>OZ012541.1:33987059-43987059 GCA_963935595.1 Schoenobius gigantellus | reverse complement strand
CTGCATCCATTGAGTACCCCTAACAATTCCAATCTCGGAAAAGTATAGGTGGACCGGGCTTTTATTGGTGCCAAGCGAGTTCTTGCTGTCACTGCTTACCTTGATGCGATTGGCAACAGACACCTTCAGATACACTGCAACAGCGTAAGCGTTCATAGAGGCATCGGTAAAACTATTAATTTTCACTTTGTTACCTTCATAATTCATAGGTTTGTCTATTCCGTACCATCTTTCCACTTTAATTTTATTAATCTCCTTGAGCTGCTCACCTATTGAAATCCATTGTTTTTGTAGATCTAGTAGAAGTGTGACATCCCAGTCCAATTTTCTAATCCAGAGGGTTTTTAGAAAAATCTTTGGTTGCAGCAATAGTGGCGCAACATAGCCGCACGGGTCGAACACAGCGGCGATATGCCCTAGAACTCTTCTCTTTGTCATCGTGGCAATATTAGGGGATACTGCTGTTATTTCCTTAAGTAAAAGGTAATCTTTAAGTATGTTCCAGATGATTCTTGAGATAGCAACATTATCATCTGGAGTGCCATCTTCATTATTTTCTTTCATTAGAAATGGGTTGTTTGAATTCCACTCCGTCATGTTCATCGAGATGGAGCCAAATGCAGACTTTGTTTTTCAGAAAATTTGGATACACTTCTCTTTAGAGTCCTCTCCGAATACCAGATTATCTACATATATGTCTTGTGCAATTTTTCGACACATTGGGGTGTTCAAAGTCTGCAAGTGATGTTTGATTGAATGGCCAGTATGAATTGGCTGCAGACAATTCCAAAAGGAACTCGACAAAATCTAAGATATAACAGGCTGTCCCCGGTCGCATCCCTTTGGATGTCCTATAGCCACAGTGAGCGAGCCACATCCCTGTCCTCCGTTTGGACACCAATCTGTAGAAAAGCCTCTTCCACATCAGCCAAGATACCATATTTATAGCTGCGGAATCTCAAAATTAAACCAAATAGGTTTTCTAAGAGTAATGGGCCTTTATGCAAGCATTCATTCATTTAAACTTACACTGCCCCTTTGTTTTGACGATCCATCATACACAAGTCTAAGTTTGTCTCCTTTCTTTACATAGTGATGTGGTAGATAGTGTATACGGTTACAGCCCCTTTTTCCACCATCAATTTCTTACTAAAGCATTTATAACATCTACCCTTTAAAAGGGATTTCCGTTCCTCTTACGAGATTTATTACATTGTTCATTATAATGATTTTCACAACAAAAAAATACAAGGATCAAGTTTTTCCCTTTTCTCAACATGTGTAGACAGTGAAGATGTACTTCTCTGACTACTGGATGTGAAGTTCCTCTTCACAGGCCTCCTTACATTTTGTTTCAGTGCTCTCTGACGAGATTCATTTACAAGTAGCGATTCAGTGGTTACAAAATCTGTATCTGAAGGTCCAATATTGGGCAATTTTGCAATTATTATGTATTCCAGTTGTCTTCGGATATAGTCTACACTTTCTTCCTCAGGTTTGATCTTGGATTTCAATTCACGTATGAGATTATCAGGAAATTTACTTAATATTATCGTTCATAGGTGATTGTGATTGACACATCTCCCATACTCTTAATATTCTAAGGTGTCTTTCAATATTATTGTAAGTATCTAAACAATCCTTGGGGGGGTTGAGGATGCGTGCCTCAGGTTGGTCAATGCTTATTAGTGAACATCGAGGACAAGTCTAGGTTTGCCATAACGGTCCTTTAATAACTGAAGAGCAATGGGATAGTTTCCATTTATGGCGTCAAGCCCCTGGATTGTAGCTCGAGCCTCTCCAACTAGTGAAGATTGTAGGTATGAAAGTTTGTCTGCGTCTCGCAGGTTGCAACAGTCAACACTTGCACTAAAACGATCCCAAAATAGAAGAGTTCTTATTTTGGAAGTTTACTATGTATATATCCACATCTAGTCGAGAAGATGAGAGAGATGGAGATGACAATAATTCTGCCTCTAATTGTTTATTTGTGTATCGTGTTAT
This sequence comes from Schoenobius gigantellus, assembly GCA_963935595.1. Lineage (NCBI taxonomy): Eukaryota > Metazoa > Arthropoda > Insecta > Lepidoptera > Crambidae > Schoenobius > Schoenobius gigantellus. The sequence goes on along the minus strand of OZ012541.1, from coordinate 43,985,055 downwards.
GTCATCTTTGTCAAGTTTCTTCATATAAATGTGGGTTTCTTTGATGAACCGTTCATTAAGTATGTACAGCTTACGGATACTGTCCTGCTCCGTAGTCTTCTTACAGTCCTCTGCCACGGCTGACACTTCATCATATAGGAGTGTGAGTCGCCGTTTCCAGGCTGGAATCGCAGAATCTCCATTTCCTGGAATTGTTAACATATCTGGTTTAAGGGATGTGCAATGACTTTATTTTCTACATTTTGTATGTTAATTACTATCTATTTATTTCAGATATCAGTCTATTAATGTTTGTTTATGTTCTTAGTAATACTTTTGTTTGCAACACAGTTATGCCGTCTATTATGTTGTTTTCATTATTTTGTAATCATACAAGAAACAACAACACAGATTGTTTTATCTAACAAACATTGTATTTCTGCACTAGGACATAGACGCACTCACCCCTAAGTAATAATCTCTTTATAACTTTTCATAAATAACAATAGTATCACAATATCCTCCAGCATTCTGATCTATTCCATTAGTACAGGGAATAAAAAAGTTTCATCCATTTGATTGCTGCCATTGTTACCGTTATCATCATCACAGCTCATATCCCCACCAAGGGGCACTAGCCTACCCTAACTTGTTAGGGCAATTAGGCCTTAGTCAAACCACGCTGGTGGTTTGACTATGGCAAGTGCGGATTGGTTGACTTTACATACACCGTTGAATTACTTCGCAGGTGTAGGTTTCCTCACGATGTTTTCCTTCACCGTAGAAACATCCGATAAATGTACATATCAAATTCGTAAAACGAAAAACACATTGGTAAATGGCAGGATCCATCGCGGGCCTTCCAATTCTTCTCGGGGCACAGTCCAGTGCCACGGCCACAGCGCCACCGATACTCCTTATCGTTATACCAAAATGTAAATCGTAGAAGTTTGGTAATACGCATACAAATAGTAATAACTCACCTCTTGGCATTTTGTATAGATTGTGACAAACGTCGTTAAACGATTTGCAGCACCGCCTAATCCGAAGATAGGATAGTTTAAGGCGAAGCCCATCTGTTAGCTTCGTGCCTGTAATGGTTGAAATAAACACATACAATGAAGAATACTTATAACTCGTAATTATAACAAGATTATTAGGGACAAACACAAAGACATCATTCTTTCGTACTGGCATTTAAGACTGCAATCTGGACAGACCCAAAAAAATCTAGCTGCTAGTTGGTAGGTATACCTATTAATTTAATAAAGTGCTGCTTTATGCGGAGGACATTAAGATTTTTTAAAAATGATCAAATCTATTCAAGACTGTATTGCTTCAGGGCGATATTGAAAGACTATCAGTTTATTGTGATAAAAACCATTTGACTGTATAATAACAAATGTAACGTCATAACATTTACTAGAAAAACCAAGCCCATATTTTATGAGTATATATTAAGTATCAGTAATTTTAAAAAAGGGTATCCTTAATTAAAGACTTGGGCGTTTTTCTCGACGATAAACTAACATTCTCATATCATCTCGATGTGATCACTTCAAACGCATATAAAATGTTGGGATTTATAATGCGAGTCGGTAAAGAGTTTAAACGTAGTTCAACTCTTATCCTTCTTGATAACATATTCGTGGGATCCGTTCTTGAATATGCGTCTATTGTCTGGAACCCTCAATATAAAATATATATTAATAGTATAGAGCGACTATAAAAGAAATTCTTAAAGCACATGCATTTCAGATGGGGCTGTAGCGGGTGTGCTCTCGATAAAATATCTCCTTTAGTCACTCGCCGACACAGAGGTGTCTCTTTACAAGATAATATACATTAATATACATTTGAAGTGTTCCAGGTTAGCTTCACGTAAGAAGGAAGTTTTTCATGTGCCCCCCTGTAGTTCGAATTATATGAATAATGTCTTTTTATGCCATGCATGTCAGCGACATAATAAAATGTATCTTCAAATATACATATTTTATGAAAAAACTCGGTTGTTTTAAAAATATGTTAAGGGTTGTCATCAATAGTAATTCATCGATTACGTAGCTTTTTATCGTGTTAATGTCTAACAAATTCTAATTGTTTATCGCAGTGCCATTGTTTTTATTAATTGGTAGATTTTAAAACTAATATAAATAGTATTTGTTACTTAATAGTGGAAACTTCACTGATCTATGTACCAGTATTTTATTGTTATATTTAAGATATATTTGTGTTTCCCAAATATTACTAAAATAAATAAATAAATAAGTAAGATTCCTCCGGCCATTTTATGCTTACAGTGTTACCTACGATAGGTACTATGTAAAATAGTAACCAGTCGTTATTTTCATAATGGTAAGTTATACATTAACCCGGTAACCGTAAATGCATGATAACACAACATTTAAGACAAATCGGCGGTCGTTTACTAAGATTTCGTTCCGTACCGACAGCAATCGAGTTTTTCGAAAAAAACTATATTAAAGCAACTTACCGTATCGAACATATAATCCTCGGCGATATACTTCATTCACTTTTTATTAATTCACACAAAATATTGCTTTAATAACATTCTTCATATTTCAAAAGCAAACACGCATGCAGCCGCAGCAGCATTGAAAAGTTTCTTTCGGTTTCTTTTGTTGTGTGTGTGAGTGAGTGAAGTTATTGAATACAGGTTGGACGAAACGGAAATGACGTAGCCTAATGACATTTGGGAAGATCTCTGTCTAGCGCGTGCGGTTCCATATAACGCTGTCCCTTTCTGTAGAGGGCGCGCAGTGATTCCTTCAGCAGAGGCAAGGTTAGGGTTGGGACACGGAGTCACAATTGATAACAGTTCCAATACACTGTTTACATATTGCGGTTCCTCTTTCTAGGTAGTTTTCGTTACCAAGATGCGAAATTCGCATAAAACTGGCACTCCTATGTGCCATGTCATTATCGAATATTGATATACATACATTATTAAAACAAAAACGCGAGCGATACATATCCCCTTTGGCTTATTCTATTAGCCAGCTGTCCTTGCAAGCTACGACAGCTAGGAATATGCTTTCATAGTTATCTTTCAACATTCTATAAGCATCTTCTCTATACATTTTTTTAAACATAACGCTTGCGATACATATCCCTTTGGGCTTATTCTATTAGCCAGCTCTGCTGTCCTTGTTAGCTACGACAGCTAGGAATATGCTTTCATAACTATCTTTCAACATTCTATAAGCATCCTTTCTATACATTTTTTAAAACATAATGCTTGTGATACTAATACAACCGTTCAGTTTTTTGATATATATTTTTTTGCATTAATAGTGAGTTTGTTTTCAGTTAACAATACTGACCTAAATTCTTAAGCACTGCTGACGGATGACATGATTAAAGAATTAATTGGGTCCATAGGAGATCGTGCCAAATTTACAAAAAAAGTAAAGGATTGGAATGCGCTACCTAATCCATTTGAAGTAAGTTAAACTTTGTTTATTTAAATATTGTACTAGTATTGCAGCATTTCAGTATATTAAGTATCATTATAAAACTAGTTTTACAAAACAAAATTAGGTTGGAGTGATGTTAAACTTGTAGTACATGAGACCTGCAAATCAAATCCATTTATTTATAGAATGTTTTGCCAATATTTAACATACAAATCTTGTATTAAAATTTGAGAATAAAAATGAACGATAATGCATATTGTCGGCTTAAGTCGCAAACCACGTAACTCCATTTTTTTCCTATATCAACATTTTGACACCATTAGATAGATAATTCTTGAACGCATCTAATAGAAAAACTCATAGACCCTGAAAAATCCGTTACAGTTTAAAAATCTAAATATAAAAACCTCGAATCTGCAGAACGCCTTTTTGTTAAAAGCTAACCACGTATCTCCCCCCGCTTAGTACTGTGCCTCTAGTATGAGTTTGCACAATACGTAAACGATGATAGTTTTCGAGAGCTCACAAAACGGACAGTTTTTTCAATCATCGGTACCACGAGTTTTACAATACGAGAGTAGTATAAACGAAAACGAGAATCGAGTAACGCACGAAGATAAACTTCACACCGTATCTTCCTATCTCTGTTACACATTCTTAAAAAAATGAAATGGCTGTACTTTGATTGACTTTGATAATTTGACGTCTGACATAACCTCATAGTGCCATTGCCATTGCCATGCCAAGTGACAACCTTCGGCGCGATTTTGTTGTTTTGTGGTTTTTGTTTAATAAGTTTAAATAATTTTCATTCTAGTGGGTATATAAAATTGATTTACTTACCTACGTATAATCTTTTTTAAGTTTCTTGTATACTACCTAATGTAAAAACAAATCTCTAAACTACACTTACAACTACTGTAAACTAATAATAAATTGACAATAATGAGGACAAGCACGAGCCAGTTCGAAGTAATGGTCGAGTTCATGGAAACGTAAGTTAAATTTAATTTTTGAAACCATTAAATCATTGTTCTCTGTAGACTGTAACAATATGCATGTCATCTTACTAATTTGAATGAATATTTTAGACATGGAGACCTAAGTAAGCCAGGCGATGGTCCTCATGGACGTGTTACAAGTTTGGAGAAATGGGCACAACTAACAGAGTGCCTCAATTTAGACACGTCTGGAACATCGAGGTCTGTTGAAAAGTGGAAAAAAGTAAGAGCTAAGTTAATATAATGGTCTTGATTTTAAAGGTTAAGCAAATTTATAATCATTCATAATATGAGTTTGTATGCTTTGCATGTGAAGGTGTGGAGCGACTTTAAAAATAACACGAAGAGGAAAGCTGCACGTATTCATCGTGCAGCTATTGGTACAGGGGGCGGGCCTGCATGCAAACTTATTTTAACAGACCTGGAACGAGTCCTCAATTTAATTGGGAGTACAGCTGCTACAGGTCTTGTTGCTGTGCCTGAGGTTGGAGATGCAGAGGTATAAATAAATAGTTTGCATCACTATCAACTAATATGCCATTTCACATACTTTTCCAATTTTCTGAAAGCTCACAAATATAAACTGGAATTATTGTTAATGCTGGCTTATCAGTTACACAAGTATTAAGTTTTTGTACAATATTACAAATTCTGTAAAATCTAGTAACTAAGTATGTTTTTATAAAATTCTTTATACAGTGGCAATTACTCTTATTGTGTTCCATTTCAGTGTTTTACAGTATTAACTGTATTGGTGAAATGTGGTTTACTAGATTAAATTTGTGATTGGCTAGTGGAGTTACATGTTCATTTTTATAATAGTATGTATTTCTGTTTTAGCTGATGGAAGTATCACCTTCACAAAATAGTGTTACCCACCCACCACAACCACCACCACCACCCACACAAATTTAAAGCAGTAAGTATTATATATATTTTTTATATTTTAGTTTTTGTATTACTACAAACAGTTGTTTATTTAGTATATATTGAAAAAACAGAGTGCAGTAAATATTTATTAAATCTATACATCTATATAAATACAATTAAATTGAAGTGTCTGTTTGTGATTGTAAATTAACAGCTTTTCACTAAATGCATATGAAAGTATATGCGGTGCTTACATCAAAAATGCAATTTTAAAAATTTTTATCTGTCTGTTTGTTCCGGCTAATCTCTGAAACGGCTGGACCAATTATACGGGAGTTCCACTCGCAAATAACTAATGTTATAAGGAGTAACTTAGGCTACTTTTATTTTAGAAACTCGCTTCCGCCCGCGCCTTTGCCCCCGCGTCAATTTACCAAGCGGTCAACACCGCGGGCAAGCAGTTAGTTGAAATATAAAAATGAGATTGATATACATATGTTAAAAACTAATCATGGTATGTTAATGATATATGACGAGATTGAGACAACTTTGAAAAGCAATATTTGCAAGATCAGTCGATACTGATTTTGTGTGCTTTGTTAATAATGATTATACACATATTCTCTTATTTACAGGCACGAGGCCTGGGGAAGGCGATCAGTCTACGGTGCGGGTGGAAATTGAAGAGGCATTAGGGAGTCTTACGCCCCATGCAACTCACGCCTCCACTCCACAAGTGACGCCAAATCGCCGCCAGCACGAGCCACGACGGCGACGCGTGCTACGGCGCACGAACTCTGGCCCTACCAGGCTAGATAATGCCACTCAATTGTTTATTAACTCAAATGAACAATGGAGGCAATTGGGATGATGACTGAATTCTATTTTTTACGTCTCGTCATTAAATATTAAAATACCGTGGAAAAAGATGCAGTCCTGTGAAATTAGAATTAAAATCGGCTTAAAAATACATTAGATACAAGCATTTTAAGTTGTTAATTTGAAGGCGATTAGACAGAGAGATCCGACATCAACCGTGACGTCATTGTTGAGTACGGCCATATAAACTTCTTGTAAATTGCCGTTTTGCTAGAAAGAGATAGAGAAAAATCTTTAATACCTTATATCTTGGTTGTTATTATAGTTATTCGAAAACCGATTTTTTCTTTCTGTTTATTATATGAATGAGCTTCTATTAAAGCAAAAAATTTTTTTTTGTCATCTAGCCTATTGGTAAGAGAGTTGGTGACTGAGCATATAAGGTTGCGGGAACGAGAATTAGAAAGAGATGCTCAGTTGCAAATTCTCTTTACCAATTGCCTATCAGTGGTTGAAAAATTTATAAATAAATAAAATAATTTAATATAAATATTAAATGAAAGGCCCTGAAGAGTACCTAGAGTATTACGAACCTACGAAAATTGTCCTAATTTGGAAATGGCCGCTGCTCAAGAAAGGCACAATAAAGTTGAATCATTGAATCATTATGGAATAAAATGGAGGAAAAAACTAAACACTGTGTTAAGCATTTTGATGGCGGAACGTAGTTCGCGGGCACAGCTAGTTTAATATAAATTAACGATATACTTTTTGATTTTAATGATTTACGTACTTAGTTATTTTCAAAGTCTCACATCATATGGGTTGCTACTGTGGGTGTATGCTGCGAATATAGAAAGTATCTTCTAATCTCTCTAATAAAAAAGAGTAGTTCATGCTTTTCCAAAATTTTAAATATGTATTTAGGCAAATTAATATTATCAGGTCAGTACATCTATGAATATTTAATGTTATAATTTATACGATATAAGTTTTCAAATACATCAAATGAACACAGGAAATAATAATTCTGTGTTAATAACTTCCAGTGTTACTGATTTGTCTTCTCATGAATTTGAGCAGAGTTTACAATACTCTTAACAAAAAAGGTTACTACAAAGTTAATGATTATTTATATGATTACAATGTTTGGGCTTAATTTTATAAATTAAAGTTGGTTGCAATGTCAACAAATGGTTCTGTATGTTGTGTATAGTGAATGCTATAATTGTTACTGTAGCAAAAATATATAATATGAAGTGAAGCTTATAATATACTTTTTAATGGAAGTTAGGTTCAACATTTTGCTCGGAGGCTAGCCGTAGACTTGAAAACCAATGCTGCTTTGATGTTCAATAGCAATTATATCCTAATTGACAAAAAATATCTTTATTTACATCTTGTATTGTATGTATCAATATATCATTGTATGCAATTAGTATTATTTAGTGTTGTATAGTACTTCTTTACAGATACAGGCATAATGATTAGCAATGATGTATTTGGATTAATAATTTAATCATGAACAACTTTTGTGATTCAAATTGTACCTTTCTTAGTCAAATAATTTTTTATGTTAGTATGTAAGATAATGTATGTGTGTGTGTGTATGTGTGTGTGTGTAAGGTAACAATATTAGGTATAGAAATTATTAAAAAGAAAATGTCAAAAAATGAAATGGGTTTTATTTTACATCAAATAAAAAAGGAAACAATATAATTTCAAGTTATGAACACTTATTAATTGTATACTTTTGTATACAATTTTTGGTTAATAAAACTTACAAAATACAACAGCAATTAAATGCCGAAATAATAACGATACATTTATCTATTACTTAACTGATAACTTTTAGTACACAGCAAAACAAACAAAATATAAGTGGAACATTTATCTTTTTTTTATATATGACAGTAAAGCTCTTGGCCTTGATTTCACCTGATGGTTAGTGATGATAAGGACGGGAGCTTCACCTGGACTCCTCAACAACTCCCTCTAATTGTCAGAACACAATGCTTGTGACAATGTTATTAAGACGACAAACTCGGTAAGACGGTTAGCTAGCCAGGGAGGCTCAGAAACTACCACAGAGTAATAAAACCGAGCAGAAAATTATCTGGAATCGAACCTCGGACCTCCTAATCAACACCCACAGCCACGGAGGTGGTTTGTGTTGTTAAATATTATTTATTTAGTGTTTTTATTGTTAAATGTGCTCTTATTTCTTTAAATTTTTATTCACAACAGTATAATTATATACAAACAGTTATACACAACAAATTACAAAATCTCAATATAAATAATCTACAGAAATTCACTTTTACAATTATATACCAGCCCTTTATTTAAAAATAACAGGTGAATAAAAAATGTCACTATTTTAATATAATATTCTCCTTACTTGTTTATACTAAGTTTTATTATGCAACAAAAAATTGCCTTCAAGATTCATATATATCTAATTTCATCAAAATTGGTTCAGTGGGTCAATTTATGAAAAGGTACGACAGAGATATTTTGGCATTATTAGTATAAACTACATAGTAAGTACTTGCCCATAAAACAATACAAACAAATAGTTATAATAAATAAATAAGTCTCTCAGGTATAGTAACATCAATGGCACATTGCTTGTTTGATATTCTGAGAATACTCCTTTCCATACTTCTTTAGCAAGTTTTACAGTTTTTATCTGATGGCCTGTTTTACATCCATTGAAAAGTTGACTACATGAATTGGACAATATAGATATGGGATATTGGACAAACCTTTTCCAATTCTAAAGTTTTCCCACTCTGACTTTCAAAAATTCCAGAAAAAGTTTCAATAATAATGGCTTTCACGGGCTGATTTTAGTACCTAAGTTTTGAGTCTTTCTACTTAAACAAATAATTACTTTACTAATTAAACAAATTACCAGTACCCCTTTATCACTTCATGCATTCTATTCTAATTTCATCAATGCTTATGCAGTGTCACTTCTTCTGCGACTAGCGTGCAATCTATTCGCCAATCGATCTCTCATAAGGCGACCCAATGTGAGGATTGTCATGTTCTTATTGGCTTGTTCTTCTGTCCTCGTAAACACATCATATCCTGTAAATTTATGAAAAAGTTATATTATTAAAATCATAACATATAATAGAAAAACAAAGTTAATAATTTTGCAATGTCTTATTACCAATTGTATCTTCTGGCTCTGGGACTTCAAAATCTATAATGTTGTATAGAACACTACATGCTAGTATAATGCGTGCACATTTCTCCGGCTTATAGTGCAGCACCCTGTCCTTACACACACATCTCCATCTATTTTTGAGGCGACCAAAAGTATTTTCTATTGTAACCCGGGCCCTGCTGTGAATATTATTGTAAGTTTCCTCAGCGGAACCAGCCCTAGGGTTACTATAGGGTGTCATGAGCCATGATCTTTGAGGATATCCGGAATCACCTATTGATAAAAATGAGTATTATTAAGACAAGTTGTAGTCACTTATAGGACTGTGAGATTTGCAGCAAATCTGCAACCCCCAAAACATACTACAGTGTATGTTGCCAATTAGTGGTATGGTACCCAGTAATTTTACTGCCATTTATCTTAACCCCTCAAACCGGATCATAGCAATGTGAACACTGTTGTTTTGTAGCAGAAATATGTAAGATGTGAGGTATGTAAGAGGTGAGATGTGAGGTCACCAAGCAGGTGACCGTGGTATAGTCTCTCCCTGGCAAATGATTCCAGAAATTGTGCAGTATGATGATTATATTTTAATACCTAGTAACCACACTTGTTCTCTATTTTGGTGAAACAACTGCATATGACTGTTTACACGACTATTTTCCCACACAAATGAGTCATGTGTTGCACCTCCGAATTTAGCATTTATTGATAGAATGCGGCACTTATGGTCACAAATCTAAAACAAAAGGAATTAATTAAACTATTGCTATAAATAAGTAATAAGTACTATATAAAACAAATACCACAACATATACCAACACAGGCAGGTATATGCTATGTCGTACTTACCATTTGTACATTCAAAGAGTGATAATGTTTTCTGCAATAAAATAGGTGTTCTTCAGTTTTTTTGGATTGTGAATATTCTGAAGTGGCTTCCATCTACACACCCAATGACACCAGGAATACCATATATATTGTAGAAGCTGGAAAAAGCATTATTTTCAATTTAATCTTCTTTATTTATATTAAATTTAGTCATTAACAGTTGCTTGTAAACACTAACCTTTGACTTATTTGTGCTCTTGCAGCTGGGGAGCTTGGGAACTTAATAAACTTATTTAAAATGTTTGGATGATTGAGGGCATTTGTCACTTCTTCTATATAGGAGCTAATAAGATCGTCTAATAGCCTCTTGTGCGAAGAAGTTAGCTACCCCAACCACCCTTTGATAATCTCCGTTAGCATAAAATAATAATGAACATAGAACCTGTAATTAAAGTTGGCAAATTAACAACATTCGGTATTGGTAGGTTAGAAAATAATGTAAATTAATAAATATAAAGAGTTATCTCACCTTACTTTCTAGAGACACTCTTTGAGTGCTTTTGATATCGGTCTCTTGTCGTAATGTGTTGCAAAGGAAACTAAATGCTTCTTTTGAAAGCCGATATCTTTGTACGAAGTAAGTCTCGGAAATTAGGTCAATGTCGAACCTACTCCGCTGAAATATTAATTCACGTCGTTCTGACTCCCGTCGGTCGGCTTCATCAGCCTCTGCCAACACTACTAGCTCAAAATAAGTGCCCGAAAACATAATTTTAAAATATTTTTTTCAACACAAGCTATCAACTCACCGATATTTTTTTGCGAGTCAGAAAACTATAATAGTATTCGTAAACGTTACACTTTCCTATTGCGGCAATGTCAAAATGTCAACTCATACTGCCAATTTGTTCTAAACTACTCGAAAACGAGTATCGTATTCAAATTCTGTCACGTCATAAAACTCATACTGCCAATTTTAGTTCTAGATAGTTTCCGATAGAGGCGCTGATAGTAAATGTATGGAGAGAAAACGAAAACTATTATCGTATTCGAAAACTATCAAAACTCATACTAGGGGTACCGTTCGAGATGCCGTAAGGACCGCACATCAGTTTTATCTAAAAAAAATCATAAAGTGTAGTTACCACCAAGTAAGTACTCAATTTGTATTTTATTCAAATTTTACTAATAGTTTTATTTTATGATGCTATATCACGATAGTTGCATTAACTTATTTTTATTATTAAAAAATTGTTTTGAGACCGCATGCCGCGGAAATAAGAGGTTTGCTTATTTTTGTATCTTAGATCTAATGTTGAGTTACGTGTATTTCTACGAAAATTATTTTAAGCATTTATAACGACTTAAATTATTTACTTTGTTGCTTACAACGAACGATACCATGGATCTCCGTAGAAAAATTAGACTGGATAAAATATTTTCGAATTTGGGCAAAAACTCATCCGCAGGAGTAGATAGGGAATACCAAATTAGCAACATAGAAAAATACATGCAAAAAGATTTAGACAACATTCTTAAATGGTCCCATGACAATGGAATTATACTTAACATAAATAAAACCAAATGTATCATAATACACTCACCGTATATTAAAAAGCCCCTAAACAAACTGAGCTTGATTGGGCATAGTTATGAGTTGCACAAACATAAAAAGGACTGTACTTGTCAAAAAATAAAACAAGTTGAAAATTCTTTATGAGGAATAAAGATTTTATGATTTTTAAGCTTGAATTTATTATCCTATTTCAATAAAAATGATAAATATTACTGCGAAATTACTACAAAATGCATAACATTGTGTTCTTTATTTGTATGTTGGTTTATTTTATACAATTGTATGACTTTTTTTGTTAATATCTTTAAGTGATAGACAGTTAGGTTGGCTTCGGTTCCGTCAGATGTAGTTAATGAAATAAACTTTTTTTTTAATAAAATTTGTCCCTATTGTGTATTGTGTATTTTATCTTTTTAAGCTGTACCTACCTATTTTCATTTTAGAGGTGAGATTGGACCATACTTACATATAGGTGACTGGTTTACTTTGTGTGTTTTTCTTGTGTGCTTGTTCCTTTTATACATATAAAAATAACTTTATTGCAATTAACTTTACAATTTTTCGCATATGTAATACATGATGTTGTTATATTTAGACTACTGCGCGCGCTCTGTTAACGTTACTGTGTAAAGTATCCACGGAACATCAGCTCTATGGGGTCGCGACATTATGCTGACCCTTTTCATTGCTAATTGCTTTAAACTGAATAATATGTATAGTTTAAATTTGTGAAAACGGTATTTGAACCACATATTCTGATCCAAAGGCTATGTATGTATCTACGACCAGGGACTTTTAGGGCTATACGTAGTTAGCGGGAACAGCTAGTATTTAAATATTTATAAAGTAAAACTAGCATTCTAAATGCAAAAATAACATTATGTTAGCTAAGGGCTTAGTAAACAGTATGTACCAAATTTCTTAAGTGTAGGGTCGAGTGTTCAACGTTGAAACAGTCGTACACAACGAAACATGGCTATATTTTTGAAACGCGACGTTGCCAGATAGTGTATGGTTCTTCGTCATACACCCCCCGTTCGTCCCTAGTTAGCGTGCGCGCCGCTTGGAAAATGACGTGTCTGTAGTAGGGCATGCATTTCGAAATTTCTAAATTTCATAATTTCGATATTTCGGACTATATTTGCATGCCACGAGATTTCGAAAATTTGCACCTTTAGTTTCGAAATTATATCGATATCACTATTTGTCGGTGGACCGCATTTCTCTCTAGTCAACCTTCCGTCCCGAAGTAGGGCGTTAACGCTGGCGCGCTAATAATACAAATCGAATAATACAAGTCGAAATGGCACTCTACGAGAATGGTGGCAAGCGAGGGGAGTTTTTAGATAAGGCCTACAATTACTTGATATCGATTCCACCAACCAGTGTCGAAGCTGAGAGGGCATTCTCAGCGGCCGGCTACATTTGTAACCGGCTGAGAAGCTCTCTGAGCAGCATGCTGGATAATTTAACTTTTCTTATATCCCATTTTATCGCTAGGTTGGGGAAACGTTGCGGTGACGAGTTGAGAATAGGGCAATTTGGATTTGGGCACCGGAACACCAGAGGTCAGATGCTAGCGGACTTCGTAGAGAAGGAGAACCTCTATATGATGAACTCCTTCTTCAGGAAGTCCGAAAGTCGAAAATGAACCTGGATGAGTCCGGACGGAATGTCAAAAATGAGATAGATTTTATCATGTCAACGAAAAGGCACATATTTAATGTGCCTTTTCGTTGACATGATAAAATCTGTCTCTGTGATCAATGCCGTCAAAACGGGGAGTGATCACAGACTGGTACGAGGCACATTGAATATCAATATTAAGCTGGAAAGATTGCGACTGATAAAGTCTACGCTTCGACCAGTACCTGCGCAAATCCAAAACCCCGAAAAGTTTCAACTCGAGCTCTAGAACCGCTTCGAAGCCCTTGAGAACAGCTTACATGTGGACGATCTAAACAACATGGTGGTGGATACTGTCCGTACGGTAGGGTCTAAGTTCTTTAAAACCTGCCGTCCCAGAACAAAGAAACTCTCCGACAAAACGCTCCAACTTATGGATCGGAGACACGAAATGAGGCTGCAGAACTCAACGGATGCTAGTCGTTACCGGGAGCTTAATAGGCAGATATCAAAGTCATTGACATGCGACCTTCGCCGATTCAATACGGCTCGTAGCGACGTGAAGAAGCTATCGAGCGAAATAAAGGCTCAAAGTATTTGCGAGATATATGTGTATTGGGCAAAGTCAACTGACGCAGCTGAAGATTGACGACGGTAGCCTCATTTCGTCGAAGCCTGAGATCCTAAGGGAAATTGAGAGTTTCTATGGACAGTTATACTCCACGCAAGCACCTGTTGAAAGCGAGGCTAGAGACCCCAGAGCCAAGCTTACCCAACACTATACTGAAGATATCCCGGACGTCCGCCTGTACGAGATTAGTATGGCTCTCAAACTAACTAAAAAACCACAAGGCGGCGGGTGATGACGGAATCACTACAGAGCTTCTGAGAGCGGGCGGTAAGCCGATACTTAAAGTCCTCCAGAGGCTCGTTAATTCCGTTATTCTCGAGGGCAGAACGCCTAAAGCATGGAGTGAGAGTGAGGTCATCCTGTTCTTCAAGAAGGGTGATAAAACACTGTTGAAGAACTATAGGCCGATCTCACTCCTGAGTCATGTTTATAAGTTGTTTTCGAGAGTCATTACGAATCGTCTCGCTCGCAGGTTTGACGACTTCCAACCTCCCGAACAAGCCGGTTTCCGAAAAGGCTATAGTACCATAGACCACATCCATACGCTGCGGCAGGTTATACAGAAGAACGAGGAGTATTAATCTGCCACTTTGCTTGGCGTTTGTGGACTATGAGAAAGCCTTCGATTCTATCGAGACATGGGCGGTGCTGCAGTCTCTCCAAAGTTGCCAAGTGGACAACAGGTACATAGAGGTGCTAAGGTATCTATACGGAAATGCCACTATGTCGGTTCGACTCCAGAACCAGAGCTTTAATCCCATCCAATTGCAACGAGGTGTAAGACAGGGAGACGTTATCTCTCCAAAACTCTTTACCGCTGCATTGGAGGATATTTTCAAGCTTCTGGATTGGAAAGGATACGGCATTAACATTAATGGCGAGTACCTAACACACCTCTGTTTTGCCGATGATGTAGTTCTAATGGCAGGAATTGGAAGACCTGAACACCATGCTCGGAGATCTCAGTAGTGCTTCCCGAAGAGTGGGTCTTAAAATGAACATGGATAAGACAAAAATTATGTCGAATGCCCATGTTGTACCCACTCCACTCAATATTGGGAACACTACACTTGAAGTTGTAGACAGTTACTCGTATGTATACCTGGGACAGACAGACATACTCATTCACTATGGGTCTCGTCCGAAGGCTCAAGGTCGCTCAGCGGGCAATGGAGAGACCAATGCTTGGGGTCTCCCTGCGTGATCGGATCCGAAATGAGGAGATCCGCAGGAGAACTAAAGTAACCGACATTGCTCGAAGGATTGCTCAGCTGAAGTGGCAGTGGGCGGGACACATAGCTAGAAGAACCGATAGCCGTTGTGGCCGAACGGTTCTTGAGTGGCGACCACAATCCGGGCGACGCTCAGTGGATAGGCCCCCGACCAGGTGGACCGACGATCTGGCAAAGATCACGGGAAGCCGCTGGATGCGGGCAGCACAGGACCGATCGTTGTGGAGATCCATGGGGGAGGCCTATGCCCAGCAGTGGGCGTCGTGCGGCTGAGATGATGATGATGATGATCCCATTTTCAGCAAGAAATGGGTTCTATCTAACTTAATCCGAAGATTTAAATGTTTATTGATTTAGCTATTCTAATATCCCATTTTCTGCTGAAATTTTCCGTTCCTTAAGAATGTAGCTGATTTTTTATAAGCACTTATCTACCGCTATAATCTATTGTCTTGGAAAACGTTTAAAAGTGTGATTACTGTGATTGTAATTAAGGTATAATCTTTTTATAAGAAATAAAGGTTTTTTTTAAGAATTATAAAACGCTTTCATTATAGTTTCACAAACAGTTTGATATTCCATTACTAAGGTGTTCCTTGGATTTCGAAATTTCGAAACTGAAAATCTATAAAACTGCATGCCCTAAGTCTGTAGAGCTATTTTGGATTTTTCGACAAAAAGTAAGTATTTTTTGCAATTTAATTTGATTTCTCAATTTAATACTATAGTTAATGTCGTTTTTCTCAGTATTACGTCGCTTTGTACATGTATCATAGACTTACGTAGACTAGATAACCTAATAAATAGTTTGATTTTAGCAAGTAATTTTTCGAGGTTATTGTAAAATACTCTAGGTGGCCAACAATGACACAGTTCAAGGGTGGACACAATGAACTGTGTTTCATTGTGTACTACTTTGTTTCGTTGTATACCATGTCATATTATATACAATGATGTTTATTTATTAGGTTGAATTTTCATTTTTTACCCGACTGCGCAAAGCAAAGAAGGGCAATGTGTTTACTTAATTACTTACTTACTTCTTTTTTTTTAAGATGGCGCGTACGAAAACTGCAGTTAGAAAGAAGGGTAACCATTCTACTGAAAATATGCTAAAAGCTATTAGACTCCACAGAAAAGGTATCAGTTTACGAAAAGCCGCAAAACAATGCAATGTATGCTATCCTACCCTGTTTCGGTACATCAAAAAACATAAAAACGTTAGTGATGCCTCATTGGCCGGTCAGAAATTAACGCCTAACTACGACGTTAACAAAACGTTTACAGACGATCAAGATTTTATGGATTATCCATTAAAAATGTTCACCGCGTTGTTTTCAAATGGCAATAATCAATGATATCAAATGTCCTGATACATGGAAGAAGGAAGAAATGGCAGGGAAAGAGTGGCTTCGGTCTTTTAAGTCAAGACATTCAGATTTATCAACGAAGAAGCCTGAGGCCTGTAGTTTGGCTCGTGCTACTGCTTTTAATGAAGAAACGGTCAAAAATTTCTTTGATAAGCTGAAAAATGTTATGGAACGTCATCCTTCATTTGGCGATGGTACGAGAGTGTACAACCTTGATGAAACTGCCACAACAACCGTTCAAAAGCCCCAGAAAGTCTTGGCACCAAAAGGAAAACAGAATATTGGCAAAGTAACTAGTGGGTAAAGGGGTACTTTGGTGACTACATGTGCCATTGTATGTGCGGCAGGACAAGCATTACCTCCGGTTCTCGTCTTCCCCAGGAAAAATAACAAAGATATAATGTTGCATGGTGCTCCTCCAGGATCCCTTGGACTTGCGACTCCAACTGGATGGATGAATGCGGAGCTGTTTGTTCACGTCATGCGACATTTTATCAAACACACCTCTGCAAGCCGTGAAAACCCTGCGCTTCTAATATTTGACAACCATGAATCTCACCTCAGTATTGAAGCTTTAGATTTAGCCAAAGAATCTGGGGTGACAGTTTTAACGTTGCACCCTCATACAACTTCAAAAATGCAGCCACTTGATGTGGGCTTAAATGGCCCCTTCAAAGTTTATTATAATAGCGCTGTGGATTCATGGTTGATGAAGAACCCTGGAAAACCAATAACTATAATAATATATAATGTCTCTGAGTGCGTGGGTCAGGCATATACGGAAGCAATGACGCCAATTAATATAGCGTCCGCCTTCAAAAAATGCGGGATTTTCCCCTATGATTCAGACATTTTTACCGAAATTGACTTCATGCCATCATCAGTTACTGACAGAGATCAACCATTAAGGCCATCCATATCTAATGATGAAGCTGGTCCCTCATCAGATGTGACACGTGCTGATAGTCCATCTGTATTGGAAGATATAGATATGTCTATGATTGAAGAGGTTCTTGCTCAAGACACTGAATCCGCATGTGATACTCCGGATCCTAGTTTCACAACCATAGAAATGACACCGCCTGTCAAGGAAATTCCCATGAGTGAGGCTCAAGAACCAGGCCCTAGCAGACTGACCAGAGAGATGACACCGCCTTTAGTAAGAGTTCCTGTCAGTTCCAGAGCAAAATTCAAAACTCCAAAAGAATTTATGCCTTCGTTGAAAGCTAGTCCGCGGACTGGAAAGCGTAAAGCAAGAAGGCTTGGTAAAAGTATGGTTGCCACGGACACACCAGACAAGGACCAGGTGGCTGAAGATAAGAAAAAATCTCAAGTAAGAAAATCAGCCGCAAAAGTAATGAAGCAAACAGTTTTTTCAACAACTACCGATAAAGAAGTGTGCCTTAGTGAAACTGATTTCAGTGAGTTAGACGACGAAGAAGAATTTGACGAGAATAGGCTGCCTCTGATTATGGAAAATTTCAAAAGACTTGAACGTAAACCCAAATATAACGATTACGTTATCATTTTATTGGACAGTAAGAAACTAAAGGTATATTATGTCGCAAAAATAGTTGATGTAGTAAGTGCTAATAGATACGAGGTTTCGCTTATGAGATTAAAAGTAAAAGACATGATGAAATTCACCTACAAGAGATAAAAATGATACTTCCTTCACCGGAAATAAATGGGACGAAAAGCCGAAATTCTTTTTATTATTTCCCAGTTCGTATCTCACCAAATATAAAGTTCCCTTAAGTTTTCATTCCTAATAATTGTGATTATAACCTAATTATATTTAAAATAATTCGATTAGTTACTATATTAAAAAATTATAATAGCCTAACTATTACCTAATAGGTCTTTTTGATTTTAAGACTCATTAAGCCTTAATTACCTATAATGTAACTGTTGATTTAACTATTGATTATAAGTCTTTAATTATATTGGTAGCTATAGGTATCTAACTGTGATCTTATTAAATTGAGACTGAGATTAATTTAGAATTACCTAAATAATTGTACTTAAAGCAAACCAAACGTGTAATACTTGAAATAAAACATTTATTGACTGCAATTAAACAGTTTTTATCATTTACTTGCTTCAATACTGTAACACCGTTTTTTCTTAAAATTTTATAAAACACTAATTTTGCAAAAACACTTTGGTTTCACTGTAGTTTTAACACAAATTGCACAACTAAAATCATAATTACAACAACTTTGTCAATGAATTTCACAATATCAATGTCATGTGTCAACGTCAACGTTGTTTCACGTCAAGTCAGTGACATTTGCAATTATCTTTGGTCATTATTCAATTTTTGCATAAACAAAATAAATCTCGCGTTTATCCTAGCCTTATTTACAAAGATAGTTTTTTTTCGCCCAAAATCCCGTGCTTCCCTTTAGGTGGGTTGATTTTCTCAAAATTCGGAATTTGACATTTAGACCGTTTGTTTTGATCATTTTTAGAGACATATCATAATAAAATACACTTAAAGCTACAGATCATATAATTATGGTTTCGTCGAATAGAATTTGGAAAGCATTCACAATTTGTTTATGGTTAATTTTTCATTACGTTTTGTTTTTCAACCAAACTTATAACTTAAGCTGGAAATACTTATTGCATATTGTAGAATTTCGAAAGATCCGTATGTTGACTTGACACATCATGACACACATGTTATGAAATGAATTTGGTTTTAGGGCAGGTTCCGTCGCCAATACGACGCTTAACATTCGGTGAACGAACGCGCCCATTTTTCACCCTAGTCTTTGAACGCGTCTTTCGTCTATGTTATGATCTCCGAACTGGTTAGTCTGTGAGACATCGACCGAAGGAATTTGTTATTGATTCGAAGATCATAAAGTATTTATATTCATTTCTGCGAATAAAATCAATAGGTATTTCTCCCGTTTTCCGTGTGAATTTTATTTGAAAAGCTACAGTGAGACTTCAAAAGTCAGTTCTTTTTGTTTTCAGCTTGAAGAGTAAAGCTAAGGAAAAAATACTATATTTACTCGCCGGCACGCGATTCATTAAATTAAATGGATTTATTGTATCAATAAGTGCAAAAAATCAATAAGGTATCTAATTAACTTATTATATTTCATGATTTAAAACAGATTTTGTTAATTTTATTTTTAATTGTGGGTAAATTGATTATTAAATCAAACATATTACATTTCCAAAATTCGCCTTTTTCATCCCCTATTTCATTAAAAAAACCCTGATAGTAAGCGGCATCTTAGTGGGATTAAGGCATATATTGAGTAACACTTGCGAATTTCATGTTAAATTCTAAATTTTCACAATATTAAGTTTCACATCCTTCTTTGGCAAAGAACTCACAAATTAAGCTGTTTTCTTTTTATTAATAGCGATAATTATACACAAAATAGGTGCTCTCCCCTCCATATGTCCTTTTTATTAACTAACCAATAAGACAATTTGTCAGTTTATTAAAAATTATGTTTTAGAATTCATTTGCTATGTTTATTACATGAAGTTCAAATGTATTGACTGGGATTCCTTCAGAACTCAGTGTTAGACCCACTGACCCTAAGATCATAGGCATATTTAATTATATTTTTAACCTAACACTGTGCTATGAATCTCCAGGGCAGTTACCGGAGGCCGTAGGGCTCCTCTGCTTGACCTTACAGCTAGAAACCATAACAAAATAACCTAGTATCAAGGAGGAATTCTGTGGAATTACACAAATAATATTAGAAACAGAGAATAAGTTAAGAAACTGGAATATCATATCTCTGACCCGTGATTGCAAGACTTAGCATAGAAGGTATGATCTACTAACAACCGCTCCGGGGAAAGCTACTAATTTAAAAAAAAAAGAAACCTATAACTATTTGTTGGTGTCCTTTATTGCCCCTCATTTTATAGTTTTGTACCCAATTTGTACCTGATTTTTACCTGCCGAGATTGATCAAACAAACCTGAACCATCCTGCCCTTGGCTTGTATTGATTAAACATTAAGTTAAGTGCTTTGCATTGAGGGATTTTGTTAACATATGCATAAGTGAATTATAATTGTGTACCTACAAGAATAAAGCTTTTCATTTTGTATCGGACTAAAGGAATGTTTGTTTTTTTTTCTTTAACTTTAAGATTTCCCTATATTTCTACAATTCAGCAAGAAAAAGCACTACAATAACCACACTTATATAAAACGAAAGTCAATATTAATACCAGTATTAAAAGTGTTTTATTGTTGGACACAGGGTGTTTCACTGTGTCCACCTAGGTGGACACAGGCATTTGTATGGTACCTATACATACATTTTGTACAGGTACCATACAAAATGTATGTCATTTTGTATGGTACCTATGTCGGTTTGTCTCTCTGTGCAATACAAACCAAATGTTTTTAGAACTATGAATTTTGCTCTATGTGATTTATTTAAGTTTTCAAAGTCCATATCAAGTAGGGTAGTTGTGCTAGTTTTGGTCCACTTATCGATTTTGCCAGCTTCATAAAAAAATTTTACTTATTAATGATCTTTCAGATAGATAATGGTATAGAAAAAGTAATAAAAGTATACGGAGAAGGTGTCAACGGGCTCACGCCAAGTTTAACATCACCGATCAACTCTGAAGTGTCCTCACCAAGTTCAACATTTTCAGGTTCGGTAGAATTAAACGTAAGTGTACCTTTTCTGCAGAAAAGCACCTAGACCTTAAACCTAGTGGTCGCGTTAGCACAGTTTCTATTAACATTATTGTTAGACTTAGATTACAGTTTATTTCTGGTTCATTGCTATACTTATTAATAAATATCACATTTTTTTCTATCCAGAACAAATGCTAGGACTTAATTTATCTACTCAATAGAACACAAAAGGGCAAACTGCTTCTTAAACAACGTCTGAACCCTTTGGGAGATCAGCTACGAAGAACTTTAACCAGTGAGATTGCGACTGAAATAGTGAAACATGACCCGAAGGCACCAATAACCAGTAATATACAGGGTGTCCCAGAAGCCGACGTCAAGCCGAAAGCAGGTGATAGACTAACTCATATATGTTGTCAGAAAAATATAAAAAAAAATCTAAGTCACCTATTTAAAAAAAATCTAGCATTAAAAAAATGGATAAAATTTACACAAACTGTGACGGTTTTTTCACTGTTGTTGCTACAATTCTTGACTTTTTTAAACATTTTCTTTTGTTTTGTAATCCTGAATAATGTTTCTGTATACTCTAATCTAAAATTTAAAGCCAGCTGCTCCAAATTAGAAGAATATGCCATTTTTATCTAAATTAAATATTCAAAATTAATTTTTCGCATAGCTTTAACAAGCTGTACTGAAAAAAAAAATGTACTATGCGAGTTTGGCAAGTAACTGCAAAAGTCATTCAATAAGGATTCCAAAATGGTATGATACTTGGTAGATAATTTCTACGATTGCAGACAATTTTTTTTTTCCAAGCACAGGCAGTTTTGAACAAATTTTTCTTACGTACTTAAAATTTATTCTAATGTACCTATGGTTTGCTTTAAGGTCGTAACTTTAACATTCTAGTTTGAGTGAGACCTGGAAAGTCATTTTACGAAGTGTGAGAGAGACAGATAGTGACGCTAACGTGACAGAGACGGAGAGATTCGAAGTATGAGCGAGACAGATAGTGACGCTAACGTGACAGAGGCTCATTCATATAATAAACTAAAAGAAAAAATCGGTTTTCGAATAACTAAAAAAACAACCAAGATATAAGGTATTAAAGATTTTTCTCCATCTCTTTCTAGCAAAACGGCAATTTACATGGAGTTTATTTTATATGGCCGTACTAAACAGTGACGTCACGGTTCATGTTGGATCTCTCTGTCTAATCGCTTTCAAATTAACAACTTAAAATGCTTGTATCTAATGTATTTCTAAGCCGATTTTAATTCTAATTTCACAGGATTGTAGCTTTTTCTCCGGTATTTTAATATTTTATGACGAGACGTGAAAATTAGAATTCAGTCATCATCCCTATTGGTAAGTTTTTAAAATCTTTTTAAATAGGGACCTATTGATAAAGTTACAATTAACTATCCATGCTAAACATAATAAATGTAAATGTGACTCTGTCTGACTGTCTGTCTGTCTGTTTGTTTGTCTGTCTGTCTGACTGTCTGACTGACTCTCTTTTTGTCTTTCTATTACGTTTTCACTCCTAAATTGCTGAACCGATTTACAATTTTCGACCAGGGAAACATACCTCGTGTGTTAAATGGAAAAAATTCTCGAATTGTTCAATGTTTCCCTAACAAAACTTAACTTTTTATATTATATCACAGTTTAATCATTTGTCTTTATATGTTAACTATCGTCCGCCCGCGGCTACGCTCGCGCTTTTTTCAAAAATAATTAAACCTGCTGTTGGCGACACGTCTGGCCACAGGTCAGGTACCATACTTTTTATATGTTTTTATATTTTTGTAATGTTGTAGTTTACCTACTTTTCTATTTTTTGTCTATTATTGTTTTTGACGTGTACATTTTGTCAGTTTATTGAAATACACGAATTTATTATATCTAATTGTTGGCTTTAATTTTCCATCGTCAACAGTTTGTGGTGTCAGAAGAAATCGGTATCAACATGATTACGCGTGCTCATGCTAGGCAGCAGGCTACCAACAACTCTGTTAATAATGAAACTGCCGCCGTCGCGGTCGCAGAGTCGGGGCCGCCGTCCCCTGCCGTTTCGCATTTGGAGCAAGTAAGTATAAGTTCACGAAAATCGGCTGTGTCTAAATGTTCGTCTGTTGTTGCGCAGAAACGGTTGCTGCAAGCGCAGCATGCGCGCCGCCTTGCTGATCTCGCTGCTGTGGAACAGCGCGAGCGAGAGCGCGAGCGAGAGCGCGTGTTAGCTGCTGAACGCGCTGCCGCCGAGGCCGAGCTGCTGGCCCAGCTCGCAGACCTCGACGTGCAGGCGAGCGCGCGCAGCAGCCGCTGCCGTAGCCGCACCTCTAGCCGCGGTACGGCTGCAGTCGAAGCCTGGTTAGAAGCTATATCAGTTGAGGCTGTGGCCGCGGAGCCATTGCCTGCGTTATCGGCGAAAGAGGTGGGCCGTAGCCCCCACTTCGCCACGTTGTCGGCGCGTCACACCGTGCAGGCCCCGCTTGGCTTGCACGGCGTGCATCCCATCGCATCGACGTCGCAGGAGCTACCGCCGTGCCATCGAGCCAGTCAGGCAGCAAAGGCTCTTGATACAGATACACACATTCCAGTTAGTTTAGGTACACATGACATAAATTGTAACAGCAATAAAATTAGTTCTGAAGTTCAACACCTCACACAGGTACTGCGCGAGGTCCTGACTCCGAAGAGGAGAATCGGTGAGTTGCCTTTACCTATTTTCTCAGGGGCACCGTCAGACTGGTCAAAGTTTCATAAAATATACGTTAGTACTAAAAATGAATTTAATAATATAGAAAACATGACCAGACTTTCTGTGGCTCTCAAAGGTTTTGCCTATGAAGCGGTGGCCTCCTTGCTCGCTACCGCTGAAGACCCAGAACTTGTTATAGCTGCTCTGTGGCAGCAGTTCGGGGTTCCAGAGGTGGTAGTTATGAGGGCAATCGCAGAGGTGCGGGCTCTCCCAAGGTTGATTGGGTACGATGCACAGGAGCTGAATGTTTTTGCGTGCAGAGTACGCAATTGCATTAGTACTGTTCAGCTCTTAGAACAACATGACCACTTGGCTAACCCTGATCTGTACAACACGATCTTGGCAAAGCTTTCTCCTCTACTGAGGGAGAAATGGTTGGAGTTTGCCTTTCAGAAAGAACATGAAAGTAAGTACCGGCTAGAAAAACTTTCAGATTTTTTGTCGCATGAAGCCATTTTACATTTAAGATACGGTGTTTTGACAGATTTTAAAACTAGG
This sequence comes from Schoenobius gigantellus, assembly GCA_963935595.1. Lineage (NCBI taxonomy): Eukaryota > Metazoa > Arthropoda > Insecta > Lepidoptera > Crambidae > Schoenobius > Schoenobius gigantellus. The sequence continues at coordinate 43,960,603 of OZ012541.1, read as the reverse complement.
TCTGATAGATCTCATGCCCTCTTTATTGGTCAGGCTAACTCCATCGATGCTACCCTCAGTCCATCGACCCTTGATCAACCATCTTCGCCAGTCTGTCATGCCACTACGTCTGGTAGGCCTGCCTGTGTCTCTGGAGCACCGGGTCCCTCGAAGAGACACAAAGAAGTTTCTACTCAGCTGGGTAAACTCGAAATATCTTCGGTTTTGAGTCGTGTCGGTTCCTCCAAGGATGAACCTCATTGTTTGTTTTGTAGGGCTTCGCCTTTAATATCATATTAAAAAGTGTCAGAAATTTCTTGATTTGGCTGCGGATGGGCGTTTTATTTGGGTAAAAGACAATGGTGTTTGCTTTAAATGCTTGAGAAAGGGTGGTCACAGCTATAGAGACTGTAGGAAGTTTTGTAAGATTGATGGATGTCAGCTCAAGCGACGTCATCATTCTCTGTTGCATGAGGCGGCTACCAATGTGCACTTTGCTGTAGATGCTGAAGCTACGGCGAAACCCACTGCTGTGCTCGATGCGTCACTTGGGAAGTCGGCAGCTGATGCCTTTGTCTCTAGTACGGACTGCACTCGAGGTGCACAGCAGGAGTCTCGACCATTGCTTAAGGTCTTGCCCATTACAGTTAGCGGTCCTAGTGGTAGTATGAATATTTTTGCTCTTCTTGATGAAGGGTCCACTGCTACCTTTATCGATGCTAAGGTTTCAGCCGCAATTGGTGTTACAGGTCCAAAGAAAAGTGTTGTCATTTCATGTGTGCGGAATCTTGTTAGGGAAGTAGAAGTTGAATATGTTTCCTTTACTATTAGGGGACATGATGAAAGTTGTCAGTCGCATGTAATTAAGAACGCACGTTCTGTGCAAGATCTTGGGCTTTCACGACAGTCATTGTCGGGTTGCGACACAAATTTAAAGCATTTACAAGGTCTTAAATTGTGCAGTTATATGGATGTTGAGCCTTCGGTTCTAATTGGGATTGACAACTGGCATCTTTTAGTTACGTCAGAAGTTAGGCGAGCTTCTCGGTCTCAGCCTGTGGCATGTCGTACTCCTTTAGGTTGGGTTGTTTACGGGTTCCCTACGAGTAGGACGTCTGTTGTGAAGTTTTCCGAATCAGACTCTATTGTCAATCATGTACGGGACGATACTCTAGAAAACCTTATTCGAGAAAACTATAGACTAGAGTCGATAGGCATAGATAAGAGAGAGCGTCTCAACACAGACGATAAATTGGCAATAGAGTCCGTTCAGGCTAGTACACATAGACTTTCTTCTGGTCGGTTTGAGACAGGGCTGTTGTGGCGACCAGGCGTAAACTGGGAGCATCTTCCTAACAGTTATGCAATGGCTCGTCGTAGGTTTACGTCACTAGAGCAGAAAATGGCCAAGGACCCTGAGTACGCAGCTGCATATCGCAGCAACATTCAGGCTATAATTGACAAGGGCTATGCTGAGGAGTGCGAGATGCCATACGCTGATACCGCGGTGAAGTGGTATTTGCCGCATTTTGGGGTTATCCACCCGCAAAAGAAGAAGCTTAGAATTGTGCACGATTGTGCAGCCCAGGTACAGGGAGTAAGCTTGAACTCTCTTCTTTTGCCGGGTCCTGATTTACTGCAGCCTCTTCTGGAGGTCCTCATGCGTTTCCGGGAAGGCCTAATAGCTCTCAATGCGGACATCAGGGAGATGTACCCTCAAATTAAAATTCGCCTATTGGATCGTGACGCTCAGCGATTTCTGTGGCGCGCTGAGCCGTCTCAGTCGCTTTCTCACTACAGGATGTCGTCCATGGTGTTTGGTGCTACGTGCAGTCCTTTTACAGCTTTATATCTGAAGAACCTAAATGCTGAACAGTATAGAAACAGTTTCCCAAAAGCCGCAGAGGCAATTATTAATGACCATTACATGGATGACCTCGTAACATCAGTAAACGATATTTCTAAGGCGGCTCAGCTAGCTAGGGATATTGTCGACATTCATTCTCGTGCGGGTTTTGAGATGAGGTCCTGGGTTAGCAATAAACAGGATGCTTTATCACTAATTCCAGAGGAGTTGCGAGCCTCACGATCCAATGGCAGCGTTAAGGTTTTGGGAGTTGTTTGGGATACATCGCTTGACACTCTTCAACTTACAAGGAACGTACTTGTCACTACTCCTGACAGCTTATCAAAGAGATTTGTGCTGTCAAAATTAATGAGCATTTATGATCCCCTTGGACTGCTTAGTCCTGTTACAGTTAAGGGAAAAATTTTGTTTCAAAAGACTTGGAGAGCTGTTACTGATTGGGACGCTAAGCTACCCCAGAATCTAGCAATCCAATGGCATGAATGGTTTAGGGATCTTGCTGATGTAGCCCAAATTAGTATACCCCGCTGTTATTTTGGTGATTCTAACTTTTCGGATGTTGAGCTTCACGTTTTTGCGGATGCAAGCGAGCTTGCTTATTCTTGTGTAGCGTACTGGCGTTTTCTGTACCCAGATGGTACTATTAAGATCTCATTAATCGCTGGCAAGACTCGCTCAGCTCCGCTAAAACTTACAACAATCCCACTTCTGACACCACAAACTGTTGACGATGGAAAATTAAAGCCAACAATTAGATATAATAAATTCGTGTATTTCAATAAACTGACAAAATGTACACGTCAAAAACAATAATAGACAAAAAATAGAAAAGTAGGTAAACTACAACATTACAAAAATATAAAAACATATTGCAGGTTTAATTATTTAAATACATTAGATACAAGCATTTTAAGTTAATAAAGGAATGTTTTTTTTCAGTAAAGTTTGCCATTATCAATTTTAAGAGTACTTTACCTCCAACGACGGTCTATTTTTTCCATCCTGTATAATATAGATATAGGTATAACTATTCGACGGGTCCTACGTATACTGATACAACCCGCAAATGGACGAAATCTATTTTTTTGCATCATTAGCATTAAAATACGTGTATTTTTATATCCTGTAAAATTTGTTTCAAAATATTAAGTAATTTCGAAGATACGAATTCGAAAAATTGATGCAAGTAACATCATATTAAGCCAAGCAACGACCAACACTGATGTAAGTTACTTGCACCAGTGTATGTAGTTTTGATTTACGCGCCACACGAGCGCAAGTGGCATTCACACCAGTATGCGCGCGGCAGCGGAACAGCGTGCACATACGACACTGGTATAAATGCAGCGAGTTACAATTTGCGTACTCAATTAGCAAAACTTCGCATATTTATGAGATTTCTCTTTGTGTTTAGTAAGTGTGATAACAAATTACAATCATGAAGCGTTCACGGGGTCAATTAATTATAAATTTATTACAAAATAAACGAAACAAAACAAGCATGCCTGAAATTGAAGAAGGTAAGAATTTATTACGTTTTACCATTTACCTTTTGAGTACTCTAATATAACATTACATTTAATCTCAATAATTTATAAAAAAAAATGTTAAATTTTGTTTATTTTTTCACTTACATCAGTATACAAAGTCCGTATTATTATATTGTGTACCCGTATATAATGGAGTAAACGATTTGTCACGGTTATTTGCATTCTTTTTAATTATGTAGAACATGCGTTACATATATTAATCTTCTTGGATTTTAGAAGCGCCTAAAACACCAGCACCAGTACCCAGACTACTTGAAAAATTGAACCTAAATTTGAATGTGTTTGCAAATACAGAATCAACGGTTGTAAAATCGTATTTGGCAAATGAAAACTTAATAGCTATGCCAGGTATAAAGATTTTATTATTTATGTGAAAAGCTCCTTTTTAATTTATAAATGTTTTCTGAACACAATTTACACTTATGCATGTATAAGTGTTCTTGTCTATGTTTGTTACTTGCATTGTAAACTAATATAAATTCAATTGTTTTACGTACTAATATAATAAATTAAGACATATTTTTTATAATTATTAGTAGGTGGAGTAGATTAACATTAAGTAAATATTTTAATATACCTAATTACCCATATTTTTAGATTCCCCGTTACCTCCAAGTGTAGAATTAGTAGCTGAAGATATGTCGTTCATCGATCAGCAGTGCGATTCACTAACAGAAACAGTCGTCATCGAGATCGTTGTCGAGCTCGATGACGAGCTGGCTTTCATTTCGACGAAGAGCGCAGCGCTGACGATAAACGTATTCACTAACGGCATTTAACTCGACGTCGATCTCTTGGCTGTTTAAGCTCGTCGCTGTAATAGAGTTGCGACACACGTGCATATATACAGTTCATTGTATATTGTTTTGAATCAGGTTTTAATGTGTTAAAAATATCGGAGCGACATAAAAAAACATTATTTGAACAAGAAACAAGTTCGTAAATATGGTTTAAAAATGACTTTGGTCAAATTGTGTAAAATTCATTTCGATGTTAAAATAAAATTGATACCCTTTGCCTTTTTGACAGTTAGATATAATTTCTAATCTGTGATCTCTCTCTGGGTCTGGGTAATAATAATGGCTATTTTTTAATTAATTTTGTGTAAAATTATAAGAAATGTAAGCATTGCAATGCTTATTGTCATCGTGTGTTCATTTTGTAGCATGTGAAAATACGTAGTTCCCTTGGATGTCGTAATAGCCGACTGAGGGAGCTTACGGCAATGATGTCTCCGCGAAGAAATTGACTCGAAAGAACCCTGCACGGACCCATCTCACCACCACATTTCTGTTGTGTTTAGCTCCTCGTCGGCGTCGTTTGGTCGGTTTTTCTCTGCCATCCCAGCGACATCATAATTGAAATAGCAAGCCTGACCGCGAGATTTATTGCTATCAAAGAGTGGAGAAACGCTACCGAGCAGATACTGGCACAGAACCCGACACTTCTAGTTACTGCATTAACCATGAGTGACGCTTCAACGCTTGGCTAAGACGAAGTCACCAAGCCATGCAGACTTGTCCAAGGGCAGGCCCATGTTGCTAGCAAATTCATCTGTTTTAAAAAAGTTTTTGGAAGAGGGATGCGAGAACAAAATTGATAAGCGTCAATTTTTAAAATATCAACCTACTTATTGTCAAGGTGATACATAGGCTGTCTCTATACATCAACTTATATGTAATTTATATGTAATATGTTAATGTGTTTTTGAAAAAAGTGCATGATTATCACCTTCATTAATACAGACAGAGAGTTGAAGACGAAACAAAGGACAATCCACGATCAGCCTATGGTTTGAACTGAGGTATGATCGAATAACTGCTTCAAGAGCCTTTGAAGTTGGCTGAAGAAAAGTAAAAATGACACACTCTTATCGCTCATACTGTGGTAAAATTCCAGATACTACATCAATGAAACATACACAAAAACAGTGGCAAAAAAAACTGATGATAAATAATTTACACCCAATATTATATTCCAAATAGCGAGCGTCGGTGGCGCTGTGGACTCGGCACTTGCCTTCCAATCGGGAGGTCGGGGTTCGAGACACGCCATGTACCAATGTGTTTTTCGTTTCGAATTTCATATGTACATTTGTCTGACGCTCCTACGGTGAAGGAAAACATAGTGAGGCAACCTGCATACATCTGCGAAGAAATTCAACTGATTTTGTGTAGCTGACCCAGTTTATAGTGAAATATAGTGTAGATTTTAACTGTACCATTCAGTCTTGAATATGTTGAGTTGAGAATAATTAAATTCTATAAACCCTTTAACTTTTGGAATATCAATGTACAATTAGGTATAACAAAGTTTGGAACTATTTATTTTAAATAAAAAACAATCTTAAAGTTTTCCTTAGTTTTATTTGTATTAAAGGATCATACAAATTATTAAATGCACATGCCATGATTGAGAATGTTTAGAAATTTGAAATTAATATATGCATATGGTCTAAGCATATTAAAACAAAAGGTACTTATTAAAGAATCATACAAATTATTGAATGCACATGCCATGATTGAGAATGTTTAGAAATTTGAAATTAATATATGCATGTGGTCTAAGCATATAAAAACAAAAGGTTAGCTTCACTTCACTTTTACTTGTTTGGGAATATTTATATGACCTTTTATTTTATAAATCAAGTAGTAACAACTAATTGAAACTACAGTACTATGTATACAGTTGTGGCTTTATTCAATTTTTTTTAATGTATTCAATAATATGGTATTTTTGCTTCTACTTTTGTCTTCTTCAAATAATTCACTACAGTCAGAAGATGACTTAACTTATAATAAATGAACTGATTGTGAGCAACTGGTGACGTTTATTAAATAAATATCACTGTCCAAGTGTTGTTCCATATAAATATTTTTGCTTAGACTGCTTAAATTATAATAATGCCTTGTCTATCATTTTCACATTGGTCTGCACAGTCATACTTCTGAATTTGTAGGTGTAGCTTGAACAGATTTAAATCCATTGTGTGCTTAAAAAACATTTCTGGCACATTTCTTCCAACTGTTTCAATATCTGAAATAAGCAAAAGAAAAAACTTAATAATGGTAATAACTGAATATTTGCCATTTAATACTTTAACTTGTATCAGAAGCATCTATGAGAGATAAGCTTGGTGTAGAACTTTCTTTTGATTCATTCAGACTATGATTGATCATCTTTCTATGTTTTTACAAATATATGACAATGACTTGAAATAATGCTGCATGTAAGTATGTTTTCTTGTGTCTTGTGGAGTACAACCTGGATTCATGAGCAGTTAAGTATGTTCTTTTATGATACTCCATATATTATTATTAGTCATTTGACAATAAGAATAATAAAAATAGTGTGTTTCTTAAGTATAAAATTTATATAAAACGTTAACTCATAAAACCGAAACAACCCATTATCAACTTATGCATTTATTATTTTATCAATTACCAACTCCTACTTGGAAAAGGGATTCTACAAAATTATTCTGTTTTACAAAAATGAAATACCTAATAGTATTGTATGATGTGAGAAATAAGTACTTACTTATCTACATTAAAATGATCTTCACAAAAATACATTCTTGAATCTGTTCATAAACTGTGACCAGACTTGAGCAGAGCATCATCTCTTCTTGCGAGTTTGAGCCATTATTTCCGTATTTACTAAGTTATTTGGCATTTGTATAATAATTTTGCTTTGACACTGGGGCATTAATTTAAAATGGGAGAAAATAGCACAAAATAGTCTTCGAAGCGCTAGTATCGCCAACGATTGTCAAGCAATATTAGTGAATACACAATTATATTACAGCGCTGCCACAGCGTCGAACTCTAGGCTGTTAACTTTAGTGAATCGCATAGCAGGTTCTTAACTTCAGCAATCCGAAAGACGTATTTGAAGTTACGCCAACAGTTGAAAACTTATACAAAAAGTTGCCAAATATTTCGTCAGAGTCTGATTGCTCTACAGACTGTTGTAAAGTACATGAAGTAAGTGCGATTGTGCACGCTATACAAGAAAAAGAAAATGAACCTCAATACTTACCACTGCATTTAAGTTCTATTTCTGATTTCAATAAGAGTAAGTTGAAAAACTTCCCTCAAGATGAAATTGAGAGCTTGACACCAATGCCTTCACCACCTGTCTCTTTTTCACCAACTTCCCAACAAATTATTGGTGAGTTTGATGATTGTTCGCATTTAAATTCTGATTACACTAATACAACGTTAAGTAGCCCAGCGAGTGTTAGTAAAAAAAGTCAAAAAAAGAAAGACAAGGGCAGATTAAGAGAAATATACCAAAGTATGTGGTTAGATGAAAAACGGAAGTATAATTTAAATAGAGGCTTAGAATATATTAGCAGGACGGGAAAAACACACAAAAAAAAGAAATGAAACCTGCTTGTACGTGTCCTAAAAAATGCTATAAAAAGTAAATGAAACTGCAAGGAACAAGACATTTAAGAACTTCTGGGAGCTAGGTAGCCATATTCGAGAGTGGGACTTTATTGCTAAATATGTTTCGAAACTGGAAAAAAAACGGGTAGTTACTGAAAATTCTCAAAGAAATTGTACTCTGCGATATTCGTTGCCAGTGACAAGAGCCAGCGGTTACATTGAAAAGGTTCATGTCTGTAAAATTATGTTTTTAAATACTCTTACTATAAGTTATAATTTTGTAAAAACGGCACTGGATAAGTTTGATATAGGTTTCGGAGTAATAGAAGAGGATCGTAGAGGAAAACATACCAAACACCCAGTAAAGATACCCCAATCTGCCAAAGAAAGTGTTTATCCTCATGTAAAGAAGTTCCAACCCATAGAGTCTCACTATACAAGAAAGGAAAGTAGCAAAATTTATTTAGATGGATCATTGACTTTTTTACAAATGTTTAATTTTTATAAAGAATGGTGTGATAAAGAAGAAGTTGCCTTAAATTGTAGAGGAAAACGTTGATACAATATAGAGACATCGTTAATAAAATTTTTTACCTATCTTTTCATTCGAAAACTTACAGAATCCTACAGATGAACAGATATCAAAACATAATTGGCATTTAGCCGAAAAAGATAGCGCCCGGCAGTTAAAAGAGTGAGACAAACAATTAGCTAAGGACAATAAAAGTGTAGTTGCTGTCACTTTTGACTTGCAAAAAACACAAAGTTTGCCACACGGGAATGTGAGTACATTTTATTATAAAAGAAAATTACATTTTCACAACTTTACTCCTTTTGACATGGGTGATTTGCAAGGGTATTGTTACTGTTGGGATGAACAGACAGCAAAAAAAGGAGCGAATGAAATAGCTAGCTGTGTTTTTGATTTTATTTGTATGAAAGTAAAAGAAGGAGTAACATCTTTCATAATCTGGTCGGACAATTGTGGAGGTCAGAATAGAAATATAATAATTTTCCTTATGTATATGTACTGTGCTTGGAAATGACAATGCCAGATTCTGACCCACCATTTACTGTAATATGAAATCTACGAAAAAATTTATATGATTTTTTTTCTCGTACTGATTTAATTATTACTTTTAAAAACTTGCGGATATTGAATCAATTTTAAAATAATGTGTACCTACCATTTCCGTTGGGAGAAGAACGAAGAAATGATGCATGCGTTTTGTTGTACGACGTAGGCACAAACAGAATAAAATATCAATCAAGTTTTCGAAAAAATGCCGTTCTCTTTTTAACATTATGGATCTTATATGCATATCAGTTATAATTTATTAATGATTATAAATAAGTCTTTAAGAATTCTAGTACCTTTAATTTTTTTAAGTGCATACTTATAATTTAAATATGTGAAACTAAACGCCAATTCTGGATTGATATTGTTTGACATTGACATTTTCTTATGACTCTGTGGTGTGGTGTGACAAGAAGGATCGGGTGTTACGGCACTGGATAAGTTTGATATAGGTTTCGGAGTAATAGAAGAGGATCGTAGAGGAAAACATACCAAACACCCAGTAAAGATACCCCAATCTGCCAAAGAAAGTGTTTATCCTCATGTAAAGAAGTTCCAACCCATAGAGTCTCACTATACAAGAAAGGAAAGTAGCAAAATTTATTTAGATGGATCATTGACTTTTTTACAAATGTTTAATTTTTATAAAGAATGGTGTGATAAAGAAGAAGTTGCCTTAAATTGTAGAGGAAAACGTTGATACAATATAGAGACATCGTTAATAAAATTTTTTACCTATCTTTTCATTCGAAAACTTACAGAATCCTACAGATGAACAGATATCAAAACATAATTGGCATTTAGCCGAAAAAGATAGCGCCCGGCAGTTAAAAGAGTGAGACAAACAATTAGCTAAGGACAATAAAAGTGTAGTTGCTGTCACTTTTGACTTGCAAAAAACACAAAGTTTGCCACACGGGAATGTGAGTACATTTTATTATAAAAGAAAATTACATTTTCACAACTTTACTCCTTTTGACATGGGTGATTTGCAAGGGTATTGTTACTGTTGGGATGAACAGACAGCAAAAAAAGGAGCGAATGAAATAGCTAGCTGTGTTTTTGATTTTATTTGTATGAAAGTAAAAGAAGGAGTAACATCTTTCATAATCTGGTCGGACAATTGTGGAGGTCAGAATAGAAATATAATAATTTTCCTTATGTATATGTACTGTGCTTGGAAATGACAATGCCAGATTCTGACCCACCATTTACTGTAATATGAAATCTACGAAAAAATTTATATGATTTTTTTTCTCGTACTGATTTAATTATTACTTTTAAAAACTTGCGGATATTGAATCAATTTTAAAATAATGTGTACCTACCATTTCCGTTGGGAGAAGAACGAAGAAATGATGCATGCGTTTTGTTGTACGACGTAGGCACAAACAGAATAAAATATCAATCAAGTTTTCGAAAAAATGCCGTTCTCTTTTTAACATTATGGATCTTATATGCATATCAGTTATAATTTATTAATGATTATAAATAAGTCTTTAAGAATTCTAGTACCTTTAATTTTTTTAAGTGCATACTTATAATTTAAATATGTGAAACTAAACGCCAATTCTGGATTGATATTGTTTGACATTGACATTTTCTTATGACTCTGTGGTGTGGTGTGACAAGAAGGATCGGGTGTTTTGGAAAATCTATCTACAACGGAAGTATTGTTCTGAGTGGAAAATAATAATAACGACTTTTACTTTTTAATACGGATTCGATCACGCCTTCTATACGACTTTAGAGATTTGTTTTTAGGATACAGATTTTTGTTTGTGATTTGGCACCATGTTGAGATATACACGGTTATTTTTTTATCACCCTGGAAAATTTTAGGGACGCTTCAGGACACATCCAATATTATATAAAAAAAATAAAAAAATCTCTAAAAATGCTGCTCTCAACTAGTGCAGCATTTTTTGTATTTTTTAAAAAATTAATATAAAATTAAGGAGGGGGGTTATTTTTTTTATTTATATTTAAATAATTCTAATACCATGTCGTGAAGCGTCCCTTAAATTTTCCAGGGTGATAAAAAAATAACCGTGTATAAATTGCTATTTACGTGTTGATTGAATACAAATATTTACATTATGAAGAAGAACGATTCTTGTTTGTAATTAATAAACTCGGAAACTGCTTAACCGATTCATAAAATTATTTTACCATTAGATATGAAGCATTATACATTATCTCTGATATCCCACAAGATCGGAACCTATGTGGTGGAACAGGTACCTAATCTATTGTAGCAGGTTAATAATTTATCGACAAAATTGGTTAAATTATCGAAAAACGGACGACTAGGTACCTAGGAACTACTTATTTGTAAGAATTATGAATGCACCTGAGTATAAATTTACTCCATTTACAATTTTCTGCACAAATTCAGTTCGAGAAACGTAAGATAATTGTACCCATTTTAGTATATTATAAAAAAACCGCAACATCTAGAGAATTTATAACTTTTGTATTTTATTAACCAATATTACAGCTATCAAATGTCGTTTATCGTATTCGTGTAAATCAATTTTATCGAGTGGGGCAAACCTCTATAGAACTTCTGACATTGTCCTTTAACGTGAACATTACTCACAGATTTCTTGTCGTTGGTCACACTCAAAACGAGGGTGATAGCATTCACTCTGTGATTGAAAAGAAACCAGAAATGTTTTGAGTTATACTCCAGATCAATGGACTATGGCCTTCAAAATGGCAACGGCTAACGCAAAACCATACATAGTTTCTCAGTCTTTCGTTTTCAATTTTAAGTCTTGCCTTGGCTTTTTTGGTAACTGAAAGAAGAATTCTGTCGGAGAAATTGTTATGTGGAGCAAAATTTGTGAAGTTAATGTTCAAGCCAAAGATTTATTTATGATTAATTATAAATGTTCTTTTGAAGAAAGTGATTACAAAACTATACAATGTCTGAAAACTAACACAAGAAAAACCGGCCAAGCGCGAGTCGGACTCGCCCATGAAGGGTTCCGTAGGATTTATGACGTATTAAAAAACCCACTTACTAGATCTCGTTCAAACCAATTTTCGGTGGAAGTTTGCATGGTAATGTACATCATATATTTTTTTTAGTTTTATCATTCTCTTATTTTAGAAGTTACAGGGGGGGGGGGGGACCCACATTTTACCACTTTGGACGTGTCTCTCGCGCAAACTATTCAGTATAGAAAAAAATTATATTAGAAACCTCAATATGATTTTTGAAGACCTATCCATAGATATCACGTATGGGTTTGATGAAAAAAAATTGTGAGTTTCAGTTCTATGTATGGGGAACCCCCAATTTTTTTTTTGTTTTTTTCTATTTTTATGTGAAAATCTTAATGAGGTTCACAGAATACATCTACTTACCAAGTTTCAACAGTGTAGTTCTTATAGTTTCGGAGAAAAGTGGCTGTGACATACAGACGGACAGACAGACAGACATGACGAATCTATAAGGGTTCCGTTTTTCGCCATTTGGCTACGGAACCCTAAAAAGTATACAAAATGTAACCAAAAAGTTTGACAACTTAAACGTAGCTTACAATAACTTATTACCAATTGATAAAAATAAATTCAAAGATCTTCAAGACCTTTGCAAATCTAATGTCATTCCTCAGCGCTACCATTCATACTATAATAATTTGAAAATTAGATCCGCCAATGCTGAAGAGGTATCTGACTAGGTTATAAGTAAAGCTGTGCGACCCTCACTAGAAAACTTATTCTTTGATTTTTATTCTGATACTTAATTAGGTGAGATTAGATAAGCGACATTATATTTTGAAATGTCGTCAAGACTGATTTATTTGTATGGGTTATAAAACGAATAACTAATTCGTAAAGTTAGTTCCTATATTTTGTTCAAAGATTTTATTTTGACTAAAACTTGTTGGTAAATGGTAAAGTTTGAAAAGACGATGTTGTAAGTGTGTTGGTGTTTTGAACTAATTAGTGCGTGTGAGGAAACATATCTAGCAATATTATTGTGTGTGCGTGTATTTATACAACACATAAAATAAGAATAAATAACAGCTAAAGTACAGAAATGTGCGATTGTATATAACTAAGCAATGAAAAATCTAGTCATTTTAATTTAGTTAAATTCGTCAAATCATTTTCAGTCTTGATCCAGTGCAGCGGGGACCCCCTTCCTTTTCTCTAATAAAAATCTTACCATTTGTCGACCAGCAATATCTATAATCGTTACTATTTGCAAAAACACGAGCTAGGTAATAAAGTCGCTTCATTTTTGCAGTTAAATTTTCTGATATAAAAATGATTTGAGGAGGACCTTTCATTTTTATATAGTCTGTGTTAAGCTTATCGCCTTTGTTATTAAAGTTTTTGTAGGCCTTTAACATAGTATCTTTTGTGATGATGCGTACAAAATCAACAATTATCGTTTTATTTTCAGAATTTTTCGTGTTGATGCGGAAAACATCCTTTATATCATTTGTCTGAATATTGACATCTAAAACATTTGCGATTTTTGATACAATTTCAATCAGACTAGACTTAGATTCAGATGTATTACTCTTTGGCATGTTCTTTATTTCTAAGCAGGTTGAACGAGCACTTTTTTCAAAATTTTCTAATTTAAGTTCAAGGGTTTGTATATATTTCTGATGATGAGAATTTTCCTCTTTAAGTTTACCGACTTGATCCACAAGCACATCGTATTTGTTAGACAAAAATTCTATGGACGATCTAATATCAGAATTTTGATTCCGTCTTTCCTCTACGACATTATATAATTTCTCCAATTTAGTATCCTGCTGCTGCTTCAAATCCGAAAACATGCCTTTTATTTCAGACATAATGTTAGTTAACTGTATTTCTGTCGTATTAGTCCTTTTCCGTTTAGAGCGTCGGGACACATTAGAATTTAAATTAGATGCATCATCAGACAGGCAATGCGGATTGTAGTCAGAAAAACTTTGTTGCGACTTTAATTGCGACGCTAATCGTTCCTGACACTCAGCGCTCGGCGCATGCGACGCTGCTATAGCCATGTCGTGCGCCGCCGTCGAGGCAGCGCGCGGATTTCTTGAATTTTGGTATATAATTTAATTTAAAATTTAACTTTTATTTATATTCCATGAGACTACACAAAACACGTCTGATCGTAGCAGATGTCCGGAGGGAAGGATATAATATAAAACAGACATTTCCAGATAAAAATATACCTACATAACACACGACGCACACACATCACACACAAATACACAAACACACACACACACACGCAAACGCTTTTTCGTATGCATATGTATATGTAACATAAATGAGAAGACTGGTCTTCACGACACAGGGAATCCTAGTGTGAAGTCCAGAGTGCTTAATTTCTAATCATATGTACAAGAAGTAAATAAACAATTTTGATTTTTTTTTTGATTTCTAATTCTTCCACCAAATTGGGGAAGAAGTTCACCAAAAACTCTTCCTTATTCATTTTAATGAGACAAAACACAGAGAGAAAACACAGTTTGAGCCAGCTTCGTGGTTTGAGCTCATTAATACAAAGATAATCACAAACTCCTTGTATTTTTATAATTTTGAAACACTTTTGACAGCTAAATTCGTATACGAACCTCAACTTCGACTGGTCCATACCATTCGTTGCGTTCGAGTGATGTTCGTTCGAATTATTTCGATTGTGAAATTCTGAGAATACACAAACTGTGGTTCCTTCGAAAAAAATTATTTCCGTCATTGAAAAATAAGATAATATCATTATTTGAGCCAGTTTCAAATAAAAGTGAAGGAAATTAAGGAGCTTGCAAAAAGTGAGTATTTTTTAATCTCATTTTTTTTTCAAATATTAAAACATTAACAAAATAGTCATAATACCATGTAAAATTTGTTTAATACAAAATGTCTACTGTTTGAAAATGTGCCAACGCAGAACTTATTTAAAATTTTATTTTCCAGCTTATTGCAATTGCAGACTTTCACGAATGGTATGGAAATGAACATAGTTTCGATAACAAATTTCCGTCATTGAAAAATAAGACAATATCATTATTTGAGCCAGTTTCAAATAAAAGTGAAGGAAATTAAGGAGCTTGCAAAAAGTGAGTATTTTTTATCTCAAACTAGCTGTTCCTGTGAACTACGTTTCACCCCAAATATCTCCCCTCCTATTGGTCATAGCGTGCCTTTGAATCAGTACATAGTGCCTGAGATTAGCGCGTTCAACCAAACAAAAAAGGGTATAGTGCTTAAAAAATAGAACGATTTTTTTTCAACTTTTAAAGAAGAACATTTGCGTCAACCTCAAATGTTCATTTGCGTTATACATGATTTTTTAGTAACTTGAACCGTTTACGCAGCGCACGCAACGAAAGCTCTGAAACGGAATATTTTTTTCCCGTTTTTGCAACATTTTTTATTGATGCTCAGCTCCTATTAGTCGTAGTGTGATGTTATAGCTTATGTTATGTGTTATTAGCTTATAGCCTTCCTCGATAAATGGACTATCCAACACAAGAAGAATGTTTCTATTTGGAGCAGTAGTTTCAGAGATTGGCGCGTTCAAACAAACAAACTCTTCCGCTTTATAATATTAGTAAAGATTATGACTAGCTTATCTAGCCAAGTTGAGCATGGCAAGGTAGCCCCTTTCTTCTCCGAATATCGATCGTCCTAAAATCATAATCCCGAAAACGCTTGCTATAATCATCACATTCCATAATGTTCGGGTATACGAAATTGTATATTACCTAATCGTCTTTAGTTCTAATGCTTTTGTGTCATAATATCGGGTGCTATAATAATAAGATATCTTAATTTTACTTGCTATAAAGTCAGATGTCCTGAGTATTATATTGTATAATATTGTTAGTCCGAATGGTGGTCTATAATAACATTATTAGTCCTAAAACATGTTTAAAAGTTGATTTATCTTGGTTATGTTATCAATATCATAAAGCTTATAACAAATTGAATTAAAATGTTGTCTTATGAACCTTAACAACCGTTACGCTTTAATATTCAGTGACAGAAATATATCGCTGTAAAACCGACACCACGTAGTCTTGTCTGCCCTACCCCTAGAGTGTTTTTTAAACCCGCGTAGGCGCGGAGGGGCGAGGCGGCCCGCGAGCTAAGGAGCAGGTGGTTTTAACGACCGCCGACGCGGCTGAGGCTGGCCGGCCAGCAAGCCGAAGCTGCGGTGGTGGGCGAAAACCATCTGCTACGATAAGGTCGCGTGGTACCGCCGGAGCCCCGCAGCGCCGGAGCCGTGACAGAAGCCATGCTGCATGCTACTTGCTTGCATGCTGAATGCTTGCATGCTGAATGCTAGCTTGTATTATATCAAGTGACTATTTTAAAATTTATGCATGGATTTGGTAATACATATAATGAAAGAACTTTATACTTGTGGTATTTTGATTTTAGGACACGTTATATTATGAGATATTACATTAGGACTTATGACTATTATAGAAAAGTGTTTTAGGAATTTTAAATATACGATTGTGGTATTTATAGCAAAAAAAATTAGGTCATATTATATTTCTAGGGCTTCCCGAGGGATTGTGCAAGTGGATTGCTAGTTTTTTGTCCGGGAGGAGCATTAGAGCCGTAGTTGACGGTAGCTGCTCCGAAACCAGGATGATAAATGCTGGTGTCCCACAAGGCTCCGTGCTATCTCCAACACTGTTTCTGCTGCATATCAATGATATGCTGTCGCTTGACGGCATCCATTGCTATGCAGACGATAGCACTGGAGATGCATTTTACACGAGCCGTGCAAATATCCCTCGTTCCATTGTGGAGGAAAGTCGTGAACAACTTGTGTCTCAAATCGAGAGCACTCTATCCAGAGTCTCCGATTGGGGGCGGGACAATTTAGTCCTATTTAACCCCTCTAAGACACAAGTCTGTGCGTTCACCGCTAAGAAAACCCCCATTTACTGTAGCCCCACAATTCCAGAACACACCCTTGACCATCTCAAAGAGTTTAGGGATCCTCGGTGTCGACATCTCCAGCGACGTCCAATTCCGAAGTCACTTAGATGACAAGGTCAAGTTGGCGTCCAAAAAACTAGGTGTGCTTAACAGAGCCAAGCGGTACTTCTCTTTAAGGCAAAGGCTGTTGCTATATAAATCACAGGTCAGGCTTCATATGGAGTACTGCTGTCATCTGTGGGCGGGAGCACCTCGATACCAACTTGGACCTTTTGATTCGATCCAAAGACGAGCTGAGCGAATTGTTGACGATCCCAAACTCACAAGCGGTATTGAGCCTTTAAGTTTGAGGAGAGACTTTGCCTCATTATGTGTGTTCTATCGCTTGTATAACGGGTTGTGTTCTGAAGAATTGTTCGACATGATGCCAACGGCCACCTTTTATCATCGCACCGCTCGCCATCGGCAGGGTGTTCATCCTCACACGCTGGAGCCTAAGTGGTCACGCACAGTGCGGTTTGAGAGAAATTTCCTCCCACGCACGCTCCGGTTGTGGAACGAGCTCCCTGCCGAGGTTTTCCCCGGGGAATACAGTATGGGGTTCTTCAAGAAGGGAGTAAATAGGTTTTTAAAGGGTCGGCAACGCGTTTGTGATGCCCCTGGTGCTGCAGACGTCCATAGACTACGGTAACTGCATACCATCAGGCGGGCGGTAAGTTTGTTTGCCGGCATCGTAGTATAAAAAAAATTTACATTTCGGTTTTCGGGCAAGTGATATTATGAGAAATTAAGTTAGGGGTTCTTATCATCCGGACATTAGATGATTATGTCAAAAAACATTATGACACGTTAGATTATGGATAAAAAATTATGAGACAAAATAGAGAACCGCATAGCAAACAACAAAGGCGCGGCCGTATATCATCATATATCAGTTTTTTTTTTACCGCAATAAGTATTAAGTTGAGATCCAATGTAAAACCAAGCCGGTCTACTCACTCATTCAGTCTGGAATTTACTAACAACATTTCATCGTGTCGTATTTTTATAAAAAAAAAATTTTTTATGGGATAGGGGGCAAACGAGCAAACCTTTCACCTGATGGTAAGTTTTTACCGTCGCCCATGGACACCCGCAACCCCAGAGGATTTACAAGTGCGTTGCCGGCCTTTAAGGTCGCAACCCCAGAGGATTTACAAGTGTGTTGCCGGCCTTTAAGGTAGGAATACGCTCTTTTCTTGAAAGTTTGAAGGTCGTATCGGTCCGGAAATACCGAAGGCGACAATTCATTCCAAAGTTTGACTGTGCGAGGCAGGAAACTGCGAGAAAAACGCACAGTTGTGGACTGCCAACTATGGCATAGATTTTTTGTCGCGTGGAACGATGGCGGAAAGAGGCGGCAGGTATGAGACCGACTAATTCCTCGGAGCATTCCCCGTAATATATGCGATAGAAGATGCATAGTGAGGCGACATCTCTACGCAGCGCCAAAGTATCAAGCCGATTTGAAATTTCCTGGCAGTCGACGATTCGAGTCTTTCTCCGCTGAATGCGGTGCAGTGGGAGAAGCTGGTATTGGGGCGCCCCTGCCCAAAGATGAGAACAGTATTCCATATGAGCCCGAACCTGCGCCTTGTAAAGCTGTACTGAAATACCGTCTCGATCTATTGAGCACACCAAGCTTCTTAGAGGCTTATTTAGCGTTACCCTCTAAGTGGCCACGAAACTGGACTTCGCTCGATATGTCGACACCAAGGATCTCAATATTGGCTGAGGCAGTTAGGGGAATGCTCTAAAAGCGAGGAGATGCGACAAATGGCATTTTCTTGGCGGTGAACGCGCAAACCTGTATCTTTGTAGGGTTAAAACGGACTAAATTAAGACGACCCCAGTTAGAGACTTTCTCTAAGGATGTATTAATTTCGGACACAAGTTTATTCCGGCACTCAATGACGTTTTCCCGAGAAATGTTCGCACGGCCGTTATTGGAGGTGCCTTTCGTGCTGTTATCTGCATAACAATGAATGCCGCTAATTTGCAGCATATCATTAATATGCAAAAGGAATAGTGTGGGTGATGGCACACATCCTTGGGAGACACCAGCATTTATAGACAGTGAGTCTGAGCATTCATCATCAATTAAGACCTTTATGCTTCTGTATAAAAAAAGCTAGTGACCCATTTACATAGTTTCTCGGGAAGCCCATACGAAGGAAGTTTAGAAAGAAGCGCTTTGTGCCAGACCCGATCGAAGGCCTTCGCGATGTCCGAACTTACTGCCAGTGCCTCCCCCTTCGCTTCAATTGCCTCTGCCCAATGATATGTCAAGTAAACTAGAAGATCACCAGCAGAGCGACCCCTACGAAAACCGTATTGTTGGTCACTAAGCAGCTGGTGATCCTCTAGGTACTGAAGGAGCTGGCGGTTGATAATCGATTCCATTATCTTTGAAAACAAAGAGGTTATAGCGATCGGCCTGTAGTTGGATGGATTCGAGCGGTCACCTTTTCTAGGGATCGGATGCACTAAAGCTGTCTTCCATGAGGTTAGGACTACGCCAGATGAGCAAGAGAACCGAAATAAACGCGTTAAAACCGGTGCCAACTCTGGAGCGCACGTCTTCAGCACGATAGGAGGGATACCATCGGGCCCCATCATCCAAAGTCGATTTGGATGCAAAGAGTTTCCCAAAAAAATCGGCTTTCTCTTTTGCATAGATATAGATTTGTCAAGATACAATGAAATTGCAATTTGTGTCTGGAAGTACCTAGTAAAACTGGCTAGCAATGCATCAGAGCCGTTCCACGTTGTATTTTACAATGATAATTGCTGCGGACATAAAAAAAAAAAAAATTTATGTAACATTCTTATATGTACCTATGCTTTTTCAAAATTTCCTGTAATTTTATCAAACACTCATAAATTTTTAATAAAAGGGCATAGTCAAATGAGGGAGACACGGCCCACTCTCTTATTGAAAGAAAAATAAAGGCATCACTTAAATCAGGTTCAATTTATTTAGCAGGGATTGAAAACTGGCCTTTGTGAAAGTTTCAAACTAAAATTGCATTAAATAGGCTAGGATTGTTAAAGGTCGTCAAAGGAAGCGTGCAATCAGAAAGCGACAAGAACGGTGAGTTTCAAACGTTAGACGCAAAAGCACAAACACAAATCGTCACATGTGTGTCTGAATAGGTGATGCAACATTTGCTCTCTTGTAATTCTTCACACGAAATGTGGAACAAGCTGTACAGTATTTTCGAGCTTAAAGGCACTAGTAGCGTTCATTTATTACAAGAAAAATTCATGAAATATAAGTATGAAGAACAAGGACTAGCAGATCTTTTTTCGAAAGTTGAGCAACTTGTCAATCACTTAAAACAACTGGGAGAACAGATATCTCACAAAATGATAATTACAAAAATTATAATGAGCTTGCCGGTGCAATTTAGACATTTTGTATTTGCATGGGAGAGTGTTTCTCAGGAAAAACAAACTTTAAATGAGCTACAAGCAAGATTGTTAGTCGAGGAAGAACGAATGCAACAAGTCGAGGAGCCAGTTGCCTTAGTGACAAAGTCCATTAAATGTTATAAATGTAGTAAAATGGGACACACTCTATTGACACTTATGTCACTGTGGTTGTCAAATAAAATATGAAATTCGGTTAGCAATTAAATTTTGTAAATATTTAGTTTGTTCTTATTTATTCTGAAAATCTCCGCATATTATCTGCTCAATACTCCAAATTAGTAGCGACCGAGGTATTATGGAGAATATTAAGAAGCGGAGGGCGGTAGCCAGGCGGAGTTTCACTACGACAGAGAAGGCGGTTCGGTCTCTCATAGATGCGGAAGAAACTGATTTAGAGGAGATCGAAGCCACGTTTCATGCTTTAGAGGGTAAGGCAGCCATTCTTTTTAAGCTTGAGGAAGAATATAAGGAGTCGCTATCCTCAACCACGTTTCAATGGAGGTTGAGAGTGATGAACGACTAAGGATGACTAGAGAGGATGAAACACCAGATTTGGAACCGACCTCAGCATGCATTGTTGCGCACCCCAAGGTACAGAAAGAGCCAAAATATGTGCCAAGAGGTAAAAAATTGATTATTTTTTCTAAGAAATTGTAATTTATTCCTTTTTTACTTTTGACTTTTTAATGAATGTGGTATCGAAAGTTAGTAAATTTAATAAACTTTAAAATGAGATATAATTTAATAAGATACACATAGTAAAAATGAAAAAAAAAAAACGGTTTTATGAGCATAAGGCAAACCATAGAAATGAAAATTTTAAATCAACTAAGAGGGGTGCGCCCCTCTCTGGGGTGATTTTTGTCGATGAAATTGAATGTATAGCACGCAGGTAAAATATTAAAAGCTGGATCCCTAACACATATAGTTAATAGTTCATTCTCTACTTAGAAAAAACTCTATAATACATGTATCTATCTTCCCGTGAATGTCGTAAGAGATGACTAACGCCTCGTTCACACGGAGTCGTGTCTTACTCTGTCGGATCTGAATTTTTGCAGGATCCGGGTCAGTGGCAATTGTATTTCTATGAAAGAGTTCACACGAGCATTCGGTTTTAACATACGACCATTGATTTACTACCAAACGTAGATAACGCATGAACGTTCGAAAAGTGGGCCGGTGAAGAACTGCCTCGTGCAGTTCTTTTCCATGCGTTGGAGCGACAACGCGATAAGCAATTTTGAGCATTATGTTTGAGAGTATAAAGTTGATATTTTCTTGTAGCAATTACTAAAACGTCCAATTTAATGTGGTTAGGTATGAAATGATGTAACTGCACACGGTTGTACTTCAAATAGTTGCCGTAATAATAAAGAATAAGGTTGAATTCGATAAATACTGTACACTCTTTATGGTAATAAATGTATAGTCGATTAGGTGACAGATTTCAAGCGCGTTTTTGTATGAAGTGCTCTATCTACGTTTGGTAGTAAATCAATGCATACGACAGAAAAACCTAATCTTACTCAAGTTGACATCCGATTTGGCGGCTTGAACCAGACCGACAATGTAAACAATGATCCCGTTTAAGCGACATAGAATTTCCAATACATGTAAGTTCAGTCGATTCGGTTTTTTGTCGGATCTTACAACATCTCGCGCCAGGCGGGGCAGCGGGCGCACGCCGTGCGCGCTCGCCGCTCGCCGCCAGTCAAGTCAGTACGCTCACAAAGATTGCACACGTCACCGTCACGCGTCACTACCACTGTTCGCTACCTACTGAACGCTGCCGCTATTCACTATGGCGACGGAAAATAACGTCGAATTATTAATTTCTCTGGTCGAAAATCGGCCAGTAATATGGGACAAAACTTTAGATACATACAAAAATAATAACTTAAGAACGAGTGCGTGGCGAGAAATATGTGCACTTTTGAAGGAAGATTTTGATGAGATGGAAGAAAAAAAAGACAAGATTATGGTAAGTTTTATTAATATTATGAATAGTTTGTAATTGATCAAATTATTTTGATAATAAAAATAAGTATGGTAGGTAGTGTGTTTTAAAATTAAGTTTAGATTGCTTCGTCTTGCCGAGGCACAGCTCCTACTGTAGAACTAAAATAATGTTTGAATTCAGTTCGTATAGCATTAGCATATCTTCCACCCCGTGCACTACTTTGCTCGTTGGGGGCATCATTGAACGCCGCCGATGATTCGTCGCTAGTTGTTTCAATGTTCGACTGTATGCCTTCCATATCTATTATAAAATTATGAAGCACAGTGCAAGCCTTTACAATCGAAAATGATGTGTCGGTATTAACGTCCTGTGAACGATGAAATATACGCCATTTATTGGCTAATATTCCAAAAGCGCACTCAACATACCGCCAAGGACCGGAAAACCCCTTTATTTGATTAAGCCGATTGTTAGGGAAACCCTATCAAAAGGTTACCAAACGATAGGGTTACCCCATTGATAGGGTTAGTCTGTCCTTGCGGAAACTTTTTTGAATAAGCTTAACTGCTTCCAATGCACTTACCACATCACATTGGGTATCTGTACCTTTAATTTTAAGTGCTTACCAACTAATAAGGTTACCCTATTGTCTCCTATCTTGTTTCCGCACATTTGCGCGATTTTTACTAACATTGATTGATTCGACCGACGCCGACGGTGAGGGCGGCGGACGGCAGTGTTTTCTTATTTATTAGATTGACACTGATATCTGTTTTCAAGTTTTATGTTAAATTATTATAAACATGGAATCTATAATACAGCTATAAATCTTGTCGCGAGATTGTAGATAAAGAATAATACAATACTTACCTATTTAAGTTGATCTTGATATTGGCAACTCTAAGAAAAATATTTGTTTTATTAAAAAAGTCTTGCGGCAAGCTTTTATATTTTAATAAAAAAATGTATCATGTAATAAATTAATGTTTATTTTCCTCTTTTCAGGGCATTAAAATAACGAATAGACAGCTCTTGTTGCGTATTGAATGTTTGTGAATAGCAACATTTGCCATTACATAGTTATTCACCAAGCAAATCAAAAACTAATGCTTGAACTAATTTGAAGAAATTAAGGTCTATTATCGGTATTTTTTTCAAACTTCTACGTTCAGCCGATTTCGAGATCTGGGATATCCTGTTACCGCAGCAAATTCCTAATAGCAGACTTATTCGAAGACTTATTCGTCAACTGGCGAGCGCAAAACTCACGAGCGCTCGCCAGTTGGCACCTTCCGATTTTACCAAATTCTTTGGTCGTCAACTCGCTCGATGGTGGAATCTGACATATTTATGTACAGTCAGCTACAAAAATGTTTAAGTAAATTTAAAGTAGGAACCTTTTTTAATGTTTAAGATACTTTATTTATTTATTTAATCTTTATCGTACATAAGACAAAAGATGTACAAAAGGCGGATTTAATGCCTGAGGCATTCTCTACCAGTCAACCAGTAAAAATGTGGAGAAATTGTAGACTGTGTACGAATTACAGTCGAAAACGACATAAGTAGGTATATTTAAATTAATATGAAATAAGTAAACATACAAATAATAGAATATAAATATTAAAAAATATATAAACTACATATATAATATATAAAAATATATATAACTAATGCTAATATTATGTCGAAATACTGTCAAATAAAACTAAACAGATTCCAAAAAGAGTCTTCGTATCTGACGTTTGAATGATGCCTTACTACAGGCCGATCTATAGTTAGGGGGTAAACTATTCCACAAGCGTATAGCTGAAAGTGTGAAGGAGTCCGAAGTGAACCCGGATCTATGAGTTGGAAACTCAAGTGTGAGTTTTGCAGCAGAACGTAAGTTGAGTGCATGAGTACTACCAAGCGCTTAAAATTTACTCTTTAAGTAATCAGGAGTATTTGGATCGTAAATAATGCTGAAAAGCTGGGAAGCGACTCTCAGGTTCCTTCGCAAACGGATAGGCAACCATTTGAGTTTATCTCGAAAGAAGGAAATGTGGTCATATTTCCGCAGACCGAAAATAAAACGAATACAGTTGTTGAGCATTCGATCCAGCTTGTCTAGAAGGTTAACGTTGGTGCAACACACATCAGCATAATCTATTAAAGGGAGGACTAGGGATTGGACGAGAAGAACTTTGGTGCTAGGAGGAAGGAAATTCTTAAGCCTGTACAATGAGCGCAGAGATCCTCTAACTTTATTACAAATGCTGTTGATGTAAGCATTCCAAGATAATGAACTGTCCATTAACAAACCAAGGTTTTTAACAACCGGTTCAAAAGGGATTGCTACACCATTAAATTGGACAGAAACGCATGAAGTCAAGTCGGTCTATATAAAATGCTGGGATTTGTTTTTCGACAATGTAAATAACATAGGAACATACATTATACTATACAACGGTTACCTATCTTATTACCGAATTTTTCTAGTTCGAATTTCATTTTTCCGAAAACGTTTCGCCACTTTTTTGTTTACCATATTTTCATTATACCGAAAAAACGTTTGACATATAGCTGACAATCCGATTTTCAAAAAAGCATTTTTTCAAATTCTATATGTTTCGGAATCTCACTCAACCTTTGATAACTATTTCATATTTTAAATGACTTATTTTCCAAAAAATTGATTTCTATAATACCAAAACACAAATAATTTAAAAAACAAACACATTTACAATCCATCAGTTTTACAAACGCTAACTCCTAGCCGAAAATATTTTCAATTTATTTTTCTGGCACAATTACTATGACAATGTCCATAACAATTTTAAACTTTAGATTATGTGGGTAGTCTTGATCATTTGTCAAGAATAATTGTTACAAGTTATTATCAGCACGGGCTCCCGTAAGTTTTACACGAAAATGTCTGATATTGCGGAATTATTTAAATGCAATAAAGGTGCTTTTAAGTTGTTTCATAAAGGTTTCTCTTATTATAAAAACAAAGTGTACAACAACAAGTTTTATTGGTGCTGTGATTTTAGAAAAGACGAGATTTACAAGTGTAATTCATCATTGGTGA
Organism: Schoenobius gigantellus; assembly: GCA_963935595.1. NCBI lineage: Eukaryota > Metazoa > Arthropoda > Insecta > Lepidoptera > Crambidae > Schoenobius > Schoenobius gigantellus. Next base: position 43,935,302 of record OZ012541.1, on the reverse strand, counting down.
CAGAAATTAACAATGTAAATGATCAAGTACATAATGTTTTAAAGTCTAAACATGATCATAATCATGAACCAGATCCTCTCCGTAAAAAAGTCTCGGATTTCACCCAAAAACTTAAAGAAGATGCAAAAACTGGATTGAAGGTTTGCCAAATTCTACAGAACAACAAAAGCAGTTGCTCCCCAGAACTGTTAAGCAATTTACCAACAACATCATCTCTAAAACAAAGAATATACAGAGCAAAATTAAAAATTCCAAAGAAGAAGGAGCCAACTGATATTTTATTTGAGATTGATCATGATGAAATCCAAATTAGTGGTCAATGTTTTGTAATCAAAGAGCGTATTTACGATACAAACAAACGAATCATATTACTTTCAACAAAAAACTTAATGAAATTGTTACAAGCTGATTTTTGGATCCTTGATGGTACATTTAAAGTTGTACCAACTATATTTCAACAATTATACACCATACATGGTAACATATCAGTTACAGGAAATAAATCGAAAACATTTCCATTACTGTATTGTCTATGTACTAATAAAAACAGGAAAACCTATGACAATATTATGGAGTTAATACAAGAATACGTAGATGAAAATGGACTAGATTTAACCCCAAAAATATGTATTTTGGATTTCGAAAAAGCGGCCATTCAAAGTTTAAAATCAAATTTTGAAAACGTAATTTTACATGGTTGCCACTTCCATCTTGGTCAAATTTTATACCGCCAAATACAAGAGCGGGGATTGACAGAACAATACGCTAAAGATATAACATTTAAAATGCTTGTTAAATGTCTATTGGCACTTAGTTTTCTACCTCCAGATCAAATACCTGTTTATTTCTATAAACTACTGGACACTTTTACAGGTAATAATCTTCAAAAGTCTATTTTACAGATATTCCTATTATATTCTGCAATAAGTGATATGGCTCAATTAAATCATGCATGCAGCAGGCATGCAGGCATGCAAGCAGCAGGCATGCAGCATGCAAGCAAGCATGCACCGAGCAAGCAGGCATGCAACATGCAAGCAGGCATGCACCGAGCAAGCAGGCATGCAGCATGCATGGCTTCTGTCACGGCTCCGGCGCTGCGGGGCTACGGTGGCCCCACGCTAGCTTAACGTCGCAGATGGCTTTCGCTCACCACCTGCTCCTGAGCTAGCGGGCCGCCTCGCCCCTCCGCGCCTACGCGGGTTTGAATTACACTCTAGGGGTATGACAGACAAGACTGCTTGGAGTCGGATTTGCAGCGATTCGCTTCTGTCAATATGTAGGTAATTAAACTAATGTCTTTAATCTTAAATAATATGTTTTATTTACAGATAATGAAGAGCTTAAAGAACTGGGTCATTGGTTCGAAGAAAATTACGTTTGTGGTACTTGCAGCAGGCCCGCTAAATATAGTCCTGAATTTTGGAGTAGCGAAATTGTATCTGCTATGAATGTACCACGAACGCAAAATTCGGCAGAAGCGTGGCATCACCACATAAATCAAATTATTGATAAAAAGAAACCAGGGTTTTACCTACTCATAAAAGAATTAATAAAGGAGACTATTATAAATGAATCAGAAATCGATAAAATGATATGTGGATCACCCCCAGAAAAAAAAAGAAAAAAATATGCAATTAAAGATGACAAAATAAAAAAACTGATCGAATTAAGAAATGATTTAAGTGAAGTTAAATATCTTAAAGAAATGGCAAAATTAATGTAATACTGTCCTCAGCCTATATATGTCCCACTACTGGGACAGGCCTTCCTCATGGACATATGAGGTGTATGGGCCGTAACACCATCACAATCAAAATCAAAAAAAATTATAATAGGATCAAATCGAATTAATAATCATCAAAATTGATTAATAATAGGATTAAAAACGATTATAATATGATGATTATAATGATTATGTTCGAATTTATTTTTAATAAAAATAAATCATACGATACATCAATAGTTGTTTTTTATTTCAATCAATAATGTTGGCAAATAAATAAGTGTGTTTGAAACAATATAGAATACGTTACTTTGATATTTGAAACATCTAGAATACAAAATTATTGCAAACAAAACATCTATAAAAGGAAAAAAAGAAGTTTTGAAAATCGGCAATTAGTTTTTCTGGAAAATGAAACAGTTGGAAAATAAATTTATTACATACAATATTATGTCAAGAAATATATCTGCGATTCAAAACTTCGGTCAACCGTTTTCGGAATTTTGATATTCGAACAATGAATTTTCGAAAATATGATAGGTTACCTATACAACTCATTAGTAAGAAGTCTCTTAGAATATGCCTCTACAGTTTGGAATCCTGTCTATACTACTTATATAGACCAGGTTGAAAACATTCAGAAAAAGTTCTTGAGAAGACTGGGTTATAAATTCAAGGGCTCGACAATGCGACTTCAGACCCTAAAATTACGCCGGGAACATAGGGATCAGATATTTTTATTCAAAATTCTCAATAATAATGTAGATTCTCCCTATCTTCTCAGTCGTCTGTTATTCCGGTGCCCGAGATTGAGTGCTCGTTCTAAGGCAGTTTTCACTACACCGTTATGTAAAACTAACTACTCTAAAAATAGATTTCTCGTCCGAGCATGCAACGTACACAATGATCGTTATTGTCACATTGACATATTTGATTGCAATCTTGGTGGTTTTATTTCCTCTGTAAAAAGAGTTAATAACAACTAATAGTGAATTCTAAAGGTAAATTCTAATAATCTGCATTTGTTTACTACAATCAACTACAATATTGTTATTTAAGTCTTCGCCTTATGTATTTTTTAATATTGGAAACTGTTTTGGCTAATGATTATGATCATTGTTAAATTAATCATAAGTGATATAAGAGCTGTTTGTTTCTTTAAATAAATAAAATAAAATAAAATAAAATCTTCGCAAGTTGCCGCGAACTACTAATAATGACTTTATGTACCTTATGTAAGTTTAAAAAAAAACATAGTTTTGAGATAAATATATAAATCAACATGACAAAATACTGCTTATTTCCCTAATAATTATCAACAATATCACAATGACTCAAGAATTTGGCTTATTACCTATTATATTAACTGTCCAGAACTAAGCAATGTGAGTGAATTTCCCTATGAATACTTTTTAAGTAACTTAATTTACTACCCCTTCCTATATATTTGAAATTGCAAAATTTGTAAAACAAAACAGAAGTCTCTTTAAAAGTACTAAAGAATTATTTCCAAATAAATATACAAGATATATAAATAGACTTGACCCTGGTGTTCGACTAAATTCTACGAAATTCATAATTAACTGTTGTTGTATGTGTATCTCTATAAACAGTGTGTCCCCGGATAAGGTGCACAAACGAAAATGGGTGAAACTAGACTACAATTTATGGATAAAAAAAGAGAAGAAAAATTTTAAAATTAAATTGTATTTAATATTGATTTTTTTATTCTCTTTTTAAGACCTTTTGTGTTTGTAAAATTGTAACCACTTCGTGGATTTTGTTCAAATAAAAACAATAATGATGCCAAAAGATTAACTATAGGCGCATTCCATTTGAGTGCAGATTCGCAGCATTTTCAACATTTTTAGCGTCATCGCGTTTCATTAGCTTTTGACGCTAGCAGGGCTAGCATCGTATGTTGACGTAATGCGTTCCATTTAAACAATATCTTGATTTTTAGGTTAGGTTTCCTTTGTGAAACATAGCGCGGTTAAAAATTTTAACATTTCTTATAAGAAACGCAAAACGTGGTTAGCATTTGATGTTAGCGTGACAAAATGGTGAAGCTTAAATGGAAAACGGGGACTGTATGGTAAATAAAAAAAGTACATAAAAGCAGTCAATAGGGAGAAATACCGCTGAGGTAGCTTTTCTTAAATTGGAATTTAGTTAAACACATTTAATGGAATTTAGTTAAACGCATTTTTTAAACGTAAGCTAAGCTTTTTCAGTGTAAATGAAATTGATTAAAACAAGAAAAACAAATCACAATAAGTATTTATTACAAAAAATCTAAAAAAACACTTTTTATTAAATCAATAATATGTTAGAGGATGTGCCGCTGGCAAGAAGAAGACACATGTTTGTCCAAAGGGACGGATGCCCTGAGGCCCAATTCAGCTAATAAGCTACAGCCGAATCGAAACTGAACCGTTGCGGTCGACCAATCGGAGCGCTTATATTGCCTTTCAACTGCTCGATGACGTGATAATGTGGTGTTCTGATTGGTCGAACGCAACGGTTCAGTTTCGATTCGGCTGTAGCTTATTAGCTGAATTCGGCCTCTGCTCACTACGCCACGATTGTGCGAAATTTCCTGAATCAAACCTACCCCAATCGCTGGATAGGTCGAGGAGTATCTGTGGGATGGCCAGCATGCTCACCTGACATGACACCACTGGATTACTTTTTATGGGGTGTGATGAAACAATGGGTGTACAGCACCACCTTTAATACAGAGGCAGAACTTCACGATCGCATTGTCCAATGTGCGGAAAATATTAAAAATGACCCCGACATGGTCCGCAGGGCTACGCAACAGATTTCCTTACGACTTACTTAATGATGTGCTTGCAACAGCGTGGTGGTCATTTTGAACATTTAATGCAATAATTTAATAAAAAGTGTTTTTTTAGATTTTTGTAATAAATACTTATTGTGATTTGTTTTTCTTGTTTTGATCAATTTTACAATGAAAAAGCTTAGTTTAAGTTTAAAAAATGCTTAAATGTGTTTAGCTAAATTCCAATTTAAGAAAAGCTACCTCAGCGGTTGACAAAAAGGCAGCGGCGCGGCGCGGGCGCCAGGGGACGGCGCGTTAGCAGGCCCCTCAATTAAAGCCTCGTAGCTAAGCATGTATTAGAGACAGAATGTTGATTTTTTTTTTGTTGAAAGGTTATAAGATCTGGATTAATAAGAGGTAATAAAAAGAAATTGTTATAGGGGGCATTATTTGGTGAAAATAAACATTTACTCAAAATTTAACACTTAAATATTCAAAATTAGTTAAAAAAAAAATTTTTCTTCTTATTGACTGCTTTTATGTACTTTTTTTTATTTACCATACAGTGTTAATCTTTTGGCATCATTATTGTTTTTATTTGAACAAAATCCACGCAGTGGTTACAATGTTACAATTTTACAAACACAAAAGGTCTTAAAAAGAGAATAAAAAAATAAAAATCAATATTAAATACTTACAATTTAATTTTTAAAAAAATATCTTTTTTTATCGATAAATTGTAGTCTAGTTTCACCCATTTTCGTTTGTGCACCTTATCCGGGAACACACTGTATAATAAGTTACCAGAAAAAAATTAAAATTTAACATTTAACAGATTTATTTCAGTCCCGATTCTGTTGAGAAGGCTGGAGACACTTGGAGTGAGGGGTATAGCACTGCATTGGTTTTCTAGCTACCTTAACGGTAGAACCCAATGTATTAAAGTTGGCACAGACATAAGCAGTCATAAGAATATATCCTACAGTATACTCGGGCCTTCCTTATTCTTAGCATACATCAATGGAATTGCATCTTTGCCATTACCTAAGTCAGCATCCGTTATTTGTTATGCCGATGACACCGCATTGCTTTTTCCAGGAGCCACTTGGCACGAGTGTCGTCAAAATGTGAAAGAGGGTTTAGCAAAAATTTCAGACTGGTTAAATACTAGTCTACTAACTCTAAACGTATCAAAAACTAAACTACTCTGCTTTCATAAAACGAGTGCATCAGCCCCAATTGAGTTTCAGCCTATTAAGCTTCACTCTTGTGCAATGCGTGGGTCATTCTTTCCGACTTCTGTATTTTGCCAATGTGAGGAAGTCAGTAGATCACCAACTACCCGCTATCTGGGGGTCATCCTGGACGAAAGACTTTCCTTTGCGGTACACCTTGAAGTTACTAGTGCCAGAGTACGCAAGTTGATCCACTCTATGAAGTTACTTAGAGATGTCGCTGATAAGTCGCTCTTAAAAACCATCTACTTGGCTTTATGTGAATCAGTGATCACATACTGTATCGTGGTGTGGGGTAAATCGGCGTCCTGTCACATGATCAAGCTTGAGAGAGCACAAAGAGCTGTTCTCAAGGTGATGTTTCGAAGGCCTTCTTATTTTTCCACTGACTCATTGTACAAGGAGGCGGAGGTTCTCAACGTTCGTAAACTATATATCCTAAAAGTGGCAATGTATATGCATAAAAGTGTCATCAGCTCCCCGGAATATCAGGAGATACTCGACAAACGAGTCTTCAGGGTACGATCAGTTTTCGTTAAAACCACCTTTGCCCAACGTTTTAAAAAATTTACTTATCCCTTCATCTACAACCGTATTGTGAATTTATGTGACATAAAGAGATCTTCACTGGGAACTGCGAGGCTCAGAATTCGCTCACTTCTATTGACGTGGGGTTTCAAATTCACGGAATCCTTCTTGGAAGTTTTAAAGTAGTTTCGCGAATGTAACGCACCTTATATATTTCACATTTATACAAATGGCACCCGGTTAACTTCTGCATACGTATACTTGACCGCCACAGGACAGGCAGTGCCTAGTGTGGGGTCATAAGAAATCGTAGCCTCATATAAAATTGTGCTTACATTATTTAAAAATTTTATTTGTATCTTTTCTGTTTTAGTTATGTTTGTGAGCATTTAACTAATAAAAATATTTGTATTTGTATTTGTATTTGTATTTAAAGTTGAGTTATATAAATGGTTGCTATGTATTTTTTTTTTGTTAAAGAATTTTTAAGTAATAATTAGTTTTAGTATTAGTTTTTAAACTTTTATTGTAACACATATTCACATGTTATCGTAGTAGTATAACTAGAAAATGTTGAACCTTTTTAAAGCTGACCATCTGCAACTATGCCTACCATTTTCTATTGTGAATGAATAAATGATTTTGATTTTTTTGTTTTTGAACAATTACATTGTATTTAGCCAGGCCATTGCTATCGCTGACACGAGTGCAATTTATTCTCGATATTTTATGTGAAAATTTTAGTTAGTTAAGTATACGTTTCACATTAGAAGACGTAAGTATAATACTTATTTTAACTAAGTAAAATCATCAATTTACCCCTACAATTAATTAATACATTAATATAACTAAAAACTTCCACATTCAAATATTTTTCACTGTTTCGCCTTTAATTTTGGACGTCATTTTTTCCTTACACTTCTATGGACGGGGTCACTGAGGCCCCTGTTCTTCGTTACGCAGTTTACACGTTTTTTTAGATATTAGGCTAAAATTTATGTCTTAATCGTAATAAATAGGTTCAAATCAAACTAAACCAATACAAATTAAATAAAATGTTAATAATTTTACTTAGTATAACGAAATAAAGAACTTATGTGACAATAATTATAGGCATAAGTCTCATCTAACAAGAAAAACTACTTTTTCCTCAATTATGAACTCTAATAAGTAAAATAAACATAAAAGAAAGCTCGTAGGTAAAAAAATAGAAAAATGACACCTACACAAAAGCAATCGTAATACAATTGCTTTATCGATATTTTCTGACGGCTGCTGCTGGCTGCACAGCTGATTATATTGAACCATTTTTAAAGAAAAATTGATTAAAAGTAGAAGGAAATAAAAATATGATTGTCATTATATTTGTAGACAAGGGGCCTTAGAGACCCCACGTCCATAGTTATGTTTTATTTTCATATTTTCTCTATAGGCGGCAGTATTAAAGGCTTAATTTTTATTTTAAAAATCAAAGCACGCTTAAGCATGCTAATCTGGGCAGAGCAACGTTTTGGTCCGAAAATGAAAACCAAATACGATTGTACATATGCCGAAAAATCGTAAACATAACAGATATTAAAATTCAATTCCAACCCAGAAAACAAAACACAAAGACTCAGTTACCAACCTTCCAAACCCAGGCAAAGCTGCGGGCAATAGCTAGTTTTTATAGTTTTTGGTTTCAATCTTTTTTTATTTGACTGTACTTTACATGCGCGCGCGAAGTTGACGACAAAAAAATAAAATAAAATAGGAAGGTGCCAACTGGCGCGCGCTCATGAGTTTCGCACTCGCCAGTTGACGAATAAGTCCTTAAGAATTACAACACGCACTAATTCAAATTCAAAAATCTTTATTCAACCTAGGCCTTTACAGGCACTTATTGACGTCAAAACAAAGCAAAACATTCCCATTTAAAGGAAACATATTTAACCTTGTATGTGCATACATCCTGAATATACCTACTCAAGATGTCTGCAAATACAAGTAGCAATGAAAAAAAAAAGTTGAATCTACACCTGTTCGGAAATTGGGAGAGCCTTCTCGAGAAGCACAGGCAAGAAACTCGAAAGGTCAAATTTTTTTATCTCCTCTTTTAAATCGCCATTTACAATTTTGGTTTTGTTACATAGTCATTGAAAGTTAAAAAAATACAATCGGTATGCTTACATACACTTAAAATGTCAAAAAATAAGTTATAGACATACACTAATCATAATACAATAAATTAGGTATGTTCTTACCAAACATATGATAACTTAGTCTATATAATTCAAAATCAGTGTCAGTTCTTTTCTGACAACAATATCTGTTAACATCAATAGCTATAACAACAACACGATTATTGACATTATAACGAATAAAATAATAACTTCATATTAAACACCAGGCATTGGCATCATTTAAATAATCGTTGACTTTTTATGATGACTAAAGTTGACTAAAGCGTCGGTGGCGCTGTGGACTCGGTACTTGTCTTCCAATCGGGAGGTCCGGGTTCGAGACCGCCATGTACCACTGTGTTTTTCGTTTCGAATTTCATATGTACATTTGTCTGACGCTCCTACGGTGAAGGAAAACATCGTGAGGCAACCTGCATACATCTGCGAAAAAATTCAAAGGTGTATGTGAAGTCGACCAATCCGCACTGGGCCAGCGTGGTTGACTAAGGCCTAATCACCCTAACATAGGGTAGGCTCGAGCCCCTCGGTGGGGACGTATATGAGCTGTGATGATGATGATGATGACTTTTTATTATCCTTTACTCATTAGAGTCTTTCTTACATAAAAAGTTACAAATTTTGTCACAAATTTTGCTATTCACAAACATTTAATACGCCACAAAAGCTGTCTATTCGTGTATTTGGTTCCGGACGGATACGATTTTATTTAAAAAAATTGACCCGAACATACAAACATACATACATATGTACACATACATACATACAGTGCAGGCTAAATAAAAGTTTGTAAAAACAAACAAGCTGCACCGCGACTGGCGCGCAGCTTGGCGACATCTTAATGTAAACTGATTGACGAGTCATACGAAAATTAACTTTAGTGCGAATAACTTATTATTCCTTATTATTTGATGGGGCGATATTTTGCGGCTGTCGATAACTACACACGTAAACGGTTATGCAACAATAAGTCGAATGCATTTGACGTAAAAACTTGAATTGCTTGTGCGCGTTTAAACCCTATTGATAGGGTTAGCCTCAATGGGGTTTTCGGATGCGGTAAGTGCTTACCCTAATTAACTGTATTATTTGGCTTTCGGTGCAGTAAGTCGATGAAATGCTTACCGTATTGATAGGGTTTGTGAAAACAAGTCTATAAATTACCCAATCAAAAACCCCTTATATGGAAAGTGGTTCCGGTCCTTGATACCGTCTTGCTCTATATTCTTTTATTTTTATCCAAATGGTTTCCGCCGTAGGGTCTCATCAAATTTTGATGCAAGCCAAAACCCTTATCACCTACTAGTACAAATGGTATCGATAAATTCGAATCGTTTGTCAGTGGACAAGCTGTCGGCAATTGCAAATCACCATCTAATAGTTTTTTCCAAAAAATGCATTCCTTAAATATTGTCGAATCGCATTCTTTTCCATACGAGCCCACACTGATGTATGTGAATCTATAATTTGAATCAACGACCGCTAATAAAACTATAGAGAAGAAATCTTTGTAATTTATAAACATAGAACCACTGTTATCTGGCTTTTTTATTCGTATATGCTTTCCATCTACTGCGTCGAGGCAGTGGGGAAAGTTGGCTTTAGTATTGAATCCATTGGCAATTCGTTCCCAGTCTGAACTTCTGTCGGATAATTTCATAAACTCCTCATACAAGTTGTTCCATATGGCATTAGTAACTTCTTCAATAATTATGCTGATTGTTGACACTCCCACTCGGTAGGTGAAATGTAAATCCTTGTATGAGCACCCAGAAGCCATATATCTGCAAGTTTATTTATTTAAAACTTTATTGCACACAAAGAAATTGTACAAAAGGTCAACTTTAGCAATGAATACTAAGTATTTCTTACTAAAAATGTATTGTTGTTGTCTAAGGTGTTACTTTTATTCATTTATTTTATCATTTAAATCTTATCTATAGCTGCCGGGTGTGCATTGTACTGTGTTAATTTTAAGTTAATGTGTGTGCTCTGCATTTTGCTATATATTAAATAAATAAACTTAATCTCATAAGACATTCTCTACCAGGTAACCTTTAAAAAGATATGTTTTTTTTCAGCTAAATCAATCGTAAAGAAGTGGACCAACATAAGAGACTGCTGGATGAGAAGTATAAATGAGCATAAGAAGTCCAAAAAATCTGGATCCTCTGCAGCACGTCCGAGAGAATACATTTATCATCGTCAAATGTCGTTGCTAAAAAAAATTGCCACACCAGCCGCTACCCATGAAAGCGCATCTAAGGATAACACCCGTACACCAGAAGACGACGGTGAAACTGCTACATTACCTACACCAGATAGTCCAATAAATCAAGATGCTACAGCTGAAAAAATTCAACAAGAACCTTTTGAAAAGAAGAAGAAACTCATGATAAGAAGGCAGAATTCGAATGAGTTGGAAAAAAAATGAGTGAATTTATAGATCATCAAATTAAATGCGGACCACAGAATGAAGACCGTAATTTGTTTTTCTTTAAAAGTCTACTCCCATCACTGGCAACACTAAAGGATGAACAAATATTGGAATTCCATACAGGCGTCTTAAACTTATTACAAAGTATTAAGAGCCGTAATGAATGGTCTCCTGCACACTCATCCACGTTCAACTCCTACCAACCAGCTATTCCACAATCAGAAGGCTATTTTATTACACCGCAGTACTACCTGTACCACGTTCAAGCATCTCCAAATGAAGACCAATCCATCGCTTCCGATTTACCCGACTTTCACAATATGTAGTTTCACATTATAAGCTTTACATATATACCTACTTTCATACTTTTTATTTATGCTTTCAACTGAGTAAATAATAATAAAGTATACCAGTATTTTAATCTTACCTTATACAAATAGCTAGTTTTTCTTCAGGAGATATGCTTTTCCTCATATTTGTATCTTGATTTTTCAAATCTTTTTCTACTCTTTGCAATAGAGAATCAAATGTAGATATATTCATTCTGAAGTAGTTGAAAAATTTTTCTGGATCATTTCTCAACTGGCCCATTAGAGTTTTATAAGCACCAAGTGTTGATCACTATTGGATTTAACCACCGCCTTCTTCTTCTACAATGCTTCTGACGGCGATAATACCAATATAATATAGTAATAGTGTTCGCGTCCATCGCTTCCAAAAGACAGAGACTGACTGAGCGCTGTTCTGCAAAAAAACCGAATCGTGCGTTCACATGGGCACCGAAAACGCCCGGATCCGGAGCTGTCGGACACGACAGCGCCATGTGAACACAACGTTCGGTTTTTTCAGATCAAACAGAAATAAGAGCCGACAAAACTTACCTCATACGTATTCGGTTCGTGTTCGATCCGTTAATTCTCACTTCGAGTCGTTTTTAGGTGTGCATCATGATGGCGGGTCTCTGTCATTTATTAGTATTACTTATTGAAGTTGTTAGTACTCCAACGACCAATTGCCACATATTAAAAAAGAAGAAGAAGAAGTTGTTAGTATGTATAATGATTGCTTAATCGTTTATATTTATTTGATATAAAATGACAATTTATACTGGAAAACATATTATGTTATAAGTGGAATGTTAAAACGACTACAGCTTATTCAAATATTAATTAATTAAGCTGAAACTTTTGCTCGTAATTCCTTTCCCATAGAACAAACTTTCGTTAGTCCTAGTTCTGCACCCTTTCCCCTATTGAATATGCTGTCTCATTCTGTTGTCTCAAGGTTGCCTGGAGGAGATTACTTTTTAGCAATAACGCCGCCTATTTGTGCTGGTCTGTTTTTTTGTAAAATATTTCATACATTTTATGTATCTTTTTCATACATTTTTTGTGCCATCAGAATCTAAATATTCGATTTTAAAAGAAATTGCTTTTTATGTTAGGGCATGATCCCGCCATTTTAATAATATGATAAAGATACACCCCGAAAATTAGGAGTGAGATCGAAGTCGCTCCGTTTTAATGAAAACTGACACGCCTACGTTTTGGTAGCGTTAAACCTGACCAGGGCGGTGATTTTGTAACTCATCGACTGATCGGAAATTATTTTCAAACTGGATGACTTAATGAAGAAAAGTGGAATTATGTTCATTAGCTATAAGTATTGGTTGATTTATTCAAAAAATATACCAAGATCACTCACACGACGACGTTACAGAATATTAAATATAATATTAAAAATCAGTTTTAGTCAAACAGAATTATCAAGTCTATACAATAGCCGATTGCCGATGAGTTACAAAATCACCCACCAGATTGGCATAACCCCAAGCTGCTACGGCTTTAAGGGTCCAGTTCATTCGCTTAATGATAGTCTCCCGTCGATAACGAATTTCCGCTCTACTCGCCCTCGCACTAGACACGTAGCTCTCCATAGCCGTACTGTCATCTGCATATCCAAGAACACCGGGTATCAATAGATCATTAATGTGGAGAAGAAACAGTGTGGCGGAGAGAAGGGACCCCTGACGAACACCGGCATTGATGGTTTTTTGTTCTGACATGGGACCATCTAACACCACCCGAATAGCTTTCTCACTCAGGAAGTTTCTAATCTAGTTGCTAAGGCGGGGAGGAAATCCGTACGATGGTAGCTTGCTTAATAAGCTGTAATTACAAACCCGGTCGAATATCAAGGGAGACAGCCAGCCTCGACAGTCTCACTCCACTTATGCGTGACGTATAAGAGAAGGTCTCCGGTAGAACGGTTACGGCGAAAGCCGAATTGCTGGTCACTTAGAATCTCGTTCCTCTCTAAATACGCCAAGAGGTATTTGTTTATATACGCTCCATACTTTTATACAGTATGGAGGTTATTGCGATGGGGCGGTAGTTGGTTGGTTCAACACGACTGCCTTTTTTAGGCACAGGGTGCACGTTAACAAGTTTCCAAGACTTGAGTGTCCCCAAGTCTTGGAAACTTGCCCGTTTGAGGGAAAGCCGAAACAGACGTGTCAAGATAGGAGACAACTCGACCGCATATATCCTCAGTAATATCGCTGGTATTCCGTCAGGTCCACTGGCTTTATTCACATCCAAAGTGCGCAACACCTTAAGGAGAGTTTTTTGGTGGATTCGAATGTTCGGCATAGTGTATCCGCAAGGAGGTAGCGTTGTCGGAACGTTGCCGTCTGCATCAAGATGTGAGTTTAATGCAAATATAGCATACTAAACTAGCCCATCATCATCATCATCATCACAGCTCATATACGTCCCCACCGAGGGGTTCGAGCCTACCCTATGTTAGGGTGATTAGGCCTTAGTCAACCACGCTGGCCCAGTACGGATTGGTCGACTTCACATACACCATTGAATTACTTCGCAGATGTATGCAGGTTGCCTCACGATGTTTTCCTTCACCGTAGGAGCGTCAGACAAATGTACATATGAAATTCGAAACGAAAAACACATTGGTACATGGCGGGTCTTGAACCCCGACCTCCCACGAGGAAGGCAAGTGCCGAGTCCACAGCGCCACCGACGCTCCGACGGTGAAAAAACTAGCCCATAAGCATAGTTAACTATGCTTATGGGCTAGTTTAGTAGTAGTTAACTATTAATATTTAACAGTTTTTTCTTGTATTTATAGCCCCTCAAAGATCTACTAAACCAAACATTGGATGGAAGAAGTCTCGTTAAACTCTATTTAGAATCTGGATTATTATCCGATACTGGGAAAATAAAAATATGTAACATTTTTATTAAAAATCTGTTAGAAGACCCAAATAAAAGATTAAATAGTTCTGTACTTTTACCGTCTTATTAATAAAAGCAGACTAAGGCAGGAGTAACTTTACTCCGAGTATTAAGTCAGTAGTAAACATTTTTTATATTAATAAACACGGAGTAGGGAAGGAGTAAGCTAATCCAACTCTACTCTCGGAGTAAATGTTATACCTGCTAGCTACCTAGTTTAGCGACAGATTAAGGTTGGAGTAGCGTTGTCTTTGCTTAAATCTATATAATTTGTCAACTTTGACACGTATCTTGTCATTAGATGGCGACCGTTTTATTTTTCACAGTTGAATTGAGCGAATTTGTGATTATTGTTGGTGTGGTTAATTTTGTATTGTATTTAAATGGAAAGTGACTATTATTTAGATGATTTGATGTTGATCGACGAAATCGAAGAAATTGAAAATAGCGCTCCACTAATAAGAAGTTTTGTGATGTTTTGCAATATTGCGATCACAAATCGCGAACAAAATAACTACAAAATAACCTTGAAAGACAATCTCAAACTGAAAAAGGTGAAAAAATCAGAAAAAACTGTCATCCCATGTATTTCTGTCTGTCACACGATGCTCAAATCGTTCACCGACTCATTCTTTTTACTTTTAAATTGCAAGGGTTGCCATAACATACGCGTTAATCCGAGAGTAAGGAAGGCTTTGTTAGTCTAAGCTTACTCCGTGTTTATTAATAATGTTATAAACACATAGCTACTCCTAGCTTAAACTGGTAGTAACTATTCCGAGAGTACGTTCGGATTAAGGAGGGAATAGGCGATTTTTATTAATAAGGCTGTTAGAGTATGCTGAGCAAATAAAGTCTATATTTAGAAAAGAAAATATTTCAACATATTTTGTACCATACATCAATAATACAAACAAATAAAATAAATAGATGTGCAAAAGGAAAAATATATTATTGCTTACAAAACCGAAAAAGAGAGTACAAAGAAATAAGACAGCTGGAATCGAAAAATACTGATGATGAAAGAAGTTTAATAACTATTTAATGTGTTTTCAGTTATTAAATGAGAATGTATTGCTGTGCTATAATTTAATTATTTCTTTATTTGAATTATGTTTATGTGGTTGATGAATTCATGCGACCCCATCTGTTGAGGAGAAGTGAAAAAAGACTGCTGAACATCGTCGCGAAAAATTAAAAGACTCTGACACTGACTCTTACAATTCAAAAGTATTTGGACACATACCCCGAACTGAAGAAGCCTGCTGGATTTCATTTGCTGATATCTGATTTCAAATATCAATATCCTGACATAAACGAAAAGCTGATTAAAAACTTTCCTTTGCATAAAAGCAAAACCCTAGACTTTAAGGTGAAAAAATACAGTCGCATCCCGATCCTTACTTAAATAAAATCCTTCACTGAAGAATATGTGAATTGAAGTAAGTCTTATTATATTATTAAAATTATATTTAATATTTTAGGAAAAAACAGTAATAATAATATAACAAATAATTAATAGCCCTATACATATACATTTAAGGGCATAATGATAATTATAATTTGTAACTCTATTCGCGATATGCCATTTATCTTGTAGTGCTCTTGCTGGGTACTTCTACTGGTACTAAAGGGTGTCCAGTAGAAAATTTTCGATTTTGAAATTAAATAAAAAACAAATTATCATACTTATGGTATTTATTATATTTTTAAAAGATGCCTGGGTTCTGCGGATTTCACTTTTTAAAAATAATATCCTCCAATGTCGTCCATTCCGCGCTACACATTCTTGTAATCGAACCCTCATATTCGAAAATACGCGCGCACACATTGCTTGGGGGATTTCCTCTATTTCACGTCGGATATTTTCTTGTAGGGCCGATATTGTGCGGGGGTTGTTGCAGTATACTTTAGACTTCAGGTATCCCCACAAGAAAAAATTGCAAGGCGTCAAATCAGGGGACCTTGGTGGCCAGGGTATGTCTCCGTACTTACTAATCAGTTTTCTTGGGAAAATTTCCCTTAACTTCGACATAGAGGTCCTTGCAGTGTGCGGAGTTGCCCTATCTTGTTGGAAGTGTGTCCTATTGTTGCGCCCCGGAAACACTTGCAATTGCGGTACCAAAAATTCATCAATCATACGGCAGTACACAGAAGAAGTCACAGTTTCCCGCGGATTAAAAAAATATGGGCCGATTATTCCTTGAGACGAAATAGCGCACCAAACTGTGGTTTTTGGGCAGTGCAAGCTTTTCTGGTGGCGTTCTCTTGGGTTGTTGGGATTTCAGAAACGCATATTCTGTTTGTTTACGTAACCTCCGATGTGAAAATGCGCTTCATCGCTAAACAATATGTTTCCAAGCGTTCTGGGAGTTCGAAAACGTTCCAAAGCTATTGTGGCGTACGTTTCTCTCAAAGCATAATCATTTTCATTTAGTTTTTGGACAATTTTCATTTTATAGGGATGCAGCTTAAGTTTTTTCTTTAAGATCATACGCACCGTAGATTTTTTAATACCCGTAGAAGCGGCAATCTTCCTTATTGATTTCCTAGGATTTCTAAGGATTTCTTGGCGCACCTGCATCACACTTTCTGGCGTTACTGCTGACGTAGACGGTCCCGGTGGATGCCTATTTACCATTGTCCCTTCCTCTCGGAATCTTTGCACCCACGTTCTAATAAGTTGTGTACTCGGACCATCGGTTAATCTCCGAATATTAAATTGTAAGCAAAATGCACGACGCGCTTGAATCGGTGATTCACCGCACAACAGATATTGTTCAACCGCGTACGCGCGGTGCGCTCCCGTCCAATGACTCATGGCGACTGACCAGGGGGGGGACACTTCCATACAGTGAGGTATTTCCATAAAGAAACTGGCGCCATCTACTTTTCTTAACTTGCAACTTCATTATAATAGTGATGATAGATTTCAATAGATGTCATGCTTCTCAGACCGAATTATTTGGAAGCTCTTAAATTACACTAAGAACATGATTTTATTAGAATTTAGAGTACAAATATTTTATTTATGTTCGAATATTATCTAAAATAATAAAATAACTTATTTACTTAAAGTCGTAAAAAATCAACAAAATATAAATTATAACATGGCAACAAACAAAATGGCCGTTCGTCTTGTTTCGGAAGTTTACGAAGTGTTTTGCGAATTTTGTGTTTTGGTGATATTTTCTGTTGAATTTGTGTTTCTATGATTCAGTTTTGTTGATATTATCAAGCTACTCCTTTTTTTGTGTGAAGACTGTCCGCGAAGTCAATTTTCATTATCTTCTTTCGTATTGTTTGCGGCAAAGACGCTACTTAGTTTGTAACTTTGTATTGTGAAAAAAAATTGCGGTATATTTTGTGTGCTGTTTGTAAAAAGTCCTTTTTTACGATGCCTCACCATTGTGCATTTGGATGTATGGCCACAGGTAAGATATTAAGTAAATTTTTACAAGTTAAATAGGTATATCTAAATGACTGCCAATAAGCTAATAGTAGCCGATGGAATTAGGTAGGTATAACAAAAAAAAATCTTGTTGGGTGATAATTTGCAGTTTTATTAAACATGCGACACCCTAACCAAATATTAGTTTATCATACAAGCTTGAAAAACAGTTAGCACTTGTTTTATTTTATGGTTTTGTATTGTCATTCATTTTAGATTAATTCAATTGGTTGCACTAACTAATAAGAGATGACAAGGGGGACTTGAAATATAAACAACTTTTTACCTATTCCAATCTGGATCTGTGCAACAGATGAAAGGTTGTTGCTTATGTCTTATTATTATTTCAGATACGGTGATGCATGTCTTTCCAAATCCTCAAAAGTTTCCGGAACGTTTTTAAACATGGGTCAGTCTCGTTGGTGCAGGTCTAGCTTCCTTATCAAACCTTGAAATTTACTAAAAGAAGAGGATTTGTGACGTTCATTTTATCAATGACCATCGCAATCGATTTCAGCGTTTGAATGCATTGGCTGTACCATCTCTTCATTTACCAAGTAAGTTTGAGTATTTTTGTAAAATAATTAACAGACTGCAAGATTCTTAGAGAGTGTTATCATTTATAGATTTGTTTCTTTTTATGGACACAGATAGTTACAGTAAACAAAGACTAACAAATTCACACTACATAAACCAATAAAATGTCCACAAACAGCTCATATATTTCATTCTGAACCAACAATAAAGAGGGACAAAACAAAACAAAGCACTTTCAAGCAACATCTGAATACAGAACAATACATAGGAATCATTTACAAACAACAATTAATGTAACAATTTAATTAAGTTTTTAATTTCGGTAATACTTTAATTGAAAACTAGTATATCTGCCTCTTGAAAATTCGTATTTTGTGATTGGTGTGCACAGTACAAAAACACATTTTAGCATATTTGATCCTGTTATCGGGTATATAAAATACATCCTTACAATGAGTGCTTGGGCGAGGACATCTTAACTGATATTTAATAATAAGAATAGCCTTTATTTCACTGACCACAGTTTTCCTTAATTAGATACTTAAAGTTAATTTATTCCTAATATCAGTCAGGTTGTTGATTGTCCAAATAACGCCACACCCTCCTGTCACATTTCTGTTCCAGTTGTTGCAAGTTTAGGTATTTTTTTAAATTAAAATTACCATGCACTCAAACTGAATTAGACAGTCAATGTATGTTGTAGTCTCAATTTAATAGTAATCTCTATTTCATACTAAGCAGTACTTAGTATGAAAATAAATGATTGATATAAGAATGAGAAATAAATTAATTAACATTATAATACTTTATTATATGGCAAAACTGATAACAGTATACAGCAAATATAAAGTACAAGGGCGGACTTATCTCTAACAGAATATCTTCCAGACAAAGCAATAGTTAGTCCAAAGAGTTGAAAATAATGAAACTATTAACTATAACTTTCAAATAAAATACTTTTTAATAGTAAAAAATTAATTCATATAGATGAGTGCCGTAATTTTATTTGCTTTTCATTTTCAGGTGAAACTCACAACACTGCTGCAGGAGTGAATACTTTAATGGAGCATAATTATAGTAAACCCAGACCGAAAACATCTGTGCAAGGTAAGATAACAGAAATAATATTGTTTTGAGGTTTTATTAGACAGCAAAAGCAAGAGAAATATAACTGAAACATTTTTTAATTTAACATTATTTAAATTTGAATGTATTTGTTTTTCAGGTACTTCTGAATGTCTGTATCTGAATCTGTGCATATGCTCAACCACTTCAAAAGAGAATTTGAAATCTGGGAAATGAAATAAAATGTTTGCGTTGAAAGGGCAAATTATTTAAAGAACGGGTGGCTAATGCAGAGAAAATTTCGAAGAATGTTGCATTTCAACAAATAGTCAAGTATATGACCACACCAGCTCAACTGTTCATGCATATGCAACATGCAACAACAAGCAAGTAAGAAACTGAAAGGAAGACATTTCACTATTGAAGAGAAAATATGCTATCCAGTTGTTACGTAAATATTTTTCACTTCCTTCAAATAAATCAACGAATGAAATCAATGAAGATCCTTCAAAACATTTGTGTAGCCTTATATTCAACGAGATGTCAATCACACCACAAATTTCTTCGGAAACATTAGGAGTTATGGTGCTAGGAATATTGCAGCTAACACAATGTGTATAAGAATACCTCTCGCGCCTACTTTTACCGCATATAAGTGAACATAATAACCGTTTTTTGTGATATAGTTAGTAAGATCGTAGTATCTATTCAATTTAAATGTGTGGTATTGAGAATGTTATTTTCCCACGGCACGTTGAGTTCGATGAGTAGTACGCCCTTTATTACCGGGAGTAAAGTAAATGTCTGGCCTGGATGCAGTAATCGCTACGTCAGACGGAAACTTGTATTGTTTATCATACGTATCCATCATAAGGGTTCAATCCGGTGCCGAGCCTATGATCAAATAGGTTTTATTTATTGGTTTTGTTTTAGAGCCCTCTTTGGTGAATTGGATGAGTCTTGTGGTTGTTCTCATCCCTTTCTGGGCTCTTGCGACCGCTTCACTGACAGCTTCCCGTATGATTCTCAAAACCTTATCATGACGTCGCGAGTAATTACCCTTTTCTAAAAGAACTCTGCATCCTACCAGTATGTGCCTAGCTGTTCCAGGTGCTTCGCCACACGTATAGCATGTTTTTTCTGTTGCTATTCCCCATCTTGTTAGATTACATTGTTCTGGGAGAGTCACCTGGAAGGCGTTAAGATAGAATTTCAGACTTGCAGGCGATCAATCATAAAGTAGTTTTCCACTTCAGAGCTGGCGGAATGCAGAATTCACCGATAGTTATCCAGTCATTTCCATCTCCAAGTTCATTGCAAATAAAGGCTCCTAGTGATTCCGAAGAAGTGGATATTCATTTTAATAACCGAATTTGCTTTGAGCAGCCCCATCAAAATGATGCTGGTCAATGTAATAATGTTTATCGTTGGGTTATATAATGATGTACTGACATTAGTGACTGTAATGACATAAAAGGGTGTAAAGACTATAAAAAAATTTGCTAGACATAATAACAATGATTTTAAATGCGCAAGAGATGTAAAAATAAAAAGTGGTTGTGTGTGCGGATAGAAATATTTTTCAAAGATATGCAAAATATGACTATTACTTTCCTTAAGAATGACGTGCCAAAGAAATTAAACAAACTATCATATCATTCGCAGAGACATTAATTGACATAATGACTCATTTGAATTTTGCATTCATAAAATAAAATTAAACAATGTTTTTGTTCACACAATGTTTAATGTTCTAATTTATTTGGTGTGTAGTTGGCGTCGATAGATTAATCGGATTTTATTGGGAAAACTTACATACAATGGAGATGATGTAACTAAAATAGCAGCACAAAATTATTAAACATAAAAATTGAAAATAAAAAGCAAGTATTTAATTTGATTTGTTTTATTTCAAACATATTACATATTTTGTGTTTATTATCTAAAGATTTTTTCTTATCTGGATCTAGTTTACTAAAAAGAAATTGAAAAAAGCATTACAAACAAGTTCAAATTAGATAACTCTATAAAACTGTCTTTTCGAGGTGCAAAACCTCAAAAAACCCCTGCCTTTATATTAACGGTTTTAAAAATGCGGTCTTATTACAAAACTTGGCCTAAATTTAGTCTTGGTTTAAACTAGATGCTCTTTCACTTGTTTTAAAGTAAATAAAGACAGCATCAGGTTTAAACCAAGTCTAAACTTAGGTCATGTTTTGTAATAAGGCGGCAATTTAAGCCACCATATTTTAACTATATAGGTAGGTATGTATATGTACGAAGTACCAGTTAAGAAATTCAGATGGCGCTAGTTGACATATCAAATGTAGCATGCATAAAAATGCCACGAGAGGGCTCTCTATTCCCGTAGTATCTATTCTCTTTGCGACTGACAAATCCGCAGAGACGTTGCAACTAATACTACCTCCCCCGCGCCCCTAACCCCGCTAACTAAAAAGTAACGTTCATTTAAAGTTGAAAATTTTCCGCTGGACACCCTTTATTTAATGTGACTCACATCTTTACACGTAATAAGTAGGGTAGTAAATAATTGTACCAGTGTATAACAGTAAAAGTACGAAACTTATCACCATTTTTACATAATTAATGGTATTATAGCCTTTTAATGTCTTTGTATGTAATTTAGATAATTGCGCATTACCATTATTACGTTTTTTTGTAGTTAGTTAATTTTTTAGGTTTAGAACAACATCCATGAAGTATAAATTCACATAACTAATGGGAAAAATAAAATAGTTTTTTGGAATTTTACTAGTTACAATATAATTCTTATGAGCAGTTATGCGTAATTACAGTTTTTCTTATATTTTTTACTAATAATATGTAATTAATATTTACTTCAAATGGAAATCCACGGACAATATATATAAATTCACATTACATATTGTAATGACACAAGATAAAATAGTAAAAATACGTTTTTTTCGAATTTTCACATAATTCATGTTATTATGACCTTTTAATGTGTATTTACAGTCTTGTATGTAATGTAGGTAGGTACTTTTGCAACACCAATAATTACGATTTTTTTTGTAGTTTTTACCAATATGTTGTAATTTTGTGTAAGTAGGTACTTACATGTTGTAACTTTACACACATGTTGCAATTTTACATACTTTAGGTTTAAAACAACCAACTCATTATGTAAGATACTTGAGTAAGGGCATTATTACTGTTTTTCGAAGTTTTTTTACCAATACGATGTAATGATACATATCGTCGTTGATATTGCAATACGTTCTATGTCAAAATTTTATGATTTTTTGTTTTTCTGCAAAATGATATAATATTTTAATTATGAACGCATCCGTAAGACGTTCTATGTCAACAGCCAATCAGATCACTGGATTTGAAACTGACGCAATAGGTCACGTGTCAAAAAACATTCAAATTTGATATTGCAATATGTTCTATGTCGGATTTTGAACAGCAACTGTTTTTCTTCATGTAAAAAAATTTGGATTGTTTTGTTTCTTTGACAATTATTTGGTAAGTTATATTAATTGTAACAAATCGTATTTGAACTGATAACCATAATTCTACCAGCTTTGCCTTCTACAAACAATAACTAACCTACAGTTCAGCGTATGCTATAAAATTTTTGCTTATTCTAAAGCTTTTTGTGTAATTTTGCGTTTAGAGTTCGTAACTAACATTTGTCTTATACTATTTATAGGCTAGATGACTAAAAAAAATTTTTTGCTTTAATAGAAGCTCATTTATATAATAAACAGAAAGAAAAAGTCGGTTTTCGAATAACTATAAAAAAAACCAAGATATAAGGTATTAAAGATTTTTCTCCATCTCTTTCTAGCAAAACGGCAATTTACAAGGAGTTTATATGGCCGTACTCAACGATGACGTCACGGTTGATGTCGGACCTTTCTGTCTAATCGCCTTCAAATTAACAACTTAAAATGCTTGTATCTAATGTATTTCTAAGCCGATTTTAATTCTAATTTCACAGGATTTCATAATTTTCCGCGCTATTTTAATATTTAATGACGAGATGTGAAAATTAGAATTCAGTCATCATCCCAATTATGAGTATTTTATATTTTACTTTCTGTAACGATCTTTTAAAATAATATTTTGCATGAAATGTTTTATAAGTATCGCTCATAAAAGATAATGATAATAAGCATTTGGATTGAAATTAATTTTCATTGGTTTTGGGTGAATTTGGGTAGCTGAAGTTTAATTAGGGTGGCTTATGCTTAATTTTGTCCTTTTGGCGGATATAATATTTTCTCATCATGCATCGACTGACAAGAGGAAAGAGGTTAATCGATATGGTAAACACAGCAAATTCTATGAACGAAGTAGCAGTACTGATCGAAAAAATGGAGAGTTTCTACCTGTTTGCTTTAACTCTAGGGAACCGAGTGATGTAAGCGATGATGAGACTTTTTGTGGATATTCCGATGTAGAGTCTGTCAACCCCTCTGATCCCGAGTTCGTGGCGGATGAAGACATTATGATTACCGATTCTTCCGAAGTAGAATAAATTTTGGATGAACAATGCGGCACATTGACCCGGAAACGAAAGAGGAATAGCAGAAAAAAGAAGAATAAGCTAAAAAATCAGAATGGAAGGAAACAAACAATTCGGAAGCTACACTTAAGGGACCGACATACTGCTCTGTCGGTTTTCAAAGAGAGTGATGGCAAATATCAGCAAACCCTCATACGTCCGGCTAAAGTCTTGCAAGAAGCCTGCAATGGTAATACCAAAATACAGCGTGGAGATACCCGACAGCAATATGAGTGTGAGAAATTGTCTGTTAACGACCGGCAGTCAATTTTCAACGAATATTGAAAAAGTTTATGTTAAAAACTAAGTTGCCATCAGTGCCCCCCAATACGTAGTTCTTCTAGCAACAAAAGCAGCAGGAAAGGAATGTCTTTTAAATATTTTATAATGCTGCGATCAGACAATAATGTTTAAAGAATTCATATCTGCAAGGTCTCATGTTTTTGAGAACTTTGTCAATCGGCTCAAGGCAGCTTCGAGACTGGCTTACAGAAAATTTACTGAATAATGCCGGCTCTGTGCTGACTCCAGTTTAACCACAACCTCGAAATGATGAATCCGAAGAGACCAACAGTATTGTTGAGTTCTTTGATAAATTGCCGGAAGTAGAATCGCGAAATCGAATTACGATGGAGAGAAATATTCAAGTATAAGACCAGCCCCTTGATTGTGTAACAAAAATCTATTACGATCGCTTTCACTTTTTTCAGCCAAAGTGCATCCATTGCTATTTTACATATCAGACAGGTCGACAGAGTCTTGCATTGACGCCGCAATGATTGGTAATTTCAAGGCGATTGTGATAGATTTTTTCTTAGACAATATCCCCGGAAATAAGAAAGATGACAGTAGTTTCCGATATTTGCAATCTACTGTACTTACCGGAAGGTAAAATTAATTACAAACTTCAATTCGACGATGACTATGAGTATATACCAAAAGGCCATCAAATATCATAATGACTTCAGCTGCTTTGTACACATCTCACTTGCCCATTGACTTATCAAAGTTCATTCATTTGCAAGAAACGAAACCACTAATACAAAGTGATTATCATGCCTTTTTTGACTTTCTGGAGCATAATATTGTTCCCATGCTTTTTCAATAGACTGCCCTCAAGTTCAAAAAATAAAAAAGTTAATTATATTGTATAATATTACATCCAATAGAAAATACATAGTAATTTGTATGATTACTTAAGTATATTTTTTTTCTGCTTTAATCGTTTTTCCTTTTCCTACCTTCACTTACAACTTTTTAAATATATACGGGTTTAGTTTACAAAATAGACACTTTTAAATGTTTTGATTCTACCAGAAATTTTTAATTTTGACTGAAAAACTTTTGGATAACTACATAGTATATATTTAATACAAAAATGTCCTATGTCGCTACTGAAATATGATTATTAGACCAAAACTGAAATGCAATAGGTTCTATGTCACTGCATCTATGAACTGAAGTATCAATATAACTATTTTGTTGTCAAATATGAAGAAAAACATCGTTATTGAAAATTTAGTTTAAAAATGTAATCACTAGAAGTAATCGTTACAACACTAAAGTGTTTTATGTCTCTCCTGAAAAGTCAGCATTATCCGACATAGAACGTATTGCAATATCAACGACGATATGTACTTTAAATGGAAGTCCACTTTCAACACCTATAGGTATAAGTTCACATTATATAGACTCAGACTTTTAAAAGTGCCCTTGCGGCCTACTTACAGAATAATAGTTATTTGTGCAACAAGAGAGCAAAGTTGTTTTTTTTTCGAGTGCTGATTTTGAGTCCCGAGCAAGCGGACTAGGACATCACATGATCGATAGATGGCGCCTTATTATGTTACCTACGTGCGAACGCAAGGCAAATGCAAACGAATTTTCGTAGGTACAGTTTCCGGCAAACTAAACGCACACATAACATAATACTAGTACTAAACGGCTCAGCAAAAATGGCGGATCTTCGCATGTACATTTGTACGTAAATCGGCTACTGCGAAGTCAAGGTTATGGTCTAACAGTTTGCCGGCAACTGTGCACGGTACGTGTAGGCAGGTATCGCAATGAGTTATGAGCGCTTCGTTGTACGACCTATTATAGGTATGTGTTATGTACAAGCTTCAATTACTTTGAGTGGCCTGAAAAGTACTGCAGATAAATAGGTACGTCGCGTAGCTTTCAAGCGCGTGTTAATGATTTAACACTAGTGTGAATGCAATTTTTATTAACGATTGGTTTCGTACTGAAGTACCTATATGTCAGTTTAATAATAAAAATCAACCTTTAGCCTTTCTTCAGCAACCTTTTTAACCGACTTCAAAAAAGGAGGAGGTTACCAATTCGGTTGTTTTTTTTTATGTTTGTTACCTCATAACTCCGTCATTTTTAACCGATTTCCAAAATTCTTTTTGTATTTGGTAGAGTATACTGCAAGGGTGGTCCCATGGTCACCAAAGTTAGGATCGGATGATGGGATCCCATAGAAAATCGAGGAAAACACTAATTTAATACCAGTTCACCGAAGGTGAGCTGGTATTAAATTAGGGTTTCTTTCACTAAAAAGATTTAATTCCTTAAAAAGTTAAAAATAAAAAAAAAATACAAAAAATAGAACCGACTTCAAAAACACTGAAAACTTAAAAATAATCTTCTTCTATATTGAAGTCGGTGACAAATTTTAACACTTTCTAGGAGATCGTCGTTTGGCGCCGACTTCAATATAGTAGAAGATTATTTTTAAGTTTTCAGTGTTTTGAAGTCGGTTCTAATATATTTTTGTAAAAAAAAAATCATATGTCGTTATCATACTTTTTGTAATTTAGTCATATTTCGACTTCAAAAAGGAGAAGGTTTGCTGCAGACTATAGGTAGGTGGGTTTTTAAGTAGATATGTATGTTCACCGATTATTTTGGTACTTAAAAGCAGCCGGGCCGATTAGGAATAGTTATTTATGATACTAGTGCCGTAAGTTGGATTTTACAACCGAGTAGACGAATGAAAGTGCGAGATGAAGTCGAGGGCTTACTATAGTCACGAGTTTGTAAATACCAATTTCTGCACCTGTGTCATAAAATTTTTTTCAACACATTTGCGAGAAAACAGTACAATATGTAATGAAACAAATATTTTCATTAGACTATTTAATAGCAAATAAGAAGTTATACAGATGGTCACTACTCTTGGAAATTACGAAATTGCAAATGGCACCACATGCATGTGGTGAAAATTAGAACTACATCTTTCGTGTTAAATAGCAATGGTTAATTTGTGTAATGTACTACATGCATACTCTACTAGTAATCTGTGGCAAGAATTATTTCTTTGGTTATAGCTCTGGAATCATCTATGTTATCTTTCGTCTGTGATTGGTTTTACCGCCTTTGAGTTGTTATCGTAATTTCCATTAAAGTAATAAACGTGATTATAATTAATACATCAGTATTCATTTAGTGCCCTATAACACCCTGACAACAGGTTATGGGCCCAGTCATATAAATATAGCCTATTTGTTTGCTGGTGTTTTTCTGGTGAAATCGCGTATTTGGCGAGTCTCTTTGGAGGTTAGAATAAAAAACGTGCTTGTTGAGTCGAGTTTATATTGAGAGTATTGAGACTTCTTTAGGTGGTGTAGATCAGTGGAAATTATAGACGGTGGTAATAATGGATATTACAAGCACTGGAATCAGGTTAACAGGAGAAAATTGGTCAATATGGAAATTTCAAACAGAAGATATTCTTAGAGGAAGATGTTTATTAGATATTGTTAACGGAGTAAGGCTTAAACCAGAAACTGGATCAGCAGAGGAATGGTTCAAATGTGATGCAAAGGCTCATGAGATTATTGTTTCAAGAATGGAACAGGGACCAATAACTCATATTCTTTCATGTACGTCAGCAAAGGATATGTGGAGTAAGCTTAAGTCAGTGTATGGGAGAGAGTCTCAAGTAAGCATCCATTTGTAACAGCAACGCTTCTTTAACGTATGCTTCGAAAACCAGTCAGTGTCGTCCTATTTGGCTACATTAGAAGAAATAAGAAACAAATTAAGGGAATCTGGGGAGCCTATATTTGATCGAATGTATATGACAAAAATATTAATGGACTTACCAGAAAGATATAAACATTTTCGTTCTGCATGGGAATCAGTGCCTTTGGAGCTCCAAAATACTGAGGAACTGACAGCTCGACTGTTAATAGAGGAAGAAAGGTTAAACTCAAGTAATAATAATATGCAGATGGCCTTAGCAAGTACTAATGTAAAAACTAACAATATTAAAAAGAAGATAAAGTGCTAGAAGTGTGGGAAAATGGGCCACATTACTAAATTTTGAAATACAAATAAGGAGAGAGAATTTAGAACCTGCCTTTATCGTAAAAAAAGGGGCATATACTAGCAAATTGCTATAACATTAAAAACAAGAAAAGTCATGAGGACAAAAGAGATGTAAATGCATTTATAAGTACAAATTTTGAAAGTAATGGCGATAGTTGGTACATGGATACAGGTGCGTCAGAACATATGTGTGGCGATAAGGAGTTATTTAAAAATTTAGAATTGAGTGTCAACTGTGGCAAAGTGAAAGTAGGTAATGGTAGCGCATTGGATATTAAAGGAAAAGGAACAGTAATTGTGTTTGCATGGAACGGCCAACGTTGTATTGAAACTGTTTTGTCAAATGTTTTGTTTGTGCCAGATTTAAAGTATAACCTTTTTTCAGCTGGTTGTGTTTTGGATAAAGGACTGTCTTTAATTTGTGATAATGAGGTATGTAAATTTACAATACATGGCGAAGTACGGGCCTTAGGTAGACGGGAAAATAATAAATTGTATAGAATGTGTTTCTATAGTAGTAATCCCAGTAACAAGAATATCATCGCTGTATACAGCCACGCCTGGGATGTCTGCAAACATTTCGGTCGTTATCCGATGAAAATGCTTTGGTGCGCAATTCACACCATAGGGGAGTCGCCTAAAACAATAACGTCCAAATGGCGTATTGAACGTTGTAAGTAAAGAACTTTCCCTATCTAACTGGACCATCCAGAAACCACTGCTGGCATCTAGTGTTGAATAAAACTTTGATCCGGCAACTTTTGCACGAACCATGTCAATAGTTGGGATCGGATAATGAGACCTATTTATAGCCTGGTTCAAGTTACGGGGGTCTAGCCATACCCGTAACTGACCATTTTTCTTTTGGACTAATATGAGGGAACTTACCCATTGAGTTGGTTCCGTGACCTTGGCGATAACGTCCATGTCCATCATCTTATCGAGTTCCTGTTTGAGCTTGTCATGCAAATTAAATGGCACTTTCCTTGGCGCGTCGACTTTTGGTGAACTTCAGGATTTGTGCTTATATGGAACTCACCAGGCAGACATCCAAGACCGGTAAAGACAGAATTATAGTTTTTAATAATATTATTGACTAACATTGACTGCGACTCATTTTCAAACTGACTTGTCTGCAAATGTTTACTCTTTGACTGGTCCAACTGACTAGTCTGTGACTGTTTACTCTTTGAGTAAGCTGACTGACTACTCTGTGACAGACTACTCTTTGCCTGAACTGACCAACTAGTCTGTAACTGACTACTCTTTGATCGACTACTCTGTGACTGAGCAGGCTGACTATTATTTGATTCATTTAATTGTGACTGGTTTGACATGGAATCAACAATTTGATTTGGATCTTGACTTGAATCAATACAAAATACCCTTTTGATAAGACCTAGGTCTGTGCAAGTTATTTTTCCTAAGACAGTAGGAGAATCTACATCTGCTATAATAAAGTTAATTATTTTTGAGATTTGATGACCATTGACATAAAATTTGCAAAGTAAATGTTGCTGATCTTGTATAGATAATGCATTACCTGTATAAGATTTAATGTTAAGATTAGTCTTCGACAAAGGCTTTCTGACATGTAATGTTTGGTAGACCTGCCTCGACATAATGTTTACATCACTACCTGTATCAATAATGCAGTTGACATGACAATCATTTATATCTAAATTTATTGTCCAATCTGTAGAACCGCTTGATGATTGTAGATGTCCAACAAAAAATTCATAATTGTTTTGGTTTACTAACTGTTTTGTACTATTATTGTGTGATTGTACACACCTCACTGACTTTGTTCTACAACAGACCTCATAGTGACCTATTTTATGACATTTTGTACATTTGGCATTCAGCGATGGACATTTTGTTCTATGCACTTGAGCACACCTGGAACATGACGACGATGAAGATATATGTGACGATCTTGACTTGTGTTGATCTTGACTATTTGATTTTGACCTTGATCTTGATTGCGATCTGTATTTATTCTTGACTTGTGTATACATCACCGGCACTGTGGAGCTAGACTCTTGCAGTTTACTGGCTTGAGACTTCGTGTTAAGCATGACCTGGGCCATTTCAAGGGCCTTATCCATGTTAAGACTATCCTCCATAAGCAACTTCTCCCGAATAAAGTTAAACTTTGAGTGCATATTGAAAATAAAGATAACCTTGGTTAGCCTGTCTTGCAAATTATCGAACTTGCAGGTTTGTGACCTTAGTTTTAACTCACATGCGAAGTCTTCTAAGGATTCCTCTTCGGCCTGTTTATATGTAAAAAACTTGTGACATTCAAAAGTAAGGTTATCTTTTGGCAAAAAATGCTCATTAAACATTCTGACAAGCTCCTTGAAGGTGATGCTATCTTCATCCTTCTGCCACGAATTAAAGATTTCTATGCCTTTTTCTCCAATTATATGTAGAAATATTGCTACCTTTCGGGCATCCGACTCCTCTTCTAAGTTCGAAGCTCTGAGATATATTTTGAAGTTTTGGTACCACTTACGCCAATTTTGGGCTAAATTGCCAGTCATGTTCATGTACGGGCAAGCAGCGGACATGCTTGTAGGTTTCTTTGACGACGACGAAGACTGTGATGCGGACGGCGTTGCCATGATGACGCTCTTTTCGTATCGGCTCTTTGGACAATTTTTACTTTTCACGAGACCACTTCTGACACCATGTTATCTTGTTAGAGTGGTTTATGTTTAAGAAGACTACTGAACTACTTGGCGAGGGGTTCACATTAATGCACGACAACGCTCGCGCTCACACTGCAGCCATCGTGAGCGACTTTCTGCGGAGGTCCCAAATTTCTGTGATGCAGTGGCCAGCGAGAAGCCCGGATCTGAATCCGATAGAGCACCTCTGAGACCATCTTAAACGAATGGTTCGATCTCGGGATCCAGCTCCTTCGACTCTACAGGAACTCCAAGACGCGGTACTTGAGGAATGGGATCTTGTCCCTCAAGAAGAGCTCCTGAAGTTGGTGAGGTCCATGAGGGACCGCATGAAAGCCGTCATCAGGACAAGGGGGGGGGGGGGGGGGTAACACTAGATTTTAAGTTAATTTTAAGACACTTTTTGTACATTTTTTTTGTAAATCATCGATTGTTATTTAGGACTTAATTAAGGATTTTTTTTCATTTTAATGTTTTTTGTATCATTATAATTAAACAAAAGTTTAAATTTAATTGTTTTTTGATACTCCTTTCTGTTACCTTTCTAATGATACCCAACACTATCCTCTAAATAAGGTTTAGGAATTTTTGAACAAGATTTTTAAAAGTTGCGATTTTTTTGACGCCGACTGTATGTCGAGTCCAAGTGAAGAAGAATCCATATTATTAACTCCGCCGGAAATAATTATGGAGGCGCAAAGCGCGAGTAATTGTTTGTTGCCGCCAAAGTCAAAGGATAAATACTTGGCGGCATACGATACTTTCATGCAGTGGAAAAGATAAAAAAGCGCATTCTTTTTCAGAAAATGTGTTTCTAGCCTATTTCAATGAACTAGCAAAAAAAAATACAAACCGAGTTCGCTTTGGTGTATTTACTCTATGCTGAAAAACACAGTAAAGACAAAAAATGATGTTGACCTAAAAAGTACTCTAACTTAATAGCGTTTCTCAAATGACACTCGGATGGATATGTTGGTCAAAAATGTTTTATTTTCCTCACAAGTGTGTTGAAAAACGTTGTATGATACACGCGCGCATTGGTCATTACGTACTCTGCTTTCTTGTCGCGCTCGCCTGCGGCTCGCGCACAATATCGCCTCGTACGCAATGACCGACATAGCGCGCTCGTATCATAATGTATTATTATAATTTATTAGAAATAAATATTTAAAATGTAATGAAAGAAATAATGCATAAAATTGAAAAAGGTGTTATTGTACCTACAACGAAAGAATGCATAAAATGTAGTTGCCATTTTGTAACAGGAAACGCATGTAAGTCTTTAATTTTTCGCCGAAAAAAAACCGTAGCTTCTATCTGTTTTATATTACACTGAAAAATCATATTTTGATAAAATATATTTAATTAGAAATACCGCTTTATTTTTCATCAACCTTGATAGTGGAGCAAAATCGGGCATCCTCCTTTATAAAATCAGTCGGGTAACCGAATTACTTTTTTAGCGTAATTTAGGAATAAAAAATGTAAAAAATACCCTTTTAAAAACAAGCTTTTATTTAAATGCGCTAAAAAGAAAAAATAAACTTTTACTTATAACGTCATTTCACATTTGACACAATTTATATGACATAAAAGCTTGTCGCGAGATTTACTTGTGTGTAGTAAGTTAAAAGTATTTAAAAGAGTACTTTTAAATACCTACTCGTAGGTATTTACTTAGTTTGAAAATTGTAATGTATAAAATTATTCACATCAAATTATTTAATTTACTTGTTTATCTACAAAAGTAAATCTCGCGACAAGCTTTTATGTCATATAAATTGTGTCAAATGTGAAATGACGTTATAAATAAAAGTTTATTTTCTTCTTTTTAGCGCATTTAAACAAAAGCTTGTTTTTAAAGGGGTATTTTTTACATTTAATTTATTTTTTACTTTTAAGATATCACTGGACACGTTTCTCAGTCTGTTCATCTCATTCAACGCATCATTGTTGCAAGGTCGTTTGCCGGAACATCTATACAGAATTTCAGCTTAATCGGTTAAAGATATCTATTTCAAAATGGATATTTTAGCTTTAGAAGTACGCCTTATTGGATTAATAGTGACATCACTTCATTTTTCAAGTTATTCTTAGCAAGACCTTTTATATGATACCCATATTGTAGGAGTGCATTTAAAATAATTGGTCCGCAATCTTGGGTATGCCGCCATCTTTGATTTAGAATGACGTTAACCATGCATTTCATCCAAACTATGTGTGTATACAAAATTTCAGCTCAATCGATTAAATATATCTACTTCAAAATTGATTTTCAAGCTTTAGACGTCCGCCATATTGGAATAATAGTGACGTCACATTATTTTTCGAGTTACTCTTAGCAAGACTTTTTATTTGATACCCATATTGTAGGGGTGCATTAAAAATAATTGGTCCACCATCATGGGTATGCCGCCATCTTGGATTTAGAATGACGTCACACAGTCAACCATGCATTGTCATCCAAACAGATCGTGTATACCTACAAAATTTCAGCTCAATCGGTTAAATATATCTGCTTCAAAATTGAGTTGCAAGATTTTACCCGAACATACATACTTACATACATTGCAAGTTAAATAAAAGCTTGTAAAAAGAAAAAATCGCGATTTTCCTTATATTTCATATAACCATAACATGACCTACTTTGAGAGCTCTCAGAACAGTAAATATCGATCCAATCAAGCTCAAATTAAAAATGCAGGATTCTGTACAACATAATACAACTCTCTTTTAAGTCTGATTATTATTTTGATGGAAAATGCGATCTGTACGCACAGTTCAGACAGACGGCCCGACGAACCTACGGACCGACAAAAAAGCTTACAGACACAATTTTTTTGCAGAAATCGTCATTTCTGTTGTTTATAAATATGAAGTTTTAAGCACTTATGTTTGGCTCAAAGTCTATTCTATACCGTATTACCGTCCTAATATTTTACACCTTATACGTAGAATACGATACAAAAGTAAAAATGTTACAAAGTTTTGTTACACTTTGTTAGTGTCTGTTAAACAAATAAAATTATTTTTAGTTATTTTGAATGTTGTTTTAGTACTATCATAAAACGGTTGATCCTCTGGGAAAAAAATCCCTGTGTTCTTATCCACTTTATTATTTTGAATCCTAGTTGTACCAAGGGGAATAATTTTAGTTGTACTACCGAACTGTTGGTCCAGCGGGAGAAAAATTCCCCGTGGTACAACCAGTTAAACCAAGTGGTTGTTCCACGGGGCAACCATGTATTAGAGATACTGAAAGCTTCATCGACGATAAAAAAATATGGCACGGAATTGATTAAACCAGTAATTGTAGAGGAGTTTGGTATGTTAAGAGTTCCATCTTGAAGTTTTTGATAAAAATTTGAATCACGGAAAACTGTAGAATCACTACTGGTGGTGCCCCAAGTAGACTCCACCACGTCGGCGTTTCACCGACTTGTATTGCTGAATTTTATTTGACTACCAACTCATAGAAAACTGGTATTACTTACCTTGGCTCCAATTGTCTCCTTCCGTCTCCTCCGTAGCCGGTGGACTTCCTGAGCTAGCTCGAAGGAAGTCGCGGCTCCTGAAAATCTGCAGTGGATCCACCGGTGGAGACCGGAGCACTACAAATGCCTAATAGGCCACCACGACTCACACTCGCGATTTTGGTACACAAACACAAAGCGGGCTTTCGCACCCCGATATTAGGTGCGCCGCGCAAATCACTATTTGCTTGAATATTGTGTATTATATTTTATGGATGCCCGGACATCATCCTAACCACAAATTATGACATTTCGACTCGACTCCACTG
This sequence comes from Schoenobius gigantellus, assembly GCA_963935595.1. Lineage (NCBI taxonomy): Eukaryota > Metazoa > Arthropoda > Insecta > Lepidoptera > Crambidae > Schoenobius > Schoenobius gigantellus. The sequence goes on along the minus strand of OZ012541.1, from coordinate 43,900,713 downwards.
ACATATCACATGCGGCCGGCCGCCAAAAAAGCTGTCACTGCACAGACTAGAATGCAGTGCCGCCACTCGCTCTTCCTCGAGCGTGAACATCCCCCCGCTCCGGACAGTCCCGGACTGTCCGCCAAATCAGTCTAAGGGGAGGCGAGAAAGAGTAGCGACCGCGCGCTTCAAAACAGAATCCCCAACTAGGACCTCGGCAAACCTGGGCACACCATCAGACCCTAGAGTAAGTTGGACAATGCGTCCGCGACGCCAACGTAAGGGTGGCAGGTTTGGGTCCTTCACTAACACGAGGTCTCCAACCCTCGGTGGGTTTGTCTTATCTGACCACTTAACGCGCTGTTGCAAAATGTGTAAATATTCAAGGTGCCAGCGGCGCCAGAAGCTCTGGGTAAGCTGCTGGAGCAACTCAAACCGCGAAAGGCGTCCGGGATTGATATCTCTATAAGGATACTCGGGCAGGGCGTTAAGTGGTCTGCCTATCAAGAAATGGCCCGGCGTGAGGGCCTGCAAATCGTTCGCGTCGGTAGACAACGGACATAACGGACGCGAGTTGAGAACCGCCTCAATCTTATGAAACACCGTCGCGAGTTCCTCGAACGTGAGAATAGTCTCCCCAATAACGCGGCGAAGGTGAGTCTTGGCGGCCTTTACAACAGATTCAAAAATCCCTCCCCAGTGAGGGCAAGACGGCGGGGAGTATCGCCATGTTACCCCCCTACGGGAGAGTGTGGATCCGATCTCAATATTATTTTTATCTAAAAATTCACAAACTTCTCTTATATGTCTATCAGTGCCCTTGAAGTTCGTCCCACAATCGGACCGAATTAGAGAAGGCAGTCCCCGGCGGGAGACAAATCTGCCTAACGCTGCTAAGAAAGCGTCCATGGTGAGCGCACTCACCACCTCCAAATGAACGGCTTTAGTGGCCAAACAAACAAACACACACAAGTAAGCCTTTTCAGTCTTAGCATTACGGAGTCGCGACGTTTTTATAGTGAATGGTCCCGCAAAATCAGTTCCAACTCCTAAGAAGGTCATCGATTCATTCACACGATCAGCAGGCAAATCACCCATTTGGGGCTGCATCGTCTCGGGGCGTAAACGATAGCAGGGCAGACATCGAAAGATAACAGATCGGATTATTCTTCGCGCTGACAAAATCCAAAACTCCCGTTGGAGGAGCGCGGTCAATGCATTACATCCGGCATGAGCATTCTTCACATGGCGATCAATGATCAACAATCGCACCAATGGTCCGTCCTTGGGGAGCAACAGGGGATGACGTGATCTATAAGGCAAGTTAGCGTGCCTCAATCGGCCTCCTACACGCAACAATCCTTTATCATCCAGAAAGGGAGTCAAACGCACCAAGGGTCCCTTCAATTTGGACGTCCCGGTACGGAAAATCTTAAGTTCCGGTTCAAACGCTCTAGACTGGGTCATACGCACCCAATGCAGAAGAGCATCTTGGCGCTCCTGCGGTGAGAGGACCGGACACAAATCTTTGTCCTGAGGCCGGCGACAATTTCGTATAAATCTTCTTATCCAAGCGGTCACGCCGAGCAACTTGTCCAGAGAACTGTAGCGGTCTAATAAAAATTCCCGCTCTGGAGCCGCCATAGTCTCGACAGCGTGAACACGCAAGCCCGGATTTGGTACCTTCACCACAGCTGGTGTGGAAGGCCAAGATGGTTGTAACAACCAGTCGGGACCCCACCACAGAGTGTGGTCAATAAGCTGAGGGGCTTCGCTGCCACGTGATGCACAGTCAGCAGGGTTTATTTCACCTGGCACGTGGCGCCAAATCAACGTGGCCTTCGAGGCCTGTATTTGGGATACCCGATTGGCCACAAATACTTCCAGGGAGTGGACGGAGTTCTTAATCCAACACAGGACAACCTGATTGTCGGACCAAGCAAAGAGCGACTCAAAGTCCACACTACGTCCCAGGGTGTCAACAACGTGGTTCATCAAACGAACCAGAAGAGTAGCTCCAGACAATTCTAACTTCGGAATCGTTAACCGAGTCCGAAGTGGAGCAACCTTACTCTTAGCAATTAGCAAGTGGAGCTTAACAGCTCCTCTATCATCGACCGTCCGGATATATACGACGGCTGCGTATCCACTCTCAGACGCGTCACAAAAGCCATGAAGGCTGGCCGTAAACCGTCCCTTAGGCAGTATATGTCTAGGGATACTAACACGGTTAATGTCAGGGAGAGACGACATGAAGGACTCCCAATCTCGCAGCAAACGGCCCGAGAGGGGCTCATCCCACGACACTTCGGCTGACCAAAGTTCCTGTAGGAAGCACTTCATCCAAAACACTACGGGACTAATCCAGCCATTTGGGTCAAAGGTACGAGCTACTGTAGACAAAACCAACCGTTTCGTCCAGACCTTGGGGCTTGGCAGCTCCAATCGATAGGTGAACGTGTCCTGGACAGGTCTGTATTGCACTCCCAAAACAGACAGTAAATCTGGAGTGTTGGCATTCTCAAAAATATGAGGCTCCTGCTGGTGGTCGTCTGGCAAGTCACACAAAAGCTGAGGTGAGTTGGACATCCACTTCCTCAGTTCATAACCACCAGCCCCGAGAAGAGCAATTAGTTCATCTCGCAAAATCAAGGCTTCCTCGACACTAGAGGAGCCCGTACAAATATCATCCACAAATGCATCCTCCTTGAGAACCAAGGATGCGCGAGGGTATCGTAACCGCTCACGTTCAGCGAGTTCCACAAGTGAGCGAATTGCCACAAAGGGGCTCGAACGCAAACCGTATGTATTGGTGTTCAGCTCGTAGACTAGCATGGGATCCCTGGGATCCTCCCTCCATAATATGAGCTGATATCGTCTATCGTCCGGGTGAATCACAGTCTGCCGAAACATCATCCGGATATCGGTCACAAAGACGACGGCATGGCGACGGAAGTTGGTCAATACATCGCCCACCTCGTGGTGCAACTTCGGTCCAGCATGCAGACATTGATTCAGCGAAACTCCGTGGTAGACGTAGGAGCTGACCCATCAAAAACAACGCGTATCTTCCCAGTGGAAGGTTTCAAAACCGCGTGGTGAGGAAGAAAATTATGTTCCTCGTTTCGCCAGTCCAGTCGCGAGACCGACATGTGCCCCAGTTGCTCATATTCTCGCATGAAGTCGACATACTTCTGTTTGAGGTCGGAGTTCCTACTCATACGACGCTCCATGGACAGCAGTCGCTTCTCGGCCAACGGCCGGGAGCTGCCAAGTGAGGGGCGAACTGACAAAAAGGGCAGATGAGTGATCAGCCGTCCCGAGTGAAGGCGACCTGTATTGTTCTGGTAGAACAACTCACACTCCTCGTCCAAGGGGTTCACTCGCTTCACGGTAGGTGGCTCTTCCACCTCCCAAAACCGTTGAAGGACATCCGATAAGGTGGAGCTAACAGTTATGTAACTGTCCACCGATGGAGATGGTGGGTTATGCCTAACTGGTCCCATTACTACAAACCCAAGCGATGTAGATAAGGCTACCAGCCCACCCTTCTGTAACTCTCTCCTCTTCCCACAATACACGCGGCCTAGAACATCGGCACCGAGCAATAAGTGAATCGGACCGGTTCGGTGGAAGGAAGGGTCAGCCAAGGTCAATCCTGATGTCGCATCAACGACAGCGCGCGAAACGTGCTGTTGCGGAAGCTGACCAACAACCTTCCCATAAACAATCGCGGTAGCGCCAATTTTGGGTGCTGAAGAGAAGTGGGGGGAAAAGGAGAACAAAACCTGACCGATCGGATCTGGGATCCGCAGGTCTCCGATTCCTCGTACCGATTCAAGGTATGGAGATGTGTTCAAACTCAACTGCCGGACCAGCCAGCTGGAGGCAATGCAACCCTGAGCTCCCGTATCCAAAAGGGCGCGAACTAAAACAAAGGTGCCCCTCGGGCCCCACACCTGTACGGAGGCTGTTGGTAACAGCACCTGCTCCTGTGGGGGGGTTGCAGCCGACAGTTGGTTTAGTGAAAATCCTCCCGCATTCCCCGCAACGGGGGGGAAGGGGGGTCCGAAGAAAAATGCGTGCGCGGCGGAGGAATAGGGCGCTCAAGGCGCTCGAGCGGGTCCCAATCCGGCACGTACACACCCCGACCAAAGCTGCATCGGGGGGCCGGTCGGTGCCCATGATGGGCGAAAGTTGGGGGAGCCCGCGATAAACGAGGTCTCTCCATCAGAGGGGGAGAGAAGCGTATCGGCTCCCGGCGTGGCTCCCTAATTACCGCGGCCCAATCCCGCGGTGGCGCCTCATAAGCGGCGCGTCGATCCCCCCCGCCCGTAGGGGGGGTGGGGCGCCCAATCCTCTCACTGGAGGGGGGGCGCCTGTCCAATCTCCGCGGAGGGGTGGCACGCCCCTCCGATCTCCTCGGAGATGTGGGGGACCTACGAGGGCCCCCGCCCGTGTGCGAGTCCCTCTCTCTCACCACCCCACGAGTGTCTCTATTGTTAAAGCACAAGAGGGGGTGATGGGCCCCTCCACAACAGTGGCAATCTCGTGGGTGGGGGCAAGCCGAGGCCATATGAGCCCCCAGGCAGCGGTAGCACCAATTCCGCTGTTTGGCCATATTTCTACGCCCCTCGGTGCGTAGGCCAACAAATTTGGGACAGGCCGGCAAACGATGGCCATCCCGCTTGCAACACTTGCAAGGCCTCGGCCTCTCCCCGTGTGGAGAGTTCTGCCGCACTGCAGTATACTGCTTGTGCGGGCGGCGCTCTCTCCGTGGCGCTGCCCGGGTCGCCTCAAAGCGGCCTGTACTCGGTCCCGGTATAGGAACCAGATCCAAGTGGTCGGTCATCCGACACTCATCCTCCAAAAATCTGAGGAGATCCGAGAAGGGGGGGAGGTACGAGGCACTATTGCCCCCATACCTTTGTTCAAAGCGCCCCTTCATCTCCATGGGAAGCTTATCGAGGATGAGGTGGAGCAAAATAAAGGACCACTGGTCCACCGGTAGATCAAGGCGTTTGAGCGCGTTAATAGCGCTTAGCAGCGGGTTCAAAATCTCCTTCCTCAATGAGGAGACCCGCGATACTCGTGGCAGCCCTAAAATGGCAGCCACATGTGTGTCCGCTAGCAAGCGAACATTCTGATACCGGGCGGTCAACAACGCCCTTGCAATATCATAACTGTCATCATTGACAGGTAGATGCTGGACAAGTACACCAGCCTCTCCCCGTAAGGCAGAGAGCAAATAGGCCAATTTCTGGCTAGGGAACAGGTCGTCCCTCGAGTGAACCAGGCTATCAAAGAGGTTAATGAACCCCATCCAAGAAGCCAAGTTCCCATCAAAGGTTGGGATGTCTAAAGTGGGCAGTCTGCCCAGCAAGCCGGCCGGGGTAGGCTTGACCTCCCCGGGCGTGCACGACTCACCCCTCCGGACGGATAGGATTGCCTGAGCCTTGTTTATAATCACATCCGCCTGTTCAAAACACTGATCATAATCGGCATTAAATTGGTCGACTGCCCGCAACTCAGCGGCACCCTCGGCTGGGTGGTCGAGCAGATATTGTTGATGAGCAACGAAAAGCTGCTCCAATTCCTTCAAGCGAGCCGGTACTCCCTCATGCCGAATTAACAAGGCCTGTTCTCGGTCTGGTCGGTCTACCAAAGCGACGGCACTAGCAAACCATCTCAAAATCTTTTGTGCACCCGCGCGGGCACCACTAAGCGGGCTGACTGGCGGGACCATTTTGCACCAAAATTAATAAACACTATAATAATACACGGACAAACAGACCGACAACCGCAGACAACAAAACAGATCGGGAGGAACTTCAAAGGCAGAACAAAATATATAAACAAACCAAAATCAAGTATAAATGCTAGAACTTAACTAGAACAACAAGGCATTTAACAACAGAATTTTTCAAACAAATTAAATTCAAGCATTAAGTCAATAACTTAACAAACACAATATTCAAAGGCAAACAAAACAAAATCAAATGTAAATGCTAAAACTTAACACAGCAAAATAGTGTATTACAACAACAGCAAAGTCATTTAGCAGCAAAATCTTTTACACAAATTAAATTCAAGTATAAGTTTACAACTTAACAAACAAAATAGTCAAGGGCAAAACAAAGATATGAAAAAACAAACCAAAATTTAAATATAGGTAAATGCTAGAACTTAACTAGAACAACAAAAGACATTTAACCTCAATTTTTCATATACAATGACAATTAGTTAAGGAGATCGGTCCACAAATGAGCTGGTAGTCAGTTTAAAATCAGCAATCAAAACCAATTAATATGTATTGCCCGTTTGGACAACCAACAAGATTACAATATTAATTGTACAATACTAATCAAATACTCAAATCTAAGAACCACGCTCTGCTACCAAGAGATGGTGGTGCCCCAAGTAGACTCCACCACGTCGGCGTTTCACCGACTTGTATTGCTGAATTTTATTTGACTACCAACTCATAGAAAACTGGTATTACTTACCTTGGCTCCAATTGTCTCCTTCCGTCTCCTCCGTAGCCGGTGGACTTCCTGAGCTAGCTCGAAGGAAGTCGCGGCTCCTGAAGATCTGCAGTGGATCCACCGGTGGAGACCGGAGCACTACAAATGCCTAATAGGCCACCACGACTCACACTCGCGATTTTGGTACACAAACACAAAGCGGGCTTTCGCACCCCGATATTAGGTGCGCCGCGCAAATCACTATTTGCTTGAATATTGTGTATTATATTTTATGGATGCCCGGACATCATCCTAACCACAAATTATGACATTTCGACTCGACTCCACTGACATATCACATGCGGCCGGCCGCCAAAAAAGCTGTCACTGCACAGACTAGAATGCAGTGCCGCCACTCGCTCTTCCTCGAGCGTGAACAACTACATTTCCCATAAGCACCTATGTCCACGTATATTAATTTGTAATTAGAATCATATATAGCCAAAAGTAAGATAGAAAAATAATGCTTATAATTGTAGCGAGCCAGTTAGAGATGGTTTGATAACACGCACATTTTTACCGTCTAAAGCACCTAAAACATGAGGAAAATTGCCTCTTGACTTAAATCCTTCAGCTATATTTAACCACATTTCAGTTGCAAGTTCAGGAATACACTTCATTTTCATTACATTCCATAGTGCCTCACACACTTTTTCTACAATATTTCGTATGGTTGATATACCAAGTCGATAATTATAATGGAGATCAGTAAAGGAACACCCCGTGGCCAGGTATCTAAAACATATATTTTTTTTAATTACAGGGCGCTCACTACAAATAAAGTGGAAAAACCTTCGAGATGCCTTCATGAAGGAATGCCGAAGGCAAAAAAAATATAAAGAGTGGAACGGGAGCTAAGAAAAATAATCAATATCGATTTTATAATCAACTGTTATTTCTAAAACTTTACGTTGGAAAAAATAAAACTCAGAACAGTTCGTCTGCTGGAGATGATGAAACTATTGGGGAAGTCAATGAATCAGTTGGAGGGCCATATGAAGACAGATACTTTGGTAAAAAAGAAAGAAATCTGATCCTTCAGAAGAAATGACTCGAGAATTAATCGATGCCCTGAAATCTTGAATGACCAACCAGAATAACGCGGAAGATCCTGACCGACAGTTTATGCTGTCTTTGGTGCCTGATTTCAAGAAAGTACCCGATCGATTGAAGTCAATCGTGAAAATAAATATAATTAAATACATAACACAAGCTCAGGATGAAATCTACAATTATAAAGAAACAGGCGACATTGAAATGTCATTCGCTCCTAAGCAAAATCAGAGTTACTATACAAATTCTACATCGTATGCACACAGTTCCAGTCGCAATGAACTAATGTTGTATAACCAACAAAATAACCAAGGGAGCTCTGCTGCTAGAATTACAGATAATATTACAGAAGGAGTACCGGCAACGCCAACCACAGATGATTAAAATATTACTGATGAATCGGAGATTTTATCGCTGTTTTAAATTCATAGTATAGTATTGTACTGAAGATAGAGAGCTGTGATTATGTAAATTAGTTTAAGGTAATAATTTGTGATTAGTTCTGTGATTAAGAAAAAATATCTGTGATTTGATTGCTAAATAAGAAATTAAAATTATTATTTATAATTAATGTAAGTACAAAACTAAAAAAAAATACTTAATTAGGCTATGATGGAACAAACCATAAAAGTTGATTATAATAATTAAAAAGACTAAGGTAGATTTAATAATGAGAATGATAGACTGACTGATTATTTAAAGTATTAAAAATATAAATTTTAAACATGGGTCTTTTTAACCGACTTCAAAAAAGGAGGAGGTTATCAATTCGGTTGTATTTTTTTTTATGTTTGTTGCCTCATAACTCCGTCATTTTTAAACCGATTTCCACAATTATTTTTGTATTTGATAGAGTATACTGCAAGGGTGGTCCCATGGTCACCAAAGTCAGGATCAGATGATGGGATCCCATAGAAAATCGAGGAAAACACTAATTTAATAAATTCGGGTTTTCTTTCACTAAAAAGTTAAAAATAATTATTTTTTTACAGAAAATAGAACCGACTTTAAAAACACTGAAAACTTAAAAATAATCTTCTTCTATATTGAAGTCGGTGACAAATTTTAACACTTTCTAGGAGATCATCGTTTGGCGCCGACTTCAATATAGAAGAAGATTATTTTTAAGTTTTCAGTGTTTTTGAAGTCGGTTCTATTTTTTCTTCTTCACTTACCTCAACGTCACAAGAAGCTTTTCTTCCGGTGAAATACAAGGATGCATGTTCGTATTTACTCCAGAAATAGCTTTCCTTATTTTTGCTAACAAATAATTAATCAAATGAGGAAGTGGATATTCGCGTATAGTAAAAAAATTTGTGTTCATGTTTTCTCAAACTTTAATAGAATAAAATGAATGTCCCATTTAGAGTTCTGCATCGTAGAAATGAATGAACCCAATATCTTCTTATTTTTTCTTTTTACTCCATAAAAGCCAGATTGCTGCCACCACTTGAGCGTCCATTCTTGCAAGTGTCTTTAATCAGACTAGTCAAAACCGCGTTTAATCTATCCGCGCCGACAGGCGCGTAAACCGCCTTACCGCGCGGGGCACCGCTTCAAAACCCGCTTCTCCGCCACCGCCCGCCGCGGCGGTGAGCGGTGTCGTGTGTTAATCGCCTTACTTCGTAATACTTATAATCCGGCAAAAATAAACAATCGCGAGTTCATAAAAAGGTAAAGGCTCACCAAAACCGCATTTAATTATTTACGTCGATTGTTGCAGGAAAGAACTAACCTAACCCGCGTGCTCGCTAGATCTTACGCCTTTAAATTTTTACTTGTGGAGCGAAATAAAGCATAGAGTGTATGTGTGTGAGCTTAACACTAATGAAGTGCTAAACAACGAATAAGATGTACTTTTAATCACATGTGAAACTATAAAAAAACGTTCTTCCTTAAAAGAAATTTTGTTAAAACAGGTGCGAGTGTGTATTGAGAATTAAGAACACTTTGCAGTTATTTAAATACTCATAAGACAGTGACTTTAATGTGAACGAATAATGTACATAATAAAAATCCTAATAAATATGCTGACTCTAACTTTATAATACGCCAAAATTACTCGTAAACTCTCGTGAAGTTTCGTGAACAATGACCTACCAAATTTTTTGCATTTTGGTTAATAATTGATGTGCTATTACATTCTGGCATGTTAACTTAATACCTATTTACAATGTTATTTTGTCGGTCCTAAGCCCGATAGAGTATGAATTAAGAGTTATATTCACAAATCAGTGCTTTAGATTGAGTTTTACCTATGAGTGCATTTTTATGAAGAACAAAAAAGATGGCGCTTGACCTCACCCAGCTAGCGGCTTACTGGCGTATATTCTACCCTATTTTGGTGAACACGAATTTCATTTAATTCATAATGCATTATGTCCATTTTGATAATATTTTCCGCAATTTTAAAACTTGAATGACTTGAATATTATTTTTCCAAAAAAATCGTTTATGCATATTTTTAATAAAGACCCTTTCCTAAATGTGCCATTAAAATTTTTATTGATATTACATTTTTGTGGTGAAGTTTTTTCCATATCTCTTTGCATTGCACTAATATGAGTTAGAATATCCTACTATGTAGCTGTGTACAATCTATATACCGGGTTATTTTTCCATCATACATTTAGGTTCAGTGAATGTTGAACATTTGTATGGAACAGCTGATTTTTTTTTCGCGATTTCGAGATTGGTCCCATAGTAAAAGATCTTCATTTTGCTTGTCTGAACAAGCACACAAAATTTGGCTCCTGATGGAAAAATAACCCGGTATACAGAGTGTCCAAAAAAATAGTGTCAAGCGGAAGTCCAGAGATAGAGCACCTCTTGGGCTATCCGAATCACCCCCATGTATGTTCCACGATTTTTTGTAGTTTTCGAGATATGAATTTTTTACTGAACTTTTGAGAATTTACGACCTGAATAACTTAAATAATTTCAACGAAAAAAGTACAAGACTATTTTGAGATATTGTTTTTGCAACTGAATCTCCATCAGTTATACTTTTATGCTTAAAATAATCAGCATTGTAAAAATAAACTTCTAAATGTCGAAAACTTAGCTTTCCTGCAGTAATTTTTGATTAGTTAACAAATTAATTACCCTCAAGAATGATAAAATAACAAAAAAATATTGTCATCAGATGGTTAATTTTAAGAATTTTTCACCTCGCGCTCTTTGAAGGCCGATTTTAGCGAAAGCAGTCCATTAAGTACTATTTTTTTTTAATGATTATGAAAGCCAGTCTGGCAAAGTTTTTAGACCTTATTTCGAACCATGAAATCGCTTGTCAGAATTTTTAATTTAAAGTTGAAATTTTAAGACATAATTTACCAAAAGTTAATTTTTAACTTTGTACTAACATTTTCATAACTTTCATGAAAGGTAAAATACTTATTTTTCTTGTTTCTTTGAAATTTTTTAAGTTGTTCAGTTCGTAAATTCAGTTTTCGAGTTATGAATATTTTACTGAACTAGTAAAATATTCATAACTCGAAAACTACAAAAAATCGCGGAACACATGGAGGTGATTCGGATAGCCCAAAAGGACTATCTCTGGACTTCTGCTTGACACTATTTTTTGGGACACTCGGTATAAAAGCGAAATACCACTCACTGATTAATCACGGAATCTCAGAAACTATAACACCTACAAACTTCTTTCTTAGCGCATGTCTACACCTAGGGTGTAGATATCCGCTAAGAAGGGATTTTACGAAACTCCACTCTTATGGGGGTAAAACGGGGGTTGGAAGTTTGTATTTGTATAGATATAACTAAGAAAGCGTTGAAGTCTTTTAAGACGAAACGTAGTTTGCGGGCACAGCTAGTTGTTTTATAAGTATCACCTAAGTAGATACCTGTAACAATTTAAAATATGTTTATTTTTTAAGTTTTAGGCGATGATATAAAAAGTAGGTGGAAGAGTCTCAAAGACTGCTACACCGAATACTTAAGGTTAGAAAAAACATATACAGAACAAAAAGCTAAGACCCTAGACAGATACAGAGCTTGGCATGGGCAAAGCATATGACTATTTTTAAGCCATATTTTCAATTTACCCCAACTGATTCTAATGTACCTATCACGTCAAAATAACTCTAAGACTTGATTACACCACAGAAACTATTTGGACCATCTTCCGAGGCCAGATACGTGGAACTTCTCGTTCGTCAAGGATTAATCTAGTCTCCTGAAGACGGACTCCTCGGTCAACCACCTTACCAAATAGATTCTACCACTTTTCAAGGATCTAACAACATAGATGCTTTGCCTATTCAACAGGCATTTAAGATTGAAACTTCAATGTCTAATAGATACACAGCGTATTAATCGGGGTTCTGTTCGTTAGACTGTGAGGCCCAATGAATTGATCACACAAAGCAATTCAGGGAATCATGAGTCTTATACAGATAAAGAAATTAATAACCGCTCAGCTACCAAATTCGATGACATAGATCTTATATGCATAGAATATGGAAAAACCATTAAAAAATATACAATTGGCGGAGTTGATGGCAGAGCAAGAGATGGAACATCACCGTGAGTGGTCTCGAATAGTCACTTCAGGCTTTAATGAGTGAAAAGGTGTTTTTTAGGGTTCCGTTGCCAAATGGCAAAAAACGGAACCCTTATAGATTTGTCATGTCTGTCTGTCTGTCTGTCTGACTGACCGTCCATACGTCACAGCCACTTTTCTCCGAAACTATAAGAACTACACTGTTGAAACTTGGTAAGTAGATTAGGTAAGTAGGTAGTAAGTAGACTTGGTAGTAGAGTATTCTGTGAACCGCATTAAGAGGATTGTGAAGCTGTAAATTCTCATACAAAAAGCGATAACGCTTTTCTCCCTCTAAACATAGTCCAATTTTCATAATTTTTGGAAATCTTGTAGATATAATGAAAAGCTAGGTTTGTACGTTTTGATTTTGAAGAAATATTGCTCAGAATATAAGTTATTAGCATCTAAATATCTATATTTTCGACTTAAAAACTACCTTGAGCATTTTTGTCTTTTTTTGACTAAATTATACTGAATTACAAAAAAAGCAAAACGTACAAACATAGATTAAGGTATACTGAATCGAATGAAACCAAAAGCGTCTAATTTCATAAAGGTTTAGGGGGGTAAAACAGTTATCGCCCGAAACAATATTTCAAACAGGAATTGTAGGCAATTTCGACCATTTCTTGCAACTCTCTCTATCGCACGATACGGGTCGGGGGCAGGGGTACAATGTAGTGATAGTGATGTGACATAATGTTATCGTAGTTATTGTCGCCTAGGGAGGAGAAAGTAATATCGATATATCGATCAATAGTGAAAGTTATTACTCAAGTCGGAACTATTAATCTTCACAAATACCTTTATACATGAAAAAGTAAATATCTTTTTGAATACGTTTATTGATTTTAGTGTTTTATTTTAAAGATTTTATTTCAATACAAATTTCCTTATTTAAGGGTTAGCGGCCTGTAGCCTGTTAACTTTACTGTAAATTCCCAAAACCAAAAATGGAAATAAATGTAAGTATGTAAGTAGTTGTTTGTTATAATAAATATGTGCCATAAAGAAACCAACTCAAAATAAATTCGTATTTTGTTTCTTGTGATAGGTATTTGTTATGCAATGTATGAAGTTGGAGCAGCTAAAAACGTGTAATAGACTATGCAAGTAGCGTTATTTTTAATATTATTTTATTTGAATTTTATTCCTCTAAAGCTGGGCTCTAAGGTTTTACTCGCGTTATGGAATCAACGATTGTATAAAAAATACAAACGACAAAGTACCTAAATAATATACGAGTATGATAGGGTAGGCAGGGTAGGCGTATATGGGAAGAAGGCACCCTTCGTACGGTTTTGAAGGTTTTTTTTCATTTTAACTATAAAATTTAAAGCAGCTGATTACATATACTAATAGTTATTTTTTAACCGACTTCAAAAAAGGAGTTTCTCAATTCGATGCGTATGTTTTTTTTGTGTATGTTACGCGATTACGCCGCCAATTGCAGACCGATTTTCAAAATTCTTTTTGTATTCTCAAGATTATACTCCAATGGTGGTTCCACGGTTACCAAAGTTAGGATCTGATGATGGGATCCCATAAAAATGGATGGAAATCCTTAAATTTTTAGGTGCGTCCAACGTGTTTTTTTTTTATAAAAACGTCGCCCCACACTAGGAATTTCTCCTGTGTCGTGGGTGCAGTTACAAACATAGAATATCACATGCACATACGCCCAGACCGGAACAAATTTCTGTAGGCCATACAAAACATCTGTCCCGTGCGGGAATCGAACCCGCGACCTGTTGCGCAGTATACTCGACCTCTGCGCTAACCGTGTCAACCGTTTTGTGTGTATGTTACGCGATTACTCCGCCAATTATGGACCGATTTTCAAAATTCTTTTTGTATTCGGTAGAGTATACTCCTAGGGTGGTCCCTAGATCACCGATCCTATGAAAATCGTGGGATACCCTAATTTAATTAGGGTTTCTTTCACTAAAAAGTTAAACAAAAAAAATATTTTACAAAAAATAAAACTGACTTCAAAAACACTGAAAAGTTAAAAATAGTGTAAGAATAGGTACAGACAACATTACATTTCTATATTGAAGTCGGTGCCAAACGATGATCTCCTAGAAAGTCTTAAAATTTGGCACCGTCATCAATAATGATGTGTGATGTTGCCTATTCTTATATTATTTCTAACTTTTCAGTGTTTTTGTAGTCCGGACGAACCCGACGAATCGAACCCCGCCGGACGGACCTCCCGATCAACATCCGGTGGCCTCAACCACTAGACCACGGAGGTGGTAAAAATTAGAATTCTAAGACTATTAGTATAACTACCCAAGATTAGTGTATAAAAATGAGAGGTATTTTTTATTTGATGCATAATTATTACTTTATTTTTAAATCCCTGCTCCTATTTAGTTTGTATGTAAAAGTATTAATTTATCTATGTAAAATAATATATTTTTTGTTATTTATTTTTAAGTTAACAAGAGGTCTGTTCTTGTTTAAACAATTGTAAGGGCTTGTTTCACAATCGAAAAGTAAGTATTGAATAGCTTACTTATTTGACAGATGATTTGACGGTTGTTATAAGAAAAATATGTCAAAGAATCTGTCAAGTAAGCTATTCAAAACTTACTTATTGATTGTGAAACAGACCCTTAATGTCATTTTATGTTTAGTGTTTATTTTTTTCATAAAAGGATCCATTATTGATTCACATCTCAAATGAAAATCATTTTAATTCAGTATAACACTCATCTTACAAAAAGTCATTTTCTTTAGACAGGTAAATGTACGATAGATAAGTACTTTCATAACAAATAACAACTCAGTCCTATAAAGTAGGACTTGGTAGGGATACCAAGTAAGTGCCTACACTATAAATTTCAAAGGAATACTGAAATAATTTACGAAACTTACCTATCTACTAAAATATAAAGAAAGATTTGTATTTTTGTTTGTAATGAATAAACTCAAAAACTAGCTCACTGGGAAGTCTCGGCGTAATTATACCACGACGTTGCATCCTCGAGATTTATATATTAACCAGGTAGTCCACTCTCCAATGTACCGGGCACGAAGCACAATTTTAGAGCGAAGACATAAAAATAAAAAGATGGTAGGTAGTTTTAGTATTATTCACCCGCTCGAGCGATGTTACGCCGTTTGACTCATTTCGCTTTCTTTGTGCGGGCATCACAGCATCGGAATATTAAAGATCAAAGTTTTATTATTTTATAACTTTATTTTTAGTGTGTTGTGTAGTTGTTATAGATATCAATATGTGTAAATGAAAACGTAAGTATTCTAAGCAATATATTAAGGAAAAGATTCGTAAACTAGAGAAACGTTTGCGTCACCGCCGCCGCCGCTGCGAGCATTTTGATGGTGCTGGAAGTACCTATGTAAGTTTAAATTATAAGTGTTTATTGTTTATTATATTGTACTATTTTTTCGACACGTTCTCATCTTTGCATTTCGTTCGTTTAAAGCAAAACTTTATTTCGTGTTTGTTCGAATCAGTAGATTATATTTAGCTCACTAATTAATTTCATTTTGAAATTTATTGAGCAACAAAAGAGCCTTGCTATTTGCGCATTGCCTAACGTTACTGTTTAATTAGAAAATATTCTGTATACAGTGTTAAATAAAATGGTATCCGCAGAATACCACCATCAAAGCACTCTGTGCCTCTGCATGCGGGGCCTATTTGGCCTAAAATCTATCTGAATATATATTTATATTTTTTTGTTACATTGTGTGTTGTATTTTTTGTACCAAATAAACGTCTATTCAAGCAATAATTCATAATTACTAAAGAACCGTGAATCGGCACTTTGAAACACGCCTTGTACACGTGTTTAAGTGTTATTATTTCTTTATATTTATAGAACAGTGTGCCTTGGAACTATGATGCGATTATAGTCACGCACAGTACTACGATGCGATTGTAGTCATGTTTTTTGGTCAGATTTATTGGTACCGTGACGCGATCACGGTCTCGATCACAACACTTCGTGTCATGATGCGATAATGACCTAGCTTATTTTTTCAACAGAATGTTATTATCTCTTTATATTTTATAGAACTGTATGCCTTGGAACTATGATGCGATTATAGACACACACAGTACTACAATGCGATTGTAGTCATGATTTTTGGTCATATTTAATAGTACCGTGACGCGATTACGGTCTCGATCACAGCACTTCCTGTCATGATGTGATCATGACCTAGCTTATTTTTTGAAATAATGTTATTATTTCTTTATATTTTATAGAACAGTGTGCCTTGGAACTATGACGCGATTATAGTCACGCACAGTACTACGACGCCATTGTAGTCATGTTTTATGGTCATATTTATTAGTACCGTGACGCGATTACGGTCTCGACCACAGCACTTCCTGTCATGGTGTGAGCATGACCTAGCTTATTTATTCAACGGAATGTTATTATTTCTTTATTTTTTAATAGAACAGTGTGCCTTTGTACTATGATGCGATCATAGTCGCGCACAGTACTACCACAATATAGAGAATGGTACTACGATGCGATTGTAGTCATGTTTTTTGGTCATATATATTAGTACACAGGCTGAGGATAGCCTCGCAGAATATTAGTAATGTTACTCGCCGACAAACTACTTCGTAGTTTTGTGTTTATGTTTATAATAGTACATTTTGTTAAATAAAATAAATTAAAAATCTATGGAGAGGATGAATTGGCTTCAGTGTGTTCACATACATCCCATATGTTCAGTCAGTGGTTCATGTGACTGAAACTTGTAATGAGTGACAACCTAGTAATGTACAGGTGATGACATCAGAAGCATCAGCCGAGTGTCCCATACCATCCACTAGCTCTCAGGTACTTGTAAATGATGTTAACCCTCCAGCAACCAATTTATTTGAGAATATTTTAGAGGTCTTAGGGACCTCAAAACGGAAACACGAGCTTTTCGGAACAAAAATCCAGGATGAAATCTCTGAACATTGGGATCATATATTGTGCGGAGGCTTAAATAAGGATTAAAAGAAAGAGTTAGAGGGCAACATCTTCATACCTGAAAACTTTCAATTAGTTAAAACACCCAAATCGAATCCTGAAATCACTGCTGTGTTACTCAAAGAAATCAGCTTATATTCGACCTTCATTATAAAAACACGCTTAATCGAAGGAAATTAATAATGTATTCATTAGATTATAAGTTTAAAAAGATATTGCACGTGTACGAAGTGATTCATTTCTCTTTGGCGGGAATCTCACTAATAAAATTTAAGCATCGAAGTTGGCAGAAATATCGACTCCAAATCAAGAAAGTTCCAGCGGCGAGTACTTCTTCTTCTAATAGGCCTTCAGTCAGCCAGCAGGGAAACTGCAAAGCTCCACCGCGTCAAATGCCACGCACGCAGAGACGTGGTTAGGCGAGGAGTCACTCGTACCATTAGTCTGCGAGAAAAGCACCTGTAGTAGATCGATATCAGACAACGAAGTCTCGATCAAAACATAATAAAAAAAAATAAAAAAAATATTATTATTATTATTTTGGTACTTAAATGAAAATATTTTATTCACACCTGAAAAAAAAAATACAATCGAACCAGTTCTCTTATGAGTTGTAACGGGTAAAACGGATTACAAATTTCTTTTTAAGAAACCGAATCTCAAAGATGTTTACCTATAAGTTCACGTTTTTCACAGTCAAATATTGTGACATTACGTTATGAAATTAAGAAGTTATACTAAATGAGAGCAGTAAGATGATGCAATGATGAATTAGATCAATTTATATATAAACTAACTAACATAATATTTCCCACCTGTAATGCTCTTTTCTTGCTAATTGTCAAAATTTGGGAAAGAAAACAAATTTAATCCTTGACTTATTGAAATAATAAGCTTTATATGTTTACATGCAGTTTCCTTATGCATAAGCATAAGAGGACAATACAATCATAAGCCAGCCATCATAATAATAGCCAGATACAATCATATCCTTAGAGTTGTAAGCTAAATTAAAGAGAATCAGGTACCTATATTATAATAGATACAGAAATCTATACAATCAAAGGGCAGAATGGTTCGGGATTTTTTATCAATCTCGGTATCAAACTAATATAGCTAAAAATTGGGTACAAATCTGGGTAATGGAATACACCAAATGAAAATGTTTTGTTTCTTTTTTTAAGATTAGCCTTCCCCGTAACGGTGGTTAGTGGATCGTACCTTCGACTTTAAGTTCTTGCGATCACGGGTCAATGATACTGTACTCCAATTCCTTAGACTTTATATGTTTTAGATATGTAATTCCACAGAATTCTTCCTTGTTATACTAGTTGTTTCTTAGTTCCTCCACTGAAAAACCAGACAGCCAAGCCTTAAGGGAACTGCCCTGGAGATTCATAGTACAGTGTTGGGTTAAATATATGTAACATGTCTATGATCATATGGCCCGGGGCTCTCACACTGGGTTTTACAAACATAATTTTTAATAAATTGTTATATTTTGTTATTTGTTGGATTATAAAAATAACATATGGAGGAGAGAGCACCTATTTTGTGTACAACTACTACCATTAATTTAAAGAAAATAGCCTTTGTGAGTTATTTGCCAAGGAGTGATCTGAAACATTCTATGGTGAAAATCTAGAATATTTATAACATGAAATCTGTAAATATTGTTCATTAATCCACCAAGATGCCGCTTAATATCAGGTTTTTTTTAAGAAATAGGGGATGTAAAAGACGGATTTTGGGAATATAATGTTTGAAAAAAAAAACTTAATAAAATCTGTTCTAAATCAAAAAGAAAATTCAAGTAATTAAGATATACCTAAGGTACCTTGGTAATTAGCGTAAGTACTTAAATTATTATAACAAATTGATGAATCATTCGGAGAATCCTTATTATTTATAGCTAAATATGTATTGCGTGTCCTGAGCCTTGATCTCGAACTGGAAACAAAACCTCGAAGGTCGCGTGTACTTGATATATTCCAACGAAACTATTTCGTAATTTTTCTTGAATAAAATGAAAAGCAGAAGAAATGATATACTTCGATTATAACTAGGGATTGATTTTTCTAAGGTCAAGGTATTGGTAAAGGAATCACACCCATAATACCCCAACCAGTTACACCACCTATGAAACTCTTGTTATGAACTATCAATTTAGATGTCTATTTTTTAGCCACTACGCACCAATCGTCGAAACATTATCTTAGATTTAAATTTGAGCAAATAACTTAAGAATTTCAATGTCTTCCCTTTGCACTTGCTTCAGCTTCATACATTTTCACTAAGCTTTTGAAACCCATACTATCGTTATTATTCTAAGCTTAGAAGTCTAGTTTACTATTATAAATTATTTAGGTGATTTTCTGTGCCTTGGAAATTCTTATCATGATTCTATCAAGAGTCTATCATGCGTAATAAAACTCTTATTCACTGATTTAGATTTTGTTATAAATTATAAAAAAAAGTCAACATATACCGAATTAACGACAAACGTTCTTTGTTTTCTCTCTTCTAATCAAAAATTTCTCAAAATACTCTAAACATCCTACCTGGTTAATATATAAATCTCGAGGATGCAACGTCGTGGTATAATTAATGGTTAAACAAACTTACCTTTGTGATGTTTGACCATAATTATACGAGACGTTGCATCCGAAGAGATTTATACTCCCTCCCTACCCATTATTTGCTGTGTTGCAAATAAATACCCAATGTTTTTGAGAAATTTTGCTCTAAAGGAATGAGTCAAACGGCGTAACATCGCTCGAGCAGGTGAATAATACTAAAACTACCTACCATCTTTTTATTTTTATGTCTTCGCTCTAAAATTGTGCTTGGTGCCCGGTACATTGGAAAGTGGACTACCTGGTTAATATATAAATCTCTTCGGATGCAACGTCTCGTATAATTATGGTCAAACATCACAAAGGTAAGTTTGTTTAACCATTAATTATTGTTGAAATGATTTTTAGAAATAAAGCTTTTTTTATTTATTATATTTTTTATTTTTAATAACTACTAGGCTGATTCTAAAAAAAATTGACTAATAGAATGCTACATTATCACTGAGTAATATAAGGTTATAAGATAATTTTTCATACGGGAAAACAAAATTCCCTCACGAAAAACGAAAATAACAAAGGCGAACAAGTTGCAAGCGGAAAGGCAGTCAGGAATACCTAAGCAACGCAAAACATTACAAACGGTAAAATAATGATCTCGAGTTCTCGCGCCGAGGAGTCGCGCGCTGCTGTCGTAGTGTGCGTGAGAATTTGCGCGTGTTGTATTTGTGGTGTAAACGCCAGACGGGAGGCCGAGCGGTGTGAAACAGATAGCATTTTGGAAAATACCTACTCGCGCCGCGCACGATTACTTCACAATCCTCTTAAGATTTTCACACAAAAATAGAAAAAAGCAATAAATTTTGGGGGTTCTCCATACATAGAACTGAAACTCAAAAAATTTTTTTGAGTTTCAGTTGAATTGAAAGATGAATAAAATCAATAGAGAAAATAATTCTTTATTGATTTTATCCATTTTTTATACCCAGGTGTGTCATAATTATGTTTCCATACTAACCTTAAAGTTATCGCGAGTCATTCTTTTTATGATATAGGGCAATGATAATAATGGTGTAGCTGGTGATGTGTCCAACAGTGAACCAGTAGTACATACTGAACCACTTATCTTACTTTGAAAACGCGACGTTGCTAAATCTTGCTATAGACACAAAAGTCCTTTATTCTTACCCTATTGCCCGCTCCTCAGTCGAGCTCGAGCTAGATTTTTGTCGAAAAAACAAAATAAAACGTAAGTACAACTTTTCTGCTTACTTCAGATGTGTATGTTTTTTCTGTTTTATATTTATGAACATAATATAGAAAGAAAGAAAGAAAGAAAAATTATTTATTCGGTAGTTACAGTTATAAGTGCACAGATACAATATTTATTAGTAATGACACCGAATTGGACTCCACTCAGCTTGTGTCACGATAATAACTAAATGGGAATCTTATATAATGACCGTTATGACTCTAACTCATTTCTTTAGTTTTTAAAATAACGAATAACGTCGTATGGTAGATGTAGTACACAGTGAACCACGAACATAACTTGCACAGTGAACCGGTTCATTGTGTACTACCTCCACATTGACATTTAAAATAGGTATCAATTTATTTTAAAACTGAAACTAAATAAATCTAAATACAGGTATGTTGAGTTAAAATATTATGGAAACTATCTAGGGTCACCCACGTCCCGAAAGGAGATGGAGGAGTAAATGTTTCGTCCTTTCGTCCTATAGACCGATTGCGGTCTTATCAGTTTTTGCCATGATCTTTAAGGAAATCCTCAATAATCATATTAGTAGCCAGATTGGGCATTTCTTGCACAATAGCCAACATGGGTTTCGACGAGCCCGTTCTACCACTAGACCTAAAGTTGAGTCTGGGCATTAAAACGCTAGTGGATGCAGAGGCTTTACAGAGGGATATCGATGCCGTGTCTCAATGGAGCCACGACAATCATTTCCCTTTTAATAATGACAAATGTAAGATAATCACTTTCTCACGCAAGTTACGACCGATAGTTTATAATTATAATTTAAATGACGCTCCAATGGAAAGACAAGATGACATTAAGGATTTAGGCTTAATATTAGATTCTAGGCTCGATTTTCATACACACATAAGAAATATCTGCAAGATGGCACAAAGGATGTTAGGTTTTGTAATAAGAACAGCATCACAATTTGACAATGCAACAGTTGCAAAAGTACTGTACGCTGCATACGTTCGCAGCAAGCTTGAATACGGTGCAGTTGTTTAGAATCTCCATGAGGAAAAATATGTAATTATGGTGGAAAAAACACAACGCAAATTTGGCGATCGATGGCTCTATAAAAAACTTTACGGGTACTATCCTTATTTATACCCTTCAGTGTTCGTTTCCGGTATGACTGAAATAGAAACTCTGAAGCTTAGAAGATGCTTTTGATAGTTCATTATCTTTCTATATTGCATTAGGGGGTCGGCAGTCCGCAGGCACTGGAAAGATTCCGTATCTTGGTTCCCACAAACATCTCTAGTGATACAGCGGGACTGGTGGCGCCGCGTCGCCGGCAGCGCCTCCTGGCGCTGCCTAGAATAGAAATAGATTTGTTTGCAGACGGTGTAGGAAAAAGTTTACGAAAATTCTAAATGACATTTTGTAGTGACATTAATTATATTTTAGTTAATTCTAATATTTAATTTGTATTTTGACTCATATGTGTATTTTTGACCCATGGTTATGTTGTGTTTGTATGTTATTTGACCTAGCTAGTTTATTTCTGACATTTGTATTTTTGTTGACATATTCTTTTATTGTGTAGTATTGTCATTTTCTATGAATTGCTAATAACATTCCATACAACCTAAAAATTGAATTTGAACATTTTGCTTTGCCCATACAATTTAATAACGTTAAAATATGACATCTATAATTGTCACATAATAGTGTTCTAGCATGTAAACGTGTTGGCTGTAATAGCTGTAAGTTTATAATGTAGTTATAATAATAATAAATAAATACATTTATTGCTTCAGGATAGGGCGGACTAAAGCAGAAAAAAGAAAAATTGGCAGGCATACTGAAGAAAATATGCTTCGAGCTATATATGTGACCTATAAACTGTACATTTGAAAAGTTTGAGTTACATTAAATACTAAGCATAAACATTTTTTGAAATGAGTCTGTTTTCAAATTTAACGCGACGAGCGTAAGGTTGGGTGTGGTACACCCAGACCATTTTAAATCGTTTAATATTTTAATAGCGAATTATTATTATGCTCTGCGCGCCTGAGTAGCTGCACGGGGGGAGGTAAGGAAGCGTCGCTTGCCACCGCTCAGTCGATCGCCGCCCGGCGAACTGTATAAACGAGGTTGAAGCTGCCATCGGGTGCGTTGAACCCGCCTTACGCTTCATGAACTAGAATAATTTTATTTTATTTTCCTATATTTTTTTTTGTTTTATTTTCAGACTACAAATCTAGAATGTCGTTCGAAGATAACCCAAGTAGGTTATTGCGTCTTTTCGATGAAGCGGAAGTCAGTTCTTCTGACGAATCCGGTAGTGAGTGAGACAATGTAAGTGTAAGAAGCTGTAAAAGTGAGACAGAGCAGGAGTTAGATAATGAAGAACAGCCTGTAGAATTAGAAGAGAATAGTAGCGATGGTAATGGTAATATTTGTTGGGGAAGAATAGAATAAAATGGTTTACAGTACCAGAAAGATGTAATGTACTATCGAGGTCTCTCGTGCCTTACCACTTTGTAGAAATATTCGTTTGAAAGCGGATCGCATCGGTCACGCCCACAGGACCCATACCTATCCCTGTTTGGCTACGTATTTTTACTACGATTTACTACGGCCAATCATAAACAGACATCTGATTTCATTGTAATAGCTCTTGGTGTCAGTCTGCTTTACGCGTTCGCAAATTGTTGACATCTCTGCTGTTTCTTTTTGCTCCCTGATCGATTTTGTTTTGTGTTGACTCTTGCTAGAAATAGGACTGTTTGATTGCCTTTTTACTGATTTGTGCGAGATTACCTCGCGAAATCTTTCTGTTAAAGAAAGAACAAGAATTGTTGAGCTTAATGAACTTGGTAGGAATATTTCGAAAATTTTGCAAGTAAGGACTTGATTTCTCGGTAAGTTTTATTTAATTACAATAACATTTAAAATAATTTTAAATAATACTGTTAAAATCTTATAAAAAATTCCTTTTTTTTGTGAAACTTTTTTTACATTGCCGCAAATTTTTTCATTCATCTATTGCACAGAAACATGAGATCTTTAATTTCACCACTTCATATAGGTGGCGATTGGTCTATGCGTAAGATCTTAGACATTTCAATTGATTCACGTTAATGCTGTGATATCTGCTCAAACGTAGATATTTTGAAAAATGGATAACTTTAATATGATTTTATTAACACTATTACAAACACCTATACCTACTTTTATAACTTAAGTTAAAGTTTAAGTTTAACTGGAATCTATAACTTAAAACCTCTGCATGGTTAAGTAGACATTTTGTTGTAAAAAAAAATTTTGTTTCTCAGAGATACACAATCCTTCTTAGAATTCGTCGATATGAAGATTAACGATCGACAACGCCCGCCACGTCCATATTTAAAAAAATGCTCAATAAGCTCAAGAAATGGTCAACACGTTTGCAGTTCAGCCATTCACTCTTACAAGAGTCTTCGCACAGTAATTCGACTGCAGCTTTAGGACTGCAAGGAGGGCACTTCATCGCGCTGCGTTACATCACAGAAAACCCGCAAGAAAAATTATTTTAAGCGACGAGAATAAACAGCGAGAATCCGGTTCGCTCGAGAGTATAGGGATTTCAATTTTGCTCATGCTATATTTGCCAATGAAAACAGGTTTAAATGTAACCAAATAGGTCATCGGCATTTATGGCGGGTAGATAATATTCGTTTTGAGCCGCGAACCCAAATAATAATTCGGGTAGAATCTGCGTGAATATGCGGGGATAAACTAATAGATAAACTTCCTTATTTTAGATCTAGACACTTTGCGATGTGATCCAATAAAGTTCTGGGCATTAGGAAGCCTAGTCATTTAGCGATATAGTTTTTAGGGAAGCTAGTCATAATGCTATCCAGATTACCTGGACCAAACTCTTAACTCACCCTGTAAACGATTAAAATACACCCAATCACTCGACTTCTCATTCATCATTTTCATTTAAAGGCATCACATGCTAATAACGAGACCGTGATTAACATGCTTCGGGAAAAATTTTGGATACTAGGCTGCCAAAGTACTGTTTGTGAAGTTTCGAGGAAATGCCAACTATGCCGCAATAATAAAGCTCAAGTTGAGATACCAAGACTAGGAGACTTACCCACAGATCGGCTCGCTCATCATCAGCGTCCATTTACTTACGTTGGCTTAGATTTTTTTTTTTTTTTTATGAATGCTGGATAAGCGTTTGGCCTCCATCTCACCTGATGGAAAGTGATGATGAGGCCGAAGATGGGACACGCCTAGCCAGAAGGTGCCATTCACTCTCATCTTGAATAACTCCAAGTTATATTGCTCAGGGAACAAATCCGCGGGCAAAGAGTTCCACTCCCTTGCCGTTCGCCATATGAATGAGGAAGCGCATCGCTTCGTGCGTTTAATTGGAATATCAATGACAAAAGGGTGGAACCCCAGCCGCCGTCTGGTTACCCTGAGATGGAAAGGAGAAGCCGGAATTATTTCATGTAATTCCAAAGCACACTCTCCGTGATATATCCTATAAAATACCGATAAACATGCCACCTTACGACGATGTTCGAGGCTCTGAAGCTTGGCCCCCGTTAATTTGGTGTCACCAATGAGGGTCTTAGCACGCTTATCAATAGAATCAAGGGCCGCTAGTTGATATTTGGCAGACCCATCCCACAAGTGGCAGCAGTACTCCATACAAGATCGAACTTGTGCTTGATATAGTTGGAGCAACTGTTCCGGTGTGAAGTACCGCCTGACCTTGGAGAGAATGCCGAGCTTCATAGCTGCAATTTTGGCAACGGTTTCTATGTAACTACCAAAGTTGAGATTGTTAGTTACTTGCATACCAATTAGGTGGAGATGATCAGTTACCGGTATGGATATACCACGGAAAGTCGGAGTCAGATAGAAAGGACTCCGTTTAGTGGAGAACAAACACGCCTGCGTTTTGCTAGTATTAAACTGGACCAAATTAGCGTCACCCCATTCAGAGACCGCCCAGAGTGTAGAATTCAAACGATCCATCATCGACTCCCGACAAGACCGGATCTCCTCTTTATTGGCCTTTGCATTGGAGACATATCTATCAACGACTGTGGTGTCATCGGCATACCCGAAGGTTCCAGGCACCAACAAGTCGTTGACGTGCAGAAGAAAGAGTGTTGCCGAAAGTACGGAACCTTGAGGAACTCCAGCATCAATAGTCAGTTGTTCGGAGCAGCAGCCATCTAATACTACTTGCATGGAACGTTTACTCAAAAAGTTCGAGATCCAATTGCAGAGGTTCTGGGGTAGACCATACGATGGAAGCTTGCCTAACAGGCTAGAATGCCAGACCCTGTCAAAAGCTTTGGATATGTCTAAAGAGACTGCGAGAGCCTCGCCGTGCCCATCAATAGCTTCTCCCCATATATGTGTGGCATACACGAGAAGATCTCCCGTTGACCGGCCCTTTCGAAAACCGTACTGACGGTCGCTGAGGAGGTCATTATCTTCAAGGTATGCGAGGAGACGGTTGTTTAGAACACGCTCCATACATTTACACAGCATGGCCGTTATTTTGGCCCTTTGGAAGTATCGATTGGACGCCGCCGGGAAAAACGATATGGCGCTGTCTTTACCTGTATGTCATCACGAGCACTTCATCTGGAGGTAGTAGCTTCTTTATCAGCTGACTCGGCGATCATGGCTCTGAGACGCTTTATAGCTCGGCGTGGTTGTCCACTAAAAATCCTGAGCGACAACGGAACCAATTTTGTGGGAGCCAATTAGCAACTTTCCATTTTCTTTGGTGAGAAGATTGAAGAGTTCGCTGCTAACAACAAGATCCTGTGGCAGTTCATTCCCCCTGCTTCGCCTTTCATGGGGGGATGTTGGGAGCGCTTAGTCAGGAGTGTGAAGACCGCACTCAGCAGCACATTAAAGCAGCGTGCCCCTACCGAAGAAACCTTGATCACCCTATTTGCTGAAGCTGAAAGCTTGATAAATGCTCGACCTTTGGTATACGTTCCCATAGACCCGGAAGACCCTATTTCCCTTACACCTTTCCATTTCCTGTTCGGCACACCATCTACACAACAGTTACCCAGTACCTTGCAGTTGTCAGAGAGTGACTTATTTTCAAGAGCTCACTGGAAGCGAGCATTGCGTTTGGCTGACCATTTTTGGACACGCTGGGTCAAAGAGTTTTTGCCCATGTTGGTACCCAGACGTGAACGTCAAGATCGCCGGCAATCTAGCAGTCATCGTCAGCCTATACAGTTGGGTGATATTGTTCTCATTGTCGAGGAAAACTTGCCCAGAGGAGTGTGGCCCATTGGTTGTATTACCGCTTTGCACCCAAGCAAAGATGGCACGGTGCGAGTCGTTGAAGTCAAAACCAAGGCTGGGATATTCAAAAGACCAGTTCGGAAAATTGTGCGTCTTCCGACCAACTAAATTTGCATGCATCTTGTACATTTTTTCTTTTATTTTATTTTTAATTCACCCTTAATTAGTCCATTTGTATTATACTCACATACGCTATCATTCATTGTTTTAATGTACTTATTCTGTGGACTCTTTCGTCTGCACTGACACGGTGTTGCTAGTGCTACACGGGGGGCGCTATGTTGCAGACGAAAGAGACTACAACTATCAGTGCCTAGTTGTCATACAGTAAAGAAAATAAATTGTCATTACTTGTCACCACGAACTGACGTTTCATTTTTATTGCTCTCGATTTTACAATTATATTTTCTTTACTGTATGACAACTAGGCACTGATAGTTGTAGCCTCTTTCGTCTGCAACACACCCTTTTATGTTATGTTTGTTTGTTAATTTTCTAGAATTCTATGTTCAATGTTTCTTTGTTTGATAATTTAAATTACCTACTTTAAATTAATATTGATGGCATTGCACTACTGCTATTGAATAATGTTTCTTTAGTTTAAGAATATTAAGTTTTAACTTATATCAATGACGTTAATATTTGAAGAATTATTAATATATATTTTAAAATACACTTTGTTTTATTTTAAATCATTTCCCCATTGTTTCTCTTATACCAATTTTCTATTATACCATTTTCACTTATCTTGCAAGTCATTAGCAGTAAATTTTAATGGTATATAGAAAATTCTAGTAACAAGTTTAGTGAAAACTATTTTTACCTGTAGGTTTTACCTAACCGTAACATTAATAGGTAAATGTAGACAACCCACATACATCTTTATAAATACATTAAAAAAGCAAACGTCTCCTGTTTACTCAACTTTTTAATTATATATTCATCATCTAAGAGCTATTTGTGAAAATTCGTTAGATAAATGCAGTTTTATTGTTTTATCTTATGTGTTATAAACTGCTATAATCGTAATAAATAAAATAAATACGTGCATCAATAAAAAAATATTTACAGTACTGAAAATGTTATGTTATTCAACACCCGTAACTCTCAATACCGGCAAACAAGATGGTTACTTACCTACTTTATATCTACACTATTTTCATATTGTGTTGCGTTGCTGTGCTACGGCTAAAAAAATGCGATGTTGCCAAACCGTATACCTTGGAGTTGTATAGCAAGCAAAACTCAACCAAATGTGCTTTCCATAGAGCTGAAACTTTTAAATGCTTTCGCTTGCTTGTTTGCGCTTACGTACTATTGTTGAATGAATGGAGCGGGGCGTGGTCTGACTCGATTGTCATCGTGCAGTGTGCAAGCGACTTTCGACGTAGGATTGGTAAGGTGCCAGTGTCCTCGATAGTACGTACTAGGTCGGAAAATATTGTAAGAGAAAAACAAGGCGTAAAACCTATTGGACAAAAAGCAAAAACAGCTGGTGAGTGTTGGAACTTATTTATTACAAATGACATTTTGCAAGAAATAGTAATCCACACAAATGTTGAAATAAGTCACAGGCAAGCGACATGCCAAAATAGTCACACAAAGAAATATGTGATGACTGATATTACGATGTCAGAATTGAAAGCTTTTATTGGACTTTTGTATTTAGCTGGGCGTTTCAAGTCGAATCATCTAAATTTGAAGGATTTGTGAAGGAGTGATGGATCTGGAATCGAGATTTTTAGGTCAACTATGACTTTGAAAAGGTTTCAATTTATTCAAAATAGCTTACGATTCGATGATAAGGCCACACGTCAAGAACGAAAAAGTATTGATAATTTGGCTGCCGTTCGTTCTGTTTTTGAGAAGTTTGTTGCATGTTTCCAGTCAACGTATTCACCATCTGAGTATACGACTATTGATGAACAACTGCCATCATTTCGTGGCCGTTGCAGTTTCCGCCAGTACATGCCGAACAAACCCAGCAAATATGGTTTGAAAATATACGCTTTAGTAGACTCGAAGTCGTTTTAAGTTATCAATCTTGAAATCTACCCGGGAAAACAGCCACCAGGTCCGTATGCACTCAGCAATAAAGCACTCGATGTTGTAGATAGACTCGTAGCTCCAATTTCAAAGACCAGTCGTAATGTAACCTTTGATAACTGGTTTACCAGTTATCCATTGTTCTTACACTTGCTGAAGGAACATCGTTTAACGAGCACAGGAACTGTTCGCAAAAATAAGACTGAAATTCCAAATAAAATGCTCGAAAAACGTAACAGAGATATTCCTAGCACAATATTTGGTTTTCAAAAGGATATCTCATTAGTGTCCTATGTGCCAAAAAATATAAGGTGGTTTTATTGTTGACGACCCTACATCATGATTAGATTGATCCTACAAGTTTATAGAAACAAAAGCCTGACATAATTACTTTCTACAATCAAACTAATGGAGGTGTAGATGTTGTGGACCAATTATGTAGCAATTATGATATATCACGCAATACAAAAAGATGGGCAATGGTAATTTTTTATGCAGTTTTGAATATGTCATGTATAAATAGCATGATAATCTATAAAGGCAATAACAACTCTTCGGTAAAGCGTAGAGATTTCATCAGAGACTTAGGAGAGAGAGAGACGATAACTAAGCATTCCATGGATTCACCGCGCGGGTGCCCGGTCCATCGCGTTGCAAAGAAAAGAGCTAAGAGCAAAGAGCAAGAGAATTAATTTCAGAACATTTACGAAACAGAAAGGAAAATCTTCATTTACCAATAGAACTTCGTAAAAGGATCCAAGATCATGTTGGTGAATCTTCAAAAGAATCACCACAAAAAATAGCAAAACCTATAAGAAGATGTAAAATATGTCCAACTAAAAAAGACCGCAAAACTAAATACGTTTGTTACCAATACAACCGTTACTTATGTATGGAACATGCCATTTTCGTTTGTGATAATTGTAAAGATCTGAAGATGAATAAGTAAATTTTTATTAGTTTTATAATAAAGTTAAGTGAAAGTATTATTTTGTTTTAGTGTTTAGTCTTTTAGAAGAAAAAATACTTTATGTTTATACTGTTTTCATATTTTTGCCAAAAAGTGATGAGTATATGTCGTAAGCAATAAATATAACTTCATTTTGTTAAATGCATTAATAAATAATATAATAAATTTATTTTTTCATTTCATCCTTAAATATAGTTCAAAATAGAAGTATAGATAATTTTTGTATTCAATAAAATAATTAATAAACATAATACTCTACTAAAACCACACAATCACTATTAGCGTTCCAACCTTACGCTCGTCGGGTTATTTTCCCTACTGCTCCTAAGCTACAAGTGATATCTTTATGGTTGTTGTTAGACCTAAATGGTAATTAATTACTCTTGGCACTGTAATTTTTTATTAGTTATTACAAAAATATTTTTTTACCACTCGCACAACAAACGGTCGTGAACGGGCGACGAGAATCTAGAGAAAAGCAGTCTAGAAGTATGCGAATTAGAGATCCTGAATATATAGAAAAACCTATAAAAAAACAATAAAAGAAATAGTCCAAAAAAAAAAAGTTGCTGTTGATAGGCAGGAGGGAGACTCTGTACCAGGGTCGTCTGCATGGGTACCTCCGTCTTATCTATTTCTGCCGCAAAGCAGCAGTTTTTGTATTGCTGTGTTCCAGTTTGAAGAGTAAGATATGGCAGTGAAATTACTGGGTAACGTGACTTTCCATCTGATGTCACAAGCTGGCAACGTACACTGTGGTTCTTATGGGGGTTGCAGTTTTGCTGCGAATCTCACAGGAGCCACATGTATTTATTATAGGTGACTGTTACTACTTACCATCAGGCGGGCAGTTTGCTTGTTTGCCAACTTATCGCAATAAAAAAAGTTGCATTGAAGGGAATTGAGTTGCATAATCAAGACGAAAATACACCTATTGAAAAATAACAGGAAATGCTGAGCAATAAAGCCACTAAAGAAATAAATAAAAAAAGCGAAGGATAGAAAACGAAGAGACAAAAAGTCACAATACCGACTTTGTTAGTCTTGTAAAAGCTGCCTTCCTCATTTTCTGTTGTATCTGTTTCTTGCGTATCCTTTTGCAAGTTTTTGTCTTCCTTCTCATTTTTATCAGTCGCCTCTCTATCCTTTTGAAGGCTTCCTACTTCCTCTAAGGTTTCTACATGCAACTGACCATCAATATCTTTGATGGCATTTTTAAATACCTCAGGGTGACAGTGACACTGCGCAGTTTTAATCTCTGCCGATATAAATTCAACGTGCTTTGTTATGAATTCATCAACTCAGATTACTCCATACGTATTACTTAAAAGTAATTTCTTCCCGGTTTTAAAATAGCTTTCGACAGTACTGCTAGATGCATTATCGACAGATTTTTTAAAATACCGCAGCATCAAATTAGACCATAGTGGTAATTTTGCCAATATTTTCGTTAAGCTATCAATAAATCCAGGTAAATAAAATATATTGTTATATTCTGTCACTTAATTCACATTTAATTTTTTCGGTAACAACTATGTTATCATACCAGGTAATTATTGCGCTGTCCCCTAAATCTTCATCCATTACAGTATATCTATTTTCAGAATTATCGTCTGTTTCAAATTTATCGCTGATGTTGCCGTAAGAAATTTTATCATCCTGCATTAGCTTTTCTTTCATTTCCTCACATTTGCTTATCGTACCATCCTTTAGATTCCTGTCATATTTATGTAACGCTACAACTACTAGCTGGTGAATAATTTTTTTTATAGTCTCGTAATCTGTAGATGATTTTAGGCGTAAAAGATGTTTAACGTAGAATCGCTTAACGCGCTGATCTACAAACTTAAAACAGTCAAGAGCGTACAGGATCTTTACGAAACGCGATGTATCTTAACGCACAAAATATTCAGGCAGTAGTTTTTCAGCAGTATTCAGGAAGAATCTCAAATTGCTAGAAAATTGGCGCAACAAAGCTAATCCACAAAAGTCACTGCCATTAAGAGAGGCTATTAAACCAAAGAAAATACATAATCAAATTGATTACCTATCCAATGGCAATGTGTCAAGTTCTGGGATAAAAGGCATTACAATATCTAATACACGTGCTTTTGACGCATTAACTAAAGCAATTGTAATTGCTTATATAAAAAATTCAAAAATTTAAACTCACATCAAACCAAATTTTCAAATATAGTATGTGCTTGGAGACACAAATACTTCTTCGGACATTTACAAAATAAGGACTGAGCTTTTAAAACAATTTTTCAACAGCACTTCAAAAGGAAACATGGAACTGATAGATTGCAGTTGCAATGTATTTTTTATTTTAGAAAAAGTTTTATGTAATGTGTTATATTCAGTAGCAATAGTTCAAAATTCCAAAACAATGATTAATGTATTCCTTTGTTGTATTAAATCTTGTAAAACTTTTTATTATAGCTTCGAGAAGGGCAGCAGAATCGTCACAAATAACCTCTTTAGGGGTATCGCCGTAAAAATATGTACTTTTTTCTTGTGAGTGCGTCGCCTGATGACTTTAAGTTTTTCCTTAAAAACTGATAACTTTCAAATGCATTCCAAATTATTAAAGAAAAGTATATTAGAAAACGTGTCGAAATACAAGAAATCACTGCAGACAAATATGAAATGACAATATTTATTATAATAAAACGACATCACATTTTTTCAATTGTCTTATAAATGTAACATGTCGCCAAATCCCTTTTTAGCCCTTTTATGACAGGATATGGTCGAAATTGTCAAACGTTTGTTAAGTGTAGTATTTTTGCAACACCTTAATAACGTATCTTTTGCTTACTGTACTAGTCACAAGAATATTGTATTCATAGCACAAAATATTTGTTGCTAATAGTTTGTTTCTTTTTTTGGTTCACGAATGTTATTTTTGGTGTGTTACCAATTTGATCGAAAACTTACAAAAATCTGACATCCCTAAGTAGTTTTTCGCATATGGCAACTCTTTGTTGTAGTATGGACAACGCAACAAACTTATCTGCCATCTTTTTTTTGATCTGAATGTGTCTACGTCTCGGTCGTGAATTTGTCTTAAGTGTTATGAGTGGGATTTAACTTGGAATTATTAAGGTAAATATATTGTCAGTTGTATATTTTGTACTTAGATCTATTAATGCTTGTAACGATTGTGGATTTTTATCGTCGCTGGCATTATTGATTTCCAAATGATACAATTTTAAGGTTATGTCGCGCATGGTTTTTATTCACGTTCGTTACCGTATGTTACAATGTGTTATTGATGTGTTACGTAACATTCGTGACATAAGGACGTATTCATATTGGTTAATAGTGAATACCTACCTACCGTTAATTTATGGCCGGCTAACTAATTACTTACTTATTAACGTTATTGAAACATTAGCTTTCCTACATCTTACTAATATTTTAAATGAAAATTTGTATGTCTGTTATTCGGATTAACTAAAATTTGGATCACAGATAGAGGTACTTTTTATATAGGTACTGAGTTCTGTGTGAAACGCACACGAAGAAATATTCACATATTGATATAAAATAAACGATCGATTTTAGGTAATTATTATATTTTGATTTTCGTCATATTTATGTAAGCACATCTACGAGTAAGTAGTTTTATCTGAATCAAAATCCGCGAGTCCAAATTGTTCGAGTAGCTAGTATCTATAAAAGTATTGTTTTTTTTTCTGTCAGGAGTGTTTATTAGCAAAACAAGATTGAATAAACGTTAAATTAATTATGATAATATTGCTTTGTGGGAGGTAATTCATCGACTTTACAAAATTTTTGGGTATAACACTAGATTCTAGATTGCAGTGGGATCCACATATTGAGTCCTTGGCTAACAAACTTAGTTCTGCAGCATATGCAGTTAAAAAAATAAGACAACTTACTGATGTTGAAACGGCAAGATTGATTTACTTTAGTTATTTTCATAGTGTCATGTCATATGGAATACTACTGTGGGGATCGGCTGCTAGTATTGAAATTATTTTTGTACTTCAAAAAAGAGCGGTTCGCGCTATTTATAATTTACGAGCAAGAGATTCTTTAAGTGACTTATTTAGAGAAATTAATATATTGACTTTAGCAGGACAGTACATTTATGAAAATTTGATTTATGTCTATAAGAATTATAATACATTTGAAACCAATTTCCAAATTCATCATCTAAACACAAGATACAAAAATAAACTTGCCGTTCCAACATTCAGGCTTCAAAAAACTAGAGGCTCGTTTATGGGGAAATGCATAACCTTTTATAATAAGCTTCCACAAAGTGTTACCGACTTGCCTTTTCATAAGTTTAAAGCGCATGTAAAAAAGACTCTTATGAGTAAAGGATATTATAAAGTCAACGATTATTTGAATGATGCCAATGCCTGGTGTTAATTTTTCAGATAATGAATCGTGTTGTTATGTATAACCATTTGTATAAACAAATATTATTATTTTTGGTAATAAGTAGTAAGAAGAGAACTGACACATCTAATCTTGTAATGGAAGTTGAGCTCAAACTTCTGCTGTGAGGTCAGCTTCCAATTGACGACTCTGTAACAATACAGGGAGAAAAAAATAGCCCTTGCTGGTTTTCTTGCTGGTTCTTTCCAGTACAAGGTCTCCCGCCGCAGACTTGTGAACCAATGGCGTAGCTGCTTTGACGATCAAAAGAGATTGTAACAATCCAATTTGAATAAAAGATATTGAATTTGAATTTGTAATCTCTGGCATTCTTGTTTTCAGATGCCGCTCACTAATTCCGTAAAACAAAAACAGTACCGGGAAAGAATGAAGATACAGAATCCCGAAAAATATGAAATGGCTGAGAAAAAAATGCAGAACGTAATAAAAGACGAAAGAAGATAAAGGACTATGATGAAGCAGGTAAAGCAGAAGAGAGAGAAAAATGACGAAATAGGAAAAAAAACAGAACAGTCTAGTAAAGGTCGTAATTGAAGAAAACATACAAAAGAACGAAGAAACGAATTATAGTTCAAAAACACTTGAGAATATTGTACAAAAAGCAAAATTAGCTGAGCGGCGTAAAATGCAACGATTATGGGCTGATGAGAGTGCCAATTATAGAGATAAAATAAAGATGCAAAGGAAGAAAATTAAAACTCTTCAGAAATAGGTAAATAGGTGCCAGAAACAAAATGAAAATTTGATGGAAACCATAAATCAAATAAAGAAAAAATACTAAATATTATACCAGGAACATATTACTTTAAATAGTAATAATGGAACACCAGAAAATTTGACTCCAGCTTCAAAGACAAACAGCTTTATAGAAAATAACTTACCTGACATACCACCCGAAATAAAGGACAAAGTGAAAAAACAATTATTAACTCATAATATTGTAATGACGTCATTAGAAACTACATACAAAAGTGCAACAACAGACTCGGAAAGAAATATCCTTAAAAAAGTCGTCAATAATGACATTACACAGAAGTACAAATCAAATAGTAAAATGGTTCACGTTATAGGTTTAAAAGGTAAGATTCGTAGAACTATCGACAAAAAAGCCAAAGACAAAAAGAATGCACGTACTATCAATCAGATTAAAAGTTTCTACGAAAGAGATGACGTCAGCAAAGCGACAGCGGGGAAAAAAGAGTGTATAACTTTAAAAAAAAATACAGATCAGATACTTGCATACTACCTTGACTGAACTGTACAAAAATATAGGAATGAGGGAGAAACAGCAAAAATAACGACGTTTAAAAAAATATAAACCAATCTACGTCAAACGTCCAAAGATAACCAACCGCAATACGTGTGCGTGTGTGAAACACGAAAACGTCTGGCTGAAATGTAGTAAGCTAAAATTGATGAGTATGATTCGATTTAATTCGAATGATCCAACCAAAATAACTAATTACTGAACTTCAGAATTTGTTTGCGATATGACATCCAAAGATTGTGCGTACGGAGATTGTGACATTTGCAAGAATAAGAAAATAAATTTATAATGGGAGGGAATAGACCCTGCTCAAAACATTTCATAGGAAGAATGGCAAAATTAAAAACATGAATATTAAGGTAAAAGTGGAAAAATAAAAGTGACAAAAAAAATGGTAAAGAGTGAGAAGAATGGAACTGTGCAAGAATTGACAGACAAGTTTAACGAAGAAATGAGAAAAATTAAAAAACACATTTACAATATCAAGCACCAATACCTACAAGCTTCGAAATGTTTGAAAGTTTGTTGGATACAGAAGTAGCTATGATTATAGATTTTTCAGAAAACTGGATATGTAAGCTAGCGACAGAAGTACAGTCGATGCACTTTGGCGCTTCAAAGACCCAAATTACTATTCACACTGGAGTGCTTCACACAAAAGATCAAAACCCAAAATCGTTTGCGAGACTGTCACCTAGCAACGAACACGGACCTGAGGCTATATGGGCTCACCTGGGTCCAATACTGAACTATATAAAAAACGAGTACTCTAATGTTACTACGATACACTTCTTTTCCGACGGCCCGAGTACGCAGTACCGACAAAAGAAATTTTTTTATTTATTCACGAAAACCACGAAAAAACTAGGTTTTCCTCACTCTACTTGGAATTTTTCGGAAAGTTCCCACGGAAAGGGTGCAGCTGATGGTGTGGGTGCTGCAATAAAGAGAAAACTCG
This sequence comes from Schoenobius gigantellus, assembly GCA_963935595.1. Lineage (NCBI taxonomy): Eukaryota > Metazoa > Arthropoda > Insecta > Lepidoptera > Crambidae > Schoenobius > Schoenobius gigantellus. The sequence goes on along the minus strand of OZ012541.1, from coordinate 43,863,811 downwards.
ACAACTATGTATCATATGGGATGGATATACCTAACGCATTAGTTGCTTTTAAAGCGCTGCAAGAATCTGACACACCTGTAATGATACATTACATTTCTGAAGACGAGATCGGTAAAAATGAATTACTAACTGAATTAAAGCCCATTCCACTGACCATGAATGTGCATCAAGTGACCAATACAGAGACAGAAAACGTAATCGGTTATAGGTGCTTGAGTTGTTTCTGTACCAGACCTGTCTGTCAATTGTGAATGTCTTGATTTTAAAACTCACCTTCTACTGCCATTGCCAAACTCTGCAAAAACTGATTCTTCAACTAAGAAAAATTCGCTAGGCTACTCGGACTATACGGTAAAAATACCCTTTAACCAAGTTGAAGCTGAAGCTGTACGCGGAAACTTAAAGAGAAAAATGCAATCAAATTTAGAAAAAGTACAAATTTCAGCAAAAGTTAAAAAAGGAAGGAAAACTGATTACATATCTGAAAGTACGGACAGTGACGAAGTAGTAGACTACATGGACACAGATGATGATATTGATGGCATCTTATCTGATAACTCTGATTCAATTTCTACAACGGGTTCGAAAAATTCTCAGCCTTTTGTCTTGGATGAAAATACAGGATTTTTTTAAAAGAAATAGCATCCGATACGGGAACCAAAGCTCTTATACATATAATATACAGCATCAAGAAAATATAAGTCCGAATATTTCAGGTCATTCAGGAATAAAAATTTTAGATCGGCTTATTGTTGAAGGCACATATGTATTAGTAAGGTTTCAGATTAATAATAAGACAACTAAATATTACGTCGGACAAATCCTTACAGTTTACGGCATCAATATTAAAGTTAAGTTTATGCGTAAAAAATGTGAGGGTTTGTTCTACTGGCCGCAAGCTGAAGACATAGCGGACATGTGTACTTTCGATGTTACGAAAGTATTAAATAATCCGGTGCAAAATCGTCGCGGCGTACTACAATTTGAAGATGATCTCAATAATTTTAAGGTTTACTAACTATAGGTTAGTAAACCCTTCCCTTCCCTCCGGACATCTGTGGTGATCAGACGTGTTTATTAGCAGGCAGTGCACTTACAGAATTATGTTTTTAATTAAATTTTAATGCAAAAATCAAGAACGAAATATTAGGAGCGCATAACTACGCGGGAGTCAACGCTGGCCAAGACCACTGCGTGAGTGCGCATTCATTCATAAATTCGAACGCGGTTGCGCAGGCGGTCTGCTTGCGGTTGCTCTTCAATAAGCAAGTGTCGTCGTGCGAGTGAGGCAAGGCAACCGTTCGCCGCGCTGGCCGGGCGATAACATCTCCTGCTAATTGCTTACGCCCTGGTACTTTTGACTAACGTACACAATGCCACTGCGTCACTCTCCCCCCGCGGCGTCCACGGCCTCTGCGACCCCCGCTAAGGTCGCTTGCACTTCTCACGATGACGCGACGCCGAATATGTCTATACAGCCGGCGACCGCGGCAGCCTGCGTTGAATTGAACGCGGGCCTGCCCGTGCAACATAGCTACTCGGAACACGACTTGCATTTTATATCGGACGATGCGTCGTATGCTTCCTGCAACGTATTGCATCGCCATAAGCGTAAAAGGACTAGTACGTCGGAAATGCATTTGTCTAATTTTATGACGGAAATGAGGGAAATGTTTTCTGAGTTTAAAAACCAGCAAAATACGAAAATGGAAAAGCTATACACAGTGATTAAAGAGATTAAAAACCAAAATACAGAGATAAGATTATCTATAGATTTCTTGTCTACTAAATACGACTCTCTTATAGAACAAGTGAATGCGCTTAAAGAAGAAAATTCACAAAATCTAACCTATATCCAGACACTTGAAACTAAGTTAGAAAACTTTGAAAGAAGCGCTCGCTCGACCTGTGTAGAAATTAAAAATATACCTACAAATGAATCCGAATCTAAGATAACGCTAATCGAAACAGTGACTAGAATTGGACAAGTTCTGAAATCAAACATCCATACAAAGGACATAAAAGATATATTTCGTATCAGCACAAGAAAGTCTGAAAACAAAACGTTAATAGTAGATTTTACTTCTGTCATCACAAAGGAATCCCTATTAAAAGCATACAAAACCTATAACAAAGGTCATACCAAACTCAACACGGACGACATAAAGTTGTGTGGTCCATCGGAATCAATTTTCATCTCAGAAAACCTAACTATGAAGATGAAGCGAATATTCTACTTAGCGCGTGTTTTTGCTAAAAGCAACGAATTTAAGTATTGCTGGTCGTCTAAAGGCAAAATATTTATCCGGAAAAAAGATGGTTCACCATTCCACTTGATTAAGGACGAATCAGATTTGAAGAACTTAGCTCAATTAAAATGACTAGTATTTGTGTTACAAGTAATATCGGAACTATGTCTGATAGGTTTTACTTCAGTTAAGATATTTTTAGATTTAAATTTTTGTTTGTTTTTTATACATATTTTTTCTAACATAGATTACAACAAAAATTATAAAAACAGAGCCAATACACACACACTAACACTTTTACATTCCTCATCGTATACCCATATAAATAGAATACTCGTATGTTTTCTACTTCTTCCACTCGCAAGCTCACATGTTGTGAATTTCCAAGCGCCAATAATTAAACAAAAGCTCAAACCATATGCAAGGCTCTTGTGTTTGAGAGTAATGTATCTTAGGTTTGTATGCCCTTGTAAGCTTTCCTGGTTCAAATATGGATGATCACCTACAAATAACTTCTGAAATTGATAATGTATCTATTTGTGACTCTTATATTTGTTCTCCCGAAAATGTTTCATCATATATAAATGATTCGTTGAACTTAAAAATATTCCACGTAAATATAAGAAGCATTGGCAGTATTACTAATTTTAATAATTTTGTGCTTCTGTTGCAAAGAATTAACCTCGAATTGGATTTGATTATACTGTCTGAGTGTTGGTTAAGCAAATGTCCTTATCTTCCAAAGCTACCAGGCTATAATACACATAGCACCACACACTCCAATCAAAATGATGGAATAGTCATATACATAAAAGAGAATATACTCGCAAATATCGATGAACCTGTCTTGGCCGATGCTAATTGTTTGACCGTCCGGCTTTCCAAAGATGTTATCATACTCGCTGTGTATCGCTCCCCTTCTTGTAAAAATATTGATAATTTTACTAATACCTTGGACATTCTTTTGGCTTCATTGCGTTCTTTCAAAACCATTGTTTTAGTTGGCGATTTAAATATAAACATAGCTTCAGATAGTGCGGATCAAAATTGTCATTCATATCTCAACTTGTTGGCATCCCATTCCATGCTACCGGCTCATTTATTCCCTACTCGCATCAAAAACTGTATTGATCATGTGATACTTAAAAATGATAAACGCTCAATCACTCTAGTCTTAGATTCTTTATTCACGGATCATGCTCCACTGTTATTTTTCTGCGCCCTCTATGATAAGACTAATCAGGCCGTCAGTAGTCGTCAAATTAAGCGAATTGATTTACAATCCTGCGTAAGGCATCTTGAAAGCCAAGATTTTTCCGATGTGTTCGGCAGTGGCGATGCTGAAAATGCAGCAAAACACTTGACTGAAATTCTATCATCAGTTATCAAAACGAATACGCGCAATATCAATATCTCTTGCAGAAAAAGCTTACTTAAACCCTGGATCACTCCAGGATTACTGCGTTGTATACGACACAGGGACAAACTATATCGTAATACCAAAAATATCCTGAAAATAAGCTGTTAAGTATTTCATATAAGCGCTATAGAAATTTCTGCAACAATTTACTTAAAAAAGTTAAAAAAGAATATGAGCGATCAGAATTTCTAAAGCACAAGAAAAATCCAAAGAAATTATGGAATCTCATAAAAACAACTACAAATTTACAGCAAAAAACATCTCCTTCTGACCAGTTATTAAACATATCTAATGACCCACAGTCTGCTGTTGATGCGGTTAACGAATTTTTGGCTGGTGTCGGGAAAGATTTGGCCTCTAATATATCTAATGATCTTTCCAATCAGTTACTCTTCGATTACATCATTAATTCTGTTTTCCCTTCACCTGATTCCATGGCACTGCTAGACACTGACGCTAAAGAAATTGAGGACATTATTATGGGTCTCAAGCAAACTTGCGCGACGGGCTGTGATGGTATTCCAACTTCCTTAATCAAAGAGTCGAGGCATGTTCTTGTACCAGTCCTAAATCATGTATTTAATCTCTGTTTATCTACTGGCGTATTTCCGACTGTATTTAAAAAAGCTTTGGTTCATCCAATCTATAAGTGTGGAGACAGGTGCAGTGTTAATAATTACAGGCCAATATCAGTCCTGCCTGTTTTATCTAAAATTTTAGAAAAAGTTATGAACAATAAACTAATAAATTACTTAGATTCTAAAAATTTTATCGCTCCTAATCAATTCGGCTTCAGATCTGGAAAATCAACAGAAGACGCAGTTTTAAATTTAACGAGTACTATTGTCAATAACCTTAATTGTAAATTAAATACACTGTGTATATTCCTTGACCTTTCAAAGGCTTTTGACACTGTATCTGTTTCCATTCTTCTTTCGAAACTTGAGAATATTGGTATTAGGGGTGTTGTGCTGGAATTGTTCAAGAGCTACCTATCAAATCGAGTGCAATATGTTACGATTGGAAATCACACAAGTCGGGGTGAGGCAATTACATATGGTGTCCCACAGGGCAGTGTCCTAGGTCCAACTCTGTTCCTTATATATATTAATGATCTGTGTCAAATAAATCTACCAAATTGTAAAATTGTCACTTACGCTGACGACACGGCAATCATTGTTCATGGACAGAGTTGGGAGGAAGCGCGCTTAAATGCTGAGTCTGTCTTGCATCGGGTCATGATATGGCTGTCCCAAAATTTGCTTACCTTAAATTTACCCAAGACGAAATTTGTCACATTTGCACCAAGGCTTTCGTCACAGCCGGACTCATCGTACCGAATACGTGCACATAAGTGTAATGAATCCGCTTCTTTCACTCCTTGTTCTTGTGCTTTAATATCACGTACACACAGTATCAAATATTTAGGTGTTGTGGTCGATAGTGTTCTGTCATGGAGCGAGCACATTGCATGTGTGACTGCACGTATAAGGAAACTTATCTTTGTCTTTAGCAGGCTACGAGCAGGTGCTGACGTGATTACCCTTAGGACCGCTTATTTTGCCTTAGCCCAGTCCATTATTGGCTACTGTATCACGATCTGGGGTGCAGCCGGAAAGACTAAAATCTTACAGCTCGAAAGGGCGCAAAGAGCAGTCTTGAAGGTTATGGCCTTCAAGCCAATAAGGTATCCAACCAACCTTATATTAGCTTTTTGGGAAGTACTTTCCGTTCGTAAGCTCTTTGTCTTGAATACTATTCTTCGAAAGCACAAGTCCCTTGCATACGACTCACATATGTTACTCAATAAAAGAAGAAAAGACATAGTTTGCTCAACGATAGGATGTAGGTTTGTTTTAGCAAAGCACCATTATGATTTCATTTCTCCTCGGCTATACAATAAGGTAAATAAAAAATGTAAAATTTATCCCTTACCTTTATATAAAACCAAAACCGTGTTGAGTGAGTGGTTACTCAGTCTTAATTACGATGAAGTAGAAGCTCTAATTAAGTAAAAATTTCCTTCCACACACACACAAACACACACACGCACGCGCACACACACACGCACACACACGCACACACACACACACGCACACACACACACACACACACACGCGCACACACACACACAGACAGACTCAGAACACTTCTGATTTTTAATTATATCTGATTTTAAATATATATGAGCATTATTACTACTACTAGATACCTTATTGGCAACTATTTCTGTTTGTGTATTGTATAAACATTGCATTACTATTATCTATTATGTTTATAAAATAGTCTGAAACGCCTGTCTATGTAAGAGGTGGGCGCTAACAACTGCGACACAATCCTTGACTAATGCAGATGTTAACGCTAACATGTTCGTGTTAAATATGTTTGTGGTGTCAATAAAGATTTTTATTATTATTATTATGATTATCGTCAAATTGTAGTACCTACTTCGCGACGATTTTGAATCCATCTAAAGTACACATGTCTGCTATGTCACAATAATTAAAATGTAACGATTTTGGTAACATTAAAAGTACTCATGTCTGCCATATTGTAACGGTGTGCTTTTTAAATCTATAATTTTTTGCATACTTTTTTAAAAATGAAATCTAACTATTAATAAATTAAACTAATCCAAAATACAATGCTATAAATTACCTGAATCTATCTAATCTAATAATAAATCTAACCTTTTAATAAATTATATACATAATATGAAATAATTGCGCGCGCGCCCTCTGTTTACAAAACTAGGATAACCAGTCGATCGCTGAGCTCTCGGTGACGTCACGCGCCTATTGTTTCCATACGCCAACCGACAAGCCACTGGCAATGGCTCAACTTTACTCGATTTTCTTCCTTAGTGTCTAAACGCTAAGGACGGTTATTGGTTGCGTTTTCGAAATGAACGGCTAGCTTAGAAACGTCTATTCTTTGCTCAGTGGCGCTGTCCTTAAGGATTCCGCCAGCTTCAAGTATTCTGCTTAGATTTTTGTTGCCGCGATATTAAACTCTGCCAAAATCGCAAATCAGCTGTTTTCATTATCAAACGAAATCTTGAACGTATGAGCGGAATGATGAATTGAGAGACAATATTCTCACTCGCGAGCCATACGCGATATATATTCAAGTACGGCATACGCCGAGTCCTTTTCTCATTATTTGCTTGCTGGAGCGAAAACTTTTACTCGAAAAATCTACAGAACATTAATAATCTAAAGTTGAAAACTAATAAGTAATTCACTAATATTGTGAGTTTTCTATTCCAAGTACTGTGTTTACCCCGATTGGGTGAGTGTTGCATATTTTTTATATCATGCTTAGCTGTAGTTTGTATATGTAGATATCAGTGCTTTATCATTAGAATATTAAAGTAAATAGTTCATTTATATATTGTATTGTATTAGATCTATATCAAAGTACTGTAACTAGTCGAATTAGCCAAATCATACCATACCACGGTCTGGTTTTATTCCATATCTACCTCCGCAATTCATTAACGTTTTCACTATCGATCTAATTTAAGAAATCGTTTCCTTTCAACCAACCAACTTTCCTTTCGTTTTTGTTCACAATAACAATTAGGATAATTACACTAATGTAGTTAAATAAAACAGAGTAAAAGACAAGAGTGTACATGGAAAAATGACCGCATGATATATATGTGCAAAAAAAAGCAGGAACTTTTTAATATTTTAAAAAAAGATAAAAATAATTTAAAAAACAGATTATTGTATAATAGATATAGAAACCTCACAAATAAATATATAACTAAACCAGAAATAATTACATAAGAAAAAGTATATCTGATAATTTTAAAGACTCGAGAAAGGTATGGCAAATAATAAATACAGTGTGTGGGAACGTTTGTAAATCGATCGATCATGTGATAACTAAACATTTTAAGGAAGATACGAAATCTATATGTAATATTTTTGCAAATGGCTTTAGCAGTAATGTGAAGAAAGTAATTTCAAATAGTTGTAATTCACAATTATTACCAAATCAATCCCATCACACTCTTCCAGTTGTATCGATGAGGCTCAAAAGAGCTACAAATTAATTATATGCCTAATTATATACAATAATTTATTAATTAATTTGTATGCATAATTATATACAATATAATTAGGCATTTAAATAAGAAAAAGAGTCCCGGTCTAGATAATATTAGAGTAAGAGATTTGATGTGTATTGTGACGGAGATCACACCGGTAATTACCCACTTGATCAACACAAGTATTTCCACGTCCTTATATCCAGACTCGTTGAAGGTAGGCATCATAAGACCCATACATAAAAAAGGTAGTTACTGTGAAGTGAATAATTACCGGCCCATAACCATCTTATCGAGCTTGGATAAGATCGTTGAGAGGTACCTCGGCAATGAAATATGTCAATTTCTGTCGGAAAATAAATTGATAAACGAAAAACAATACGGCTTTCAAAAGGGCAGAAGTACCTCTCAGCTGTTATCGAGTTTTGTGAATGAGGTCAACCAGCACTTGGACCACCGTGAACAGGTGCTGGTTGTCTTCGTTGACTTTAGTAAGGCTTTCGATGTTTTGGATTATGATACACTTTTTGCCACGCTTCAGCAGATTGGTATACAGGGCCCTCTAATGGAGTGGTTCCGAGAATACCATAAAAACCGTAAAACAGTAGTACGTATAAATGGATGTGATAGTGACCCCATTAACACGGATCGAGGTACAGCCCAGGGCTCTATTCTCGGTCCAACGGAATATTTAATTTACGTAAACAACATGTGTAATATTTTTGGAAGCGGATCTGTGTACCAGTTTGCTGATGATACGTGCTTAGTAACGCATAGCCGTGACCTCGACGAGGCACAAGCTCTGATGCAGCATAATATAGATCTGCTGTTTAGGTGGGCTCATGATGTGGGCTTGGTTGTGAATGCAGGTAAAACTAAAATGATTCATATACGGTCCCCATATATAAAAACAGGAGAGCCCATAGTTACTGCACATAGTCATCAATGCATGCATGACCAGCCCGCTACGTGTCAATGTACTCTACTTGAGCTGGTGGATCAACATACCTACTTGGGACTCATTATTGATAAACATTTTACCTGGAAGCCACACATAGAGCACATTTGTAATAAACTAAGAGCTGTTCGTGCTAAGCTTCTCATACTTAAATATAAGCTACCTTATAATATATTAAGAATGTTATACTTATCTTTGGCGGACTCTGTAATAAGTTACGGGTTGAGTAGTTACGGCCGCACCCATAAAACTAATATTGATAACATATACAAACTTCAATTAAGTATACTAAAAAAGATTGTTCCTAAGCACATAAAAAATAATTACCAAAATGATGACGTTGGATTGTTTCGTCACTGCAAAGCAATATCAGTGTTTAATAAAATAAACATATTTATTATAGTTGAGGGTTTCCAAAAAATTCCTATGCTGCGTGTCAGAATGAGACCTGAGAACTTAAGGAGCCTAAGTGTTAAGATATTTGAGACCCCCAAATGTACAAATTACTATGGGGAGAGGACGTGGGAATACATGTTGCCGAGTATACTAAATACCCTTCCGGAGGACTTTATCAAAAAAAATTTGAATGGCAATGAAAGGAGCTGCAGAGGGCTACTTTATTCTTATTATCTGTGGCAGTAACAGGTGTGATCTGGTGCATTAATATTTCTTTTTACCTTTTCTGTTGTGTTTGAGTGAGTGTGCGAATTCCATCGCGCCACATATAAACCCATACGGGGTTTTCGCTGGGGCGATGTTTTTTATGTTCATTATTGTTACCATTTATTATGAATAAAGAGAAGAAAAAAAAAAAAAGTTATCATGATTGGGATTGTTCTTATGCTGCCTTTTATTAATTTCAATGTCTAACTATTTGTCATGATCACTACCTATGTATGGTTTTCATGTTTATTTCTTTTTTTTTCTATCGTTAATTTTGTTATAAACTGTAAATTTTGCCTGTGAATGCAACATCATCGATCACCGAATTATAAAGTACCTACTTACACTGCTTACCGCTTCGCACCTTCGTCGCGTCATGATGTTGCAGTCACGTTTTGGAAATTCGGACAAACTCTAAAGTGTCCAATATAATAAATTCCAGGGTTCCTTACTGGAGTAGCAGATTCCTTACTGGAGTAGAAAATTACTATACTGGAAGACGTTGATTCCAATACTGGAGTTACTGGATTCGTTGGAGCTGGTGCCGTACGAGCTGACGTACGACGACCGCATTTACACCGTCACGAATACCCGATATCAAAGTCAACCACCCGACGCCGACGCCCTGCACCTTCAACGTCGCGGCCAGTTAAGTGGTACCCCACAGGCGGTTACTGGTGTCCACAGCCCAAAAACCAACTCACGACCCTCTCTAATTTGCTACCTATAATTTTTTATAATAATTCTTTTCTAACAACCTTGTAAATATTTTTTTAATTAAATTCAAAGTTTGTAACTTTTACCTTTATATTTTTCTACCCAACTAAGAAGGTTACAATGGCGCCCATTACTGGTATTTTTGAGCTGTGTGTACACTATTAAAAGCTTTGCATATTTTTTGGTTATCTCTGGTGTTTGCTTTTTCTTCGCTTTTGCGTAGCTCTTAAGTTATCTTTTGTTCGGCTAACTTACGAATTATATATTACTAATAAATATCTACCTAAATACTTTTATCTTAAAACTCTTTTAAAATTTAAACTCCCTACATAATTAAATATAATCGATTTTTATTTTACAAAAATCTATATTGCACAATTTTCTTTAGTTGGCTGAACGAATAAATTTATTGTACCTCTACTGTTTATTTCATGTGTATTCTATAATTGTTATTACGCATATATCTTTCCTGCTGTTTTTGTAATTTTAAAAGTAATTTGGATTGTTTAAAACAAAAATACGACAAAAATCTTCACGCACGTACCGAAACATTACTGCATGACATTTACCATAGGCTTAACCGGATAAATCGTACTACTGAAGTAGCGGATGCGTATAAAGAATGTTGTACGAATTTTAACACTCAATATAAAGATTTAACTAATTTTCGATCTCATTTACCACAAGCTAAACCGGTCACATTAGAATCCACAGAGTCTGTCATTGCTACACCTACAGGTTGTGACAAAAAATATTTATCATACGTCATTTCAAAATTAAAATTTTCATGTAAATCTTGCGTACAATCCTTTATTCAGCGCGTAGAGGAGACCGTGATTTCTAAATAAAATGATAAAGATCAAATTCTCCTTTATTGCTATGAAATATTTACAGACGATGCTCTCCATTGGTATCGCTGCATAAAAGATAACGTTCATTCTTGGGATGATGTGGCTCGTTTATTGAAACAAGACTTTAGCCCTGAAGACTATGATTATCGTCTCTTGGCCGAAATTCGTAATCGTACTCAAGGAGATCACGAAAATATCGCTATTTACTTATCAGTGATGCACGGAATGTTTTTCAGGCTTACTAAGTGTATGACTGAAGAAGACAAACTGGAAATTCTCCTACATAACGTTCGCCCGTGCTATGCTAGTACATTAGCGGCTTCTACAAATATTACTAGTGTTGAGATTTTAAAAGACATCTGTCGAAATTACGCGGCTATACAATCACGTTTAGTTCAATTCCATGAACCACCAAAAGTTACTTCAGATACTCTTGCTCCAGAGTTTGCCTACACCAAGCAATATAGCAATCAATCTACTAGTTTTGCTAATAGAAATTGCAGTTCTTACAATAATAACTATAACTACAATAAAAATAAAAACTACAATTCTACAAACTACAAAACTTATCCTACTTATACTAAAAACTATAACAAGCCTAATGCACCACAATACACAAATGTAAACGCTGTACGTACTGAGAACAACTATACTCCTAAAGGAATATATTGTCCACGGTGCAGAGTTAATACACATTCCCTTGATCAATGTGAACAACCTCATTTTCTCATTTGTTTTAAATGTGGTAAGAAAGGCGTTCGCTACCCAGAATGCCCAATTTATAGACCTATATCTAAATCTACTGACCCAAAAAACTAAGTGTGGTGGATTGTGGTGACAGTGGTAATAAATCAAATTTTAATCAAGAAGAATGGAAAAGTTGGTTACAATTTATTACTACATTTTTTTCATGCTACACAGTCTCTTCAATCCATTCCACAGAAAATTTTAATAACAGTTAACTGTGATAGACATCTACAGAGCTATGATCACTTGTCTAATGAGCAAAAGGTTACTGCGGACCATATTATTTCACAATTTCACGACATTTCTTACGAGCAACGAGGCTTAGGCCGTACCTCACTTATAACTCATACCATTGACACTGGAGATGCTGCCCCCATTCGTCAACGGTATTATAGAATGTCTCCTGAGAAGCAAAGAATTTTAGTTCAGCAGTTAGACGAAATGTTAAAGGAGGATGTAGTAGAAAGTTGTGAAAGTCCTTGGCCTTACCTGTACTACTTACGCCTAAAAAGAATGGTGATTTAAGATTCCGTAACTAAAAAAGATGCATATAGTTTACCGTACATCGCTGAAATCCTCGATAACCTGAGAGATGCTAAGTATCTATCGAGCTTAGATTTGTCTAAGAGCTTTTGGCAAATCTTAAGAGAGGAGGATCGTTGCAAAACTGCTTTCTATATTCCTACGCGCGGTACTTATCAATTCAAGTCTATGCCCTTCGGTCTTACTAATGCACCAGCAACTCAGCAAAGATTAGTGGATATTTTGTTCTACGGACCTGAGTTTGAGCATAAAGTGTTCGTATTTGTCGACGATATAATAATTATATCTCCTACGTTTGAACAGCATATTTCATTACTTGTACGTGTTTATGAGAAATTAAGATCTGCAAATTTAACAATAAATTTCGCAAAAAGTCAGTTTTTTAGAAAAAAATTAAAGTACTTGGGATATGTTGTTGACTCTAATGGATAACAGGCTGACCCTGAAAAGGTAGAGGCTATAATTAATTACCCTACTCCCTCTAATCGTAAGGAAGTGAGACGCTTTCTAGGAACCGCTTCGTGGTATCGTCGATTTATACCCAATTTTAGTTCCTTCGCTAGCCCACTAAATAAACTGACGACGTGCTACTTCTGAAAAAATAGCTAATATTCTAGAAGAACAAGTCTTCCTTGTTCATGGTGTCCCGTCTACCGTTCTTATGGACAACGGACGACAATTTATAAGTAATAATCTTAAACAACTTTTTGCTAAATATAAAATCCCTAACGTTCACTATACTCCAAAGTATACACCTCAAATAAACACTGTTGAGCGTTATAATAATACAATTATGACTGCGGTTTCTACTTTCGTCGAAAATGATCACCGATCTTGGGATTCTCAAATTTCTAAAATCTAGTCTGTCTTGTCTTAAAGATTAAAAGGGAATTATGAAAAATGAAAGTGTATGTAGTAATTGTAAAGTCTATAGTTAGTAGTAAAGTAGTTGAAGCGGATTTTCTCCAGGAAAAATCCTACGCTATTGAAGGGGGTATGTAACGGTGTGCTTTTATCTATAATTATTTGCATACTTTTTTAAAAATTAAATCTAACTATTAATAAATTAAACAAGTCCAAAATACAATGATATAAATTACCTGAATCTATCTAATCTAATAATAAATCTAACCTTTTAATAAATTAAATACATAATATGAAAAAATTGCGCGCGCGCCGTTTGTTTACTAAACTAGGATAACCAGTCGATCGCTGAGCTCTCGGTGACGTCACGCGCCTATTGTTTCCATACGCCAACCGACCTGCCACTGGGCAATGGCTCAACTTTACTCGATTTTCTTCCTTAGGCCGGTTTTTGTCCTCGACAGACGTCGGTCGCTGACGTCGGTCGCGGATGACTATATCAATGAAACAGTATAGAATATTTTTGTGCTCGACCGACACTCCGCGCCTCCGCGGCGCGGTCGGGGACCGTCGGTCGGACTCGTCAGCGACGCGGACATCGGTGCGCTGACGCGCTATGTATTTGTATTGTGCGCTTCAGTGTGTAGCGGACGGTCCGCCGTGCGGATGGATGATACAGTCGTAATGAATATTGACACGGAGAGAGTGGTAACTGAAGTCCGCCTAAGGCCGAATTTATGGGATCTTTCCAATATATTGTATAAAGATAGGGATGCACGAATCGCTTCGTGGCTTGAAGTTTGCCAGGCCCTAAATTCGAACTATGACCAATTATCCACTTCGAAACAAAAAGGTAAGTAAGGGGTTTTGGTAAGTAAAGCTAAATTCTAACAAAAGAATACGGCAAGTTAATTTACAACATAGGGTAGCTTCTAGCAAAAGAATATAGCAAGTTACATGTTATTTTTTTTTATTTAAAAGGTAGGTAGGTATATTATATAAGTACAGCAGGTAGGTAGGTTATTTACAAGGTAAAGGCTGGTTTACACACATTCCTATTAAGTTGTTAAGATTTTAACTTAATTTTAAGCTACTTAATTCATGTAAAGTAAACAACGATATTAGTTATTTACATGCAAGCTTAAAATTAAGTTAAACACTTAACAACTTAATACGTGTAAACTAGCCATAAGGTAGCTTCTAGGTTAAAATATGCTTCTATCTTGCCAGGTGACGAGTCCTTCTGGAGAAATAAAATAATTTGCAAACTTGTCTCTCACTGCATCTCCGGTTCTTCTTTGATGGACAATATTGTTTTGATTTTCTCTGGTTTCCAATCCTTCTACGATCATAGTGTGTTCCGGAATGTAACCATCGCGGTCGCGAATAAAATTGTGCAAAACACAACATGCTTTCACTATTTTTATAGTATTCTCCAGAGATGTATTCATTGGTCTGTGAAATATTCTAAATTTGTTACTCAGTATACCAAAGATGCTTTCAATATACCTTCTAGCTCGGCTTAATCTGTAGTTAAATATCTTTTTTTTGTAAGTTAAATTACTTCTAGCATAAGGGCGCAAAATGTGGTTTGATATTACAAAAGCTGCATCGCCAATAATAACAAAAGGAACTGATTCACTGTCGGTATTGGGCAGTGGTTGAGGAGCAGGAAGGTTTATTTGTCCATTTTGTAATCGAGTATATAAACTGCTTTCTCTAAAAATCGTCGAATCTGATTCAGTGCCACATGCTCCCACATTAATGTACGTAAATCTGTATTGAGCATCACACATAGCAAGTAGAACAATTGAATAGTACTTTTTATAGTTACAGAAAAGGCTCCCACTGTGTTCGGGAGAAACAATTCGTACATGTTTACCATCAATGGCGCCAATGCAATGGAAAATTTGCCGTGTTTTGAAATGTGGCTGCAATATTTTGCATATTCTCTGTTGAAGGGAATGAAAGACATTCGTTGCTTAGAACGTTCCAAATTATAGTACATACTTCTGCAACAATTTCTGAGATAGTAGTATTCCTATACGGTAGCTATAATGTAAATCTGTGTATGAGTTTCCACTCGCAAGAAATCTGAAACAATAAATTAATATGTAATACGGTTACATTATTTTGCAGAGAAAGCTGTCCAGCAGAGATGGAAAACGGCGAGAGACGCGTACACAAAATGCAAGACAAATTCAAAATTTGTGAAATCCGGTTCAGGTGGTTGCTCTATGAAAAAAAAATATGTTTTCTACGACCACATGAGTTTTTTAAAAAAACCGCATACGGCTACAGCTACAGAAGACTCGTTACTACAAGAATCAACGATTCCTAATTCACCAGCGGCCTCGCCATTACCTGCACCAGAAACTCCACCGACAAACGATACCGAAAGCGAGAATGACAATGCACTTAAAGAAAATTTAAAAAGAAAAAGGAAACGTAAATTGAACGACGATAGGGAATTTGAAAAGGAAATTTTAAAGATATTGAAAGAGACGTCTAATACCGCTAAAGACGATAATTTAACTTTTTTTACGTCACTTTTGCCAATTCTAAATAACTTTTCTGATTATCAAAAACTACTGTTCAGATCAGAAGTTCTGAGAGTAGCAATGGAGGTACACAAAATGTCACCGGCAGTAACACAAACTGAATCTTCTATTTTAGGATTATCTAATCGTTCACAGACACCTTTTCAGATAATTGAAGAACAGCAAACACAGGATCTAGAAATACAGCATTCACAATATTTACAAGTACAACCATCAACATATGGAGAGGACAATAGTTCAACTAATATTAGTACAATATATTATCAACAACCATCAACATCTGGAGTGGACAATAATGCAACTAATAATATACTGTTTAAAGGAAAGGGAACGGATTTGAATAATTATTTAATTTTTAAGAAACACTGAAAAAAGTACTATGTAGGTACCTAATTAAATAAAATTGATTTTGCATGTTTCCTATTCATTGGACTTTTATTTAGTTAAGAGGATTGTGAAGCTGTAAATTTTCATACAAAAAGCGATAACGCTTTTCTCCCTCTTAACATAGTCCAATTTTCATCATTTTTGGAAATCTTGTAGATATAATGAAAAACTAGGTTTGTACGTTTTGATTTTGAAGAAATATTGCTCAGAATATAAGTTATTAGCATCTAAATATCTATATTTTCGACTTAAAAACTACCTTGAATATTTTTGTTTTTTTTGACTAAATTATACTGAATTCATAGACATAGATTAAGGTATACTGAATCTAATGAGACCAAAAGCGTCTAATTTCATAGAGGTTTAGGGGGGTAAAACAGTTATCGTCCGAAACAATATTTCAAACTGGAATTGTAGGCAATTTCGACCATTTCTTGCAACTCTCTCTATCGCACGATACGGGTCGGGGGCAGGGGTATAATGTAGTGATAGTGATGTGACATAATGTTATCGTAGTTATTGTCGCCTAGGGAGGAGAAAGTAATATCGATATATCGATCAATAGTGAAAGTTATTACTCAAGTCGGAACTATTAATCTTCACAAATACCTTATACATGAAAAAGTAAATATCTTTTTGAATACGTTTATTGATTTTAGTGTTTTATTTTAAAGATTTTATTTCAATACAAATTTCCTTGTTTAAGGGTTAGCAGCCTGTAGCCTGTTAACTTTACTGTAAATTCCCAAAACCAAAAAAGGAAAATAAATGTAAGTAAGTATGTAAGTAGTTGTTTGTTATAATAAATATGTGCCATAAAGACACAAACTCAAAATAAATTGGTGTTTTGTTTCTTGTGCTAGGTATTTGTTATGCAATGTATGAAGTTGGAGCAGCTAAAAACGTGTAATAGACTATGCAAGTAGCGTTATTTTTAATATTATTTTATTTGAATTTTATTCCTCTAAAGCTGGGCTCTAAGGTTTTACTCGCGTTATGGAATCTACGATTGTAAAAAAATACAAACGACAAAGTACCTAAATAATATACGAGTATATAGGGTCGGCAGGGTAGGCATATATGAGAAGAAGGCACCCTTCGTACGGTTTTTAAGTTTTTTTTTTCATTTTAACTATAAAATTTAAAGCAGCTGATTACATATACTAATAGTTATTTTTTAACCGACTTCAAAAAAGGAGTTTCTCAATTCGATGCGTATGTTTTTTTTGTGTATGTTACGCGATTACGCCGCCAATTGCGGACCGATTTTCAAAATTCTTTCTGTATTCTAAAGATTATACTCCAAAGGTTGTCCCATTGTTACCAAAGTTAGGATCTGATGATGGGATCCCATAAAAATGGAGGGAAATCCTTAAATTTTCCTTAAAAATAATATAAGAATAGGTACAGACAACATTACATTTCTATATTGAAGTCGGTGCTAAACGATGATCTCCTAGAAAGTCTTAAAATTTGGCACCGTCCGTCTTCAATAATGATGTGTGATGTTGTCTGTACCTATTCTTATACTATTTCTAACTTTTCAGTGTTTTTGTAGTCCATTTTTATATTTATTGTAAAATATTTTTTTTACATACGACAGGAAAGCTCTTGGCCTTCATCTCACCTGCTGGTATGTGAAGATAATGTCGGAGGTGGAAGTGAGCTTCACCTGGACTCCTCGACAGCTGAGGAACTGGCTATCTCACCTCTAATTATCGAAACACAACAATTCTATTAACATTGTTATTATGGCGATAAACTTAGGTAAGACGATGGTGCTCTATCATCAACCAAACAGAGCAGAAAAGCTTTTGTCCCCGTGCGGAATCGAACTCCGGACGGACCTCCCGATCAACATCCGGTGGCCTCAATCACTAGACCACGGAGGTGGTAAAAATTAGAATTCTAAGACTATTAGTATAACTACCCGAGATTAGTGTATAAAAATGAGAGGTATTTTTTATTTGATGCATAATTATTACTTTATATTTTTTAAATCCCTGCTCCTATTTAGTTTGTATGTAAAAGTATTAATTTATCTATCTAAAATAATAGATTTTTTGTTATTTATTTTTAAGTTAACAAGAGGTCTGTTCTTGTTTAAACAATTGTAAATGTCATTTTATGTTTAGTGTTTATTTTTTTCATAAAAGGATCTATTTTACATTGATTCGCATCTCAAATGAAAATCATTTTAATTCAGTATAACACTCATCTTACAAAAAATCATTTTCTTTAGACAGGTAAATGTACGATAGATAGGTACTTTCATAACAAATAACAGCTCAGTCCTATAAAGTAGGACTTGGTAGGGATACCAAGTAGGTAAGTGCCTACATGGTGCCTACACTATAAATTTCAAAGGAAAACTGAAATAATTTACGAAACTTATCTACTAAAATATTATAAAGAAAGAAGATGCAACTATGTTTGTATTTTTGTTTGTAATGAATAAACTCAAAAACTAGCTCACTGGGATGTCTCGGCGTAATTATTGTTAAAATGATTTTTAGAAATAAAGCAATTTTAATTTATTATATTTTTTATTTTTAAAAACTACTAGGCTGATTTTAAAAATTTTTTGGCTATTAGAATGCTACATTATCACTGAGTAATATAAGGTTATAAAATAATTTTTCCTACGGGTAAACAAAATTCCCTAACGAAAAACGAAAATAACGAAGGCAAAGTTGCGAGCGGAAAGGCAGTCAGGAATACCTAAGCAACGCAAAACATTACAAACGGTAAAATAATGATCTCGAGTTCTCGCGCCGAGGAGTCGCGCGCTGCTATCGTTGTGTGCGTGAGAATTGTATGTATTTGTGGTGTAAACGCCAGACCGGAGGCGGAGCGGTGTGAAACAGATAGCATTTTAGAAAATACCTACTCGCGCCGCGCACGATTACTTCACAATCCTCTTAAATCTTCTTCTTCTTTTATATATAAAAATGAAACGCTGTGTGTTTGTCTCGCAAAAACTCTGAAACGGCTCGACAGATTCTTATAAAATTTTCTGTGTGTCACATAGGTCCAGGGAAGGTTCAAAAGTATAGTTGGACCCGGTAGGTGGCGCTTTAATCGGGCAGGACAACGTCTGCCGGTCCCACTAGTTTGATATATATTACTTACTCTATTTCATTAGAAACTGGAAAGAATTTAAGCAATCTTGATATTTCCTTAAATCACAAAATGCATTTAAGAATTAAACTAGATATAAAAATTCTCCTCGATCTTCTGTATAACCTGCCGAAGCGTATGGATGTGGTCTATGGTATCTTCATACAAAAGTGGCAATTTAATCGTACATTTTGTATGGATCTAATACAATACAATATATAAATGACTGTACACTAACACTAACATGCGCCCACAGCCGCTATCCGTTGCAGACTAAAAGCCTTTTGATACGGACGGTCAGCGCTGACAATCCGCGACCGACGTCAGCGACCGACGTCCGTCGAGGACAAAAACCGGCCTTAGTGTCTAAACGCTAAGGACGGTTATTGGTTGCGCTTCCAAAATTAAAGGCTAGCTTAGAAACGAAATCTTGAACGTATGAGCGGAATTATGAATTGAGAGACAATATTCTCACTCACGAGCCATACGCGATATATATTCAAGTACGGCATACGCCGAGTCCTTTTCTCATTATTTGCTTGCTGGAGCGAAAACTTCTACTCGAAAAATCTACAGAACATTAATAATCTAAAGTTGAAAACTAATAAGTAATTCACTAATATTGTGAGTTTTCTATTCCAAGTACTGTGTTTACCCCGATTGGGTGAGTATTGCATATTTTTTATATCATGCTTAGCTGTAGTTTGTTTGTAGAAACATTGATATAAGTGCTTTATCATTAGAATATTAAAGTAAATAGTTCATTTATATATTGTATTGTATTAGATCTATATCAAATTACTGTAATTAGTCGAATTAGCCAAATCATACCATGCGGTCTGGTTTTATTCCATATCTACCTCCGCAATTCATTAATGTTTTCACTATCGATCTAATTTTAGAAATCGTATAACTTTCCTTTCGTTTTTGTTCACAATAACAATTAGGATAATTACACTAATGTAGTTATCATGATTGGGATTGTTCTTATGCTGCCTTTTATTAATTTCAATGTCTAACTATTTGCCATGATCACTACTTATGTATGGTTTTCATGTTTATTTCTTTTTTTTCTATCGTTAATTTTGTTATGAACTGTAAATTTTGCCTGTGAATGCAACATCATCGATCACCGAATTATAAAGTACCTACTTACACTGCTTACCGCTTCGCACCTTCGTCGCGTCATGATGTTGCAGTCACGTTTTGGAAATTCGGACAAACTCTAAAGTGTCCAATATAATAAATCCCAGGGCTCCTTACTGGAGTAGAAAATTCCTATACTGGAAGACGTTGATTGCATACTGGAGTTACTGGATTCGTTGGAGCTGGTGCCGTACGAGCTGACGTACGACGACCGCATTTACACCGCCACGAATACCCGATACCAAAGTCAACCACCCGACGCCGACGCCCTGCACCTTCAACATCGCGGCCAGTTAAGTGGTACCCCACAGGCGGTTACTAGTGTCCACAGCCCAAAAACCAACTCACGACCCTCTCTAATTTGCTACCTATAGTTTTTAATAATAATTCTTTTCTAACAACCTTGTAAATATTTTTTAAATTAAATTCTAAGTTTGTAACTTTTACCTTTTTATTTTTCTACCCAACTAAGAAGGTTACAATATCTATATAATTAAAAAATAAAAGCAAGCTACTTTGACTTTCATTTTAAACATACCTTAATTAAACTCACGAATGTTACTTTATCTTGAATGTTACTTATATCCAACGTGTGTTACTGGTTCACGAATGTTATGGTACAAATTTTTACGGCGATACCCTTAGGTTTAGTCATTGTTCCTATCCAATTTCGCAGCTATTGATATATAGCTTCTAGCGTTTGACTACCCGATATCATTTATGTTATAGGCACTGAAGAAGCTTTTGTTCTAAGCATGACCACGTACCAGATTAAATGTTAAGAATCATAGGAATTAGCATGATCATTAGGTGGGTACAGTGTAACAAGCCTTAGAAATATTTTTATAAAAATTTTGTTGCATTTCTGTCCAGTAATGTACGTAGTAAGGTACGACGGATACAGGTCGAATAATATTGTTAAATGGTTTTGTAAAAGACATGATCCACAAAGATATGATTACAATTTTGTGGAAGTATTTTTTCTGTCTTATATTCTGAAAAGATTTTAGATTAGGTATGAAAGGGGGCTCCTGCAAATCTTTTTGTTTCATATTTTCATTTAGCATCTTATTTCTTAACACTATTGGGTATTGGTTTTCCAATTTCTCAGCTAATTGTTGCTTTTGAAACGAGGTGACCTTATTTTTTGAACAATGTGCGAGATTTTTATCAATGTTCACAAAAGAACATTCAATTTTTATTGACGAATTTATTTTCTCGGTAACTACAATAATCTTTGCGTCACAATCTTTACAAGTACCCATGCATTTAACACAATAATCATCTGTTACACTACTATGTTTAAAACTCCATTCACAACGGTTACTCGTATTTTTCCAACTCCACTATGAAAAAATATTCGTCCACTTAAATTTAGACAGTAGTTTCCTAGTATGTTTACGAATGTTTAGTTTGTTTGGATCACTTCTTCGATGTGAAACTAATTCAGGTCGAATAGTGATCCAGTCTTTGAGGTTAATATCGAAAGATTCTACTTCTTGATTTATGTCTTCATCCGTTCTAGTGCTAATTGCTTCAGCGTTAGGACTATTCAACTTGTCATGTTCAACACTGCTATCAGTAGTTGGTGATGAGAGTATTACTTTTTCACTATTTGTTTGGCTATGTATTCGAAATGAGAATTTTCTTTGCTGATATCCGTAATGCATCTGGCGTCATACGTAAGGAAAGCTTCTTACTTAAGTCCTTGTACACATTGCTTGTGTTTGACGGCAAGTTCCTATAGTCAGTAAAATGATGCTTGTACTCACTAAATGCAGATATTTGTTCCTCGAGACTCAAAGACAAACGTTTTCCACGTTTCATGGTTTATATTTTATAAACTGAATTTTTATCCACTGATTACACGTATGAGACCTGAATTCAATAACGTAATAAACGGAATAGAAACAGAACCACAATTGTTAATATTATCACAATAATGTGGGTAGATGTACCGATGTAATAATGTATTGTGAGCTGATGATATTTATTTTTGAGCAAAAATGTTTTTAAACAACATGGACAAGCTTTATAATGAATTTACTAAGGAGTTATGCAATAGTTTTCAATTATCTCCGCAAATATTGCGTTTAAGATTAATGTCCTACAAAATATATAAACTCATTTGCAAAAAAAACGGGCACCTAAGCAATGAACCATTTCAAATGTTAATATTGCTTTCTTGATAATTATAGGTAGTTTTATCCTCACAATTTGGTAAATTTATAAGAAAATAATCGTTTTCATCAGTATTTCATAAAATTTTGATACAATTTATGGGAAATAATGCTAAACCTCACTAGTAGTGTATGTTCGCTAGTAGTGCATATGCTCATGAAGTAAAAATAAAAACCTGACCGTCCATAGACTAATATGCACATTTCTTACTTCTTGGAGGTTGTTCTTAAGATCCACATACGATGATTTGTGATTTCTCAATGCGCAACTCACAAGAAAACGATCATCCCGTGGGGTACATGGTTTTCTTCCAGAACCAGGCCTTCTCTCGACGGAACCAGTCTCCTGATATCGCTGCCAGGTCCTTTGGACCGTCGAGCGACTAACATTTAGCCTCCTAGCCACGAAGCATTGGCTGCAACCCTCTTCAAGCAGCGCGATAATTTTGGTAGCTTTTACCACTTTATCTACCATTTTTGATACAGCCAAACAGCAATAAATAAAGCTTTGACAGTCAAGGATATGAAATTAATCGATGGAAATTGAATAAAAGTTATGAAAGTCGATGTTAACTTCTGGAACTTAGCGCCAAAAATGTAGGATAAAAGGGTTTTTCTGTAAAAATGAGCATCAAATGAAAATTTGAATTTAGAACGTACTTTTTTAAATACCACGGCATTTTTAAAACCAGCCAGTAACGTGTACAAACGATTGAAACCTTTTTTGTATTGTATCTTTTCAAAGATGAATGAAAATCAAAACCGCCCGTATTTTTTTGCAAATAAGTGTATATTTAATACCATGTTCTATCTAAATGTTAATAATATGACGAAGAGTCATATTGTTTTTCGATTCTGACGTGAGATAAAAATAAAACAATAAATGCTGTTTCTTGTCGGACGATTTGGCTCAATGATATTAACGCTGCCTTTGAACCAATAGCTGTGGGTTCGATGCCCGCACAAGACAAATATGTGTGTATTTGCCTTGGTCTGGATGTTGTATGTATATACAAATAATGAAACTATATTTAAGTATGTTTATCAGTTGTCTAGTACCCAGAGCACAAGCTCTGCTTAGTTTGGGACTAGATGGCGCTGTGTGAGATGTCTACAGATATTATTATTATTAAATTATTTTACATTTTATGAAGTTTTTAAATGTACTGGAGGGAGACTCTGTACCAGGGTCTTCTGCTTAGGTACCTCCGTCTTACCTATTTCTGCCGCAAAGCAGCAGTGCTTGCATTGCTGTGTTCCGGTTTGAAGGGTAAGATATGGCAGTGAAATTACTGGGTACTGTGACTTTACATCTTGTGTTACAAGTTGGCAACGTACACTGTGGTTCTTGTGGGAGTTGCAGTTTTGCTGCGAATCTCACAAAAGCCACATGTTTTATAGGTGACTGTTACCACTTACCATCAGGTGGGCAGTTTGCTTGTTTGCCAACTTTCTGCAATAAAAAAATGTGTCCGCAGCTATTGAGTGCAATTTACTCAAAATTATGGCCATATTCCCTTACTCGTACTTCAAATATTTACTTTTTATTTTTTTATTATATTACCTTATGATTTTAGCAGTACTTCTAATATCAGTAGCGTAGACAATTGCTAGAAATTTGTTTAATAATAAATTTCCATAAATTTATCCGCTTTTAAAACGATTTGCGAGGTGGCGTAGCGACAAAGTATACGTCCCAGCCGCGCCACTTTATCAGTTTAATTTCTCTTAAACTATAATAAGACAATTTTTTTTTACTGTGGACTAATAACGACAGTTTATGGACAATTATTCTGCCAAATTTCATTGCAATTGTATAAGTGGCGTGGCTACAAAGTATAACACTTATTTTTGTACTTTACATTATTAGTGTTTCGCTCTCTTTGAAAAATCTTCTTTTTTTAAAAAGGGTATACCCCCAAGGTAGTCCCACTGCCATAAAGTCAGGTCTCCGGTCTCCAGGATCCCGGAGAAATGAAAGTAAAATCTCAAAAATAAGCTCATTGTTTAGGCAGGAGGGTTCCTTTTCAATGAAGCGTTTAATCTCTAAATTACAATTAATTTATTTCTCCGTTTACAGTCGTATAAGAATTTTACAGTCGAGTTAAGAATTGGTTGCTTCTCCGAAGACGTTTAAATTTGAAGTGAAGTGAAGTGACCAGTTCCGCTTTCTAGGGTAGTGTTGTCAGTTGCGATCCACAGATAATGTTTTGCTGTCCCATAGACGATGTTAAGTGGCGTAAACATGGCCCCGGCCTTGGAAGATTCATCTTCCAACGAGTTAATCGCTTACTTCATTCTTTTTGCTGCAATAGTGGACAAATCTTAGAAAATGCCCGACGAATGATTCCAGTAGAAGTACGTATATCTGCAACTCTTCGTGCTCCATCACTCCCAGGATAAACGCGTAATATACGGGGCGTATATTACGCGTTTATCTTCCATTTGAGTGGTGGTAAACCGTCCTCCTTGACTAGTACAAGACTATCAATAGCAATGTCTTCTCCCTCCGTCTTCCATTTTGTACTCGTCTGAAGCTCTGCGACGTACTCCTTAGACCAACGCTTAAAATAATTTTACTTTTAAATTTACTCAATGTTACATTGAATATGTCTATATCATTGAATTTATTGTTATATATTATAGATAGCCTATTAAGGGGTGATCGCCTAACCGCATTGGTACGGCAATTAGTAATTGCAAATGTGTCAATTTTCTGACAACTGCGAACAACGAAAACGACGCCCAAATTGGCTTGCGTCCGAAAAAAAACTACTAGTAGACCTAGTAGAGCAACATTTTAAAGCTGTCGAAAACAAAAAAAAACAGACGGAATATCAATAAAAGCGAAGCTGGCGGAATGGCATTTAATAGCTGTACAATATAACAGCCAAACCACCCACTGCCACCGCGAAGCAGAAAACCTGAAAGTTCAATGGGAAAATATTCAAAAAGCTGCAAAAATGGAAGCACCTCAAGCCAGGATGCGAAGGATTGAAACAGGTTAGTTTTATGTGAATAGTGTTCCTACTTATAATGTAAATTGCATTAAATAATAACATCATATTTATCAAACGTACAGCCTATAAATCTAGAAGTGCGACATATTTAAAGGTGGTTCAGACCATCAAAGTGAAGTGACTTTCACTATGGGGCCAACTGTCAATTACCGCAAAGAATCATTTATTTCATCGGTCGAATAGGTATTAAACTTTTGTATGACATGGCTGATTTTTTCCGCGATTTCAGAGTAGGCTCCATAGTCAAAGTTGAACACTTTTATGGTCTGAACCCCCTCATAAAATACGACGCATTTCTAGTCTTATAGCAAGTATTATATTTTTAAATGTTGACAGGTGGTGGACCTCCAGATCCGAAAAAGGAAAATCCTGTTTATTCAAGGGTAATATCCTTAATAAAAACAAGTGCTGTAGGGTTATATAACCCATACGACAACGACAGTGTGGCCCCTGACCAAGAGGATTCTGAGACTGTTACTGCTTCAGGCTCCGAATCGGAATATCTTCCCGGTTCATGTAATATAGGTTATTAGATAGATATCCACTTTGTAATGTGTACAATAGCTTTCGATATAACAATACATAATTTCTTGTCATTTTTTTATTTTGTTTGATAACAGATTTTAAGAGAATAAATAAAAATGACCATGACCAGCCTCTGCCTGTGAAAGATATTAACATGGGTGGCCCTACATCAGTGGACATTGAATTTACGGTTTGTAAAGTTTATATATACTTTGATAAGGCTTGTATGTAAGCTCACAAGAGGAGAAATTCTAATACTCTCCAATCAACAACCTGCTTGCCAAGGGTGGTGATTAGTTGAGGCATAACCACCAAATGTTAATATTATTGTGGTATTTTTTTAAATGGCAAAACAATGTTTGCCGGGTCAGCTAGTCTATCTATAATATAAAAATCAATTGCAGTTTGTTTGTCTCGCTAAAACTCGAGAACGGCTGGGCCGATTTAGCTGATTTTGATTTTGAAATGTTTGGCGTAGTCCAGGGAAGATTTAAACGGGTGGTACGAAGTTCACTGGGCCAGCTAGTATTATATAGATTTTAGGTTCCAAGATACAGACTAGTAAACTGACTATATTGCTCTGTGCTTTTTGAGGGGGCAGCTGCAAAGTCAAAAATCTTTAATAAAATACACATAAATATGTACTCCCTAAAACATTTTCACACAGGTATTTGAATCATACCTTTGTTTTAGGATTACGGTGATTGTACAATGGTGAGTACTCCTGTGACTACTCAATTGTATAAAAAAGTTAATGAAGATGTGAACATGATGGCGTGTGAAACGCAAAAACAAGAGTTTGTTGTTAAGGTGATTGATTTGTATATACCTTGACGCCTATGATTTAATTCTACCTTACTTGTTTTAGTATACATATATATTATCTAATAACTTTTTCCTTTCAGGATTGGGCTGATTATACGCCTCAATTGCTTAAGACTCCACTTTCTGCCCAGTTAAAAACAGCAAAAAACAATAAGTCAGTTATATCAAGGAGAAGACCTCTACACACTCCAACAACAAGTTCTCTAGGATTGCTTCATGAACAAAAAATTGAAGCCATAAATCTTCAGAAGATTCTAGCTGCAGAAGAGGCGGAGGGGAAAAAATCATTAACAAAATTAGACATTGAAATAAAAAAGAGATATGAAAACAAGAAAAATTAAAAACAAAAAATTTGTTGTTAGAACTAAGAAAAAAAGAAGGAGTGTAAAGAAAATAATTAGTGACAATTAAATAAATAACTAAAGTGTCCCATGACTCCGTAGGTTCGTCTAACGTTTTCAGCGCCCGTAAATTACGCAAAATCGAAGAACAGAATGATTGCTTTGGAGGATTTCTTCTCGAAAATCCGCAGGTATTACTTCCTTCCATTCAAAATCCTTTGTTAATACATTTCCACATTTTGTGTAACGTCCGTTTATAATTTGAAAGTTAGGGCAAGAGGCGGGATTTTCATCGCACTTCCTACGTAAGTTTAAATACCAGGTATCGGTAACACTATTGAGATCTATTATTGAAATAGGCACAGACCTTGATAAAGCGTCTGGGACTATATTTTCAGAGCCCTTACGATGCTCGATAATAAAATTGTACGGAGATAAGCGACAACCCCATCTTTCGAGGCGCCCTGTCGGATTTTTTAAGTTAAGGAACCATTTCAAGCTGGAATGGTCGGTAATAATTTTAAATTGGTTATTTCCCTCTAAGTAGGGTCTAAAATGCTCGACTACGTTTACTACAGCTAGCGCCTCTCTCTCGGTCGCAGAGTAGTTTCTTTCTGGTGGTGTGAGTGAACGACTATAATAAGCAATAGGGTGTTCGACTCCCTCAAAGTCCTGAGTCAAGGTTCCTCCAATCCCGAAGTCTGATGCGTCACAGTGGACAGCGAATGGCTTAGTGAAATCTGGGCACGCGAGGACGGGTGCAGATGTCATTGCTTTTTTAGCTCGATGAGAGAGTGGTCGGCTTCCAGAGACCATTTAAAAGGTGGTGCACCCTTGCGAGATGAAGTGAGTTGATTTAGAGGTCCAGCAAAGTTACTAAAATTTTTTATGAAACGTCGGTAATAGGAAGCGGTGCCGAGGAAACGTTTCACATCTTTACGTGAGGCCGGTGTAGGGAAATCCACTATAGCTCTCACCTTGTCAGGGTCAGTACGTAAACCGTATTCATCTACGACAAAACCAAGGTATTTTAATTGTTTTTTAAAATAATTACATTTAGATAGGTTAATTGTTAAATTAGCATAACGGAGGCGATCCAAGATAGTACGTAAGAGCAGAATGTGCTCCGAAAACGTCTCCGATACCACGATAATGTCGTCGAGGTAGATAAATATGCGCCCATTATACTCGGGTCCGAAGAGTATGTCCATCAGACGCTGCTGCGTTGCTGGCGCAGAAGTTAGACCAAAACACATTACCTTAAAGTGGAATAAACCGCGTGAGGGCACAGTGAATGCTGTCTTTTCCTTGCATTCCTGTGAACTCAGAGGAATCTGCCAAAATGCGGATTTTAAGTCCAATGACGATAAGTATTTAGCGTTACCAAGTTCGTTAAGAATTTGATCAATGTAAGAAAGAGGGTAGGCATCATGCTTTGAGATCTCGTTAAGCTTCCTACTATCCAGGCAGAAACGCAAAGAGCCGTCTGATTTGGGAGCCATTGTAACAGGATTGTTCCACGGACTAGAACTAGGTTCCACCACGTCAAGTTCCAGCATCTCATCGAGCTGCTTATTCAACTCTTGTAGTTTAAATGGCGAGATCATATAGTATCGTTGCTTAATGGGTTTCGCGTTCCCCGTGTCAATCCTGTGAGTTAGAAGATGAGTACGCCCCAGGCCTCTGTCCTCGGAAGAAATGGACTTGAATTCCGTCAGAATCTCCTCCGCCTGCGTCCGTTCCTCACACGACAAGGATTCCAAGCCTTGTAAAAAATGAATATGAGAGGATACTGTGCATATTTGATCCTCACTTGATAAAGAGTAGGCGTTACCATGAAAGTATATCCGGAGCGATGTTAAATTCGCGCCAAAAATTAATTCCAAACAACAGTTTTGTAGATACCCCTGGTATAACATAAAACTTAATAATCGACGTCTTGTTCTATACAGTTACTGGCAGGAACATGTAACCGGTAACGGGTGAAGAAGAACCGTTAGCCGTTACCACATGATCAAGATCAAGTGATTTATGAACCGTCGCCAAGTCCGTAAAATATTTACTAGTATCGCTACCAATTATCGAAATCTCCGATCCTGAATCGAGAAGACCGTTGCATTGTAATCCGTAAATGCTGACCGACAAGTATGGTCGTAAATCTCGACCACAAAAAAGACTGACAGGTTTAGTTGTGGAACCTGTGTGAGAGAACTCTCTTATTGTCGACAGCCAGGATTGCCAATCTTTCATATCAGTGTTACCTGTCGTTAATGCCGATTCAGTTTTCTTAAAATAAGCGTTCCTGTTTGACTTAGTAGATTGTCTCTTCAGTGAAGGAATGGGTAAGTTACACTTTGGTAGTTTAGAATTGTAATAAGTTTTAGTTCTATAGCTAGTTATTCTATGCGACGTCTTTGTACTTAATTTATTTTGAGGGGATTTGGATGACAACAGGACATTCCTGTTAGTAGTTGCGTTAGGGTAAGTATTGGGTAAAGGCTTAGTAACACAATTCTGTCGATCAGAGTGTTGTGTCATAGTACCTGGTAATGTAGAAGGCAAATGTTGGTCAGCATTTGGTTCAGGTGAATGCTGGTTAACATTAGTAATGGGTGAATGGTGGGTAACGGTACGTTGGTAAGCGGTGTTAGTAGGGTAAGTAAGGTTAGTAGCGTAAGCGTTAGTAGGGGAAGTAGAGTTAGTAGTGTAAGCGTTAGTAGGGTAAGTAGGGTTAGTAGCGTAAGCATTAGTAGGGTAAGTAGGGTTAGTAGCGTAAGCATTAGTAGGGTAAGTAGGGTTAGTAGCGTAAGCATTAGTAGGGTAAGTAGAGTTAGTAGCGTAAATAGGGTAAAAAGCGTAAGCGTTAGTAGGGTAAGTAATGTTAGACGAACAATGCCTATTTGGATAGTAAGTATGGTTTTGAGGATAAGTAGGAAAGTTATGGTAAACGGAATAATATGCAGGAAATGTAAATGCGGGTAAAGCATTGTGGGTTCTGTTAGTAGTAGTAGTAGTGGTAGTAGTAGTAGTAGTAGTAGTGGTGGTGGTAGTAGTAGTAGTAGTAGTAGTCACATCCGGTATTGTATGGGTTTTTGAAATCGTATAGTAGGTAGGTAGTAATATAGAAGGAGACTTATCATTTCGAGTAGTACTCGAATCGGCCATACTCCGATCTGAGCAAGTTAGTTTTTTGTAGGATTACACTTAGGGCACGTACGGGCAGTGACGTCCTTCTCGCCGCAACGGTAACAAATAATAATAAATGGAGCTCTGCACGCACTTAGTTTATGACCATACACTCGGCACCGTACGCAGAAGTCAGAGGTACTATCCGTCTGTATTACTGACAACATTTTTCCCTGGTTACCCTTGAATACCAAGTCTGTGGCTAAAGATTTACTGACATCTTTGCTGGGTTCTATAAACAGTTTAGCGCGTTGGCTGGCAGCCTCCAGCTGTCGACAACAAGACCTTAAATCATCAATACTGTTTATCGTAGTTAAAGCCAGCTGTTTAGAGTAAAATGGCCGTATATTATGTAAAATAATACTAAGCTGCTCTTCTTCCGGTAGGGGTCGTTCTAACCAAGAGAAGTAACATAACATGACACTAATGTAAATAACTATGTTCTCGTCTACACCTTGGGTTCTCGATCTAATCTCGTTGAGTAGGCGCTCATTATAATCGATAGGTAAAAAATCGCGAATCAGCAAAGCTTGTAGTTCGGCCCATGAATAGACGTCATGACCAATTCCTTCAAACCACAGTAAAGCGTCGCCAGTAAATAGTTCACTGGCAGAACTGAACAGTCTACTCTCAGAGATTTCTCGCGATACCCTGAGTTGTTCGAGTCTTCTTAAAAAAGTTTTTACGCAAGATTGTCCGTCATATTTAAGATTTAATTTAGTTACGGCCTGGTAATTTTCGGCGGAACATTTAATAGAAGTTGTTGATTGAGGGTCAACAACTTGGGTAGTAGTAGAAGTATAAACTGCAGTTAAAGAGCTACGGAATATGACTAGTATGTTGTCGATCTTAACCAAGAGCTTGTTAAGCTCATCGAACAACTCACTGTGCAGTTTGAACTCTGATTCGGATGGAGATATTCGAGTTAGCCTATGGTACAAATGATGGCCGACGGCTTGGACACGGTTCAAAACGTTCAACGTCTTGCGTTTCTCGGTCTTCTGTATTAACTCTGCTAGGCTAGCAAGCTTGTTTTTAATATCCGCGAGTTCCTTTGTCACGTCTCCGTCGAATGTGGCTATCTCATCAGTTGGTAAGTCCTTGCACAGCTTCCTGATTTGAGCACGTAAGTCCGCTACACTGGAAGCAGGAGTTTCGAACCTAATCCTTACCTCATGCTCGAGCTCGTCCTTTTGTAAAAGGTTAAAGGCGATTGGACGTTCCTCCATTGTAATCAAACGAAAAAGCAAAAAAATATCCAACAAGGCTGAACAAACAACAAAGAAGAAAAAAAACAATTGTCAAATTGCAAAGCCAAACTGGTTAAATATGTTTATTAGAAGAGGTAGAAAGTTTTACCCTCGGTCGCTAAGTTGCTATATTTAAAAAAAAATGTAAGTAATGTTTGGGTATGGGTTGACTGGAAGAAATTTATTTCGGGGATAAGTCCACCTTGCCAACAATATACTATATTTACTCCCAGTCGCCAAGTCTTCAAACAAAAAAAAATGTTTGGGTATAGGTTGACTGGAAGAAATTTAATTCGGGGATAAGTCCGCCTTTCTAAGAATATTCTATATTTACTCTCAGTCACCGAGTTTTAATTTATTAAAAAATAAAAACATGTAATTTTTGGATATAGGTGGACTGGAAGAAATTTATTTCGAGGATAAGTCCGCCTTTGTAAGAATTATCCGTTACTGAGTCTCAAATATGCAAAGTTTTCGTGCCAGAAAGAGTGTAGCGTGATCGATCAATTACAAAAAAATACAATTATAGGTAAAATATTTAAGATTGTATAAGTAGTAAAAAAAATATAAGTACAGTTGACAAATCTCAAGCACCAAACTATTAAGTTAATATCAGGTAAAAGTATTCAGGTGGCTAGTTGTAGCAATTAGGTATCATTCAATATTGGGTTTAAACTTAAAATAATGTAACAGTATCCGAGTAATAAAAGGTAACACCTAGATATTAAAAAATTCTATGCGTCTTACAAAAAACGTTCTAAGATAATAACTGATATAAGAAACAGAGTCATGCAATCTCCACTTTACAAAGCACAGAACATTTATACTTATATATATTTATGTAATAAGATCATGTAAAAAAAACATCAATAACCTTCCACACTAATTAATAAAACATAGGTTTTACTATTCAAATACGGCCTACGGCTGCCAATCAGTGGTGAGGATTTGTATCACTAATATTATTAAACTAGTATATGGTACAGGTTCTTTGCACGATTTGATCGATAACGCACTCGGTAATTTACTCGCTAAAAGCCTTTACCTAAGGACGGTAGAATAATGTTTTATAATTCACTTATTTGTATGGAGTGGACTCAGCTGTAATATTCGGGGAGATCCCGCCCCGGAGACACCACAGGCTCCGGGCCACCGGACACTGGTGGTAGAAGAGAAGTCGGGGCAACCGGGTTCAGTAGTTGAGTCTGACTCCGGGGTATTCAATAATCACGGGGTAAGGGAATTCCTCCTGAAATATTACATGAATATGTATGAGCAATCACTATAAAAAATTGCAATACAAGTAGGGGTAACTGATGAGAATATTAGGAATATTATGGTAATGTGGTTCAAGTTAATTTGAAAGGTCAATGTTCACCGAATGGCTGGCAATCATGTAGGATAACCTTACAATTAAAAATATGAAATCTAAGAACAAATTTAAAACACTACCACAGGAATCGATCTCAGAAAACGGTAACGTACCTGTCGGAGGAAAGTGGGTCTGCCTGGCTGCGCTGGCAGACTGCTGGCTGGTGTCTATCTTAATGACGATACACTATGTCGTGCGTGCTCCAAAATCATATGAACGAACGGCTGAAAATTTAGAAAGCAAGGATTGAAATATCGAAAAGGCGTCATAGGAATAATATAATCATGAACATAACTTACGTAAAATGGGTTAGAGGCCCTTATATGAAATTGAGTAAATCCAACTGTGTGGAAGATTAGGTGTTCGCTTATCGATGCTTGCTGAAAAGGAATACCTGGTTAAAACGCTGCGCTGAATACGAGACAATCAATTAAAAGAATCAAAATGAAGAATTAACCATTTCACGGTGTGATACTTACAGATTTGTTTTAATAAAATAATTTAGGCTATCTAGCCAACAGACACAAGCGTTCGACCGTCAACGTCAAAACAGAAAATATGGCTGTCTCGGCTCAGCCAGTCCACACTCCACAGACTAACTATTCCGAGACAACATAGACTAATAAACATAGATAAAAAACCAAGTAAACTATCGATATTTATTGAATTAAAAGTTCCTGAACTAAATTTGAAAATAATCAAAGACACGATATACATAAAACTATTATAACCCAAGGCGCGTTCAATGTTTTCTGAATTTAGATAAAAAAATGTAACTAATACATGGAAATGTCACTAGATGGCAGTAGGAACCTGATTAGAAATTTCCTGTAGGGAAATTTATGTTACAAAGTTTAACTTTATTCGGGAGAAGTTGCTTATGGAGGATAGTCTTAACATGGATAAGGCCCTTGAAATGGCCCAGGTCATGCTTAACACGAAGTCTCAAGCCAGTAAACTGCAAGAGTCTAGCTCCACAGTGCCGGTGATGTATACACAAGTCAAGAATAAATACAGATCGCAATCAAGATCAAGGTCAAAATCAAATAGTCAAGATCAACACAAGTCAAGATCGTCACATATGTCTTCATCGTCGTCATGTTCCAGGTGTGCTCAAGTGCATAGAACAAAATGTCCAGCGCTGAATGCGAAATGTAAAAAATTTCATAAAATAGGTCACTATGAGGTCTGTTGTAGAACAAAGTCAGTCAGGTATGTACAATCACACAATAATAGTACAGAACAGTTAGTAAACCAAAACAATTATGATTTTTTGTTGGACATCTACAATCATCAAGCGGTTCTACAGATTGGACAATAAATTTATATATAAATGATTGTCATGTCAACTGCATTATTGATACAGGTAGTGATGTAAACATTATGTCGAGGCAAGTCTACCAAACATTACATGTCACAAAGCCTTTGTCGAAGACTAATCTTAAGATTAAATCTTATACAGGTAATGCATTATCTATACAAGGTCAGCAAAATTTACTTTGCAAATTTTATGTCAATGATCATAAAATCTCAAAAATGATTAACTTTATTATAGCAGATGTAGATTCTCCTACTGTCTTAGGAAAAATAACTTGCACAGACCTAGGTCTTATCAAAAGGGTATTTTGTATTGATTCAAGTCAAGATCCAAATCAAATTGTTGATTCCATGTCAAGCCCGTCACAATTAAATGAATCAAATAATAGTCAGCCTGCTCAGTCACAGAGTAGTCGATCAAAGAGTAGTCAGTTACAGACTAGTCAGTTGGACCAGTCAAAGAGTAAACATTTGCAGACAAGTCATTTTGAAAATGAGTCGCAGTCAATGTTAGTCAATAATATTATTAAAAACTATAATTCTGTCTTTACCGGTCTCGGATGTCTGCCTGGTGAGTTCCATATAAGCACAAATCCTGAAGTTCACCCAAAAGTCGACGCGCCAAGGAATGTGCCATTTAATTTGCATGACAAGCTCAAACAGGAACTCGATAAGATGATGGACATGGACGTTATCGCCAAGGTCACGGAACCAACTCAATGGGTAAGTTCCCTCATATTAGTCCAAAAGAAAAATGGTCAGTTACGGGTATGTCTAGACCCCCGTAACTTGAACCAGGCTATAAATAGGTCTCATTATCCGATCCCAACTATTGACATGGTTCGTGCAAAAGTTGCCGGATCAAAGTTTTATTCAACACTAGATGCCAGCAGTGGTTTCTGGATGGTCCAGTTGGATAGGGAGAGTTCTTTACTTACAACGTTCAATACGCCATTTGGACGTTATTGTTTTAGGCGACTCCCCTATGGTGTGAATTGCGCACTAGAGCATTTTCATCGGATAATGAAGGATGTTTGCAGACATCCCAGGCGTGGCTGTATACAGCGATGATATTCTTGTTACTGGGAAAACACTAGATGAGCATAATATGCATCTTAACGAAGTCTTTCAGAGGGCTGTAGAGTTCAATGTCAAATTTAACTATGAGAAGTGTAGTTTTGCCAAAGAAAGTGTGAAATATCTTGGTCACAATTTTTCTCAAACTAGTATAACGGCTGATTTCGATAAAATACGTGCGATCAAAGGTATGCCTTCACCGACGTGTCGCAAAGACCTACAAAGATTTTTGGGAATGTTGAATTATTTGGGTCCTTTCATTAAAAATTTGGCCAGTGAAACTGAGCCATTGCGTCAACTTTTAAAGA
Source organism: Schoenobius gigantellus (assembly GCA_963935595.1). NCBI lineage: Eukaryota > Metazoa > Arthropoda > Insecta > Lepidoptera > Crambidae > Schoenobius > Schoenobius gigantellus. Next base: position 43,828,127 of record OZ012541.1, on the reverse strand, counting down.
AAACTAGTGAATGGCAATGGACTCCTAATCACGAACAAACATTCTGTCATTTAAAAGAAATAATTTGTCAAGTCCCGGTGTTAGCACATTTTGATGTCAAAGAGCATGTCACATTGCAAGTCGATGCCAGCAGTACAGCAGTCGGTGCGGTGCTGCTACAAAAAGTCACCCTGTTTATTATGCATCTAAAACTTTAACAGATTCACAACATAAGATGGCCCAAATAGAGAAAGAACTCTATGCCATTGTTTTTGCTTGTCTTAAGTTTCATCAGTTTATTTATGGCGGAACTGTTACTGTTGAAACGGATCAAAGTCCTCTTATAAGATTGTTCAAAAAGTCTTTAGTCGAAGTTCCTACACGTCTTCAAAGAATGATGTTAAGGATTCAGGCTTACAGTTTAAATGTCGTTTACAAAAAAGGTACACAAATGTACATAGCAGATACGTTGTCTAGAGCAGCGTTAAAAGAAACCAGCTCAGATGAATTGGATGATGATGTTGTCGTTCATGTCAATCTATTAATTAAGTCTTTGCCAGTGTCTCCAGATCGTCTGGAATGGCTCAAAAATGCCACAAATTCTGATGATGGTATGCAAATTTTAAAAAACTATTGTACAGATGGTTGGCCGTTGAACAAAAAACATGTTTATAAAGATGTACAAGAATATTGGCAGTACAGTTTTGAATTACATTCTGAAGAGGGTTTAATATTTCGAGGTAATGCTATAGTTATTCCAAAAACCATCAGACCAGATATCTTAAAAATTATTCACAATGGACACCTAGGTGTTGATAGGTCAAAAGCATTTGCTCGAGGTCACGTTTTTTGGCCATTTATTTCGTCAGATATTAAAAATTTAGTTGAGTCATGTCATATCTGCATCAGTAATAGAAAAGCTAACGCACCTGAACCTCTTCAACCTCATGATTTACCACAGTTGCCTTGGGAAAAGGTTGGTGTAGATTTTATGGATTATAAAAAAACATAAATACATTGTCTTACAAGATTATTATTCAAATGTCATTGAATTGATGTTAGTGGTTAATAGTAATGCTAAAACGGTCATAACAAGTTTAAAATCTATATTCAGTCGCCATGGAATTCCAGTAGAATTATTTACAGACAATGGTCCACCTTTTAATTCTGCTGAATTTAAATCTTTTGTCTATAACTGGGGTATTCAGCACAATACAAGTAGTCCGTACTTACCACGTTCAAATGGATTGGTCGAATCAGCTGTCAAGATATGTAAACAGATACTCACTAAATGTGATGAGTCAGGGTCTGATCCATATCTTGCTCTGCTTCAGCACAGAAATACTCCTAGAGGCAATATTTCGTCACCAGCACAACTGTTAATGTCTCGCACATTGAGAACACAGTTGCCATCAGTCAGTAAAAATTTAAATCCTAAAGTTGTGAAATTTAAAGATCATAAAAAAGCAAAAGAAGAAAGTAGGTTACAAATGAAAGAATTTTATGATAGAAAGGTAAAGCCTTTATCAGAGTTGCAAGGAGAAAATATATATTGGGCTTGGTTACATGTGAAATTGCTTTTGATAAAACCGAATATTGTTTTCATGTAAAGTTTGCATTTATTATATTACAAGAAAATGCCAGATAGTCAATGGGTCCCTGGAAAAATATACTCTAAATGTCAGCAGCCAAGATCATATATAGTCGAAGGTGTTGATGGTTTCATGGGAAGGAGAAACAGACAACATATAATAAAAACTAAGTTAAGTCAGTCTCCTTCTAGGTCCCTGGAAGTTACTCCTCAGTTTGCAGCAGAGTCTCCTATGCCACCCCATCAAATTACAGGTACGGTTTCACCCATGTCAAATACAGCACCACCTACTGGTCTACACTATCAGACAAGGTCTGGCCGAATCAGCAGACCACCGAAGCGGTTAGATTTATAAAACGGGTTGTATAGTGTATTTTAATTATGGCTGGCTCGTTAAACTAATTTTAATTTAAATTAAATAAGGGGGATGTTATGAGAATGTCATGTCTATTATTGTATTCACTATCCATGGTACATTTAGTTAAGTTAGTACGTAGTCTATGCGTTACATAATGTATGTAGTCTGTATAGTCGGCTTACATGTCATGTTGGTTGTGATTGTGTGCGTTACAAATATAATTTAATAAACCAAGTAATTCAGTAGTTTTCTTAAACATAAACCACTCTAACAAGATAACAGAATTTAATTATTCTCAACTCAACATATTCAAGACTGAATGGTACAGTTAAAATCTACACTATATTTCACTATAAACTGGGTCAGCTACACAAAATCAGTTGAATTTCTTCGCAGATGTATGCAGGTTGCCTCACTATGTTTTCCTTCATCGTAGGAGCGTCAGACAAATGTACATATGAAATTCGAAACGAAAAACACATTGGTTCATGGCGGGTCTCGAACCCCGACCTCCCGATTGGAAGGCAAGTGCCGAGTCCACAGCGCCACCGACGCTCGCTATTTGGAATATAATATTGGGTGTAAATTATTTATCTTCAGTTTTTTTTGCCACTGTTTTTCCATTTCCAGAAGATGGCTATATTTCATTGATGTGTAGTATCTGGAAATTTACCACAGTATGAGCGATAAGAGTTTGTTATTTTTACTCTTTTTCAGCCAACTTCAAAGGCTCTTGAAGCAGTTATTCGATCATACCTCAGTTCAAACCATAGGTTGATCGTGGATTGTCCCTTGTTTCTTCTTCTTCAACTTTCTGTCTGTATTAATGAAGGTGATAATCATGCATTTTTTAAAAAACACTAACATATTTCTCTTTAAATTACATATAAGTTGATGTATAGAGACAGCCTGTGTATCACCTTGACAATAAGTAGGTTGATATTTTAAAAGTTGACGCTTATCAATTTTGTTCTCGCGTCACTCTTCCAAAAACTTTTTTAAAACAGATAAATTTGCTAGCAACATGGGCCTGCCCTTGGACAAGTCTGCATGGCTTGGTGACTTCGTCTTAGCCAAGCGTTGAAGCGTCACTCATGGTTAATGCAGTAACTAGAAGTGTCGGGTTCTGTGCCAGTATCTGCTAGGTAGAGTTTCTCCACTCTTCGATAGCAATAAATCTCGCGGTCAGGCTTGCTATTTCAATTATGATGTCGCTGGGATGGCAGAGAACAACCGACCAAGCGACGCCGACGAGGAGCTAAACACAACAGAAATGTGGTGGTGAGATGGGCCCGTGCAGGGTTCTTTCGAGTCAACTTCTTCGCGGAGACATCATTGCCGTAAGCTCCCTCAGTCGGCTATTACGATACGACATCCAAGGGAACTACGTATTTTCACATGCTACAAAATGAACACACGATGACAAACATTTCTTATAATTTTACACAAAATTAATTAAAAAATAGCCATTATTATTAGGTACCCAGAGAGAGATCTTCTGAACCAATCTAACTGTCAAAAAGGCAAAGGGTATCAATTTTATTATAACATCGAAATGAATTTTACACAATTTGAACAAAGTCATTTTTAAACTATATTTACGAACTTGTTTCTTGTTGAAATAATGTTTTTTTATGTCGCTCCGATATTTTTAACACATTAAAACCTGATTCAAAACAATATACAATGAACTGTATATATGCACGTGTGTCGCAAGTCTATTACAGCGACGAGCTTAAACAGCCAAGAGATCGACGTCGAGTTAAATCGCGTTAGTGAATACGTTTATCGTCAGCGCTGCGCTCTTCGTCGAAATGAAAGCCAGCTCGTCATCGAGCTCGACAACGATTTCGATGACGACTGTTTCTGTTAGTGAATCGCACTGCAGCAGTGCGATTCACTAACAGAAACAGTCCGTTACTACGGTGAAATACCTTGGGAATACCCTTTCAAACAAAAAAAGAATTTTTAAAATCGGTCTATAAATACTCATACGAACAAATTTTTCATAACAGCGCCTGAACTATTTTCATAACAATTTTTTCATATGAAGGTGTAAAAAAATAAACTTTGAAAGTATGCCATATTTTTTTATACATTTTTATCTTTTTTTTTTGAGATATGTCACTTTGTTATAGGACGTGGGGCAATTTTGATCCAATCTTTGCTTATATTTTGGATGTACACGCGTTTTACTAGCCATCGACCAACTGGTTGTTTCTGGTCTCTGTCGCGTTCCTCAATTATGTAAAGGTGGCGGTTCGGGCCGCGACAGAGACAAGCGACCGAGACAGGAGACCGCGACCGTCACTTGATGTTAGGCAATGTATAAGCGACAGTTCACGAGCGAGACAGAGACAGGAGACAGATGCACGAGACAGGAGACAGCGAGACGGTCGCTGCTCCGGTCCAGTAGTGTCTCGTGTCGCGCTCGAAAAGCACATGTGTTTAATGTTTAAAAATGAATACTTTCTCTGACGAAGACTGTGAATCGTTGATTGAACTAATCAAACAGCACCCTGCGTTATACGATGCACGACTAGACACATATAGAGACGAAAATTTGAAGGACAATATATTATTTAGAAGAGCTAGCTAAAATCATAAATAAAACAGGTGAGTTATTTTTTATTCTACTACTGCAAGAATAAAAACTTCTTTTGCTCGTCGTTTTAGAATATTTTTAGGACCCTACATTTATAATAAGTGGTAAAGACGTGTCCATCCTTGAAACTGTCTAGTGTCAGAGAGGCTAAATGTTTACTGCTGAGGTATCTGCTATCCCATAATTATTCTGAATCGGAAGCTTTATTAAGGGTTCTAATATAGCATAATCAATCACACTTCGAATTTACTACACACACGCTTACATATACGAGGGTGGGTCAAAAAGTTCGCGGAATGGAGGGTAAAAAGTAAGAAATAAAACACAACATTATTTTTTCTTCTCAATGTATTCCCCCTTAACTCTAATACATTTATTAGACCTATCAATTAATTTATTAATACCTTCGAAAAAAAATGATTTTTCTTTGTCGTCAAAATAGGCCGAAATTGCGCTCTTCACTTATTCATCGCTGGAAAATTTCTTCCTTCGAAGCTCTTGTTTCATTTTTGGGAACAAATAATAATAACTTGGGGCTAAATCTGGGCTATAGGGAGGATGTTCCAAGATTTAGAAGCCCACTCTTTGAACAGCAGCCATCGCAACTTGCGCCTTGTGCACGGGTGCATTGTCGTGCAAAAGGAGCACACCTTTAGTCAATATCCCCCGTCTTTTTTCTCTCACAGCATCTCGCAGACGTTCTAATAGTGCAGCGTAGTACTCTCCAGTGATAGAGACACACTTTTCTTTATAATCAATAAGGAGGATTCCCTCTGAATCCCAGAAAACAGTAGCCATGAGTTTTCCAGCCGACGGAGACACTTTGAATTTCTTCGGAGGTGGTGTGCCCTTTTTGTGCCACTGCATGGAGTTTTGTTTGGACTCAGGCTCATAATGACGAACCCAAGTTTCATCTCCAGTCACAATTCGGTTCAAAACTTCATCCGTTTGTTCACCACAGAGCGCTAAAAACTCGCGACAACACTCAACTCGCCGCTGCTTCTGGTGTGGCGTGAGCATTCTCGGCACCCATCTTGCATACACCTTTGACATGCCAAGATAGTCATGTAGGATGTTCAAAATGGTTGTAGCTGATACTCCAATCATTTCTGCAAGCTGTTTCTTCTTTAAACGGGCATCTTCCAATATGATTTTTTCAAGTTTTTCGACGTTTTCTGCCGTGGTTGCCTCGACGGGCCGCCCTGGCCTCGGACCATCTTCAATCGAATCCCTGCCTTGCTTAAACAGGTTGTGCCACTTGTAAACCATGGTTTTACCAGGGCAAGAGTCCCCTTAAACAGAAAACATCACTTCCAAAATAGTCTGGGGAGGTTCTCCTTGTTTGGTAAGGAACTTGATGACTGCGCGAAACTCAATTTTCTCCATGTTGCAAATTTTCTTCCGGATTGACTTGTTGATTGATGTGTATCTCAGGTAATTATGACCTATTTTTTTTTAAATTAGTATTTATACTCTTAATGAGTGTCACAACTAGTGCAGGTAGTAAAAAGTCACCTTTCACCCCTCCATGCCCCTCATTCCGCGAACTTTTTGACCCGCCCTCGTACAACACTGTTTCACACACTAGTACACACACATACACACTCACAAACAACACACATACTTACTCACACAGACACACTTAGGCTCCTTATTAATAATTTTTAATTTATGATTTCTTCGTTAAATATATTATATAAATTAATATCTTTTAAATCAGCTGGTACAGAAAATCCTTGATTTTTGTTAATAAGTATGATCTTCGTGTAACAGGTCTAACCTAGTGTGATGACCATAGTAAATTTACTATGTACTATATTTATTGGTAAAATAAATTATTTTTATTCTTATTTATTTATTTTTCATAAAATCAATATTCGAAAGGAAACTTAGGTGTAATCAACTTAAGCAAGCCGTGTGGCATGTTGTTCTTGCCAGTCCTTGTTGTGAAGTGAAATAATCGGTTAATTTTGCTCTAATATTTAGTCCGTTGCTGTTCGAAATCCCTCCTGTTCCACGTAATGAAACAAAATGTGAAGGTAAATTTTCTTCTTGGTTCCATAGAGGTACGGGCATTTGAGCAGATTCCAAAAATCCATCTCTTAATACGAGTAGGTTATGCAAGCAACAGGCAACTAAGATCATGTCAGTGCATGTTTCTGGCGCTATTCCGATAGGAGTGTAAAATATTCTAAACACCTGAGACAGCAAAGCTAACGCGTTTTCTGATACTCGTCTAGCACGACAAAGGCGGTAGTTCAAGATTTCTTTGCTTAAATCGTTTTTTGCAACCTTTCTAGCGTAAGGTTTCATCATGAAGGTATCGAGACTAAATGCTTCATCTCCAACTAAAAAATGTGGTAATATTATGTTCGAATTTGGTAGATTTTTTGGTTCTGGAAAATTAAGTTAATTTTTATTATTTTTTTCCCATTGTAGACTTTTGGAATATTCCACTATCTCCTTATTTGCCGTAAGAGCAAACGTCTACTGCAATGAACTTGTAATTATGGTCTACAATGGCCAAAAGAACAATCGAGTAAAATTCCTTATAATTAAAATACAACGACCCACTATTTTCAGGGGCTCTCACGTGCTTCCCGTCAATAGCGCCTGTGCAGTTGGGAAATTACCATTTTTCCCAAAAGCCTTTAGATATGAGCTTAAAATCGCTTACTTTTGGAATAGGCATTAAAATTGGCACCTCTTGGAATATTTGTGAAATATAAGAAGGTGATATACGAAATGCGAATGATAGCGAAGCATGTTTCTCCATTTGCCATAAACATGAAAACAAAATAATTATATATTATTATTATTATTAAAATTTCAGAATGCCGTAAAAAATGGAAACTAGTCAGGGACTCCTACAACAGATATAAGCGCAAACAAAAAAAATCAACGGGGTCTGCAGCACCAGCTAAAAATTCAAAGTGGCAATTTTATGAACGTTTAAGATTTTTATAAAACACACCATCAGAACGGCAAAGTTCCTCCAGTGTAGGAAAAGAACAGCAAAACTCCATCAGTGTAAAACAAGAAATTACTAATACCTCCTCAGAAGTTGGACATGAAGATACTCCTCCCGTAGGCGTAGAAGTATCAAATCATAATACCCCTTCAAGGGAGTTAATAGAGCCTGTACCAGGAACTTCTAAATCTACACAAGAAAGATTTATACCACTAAATAAAAGTTCCGAAAAATTAACTAGCAAGAATAATAAAGAGAAAAAGACAACAGGAAAATGAATTTATTAATTTTTTTAAGGACAGACATGAAAACCGAATTAGTAAGCTGAAGTTATTAAAATCTTCAGAATCAGTTGATGATATATCGACATTTACAAAACATATAGAAATGATGTTAAGAAAATTAAGCGCACGTTCAAGAGCAATGGCAAAAACTGAAATATTTAGTATCGTCTCTAAGTATGAGATCGAAGATATCAACGGTCAAAGTGAGCGCCCCTATACAAGTTCATCCTACGATTCATATTCTCCAACAAGTGCAGCTTCACCAGGACACCAAAACAGAGTGCTTACTTATGTCGCCAATTACCATATAATTCAAATTCATCACATAATTCATATTCTCCAATAAGTGCAACTTCATCGGAACACCCAAACAGAGTGAATTGATTGATTTATCATCTCGTCAATAACCAAATATTTGCAGTGAACCATTTCAAAGCATTTTTAACAATTAATTCTACCAGTTTCAATGATTTGACAAACTTGCCTTAGTGTTAGTACAAATTTTTCTTTCAATGATATTCTTCCTTTTTCACGCATTGTTTTTTTCAGTAAATTTAATACGTAATCAAACTGTGTTTTATTCAGCCGAAAATACTCCCTGAATATATTGCCATCAAACATTAGGTGCTTCTTCTTTCATAGCGAAAATGATCCTTCTTGGCTTCTATTTCAATATAATTTCTTAACAGGTAATCTTGTTTTAGTTTTGTATTTATAATAATATAAGAGCATATCATCGCCTTCTTCTTCCTCCAATAGAAGTTCTACTACTTGGTTTTTCTTCATTAGACACAAACACAACTGACTGACAAACCAAAGGCGAGCGCGCAAAGCGAGAGCGAGATAGATGTATTGGTTGTAGTGATGGGCGGAGGATTAATACTTGGAAGATAAAAACTCGACTATTTATCCGAAATGGATAAATACTCGTTTTTACCCATTTTTATCAGATATTTACTCAAAATGATAGATATTTATATTTTTTGCGAATCGTGTGGTTTTTTTTTATTAAAAATGACTAGTAATGGTAATTGGGCTTCCAAAATACAACGTTAGAACATAATTATTAGATCTAATGTCAAGACAAAGCAAGAAAGCATCGCGTTTCTCACTGCGCCCTACTCCGCTCTCCTTTTGTCCCGTTTCTTTTTAACCGACTTCAAAAAAGGAGGAGGTTATCAATTCGGTTGTGTTTGTTTTTTTTGATGTTTGTTACCTCATAACTTCGTCATTTTTAAACCGATTTCCAAAATTCTTTTTGTATTTGATAGAGTACACTGCAAGGGTGGTCCCATGGTCACCAAAGTCAGGATCTGATGATGGGATCCCATAGAAAATCGAAGAAAACACTAGGTGAGCTGGTATTAAATTAGGGTTTCTTTCACTAAAAAGATTTCATTCACTACAAAATTTACCACTTGTGTGAAAGTGACAAATTTTAACACTTTCTAGGAGATCATCGTTTGGCGCCGACTTCAATATAGATGTGTGATGTTGTCTGTACCTATTCTTATATTATTTTTAAGTTTTCAGTGTTTTTGAAGTGTGTTCTATTTTTTGTTTTTTACTTATCTTGCCTTCCACCCCCCACGCCGCGTGTCCCTGCTGTCCTGGCAATGCCCAGATTAGCGTTTTAATGAGCGCATGCGCGTGTTTGTTTTACAACAACATATTAAGATCTACAAGCTTGTTTGTGATTTTTGAAGTAGCGGTATTATAACGTTTCAAGGTAAGTTGTTTAGCTATTATTATTAATTGTACTAATCCAAATGGTTACTTGAGTATAAAATACATGCCTAAATACTAAAACTTTTTTTAATGCTCATCTGCGGTACTCACCTATTATAAAATTTCATGCTTTTAGACCCACCTATTTAAGCTGTGCGTTGTGTCAATCAGTGTAGATTGTTGCATGTTTTTTTTTTCAGTTTTTTAACCTAATTTATTATTGTTTTAGGTGTCATGAAATGAACGTGTTTGGAAACATTATCGCATTGTTGATTCAAAATCTGTACAATGCAATTATTGCGACAAAAAATACGGAAACGTAAACAGAATGTGTACACATTAAATAAAATGCTTCAAGTGCCTGGAAATAATCGGAAAAGAAATGGAAAAAACTACATTGAATTCAAAACGAATGCCGTTGCATACAAGTTCAGAAAATGTGCCACCAGTGGACAATCAGTCTTGTGATCGTACTAACGAAGCGCCAAGTAAAAATAGTCATTACTCAAATATGAGCATCGAAACCCTAAATATGCCTTCTACAAGTTTTTTTTCAGGTGGTGATCAATACCCTCGCTGAAAAGCTCGCCAGAGCTATTATTGTGTCAGGAGCCCCGCTGTCACTGCTAGAGCATCCACTTTGGATAGAATTTTTTGGTCATCTTCAGCCATCGTTTAAGTTGCCTTCCAGAAAAGCACTATCGACGAAATATTTAAATCAAATATACAACGAAATGAAAAAAGAAGTAAAGGAATAACTTGACGCCGTTAACTATATGCATCTTCAGTTGGACGGATGGAGTAATATAAACAACGAAGGTGTTATTAATTTTATTATTTCAAAACCAGAACCATTCTTTGTCGAGAGTATAAACACTGAACAGAATCGCCACACAAGTGAATAGGGCCAGACGGCATACCGGCAGTGATGCTAAAACAGTGTGCTCCTGAGTTGTGTCCTGTGCTAACGCGACTTTTTACACTTTCCTACCGCACAAGACAAGTTCCGTCTTCGTGGAAGACTGCAAATGTACACCTGGTGCCCAAAAAGGGCGATAGATCAGATCCATCGAATTACAGGCGTATTGCTATAACCTCCCTTCTCTCGAAGGTGATGGAGCGTGTGATTAACACAAAACTCCTTAGATACCTAGAAGATCACGATCTGATCAGCGACCGCCAATACGGCTTTCGCCACGGTCGCTCGACTGGTGATCTTTTAGTGTATCTCACACACCGTTGGGCCTCTGCCATTGAGAGTCAAGGTGAGGCCTTGGCAGTCAGCCTGGATATAGCGAAGGCGTTCGATCGGGTCTGGCACCGGGGTCTTCTATCGAAGTTGCCATCATACGGGCTTCCCGAGGGATTGTGCAAATGGGTTGCTAGTTTTTTATCCGGGAGGAGCATTAGAACCGTAGTTGACGGTAGCTGCTCCGAAACCAGGATGATAAATGCTCGTGTCCCACAAGGCTCCGTGCTATCTCCAACACTGTTTCTGCTGCATATCAATGATATGCTGTCGCTTGACGGCATCCATTGCTATGCAGACGATAGCACTGGAGATGCATTTTACACAGGCCGTGCAAATATCCCTCGTTCCATTGTGGAGGAAAGTCGTGAACAACTTGTGTCTCAAATCAAGAGCACTCTATCCAGAGTCTCCGATTGGGGGCGGGACAATTTAGTCCGATTTAACCCCTCTAAGACACAAGTCTGTGCGTTCACTGCTAAGAAAACCCCATTTACTGTGGCCCCACAATTCCAGAACACACCCTTGACCATCTCAAAGAGTTTAGGGATCCTCGGTGTCGACATCTCCAGCGACGTCCAATTCCGAAGTCACTTAGATGACAAGGTCAAGTTGGCGTCCAAAAAACTAGGTGTGCTTAACAGAGCCAAGCGGTACTTCTCTTCAAGGCAAAGACTGTTGCTGTATAAATCACAGGTCAGGCCTCATATGGAGTACTGCTGTCATCTATGGGCGGGAGCACCTCGATACCAACTTGGACCTTTTGATTCGGTCCAAAGACGAGCTGAGCGAATTGTTGACGATCCCAAACTCACAAGCGGTATTGAGCCTCTAAGTCTGAGGAGAGACTTTGCCTCATTATGTGTGTTCTACCGCTTGTACAACGGGTTGTGTTCTGAAGAATTGTTCGACATGATGCCAACGGCCACTTTTTATCATCCCACCGCTCGCCATCGGCAGGGTGTTCATTCTCACACGCTGGAGCCTAAGTGGTCACGCACAGTGCGGTTTGAGAGAAATTTCCTCCCACGCACGCTCCGCCTGCCGAGGTTTTCCCCGGGGAATACAGTATGGGGTTCTTCAAGAAGGGAGTAAATAGGTTCTTAAAGGGTCGGCAACGCGTTTGTGATGCCCCTGGTATTGCAGGCGTCCATAGACTACGGTAACTGCTTACCATCAGGCGGGCCGTAAGTTTGTTTGCCGGCATCGTAGTATAAAAAAAAATAAAAAAAAGAATATCTCCGGGAAGAAATTTTAAAAGTAATGAGGACATACGGTGAAGAAAAGTTTGCTGTTGTTATTGGTGACAACGCTAAAAATATACAAAGGGCTTTTCGATTAGTCAAAGAAGTACAGCCACACGTTGTGCCGCTAAACTGCGCAGCACACACTTTTAATTTCATGACGTACTGAAATGTGAAGCTTTCAACAATTTCATCAAACTCTTCATAGATGTAATAAAATCTATAAAAAAATCACAAGTACTGAAATCGCGGCTACAGCAAATCGAGAAACAAAAGAAATCGGGAGAAAAATTAAAGCTGCCGTGCTGCACAAGATGGGGCAGTTACCTTACATCGCTAAAGAGTTTGAAAAATACGAAAGCCGCTCTGTTAGCGTTAGCCATAGAAGAAAATACTGTCATGTCAAATGAAACAAAAGCAGCATTGCTTGATGATAATTTTTGGAATTATGTAGATCAATGCATATCTGTGCTTGAACCAATAACAGAACCTATATTTCAACTAGAATCCAACAAATGCAATGTCCATACAGTGTTTATGATCTTCAAGGATATGAAATCCAAAATGAGCTTCATTTTACCTAGTATTACGATTTTTGAAAATGAAGCGAAGAATCAAATTCTGTCAGCAGTGGCAAAACGGATGGAAGACTGCGTAAAGCCTTTATTACATTTATCGGCTTATCTGCTTGACCCAAAGAATCAAGGAATCCAGTTAAACCAAGACGAAGAACTTGAAGCAATGAATTTTATTTATGAAATGGCAGGTGTATTGAATGTGGAAGTGATACCAGAATTAGCGGTTTATAAGGCCCAAGAAGTTTTTTGGCGAAAACCTTTTATTTGGCAGAATGTAAACGAAATAAATCTCTTAACCTGGTGGAAAGGAATATGTTCTTCGACAAAGTTGTGTAAAGTCACAGTGCGTATTCTTTCAGCACCATGTACTTCTGCCGCCACAGAACCTTCTGAAGAGGTCTTTTAGTGCACACGCAAATATCCATAATAAAAAAAAGGAATCGCCTGACCACAGAAAATGCGGCAAAAATAACATTTATTAAATACAATTGGAATATTTTTTATAAAATCCAAAATACTGAATATAGCGACGATGATGACGAAGACGTTCTATCACCATGTCCAGTACAGACAGATAGTGATGACGAATCAGTGGATTCGAGAAGTGAGTTCCAGTTTATTAATTGCCATTCCAATAATGATGAACAATCGTCTGATAGTGACAATAGTTTGTAATATTTGTAATGTTGTCTGATAGTGACAATAGTTAGTAACGCACTAATCTAAGTTTTAATATTATATGGACATCGTTTGACGAAAAAGATTGTGGTTCTATGGGTCTATTTTAAGTTAAGTGTTTTTATCTACATTTAAAATTTGATTTAAGAAACTAATTAAGTGCATTTATGCTATACCCAAATGAATAATTCCATCTAACTTTGTCAGTACTTGGAGATAATTTTCGTAATTAAGTATTTCAGGCTTTTTGTTATTATTAAAGTGATCAATAAAGCACGGTTCAAATCTATATTTTCAGATTTTCACCTTTTATTTGTAAAATAACAAAATTTCCGTTAAATAACGGAACTAAAACTGTAGGTAGTATTTATCCATGTTTTGGATAAATAATCAAGTAAAAACGGATATTTATTGAGTATTTATCCATTTTGAGTATTTATCCGGATAAAATCTCAACTCTGATTGGTTGACGTTTTATAGAACGACGTCAGACAGACAGCGAGCGAATGCGAGACGAGATGCGGAGCAAAGCGTCCCGGTTGTGTTTGTTTACGAAACATTCGACACATGGACAAGATAGACACCGAAAAATTTATTGAATGTGTTAGAAATACCCAATATTGTCACAGAATAAATAATAGTACTAAAGTACAAAAGGATCACTCTCGAAGAAAAGCCAAGTTTTGGTATGAAAATTTACCTACTCTTACGACCTTCATCTGACTGCACGGGAAATTGAAATTTATTGCATAATACGAGTGTTCTAATTCCGTTACAGCGATAAAAGCGCAGGGTTCCCACTCACCGATATGCAGTTATCGTTACAGAAATTACCGAGAAAATCTAAATTATCACGTGCGACGCGGCCAGCGTGCGAGCCGAGGGGGCAACCTTTGCCATACACTGGCCCGGCCGGTGCGCCGGCCAAATGTAGAGTGAAACCCCCCTGATATTGTATAATACACGTCATAAGGACTTTAAAAATGTATTGAAAAAATATGAAATTTGGCAAGTTATTGCCAGAGATATGAATGAAACGAGTAAGTACCCTTTCGTATTATTTATTTTAATTTTAATTAATGTAAGTAACAAATTTTTCTCTTATTTCAAAAGCGACATTTGGTGATCGTCTATTAGTAGGTCGTACGTTTCTTAAAGCACTCTGTGATACTTGAGGTGTTTCGACTTCATTTACAACAAATACCCCTTGTTCACAGTGTTGCCATATATGCGTGTCTATGAATTAATAGTTACCCTCATTATCAAAATATTAACGACATTTAATGGTAATGTATAATAAACTGCAATCAGATGATTTGTAAACAAGGTGAAAGTTAGGTATTTATCTATTTTGCTTTTGACACACATTTAAGCCGAGCGGACAACTTTGACGGGAACTGTGAGTACAATAGGTGCCTGTTCGTTGTAATTCCAAACAAGACTTGAAATGTGATAAAAATGAGGATCGGACAAGCCGTAACACAGGGCAAACCTAGCACGACTTCTCGTGCCTATCCTGACTACCTACTAGTAATTTTGTACGAACGCTTGTTATTCAAATTAATAGTGTAATTTAGGTTAAGTTGGTGTATGAATTAGTTGCCAAATAAAATTATTATTATTATTTATTATTATTTTACAGATTTATCTATACAGAATTTGACCACAAATACAGATTACAGATTTGGCTTAACTTTTATACAGAATAATATAGATCACATAGTCTATGATGAAATAATTGAATACTTACGTAAGTATCTTTTTTTAACGTATATAGGCGTTTATTTATTGTCTTCAACATTTATTTGCCTAGGTTCTGTGTAAATCGCTGTCGACGTCCTGGCAGCAGTTATAGTGTACAGACAGGGATTCCCCAAAACTAATGTTTGTATGAATGAACGGAATGAGCAGAATAAAATGATTTGCTTGAATCATTGAACGCTTGGCATTGCGAGTCGAGTCGACGTTTTTATGCTAAGATTTCTTGTCGATTTTGTGTGTACAGTGCACTCTCAGAAAATTAAACTTGAATACTCAATCTGAAGAAAATAATCTTGGTAATATGTTATCGAAAAAGTCAAGGAATACGCAACGTTTTAATCAGACTTGGCTGGAAGAAGCCTATTTTAAATCGTGGTTAAAAACAAATAAAAAGGGAGAAGATTACGCATACTGTAGGTTTTGTTTATCAGATCTTGCAATTGGGATGGGGGAAAAAATGATCTTGTGCGACATATGAAAACTATTAAACACTTAAACTCAGTTCCTGGTTCCTCTGCCATTCAAAATCTAGTTACAGATTTTTTTCAAAAAGGTACAATTGATGACGATGTAAAGACAGGTGAAATTCTGTTATCGTCTTTTGTTGCTCAGCATAACCTTTCTATAAATGTCATTGGAACTCCTCCCCCAACTCATTAAAACAGTATGTAAAGATTCTACCATTGCAAAAGAACTTGCGTGTAGTCGCACCAAAACCACAGCTATAATAAAATCTGCTACGGGACCCACTGAAAAAGAAAACTTAATTGCCGACTTAAAAACCAGAAAATTCTGCTGATTGATGAAAGTACGGACAGAGGATGTGTCAAACTTTTATGCATTGTCGTTAGATATTATAGAAACAAAAAAATAAAAGATGCGTTCTTTGGACTGATACCCGTTCAAGATGTGACCGGTGAAAAACTATACGAACATCTTGCAAAATTAACTGCATATGCTGCAGAACTAAGTCTGCTTGCCAAGGACTTAATATGTGGATCCCACTGCAATCTAGAATCTAGTGTAATACCCAAAAATTTGGTAAAGTCGATGAATTCAACAATTTGATTATTCATTTCCACAATAGTTTCCACTTTTCTTACATTTGGCAATGAGAATTTAATACATTTAGTTTTACTTGAATTTAAAGATTATTTATATTTTTAAATCATCATATCATATTATTAATAAATTATTCATAGTGAACCAATGCAATGTTCTATTTACAAAGATAATGGAATCAATTATCAACCGCCAGCTCCTTCGGTACCTAGAGGATCACCAGCTGCTCAGTGACCAACAATACGGCTTCCGTAGGGGTCGCTCTACTGGTGATCTTCTAGTTTACTTGACACATCATTGGGCAGAGGCAATTGAAACGAAGGGGGAGGTACTGGCAGTTAGTTTGGACATCGCGAAGGCCTTTGATCGGGTGTGGCACAAAGCGCTTCTCTCAAAACTTCCTTCAAATGGGCTTTCCGAGAAATTATGTAGATGGGTCACTAGTTTTTTAGCAGACAGAAGCATCAAGGTATTAATTGATGGCGAATGCTCAGACTCACTATCTGTGAATGCTGGTGTCCCCCAAAGATGTGTGCTATCACCTACATTATTCCTTCTGCATATCAATGATATGCTACAAATCAGCGGCATTCATTGTTATGCAGACGACAGCACGAAAGACACCTTCTATAACGGCCGTGCAAACATTTCTCGGGAAAACGTCATTGAGTGCCGGAATAAACTTGTGTCCGAAATTTAATCTTCATTAGACAAAGTCTCTAACTGGGGTCGACTTAATTTGGTTCATTTCAACCCTACAAAGACACAGGTTTGCGCGTTCACCGCAAAGAAAATGCCATTCGTCGTATCTCCTCGCTTTCAGAGCATCCCCCTAACTGCCTCAGCCAATATTGAGATCCTTGGTGTCGACATAACGAGCGAAGTCCAGTTCCGTGGCCACTTAGAGGATAAGGCTAAATTAGCTTCTAAGAAGCTTAGTGTGCTCAATAGATCGAGGCAGTATTTCACTCCGGCGCACCGCCTTCAGCTTTATAAGGCGCAGGTTCGGCCTCATATGGAATACTGTTCTCATCTTTGGGCTGGGGCACCCCAATACCAGCTTCTCCCACTGGACCGCATTCAACGGAGAGAGACTCGAATCGTCGACTGCCTGGAAATATCGAATCGGCTTGATACTTTGGCGCTGCGTAGAGATGTCGCCTCGCTATACATCTTCTATAGCATTTATCACGGGGAATGCTCCGAGGAATTGTTCGGACTTATACCTGCCGCCTCTTTCCGCCATCGTTCTACGCGACAAAAAATCCATGCCCATCACTTAGATGGTTGGCAGTCCACAACTGTGCGATTCTCCCGTAGCTTCCTGCCTCGCACAGTCAAACTTTGGAACGAATTGTCGCCTGCGGTATTTCCGGACCGATACGACCTTCAAACTTTCAAAAAAAGAGCGTATTCCTTCCTCAAAGGCCGGCAACGCACTTGTAACTCCTCTGGGGTTGTGGGTGTCCATGGGCGACGGTAATCACTTACCATCAGGTGATACGTCTGCTCGTTTGCCCCCTATATCATAAAAAAAAACAACGTCAGTATTTCCGTTTCCTCTGTCAACCTTAAATATTAAAGAAGTGTCATTTGCAAATAGTACAGTATCGCACAGATTCTTAGTGAAATGTGGGAGGTCATTAATATAAATTAAGAAAAGCAAAGGTCCCAATATCGATTCTTGTGGCACGCCCATAACTATAGGTGCACCAGCAGACTCAGTTTTGTTAATAACAACTTTCTGAACCCTCGATTAATCAATAGACTTAAGAGCATATCTCTTGTCAGTAGAGTATACGCCATCTATCTTTGTTTTCAGCCAATGCCTTGACCTCCGCATACGACAAGAAAAGACTCAATCAAAGTCTAATTGCTTCTTCAAAGACACCATAACGCTTGAGTTTATTTAAAAGAGTTTGGTGACCAAGGCAGTCAAAAGCCTTTAATAGGTCACAAAATATACCAAATACATCTTGTTTACATTCCCAAGCAGCAAAAATGTGTTTCAGAAGTGCAACACCGGCATCAGTAGTGCAACGACCTTTGGTAAAACCAAATTGGTTCATATGTAAAATGTTGTTACTTGTGAAATGATCAATTAACTAATTAGATATAATTTTTTCGAATATTTTACTAAGAGCTGATAGAAACGAAATTGGTCAATAATTTGAAGGGTTATTTTTATTCCCAGACTTAAATAGAAGTATTAACTTGCTATTCTTCATGAGGTCGGGGAAGACACCTTCATCGACACATTTATTGAAGGATATGGGTCAAAATACCCCAAAAGTCTTAAATTTTTATGGTACTGATCATACGAAATGTTTTCAAAACAGTGTTAGCATCAATGTGACAAAAATTGAACACCTGGTTGCACTTCTCCACGCTCTGTTCCAAAAGAGCTACAGCCTCATTGGGACATGAGTTGAGACTACTTGTAGTTTCTATGAGTATATGAGAGAAGAAGTCCTGAAACGCTTTAGCATTGTCTGATTTAATAGTTTTGTTGTTGATTTCTTAAGAGAAAGAATTCACAGTACTTTTGGGTTTACCTGTTTCCTGGTTAATGATATTCCAGGTGGTTTTTTATTTTATTTTTAGATAAACTGATTTTGTTTTGTTTCGGATAATATCTGCATCGATTCAGACTCAAAGACCATCCACGCTGAGAATGTGATCCTGCTGAGACTGAAACGCTATGGCACTTGATCCTGGATTGTCCCAGATTCGCCAGAGCACGTTTTGACTTGTAAAATAGCCTGGATAATTTAGTTTTAAGAAAATTCATTCATGTATTACTGATGGACAACAAAGCCAAGGATATCACCTTGAGGTTTCTGGAATCAGTGGCCGAAGTGGCAGTACGGCGAAACAAAAACTGCAATCCACCAACGCATGAAATGGCGCTGTTCATGGACAGTGTAAGGAAAAGGATTGGCATTAGTTTCTGCCTTTCAAGAACAGAAGGAAGGAATCACGTAGCCATGACGGAGTCAGACCTAGACAGAGATCCGAGAGTCATCGCGTGAATGTCATGAAGGTGAGCTTCGAGAAAAGAAAACTGTCAGACTATACACCCTTATTGAAGGCCGCACGAAAACACGCAATAATCGTGTATAAAGTGAGAGGGCCAAAACCTCGACTTTCTGCTCAAAAACCCCGAGCAGACTCCATGCAATGGCAAAACGGAAAGTGACTCAGCTAGGGCACAGAGGCGACACGAGGAGGCGGCACGGGAGGAAAGTGAAAGAAAGCGCCTCCAATCATTAAGGCTCTCCCCAACAGACGATCTTGTCAGGGGAGTAAGTATTGCCCTGGGTCACGCACGTCCTCGGGGGCTGGTGAGCGTGATAGCAAAGAAATTCGGCTCTCGAACAGGAGTACCCTCCGCATCCAAAACCACAAAAACCACACTGACATGGGTAGAGTAAGACCGCCGTCCAGGATAACAGCTAATCGAGACGGTGATGACCTAGTCAACGCTTATCTGGAGTACATGGAGACACTGAGGGCATCGCTGCAGGTTAAACACACCACCTGCAGCAAAATCCTTGAAGCATTTCAGGCAAACACCCGAGGAGTTACTACGGGAACTCTTGGATGGGGCGAAGGCTGTGGTCTACAATAACGACAACGGGACAGTGGTGGCGGGAAATCACCCGATTGACAAAAGACAAATGGCGGCGTACAGTGCAATGAAGTTCCGTACGTAACGGCCATGAGGGTGATATGTACTATGTCAACTATGCATATCACTTGCATGGCCACAACAGAGGTTCTGCCTGAAAATCAGCGCTATTGCGGCTGCATCGTCAATAACATTGTAATGTTTTTTGTGTAATTTATGTAATTCTATGTTTATCTTTTGTGTGGCCAAATAAAATATTTCTTTCTTTATGTCTGATACAAACTGAATTCCCTTTATCGACAGAGACAACCTATTCGAAATGCGTTACGGAAATCTTGCCGCCATAAACTCAGTTACTGAAAAGCTCCTCTGCACACACCGAAGTCCGATGGATGTGGTGTACGCCCTCCAAAATATCTACGAGGGTATTTACACATCTCGGCAATTGCTCAGGTCCCTTATATGCATAATGGCTTTGGAAGCGAGACAACGAAGATACGACCCAAATACCCTCTTCCTCACCTGTACTCAAGAAGAGAAATACTGACGATCCACGAAGCACAGGGACTAACGTACTGTTAAAATGAGATTGTCCAGAGCCTTTTTAAAAATATTTTATTTTTACATTTAATTATTTTACTTTTAACAAGATTTGAATGTACTTAATGAGAATAGAAAAGAAATTGGACGAGCTAGCCGAGGAAGCAACCATTAGGGCTGGAGGATTGAAGTAGACTGACTCAGGAGAGGCAGTCCGAGAGTCAACTGAGAGATATACTGCTGACTCGGCAGAAAGCCGAAGGCTCAGCCTTTTAGGGTACAGTGGTTAAATATAACACCTCCTCTCTTTAAGAATAAACTTCAGTTTTTTAAGTGATGAAGTTTATGCAAGATTTATTTCATTATTTTAATCGAGGGTTGAGGGATACTGTTCAGCTCTATTTCTGAATCAGAATTAGATTTAGGGTTTTCATCTTCTTCCTTTTGGAATATTATCTTTTTAAATAATAGTATGTTGCTTTCGCGTTTACAAAAATATATATATTTTATAGGATACTAGCTTTCCGCTCGCGACTTCACCTGCGTTATTTTTGTTTTCCCGTGGATTTTTTTTCCCGTAGGGAAAAATACCCTATGTCCTTCCCCTGGTCTCGAACTATCCCTTTACCAATTCAATACAAACTATTCAATACAAACAAACAAACAATCCATTAAATCTTTCTCTTTATAATATTAGTAAGTAAGTATAGAAAAAGCATACAAGACATAAATTAATAATAATAGTAACAATTGAATAATGTGTACCGTATTTAACAATATGGGGAGTTTCTTGAATTTTGTCTAAATCTGTTTATCATCTTAATTTACATTTTTAAGTTCAATATTTTGAAGGTTCTTAATATGCCAATCATCTACACTCGCGAGCAAAAGTTTGGAATCAGTTACTTGAAATTGGTTGCGCGTTATCTTGAGTAGTTAATACTTTTTTAATAATCGTAAAAATGACATCATTTTCAAGGTTCAACTCTTTACTTTTAAACTGATACCGAATTCATTAAAAACAAGCCAGTATTTATGGAGCCATTCCGCATTAAGTGAAGGTGTATCGAAAAAGACGTGTTTCAATTGTTTGATACGTCACGAGCTGCGACCTATTGACCCCCTATAAAAGCACCTGTTATCGGATTTTCTTTATCAGTCGACTTTCACACGTTGACCGGTACACATCTCCGCCACTTTTGACCATTTACCTTGTACGACAATGGAGACAACACCTACAGAAGCAGCACAAATCATAGCCCTATTGCAAGAAGGGCTCAGTCAGCGGGTTGTCGCTCGTCGGCCACATAAGCCAATCCTGTGTTTCGAAAGTTTATAAGCGCTTTCGGGAGACTGGTGGCTTTATCCCGAGACCAAGATCTGGACGGCGTCGGTGCACATCGGAGAGGGATGACCGTTTTATCGTGTCAACCCCTCTCCGAAATCGGCATTTGACTGGTGTCGACGTCCAACAGGAGCTTCGAGATGTTCGTGGGGTAGCAGCCAGCAAGTGGACAGTTCGTCGACGACTCAAGCAAGCGAATCTGACTCCAAAAAGGCCTGCCACAGGCCCGAAACTCACGGCAGCTCACCGACAAGCACGCCTTCAGTTTGCTCGCACCCATCTTGATTGGGAGGTTGAGCAATGGAGGCAAGTCCTGTTCTCCGACGAAAGCAGGATGTGTTTGCACGGTAGCGACAGAGGAGGACGGGTCTACAGGCGGCCTGGGGAGCGATTTGCACAGTGCTGTGTCGCTGAAACAGTGGCTTATGGGGGCGGCTCTTGTATGATGTGGGCCGGCATTTCCTTCGATGGTAAAACCGAGCTTGTTTTCGTGCCTGGCGGGGGACGAGGAGGCGGTCTTACTTCGGACCGGTACATTTCCGATATTCTCCTGGAACATGGCGTTCCCTATGCGGGATACATCGGTGATGACTTCCTCCTTATGCACGATAACGCTCGTTGTCACACTGCCCGTGTAACAACGGAATACCTCGAAGAAGTCGGTATTGCCACATTGGACTGGCCAGCGCTCAGCCCTGACTTGAATCCCATTGAGCACGTGTGGGATGAACTGAAGAGGAAGGTTCGTTCCAGAACTCCTGCTCCTTCATGTCTGAATGAGCTGAAATCAGCGTTTATTGAGGAGTGGGAAGGTATTCCACAAGAATCAATTCAGAAACTGATCAGGTCTATGAAGAATCGTCTTGGAGCAGTTATTAGGGCGAGGGGAGGGAACACAAAATATTGACACTTATTTTTAAAGATAAATAAAAATTTTATTTAATAATTTTTGTTGTTTTATTCATTCATTATTTTTCCCTATTTCCTTGTTTTCCTACCTCCTTCACTTAATCCGGGATAACTCCACAATTACGGGCTCGATATGAATTAATTTTATATCAATTTAAAGTGGACAGTTGCACCTTTAACATGATGTCATTTTTATGATTATTAAAAATTTATTTAGTAAGCAAGATCACGCGGAACCAATTTCAAGTAACTGATTCCAAACTTTTGCTCGCGAGTGTAGTACAGAGAATAACTTATCTAGATTACAACAGGAACCATTTATAAGATTAAAGGTAGAAAATGATACAGGTGACGTAATATTTAAAATATCATATTGTTGAGAAAATAAAATATGTAGTGCTTTTAGTATAACCTTTACAATATTTGGGTAATGTAAGGATTCTAATTCCTTCAATACGTACTAATTCCAACAGGTTCTTTATTAACACAATCTAAAGTAATTTTAACAGAGTCTGATTAAACAAAGATCCATCTGTTATTAGGTAGTGGTTGCCATAAATGTAATTTTCTATTATGTAATAACTTTTGTTAGCAGATTACTTTCACAGCTTGGTTTAACATCAGATAGGTATATGTTTGAGATTTTACAAATATAAAAGCTAGGACTAGGATACAATATGTCACATTTATTTAAATTTTCTAAATTACCATACTTACAGCCGGTTGTACCAAAATTGCTATTTTTTTTACAAATTCAGTTATACGTTATACTTATACCAATCTGTCACTATTACTAATCCGTAAAGGATATGGTCTAAAATTGTATGGGAGGTGGGCTTACTAAAATTGCAGCTATGAAATTTTAACAGCATATAGTATACATTACTGTAAACCACCTGGTAAAAAATAAGATCATAACTAGCCTGCATTTTGTTGTAATTAATTATTAAAGTTAATTACTGCTGGCAACCTTTCGACAATTCAATGCCGTGGCTGTATGATCTTAGAACCCCTTGCTTTCTTAAAAGAAGATGTTTTACTTGTTTGGATTTTTGGAATAATTTTACCACAGACTAAGTAGGAGATACTACGTATAATTTTACAGATATTTCTGACGAATGTTTTAAATAATAAATATAATATGTGCGCAGACGAAATTCCGACCTTTTTATCGTTGAGACTTGTATTTCGTTGTGATTTTCTTAACTAACCCTTAGTTAGAGCACCGAGATAACACACAACTGCTGACCATCACTCTGCCAATGGACTTCTCACTTGCTAAGCTATGAACTACTGTTTGCCTTATTGTCTACTCTGCTTTTTGTCAATGGAAGTAGGTACCTATATTTATTGGGTATTTTATCATGTAAATTCTTGACTTAACATCACAATGTGTTTTTACAATGCTTTATTTTCTACTGTTATAGCCACCATAGTCGTATGTGTGAATTGCTATATACAACTACATCCTACAACGCAATTTCATGAATATTGCGTTACTGATCTAACTTGTATCTCTTATAGAAGAATGGTGTGGTCGTGAGGTAAGTTCACTTAATTTTACACAAAAAGTGCTGCGCAGAATACCTTTACTTGAATTGTAATTAGTATAAAACTATTATTTTAGGTATCTAATGATGATCAGATCAGATAGTTATTGAAGATAACAACTATCAACCGAGAGAGCAATTGGATATATATAATTATGTTTGCATATAGTGTGGGATATCACTTATTCAATCTAGGCATCATTGTCAAAAACTACTCCTAGGGAGTTTAGAACAGGATTACATAGAAAAAACCATATTTTTAATTAAGACAGGTATTTATTTTTTTTTCTTTAAGCCAACACCTGTTTTGATTCTTCTTGTAGCTGGAATTTTACTTTAATGTATTACTTAACATCATTTTGAATTTAAATTACTATATGAATGTTATTAGTTACTCGCTGTGTCTGCGTACTACATTTCGCCATAATCATCACCTAGGGGTATAAAAAATAATTTACGACCTATTCTCAGACCTACCGAACATACACAAAAAAATTCATAAAATCAGTCAAGCTGTTTCGGAGGAGTTTGGTTACATACACTGTGACACAAGCATTTTATATATTAGATGTTTTGTTACACTTACATTATAAATAACATTATTTATATTTCGTTTTATAGGTTGCCGATGAATCTGGGCATGCCATAATTATTGGATGAGAGCAGTATCTTGAAGCGATTTCTG
Organism: Schoenobius gigantellus; assembly: GCA_963935595.1. Classification (NCBI taxonomy): domain Eukaryota; kingdom Metazoa; phylum Arthropoda; class Insecta; order Lepidoptera; family Crambidae; genus Schoenobius; species Schoenobius gigantellus. Next base: position 43,803,379 of record OZ012541.1, on the reverse strand, counting down.
TAGTACCTGAAGAGACTAGAGCTTCCTCCTCAATAAGGTGAGACGTTTCCATCAGATCCCACTAGTTCAGAGTCTAGTTTTTGGGCAGGTGCTGGAATACTAATTCCCTAACCTAACTAATTTGAAATTGTTTTGTCAAATTATAGTCGCACTTTTGATACATGAAGCTAATGTTTTGTGCCTCGTTATTATGAAGTAGATCATACGACACGCATGTTTCGAAGTACTTTAAAAATTACTATATGAATGTTTTTAGTACATTAGTTATTTATTACACTTACATTATAAACAACATTATTTATATTTTGTTTTTTAGGTTTCTGATGAATCTGGGCATGCCATATTTGTTGGATCAGAGCACATCAGAATTTTGAAGTGATTCCAGTAGTACCTGAAGAGATTAGAGCTTACACCCCAACAAGCTTAGATGTTTCCATCACAGATCCTACTAGTTCAGGGTCTCGTTTTTGGGCAGGTGCTGGGATACTAATTTCCAAACCTAACCAATATGAAATTGTTTTGTCAAACTTTCAATACATCAAGCTAATGTTTTGTGCCTTATTATTGCAATGAATATCAATGATCATCAAAGAGTTTCGAAATACTTAAAAAAAGCAATTTTAAAAGACAAAAACCTTTAAAAAACTAAAAATGTTTGTTTGTTCAACTCATTTTGTTTGAATTTACTAACATTGTAATGCTAATCAGATTAGTCAGCATGTGCAAATGTATTATTAAATATTCCCACCAAACCAATTACACTCCATATGGAGTGTAATTGGTTTGTCTTATTATCCCTAACACTAAATATTTAATCTCAAGTAATGATAACACTAACAGCCGGTTGTACCAAAAATTCATTTTACAAACTCGTAAAAAGTAAACCTATATCGTAAAAAGATTTTGCACCACGCTTTTGCGATACGTTTTACGATTACTTATACGGATACTTTTTACGGAGCTCACGCCCTGCTTATAACGTAAAAGTATAAATTTTGACAGTTCGCTCGTATTTGTAATTCATGTTTAAGGTTAGAAAACGCGTTTAAAATACAATTTAAATTCACTTTTCACTACATAATTCACTATCCGACAATGATATTGAAAAATTATCCATATATTGGATAGTTGCCGTCGTTGAAGAACAAACAGAGTAGGTCAAATGCTCACTGAAGGCAGCGGTTTTTACACACAGATACAAAGATATATATGATGCATTATTAAAATTACTCAGGCATAAAAATATAAATCACCACACAACAAAGCTTTTTCTTCTTATTTTAGTAGCTTTGACGTTTTTACGAATTCAGCCAATGTCATGAATTTAGTATTGTTTGATTGATAAGTTCATGGCCAATGTAAACAAAAACACTATCAACGTCACGTTTTGACCAATGAATATCATGTCTTACTACATGTAAAAAAAAACTTTCATGGTAGTAAAAATCTACTAAGCTAAAATGGTAGTTAATTTATGAAATCTTTGAGCAACACATTAACTTTGTAACCAAACCACTGCTTTGGGCATATATGCAACTTTTATATTATCACCTAAAATCTAGTAATGGTGCAACTGCAAGAAAAGCTAACAATATAATTTTCAGTTCAGAGGTAACAAAAAAATTTGGAACACTATTGGTTTTGTTTTTTTATGAATATATTTACAGTCAAGCTCAGCTTTGGTCATACACTTTGAAATTTGTACCGTTCTAATGACCACGAAATAAAGAGTTAAAATGGCGCTTCGAATGTCTAACCGGAGCTGAGTTTGACTGTATCTATGTTTTTTTCCTGGTCGCTATCAAAACCGACAAATACCTGGAATTTGATAAAAGAAAGTCCTTAAAGGGATCCGATTGGAACCATTTTCTTCGAGCAGAAGACGGTCAATCCGGCAAATGTAAATTGTGTTATTCTGTTACTCTCGACGAGTATACTTCAACACGTAACAGACGATACATGAATGTAAATTTACACTCTGACAAATTTAAAGATTACTTCAAAAACCTGGGCCTTGTAAGAATTGAAGGCAGTATGCCTGCCATGGCCGCCTATACTTATCTGAAAGCACATCTCAAAGGCTTTGCTGTGGATCTAGATTAAGACGTAATTTGCTTGACTACTGACGGAGCATCAGTAATGAACAAATTGGGCCGATATTACGAAGGCTATCACCAAATATCTCTGGTGCATGGCATACAATTAGGAGTTACTGATGTTTTGTATAAGAATAACTCCAACGAAGAAAAGTACAGCAACAATGATAGGAATGAAATGCAGGGAGATTTTATGGACCCGACGATTGATACAAATATTGTTGAACCTGAACATCAGGACGAAGATGGGACATTCGAGGAAAGTAATGATGATGAAAATAAAGAATTTAACAGTGGTTTTGATATTGATATACCAACAATTGAAACAGAAAGAGAACTTACTTTAAAGAACCAGTGGAAAAGATTCGAAAGGTGGTCAGGTTTGTACTAAATAAAAGCTTAAAGAACGAAGCTATTCAAAAATATGTTAAATGATATCTTAACATATAATAATATATTAAGAGTTAGGAAAAGAATTAAACCTGGTGTTGAATTGTAAAACGAGATGATCCAGTTTAAGTGATATGATCGAAAGATTTTTGAAGCTGAAGTCCTGTATCACCAAAGGTTTTTCTAGACTTGGATATTGTAGTTCCCGTAAATGAAGAATCCATGGCAATACTCAAAGGGCTACACGATAGTCTCCAAGTCATTAAAACAACCGTGGAGTCTATGTGTACCAGGGAGGCTAATCTAATGACTGCTGACACAGCTCTAAAGTTTATGTAAAAATCATTAGATAGCCTGAATGGTAGTATCAGCAACAAGTTGGCATAAAGCCTATGAAACAGAATAAAGGAGAGACGTATTCTGTTGGCATCTGTGCTGACTTATCTCTATGACTCGGAAGACTACCACGAAGACAACTTTGACCTTGGGACCTTCAGCAAACCAAAGGGTGAAGAAATGTTCACAGAAATAGTTTAAATAATCAAATGATTAGAGAAAGAAGAAAGAATCCCAGAAGAAGAGAAAGAAAATACTGATTCTACTGAAATAGTAACAAATACAGAACATGGAAAAAAGACATGAAAAAATAATTACAACAAACTATACAAAATAAATTAACAGTAGAAAGTAGAAGGAAGACGAACGTTTTAGATTTAGAAAGTTTTATAAGAGTAGAGATGGCAGTGTATGAAACAGGTGGCGTTAGAGGACAGTACTTACAATTTTTTCCAATATTTAAAAACAATACCGCAAACGAGCGTAGAAGCAGAAAGAGCTTTTTCGACGGTCACCTATGTAATCGCGTACGAAGCTCACTCAATGACGACAGTTTAAACGCGGTTACATTCTTAAAATTTCATTATAAACAAAAATGACAGCTGTTGATGATGGCTGTCGTCCGTTAGTGAGCTTCTTAGAGCGGGAGCACACGATGCGTTGCGGCAGCGATGCGGCGCCGGAGCGGTGTCGTTGCGTCGTCTTACATAGAAATATCTGTGGCATGTCACACGATGCGCTCCGGCGCCGCATCGGACTTACAACCACCCAGACGAGGCGGGGAGGGGTTGTTTATGCGTCACAGAAAGGACACACGCTCGCTCGTTTCGTTTTTTTTTGTTATTGTGATTAAGGTTTTAAAAAATGAGTACTAACATAGATGTTATTGATATGGACTACCTCATAACATTAGTCCAAGAAAGGGAAATTCTATGGGATAAGCCCAATGTAGACTTTAAATTATTTTTAAAGTCTAAACTATGAAAATAAAAGCATGGGAGCAAATTGCCAAAATTTTAATTCCAGACTATGATAATTTTGCTCCTGATATAAAGAACCAGATAAGTGAGTAATTATTTAATGTTTTAATGATGATTAAATCTTCTGTAACTGCCAATGTTGACCCTCTGTTGCTCATAAAATAGCTTGCAAATTGCAATGCTGCTGTCATCTCTTCATCTTGAGATTGTAATGAGTGAAATTCATCATCAGTTATTGCCAATTTATCCTTTTGCCGAAAACCATCCCGATCTGCGACAAAATTGTGTAGGACGCAACATGCCTTTACAATTACAGTAGCAAAATTATTGGACACACCTATCGGTCTGTGAAAAATGCGCCATTTATTCGCCATAACCCCAAAAGCGCATTCGACATATCTTCTGGCCCTGCTGAGACGATACTTATAAATCTTTTGTTTAACATTGAGATTGTTACCTCCATATGGACGCATAATGTGGTTGCTCAGTCCAAAAGCTTCGTTACCCACAAATACATACGGGGTTCGTCTATTGGAACCACACAGTGGCTGGGGATCAGGCAATGGTAGGTCATTGTTAATGAGTTTGTCATATAGTCTTGAATTTTGAAAAACAGTTGAATCGCATTCTTTACCGTATGCGCCAATGTCGATAAAAATAAATTTATAGTTTGAGTCCACAACAGATAACAACACTATAGAGAAAAAGGCTTTGTAATTTAAAAAAGCGAGCCACTATTAGCAGGATTACTCATGCGAATATGCTTCCCATCGAGGGCACCGATGCAGTGAGGAAAATTCGCCCTTGAATCGAAACTAGATTCAATATTTTTGAGTCTTTCTGTAGTTAGTTCGGGAATGTTGTCTCGAAGAAGATTTTTCCATATAGCACGATAAACTCTCCTAATCATATATCTAATCGTAGATTTTCCCCGTTTGAATTTGTACTCCAAATCTTGTAGTGAATTTCCACTTCCTAGGTACCTGTAACAAAAACGATTATTTAAATAATAAAATCTCATGTAATATTAATGTTAATATTTTATTTTCAGGTAATGATATAGTGAAGAAATGGAGAAGTGTGAAAGATAACTTCTATAAATATTGAAAAGGTTAAAAGAAGCTTCTAAATCTGGCTCAGCCGCTAAAAAACTGAAAAAATATTATTTTTACAATCAACTTCTATTTTTAACAAAAGTGGCACAAAATGAGACAGGCGGTAGCTTAGACGTAGCTGGAGAAACAAACACCGATTCTACAAGTGATATTGCACCGGAGTGTTCACATTATGTTCCTATCACCCGCAAAAGAACAATGCACGTTGATGATTTCGAAAAGGAAGCATTAAAAGCCCTTAAGGAGCCAGAAGATCGCCACCTGTAATTTTTTAAGGGTATTTTGCCATCAATTCAAGATTTTACAGACTGAAGGTCTGTGAAATGTGAAACTCTCACCTTCCAAAGCAAAGTGTTGCAAATTATCACTGAAATGCGGTATGGCTCAATGTCCCAACAATCATCATCATTTAGTTACAGAAGTACTCGTACATACACTCCAACAGACTTGAACTCAGATTATAATTTATTGACATCTCCAGGTGAAACATCTCAAGACGGCGTAGAGTACGATTTTGCAAATTTGTAATTAAGATTTCTCAAGATTACTGTTAAGAAGATTAACAAGATTGATTATGATTATTAAGATTTCCTTTTTTGATCGTTTTGAAAATTAAAAAGTATTATATTAAAAGAAAATAATTTTCATTACTTACCTCAAAGTGATGCCCAGCATTTCTATTGGCTCCACTGGATTCCTCATGTTAGTGTACTGTTTCCGTATATGTGGTTCTAAAGATTTCAATAAGCATTCGAAACTTAACACACTCATTCGAAAGAAATTGTAAAACCTCTTTTCGTCTAGCAGCAACTCTTTATATTCTTGGAGAAAAAACTGTCCATCACTGTTCCTTAGTACAATAAAGGGACTGATCCAGTATCGTCGTACGCTTCTAGGTCGATTTCGGCGGTGGCGTAATAGTAGGGCCAACAACAGACGTCTTTTACGATCCATTTCTATTAACAGACTGTCCAACGCTGCTGCGGCGCCGCTGCGACATAACAACGTTGCGGCGCCGCACCGCTCGTGTGCCCACCGATACGGTGAAATCTTTGCGGTGCGGCGCCGCAACGCATCGTGTGCTCTCACACTTAGGCGATTTAATTAATACAAAGTTGAATAATTTCTGATTTCTCTCTTTTTTTTTAAATACATAATTCAAGTACGTAATCATTTTATTTGTTTTATTTGATCATATTTCTAAAACCTTCTAAGAAAGTAAATCCATAAAATTAATGGCATTTGATAGAAAACATATATTTAAATAATAATAATAATATTAGGTAATAGGTATCACATTTTTGCAATTTTTTTAGACAACTTAGCTTTGACATATCTTACGAAATTTTAATAGAAACGTTGTAAGAATTTGCCTGAGCTCTTGCTCAGCATATAGGGGAACCAGTTGAACTTTGGTACTATGTGTACCTAGGCCAATTGGCTCGTTTTAATATATTTCTGCGCTATCAAATTCTTTTGTCTGTGGCATTCGGTACATCACTGCTGACTTTTCAATGTTGAAGTAGTCGCTTGTCGTTAATAAGCCGGTGTTTGGTGCTATCGAAGTAGAAACTTTTCTTGCCGAAAAAAGTAATTTTATTTTTTACATACTTTAAAGTCTGGTAGTTTTGTGTGTTTTATAAAAGTCGCTTAACTTTTATATGCGATCAAATTTTTGATTTAACAAGTTTTTAAGCAATGATAAACATACGAGATATGTAATCTAATAATATTTGAAATCAGCCGTTTACTACAGCATTGAAGGAGTGTTGTACCTTGGTCACTGTCGATCAGTTGTACCTTGGTCAGTGTTTTAGTACAAACTTGAGCAGGAAATTAAAGTTTTATTTTTTATTCATATTACTCGTACATCAAGCTATTAATGCAGGTGGTGTTTTCGTTTCAACTATGCTGATATTCCCTCGCGTGCCCTCGTGTACATTTGCTATACATGTTTGAATGTACCTTTATTTATGTACTTACTAGTCTAAAAGACTTTTGTTTCTAATATGAAAAAATACTATGAACATTATGTTGATTTTGTGATTTAAATATCTGACTAGAACTAATAAAGTGGTTATAATACAAAAAAGTTAATAGTTTGATTAAATATCAGTGATTTACACCCAAATGCTCAGTGTGTCCTAGGTGCACCGTGATACTGGCCTAGGTACATCTGTGTACAGGTGTGTTGTACCTTGGCCTTATTTACCATTTTATTTGAAATATCTTAAACACGTGTGAAGTATAATGTCGGTAGATTCACATAAATGTACCCCTCCATGAATTATAAAAATAAAACAGTATTCAACTAGGAAGCTGAGTTTTACTACATGGTGACAGCGGTGGGATAAAAGTTTTATTTTTATTACATTTTGGTGGCTTTAAGAGATATAAGTACGTATAATAATATATTCATTTGCGAGTGTGAGTGTGTATTGTTGTAATAATGGAACACGCACGCCCACCTCCGGAATTATCAGTGGAAGGTTGTCCAGCCACACGCGCTGAGTCATGGCGAAAATGGTGGAAGTTATTCTTAGTGTTTTTAAAGGCATCAGGAGTCAAAAACGAGTCTAAGGATATTCAAGCTAGCTTGCTGTTGAATCTCATTGGAGCGGAAGGATATGAAATATTTACGACGTTCGTCTTTACTAAAGACGAAAGCCCAGACGATATCGATTGTTTGCGAAAAAAATATGAAGAACACTTCGGAACAAAAGTGAACATCACAACACTACGATTTAAGTTCTTTACGCGCAATCAGCATGCGGGTGAGACTATTAACCAGTACGTCACTGCGTTGAAGTTACTAAGCCACGGCTGTGAATTTGAGCATCTAGTGGACGGCTTAATACGTGATCGTATCGTCTGCGGAGTGGGAGATAACGTCGTCAGGGATAGACTGCTAAGGGCAGAGGAATTAACGCTTGCGAAAGCTGTGCAAATATGCGAGGCGGCTGAAATGTCGAAGGAGGAAAGTCGTCAGATTGATGAAGCTACAACCTCGGGTAGCCAGGTGAACGAGGTGCGTGCGCAGGGCTACGGCGGCAGGCGCGGGCGGCGCGGCGGCGGCGGGCGCGCGCGGCGCTCCGGCGGCGGCAGCGGCGGCGGGCTGCGGCGCCAGCCGTGCGTGTGCGCGCGGTGCGGCCGCGACTCCTGCGAGACTTCTACGTGTTACGTGTGTAGCGGCAAAGGTCACTTTGCGCGTGTGTGTACCAGTAAAGTGTATGGTAAGAGAGTGCATAATGTATCTGTTGCGGACGATACTGATGAGTCGGATGAGGTACTGTACATCAACATGGTGAATGTTTATCAAGACAAACAGAGCACACAGGTGGAGTGGATTGAACTTAAAGACTTTGAAGGTACTCTTATATGTTTTAAATTAGATACTGGCTCAATGTTAAACGTAATATCACTAACAGATTTTATGCGAATTGGTATTTGTTTAAATTCTTTAAAACCATATACCAAAAAAGTTTTGTCGTATACAGGAAACTCTGTTCCTATTTTGGGTGAATGTTATCTAACAATTAAATATAAGAAGAACGAATATAATCTAAAATTTGTTATTGCGGATATGCCATGTCAAAACATTCTTGGTCTTAATGCCTGTGTGCAAATAGGTGCTATTAAAAGAGTGGACACTGTTGGGGTGTTGATTTATAAAGAAGTGGACTGTATATTTAAAGCTGGTTTAATGACTAAAATACAAAAATAATATTAATATTCGTTGGTCAGTTAATGTGAAGCGCGAAAAGTCTAGATGCGAAGTGTCGTGGATCGCGCCAAAAATGTATCGTCGCCTTCGCTCGTAGCTGCTCGGGTGGACTCGGTAAAAACGTTTTGTTTCTTCATGATGATATGAAGTGAGTGAAGGAACATGCTCCCCCCTGTTGAAGTAATTCAAGAGATGGGTAAGGGGCAGATGTTGTTGAAACCTCTACGAATAATTCCTCTTCGAGTCATGATTTCTGCAACCCGTGAAACACCGTCTTGTCCGGGAAAAACCTTTGTGACTCGTCCTAATAACCAAAGTAGCGGAGGAAGAGACTTGTCTTTTATTATCACCAACATGTTCTCCTTTAGGTCACTCTTCGAATGATGCCACCGAGTTTTCTGCTGCAGGTAAGTGATGTATTCTTTTCTGAAGCGGTTCCAGAAGTGCTGTCTTGTAGCTTGAACTCTTTGATAACGATCCAATCTTGTAATGTTTTCATTAGTAACTCTAGGCTCAGGAGTAGATAAGAGTGGTCGACCAATAAGAAAATGCGCTGGGGTAAGCGGTGTAAAGTCAACTGGAGACGAACTTAATTCGGTAAGTGGGCGAGAATTTATAACTGCTTCTATAAGATGCAATGCGTTAATAAGTTCACAGAAAGTAAGATGTGAAATGGATAAATTGCGTCGCATAAATCGCTTAAACAAACCTACCATAGCTTCAGTAAGACCGTTAAAATGGGGGCTATAAGGAGGTGCGAATTTAAACTCGATTCCTTGTTGTGCTAAGTCTGCAGTAATATTGGAATCTCGCAAAAATTTGTATATTTCATTACAACTACCAACGAAGCATGTGCCGTTATCAGAGTATATGCTACTTGGTTTCCCTCGTCTGGCCATGAAACTGTTAAGGGCAGCCATGAACGCCTCTTTAGTTAGGTCAGAGACAAGTTCTATATGCACGGCCTTTACCGAGAAGCAAACAAATATGCACACATAAACTTTGACCAGTTTACTGCCTCTACCTCGTCGGTCCGATATCAGTAGTGGTCCGGCATAGTCAACGGCACAATTTAAAAATGGAAACTCTATTTGAGTACGACATGATGGCAGCTGTTCCATGACAGGTTGTACAGATATTGGCTTACATCTAAAACACTTCAAGCATGCATGGTACACTCTTTTAGACAGATTTCTACCACCTAATGGCCAGTATGTTTGACGTATGTGCGTTAATAAAAGTTGCGGCCCAGCGTGTAACAGTTTTTTATGTTGATCTTCGAAAATAAGCTTAGTTATGTGATGTTTGCTATCTAAAAGTATCGGATGTTTAACGTCATAATTACAGTCAGAATTCAGCAGTCTTCCGCCAACACGAATAAGACCGTCTGAATCCATAAATGGAGAAAGAGATTTAAAATTATGTTTCTTAGGCAATTTACCTGATTTTATTAAGTTATATTCATCAGGAAACATTTCCATTTGTGCGTATTTTAAAATTATTAATTTAGATAATTGAATTTCTGTAGGAGTTAAGTGGTCAATATTTCTATTTGTCTTGTTACGTATATTATGTATAAATCTAAGAATATAGCTTACCACATTTTGTAAATATGTAAATGAAGAATATTTATGTAATAGTTTTGTAATTAAGTTTTCGACTTGATTTGAATTAAAATATGAACAAATTGTATCAGGAATTTTTATGTTATTTAAGTCATTTGGCATTTTTGGCCAAGTTTCTTTGTCTTGAGACAAAAAAATAGGTCCTCTCCACCACAAAGTAGAGTCGCCGATTGTATCGGCCCTCAGCCCACGCGAAACTAAGTCAGCGGGATTGTCGCGAGAAGGCACATAGTTCCACGTACTACCAGCTGTCAGCTCTTGTATCGTGCTTACTCTATTCCGCACAAACGGTTTAAGTTGCACAGCTGAAGACGCAAGCCAACATAAGACGATAGTTGAATCGCACCAAAAATATGTTTGGGCGAAAATTAGTTTTAATGAATTTCTTACTTTAGTACACAATCTCGCTCCAAGGAAGGCCCCACACAGTTCGAGACGTGGCATGCTAGTATGGTTGATAGGTGCTACTTTATTTTTAGAAGTTAAAAGATGTACAGAGATGTTACCTGTGTTTGTTACTGTCCGTACATATACACACGCTCCGTATGCGCTCTCTGAGGCATCTGTGAATGTATGAATTTCTACAAAGACGATTGAGTCCGATAAGACCCATCGAGGTATTTTTATTTTATTGAGATAAGGTAAGGTTTGAGCAAACTCTAACCATTTATATTTTATGTTTTCAGGTACCTCTTCGTCCCATGAGCATTTTAGTGACCAAAGTTTTTGTAAGAGAATTTTGGCTACGACTATACATGGACCAACAAGACCAAGAGGAATAAAAAACTTGAGCAATGATACTAAGAATGTTTCGCTTAGTTATTTTTTCCGATAATTCTATATGTATGGAAAACTGTAGTGTATCACTTCTAGTATCCCATTTGACACCTAGTGTTTTTGAAGAAATATTTGGGTCATAATTATTAAGATCTATTGTGTTCAAAGCGTCTGACTCAGAGTGAAGACTTTGAAGAATTGCACTGCTATTGCTATGAAATTTTCGTAGGTTAAATTGTGCTGATGCTAAAACTGATTTTACTTCCTGACATAATGCTACAGTACTTTCTACACTATCGAGACCGCTTAAAAAGTCATCCACATAAAAATCTTCTCGGATCGCTCGCTTAGCATCTTCAGATGATGCATGATCAGCGAGACGAACCAGACATTTCGTAGCTAAATATGGAGCTGAAGCTGTCCCATAGGTAACGGTATTTAAGGTATAACATTTTAATGTTTGAGAGGAGTCAGCACGAAACAGAATTTTTTGTAAGTGACGTTGGCTCGGATGAATTTCAATAGCTCGGTACATTTTTTCTATGTCAGCTGATACAACGTACTTATGTTGACGGAATCTAAGTAAAATTGAAAACAAATCCTGTTGAACTGTAGGCCCCACCATTTGTATGTCGTTCAACGAATAACCTGTAGTTGTAGTAGCGGAAGCATCGAACACTACTCGAAGTTTGGTAGTGGTACTCTGTTCTCTTATTACACCGTGATGCGGTAAGTAATAGTCATTTTTTTCAAATGTAGACTCAGACATGTGCCCTAATTCTAAATATTCCTTTAAGAAGTTAACGTAATTTTCTTTATATTGAAGGTCACGATTAAATTTTCGCTCTAATGATAAGAATCGAACCTTAGCCTTTTGATAAGAGTCACCCAATATGTCTGGAGACTGTTTAAGGGGCATGGTTACTATGTAACGACCTTCTTTATTACGAGACGTGGTGAGATCAAACTTATCCTCACATGCACGTTGCTCTTGAGTAAGTGTATTTTTAATAGGAATGGAGTCTAACTCCCAGAACTTATCAAGACAGTGGGGTAAAGTATCACTTAAAGATAAATGACAAAAAATGGTCGGTTTAGGTTGTGATATACACCCAGATATAAGCCAACCAAGTTTTGTTTCGTACAACTTAGGCTGATGCTTACCTAAATCTATTTTATTTGAACTAAGAATGTTCCAGAAGATTTCAGCACCCACCAAGAGGTCTACCGCCGAAGGTATGTTAAAAGATGGATCGGCAAGGCGCAAACCGGAGGGTATAGGTATATGTTTTATATTTATAAATGATGCTGGTAAGTAATTAGTAATTTGAGGTAATATTAAGCATTGTAAATCTACTCTATAGTCACCTTTGTAAGACTCAACAACGAGTGAGCAAGATTGTGTACTACGAGAAGTAAGATTATTGATACCTGTAATAGTGGAACCAGTGGCGGCTCGCGGCAATCGCAGCTTACCACACAAGCTCTCGGTTATGAAGTTGGAGGTACTACCGTTATCCAGCAACAGCCGAGCATCATGCCGGTTACCGTCGCAATCAAGCACCTTCACCATTGCTGTGGAAAGTAAAATTTGCGAAGAGGTAGAAGGCTGTAACGGAATTGCGTCAGTTGAAAGGGCTACGCTGTTGCTAGGCAACTGCTCCGCTTGTGAAAGATGAAGTCGACTATTGTGCTTATGGTTACAAAATTTACAATGAGATAGCTTACACCTATATGCTGTATGGCCAGGGCGCAAGCAGTTTATGCAAAGATTATATTCTTTAGCTTTGTCAATTCGTGTTTGTACTGGTAAAGCCTCGAATGATTCACAATTAAAAATATAATGATTTTGATTACACAATGGACATTCCCTGTTAACTTTTTTATATGACGAAGGATCCTTTGTTGAAACAATAAATGATTTATTTTTCTGAAAGTCGACCTTTTTTATTGTTTTATTGTCTTCTAATGTTTCTAAAAGATCTCCCCTATTATTTAAAAACAACAAAAATTGCTCCAACGTAGGATAATCAGTTAGTGTACTTTTGTGTTCTTCCCAGTGACGTTTTGTTTGTGAATCTAATTTTGTAGAAATTAAATATATAACTATAGAATCCCAGTACTGTGTAGGTTGCCCTAATATTTTTAATGACCTTAAGTTTTTATTTGTAACGTCTACAATATGCCTTATTTCTTTGCAAGATTCAGTTTTAATACACTCAATGTTAAACAAGGCTTGTATGTGATTGCTAATCAAGAGCCTTGAATTATTAAATCTGTCACAAAGTAGGTCCCATGCTATGTAATAATTATTAGATGTAAACTCAATACTTTTTATTACAAGTGCTGCGCTGCCATGTAATGAAGCACGCAAATAGTGAAACTTGTTTATGTTATCCAAGTCACTATTATCGTGAATAAGTGATTTAAATGTATCTCGGAATTCCAACCAAAACTGATAATCACCGTTAAAATGTGGCAAAGAAATTTGAGGTAATTTTATAATGTTATGTTTTGCATTGCTTGCTTCTAGGTTATATGAAGAATCAGAACTTACCGGTTGATTGACATTTTCACTACGCTTTACTATTATATTGGCCTTTGATAAAATTGAATAGTATTGCGTTTCGAACTGCTCCCGTTCGGCAAATGCTTCGTCAGGAATTTCCGCCTGAACCTCAATTTCCGTCTGTAAAACATCGAAGTTGGAATATAAAATCTCCATTTTACTAATGCGAATTTTTAAGTCACTCAATTGAAGATCACTCAGTTTCTCACACTTGTAAAGTAACGATACACAATTATTAAATTGAGTTAATTTAGCCTTTAAACTCGCACGCTGCTTAATTAGCTTATCCATTTTAAATGATGACACTTTTTTGTACCGTAACAGAATAATAAACAAGATTAGAATAAAACTTAACGAACAAGATATGTACTTACACTTTATACTTTAATCAACCACTATTTGTTTTACACTTTAATATTTATTATATTTCGTTGTTATAAACGCAAAATATATTGCAAAAACAATATAAGACACGAATTAATAAGTAATAACTTAAGCAAATTAAACTGAAGCTATCGATTGGCCGTTTGACGTTTAAATGCGAGCGCAATGAAAACCGGAGGTAGATTGTAAAAAAATGGAATGTATGAAATATAAGACAGTATCGTTTTTATTTTTTCGTTTCGAAAATGAATTATTATGCACTTAAATGAATTTGAAGAATACTTATGTTAAATAATAATGCAACGCATTAAAGAAAATGTAGGAAAGTAAGTATTTACGAAAATATGTTTTAAGATAAAAAAAAATGTAATTTACGAAAATTGCACACGAGAAAATATAAGAGGAGATAAGAAGAAATTATTGGAACGAACTCACTCAGATCAATTTCCTTATGCAGTTATTTGAAGTTACTTTTCAAAATGTCTGTCCGTTATCTTCCAATAACCGTTGACACTCTTGAATTTATTTTGGAATCTTCGTAATTTTGATGATACAAATAACTTCTTCAATTTTTATGCAACATTCGATGTTGAGTACGCCGATGTTTCCAATAATTACCACTCCTTGTTATCTCTGTGTGTATGATTTTTTCCTTTTCGCGGTTACTGACAATACTTAAGACGAATAATTTTTATGATTATTTCTTCGTATTTCAGTCTTGTTCTTCGAGAAGGACCATTTGTTGGGGTGTTGATTTATAAAGAAGTGGACTGTATATTTAAAGCTGGTTTAATGACTAAAATACAAAAATAATATTAATATTCGTTGGTCAGTTAATGTGAAGCGCGAAAAGTCTAGATGCGAAGTGTCGTGGATCGCGCCAAAAATGTATCGTCGCCTCCGCTCGTAGCTGCTCGGGTGGACTCGGTAAAAACGTTTTGTTTCTTCATGATGATATGAAGTGAGTGAAGGAACATGCTCCCCCCTGTTGAAGTAATTCAAGAGATTCAAGAGAAAAAGTAGTTATTCTTAGAAGTTTGTTGAAAAAAGATGCACTGTGGGTCTGGGAAAAACATCACAGTGAAGCTATTAGTAGACTCAAAAAAGAATTAACATCAGCCCCGGTGCTAACATTGTATTCCAACACAGTACCCATAGTCGTATCTGTCGATGCGAGCACAAGCGCACTGGGCGCGGTGCTACTGCAGGGCGGGCAGCCTGTCGAATTTGCTTCACTGACGCTCACTGAGACGCAGACTCGATACGCTCAAATTGAAAAAGAAATGTTAGCAATTGTGTTTGCATGTGAAAGATTTCACCAATATATATTTGGTAGGGTTGACGTGACTATGCAGACTGACCATAAGCCTCTTGAAGCAATTTTTAAAAAACCATTATCAGCGATACCTGCTCGGTTACAAAGGATGATGTTACGTATTCAAAATTATGTTTTTAATGTAATATATACGCCGGGTAAGTTTATGTATGTGGCAGATACACTGTCTCGTGCAGCCCTACCAGAATTGATGCAAGATCACATAGATAAAGAGATCGAGGCACAGACATGTTTTATGCTAGAAAATGTGCCATACAGCAACGAAAAGTTACGCATAATCAGAGCAAATATCTCGCAAGATGAAGAAGGTCTTATGTTGATCGATTACATACTGAAAGGCTGGCCTAAAAGCATTTACGCCGTTAATGATAAAATGGACTCCACTACTGAATCTCGAAAAATGCGGGCATACTGGCCGTACAGAGCAACATTGCAATACATCTGTCATCTGTCATCGACAAGTGAACATTAGCACAGTGTTTATAAATAATTTTTATTATTAAAACTATTATTTCAAATATTATATATAGTGCAAATTAACATTAATAAGTGAATTAATCACTGTAATCGTTCGCAAGTCACTGAAATCTATGAGTACTGTGAATAAATAATACTTACTGAGTGAACGTGAAACACAGAAACTAACACAGCACAGTGCACGAAGTGAAACAATTAGAAACTGAACTGACTAAATCGGTTAAATATCATTCAATTTTAACATTGACCAAATCAGTGTTCAAGTGATCTCCAATTTTTATCATAAAAATCAGTGATTGCTTTTATTATTGAATATCATACTGCCCTCAGACTAGAGTGAAAAAACAAACCGCTTAGAGCAATCAATTAATTCGTTACCACCACAGTCGGTTGCGTAGCGCAGTGGCCAACATCATAGACTTGCGATTAGGAAGATCCGACGGACACCGGTTCAAAACTTAGTGGTGCCGGTGACCTCAAGCTCTTTTTTTTTTGTTTTATTTTGTTTCACTTGTTTTTTTTTTATTATTGATAATCAAAACTTTCCAACCGAAGTCAAGATGGCACCCACTTCTACCTGTGCTGGTTGCCGACAGGACATATCAAGGAAAAATGAATTCATGCTCTGTTGTGTTTGTAAATCAAAATATGACCTGGATTGTGCAAATATAGAAGTTAAGCGGTATCTTATAATGGACATAAACCATAAAAACGATTGGAAATGTCCTGAATGCCACAGTAAAACACCGAAAACTGATAATACAAATTCGCCGATACGGCCTCCATTGAGCGCAGTGAGCAAACACGTAAATCCTGAAGAACTAACATCGGACCGTATAAACGTTACTTTACGCCCAAAAAAGCCCAAGACGAACACATCCCCAAGTCCGATGACGTCTGCACTCACTGGAGATGACATACGTAACATATTTAAAGAAGAATTTGGTATAATGCGGACCTCACTCCTGCAGGAGCTCCGTCAGACACTAAGACAATTGGTAAAGGATGAACTTGCTGCAGTAAAACAGGAAATATCGGCTCTGGAAGATGGTGTTCAATTTGTTGGCCAACAATATGAATCTACAAAAGAAGCTTATATTGTTCAGACAGAAATTGTCCGTGACCTACAAAATCAGAATATTCATTTGAAATCTGCAGTACAAGAACTATCGGGCCGTCTACTTGCTATGGAACAAAGTACTAGATCGTGTAACATTGAATTACAATGTGTGCCGGAACACAAAAACGAAAACCTTCTAAGTACAATTACACAACTTTGTAAAATTGTCTCATGCAATATAAAGAAGGAGGATATTCATAATTGTACACGTGTCGCTAAAATTAACAAAGATAGCAAGCGACCCCGCGCAATAGTTGTAAAGTTGGCTACACCTTTGCTGCGCGATTCACTTTTAGCAAGTGTCATTAAGTTTAACAAAGCGAACCCAAACGACAAAATCAACAGTAACCACTTAGGTATGGGTGGTCAAAAACAGCCGATTTATGTCGTCGAACATTTGTCACCGAACAATAAGAAATTACACGCAGCAGCACGCCTTTTTGCAAAAAATAATGGTTATAAGTTTGTATGGACGAGACAGGGCAAGGTCTTCATGCGGAAAACGGAGACCTCGGAATTCGTTTATGTAAGGGACCAAAGTGTGTTGGACGGACTTTCTTAGTGGACAATATTGTATATTAGTGCAAGGCTTGATACCTATTCATTATAGCTTAAAATGGGTTTAAATGTCTATTATCAGAATGTGAGAGGTCTGCGTACCAAGACTCACGATTTTTACTGTAATGTAACATGCACAAATTACGATATTGTGATACTCACTGAAACATGGTTGAATAATAGCGTTTACGACAAAGAATTGTTTGGGGATCAATTTAAAGTTTATAGAAGGGATCGCGAAAGCAGTGGCTTTCACAATGGTAAAGAAGGAGGTGGGGTTCTTATGGCTGTATCTAACAAATTAATATCCAGTAGAGTCATGAATTACGAAACTCAGTGTGAAGACCTATGGGTCAAAGTTGAATTATCTAACAATAATTCAATATTTTTCTGTGTTATTTATCTTCCACCTCCAGTGAAGCAAATTATTTTTCAGCACTTCATTGACAAATTTAATAGCGTATCCGAAAGCATTGAAAATGTTTGTGTTGTAGGAGACTTCAATATGAGCTTTATCAACTGGGTTCCACCTGGCTCAGATCAATTGTCAATAAATAGGGGCTCCTTGTTAGGCCAACAATTATTGGACTTTACTTCTTTGAATAATCTTGATCAATGTAATCAGGTGGTTAATAATAAAAATAAAATTTTAGATTTAGTTTTAAGCAATATTTCAAATACCACTGTTACGGCTGCGGATAGTTCCCTAGTTAGTATAGATCCCTTGCATGTGCCCTTGAAGATATCGATGGAGACCGCCGACCGCGTGTTACTTAAGCAAAACGATGCAGTTAAGAATTACAATTTCTATAAAGCCGATTATAATGCAATCATTTCAGAACTGGAGGGTCTAAATTGGCTTGAGAGACTGGCCGGTGGCAATGATGTTAACAAAATGGTTAACATTTTTTATACAATTTTATATGAAACTATAGCTAAATTTGTTCCTAAAACTAAATTTCATACAAATAAACATCCCCACTGGTTTTCTTTGGAACTTATTAAACTTAGTAAAGAACGATCAAAAATTTATCATAAATACAAAATATACAAAAACCCGTTAGATGAAATATCCTTGAAACTATTAACAAAACGGTGTAAAAACTTATCAACTTCGTGTTACAATGCCTATATAAGCAAAATCGAAAGTAATATTAAAGATAACCCTAAGTCTTTTTGGTCTTTTGTCAAGCAAAAATATAAATGTCCAAATCAGTATCCGGACAAGATGACACTTGGTGGTGACGTGGCTAACAATGGCTCTGATATATGTAATTTATTTGCCACTCATTTTTCCACAATTTTTACTTGTTCTTCTGACAAGCCTGGCAATATCAACAAAGAATCGATGAATTCCTCGAATATTCTAAGCGCGTTGTACATACCGCGACTTAAAATTTTAAAATTTTTAAAAAGACTTGATCAAAGTAAGGGAGCAGGACCTGATGACATTCCCGCTCGATTTGTGGCTCGGTGTTCCGATGTGTTAAGCTGGCCGCTTTATTTTATTTATAACAATTCTCTCAAAACCGGAATCTTTCCGACGCTTTGGAAGCGTGCAAAGGTCGTCCCTGTATATAAAAATGGAGACCCAGAGCTAGTATCTAATTATAGACCAATATCTATTTTATCTGTTTTCGCCAAGGTATTTGAGGGATTGGTTTATCCGTTCCTTTTTTCTCACGTGAAGCAAATATTATCAGATAACCAGCACGGCTTTATCCAAACGAGATCTCCAAACACCAATTTAGTCACCTATTCTAATTACCTTGTCAATGCTGTGGATGCCGGTTTTGAAGTGGATTCAATTTATGTTGACTTTTCCAAAGCATTTGATCGGGTTTGCCATGATATATTAATAAAAAAACTACAACGTTGCGGTATCGACCTACTGCGCTGGTTTACAAGCTATCTACATGAACGTTCTCAGCGGGTTGTTGTGAAGGGTTACCATTCTATGGAATACTTTTCCACCTCTGGCATTCCACAAGGCTCTATATTGGGACCGTGGCTCTTTAATCTATTTGTTAACGATATTGCCGCAGAATTTAAAGAAAGTGAAGTATATCTTTTTGCTGATGACCTAAAATTATGCCGTATAGTGGAAAGTTTGGAAGATAGTGCCAAATTACAAAGTGATATCAACAATCTATTAATTTGGTGTAGTAACAATAAAATGACGCTCAATAGCGACAAATGCCACCACATCAAGGTCTCGCGCAAAAATTGCAAATTTAATACACAATATCTCATCAATAATACAGTCTTACATAAATGTGAAACAATTCGTGACTTAGGCGTAACATTTGATAGTAAATTGACTTTTATTCCACATATGGATAATGTTGTGTCAAAGGCCTCAAAAATGCTAGGTTTTGTAATGCGAAATGGCAAAAATTTCAAGAAACCTGAGACCAAAATAAAATTATACAACGCGTATGTGAGAAGTCATCTTGAATATTGCACCGTAGTTTGGTCGCCTTCGTATGCTGTTCACCAGTTACGCATAGAGCGTCTTCAAAAACGATTCCTACGACATCTTTCTTATTACAGCAACATGCTCAAAAAATTGCCATCCTACGAGGAGAAGCTCAAACATTTTAATATGTCTAGTCTATCAAACAGAAGACAAGTCTTAGATCTAATATTCTTATACAAAGTGCTCAGAGGAATAATCAACTGCCCACCCCTGTTAAAATCATTTAATATAAGAGTTCCGCGCCGGCCGCCTCGCCACCGAGTTGGTTTACTTGATCCACCCGTTGCTAGAACTAAATTAAAATATAACTCAACTGTAGCTAGACTTTCCAGAAACTATAATGCATTGATTCATTCCATTGATATCTTCAAAGGCAACCTCAAATCATTTAATTCCGACATCCTTAAAATAATTAATGTTTGATTTTAGTTGTTGTTTTTTTAAATTAAAATACCGATTAGGATTTCTATTGTCAAAAAAAAAATCATAAAATTAATGTATCTTGATGCATCTTAGCCTAAATGTTCATAAATACATGTTGTGGCATCTAAAAACAGTGCTCTTAGCAGTTATTGTATGTTTTTGTCTTTATTTTGCTTGAATTATTGTGACTGTTACTGATTGTCCTTAAATAAATAAATAAATAAATAAATACATTGACGGCTTAATACTAAACATCGGCTTAGTGTACATTCCGTCATCATTGCGCGCCGAGATGTTGCGGCGGGTGCACGAAGGCCATTTAGGCATAGATCGGTGCAAAAGGCGCGCGCGTGATGTCATGTTCTGGCCAGGCATGGCGGCGGATGTGGAGCGCATGGTGCGCAGTTGTACTACTTGTGCGCTGCACGCGTCGCGACCCCGCCGTGAACCTATGATGCCGCATTCGATTCCCGATATGCCGTGGGCCAAATTAGGCTCAGATATTTTTGAGTATAAAAAATGTTATTATTTGATTTCGGTTGATTATTTTTCAAACTATGTTGAAGTGAATGAATTAAAATCATTAAGTAGTAAGGCTGTTATTATGGCGATGAAAGAGCAGTTCGCGAGACACGGCATACCTTTGGAGCTTATAACAGATAATGGCCCGTCATATAGTTCTAAAGAATTTAAAGATTTTATTAAAGACTGGGAAATTATTCACATTACATCCTCTCCACTTTATGCGCAATCGAATGGTAAAAGTGAGCGCACGGTCCGCACGGTAAAAAATATGTTAAAAAAATGTTGTGACTCTGGGCAGGACTATTATTTGGGTCTTTTAAATTTCAGAAATACCCCAAGAGATAAACTGGACTCTCCAGCTCAAATTCTGATGGGTAGAAGATTAAATACGAAGTTACCTGCCCACTGTTCACAGTTGAAAGATTTCACAGACTATAAAAAGAACTTTCGTGCTGTTATAGAACAAAAAGCTAAACAGAAAAAATATTATGACAGAACCACAAGAATTCTTCCTGACCTGAGTAAATTCGACAAAGTAGTAGTGGCAGATGGTAATAAACGTGACCTAATGAAGGTAATAGGAGAAGCACCACAGCCTCGATCCTACATACTGCAAGATGCAATTGGGCGTAAGTATAGACGTAATCGGCGTCACATAATAAGAAAGCTGCCAGTTGGTAGCCATGGTGAGATGTCGGCGAGTAAGACAGCACAAGCGCCAAGCGCGAACGCCGAACTCGGGGCGGCGCCGGCGGCGACCGCAGCAAAAGGCGCTTGCGAGGCACAGCTACAACCGTCACCTGCATCAACAGCCAAAGAGGCAAGCGGTCCTAAGCACAATCCTGGTACTACGTCATCGGTTATAACTAGGCGTCAGGCCAGACTCATAGCTCAATCCGATTTAGATAAATTTTAATACTAAGTTACTTTAGTTGCAGTACTATTTTTCTTTTATTTTATTTTTTTCAATATATTAGAATTACTTTGCTAAGCTCTAGTTTTAAAACACTTATTTTAAGTTTTGTTAAACACAATTTTTTTTTGTTAAAAACATTATTTTTTCAAAGGAAGAGAGATGAAGTATAATGTCGGTAGATTCACATAAATGTACCCCTCCATGAATTATAAAAATAAAACAGTATTCAACTAGCAAGCTGAGTTTTACTACAGTGTAAGTATGAAATTTTTACATTTGTGAAATTTTGGAGGTTGATACTCAAATAGTTGACCTTTCAAAATATGCAAATATGCAATAGTACGTCAAATTACAATAACAAATAAATATGTCAAAAACTGTCCTAGGTACAACATGTAACAAGTCAATTTAAACTTTTACGTATCACTATTTTGTACAAAAAGGCACTTTTGAGTTTCGGAATTCCGGAATTGAAATACTGAATATCGAAACCCAATTCCGGAATTGAAAAAGCGTCCGATATTCAAACCCTAGTGTGGTAGCGGTTAGATCCTGGCGTAGACTGCACTGTTTTTTGTTTATCTATTATTTTATTTTTTAATTACTCCTTGTTTATTATTTTTTATTACTTATTTGTTTTTTATTAATAAATAGTTTTTTTGTTTAAAATTTTTAAGAAAAAGATTTAAGTTAAAATAAAAAACGCGATTTTAGTACCCTTAATCGAATAATCTTTCGAAATGTTTCAGTTAAAGGCTTACGATCCGAAAAAAGTTCCACTTGCATCGTGGTTTCATGAAACACAATGATTTTTTTTAATAACTACACGTGCTGGCCTGCGTTGTCACCGTCATACTGTGATTCACAATGTTAATTTTTGAGGTAGAGAGGTAAAAATAAATAAAGCAAATGTTGTTTCAAATTTAAGGAATTTTTTGCATATAAAAAAATTCAGTATAATTAAATTAATTGTCCGATAGATGGCGTCCGTGCACGAAGATGCATTCTTTGAGACGCTCGCCAAAGTTTCACATTCCAACACGCGCACACAAAATTGTTCACGTTGAACATAGTCACCTAGATGGAGCTTTTGAACGATCATTATGTTGTAGGGATGAAAACAAATATTTCTGTAAAATGGAGCCTTCAAAGGCTCCGACGCAAAGTTCCGAGCGCTTGAGTACAGCGTCTCGTTGACCATCGTGGGCTGCTCTCAACAGAAACTTGAACAAGTGCCACATTTTCTTGGTGTCACCACAGACGGGACGCGTGTAACAATTTTTGGGGCCACATTACAGTTATCCCGAAAATTCTTAACCCACTTCAAAATTAACCGGCGGCGGCGGGCGGTTGGGAACAATTGGACGCCGAGGGACATTGAACCACGTGTGGAATGCGCGCTGTGTATTAACAACTGAGTTGTTATTACGAAAAAACTCGACTACACTAGAAAGCTCGATCTCCCCATATGCAACACCAACTTCCTTCTCCACTCCTTTTCCTTTCGTGCCGCCCAACTGTGGAATCATTTACCGGGTACTTTACATCTATGCTCTTCAGTGGAGTCATTTCGGCGTAAACTGAAGCAGCATTTTCTTTCGGAGCATAAAGTATGAACCTAATTTGTTATCATCATCATTTCATTTTTATTTATTTAGTTATATATCTATTGTGTATGTATATATATATATATATATACAGGGTGTCCCAAAAAATAGTGTCAAGCGAAAGTCCAGAGTTAGAGCACCTCTTGGAGTACCCGAATCACCCCCATGTATGTTCCGCGATTATTCGTAGTTTTAGAGTAATAATTTTTTTTCTGACTTTTTGAAAACGATCTAAAGAACTTAAAATTTTTTTATAAAAAAAAGTTGAACATATTTTAATGTTTTTCTTTATGCCACTGAATTATCTTTAGTGCTTCTTTTATGTCTAAAATAATCAGCTTCGTAACTTTAGTGGAAATTTAGAAAACAGTAGTGTAAAGTCAAAATTTGAATGTTAGTGAATAATTACTTAAAAATTCATCTTTAAATTAAAAATCTAAACAGGCGAATTCATGGTTTCTAAGTATGTGTAAAAACTTCTCTATACTCTCTGCTTTCATAATAATTTAAAAAAAAGTACTTAATAGGGCTACTTTGGCTTTGGCATAAGACAGGAAGGTGAAAATTTCATAAAACTCGACTTCTGAATAATTTTTTTTTTAATTCCAATTATTTATTATTAACCAAAAATGATTGTAGAAAAGCTAAAAATTTTTTATTTGAAGGTCAAAAATAACTATTCTTGCTGCCATCTTTAATAACCTTTGAAGGTTTATTATAACTTAATAAATGAAACAAAACATTATTTTCAAAGTATTTATTATTCGATCGCTTAAAGAAAGTTTTCAAAATGACGACCTTCGTGCTCAATACATATTCTACATCGTCTAAAAAAGTTTTCTTTTAAATTTATAAATGCAATTCTGTTGTTTTTTATTATTTCTTCCGCTTGTCTTAATTTTGTTCTTAACACTGTGACGTTTGTAATGTCCTTGGCGTATACTAATTCCTTGTAGTATCCTCAGACGAAAAAATCTATGGGGTTCAAGTCGGGGGACCGTGGCGGCCACGCAATGGACCCTCCACGACCGATTCATCTGCCTGGAAATGTTTCAGACAAATGTTGTCTAACATTTCTAGCAAAATGGCATGGAGCTCCGTCGTTTTGAAAAATCATATTTCTCCGCGTTAATAGGTCTACATCTTCTAATAAGACGCCGAGATCACGTCGTAGAAATTGCAATTAGGCGTCGCTGTTCAGTCGGTCCGGTAGTTCGAACGGACCAATCAGCTGTCCGTTTAGGATGCCTGACCACAAATTGATACTAAATTGTTCTTGGAAATTAGATTCCCTTGTGAGGTGTGGATTTTCAATACTCCACGAATGGTAGTTATGCGCATTAAACACCCCACATCGCTTAAAATGTGATTCATCAGTCCATAGAATATTTTTAAAGAAATTTTCGTTTTCAGCTTGTCTCCGTAACATTTCCTGACAAAATGCCACCCTTCTCGGGTAGTCTGCGGGCTTGAGCTGCTGAACTTTCTGGATGTGATATGGGTGAAAACGCTCTTGATGAAGTATTCGATGTGCTTGTGATTTCGGAATTCCGATTCGACGTTCTATTGTTCTTACACTAACTGATGGATCTCTCACCACTTCTTCGACCACTGATTGGACAGTATCTGGGTCACTCATTTCATATGGGCGCCCCGATCTTCTACCTGGTAGGCGTCCTTCCATGTAAGAGTTATGTACTCTTAAAATCATGCGATGATCAGGCCAAGTTTCAGGCTGAGGTCCACCTCCATGTTGTACTTGCTGCCGGAACAACCTGGCTGCTTCAGAAGCATTTCCTCTTGCATATCCATAAAAGTAATGCATAAGAGCATATTCTTGCGATGAAAAAGACATCACAAAATGAAGAGCTTGAAAAGTCCGTTAAGAATGCCAAAGGACAATGCCAGAAAATGTATGGAGCTATGCCCCACTTGTAAATATGCACGCCCACAATTGATACTTATACTCACGTATGCGTCATTGTAATGGCTTTTTATATATATAAAATATAGTTTTAAACACCGTGCGAATATAAAGATATTAGACTTAAAAAATAAGCGCCTGCTATTTTTGATCAGCAAAGTTGCGAAAAGACCATTTGCATTGAATTCTAAAAATATGTATTATTTTCCATAAAATAATATTTTTTGACGGATATAAGTCATTAATTACAATTACAATACTTCTACCGTATTCGTGTATTTGTCAGCTATGGTTAACACCTTTTATTTAACCGTAAAAACGCCAATCTTCTTAATATCGTTAGTGCAAGAAACAATAAAAAATGCAACTGAATAATATTGTTCCATTTTGAGGATACCTACAATTATAAAGCTTATACTCCCAACTAAAGTTGAGAGTATAAGGTTTATAGGTAGAAAATACCCATAGCCTAGAGAAAATGCAAGGTTTAACACAATTATAGGATAAGGCTTAGAGAAATTATTAGAATAGGACTTTTGCACAGCTAACATTGAAGTGTTTGCTTAGGTGTCATACAAAGGAGTGGCAGCTCTCAGGGTGTATTCATCACTGCTGGGAGTCTACTACTACTCGAAATGTTGACTTGCAAGTTGCGTTTAATCAATCAATGTAGTAAGAAAGCTAGAGAGTCAATAAAACAGATTTATTGTGTAATATCATTACAGTTGTGGCTTTTTTGCTGTAGCTGACAGACAGCTTGTAACGAATTGCAGCCTGCCTGTGTCTGGCCAGTCTAGATTCTGGTCTTTAAATAGGAATTGCGATTAAGGTGTATAATAAAATTCGAATGTTTATATTTATAATCATTATTTTATTGTTTCTTCATGTCAATTATTATTGAATTATTTATGAAGAGTAATTGAAATAGTCTTGTCTAAATAATATTTTGTATTTTGTAACCTCTATTAAACATACTATTTACTACTTCAACTACCCATCTTGAGAATGTTACCCAGCTGGTTTTATTGGCTTGCAATGTTGTCAATTGATATTCTTCATTATTCACAGTTTCAGGTTCGATGACTTTATAGCTGTGTGCTTCCATTTCTAGTACCACAAAATGTCCTATCAAGAATAAAAACATCGCCATTCCTAAAAAATTATGTTACTTGATTGTTAAACAATTTCATCATTTTCCCTGCATCACTATTTACTGCCTTATATGGTCCTGAGACATCTAAGATGTACCGATCACAACACACAATTAAAAAGTCTCAATAGATTTTCATATTTGTGTGTGCTGTAGGTTAATCGACGCACTACATTGTTGCATCCTCGACATATTAACATGCTTACAGTGAGGAAGGCTATAATGCTTCCAGTTACACCAAATAATTCAGAAGTATTCAATTAGTGGATGATGTAGTGGAGGTGGGGTTGGCACTTCTTGAGTAAGACCACCACCAGTCTCATTCTCCATAAAACCTCCTACTCTGCTTACATTCCTTTCCGATGCCGATTAGCTCTTCCCCAACAATTATAGCAAGCAATAGGTGGATGAAATATTACCTGTAAAAAATAGTATGACATTAATGATAATTACTTATATAACATATTTAACAAAAAGTTAAAAGAGTATGTTCAAAATAATTTGTATAATACACACCTCATTTTTCACACCCATGACAAAACTATATGTAATACCTCTTCACTGGTACCTAATTCTGTGTTGCTTAACAGTGTACCTTCCTCTTAAAAGAGAGTGCTCACATCCAATGCATACCTACTCGATGACCGAGAGATTCATTGTTTCCATCATCTGACAACCGTCTTAGGATCTTGTAGCACTGAAACCATTGAACTGTATTTGGCCAGAGCTGAAAATAAATAATATTTCTATTAAATGATTTTATATGTTCACATGTTGTGAAGAGAGAATGAAGTAAAACAAACTTCATCTAATGA
Organism: Schoenobius gigantellus; assembly: GCA_963935595.1. Taxonomy (NCBI): domain Eukaryota; kingdom Metazoa; phylum Arthropoda; class Insecta; order Lepidoptera; family Crambidae; genus Schoenobius; species Schoenobius gigantellus. The sequence continues at coordinate 43,776,053 of OZ012541.1, read as the reverse complement.
ATAGCTATATACGGAATGAGTGAATACAATCATTTACCTTTAGCTATGTTGCGCATCTCTGTTCAAATCTGATACGAAACGTTTTCGTTGAAGTGATACACAAACTACAGTTTATGCACCGCGACATTTTCGACATTAGTAATTTACTTTAAAAAATACGATAAACTATAATCGCACGCACACAGAAAAAAACACAAACCAAACAACAACAAGGCAAGGCAACAAAACGGAAATGTCTATGTTGCTTTTTATTTTAATCCCCTGTTTTACAGCTCCGTCATCATGACTTTTAAGCCATGTTAAAAGAAACTATTCGACAAATAAACTGATTACATTTTAAGTCAACGATCCTCCATTTCCAGTGTTGATTTTGACTTGATCCAAGTCTAAGAATGGAATAATGATATGTTATTAATAGTGATGTGTTACTATAGTACTTATGACCAAAATGCGTGAAGCAATTGTACACAGAACTAGCTCCTATTCTAGACCTATAGGCTTAGACAAAAGCCTCACGCTCATTTTTCCACAGTCGTTCCGCAGAAAAAATATATGGAGATGACATTAGCTGCGGAAAACAGAGCGTGAGGCTATCACATTCTAATGTCATTTCCATACATTTTCTCTTCGGAACAACTACGAAAAAATAAGCGTGTGGCTTTTGTCTAGGCCCATTGTAAACTATTAAAAAGTTAGTTTATTAGTAGTTCTGTTTATTATCTTGCTACTTATTAGCACTAACTTGAAAAAGTAGCCTCGTTTTATGGACATTAAATACACTCGGTCTTATTACAAAACTTAGTTTTGATTTAAACCTGATGCTCTTTCACTTTTGTTAATAAGATTAGATATGGATATGGTTATAAGGCGGAATGGCTTTTACGCCCCGGAGTGGCTATTCGGACCCGATAGAAACGTAATCAAAAATAACTTATAGAATAAAATCTAAAACTGTAGGTTGGACAGACCACACATAGCGGAGAGAGCGAAGCGAGCGGAGCATGATAATGCATGTTTCATGCTCCACGCGCAAAAATCAATTATTACGTAAAATCCACCATCCCGTCGCCATCATTCCTCGCCCGGAGCGCATACCGCCTATCTCATAGCGATCACTCGTTATCGCTTTCTTGACATTAGATTAATAATTCTAATGTCACGAAAGCGATAGCGAGTTATTGTTTTGAGATAGGCGGTCCCTATAGAATGCGATTACTATTCGGACCCGATAGTGAATTGTTATCGAAAATAACTTATAGGATCAAACTGAAAAAAGTAGGTTAGATTAGATATTGTGACCATACGCAGTGGAGCGAGCGAAGCGAGCGGAGCATGAATCTGGATGAACACTGCATGTTTTCATGTTCCGGGTCCGAATAGCAATCGACTTTTATTAGGACCCGGGTCCGAATAGACACAACCTTTACGTCTATGGCTGGGCCCGGCGCAAAAAGCTAATGCACAAAGCCGTGAAAAAACAACATTCAAAATGGCTTCGAAATCATGGTTTCCTTTTTTGATGAAATGCAAATGCATTTTATTTTGAGTTTTGCTCTCGCACGCTTAATTGATTATTGAATGCCTCCAAAATTATTATTTTTATTTAAGTATTTATTTACATTTTGTCGTAACTCTGGGACCAGTGGGGCAAATTCTGGCATTCTCCTTTGTCAAAATCCCATATTCACACAAAACCAAATCGTAATCGCACTCAAGGTCCGTAAAGAAAGCAAAGTTCGACAAATGAGCGTATCGTACGTAAGGCGCAAACAAAAGCAGGCAAACGACTGGCGCCAGAACACAATAGGCGCTCGGACAACACCCCCCGCCTCATCCCCTTGTCACAAAGAATAGCATTCCTCAGTTACAGTTATCCATTTCGCCAATGAGAGTGAGAGAGATAGCAATAATGCGGTCTCTTTCATATCCTCTCACTCGGGCAATTTTTTAGCAGGTAAGTACTGCGTTACATCCAACACTACGCGGATCACACTCCGATGTGATCCGCGAGAAAAATATTTAAATATGGGTTTCATGTAGTTAATTTTTGCTAAATTGTAATTAATCTGAACCTTAGAAATTATAAAAAGACCAGATATTTTTTTTTATCATCTGATAGGAATTTGGTAAATTTTATGAAATTTTCACCTCGCTGTCTTTGATGGCCGATTTAAGCCAAAGTAGCCCTATTAAGTACTTCTTTTTTTAAATGATTATGAAAGCAGAGAGTCTAGAGAAGTTTTTACACATACTTAGAAACCATGAATTCGCCTGTTTAGATTTTTAATTTAAAGATGAATTTTTAAGTAATTATTCACTAACATTCCAATTTTGACTTTACACTACTGTTTTCTAAATTTCCACTAAAATTACGAAGCTGATTATTTTAGACATAAAAGAAGCACTAAAGATGATTCAGTGGCAAAAAGAAAAACATTAAAATATGTTCTAACTCTGGACTTTCGCTTGACACTATTTTTTGGGACACCCTGTATATATATATATATCGCAAACCATATTGCTTCCACCTATTGCCCAAATATCATTTAATTCTGCGTCCACCGCGTTCCAGCTTCCGTATACGGACGCAATTTTGCAATCGCTGTAGTCACGATAGTCCTGACATCTCTGATGACAGTTCTGAACTTTTTGTTTGGACGCATTTTTGTTCCACTAGTAAAAGATTAGTTCGCAGCTTTGCCGCGCGGAGTAAGTAGCGCTAATGACGGCTGCGTATACCTCTCCTCCCGCCTTCTTCGTCCCTTAAGCGTATATTTTGAAACGGCTTGACGATAGTTCTGCGTCCGAGCATTTAAACTGGTTTAAACTGCCTACCGACACTGCGCCGCCATGGGCGCCAGGTTCTCAGCTCATTTTGACTTCGGACGCACAAGAGTTAACGTTGTGGTTGGTTCTTAAATGCGAATTTCGTCTCAATATTTGATTGTTTTTTGAAATAAAAATGCCTTTGACGAGATACCAGAGAAAAATTGAAAAGTTAAAAAAAAGAAAAATGTTGGTGGATTGTTCTCTCGCTGGTAAGTAATTACATAATTTCTTATTTTTATTTAGTTTTGCAAAAAATAAATGGTTGTTCTTAATTTTTGTTTGTATTTGGTATTTTTAGTTGGCATGAAAGGTACCTAAGTACCTATAGGTATCTAGGATAGTAGGATCTTTTTATTATACAAAGGATTTCTTATTAGGTATATGTAATGTTATTTTTACGAATATTTTATAATAAATTAGCCAACTTAGTCAAGCCATTCGTAAATGATGGGCTTACTACCGAAAATACTAATATGAACCCAGGGTCAGATTTGAATAGTTTTAAATATTTTGTTTTAGTTTTGTTTCTTATAGTATTTGACAATGGTTTAAAGCCTCATCAACAGCTCATATACGTCCCCGAGGGGCTCGAGCTTACCCTAAACTAGGGCGATTAGGCCTTAGTCAACCACGCTGGCCAAGTGCGGGTTGGTCGACTTCACACTCACACACAACCTGTAAAGAAATTCTTTCTTCACAGGTGTGTGCAGGTTTAATCACGATGTTTTCCTTCATCGTAAAAGCGTCGAATAAACGTTCATATGAATTCAAAATTTGAAAACACATTGGTACGTGGCGGGGTTCGAACCGCTACCTCCCGATTGGAAGGCGACAGCCTTACGCACTACGCCATCGACGTTTAATCGGCCTACTCGTATATTATCCGTAATAAATACACTCTTTGTACTCTTATGAGGAAAAACTTTTTTCCACTCTTTGATTTGTACTAACATTAAATGACGAAGTTGTCCTTATAATAATTTATTTTTAGATAAAATCGTCCCTGGAGCAAGTAACGCTTGTTCAACGGAAAATATTTCTATTTTATCTGAGATAATCATTAAGCCACCATTCCACTCAGAACAAGGACTGGCATGTCCTGAGCCAGTCCATAATGATGACATTGACAGGTGAGTGAGAACTAATCAATCCAATCACACACGAATTTAGTAAAAAAACAAGACAGTATTATTAATTTTATGATTATTTTTTAGCATTTATGGCTTTAATTCTGATTGTTCTGAATACGAACCATCACCTAATGAAGAAAGTAGTGATAACTCATCGATAAAATCGTTGGAAAAGGTAACCTATTTATTTACCTAATCAAAAATAAAGGAAGGGGGCCTACATGTACAATCGGCGTCAAAAGTAGATAAACATTTTAGTACCGTGACACATCAACTATTAACAATGTAATATATGTGTAACCATACTAAATGAACGGACTAGTTGGTGTAACATGGTACTAAAATGTCCATCTACTTCTGCAGCCGACCGTACGATAATATAAAGAAAGCTTTTTTTGTTGTAGATTGATGACGACTCTGCAAATATTATGCTTAAACCAATAAGTGCGGAGAGTTATAGCAATAATTCATCGGTAGCTTTTTCTGCAAAGGTAAAATTTATTTATTTATCTAATCTTCAAATTCATGCATGTTTGAAAATAGATTCATTAATTTACCTACCCTGTAGAAATAATATAAGTGGATACCACTCCACTTATTTTGTTTCTACATGGAGTGGAGTTAGGTGGAGTTGATTGAGTCGATTGGATGTTTTTTGATAGTTGGGTGAAAATGTGGAAGTTGAGTAGGCTCAGTGGAGTTGTGGCGTTGAATGGGTTAGGTGGCTTCGAGTGGAATGGAGTTGAGGAGTGTCGAATGGTGTTGAGTGCAGTTTAGTCGTATTATGGCGCTATATCGAAAATGAATCAAACAATGGGAGGCATGGTCTATACGTAAACGCGGGGCGCCCCCCGTACTCAAGTAGCTAGTCTTTATATCTATGTCACCAAAGTCATGAATGCGTTGCGCCCGCATGCAATCAGATCGTTTAGAAATTACCGACGTAAGCGACAAAATACAAATTATTTTATTAAAAAATAACTATAATGATTAGAAAAAAATGCTTCTGTACGATTGTGGATACTGATGATGGCTAATTATTTAAGGATCCTTTTAATGAATACCTAGCACCGTTTACTAGTAATCCTGAATATTATTATTTTTAAGTGGTAATTTCAAAAATAAAAAGTATCGAGGCAAAATCTTTAAATCGCGTTTCCGGTTCTGCTCGTGACTAGTTAAAGATATAAAGAAACACATATTTGACTTTCAGAATAAGCGAAGTAGAATTAGATCAATTTATGTGTGGTTGAGAGAGTTTGGTGGAGTTGGGTGGGGTTGATGATCGTTGTACAGATTGAATAACTTTGAGTGGAGTTACTGGCGTTAAATGATTTTGAGTAATATTGAATAGAGTAGAGCAGATTGGTGTCGAGTAGTGTTGAGTGGTGTTGGGTGGTGTTGAGTGGCGTTGAAAGCAGCAGTATTAGGTTAACTTTACTTTCCATTCAAATCAAGATAATAAGTAAGTAGTATTTTTTGTTATAGATTGATGATGAATCTGAAATATCGAAACCTTCTAAAAATAATGAAAAAGAAACAAAATCTTTAAGAAAAAGGGATTTTTGTTTTTATTGTGAAGAACAGGTTTTAAACTTTGCACGACATATAGCGAGAAATCATATTCTTCAAACAGAAGTACAACGAATAATGTCTTATCCTAAAAAGAGCAAGAAAAGGAACCAACTTCTGAATTCATTAAGAAAAAAAGGAAATTACATTCTTAATTCCAGCGGAGTTGTCAAACCTATGCGAAGTGATCTTGCGTCGACACAAGACGAATATTTGCCCTGTTCTTTCTGTTTCGGATACTATAAAAAGAAACAGCTATGGCGGCATAGAAAGACTTGTACTGAAAAGCAACAAGGAGGGACCAAAAATGCCCAAGCAGATGGTCAAAACTTTCTTTTGCGTCATTTAAAGATTGATGTACAATTAAGAGAACAAGTTTTTCCGAGAATGAGAGCAGATAAAGTGTCTTTAGTAGCTAAAAAAGACCCTCTCATTTGCGCCTTTCGCGGTAAATATCTCAAGATGCATCGGGAAAAACATTTCATTAATGTGACATCAAGAAAAATGCGTGAGTTATGAAAATTATTGATCGAATTAAGAAAGAAAGAACCCAATATTTCGTCACTATTTGATGCCCTTCAACCTAAATACTATGATACGATTATAGAAGCCACTAAGGTGGCAGCATCTTATAGTACCGAAATGGATAAATACGAATCCCCTACATTTGCGATGAACATAGTTACATCCTTAAAGCAGTGTGCAAATATTGCCATCTTATATGCATTAAAAAAAAAAGAAGAATATTTCAGTGTACAAACTGCTGAAGCTGAAGCAAATTTAAAGACACTCATTCAGTTGCTGACAGATAACTGGCGATACGACATATCAGCACAAGCTGCCGATGATCTGAATTTAAAAAAGTGGAACAAGGTTACATTAGTTCCTCTGGCTACAGACTTAAAACTTCTGAAAGAATATCTCTCAAAAAAGGTTCAAGCATGTAGAGAGGCTATAAAAGCTAAAATAGCAACCAAAACACACTACTGCGATATGGTAGAGTCAATTTACTGCAGGATTTTATTGTTGAACAGGAGAAGACCAGGTGAACTTCAACGTGTTTTATTGAACACTTACGAAGAATCTAGCAATCCACAATCTCACTACCAAGAGTTTGATAAAACGTTATCTAAATCTGAGCAAATACTCTTACGTAAATTCAAAAGACTTGTAATACGAGGAAAGCGCAACAGAGGCGTTCCTGTCCTTCTTAGCGCAGATGTACAAGAAGACATAGACTTATTACTGTCAATTCGAAAAAAATACATCCCTGAGGACAATAAAATGGCAAAAGAGTGCGGCGCTAAATATCCAGATGCCATCTCAGCTACAAGACTCCGAAAACATCTAGCAACGTTAACACAGATATTAAGTATGACAGACAATGATTTAGAACAGCTATCAACATTTATGGGACATTCAAGTGGAATTCACAAAAAGTCGTATCGTTTACCTGATGACGTGTATCAGACAGCCAAGATGTCAAAATTACTCCTATTGATGGAAGACGGAAAAGCAGACCAGTTTAAAGGAAAAAGCTTAGATGAAATAGATTTGAATTTGGACGAAGAAATTAATATAGAAGATGGTGAAGAAGAAGAAATAACTGCAGTGGAGAGCGTAGATGAGAGACTCTATGATAATGTTATTGAAATTCCTGTGAACGAAGAAGAAGAGCGTCCAAAAGAAAACACACCACCTAAAACACATACAAATAAAAAAAAGAGAGAGCTAATTCCATGGACAGCTGAACAAAAGATAAAAACAAAGGATTATTTTAAGAAACACAAATAAAAAGATACCACCAAAAAGAGACGAATGTGAAAAAGTCATAGCTCAATATCCTAAGCTATTTATTAATAAAAATTGGTTAAAAATTAAAGTCTATGTACAAAATGTATATACCAATAAATGTAAATAGTTTATGACAACATTAAATAAAATTATATAATACATATCATAATATAACTTACATTTTAGGTAAAATAGAACATATTTATAAAGTTACAGATACAAATAGTTGTAAATAGTAATTGATTTAAAAGATTCATTAAAATGATTGTGTGAAATATTTTAAAAATATAATTATTGTAAATACCTTTTTGCATTATTTTACTTAATAGGGCAAAACTTAAAATAGAATTGTTAAATCATTCCAAAAAGAAAAGAATGTGTGTTGAATTTATCATTCTAATTGTTATTGAAATGTAAATAATAAATGTAAAATATAATTTTGTTAATAAAATCGGAAAACAAGTTTGATGTCTTTAATTTTTCAAACAACAGGTACATAATATAATTAAGCTGAATCCTAAATTCTATACAGAGGATCAAAGAGAGAGACAGATAGAGATCAAATGAAAGGGTGTGTGTGTCAGCGTGAGGGAGATAGTGTGTGTATGTGTGTGAGCGATTGAGAGTAAAAGAGGGTATGTGTGTATTCGCGCACGTGTGACTATATGTGCGTGTGTGTGTTTACACGTATGTGCGTGAGTGGGTACGTGTGTGTGGTCGTGTGTTTCTGTGGAAGTAAGGCGATTCACACACTGCCACGCACCACGCAGCAGTGCGTGAATGCGTGTTCTTACGTTGCTTGTAAGTATCTCCGTTTGTATAGAAAACACGCACAGTCCAACACACAGAAAACGCATCCACGCGCGTGAATGCAGATCACGCGTCTACAAGTGGAGAAAGACGCACCCACGCGCGTAGGTGCGGGCGAGACGCAAGGTATGGCACACCGAGTCCCGCAGTGACGTGCGAGATTTTCGAAGGGTTTGACGTTGATTTTGGAAACACAGCTACGCGCGGAAGTGCGTAAAAAACACGCATGATGATGCACATCTGCACTCTCGCAAGTACGCGCGTAGGTGCGTCGACACGCAACATGCAGTGTGGTGCGTGGCAGTGTGTGAATCGCCTAAGTATTTGTCTGCGTGTGACGGAACTTGGTTTGTAATTTCATCCTTTTCTATTAGAGCATGAATACTTATTAAAATTTTCTTAAAAAGTTTAAGGAAGTTTTAATATTGTTGATTTTAAGATTTTCTTATCGTAATGTAATGTATGTAACCTTTGATAAAGAGATCTGAAATGTTTTTGTTTTATTGTTTTATCTATTTCTGTCTAACGACCATAGCGTTGAGAGGAAATTTATTCAACCAGTGTATTTCTCTCTGTGTGTGACTGTTTATGAGGGTTTGAGCATGCGTGCGTGTGTGTATGTTTTTGAGCGAGAAGGAGAGGGTGTGAATGCGTGTGCTTGTGTAAGCAAGATGGGGATGTGTGTGTTTGTGTGTGCGCGCGCATGTGGATGGAAAGTTGCTTGCGTTCTTGCGGTCAGGTGTATCTGTGTGAGGGAGGGTTTGAGTGGCAGAACTCTGTGTGTATTTTTTTCATATCTTTTAGAGCAAGAATATTGACATTTTCTTAAAAATAATTTTATTTAACTATGTCACTTTTGGTAGATTTGAACTTTTTTGTCTCTTTCTGTCTAACAACCATAGCGTTGAGACAATGTGTCAAACCAGTGTTTTTCTATCTCTGTGTGACTGTTTATTAGGGTTTGAGCGCGCGTGTGTGTGTATTTATATATGTGTGCGTGATGGAGCGGATACGTGGGTGTGTATGTGAGCGAGAAAGAGAGAGAGAGTATGTGTGTGAGCGAAGAGAGAGAATGTGTGTATGAGTGAGTGAGAGAGAGAATATGTGTATGAGTGTGAGTGAGAGAGAGAATGTGAGTATAATGTGTGTGTATACGTGTGTGATAAGCTCAGTAAGTTTTTATTCTTACTTATTAAAGCAAGAGTTATCACATTTTCTTAAAAAGAATCATAAGATCAATATTCTTGACGCTATCTTGGAAAAAATTAAAACATTGTGAAATACAAAACTACTGCTAAATATGAAAAAAATAAAAGCCTTTAAAATCAAATTATTTTTATTTACCTCCTTATGCCGAATTCTTTACAATAGTATCTAATAACTTAACAATAGTGATTCGGAAATTAGAATAAAAAAACTTAATCATTAATAAATGATGTAGGATCAGCAAGCCTAATAAGTTGAAAAAATATTTTTTTCATGTTCACGTAAAACGTTTGCGTAAATTCTGTTTTAATAAGTATTCATTTATTTCTTGAATTATAAAAGTTCAATTGGTAGAAATCGGACAACTGAAGAAGTAAAACCGAAGTTAAACAAACGTTTTTACGTTGATATCAAAAGGATTAAAATACACGATATGCAATTATGAGTTACGCTTAGCTTTTACTCATTTGTAATTTTGTAACGATCAAGGTGGTACACGACAGAAGTGATGAAGGTTTTTGACATAATAATATAATGTGAAAATAAAGAGCAGCAGTACAGCATTTGCACTCGTATGTATCAGATGATATTGTGAATTAACTTATGAAACGTAACACAAAGCTCATGGTTCGGCTACTATATCTAAATGTTGGAACACTGTAATGCGCACATACGCGTGGTTCAATACAGTATGAAAGAGCCAGTTACAGAGTACGTATTGCAATTTGAATTTTGTTTGACGTAATTATTGGGTGATTTTAATCTTGCTTCGAGTTTGCTATGTTTATATAAACTCATGTCTTCATCTGTTCCATGATATTTCTGGAGTAGTGCATAAGAATCCTTATTTTTACTAATTTTGCGTTTTCGGCTGGATATTGATTGAAAATACTTTTTAATCATAAAACACTTCTCACAAAAAGTGTTTAGAGTATTGCTATTACGCCTTTTACAAAAATCACAGCTTCGAAAATTGAGTGAGTGACTCTTGTTGAAATTTGCCGAATCAAAGACCGTTAAAGCGAGGTGATTTCTTGTTGTTGCCACTGTCTTCTCATCTATCGGTATGATACTGATATCTTTATGGCAAGCGGATTTTTTAAAAATAGTTGTCTCGTGTTTCAAAAATATGTTCTCGTCGCCACTGTCATTACTCGAATATGATTCAGAATCGCTGGTGTCCCGCACCAAACATGTCTCTTTTGATTGTATACTCCAGAAATCTTCAATTGAAGAATTACAGCTGTTGGATCGGCTTAATTTTGCACTCATTGTTCTAATAATTATTATGAATAATTATTATTGTTGTAAATGGTGCAAAATGATCGTCCGTAAAGGGTGCAATATAAGAACATACTAACCTAACGCTCAGAAACGCAATTTAAGAATTTTACGGTATTGATATTGCGATTAATATGAAATATGTTAATTGGAGTTCATTTTGTATGGAGTAAAAAATATACTTATAGGTATACAAGTCCTGTGGGGCATTGACCTCAGAGGGACGCAATAGTCACCGCAGAGCGATAGGATGTCCCATTGAGGGTACCATGAAAAGTGTGTATAGTAAATTTTGTTTTTAATCATAATATTGAGTCGATTTACTACATCTATGCAATAAATGTAAAGAGTATTCACGAATATGTCTTTTAAAAAGGCCATAAAATCGTAGGACGCAATGGTGACCGATCTGTGGAAAGACGCAGAAATGATAGCGGGATTTATATATATATGTAAAGAAAACCTTTGCTCTCCTTTAGATTGTCTTTGGCGTGTTTTGACATAGGTATCACGGCTGACTTTTGTGACAATTAATAAATATAAGAATATTTAATTTGTTTTCGTAAAGAATTAACTTCCTTTTATAATATAAAAGCATTTCTAAGGTATTTAAGAATAAGCATGAAATAGGGGCTTTAAATGTTGTTTCTTTAATTTTTACAGGTGAGTGAATTTTATGTTTACGAATTGTATTCGTTGTGTTTGTTAAACATTAGATGTAAAAACATATTGTGAAATAAAACTTTAATTTTTACAGAGAAACGCAATTACGTCTTTATTTCAATCCTAACTTTACATAAAGAATAAACATTATTATAAAACAACATTTTCGCAAATATTTCACGGAATATGGAAAAATTGAGATTTGATTTTGCTGTAAAGCAAACGGCTGATGGAAAATCAAACATCATATGTATAACTTCAATAGCTACACTTGAAGGACGGGTTTTTGGAATACCAGCTGAATACCAACCTGTTAATCTACATCAAGCAATCACAAATACTTGCAATTACAGCAAAGTGAAAAAATCATTGAATAAAAGACATCAAACAAGGAAAATATGGATAACATTGACGAATGATATGTCAAAAATATATTTGGACGAGGAACAAAATCTACAGTTTAATGATATTTATCTGGAAGAAATTTCAGATGAAAAAAATAATGATGAATCTACATGTAGTAATAAATCGTTAGAAAAACTTTTAGCAAAACTAATTGAAAATAATGAAAAAAAATCTGAGATACAAAATTTAGGGAAGATTGCAAAGGATTTTGTCATTGGGAAATTTACTGGAAGGAACACAAATGCTTTTCAGTGGATTGATGATTTTAATAAAGAATGTGAACGTTTCCAAATTGAAGAAGACAAAAAGAAAATTGAAATTTTTTTTGGAATACTCCAGTATAGATTGGTACAGCTGTATGATTATGAAACTTACGGTGGAATCAGAATGGGGCAAATGGGAAAAAAGTTTTTGTGAGACATTTGCAAACAAAGGATGGTCACCCATTAGATATGCTCTGGCCTTTAAATATCAAACAGGTTCATTACTTGAGTATGCTTTAAAGAAAGAGAAATTGTTACTGGAAGTGAGAAAATCAATTGATACTGGAACACTTATAGACCTCATAGCATTTGGATTACCTAATTATGTAGCAGATAAAATAGATAGAGGGAATTTACAAGAAACAGAGGATATTTATAATGAAATAGGAAAACTGGAACATCTTGTTGGGAAAAATAAATATGTTAGTAAAAGTGTTTTATATTATGACACTAAATCTAAAAGAAGTGAAGAAAAAATACCATGCCAAATTTGTTTGAATGAGAAAAAAGGAAAGCGATACCATTCTGAGGAAAATTGTTGGTTTAAAGTGAAAAATGAAAAAGCAATGGTAAAAACTGTAAATAACTCAGAATTGGAAGTTGAACTAAATGAAGAGATTCCAAAAAACTAGAGGTACCACCATTAATAAAAGTTAAGTTACTATTAAATGATAATTTAAATATTTCTGGAATTTATGACTCAGGTTCAAATGTTTCATTAATTAATGCAAAATTATTAAAGATACACCCAAAAAGCAATACAAGAGACTTACAAATGGTAAACTTAAAAACTATTAATGGTGAAAAGAAAACAAAGGGTATGGTTACACTAAAGATTAAAATTCATAATATTGAAAAGTTTATGGATATTTGTGTAGTAGATAGCGACAATTTCAATTATGACTTTCTGATTGGCTTGGATTGTATAAAAAAGTTTCAATTGATGCAAAACGAAGATCTAAAAATTATACAATGTAAGAATCGAAGAGAAAAGACTAATGATGATGATGAAAATGATACGATAGTATGTGACACAAATAAAGAAGAACTCCCTTCACTTTTCGATGTATTAAAACATGAAAAGAAGCACATAAATGAATGTGAAATAAATTTCAATGAACATATAAACTATAGAGAATTTGAGATGCTTGTAAATCATTTAGATTTATACCAACAATCAGAAATTAATAAGCTGATTGAAAAATATAAGCCCGTCTTTGCTAAGGATAAATATGACGTGGGTACTGTTCGAGAATATGAAGCGCATATTGACTTAATGGTTGATAAATACTGCTACAAACGTCCTTATAGATGCACAGCTGAAGATAGAAGAGAAATTGAAACTCAAGTATCAAAACTATTAGAGAAGAAATTGATTGAGGAATCTTATAGTCCATTTGCTGCTCCAGTAACTCTGGCTTATAAAAAAGAGGACGAGAAGAAAACAAGACTCTGTATTGATTTCAGAGAATTAAACAAAATAGTTGTACCGCAATCACAGCCATTTCCGCTGATTGAGGATTTAATGATAAAAACTGTAAACTGTGAATATTTTTCTACTTTTGACATTAATTCGGCATTTTGGTCAATTCCTTTGAAAGTTCAAGACAGATATAAAACTGCATTTGTTACACAGGAGGGTCATTTTCAGTGGACCTGTCTCCCATTTGGATTAAAGACTGCTCCAGCTATTTTCCAAAGAATATTGGGAAACATCATAAGAAAATATAAACTCTCTAGTTTTACAGTAAATTTCATAGATGACATCTTGATATTTTCTAGGAGTTTCGCTGAACATATATTACATATATCAAAACTACTGGAGGCTATATTAACAGAAGGCTTTAGACTCAAATTTACGAAATGTACCTTTGCGAAAAATTATGCCAAATATTTAGGTCACATAATAGAAAATAACTCGGTCAGACCTCTGAAAGATTATTTAACTGCTGTCAAAAATTTCCCTGTTCCTGAAACACGAAAAAATATTCGTCAATTTTTAGGAAAAGTAAATTTTCATCATAAATTTGTTCCACACAGCGCGATTATTTTAGATCCGTTACACAATTTATTAAGAAAAGATGTGAAATTTATTTGGTCCACAGAATGTCAAGAATCATTTGATAAAATAAAAGAATTACTGTGTTCAAAGCCAATTTTGAAGATTTTTGACCCTGAACTACCAATAAATATTTACACAGATGCTAGTATAAAGGGAGTAGGAGCGGTGTTGAAACAAGAAGATAAAGACGGGAAGGGTAGACCAGTTGCTTATTTTTCTAAAAAATTAACTGAAACCCAAAAAAGGAAGAAAGCTATATATCTAGAATGTCTGGCAATTAAAGAAGCTGTGAAATATTGGCAGCACTGGCTTATAGGAAAAGAGTTTATTGTACACACAGATCACAAACCATTAGAAAATATGAACATCAAGGCAAGAACTGATGAGGAATTGGGGGATTTGATGTATTATTTATCGCAATATAATTTTAAAATAAAATATAATCCAGGAAAATCAAACCAAGAAGCAGACTGCTTAAGTAGAAATCCTGTTCTAGAACCATATGATAACACAGAAGATTTTCTTAAAGTTGTAAATTTAATAAGCCTAAGAGATATAAAAAACGATCAAGATACTTTAGACATACATAATCAAAAACTTATATTGGAAAATGAGATTTACTACAAAAAAAATAAAAGAGGTAAAAAAATCATTTTATCGGAAGAACTTAGCAAAACTCTAATAAAAAATGTCCATAATACTTACTGCCATATCGGAAGAACACAGATGGCAAACAAAATAACACCATTCTACACAGCAAAGAATATTATTGCAAACATTAAATCAATATGTGATGAATGTGAGACTTGTATAAAAAACAAATCGAGAAGGAGATCCAAATATGGCTTAATGTCACATTTAGGTCCAGCAACACGTCCATTTGAAATTGTATCTATTGATACCATTGGCGGATTCGGAGGGTCACGGTCAACAAAGAAATACTTACATCTACTAGTTGATCACTACACGAGATATGCTTATATTTCCACATCAAAAAATCAAAATTCCAATGATTTTATCAAATTAATTACAAAGGTGTTATCAAGCTACGATATTGATATGGTATTAGCGGATCAGTATCCTGGCATAAATTCTAGAGAATTTAAAGAATTCCTAAATAGGGAGAATATAAGACTGGTTTTTACTGCTGTGGATGCACCATTTTCCAATGGGCTTAATGAAAGGCTAAATCAAACTTTAGTAAATAGGATACGATGTACAATAAATGAAAGTAATACGAAAGTAGCATGGACCACTATTGCACAGAAATGTGTTGATAAATATAATGAAACTGAACACACAGTCACAAAGTTTGCTCCGAAATACCTTTTGGAAGGCGAAAATATGAGTATTTTACCATCTGAAATTAAAACAAAATGTACGGAAGAAGACCTGAAGAGAGATAGAAAAATAGCTCTGGAAAATATAATAAAGTCTCACAATTATAATAAGAAAATATTCGACCTACGTAGGAAAGAGTGTAATTTCGAAGTGGGAGACCAAGTCTACGTGGAAAACGGAAATCGTCTGAATAGAAAGAAAATGGATGAGTTGAGGATTGGTCCATACAAAATTTTGGAAAAGATTTCGAATTCTATTTATGAAGTTGATACTGGACAGAAGAAACCGGAATCGAACTTCTACCACATCACAAAACTATCTCCAGTATTCGATAGTGAATGAACAATTGCTCGCAATTGTTCTCTCGAAGGAGGGGAGATGTAAAGAAAACCTTTGCTCTCCTTTAGATTGTCTTTGGCGTGTTTTGACATAGGTATCACGGCTGACTTTTGTGACAATTAATAAATATAAGAATATTTAATTTGTTTTCGTAAAGAATTAACTTCCTTTTATAATATAAAAGCATTTCTAAGGTATTTAAGAATAAGCATAAAATAGGGGCTTTAAATGTTGTTTCTTTAATTTTTACAGGTGGGTGAATTTTATGTTTACGAATTGTATTCGTTGTGTTTGTTAAACATTAGATGTAAAAACATATTGTGAAATAAAACTTTAATTTTTACAGAGAAACGCAATTACGTCTTTATTTCAATCCTAACTTTACATAAAGAATAAACATATTAGTTTATATATACCTATGTATATATTTATCTTTTTAATATCAATAATTATGTTTATTTTATCTTGGTGTCTCTCATTAATAAAATGGAATCTCCCACACAATTACAGGTTGGCTGGTAGAGATCTCTTTAGAGATAAGTCCACCATTGCATCGTCTGTTTATTACTTGTGTTTCCCCATGTGTGTTTTTTTTTTGCAATAAAGAGTATATAAAAAAGCATGTTGAATGCTCCAACGCGCCATTGCAACTAAACTTCCCGTCACGCACTACACAATGAGAAATCCGAAAATGTTTTGCGACATCCTCACCCAGTTACGCTGATTGCAAATGTGGCCTTTCATTCTCCGCCATTCTATACAAGAACCATTGCCCCAGCAAGTACAGAACCCGCAAATCCAAGAAGTACAAGGAGAGGAAGTCCAAGAAAAAGAAGTTGATATTTTTTATATTATCCTTTATAATTTAAAAACGGTTTTACGTTTAGATTTGTACGTCTTGATTTTGAAGAAATATTAATCAGAACATAAATTATTAACATCAAAATATCTATATTTTAGATTTAAAAAAGACCTCAAGCATTTTTATTTTATTTTTGACTAAATTATACTGAATTTACAAAGAGCACAACGGACACATAGATTAAGGTATATTAAATCTAATGGGACCAAAAGTGTCTAATTTTGTAAAGGTTTAGGGGGGTTAATTCGTTATCGCCCGAAACAATATTATTTTCAATAAGAAATGTAGGCACTTGCCTCGGACTTTCAACTCTAAGCGGTTTGCAACAAACTGCATTTTTGAAAATGCATACTCGGGCACTTCACAGTCCTCTGAAAGTGGTGCAATTATTGGTGTAATATTGTGTTGAGGATTGGTACGTATGTTGTTGATCGGATGTGGACGCTGCTGCAGATATTGAATATCCGTATGTAGGAGTCCTGTTATAAGATTCAAGTTTATCTTCGGCCTCGATACGCTAAACTGCACAAAGCTAATATTCTACCATATGGTTTTGCTACAAATACGTAGGCTAAAGATACCTTGCGCCACATTTAACATTTTTAAACAATTTTTTGAAATCGGGCCTTGCCAAAAGTAAGCCATTACCACCTGGTTGAGCCTTTTCTTAATAATATATCTTTATTTAATTAGTCTCCTCAATACGTATGATTTTTATCTGTTTGCGTTGCAAGTTCACTTGCTTTCTCTGTGTATCTGATGCGAGATTCGCACGTTAGAGGGCGCCCGCTAAGGTTGCTTAGCTTGACCGGCGCATGAGTACCGAGGTGGGAGACAACGACGGCTCGCGCCTGTTTTTCTCTCTGTTCGCCCGTGACCGTCGTGTGGGTCGTACGTGTGAAATACAGCGCATAATCAAGCATAACTTTATCTTCCTGTTCGCCTGCGACCGTCCTGTGGGTCGCACATGTGAAATACAGAACATACATATATATTTAGCGCACAATTGCGAACTATCTTAGTGTATAGGGACCAAAAGGCCGCCGCGACTTGATCATCACGTGCTGGACTTCTACTTCAGTTCCGCTGCAGCGCCTGATAAAGAGAGCTTGTCTTGCAGATGACCAGGTTAGTGGGTGTAATGCGCAACTGCATATTAGATGAATAATCTTACGCTTTTTTTGGAGACTTTATAGATAGTTCCTTTGTGTCATAAAATTTTTCGGTTACGTTCCCGCCTGATGTAGGCTATTTACACGCCTCATCATAATATATGGTCCTTCGAGCCGGATTTAGTATCAGTTCAAATTAAAATTTACAGCATAAAGGTATATTTTATACTTTAAATTCATTTCGATGATAAGACGCCAAGTAAGCGCGCCGCCATATTAACTGATTGCTACTGCGCCATACTAAATTGTTGGCGATAGCGTAATAAATTAAAATTCAAATAAATATAATTTTAACCAATTTTGGCAATAGTATTTTTCAATAATTATAAAACAATTTCTTTCGAGTTAATTGATTACCCACTCGATTGTGTAAACTTTAGTTTTTTTATTTGTATTAATAGCTAAATATTCTTTTGTTAGAAAATGGCTGAGGAAACATCAAATATGGAACGCAAATTGGTATTGTTACAACATAAAAGGGAAGCGATTTTTGCACGTATAGATCGCTTATATAAGATGTCTAAAAATATATCAAAATTTGACTCCAAATCTAATGAAAACTTTATGGCTGAATCTGAGTCTATTGACGATTTGCGTAGTAAATATGACAATATAATAGATGATATCAACGATATAAAATTGTGTTTGGAACCCACTGCCAAACCAGATTATCAGGCATTTTCGACCTTTGAAGATTTGTATGTGCATGTTAAACGCACGCGTAATAATTTACTTAACCCTCCACAGTCTTAATCGTTGCAAAGTAAATCATCTAATTCACAGCAAACTAAACATGTAATTAAACTGCCACCAATAGAAATCCCGTCCTTTGATGGTAAGCCCGAGAATTGGCCTATTTTTTATGAGTCATTTAAGTCCAATATTCACAATAATGATCAGCTGACGGACTCGCAGCGAGTGCAATACCTTATAGGTAAGCTAACGCATAGTGCATTAAAGGTCACGGCCGGGTTAGTACCTACAGGTGAAACTTATCGAATTTTGTGGGACAGTTTAGTCAATAAGTATCAAGATAAGCGTGCATTAGGCACACTTTATTTGCATAACATATTTGATTTAAAATCATGCAACAATAGCGCCAGTAGCCTCGATACATTTATTGAAAAGTATTCTTCGTCAATTGCTGCCTTAAAACAGTTAGAAATATCCGATTTAACGGACTTTATTTTGTTGAATTTAGCTTTGCGTAAAGTTGATGCGCAAGTAGTTCGATTGTTTGAGATGTCAATAGAGGATGACAAAATTCCTACATATGCGGACTTAATAAGTTTTATAAGAAACCATGTTAAAATATTAATACGTTCTCAGAGTTATAATAATAGTAATCTTAACCCACGACAAGTGAGTAAGCCTAGTTTGTCGAACTCGTCACAAAGTCGCCCTGCATATAATTCATTTGTTTCGAATTATAATAACGTAAATAATTGCGCTTTTTGTAAGAAAAATGATAATCATTTTCTTTACGAGTGTAAACCATTTAGAAATTTAAATACACCGCAGTTAAGGTTTGATTTTATAAAATCTAAACATGGGTGTGTCAATTGTTTGTGTCTGTCACATTCACTTTCATGTTGTGAATCACCGTCGTTTTGCGAAATATGCAAAAAACGACACCATACTTTGTTGCATTTTGACAAAAATAGTATGAATTCAAGTACACATGTACACACATCGAAAGTGCCAGTTAGCCGTTCGACGTCTCAGCGTGCCCGTCTGTCCACCGCGGCCGCCGCGTCACACATTGACGACCCTGTCTCTGTTCCAGCATATACAGAGATAGCGGCCGACCAAACTTCTTTTGTTGCCAAGTCGGGTGCAAACTCGGAACTGTCGAATGCCACGCCGCCGCGCGTTCAAAGTATGGGTATGGACGGAAATGTCTGCGCGTTCGGAATTAACACCCGGGCTTCGATTTTATTGGCGACTGCGCAAGTATTGGCTGGGGCTAAACATAATAGCGAACATAAATTACTTGTTCGTTGTTTAATCGATACTGGTTCCCAAAATAATTTAATAACATTAGATTGTTGCAAATTACTCAATTTGCCAATAATTCCTTTGAGTAATTCAGTTGTCAAAGGGGTTAGTTTGTCTTCGAAACCGATATATGGTTATGTTTATTTAGATATTGAATCCCGTGTTAATAAAAATTATCGATATAGCATTTTTGCATTAGTATTAGATTGTCTGACGGATAGTTTGCCTTCACAGTTTATTGAAAAAATTGATGATATGACATATTTAGAAAACATACCGCTGGCTGATCTGACATGGAATATTCCTGGTAAAATCGACCTTATTCTGGGTGCACAACTGTTCCCACATATTTATATTGGGGATAGGATCGAGTCTGGGTCTCGGGCGCCTCCTGCTATATTGACTGCGTTCGGCTATGTTTTGATGGGAGATATTCCTGATGTAAAAATCTCACATACCTCTCACTCTTGTATTGCGTTAAATGACATATTGCAGAAATTCTGGGAGCTTGAGGAGTTGTCTCACGTAAAATATTTAAGCCCAGAAGAGGCGGAATGTGAGAACTTATTTACATCGTCAGTGTCGCGGAATGATGAGGGTTGTTATTCTGTTGCGTTGCCATTTTGCAAAAATCCGGATGACTTGGGAAATTCTCGCGTAAATGCCTATCGCCGATTTATGGCTTTAGAACGCAAATTTAAATTCGATACTCAGTTACACGAGAATTATAATAAGGTAATAAAAGAGTATTTAGAAAACGGGTATTTCTCTGAGGTCCCTGATAGTGAACTGTGCGACGAGGGCTACTATATTCCTCATCATGCAGTCGTTAGGTCCGATAAACCGTTGCCACGAATTGTTTTGGATGCCAGTGCGAAGACACATACAGGGCTGTCACTAAACGACGTATTACACGTCGGGCCTAACTTACAGGCCGATCTTTTTGTGTTATTATTAGATTTTCGTCTATTTCCTGTCGCCATGACAGCTGATATTAAACAAATGTATATGCGCGTTGGTCTTATACCTGACCATCGTAAATATGTGCGTATATTGTATCGTTTCGACAATAATGAACATATTAAAACATTTAACTTCAACCGTGTTCCCTTTGGATTAAGGTCGAGTCCTTTTCTTGCCATGCGCGTCATTCGTCAGCTGGCTTCTGACGCGCGACAGGTCTTTCCTGATGCAGCCAGTATCATAGAGTCTAAACTGTATATGGACGATTTGGTCCATTCAGTGATAGACGAAGAATCTGCTGTGGTTTTGTCACGTCAGTTAATAAATTTATTAAAATCAGGGTCCTTTGATTTAGTGAAGTGGAGTAGTAATTGTCCCAACCTGCTTTCAAATGTCCCTGATACGCATCGTTGTCCGATAGACTTTAGTGAAGGTATTTTTGCTTCCAAAGTTTTGGGGTTGTCATGGAACCCAATCAACGATTTTTTCTTTTTAACTACGTCTCTCGTAAAAGAGAAATGCACGAAGAGAAATATTCTCTCTGTGGTGGCTCGAATATTCGACGTTCTCGGATTAGTAGCCCCAGTTATTTTATACGCCAAGTTGTTAATTAAGGAACTTTGGCTGTGTAACATAGGTTGGGATGAGTGTCCCCCAGAAACAATAATACGTCGTTTTTCTTGCCTAACTCAAGAGCTTTCTTTACTCGAGACATTAAAGGTTCCACGCCATATTGGTGTTGTACGCGACAGTACCGTCAACATTGTAGCATTCTGTGACGCTAGTATGAACGGGTATGGATGTGTCGTATATCTGCACACTACTGATACGGTCGGCAATGTTGTCGTACGTTTGCTTTGTGCAAAATCCAAGGTCGCACCTGCGAAGGTTACGACTTTAGCGCGTTTGGAATTATGTGCGGCAGTCCTTATGTCTAAGCTAATTAAAATAGTATATGATACGTATAGTGTACGCGTGGCTATATCAGACATATTTGCTTTTTCCGATTCGAAAATTGCGCTGTCGTGGATTCATTCTTCACCGCATCGATGGTCAGTGTTTGTTAGTAATAGAATTGCTCAATGTCATGAAAATCTGTCAGCAAGTCATTTTTATAATGTTTCTGGGAGTGACAACCCTAGCGACTGTCTGTCGCGTGGTACATTGCCGTCGCAACTCATCACAAATAATCTTTGGTGGCACGGTCCGTCATGGATGCATTGTGCACCTTCTGAATGGCCTGTCACACCTTTTACGCCTTCGGTCTCGCATGATTTGCCTGAGCATAAGGCTACTGTACTTTCAGCTCAGATTATGAGTGAGCCTTCAGTTATTCTTAATTTATCTGTAAAAGTATCTACCTGGGATAAGTTACTTCGCACGGTAGTATATATTTTGAAATTTATAAAGAAACTGTCTTGTGTAGACAGTGTAGATAGTATTATTATTGCAGAAAAGGCTGTAATACGAGCTGTGCAACATAAGTACTTTGCTGAAGACTTATCTTTAATTAGGAGAAATAAGCAGCCATCTAAGAAACTACGTAGTCTGTTTGTTTTTCTCGATAAAGATAATATTTTACGTATTGGAGGCAGATTATCTAAGTCGGATTTACCATTCGAAGTTAAGCATCCGGTTCTCCTTCCAAAACATGATCATGTTGTTGATCTTATAATTTCACATTACCATGAATTAAATTGTCATACTGGGCCTGGGCTTTTACTGTCTATTTTGAGGCAGCGTTATTGGATTCTTGATGCCAGAACTGTGGTTAGGGCACGTGTGCGCAAATGTAATGCGTGTTTCCGTGTGCGTCCTTCTCATCCGACGCCTATGATGGCGGATTTTCCAGCTGTTCGCGTCACGGAGGCGAAGGCGTTTGTACACACTGGTGTGGACTATGCTGGTCCAATTCGTATTACGTTGTCTCGACGTCGTGGTCAAAGGTCCCAGAAAGCTTATATTTGTCTTTTCGTCTGTTTAGTGGTTAAGGCAGTGCATATTGAAGTTGTCACAGATTTAACGTCTGACGCTTTTTTAGGTGCGTTTAAACGTTTTGTTTCACGCCGCGGTCCCGTTTCTTGTCTGTACTCAGACAATGGGACCAATTTCATAGGTGCAAAGGCTAAATTGGACGAGCTGTACCGTTTTTTGGTTTCGTCTGAGTTCCAGCCTGAATTTAAGAAGGAGTTAATGAAGCGCCGTATAGAGTGGAAAACTATTCCACCTCGTGCACCACATTTCGGTTCTATGTGGGAAACTAATATTAAGAGTCTTAAGACTCATATGTACAGAGTGATCGGTAATCAACTTCTTACATACGAAGAGCTTCAGACGGTATTAGCTGAAGTTGAGAGTATTATGAACTCACGCCCTCTGATTGCAGTTTCCTCTGACCCTTACCCAGAAGTGATCACTCCTGCACATTTTTTGATGTTGTCTCCTTTAAAGCACTTACCGGCGTCATCGATTAACACAAATATAAATTTAAAAGAACGAAAACAATTGCTCGATCAAATGGTTAATTCTTTTTGGAGAAAGTGGCATTTAGAGTACTTGCACACGCTGCAAGTCCGCCAAAAATGGACGAAAGCACAAGAGTCCATTAAATTAGGGACTGTCGTATTAGTTGGACAGGATGATGTTCCACCGTTACGTTGGCCGTTAGGCGTTATAACTGCTGTACACCCGGGTAGTGATGGAATGGTTCGCGTTGCAACTGTAAAGACTTGTGGTGGTAGTTGTAAAAGACCAGTTGTAAAGCTGTACCCTTTACCTACTCAATAGATAACGTTTCAGCCATAGTTATAAAATAATTTTTAATATATTTATAGTTTAGTTTATATCTGTATAAGTTTCAGTAAATTTAATATCTAGTTTTGCAAGCTCTTCCGATCTTCCAAAGCGGGGAGCATGGTTGAGCCTTTTCTTAATAATATATCTTTATTTAATTAGTCTCCTCAATACGTATGATTTTTATCTGTTTGCGTTGCAAGTTCACTTGCTTTCTCTGTGTATCTGATGCGAGATTCGCACGTTAGAGGGCGCCCGCTAAGGTTGCTTAGTTTGACCGGCGCATGAGTACCGAGGTGGGAGACAACGACGGCTCGCGCCTGTTTTTCTCTCTGTTCGCCCGTGACCGTCGTGTGGGTCGTACGTGTGAAATACAGCGCATAATCAAGCATAACTTTATCTTCCTGTTCGCCTGCGACCGTCCTGTGGGTCGCACATGTGAAATACAGAACATACATATATATTTAGTGCACAATTGCGAACTATCTTAGTGTATAGGGACCAAAAGGCCGCCGCGACTTGATCATCACGTGCTGGACTTCTACTTCAGTTCCGCTGCAGCGCCTGATAAAGAGAGCTTGTCTTGCAGATGACCAGGTTAGTGGGTGTAATGCGCAACTGCATATTAGATGAATAATCTTACGCTTTTTTTGGAGACTTTATAGATAGTTCCTTTGTGTCATAAAATTTTTCGGTTACGTTCCCGCCTGATGTAGGCTATTTACACGCCTCATCACCACCTTTTTTTTTTCGGGGGGAAATGCGTAACCGCACCGTACCCGCCGTTGGCTAGACGGCAGGCGTGTGTGGGACTGGCCCGGCAGAGTTCCAGGCCGACCCTCTAAAACCCCCCGGTGTTCTCCCTGCCCTTGTGGGCGCGCATGGTAAGGTCCACACTGCGACTACCACTACCAGCGCGCCAGGGCAAGCCCGACCAAGTTGGTCGGGCTATCGCCGAGGGGGGATTGCCCGACGACGTGCACGGGGCCAACCATGCACGCAGGCCTCCACGGCAGGGTTATTAGACGGGCATTGCTTGCGCGAATGCCCGCCTTCGCCTGCCAATCCGTCTGCGGCGGAGGGGAGCGGCTTGAGGATCTTCCTCCCGCTCCCTCTCCGCAGTCTGCTTCTGCGAAATTATTTCTTCGCAGAAGGAGGCCACAGCCTCCCATTCCGCCTCACCGCGGAGCATGGCCACGACCATGCTCGGCAGCGAGAGGTCTCCGCCTCCCAGCGCAGTGTTAAGTTCGCTGCGCTCTGGAGTCACCAGGCCGGGCACACCAACAAGGTGTGCTCGGCAGTATCTTCGGGAGCGTCGCAGTGGTGACACCGCGGCGTTTCCTCCCGACGCGCGACTCGGTGCAGGTAGTGACCGAAGCAGCCATGCCCGGTCAGTACCTGCACCATGCGGAACGTGAGGCTGCCCTGCCGGCGCCCAACCCACTCCTCCGGCAGCTGGGGAGGCGAGTGCCACACCCCACTGACGCAGAGCCTCCCTCTGCGCCAGGGTACGGATCCGCTCCACTTCCTGTGGAGCGGATCGTCCCCCCCGTTCACGAGTAGCAACCCGATGTCGATACACCTCCGCGAAGACGCGTGCATCGACATGCCACGGCGTTTGGCCTGCTAGAACGCAGGCCGCGCCATGACGGACCGTGCGAGCTTATCGGGTCGCTATGACCCTCTGCGGACGTCGCAAGAGGGCCACCGTTCGGGAGGAGAGGCACTCTGCCCATACCGGGGCTCCATAAAGTGCCATCGACCGTATCACCCCGTGATACAGTCGACGGCACGCCGATCCTGGACCTCCCACATTAGGGAGGACCCCCTCCACCAACCCATGGCCCTACTCAACCAATCGTGGTTATACGGGCCGAAACAGCGGGAGATGTACGCGGATCCTGCGTAATCGCACTCTAGCCGCGCACACTTCTTGACTCCCTACAAGTTATTTAAATCTTTCTCCTGTTTGTCCCTGTGTCCCTCTTCCCTTACGGGTTGGACAACACACGTCACGCCTTCGGTGTCCGCCACCAGGTCGCCGTGTGCCCACCGATCGTGGTACCGCCGGTTTCGTCTACTATCTAGTCTCTTCTTTCTTCGGGCGGTTGCCCTCTCCTTGCTTCGCCTCTATTATCGAACCCACTCCTAATCGAGTACCACCGTCGCGCGAAGTCCCGTAACCGCTGGAAATTCGCCTCCGTCTAATTAGGGAGGACCCGTCCAAGTGCGACTGCAGCAGCGCACAGCCGTGGAGCGAGGAGCTTAAAATGCTCCTCGAAACTCCATCGGGGGTCCAGAACCAGGCCGAGGTACTTAAAGTGCGCCTCGACCGGTATACGGACCGCCTCCACTCGGACGCGGAGCCGCGGTGGGATCCTGCGACGGGGGGCGTGGAATAACATGGCCCTCGTTTTGTCGAGGGCCACGTCCAGGCCCAGGAGGCGGATGCGTCGGACGACCAGTGAGGCGCCGACCGATGCAAGGTGGGCCGCCTCCGCCCCCGTTTTTGCTCTCGCCGCGACGAGCGTGTCGTAGGAGAAGCAGACGACCTTCGTTCGTGGCAGAAGGTCGCCTCGCAGAACCCAGTTGTACCCCAGGTTCCATAACAGAGGACCTAGTACGGAACCCTGGGGCACACCCGCCGCCATTGTCCACGTGTGGACGCGCCCATTCGGCCCCTCGTAGAGGATGGACCTGCCTTGCAGGTAATCCTCCACGAGGGCGCGGAGGTACAAGCCATTACCACCTATCGAAATTAATGATGACAATGCGAACGAGGAACATTCCGTTTCGCAGTCTATTCTGAATATAACATCACCCCAAACAGACTTCGAGCGAGTCACTCACCATCAACAGTATCGACGGTAAAAAAAGCCTACCTTATTGGATGTTAACAAATCTGCATACGAATATTTCACAACTCAGAAGCAGAAATAAATAGGTGTGCCACCTCTGAAGACAATGACTTAGATTTATGTTTTTTATAAAGATTTACTGCCAGATATGAAAGATATGACTAACACTCAAAGGCGTAAATTCAAAATAGAAGTTTCATAGTTTGGTAGGATTTTTTTTAAAGAAAATGAACGCAGTAAAACTCCTCGTTCCTCATTTTACAGGGCGTCAGATAGAACCGATTCGCCATTCAACAGACTGATTTCTTAACCATCCGTTCTGGTCAGCTCCACATACTGTTGTCGGTTCGTGAGATAACTGTTGAACCATCTGATTGCCCTTTCGTCAACTCCATAATATGACAACTTCGATAACAGAAGAGTTGTATTGATGGAGTCAAAAGCGAGCGAAAAGTCCAGTAAGATCATGGCGCCAACCATCCCCTGGTCCTGACCTGTTAGGAGATTGTCCACCACATCCGCTAAAGCAGTGGCCATACCATAACCCTTGCGGAACCCGGACTGAGACCGTGGAAGTAAATTATTGGCCTCAAGGTATGTGGTAAGTTGACTACAGACTACCTTTTCTAAAACCTTAGAGATACAGGGGAGCAGACTGATGGGTCGAAGATCCCGCAGAGATTCAGATTGGTTACACTTCGGAAGCGGTTTCACCACTGCAATCTTCCAGTTTTTAGGGAAAACGCCTTCCTTTATTGACCTGTTAATAATTGCAGTGATAATCGGCAATGATTGAGGCAGAGTCAATTATAACATAATGACAATTGTTCTAAAGGAATACAGAAGCTATTGATAATTTTTAGCACCACATCCTCTCCAACTGGGTGTAAGGAAAAGGTTGAATTACTATGCCTGTGGTGTTCCAAAAAGGTGAGTTGAGATATTGATACACTGTCATTCGGTATGTTAAGGAAGTATGCATTTATTTGATGAGGATTGTCTAAAAAGGTGGGAAGATCTGATACACACTTTTTATTAGGTATCACTGTTTGTTTTAAGTTTTGCCATAGTTTCTTTGAATTATTTATATTTTCGTTTATATGATTATTAAAAAAACACTTTTTCTCACTTTCAATAGTATGTAAAACTATCTGTTTCATAATTTTATAAGTTTCTTTTAGGGCTGTTGTATTATATTTCTTATATTTATTGTAATATCTATCTCTAATATGCATCATTGATTTTATTGTGTCAGTTATCCATGGGTGGGGTGGGTATTTGAATTTTTGTTTTCTGACCGGAGCATGAAGGTCAAACAGCGTGATTACGCAGAAACTAAAGGCTTCGACTAAGGTATCAACACTTTCCAACTCCCCAATGCTATTCCACCTAATATTGCTAAGATCCAGATTGAATTGATCTGTAATAATATCTTTTATGGGTCTATATGTTATATATAGCGAGGGCTGAGCCTATCTTTTTTAATTTTGAATTCTGCCACTATCACTGCATGGCCGCCCAGATCCGGGATTTGCCTCTTCTCTTTTGTATGAAATCTCTGCTAAGCGGAGGAATAAACAAAACTCTAAAACTCAAAAAAACAAATGAAGATCGGATTGCCACTTTCCCGCTTATTTAGTTTTTTTTCTGTGGCTGGCCAGCTATCAGTCATTATTTTTCATTTTCATCATTGAAAAAATGATAATAATATAATAATATTTTGCCCAAATCTAAGTAATTTTAAAGAAATAGTTGAAAGTAAATTATAATAAGGTCATTTAAAAAATATTTTTGTTTAATACTTAACATAATGGTTATTTCAATTTTACACCGTGCTGTAATTGAGTGGCTGTATAGAACGTCGGAACATGGCTAATAGAAATGACAGCAGCTGTCAGTTGAAAGTGATTCTCCCTAGGGCTGAAAAGTACGAGTATTACTTTCAACCCGCTCCTCAGGCAATTTAAGACCTACTTTCAGAGTATGAGTAATGAAAAGATATATTATTGTATACATGGACCAACATGGACCTGCAAAAGTGATTGTATAATGGCTACAGATTTAATTTAAATATTAAAAATGAACGAGGTACTACAAACTGGAGGAGTGTTAGACGTGATTTGTGTAACGGATCCGTAACTTTGAATATTGATAAAAATTCTGCTCTCCGAAGTACCGATCATCAGTGTGATCCCAATTTAAGTTATAATGAAACCCTCGTTATTATGGACAAATGTAAAGACAGAGTGATTTAGAAAATATCTGGCGTGTAGATTGAATGTTTCGTTTAAGTAAGAAATTTTGTTTTGTTTTAATACACACAATATGCTAATATTATAGTTTTATTTATTGAAAAATTTGTTTTGACGAGTATGCAGAAATATGAACTTGACGAATAGGCAGTAAAAATAAACATCGCTTGACCAATATGTAGTTTTGACGAGTATGCAGAAATATGAACTTGACGAGTAGACAGTTTTCCATCGCTTGACCAATATGCAGTTTTGACGAGTGTGTCGTACATCGATCCGGGATATGTTTAACACTCACTCGCAGGGGCCGGGCGTCGGTACAAATCACATCGATGAGGCTTTGGCTATGATCTGTGAAATGGGTTGGTTCCTCAATCAACTGTGATCAGTCAACAGCATGTAAGAACTGCTTGAAAAGTCTAGCCTTACTACTGTATAGATCGAGAAGATTAATGTTAAAGTCACCAAGTAAAATGATATGATCACATGTAGCCAAAGAAATAATAGAGTTAGAGATCGCATTTAGGAACAGGTCCACGTCCTGTTTGGGCGGTCTATAGGCTGTTCCAACACTGATATTAATACCATTTATACATACATTAAGCCACAACTGTTCCACTGCCGCCGCAAGGGGGTACTGACAGATGCGCACGTTGATGCCCCTGCGTATATAAAAGCCCCTCCGCCCCCACGGCCGTTGGGTCTCGGCACGTGCTGCAGACGGTAACCCGGTAGTTTAGGTGCTTTATAATCCTGTCCTGGCCGTAGCCAGGTCTCGTTTATTGCCATAATATCTGCAGCCACACCCTGCATGGCCACCACGAACTCCTCATGCCTCGTACCCAGTGACCCCGCATTAAAAAAACCAACCTTCCAAAATTCTTGAAACACATTAGAGAAAAATATTAAATTGAGCAGGTTGTTGTAATGATGACCATATCATGTATGTAAACGGTAATAGTCGCAGGTCATAGTTATGTGTCTCCTTACAAAAGTAATTAGTAACAGTGTATAAGTAATTGCAAAAATCGTTAAACTGGTATACCAATCGTTCATTATTAAGTGTGAATTCTATGATTAATAATATTAAAATATGATGAATAATAATATAAGGTTCATTGTATACAAATTAGATTGTGAGTATAAATTAAATATGTAAATAAATGTATATGAGACTTTCCAAATAAATATATATTGTAGAAATATACAATAGATAACAATAAAGCTTGAGTTTAAATTAATAACTAAGGTAATTAATACCTTTGATCTGCACAATTAAAATCCAATGGTATGAGACTTCTCTTTTACCTTTACATATGAGATTATACAACCAAAATGATTTTAAAGAGTACTGAAATTTTCTGAACTTAACAAAGTGAAAAAAAAACAAGTTAGATTGGACATAAACATAACAAATGAAACATTAGTGCACAGGATGTCGATTCTGTAAAATTCGAACAATAGCTCGCATCTCACTTCGATATTCACGCTCACTTCGCATAAGATACAAGATACCCTTACATAGTCATTATCACGAGTTAGTAGCGATAACATTCTAATAAATAACTCAGAAGTAGTTTTTATCACCTTCAGAAATAATTTTAAATGTATTTTTAAACTATGATAATAAATTTTGCCTGTTTTCACTCACAAAATAGCAACGTTTTATTTGACACTTTGTTTCGAGTTCATGTGCGAAGTGAGCTTCGAAGTGATAAAGGAATTCCCTTTACGGAATGCCACTTCATACGTCATCCCATACTGTTTAATAAAACAAACTATAACTTTAAACGTACTGTTTTTTATTTTATTATAAATAAATTACAAGACACGATGTGTCTACGGTGAAATACAAAAAGGAAGAGAGCGATAATGTTGCCAGCTTAATAAATTGAGTGTTTTGATACCATAATTTAAAATTATCTAAGTTAAAAATTTACATGTTCAGTTCAAAATTGAACATAGTTGGCCAGCGGCAGTAGATACAAGGGAATACAAATCAGTGTGGTCTAAACTGAACAAAGGCAACTATTAAAAATTCAACATTTTATAATGTTTATAGCAAGTAAGAATGGCAACAAACTTAAACAATTAAGTTTAAACTAGAATTTAAACTTATATTTTAGGGAACTAAATGTTTACAAAACAATCATGAGTGGGTAAGTAAACTTTTGTTTTTTCAAAAATTTTATATTTTCTTTAATTTACATTTATAATGAATATTTAAAAATACTGTAACAATAAGCAATTTTATTTCATAACAAAGATAATTTAGTCTCTATATTTACTTGCCCAGACATTCATTTGTTTGCTATTAGGTATCAAACATATTTTACTATCTTTTATTTATTATATTAATTAGTCTATTAAGTATATCTATAGTATTACTATTACATCTATGACATTTTTATATATCTATCATAGGTATATATTTGTTATGTAAATGTATGTATATAAATCTATATTTATTTTATTCTGACACAGGTAAGGGACATAAAGTTCTATAGGAACGAACATAAACTTTGTCAGACATTTTAACATGAGCAACTCTTATCATACCATCCGGGCCAGGAATAACTTTAACAATTCTCCCCATAGGCCATTTCATTGGCGCAACATTACTCATCTTAACAATAACCAAATCTCCTATTTTTAAATTTACATTATTTTGCTTCCACTTTACTCGATTTTGTAATTCTGTTAAATAATCTCTATGCCAAACATGCCAGAAGTCTTGTTTTATTTTAGAGCATATATTCCAAAATTTAAGTCTATTGATATTAACATTGGTAAAATTAACTTCAGGGTAACTAGTTAGTTGAGTACCAATTAAGAAATGGCCTGGGGTTAAATAATTTAAATCAGAGATATCTGATGACAATGAACACAATGGCCTGGAATTTAACACAGCCTCTATCTGTGTAATAACAGTATATAGTTCTTCATAGGTAAGTGCAATATCACCTACGACCCTTTTAAAATGATATTTTAAACTTTTTACCCCAGCCTCCCACAGTCCACCAAATTCTGGAGAGTAGCTTGGAATGTATTTAAAATTAATGTAATTACTTGAACAAAATCTAAAGACAGAATCTTTGTGGCTGGGGGAAGCTTGTAAGTTATATAATTCTCTAAGCTGATTATCAGCACCTTTGAATGTTTTAGCATTATCACAGTATATGTAGTTAGGTAGTCCATGTCTTGCTATAAACCTCTTAAGACAAGCTAAAAATGTATCAGTAGTGAGACTAGTCAACAGCTCTACATGGATAGCCTTTGTGGAGAAACAGACATAAACAGCTATGTATGCCTTGGTTATAATAGGTTTTCTAATTCTTGCAACCTTTAAATTAAAGGGGCCACAAAAATCTACTCCAACTGTATGAAATGGTCTATTAGCAGTCACTCTGTCTGCAGGTAGAGAACCCATCAGTTGTTTTGCACCTTCAGCTTTTATGCGATAACACTTGATACAAGAATGCAAAACTTTCTTTACCTCTCGCAACCCACTAATGATCCAATATTTTTGTGATAAGGATGACAATACTAACTTTGCACCAGCATGTAATAGCCGTTTGTGTTCTTTTAAAATCAACAACTTAGTTAAGTTCGACGACTTTGGCAAGATGATGGGATGCATTTTATCATAATTTATATTGGGGGCATTACCCAATCTGCCTCCCACTCTAAGAATACCTTCTTTGTCAACAAAGGGATGCAAATTGCTTATAGAAGAATTGCATAAATTATTATTTAAAAGTGACAGTATTTCTTTTGAGAAAAAGGATGACTGAATATATCTAACTATAACTTTAAGAGCCTCAGCATATTCTTGAGGAGATAGAGGTCCAGTGTTTTTAATACTACCTTTTTTGCAATTATTTTTAAAACGAATCATGTATGCAATTTGTGTCTGCAATTTAAGAAAATCAGAGTATTTATTATAAATATTATACCCATTCTCTATCACACAAAATAGATTACAACTTTGTACTGTAGTAGATTGAAATAGAGTGTCTTTTGACTCTATGTAATCAGGAATTTCATCCATTATAGGGAAGGTAGCTTGGAAAGCTTTATGTTCATACTCTAAATTTGATAGGTTTTGTGGACCAGTCCACCATAGAGAGCAAGCTTGTAATTTGTCAGGGTCAACACCGCGTGATAATAGATCAGCGGGATTTTCTGAACTTTTAATGAATGACCACACACAATCAGTGGATAGACTTTGAATTTGCTTTACTCTATTTGAAACGTAGGAATTTACTTTATGAAGACTAGAGTTAATCCAGAATAGAACAATTTGGGAATCAGCATATAAAAATGTTTTGATTTTAGGATACTGAGTTGTTAAAGACTTTTTTACTCTATTTGCCAATTGTGCAAGAAGTAGAGCGCTATTAAGTTCAAGCTGCGGGGTAGTGTGCGATCTACTTAAGGGTGAAACACGAGATTTTGCACATAATAGTTTTATTTTAACAGTGTTATCTTTGCAAACTGTTCTAAGGTATAAACAACAGCCAAACCCTTTGAAAGATGCATCAGCAAACCCCACAATTTCAACCAAACATGCTTCTGTTGAGGCAACATATCGAGGAACCTCAATAGGCTGCATGACCCTTAATTTTATCAAAAGTTTTTTAAACTCTACCATTTCATCGGATGGTAAAGTAGAGTCCCAGTTTAATTTCAAATAATAAAGTCTTTGCATATAAATTTTAAAAAGCATAATAATAGGAGCAATAAGTCCCAATGGGTCAAACATTTTCCCGATGAAACTTAAAATATTTCTCTTTGTACACAACTTATTTTCATCAAAGGAAGGACACATAAAAATAAATTTATCAGAAGTAATGTCATACTTTAAACCTAGTGTTTTTATCACATCATCTTTACCTAAATCAACTTGATCAAAATATCTTTGGGTTGTAGGTATATCTTTTAAAACTTCATTTGAGTTGGAGGACCATTTATGTAACATAAATCCTCCCATTTTAAACAAATCAATCAACTGATTTTTCAGCTGAATTAGAGTGTTATTATCATTTGTTCCGCAGAGTATATCGTCTACGTATGTATTTGATTTTATTGCTTGAGCAGCAAGAGGATATCTATCATGAAATCTAATTGCCAATTCTAAGAGGCATCGTGCACTTAGAAAGGTTGAACATTTTAGACCATAGGTCACAGTTTGAAGCTGTAGGCAAAGAATAGGTTTTGATGGGTCATCTCGCCACAGGACATTTTGCAACTGCCTGTGATGTTCATTGATTAGGATTTGCCGAAACATCATTTTAATGTCTGTTATCAAAATATAAAGATAAGTTCTAAATAAAAGAAGAATATCAAACAATTCATTTTGTATGACAGGTCCATTCAAAAGGACATCATTTAAAGAAACACCTAGTTTGGAGTTCATACTTCCATTAAAGACAACACGAATTTTGGTAGTTACGCTGTCTTCGTTGAGTACAGCATGGTGAGAAAGGAAATAAACCGGTGAGTTGTAAATATCATAGCTATTTATGTCTATTACTTTGGCGTGCCCCAATTGTAGGTATTCATTGATAAAAAATTTATATTTTTTGTAGTACTCACGATCATGTTTAAATTTATTTTCTAGAGAGAGAAATCGCTGAAAAGCCACCGAAAAGCTATCTCCTATGTTAAGCTCTTCCAAAGGTTTAACCAGAGGCATGTCGACCGAAAATTTGTTATCTTTTAAGGATACGGACTTAACAAATGAATTTTCAGCTTTAGTAAATTCAGGAGTAACCTTCACTGACTCGCCAGGCAATTTTTCAGCTAACCAAAATTGATTCATAATTTTATCTAAATTATTTTCATTTTCACATTGAACAATATTTGAAGAAATAATATTACCACTGTTACAAGACGATTCATTACAATCCATAGATCCAGCAATAATGTAGCCAAACAGAGTATTTTGTAAGACTGGACCACTTTTTAATCTAATACATCCACCTAATAAACTTTTGAAAAACAAATCTGCACCCAATAAAAGTGATATTTCAGAAGGAATGTTAAAGTTTACATCAGACAACTTGATATTATGTGGGATATTTAAGTTAGACATATCTATGTATTTTTGTGGTAATCGTGAGGTAATATTTTCCACTACATGGCATTTAACATTGAATTTAAGATCATGAGTACAGGAATAAACTGATACATTTACAGTTTTATTTAAATGAGATGCTTTTTTGCCAATCCCAATTATAGTAATTTCTTTATCTGTATGAACATCTAATTTTAAGTTGTCAACTAAACTTTGTCTTATAAAAGAACCTTGACTTCCACTGTCGAGAAGCGCTTTCACATACAAAACATGACCAAACCTATCCATAACTTTCACTTGCACCGTAGGGAGAAGAATCTCTTCACTGCTTTTAGAACACAAGGCTACTTCCTCAATAGAGTTATCATTTTCATGCAATAGTGAGTTGTGAGATTCTTTGCAAAATTTGCACTTAAAATTGAATTTACATTTGTTTGTATGCGAGTTGAGGCAAATATTACATCGATTTGTATCTTTTATGAATTTCGAGCGACTCTCTATCGGTGCCAATTTAAATTTAGGACACATAAAAACAGCATGATTTTGCTTTTTACAAAATTCACACAAACTTTTATCATTAGAAACAATATTGCTTGCTTTAATATTTAAATGATTATATGATTTTAAATGATTATATTTCTGAGCACTGTCATAGGAAGTACTCTTACTTTGTGAGCTATCCTCTAAGGCTATGGCTCGTTTTTCTAAAAAATTTAAAAACTCAGTTAATGTAGGAATCTTATTTATATCCACTCTATCAAGGTGGTAAGCCCTATTAGTATAAGAATCAAGTTTTTTGGAAATTATGGATATCAATAGCATATCCCATTGGTCTATAGGTTGACCTAAGTTTTTCAACGCATATAGCTGCTGTTGAATTTCAGAAATTAAACACCTTATAGAGGCTGCAGTTCCCTTTTGCATGCTTGGTAAATCTAATAGAATACTGATATGATTAGATATTAATCGTGCCTTGTTGTCAAAACGCTTCTTTAATAATTTAATTGCTTCAGGGTAAGATTCATTCACTAAAGGTAAATTGATAATTACTGATAATGCGTCATCAGTTAAGTATTTTCTTAAATAAAATAGTTTTTGGACATTGGACAAGGACTTATTATTATTAATTACCGCACTAAACAAGTCAATGAAAGGTTTAAATTTGGTAAAGTCCTTACCATCAAATGAAGGAATGTCAATGTTTGGTAACTTCGAAGCAGACCCATTCGTGCTTTGAGCAACTTCCTCTATTTTTAAACTCTTCAGATGTAGGTTTAATTTAGAAAGCACATTGTAATACTGGTTTTCAATGTCAGCAACATTTTCATCATCGCTCGGTTCTAGTGATAAAATGTCTAAGTTTACTTCTTCATATTCCTTGAGCGTGTTTACAAGTTTATTCTTGCGTGCTTGTAGCATGTCCTCACTCGCCGAAGCCAAAGATATTGGATCATTGACGAAGTTTTCTATCCTTGTTATGGTTCCCTTCAGATTGCCCCGTTTTATGCGCAAACGCTTTAGATCTTCGTCCGGCATCTTTACACGAATGTATTGGGCTTTTATTTTGTACTGAAAGTAATAACACTGTTGGAGAAAACACGTAGTAGCCGCAAAAATGCTCAAGTTCTTGTTTGTTTACGTAAAATGCCACTACGACAGCTGTTTGTCACTTTGACGGCCTTCACCTTGACAGTTGACACTTTACTCCATTTTGTGACGTCACACGAATGAGCGAATGAATTAACTGATCGTCTTTCTCGCTCCCACAGGAAAAATGGCGTATAACCTAACGCACATTACGACCACATGGAATTTGAAACTGAATCGATGATTTTTCACCAATTTTACCCAAATTCGGATTAATATCTTCTTTTGTGTTCCGCAATAGCCGGAAAATACACTTTGGAGCCGTCCTCTGACGTATTTCTAGAGATTTGTTGCGTAATAGACGCTTCACCCGAGCCGTCGTTGAGCCGGTATGGACGACACCAACAACGAAAAAGGGAATAGAACTGCACTCCACTAACGAAATTTATACTTTTTACTCGAAGGACCACTTAGTCTGTTTAATAAAACAAACTATAACTTTAAACGTACTGTTTTTTATTTTATTATAAATAAATTACAAGACACGATGTGTCTACGGTGAAATACAAAAAGGAAGAGAGCGATAATGTTGCCAGCTTAATAAATTGAGTGTTTTGATACCATAATTTAAAATTATCTAAGTTAAAAATTTACATGTTCAGTTCAAAATTGAACACATACTTATAATGTCAAAATCTCACGGTCACTCTAGTTCCACTCGCTGCCACGCTCGCAAGTGTAGCGCTGTAGCACAGATTACTTAATAGTTTTTAGTAACTTCGAATCTACATTCGAATTTTGAGAATGCCAATCTAAGAACTCACTGCGGAATCAGATTCGAAGTTTAAAGTGAGGTTTTACAGAATCACACTAGAATAAAAAAATAATAAAAGAGTATTACGTAAATTGATTTCCCTAATATGTAAAACAATTTTCCTATTGAGTGGTTTGTTTTGTAGGACACTGTGGTTCCGATGCCGATACTGTAGCGCCAAAAGCGCGCTCAAGATCACCGTCCGAGAGAAACTGAAAAACCTGCTTCCAGTCCCCCTGGCGGGCGGGGCGTAGATGCGGCCCCGCTTCGTCTAGTAGTATCGCCATTCAAGTCTGCGGCACTCCTCGCGGACTTTGTGGAAGAGCTGACGGTTCGGGCGAGTCAGTCGCTCGTTGATATAGACGCGGGTCCCATCGACAGCCGTGGGGGCGCGGCGCACGCGCGCAGCGCGCAGTAACTCATCGCGCAGGTGGCGCCGCGCCAGGCGCACCACGACGCGACGCGGGTGGTCGCCTCCGCCGGCGGCGCGCCCACGCCCTCTAGTCCAATCAACGAGGCATTTGTAACCCGAAAAATTCTTCTGCCTCTGAAATTTGGCATGTGGTGAAGATACCTAATACAGATGACAGATGTACAATAATCCAACAAAATTTATAATGGGAAGTTAGGTATTTTTACCTAAACATGAAAAATGCTTATAGCTCTCTGTGAATATTTCCTCAGTTCGAAATTATTTTTGTATACGTACGTATGTACTAGTTAGAACAAGTATGTAAAGTAATCCAACATTTTTTCGATTTGGGTGATGCACTAAATTGAACTTTTAACATTTTGCGCAATAACTTCTATTGGAAAATTACTCTGCTAATTTTTATTTTTTAATATGGTCTTATTTCCCTAAATGAATAGGTTTGTTAAGTAATCCAATAAATTTTCCTTTTTAAACATTTTTTATTTATTTTTGCTTAATAACTTGATGTGAAAAATTACTCCGTCCATTTTTATACCTTTATAGGTTATATGATTTAATATTAAAACAGAATTATCAATAATCCAACAAATTTTCCAACGTTCATATATTTTTTAAAACATGTTCGCTATTAAATAGTCAATTATTACTGGCGCGACCCGCAAGTGCAGCATTGCCAGGCGATAGTGAGTATGCGGGCCGCGCTTCGCCTAGGCACGCATCACAGATTAATACAATAATCAATAAATCTTGGCGACAATTAATTCGTAATGTTTTTAACATTGGATAAGCATTGGATATATGTATTACCTAACCAGCATTTGGTTTTACTTTGTAGCCACAACATATAAATTAGACATTACATTAGACGATAAAAATAGTCAAGCCGCGCGCAAATACCGACTATTTTTTTTAATACTTTTCAAAAGAATTTATCTAGCACAGCATTCTTTTTGTCGTGCCGGTTCGAAATTCATATAAAACTTAAGTAAGTTACCTCTTTAGTAAACATGTAAGGGCTTTAAATAAATTTTCACTTCTCGTGATCGCAAAGCTCGTCTTTATGTCGTTTATAGGCTGCATAAAATGGCTTTCATGTTCTAGAGCATAAAGTAAAATTTTCTTTTAGACGAAGATTCTTAGGCCCAACAGCCAACAACGCTCAGCCTAAAACTTCACAGAATTTATTTATATTAATAACTTGCGATAATTTATTTATTAGCTTTAATTTATTTGTCTTGTGTTTTCTACCTCAAAAGTTATGAAACCAGATAAAAATAGTAACCAGTTATTATTAAAACGCATCGAATTATTTTTATTACTTGGCAGAATTTTTCAATATTGTGTTACATATTTTTCGTATATATTTTGAAGTAGGTAATTGTTTAATTTTCTTGCAATCGAAGTGAAAAGCAGAGTGTAAAACACTGGCATAAACAAGTCATTGTACTCCTCAACTTACTATCTACCCTCGCCTACGGTCGGGTGGATAAAATCGTCTCGGGCTACAGTGCCCCATTTTATGCCCTTGTTGTGCAATCTACTATTGTTCCATTTTCAATTTATATTGCCGGGCGTTCTAGCAAGCTAGATAAAAAATTTCTGTAGCTGCTTGGTCTTTTTTTAACGAGGAAAATGCTTTTACGTACCTCCAAGCCCTTGGGTAGAGGCAAGGATGCGTGGGACTCCACGGTAGAGTGCCGCATATACCCACTAAACCCTTCGGGAACACCTATCCGGCCATTTCAGAGCGGCTGCGAGCAGGCGCATAGCGCTGCGCTCGCGAGAGCCAGCTCGGCCTGTAGACTATCCTCTCTGCATGAGAGCAGCTTGTGTCCCAGAGCTGCTCTTACCGTCACAGGGATCGAGTGCAATACAGACAACATGGCGCCCAACTGCGTTGCCCGCCGCCCCCACTAAGGTGGCGGAATCAGGGCGTTGTAGCCACTTCTTCGCCACCCTAACCTTCTCGCACTGTCGAGGGGGGTCCGCCTCACGAGCTCTCTCGTGGCGCTCCTTCGTCTCCATGACCACTTCACAAAAG
Source organism: Schoenobius gigantellus (assembly GCA_963935595.1). Lineage (NCBI taxonomy): Eukaryota > Metazoa > Arthropoda > Insecta > Lepidoptera > Crambidae > Schoenobius > Schoenobius gigantellus. The sequence continues at coordinate 43,736,506 of OZ012541.1, read as the reverse complement.
TGAGAAACAGCATCCCAGGCCGCCCGCTCGGTGAGCATAGCTCTAACCACAACGGGCAATGAGAGGTCAATAACAATTACGGACATAAGATCACCGCGCTGAGAAGTCCATGCAGGACAATGCACAAGAGTGTGTAGCGCGGTGTCTTCGTCCGCACCGCAATGGTGACAACGTGGGTCATCTTCCCTCCTGGCAACCTTGCGAAGGTACCTGTCAAAGCAGCCATGCGCCGACAGTACCTGCACGAGGTGGAAGGTGAGGGTGTCGAATCTCCTTGTAACCCAGTCACGGAGGACAGGATGGAGCACCGCGTTGATCCACTGACCGTATTCTGCTCTTTCGAGCCTTGAAGACCACGAGGACCCAAGAACTGAATTCATGGCCTCTTCACGCCAACTTTTCACCTTTCTCTCAGTCGGGCGACTCTTTTATTATATACCGCCGTTAGTACATGTGCCTCCAAATCCCATGGTGGTATCGATGCCAAGGCGCAGGCGGACTCCGCGGATAGCTCTCGTCACAAGACAGCACTAGGACCTTTGGTGTTGGGTAACAACCTCCCCAGGGCCATGGCTGTGGATACCAATTTTGGAGCCAGTCGAGAAAAATGTTCTCTAAACTTCCAGCTCCTGTCCAGCACTAAACCCAGATACTTCAAGTGTGGAGTAATATCCACCCGTGTCCCATTGATCATAAGATAGGTGGGGGGGGGTCCCTTGGGAGGCCCATGGACGACTAGGGCCTCCGTTTTATCGAAAGCCCTAATCTTACAATTGTTGAGACGACTTGTTCCACGCCAGCTGTAGCTAATAGGTAAGCCAGTCTGTAATTCTTTCCACGAACTGTAACAAGGGTATCATCGACGTAACACACTACCTCCAGTCCGCGGGATAAGTTCCCTCTTAGTACATAATTATACCCGATGTTGAACAGAAGAAGGCCAAGGACCGATCCCTATGGAACACCGAGCATCATAGACTTTCGAACAACATGTCCGTTGCTGTCAGTGTAAAGGACGATTTGCTCTCTAAAATAATCAGCAATAACGTGCTGCAGGTATATGGGATCCTCGTGGTAGTTAAGTGCCTTTAAGACGCACTGAGGTGGAAGCGTGTTAAAAGCATTCGCTATGTCTAAAGAAACTGCTATCAAGACGCAACTATCGGAAGTAGCCTCTTTGGAAAGGGATTTGACCTAGCGGAGCGCGTTATTCGTGAAACTGGTTCTCCGCCAGGTCAGGCCCGTCAATGCTCAAGTAGCGGTTTATTCAAACGGCGAGGCTACGCTCGAACATTTTCGACATTTCGTTAAGCAGAACGATGGGCCGATATCTTGAAGGAGAATCAGCTGGCTTGCCTACTTTTCTAAGAAGAACGAGTCGCCCTGTCTGCCAATCTTTTGGAAATCTTCCTTCGGTGAGGCATTTATCCATGAGGTCCCTAAACCGAGACTTTAGTGGTCGGAATGGAGGGCAACGGAAAGACCTCCCTTGCGGGAATCATGCGGGGTGGTGTAAAATCTGAGGAGCTCCGAGGAAAAAGAGTAGTGATCACCCTGTCTAAGAAGTCTGGCTGGAGAGACTCCGTTAATGGTGGGGCAAGTGTCTGAAGCTTGTTTTAAACCATACGATATGGCCGTCCACACGCGTCTTGGTTTAGTCCTTCCAACAACTCCTGCCATGCTCGATTTTTGGCTTCCTTGATCGCAATCTGTAGAGCCCTCTTGACAGACTTGTAGGAATCTAACAGATTGGATTCAGTCGTCTCGTCACATGTTCGTCTGTGGCGGGCGTGCAACCGTTTTGCCCTAACACAGTCCTTTCTTATATCAGAGAGTTCTCCGGACCACCAGTAGAGAATGGACGATTTTTTGGAGGACGATGCTGGACTCGTGGCATAGCTGCATCACACACTTTGGTGAGCGCGTCGCGCAGCCAGTCTGCCTCAGCATCGACCCCCTCGAACGATAGTGAGTTCGCAAGCCAGGCTTGTGCCAGAGCTGACTCATTAGTAAGCGCCTTGTCCATCCTGGAGATGGCCCAGCAAGGAAAAATGGAGCCAGCATTCCTTCCGTGACTTGCCCAGTCCGGTATGGTGGATGGAGACCCGCCAATCAGTGACTTTGCATTCGATAGCAGGGGTAGCAAACGTGAGGTCTACAATGGGCTCTCCTGCTGTCGAACACAAGTGTTTGTTGAACCGCGGTTAAGGAAAGAAAGGCCAGATATTTTGGCCCATTCCTCCACCAGCTTACCCCTCCGATCAGTTGCCGGGGATCCCTAAGCCACCGAATTGGCATAAAATCGCCTAGAACAATCATTGAGGGCGTAGAGTTCCGCTGGATTGCGGCTCCCAGCTCGTCAATGAAGTTCTCAAATTCGACGAACGGTCGGTTTGAAGAGAAATAGAATCCAATTAGAGTAATTTCTCCTATCTCCGTGACAACGAAACTGTGCCCCTTTTCGATGGTGTGGAGAGAGTGCGAGCCAGACCGTGATCACGCGACAATCGCAACAGTACTATCTTTGTAAATTGGAAGGCGAGTTCTGTCTGTTCGGAACCAAGTATGGTTCCGCGATAATTCCGACGTCGATTGACCGCTGTGCCATCGACTGCAGGAATAGATTCTGAGCGGCGGCGCACTAACTTAGATTCCCTTGAAGATATTTCCTGGAGATCCTATCAACTATTAGGTCTTCATAGGCCGTTCGCTTCTTTCGGAGCGTGCGTCATTAGTAGCTATTCCTAGGGGTAGCGTTTCCTCTGCGTTTGGGTGAGTTGCAGCTTCTTCCACCTATTACGTGATTTGCCACCTTCTTGAAATCTGTGCAAATCTCAAAGAAGGTGGCAATTCTTGAAATCTGTGCAAATCGCACAGTTTGGAGTGGCATTGCATCCCGACGACTTGTGAACGGCTATCCCACAACGGAAGCAAAGGTCACTGCTGTCATTCCCCGTCGAGTATTTTGCTCTGGTGTGCCCGGGCTCAAGGCATTTAAAACAGCGCGTTAACCGAGACGATACCGAGCGACTAAGGTTTCTGTTTTATTTCACCACCCTTGTTTCCCCAGTAGATCAGTCGCCCTTTTCGGAAATCGCGCTGCGCACATCCTCCTTGGTTACAGAGTCGTCCAGGACGGAACTACGCAAATCGGCACACTTTACCGGTCTAACGACACTGACATTTTCAGGGAAGATGTCTTTTAAATTGCTTACCAATAAGACTGCTTTTTCAGAGGGAGTTTCCTTCGGAAGCTCGATAAGACGAGCCCCCGTGGCAGTTCCCCTGAATCGGAGGTCATTGACGCCCACGCTTCTGGCCATTCCTCCTGAGCTTCAGGCCTGATGGTAAGTACCACCGCAGGATTGCGGGGGGCCTTCATCGCTCTCTTGATGTTGGCTTTGGCTGCTTTAGCCTTGACCTTAGCTCCCTTCTCTTTAAGGGTAGCTGCTTTCACCGCCAGGGCTTGGACTTGCTCCTGATTTCTTTTGGTTCTTGCTCTACGCCCCAGAGCCTTAGTCCACTTATCGAAACTTTCCGACTCTTTTAAAGGGAGAGAGGAGAGCCTCAGTCCACTTATCGAAACTTTCCGACTCTTTTTACCGTGGGAGAGCCATGCTTCGGCACGAATGGGCCGGCTCGACCGGAGTGATACCACGGCCTCACAGAAGACCGGCGTGAAGCAACGCTTGCGTTGTGTTTCGTCGTGTGAGTGAGGGTATCGGAGGCCCAACCCCCTACCCCCCCTATGATGGCGCAGTTAAATAGATTGTTACCCCAGGAGGGTACCAACTGCGCTAGCGTTAGAGAATCCCTCTCTGGACGTCCACTTCCAGGACGCAATATACCTGGGCGTGGACGCCTAGGCCGCCCCTCGTATTCTGGGGGGGGGGGGGGGCAAAACCGCGCTCAAAGATACCTGGGGCAAGAGCAAACCCACGGCACCCCTGCCACACTGACTGTGGACTTCTGTAATATTAGGGGGCTTCATTCCAACCTCAATGCTGTCCACCTCGAGACAGTAAAGCCGGTCTTGCTCTTTTTGACGGAGACGCAGATATCGTCTCCAGCGGACACTTCTTACCTTTCCTACCTTTATTTTCAAAGATAATGGAATCAATTATCAACCGCCAGCTCCTTCGGTACCTAGAGGATCACCAGCTGCTCAGTGACCAACAATACGGCTTCCGTAGAGGTCGCTCTACTGGTGATCTTCTGGTTTACTTGACTCATCATTGGGCAGAGCCATTCGATGTCTTTTTTCTTCTTGCGGACTTACCGTCACCGCTCGGAAGCAGCACCACCAGCATCTGAGACATCACCGGTCGTCATTCTAATGGCATCAGTGCAAGATATTATAGATTGCACCGACTCATTAGACGTGTCAGAATCGTCCAACCGTCTCTTTTCCCCCTTATCGGGTACATCTGTATTGACGATGATTTCAACCCTCGACCCTTCTGTTGACATTAGCGAAACCGCCGATTTTGTCAGCTTACTATCTACATCCTTAGCACTAGATTTGCTACTATACTTAGAGCTAGACTTATCGCTACTATTTACATTACTTATATTATTCTGTACTTGCCGCAGATCTGCTGCGCGTTAAACGCAGTGTTTCCTCTCCGCTCCCATAACGGAGTTCCCCCTCATCAATAATACTTCCACTCGCCTCGGTTATATTTTCCACCGCCGCCGGCCCGAATACCGACGGTGGCCCACTCTTAACGGGTTTGCATTTTTAATTCGCATCTGAAAAAGTGGATCTCGGTTAGCACATCACCAAATACGCCCGGCTGCTCACAGCCACCTTGTGCGGTCGTACGGGGGAGACTGAAACCCCCTGCCCCCCTAGACAAAAGCCACACGCTAAGTTTTCTGCAGTCGTTCCGCAGAAAAAATGTAAGGAGATGACATTAGCTGCGGAAAAAATAGCGTGAGGTTATCGTAAGTCAATGTCATTTCCATACATTTTTTCTGAGGAACGACTGCGGAAAAGTTAGCGTGTGGCATTTGTCTAGGGGGGCTGGTGTGTTTGTTTTTCGTCACTAAGATCCATGTTGCGCTTTGCAGGGAGAGCTCCCTAGGGTGGCCGTTCGGGCCTGGAGACCCTCTAGCCAGTCATCCCATCGGCTCTCTAGGCATAAAAATTATTGTCATAAAATCATATTCCATAATTTTGATTGAAATAATCGTCAAGACGCATAATAATCAGGAAGCAGAATGGTAATAAGCATAATATTGTGTGGCAGAAAATCATTTGTCGTAAGTATTAAAACCCATAAACTCGAAACACAGAACAACTTGACGCATAATTTTTCAAAGCATAAATAATGTTTAGCATATTAATCGCAACGAATAATACGATTACGCAGAATTTCTCTAGGCATAAACTTGCGCGCAAACATGCAGCAATGTATCATGCAGTATGCATGCAAGCATGCATGCAACATGCAAGCAAGCATGCTGCAATGTATCATGTAGTATGCATGCAAGCATGCATGCAACATGCAAGCAAGCATGCAGCAATGTATCATGCAGTATGCATGCAAGCATGCATACAACATGCAAGCAAGCATGCAACGTGCAAGCAAAATGCAAGCAAGTATGCACAATGCAAGCAAGCATGTACCACGCAAGCAAGCATACACATGCATGGTTTCTGTCACGGCTCCGACGCTGCGGGGCTCTGGCGGTCCCACGCGAGCTTATCGTCGCAGATTGGTTTTCGATCACCACCTGCTCCTCAGCTCGCGGGCCGCCTCGCCCCTACGCGCCTACGCGGGTTTGAATAACACTCTAGGGGTAGGACAAACAAGACTACGTGGAGTCGGTTTTGCAGCGATTCGTTTCTGTCACTAGTAGCATGAATGAATTACTTTTCAAATAAAAAAATCAATATATATACTATGCAAAAATTATATCAAATGAAAATATAGAAGATTCGAGTATCATATTTGAATAAAATAATGTATGAAATGTTATTATAAAAAGTTAAGTAAAACAGAGTAAACATTATATCCTTTAAAATAACATCATTTCTAATTATAAATAAATGCCCCAAAACATTAGAGATATTAATTATGACACTTAAAATTATGGCAAAACATTTTAGGACTACCAATATTATGTCATAAGAAATTAGGGATTTCATTAATTATGCTTCATAAAATTATGCCTTTGGATAATTGTGCCTTATACAAATTATGCAATAAAATAATTATGTGACGTTAATGTTATGCTTTTCTATTATTATGCTTAGTGATTTATGCCAAGCGTCTTCATGACAAACAACATTATGCCTAATGAAAGGTCCCCCATCCCATCGGCACGGACCAGACGGCCCGATGCCCGACAGCAGACTCTACTGAATCCACTGCCGCGCATACGAGCCAGAGCTTGAAGAAGTCTGGATCGGACACTCCGAACAGAACAACAACAAGAGAAGCGAAGCGCCATAGTGAACAATTGGTCCCTTACAGCCAGCAAATTAACTGCTGGATTAATTCAAGCCAAACTACGATCCGCAACGGGTCAGCGTTCTATAGTCAAATCCCCTTCTTACAACAAGAAGGAGAGACTTCCCTATGGGGGCTACTTGTCAGACTATTAGCCCGCGGGTTGCCCGAGGTGCACCACGAGGAGGTTGTCTGACTTCGCACCCACCGCTGCTAGGCCTAGTACTGCAAGTTCGATTTATTCCAAAGAATTTTTGGTCGTATATCGTAGTGTTTGAGAAAAATAAGTGTTTATTATTTGATCAGATTTACTTACCTACTTCATAAAAAACATTTTTTTAAAGAATTACCTATACTTATCAAGAACAAGTTGAATAGGTATTGTGTCCCTGTTTATCTACACAGGTAAATCTCGCGACAAGCTTTTATGCTATGATAGCTGTGCCCGCGATTTGGTTCACATGGATGTCGGCGTGTGTTATATAGCCTACTATACAACACAAAAATAATATTTCAATTTAAATCAGTAGTTCCTGAGATTAGCGTGTATAACCAAACAAACAAACTCTTCAGCTTTATAATATTAGGAAGTACAGACACGGTAATAGTATATTACCGTGGTATAGATAAAATAAATTATATTATTAGTATACTTATAAGAGCATTAAAATAAAATTTTGTTTTTACAATGTTTCTTTACTCGTATTAGAGTTAGTTTTGTAGGTATTATTATTAATTCCTATAATGTGGTGCAAAACGAAGTAAAGATTACTAAATAGGTAAAAGTAGCTCCGAGCGGTCACGTGAAGATCAACTACGCACAAATTGTGTGATGCATAAGGTTCGCACAAATATAAATCGGCATACATCATAAAACATATATGAACGTTCGAAAATTTGTTGGATTATTGATAATTCTGTTTTAGTATTAAATCATATAACGTATAAAGTTATAAAAATGGACGGAGTAATTTTTCACATCACGTTATTAAGCAAAAATCAGAAAAATATGTTTAAAAAGGAAAATTTATTGGATTACTTAACAAACCTATTTATTTAGGGAAATAAGACCATATTAAAAAATAAAAATTAGCGGAGCAATTTTCCAATAGAAGTTATTGCGCAAAATGTTAAAAGTTCAATTTAGTGCATCACCCAAATCGAAAAAATGTTGGATTACTTTACATACTTGTTCTAACTAGTACATACGTACGTATACAAGAATAATTTCTAACTGAGGAAATATCCACAGAGAGCTATAAGCGTTTTTCATGTTTAGGTAAAAATACCTAACTTCCCATTATAAATTTTGTTGGATTATTGTACATCTGTCATCTGTATTAGGTATCATCACCACATGCCAAATTTCATAGACGGAAGAATTTGTCGGATGTCTCCATACAACGAATGTCCTCGTTGACTGGACTACTCCGCGAACACCACGTCGCGCTCCTCCAGCGCCACCCCCAGCCGCGCAGCCAGCACGGTCACCGTCTGGATACAGCTCACACCCTTCTCCTCCGGCAGTTGCCCGATCTCCAGATCTACAGCAGAGCCTCTCGGTTCCGGTCGTTGAGCTCCCTTTTCAGCTCCCGTATGGTACGCTCCAGCTCCGCTGTATCAGCGGGCTCGGTCGCCGCCTCGCGCTGCTCCAGCACGTCCAGCCTCTGCTCGACGGTGGTCAAGCGGGCATACAGGGATTCGCGTAAATCTAACATTTCTCGCCGAAATTCACGCATTTCCTTCATGAAGAAGCTCATCTCCGAATCCCGGTCACTGCACATGCCAACCGACGTATCCTCGCACCCGTCGCGCTGAGAGGAACCAGGAGAGCTTTCGCTCGAAGGTGATTGCGTATTCCTTTTTGCAATTGGGGCACCTCCAGTCCTTGCTTATGTGGGCCTTCTCAGGCATCGCAAGACAGGCTTTATGGTATTTGATCGGACATGCCGAACAAACAGCGGCGCCTGTCGACGATAAAAATTTTCCGCACGCCCCGCAGTTTAGCATGCTCGGTATGGGTGATTTTATTGCAGTTGGTAGTTCAAGCAAATATCAGTAGATGGAGTCAATAGATGCTTTGGGCAGCACGTAGCACAAGAAGCGACGGCGCTTGCTACTATCGTTATTATTCAGTCTGCTCACTGATACACTAGATGTCGCTACCCGTCCGTCGATGTTGTACACAGCTGACTTACAGCTGGCGGTCAGCCGATAGTAGGGTACTTAGTAAATATTGACACTTATGTACAGCCTAGATTATTTATTTAGTTTTGAAAAACGCACTAATCTGTTGTTAATTGCTATAAATAAACTTGATTTAGCTTAATATTATGTTTGAAAATATCGTATGTCTATATCAAGTGTTAGTAAAAGATTATGTCCACTTTACTCACTCCAACTGCATAAAATATTGTAGGATCAGTTTTAATGTCACTGGATTAAGGAAACACGACACAAACACTTTTTGTAACGCACTAAGACTTAAACTTTCAGTTTATCACTAGTACAGCAACTTTAATAAAGACTTTCAGCAAAAAATTGTATTTAATTGGATCATTAGCAAGAACACGTCCGATTCTACGCAGTAGCGCCACCTATCCATCTGGTAATACCTCTGAGTTAGACCTCTGAGTTAGAAGAAAAAATATAAGAGAGAAGAATACTTCTTACATTTTTTCTTCTAACTCAGAAATAACATTTCAAAATTATCATCCTACACAATTGGTAAAGTACAACTAACGAACCCGTGGAAGGGAGCAGTCACCAGCTTTTTGCCTTTTCTAAAGAGTGGATGAAGATGATTTCCCCACTTGTGTTACTTACCAGCGTAATCCCTACTTGATCTAAAATGTGCAAACCTTAGATTAAGCTATGTAATTGTTTTTTTTATTTAATAAACCGCATGTTTTACCTAAATTGTGTACTTTGTTAGATCCTTCCCACATCTGAAGTCTGCATGCATCTGTATGGAGGCGCCCTTTAAAAATATATCCATGCACTTCTCCAGGTAGGCCCATGTATAATAATATAATTACCCACGACCTGATGGTGCTTACATTGTCTCTCATGCTCACCGAAAGAGGTTACAAGCCATTCCCCGAGTGCGCCCCCTGGAGGGTAGGCCCGACGGTGAGTCAGCATAGCTGACGCAAGCGCCAAGTCTTACCTCTACGAGGGGGTCGACAAGTGCCATAATAGGCTAGCTAGATGAATGAAAAAAATTATTGCTTTAATGGAAGCTCATTCATATAATAAACTGAAAGAAAAAATCGGTTTTCGAATAACTATAAAAACAACCAAGATATAAGTATTAAAGATTTTTCTCCATCTCTTTCTAGCAAAACGGCAATTGACATACGGTCTTATTACAAAACCTGGTTTAAACCTGGTCTAAAGTTAGTCTTGGTTTAAATGTAGTGCGCTTTCACTTGTGTCAATATACATAGACAGCGTCAACTTAGTCCTGATTTAAACCAGAACTAACTTTAGTTCATGTTGTAACACCGTTTTTTTCTTAAAATTTCATAAAACACTAATTTTGCAAAAACACTTTAGTTTCACTGTAGTTTTAACACAAATTTCACAACTAAAATCATAATTACAATAACTTTGTCAATTAATTTCACAATATCAATGTCAAGTGTCAACGTCAACGTCGTTTCACGTCACGTCAGTGACATTTGCAATTATCTTTGGTCATTATTCAATTTTTGCATAAACAAAATAAATCTCGCGTTTATCCTGGCCTTATTTACAAAGTTTTTTTTCGCCCAAAATCCCGTGCTCCCCTTTAGGTGGGTTCATTTTCTCAAAATTAGGAATTTGACATTTAGACCGTTTGTTTTGATCATTTTTAGAGACATATTATAATAAGGTACACTTAAACTTATAGATCATATAATTATAGTTTCGTCGAATAGAATTTGGAAAGCATTCACAGTTTGTTTATGGTTAATTTTTCATTACGTTTCGTTTTTCAACCAAGCTTATAACTTTGGCTGGAAATACTTACAGCATATTGTAGAATTTCGAAAGATCCGTATGTTGACTTGACACATCATGACACATATGCTATGAAATGAATTTGGTTTTAGGGAAGGTTCCGTCGCCAATACGACGCTTAACATTCGGTGAACGGACCTCGATTCTAGTATGCGCGTAGATGGAACGCGCCCATTTTTCACCTTAGTCTTTGAACGCGTCTATCGTCTATGTTATGATTAGTCTGTGAGACATCGACCGAAGTAATTTAATATTGATTTGCGAAATCTAAATTTCTGCATTATCTTAATTTCTGCGAAGAAAATCCATAGGTATTTCTCCCGTTTTCCGTGTGAATTTAATTTGAAAAGCTACAGTGAGACTTCAAAAGTCAGTTATTTTTGTTTTCAGCTTGAAGAGTAAAGCTAAGGAAAAAATAATATATTTACTCGCCGGCACGCGATTCATTAAATTAAATGGATGTATTGTATCAATAAGTGCAAATAAATCAATAAGGTATCTAATTAACTTATTATATTTCATGATTTAAAACAGATTTTGTTAATTTTATTTTTATTAGTAAATTGATTATTAAATCAAACATATTACATTTCCAAAATTCGCCTTTTTCATCCCCTATTTCATTAAAAAACCTGATAGTAAGCGGCATCTTAGTGGGATTAATGCATATATTGAGTAACACTTGCGAATTTCATGTTAAATTCTAAATTTTCACAATATTAAGTTTCACATCCTTCTTTGGCAAATAACTCACAAATTAAGCTGTTTTCTTTTTATTAATAGCAATAATTATACACAAAATAGGTGCTCTCCCCTCCATATGTCCTTTTTATTAACTAACCAATAAAAAACTTTGACAATTCATTGAAAATTATGTTTGGAATTAACTTGCAATGTTTATTACCTGAAATTCAAACGTATTGACTGGGATTCCTTCAGAACTCAGTGTTAGACCCACTGACCTCAAGATCATAGGCATATTTAATTATATTTTTAACCTAACACTGTGCTATGAATCTCCAGGACAGTTCCCGGAGGCCGTAGGGCTCCGCTGCTTGGCTTTTAAGCTAGGGGCACTAACCTAACATCAAGGAGGAATTCTGTGGAATTACACAAGTAATAAATATACATATAGAGAGAGAATAAGTTAAGAAACTGGAATATCATATCTCTGACCCGTGATTGCAAGACTTAGCATAGAAGGTAAGATCTACTAACAAACGCTCCGGGGAAAGCTACTAATTTAAAAAAAAAGAAACCTATAACTATTTGTTGGTGTACTTTATTGCCCCTCATTTTATAGTTTTGTACCCAATTTGTACCTGATTTTTACCTGCCGAGATTGATCAAACAAACCTGAACCATCCTGCCCTTGGCTTGTATTGATTAAACATTTAGTTAAGTGCTTTGCATTAAGGGAGTTTATTTACTTAAGTAACATATGCATAAGTGAATTATGTACCTACAAGAATAAAGCTTTTCATTTTGTATCGGACTAAAGGAATAAGTTTGTTTTTTTTCCTTCAACTTTAAGATTTCCCTATATTTCTACAATTTAGCAAGAAAAAGCACTACAATGTTTTGTAATAAGACGGATGGAGTTTATATGGCCGTGCTAAACCATGACGTCACGGTTTATGTCGGATCTCTCTGTCTAATCGCTTCCAAATTAACAGCTTAAAATGCTATTAATATATCTAATGTATTTCAAGGCCGATTTTAATTCTCATTTCACATGATTGCATTTTTTTCTACGGCGCCGGAGCGGTGCGGCGAGAGGGTCAGCCTCTCGCGCCCGCTCCGCAGCCTCCTTCTGCGAGATCACATCCATCATATTCTCGCAGAAGGAGGCGACAGTCTCCCACTGATCAGCATCTCCCGTGCGACACTGGCCAGCGCAACGGGCGCACCTCTACCTAGGCCTAGGTAGAGGTCGGAGGCTAGTGCGTTGCGCTGGGGTCGCATGGTCACAATACCTTTTTCCGTGGGGAATGCCTTTACGCACCGTCCAAGCCCCCGGGCTAGGGGCAAGGGTGTGTGGGACTCCACGGCAGAGTGCCGCAACTACCCACTAAACCCCACGGGAACACCTCGCTGGCTATGGTGAGCGACCACAAGCATGCGCAGAGCGCTGAGCTCGCGTGGGTCGCTCGGCCGGGCCCGTACCGAAACACGATACGGGCACACCTCGCTGCCGGAAGCATGGGAGCAGCTAGTGTCCCCTAGCTGCCCCTACCATCGCAGGGGTCGAGTGCAATGCAGGCGACACGATACCCATCCGCGTCGCCCACCGATCCCCCACTAGGACGGCGGAATCAGAGCATTATAGCCCCTCCGCCGCCGTCCTACCCTCCGGCGCCTTCTGGCGCTCGCGAGCGGGTCTTGCTCGCGGTCACGTTCGTGCGCCTCCTTCCTTGTCATCACCTCTTCAGCAAAGTTGGCGACGACATCCCATACTTCCCGCTCCTCGAGCATCGCTCGGATGACAGCAGGCAGAGACAGGTCTCCTCCGACCACTGCGATCAGGGCACTGCGCTGCACCAAGAACGCAGGACAGTGCGCAAGGGTGTGCAGCGCAGTGTCTTCATCGGCGCCACACTCGTGGCAATGTGGGTCCTCCTCCCTCCCGGCAACTCGGTACAGATATCTGCCGAAGCAGCCGTGCCCCGACAGTATCTGCACAAGGCGGAAGGTGAGGGTCCCATGCCCTCTCGCATGGTCACAATACCTTTTTTTTTTTTTTTTTTACTAGGGGAATGCGTTTGCGCACCGTCCGAGCCCCCGCAGGGGCAAGGGTGTGTGGGACTCCGCAGCAAGCGACTACCCACTAAACCCCTCGATATGCCCTCTTTGGCGCCTAGCGCAGCCACGTCCAAAGGACGCGCCGCTGCCGAACGAGGTCGTGGGAACCCTTACAGACCGACCATAACCCCGTCCGCGGCACCTGCCCACCAATGGCGGGCCCCTCACGCCCTCTCCAAGATGGAGATGGAGAGGAGTTCCCGGGGCATACTCCGGGTGGTAATTTTTTACTGTGGTTTTCTTCCACGCGGCCCGACGCTCAGTGCGCCAGGCCCCCGGCCCCGCTCAGTGCGGGGTAACGGGCTTGCCCGACGGCAGACCCCACTGGATCCACCGCCGCGCACACGAGCCGAAGCTCAGCGGCGCCAAAGCGCCGACCCACCGCAAAAAGCGGCCACGGTGGCCACACGAGGTGGCCCGCCGAGTAGCACTCGGCCATCCCACGCCCCCCTCATGGGGGCCGCACAAGTGTGCCGAAGCCACACGTTGATCGGGTCAGCCTCAGTCCTTGGAAAAACGACACGCCGAAGCTCAACGAGCTTGCACCGACTCGGAACAACGACATGCCGAAGCTCAACAAGGACCCGCACCAACCCGATCAAAGGGGCAACGGCACAAGGCGCAATGCACCATGACCCGCGAGCGGGTCCCCAGGCGACACACAACCCCATCTTCAAAAAGAAGGGGAGGTGACGCCCCACATGGCCACGTGAAGTGGCCCGCCGGGTTAATACCGGCCACACCACGCCCCCTCCACGGGGCAGCTGTCAGACTCTTAGCCCGCGGCAGAAAATCTGCCGGGTTGCCCAGGGTGCACCACGAGGAGGTGTTCTGACATCGCACCCCATGGTCACAATACCTAACCTAACCTCACCTACAGCTTCGACTTTTATCCCATAACTTTTTCTAGTTTTATTGTGTGTTGTCCTATAAGTAAAAATAATCACTTAATTTTCTAAACTATATCTTATAAACTCTTGTCAGACGTAGGTTAGTGATGTAGTTATAGTACGAAACCAGAGGCCCAATCGCCTTTAGGCGCGGAATGGTAAAAAAGCAAAACGGTAAGCGATCGCAAAATGGTAAAGGAGCACAATGGTAAAGGAGCAAAATGGTAAAAGAGCATAACGTCAAAAGCGCAAAAGAAGAAAAAGCAGAAGAGTATAGGTGTTTATGTGTATAAAATGTAATTTTTACCATTTTGCGCTTTTACCATTTTGCTCTCTTACCAATATGATCTTTTACCATTGTGCGCTTTTGACGTTATGCTCTTTCACCATTTTGCTCCTTTACCATTGTGCTCCTTTACCATTTTGCGATCGCTTACCGTTTTGCTTTTTTACCATTCCGCGCCTAAAGGGCCTAATCGCACTAATAAATTTCAACCAAACCAAAAACGTTCCGCAACAAAAACGCTGTCAAATCACAAATTCCGTATCGCACTAACGTAACGTTTCACATTCGATGCGTTTCAAGTTTGGTCGAACGTTTGTGAAAGGTTCAGACGTTGGCCGTTGCCTTTTACCGTATCGCACTAATTTTTTGACAGCGCTTTAAACCAAAATAGAAACGAAAGCGCTGTCAAAATAACGTTTGAGAAAAAGTTCATAATTCATAACTTTTCCGTGCCTTTTGCTATCGTTAATTATATTAATGAAAATAAGTAAGTGTGGTCAGTGTGGCATTACCGTACTTGGTCCGCCGTCCGTACCATGCAAGCTTGTATTTGTGAAGAAAATTTTATTTTTCACTCGACATTTTACATCGTTTCATACATTTTGTTTATAGTATTAATTGATTAGTGAGTTATTAGTTATTTCATACACATAGAGCTTGAGAAACTTGGTGGCGTATTGGCGCGTGCGCTCAGCGAACGATTGCTAATATTAAGCAACGTTGGCTGTGGTCAGTCTTATGATGGGTGACCAAAATACGAAACATCTCGAACTCCTCCGTGCTTCGGAAGGTTTTAAACAGTGGGTCCTGCGCCTGATTTCGGCCCGGTCGTGTCAGCTAACCGTCCTATCGGACTAAGCGAGCGAAGGAACACAGAGTACACTTGCGTTTGCGGAGTCACCTGTGCACTATTGTATAGTATTTCCTGCGCACATGGTTAGTCAATGCCATGCCAAACACTACTAAGTCTGTGTGGCTAGTCTTATTTTGAGATTGGTCGCCGTGACCGAATTTCGGTTAGGACATTGCATTACAAATAGAGCTAAAAGGTTTTTTTATAGTTCAAGCATTTTCACTTTGCCCTCTCTGTCCTTCAATAGGAATAATTAAAAGAATTGAAAAATATCAATCGTTATTTTTGAAATAGTAACCAAAAATTGTAATAATGACAAAAAATGTCAACCCAACCATATAAATATGCATGTTTTTATAAATCCACAGCTTAAGAAACCAGCTTGCGGAGATAAAAACTGTCAAAACTATATAAATTGGAAAGACGCCACTTTACACAAGTCTTGGATCGACTTAAATATTAGACAACAAGTCAACAACAATTAGTAAAGTGGATCCAATTTCTCCGGTTTTAAGAACATAAAGCACGCGTAAAAAATTGGTTTGTTAAGTAGTTTTTCTCACAGGTGTGTTGAAAAGACGTCATATGACATACATGCACATACCAGCAGGCGTAGCACGGGCTGCCAAGAAAGTGATAAGACTCAGTGACACGTATCCCTTGAGGAGCGTCAAGAAATTTTTATCACGTCAGTAACACTGAGGCTGCGTTCCGAAAATCAATAAGAGTCACTATTAGCGCGCTCAAACGCGTCCCGAAATGTTGTGAGCGCGCTAATGTTAGCTGACATGAAGGGCCACATGACGTCATTGTTAACGTCATATAGAACTTACGGCGCTAATGCTCGGGAGTGAAATCACTTTATGCGAACTGTCAGTCTGACGTTTAATAATTGTGTTTTCGGTTTAAAATGAATGTACCTGTTCTTCCGGACCGAAATCGTAAGCATGCTGATAGCGCTGTTAGCACTTTTAGTGTTCTTTTTAATTTAGACCAGGCGATTATAATCGTTAGCACTGTGAGCGCTGTTATTGGACCGCAGCCTAAATACGCGCTGCCGCGCTACTCTTTAAGACAAGAGATTATGTCACTGAAATTGTGAGATAATGCGTGACTCAAGTCCCGTCTTGGCCGCCCGTGCTACGCCTGCAGTCACACACTCGGCGACTGTGGAACTGGTATTCCTATTTTTGCCATGACAATGAGCTTGAGAAGATTCGTTTTTATTGCCAATCATTTGCGATTTGATGATAACACATGCAGAAAGATTGTCACAGGACAGGCTAAGCCCGTTCAGGAAACTGTTCGGTGAATTCGTAAGCAGATGCCAACTACACTATACGCCCTTTGAAAATTTTACAATCGATGTAGAGCTTGTAGCTTACCGTGGCTGCTGCAAATTTCGCAAATATTTGCCAAATAAACCGGCCAAATATGGAATAAAGATATTTACGCTCGTAGATGCCAGAACATTCTACTCTCTGAATTTGGAGATTTATGCAGGCGAGCAACCAGAGGGGCCTTATAAGGTCAGCAATAAGCCACACGATGTAGTCGATCGCCTGGTCGCACCAGTTTCCCAATCAGGAAGGAATATCACGATGGACAACTGGTTTACAAGCTATCCAACATTTGAACACTTGCTAAATCATCATAAGCTAACCGCTGTCGGTACAATGAAATCAAACAAAGCTTGCATATCTGACAAATTCAAAGCAGGTAAACGAGAACTGAACTCATCACTGTTCGGATTTCAAAAAAATATGACATTGGTATCATACGTCCCAAAACCTAAAAAAAATGTGTTCATGCTGTCATCTCTCCATCATTATAAGGAAATCGATCTTCAGTCGGGCGAGAAGCAAAAACCTGCAGTTATAACATTCTATAACAAAACGAAAAGTGGTGTTGACAACGTTGATAAGCTTATTAGATCTTATGATGTATCAAGAAACTCCCGAAGATGGCCGCTCACGCTGTACTTCTGGTTGCCGAACTCTGCAGGAATAAATACAAAAATTATTCAAATGCTCAACTACCCTGACATCAAAAACAATCGCAGAAGTTTCATCAAAGATCTGGGTTTAGCACTAATAGAATCACATCTAAAATCAAGACAGAAAAACACTCGCCCTTCTACAGATCTCCGCAAACGAATTGCCAACCGTATTGGTCTCCAAGAAGGCCCACCTGTAAAAAAAACAGCTCCAGGTGTAAGGCGTAGATGTCACGTTTGTCCACCATAGAAAGATCGCAAAACACAATACATCTGTGAGATGTGCAAGAGCCACGTGTGCTTAGATCATGCAATTTTCCAGTGCGAAAATTGCTTCCATAACAAAGCTCTTGAAAATGATCTCAGAAATGAAGAAGACTAATTATTTTAGCTTAGAATATAAGATAACATATGTGCCTAATGTTCCCCAAAGTCTGATTGAGATCTCTTTTGTTCTAGTGGATTTTGCACGTTTATAAACATAAGATGTTTAATTTTACGTTAAAAAATGAATAAAACGTTTAATTGAATTTTTTTTTAATATTGTTGATTCGAACACATTTTTTATTTAAAACCCTAAAGAACATCTTTATTTTTATTTTAAAATCATAAATTTTACTAATTGATACCAATTTGTAGGAAATAAAGGTTTAAAATTTAGGGTCTCACAGACCCACCAGGCATGCCATGTAACTTTTTTCCACCAGGCATGCCGAGGGTTAAGTTACAAATTTAAAGTACACAATTTGAAATAGTAACCTCAGGAGTGGTCCATAATCGCTAAAAGTACTCGTAATTTACATTTGCGTTTTTTGACAGTCACCATACTTCAAATGTTAGTTTGGTATATAATCTAATAAAAATCAGAGAACAAGGGAAAATATTACAAAACAATAAAAATAACCAACGATAAAAGCGCAAGAAGTATTAGTACAACCAATCGCGCGACGAAAGGGAAACAAATGACAATGACGACACTTTGGTATATAATCTAATAAAAATCAGAGAACAAGGGAAAATATTACAAAACAATAAAAATAACCAACGATAAAAGCGCAAGAAGTATTAGTACAACCAATCGCGCGACGAAAGGGAAACAAATGACAAGACGACACTTGGTCATCGACAACGGTCGTCGTGCGCGTCATCCGTATAAGGCCTCGTTTACGGAGACGCGAGGCGTTGCGCGGCGCGGCCCGCACAGAATTCAAACATATGGCGTTGTATGAGTGCGTTTACGGAGAAGCGATTTTATTCGCCTTTGCTTGAAATGGCGCGTTTTTTACGGCCGAGCCCGCGGATAGCACCGCCGCGTCCGTCGGTGTTCCCGTCTCGCATCTCTATGAACAACATCGTATATTGCCATATGTTTGTGTTTACGCGCGCGATTATGAGTGCCGCTTCACGCGCCGCCCCACCGTAAACAGAAAAACGTCGGACGCGCCGCGAGACGCCACGCCACACGCGACGCGCGACGCCCCGCGTCTCCGTAAACGAGGCCTAAATCTGCGGTTTCTTTGCAAGCGGATTAATTAAAAACTTCTTATCACGTAAACTTTAGAATTGTACGTTCTTAATAATATTATTTCATTAAATACTTATTAACAAACATGTCGATGACACGATAATTCAATTTAATCGGTAAAATCACTCGCGTCACAACAATTCACTCTTCAGTTGGCAACATTTAAAAAAATAAAGTGCGCCGGCAGATGTCACTTCAATCAATCTAATTAAAAATCAGAGTTTATAATATAATAAAAAATAATTCATTTATTTCAATCATCTATGGATCATACAATTCATATTTCAATTAAATAATAATGAATTAAGGTAAAAAAAAGTTCTATTTGTTTCGGGGACTCTCGGACTTTTTAAGACTTCGAAAAAGGAGGAGGTTCTATGTTCGACTGTTTCTGTTTTTATTTATGTTCACCGATTACTACGCCATTTGTGGGCCGACTTTCAAAATCCTTTTTGTAATGATGGGGCCTGAGACGGGCCCATCGTCACCAAATCATGATCTGATGATGGGATCCCACAAAAATAAAGTAAACCCCTTAAATTTCATAGGCAAGTCCAACGTGTTTCATGTTTTATCTGAAGATATTCAGGTATTTGCATCTAGTAGTCATATATATTATTATTATATTTAATTTTTATACAGATGGGCCATTAATTTTTTGTACATTTCAAACATGAATGGAATAAAACTAGTAACGTTATTTTATTTAACGTATAAAACATTAAATGCAATATATTTTTAAAAAATCAAAAAAACATCGTCTAAATGTGCCTCGTCTCGTCGTTGGCACTTCTGAGAAACTTTCGCGGAGCAAAAAGAATTTCGTACATTAACCTGCTATTACCTGTCTCTGTCGCTCCCTTCGCGGGAGCTTTGAAGATGAAAGAGAACAGGCGACCAAGACATTTAAAGAACAGTTAAAAACAAAACTAAATAAATCTTTGCAGGCTGCTGCTGAGGTATTAACCAAAAATTTGGCCGAAAATGATGACTTGGAAACGTCTCTTAGGGTGGAAATGGCGTTATTAAATCGAGGCGGTCCAAAAAGCATTCACCTCCAGCGTGTTTATGACTTTACTAACCATTTTTTTTTTTAATTTATTTATTCAATACGTTAACCACATACAATTTAAAATTACTAAATGCCATCAAAAGCCCTCTAGGGGCTTGCTTGGCTCCCAGCTCACTGGGCATTACATAGGTAAAAAAAAAAATCAACAACCAACTATCATTCAGCACCGTCACACATTAGGAAAGTTTTAAGCACCTGTTTGATTTTCTTTCTATTACTCCTATCTGGAAGTTTTACAGGTATATTATTTAAGATGTCAGGCAGCATATACTCTCACGTCCTCTTACCGTACACATTATTCGTATTTGGTAATTTATATTTTACCTAAATATAAATTACCAAATACGAATAATGAGTCAGCGTACGGAGGTGACTTGGTCTCATATTGTTTACAAGCAATGAAAGTTTTACATATTTATCTAAGACAATAGCAATTTTAATTTTATTAAAAACCGACATTACTTGACAGTATTTAAACAAACCGTGTTCATCGTCCCTGAGTTTGTTTCTAATGTATATAGGGACTATTGTTTTTAACATGGTCACTTGTAGTTTATATATCTTATCTATGTATGTTTTGAACGTGCGCCCATAACAACTTAAGCCGTATTCTATGATAGAATCCGCCAGCGCAAGGTATAACATTCTTAATGTTTGATATGGCAACTTATATCTAAGAATGGATAATTTAGATTGGATAGCGTCGATTCCACCTACGAGCGTCGAAGCTGAACGTGTTTTTTCAGCTAATAAGTTCTTTTGTAATCATTTGAGGTGTTCAATGAATGACGATACGTTAGATGCTCTCAGTTTCTTACGTTCCTATTTTCTAAACACAAGAAAGTAATTTTTTTAAGTAGTGTTTAAGATGTTTGTATTAAGCAAAACTTGTTCCTATTAAAATGTTTAAGTACTAAAAGTATGGTTCTTTTTACAAGCTTTGATTACAAGCTTTTATTTACTTTCACCTTTTCGGTGTCTGTAATTAAATCTTGCAAGCTAAATTTGACCCACTTCCCGATCTCCGATTGAGCTAAAATTTTGCATGCATATGTATATCCCGTGACAATGCAATATTATGAAAATATAAGTAAAAGCTTGTATTTAAAAAAGTTTTTTATAAATAATTTTACTTGTTATTTACTGATATTTAATAAAGCAGTATTCGAAAGAAACTTTTTATCCGAAGTATTCGAATACTATTGAATAATTGCGGGTTACTTCAGCCCTGGAGGGCAACTATGGCCCAAACCAAAAAATAGTTTGAAATTACCGCCACGTCATTGCCGCGTGACCGGCCGCAATAGTTCCAATAGAAAATGATAGATTAGGCAGGCAGTATTATGTACGTCGTTCAGCATTGTTTTATCGACTTCGCGTGCAATGTCAAGATGTCAGTATCATTCAAAGTTTTCAATGCGTTACGGCTCACAAATTAAGTGTGCAAACTTTCCTATGAAACTTTGATTAGCGTTAAGTTTACTATCATATCTATGTTTCTTGTTATTGTACATGTCTTTAGGAGTATGTTGATGTTAAATTCAAATGGTTTTATACGAATTTAATTTATTATGTTTTATAAATGATTTGTAGGTATACTATAGCCCATGTTTTCGGGTAAATTTAACCCATGGGCCAAAGTAAACCGATGATGTTAAATTAAGTACCTATTAATTAAAGAATAGCTACCTACCAATGGCTTTATTTTTTTTTTTAATTTAAACTAGCGGAAGGCCCTGGTATAAGACGATGCCGTCATATTACCGCAGAAAGCCCGGCAGTCGCCGTTATGTTGATTACACTAAGGATAAGTTAGAAAAATGTTTGGCAGCAGTGAAATCCAAAGTGCTCACACAACGAGCTGCTTCTGAACAATACCAGATACCACGTAGTACTATAAAAAAAAATTACGTCATATATATACCAACAATCCTGGCAGACAAACAGTATTCACAGAGCAGGAAGAAGCTTCGTTTGCTGCGCATATAACAGCTCTTTCAGAATACGGATTCCCTATTACTGATTTTGATCTTAAAATGATAATTAGAAATTACCTTAAATCTCAAGGAAGAACTGTTAAACAATTTCGTAATGACGTTCCAGGTAAGGACTTAGTAAGAAGTTTCTTATGAGAAATAGGTCATTGTCGCGGCGATTGGCAAATAACATTAAGAGAGTAAGAGCTCAAGTATCAGAACAGATAATTACAGAATTTATCGAAAACATTGCTAAAGAAACGGAAAATGTTCCTGCAGAAAACATCTATAATTACGACGAGACTAACCTGCGTGACGATCCAGGTAGAAAGACGGTTATTTGTAGAAGGGGAACAAAATACCCAGAGAACATAGTCAACGCGACAAAGGTAAGTTTCAGTGTTGTTCTGTGGCAATGCTGCAGGTGAAACAGTTCCACCTTTCATAATTTATAAATCCGAAAACCTCTGGACCACCTGGATGGAGAATGGTCCAACAGGTGCTCGCTACAATAGGACGAAAAGTGGGTGGATCGATGCCGTAACTTTCGAAGATTGGTTCATAACACACTTGCTTTCAATTCTGAAAAAAAGAAATGGCCGTAAGGTCGTTATTGGGGACAACCTATCTTCGCATATAAGTGCAACAGTCTTAGCAGACTGTGAGAAATACAACTTTTGTTTCGTGTGTTTACCTCCAAATGGAACACATATTCTTCAGCCATTAGACGTCGCGTATTTCCGACCTTTAAAATGTAAATAGAGGGAAACTTTACTAAAGTGGAAATGTACTCAAACTAGAAGAAAACTGTGTACAACTCCAAAGGAAAAGTTTCCTGCTTTGTTGAAAGAAGCTTTCTTTTGTGATATTGGCATATTTTTTTGATGTTTCGGCTAACATCCTGTCACGACCACCGTGGCCGACAGCCACATGAGCTGCGTCAATCACGTCATAAAGTTCATCGGATGGAAGATAGTATTTTATATTACCTTCACTCCGTGCAATCAGTTTTTTCACGTCCCCAATTTCTAACACAGCAAATCGTTTCAATCTCCTTTGTCGTAATGGTGTCTTTTTTTCAGATTTTTCTGCATCTTCAACTTGTTCAACGAGTTCCAAATATTGCTCTGATGATAACACATTATAATGAGAAGACTTTTTACTTTCACTTTGTAAAATTTCTGTCAAAAACTTTTCCCTCCATTGTTTTTGATCCGCTTGTCGACTTGACGTAGGTTCATTCATATTGAAAAAGAAGAAAACTTTATAATGTAGTGTAATACGTAAACTGCTAATTTAAAACTACAGTCATTAACTAAATACGTTACTAGGCGCGGGGCGCTCGGGGCGAATACGTTACGCGCGGCTGGCAACTAGACGCAAAATGCGTTTAAAACGAAAGGCGAGCGAAGAGCGGCGCGGGGCGCTGACGCACTCCCGCATGTACAAGTCCTGACATGTTTGCTCAATTACTTTCGACTTCGCAAAATTTTTTTACTGTTTAGTCTAGGCCATATCAGTTTATCCTAGAGTGTGCGTATTTATATCAGGATCAACTAGTTTGGCCCAGCCTAAACTGGTTTATCCTATCGGGCTTAGGACAAATTAGTTTGAACTAGGCCATACTAGTTAATCCTATCGCGTATAGGAAGAATTAGTTTAGCCTAGGCAAAACTAGTTTGTCCTGAAATCGGGTTTGGCCGGTAACACATACATCCTGAATATACCTACTCAAGATGTCTGCAAATACAAGTAGCAATGAAAAAAAAAGTTGAATCTACACCTGTTCGGAAATTGGGAGAGCCTTCTCGAGAAGAACAGGCAAGAAACTCGAAAGGTCAAATTTTTTATCTCCTCTTTTAAATCGCCATTTACAATTTTGGTTTTGTTACATAGTCATTGAATGTTAAAAAAAAATACAATCGGTATGATTAAAATGTCAAAAAAATACAAACGGTATGCTTAAAATGTAAAAAAAATAATTTATAGACTTATACACTAATCATAATACAATAAATTATGTTGTTACCAAACATAATATGATAACTTGGTCTGATTCAAAATCAGTGTCAGTTCTTTTCCTGACAACAATATTTGTTAACATCAGTAGCTATACACAACACCACGATTATTGACATTATAACGAATAATAACTTCATATTAACTCCAAGCATTGGCATCATTTAAATAATCGTTAACTTTATAATATCCTTTACTCATTAGAGTCTTTTTTACATGTGCTTTAAACTTACGAAAAGGCAAGTCGGTTACACTATGTGGAACTTTGTTGTAAAAAGTTATACAAAATAAAGATTTTTTATTTTCAACTACTAATAATGTTTTTTTAATATTTAATCTCATAAATAATCTTATGTAAGTAAATATATTTCACTGTAAGTAAATACATTTCCTGTAGTGTCCTACCCCTACCCTGCCCTACCCCCATACTCTAGTCCTACTCTACCCCTTCTGTTTCTCACCGTTAAAACTTAAAACATTTCCCTACATCCACAATAATTTCAAGATAAAAATTAGTCAAATCTAATAACATAAAAATAAAAATAAAAATAATAATAATAATAAATCTAATCATAGAGGCTTGATTTCTAGCTAAACAATAATATTCTCCGGAGATCTCCGGTGAATGGCAAATCACCGGTGTTTTTTCTCAAACTATGAACAAACAATTTAATTATAATAATTTATCTTAGTTTTTGGTATTATTAAGGTAGGGCATTGCCCCACAATGCCCCCCCCCCCCCCCCGGCTTCGGCCCTTGCCCGACCCGCCAAATTCGATAAAGAATTTTCAACAGCGAATTTATTTTATAACAAATACTTAGAGCTACTATTTCTACTTATTGACGATCAAATTGTTATGAGTATTTTCACGTTAATATGTATTTCTTTGAAAATAAATATTTTTTTTGAAATAAATTCTTAGAAATCTTTTATCTTGCGCGCGGTTCAGTGTTGTTCCAGTTGAATTCTCGATTGCCGAAATTAAAGACAAAAAATTGCCGTATTCTAGGATAAAATTTGAAAAGCTGCCATATATTACAGCAAACAGGTTATTTTTGCTTTGATTTCCATACAATTTAAAATAATTTAAGACGATTTATTTTCCTGCAGTTTTCATAATCTTTTGCTGCATTCACCCTCCACGCCACAAGTTTGTCACGCTGATATCGTAATTTCACCTGAAAAAGGTAATAAATCTACTGATAACAATACAATACTAATATCAAATGTAGTAATGACTTATCAAATAGAGTACTTTTAAAAATAGTTCCTGTGGCCCTAAAGGTGTAATCGACACATACGCTTTACTTGACGACGGCTCCACGGCAACTCTGATTCACTCCGATGTGGCCCGTCAGATTGGTGCTATCGGGCCTACAGGTTTACTCAGGGTAGATGAGGTGGCCGGCATGTCAACAAACAAGCCTGTACAATTTGTAAATTTTGACATTAAGGGCAAGAATTGTTCCGAAACTTGATATTGAACATGCAAATTCAATAGATATGCTTTCTTTGTGCAGTCAACATGTAAATAAAAACGTTGTCATTCAATATGCACATTTGACAGATTTAGCCAATCGGCTAAACACATGAAAATGCGATTTTTCACTCGTCGTCCCACCAATTTTGTCCCACTGTTACTCGTGATCCCACTAATCTTCAACACTAGGACTCGTGGTCCCACTGCTTGGTGGGACCACCAGACATAGTAATAAAGTAGGGTTCGTGGTCCCACTACTATAATTTAGGTACATGAAGATTACAAATTAATGTGAGTCATAGAGAAAAAATAGGGACTGGCCACTTATAACAATAATAAAGAGGAAATCTGTATTCAAATGACATTGGACTCAATTCTGTGCGCCCACCGTCTAAATAACCTAAAACTAAAATGTCTAAATTTAAACTTAATTTAAATGGCCGGTTAAGCGAGTGCTATTCTACGGTGACAGGCCAACTAAATTTAGGCAGAGCTTAAGCGTAATTCTAAAATGTCTAAGATTAGTTTTAATTGTGTTTGTGTTGCTATCGTAAAAATATTAAAAGTAAATTAATGGATGGATCTTGTTGTTAAAGAAACTAAAACGGGTTTATGTTTATATCAGTTAATACATTTAATGTACATTTTATCCTATTTTTAACAATATAATTGTAATAACTAAAAAATTTTTTTTATTTTCCTGTTCATTTAAGGCGAAAATAATCAATATGGGCAAAATTAAAATTTCTACCTCATTTGTTATTTGGATTTGTATTTTTCATTACCAAAATGGCGGATTTTAGCAAGGTTCTAATTTTAATCGGGATGATTTTAGTCGCTGCTAAAAATAGTCAGTTTAGGATGTTTACGCGTAAAAATCTCACGTCTGGAATAGCGTTTGGACGGCTAAAGCTAAGTTGAATTGCCCGTCTAAAATTAGAAACGTCAGATTCAAATTAGCAATGTCAGTTGAATTTCACAGTTACCGTAGAATAGGATAATGGTTTAGCGGCACCTAAATAAAATTAGGCAATTTAGCGGCCACTTCAGAATTGAGTCCAGTGTCATATTGTCGTGTTTGGGTTCTTGTTGTTATTTAACGTTACAAAATGACCGAAACTTATGATAATTTAAAGCGGAAACGAGGTAATATTTTGTTACATGGAGGCTTTCAATATAATCGGCAAAATTTTTTTTCATAAATTTCCCCGACATTCATTTGTTTTTCCAACATTTACCCAAGTCCTTTTTTGGATAGTTCCCGACATTCACTTGATTTTCAGTCATTCACTTTTTTTCGACATTCATACATTTTACCGAAATTCACTTTTCTTTTTCAGCATTCATACATTTTCTCGACATTCATTTCATTGTTTTTCGACATTTACTTGTTTTCCCAATATTAATTTATTTTTTCGGCTTACTTCTATGAGACGGGGTGGAACTACGAGTCTTGAATCTTAAATGCCACCTTCAGTGGGACTTGTAGTGGGACCACGAACTCTAACTTGGTGGGGCTACGAGTCCGGTGGGACAAAATTGGTGGGACCACGAGTCAAAAATCGAAAATGCTACGCCAAAGATTTATTGGGAGTGATCATTGGTATCTCACTGTCAGTCGTGAAATTAGAGAAGGCTCTAAGCATGAGCGTATTGCTACTCGCACCGACTTAGGATGGGTTTTACGTGGAAAGATAAATGGAACATAGATTGAGCATATTTTTGTAAATAATATTTCCGTATTACATGTAGATAATGTCAATAAATCTTATTATAGCAAAGACTCTATCCTTGATGAAACGATTATAGATTATTTTCGCCTCGATTCTGTTGGTATTTCTCAGTTTGATTGTATCCAAAATCTCAGAGACGTCTGCCAAACGTCTTTCAACAGGCCAATATGAGGTTGACTTACTTGGTTGGTGAACTTGCAGCCTCGAAAAATGTGACTGTTCTACGCCTTCCGTTGTATCATTGCGAGCTAAACCCCATAGAATTAATTTGGGCTCAAGTGAAAACATATGTAGCTCGTAATAATACAACATTTAAATTGGTAGACGTCAAGCGGCTTCTGGACGAAGGAATCGCTAGGATTGGTGCAGCTCAGTGGAAATGATGACATGTATAGAACACGTTATGAAAGAAGAAGATAAAATGATGAGATTAGATGGCATTATGAGCCATTACGCACTGTCGACTTACTATAGTTTAAATAGGGGCTTGCGCACTTAGTCGTCAGTCGCCCCGGCGACTCGGCGACTCGCCGCGTTGTGGCGACGCACAGGCGACTGGCGGTCGCCGGCGACCAATAGAAGCATGGCTTCAAATGGGAGCGTTCACACTGCAAGCAACTGTCGTAGCGACCGGACGCCGCGCACAAAAATGGTTCAGGCTTTCGATACGGAGAAATTTATATGTGAAATACAATCCCGAAAAGCAATTTGGGACTTACTGAGTCAAGAATATTCTAATCGGGATTTGAAGAAAAAACAGTGGGAAGAAATAGTGGAGTTATTTGGAGGTGAAGGACTACCAGATGAAGAAAAAAAAGACATAGGTTAGTTAAAACTGTCATTTATTTTTTAATAAATTCTGCTCATTTGCCAAGGTAATTGACCCTCAGTTGTAAAATAATCAGCAAATATATCTCTGTACGACATACCACGTCGCGTAGCTCTTTGAATAACTCTTGGCACTTCTTCTAAGCCAGGAATGCACAAGGTATCTTCAAATTTATATCCGTCTCTTTCTCGTACATAGTTGTGAAGAACACAACATGTTTTAATGATGCTTGATACTAGATCTAAATTCACATTAATAGGTCTGTGAAAAATCTGCCACTTATTTGCTAATATGCCGAATGAACATTCGATATAGCGTCGAGCGCGAGAAAGCCTATAATTAAATACTTTTTTCTTTGTTGTTAAATTTGAGCCACCAAGCGGTCGCATAATTTTATCAGATTGCCCAAATGCTTCATCACCAACAATAACAAACGGGACTGGTATAGGATTTATCGATGAAATAGGCTGATGTTCCGGAACTTGTAAATCATTATTCATTAGCTTTTGATAAAATGTTGAATGTGCAAATATAGTAGAATCGCTATACTTTCCATAGGAGCCTACATCTATGTATACGAACTTATAGTCAGCGTCACAAATAGCAAGCAGAATTATAGAAAAGAAGTGTTTATAATTATAACACACTGATCCACTGTTGTAAGGTTTTATAGTTCTTATATGTTTACCATCTATAGTTTGGGAAATTAGCTCGTATATTAAAATCTTTTGCGATTTTTAACCAATTTTCTGTTGTCGGTTGCGGTAAACACATGTCTTTCAGTAAAACCCATATAAAATGACAAACTTCTCTTATTATTTCAGCAATAGTTGAAATCCCAAGTCTGTATGAGTAATGTAGATCTACAAATTTGCAGCCACTTCCAAGATATCTGAAATAAAAAAATACATGTTACATTATAAATTATTTACAGGTCAATCACTTCAGAGGAAATGGAAAAATATAAGAAGCTGCTTTGCTCGAGAAATACGAAGACTAAAAAATACCTAAAGCTGGTCTGCTACTTCTCATAAAACTCCCTATATTTATTTTAACCAGCTGTTGTTTTTAAAGAACAGTGTTGGTAATTTAAACACAGAGAATAGCCGTACGGAAAAAGAAAACTTGATAGCTGATCAAGAACCTTTAGGACCTTACTCGAGAGAAAATATAGTAGGAAGAAAAAAGAAAAAACCTTCAGATGACGGCACAAAAGAATTATTGGAAACTTTAAACAAATGTATTGATAGTCGTAAAAAGGACGCGCATATTTTGGAACGAGATGAGGAAAGAATGTGAAAGAAGGAAAGAAAATTCCCGAGCACAAAAAGTCAGCTGCAAAAATTCAATTAATAACAATAATTGATTCATTCGGAACCAATAATCCAAATAATGTATATCCAATGTATAAATGAGTACGAGTATGAGCGTGGCTATTTTACACCGGAGGCCGGGACTTCTACTTCAGCACCAAGTCAACAATCACGTTTGCACGCCCTGAAGCACAAAATTACTATACGCTACCTACTTCAGTGCCTTCACCGCAAGAACGCTCAGAGTCGCGAGTTTCAACTGCCACTTCATGTGCTTCGCAAGATTCAGAAATTTTGGACTTATTTTGAATCTTTATTTTCTTTTTTTGTGCTTTCAATTCAATATTAGTTAATTATAGTATTGATTTAATTAAATAATAAATAACTGTTGTATAATTATTTACGATTTATTTTTAAACCAGCTGACCCATGACTGTGACATGTATACAATAACTAGTTGTACCCGTGGGCTTTGCTCTCCGTGGGAATTTCGGGATATAAAGTACCCTATGTCCTTTTCCGAGTCTTAACCATATTTGTGTTAAATTTTCTCCAAATCGACACAGCAGTTTTTGAGTTTATTAATTACAAACATACAGACAAAATACAAATCTTGTCTCTTTATTAAATTAGTGTAGAAGTGTAGATAATGAAGTTGTCACTTACCTTAGTGTTATAAATAATTTTTCTTCCGCAGAAATACGTGGTCGCATATTTGTATCTGTGCCAGTTATATGTGGTTTCAGAAGACACAATAGTTCATCAAACGAACGCACAGACATTCTTGCGTAATTAAAAAATTTACGAGGGTATTTTCTCACGTCTTCATAAAATACTTTAAGCATTCCTTTAGATCTCCGTTCTTGTAACAAAGGATGAACCCAACACTCTTTTGGTTTTCTTTTATTTTTCTTTCTCTTTATTATGAGTAGCGCTACTATTGCAGCTTCTTCGACGTCCATTCTGCACGAATGTACTTAGAATACTGTCGCTCGCTGGCCCTAGTTTCTCTGTTTTGGTCGCCGAGAGACTGAGTCGCCGGCGACTAGTCGACAGTGCGTAATGGCTCTATAGATACTGTAACAGACAATATGACTACACCTTTCATAATACATGTTTCAGAGGACGATTCAGATTCTTGAGTACCTATAATTTGTTGTTTCAATTATTAAAAATTACTTATTCCTCTTAAATTTATTTTTTGTAACATTAGGATACGTAATTTGGAGAAAACATTGTTTTTTTTCCATATGAAATTCCACACATGGCAATTCCGTAACAGACAATTTTATGCTGTCGAAATTCATCCTTATTCGAATCAGGTACAGTCGTTCAGGTACAGTCTTATAATAAAAAAATATATGAAAATAAAATTTATATTCATTCACTCCTCAACTTTCACATCCCTATTATAGTGTCATGACCGACCACAGGGTTTGTGACACTTCGTTTGTTTACCTTTTGTGTAAGTTTGATTGAAAGAGACTTTAATGTTTGTTCTTCTACGACGGCAACTATCCAATATATGGATAATTTTTCAATATCATTGTCGGATAGTGAATTATGTAGTGAAAAGTGAATTTAAATTGTATTTTATACGCGTTTCCTAACCTTAAACATGAATTACAATTTTTTTTATTTTTATTTATTGATCAAATTATTTCAATATATATATTTTTTACACCTAATACCCTCGCTTAAACCACTGGGGTTTTTATGCGGGTGGGAGTTCGCATACTTAATAAATATCTTAGTTATTTATTATACATAATAATTTTCATATTTCAATATGATCTAATAGGTATTTTTGCAGCATTCTACTGTATTGTTGTTTGCTTAAATATTTATTCACAATATCTTCTGGAAGGCTGTTTAAAACATTGGGTAGTATATATCGACATAATCTGGTTCCAAATAAATTCTTATACATTGGTAATTCATATTTTTTTAAATTTGACAGTTGTCTTAGTTTACCATTGCGTTTCCGCTTACGAAGTACATGAATGTTTACAAATTCCTC
Source organism: Schoenobius gigantellus (assembly GCA_963935595.1). Lineage (NCBI taxonomy): Eukaryota > Metazoa > Arthropoda > Insecta > Lepidoptera > Crambidae > Schoenobius > Schoenobius gigantellus. The sequence goes on along the minus strand of OZ012541.1, from coordinate 43,705,247 downwards.
CTTCATGATTGCCATTTTAAGCTTGGATTGAATCGGCAGTACCTTACAATATTTAAATAATTCATTGTAATTATCTCTATACATACATTTTATGTTGTGAGGAACAATAGTTTTTAATATTCGAATTTGTAGTTTATGTATTTTATCTATATATGATTTGTATGTACGGCCGTAGCTACATAGCCCATAACCTATAACAGAGTCTGCTAGTGCTAAATACAATAGTCTTAAAGTTTTATATGGCATTTTATACTTTAACTAGCTGTGCCAGCGAACTATGTTTCGCCGTATATTTTTTACCCGTTTTTGCAATATTTGTCATTGATGCTCAGCTCCTATTAGTCGTAGCGTGATGTAATATAGCCTAAAGCCTTCCTCGATAAATGGACTATCCAACACAAAAATAATTTTTCAATTTGAATCAGTAGTTCCTGAGATTAACGCGTTCAAGCAAACAAACAAACAAACAAACTCTTCAGCTTTATAATATTAGTAAGTATAGATATGTATAGTTTGCTATGTATAGCTCTTAATTTTTTACAGACATGTTCTATATGGGCGGACCAATTAAATCGCACATCTATTATGAGTCCAATATACATATGCTCTTTAACTATGTCTAGGTTGGAACACGTACTGTTATGCTTGCATATAAAATTATTATGTAGGCATTTATGATCGTGCGCTACTTATGCTAGGGGTGTAGATATCCCTGTTTTGAGCTGATTCTATACACATAAGTTTTGTTTTTTGTACATTCAGCACCAAGCCGACATCATGCGCCCACATAATATATTGAATTTTTTTTGTAAGGTGCGTTCAGCATTTTTGCAGCGGGGTGAGCCCTGATTGAAGAAATTGTTATTGACAACACAGAAGACATTACGGCTATATGTGATGCTTTTTCGGAAAACACTGAAAACATAAATTGTAGCATACCCAAAGAAGATACTCAAAGAACTGAATGTGTACAAATTACTCATACTGCACTGCATATAAAGAAAAAAATAACTGCAGATTAGATAATGATTTAAACAAAACAATTTCTAGAAATAATGTCGTTCACCCAGCTCAACAGGATTTTGACAAAATTGAAGTTTTGGAAACTGTAAGCAATCCAACTTTCACTACCCCTATAAAGACAAACCTACGAGAAATAAAACTAGATGACATATTAGTGCTACCTAAAACACCTCAAAGTAATGAGACATACTAAAAAGACACCTTATGTTATTACATCAAAATAATTCAAGGACGAAGAACGTCAAAAAATAAAAGCAAGGAAAGAAAAGGGAGAAGCCATACAGAAACGAAAAGAACAACGACAACAAAAAAATAATCAAAACTGAACAAATGCTGAAGAAACAAGAAAAAATTGGCAAAAAACGAGTTGTTAAAATACATGAAACTACGGAATCTACAAAAATCATATTATTTTCGAAAGAATTTTCCAATTTAAACATTAACATAGTGCAAAAGAATAAACAAGACAAAGAAAAAGATGATAATAAAGTAGAATTGATACAAGAAAGTGATAAACATAAAGTAGAATTGAAACAAGTACAAATTAATAAGGAGAAAATAGAAATTAATAAAGAAAATTGCACAGAAAATAGTCCAAAACAAAACCATAATTTTAACAGTTTAACAAAAAACCCTAAGTTTAACAAAAAACTTAGCATAACTGATATTGAGAAAATGTTGACCTATGATTTTTTTTTTTTTATGGATGGCCCGGCAAATGACCTCCTCCCGCCTGATGTTAAGAGGTGAAAGAGGCCCAAATGAGTTGACAGATAGAGTAGGGACGACATCCACTCTCCTACCTGCCCGCCCCTTGCCGGCCCAAAAGATGCTTTTTCACGCCTCTTTTGAAGGAACCCATGTTGTAGGATGGGGGAAACACGTGCGCAGGTAGAGAATTCCAAGTGTGGGATGAACGACAGAAGAAGGAATCTTGGAATTTCTTGGTACGGTGTGAAAAGGAGGACACAGTGTACGGATGACTCCGAAGGCCCTTACGCGTGTTTCTGTTAAGGAATGGAGAGGGAGGGATAAGGTTAAAGAGCTCCTCAGAGCATTCCCCATGGAACATTCGGTAAAAGGCGCTAAGAGAGGCGATGTCACGACGAAGTTGTAGAGGCTCGAGGGTGTTAGTTGCCTCTACATCGCCAATTATGCGAATAGCGCGACGCTGCAATCTGTCCAGAGCATCGAGGAGGTACTGAGCGGAGCCGTCCCAAAGGTGCGAGCAATATTCCACGCAAGACCTAACCTGAGTTTTATACAACAAGCATAGTTGGTCCGGCGCAAAATACCTACGCACCTTGTTCAGGACACCGAGTTTCCGTGAGGCAGTAGTTATGACGGATTCGATGTAGTCTCTGGGGTTCAGATCGATGATACTATTTGAATGGTTCTGGTAAGACTGCGAACTACATAAAATACGAAGGTTACTAAGTTTCGTAGGATCTTAATCAGACTGGTTTATATTTTGTAGTAGGTTAATATCAAAGATAAATGATCTCAAGGATAGCGATTTAGATAGGTAAGTACTGATAAAGTGAGACTGCCAAAACGAGTAGAATAAGAGAATTAAATTTGATTTTTAAAAATTGATTATTTGAAAAATTGATTGAGATTGAATGAAAACATTAAATGTAAGGAACCTATATAAAATTACTAATTAAAAGCAGATTTTTACCAGTACATGAGTAAGTATTTAATTTTTTATAAAAATTAGGTACCCATCTCTTACTTTAACTAAATGCCAATAATTAGACAAGTAAATGCCAATATTGAGAATTTCAATGTCAATAATAGGATTTTCTGTAGTCTTTTGGATTTAATATAAAATGTGAATTAATATTCTACTCGATCATATATAAACGGTTATTAAAACAAGGAATAAAGTATTTCCTTTGATACTGTCACATATTTTGTCCACTAGTTCTACTATCTCATTTACAATAAATGAGATTTTATGGTAATGTAATCTCAGACTGACACAAACGTCACTCTTAAAGTGCCAATAATTGGGTGGTTTACCCTATGTTGTTATGTACATAAAAGTTCTAATTATTTATATCAAAAAAGAACATATAGCCTACACAAGTATGATAACTTGGTAAAACCATTTATGATTGTAAGTGCAGATGGTCATATCATTGATGTGATGGGCCCCTACCCAGCAACTACGTCTGATGCAGATATAATAAATCATGCATTTCGCGATCCTAATTCAATGTTACGTCAATATTTACAAGCCGGTGATGCTTTTGTATTGGATAGGGGCTTCAGAGATGCCTTGCCCCTATTAAATGATTGTGGTTATAGAACCTACGTGCCACCAACCTTACACGAGGGTGAATGACAGCATTCTACTTTAGAGACAAATTTGTCAAGAGCAGTCACTATATGTAGATGGGTAGTCGAAGTAGTGAATGGTTGGTTCAAACGCGACTTTAAATTGTTACGGCAAGATTACTTTAATATTGCTTAAAGGCACTTAATGAAAGACATCGAGGTGGCTGCTGCTCTTCTCAATGCCTTTCGCCCTGCTATTAGAAACCGTGATGATGCTGGGGTGATATTGCAAATAATTAATGAAAACATGTACAAAGATAATGAATTGGGGGATTATGTCATTCAAAATAATGTGAATCGTCGCAGAGCAGATTTCACTAGAATTCATGTGCAAAAGGAAAATCTTAATGATTTTCCTAGGCTTACACTTGGTGATTTAATAAAAATATCATTAGGTTCTTACCAGATAAAACAGGCTAGGTCCTATTACGGTGAGCACATTCGACAAGGTGGAGGATATGAAATTGAAGTGTGCAGAGAAACAGACAGCAATCTACTGAGAGAACTGTCAACATCAAATACTTGCTGGCTATTAAGAGGCCGAATCAAATCTCGACATATAAGCTCAAAAACATATTTTATTTACATTTATGTTGACAGTTCTCTTAATGGAAGAGAGGCCATTCTACAATATAATTGTAATTGTATAGTAGGGAAAAGAACGGTGGGTTGCTGTTGCCATGTGATGACTGTAATATGGTACCTAGGCTGGGTCAGGCATCAGGATAATTTAATACCACCTGCACAGTTCCTAGATGATATTTTAATAATATATGATGATGAGAATGATGAATAAAACTTAAAGGTATTTAAAAGACTTCTTATTATTTCCTTTTCCTTGTGCCATTGATTATACTAAACCATAATTTAAAATAAGAATAGATTTTAAATATGGCATAAAAATAGATAATGTGTGTTCTCTTGTATGTTATGTGCATAATTGAGGTTATTTTTCATTTATCAATTACATCCCATATCTTTGTTCTCCTATGGAGGATTGTTACAAATTGTTGTGTATGTGAAATAGTACTATAGTAACTACAAAAAAACATAAAAATTATGAATGTAATTGTAAGCCTTATGGATTTTCGTCCGTCTCTTTTAGTATCATTACAACGTTTAACTCATAATGTACAACTTAAGAATACATGAAAACATTGTTAACGACCTACTTTTTAAAAAAAGACAAAAAACTGAAAAAAATACAGTAAAAAATTTGATTATTTTTTCTAAGAAATTGAAATTTATTCCTTTTTACTTTTGACTTTTAATGAATGTGGTATCGAAAGTTAGTAAAGGGGAATGCCCAAAAAATGCCTGAAATGGACAAAGACCATAACTAAACTAAAAATCTATTTAAAATAAATCATGAATAATGATAGCAATCTTTTATCTGTTCAACTAGGGTAAAAATATTTATATTTTAAGTATTTTTTTGCTGTAGTGTATTTCCGGTTATGTAAATCGCCATGTTTCGTTCTTTGTGAATGACATTCCCTGCGGTCCGAAACACATAACGGCGCTCGCAGCGTAAGCACTGCGAGCGCCGCCGCCGTTGTGTTTCATAATCACCTGATACAAATTAAAAAGCACACTAAAAGTGCTAACAGCACTATTAGCATGTAACCAGTGTTTTGGCGTATAAATATGTCAAACTAAATATGTAGAATTAACATTTGCTTAGATTTTTTCGATTGCGTCCTTGTACTTTTGTTTTGTGAATTTTTTATTAGCGGTTTTCGGACCGCAGCCATACCGGATAAAATATGGAATGTCACTTTCATTCATTATCACGCAGTCGTTGACTCCTTTCGTTTGCGACTTGGGTTTCTAGGGATTCTTCTGCGATTGTGACTATTATCTAAGATTTTGTTCTCTTTTCACACGATAACTATTTTGCAAACACGGATTAGATCCGCATAACACAACTTGGCTTTTTGTTCATAACTGACTTGAACCTGCTTTGTACGATAACCCGGATTTTTTGAATTTGTGCTGCTAAACACATATCTGATATAAAAATGGATTCGAATATGCATTGTGCGAACTGCTATCTCGATCTTAGATGGTTGAGACGTAATACCTTGTCAATACAAAGTGCAGATTGCGTACTCCAATAATACAAGAATGGATGTCACCACAAGCTGTAAGTATTAGGACTCTCACATTTGTCCTCCTGCACAATTCCTGGATGATTTTTAATAGTTTTTAATGATGAATAAAACTTTGAGATACATTAATGTGTTCTATTTATTGATTGATATCCCTTACTTTGAGATAACCTATCTTTTATAAAAATCTTATAAACTAGAATCTGCCTAGTTTTGGGAGGATAAATTTTATTGTTATGCATTTATATTGAGTTGAGGTATAATTAGAGGTATAATTCATCTTTGTCCATCTCAGGCATTTTTTTGTATGAAGAATGGGCATTCCCCTTTAATAAGCTTTAAAATGAGATATAATTTAATAAGATACCCATAGTAAAAATGAAAAACAAACGGTTTTATGAGCATAAGGCAAACCATAGAAATGAAATATGTCCTCTCGACATAGACAGTAGAGACTGACCTTTAATTGATCTCCTGGACACTGATGACTTACTTACCCATTTCCCAAGTCCTGAGAGTAATGCTCCTGCAACCTCCAAGTCACCTGAAAAAGAATCAGATTCTCCAAATCCTCAAGCCGCTCCTGAAACGCAAACGAAAACAAAAATAGCTACACCGTCTCCTATAGAATCCACTGAAACGCAAAAAGAAACCTCTCACTCCAATCAAGATTATAACAACTATCTGAAATCATTCGCCCAGCAAGGACGAAACATTTAACACTACTATCAAAGAACATAGCGAAAGTCTTCTTAAAACCAATTCTAAAACCGTTCTCATTCCAGTCTCCATTGACTTCGATACTTTCCTTCGACTTCGAATTCCTTACCTTCAAGATATTATTTCCACTGCAGAAAATTCTTCTTACATCCTTGACTTAGAAAGAGAACTACATTCATTTAAGAAATTCGAAATCAAAGGGAAAGCATAAACAGATAGTATGTTTACTATTTCGATAACTGTTCTTACCCTGAAATCTTCAAAACCCTTAAGTCTGCTCGAGATGATAAATTTCTCACTGGCGATATTAGCAAAATAGAAATATCAGATTTCAAAAATCTATTCGAACAATATTCCTTCTTAAAAATCTATGGCATGCTAATGTACTTATTCAACAACACCAACATAATAGTAAACATTCATCACAACACAATCATTTATCCAATTCCAACCGAAATTTCGAAAATTCTAAAAGAAAATCATGACATCCTCATCGCTGGATATTTAGGCTTAACAAGAATGTTTAACAGAATTAAAGAACGTGACTATTGGAAAAACATAGATCATTACGTACAAAATTGTAAATTCTCTAATTTGTAAAGTCTCTAATCCAAATAACGACTACTTTCACTCGATCTTTTGAAAGAATTAATTTCGATATCGTAGGTCCCTTACCTGAAGCTGGGTTAAACAAACTTAAATTTATTCTAACTCTACAAGACGATTTAACTAAATTCTCTACCGCATATCCAATCTCCAACGCAACAGCCGAAGAAACCTGCGAAATTCTGGTTCACTTCATCTCGTTATTTGGCATCGTGACCAAGGCACTAACTTCACAGCAGATCTATTTAAACGAACCTGCAGCGTTCTGAAAATATAGCAATTGTTGTCTTCACCTTATCACCCACAGACAAGGTGCTCTCGATAGGAGTCATTGAACCTTAAAAGAGTATCTTAAGTCATATGTAAATAACAATCAGGCAGATTGGCATAAATGCGTCTATACCGCAATGCTTAGTTATAATGGTAGTGTCCATACCACTACCAAATTTACACCCTACGAACTCCTCCTCGGCCATAAGCCTTTTATTTCCGACTCCATTTTTGATTCGCGTCCAGATGTTGCATATCCAGGATACATCAAAATGCTATATCACTGCTTGAAGGATTCCAGCGAAAAGGCGTTAGAAATATCACCACTTCAAAAGAAAGGTCCAAAACATATTATGATAAACATACAAGACCTGTTCCAAAGCCATACAAGCCCTAGAAGCCATTTATACCGATATTCCACCCGACTTTAAATCAATATCTCATATAATCTCTAACCGAATTTCTAAGAGATCTGCATGGTTCTCAGGTATAGGAATTATATTTAGGCACATATTCGGCACACTAAACGAGGATGATGCTAAAATTATGATAAAGCCATTAAAGCTTTTTATAATAACGATAAAAATTTGGCAGCTCTATAAAGAAAAGTAGTATGGTTTCAGAATCTGCAATTTCTCATATAAATAATTCTTTAATTGAAATTAACACCAATCAAGCGAAATTAAATGATATCGTCGTCCAACTATCTCTATCTATTAGTAATGTAACAAAAATAATTTATGTAAAAACTTTCAAAGGAAAACTAAGTAACATTCTAAATATTTTAACATCAAATCTACTTACCATTTCCTTCAAAGGAGAAGATTTATTAAATTCTATCCTGTTTGTAAAAAGTAACACTCTGCATCCGTCAATACTAACTCCAAATTAATTATACAATGATATTGTACGAGTAAGTAATCTAAAGACAATTCCTAAATATAATGATTTTCCTGTAAGTTTAGATTTAAGTAATATTCATACCCTAATTAATATAGCCGATTTGACATACTATATAGATAATAAGCATATGTTCATTGTTAAACTACCATTGTAAAAAGACGTATACCGAAGCCCGCGTCTACGCATTCAGACCATTAAATAAAGCAATATTACGAAAAATCAATGATGTGAAACGAAAACAATTTTTAGGCTAAAAAAAACAACGACAATATAGTTATTTTCACTACAAGAGCGGGAAGCCTGTCATTACAAACAGTCCCGCACGTGTATTGAACAACTATTTTTAATACAGTTGCGAAAAAATGAAACAATAAATACAACCATTGTGTAATTTATTTCGTATAAAAGTTATAATTCACGTAAACATTAAAATTCGAACAGTTAGTAACATTAACTGGGATAGTTTTTGGTGGCAATATTAACGTTTGAGATAAACTATTGTTAATTTCATAGGCTTGTTCATTAATAGGTGTTATACAACGGCGATTACTAGTTGATGGAATTGGATCTGATTTAGTTTCATCAACGGAGGTAGATGGAGAAACACTTTCTGTAATATTTTTTGACGGAGATGAAATTTATGTTGATTGATTGTGTTATTTTCTTTCCGGTTACCAGCTTGTTACTAAATGAATCAGCTATCTTTTAAACTTTATCCGACTTCCATCCTCCTAATCTCTTTAAAGAGGTCAAATTTGTTAGGGTCCTACGGGACTTTAAGTGAAAGAGTGGACTGTATTATAATGTTTACTGAGAGGCTGGTATTAAAAAACTATCTATTCGCAAGACCGCTGAACAATAGGAAGCGCCCGGTGCCTTGACGATGCGAAGCCCAAGTGATCGTAGTAGACGTCTCGGCGCCGGCGCACGCCGTCTTGCTCAGCTCGCGCCCGCTCTCACTCGCACCCCCGCGTCCCGCTGCCAGAACAGCCTGAGGTTCCGCTTGCGCGCGAACATGCTCCCCGGGTTGAATGATGAAGTCTTCAAGTTATTCTAAGGGCAGAGAACAAATGCAATTAAAAGCACGCCGAATAGTGCCTTTCTTGGTTTTTATTTCGGCTACCCTTGTGATGCCATCTTTGCCAGGATAGGTCATGACGACTCGCCCAAGGCACCATAACAAGGGTGGCGTAGTCCGATCTTTGATGAGGACTAAAGTCTTAAGGTCGCCTGTTGAATACATCCATTTTGTTTTGGCCTGAAGAAGAGAAATATATTCATTATGGAATGGTCTCCAGAAATGCTGCTTAATGTACTGTGTTCTTCTCCATCGGTCTAATCGGGAGATATTGCAGTCAGTCACCTGTTGTGATGGCACAGTCAACAGTGATCGTCCAATCAGGAAATGTGCGGGAGTAAGAGCCGAAAAATCATTTGGGTCTGAACTAAGAGGAGTGAGAGGACGAGAATTGAGAACTGCCTCTATTTGGTAGAGTGATGTTACCATCTCTTCATATGTGTCGATGAACAACAAAAGTGGAAAAATCCGTTAAAAATGCTTTTACACAATGACGTATTTTATTCTATACTATTTATGCAGGTTCTATTTACATCTCTTTTGAGCAAGATAAACCCATATGGGTCAGAAAAGGATGCCTAATATACAATCTCACCTTCTCTGTGGATAATTAAGGCGCAAAAAGCAGAAATTGATTGGATTTTACTAGGTTTGATATAAACGCTTGGATATTACCAGTTTTGGAAAAAATCTACTGTGGATATTACCATTTTTGATACAATTCGTCGTTATGCATCATTATCAGGGTTGTCACTAAGAATTTTAACAACAATAGTTTGAAATTAAAATTTCTCTAAAACTTAAATAAATAGATACCTATTCTTTGCATTTTTTTTGCGAAAAACAAACAAAATCAATAAATTAGATTAATTTTATTATTTAACCTCTCGAGTGGCGAAAATCAAACAAAATCAATCACCTCTTCCATCTCTTCACCATGACAATTCTCAATTTCTCCCTGGGGTAAATTATTGTCCCTTTCTAATAAATTTTTAAAAAAGATTAAGTCATCCATATTTTTCCATTCGTCACCGTAGTGTTTTTTTAAAAGATTTTGGACATCAGTCAATTTTGCCTGGGCTACAGAAACTCCACAAGGCAAACGTTCTGGCTGTAATTGCGTTATTCTTTTACCACGGGCTAAAATACTTTTAGATGTTCCAGTGTTACTATTGTATGAGATTTCTCCTCTCACCAACATATTTGTGGACGTCCTCGACCGTTTTATTATGATTCTCTTCACTATACTGATTTTGAAATGCAGTTTATCTGGTTTTTTTAGAACATTTTCTGTAGCAGTGCGCCAATCAAAGACGGGAACTTCAGTGCCCAGATGGCGTATTGTCTCATGTTCAGAAATGAGATCTATATACTCTTGAGGGCTTATTATATTTTCACGAGCACGGCATTTTTTTTCGATGTAGGCAAAACCCCGATCTGGAGGCATAAATGAATGACCAGTTACTGGGTATATCAGCTCTACTCGTTTGATATGTCCGGGAGCTGTACCGAACCACTTCATTAACATACCAACCATCATTCTGTTTTTGTTTTGGCCCGCGCAGCCGTCAGCCATAAGCCGAACGGTTTTAATGCCATTCAGATCCAGTAAACATAACGCATGGTGCAAAGCACTACATATCTCATTAGATGACTTTGCTGCAACATCTTCCGTCCACAAATATGCAAAAACATTTTCTTTATTTAAAGAAGTCCGTGATGAGCCCTCAACTACAGTAAAGTTAAAAAGGTAGATTTGTCGAGAATAATATGTAGCCTGGTCAGGAATTTTCGGCATGGGTAGATTTTTCTGGCAATCGAATGAAAGCGTTAGAAGTCCTTCTTTTTCCTCCTTTAAATAATTGAAAAAAGCTTTTGCCCGCAGCTTATGTATTCTTTTTTGAACCATGAAAACTTGTTTTTTAGTATCATTTTTTTCTATTTTAATGTTTTCTGATAGTTGTAGACAGGTAGAACAAACATCTTGCCGAACAGCACCGAAACCAATATTAAAAGAAGTGTTAAACACTTTTCTAAAATAAGACACCGTTACCGAATATCCCGGCAAGGATTGGTCATTATACATTGCGTGCATTCTTTTAATAGACAAATCGGGAGCCAAATATACACGGTGACGGTCTTTTCCACGACAGTAATGCGTTTCTAAAGGTGTAAAAGACTGAATAAATTTTTCAACTGCTTCTTTTCGTGATGCGAATGTGAATGGTTTTCTATCACCTCCTCGTAATTCTTTTGCCATTCCACCTGAGCGCATATGTCTTTTAAGTACTCCCTGTACTCGTCCTTTCTTTAGTTTTAATATGCCCAGAAAACCTTTTAAACAAACTGGTACCAACGTATTTTTCGGATGCTTGCGTACAAAATATCTTGTTGAAAATTCTTTGGTATTGCGTGTTCCTTTTGTAGGTCTCTTTCTTTTAATCTGAGTACATAGGCAATATTTCAAAATGAAGTTATCTTGATGTATTTTTGACGGGTTTTCATAAAATAATTTATGAAACCAAAACATATCTCCTGATGTTAAAGAACTGCATTTGTATGTTTTAGAATTTTGGTGACAGTTCGGTTTTGTTGGTAAGGAGGTAGCTGAATATCTGTAAATATAAAAAAAACATACCTAGTCAGCTGCTACTAACAAAATCGACATAATATTGTAGGTACTTGTAGAAAAAAAATGTAATTTTGTTTTAATAAATAACCTAACCTAATTTAAAAAAAATAAGTCAAAGTTTATAATATTCAAATTTTTTGTTCGACTTGGCGGGGGCACTGCAATGCCCTCAGTACCTACCGTGTATGTTGTATTGTACAGGGAACTTAATGTATGTGTAAAGTTTCATAAGCATCGGTTAAGTAAAAGAAGGTGAAAAAGCATTCACAAAATTGGAAGCAAAAATAAATAAACGGGATTAAACCAAATATTAAAAACACTCCTTTGACGCAGTCCCGTAAAAACCAAATGAAGTACTTATTTAATTTTGCAACAATTCACTCAGCTTCGGACATTCTATTGGAAGTCACAACCCTATTGGTTTTAGACTTCAAACAGGTAGTTACTGGTAGGCATGTGATGTTTACTTACAGTTTCTGCTTCTCCTTGCGACGTTTCGATAAATTTGGATTTCGTAATCGCTTTCTGGCTTTGTCTGGCGCAACTATTTGTATGCCACTCATTATTTTATGTATTATTTATCAATTAAAATCAATAATAACTGAAGAGCTGCAGTGTATAGTCTCGTTTTTTTATTGACACTGACCGCCATGATGGACGCGTCATGCCCTGTGATTGGCTGTCGCGGATATTACCACTTTTGATTTAAACTTAATGCTGGATATTACCAACTTTGAAATACTGTTGAATTTAAAACCTGTTTTTCTTTAGGAAATGCATGGATATATCTAAATTTGAATTTGACAAGTTATTCCACTTGTCATCAGCTATCGACAGAATATGAAAAAATACTTTTTGACCAAAGTGGATTTTACTACTTTTGATATTTACCGACACTGTGTCGATGAACAACAAAAGTGGAAAAATCCGTTAAAAATGCTTTTACACAATGACGTATTTTATTCTATACTATTAATGCAGGTTCTATTTACATCTCTTTTGAGCAAGATAAACCCATATGGGTCAGAAAAGGATGCCTAATATACAATCTCACCTTCTCTGTGGATAATTAAGGCGCAAAAAGCAGAAATTGATTGGATTTTACTAGGTTTGATATAAACGCTTGGATATTACCAGTTTTGGAAAAAATCTACTGTGGATATTACCATTTTTGATACAATTCGTCGTTATGCATCATTATCAGGGTTGTCACTAAGAATTTTAACAACAATAGTTTGAAATTAAAATTTCTCTAAAACTTAAATAAATAGATACCTATTCTTTGCAATTTTTTTGCGAAAAACAAACAAAATCAATAAATTAGATTAATTTTATTATTTAACCTCTCGAGTGGCGAAAATCAAACAAAATCAATCACCTCTTCCATCTCTTCACCATGACAATTCTCAATTTCTCCCTGGGGTAAATTATTGTCCCTTTCTAATAAATTTTTAAAAAAGATTAAGTCATCCATATTTTTCCATTCGTCACCGTAGTGTTTTTTTAAAAGATTTTGGACATCAGTCAATTTTGCCTGGGCTACAGAAACTCCACAAGGCAAACGTTCTGGCTGTAATTGCGTTATTCTTTTACCACGGGCTAAAATACTTTTAGATGTTCCAGTGTTACTATTGTATGAGATTTCTCCTCTCACCAACATATTTGTGGACGTCCTCGACCGTTTTATTATGATTCTCTTCACTATACTGATTTTGAAATGCAGTTTATCTGGTTTTTTTAGAACATTTTCTGTAGCAGTGCGCCAATCAAAGACGGGAACTTCAGTGCCCAGATGGCGTATTGTCTCATGTTCAGAAATGAGATCTATATACTCTTGAGGGCTTATTATATTTTCACGAGCACGGCATTTTTTTTTTCGATGTAGGCAAAAACCCGATCTGGAGGCATAAATGAATGACCAGTTACTGGGTATATCAGCTCTACTCGTTTGATATGTCCGGGAGCTGTACCGAACCACTTCATTAACATACCAACCATCATTCTGTTTTTGTTTTGGCCCGCGCAGCCGTCAGCCATAAGCCGAACGGTTTTAATGCCATTCAGATCCAGTAAACATAACGCATGGTGCAAAGCACTACATATCTCATTAGATGACTTTGCTGCAACATCTTCCGTCCACAAATATGCAAAAACATTTTCTTTATTTAAAGAAGTCCGTGATGAGCCCTCAACTACAGTAAAGTTAAAAAGGTAGATTTGTCGAGAATAATATGTAGCCTGGTCAGGAATTTTCGGCATGGGTAGATTTTTCTGGCAATCGAATGAAAGCGTTAGAAGTCCTTCTTTTTCCTCCTTTAAATAATTGAAAAAAGCTTTTGCCCGCAGCTTATGTATTCTTTTTTGAACCATGAAAACTTGTTTTTTAGTATCATTTTTTTCTATTTTAATGTTTTCTGATAGTTGTAGACAGGTAGAACAAACATCTTGCCGAACAGCACCGAAACCAATGTTAAAAGAAGTGTTAAACACTTTTCTAAAATAAGACACCGTTACCGAATATCCCGGCAAGGATTGGTCATTATACATTGCGTGCATTCTTTTAATAGACAAATCGGGAGCCAAATATACACGGTGACGGTCTTTTCCACGACAGTAATGCGTTTCTAAAGGTGTAAAAGACTGAATAAATTTTTCAACTGCTTCTTTTCGTGATGCGAATGTGAATGTTTTTCTATCACCTCCTCGTAATTCTTTTGCCATTCCACCTGAGCGCATATGTCTTTTAAGTACTCCCTGTACTCGTCCTTTCTTTAGTTTTAATATGCCCAGAAAACCTTTTAAACAAACTGGTACCAACGTATTTTTCGGATGCTTGCGTACAAAATATCTTGTTGAAAATTCTTTGGTATTGCGTGTTCCTTTTGTAGGTCTCTTTCTTTTAATCTGAGTACATAGGCAATATTTCAAAATGAAGTTATCTTGATGTATTTTTGACGGGTTTTCATAAAATAATTTATGAAACCAAAACATATCTCCTGATGTTAAAGAACTGCATTTGTATGTTTTAGAATTTTGGTGACAGTTCGGTTTTGTTGGTAAGGAGGTAGCTGAATATCTATAAATATAAAAAAACATACCTAGTCAGCTGCTACTAACAAAATCGACATAATATTGTAGGTACTTGTAGAAAAAAAATGTAATTTTGTTTTAATAAATAACCTAACCTAATTTAAAAAAAATAAGTCAAAGTTTATAATATTCAAATTTTTTGTTCGACTTGGCGGGGGCACTGCAATGCCCTCAGTACCTACCGTGTATGTTGTATTGTACAGGGAACTTAATGTATGTGTAAAGTTTCATAAGAATCGGTTAAGTAAAAGAAGGTGAAAAAGCATTCACAAAATTGGAAGCAAAAATAAATAAACGGGATTAAACCAAATATTAAAAACACTCCTTTGACGCAGTCCCGTAAAAACCAAATGAAGTACTTATTTAATTTTGCAACAATTCACTCAGCTTCGGACATTCTATTGGAAGTCACAACCCTATTGGTTTTAGACTTCAAACAGGTAGTTACTGGTAGGCATGTGATGTTTACTTACAGTTTCTGCTTCTCCTTGCGACGTTTCGATAAATTTGTATTTCGTAATCGCTTTCTGGCTTTGTCTGGCGCAACTATTTGTATGCCACTCATTATTTTATGTATTATTTATCAATTAAAATCAATAATAACTGAAGAGCTGCAGTGTATAGTCTCGTTTTTTTATTGACACTGACCGCCATGATGGACGCGTCATGCCCTGTGATTGGCTGTCGCGGATATTACCACTTTTGATTTAAACTTAATGCTGGATATTACCAACTTTGAAATACTGTTGAATTTAAAACCTGTTTTTCTTTAGGAAATGCATGGATATATCTAAATTTGAATTTGACAAGTTATTCCACTTGTCATCAGCTATCGACAGAATATGAAAAAATACTTTTTGACCAAAGTGGATTTTACTACTTTTGATATTTACCGACACATATGTGAGATGGGCGCCTTGCAAAATACGCTTTAAAAGATGCTTACAAGATTTAACAGCTGCCTCGGCCAAAGAATTAAAATGAGGTGAATAAGCAGGAGTGAAATTAAATTCAATGCCCAGTTGTGCTATATCAGATGCAACAAATGACTGTGAAAGGAACCTTTGGATATCATTGGCAGCTCCGACAAAGTTAGTCCCGTTATCGGACGTAATGCTTCGCGGCTTGCCACGACGCGCCACGAACCGGTTAAGAGCGGCAATGTAAGCCTCGGATGTGAGGTCCGTGACGAGCTCCAGGTGTAGAGCTTTAACAGCTGCACAAACAAAAATGCACAAGTAAGATTTTACCAGTCTACATCCACGCCCTTTTCGGTCAGCTAAGATTACCGGCCCGGCATAGTCAACATAACAATGTTCAAATGGAAAATCGAGATGGGTCCTGGAAGAGGGAAGCTGTCCCATAATAGGTTGTATGCTCTGAGCATTATGTCTAAAACATGTGATACATTTTTTAACTATTACCTTAGATAAGTTTCTGCCTTTAAGAGGCCAATAAGTTTGACGAATACTAATCAAAAGTAATTGAGGGCCAGCATGTAACAATTTTATGTGTTGAGTTTGAAATAAAAGTTTAGTTAAGGGGTGTTTACTGCAAAGCAAGATAGGGTGTTTAGTGTTAAAATCAAAGGGGGAATTATTAAGCCTCCCGCCCACGCGAATGAGGTCATTGCTATCAAGAAAAGGCATCAAATGTATGAGCCTATTTTTACGGGGAAGATTTTTATTTGACTTTAATAAATTGTATTCATCTGGAAACATTTCAAACTGGGAACATTTTAAAATATAATTCATAGAACTTTGTAATTCACTGGTAGATAAATGACCACATAATTTATTATTTTTATTTTTTACATTGTTTATGAATCTTTTTATATAGGCTACTACTCTTTGCAATTTTGTAAGACTAGAGAATTTTTCTGTTAAGCTTTGCACAACCTGATGGTTAGAAAGCGAAATAAAGCAACTACTTAAGCCAATACTATTATTACTACCACAACCACTACTGAAATTAGTAACTGCTTCAGCTAGGTCATGTTTCACGTCATTGGGCATTTTTGGCCATTCACTTTGATGAAGTGATAAAAAAGAAGGTCCAGACCACCATAGCGAAGTGTTGCTAAGGACATCAGCGCTAAGCCCACGTGAAACGAGATCTGCTGGGTTTTCCCTAGACGGTACGTAGCTCCAGGTATGACCTTGAGTACTTTCTTGTATACAGTGTACTCTATTGCGAATGAAAGGTTTTAACTGGGTGGCTGGAGTTGACAACCAACCTAGTACTATAGTCGAGTCACACCAGAATCTACAGGCATCAATTTTCAATGTAAGTGATTTCAAAACCTTAGCATACAGTCTTGCACCCACTAAGCCACCGCAAAGCTCAAGGCGTGGCATTGTAGTAGGCTTTATTGGCGCGACACGATTTTTTGACGCCAATAATCGAACGTGAACCGATCCTGAAGCGTCACGCGAGC
Source organism: Schoenobius gigantellus (assembly GCA_963935595.1). Taxonomy (NCBI): domain Eukaryota; kingdom Metazoa; phylum Arthropoda; class Insecta; order Lepidoptera; family Crambidae; genus Schoenobius; species Schoenobius gigantellus. Next base: position 43,688,034 of record OZ012541.1, on the reverse strand, counting down.
GAACATACACGCACGCCCCGTACGCCTTCTCTGATGCGTCTGTAAACACGTGAATTTCATGAGCAATTGATGAGTCACAAGATATCCAACGAGGAATAGAAAGTTGATTAATTAAAGGTAATTTATTTTCGAATGCTTGCCAAAGACGCTGAATTTTAGGAGAAACTGTTTGAGCCCAATCATATTTTTCAATCCACAACTGTTGCATTATTATTTTGGCTTCTACGATACAGGGACCAACGAGACCTAGGGGATCAAAAATTTGAGTTATGACAGACAAAATATGTCGTTTTGTTATATGCTTGATATTTTTTATAGAAATGGCAAATGTAATATGTCAGTATCACAGATCCAGTGTAACCTCAAAGTTTTAGATTGATTTTCGTTATGAATTTCTGAAAAATCTAAGTTATTGTTACAATTATGAGAATTATCAATCTGTGATAATATCTCAGTACTATTAGAGCGCCATTTACGCAAATGAAAGTTGGCAGATGAAAGTACGGAATTAACCTGCTTAGCTATTTCGACGGTCTCTTTGATAGTGCTGCCACTCTGTAAATAATCATCAACATAGAAGTTATGTAATATAGCATATCTAACCCGCTCGTCGTGAGTTTCTTCTGCTAACGAAGTTAAATATTTTGTCGCTAAATAGGGAGCGGAGGCGGTACCGTATGTAACGGTTTTAAGGGTGTACACTCTAAGTGGGTCTTTAGGATCAAAACGAAAAACTATTTTTTGTAAGTTCTGTTGATCATTATGTAATTCAATGGCTCGGTACATTTTTTCAATGTCTCCCGTAACCACGTACCTGTGTTGACGTAACCGAAGCAAAATTGAAAACAAGTCGTCTTGAACAACAGGTCCGATTTTTTGTATGTCATTTAGGGGCAAGCCAGACGTTGTAGGGGCAGAAGCGTCAAAGACTACCCTTAGTTTGGTAGTTGAGCTAGACTCCCGAACGACTCCGTGATGCGGAATAAAATAACAGGGGTTGGAGTCGTCTGCTGGCTGAAATGGTTCAGTATCTTCTGACATATGTCCTAATGCCTTATATTCACGCATAAATTCTAAATATCTATGTCTAAAAATATGATCGCGCTGAAATCTACGTTCTAGTGACAAAAAACGATTTTTTGCGGTACTGTAAGAATGCCCTAAGACACTGGGGTCGTTTTTAAGAGGCATTGTGACCACAAAATGACCATCATCTGTGCGATTGGTATTTTGCTGAAAGTGCTCTTCGCAAGCCCTTTCTTCAAGTGATAAAGAATGATGTTCTGATACTCGATCAAGCTCCCAAAATTGTGACAAATCGGGAGAGTGATTTGAAAAGTTACAAACATGTGAAGACCTATTTTGATTTTGTGAAACGCAGCCTGACACTAACCAACCAAACTTTGTCTCACATAATGTAGGTAAATTTTTACCTAAACGAATAGAAGCTGAACTAACGACGTCCCAAAAGATTTCAGCACCCACCAGAATATCTATGACTGATGGTTTGTTGAAATTAGGATCGGCTAACTTAAGACCTGAAGGTATAGGTACATGTTTGATAGTCGCGAGCGAGCTGTCACAGCGAGCGCGCGCGTCCCTGCCTTACCTATGTTGTTTCGGTTTTGTTTCCAATAATTTCTTTTGTTATTTCATTATATTATGGTTGTATCATTGTTGTCGTTCTTGTTTCGTTATTAGTACGGTCTTGTTTGTTGAATAATTTTGTGTTTGAAGTCAAACACACAAATTATTACTTCGTCGTCTTTGTTGTTGTATTGAATTGTAGATTACTTGCGTCCCTAGATATAAGGTAGTCGTTTTTGTCAGTGTCTGTGCTAGTGGCGCGGGGTCATTGCCCCGGCCCGGCCCGGCTATAAATAGTTTGTACTTACGTCTTGGTATTGTTTTTTGTGCGTTGTCTTTGATTTTCTTATAATTGATGGTGTTATTTTCTTTTTATTACTATTTTTATTATTTTGGTAGTATTAAGAATTTTTGTTTTTTTTATGGGTTTTTTTTGTAGGTTTTAGTTGTTTTTTGTAGGATTAGGTTACACTTAGGTATATATGTTTCTTTTTTTTTTTTTTTTTCACTCACGATTTTTTTTTTGTGTAAGACTTGGCTTCGGATTCGTGTGACTGTTTTGCTTACGATTTGGATTGGTTGTTTCTGGTTGTGTTGTGCGAGGAATAGATTTTTAATCTGTTTTCGCCAACAAATTCGTTGCTGGGCTGGGCCTACGACTGGGTCATGTCCGACTCGGACATGATGTCCGAGACGGACACCGCTGGCGAGGGGGGGCCCATCAGGGACCCGAGCAACCTAATTCTCTCGGTGGAATCCGGGAGGCAAAAAAGCCGCTCGCCGGTGGATGTTGCTGTGGTTAAGGCTGTCGAGGGGGTAGTGTCTCCGGTACTGTCAGTCTCGGACGTCGGGAGTGTAGCGCCCCGTCGCAGCTCTCGCATACGCCTGAATGCGTCTCGTCCCTCTTACAGGGAAATAATTAGCGGGACGACAGCGGCGTTGCCGGAAACTGATTTCCCAGCGATGTCGCAGCCCGCTCAAAGGAAGAGGTCCATCCTGGGTCGATTCTTCAAGGATCCGCTGGCAACGGATCTGGAGACTGAGGCCGAGCAGGTCACGGCACCGTACGCACCAAAGGTACTCCGAACCCGAAGGGGTAGGGGAGGCCTATCGCACGGGGTTGGGCTCTCGCAGGCGATGCGAGAGCTCAGGCAGTTAGAGGCCGACTCCGAGGAGTCGGAGTCGGATCGGGAGTCGGAAGCCGTAGCGGCTGCCAAAAAGAAAGGAAAGGGGAAGCGCTCTCCCGAGCCCACTGCTGAACTACTCTGCAGCAGGGCTGAGGAGAGCGCAAAGTCGTTAGTGGAGGTCGCGAAAAAATCGAAGCACCTCAAGGGGACGTCCGTGAGGGAAATTAGAGAGTCCTCCGACTCTTTACTCGAAATTGTGCGCGCTCTGGCGTCCAAAAATACCTCCGAGGAGGTGCGTCGGCTTCAAGCCGACAACAAACGCCTCCGGACTCAACTAGACGGTCTAATGGGGGAAATGAAGGCCCTTCGCCGGGCCTTCTCGGAGCGGGAGGTGGAACGCCCAAGGGGCCGCGGTGCAAAGGCGGCCCCTGCGATGGTAGAGAGCGCCGATTCGGAGGATCCTACCGCCGACGACGCAATGGAGGAAGAGTTATCGGAGGTGCAGCTCCCGACGGCTCAATCAGCCGAGGCCGCCCCAGCCGTGGCCGTACCAGCTGATGCCTCACCCGCCGGAGGGATTTCCAGGATGGAGTTCCTCGAAAGTATGGAGTTCCTCCAGCGGGAGCTGCTGGCGCAAGTTGGCTTTATGGTCTCAGCTCGCCTGGAAGGCCTAGAGGTCGACGGGCGGCTGATGCCGGCTCAGGTCCGAAGGCCACCGCTTGCGGTGGACCGTGCAAGTGAGCCGCAGCCGCAGCCTCAACAGCAACGGACTGCGAAAGTTGCAACGGTCAACACCACTCTTGCCCCGCCGGCAAATATGCCGAAGGAAGCAAGAGTGGTCAAAAGGAAGACAGCGCCTTCTGCGCCAGTGGTAGTACCCTCTTCGTCGGGGGCCCCGGCGCCAGTAGCGGCACCGGGCGATGACGGTTGGTCGACGGTTGTGCGGCGAGGTAGAAAGAAGCCGACAGTAGATGGGGCGACGCCCAAGAAGGCAGGAGCTTCCGCTGATGCCTCCAAGCCTTCGCCAAAGCTGCCTAAGACACCGCGATCTTTGGCGGTGGTGTTGGCCCTCAAGCCAGAGGCAGTAGCGAAAGGCCTCACCTATGGTGAGGCAATAGCCAAGGCCAAGGCCTCCGTCAGCCTCAGGGCCCTAGGCATAGGGCCCGCCAAATTCCGGACGGGGATAACCGGAGCTCGAATAATCGAGCTCCCAAAGGAGACATCCCCGTCTCAGGCTGATTCGCTGGCGGAAAAGCTGGGAGAAGCCCTAGGGGACGCGGCGAAAGTGACGCGTCCCGTTAAAACAGCGGATATCCGGGTCGTTGGTTTAGACGACTCGGTGACCGCTGAGGAGCTGGGGCAGATCCTGGCGCGGGCCGGTGAGTGCCCGGCCCACCGGGCGGCATTCGCCTCCGTGCCAGTGGAGGCGGCTAAGCGCCTGGCTGAGGCCGGGCGCATCGAAGTTGGATGGAGTTCTGCCTCCATCCAACTTCTTGAGCAGAAGCCCATGCGGTGTTTCCGCTGTATGGGCATGGGCCACCCCATACAGCGGTGCCCCTCCGCTAAGGACCGCAGCGGACTATGTTTCCGCTGCGGATCGGAAGGTCACAAGGCGGTTGACTGCATGGCGGAGCTGAACTGTGCCGTCTGTGCGGATGCCAAACGACCAGCCTGTCACCGCATGGGGGGCATGAACTGCAACCCCCCGCCGGTCAGGGGCCGTTTGGCCCCAGTGAAACTGACCGTGGCCCCAAGGAGTCCGGCACCACAGGCAGCACCGGCCGCAGCGACGGCCCAGGAGGAGCCCATGGAGACCACCAATGTCTAGTGGTCCCATAAAGCTCCTCCAAGCTAATTTGAACCACTGCGCCGCGGCACAGGATCTCCTATGTCAGACCGCGGCGGAGTGGGGAGTGGATTTGGCGATTGTGTCGGAGCCGTACTACGCTCCGCCACAATCGTCAAATTGGTTAGTGGCGGCGGATAATTCCGCCGCCATAATGCGGGCGGCGCGTGGCACAGCCCCCCCTCTCATTTTAAGAGAGAGAGGCACTGGCTACGTTGCCGCCATGTGGGGGGGAATTCTAGTTGTTTCAACTTATTTCTCCCCCAATCGCAGCCGGGCGGACTTCACAGTCTTCCTGGCTGCGCTAGAGGGGGTCGTCCGTAGGACGGCCCCGGTACCAGTTCTAGTTGCGGGGGACTTCAATGCGTGGTCTACAGCGTGGGGGTCCTCCCGCACTAGCGCGAGGGGTGGAGATCTGGAGTCCTGGGTTCTGTCCCTGGGGCTCCAGATTTTAAATAGGGGCTCCATCCCTACCTGCGTCCGGGTGCAGGGCACGTCCGTGGTGGACGTGTCCTTTGCATCCCCCTCACTCGCCAGTCGAATTAATGACTGGCGAGTTGAGGAAGAAGTGGAGACCCTATCGGACCACCTATATATCCGATATGAGGTCTCCACGGCATCCCCAGGGACCCCGTTCCGCAGGGGCTCCGCGGTGAGTGCCTTCCCGCGATGGGCGCTCACCAAGCTCCGCCCGGATGTGGCGGAGGAGGCGGCGATGGTGCGGGCATGGGCAGCAGTACCGCCCCATCTCGCCGGGGATGTCGACGGCATGGCGGATCTCTTCGCAGACGACATGAAGGTCATCTGCCAAGCCGCCATGCCGAGGGCGCAGGCCTGCCCTGAAAGGGGGCAGGTGTACTGGTGGACGCAGGAGATTGCGGATCTGCGTACCACCAGTATGAGGGCCAGGCGCGCCTACGTGCGTTGTCGTAGGCGCGCCAGAACTACACCCGACGAGGAAGCTGAACTTCGTCGGGTGTATGCGGCAGCCAAGAAGGCCCTGCGGAACGAAATCTGCAGGGCTAAGGAGGAGTCCAGGGAGCAATTTATACGGCTCCTGGACGATGATCCGTGGGGGCGTCCGTACCGGATGGTGAGGGGGAAGTTTAAATCTTCCGCTCCCCCTACCTCCGCTATGGACAGAGGGCTGCTGAATCGGGTGCTGGGGACTCTGTTTCCCGATCCCGGTTCCTTCCAGCCCCCCAGAATGGTCCCCCCGGACACTCCTCCGGTGGAAGTGGTTGCCGCCATCCCTCCCGTGTCGAACGTGGAATTCGACATGGTGAGGGAACGGTTCCGGCGCAAAAAGAAGGCGCCGGGACCGGACGGTGTCCCAAGCAGGGTTCTGGCCCTCGCCCTGGGACACCTCGAGGAGCGGTTCCGGGCGGTGCTCAATTTAAGCATCGCCTCGGGCCGCTTCCCCAGTCGTTGGAAAGCGGGCAGGCTCTGCCTGTTAAGGAAGGAGAGCCGCCCCGCTGATTCCCCGACTGGGTATCGGCCGGTGGTGCTGCTCGATGAAGCCGGGAAGTTTTTCGAGAAGATTCTCGCTTCCCGCATCATCGAGCACCTAGAGGACCAGGGGCCGGACTTGGCTAACAGCCAGTTCGGCTTCCGCACCGGCCGGTCCACGATGGACGCGGTGGCCTTACTCAAGAGGTGGACTGAGGAGGCCACAGCTCGTGGGGAGACTGTTGTTGCGGTGTCTCTTGACATCCGCAACGCTTTTAACAGCCTGCCCCACGAGTGCATAAAGGAGGCACTCCGCTTCCACCGGGTGCCTCCGTACCTCCGCGCCCTCGTGGAGGATTACCTGCAAGGCAGATCCATCCTCTACGAGGGGCCGGATGGGCGCGTCCACACGTGGACAATGGCGGCGGGTGTACCCCAGGGTTCCATACTAGGTCCTCTGTTATGGAACCTGGGGTACAACTGGGTCCTGCGAGGCGACCTTCCGCCACGAACGAAGGTCGTCTGCTTCGCTGACGACACGCTCGTCGCGGCGAGGGCGAAAACGGGGGAGGAGGCGGCTCACTTTGCGTCGGTCGGCACCTCACTAGTCGTCCGACGCATCCGCCTCCTGGGCCTAGACGTGGCCCTCGACAAAACGAGGGCCATGCTTTTCCACGCCCCCCGTCGCCCCCACCGGGGCTCCGCGTCCGAGTGGAGGGGGTCCGTATACCGGTCGAGGCGCATCTCAAGTACCTCGGCTTGGTTCTGGACCCCCGATGGAGTTTCGGGGAGCATTTTAAGCTCCTCGCTCCACGGCTGTGCGCCGCCGCAGCCGCACTCGGACGGGTCCTCCCTAATGTGGGAGGACCAGGATCGGCGTGCCGTCGACTGTATCACGGGGTGATACGGTCGATGGCACTCTATGGAGCCCCGATATGGGCGGAGTGCCTCTCCCCCCGAACGGTGGCCCTCTTGCGACGTCCGCAGAGGGTCATAGCAACCCGGGCCGTGCGAGCTTATCGCACGGTCAGCCACGGCGCGGCCTGCGTTCTAGCGGGTCAAACGCCGTGGGATGTCGATGCACGTGTTATAAATAAAAGGGGCTTAAGGGTATTTAAATACGTTTCAATGTCTAATCAAGTTTATTAGGTAATGTAATTACAAACGACTATATAAATTTAATTATTATTTTAATTAAAAATTACACTACCACTAGCTCGGAATGCAGACTTCCCCGAGAAGAGCTAGCGAGAAACTCGGGGGTTGCTTTTTGCAAATAAAAGTTACAAAGGTGTACATATTATATAGAAATAAAATAACAAATGATTAACCATTAAACATAACAAACAAAAGTAACAAGTCATAATAAAACTAAAGATAGAGTTATTAGTAATTAAATATAGAAATTAACGAGTTACACTTTTTCAAACAATATTCACAGTTGCTGATGAGACAGGGAAATAGAATATTCAAAAGAATACTTAGCTTGGTATAGTAGCAGCCTAGCAGCAAGACAAACTTGTTCCCGAAGATCGATGTTACTTACAACACGGTTCACAGCAAAAACTAACTATGGCAAAGCCGTAGCCTTTATATATTAACAGAAAATGGCGGGAACAAGATCGCGCCGCAACCATTCCACCGGAAATAGGCTTGTTATTCAATAATAAATGATTATTATAATGTAATTTGTTGTCCTATTTTCTTTAAATAGTCTAAACATTATTTTAAATATACGATACACAATTTAGAGTGTATAAATTATGCATCGTATTTTATGGAATGAAACCACGTGGAAATTACAATTGAAAAGGTACAGAGAAATAACCATTTCATGATGTATTTAAAACATCATATATATTAGCATTTAATAAAACCACGTAGTGTCAAATGATATCAATTTGAGATTTGCATAACCCTAAAATATCTTAATTACTTATTTACAATAGGTAATTACAGATACGACATACAATTATACATGTTAAATATTACTTATTACTCTTATTAGGTTCTAACCTTTTCAGGGGTATACGTATTGTTACAAAATAAATATAGTTATTGTTTGTATAATCAATATTTTGATAACTCTAGAAACTATTATGATTTAGACTTTAAAACATGTTTAAGTTAAGTAAATAAACAAGATAATAATGAAAACAGCTTAAGAAATAATTATATGAGTATTATATTTTTTATTATTACCCTTTATAAAATTCTAATATATAACACGGCCATTCTGATGTGTACTTCGTTCTCGAAGTACATTTTGTTCATACAATCAACAATCCAAGTGACGATTTTGGGACTTCTTGCAAACAAATCATAAACTTATAATATTTACTTACTGTAAAAAAATTGACCTACATGATTGTACTTGGAATGTTGAAAAAATTTATATATATTTTCAATCACATCATTGGCAACACGAAACTGGCACTATGTCCTTCTGTAGAAAAGGGACATGGGTCCCAGTGCACAATATCGCTAAACCAATAAAAATAAAAATTGACAATTCGACATATTATACAGATCGACAAACATCTCTTTACATGTGGTCAAAATCTGAACTACAAAGAGATTCAATCTTGATAAACTACTGTTATTTATTAATAACCTAATTAAGGCTTTAAATATAAAATTCTCTTAAAAATGCTTATCAAATTTTACATCTCTTGCAAAAAGTATGCAAAAACTGCGTATTTACAATCTCAAATTTAAATATTCACAAAAACCATTTAAATTGTATTCAAACTATACAAAATTCTTTATATAATATAAATTAATAACAAAAAAAAATTGCTTCATTTAAATCATTAATCTTTATGACAAATATTTCAAAATTTCAAATACAAATAATATGAAATGAAATATGAAATCAATATCACCGATATAAGAATCATTTTAATTTTAAAAATTAATGTTAGGAACATGCTGTGACTACACCATCACATGATCCTCAATAATAGAAGTCCACTTACAGCCGAGCATGTTAAGCTCACGGTTTTGTATTTTCTTTATTTTCCATATTTGAATAGATGTTTTTCCATATTTGAATAATAAAACTAGATATTGTGAATTTCTCCTAAAAATTCAACTGATATATTCTCTTTTAATATACTTCATCATCATCATCATAATATCAGCCAAGAGACGCCCAAAAAAATCGAGGCATCAATTTTTTTTTTTCACTTCCAACATCACTCAATGATCCTGATCCTTTCATCAATTTATTGAAATGGATTAAATTAATTAAAGAAAGGGAAAGTCACAGCCACAGGCACAGTTTCCAGTAAAAGCCACAGGCACAGCAACAAGCACAACCACAGGTAGTCGTTTTAGTCACAGTAAAAGCCACAGGCACAGCCACAGGCACAGCCACAGGCACAGGCACAGCCACAAGCACAGCCACAGGCACAGGCACAGGCACAGCCACAAGCACAGCCACAGGCATAGCCACAGGCACAGCCACAGGCACAGCCACAGTATTTTGAGTCAGTCACAGTTACAATAAACTGTGAATACTTTATTGAATTATAACACGTGAAAATTGATACATCACGCAAACTACAAAAGTCGAGTGGATCGTGGTATTCAAATAATTAATTCGTTCGGCCAGACTGACACATTGCTACGTTTGGTAATCATTTGGTGCTCTATTCTTAAATCTCAAAATAACGAATAAAATGAGTTTGATCAATCAAACTCCGGACATCCAGTTCAATACCGGATGGTTTCAGTTTCAGCTACTTTATCACGAAGACGGTTAGACTAAAATGTTAGCAATTTTTTTAATATACATACGAGTTTCTAAATTATGAGCTGTATCTCAAAAGGCAAGAGTTTATTAACATTTGTTATTTTTTTATCCCACACAATACTTTTAAAATTTCAAATTCTTATTTTCTCTATTTCAAATTTATTACAATTTGTATTGAGTACCTACCCAATTTGACTTTTATAAATGCCAAGGAATGGCTAAGTTAAACCACTGTATAGCGTATGCCCGAACAGCATCTTGTTAAGGTCCCATACTGGTTAATTTTGTAATACAACGGTTCAGAAAGCGAATTCAGGAATAAAAAAAAAATAAGCAAGGCCTATATACTGTCGCACATGCCTTTCGATTAAAAAGATACATTACTTAAAATTGTACTTTTATTGTTTCTTCTTTTACTACCTGTATTATTTATTATGCTGCAGAATATACCTACTTATAATGTTAGTTTAAGCTATGTTAAATCCTCACATATACTCTTAGATAGAATCAGTAAATCATTTAGGTTTTCGAGATTGAAACACAGAAGGAATGTTACAGATAATAAGAATCAAGATTTTTTATTTATTTAAAATGTTCACGCTACGAAAGCTGTGAACTTACAAGGAATAAGACTGAACTTAGCTGCGTATTCAGATTTGACTAGCACCGTAGTTGCTATTCAGTTTAATTCAGGCACTTTTATTTTTGTATCGAAAAGAGAATACTACCATTAGAAGGCTTTTAACACTACATAAAATATTCCCACGGCATAAAGTAATTGTCTTTTTTTTTTACTTATTTGATTGCCGCTTATTTAAACAAGCAAGTTACCTAATCATTCAGAGGAAAAGGAGATCATATCTTTAGCTTTAGTAAAATTTGGCGGAAATATCTCCATTTTTTTGTAACAAACATTTTTTACTGGATACAGAAAAATCTTCATTATAAGGTGACCAGGGTTGGTACCAAATTAAAGGAGAGCCTCTGAAGGCCTTACCTGCTTTTGAAAACTTAGCTTAATCACGCCAACCGAAGCCTTCTCCAAATTTGTCGATGTCTGTACATTATGGTGACTAGGTCAAACACCAGAAGCGCCACGTCATCTCGTCGAAATTGCTGGATGATGAGTCTTTGATGGTGGTTAGCAGCCTATGTAGATTTGTATGCTCCATATGAAAAAAGAAGAAAATATGTTATTGTGTCGAATCCCACTTCTGATGTTATAAATAAAAGGGGCTTAAGGGTATTTAAATACGTTTCAATGTCTAATCAAGTTTATTAGGTAATGTAATTACAAACGACTATATAAATTTAATTATTATTTTAATTAAAAATTACACTACCACTAGCTCGGAATGCAGACTTCCCCGAGAAGAGCTAGCGAGAAACTCGGGGGTTGCTTTTTGCAAATAAAAGTTACAAAGGTGTACATATTATATAGAAATAAAATAACAAATGATTAACCATTAAACATAACAAACAAAAGTAACAAGTCATAATAAAACTAAAGATAGAGTTATTAGTAATTAAATATAGAAATTAACGAGTTACACTTTTTCAAACAATATTCACAGTTGCTGATGAGACAGGGAAATAGAATATTCAAAAGAATACTTAGCTTGGTATAGTAGCAGCCTAGCAGCAAGACAAACTTGTTCCCGAAGATCGATGTTACTTACAACACGGTTCACAGCAAAAACTAACTATGGCAAAGCCGTAGCCTTTATATATTAACAGAAAATGGCGGGAACAAGATCGCGCCGCAACCATTCCACCGGAAATAGGCTTGTTATTCAATAATAAATGATTATTATAATGTAATTTGTTGTCCTATTTTCTTTAAATAGTCTAAACATTATTTTAAATATACGATACACAATTTAGAGTGTATAAATTATGCATCGTATTTTATGGAATGAAACCACGTGGAAATTACAATTGAAAAGGTACAGAGAAATAACCATTTCATGATGTATTTAAAACATCATATATATTAGCATTTAATAAAACCACGTAGTGTCAAATGATATCAATTTGAGATTTGCATAACCCTAAAATATCTTAATTACTTATTTACAATAGGTAATTACAGATACGACATACAATTATACATGTTAAATATTACTTATTACTCTTATTAGGTTCTAACCTTTTCAGGGGTATACGTATTGTTACAAAATAAATATAGTTATTGTTTGTATAATCAATATTTTGATAACTCTAGAAACTATTATGATTTAGACTTTAAAACATGTTTAAGTTAAGTAAATAAACAAGATAATAATGAAAACAGCTTAAGAAATAATTATATGAGTATTATATTTTTTATTATTACCCTTTATAAAATTCTAATATATAACACACGCGTACATGCAGAGGTGTATCGACATCGGGTTGCTGTTAGTGAACGGGGGGGACGATCTGCTCCTGAGGAAGTGGAGCGGATTCGTACCCAGGCGCAGAGGGAGGCACTGCGTAGATGGAGTGAGGCACTCGCCTCCCCAGCTGCCGGCCACCGGACGATCGACGCGATTCGTCCGGTGTTGGAGGAGTGGGTTGGGCGCCGGCAGGGCAGCCTCACGTTCCGCATGGTGCAGGTACTGACCGGGCATGGCTGCTTCGGTCATTACCTGCATCGAATCGCGCGTCGGGAGGAAACGCCGCGGTGTCACCACTGCGACGCTCCCGACGACACTGCGGAGCACACCCTATTGATGTGCCCGGCCTGGCGACTCCAGCGTAGCGAGCTTAACGCTGCGCTGGGAGGCGGAGACCTCTCGCTGCCGAGCATGGTCGTGGCCATGCTCCGCGGCGAAGCGGAATGGGGGGCTGTCGCCTCCTTCTGCGAGATTACGTCCTCGCAGAAGGCCGCGGAGAGGGAGCGGGAGGCAGATCCTCAAGCCGCTCCCATCCGCCGCAGACGGATAGGCAGGCGAAGGCGGGCATTCGCACAAGCGATGCCCATCTAATGACCCTGCCGTAGAGGCCTGCGTGCACGGTTGGCCCCGTGCACGCCGCCGTAAGGCCCTCCGTCTGGGGATTGCCCTGGTGTTCTCGGGCAATCCCCCCTTGGCGATAGCCCGACCGGTGGGTCGGGCTTGCCCGGGCGCGTGGGTAGTGGAGTCGCAGTGTGGACCTTACCCAGCGCGCCCATAAGGGCAGGGAGAACACCGGGGGGTTTTAGTGGGTAGTCCTGGCACCCTGCCGGGAGAGCCCCACACACGCTCGCTGTCTAGCCAACGGCGGGTACGGTGCGGTTACGCATTTCCCCCCGAGAAAAAAAAAAAAAAAAGGTACATGTTTGATATGAATGAAAGAATTCGGTAAAAGCTTTGTTATCTCAGGTAAAACATGACACTCAATTTCGGTTTTGTACGCACAGCATAAAGACTCGATTGTGAGATTGCAAGACTGTGTACTAGTAGATACGTGATTATTGATACCTGTGACATTGGTGCTCGTACCGTGTCGGGATAAACCCAGTTTATCGCACAAGCTCTGAGTTACGAAGTTGGCTGTACTACCGTTGTCCAGCAGTAGTCGCGCCGGGTACTTGACACCCGCAGCGCTGACGACGTTCACGATAGCTGTGGACAGTAAAATTTGGGCAGAAGTAGCAACCTGCATTGAATTGGCTAACAAAGCGACATTGTCAGAAGTAGAAGGCAATGGATTTATAGGCTCAGACTTGTGTGACTCTAAATGAAGAAATGTATTGTGCTTGTATTTGCAATATTTACAGTGAGTTAAACTACAATTTTTGAGTTTATGACCTAAACGTAAACAATTTAAGCAAACTTTTAGATCCTTTGCCTTTTGAATTCTATTTTCGATAGTAAGTGCTCTGAAATTTTCACATGTAAATAAACTATGAGTTTGTGAGCAAAGCGGACATGTGTAAGATTTATTTTTTGTAATATTATTTGAATTTTTTATGTTACTTTGTTTATTTTTATTATTTAAATTATTAAAATTATGACTATTATTTAAGGCTACTATTGTATTATTTGTAAAATTGTGATTTGTTTCAATAGATTCTAGAAAGTCCGCTTTCCTGTTAATAAAATTACAAAATTGCGATAAGGTGGGATCTTCTGTTGAGCTATTACGGTGCTCCTCCTAGTGACGGCTTGTCGTAATATCAAATTTTTTGACTAGAATGAAGATTAATAAGGTGTCCCAATAACTGGTTGGCTGGTTTAAGGTGGTGAGTGCCCTTATATTTTTGTTAGTTGTATCGACTAGATTACGAAGTGAAATGCTGGATTCTAAAGTTATGGTTTCTATGTCAAAAAGAGCTTGAAGATGATTGTTTATTAATAGTCGATTATTATTAAAGCGCTCACACAACAAATCCCATGCAATTTTGTAATGATCCCCCTTGAAATCAATATTTTTTATGATTAAGGCTGCAGTTCCCTTGAGTGAAGCTCGTAAATAGTGGAACTTATTTATATCGTCAATACTAGAATTATTATGAATTAATGAAGAAAAGGTGTCTCGAAATTCGAGCCAATACTGATAGCTGCCATCGAAAACAGGTAAATTAATTTTCGGTAATCGAACGAAATTATTTTTGTTTTGTGCGCCTGAATTATTACTTTCTGAGCTCGACACGGAACCTGCACGCTTGGAGATAGACCCGAGCAAGCTGCGCGCGAGTGCCACCAGCTGGAAATACTGGGACTCGAACTCCTCGCGCTCAGCGAGAACCGCGCTCGGATCCTCCACCTGTACCTCGATCTCGATCTGTAATGCATCGAATTCAGCATATAAACATTCGAATTTACCAAAACGTTCCTCTAAATCAAAACGTTGTAACTGAGAAAGGCTAGAATTGTCTTTAATTAAATTTAAGTAATTATTAAATATTGTTAATTTTGACTTCATGGAACTGCGCTTTTTAATTAATGTTTTTAATTGATCGGCCATTATGCAAGCTAAATCTAAAATAACAATATAGGCGCAACAAATTCGAGAAAAAGACTACAATTAACTAAGCGTATGCAAAAAAAGTGGCTGAATAGATAAGAGCTCGCACGATCTATTGTTCGATCGATGAACAAAAGACGCTTATCGTAAACAAAGTACCTGCGTTTGCGCAGCGATTATTAAATGTAGGATAACTAAACGGCTAATATTTAGCTAATCAAAGAATTATATTTATAATGTTCTAATAGGAACAAACAACTAAAGAAAATCTGAACAAATGAAAAATACAAAAAAATGTAAGAAAATTTCCCAAAAATGATTTTTATATCGGCAAAAGGAGGGAAATTTTATCTGATTGGAACGAACTCACAGTTAATCCGTGTATACTCCCAATAAAAGGTGACTTTGAACTTCTTGAAGATTATGTCTCAGGCTGTGGTGACGATTCCTTGTAGTCCGCGGTCAAAGTCCACTTGCAACTGCGTAGTTCGTGGTGCGTAAGACGAATAGGTAGTTTCTAAATCTTCTCGGCGAAGCTTAAAGGACCATTGTTAGGATCCTACGGGACTTTAAGTGAAAGAGTGGACTGTATTATAATGTTTACTGAGAGGCTGGTATTAAAAAACTATCTATTCGCAAGACCGTTGAACAATAGGAAGCGCCCGGTGCCTTGACGATGCGAAGCCCAAGTGATCGTAGTAGACGTCTCGGCGCCGGCGCACGCCGTCTTGCTCAGCTCGCGCCCGCTCTCACTCGCACCCCCGCGTCCCGCTGCCAGAACAGCCTGAGGTTCCGCTTGCGCGCGAACAAATTAGCTCCAAAGTATGCTGGTAATGTGGCAGAGCTTCTTCGAAAACTATGTCCTGTGTAACATATGTGTCGGCATCGGGCAGATCAAGAAATGTTGCTATTTCTTTCGGCATGTTGCCGAATTTGTTGATGCCAATAGCTTGTGCTGTACATTTCCCTTTTTGGTAATTTAAAAAAAAAGTTTGCTTTTTCCGATTCTTGATCGCTGTGTTTCATATTTTTTAACAATTTTAAAGAAGTTTCCTTCTATGACGAAGCTAATAGAAAATACCAAGAGGTATTTTATTTTTTGTGTTGGGTATCTTCACCAGCAACATTTCTCCATATTTTTCGATGTCTTTTAAGTAAAGGAGACGGAACTATTCTTGTTTTACTAGACTTTTCTCGTGCTTTCGACTCAATTAATATAAATCTTCTACTGTCGAAGCTTACATTTTATGGGTGTGACTGTAAAGCTGTAAAGTGGTTTGCAAGTTACCTTCTTGGGCGTTCACAGAGAGTTGAGCTGTGTGAATACGGGCATGGAAGTGTTAGGGAACTTGCAAATGGCAACTTTTAGTTCTCACCGGCGCCGCGGGTGGCGCTGGCAGTCAGAAACTTAGTCTGCTGCTTGAGATATATTCTCTCTAATCTGTGATTTCGTGATTCGAACGTTTGACGGTTAGGGCATTGAGTTTTGAAAACCAGTGAACTGCTGTGAGTGCTGTGACCATTTGTTTACGTTTAAGTTTCTTCACTTACGGAATCGTATTAAATAATTATTAATTATGGTTAGGCAGAGAGAGGAGCCGGGGTGGTGAAGGTGAATGTTAATGCATTATAAAGTAGCTACTTAAACCTGCACCTGGGTCATAAGCCCCAGGCACCGCTCTTGGCTCTCTTCTCTGCAACGCGATAGACCGAGCACCCGCGTGGAATGCTAAGTTATCGTCTCTCCTTGGGATTAACCTAACAATCAGAAGTGACAAGTGAGTTAATCAACGCCCATCGGTAAGTCAGCAATTGCAAATAATAATGATAAAGTAAAACACTATTATTAGTGTATTTAATCATAATGACATAGCAGAACAATTCCCATACGCCATTTGAATCACATATTGTTTACCTGCCTGTGTACATAGTACATACATAACTTTCGGGACTGATTATACTGACAACTTTTATTACCTACTAGGTATTTATTATTACCTGCCTATTCATTACCTATCTACCCTCATATCACCAACTTTTATGATAAGAACATTTTGTTGTTTGATCATGATCGAACCAGTGGAAATGACAGCTATACCCATGTATGAATTTCTATTCCACTCTTTTAATAATAGGTTTAGGTTACAGTTTGTTTTTGTAGGAACGCATACATATATTTATAATGTACTGATATATGGGCATTGGGCAGCCCATTGCTAGGCATTATGGCTATAAAATATATTATTGATATAATTTGATATTTAAAAAAAATGCAAAGGTGTATTCTATACATAAGAAAATTAAAATATTGGCTTTCTGAGAAATACTCATATGATCTTAATGATTTTTATAATTACAGTTCAAAATAATTTATTATATCCACCCTATTTAAATATAAGAATCAGTAATATCAACTCAACTTTATGTAAACAACTTTATGTAAACTAAGCGTAGTTATAGTGATAGTAATTTAAATTGATATCTTAAACGGAATAATTCGCCGCCTCCATGGTCTAGTGGTTGAGACCGCCGGGTGTTGATCGGGAGGTCTGGGGTTCGATTCCTCATAGGGGCAGAATTTTTTGTGCTCAGTTTGGTTGGTGGTAGGGCTTCTTCTGAGCCCGCCTGGCTAGCTACCACCGTCTCACCAAGTTTGCCGCCATAATGGCGATGTTAATAGTATTGCTGTGTTTCGATAACTAGAGGTAAGATAGCCAGTCCCTCAATTGCTGAGGAGTTCAGGTGAAGTTTGCTTCCTCCTTCGGTATTTTCATCACCTACCTTCAGGTGAGATGAAGGCCAAGAGGTTCCATGTTGAATGCAAGAAAAAGTGGTCTTTTCCGTACTACGCAATATCTTATAGAAAACCATTGGGTGAAAAAACTTTGTGATGGTAGTGACTGACTACAGAAACATACAGATAACCATAAACATGCATAATGAATAGATAATTTTTTAATGCAAGTCTATATTAATAAAATATAATTTATTTCCTATACTTACCTAGTTAATAAATACATACAAATTAAAAGAAGAAGTTAATACATACTACTACAAATTTTCATACAAAAATAACGCATGTTTTGTATGAATTCCACGTATGGTTTATTTTTGGCTCTCTTATGATTACAATATACATGCACTCACACCCATAATCTCCAAAGAGTTGTATGGGGCCTTGGAGTCAGGGTGTTTCCTCGGTTACTTTCAGCAATTATTTTCTTTTACGGTTTACTTATAAAATTTATGCATGATTAGATCTGTAAAATTTAAATAATGTTGTGATATAGATGTTTATATCTACTGTTATGTGAAATTCATGCAAGCCGTGAACTTACTATGTGTGGATCCCCAACAAAGTTTTTAACTAAAGGTAACCTAGTCATGACACCAAATCACTGTTTACCCACTGATGAGAAAAGTATGAAAACTAGATCAAAAGTATCAAGGTCCATTTCAATTTACAACAATCTTGAATAATTACAGATACGAGATTACTAGTATACCAGGTTTCAGAAAACGTACTTATAAAAGCATATATTCAGCTGAGTGATCAGCTCAAACAGTGGATTACATTTAATGAAATTAATGTTGATAGTGAAAGTGATGAAGCCACGGAAAGTAGCAGTGATGAGATTTAGATTAAGACTAATGACAACTGCCCAAAATAACAATTGATTAATTACTTAGCTGATTTGTGTATTGACCCAACCAATTTTGACTTATATTTATAGACAATGACATTCCAAAGAATCCTCCACCAAATTCCTTACCATTACTTATATTACAGGATAAGTTATATAGAAATGGAAATATATAATAGGAGATTGATAAAACATAAATAATTTGAAATAAGAACTACGCCTCTCCTTAATTATTATTAAGGAAAGGATCACCATAAGTACCTTGTACATATATGCGATATTAAAGAATAATTAATAGAGGCAAAAGGTATAGCGAAGTGCAAGCGGTGCTCACATAGTCGTGAAAGGGATGCCGAAGCACAAGCGCTTCTCACCTCAATATATCTAGATATGGAAAATATTGTTTGTGTGATCAAAGTAAATGCAGGTGATATACCTAATTATGTATATGTGAAAAGGTATACCGAACCGAAGTGCAAGCGATGCTCACATAATTGTGAAAGGGATGTCGAAACACAAGCGGTTCTCACCTTAATATATCTAGATATAGCAGATATTGTTTTGTTTGATCAATGCAAATACAGGTGATATAATCATGTATATGTGAAGGATGCCGAAGAGCAAACGGTGCTCAAGCGGTGCTCACAATACATGTGAACTAATTGTGTGGTCAATGTAAATGCAGGTAATGTAATCATGTATATGTGAATGATGCCGAAGAGCAAATGGTGCTCAAGCGGTGCTCACAATACATGTGAACTAACTGTGGTCAATGTAAATGCAAGTAATATCATCATGTATATGTGAAGGATGCCGAAGAGCAAACGGTGCTCATATTTTATGTGAAAGGTAGGCCGGAGCTCAAGCGGTACTTACAATACATGTGAACTAAACTGTCTTATAATATCCAAATACTCGTAAATAATATAAACTATACAATATATAATTATGTTAAATAATAATAACATATATTCAAACTTTGTATTTTAATAATATTGTCTTTTTGTGTGCAGATAAGTCTGTACAAGTATTCACTCAAAGTTATATTCATTTATCTACGAACTCGGTCGATGTGTGAACTCTGCGAGTTGGATGACAAAATATAAGGAAGCACTTGAGGAGCGACATCAGCTGCAGCACTCAATCACATCACATCACATAATAGATACAATACATATGATGACGCTTGTAAAAGCAAATTGAGACACAGCAGGAGTATGTATGATAGGAACATTGAACACATCAATAATAGCGTAAATAATTTACACCATTCATTCTCAGCTACTTATGAAAACTATCACGCTGCACAAAATGATATTAAAATGCACATCCAGTCTATTGCTATAGGCACACTCTGTTAGCATAACGAGGACCACTATCAATCTTTGCTTGACAAACAATTTTTGGCCTCAAGTGGGAATGATTCAATAGCAGAATGTAGTGTCAGAAAACAGTAACAATGCACCCATCATACATCCTCCGCCCATATTAAAAACAATGTCTGTCAACCACTAGTCAATGACCAATAAAGTTTTAATGTTCAGAGAGGTCACTGTCGAGGCAAAAAAATAAAAAGTTAATTCTTTGTGATGATATTGACAAAGGTAAGAGCCAGCTATTGAATAATAAATTGGGATTAAATAAATTATTTTATGCCTGGCTCACATTTCCATGATATTGCATGTAGAGTGTTTTCCCTTCCGTATCATAAATCATTTAACACAAAATAAAAATATTATTAGGTATAAACTTAATTTGATATTAGATTTAATGACAAATTATTCGGAAAAAATCCATGCTATTGATTTTAATAAACTGACATGTGTCCGAGACAAAGCTTATTTGAAAGAAGATAGATTATATTTATCAATGTTCTTTAAAAAAAAACCATGGCTATAAAATATAGCTTAGCCAAGAACTTGGCTATTAAATCTCACGTTGACAATGCTTTTATTGAGCAACATGATGTCTTGAAACAAGTTCCAAGTAATCTAAATTTGATAATCAGACAATAGAGGTAATCTCTGGCCGGGTATTGACCAAAAATAAGCATCGATATTTAGGGATTGTCCATCAAAATATATTTAAAGATTTTCTGGTAAGACTTACTTTAAAAAGATTTACTTTGTATTACAGAGCATAAAAAAACATGAATTGTTGATTAGTTTATATAATAGGATAATAGTTAGTTTTGTTAATGATAGTTTAGATAAGATTGTGAGTTCGTTCACTAAAAAAATCTGCAATCGGAGATGGATCCCATATAAGTTTTGCAAAATGACATCCAATTAAATAATAATAGCAAAGCACATAATGCATTTATTTGCAAATATTTAATTGCAAAGCACATAATGCATTTAGGTATTTTGAGTACAAATGGTTACTTAGGTACATGGATATGTGACGCCCTTGCAAGGGCATAGCAATTTGTTGAGGATGGCATACATTATTTAATTATTGTACTTTTTAATGATACGTACCTAATCCTAATTTTAATTTATTTTATAATT
The DNA here is from genome assembly GCA_963935595.1 of Schoenobius gigantellus. Lineage (NCBI taxonomy): Eukaryota > Metazoa > Arthropoda > Insecta > Lepidoptera > Crambidae > Schoenobius > Schoenobius gigantellus. Next base: position 43,667,182 of record OZ012541.1, on the reverse strand, counting down.
ATGATAAAAAAAAAGTATTATATAATTTCATGAAAATATACAATAATTGGAAATTTCATTTTATTATAGTGTCATTCCATTAAAATATAATTTCATTAAAATATAGAACAATACATCACATTTTATATGAATTCTTGTTTAACATAAATTATAAAATTCAAAATAAATTTATCCTTCAAAAAATCGTCTAAGTTGTAATAACATTTGTCACAGAGGTACTTCTTTAAAAGTGCATTAAATTGTTTTGTTTCTTGTATTTCTCAGTAATGGTATGTGGTTATAAATCTTAATGGTCATTGCGTAGGGATTGTCGCACCAAATTTAAGTTATAATGATCTAATTTAATTTTATTATCGTCACGTCACGGTGTTCTCTTTTTCTTTTAATCTTGACAGGGGAGAATAAGGAAAAGACATAGTTGTAATCTCTGCTGAACGAACTATTGAGTTACCTCGTGTGTACTTGATCATTCCAATATAATTTGTGTGTACAGACCCCCCCTCTGGAAATTATTCAGAGTTGGAGTCCGCTTTGGAAGATGCCTTAAGAATAATATGCAAAAAAAAATGAAAAATCTTGTTTGTGGGGATTTTAATATAAATATTTTAAAGGAATCACAAATATCTAGATCCTTTTTTAAAATTTAATTGTTATAATTTTACTTGATATTTCCCTTCTGCTTTTACTTATTGATTTTTTCGTCAATTAATAGGTCTATGAAGTACTATCTAGTAGATTCATTTACTTATTCAAATCATTTAACATGAATTATGTAATTCAAAAACCAACCCGAATTACAGAAGCATCTGATACTTGCTTAGACAGCATCTTCTGTAATTGTAATGTATAAGTTAAGTAGAAATTGTATTAACTCTGATCATAGCGGACGACTAGCCTCGAATGAGCACCATCATACGAGTATTTGTTTTATACGTGAGATTATTTGTAGACCTATAAAAAAAAAATAAACGCGGCATAAAGGAATTCACAAGAAATGTTATAAGTTAAACTACAAATTTGGCATTCAGGAAGATGAACGCCAATAATCTGTATAATAAGTTATTTCATGTAGTTAAAGATGAATGCAATGATTTATCAAAAAAAAGTAATCAAAGTCGAAAATGAAAAAAATGTGCGATTGGGCTCCACCAGGTATAGTATATAAAAGTCGTAGAAAACTATTTGAATTATACTCATTGCAGACTTTTATTTTTATTTAATTTCACCTGTCCCGGTTTCCGATTGTGCTGAAGTTTTGCACGCGTATTTGTATAACGCGTGACAGTGCAATATTATGATGACATAGGAATAACGCAAAACGACACAACCGCATCGAGTTTGGGCTCGTTTGATTCTTATTGATGAGTACTAAAAGCATGTATTAAAAAAAAAGTTTTTTTTAAATAATAATTATTAAAAGTAACCACCAATGAGCCCTTCTTCGTGAATTTTGTCAGAAATTATAAGTGTGCATGTCCACAAAAGCTATTTACATAAGTAAAATACCTATGTATACATAAGTAAGTAAAATCAGTTTATGTAAAACTAAAATAAAAACCACCTGGAACGTCATTATAACCGAGAGACGGGTAGACCCAAAAGCACTGTGAATTCTTTCTCATTAGTAATCAATAACAATAAACGATTAAATCAGACAATGCAGTTACCAACGCGTTTCAGGACTTTCTCATATATAAGTACTCATAGAAACTACAAGTAGTCTGAACTCGTGTCCCAATGAGGCTGTAGCTCTTTTGGGACAAAGTGTAGAAGGGGTGAACCAATATTTTCATTTTTGTCACGCTGATGCTTACACTGCTATGAAAATATTTTTTAGAAAAAAAAAACTGAAGACCTTAGGGGTATTTCGACCAATATAATTGAATCTGCACTAAAAGAACTTGCCCCGCAACTTGCTTTTATATTCAAAAAAGGGTTTCGATGAAGATGCCTTCCCCGATCTCGTGAAGAATGGCAAGTTAATACCCCTATTTGGGTGAAATGAAAATGATTCTTTAAATTATCGATCGATTTCGATTCTACCAGCTCTTAGGAAAAATAAAAAAAATGTAATCAGTGAATTGATCATTTCTCAAGTAACACACATTTTACATATGAACCAATTTGGCATTGCCGAAGGTCGTTGCACTACAGATGCTGGAGTTGCAGCTCTTGAAAACATTTTTGCTGCTTGGTAGTGTAAACAAGATGTATTAATTGGTATATTTTGTGACCTATCAAAGGGTTTTGACTACGTTGCACAGAGGGACAAGCTCCATACAAGGGCGGTCATAAATAGTTAAAGTCCTGTTACTATCAATACATTGTATTATTTTAGTGACTTATAGTTGTAAAAGTGTTTTAGGAACATTAAAATGAAAGAAGTACATGTATTTACGGAATAAAAAACGTTTACTTCAGTAAAAAACAAATATAAACAATAACATACTTTTACCTAAATTTATCATGAACAAACACTTAAAAATTGGAATGTAAAACATATATTTTAAATAACATAAGAGTCAAAACATTGATAACATTATTTAATTATAATAAAATAATAGAAATAAATAAATTAAAATTAATTAAATACAAAAAAAAACAAAACAACTAACAAAATACAAATAAATTATTCTTATTCTAACAATATTAAACATGTAACAATTCTATTACACTTTGTGACAGAGTATTTTTCTTTTTAGGGGGAAGTTTCCGAAGACTTGTAATATAAGGATCTGAATGTAATAATAGTCGTTGTATTAAATCTTGATTGGTAAGTTCACGTGACATTTTTCGAGTGTGACTTCGTCTATAAATTTTGATATACTTATTTGTCGCTTTATTACAATTACAATTACAATTTATATTACAATTATCTTCAGCTAATTTTACAATAATTTGAAGGGGTACATAAGATGTTACAAACAAACTACTATCTTCTAAAGTTGAATCTGAAAAAAATTGTTTGTATTTACTATGTCCAGTGCTGCCATCGAATCCCCATTTCCCAAGTAAAGAGATATTAGACAAACAATCATCAGGAATCTGATCTAAGACCTCTTTTTGAGATTCAAGGATTCGAGAAGCTGTGTGATCAAAAAGACTTTGTAATTCAACTTCAGCTGAAGACTCGGAAACAGTTATATTAGAAGGGTAACATCTCTGTTTCGCTTTAGTAATTTGTTGGTAACATGGTAATACATTAGGAGAAATCTTACTATTAACAAAGTTTTTAATTAATAAATACTGATGTTTTGTCAACTGAGCATCAGTCACAAGTGACAAGACATCATCAGTGCTAACTCTAGATATACACGAATCGAATGAACAGTCTGAAACATCAAGCAATGCACTCACAGTAGAATCATCAGACTTTGACAAATCAGCTACTCTCCGACGTTTAGTCCTTTTACTACATTGCGTAAAAGGTTTTCGAGGACGACCACGTGAATGACACGGCGACGTTTCAGACGGAGTACATTGCTTATTGTTTTTCACAAGTTGAATTTTTTCAATAACATTAAACCAATCGGAATTCTTATATAAAAGCTTGGTTTTATCCCTATTACATTTTTTCCAGAATCGAGCAATAGCTTTACATAAATTATTAACAATTTTCTCTAAATAATGAATATCAATGTTCTCAGCATCGTCGTTCAGAGTAGTCAACAAACTTTGTAGGACTTGACGACACTTTTCCGAGTCATTATCGGTATTGACAGTTAGCCATATTTCAAGAATATGCATTCTTGAAAACGAACATATATATAAATTACCTAAAACAAAAAAAAAACGGTTAAAATTCAGTCACAAAACCTACACAAAGCACTAAGACTAAATAAACTAATTTCGTAGCAAATGCTACGAGATAATCTGGCAACCGTAGCACCCTTGTCATCGCCAAAAGGGCAGATAAGGGCCGCCAAGTTTTAATTTTCCTAAGATAAGAAAGTCTAAAGATTATGGTGCAATATACCTCCATAGTCGGAGCGAGTGGGAACATATTTAAAAGTTTATTCAAACTTTGAATATTAAAATATAATACTCCAAGAAAAGTCGCCTCGTAGCAATGACATACTAAAGAAAATATATACTAAGATACAATTAAAATAAAAATATTAATTATTACATACCCTGTTCTTGGATATCCATTTCAGAAAAAACTCACACAGCACTCACAGGTCCCGCAATGACAACAAATGACGTCACGCTTTTTAATGACTCACTGATAACAGTATTTACGATTGGCGATGCGCTCTCTTTGAATGCACAATAGATAATGAAGGCGCACTCTAATTACTGACCTATTTATCGTTTCAGAAGGTACCGCAACTATCCAATGTAACGACAAGGAATAAAATGTAAAACAAGAAAGCAGGTTTTTAAGATTTATGACCTATGGATGTCCCACAGTGCGTTGGTCCAACCAAACTTTTATATAAACTCAAGCATTATGGAGTTTCTGAAGAAGCAATTAGATTTATTGAGTCTTATTTATTAAAAAATAGTAGATACTATTGTGTAAATGAATAATCAAAATTGGTGAATGCATCGATTTCACTATATTTTGTACTAGAATCTAGATTGCAGTGGGATCCACATATTGAGTCCTTGGCAAACAGACTTAGATGATGAAACGGCAAGATTGATTTACTTTGGTTGTTTTCACAGTGTCATGTCGTGGAATACCACTATGGGGATCGTCTGCTAGTATAGAGGGTATTTTTATACTTCAAAAAGAGCGGTTCGCGCTATTTATAATTTACGAGCAGGGACAGTGAATTTATGAAAATTTGATTTATGTTTATAAAATATTATAATACATTTGATACCAATTTCCAAAAAAATCCCATTTATGTATAAGGGATAAAGGTAAACTTACCGTTCCAACAATTAAAAAAAAAACTATTATAATGGTTACTTATTATGAACTCAACGATTATTTGAGTGATGCTAATGCCTTGTGTTAATATGTAGATATTGTTAACGCCGTTGAACGACGGTAGATTTTTTATAAAATTTACGCAATTAAATACACGCACCCTCACATGCACACGCACACAACAAAACTTTCCTTATATAATATCCTTCCCCGACCCTTCCTCTCATTCTCTCGAGTACCGATCTTGCTATACGCAACGCACCGCTCCGCAATAAAAATTCGCAAAGTTGATAAATCTCTATTTGATTTCGCCGCGAGTGTTTAATTATACTCAATAAATAAGTAGCGACTTGTGTGTATAATAAAGCTATCGAAGAAACAAGAAATAGCGAGCTATAGTGCCGGCCGGCTGAAGAGTGAGTGTTGCTGCTTTAAAGGTACGGTGCTTTCCTTTCTATTTCTTTTACCGCTCGCCCACACAAGTTCTTGGTCCTTCTGTCCCCGGATTCCGCAAAATACACTCCACAAATACTCATATTTTCAAAATATTTAACGTTTTCCGCTGATTTGATTTTTTTTCAAAACTACCTCCCATTTTCATATTACACAACTCATTCACGTATATATTTACCGCATTTTAGTATTTTTCGCATAATTATATATATTTTAACGCATATTTTCACTCACACTCCATATTCATTAACATTCGGTTTAACTGCCCATTCCACCAGAGGGAGACTCGGTACTGGGTCGCCTGCGTGGGTACCTCTATCTTACCTATTTCTTACCGCTAAGCAGAGGTGTTTTTGCATTACTGTGATACGGTTCGAAGGGTAAGACAGGCAGTTAAATTACTGGGTACAGTGACAATAACATCAGAAGTCACAAACCAGCAACACACGCTCAGCTAGTCTTCACTACAGCTAACTCCACTCAACCGCATTTTCAATTTATTTCTCACTCACTCATTTCTCAATTAAACTCTCGTTTTAATATTTTTATTGTAATAATCGCATTTATAGTTTAATAGTAACGCAATTTTATTCTCACACGCAAATTTATTTCGCAAGATGGCACAATTAAGGCGTAAAATTAATTTATTAGAAGCTAAACAGGAAACGTTGTTTGAAAGAGTTCAACAACTGTACAATCTCGGCCTAAAGGTTTCTGATCCCGAAAATGAATCTAAATTTCTCACCCGCATACATTCATTAGAAAGTACTAGAACGGAATTTCTTCAAATTGTCGATGATCTAAATTTGGCCTATATGGAGTCGAATGCGGAGGTCAAGCCTTCCTACTCGACGGTTAACGCATTTGACGATTTATATTGTAACATCAAAGTTGTTGAAAAATCCCTTACTCAACTCAGGGCTGGCATACAGAGCAATCCTAATTTTAATAAAAAATTGCCTCCTTTGGAGTTAGCCTCCTTCGATGGTACCCCTAATAGGTGGACCGTCTTTTATCAAAACTTCAAAAGCCTCATTCATGATAATGCTCAGCTCACTGCAGCCGAAAAGGCTCAGTATTTAATAGGGAAACTCTCAGGAAAAGCGTTATCAGTGTGCTCAGGTATTCCGCCTACAGGTGAAAATTATACAATTATTTGGAACGCACTCATTGAAAAATACTAAGACATAAGAGTTCAAGGGTCTGCTTATTTGGAGCAAATGTTGCATTTTAAATCGCAGTCATTGGACGCATTCATAGATCAGTTTTGTTCTGCTGAGGCTGCCTTACGTCGCCTGGAATTCGATGACCTTGCTGATTTCATAATAACGCATATTGCACTTAGTAAATTAGATAAAGATACCCTCACTCTTTTTGAACAAACTAATAGGCAGGTTAAAATTCCAAAGTTCTCTCATCTCAAAGAATTTGTCAAAGAACAAAACAAAATTCACACTTTACGTACGCTTACAAATAATAAACAAACTTATAATAATGTCACAAAAACCTCAAGCTCATATAAAGTATCAAAACCAACACATTCTTTTCTTGTAAATACCGATAGTAATGTGCAGCAACCCTATAACGCATATAATAGTCATTTATCACGCAATTGTTTAGTATGTAAAAGTCAGCCTTCACACGGCTTATATAAATGTGCTAAGTTCTTATCTTGTAACGCAAAAATAAGAAACGATTTAGTAATTAAAAATAGTTTTTGCATAAATTGCTTAGGTTTTCATCATATCAAAAACTGCAAATCTCAAAATGTTTGTTCTATTTGTCGCCGCAAACACCATACCTTATTACATGTTGATAATTATTAGTGATTAAACGAACTTACCTGAAGTGAAGTTCTATCATAATTATACGAGTTGCTTCGTCCGAAGAGATTAGGTAATAATTGTATTATTACGATATCCCCCTCTTTGACTGGCAGCTGTGCAGGATTGGAAGTTGTTCTTCTGGGCGAAATAGTTGGCAGATATTCCTTCACCCACCTAGTCCAAAAATGATCGGCTAATCGTAGAGTGCGTTTCCAGTCGCAACGTCCGCTCAAATCTCCATCATCCAGAGAGAGAAAATGTGGCGCAGTAGACGAAGAACCATGAATGAAATGGAAGGGAGTAATTGCTTCGGGGTTATGAGGGTCAATGGGTATATACGTGAGCGGTCGAGAATTCACGATTGCTTCAGCCTCGAATAACAAAGTGACGAGTACTTCTTCTTTAGGGGCTTTGAAGTTTAATGTTGTGAGTAGAGCAGCCTTAACACAGCGCACCAATCTCTCCCAACATCCTCCCATAAACGGCGCAGCTGGTGGTATAAAACGCCAAGATATTTTGTTGTTTACAGCAAACGTCTCCACATCGTCGTTGAATAGGGCGGACAATTGTTTGTTGGCTCCCACAAATGACGTGCCGTTGTCTGACATAATCACGGAGGGACAGCCGCGTCTCGCAATAAAGCGACGAAGGCTCATTATGGCAGAGTCTGCCGACAAGCTCCACACTAACTCCAAATGAACTGCTCTCGACACCAAACATGTATACAATGCCACATACCGTTTTTCTTTACGGCGACCTATGGTGACTTCAATGGGACCAAAGTAGTCAAGTCCTACATTAGTGAAGGGCCTTTTATGATGTTCTAGTCTCTCCGCAGGTAAGTCGCCTTCAGGTGGTATTTCAGGACTGGCCTTCTTCCTCCTGCAAGTGAGACATTCATAAGCCACGCTTCGAATGGCATCTCTACAACGTAGTATCCAGAATCGCTGCCTAAGTTCGTTTAAAACCAACTCATTAAAGGCGTGACCAGCTTTGATGTGCATATGTCTGATTAAAAGTCGGACTATTGAGTGACGTCCACAGAGAATAATCAATGACCGAGCACTCTCGCTGACACCCGGAGCCGACTTGATCCTAGAATTTATACATAGCATGTTATCTTCTCGAAGTATCGGGTCAAGCGCTGCTATTCGGCTATTCTTAGGCAGAGGCTTTGATGACATTAAATTTAATATTTCGGCGTGAAAACTATCATTTTGTGCCCGCATAAGAAGCAGGTCTTCTGAATAAATCATATCGGAAGCTAACAAAGAAAGAGATTCATTGTTTTTAAAAAAAAATGAATTAGAAACACGATTATGTTGAATGAATGAAAAAAAACATTCTCGCGGCTTGAATAACACGAGCAGTTGCTCTTAACAGGCGAAGCCAGTTGCTAAAACGCGACACATCTGGCACAGGTGTTGATTGTAGTACCGCAATAGAAAGAAATCCTACCATCTCCTTGCTTTTTAGTTCTGGAGGTGGTACGACTTCGCTTATGACAGGTTCCTGCGGCCATTCCTGACAAGAATTGTAAAGAAAAGATGGACCACAAAACCATCTTTCATTTTCAGCTACAGAAATTGCCCTAAAACGAGTCGCGTCATCCGCCACGTTATGTTGAGTAGAAACCCAGTGCCAAGAAGATATACATTGGATAGCTCTGTGATCTCACCTACTCTATGTGCGACGAACGCTTTATAATTGCGAGCGTCGCTGCGCAACCATCTTAGAACAGTAAGTGAATCAGTCCAAAAACATATAGACGAAGGCTTCATTCTATGTTCTTTAGTTATAGTATCCGCGTAACGAGCAGCTATAAGTGCAGCTTGAAGTTCTAACCGCGGTACGGTCGTTGGCTTAAGAGGAGAGACGCGCGAGTTAAGGATGGCAGACCCATCCAACTCAGCTTCGTCAGCACTTCACGCCAGCAACATCAAGCCTAAATATTAAGATGCAACGTAGACATTAATTTAGTATATAATCAATTGTATTTCACTTGTAAATTCATTATTGTATTAGAAGTCTTGACTGTAACTCTGTTCAAATAAATGTATTTTTTTATTAAAAGTCGGTTGTAGTAACTTAACTGGCGCAGTCGGTAGGATTCCAATAGTGGGATCCCTGCTTTTTCGATAAAAATTTCGGTCTCGCGGAGTATCTCACGTCCGTCTCTACGGTTTAATTGGAATCACCAACAAACAAATTAGTTGAGGAAAACAACAAGACTATTGAGTGGAGTAAGTTAGAAGACCAGCAATAGATATTCCATAACATGGGAGTAGTTACGGGATTGTGAGTAGATCTTTTTCACTTCCTACAACTTTCCTTTATGTGTCCTTGTAATAAATATATGTGTCGCGATTAAGTAAGGATCGAATTGCAGTTTAAAAGGTTTATTTTGTGTTTTAGTGTCAAAAAAAAAAATATATTTTTATTTTTACTACAGTAGAGTATTTTTTTATTACGTCATATTTAAAATTAATTACTAATTAAAATGGAGCAAATCAATAGAGTCCCTCAGGAACTAGTTAATATTATACCCGTCTTTGATGGAGATTCTAGATTATTACCACTTTTTATAACAACAAGTGAGTATATTTTACGCTCATTCCAAGGGGAACAACACCAAAATGAGTATCTATTTCATGTAATAACAAGTAGATTATCGGGTGATGCAGCTAGATTAGTAGGAGAAAGGGATACTATACAAAATTGGGAGGAATTAAAACAGTTATTAGGGCACCACTTTGGTGATCCCCACACGGAAGAATGTATAGCTATGGAACTAGAATCTTCCAAAATACAAAGAGGCGAAAGTTACGCAGAATTTTGTCACCGATTACAACGTACTAGAAGTGTTTTATTTTCCAAAATTAATGAATCTATTCTAGATATTAACTTACGTCAAGCTAAACAGCATATTTATGATCATTCCGCCTTAAATGTTTTCCTATACAATTTACCTGCGTATTTAGTTCGATTGGTACGTATACGAAACGTTACAACTTTAGAAGATGCATTGAAAATAGTGCTAGAAGAACAGAATTTTCAAACTGTTTACGATTTCAAAAACAACCAACGCAATAATATTTCTAATTTCAACCGGTATCATTCGAATAATTCGAATAGATTTAACATGCAAAGCCCTAATAATTTAAGGCCTTTCAATAATAACCAAAGGATGCTAAATACGAGTACACATGTACCGAATAGCATGCCGAACAGTTCCTTTAGTTCACCAAATAATTCATTTCAGTTAAGAAATCAAAGGCCGTTTAATAACGCTAATTATAATAATAATCATCAATGGCAAAACGTAAGTAGGTCAATACCGCCAGCGATTAACCAACAGTTCGTAAACAACCGGTACATGCAGACTCAGCGTAACGTGCCTTCAGCGGCGTCAGGTTCAAATACTGATGTCACAATGCGCACCGCGAGCTCTAGACGCGTTAATTACATTGATAATTACGAACCACAGTCAAGTATGAACAACAGTATGCCAAATAGTGATACGCAAAATTCTTTCTCAAATCAGGCAAATTTTTCCATGATGGCCTCCACCACAGAGAAAGAATAAAAATTAACTGTAATAAGAGATTAAATCTTCCTCATATAATTATTCCTGGAATACAAGCAGTTTTCATGATCGACACAGGTAGTGTTAGGTCGTTTATTAGCCCACAACTAGCAAATAAATTTTTTTCACGTTACCAACAGTACGAACCGTTCGAGGTTGTTAGCACTCACGCTTCGAGCTTACATAGTACCACTGCGACCATACCGTTACCTAATGTATTTAATAGTTCAGAATATCACAAGTTTTATGTTTATAACGTTGACGATAGATATGACGGGTTGATAGGAAGTAATTTACTTAAGCAGTTGAATGCAAATATTGATATGGAAAAATAAATTTTATTTTTAAAAAATACGGCAATTCCAATTATTTATTCACTACCAATGAAGGAGATGTACAAATTGCCTCCTCGTAGTGAAGTTAGAGTAAAATTACCAGTTAACATTGTAGATGGTACAGCAATTTTAGATTTTAAAGAATTTACAGATGGGATTCGAATGCCCGCCGCTTTAGTTACATGTGAGAAAGGTTACGCGACAACGGTGATACAAAATTGCACCAATGAGCATAAGACATTAGTAGTTACAAGTCCATTTTGTGTAGAGACATATCAGGAAAATAATACAATAAACTTAAGTTTTACGGAAAAAGGAAAAGATATAGACAAGTTACTATCTGATAATTTAAGTAAGTTACGTTTAGATCACATGAATATAGAAGAAAGAAATACTATTGAGCGGCTTTGTCAAGAATATAAAGATATATTCTATTGTGAAGAAATTCCGCTATCTTTCAGGAATCAGGTTAAGCACACAATTAGAACACAAAATGAAGATCCAATTAATATTAAGGCACATAGGTTACCACCAGTACAGACAGCAGAAATAAAACAGCAGGTTTCAAAAATGCTTAGAGACAACATAATCCAAGAATCATACTCTCCTTGGAGTGCTCCAGTACACCTGGTACCCAAGAAATTAGATGCATCAGGTCAGCAAAAGTGGCGAATGGTCATTGACTATCGCCGACTTAATGAAATAACAATAGATGATAAGTATCCCCTTCCAAATATCAATGACTTGTTTGATATGTTAGGGAACAGTTCATATTTCACCACACTTGACTTGGCAAGTGGCTACCATCAGATCGAAGTTCAGGAGCAAGACAGGGCCAAAACCGCCTTCAGCACACCTTTTGGTCATTATGAATTTAATAGGATGCCGTTTGGACTGAAAACAGCACCGGCAACTTTTCAACGGGCAATGGACAGTGTTCTGAGAGGTCTCCAAGGCTTACATTGCCTAGTATACCTCGATGACGTCATCATTTTCTCAAAAAGCTTGCCCGAGCATGTCCAAAAACTTAGAATTATTTTTGATAGATTTCGTGAAACAAACCTCAAAGTACAGTTAGACAAATCTCATTTTCTTCGAAAAGAAGTATTATATCTGGGCCATACTATCACTAGCGAGGGTCTGAGGCCAAATAATGACAAAATAGATGCTATCTTGAAATATCCCATACCAGAAACAACTACACAAATAAAAAGTTTCCTTGGGTTAATAGGTTATTATAGGAAATTTATTAAGGACTTTGCTAAGATCACGAAACCATTTACACATTGCTTAAAGAAAGGTAGAAAAATAATTTTAGATAATGAATATAGGAATGCTTTCGAGACATGTAAGAAACTTCTGACTAATGCACCACTATTGCAATTTCCCGATTTTAGCAAACCATTCGTACTAATCACCGACGCATCAAATTTTGCGATAGGAGCTGTTCTGTCTCAAGGAACAATAGGATCGGATAAGCCAATAGCATACGCGAGTCGTACTTTGAGTGACACAGAAGTAAAGTACAGTACGATTGAAAAAGAATTACTTGCTATTGTTTGGGCTACTAAACATTTTAGGCCTTACTTATATGGTATCAAATTCATCATTTATACTGACCATAGGCCATTAGCTTGGTTGTGTTCTTTAAAAGAACCTAATAGTAAACTTACACGTTGGCGTCTTAGGTTAGAAGAGTACAACTTTGAAATTCGCCATAAAAAGGGGCCACAAAATACTAATGCAGATGCCCTATCACGTATTAAAATAAATACGTTAGATGAAGATTTAGATTCTGTTTTTGTAAATGTAGATGATGACGATACACGTATACAAGAGATAGTAGAAGAGTTAGATAGTGAGTTAGTAAATAATAGAAATCCAGAGATAGAAATAATAGAATTATCAGACTCTGAAGAAGAAAAGTCGCCTGAATTAATTGAAATCTCAGACGATGACGTAACAGCAAACTCAGTTTCAAATAGGGAACATGAAGGAATCCCTATTCTTAGTGAAGCAATAGACACTAAGCCAAAACAGATTTTAGTTCACACGTGGTTTAAAAATAAACTTTTAGTCAAAGACATATCGAACGATAAACAGCGTATTTTAGAAGTACATTTACCTATAAATAATGATGAACTTGTAAAAGAACTTTTAAAAGAATACATAGATCCCAAACACAAATATTACATATATTTCGAACATGAGGCATTCAGAAAAACTTTTTCAAGTGTAATTATAAAGTTATTTTAAAAAAATTCAGTTAAATTGATCGAGTGTACGGAACGTTCAGTAAATTTAACAGGATCAGAGTCTGATCAAAAAGAAGTTATACTAAAATATCACGAAGGGAAAACCTGCAGAGAAACCCTAACTAAGATCAAAAGACATTATTTTTGGCCTAATATGAAAGAAATGGCAGCAATCATAAATTCATGTGAACAATGTCGTAGAATGAAGTACGATAGGAAACCTATTAAGCCTCAAATTCAACTGACGCAAAGTCAGACTGCTCCATTTCAAGAGACTTTCATAGATCTTCTTTTTATCGATGGCAAGTATTATCTGACGATAGTAGATGCTTTCAGCAAGCTAGGGCAGGCTTTACCTATTCCAAACAGGAGCACCCCCGAAGTAGTGAAAGCATTAATCAAATATTTTAGTATATACGGTTTACCAAAAAAAATAAGTAGCGATTCAGGCACCGAGTTCAACAATGAACTAATAAAAGAATTACTAGGACTATACAAAATCGAAATGCACGTAGGAACACCAAATAATCCTAACTCTATGGCAATAGTTGAAAGGTTTCATTCTACTATTAACGAAATTTATCGCCTTGCTAAATACGACAAAACCGAGCAAGACGCCACTTCAGTTATGACTTACGCCATAATGGCATATAACAATACCATACACTCTGCTACAAATTTTACGCCATTTGAAATGATACTAGGACAAACAGACGCTGGTAATGTTTTTGATATAGACAGAGATAAAAACCTAGTACAAAAATTATTGTTAGACCATAGAAAGCGTTTGAAAGTTTTATACGAATATATCACTGAAAAAATTCAAACGGATAAAGAAAAAGTTAGGGAAAAGAAAGGTGGCGAATCACCACCTCTAGTAAAGAAAGGAGACGAAATTTTTATGAAAAACACTAGAACAAGGAAACCTAAACATTTACCACGATACGATAAGGCAGTAGTTATTGGAGCAACAAAACGTAATATAGTGCCTGTAAAAGTAAATAATAGAGAAACTAAGGTGGCAATGAAAAATGTAAAACGCCCTCCACAGATTCTGCACAATTCTGCTAGTCCTGGCAGCTCCAATGAGCAGCCTGGAACTTCAAAACCTCGGCCAGAATCCGGGAGTAGCTCCGATGAAGATTGGGTCAGCAGCGATGAAGAGTAGCTGTTGGACTGTTTTTAAGGCGTTAAACTTAGAATCAGTAGAATTACAAGTTAGGAATAATATAGCAGATTTTTTTAAAGTAAAGGAAATAATTAAGGAAAATAAGTTAGATAGAGAATTAGGTACGTTAATTAATCAGACAGAAAACTTTTCTTTAGTTATAGTTGATAGAATAAAACAAATATTACCTTATAGTGTTAGAACAAAACGAGCTATATTTTCACCACTTGGGTCTCTTATTAAGGCTATCTCAGGAAACTTAGATGAAGAAGATGCCTTAAAATATAATAAACAACTTAATATTTTGGAAAATAGAGAACATAATACCGAGCATAAATTATCATATATAGAAAAAGCTTTCGATAAATTCGTTAATGTATCGGAAAACATGAATTTTAACGTAAATAATTTGAATTTAAAGACTAAAGAAATTGAAACACTTCTAAGCGATGACGTAACAATTAAATACATAATTCACTTAATGAATAGTATGCATCAAATTCTATTTAACTTTCGCAACATCTTTGAAAATATCCAAGAAATTGAAACAGCCATAGCATTTAGTAAACTACAAGTCTTACACCAGTCCATAGTAAACAGTACGGAGCTATACAGCATTTTGAAAATAATTGAAAAACACGCAATCACTGTTTATCCAGTTAGCTTAGAAAATTTATTAAAGATAGAACGTAGTATAGTGATAAAATAGTACATGGATAAGAGTAGGTTAGTTTTTGTGTTAGAAATTCCCTTAATATCCACAGAGACATATAATTATTACAAAATTATCCCTATCCCTATAATCAAATCCCAAGATATTCTCACTATAATTCCCAGATACCCTTACCTCTTAGTGAAGAGTTAGAAGATAACAAATTCCTGTGCTCCGATGACAACATGCCGCAGTACAAAAATGAAACCTGCATTGAACAAATCATGTTAATGAAAAGTAACTACAGCGAATGCCGTCAATACAGCATACAAATCGAAGAACTGAAGATCCAGAAGATACATGGTGATAAATGGATGCTTTTCTCCAAGAACAACCATATAATAACAGAACACTGCAAAGATGAAACCCACAAGTACAGTATCAAGGGAACATACTCCTTTACACCTAGTAAAGATTGCGACATACAAGTGGCAAAAGTCTATATAAGTAAGGCCACAAATGCATCTGACGTTAGTCTACAATCTACAATAGTGCAAGTACCACAACTCCAACAGAAGCTCAGAAGAGAAGCGAAACAACTGGACTTAAGAAACGTGGACTTTAAGAAGTCTACACACCAAACCCGCCGACCCGCCGACACAGCCCGGCGGCTTGGTGTCGGCGACTTTGCTTCAAGAATCATGTCGGCGACTCGTACCCGCGCGTGCAAGTCGGCGGCATGGCCGGCGACTTGCGTACGCGCACGCTCAGTTGCCCGCCGACACTCCAGCGATAGTGACGTGCTTGTGTTTTTTTTTGCGATTTTCTGCAATAATGGAATGGGACGAAGAAACCACTCTAAAGTTAATAAATTTGTATCATATAAAGGAATTATTATGGAATCCAAAACACTTGGATCACAAATGTAGACCTAAACGTTTTGATGCACTAAATGAGATGGCAAACGAATTAAATACAAATGTCACAGAAATAGAACGGAAGATAAAAAATTTAACGAGCCAATATTATAGAGAAAGAAAAAAGACGATTGAATCAAAAAAGTCTGGAACCAGCGCAGATTCTGTTCATGAGAGCAAGTGGTTTGCCTTTAAATCTTTGAATTTCTTGCTCAATAAAAATAAACCTACTGGAACAATCGATACGGTATGTAACATTTCAGTGATGTTGTATTATTTTATTTCTAACCTAATTATTAAGAGCAGACAAGAATAATATGTAAGCTTGGCCCGAGTGAAGAGAGGCGCGCGGTAAATAAAGACATAGGTACTTATTTTATCTGCCTTTGTTGTTGCGCTGCCGCTATTGTTATTGCACCGAAATATTTCCTAAACAAATTATTTCTTGGAATGGCATGTGCACAGATATAATAGCCATTGCAAATGTATTTTTTAAAAACTAACAACTCTTTTCTCAACAATCTTTTAATTTCGCCGAATTTCTATTATAAACCGAGAGATTCCGTACCATTTTCTTTTTTTTTTCTTTTTAGGTTGTTTTAGAAATATTATTATTAATTATTATTTACATTGATAATAATTATCAATGTAAATAATAATTAATAATAATATTTATCAATAATAATAATTATCAATGTAAATAATAATTAATAATAATATTTCTAAAACAATTAGTATTAGGTATGATTTATGACCATTGTCTTTTTTTTTCATATATTCCGTGCGGTGTACCTACTCGCGGGTAAAAGCTAGTGTATAATACATTTCATAAGTAAACTGTTGGTGATTCAAATAAAATATTATTTCAGGAGATAACAGCAACTGACAATAATGCCCAACATGTGGACAATGATGCTCAACATGGGGAAAACGATTCACCTCAAACGTCAAACATCATTCCCCAAGCGAATAAACGTTATAAACCTAATCCAAGTAATGAGATGGTGTCGGAAGCATTAAATTTAATGAGAACAGTCAGTCAACGGACAAATCAAAAAATAAAAGATGAGGACGATTTGTTTGGCGAATATATTGCGACACAACTTAGAAAATTTGATAAAACAACAAAGGCAATAATAAAACATCGGATTAACAATATCTTTTTTGAAACCGAAACTGGATATCGTTCAGACATGTTCGAAGCTTCGCCAAGACCTTCTACTTCCCATAGTCATCCAGGATATTATACAATGGATCAATGTGATGTAAATTCCTACTACTCATCATCCAACTCTGCCGTAACAAACCCTGTTTCACCGCCTCTTGGTGAACCTTCAACATCTTCAATTGAACCTTCGTTACGTGTGTCGCTTCAAGAGAGTGGTGATATTGAGAACATATTATCATCTATTGAGTCAGATAAATAGGTTTATTCCACAAATCCCCACCGTATGCACTCTGAGAATAACCCTATCACCTGATGCGAGATAACGTTATGTAGGCACAAGTATTTCGTCTTAATGTTGTTGTCATAGAATCGTCATAGTATACTCAAAATGCATAAAAACATCAGTGGGGATTTCGCGGTGGGGATTTATAGAATAACTCGGTAAATAAAACCACTTATAAATGAACAAAAACAAGTGATTTACGAAGTTTTTAATACAAATTATAATAAAAATACAAGTACTAATACAAGTATGAGTTTCATTAAAACTTACGAGTTAGTCATTGATCATTTTGCCATGGTAATCTCCCGACATCGGAAAGAAAATATTGAACCAATTCTGTCCTTATAACCTCAGGAGATTGTGTCCTTGTAACCTCAAGGGAATGTGTATTGTCTTGTCTAGGCAAGTCAGCAAACAAATTATTTTCACGTGGTTCCCTGCGCCAATCTCCTGGATTGATTTCTCCCCTACTATTTTCAGTATCATATTCATTTTGTTGTATTATACCATGTCGTTTTACATAATTGAACAAATGAATACATGCCAATGTTACAATAGTAACTTTTTGTGGATTTAGCTGGATGGGTTTGTTAAATATCTTAAATTGTTTTGTTAACTGTCCAAATACGTTTTCAACTACTCTTCGACCTCGACACATGCGATAGTTGTACACTCTCTTGGGAGACCCTTTCGCATGATTACCATCATAAGGTTTTAAAATATTGGTTTGTAAAGGAAACGCATCGTCGCCCAAAAAAAAATAGGGTACTGGCATAATTCTTCCAGGTAGAGGTTTTTTATCTGGCAAATTTAAATCATTATTATATAACATTCTGCATAATGAAGAGTTAGCAAATACACCACCATCGGAAATGCGACCCTGGCACCCCACATTAGCGTATAAAAACTTATAATCTGCATCCACTAATGCAAACAGTACAATACTGAAATACATTTTATAATTAAAATAATCGCTTCCACTTCGTGCTGGACATTGAATTCTAATGTGCTTTCCATCCATAGATCCAACACAATAGGTACATTCCATCTACTCAGATATCCATCTGCAACTTTTGTCCATTCGTTTGATGTTCGTGGAATCTGAAATCGGAAATGTGCTCGGTGATAGGATAGCCATTTGCCTACTTATATAGTAATTTTTCGGAACATAGTTTTTCTGGAAGATTAAAGAAAGTTAAACGCCCATATATGTACATACCTTCACATAATCCGAAAGTCCATCTACGATAGCTTTGCACACTTCTGGAATAATGTAGGAAATAAGTTGAGGAGATACTTTAAAGGTGTCACAAAGACTGTTGAATGAATCTCCCGTAGTCAGGTATTTTAATGTTAATGATAATCTGTCCGTTGGTGAAATTGCACTTCTGTAATTTGTATTTTTTTTAACTATTGTGGGTCCAACAATGCTTAGTAAATTTTCAAAGTCGGTAAACGTTAACGACATAAATGTCTTAAAATGTAAGGGTCTTTTTACAATCAAATCGTCTGTTCTTAAATCTTTTATTCTATCACTGTTACTGTAACGACTGCGACTCATTAAGCTTGGTCTAACCCAACACTGTCGTTTTCTCTTCAGGGACCCAGCTAAAATTATTCCACATGCTGCTATTATTAGATCAGCATCAGTATCCATGTTTATTGTAGGCTGCAATATTCGAGAAAAACAACACGTCACGTTCGTACACACTGCAATCACTAACTAAAAAAGTTGTACTGATTTCTTGCCGCCGACTAACTCACCGACACAGCCCCATGACACATGTTGGCGGGTTGGCGGGTTTGGGTCGCCGACACCAAGCCGCCGGGCTGTGTCGGCGGGTCGGCGGGTTTGGTGTGTAGACTCCTTTACAGACGTCAAGGACTTACTGAGAAGTGCAAAAACTAGTGAAAGTGACTTAACAGAAAACTTTATAGTAACAGATAAAGCAAGTTTGTGGACTATTTTATTATACATTTTTATTATCGCCATATTCGTGACATTCCTTGTGTTCAAGATGAAGAACAGCCGCTGCAAACGAAATTCTCCGAAACCGCCTACAGCACCTTCGGATAATTTCTCTCTTGGGGAGGGAGGAGTTAAGGATGGCAGACCCATCCAACTCAGCTTCGTCAGCACTTCACGCCAGCAACATCAAGCCTAAATATTAAGATGCAACGTAGACATTAATTTAGTATATAATCAATTGTATTTCACTTGTAAATTCATTATTGTATTAGAAGTCTTGACTGTAACTCTGTTCAAATAAATGTATTTTTTTATTAAAAGTCGGTTGTAGTAACTTAACTCGCGCCTTACTTCCAATCAAAGATAAGTAAACGCTTCCATCAGCGTGTGTGAATCTCCAATATGCAACACAAGCGTAGGCTTCCTCGCTCGCATCTGCAAAAACATGTAATTGCTTGTCTATAGGATTAGACTTCTTTAAATACCACCGCGGAACTCTAAGATCTTTTGCAGATGTGAGCTCAGTTAGCCATTCTTGCCACCTCAAGATGTACTTTGCAGGCAGTTCGTCATCCCAACCAACTCCATCGCGCCATAACCTTTGGATTAATATACGACCTTTAATAACAATCGGAGAAATAAGACCTAAAGGATCATAAACTTGCATTACCTGCGACAAAATAAATCGCTTTGAAAACTTCGGATAAGGATAATTTTTTAACTCAGTGCGAAAACCCACTGTGTCCGTAACTGGATTCCACTTCACGCCAAGCGTACTGATGTCTGAAGGAAGATTGACATCAGTATTTGGTTGGGCTAAGAGCTCTTTAGGAACCAAGGACAGAACGGTGGGATTGTTTGATATCCAGGCCCTAATTTCAAATCCTGCAGCACTATGTACCGTTACAATATCTGCAGCGAGTCGAGCAGCTGACGAAATGTCATCTACATCTAAACTACAAATACAATCGTCCATGTAATGATCTTCAATGATCGTTTGGACAGCTTCCGGATATTTGTGCTTGTATTCTCGAGCATTTTTATTTTTTATATATATTGCTGTACATGGACTGGAAGCTGCTCCAAAAATCATTGAAGACATTCGATATTCTTTGATCGCTTCATCGGGATTGTTACGCCACAAGAAACGCTGGGCGTCTCGGTCATGCGGCCTTATCTTAATCTGTGGGAACATTTTCCGAATATCAGCCGACATTGCCAATTTACCTTCCCTAAAACGAAATAAAATTGCAAGAAGCGATTGGGGTAAATCTGGCCCAGTTAATAATAAACTATTAAGGCTGACGCCTTTGGTTGTAGCTGCGGCATCATGTACAACCCGCAACTTCTGCTTTTGCGGATGGTACACGCCGAAGTGCGGCAAATACCACCTTATATTCGATTCATTGCCACAAGGATGGTAACTATCGAGTGTACACTCCTCAGCGTAACCTTTTTGAATCACAGAACTAATAAAT
The DNA here is from genome assembly GCA_963935595.1 of Schoenobius gigantellus. Taxonomy (NCBI): domain Eukaryota; kingdom Metazoa; phylum Arthropoda; class Insecta; order Lepidoptera; family Crambidae; genus Schoenobius; species Schoenobius gigantellus. The sequence continues at coordinate 43,646,210 of OZ012541.1, read as the reverse complement.
TCTTTATATGCCAGTGCATAAGCTAAGTTTTTTGCGAAAGATTTCTCAAGAGATAAAAACCGAGATAGGGCCTGCGGATAACTATCAGGGACGTTGACATCTTCTGTCCGCCATGGCAGTCCTATCTCAAAGCGACCAGATTCTAACCGCTGAGCCGTAGTCTCTAAAATATGTAAAGCAAGTTCGTCATCCTTACATAATTTAGTTGACTTCACTATACCTAACGAGTCTAATTTATACTGCTCCTTAATTAAGGATTCAATATTATCTAAGCTATGTACAATTTCTACGGTACCTTCTACGACATCGTTGTAATAAACGAAGTCTAAACATTTTGTTTTGCTAGACGCAACGCCATACAACACCCATCCTAACAAAGTGCGTGTGGCAACTGGCTCAGAGCGCTTGCCAGAACGTGTTTCTCTGCTTATCGAGAGATGCCAGTCACACGCGCCGATTAAGATTGTCGGTTGAGCAGAATCATATGACAAATACTCAACTAAATCATTAAGGTGACTGTACATACTAACACTAGATCTATTTACAGATTGTGATTTTAAATTCAGGGACTTCATACATCGCGCATTATGTATGTCGTAACTGTCAAAAATATTACGACCCCTGATTTTAAAATTCACATAGCTAACGGTCGCATTGCGTGTCATCCCTCCAATACCCGTGACAGATATATTTTGCTCACGTGACCCTTCAGCGCCAATTTTGGCAGCGACGTCTGCATCTATCAACGTCACTGTGCTGCCGTCATCCAGGAGAGCGAACGTATCGACCTCTCCGGCTGGACCGCTGACAGTTACTGGTAACACTTTTAAAAGTGTTCGCGAGGCAAGCGGGGCATCTGAAACGTCGGATGAGTTGCACACGTGAGTACTGTTATTAGAATTCTTATTGCTACTATTTACAGATTCAATAGCTTCAGGCTCATGTGATGTTAACGATAATGATGCATCATCCGTAAGACCTATCGCATTTATTGTAGGTGCTGGTGCTGGAACAGAGGGTAAACCATGTAGCAATGCGTTGTGACGACGGATACAGCCGTCGATTCCACACCGTTTAGTTTTGCATGTATTCCAGTTATGCGATGTACACTTAAGGCATCGATAACATGCTTTAACTTGTTTTAGCCAATCCCATCTTTCCTTGACTAAAAGCGACTTAAACTGACTACAACGATCAATTGTGTGGGAACCTTTACAATACTGACATATTTTGTCAGATTGTTTTTGCTTAGCAACAGTTGTTGTTACTTGTAAACGCTCACGAGTATTGACAGCGTGACGTCTATTGGCGTAATCAGGAATAACATTCTGACTCGCATAGCTAATTGTACCAATTACTGCACCAAATTGCAACTGTTTATCAGATTCCATGAGCAAATATTCTGATAAAAGTAGTAGCTTAGGAAGCTGTTGACAGCTTTGAGCTGCTGCGTAATCAGTCCATCTGGCTTTCGTTAACGGACTCAATTTTGACAGCACAGCATTAAAAAGCTCTGGGGAGTACAAATACTCCTCATGTTTTAATAGCTTGATTGTGGCCACAGTATTGCGCACTTTATTTGCGAAACTACTAAGATGTTCTGGTGAACTTATCTTTGGTAAATTACGAAGCGTAGCAACTTCGTGCATAACGATTTATTCCGGGCGCGCAAAGCTCCTCTCCAATGCACGAAGAATCTCCTCAGGATCCTCCGCTGAGTGGAGAAGCACCATGATAGCTTCACGTGCGGCACCACGTACTGCATTACGTAGCCGGCAAATATTATCTGTATGAGAAAAGAATGTCTTAGTATCCTCATCCAACAAACAATTGTCCGCCCTATTCAACGACGATGTGGAGACGTTTGCTGTAAACAACAAAATATCTTGGCGTTTTATACCACCAGCTGCGCCGTTTATGGGAGGATGTTGTGAGTAGTTATGATTTATTCCACAAAGGAGTTATGCCCAAAATACATTCAGGGCTGAATGGATTCATACTCAAGGTTCTCACTCCAACTGATCCAAGAATATTGTCTGACCTTGAGGATATTAGGAAAATCACTGGTATGGGAAACCTTTATGTATGTAGCGCCTCCAGGCAGTCCACTATGGAAATGTACTTCTGCTCTACTAGACCCTTGCAAAATATGGAAAGGACGGTGAGGGAGTTTTGCTTGACAAAGTGGCGGAAGGCTGAGACCTTGGCACCAGTCTCAGGTGGTAGACGGGCGAATCAGTTGGGAGAACGTGAAACCCTCAGCAATGATGGCATTAAACTACTAAAGCCAATAGACATGGTAAGGAGCAGAAGGAGATTAGGACCCGTTGTTTGCGCCCCCGGGAGAGGGTTTCTCCACTGGCGCAGCCTTGGAGTGTATCCCTTCGGACAAAGGGGAAGCTCGAACACCTGCCGTGTTAAGATTGCCTGGGAGTTATTGCGTGACATAGCCACAAGGCTGACGAGGTTCATGGACTGGAGTGCCACAGATACCACCCCTGAGGGGTTTGAGCGTGTTTTTGCCAGGAAGGTTGATTCTGCTCCGGTTGAAAATGAACCTTTGCTGCAATCTTTGGGACAAGTTTATGATGGGATGGCCTCCTATTTTAAGAGTAGAGGGTTCGTTCTCAATCAACTTAGCAATGATGATATAGAGAGACGAGCCAATAGAAAAGGAGCCCCAACCATACAGGATGAGTGTAACAGTGTTGGTGAGTATCTTGAACAGCCAGGGGTGTGGAAACACTTGTCAGTCGTAGAGAAAGATCTGAAGAATAAAGGTACAGATCTAGCTATTTGGAACACCATGGGGAAGAGGGAGAAGAAGAGAGGTGGAGAGACAGGATCACGAATGATAGCCTTTCTTCCAATACCCCTTAGACTCCTTGAGTTAAAATACTTTGGTAATCTCATAGAACTCACCAAACCCAAGATTAACAGACTTGGTGTTGGTGGAGTTGGACTTCATGATCTTGGGATGTTAGTACATCGGAGCTTCAGGGAGGCTGCCTGTTTTGATGACATAGCGGGATTTGACACAAAGATCGGACTGAAAATCCTTAGTCTGGAGTTCTATAGGTTTATAGCAGTCCTTGCGGGTCAGCGTTGGGATAAAGTTGTGGCTGAAACCCTCTACAGGATATATGCCTACCCGCATCTTCTGATCCCCCTACCAGGGGAATATGTAAGAACTGAGCTAGTGGAGGGCAGAGGACAGCGTATGTCTGGTAGTGGACCTACCTACTCCATGAACACTATCACAAGAATAGCCATAGCAATATTACAAATGGCTAGTGTTACGGGAAACATGGATAGACTTGCGTCATACGCCAAGCATTTAATGAGTGGTAAGGAGAATTTTGAGGGTAGATGCTCAGGAGATGATTTCTTTATGTCTTCTACGTCAGAGAGAGTCCGCTTGTACTCAAAAAGTTGGGATGTATTAAACCGGCTTGGATTTGTGCGGAAGGACATAAGATCAAACATGGATACTCCAATAGTGGACAAATTGGAAGATGTGTCATTCTGCTCCCATAATTATGAAAAAGTAACATACTATGACTCTTGGAATAACACCTCTAGGGTTCGTTACCAACCAACAAGATCCTATGGTGAGATCTTTGGGAAGACTTCAATATGGATTGGTGGTAGTGATATGGAGGCCGACCAGGATGGATGGTATGCAATGCAGGCTAATAACCTGTTGTTAAATTACCATCATATGAGAGATGCAAGAAGATTGGGTTTGGCAATCAAGAGCATACTGCCCTTGAATTTGACCCTCGGGGTACACGGAAGGGCCTTACACATGCCAAGGCCTTGGATTACATCTGATGACATGTTGACGATGATTAACAGGTGTTTGTTTGGTGACTCAACAATGTTTCCGGATGATGATTTTAGGGTGCGCGAATTTAGTAGTGTTGGCTACATGCTAACAGTTTTGTTGTAGAACTATTTTCAGTATGGTAAAGACTCGTAGCGCGCCTCTCAGCCCCAAGGCTCCAGAGGAATCTGTTCCGACACGCATTGCAAACTCAGCTTTGCCAATTCCATGCGACGTCGTACCAGTTTCCTCCAGTGCGCCTCCAGCTACATTCGATATGTCAAAGTCTCGTCTTCCAGATAGTGATTTACGAAGTCAAAGTCAACGTTCAGAAGGTGGCACCGAGACTCCGCGTTCGGCAGCTACAGTCATGGCTCGCAAACTGGCCGTGAAAGCGCAGTTTCAACGCCGTGAACTGGAACGTGTTCGGGAGCTAGCACGTTTGGAGCGAGAAGTGGAGGAGAACGAGCTAGAAGCGGAACTCGCCGCGCTCGCCGCTGGAGACTCAGATAATGTCATGTGTCATTCTCGTAGTTTGTCTAGAGCTAGTATAGAATTGTGGGTTCATGATACTGCGAAAGCTGTAGGTAGCGCATCATATGTAAGCCAACCAGTTGCTAGGAACACCCCAACGGCTGTACCTTGTGATTTTCAAGGCACCCTTTCGCAGCCTGGTGTCAACCTGCCTCGCAACGACATGGCATCAAATAACCCAAACATTGCTCAGCAGTCTCCATCCGATATATCTCAGCTCGCTAATGCCATTTGTGCTTTGACTCAACAGCCTCGAAAATCGATTTCGGAGTTAGTACCTTTCTCTGGGAATCCTTTTGATTGGTTGCTGTTTAAGAAAAGTTATGAGGATACTAAGACATTCTTTTCTCATACAGATAATATTTGCCGGCTACGTAATGCAGTACGTGGTGCCGCTCGTGAAGCTATCATGGTGCTTCTCCACTCAGCGGAGGATCCTGAGGAGATTCTTCGTGCATTGGAGAGGAGCTTTGCGCGCCCGGAACAAATCGTTATGCACGAAGTTGCTACGCTTCGTAATTTACCAAAGATAAGTTCACCAGAACATCTTAGTAGTTTCGCAAATAAAGTGCGCAATACTGTGGCCACAATCAAGCTATTAAAACATGAGGAGTATTTGTACTCCCCAGAGCTTTTTAATGCTGTGCTGTCAAAATTGAGTCCGTTAACGAAAGCCAGATGGACTGATTACGCAGCAGCTCAAAGCTGTCAACAGCTTCCTAAGCTACTACTTTTATCAGAATATTTGCTCATGGAATCTGATAAACAGTTGCAATTTGGTGCAGTAATTGGTACAATTAGCTATGCGAGTCAGAATGTTATTCCTGATTACGCCAATAGACGTCACGCTGTCAATACTCGTGAGCGTTTACAAGTAACAACAACTGTTGCTAAGCAAAAACAATCTGACAAAATATGTCAGTATTGTAAAGGTTCCCACACAATTGATCGTTGTAGTCAGTTTAAGTCGCTTTTAGTCAAGGAAAGATGGGATTGGCTAAAACAAGTTAAAGCATGTTATCGATGCCTTAAGTGTACATCGCATAACTGGAATACATGCAAAACTAAACGGTGTGGAATCGACGGCTGTATCCGTCGTCACAACGCATTGCTATATGGTTTACCCTCTGTTCTAGCACCAGCACCTACAATAAATGCGATAGGTCTGACGGATGATGCATCATTATCGTTCACATCACATGAGCCTGAAGCTATTGAATCTGTAAATAGTAGCAATAAGAATTCTAATAACAGTACTCACGTGTGCAACTCATCCGACGTTTCAGATGCCCCGCTTGCCTCGCGAACACTTTTAAAAGTGTTACCAGTAACTGTCAGCGGTCCAGCCGGAGAGGTCGATACGTTCGCCCTCCTGGATGACGGCAGCACAGTGACGTTGATAGATGCAGACGTCGCTGCCAAAATTGGCGCTGAAGGGTCACGTGAGCAAAATATATCTGTCACGGGTATTGGAGGGATGACACGCGATGCGACCGTTAGCTATGTGAATTTTAAAATCAGGGGTCGTAATATTTTTGACAGTTACGACATACATAATGCGCGATGTATGAAGTCCCTGAATTTAAAATCACAATCTGTAAATAGATCTAGTGTTAGTATGTACAGTCACCTTAATGATTTAGTTGAGTATTTGTCATATGATTCTGCTCAACCGACGATCTTAATCGGCGCGTGTGACTGGAATCTCTCGATAAGCAGAGAAACACGTTCTGGCAAGCGCTCTGAGCCAGTTGCCACACGCACTTTGTTAGGATGGGTGTTGTATGGCGTTGCGTCTAGCAAAACAAAATGTTTAGACTTCGTTTATTACAACGATGTCGTAGAAGGTACCGTAGAAATTGTACATAGCTTAGATAATATTGAATCCTTAATTAAGGAGCAGTATAAATTAGACTCGTTAGGTATAGTGAAGTCAACTAAATTATGTAAGGATGACGAAATTGCTTTACATATTTTAGAGACTACGGCTCAGCGGTTAGAATCTGTAGCCCTACCGCGTAAGTACCGTCGGCTTGAACTCGATATCGATGCTCGATTACGATGCCGATTCCGACGCTGTCAAAAAATCGGTACCGCGCAATTAATTTTGTGTCGATTTGGTGACCGTCGAGAACGAGAATGAATGAAAAAACGCCGTCGGTTTGCGATCCGTTTTATTCAGAACATAATCATTTAAATTGAAATATTTTTACAATTTTGTTTGTTAAAAGTACATTTAAGGACAATTTACTCTTACTTTATTTGATTACACTAAAACTAACTTAATTTAGTGGTATTTAAAGTGTTTTTTATTTAATTTTCAACAAGGAACATAATTTCATTAAATGCTTGTGTAACGGAACGGTGGGAAAACCAAAAGAAAAAAAAAGTGTGACAGCTGTTTTCTGCGGTGTAGGGTGTAATTCTGAGGCGCGTTCAGGGCCTTCGCGCGAAGTACAACTTTTCGCTCTAACCCCGTTCAATGCCTTCGAGCGTGACAACCGGGTGAAACAACCGGCCCGTTCAAGACCTTTGAGTGTCGGCGCGAGTTACAACCGAACAACCATCGAATTTGATGGTTGTAAAACGCTCTGACGTTTATGACTGAAATACTCTTACGTGATTGGATGATATTGGCGGCCATATTCTATAATGTCATCTACTAGAAAGAGAGAGAAATAAAAAATCATGTGAAAGAGGGAGATAAAAGATTTAATTTGTTGCAATCCGTTCAACGCCTTTGAGCGAGTTAAAAAACAACCGGACAACTACACCCAGAGGCGCTGAACGAGTGTTAAATAAAATACACCTACCCATTGTACCACTACATTATACTTTCACGATCCATGTCAAGAAAGCAGTCTTACAAGGGCATTTCCATCTGAAAAACGAAAACTGAGCAAAAAAACTCGATTCTGGCAAAATCCAAAAGGGAAACGCCACCATGCAAAAAAGAAGATTTTTGTTGAGTTTGGTTGTTTGAATTACTCGAAGAAAAGTTCTATATTCATTGAAGTAAGTAACATTGTTTTGCCCTTTAGTGCTCACTCGAAATTTGTTAGATATTATATAGAATTCATTCCTATGTATTTTGTAGATGCCAGCTCAAAGAAAGGTGTCGACCCAGCAGATGGACATGCTGCTGGGTTTTATGGAGGAGCACAGGGCCTTGGCTAGGGGTCAGTCTTTGGACACGCCTCAGGCCAAGGCCACTGCTAGGCAGGAATGGGAGGAGTTGGCGGCCAAACTAAATGCTGTAATGGGGCATTGTAAAACTGGCAATCAGTGGCGTGACGTAAGTCTGTGATGGTATAAGAATTGGAATCTTGGGTCAGAGTTATTTTGGTCTTATTTGTTTCCACTATGCATTTCGCTTGTTTTGGTCTTGTGTCCTGGCACTAATAATTTTGTTTTTCATGCTTTTTATGATTTTGTTTTCACTAACCGTGTTTTTGGTGCTTGTTTGCATGTTTAGTATTGGCGCGATATTAAATATCGCGTCAAAAAGAAGGTAGGGGAACAAGAGGTTCACAAGCGTGGGACAGGAGGCGGTCCTCCTTCCACTGAGGTTTTAACTTCAGTGGAGGAGAGAATTTACGCCATAATTGGAAGAAGGGCAGTGCTGGGGGATGAGGAAGTGCGGATTCCATTTAATGTATGATATTTTTGTTTTTCTTTGCTTAGTTTGCTTATTACATAAGCTTTGTATTCATGGTTAACTTACATATAATAATGGAAGAAAAACAATAATCAGTCTGAATTGTTTATGCTCATGACAGTTTGTGAACACTTTAGCTTTTTATTACCAATTGTTTACCATGCATATGAGGCTTTACACTATGCTGGTGTTATGTTATGTTAAGGTGGTGAATTTCATATTTTAACTCATACTCAAATAATGCATTTAAGTATTTTTTGTTAGCAATAATTTTCAATAGCATGATTCCATTCACATGCACATTATCCCACTTAGGTGTACTACTGTGATGATTGTTTATTTAGCATACCTTCAGCAGATATTCTATCTAGCCGTGTGATGCCAGCAAAGTAGAATAGCTTCCAATGACTGTCATAGAAGGTGGCTAATCGATAACAAAGGGGTATTAATCACCTTATGCTCCCTCCACCAATCCGCATTGGGCAGGTGTGGTGGACTGTTGCCTAAACCTCTTTCTAAGTCAAAGGAGAGACCTTGTGTCCCTGCAGTGGGTTAAATTAGAAATGCTGTAATGGATGGATGGATTATATATACACCATGTCCTAACCTATGACTTATTGTTGTTCTGCCGTCACTACATAGCATATTTTGTTTTTATCTTGGATACTTGAACTGTGCCAATCTCAATTATGATTCAATCTACCATTATTAATTAAACTCTCCATTTACATATTCAGGAAGAAATCGCTCACCCAGCACTGCCAAGCCCACCCTTGCTTGGTGCCGAAGTGGAGATTGAATTAGTCTCCCCTACCATCGACGCGCCAGTGCCACTAATCCTAGGAGCCACACCCCCTAGGCCACCACCCTCCCTGCCTAGCACGAGTTGTACTCCTGCATTTCAAGGCAAGCTTTTTTCTTATCTCTTTCATTAGTTTGAAATGTTATAGAATAAGATGCTCACAAATATAGCGGGTGTTAGGATAAACCACTTTTTCAAGTGCTAATTGTAACTTAAGAGTAAAGTGAAAATTTTGATTATTTCATTGAAAATTATTTAGACATTAACACCCATATTTATAGTCGAGACAAAGTAGGTAATTACTTAAGCTAAAGTCGTTACTTATGTTGTAATTTTCATTCACTAAACGAAAATTAGTAGTTAAAGAAGAGCGTCGGTGGCGCAGTGGACTCGGCACTTGCCTTCCAATTGGGGGGTCGGGTTCGAGACCCGCCATGTACCAATGTGTTTTTCGTTTCGAATTTCATATGTACATTTGTCTGACGCTCCTACGGTGAAGGAAAACATAGTGAGGCAACCTGCATACATCTGCGAAGAAATTCAATGATGTATGTGAAGTCGACCAATCCGCACTGGGCCAGCGTGGTTGACTAAGGCCTAATCACCCTAATATAGGGTAGGCTCGAGCCCCTCGGTGGGGACGTATATGGGCTGTGATGATGAAACGAAAATTTGAATGAAGTAAGAACTGTTAAGAAGTACTCATTTCCTTTCTAAAGTAAGCAATCACAATTACTTGATTATAAAATAGAAGCAAGAATCATGAAGAATTTTCTCGAGTAATAGCTTGTATAAGTAATGACTTGATTATAAATAATTCAAATTCAAATTCTTAATTGCATTCCATAAGTATTTTTTAGCTATAGACAAATGTAAATAGTATCATTATGGACCTTGTTAAGGCACAGCAATTTTTGAGATAGGCATGCATTACTTAATATAAAAAAAAATTTATCTAAATCTAATGTCATCATATTTAGGAACTATTATCTATAAACTTTCACAGGTACATTTTTATTTAATTTACTATCACAGCATTATAATAATCAGAATATAATATGTCATTATTAAGAAATATTTATATGGAATAAAATTAATATTATTGATATTTATAGTAACATTGAATGAAATAACAATTTTATATATTACAATATATCTTAATTTGGAGACTTGTAAACATTTAAAAATATAATTATATTTTAATAATTCTATTTATATTTATTTAATTAAACTTTATTAAATAGTCATCTGTGCTTTTGGAGTTTATGTAACTATATTATTACTTTTTTTAACATTTATATATTTGTTGTTTATATTTATAATATTTAAAGCTAATGTGTAGTTGACATTTATATTTATTTAGATAGTTCTATAATATAAAATACATATAATTTTAACTAGTGCAGGAGTTGGCTGATAGAGATCTCTTAAAGAGATAAGCTCGCCTTTGTACAAATGTTTTGTATAAATGATCATAATTTATAAATGTGAACAATAAAGGATATAAATACCTATTCAACTTAAAGCTAGTTGTATCTCGAAACATATTTATCAACATAATTTTTTTTAAATCTCTTTTTAAAAATATAATACGAGTGTAAGAAGTTAACATCAAAACTTCGGAGCCCTATACTGTGCGCACATAGCCGCGTTTTATTTAGTTAATGTTTGTGTATACTTTATGTTTTAGAATGTTCACCAGCCAGAGACGCAGCGGCTTTGAAGCGAAGGCGTAGGGAAGACGCCACGGCCATGGCAGCTAGTGAGTTCAAACAAATATCTTTATACTCATGTTGTCTAATAAACTAAAAAAAAATAGAATTGGCTAGATGACAAAAAATTTTTTTTTGCTTTAATAGAAGCTTATTCATATAATAAACAGAAAGAAAATATCGGTTTTCGAATAACTATAAAAACAACCAAGATATAAGGTATTAAAGATTTTTCTCCATCTCTTTCTAGCAAAACGGCAATTTACAAGGAGTTTATATGGCCGTACTCAACTATGACGTCACGGTTGATGTCGGATCTCTCTGTCTAATCGCCTTCAAATTAACAACTTAAAATGCTTGTATCTAATGTATTACTGAGCCGATTTTAATTCTAATTTCACAGGACTGCATCTTTTTCCACGGTATTTTAATATTTAATGACGAGACGTAAAAAATTGAATTCAGTCATCATCCCAATTAATTCCGATATGGACAAGGGCTTGGCAAAGCGCCAAATCATCACTTTAGAAAAAATCACTCATGTAATTTATGTTTGACATAAAATTCAGAATACATTGTCAGGAAATTTTCAATTACTTTTATAAAGATTGGTTTCTAATTTTTTTACTACCCTGTTTTTATTTTTCCAGGCCCAGCGCCACAGTTCCTGGCAGTTCCACCCTCTAGGCCGCCACCGTCCCAGTGTAGCACGAGCCGAACTCCTCCAGTGGAAGGCACGTTTTTAGGATTCCTTAGTAAAACGAAAAAGCAATCCTTATAGTTTCGCCATATCCGTCTTACTTCAATTCATTTCATTAATTATATTGATTATTTATTGATTACTTTGTTGTAGAACCTCAATCTTCACCTGGAGACGCAGCGGCTGCGAAGCGGAAGCGTAGGGCAAACGCCACCGCCACGGCAGCTAGTGAATTCAAACTATTATTTTTATTGTTTAAGCTCATAAAAACATAAACAAGTGCAAGTCAAAGCTATTGAACTGTCGACTTGATTTTTGGCATAGAATTAGTTGGAAAGGACGAACAGTAACATACTACTACTTTATCCTGATACCTTTTATCCCGATACTCCCACGGGAACGGGAACCACGCGAATGAAACCGCGGGCGGAAGCTAGTATAACATAAAATTCAGAATCCATTGTCAAGAAAATATTCGATGCCTTATAAAAAGGTTGTTTTTAATACCCTGTTATTATTTTTTCAGATCAAGCTGAAATTCCACAACCGCGGTGGGCATGGGAGGCGGAGCAAAACCGCCTGGCCCTGGACCAGCGCAGGCTGGAGACTGAACAGCGCAGTGTGGCGCTCTTTGAGCGAGCGCTGGGACTGTTCGAACGAAGTGTAGCGGCCCAAGAGTCCTTGGCCGTTACACTTCAGAATTTATTTGAGGCCGTGTATGGCAATCACGGCCATAACAATGAATAAACCTACAAGGGGAGGTTGGCTGTGCAATTTCAAAACCTAGTAAGGGGCAAGAATTAAATTTTAGAGGAGAGCCAAAAATAACTTGGCTACTTTAAGAGCTTGCCGCGCCAAGACTATTACAACTACAGAAATGAGAGTTAGATCAAAAGGTGGGTCGTATCTTTGGCTTTGCGTAAAGTTTTACCATTATTACGTATTTATAATAGATCACGTTGTAACACTTACTAATTTATATTTTACTCTTTTTTCTCTGTTTAAGCCTATTGTACAATTTTAAAAACCTAGCAAGTGCCGATAGTAGGTTAACCTTTCGGTATAATGACTATTTTATAAACTAAATAAAATCGAAATTTAAATTAAACACGGCAGTATTCTATAAGGACCCTTAAGAAAACTTAAAAATATAACAATTTTGCTTCAATTAATTGGTCTCCCGAAACTAACTTTTTGTTAATTTTACTTAAATGTTATTGAAGTTATGGACAATAGGCAAGCCCTCTTATAAAATATAAATATTAACACTCATTCTCAAGCGAAAAGTCGGACACTGTAAAAATTACTTATATATTTTTGATGTAATAAACAATTAATTATAAAAACTTGTTGTTTAGTTTTATGTAATAATAAATAATGAAACTTATAGATCAGCATCATTCGGCTCTGAAAGGATAGTGAACACCATCTTTGACCCATAAAATCATTTTATATAGGAAGGTACCTTTAATGAAGAAAACTTTAATTTCCTTGTAAAAACTATAATGCAGCCTCTTCAATTAATTGTCACTTACTTGTATTATCGTGTGAAAGTTACACTCGTGGACAACTTTAAAGGCCTTTAGCAAGTCACATGACAACTTTTAAAACCTAGCAAGGGACATGACTTGCTAGGTTTAAAAGTTGCCAATATTACTTGCTTGGTTTTTTAAATTGTATTTTACATTATTCTGCATAGCAACTGTGTACTTGCTAGGTTTTTTAATTTCCAAAATCCCTTTTCTAATGTCTTTTTACACATTTTAACAATGCGAATCGATCGAGTAAGCCAGAAAATGCAAAAACCCGTTTTTCTTTAGAGGTGTCCAATTACTAGGTTTTGAAATTGCACAGCCGAGGTCTAAATGGAGAGTATTTATGGGGAACAGTGTCCTAGTAAATCAATGATTCGTACATTCGTTGATACAATGGCATGGCCTTTTTAAACATGGTCGGCAGTCGATTGAAGACGACCCCCACTCAGGAAGGTCAGTTGAGGCCACCACATCAGATATCGTCGAAAAAGTGGAAAAAATTGTACTGGAGGACACCCGTTTGAAGAAAAAACAGTTATGTGCATTAGTTGGGAGTATCAGATACCACTATTTTGCGAATCCTACATGACCACCTGGGTATGACAAAAATCTGTGCAAGATGGGTACCGAGAATGTTTCTGAAACGCTGAGTGAGCTGCGTTTCAGAAACAGCAGCGCGTTGGTGGGTCAAAACAATTTTGTAGAGACGAACCTGCACAGATTTTGGAGCGGATTGTTACACGAGATGAAACATGGGTTCATCACTTTAAAGCCGTGGAGATGTATAATTTTATTTAAAACCATTTCATTCTACGAACTTTTGGACCTCCCCTCGTATCTCTAGAGATTTTGTTACTAGCCACCGTCGTTATTTTGGATATTAACAATAATATCCTAGGCAACTATCTTAGATAGATATATAATACACAACTTGTAAGAAACCTAATAAGGAAATCGCAAGATGTAAGCACAATTAGACTCCGATTTAGTGCGATTGGAAGGCCACATCCGCTCTACTTCCTACATTGTTTATAATTTAAGTGATAGTAATCGCATCGCTACGATTTAGAGCGACTATCGGTCTTTATTTTTTCAATATATTTAGATACCAAACTTAATAGTTAATCGAGCATTCTTATAATGCAATATGCACAAATTTCATGCGAGTCAATTTTTCTCTTAATAGTATGAAGGTAGTACCTATGCTTACACCCAGTACTTCCTTTTTTTATGTCTATTGTTCCAGCCAGTTACAGCTTACAGCCCTGTCCTTTCTTTCTTTATTGGTATCTTTTTTGTTTTTAAGGTGATTTTATTTTGTTCTTTAATAAACCTATATGAAAATTGTCTGTGTTTTATTATTTTTAAGCCGACGTCACTTTTTCTAAAAACTGCCGTTAGATATATTTTTTATTTATTAAGATTTTCTTATGTACTCGAACACAGGTCTTTAGTTACGCTACTTCACTTTTGAATGTAAAAAAGCAACGCCATTGATTCGCTCGTTATGTGCAAGTTATGTAAAAGTGATAACAAAATCTTGAGGCACTGCGATAGATGTGCCGAGAATATGCTGCGTAGCTTCTCGAACGCTGCCCAGCCGAGTTGGATTCGTCGATTTACCTTCTGGAAGTTGGACTTACCGAGCTAGACTATTTGTCCCAGGTAAACGTACTCGTTAACAACTTCCAGTGTAGAGCCCCCAACATTTATTCACTCACTGATTAATCACAAAATCTTGGAAACTATAACACCTACAAACTTGAAATTTAGCAGATAGGTTTCTTATTGGGTCTAGACATCCGCTAAGAACGGATTTTACGAAACTCCACCCCTTTCCACATCTTTCTTTTATTTTTTCCTTTCATTGGGTATTTCGCTTTTTCGAATTCAAAAAAAAATTCAAAATTCAAAATCTTTATTCATTATCTTAAAGTAGTAAACAGTAAACTGTGATTGGGATCTCCCTTTAAGTATATAAATACCTGTGTTAGAAGACCCCGCTCTTCCATAACATTATCATATAACATTTTGATTAGGTGAGACAAGTATAATCATACATAAATAAAAAATGTTAACCATAAGTAGAGATTTAAGTTTTGAATTTTATACAAACAACAAAAAAGCAGACTAAACATAATACAAAACAATGACATAAGTTAAGTGGAGTTGGAGGCACATGCGCGCACGCGCGTGCGTACGTGTGTGTGTGTGTGTGTGTGTGTGTATGTGTGCATGTGTGTGTGTATGATTATGTTATTTACTTTACTTATTTATTATTACTTTATTTTATTTTGGTAAAACAATTTTTTTATACGATCTATAATACCTACATAAAGCACACACATACATATACATTCACATTTTTCCTACTACCTATCTATCTATAGCAAAAGAGCCTCAGTTTCATCATAGCTCAGCTTTTTAAGATGTTTAGTGAGAGAGGATTTGCACTCATGTTTGGTCATAGGATGTATATATAATAATTTATTCATCGCGTTATATAAGGTTGCCGATTGACGAAGAAATTGTCTCCTCGCAAAAACTGATTTAACAATGTCCACAGGAGCCACAACATGTCTCCTCCTCTTATTTAATTTGCTGGGTTGGTATTTTAGGGATTTGTGTCGCCTCAGAACAGAATTCAAATATAATTAAAATAGAATATAATTAAAAATTATGTGCAAATAACTAACTCCACGCGGGCAGCCGCCAGTGGTACTATAACCTTGTTCGGGAGGCTGGAAGTCATTAAATCTGCGCGAGTTAGATATTTCATTACGAAAACTTATATATTAAGATATGTTTACTGAGAGTTGTAAGGATACTTTCAATATTTAAGCAAAGCAGGTAATGCAAGTAAGAAACAAAGTGAATAAATATTTTAATAGAAAATTATTCTACCACTCGTTCGGAATGCAGACTTCCCTAAGAAGAACGAGCAAGAAACTTGGGGATTGCTCCTTTGAGTAATTTTACATAGAAATATAACTATTAACATTTAAAATATATGAATTAACATTTACAAACAATAACGGCAGAGAAATAAAATATTTGTGAGAGAATACTTAGCTTGGCATAGTAGCAGTCTTTCAGCAAGACCCTATTCCCAGACTGAATGTTACTGGTAGCACTGTCTAAATACAACAGCAGTATTACATTATCTTTGAATACAACTAACTTCTTGTGGCAAAAGCGAGGCCTTTTATAGCAACATAGATGGCGCGGGAACAAGCATGTGCTACACTTTTTACCGGAAATAGGTCTATTACTACATAACAAAGAAACTAGGCACTATTATTGACTTTCCTATTTATTTAAAAAGTTCAAACATAATTTATAAAATACAATACATATTTTAAAGTACAATATCCTACTAATATTATAAATGTGAAAGTGTGGATGTTTGGATGTTAGTTACTCAATCACGCAAAAACGGCTGAACGGATTTGGATGAAATTTGGCATGCATGTAGCCTTTGACATGGAAAAGAACATAGGCTACCTTTTATCCCGATTCCTTAAGTAGTTCCCGAGGGAAAATTGAAAATTGTTTACGAGCTAAGCTGCGGGCAGACAGCTTTGAAATTTGGTATGCATGTCACCTATGCTATGTAAAAGGACATGTACTTTATATATTTCTTAATGATCTCTCAATATCCCCGTAATAGTTCCCGTGGGAAGATTAAAAATTGTTAGGGAGCGAAGCTTTAGAGCCAATTCTGAAGTCCACGCAGACGAAGTCGCGGGCAGAAGCTAGTTATTTAATAAAAACAGCCACGTGTATCCACGTGGAAATACCAGCCATGTGATTGTAAATTTAAACAACAACGTATACCCAAACATTATTGGCGAGAACCAGTGTATGATTTATTTAAAACATCATGAATATTTAATAATAATCATCTTGTTGTAACTTTATACAATTAAACAATAATATTACGAAAACACATGGTATCAATTATTACTTGAATGGGATAAACAGAACATAAGGTAATTAGATGTTTCTATCTATAGTAGTATATATTTACAATCTCTATTTAGAGATAACAGTATTAATAAAATACAACAAACAATAAATAATGTTTTAGCTATTACAGTTTTTTGTTTAGTTATTTTACTTTGAAATTTCTTGAATCTATCACGCGCGAGACGATTCGTAGTGACTCTCGAAAACAGCTTGTACACATGACTAAGAAGTGTGATGGGTCTGTAGTTCCCCAACTGGGCTCTGCAGAAGAGCAGCGGTTGAGAAAAGCTAATATTCAACGCAGATGGATGGAGCGTGCACTGGCCCAACCGATGTTGCTGCCCGACACCAATTTTATCGGGCGGTTTCGATTGTCCAAGGCAAATTTTGTCCGTTTGTGCGAAGACATAATACCGCTCTTGCCTACAAACGAGAGGACAAGCGCGATTAAACCCACAATTAAGGTACGTTCGATAATTTGGAATATTCATAAATGATTTTTTCGGGCATATAGGGCCAATGATTCAGTTAAACAATAATCAAAGGTTCTTACCTATTCTTTGTTTACAGATATTGGCTGCGTTAAATTTTTTTGCAACTGGCAGTTGTTACCAAAGCAGTGTGGGTGACAATGACCTGCTGCACCTTAGCCAGCAAAAAACGTCAGAGTGCTTGGGTGAAGTAACCGACGTTCTGAACACCCCTCATATCTTACGAAAATATATAAAATTTCCAACATCCCAGACAGAACGAGTGTCTGTAGCAGTGAGGTACCTAGTTTTATTATATTTTATTAAGGGATAGGTAGTTACAATATAAACATTAAAGTAGGTACCTTCCTAATACTAAGTTACTTTTAGATTTTATGAGAAGTTTGCCTTTCCTGGGGTCATTGGGTGCATAGATGGGACCCATATAGCCATCATAAGACCAAGTGAGGATGAAGACGCTTTCTACAACAGCAAAGGCTACCCACTCACTCAACGTTCTGGCAGTGAGATATACACTTTTTATTTAAATTTTTTTTGTCCAATATGGGAGAGGCTTATGTCTTGCAGTGGGCTCAATCAACTCTTTCTTTACAAAATTGGTGTTGATAGTCTTAAAATCATTTAAAGTCATAGTGTAATCATATTGTATAAAACCATGGTTTTCTTACACTTTTTTCCACTATTTATTTTACTGTTTGAATTTAAACCGGTCGTACAAAATAGCAAATTCAAACAGTAAAATAAATAGTGGAACAAAGTGCAAGAAAACCATGGTTTTATTCAATATGATTACACTATGACTTTAAATAAAATTGCGCTTGATATAATTTGATTTTAGTGAATATCTTAGGAGTAATCGTAATTTTAAAATGCGCTCCACAGCAAAATCTATAATAGTATATATTTGCAATCTCTATTTAGAGATAACAGTATTAATAAAACAGAACAAACAATAAATCATGTTTTAGCTCTTACAGTTTTTTGTTTAGTTATTTTACTTTAAATTCCTTGAATCTTTCACGCGCGAGACGACTCTAGTGACCCTCGAAAACAGCTTGTACACATGACTCAGAAGTGTGATGGGTCTGTAGTTACCCAAATGGGCTCTGTCGCCCTTTTTGAAGAAAAGTGCCACCGCGCCCCTGCGCTGGAGGAAGGTTATATGTAGGTATATAACATTACACTATGACTAAATAAAATTGCGCTTGATATAATTTGATTTTAGTGAATATCTTAGGAGTAACCGTAATTTTAAAATGGGCTCCACAGCAAAATAATTACAAAAACTAAATTAATGTCGGTTGCGCCATAACCTCTCTACTATTTGCTGCCTGTCCAGGCGTTCGTCTCCGTGAGTGTGACTTGGCGCACGAGGAGGCTGGCGTTCCGCATCCAGACTCATTGCTTCTAGGTCGATCTCAATATTTGGATCATTTATAAAATTGTGAAGCACAACACACGCATTTAAAATTTTTGCTGCCTTTCTGGGCTTGTAGTGCAAAGTCCTGTGTGCCAAAAGACATCGGAACCGAGACTTAAGCACACCAAACGTGCGCTCAATTACGTTTCGTGTGCGTACGTGGGCTTCCGTGTAATTCGCTTCCGGCGAATTTGGTTCTGTGTGAAGGATCGGCGTCATCAGCCACGGACGCTGAGCATAGCCCGAGTCACCTGCAATTTCATTGAATTGTTATAATTCTCTTTATTATACAATTAGTTATGGAATGATGCTAAGAATCTAATTCCTCTTCCAGTTATTTCTATTCTGCTTACCTAAAAGCCAGAAATTCTGCCCTTCATCATGCAGTCTACGCATGGCTGGGTTGACCGGGCACATGTTCCATACGTGCGAATCGTGACTTGCACCTCCGAAAGACGCATCCACATGTAGGATCCGTAGATCCGCATCACAAATCTGAAAATATTTTAACACTTTTATTCTTACTTCTACCGTGGGAGTTGCCCAAAATTCTTTTTTAGTGCACCAAGTGAGTATTTTCTCCAAATTTCACGTTTCTAAACAGTGTTTTAAACTGAGCATTGTTTAACATTACACAGTTTTTTTAAAGTTGTAAATTAATATTTTATTTTATTTTATTTGGGATAACAAACAGTTATATATTAAGAGTCTACAATATTGTATAAATTGCAAAGTAATTCAATGTACAACCAACAACATTATCCACATATTAGCAAACTACAAATACGACCCAGTGTAATAGTAATTAATTTGTTGGCAAAGGGGATAAGGAATATGCATAGAAACTGAATTCCAATTTTCTTGATAACATGTCCAAAAATATTCAAGATCTTTGCATATTGAGAAAAACAGACCGATTTAGATTACAAGCTATTTAAAACATAGTGTAAATAAGTTCTCCATACAATAAAATGCTACTGTTTCTATAATAACAAAAATGTGTGCATATTCTCTAATAATTTGATACTACAAAATTAAGTCAGTTATAAAACTAATGGGTTGACTGGAAAAAATCTCTATAAGTACACCAATTTGCAAACTTTTGTTATGTTTACTTTTACTGTACTGTATGTGCAATAAAGTGTATAAATGAAACAAAAACAAAAAAAATAAATAATATGCCTAAGAAGGGACAATGGAACAAAAGAAACTCAAAGACTATCAACACTAATTTTGTAAAGAAAGAGTTGATTGAGCCCACTGCTAGACATAAGCCTCTCCCATATTGGCCAAAAAAAATTTAAATAAAAAGTGTATATCTCACTGCCAGAACGTTGAGCGAGTGGTAGCCTTTGCGGTTGTAGAAAGCCTCTTCATCCTCACTTGGTCTTATGATGGCTATGTGGGTCCCATCTATGCACCCAATGACCCCAGGAAAGGCAAACTTCTCATAAAATCTGAAAGTAACTTAATATTAGGAAGGTACCTACTTTAATGTTTATATTGTAACTACCTATCCCTTAATAAAATATAATAAAACTAGGTACCTCACTGCTACAGACACTCGTTCTGTCTGGGATGTTGGAAATTTTATATATTTTCGTAAGATATGAGGGGTGTTCAGAGCGTCAGTTACTTCACCCAAGCACTCTTGACGTTTTTTGCTGGCTAAGGTGCAGCAGGTCATTGTCACCCACACTGCTTTGGTAACTGCCAGTTGCAAAAAAATAAAAAGCAGCCAATATCTGTAAACAAAGAATAGGTAGGAACCTTTGATTATTGTTTAACTGAATCATTGGCCCTATATGCCCGAAAAAATCATTTATGAATATTCCAAATTATCGAACGTACCTTAATTGTGGGTTTAATCGCGCTTGTCCTCTCGTTTGTAGGCAAGAGCGGTATTATGTCTTCGCACAAACGGACAAAATTTGCCTTGGACAATCGAAACCGCCCGATAAAATTGGTGTCGGGCAGCAACATCGGTTGGGCCAGTGCACGCTCCATCCATCTGCGTTGAATATTAGCTTTTCTCAACCGCTGCTCTTCTGCAGACGCCAGTAAAGCCACCCAAGCCATGATTTTGGTTAAATCGCGATGATTTATTGAAAAACCGAATATAACTATTTCAACACGATAGCCTACGAGATGTCGTATTGAAATGACACTTCAAAACAACGCGTCGCAATCACCGTCGGTTTGAATTTTCTTGCGCGGTACCTAATTAACTGTCAAAAACAGCGTTTTCATTCGTTCTTTTGCCATCGGCATCGATTGTCAAACCGACGCGTCGATTTGGAAAATTGCGCGGTACGAAAATGCCGTCGGCTGTCAAAATTTCGTCGACCGACAATTCGACGGCAGTTACGCGGTAGGGCCGCTGGTCGTTTTGAGATAGGACTGCCATGGTGGACAGAAGATGTCAACGTCCCTGATAGTTATCCGCAGGCCCTATCTCGGTTTTTATCTCTTGAGAAATCTTTCGCAAAAAACTTAGCTTATGCACTGGCATATAAAGAATTTATTAGTTCTGTGATTCAAAAAGGTTACGCTGAGGAGTGTACACTCGATAGTTACCATCCTTGTGGCAATGAATCGAATATAAGGTGGTATTTGCCGCACTTCGGCGTGTACCATCCGCAAAAGCAGAAGTTGCGGGTTGTACATGATGCCGCAGCTACAACCAAAGGCGTCAGCCTTAATAGTTTATTATTAACTGGGCCAGATTTACCCCAATCGCTTCTTGCAATTTTATTTCGTTTTAGGGAAGGTAAATTGGCAATGTCGGCTGATATTCGGAAAATGTTCCCACAGATTAAGATAAGGCCGCATGACCGAGACGCCCAGCGTTTCTTGTGGCGTAACAATCCCGATGAAGCGATCAAAGAATATCGAATGTCTTCAATGATTTTTGGAGCAGCTTCCAGTCCATGTACAGCAATATATATAAAAAATAAAAATGCTCGAGAATACAAGCACAAATATCCGGAAGCTGTCCAAACGATCATTGAAGATCATTACATGGACGATTGTATTTGTAGTTTAGATGTAGATGACATTTCGTCAGCTGCTCGACTCGCTGCAGATATTGTAACGGTACATAGTGCTGCAGGATTTGAAATTAGGGCCTGGATATCAAACAATCCCACCGTTCTGTCCTTGGTTCCTAAAGAGCTCTTAGCCCAACCAAATACTGATGTCAATCTTCCTTCAGACATCAGTACGCTTGGCGTGAAGTGGAATCCAGTTACGGACACAGTGGGTTTTCGCACTGAGTTAAAAAATTATCCTTATCCGAAGTTTTCAAAGCGATTTATTTTGTCGCAGGTAATGCAAGTTTATGATCCTTTAGGTCTTATTTCTCCGATTGTTATTAAAGGTCGTATATTAATCCAAAGGTTATGGCGCGATGGAGTTGGTTGGGATGACGAACTGCCTGCAAAGTACATCTTGAGGTGGCAAGAATGGCTAACTGAGCTCACATCTGCAAAAGATCTTAGAGTTCCGCGGTGGTATTTAAAGAAGTCTAATCCTATAGACAAGCAATTACATGTTTTTGCAGATGCGAGCGAGGAAGCCTACGCTTGTGTTGCATATTGGAGATTCACACACGCTGATGGAAGCGTTTACTTATCTTTGATTGGAAGTAAGGCGCGCGTCTCTCCTCTTAAGCCAACGACCGTACCGCGGTTAGAACTTCAAGCTGCACTTATAGCTGCTCGTTACGCGGATACTATAACTAAAGAACATAGAATGAAGCCTTCGTCTATATGTTTTTGGACTGATTCACTTACTGTTCTAAGATGGTTGCGCAGCGACGCTCGCAATTATAAAGCGTTCGTCGCACATAGAGTAGGTGAGATCACAGAGCTATCCAATGTATCTTCTTGGCACTGGGTTTCTACTCAACATAACGTGGCGGATGACGCGACTCGTTTTAGGGCAATTTCTGTAGCTGAAAATGAAAGATGGTTTTGTGGTCCATCTTTTCTTTACAATTCTTGTCAGGAATGGCCGCAGGAACCTGTCATAAGCGAAGTCGTACCACCTCCAGAACTAAAAAGCAAGGAGATGGTAGGATTTCTTTCTATTGCGGTACTACAATCAACACCTGTGCCAGATGTGTCGCGTTTTAGCAACTGGCTTCGCCTGTTAAGAGCAACTGCTCGTGTTATTCAAGCCGCGAGAATGTTTTTTTCATTCATTCAACATAATCGTGTTTCTAATTCAATTTTTTTTAAAAACAATGAATCTCTTTCTTTGTTAGCTTCCGATATGATTTATTCAGAAGACCTGCTTCTTATGCGGGCACAAAATGATAGTTTTCACGCCGAAATATTAAATTTAATGTCATCAAAGCCTCTGCCTAAGAATAGCCGAATAGCAGCGCTTGACCCGATACTTCGAGAAGATAACATGCTATGTATAAATTCTAGGATCAAGTCGGCTCCGGGTGTCAGCGAGAGTGCTCGGTCATTGATTATTCTCTGTGGACGTCACCCAATAGTCCGTCTTTTAATCAGACATATGCACATCAAAGCTGGTCACGCCTTTAATGAGTTGGTTTTAAACGAACTTAGGCAGCGATTCTGGATACTACGTTGTAGAGATGCCATTCGAAGCGTGGCTTATGAATGTCTCACTTGCAGGAGGAAGAAGGCCAGTCCTGAAATACCACCTGAAGGCGACTTACCTGCGGAGAGACTAGAACATCATAAAAGGCTCTTCACTAATGTAGGACTTGACTACTTTGGTCCCATTGAAGTCACCATAGGTCGCCGTAAAGAAAAACGGTATGTGGCATTGTATACATGTTTGGTGTCGAGAGCAGTTCATTTGGAGTTAGTGTGGAGCTTGTCGGCAGACTCTGCCATAATGAGCCTTCGTCGCTTTATTGCGAGACGCGGCTGTCCCTCCGTGATTATGTCAGACAACGGTACGTCATTTGTGGGAGCCAACAAACAATTGTCCGCCCTATTCAACGACGATGTGGAGACGTTTGCTGTAAACAACAAAATATCTTGGCGTTTTATACCACCAGCTGCGCCGTTTATGGGAGGATGTTGGGAGAGATTGGTGCGCTGTGTTAAGGCTGCTCTACTCACAACATTAAACTTCAAAGCCCCTAAAGAAGAAGTACTCGTCACTTTGTTATTCGAGGCTGAAGCAATTGTGAATTCTCGACCGCTCACGTATATACCCATTGACCCTCATAACCCCGAAGCAATTACTCCCTTCCATTTCATTCATGGTTCTTCGTCTACTGCGCCACATTTTCTCTCTCTGGATGATGGAGATTTGAGCGGACGTTGCGACTGGAAACGCACTCTACGATTAGCCGATCATTTTTGGACTAGGTGGGTGAAGGAATATCTGCCAACTATTTCGCCCAGAAGAACAACTTCCAATCCTGCACAGCTGCCAGTCAAAGAGGGGGATATCGTAATAATTTGTGACCCAGCTATGCCTAGAAATATTTGGCCAGTAGGCAAAATTCAGAAAACCTACACAGGATCTGACGGACACATCAGGGTGGCTGATGTAATTACTAAGGCAGGCGTTATTAAGAGGCCTGTTAGAAAACTTGTGCGGCTAGTGAGTTCGGCATGAAACCTATCACAAATCAGTCGCCAGACTGTTGTAGTGCTTGCACTAGGGGTCGGGCATGTTGGCGACTGATATTTGAATTGTTGTCATAGTTTTCCTTTTGACTTGGGTTGTCACTCAAATCTTGTTATGTATTGATCGGGCTTTTGTAACTGGAAATTGTATTATAGTTTTTTATCAAATTGTGAATAATTCCTCAATAAAACTGTTATACCTATTACAGTCCACGTAGATTATTTTGTATCCGGCTCGAAGGACCAATAAAAAGAACCCACCGAAATGGATACAAAATAATCTACGTGGACTGTAATAGGTATAACAGTTTTATTGCGGAATTATTCACAATTTGATAAAAAACTATAATACAATTTTCAGTTACAAAAGCCCGATCAATACATAACAAGATTTGAGTGACAACCCAAGTCAAAAGGAAAACTATGACAACAATTCAAATATCAGTCGCCAACACGTATCATGTCGCCTTTCATCCACTAAGTTAAAAGTAGGTATTCACACTTTTTCTTTTTCTTTTGATGGTGGTACACAAACCTTCCTAGAGACACCAACCATATAGTCGCTCATTTAGTTGAAAGTCCCGCAAAACCTATATATTTCACTTTAAAGGGGGCATATTGGGAGGGAGGGACCTAATCGCTTCGGACGAAGCAACTCGTATAATTATGATAGAACTTCACTTCAGGTAAGTTCGTTTAATCACTAATTATACATTCGTTGCTTCGTCCTTTGAGATTAGGTAATAATTGTAGATTTTGAAAGCAAGTGAAATATTAAAACCAAATAATAATTAAAATATATTATGATATTCATTCTGTAACCAAAAAAATCAAATCTATAAAGGAATCAAGGCACCAACAAATAATATCAATTATTTATTGGCATAATGTTAGCTATTAAGGATAGCCAATGCAAAACTATTAGATTCATCTGGTTGAATATTTCTATAGTAATAATTAGCAAACACATTGGCTGCCACTCCCCCCTACAGTCCTGCGTATTGCTGCCTATGCGCCGTTGAGGTAGCTGCATGTCTGACGGAGTGGGCAGAAAATATTGAAATATAAATTCCGCTAGTTAATAAGGTGTCCTTAATCCACTTGCTGATTGTATTGGAAGATACTACCTAATGTGGTCTTTTGAAACTTATCAAAATGTCTTTTTTTTTTTTTACTTTCCGCTCGGTTGACTGGTAAAGAATGTCTTGTTGCATTAAGTCCGCCCTTTATACTGTTTTTAAGTGCAATAAAGATTAAATAAATAAATAAATCTGTGGGCGGTCTTTGTAAAATGGAATACACAAATTTGGTTGATTTGATCATGGACGTGATGTTTTAATCAAAGCTTTAATTTTAATAATAATTACTTGATCTCTAATAATTATGTTATCTAATTTTATTTTTGCAATCGTCTGTACTCTGTGTGCTGTTACGAGTACAAGAAGTGTTGCAATCTTCTTTGACAATTGCTCTAAACTCAACGTGGTATTTAGATAAGCTTTTGACAGGTAATCTAAAACTAGAGAAGGATTCCAGGTAATGTAACATATTTAGGGGCTGGAGGACGAAGTCTGAAAAACCCTTAAACAGTCTTGTAATGCGGTCATTCGACCTTACTCTCGATCCCAAAATCAAAGATAGAGCAGAGCGATGACTAGTATTTTAATCATCCATATTGTAAACCCGAATAAAATATTTGTGTAAGAAAATAAATAACCTGCGGAGAAAGTTGATGCTTCATACACGTCAACATTTTTTTTTCTTTTTTTTGTACAATAATTTACCCAGCGATGTATTGCGAATAATATTCTTTGATGGAATTTTTTGACAAGGAAGCCATCATGATGTCTAAGGATACCGGTGGTACGCTCCTCTTCAGAAGTGCCTTTCGGATAAGTTCCCTGCTATCAATGTGAGCTTGGGCAGGCTGTTAGAAACAGACAACAAAACGTTATCTGAAGGGCTGTAATTGTACAGTCTTTGAACAAAGAAGCTCTTGGAATAAAGGAAACCAGGGTTGTGTAGGCCAGAAGGGAACAACGATACTATTCCCTCAGCTTGATCGGTTATTATTTTTCGTAAAACTTTTAGTATTACAGCAAAAGGCGGAAATGCATAAAATAAAAGATGTTTCCAATTCAAGGTAAAAGCGTTTACCGCCATAGCCCCTGAACACGTTAATCTGGATCCTTATTTATTACAAGAAACATACAAGTTGCATTTTTATTGACTCTAGAGGCAAAAACATCAATGTCAGGCTTGCAAAACGCCTTTAGAATTTGATTAAATGCATGATTTTTTAGCTCCCATTCAGTATCAGAGTGAGATTTTCTTGACTCCACATCTGCTATTTAATTATATTATCTTTAGAGCTTATGTAACAAGCAAACACAAATGTATCTCTAGGTTCGCACCACTGCCACAGTATCAGTAAGGTGTGGAAATCGAACTCCACCCATGCGGTTGATATACGAAATAGCAGTTGTGTTGTCAATGCGCAATAATATTAGACAATTTCTTCTTTTGCGAATATTTGAAAGCCTAGACAAGCGGCTAAAAGTTCTAAATAATTTATGTGTTTGGATTATTCCTCTATACTCCATTGTCCACTAGCGGTCTCCTTACCGCATGCTACCCCCCAACCTTTTTTGCTCGCATCCGAAAAAATTTCGATATTGTAATAGTCTTGTCTAATAGGATTAAATGTTTTATCAATGGAATTTTTCCACCAGGAAAAATCTGTTTGCAATTTTTGTAGCTATTGTTATTGCATAAAGCAAGGTATTTGCATCTCTCCATTTGTTTGGTATACAACCAACCATACTTACTGCTGGGCAGGATGAGGTGAGGAGTCCCAGCAGTCGAGCGAAACGTCGAATTTTACAATTTGTCTTATGTTGAAAATAAAGCAATTCCCTTTTTAATAATATTTCTTTTATCCTATGTACTATAAACATATATGAAATTTTTTCGTGTCTATTATAAAACCAATAAATCTACAACTAGTGTTAGGAATCATACAGCTTTTTTTTTTTTTTAAACGTCGCCCCACACAAGGATTTTCTCCTGGGTCGTGGGTGCAGTTACAAACATAGTATATCACATGCACATACGGATACGCCCAGTCCGGAACAAAATTCTGTAGGCCATACAAAATATTTGTCCCGTACGGGAATCGAACCCGCGACCCGTTGCGCAGTAGGCGATCACTCGACCTCAGCGCTAACCATGTCGTTCAATGTTGATAATAAATCCAAAGGACTCTAAAATATTTTTAGTTTCAGCAATATTTGCTAGACATTTTTGGTAATCCCTAGCAATGACACAAATATAGTCTAAGAAAATGGTACACATATATATGGCCTAAGGATCGAAGTAAGTACATCACCGTCTTAAGCAACTTTGTTACTACAAATGGTGCGGTGTTAAGGCCAAAGGGAAGAACGTTAAATTCGTATAGTTTATCTTCGATATAAACCCAAAATATTTTTTATGAGCTGGGTGGATTGAAATTAAAAAATAGGCATCTTTTAAATCTATGGTGGCCATGACACTGTTTTTTGAAACTAATTTCATTGTAGTTCTGTAATCTGTTTTTACATATTGGTTGTTTAATAATAAAATAGCTGGACAAGAACTGTTTATTTCACTTGGTTGACAAGGTGAAATAGCTCCTGAATCAATCATTTCAGTAATGGCCACTCTATATTGTAAAGATTCAGAAGTTGACAAGGTCGGCAGTTTAGGTTCCCATAATTTATGAATAGGTCTGGAAAAAGGGATCTTATCCATCATAATATAACCGGGTCATCAGTTAAGAGTAGCCAATTATCGTAAAAATTACTTAAACGACCTGCTGAACATACCGAATCCAGCAACGTGGGCCTAGGTGCTGCTGCGAGCGAGGCGGCGCACAGAGGGACACGCTCCATACAAGGGCGGTCATAAATAGTTAAAGTCCTGTTACTATCAATACATTGTATTATTTTAGTGACTTATAGTTGTAAAAGTGTTTTAGGAACATTAAAATGAAAGAAGAACATGTATTTACGGAATAAAAAACGTTTACTTCAGTAAAAAACAAATATAAACAATAACATACTTTTACCTAAATTTATCATGAACAAACACTTAAAAATTGGAATGTAAAACATATATTTTAAATAAAATAAGAGTCAAAACATTGATAACATTATTTAATTATAATAAAATAATAGAAATAAATAAATTAAAATTAATTAAATACAAAAAAAACAAAACAACTAACAAAATACAAATAAATTATTCTTATTCTAACAATATTAAACATGTAACAATTCTATTACACTTTGTGACAGAGTATTTTTCTTTTTAGGGGGAAGTTTCCGAAGACTTGTAATATAAGGATCTGAATATAATAATAGTCGTTGTATTAAATCTTGATTGGTAACTTCACGTGACATTTTTCGAGTGTGACTTCGTCTATAAATTTTGATATACTTATTTGTCGCTTCAGCAGCTTCTTCGGAAAGTTCTCCTATAGATAACAATGCATAACTTATAATATCTGATCCATGTACGAGCACCTTGTGGACAGAAGCAGGAAGACTATACCACGGATATTCCTCGACCAGGCTGTATGCTGTTTGTAATGCATAGTCTTTAAACTTGCATTCATTAATTTTATGTCCAGAAGATAACGTTTGTAATATTACACAACAACGATCTATGAGATCCTTATTCAAACCTGTAATTTCAGCAGATACAGCTGATTCCAAAAAAAACTTCCTGGCCGTGTTTCCGTCGTTAGACGTCCCGCTTCCACCACTACGCGGCTTGTTAACTATTAAACCTAATCGTTCCCTAAACTGGGACTGTACATATTGTTTTTTATTTGATAACAATTGTTTATCACTATCTAGCCTAACTTGCCATTTTTTTATGTCTAATCTATATGAAAGATGAATAAAATATTCGAAGAAACGTATCCAAGAATGTAGTGGTGATAATCCAAATTGGTATCTACTCTCTATTACAGGTTTTTGTAAACATTCGTCTATTTTATTCATCTCTTTAGGGGTAGCATTACATATATAACATCTACTTGTAGATGTTTCACTTAAAGCACTACAAATTTTACCATCTACCATTGAAAGCTGCAACTTATGAGAAACGACCAATTCACGATTGTCGATCTGAATAAAAGTAGGTTGCAAACTTTCAATTTTATCCTTAAAATAAGCTTCCTCTTGCAAAGACACTGCTGTGCTTTCTTTCAAAAATTGAAATCAAATAGGACGGCAGTACCTAGTGGAAGAGGGTCGAGGATTTTTCCATAAAATTTTACAATTATCTTCAGCTAATTTTACAATAATTTGAAGGGGTACATAAGATGTTACAAACAAACTACTATCTTCTAAAGTTGAATCTGAAAAAAATTGTTTGTATTCACTATGTCCAGTGCTGCCATCGAATCCCCATTTCCCAAGTAAAGAGATATTAGACAAACAATCATCAGGAATCTGATCTAAGACCTCTTTTTGAGATTCAAGGATTCGAGAAGCTGTGTGATCAAAAAGACTTTGTAATTCAACTTCAGCTGAAGACTCGGAAACAGTTATATTAGAAGGGTAACATCTCTGTTTCGCTTTAGTAATTTGTTGGTAACATGGTAATACATTAGGAGAAATCTTACTATTAACAAAGTTTTTAATTAATAAATACTGATGTTTTGTCAACTGAGCATCAGTCACAAGTGACAAGACATCATCAGTGCTAACTCTAGATATACACGAATCGAATGAACAGTCTGAAACATCAAGCAATGCACTCACAGTAGAATCATCAGACTTTGACAAATCAGCTACTCTCCGACGTTTAGTCCTTTTACTACATTGCGTAAAAGGTTTTCGAGGACGACCACGTGAATGACACGGCGACGTTTCAGACGGAGTACATTGCTTATTGTTTTTCACAAGTTGAATTTTTTCAATAACATTAAACCAATCGGAATTCTTATATAAAAGCTTGGTTTTATCCCTATTACATTTTTTCCAGAATCGAGCAATAGCTTTACATAAATTATTAACAATTTTCTCTAAATAATGAATATCAATGTTCTCAGCATCGTCGTTCAGAGTAGTCAACAAACTTTGTAGGACTTGACGACACTTTTCCGAGTCATTATCGGTATTGACAGTTAGCCATATTTCAAGAATATGCATTCTTGAAAACGAGCATATATATAAATTACCTAAAACAAAAAAAAACGGTTAAAATTCAGTCACAAAACCTACACAAAGCACTAAGACTAAATAAACTAATTTCGTAGCAAATGCTACGAGATAATCTGGCAACCGTAGCACCCTTGTCATCGCCAAAAGGGCAGATAAGGGCAGCCAAGTTTTAATTTTCCTAAGATAAGAAAGTCTAAAGATTATGGTGCAATATACCTCCATAGTCGGAGCGAGTGGGAACATATTTAAAAGTTTATTCAAACTTTGAATATTAAAATATAATACTCCAAGAAAAGTCGCCTCGTAGCAATGACATACTAAAGAAAATATATACTAAGATACAATTAAAATAAAAATATTAATTATTACATACCCTGTTCTTGGATATCCATTTCAGAAAAAACTCACACAGCACTCACAGGTCCCGCAATGACAACAAATGACGTCACGCTTTTTAATGACTCACTGATAACAGTATTTACGATTGGCGATGCGCTCTCTTTGAATGCACAATAGATAATGAAGGCGCACTCTAATTACTGACCTATTTATAGTTTCAGAAGGTACCGCAACTATCCAATGTAACGTCAAGGAATAAAATGTAAAACAAGAAAGCAGGTTTTTAAGATTTATGACCTATGGATGTCCCACAGTGCGGCGGTCGCGGCAGCTGCTGTTGTCGCGGCGGGCGCGGTGCCAGCTCCGTCCTCCGCGGTGCTCCCACCTGCCTGGACCTCGGTAGCGGAGGCTTCTGGTTTAAATGACGATTTAAAGGTTGCTTTGGTTTTGTCGCTGCAAGCGTTTTCTTGGTTGATGAAATAATCTTTATCTCAGCACCAGACTTCGATATCGCCTTTGCGGCTTTGAGATTGTCAGCTAATTTTCCCCCAAATAGAAAACTGTCAATTTTAGCATTGTACAGTTGCTCCTTTATGTCATTTTTTAGTGCTGAGCAAATAAAAAGGCGTCTTGTTTTTTGACTCGGTATGTTGTGCATCGCACATTAAACGGCTGGCCTCGATTAACAGTTTTTAGACTCACTGGTCTTTATGTTCTAAAGAAAATAATGTGGTCCGAGCGTCACCAATGCAAGATATAGCAACTGCCTGCTGTATTTGTTTATTTTCTAATGCTTTATCTTTCTTAACAAGCATTTCCGATAAGGCTGCCTTCATCTCGGGGTTCATCTTTGGTGTGTTTATTTTTGTTTTTTTTTTTTTTGGGAGGGTGTTTCACCCAAAAGACTTAAAATCTCTTCATCCAATTCAACACGAACTGGTTCACTGCTCACATGTGCAGGTAGTTCGGTAGAATCTAAAGGCTGTAAAGCTGTTGTTGGGCAGTTGCAGCCATAGAAGTGGATGGATCTGAATTGATCTCTTCTACAATCGAGACTGTCGACTTCTGATTGCACTTCACTTTCACCTGCAATACGTTTGTGTCGCATACAGGTAACTGTGTGTCCAAAAATACATATGACACAGAAGAATACACCTTTGTCAGATATCCATAACAGCTGCTTAATTTTTTAAATGCGGTTGTATATCAACAACCAATGTTTGTGAGAATAAACCCTTTAGTGCCGTATGAAACTTTAAAAGGTAACATTCCATTAAAATGTTCACATACTTTATTAGTCATGAAGTTAACATAACATATAAAATGTACACAGTACATAAAAAATATTGTGACGGTAACATCCCGCATAGATGTACACTACATACAAGATACCAGTGGTAATTATTTGTGACGGTAGGTAATATCCCATATAGATATACACATCACTAAAGATTATCTGTTATAGATAACAGGCTAGATACTTTAATATTATCAGGTATAATATTTTGTGCCGGTAACATCCCCGTATAGATGTACACTACACAATATTAAAAACCAGTGGTGGTCTTTCGTTATGAAATAATCCCATATAAATATAGGAACACATTACATCACATTAAGTGATACAAATGTTAACCACTTTTAATAAATAAGTATAATATTATTTAACAACTGCGTACCTTCGTTTCCTGATAGCGTCAGAAGTGCCACCGCCGGTGAGGCTGGACACGACGAGCTACTATTGTTTGAAATTATTCGATTGCGCGTACGCTTTTCGCGCTTTTTTAACATCATTTCTATCTTTCTTATTTTCTTGCGTAAGTAATCACTATCTTCCTCCTTATGACTTCGTTTCGACATAGTAACGTTTTCTAAGAAATTAAGTAGGATACGTGGTGATCGGCGAAGCACTAAAACGCGAATGAGCGACTATATGGTTGGTGTCTCTAGGAAGGTTTGTGTACCACCATCAAAAGAAAAAAAAAAGTGTGAATACCTACTTTTAACTTAGTGGATGAAAGGCGACATGATACGTGTTACTACAATTATTACCTAATCTCAAAGGACGAAGCAACGAATGTATAATCACTCGCAATCTAATTTCAATTCGCATAACACCAATAATATTCGTTCGAGGCAGGGTATGTCGAGCGAACCGGTTGCAACTCACACGCCAAGCGATTCCCAGCCTAATCGCCCTAGTACCCAAGACTCAAATTTAAATGTAGATGGTATTAGGAACGTTTCGCTGTCAGTTACCACTACTCAATTGACAAATAAACATACAGCCGTTCTTTTGCCTACCGCATCAGTCTATGCATTTGCATTTGATAATAACGCTCGGCAGGTACAATCGCTGCGCGTATTTTTAGACACTGGCTCGACCAGTCATTTTATAACAAAAGATTGTTGTGATCGCTTGAATTTATTGATCACTCCCGCTTCGTCTACTATTCAAGGTATCGGCTGTACGAAAAGTGCTTCGCTAGGATGTGTAAAACTCACAATTCAGTCCCGCTATGACGAACGCTGTCAATACACAATTGAAGCTCGAGTGATGGACACCATCACCGATCGCTTACCTAGCGCGCCGATAGATATATCGCAGTTAGCTCATTTGCGCAATTTACCTATGGCTGATGATAATTATTTTTCGCCTTTGGGTATCGATTGTCTCATAGGTAATGAACTCATTCCGTTCTTACTCGGGGGTAGAAAAGTTAGTTCGCCCAACTCATCGGTTGTCGCTTTTGAGTCTACGCTTGGTTATGTTGTTATGGGACGGGCTGATTGTGATGCGCCTCTTTGTTGTTCTGCACTCGATAAAAATAACGCTTTTATTTATGACACGGAAATTCAACGCTTGAATAATTTAACGCAACGCTTTTGGGAACTCGAAAATGTTCCTAATAAAAAACACAGCCCCGATGATGAGCAGTGTGAACGTAGTTTTCTCTCTTCATACTCACGTGATGATACCGGTAGATATACTGTGTCGCTACCATTCAAGTCTCAGCCGACAGAGCTGGGCGATTCTTTTAGTATTGCTAAACGGCGCTTGTTATCATTAGAAAAGAAATTAAACGCTTCGCCTAACTTACGGTTAGAATATAACGTTACTATTCAAGATTACATTGATAAAGGTTATTTGTCAAAAGTAAGTAACGCTTCCCCGCAAGATAGCTCTTATTACATACCGCATAGGGCTGTTATTCGCCCGGACAAAGAAACCTCTAAGCTTAGAGTAGTTCTTGACGCCAGCTGTAAAACAACTTCGGGAAAATCGCTTAATGATTTATTATATGTCGGACCTAATCTTCAACAAAATATATTTTCACTTTTAATTAATTTACGAATGTTCAACATCGCTTTGTCCGCAGACATCGAAAAGATGTACTTTCAGGTTAAACTATCGAAAGAACATCAGCCGTACCAACGCATCTTGTATAGGTTTGAGACCGACTCAAATATTGATACATATGAGTTTAATAGGGTTTCATTTGGAATATCCAGTTCTCCTTATCTCGCAATGCGTGTCGTACGGCAACTAGCCGCTGACGAACGCGATCGCTTTCCGCTCGCCGCTTATGAGGCCGAAAACCACATGTACATGGACGACTACGTAGCTTCTATTGATGGTTCAGAGAACGCTGAAAAAATATGTCAAGAAATGGTCGACATGTTCAGGGTCGGGGGCTATAAGTTAGTTAAGTGGATGTCCAGTGACCCTAATGTTTTAAATAAAATTCCTGAGTCGTATAAAAAGATTTCGCATCTCGTTAACTTTGATGACACGCCTCACACAAAAATAATAGGAATGCATTGGTGTCCTAGTGATGATTTTTTATTATTTCAAGTCAATCCAAATAATAATGTACAGTTGTGCACAAAACGCACAATCTTATCAGAAACCGCTCGCTTGTTTGACCCGCTCGGATTGATAGGCCCAGTTACCGCTTTTTTAAAATTGTTAGTGCAGCAGTGTTGGCAACTCAATCTCGGATGGGATGATCCCGTCCCTGATAGCATTCTTCAAAGGTGGAATCAATTTCGCGTCGAAATGCCTTATCTCCAAAAATTAAAAATTCCTAGACATATAGGTATAACCGCAGGTACTCACATTTCTTTAATTGGTTTCGCTGACGCTAGTGAAAAATGCTATGGAGCCGCAGTGTATATTAGGGTTTGTAATTATAAACAAAATAGAATCACCACGAATCTTTATGCTTCAAAGTCTCGATTAGCGCCATTGAAAAAGGTTTCACTCGAACGCCTAGAGCTTTGCGCTGCTCTTCTTTTGAGCAAATTAATGACTTCTGTTATGGAAACATTGAGCTTGCGCTGCAAAATAGATGAAAAATACGCCTTTTCAGATTCCACTGTCGCTTTGACTTGGATTCATTCACCCGCTTACAAATTTCATACTTTCGTCGCAAATCGAATAACTGAAATTAATACTCACCTTCCCGCTGAACACTGGTTTCATATAAGCGGCCATGAAAACCCGGCAGATATAATATCTCGCCCTGTTACGCCTTGCAATATATTAAATAATTTAGTTTGGTTTCATGGACCTCAGTGGATATCAGAACCTTTCTCGATTTGGCCTTTGGTTCCCTTCAAGCCCAGCGATACTGGCAGTGATTTTTTTGAAACCAAAACTATTACATTACATACGCAGGTTTCACCTATTGAATCACTCGATAATAATCCAATTCAAAAATTAGTCGATAAATTATCTAGTTATAAAAAATTACTTCGCGTTATGATTTATATTCTACGCTTCATTAAAATTTTAAAAACCTCTGGTTCATTTCAAAAATCTGATTATGATTCCGCGGAGATTTATATTATTCATTTTATTCAACGCAAACATTTTTCTAGTCATATTTTCGCATTAAAAAATAATAAAAATGTCTCTAAATCTTTGTTAAAACTTCATCCTTTCATTGATAGTGATAACATATTACGCGTTGGTGGTCGATTAACTCATTCTCAATTTAGTTATGGTCAAAAACACCCAATAATTTTACCCGCGAAGGATCGCCTCACTCAGTTAATTGTTGATGATTATCATATTGTAAATCTTCATACTGGCCCCGCACTTTTACTATCACTCGTGAGACAAAAATTCTGAATTCTTGGTGCCAGAAATTTGATACGCGAGAGTTCATCAGTGTAACATATGTTTTAAAATGAACCCTAAATCACCTACACCTATTATGGGTGATTTGCCCGCTTTTCGTGTTTCGGAAGCGAAAGCTTTTGTTTACACTGCAGTTGACTACGCTGGACCTTTTTATATCACGCACATTAGGCACCGTGGTGTTAAAAGTCAAAAGGCATACATTTGTCTTTTTGTCTGTTTGACAACCAAAGCGATTCACCTTGAACTTGTCACTGATTTGAGTTCTGATCTCTTTCTTGCCGCTTTCAAGCGTTTTATCTCTCGCAGAGGCCCCGTGTCTATGATTTATAGCGACGGAGGTACCAATTTCATAGGAGCCAAACGCAAATTAAACGAAATACGCATTGCTAGAATCAAAATCCCATAAAAATTTTATTGGTCAGCAATTGGCTGAGCAACGCATTCAATTCAAACATAGTCCGCCTTATGGCCCACATTTCAATGGTTTATGCGAAATTAATGTACGCTGTGTAAAAACTCATCTTTATAAAACCATTGGAAACCAAATTCTCACATATGAAGAATTTATCACAATTTTAACACAAATAGAAGGCTTGCTTAACAGTCGTCCTTTGTGTGTTCTTAGTTCAGATCCCTCAGATATAAACGCATTAACTCCAAATCATTTTTTAAATTTAACTCCGCTTAAGTTTCTTCCCGCTGAGGATCTCACTCACATAGAAGATAATCGCTTATCACGTTATCAGCTTCTTACAAAACTTACTCATAGTTTTTGGCAACGTTGGAGTCAAGAATATCTCACGTCCCTCCAACAAAGACAAAAATGGAATAATCCGTCTACTCCTATTCAAGAAGGAACTGTAGTTGTTCTTAAAGAAAATAATACGCATCCTCTTTGCTGGCCTTTGGGAGTGATTGAGGAGGTTTTTCGAGGTAAAGATGATGTGATTCGCACACTGAGAGTCCGAACTGCCAGTGGTAGTTTCGTTCGTCCAGTGGTAAGAGTTTGTCCTTTGCCGCTCCAATAATTCTAATTTATTTAAACGCATGCTATTATTATTAATTTATTATTATTAATTATTATTTAATTTTCTTGTAGAGGGAACCTCTAGGCCGGGGGAGTTGTTAACGCCGTTGAACGACGGTAGATTTTTTATAAAATTTACGCAATTAAATACACGCACCCTCACATGCACACGCACACAACAAAACTTTCCTTATATAATATCCTTCCCCGACCCTTCCTCTCATTCTCTCGAGTACCGATCTTGCTATACGCAACGCACCGCTCCGCAATAAAAATTCGCAAAGTTGATAAATCTCTATTTGATTTCGCCGCGAGTGTTTAATTATACTCAATAAATAAGTAGCGACTTGTGTGTATAATAAAGCTATCGAAGAAACAAGAAATAGCGAGCTATAGTGCCGGCCGGCTGAAGAGTGAGTGTTGCTGCTTTAAAGGTACGGTGCTTTCCTTTCTATTTCTTTTACCGCTCGCCCACACAGATATTATTCGTTATAATGTATGTAACTATTTATTTGCCTATACAAATGTTGCTGTGTATGGTATCGACATGGTGTTTTGTATATGCCTGTACATTCCTGCTAGAGCTAATAGGTTTCTTGCGCCCATTTTTTTCTTGTCAGCTAGGGGATGTCCAGAATGGGTGGTTTCGGATAAATATTGGCAGAGAAACAGTCGACTCTGGTTCATTAGACAGAGGGATTTGTCATGCTATTTTGATAATTATATTCCGCTGATTCGACGATATAAAATAATATTTTAGGATATCAAATAATTTTAATCATGGAGTACCTACCAATGACAATTCTGTAATAATTCATTATTGGCAGTCTTATAATTATGTACCTATGCTCAGTAATGACTAGTATTATCTACCGTATAATAATGTCCAAGAAAGGACAAACTATTTTGTCGTAATCATCTAAAACTAGCTTTACTTTACGCGGCTTCGCCCGCATTGTTTTTGTTTTCCCGTGACAGTTTTGTATTTTCCCGTAGGAAACATGGTTTTGTGGCCTATGTTAATCAGGGTCAATCAATGTAGTATTCTAATGGTGAAAGAGATTTGAAATCGGTCCAGTAGTTTTTGAGTTTGTTCACTACATGCATACATACAAATCTTTCCTCTTTATAATAATAGTGTAGATTAGGATAGGAGAGTTAATCATGCTTAGTTAGATTATTAATATCGATTTTTTCTTTAAGTCTAGATTGGGGAATTATTTTGTAGGAGAAAATTAAATAGCCTCTGAGATTTTTCACCTTTTACTTTATTGTCTCATTTTAATTAGATTAGAACGACAGTTACAATTATGTATGTGATAAAAAGATATCGTGTGGACACGTCTAACGTTCGAATGGCCGAGACGGGTCGGAATGGGGTCATTCCGAAATCGGGAAGGCCGTCTGTTAGGGAACTTGCAAATGGCAACTTTTAGTTCTCACCGGCGCCGCGGGTGGCGCTGGCAGTCTGAAACTTAGTCTGCTGCTTGAGATATATTCTCTCTAATCTGTGATTTCGTGATTCGAACGTTTGACGGTTAGGGCATTGAGTTTTGAAAACCAGTGAACTGCTGTGAGTGCTGTGACCATTTGTTTACGTTTAAGTTTCTTCACTTACGGAATCGTATTAAATAATTATTAATTATGGTTAGGCAGAGAGAGGAGCCGGGGTGGTGAAGGTGAATGTTAATGCATTATAAAGTAGCTACTTAAACCTGCACCTGGGTCATAAGCCCCAGGCACCGCTCTTGGCTCTCTTCTCTGCAACGCGATAGACCGAGCACCCGCGTGGAATGCTAAGTTATCGTCTCTCCTTGGGATTAACCTAACAGAAGATACATCTGAAGTATCTTCCTTAAAGTGTGGTGTACCACAAGGCTCTATTTTGTTCATATTGTACATTGCTGATATGGCTAAATGATTTTTAAATTGTAGCTTTCATATGTATGCCGATGATTTACAATTATATTTGAGTTTTAAACCTAATGATACTGATACTGCTGTAAACCTAATTAATCAAGATCTCAAACGACTGACCGAATGGGCAGAAAAAAAACAGTCTAGTTCTTAATCCACTTAAATCTAAGTTTCTTGTGCTTGGTTCCAAGGTTCAGGTAGACAGAGTCTTAAGCTCTAAGCCTAGTGTAAGGTTGGCCAATGATTATTTGGAGAATGTATCTGTGGCTCGAAACTTGGGTCTTTTAATGGACAGCAAACTGAAATTTGAAGAACATGTGCAGGAAACTGTTAGAAACTGTTTTAATAGATTAAAGGTGTTTTATAGAATTCGTCAATTTCTTAGCAAAGAAATAAGAATCAGGCTCTGTGAGTCATTGATTTTGTCAAAGTTAAATGTTGATGCGGTAATTAGTAGCTGCTTACTTTCCAGAACAAAAACTCTTATTCAGCGTGTACAAAACGCTTGTGCACGCTATTGTTTTAAAATTCCACGTCGAGGGCATGTTACACCATTCCTAAACCAGGCAAATTTAATGAAAATGGAAGCTCGTCGTGCCCTACACTTTGCCACTTTACTTTTTGGTATTATACAATCCCATCGACCACGGTATCTCTACCAAAAGCTTAAATTCTCTCGTCGAGAGGTTAGACTTACCTCTAGACTCACCTGTCCAAGGCACTGTTCGTCTGCTTTTCGTGGTAGCTTTCGTTATGCTGCCACGAAATGTTGGAACAATATTCCACCTCCAATTAAGCTTTCGCGTTCTATTTATTCATTAAGAAGTAAACTTAAAATTTGCTTGAACAACAAATAAGGTCATAGCGGATAACTGTGTCCTTCGTATCTGTCAAAAGACGTAGTGGTTTCATGGGGTTTTTTCACAATAGAACATTTTTCACAATATATCATTTATTCCTATTACTTACACTTTGATATGTTATGCTATTGCTTAAATTATAATATGTTATCTATCCTACAATTATTTTTACAGATGATTGTTGGCCAGCACACATACATTTGTATAGGCTTCCACAGAATACCAGCGTTGCAGGTGTTATGCATTCTGCAACATAGTGCTGAGTGGCGGCCTTTTTAGTTTCACTTTATTTGATTTACCTGTATTACGTGTTTTTTCATAATGTTTATTTGTGACACTTAATAAATTTATTTGATTTGATTTGATATTCGCCGGTTCTTCACGTCGGCTCCAACAACACCAAAAATTAACGCTACCTACAACATACACGGAACTTAATAAATATTTATTAAATATTTTCTTTTCTTTTGTAATTTTTATAATTACCATTGTCATGATTTGCAAAAGCATTAGTGCAATAACATTTTCTCATCTGGCAACACTGCTCAATACTGCCAACTGTAAAGATGGCGGTTGCCGTTGCGGAAGTGAGCAGTGGCGCCGCCGACACAAATGTATTTGTTTCCGCAGCGCCACCTAGCGCCTAGCTAAGTCAGTGAGTGCAGCCAAAAATATAAAACGATTGGAGTGTCACATGTTAGGCCAGTTGTTACGCTGCAGCCGAGGAGGAAAGTTAGTGCTTACTAAGTAAACCGAACAGTAGTAGTG
This sequence comes from Schoenobius gigantellus, assembly GCA_963935595.1. Lineage (NCBI taxonomy): Eukaryota > Metazoa > Arthropoda > Insecta > Lepidoptera > Crambidae > Schoenobius > Schoenobius gigantellus. The sequence continues at coordinate 43,605,667 of OZ012541.1, read as the reverse complement.
TTTAATTTATTGTGAGAAGAATAAAGGTAACTATTGAGGAGACTGGAGTTTTATTACACTTCAGAAATGGGATATACTAAAGGTACGCTCAAAATTTTTATTAATATGTTCCAGGAGTTGAAATTACGAAGTTACTTTGGATAGATAGAGTAATTTTAGGTTGGTTATAATAAAAGCGGTTAAACGTCATAATAGCATTTCTTTACATGCGACACACTTTTCACACACCGCACGTGATCGAGGCAACTCTTCGATCGTGCACGGACACATTACATTTTTCATACACAGCACGTGGTCGAGGCTACTCTTCGATCGTGCACGGACATATTACATTTTCACACAGCACGTAGTCAAGGATGTTGCAAATACATAACATTTTACACACAACAAGAAGGTTATAAAATAAGTGAAAGAAATAATAAGACACGAGAACAATTTTATTTTTAATTTTTACGATGTAAAACGATGACTACTAACAGCCTCTCTTTATTTTTTTTTCTCTTGAGGCCAGGCACGTGCCAGTTCACACATGTGCAAGTAAGGGAGAAATACTTTTCCAAACCATGATATGTATTGACGTAAATTAACAAGGCAAGGAGATGTTATTTTTAAGAAATATATCACACTATATCTTCTTCAAATACTCATATAAGTAACAATGATCATTTTTGAAAATAGCGAATGATTACAGTGCGCGGCACGAATGTAGAATGTGCGCAGTGCGCACATAAAACGAAAAACAGATCCTGGTTGAGATAGGGTTCGCGGGGGGAAGTGCGTTACTATAGCAACCCCGGCGCGGGTGGACGCGTGCCCCCGCGCAGTGCTGTCATATCACGTCTCCCGCCGCCCGTGCACGCTCCTCTGTCGTCACAAGTACAGGCAGCAACAGCGATTATATTGTATTATTAATTTTCATTTAGTATTTTTAATAAGATGAATAGAATTTTAAGAAGGCAAATACGTAAAATGATTTCCGATGTTTACTGTTATTTTTAAAAGTTTTATAGTAACACTAAACGGACAGATACTCAAATCATAGAAGAAACAGCCGAAGCAACGAAGACCTCAATTAGTACAGTTCGGAGAGTAATAAAGGAAGCTACCAAGTCGGAATTCTTGACAGTTTTTCGAACGCCAGGAAAAAGTAGGCCTCGATCCAAACCAAAAACTGGTATAGACAACTTTGATCAAGGTGTCATTAAAAGGGCAATCCATAATTTTCATTTAACCAACAAAGAATTACCAACGATTAAGAAGCTTCTTACAAAACTGCAATCCGATATAAATTTTCAAGGATCTGACCGCAGTCTACGACGTATTATTAAAGTTTTGGGATTCAAGTGGAAAGCAACTGAAAATAATAGGAAAGTTCCTTTAGAAAAATCTAGCATTAGGTTGCAAAGAATACAATATTTGGAAAAAAAAATCAATATAGAAGAGAAGGAAGATCTATCGGTTACACAGATGAATCATATGTGCATGCAACTCATTCTACGTCAAAATCTTGGTCTGATGGTTCTAATAAAGGTTTAAAGAAACCAATTTCGAAAGTCCAGCGGGTGGTAATAGTTCACGCCGGTTCTGAAACCGGCAAACGCATTGTTAGTTCTTGAGTCTGGTACTAAAAGCGGAGACTACCACGATGACATGAACTATGAAAATTATTCTAAATGGCTTAGAACAATGTTAACCCGACGAGCGTAAGGTTGGGTGTGGTACACCCAGACCATTTTAAATCGTTTAATATTTTAATAGCGAATTATTATTATGCACTGTGCGCCTGAGTAGCTGCACGGGGGGAGGTAAGGAAGCGTCGCCTGCTACCGCTCAGTCGATCGCCGCCCGGCGAACTGTGTAGACGAGGTTGAAGCTGCCATCGGGTGCGTTGAACCCACCTTACGCTTCATGTAACGATTTCAAGCAAACTAATTTTATTTTATTTTTCTATATTTTGTTTTGTTTTATTTTCAGACTACAAATCTAGAATGTCGTTCGAAGATAACCAAAGTAGGTTATTGCGTCTTTTCTATGAAGCTGAAATCAGTTCTTCTGACGAATCCGGTAGTGACAACGATATTGATAATGTAAGTGTAAGAAGCTGTGAAAGTGAGACAGAGCAGGAGTTAGATGATGAAGAACAGCCTGTAGAAGAATTAGAAGAGAATAGTAGCGAAGGTAATGGTAGATATTTGTTGGGAAAGAATGGAATAAAATGGTTTACAGTACCAGAAAGATCTAATGTACGTACTAGTTCGGAAAATATTGTAAGAGAAAAACAAGGCGTAAAACCTATTGGACAAAAAGCAAAAACAGCTGGTGAGTGTTGGAACTTATTTATTACAAATGACATTTTGCAAGAAATAGTAATCCACACAAATGTTCAAATAAGCCTCAGGCGAGCGACATGCCAAAATAGTCACACAAAAAAATATGTGATGACTGATATTACGATGTCAGAATTGAAAGCTGTTATTGGACTTTTGTATTTAGCTGGGCGTTTCAAGTCGAATCATCTAAATTTGAAGGATTTGTGGAGGAGTGATGGATCTGGAATCGAGATTTTTAGGACAACTATGACTTTGAAAAGGTTTCAATTTATTCAAAATAGCTTACGATTTGATGATAAGGCCACACGCCAAGAACGAAAAAGTATTGATAATTTGGCCGCCGTTTGTTCTGTTTTTGAGAAGTTTGTTGCATGTTGCCAGTCAACTTATTCACCATCTGAGTATACGACTATTGATGAACAACTTCCATCATTTCGTGGCCGTTGCAGTTTCCGCCAGTACATGCCGAACAAACCCAGCAAATATGGTTTGAAAATATACGCTTTAGTAGACTCGAAGTCGTTTTACGTTATCAATCTTGAAATCTACCCGGGAAAACAGCCACCGGGTCCGTATGCACTCAGCAATAAAGCACTCGACGTTGTAGATAGACTCGTAGCTCCAATTTCAAAGACCAATCGTAATGTAACCTTTGATAACTGGTTTACCAGTTATCCATTGTTCTTACACTTGCTGAAGGAACATCGTTTGATGAGCACAGGGACTGTTCGCAAAAATAAGACTGAAATTCCAAAGAAAATGCTCGAAAAACGTAACAGAGATATTCCTAGCACAATATTTGGTTTTCAAAAGGTTATCTCATTAGTGTCCTATGTGCAAAAAAAAGTAAGGTGGTTTTATTGATGTCGACCTTACATCATGATGATAAGATTGATCCTACAAGCTTAGAGAAACAAAAGCCTGATATAATTACCTTCTACAACCAAACTAAAGGAGGTGTAGATGTTGTGGACCAATTATGTAGCAATTATGATGTATCACGCAATACAAAAAGATGGCCAATGGCAATTTTTTAAGCAATTTTGAATATGTCAGCTATAAATAGCATGATAATCTATAAAGACAATAACAACTCTTCCGTAAAGCGTAGAGATTTCATCAGAGACTTAGGAATAGAATTAATTTCAGAACATTTACGAAACAGAAAGGAAAATCTTCATTTACCAATAGAACTTCGTAAAAGGATCCAAGATCATGTTGGTGAATCTTCAAAAGAACCACCACAAAAAATAGCAAGACCTATAAGAAGATGTGAAATATGTCCAACTAAAAAAGACCGCAAAACTAAATACGTTTGTTACCAATGCAACCGTTACTTATGTATGGAACATGCCATTTTCGTTTGTGATAATTGTACAAGATCTGAAGATGAATAAGTAAATTTTTATTAGTTTTATAATAAAGTTAAAGCATTATTTTGTTTTAGTGCTTAGTCTATTAGAAGAAAAAATACTTTATGTTGATACTGTTTTCATATTTTTGCCAAAAATTGATGAGTATATGTCGTAAGCAATAAATATAAGTTCATTTTGTTATTATTGTTAAATCTTATTAAATATAATTAATTTATTTTTTCATTTCATCTTTAAATATAGTTCAAAATAGAAGTATAGATCATTTTAGTATTCAATAAAATAATAAATAAACATAATACTCTATTAAAACCACACAATCACTATCAGGGTTTGCTACACCCATCTAGCGCTCTGTGTTACATGTTCCAACCTTACGCTCATCGGGTTAATTCCGAATTTACCACCTATGTCTGTCGTAGTGGTCGACAATGCGTCGTACCACAATAAACAATACGATGCAGCGCCTAATTCAAACGCTAATAAAAGTGAAATGCAAGCTTGGCTGTCAGATAAAGGAATTGCTTTTCATCCTAATATGTATAACCCACAATTATATGAATTGAGTTACTTTATAACTGATTATTTTTCTTTGTTTTTTTAATAGTTAAACTAGCTGTGCCCGCGAACTACGTTTCGCCTTAATTTATTTTTTCCCGACATCTTCAACAAATATCGTTAATGTTCACAGAAATAAATACAAAAACTTAACAAATTATATACTCAAACCTTCCTCGAGAACGCTATCAAGTAGTGAAAACCGCTTGAAAATTGGTGCAGTAGTTTTTGAGTTTATCGCGAACAGACAGACAGACAGATGCGGCGGGGGACTTTGTTTTATAATGTGTTTATCAGGTAATTTGCTATTTTTTTCTATTTCGCTGAGTTGAGCCTACCTGCTCCTCTGAATTACGCTACTACTCTTGTAGTTTTAAGTGTAAAATCCATTTTTTAACCGACTTCAAAAAAGGAGGAGGTTTTTAATTCGGTTGTTTTTTTAAATGTTTGTTACCTCATTACTCCATCATTTTTAAACCGATTTCCAAAATTATTTTTGTATTCGATAGAGTATACTGCATGGGACCCATGGTCACCCATGGAAAGTCAGGATCTGATGATGGGATCCCATAGAAAATAGAGGAAAACTCGGTGAGCTGGTATTAAATTAGGGTTTCTTTAACTGAAAAGATTTCATTCACTAAAAAGTTAAAAATAATTATTTTTTTACAAAAAATAAAACCGACTTCAAAAACACTAAACACTTAAAAAAAATATAAGAATAGGTACAGACAACATCACACTTCTATATTGAAGTCGGTGACAAATTTTAACACTTTCTAGGAGATGATCGTTTGGCGCCGAGTTCAATATATAGAAGTGTGATGTTGTCTGTACTTATTCTTATATTATTTTTAAGTTTTTAGTGTTTCTGAAGTCGGTTTTTGTTTTTTGTAAAAAGAAATTTAACAGATCAAAAAAGGAGGAGGTTATCAATTCGGTTGTATTTTTTTTATGTTTGTTACCTCATAACTCCGTCATTTTTAAACCGATTTCCAAAATTCTTTTTGTATTTGATAGAGTATACTGCAAGGGTGGTCCCATGGTCACCAAAGTCAGGATCTGATGATGGGATTCCATAGAAAATCGAGGAAAACACTAAATTAAATTAGGGTTTCTTTCACTAAAAAGATTTCATTCACTAAAAATTTTAAAATAATTTTTTTTACAAAAAATAGATCCGACTTCAAAAACACTGAAAACTTAAAAATAATATAAGAATAGGTACAGACAACATCACACTTCTATATTGAAGTCGGTGACAAATTTTAACACTTTCTAGGAGATGATCGTTTGGCGCCGACTTCAATATAGAAGTGTGATGTTGTCTGTACCTATTCTTATATTATTTTTAAGTTTTCAGTGTTTTTGAAGTCGGTTATATTTTTTGTGATATTTTAGTTTCATGAATCCAAAAATGTCAAGAGATAAGTGTTGTGTACCTGGATGTAAATAATCTAAGACCTGGATGTCATGAAAGTGGGCGTGAGTATTCATAGTGACTTACTTCCTTTTAATTCTTAAAAAAAATTTGCTCGATGGTAGAGGCTCAATAATATTTATCACGTTCACAAAAGCACCATAATGTGTCTGTAGAATTTTGGGTAAATAGGATTAGGATTATTATTATTATATTCAAGATATAATTTAATGTGCTAATTAATGGATTAAATTGGGTAAATTAATAGAAAAAATATATTACCTACTATGAACTTTTATGTTTATTGTGGTGTTATTGAATGTCACTTTCATTGTATGACAGTATTATCTTTTTAGGGACATTAGTGTTTATTAAGGATTAGTACTTTCTTTCATTTCCGTGTGGTGACCACAGATCACAGACAGGGTGTCTCAGAAACAATGGATAAACCTTTAACTGTTGATAGGTTTCGTCGAGACCTCTCTAATCTCAAATTTTGACTTTAGTAAAAATATCTCGGTTTTCAAGATATTTGATAGTTTATGATTTTTTTTAAAAATGCCACTTTTGGTTGGTTTTTAATGTGCCATTTTTACAAATACGGACTTTTTCTGATTCAGGTTTTTTTAGCTTCTAACGGAATAGTTCGGCTATCAATAACAGTGGTTAAAATTAAGCTAGCTAATCACGAAGTGCTTGGAAAAAACAATGTTCCAAAAAAAATTAAACAAGAAATTATTTTTCTTCGTGTTTGGTCTGCTACCATGTAAAAAAAATGTATGACGCTCATCCTACCCATTATCTTAAAAAAATGCTTAGTTATTCTAGTTTCAAAAAAGGTATGATAAACTTATGCTTAATGTATCTCTGAACTTTTATTACTGCTTGAATAGCAAATGGTATGAAAATTTTAAAAAGATTGTCGGATTAATTATTTTTCGGATTAATTTTATTCGGTTAATTTAGTTTTCCAGTATTAAGTTTATGCTTTCTTGACTTTCTGACTGGTTGAATAGCAAATAAAATGAAAATTTGAAAAAAAAAAAGGTTTTTTCCACTAATAAGCACTTAAAGCTTATTTGTAAACATTCGTTTGCGAGTCACAGAGTTGAGAAACGTGTTTTTTTTTGTGGCCCCTGCCTGCCACATGTCTCATCCACTATGCGCAATCAAAAAGGAGCCTTATCATTAACAGCACATGAGTCATAAGCATTTGCAACCTTACCTGCTATCGCATTTCCTGGAAGGACTTTTTTTACCTGCGTCTGATCATTGGGTTCTTTGTTACGATTGTTAGTGTCCTTCTGAACTCCGGTTGTGACCCACGCGTGTTTTCTGTATTCGAGAGATTCGATAGAGCTTCGATGATTTTAAACGACATTTTGCTGTGATTTTGGACTTGACTAGCTTTGCGATTCGGATATTGTTTGTGCTGTGAAACCTATTGACAACTGGTGATCATATGGACTTGGCTAGCTTTACGATTTGGATATTGTTTGTGCTGTGAAACCTAACTGACAACCAATACATAACACTGAACACGCCTAGACATCAGTACACGTCGCGCGAATATGCAAACATGCATTTTTCTTTATGGCGAATGTCGAGGAAATGCTAACGCTGCTGCTCGTCTGTACGCAGAGAGGTAAGTATATTTATTTTCTCTTTAATTCAATCAATCTTATTTTTTTTTAAATCACACACATTTATTGCAACTTTAGTTAAACGTATCAGGATGGGTCTTACATTATGTTATCCTTCTAAAAATAGTCACACGCCGTGTTTAATTAGATTTTAAAATTAAATGAATTAGTAAATTTAATAACGTAATTTTTGTATTAGGTACCCCAACGCACGTCACCCGGACTATCGAGTTTTTGCTCGGGTACATAATTTGTACTGCGAAGGGAGGCTTCCAGGAAGAGGCATTGGTGGTGCAGGGCCAGGAAGACCAGAAAGAAACGACGATGAAGAAGTAGTAGTCCTCGACGAAATAGAAGAAGATTCAACACGTTCTGTGCGTGGAATTGCATATTGAAAAAATACCTTTTGCACCCTTTCCATATTCAAAGGGTCCAAACTCTACAGCCTGCTGACTATCCGCGCAGGATTGCATTCTGCAGAATCATGTTAAATAAAATAAGGGAGGACCCGCAATTTTTCAATAAAATTTTATGGACGGATGAATCCTCATGCCGGAGAGATGGATATTTCAACATCCACAATCTACATAGCTGGCAAGTTGAAAACCCACATTTGATGAGGGAAGATCGGTCCCAAGTTCAATTTAAAGTTAACTTGTGGACTGGGATTATTGACGGACAGGTGATCGGGCCATATGAACTTCCAGCTACACTGAATAGTGAAATTTACCTTAATTTTTTACAAAATGCTAGAAGATGTCAATTTAGAAGTGAGGCGGAGAATGTGGCTTCAAAATGATGGGTGCCCAGCTCACTACGCAATAGTAGTATGAAATTATTTAAATCAACACTTCCCACAAAGGTGGATAGGCCGGCTCGGCCCTATTTTATGGCCGCCCAGATCGCCGGATCTAAATCCCTTGGATTTTTTTTATTGGGGATGTCTGAAAGACCTTGTCTACGCGAGGCCAGTATCCTCAATAACAGAGTTGCGTACTCGCATACAAAATGCAGCTGCACACATAAAAACGTCTGGTTACGCGCGCCGCATCAAACTTTCTTTTATAAAAAGATGTAGGGCGTGTATCAGAGCGCAAGGACGCCAATTCGAACATTTATTGTAAATTTAATAAAAAATTAAAATTTCATGTTGTTTTATTTCAAATTCTATATTCAAACTAAGAATTAATAACTATTCCGAAAAAAATCTTTTTAAAATTTCATACCATTTGCTATTCAAGCAGTAATAAAATTTAAGAGATACATTAAGCATAGGTTATTATACCTTTTTTGAAACTAGAATAACTAAGCATTTTTTTAAGATAATGGGCATGATGAGCGTCATACATTTTTTTTACATGGTAGCTGACCAAACTCGAAGAAAAATAATTTCTTGTTTAATTTTTTTTGGAACATTGTTTTTTCCAAGCACTTCGTGATTAGCTAGCTCAATTTTAACCACTGTTATTGATAGCTGAACTATTCCGTTAGAAGCTAAAAAAAACTGAATCAGAAAAAGTCCGTATTTGTAAAAATGGCACATTAAAAACCAACCAAAATTGGCATTTTTAAAAAAAATCATAAACTATCAAATATCTTGAAAACCGAGATATTTTTACTAAAGTCAAAATTTGAGATTAGAGAGGTCTCGACGAAACCTATCAACAGTTAAAGGTTTATCCATTGTTTCTGAGACACCCTGTATGTAGCAAGCTAGTGGTGACGAATTTAGAGCGGGAGCCGTGCCAACTGCCAAGAGAGCTATGGCCATTAGTATGCTAGATGGATTAAATAGTTTTGATATAAATTTCATAGTAGTTTAAAATATATAAATACTAATAGTATTGCTAACAAAGTAAGAAACGAGACCAAACTCATTATCAAGTCAAATTGTCTTGACAATGGTTTAGATTTGGACATGCATTTCATATAGAATATTATTTATTTTAACCAGTGCCCTTATTTCAATTATTACTTAATTTTCACAGGTTCACATACAGTTCTACATGATTTCCCACATCCGGAGAAAGATCCTGATCGATTTAGAACATAGGTATATGCAGTAGGTGGTAACATACTTGGCTTTAGTAATAAATATATATAAAAACATCGCAGAATTTGTCGTGGTCACTTTGAAGAAAAATATTGCTGCAGATTCAATAGACTTAGACTTAGCAATATAGGAATACCAACTACTGATATGCCAGGTAAAGTATTCTTTATTCTATTATTTCTAGATGAACTGTAATCAATAATATGGATTAATTTATTTCTTTTATTACAGGACTATTTCAAAGTTTAATATTGTTATGCAAACCCCTGCAAGCAACCAATAATTTATTGTGCAGCATCGAGTCAACTTCCAAAAAGTAATAATCTCTTTGGAAAATATTATATCCTATACCTGCATATTTCATTAAAAAATGAGACATTGATAGTTGTTGTAATGAACTTGTAACATTTCAGATGTGAGGAACGTAAGTTGCAACATTTTTGCTGAAACTCCAAATCCGATTTATAAGATAGACAAACAAACAGAAAACATTTGTCCAGAAAATATGTGACAATTGAAATTTTGTTGGTACAGTTGCCGGCACGTAAGTTTGCAAAAACGAGGTATATTATGACTATAATTGACTCGAATGGTGGGCACTATGAATAATAATAATACTGAAATATTATTGGCCAGAATGGAAATAGAATGAAACGCAGTAACCATTTTTGTTGCACATGAGGGTACACGCGTAAAATCACAAAATTGACTTCAAAATCTTGCCAAGTTACGTGCCGGCGACTATACGCTATAAACTAAATAAATTGCATTAATGTTTTTTTTTCAGAAATTCAGAACAAATCCATTCATGATACAAAATCTGTTGAAAAATGGTATGTAGAGCAATATATCACAAAAATGCATAAAGGCCAGCCCTCTTTTTTTATTCTTAGCAAGTAGTTGTAGAAGCTGACATAATAGTAGTGGGGAAATGTATAGTACCTCCATATGATATTGCATGGATGATATTGTAGAAAGATATTAATATTTTGTCTTTGTGAATATACTCGTTTTACTTAAATGTTTCAGTGTGTAGAAGAGCAACAAAAAATATATTCCACTTTAATCAAGAGAAAAAGGTGATGCATTATCAGCTTGTTGCAGCTAAGAGAAAAATAAGAAAACTGCATAACAAAGTGAAGAAACAATTTGCAGAAATTAAAGCAGCTAAAAACTTGACATCCAACCCATTAGTTTTGAGTGTATTGGAAAATTGCACAAGCAGTGCAAAGCTGTTAATGCAGATTTAATGGTGTGAAAATAGGAAAAAAAGATAAAGGATGCCGTTTTACACTGAAGGATAAAATTTTATCATTATGTATTTTGAAACAAAGTCCAAATGCTTATAAATTCTTCAGACAAATCCTGGCTAAAATAATTCAAAAATTTAATTTGAAACCAGGGATCATTAAAATCATATTTTCTTAATTGAAGGAAAAAGGACAGAACATGGAACCAAAAGATAGGTTGTGTATTTTATTATTTGATGAGATATCTTTAAAAGCACATGTCTCATACAATGAAAAAAAAAAAGATAAGATCACAGGATTTCTCGACGATGGGTTTGCCCGACAGCTAGAATTTGCTGATCATACTCAATTGTTTATGGTGCGTGGTCTTGTTAAAAATTATAAAAAAGCTGTAGCATACACATTTGCAGCTAGTGCAACAAAAGCTTGACTAGCTTTAGCGTGACAAATTAAGGAGGTGGATTAATGGATAAGAAATTATACTATTATACGACCCTCCTTACCTTTTAAAAGGTATCCGAAATAATTTAATTACAAAAAACTTAAAATTTATAAAAGACGATGAGGCAAAGATTGCAAAATGGTCACATATAGAGATGTTAAATAAAGAGAATCCAGGATACAAAGAAACGAGAATGATCCCAAAACTGACTGTGAAAGTCATATAAATCTTGAGAGAATCAACAAAATAAAAGTAAAGTATGCAAGCCAGATTTTCAGTCGCACTGTTGCCTCCAGCATGGGATACCTTGCGATACCGAGTTGGCACCGGTTTTAACGCGACTATTTCGGCTCTCTTATTCATCTGGCGTAGTCCTAACCTCATGGAAGACAGCTTTAGTGCATCCGATCCCTAAGAAAGGTGACCGCTCGAATCCGTCCAACTACAGGCCGATAGCTATAACCCCTTTGTTTTCAAAGATAATGGAATCACTAATCAACCGCCAGCTTCTCCGGTACCTAGAGGATCACCAGCTGCTCAGTGACCAACAATACGGCTTTGCTGGTGATCTGCTAGTTTACTTGACACATCATTGGGCAGAGGCAATTGAAGCGAAGGGGGAGGCACTGGCAGTTAGTTTGGACATCGCGAAGGCCTTCGATCGGGTATGGCACAAAGCGCTCCTCTCAAAACTTCCTTCATATGGGCTTCCCGAGAAATTATGTGGATGGGTCACTAGCTTTCTAGCAGACAGAAGCATTAAGGTCTTGATTGACGGTGAATGCTCAGACCCAATGTCTGTAAATGCTGGTGTCCCCCAAGGATGTGTGCTTTCACCTACACTATTCCTTCTGCATATCAATGATATGCTGCAAATCAGCAGCATTCATTGCTATGCAGACGACAGCACGAAAGACACCTTCTATAACGGCCGTGCGAACTCTTCTCGGGAAAACGTCATTGAGTGCCGGAATAAACTTGTGTCTGAAATCGAAACTTCATTAGAGAAAGTCTCTAACTGGGGTCGACTTAATTTAGTCCATTTCAACCCCTCAAAGACACAGGTTTGCGCGTTCACCGCAAAGAAAATGCCATTTGTCGTATCTCCTCGCTTTCAGGGCATTCCCCTAACTAAATCAGCCATTATTGGGATCCTTGGTGTCGACATATCGAGCGAAGTCCAGTTCCGTGGCCACTTTCACTCCGGCGCACCGCCTTCAGCTTTACAAGGCGCAGGTTCGGCCTCATATGAGTAGTGTATTATTGTTCCTTCTATATCTCGTTCAATCGCAGACACGATTTCACTCCATCTATAAGGAACAATAAAACACGTGGTAGCAGATTTTTACAGTTACAAAAGTAAATTTTCAGTTTAGAAGTTTACGCTCGTATTATTCCGTGTTTAAGTACAAAATCACCTAATGATTCGAACCAGCGATTGCTGGTTATGTTTTGATAAATTATCATTCAAAATAATTTACTTCAAATCTAACCATTTCAGTAGTTAAGTATTTTCTGTCAGCAAATGTTTAGCGTCATATGGCTCGTTGCGCCATTAAGTAGTTAAGTATTTACTGTCAGCAAATTCTTAGTGTCGTATGGCTCGCCGCGTCCGGTGTGACCGCGGCGTCCGCGACCTAATTACACTTGTTTTGTCTTCAAAAATAATTATTTTAAATTGAATTGAATATTGCAGCTAGAAATACGGTTTTGTTTGACTGACCACAGCAACGTTCGCTGTGGTCAGTCCTAGGATGGGTGACCAAAATAAGAAACATCTCAAGCTCCTCCGTGCTTCGGAAGGCACGTTAAACAGTGGGTCCTGCGCCTGATCTCACCCCGATCGTGTCGGTTAACCGTCCCATCGGACTAGGCGAGTGAAGGAACAGAGAGTGCACTTGCGTTTGCGCAGTCACTTGTGCCCTATAATATCTCCTGCGCAGATGGCTAGTCTCTGTGGAGATTGTCCGCCGTGACCGAATATCGGTTAGGAGGACATTATTATTATTATATCCAAAGAAAGTTGGCGTCAGACAGATCGGCTGTAAAAACCTCAGTCAAAACTATGTTTTGGAGTGATTGTCATTCCAAGCAAATCAGACCCTGGGCTACGAAGTGATGATAGAAAGATACTATTTATTACTCACCACGAAAGTAGTACAGTTACAGAAGTTTTACAAAGCTAAAATGTACAATTTCGACAGTCTTATCGCTAAGAGTGATATCTTCCGGAGAACCTTTGGACAGAGGACACTTTGTTTAAATGATTTTGCGACATTCCTAAATGTGAAAAATGTTATACTAGCGGTTTTTCTAGTATTAGCGTACAAACAGAAAGCGTTATGATGAAATATATATTATGCTTGCACTAAAAATAGACAAAAAGATGTACTCCATATGACGTAGGATTTTTATTTTATGTTTATAATCCTTGTCAGTTTTGTTTGATATAAGTGTAAAGAAACGGACCCAAATGATAGCAAAAATACTTAATTTTATATGTAAGTATATATCAAAATGTAAATTATTCGTTTGAAAACCTATATAGAAATAATGGTTAAACCCAATCATTTATTTATTACAATTATTAACGCCCAAGGTTAATATATATGTACAACTTACTGAATTTGGTTTTATTTATTAGCATTCACTAGATATTAATATATGTAAGTTAAATAAGTGGATATGGACTAGCGATTAGAATCAAATATCAACATCATCATCAGCCATTAGGTCTTCTGCTCAGAAGACATAGGCCTCCCTATGAATCTCCTTCAACCCTAACCAGGTCACTTATCCACCGGGTAGGAGGCATGCCTACTTACTGTCTGAATTAAATATGTATAAGGTTTAACATAATAAAGCATATAAATAAATAGCAGCATAATGAGCGTATGCACATTTTAACTACGTGGAAGTCGCAGTGTGGACCCTATCACGCGCGCCTATAAGGGCAGGGAGAATACCGGGGTGGTTTAGTGGTTAGGCCGGCACTCTGCTGGGAGCCCCATACACGCTCGTCGTCTAGCCAACGGCGAGTACGGTTCCCCTCGACAAAAAAATGGTAAAGGCAGTTCGACATATCCAAAAACTTAAAGGTCATAACAACTGATTTTCAATCAATGAAACTATTATTATATTAATTAACAAAGACCCAATTAAATATTTATCGTAGGTTGATGTGCTGTTGATTGTACTTTAATTAAAATTGCAATAAGTTTTCGTGTTTAATAATGTTTCATTCTTATTTTTTGGTTTGTTTTAATAACACTGAAACATAAATCTAATATATAAAATTCTCGTGTCACAGTGTTTGTTATCAAACACCTCCGAAACGGCTTGACCGATCTTTATGAAATTTTTTGAATATTTTCAGTAGGTCTGAGAATAGGTCGTAAACTATTTTTTATTATGGCGAAACGTAGTTCGCGCGGCACAGCTAGTAATATATAAAAAATTCAAATACATTGAAAGTTATAAAAATGCATTTACAAGGTATTACTGCATTTTTTTAAACTTTTTAGTAACAAATGTCGTCTTAGTTAAAAACGTGGGTATATATGTATCTTATTTACATTAATTTTAAAATCTAATAATGAATTTCTTTCGTTTAAAACACAATTATGTCAATAAACTACCCTAATAAATATATTTTATGTATAAAATTTTATTGATGTTTGTTTAATTTGTGTTTAAATAATAAATCTTTGAAATTGAATTATTTCAATAATGAATGGAAAGTTTTTAACGAGCAAATTAAAGGTCAATACGTAAAGTCATTTAAATAGGTTATTGCACACGGCACCACGGCGAAAAATGTCTAGCGCGCAACTCTCGATAGGGTTGTCACGAGTGACGAGAGAGAGTCAGTCGTAGTGGGACGTCGACAACAAGATTTTGCTGTAAGATTTTACTTTAGTAGTAATAGTATTCAATTAGTTTTAGGACAATCCTAGTGTACTGACCTGTTAAACATATAGGTATTGATTGTTTGCTTAATGTTACAATAGTCAAAATCTGTAATAACAATGTATAAATATTATACATTGTATTGTTTTTTTCTATTTAATAACAAATATTTTTAATTATTGATGACATAATAATGACGTCACAGAAATGTCTTACTAAAACTAGTATACAAAGAAAAAAGGAATAACTAGAAACAAAATACTTATAAACTACTTTACTTAAAAAAAATACAAATTGTTTTTTCTAATGAAAGTTGATTACGTTTTTCACTAACGTAGATTTACTGAAACAACATTCAGGATAATTTTTTCACGTACAGTCAACAGCTCATCAACCTTCATCAACTTTTGCACCAGCACAGTGCATCGACTATCACTTCATATTGATCTCTTTGTGTTAGACTTAAAGTTAATACTATTTTTCGTTGTAGTTTTTCTTATTCAGGTTTCAAAAACAGATACATTTGTGACAACCCTAGTAAAAATTGATGAATATTCAATAAGTTCCTATATAATGCGAAATTTTCGAGTAGTGGTTCATTCTGTTCTTCAAAGTGCTTCGAGCCAAGGAACTAGCTGCAACAGTGTCGTCAGTCGTCGTCGAGGAGTCTCCCCAGCACCCAGATCTTCAGCCACAGTACTTTATTTGTGAGTGTTCATTATGTAAGTACTTTGAAAGGTTTACTGATAGTTGGTTGTAATTACTATTTCCTCCAAGTTTCGTACGGAGAAAATAACAATGAGATAGTTTTAAAGATCGTCACACTTACAATGAAGGATCAGTGTAAGTATGCATTGTCTTTTTCCGATACTCAATTTTGCGTTACTTTTTCAGGTCTGACTCCGAGTTTGAAGTCTACCAACCAGTGCAGAAGACCAAACCTAAGACAAAACCAACATCTCGAGATAACATCAGGTAAGGTTTAATTTATGCTGTCGTCATAGTATTTATTAAATCTTCGAATCGTTAGTGAAGATTTTATGTGATAATACCACAATATTTATTTATTAGGGTATGCCAACAGTACACATATTAATGAATTAGATTGAAGTGGATAACAATTGAACACTAAAATGATTATGAATGAGTGAATGGTGTTAGTATGCTGTTGCTGATCAGTATTAGCTAGGAGACTAACAATATTATTAAATTTATCTTTTCAGGTCTGACTCCGAGCAAGAACTGTTCGAGCCAGCGCAGAAGCCTAAGCCTAAGAGAAAACCAATCTCTCGCGATACTATCAGGTAAGATATGAGTTATTTATGCAAGTGAAGTGGTAATTTCGTTTTAGGTTCATCACTGATAGAGTGGGTTTTTTTTTGTATTGAAGTGTTGTTTTCTTTATCGATCATAGTGGGTTAGATAAATTCGAAGATTGCAGGTGTCAATCGTAGGATAGGAACATTGCGTTCTACAACAACATAGTAATATCAATTATTGTTGAGTTGTTTCACGTTCTTGCTGATTGTCCTAACATAGGATATAATACAATCTCTTTTGTCTTTTACAGGTCTGGTTCATCGAAAAAGGCTAAGTCGAGCTCAAAGGAGTCGTTGAATTTGTTCGGGTTGGTGTCGGACGACGAAGAAGTTACAGCCGAGCGTGCGTCACGCGTCAGGCAGGGCAAACGACTCGACAGCAGCCTCGCCAACAAGACCGCGCACGGCACGCTCCTGCGGCGTACTCCGCTCGACGGTCGCTACTACGTGGAGACGCGCGTATACAGCACGGACGAGGCGTTGGCCGTAGCGCCCGACCAGCGGTACACCAAGGCGCTTGTCACACTCAAGGTGCAGCTAGAGCCAGACCAGCCCGAGTGGGACTACTTGCAGCAGTTTTTAAAGCGGTCAAAGTCGTTGTTTAAAGATAAGCCTGTATTTTATAGTAATAAAACAAATATTAAATAAATAAATTAACTAAGCAAGTAAAATATTTTTTACAATAGGTTTTTATATTTAATCCGGTTTTTTTGAGCCCACGTCCAGGTAAAGTTACAGTCGTAACTTAGGTATTAATGAGGTACGGTAATCATTCATTTAGTTAAGTGGATAAGTAATTAACTAAAAATACTATAGATTAGCGTTAGGTAACAAGTTGTATACTTTATTTTTCTGAATTGCTACGATGCCTTTTTGCTCAGAGTGTTCGATGCAATTAGGCAGCAGACAATGGGTAGGACACCTGCGCAGCAGCGCGCACAAGCGCAGGTGCGCAGTGTCGCGGGCGCACGACGACGCCGGTGTTGTCGAACTCGCGAGTGCGTTTAGAGGTCGCATCGTTACATACAGAATTACTCCTACAGATGAGTACCGATGCTCTTTACCCGATTCATTCTTGCATAGTATATTTTCTAAAATTTATAATCTTTTGCAAATGTCTCTAAATAAGCATATATGTTTAAAAGTAAATTTTGAATATTTTGCCGATTTTCTTTTATTTAAGAACGAGGTAAATAACATTAAGTCGTTTGTTACAAAAAATTTAACGATTCATCGCAATTTTGATTTTAACGAGTTGTTTGAAACACTCGTAAATACTATTAAGAACAAAGTTGAAGAATTTGAGGATCGTGACAGTGGTTGGACTTTTTTAAGTAATGTTTCCTTAGAAGTTAACATTAATAGATATGATCCTCTAAGAGGGTCTGGTTCAACTTATGTAGATTTACCACTAGCGATAAAAAAGAAAAAGGCGTGTATTAACATCAGGAATAAAGATGAATATTGTTTTTTGTGGAGCGTCGTTGCCGCTTTGTACCCGGCTAAAAAGAACGGTGACCGTACGTCGTCGTATCCGCACTTTGAACAGGTCCTAAACACCGACGATATATCTTTCCCAGTAACGTTTACGGATATCGCGAAATTCGAACAAAACAATCCACATTTAAGTGTAAACGTATATTCATTAAAGAATAATCAGATAGTTGTAGGTCCCATTTATAAGTCTGGATATAAATCCAAAACCAGAACTAAAATTAACTTGCTTCTACTTGAAAATAATGTTCTATGTCACTTTGTTTTGATAAAAAACCTTTCTCGACTTGTAAGAAGTCAAATTACGAAAAATCATAAGAAACTATATTTTTGTGATGATTGCTTGCTATTTTTTACTTCTGAAGTTAATCTTGATAATCATACATGCAGCGGCGTTTGTACAGTACTGCCTGAGAAAGGAACTTATCTACAATTCAAAAATTTCGAACGGAAGCAAGACGTTCCTTTTGTGGTCTATGCTGACTTTGAAACTCTTCTTATACCGTTCGATGGCTGTGAGCCTGACCCTTCATTAAGTTTTACTTCTCAGCGTCAACAGCACATTCCATCAGCTTTTGCTTATCACATAGTGTGCTCGTACGATACCAGTCTGAATTCTTTTGTACAGTATCGAGGAAAAGACTGTGTCCAAAAATTTCTTGATAAACTGTATTTTGACGTTAAAAAGATTTATGACATCTTAGATAAAGAAATTGCGATGGAATTCGATGAATATGACGCAGAGGCCTATGCGCGTACCAATGTTTGTCATATTTGTAAGCAATTATTATTTTTTGACAAAGTGAGAGATCATTGTCACCTCACTGGAAGTTATCGAGGTGCTGCGCATCAATACTGTAACTTACGGTTTAGCGTTCCTAAATTAGTTCCCGTTTTTTTCCATAACCTATCCGGCTATGACTGTCATCTGTTCATCAAAGAATTAGCCGATAGTTTAGGACCTGTTAAAGTCATACCTAAAAATAAGGAAAAATACGTATCATTTACAAAATTTTTACAGTTAAAGAATGAAAAATATGCTCAAATACGATTTGTCGATTCGTTTCAATTCTTAGGAACCAGTTTGGAAAAATTAGCGAGTGGGTTAGATAAAACAGATTTTAAGCATTTAAAAAAATATTTTCCAAACGCAACTGAATTTAAATTATTAACACGCAAAGGAGTATATCCGTATGATCATATGACACATTGGAAATCATTTTCCGAGAAACAACTTCCACACAAAAAAGGTTTCTATAATTCTTTAACTGATGAAGATATAAGTGATAAAGATTACACTCATGCTCAGGAAGTTTGGTCTACATTTAGAATACAAGATATGGGTGGGTACACAGACCTTTATCTAAAAACCGATGTATTGCTATTGACTGATGTATTTGAAAATTTCCGTGAAATTTGTAAATTGAACTATCAATTAGATCCTGCTTTTTACTTAACAGCTCCAAGTCTTTCATTCGATGCTATGTTACTTAAGACCGGCATTCAGTTAGAATTATTAACTGACTTAGAAATTATACGTTTTATACAGAAAGGGATACGGGGAGGTATCTGTATGTGCTCAACGCGATATGCTCGTGCAAACAATAAATATATGCCACAATATGATTTTACAGAACCAGATTCTTTTCTAGTTTACATCGATTGCAATAACTTGTATGGTTATAGTATGTGTCAGTACTTACCTGTTTCAGATTTTAGACTTTTAAGCGAATGCGAAGTAGATTTGTTAAATATCATGAACGTAGCAGATGATGCTGAGTTCGGATATATTCTTGAAGTGGACTTAACATATCCCGAGGAGCTACATAATGACCATAACGATTATCCTTTTTGTCCCGAAAAATTTGTACCACTCGGAGGTAAAACTTCTAAACTCTGTCCTAATCTGTATTCTAAATATCAGTATGTAATCCATTATGTTTATTTGAAAACATGCATTAATAATGGTCTTGTTTTAAATAAAATTCATCGCGCCTTAATTTTTAAACAAAGCCCTTTTTTGGCTAAATATATCAATTTAAACACAGAACTGAGAAAACAAGCTGTAACTACTTTTCAGCAAGACCTTTTTAAGTTGATGAATAATTCAGTGTTTGGAAAAACATTGGAAGACAGTGAAAAAAGAGTCGATGTTCGCTTGGTTAATAAGTGGTGTGATAAATCTAACAAGACAAAAAAGTTCATTTCAGCGGACAAATTAATAGCGAGACCTAATTTTCACAGCGCTACTATTTTTTCCAATAATTTAGTTGGGGTTCAAATGAAACCTGAAAGGGTTATCTTGGATAAGCCAATTTATATTGGTTTTACTGTTTTAGAACTATCTAAAAGTCATATGTATCAATTCCATTATTCTGTCATAAAACCTTACTATGGAAATAAAATACAGCTTTGCTACACCGATACTGATAGCTTTGTTTATAAGATTGAAACGAAAGATTTTTATCATGATTTGAAAGATAACTTTTTAAGCTTCTTTGACACCAGTAACTATAGTTGTGACAATATATTTGGTCTGCCTTTAAAAAACAAAAAGATACCGGGCTTATTTAAAGATGAATTAGGAGGTGAAATTATGACAGAATTCGTAGGTCTCCGGTCTAAGTTGTACTGTATAAAAACGGAATCAGCATTTATTAAAAAAGCAAAAGGTGTGAAAAAAAATGTAGTAAGAGACTTAACATTAGATGATTATAAATCAGTTCTGCTTCACGACAAAATAATACGGAAAAAAAATATTTTGTTTAGATGCATTAAGCATGAGATTTTTACTCAGAGTGTTAACAAAGTAGCTTTATCTAATCAAGATGATAAACGTTTTATTTTATCCGATAAAATTAGAACCTGGGCTTGGGGACATGAAAATCTAATCTAAGATAGTGTTAAATTAGTTAATATAATTGTTTTTGACCTGTTAATATTTTTTATAGTTAATAAATGCAATTAAAATAGTATTATGTGTTTTATTTATTATTGCATCTATATTAATATTATAAAGAGGAAAGATTTGATTGTTTGTTTGTTTGTATTGTATAGGATTCGAAACTACTGAACCAATTTAGATAAAAGTTGGTATAGGGAAAGTTCGAGACCAGGAAACAAAAATAACTCGGGCGAAGTCGCGAGCGGAAAGCTAGTATGCTATAAATTACTGCACTTACACATGCTACATATTTCCGCGTGTTATATTAAGGCTAAATATGATGCAATGCCAAATAAGCATTAAAATAGTATTGTGTTTTTTTATTGCATACCTACACTATAAATTACTGCACTTACACATGTCATATATTTCCACGTGTTGTATTGAGGTCAAGTGTGATGCAATGCTAGATAAGCAAATTTAGTCTAAGCCTCAACTTTATTTGATATTATATTCATTCATAACTCGTTGTTCGTGACAAGCAGTCCATATTGTAATATTATTGTAAGTATCATTCTCTTTTCATATCATTTTTTAATCATTATTGATTATTGAGGTAATTATGGATATCAACTTATTCATTATTATTATTCACTTGTTACAGATAATGTCAAACTCGTCGGATATCTTGTTTTCCCAATATGCACAAGATCCATTGGAAGGCTTCACGCAAGAATATCAAAACATGATACGTCGGGAAGAACAAACTAATGAATCAAGACAGGGAGAGAGAAAAATAAGACAAAGAAAGGACATCACAAGAAAAAGAGCTCGTAAATCTACAAAATCATTTGTGATCACTAAGGAGCAGAAAGGCGTGAAATTAATTAAAATACTGGTCTTGGACTTAGTGAACGATTCTTCAAGTGCATCAAATAGCTGCTTTGACATTGCTGATGCGGAAGAAAACGTAGTGCTGAGTGCTCAATATGTGGTGCAGGAACCGGTGGATGAAATCATGGACCTTACGGAAACCGTTATAAGAAAAATATCCAAAAAACTTTGTGGTGATAACTTATAGATAACTTTTTAATTTTGTTAAAACGTTTTCCTAATAAAAAAATATTTTCAAGTACTAAGTTTTTTTCTTTTTGGGTATCAAACATAATAAAAACAACTTTTATTACACATGACATTTTATTTGAAAAATTCTTAATATAGTTGTATATTAATTTTTAAACAAGATTGTTTCTCTAAATTTAGATTCAAAAATCATATAATGTGTATCCATTGAGAAAACACCATTTTTTAATACACAATGAATTTCTTAACGCACATCTTTTTTTATGAGTTAAACAATGGAACATATTATTACTATACAAATCATTTAACGTATTTAAATTTGGTATACCTGTATAACTTATGTCTATGATATTATTATGACCACATAAATCCTCTACCCATTTAACTTTTTCTTCACCTTTTACAATTATTTTCCTGTCTTTCAAGAAAGGTTTAATAATTCTGTTAAATTCTCTGTAGTCTATATATCCTTCACTCCATTGGTAACCTCTGTTTCTTTCTATCCAACAAACTTGTTTTTTTTCTTCATCAGTTAGTGTAGAAAACGGATAAGGAGGTTTAATTAAAAATATATGGGTAAACTCGAGAGTTGCTATAACAAATTCTTTTACTAAAAACTCATTTTTATTATTTTTAAATCCTTGCAAATCTACAATTATCGTATCGTTGTTCATGATATTTTCCTTACAATATTGCTTAAAGGTTTATATTCAAATATGCAATCGTTCAGAATCAAACAATATGCAGCTGTTTGGTCAGGTATTTCTTGATCTGTTTCAATTTCAACTCTAACGTCAATAGATCCTTTTAACGTTTCATGCTGACGTGAACAATCAATGATGAATAAAGGAGCGACGTCTCTGAATTCTTTTAGACTCATCAACGGCTCTGGTCGACGTCCGTGATAAGACTGTTGAAATCTAATGTACTGTTCGTATAATAAAGTAAATTTATCATCTGAAAAATTTACATTCAGTCCTTCATAGGGATAATATGACGAATTTAAAAAGACTCGTATGTCACGTACATGACAATGATCGAACTCTGCCATTGATAATTCAGCGTTATGTTTCCGATTAGTTTGTAAGGCAATTATAACAAATCGAGGTTTCTCTATTTGTGAAGATGTTTTGATAGACCAAGTATGTTTACGAGTTTTCGGTAATAATGGATATTCATATAAGTCCCAATTACGAAAAGCTAAAGTGATTGCTCGATCTCTCTCTAAATGTTTTAGTAAGTTAATTCTTTCACGGTCTGATACTTTAATGTGCGGAACTCGCCAAGCAATTTTAGTAATTATTATATCATCCACTATTTCACCTTTATTTAATATCAAAGCATTCAGATTTGTGTTGCTTCTCAACAATACTAACTCATGTTTGCAGTTTATTATAACTTTTTCATAGTCTTCTGCAAAACCCAATATTTTGTTCATTGGTATAGAAGCAGAGAATCCGCCATCACCAACACTAGTTGTACCTGTAGTCGACCAGCCCCAAGCTCTTGCGCTTTTGGATTCATTTTCATTTAATGATAAATAAGATTTTATAGTTGTGCTAATTCCTGCATTTTTTATTTTGTCTATTTCCACTCCGTTTAGTTCATATCGAATGTCTTGAAATAGAAATAACACCGGATTATTTACGAAATGCACACTTGACACCTTTTCTTTTTTGCTGTTATAAACATTAATTGTGCCCTCAATATACAAAGTGCTGAGTGAGGGCAGCACATACAAATCTTGCTGATTGATAGGTATTCGTATTTCATCATTCTTGTTGAAACTTGTTACATATGGTTTGTACGAGTGATATTCAAAACTTTCAATGCTGTTATCTATTGACGTCGGTTGAGTTATATTTAATATATTCATTTTAACAAGCCCACTAACTTCAAAAAATCCTTATTGCTTTTAGTCAACTTCTTTCTAAGCCGAAGCGGTGCGTCTTTTTGAGGTGATCTTTTCAAACTGACTCGAGTACACGATGCCTCTTGCTTTTTATTGAAATCAATCATTTTTTTTTCGGAAATGCAAATATAGTTGTACTTCTTCACCTCGTAAATTTACCTGTTTGTTTTCAGCGTCTAGTAACCGTATGCTAATCGCACTTATAGAACTTTGGTTTACTGGAAAATATATTAAATTTTTAGGTATTTCAATGATCCGATATCCTGGTGGTACATTAGGCACAAATTCATAAATTATATGACTAGCTTTTCCGTTCACAAATGAACCGCTGACTACGTCGCATTCAATCCTCACGATGGTTGTTGATAAAATGCTGACCGGATTCTGAGATTCAGTACTTATATTTGCATGTATTGTTTCAGTTCGAAACCCTAAAATTTGACCTAGTGAATCACTTTTGTTAAAGTGAACATTTTTGGAACAAAATATATTTGTCTTTAGAGTATTGTTGTTACAAGTCAATTTTAATACGGTGTTTTTAATATTACTTTTTATGTAATCACAAATATCTTGAAGTTCATAAGACCCTTCAGGAATTTCGATGACTTCATTTTCGCCATAATAAAATTTATTGTTTCGTTTATCAATATTAGGAATAGAATTAAAAGTAGAAAAATATAAAAGACCACATTCATAGTCGCCATGTAACTCCAATGTTGGCGAATAGTTCGTTGTCAAGGAGGCTCCTCTCCCAGTTATAGACACAGTGAAAGACATTTTTATACTGACAATTTTATTTATTTTACACGTTATATAAATGATTTTTCCAATAACATCTTAAAAATTTTAAACATAGATGACCACAGTTAGTAGTACCAAATTTTTGGTGTTGTACGTAATTATAGTTTATTGGTAAGTTGTGTAAATATTGAATTAATTCTAATGGAGGTTTCAAATTACCAAAACTATCAAAATATTCAGCGTAATTGTTTTGCTTGACGAAGGCTACCCAATGTGTTCCAGGATTTTTGGAGCTATCCAAATTCAATATCGCACATTCTATCTTTTTAGGTTTCGTAGGTAACGTATCTCTCATGAAAACACCGCGAAAAAATGGAATGTCACTTGCGTGTTCTAATATATCAATATTGGTAAGTGCACGTCTGGGTAGCCCCTTATTTAGTTTTTTGATGGATTAAAATACAGTCCAGCTCCTTTTTTGTGAGGTTTTATATACAGCCCTTTTCCAAGAGCCACAGCTTCCATCATCCTGTTGTGTCGTTCAGATTCCTGAAGACTTTTTTGTGCAGCTTTAGAATCATTAACAGCCTTTGCTATACCTGCTGCTCCTCCGGCTAATGAACCTAAAGCCGACAATCCCGCAAAAATCGGAATAAGTGGTAAAAGTCCTCCACATTTTGGAATAGGAATGCGACGCGGCAAACGTATTCCCTTTTTATTTGTAAATATCTTTTTTGCAGCAGCGTGGGCATATTTAATTGCAGAGTGACTGTCTTTAGATTTAAGTTTTTTTAATTGTAAGCGTATTTTTTTTACACCGGTCATAAATGATTTGAGCCCACTCCCTGCTTTGAGTTTAGCTTTCATTGCATTTTTAACTATCCAAGAGGCAAACTTTTCTCCTCTTCCAGCATCCTTGGATTTTAACCTTCTTTTCGCCATATTTAAAAGTCCTAAATCAGCTTTATGTCGAACGTCTAAATTTCTATTTGTATAAGCTATATCGTGGTACATACAAGCATTATCTAATTTGTTTATGCCTCGTTCACCTTTAAGCAACCGTTTATGAAGTTTTGTTCCAGGGCCACAAAATTGATATCCAGGTAAATGTAACTCAATCGGTAAATTGTCTATTATTGTGTTAAGTATACCACCACCTTCCTTCATTGATAATTCTAAAGTGAATAGAAGATACAGAATTGCGTAGCAATATTTATACTATTGAACCAATTCACTCTTGTCAATCCAACTGTTCTCTTTATTATTTAGACCTAACCATTTTACATATAGTGTGTTTCCTTTTCTTTTTAAAACTTTCTCAATAAGGTAAAGATCAGGAACTTTAGTTTTTTGTAATTCATACCCGTAAAAAGATCCCAAAATAATTTGTTTGTGTTTATCTTCTATTTGATATGTTTGAGGATTGGTTTCATTAACTTTTACTATGCGGAAAATTTCTGTAGACCAATTTGGAGTATAACCCTTACGAAAATCTCCTTTGTATTTACTTATACGAACATAATCACCTATTCGAAACGCAAATCTCTTTTTTGTTTTAGGTTGTTGCGTTTTAACAATGTTTGACTTAACAAAAATTTCGTTTGACTTAGTAACATCAACAGGCTTAAATTTAGTAATTCGATGTTTAGTGTTGTTATAGTTTTGTATCACGTCATTCAAATTATGTTCAAGCCATTGATATCGTCCATGAAGACTAAATAATTTGTAAAGATGAGACTTGATTGTTCTAATGACACGTTCGACAATGGATGCTTTTTTTGCAGAATATGTAGAATAATGATTTATTTTATACGTTTCCATCAATTTTTTAAAACTCGTATTATAAAACTCAGTTCCTAAATCGGTTTGTAAATTTTTAGGATTACGCGAAGAAGTGGTTAATATACTTTGCATAGCATTCATAACACAGTTTGCTGTTTTTGATTTTAAAGGTTTAGCCCAAACGTATTTTGATAAGCCATCAATCACTACTAGAACGTATTTATGGCCTTTATTGAATTGTGAATATTTTTGTAAATCCATAAGGTCTGCTTGCCATAGATCATCAATTCCTTTTATGAATGTACATCGACGAGAAAAATTTCTTCGTGCTGCTTTGTGAAGTTCGTTAACTACGTCTCGCTTACTCATCCTTAGTTGAATTTGCTTGAATCATAAAATCTATTTCTTTTTTTGTGTAAAATAAGGCACTCAAACTAACAATTGTCGCCTTTTCTAAACTACTTAAATATCTTTTAACATCACTATTATTATTTTTTATTTCTTGTCTTAGTTCTTCAATACATTTATCCACGTATTCTTTATTTACTGCTTCGTCGTTATTTTCAGGAAATTGCAAACCCTTCAACTTTGTTGATTTTAAATCAAAGTCACCTGTTTCAGATTTTACTAAAGTATCATTGAGAGTGTTAATGAATTCTGATAATCTTAAACGCTTGTGTACATGATGTCCAAATTTGTCTACATTCATTGTCGTCTTGATGCAGTCTTCATTGAAACGAGACTGAATAATTTTCCTGATGGATGCTTTTTATATTCTACATTTATGATGCCAGCTTCATATAGTTCTTCAATTATTGCATATATTTCATTTATCACTCCGGTATTACCAGATTCTTTTGATGCTAGTAGTAATTTTAATCGTTCCACTAACTCATTTGGATCGTCCCAGTAAACCAAATCAGTATCTGTTTTAACCCTTTTTAAAAGGTTTATACCTTCTCCTCGAGGAATACTTTCCACACTACTTGTAATATTTCTTGTGTATTTAAACAGTGGTTTAATAATACGTATATATTTAAATCCTTTATTACTGTTCACTGGTTTTAAAGGATCGTAATTACGTTTATGAGCATTAGTATCTATTAGTATCTGTTTATAATTTTGTAAGTCGTCGTCAGTGACAAGGTCTAAATTTGGTATCTTTTTAAACAATAATTCCTTTAAACCGGGCGTTTTTTCCAGATCATGATTTCCAATCCTCAGTCTACAACCTTCATCGTAAACGCGAGTTTTGCCAAGCAAAAGTTTACCTCGCTCGTTTCTGACTCCATAAGGTATATCTTTTATTAGATCACACGACGTAGGCCATGAGAAAGATTCTTTTGCAATACTCGGAGATGATTGAATGGATTTAAACGAGTTTTCATGCTCATCGTGATCTTCAGAGGGTAATATCGTAAGAGTTTTGTTAGATAATTTATAAGCCTCATCACCATAAGAGTTTTCATCTTCTTCGTTCATAGCTTCCTCGAAATCTTCACTTACAGAATTTGATGACTCACTTTCGCTGTACTTATTTTTTTTTACTGGGTGGTTTTGGTCAATATCCAAATTTTTATGAAGACTTTCGTTATTTTTGCTTGTTAACACATTAAGTGGTTCTACAATAGGCTTAAATATTGTTTCTAATGCCATATTGCTAGCGTCTTTTGCATCTTTTATCATATTAACCTTCCTTTTCACAGCTGCGGCAGATTTTATAATTTGTTCTTTCAAATTTTGTTCCATTTTGTTTATATTTCCTCTCGGTATGAAATCACAAATGAAACTGATTCCATATTTATGTAACACCTTTTTATGAATGCTAGTCCACCATAATAAATGTGTCAAATGCCTTTCTATAGCATCCCTTATTCCGTTCGCAGTCTTTATTGATAACAATGTAGCTGAATGGTTGATTCCAAACAGTTGAGCACATTTCTCGAAATTGAGCCCAAGACATGTCAGACCCTACATGTTCCTCATAGACATGTCTTAAGTTAATGTCGTCTAGTTTAAATAAAATAATCAAGTTAGAATTATCTCGTACTAATAGTTTCGGTATTTTAGTATAAGTTTGATTAATATAAAAACAATCAATGTTTTTATGACGTCCCATAGCAAAATAGTCTCGGATGCTATTTTGATTCTCACAAGCAACATCGTCAAATATAATGATCGAGTTCGGCAAAGCTTCGTGAGGGCTTAAAATTTCACTATTATGATTATATTTATTATAAGTCGTGTTCGTAACCATACTCATAACTTTTTCTAAGAATGTATATTTAGGCTGATACAAAGACTTTGAATAAACATACAGATTTTGAAATCGTGGACCATCTTCATGTAATAATAAACTTATTACTAAGTTGGTCTTTCCACAATTCGATGGGCCACAAACAACACAGCGAATGGTATTTGGTAGTAAGTTGCCATGACGCTTTGGTTCATTCATTGACGTAGGACAAATACATTCTAATTTTAGTGATTGTTTTTGTTTGATAAATTTCATATCTGCACTTAAATGTGACCGATGTGATGCGTGTACTTCAACAAAATGATGACTGCATTGTCGCGTTAAAACGTTATAAATAGCGGAATATTTTACAACCAATTACAGACCTGAATTGAATCTTATCTGATAATTTACTTACTAGACGCTGCTACCACGTGTTTTATTGTTCCTTCTAGATGGAGTGAAATCGTGTCTGCGATTGAACGAGATATAGAAGGAACAATAATACACTACTCATATGGAATACTGTTCTCATCTTTGGGCTGGGGCACCCCAATACCAACTTCTCCCACTGGACCGCATTCAACGGAGAGCGACTCGAATCGTCGACTGCCAGGAAATTTCAAATCGGCTTGATACCTTGGCGCTGCGTAGAGATGTCGCTTCGCTATGCATCTTCTATCGTATTTATTACGGGGAATGCTCCGAGGAATTGTTCGGACTTATACCTGCCGCCTCTTTCCGCCATCGTTCCACGCGGCAAAAAATCCATGCCCATCACTTAGATGGTTGGCAGTCCACAACTGTGCGTTTCTCTCGAAGTTTCCTGCCTCGCACAGTCAAACTTTGGAACGAATTGTCGCCTGCGGTATTTCCGGACCGATACGACCTTCAAACTTTCAAAAAAAGAGCGTATTCCCACCTCAAAGGCCGGCAACGCACTTGTAACTCCTCTGGTGTTGCGGGTGTCTATGGGCGACGGTAATTACTTACCATCAGGTGATACGTCTGCTCGCTTGCCCCCTATCCCATAAAAAAAAAATACCTTGCAGGTAAATACTATAAATTTTGATTTATTATCATACCAAAATCAGTAAAATTTTAATTTTTGTCACAATTCCATTCACATTCCATATTTATTTTACTACTTTATTTGTGAAATTTCCAAGTATACTTTGGACTACCAATCATTCAATTGATTTAATAAAAATTTTAGTAACTTGTAACAAAACTGTTCATTTATAACTATAAAATACAATTTTGATAAAATTCTATTTTACCAAGAATGTTATTCATTTATATTAATTTATGCCTTTTCACCAGCTATCCAATCCTTTTGTATAAAATATTAGGGAAATAAAATTTCGACCACTGTACAGGTGACTGAGCTTCGTGACGATTCTGCCAGCCGAGTGTAAAGACACAGCAGACTTACTCTTATTCATGGACAATATGTTTTTGACTCTGTCAATAGGTGTTGCAAAAAGAATAAGCACGCTAAACCACTACTTGGGCCTGCCACAGATAATTCAATTTATAAAAAAATATTGGCCGAACGATCCATGAACATGATTCATAACTCCCAGTGGCAGCTAATTGGGTAGTGTCCACTTCGGGGGTAAAAATTGTGAGGATGATTTTTGTAAAACATTACATACATACCCTTGCCATCAGCAAGAGATCTAGAATGTGTGGACAACGTAGAAGTGCCTGTGACGAAGAAGCACCGCAAGACACAGCCGAAAGTGGTTATGTCGGAACCGGAGACAGATGGCGAGAACAATTCGGCTCCCGAAGACGAAGATGCAACCGTCACAACAACAACCGTCACAACAACAATTAGTGTTACACATATTCATGATTATAATCATGCGCGCGGAGCGCGCGATTAATCGAATGTGTAACACTAATTGTTGTTGTGACGGTTGGGAGGTATAGATGGATTGAAAATCCAGCTAGTTATATAAGAACAGTTTACCGGGGCCTCTTCACAGTCGTCGTCTTGCGCTCTACGTGTACAGTTCGTCTGCAATATATCGCGTCTCACTAATAAGTCAAAATTGATTTATTAAAGGAATTTCTGGTCTTCAAGAAAAGGAAGCCTACTGAAGTGAGAAATATTAATTGTAACGACGGGCAGCAATTAATATCGCAGTATGTCAAACGGAGAACCCGAACTTGCGAAGATTGTGGCGCTCAACGAACAACCGGAGGAAACGACGGTCAATTTAGAGGATGTCAACACTCAGGCAATCCTAGAAGTGGAAGAGACTCCGGTCGAGCAAAAGAAGCGCGCAAAAGGAAAAACTCTTGTGAGTACACAGAAAAAACGTATACAGAATCATCCTTTAATAAAATGGTTAAAGAATTTCTGGCAAGCTACAATAACGTTAAGAATAATGAAACCATTCCTCCGTTCGATAAACGACGAGAGTCTTCGGACGAAGAATATGAATTTATTCAACGTGGGCCAAGCACTTCAAATAATCATGAAAAACTTTTTTGCACATCAAAAAGCCAGCGAGAAGTCGTTGACAAATTGTTTGTACAACACTTTCGAGGAGTGGTGCTTAAACGAAGGGTTGTCCACGATATATTCGAAAATCCACACGATGGACTGGGCAGAAGATTCAGACTCGCTGTTATTCGACCTCTACAGTCAAAATATAATCGAGTATCAAAAACTACAGGAAGACATGGAGGATACGGACACGGAGGTGAATACTCAATTCCCGGTGTCTTCATTATCGCGGAACACGGTAAACACCTCCATGTCATCCATGATTGCGCGTACAGTGGATCCACGTGCAGATGCACACACATCCAGAGACTCAAGGACTACACAACCGAAGGGTTCGATGAAGACGAAGAAAACCGATGGAGCCAGTGGAAAGTCAGTGACGTTCCCGAGGGAGAAGTCTCCATTGAAGAAGCTCTCCAAAGTAGTCGAGATGAACCTCCAGGAAAGCGACGACGAGGTGTATCTACGGGGATCAATGTTCTCTCAGAAGCGCAAAGCAGTCGAAACGGAATCAGAACCGGAATGTGTGGACAACGTAGAAGTGCCTGTGACGAAGAAGCACCGCAAGACACAGCCGAAAGTGGTTATGTCGGAACCGGAGACAGATGGCGAGAACAATTCGGCTCCCGAAGACGAAGATGCAACCGTCACAACAACAACCGTCACAACAACAATTAGTGTTACACATATTCATGATTATAATCATGCGCGCGGAGCGCGCGATTAATCGAATGTGTAACACTAATTGTTGTTGTGACGGTTGGGAGGTATAGATGGATTGAAAATCCAGCTAGTTATATAAGAACAGTTTACCGGGGCCTCTTCACAGTCGTCGTCTTGCGCTCTACGTGTACAGTTCGTCTGCAATATATCGCGTCTCACTAATAAGTCAAAATTGATTTATTAAAGGAATTTCTGGTCTTCAAGAAAAGGAAGCCTACTGAAGTGAGAAATATTAATTGTAACGACGGGCAGCAATTAATATCGCAGTATGTCAAACGGAGAACCCGAACTTGCGAAGATTGTGGCGCTCAACGAACAACCGGAGGAAACGACGGTCAATTTAGAGGATGTCAACACTCAGGCAATCCTAGAAGTGGAAGAGACTCCGGTCGAGCAAAAGAAGCGCGCAAAAGGAAAAACTCTTGTGAGTACACAGAAAAAACGTATACAGAATCATCCTTTAATAAAATGGTTAAAGAATTTCTGGCAAGCTACAATAACGTTAAGAATAATGAAACCATTCCTCCGTTCGATAAACGACGAGAGTCTTCGGACGAAGAATATGAATTTATTCAACGTGGGCCAAGCACTTCAAATAATCATGAAAAACTTTTTTGCACATCAAAAAGCCAGCGAGAAGTCGTTGACAAATTGTTTGTACAACACTTTCGAGGAGTGGTGCTTAAACGAAGGGTTGTCCACGATATATTCGAAAATCCACACGATGGACTGGGCAGAAGATTCAGACTCGCTGTTATTCGACCTCTACAGTCAAAATATAATCGAGTATCAAAAACTACAGGAAGACATGGAGGATACGGACACGGAGGTGAATACTCAATTCCCGGTGTCTTCATTATCGCGGAACACGGTAAACACCTCCATGTCATCCATGATTGCGCGTACAGTGGATCCACGTGCAGATGCACACACATCCAGAGACTCAAGGACTACACAACCGAAGGGTTCGATGAAGACGAAGAAAACCGATGGAGCCAGTGGAAAGTCAGTGACGTTCCCGAGGGAGAAGTCTCCATTGAAGAAGCTCTCCAAAGTAGTCGAGATGAACCTCCAGGAAAGCGACGACGAGGTGTATCTACGGGGATCAATGTTCTCTCAGAAGCGCAAAGCAGTCGAAACGGAATCAGAACCGGAATGTGTGGACAACGTAGAAGTGCCTGTGACGAAGAAGCACCGCAAGACACAGCCGAAAGTGGTTATGTCGGAACCGGAGACAGATGGCGAGAACAATTCGGCTCCCGAAGACGAAGATGCAACCGTCACAACAACAACCGTCACAACAACAATTAGTGTTACACATATTCATGATTATAATCATGCGCGCGGAGCGCGCGATTAATCGAATGTGTAACACTAATTGTTGTTGTGACGGTTGGGAGGTATAGATGGATTGAAAATCCAGCTAGTTATATAAGAACAGTTTACCGGGGCCTCTTCACAGTCGTCGTCTTGCGCTCTACGTGTACAGTTCGTCTGCAATATATCGCGTCTCACTAATAAGTCAAAATTGATTTATTAAAGGAATTTCTGGTCTTCAAGAAAAGTAGGCCTACTGAAGTGAGAAATATTAATTGTAACGACGGGCAGCAATTAATATCGCAGTATGTCAAACGGAGAACCCGAACTTGCGAAGATTGTGGCGCTCAACGAACAACCGGAGGAAACGACGGTCAATTTAGAGGATGTCAACACTCAGGCAATCCTAGAAGTGGAAGAGACTCCGGTCGAGCAAAAGAAGCGCGCAAAAGGAAAAACTCTTGTGAGTACACAGAAAAAACGTATACAGAATCATCCTTTAATAAAATGGTTAAAGAATTTCTGGCAAGCTACAATAACGTTAAGAATAATGAAACCATTCCTCCGTTCGATAAACGACGAGAGTCTTCGGACGAAGAATATGAATTTATTCAACGTGGGCCAAGCACTTCAAATAATCATGAAAAACTTTTTTGCACATCAAAAAGCCAGCGAGAAGTCGTTGACAAATTGTTTGTACAACACTTTCGAGGAGTGGTGCTTAAACGAAGGGTTGTCCACGATATATTCGAAAATCCACACGATGGACTGGGCAGAAGATTCAGACTCGCTGTTATTCGACCTCTACAGTCAAAATATAATCGAGTATCAAAAACTACAGGAAGACATGGAGGATACGGACACGGAGGTGAATACTCAATTCCCGGTGTCTTCATTATCGCGGAACACGGTAAACACCTCCATGTCATCCATGATTGCGCGTACAGTGGATCCACGTGCAGATGCACACACATCCAGAGACTCAAGGACTACACAACCGAAGGGTTCGATGAAGACGAAGAAAACCGATGGAGCCAGTGGAAAGTCAGTGACGTTCCCGAGGGAGAAGTCTCCATTGAAGAAGCTCTCCAAAGTAGTCGAGATGAACCTCCAGGAAAGCGACGACGAGGTGTATCTACGGGGATCAATGTTCTCTCAGAAGCGCAAAGCAGTCGAAACGGAATCAGAACCGGAATGTGTGGACAACGTAGAAGTGCCTGTGACGAAGAAGCACCGCAAGACACAGCCGAAAGTGGTTATGTCGGAACCGGAGACAGATGGCGAGAACAATTCGGCTCCCGAAGACGAAGATGCAACCGTCACAACAACAACCGTCACAACAACAATTAGTGTTACACATATTCATGATTATAATCATGCGCGCGGAGCGCGCGATTAATCGAATGTGTAACACTAATTGTTGTTGTGACGGTTGGGAGGTATAGATGGATTGAAAATCCAGCTAGTTATATAAGAACAGTTTACCGGGGCCTCTTCACAGTCGTCGTCTTGCGCTCTACGTGTACAGTTCGTCTGCAATATATCGCGTCTCACTAATAAGTCAAAATTGATTTATTAAAGGAATTTCTGGTCTTCAAGAAAAGTAGGCCTACTGAAGTGAGAAATATTAATTGTAACGACGGGCAGCAATTAATATCGCAGTATGTCAAACGGAGAACCCGAACTTGCGAAGATTGTGGCGCTCAACGAACAACCGGAGGAAACGACGGTCAATTTAGAGGATGTCAACACTCAGGCAATCCTAGAAGTGGAAGAGACTCCGGTCGAGCAAAAGAAGCGCGCAAAAGGAAAAACTCTTGTGAGTACACAGAAAAAACGTATACAGAATCATCCTTTAATAAAATGGTTAAAGAATTTCTGGCAAGCTACAATAACGTTAAGAATAATGAAACCATTCCTCCGTTCGATAAACGACGAGAGTCTTCGGACGAAGAATATGAATTTATTCAACGTGGGCCAAGCACTTCAAATAATCATGAAAAACTTTTTTGCACATCAAAAAGCCAGCGAGAAGTCGTTGACAAATTGTTTGTACAACACTTTCGAGGAGTGGTGCTTAAACGAAGGGTTGTCCACGATATATTCGAAAATCCACACGATGGACTGGGCAGAAGATTCAGACTCGCTGTTATTCGACCTCTACAGTCAAAATATAATCGAGTATCAAAAACTACAGGAAGACATGGAGGATACGGACACGGAGGTGAATACTCAATTCCCGGTGTCTTCATTATCGCGGAACACGGTAAACACCTCCATGTCATCCATGATTGCGCGTACAGTGGATCCACGTGCAGATGCACACACATCCAGAGACTCAAGGACTACACAACCGAAGGGTTCGATGAAGACGAAGAAAACCGATGGAGCCAGTGGAAAGTCAGTGACGTTCCCGAGGGAGAAGTCTCCATTGAAGAAGCTCTCCAAA
This sequence comes from Schoenobius gigantellus, assembly GCA_963935595.1. Lineage (NCBI taxonomy): Eukaryota > Metazoa > Arthropoda > Insecta > Lepidoptera > Crambidae > Schoenobius > Schoenobius gigantellus. The sequence continues at coordinate 43,570,228 of OZ012541.1, read as the reverse complement.
GTAGTCGAGATGAACCTCCAGGAAAGCGACGACGAGGTGTATCTACGGGGATCAATGTTCTCTCAGAAGCGCAAAGCAGTCGAAACGGAATCAGAACCGGAATGTGTGGACAACGTAGAAGTGCCTGTGACGAAGAAGCACCGCAAGACACAGCCGAAAGTGGTTATGTCGGAACCGGAGACAGATGGCGAGAACAATTCGGCTCCCGAAGACGAAGATGCAACCGTCACAACAACAACCGTCACAACAACAATTAGTGTTACACATATTCATGATTATAATCATGCGCGCGGAGCGCGCGATTAATCGAATGTGTAACACTAATTGTTGTTGTGACGGTTGGGAGGTATAGATGGATTGAAAATCCAGCTAGTTATATAAGAACAGTTTACCGGGGCCTCTTCACAGTCGTCGTCTTGCGCTCTACGTGTACAGTTCGTCTGCAATATATCGCGTCTCACTAATAAGTCAAAATTGATTTATTAAAGGAATTTCTGGTCTTCAAGAAAAGTAGGCCTACTGAAGTGAGAAATATTAATTGTAACGACGGGCAGCAATTAATATCGCAGTATGTCAAACGGAGAACCCGAACTTGCGAAGATTGTGGCGCTCAACGAACAACCGGAGGAAACGACGGTCAATTTAGAGGATGTCAACACTCAGGCAATCCTAGAAGTGGAAGAGACTCCGGTCGAGCAAAAGAAGCGCGCAAAAGGAAAAACTCTTGTGAGTACACAGAAAAAACGTATACAGAATCATCCTTTAATAAAATGGTTAAAGAATTTCTGGCAAGCTACAATAACGTTAAGAATAATGAAACCATTCCTCCGTTCGATAAACGACGAGAGTCTTCGGACGAAGAATATGAATTTATTCAACGTGGGCCAAGCACTTCAAATAATCATGAAAAACTTTTTTGCACATCAAAAAGCCAGCGAGAAGTCGTTGACGAATTGTTTGTACAACACTTTCGAGGAGTGGTGCTTAAACGAAGGGTTGTCCACGATATATTCGAAAATCCACACGATGGACTGGGCAGAAGATTCAGACTCGCTGTTATTCGACCTCTACAGTCAAAATATAATCGAGTATCAAAAACTACAGGAAGACATGGAGGATACGGACACGGAGGTGAATACTCAATTCCCGGTGTCTTCATTATCGCGGAACACGGTAAACACCTCCATGTCATCCATGATTGCGCGTACAGTGGATCCACGTGCAGATGCACACACATCCAGAGACTCAAGGACTACACAACCGAAGGGTTCGATGAAGACGAAGAAAACCGATGGAGCCAGTGGAAAGTCAGTGACGTTCCCGAGGGAGAAGTCTCCATTGAAGAAGCTCTCCAAAGTAGTCGAGATGAACCTCCAGGAAAGCGACGATGAGGTGTATCTACGGGGATCAATGTTCTCTCAGAAGCGCAAAGCAGTCGAAACGGAATCAGAACCGGAATGTGTGGACAACGTAGAAGTGCCTGTGACGAAGAAGCACCGCAAGACACAGCCGAAAGTGGTTATGTCGGAACCGGAGACAGATGGCGAGAACAATTCGGCTCCCGAAGACGAAGATGCAACCGTCACAACAACAACCGTCACAACAACAATTAGTGTTACACATATTCATGATTATAATCATGCGCGCGGAGCGCGCGATTAATCGAATGTGTAACACTAATTGTTGTTGTGACGGTTGGGAGGTATAGATGGATTGAAAATCCAGCTAGTTATATAAGAACAGTTTACCGGGGCCTCTTCACAGTCGTCGTCTTGCGCTCTACGTGTACAGTTCGTCTGCAATATATCGCGTCTCACTAATAAGTCAAAATTGATTTATTAAAGGAATTTCTGGTCTTCAAGAAAAGTAGGCCTACTGAAGTGAGAAATATTAATTGTAACGACGGGCAGCAATTAATATCGCAGTATGTCAAACGGAGAACCCGAACTTGCGAAGATTGTGGCGCTCAACGAACAACCGGAGGAAACGACGGTCAATTTAGAGGATGTCAACACTCAGGCAATCCTAGAAGTGGAAGAGACTCCGGTCGAGCAAAAGAAGCGCGCAAAAGGAAAAACTCTTGTGAGTACACAGAAAAAACGTATACAGAATCATCCTTTAATAAAATGGTTAAAGAATTTCTGGCAAGCTACAATAACGTTAAGAATAATGAAACCATTCCTCCGTTCGATAAACGACGAGAGTCTTCGGACGAAGAATATGAATTTATTCAACGTGGGCCAAGCACTTCAAATAATCATGAAAAACTTTTTTGCACATCAAAAAGCCAGCGAGAAGTCGTTGACAAATTGTTTGTACAACACTTTCGAGGAGTGGTGCTTAAACGAAGGGTTGTCCACGATATATTCGAAAATCCACACGATGGACTGGGCAGAAGATTCAGACTCGCTGTTATTCGACCTCTACAGTCAAAATATAATCGAGTATCAAAAACTACAGGAAGACATGGAGGATACGGACACGGAGGTGAATACTCAATTCCCGGTGTCTTCATTATCGCGGAACACGGTAAACACCTCCATGTCATCCATGATTGCGCGTACAGTGGATCCACGTGCAGATGCACACACATCCAGAGACTCAAGGACTACACAACCGAAGGGTTCGATGAAGACGAAGAAAACCGATGGAGCCAGTGGAAAGTCAGTGACGTTCCCGAGGGAGAAGTCTCCATTGAAGAAGCTCTCCAAAGTAGTCGAGATGAACCTCCAGGAAAGCGACGACGAGGTGTATCTACGGGGATCAATGTTCTCTCAGAAGCGCAAAGCAGTCGAAACGGAATCAGAACCGGAATGTGTGGACAACGTAGAAGTGCCTGTGACGAAGAAGCACCGCAAGACACAGCCGAAAGTGGTTATGTCGGAACCGGAGACAGATGGCGAGAACAATTCGGCTCCCGAAGACGAAGATGCAACCGTCACAACAACAACCGTCACAACAACAATTAGTGTTACACATATTCATGATTATAATCATGCGCGCGGAGCGCGCGATTAATCGAATGTGTAACACTAATTGTTGTTGTGACGGTTGGGAGGTATAGATGGATTGAAAATCCAGCTAGTTATATAAGAACAGTTTACCGGGGCCTCTTCACAGTCGTCGTCTTGCGCTCTACGTGTACAGTTCGTCTGCAATATATCGCGTCTCACTAATAAGTCAAAATTGATTTATTAAAGGAATTTCTGGTCTTCAAGAAAAGTAGGCCTACTGAAGTGAGAAATATTAATTGTAACGACGGGCAGCAATTAATATCGCAGTATGTCAAACGGAGAACCCGAACTTGCGAAGATTGTGGCGCTCAACGAACAACCGGAGGAAACGACGGTCAATTTAGAGGATGTCAACACTCAGGCAATCCTAGAAGTGGAAGAGACTCCGGTCGAGCAAAAGAAGCGCGCAAAAGGAAAAACTCTTGTGAGTACACAGAAAAAACGTATACAGAATCATCCTTTAATAAAATGGTTAAAGAATTTCTGGCAAGCTACAATAACGTTAAGAATAATGAAACCATTCCTCCGTTCGATAAACGACGAGAGTCTTCGGACGAAGAATATGAATTTATTCAACGTGGGCCAAGCACTTCAAATAATCATGAAAAACTTTTTTGCACATCAAAAAGCCAGCGAGAAGTCGTTGACAAATTGTTTGTACAACACTTTCGAGGAGTGGTGCTTAAACGAAGGGTTGTCCACGATATATTCGAAAATCCACACGATGGACTGGGCAGAAGATTCAGACTCGCTGTTATTCGACCTCTACAGTCAAAATATAATCGAGTATCAAAAACTACAGGAAGACATGGAGGATACGGACACGGAGGTGAATACTCAATTCCCGGTGTCTTCATTATCGCGGAACACGGTAAACACCTCCATGTCATCCATGATTGCGCGTACAGTGGATCCACGTGCAGATGCACACACATCCAGAGACTCAAGGACTACACAACCGAAGGGTTCGATGAAGACGAAGAAAACCGATGGAGCCAGTGGAAAGTCAGTGACGTTCCCGAGGGAGAAGTCTCCATTGAAGAAGCTCTCCAAAGTAGTCGAGATGAACCTCCAGGAAAGCGACGACGAGGTGTATCTACGGGGATCAATGTTCTCTCAGAAGCGCAAAGCAGTCGAAACGGAATCAGAACCGGAATGTGTGGACAACGTAGAAGTGCCTGTGACGAAGAAGCACCGCAAGACACAGCCGAAAGTGGTTATGTCGGAACCGGAGACAGATGGCGAGAACAATTCGGCTCCCGAAGACGAAGATGCAACCGTCACAACAACAACCGTCACAACAACAATTAGTGTTACACATATTCATGATTATAATCATGCGCGCGGAGCGCGCGATTAATCGAATGTGTAACACTAATTGTTGTTGTGACGGTTGGGAGGTATAGATGGATTGAAAATCCAGCTAGTTATATAAGAACAGTTTACCGGGGCCTCTTCACAGTCGTCGTCTTGCGCTCTACGTGTACAGTTCGTCTGCAATATATCGCGTCTCACTAATAAGTCAAAATTGATTTATTAAAGGAATTTCTGGTCTTCAAGAAAAGTAGGCCTACTGAAGTGAGAAATATTAATTGTAACGACGGGCAGCAATTAATATCGCAGTATGTCAAACGGAGAACCCGAACTTGCGAAGATTGTGGCGCTCAACGAACAACCGGAGGAAACGACGGTCAATTTAGAGGATGTCAACACTCAGGCAATCCTAGAAGTGGAAGAGACTCCGGTCGAGCAAAAGAAGCGCGCAAAAGGAAAAACTCTTGTGAGTACACAGAAAAAACGTATACAGAATCATCCTTTAATAAAATGGTTAAAGAATTTCTGGCAAGCTACAATAACGTTAAGAATAATGAAACCATTCCTCCGTTCGATAAACGACGAGAGTCTTCGGACGAAGAATATGAATTTATTCAACGTGGGCCAAGCACTTCAAATAATCATGAAAAACTTTTTTGCACATCAAAAAGCCAGCGAGAAGTCGTTGACAAATTGTTTGTACAACACTTTCGAGGAGTGGTGCTTAAACGAAGGGTTGTCCACGATATATTCGAAAATCCACACGATGGACTGGGCAGAAGATTCAGACTCGCTGTTATTCGACCTCTACAGTCAAAATATAATCGAGTATCAAAAACTACAGGAAGACATGGAGGATACGGACACGGAGGTGAATACTCAATTCCCGGTGTCTTCATTATCGCGGAACACGGTAAACACCTCCATGTCATCCATGATTGCGCGTACAGTGGATCCACGTGCAGATGCACACACATCCAGAGACTCAAGGACTACACAACCGAAGGGTTCGATGAAGACGAAGAAAACCGATGGAGCCAGTGGAAAGTCAGTGACGTTCCCGAGGGAGAAGTCTCCATTGAAGAAGCTCTCCAAAGTAGTCGAGATGAACCTCCAGGAAAGCGACGACGAGGTGTATCTACGGGGATCAATGTTCTCTCAGAAGCGCAAAGCAGTCGAAACGGAATCAGAACCGGAATGTGTGGACAACGTAGAAGTGCCTGTGACGAAGAAGCACCGCAAGACACAGCCGAAAGTGGTTATGTCGGAACCGGAGACAGATGGCGAGAACAATTCGGCTCCCGAAGACGAAGATGCAACCGTCACAACAACAACCGTCACAACAACAATTAGTGTTACACATATTCATGATTATAATCATGCGCGCGGAGCGCGCGATTAATCGAATGTGTAACACTAATTGTTGTTGTGACGGTTGGGAGGTATAGATGGATTGAAAATCCAGCTAGTTATATAAGAACAGTTTACCGGGGCCTCTTCACAGTCGTCGTCTTGCGCTCTACGTGTACAGTTCGTCTGCAATATATCGCGTCTCACTAATAAGTCAAAATTGATTTATTAAAGGAATTTCTGGTCTTCAAGAAAAGGAAGCCTACTGAAGTGAGAAATATTAATTGTAACGACGGGCAGCAATTAATATCGCAGTATGTCAAACGGAGAACCCGAACTTGCGAAGATTGTGGCGCTCAACGAACAACCGGAGGAAACGACGGTCAATTTAGAGGATGTCAACACTCAGGCAATCCTAGAAGTGGAAGAGACTCCGGTCGAGCAAAAGAAGCGCGCAAAAGGAAAAACTCTTGTGAGTACACAGAAAAAACGTATACAGAATCATCCTTTAATAAAATGGTTAAAGAATTTCTGGCAAGCTACAATAACGTTAAGAATAATGAAACCATTCCTCCGTTCGATAAACGACGAGAGTCTTCGGACGAAGAATATGAATTTATTCAACGTGGGCCAAGCACTTCAAATAATCATGAAAAACTTTTTTGCACATCAAAAAGCCAGCGAGAAGTCGTTGACAAATTGTTTGTACAACACTTTCGAGGAGTGGTGCTTAAACGAAGGGTTGTCCACGATATATTCGAAAATCCACACGATGGACTGGGCAGAAGATTCAGACTCGCTGTTATTCGACCTCTACAGTCAAAATATAATCGAGTATCAAAAACTACAGGAAGACATGGAGGATACGGACACGGAGGTGAATACTCAATTCCCGGTGTCTTCATTATCGCGGAACACGGTAAACACCTCCATGTCATCCATGATTGCGCGTACAGTGGATCCACGTGCAGATGCACACACATCCAGAGACTCAAGGACTACACAACCGAAGGGTTCGATGAAGACGAAGAAAACCGATGGAGCCAGTGGAAAGTCAGTGACGTTCCCGAGGGAGAAGTCTCCATTGAAGAAGCTCTCCAAAGTAGTCGAGATGAACCTCCAGGAAAGCGACGACGAGGTGTATCTACGGGGATCAATGTTCTCTCAGAAGCGCAAAGCAGTCGAAACGGAATCAGAACCGGAATGTGTGGACAACGTAGAAGTGCCTGTGACGAAGAAGCACCGCAAGACACAGCCGAAAGTGGTTATGTCGGAACCGGAGACAGATGGCGAGAACAATTCGGCTCCCGAAGACGAAGATGCAACCGTCACAACAACAACCGTCACAACAACAATTAGTGTTACACATATTCATGATTATAATCATGCGCGCGGAGCGCGCGATTAATCGAATGTGTAACACTAATTGTTGTTGTGACGGTTGGGAGGTATAGATGGATTGAAAATCCAGCTAGTTATATAAGAACAGTTTACCGGGGCCTCTTCACAGTCGTCGTCTTGCGCTCTACGTGTACAGTTCGTCTGCAATATATCGCGTCTCACTAATAAGTCAAAATTGATTTATTAAAGGAATTTCTGGTCTTCAAGAAAAGGAAGCCTACTGAAGTGAGAAATATTAATTGTAACGACGGGCAGCAATTAATATCGCAGTATGTCAAACGGAGAACCCGAACTTGCGAAGATTGTGGCGCTCAACGAACAACCGGAGGAAACGACGGTCAATTTAGAGGATGTCAACACTCAGGCAATCCTAGAAGTGGAAGAGACTCCGGTCGAGCAAAAGAAGCGCGCAAAAGGAAAAACTCTTGTGAGTACACAGAAAAAACGTATACAGAATCATCCTTTAATAAAATGGTTAAAGAATTTCTGGCAAGCTACAATAACGTTAAGAATAATGAAACCATTCCTCCGTTCGATAAACGACGAGAGTCTTCGGACGAAGAATATGAATTTATTCAACGTGGGCCAAGCACTTCAAATAATCATGAAAAACTTTTTTGCACATCAAAAAGCCAGCGAGAAGTCGTTGACAAATTGTTTGTACAACACTTTCGAGGAGTGGTGCTTAAACGAAGGGTTGTCCACGATATATTCGAAAATCCACACGATGGACTGGGCAGAAGATTCAGACTCGCTGTTATTCGACCTCTACAGTCAAAATATAATCGAGTATCAAAAACTACAGGAAGACATGGAGGATACGGACACGGAGGTGAATACTCAATTCCCGGTGTCTTCATTATCGCGGAACACGGTAAACACCTCCATGTCATCCATGATTGCGCGTACAGTGGATCCACGTGCAGATGCACACACATCCAGAGACTCAAGGACTACACAACCGAAGGGTTCGATGAAGACGAAGAAAACCGATGGAGCCAGTGGAAAGTCAGTGACGTTCCCGAGGGAGAAGTCTCCATTGAAGAAGCTCTCCAAAGTAGTCGAGATGAACCTCCAGGAAAGCGACGACGAGGTGTATCTACGGGGATCAATGTTCTCTCAGAAGCGCAAAGCAGTCGAAACGGAATCAGAACCGGAATGTGTGGACAACGTAGAAGTGCCTGTGACGAAGAAGCACCGCAAGACACAGCCGAAAGTGGTTATGTCGGAACCGGAGACAGATGGCGAGAACAATTCGGCTCCCGAAGACGAAGATGCAACCGTCACAACAACAACCGTCACAACAACAATTAGTGTTACACATATTCATGATTATAATCATGCGCGCGGAGCGCGCGATTAATCGAATGTGTAACACTAATTGTTGTTGTGACGGTTGGGAGGTATAGATGGATTGAAAATCCAGCTAGTTATATAAGAACAGTTTACCGGGGCCTCTTCACAGTCGTCGTCTTGCGCTCTACGTGTACAGTTCGTCTGCAATATATCGCGTCTCACTAATAAGTCAAAATTGATTTATTAAAGGAATTTCTGGTCTTCAAGAAAAGGAAGCCTACTGAAGTGAGAAATATTAATTGTAACGACGGGCAGCAATTAATATCGCAGTATGTCAAACGGAGAACCCGAACTTGCGAAGATTGTGGCGCTCAACGAACAACCGGAGGAAACGACGGTCAATTTAGAGGATGTCAACACTCAGGCAATCCTAGAAGTGGAAGAGACTCCGGTCGAGCAAAAGAAGCGCGCAAAAGGAAAAACTCTTGTGAGTACACAGAAAAAACGTATACAGAATCATCCTTTAATAAAATGGTTAAAGAATTTCTGGCAAGCTACAATAACGTTAAGAATAATGAAACCATTCCTCCGTTCGATAAACGACGAGAGTCTTCGGACGAAGAATATGAATTTATTCAACGTGGGCCAAGCACTTCAAATAATCATGAAAAACTTTTTTGCACATCAAAAAGCCAGCGAGAAGTCGTTGACAAATTGTTTGTACAACACTTTCGAGGAGTGGTGCTTAAACGAAGGGTTGTCCACGATATATTCGAAAATCCACACGATGGACTGGGCAGAAGATTCAGACTCGCTGTTATTCGACCTCTACAGTCAAAATATAATCGAGTATCAAAAACTACAGGAAGACATGGAGGATACGGACACGGAGGTGAATACTCAATTCCCGGTGTCTTCATTATCGCGGAACACGGTAAACACCTCCATGTCATCCATGATTGCGCGTACAGTGGATCCACGTGCAGATGCACACACATCCAGAGACTCAAGGACTACACAACCGAAGGGTTCGATGAAGACGAAGAAAACCGATGGAGCCAGTGGAAAGTCAGTGACGTTCCCGAGGGAGAAGTCTCCATTGAAGAAGCTCTCCAAAGTAGTCGAGATGAACCTCCAGGAAAGCGACGACGAGGTGTATCTACGGGGATCAATGTTCTCTCAGAAGCGCAAAGCAGTCGAAACGGAATCAGAACCGGAATGTGTGGACAACGTAGAAGTGCCTGTGACGAAGAAGCACCGCAAGACACAGCCGAAAGTGGTTATGTCGGAACCGGAGACAGATGGCGAGAACAATTCGGCTCCCGAAGACGAAGATGCAACCGTCACAACAACAACCGTCACAACAACAATTAGTGTTACACATATTCATGATTATAATCATGCGCGCGGAGCGCGCGATTAATCGAATGTGTAACACTAATTGTTGTTGTGACGGTTGGGAGGTATAGATGGATTGAAAATCCAGCTAGTTATATAAGAACAGTTTACCGGGGCCTCTTCACAGTCGTCGTCTTGCGCTCTACGTGTACAGTTCGTCTGCAATATATCGCGTCTCACTAATAAGTCAAAATTGATTTATTAAAGGAATTTCTGGTCTTCAAGAAAAGTAGGCCTACTGAAGTGAGAAATATTAATTGTAACGACGGGCAGCAATTAATATCGCAGTATGTCAAACGGAGAACCCGAACTTGCGAAGATTGTGGCGCTCAACGAACAACCGGAGGAAACGACGGTCAATTTAGAGGATGTCAACACTCAGGCAATCCTAGAAGTGGAAGAGACTCCGGTCGAGCAAAAGAAGCGCGCAAAAGGAAAAACTCTTGTGAGTACACAGAAAAAACGTATACAGAATCATCCTTTAATAAAATGGTTAAAGAATTTCTGGCAAGCTACAATAACGTTAAGAATAATGAAACCATTCCTCCGTTCGATAAACGACGAGAGTCTTCGGACGAAGAATATGAATTTATTCAACGTGGGCCAAGCACTTCAAATAATCATGAAAAACTTTTTTGCACATCAAAAAGCCAACGAGAAGTCGTTGACAAATTGTTTGTACAGTCAGCATCATAAGAATCTTGGCATCCCACATAGTCAAAAAGATCTGATGGACAAGAATTCAAATTAATATTGTCAGTTAATGTGACCAAATTATTGTACGCATCCAAATTGTTTAAATAATGTAAGCTGCTGAACTTGCCATTAAATGTAAATGGACAATGTGCTCAATATTATATACACGTTCAAACTGCTCACCGGTAACTAGGCAATAAAAGTGGTCAAATAATCTATGCATATGGGAAAAATCGACTTTAAGCCGAGAGGTCACGGTGTATTATGCATGGGGTACTATAATGTAACGAATAAAAAATAATGTTTTCTTTCATAATGTAAGTCTTTCTCTTTCATTTTGTGCATGATGTCAGTGATATGTCTTTTGTTTAGGCAATCTTCATTGACGTTTCATGGTAAATTATTTTTGACATTGAATTCATATATAGGCAACGTAGAACGTAAACAAAGCTATTCCTACGGTTTTACCTGTGTGAATTGGATAATAATATTAAATTTGTATCATTCGATTATGGTAATATCGAGTTTCTTATAACATAGGTATTACAAAACTTAGGTACTATCTTTCTACAATCACACACAAAAAATATTAAATTGCTAAAAGTTTGCAAGGAAAATCGTTATTCTAGAAGCAGTACAACATAAAACTTTGTATTTGGACTAAAATAAGAAACGGTGAAAGAGGTCAAATATGAGCAGAAAGTAGGATTTTGTTGACAAATGAAAACTACTAAACGTAAGTATTTTAACAAATTCAGTTAATTTATTCAGATTTAGATAATACTTACATTTAATATTTTCATATGATTTCAATTCAAACAGATATACTTACAGACAACGTTAGTTACATACACCACGCACATTCGCGCTACGCTGCGAGGTGGGGGGCAATGTGAGAATCGCCTCATGTTTGTGTATCTATTAAATGTTTTTATTTAATGGTTTTATTGAACTTGCCCCGTTTTTTTTTATTTAATTTGCAATGTATATTTTACGTATGTTCGGCTCAAATGTTGCAAGTTAAATTTGACCCACTTGCCAGTGTCCGATAGAGCTCAAATTTGGGATACACCTTTCCTTCTGATCAGAATGTAACTGCATTCTTAATACATTCTACATTAATACATTCTGGCGGATTACATATTTTTGTACAACTCCCACAATATGGATATCAAATGAAAAGGCTTGACTTGCCTTGACTTGAAAAATACAGTAGGTAGGTACACGATTAAAAATTAAAACCAAGATAGCCGTCGTCACTAAATAAAAAAAATATAAAATAATAGTGAGAAACAATTTTCAAAATTATTTTGCATTTAAATAAATGTTTGTTTTTACTATAGATTTTTCAGATTTTTTTTATTAATGTGGCGGCTGCTTGGTATTGTAACTGACAGGTCATGCCATAATTTTAATAAGATATACAAAATTTCGAAAGCTGACGTAAGCGAGCCATTAGCTCATTGAACACTGGCTAGTTGAATTATATGCCAGAGGCCCGTGGTTCAAACCCCAGCCAAACTTTTGGGTTTTATTGGGTTTTATATATTTAGTTTTTTTTTTATAATATGAAAGCAAAAATCTTGAGTGTGAGAAATTCTGGTAAAACCGTTACATTAATTTCATACAGTTGTCAAGTTTTTTTGATCCTAAAAGTTTTTATGTTTGATGATTAAGGCGAGATTTTCCTGGAAATCTACGCGTGCATGGCGATTCCTTTATTGCGAGGTAATATAGTTGATAATCGCATAGCTTCTAATGTCGCTTACGCGTCATGACCGAACGAAAACGTTACTTTTTACATGTTTTATTCGATTTTTGGAAAACTGGAGTACAAAATAAAAAATGTATTTTTGCAATTTTCTAGACATTAAAAATGCACATCTATTCGTAACACTTTTATGCCATTTATTGTTTTATTTTCTGATTCACAGCAGTTTTAAAATATTGAACAGAGTAATCTTTGGATTTTTTTCTATTGAGTGAAATATTATTAATCATGTTTCTGTCTTTAAGAATGTTGTCAAAGTCAAAGTCAATATACTTTATTCCGTTAGGATTACATAATCGCTTTTGAACGTCAATGCAGCTACGCCAATGGTTCACAAGTCTACGGCGGGAGACCTTGTACTGGAAAGAACCAGCAAGGGCTATTTTTTTCTCCCTGTATTATTACAGAGTCGTCAATTGAAAGCTGACCTCAAAGCAAAAGTTTGAGCTCAACTTCCATTACAAGATTAGATGTGTCAGTTTTTTTCTTAATGTGTCGTTACCAAAATAATATTTGTTTACATAAATAGTTATACACAACAACATGATTCTTTATCTTTAGGTTAACACCAGGAATTAGCATCATTCAAATGATCTTTGACTTTATAATATCCTTTACTCAATAGAGTATTTTTTACATGCGCTTTAAACTTATGAAAAGGCAAATCAGTAACATTTTGTGGGACTTTGTTGTAAAAAGTTATACATTTTCCTTAGATCATCCCATAAACGAGCCTCTAGTTTTTTGAAGCCTGTATGTTGGTACAGCAAGTTTATTTTTATTTCTTGTGTTCAAATGGTGAATTTGGAAATTGGTTTCAAATGTATTATAATTTTTATGGGCATACATTAAATTTTCATAAATGTATTGTCCTGCTAAAGTCAATATATTAATTTCTCTAAATAAATCTTTTAGAGAATCTCTTGCTCGTAAATTATAAATAGCGCGAACAGCTCTTTTTTGGAGTACAAAAATACTTTCTATACTAGCTGCCGATCCCCAAAGTAGTATTCCATATGTTGAGATAAAATGTTCAACAACATCATAATTATATGAATTTGAGAACTGCATGTTTTATATTCGTGGCAGTACAGTTAATCGAAATTGTATAAAACGGGAAAGTAGCGCCTTAAGCTCAAATAATTAATAAACTAATCTAAATAAGATTAAAATTAATAGTTATAATATTCTTTAAATATTTTTATCCTTTGTATAACATTTCCATTTCAATCTTTTTAGTGAATTTAATACTAGCTCACAGAAACAACTTTAAAGAATACATCTAAGGCTTAATACCTGCAAGGGTCAATATTTAAAAAAAATATTTATTATAAGCTTAGCATAGTGGACCAATCTTAATAGTGGACGACGAGATGATGAGTATCAGACGTAAATACCCAGCTTCAGAAAAGGCATGAAAGACGTTGGACGTGCCTATAAACTGACGTCTCCCTTGATTTTCTTGGGATCCCATCATCAGATTCTAACTTGATGACAATGAGACCGCCTCAGGAGTATACTGTTTCGAATACAAAAAGATTTTTCCAGATCAGTTGATAAATGGCGGAAACATACACAATAAAATCTACGAGTCGAATTGAGAACCTCCTCCTTTTTAAAAACTTTTTGTTTATAAATTACCAAATCAGTTCAGCTATCAAAATGCTTTAAATGCCTAGATACCTTTGATCACTTTAGGTGCGTATATAATTTTGAACACGTTGACAGCTTACATTTTTATGAAAGGTCTTGCTTAGATTTATAGAACACTTTGAGTGCTTAGATAATTATGATAGTTTTAAATGCGTACATTATAATGAATTTCAGGAAATGACATAGTTTTGATTATCCTGTAGGCCTAGATATATCTGATGCTGACTGTACAACACTTTCGAGGAGTGGTGCTTAAACGAAGGGTTGTCCACGATATATTCGAAAATCCACACGATGGACTGGGCAGAAGATTCAGACTCGCTGTTATTCGACCTCTACAGTCAAAATATAATCGAGTATCAAAAACTACAGGAAGACATGGAGGATACGGACACGGAGGTGAATACTCAATTCCCGGTGTCTTCATTATCGCGGAACACGGTAAACACCTCCATGTCATCCATGATTGCGCGTACAGTGGATCCACGTGCAGATGCACACACATCCAGAGACTCAAGGACTACACAACCGAAGGGTTCGATGAAGACGAAGAAAACCGATGGAGCCAGTGGAAAGTCAGTGACGTTCCCGAGGGAGAAGTCTCCATTGAAGAAGCTCTCCAAAGTAGTCGAGATGAACCTCCAGGAAAGCGACGACGAGGTGTATCTACGGGGATCAATGTTCTCTCAGAAGCGCAAAGCAGTCGAAACGGAATCAGAACCGGAATGTGTGGACAACGTAGAAGTGCCTGTGACGAAGAAGCACCGCAAGACACAGCCGAAAGTGGTTATGTCGGAACCGGAGACAGATGGCGAGAACAATTCGGCTCCCGAAGACGAAGATGCAACCGTCACAACAACAACCGTCACAACAACAATTAGTGTTACACATATTCATGATTATAATCATGCGCGCGGAGCGCGCGATTAATCGAATGTGTAACACTAATTGTTGTTGTGACGGTTGGGAGGTATAGATGGATTGAAAATCCAGCTAGTTATATAAGAACAGTTTACCGGGGCCTCTTCACAGTCGTCGTCTTGCGCTCTACGTGTACAGTTCGTCTGCAATATATCGCGTCTCACTAATAAGTCAAAATTGATTTATTAAAGGAATTTCTGGTCTTCAAGAAAAGGAAGCCTACTGAAGTGAGAAATATTAATTGTAACGACGGGCAGCAATTAATATCGCAGTATGTCAAACGGAGAACCCGAACTTGCGAAGATTGTGGCGCTCAACGAACAACCGGAGGAAACGACGGTCAATTTAGAGGATGTCAACACTCAGGCAATCCTAGAAGTGGAAGAGACTCCGGTCGAGCAAAAGAAGCGCGCAAAAGGAAAAACTCTTGTGAGTACACAGAAAAAACGTATACAGAATCATCCTTTAATAAAATGGTTAAAGAATTTCTGGCAAGCTACAATAACGTTAAGAATAATGAAACCATTCCTCCGTTCGATAAACGACGAGAGTCTTCGGACGAAGAATATGAATTTATTCAACGTGGGCCAAGCACTTCAAATAATCATGAAAAACTTTTTTGCACATCAAAAAGCCAGCGAGAAGTCGTTGACAAATTGTTTGTACAACACTTTCGAGGAGTGGTGCTTAAACGAAGGGTTGTCCACGATATATTCGAAAATCCACACGATGGACTGGGCAGAAGATTCAGACTCGCTGTTATTCGACCTCTACAGTCAAAATATAATCGAGTATCAAAAACTACAGGAAGACATGGAGGATACGGACACGGAGGTGAATACTCAATTCCCGGTGTCTTCATTATCGCGGAACACGGTAAACACCTCCATGTCATCCATGATTGCGCGTACAGTGGATCCACGTGCAGATGCACACACATCCAGAGACTCAAGGACTACACAACCGAAGGGTTCGATGAAGACGAAGAAAACCGATGGAGCCAGTGGAAAGTCAGTGACGTTCCCGAGGGAGAAGTCTCCATTGAAGAAGCTCTCCAAAGTAGTCGAGATGAACCTCCAGGAAAGCGACGACGAGGTGTATCTACGGGGATCAATGTTCTCTCAGAAGCGCAAAGCAGTCGAAACGGAATCAGAACCGGAATGTGTGGACAACGTAGAAGTGCCTGTGACGAAGAAGCACCGCAAGACACAGCCGAAAGTGGTTATGTCGGAACCGGAGACAGATGGCGAGAACAATTCGGCTCCCGAAGACGAAGATGCAACCGTCACAACAACAACCGTCACAACAACAATTAGTGTTACACATATTCATGATTATAATCATGCGCGCGGAGCGCGCGATTAATCGAATGTGTAACACTAATTGTTGTTGTGACGGTTGGGAGGTATAGATGGATTGAAAATCCAGCTAGTTATATAAGAACAGTTTACCGGGGCCTCTTCACAGTCGTCGTCTTGCGCTCTACGTGTACAGTTCGTCTGCAATATATCGCGTCTCACTAATAAGTCAAAATTGATTTATTAAAGGAATTTCTGGTCTTCAAGAAAAGGAAGCCTACTGAAGTGAGAAATATTAATTGTAACGACGGGCAGCAATTAATATCGCAGTATGTCAAACGGAGAACCCGAACTTGCGAAGATTGTGGCGCTCAACGAACAACCGGAGGAAACGACGGTCAATTTAGAGGATGTCAACACTCAGGCAATCCTAGAAGTGGAAGAGACTCCGGTCGAGCAAAAGAAGCGCGCAAAAGGAAAAACTCTTGTGAGTACACAGAAAAAACGTATACAGAATCATCCTTTAATAAAATGGTTAAAGAATTTCTGGCAAGCTACAATAACGTTAAGAATAATGAAACCATTCCTCCGTTCGATAAACGACGAGAGTCTTCGGACGAAGAATATGAATTTATTCAACGTGGGCCAAGCACTTCAAATAATCATGAAAAACTTTTTTGCACATCAAAAAGCCAGCGAGAAGTCGTTGACAAATTGTTTGTACAACACTTTCGAGGAGTGGTGCTTAAACGAAGGGTTGTCCACGATATATTCGAAAATCCACACGATGGACTGGGCAGAAGATTCAGACTCGCTGTTATTCGACCTCTACAGTCAAAATATAATCGAGTATCAAAAACTACAGGAAGACATGGAGGATACGGACACGGAGGTGAATACTCAATTCCCGGTGTCTTCATTATCGCGGAACACGGTAAACACCTCCATGTCATCCATGATTGCGCGTACAGTGGATCCACGTGCAGATGCACACACATCCAGAGACTCAAGGACTACACAACCGAAGGGTTCGATGAAGACGAAGAAAACCGATGGAGCCAGTGGAAAGTCAGTGACGTTCCCGAGGGAGAAGTCTCCATTGAAGAAGCTCTCCAAAGTAGTCGAGATGAACCTCCAGGAAAGCGACGACGAGGTGTATCTACGGGGATCAATGTTCTCTCAGAAGCGCAAAGCAGTCGAAACGGAATCAGAACCGGAATGTGTGGACAACGTAGAAGTGCCTGTGACGAAGAAGCACCGCAAGACACAGCCGAAAGTGGTTATGTCGGAACCGGAGACAGATGGCGAGAACAATTCGGCTCCCGAAGACGAAGATGCAACCGTCACAACAACAATTAGTGTTACACATATTCATGATTATAATCATGCGCGCGGAGCGCGCGATTAATCGAATGTGTAACACTAATTGTTGTTGTGACGGTTGGGAGGTATAGATGGATTGAAAATCCAGCTAGTTATATAAGAACAGTTTACCGGGGCCTCTTCACAGTCGTCGTCTTGCGCTCTACGTGTACAGTTCGTCTGCAATATATCGCGTCTCACTAATAAGTCAAAATTGATTTATTAAAGGAATTTCTGGTCTTCAAGAAAAGGAAGCCTACTGAAGTGAGAAATATTAATTGTAACGACGGGCAGCAATTAATATCGCAGTATGTCAAACGGAGAACCCGAACTTGCGAAGATTGTGGCGCTCAACGAACAACCGGAGGAAACGACGGTCAATTTAGAGGATGTCAACACTCAGGCAATCCTAGAAGTGGAAGAGACTCCGGTCGAGCAAAAGAAGCGCGCAAAAGGAAAAACTCTTGTGAGTACACAGAAAAAACGTATACAGAATCATCCTTTAATAAAATGGTTAAAGAATTTCTGGCAAGCTACAATAACGTTAAGAATAATGAAACCATTCCTCCGTTCGATAAACGACGAGAGTCTTCGGACGAAGAATATGAATTTATTCAACGTGGGCCAAGCACTTCAAATAATCATGAAAAACTTTTTTGCACATCAAAAAGCCAGCGAGAAGTCGTTGACAAATTGTTTGTACAACACTTTCGAGGAGTGGTGCTTAAACGAAGGGTTGTCCACGATATATTCGAAAATCCACACGATGGACTGGGCAGAAGATTCAGACTCGCTGTTATTCGACCTCTACAGTCAAAATATAATCGAGTATCAAAAACTACAGGAAGACATGGAGGATACGGACACGGAGGTGAATACTCAATTCCCGGTGTCTTCATTATCGCGGAACACGGTAAACACCTCCATGTCATCCATGATTGCGCGTACAGTGGATCCACGTGCAGATGCACACACATCCAGAGACTCAAGGACTACACAACCGAAGGGTTCGATGAAGACGAAGAAAACCGATGGAGCCAGTGGAAAGTCAGTGACGTTCCCGAGGGAGAAGTCTCCATTGAAGAAGCTCTCCAAAGTAGTCGAGATGAACCTCCAGGAAAGCGACGACGAGGTGTATCTACGGGGATCAATGTTCTCTCAGAAGCGCAAAGCAGTCGAAACGGAATCAGAACCGGAATGTGTGGACAACGTAGAAGTGCCTGTGACGAAGAAGCACCGCAAGACACAGCCGAAAGTGGTTATGTCGGAACCGGAGACAGATGGCGAGAACAATTCGGCTCCCGAAGACGAAGATGCAACCGTCACAACAACAACTGTCACAACAACAATTAGTGTTACACATATTCATGATTATAATCATGCGCGCGGAGCGCGCGATTAATCGAATGTGTAACACTAATTGTTGTTGTGACGGTTGGGAGGTATAGATGGATTGAAAATCCAGCTAGTTATATAAGAACAGTTTACCGGGGCCTCTTCACAGTCGTCGTCTTGCGCTCTACGTGTACAGTTCGTCTGCAATATATCGCGTCTCACTAATAAGTCAAAATTGATTTATTAAAGGAATTTCTGGTCTTCAAGAAAAGTAGGCCTACTGAAGTGAGAAATATTAATTGTAACGACGGGCAGCAATTAATATCGCAGTATGTCAAACGGAGAACCCGAACTTGCGAAGATTGTGGCGCTCAACGAACAACCGGAGGAAACGACGGTCAATTTAGAGGATGTCAACACTCAGGCAATCCTAGAAGTGGAAGAGACTCCGGTCGAGCAAAAGAAGCGCGCAAAAGGAAAAACTCTTGTGAGTACACAGAAAAAACGTATACAGAATCATCCTTTAATAAAATGGTTAAAGAATTTCTGGCAAGCTACAATAACGTTAAGAATAATGAAACCATTCCTCCGTTCGATAAACGACGAGAGTCTTCGGACGAAGAATATGAATTTATTCAACGTGGGCCAAGCACTTCAAATAATCATGAAAAACTTTTTTGCACATCAAAAAGCCAGCGAGAAGTCGTTGACAAATTGTTTGTACAACACTTTCGAGGAGTGGTGCTTAAACGAAGGGTTGTCCACGATATATTCGAAAATCCACACGATGGACTGGGCAGAAGATTCAGACTCGCTGTTATTCGACCTCTACAGTCAAAATATAATCGAGTATCAAAAACTACAGGAAGACATGGAGGATACGGACACGGAGGTGAATACTCAATTCCCGGTGTCTTCATTATCGCGGAACACGGTAAACACCTCCATGTCATCCATGATTGCGCGTACAGTGGATCCACGTGCAGATGCACACACATCCAGAGACTCAAGGACTACACAACCGAAGGGTTCGATGAAGACGAAGAAAACCGATGGAGCCAGTGGAAAGTCAGTGACGTTCCCGAGGGAGAAGTCTCCATTGAAGAAGCTCTCCAAAGTAGTCGAGATGAACCTCCAGGAAAGCGACGACGAGGTGTATCTACGGGGATCAATGTTCTCTCAGAAGCGCAAAGCAGTCGAAACGGAATCAGAACCGGAATGTGTGGACAACGTAGAAGTGCCTGTGACGAAGAAGCACCGCAAGACACAGCCGAAAGTGGTTATGTCGGAACCGGAGACAGATGGCGAGAACAATTCGGCTCCCGAAGACGAAGATGCAACCGTCACAACAACAATTAGTGTTACACATATTCATGATTATAATCATGCGCGCGGAGCGCGCGATTAATCGAATGTGTAACACTAATTGTTGTTGTGACGGTTGGGAGGTATAGATGGATTGAAAATCCAGCTAGTTATATAAGAACAGTTTACCGGGGCCTCTTCACAGTCGTCGTCTTGCGCTCTACGTGTACAGTTCGTCTGCAATATATCGCGTCTCACTAATAAGTCAAAATTGATTTATTAAAGGAATTTCTGGTCTTCAAGAAAAGGAAGCCTACTGAAGTGAGAAATATTAATTGTAACGACGGGCAGCAATTAATATCGCAGTATGTCAAACGGAGAACCCGAACTTGCGAAGATTGTGGCGCTCAACGAACAACCGGAGGAAACGACGGTCAATTTAGAGGATGTCAACACTCAGGCAATCCTAGAAGTGGAAGAGACTCCGGTCGAGCAAAAGAAGCGCGCAAAAGGAAAAACTCTTGTGAGTACACAGAAAAAACGTATACAGAATCATCCTTTAATAAAATGGTTAAAGAATTTCTGGCAAGCTACAATAACGTTAAGAATAATGAAACCATTCCTCCGTTCGATAAACGACGAGAGTCTTCGGACGAAGAATATGAATTTATTCAACGTGGGCCAAGCACTTCAAATAATCATGAAAAACTTTTTTGCACATCAAAAAGCCAGCGAGAAGTCGTTGACAAATTGTTTGTACAACACTTTCGAGGAGTGGTGCTTAAACGAAGGGTTGTCCACGATATATTCGAAAATCCACACGATGGACTGGGCAGAAGATTCAGACTCGCTGTTATTCGACCTCTACAGTCAAAATATAATCGAGTATCAAAAACTACAGGAAGACATGGAGGATACGGACACGGAGGTGAATACTCAATTCCCGGTGTCTTCATTATCGCGGAACACGGTAAACACCTCCATGTCATCCATGATTGCGCGTACAGTGGATCCACGTGCAGATGCACACACATCCAGAGACTCAAGGACTACACAACCGAAGGGTTCGATGAAGACGAAGAAAACCGATGGAGCCAGTGGAAAGTCAGTGACGTTCCCGAGGGAGAAGTCTCCATTGAAGAAGCTCTCCAAAGTAGTCGAGATGAACCTCCAGGAAAGCGACGACGAGGTGTATCTACGGGGATCAATGTTCTCTCAGAAGCGCAAAGCAGTCGAAACGGAATCAGAACCGGAATGTGTGGACAACGTAGAAGTGCCTGTGACGAAGAAGCACCGCAAGACACAGCCGAAAGTGGTTATGTCGGAACCGGAGACAGATGGCGAGAACAATTCGGCTCCCGAAGACGAAGATGCAACCGTCACAACAACAATTAGTGTTACACATATTCATGATTATAATCATGCGCGCGGAGCGCGCGATTAATCGAATGTGTAACACTAATTGTTGTTGTGACGGTTGGGAGGTATAGATGGATTGAAAATCCAGCTAGTTATATAAGAACAGTTTACCGGGGCCTCTTCACAGTCGTCGTCTTGCGCTCTACGTGTACAGTTCGTCTGCAATATATCGCGTCTCACTAATAAGTCAAAATTGATTTATTAAAGGAATTTCTGGTCTTCAAGAAAAGGAAGCCTACTGAAGTGAGAAATATTAATTGTAACGACGGGCAGCAATTAATATCGCAGTATGTCAAACGGAGAACCCGAACTTGCGAAGATTGTGGCGCTCAACGAACAACCGGAGGAAACGACGGTCAATTTAGAGGATGTCAACACTCAGGCAATCCTAGAAGTGGAAGAGACTCCGGTCGAGCAAAAGAAGCGCGCAAAAGGAAAAACTCTTGTGAGTACACAGAAAAAACGTATACAGAATCATCCTTTAATAAAATGGTTAAAGAATTTCTGGCAAGCTACAATAACGTTAAGAATAATGAAACCATTCCTCCGTTCGATAAACGACGAGAGTCTTCGGACGAAGAATATGAATTTATTCAACGTGGGCCAAGCACTTCAAATAATCATGAAAAACTTTTTTGCACATCAAAAAGCCAGCGAGAAGTCGTTGACAAATTGTTTGTACAACACTTTCGAGGAGTGGTGCTTAAACGAAGGGTTGTCCACGATATATTCGAAAATCCACACGATGGACTGGGCAGAAGATTCAGACTCGCTGTTATTCGACCTCTACAGTCAAAATATAATCGAGTATCAAAAACTACAGGAAGACATGGAGGATACGGACACGGAGGTGAATACTCAATTCCCGGTGTCTTCATTATCGCGGAACACGGTAAACACCTCCATGTCATCCATGATTGCGCGTACAGTGGATCCACGTGCAGATGCACACACATCCAGAGACTCAAGGACTACACAACCGAAGGGTTCGATGAAGACGAAGAAAACCGATGGAGCCAGTGGAAAGTCAGTGACGTTCCCGAGGGAGAAGTCTCCATTGAAGAAGCTCTCCAAAGTAGTCGAGATGAACCTCCAGGAAAGCGACGACGAGGTGTATCTACGGGGATCAATGTTCTCTCAGAAGCGCAAAGCAGTCGAAACGGAATCAGAACCGGAATGTGTGGACAACGTAGAAGTGCCTGTGACGAAGAAGCACCGCAAGACACAGCCGAAAGTGGTTATGTCGGAACCGGAGACAGATGGCGAGAACAATTCGGCTCCCGAAGACGAAGATGCAACCGTCAAAACAACAACCGTCACAACAACAATTAGTGTTACACATATTCATGATTATAATCATGCGCGCGGAGCGCGCGATTAATCGAATGTGTAACACTAATTGTTGTTGTGACGGTTGGGAGGTATAGATGGATTGAAAATCCAGCTAGTTATATAAGAACAGTTTACCGGGGCCTCTTCACAGTCGTCGTCTTGCGCTCTACGTGTACAGTTCGTCTGCAATATATCGCGTCTCACTAATAAGTCAAAATTGATTTATTAAAGGAATTTCTGGTCTTCAAGAAAAGTAGGCCTACTGAAGTGAGAAATATTAATTGTAACGACGGGCAGCAATTAATATCGCAGTATGTCAAACGGAGAACCCGAACTTGCGAAGATTGTGGCGCTCAACGAACAACCGGAGGAAACGACGGTCAATTTAGAGGATGTCAACACTCAGGCAATCCTAGAAGTGGAAGAGACTCCGGTCGAGCAAAAGAAGCGCGCAAAAGGAAAAACTCTTGTGAGTACACAGAAAAAACGTATACAGAATCATCCTTTAATAAAATGGTTAAAGAATTTCTGGCAAGCTACAATAACGTTAAGAATAATGAAACCATTCCTCCGTTCGATAAACGACGAGAGTCTTCGGACGAAGAATATGAATTTATTCAACGTGGGCCAAGCACTTCAAATAATCATGAAAAACTTTTTTGCACATCAAAAAGCCAGCGAGAAGTCGTTGACAAATTGTTTGTACAACACTTTCGAGGAGTGGTGCTTAAACGAAGGGTTGTCCACGATATATTCGAAAATCCACACGATGGACTGGGCAGAAGATTCAGACTCGCTGTTATTCGACCTCTACAGTCAAAATATAATCGAGTATCAAAAACTACAGGAAGACATGGAGGATACGGACACGGAGGTGAATACTCAATTCCCGGTGTCTTCATTATCGCGGAACACGGTAAACACCTCCATGTCATCCATGATTGCGCGTACAGTGGATCCACGTGCAGATGCACACACATCCAGAGACTCAAGGACTACACAACCGAAGGGTTCGATGAAGACGAAGAAAACCGATGGAGCCAGTGGAAAGTCAGTGACGTTCCCGAGGGAGAAGTCTCCATTGAAGAAGCTCTCCAAAGTAGTCGAGATGAACCTCCAGGAAAGCGACGACGAGGTGTATCTACGGGGATCAATGTTCTCTCAGAAGCGCAAAGCAGTCGAAACGGAATCAGAACCGGAATGTGTGGACAACGTAGAAGTGCCTGTGACGAAGAAGCACCGCAAGACACAGCCGAAAGTGGTTATGTCGGAACCGGAGACAGATGGCGAGAACAATTCGGCTCCCGAAGACGAAGATGCAACCGTCACAACAACAACCGTCACAACAACAATTAGTGTTACACATATTCATGATTATAATCATGCGCGCGGAGCGCGCGATTAATCGAATGTGTAACACTAATTGTTGTTGTGACGGTTGGGAGGTATAGATGGATTGAAAATCCAGCTAGTTATATAAGAACAGTTTACCGGGGCCTCTTCACAGTCGTCGTCTTGCGCTCTACGTGTACAGTTCGTCTGCAATATATCGCGTCTCACTAATAAGTCAAAATTGATTTATTAAAGGAATTTCTGGTCTTCAAGAAAAGTAGGCCTACTGAAGTGAGAAATATTAATTGTAACGACGGGCAGCAATTAATATCGCAGTATGTCAAACGGAGAACCCGAACTTGCGAAGATTGTGGCGCTCAACGAACAACCGGAGGAAACGACGGTCAATTTAGAGGATGTCAACACTCAGGCATTCCTAGAAGTGGAAGAGACTCCGGTCGAGCAAAAGAAGCGCGCAAAAGGAAAAACTCTTGTGAGTACACAGAAAAAACGTATACAGAATCATCCTTTAATAAAATGGTTAAAGAATTTCTGGCAAGCTACAATAACGTTAAGAATAATGAAACCATTCCTCCGTTCGATAAACGACGAGAGTCTTCGGACGAAGAATATGAATTTATTCAACGTGGGCCAAGCACTTCAAATAATCATGAAAAACTTTTTTGCACATCAAAAAGCCAGCGAGAAGTCGTTGACAAATTGTTTGTACAACACTTTCGAGGAGTGGTGCTTAAACGAAGGGTTGTCCACGATATATTCGAAAATCCACACGATGGACTGGGCAGAAGATTCAGACTCGCTGTTATTCGACCTCTACAGTCAAAATATAATCGAGTATCAAAAACTACAGGAAGACATGGAGGATACGGACACGGAGGTGAATACTCAATTCCCGGTGTCTTCATTATCGCGGAACACGGTAAACACCTCCATGTCATCCATGATTGCGCGTACAGTGGATCCACGTGCAGATGCACACACATCCAGAGACTCAAGGACTACACAACCGAAGGGTTCGATGAAGACGAAGAAAACCGATGGAGCCAGTGGAAAGTCAGTGACGTTCCCGAGGGAGAAGTCTCCATTGAAGAAGCTCTCCAAAGTAGTCGAGATGAACCTCCAGGAAAGCGACGACGAGGTGTATCTACGGGGATCAATGTTCTCTCAGAAGCGCAAAGCAGTCGAAACGGAATCAGAACCGGAATGTGTGGACAACGTAGAAGTGCCTGTGACGAAGAAGCACCGCAAGACACAGCCGAAAGTGGTTATGTCGGAACCGGAGACAGATGGCGAGAACAATTCGGCTCCCGAAGACGAAGATGCAACCGTCACAACAACAACCGTCACAACAACAATTAGTGTTACACATATTCATGATTATAATCATGCGCGCGGAGCGCGCGATTAATCGAATGTGTAACACTAATTGTTGTTGTGACGGTTGAGAGGTATAGATGGATTGAAAATCCAGCTAGTTATATAAGAACAGTTTACCGGGGCCTCTTCACAGTCGTCGTCTTGCGCTCTACGTGTACAGTTCGTCTGCAATATATCGCGTCTCACTAATAAGTCAAAATTGATTTATTAAAGGAATTTCTGGTCTTCAAGAAAAGGAAGCCTACTGAAGTGAGAAATATTAATTGTAACGACGGGCAGCAATTAATATCGCAGTATGTCAAACGGAGAACCCGAACTTGCGAAGATTGTGGCGCTCAACGAACAACCGGAGGAAACGACGGTCAATTTAGAGGATGTCAACACTCAGGCAATCCTAGAAGTGGAAGAGACTCCGGTCGAGCAAAAGAAGCGCGCAAAAGGAAAAACTCTTGTGAGTACACAGAAAAAACGTATACAGAATCATCCTTTAATAAAATGGTTAAAGAATTTCTGGCAAGCTACAATAACGTTAAGAATAATGAAACCATTCCTCCGTTCGATAAACGACGAGAGTCTTCGGACGAAGAATATGAATTTATTCAAC
Source organism: Schoenobius gigantellus (assembly GCA_963935595.1). Taxonomy (NCBI): domain Eukaryota; kingdom Metazoa; phylum Arthropoda; class Insecta; order Lepidoptera; family Crambidae; genus Schoenobius; species Schoenobius gigantellus. Next base: position 43,544,029 of record OZ012541.1, on the reverse strand, counting down.
GTGGGCCAAGCACTTCAAATAATCATGAAAAACTTTTTTGCACATCAAAAAGCCAGCGAGAAGTCGTTGACAAATTGTTTGTACAACACTTTCGAGGAGTGGTGCTTAAACGAAGGGTTGTCCACGATATATTCGAAAATCCACACGATGGACTGGGCAGAAGATTCAGACTCGCTGTTATTCGACCTCTACAGTCAAAATATAATCGAGTATCAAAAACTACAGGAAGACATGGAGGATACGGACACGGAGGTGAATACTCAATTCCCGGTGTCTTCATTATCGCGGAACACGGTAAACACCTCCATGTCATCCATGATTGCGCGTACAGTGGATCCACGTGCAGATGCACACACATCCAGAGACTCAAGGACTACACAACCGAAGGGTTCGATGAAGACGAAGAAAACCGATGGAGCCAGTGGAAAGTCAGTGACGTTCCCGAGGGAGAAGTCTCCATTGAAGAAGCTCTCCAAAGTAGTCGAGATGAACCTCCAGGAAAGCGACGACGAGGTGTATCTACGGGGATCAATGTTCTCTCAGAAGCGCAAAGCAGTCGAAACGGAATCAGAACCGGAATGTGTGGACAACGTAGAAGTGCCTGTGACGAAGAAGCACCGCAAGACACAGCCGAAAGTGGTTATGTCGGAACCGGAGACAGATGGCGAGAACAATTCGGCTCCCGAAGACGAAGATGCAACCGTCACAACAACAACCGTCACAACAACAATTAGTGTTACACATATTCATGATTATAATCATGCGCGCGGAGCGCGCGATTAATCGAATGTGTAACACTAATTGTTGTTGTGACGGTTGGGAGGTATAGATGGATTGAAAATCCAGCTAGTTATATAAGAACAGTTTACCGGGGCCTCTTCACAGTCGTCGTCTTGCGCTCTACGTGTACAGTTCGTCTGCAATATATCGCGTCTCACTAATAAGTCAAAATTGATTTATTAAAGGAATTTCTGGTCTTCAAGAAAAGGAAGCCTACTGAAGTGAGAAATATTAATTGTAACGACGGGCAGCAATTAATATCGCAGTATGTCAAACGGAGAACCCGAACTTGCGAAGATTGTGGCGCTCAACGAACAACCGGAGGAAACGACGGTCAATTTAGAGGATGTCAACACTCAGGCAATCCTAGAAGTGGAAGAGACTCCGGTCGAGCAAAAGAAGCGCGCAAAAGGAAAAACTCTTGTGAGTACACAGAAAAAACGTATACAGAATCATCCTTTAATAAAATGGTTAAAGAATTTCTGGCAAGCTACAATAACGTTAAGAATAATGAAACCATTCCTCCGTTCGATAAACGACGAGAGTCTTCGGACGAAGAATATGAATTTATTCAACGTGGGCCAAGCACTTCAAATAATCATGAAAAACTTTTTTGCACATCAAAAAGCCAGCGAGAAGTCGTTGACAAATTGTTTGTACAACACTTTCGAGGAGTGGTGCTTAAACGAAGGGTTGTCCACGATATATTCGAAAATCCACACGATGGACTGGGCAGAAGATTCAGACTCGCTGTTATTCGACCTCTACAGTCAAAATATAATCGAGTATCAAAAACTACAGGAAGACATGGAGGATACGGACACGGAGGTGAATACTCAATTCCCGGTGTCTTCATTATCGCGGAACACGGTAAACACCTCCATGTCATCCATGATTGCGCGTACAGTGGATCCACGTGCAGATGCACACACATCCAGAGACTCAAGGACTACACAACCGAAGGGTTCGATGAAGACGAAGAAAACCGATGGAGCCAGTGGAAAGTCAGTGACGTTCCCGAGGGAGAAGTCTCCATTGAAGAAGCTCTCCAAAGTAGTCGAGATGAACCTCCAGGAAAGCGACGACGAGGTGTATCTACGGGGATCAATGTTCTCTCAGAAGCGCAAAGCAGTCGAAACGGAATCAGAACCGGAATGTGTGGACAACGTAGAAGTGCCTGTGACGAAGAAGCACCGCAAGACACAGCCGAAAGTGGTTATGTCGGAACCGGAGACAGATGGCGAGAACAATTCGGCTCCCGAAGACGAAGATGCAACCGTCACAACAACAACCGTCACAACAACAATTAGTGTTACACATATTCATGATTATAATCATGCGCGCGGAGCGCGCGATTAATCGAATGTGTAACACTAATTGTTGTTGTGACGGTTGGGAGGTATAGATGGATTGAAAATCCAGCTAGTTATATAAGAACAGTTTACCGGGGCCTCTTCACAGTCGTCGTCTTGCGCTCTACGTGTACAGTTCGTCTGCAATATATCGCGTCTCACTAATAAGTCAAAATTGATTTATTAAAGGAATTTCTGGTCTTCAAGAAAAGTAGGCCTACTGAAGTGAGAAATATTAATTGTAACGACGGGCAGCAATTAATATCGCAGTATGTCAAACGGAGAACCCGAACTTGCGAAGATTGTGGCGCTCAACGAACAACCGGAGGAAACGACGGTCAATTTAGAGGATGTCAACACTCAGGCAATCCTAGAAGTGGAAGAGACTCCGGTCGAGCAAAAGAAGCGCGCAAAAGGAAAAACTCTTGTGAGTACACAGAAAAAACGTATACAGAATCATCCTTTAATAAAATGGTTAAAGAATTTCTGGCAAGCTACAATAACGTTAAGAATAATGAAACCATTCCTCCGTTCGATAAACGACGAGAGTCTTCGGACGAAGAATATGAATTTATTCAACGTGGGCCAAGCACTTCAAATAATCATGAAAAACTTTTTTGCACATCAAAAAGCCAGCGAGAAGTCGTTGACAAATTGTTTGTACAACACTTTCGAGGAGTGGTGCTTAAACGAAGGGTTGTCCACGATATATTCGAAAATCCACACGATGGACTGGGCAGAAGATTCAGACTCGCTGTTATTCGACCTCTACAGTCAAAATATAATCGAGTATCAAAAACTACAGGAAGACATGGAGGATACGGACACGGAGGTGAATACTCAATTCCCGGTGTCTTCATTATCGCGGAACACGGTAAACACCTCCATGTCATCCATGATTGCGCGTACAGTGGATCCACGTGCAGATGCACACACATCCAGAGACTCAAGGACTACACAACCGAAGGGTTCGATGAAGACGAAGAAAACCGATGGAGCCAGTGGAAAGTCAGTGACGTTCCCGAGGGAGAAGTCTCCATTGAAGAAGCTCTCCAAAGTAGTCGAGATGAACCTCCAGGAAAGCGACGACGAGGTGTATCTACGGGGATCAATGTTCTCTCAGAAGCGCAAAGCAGTCGAAACGGAATCAGAACCGGAATGTGTGGACAACGTAGAAGTGCCTGTGACGAAGAAGCACCGCAAGACAGCCGAAAGTGGTTATGTCGGAACCGGAGACAGATGGCGAGAACAATTCGGCTCCCGAAGACGAAGATGCAACCGTCACAACAACAACCGTCACAACAACAATTAGTGTTACACATATTCATGATTATAATCATGCGCGCGGAGCGCGCGATTAATCGAATGTGTAACACTAATTGTTGTTGTGACGGTTGGGAGGTATAGATGGATTGAAAATCCAGCTAGTTATATAAGAACAGTTTACCGGGGCCTCTTCACAGTCGTCGTCTTGCGCTCTACGTGTACAGTTCGTCTGCAATATATCGCGTCTCACTAATAAGTCAAAATTGATTTATTAAAGGAATTTCTGGTCTTCAAGAAAAGTAGGCCTACTGAAGTGAGAAATATTAATTGTAACGACGGGCAGCAATTAATATCGCAGTATGTCAAACGGAGAACCCGAACTTGCGAAGATTGTGGCGCTCAACGAACAACCGGAGGAAACGACGGTCAATTTAGAGGATGTCAACACTCAGGCAATCCTAGAAGTGGAAGAGACTCCGGTCGAGCAAAAGAAGCGCGCAAAAGGAAAAACTCTTGTGAGTACACAGAAAAAACGTATACAGAATCATCCTTTAATAAAATGGTTAAAGAATTTCTGGCAAGCTACAATAACGTTAAGAATAATGAAACCATTCCTCCGTTCGATAAACGACGAGAGTCTTCGGACGAAGAATATGAATTTATTCAACGTGGGCCAAGCACTTCAAATAATCATGAAAAACTTTTTTGCACATCAAAAAGCCAGCGAGAAGTCGTTGACAAATTGTTTGTACAACACTTTCGAGGAGTGGTGCTTAAACGAAGGGTTGTCCACGATATATTCGAAAATCCACACGATGGACTGGGCAGAAGATTCAGACTCGCTGTTATTCGACCTCTACAGTCAAAATATAATCGAGTATCAAAAACTACAGGAAGACATGGAGGATACGGACACGGAGGTGAATACTCAATTCCCGGTGTCTTCATTATCGCGGAACACGGTAAACACCTCCATGTCATCCATGATTGCGCGTACAGTGGATCCACGTGCAGATGCACACACATCCAGAGACTCAAGGACTACACAACCGAAGGGTTCGATGAAGACGAAGAAAACCGATGGAGCCAGTGGAAAGTCAGTGACGTTCCCGAGGGAGAAGTCTCCATTGAAGAAGCTCTCCAAAGTAGTCGAGATGAACCTCCAGGAAAGCGACGACGAGGTGTATCTACGGGGATCAATGTTCTCTCAGAAGCGCAAAGCAGTCGAAACGGAATCAGAACCGGAATGTGTGGACAACGTAGAAGTGCCTGTGACGAAGAAGCACCGCAAGACACAGCCGAAAGTGGTTATGTCGGAACCGGAGACAGATGGCGAGAACAATTCGGCTCCCGAAGACGAAGATGCAACCGTCACAACAACAACCGTCACAACAACAATTAGTGTTACACATATTCATGATTATAATCATGCGCGCGGAGCGCGCGATTAATCGAATGTGTAACACTAATTGTTGTTGTGACGGTTGGGAGGTATAGATGGATTGAAAATCCAGCTAGTTATATAAGAACAGTTTACCGGGGCCTCTTCACAGTCGTCGTCTTGCGCTCTACGTGTACAGTTCGTCTGCAATATATCGCGTCTCACTAATAAGTCAAAATTGATTTATTAAAGGAATTTCTGGTCTTCAAGAAAAGGAAGCCTACTGAAGTGAAAAATATTAATTGTAACGACGGGCAGCAATTAATATCGCAGTATGTCAAACGGAGAACCCGAACTTGCGAAGATTGTGGCGCTCAACGAACAACCGGAGGAAACGACGGTCAATTTAGAGGATGTCAACACTCAGGCAATCCTAGAAGTGGAAGAGACTCCGGTCGAGCAAAAGAAGCGCGCAAAAGGAAAAACTCTTGTGAGTACACAGAAAAAACGTATACAGAATCATCCTTTAATAAAATGGTTAAAGAATTTCTGGCAAGCTACAATAACGTTAAGAATAATGAAACCATTCCTCCGTTCGATAAACGACGAGAGTCTTCGGACGAAGAATATGAATTTATTCAACGTGGGCCAAGCACTTCAAATAATCATGAAAAACTTTTTTGCACATCAAAAAGCCAGCGAGAAGTCGTTGACAAATTGTTTGTACAACACTTTCGAGGAGTGGTGCTTAAACGAAGGGTTGTCCACGATATATTCGAAAATCCACACGATGGACTGGGCAGAAGATTCAGACTCGCTGTTATTCGACCTCTACAGTCAAAATATAATCGAGTATCAAAAACTACAGGAAGACATGGAGGATACGGACACGGAGGTGAATACTCAATTCCCGGTGTCTTCATTATCGCGGAACACGGTAAACACCTCCATGTCATCCATGATTGCGCGTACAGTGGATCCACGTGCAGATGCACACACATCCAGAGACTCAAGGACTACACAACCGAAGGGTTCGATGAAGACGAAGAAAACCGATGGAGCCAGTGGAAAGTCAGTGACGTTCCCGAGGGAGAAGTCTCCATTGAAGAAGCTCTCCAAAGTAGTCGAGATGAACCTCCAGGAAAGCGACGACGAGGTGTATCTACGGGGATCAATGTTCTCTCAGAAGCGCAAAGCAGTCGAAACGGAATCAGAACCGGAATGTGTGGACAACGTAGAAGTGCCTGTGACGAAGAAGCACCGCAAGACACAGCCGAAAGTGGTTATGTCGGAACCGGAGACAGATGGCGAGAACAATTCGGCTCCCGAAGACGAAGATGCAACCGTCACAACAACAACCGTCACAACAACAATTAGTGTTACACATATTCATGATTATAATCATGCGCGCGGAGCGCGCGATTAATCGAATGTGTAACACTAATTGTTGTTGTGACGGTTGGGAGGTATAGATGGATTGAAAATCCAGCTAGTTATATAAGAACAGTTTACCGGGGCCTCTTCACAGTCGTCGTCTTGCGCTCTACGTGTACAGTTCGTCTGCAATATATCGCGTCTCACTAATAAGTCAAAATTGATTTATTAAAGGAATTTCTGGTCTTCAAGAAAAGGAAGCCTACTGAAGTGAGAAATATTAATTGTAACGACGGGCAGCAATTAATATCGCAGTATGTCAAACGGAGAACCCGAACTTGCGAAGATTGTGGCGCTCAACGAACAACCGGAGGAAACGACGGTCAATTTAGAGGATGTCAACACTCAGGCAATCCTAGAAGTGGAAGAGACTCCGGTCGAGCAAAAGAAGCGCGCAAAAGGAAAAACTCTTGTGAGTACACAGAAAAAACGTATACAGAATCATCCTTTAATAAAATGGTTAAAGAATTTCTGGCAAGCTACAATAACGTTAAGAATAATGAAACCATTCCTCCGTTCGATAAACGACGAGAGTCTTCGGACGAAGAATATGAATTTATTCAACGTGGGCCAAGCACTTCAAATAATCATGAAAAACTTTTTTGCACATCAAAAAGCCAGCGAGAAGTCGTTGACAAATTGTTTGTACAACACTTTCGAGGAGTGGTGCTTAAACGAAGGGTTGTCCACGATATATTCGAAAATCCACACGATGGACTGGGCAGAAGATTCAGACTCGCTGTTATTCGACCTCTACAGTCAAAATATAATCGAGTATCAAAAACTACAGGAAGACATGGAGGATACGGACACGGAGGTGAATACTCAATTCCCGGTGTCTTCATTATCGCGGAACACGGTAAACACCTCCATGTCATCCATGATTGCGCGTACAGTGGATCCACGTGCAGATGCACACACATCCAGAGACTCAAGGACTACACAACCGAAGGGTTCGATGAAGACGAAGAAAACCGATGGAGCCAGTGGAAAGTCAGTGACGTTCCCGAGGGAGAAGTCTCCATTGAAGAAGCTCTCCAAAGTAGTCGAGATGAACCTCCAGGAAAGCGACGACGAGGTGTATCTACGGGGATCAATGTTCTCTCAGAAGCGCAAAGCAGTCGAAACGGAATCAGAACCGGAATGTGTGGACAACGTAGAAGTGCCTGTGACGAAGAAGCACCGCAAGACACAGCCGAAAGTGGTTATGTCGGAACCGGAGACAGATGGCGAGAACAATTCGGCTCCCGAAGACGAAGATGCAACCGTCACAACAACAACCGTCACAACAACAATTAGTGTTACACATATTCATGATTATAATCATGCGCGCGGAGCGCGCGATTAATCGAATGTGTAACACTAATTGTTGTTGTGACGGTTGGGAGGTATAGATGGATTGAAAATCCAGCTAGTTATATAAGAACAGTTTACCGGGGCCTCTTCACAGTCGTCGTCTTGCGCTCTACGTGTACAGTTCGTCTGCAATATATCGCGTCTCACTAATAAGTCAAAATTGATTTATTAAAGGAATTTCTGGTCTTCAAGAAAAGGAAGCCTACTGAAGTGAGAAATATTAATTGTAACGACGGGCAGCAATTAATATCGCAGTATGTCAAACGGAGAACCCGAACTTGCGAAGATTGTGGCGCTCAACGAACAACCGGAGGAAACGACGGTCAATTTAGAGGATGTCAACACTCAGGCAATCCTAGAAGTGGAAGAGACTCCGGTCGAGCAAAAGAAGCGCGCAAAAGGAAAAACTCTTGTGAGTACACAGAAAAAACGTATACAGAATCATCCTTTAATAAAATGGTTAAAGAATTTCTGGCAAGCTACAATAACGTTAAGAATAATGAAACCATTCCTCCGTTCGATAAACGACGAGTCTTCGGACGAAGAATATGAATTTATTCAACGTGGGCCAAGCACTTCAAATAATCATGAAAAACTTTTTTGCACATCAAAAAGCCAGCGAGAAGTCGTTGGCAAATTGTTTGTACAACACTTTCGAGGAGTGGTGCTTAAACGAAGGGTTGTCCACGATATATTCGAAAATCCACACGATGGACTGGGCAGAAGATTCAGACTCGCTGTTATTCGACCTCTACAGTCAAAATATAATCGAGTATCAAAAACTACAGGAAGACATGGAGGATACGGACACGGAGGTGAATACTCAATTCCCGGTGTCTTCATTATCGCGGAACACGGTAAACACCTCCATGTCATCCATGATTGCGCGTACAGTGGATCCACGTGCAGATGCACACACATCCAGAGACTCAAGGACTACACAACCGAAGGGTTCGATGAAGACGAAGAAAACCGATGGAGCCAGTGGAAAGTCAGTGACGTTCCCGAGGGAGAAGTCTCCATTGAAGAAGCTCTCCAAAGTAGTCGAGATGAACCTCCAGGAAAGCGAAGACGAGGTGTATCTACGGGGATCAATGTTCTCTCAGAAGCGCAAAGCAGTCGAAACGGAATCAGAACCGGAATGTGTGGACAACGTAGAAGTGCCTGTGACGAAGAAGCACCGCAAGACACAGCCGAAAGTGGTTATGTCGGAACCGGAGACAGATGGCGAGAACAATTCGGCTCCCGAAGACGAAGATGCAACCGTCACAACAACAACCGTCACAACAACAATTAGTGTTACACATATTCATGATTATAATCATGCGCGCGGAGCGCGCGATTAATCGAATGTGTAACACTAATTGTTGTTGTGACGGTTGGGAGGTATAGATGGATTGAAAATCCAGCTAGTTATATAAGAACAGTTTACCGGGGCCTCTTCACAGTCGTCGTCTTGCGCTCTACGTGTACAGTTCGTCTGCAATATATCGCGTCTCACTAATAAGTCAAAATTGATTTATTAAAGGAATTTCTGGTCTTCAAGAAAAGTAGGCCTACTGAAGTGAGAAATATTAATTGTAACGACGGGCAGCAATTAATATCGCAGTATGTCAAACGGAGAACCCGAACTTGCGAAGATTGTGGCGCTCAACGAACAACCGGAGGAAACGACGGTCAATTTAGAGGATGTCAACACTCAGGCAATCCTAGAAGTGGAAGAGACTCCGGTCGAGCAAAAGAAGCGCGCAAAAGGAAAAACTCTTGTGAGTACACAGAAAAAACGTATACAGAATCATCCTTTAATAAAATGGTTAAAGAATTTCTGGCAAGCTACAATAACGTTAAGAATAATGAAACCATTCCTCCGTTCGATAAACGACGAGAGTCTTCGGACGAAGAATATGAATTTATTCAACGTGGGCCAAGCACTTCAAATAATCATGAAAAACTTTTTTGCACATCAAAAAGCCAGCGAGAAGTCGTTGACAAATTGTTTGTACAACACTTTCGAGGAGTGGTGCTTAAACGAAGGGTTGTCCACGATATATTCGAAAATCCACACGATGGACTGGGCAGAAGATTCAGACTCGCTGTTATTCGACCTCTACAGTCAAAATATAATCGAGTATCAAAAACTACAGGAAGACATGGAGGATACGGACACGGAGGTGAATACTCAATTCCCGGTGTCTTCATTATCGCGGAACACGGTAAACACCTCCATGTCATCCATGATTGCGCGTACAGTGGATCCACGTGCAGATGCACACACATCCAGAGACTCAAGGACTACACAACCGAAGGGTTCGATGAAGACGAAGAAAACCGATGGAGCCAGTGGAAAGTCAGTGACGTTCCCGAGGGAGAAGTCTCCATTGAAGAAGCTCTCCAAAGTAGTCGAGATGAACCTCCAGGAAAGCGACGACGAGGTGTATCTACGGGGATCAATGTTCTCTCAGAAGCGCAAAGCAGTCGAAACGGAATCAGAACCGGAATGTGTGGACAACGTAGAAGTGCCTGTGACGAAGAAGCACCGCAAGACACAGCCGAAAGTGGTTATGTCGGAACCGGAGACAGATGGCGAGAACAATTCGGCTCCCGAAGACGAAGATGCAACCGTCACAACAACAACCGTCACAACAACAATTAGTGTTACACATATTCATGATTATAATCATGCGCGCGGAGCGCGCGATTAATCGAATGTGTAACACTAATTGTTGTTGTGACGGTTGGGAGGTATAGATGGATTGAAAATCCAGCTAGTTATATAAGAACAGTTTACCGGGGCCTCTTCACAGTCGTCGTCTTGCGCTCTACGTGTACAGTTCGTCTGCAATATATCGCGTCTCACTAATAAGTCAAAATTGATTTATTAAAGGAATTTCTGGTCTTCAAGAAAAGGAAGCCTACTGAAGTGAGAAATATTAATTGTAACGACGGGCAGCAATTAATATCGCAGTATGTCAAACGGAGAACCCGAACTTGCGAAGATTGTGGCGCTCAACGAACAACCGGAGGAAACGACGGTCAATTTAGAGGATGTCAACACTCAGGCAATCCTAGAAGTGGAAGAGACTCCGGTCGAGCAAAAGAAGCGCGCAAAAGGAAAAACTCTTGTGAGTACACAGAAAAAACGTATACAGAATCATCCTTTAATAAAATGGTTAAAGAATTTCTGGCAAGCTACAATAACGTTAAGAATAATGAAACCATTCCTCCGTTCGATAAACGACGAGAGTCTTCGGACGAAGAATATGAATTTATTCAACGTGGGCCAAGCACTTCAAATAATCATGAAAAACTTTTTTGCACATCAAAAAGCCAGCGAGAAGTCGTTGACAAATTGTTTGTACAACACTTTCGAGGAGTGGTGCTTAAACGAAGGGTTGTCCACGATATATTCGAAAATCCACACGATGGACTGGGCAGAAGATTCAGACTCGCTGTTATTCGACCTCTACAGTCAAAATATAATCGAGTATCAAAAACTACAGGAAGACATGGAGGATACGGACACGGAGGTGAATACTCAATTCCCGGTGTCTTCATTATCGCGGAACACGGTAAACACCTCCATGTCATCCATGATTGCGCGTACAGTGGATCCACGTGCAGATGCACACACATCCAGAGACTCAAGGACTACACAACCGAAGGGTTCGATGAAGACGAAGAAAACCGATGGAGCCAGTGGAAAGTCAGTGACGTTCCCAAAGGAAGAAGTCTCCATTGAAGAAGCTCTCCAAAGTAGTCGAGATGAACCTCCAGGAAAGCGACGACGAGGTGTATCTACGGGGATCAATGTTCTCTCAGAAGCGCAAAGCAGTCGAAACGGAATCAGAACCGGAATGTGTGGACAACGTAGAAGTGCCTGTGACGAAGAAGCACCGCAAGACACAGCCGAAAGTGGTTATGTCGGAACCGGAGACAGATGGCGAGAACAATTCGGCTCCCGAAGACGAAGATGCAACCGTCACAACAACAACCGTCACAACAACAATTAGTGTTACACATATTCATGATTATAATCATGCGCGCGGAGCGCGCGATTAATCGAATGTGTAACACTAATTGTTGTTGTGACGGTTGGGAGGTATAGATGGATTGAAAATCCAGCTAGTTATATAAGAACAGTTTACCGGGGCCTCTTCACAGTCGTCGTCTTGCGCTCTACGTGTACAGTTCGTCTGCAATATATCGCGTCTCACTAATAAGTCAAAATTGATTTATTAAAGGAATTTCTGGTCTTCAAGAAAAGGAAGCCTACTGAAGTGAGAAATATTAATTGTAACGACGGGCAGCAATTAATATCGCAGTATGTCAAACGGAGAACCCGAACTTGCGAAGATTGTGGCGCTCAACGAACAACCGGAGGAAACGACGGTCAATTTAGAGGATGTCAACACTCAGGCAATCCTAGAAGTGGAAGAGACTCCGGTCGAGCAAAAGAAGCGCGCAAAAGGAAAAACTCTTGTGAGTACACAGAAAAAACGTATACAGAATCATCCTTTAATAAAATGGTTAAAGAATTTCTGGCAAGCTACAATAACGTTAAGAATAATGAAACCATTCCTCCGTTCGATAAACGACGAGAGTCTTCGGACGAAGAATATGAATTTATTCAACGTGGGCCAAGCACTTCAAATAATCATGAAAAACTTTTTTGCACATCAAAAAGCCAGCGAGAAGTCGTTGACAAATTGTTTGTACAACACTTTCGAGGAGTGGTGCTTAAACGAAGGGTTGTCCACGATATATTCGAAAATCCACACGATGGACTGGGCAGAAGATTCAGACTCGCTGTTATTCGACCTCTACAGTCAAAATATAATCGAGTATCAAAAACTACAGGAAGACATGGAGGATACGGACACGGAGGTGAATACTCAATTCCCGGTGTCTTCATTATCGCGGAACACGGTAAACACCTCCATGTCATCCATGATTGCGCGTACAGTGGATCCACGTGCAGATGCACACACATCCAGAGACTCAAGGACTACACAACCGAAGGGTTCGATGAAGACGAAGAAAACCGATGGAGCCAGTGGAAAGTCAGTGACGTTCCCGAGGGAGAAGTCTCCATTGAAGAAGCTCTCCAAAGTAGTCGAGATGAACCTCCAGGAAAGCGACGACGAGGTGTATCTACGGGGATCAATGTTCTCTCAGAAGCGCAAAGCAGTCGAAACGGAATCAGAACCGGAATGTGTGGACAACGTAGAAGTGCCTGTGACGAAGAAGCACCGCAAGACACAGCCGAAAGTGGTTATGTCGGAACCGGAGACAGATGGCGAGAACAATTCGGCTCCCGAAGACGAAGATGCAACCGTCACAACAACAATTAGTGTTACACATATTCATGATTATAATCATGCGCGCGGAGCGCGCGATTAATCGAATGTGTAACACTAATTGTTGTTGTGACGGTTGGGAGGTATAGATGGATTGAAAATCCAGCTAGTTATATAAGAACAGTTTACCGGGGCCTCTTCACAGTCGTCGTCTTGCGCTCTACGTGTACAGTTCGTCTGCAATATATCGCGTCTCACTAATAAGTCAAAATTGATTTATTAAAGGAATTTCTGGTCTTCAAGAAAAGGAAGCCTACTGAAGTGAGAAATATTAATTGTAACGACGGGCAGCAATTAATATCGCAGTATGTCAAACGGAGAACCCGAACTTGCGAAGATTGTGGCGCTCAACGAACAACCGGAGGAAACGACGGTCAATTTAGAGGATGTCAACACTCAGGCAATCCTAGAAGTGGAAGAGACTCCGGTCGAGCAAAAGAAGCGCGCAAAAGGAAAAACTCTTGTGAGTACACAGAAAAAACGTATACAGAATCATCCTTTAATAAAATGGTTAAAGAATTTCTGGCAAGCTACAATAACGTTAAGAATAATGAAACCATTCCTCCGTTCGATAAACGACGAGAGTCTTCGGACGAAGAATATGAATTTATTCAACGTGGGCCAAGCACTTCAAATAATCATGAAAAACTTTTTTGCACATCAAAAAGCCAGCGAGAAGTCGTTGACAAATTGTTTGTACAACACTTTCGAGGAGTGGTGCTTAAACGAAGGGTTGTCCACGATATATTCGAAAATCCACACGATGGACTGGGCAGAAGATTCAGACTCGCTGTTATTCGACCTCTACAGTCAAAATATAATCGAGTATCAAAAACTACAGGAAGACATGGAGGATACGGACACGGAGGTGAATACTCAATTCCCGGTGTCTTCATTATCGCGGAACACGGTAAACACCTCCATGTCATCCATGATTGCGCGTACAGTGGATCCACGTGCAGATGCACACACATCCAGAGACTCAAGGACTACACAACCGAAGGGTTCGATGAAGACGAAGAAAACCGATGGAGCCAGTGGAAAGTCAGTGACGTTCCCGAGGGAGAAGTCTCCATTGAAGAAGCTCTCCAAAGTAGTCGAGATGAACCTCCAGGAAAGCGACGACGAGGTGTATCTACGGGGATCAATGTTCTCTCAGAAGCGCAAAGCAGTCGAAACGGAATCAGAACCGGAATGTGTGGACAACGTAGAAGTGCCTGTGACGAAGAAGCACCGCAAGACACAGCCGAAAGTGGTTATGTCGGAACCGGAGACAGATGGCGAGAACAATTCGGCTCCCGAAGACGAAGATGCAACCGTCACAACAACAATTAGTGTTACACATATTCATGATTATAATCATGCGCGCGGAGCGCGCGATTAATCGAATGTGTAACACTAATTGTTGTTGTGACGGTTGGGAGGTATAGATGGATTGAAAATCCAGCTAGTTATATAAGAACAGTTTACCGGGGCCTCTTCACAGTCGTCGTCTTGCGCTCTACGTGTACAGTTCGTCTGCAATATATCGCGTCTCACTAATAAGTCAAAATTGATTTATTAAAGGAATTTCTGGTCTTCAAGAAAAGGAAGCCTACTGAAGTGAGAAATATTAATTGTAACGACGGGCAGCAATTAATATCGCAGTATGTCAAACGGAGAACCCGAACTTGCGAAGATTGTGGCGCTCAACGAACAACCGGAGGAAACGACGGTCAATTTAGAGGATGTCAACACTCAGGCAATCCTAGAAGTGGAAGAGACTCCGGTCGAGCAAAAGAAGCGCGCAAAAGGAAAAACTCTTGTGAGTACACAGAAAAAACGTATACAGAATCATCCTTTAATAAAATGGTTAAAGAATTTCTGGCAAGCTACAATAACGTTAAGAATAATGAAACCATTCCTCCGTTCGATAAACGACGAGAGTCTTCGGACGAAGAATATGAATTTATTCAACGTGGGCCAAGCACTTCAAATAATCATGAAAAACTTTTTTGCACATCAAAAAGCCAGCGAGAAGTCGTTGACAAATTGTTTGTACAACACTTTCGAGGAGTGGTGCTTAAACGAAGGGTTGTCCACGATATATTCGAAAATCCACACGATGGACTGGGCAGAAGATTCAGACTCGCTGTTATTCGACCTCTACAGTCAAAATATAATCGAGTATCAAAAACTACAGGAAGACATGGAGGATACGGACACGGAGGTGAATACTCAATTCCCGGTGTCTTCATTATCGCGGAACACGGTAAACACCTCCATGTCATCCATGATTGCGCGTACAGTGGATCCACGTGCAGATGCACACACATCCAGAGACTCAAGGACTACACAACCGAAGGGTTCGATGAAGACGAAGAAAACCGATGGAGCCAGTGGAAAGTCAGTGACGTTCCCGAGGGAGAAGTCTCCATTGAAGAAGCTCTCCAAAGTAGTCGAGATGAACCTCCAGGAAAGCGACGACGAGGTGTATCTACGGGGATCAATGTTCTCTCAGAAGCGCAAAGCAGTCGAAACGGAATCAGAACCGGAATGTGTGGACAACGTAGAAGTGCCTGTGACGAAGAAGCACCGCAAGACACAGCCGAAAGTGGTTATGTCGGAACCGGAGACAGATGGCGAGAACAATTCGGCTCCCGAAGACGAAGATGCAACCGTCACAACAACAATTAGTGTTACACATATTCATGATTATAATCATGCGCGCGGAGCGCGCGATTAATCGAATGTGTAACACTAATTGTTGTTGTGACGGTTGGGAGGTATAGATGGATTGAAAATCCAGCTAGTTATATAAGAACAGTTTACCGGGGCCTCTTCACAGTCGTCGTCTTGCGCTCTACGTGTACAGTTCGTCTGCAATATATCGCGTCTCACTAATAAGTCAAAATTGATTTATTAAAGGAATTTCTGGTCTTCAAGAAAAGGAAGCCTACTGAAGTGAGAAATATTAATTGTAACGACGGGCAGCAATTAATATCGCAGTATGTCAAACGGAGAACCCGAACTTGCGAAGATTGTGGCGCTCAACGAACAACCGGAGGAAACGACGGTCAATTTAGAGGATGTCAACACTCAGGCAATCCTAGAAGTGGAAGAGACTCCGGTCGAGCAAAAGAAGCGCGCAAAAGGAAAAACTCTTGTGAGTACACAGAAAAAACGTATACAGAATCATCCTTTAATAAAATGGTTAAAGAATTTCTGGCAAGCTACAATAACGTTAAGAATAATGAAACCATTCCTCCGTTCGATAAACGACGAGAGTCTTCGGACGAAGAATATGAATTTATTCAACGTGGGCCAAGCACTTCAAATAATCATGAAAAACTTTTTTGCACATCAAAAAGCCAGCGAGAAGTCGTTGACAAATTGTTTGTACAACACTTTCGAGGAGTGGTGCTTAAACGAAGGGTTGTCCACGATATATTCGAAAATCCACACGATGGACTGGGCAGAAGATTCAGACTCGCTGTTATTCGACCTCTACAGTCAAAATATAATCGAGTATCAAAAACTACAGGAAGACATGGAGGATACGGACACGGAGGTGAATACTCAATTCCCGGTGTCTTCATTATCGCGGAACACGGTAAACACCTCCATGTCATCCATGATTGCGCGTACAGTGGATCCACGTGCAGATGCACACACATCCAGAGACTCAAGGACTACACAACCGAAGGGTTCGATGAAGACGAAGAAAACCGATGGAGCCAGTGGAAAGTCAGTGACGTTCCCGAGGGAGAAGTCTCCATTGAAGAAGCTCTCCAAAGTAGTCGAGATGAACCTCCAGGAAAGCGACGACGAGGTGTATCTACGGGGATCAATGTTCTCTCAGAAGCGCAAAGCAGTCGAAACGGAATCAGAACCGGAATGTGTGGACAACGTAGAAGTGCCTGTGACGAAGAAGCACCGCAAGACACAGCCGAAAGTGGTTATGTCGGAACCGGAGACAGATGGCGAGAACAATTCGGCTCCCGAAGACGAAGATGCAACCGTCACAACAACAACCGTCACAACAACAATTAGTGTTACACATATTCATGATTATAATCATGCGCGCGGAGCGCGCGATTAATCGAATGTGTAACACTAATTGTTGTTGTGACGGTTGGGAGGTATAGATGGATTGAAAATCCAGCTAGTTATATAAGAACAGTTTACCGGGGCCTCTTCACAGTCGTCGTCTTGCGCTCTACGTGTACAGTTCGTCTGCAATATATCGCGTCTCACTAATAAGTCAAAATTGATTTATTAAAGGAATTTCTGGTCTTCAAGAAAAGGAAGCCTACTGAAGTGAGAAATATTAATTGTAACGACGGGCAGCAATTAATATCGCAGTATGTCAAACGGAGAACCCGAACTTGCGAAGATTGTGGCGCTCAACGAACAACCGGAGGAAACGACGGTCAATTTAGAGGATGTCAACACTCAGGCAATCCTAGAAGTGGAAGAGACTCCGGTCGAGCAAAAGAAGCGCGCAAAAGGAAAAACTCTTGTGAGTACACAGAAAAAACGTATACAGAATCATCCTTTAATAAAATGGTTAAAGAATTTCTGGCAAGCTACAATAACGTTAAGAATAATGAAACCATTCCTCCGTTCGATAAACGACGAGAGTCTTCGGACGAAGAATATGAATTTATTCAACGTGGGCCAAGCACTTCAAATAATCATGAAAAACTTTTTTGCACATCAAAAAGCCAGCGAGAAGTCGTTGACAAATTGTTTGTACAACACTTTCGAGGAGTGGTGCTTAAACGAAGGGTTGTCCACGATATATTCGAAAATCCACACGATGGACTGGGCAGAAGATTCAGACTCGCTGTTATTCGACCTCTACAGTCAAAATATAATCGAGTATCAAAAACTACAGGAAGACATGGAGGATACGGACACGGAGGTGAATACTCAATTCCCGGTGTCTTCATTATCGCGGAACACGGTAAACACCTCCATGTCATCCATGATTGCGCGTACAGTGGATCCACGTGCAGATGCACACACATCCAGAGACTCAAGGACTACACAACCGAAGGGTTCGATGAAGACGAAGAAAACCGATGGAGCCAGTGGAAAGTCAGTGACGTTCCCGAGGGAGAAGTCTCCATTGAAGAAGCTCTCCAAAGTAGTCGAGATGAACCTCCAGGAAAGCGACGACGAGGTGTATCTACGGGGATCAATGTTCTCTCAGAAGCGCAAAGCAGTCGAAACGGAATCAGAACCGGAATGTGTGGACAACGTAGAAGTGCCTGTGACGAAGAAGCACCGCAAGACACAGCCGAAAGTGGTTATGTCGGAACCGGAGACAGATGGCGAGAACAATTCGGCTCCCGAAGACGAAGATGCAACCGTCACAACAACAACCGTCACAACAACAATTAGTGTTACACATATTCATGATTATAATCATGCGCGCGGAGCGCGCGATTAATCGAATGTGTAACACTAATTGTTGTTGTGACGGTTGGGAGGTATAGATGGATTGAAAATCCAGCTAGTTATATAAGAACAGTTTACCGGGGCCTCTTCACAGTCGTCGTCTTGCGCTCTACGTGTACAGTTCGTCTGCAATATATCGCGTCTCACTAATAAGTCAAAATTGATTTATTAAAGGAATTTCTGGTCTTCAAGAAAAGGAAGCCTACTGAAGTGAGAAATATTAATTGTAACGACGGGCAGCAATTAATATCGCAGTATGTCAAACGGAGAACCCGAACTTGCGAAGATTGTGGCGCTCAACGAACAACCGGAGGAAACGACGGTCAATTTAGAGGATGTCAACACTCAGGCAATCCTAGAAGTGGAAGAGACTCCGGTCGAGCAAAAGAAGCGCGCAAAAGGAAAAACTCTTGTGAGTACACAGAAAAAACGTATACAGAATCATCCTTTAATAAAATGGTTAAAGAATTTCTGGCAAGCTACAATAACGTTAAGAATAATGAAACCATTCCTCCGTTCGATAAACGACGAGAGTCTTCGGACGAAGAATATGAATTTATTCAACGTGGGCCAAGCACTTCAAATAATCATGAAAAACTTTTTTGCACATCAAAAAGCCAGCGAGAAGTCGTTGACAAATTGTTTGTACAACACTTTCGAGGAGTGGTGCTTAAACGAAGGGTTGTCCACGATATATTCGAAAATCCACACGATGGACTGGGCAGAAGATTCAGACTCGCTGTTATTCGACCTCTACAGTCAAAATATAATCGAGTATCAAAAACTACAGGAAGACATGGAGGATACGGACACGGAGGTGAATACTCAATTCCCGGTGTCTTCATTATCGCGGAACACGGTAAACACCTCCATGTCATCCATGATTGCGCGTACAGTGGATCCACGTGCAGATGCACACACATCCAGAGACTCAAGGACTACACAACCGAAGGGTTCGATGAAGACGAAGAAAACCGATGGAGCCAGTGGAAAGTCAGTGACGTTCCCGAGGGAGAAGTCTCCATTGAAGAAGCTCTCCAAAGTAGTCGAGATGAACCTCCAGGAAAGCGACGACGAGGTGTATCTACGGGGATCAATGTTCTCTCAGAAGCGCAAAGCAGTCGAAACGGAATCAGAACCGGAATGTGTGGACAACGTAGAAGTGCCTGTGACGAAGAAGCACCGCAAGACACAGCCGAAAGTGGTTATGTCGGAACCGGAGACAGATGGCGAGAACAATTCGGCTCCCGAAGACGAAGATGCAACCGTCACAACAACAACCGTCACAACAACAATTAGTGTTACACATATTCATGATTATAATCATGCGCGCGGAGCGCGCGATTAATCGAATGTGTAACACTAATTGTTGTTGTGACGGTTGAGAGGTATAGATGGATTGAAAATCCAGCTAGTTATATAAGAACAGTTTACCGGGGCCTCTTCACAGTCGTCGTCTTGCGCTCTACGTGTACAGTTCGTCTGCAATATATCGCGTCTCACTAATAAGTCAAAATTGATTTATTAAAGGAATTTCTGGTCTTCAAGAAAAGGAAGCCTACTGAAGTGAGAAATATTAATTGTAACGACGGGCAGCAATTAATATCGCAGTATGTCAAACGGAGAACCCGAACTTGCGAAGATTGTGGCGCTCAACGAACAACCGGAGGAAACGACGGTCAATTTAGAGGATGTCAACACTCAGGCAATCCTAGAAGTGGAAGAGACTCCGGTCGAGCAAAAGAAGCGCGCAAAAGGAAAAACTCTTGTGAGTACACAGAAAAAACGTATACAGAATCATCCTTTAATAAAATGGTTAAAGAATTTCTGGCAAGCTACAATAACGTTAAGAATAATGAAACCATTCCTCCGTTCGATAAACGACGAGAGTCTTCGGACGAAGAATATGAATTTATTCAACGTGGGCCAAGCACTTCAAATAATCATGAAAAACTTTTTTGCACATCAAAAAGCCAGCGAGAAGTCGTTGACAAATTGTTTGTACAACACTTTCGAGGAGTGGTGCTTAAACGAAGGGTTGTCCACGATATATTCGAAAATCCACACGATGGACTGGGCAGAAGATTCAGACTCGCTGTTATTCGACCTCTACAGTCAAAATATAATCGAGTATCAAAAACTACAGGAAGACATGGAGGATACGGACACGGAGGTGAATACTCAATTCCCGGTGTCTTCATTATCGCGGAACACGGTAAACACCTCCATGTCATCCATGATTGCGCGTACAGTGGATCCACGTGCAGATGCACACACATCCAGAGACTCAAGGACTACACAACCGAAGGGTTCGATGAAGACGAAGAAAACCGATGGAGCCAGTGGAAAGTCAGTGACGTTCCCGAGGGAGAAGTCTCCATTGAAGAAGCTCTCCAAAGTAGTCGAGATGAACCTCCAGGAAAGCGACGACGAGGTGTATCTACGGGGATCAATGTTCTCTCAGAAGCGCAAAGCAGTCGAAACGGAATCAGAACCGGAATGTGTGGACAACGTAGAAGTGCCTGTGACGAAGAAGCACCGCAAGACACAGCCGAAAGTGGTTATGTCGGAACCGGAGACAGATGGCGAGAACAATTCGGCTCCCGAAGACGAAGATGCAACCGTCACAACAACAACCGTCACAACAACAATTAGTGTTACACATATTCATGATTATAATCATGCGCGCGGAGCGCGCGATTAATCGAATGTGTAACACTAATTGTTGTTGTGACGGTTGGGAGGTATAGATGGATTGAAAATCCAGCTAGTTATATAAGAACAGTTTACCGGGGCCTCTTCACAGTCGTCGTCTTGCGCTCTACGTGTACAGTTCGTCTGCAATATATCGCGTCTCACTAATAAGTCAAAATTGATTTATTAAAGGAATTTCTGGTCTTCAAGAAAAGGAAGCCTACTGAAGTGAGAAATATTAATTGTAACGACGGGCAGCAATTAATATCGCAGTATGTCAAACGGAGAACCCGAACTTGCGAAGATTGTGGCGCTCAACGAACAACCGGAGGAAACGACGGTCAATTTAGAGGATGTCAACACTCAGGCAATCCTAGAAGTGGAAGAGACTCCGGTCGAGCAAAAGAAGCGCGCAAAAGGAAAAACTCTTGTGAGTACACAGAAAAAACGTATACAGAATCATCCTTTAATAAAATGGTTAAAGAATTTCTGGCAAGCTACAATAACGTTAAGAATAATGAAACCATTCCTCCGTTCGATAAACGACGAGAGTCTTCGGACGAAGAATATGAATTTATTCAACGTGGGCCAAGCACTTCAAATAATCATGAAAAACTTTTTTGCACATCAAAAAGCCAGCGAGAAGTCGTTGACAAATTGTTTGTACAACACTTTCGAGGAGTGGTGCTTAAACGAAGGGTTGTCCACGATATATTCGAAAATCCACACGATGGACTGGGCAGAAGATTCAGACTCGCTGTTATTCGACCTCTACAGTCAAAATATAATCGAGTATCAAAAACTACAGGAAGACATGGAGGATACGGACACGGAGGTGAATACTCAATTCCCGGTGTCTTCATTATCGCGGAACACGGTAAACACCTCCATGTCATCCATGATTGCGCGTACAGTGGATCCACGTGCAGATGCACACACATCCAGAGACTCAAGGACTACACAACCGAAGGGTTCGATGAAGACGAAGAAAACCGATGGAGCCAGTGGAAAGTCAGTGACGTTCCCGAGGGAGAAGTCTCCATTGAAGAAGCTCTCCAAAGTAGTCGAGATGAACCTCCAGGAAAGCGACGACGAGGTGTATCTACGGGGATCAATGTTCTCTCAGAAGCGCAAAGCAGTCGAAACGGAATCAGAACCGGAATGTGTGGACAACGTAGAAGTGCCTGTGACGAAGAAGCACCGCAAGACACAGCCGAAAGTGGTTATGTCGGAACCGGAGACAGATGGCGAGAACAATTCGGCTCCCGAAGACGAAGATGCAACCGTCACAACAACAACCGTCACAACAACAATTAGTGTTACACATATTCATGATTATAATCATGCGCGCGGAGCGCGCGATTAATCGAATGTGTAACACTAATTGTTGTTGTGACGGTTGGGAGGTATAGATGGATTGAACATCCAGCTAGTTATATAAGAACAGTTTACCGGGGCCTCTTCACAGTCGTCGTCTTGCGCTCTACGTGTACAGTTCGTCTGCAATATATCGCGTCTCACTAATAAGTCAAAATTGATTTATTAAAGGAATTTCTGGTCTTCAAGAAAAGGAAGCCTACTGAAGTGAGAAATATTAATTGTAACGACGGGCAGCAATTAATATCGCAGTATGTCAAACGGAGAACCCGAACTTGCGAAGATTGTGGCGCTCAACGAACAACCGGAGGAAACGACGGTCAATTTAGAGGATGTCAACACTCAGGCAATCCTAGAAGTGGAAGAGACTCCGGTCGAGCAAAAGAAGCGCGCAAAAGGAAAAACTCTTGTGAGTACACAGAAAAAACGTATACAGAATCATCCTTTAATAAAATGGTTAAAGAATTTCTGGCAAGCTACAATAACGTTAAGAATAATGAAACCATTCCTCCGTTCGATAAACGACGAGAGTCTTCGGACGAAGAATATGAATTTATTCAACGTGGGCCAAGCACTTCAAATAATCATGAAAAACTTTTTTGCACATCAAAAAGCCAGCGAGAAGTCGTTGACAAATTGTTTGTACAACACTTTCGAGGAGTGGTGCTTAAACGAAGGGTTGTCCACGATATATTCGAAAATCCACACGATGGACTGGGCAGAAGATTCAGACTCGCTGTTATTCGACCTCTACAGTCAAAATATAATCGAGTATCAAAAACTACAGGAAGACATGGAGGATACGGACACGGAGGTGAATACTCAATTCCCGGTGTCTTCATTATCGCGGAACACGGTAAACACCTCCATGTCATCCATGATTGCGCGTACAGTGGATCCACGTGCAGATGCACACACATCCAGAGACTCAAGGACTACACAACCGAAGGGTTCGATGAAGACGAAGAAAACCGATGGAGCCAGTGGAAAGTCAGTGACGTTCCCGAGGGAGAAGTCTCCATTGAAGAAGCTCTCCAAAGTAGTCGAGATGAACCTCCAGGAAAGCGACGACGAGGTGTATCTACGGGGATCAATGTTCTCTCAGAAGCGCAAAGTGGTTATGTCGGAACCGGAGACAGATGGCGAGAACAATTCGGCTCCCGAAGACGAAGATGCAACCGTCACAACAACAATTAGTGTTACACATATTCATGATTATAATCATGCGCGCGGAGCGCGCGATTAATCGAATGTGTAACACTAATTGTTGTTGTGACGGTTGGGAGGTATAGATGGATTGAAAATCCAGCTAGTTATATAAGAACAGTTTACCGGGGCCTCTTCACAGTCGTCGTCTTGCGCTCTACGTGTACAGTTCGTCTGCAATATATCGCGTCTCACTAATAAGTCAAAATTGATTTATTAAAGGAATTTCTGGTCTTCAAGAAAAGGAAGCCTACTGAAGTGAGAAATATTAATTGTAACGACGGGCAGCAATTAATATCGCAGTATGTCAAACGGAGAACCCGAACTTGCGAAGATTGTGGCGCTCAACGAACAACCGGAGGAAACGACGGTCAATTTAGAGGATGTCAACACTCAGGCAATCCTAGAAGTGGAAGAGACTCCGGTCGAGCAAAAGAAGCGCGCAAAAGGAAAAACTCTTGTGAGTACACAGAAAAAACGTATACAGAATCATCCTTTAATAAAATGGTTAAAGAATTTCTGGCAAGCTACAATAACGTTAAGAATAATGAAACCATTCCTCCGTTCGATAAACGACGAGAGTCTTCGGACGAAGAATATGAATTTATTCAACGTGGGCCAAGCACTTCAAATAATCATGAAAAACTTTTTTGCACATCAAAAAGCCAGCGAGAAGTCGTTGACAAATTGTTTGTACAACACTTTCGAGGAGTGGTGCTTAAACGAAGGGTTGTCCACGATATATTCGAAAATCCACACGATGGACTGGGCAGAAGATTCAGACTCGCTGTTATTCGACCTCTACAGTCAAAATATAATCGAGTATCAAAAACTACAGGAAGACATGGAGGATACGGACACGGAGGTGAATACTCAATTCCCGGTGTCTTCATTATCGCGGAACACGGTAAACACCTCCATGTCATCCATGATTGCGCGTACAGTGGATCCACGTGCAGATGCACACACATCCAGAGACTCAAGGACTACACAACCGAAGGGTTCGATGAAGACGAAGAAAACCGATGGAGCCAGTGGAAAGTCAGTGACGTTCCCGAGGGAGAAGTCTCCATTGAAGAAGCTCTCCAAAGTAGTCGAGATGAACCTCCAGGAAAGCGACGACGAGGTGTATCTACGGGGATCAATGTTCTCTCAGAAGCGCAAAGCAGTCGAAACGGAATCAGAACCGGAATGTGTGGACAACGTAGAAGTGCCTGTGACGAAGAAGCACCGCAAGACACAGCCGAAAGTGGTTATGTCGGAACCGGAGACAGATGGCGAGAACAATTCGGCTCCCGAAGACGAAGATGCAACCGTCACAACAACAATTAGTGTTACACATATTCATGATTATAATCATGCGCGCGGAGCGCGCGATTAATCGAATGTGTAACACTAATTGTTGTTGTGACGGTTGGGAGGTATAGATGGATTGAAAATCCAGCTAGTTATATAAGAACAGTTTACCGGGGCCTCTTCACAGTCGTCGTCTTGCGCTCTACGTGTACAGTTCGTCTGCAATATATCGCGTCTCACTAATAAGTCAAAATTGATTTATTAAAGGAATTTCTGGTCTTCAAGAAAAGGAAGCCTACTGAAGTGAGAAATATTAATTGTAACGACGGGCAGCAATTAATATCGCAGTATGTCAAACGGAGAACCCGAACTTGCGAAGATTGTGGCGCTCAACGAACAACCGGAGGAAACGACGGTCAATTTAGAGGATGTCAACACTCAGGCAATCCTAGAAGTGGAAGAGACTCCGGTCGAGCAAAAGAAGCGCGCAAAAGGAAAAACTCTTGTGAGTACACAGAAAAAACGTATACAGAATCATCCTTTAATAAAATGGTTAAAGAATTTCTGGCAAGCTACAATAACGTTAAGAATAATGAAACCATTCCTCCGTTCGATAAACGACGAGAGTCTTCGGACGAAGAATATGAATTTATTCAACGTGGGCCAAGCACTTCAAATAATCATGAAAAACTTTTTTGCACATCAAAAAGCCAGCGAGAAGTCGTTGACAAATTGTTTGTACAACACTTTCGAGGAGTGGTGCTTAAACGAAGGGTTGTCCACGATATATTCGAAAATCCACACGATGGACTGGGCAGAAGATTCAGACTCGCTGTTATTCGACCTCTACAGTCAAAATATAATCGAGTATCAAAAACTACAGGAAGACATGGAGGATACGGACACGGAGGTGAATACTCAATTCCCGGTGTCTTCATTATCGCGGAACACGGTAAACACCTCCATGTCATCCATGATTGCGCGTACAGTGGATCCACGTGCAGATGCACACACATCCAGAGACTCAAGGACTACACAACCGAAGGGTTCGATGAAGACGAAGAAAACCGATGGAGCCAGTGGAAAGTCAGTGACGTTCCCGAGGGAGAAGTCTCCATTGAAGAAGCTCTCCAAAGTAGTCGAGATGAACCTCCAGGAAAGCGACGACGAGGTGTATCTACGGGGATCAATGTTCTCTCAGAAGCGCAAAGCAGTCGAAACGGAATCAGAACCGGAATGTGTGGACAACGTAGAAGTGCCTGTGACGAAGAAGCACCGCAAGACACAGCCGAAAGTGGTTATGTCGGAACCGGAGACAGATGGTGAGAACAATTCGGCTCCCGAAGACGAAGATGCAACCGTCACAACAACAATTAGTGTTACACATATTCATGATTATAATCATGCGCGCGGAGCGCGCGATTAATCGAATGTGTAACACTAATTGTTGTTGTGACGGTTGGGAGGTATAGATGGATTGAAAATCCAGCTAGTTATATAAGAACAGTTTACCGGGGCCTCTTCACAGTCGTCGTCTTGCGCTCTACGTGTACAGTTCGTCTGCAATATATCGCGTCTCACTAATAAGTCAAAATTGATTTATTAAAGGAATTTCTGGTCTTCAAGAAAAGGAAGCCTACTGAAGTGAGAAATATTAATTGTAACGACGGGCAGCAATTAATATCGCAGTATGTCAAACGGAGAACCCGAACTTGCGAAGATTGTGGCGCTCAACGAACAACCGGAGGAAACGACGGTCAATTTAGAGGATGTCAACACTCAGGCAATCCTAGAAGTGGAAGAGACTCCGGTCGAGCAAAAGAAGCGCGCAAAAGGAAAAACTCTTGTGAGTACACAGAAAAAACGTATACAGAATCATCCTTTAATAAAATGGTTAAAGAATTTCTGGCAAGCTACAATAACGTTAAGAATAATGAAACCATTCCTCCGTTCGATAAACGACGAGAGTCTTCGGACGAAGAATATGAATTTATTCAACGTGGGCCAAGCACTTCAAATAATCATGAAAAACTTTTTTGCACATCAAAAAGCCAGCGAGAAGTCGTTGACAAATTGTTTGTACAACACTTTCGAGGAGTGGTGCTTAAACGAAGGGTTGTCCACGATATATTCGAAAATCCACACGATGGACTGGGCAGAAGATTCAGACTCGCTGTTATTCGACCTCTACAGTCAAAATATAATCGAGTATCAAAAACTACAGGAAGACATGGAGGATACGGACACGGAGGTGAATACTCAATTCCCGGTGTCTTCATTATCGCGGAACACGGTAAACACCTCCATGTCATCCATGATTGCGCGTACAGTGGATCCACGTGCAGATGCACACACATCCAGAGACTCAAGGACTACACAACCGAAGGGTTCGATGAAGACGAAGAAAACCGATGGAGCCAGTGGAAAGTCAGTGACGTTCCCGAGGGAGAAGTCTCCATTGAAGAAGCTCTCCAAAGTAGTCGAGATGAACCTCCAGGAAAGCGACGACGAGGTGTATCTACGGGGATCAATGTTCTCTCAGAAGCGCAAAGCAGTCGAAACGGAATCAGAACCGGAATGTGTGGACAACGTAGAAGTGCCTGTGACGAAGAAGCACCGCAAGACACAGCCGAAAGTGGTTATGTCGGAACCGGAGACAGATGGTGAGAACAATTCGGCTCCCGAAGACGAAGATGCAACCGTCACAACAACAATTAGTGTTACACATATTCATGATTATAATCATGCGCGCGGAGCGCGCGATTAATCGAATGTGTAACACTAATTGTTGTTGTGACGGTTGGGAGGTATAGATGGATTGAAAATCCAGCTAGTTATATAAGAACAGTTTACCGGGGCCTCTTCACAGTCGTCGTCTTGCGCTCTACGTGTACAGTTCGTCTGCAATATATCGCGTCTCACTAATAAGTCAAAATTGATTTATTAAAGGAATTTCTGGTCTTCAAGAAAAGGAAGCCTACTGAAGTGAGAAATATTAATTGTAACGACGGGCAGCAATTAATATCGCAGTATGTCAAACGGAGAACCCGAACTTGCGAAGATTGTGGCGCTCAACGAACAACCGGAGGAAACGACGGTCAATTTAGAGGATGTCAACACTCAGGCAATCCTAGAAGTGGAAGAGACTCCGGTCGAGCAAAAGAAGCGCGCAAAAGGAAAAACTCTTGTGAGTACACAGAAAAAACGTATACAGAATCATCCTTTAATAAAATGGTTAAAGAATTTCTGGCAAGCTACAATAACGTTAAGAATAATGAAACCATTCCTCCGTTCGATAAACGACGAGAGTCTTCGGACGAAGAATATGAATTTATTCAACGTGGGCCAAGCACTTCAAATAATCATGAAAAACTTTTTTGCACATCAAAAAGCCAGCGAGAAGTCGTTGACAAATTGTTTGTACAACACTTTCGAGGAGTGGTGCTTAAACGAAGGGTTGTCCACGATATATTCGAAAATCCACACGATGGACTGGGCAGAAGATTCAGACTCGCTGTTATTCGACCTCTACAGTCAAAATATAATCGAGTATCAAAAACTACAGGAAGACATGGAGGATACGGACACGGAGGTGAATACTCAATTCCCGGTGTCTTCATTATCGCGGAACACGGTAAACACCTCCATGTCATCCATGATTGCGCGTACAGTGGATCCACGTGCAGATGCACACACATCCAGAGACTCAAGGACTACACAACCGAAGGGTTCGATGAAGACGAAGAAAACCGATGGAGCCAGTGGAAAGTCAGTGACGTTCCCGAGGGAGAAGTCTCCATTGAAGAAGCTCTCCAAAGTAGTCGAGATGAACCTCCAGGAAAGCGACGACGAGGTGTATCTACGGGGATCAATGTTCTCTCAGAAGCGCAAAGCAGTCGAAACGGAATCAGAACCGGAATGTGTGGACAACGTAGAAGTGCCTGTGACGAAGAAGCACCGCAAGACACAGCCGAAAGTGGTTATGTCGGAACCGGAGACAGATGGCGAGAACAATTCGGCTCCCGAAGACGAAGATGCAACCGTCACAACAACAATTAGTGTTACACATATTCATGATTATAATCATGCGCGCGGAGCGCGCGATTAATCGAATGTGTAACACTAATTGTTGTTGTGACGGTTGGGAGGTATAGATGGATTGAAAATCCAGCTAGTTATATAAGAACAGTTTACCGGGGCCTCTTCACAGTCGTCGTCTTGCGCTCTACGTGTACAGTTCGTCTGCAATATATCGCGTCTCACTAATAAGTCAAAATTGATTTATTAAAGGAATTTCTGGTCTTCAAGAAAAGGAAGCCTACTGAAGTGAGAAATATTAATTGTAACGACGGGCAGCAATTAATATCGCAGTATGTCAAACGGAGAACCCGAACTTGCGAAGATTGTGGCGCTCAACGAACAACCGGAGGAAACGACGGTCAATTTAGAGGATGTCAACACTCAGGCAATCCTAGAAGTGGAAGAGACTCCGGTCGAGCAAAAGAAGCGCGCAAAAGGAAAAACTCTTGTGAGTACACAGAAAAAACGTATACAGAATCATCCTTTAATAAAATGGTTAAAGAATTTCTGGCAAGCTACAATAACGTTAAGAATAATGAAACCATTCCTCCGTTCGATAAACGACGAGAGTCTTCGGACGAAGAATATGAATTTATTCAACGTGGGCCAAGCACTTCAAATAATCATGAAAATCTTTTTTGCACATCAAAAAGCCAGCGAGAAGTCGTTGACAAATTGTTTGTACAACACTTTCGAGGAGTGGTGCTTAAACGAAGGGTTGTCCACGATATATTCGAAAATCCACACGATGGACTGGGCAGAAGATTCAGACTCGCTGTTATTCGACCTCTACAGTCAAAATATAATCGAGTATCAAAAACTACAGGAAGACATGGAGGATACGGACACGGAGGTGAATACTCAATTCCCGGTGTCTTCATTATCGCGGAACACGGTAAACACCTCCATGTCATCCATGATTGCGCGTACAGTGGATCCACGTGCAGATGCACACACATCCAGAGACTCAAGGACTACACAACCGAAGGGTTCGATGAAGACGAAGAAAACCGATGGAGCCAGTGGAAAGTCAGTGACGTTCCCGAGGGAGAAGTCTCCATTGAAGAAGCTCTCCAAAGTAGTCGAGATGAACCTCCAGGAAAGCGACGACGAGGTGTATCTACGGGGATCAATGTTCTCTCAGAAGCGCAAAGCAGTCGAAACGGAATCAGAACCGGAATGTGTGGACAACGTAGAAGTGCCTGTGACGAAGAAGCACCGCAAGACACAGCCGAAAGTGGTTATGTCGGAACCGGAGACAGATGGCGAGAACAATTCGGCTCCCGAAGACGAAGATGCAACCGTCACAACAACAACCGTCACAACAACAATTAGTGTTACACATATTCATGATTATAATCATGCGCGCGGAGCGCGCGATTAATCGAATGTGTAACACTAATTGTTGTTGTGACGGTTGGGAGGTATAGATGGATTGAAAATCCAGCTAGTTATATAAGAACAGTTTACCGGGGCCTCTTCACAGTCGTCGTCTTGCGCTCTACGTGTACAGTTCGTCTGCAATATATCGCGTCTCACTAATAAGTCAAAATTGATTTATTAAAGGAATTTCTGGTCTTCAAGAAAAGTAGGCCTACTGAAGTGAGAAATATTAATTGTAACGACGGGCAGCAATTAATATCGCAGTATGTCAAACGGAGAACCCGAACTTGCGAAGATTGTGGCGCTCAACGAACAACCGGAGGAAACGACGGTCAATTTAGAGGATGTCAACACTCAGGCAATCCTAGAAGTGGAAGAGACTCCGGTCGAGCAAAAGAAGCGCGCAAAAGGAAAAACTCTTGTGAGTACACAGAAAAAACGTATACAGAATCATCCTTTAATAAAATGGTTAAAGAATTTCTGGCAAGCTACAATAACGTTAAGAATAATGAAACCATTCCTCCGTTCGATAAACGACGAGAGTCTTCGGACGAAGAATATGAATTTATTCAACGTGGGCCAAGCACTTCAAATAATCATGAAAAACTTTTTTGCACATCAAAAAGCCAGCGAGAAGTCGTTGACAAATTGTTTGTACAACACTTTCGAGGAGTGGTGCTTAAACGAAGGGTTGTCCACGATATATTCGAAAATCCACACGATGGACTGGGCAGAAGATTCAGACTCGCTGTTATTCGACCTCTACAGTCAAAATATAATCGAGTATCAAAAACTACAGGAAGACATGGAGGATACGGACACGGAGGTGAATACTCAATTCCCGGTGTCTTCATTATCGCGGAACACGGTAAACACCTCCATGTCATCCATGATTGCGCGTACAGTGGATCCACGTGCAGATGCACACACATCCAGAGACTCAAGGACTACACAACCGAAGGGTTCGATGAAGACGAAGAAAACCGATGGAGCCAGTGGAAAGTCAGTGACGTTCCCGAGGGAGAAGTCTCCATTGAAGAAGCTCTCCAAAGTAGTCGAGATGAACCTCCAGGAAAGCGACGACGAGGTGTATCTACGGGGATCAATGTTCTCTCAGAAGCGCAAAGCAGTCGAAACGGAATCAGAACCGGAATGTGTGGACAACGTAGAAGTGCCTGTGACGAAGAAGCACCGCAAGACACAGCCGAAAGTGGTTATGTCGGAACCGGAGACAGATGGCGAGAACAATTCGGCTCCCGAAGACGAAGATGCAACCGTCACAACAACAACCGTCACAACAACAATTAGTGTTACACATATTCATGATTATAATCATGCGCGCGGAGCGCGCGATTAATCGAATGTGTAACACTAATTGTTGTTGTGACGGTTGGGAGGTATAGATGGATTGAAAATCCAGCTAGTTATATAAGAACAGTTTACCGGGGCCTCTTCACAGTCGTCGTCTTGCGCTCTACGTGTACAGTTCGTCTGCAATATATCGCGTCTCACTAATAAGTCAAAATTGATTTATTAAAGGAATTTCTGGTCTTCAAGAAAAGGAAGCCTACTGAAGTGAGAAATATTAATTGTAACGACGGGCAGCAATTAATATCGCAGTATGTCAAACGGAGAACCCGAACTTGCGAAGATTGTGGCGCTCAACGAACAACCGGAGGAAACGACGGTCAATTTAGAGGATGTCAACACTCAGGCAATCCTAGAAGTGGAAGAGACTCCGGTCGAGCAAAAGAAGCGCGCAAAAGGAAAAACTCTTGTGAGTACACAGAAAAAACGTATACAGAATCATCCTTTAATAAAATGGTTAAAGAATTTCTGGCAAGCTACAATAACGTTAAGAATAATGAAACCATTCCTCCGTTCGATAAACGACGAGAGTCTTCGGACGAAGAATATGAATTTATTCAACGTGGGCCAAGCACTTCAAATAATCATGAAAAACTTTTTTGCACATCAAAAAGCCAGCGAGAAGTCGTTGACAAATTGTTTGTACAACACTTTCGAGGAGTGGTGCTTAAACGAAGGGTTGTCCACGATATATTCGAAAATCCACACGATGGACTGGGCAGAAGATTCAGACTCGCTGTTATTCGACCTCTACAGTCAAAATATAATCGAGTATCAAAAACTACAGGAAGACATGGAGGATACGGACACGGAGGTGAATACTCAATTCCCGGTGTCTTCATTATCGCGGAACACGGTAAACACCTCCATGTCATCCATGATTGCGCGTACAGTGGATCCACGTGCAGATGCACACACATCCAGAGACTCAAGGACTACACAACCGAAGGGTTCGATGAAGACGAAGAAAACCGATGGAGCCAGTGGAAAGTCAGTGACGTTCCCGAGGGAGAAGTCTCCATTGAAGAAGCTCTCCAAAGTAGTCGAGATGAACCTCCAGGAAAGCGACGACGAGGTGTATCTACGGGGATCAATGTTCTCTCAGAAGCGCAAAGCAGTCGAAACGGAATCAGAACCGGAATGTGTGGACAACGTAGAAGTGCCTGTGACGAAGAAGCACCGCAAGACACAGCCGAAAGTGGTTATGTCGGAACCGGAGACAGATGGCGAGAACAATTCGGCTCCCGAAGACGAAGATGCAACCGTCACAACAACAACCGTCACAACAACAATTAGTGTTACACACATTCATGATTATAATCATGCGCGCGGAGCGCGCGATTAATCGAATGTGTAACACTAATTGTTGTTGTGACGGTTGGGAGGTATAGATGGATTGAAAATCCAGCTAGTTATATAAGAACAGTTTACCGGGGCCTCTTCACAGTCGTCGTCTTGCGCTCTACGTGTACAGTTCGTCTGCAATATATCGCGTCTCACTAATAAGTCAAAATTGATTTATTAAAGGAATTTCTGGTCTTCAAGAAAAGTAGGCCTACTGAAGTGAGAAATATTAATTGTAACGACGGGCAGCAATTAATATCGCAGTATGTCAAACGGAGAACCCGAACTTGCGAAGATTGTGGCGCTCAACGAACAACCGGAGGAAACGACGGTCAATTTAGAGGATGTCAACACTCAGGCAATCCTAGAAGTGGAAGAGACTCCGGTCGAGCAAAAGAAGCGCGCAAAAGGAAAAACTCTTGTGAGTACACAGAAAAAACGTATACAGAATCATCCTTTAATAAAATGGTTAAAGAATTTCTGGCAAGCTACAATAACGTTAAGAATAATGAAACCATTCCTCCGTTCGATAAACGACGAGAGTCTTCGGACGAAGAATATGAATTTATTCAACGTGGGCCAAGCACTTCAAATAATCATGAAAAACTTTTTTGCACATCAAAAAGCCAGCGAGAAGTCGTTGACAAATTGTTTGTACAACACTTTCGAGGAGTGGTGCTTAAACGAAGGGTTGTCCACGATATATTCGAAAATCCACACGATGGACTGGGCAGAAGATTCAGACTCGCTGTTATTCGACCTCTACAGTCAAAATATAATCGAGTATCAAAAACTACAGGAAGACATGGAGGATACGGACACGGAGGTGAATACTCAATTCCCGGTGTCTTCATTATCGCGGAACACGGTAAACACCTCCATGTCATCCATGATTGCGCGTACAGTGGATCCACGTGCAGATGCACACACATCCAGAGACTCAAGGACTACACAACCGAAGGGTTCGATGAAGACGAAGAAAACCGATGGAGCCAGTGGAAAGTCAGTGACGTTCCCGAGGGAGAAGTCTCCATTGAAGAAGCTCTCCAAAGTAGTCGAGATGAACCTCCAGGAAAGCGACGACGAGGTGTATCTACGGGGATCAATGTTCTCTCAGAAGCGCAAAGCAGTCGAAACGGAATCAGAACCGGAATGTGTGGACAACGTAGAAGTGCCTGTGACGAAGAAGCACCGCAAGACACAGCCGAAAGTGGTTATGTCGGAACCGGAGACAGATGGCGAGAACAATTCGGCTCCCGAAGACGAAGATGCAACCGTCACAACAACAACCGTCACAACAACAATTAGTGTTACACACATTCATGATTATAATCATGCGCGCGGAGCGCGCGATTAATCGAATGTGTAACACTAATTGTTGTTGTGACGGTTGGGAGGTATAGATGGATTGAAAATCCAGCTAGTTATATAAGAACAGTTTACCGGGGCCTCTTCACAGTCGTCGTCTTGCGCTCTACGTGTACAGTTCGTCTGCAATATATCGCGTCTCACTAATAAGTCAAAATTGATTTATTAAAGGAATTTCTGGTCTTCAAGAAAAGTAGGCCTACTGAAGTGAGAAATATTAATTGTAACGACGGGCAGCAATTAATATCGCAGTATGTCAAACGGAGAACCCGAACTTGCGAAGATTGTGGCGCTCAACGAACAACCGGAGGAAACGACGGTCAATTTAGAGGATGTCAACACTCAGGCAATCCTAGAAGTGGAAGAGACTCCGGTCGAGCAAAAGAAGCGCGCAAAAGGAAAAACTCTTGTGAGTACACAGAAAAAACGTATACAGAATCATCCTTTAATAAAATGGTTAAAGAATTTCTGGCAAGCTACAATAACGTTAAGAATAATGAAACCATTCCTCCGTTCGATAAACGACGAGAGTCTTCGGACGAAGAATATGAATTTATTCAACGTGGGCCAAGCACTTCAAATAATCATGAAAAACTTTTTTGCACATCAAAAAGCCAGCGAGAAGTCGTTGACAAATTGTTTGTACAACACTTTCGAGGAGTGGTGCTTAAACGAAGGGTTGTCCACGATATATTCGAAAATCCACACGATGGACTGGGCAGAAGATTCAGACTCGCTGTTATTCGACCTCTACAGTCAAAATATAATCGAGTATCAAAAACTACAGGAAGACATGGAGGATACGGACACGGAGGTGAATACTCAATTCCCGGTGTCTTCATTATCGCGGAACACGGTAAACACCTCCATGTCATCCATGATTGCGCGTACAGTGGATCCACGTGCAGATGCACACACATCCAGAGACTCAAGGACTACACAACCGAAGGGTTCGATGAAGACGAAGAAAACCGATGGAGCCAGTGGAAAGTCAGTGACGTTCCCGAGGGAGAAGTCTCCATTGAAGAAGCTCTCCAAAGTAGTCGAGATGAACCTCCAGGAAAGCGACGACGAGGTGTATCTACGGGGATCAATGTTCTCTCAGAAGCGCAAAGCAGTCGAAACGGAATCAGAACCGGAATGTGTGGACAACGTAGAAGTGCCTGTGACGAAGAAGCACCGCAAGACACAGCCGAAAGTGGTTATGTCGGAACCGGAGACAGATGGCGAGAACAATTCGGCTCCCGAAGACGAAGATGCAACCGTCACAACAACAACCGTCACAACAACAATTAGTGTTACACATATTCATGATTATAATCATGCGCGCGGAGCGCGCGATTAATCGAATGTGTAACACTAATTGTTGTTGTGACGGTTGGGAGGTATAGATGGATTGAAAATCCAGCTAGTTATATAAGAACAGTTTACCGGGGCCTCTTCACAGTCGTCGTCTTGCGCTCTACGTGTACAGTTCGTCTGCAATATATCGCGTCTCACTAATAAGTCAAAATTGATTTATTAAAGGAATTTCTGGTCTTCAAGAAAAGGAAGCCTACTGAAGTGAGAAATATTAATTGTAACGACGGGCAGCAATTAATATCGCAGTATGTCAAACGGAGAACCCGAACTTGCGAAGATTGTGGCGCTCAACGAACAACCGGAGGAAACGACGGTCAATTTAGAGGATGTCAACACTCAGGCAATCCTAGAAGTGGAAGAGACTCCGGTCGAGCAAAAGAAGCGCGCAAAAGGAAAAACTCTTGTGAGTACACAGAAAAAACGTATACAGAATCATCCTTTAATAAAATGGTTAAAGAATTTCTGGCAAGCTACAATAACGTTAAGAATAATGAAACCATTCCTCCGTTCGATAAACGACGAGAGTCTTCGGACGAAGAATATGAATTTATTCAACGTGGGCCAAGCACTTCAAATAATCATGAAAAACTTTTTTGCACATCAAAAAGCCAGCGAGAAGTCGTTGACAAATTGTTTGTACAACACTTTCGAGGAGTGGTGCTTAAACGAAGGGTTGTCCACGATATATTCGAAAATCCACACGATGGACTGGGCAGAAGATTCAGACTCGCTGTTATTCGACCTCTACAGTCAAAATATAATCGAGTATCAAAAACTACAGGAAGACATGGAGGATACGGACACGGAGGTGAATACTCAATTCCCGGTGTCTTCATTATCGCGGAACACGGTAAACACCTCCATGTCATCCATGATTGCGCGTACAGTGGATCCACGTGCAGATGCACACACATCCAGAGACTCAAGGACTACACAACCGAAGGGTTCGATGAAGACGAAGAAAACCGATGGAGCCAGTGGAAAGTCAGTGACGTTCCCGAGGGAGAAGTCTCCATTGAAGAAGCTCTCCAAAGTAGTCGAGATGAACCTCCAGGAAAGCGACGACGAGGTGTATCTACGGGGATCAATGTTCTCTCAGAAGCGCAAAGCAGTCGAAACGGAATCAGAACCGGAATGTGTGGACAACGTAGAAGTGCCTGTGACGAAGAAGCACCGCAAGACACAGCCGAAAGTGGTTATGTCGGAACCGGAGACAGATGGCGAGAACAATTCGGCTCCCGAAGACGAAGATGCAACCGTCACAACAACAACCGTCACAACAACAATTAGTGTTACACATATTCATGATTATAATCATGCGCGCGGAGCGCGCGATTAATCGAATGTGTAACACTAATTGTTGTTGTGACGGTTGGGAGGTATAGATGGATTGAAAATCCAGCTAGTTATATAAGAACAGTTTACCGGGGCCTCTTCACAGTCGTCGTCTTGCGCTCTACGTGTACAGTTCGTCTGCAATATATCGCGTCTCACTAATAAGTCAAAATTGATTTATTAAAGGAATTTCTGGTCTTCAAGAAAAGGAAGCCTACTGAAGTGAGAAATATTAATTGTAACGACGGGCAGCAATTAATATCGCAGTATGTCAAACGGAGAACCCGAACTTGCGAAGATTGTGGCGCTCAACGAACAACCGGAGGAAACGACGGTCAATTTAGAGGATGTCAACACTCAGGCAATCCTAGAAGTGGAAGAGACTCCGGTCGAGCAAAAGAAGCGCGCAAAAGGAAAAACTCTTGTGAGTACACAGAAAAAACGTATACAGAATCATCCTTTAATAAAATGGTTAAAGAATTTCTGGCAAGCTACAATAACGTTAAGAATAATGAAACCATTCCTCCGTTCGATAAACGACGAGAGTCTTCGGACGAAGAATATGAATTTATTCAACGTGGGCCAAGCACTTCAAATAATCATGAAAAACTTTTTTGCACATCAAAAAGCCAGCGAGAAGTCGTTGACAAATTGTTTGTACAACACTTTCGAGGAGTGGTGCTTAAACGAAGGGTTGTCCACGATATATTCGAAAATCCACACGATGGACTGGGCAGAAGATTCAGACTCGCTGTTATTCGACCTCTACAGTCAAAATATAATCGAGTATCAAAAACTACAGGAAGACATGGAGGATACGGACACGGAGGTGAATACTCAATTCCCGGTGTCTTCATTATCGCGGAACACGGTAAACACCTCCATGTCATCCATGATTGCGCGTACAGTGGATCCACGTGCAGATGCACACACATCCAGAGACTCAAGGACTACACAACCGAAGGGTTCGATGAAGACGAAGAAAACCGATGGAGCCAGTGGAAAGTCAGTGACGTTCCCGAGGGAGAAGTCTCCATTGAAGAAGCTCTCCAAAGTAGTCGAGATGAACCTCCAGGAAAGCGACGACGAGGTGTATCTACGGGGATCAATGTTCTCTCAGAAGCGCAAAGCAGTCGAAACGGAATCAGAACCGGAATGTGTGGACAACGTAGAAGTGCCTGTGACGAAGAAGCACCGCAAGACACAGCCGAAAGTGGTTATGTCGGAACCGGAGACAGATGGCGAGAACAATTCGGCTCCCGAAGACGAAGATGCAACCGTCACAACAACAACCGTCACAACAACAATTAGTGTTACACATATTCATGATTATAATCATGCGCGCGGAGCGCGCGATTAATCGAATGTGTAACACTAATTGTTGTTGTGACGGTTGGGAGGTATAGATGGATTGAAAATCCAGCTAGTTATATAAGAACAGTTTACCGGGGCCTCTTCACAGTCGTCGTCTTGCGCTCTACGTGTACAGTTCGTCTGCAATATATCGCGTCTCACTAATAAGTCAAAATTGATTTATTAAAGGAATTTCTGGTCTTCAAGAAAAGGAAGCCTACTGAAGTGAGAAATATTAATTGTAACGACGGGCAGCAATTAATATCGCAGTATGTCAAACGGAGAACCCGAACTTGCGAAGATTGTGGCGCTCAACGAACAACCGGAGGAAACGACGGTCAATTTAGAGGATGTCAACACTCAGGCAATCCTAGAAGTGGAAGAGACTCCGGTCGAGCAAAAGAAGCGCGCAAAAGGAAAAACTCTTGTGAGTACACAGAAAAAACGTATACAGAATCATCCTTTAATAAAATGGTTAAAGAATTTCTGGCAAGCTACAATAACGTTAAGAATAATGAAACCATTCCTCCGTTCGATAAACGACGAGAGTCTTCGGACGAAGAATATGAATTTATTCAACGTGGGCCAAGCACTTCAAATAATCATGAAAAACTTTTTTGCACATCAAAAAGCCAGCGAGAAGTCGTTGACAAATTGTTTGTACAACACTTTCGAGGAGTGGTGCTTAAACGAAGGGTTGTCCACGATATATTCGAAAATCCACACGATGGACTGGGCAGAAGATTCAGACTCGCTGTTATTCGACCTCTACAGTCAAAATATAATCGAGTATCAAAAACTACAGGAAGACATGGAGGATACGGACACGGAGGTGAATACTCAATTCCCGGTGTCTTCATTATCGCGGAACACGGTAAACACCTCCATGTCATCCATGATTGCGCGTACAGTGGATCCACGTGCAGATGCACACACATCCAGAGACTCAAGGACTACACAACCGAAGGGTTCGATGAAGACGAAGAAAACCGATGGAGCCAGTGGAAAGTCAGTGACGTTCCCGAGGGAGAAGTCTCCATTGAAGAAGCTCTCCAAAGTAGTCGAGATGAACCTCCAGGAAAGCGACGACGAGGTGTATCTACGGGGATCAATGTTCTCTCAGAAGCGCAAAGCAGTCGAAACGGAATCAGAACCGGAATGTGTGGACAACGTAGAAGTGCCTGTGACGAAGAAGCACCGCAAGACACAGCCGAAAGTGGTTATGTCGGAACCGGAGACAGATGGCGAGAACAATTCGGCTCCCGAAGACGAAGATGCAACCGTCACAACAACAACCGTCACAACAACAATTAGTGTTACACATATTCATGATTATAATCATGCGCGCGGAGCGCGCGATTAATCGAATGTGTAACACTAATTGTTGTTGTGACGGTTGGGAGGTATAGATGGATTGAAAATCCAGCTAGTTATATAAGAACAGTTTACCGGGGCCTCTTCACAGTCGTCGTCTTGCGCTCTACGTGTACAGTTCGTCTGCAATATATCGCGTCTCACTAATAAGTCAAAATTGATTTATTAAAGGAATTTCTGGTCTTCAAGAAAAGGAAGCCTACTGAAGTGAGAAATATTAATTGTAACGACGGGCAGCAATTAATATCGCAGTATGTCAAACGGAGAACCCGAACTTGCGAAGATTGTGGCGCTCAACGAACAACCGGAGGAAACGACGGTCAATTTAGAGGATGTCAACACTCAGGCAATCCTAGAAGTGGAAGAGACTCCGGTCGAGCAAAAGAAGCGCGCAAAAGGAAAAACTCTTGTGAGTACACAGAAAAAACGTATACAGAATCATCCTTTAATAAAATGGTTAAAGAATTTCTGGCAAGCTACAATAACGTTAAGAATAATGAAACCATTCCTCCGTTCGATAAACGACGAGAGTCTTCGGACGAAGAATATGAATTTATTCAACGTGGGCCAAGCACTTCAAATAATCATGAAAAACTTTTTTGCACATCAAAAAGCCAGCGAGAAGTCGTTGACAAATTGTTTGTACAACACTTTCGAGGAGTGGTGCTTAAACGAAGGGTTGTCCACGATATATTCGAAAATCCACACGATGGACTGGGCAGAAGATTCAGACTCGCTGTTATTCGACCTCTACAGTCAAAATATAATCGAGTATCAAAAACTACAGGAAGACATGGAGGATACGGACACGGAGGTGAATACTCAATTCCCGGTGTCTTCATTATCGCGGAACACGGTAAACACCTCCATGTCATCCATGATTGCGCGTACAGTGGATCCACGTGCAGATGCACACACATCCAGAGACTCAAGGACTACACAACCGAAGGGTTCGATGAAGACGAAGAAAACCGATGGAGCCAGTGGAAAGTCAGTGACGTTCCCGAGGGAGAAGTCTCCATTGAAGAAGCTCTCCAAAGTAGTCGAGATGAACCTCCAGGAAAGCGACGACGAGGTGTATCTACGGGGATCAATGTTCTCTCAGAAGCGCAAAGCAGTCGAAACGGAATCAGAACCGGAATGTGTGGACAACGTAGAAGTGCCTGTGACGAAGAAGCACCGCAAGACACAGCCGAAAGTGGTTATGTCGGAACCGGAGACAGATGGCGAGAACAATTCGGCTCCCGAAGACGAAGATGCAACCGTCACAACAACAATTAGTGTTACACATATTCATGATTATAATCATGCGCGCGGAGCGCGCGATTAATCGAATGTGTAACACTAATTGTTGTTGTGACGGTTGGGAGGTATAGATGGATTGAAAATCCAGCTAGTTATATAAGAACAGTTTACCGGGGCCTCTTCACAGTCGTCGTCTTGCGCTCTACGTGTACAGTTCGTCTGCAATATATCGCGTCTCACTAATAAGTCAAAATTGATTTATTAAAGGAATTTCTGGTCTTCAAGAAAAGGAAGCCTACTGAAGTGAGAAATATTAATTGTAACGACGGGCAGCAATTAATATCGCAGTATGTCAAACGGAGAACCCGAACTTGCGAAGATTGTGGCGCTCAACGAACAACCGGAGGAAACGACGGTCAATTTAGAGGATGTCAACACTCAGGCAATCCTAGAAGTGGAAGAGACTCCGGTCGAGCAAAAGAAGCGCGCAAAAGGAAAAACTCTTGTGAGTACACAGAAAAAACGTATACAGAATCATCCTTTAATAAAATGGTTAAAGAATTTCTGGCAAGCTACAATAACGTTAAGAATAATGAAACCATTCCTCCGTTCGATAAACGACGAGAGTCTTCGGACGAAGAATATGAATTTATTCAACGTGGGCCAAGCACTTCAAATAATCATGAAAAACTTTTTTGCACATCAAAAAGCCAGCGAGAAGTCGTTGACAAATTGTTTGTACAACACTTTCGAGGAGTGGTGCTTAAACGAAGGGTTGTCCACGATATATTCGAAAATCCACACGATGGACTGGGCAGAAGATTCAGACTCGCTGTTATTCGACCTCTACAGTCAAAATATAATCGAGTATCAAAAACTACAGGAAGACATGGAGGATACGGACACGGAGGTGAATACTCAATTCCCGGTGTCTTCATTATCGCGGAACACGGTAAACACCTCCATGTCATCCATGATTGCGCGTACAGTGGATCCACGTGCAGATGCACACACATCCAGAGACTCAAGGACTACACAACCGAAGGGTTCGATGAAGACGAAGA
This sequence comes from Schoenobius gigantellus, assembly GCA_963935595.1. NCBI lineage: Eukaryota > Metazoa > Arthropoda > Insecta > Lepidoptera > Crambidae > Schoenobius > Schoenobius gigantellus. The sequence continues at coordinate 43,501,809 of OZ012541.1, read as the reverse complement.
AAACCGATGGAGCCAGTGGAAAGTCAGTGACGTTCCCGAGGGAGAAGTCTCCATTGAAGAAGCTCTCCAAAGTAGTCGAGATGAACCTCCAGGAAAGCGACGACGAGGTGTATCTACGGGGATCAATGTTCTCTCAGAAGCGCAAAGCAGTCGAAACGGAATCAGAACCGGAATGTGTGGACAACGTAGAAGTGCCTGTGACGAAGAAGCACCGCAAGACACAGCCGAAAGTGGTTATGTCGGAACCGGAGACAGATGGCGAGAACAATTCGGCTCCCGAAGACGAAGATGCAACCGTCACAACAACAATTAGTGTTACACATATTCATGATTATAATCATGCGCGCGGAGCGCGCGATTAATCGAATGTGTAACACTAATTGTTGTTGTGACGGTTGGGAGGTATAGATGGATTGAAAATCCAGCTAGTTATATAAGAACAGTTTACCGGGGCCTCTTCACAGTCGTCGTCTTGCGCTCTACGTGTACAGTTCGTCTGCAATATATCGCGTCTCACTAATAAGTCAAAATTGATTTATTAAAGGAATTTCTGGTCTTCAAGAAAAGGAAGCCTACTGAAGTGAGAAATATTAATTGTAACGACGGGCAGCAATTAATATCGCAGTATGTCAAACGGAGAACCCGAACTTGCGAAGATTGTGGCGCTCAACGAACAACCGGAGGAAACGACGGTCAATTTAGAGGATGTCAACACTCAGGCAATCCTAGAAGTGGAAGAGACTCCGGTCGAGCAAAAGAAGCGCGCAAAAGGAAAAACTCTTGTGAGTACACAGAAAAAACGTATACAGAATCATCCTTTAATAAAATGGTTAAAGAATTTCTGGCAAGCTACAATAACGTTAAGAATAATGAAACCATTCCTCCGTTCGATAAACGACGAGAGTCTTCGGACGAAGAATATGAATTTATTCAACGTGGGCCAAGCACTTCAAATAATCATGAAAAACTTTTTTGCACATCAAAAAGCCAGCGAGAAGTCGTTGACAAATTGTTTGTACAACACTTTCGAGGAGTGGTGCTTAAACGAAGGGTTGTCCACGATATATTCGAAAATCCACACGATGGACTGGGCAGAAGATTCAGACTCGCTGTTATTCGACCTCTACAGTCAAAATATAATCGAGTATCAAAAACTACAGGAAGACATGGAGGATACGGACACGGAGGTGAATACTCAATTCCCGGTGTCTTCATTATCGCGGAACACGGTAAACACCTCCATGTCATCCATGATTGCGCGTACAGTGGATCCACGTGCAGATGCACACACATCCAGAGACTCAAGGACTACACAACCGAAGGGTTCGATGAAGACGAAGAAAACCGATGGAGCCAGTGGAAAGTCAGTGACGTTCCCGAGGGAGAAGTCTCCATTGAAGAAGCTCTCCAAAGTAGTCGAGATGAACCTCCAGGAAAGCGACGACGAGGTGTATCTACGGGGATCAATGTTCTCTCAGAAGCGCAAAGCAGTCGAAACGGAATCAGAACCGGAATGTGTGGACAACGTAGAAGTGCCTGTGACGAAGAAGCACCGCAAGACACAGCCGAAAGTGGTTATGTCGGAACCGGAGACAGATGGCGAGAACAATTCGGCTCCCGAAGACGAAGATGCAACCGTCACAACAACAACCGTCACAACAACAATTAGTGTTACACATATTCATGATTATAATCATGCGCGCGGAGCGCGCGATTAATCGAATGTGTAACACTAATTGTTGTTGTGACGGTTGGGAGGTATAGATGGATTGAAAATCCAGCTAGTTATATAAGAACAGTTTACCGGGGCCTCTTCACAGTCGTCGTCTTGCGCTCTACGTGTACAGTTCGTCTGCAATATATCGCGTCTCACTAATAAGTCAAAATTGATTTATTAAAGGAATTTCTGGTCTTCAAGAAAAGGAAGCCTACTGAAGTGAGAAATATTAATTGTAACGACGGGCAGCAATTAATATCGCAGTATGTCAAACGGAGAACCCGAACTTGCGAAGATTGTGGCGCTCAACGAACAACCGGAGGAAACGACGGTCAATTTAGAGGATGTCAACACTCAGGCAATCCTAGAAGTGGAAGAGACTCCGGTCGAGCAAAAGAAGCGCGCAAAAGGAAAAACTCTTGTGAGTACACAGAAAAAACGTATACAGAATCATCCTTTAATAAAATGGTTAAAGAATTTCTGGCAAGCTACAATAACGTTAAGAATAATGAAACCATTCCTCCGTTCGATAAACGACGAGAGTCTTCGGACGAAGAATATGAATTTATTCAACGTGGGCCAAGCACTTCAAATAATCATGAAAAACTTTTTTGCACATCAAAAAGCCAGCGAGAAGTCGTTGACAAATTGTTTGTACAACACTTTCGAGGAGTGGTGCTTAAACGAAGGGTTGTCCACGATATATTCGAAAATCCACACGATGGACTGGGCAGAAGATTCAGACTCGCTGTTATTCGACCTCTACAGTCAAAATATAATCGAGTATCAAAAACTACAGGAAGACATGGAGGATACGGACACGGAGGTGAATACTCAATTCCCGGTGTCTTCATTATCGCGGAACACGGTAAACACCTCCATGTCATCCATGATTGCGCGTACAGTGGATCCACGTGCAGATGCACACACATCCAGAGACTCAAGGACTACACAACCGAAGGGTTCGATGAAGACGAAGAAAACCGATGGAGCCAGTGGAAAGTCAGTGACGTTCCCGAGGGAGAAGCCTCCATTGAAGAAGCTCTCCAAAGTAGTCGAGATGAACCTCCAGGAAAGCGACGACGAGGTGTATCTACGGGGATCAATGTTCTCTCAGAAGCGCAAAGCAGTCGAAACGGAATCAGAACCGGAATGTGTGGACAACGTAGAAGTGCCTGTGACGAAGAAGCACCGCAAGACACAGCCGAAAGTGGTTATGTCGGAACCGGAGACAGATGGCGAGAACAATTCGGCTCCCGAAGACGAAGATGCAACCGTCACAACAACAACCGTCACAACAACAATTAGTGTTACACATATTCATGATTATAATCATGCGCGCGGAGCGCGCGATTAATCGAATGTGTAACACTAATTGTTGTTGTGACGGTTGAGAGGTATAGATGGATTGAAAATCCAGCTAGTTATATAAGAACAGTTTACCGGGGCCTCTTCACAGTCGTCGTCTTGCACTCTACGTGTACAGTTCGTCTGCAATATATCGCGTCTCACTAATAAGTCAAAATTGATTTATTAAAGGAATTTCTGGTCTTCAAGAAAAGGAAGCCTACTGAAGTGAGAAATATTAATTGTAACGACGGGCAGCAATTAATATCGCAGTATGTCAAACGGAGAACCCGAACTTGCGAAGATTGTGGCGCTCAACGAACAACCGGAGGAAACGACGGTCAATTTAGAGGATGTCAACACTCAGGCAATCCTAGAAGTGGAAGAGACTCCGGTCGAGCAAAAGAAGCGCGCAAAAGGAAAAACTCTTGTGAGTACACAGAAAAAACGTATACAGAATCATCCTTTAATAAAATGGTTAAAGAATTTCTGGCAAGCTACAATAACGTTAAGAATAATGAAACCATTCCTCCGTTCGATAAACGACGAGAGTCTTCGGACGAAGAATATGAATTTATTCAACGTGGGCCAAGCACTTCAAATAATCATGAAAAACTTTTTTGCACATCAAAAAGCCAGCGAGAAGTCGTTGACAAATTGTTTGTACAACACTTTCGAGGAGTGGTGCTTAAACGAAGGGTTGTCCACGATATATTCGAAAATCCACACGATGGACTGGGCAGAAGATTCAGACTCGCTGTTATTCGACCTCTACAGTCAAAATATAATCGAGTATCAAAAACTACAGGAAGACATGGAGGATACGGACACGGAGGTGAATACTCAATTCCCGGTGTCTTCATTATCGCGGAACACGGTAAACACCTCCATGTCATCCATGATTGCGCGTACAGTGGATCCACGTGCAGATGCACACACATCCAGAGACTCAAGGACTACACAACCGAAGGGTTCGATGAAGACGAAGAAAACCGATGGAGCCAGTGGAAAGTCAGTGACGTTCCCGAGGGAGAAGTCTCCATTGAAGAAGCTCTCCAAAGTAGTCGAGATGAACCTCCAGGAAAGCGACGACGAGGTGTATCTACGGGGATCAATGTTCTCTCAGAAGCGCAAAGCAGTCGAAACGGAATCAGAACCGGAATGTGTGGACAACGTAGAAGTGCCTGTGACGAAGAAGCACCGCAAGACACAGCCGAAAGTGGTTATGTCGGAACCGGAGACAGATGGCGAGAACAATTCGGCTCCCGAAGACGAAGATGCAACCGTCACAACAACAACCGTCACAACAACAATTAGTGTTACACATATTCATGATTATAATCATGCGCGCGGAGCGCGCGATTAATCGAATGTGTAACACTAATTGTTGTTGTGACGGTTGGGAGGTATAGATGGATTGAAAATCCAGCTAGTTATATAAGAACAGTTTACCGGGGCCTCTTCACAGTCGTCGTCTTGCGCTCTACGTGTACAGTTCGTCTGCAATATATCGCGTCTCACTAATAAGTCAAAATTGATTTATTAAAGGAATTTCTGGTCTTCAAGAAAAGTAGGCCTACTGAAGTGAGAAATATTAATTGTAACGACGGGCAGCAATTAATATCGCAGTATGTCAAACGGAGAACCCGAACTTGCGAAGATTGTGGCGCTCAACGAACAACCGGAGGAAACGACGGTCAATTTAGAGGATGTCAACACTCAGGCAATCCTAGAAGTGGAAGAGACTCCGGTCGAGCAAAAGAAGCGCGCAAAAGGAAAAACTCTTGTGAGTACACAGAAAAAACGTATACAGAATCATCCTTTAATAAAATGGTTAAAGAATTTCTGGCAAGCTACAATAACGTTAAGAATAATGAAACCATTCTTCCGTTCGATAAACGACGAGAGTCTTCGGACGAAGAATATGAATTTATTCAACGTGGGCCAAGCACTTCAAATAATCATGAAAAACTTTTTTGCACATCAAAAAGCCAGCGAGAAGTCGTTGACAAATTGTTTGTACAACACTTTCGAGGAGTGGTGCTTAAACGAAGGGTTGTCCACGATATATTCGAAAATCCACACGATGGACTGGGCAGAAGATTCAGACTCGCTGTTATTCGACCTCTACAGTCAAAATATAATCGAGTATCAAAAACTACAGGAAGACATGGAGGATACGGACACGGAGGTGAATACTCAATTCCCGGTGTCTTCATTATCGCGGAACACGGTAAACACCTCCATGTCATCCATGATTGCGCGTACAGTGGATCCACGTGCAGATGCACACACATCCAGAGACTCAAGGACTACACAACCGAAGGGTTCGATGAAGACGAAGAAAACCGATGGAGCCAGTGGAAAGTCAGTGACGTTCCCGAGGGAGAAGTCTCCATTGAAGAAGCTCTCCAAAGTAGTCGAGATGAACCTCCAGGAAAGCGACGACGAGGTGTATCTACGGGGATCAATGTTCTCTCAGAAGCGCAAAGCAGTCGAAACGGAATCAGAACCGGAATGTGTGGACAACGTAGAAGTGCCTGTGACGAAGAAGCACCGCAAGACACAGCCGAAAGTGGTTATGTCGGAACCGGAGACAGATGGCGAGAACAATTCGGCTCCCGAAGACGAAGATGCAACCGTCACAACAACAACCGTCACAACAACAATTAGTGTTACACATATTCATGATTATAATCATGCGCGCGGAGCGCGCGATTAATCGAATGTGTAACACTAATTGTTGTTGTGACGGTTGGGAGGTATAGATGGATTGAAAATCCAGCTAGTTATATAAGAACAGTTTACCGGGGCCTCTTCACAGTCGTCGTCTTGCGCTCTACGTGTACAGTTCGTCTGCAATATATCGCGTCTCACTAATAAGTCAAAATTGATTTATTAAAGGAATTTCTGGTCTTCAAGAAAAGGAAGCCTACTGAAGTGAGAAATATTAATTGTAACGACGGGCAGCAATTAATATCGCAGTATGTCAAACGGAGAACCCGAACTTGCGAAGATTGTGGCGCTCAACGAACAACCGGAGGAAACGACGGTCAATTTAGAGGATGTCAACACTCAGGCAATCCTAGAAGTGGAAGAGACTCCGGTCGAGCAAAAGAAGCGCGCAAAAGGAAAAACTCTTGTGAGTACACAGAAAAAACGTATACAGAATCATCCTTTAATAAAATGGTTAAAGAATTTCTGGCAAGCTACAATAACGTTAAGAATAATGAAACCATTCCTCCGTTCGATAAACGACGAGAGTCTTCGGACGAAGAATATGAATTTATTCAACGTGGGCCAAGCACTTCAAATAATCATGAAAAACTTTTTTGCACATCAAAAAGCCAGCGAGAAGTCGTTGACAAATTGTTTGTACAACACTTTCGAGGAGTGGTGCTTAAACGAAGGGTTGTCCACGATATATTCGAAAATCCACACGATGGACTGGGCAGAAGATTCAGACTCGCTGTTATTCGACCTCTACAGTCAAAATATAATCGAGTATCAAAAACTACAGGAAGACATGGAGGATACGGACACGGAGGTGAATACTCAATTCCCGGTGTCTTCATTATCGCGGAACACGGTAAACACCTCCATGTCATCCATGATTGCGCGTACAGTGGATCCACGTGCAGATGCACACACATCCAGAGACTCAAGGACTACACAACCGAAGGGTTCGATGAAGACGAAGAAAACCGATGGAGCCAGTGGAAAGTCAGTGACGTTCCCGAGGGAGAAGTCTCCATTGAAGAAGCTCTCCAAAGTAGTCGAGATGAACCTCCAGGAAAGCGACGACGAGGTGTATCTACGGGGATCAATGTTCTCTCAGAAGCGCAAAGCAGTCGAAACGGAATCAGAACCGGAATGTGTGGACAACGTAGAAGTGCCTGTGACGAAGAAGCACCGCAAGACACAGCCGAAAGTGGTTATGTCGGAACCGGAGACAGATGGCGAGAACAATTCGGCTCCCGAAGACGAAGATGCAACCGTCACAACAACAACCGTCACAACAACAATTAGTGTTACACATATTCATGATTATAATCATGCGCGCGGAGCGCGCGATTAATCGAATGTGTAACACTAATTGTTGTTGTGACGGTTGGGAGGTATAGATGGATTGAAAATCCAGCTAGTTATATAAGAACAGTTTACCGGGGCCTCTTCACAGTCGTCGTCTTGCGCTCTACGTGTACAGTTCGTCTGCAATATATCGCGTCTCACTAATAAGTCAAAATTGATTTATTAAAGGAATTTCTGGTCTTCAAGAAAAGGAAGCCTACTGAAGTGAGAAATATTAATTGTAACGACGGGCAGCAATTAATATCGCAGTATGTCAAACGGAGAACCCGAACTTGCGAAGATTGTGGCGCTCAACGAACAACCGGAGGAAACGACGGTCAATTTAGAGGATGTCAACACTCAGGCAATCCTAGAAGTGGAAGAGACTCCGGTCGAGCAAAAGAAGCGCGCAAAAGGAAAAACTCTTGTGAGTACACAGAAAAAACGTATACAGAATCATCCTTTAATAAAATGGTTAAAGAATTTCTGGCAAGCTACAATAACGTTAAGAATAATGAAACCATTCCTCCGTTCGATAAACGACGAGAGTCTTCGGACGAAGAATATGAATTTATTCAACGTGGGCCAAGCACTTCAAATAATCATGAAAAACTTTTTTGCACATCAAAAAGCCAGCGAGAAGTCGTTGACAAATTGTTTGTACAACACTTTCGAGGAGTGGTGCTTAAACGAAGGGTTGTCCACGATATATTCGAAAATCCACACGATGGACTGGGCAGAAGATTCAGACTCGCTGTTATTCGACCTCTACAGTCAAAATATAATCGAGTATCAAAAACTACAGGAAGACATGGAGGATACGGACACGGAGGTGAATACTCAATTCCCGGTGTCTTCATTATCGCGGAACACGGTAAACACCTCCATGTCATCCATGATTGCGCGTACAGTGGATCCACGTGCAGATGCACACACATCCAGAGACTCAAGGACTACACAACCGAAGGGTTCGATGAAGACGAAGAAAACCGATGGAGCCAGTGGAAAGTCAGTGACGTTCCCGAGGGAGAAGTCTCCATTGAAGAAGCTCTCCAAAGTAGTCGAGATGAACCTCCAGGAAAGCGACGACGAGGTGTATCTACGGGGATCAATGTTCTCTCAGAAGCGCAAAGCAGTCGAAACGGAATCAGAACCGGAATGTGTGGACAACGTAGAAGTGCCTGTGACGAAGAAGCACCGCAAGACACAGCCGAAAGTGGTTATGTCGGAACCGGAGACAGATGGCGAGAACAATTCGGCTCCCGAAGACGAAGATGCAACCGTCACAACAACAACCGTCACAACAACAATTAGTGTTACACATATTCATGATTATAATCATGCGCGCGGAGCGCGCGATTAATCGAATGTGTAACACTAATTGTTGTTGTGACGGTTGGGAGGTATAGATGGATTGAAAATCCAGCTAGTTATATAAGAACAGTTTACCGGGGCCTCTTCACAGTCGTCGTCTTGCGCTCTACGTGTACAGTTCGTCTGCAATATATCGCGTCTCACTAATAAGTCAAAATTGATTTATTAAAGGAATTTCTGGTCTTCAAGAAAAGGAAGCCTACTGAAGTGAGAAATATTAATTGTAACGACGGGCAGCAATTAATATCGCAGTATGTCAAACGGAGAACCCGAACTTGCGAAGATTGAGGCGCTCAACGAACAACCGGAGGAAACGACGGTCAATTTAGAGGATGTCAACACTCAGGCAATCCTAGAAGTGGAAGAGACTCCGGTCGAGCAAAAGAAGCGCGCAAAAGGAAAAACTCTTGTGAGTACACAGAAAAAACGTATACAGAATCATCCTTTAATAAAATGGTTAAAGAATTTCTGGCAAGCTACAATAACGTTAAGAATAATGAAACCATTCCTCCGTTCGATAAACGACGAGAGTCTTCGGACGAAGAATATGAATTTATTCAACGTGGGCCAAGCACTTTAAATAATCATGAAAAACTTTTTTGCACATCAAAAAGCCAGCGAGAAGTCGTTGACAAATTGTTTGTACAACACTTTCGAGGAGTGGTGCTTAAACGAAGGGTTGTCCACGATATATTCGAAAATCCACACGATGGACTGGGCAGAAGATTCAGACTCGCTGTTATTCGACCTCTACAGTCAAAATATAATCGAGTATCAAAAACTACAGGAAGACATGGAGGATACGGACACGGAGGTGAATACTCAATTCCCGGTGTCTTCATTATCGCGGAACACGGTAAACACCTCCATGTCATCCATGATTGCGCGTACAGTGGATCCACGTGCAGATGCACACACATCCAGAGACTCAAGGACTACACAACCGAAGGGTTCGATGAAGACGAAGAAAACCGATGGAGCCAGTGGAAAGTCAGTGACGTTCCCGAGGGAGAAGTCTCCATTGAAGAAGCTCTCCAAAGTAGTCGAGATGAACCTCCAGGAAAGCGACGACGAGGTGTATCTACGGGGATCAATGTTCTCTCAGAAGCGCAAAGCAGTCGAAACGGAATCAGAACCGGAATGTGTGGACAACGTAGAAGTGCCTGTGACGAAGAAGCACCGCAAGACACAGCCGAAAGTGGTTATGTCGGAACCGGAGACAGATGGCGAGAACAATTCGGCTCCCGAAGACGAAGATGCAACCGTCACAACAACAACCGTCACAACAACAATTAGTGTTACACATATTCATGATTATAATCATGCGCGCGGAGCGCGCGATTAATCGAATGTGTAACACTAATTGTTGTTGTGACGGTTGGGAGGTATAGATGGATTGAAAATCCAGCTAGTTATATAAGAACAGTTTACCGGGGCCTCTTCACAGTCGTCGTCTTGCGCTCTACGTGTACAGTTCGTCTGCAATATATCGCGTCTCACTAATAAGTCAAAATTGATTTATTAAAGGAATTTCTGGTCTTCAAGAAAAGGAAGCCTACTGAAGTGAGAAATATTAATTGTAACGACGGGCAGCAATTAATATCGCAGTATGTCAAACGGAGAACCCGAACTTGCGAAGATTGTGGCGCTCAACGAACAACCGGAGGAAACGACGGTCAATTTAGAGGATGTCAACACTCAGGCAATCCTAGAAGTGGAAGAGACTCCGGTCGAGCAAAAGAAGCGCGCAAAAGGAAAAACTCTTGTGAGTACACAGAAAAAACGTATACAGAATCATCCTTTAATAAAATGGTTAAAGAATTTCTGGCAAGCTACAATAACGTTAAGAATAATGAAACCATTCCTCCGTTCGATAAACGACGAGAGTCTTCGGACGAAGAATATGAATTTATTCAACGTGGGCCAAGCACTTCAAATAATCATGAAAAACTTTTTTGCACATCAAAAAGCCAGCGAGAAGTCGTTGACAAATTGTTTGTACAACACTTTCGAGGAGTGGTGCTTAAACGAAGGGTTGTCCACGATATATTCGAAAATCCACACGATGGACTGGGCAGAAGATTCAGACTCGCTGTTATTCGACCTCTACAGTCAAAATATAATCGAGTATCAAAAACTACAGGAAGACATGGAGGATACGGACACGGAGGTGAATACTCAATTCCCGGTGTCTTCATTATCGCGGAACACGGTAAACACCTCCATGTCATCCATGATTGCGCGTACAGTGGATCCACGTGCAGATGCACACACATCCAGAGACTCAAGGACTACACAACCGAAGGGTTCGATGAAGACGAAGAAAACCGATGGAGCCAGTGGAAAGTCAGTGACGTTCCCGAGGGAGAAGTCTCCATTGAAGAAGCTCTCCAAAGTAGTCGAGATGAACCTCCAGGAAAGCGACGACGAGGTGTATCTACGGGGATCAATGTTCTCTCAGAAGCGCAAAGCAGTCGAAACGGAATCAGAACCGGAATGTGTGGACAACGTAGAAGTGCCTGTGACGAAGAAGCACCGCAAGACACAGCCGAAAGTGGTTATGTCGGAACCGGAGACAGATGGCGAGAACAATTCGGCTCCCGAAGACGAAGATGCAACCGTCACAACAACAACCGTCACAACAACAATTAGTGTTACACATATTCATGATTATAATCATGCGCGCGGAGCGCGCGATTAATCGAATGTGTAACACTAATTGTTGTTGTGACGGTTGGGAGGTATAGATGGATTGAAAATCCAGCTAGTTATATAAGAACAGTTTACCGGGGCCTCTTCACAGTCGTCGTCTTGCGCTCTACGTGTACAGTTCGTCTGCAATATATCGCGTCTCACTAATAAGTCAAAATTGATTTATTAAAGGAATTTCTGGTCTTCAAGAAAAGGAAGCCCACTGAAGTGAGAAATATTAATTGTAACGACGGGCAGCAATTAATATCGCAGTATGTCAAACGGAGAACCCGAACTTGCGAAGATTGTGGCGCTCAACGAACAACCGGAGGAAACGACGGTCAATTTAGAGGATGTCAACACTCAGGCAATCCTAGAAGTGGAAGAGACTCCGGTCGAGCAAAAGAAGCGCGCAAAAGGAAAAACTCTTGTGAGTACACAGAAAAAACGTATACAGAATCATCCTTTAATAAAATGGTTAAAGAATTTCTGGCAAGCTACAATAACGTTAAGAATAATGAAACCATTCCTCCGTTCGATAAACGACGAGAGTCTTCGGACGAAGAATATGAATTTATTCAACGTGGGCCAAGCACTTCAAATAATCATGAAAAACTTTTTTGCACATCAAAAAGCCAGCGAGAAGTCGTTGACAAATTGTTTGTACAACACTTTCGAGGAGTGGTGCTTAAACGAAGGGTTGTCCACGATATATTCGAAAATCCACACGATGGACTGGGCAGAAGATTCAGACTCGCTGTTATTCGACCTCTACAGTCAAAATATAATCGAGTATCAAAAACTACAGGAAGACATGGAGGATACGGACACGGAGGTGAATACTCAATTCCCGGTGTCTTCATTATCGCGGAACACGGTAAACACCTCCATGTCATCCATGATTGCGCGTACAGTGGATCCACGTGCAGATGCACACACATCCAGAGACTCAAGGACTACACAATCGAAGGGTTCGATGAAGACGAAGAAAACCGATGGAGCCAGTGGAAAGTCAGTGACGTTCCCGAGGGAGAAGTCTCCATTGAAGAAGCTCTCCAAAGTAGTCGAGATGAACCTCCAGGAAAGCGACGACGAGGTGTATCTACGGGGATCAATGTTCTCTCAGAAGCGCAAAGCAGTCGAAACGGAATCAGAACCGGAATGTGTGGACAACGTAGAAGTGCCTGTGACGAAGAAGCACCGCAAGACACAGCCGAAAGTGGTTATGTCGGAACCGGAGACAGATGGCGAGAACAATTCGGCTCCCGAAGACGAAGATGCAACCGTCACAACAACAACCGTCACAACAACAATTAGTGTTACACATATTCATGATTATAATCATGCGCGCGGAGCGCGCGATTAATCGAATGTGTAACACTAATTGTTGTTGTGACGGTTGAGAGGTATAGATGGATTGAAAATCCAGCTAGTTATATAAGAACAGTTTACCGGGGCCTCTTCACAGTCGTCGTCTTGCGCTCTACGTGTACAGTTCGTCTGCAATATATCGCGTCTCACTAATAAGTCAAAATTGATTTATTAAAGGAATTTCTGGTCTTCAAGAAAAGGAAGCCTACTGAAGTGAGAAATATTAATTGTAACGACGGGCAGCAATTAATATCGCAGTATGTCAAACGGAGAACCCGAACTTGCGAAGATTGTGGCGCTCAACGAACAACCGGAGGAAACGACGGTCAATTTAGAGGATGTCAACACTCAGGCAATCCTAGAAGTGGAAGAGACTCCGGTCGAGCAAAAGAAGCGCGCAAAAGGAAAAACTCTTGTGAGTACACAGAAAAAACGTATACAGAATCATCCTTTAATAAAATGGTTAAAGAATTTCTGGCAAGCTACAATAACGTTAAGAATAATGAAACCATTCCTCCGTTCGATAAACGACGAGAGTCTTCGGACGAAGAATATGAATTTATTCAACGTGGGCCAAGCACTTCAAATAATCATGAAAAACTTTTTTGCACATCAAAAAGCCAGCGAGAAGTCGTTGACAAATTGTTTGTACAACACTTTCGAGGAGTGGTGCTTAAACGAAGGGTTGTCCACGATATATTCGAAAATCCACACGATGGACTGGGCAGAAGATTCAGACTCGCTGTTATTCGACCTCTACAGTCAAAATATAATCGAGTATCAAAAACTACAGGAAGACATGGAGGATACGGACACGGAGGTGAATACTCAATTCCCGGTGTCTTCATTATCGCGGAACACGGTAAACACCTCCATGTCATCCATGATTGCGCGTACAGTGGATCCACGTGCAGATGCACACACATCCAGAGACTCAAGGACTACACAACCGAAGGGTTCGATGAAGACGAAGAAAACCGATGGAGCCAGTGGAAAGTCAGTGACGTTCCCGAGGGAGAAGTCTCCATTGAAGAAGCTCTCCAAAGTAGTCGAGATGAACCTCCAGGAAAGCGACGACGAGGTGTATCTACGGGGATCAATGTTCTCTCAGAAGCGCAAAGCAGTCGAAACGGAATCAGAACCGGAATGTGTGGACAACGTAGAAGTGCCTGTGACGAAGAAGCACCGCAAGACACAGCCGAAAGTGGTTATGTCGGAACCGGAGACAGATGGCGAGAACAATTCGGCTCCCGAAGACGAAGATGCAACCGTCACAACAACAACCGTCACAACAACAATTAGTGTTACACATATTCATGATTATAATCATGCGCGCGGAGCGCGCGATTAATCGAATGTGTAACACTAATTGTTGTTGTGACGGTTGGGAGGTATAGATGGATTGAAAATCCAGCTAGTTATATAAGAACAGTTTACCGGGGCCTCTTCACAGTCGTCGTCTTGCGCTCTACGTGTACAGTTCGTCTGCAATATATCGCGTCTCACTAATAAGTCAAAATTGATTTATTAAAGGAATTTCTGGTCTTCAAGAAAAGGAAGCCTACTGAAGTGAGAAATATTAATTGTAACGACGGGCAGCAATTAATATCGCAGTATGTCAAACGGAGAACCCGAACTTGCGAAGATTGTGGCGCTCAACGAACAACCGGAGGAAACGACGGTCAATTTAGAGGATGTCAACACTCAGGCAATCCTAGAAGTGGAAGAGACTCCGGTCGAGCAAAAGAAGCGCGCAAAAGGAAAAACTCTTGTGAGTACACAGAAAAAACGTATACAGAATCATCCTTTAATAAAATGGTTAAAGAATTTCTGGCAAGCTACAATAACGTTAAGAATAATGAAACCATTCCTCCGTTCGATAAACGACGAGAGTCTTCGGACGAAGAATATGAATTTATTCAACGTGGGCCAAGCACTTCAAATAATCATGAAAAACTTTTTTGCACATCAAAAAGCCAGCGAGAAGTCGTTGACAAATTGTTTGTACAACACTTTCGAGGAGTGGTACTTAAACGAAGGGTTGTCCACGATATATTCGAAAATCCACACGATGGACTGGGCAGAAGATTCAGACTCGCTGTTATTCGACCTCTACAGTCAAAATATAATCGAGTATCAAAAACTACAGGAAGACATGGAGGATACGGACACGGAGGTGAATACTCAATTCCCGGTGTCTTCATTATCGCGGAACACGGTAAACACCTCCATGTCATCCATGATTGCGCGTACAGTGGATCCACGTGCAGATGCACACACATCCAGAGACTCAAGGACTACACAACCGAAGGGTTCGATGAAGACGAAGAAAACTGATGGAGCCAGTGGAAAGTCAGTGACGTTCCCGAGGGAGAAGTCTCCATTGAAGAAGCTCTCCAAAGTAGTCGAGATGAACCTCCAGGAAAGCGACGACGAGGTGTATCTACGGGGATCAATGTTCTCTCAGAAGCGCAAAGCAGTCGAAACGGAATCAGAACCGGAATGTGTGGACAACGTAGAAGTGCCTGTGACGAAGAAGCACCGCAAGACACAGCCGAAAGTGGTTATGTCGGAACCGGAGACAGATGGCGAGAACAATTCGGCTCCCGAAGACGAAGATGCAACCGTCACAACAACAACCGTCACAACAACAATTAGTGTTACACATATTCATGATTATAATCATGCGCGCGGAGCGCGCGATTAATCGAATGTGTAACACTAATTGTTGTTGTGACGGTTGGGAGGTATAGATGGATTGAAAATCCAGCTAGTTATATAAGAACAGTTTACCGGGGCCTCTTCACAGTCATATCGCGTCTCACTAATAAGTCAAAATTGATTTATTAAAGGAATTTCTGGTCTTCAAGAAAAGTAGGCCTACTGAAGTGAGAAATATTAATTGTAACGACGGGCAGCAATTAATATCGCAGTATGTCAAACGGAGAACCCGAACTTGCGAAGATTGTGGCGCTCAACGAACAACCGGAGGAAACGACGGTCAATTTAGAGGATGTCAACACTCAGGCAATCCTAGAAGTGGAAGAGACTCCGGTCGAGCAAAAGAAGCGCGCAAAAGGAAAAACTCTTGTGAGTACACAGAAAAAACGTATACAGAATCATCCTTTAATAAAATGGTTAAAGAATTTCTGGCAAGCTACAATAACGTTAAGAATAATGAAACCATTCCTCCGTTCGATAAACGACGAGAGTCTTCGGACGAAGAATATGAATTTATTCAACGTGGGCCAAGCACTTCAAATAATCATGAAAAACTTTTTTGCACATCAAAAAGCCAGCGAGAAGTCGTTGACAAATTGTTTGTACAACACTTTCGAGGAGTGGTGCTTAAACGAAGGGTTGTCCACGATATATTCGAAAATCCACACGATGGACTGGGCAGAAGATTCAGACTCGCTGTTATTCGACCTCTACAGTCAAAATATAATCGAGTATCAAAAACTACAGGAAGACATGGAGGATACGGACACGGAGGTGAATACTCAATTCCCGGTGTCTTCATTATCGCGGAACACGGTAAACACCTCCATGTCATCCATGATTGCGCGTACAGTGGATCCACGTGCAGATGCACACACATCCAGAGACTCAAGGACTACACAACCGAAGGGTTCGATGAAGACGAAGAAAACCGATGGAGCCAGTGGAAAGTCAGTGACGTTCCCGAGGGAGAAGTCTCCATTGAAGAAGCTCTCCAAAGTAGTCGAGATGAACCTCCAGGAAAGCGACGACGAGGTGTATCTACGGGGATCAATGTTCTCTCAGAAGCGCAAAGCAGTCGAAACGGAATCAGAACCGGAATGTGTGGACAACGTAGGAGTGCCTGTGACGAAGAAGCACCGCAAGACACAGCCGAAAGTGGTTATGTCGGAACCGGAGACAGATGGCGAGAACAATTCGGCTCCCGAAGACGAAGATGCAACCGTCACAACAACAATTAGTGTTACACATATTCATGATTATAATCATGCGCGCGGAGCGCGCGATTAATCGAATGTGTAACACTAATTGTTGTTGTGACGGTTGGGAGGTATAGATGGATTGAAAATCCAGCTAGTTATATAAGAACAGTTTACCGGGGCCTCTTCACAGTCGTCGTCTTGCGCTCTACGTGTACAGTTCGTCTGCAATATATCGCGTCTCACTAATAAGTCAAAATTGATTTATTAAAGGAATTTCTGGTCTTCAAGAAAAGTAGGCCTACTGAAGTGAGAAATATTAATTGTAACGACGGGCAGCAATTAATATCGCAGTATGTCAAACGGAGAACCCGAACTTGCGAAGATTGTGGCGCTCAACGAACAACCGGAGGAAACGACGGTCAATTTAGAGGATGTCAACACTCAGGCAATCCTAGAAGTGGAAGAGACTCCGGTCGAGCAAAAGAAGCGCGCAAAAGGAAAAACTCTTGTGAGTACACAGAAAAAACGTATACAGAATCATCCTTTAATAAAATGGTTAAAGAATTTCTGGCAAGCTACAATAACGTTAAGAATAATGAAACCATTCCTCCGTTCGATAAACGACGAGAGTCTTCGGACGAAGAATATGAATTTATTCAACGTGGGCCAAGCACTTCAAATAATCATGAAAAACTTTTTTGCACATCAAAAAGCCAGCGAGAAGTCGTTGACAAATTGTTTGTACAACACTTTCGAGGAGTGGTGCTTAAACGAAGGGTTGTCCACGATATATTCGAAAATCCACACGATGGACTGGGCAGAAGATTCAGACTCGCTGTTATTCGACCTCTACAGTCAAAATATAATCGAGTATCAAAAACTACAGGAAGACATGGAGGATACGGACACGGAGGTGAATACTCAATTCCCGGTGTCTTCATTATCGCGGAACACGGTAAACACCTCCATGTCATCCATGATTGCGCGTACAGTGGATCCACGTGCAGATGCACACACATCCAGAGACTCAAGGACTACACAACCGAAGGGTTCGATGAAGACGAAGAAAACCGATGGAGCCAGTGGAAAGTCAGTGACGTTCCCGAGGGAGAAGTCTCCATTGAAGAAGCTCTCCAAAGTAGTCGAGATGAACCTCCAGGAAAGCGACGACGAGGTGTATCTACGGGGATCAATGTTCTCTCAGAAGCGCAAAGCAGTCGAAACGGAATCAGAACCGGAATGTGTGGACAACGTAGAAGTGCCTGTGACGAAGAAGCACCGCAAGACACAGCCGAAAGTGGTTATGTCGGAACCGGAGACAGATGGCGAGAACAATTCGGCTCCCGAAGACGAAGATGCAACCGTCACAACAACAACCGTCACAACAACAATTAGTGTTACACATATTCATGATTATAATCATGCGCGCGGAGCGCGCGATTAATCGAATGTGTAACACTAATTGTTGTTGTGACGGTTGGGAGGTATAGATGGATTGAAAATCCAGCTAGTTATATAAGAACAGTTTACCGGGGCCTCTTCACAGTCGTCGTCTTGCGCTCTACGTGTACAGTTCGTCTGCAATATATCGCGTCTCACTAATAAGTCAAAATTGATTTATTAAAGGAATTTCTGGTCTTCAAGAAAAGTAGGCCTACTGAAGTGAGAAATATTAATTGTAACGACGGGCAGCAATTAATATCGCAGTATGTCAAACGGAGAACCCGAACTTGCGAAGATTGTGGCGCTCAACGAACAACCGGAGGAAACGACGGTCAATTTAGAGGATGTCAACACTCAGGCAATCCTAGAAGTGGAAGAGACTCCGGTCGAGCAAAAGAAGCGCGCAAAAGGAAAAACTCTTGTGAGTACACAGAAAAAACGTATCCAGAATCATCCTTTAATAAAATGGTTAAAGAATTTCTGGCAAGCTACAATAACGTTAAGAATAATGAAACCATTCCTCCGTTCGATAAACGACGAGAGTCTTCGGACGAAGAATATGAATTTATTCAACGTGGGCCAAGCACTTCAAATAATCATGAAAAACTTTTTTGCACATCAAAAAGCCAGCGAGAAGTCGTTGACAAATTGTTTGTACAACACTTTCGAGGAGTGGTGCTTAAACGAAGGGTTGTCCACGATATATTCGAAAATCCACACGATGGACTGGGCAGAAGATTCAGACTCGCTGTTATTCGACCTCTACAGTCAAAATATAATCGAGTATCAAAAACTACAGGAAGACATGGAGGATACGGACACGGAGGTGAATACTCAATTCCCGGTGTCTTCATTATCGCGGAACACGGTAAACACCTCCATGTCATCCATGATTGCGCGTACAGTGGATCCACGTGCAGATGCACACACATCCAGAGACTCAAGGACTACACAACCGAAGGGTTCGATGAAGACGAAGAAAACCGATGGAGCCAGTGGAAAGTCAGTGACGTTCCCGAGGGAGAAGTCTCCATTGAAGAAGCTCTCCAAAGTAGTCGAGATGAACCTCCAGGAAAGCGACGACGAGGTGTATCTACGGGGATCAATGTTCTCTCAGAAGCGCAAAGCAGTCGAAACGGAATCAGAACCGGAATGTGTGGACAACGTAGAAGTGCCTGTGACGAAGAAGCACCGCAAGACACAGCCGAAAGTGGTTATGTCGGAACCGGAGACAGATGGCGAGAACAATTCGGCTCCCGAAGACGAAGATGCAACCGTCACAACAACAACCGTCACAACAACAATTAGTGTTACACATATTCATGATTATAATCATGCGCGCGGAGCGCGCGATTAATCGAATGTGTAACACTAATTGTTGTTGTGACGGTTGGGAGGTATAGATGGATTGAAAATCCAGCTAGTTATATAAGAACAGTTTACCGGGGCCTCTTCACAGTCGTCGTCTTGCGCTCTACGTGTACAGTTCGTCTGCAATATATCGCGTCTCACTAATAAGTCAAAATTGATTTATTAAAGGAATTTCTGGTCTTCAAGAAAAGGAAGCCTACTGAAGTGAGAAATATTAATTGTAGCGACGGGCAGCAATTAATATCGCAGTATGTCAAACGGAGAACCCGAACTTGCGAAGATTGTGGCGCTCAACGAACAACCGGAGGAAACGACGGTCAATTTAGAGGATGTCAACACTCAGGCAATCCTAGAAGTGGAAGAGACTCCGGTCGAGCAAAAGAAGCGCGCAAAAGGAAAAACTCTTGTGAGTACACAGAAAAAACGTATACAGAATCATCCTTTAATAAAATGGTTAAAGAATTTCTGGCAAGCTACAATAACGTTAAGAATAATGAAACCATTCCTCCGTTCGATAAACGACGAGAGTCTTCGGACGAAGAATATGAATTTATTCAACGTGGGCCAAGCACTTCAAATAATCATGAAAAACTTTTTTGCACATCAAAAAGCCAGCGAGAAGTCGTTGACAAATTGTTTGTACAACACTTTCGAGGAGTGGTGCTTAAACGAAGGGTTGTCCACGATATATTCGAAAATCCACACGATGGACTGGGCAGAAGATTCAGACTCGCTGTTATTCGACCTCTACAGTCAAAATATAATCGAGTATCAAAAACTACAGGAAGACATGGAGGATACGGACACGGAGGTGAATACTCAATTCCCGGTGTCTTCATTATCGCGGAACACGGTAAACACCTCCATGTCATCCATGATTGCGCGTACAGTGGATCCACGTGCAGATGCACACACATCCAGAGACTCAAGGACTACACAACCGAAGGGTTCGATGAAGACGAAGAAAACCGATGGAGCCAGTGGAAAGTCAGTGACGTTCCCGAGGGAGAAGTCTCCATTGAAGAAGCTCTCCAAAGTAGTCGAGATGAACCTCCAGGAAAGCGACGACGAGGTGTATCTACGGGGATCAATGTTCTCTCAGAAGCGCAAAGCAGTCGAAACGGAATCAGAACCGGAATGTGTGGACAACGTAGAAGTGCCTGTGACGAAGAAGCACTGCAAGACACAGCCGAAAGTGGTTATGTCGGAACCGGAGACAGATGGCGAGAACAATTCGGCTCCCGAAGACGAAGATGCAACCGTCACAACAACAACCGTCACAACAACAATTAGTGTTACACATATTCATGATTATAATCATGCGCGCGGAGCGCGCGATTAATCGAATGTGTAACACTAATTGTTGTTGTGACGGTTGGGAGGTATAGATGGATTGAAAATCCAGCTAGTTATATAAGAACAGTTTACCGGGGCCTCTTCACAGTCGTCGTCTTGCGCTCTACGTGTACAGTTCGTCTGCAATATATCGCGTCTCACTAATAAGTCAAAATTGATTTATTAAAGGAATTTCTGGTCTTCAAGAAAAGGAAGCCTACTGAAGTGAGAAATATTAATTGTAACGACGGGCAGCAATTAATATCGCAGTATGTCAAACGGAGAACCCGAACTTGCGAAGATTGTGGCGCTCAACGAACAACCGGAGGAAACGACGGTCAATTTAGAGGATGTCAACACTCAGGCAATCCTAGAAGTGGAAGAGACTCCGGTCGAGCAAAAGAAGCGCGCAAAAGGAAAAACTCTTGTGAGTACACAGAAAAAACGTATACAGAATCATCCTTTAATAAAATGGTTAAAGAATTTCTGGCAAGCTACAATAACGTTAAGAATAATGAAACCATTCCTCCGTTCGATAAACGACGAGAGTCTTCGGACGAAGAATATGAATTTATTCAACGTGGGCCAAGCACTTCAAATAATCATGAAAAACTTTTTTGCACATCAAAAAGCCAGCGAGAAGTCGTTGACAAATTGTTTGTACAACACTTTCGAGGAGTGGTGCTTAAACGAAGGGTTGTCCACGATATATTCGAAAATCCACACGATGGACTGGGCAGAAGATTCAGACTCGCTGTTATTCGACCTCTACAGTCAAAATATAATCGAGTATCAAAAACTACAGGAAGACATGGAGGATACGGACACGGAGGTGAATACTCAATTCCCGGTGTCTTCATTATCGCGGAACACGGTAAACACCTCCATGTCATCCATGATTGCGCGTACAGTGGATCCACGTGCAGATGCACACACATCCAGAGACTCAAGGACTACACAACCGAAGGGTTCGATGAAGACGAAGAAAACCGATGGAGCCAGTGGAAAGTCAGTGACGTTCCCGAGGGAGAAGTCTCCATTGAAGAAGCTCTCCAAAGTAGTCGAGATGAACCTCCAGGAAAGCGACGACGAGGTGTATCTACGGGGATCAATGTTCTCTCAGAAGCGCAAAGCAGTCGAAACGGAATCAGAACCGGAATGTGTGGACAACGTAGAAGTGCCTGTGACGAAGAAGCACCGCAAGACACAGCCGAAAGTGGTTATGTCGGAACCGGAGACAGATGGCGAGAACAATTCGGCTCCCGAAGACGAAGATGCAACCGTCACAACAACAACCGTCACAACAACAATTAGTGTTACACATATTCATGATTATAATCATGCGCGCGGAGCGCGCGATTAATCGAATGTGTAACACTAATTGTTGTTGTGACGGTTGGGAGGTATAGATGGATTGAAAATCCAGCTAGTTATATAAGAACAGTTTACCGGGGCCTCTTCACAGTCGTCGTCTTGCGCTCTACGTGTACAGTTCGTCTGCAATATATCGCGTCTCACTAATAAGTCAAAATTGATTTATTAAAGGAATTTCTGGTCTTCAAGAAAAGTAGGCCTACTGAAGTGAGAAATATTAATTGTAACGACGGGCAGCAATTAATATCGCAGTATGTCAAACGGAGAACCCGAACTTGCGAAGATTGTGGCGCTCAACGAACAACCGGAGGAAACGACGGTCAATTTAGAGGATGTCAACACTCAGGCAATCCTAGAAGTGGAAGAGACTCCGGTCGAGCAAAAGAAGCGCGCAAAAGGAAAAACTCTTGTGAGTACACAGAAAAAACGTATACAGAATCATCCTTTAATAAAATGGTTAAAGAATTTCTGGCAAGCTACAATAACGTTAAGAATAATGAAACCATTCCTCCGTTCGATAAACGACGAGAGTCTTCGTACGAAGAATATGAATTTATTCAACGTGGGCCAAGCACTTCAAATAATCATGAAAAACTTTTTTGCACATCAAAAAGCCAGCGAGAAGTCGTTGACAAATTGTTTGTACAACACTTTCGAGGAGTGGTGCTTAAACGAAGGGTTGTCCACGATATATTCGAAAATCCACACGATGGACTGGGCAGAAGATTCAGACTCGCTGTTATTCGACCTCTACAGTCAAAATATAATCGAGTATCAAAAACTACAGGAAGACATGGAGGATACGGACACGGAGGTGAATACTCAATTCCCGGTGTCTTCATTATCGCGGAACACGGTAAACACCTCCATGTCATCCATGATTGCGCGTACAGTGGATCCACGTGCAGATGCACACACATCCAGAGACTCAAGGACTACACAACCGAAGGGTTCGATGAAGACGAAGAAAACCGATGGAGCCAGTGGAAAGTCAGTGACGTTCCCGAGGGAGAAGTCTCCATTGAAGAAGCTCTCCAAAGTAGTCGAGATGAACCTCCAGGAAAGCGACGACGAGGTGTATCTACGGGGATCAATGTTCTCTCAGAAGCGCAAAGCAGTCGAAACGGAATCAGAACCGGAATGTGTGGACAACGTAGAAGTGCCTGTGACGAAGAAGCACCGCAAGACACAGCCGAAAGTGGTTATGTCGGAACCGGAGACAGATGGCGAGAACAATTCGGCTCCCGAAGACGAAGATGCAACCGTCACAACAACAACCGTCACAACAACAATTAGTGTTACACATATTCATGATTATAATCATGCGCGCGGAGCGCGCGATTAATCGAATGTGTAACACTAATTGTTGTTGTGACGGTTGGGAGGTATAGATGGATTGAAAATCCAGCTAGTTATATAAGAACAGTTTACCGGGGCCTCTTCACAGTCGTCGTCTTGCGCTCTACGTGTACAGTTCGTCTGCAATATATCGCGTCTCACTAATAAGTCAAAATCGATTTATTAAAGGAATTTCTGGTCTTCAAGAAAAGGAAGCCTACTGAAGTGAGAAATATTAATTGTAACGACGGGCAGCAATTAATATCGCAGTATGTCAAACGGAGAACCCGAACTTGCGAAGATTGTGGCGCTCAACGAACAACCGGAGGAAACGACGGTCAATTTAGAGGATGTCAACACTCAGGCAATCCTAGAAGTGGAAGAGACTCCGGTCGAGCAAAAGAAGCGCGCAAAAGGAAAAACTCTTGTGAGTACACAGAAAAAACGTATACAGAATCATCCTTTAATAAAATGGTTAAAGAATTTCTGGCAAGCTACAATAACGTTAAGAATAATGAAACCATTCCTCCGTTCGATAAACGACGAGAGTCTTCGGACGAAGAATATGAATTTATTCAACGTGGGCCAAGCACTTCAAATAATCATGAAAAACTTTTTTGCACATCAAAAAGCCAGCGAGAAGTCGTTGACAAATTGTTTGTACAACACTTTCGAGGAGTGGTGCTTAAACGAAGGGTTGTCCACGATATATTCGAAAATCCACACGATGGACTGGGCAGAAGATTCAGACTCGCTGTTATTCGACCTCTACAGTCAAAATATAATCGAGTATCAAAAACTACAGGAAGACATGGAGGATACGGACACGGAGGTGAATACTCAATTCCCGGTGTCTTCATTATCGCGGAACACGGTAAACACCTCCATGTCATCCATGATTGCGCGTACAGTGGATCCACGTGCAGATGCACACACATCCAGAGACTCAAGGACTACACAACCGAAGGGTTCGATGAAGACGAAGAAAACCGATGGAGCCAGTGGAAAGTCAGTGACGTTCCCGAGGGAGAAGTCTCCATTGAAGAAGCTCTCCAAAGTAGTCGAGATGAACCTCCAGGAAAGCGACGACGAGGTGTATCTACGGGGATCAATGTTCTCTCAGAAGCGCAAAGCAGTCGAAACGGAATCAGAACCGGAATGTGTGGACAACGTAGAAGTGCCTGTGACGAAGAAGCACCGCAAGACACAGC
The DNA here is from genome assembly GCA_963935595.1 of Schoenobius gigantellus. Lineage (NCBI taxonomy): Eukaryota > Metazoa > Arthropoda > Insecta > Lepidoptera > Crambidae > Schoenobius > Schoenobius gigantellus. Next base: position 43,477,243 of record OZ012541.1, on the reverse strand, counting down.
CGAAAGTGGTTATGTCGGAACCGGAGACAGATGGCGAGAACAATTCGGCTCCCGAAGACGAAGATGCAACCGTCACAACAACAACCGTCACAACAACAATTAGTGTTACACATATTCATGATTATAATCATGCGCGCGGAGCGCGCGATTAATCGAATGTGTAACACTAATTGTTGTTGTGACGGTTGGGAGGTATAGATGGATTGAAAATCCAGCTAGTTATATAAGAACAGTTTACCGGGGCCTCTTCACAGTCGTCGTCTTGCGCTCTACGTGTACAGTTCGTCTGCAATATATCGCGTCTCACTAATAAGTCAAAATTGATTTATTAAAGGAATTTCTGGTCCAAGAAAAGGAAGCCTACTGAAGTGAGAAATATTAATTGTAACGACGGGCAGCAATTAATATCGCAGTATGTCAAACGGAGAACCCGAACTTGCGAAGATTGTGGCGCTCAACGAACAACCGGAGGAAACGACGGTCAATTTAGAGGATGTCAACACTCAGGCAATCCTAGAAGTGGAAGAGACTCCGGTCGAGCAAAAGAAGCGCGCAAAAGGAAAAACTCTTGTGAGTACACAGAAAAAACGTATACAGAATCATCCTTTAATAAAATGGTTAAAGAATTTCTGGCAAGCTACAATAACGTTAAGAATAATGAAACCATTCCTCCGTTCGATAAACGACGAGAGTCTTCGGACGAAGAATATGAATTTATTCAACGTGGGCCAAGCACTTCAAATAATCATGAAAAACTTTTTTGCACATCAAAAAGCCAGCGAGAAGTCGTTGACAAATTGTTTGTACAACACTTTCGAGGAGTGGTGCTTAAACGAAGGGTTGTCCACGATATATTCGAAAATCCACACGATGGACTGGGCAGAAGATTCAGACTCGCTGTTATTCGACCTCTACAGTCAAAATATAATCGAGTATCAAAAACTACAGGAAGACATGGAGGATACGGACACGGAGGTGAATACTCAATTCCCGGTGTCTTCATTATCGCGGAACACGGTAAACACCTCCATGTCATCAATGATTGCGCGTACAGTGGATCCACGTGCAGATGCACACACATCCAGAGACTCAAGGACTACACAACCGAAGGGTTCGATGAAGACGAAGAAAACCGATGGAGCCAGTGGAAAGTCAGTGACGTTCCCGAGGGAGAAGTCTCCATTGAAGAAGCTCTCCAAAGTAGTCGAGATGAACCTCCAGGAAAGCGACGACGAGGTGTATCTACGGGGATCAATGTTCTCTCAGAAGCGCAAAGCAGTCGAAACGGAATCAGAACCGGAATGTGTGGACAACGTAGAAGTGCCTGTGACGAAGAAGCACCGCAAGACACAGCCGAAAGTGGTTATGTCGGAACCGGAGACAGATGGCGAGAACAATTCGGCTCCCGAAGACGAAGATGCAACCGTCACAACAACAACCGTCACAACAACAATTAGTGTTACACATATTCATGATTATAATCATGCGCGCGGAGCGCGCGATTAATCGAATGTGTAACACTAATTGTTGTTGTGACGGTTGGGAGGTATAGATGGATTGAAAATCCAGCTAGTTATATAAGAACAGTTTACCGGGGCCTCTTCACAGTCGTCGTCTTGCGCTCTACGTGTACAGTTCGTCTGCAATATATCGCGTCTCACTAATAAGTCAAAATTGATTTATTAAAGGAATTTCTGGTCTTCAAGAAAAGGAAGCCTACTGAAGTGAGAAATATTAATTGTAACGACGGGCAGCAATTAATATCGCAGTATGTCAAACGGAGAACCCGAACTTGCGAAGATTGTGGCGCTCAACGAACAACCGGAGGAAACGACGGTCAATTTAGAGGATGTCAACACTCAGGCAATCCTAGAAGTGGAAGAGACTCCGGTCGAGCAAAAGAAGCGCGCAAAAGGAAAAACTCTTGTGAGTACACAGAAAAAACGTATACAGAATCATCCTTTAATAAAATGGTTAAAGAATTTCTGGCAAGCTACAATAACGTTAAGAATAATGAAACCATTCCTCCGTTCGATAAACGACGAGAGTCTTCGGACGAAGAATATGAATTTATTCAACGTGGGCCAAGCACTTCAAATAATCATGAAAAACTTTTTTGCACATTAAAAAGCCAGCGAGAAGTCGTTGACAAATTGTTTGTACAACACTTTCGAGGAGTGGTGCTTAAACGAAGGGTTGTCCACGATATATTCGAAAATCCACACGATGGACTGGGCAGAAGATTCAGACTCGCTGTTATTCGACCTCTACAGTCAAAATATAATCGAGTATCAAAAACTACAGGAAGACATGGAGGATACGGACACGGAGGTGAATACTCAATTCCCGGTGTCTTCATTATCGCGGAACACGGTAAACACCTCCATGTCATCCATGATTGCGCGTACAGTGGATCCACGTGCAGATGCACACACATCCAGAGACTCAAGGACTACACAACCGAAGGGTTCGATGAAGACGAAGAAAACCGATGGAGCCAGTGGAAAGTCAGTGACGTTCCCGAGGGAGAAGTCTCCATTGAAGAAGCTCTCCAAAGTAGTCGAGATGAACCTCCAGGAAAGCGACGACGAGGTGTATCTACGGGGATCAATGTTCTCTCAGAAGCGCAAAGCAGTCGAAACGGAATCAGAACCGGAATGTGTGGACAACGTAGAAGTGCCTGTGACGAAGAAGCACCGCAAGACACAGCCGAAAGTGGTTATGTCGGAACCGGAGACAGATGGCGAGAACAATTCGGCTCCCGAAGACGAAGATGCAACCGTCACAACAACAATTAGTGTTACACATATTCATGATTATAATCATGCGCGCGGAGCGCGCGATTAATCGAATGTGTAACACTAATTGTTGTTGTGACGGTTGGGAGGTATAGATGGATTGAAAATCCAGCTAGTTATATAAGAACAGTTTACCGGGGCCTCTTCACAGTCGTCGTCTTGCGCTCTACGTGTACAGTTCGTCTGCAATATATCGCGTCTCACTAATAAGTCAAAATTGATTTATTAAAGGAATTTCTGGTCTTCAAGAAAAGGAAGCCTACTGAAGTGAGAAATATTAATTGTAACGACGGGCAGCAATTAATATCGCAGTATGTCAAACGGAGAACCCGAACTTGCGAAGATTGTGGCGCTCAACGAACAACCGGAGGAAACGACGGTCAATTTAGAGGATGTCAACACTCAGGCAATCCTAGAAGTGGAAGAGACTCCGGTCGAGCAAAAGAAGCGCGCAAAAGGAAAAACTCTTGTGAGTACACAGAAAAAACGTATACAGAATCATCCTTTAATAAAATGGTTAAAGAATTTCTGGCAAGCTACAATAACGTTAAGAATAATGAAACCATTCCTCCGTTCGATAAACGACGAGAGTCTTCGGACGAAGAATATGAATTTATTCAACGTGGGCCAAGCACTTCAAATAATCATGAAAAACTTTTTTGCACATCAAAAAGCCAGCGAGAAGTCGTTGACAAATTGTTTGTACAACACTTTCGAGGAGTGGTGCTTAAACGAAGGGTTGTCCACGATATATTCGAAAATCCACACGATGGACTGGGCAGAAGATTCAGACTCGCTGTTATTCGACCTCTACAGTCAAAATATAATCGAGTATCAAAAACTACAGGAAGACATGGAGGATACGGACACGGAGGTGAATACTCAATTCCCGGTGTCTTCATTATCGCGGAACACGGTAAACACCTCCATGTCATCCATGATTGCGCGTACAGTGGATCCACGTGCAGATGCACACACATCCAGAGACTCAAGGACTACACAACCGAAGGGTTCGATGAAGACGAAGAAAACCGATGGAGCCAGTGGAAAGTCAGTGACGTTCCCGAGGGAGAAGTCTCCATTGAAGAAGCTCTCCAAAGTAGTCGAGATGAACCTCCAGGAAAGCGACGACGAGGTGTATCTACGGGGATCAATGTTCTCTCAGAAGCGCAAAGCAGTCGAAACGGAATCAGAACCGGAATGTGTGGACAACGTAGAAGTGCCTGTGACGAAGAAGCACCGCAAGACACAGCCGAAAGTGGTTATGTCGGAACCGGAGACAGATGGCGAGAACAATTCGGCTCCCGAAGACGAAGATGCAACCGTCACAACAACAATTAGTGTTACACATATTCATGATTATAATCATGCGCGCGGAGCGCGCGATTAATCGAATGTGTAACACTAATTGTTGTTGTGACGGTTGGGAGGTATAGATGGATTGAAAATCCAGCTAGTTATATAAGAACAGTTTACCGGGGCCTCTTCACAGTCGTCGTCTTGCGCTCTACGTGTACAGTTCGTCTGCAATATATCGCGTCTCACTAATAAGTCAAAATTGATTTATTAAAGGAATTTCTGGTCTTCAAGAAAAGGAAGCCTACTGAAGTGAGAAATATTAATTGTAACGACGGGCAGCAATTAATATCGCAGTATGTCAAACGGAGAACCCGAACTTGCGAAGATTGTGGCGCTCAACGAACAACCGGAGGAAACGACGGTCAATTTAGAGGATGTCAACACTCAGGCAATCCTAGAAGTGGAAGAGACTCCGGTCGAGCAAAAGAAGCGCGCAAAAGGAAAAACTCTTGTGAGTACACAGAAAAAACGTATACAGAATCATCCTTTAATAAAATGGTTAAAGAATTTCTGGCAAGCTACAATAACGTTAAGAATAATGAAACCATTCCTCCGTTCGATAAACGACGAGAGTCTTCGGACGAAGAATATGAATTTATTCAACGTGGGCCAAGCACTTCAAATAATCATGAAAAACTTTTTTGCACATCAAAAAGCCAGCGAGAAGTCGTTGACAAATTGTTTGTACAACACTTTCGAGGAGTGGTGCTTAAACGAAGGGTTGTCCACGATATATTCGAAAATCCACACGATGGACTGGGCAGAAGATTCAGACTCGCTGTTATTCGACCTCTACAGTCAAAATATAATCGAGTATCAAAAACTACAGGAAGACATGGAGGATACGGACACGGAGGTGAATACTCAATTCCCGGTGTCTTCATTATCGCGGAACACGGTAAACACCTCCATGTCATCCATGATTGCGCGTACAGTGGATCCACGTGCAGATGCACACACATCCAGAGACTCAAGGACTACACAACCGAAGGGTTCGATGAAGACGAAGAAAACCGATGGAGCCAGTGGAAAGTCAGTGACGTTCCCGAGGGAGAAGTCTCCATTGAAGAAGCTCTCCAAAGTAGTCGAGATGAACCTCCAGGAAAGCGACGACGAGGTGTATCTACGGGGATCAATGTTCTCTCAGAAGCGCAAAGCAGTCGAAACGGAATCAGAACCGGAATGTGTGGACAACGTAGAAGTGCCTGTGACGAAGAAGCACCGCAAGACACAGCCGAAAGTGGTTATGTCGGAACCGGAGACAGATGGCGAGAACAATTCGGCTCCCGAAGACGAAGATGCAACCGTCACAACAACAATTAGTGTTACACATATTCATGATTATAATCATGCGCGCGGAGCGCGCGATTAATCGAATGTGTAACACTAATTGTTGTTGTGACGGTTGGGAGGTATAGATGGATTGAAAATCCAGCTAGTTATATAAGAACAGTTTACCGGGGCCTCTTCACAGTCGTCGTCTTGCGCTCTACGTGTACAGTTCGTCTGCAATATATCGCGTCTCACTAATAAGTCAAAATTGATTTATTAAAGGAATTTCTGGTCTTCAAGAAAAGGAAGCCTACTGAAGTGAGAAATATTAATTGTAACGACGGGCAGCAATTAATATCGCAGTATGTCAAACGGAGAACCCGAACTTGCGAAGATTGTGGCGCTCAACGAACAACCGGAGGAAACGACGGTCAATTTAGAGGATGTCAACACTCAGGCAATCCTAGAAGTGGAAGAGACTCCGGTCGAGCAAAAGAAGCGCGCAAAAGGAAAAACTCTTGTGAGTACACAGAAAAAACGTATACAGAATCATCCTTTAATAAAATGGTTAAAGAATTTCTGGCAAGCTACAATAACGTTAAGAATAATGAAACCATTCCTCCGTTCGATAAACGACGAGAGTCTTCGGACGAAGAATATGAATTTATTCAACGTGGGCCAAGCACTTCAAATAATCATGAAAAACTTTTTTGCACATCAAAAAGCCAGCGAGAAGTCGTTGACAAATTGTTTGTACAACACTTTCGAGGAGTGGTGCTTAAACGAAGGGTTGTCCACGATATATTCGAAAATCCACACGATGGACTGGGCAGAAGATTCAGACTCGCTGTTATTCGACCTCTACAGTCAAAATATAATCGAGTATCAAAAACTACAGGAAGACATGGAGGATACGGACACGGAGGTGAATACTCAATTCCCGGTGTCTTCATTATCGCGGAACACGGTAAACACCTCCATGTCATCCATGATTGCGCGTACAGTGGATCCACGTGCAGATGCACACACATCCAGAGACTCAAGGACTACACAACCGAAGGGTTCGATGAAGACGAAGAAAACCGATGGAGCCAGTGGAAAGTCAGTGACGTTCCCGAGGGAGAAGTCTCCATTGAAGAAGCTCTCCAAAGTAGTCGAGATGAACCTCCAGGAAAGCGACGACGAGGTGTATCTACGGGGATCAATGTTCTCTCAGAAGCGCAAAGCAGTCGAAACGGAATCAGAACCGGAATGTGTGGACAACGTAGAAGTGCCTGTGACGAAGAAGCACCGCAAGACACAGCCGAAAGTGGTTATGTCGGAACCGGAGACAGATGGCGAGAACAATTCGGCTCCCGAAGACGAAGATGCAACCGTCACAACAACAATTAGTGTTACACATATTCATGATTATAATCATGCGCGCGGAGCGCGCGATTAATCGAATGTGTAACACTAATTGTTGTTGTGACGGTTGGGAGGTATAGATGGATTGAAAATCCAGCTAGTTATATAAGAACAGTTTACCGGGGCCTCTTCACAGTCGTCGTCTTGCGCTCTACGTGTACAGTTCGTCTGCAATATATCGCGTCTCACTAATAAGTCAAAATTGATTTATTAAAGGAATTTCTGGTCTTCAAGAAAAGGAAGCCTACTGAAGTGAGAAATATTAATTGTAACGACGGGCAGCAATTAATATCGCAGTATGTCAAACGGAGAACCCGAACTTGCGAAGATTGTGGCGCTCAACGAACAACCGGAGGAAACGACGGTCAATTTAGAGGATGTCAACACTCAGGCAATCCTAGAAGTGGAAGAGACTCCGGTCGAGCAAAAGAAGCGCGCAAAAGGAAAAACTCTTGTGAGTACACAGAAAAAACGTATACAGAATCATCCTTTAATAAAATGGTTAAAGAATTTCTGGCAAGCTACAATAACGTTAAGAATAATGAAACCATTCCTCCGTTCGATAAACGACGAGAGTCTTCGGACGAAGAATATGAATTTATTCAACGTGGGCCAAGCACTTCAAATAATCATGAAAAACTTTTTTGCACATCAAAAAGCCAGCGAGAAGTCGTTGACAAATTGTTTGTACAACACTTTCGAGGAGTGGTGCTTAAACGAAGGGTTGTCCACGATATATTCGAAAATCCACACGATGGACTGGGCAGAAGATTCAGACTCGCTGTTATTCGACCTCTACAGTCAAAATATAATCGAGTATCAAAAACTACAGGAAGACATGGAGGATACGGACACGGAGGTGAATACTCAATTCCCGGTGTCTTCATTATCGCGGAACACGGTAAACACCTCCATGTCATCCATGATTGCGCGTACAGTGGATCCACGTGCAGATGCACACACATCCAGAGACTCAAGGACTACACAACCGAAGGGTTCGATGAAGACGAAGAAAACCGATGGAGCCAGTGGAAAGTCAGTGACGTTCCCGAGGGAGAAGTCTCCATTGAAGAAGCTCTCCAAAGTAGTCGAGATGAACCTCCAGGAAAGCGACGACGAGGTGTATCTACGGGGATCAATGTTCTCTCAGAAGCGCAAAGCAGTCGAAACGGAATCAGAACCGGAATGTGTGGACAACGTAGAAGTGCCTGTGACGAAGAAGCACCGCAAGACACAGCCGAAAGTGGTTATGTCGGAACCGGAGACAGATGGCGAGAACAATTCGGCTCCCGAAGACGAAGATGCAACCGTCACAACAACAACCGTCACAACAACAATTAGTGTTACACATATTCATGATTATAATCATGCGCGCGGAGCGCGCGATTAATCGAATGTGTAACACTAATTGTTGTTGTGACGGTTGGGAGGTATAGATGGATTGAAAATCCAGCTAGTTATATAAGAACAGTTTACCGGGGCCTCTTCACAGTCGTCGTCTTGCGCTCTACGTGTACAGTTCGTCTGCAATATATCGCGTCTCACTAATAAGTCAAAATTGATTTATTAAAGGAATTTCTGGTCTTCAAGAAAAGGAAGCCTACTGAAGTGAGAAATATTAATTGTAACGACGGGCAGCAATTAATATCGCAGTATGTCAAACGGAGAACCCGAACTTGCGAAGATTGTGGCGCTCAACGAACAACCGGAGGAAACGACGGTCAATTTAGAGGATGTCAACACTCAGGCAATCCTAGAAGTGGAAGAGACTCCGGTCGAGCAAAAGAAGCGCGCAAAAGGAAAAACTCTTGTGAGTACACAGAAAAAACGTATACAGAATCATCCTTTAATAAAATGGTTAAAGAATTTCTGGCAAGCTACAATAACGTTAAGAATAATGAAACCATTCCTCCGTTCGATAAACGACGAGAGTCTTCGGACGAAGAATATGAATTTATTCAACGTGGGCCAAGCACTTCAAATAATCATGAAAAACTTTTTTGCACATCAAAAAGCCAGCGAGAAGTCGTTGACAAATTGTTTGTACAACACTTTCGAGGAGTGGTGCTTAAACGAAGGGTTGTCCACGATATATTCGAAAATCCACACGATGGACTGGGCAGAAGATTCAGACTCGCTGTTATTCGACCTCTACAGTCAAAATATAATCGAGTATCAAAAACTACAGGAAGACATGGAGGATACGGACACGGAGGTGAATACTCAATTCCCGGTGTCTTCATTATCGCGGAACACGGTAAACACCTCCATGTCATCCATGATTGCGCGTACAGTGGATCCACGTGCAGATGCACACACATCCAGAGACTCAAGGACTACACAACCGAAGGGTTCGATGAAGACGAAGAAAACCGATGGAGCCAGTGGAAAGTCAGTGACGTTCCCGAGGGAGAAGTCTCCATTGAAGAAGCTCTCCAAAGTAGTCGAGATGAACCTCCAGGAAAGCGACGACGAGGTGTATCTACGGGGATCAATGTTCTCTCAGAAGCGCAAAGCAGTCGAAACGGAATCAGAACCGGAATGTGTGGACAACGTAGAAGTGCCTGTGACGAAGAAGCACCGCAAGACACAGCCGAAAGTGGTTATGTCGGAACCGGAGACAGATGGCGAGAACAATTCGGCTCCCGAAGACGAAGATGCAACCGTCACAACAACAATTAGTGTTACACATATTCATGATTATAATCATGCGCGCGGAGCGCGCGATTAATCGAATGTGTAACACTAATTGTTGTTGTGACGGTTGGGAGGTATAGATGGATTGAAAATCCAGCTAGTTATATAAGAACAGTTTACCGGGGCCTCTTCACAGTCGTCGTCTTGCGCTCTACGTGTACAGTTCGTCTGCAATATATCGCGTCTCACTAATAAGTCAAAATTGATTTATTAAAGGAATTTCTGGTCTTCAAGAAAAGGAAGCCTACTGAAGTGAGAAATATTAATTGTAACGACGGGCAGCAATTAATATCGCAGTATGTCAAACGGAGAACCCGAACTTGCGAAGATTGTGGCGCTCAACGAACAACCGGAGGAAACGACGGTCAATTTAGAGGATGTCAACACTCAGGCAATCCTAGAAGTGGAAGAGACTCCGGTCGAGCAAAAGAAGCGCGCAAAAGGAAAAACTCTTGTGAGTACACAGAAAAAACGTATACAGAATCATCCTTTAATAAAATGGTTAAAGAATTTCTGGCAAGCTACAATAACGTTAAGAATAATGAAACCATTCCTCCGTTCGATAAACGACGAGAGTCTTCGGACGAAGAATATGAATTTATTCAACGTGGGCCAAGCACTTCAAATAATCATGAAAAACTTTTTTGCACATCAAAAAGCCAGCGAGAAGTCGTTGACAAATTGTTTGTACAACACTTTCGAGGAGTGGTGCTTAAACGAAGGGTTGTCCACGATATATTCGAAAATCCACACGATGGACTGGGCAGAAGATTCAGACTCGCTGTTATTCGACCTCTACAGTCAAAATATAATCGAGTATCAAAAACTACAGGAAGACATGGAGGATACGGACACGGAGGTGAATACTCAATTCCCGGTGTCTTCATTATCGCGGAACACGGTAAACACCTCCATGTCATCCATGATTGCGCGTACAGTGGATCCACGTGCAGATGCACACACATCCAGAGACTCAAGGACTACACAACCGAAGGGTTCGATGAAGACGAAGAAAACCGATGGAGCCAGTGGAAAGTCAGTGACGTTCCCGAGGGAGAAGTCTCCATTGAAGAAGCTCTCCAAAGTAGTCGAGATGAACCTCCAGGAAAGCGACGACGAGGTGTATCTACGGGGATCAATGTTCTCTCAGAAGCGCAAAGCAGTCGAAACGGAATCAGAACCGGAATGTGTGGACAACGTAGAAGTGCCTGTGACGAAGAAGCACCGCAAGACACAGCCGAAAGTGGTTATGTCGGAACCGGAGACAGATGGCGAGAACAATTCGGCTCCCGAAGACGAAGATGCAACCGTCACAACAACAATTAGTGTTACACATATTCATGATTATAATCATGCGCGCGGAGCGCGCGATTAATCGAATGTGTAACACTAATTGTTGTTGTGACGGTTGGGAGGTATAGATGGATTGAAAATCCAGCTAGTTATATAAGAACAGTTTACCGGGGCCTCTTCACAGTCGTCGTCTTGCGCTCTACGTGTACAGTTCGTCTGCAATATATCGCGTCTCACTAATAAGTCAAAATTGATTTATTAAAGGAATTTCTGGTCTTCAAGAAAAGGAAGCCTACTGAAGTGAGAAATATTAATTGTAACGACGGGCAGCAATTAATATCGCAGTATGTCAAACGGAGAACCCGAACTTGCGAAGATTGTGGCGCTCAACGAACAACCGGAGGAAACGACGGTCAATTTAGAGGATGTCAACACTCAGGCAATCCTAGAAGTGGAAGAGACTCCGGTCGAGCAAAAGAAGCGCGCAAAAGGAAAAACTCTTGTGAGTACACAGAAAAAACGTATACAGAATCATCCTTTAATAAAATGGTTAAAGAATTTCTGGCAAGCTACAATAACGTTAAGAATAATGAAACCATTCCTCCGTTCGATAAACGACGAGAGTCTTCGGACGAAGAATATGAATTTATTCAACGTGGGCCAAGCACTTCAAATAATCATGAAAAACTTTTTTGCACATCAAAAAGCCAGCGAGAAGTCGTTGACAAATTGTTTGTACAACACTTTCGAGGAGTGGTGCTTAAACGAAGGGTTGTCCACGATATATTCGAAAATCCACACGATGGACTGGGCAGAAGATTCAGACTCGCTGTTATTCGACCTCTACAGTCAAAATATAATCGAGTATCAAAAACTACAGGAAGACATGGAGGATACGGACACGGAGGTGAATACTCAATTCCCGGTGTCTTCATTATCGCGGAACACGGTAAACACCTCCATGTCATCCATGATTGCGCGTACAGTGGATCCACGTGCAGATGCACACACATCCAGAGACTCAAGGACTACACAACCGAAGGGTTCGATGAAGACGAAGAAAACCGATGGAGCCAGTGGAAAGTCAGTGACGTTCCCGAGGGAGAAGTCTCCATTGAAGAAGCTCTCCAAAGTAGTCGAGATGAACCTCCAGGAAAGCGACGACGAGGTGTATCTACGGGGATCAATGTTCTCTCAGAAGCGCAAAGCAGTCGAAACGGAATCAGAACCGGAATGTGTGGACAACGTAGAAGTGCCTGTGACGAAGAAGCACCGCAAGACACAGCCGAAAGTGGTTATGTCGGAACCGGAGACAGATGGCGAGAACAATTCGGCTCCCGAAGACGAAGATGCAACCGTCACAACAACAACCGTCACAACAACAATTAGTGTTACACATATTCATGATTATAATCATGCGCGCGGAGCGCGCGATTAATCGAATGTGTAACACTAATTGTTGTTGTGACGGTTGGGAGGTATAGATGGATTGAAAATCCAGCTAGTTATATAAGAACAGTTTACCGGGGCCTCTTCACAGTCGTCGTCTTGCGCTCTACGTGTACAGTTCGTCTGCAATATATCGCGTCTCACTAATAAGTCAAAATTGATTTATTAAAGGAATTTCTGGTCTTCAAGAAAAGGAAGCCTACTGAAGTGAGAAATATTAATTGTAACGACGGGCAGCAATTAATATCGCAGTATGTCAAACGGAGAACCCGAACTTGCGAAGATTGTGGCGCTCAACGAACAACCGGAGGAAACGACGGTCAATTTAGAGGATGTCAACACTCAGGCAATCCTAGAAGTGGAAGAGACTCCGGTCGAGCAAAAGAAGCGCGCAAAAGGAAAAACTCTTGTGAGTACACAGAAAAAACGTATACAGAATCATCCTTTAATAAAATGGTTAAAGAATTTCTGGCAAGCTACAATAACGTTAAGAATAATGAAACCATTCCTCCGTTCGATAAACGACGAGAGTCTTCGGACGAAGAATATGAATTTATTCAACGTGGGCCAAGCACTTCAAATAATCATGAAAAACTTTTTTGCACATCAAAAAGCCAGCGAGAAGTCGTTGACAAATTGTTTGTACAACACTTTCGAGGAGTGGTGCTTAAACGAAGGGTTGTCCACGATATATTCGAAAATCCACACGATGGACTGGGCAGAAGATTCAGACTCGCTGTTATTCGACCTCTACAGTCAAAATATAATCGAGTATCAAAAACTACAGGAAGACATGGAGGATACGGACACGGAGGTGAATACTCAATTCCCGGTGTCTTCATTATCGCGGAACACGGTAAACACCTCCATGTCATCCATGATTGCGCGTACAGTGGATCCACGTGCAGATGCACACACATCCAGAGACTCAAGGACTACACAACCGAAGGGTTCGATGAAGACGAAGAAAACCGATGGAGCCAGTGGAAAGTCAGTGACGTTCCCGAGGGAGAAGTCTCCATTGAAGAAGCTCTCCAAAGTAGTCGAGATGAACCTCCAGGAAAGCGACGACGAGGTGTATCTACGGGGATCAATGTTCTCTCAGAAGCGCAAAGCAGTCGAAACGGAATCAGAACCGGAATGTGTGGACAACGTAGAAGTGCCTGTGACGAAGAAGCACCGCAAGACACAGCCGAAAGTGGTTATGTCGGAACCGGAGACAGATGGCGAGAACAATTCGGCTCCCGAAGACGAAGATGCAACCGTCACAACAACAACCGTCACAACAACAATTAGTGTTACACATATTCATGATTATAATCATGCGCGCGGAGCGCGCGATTAATCGAATGTGTAACACTAATTGTTGTTGTGACGGTTGGGAGGTATAGATGGATTGAAAATCCAGCTAGTTATATAAGAACAGTTTACCGGGGCCTCTTCACAGTCGTCGTCTTGCGCTCTACGTGTACAGTTCGTCTGCAATATATCGCGTCTCACTAATAAGTCAAAATTGATTTATTAAAGGAATTTCTGGTCTTCAAGAAAAGGAAGCCTACTGAAGTGAGAAATATTAATTGTAACGACGGGCAGCAATTAATATCGCAGTATGTCAAACGGAGAACCCGAACTTGCGAAGATTGTGGCGCTCAACGAACAACCGGAGGAAACGACGGTCAATTTAGAGGATGTCAACACTCAGGCAATCCTAGAAGTGGAAGAGACTCCGGTCGAGCAAAAGAAGCGCGCAAAAGGAAAAACTCTTGTGAGTACACAGAAAAAACGTATACAGAATCATCCTTTAATAAAATGGTTAAAGAATTTCTGGCAAGCTACAATAACGTTAAGAATAATGAAACCATTCCTCCGTTCGATAAACGACGAGAGTCTTCGGACGAAGAATATGAATTTATTCAACGTGGGCCAAGCACTTCAAATAATCATGAAAAACTTTTTTGCACATCAAAAAGCCAGCGAGAAGTCGTTGACAAATTGTTTGTACAACACTTTCGAGGAGTGGTGCTTAAACGAAGGGTTGTCCACGATATATTCGAAAATCCACACGATGGACTGGGCAGAAGATTCAGACTCGCTGTTATTCGACCTCTACAGTCAAAATATAATCGAGTATCAAAAACTACAGGAAGACATGGAGGATACGGACACGGAGGTGAATACTCAATTCCCGGTGTCTTCATTATCGCGGAACACGGTAAACACCTCCATGTCATCCATGATTGCGCGTACAGTGGATCCACGTGCAGATGCACACACATCCAGAGACTCAAGGACTACACAACCGAAGGGTTCGATGAAGACGAAGAAAACCGATGGAGCCAGTGGAAAGTCAGTGACGTTCCCGAGGGAGAAGTCTCCATTGAAGAAGCTCTCCAAAGTAGTCGAGATGAACCTCCAGGAAAGCGACGATGAGGTGTATCTACGGGGATCAATGTTCTCTCAGAAGCGCAAAGCAGTCGAAACGGAATCAGAACCGGAATGTGTGGACAACGTAGAAGTGCCTGTGACGAAGAAGCACCGCAAGACACAGCCGAAAGTGGTTATGTCGGAACCGGAGACAGATGGCGAGAACAATTCGGCTCCCGAAGACGAAGATGCAACCGTCACAACAACAATTAGTGTTACACATATTCATGATTATAATCATGCGCGCGGAGCGCGCGATTAATCGAATGTGTAACACTAATTGTTGTTGTGACGGTTGGGAGGTATAGATGGATTGAAAATCCAGCTAGTTATATAAGAACAGTTTACCGGGGCCTCTTCACAGTCGTCGTCTTGCGCTCTACGTGTACAGTTCGTCTGCAATATATCGCGTCTCACTAATAAGTCAAAATTGATTTATTAAAGGAATTTCTGGTCTTCAAGAAAAGGAAGCCTACTGAAGTGAGAAATATTAATTGTAACGACGGGCAGCAATTAATATCGCAGTATGTCAAACGGAGAACCCGAACTTGCGAAGATTGTGGCGCTCAACGAACAACCGGAGGAAACGACGGTCAATTTAGAGGATGTCAACACTCAGGCAATCCTAGAAGTGGAAGAGACTCCGGTCGAGCAAAAGAAGCGCGCAAAAGGAAAAACTCTTGTGAGTACACAGAAAAAACGTATACAGAATCATCCTTTAATAAAATGGTTAAAGAATTTCTGGCAAGCTACAATAACGTTAAGAATAATGAAACCATTCCTCCGTTCGATAAACGACGAGAGTCTTCGGACGAAGAATATGAATTTATTCAACGTGGGCCAAGCACTTCAAATAATCATGAAAAACTTTTTTGCACATCAAAAAGCCAGCGAGAAGTCGTTGACAAATTGTTTGTACAACACTTTCGAGGAGTGGTGCTTAAACGAAGGGTTGTCCACGATATATTCGAAAATCCACACGATGGACTGGGCAGAAGATTCAGACTCGCTGTTATTCGACCTCTACAGTCAAAATATAATCGAGTATCAAAAACTACAGGAAGACATGGAGGATACGGACACGGAGGTGAATACTCAATTCCCGGTGTCTTCATTATCGCGGAACACGGTAAACACCTCCATGTCATCCATGATTGCGCGTACAGTGGATCCACGTGCAGATGCACACACATCCAGAGACTCAAGGACTACACAACCGAAGGGTTCGATGAAGACGAAGAAAACCGATGGAGCCAGTGGAAAGTCAGTGACGTTCCCGAGGGAGAAGTCTCCATTGAAGAAGCTCTCCAAAGTAGTCGAGATGAACCTCCAGGAAAGCGACGACGAGGTGTATCTACGGGGATCAATGTTCTCTCAGAAGCGCAAAGCAGTCGAAACGGAATCAGAACCGGAATGTGTGGACAACGTAGAAGTGCCTGTGACGAAGAAGCACCGCAAGACACAGCCGAAAGTGGTTATGTCGGAACCGGAGACAGATGGCGAGAACAATTCGGCTCCCGAAGACGAAGATGCAACCGTCACAACAACAATTAGTGTTACACATATTCATGATTATAATCATGCGCGCGGAGCGCGCGATTAATCGAATGTGTAACACTAATTGTTGTTGTGACGGTTGGGAGGTATAGATGGATTGAAAATCCAGCTAGTTATATAAGAACAGTTTACCGGGGCCTCTTCACAGTCGTCGTCTTGCGCTCTACGTGTACAGTTCGTCTGCAATATATCGCGTCTCACTAATAAGTCAAAATTGATTTATTAAAGGAATTTCTGGTCTTCAAGAAAAGGAAGCCTACTGAAGTGAGAAATATTAATTGTAACGACGGGCAGCAATTAATATCGCAGTATGTCAAACGGAGAACCCGAACTTGCGAAGATTGTGGCGCTCAACGAACAACCGGAGGAAACGACGGTCAATTTAGAGGATGTCAACACTCAGGCAATCCTAGAAGTGGAAGAGACTCCGGTCGAGCAAAAGAAGCGCGCAAAAGGAAAAACTCTTGTGAGTACACAGAAAAAACGTATACAGAATCATCCTTTAATAAAATGGTTAAAGAATTTCTGGCAAGCTACAATAACGTTAAGAATAATGAAACCATTCCTCCGTTCGATAAACGACGAGAGTCTTCGGACGAAGAATATGAATTTATTCAACGTGGGCCAAGCACTTCAAATAATCATGAAAAACTTTTTTGCACATCAAAAAGCCAGCGAGAAGTCGTTGACAAATTGTTTGTACAACACTTTCGAGGAGTGGTGCTTAAACGAAGGGTTGTCCACGATATATTCGAAAATCCACACGATGGACTGGGCAGAAGATTCAGACTCGCTGTTATTCGACCTCTACAGTCAAAATATAATCGAGTATCAAAAACTACAGGAAGACATGGAGGATACGGACACGGAGGTGAATACTCAATTCCCGGTGTCTTCATTATCGCGGAACACGGTAAACACCTCCATGTCATCCATGATTGCGCGTACAGTGGATCCACGTGCAGATGCACACACATCCAGAGACTCAAGGACTACACAACCGAAGGGTTCGATGAAGACGAAGAAAACCGATGGAGCCAGTGGAAAGTCAGTGACGTTCCCGAGGGAGAAGTCTCCATTGAAGAAGCTCTCCAAAGTAGTCGAGATGAACCTCCAGGAAAGCGACGACGAGGTGTATCTACGGGGATCAATGTTCTCTCAGAAGCGCAAAGCAGTCGAAACGGAATCAGAACCGGAATGTGTGGACAACGTAGAAGTGCCTGTGACGAAGAAGCACCGCAAGACACAGCCGAAAGTGGTTATGTCGGAACCGGAGACAGATGGCGAGAACAATTCGGCTCCCGAAGACGAAGATGCAACCGTCACAACAACAATTAGTGTTACACATATTCATGATTATAATCATGCGCGCGGAGCGCGCGATTAATCGAATGTGTAACACTAATTGTTGTTGTGACGGTTGGGAGGTATAGATGGATTGAAAATCCAGCTAGTTATATAAGAACAGTTTACCGGGGCCTCTTCACAGTCGTCGTCTTGCGCTCTACGTGTACAGTTCGTCTGCAATATATCGCGTCTCACTAATAAGTCAAAATTGATTTATTAAAGGAATTTCTGGTCTTCAAGAAAAGGAAGCCTACTGAAGTGAGAAATATTAATTGTAACGACGGGCAGCAATTAATATCGCAGTATGTCAAACGGAGAACCCGAACTTGCGAAGATTGTGGCGCTCAACGAACAACCGGAGGAAACGACGGTCAATTTAGAGGATGTCAACACTCAGGCAATCCTAGAAGTGGAAGAGACTCCGGTCGAGCAAAAGAAGCGCGCAAAAGGAAAAACTCTTGTGAGTACACAGAAAAAACGTATACAGAATCATCCTTTAATAAAATGGTTAAAGAATTTCTGGCAAGCTACAATAACGTTAAGAATAATGAAACCATTCCTCCGTTCGATAAACGACGAGAGTCTTCGGACGAAGAATATGAATTTATTCAACGTGGGCCAAGCACTTCAAATAATCATGAAAAACTTTTTTGCACATCAAAAAGCCAGCGAGAAGTCGTTGACAAATTGTTTGTACAACACTTTCGAGGAGTGGTGCTTAAACGAAGGGTTGTCCACGATATATTCGAAAATCCACACGATGGACTGGGCAGAAGATTCAGACTCGCTGTTATTCGACCTCTACAGTCAAAATATAATCGAGTATCAAAAACTACAGGAAGACATGGAGGATACGGACACGGAGGTGAATACTCAATTCCCGGTGTCTTCATTATCGCGGAACACGGTAAACACCTCCATGTCATCCATGATTGCGCGTACAGTGGATCCACGTGCAGATGCACACACATCCAGAGACTCAAGGACTACACAACCGAAGGGTTCGATGAAGACGAAGAAAACCGATGGAGCCAGTGGAAAGTCAGTGACGTTCCCGAGGGAGAAGTCTCCATTGAAGAAGCTCTCCAAAGTAGTCGAGATGAACCTCCAGGAAAGCGACGACGAGGTGTATCTACGGGGATCAATGTTCTCTCAGAAGCGCAAAGCAGTCGAAACGGAATCAGAACCGGAATGTGTGGACAACGTAGAAGTGCCTGTGACGAAGAAGCACCGCAAGACACAGCCGAAAGTGGTTATGTCGGAACCGGAGACAGATGGCGAGAACAATTCGGCTCCCGAAGACGAAGATGCAACCGTCACAACAACAACCGTCACAACAACAATTAGTGTTACACATATTCATGATTATAATCATGCGCGCGGAGCGCGCGATTAATCGAATGTGTAACACTAATTGTTGTTGTGACGGTTGGGAGGTATAGATGGATTGAAAATCCAGCTAGTTATATAAGAACAGTTTACCGGGGCCTCTTCACAGTCGTCGTCTTGCGCTCTACGTGTACAGTTCGTCTGCAATATATCGCGTCTCACTAATAAGTCAAAATTGATTTATTAAAGGAATTTCTGGTCTTCAAGAAAAGGAAGCCTACTGAAGTGAGAAATATTAATTGTAACGACGGGCAGCAATTAATATCGCAGTATGTCAAACGGAGAACCCGAACTTGCGAAGATTGTGGCGCTCAACGAACAACCGGAGGAAACGACGGTCAATTTAGAGGATGTCAACACTCAGGCAATCCTAGAAGTGGAAGAGACTCCGGTCGAGCAAAAGAAGCGCGCAAAAGGAAAAACTCTTGTGAGTACACAGAAAAAACGTATACAGAATCATCCTTTAATAAAATGGTTAAAGAATTTCTGGCAAGCTACAATAACGTTAAGAATAATGAAACCATTCCTCCGTTCGATAAACGACGAGAGTCTTCGGACGAAGAATATGAATTTATTCAACGTGGGCCAAGCACTTCAAATAATCATGAAAAACTTTTTTGCACATCAAAAAGCCAGCGAGAAGTCGTTGACAAATTGTTTGTACAACACTTTCGAGGAGTGGTGCTTAAACGAAGGGTTGTCCACGATATATTCGAAAATCCACACGATGGACTGGGCAGAAGATTCAGACTCGCTGTTATTCGACCTCTACAGTCAAAATATAATCGAGTATCAAAAACTACAGGAAGACATGGAGGATACGGACACGGAGGTGAATACTCAATTCCCGGTGTCTTCATTATCGCGGAACACGGTAAACACCTCCATGTCATCCATGATTGCGCGTACAGTGGATCCACGTGCAGATGCACACACATCCAGAGACTCAAGGACTACACAACCGAAGGGTTCGATGAAGACGAAGAAAACCGATGGAGCCAGTGGAAAGTCAGTGACGTTCCCGAGGGAGAAGTCTCCATTGAAGAAGCTCTCCAAAGTAGTCGAGATGAACCTCCAGGAAAGCGACGACGAGGTGTATCTACGGGGATCAATGTTCTCTCAGAAGCGCAAAGCAGTCGAAACGGAATCAGAACCGGAATGTGTGGACAACGTAGAAGTGCCTGTGACGAAGAAGCACCGCAAGACACAGCCGAAAGTGGTTATGTCGGAACCGGAGACAGATGGCGAGAACAATTCGGCTCCCGAAGACGAAGATGCAACCGTCACAACAACAACCGTCACAACAACAATTAGTGTTACACATATTCATGATTATAATCATGCGCGCGGAGCGCGCGATTAATCGAATGTGTAACACTAATTGTTGTTGTGACGGTTGGGAGGTATAGATGGATTGAAAATCCAGCTAGTTATATAAGAACAGTTTACCGGGGCCTCTTCACAGTCGTCGTCTTGCGCTCTACGTGTACAGTTCGTCTGCAATATATCGCGTCTCACTAATAAGTCAAAATTGATTTATTAAAGGAATTTCTGGTCTTCAAGAAAAGGAAGCCTACTGAAGTGAGAAATATTAATTGTAACGACGGGCAGCAATTAATATCGCAGTATGTCAAACGGAGAACCCGAACTTGCGAAGATTGTGGCGCTCAACGAACAACCGGAGGAAACGACGGTCAATTTAGAGGATGTCAACACTCAGGCAATCCTAGAAGTGGAAGAGACTCCGGTCGAGCAAAAGAAGCGCGCAAAAGGAAAAACTCTTGTGAGTACACAGAAAAAACGTATACAGAATCATCCTTTAATAAAATGGTTAAAGAATTTCTGGCAAGCTACAATAACGTTAAGAATAATGAAACCATTCCTCCGTTCGATAAACGACGAGAGTCTTCGGACGAAGAATATGAATTTATTCAACGTGGGCCAAGCACTTCAAATAATCATGAAAAACTTTTTTGCACATCAAAAAGCCAGCGAGAAGTCGTTGACAAATTGTTTGTACAACACTTTCGAGGAGTGGTGCTTAAACGAAGGGTTGTCCACGATATATTCGAAAATCCACACGATGGACTGGGCAGAAGATTCAGACTCGCTGTTATTCGACCTCTACAGTCAAAATATAATCGAGTATCAAAAACTACAGGAAGACATGGAGGATACGGACACGGAGGTGAATACTCAATTCCCGGTGTCTTCATTATCGCGGAACACGGTAAACACCTCCATGTCATCCATGATTGCGCGTACAGTGGATCCACGTGCAGATGCACACACATCCAGAGACTCAAGGACTACACAACCGAAGGGTTCGATGAAGACGAAGAAAACCGATGGAGCCAGTGGAAAGTCAGTGACGTTCCCGAGGGAGAAGTCTCCATTGAAGAAGCTCTCCAAAGTAGTCGAGATGAACCTCCAGGAAAGCGACGACGAGGTGTATCTACGGGGATCAATGTTCTCTCAGAAGCGCAAAGCAGTCGAAACGGAATCAGAACCGGAATGTGTGGACAACGTAGAAGTGCCTGTGACGAAGAAGCACCGCAAGACACAGCCGAAAGTGGTTATGTCGGAACCGGAGACAGATGGCGAGAACAATTCGGCTCCCGAAGACGAAGATGCAACCGTCACAACAACAATTAGTGTTACACATATTCATGATTATAATCATGCGCGCGGAGCGCGCGATTAATCGAATGTGTAACACTAATTGTTGTTGTGACGGTTGGGAGGTATAGATGGATTGAAAATCCAGCTAGTTATATAAGAACAGTTTACCGGGGCCTCTTCACAGTCGTCGTCTTGCGCTCTACGTGTACAGTTCGTCTGCAATATATCGCGTCTCACTAATAAGTCAAAATTGATTTATTAAAGGAATTTCTGGTCTTCAAGAAAAGGAAGCCTACTGAAGTGAGAAATATTAATTGTAACGACGGGCAGCAATTAATATCGCAGTATGTCAAACGGAGAACCCGAACTTGCGAAGATTGTGGCGCTCAACGAACAACCGGAGGAAACGACGGTCAATTTAGAGGATGTCAACACTCAGGCAATCCTAGAAGTGGAAGAGACTCCGGTCGAGCAAAAGAAGCGCGCAAAAGGAAAAACTCTTGTGAGTACACAGAAAAAACGTATACAGAATCATCCTTTAATAAAATGGTTAAAGAATTTCTGGCAAGCTACAATAACGTTAAGAATAATGAAACCATTCCTCCGTTCGATAAACGACGAGAGTCTTCGGACGAAGAATATGAATTTATTCAACGTGGGCCAAGCACTTCAAATAATCATGAAAAACTTTTTTGCACATCAAAAAGCCAGCGAGAAGTCGTTGACAAATTGTTTGTACAACACTTTCGAGGAGTGGTGCTTAAACGAAGGGTTGTCCACGATATATTCGAAAATCCACACGATGGACTGGGCAGAAGATTCAGACTCGCTGTTATTCGACCTCTACAGTCAAAATATAATCGAGTATCAAAAACTACAGGAAGACATGGAGGATACGGACACGGAGGTGAATACTCAATTCCCGGTGTCTTCATTATCGCGGAACACGGTAAACACCTCCATGTCATCCATGATTGCGCGTACAGTGGATCCACGTGCAGATGCACACACATCCAGAGACTCAAGGACTACACAACCGAAGGGTTCGATGAAGACGAAGAAAACCGATGGAGCCAGTGGAAAGTCAGTGACGTTCCCGAGGGAGAAGTCTCCATTGAAGAAGCTCTCCAAAGTAGTCGAGATGAACCTCCAGGAAAGCGACGATGAGGTGTATCTACGGGGATCAATGTTCTCTCAGAAGCGCAAAGCAGTCGAAACGGAATCAGAACCGGAATGTGTGGACAACGTAGAAGTGCCTGTGACGAAGAAGCACCGCAAGACACAGCCGAAAGTGGTTATGTCGGAACCGGAGACAGATGGCGAGAACAATTCGGCTCCCGAAGACGAAGATGCAACCGTCACAACAACAACCGTCACAACAACAATTAGTGTTACACATATTCATGATTATAATCATGCGCGCGGAGCGCGCGATTAATCGAATGTGTAACACTAATTGTTGTTGTGACGGTTGGGAGGTATAGATGGATTGAAAATCCAGCTAGTTATATAAGAACAGTTTACCGGGGCCTCTTCACAGTCGTCGTCTTGCGCTCTACGTGTACAGTTCGTCTGCAATATATCGCGTCTCACTAATAAGTCAAAATTGATTTATTAAAGGAATTTCTGGTCTTCAAGAAAAGGAAGCCTACTGAAGTGAGAAATATTAATTGTAACGACGGGCAGCAATTAATATCGCAGTATGTCAAACGGAGAACCCGAACTTGCGAAGATTGTGGCGCTCAACGAACAACCGGAGGAAACGACGGTCAATTTAGAGGATGTCAACACTCAGGCAATCCTAGAAGTGGAAGAGACTCCGGTCGAGCAAAAGAAGCGCGCAAAAGGAAAAACTCTTGTGAGTACACAGAAAAAACGTATACAGAATCATCCTTTAATAAAATGGTTAAAGAATTTCTGGCAAGCTACAATAACGTTAAGAATAATGAAACCATTCCTCCGTTCGATAAACGACGAGAGTCTTCGGACGAAGAATATGAATTTATTCAACGTGGGCCAAGCACTTCAAATAATCATGAAAAACTTTTTTGCACATCAAAAAGCCAGCGAGAAGTCGTTGACAAATTGTTTGTACAACACTTTCGAGGAGTGGTGCTTAAACGAAGGGTTGTCCACGATATATTCGAAAATCCACACGATGGACTGGGCAGAAGATTCAGACTCGCTGTTATTCGACCTCTACAGTCAAAATATAATCGAGTATCAAAAACTACAGGAAGACATGGAGGATACGGACACGGAGGTGAATACTCAATTCCCGGTGTCTTCATTATCGCGGAACACGGTAAACACCTCCATGTCATCCATGATTGCGCGTACAGTGGATCCACGTGCAGATGCACACACATCCAGAGACTCAAGGACTACACAACCGAAGGGTTCGATGAAGACGAAGAAAACCGATGGAGCCAGTGGAAAGTCAGTGACGTTCCCGAGGGAGAAGTCTCCATTGAAGAAGCTCTCCAAAGTAGTCGAGATGAACCTCCAGGAAAGCGACGACGAGGTGTATCTACGGGGATCAATGTTCTCTCAGAAGCGCAAAGCAGTCGAAACGGAATCAGAACCGGAATGTGTGGACAACGTAGAAGTGCCTGTGACGAAGAAGCACCGCAAGACACAGCCGAAAGTGGTTATGTCGGAACCGGAGACAGATGGCGAGAACAATTCGGCTCCCGAAGACGAAGATGCAACCGTCACAACAACAACCGTCACAACAACAATTAGTGTTACACATATTCATGATTATAATCATGCGCGCGGAGCGCGCGATTAATCGAATGTGTAACACTAATTGTTGTTGTGACGGTTGGGAGGTATAGATGGATTGAAAATCCAGCTAGTTATATAAGAACAGTTTACCGGGGCCTCTTCACAGTCGTCGTCTTGCGCTCTACGTGTACAGTTCGTCTGCAATATATCGCGTCTCACTAATAAGTCAAAATTGATTTATTAAAGGAATTTCTGGTCTTCAAGAAAAGGAAGCCTACTGAAGTGAGAAATATTAATTGTAACGACGGGCAGCAATTAATATCGCAGTATGTCAAACGGAGAACCCGAACTTGCGAAGATTGTGGCGCTCAACGAACAACCGGAGGAAACGACGGTCAATTTAGAGGATGTCAACACTCAGGCAATCCTAGAAGTGGAAGAGACTCCGGTCGAGCAAAAGAAGCGCGCAAAAGGAAAAACTCTTGTGAGTACACAGAAAAAACGTATACAGAATCATCCTTTAATAAAATGGTTAAAGAATTTCTGGCAAGCTACAATAACGTTAAGAATAATGAAACCATTCCTCCGTTCGATAAACGACGAGAGTCTTCGGACGAAGAATATGAATTTATTCAACGTGGGCCAAGCACTTCAAATAATCATGAAAAACTTTTTTGCACATCAAAAAGCCAGCGAGAAGTCGTTGACAAATTGTTTGTACAACACTTTCGAGGAGTGGTGCTTAAACGAAGGGTTGTCCACGATATATTCGAAAATCCACACGATGGACTGGGCAGAAGATTCAGACTCGCTGTTATTCGACCTCTACAGTCAAAATATAATCGAGTATCAAAAACTACAGGAAGACATGGAGGATACGGACACGGAGGTGAATACTCAATTCCCGGTGTCTTCATTATCGCGGAACACGGTAAACACCTCCATGTCATCCATGATTGCGCGTACAGTGGATCCACGTGCAGATGCACACACATCCAGAGACTCAAGGACTACACAACCGAAGGGTTCGATGAAGACGAAGAAAACCGATGGAGCCAGTGGAAAGTCAGTGACGTTCCCGAGGGAGAAGTCTCCATTGAAGAAGCTCTCCAAAGTAGTCGAGATGAACCTCCAGGAAAGCGACGACGAGGTGTATCTACGGGGATCAATGTTCTCTCAGAAGCGCAAAGCAGTCGAAACGGAATCAGAACCGGAATGTGTGGACAACGTAGAAGTGCCTGTGACGAAGAAGCACCGCAAGACACAGCCGAAAGTGGTTATGTCGGAACCGGAGACAGATGGCGAGAACAATTCGGCTCCCGAAGACGAAGATGCAACCGTCACAACAACAACCGTCACAACAACAATTAGTGTTACACATATTCATGATTATAATCATGCGCGCGGAGCGCGCGATTAATCGAATGTGTAACACTAATTGTTGTTGTGACGGTTGGGAGGTATAGATGGATTGAAAATCCAGCTAGTTATATAAGAACAGTTTACCGGGGCCTCTTCACAGTCGTCGTCTTGCGCTCTACGTGTACAGTTCGTCTGCAATATATCGCGTCTCACTAATAAGTCAAAATTGATTTATTAAAGGAATTTCTGGTCTTCAAGAAAAGGAAGCCTACTGAAGTGAGAAATATTAATTGTAACGACGGGCAGCAATTAATATCGCAGTATGTCAAACGGAGAACCCGAACTTGCGAAGATTGTGGCGCTCAACGAACAACCGGAGGAAACGACGGTCAATTTAGAGGATGTCAACACTCAGGCAATCCTAGAAGTGGAAGAGACTCCGGTCGAGCAAAAGAAGCGCGCAAAAGGAAAAACTCTTGTGAGTACACAGAAAAAACGTATACAGAATCATCCTTTAATAAAATGGTTAAAGAATTTCTGGCAAGCTACAATAACGTTAAGAATAATGAAACCATTCCTCCGTTCGATAAACGACGAGAGTCTTCGGACGAAGAATATGAATTTATTCAACGTGGGCCAAGCACTTCAAATAATCATGAAAAACTTTTTTGCACATCAAAAAGCCAGCGAGAAGTCGTTGACAAATTGTTTGTACAACACTTTCGAGGAGTGGTGCTTAAACGAAGGGTTGTCCACGATATATTCGAAAATCCACACGATGGACTGGGCAGAAGATTCAGACTCGCTGTTATTCGACCTCTACAGTCAAAATATAATCGAGTATCAAAAACTACAGGAAGACATGGAGGATACGGACACGGAGGTGAATACTCAATTCCCGGTGTCTTCATTATCGCGGAACACGGTAAACACCTCCATGTCATCCATGATTGCGCGTACAGTGGATCCACGTGCAGATGCACACACATCCAGAGACTCAAGGACTACACAACCGAAGGGTTCGATGAAGACGAAGAAAACCGATGGAGCCAGTGGAAAGTCAGTGACGTTCCCGAGGGAGAAGTCTCCATTGAAGAAGCTCTCCAAAGTAGTCGAGATGAACCTCCAGGAAAGCGACGACGAGGTGTATCTACGGGGATCAATGTTCTCTCAGAAGCGCAAAGCAGTCGAAACGGAATCAGAACCGGAATGTGTGGACAACGTAGAAGTGCCTGTGACGAAGAAGCACCGCAAGACACAGCCGAAAGTGGTTATGTCGGAACCGGAGACAGATGGCGAGAACAATTCGGCTCCCGAAGACGAAGATGCATTCAACACCATGGTCGGATCGTTAGTCCAAGCTCACTCATTAGTGAGCAGCACTGGGCGAATCTCACAATCTATCTGCATAAAGGACGACGAAGGATATATCAATTTATCGTCGCCGGGAGAGCGTGGGTCGACTCTAATCAAATTAGAGCTATACCCATTCAAAGATTGCTTGAAACTGACCCGGCAGCAATACTGGACCAAGCGTGTTTTCAACAGTTTAGTGATAGCTCCGGACGACGCCTCCCCTGTTTATCGAGCGGCGATGAAGCTGAAATACCTTCTAACCCAACAGGTCATGAAAGCCAAGGGAGTAAAAGTCGAAAGACGAAGTCAAACAAACTGGAAGAGTACCTAAAGTCTTTCATAATCACTCCTACTAAAAACATCATTTATACAGGACATTGGACCAACGGACCTTTCCGATTTATGCCACGGAATAAACCTATTTTAGCAACTTGTTTCCACAATATTAACCAGAACATCGTTGATTTAACTTATAGGGAATTATTTTTAAGATCGCGTAAAATTAGTATGAATAAATTAATTTATGTAGCACCGTGGAATAGTGTCGGGGAGTATTATTTTGATATTGTTAACAGTTTAAATGTAGTTGAGAATTTGCTTTTGTTTCAATTTAATAATAATTCAGATCATGTATATAGTTTTTTAAGAAATGTTTATTATCTTATAGATAAGAAAATTGCAAAACATAATTGCATTTGTATAGTGGGTCCACCAAACAGTGGCAAAAACTTTTTCTTTGACGCAGTGATACACAGTTGTATTAATTATGGTCAAATTGGTAATTTTAACAAGTATGACAGATTTCCTCTACAGGATGCAGTACAGAGGCGTATTCTTTTGTGGAATGAGCCCAACTTTGAACCTGGTTCAGAGGAAATATTAAAGTTACTGTTTGGTGGAGACACATGTCCTGCGAGGATAAAATATGAGGGTGACGCTTCCATCAGGAGAACTCCTATTGTTGTATTAACCAATCGTGACGTCATACCTAATGACGATACGTTTAATACAAGAGTGTGGAAATATCATTGGAAGCAAGCATCCTTTCTTAAGTTTATTACTAAGAAACCACATCCTCTTTCTATTTTTTATTTAATGTTAAAGTATAGGATTTTAAGTTGTCGTAATTTTAAGTTTGATGAATGGGAGAAGGATTTGATTTACAATAAGAAACTAATAAATACGGTTTAATATGTATATTTCTTGTTTCATTATTGAACACAATCTTTCCTACATAGTCCTTATCACTTGGCTTGACGATAAGAGTTAATGGTCGATACGTGCTCGTAACAAAGGTCATTGTTGATAAACTCAATTTGTTTATCTCATTGTGACGCTTAGTAACAGTGTTTTGTACATTAGCGTTGCAATTACACAATGGATTCTTTATCACTTGTTTAATTAAACGTATGTGCTCTTTGAGCGTGGCTAATTGCTTTTGTAATCGTTTAACTTCAACTATCAAGTTAACAATGTCACTTGGGTTAGGTACTTAGTAACTATTAATTTCAAATAAGCTATTAAATACCAAAGTCTTTGTTCTTTAACATTATTGTCATCGTTGTATAATATAAAATCGAACATGAACAAAATGTCCTGTCCTTGATTATTCCAAAAATTCCAAAACTCAAATGTACGCGTATTCTTAACGTCAAGCCAGTAACAACTTGTTGGAGCTATATATAATCTATTACTTTTACGAATGAAAAAACAATCTTGATATTTTTTATATGTAGGATCTATATATTGATTAAAATGAAAAATATCTTGAAACAAATCAAAAGTATTAGTACGTCTTAATGAAATTGCATTTTTATTGTAACTATTAATAAAATTCCATGCTATACTATTCATACAATACATTACATTATTCAGATTGATAGTCGCTAAAGTGCTCATAG
Source organism: Schoenobius gigantellus (assembly GCA_963935595.1). Lineage (NCBI taxonomy): Eukaryota > Metazoa > Arthropoda > Insecta > Lepidoptera > Crambidae > Schoenobius > Schoenobius gigantellus. The sequence goes on along the minus strand of OZ012541.1, from coordinate 43,448,280 downwards.
CTGTGAAGCTCGAATTCGTCATCCTCGACTCCGGACTCAACTGACGGTAACAACGAGGTAGTTCTTCTATGCCGTTCATTAGGCTTAGATGAGTTAAAACTTGAAGCCTTAAGTTGTTCTGCCAATCGGTCACGTTCTCTCTCTGAGAAATGATGGGGTCTCCAATCGGAGAGTGGTATAGACTCTCTTGCTCTACGCTCATTGCGCTTGTGTCTATTTCTTGAGGGTCCAACGCGTAGAGTGGACTCCACACGAGGCTCCACAGTAGCAGTGACACCCAAAATTTGAGCACCATATCCTGTGAATCCTTTCTCCTTATTAATAAAGAATTTGACGTCTTCCGGCCAGTCATATGGTTCACCGGTGGTACACATTGATTCCATGTCAAATTCGACATCACAGTGGGTATATGATACAGTATATATTGAAGAGTTTAAAAAGTTGTTTTGTTCAGAGCCTGGATTCAAAGCTGGTGTAGCCAATAAACCCAAGTGCGCTTGCGGTTGATTTCTGAAAGAACTGTGCTCACCTGAATGCACATGCACAAATGTGTATCCTTCAACTGACTGAAAATAGTTATAACTTGCTCTATTTGTATAATTATGCTTAGTTGGTTGAAGTTTTTCAGACGCTATTACAGTACCTCTGTTATTAGCGTCCGGCTGTAACTGAATCATATGAGGTATTTGGTGCTTATATATCACGTTACCATAACTGATATCGTCATCAAAACCATCGTTTTTATTATACATAGGTATTATTACTTTCTTTGTTGGTTTCACGTAACCATTACTCGGTGAATAACTGTATCTGATGATAGCGTTTTCCATACACTTATTTGCTAATCCCGTATGCAAAATTTTATCTAATCTATAACTCATAATACTAGGTATACCGTCGTATTTATCATCGTTTTTATTATAAATAATATTGGCATACCAATTTAAATGACGTGGTATTTCATGAGCGCCTGCAATTTGATACATTGTGTCGAACTGATCCTTTAAGGTTTTTTCTTTCACACCTGTTGGCATCATTGGCTCTGTAGAGTCACTTTTTACTGCTCTGTTATCAATATATATTTTATTATTCAGTCCAATACACCATTTAATAATAGGTACATACTCAGTAGTAGCAGTTCCGGTTAAAGAAGTACCATGATCAAAAGCTGTTCTTGTGCCCAATAAATGAATGTCAGTCTTGACGTTAACAATTTTACTATTAAAAGGTAGAGAAGCAAACTCTTGAGGACTAATATACCACGGTAGCCAATCAACAGGATAATATGCATAAGGAGTATATACTCTACTTAAATTCGTTCCAGGAATTGTTTTATGAGCATATCCATAAGTATACTTAAACCATTTCTTGGAGAATGACACGTGCATGGTCTTTAATCTAGGATTTGGTATTATCTTTGAGATGCCCTGTCCTGTACTAGATACTCCAGCTCCTCTTGGTCCTCCTGTTCCAGAATCCACGTTGGAGGTATCCATAGGCTGCGTCTCAGAACCTCCCGCAGCGACTGACGACGATGTCGGCATACCAGGCAAATTATTTTGTATATCTGCCATACTAACATCCGGAAAATTGTCCCAATTAAAATCAACGACAAGATCGTCCAAATTGAAAGGGTCGTCGTCAGTGTCACTGCCAATCCTTCGTCGTTTGGACCTGGAGGTACTGGGTCCGGCTTCTTGGTCGTCGTGTCCGGTAACGGAGGGATTACCGGCACCGGATCCTCCAGCAGCTGAGTTAAAAGTGCGGTCAAAGTTGAGTTTAACCTGTTTACCGGCATCACTTTTTCTCCAATCGTTATATGATGGCCATTGGCTTCGTTCAGCAGCACTATAACTTCTCCAAACTCTACTGTATTCCTTTTGTAATGCAGCGTATCTTTGTTGCCCTGCATGCAGCCCACGAACAGGAGGCATTTAAATAGCGGTCCATTAAGTTAGCTTTATATACCCATTATGACGTCACGATACATAAGAAAGGGTTAAGCCGCCCAAGAGGCCCCGGTAAACTGTTCTTATATAACTAGCTGGATTTTCAATCCATCTATACCTCCCAACCGTCACAACAACAATTAGTGTTACACATTCGATTAATCGCGCGCTCCGCGCGCATGATTATAATCATGAATATGTGCGTTTCTCTCGAAGTTTCCTGCCTCGCACAGTCAAACTTTGGAACGAATTGTCGCCTGCGGTATTTCCGGACCGATACGACCTTCAAACTTTCAAAAAAAGAGCGTATTCCCACCTCAAAGGCCGGCAACGCACTTGTAACTCCTCTGGTGTTGCGGGTGTCTATGGGCGACGGTAATTACTTACCATCAGGTGATACGTCTGCTCGCTTGCCCCCTATCCCATAAAAAAAAAATACCTTGCAGGTAAATACTATAAATTTTGATTTATTATCATACCAAAATCAGTAAAATTTTAATTTTTGTCACAATTCCATTCACATTCCATATTTATTTTACTACTTTATTTGTGAAATTTCCAAGTATACTTTGGACTACCAATCATTCAATTGATTTAATAAAAATTTTAGTAACTTGTAACAAAACTGTTCATTTATAACTATAAAATACAATTTTGATAAAATTCTATTTTACCAAGAATGTTATTCATTTATATTAATTTATGCCTTTTCACCAGCTATCCAATCCTTTTGTATAAAATATTAGGGAAATAAAATTTCGACCACTGTACAGGTGACTGAGCTTCGTGACGATTCTGCCAGCCGAGTGTAAAGACACAGCAGACTTACTCTTATTCATGGACAATATGTTTTTGACTCTGTCAATAGGTGTTGCAAAAAGAATAAGCACGCTAAACCACTACTTGGGCCTGCCACAGATAATTCAATTTATAAAAAAATATTGGCCGAACGATCCATGAACATGATTCATAACTCCCAGTGGCAGCTAATTGGGTAGTGTCCACTTCGGGGGTAAAAATTGTGAGGATGATTTTTGTAAAACATTACATACATACCCTTGCCATCAGCAAGAGCCTCTGTTTTTAATATAAATTTCACATGAATTGAGGAGTTAACTTTCGATCCAAGAAAAATAGCGCCTTTGCAATACGTAAGTGGTGACTTTTTGAAAAAAGCAAAAACGATAATTTTTTGAAATTGTTTAGAATGCAAAAACAATTTGTCAAGCACAAATGAAATTGAATATATTAAATGCAGATAGTATGCTGGTCGACGATGGCTTTACACCCCAAGTAACGGTCTCATAAAATTGATTTCTAATTGGTACATTTCAATTCCAAAGTCCCTTCGATAATTTAAAATAGATACCTAAGTAAATCTTGCTTACAGTTTATTTGTTGCTTTAATTTTGACTGATTACTTTTAATATTATTTAAGTACGATAAAAGGATACATTTGTTTTGTTATGATTATATTTCGGAACAATTATTTTTAGTTTATAATGCAAACCATACGTTTAAAAATTAAGTTTTGATTGCGTACTAGTCTGATTATTTCTAAAGTAAAGTGAGAAAGCCTTTACTTTACTTAAGTGAGAAAGTTAAACTTAGTAATGTTAATATTACTGCAGGTTTATTGTTAACACATTAAATTACTGTTAATTATTGATTACACAATGAATAAGAATTTTGAAATAAGACTGTTAAGAATTAGAGTTGTTTTTTGAAGTACAGGGTTTACACTTTAGGGTTATTGTTACTTAAATAAGAAGCGACAAATAATGGCTGTTAAAAAAATGTTAATAACGTTCCTAAATAAAACAGATCAAAATGGTCATATTGCATATTTTATTTCGCCACCACATAAAATAGTTGCAACTTTTGCAATCTATACATTTATGCTATAACATAACAATATTATAAAGCTGAAGAGTTTGTTTGATTGTTTGTTTCGTTGAACACGCTAATCTCAGGAACTACTGATTCAAATTGAAAAATTATTTTTTTGTTGCATAGTCTATTTATCGAGGAAGGCTTTAGGTTATATAACATCACGCTACGACTAATAGGAGCAGAGGGGCAATCGCATTATTTACGAACGTTTCAACCAAAACCAAAACGTTACCGTTCCCATATTATTTGACATCTGACAGCTATCACGCCGGTAGCACACCTCCGCCGCGGAACTGTAGTAGCGAAACCGCTGAACGATTCTCCCGCGTTGTCGTTTGTATGGCGCTCGAACTCAGGCGTGTATAGGCTGTTCTAACACGCATATTTAACTATGGCGCTATCTCTGTCGTGCGCAGATCCGCCCGATCTGCTTCAACGCCGTCTACACCTCCGCGTTCGATTCGCCACCTTGTCTGTTCCGCTTTTAGTTTTGTGCGCGATCTGTCGAAGTCGACAGATTTTGTAGGCGAAACCTGTAATATTTTTATAAAAATGGTGTCAAATTCATTAAAATTCACAGAGGAATTAATTGAAGAGGTCCGTAATAGACCTATGATTTATTTTTAGGTCATCCTGAGTATAAAAAAATACAAGCCTTTGGAGGCAGCTTGGACGGGAATTAAATGAAGAAGTTATGTAATAGTTTAAGAATATTCAATATATTATGTAGGTATTATAATTAAAATTTACGTCAGAATACGTCATTTTAGTTAGTATTTTCTGTTAAGTACTCAATTTTATCCCGTATCTTTTCGTTTCTAACTTTTTAAAATCTTGTGTTTTGTTTTTTAATATGTGTCTTTAAAAGATTATGCAATCTTCGAAGTTTTGCGGGGTCATCTGAAAATAATCATAAAAGCGGTCTTCATGTGACATAAGTTCTATGCATAATCTGTTTTCTCTTAACTTTTTATCTTTTGATTTATTTTGTATGCCCAAATTCTTCGTCTTTTTAAAATTAAAGACCTGCATCCCTACCACGAATCATAGTTTATTTACTTACTATCACATAACGATTGAGATATTAAATGGACAGTTATCGTAAGGCTATCGTGAGCTCGTAACGTACCTAACGATAGTTCTCTCACTGTAAAATAGTCGGTGAGAGATATTACGATAATTAGCTGTCGAATAAAACGATGCGATATGTCAAAAGTGAGTTCGTGCTGACGATTCTCATACTTTTGCTCTCGTTAATGTTAGATTAATCCCAAGGAGAGACGATAACTTAGCATTCCATGCATTCACCATACGGGTGCCGGGTGCATCGCATTGCAGAAAAGAGAGCCAAGAGCGGAGCCTGGGGCTTATGACCCAGGTGCAGGTTTAAGTAGCTACTTTACAATGCATTAACATTCACCTTCACCACCCCGGCTCCTCTCTCTGCCTACACATATTTGATACGATTCCGTAAGTGAAGAATGTTAAACGTAAACAAATGGTCACAGCAGTTCACTTTTATTTTTCGAATTACAATGATTTCAAAACTGAATGCCCTAACCGTCATCACGAAATCATAGATTAGAGAGAATATGTCTCAAGCAGCAAACTAAGTTTTCGACTGCCAGCGCCACCCGCGGCGCCGATGCGAACTCAAAGTTGCCATTTGTAAGTTCCCTAACATTAAACTATACCATTACGATACCATTAAGCGACCGTAGCGGCTCTGCTATAGTTTTCATACAAAATAATACGATTACCATAACCATAAATATGGTGGTTCGTGCTGTCGCGAAGCGGAAGGCTTCGTACAAAAAAGAGAGGAGGAAGCTAAAAGAAAACAAGTTAGATAATTAACACGGTATATTTACAAGAGAAAACGGAAACAAGAAAAGGCAGAGGTAGGGAGGAATAATATTAGGAGGGCACGACAGGACTTATATAACTAAATTAGCCTAAAAGGTAAAACTATGTACAACTAAATATAACAAGATCTAGCCTGGCCAGGATAGGACGTGGGAGCGAATGGCAGCTCAGCCGGACAGGTAGTCAGCTCAGCAGCGGACTGGTAGGCAGCTCAGCGGTCACGTAGGTGGCTCAGCGGACTGGTAGGCAGCTCAGCAGACACGTAGGCGGGCTCAGGAACACCCCGACGGCAGCAGTATGCAGGCGAGGCTCGAGAATCCGTAGCAGACGGAGACACGCAGTCCAAGTGGGCGTGTAGGGCACTCGACTTTAGGCGGCCAGTTGTCCCCTACGTACTTGAGCAGCAACTCTTCTTTACGATGGCTGGTGGTAGACCAGTCCAAAACTAGCACAGGAGCTTAGATACTCCTTAAGCTGTTTGTATTCTCTACCAGAGCTGGTAGTAGACTGGCTTCCTAATGACCCTGGTCCGCTTTTATACTGGCCATAACAATAGACAACTACATAGCTGTCAAGCGAAATATTTTTTGAACAATAAAATAATTATATGACATTTGTCAGTCACGTAGGCATTGAGCTACAATATTGAAATCAAATGTCGGACGCTAACAATTATAATAAGAAAATATAGAAAAATACACTAAAGGACTAATAAATGTTACAAATATTTATCGCTTGTGAACAATAGCGTTATACAAAGTGAAGTTCAAATAAATAATCAGTTAGTGCTTTACAAACATTCGTGAATCAAAAGTGTTACAAGAATTTGTGCATATTTACAAGATCGACATGTGAAAAGACAAGGTAATAATATTATATTTTCCTACCTAGTTACAATAAAGAATTAGTAGACTTAAATGTAGAGTATGAGAGTTTTGTCTTTTATTTACATTTATGAAGTGAACATTTTATTCGTAAGTCTCGCGACTTTCCGTCAGCGCGAAGCAACCTGACAGTGCTTGGGGCACAGAGCGACGACGACATTTCACTAGCTTGCCGCTGGCGTAATGGCGCCTAGTGGTTCACTCACTGATTGCGAACTTAGCGTGTGTGGCCTGGTTTCGCTGCGGAACTAGCATAGCATAACTAGCAGTTTCGCCTTGTTGGTTTCGCGGCGGAGGTGTGCTACAGCCATCAAGGTGTTGTCAAAATGTATGGGAACGGTAACGTTTCTGATTTGGTTGACACGGTTAGCGCAGAGGTCAAGTGATCGCCTACTGCGCAACGGGTCGCGGGTTCGATTCCCGCTCGGGACAGATATTTTGTATGGCCTACAGAAATTTGTTCCGGTCTGGGCGTATGTGCATGTGATATTCTATGTTTGTAACTGCACCCACGACACAGGAGAAAATCCTAGTGTGGGGCGACGTTTTTTAAAAGAAAAAAAAAACGGTGTAAATAGTGGAAAAAAATATTATGGCGAAACGTAGTTCGCGGGCACAGCTCTAATGTGTCGGCAACTTGACCTTACTCACCAGATCAAGTTTCACATACACATGGTTAGTACACATGATCGTATGTAGTGGCACAAGTATCCCCAACGTATGGGAGACTTGATGCGGGAGGATGCGTCATGTCTATCGTAGGGTGGGGACCGAGTCATCCACATATAGGGAACATTCGATACATATCTATACTTACGCTTTTAGTTGCATTTCTATTACAAATAAAAGTCGATCCATATTTAATTCATACAATACAAAACTGAATAAATTACGAAACTATTCGATACAATAAATGCTTAAATTTACTTTAATTCAAAAAATTTTTAGGGATATTAAATAAATGGGGGCATCAAGTGTCCCCAGTCTCCCCTATGTCGCGAGAATGTACTAACTTATTACCTTTATATTTTGGTTTCTTGTTTTAACACTAAAGAAATATGTGTGCTAATCTAAGTGTACTTTATAATAGTTTATTATTATGAAGTAATTGATGGTGGTTTGTTATAATGTTACTATGTACGGATACAGCACACACACATATCTTTAAGCATTGCTGACCCAGTGCGGATTGGCTGACTTCACAAACACCTGTGAATTACTTCGCAGGTGTATGCAGGTTTCCTCACGATATTTTTCTTCACCGTAGAAGCGTCAGATAAAATTACATATGAAATTCGTGAATCGAAAAACACATTGGTGCATGGCAGGATCGATCGTGGGCAACATATATCCTGGAACTGTCAGCTCGGCAGTAGTGGCTTGGAAATTTCGGTACTTTATCAAGCCAGTTATGAACAGAATCAGATTTGAGCGTCCTGGTTGGAGTTCCTAATGTGTTACTGACCTCATCTATTCTTCGAATAGGGGTTCCTACACTATTTTTTGTGTGAGGTCTATCTGAAGGTGTATGTGAAGTTGTATGTGAAGTCAACCAATCCGCACTGAGCCGGCGTGGTTTGACTAAGGCCTAATCGCCCTAACATAACTACACTCGCGAGCAAAAGTTTGGAATCAGTTACTTGAAATTGGTTCCGCGTGATCTTGCTTACTAAATAAAATTTTAATAATCATAAAAATGACATCATGTTAAAGGTGCAACTGTCCATTTTAAATCGATATAAAATTAATTCATATCGAGCCCGTAATTGTGGAGTTATCCCGGATTAAGTGAAGGAGGTAGGAAAACAAGGAAATAGGGAAAAATAATGAATGAATAAAACAACAAAAATTATTAAATAAAAATTTTATTTATCTTTAAAAATAAGTGTCAATATTTTGTGTTCCCTCCCCTCGCCCTAATAACTGCTCCAAGACGTTTCTTCATAGATCTGATCAGCTTCTGAATTGATTCTTGTGGAATATCTTCCCACTCCTCAATCAACGCTGATTTCAGCTCATTCAGACATAAAGGAGCAGGAGTTCTGGAACGAACCTTCCTCTTCAGTTCATCCCACACGTGCTCAATGGGATTCAAGTCAGGGCTGAGCGCTGGCCAGTCCAATATGGCAATACCGATTTCTTCGAGGTATTCCGTTGTTACACGGGCAGTGTGACAACGAGCGTTATCGTGCATAAGGAGGAAGTCATCACCGATGTATCCCGCATAGGGAACGACATGTTCCAGGAGAATATCGGAAATGTACCGGTCCGAAGTTAGACCGCCTCCTCGTCCCCCGCCAGGCACGAAAACAAGCTCGGTTTTACCATCGAAGGAAATGCCGGCCCACATCATACAAGAGCCGCCCCCATAAGCCACTGTTTCAGCGACACAGCACTGTGCAAATCGCTCCCCAGGCCGCCTGTAGACCCGTCCTCTTCTGTCGCTACCGTGCAAACACATCCTGCTTTCGTCGGAGAACAGGACTTGCCTCCATTGCTCAACCTCCCAATCAAGATGGGTGCGAGCAAACTGAAGGCGTGCTTGTCGGTGAGCTGCCGTGAGTTTCGGGCCTGTGGCAGGCCTTTTTGGAGTCAGATTCGCTTGCTTGAGTCGTCGACGAACTGTCCACACGCTGGCTGCTACCCCACGAACATCTCGGAGCTCCTGTTGGACGTCGACACCAGTCAAATGCCGATTTCGGAGAGAGGTTGACATGATAAAACGGTCATCCCTGTCCGATGTGCACCGGCGCCGTCCAGATCTTGGTCTCGGGATAAAGCCACCAGTCTCCCGAAAGCGCTTATAAACTTTCGCAACACAGGATTGGCTTATGTGGAGCCGACGAGCGACAACCCGCTGGCTGAGCCCTTCTTGCAATAGGGCTACGATTTGTGCTGCTTCTGTAGGTGTTGTCTCCATTGTCGTACAAGGTAAAGGGTCAAAAGTGGCGGAGATGTGTACCGGTCAACGTGTGAAAGTCGACTGATAAAGAAAATCCGATAACAGGTGCTTTTATAGGGGGTCAATAGGTCGCAACTCGTGACGTATCAAACAATTGAAACACGTCTTTTTCGATACACCTTCACTTAATGCGGAATGGCTCCATAAATACTGGCTTGTTTTTAATGAATTCGGTATCAGTTTAAAAGTAAAGAGTTGAACCTTTAAAATGATGTCATTTTTACGATTATTAAAAAAGTATTAACTACTCAAGATAACGCGCAACCAATTTCAAGTAACTGATTCCAAACTTTTGCTCGCGAGTGTAGTTAGGACAGGCTCGTGCCCCTCGGTGGGGACATATATGAGCTGTGATGATGATTTATCTTGTTATTTATGGGGGTGTGTACGTGTACTAACGCTTTATGTTTTGCTACCTCTTTCAGATATATTTTTAAATATGTCAAGATATTTTAGAAGCAAAAATCTAATATCTTTATGTAAAGAAGAACGACAGGAATCAATTAATTGATTGGCCAGAGAGCTCGAAAGAGAATCAGATTTAGTGTTTCAACCATCTGAAATATTGCCATCCAACAGTGAGGGCCAAGATACAATGGGCATTACTAATGTGCATGTTGAACATCCAATTGATATTTCAACGGCTGGATTGGAAATTGCTGCAGTTAACACAGGTACTACCTAATCTATTATAACTACAAGACCAGCTGTTGATATTTGTGAGATAATTAACCCCTGCATGATAACCCAAAACGATTCTGAAATACCCAACAATAGAATTCTAAGTCCAGGTCAATCGAATGAAGTATCTTATCAGTTAAATGGCCAAACTGGTTGGTAAGATCCTGTAGTTCGCGAAAAAGAGAATATTTCTAGTAATATACCTGAAGAAGAGGTATTTACAAATGTGTCAAGAAAGAGGAAGATAAATCAGATGATGAGGGTATTGGGAAAACGTTGTACGGGACATAAGGTCAACATAGGTGACAGTGACGAGGGGTCGAGATTAGGCGAAGGTAAGCCGTAACAAAAAAGCACTCACCGCTGACCGCACCGCGTGATGCCAGCATCATTAGTTCTTCAGATGATAAAGCCTCACTTTCACAATACAAAAAAGCACTGATAATATGATAAAACAGTGTCTCTCCAGTATGAAAAAAGCCTTTTAAGACGTGCGCAAAATCTTCACATGCGTGCTATGTTACTACATTCTAAGTTAAAAAAGTATGTACGTGAACAAAAACCTTTAAAACATAAACACAAAAGCAAATGAACATTATGAATAAGTAATGTCGAAAGAAATTAATGACACCGACGCCGATCCTAAACCAAAGAAATACACCAAACAATAATAGCAATATAACCGTAAGCACAGCTTTAACGTTTGCCATATCAACGAGCAAAGCATTGCACAGCACTGAGTTTTTGGATGTTTTTTCGGATATTAACACTTTGCATGCCATTTTAGTCTCCGAATCTTGGTTTCAACCTTCGATGCCGTCTTCATTATTTTCCTTACCTGGCTACATCTTATATCGCAATGATCAATTTGGAAAGAGAGGGGTAATATTTGTTTGAGTGACACTCAAACAAAGATTATGTCCTGCATTTTTTTCAGTATTTGGCAAATTATTTATTTATGTTGAGCGGCATTTTTTCTTAAATGAGGTGTTTCGAATAGAAAAACCACATTGAAAAATACCATAATGAGCAGAGCACTTTGGCTCTAATTTCTTTTAAATCATTGTAATTAATTTTTGAAAATTAATAACGAGAGGAGGATTGGAGCCACCCCCTGTATCACTCTCCCCCCTCTCGGCGATGCATAGTTTTCGAGATATTAATTTTTAACACTTTCACAAACCTAATCTCAAAATGTATGGGTAAAGGTTGGGTTGTGTATAAGTTAATCATGTTTGTGCCGCACCTTGAACCTATTTAAGAATAAAAGATGTTAAAATTGGAAGATTTTAATAATTTGATATCAGTGGTATGAGAACATCTCATAGAATAGTAGGTATGACTGAACCTAACCTAACCTACAGTAGGCAATTTTGTCCCCTATTTTCTTTTGTGATGGCCCCCCCGTCCCCCCTGCCCTTTTTTATACCAAAAGATGCCGTCTCTCTATTTCTAGTCGCTCATATAGTAATTTAGTCGCACGTTTAATATTTTAATATCCAAAATCGATTATTCTAAACACACTTTTTGTAAGCTCATTCTGGATTTTATAATTAATTAATATTCGTCGTTTAGTTAATTTTTCGCTTACTCAAATTCATACCGCTCAAGTTATTAAAATAGTATCTCATCATCAGTCGCTACCTGTTTTTTTATTAGATCGGTTTATTATTCCCCTATATTAAACATAGACCATTCAAATTAAGAATTGACAACAAAAAAGTCACCATTCAGAATGATGATCTGAAACCTAAACTTAAAACTTTGAAAACAACAAACAATAAGAACGTTCAAGATAAATACAATAAATTTGTAGAAATACTTACAACAACAGCTAAAAGAACAAATAAAAAAGATTAGAACTGATGAGAGCTACGGCAAAGAATAAAACAATAAGAACAGAAATATCTAAGATAAGCAAACAGATCAGGGAAACATTGAAGAAAAACCGACGAAAACATAGAATAGCAATTTTTGAGAAGCATATAAATCAAAAGGGCGGTATTAAGAAGGCAATAAGTGATCTTACAGATAAAAAAGAATGGATACCAAATTCAAAGATAAAAATAGAAAATATGTGAGCAAAAGACCTGATATACTGGCAACGGCTACGGAATTCTATCGGGATCTCTATTCAAGTAAGATATACCGATCCAGTAGACCTGTCGGGAGGTGACGAAGTACCAACAATATTGCCAAGAGAAGAAGAGAAAGCTATCGAAAAAAAAAACGCGACAAAGTGCCTGGCCCGGATAACATAAGCAACGAAATGTTATTAATGACGAAAGATATGATAGTAAATATACTAACTGAAATATTCAACCAGGTGTTGACTAGCGAAACTATCCCAAATCAATGGTCGACATCTACGCTCATATTATTACATAAGAAGGGGGATAAGAGCGATATAGGTAACTATAGACCGATAAGTTTAGTATCAAACATTTATAAAGTTTTTTCAAAGGTAATATTGAACCGCATTACAAATGAGTTAGACGAGAGCCAACCCAGAGAGCAAACTGGTTTCAGAAGTGGATATTCAACCTTAGACCATATCCACGTACTAAAGCAACTTATTGAAAAGAGCAGAGAGTATAATATGCCTTGGTATAGCTGCTTTGTGGATTACAACAAAGCGTTTGATTCTCTGGAACATAGCTAAATATGGCAAACCCTCAAAACACAAGGAATAGAAAGAAAGTACATAAGAATTATAAGAAATATATATAAGAAATGCATAGCTAAGGTAAAATTGGAAAAAGAAGGGAAGCAATAAAAATACAGAGGAGTACGCCAAGGAGACCCTCTATCGCCCAAATTATTCTCAGCGGTGTTAGAGGAAATATTTCGTCGATTGGAGAAAATTATGGTATAGCCATAAATGGAGAAAGGCTTACACATCTTAGGTTTGCGGATGACTTGATATTATTTTCAAATAACCCATCTGAGCTCACAAACATGATACAGGATCTAGAAATAGAGTCATAAAGTCGGACTTTCTATGAACCCTCTGAAAACGAAAGTTATGAATAATAGTGTACCTCACCTAATAAAACCCAATGGGGAATCTATCGAATATGTTGAATACAAATACATATCTTGGCCAAATTATAGCACCAATAAACTTATCAGGAAAAGATATAGATACTAGGATAGGAAATGCTTGGAAGAGATACTGGAGTTTTAAAGAGATTATGAAAAATAAGGAAATAAGTCAAAAAGTTAAGAGTAAGCTCTTTAACACATGCATACTTCCATACGTATTAACTTACGGTACTACCTCTACAGGCGCGTAACGGCGCGTTCCAGTTTAATTGCAGATTTGTAACATTTTTAGCATCAACGCGTTTCGTTTTATTAGCTTTCGGTGTTAACTTTTCGCGCTGGGTTTTGTGTGTTCCATTTATATGAAGTAGTTTGACATCTCTTGGTTGTTTCCTTACAAGGCCCTGCCAGAATACCAGCGCCTTCGCTACTTGTTTGTAGCGAAAGCATATGCTGAGGCTCGGACCTTTTTTGGCCTCGCACAATATTTGCACCACATTATTCTTTCTTTTCCGTCTATTTTAATTTATTGTGTGGCCAAAATAAATTATTTTTCTTTCTTTCTTCTTTCAATTAGGGTAACCGAATTTGCACCTTAAGATTTGCTACTTTGATGTCAGTGCCTATCTGTCGGTTGTCGCATTACAAGTCAGTGTGTTTCATTGTGCTACGAATAACCGTGTTGTGTTACGGAGCGGTTGACTATCTAACCGTCCTTCTTAATCCCGAGTGAATCACTATGTCGATCGCACGCAGTCCGCCTGTCAAGTTTGGTTCATACCCGGAATTACACCATCACAATGATACTACCAAAGAAAGTTATATTATACCTGATGATAATATAGATATGCTAATTAACTGTCAATTTAAAATATTTGAGTCGAAATGGGACGATTGGAGTAGTAATATGAATAAAATAATAGACAACTCAATCGCAGAAACGGTCAAAACATCAATTACAGATGAACTTACGAAAATATCGTGTGTGATGTATCGTTACAGAAGCTAAGTTCAGAAAACACGTTAATCCGAGAATCTCTGTCAGAAATACAGGCGAGTATCAGTACTAGAGGAATCCGCCTCATTTACATCCGAACATATGAATGAACTGAAAGATCGTGTGAATGTGATTGGAAAACACGTCTCTGATACCAGTTTAGTACCTGATCAAGTTACCACACTTCAAAATAAGCTAGACAAGATGGAACAGCAGGCACGTGAATTTAACCTTGAGATCTCGAATCTTCTCGAACGTCGGAACGAAAATCTCCTATCGCTCGTGGAACAGCTAGGTACAGTGATCAACGTCTCCATACCGGCTGGCCAGGTGGTATCCGCGCATCGTGTCCCACATGCTTCTAAAGACAATCCCCGTCCCAAGAACGTCATTGTAAAACTCGCTAATAGAATTCTACGTGATAACGTTATTGCTGCAACGCGTTTGACGAAAGATACAAGGGACAATGCTCAATATATATGTTAAAGAACATTTAACATTTCAAAATAAACTACTCAAAACAAAATAGGGCCCACCGCAACTTTATCTCAATTCGTGTTTATAAATAACTAACAAAGTAATCATTGGCAAAATGAAGCACTACCACTTGTAGTAGACATGTTTATGAGTTCGTAAGAATGTTTTGAGGGTTAGTTTTTTTGTTAATCTTAAGTGGGTACACAGAAAAAGTAAAGTGCTTAAAATTACCCCATTGACAAACTTTTATTCAACTGTGTTTTCAGTTTCGTTTTAGGCGCAGGCGTTACATTACACTTTGTTTAACGGTTGTGTCTCTTTTGGCTATTTTTCTGTTTACAATGCCAGGCTCTCGTCGTCATATGGACGTGGAAACTGCGACAAGGGCGGTTGTTTTGCTTCAAGAGGGAGAATCGCAAAGAGCCGTTGCAATTCGGCTTGGTGTGACACGACGAGCTATTCGAAATGTGTGGGAACGGTTGCAGGAGACGGGCAGTGTGGCTAGAAGACGTGGTTCAGGCAGAACTCGTGCAACAACTGCACAAGAAGATCGATACATCCAATTGACTGCGCGCCGGGACCGTACAGTGACCGCCCAGACCTTACAAACCCAGCTAAGGCAATCCACTGGCACACGCGTTAGTGATCAAACCATTCGGAATCGACTCCATGAAGACGGGCAACGTTCCAGAATGCGTGTTATTCGGCTTAAATTGACAAGGGCTCATCGTGCAACACGTTTGAGATTCGCACGTGAGCATTTGAACTGGACCATGGATTATTGGAGGACAGTGCTCTTTTCAGACGAATGTAAGGTCAAGTTTTTCAGCGATGACAGAAGAGTTCGTGTATGGAGAAGAGAAGGAGAACGTTTTACAGAACCATGTATGCACGGAACTGATCGTTTTGGTGGTCCAAGTGTGATGGTGTGGGGCGGCATAAGCTTATTAGGCAAGACAGAGCTGGTAATCTTGAACGAAGGGACTGTATCTGCTGCCAGTTACGTTGAACAAGTCGTCCGACCTCACGTGATACCATTTTCTCAAAGAGTGGGCGATAATTTTGTCTTTATGCAAGACAATGCTTTTAAGATGTTGTTTCGGTCGGTTCGGGAGGAAGCTAAAAATAATAGTTATAAATACGTTTGGATCAAGCACGGCACTCTTCTTGTACGTAAAACGGACACATCACCTGCACAAGCTATTCGCAGTAAACAAGAGATCTCCAACGTCTAATAATTTTATTAAATACAACAATATTTTAATTAAAAATTTGCGTGATTTTAGTAAATATGATTTCATCTGTGATTATTCACACCGTAAGACAGTTTGCTTTTCTGTATGGCTAACAATGATTTCGTACCATAATAAATGTCAATATTATAATACTTCAATATTATTATGTGCAGACTATATACTATAATTTGGCACACTTAACCACGATAAATAATATAACAGCGTACGTCTTCATGTGTATTGTGTAAGGTTTTCATAAAATCATTGTAACCAGCTAAAAATCTATATTATATTTGTTAATAAATACATTAAATAAATAGAAATGATGCATATTGTATAATTGCCATGGCTATTGTAAATGGAGATTATTGGGATATATTGGGGATTGGAGTCGCTCACGTCCGTTGGTTTTACCCTCGAAACCCTACACGTGATCCCCGGGTGGTGCTAATCGAGTGACCAACTTCTGGTGGTAGGGCTTGAAAAACCCGACTGGCTAGCGACCACCGTGCGCATGACGTAAAACCCGTCAAGTGGCCATTTTTTGTCCGCGTTTCGGGATCAGCTAGCGCACAGCCAGAGCTTGAGGGGTCGTTGTGTGGCTTGTGTGGGCTTCCGTCGACCCAGTGCCAGGTTGACTGCGTTGACCCTACGCCCAGGAAGACCCGAAGAAACGGCTGTTCCGCTGGCCGCCCGTGGTATAGTATAGGGGCCCAAGCGGACCCAACCAGTCCGTGAGGCTGCCCCACCATGCCACGCATAATCTCGGGGTGGTCCGTCGTGCCGGTTGGTGACCGGACGGTGGGTCCCGGCGGCCACTTCCGGGGGGGTTCGGGGGCCCTTCCGTGCGGAGGGTCAGCGCAAATCAGCTGTCGGCTGTTCCCTGGCGAAACAGGCCTACACACATTAACTATGCGAAACGCGGCAACGACACCTCAATTTCACGCCTCTCACTCCAACAATCATGGCAGCGCAAAATATAAGAACTGGTCGTACAGCGGTGCATTATCCCACTAAAACACCATTATTCGAGGTGGGGCTCGCTAACATCCGCGGGCTCCATTCTAACCTCTTAGCTGTCCACCACCATCTCGAGACAGCCCGTCCAGCAATGCTGTTTTGACGGAGACGCAAATTATCTGCCCGGCCGATACAGGCTACCTTAATTACCCCGGCTACGCTCTTGAGGAGTCCTTCAAGGCGAAGGCTGGTGTTTGCTTGTTAGTCCGGGCGGACGTTTGCTGTCGTCGCCTGCGCTGTTTGGAGGAACCATCCTTTTCCATCCTTGCGGTACACGTCGATTTTGGCACTAATTGCCGTGTCTACATCATAAAACTGCCGCGTTTCGTCGGAGTTTCAAGTATAACGCTACAAAGATTTGGAACGACATTCCGCCGCCCATAAGAAAACTAAAATCCCGCAACAGTTTTAAAACTCAATTGAAAGTTTATTTACTAAATATGTCTTATTAAATTAAGCTTTATTAACTACTTATCTTATTTACTATTATTACCACGCATTATACACGTCACTATCATTACCTTTCCAAAAAATGTATTACTCTTATACACTACAATCACTTCTCCATTACCCTTAATTTAATTTAATTTTACCCTTACTTTAATTTAATTTAAAAATTCTTCCTAAGTACTATTAAATTGACCTATCAATCCAGTAAGTCTATGTATACCTACATTATAAACTTAAACTACTTATATTATAATTATAACATACTACCTAATTCAAAAGAAATCCCATGCATTTACTAAACAAAAAAACTTTCTTTAAAAAACACTCAGAGTAGATCCTTTCATCGACTTATTCTAAGACTTATTCCCGGTTCTGGCAGAATAATCAGCGCCACAGCTTGCTGCGGCAATATGCTGAGTCAGATCCGTTTCGCTTGCACAGTGCACTACAAGCAGTCACTAATATACATTTTTTTCTGTATTCTTAGTTTTTACGATGTGTATGTCAAAAGCCTTGTATCTGTACTGTGTAAATGAATAAATGATTTATCTATCTATCTATCTATCTATTTACGTCCTCGTCTACCGTTCCCATCGTGGTGACCTGGAGACAACTCGACTTTTGGAACATCTAAGTCGGGTGGCAGATGACGCGCAGGAGCGATTTCCTTCTGCCGAGCTGGTGTTTTTAGGGGACTTCAATGCTCACCACGAGTTGTGGTTAAGTTCCTCTAAAACTGACCATGCGGGTAGGACTGCCCACGCATTCGCTCTCACGCACGACCTGACACAATTGGTCACCCAGCACACCAGGGTACCAGATATTATCGGTCAAGCGCCCTCTTTATTGGACCTTCTGCTGACAAATCGACCTGACGGATATCAGGTGGTGATTCGAGCTCCACTAGGATCTTCGGATCACTGCCTGGTATCCGTCTCAGTGCCTCAGGCGACGCGACCGTCGCCTGTAGTTGCAGCACGCCGTCTGTGGCACTATGCGTCAGCAGATTGGGACGGTATGCGGGATTATTACGCATCTGTCCCCTGGTGGCAGCGCTGTTTCAATGGGATGGATCCGGACTCCTGCGCTGCCTCTGTTGCTGACGAGATCATACTAGGAATGGAATATTATATTTCGCATTCCAATCTCGTCAGTAGAGGCAGACGTAACCTCTGATTCAATCGCGAGTGCGCCTCTGCTGTTGAAAACAAACAGCTAGCTTACCGTGCTTGGATCAGAGGCCGAGCTTCTAGGGATCCCAATACTAGCCTACTGAAAACAGCCTACAATAATGCCACCAAGTTGTGTAGGGCTTACATTAGAGCGGATGCTCAGCGCATTGCACAAGTGGGCCAGGAACTGCTTGCGCACCCTACGGGTAGCCGTTCTTTCTGGCGCCTGGCCAAAGCTGTGCAATCAAACTTCTGCCAACCCTCGCTGCCACCGCTGAGACATGCCGATGGTTCACTTGCTCATCAGCCGCAGGAGAAAGCCGACCTCCTGGCAAAACTCTTCGCGGCTCATTCCCGTGTCGATGACTGTGGTGCACAACCTCCGAAACTGTCCCATTGTGGCAGCACCATGCCCGATATCCGTATCAGACAGCGTGATGTGCGGGCAGAGCTCCAGTCGATCGATACTCAAAAAGCAAGTGGACCAGACGGCATTCCTGCGATTGTTCTTAAGAAATGTGCAGCGGAGTTGACTCCGGTCCTGACGCGTCTATACCGTCTGTCGTTCTCTGCTGGTTGTGTACCGAAATCTTGGAAAGAGGCCAATGTCCAGCCGGTTCCCAAAAAGGGAGATCGTTCTGATCCGGCTAACTATCGTCCTATAGCCGTCACTTCCATTTTGTGCAAAATCATGGAGAGGATCCTAAATACCCAGCTGATCCGTTATCTGGAAGGTCACTCGTTACTTAATAACCGACAGTATGGATTTCGTGCTAAACGGTCAACAGGTGACCTTCTAGCGTTCCTTTTGCACAAATGGGGTGAATCTATCGATAAGCGCGGCGAATCGGTGGCTATTAGTCTCGACATCGCCAAAGCTTTTGATAGAGTCTGGCACAAGGCTCTTATTTCCAAGCCTCCGGCATACGGATTACCCGCGCAGTTCTGTACGTGGATTGCCAGCTTCCTCCACGAGCGTAGAATTCGCGTTGTCGTTGACGGCTGCGCTTCGCGGTTCGTGGCAGTGAATGCTGGAGTTCCGCAAGGCTCCGTTCTATCCCCAACATTGTTTCTTCTGCATATCGTATCCCCAACATTGTTTCTTCTGCATTCTTCTGCATTAGAGACAAAAGAGGTATCCTCTTGCAAATATAAATACATAAATAATGATTTTAATATGACATTATCATTAGAGTCAAATAAAAAAAAATGTGTTCAAAAATGCCCTCAAAATAAATGTATTAATTTAAATAAAATAAAAAATATTAACCTGGTGCATCAAAATAGTAATGGACTATCAAAGGGCAAACAATTAGAGATGGAATTATTCATGAATTCAAAACAAATTGACATTTTGTGTATTACAGAACATTGGCTTAAGGGATGTGAACTCATGTTTAGTTTCAATAATCACCAGGTTGGTAGTTCATTCTGCAGAGTCAACACAGTACATGGGGGGTCACTGATTCTGTTAAACAAAAGCTTAAAATCTAAAGAACGGAAAGATATTGTGTCTCTCTCTGTAGAATGCATAATAGAACTATCATGTATAGAACTTGAGCAATTCATTGTGGTATGTGTATACAAACCTGGTTCCTCAGCCTATGATAGGTTTGAGGAAATCATGGATGAAGCCTTGAACAAATTGGGTAGATCTAAAAAATACTTGATTGTGTGTGGAGATTTTAATATTGATCTTCTTAAAAAGAACACTGAAACCTATAAAATCTTAAATTTATTTAAATCACACAATCTTTCCAACTTATTTATGGAGCCTACTAGATTCTGTAACACAACATCAACCTGTTTAGATAATATATATAGTAATCTAGTACCTGTAAGTAAGAAAATTATTACAAACTTAGATTCAGACCATTGCGGGCAATTAGCTTGCTTCAAAATTAACACAGAACAAGTCAATAAACGTAAAATTATATGTCGACCAGTAACTGCTGACAGATTGAAACGTATTGGAATTGAATTATGTTGTAAACTTCCTTTTTTATCACCGGATATGTCACCAAATGATATGTATAATTTATTTTTTGAGACATTTTGCAACCAATTTAACAAAATTTTCAAAACCAAAGAGATCACTGTTACTGTTAATCCAGTGTTTAGCGAATGGGCCACTGCAGGAATACACAAAAGTAGGCAAAAATTGTATGAGCTGTACTCAGAAAGACAGTTTAATAGAACTGAATCTTTTCAAAATTATGTTAAGTCATACTCAAAAATTTTTAAGCAGGTTTGTCAAACTGCGAAAATTAAATATATTAGTGCTCAAATTTATAACAGTACAAACAAAGTCAAATCTACTTGGAAAATTATCAATGCAGAGACTGGCCAAACAAAAGCTTCAGCAAATAATTATAAACTTAAAATTGATGGTAAATTTATTAGCTCAGACTCGGATGTTGCTAATGAATTTGAGAAATTTTTTACTCGAATTCCTGTAGATTTGACAAGCACTTTAGGCTCTTCCACCCCCATTGCAGAATCCTTGTTGAAAGAAAATGTTCCTTATTGTAATACTGTATTTAAATTTAACCATATTAGTAAACGTAACATCATAGACACTTTCAAATCGTTGAACATTAAAAAAACTGCCGATCTCTGGGGAATATCTGTATATATGGTAAAGAATGTTATTGAAATAGTTGCTACACATTTAGCTTTAATTTTCAACAACTGTATTGATAGTGGTGTGTTTCCTGATTTGATGAAACTTAGCAAAATAACTCCATTGTTTAAATCTGGTAGTACTTCAGATCCCTCTAACTTTCGTCCAATATCCGTACTATCAACATTCAGTAAAATTTTTGAAAAAACCGCGCTCAAGCAATTACAGAAACATTTTAGTAATAATAACTTACTGCATATCAAACAATTTGGTTTTACCCGCGGACGGTCCACGACTGATGCTGGAATAAAATTGTTAGAGTGCATTTATGAGGCCTGGGAGGAGTCGCAGGATGCCTATGGTGTTTTTTGTGACTTATCGAAGGCTTTTGACTGTGTCCAACATCAGACGTTAATCAGGAAATTACACTATTACGGTATCCGTGGTACCGCTTTGGATTTTCTCACTTCTTACCTAAGTGACAGGATTCAAAAGGTGGTCATCAATGGAGAGCAGTCACCTGGATCATTTGTAAAAATGGGGGTGCCGCAGGGCTCAATATTAGGTCCATTTCTATTTCTGGTATATATTAATGACCTCCCTCACCTTGTAAGACACGACCATGAGATAGTCTTGTTTGCAGATGACACGTCTTTAGTATTTAAAGTTAAACGTGGACAAATTAATATTGACGAAGTAATCATTGCACTCTCCAAGGTCGTTCACTGGTTCGGCGCCAATAATTTGTTGTTAAATGAAAGTAAAACAAAATGCATTAGATTCACTATGCCAAATGTTCGATTAGTTAAAGCCAAAGTCAAGGTTAGGGATCAGGAAATAGAGCTGGCCAATCAAACTGTATTTCTGGGTATAACTTTAGATTCTAAGTTACAATGGGGTCCTCATATTGAATGCCTATCGAACAGACTAAGTTCTGCAGCATACGCCGTAAAAATGATTCGTCAAATAACAGATGTGAAAACTGCGCGGTTAGTCTATTTTAGCTACTTCCACAGTATTATGTCATACGGGATACTACTGTGGGGAAATGCCGCCGATATTGGCTGCATTTTTGTACTGCAGAAGAGGGCTGTTCGGGCGATCTATGGGATGGGCTCCCGAGAGTCTTTAAGAGAAAAATTCAAAGAAATTGATATTATGACTGTACATTCACAATATATTTATGAAAACTTACTGTATGCACACAAGAATAAAGATATCAAATTCAGTAAAAATAGTGACTATCATAATTTAAATTTAAGAAATAAAGACAAGCTAGCAATGCCCACATATAGGCTCCATAAAATAAGCAACTCTTTTGCAGGTCACTGTATACGAATGTACAACACGCTGCCATGTAACATGCATGACTTGTCAGTAAATAAATTTAAAATTTTAATTAAAGCTCAGTTAAGCAAAAAGGCTTATTACAGTGTTAAAGATTTTTTGAATGATAAGGCAGCGTGGCGGTAAAAGAAATGAATTGCTCGTTCTCTGAATAGTTTTGTAATATTCACAATTTGTAAGACATTTGGCGATTTTAAAAGAGTTTTGGCACATGAGTTTCTTGCCCGATTCTTCTCATGTTAGCCCCTACATTCGGAATCGGGTCGCTCTTGGCGATTACATGCGCGGCAACAACTCCGCGGATGTACTTGCCACTAGCGCACGGGTTAGCTTGATTTTAGTCGAATATTTTTTATGTTTTAATAATTTTGTAAAATGTGTAAAATTGACGATTTTAAGTGCCCGCAAGGGCCTATGAAATAAAGTACTTTTGATTTTGATTTTGATTTTGATTTTATCAATGACATGATTTCCTTGGGAGCTATACATTGCTATGCAGACGACAGTACAGTGCATGGGGGATATCACGGAAGCTCAGGGGCTGCTCGTGGTGATATTGGTAGGGAGAGGCAGAATCTTATCATTGAGCTCAACAGGACGCTAGACCTCGTTTTCGAATGGGGCTCCAACAATCTTGTTGAGTTCAATGCTAAGAAAACACAGGTGTGCGCGTTTTCGGCGAAAAGGTCACCTTTCCTCCCCCTTCCTTCTCTTCAGGGCACAACCCTTCACACACAGAGCAACATCACCTTGCTCGGAATGAACATTCGCTGCGATCTGAACCCCAGAGACTACATCGAATCCGTCATAACTACTGCCTCACGGAAACTCGGTGTCCTGAACAAGGTGCGTAGGTATTTTGCGCCGGACCAACTATGCTTGTTGTATAAAACTCAGGTTAGGTCTTGCGTGGAATATTGCTCGCACCTTTGGGACGGCTCCGCTCAGTACCTGCTCGATGCTCTGGACAGATTGCAGCGTTGCGCTATTCGCATTATTGGCGATGTAGAGGTAACTAACACCCTCGAGCCTCTACAACTTTGTCGTGACATCGCCTCTCTTAGCGCCTTTTACCGAATGTTCCATGGGGAATGCTCTGAGGAGCTCTTTAACCTTATCCCTCCCTCTCCATTTCTTAACAGAAACACGCGTAAGGGCCTTCGGAGTCATCCGTACACTGTGTCCTCCTTTTCACACCGTACCAAGAAATTCCAAGATTCCTTCTTCCGTCGTTCATCCCACACTTGGAATTCTCTACCTGCGCACGTGTTTCCTCCATCCTACAACATGGGTTCCTTCAAAAGAGGCGTGAAAAAGCATCTTTTGGACCGGCAAGGGGCGGGCAGGTAGGATAGTGGATGTCGTCCCTACTCTATCTGTCAACTCATTTGGGCCTCTTTCACCGCTTAACATCAGGCGGGAGGTCATTTGCCGGGACATACATAAAAAAAATATAAGGTATTAATATCAGTAAATTTTAACATTGTAAGCACGATTTTTTATGTCGATAAAGCATGCAAAATGATTACCTAACACAAGGCAATTTTAATGAAATTGCCTTATTTATACCTTATAAATTACAATTGAGGCATATATTTACGTAAAAGTAAATTTAAAAGACTTCCACACTTATGATTTTGTATTTAAAAATAGCTAAGTTAAGGTTTCAGTAAGTTTCCGGTTGGAAAGTCAAACATGCGCATCCATGCGGTTTCCGCATGGTTGAGTTTCCAATGATATAAATACGCACCAATCTTAAGCATGCAGGCAGTTCTTATTTTGGCGCTAAGGTGTTCAGACATGTAAGTAAAATACTGTTACTATGTTCAATTGCTGTCCGACTTTTATTTGGTTAATAAAAATTGTGTTTAATTAAATATTGTCCAGTGTATTATTGTTTCTATGTGAAGTGTATAATTCAATAAACATTGTAAATGATATTGTTTAATAGTTTCTCTTCTCTTACTTCCAATGGTAGTGGTTTTATTATACTCGGCTTCGTCCTCGGGATTAGCAAATAATACTTGTAGTAACGCCTAGTGATACGCCAGTCACGCACTTTATTTGAGGGTATAAATAAAATTTAAAATGAGTCTCACGTCAACAAGGTGGGCGACCTATCCGCTCGCTTCATTCGCTTTTTAGTGCTCGCCACGATCACACTCTCGCGTCTTAAAAGTTTTTACTTTAAGTGAGGTAGTACTTATTTATAATGCCTAAGCGGAAAAGTGAGGAGGATTGTCAAATCTGTTGTGTAAGTTTAAAAAACTCGAAGTGTTACGAAGATGCCGTACACGGAGTCGTTCCAGCTTGCTCGACAGGCGTTCCCGCTCGGAGTCTCAAGGTTAGTCATTATGTGAATAAGTGCATTTATTAGTGACTATGGCCGAAAATGCCATTTTCTATTTGCTGCCCGTACAATGCTCGTTTGATAACGGGCAGAAGTATGATAAGTCAGCCATCTTGTTATATTCTCATAAGTACTAGAGAAACTTAATTAGTTAATGACGAATTATACCTATAATGGTAAATTTGTTACGTTTTTATTTTTTACTGGTTTCCTCTGAAATGAAGTTTTATAATCCAATGAAATAGTTTTACGAAAACTGTTAAATAAGATTTATTTCAGTGGGCTTATTTATACCCCTTTTGTATGAATTTTTATGACACTATATCTCTAAGAAGAATAAATACAGTATATACATAGTGGTAATGGTTACCTATCCTGGTTTGCGTACTTCTCTTTGGAGCTGTACTACCTTATGGTAATGGTAACCTCTCCGGGTTTGCGTACTTCTTTTTGGAGCTGTACTACCCTATAAATTAGTCTCGCGAACAGTACTTTGGTCTGTTTCATGACTAATGGAGATATCGGTGTATTCATAGTGACAATGGTTACATATCTGGGGTTTGCGTACTTCTCTTTGGAGCTGTACTACCCTATAAATTAGTCTCGCGAACAGTACTTTGGTCTGTTTCATGACTAATAGAGATATCGGTGGTTTTCAGAACAAGAACGTAATAACAACGTTTTAAACCTGCAGGCCTATTACGATCTCACGGTTTTCAAATAATATCATATGATATCATAGTGCAAAGCGAAAATTATAATTTTCGGTCAGATTTTTGATCATTCGTTCGTTATATGATATTGACATCATCGAAATTAGGCCATAGTAATGATATCATTGGAGATCGGTAATACGAAATGAAGCATTTCATGATTTATTATGCCATGTCATACGATGAAAGATTTATAATTGGCCTACTGCTCGATGGGATTATTGGTTCTGAGCCACGTTCGGAGATGCAGGTCGACCTCGACCCAGAACCCGCCGAAGTGGCTACGCTCTGTGCGAGCCCGCCGTTTATATCTTCTGTGCCGTCATGACGGTCACCCTTGTGGAGGTCGCCACCACCGCCACCGCCGCCGCCGCCGGTGCGCCTGAGCATGTGACGGATACCGACGAGCCTGGGTCAGCTAATGCGATGCTAAACACCACAATACTTGAAATATTGGGCGAGGATCCAACTATTTGGAATACTTTTGGAGCCGACATTCACAAAGACTTTGCAGTTAAGTTGGAACACACATTAATGTGAAATACCTTTCGCCGAGTAACTGCAAACTAATTAATGCTCCCGTAGGTACTGAATGCCGAAATTAAGGTGGCTATCTCCGATATAAACGCTAAACGTTATAAAAATATCGAAATTAGGCAAAAACAAGTTTCTACGGCTATTTCATGCTTGAACCAAGCTATTAATTCGCTGACCTCGAAAAATAACAGTGACCCAGAATTAATAAAAATGTTGATGGACACAGAACGTATTCTCTGTAACTTGCAGTACCGGATTCAGTCATACGACGGAACTTTATTCTGTCTTCCCTTAAAAAGGACATGAAAGATCAGCTTTAAAATACTTAACCATTTTTTATTCATTCATTAGGCGAAAACCTGTCAGAAATTATTAAGACTGCAAAGGCGATAAATAAATAGGGTGCAGAGTTAAAAACTTCATTGCATAAACCACAAACAAAAAAAAAAAGGCGCCTGCACCGACGCCTAGCACCTCCAGGAATGATTAAACTGAAGGGCAATTTACATAAACAAAAAATTGTTTCATGACAAAAATAGATTTAAAAGATGCCTTTTATTTAATAAGTATTGACCCTAATTCAAGAAAACATTTAAGATTTCAAATTGAACAAGAACTATTTGGCTTGAGTACTGCACCATCAAGGCAATAAAACCAATTGTCCGATTACTCCGTTCTGCGGACCTAAAATCAACTAATTATTTAGATAATTATTGGCCAAATATACAAACCAAAAAATTAATTACCTCTTTGATTTTAATTAACGAGGCCAAAAGTTTAATGATACCTAGTAATATATGTACATTTTTAAGGTTTCGTTCTAATTTAGACTAAAAATTTCCAGATCACAAATCAGAAATTAACCATGTTAACTCTTAAAAGATGTTGAATACGTCAATTCGCACAAATAGTCGAATTACTAGTCTCAGTTTGCCCGGCTGTAGAATACACTAGCCTTATACTAAAATATTCGAGCGCATTAAGTAATTAAACTTAAAATCATCATTAATGATAATTATGATAAATTTATAAATATCCCTAGGAATGACGCAATACAAATACCGTTTTGTAAAATCAAACATGATACACATGATCTGGAAATTTTCTCAGACGCCTCAAATACGGGGCTGTACGTGGCAAAGAGAAGGTTAGCGGGTTGTGGAGCATTCAGGAGAGAACACAACACATTAACTACCTAGAAATTCTAGCTGCTTTTCTAAGATTAAAAGTGTTCGCCAAAAATATAAGTAGTTGTCAAATTTCTCCGCATCGACAACACTACAGTAATCTCTTACATCAATACAATGGGGGGTATTCAGTTCCCCCACTTCACTGACATCACTCGTCAACTATGGCAGTGGTGTGAATGTCGCAATTTGTATGTTATGGCTTATTACATTAGCTCATCAGATAATATAACGGCAGATGCCGAATCAAGGCGGGTACATCCTGACATAGAATCGACGACACGTTTAGCGCAAAGGTCGAGTGATCACCTACTGCGCAACGGGTCGCGGGTTCGATTCCCGTACGGGACAAATGATTTATGGCCTACAGAAATTTGTTCCGGTCTGGGCGTATGTGCATGTGATATTCTATGTTTGTAACTGCACCCACGACACAGGAGAAAATCCTAGTGTAGGGCGACGTATTTAAAAAAAAAAAAAAATTGTAGTTAGCGAACTGGGCATATCAGGAAATTGTCTCATCGTATGGGGCACCTCAAGTAGACTTATTCGCTAGTCAAATAAATACTAAATGCACTGATTATGTCTCCTGGCATAGGGACCCAGATGCATTTCCTGGGCCGATTTTAATTTTTATGCTTTCACCCCGTTCTCTGTCATTGTATAGCGGGGAACTTATGCGGACGGCGTGGAGTGTACCGCCGATATTAGCATCTATATTCCAAAGTTCCTTTAAACAATATAATGTTTATTTACGGCGCTGGTTCAATTACTGTAACGACAATAATTGTGACTTGTATAATCCTTCAATTCCACAAATAATTTATTTCAACAGACTATTATGAAGAGGGAGCTCAATATGGCACGCTTAACTCCTATAGATCCGCGCTCGCCCTGCTTAGGGGAAAATAATTTACGAGAAGATGACAGAGTAAAAAGTTATTTTAAAAAAATATTTCGGTTACGCCCTCCCTTGCCCAAATATGTGGGATACTTCAATAGTTATTAAATTATGTCAGCCAATTTTACGCCAATGAAACATTGTCTTTTGAAAAACTTTCGAAAAAACTCATCACTCTCATTGCGCTGTTGACAGCACACAAAGTACAAACCTTGTCCTAGATTAATATTAAAAATATTGAAATCTTTCCTTCTCTTCATAAGTGCTAAAAAGCCTTATAATGCTGTCGGTTCCCAAACCTTAAGTCAGTGAATAAAGAACACACTGCGCGATAGCGTTTTTGATCTAAACATATTTACCGCGCACAGCATGCCGCTACATCCGCGGCTCATCACCTAGGTGTCGGCCTAGATCAAATAAGACGAACCGCTGGATGGAGCGGCTCTTCAAGCACATTCTATCGATTCTATAATAGAACCATAAGTAATGTTAATACTAATGGAAATAATTATTTTGCCAGAACAATTGTTAATAATACGAGTAATTCAAATGATGATTGATGTTTATTCTTAACATAAATTAATGAAAATTCAGGAATAAACAAAATATTTCACACTATTATCTCTAAAAGTCTACAAGTATTATTTGCTAATCCCGAGGACGAAGCCGAGTATAATTAATGATTAAACGAACTTACCTGTACGTGAAGTTCAATCATAATTATACGATTAGCAAATAATACTTGTAGTAACGCCTAGTGATACGCCAGTCACGCACTTTATTTGAGGGTATAAATAAA
This sequence comes from Schoenobius gigantellus, assembly GCA_963935595.1. Lineage (NCBI taxonomy): Eukaryota > Metazoa > Arthropoda > Insecta > Lepidoptera > Crambidae > Schoenobius > Schoenobius gigantellus. The sequence goes on along the minus strand of OZ012541.1, from coordinate 43,419,192 downwards.
ATTTAAAATGAGTCTCACGTCAACAAGGTGGGCGACCTATCCGCTCGCTTCATTTAGTTTAGAGTAGCCGCATCCGGAATATTTCACACAAAAAAGGGGACTTGTAGTTGGGAGGGAGGGTTGCTAATCCCTTCGGACGAAGCCTTCGTATAATTATGATTGAACTTCACGTACAGGTAAGTTCGTTTAATCATTAATTATATTTCAGAAGTGGGATAAACCACGTGCTACTTCGTTGTAAACTAAAGTACTGTTATATTTGCTTATTACTCTACAGTAGTCCCTTCTTGGGAGGAGTATATTCCTCATGGTTGCATTAACGAGAAATAACGTGATGAATACGATCGAGGCTACTCTTCGATTATACCACGACGTTGCATCCTCGAGATTTATATATTAACCAGGTAGTCCACTTTCCAATGTACCGGGCACCAAGCACAATTTTAGAGCGAAGACATAAAAATAAAAAGATAGGTAGGTAGTTTTAGTATTATTCACCCGCTCGAGCGACGCCACGCGCCGTTTGACTCATTCGCTTTCTTTGTGCGGGCATTACAGCATCGAAATATTAAAGATCAAAGTTTTATTATTTTATAACTTTATTTTTAGTTTATTATGTAGTTGTTATAGATACCAACACGGGTAAAAGAAAACGTAACCCAAAACAATATACTTGGGACACATTTGGTCTTTTTTTCAAAAAGTAAACTCAAAAACAAATCCAAAACTTGAGTTTGGCAAAAATGGTTGTGTTTACGACCGATTGCCATTTTTAATGAAGTGAAGTTTACATTCTGATACGAGTAGTACTGGAAGTATGTAAGTTTTAAATATAAGTGTTTATCGTTTATTATATTGTACTATTAATAGACACGTTCTCATCTTTGCATTTCGTTCGTTGAAAGCATGACTTTATTTCGTGTTTGTTCGAATCAGTTGATTATATTTAGGTCACTAATTATTTTATTGAAATTTATTGAGCAGCAAAGAGCGCTTTGTTGTTTATGCATTGCCTAACTTAGAGAATATGCTATATGCAGTGTTAAATAAAATGGTATCCGCAGAATACCAGCATCAAAGCACTCTGTGACTTTGCATATGCCAAGCGGGGCCTATATGGCCTAAAATCTATCTGAATATATATTGATATTTCTTATTACCTTGTGTATTCAAGCATTCATTCATAATAACTAACCGTGAATTGGCACTTTGAAACACGCCTTGCTTACACGTGTTCAAGTGTTATTATTTCTTTATATTTTATAGAACACTGTGCCTTGAAACTATGCTGCAATTATAACCACGCACAGAACTACGATGTGATTGTAGTCATGTTTTTTGGTCATATTTATTAGTACCATGACGCGATCAGCGTCTCAACCACACACAGCACTTCGTGTCATGATGCGATCATGACCTAGCTTATTTTTTCAACAGAATGTTATTATTTCTTTATATTTTATACAACAGTGTGCCTTGGAACTATGATGCGGTTATAGTCACGCACAGTACTACGATGCGATTGTAGTCATGTTCTTTGGTCATATAATTATTGTATTAGTACCGTGACGCGATCACGGTCTCGATCACAGCACGGACATGATGCGCTATTGACCTAGCTTATTTTTTTAATAGAATGTTATTATTTCTTTATATTTTATAGAACAGTGTGCCTTGGAATTATGATGCGATCATAGTCGCGCACAGTAAGTACTACGATGCGATCGTAATCATGTTCTTTTGGTCATATAATTACCTATATTAGTACCGTGACGCGATCACGGTCTCCATAACAACACTTAGTGTCATGTTGCGATCATGACCTAGTTTATTTTTTCAACGGAATGCTCACAGGCTGAGGATAGCCTCGCAGAATATTACTCGCCTCGCAGAATATTGCTAATGTTACTCGCCGACAAACTATATAATGTATGCATTTTGTCAAATAAAATAAAAAAAATCCATAAGGAGGATAAATTGGCTTCAAGGAACAACCTAGTAATGTACAGGTGATGACATCACAAGCACCAGCCGAGTGTCCCATACCATCCACTAGCTCTCAGGTACTTGTAAATGATGTTGACCCTCCAGCAACCAGTTTGCTTGAGAATAATTTAGAGGTCTTAGGGACCTCAAAAAGGAAATAGGAGGGTTTCGGAACAAAAAACCAGAATGAAATCTCTGAAGGTTGGGGTCATATATTGTGCGGAGGCTTAAATAAGGATTAATAGAAAGAGTAAGTGGGCAAGATCCTCATACCTGAAAACTTTCAATTAGTTAAAACACCCAAATTGAATCCCGAAATCACTGCTTTGTTACTCGAAGAAATCAGCTTATAGTGGACCTTCATTATGAAAACACGCTTAATCGAAGGAAATTAATAATGTATTCATTACATTAAAAGTTTAAAAAGATTGAACATGTACGAAGTGATTCATTTCTCTATGGCGAGAAGTCACGGATAAAATTAAAGCATCGAAGTCAGCAGAAAAATCGGGACTCCAAATCAAGAAAGTTCCAGCTACGAGTACTTCTTCTTCTAATAAGCTTTTAGTCAGCCAGCAGGGAAACTGGAAAGCCACACCGCGTCAACTGCCACGCGCGCAGAGACGAGGTTAGGCGAGGAGTCACTCGTCGTACCATTAGTCTGCGAGGAAAACACCTGTAGTAGATCGATATCAGACAATGAAGTCTCGACCAAAGGCGCCGATCAAAATATAAAAAAGTAAGCCGGTAAAACTTAATAATTATTCTGGTAAATGAGAATATTTTATTCACACCTCAAAAAAAAAACTATCGATCCAGTAGTATAAGAATTTGTAACGGGTAAAGTGGATTACAAAATTCTTTTTAACAAACCAGTATTTCAAAGATGTTTACCTATAAGTTCACGTTTATCACAGTCAGATATTGTGACATTACGTTATGAAATGGGAGCAGTAAGACAATACAATGACGGATTAGATCAATTTATATCTAACACATTTTCTGCCTGTAATGTTTTTTTTCTTGCTAATTGTCAAAATTAGGTTGAAAATTAAAATTTAGGAAAGAAAACAAATTTAATCCTTGACTTAATAAAATAATAAGCTTTATTTGTTTACAAACAGCTCTCTTATGCATAAGCATAGGATAACAATACAATCATAAGCCAGCCATCATAATAATAGCCAGATACAATCATATCCTTAGAGTTGTAAGTTAAATTAGAGAGAATCAGGTACCTATATTTTAATAGATACAGAAATCTATATAATCAAAGTGCAACTATATAATCAAGGTTCAGGTTTTTTTATCAATCTCGGTATCAAACTCATAAAGCTATCATCTATATTGGAAACAAAACTGTGCAATGAAGTAAACTATGTGATTAGCCTTCCCCGAAGCGGTGGTTAGTGGATCGTATCCTTGACTTTAGGTTCTTGCGATCACGGGTAGGTAATGCTGTGCTCCAATTTCTTAGATTTTATATGTTTTAAATATGTTATTTCACAGAATTCTTCCTTGTTATATTAATTGTTTCTTAGTTCCTCGACTGAAGGGTCAGGCAGTCAAGCCCTATGGGAGCTGTCCTAGAGATTCATAGCACAGTGTGGGGTTGAATATAATATGTAAACATGCCTAACGATCTAATGGTCAGGGGCTCTAACATTGGGTTCGTCAAACATAATTATAAATAAATTGTAAAATTTTCTTATTTGTTGGATTGTGGGAATGACATATGGAGGAGAGAGCACCTACCTATTTTGTGTGCAACTGCTAGTATTAATTCAAGGAAAATAGCCTTTGTGAGTTGTTTGCCGGAGAGTGATCAGAAACTTTCTATGGTGAAAATCTGGAACTTGACATGTAATGTGTAAATATTGTTCATTAAGCCACCAACATTCCGCTTACTAGCAGGATTTTTAATGAAATAGGGGATGTAAAATACGAATTTGGAGAATATAATGTGCTTGAAAAAACCCTAATACCTAGTTACCAAAAAAAAAAAGATAATAAATTTATCTGTTCTAAATCATAAAAAAAAATTCAAGTAATTTAGAAATATATTAGGTACCTTGGTAATTGGCGTAAGTACTTAAATTATTATAACAAATTGATGAATCGTTCAGCGAATCCTTATCATTTATAGCTACGTATGTATTGCGTATCCAGAGCCTTGATCTCGAGCTGCAAACAAAACCTCAAAGGCCGCGTGCACTTAGTAGTAAATTCCAACGAAACTATTTCGTTATTTTTCTTAAATGAAATGCACTCAGAAAACTTCGTTAGTAAATATAAAATTACGGAGCAATTTTTTCTAAGGTCAAGGTATTGGCAAAGGAATCATACCCATACTACCACAATATGAAATTCTCATTGTTATTCAAGATGTGTTAAGGACGGACTTATCGCTTATCACCGTCACCAGTCAACATATGAAACTTTGGAAGTTCTACAGTATATATTCAGTAGTTATTCTAGGTAAAAGTTTTGAATGTTTGGCTGAAAATTACAGAAGGTCATGAATAATTAACAATAAACAAAAATGTAAACGCTTTTAAAAACTGTAAGTACTCAACGAAAATCTTTATGTCTATCAATTTATATGTCTCATGTTAAATGTCTTCATTTAGTATGATCTATTAATTTAAAATATGTTCTGTTAAATGTCTCTAAAAGTTATCAAAACAAACGGACTAAGTAAATGTCAAATATATTTTCTTTAATTTTGTCTATACACAAATTGCACAATGATCAAAGGTAGTTGCAATTGTCACGTGCAAAAATGACGTTGTTAAGGATATTTTGAAACTAATTGAAAAAGAATTGCTGTATTTAAAAAAAAAAGTTGTGATTTTTGTGTAGAAACAACAGCGAAACCAAAGTGTTTTTGCAAAATTTGTGTTTAATAAAATTTCAAGAATAAACGGTGTTACAATGCGTAAACCTGAGGGTTAGAACAGATTTATTCTTATTGTCAAACCTTTCAATAAATTTGTTCAGAGTTGCCTTTTAAAATGGACGACATTCGAACGGCTATTAAGCTGATGTCTAAATTCTGTTATATGGCGTTCATTGATTTATATGTCTATTTTTTTGTCACTACGCATCAATCGTCGAAACCTTATCTTGGATTTAAATTTGAGCAAATAACTTATGAATTTCAATGTCTTCCCTTTGCACTTGATTCAGCTCCATACATTTTCACTAAGCTTTTTAAACCCATTTATCTCATCTTAGAAGTGCTGAATTTACTATTATAAATTATTTAGATGATTTTCTGTGCCTTGGAAATTCTTATCAAGAGTCTATCATGCGTAATACTCGTAAAACTCTTAACTTACTGATTTAGATTTTGTTATAAATTACTATTAAAAAAAAGGCAACTTATACCGAATTAACGACAAACTATTTTTTTTTCTCTCTCCTAATCAAAAATTTCTCAAAATACTCTAAACATCCTACCTGGTTAATATATAAATCTCGAGGATGCAACGTCGTGGTATAATTAATGGTTAAACAAACTTACCTTTGTGATGTTTGACCATAATTATACGAGACGTTGCATCCGAAGAGATTTATACTCCCTCCCTACCCATTATTTGCTGTGTTGCAAATACCTAAATACCCAATGTTTTTGAGAATTTTGCTCTAAAGGAATGAGTCAAACGGCGTGGCGTCGCTCGAGCTGGTGAATATTACTAAAACTACCTACCTATCTTTTTATTTTTATGTCTTCGCTCTAAAATTGTGCTTGGTGCCCGGTACATTGGAAAGTGGACTACCTGGTTAATATATAAATCTCTTCGGATGCAACGTCTCGTATAATTATGGTCAAACATCCCAAAGGTATGTTTGTTTAACCATTAATCATTCTATCAACGTGTCTAAGGCACGCGGTGCTTTCGGTTGGGGCTACTCTCCAACAAAGTTACCGATGCATTAGTTTTCGTGGTGTTGCTGTGCGGGATGACTTAACTGTTTTATATTATTGAAATCCAAATTCAAGGTACATAATTGGTTTTATTTTATCTTTATTGACATTGTTGTTTTTTTTCCTTCGAGCTTTCTACACAATGCAACGCGGCAATGGAAACCGTCACTCTCAGCGCCTCGACACACCTGAGGGTCGAAGTCCACCATTTGAGAGGTTGCAATCAGAGCACACTGAACGGAGCCGCAGCCAACGAGAAAGTCGGGAGCGCCGCAGTCGCAGTCGACAAGTTAGCCGAGTACTTCGCAGTCGCAGCCGAAGTCGTAGCTGCCTGAGAAGCGCGAGTCTGCGAGACAGAGAACGAGAGCTGGATGGTGAACGCAAGCGGCTTCAAGCAATAGAAGATCAGCTGCGTGAGGAACGCAGGCGACGTGAAATAGCTGAGACGTGCGAGCAGTCATCGCGACGATCGGAGCATTGCGATGGAGGACGACAGCCCCCAAACACCGGTTGCAGCCAGCAACCAGTTGATAAGAGGTCAGACAGCCCAACATTTAGCTCTAAGGACGTTGCAAATATAATTAATTCATTAAGTCAGTTTAAGTCTCAATCGTCAACAGTAAGCGCGCCTGTTCAGTCCAATTCCAATTTTAGCAATAAGAACATTCTACCCGATTTTGATCCTTCCTCTAAAGGTCAAAGAATTGATATTTGGTTAAAGAAGGTAAACGAATGCGCAGCTGTTTACGGTTGGGATGATAAGACAACTACACATTTTGCGGTGCAAAAACTACAGGGATTAGCCAAAACTTGGTATGAAAGCCTGAATTCAATTTTATTTAATTGGACTGAATGGCAAGAAAAATTTATTAATGCATTTCCCTACGAACTAAACTACGGCCAATCCCTGGAGGATATGCTTAAAAGGAAAAGTAGATTTAATAAGCCATTAGAAGTGTATTATTACGAAAAGTTAGCTCTTTTGAACCAGTGTGACATTCTCGGTAAACGCGCAGTCGATTGCATTATCCATGGACTCACTGATAAGACAATGAAATCAAGCGCTAATGCTTTGCGTTGTACCCAGCCTGAACAGCTCTTACAATTTTTAATGAGCGTTAGGGAAACAGCCGTCACGGAACGTAGCAATAATTTTAGAAATAAAACAGAATTCGGTAATTCTAAATTGTACAATGTGCGAAATGTCGTAAGATAGGTCACAAGACTGAGAATTGTTTTCTTAAAATCGATACTAAAGAAGGTAAATCAGAAACATCATCCTTAAAAACAATGCGTATAACTACATCGAGCAAGGGGTCAAAATATTTTAAGGAAGCCTCTATTAATGGTAGTATAGTCAAAACTTTTATTGACTTTGGTAGTGGTTTCCTTGATAACTCGCTCGACTGTGACCGAGTTAGGTCTCGTGGGTGAACGTTATCTTCTTCATCTCAAAGGGTTTGGCAATGACGTGGTACAATCTAATGATAGGGTTACAATTAATCTAAACATTGATGATGTTAGCGCCGAAGTTGTGTGTCACGTTATAGAGGATGATCTACTTGGTGTACCATTGCTTCCGGGCAGACGTTCACAGAACAGTCACATGTTATTGTATACAAAAACGCCGACAAATTGCAGTTTTCTAACGTATCTCAAGACAACATAATGCCTAGGTATGAACCAGATGAGAGCCTGTCTGTTCCGGTTACGATTGCATATGATTTAATAATTTTTGGTCCGGTGTTTGTTAGGGCTCGAGTTGATGCAAATACACAGAGATATGTTTTGTTAAATGATAGGGTTATAGGCAACCTCGTTCGTCTTTCTCTATACAATTTTGAACATCAAACGCACACATTCGTAAATTTTATCATTGTGTTTGTTGCTCATATATACCAGTATAAAAAATAAATAATGTTAATTTAACTACCACTTAACTACTGGCTACACTGAAGGTGTCCGCCATTGTTGTTATTTGAGGTTACACTGCTCTCCACATAAAATCGCAATTATTTGTGTTGCTACTTAAGCAAGTGACTGTTTTCCAGCGCAATCATACACAAAATCGTATAGCTTCGCTTTTCAGTTTTGAGAGAACGTTTGTGTACTGTTAATTATAGATAGGATTTTAGGTTATTATTTGTGTACTTATGTTACGATAGGACGTTTATTAGTTAGGTTTTTATAATTTAAGTGTAGGTCTACGTAAGACTATTTGTGCAAAATGTCTGTTAACGACTACAGAAAGTGTAGCAAGTGCCGTAGAACACGAGCTGAAGATCGAACTATCAGCTACCATAGGTTTCCCAATCCTGGAAAGAATAATGTTAGGAGGTAAGTACATCTATAATAGTATTACTTTGATTAAATATTACTTTGGGATGCACCTGGACCAACACCTAATGTATCAAAAGAATCAACAACAACAAGAACCTCATACAAACATCTTATGTTAATTAATTATTTAAGTAATATATTAAGTTCATTACATTAAATTAAGTAAATGAACATCTAAACATAAACATAGTACCTATATTGTCATCTTCACTAAATTTCTTCATCTATTTTTGCTTCCATCTCAAAAAAACAAATCATTTTATTGCAGAATAATCTTTACAAAACATAAAGCATAGGTCACTGACTGGGAATATAGGCAAATACTCTATTGAAGCCTGGCATGAAAAGTTGTTTATAATGAAGTTTATAAAAACAACTATTTTGGAATGAACTTTTGTGTTAAAAATATTTTAATAATAGGTATCTTATTAACTTTGAAGGGCTATCATAGCTAATGTTCATTTTTTTTTACTTTTCTTTTTGGTGAAAATAGTTTTGTTATCATAGTGCTTAAATTTTTTTCAGAGCTAATGCTTGGGCAAAATATTGCTGGCGAAGTGAAGACTGGTTCATATACATCCCCAGTGTTTAGGCCTTATTCAACCATGCTGGCCCAGTGTGGATTGGTCGACTTCACATGCACCTTTGAGTATCTTGCACCTATGAGTTAAATTGCCTAGACCAAATGAGTTTCAGAATGCACTACTTATCACCATTTTTTTCTAAAACGGGTGCTCGAAATTCAAGTAACCCTCCTCACATTTGTAGCAAAAGCTGATTTTGCTTCAATTTTTTACAAAGCAAAAACACCCTTTTTATGCTGATGTGAAAAATTACTAATATACATAATTATGAAAACTGTTTCAAATTCCCTTGAGTGGTTTAGGAGGAGTTAGCAAAAAATGAATCGCAACTTCAGTTTATATTATCCTTACATATTTAACAAAGCCCCCGCCGCGTCTGTCTGTCTGTCTGTTCGCGATAAACTCAAAAACTACTGCACCGATTTTCAAGCGGTTTACATTAACTGAAATCAACAAAATCCTTTCAAATCTTGAAAGCAATTAAAGTCTCTAAACTAAAGGAAATGACAGAAAGAGAGATCAAGTTGTATAATATTTGTAGACAAAAGATTAAGGAAATATTTAGACTTCGCAAAAAAATTAAGGATAAGAAAGCTAACATTATAAGATGATTGCTGAAGATGACAATGTCCAAAAATTATGCAATTTAAACTTAAGCAATTCCTTTGTGGTATTGTTACAAAGTCAATTGAAAAACTGTCCTAGAAAACCTAAAGGAAGGCGATATACACTACACCAAACTTTTTATACATAATTAAAGCCATAATTTGCTTTAATTATGTATAAAAAGTCACCGGCCTGTTACAGGCTGTTAAAAAGAATGTTTGCATTGCCATGTCAAAGTAGTTTGAATAAACTTTTAAACAGGGTGCCATTGAAAGTAGGTATTAATCAGCACATATTTGCCTCACTTAAAGAAATGGCTGAAAAACACACTGATGAGGAGAATTTGTGTATTTTATCTTTTGACGAAATGTCTATAAGGAAACATCTACATTATGACTTAAAAGAGGATGAAATAATGGGCTTTCAAGATCATGCTATTCATGGCAAATGCAATCAAATAGCCACTAAAGTAATGGTATTCATGCTTCCTGGTTTGAGGAAGAAGTGGAAGCAGCCGATTGCATTCTACTTCTCACACTCATTAACTGCTGATAGAATGACTGTGATTTTAAAAGAGGTAAATATAATGTGAAGAAATTGGTATTAAGTTAAACTTAGCTGAAGGCTTTGGAATAGTGTCATAATATAAATTTTATTTTGTTGCAGTTACTAACAGAATGTTTTAAGGCAAAATTGAATATTGTGAGTACACTATGTAATTTATGTACTGTCAATTTAAGTGTTAAGGACACTAGGTGCAACGACAAGGGACCCTTATGTTCGTCATGATGGTAATGAAATCACATGTATACTCGACCCTCCCCATCTGCTAAAGTGTACCAGAAACTTATTAATGAAGCACAATATTGACTGTACAGCTGACATACAGTGCGAAAACTCGGCTGCAAAAGGTAAACCCAATTATCTTAAATATTACTTCAAAAGACTTATTATTATTATTTCATTAAGCCGATTGTTAGGGAAACCCTATCAAAAGGTTACCGAACGATAGGGTTACCCCATTGATAGGGTTAGTCTTTCCTTGCGGAAACTTTTTTGAATAAGCTTAACCTTTAATTTTAAGTGCTTACCAACTAATAAGGTTACCCTATTGTCTCCTATCTTGTTTCCGCACATTTTCGCGATTTTTACTAACATTAATTGATTCGACCGACGCCGACGGTGAGGGCGGCGGACGGCAGTGTTTTGTTATTTATTAGATTGACGCTGATATCTGTTTTCAAGTTTTATGTTAAATTATTATAAACATGGAATCTATAATACAGCTATAAATCTTGTCGCGAGATTGTAGATAAAGAATAATACAATACTTACCTATTTAAGTTGATCTTAATATTGGTAACTCTAAGAAAAATATTTGTTTTCTTAAAAAAATCTTGCGGCAAGCTTTTATATTTTAATAAAAAAAATGTATCATGTAATAAATTAATGTTTATTTTCCTCTTTTTAGGGCATTAAAATAACGAATAGACAGCTCTTGTTGCGTATTGAATGTTTGTGAATAGCAACATTTGCCATTAAATAGTTATTCATCAAGCAAATCAAAAACGAATGCTTGAACTAATTTGAAGAAATTAAGGTCTATTATCGTTTTTTTTTCAAACTTCTACGTTCAGCTGATTTCGAGATCTGGGAAATCTTATGTTACCGCAGCAAATTCCTAATAACTTATGAAGATTTATTCGTCAACTGGCGCGCAAAATTCGCGAGCGCTCGCCAGTTGGCACCTTCCGAATTTACTTAATTTTTTGGTCGTCAACTCGCTCGATGGTGGAATCTGACATATTTATGTACAGTCAGCTACAAAAATGTTTAAGTAAATTTAAAGTAGGTACCTTTTTAATGTTTAAGATACTTTATACGATGTAAGTTTAAAATAAAACAAAACATAGTTTTGAGATAAATATATAAATCAACATGACAAAAAACTGCTTATTTCCTTAATAATTATCAACAATATCACAATGACTCAAGAATTTGGCTTATTACCTTTCCAAAACTATTCCAAAATTATATTAACTGTCCAAAACTAAGCAATGTGAGTGAATTTCACTATGAATACTTTTTAAGAAACTTAATTTACTACCCCTTCTTATATATTTGAAATTGCAAAATTTGTAAAACAAAATAGAAGTCTCTTTAAAAGTACTAAAGAATTATTTCCATATAAATATACAAGATATATAAATAGACCCTGGTGTTCGACCAAATTCTACAAAATTCATAATTAACTGTTGTTGTATGTGTATCTCTATATACAGTGTGTCCCCGGATAAGGTGCACAAACGAAAATGGGTGAAACTAGACTACAATTTATCGATAAAAAAAGAGAAGAAAAATTATAAAATTAAATTGTATTTGATATTGATTTTTTTATTCTCTTTTAAGACCTTTTGTGTTTGTAAAATTGTAACATTGTAACCACTGCGTGGATTTTGTTCAAATAAAAATAATAATGATGCCAAAAGATTAACTATAGGCGCGTTCCATTTGAGCGCAGATTCGAAGCATTTTCAACATTTTTAGCATCATCGCGTTTCATTAGCTTTTGACGCTAGCAGGACTAGCATCGTATGTTGACGTAATGCGTTCCATTTAAACAATATCTTGATTTTTAGGTTAGGTTTCCTTTGTGAAACAAAGCGCGGTTAAAAATTTTAACATTTCTTATAAGAAACGCAAAACGTGGTTAGCATTTGATGTTAGCGTGACAAAATGGTGACGCTTAAATGGAAAACGGGGACTGTATGGTAAATAGAAAAAAGTACATAAAAGCAGTCAATAGGGAGAAAAACATTTTTTTTTCACTAATTTTGAACATAAAAGTGTTAATTTTTTTTATTGCATAAAGTTGGCAAACAAGCAAACTGCCCACCTGATGGTAAGTGGTAACAGTCACCTATAATACATGTGGCTCTTGTGAGATTCGCAGAAAAACTGCAACCTCCACAAGATCCACAGTGTACGTTGCCAACTTGTGACACAAGATGTAAAGTCACAGTACCCAATAATTTCACTGCCATATCTTACCCTTCAAACCGGAACACAGCACAGCAATGCAAGCACTGCTGTTTGCGGCAGAAATAGGTAAGACGGAGGTACCTAAGCAGACGACCCTGGTACAGAGTCTCCCTCCAGTAAATTTTGAGTAAATGTTTATTTTTACCAAATAATGCAGTTAATAAAAATTTTTTTTTGTAATAAATACTTATTGTGATTTGTTTTTCTTGTTTTAATCAATTTTACAATGAAAAAGCTTAGCTTAAGTTTAAAAAATGCTTAAATGTGTTTAGCTAAATTCCAATTTAAGAAAAGCTACCTCAGCGGTTGACAAAAAGGCAGCGGCGCGGGCGCCAGGGGACGGCGCGTTAGCAGGCCCCTCAATTAAAGCCTCGTAGCTAAACATGTATTAGAGACAGAATGTTGTTTTTTTTGTTGAAAAGGTTATAAGATCTGGATTAATAAGAGGTAATAAAAAGAATTTGTTATAGGGGGCATTATTTGGTAAAAATAAACAATTACTCAAAATTTAACACTTTTATGTTCAAAATTAGTGAAAAAAAATGTTTTCTCCCTATTGACTGCTTTTATGGACTTTTTTTTATTTACCATACAGTGTTAATCTTTTGGCATCATTATTGTTTTTATTTGAACAAAATCCACGCAGTGGTTACAATGTTCCAATTTTACAAACACAAAAGGTCTTAAAAAGAGAATAAAAAAATAAAAATCAATATTAAATACAATTTTTTTTCTAAACAAAATTCTTTTTTTATCGATCAATTGTAGTCTAGTTTCACCCATTTTCGTTTGTGCACCTTATCCGGGGACACACTGTATAATTAGTTACCAGAAAAAAATAACATTTAACAGATTTAAAGTTGAGTTATATAAATGGTTGCTATGTATTTTTTTTTGTTAAAGAATTTTTAAGTAATAATTAGTTTTGGTATTAGTTTTTAAACTTTTATTGTAACACATATTCACATGTTATCGTAGTATAAGTAGTATAACTAGAAAATGTTGAACCTTTTTAAAGCTGACCATTTGCAACTATACCTACCATTTTCTATTGTGAATGAATAAATGATTTTATTTTTTTGTTTTTGAACAATTGCATTTAGCCAGGTAGCACCCGCCATTGCTATCGCTGACACGAGTGCAATTTCTTCTCAATATTTTATGTGAAAATTTTAGTTTTTGTTAAGTTTTAAAGTTAAGTATACGTTTCACATTAGAAGACGTAAGTATAATACTTATTTTAACTAAGTAAAATCATCAATTTACCCCTACAATACATTAATATCACTAAAACTTCTACATTCAAATATTTTTCACTGTTTCGCCTTTAATTTTGGACGTCATTTTTTCCTTACACTTCTATGGACGGGGTCACTGAGGCCCCTGTTCTTCGTTACGCAGTCTACACGTTTTTTTAGATATTAGGCTAAAATTTATATCTTAATCGTAATAAATAGGTTCAAATCAAACTAAATTAAATAAAATGTTAATAAATTTTACTTAGTATAACGAAATAAAGAACTTATGTGATAATAATTATAGGAATAAGTCTCATCTATCAAGAAAAACTACTTTTTCCTCAATTATGAATTCTAATAAGTAAATTAAACATAAAAGAAAGCTCGTAGGTAAAAAATAGAAAAATGACACCTATTTAACAAAAGCAATCGTAATACAATTGCTTTATCGATATTTTCTGACGCACTGCTGGCTGCACAGCTGATTATATTGAACATTTTTAAAGAAAAATTGATTAAAAGTAGAAGGAAATAAAAATATGATTGTTCTTATATTTGTAGACAAGGGGCCTTAGAGACCCCACGTCCATAGTTAAAGATTAACTGTTTTATTTCCATATTTTCTCTACAGGCGGCAGTATTAAAGGCTTAATTTTTATTATAAAAACCAAAGCACGCTTAAGCATGCTAATCTGGGCAGAGCAACGTTTTGGTCCGAAAATGAAAACCAAATAAGATTGTACATATTCCGAAAAATCGTAAACATAACAGATATTAAAATTCAATTCCAACCCAGAAAACAAAACACAAAGACTCAGTTACCAACCTTCCAAACCCAGGTAAAGCTGCGGGCAATAGCTAGTTTTAAAGTTTATGGTTTCAATCTTTTTTAATTTGACTGTACTTTACTTGCGCGCGCGAGTTGACGACAAAAAAAATAAAATAAAATCGGAAGGTGCCAACTGGCGCGCGCTCGCGAGTTTCGCACTCGCTAGTTGACGAATAAGTCCTTAAGAATGACAACACGCACTAATTCAAATTCAAAAATCTTTATTCAACCTATGCCTTTACAGGCACTTATTGACGTCAAAACAAAGCAAAACATTCCAATTTAAAGAAAACATATTTAGCCTTGTATGTGCATACATCCTGAATATACCTACTCAAGATGTCTGCAAATACAAGTAGCAATTTACAAAAAAAGTTGAATCTACACCTGTTCGGAAATTGGGACAGCCTTCTCGAGAAGAACAGGCAAGAAACTTGAAAGGTCAAATTTTTTTATCTCCTCTATTAAATCGCCATTTACAATTTTGGTTTTGTTACATAGTCATTGAAAGTTAAAAAAATACAATCGGTATGTATGGTATACACTTGAAATGTCAAAAAATAAGTTATAGACTTATACACTAATCATAATACAATAAATTACGTAAGTATGTTGTTACCAAACATATGATAACTTACTCTATGTAATTCAAAATCAGTGTCAGTTCTTTTCTGACAACAATATCTGTTAACAGACAACAATATCTGTTATATAACATCAATAGCTATAACAACAACACGATTATTGACATTATAACGAATAAAATAATAACTTCATATTAAACACCAGGCATTGGCATCATTTAAATAATCATTGACTTTATAATATCCTTTACTCATTAGTCTTTTTTACATGCGCTTTAAACTTAAAAAAAGGCAAGTCAGTTACACTATGTGGAACTTTGTTGTAAAAAGTTACAAATTTTGTCACAAATTTTGCTATTCACAAACATTTAATACGCAACAAAAGCTGTCTATTCGTGTATTTGGTTCCGGACGGAAACGATTTTATTTAAAAAAATTGACCCGAACATACAAACATACACATACATACATACAGTGCAGGCTAAATACAAGTTTGTAAAAACAAACAAGCTGCACCGCGACTGGCGCGCAGCTTGGCGACATCTTTTAACTTTAGTGCGAATAACTTATTATTCCTTATTATTTGATGGGGCGATATTTTGCGGCTGTCGATAACTACACACGTAAAAGGTTATGCAACAATAAGTCTAATGCATTTGACGTAAAAACTTGAATTGCTTGTGCGCGTTAAAACCCTATTGATAGGGTTAGCCTCAATGGGGTTTTCGGATGCGGTAAGTGCTTACCCTAATTAACTGTATTATTTTGGTTAGCCTTCGGTGCAGTAAGTCGATGAAATGCTTACCGTATTGATAGGGTTTGTGAAAACAAGTCTATAAATTACCCGATCAAAAACCCCTTATATGGAAAGTGGTTCCGGTCCTTGGTCGCAAGTCACAAAATAGATATACACAGGAGGACATCGCGCCCTAATAGGCCTACTGACAAATAAGTGCATGATTACAGCGATTATACAATCGACTTGTATAAATAGATTACATGTATTTTAGTCTTAAATATGACGAGATCCCAAAAATAATCCCATCTATTATTCATTGGTCTGGTAGAGCGCATGTAGGCCGCCAGCCGACCCGTATATATTTAATTTTTTTTTATACATTTGCTCAAAAAGTAGACTTCCATGTGTGTTTAGTGTGCGGAAACTTATTATTTTCTGCACTAGTGCTATTGTTTTCTTTCTGCATATAACTTTCAACTGCATGAAAAGGTTAATTAATCAAAATTTTTCTGTATAACATTTTTGTATGAAATTACTATTTGACAGCCTAAATACATGAATTAAATTTAAAATTAATTATTTTTTTAATTAAAACATAATGTAAATAAATAAACGATGCAAAGAAATAATTTTTAATTTAGATAAATTATTGCCATTGCACCTCTCGTTAGGACAATGGATTTAGGTTGTGTTATTACCTTGTTAATTCTTTTATTTTTCTTTTAGGTATCGTGAAGTGGAGCCATATTGTAGCATTTTATAATATGGATAAGAGCAATATGAATTTTGTTTATGCTCCCGCATTAACAGAGCATCATATTCATCCAAATGTGCAGCAACAAATGAGGGTGAAATATGCAGCCCAAGTGCTTAGTCATTCAGTTGCTGCTGGCATATTAGCAAAAATTGCATCAAGTAAGTAGCTTTGAAAAAAAATCTATTGTTTGAAAAGCTATAATTCTAAGAAGGTATTTCTTTTTATAAACATATTTTTGTGAAATGAAAAGATAATATTTTATATATCGAAGTAAGTGTCATTTTTAGATTTGTTAGTGTCTTTGACACCAACTTCGATGTACGAGGGCGATTCAACAAATATTTAGCCTACAAAAGAAAAACGAAAATTTTAAGAAAGTAGAGATTTATTTTTCAACATAGTCTCCTTTCAATTCAATACACTTGGCCCAGCGATGCTCCAACTTTTTTAACCCGTCCAAAAAATACGATATCCCGAGGTCTTCAAAATAGGTCTCTGTGGCGGCGATGACCTCATGATTCGACCCAAATCTTTTGCCGGCGAGTGTCTTTTTCAGATTTGGGAACAAGAAGAAGTCACAGGGAGCCAAATCTGGAGAATACGGTGGATGGGGCAGCAATTCGTAGCGCAATTCGACCAATTTGGCCATGACGACGGCAGAGGTGTGAGCCGGCGCGTTGTCGTGGTGGAACAGTTTTTCTTTGCCAAATGGGGCCGTTTTTTTTTTTCAATTCGGCGTCGAATCTGCCCAATAAGTCGGAATAGTAGAGCCCCGTGATTGTTTTACCCTTCTCGAGGTAATCGATGTAGATCACACCTTGTGAGTCCCAAAAAACACTGGCTATCATATTTCCGGCCGATTGAAGTCTTCGCCTTCTTTGGAGCACGTTCACCGGGTAAAGTCCACTGTTTCGACTGTTCCTTGGTCTCTGGTGTGTACCAGTGAACCCATGTTTCGTCGACGGTCACAAAACGACGCAACAACTCCGTCGGTTTGCGTTGAAACAGCGCCAAACATATAGCTGGTGTGGTTTCACGGTTGCGCTTGTTGTCTGGTGTGAGCAAACGCGGCACCCATCGCGCCGATAACTTTTTCATACCCAGTTCTTCGTGCAGAATATGATGCACTGTCCCTCTTCTGCGATGCCTATACAGTCTCAGCTATCTCGCGAATCTTCAATCGCCGGTCTGCCAACACGAGATCGTGGATTTTTTTACGTTTTCCTCCGTAGTAGCCGTTTTCTGTTCACCTGGCTCATCAAAAACCGACGTGCGGCCACGAGCAAACTCGTTGAACCAATTTTTGACGATCGCCATCGAAGGAGAAGAGTCACCGTACACAGCATCCAAGCGCTCTTTGATTTCGCTGCGCGTTTTCCCTTCGAAAAACAAGAATCTAATCACTGAACGATATTGTTCTTTTTCCATTTTTGTAAAACCGACCGACACGCTCACTTCCAAAGGCTGTCAAAACAAATGAAGGGAAAAGATTGAAAACTTCTTAGTAGACTTCAAAAAGTATTTACTGCACGATAGTAAAACTCTTTTGTAACAACAGCGCCATCGGGCGGCGAGGCTAAGTAATAATTGAATGCCCCTCGTATAATATACTAACGATCCATCTCACATTTCGTACGTATGCAGGATTCCAGGATTCATTATCGACATCATGATGGCAAAAACCATTTCAAAATCTGTTATGTGGTTTAGAAGTGAGCAAAAAAACAGAGTCGCGGAGGGCAACTTCTTTTATATACTACTAGCTTTTACCCGCGGCTTCGCTCGCATTGATCTTTAGTTTAGCGATCTTTAGTTAAAAAATTACAGCCTATGTTACTCACTTATAAAGTAGCATTCTATTGGTGAAAGAATATTTAAAATCGGTTTAGTGGTTTAGGTGTGAAAGCGTAACAGACAAACAAACTCTTTTTTGCATTTATAAGTTAGGCTTTCAAGATGATTTACATTCTTGTAAAAAGAAATAATCTGTGATTGAAATAAAGCCCATTTCTTAAAATATGAATTAATATTTTTACAGATGAACTTCCATCAGAAGCACATGCAACTGCAATGTTTGCCGAAAAGTTTGACCAACTTTTTGACGTCGTGAATGCTGACAGCCCAGATTTACGCAGAGGAAAGAAATATTCCACAAATTTAACTAGAAAGACCTCCCACCTAGAACTATTTAATAAAATGAGAAGGTTCATATCTTCAATGAAATATCTGGGGAGTAAATCTAACCCCCCTTCTCAAGATGGATGGATTCACACATTAAATGCTATAGAAAGGCTTTGGAAAAAATTGCAATCAATTAATTATAAAAGCCTTTCCACACGTCGACTAAATCAAGACCCACTTAAAAATTTTTTTGGTTGTATCCGATATAGCTGTGGATCAAACAATAATCCCACTATGCAACAATTTGTAGGGGGTGTAAAAACTGCAATTATTAGTAACTTAAAACACGCGGGACAAAAAAAGAACTGCGAGGACGACACAGCAATTCTGTACCCCTAGTATGAGTTTTCTCAAAACCGATCGAGTGATCGTCGTCGAGTAAACGATAACGTTGATCGTCATCGAGTCAATTGGTAGTATGAGTTTACAATTCGATCGCGCGTCTTCACCATATCGAGCTCACGATCACTCGATTGAACGAACTTCATATTGCTTATTCTCTATCTCTTTCACTGTATATGTGCCAAAAAGAGACACGTAGCATTCATTCATAACTCGACGTTTCACTCTCAGAATAACAACTAAAGCATAGAAACCTTGCTAAAATAGCTACTGAATTCAATATATTTGACTCACTTTGACATTAGGCAGACTATAATTAGTTAGAAAGAGACAGGTATTATGTAAGATGTTTCGAAAATTCGTAGGTGGTCACTAATTTCTGTTTATGCTAGTGATGTTTTTCTCATGACTCGCCTAGTTTCAACGTCGATATATTATGAATTAAATATATTCTTAATACTAAAATGTTTTTATTACGAGAAATACAACATAAATCATAAAGGATACATTTTCTTATGAAACTTATCCTGTTAAAAGCTGCTGTGCCCTTTGGTATGGGCAGCCAGTCAAGAGACTAAAAGCGGACGTTGACATGCTATTAAGAAAAACAAGTAAAGGGGTTTTTGGGGGATGTAAGGGTTTTTGGTGCTTATGATGACTAATTTAAACGTCTGTGACGACAAAATACTCAAGAATAGCTTTAAATAGTTGATAGTAAATGAATAAAAAATATTTCTAAATTATTCCCTTTTCAGTCCTACCTATCTGAGAATTGAAAAATCTGGCGTACTTAGACAAAAATTGCGCTATTACAATTAAGGGTGTCTCCCGTTGGCTAGATTGATGAAATTTTTCCATTTAAGAGATTCACAAATTCAATGGGTAGGTAATTAGTAATTTTTACGTTAACTTAGAAGTTTAATTTTTTCACAACCTCAAGGGACTGTAGACCTGAGTACTTATATGATTTTGATTTAAACTCGATACTTTCACGCGTTTCCGAGATAATAGGTCTTGGCAGACAAACGGACAATAAAGTGATCCTATAATCGTTCCGTTTTTCTTTTTGAGGAACGGAACCCTAATAATTGAACTATTAAAATTACGGGTGTTTCCTATTACCTATTTTTACTGTTGGAATTTTTCCATTGCAGAGATTTATAATCTATAGACAAGAAATCGGAAACACACACTATATTTATTTGTTCGCTCTTAGGTATGTACTTGAGGTTAATCTCATATTTAATTTACCCGAAAATTTAACCCTCATGCATCTTGTACTTCGGATAAATTCGTAAAAGCTAAAACTCCTATTTGTACATATGCCTGGAAATTAAACTAAACACATTAAAAATTGACCATAATTTATTCTTTAGATATTTTTCGATTGACTTATTACACCTGATGTACGGCCGTGTTTATTTAGAGGTTTAGAGGTGTTAATTTTCCGAAAGCAGCGTTTTGTTATTTGATCTTTTTGACTCTTTTCAGTTCTTTCGCTAATATTTTAATTCTTAGAAAAAATCTTCTAAACTGGTTTCTTTTGGTATCTGCTGTGTCAAGGATTCCTAAAAGAAATATTTAAAAAATTAAATACATTTTAATTTTCATGAATAATATTTTAATTTAACTATTTCCTTTTATTAAATAACTTGACTTACGTCTTGACGCCTTTATTTCATAGTTTTACCATACAAATTAATCTGGTGGAAAATGTCTGGAGCAAATGAGACTGCTTTTTTGGACTCCACTTTCGTCTGCCAAATCTGCCAATACACTTTATCGAATAGTTTTTTTACATCGTCTTTAGAAAATCTGTAAAATAAGAATATCGACCAAATTTTACAACACTACGCATGATCAAGATAACCTCATAGTAATTTTCTAATAATCGCTAAAACATAAAAGTGAAGTTAAATTACGTATTGTTTTTCTACAAAATGATTCAGCGATATTTCATATGTATTTATATTGACTTATTAACTCACATTCAAGTAAAAATATGAGAAAACATACCGAATTAAAGTCAATATATTTTGACTATTTTCCTTTCGCGACGAATAAAATTTGCAGACCCAAACTACACAAGACATTGTGCTATAGAGTGCACAAACTCACACTATTTGTAAATACCTAAAGAATTCTTGCATTCTAATCACTTAAATATTAATAAAATATCACCAAAATATTTCTAGCCACGGGACGCACAAACAAAGATTATACGAACAATTCAAAGAGTTCAAACTCGGATGGTCTATCTTTGAGACAAGGTACTATAGAATTTAGCCGCATTAAATTTTAACCAATTTTTAACCAAATCACAATAATCTTGTGACCACCTTGTGATCTGCCAAATAGACAAATATTACTTATCTCTTACACTTACACAATTTTGTGCTGTATGATAGAAAGAGACAAATAACACATAATGAATTCTTATTTTAATGTTCCTTCTATGCTTTAGTTGTTATTCTGAGGTTTCACTAAAATTCGGTGATACCACTTTTGGTATATTTTTACTTTTTTAGTAGATTTAAAGCATGGAAATTAAGCATTTAGTTCGTAATTCCGTAAAGAATTCTTGCAGTTTTTGGAGATTTTACTAATATGAAAAATATAGATATAAGGGCCTACGTTGCCCGAGGACAAAACGGACAAATAAATAAATCAAAAATAGGGTACATCAGTGCAAAATACTCTAGGAGGTGATTATAACTTTACACGCTAAAAAAATCTATTAAAATATAAATGTATTACTTCTTCCGCAGATTTTATTACACGAATGTAATATGGACTTAATTTATTTTAATAATGTTTAAGTAGATATTTTCTAAACTTTTAGTAGAAAAGCAGAAAAAAGGGGCCACACCGTTTTGAGGTTATGTTATGATGTGAATTTTTAATTTTATTTGTTGATAATGCAAAAACAGACAAAAAGTAAGTTTAATTATTGGTGGTGTGTTCATGCATTCTTTTATTTATTTAAATATGATGGGTTATTTGTATCTAATACAACCAATTATTCTTATTTTATAGGTTTAACTCATAAATATGAACCGTACTAGTGCATCGTACGCAATTCAAGAAAATAATTGAATATGTTTAGAATTATATATAAAAAGAGAAATCGAAGATCTCTAGAAACTGCTGAAGATATCTAAGGCAGGTCAACTACCACTCAAAAGACCAAGTTGCCGGCGGCAATATGGAATTAACAGGGAGGAGGATTTGGAATCCTTCAAGCGAACATAAAAAGCTGTTACTATAAAGATAAATTCAAGATGAAAAAGCAGAACCATTTTTCGTGCAATAGAAGGAAATACTCAATATTAATCAAATAAATAACTTGGATTTCAAAGTGTGTGTTTACAAAGATATTTAACTTTAGTCATAATAGGTAGTTGTCCTTTTATCAAAATAGAAACATTTCATATTTGAAAAGTTTAAATTGTATTACATTTAAATGGGTGAATCTTGGCACTACCATGATTTTGGATCCAACACGACCTCACTTCAAAACAGTGTGAAACGGCAAATGGAACTTGTTTATGGGTGTCCTGTGGTACTTTGATGTAGTCTTCCTTTTTAAAGTATAGAGGTCGGACCACAATCATTCCCATAAAAGCCAAATCAAAAAGCAAACCTACTTTTCCACTGATCCTGGTTTGATGAGCCTATTTTTAAGCAACAATGTTACTTCTTCAAGAATTCGTCCTACTACTTACTTTTTCATTATTCAGTTAATTTAAGGAAATATTCCTTTGTATTTGCTTTGTATACAATAGTGTAAAATGGAAAATTTTCTATTCTATTCTTTCAGTAGAGGCGTTGTCCTTAGCGATTTCATCAATTTCATGTAAATGGAAAATATTATATTGATAATATTTAAATTAAAGTTATATGTTTCCAGTCTTTGTAAAATTAAACATAAATTATTTACTCTGGTTTTTTATTTCATTATGAAAACCCGTGAAATTAAGAGACCCTTGCCCAGCAGTGATATGTATGTTTATGATCCATGATGTAGATTGGAAACCATGAAACACTGGTAGTATAGTAATTGTTTTTATGAACTTCATAAAAGAGAAGATTCTCATTCACACCATTTGCTTTTTATACATATATTTTATTATTGAGTAATATGCAATATTAAACACATTAACCACTATTCCCATATGGTATGGTAAAATCTCAGTGAAATCTTCATTATTCTTGAAGTCAGTAACAGGATTATGAAATTTATACAATAAAAGTTAGATTTACTTACTTTTTAATGAATCTATTTTTTAATGATACAATCAACCATTTATAATTTATAAATTACATTTCCGAATTAAAATATAATGTCACTTTTAATAACTTACACAGAGGACATAACATTCTTCAATTAACATAAAGCCACCTTTGTGGTTTAAATATTCGAAGCAATAGCCATCTACAATTTACCTACTCCTCAAAAATTAATAGTATTAATTCTTTAGTTACATTTTTTCTTCATAAAGATAAGTAGTTACCAATATTATTTTTCATATACAATAGGTTCCATGTCTGATCCTCTGATTTCTTAAACATGATGAAAATTATCTACTTTCATAAAGATTCAGCACATAAAATACCTATTATGTCAATTTTTAATATCTTGCACATACCTAGTTGGTATATAATTTTCTTTAAACTTACAGGAACCACTGGATTTGTGAATCTTTAGCATACTATGGCAATTTAATAAAGCACTTCCATAAGTGTGAAGTTTATAATCATAAGCAGGTAATCTTGAGTTCGGTGCTCGCTTATATACCATTTGTACATTGACAAATGAATTCAATGAATTGACATGTTTTGTATAGTTATGTAAATGTTCTATTTCATTTTATGGAGTAAATATGCTGAGTGGTAGCCATCTTCATAACCCATACAAACCATATAAATGAAAGCTGAAACAAAAATTAACAGTAATTAGCTACATTTCTTCATATAGGTACCTATGTAACAACAAATGTAACTGAATACACACAAATAGCTCAATGTATGATTAAAAATGTTATTTATTTTTGTCATCAAGATAAAAAGAATCCTACTTTTATTAAATAGTTATGTAGTATGGGGCATAACACAGCACCAAATCTTATAAATGGAAACATGTAGCTAGGTATGTAACCTTCTCATAATTATTCTTATAGAGAGAAATGATTTAATGAATTATTACAATAAATATCTTACCAACTTATGCGCCATACTGTCCTTCAGCAAGAAATTTTATCAATTTGTTTACTATATTTTTGGTCACTAGGGTTAGGATGATTTATTAGAAAATGCAGCGAGTTAGTCTTATTTATTGTCTTGTCTTTATCAAAATGTCTTGTCAAGTCTTTCTTCTCAAATATCAGCAAAGCATTTACAACACCTACAACAAAGCACCCTCTACATTAGTACTAATAAAATAAAGTTAACACAGAGAAACATAACCTCTTATGGTCTTACCTTTTATTACATATTTACGACCGTTGTTTTAACTCCCGGCGTTCTTCAAAATATCAGCCGGTTTTGTCAAACTCTTCCACTAATGTTATTGCCAAAGAAATATTAATTTGGCTTTTAAAACTAGCTATCACATTACCTCTCACTGAATTTTTTGTATCGTCACTCGATACGAAATTTCGTCTCGAAATACTTCGTGAGAACTGTCAAAACAGCAACTTATACTGCCAAAATGCACTTTTCGAGCGCCAACGATAGACGATTTCGTAAATCGAGGCCTCGAATTGACTCATACTGCCAATATTAGTTCCTGCTATTGGACGCTAGGGGCGCTACTAGTCAATGTATGGAGAGGAGACGATACGATTGATCGAGCTCGATGACGATGAAAACTCATACTAGGGGTACTGTCCAATAACTTAGCAAGTTTTTTAACTGCAGATATTCCGGTGCAATCTCCAATGCAAGAGAATGTTGCAATATTCGACACTGATATGTCAGCAGCAGCAATATCATTAGCAGATGCTATCGAAGAAATCGATAATTTTTCGTCAGAAAGACAAGCATGTATGTGAGTGGTTTCATATTTAAAAGACTAAAGCACAAGTCGTGTGAAGATTGCCAAAAGGCATTTCTAAGTAAGGATAATGAAACCATTCACATATTCACTAGCTTTAAAGAATATAGTGATGATAAATCATCTTTATATTACGTGAATCGTAATGTCATTGAATGTGTTGAGGTAATTGCTACAACAATAAATAATTTTTTAAAATTAAATGCTCACATTAAACATCTTAAATAAAATATAATGGCTGCTTTAGATAATATTGATTTTAGTTTTTTGGATAAATGTGTAGCACATAAAATGATCAATATCGAGCACTTGAAATGTTGCACTTTTTTTATTTGTATAAAAAGATATACAACGTTGAAAAACAGGGAAATGGATGAAGAAGATAAAGCAAAATCGATGCAGCGTAAAATGAATATATTGAAAAATAAATAATTTAATATCTACTATTTTGTTTATCATTTATTTATTTTCGTTTATCATCTATCAAGTAAATACAAACTGCATATCAACAGGGAAAAAATTATAATTTGTAACTAATACAGTTAATTGTATTACTTCATTTAATAATGGGTTTCCTTTGGATTCCATGCTCATATTTAATAATTTAAAAATACTAGAATTTGCCACTTCATGGACGAGTAATTCATGATTACCTCTCGTCACCCATTGAGCTGAAAATAATAACGTGTACAAAAATAGTTTAGACTTCAGTGGGTGGAGCGGTAATCATGAATTACTCGTCCATGAAGTGGCAAACTAGGCCGCGACCGAAATAGGACGATTTGAATATTCCCGCTCATCATCGTAGTTTATTGCTATTCCGCAATGGCGCTAGTGTCGTGTATATGTGTAGGGCTATGGTAGCACAAACATTCTATAGAGTTACAGTTCTTCTCCGCAGGAGTATTATGTTCCTTGGTTATAGGTAAACCGAGACAACAGTGCACAGTTATAGGAGGCATTTATCGTGTAGCAGAAGATGGTACGATATATATTCAGGTTAATCCTATTGAAGGTTCATGTAAAATACAGATTGAAGTAATTTCTCGTGGTTTTAACGTCAATGTTGTAAACAACATTAGTCTAACCCCTACAGATATTTCAGTACTCGAAGTGAATGACCTGGATTTCACTAAAATAAACATTAATAAAACAGTCGATAAAAGTCATAGGGAGAGGTTATTGTCCATTTTGCAAAAGTATAAACATTGTTTTGCTTCTTCGTTGAGGGAATTAGGTTGTACCGGTTTGACTGAAATGAGTATTGAGCTAACTAATAATCGACCTGTCGTATATAGACCTTATAGGCTAGCCTGTAAAGAGCGCGAAACCGTACGAGAAATGGTTATAGAGATGTTAGAAGCTGGTATAATTAGTGAGTATCATCGGCGTCGGAGCGTCGGTGGCGCAGTGGACTAGGCACTTGCCTTCCAATCGGGGGGTCGGGGTTCGAAACCCGCCATGTACTAATGTGTTTTTCGTTTCGAATTTCATATGTACATTTGTCTGACGCTCCTACGGTGAAGGAAAACATCGTGAGGCAACCTGCATACATCTGCGAAGAAATTCAATGATGTATGTGAAGTCGACCAATCCGCACTGGGCCAGCGTGGTTGACTAAGGCCTAATCACCCTAACATAGGGTAGGCTCGAGCCCCTCGGTGGGGACGTATATGGGCTGTGATGATGATGATGATAATTAGTGAAACTGTTTCTGAATATGCAAGCCCAATTGTGTTAGTCCGTAAGAAGGATGGCAAAGTTAGAATGTGCATAGACTACAGGATGTTAAACTCCATTACAGTCAAGGAAAGATATCCGATGCCAATTATTGATGATGAAATTGCAAGACTATCGGGTCAAGCATATTTCATAACGCTAGATATGGCTTCAGGTTACTATCAAGTCCCTATCTCGAAACAATCCAGACACCTGACAGCTTTTGTCACTCCGGACGGCCAATATGAGTTCAATCGGATGCCGTTCGGGTTGGCAAATGCTCCAGCAGTATTCCAACGCATGATGAACAAAGTTTTGGGTTCGTCTAGATTTACTGAAGCTACTGCCTATATCGACGATGTGCTGATTTACGGAAGGACTGCAGACGAGTGTCTTGACAGGCTTGAAAAAATTTTGGAACTTATTAACACGGCGGGTCTAACTCTCAATTTGTCTAAGTGTGAGTTCTTACAGACTACAATCAACTACTTAGGTTTTGAAATCAGTGTTGATGGGGTGAGACCTGGTAGTATTAAAATCCAATCTGTTGCAGATTTTCCACAACCTAAGAATCAACACGTTGTCCGTCAGTTTCTTGGACTTGTTAGTTATTTTAGGCGATTTATCAAGGACTTTGCTTTTATTGCACATCCTCTAAATCGGCTACTAAAAAAGGACGTACCTTGGACATGAACTAAGGAACAAGAAGAGTCTTTTCAAAAATTAAAAACTAGGCTCGTGGATAAACCCATACTTGCGATATATGATCCCTCTGCAGAGACAGAGCTTCACACCGATGCTAGCAAGATAGGAATTGGTGGAATTTTGTTACAGCGGTCTCGCAGTGAGGATCACTTTAAAGTTGTTGCTTATTACAGTCGCCAAACGTCTCCAGAAGAACGCAATTTTCATGCGTATGAACTGGAGACGCTGGCGCTGGTGTGTTCATTGTGAAAGTTCAGGGTTTATTTATTAGGACCGAAATTTAAAATTGTAACCGATTGTAGTGCGTTGAGATCTACATTTTCAAAGCGTGATTTAATTCCGAGGATTGCTCGATGGTGGCTTCACTTACAAGAATTCAACTGTACTATTGAATATCGCCCAGGATCAAAAATGTCACATGTTGACGCACTTTCTCGTAATCCAATCACTGTGAGTAATGGTGTCGATTCAATGCAATATTCGGCAGTAATGTCAATTAATAATGATGATTAGTTACATACATTACAAATTGGAGATTCTGAATTAGGTAGGATCAAGGATATTCTTAGTGTAGACATGGATGAGGAGGGTTTAAAACAAATTAAAGATAATTACCTGGGCGTGCGGGTAGTGATATTTGGTCCTGGGGAGGCAGTTGGGCTGGACAACTGTCGACACCAAATGCCAGGTAATGCCATGCGTAGGCCGAGGGAGTGTGGGCCCGAGGTCAAAGACGCCACTACCAAGTCCTCATAGTACGTCCTCGCCGCTGCAGATCTGCCGCCGCGGACCTGCAGCGGGCCGTATGCAGTCGCTGCGGTCGTGCACGCTGGAAATGCTCTAGTCCAACGAGTGCCCACCCATTTCCATCCTCCTCGGGACTAGAGTAGCCAAACTATGAAGGGCGAAGGCGAACCACCGGCGCCTTAACCGGTCCCCCCAGCAACCCCCCTTACTGCAGCCCATGGTGACTATGTGGGTGCGGGCCCGCCATCATCACAGTAGCGACGATGACGGGTAGGGGAAGTAAGTCACCCGCGTGTTTGTGCCGTGCGTGGAGACCCGTGCGGAGGGATGAAGGAGTCCTGGTGGTTGAGCTGAACACAGGTGGGTCAGTGCCTGCAGTAAGCAACACACCTCTTTGGTCTGGATTTCCTCCTAAACGGGAGGCTCGAGGCTAGCCACCTTGGGTCAATCGGCTGCGACATCCCGTAAGAGGGCTGTCTGGCGAGGTTCCTAAACTGATGGAGGACGGAGCGGCGCGGCAAGGGTTTCGGCGCGACCTTGTAAGGTTTCCCTTCCCTATGGGGACTATCGTGTCGGGAATTCCGAACCGTTGCTTAGCACGTTCTCTGTTGAGGCGGGATCCTATATCCTTGGGTGCAATTCTGGCGACTGTGCACGTTTGGTGTACAGCGTTCCCACTGAGGGCTCCGTGGCGGGCGGAAAGCCCCGAGGATGAAGTTATTACCGTGCCCCCTATGGAATCGAAAAAGGGTCCTTTTAAAACTACCGTGGCAGCCTCCACTGAGGCGCCAAAGCAACAACCGACCATTGCACCTACTGGAGCATTCAAGGTCCAAACCGCGCCACAGGCTGCGCTCTCCAGCGCGCCAAGGGCTGCAACATCCCTTGATTTGACGCCCCTAAGAGACGCCATGCCCGGGACTATTCCGAAAGGTGGTCCCATCTGGCAAACTGTCATTAGGGAGAGGAAGGTTAACAAACCTCGGAATGTTAAACCTTCTCAACCTAACAAAAAGCCAAAAACCCAAGAACGAGCGAAGACGAAGCCGCCTAGTAAGCAGAGGCGCGCTGAGGCGCGCGCTGAAAAGCGACGCGCTCGCAAACTGGCCATGGAGGGGAGTAAGCAGCCGATGGTTGCTGAAGGGTCTGCTACGACCCACGATGTTCCGGCGAGTGCTCAGCCAATCCAACGCGCGGACTCACAGTCTGCTGCAGGAGAGGTTGTGGCTCAACGGGCGCCCCAAACTGACCAGCAAGCGGGCGTTGCGAAGACGGAAAACCGTCAACGCAATACTCGTCCTCGCGGTAAAAGAGGTGGCAAAGCCAAAAACGCCGCTGCTATCGGGAAGGCCGCTGGCCAATCCCAGTCCGCGAAGCGGATCCGTCCGGATGACACCTTGTCACCCAATGACGGTAGCAAGCGTGCAAAAATAGGTGTAAGCCCCGCTACCAAAAAGAAACAAACCGGGCAGGCCAGTTACGCAGACGCAATGAGATCTAATGATCTTTGCGTCGCGATCACTACTGAGCCTACCATCTACATGAATGAGACTCAAACAGCGGCCATAGATACTGCTATCGAACAACTGATAGACGAGGAAATCTATGGTCCGATGTATTCGGAAGCTGAGTTTCGTTCACCCTCATTTCGCGGCAAAGCCTTCCATAGTGACGGAGTCTTAAAACTCTGGTGCGAAGACGACTTTTCACTGGAATGGCTGCGCCGAAATACCAACCGTTTACCACCGCCATGCGAGGGAGTCAGGCTCGTTGTAAAACGACAATCTGAACTTCCTCGTAAAGTCAAAGGTT
The DNA here is from genome assembly GCA_963935595.1 of Schoenobius gigantellus. NCBI lineage: Eukaryota > Metazoa > Arthropoda > Insecta > Lepidoptera > Crambidae > Schoenobius > Schoenobius gigantellus. Next base: position 43,388,995 of record OZ012541.1, on the reverse strand, counting down.
GCATCTTCGTGCCTAAGTTTGCAGACGCATCGACCGAAAATCTGCGTCGCAGACTTAAGAGCCAAAACCCGTGGTATGACGTCAACTCGTGGTGCCTCTACAGCGCCGAGCGCCAACCTGAAAAGGAAGGCATTTTCTTGGTGCTTGGCATCCCCCAACCGGAGGTTGTCAAAATAAAGAAGAGGGATCGACGGGTTGCCTACAAAACCGGGTCCATCTACGTCCGCTTTGAGGAGACGGAGCAGGGCGAGCCGTCAGGTCAGCCGCTGCAACCGTCGGAGACAGCATCAACCGTCCTGCCGAACCAGGTCCAGTCGGACACGGAGACCATCGAGGATCTAGGCAAGACGAAGGATCAGTCCCTCCTCGAGCCGCGGCACTCAAGCCCTGTAACGGGGCAGGAGGACCGAGGCGCCCCATCAATGGCTGTGGAGGCTCCGAAGGGGCATCATCCAGTCGACTGGTGGGAACGAGGGGCCACAGAAGCGGATGAAGAGAAGCTGCTAGGTAGCGATGGCTCCCTCAGCTCCCCAACCCGTCTACACTAACTGCATTCAAACCAACCTCCAGCACAGCCAAACTGCAACGGCTACTCTACGCAGAGTGCTGGAGGTAAATACCGAGACCGTAGCCCTAATCCAGGAGCCCTGGATTAGGAGAGGCCGAATTTGCGGTCTGACAAACATTGGAGGCAAGCTCCACCTCAACACCACCGTAAGTAATCCACGAACGTGTATTTTTACTCCTAAACATGTAAACTCCATACTAATGACCGAGTTCTGTTCCAGAGACCTGACGGCTATCAGGCTCTCTGACGACCCGTCTAGCACCTTACCCGGCGCGGTACTTGCATCCGCATACCAGCCAGGTGACGCGCCAATACCGACCCCGGAGCTTGTAGCGCTAGTCACCCATTGCGAAAGGGAAGGACTGCAACTCATCATCTCGGCCGACAGCAACGCGCACCACAACATCTGGGGCAGCGTGCAATCGAACACCCGAGGTGAGGAATTTTTAACATATCTATTTTCAACAAACCTCCGCATTATCAACGTGGGTTCGGATCCGACTTATGTGACGAGACGAGCCCAAACGATCATCGATCTTACCTTAGCGACTGAACAGATCTCAGAACACATCTCCGACTGGCATGTATCTGATGAATTATCATGTTCCGATCACAGGTGGATAAGGTATAAACTAGGTATAAAGGTCAACCAGGCAATACCACGGCGAAACCCACGTAAACTGGATCGCCACACATATAGAGCATTGACAGGAAAAAGTCTAAACGACATAAGTGTACCCTCAGACTTTAATGACACCACCGCCATTGACAACCATGTCAATATTATCACCTCAATTCTAAACATCAGCTACGAACAATCATGTCCGCTTGTGATGCCCCAAACAAAAACCAAAAAAAGCAATCACTGGTGGGGACCAGAGTTAAGTAAGCTCCGTCACAAGGTCAGGAAGCTGTTCAATAGAGCAAAAAACATGAACACAGAACATGATTGGGATAAATATAAAAAAGCCCAATACCACTACAAAAAGCAGATCCGCATTACGAAAGTAGAATGTTGGAGACGCTTTTGTACCAACATTGAATCCAACAACCAGGCAACAAGAATTAAAAACATTCTTTGCAGTGAACCCGAGCGTTGCCTAGGATATCTGAAAAAACCAGACAATACCTACACCAAATCTGATGCAGAAACTTCGGAGCTACTGCTAAGAACCCATTTTCCTGAATGTCAAATCACAGATGTTCCGAAATGGGACGAACCGGCAGCAGCAGAACCAAAGAACTCAGATTGGACAACATCCCATAGAGTAATTGATAGTAATAAAGTAAAATGGGCAATCAACAGCTTCCTTCCCTATAAATCAGCAGGCCTGGATGGAATTCTCCCAGGACTACTGATATGGAGCGATGAGCGATTAATTAATCATCTAGTGGCTATTTACAGGGCCTGTATTGCATATCGCTACGTTCCATACAAATGGAGGGAAGTCAAAGTAGTATTTATACCAAAACCAGGCAAAAGTGATTACACACAACCCAAATCCTTCAGACCGATTAGTCTGACATCATTCCTACTCAAAGGGCTGGAAAGGCTCTGCGACAGGGAAATTAGGGACAAATGCTTAAAGTATGTACCACTTCATGCCAACCAACATGCCTACAGTATGGGCAAATCTACCGAATCCGCACTACATGATGTAGTATCCTGCATTGAAAGCGGTCTATCCAAGAAACAATCAACATTAGGAGCCTTCATCGACATTGAAGGCGCCTTCGATAAAACAAAATTTAACAGTATAGCAATAGCCCTGACTAGGCATGGTGTTGATCCTACAATTGCAGGATGGATCGACAGCATGCTGAGACACAGGGCCATACAATTCACCGTTAATACCACAACAAGAGCTGTGGTAGCCAGGGGCTGTCCACAGGGTGGAGTGTTATCACCACTTCTCTGGAATTTTGTTGTGGATGAACTCTTGTGCAGACTTAACAATAAACGTCTGTATACGGTGGGCTATGCTGATGACCTAACTATCTTGATATCCGGCCCCTTCGAGAGCATCCTATGTGATCTCATGAGGTCGGCTCTAAAGATAGTAGAACAGTGGTGTACTGACCATGAGTTAACAGTGAACCCCTCCAAAACGGAGCTTATTATGTTCACAAACAAACGAAACGTAGGAAACCTAAGGTTACCTAAACTGTTTGGAACCGAGCTTTACCTTACAAATGAAGTTAAGTACTTGGGCGTTATACTTGACAGTAAATTGTTATGGAATAAGCATCTAGACCACAAATTAAACAAAGCTTGTACAATCTTCTGGCAATGCAAGAGACTACTTGGAAAATCATGGGGTCTCTCGCCGAAGATCACACTATGGCTATATACTTCCGTTATACGACCAATTGTGACATACGGTGCAATAGTATGGTGGCCCAGGACCGAACTCAGTACCGTCATAAAGAAATTGCAATCTTTCCAGAGGCTAGCCTGCTCAGCGGTTACTGGCTGTATGCAGACTACTCCAACCGCCGCTATAGAAGTGATACTGGGATTGCCACCTCTTGATTTGCATATCCAACAAGAGGCATCAATGGCAGCCATCAGATTAAAACACTTAGGAATGTGGCATCACCAAAAGGGGATTCACACCATATTATGGAACAGGATGATCGACTATCAGCCCCTCATAGCGGCACCGTGTGATAGGATCCCCAAAAGACATGTATTCGACAGGAAATACAATATACAGCTCTTAGAGCACAAACAAGATCAATCCGGAATCGACGAAGTCCGTATATACACGGATGGCTCAAAAACTGAAAAGGGCACAGGCGTAGGGGTATTCTCGATGGACCTTAACATTAACATATCAATAGCTCTGGGCGATGGAAACTCAATATTTCAATGTGAGACCGTCGCTATCACGCAAGCTGCCAACGCAGTCATGAGAAGAAGTATAAAGAACTATAACATTCGAATTATTACGGACAGCATGGCTGTATTACAAGCGCTGGGAAGTGGCACCATCACATCCCGTCTCATAAACGAATGCCATGAAGCATTGGAGATTACGGCTTCACAGAACAGAATTACGCTTCAATGGATTAAAGGACATAGTGGGTCGTTGGGTAATGATGCCGCGGATCAGCTGGCTAAAAGGGGTTCAGAAAGCATAGTGGCTGGTCCTGTGCCACGGCTGCCGATCCCCTTTAGCCAGCTGAAAACATGGACACGGCAATATACCCAAAACAAACATAATGCCCGTTGGGCAAATACCTCGACATGTAGACAGTCCAAAGAAGCGGTACCTGCACCTACACCGCGACTGACATATAGACTGCTCCACTTAAACCGACTTGAACTAAGAATAGTGGTAGGCTCTCTAACAGGACACAACACACTCAACAAACATTTACATCTATTAGGCGTAACCGACAGTCCCTTGTGCAGAGGATGTCTGAACGCCGAAGAATCAGCTGCCCATGTAATCCTGGAATGCATGGGAGTAGCCACACAACGGGCAGAAATCCTTGGCAATCCGAGGTCACTCCTAGAAGCCTGTGAACGTCCCAGGAGACTTCTGTGCTTCTGGAAGGAGCTGGGCTGGTTAGAATAACCGGCCATCCCACACGCATAATGGACCAAATAAGAGTCTAAATGCGGAAAAGGGAGCCCACTACAATACAATACAAGATAATTACCTGATCAAAGATAATAAATTGTATAGGATTATCAACGGGGACAAATCGAATATTCGATGGGTGGTGCCAAAGGGTGCAAGATGGCAGATTTGTCGGATGAATCACGATGAAATCGGACATTTTGGTGTTGAAAAGACTCTTGAACGTATGAGAAAGTTTTATTGGTTCTCCGGTATGTCAAAATTTGTTAAGAAATATGTCCAAGCTTGTATAGAATGTGATTATTCGAAGAAAGTTCCTATTAATGAAGGTCATCTACATACCATTCCAAAGATAGACATCCCATTTCATACGTTACACATCGACCATCTTGGACCCTTTGTGCGTTCAAAGCGAGGAAATTCATATTTATTAGTAATTGAGGATTCATTTACAAAATTTGTTTTTATAAAACCTGTGCGCAACACAAAAACTGCTACTGCAGTTCGAGTCCTTGAGGACATATTCTTTACTTTTCGTGTTCCTGATCGCATCATTAGTGATTGTGGAACATGTTTTACATCGCATGCTTTTAAAAGGTTTTGTTTAGATAAAGGTACGAAACATATCCTTAATGCTGTGGCTAGCCCGCGGTCAAACGGGCAAGTTGAACGATATAATCGTACTATTCTTGCCTCTTTGACTGTACAAAACCTTAACCATGATGAAATGGATTGGGACTGTCAGATTGGTAAAATACAATGGGGTCTTAATAATACCACACAAAAAACAACAGGAAGGCCACCTGCTGATGTCATGTTCGGTACTAGTATGAGATCGGAAGTCAATCCTCGCCTAAATGAAATTATTAAAGGTACACATGAGGAAGAAGATATAGAAATTATACACAAGGAAGTGAAAGATAAAATTGATCGTGGACAAGAAAATCAAAAGAAAAATTATGACAAAGGCAGGCGTCCTTCTCGCATATATTCTGAGGGCGAACTTGTCAAAATATTAAAGAGTTCATTCAATAATGACGGTAAAAGCAAAAAGCTTCTTGCATCATATATGGGTCCATATAGAGTTGTAAAGGTACTGGGTAACGACCGCTATAGAGTTGCGTCTATACCAGGGCTAGGTAAAACAAAAAATAAACGCAAAACGACTGTGGCGGCCGATCGTATGTTGCCCTGGATTCATGTAACAGCATTGCAGGTAACATTGAGGTAATATGTACTACGTACTAGAGAAGCTATCTTCTGCAAAAATCGTGCTCCATATTGATTTGAATTGTAACTAAAGTTCGCTGCAGCGCTGAAACATTAATAAGCAGTTTTTAGTACGTTATAAACACTCAGCGCTAAATCACTTCTAAAGTGCAGATTTCTCGCGACTAAAATGTCGTAAAAGCCGTATTTTTCATGGCGCTTACGCCTAACGTTCAACGTAAACAGCAACATGCGACTCTTATAGACTAAGTGACCCGTGTAAACTACCGAACAAAACGGAAAATAGGTTTAATATTAACTTTATGCATAGGAAGCTATTAAAAGTTATTAAAAATGCAATCAAGGAAATATTATATATTTTACGTTAATTTACGAGTAGAGTGTAGGACTTGAAGTTTCCATGACACATTTCACTTTTTACTTAAATGCTATTTTTGCTGGTTACTTTTTTTCGAAATTTTTTAGTTTCTTATTTAAGGTGATTTAAATAGTTTAAATTTCATGAATTTCACCACTGTCTAAATATTACTTTTTCTATAATAAATCATCCTTAAAGGTAATCAAACTTTAACCACTTAGAAACGAGCTATTATTAAGGCAAATAATAAAAAAAATGTCTTTATAAACTAATTATAAGTAAATTTTATTGAATGAAAACTTATCGAGAGTTTACGCTGCGAAATCGTAGCAGAACTGAGGGAAATTTCGATGCGTAAGCTCTCGAAAAGTTTTGATAAAAAAACTAAAAACTCTCGAAAACTTAATATTATTGTTGAAGATTTGTGAATAAATGTATACTGAATATATTTCATGTTTTGATCATATTAGTAAGGAGTGCATGAATATGTCCTTAAACGCGTGGAATGTAAATATGGGTATGTTAAAAGCCTTAAAAAGACATTAAAAATAGCATTTAATTAAATAGTAAAATGTGTTATGGAAACTTCAAGTCCTACACTCAATTAACTTAAAAAGTACTTCCTTCATTGCATTTTTAATAACTAAAAAAAATATATTACTTCTCTGAATATTGTGCTAGAACACCGATTATTACAAGACCGGGCCCTTAACATATTTTCTGGTATAAACAGAAACGTCAAGTATCCTACCTACATAGAACTTCTGCATATCTTAATCTATGTCAAGTGACACAATATGGCGTCGCCACAATATTTGTGCGTATTTAATTTTAAATCGATTATATTCAGATACTTATCGGTGAAAAGTTATTCCTTTGCACTTAGTCACATTCCTTGAATTATTAGTGCAATATCTCAACACACAACACGGCATAATTAATGAGTTTTTAGTTAATAGATTATAAATAGTCACGACCAATGGCTTATAAAACATCTAGGAAGCGACTGAGTGAAGTGCGGCGTGGTCGCCGCAATCGAACGGAACACGATTGTAACATGTGGCGTCTTCTCTATACGTAGTATTATTACCTCAATGGCAGGTAAATAGTTCTGATGAAAGTGACGTTAACGACAATGATAATTAAATGGTAATCAAAATCATGATAAATTCAAATTCAAATTCAAATTCAATATCTTTTATTCAAATTGGATTGTTACAATCTCTTTTGAACGTCAAAGCAGCTACGCCATTGGTTCACAAGTCTACGGCGGGAGACCTTGTACTGGAAAGAACCAGCAAGAAAACCAGCAAGGGCTATTTTTTTCTCCCTGTATTGTTACAGAGTCGTCAATTGGAAGCTGACCTCACAGCAGAAGTTTGAGCTCAACTTCCATTACAAGATTAGATGTGTCAGTTCTCTTCTTACTACTTATTACCAAAAATAATTTTTGTTTAAACAAATGGTTATACATAACAAGACGATTCATTATCTGAAAAATTAACACCAGGCATTGGCATCATTCAAATAATCGTTGACTTTATAATATCCTTTACTCATAAGAGTCTTTTTTACATGCGCTTTAAACTTATGAAAAGGCAAGTCGGTAAGACTTTGTGGAAGCTTATTATAAAAGGTTATACATTTCCCCATAAACGAGCCTCTAGTTTTTTGAAGCCTGAATGTTGGAACGGCAAGTTTAGTTTTGTATCTTGTGTTTAGATGATGAATTTGGAAATTGGTTTCAAATGTATTATAATTCTTATAGACATAAATCAAATTTTCATAAATGTACTGTCCTGCTAAAGTCAATATATTAATTTCTCTAAATAAGTCCCTTAAAGAATCTCTTGCTCGTAAATTATAAATAGCGCGAACCGCTCTTTTTTGAAGTACAAAAATACTTTCAATACTAGCAGCCGATCCCCACAGTAGTATTCCATATGACATGACACTATGAAAATAACTAAAGTAAATCAATCTTGCCGTTTCAACATCAGTAAGTTGTCTTATTTTTTTAACTGCATATGCTGCAGAACTAAGTTTGTTAGCCAAGGACTCAATATGTGGATCCCACTGCAATCTAGAATCTAGTGTTATACCCAAAAATTTAGTAAAGTCGATGAATTCAACAATTTCATTATTCATTTCCACTATGGTATCCACTTTTCTTACATTTGGCAATGAGAATTTAATACATTTAGTTTTACGTGAATTTAAAGATAAATTATTTATAGTGAACCAATGCAATACTTTAGAGAGAGTACTATTTACAACGTCAGTATTGCCATTTCCTCTGTCAACCTTAAATATTAAAGAAGTATCATCTGCAAATAGTACTGTATCGCACAGATTCTTAGTGAAGTGTGGGAGGTCATTAATATAAATTAAGAAAAGCAAGGGTCCCAATATCGATCCTTGTGGCACGCCCATAACTATAGGTGCACCAACAGACTCAGTTTTGTTAATAACAACTTTCTGAACCCTATTGGATAAATAAGACTCAATAAGTCTCATTGCTTCTTCAGAGACACCATAATGTTTGAGTTTATTTAAAAGAGTTTGGTGACCAACGCAATCAAAAGCTTTTGATAGGTCACAAAATATACCAATTACATCTTGTTTACACTCCCAAGCAGCAAAAATGTGTTTCAGAAGTGCAACACCGGCATCAGTAGTGCAACGACCTTTGGTAAAACCAAATTGGTTCATATGTAAAATGTTGTTACTTGAGAAATGATCAGTTAACTGATTAGATATAATTTTTTCAAATATTTTACTAAGAGCTGGTAGAATCGAAATTGGTCGATAATTTGAAGGGTCATTTTTATTCCCAGACTTAAATAGAGGTATCAACTTGCTATTTTTCATGAGGTCGGGGAAGACACCTTCATCGACACATTTATTGAATATCAACGCAAGTTGCGGCGCAAGTTCTTTAATTACAGATTTAATTATATGGGTCGAAATACCCCAAAGATCTTCAGTTTTTTTGGTACTGATCATACGAAATGTTTTCAAAACAGTGTTAGCATCAATGTGACAAAAGTTGAACACCTTGTTGCACCTCTCCACACTCCGTCCCAAAAGAGCTACAGCCTCATTGGGACATGAGTTGAGACTACTTGTAGTTTCTATGGGTATATGAGAGAAGAAGTCTTCGAATGCTTTAGCAACCGCATTGTCTGATTTAATAGTTTGGTTATTGATTTCTAAAGAGAAAGAATTCACAGTACTTTTGGGTTTACCTGTTTCCTGGTTAATGATATTCCAGGTGGTTTTTATTTTATTTTTAGATGAACAGATTTTGTTACTTATGTACATAGCTTTTGCGCACATGCACACTTTCTTGAATGTTTTAGAGTAATTTCTGACATAATTTATGAAAGCGGGGTCATTGGATGTTCCTTTTAAAGCATATAGTTCATATAGTTTTCTGCGACTTTTATATATACCAGGCGTAGCCCAATCACTAAATTTCTTTCTCCCATTTTTGATTTTAATTACCTTTTCTTTGAATATATCATTGCACTCATTTTTAACTACATGAAATAAGTTATTATACAAATTACTGGCGTTAGTCCCCTCGATCGGTAAATTTGCAGTTTGACTAAGAACATTTCTTGAAAATTTCTCTAGACCACGTTTTGTTATAGGTCTACAAGTAGTCTCACGTATAGAACAAACATGATGGTGCTCAAACGAGGCTAATTGTCCGCTATGGTCAGAGTTAATACAATTTATAATCAACTTATCTTGTACAATACAATTACAGAAGATGTTATCTATGCAAGTAGCAGATGTTGCTGTTATTCGGGTGGGTTCTTTAAATACATTATTCATGTTAAATGATTTGAATAAGTTAATAAATCTACTAGATATTTGGGATTGTTCTAAAATATTTACATTAAAATCCCCACAGACAACAATTTTTTTACTTTTTCTGCATACTATTCTTAAGGCATCTTCCATAGCAGACTCGAATTCTGAAAAATTTCCAGAGGGGGGTCTGTATACACAAATTATAATGAAATTGTCAAGTTCCACACAAGACAACTCAATTGTTCGTTCAACAGAGAGTGAAACTATGTCCTGTCTTTCCTTAAATTGGATGTCATTATGCAAAATTATTAAGGATCCACCTCTGATTGCAGATTTTCTAGTGAACGAACTTACAATCTTGTAATTATCTAAACTTATTAACAATTCATGATTTTTTACCCAATGCTCTGTGATACAGAGTACATCTATGTTTTCAAAATCTAAAAATAAATTTATTTCTAAGTCTTTACCAGAAAAGCCTTGAATATTTTGATGGACAAACCGTAAATATCGAGGCTTATCTTTGGTCAATACCTGGCCAGAGGCTACCTCTATTGTCGGATAGACTATGCTGTCAGTAATATTGTTATTGTATACAATGTATTGCAGTTAGGGCTTGTAATTCGAATAATCGAATATTCGAATATTGCGTATTTTTTTTATTCATTTTCATTATTCGAATATTGAGGAACATAAAATTCGAATATTCGAATTATTTTTATCTATCCAAGCGTCGGTGGCGCTGTGGTCTCGGCACTGGTCTGTGCCCCGCGAGTAGAATCTGGAGGCCCGCGATCGATCGTGCCATGTACCAATGTGTATTTCGTTTCACGAATGTCATATGTACATTTATCTGACGCTCCTACGGTGAAGGAAAACATCGTGAGGAAACCTGCATACACCTGCGAAGTAATTCAAAGGTGTATGTGAAATCAACCAATCCGTACTGGGCTTGGTTTGACTAAGGCCTAATCGTCCTAACATAACTGGTAAGGGTAGGCTCGTGCCCCTCGGTGGGGACGTATATGAGCTGTGATGATGATGATTTATTTATTTATTTAAGATAGGTACACCAACAGCACATAATAATATTACACACTTATTAATCTGAAGTATAAAAGAACAATTCCAATACATGTGCCCATCCCATGACAGGCGTACACAACGTTATTCATATAAACTACGGCTTTATAGGTTAGTAGGCATATTTTATAATTAATTAAGGCGAGGTTTTCCTGGAAATCTACGCGTGTACGGCGATTCCTTTATTGCCAGGTAATATAGTTGATAATCGTATAGCTTCTAATGTCGCTTACGCGCCCGTGACCGAACGAAAACGTTACTTTTTACATGTTTTATTCGATTTTTGGAAAACTGGAGTACAAAATAAAAAATGTATTTTTGCAATTTTCTAGACAATAAAAATGCACATCTATTGATAACACTTTTATGCCATTTATTATTTTATTTTCTGATTCACAGCTATTTTAAAATATTGAACAGAGTAATCTTTGGAATTTTTTTCTATCGAGTGAAATGTTATTAATCATGTTTCTGTCTTTAAGAATGTTTAGATAAAATGTTCAACAATATCATATATGAATTTGAGAACTGCATGTTTTATATTCGTGGCGGTACAGTTAATCGAAATTGTATAAAATGGGAAAGTAGCGCCTTAAAGTTATTATTACATACTCAAGTAAAATTTTGATTTCGCTATTATTTTTTTAATATGGTAGAAGTAGCAAGCTATTTGATATCTATTTATAGCTCCTTCCCTAATACTTGTTTTCTTTGTTTTGTATTCGCAATGTTTAATGTTTGTTGTTAACAAAAATTTGATGTTTTAATCTATACTTACTTACTAATATTATAAAGCTGAAGAGTTTGTTTGTTTGTTTGCTTGAACGCGCTAATCTCAGGGGCTACTGATCCGATTTGAAAAATTCTTTCAGTGTTAGATAGCCCATTTATCGAGGAAGGCTATAGGCTATATATCATCACGCTAAGACCAATAGGAGCGGAGCACCAATGAAGAATGTTTCAAAATCGGGGGATTTTTTTTCCCTATTGAGAGCTTCCGCTGCGTGCGCTGCGTAAACGGTTAGTTTCGCAAAAATCATGTATGAGAGAATTATTTCCCTTTAAAAGTTCTAAAAAAAAGTCCGGCACAGTATATATCTATCTTTTAAGGTTAGCTCACTATAACCTTTTTTATGCTAACCAAATTAGTTCTAAAATAATGCATTATTTGCGAAGGTGTTTTTATAAACATGATATTAATCCTTATCCAAATAAATACGTTATTCATCACAAGTATTTAATTTAAAACAAAATTGCCCTTTACATCATTTGATTTAAATGAATATCTTAGGAGATATCGCAGTTTTAAAATAACATCACAGCAAAATAATGATCGAGTACTGCGCGCACAATGTGCAAAGACGGCGGGCAGTCATGACGGGGAAGGGCGGTGGCCTCAGTTAGCTATCTACTTCTGCCGGAAGAAAACAAAACTAAAAATATAGTGTACGCAGAAGTACTTTAAAATAACATTAGTTTAGTTTTTTTGAGAATAACCTAGAATCTACAAAGACCCAGTTTACTCACCTATACAGGATGGTCCATCCATAGGCGTCCAAAAGAAAAATTTAGAAGCTCTATGCTATGGGGTATCCGAATCACCCCCATGTATGTTCAGCGATTTTTTGTAGTTTAGGAGCTAGAATTATTCTTAGATTTTTTTCAGTAATTTTCTACCGACATTGGTTTTCCTTTTTTATCTTTTTTTTCCTTACGTTTACAGATGTTTTTTTTGTGTAATTAATCATCATGATAGTAGCTAACACCTGAAATAAAGCGGTTTGGCTAAGCATTGCAGAACTTACATAAAATTTTATCTGAAGTTCAAAATTACTGTCAGAGTTCAGTAGTCAAAAATGTTAAGGGCTTAAAAAAATTAGTAAGGGGTGCCAGAGGTTTCTAAGCATTCTTAAAATCTGCCAAGAACCTGTAACAATGAATATCATTCATAAAAATCAGACCTTAATAGTGGTTTTTCTTCTGTAACTGGCCTTGAGGTAAACAAAGGTCGACAAATTGAAAAAAAAATGTTTTTCTTTGGGTGTTGTTGAATTGTAACGTGTCTAGTATTACTTAATATTCGGTACTCCATGGCGGTCATGTTATCGGCTTCAGATGATTTTTGAATTATGCAGATAGCCGTAGTCTTCTCGGAATATCTCTTTTAAACCTTAAAACATCTACACAGGTAAAGAAATCCTTTACCTGAGTCGTGGTTTCGGCGAGCGCAAACAATGAAACCGGTTTGTGCGAGTGAGACAGCTAGCGACGCCAGCAGCGCAGAGGACCGCAAACTCAAGCAACGCCTCAGTCGTTCTCACACTGTGTTTACTGCTGCTTGTTACGTCGTATCATATCGCTTTACTCACGAACCCTGCTACCTCATCGAATTCTGTTTTCTGTTATCGACTTGGACTGTGCGCTCGTTATCGGACTCCGCTTTGCATATCGATTTGGACTTGTTACTTGTGGTAGTGATGAATTACTCGCTAAGGGAATATGCAGAAATGCATTACTATTACGGCGTTGCTCAAGGTAATGGCCGTGAAGCAGCAAGATTGTACAGAGAACAGCTTCAACGTCGAGGAGGACGACAACCTGATCGTTATCCTGATCATCGCGTTTTTATTAACACCCACAACGCGTTGATGGCAGGCCGGATTCCTGGTCGCCATGGTGCTGGAGAAGGGATCCCTACAGCTGATCCTGATCGCAGGGAAAGAGTTGTGGAGGAAGTGCAAAGGGATAGTGCAACAAGTACGAGGAGAATGGCTCGTAGACTAGACATTCCAAGAGTTTCCATTCAAAGGATTTTGAAAGGAGAAGGATATCATCCGTACCACATTCAGAGGGTCCAGGCATTACAGCCTACAGATTACCAACTAAGGATTGATTTTTGCCACACAATGTTAAGAAAAAACGCAGAAGACCCCAATTTTTTCAATAATATTTTGTGGACAGACGAGTCTCGATTCGAGCGATCTGGAGTGTTCAACATTCACAATTACCATAGTTGGGCTATCGAGAATCCACATGCGGCAAGACCATCAACATTCCAACACCGCTTCAGCGTGAACATGTGGTCCGGCGTTCTCAACGGCGAATTTATTGGCCCTTACGAACTTCCATCCAGGCTCAATGGAGCCGTCTACAGAGAGTTCTTGGAGAATCAGCATCCAGATTTGCTGGAAGATGTTAACTTATTGCTGCGCTGTCGAAACATGATTTTGCAACATGACGGGGCGCCATGCCATTACGCAAGTCAAGTGCGAAGCTTCCTAAATGAAAACTATCCCGGCAGGTAAAACACGATAGTTGATTTACATTTTTACAATTTAAAAGCTGTGACAAATTACTAATTACACATTTTTTATCTGATTTTCAGATGGATCGGAAGAGGTGGACCAATTTCCTGGCCGCCACGGTCACCTGATCTAAACCCAATCGATTTTTTCATCTGGGGGTACTACAAAGAAAACGCATACGCGCGGGAGTCTAATAGTGAAGAAGAGCTGAGGCGGAAAATTGAAGAAACGGGAAACATAATAAGAAGCAACAGAGAAGCTTTTAGACACCTCAAACGCAATTTCTTTAGGAGATATAGATTGTGCATTTCTGTGGGAGGACGCCAATTTTAAAACCTTTTATAAATGGCACTTAAATAAAATTTAGGAACTAACAACTGTGTTTTATTTAATTAATCATAACTCTTTAAAAAAATACATTAATTTATTAAATTTAATTCAAAAATCATCTGAAGCCGATAACATGACCGCCATGGAGTACCGAATATTAAGTAATACTAGACACGTTACAATTCAACAACACCTAAAGAAAAACATCTTTTTTTTTCAATTTGTCGACCTTTGTTTACCTCAAGGCCAGCCACAGAAGAAAAACTACTATTAAGGTCTGATTTTTATGAATGATATTCATTGTTACAGGTTCTTAGCAGATTTTAAGAATGCTTAGAAACCTCTGGCACCCCTTACTAATTTTTTTAAGCCCTTAACATTTTTGACTACTGAACTCTAACAGTAATTTTGAACTTCAGATAAAATTTTATGTAAGTTCTGCAATGCTTAGCCAAACCGCTTTATTTCAGGTGTTAGCTACTATCATGATGATTAATTACACAAAAAAAACATCTGTAAACGTAAGGAAAAAAAAAGATAAAAAAGGAAAACCAATGTCGGTAGAAAATTACTGAAAAAAATCTAAAAATAATTCTAGTTCCTAAACTACAAAAAATCGCTTAATATACATGGGGGTGATTCGGATACCCCATAGCATAGAGCTTCTAATTTTTTCTTTTGGACGCCTATGGATGGGCCACCCTGTATAAACAAAGTCGCGGGTTAAAGTTAGCGTTAGCCCAAAGTAACTATTCCACGCGGACGAAGTCGCGGGCGGAAGCTAGTTTTGACATATATGTAGGTATACTTAATAACAAATTTAGTTTTTTTTCTCAATTTTGTAACGGGATAAAATAAAAAGTAGACGTTGCAGAATCACACTGATTCAATTTCGATTTACAATAGGGCAGAGTTCCGTCTTAGAAACAGTAAAACAGAGAAGTGATCTAAATATGACATGGCGCGGCACTTTATAGCCTCTCCGATAGTAAGGCGCCAGCCCGGCTTGGCTCCGATTGGCTGGCTTGGGCCGGCCGGCACACGGCCGCACGTGCCTGGCTCCGATTGGCTGGCCTAGGCCGGCTGTCACATGGCAACACGTGCCCGGCTCCGATTGGCCGGCCTCGGCTGGCCCGCGATTGGCTGAGGCGGTGCGGCGCGCAACAGTCGGCCGTCCTGAAACAATCATTGCTCCCGCAATGGAAAAACACGTGGTCAGCCCTCAAGCAGGTCAATGAGATCCTCGGCCTCAAGCCGGTCATCAGAGCCACCGGCACTGTATGATACAGGGCACTGTGACCCCGTGATAGGGCCTCAAGAGTCCGACGCAACCAGGCTAGTAAAGGCCTTGCAGCCTCGGAACCCCTTGACACTGAGGACTGTATATGTCATCACCCACACCCTAGCAATGATATATGGGCCAGAGCAAATATCATCAAGCCCAGCGCTCACTCCTGCCACACCACTTGCGGGTGCCTGCCGCCAAAGAACCAAATCTCCCTTTCTGTAAATCCGACTAGTCCTCCTTTTTTTCATCGACGTCACGCTTCATCTTATGGCTTTCCAATTCCAATCGCGCACTAGATCTATTACCACGTCTGACTTCAAAAGACTCATCATTACTTTCATTACATCAAACCACAGGGCTACACGACCATGTTGTACCCCCATTCACAGCACTACTAACACCCCAAACAATGTCAGGTAAGCCATCGGCCCAATTACCAGAAGTCTGGCCAGGATCAATCGCACGCAACGCATTCAGTAAGATCCGGCTCCACTCAACCATTGGCTCGCGGACATGAAAAAGATGTCAAAATGTACCCAAATTGCTTGTCAGTTGAACTCCTCTTAATAAATGCTGTCAAAAGCCTTGCCATGATCACTGACAAGTTTATGAGGGTAACCAATAAACTAAATATTTTTTAAAGTATACTTATTGTTTTTTACTGAATTGACCGTGGGTGGGCAATAACAAATTTAGAG
The DNA here is from genome assembly GCA_963935595.1 of Schoenobius gigantellus. Lineage (NCBI taxonomy): Eukaryota > Metazoa > Arthropoda > Insecta > Lepidoptera > Crambidae > Schoenobius > Schoenobius gigantellus. Next base: position 43,372,723 of record OZ012541.1, on the reverse strand, counting down.
AAACTATCCCACTTCCCACCAATATTATAAACGTGAAAGCGTGGATGCTTGGACACTTGGATGCTTGCCACTCAATCACTCAAAAACGGCTGAACGGATTCGGACGAAATCCGGCATGCATGCAGCCTCCGACATGGAAAAGAACGTGACATAGGCCACCCTCTATCCCGACTCCCTAAGCAGTTCCAGAGGGAAAATCAAAAATTGCTCAAAATTGAAGTCCACGCAGACGAAGTCGCGGGCAGAAGCCAGTCTGTAATAACCAACACACATTGACAACCCTTTGCTGTTCCACAAAAGGGGCACATGGTCGACATGAACCACGACCATGAGTTCCGCGGGCCTCGGAACAGGGAACAATGCACCATTCACTCCCTCTTTACCAAATCTATACATTTTTGAAAGCCATTACATGACCTATCATTGCGGCGCATCTGAACCAGTCCATCTGATCAATGCAGACACCACGAGGCGACCACCACACAATGTCCTCCTATAGAGTCCATCATCTGAGAGCACATAGCTGTTGCTTATATCAGGGGCAGCAGAGCGATCCTTAAGCTGAACAATGATACGCCTTAACTTTTTCCCCACACCATATTGTACACTCATGTCAAAATCTTGTATTGACAGCCAGCACCCAGCAATACGTGGGACAATGCCACGTCTAGTAAGGGTGGCGCGAACGGCAGTACAGTCAGTCACCACTCCCACATGCATCCCCACCATAACACACTCTAAACCTACACATAGATTCTACTACGGCAAGCGTTTCAATCTCGCAACTATGGTATACACCCTCTTCTTTACTCGTTGCCCTACTGAAACACATCACAGGCCCAAGGGAACCATCAGTGTATCTTTGTAAAAGATTTGGTAATACAGGGTCATATAAAGCCAGCATTGGCCCTGTACACAAACACAGTCCTAACCGTTGAAAACCATCGACCTGTTCAGCGCCCCATTTCCATAACCGCGCCTTTCCCCGTTAAATCTGTTAAAGGGCGAGCAACTAAACTGCGAAGCTTTTAATAAATTTACGGAAATAGCTACATAGCCCTATAAATTGACGCACCTCATGAACACTACTAGGGGTAGGAAACTGCGACACTGCTAACAATTCCGATTCACCCGGCCGAACGCCATTCGAAGACATCTCACGTCCCAAGCATGTAATTCCGTTTCATAAAAATGAACACCCACTCACATTTCACTTTAAATTTTCCGATCTTCATTTATGAAGAACCCTTTGTAAAATATCTAAACCTGACTGAACATCCAAAAGAGGGTAGCAACAAACCGTCTAAGAACGCTAACATTTCATATTTATCGGGAAAGTCATTGTGGGTCTTTGAACTACCGCCTTTTGTGATTGGAATTTCGCACCGAATCTACAACCTTATTCATTATTCGTATAACAACAGACGGTGCGTTATCTAAGTCAAACGGAACACGCGTATATTCAAATACCAATGTGGCGTTATAAAGGCTGTTCTGTGGCTATCTGCAGGGTTGATTTCGACCTGATGGTAACTTTGTGCCAAATTAAGACTAGTAAAGAAATTCTTAACGGCTGATTTGGAAACCTAATCATCGATATTAGGCAAGGGTCAACACAAAGTCTACTATCGCCGTTCTTTTTTTTTACGAATTACGTGAGAAGCAAAACATAATTCAGATTCTTGAACTATACCTGCGTCGAGCAATTCAGACACTTTGGATCTAACTACTGACTGTGCGACAAGCTGTAAGGTTGACGGTATATAGGCTGTTCACTTGTTAACTCCACTTTTATGTTTAATAAATCTGTACATCCTAAGTCCCGTGTTTTATTCGCAAAATAATCAGGGAAATCGATTAGTAAAGCAATCAAACAATCATAATCGGTTCCCATTCAACAGATCCGAACTGATTTCCTCCATGTTTGATGCCCCGACCGTGCTAACATTGGCTTGGCTAGTGTGCAATAGACTACCTTGGCTACAAAGGTAGTGCAATAAAGTAATGTGGGCTAACCTGAACCTCCGAAGGCGGTGTAGTAGTGCAGCTGGTGGCTCTGCTCTGGTGGTAGACCGCGAATGATGCATGAGAAAACTGCGCTGTCTGACAACTTACACCGAAAACACATGGCGACTTTGTCCCGATAATATTTGGTCATCGAATCCATATTTGCGATGTCTGGGAAATGCACGTATCAACATTTGCTTCCAGTCCTCCCAAGAGCAATCGTATTCATCCAGCCGGCTGCACCACCCTCCTGCCCGACCCCCCCAATCCATCCTGCAGATGAAACGACCCCATGTTTTCGCACCATCCATATGAATTTCGCCAAGTTGATCAATTTTTTTTGAGCCTTGCTGTCGCAGTAGTATACTCCTCGCTACCCGGGTCGAACTCGGGGACTAGCAAGGCCGCACGGGGTTCCTTTCTTGTAGTGACGGAGGGCATTTCGTAATTTAAAGAACTCATGGCCTTTTGCACCTCTGATTTCAAAAGCTTGCGTAGGACCCCTCGAGCTGAAGGCGAGGCTGGTGGCGAAACCCCGTCTTCGCTCTCACTAGTTGTCTCGGATGAATCTTCACGCGGAGATTCGCCCCACTCGTGCGGACGGACCAGGTGGCATACACTCGACGCATTAACTACGTTTTAGGTTTTTTTTTTATATTTATCCCACTTCTGATATGTAACGGGATAAAATAAAAAGTAGACGTTGCAGAATCACACTGATTCAATTTCGATTTACAATAGGGCAGAGTTCCGTCTTAGAAACAGTAAAACAGAGAAGTGATCTAAATATGACATGGCGCGGCACTTTATAGCCTCTCCGATAGTAAGGCGCCAGCCCGGCTTGGCTCCGATTGGCTGGCTTGGGCCGGCCGGCACACGGCCGCACGTGCCTGGCTCCGATTGGCTGGCCTAGGCCGGCTGTCACATGGCAACACGTGCCCGGCTCCGATTGGCCGGCCTCGGCTGGCCCGCGATTGGCTGAGGCGGTGCGGCGCGCAACAATTTACTTATATTGTTTTTGAACTGCTTACATAAAATACTATATAATACAGTTGGTTGTGCAATCTTACCTAATACTCATCGTCTTCATATTTTGTTGGCGCCATCTGTCGCGAACAAAGCGACATACGCGGTACCACGACGGGATAAGGCTTTGTCAATGCTAGCGGCCAGTCGTGGGCCAGTCCAAAATTCACCTTCATTCAAGCAAGTATCGTTGATGGCTGAGCGCGCGCATCTTCTTCTCAAGAAAATACTGTAACTTGATTTGGCGACACCAGCGACTGTGGTTCCTGGACGAAGACGAGGGCGGGATATCAAGTAAGTGGAACCGTGTTATGTTGGTGTAACAGCTTAATATGTTTATACGATGAGTATCGTTCCAAAGCCACAGCCATACTTAAAAATATTTTTTTTCTCCTGGCGTGAAGCTATTTACACGCTTCGCCATAAATTATGGTCCTTTTCGAATCGGATTAAACCAGTTACTATCCTTACCTGCGTAATTGTTAAGTGAGACGTTACGTATTTTTCGTATTTTCACCCGCCTTTGTCGCGTATTTACATAATTATTAAAACACCAAAAATCGCCTTTCAGCTAATCCATTATGGACGCAAATAGATTAACTGCATTAATAAGTAAGAAGAAAATGATCCTTAAAAGAATAAACAAAGTGTTTGATCAATCCAAAAAAGTTATTATTACGTCTGACACAAAGTCGACTGAAAATTTTATGGCTGACTCCGAAACTATTGAAGAAACGCGCATTGAATTTAATTCCATAGTTGACGAAATAACTCAAATTAATTTAAAAATGGATCCGGAATACATTCCGGATTATGATTGTTTGGAAACGTTTGACGACATTTACACTCGAATTAAACGTATGCGTAATAACATAAACACTGCCAAGATTACAAATATACCTAACACACCATCAACGCCAGTGACCATGAAAGTTAAATTACCACCTATAGAAATTCCCGCGTTTGACGGCAAAACCGAAAATTGGTCTATATTTTACGAATCTTTTCGAACTAACATTCATGAAAGTGCTAGCCGGTATTGTACCAACGGGAGATACATATAACATTATTTGGGATAGCTTGGTTAAAAGATATCAGGACAAAAGAGCTTTAGGTACGTTTTACCTAAATAATATATTCGATTTAAAAAATGCGACGCATTCTGCGGTCAGTTTAAATACGTTTATTGAAAACTTTTCGGCGTCAGTCGCCGCGCTAAAACAGTTAGGTATTAAAGATATAACAGATTTTGTTTTGTTACATTGTTCACTAAAAAAGGTAGATGCTCAAACAGTGCAATCGTTTGAATTGTCTGTCCGTAACACAGATATTCCTTCGTGTAGCGACTTTATTTCGTTTGTTCAAGATCAAGTGAATATATTAGAAAGATCGAATAATAATAATGTTAGTACCTACTTACAGCGGAATACAACAAACTATTCGCAAAGGGCGGAACCTACAACGCGTAGTTTTAAAACATTTTTGAGCTGTGAAAATGCTAATATAGTATGCCTTATGTGTCAAAGTAACAATCATATGATCTATAATTGCAGTCAATTTAAAAATATGGGGTCGCCTCAGTCACGTTTTGATTTTATAAAGGCAAAAATGCATGTGTAAATTGTTTAAGTTCTACACATATGAGTTCAAGTTGCAATTCCAAACATGTTTGCAATCATTGTCAAAGAAAGCATCACACGCTTTTGCATTTTAATAAAAATATTGTCAGCAACAATAACATCGCACCTCTACAGCTTCATACCTACACCCATGAACAACGAAACTCTTGCGACTCATCGACTCAGGATACAAGTGAAACAAATACTCGCCCTTATGCAAATGCAATTACGATCGAAAGTTCTACGCCGCACGATACTCACACGTCAGGTACTGTTCGCGGAACTGCGTGCGATAATATGCCCGGTCCCACGGTATCGCTGATTGCTAAGTCGAAGCCCCGTACCACGATACTTCTATCAACCGCGCAAGCGTATGCCTACGCTAAAAGAGATGATCGTAAATTAATTCGACTTTTATTGGACAATGGTTCTCAAAACAATTTGATTACTTTGGAATGTTGTAAATCCCTAGAATTATCGATGATTCCACTTCATAATGCATCTCTAAAGGGGGTCGGTTTAACATCACGCCCTGTACATGGTTACGTATATTTGACTGTAGAATCTCGGGTTTCGGCGCACAAATACTATACTGAAGCGCTTGTGGTTGATCACATCACAGACAAATTACCTGCGAGTGAAATTGACATTAGTGATGTCGCATTTGGTAATGAGATTCCGCTTGCTGACCTCACTTGGAATATTCCAGGAGTTATTGATTTAGTAATAGGTGCTCAGCTGTTCCCTTACATTTATTTAGGCAGTCGTATTCAAGTAAACTCTTCCGCACCACCGGTATTTTCGACGACGCTTGGTTATGTTCTAATGGGAGATGTACCGGTCGCGGTCCTAGATCCCGATACTGAGCAATCAACATCCTTGGCTGCATTTACTATGAGTGATTTAAATATAACACTTCACAAATTTTGGGAACTAGAAGAGATTCCAGTTAAACAATATTTTTCACCTGACGAAATTGAATGTGAAAATATATTTTCCAAGTCAGTAACCCGCGATGACAGCGGCTGTTATTTAGTTGAGCTTCCATTTTGCAGGAATCCCGGTGATTTAGGAAATTCCCGCGCTGTTGCAGAGAGACGTTTTTTTGCACTTGAACGTAAATTCAAAAATTCACCTGCGTTTAGATACAATTATAGTAAAGTCATTAATGACTATATTAAAAACGGTTATTTATCTGAAATAAAGAGTGAAGAAGATAATGGTGAAGGTTATTATATTCCGCATCACGCCGTTATTAGACAGGACAAAGCAACAACCTAACTAAGAATAGTATTAGATGCAAGTGCTAAGACTCACACAGGCTTGTCGCTTAACGATGTTCTGCACGTAGGACCGAACCTGCAAACAAATCTATTCTTACTTCTAGATTTTCGCCTATTTCCAATTGCCCTAACTGCTGATATTAAACAGATGTATTTGCAAATCTGTACACCACAATCACATCGCAAATATTTAAAAATTTTGTTTCGATTTAATGAAAATGAGAAACTGCGTACTTTTCAGTTTAATCGCGTTCCATTCGGCTTAAAGTCTTTCATGAGGACTGTACATCAATTAGCTGCTGATGAGAACCTGAAATTAAATGGAATTGCACAAATACAATACAAATAAAATAATAATAATAAAATTATACAACTGCTTATTAATTAATTTGAATAATTGAAATACGATTGAGAAATATTATCAGTGTAAAAGTCATATGTATAAAACAAATCGAATATATAAATGTCAGGATCAATGTCATTATGAATCAAATCTTATAAAAGACTTGTGGTCTCTAAAGGTCGACTGAGATGATCTGCCGCCAGAATCCATACGTCATAGTTTTTTGACATTAGTCTCAGAGCTACCTATGCTATCAAACATCGAGATACCACGTCATATTGGAGCTTCAAATAGCAATTCGGTAAACTTAGTCGCCTTTTGTGATGCTAGTCTCAAAGCTTATGGTTGTGTTGTTTATCTGCATATAACAGATAATCTCGGAAATATTGTCGTACGACTGCTCTGTTCGAAGTCCAAAGTGTCTCCAGTAAAGGTGACTACTCTCGCTCGACTAGAATTATGCGCGGCAGTCTTAATGTCTCGTTTGGTGAAAACTGTCATTGAGACGTACAGTTCACGTATTAAAGAGATATATACTTTTACGGATTCCACTATTGCGTTATCATGGATCCAATCATCTCCTCATAGATGGTCGATTTTCTTTAGCAACAGAATTGCACAATTTCAAGAAAATTTAGATCCACGGAACCTATATCATGTGCCAGGAAAGGAAAACCCCAGTGATTGCTTATCAAGAGGCTTACTACCGTCGCAACTGATCAATAACAACTTGTGGTGGCATGGTCCATCATGGATGCATTCGGTTACTGCAGATTGGCCAATGAAACCGTGTTCTCCACCCAATGGAGACTTACCAGAATTAAAGACACATTCACTGTTGTGCAGTATTCAGCCATCAGAACATGTATTTTACGAATGTTCAAAACGTATCTCGTCATGGATTAAACTTTTGAGAGTTGCGGTTTATGTAATGCGGTTCATTAAAAAATTACCAAGATCAAGAGTGATTTCAGTAGAAGACTTAAATGTGGCCGAAAGAGAAATTGTTAAATCGGTTCAAGCCGTTCACTTTTGTAGCGATATTAAAAATATAAAAAATGGTGATCGACTCTCCAATAGGATTAAAAAACTATGTCCTTTTGTAGATGAGAATAACGTATTACGCATTGAAGGGAGATTATCAAAGGCAGACCTCCCATTTGAAACAAAACACCCAATTTTACTTCCAAAACGAGATCATGTGGTAGATATTCTCATTGATCATTATCACAAAAATAACCTTCATACTGGCGCTAATTTACTCATTGCTATAATTCGTCAACGGTTTTGGATCCTTACCGCTAGAGATGTCATCCGGAAACGAGTACAAATGTGTAATAATAAGTGTTTTAGTCTTGTCCCTTCGCATCCATCGCCAAAAATGGCTGATCTACCGGCGTATCGCGTATCGGAAACAAAGGCATTTGTTCACACCGGAGTTGATTATGCAGATCCAATCAGAATTACTCTTTCTAGAAGACGGGGTCAGCACGCCCAAAAGGCGTATATATGCCTTTTTGTTTGTCTGACTACAAAGGCAATCAATATTCAGTTAGTTAGCGATTTGACAACTGAATTGTTCCTGGCAGCCTTTAAACGGTTTATTTCTACCCGTGGGCCGGTGTCATGCATCTACTCGGATAATGGCACCAATTTTATAGGTGCTAAAGCAAAGCTAGATGAAATGTATAATCTATTACAATCGACTAGTTTCCAAGATACTCTGAGTAAAGAATTGACTGCTGATCGCGTTCAGTGGAAAATGATTCCACCCAGGGCCCCACATTTCGGAGGTATGTGGGAAGAATTAAAAGTGTAAAAACTCATTTGTTTTCGGTAATCACTTACTGACATACGAAGAGCTCTTAACGGTATTGAAGCAGATAGAGGGACTTTTAAATTCTAGGCCGATTGGTTTAATTTCATCTGAACCTCAACCTGAGGTATTATACGCCTGCTCATTTCTTGATGTCTACGCCACTAAAAAGTCTACCCATAACAGATCTGCCGCCAGAATCCATACGTCATAGTTTTTTGACATTAGTCTCAGAGCTACCTATGCTATCAAACATCGAGATACCACGTCATATTGGAACTTCAAATAGCAATTCGGTAAACTTAGTCGCCTTTTGTGATGCTAGTCTCAAAGCTTATGGTTGTGTTGTTTATCTGCATATAACAGATAATCTCGGAAATATTGTCGTACGACTGCTGTGTTCGAAGTCCAAAGTGTCTCCAGTAAAGGTGACTACTCTCGCTCGACTAGAATTATGCGCGGCAGTCTTAATGTCTCGTTTGGTGAAAACTGTCATTGAGACGTACAGTTCACGTATTAAAGAGATATATACTTTTACGGATTCCACTATTGCGTTATCATGGATCCAATCATCTCCTCATAGATGGTCGATTTTCTTTAGCAACAGAATTGCACAATTTCAAGAAAATTTAGATCCACGGAACCTATATCATGTGCCAGGAAAGGAAAACCCCAGTGATTGCTTATCAAGAGGCTTACTACCGTCGCAACTGATCAATAACAACTTGTGGTGGCATGGTCCATCATGGATGCATTCGGTTACTGCAGATTGGCCAATGAAACCGTGTTCTCCACCCAATGGAGACTTACCAGAATTAAAGACACATTCACTGTTGTGCAGTATTCAGCCATCAGAACATGTATTTTACGAATGTTCAAAACGTATCTCGTCATGGATTAAACTTTTGAGAGTTGCGGTTTATGTAATGCGGTTCATTAAAAAATTACCAAGATCAAGAGTGATTTCAGTAGAAGACTTAAATGTGGCCGAAAGAGAAATTGTTAAATCGGTTCAAGCCGTTCACTTTTGTAGCGATATTAAAAATATAAAAAATGGTGATCGACTCTCCAATAGGATTAAAAAACTATGTCCTTTTGTAGATGAGAATAACGTATTACGCATTGAAGGGAGATTATCAAAGGCAGACCTCCCATTTGAAACAAAACACCCAATTTTACTTCCAAAACGAGATCATGTGGTAGATATTCTCATTGATCATTATCACAAAAATAACCTTCATACTGGCGCTAATTTACTCATTTCTATAATTCGTCAACGGTTTTGGATCCTTACCGCTAGAGATGTCATCCGGAAACGAGTACAAATGTGTAATAATAAGTGTTTTAGTCTTGTCCCTTCGCATCCATCGCCAAAAATGGCTGATCTACCGGCGTATCGCGTATCGGAAACAAAGGCATTTGTTCACACCGGAGTTGATTATGCAGATCCAATCAGAATTACTCTTTCTAGAAGACGGGGTCAGCACGCCCAAAAGGCGTATATATGCCTTTTTGTTTGTCTGACTACAAAGGCAATCAATATTCAGTTAGTTAGCGATTTGACAACTGAATTGTTCCTGGCAGCCTTTAAACGGTTTATTTCTACCCGTGGGCCGGTGTCATGCATCTACTCGGATAATTGCACCAATTTTATAGGTGCTAAAGCAAAGCTAGATGGAATGTATAATCTATTACAATCGACTAGTTTCCAAGATACTCTGGGTAAAGAATTGACTGCTGATCGCGTTCAGTGGAAAATGATTCCATCCAGGGCCCCACATTTCGGAGGTATGTGGGAAGAATTAAAAGTGTAAAAACTCATTTGTTTTCGGTAATCACTTACTGACATACGAAGAGCTCTTAACGGTATTGAAGCAGATAGAGGGACTTTTAAATTCTAGGCCGATTGGTTTAATTTCATCTGAACCTCAACCTCAGGTATTATACGCCTGCTCATTTCTTGATGTCTACGCCACTAAAAAGTCTACCCATAACAGATCTTTCCGACAGACGTGTAAATCTTACCGACCGTAAAAAGCTTTTAGACATATTAGTTACTTCGTACTGGAAGAGGTGGAGATTGGAATATTTGCACACGCTGCAGGTCAGACAGAAGTGGTGTACATCGAGTAACCCTGCTACAGTAGGAACTGTAGTTCTTGCTGACCAAGATGATGTGCCGCCGTTGAGATGGCCACTCGGCATAGTTCAACAGGTTTATCCGGGCACTGATGGTGTGGTAAGAGTCGCATTAGTTAAAACACAAACCGGTACTTTTAAACGACCAGTCATTAAATTGTATCCTATACCAAGTCAATAGTTACGGATATGTCAAAAGTTAATTCATTGCGATTTCAGTTTAAATAAGTAATAAAATATAGTTATATAGATATAATTAAAGTATAAGGTAAATAAAAATAAAATTATAAAAAAAAATTTTTGTTACTTAATTTTTTTATTTTTAATAATATAACACCATGTCAATCTTTATTACTACATGTGTATTATTTTGAAAGTCTTCTTGAGTTTAAAGATCTTATTGAGCTTATTGCAAATGCTGGCAATAAAACCATTCTCGGTTGTGGATAATAAAACCTTTTGTATTTGGATGAATCTGGCTAAAAATATGATTAAAACCAAAAATCTGCAGATATCTTCCGTAACAATGATTCGCCTGAAATCTGAAGATTTTGGTGTAATTCTTACAAAGAAAAGTTACGGCGAATTCACTCCATGGATATCAACTCCAGTGCTTAAACCTGGAATTACTAAGGCCAATTTTGAGGATCTACAAGTTGACATGGTCGAGACACCTGTACCCTTATCTGCGGAGAAAAAGAAAGACATTAATGCCATGTTGCCGTATTTTGCCGGAGAAAGCAAATTGTTTTACGGAAACCTTATGAAAGTGTAGAGTCATGTGCAAGTAATATGACAGTTACAACGTTATGGCTTGCATAAATGGTGGCACTTAAAACGTTTTGTGCTTTTCTTTTTTTTATTACATCAAAAATAATATTACGGTATTTTGCCAGAGCAAAAACTTTGTGTTAAATTGTTGATTATGATCGATAGTTCTATAATATATTTTTGAATAATTACTTTGCATTTTATTTTTCCGCAAGTAACGACCATACATTTCTATTCTGATGGCCCAACCCCACAATATCGTCAAAAAAATTTTTATTTGATTGACCTCTTCACTGAAAAGCTGGAGCTTGAATATGTAACTTGGTCATTTTTTGAAAGTGGCCATGGGAAAGGAGTTGCTGACGGTACGAACTCTATGCATCCCGATTGGAAGAGAATAGTCACCGACGCTCTCATCTACAATCATAGGTTTATCCATACTAATATTATAATTGCGAGGCTGTCTGGCTGTCTGTCTGTCCGTCTGTCTCTATGTTATGCTTTCACAGTTAAACCACAGCACTGATTTGGATGAAATTTGGAACGAAAATAGAAGACCCAGGGTCAAACATAGGCTACTTTTTTCAAAAATCACCCCTTAAAGGGTTGAAATAGGGGATGTAATTTTGTATTAAAAAAATAAACCTGAGGATAAAACTAAACACCGATGTTTACTGCAAACAAGAATGTACCAATAATCAATTATGCTTACTGAGCGTTTGCATACGCCGCGCTCCGCTATTTAACTAAACAAGCAATGTACAATAAAGCAGTACGTAATTAGACGTCACTTAAACTGGTCGATTTCTTTCAAGCATCCCTATAACATTTACGTATTAGTTTAGTCGTGTGATTGATTGCGCCCATTCGTACTGTTTTGTTTTGCATTGCATTATAATTAAAACTAAATAACCTTAAAGTTATTGGACTGTGAGAATGAAACGCTGGTTAAAACCAAATAATTCCGCTGCAGACGAAGCAAATGAAAATCCTTCGACTTCAAAGTCTAAACGTCGTAAATTTTCCGACGAATACTTAGATTACGGGTTCACAAGTACCAATTTAAACGGTGAAGAAAGACCTCAGTGCGTTATATGCTACGAAGTTTTGTCGAATGAAACCGGCCAAACTTCGACGTCATTTAGAAACAAAACATCAAGAACTTCGTGAGAAATCACAATCCTTTTTCAAAATTAAAGCCTCGAAATTAGAACGAAGCAAGAAAATAATAAATAAGACTGCTACTGGGACCAACAACGAAAGTGCTGTATTAGCGTCTTACCAAGTATCCTTGTTAATTGCAAAAAAAGGAAGCCTCACGCCATTGCTAAAGAATTAATATTACCGTGCGCTAAAGTTATGGTTTCTGCTATGTTGGGAGAGAAAGCTTCATAAGAATTAGACATATCGTTGTCCAACAACCCAGTGAAAAGTAGAATTGATGATATGTCAAGAAATGTTAGAGAGCAGTTAATTATGAATGTTAAAGCGAGCTGTTTTTATGCTTTGCAATTAGATGAGAGCACAGATATTAGCAATGACGCAAATTTACTTTCTTATGTTCGCTACGAACACAACGACAGTATAAGTGAGGGTTTATTATTCTGCATGCCTCTGCCTACGCATACTACAGGCGAAGCAATATTTGAAGTTTTAAACAACTTTATGTCCACTCATGAAATACCGTGGGAGAAATGTGTGGCAGTTAGTACTGACGGTGCTCGAGCTATGACTGGTACATGAATCGGACTTCAGGCGCGCGTTAAGAAAATGAATCTGTCTTTTATCGGGCACCATTGCTGCATTCATAGAGAGGCATTAGCTGCTAAAAATATGCCAGAAAAATTAAGAATGGTGTTAGACGACATAGTGTAGGTAGTGAATTTTATTAAAGCCAGGCCTCTAAATTCCCGCATTTTCGTTAAGATTTGTGAAGAAATGGTATGAGTTCACAAGCAGTTACTATTGCATGCTGAAGTGCGTTGGTTGTCTCGTGGCAAAGTTGTGTCGCGTGTTCTTGAGCTGAGAGATGAGATCAGCATGTTTTTTATGAAAAATTCTGTGCGAGGCGCTAATAAACATGCTGATTGATCACTTCAATGAATGGCTTACATTGGTAGCATATTTAACTGATATCTTTAGTGCCCTTAACGAGCTAAACTTGGGTCTACACGGGAGAGATAACAACATCTTCGAAGTTGAAGATAAAATATAAACAATGCTTAAAAAGCTTGACCTGTGGACTAATCGTACCATTCAATAAAACTATAACAACTCTCCTACACTGGCAGCGTTTTTGGAATCATCTGATGGAGCACTGCTGCCAACACGTGTACAAGACGAGATAATAAATCACCTCCGCGCTTGGAAGTCTTCGTTGCGGGATTATTTTTCAGTACCTGACAAAAATAAAAATTAGATTGCAGACCCTTTCACCACAGATGTTTCTGATATAACTGGCTTGACAACGGTGCAAGAAAACCAATTAATAGAAATATCGTGTGATTCTGCCTTGAAACGTAATTTCAAAGAACGCTCCTTGTGTAGTTTCTGGGTGAATATAAAAAAAGATTATAAGGAAGTCTCAGAAGAAGCACTGAAACATTTGCTGCTTTTCTCCACCACGTACCTATGTGAAAAGGCATACTCTACTCTTGTACACATCAAAAACAAATACAGGAACAGGTTACATGTGGAATCTGATTTGAGATTGCAATTGAGTAATAATATCAACCCGAACATTTCTAACTTAGTTGCAAAAAAGCAGCACCAACCTGCTCATTAATGTTTTTCTACGAAAAAGTTTGTTTTTTGTTTTTTCATTCATTGAAGGAATACTAAAATATAATATTGTCCGAAAATTGCACCTTTTTTTAATTTCCTTGGGGGTCCGCGGCTGAAAAAGGTTAGAAAACCGCTGTGCTAGGGTATGAGAATATAGATGTCCAAACTGCCAGAGCAAGATCTAGGCTACCGGGGAATCGTCTTCCCAAACGACGATACTCTAGAAGGCGGATATAAGTTCTCTCACACGTTACAGAACAGAGTGTACGTGTGGTGCTAGCGGAAATGAAGGATCGTATTAAGATGCGTGAATACCGCCGAGAACAAAATGACTTTGGATTAAACGTTATTCCAAAAATAACAAAAAAGACATCAGCAGTAAACTTGACGTTTGTCGAGTCTATCGGGCCAGTTAATGATGCCGCCGTACCGCTGTATTCAAGAACAGTTAATGTACACAGCTTTGGAGCGCAGGGCTCATCAACTTCCAACCAGGCCTCCGCAAGATGTACGAGTAATCGTACAGCATCATTATGTTTACTATAAATAAGAATGTATCAATAATCAATTATGCTTACTGAGTGTTTGCATACGCCGCGCACCGCTATTTAACTAAACAAGCAATGTACAATAAAGCAGTACGTAATTAGACGTCACTCAAACTGGTTAAGTTCTTTCAAGTATCCCATCATTCGACCCCAGCATAGCATACAGGGTGTCTCAGAAACAATGGATAAACCTTTAACTGTTGATAGGTTTCGTCGAGACCTCTCTAATCTCAAATTTTGACTTTATTAAAAATATCTCGGTTTTCAAGATATTTGATAGTTTATGATTTTTTTTAAAAATGCCACTTTTGGTTGGTTTTTAATGTGCCATTTTTACAAATACGGACTTTTTCTGATTCAGTTTTTTTAGCTTCTAACGGAATAGTTCAGCTATCAATAACAGTGGTTAAAATTAAGCTAGCTAATCACGAAGTGCTTGGAAAAAACAATGTTACAAAAAAAATTAAACAACAAATTATTTTTCTTCGCGTTTGGTCAGCTACCATGTAAAAAAAATGTATGACGCTCATCGTGCCCATTATCTTAAAAAAATGCTTAGTTATTCTAGTTTCAAAAAAGGTATGATAACCTATGCTTAATGTATCTCTTAAATTTTATTACTGCTTGAATAGCAAATGGTATGAAATTTTAAAAAGATTTTTTTCGGAATAGTTATTAATTCTTAGTTTGAATAAAGAATTTGAAATAAAACAACATGAAATTTTAATTTTTTATTACATTTACAATAAATGTTCGAATTGGCGTCCTTGCGCTCTGATACACGCCCTACATCTTTTTATAAAAGAAAGTTTGATGCGGCGCGCGTAACCAGACGTTTTTATGTGTGCAGCTGCATTTTGTATGCGAGTACGCAACTCTGTTATTGAGGATACTGGCCTCGCGTAGACAAGGTCTTTCAGACATCCCCAATAAAAAAAATCCAATCATCTATCATCAAAACCATCATATCATAGCAACAAGTGTGGACTTACACCCCACATTTTTTGGTCCTTGAAGATTTTGATCTAGCGCGCGAGTTGATCAAAAGCAGGACTCTCGCGTTCCGTTTTCACCGAGCAAGTTGAAGATTGGTTTGCGAGTTTGAAGCTTGATCCAGTAGCATCGCCGGCAGCTGGGAGGTTCGCATGTCAAATCGTGACAAAGTTGTTTCGCAAACAGCATTGCAACAAGTAAGATTGCTCCTTTTATTTTTTGTCTATTTAATAAATCGTCATGGACGCCTTACTCAGCCGTCAAGCAGAAAATTATGACAATATTAACAAAATCAAACTCTTGTGATTGAAGCCGAATACAACATCCTTAAACGAAATGAAAACGTAATGAGCAATCAATGTAAATTAATACAAGAACATTTGTACAATATTTCGAAAATCGTTAAAATTGTGTAAGATTAGATATCAAAAACGCCTATTATATGATGTCTTCAGCGCTGACTGCTGACTTAATAATATCAAATATCCGACGTATACAAAACACGCTTATTAGCACAGTGACTGACATGCGTCAAGGCCACATCGACACTCACCTGCTATCCCCGGAAAAACTGAAGAAACAATTATTTATAATCACAGCACATCTACAGGCGGATCTCGTTGTTCCAGTTGACATCATTTATGTGAAATATTTGTATAAGCTATTAAAGGCCTCCGTAAGAGTAACAGAAAATTATTTAGTTATAAAAATCAAAATACCTATACTGAGCAATGAAAATTTCGAATTACATAAAATTATATCTGTTCCTCAGAAAAGAAAGACGCTTATGTACCAGTCGATTCCAGCATCGCCATATCTTGTATATAGCACGAAGCAGAACAAAGTCATGTTATTATCTGAAAATGACAAACAAGCATGTTTTCATTTATCTGATTCTAATCTTTACTGCTCAATAGATCATGTTTTATATAATTTAAATAGCATGCAATCAATGTGTGACATAAGAACAGTTCACGATAAATATACTTCGCCTTGTAAAGTGGAGACATCAGCCTGTAGCGATAAATGGGTCAAGTTACACGCAAAGAATTCCTGGCTATTCTCATGTTGCAACAAATGCAACGTATATTTTGCACAGCTGGCTGGACAGTCGAAGAACACATAGATAATGGTGTCATCATTCTGGGTCAAGGTTGTACACTTGCCTCCGATTTATTCACTATATTCGGACATAATCATTATTTAAGCAATTTGCACACCAATGAAAATATCGAAGTTCCAGAGCTGTCCATACTAAATAAAATAATAAACACTACTATATCAATCATTGCCAGAACATTTCTCCACCATAGCACCTTTAGATTGGCAAAACTTAAAGACTCAAATAGACAATTTTAAAGAACAATCAAATCAGCCTTTGACGGTACATGATGTACATCAATATGCTGTATCATATATCATCATAGCTCTGCTTCTAGTAGTAGGTATCATCAGTATTATTGTCATCAAGAGAAAACGCCAACAAGAGCTATCCGACAGACAACCAGCAGCAGAGGCGCAGTCGCCGCAGGTGACGCCTGCGCGCCGCGCCCCGCCCGCAGCCACGCCCGCGGCCAGCATCAACAATGTGTGTGTGAGTGTGCGAAGTGAACTTAGTAGTTTTAAAAGTAAGCTTAGATAAGGGCACGTCACCCACAGTGCCGCATTCGGTCAAAGTTGAAGTGCATAGTGACAGTGAATGAGTGGTGTGATAGTGTTAAGATTTAATGTAATAGCAAAATAGTCAATCAAGCATTTAAGAGTGTAGGCTACCTACCTACAATTCCTATTACATCTACATATTTATATTATAATTATATGGTTAATATCTGCATTAATACATACTCTTTATTTATTATAGCATAATAATATCTATTTACATTATATACATAGCAATACACCCTAATTATATATTATTGTTATTACATATTTATAATTACTATTTTCATAATTACTCAATCCATACACAATTCCTAATAGGTATCAGACCGGTGGACGTGCCGTGCTTTGGAAACGCGCGCTTCAAACCGACCCTATTGTTCGCGCTAATGACGTAGTCGCCTCGGCAAGACAAGCCGGCGGCGCACGCGCACGTTCGCCAGTGGAGACACTATCACGACGCGAACCGCTTGTTCCTCTGCTACCGCTCTTGACCTTGCGCTCATACGTTAGCGTACCTAACTGCTTTCCGCCTTGTATTACTATTGTTCATCTGTTATTGTATGTTCTTCCTTCTGCTTGTGAACGATATTGTGCTTGTGCTTGTGCGCGTAAAGTCTGTACTCCTTCCGTATTTTGTGTATTTACATGTGAGAATTGTGATTGGATAATAGACCATCTTGTAAGTTGAACTGTTATTATTATTTCTTACATAAACAATATAACGTGGAGAATACACAAACATCTTGCATCTCCATACTGGTGACCCCGCACGAACATGGAAAAAACATTCCACGACGCACGAAGCAACGCCACAGATGAGCGCGTTCCCATGGACACGGACGACAATTTTGACGGACGTCAATCTACAAGCGGAATGTCGGTAGTTTTTAAAGTAGGCGTGAGAGTGCCTCCATTTTGGCCTGAGGAGCCCGAAATTTGGTTCGCGCAAGTCGAAGGTCAATTTGCAATTTCCGGAATCACAAATGACGCCACAAAATTTAATTATGTTATCAGTCAGCTCGATAACAAGTTCTCCAGAGAGGTCAAGGATATCATTATCAAACCTCCCGCTGCTGACAAATATCTGAAGCTGAAGACGGAACTAATCAAAAGGCTGACGGCTTCTAATGAAAAGAAATTGCAGCAATTATTGATGCACGAAGAGTTGGGCGACCGTAAACCGTCTCAGTTCCTTCGTCATCTTAAGGGGCTCGCTGGATGTGACGTCACTGATGAGTTCCTGAAGACTATTTGGACCAGTCGTCTTCCACATGGCGTACAGACGGTGCTTGCTGGTCAGCCGTCCACCAGCACAACAGATGACCTAGCGGATCTCGCCGATCGTATACACGATCTGGCTTTTAGCACACCGAGAGTTGCTGCAGTGAGTGATGCCGTTCCCGGTTCCGCTATCACGGAACTTACAAAGCAGGTTGCCGAATTGACCAGGCAAATGCAAAAACTCATGTCTGAGAGGAGCGGCAGACAACGAAGCCGACCTTCTCGTCGATCCAGGAGCAGATCTTCATCCACCCCGAGGCAGCGGTCGAACTCCAATTACCGTAAGTTCCCGCTGTGTTGGTATCACGGCAAGTTCGGCGACAAGGCAGAGAAGTGCATCCGGCCTTGTGACTTCAAGGCGGGAAACGCCGGGAGCAGTCGATAATGGCGACTGACGACTGCTCATCATCATCTTCGGGTCGCCTCTTCGTGACGGACCGTTCTACAAAGATACAGTTCTTGGTCGATACTGGCAGCGACCTCTGTGTCTTTCCACGGTCTTCGCTACGAGAACGTCGTGCCCGTAACAACCTCGATCTGTGTGCAGCCAACGGGTCTAGTATCGCAACATACGGTTATGTACATTTTAACTTAGACTTTGGTTTGCGTAGAAGCTTTGCTTGGCGCTTTGTTGTAGCTGACGTTACCAAGCCTATAATTGGTGTCGATTTTTTAAATTATTATAAATTAATAGTAGACATTAGGAATAAAATGTTAATTGATAATACTACTTCAGTATCTACTGTAGCTAGCTTCACTTCATGTAATGTTTTCTCCGTGAAGGTCTCAACTGGTGATACTCGTTACCACAAAATATTGGGTGAGTTTCCAGACATAGCACGTCCAGCTGGTATTCATCGCACCACACCTCATAACACTGTACACCATATCCGTACCACACCTGGTCCCCCCGTATCTTGTTCTCCTCGACGCCTAGCTCCCGATAAGTTAAAGATCGCTCGACAGGAGTTCCAATCGATGCTGGCTAACGGTACAGCTCGTCCATCAGAGAGTCCATGGGCTTCACCCCTACACCTTGCACCGAAAAAGGATAACGGCTGGAGACCGTGCGGTGATTACCGCAGACTCAACGCTCGAACTGTACCCGACATGTACCCAATCAGGCACATTCATGATTTTGCCCATAGCATTTCAGGATGCAAAGTCTTCAGCGTGCTCGACCTTGTGAAGGCTTATAACCAAGTACCAGTCAGTCCCGAAGATATCCCGAAAACTGGGATCACCACGCCTTTTGGATTGTTTGAATTTCCGTTCATGACCTTTGGTCTACGTAATGCGGGTCAAACATTCCAAAGGTTCGTGGATGAAATGACCAGGGGTTCGATTTCGTATTTTGTTACCTTGATGACTATCTGGTGTTCTCAAGGTCAGTAGAGCAGCATGAGCAGCACCTGCGTGTCATATTTGAAAGGCTGAAGAAGTATGGCATGTTGATCAACACGTCTAAGTGCATCTTTGGGGTAAGCGAGGTTACTTTCCTGGGATATCATATCTCGGAGCACGGTACCCGACCACTGGGAGATAAGGTTCAGGCCATTAAAGGGTTTCCAGTCCCTACCAACGTACGACAGCTTAGGCGCTTATTGGGAATGCTGAACTTCTATCGGCGTTTCCTTCCACAAGCGGCCCAAACCCAAGCACCATTGCATGCCCTTCTCACGGGTAATGTCAAAGGTACTCATCCTGTTAGTTTGACAGGTGACACCTTGGCAGCCTTCGACGCCTGCAAAGAGAGCTTGTCCAAAGCTGCATTATTGGCCCATCCGGATTGTGCTGCCAAGCTTGCACTAGTTACCGATGCGTCGGATAAAGCTATCGGAGCTGTATTACATCAGCTGCAGGACGACGCATGGCAGCCATTGGCCTTCTTCTCTCGGAAGCTAAGCCCGCCTCAGGAGAAGTACTCACCGTACGACAGAGAGTTGCTTGCCATTTATGAGGCAATAAAACACTTTCGGCACATGCTCGAGGCTAGGCACTTCGTTGTCTATACTGACCATAAGCCCATCAGTTTCGCTTTTCACGAAAGGAAAACGAACTGTTCGCCTAGGCAGTATAGACACCTAGACTTCATTGCGCAGTTTACGACAGACATACGCTACATATCCGGTAAGGATAATGTCATGGCTGATACTCTTTCGCGCATTGAAGAACTTAGCATGCCTACTAACCTCGAGTCACTAGCCGAAAGTCAAACCTCAGACCCTGAACTCTCCAAGCTTTTAAGCAGTAACTGCTCGTTGCGCTTGGAGAAACGTCAAATACCTGGGTGTCGTATTAAAATTTACTGCGATGTCAATTACCCGACCGCCAGGCCTTTTGTAACAACATGCTTCCGCAAGCGAATATTTGACAGCTTGCATTCTTTCAGTCATCCTGGCGCCAATGCATCCGCTAAATTAGTCGCAGACCGGTACGTCTGGCCAGGCGTCAGGAAAGATTGCAAGGTTTGGGCGCGTGCTTGCATGGCATGTCAGCGTGCCAAAGTAAGCTGACACGTCACAGCGCCACTAGGTACCTACCATCTACCACGAGCGCGGTTCAAGCAGGTCCATATCGATCTTATTGGGCTGTAACGGTGTGCTTTTTAATTTATAATTATTTGCATATTTTTTTTAAAAATCAAATCTAACTATTAATAAATTAAACTAATCCAAAATACAATGCTATAAATTACCTGAATCTATCTAATCTAATAATAAATCTAGCCTTATAATAAATTAAATACATAATATGAAATAATTGCGCGCGCGCCGTTTGTTTACAAAACTACGATAACCAGTCGATCGCTGAGCTCTCGGTGACGTCACGCGCCTATTGTTTCCATACGCCAACCGACTTGCCACTGGGCAATGGCTCCACTTTACTCGATTTTCTTCCTTAGTGCCTAAACGCTAAGGACGGTTATTGGTTGCGCTCCCGTGATGAACGGCTAGCTTAGAAACGAAATCGTGAACGTATGAGCGGAATGATGAATTGAGAGACAATATTCTCACTCGCGAGCCATACGCGATATATATTCAAGTACGGCATACGCCGGGTCCTTTTCTCATTATTTGCTTGCTGGAGCGAAAACTTCTACTCGAAAAATCTACAGTACCCCTAGTATGAGTTTTCATCGTCATCGAGCTCGATCAATCGTATCGTCTCCTCTCCATACATTGACTAGTAGCGCTCCTAGCGTCCAATAGCAGGAACTAATATTGGCAGTATGAGTCAATTCGAGGCCTCGATTTACGAAATCGTCTATCGTTGGCGCTCGAAAAGTGCATTTTGGCAGTATAAGTTGCTGTTTTGACAGTTCTCACGAAGTATTTCGAGACGAAATTTCGTATCGAGTGACGATACAAAAAATTCAGTGAGAGGTAATGTGATAGCTAGTTTTAAAAGCCAAATTAATATTTCTTTGGCAATAACATTAGTGGAAGAGTTTGACAAAACCGGCTGATATTTTCAAGAAAGCCGGGAGTTAAAACAACGGTCGTAAATATGTAATAAAAGGTAAGACCATAAGAGGTTATGTTTCTCTGTGTTAACTTTATTTTATTACTAATGTAGAGGGTGCTTTGTTGTAGGTGTTGTAAATGCTTTGCTGATATTTGAGAAGAAAGACTTGACAAGACATTTTGATAAAGACAAGACAATAAATAAGACTAACTCGCTGCATTTTCTAATAAATCATCCTAACCCTAGTGACCAAAAATATAGTAAACAAATTGATAAAATTTCTTGCTGAAGGACAGTATGGCGCATAAGTTGGTAAGATATTTATTGTAATAATTCATTAAATCATTTCTCTCTATAGGAATAATTATGAGAAGGTTACATACCTAGCTACATGTTTCCATTTATAAGATTTGGTGCTGTGTTATGCCCCATACTACATAATTATTTAATAAAAGTAGGATCCTTTTATCTTGATGACAAAAATAAATAACATTTTTAATCATACATTGAGCTATTTGTGTGTATTCAGTTACATTTGTTGTTACATAGGTACCTATATGAAGAAATGTAGCTAATTACTGTTAATTTTTGTTTCAGCTTTCATTTATATGGTTTGTATGGGTTGGCTACCACTCAACCACTCAGCATATTTACTCCATAAAATGAAATAGAACATTTACATAACTATACAAAACATGTCAATTCATTGAATTCATTTGTCAATGTACAAATGGTATAAGCAAGCACCGAACTCAAGATTACCTGCTTATGATTATAAACTTCACACTTATGGAAGTGCTTTATTAAATTGCCATAGTATGCTAAAGATTCACAAATCCAATGCTTCCTGTAAGTTTAAAGAAAATTATATACCAACTAGGTATGTGCAAGATATTAAAAATTGACATAAGAGGTATTTTATTTGCTGAATCTTTATGAAAGTAGATAATTTTATATGAAAAATAATATTGGTAACTACTTATCTTTATGAAGAAAAAATGTAACTAAAGAATTAATACTATTAATTTTTGAGGAGTAGGTAAATTGTAGATGGCTATTGCTTGGAATATTTAAACCACAAAGGTGGCTTTATGTTAATTGAAGAATGTTATGTCCTCTGTGTAAGTTATTAAAAGTGGCATTTTATTTTAATTCGGAAATGTAATTTATAAATTATAAATGGTTGATTGTATCATTAAAAAATAAAGATTCATTAAAAAGTAAATAAATCTAACTTTTATTGTATAAATTTCATAATCCTGTTACTGACTTCAAGAATAATGAAGATTTCACTGAGATTTTACCATACCATATGGGAATAGTGGTGTAATGTGTTTAATATTGCATATTACTCAATAATAAAATATATGTATAAAAAGCAAATGGTGTGAATGAGAATCTTCTCTTTTATGAAATTCATAAAAACAATTACTATACTACCAGTGTTTCATGGTTTCCAATCTACATCATGGATCATAAACATACATATCACTGCTGGGCAAGGGTCTCTTAATTTCACGGGTTTTCATAATGAAATAAAAAACCAGAGTAAATAATTTATGTTTAATTTTACAAAGACTGGAAACATATAACTTTAATTTAAATATTATCAATATAATATTTTCCATTTACATGAAATTGATGAAATCGCTAAGGACAACGCCTCTACTGAAAGAATAGAATAGAAAATTTTCCATTTTACACTATTGTATACAAAGCAAATACAAAGGAATATTTCCTTAAATTAACTGAATAATGAAAAAATAAGTATTAGGACAAATTCTTGAAAAAGTAACATTGTCGCTTAAAAATAGGCTCATCAAACCAGGATCAGTGGAAAAGTAGGTTTGCTTTTTGATTTGGCTTTTATGGGAATGATTGTGGTCCGACCTCTATACTTTAAAAAGGAAGACTACATCAAAGTACCACAGGACACCCATAAACAAGTCCCATTTGCCGTTTCACACTGTTTTGAAGTGAGGTTGTGTTGGATTCAAAATCATGGTAGTGCCAAGATTCACCCATTTAAATAATGTAATACAATTTAAACTTTTCAAATATGAAATGTTTCTATTTTGATAAAAGGACAACTACCTATTATGACTAAAGTTAAATATCTTTGTAAACACACACTTTGAAATCCAAGTTATTTATTTGATTAATATTGAGTATTTCCTCCTATTGCACGAAAAATGGTTCTGCTTCTTCATCTTGAATTTATCTTTATAGTAACAGCTTTTTATG
The DNA here is from genome assembly GCA_963935595.1 of Schoenobius gigantellus. NCBI lineage: Eukaryota > Metazoa > Arthropoda > Insecta > Lepidoptera > Crambidae > Schoenobius > Schoenobius gigantellus. Next base: position 43,348,739 of record OZ012541.1, on the reverse strand, counting down.
TTCGCTTGAAGGAATCCAAATCCTCCTCCCTGTTAATTCCATATTGCCGCCGGCAACTTGGTCTTTTGAGTGGTAGTTGACCTGCCTTAGATATCTTCAGCAGCTTCTAGAGATCTTCGATTTCTCTTTTTATATATAATTCTAAACATATTCAATTATTTTCTTGAATTGCGTACGATGCACTAGTACGGTTCATATTTATGAGTTAAACCTATAAAATAAGAATAATTGGTTGTATTAGATACAAATAACCCATCATATTTAAATAAATAAAAGAATACATGAACACACCGCCAATAATTAAACTTACTTTTTGTCTGTTTTTGCATTATCAACAAATAAAATTAAAAATTCACATCATAACATAACCTCAAAACGGTGTGGCCCCTTTTTTTCTGCTTTTCTACTAAAAGTTTAGAAAATATCTACTTAAACATTATTAAAATAAATTAAGTCCATATTACATTCGTGTAATAAAATCTGCGGAAGAACGAATACATTTATATTTTAATAGATTTTTTTAGCGTGTAAAGTTATAATCACCTCCTAGAGTATTTTGCACTGATATACCCTATTTTTGATTTATTTATTTGTCCGTTTTGTACAAAACGGACAAATCTTTTTATATCTATATTTTTCATATTAGTAAAATCTCCAAAAACTACAAGAATTCTTTACGGAATTACGAACTAAATGCTTAATTTCCATGCTTTAAATCTACTAAAAAAGTAAAAATATACCAAAAGTGGTATCACCGAATTTTAGTGAAACGTCGAGTTATGAATGAATGCTACGTGTCTCTTTTTAGCACATATAAAGTGAAAGAGATAGAGAATAAGCAATATGAAGTTCGTTCAATCGAGTGATCGTGAGCTCGATATGGTGAAGACGCGCGATCGAATTGTAAACTCATACTACCAATTGACTCGATGACGATCAACGTTATCGTTTACTCGACGACGATCACTCGATCGGTTTTGAGAAAACTCATAGTAGGGGTACAGAACATTAATAATCTAAAGTTGAAAACTAATAATAAGTAATTCTCTGATATTGTGAGTTTTCTATTCCAAGTACTGTGTTTACCCCGATTGGGGTTCCTTTACTGAAGTAGATGTTTCGGTACTGGAGTGGAAGTTTCCGTACTGGAGTGGAGGTTTCCGTACTGGAGTGGAGGTTTCCGTACTGGAGTGGAAGTTCCCTTACTGGAGTAGAAGTTTCCGTACTGGAGTGGAGGTTTCCTTACTGGAGTGGACGTTTCCTCACTGGAGTAGAAGATTCCTGACGTTTGATTCCAATACTGGAGTTACCGCTCGTTGGAGCTGGTGCCGTACGAGCTGACGTACGACGACCGCATTTACACCGCCACGAATACCCGATACCGAAGTCAACCACCCGACGCCGACGCCCTGCACCTTCAACGTCGCGGCCAGTTAAGTGGTACCCCACAGGCGGTTACTAGTGTCCACAGCCCAAAAATCAACTCACGACCCTCTCTAAATTGCTACCTACAGTTTTTAATAGTAATTCCTTTTTCTAACGATTTTTTTGTAAATATTATTTAAATTAAATACTTAATTTGTAACTTTTCACCTTTTTATTTTCTACCCAACTAAGAAGGTTACAGGGCCACTTCCAATGTCTCAGGGCTATCGGTACTGTCTTACTGCCATTGACCTCTTTACACGATGGCCAGAGGCAGTACCGATTGAAGATATTACCGCTGAAACTGTGGCTAAGGCGCTACTCTCATCGTGGATTGCTCGGTTCGGCTGCCCTACGACCATAACGACCGACAGGGGTCGGCAATTTGAGTCGGCTTTGTTTCAATGCCTAGCTCAAATAGTCGGATTTAAGCATAAACGCACGACGGCGTACCACCCGGCGTGTAACGGCATGGTGGAGCGCTTCCACCGTCAGCTGAAAGCGGCAATTGTATGCCATGCTAACGACAGGTGGACTGAGTCACTGCCGTTAGTCTTGTTAGGTGTCAGAACAGCCTTCAAAGAAGACTTATAAGCTTCTTCGGCTGAACTGGTGTACGGGGAGCCATTGAGACTACCTGGTGAATTTTTTGAGCCGTCTGTTCCCGGTAGTACCGACATGTCAGAGTTTTCTGCTCGGATACGAGACTTCGCGAAAAATCTGCGCCCTGTACCAGCCTCGCGTCATAGCAGCCCAAAAATATTTATTTTTAAGGAGCTCAGTACCTGTGATTTTGTCTTCCTTCGTGATGACTCATCACGGGGTTCCTTGACTCCGGCTTACTCTGGTCCACATAAGGTGTTGACTAGAGATGAGAAAGTTTTTAAAATATTATTTAACGGTAAGGAAGTTACGGTTAGTGTAGATAGGCTGAAACCGGCTTACATACTTTCCGACCGTTGTAACGACTTTTCCCCAGAGCCTGACGTCCAGAAGGAGCGAATTACTAGAAGTGGGCGTCATGTAAGGTTTCCAGATTTTTATCGCCCTTGACAGTCTCTGGAGGGGGGTGGTGTAGGCTACCTACCTACAATTCCTATTACATCTACATATTTATATTATAATTATATGGTTAATATTTGCATTAATATATACTCTTTATTTATTATAGCATAATAATATCTATTTACATTATATACATAGCAATACACCCTAATTATATATTATTGTTATTACATATTTATAATTACTATTTACATAATTACTCAATCCATACACAATTCCTAATAGGTATCAGACCGGTGGACGTGCCGTGCTTTGGAAACGCGCGCTTCAAACCGACCCTATTGTTCGCGCTAATGACGTAGTCGTCTCGGCAAGACAAGCCGGCGGCGCACGCGCACGTTCGCCAGTGGAGACACTATCACGACGCGAACCGCTTGTTTCTCCGCTACCGCTCTTGACCTTGCGCTCATACGTTAGCGTACCTAACTGCTTTCCGCCTTGTATTACTATTGTTCATCTGTTATTGTATGTTCTTCCTTCTGCTTGTGAACGATATTGTGCTTGTGCTTGTGCGCGTAAAGTCTGTACTCCTTCCGTATTTTGTGTATTTACATGTGAGAATTGTGATTGGATAATAGACCATCTTGTAAGTTGAACTGTTATTATTATTTCTTACATAAACAATATAACGTGGAGAATACACAAACATCTTGCATCTCCATAAGAGTAGCATAGTTTAAGTATGATTGGTTCATCTTGTATCATTAAATATAATTTTATATCATGTAGATTTTAAACAGCACTAATTTTATATAAGTTTTGTCTACCAACCATATTATAGTTATTGTTTATTTATTCTCTTTTGCTGGTGGGCAAGATGTACGAGTAATCGTACAGCATCATTATGTTTACTACAAATAAGAATGTATCAATAATCAATTATGTTTACTGAGCGTTTGCATACGCCGCGCACCGCTATTTAACTAAACAAGCAATGTACAATAAAGCAGTACGGAATTAGACGTCACTCAAACTGGTCGATTTCTTTCAAGCATCCCATCATTCGACCCCAGCATAACATACTTAGCATCTATCGTCAAAACCATCATATCATAGCAACAAGCGTGGACTTACACCCCACAGTAACTCTCGTAGCATAGCTGAGATCTATCCGTCTACAATATATAAAATAGTTACTTTGTTCAATTTCCATAGTTGCAAAATCTTGTGGAAAATATTACTGATAAAATTTTTGTTATTTTTAATGCTTTTTAATTTCAGAATACAGTGTGTCCCCGGATAAGGTACACAAACGAAAATGGGTGAAACTAGACTACAATTTATCGATAAAAAAAGAGAAAAATTATTAAAATTAAATTGTATTTAAAATTGATTTTTTATTTTTTTATTCTCTTTTTAAGACCTTTTGTGTTTGTAAAATTATAACATTGTAACCACTGCGTAGATTTTGTTCAAATAAAAACAATACTGATGCCAAAAGATTAACACTGTATGGTAAATAAAAAAAAAGTACATAAAAGCAGTCAATAGGGAAAAAAAACATTTTTTTTCACTAATTTTGAACATAAAAGTGTTAAATTTTGATTAAATGTTTATTTCTACGAAATAATGCCCCCTATAACAATTTATTTTTATTACCTCTTATTAATCCAGATCTTATAACCTTTTCAACAAAAAAAAATCAACATTCTGTCTCTAATACATGCTTAGCTACGAGGCTTTGATTGAGGGGCCTGCTAACGCGCCGTCCCCTGGCGCCCGCGCCGCTGCCTTTTTGTGAACCGCTGAGGTAGCTTTCGAACCATAAATCCTGTCCTGTCAGTCCTGACGAAACAGAGGATATTTTTGCAAAATCACCAAACCGATCTATGTTTCATGATTTAACTGATGCCCAAAAATGGCCTGACTCCGACGAATATGATATACAAGAAAAAATCGGCCAAGCGCGAGTCGGACTCGCCCATGAAGGGTTCCGTAGGATTTATGACGTATTAAAAAACTACTTACTAGATCTCGTTCAAACCAATTTTCGTTGGAAATTTGCATGGTAATGTACATCATATATTTTTTAATTATTTTAGAAGTTACAGGGGGGACACACACATTTTACCACTTTGGACGTGTCTATCGCGCAAACTATCCAGTTTAGAAAAAAATGATATTAGAAACCTCAATATGATTTTTGAAGACCTATCCATAGATACCCCACACGTATGGGTTTGATTAAAAAAAAATAAGTTTCAGTTCTATGTATTTATTCCAAAATTTATTGCTTTTTTCTATTTTTGTGCGGAAATTGAAAATCTTAATGCGGTTCACAGAATACATCTACTTACCAAGTTTCAACAGTGTAGTTCTTATAGTTTCGGAGAAAAGTGGCTGTGACATACGGACGGACAGACAGACATGACGAATCTATAAGGGTTCCGTTTTTTGCCATTTGGCTACGGAACCCTAAAAAAGAAGATTGGGGTCATGACCCAAAGCGTAAGTTATGTAAATAAAAAAGAATGTGGTACAGTAAGCTCCTTGTCAAGCTTCACTGTGTGACCTTTGGACCGTTCTAATGTCGCTCGTAATAGTGGCGGTTTTCCTAGTGTAAATGTATAACTTGAATGGGAGCTTACTGTACCATGACTGAAAGGACTCTGACCTGTACCGACAATGGAGTACAGATGCAATCAATTTTTCGGTTCCGTTGTAGCGTGCGAATTGGCCAAATATCATGGCTAATCTCGATATCATAAAATGAAAACATCACAAAGTTGAAAATGACAAAAAGTTATGAGAATGCTTTCTTTTTTGAAGATGCTTATAATGTTGAAAACTGAAAAAAAACTGAAAAAATCAATGCATGACAAAATTCCGATTCTTGCGGGATTCGAACCTCGATAAGACTTGGTATCCGGCTAGGCATCTGGATGGTTTCCAGGCGATGCGGGTTCGAATCCTGCCCGAGTCGGAATTATTTCTTGCATTGATTTTTTCAGTTTTCAATATGATTTAGCATTTATAAAATGCAAAATCACAATTATAAAAAAGATTACTTTTTAAAGATAGGAGTAGTTATACAACGTGTCGCATAACCCCCATAAAATTATAATATTTCTTTAACCGAAAAGAAAGTGTCAACCTTAATAACTTGTCATATCAATCAAAATTTCTGAAAATTCATTTTTGGAACAATTTTAGGTTGGCACTTTTGATATTAAATAAAATTAAATATTATAATTTTTATGGGGAGATATGAGACACGTTGTATAGTGTGAGGGGTGATTATAATAATAAGATTAATTATAAAATGTATATAACGACATTTATTAAAATATTAAAATGTGATTTAGGAGTAATTGCAATAATAAGACTGATTATATTACAACATTAATAAAAATATTAAAAAGTAATTGTATCTTAAAAACTATGTTAATCTTTCATAATCATTTCAAGATTAACAGTAACCACAATTATAATAATTAACATTGTTGTGACAAGCAATGACGAAAGGTTAAGGTTCAATAAAATAGGGAGTTTTGACTTAAAAAAGTACAGTAAAACTCATGTTTTTATCATATATTAATAACTTAAAACTTATGGTATGATTTGAAACATTCTATGCAGATGCCTGGCTGTTGGGGACAGTTTTCACAAGCAAATAATGATGCTACCCTTTTTTTTTGTTCTACTCCAGCAATTGATGCATTTTCTTCTTTTTGTTTTGCCTCTTGCATCTTTATCTATTTTTTTAAGCAGTGGATTTTCGTCCCTACTGCTATCTCCAAATCCGGTGGCATGTGAGGTTCGATTATGGATAATTATACACTGACGAGCAAAAATTCCGGGTCACTTGCAAAATCTTCGATATCTCCTAAGCTATGAAACATATAATGGGCCTCTAAATAAGTTATATGTGAAATAGTAATTATAATAAAAAGCACTTAATGCTCAAGAAAGAAAACGGTTCATATATTTTGTCTTTCAAATCTATTCCTTATATGTATACTCTATGAGAAATCGAAGTAATTCCAAGTGACCCGGAATTTTTGCTCGTCAGTGTATTTATCCTAAAATCGTACAAATTCAATTTCCTTTCCGAAGAATACTTATTGTACAAGAAATATGAATTAATCAATATGACTTGCATTACATGAATGATTACTTTTTGTACCATCTAAGAGATTTATGCTGACATGAGTAATACGATAGCATTTAGTGGTCTCGCGCCCACTCATAACCAAAAATCTCATAACCAATACGTAAAGATCCCACTCATAACTGCTGATATGAGAAGACGAAACTCATAACCAACACAACTACACAATTATGTACAGTCGCTATAATAATTATTAACAACATTAACAAATAAAGGTGAATAATATTTTAAATCAAAGTAAAATGCTCGGTATAAAAGAGGTGTAAAGAGGCATCTTGCAGGTCGGCAAGGTGAGGGTGGCTATTGCGGTGTGTAATCTCTCTTCCGCATTAAAATTAGGCAGCACAAACAATACAGAAGACAAAATGTATTGTTAATAAATGACAGAGCTGCAGAGTTATGAGGTAGCAAACTTAGAAAAAGAACATACAATGGAAATGATAAAGTCCCCCTTTTTGTTAAGTTGGTTAAAAAATCAAATGAAATCAAATTGAAAGTTGCTTTTAAAATAGTTTTATTAAAGCGTTCCTTAATTTCTTCAAAATAATATAAATATTAAAACTGATAGTTACCCACATGGTATTCTTTGATTGTCAAAGATAATAAGTAGTACTACCGGACACGTGAGTAGTACCACGGGTAAGGACTGGATTTTTTGTGTATTGCGTCTTGAAATGACAGTTAAGACTATGTTGCCGTTTTTACTGTAACTAAATATTTATTTTTAGTATGAAATAATAAAACAAAAAGTACCTAGTACATAATAGTAAGCAAGTACCATTGGTCTCAAATGTACTTTAAAGTAGTTCACAGTTTAGGTATTTGCTTTTTTTTATGTTCGGTTATGAGTTACTCCTCTAAATTAAATATTTTATAAGTTTAAAATAAATTTCATAACCATGGTTATGAGTGGGTCCTCAAGTCAGTTATGAGTCGCCACATTTTATTACAGTTATGAGTTTCTGGTTATGAGTGGGCGCGAGACCCATTTAGTCATGTCGATCGAGCGCGTTTATATTTTAATAAAAAAAAATTCACAATTTGTGGTTTTAACTTCACATCTCTACGATTTGTGGTGTTTTCTAAATTTCCGGTATACTTTGTTGATATTGCTAACATTTCCCTTTGTTCCAGCCATTTAATTACACAGATGTTATTTTTGTGCTGTATACATAGCTCGCCCTTACTCAGTTTACTTTTCACGACATTTTTCGGGTTATTTTTTCTTAGTTTTCTAAGAGTTCCTGTACAATAAGTTTTCTTATTAAAAATATCTTCTACAAAGTCAACACTTGTGTCAAAATTGTCCATATACACGGTGTTTCATAATAACCAATACATAATCAATTCCTTATCGATAACTAATTATTAAAATGTGTTTAAAACACGTAATGTCATTCAACCCAAAATTTTCATGTATATCATAGTATCATCATCATGTCTATGATTTACTTGAAAATTTTGGGTTGAATGACATTACGGGTAAACACATTTTAATAATTAGTTTTCGATAAAGAATTGATTATTTATTGGTTATTATGAAATACCGTGTATAAATGATGACCAACATTTAAATAATTCTGCATTAAATACATCACCACTTTTTTACGTGATTTGTTCCGCCTACAAGAACGTCAGATGCACCGCCATATAAATGAAGTTTTAATACAACCCCAAGCTGATCGGCAAGTGCATAGAATTTCAGACCATATTCTTTTTTTTCTCCCTTTATATACTGTCTGAAACGTAAACGGCCTCTCCATAGCATCATTGACTCGTCTAGTGCAATATTTTTTGTAGGGTAGTAAAGCTCCAAATTTTTTTTATTAAAAAAGTCAATGACGTTTTCTATTTTTTCATAGCTTGATGTATTTTCTCCTATGGAAGCACTTAGCATTCTCAAAATTAAAAGAAACCTATTCGTAGACATGGCCTTGGCAAATATCTGTTGATTAAAATAAACGTCTTTTTTCCAGTATTAAGAATTAAAATGGAATCATCTAGCGACTTATTAAGAAAACCTTTTACCCTTAAAATCACGATTTTCATTTTTTGACGTGAGTTTTTTTTATGTACTATTCCTATAGGTAATTGTTGAAAGAAAAGCAGATTATGCACCTCGCCTTAAGTAATTTATTATTGCACCGAGTGCCTGATGAGCATTTCTCATATTTTTTGCCAATGACATATGCAGCGTTGTCCTATGACTTTGTGAGTGATTATTTAAATATAATTAATATTAAGAGCAGATACTGTTTTGTTTAAAATCATGTTAATTAATAAATTTAACATAAAACGTTAAAATAAAACATTTAAACCAAGGACTTAATTTTTTTTAAATAAATAAATAAACCACAGAATATCGATTTGTATGAAAATTTCTATGTCCCAGTGTCATCCGTCATATTTGAAACTCAAATATTCGATAAAGTTCAAAGAGTTTATACGAAAATCTTAATTTTAAACCTTATTGCAGGTCTAGGCGATTCATTTTTATTGTATTATTAAATATCGGTTATGACTTTTGACGTCCAATTTAAATTCAAAACTTGTCCCAGGAAAAGTTCCAAAAACTGATTCCAGTTTTTGTTACCATTCTTAGACCCGTCAAAAACGATTAAACTCCAATTTCAATTTATTTTTTCGTATTTGCAACACTATGGCTGACATTTGAGGCAGCCATGTTAATACTTCTGTCATTTGCCAGAGATAAATTTGAGACAGTACTAGTGCGCATCTGCAGTGATAAAATTTTACAACCAGCTTTTGTACCCATTTTAAGGTAAGTTTACAATACCATTTCACCACTTTTTTGTCATTTTCTAGTAGTTTATAACGTTCACTAGATTTTGGTGTATATTATTAGACGTGAGATCACTTCTAACCTCTACAAATAATATTATTGAAAAATAAGCACGTGTTCGTTACTTCCTTTTTTGTTACTTTACCCCGGTAACGTATAAACGGAAATGTGAGTAACAAAAACGGAAATTATAAAGCTATATGTACACTAGAATAGTTTTTGTTTTCTAAGCCCATTTTTTACTACCTTCAATAAAGGAGAGAGGTACTCAATTCGACCCGTACATTTTTTTTTTTTGTTTACAGATTAAATATTTCATATTTTTATTTTAATACTAAATTTTTATTACATTGATACACATTCAAATAGCCTAAAGAAATGCCACTAACACCGGCAGAAAAAATGAGACGGTACAGAGAAAGGTTAAAACAAAATCCGGAAAAATTAGAAGAAATACGAAAAAAAATTTTGAACGAATTAAGTCAAAATACAAATATAAAAAAATATCAGAAATGACAGAAAATGAAAAAGTAAATCAAAGAAAGAAGTGGAAGGAAGAAAAAAAAAGACAATTACATAAAAAAAGAACTAAAATTGAAGCAAATTGTGCAAACTCATCAACAGTTGAAGCATCAGGATCATCGATCTCAGAGAAAACACCGGAAACATCGGATGAAACATTAAAATTATCAAATACTTTATATAGCGTACGAAAATCAAGAGATAAATTAAGACGAAAATATATTAATGCTCAATACCGTATTGCCATTTTACAACGATGTTACGAGACCGCAAGAAAAAGAAATTATAGATTACAAAAAGTCCTAACCACAGAAAGAAAGAAGTTTGAGACAAATTTATTAAAAATAACAGCTAGAAATGAAATTTTAGAAGCTACTTTAAAATCAACTTACAAAAATTGTAGAAACAATAAAGAAAGAGATCTGATAAAAACTCTAGCAAAGAATGATTTGGTGGTGAACAATAAAGCGCAATCGTTTATATCAAAACAAATAGGTATACGAGTTAGAAATAAACAAGTTAAAATACGTATTTCGGAATTAAAAAAAATCTATTGTCGAATTTTATATGCGAGACGATGTAAGTAGAGCCACTGCAGGCAAGCGTGAATGTAAGACTTTAAAAAAAAATAAACAGCAAATAAGATATCTTAATAATTCTTTGCGTGCTTTACATGAGTATTACAAAAAAGAAGGTGGCATTGCATCATTCTCAACATTTTGTAGATACAAACCTTTTTTCATTTTAACTCCAGCTGTACATAAACGAAACACGTGTCTTTGCATAAAACACTCGAACATGAACTTCAAAGTAGCAGCATTGTACCGGCATAGAATAATTGATTGTCCTAACACGCATGCTCTCTAAAATCACACAAGAATAATACAGTATCAGAATTAAAAAATCTTCTTGAAGCTGACATTCCAGCATTTAAAATACACTGTTTTAATGCGACGCATCAAACAAAATGTTATAATTACTGTATTGACAACTTGTTGGATGACGAAATAGCTATCCATTGTGATTTCTCCCAAAATTATGAATGCAAACTGGGTGAAGAGGTCCAATCAGCACATTTTGGGGCTTCAAAGGGGCAAGTTACCTTACACACAGGCGTTCTGTTTTACAAAGGTGGAAAGAAATCATTTTGTACTGTGTCACCCTCTAATGAACATCAACCACATGCTATTTGGGCACACTTGAAACCAATTATAGACTTGGGCAAGACTTTGGTTCCTAATTTTAAAAGAGTTTACATATTCTCAGATGGACCCACCACACAATATCGGCAAAAAAATAACTTTTTTTTAACTAATTACTTTTCAACACTTTATAACTTTGAAATCACCTGGTCCTTTTTCGAGTGTAGCCATGGAAAAGGCGTAGCTGATGCCATTGGAGGAGTGACCAAAAGGTTACTAGACAGACGGGTATCATATGGGCAGGATATTATAAGCGCTACAGATGTGTATTCGACATTACAATCTTCACTGAAAACTGTTCACATAGCTTACATAACCGAAACGGAAATAGAGACCATAAAAAAACATATACCTAATGATCTTGGAACAATAAATGGAACGATGAAAATTCATCAGCTTATATATATGCCTGGCAGTGCTCGAATTAAGCATCGTATCCTGAGTTGTTTTTGTTCTGAATCTAAAACATCTTGCTCTTGTTTTGACCCAATCGAATATACATTTAAAAATATTACAAATATAATACCGGATTCTGGACACGATGACCCCTGTGAAACAGCAAATATTGAAAATTTTAAAAGAAAAGACACTGATGTACCCAGACTTCAAGAAGCACGTGACGAAAACATAAATGATGAGATGCTATCATTTAGGCAACCCATTTTAGACTTTACAAATATAGATCACAACTATCATAAACGATTTTGGTAATTTAATTTTCCAATTAAATTGTTTTTATTCTCTTCATGTCTTTCTTCATCCAAAAAATGACAGTTTGTTAAACCCTATGCACCCTGCCTTATATTTCCCCCTTTGTTACCGATAATTCCTTTTTTGTTACTGTCCCAAAAATCTTCTCATCTAAATTTTCATTTGAAATCTCTTTATTGATCTAAAATAACCGTGTTATGGTCCCTTTAATTAAGTAAAAAAAAAAACAATAATTTATAGTTTTTATCATTCAAAATGTGTTTATTTTTCTTTATATTGAACATTAAAGTTAATTTTATGTACATGGTAACAAAATAAAAATATATTTAAGTTTTAGATGTATAAATATCCATTTCTTGATCTTTCTTTGGGATAATAAATAATTAATTGATAGTATAATTTAAGAAAAACCGTTCCAAACGTAGATATTTGCAACTAAAATGCACCTTTTTTTCAAAATTAGGAGTAACAAAATAAGAACCTTCGGTCTACCCTCTTTCAGTTTTTGATACATTTTTCCGTAAAATCTTTAAAAAAGTTAAAATTTCTTATTAAAATTAGAATTATAAATAAAAAAACTGCCTACATTCATCAACATAACAGCATTTATACACATATTTTTTATTTTTGAAAATTTTTGAAGCTATGGCCAAAAATATGAGAAATGCTCTGATTTGGAGCCCGAGCGTTTTTGGTTACTGGTTTCCACGCGTTGCTTCTACTTTGTGGCCCTCTATTCGCTGTCTTTTCCCGTTCACCGTAATCATTTGTTGAACGTTTTAATATTTCAAATAGTTCTTAATTGCATATAGCGTCGAAGTAGTCTAAGGCCTCTTGTCCACACACGGTTTTTCGCCGTGAAAATCTACGGTTATTTCGCCGCGTGTAGGCACGGTCGTCAGTGTTGTATGGATCGCTATGGAACCTTGTACACGTGCACCGTGCACGGCGGCGCCACGGCACGGCGCCGCCCCGCCGTGTGCGCCGTGTCTGCCCCTCGGCGCACCGCGTCTGGGTTATTCTTTGATATATATTATTTTTATATAAATTTTAGTTTTTTTTATAAACCTCAGTGCAAGGAATTTTCAATAAGTTAAATAATTTCAAAAAGAAGGGCACGACATTTTAATATCTAAAGCAATATTTTTAAATTTAGAATTATTCACGTTGAGGAAAATGACACAGTATGCGGAGAATGATATCAGCATAGTACATAATGACGCGGTGTTGCAGTAAATGATTTTTAAAGGTTTCAATTTGGGTATTTCGCAATAAACCCTTACTTAATCATTTCACATTTGTTTATTTATCAAACTTCGACATGGAAACTAACAAATAATTGAGATTATAAAACATTAAACCTAGCCTTTAAGCGCAACTGTGACGATAGAGTAGCTATAAAAAACTTAATCATTGTAGGTAGTCTTCTTAGTACTTAATTAATTCTTTGGTAATCATTAAAAATCACTGTCATTCATTTACTTATATCTGAAGCAACTAATTGGTTATTTACTTAATAATAATAAATGTTAACTATTCACTTAATGAACAATAACATATAGAACAATCAAAAACTTAATTAGGTAGTCAACCTTATAAAAACATCAAATATATATCATTATCTTTGTATGGTAAACCACACACTCGGGACGCTGACGCTAACGCTAACGCTGAAGAGGGATGACTCCGAAGAGCGCTAAATGACCGAACACGTGGAGTGTTGAAAGTACACTAATTTATTGTTTCTCACCAATAATGCTCTATTGCGTAATAAGTAAAGCACAGCGCGCGGCGTCATGCAAGACACGCTAAATTAATCTAGGTCACATCAAGTAACGTAAAATTATGTGCGGCTGGCCCGTACATCTTGCCAAACGGAGAAGAAAAGGAATACAACTAAGTAGGTAGCTAAAGTACAAGAGGCTGGCTAAATATAGCAAACACACATTGTTCAATAAAAAGACTTAAAAAGGTGATAAACAATAATCGCTTACGCTAAACAATGCTTAAAATCGTATAGAAACGATTCATAAATACATTATACACAAATGTTAATTAAAATAAAAATGTTGAATAAATTAAATGTAAAAGTAAACAATTGAAACAAATTAATAAAAGTAAATAATTGTCCGATATTAAATGTTTATAAGTCCACTGACACTTATTCGTTTTGGCTCCCGGATGGCCTGATTATTTCACTATAAGATGTGCTCGGTATAGGAATTGACACTGATCGCGGAGGTTTTGAAGGTGCCGTGCCTCTATTACCACTTAAAATGTTCATGCTCACTGCTTTACGCAACTCACTAGGTAACTCACTACACTCATTTTGCTCTTGAAGTCCATCAGACGCACGCCGACGATGAAGACCGCTCGCCGAGGCCTCCCCCACGGGAGACGATGAGAGCCACGGAAGCTGCACTCGACGAAGCCTCTTCCGTCTTATACGAAGGAGTACTACTACTGCTGCTATTATTAGTAAGATCGCTATTATCCCATAGCTGATGGAGTAGTGATGGATATCGTGTATATTAAAATCGGATGCTGACTCCTGCTTTATGGTGTTGATCTTATCCATTATCTCATGATAAGCTTGCTCGTGATTTTCCGTAGTGAAGATGTACGTTGGTGCTGAAGTATTGACAACTCTATTTAAGATCGACATGACAGGGGCTTCGATAAAGGGTTGTATTTTAATACTTTTAGCAAAGTCGTTGTGAGCGTAAATCGTAAATGAATCGCCCTTTATTATACAGCCTTGGCCTATATCTAGTATGCCATTGCCCGCAATAGTGCTTACTGTCATTTCAGCTAGGCAAAATGTGCGAACGTTGTATTCATTGCAACACGAATACAGCCAGACATTCTGTCGCTGTAACTTTATCCATCTATTGTAACAAGATGATTGTTCATAAGTGCAGGGCAATGCATTTTTGCCTGCATTTATTAAAGTTAATTTGCATAGGTTTTGCTTGAGATCTAGATCATATATAGGTTTATCTAAGATACATAAAATTTTATTTTCAGATGCATGAAGGCAAGTTTGCATGTCGCGATCATTTAAGAAAACGACCGTATCTTTACGTAGGTTAAATGCTAAGTACGGGTAGGTAGGTACAGTGAGGTAGGAAATTCCTTTATCATTTCGTGGGATTGTTATAATTTTATCGAGCTCATATATGTCGCTGCTAACCAGTGGAAACCTCATTTCGATGAGGAGGTAATTTTTGTAAATGCTAGCAAACACCTTAAGTAATTTGTATAAGTTTTTTATGTTATCTGTCTCCACAGGTATCTTTAGGTCATCGTGTAGTTGGCCTGATATAAAATTGATTTGTTCATCTAATTGCTCTTTTGACAACAGGTGCGTGTCGATGCGACCGTGAGTGATGTCAGTCACAATATCGATAAGAGAAGTTTGCATGCGTCTCAAGTTTTCTAGGATGATGTTAGCTCCTAAAGCTGATGACGTAATGTAAAGGTTATTATTGACGTCTGAACGTATTTCGTTTAGCTCAACAGAAATTTGTTTTAGAAGATTATTTATTGCTGTAAATTGTGTATTCATTATCCGTTCGTTGCGCTGTATAATATTATATTCTGCTTCGATTATTGTGGTTTGATTTTTTATAAGTTGTTTGAGGTGGTTTTTTTCGATATCTTTCGCATATTGTTGGGCAAAATCGTTATCTAAAACACCGAATAAGTAATTTGCAACGGACCCCACACCGTTTATCAAACCTCTTTTCTGACGTAGACTGGTGGGACTCCGAAGTAATTGATTATAATGTTCGATTTCAGTTAATTCGTGTGCTAGCTGATTCGTAATGCTTTTATATTGTAAATTGGACTTCACGGTCAAACCTTGCAGGTGTCTCACGTAAGTCTCCATATCTGTGAATGCTTGCCAGTAACCAGTGAGATTATAGTATACCACCAGCTTCCACTCATTTCGAATAAACTGTAAATTCGAGATCTTATCAAAATATAGCGTCTGATTGCTATCTAATGTCACGTTGCTCACAATATTTTGCTGTATCGACGGCGATATAAATGAAATAAATAGAAGGAGTGGTAATAAGAGACAGTTCGCTAGTACGCTACGTTTATTCCTTTTTCCCTTTTTCTCGACTCGCGCAGATGTTGGAGTACCATGTAGCTGGGGAGTCGGCGCGCTTCGCTGCGGTCGTGTTATCTTCTCCTCTATGAACAGGTAAAGGTATAAGTTTTGTTACAGGGCGTTTTAAAATATTGTTCTCTGTTTTAATTGATACGACCCTGACGTAGTCATCCTTGCCAGGGTGAAGTTCCTGAATTCTACCAAGTGCCCATTTACCTGGAGGTATGTTGTCCTCCTTTATCAAAACGATATCATTTAGTTGCAGATTCTTACATGGTTTTCTCCATTTGGACCGAACCTGAAGGTGCTGAAGGCAAACTGATGACCATAGTTTCCAAAATTGTTTGTTCATGTGCTGTACTAGTTGCCATCTTGCGGGTAAGCTAATATTATCTGGGTCCGTCTGTGGTCGGGATAGCATAGAGTCACCAATTAAAAAATGACTCGGGGTAAGATACGCATCGTCAGGATTCTCGGTCAAGGAAAATAATGGACGTGAGTTAAGGCAGGCTTCAATTTGATGCAATAAAGTCGTAAACTCTTCATAAGTTAGTTTTTGCTCTCCCAGGACGCGTTTAAGATGTCTCTTAAAAGATCGCACTGCCGCTTCCCACAATCCACCTGCACTTGGCCATGCAGGCGCGTTAAACAACCACTCAATGTTTTTAACACTAAGGTTGCTAAAAAAGTCTTGATTGAGAGTCTGCAAAATCAATTTGTACTCTTTATCTAACACTCGCTTCGCTCCGATAAAGTTAGTGCCATTATCGCTATACATTCGGCGGGGCGTCCCGCGCCGGGCACATAAACGGCTCAATGCTGCCAAAAATGCTGGTGTAGTTAAGTCGGAAACCAGTTCCAGGTGTACCTACAGCTTTTGTTGCTAGGCAGACGAAAATGGCGACATAGCCCTTGTATGTCTTCACTCCCCTACCCTTGCTCAGTTTCAAATCGACATGACCGGTAAAGTCTACACCGGTGTGTGTAAAAGGGCGGGAAGGAGTTACTCTCGCTCGAGGGAGATCAGCCATAATCTGTTGATACTTTTCTGAGCTATAGCGTCGGCATTTCATGCATTGTCTAAGTTGCCGTTTGACAGTGCGCATGCCGCTCATAACCCAGTAGTTCTCTCACTTGGACCACCGTGTAAGGTAGTAATGTGCGCGTGATGGATAATTAAATCAGTAAAACGACTACAACTCGACAATATTATCGGATGCTTGGCTGCACAGCTTATGTTCGAATTTCCAAGACGACCGCCAACTCTCAAGATTCCATTTTCATCTAAATAGGGGGCTCAAACTCGCTATTTTGCTATTAGATCGAACATGACCTTTGCTTCTTATATAATCTAAATCGCTATAAAAATCATTCGTTTGAATATGCTTTATTATTAATTGTTTCGCTTTGTTTATTTCCGTTGCTGATAGGTAAGTATCATGTTCGATTGCTCTGTGTCGTAACGCCGCCGTGAAACGAGACACCAATGCCACTATCTTTACTGCACGAGTAATGGAGCTATTGTTTACTAATATTTCATTAATTATCGTTGAGCTTGAATGTTGTAAGGCTACGTTTACACTGACCTTTTTTACCTCTAAGTTCGGCGTTTCATAAGTATTTGGTTTTGTATTATTGGGACCAAAATGAGGTATCCATTCCGGGCCGTTCCACCAAAGTGGATTGTCGTGAAGCTTGGCCACGGTTAAACCACGCGTAGCACAATCGGCTGCGTTTTCCTCAGACCGTACGTGATGCCAGTTCGAAGCTGGTATTACTTCCGTTATTTGTTGAACCCGATTCGCTACGAACTGTTTCCATCGAGCTGTATCTCCATGTTATCATCCCAGTACTACCATGGAGCCAGTAAAAACATAAATCTGTAAGTTTGTATTCGCTAATGACGCTTTTATGGTTTTTACTAACTGGGTTAAGAGTAAGGCACCGCATAGCTCCAAGCGTGGCAATGAGACTTTCTTAAGTGGTGCCAGTTTACTTTTTGCAGCAACTAGTCGTGATGTGCATTCACCTTTATCGTCGGGCGCTACTAGGTAAACAACACAGGCGTAAGCCTTTTCGGATGCGTCACTGTAGCCGTATAATCTAAATGCTTGCTGTGTGTCACCTAAATATCGCAGTATGTTAAATTCACTAACCCTTTTCAGATCATTTCGAAGCTCGGCCCATTCCGTTTTAATGTCAGTAGGAATTTCGTCATCCCATCCCATGCCACAGGACCATGTTTTTTGAAAGAGGATCTTAGCCCTGATGGTTAGTGGTGAGAGCCACCCTAAGGGATGGAACACCTTCGATATCAACGAGAAAAGTTGACGCTTTGTGCTACAGTCGCCGTCGAAATCTATCTTGTTTGTAAACACAAATGAGTCAGAAGAGGGCATCCATCGGAGGCCTAAAGTTTTCCGGATAAAATCACAAGATGTCAGAAATATATATTTGTTGCCAGTTGGAAAGACGCTTTTTTTATTAAGCGTCCCATTTATTAAAAAAAAATATTTGAAGTTTACAAGTTTTTACGAAATATGATGACACTTTAAAGTTCATTTTAGAATTGTTAAAACTATATTTACAATTAAAAAGCTATGTCAAAATAAACTATGTTCTTCAACCAATCGAACGGTATAATTTTTAAAATAAAAAAATAATTATTTATTTTTTTATTACACATCAAACGTCGGCCGTAAATGCAATAAATTGTATGGTAAAAACTCGCGTCAATCAGTCGAGCGCGAGCGCTCATCGAGGTAGGACCTGTGTCAGTTTGCGCCGCACAAGACTGTTTTTACGTAATCGTCGTAATTATTGAAATATAAATAAAAAATTTGGACAAGGACCTATATTAGGATCCGCACGAGTTGATCGTTTTCAAGCAGAATTTTTTTTTTTCACTATCTTACAAGAAAAATATAACGTCTTGAAAATCTGACTGGGATGAAATTTCGCAAAAATGTTTGTCTGATAACACTACTTTACAATATGAAAGTGTCTTTTGAGTACTACTACTTGAGACTTTTAAGTAGTGTCACCTCTATAAATTAAAATGGCTACCATAAAAAAAAATGTTGGATCATATTTATTTTGCCACCCCATCAATATGGGTATCAAATGAAAGGGTTTTGAGAGTAAAATACGACACAGTATGTGATATTGCTCTAAATTCAATATGGCCGCCGTTCGGAAATTGTGGATCACTTTCCTTTTGCAACCTATACAATATGGGTATCAATTGAAAGGGCTTCGAGGGTTAAATACGATACAGCGAGTGAGATTGCTCCAAATTCAATATGGCCGCTGTTCTAAAATGGCGGATCGCTTTTCTTTTGCCACTCACGTAATATGGGTATCAAATAAAAGGGATTTGGGAGTGAAATACGATACAGTCACTAATATTGCTCTAAATTCAATATGGCCGCCGTACCAAAATGATGGATCACTTTCCTTTTGCAACCTATGCAATATGGATATTAAATGAAAGGGCTTCGAGGATGAAACACGATAGAGTGAATGACATTGTTCCAAATTCAATATGGCCGCCGATTCCAAAATGGCGGATTGCTTTTCTTTTGCCCTCCACCCAATATGGGTATCAAATGAAAGGGATTTGGGAGTGAAACACGATACAGTGAGTAATATTGCTCTAAATTCAATATGTCGAAATGGTGGATCACTTTCCTTTTGCAACCTATACAATATGGGTATCAAATGATAGGTTTCGAGGGCACAGAACACAGAAAGTTTTGCACCGTTTGTACGGGAACCGCTGCCGTCAGTTTTCCGAAAAAGTAGAAAATAACCTGACTGATTTTTGTATTGAGCCAACAGTTAAAAAATTTCCCTCCGAAGCAAGTGGACAGATTCGCAACTGGACAGATTCTCAGGTGGACGGATTAGCAACTGGTCAGGACATGACTACAGTCCATGACATAACGACAACCACTTGTACGTTTATCGTTTGTCCAGTATTGATTTGATTCTATTTAGTATGGAGCCGGGACTAAGAATATTTTCGACTGTTTTCGTGAGGAATTTGAACCTTGCATATTTGAAGAAAAATATTTACAAAAATATTTATAGCTCGAAAACGGTGCATCGGAGCTAAAAATAACGAAATTTGAGGACAACAACTAATGAGGACACACATAATGGACTTATCAAAAAATGGCCAAGTGAGTTTGACTTTTTTTTCATACTAAATTTTGATTTTTATATGAAGTTTAGTTCAGATAGCACCTTGTGTAGCAAAGGGGGTGCGAATTTTAATTGAACTCATCCATACTAAATACGTATTTTTTTTAAGTGCTGGCTCCGTACAAAAATCTGTTAATTTTTTTTTGTTTTTTTTTTTACTTTTTCGCAAAATTTGTCAACCTTTCCGCTCGCGACTTCGTCCGCGTTATTTTTGTTTTCCTGTGGGAATTTTATATTTTCCCGTAGGAAAATTGCCCTATGTCCTTCCCCTGGTCTCGAACTATCCCCATACCAACTTTCATCAAAATCGGTTCAGTAGTTTCGAAGCCTATTCAATACAAACAAACAATCAAATCTTTCCTCTTTATAATATTAGTATAGATGATTTTCGCCAATTTGAGAAAAAATATTGCGTTTATTTAGTCTGAATTCTATATTGCTTTGAAACTTCAATCTCCTAAATATGTTTCTTTTCCCATATTAATAAGCCGAATGATTCAATAGTATTACTATTCATTGTATCAAAAGTGGTAGAAATCTACGGTACTAATTGTACTAATACTCGTACTGTACAATTACACTTCCACGGCGGCGGCGCCCTAACGGCGTGTTTAGTACAGGATATAACAAGCTGACACCCATCCATGTTAAAATAGTCATATAAATATTATGGTGATATTAAAAATTCTAAAGTGCAAAATTAGTTTAGAATTTATCCATACATTTTTTTACTAATCGTACTATTTGTATGAAGACTACTTGTTTATAAATTAAAGGGTTTTCTTCGATGTTCATGGGATCCCATAATCAGATCCTGACTTTGGTGACAATGGGACCAGCCCAAAAAAATATACTCTATCGAATACGAAAAGAATTTCGAATACACAAAAAAGAAAAAAAACATGGGTACGCATCGAATTGAGAACCTCCTCCTTTTTTGAAGTTGGTTTAAAAGAAAAGAAAAATAAACAAATTACCTTTTAAAAGAAATATCTTCTATTTAGCCTTTTTCGTCACTTACTAATATTCAGTAAAAACATAAACTAAAATAATAAATTCAAGTATCAATTTACACTGGCTGACTGGTCACACTATATTGGCGCGTCGCGTTGTGTCTCGCCCGAACACAGACCTCGCAGTCGGCACCTTACGTCATTTACGGCATTTACCTAAACTTGAGCAGCGAAATTTTATGAAAGGGCTCTTAAGTAAATTTTGTGTTATTCTTTCACATAATGTGTAGTTTTATGGCCTACTCACACCTTGTAATAGTAAAAATACCTTTCTCACTCACACACTAATGCAATGTTACCCGCTTATGAATAGGGTTGTTTTTTGTCCCTTTTGGACTTGTTTGTTAGACTCCGTGTCTTAATTATTAGTGCTATTAACGGTAAACATTTGAGGTTCAATTGTTAGCATAACCTTTTGCGAACTAATTAGAAGAAAAAAAACGATATGTTAACGGCCCGGTATTCTAGGTAGAGTCACCCATACAACGAAATGGTCCCTACTTAAGTCGGGCAATTCTTCGAGCTGTTTTATTTCACCATTTCACCGCGAGATGACGCAACTAAAACGCCACTGACAATTCTGAGCAAGCTCGGGCCATCGAACCTTTGCTACATTGGGCTAAGTAGTTCTCGCACGCACTCAACAGATGGCAATTTAATTAAACTCCTGCTATGCTTATGATTTTTTTAACAAATTCATATTTATGCTTCGTTTAGTTCATTACAATGACTTATGCGTAAATAGGTCTTATAAAACATCATACGCTTACGGTACGCTAAATGTGTTACAATTTGGTAAAAAAGTGACGTATAAATCCATGTTATACCTAAGGGATTGTTCCGCCATGGATTGGATTTATGTCATACATTTTATATAGCTACGTTTGATATTTAAGATGTAAAGTAAATATATCATTGGAGATAAGTCATTTTGGTAGTGGGTACTTTCTATTATCACAAGGTTATCATCTGTAACTTCAAATTCAAAAAACTGGTTAAGAATAAAGCAAACTTGCAAATTTTTCATATGTGACCTTTTTTTATCCCGCCCAAGACGATTTCTTTTTCACTGATTTAGGTATTCATCATTTTACAATTTATTTATTATTTTTAAAGAAAATACAAAGTCACATATTGTATATATATTGTATATATACAGTATATTGTTAAAAATGTGATTTTAGTTTTTTATACTAAAATAAAATAAGTGTTTATTTTTATACCGGGTTATTTTTCCACCAGGAGCCAAATTTTGTATGCTTGTTTAGACAAGCAAAATGAACAACTTATACTATGCGACCAAACTCGAAATCGCGAAAAAAATCAGCCGTTCCATACATTTAGGTGTGGATGTTTGTATGGAACAGCTGATTTTTTTCCGCGATTTCAAGATTGGTCCCATAGTAAAAGAATTTCATTTTGCTTGTCTGAACAAGGACACAAAATTTGGCTCCTGCTGGAAAAATAACCCGGTATGTATACAAACTTACCTATAAAAAACTAAGCAATTTAATTTCAAATTTTATTGTATAAAATATCATTGAGAAATTAAATTGCAAAATTTATATGCTTATAGCCGGCTGAAATTAATTTATCCGACTGTTTTATCAAATTCCGAAATTATATAATTTAGTACTATTTTTAAACAATTTTTTTTCTTGTTCTTTCTTACCAGTTATCTAATTTTCTATTTCATTTTAAAGAATGTTGTTATTAATTCTGTGATAAAAAATCATAAAAACAAAACATGCTTTACGCGGGTTCGAACCGCAGACCTCTAGCGGTATAGCGCCATAATTTCGCAGTATATCCTCATGAGCCATCCGTTCGCTTAGATTTGATGTTGAAATTTCGAATCTTTTATTTAAATTGTGACGTGTACGTGTACTGTCAATCTATATATCTTTTATCTTTTTATATATAAAATTCTCGTGTCACAGTGTTTGTTACCGAACTCCTCCGTAACGGCTTAACCGATTTTTATGAATTTTTTTGTGTATGTTCGGTAGGTGTGAGAATAGGTCGTAAACTAATTTTTATTATGGCGAAACGTAGTTCGCCAGCACAGCTAGTATATTATAATAAGAGAAGTTCTCATCTATAGACGCACGCACAGCCGTAACCGCAAATGGAAGAAACGTGAATTTTCGACAGTTGTTTTAATTCAAAATTTAAGAAAATTTAACCCTGAAGGGATGAAATAGGGGTTGCAAGCTTGTATGGATTTTTTTAAAATAAGCAACGATTTTGATAAACCTGGAGAATCATGCTCTTAAAAACATTTCATTGAACACGTGTTTCATGGTTTATTGGAATTCACCCCCTTATTGTGCAAATTAGGGGTTGAAAAATTCTATGGCAAATAATTAAAATCTGCTCCAATTTCTATGAAATTAATTATTCGAGCTCCTAAATATAAATAACAGTCTTCTATATAATAGGCTACAAAATTATTATACGGGAAAATATTAAATTCCCACGGGAAAACAATATTAATGCGGGCGAAGCCGCGTGCGGAAAGCTACCTATTAATAGCAGTCGCGGTTGCCACAATATTTGTAAATGGTAAAATCTAATAAAACACCGTACCTATTTGCCAAAATTCAAAATATACCTAATCACCATTGAGAATAAAAAATAATTCAAGTAGTTAGTATTAGTACCTACATTAATTTTATTTATTTATAGTCAGGCAACTTATGTCCATTAATAATCTTTACGTATTACTTACCTATATATGTTTTACTATGTATGTACCTAACATAGTTGAATGTACCACTTCTAAGGTGTTATTAAAAATTCAGATTTGTAAAATTAGTTTTGAAATCCCCCATACAAAATAGTTAGGTTAGTGAAAAAAATCACTGTGGTTTTATGAAACGAACATGCAAGTGAGACTTTTTTTCGGTTAGTAGACATTTAACTGAAAATATCCGAAAAATTATTAAAAAGGGTACTTACTTATAAAAATTGCGTTTTAAATCTTAACCTAAATCTTTTTGTTCTGAAATGAAAATTATAAATAAAAAACAAATTGAGATATAAAAAAAGGAATTGATATAATAACCAAAAAGCAATAAAGAAAAACAAAATAATAAAACAAGCAATTTTTGAAAAAATAACTAGGTACACCAGGAATCGGGATCGAACTACTGCCACACAGATTTAAAAACGAAGATCAAACGAATAGATAGACCAATCCTGACCTTTTTGAAGTGGTGAAATTTAAGATGTCATGTTTTTGTGTCATTCGACCATAATTCGACATTACACTTTCAAATGTATAGGGATTAAAAAATTAATTTTACAATTTCGAATTTTCAATGCCGCCATTACTATTATAATTATGTCAAAAAATTTGTAAAAAATAATTTAACTCAATGCTATGTATGCTAGTTCGTAAGGTCTGTGACCTTACGAACTAGCATACATAAATAGTGCCATCTATGAGTGAGCAGTATGTAATCAAATAGTTAAAGCAGACATTGCGTGCTTCTTTGAGCTATGCTTTTGAGAGATACATTGAAGTTCACATAATTTGTCGCTAGGAGTGCTATAAATTTATAAAAAGAGATGTTAAACCGTTCTAGCATGACTTAAAAACGTATTTTGATACTTCCCACGTGCTAAGTGATTTTTTTAAATATAATCAATACTTTTCTGAACCTCCTTGTTGACTTTTACAAAATTCACAAAAAAGTCATTACAAAAATCGATTAAAGTAGCGCCATCTGTTGATGCTTTCAACGAATTATTTTACTTTTGTTCGTGATGGGTCCCCGTGGTAGAGTACAATAACTAAAAAAAATCTCAAAATTTTACCAAGTTTTTCGTCTAACTAAATCAAAGGGTTTTGTTTATTATTTTCAATTACTTCTTAACAAATACCGTTTTAAATGCTAGTACATTTCAATATCTTTAAAATAAGGTCACTTTTGTGTACGTCGACAACATAAAATCATAAAACAACGAGTTTCTATAAACTCGTAAGAGGGAGAAATTCATAGGGGTGAGGGGTGCGACCCCCATTTGTATAGTTTTTTGTTGATAAAATTTAACATACAACACGTTGGTGAAGTATTGGAAGTCCGATCTCTAACACACTGTATATTATTAAATATATATTATAATTATTATTTTCATATGTATTATACTTCTATATTTGTGTTTTAGGTTGGATTTATAATAATTCAAATGGATGTTATTATGATTGATGATAGCTTTTTCTCATGCTCCTCTTCTCAGTGCAGTTTTGAAAGTGCGCACAGTGACATCGACCACGTTGAACTTGCATGATCAGATCTCAGCTACTTTTTTCTCACATTGTCATAACTTCAATATTGTCCATATAAACTCCCAGAGCATTCCTAGTCATTATTCGGATCTTCTTGCATCGTTCAGTAGTTCCCAGGCAGATGCTATTCTCGTTTCTGAAAGCTTTCTTAAGCCATCTCTTAGCTCTACCCAGTATTCAATACCCGGCTATATCTTAACACGTAATGATCGTATAGGTAAGAGCGGTGGCGGTGTCGCAATCTATTTAAGAGCCGATTTAACCTTTAGTGTTGTTTGCGCCTCCCCAGCCTTGTACTCAGGTTGAATGAATGAATGAACTCCTGTGCCCGTAAACTCATGTCACTTGTTTCATCCTTTAATATGCACATTCTTCAGTTATCGGCAACTCATCATTCCCCCAATTTTAATCCTTCTCTCATAAATTTAATAATCGTTTCATCTCCTAATAATATTTCCACACATGGGCAATTAGCCGCTTCATTTTCTTATCACGACCTCATATATGCTTCATACCGAATTCGCAGGTCTAAATGCAAACCCAAATACGCACTTCTTCGTATTTTTAAGCCGGCCACATACATCAGTTCTCCTGATTCGATTTCCTGATCCGTTTTCCGAAACCGGGCCTCCGAACGCAGTGAATTCATACAAAAGTAATAGCATGTCACACACATTCAATAACTTCCCGTACAGATTTTTTCCGTCCGTTCTTTCCGAATGTAGGCCCATGCATCCGGAATTTCTGATGGAAAAAAACGACACAGATGCAAAACCTACATACATTTTGTAGGGCCCGCCACACACATTCGAAAATTTCGAACGGATCGCTCAGTCAGCGCAGCGCGATCGAGCTGAGCGGACGCGTAGCGTAGTCATTGCTGGGACACCCACGAATACGACTATACGGTTGCAGAAGGGTTTCCATGCCTGTGGGATCTAAATAACGAAAATAACCATAACAGGGCAACAAATTTTTAAGGAAATCTACACTGATTGGGAGACATTAGATGGCACACAGAAATTAAACTCATGTAAGTTGCTTTTCTATTTATATTTTTAGTTGCTATATCTACTAATTGTTAGTACAGTAGGCTCCCATTCAAGCTTCACATGTACACTACGAAAACCGCCGCTATTACGAGCGACATAAGAACGATCCAAAGGGCAATCAGTATAGCTTGATGAGTAGCTTACTGTACAACTTAATATTTGTTAATTAATTACGTATTATAAAATATTTACAATGATCAATCAACCTATAATTTTTTCGTTATATTGAAACGTTACTTCTCCTATCGGCGAAACGAAATATTCCCCAAAAAAATCTCTGTTACCTCGTCCTCGGTTGGTTGATCGGTTAGGCGGTGTATTAAATTCCACATTTTCAAAGTAATGTGACAGTGTATCCTCAAACCGAAAACCATCACGCCTTCTAACAAAATTATGTAAAACGCATACTGTTTTAGTGACCAAAATGGCAAAGTCTGGTGAAATGGTCGTAGGTGTATGAAAAATTCTCTATTTGTTTGAAAGAATTCCAAATGTACCTACATTCCAATGTTCTAGAACCTACCGATTTTTCGGTATTTCTACCGATATGAGCCGTGTTCTACCGAAATACATCATTTTTTCTACGATTTCCCAGAATCTATGGAAATTCTCCCGATTTTCTACCGCTTTGGCGATTTTTTAACACTTAAGTTGGCAAAACTTTTCATTTATGTTTAGTTACGAGTCCTACAACTCGATGAAAAGGGGATTCCCGCTCGAGTTTTCATTTGTCAATAGGATTTTATTTGTTCATTATTTCTTTGGACTCAGAAGAGAGAATATGGTATAGTGTCTCCTACAAAATATGTACTTCAGTTTATTCAGTTAAAATGTCGTCTGACGAGGAACCGAGTACAAGCGCGAGTGCAAAACGAAAGAAATATCTCAAATATTGTAAAAAAGAATGGGAAGAAGAATTTTCAGGTTGGTTGCAAGCTAGTCGTAAAGGCGTACACTATGCCTGTTGCAAGAGTTGCAATAAGGATATTAACATTACATCAGGAAAAGACGCTCTAAAGAAACATAGTTTTTCACAAACACATTTGGTATCATCAAAGGATATAAAATCACAACCGAAAATATCGCCATTTACTGTGACAAAACCTCAAAAAACGGATACACTAGTTAAGCAAAGTAAATATATTTAATTATGTTTTACTAAGTACATGCTATTATTATAATTTCTCCCAAAGGCTTTATTATACTTGAGAGAGGCCCTTGCCCTACAATCCTAACGGGCATGGAAGAAGAAAAGGAAGTAGGTACATGCCACTTCCTTTCATTGTTATACTCATAATTTTGTTTCTACTTATCAGCAGCGGATATACTCGTAGTTATATAGTTCTCTCTAATCACCACTCAATCTACGCCTACGTCAGTTTAATTCCTTCTTTATTTTATTTGCAGGTGAAATAAGACTAGCTTCGTTTGTTGCTGAACATAATCTACCATTCACTATTATGGAGCACCTACCGACGCTGATAAAAGCCGTTTGTCCCGATTCAAAAATAGCAGAAGAGATAAAATGTTCTTCGTCAAATTTTTTTTACAAAAAATACCGACTTCAAAAACACTAAAAACTTAAAAATAATATAAGAATAGATACAGACAACATCACACTTCTATATTGAAGTCGGCGTCAAACGATGATCTCCTAGAAAGTGTTAAAATTTGTCACCGACTTCAATATAGAAGTGTGATGTTGTCTGTACCTATTCTTATATTATTTTTAAGTTTTTAGTGTTTTTGAAGTCGGTTTTATTTTTTCTAAAAAAATGTTATTTTTAACTTTTTAGTGAATGAAATCTTTTCAGTTAAAGAAACCCTAATTTAATACCAGCTCTCCTTCGGTGAGCTGGTATTAAATTAGTGTTTTCCTCTATTTCCTATGGGATCCCATCAACAGATCCTGACTTTGGTGACCATGGGACCACCCTTGCAGTATACTCTATCGAATACAAAAAGAATTTTGGAAATCGGTTTAAAAATGACGGAGTTATTTTTTTTTTCTATTTATTTGGGTAAAAAAACAGTGACAAAATGTGTAAGTAATACAACATAACTTATACTAAAATACGTAATTTTGACACCAACAACTTTTACCACGAGTTAAATTAATAAAGTGTAGGTATACAGTAGAGATTTATTTACAGTAGACTGGAAGTAATAATTAGGTATTAGCTTAGTAATTATTACTAGTGATGTGTCGTCATATATTATTATACACGGTTATTTTTTTATCACCCTGGAAAATTTAAGGGACGCTTCACGACATGGTATTAGAATGATTTAAATATAAATAAAAAAAATAACCCCCCTCCTTAATTTTATATTAATTTTTTAAAAAATACAAAAAATGCTGCACTAGTTGAGAGCAGCATTTTTAGAGAATTTTTTTTTTTTTTTTTTTTTTATTTCATTTTTTAAATTTTTTATATAATATTGGATGTGTCCTGAAGCGTCCCTAAAATTTTCCAGGGTGATAAAAAAATAACCGTGTATATATGAGATAGGTCTTTCTGTGTCGAGATAGGTTAGACTTTAATGAGTAATGAAGGGTTAAACTCTAATTGCCGCCTTCGAGCGCAGCAGCAAGTGTTTTATGCAGTTCCTGCTTAAATTGTCCTGGACGCAGCGAAAGAATATCTATGTGGTTGAAGAACCTGTTGAAGGAATGGACAAGGCGAAAGAGTGGCGATCTTTTACCAGCATTAGTGCGATACCAATTGGTCTCGAATAAATGACACATAGATCTACTATGAGTCCTAGTGGGAACCTTATAGCATATCCTACTGACCAGCGGGATACAATCATACTTGTTGCGACATATATCGTATAAGATTTTCGCTTCCAGCAGTAGTCGTCTATGTTTGAGAGAAAATAATTTATATTTGTTACAAAGTTGTGAATATGGCCACCTACTACGGAAGCAACGATACTGCATAGATCGCAAGAATTTTCTCTGCACCCTTTCTAAAGATTGGATATATTTATCATAGAAAGGGTTCCAAATAGGCGCACCGTACTCCAGTTGCGGTCGAATCAACGAATGAAAGTTATGAGGTAACAAACATAAAAAAAAAAATACAACCGAATTGATAACCTCCTCCTTTTTTGAAGTCGGTTAAAAAACTCACGCCATAATTGATCACATTATAGGTAAAGATAGTTTCGATAGTTTAGGTGAAGATCTGCGACAAACTAAGTTTTCGCTTATTATTGACGAGTCTACGGATCTTAGTACAACCAAGCACTTGTGTTTAGTTGTGCGATATGCGAAAACGCATCGCGTCAATCAATGATTGTTTTTTATCTCTTATTCCGTTAGAAGATGCTAATGCAGTATCCTTATTTGAACATATTGTAAACTTTTTTAAAAGTTTTTTTTTAAGTTTCAAGTTAGCACAGGAGTAAACACCTTAAATACAAGAGTAAGTAAATCGTAACCAGATTTTAATCAATTCTAAACGTGCAAAGTTATACAATTTTGACGGTTATTTTTAAATGAGGCTGTCAATTTATTAGATCTACAGGGGCCGATTCTACTTATGTACTTAGTTGTACGTTTGGTTATCGTCACCGGTTGAATAACGATAGGAATTATATAAGGCGTTAGATGATTGATTCGTTATTCATTGCAGGATAAGAAAATGGCCAATATCCATATTTCGATTGCGTTTCAATTGCGATTCGTATATAAATTTGCTAGTAGAATTGGCCCTCTGGTATATTTAACGGATTTTATGAAAGTAATTAAGCAAACATCGTAGTTCATAATAAATTGTCTATTACTTTGATACGGATCTTTGATGCGGATTTTTGTTAAAATATCTAAAATATTTTTTTTAAAATAACAGTAAAATTTAAATTGTTTTACCTCTTTATCTCATTTATTTGTAATGTATTTTTTTTTATTATAGGGTACGAGAAAATGGAGAAAAACAAAAGAAAAGGCGACAAGCTTAAAGGTATGGAGTACTGGAAAAAGTGGTGTGGTCAAGCGGCTTCCCGTAAAGACTCTTCTTTGGGACCAACTTGTTTTCATGCCGACAGTAAGGTTGTGATGACAAGCGAGCCTTCAACCTCATTTGCAGTATCGAATGTCGAGACCGACTCGGCGGTGCCACCGGCGGCTCCCTGTTTCATGCCTACGAGTACCGAGCCAACATTTAGCCTGGAACCGACCAGCAACAGCACCAGCTCATTGGTTACACCATCCTTTCATTCTGTAGCTAAATTGGACGTTGGTTTTCACGCGAATCAAGACAAAGTCGAGGACGAATATTTAAAGGCCCAAATTTTAAAAGAGCCTTGGACCCCACCTATATATAATAAGTTTCCCGTTTCTACAAAACGAAATTTGCGATTTCAAATGAAATGGATGGAAAGATTCCCCTAGTTGTCATATTCTGAATATAAAAGTGGAGCGTTCTGCAGAATTTGCGTCGTAAAGAGACGTTCGCTTGATGAAGGTAAAGGCGGTCTTCAGCGGGTTGGCCAACTTGTAACCGAGCCTTTTTGCAAGTGGAAAAACGCACTAGAAATATTTGAAACTCATGCAAAATCAGGATACCACAAACGAAATTCGGAACTGGCAGATAACTTCCTTAAAGTAATGTCTTCTCAGACTATTTCAGTCGATGAGCAATTGTCTTCTGAGAGAAAGAGACAGCAACAGGAAAACCGAAAGAAACTAATCCCTATCGTAAAAGGAATAATTTTTTGCGGCAAACAAGGCATACCCTTAAGAGGTAAAACTGATTCGGGGCGGATCCACATTACACCAGAGTCTGAACAACCACTTCAGAATGATGGTAATTTTCGAGCACTGTTGCGATACGCAGCCGAAACTGGTGATAAAGATCTTTCTGAGCATTTGGCCACATCTCAGAAGAATGCCCTTTACAAAAATGAAATAATAGACATTTGCGGTGAAATTATTCAACATAAGATAATAGGTGATGTAAAGGAAGTAAAATTTTTTGCTATTCTCGCTGACGAGACCATTGACATTGCGCATATGGAGCAAATCTAGCTGTGCTTGCGATATATTGATTTAAAAGATATTAAACATCATAAAGTTAATCTCATAATTACAGGTCTGAAAAAGCATGGTCATGAATATTCTCATTTGGTTGGTCAAGGCTACGATGGGGCTGCAGCTATGAGTGGGTATTTGCACGGTGCCCAGGCGTATATTCGTCAAGAATGTGCTTTAGCTCTTTATTTACATTGTAGTGCACACTCTCTCAATCTTGCTTTTGCTGACTCATGTTCACAAGCAGATGTGCGAAATTGCGTTGGGATCGTGCAGTCTGTTGGTTCCTACTTTAGACATTCTGCTCAACGCACTGCCATTTTGCAACTTTTGAGAAATAAAGTTGACGACGAGTACCTTCATCTATATGAAGAAGCAAAGGTGTCCTAATACAGAAAAAAAATAGAGTGGCTTCCCATCGGACTGCGCCGACAGGAGTATGTTCTCATTCTCCTCTACGATCCTCGCACCCCTCCCTATTTAAAGGAGCGTTTCCGGTTTCTGGGATCGGACCAATCTCGTGAACTGCGGTCCAAGTCGGATAATGTACTCAAACAGCCATTTACGCGATCGGGTTATTACAGGGATTCCTTTACAATCAAGGCTTCTCAGTTATGGGATGATTTCATCATCATTATCATCATCATCTCAGCCGCACGACGCCCACTGCTGGGCATAGGCCTCCCCCATGGATCTCCACAACGATCGGTCTACCCACTGAGCGTCGTCCGGATCGTGGTCGCCACTCAAGAACCGTTCGGCCCCAACGGCTATCGGTCCTTCTAGCTATGTGTTCCGCCCACTGCCACTTCAGCTGAGCAATGATGATTTGCCGCCTGTTATTCGAAAATCCAAATCACTAGCGATTTTTAAACGAAAGCTACATCAACATCTTTTAGGTCTGCGCCGGTAGCGGGTACTTGCTTGCAACATCATATTTGTTTTATTTCCATTTTTGTTTTTATTATTATTTTTTGATTTTTGTTTTTATTGGCACTCATTTTTTACCAATTTTTCAAACCAAAGGTTGTCTGGAAGAGATCTCTTTTAGCGATAAGACCGCCTTTGCCCTCATTAATATTAAGAACCATATTGTACCTACTGTATTTTAATTGTGATGAGTGCAATCTATCTATCAAAGGTGATGCTCGAAGAAAATGGTGGTATACTCCAAATGCCACGTATCGTTGGAAGGCAACTGAATCGCTCTAACACTCCTGCGCCGGATATAATGCACGTATTACAAAATAAATTTATTCATCCCATTTCTAGAGCACACAATTCAACAATTAATCGAGAGGTTTGCGAAACTCCGTAAAGTAGTATTGGCATTATCTGGTGTGTTACCTTCAAATTTTGCGGTCAGTTTTGAAATTGAAGACGCAATTTTTATGTATTCGGCAGTGCTACCCGAAAGAAGTACATCTGTCGTCAAAGCAGAACTTGAAGTGTGGAAAGCAGCTATGACTATCACCACCCCTACTCAAAAATCTGCTTTGGAATGCTTAGATAAGTGCGATCAAAAATTATATCCAAATATTTACACGTTGTTACAAATATTGGCTACCATACCAGTTTCCACTGCTACACCAGAAAGGACTTTTTCAAGCCTACGGAGACTTAAAGACTACTTGAGGAACACAACGAGTGAAAACAGACCGAACGGCTTGGCTCTCATGAATATTTACTATGGGATAGAAATTAATGCGAATGAAGTAGTGGATATATTTAAAAAGAAAAACAGAAGATTAATTCTGTAGTGCATATTATAAACCTTCTGTTTCGTTTTTTTTTTACATTTTTCATTCATATAATATAAAGGTGCATGCACTTTCAGTAGTTTTATTTTCTTGAACCCCCCCTGATACTAAAACCTGGCTACGCCCGTGAATTAACAAAATAAATAGGTTATCTCAACCGGCATACCTACTACTTTTTTCACAAACTGTGAACTTTACTTGTTCCTTATTTTTAGAAATGAAATATGTACGTTTTGCTATATTTAAATATTACTTTGTAGCAATAAAATATATTCAATAAAAGTTTATTTTTCTTTGTTTCAGACTGGAGGATTATGAGAAATTATTTGGTCAACTTATAAATGAACCAGATTCGGTATTTAAAATTGCAGTTCCTGATCCAGAACTTTTCCGGGATATTAATAGTGATTCAGTGATGCCAAAATTATCACAGGATGACCTTGTTGCATTTTGTCATCTTACAGAATGAAAGGATTTGGAAACTTCTTATAATATGTATAAAGAATATTTCTTGAATTCGTAAGATAGAGATTTTTATGTAATTGCAACATGTAATTCAGAGATGAGGAAAAATGTGATATACAACATCACTATAAAATTAAAAAGTCATATAATATTAGAAGCCCAGTGCGAATGTGCTGCAGGGGCCGGGCCATTTGGCCAATGCCAACATATTTTAGTACTACTGTATGGAATAATAGATTTTTTTAACAGTAAAAATATTCTCACAAAAGCAAGCTGCACTTATTTTTTAAAGACATTTCACCAACCAAGAACATACCTACTATAAAGGGAGTCCTTGTGAAGGCAAAAATCTCATACTGAAATTTAATAAAAATATAATAAAAGAGATAACAAATTTTGACCCACGGTTGAATGTCGATGATAGTAACAAATATATAGAAAATTTTAAAATCATTAGTGAGAAATTTTTGTGGTGGAAGTGAAAATAGTTCCATACCCATCGCTCAGATACTTAAGCCTGCAGATAGATGTTCGTTATTTTCAGAGCATGATTATTGCGAAAAAACTATGGAAGAAGTATTTTTTGATTCCATTAATTTAAATATAAATGAAATTATATGCTTAGAAAAGTCAACAATGAATAATAAGAAAAGGTGGATTGAAGAAAGGAAGTTAAGACTTCGCAGTTCAGATTTTTGAAAAATCTGTAAGCTAAAAGAAAATAAAACAAAACTGGCGAGATCTTTATTAAAAACCAACAACCTCCAAACTCCTGCTATAAACATGACAGAAAGTATGAAAAAAAGCCATTATAAGTTTTGAAAAACAAACAGGTACCACTGTTACGAAGTGTGGTATAATAATCCACCCAGATTAATAATTTCTCGGCACCACCCCAGACGGCCTAATCGGCAACAGTGAAGTATTTGTAGAGGTCAAATATCCTTACACATGTCGAAACCAAATCATTACTCCTGAAAATGTACCATATTTGTATTTATGTGATCAGAGTGGAACACAATAATATAAGTTAAATAATACCCATGAATATTATTATCAAATACAGAGTCGATTGTTTTGCACACAAAAAAATATAGCAAACTTTTTGTTTACACATTATGTGATACAGTGCACATAAAGATAAAAAAAGTTAATAAATTCATAAAAAAATGCTTCATAAATTAACATTATTTTATGATACACATTACAAAAAAGCATTGCTAAACAAATTTTTATATAAAAAGAATTTTTAAAATGTTTACGTTTCGTTATAATAAAAACTATCATAAATACATGTTTTATTGTTATGACATGACAGTTTATTGATCCCATACTTATATTGATCGTCAAGTTAAGTTAAATTATATTTTCAATATAATTTAAGATTTATGCTATTAACAGTTACCTTTTTTGTTCTACAAATGAGTTAAGTTGTTTTGGCTACAAGTGTTGACCTTAAATGAACTACTGAAGTGGTATAAGATTGAATCATAAGGATAGTTAGTGATTCTTATAAGCTTTACTGAGCACAGTGAGTAATTTAAAGGTATGCGACATGCTCTTGGGTGAAACATAACACTTTTATGGCCTTATTCATAAAAATATTTAAACAATGTTTAGGTTAAATAATGTTGCTGTCACTTCCAATCTCATTACAAAAGAAAGGACATCAAAAAAGACAGCAACATTACTTAACTTAAACATTGTTTAAATATTTTTATGAGTAAGGCCATTAATGTATAGCTTTTTTTGGGTTTGGTGCCGAATAGCTTCAAACTTTGTATTCATAATTCAAATCACTTTTGCTCTCTGTTCCCTTATTTTAAGCAATCCGATACAGTAGTTCAACTGAGTAGTTCAACTAGTTGTATAATACACCACCACCAATAATAATACACCACTGTATCATTAGTCCAACTGATTGGAGTAATGATACAGTGGTGTATTATTTGTACGACTAGTGCATATCGATGTTAATTGTCTAACATATCAATATGTCTACTTGAAAATAGATACTTAACCTTCTTTGTAGATATTGAATAATAAACAATCATAACTAATGAAATTGTCAGAACGCTGTCAAGTAAAGTAAAAGTTCAATTCAATATTCAGTTTTGTTGTTGTTATATTACCTAAACGAAAATGGACGATTCTCATCTAGTGAATCCATCCAATGAAATTGAAATTATTAAACGCGGACGGGGTAAAGTTTTATTCCATGACGGTTTTCAATAATATTTAGTCAGGAAATACAAAAATTCTCAATCTGTATGGAGGTGCAAAAACTTTCGGTCAAATAAGTGTAGTGGAACTGTAACAGTGAGTGAGGTAAGATCAATCCTGAACTCTTATATATGTACCTATATTTATTTCATTAATTTGAAGCTATCTACCAGGATATCAGTAATGTTAGAGATCTTAAATGCTTTGGAAAAAGCACTTCTGCCATGTTCATGATGTCCTGGTACCTACCTATTTCACGTTTAACTTAACAAAATTATAAATTAACTACAAATTAGCTATTTTTTCAGAGTCAGTCAAATATACTGAAAAAGAAGATGCATTCTTCTGCTTGCTTGCCCAACATAAATGAAAATATTGTTTCTTCGATCATAAGTTCCAGTGTTGAAACTGCAGCATCGAATGTAGAAGAAACAATCTCTTCTCATTATAAAAAAAACGGTAGCATCTATGAAGGACAAGGGTTTGAATTTAATTGCAAACTTGCCAAACTATGACAACTACAGGGCTGTGGCTCAAAGAAGAAGGAAGAAAGTCGCCAAAGTGAAAACTGTTGAATACAAAGATTTAAGGAAGGTTGAAGTACCGCAAATATTCAGTGATTTTCTTCTCGGAGACTTCAACGACAATAAAAAGAATCGTATTCTGATTTTTTCATCAAGTGAAGCGCGGGAACTTATGAAAATCAGTAAGACATTTTTTGCTGATGGTACGTTTAAAAACTGCCCAAGACCATTTAAACAGTTATATGTTATATTTTGTGATTTGGGGAGTACTGAAGAGCAAAATAATGTAGTACCAGTGATGTATGTACTAATGGCGAACAAATCAAAAAGTCATATTCTGTATTGTTTGACATTATCAAGAGGCAAATTTCTGAATGGAAACCTGAAATCTTTATTACGGATTTTGAATGGGCTGCTATTTCAGCCATGAAGAATACTTTTCCCCAGATTGCACACCACGGATGCTTTTTTCACTTTCAGGATAAACTAAAAAGAAAGGCGAAACGACTGATGATAAAGAAAAATAGTAACAAAATTGTAAGTCTGTGCATGGTTTTGCCACTGGTCCCTGAAAACAAAATTGAAGAAGGGTTTAATTATATATTAAAAGAGAGTAAACTGATCGGAGACAATCACAGTCTCAGAGAGTTTCTATTGTATATTCAGAATTATTTGATGCCGAAAAAACATACATGGTGTGTGTTTGGACAGCGACACCGTACAAATAATGTATGTGAAGGCTGGAACGGCCAATTTAATAAATGTTTCAAAAGAAGACCTAACCTAGTACATCTGTTAAAGGTTCTCAATGAAGATGCAACATTTAATGCCGTTAACGCAATAACATCTGCACCAGCAAAAAAAGGACCAAGAACATTATCAATAGGAACGACTACATTCTGAATGTGCAAATGGAGCTGCTTAATGGAGAAATCGATGTATCGTTATTTTTAGAAAAGTTGCGTTATTAATATTGAAATAGGTAGGTACCTAGTACCTACCAGGACATCAGAAACAAAGTAGAAGTGTTTTTTCAAAGCAACTATAATCTCTGTAACATTTCTGTTATAAATTTTACAGCTATCATAAAACCTTAACCTCTTATATGAATGTATTCCTGGTAGTTTTGGCTAAAACATTTTTTTTAAATAATATAAGTTATTTTACCTCTTAATGTTTTTTCACTCGTGAAAATTTCGCAATTCCAAATAGTAAACTTAAGTACTTAGCAGAATCCAACATTTTTGGAATTGATAATAAACAGTCAAAATTTCACGAATCCATAATTATAAGAATTCAAGATTCTATGAAGGACAACCCAGGGATTTGCTTGTATTTTTTGTAGTTGGACCAATGATACAGTGGTGTATTATTTGTTCAACTAGTTGAACTACTGTATCGGAGGGATTTTAAGACACCTAAAAGACTTCTTATTAGAGAAGTGAAAATTATGTTATTATGTTCTTATGTATCCAAACATACAGCCTAAAAATGATTCTATAAATACTATTCGCTGAGAGGGTTGTTACTAATATCAGATGTCACCCTTTGCTATCTAGGGAACTTGTTTTTTAGTGTTATGGTATGGAAATATAAGCTTTAATGTGAAAATCTTCTGTTCTTTATTCATGAATACAAAATATATACTTAAGATTTTTGTTTATTATTTCAGACCTGAAATTTACAAGCATTGCAATTACATAGATGATATCACTTGACAACAGAATTTCTGTCTGGTTCAATGGACATGTTAAAATTTTATATGTTTTCATCATCAATAACTCTTTCTACATGAACTTTTTTACTTGCCACTTTTCTATTGCCTTTTTTAAAAAATACTGGCATATTAACTTTAACACCAAATGATATAAATATATATTGTACATTTAGCACTTTATCCACCATTATTTCATCGTTGTAATCAAATTATTGTAATATGTTACTTCTTTCTATTATTTGTCGATCCTTAGCTGAACCACCATATGATGGTGATATACAGGGCGGCTGAGACTAAACGTTACTAGCTTCACTCTGCTGTCATTTGTGTAGTTGTCATTTTCGCGCGTCAATTTTTTGACAGATTGAAGTTTGGTTAGTTGTTTACATGTGGTCAAAAAAGAATTGTTCTAAATTAATATCTCCATAAAACATTTCGTAATGGAATTCAACGTAATGGTGTAATTGCACTGTATTTGGCTGGAAATTCACAAACAGCAATAGTTCGTCAGCTCCAGAATTTGAATGTAAATAAAATGTTTGTGTATCGAACCATAACTCGATACAACGAAACTGGTAGCATCGCTAAACGCAACAGAGGCAGTCCTAAAAAGACAGCAACATCAAAAGAAATGATTCGAAAGGTGAAGAAACGAATCCAATCAATTAGCAGCACGTCTGCATGTTTCACGATACAGCATTCAAACCATATTGAAAAATGAACTACACTTGAAGCCCTACAAGATACAAAAAGTTCAAGATGTTACGGAGGCACAAAAAAAAGTTAGGCTTGAAAGAACACGAGCATTGAAGGCCTTGGTCGAACGTGACGAAATTCCAAAAATTGTCTTTTCTGATGAGTAAATTTTCACCATTCAACAGTATGTGAATAAACAAAATGATCGTGTTTGGTTAGAGCACAAGTCCAACGATAAAATGTATACGATTAGCATTTTCTTTTATGTCATGTATACAGAGATTCCATTTATTTGTTGGTGTTTGCGTTGATGTTGATATATTTGTGGTACACCTAGAGGTGAGGCGAAATATTAAAACAGATCCACGCACTAGGTATTTTGCTGGACTAGGCGGCACCTAGTCTAATTTTTGAAGTACTTGGTCCACCTAGTATTTATGTTGACGTAAACTAATACGAGTTTCAACTCTACACCAAAACACTAGAAGTAAGTTTCGCATGTAGGTAGGTACGCGCATGATTCATATTCCGTCTTATAGCACACCAATAGCGCTTCTACATATCTAACGTGACGTCACCACATCGGGTATACAAACTCGTGCACACAATGCACCGCGCTCAACCTCCTCCGCCTCGTCACCTCACCCCGCGTGACTATATAACCAGCCCCGCGGCTAGCTGGAAGTCAGTCTCTCTCTCGCTAGACGGCTCCGAGTACGATTGCTCCCGTAGTCTGCTCTGAGTCCAGTGCTTAGCTTGACCGATGCCCCGCGCCCTCAAGTTCTGGCTAGCTAGGAGGATAGGGTTGCGATACCCCGCGTCCTTCCCACGATCCTTAATTAGGTCACCGTATGACATATTTGTATGTCACTAAGTAATTGTAAATCGATGCTAGTAAACAATAAACCTACTCATTGTTACCTGCATCGGAGTATTATTTCATACGCCAACCCTATAATTGGCGCCCAACGTAAAATCAAGAATACCTTCATCTGAAAAGATAATATAAAACATCAAAAGACAGGGGGGGTAATAAAAAAGATGGCTAACAACATCGTTATGAGTGAAGATCAGTTCAGTCGCCTGATCGAATCGATCGCAGCAACATCGCTTACAGAAAACAACGAGCACCAGGATCGTCTTGTTCAGAGTATTGCGTCCACTACTCTTCAAAATACCGAAATGCCTAAGTCAAGCTTCGCGAAGTGCACATACCGCTTTAACGGCCAAGTCGAGTCACGAAAAGGTCGAAGAATTCATTAACTTCATAACAACGTTTCAAACTATTCAGGATATTAAGGACAAAGACGCTGTTGATGGACTGACCCTGCTTTTCATCGGTACAGCTGCTACTTGATGGCAAGGAGTGAAAACTGAAGTCAAAACTCGGAACACAGCATTGAAGCTAATTCGGCAAGCATTTGCACCAAAGAAGCCGCCAAACGAAATATATTTGGAGCTGTTTGCTACCAAACAACGTGACAACGAACCGATAGATGAATTTCCATGCAACAAACGATCTTTGCTAGCTCAACTTCCTACAAAACGACACAAAGAAGAGGAGCAAATCGATCTCATATATGGTCTTTTGCACATTATTATTAGAAAAAATGTAACACGTACACAAATTACAACATTTGCAGAACTACTGGAGAAAGGTCGATACATAGCAAGTATTTAAAGGGAAGAGGAACCTACTGCACCACCTAAAGAAGAATGGCAAACCCAGGGTCGCATAAAATATCAAGTGAAAGTCGATGAAATTCTATGCATTATATTAGACAATTATAGTTGTTCATTTCCTATAAATATGTTTTTTTTTGTAAAACGGGAATAATGAGAAAATCGAAAAAATAAAACTTGTATCAAAACTCAACCACACATGCAATAACGAAACGCATAGGTAAAGTATAAACAAATAAGTTGCCACCTTAAATAATTAAATAAATATATTGTTTAAAATATTTATAAGATTGCTATTTAATACGTTTTTTTTAAGTTTTATGTGATAACAAGTGATAAATAAACGGAATTCGATATTAATGAGTATTAAAGACAAAGATTTATTTTAATAACTTATTGTCAATAAGTCTTAATAATATAATTTATTGAAACAAATATCAAGATTATGCCTATTACTTCGGTCGGTGTGATAACATCGTTTGGCTGTTTGTCCATGAACCGCACCCTTACATTACAACAATCATACATCATGTGGATAGGGTACCTACCCACCCTATGTTTTGTTGTCAATTGTCATCTGTACATACCTTTTTATATGATTTCGGCTGTGTAGGTAACTAAATAAGTACCTATAATTACCTATTTTTCAAATCAATTCTAGTATTAAATCATATATTATCTGTATGTAAGTTCACTGATATTTGTAGGTTATACTTATTGCAGCATAACACACAAACCCCATTTTAAAAAAATATGCTGCAATTACCTTTTTTTTTAATTGGACTAAGACCTATCTTTTAAGGGTATTTTCATTAAGATACATAACTCCTAAGTGCGACACTGAAAATACACGGGGTTCTGCCATTATTCTTTGATGGCACCAGCACGAAGCGCTACACATACTGCGGGAAACGTGGCCACCTTCAGGAAGAGTGTACGAAGTTTAAAGCCGACTCAACAAAAGTGATTCCCACTGAGAGCTCTATTAAATGTTACGGTTGTGGAGCCCAAGGAGTTTATCGCAGCACTTGTTCTACGTGCAAAAATAAGGAGACGACTCCCAAACCAGTGGCATTCTACGCTGTCCAATCTACTTTGCAGACCGCAGCAAAATTATCCACTGTTGAGGGGAACATTAAAGGGGAAAAAGGTTATGCACATATAGATACCACATTGCAAGAAAGCAATTATACAGCACCTTGTTACGCCACGGCAGCAAACTTTCCAAGAGTCCGGCCGATATCACATTGGCAGATGGTAGCATAAAAAGCTCGAACCTATTGACCACCACAACTGATATCGTAATAGGTGACCGCATATTACCCATCACTCTTGCGGTTATACCGGAAGCGTCAGAAAACCGAACACTTCTCGGGATAGACTTTTTAGAAACCTCCGGTATAGTGCTCAACTTACCACAGCGCACCTGGCATTATATTGACAAGCCTGCAATACACTTCAACTTCTTCCAATTACGCAATGAGCCTATACCACTGAAAACTATTAAGCGTTTGTCCTTCGACGACAAAGAAGAGGCTTTTAACGAGTCATACTCCGAATTTATGAAATGGGCGACCGACCTTCGAATGCTTTCGCCAATGACGAACACTCCATCACCACTTTAACATGAAGATGACGACGTCCCATCGGGAAATAAGCGACCACGTTGGATTCTTCAGAAACTGGACACTGTACCGCGCCCATCACGCCCACGCGAACCTGCTGTTGATGATCATAGTATAGACCCACGTATTGATTATTTACAAATAAATCCCATAAAATTGTATTCTGTCGATATTCATTTACAACCAAGCGAGGGCACCTTATTCACAAGCGATGAACGAGACATATTCAAGTAACTTTTATCTAAATACAAAAATATATTCGACAAAAATACAAATCCAACTCCATATACCGAGCACAGAATTGATACCGACAATCACCCACCTACCACCTACCCATTTATGAAACCATATAAATTGTCACCTACTAGGCAAAACCAACTTCGAGAAAAATTTATGAAATGATTAGTAATGACATTATCGAAGTATGTGATTCCCCATGGTCAGCACCTGTAATTCTTGTACCCTAAAGGCGAAAGTGACATCAGAGTTTGTGTTGATTATAGACGTTTGAATCAAATCACCAAACCAGATAGATACCCGTTACCTCGCATAGATGATCTGCTGCATCAGGCAAAAGCCATGCCCTACATGTCTACTATTGATCTACAATCAAGCTATTGGCAGATTTTAGTACACCCAGATGATAAAGACAAAACTAGCTTTGTTTCACCATTTGGAGCATATCGTTTTAAGCGCATGCCATTTGGACTACGTAAAGCACCTGCTACTTTCCAAAGATTGATGGATAAATTCACTCAAGGCCTTAAAGCAGAATGTGTGCTGTCTTATCAAGATGATTTGATTTTAAGATCATCTACGTTCTTTCAGCACGTACAAGACCTATCAGAAGCTTTTTGATAAATTTGGAGTTTATAACCTACATGCTAATAGACAGAAATCTAAATTTGGATGCTCTCAAGTAAAGTATTTAGGGCATCTCATTGTACCAGAAAGAATAAAGTCAGATCCTGATAAAGTATCCGCAATAATGAATCTTCAAGAACCAAAATCGTTGAAACAACTAACTTCGTTCCTCCAAACTGCTTCATGGTACAGAACATTTATACAAAATCAAAACCGATGCAAGTCAGTATGCTATTAGAGCAGCTTTGGTACAGGGGGAGGGTGAAAATGAACACCTGTAGAATATGCTAGTAGATTGCTACAGCCGAATGTAACTATACCGTGACCGAAAAAGAAGCCTTAGCTATAGTATGGGCTATATCACGATTTCGCGGCTACATAGAAGGTACTCGTTTTATTACTATAACTGATCATCAACTACTAAAATGGTTAATGGAGCTGAAAACTCCTACCGGCCGCCTAGCACGATGGGTCCCACAGTTGCAGCCGTATGATTTCAAAATTCAATATACACCAGGCCGCACGAATATTGTTGGTGACACACTGTCTAGGTCTCCATGTTTGAATCATGACGATGCATGTGCTATTTGCCGTAAAGAATTGGAATTGCCAAAATTAGGTGAAAAACTATTAAGGAAAGAACAATTAAGAGATGAGGATCTGAAAAGTATTATAGAAACACTGGAAGGAAACGAATCAGATAAATATATAGAAATGACAAGAAAAGGCTAATGTCAAATGATTGCAGCGACTCGCGACCTATGAGAACCGTAATCGTAATGAGCTCGGTTATGAAGTAAATCAAGTACCTACTTGTTTTCTGTGGGTTTGTGATTATTTTGTGCTGAAAATGACTACGTATTGGCAGAATTGTGAAAAGGGACAATTTTAAAGGTATATGTTTTAAATGGAAATAATTTTTAATAATCTAGAGTTTTGTTATGTACCTACTTATACAATCTTTATATCGCGTTTTTTTAGGAAAATGGCGCACGCCTATATGATGGGCATGATAGACAGACGAGAGCTGCGTACAGCGTCGGTGCCATTCCATTCATGCCGCAAAGGCAGAGATCAACAGGGATCCCTGTTGAACTATGATCTATGAGATACGATTCCGAAGATTTGTTGTTTTTGTTAAAACATGTAATCTTGGGACTACAGCTCCAAAGAGCACTTTACGGCAAAAAATGTTTCGGGGCTACAGTCCCAATCGCAAAGATCACTCGAACGGTATGATAAAATTTTATACTTACTTGTGGTTACAAACAAAA
Organism: Schoenobius gigantellus; assembly: GCA_963935595.1. Lineage (NCBI taxonomy): Eukaryota > Metazoa > Arthropoda > Insecta > Lepidoptera > Crambidae > Schoenobius > Schoenobius gigantellus. The sequence continues at coordinate 43,304,346 of OZ012541.1, read as the reverse complement.
CACTATAAAATAAAAACCGGCCAAGCGCGAGTCGGACTCGCCCATGAAGGGTTCCGTAGGATTTATGACGTATTAAAAAAACAATTTACTAGATCTCGTACAAACCAATTTTCGGTGGAAGTTTGCATGGTAATGTACATCATATATTTTTTTTAGTTTTATCATTCTCTTATTTTAGAAGTTACAGGTGGGGTTCACACATTTTACCACTTTGGACGTGTCTCTCGCGCAAACTATTCAGTTTAGAAAAAAATGATATTAGAAATCTCAATATCATTTTTGAAGACCTGTCCATAGATACCCCACACGTATGAATTTGAATAAAAAAAATTGAGGTTCAGTTCTATGTATGAGGAACCCCCAAAATTTATTGCTTTTTTCTATTTTTGTGTGAAAGTTTCAACAGTGTAGTTCTTATAGTTTCGGAGAAAAGTGGCTGTGACATACGGACGGACAGACAGACAGACAGACATGACGAATCTATAAGAGTTCCGTTTTTTGCCATTTGGCTACGGAACCCTAAAAAGGAATATCACGAATTGTCTATTTAGCTAACCCACAGAATAAAATAGGGTCCACTAGCGGTCTCTATTGTCGAGAAGTAGAAAACTTGGCCCGCCATCTAGGGTCGGGTAGCCAAAACTTGAGTGTCATTCGTTCTTTGCGTTTAATTACTTCAGCTGCATAGCCATATTTATTGCTTGAATTCAAATAAAAATTTCTTTTTGAAGTGAAGTTAGAAAATTCGATTAAAAAGACGCTTTTTTAACCTAAGGGACATTAAATAAAAAAATAAAAAATTCAAGATTCGCTGTTTAATTTGCATAACAAAACGCAATTTCTTAATACGTTTTTAAACCATCGGTCACTATTCGGTATCCACAAAACCGAAATATTTAAAAATATGTGTACGATGTGAAATTGTGAGGTATATCTAAGTTTCAGAGTACATACCACAGATTCCGACCAATATATAGATATTGAAATATACAGTTTAAATATCTGATATTCAAAACCGATATATAGATACGATACAATACAGGGAAAATCCGATATGACCCATGCCTAGTCTGAATAGATATTTCCTGAAACATTGATTGTGATGATTGACAAAGATTATTTTCCATTCTTGATGGAAGTAATGATTCATTTTTTTCCATTTCTGTTTCTGTAGGTAAAACAGGCATCTCAACAAAAGCTATTGGAGGAACTGAAAGTAAAAGAACAAAAACATTTTAAAAAATACAAGGCATAAGTTTTATACTTATTAGGTATAAGTTTTAAAGATGTTACTGTATTGGTATTTACTTTTGGAATATGTAGTCAAAACTTTTGATGGATCAAAAGTCAGTGATTCCTCTTGTTCAACTTAATTCCATGGAAACACAGAAGGCACATCATTTCTTTTTAAGTTTCTAAGAAGATTCTGTAAAAATAATTCTACTACTGCCAAGAAAAAAGTACCTAAAAATACTAATTTTAATGTAATATTTTACAACCTCACCTCCTGGATATAGTGATTGTAGGAGTATGTTATAAAAATCTGTTGGTTTAAAGTGTGCTGAGCATACAAAGGAATTTTTCCTTATTGTTAATTCAGGTTTTATGTGTTATACAGCTTTTAGCCACTGTTTTCTTCGTGTTTCATCGTTAGGAAGGCGATGATTACCCATATTTTCACAAAATTGTACAATGCATGGGCTAGCCATGATTAACAAACTGTTCAGAACCGAGCACACTTGAAACGAAATCACCTTTCGAAAATCAAGTATATACTTACTTAAACCAACCAAGCGGAACTAGTGAATTATCACAAAATATATTTATTTGAGTTATTATTATAGTTATTTGTTGTTAAAATGTTATAGGTTTACCGCGTTTTTTGAAATTTTAAAAGTGACATATCATACAAATGCCAGCGCCACCCATCAACAGTTTTAGAAAACTCCTCAACTGTCACTCGGAAAATCCCTCATTCAGTTCCGCGCAAGCCGTGTACCGAGTGGACGTGGACCGACGCGTCGTCGTCGTAGGTAACAAAATGTGTGAAGCCGAAAATTTAATAATGGCGGTGGAACAATATCCATGCATATGGGATATTAATAATGCGGACTATCACAATAGAGACGTAAAGGACTTGGCTTGGGAGCAGATCTGCAAAATGGTTTTTAATGATTGGGAAACGTGCACAGACAAAGCAAACAAATGTAAGTATAGTATAATATTCCTTTATTGTTGAATTAATGTGGGTTAATAATTCTTTCACTATATTGATATGTTAGTTCTCCAGCCGGCGTCATGAAGTACTCAGCGAACTGATCTCTTATAGTTCTGCCTCGGTTTGTGGATTGTCATGAAGAACTGAATGATAAATCCTCAAAGTAATGCGTTAACGTATCTTTAAAGTTATAACCACCTCGTCTGCGTACAAAATTATGCAATACGCATGCCGTCTTCGTTGCGAGAACAGCAAAATTTGGTGAAATGGTCATACTCGTATGAAAAATTCTCCATTTGTTTGAAAGAATGCCGAAAGCGCATTCTACAATACGTCGAGCTTGACTCAGTCGATAATTAAAGATTCGACGTTGATTATTGAGGTTACATCTTGGATAATGGCGGCCACATACGTAGCGGTATACCTGAACGGTATACCGGAACTGAAGGCTTGTGCAAGTATACCGGAGCGTGTGTGTGACAAAACTTGCACAAGTTTCCTGACTTGCACAAGTCTGGTAGGCAGATCAAAACTACGATCTGTATACCTGCGCAAACTAGTTTGTGCAAGTATGCATGAGCGTGTGTGTCGGAACGCTTCAGTCGCATGCGCGCCAGTGCTTCGGTCGGTTTGTGTGTTTATTTTCGTGTCAAAATGTCTGTCGATTCACGCCGCAGTAATGGAGAGAAATTAGAAGAGTTTATAGATTTATACAGGAAGTTACCATGATTGTCTATGGCAAATAAAAAGTAAAGAATACCATATTCGCGACAAAAAGAACGCTGCATACCAACAATTAGTAGATGTTTTGAAAGAAATAGAGCCGGACGCGAATCGGGAATCAGTGATTAGAAAAATGAATACCTACAGGACAAATTACCGAAAAGAACAGAAAAAAGTCGAAAATTCGAAGAAATCAGGGGCAGGCATCAACGATGTATACGTGCCGAGTCTATGGTACTACGATAAATTGCATTTTATCCGCGACCAAGAGACACCAAGAACATCGCAATCGAACCTGACTGAGGAATCTACGGTAAGATTTTTGTTCTTGCTTCACAAAAAATTAAACAAAATAAAATTCAATTCTAATACTATTTATTTATTTTTTTAATTTATGAAATTATTTTGCCAAGGAACACTGCCTTCATTACTAAAGTAATCCATAAACTGTTCCCGAATATTCTTTGCATTGAGTGCAGTATTCCCATATCCCCTTCTATTTAATGGGATCATGTGGTCACCCGCATGTAACCCTGGCAAGATAGTCCCATTTTCTGCATTTTATTGGTCAAAACATTCAGAAGGCAAGTAGTGATAACGTGAATGAGCGATTAGAAAGTTGTGCAAAGCACAACTCGCCATTACTACAGATTCAATATTATTTGGTTCTATATTAATTTGTGTGTGGAAAATTCTGAACCTAGCCGCCAATATACCGAACGCATTTTCAACTATGCGCCTCGCTCGAGATAAACGGTAATTGAAGATCTTTCTATCTTGTGAATTCAAGTCCGCTTGTCTAAATGGCTTCATCATATCACACCTCAAAGGAAACGCATCATCAGTTACGAAAACGTATGGCAATACTTTTAAGCTGTTGTTAATTTTGTCTATCACCGGAATCTTTAACAGATTTTTCTCAAGTTTCTTGTAGAAAACTGTATTTTGCAGAACACCGCTATCTGATACTCTGCCATTTGTGCCAAAATCGCACATAATAAATCGATATTCGGCATCCACAATTGCTAACAGAACCATACTATGCCGCCCTTTGTAATTGTAATAATAAGATCCGCTTTCACTCGGTGGAATAATATCTATATGTTTCCCGTCGATTGAGCCGATACAGTGAGGAAAATTCCATCTGTCTTCAAAGGTTTTTGCGATATCTTTCCAATCTTCTGTTTTCGGAAACTGAAACAAATATGAAAATAACTCTTAATAAAGGTGAAGTGCGCGAGGTCCCTGTAGGTACTTAAACTTTTTACCTATGTTTTTTTATAAAAAAAATACTTATATTTAACTTATTGTTACAGACAGAAGAAACTGAGGGAGTTGTAACAGAGGGAGTTGAAACTGATGGAGTTGAAATCTACACTGAGTCTTCTACTGACGCCGTTCAAAGTCCACAAGCATCGACATCGTCTACAGTCGTCCAAAGTCTACACCCACCGACACCTTCAAGAAACCGGTCAAGACCGACAAAAAGGACTTCAAATTCTGATTCCTTAACTGAAGATGATCTTCTGTCGGTGCGTGATCATTTCAAACGTCCGGCTGTACCCGAAGATGGTTGCGACGTTTTTGACAAAATGGTGGCAATAAAATTGCGTGACTTGCCCAGAGAACAGAGATTGTTTGCAGAAAAAATTATTACTGATACGTTTTTTGAGGCACAATTTGGTAACTTAACGATATCACACAAGCTCACAAGTTCAACTTTGCTAAATCAGGTACCACAACAAATCCATCAGCAGCAGATGTTATCGGAACCTCAACTCAACCTTTACTCAAATAACAGAAATATAAATTACAATTTACAATCTCAGCAGAGTCAACCGACATATTTTCATCAAATACGTTCACATGCACCAACTAGGCCAGACCCGCAAATCTCGGATGCCAGCCTTCAATTATCGGGTTCACTTTCCACCGAAAACATGTCCATGGTGACTTTATTTTCTCAGTTTAACGGTGAAAATTAAGGCCTGTACCTAATTATGACTCTGCCTCTCTATTTTTTTTTTATAAAAGAAAATTTTGATTATAATCTTGTGGTTTTACTTACCTTCAAATAGTTTGAGCGAAGTACTTCATAGACAGCGTTACATGTCTCAGGGATAATGATGCCTAGAGCTTGAGGTAATATTATTGTAGAAAACTTAAGATCTTCGTAACTTCTACCAGTCACCAGGAATCTCAAAGTTGCTGTTAACCTCTCATGCGGTGTTATCGCTGGGCGCATTATCGTGTCATTCTTTTGTATCAATGGCGTTACTAAGGACAAGAGTTCCAAATATTATGTGTTTTCATCCATACGCAAATAATTGTGCCAGTCCTTCGGAGCGAATTTCAATTTATTTAAAAGGTTGGTGTGGGAATACTTATTTCTTTTCAGTAACCATTCTTTACAACATACAGAACGTTTCTTCTTACACTTCTCTTTTTTCTTAATAGCTAGCACCAAACCAACAATAGCCAAAACGCCATCATTTGTGGGTGTCACTTTATATAGAACCGGTGGCATATTTCACAAAATACTTATTGCACAACACGACTTCTTCGGTTTATCACAGGCGCAGAACTGAGACTGCACAGGCATACTTGGATCGTGTGTGGTCACTATGGACGTTAGGTATACTTGCACAAGCCTTCAGTTCCGGTATACCGTTCAGGTATACCGCTACGTATGTGGCCGCTATAAGGTTTCAAAAAATTATTGTTCAGTGGAAAGGCCTCATCGCCTATAAACACATATGGTAGAGGTGGCCTATTACTTTCAGCCAGAGGTTTTGGTTCAGGCAAATTAAGGCGATTTTCTTTTAACCTTTTCGCAAAAACCCTCTGCCAAAAGCTCCCACATCAATAGCTATGAACCGATATTCTGAATCTACTACTGCCATCAATACAATAGAGTTGTAATTTTTTTAGTTATAAAAAGCAGACCCACTGTGCAGGGGGGAGATCAAACGGATATGCTTCCCATCTACTGCACCTACACAGTTGGGGAAGTTGGTATTTCTGTAATAATTTTCCGCAATTTCTATCCAACGTATTTTGGATGACGGTGGTTTCATTTCTAAGGGTTGGTACACTTCCCAAATAGCTTCATAAGTTTCTTTAACGAGCGCAGACACAGTTCGACTTCCCACCAGATAATCTGTTTTTAATTCTTCAAAATTACAACCTGTTGCCAGGAATCTGAAAAAAAAAACAATATAATTTTATTTTTAACGTAAGAGTATTTCAGGTGCCGATTTGAAAAAGAAGTGGACCAACATTAGAGACTATTACCGAAAAGAACTTCAATAAAACAAAAATGTTCCTACTAGTAGTGAAGCTAAAAAGTCCAAAACATATATTTACAGTCATTTGCTTTACTTTCTAACACCCATATTTGCTAAAAGAGATTCTGAAGGAAACTATCCAAAAGAAGATTCTGACTGTACTCAACCACAACTACAATCAGCAAATGACGAACAAAATATTGAAACAGAAGATATCAATTGTATTGAATCACCAAAGTAGTAGGAAATTGGGCATTCTGACTCACGCTTCCCTGGGAATGGATCTAGAGTTCCATTGGGCATTCTTGGACATTGGCCATTGGGCACTCAAGTACTCAGGAACTCGAGTACCCAGATACTTAATTACTCAGAGAACTCCAGATCCATTCCCTAGAGAAAGCGCGCGCCAGAATGCCCAATTCCCTACTACTCACATACATACATATCACATAAACTACAATCTACAATCACGTTCATAATAATTGTTAACTATATAACTAAGTGGCGGAGTTCCCTGTGTAATGAAGTATCTGGGTACCCGAGCACCTGAGTACTTGAGTTACAAGCAATGAAACGCTCAAAGCAATGCTTCTCACGAGGCGCAGCGGTGCCAGAGCTTCATTGCCCGAAACTCAAGTACTCAGGAACTCAAGTACCTAGATACTTCATTACTCAGAGAACTGAGTAATGAAGTATCTATCTATCAAGAGTTATTAATGAGGTAATAATTCAGACAGGATCATAAAAAATAAAACAAAACAGAAACTGTTTACTCTTTATTGTAATTATTTTAATTAAACATAGAGTCTTGAATGTCTTTAATTACTTTTTTAATGTCACAATATACATTGTCAAATATACTCTCTGATACATATTGTACACTTATCTCTGGTTCACATAAAGCTACATCATTTTCAGTTGATAGTGTAGAACTATCGAGAACTTCAATTTTTCTAATTTTCGCAACTTTCGATGACGGTTTCATCATTGTTGTGAAAACACGATTTCTGTTTTGGCGTTTTTGATGTCGTATGGGACCAGCGACATCTCTTCTTGGGAATCCAGTTCAGGGCTCTGAACCATTTGGTGGGGTATAAAAGGGAAAATATCATCTGCATTCTGAAATCAAATATTTAATTATGATACGTTTTCCATGCTTATTATTATTATTATTCATAGTCAATATTAATAAACCCAGAGAAATAATAGTATTAATCGTACTCACCGACATATTCGTACAGGTATCTACTAAAAAAACTTCTGCGCGCTATGAAATTTGTAATGAAAATGATGTATTTTATGAAAAATTATTCATGTACTAGTAAGTCATAGTTTAAAATTAATTGATTATAAGGTTTATTTAAACGTCACAGGTCTTAATATGGGATAATGCATAATATTATCGCTTAAGACCTTTTCAAATTAATTGCTCTACGTGTATTACACGACTATTCATTTCGAACTCTATAGGTGTCACATGATACAGCGTTCATATATGGAAGACAGCAAAACAAAGTTATCATTTGCACTTATGAAACTTCACTACATAAGCCTTAATAAGAAGACATTCGATTCACGAATTAATAAGATGTACATTTAAAGCTATATTTTAACTGCTAATTATAAGTCTGCTTTGTGTGAGTTGGCGATGTTCCCCTTTTTCGGTTATATTGCTGATCTGGGACACGATTCTCATGCATTCGAAAAAAATTCACATTCGTAAAAATGTTCGAAATTCGATTTGTTTTCGAAGGAACCACAGTTTGTGTATTCTCGGAATTTCATAATCGAAATAATTCGAACGAACATCACTCGAACGCAACGAGTGGTATGGACCAGTCGAAGTTAAGGTTCGTATACGAATTTAGCTGTCAAGTGTTTCAATATTATAAAAATACAAGGAGTTTGTGATTATCTATACCTATAAAATGCTTTGTCCTGAATGACTGACTGACTGACTGACTGACTGACGGATCAACGCACAGCCTAAACCGCGGATCGTAGAGACTTGAAACTTGGAGGGTGTGTTCTTTGTATGATGTAGGCGTCCGTTAAGAAAGGATTTTCCGAAATTCTACCCCTAAGGGGGTGAAAATGGGGGGAAAAGTTTGTATGGGACATCGTGATTCCGTTCTCGAATCTACTTCAAATTTTGCATAAACTTTCTTTAACAGAATTAATGGAAGACATGTTTCGTATTTTATTGAAATTCATCCCCAAACGGGGTGAGATGGGGTGATAAACTGATAAAATGTCAAAATCGACATTGATGCCGTTTTCATGGTTTTTCGGGTCGTAGATTACGAAAATAACATTTCAACACCACATACCATCATCCCTGGATGGGGTGCAATGGGGTAGAAATAGTTCATTTTAAATAAATAGTTTGAAAAATACCATATAAAATTTTCGAACAATGCTTATGTAGAAAATCAACATGGCGCACGTGAAATTATTTTGACAAGTCTGTCACATAGTGCAAAGAAAAATTTTATATTTTCTGTTAATGCCTGTGCCCATCTGGATTTCGCCAACTAAGAAGTTTAGAAGTTTAAATTGTCTTTTTCTTATGTCGTACCGTGGTGGTAAGGCAAAAGGATCAAGCCATACAACCAATGTATAAAGCATTTATTATGACATCAAGTCACAATAAAATTGTAGGTTGGTTTAATTCTTGACTAATTTTTACAAAATAGGTACAATTTTTGAAATATTTGAAATGTTGAAAGTGAAGATATCCTTTTCAAGGGTAAAGGGGTTTGAAAGGTGTTAATATGTTTTTACATTATGACTAAGGAAACAAACTCTTTAATCCATTTAAAACTATTAAAAGTAATAGATGAATATTGATAATAAAAAAAAATATCTGACTGCAATGATTCTGGGTTACGCGTAGAGGGACGCGACGGGACTCTTGATCCTAATGTGTAAAATGACGGATCATATATTTTTGGATCCACCCAAGGAACATGGATATCGAACGAGGACCTAAATAGTAGAACACATTGAATCTAGCCACGTTGACTTAATTCGACATGACTGCCGATAAAGTTCGTTTCCAAACCCAGCAATATGGATATCAAAATATGAAACGCCTTGATGAGCTTAGATCATTTAAAGTTGATGAAAATTCAACATAGCCGTTGCTCAAAAAAAGTGGATAAAATTTCGTTTCCAAACCTAGCAATATGGTTATCAACTGAAAGGTCTCAAAGAGTAGAGCATTATAAACTTAGGAAAATTACCCTAAATGAAAATGGATAAAAGTTTGTTTTCAAACCCAGCAATATGGGAATCAAATGAAAGGCCTTGAAGAGTAGAGCATTAGGTACCTAGGAAAATCGACCTAAATTCAACATGGCCGCCGCTCAAAAAAAAAGGATAAAAGTTCGTTTTCAAACCCAGCAATATGGATATCAAATGAATGGCCTTGATGAGTAGAGCACTATGAACCTAGCAACATTGACATAAATAGAACATAGCCGCTGCTCAAAAAAGGTGGATAAAAATTAGTTTCCAAACCTAGCAATATGGGTATCAACTGAAAGGCCTCAAGGGTAGAGCATTATGAACTTAGGAAAATAACCCTAAATTAAACATGGCCACCGCTCAAAGAAATGGATAAAAGTTTCTTTTCAAACCCAGCAATATGGGTATCAAATGAAAGGCCTTGATGAGTAGAGCACTATGAACCTAGCAACACTGACATAAATTCAACATGGCCGCCGCTCAAAAAAAAGGATAAAAGTTTGTTTTCAAACCTAGCAATATGGGTGTCAAATGAAAGTCCTTGATGAGTAGAGCACTATGAACCTAGCAACATTGACATAAATTTAACATAGCCGCCGCTCAAAAAAGGTGGATAAAAGTTAGTTTCCAAAGCTAGCAATATGGGTATCAAATGAAAGGCCTTGATGAGTAGAGAAGAGTACTATGGACCTAGCAATATTGACGTAAATTCGACATGGCCACCGCTCAAAAAAGGTGGATTAAAGTTCGTTTCCAAACCTAGCAATATAGGTATTAAATGAAAGGCCTTGAAGAGTAGAGCACTATGAACCTAGGAAAATCGCACAAAATTCAATATGGCCGCTGCTCAAAAAAACGGATAAAAGTTCGTTTCCAAACCCAGCAATCAAGTATCAAATGAAAGGCCTTGATCAGTAAAGCACTATGAACGTAGTAACATTGGACGTAAATTCAACATGGCCGCCGCTCAAAAAACGCGGATAAAAGTTTCTTTTCAAACCCAGCAATATGGGTATTAAATGAAAGTAAGCCCTGAAGAGTACCTAGAGCAGTACGAACCTACGAAAATTGTCCTAATTTCGAAATGGCCGCTGCTCAAGAAAGGCAGAATAAAGTTGAATCATTATGGAATAAAATGGAGGAAAAACTGAACACTGTGTTAAGCATTTTGATGGCGAAACGTAGTTCGCGGGCACAGCTAGTTTCTGTATAAACGAGCTCAAACCGCGAAGCTGGCTCAAACTGTGTTTTCTCTCTGTGTTTTGTCTCATTAAAATGAATGAGGAAGAGTTTTTGGTGAACTTCTTACCCAATTTGGTGGAAGAATTAGAGGCAGCAAGCGCCGAACCACATACACATAACATCGAGGATAACTTCAAAAACTTACCTTGCGCTACTCCTCCCAAGTTTTTTTAGCCCCTGTGATGGAGTTTATATCTTCACTGATGTTTATCCACCGCCTTTTAGCTTCATTGTTAGTGAATGATTCGGGACTAAGTTGGACAATCAAGTTTGCCACATTTCAGCTGTGGATCGGCTTCTACTAAGCCTTTGCTCCGCACTAGCAAATTTTTTGGATATATTATTTTGCTCCATAACAGATTATTATATAAATAAAATAATTTGTCTCAATTCAATATTTATCTTAGACAAACTTTGTTGTAACTAATGACATTCAACGTCAGAACTTATGAATGTGCTGTCTGGAGCGTTCCGTTTTAATCTACATTGATTAAAACGGAACGAAAGTCTGGAACTTTACGAAATATAAAAAATTGAATTTTTATATTTTGTAATATAAGTATTATTTTTAGAAAATATGATCACATTTAAAAATATATTTTGTGTTAAAATAGATTTAGTAATAGTTTTTTACCAAAAAGAACTATTTTAAGATGTAAATTATAGTAGTTGCCATAGCGTTTTTAAAAACGCCTCATGAACGTCGTACGAAACATTAAATTGTCAATGCTATTTCCGACTTCCTAGTTCGATTGGTAATATTGTTCTATGGGTACCCCAGAATACGGTTCATACGAATCATTCGAACTTTTCAGTAGAATCGAATAATTAGCATACGAATTTACCATGCGGAAAAGTTCTATTACATGAGAATCGGGTCCCTGGCATAGGACTTTATATGTACGATAGAAATTAACACATACAAAATTACCTAAGTCTATAAATAAACCGTTAACAGTCAGCGTAGTCAGTGCGCATCGTGATCATCGTAATTAGTAAAAAAGTGAAAGTTATCTTACTCAATAATATTTCACAATTATAGACTTTGAGAACTTTAGTATTCAATTTAATAAAAAAATATTCTACTTATGATCGCAACGATGACTGATATTGATACTGATATATCCGTTTCCATAAAAAGAGAACATAAATGAATCTAAACTAGTTAATACGATTAATAATCTCTATTGTTCGTTAATAAGTTTTAATTTTTATTTTCAGGTCTTTGACCAACGTATGTTCAGATGAGGAATACGATTCCTCTTCTTCTTCATCATCCTCTTCTAGCTCATCTTCGTCATCTAGCATGCAGTCTCTGGTACAACAGGCGGGAGCTCCTACTCAGCCACAGCCTGGTCCATCGACTTTACCCACGGAAGAAAAGTCATAACCGAAAAAAAGCTACCACAGTGATATCAAGAATAAATCTAAGAGGTATTTGCTTTATTATTATTATGTCCTTTATTAATTTTTTTTTCTTTAATAAAAATATAAAAATATTAATATTATAAAAAAACCTACACTTAGCGGGTCCATCGGCAGCGAGACAGTGCCCAAACTACCGGTGGTTAGGGCTGCAGGGTGAGGAACCTCCTGACAATTCGTGCCGTGCTAAGGATTACCGCCTTCTGTATCAGGCTCTTGATCCAACCGCCTAGCGAGAGTCTCTCAAGATGTTGGTCAAGACTCTTCGCAATTAGACCATTCACAGACACCACTATCGGGATAATGACAGTTGAATCCACATCCCACATGGCGGTAACCTCATGAGTCAAGGTACTTGCTGAGCTTGTCCTTCTCAGCTTTCACGAGGTTCTCGTCATGGGGGATGGTGACATCGACTATCATTACCCGGCGTTGGGGCCGGTCTATTAGCACGATATCAGGCTTATTGGCTGCAATAAACCTGTTCGTGATAATAGAGCGGTCCCAGTAGAGCAAGGCACGACCATTCTCAAGAACTGGCGCTGGTGTGTATTTATAATACGGCACCTCAGTGTCAACAAGGGCGTATCGGAGAGCAAGTTGCTGGTGAATGATCCTGGCTTTTTTTTTTTTTTTTTTTATTTATTTCATATAAAATTACAATGTTCCTTATTTTATTGTCTGCCAAACTGAAGGTTCAGTTTGTCGGCAGAGTTCCCGTAATCGGAATCACATTCTGGCAAAACATTATAATATTATCCTTATTAAAAACTAGACCTAAATAGTACAATCATTATAATAATAAACTAAAAACATTATAACCTAAATAGTAACTCATGAGGCGGAATCTCAGCTCGAGCCGAAGGTGTGGGCAAAATGAAGCCGAGTGTGTGTAGCCAGTATGCGCGCGTGTAACGTGTGACGTTTTACGGCACACTTGTTAGGAAAAATACCTGATAGACTAAATTTTGATTTTTTTTTAGTAAATTGCACAAGTCCTTGTTAAGTTGTAGATAAAACCATGAACGTCTGTTTATTTTAATTTTTTTAAGTAATAGAGTTTATTTAGTAAAAAAAATATATCCCTATTGCTTTTGTGATCTAATTTAATGTCGCCCTTTAGTTTTCTCTAACACTTTTCGATAGAAAATGTATCCACTTTCCTATGTTAAATCAATGTTAATGTCGAGTTGGTTGATGTCTTTTACATTACCTCAAGTTTAAAAAAAAAAAAAAACATTGCAACGCAACTAGTGTCTTGTATCTAAAACCGGTGAGATTATATCCACTTTACGAGCAAGTGTTTTGAAAAACGTCGCACGACACAAGATAAGACGTGCATATATTGGCCACACACACTAGGCTCCATGACGCCCCCACCCCCGGCCCGGACCGAGACTCCGCCTTGTGAGTTATGACCACCACCATATCATAATGCAATATTTCTCTTATACATATTCATCTATTGTTACAGTATCACACACCTATTCGATTTTTATTCGTTATGGACATAGAGACAAATAGTGTTTCTTAAGGATATGCTTTAGTGCATTTTTGGACACGTTTTCACATTTCGCGAGTATTTTATTTACTACTTGGTTATGCCTGTGTAAATACTCACTGTTAGCAAGATGCAAACAACCAGAGACTACATGTCGAAGGGACTCCCCAGGGCGGTGGCATGCCCGACAGATGACGACGGTTCTGTCCTTCATGATGTATTTTCTGTAGTTGTTCGTCTTGATAACCTCGTCTGCAATTGCACAGGCAAACCCCTCGGTTTCTCCGAAGAGGTCCACAAAGCGTAGCCAGTTCACTGACGCCAGCTGGTCCACATCAGACCCAGTAAGGGAACGATAGAACCGGCCGTGCAGCTCCTTGCTCTTTCATACGTCCTTCCGGTCATCAGTGCTTAGCACCGATGGTTTGCGTCAGTTCTCGTTCGCCATGGAGAGAGGCGTGAGGCCTTTATCAACTGCTACTACCTCTGGATGCACACCATTCTCGTTGTTGCGGAATGGTCGTGCCAAACTGTCGCGAAGCGGAAGGCTTCGTACAAAAAAAAGGTGGAAGAAGCAAAAGAAACAAGTTATCAGGTTAAAACGGTGTATTTACAAAAGTAAAGGGAAACAAGAAAAGGCAGAGGTAGGGAGTAATAATATTAGGAGGGCACGACAGGCCTTATCTAACTTAACCTAAATAAAAGGGTCTAGCCTGGCCAGGGTAGGACGCGAGACGAGTAGCAGCTCCGCCGGATAGCCGGAGCAGGAGTAGGCACGGCAACGCAGCAGGCAGGATAGGTTGCGCAGGTCAGGTAGGCAGCATAGGAGCGTCCCAAAGGCACGCAGTAGGCAGACGGCTCAGGAACACTCGGCGGCAGCGTTATGCAGGTACGGGAGCCAGAGCACCCCTAACGGCGCTCCTCAGGATAGGCAGCAGGGACCCGTAGAAGGCGCGACGGAGTGGTCAGGTAGGCAGCAGGCACACGTAGCAGGCGCGGTGGAGACGCGTGAAGGAACCGGCACGAAGTGATATAATCACGGAGGCCTGGCGGTGGTGGTTAGGTTCCAAGCCGGGGTAAGGAGCTTAGCTACTCCTTAGCCGTTTGCGTTCAATACCAGAGCTAGTAGTAGACTGGCTTCCTAATGACCCTGGTCCGCTTTTATACTGGCCATTTATACTTTTGATAGCATACTCTGAAAGAGCTTCATTTACCAGTGCTAGTCTTTGCCTTTTAACAACGGCCATTCTTTCAACTGGTGGTGGCATATTCCGTTTTTGACACAAAAATATATGTGGAACAACTCCTTTCTTTAACCGTAAACTACATTTTTCTCCTTCCTGTTTCATTATTTTATATTCAATATAATTAACTGTATCTTTCTTGACCTGAAATAAAACATGAATCATCAATCATCATTGGAGGTAGACTCTGTACCAGGTCGTGCTTGGGTACACCTGTCTTACCTATTTCTGCTGCAAAGCAGCAGTGCTTGCTTTGCTGTGTTCCAGTTTGAAGGATAAGATATGTCAGTGAAATTACTGGGTACCATGACTTCACATCTGATGTCACAAATTCGCAACATACACAATGGTTCTTGTGGGGGTTATAGTTTTGCAAGATGTATTATGGTGATTGTTACCACTTGCCAACAGGTGGGCAGTTTGCTTATTTGCTAACTTTGTTGTATAAAAAAATCAAAATTTCGTAAAACCGCAATAGGAATAAGCAAGCTCTTTAGATAAATTTTAATGAACTTTTGTACAAGTTGGGTTAGTTTTAGACCGAATCATCTACTGCTCAATAGCTAATTCACACTAAGCTGTAGGTACATAAATATAGCACACTTACGTTAAAATTCACAACAAAATACAACCGATAATGAAGATACATTTTCCCTTCTCATCATCTTATACCATTTTTTTCTTAATTTCGCATCGCGTGGAATACGAAAAAACACTTTATGGGGTGTATTATTAATATTATTTTTGCACTGCGGTACCATGCAATACTTGTAAGAAGGTTTTTTAACTTCTTCCATGATTTTTATAACAATTAACTGAAATTAAGTCACAAAATATGTATGCTATTAGTGAAATGCTTTAATAAACAAACATGGGACCAATGACAACTAAAACCAATGACGTCATCAAAAACGCGCGCAAAATGGTGGCGTTTGAACGGCTCAAATTTATTCGATGCTTTAAAGAAGATTGGCAGGCCTGGTACCCATTAAAATATGAAATGTAGGATACTGAATTTTGGATATTATGTTAACGATACTAGTTTACCTATTTTTCTTTAATTAATGAATTTCTATAACTTTTGTAAAGAAAGAAAAATTGATTTCATTATTTCAGTGAATATTGATAACAAAACGCATCTAACTGACATGCAATATTAAAACGCAAAGGTATTATATTATCTGTGGCGAAGGTAAACAAAACAAGAGCAACTATTCAATTCGTTGCAGATATATCGATTATTAATTAATCCACTCATTTTCATATAACTGATCGATTAATGACAGTTACAGGACCAAAAATACTAGAAAATAAGAATATTAGAACATAAGAATATAACTTTTCTTGGTTTGGTATTTAGGTTTTAGTTAAAAAAGATGTCTAAGGAAATCTAATTTTAATCGATAAACCTATCGATATCTCACATGACTGGCTGTTTCCACTGTCAACTGTGAATGCCAACGTCACATTCACAGTCAGTGTCAGTCGTGTCGTGGGGATGCGTTCCGAATGGCGATGATATCGATGGCAGCGCGCTAAAAGTCGTTCGTTAAAAAAATCCTTCCTCAATCCATAATAACAATAACTGTAACTCGTAATGTCAATGTCAAATTCAATCTCATGTTCTGACATTTGAAACGTTTTGTTAACTATTAATAACGTTTTGTTATCTCTGTACTCATGTACATACCATAATAATTTTCAAATGCGAATATCTTTTTATTTACCAGTTGTAGAAATATGATGTGATTACCTTTTTTGTTACGTTACAAAAGATAAAGAAATACGTGGTATTTTTATCACCATACACTTCGTCTGATTACGGTACCAACATTGTATGGCTTGTTGCCAATCTTCTTTCACTTTGAACAATAACTTGACTATTTTCAAACCTATTTATATTTTTTCTATGTTATAAAGATGTAATTGATTAGTTTATGAAATAAAAAAAAATCATGCATATTCCCTATTGTTTTTAAAATTTTACAGATCTAAGAAAGAGGTGTCACCAAAAAAGAAAAAGATGCAGCTGCAGTCTTCAATAGAAGTGATGGGAGATAGCGAGGATCATAATCAGAAAAGGTATGATTTCCATTTTTGTACAAATTGTATTTCCATAGCTTTCTTCTAACATTAATTTAAAATCTTAACGTGTGTAATACCTATATACAATTTAGGGAAAAGTCACAATAGGATCAAATAGATTTAACTTAATTAAATATTGGATATGATAATGATATTTAGATTCAAGAGAATAATTAATGGTCATCTTAATTATATGTGAAATAATTTTATTATAAAAGTGATATTAGTTAGTTGCGTGCTCAGAATGGGATACATCTATGGCAATGATTTTATAATTATATTAAATAATTAGATTCAATAATTTCAGCATGAAGATGCGGCCAGTAAAAATAGTTAAAGACAGAAAAGAAAAGAAGAAAGAAAAACGGGTTACGGCAAACGATTTAATGGGTAGTGATGGTGAGGCCGATTATAAGGACGAGTCTTACGGTAAATCCGATGATTTAAATTCTTATATATATCGTCGCGTCCCGAATGGTTATACCAAATAATACAAAAATAACCAGGAGGGTACGGTACGGTACATTATGTAGACTTAAAAATATACCTCTGTAAAGAGTTAGAAAATGTTAAGCCGAAGCAAAGGTGGCGTAAATCTATTTTAACTTTAAAAACAAAAAGCGATGATAACACTGAGACTTGGCAACACCTAATTAAATTTTTAAAAGAGATAGAAAAAGGGTTTGAAGATGTCTCTGTGTCTTTTGTAAATACTTCTAATCATCCGTGATGCTTAATATTTTTTTAACCCTTTTCTGATATTTTATTTAGGTTTACTGTTAAGGGTTCAACACTATTGTTTTCTTTTTATTATTGTTTTCTTAACCCTAGATCACTAACCATTCGTAAAAATTACGACGCGTGACTGGCGCATTTAAGGTTTAGGTATGTTCCCCTCCCGCGCGAATACTTCTAGTACCTTCCTAATTCGCATCACCAGTGACCCGTAAACACTCATTACGGATGCACCTGTTTTTGGTTAGGAGATATCGTGTGATCGGCGTAAAAATTACGAAAGGTTAGTATTCACGCAACTTTTTTTCAATGTGATGCATTTTTTTTAATGTCTAATAAAATAAAAAATAACTATATAAACCTTGTTTATTTATTATTATAATGCTTTATATGCATACAAATTTATTTTTATACTAATAATTTTATTATTTTATGTTATTTATGACTATTTAGTTATTGTTTAGATTTGAAATTTACATGTTTACTTTATGTTTTAGATGGATTTGAGGAGCCAAAATGAGAAAATTTTACAGTGGCTAGAAGAATCGAATACGGAGTCAATCCCTGATAATCAATCGCAATCGGATTCAGAGGAAGATAATAATCATTTAGAGACGGAAATTCACTTCGAAACTGACGAAAGTGACGAGGATGTTGCAGTTTCGTCAGAGGACGATGTTTTCGTGCCACGTACCGGTCGCAGTCGAAGGTTGGTCATAGATTCTGATTCTGATGATGGTACGCCAACGACATTTGGCTCAAATCAGATCGTTGATGTCAACAATGAGCATACTCAACACCAGCAATCAGTCATTCAACCAAGGCAGAACATCTTGTACGGTAAGAATCAACACAAATGGTCTACAATACCTCGAGACCCACGTACTCGTACAGGTGCTCGTAATGTGCTGCATATTGTACCTGGACCAGTAGGTATATCTAAAGAACTTTCCGAGCCAAAAGATCTATTTCATCTTTTTATTCCGGAGGAAATCATCGACATAATAGTGCAATACTCGAACATAGAGATTAACATAAAGAACAATAAGTATAAAACATCTAAATACACTACAACACAAACTTCGGCCAATGAAATCAAGGCATTACTAGGTCTCCTCATTCAGTCTGCGGCTCTCAAGAGTAACCATTTACCTACACGAACTTTGTTTGATACCCTGAGAAGTGCCAAAACTTATAAAGCTTGCATGAGTGCTGAAAGATTCGACTTTTTACTTAGATGTATTAGATTTGATGACAAAAATACTAGACGAGAGAGAAGAGAATCTGATAGGCTGGCACCAATTAGAGATGTATGGGAAAAGTTTATTGAAAATTGCAAGAAATGGTACAAGCCAGGTTCGTACATAACCGTGGATGAGCAATTAGTTGGTTTTAGAGGACATTGTCCTTTCCGAATGTATATCCCGAATAAGCCAAATAAATATGGCTTGAAGCTTGTGATGGTGGCTGATTCTAGTACGAAGTACATGTGCAATGCTATGCCTTATATGGGAAAAAACACGAACACTGGGAACGAGCCATTAGCAAATTATTTTGTGAAAGAACAATGTAAACCATACCAAGGGTCGAACCGGAATATAACGATGGATAATTGGTTTACTTCGGTTCCTCTGGCTGCTGAACTATTGAAGCCACCATATAAGTTCACAGTAGTAGGTACTTTACGAAGTAACAAGCGAGAAATCCCCAAAGAAATGGTGAACACTAGAAATAGACCAGTTGGCACTTCGATATTCGGTTTCGATAAAGAAATGACTTTGGTGTCCTACAAACCGAAGACAAATAAGATCGTTTACCTTCTTTCCACCACACATGATCAACCTTCAATCAATGCAAATTCTAAAAAGCCAGAAATTATTGAATTCTATAACTCCACAAAAGGCGCGGTTGATACAGTAGACCAAATGTGTTCGATCATGAGTACCAACCGAAAGACCAACCGATGGCCGCTTTGCTTGTTTTTCAATATTCTGAATCTGACTATAGTAAATGCATATGTCATCCATGTCTCTAATGCGATCCGTAATGGAACAAAACCCATGAAAAGGAGGCCTTTTGCTTTACAAATGGCAGATGATCTCATGAAGCCTTGGCTGCAAGAGAGATATCAGACTGTAACTTTGCAGCGAAATCTGAAGCTCATCATCGCAGAGATCTTGAAAATTAATGATCCTCAGGAAGGTCCTAGTCATGACGTACCTAAAACGAGAAAAACTTGCAACACCTGTCCCGCAAAAAAACGTCGTATGACGACGACATTCTGTAAGGGGTGCAAAACACCGATTTGCAGGGAGCATGTGGTATCGATGTGCAATTTGTGTTCAGGATAGTAATTTATAAAACATATTATTTAGTTTTATTAAAAGATAAGTAAGACTGTTAATTTAAGTCATTCTGTGCCATTAATAAAGTTGATTTAATAATTATTGATGTTTTAATTTGTCGTAAAAATTACGAATGGTTAGTGACAATGTCACTCGAAAATAAGGTTAGTGAGCTAGGGTTAAAATCAAGTGAAAATGACATAATAATTATTGTCACTCGATAAAACAAGTTGTTAAGTAATCCCGGTACATGTTGACCTGCAATTTGTTTTATGTTAATTAAAATAATACTATATTATAAGTATTAGAGTAATTATAAGAATCTTTTATATTCATATATCTAGGTAGTTGTAGTACATTAACAAACTTGTAACAAAACTTAAAAGTAGTATAAATAAAGCTATGGATTCATTGTATATGTTACCGACAATGTGTATAATCCGGTATTGTATACAATACCTAGGCAATGTATAGAATACCTAAAACGGGCAGGTAAAGTATGAAATAGAATTTATTTTACACTTTACCTAGGTATTCTATACAATGCCAAACTTGCAGCAGGTAATGTAACACTCGAACGCAATTGTGGTTATTACAAACAAAGAAGTACGGTAAGCTTCATAGAACCCTGACACCCTTCCTAGAGGCGCCATTTCAAGCATTAATGGAAGTGAATCGTTTTAGCATGACCGTTCACTCGCGAGTGTACGCCGCACGCGGGTATCCTTTGCAAATAAAATTAAATCCTTTGACAAGAGACGGCACGGCGCCAAGGCGGCGCGATCAAAGTAAGTTCGCTTAGATAATGTCGGTACACCCGAACGCAATTGTGTTTAATAAAACAAAATACGAATAAAAATTATCGGGACACACAAGCTAGGTGCAAAGATAATTTTAATCAAAAATATGCGAAAGTAGGTAAATTCAAAGTAAAATTACACCACAATTCTTCATCACTCGAACTGTCAGAGTTACTACCACCCGTATTTTTATTAACCCGGCGTCATTGAGGTTGGGTCAAAATTACCCGTCTTGTTTATAATTTCTTATATTTTTGAAAGCGCGCACGCGACGTTGCCGTTCTTGGCAGTAGCTGGAGCCAATCGTATGCTCGAAACGTTGTCGGTGATAAATCAGTGCGACGGCGACTGCGCTGGGAGATACACGCGTGTAATTGTCAAAAAGGTAATTATGACCCATCCTCACAATCAACGTAACATTTTTGCGCCATTTTTTCGTTACCAATTTTTTTGTTGTTTATTGATTTTTTGAGGTGTTTTATACGTTTTTTGTTGCTTTTTGCTTTGGATTTGCATATTGTTTTATTTTGTCAAAAGGTACTTCTTGTAAATTACAATGGACCAAGAGCGGAGACAAAATGAACTTATTGTAGCGGCATTAGAGGAGTCCGATTCGCAGGAAGAATGGCCTGATAATGATGAAGAAGTCGAAGAAGAAGATCATGTGAGTGTACGTAGTGAACCAAGTGATACGGAGCAAGAATGTTCGGATAGTGGTGACGATATACCGCTCTCTGAAATAAGAAGAGAAATGCAATCTAGCGCACATCGTTCGCCTACGGCACAACACGATGTTCCTGAGTCGCAGTCACGTTATCTTGGTAAAGATGGCACGGTATGGCTAAAGACACCTTTTCGACAAAATGTAAGAACTAGGGCAGAAAACATAATCACTCAATTGCCAGGTGTAGCACAAGAAGCTAAATCGGCTACTTCCGAGTTGGAATGCTGGGGATTGTTTTTCAATGATGAAATGTTGCAGACTATTTTGACATATACTAATGTACGTATTCAACGAAGAATTGCATCCTGTGAGGACTTGTCGAAACACATCTATATGAAAGCATGCAGCATTGAGGAATTCAAGGCATTTATTGGTCTATTATATATTGCTGGCCTAAATCGTTCGGGGAGACAGAATCTGAGTGATTTGTGGGCTTCCGATGGCACAGGTGTGGAAGTTTTTAGATTAGTCATGTCTGAACAACGTTTTCACTTCATACAGAGCTGTCTGTGTTTTGATGATGATACTACCCGCGAACAAAGGAAGCAGTTAGATAACTTAGCACCAGTCAGAGACCTATTTGAAGCCTTCGTTGAAAATTGTAAAACAACTTATTCACCAGGCGAGTGTCTAACTATCGATGAAATGCTGATAGCCTTTCGAGGCCGATGCAAATTCCGACAATACATTCCATCGAAGCCGGCGAAATATGGTATCAAGATCATTGCACTAGTAGATGCTACGAACTACTACATCTCGAATCTTGAAATTTATCCTGGAAAACAACCTGCTGGTCCATTTGCTGCAAGTAATAAACCATTTGATGTTGTGAATCGAATTGTGGAACCAGTTTCAAAATCAAACCGAAATCTGACATTTGATAATTGGTTCACCAGCTATGAGCTGGTGAAGCATTTGCTCGATGAACATAAGTTGACGTCGGTTGGTACTATCCGTAAAAACAAAAGACAAATCCCTCTTGCATTCACTAAAACTCGTGGGATTGACGTGTATTCATCTCGGTTTGGTTTCCAAAAAGATATTACTCTTGTATCTCATGTACCTAAAAAAAATAAGGTGGTGTTACTGATGTCAAGCCTTCACCATGACAATAAAATTGACATTGATAGTGGAGAAAAGCAAAAACCCGAAATAAACACCTATTACAATCTGACGAAATGTGGGGTTGATGTCGCTGATGAACTTTCCAGCACATATGATGTGAGTCGTAACTCCAAAAGGTGGCCCTTGTCAATTTTTTATGCCATGTTGAACATGTCAGGAATTAATGGGCTTATCATACATCGCATAAATAACAGCAAACCAAAAGAAAAGCGACGCCATTTTTTGAAAAACTTAGGTCTTGCTCTTGTCAGTGATCATTTGAAAGTTCGTCAGAATGTGAATCGCTTGCCACGAGAAATGCGCAAAAGAATCAGGGAATTTGTTGGTGAATCATCAGAAGAGCCACCTGCAAAGATATCCAATGCCCGTAAAAGATGTGAAGTGTGTCCTGCTAAAAAAGACCGTAAAACAAAACATACGTGTCAAGCTTGTCACAAATATATATGTCCTGAACATATCATATCTTTCTGCAGTGATTGCATTCACAACGAAGACTCTAATTAGCTTTGTTATTTTTTTTTAATAATATATTAGTCTTAAGTTTATAAAAGTGCCATAAATAACTTAAAAGATTTGTTATTATTGTAGAAATAATTTGAAAACCTAAGTGATCTCTTTTTTGTTCCTTTTTTTGTGATTTTATGTAAAAGTTGATTAAGGTTAATAAAACGTTACTTAATTCTTATTTTTCTCATTTATTATCAAAACCTAACTAATTTAATTGTTAAATTATAAAACAGTTTAGCAAATTACTAAAAACTATGTGAATAGCATGATTTGAATTATATGGGTAAAATTGACCCACCTCAACGTCCGTGTAACTGTTTTATACCACAATGACGCCGGGTTAAATACAAAAATACAAAATACAAAAATCTTTATTTTGTAACTTACAGTCTAATACAGTTTGTTGTGTCTGGTGCTTCCTTTTAAGCAAGTAATTTGCTTGTGCTAGGAAGCACCGCTCTTCCATAACAGGCAATAGCATAAAAAGACTTAAGCTTAGTAACAAAAGTTTTTTTTTTTAAATATAAAACAGAAACAAAAATAAAAAAGAACGTATCTATAGTCGGTGCGTGCGTGTGTGTAAGTGTGTATGAGTGAGTGTGTGTATGAGTGAGTGTGTGTGTGTGTGTGTGTGTGTGTGTGTGTGTGTGTGTGTGTGTGTGTGTGTGTGTGTGTGTGTGAGTGTATATCTGCGCGCCAGCTCGTCATGAACGTAATTCATGTCAGTGGCATAATGTGAGTGTGAGTCTCATGATCGTTTAGTCACTACTCAAAAATGAAATAATGTTAGCCCTACGACGCTGTCTTGGAATCGAAAGCAAAAACAGAAAAGTAACATATAGTTATGACGTCTATGGAATCTATGTTATGATAGTGAAGTATGAATGATAAATTCAACTTCGTCATAACTTTTTGATAGCAACCATTTAACTAAGGTTAGTTTACACTTGTGAGATGGGAGAGGATGAATGTTAAGATATTTGTTTACTTTATTATATAAATAGGCCGATTGTCTGTCAAACTGCCTTTTCGCAAAAGTTGATTTTACCAGTGGTTGAGAAGCAACGTCACATATCCTCCTCCTATTACATTTTCTTGGGTCATAAGGCAGCGAGTTATGTTTCCTAAGCAATATGTGCAGTAAATATAATTTTCTCACAGATAAGATGCCAGTTGTTGAATAAAGACTTTCAGTTGGGTATCTATATGGTTTAAAGAACATTACCTTCAAGAGTGATCTCTGAGCTCTTTCCAAATTTAAGAATCTTATTTTGGTTGCACCCCCCCAAACCGGTACACAATATGTTATGACTGATTGAGCTAAGGACCTGTATATATTGCTTAAGAGGCGTTTATCAGCTACGTGCCGGAGTGATTTGAAGGTCCATATGAGTTTTCTGACTCGATTCATAATTAGCTCCAGGTGATGGTGCCAGGATAGACGCTGGTCAATCATAACACCCAGATATTTGGTGGAGTTCACTTTTTCCAGTTCAGCACAAGAGCAATCCGATAAAGAAGGGTAATTACATTTATGGAGCTTTATTTTCAAGGTTTCAGAGGGCTGAGTGTTGTTGTATTTAGAGAAACAAATGAAATTACTCTTGAGTATATTCAAAGTAAGGAGGTTAGTGTTTAACCAGGCAGCTATTTTCATCAGACCAGTTTCCGCACGAGTTTTGAGCTGTTCCCAATTGTGGCCTGAAAAAACAATTGCTGTGTCATCAGCATACGAGAATATATCACCACCATCTATATGCATATTACAGTTTATTAATATAGGCCAGGAACAGGGTAGGGCCCAGTACACTGCCCTGTGGTACGCCATACGTAACAGAGGTCTCAGAGCTAATGACCGTCCCAATTTTAACACGTGTCTTCCGGTCACTCAGATAATCACTGAGGAGTTTCAGCGGTATTCCTCTTATTCCAATGTCTTCAAGGTCTTTTATCAGTATTGGCACAATTAAGAGAGCCATTATCACGCTCTGAATCCAAAACAAAATATTTAGGTACTTATTTTCTTCTGTAATTGCGTGAACTACGTATACTTATGTTCCACATAAATGTGGAATTACCTTTTTTATTAATACTTCCTTTTAGTTTGACTTACGGCTGGAGCGTCTGTAGGTTGCTACGGAGGTAAGTACATAGGTGTAATTTATCCAGAATCTTATCAAATGTCGGATTTTTGAGGATAAATTCAATTCGTAGCACAACAGTTCACAAACACAATCTTTCACTACGGAGGCGCTTCGATATAAAACTGTCAATTTCACTTTCGGGTGTACGCCGCACGCGGTAGCCTTTGTAAATAAAATTAAATCCTTTGACAAGAGGCGGCGCGGCACGGGCGGCGTCAATGCGGGGTGCGCTAAAGAGCGGCATTATCTAAGCTAGCGGACTCTTAAGGCGCATATAGCCGATTTACAGGAAATGCGAAAGATTTGAAATGGAAACTGTATGAACAAAAAAAACTTATAAATCTAAATTTCAATATTAAACTGTACAATCAATTTATTATTGTTGTTTTTTACGACTCATTGTAGTAAAAAAGTAGTTAGTAATAATTTTATTAAAATTAAATACTTCAAGCTGTTTTTTATTAGGGTTCCGTAGCCGAATTACAAAAACGGAGCCCTTATAAATTCTTCATGTCTGTCTGTCTGTCCGTTCGTGCGCCCGTCCGTCCATACGTCACTGCCAATTTATTCCCAACCTATTAATAATTGGGCCTTGTGTAGGCCATTGAATCTTAGTAGTTTGATGTCAACCTCTACACCTACCTCTACAGGCACCAGATCAACAAAACGCTGCACTCGATAGTTTTAACATCGGTAAGGAAGCTTCAAATGTCCAAAGTGCGCATGATGAACACATGGCTATCCCAAATACTAAGAATGTTGTTGAGCCTACGAATGTCGAAAATCTTCCTTGTGAGGTAAATGATCAAGCGTTACATGAACCGAATTTGGTATCAGTACGAGAGGAGTCATTGAGTTGTGCACTTATATGCTGTGTTTGTTCCGAGGAGACAACAGGTGGTCATTCGTGCAGAATGTGCAATTCATACTATTTGTGCTGCTCCGGAAGAAAATATTGCAGAAGGTTTTGGATCCAAAGTTGCTTGTCCTTTATGCGCAAAAAACGCCTTTTCGATAGAAAACCGCATCAGAGCCACAGAGAATTTGATAGTACAAGCTCAGAAAATGCTTAAAACTTCTGAAAAAAAATTCCCTCCCGTATCGTTGGGTACCACTGTACGCATTTCTGTTCCAGAAGTCGATAGAGGTCGTGGTGATGCTCGCAATATACTGGCTGTAGTATTACACAAAACTGATGACGATCTATATCAACTAGGCACAAAGCAAGGCGTTGTCAAGACATTGTATTCAAGACAACAGTTCACTGTTTGCCATCAGAAATAACTGCAAGAAGAAGACGTCCCCAATCTGGAAACGACACTCCTTACAGTTGCGACTTTGCAATCTACGGGGACAGGACAGGGCTTTGTGAAATGTAGCTGCAAAAAAAACTGTGACTCTAAAAAGTGTTCCTGTGTCAAAAGTAAGGCTCTGTGCTCTTCAAAGTGCCATAATAGTTTGTCGTGTAAGAATAAATAAAACCTACTTTTACTTAAAATTGTGAATGCCTATTAGACCTACTTTTTGTTATAAAGAGAATTGTTTTGTTTGTGAAGTTCAATTACAAAATTACTTATATTATGTTAAAAGATACTTGTAATGTTATGTTACAAACAAGAAGAATTTTAAGTTTCCTGTTATTTTTGTGATTTTAAAGTTGATAATGAAGTTTATTTCAAGTAAATACAACATGTTTTATTTGTCCGCTATTTGATAAGTAAGTCTGTTAAGATTTATTGATATTAACCGGCTTACCTAACATTAGTTTAGTCTTAAGATTTATTTATTTTACACATTACCGGTGAACCAGCAGGTATTCTATACAATCCCTAGGAATTGTATACAATACCTAGGTAAAGTATGAAATGGACAATGATATTCATGATATTTCATACATTGCCTGGACGCCCCAGGGATTGTATACATTACCTAGGGATTGTATACAATACCTGAATTATACACATTGCCGGTAACATATATACTTATTCGAATAATTATTTTCTTTTCTCTTTCAGATAAAAGTTCTCTAATAGTGTTCGATGTGAGAAATGTAATACTTATTTAGATAAAACGAATTTCAAATATCACTTAAGAACTAATTTGCATAAGAAAAATTGCAGTTTAAAAACAAAATTGGAAAATGTTGATATAATTGCAACTGCTTTTAAAAATAGGATAGTTACATATAGAGTAAATTCAGCAGAAAATTCTGAACACATAACACCTTGTAACGATCCAACCTAACGTCAAACGGAACCCTAAATAGAAAACCCCTTTACACAGTTCTATTCGTAGTTTTACTAACAATTTACGCCTTTAAAAGAAACGCACAAAATTGCTTTGATTTGTATGAAGTTTGGCCAATGATCGACTAGTGATTTTATTAGGATCTACGTTGCAACCGCTTATGTAACCCAAGATCTTTTCCAAGTGGATAGATATAGAACTCCTATTGCCGAAACTATTCCTATACCTTATTTATTCTATCAAACATGATCAAACGCTTATTAAACTCGCTACCATAGTAACGAAATAACAATCTGTTCTTTTGAGTGAATTTTACGATCTCAGTAATGAGAAAACAAATGTTTTGATTTTTAAGTATGTTACCGCCGCTGTCTTTACTTTCTGAAGCTAACATTGGGATTTTGATACCTTCAGGAAGGTAGTCCCTTAACCCTCGGGCCCCATAAGATTCCAAATGAACCTTACTTCGCCCTACCAACATACTTTATAAACTACTAAAATTCTCTACGCTTGAGAATTACATCCTTTCAGAACTTTAGTTTTGTAGAGAAGAAAGGAGCGAAAGAAATTCTACCAGTTCATATTCTCAATACATTTGAGATTAATCTCTAAGACATTTAATGTCTTAGCAAAATTAGCTTTACGTTGAAATAATGATGATGAAACATACATGAGATCTTTATCACAATTTCCATTTTGCACAACACAAAGTTATCACTTCAAATAGCACATATCACTTTAGTTTTAGCAAAGAGTTCAAGATTTCGGCACCGATCCATAGTGTGAATAATTCGTCGATTCGTAGATAAAGAAGATGTGTCGGAAATGTCGTCGAAGGGAACAACTCCAGTGCCTAACCTTCTGACACTGAAGCAAATATTTTTTAGTAATAGTCGACTAACGTGCCTAACCTTCTGACACGTTGCCGTTGTAGATAATGTTCCCAATATAGTATTATCCCTCCACATCTCTTCAGTTTTTTATATGTCAGCACAACCACTTCACAGTGCCAAAATAATTCACTCACGAGACAAATAGTGCATCAAACACAAAGCTCTTATTAGAGCGGACTTCATAGTCGAGCCCAATGGAAAATATGATCCAAAATCCACTCAATATTCTCAGATATTGGAATAAGCC
The DNA here is from genome assembly GCA_963935595.1 of Schoenobius gigantellus. Classification (NCBI taxonomy): domain Eukaryota; kingdom Metazoa; phylum Arthropoda; class Insecta; order Lepidoptera; family Crambidae; genus Schoenobius; species Schoenobius gigantellus. Next base: position 43,275,605 of record OZ012541.1, on the reverse strand, counting down.
ACTAGAATCTCTTCGAGAAACTAGGAATAAATATAATCGTTGCAGGTTTCCTACGGAGTGACCTGAATAATCGGTGCAGGTTTCTTATAGAGGGACCTGAATATAGCGTTGCAGGCTTCCTTTCGGAGTGTCCTGAATAATCGGTGCAGGTTTCTTATAGAGGGACCTGAATATAGCGTTGCAGGCTTCCTTTCGGAGTGACCTGAATAATCGGTGCAGGTTTCTTATAAAGGGACCTGAATAAATAGCGTAGCAGGCTTCCTTCGGAGTAACCTGAATAATCGGTGCAGGTTTCTTATAGAGGGACCTGAATAACGGTGCAGACCTCTTACAGAGGGATCTGAATAACGGTGCAGGTTTCCTTCGGAGTAACCTGATTAAATTCAGTAAAATCATTGATGGAGATGATGATAATAATGATTTTAGCTTAAGGGTCCCTACCTGATGTATCGTGTCTAACCGAATCTATAAGCTTCTATTTGTGTAGTTAAATAAGAACAAACTAGCCCCATTTTAGATATTTAAACGTGTGGTGTGTTGCGTTGTCTTACGAAGTGCAATGTAAGACACCTAACTAACATTAAAAGAATAAGAAAGCGAGGTGAGAGGGCATCTGTGTGCCTATTTCCCTATACTCGTGTATGCGCGAGCACGGGCAGGTGGATTGGGATCGCCGTGTGCTCACGAACCCTATATACGTGGTGTAAATATACATATATAAATAGAGGACCAGCTTCTTTAGTCCATGCGTAGCTAAACGGGTGCAATTAAGGCATGGGTCCACTTCGACAGTCCCCCCGCCGCTAAACACTTCCCAAAGAAACCAGGGAACTTGAGTCACTATGTCGGTAAAGAGTGACTGCGCTGATATGTTCCAAACAACGCCCTCCCCGAAGGGAGTTAAAACCACAGTCTGTCGTAATCTCCGTCAGGTGACCCGACCGTGCTCCATCGAACCATGTCGATGTTTTAGGTCTTCACAATTCGATATTCGAACTCGAAACACTAATATCTTAAAATTCACAAATCTTTGCAAACACAAATTAATTCAAATTAAATATGAAAAATCAAAGAGTGCGACGAAGACCAACCGGCTTGCACGAAATTCCGTAATGTTCCCCCTTCAATAAATGCCTGTGACATTCCTGTCAAAATCAAATCCTTCCCAGTTTAAAATATTATTTTTAATTGTCATATTTCTACAACAATACTTCTTTGATCAAATAATTGACCGGACGAAAACATGGAGATAAAATCAATGGAGACGCTTCGACCATTGAGCTAGATTTGGTTTCGTTACAATCGACCCCCAAAGTTTTTGAAATTTACTGGAGAAAACTTTTAAACTGACTTGTCAATTATTTGACTCATCTCATCTTCCAACACAACAACGAAAAAACGTAATAAGTTTAATAAATTAGTATCTCAAAATGTATTTTATGTGGTGTGTTTTTAAACCTGAACTGACTACTCTTCATCCAAGAATCAATAATAAATCCAAACTCCTTTTGAACTAATCTAGTAAGGCTCCACCCTCTAGCTTGGCATGCTCCGAGAAGAAACTTCCGGTTGTTAGTGGGAAACCCGCCCTAATGACGTCCAATGTATCTACCTTGGCTACCCAGGCCTTGGTTTAGCAGCGGCAGCACAAAGCATTTTCATTAGCCCCACATCGAAACACTCCAAACGTCCAAAGGCAAACATTACTATCCTACTTCAAAAGAGTATAAGCTGTTACATCCCTTCCGAGACAAATTATAACCAGCCAGGAAAATGTAGAGTGTCATTTCAGTAATGGTCCTAGCTTCTTGTGGAGTAAGGAAATGTCTTCAATTTTAGCTAAACCAAGCAGTTAGTGCGAAACAAAATTAAACCTAACACCAAGACACATATGAAGACAATCCTTTGTTCAGAGTAGTGCTTTGAGATACCAACCCATTAAACTACTATCTATTAAAACCAGTCGAACAAATCTTTGGACCTCCCAAGTTCTTTCTTCATAAATAAAATAATATTATATAATACATATAACATTCTTCATGCATCTGTTTTCCTTCTCTATCATAACGAAGCTCCAAAGATTCCCCAACTAGCTATATAGATAGTTTATCGCAATGAAACTCAACTTCTGATTCTTTTACAATTAATTTTCATAAATATTCCCGTTTCCAAATTAATTCACCCTATAGTTAACTTTAGCATAGCGCGAATTTGTACAAGCGACGGTCGGTCCTCATAGTCAATTATTACATTTCGAGAGTATCGACATTTTGGTAATTTTCATATGCTCCGAAAATTCAATTATATGTATATACACCACGTTCGTGTCAGTGTCCAGTGCTCATGTCATTTCTATGTTCTAAAACCAGTTATTTAACCTAATCGATCTTATAAGACTTTATCAAAATGTATATTTTGAGTTTGAACATTGAACTTTATTCATTTATTGTACTAAGTTCCCTTCCTACGGATCCCTAAGCAAACTATCTGTTATGTCTATTTTAATTCTAATAGACCTAACGACCCCCCGCCTCTATAATTGCTTACTGTTATCTTCTCAAACAATCCTAACCAAAATATTTTATTCAATACATTTTTGACCTAACGACCCCCCGCCTTTATGATTGTTTACTGTTATTTTCTCAAATCCTAAACAAAATATCTTAATTGACCTAACGACTCCCCGTCCTTATGATTGTTTGCTGTTATTTTCTCAAATCTTAAAAAAAATATCTTAATTGACCTAACGACCCCCCGCCTTTATGATTATTTGCTGTTATTTTCTCAAATCTTAAACAAAATATATTAATTGACCTAACGACCCCCCGCCTTTATGGCCTATAAGAACGAACGCTGTCACCATCCTGAAAAGGAAACGTAAACGTATTCTAAGCATAATTTCAAGTTAATCCTAATTTCAACTGTTACGACCCCCAAGACTCAATTAAATCCGATGTAAGCCTTCAGACTCAGTTTCATAATAATACATAATATTTTTCCCAACAAGAAATATTATTTCTTTAATGAACAATATAAATTTTGTTATTTATTGTTATTAGTTGATTGGTAGAGAATTCTTCAAGCACTAAGTCCGTCTTTTGTACACCTTACTGTATGCCTAATATGTACGAGTACTTACAAGTTATAGTTTCGGTGCTATATTCTTTGAATATTATGAAATCCCTTGTGATCGTACTATAGTTTGATAAAGGTTGCCTAACAGAAATTGTCCATGGCAATAAGGCCTCCATTTTGTTCTTTTAAATATGCTTTGTCCAGTTATTTATTATCTATTCTGTTATGTTTCTAACTGTCTATGAACTGGTTCCCCCCACTATGAGTAAGGCAGTAAGGCACGATGGCCTTCTTTTAAATATATCATATTTTTTTTGAATTCAATTATAATAAAATAAATGGATATTCATTAGTTGCTTTAACAGGTATGAAATTTGTGGCGTGGTGTGTTTTTCAACCAACTTGAATAAACCATAATAAACCATCGGAGACTCTGAACAATAGGCATCACAAGCATGAACAAATATCACCGCACCTCCTTATTACCGATATCCGGACAAGTAGCCGGTTGTGAGGCGACTAAAGTCAGAAGGAGTTATCCGTAGAGTGCAAAGGCCCCCTCAGAGACTGCAAAGACCTACAGGTCTCGTCCCAGATATGGTAAAACATCAACGGAATATAAGTGATAGCTATCCAACTGCTCCCTCTTCCCTATCCAGAATAACCTCTAGCCCATTATAATTTCCCCAAGTTGGTGCTTGTATAGTGTGCGAATTTGGCATTAGGGCAGCCTGTGCCCTGCGTGTAGAGTATGGATTTTTGTAAATATTATAGTCCTAGACAAGATTTTATTTCAACTCGCCTAAGAACCTTATTTAACCTAACACCAATCAGTACAGAAATCCATTGTAGTATAGTGTCACCTGGTCAAGCAATCAATAAATAAGACCCAACACAAGTTCTTACCTTAATATTAAAGCCATCATTCCATCCCACCTTAGTAAATTTCGAACCATCTTTCACAATGCAAAACCTAAACGCTCACTAGCTAAGTCAACTTAGCAATAGGGCTTGTGAACGATCGCAATATTATATTAATATAAGTGATGCAAATGTCAAAGAAAATAGCAACCAAAACACAAAGGGTTAAATTCTATCACCCGTTCGGAAGCTGCGTGTAAGAGATGCTCCTCGTATACTCGAATTTCAAAAATTGTTATTGTCTCCATTTCCCAACGTTACAGTATTATAATTTTTTTAAATACACAGAAATTCCTGTCGGAACGATCGAAAGAATTACTCGAAACCTAAAGAATAGCAAAAGATAAAGATATACCTACATCAAATTGTAACTCTTCTAATAAACCCATATTAGATTTCAACTATAATCAATATAATTCCTACCCGTAAGTCTATCCACTATTGAAATCTTATATTTGCCCAAACAAAGCTCCTTAATAAAAATTAATACTGGTTTTTATTGAAAAACCGTACGTATAGACTCCTCGTAAGGATTATCTTATTTGCACCTAGTACTGGATAACGCGCACATACTATCCTGCCTAATGTGTTGACCGTACAAATATTATTGTTTTAAAACCTAGGTTTTCATTTCCGTATACATATCTTACACTAGCATGTCCGCAGCCCCGCTTACGCGAAACAGCATGATCACTGCGTGATGTTTATTGCCCGATTCATCGAGGATCATTTATCGAGGAATGTGTGGGCATGGTCTATCCAGCACTAAGGGAACTCCTCAAATCGAACCAGCAGTTCCGATGACTAAGCGCGTTCACCCTAACCAGCAAATTCAACAGCTTTAAAATTTTTGTGAGTTTAGTTTGACCCTCGAAAACATCGGTGACACAACCGTCATAATACCAATCTGCCTATAAAACTATTTTAAAAGTCTTTAGTTTTCCAAATCTATATTTATATAAGGCCTGTGTATAATATTTATAATTTTTTTTTGGCGTTGCCTAAAAATAAAACGCGTATTCTTTTATGCGCTGACAGTTTGACTGGCAGTAATTCCCCCTAAACTTAAGTCCACCCTTGCTACAATTTCAATATATTCCCCACTTTGTATAATATTTATCATTTTTAGCATTTTTTAATAATAAAACGTACAACCTCTAACACACTGACAGGTTGACTGGCAGAAATTTCTACTAAACATAAGTCCATAAATTCCCCAATTAATTACGTAATAGAGAGATTTCGCTGTTGTATTATATATCTCTTTATTGCACATTTTATACATAGGAAAAGATAACTAAAGGCGTGGTAAAGGCGAACTCATGTCCGTACTGGATTACTTCCTTTTTTTTCTCCCTTCATATTTCTTTTTCATTTTTCTTTTCAATTTTTTTAAATTTTTTCTAATCTTTCATAAATTACACAAGAAGATACGTAATTTTTGCAGAGGTAAGTACGGATTCGTTAAAAGTATGATAATTCAATGGCTTGTTATATTAATCTTATTCTTCTAATTTCTATCTCAATGACAGCTCAGAATAATTTGTTTTGATATTCAATAATAAGCAATATTATATTAAATATCATTGCGTAATAACCTATAATACGAGTATATACGCCGTTCTACGTTAAATGCAATGTTATTCCACCAACCTATTTCTACCGATAATACGAGTACAGACTTTTCATATTGTACCTATTTCCGTGGAGCTTGGTGGCGCATTGCCGCGTGCGCTCAGCGAACGATAACTAAAGTTAAGCAACGTTCGCTATGGTCAGCTCTATGATGGGTGACCAAAATAAGCAACAACTCAAATTTTAATTTACGACTGCACACATTTCCAAAACGCCCAAAATAATGTAATTACCGATTAAGTTCCAAGTAGATTTGTCTTACTCTCTGTCAAGTTATAAATGTAAAAGCAAATCTGCCTAACTTTCAGTTTGTTTACTACGCTTACTCAACTACGCTTCCTACATTACCTAATACTAAAACAATGTAGTGCATGTTTTGAGTTCAAGTTTAGGAATTTTGAGCACCTCTAGATAGTCGGCAAGGGTTGCCCTAGGAAAGTGCCCGCCAAACCCAACTTGTATGTAGGATACACTGGAGGTGCTCCCTCGCAGCACTGCCGTAAGTGTTAAGCGTATCGGACTTAGGTGATATATTAACACCCAAACCCCAACACAACTTTATGTTGATTCCATTGGGAATCGCGTATCGTATTATTGTATGTACAAATGATTTGAGTTCCGTTTGTTACGTGTACTGTAAGAGTACTGTAATTGTCATGCATGGCAAAACAAGTTACTAATGTAATGAATGTATAGAGTTCAAGTTTGAGAATATTGAACACCTCTAGATAGTCGGCAAGAGTTGCCCTAGGAAAGTGTTCGCCAAACTCACTTGTATGTAGGATACACTGGAGGTATTCCCTCACAGCACTGCCGTAAGTGTTAAGCTGGCTCGACCAGGGTGATATATTAGCACCCAAAGCCTAACGCAACTTTATGTTGATTCCATTGGGAATCGCGTATAGTATTATTGTATGTACAAATGATTTGAGTTCTGGTTGTAACGTGTACTGTAAGGGTACTGTAAGTGTAATGAATGGCATGTTTCATGTTTCAACTACGCTTTGACATTACGCATACTTTGGGTTCTAAATCTACCTTAAAATTAATCGAAAGGCAGAATGTGCTTTTTATTCAAACTAAGAGAGTATTAATTAATTCGATTAACACGCTTCATTCCGATTTTTCCTGAATAGAGAATTTATAAAGCGAAAAATAAATATTTCAAGTTATTTTTTTTAAATTGAAATCTCGCAAAAATCGATTAATTCATTCGAATGAACTTATGAGAAAATATTATACCATTATTCTATTTAACCTGTACTCCTGTCAACAATAATTCATTTTATTTTGATTGTCAACAAAATCAAACAATTATAATTGCTACAAATTGTTAATTTTAATAGTGAGAGATAACATTTGTATATTATCCTACCTATATAAGAATTTAAATTGTATTCTCATTTTTTTTTGGTTTCAGATATTTATTTAGCCTGAAGAAATTGAACATAAGAAATTCGATACCATAATTTCAGATCAGGTTGTTATATTTTCATTTTGTGCTATTGTGAGCTAACTCGCAACTATGAAATGACCTATTTATTGGCTTTTAACATGTTTATTACACAAGACAACCCGAATCAATTTTTTCGTGAAATTTATAAAATGAATTTATGCTCGTGTGAGACATTTTTTCTTTCCCCTATCCTAACTATCTATCCACTTTGTCCATTTCACTGACAACAAATTGTGACTATTAAGTCACGAAATTACAAATCAAAGCAATATTTTGTGCAAATATTATTTTACTACGAATTTATATTATCAACCTGATCACCATGACAACTCATGTTATTTTTATAACATGAAACAATAAGTTTCCCATCTGTGATAAATTTTATTCATAAGCCAGCCAGATTATTTTCATCCTGGTCACGGCACCAAATTGTAACGATCCAACCTAACGTCAAACGGAACCCTAAATAGAAAACCCCTTTACAGAGTTCTATTCGTAGTTTTACTAACAATTTACGCCTTTAAAAGAAACGCACAAAATTGCTTTGATTTGTATGAAGTTTGGCCAATGATCGACTAGTGATTTTATTAGGATCTACGTTGCAACCGCTTATGTAACCCAAGATCTTTTCCAAGTGGATAGATATAGAACTCCTATTGCCGAAACTATTCCTATACCTTATTTATTCTATCAAACATGATCAAACGCTTATTAAACTCGCTACCATAGTAACGAAATAACAATCTGTTCTTTTGAGTGAATTTTACGATCTCAGTAATGAGAAAACAAATGTTTTGATTTTTAAGTATGTTACCGCCGCTGTCTTTACTTTCTGAAGCTAACATTGGGATTTTGATACCTTCAGGAAGGTAGTCCCTTAACCCTCGGGCCCCATAAGATTCCAAATGAACCTTACTTCGCCCTACCAACATACTTTATAAACTACTAAAATTCTCTACGCTTGAGAATTACATCCTTTCAGAACTTTAGTTTTGTAGAGAAGAAAGGAGCGAAAGAAACTCTACCAGTTCATATTCTCAATACATTTGAGATTAATCTCTAAGACATTTAATGTCTTAGCAAAATTAGCTTTACGTTGAAATAATGATGATGAAACTTACATGAGATCTTTATCACAATTTCCATTTTGCACAACACAAAGTTATCACTTCAAATAGCACATATCACTTTAGTTTTAGCAAAGAGTTCAAGATTTCGGCACCGATCCATAGTGTGAATAATTCGTCGATTCGTAGATAAAGAAGATGTGTCGGAAATGTCGTCGAAGGGACAACTCCAGTGCCTAACCTTCTGACACTGAAGCAAATATTTTTTAGTAATAGTCGACTAACGTGCCTAACCTTCTGACAAGTTGCCGTTGTAGATAATGTTCCCAATATAGTATTATCCCTCCACATCTCTTCAGTTTTTTATATGTAAGCACAACCACTTCACAGTGCCAAAATAATTCACTCACGAGACAAACAGTGCATCAAACACAAAGCTCTTATTAGAGCGGACTTCATAGTCGAGCCCAATGGAAAATATGATCCAAAATCCACTCAATATTCTCAGATATTGGAATAAGCCACTAGAATCTCTTCGAGAAACTAGGAATAAATATAATCGTTGCAGGTTTCCTACGGAGTGACCTGAATAATCGGTGCAGGTTTCTTATAGAGGGACCTGAATATAGCGTTGCAGGCTTCCTTTCGGAGTGTCCTGAATAATCGGTGCAGGTTTCTTATAGAGGGACCTGAATATAGCGTTGCAGGCTTCCTTTCGGAGTGACCTGAATAATCGGTGCAGGTTTCTTATAGAGGGACCTGAATAAATAGCGTAGCAGGCTTCCTTCGGAGTAACCTGAATAATCGGTGCAGGTTTCTTATAGAGGGACCTGAATAACGGTGCAGACCTCTTACAGAGGGATCTGAATAACGGTGCAGGTTTCCTTCGGAGTAACCTGATTAAATTCAGTAAAATCATTGATGGAGATGATGATAATAATGATTTTAGCTTAAGGGTCCCTACCTGATGTATCGTGTCTAACCGAATCTATAAGCTTCTATTTGTGTAGTTAAATAAGAACAAACTAGCCCCATTTTAGATATTTAAACGTGTGGTGTGTTGCGTTGTCTTACGAAGTGCAATGTAAGACACCTAACTAACATTAAAAGAATAAGAAAGCGAGGTGAGAGGGCATCTGTGTGCCTATTTCCCTATACTCGTGTATGCGCGAGCACGGGCAGGTGGATTGGGATCGCCGTGTGCTCACGAACCCTATATACGTGGTGAAAATCAAAGAGTGCGACGAAGACCAACCGGCTTGCACGAAATTCCGTAATGTTCCCCCTTCAATAAATGCCTGTGACATTCCTGTCAAAATCAAATCCTTCCCAGTTTAAAATATTATTTTTAATTGTCATATTTCTACAACAATACTTCTTTGATCAAATAATTGACCGGACGAAAACATGGAGATAAAATCAATGGAGACGCTTCGACCATTGAGCTAGATTTGGTTTCGTTACAACCTGAAGAATTTCTATGTACTATCAAAAACGTTGTACAGTATTTAATATATTCATCATTAGAGAAACATACAAATACTAAAGATTTTATTGCTACAAAATACATAAAGAATAAGGAAGGAACGTTGTTAACAACTGATAAAGAAATATGTAGAAGATGGTATGAATACTACAGCAGTCTAATGAATGAAGAATTTCCACGTCAACCGGAATCAGAACAACCGAAGACGCAAGGACCAGTGAATGAAGTTTCCGTAGCAGAAGTCAGAAAAGCAATTTCCAAAATGAAGAACCGTAAAGCTACCGGACCAGACGACTTTCCAGTAGAACTTTGGAAGCTCCTTAAACAGGATGGTGAAGTGTGGCTTACTAGTTTGTTCAACAACATCATTACAAGCGAAACCATGCCCGATTCTTGGCGGAAAAGCACACTAGTACCATTTTACAAAAACAAAGGAGATGTACGTGAATGTGGAAACTTCATAGGTATAAAACTCACCTCACATACTCTCAAAATATGGGAGAGGGTTTTGAGTGAGCGTCTTCTAAAGCATATCACTCTGACCGAAAATCAGTTTGGATTTGTGGCTGGTAAAGGAACTACTGATGCAATTCATGCGGTACGTACTATCATTGAAAAAGCCCAAGTTAATAAGCAAAACATATGGATAGTCTTTATTGATCTCGAAAAAGCCTTCGACCGTGTACCAAGGGCCATAATATGGCAGGCACTGAGAGCAAAAAATGTACCAGAAATGTACATAAGACTAATTGCAGACATGTATAAAGATATCCAGACACATGTGCGAAGTGCAGCTGGGCTATCAGACAGCTTCGATATTAGAGTGGGTGTTCATCAAGGAAGCGCCATGAGCCCTTTGATATTCAACATCGTGATGGATTTTCTTACCGCAAAAATACAAAAACCCACTCCGTGGAACCTTTTATATGCCGACGACGTAGCACTAATATCCGATAACTTTCAAGATGTACAAGACAATTTAGAGCAATGGAGGGTGGCACTTGAGTCAAATGGGTTGCGCATCAGTAGAACTAAGACAGAATACATGGTCTTTAACTTCGATCCGGATAACTCAGCGCACGCGGACGTCAGGCTAGATGGCACGGCTCTACCTAGAGTAAACAATTTCAAGTACTTGGGTTCCGTTATTTCGGCGGATGGATCTATTGAAGCGGATATAACTCATCGGGCAACCTGTGGGTGGAGTAAATGGCGTACTCTTACAGGAATACTGTGCGATAGCAAAATGCCAATTAGAACAAAAGGCAAGGTCTATAAAACAGCTGTTAGACCAGCTCTCCCCTACGGTAACGAGGTATGGGCTGTGAAGTTGATGCGAATGCTGCGCTGGGCGGGCGGAGTTACACTTAAAGACAGGGTGCGCAATGAACACATAAGAGGTACCTTTAAAGTTGCACCAATTGCAGAAAAAATCACGGAGTCTAGGCTGAGATGGTACGGTCATATACAGCGAAGACCAGACGACCATGTCGTGAAAAAGTGCCTTTCCATGGCTACAAAGGAGAGGGAGAGGGGAAGGCCCCCAACTACGTGGATGACGAATGTACGCAAGGACATGAAGCAGTTGGGGCTTTCAGATGATGACGCATACCAGCGGAATAAGTGGCGCCTCAGCACCAGGAAAGCCGACCCCGCGTAACGGGAAAAGGCGAGGCCAAAGAAGAAGATCATTAGAGAAACATAATGCTTTAAAAATTAATTATGAAATGTTTGCAAACTTTGCTTTACGCACAGCAGTTTGCCAACAAATGAAATCATTGAATACAAAGTATGAAGTGGTGTTTTGCAGTTCAGATTTTAATGAAATGTATTTAAATATTAGTCATACTTTAATAAATAAATTAAGTGACTTTGAACATTCCGATTCTGGATGGTCACTCACGTCTGTTAGTCATCTTGAGATAAATATTATTAACAAGTATTCTCCATTAAGAGGAGGTAGTTACTTAGATTTGCCGAATGCTATAAAACATACGAAAAGTTGTCTCAATATCAAAAATAACGATAATTATTGTTTCGTATGGAGTATAGTAGCTGCTCTCTTTCCCTGTAAAAAAAATGTTAACAGAACAAGTTCTTACCCTTATTACTCATCTGTGCTTAATACTAAGGGAATGAATTTTCCCCCTTCATGTATTGATATTAAGGTGTTTGAGAGAAATAACCCATCTATTAGTATATGTGTGTACGGTGTGGACAAAGAGACTTGTATATTCGAACCTCTGTATGTTACTAAAGAACGAAAAATTAATCATGTTAATTTGTTGTTCATAGAAAATGACAAAATCGGACATTATTGTCTAATAAAAAACCTTGAACGCCTTGTAACTAGGCAAGCGAGTCGACATCATGGGAAAAGCGCTTCTGTGAAAGATGTTTACAGTTTTTTACATCTAATATTAAATTAGGTTCACATCAATGTTCCAATATATTAACCGTTTTACCAGATGAAAACTCAAAAAATTATTTTAAAAATTTCGATAGGCAACTAAAACATAATTTCGTAATATATGCAGATGTTTGAAAGTTTGTTATATAAATATTCAGGAAGTAGCGGTAAAAATACAAAATCGTATAAACTTCATAAACCTTCATGTTTTGCTTATTACATTTGTTGTTCGCATGATCCCAAATTAAATAAATTTGTCACTTACAGAGGACTAGATTGTGTTAAAATGTTCATAAAAATGTTGTTTGAAGACGCGGTATTAATTCATACTATACTAAGAAGTAATAATGCTATGAAATCTCTTACTAAGCAGCAAGAGATTCAGCATTGCAATGCATCTATTTGTCACATTTGCATGAAATCGTTGGAAGATTATGACAAAGTACATGATCATGATCACATAACCGTAGAATATCGAGGAGCTGCTCATTCAAAGTGCAATTTATTATTTCGCATTAAACCATTTATACCAGTTATATTCCATAATTTAACTAACTATGATAGCCATTTATTTATTCAATCAATCAGCCTATCGCAGTCCACTGCTGGAAATAGGCCTCCCCCAACCTGCGCCACAACACTCTGTCCTCTGCCTTCCGCATCCAGTCCATCCCTGCTACCTTTCTCATGTCATCGGTCCACCTAGCTGCAGGACGTCCTACACTACGTTTGCCGATTCGCGGTCTCTGTTCTAGGACACGTCTGTTCCAACGGCCATCGGTCCTTCGACAGACGTGGCCAGCCCACTGCCACTTCAAATTGCTTATCCTGCGAGCTATGTCGGTGACTCCAGTTCTTTTCCGGATAACCTCGTTTCGGATTTTAACCTTTAAAGAAACTCTTAACATAGCTCGCTCCATAGTTCGCTGAGCGACTTTAAATTTGTGGACTAGCCCCACTGTGAGTGTCCACGTTTCGGCACCGTAAGTCATTACAGGTAGGACGCACTGATCATAGACCTTTGACTTCAGACACTGCGGTATAGGCGATGAAAAAATTCGACGTAGCTTGCGAAATGCTGCCCATCCCAACTGAATTCTGCGGTTGGCTTCTTTCTCGAAGTTGTGTCTATCCAATTGGATAATTTGTCCAAGATAGACATACTCCTGCACAACTTCGAGTACCAAACCGTCAATACAAATCGGCCTCGGAACAATATGTTCATTGAACATGACCTTGGTTTTATCCAAGTTCATGCCCAGGCCTATTCGCCTCGAGGCTTCATTTAGGTCATGCAGCATTCCGCTAAGCTGTTCCGGCGAAACTGCGACAACGACGATGTCATCGGCAAATTGAAGGTGCGAGATGTACTCACCGTTTACATTGATCCCCCGTCCTGACCGGTCCAGTGTCTTGAAGACATCCTCGAGTGCATTTGTGAAGAGATTGGACTCTATCGGATTTGTCTCTCTGTCTTGGATCTGGACGACCATTGTAGCGGTGTCATACAGACATCTCAGCACCTCGACATATCGCCAATCGATTCGACATCGCTGCAGGCTGTCGAGAACCGCACAGGTTTCGATGGAGTCGAAGGCTTTTTCGTAGTCCACAAATGCCATACACAGCGGCCGATTGTACTCCTGTGTTTTCTGTAAAATCTGCCGAACAGTATGGATGTGGTCTACGGTGCTGTAGCCTTTTCGAAACCCGGCTTGTTCTGGAGGTTGGAACTCGCCGAGTCTCCTAGCGAGGCGATTCGTGACAACCCTCGAGAACAGCTTGTATACATGACTCAGGAGTGAGATGGGTCTGTAGTTCTTCAGCAGGGTTTTATCGCCTTTTTTGAAGAACAGAATCACCGCACTCCTGCTCCATGCCTGCGGTGTTAAGCCTTGCTGTATGACGGCATTAAACAGGCTTGCCAGCTTATCCAGAAGTGGAGTTCCACCGACTTTAGTAATACCGAGCTCTGTAGTAATACCGTCATCACCCGGTGCTTTGTTGTTCTTAAGCTACTTGAGAGCGGCCCTAACCTCGCTGCGATTGACGTCGGGGATGTCCTCAGTATAGTGGCGCGTTAGTGGGGCTCTGTGGTCATTGCTGCTCTGGTGAGATGGTCTTTCCGACCGCTGAGCATAAAGGAGTTTATAGAAACTCTCGACTTCTTTGAGAATCTCGAACTTAGAGGCAACAATACGGACATCGACAGTCTTATGTTTCGTCAGATGGGGCTTACCCAACTGCTGAGCGAAAACGTTCAATCCCCTGTTCTGCTCGATCGCAGCCTCTATGGCGCGGGTAATGGAGCATCGGAGATCGCGTCGCATCAGCTTTCGAATCAGTTTGTTTCAGGCGCTCCGATCTGACGAAGACGTCTGGGACGGCGGCAACTCGCGTCTTTTCCTCATAAGTTCGAGAGTCTCATCCGAAAGTTTAGACTCCTTCGTGCGTTTCGCGGGGAAGAACTTTCGAGACACATCTTAAAGCGTTTTGAGCATTGTGTCGGTTTTTTCGTCAATATTGCCAGTGGTTTCCAGCAAGCTGAAACGATTTTTCAGTTCCAGTTGGAACTGCTCGGAGCCTAGGGCTATTTGGGGCTGCGTAGGTCGGAGAATAGACCTCACCATTTGGATCCTTTCAGCTTTTATGTTGATATTTAGAGAGCCTCGGACGAGTCGATGATCACTGCCGGTATTGAACCGGTTGATCACTGAGACATCTCTAAATATGTGCTTCTTATCCGTCATGATGAAGTCTATTTCGTTCCTTGTCACATTGTCGGGGCTTCGCCAGATCCACTTCCTGTGGGACTTTTTCTTGAAAAACGAATTCATCAAGAAGAGCCCCTGTGATTCGAGGAAGTACCAGCATTTGGCCCCTGTGATTCCTGCGTCCCAAACCATAAGCACCAATTTGCGTTTCGCAGCCTCCTTGTACAGTAAGCTCCCATTCAAGCTATACATTTACACTTCGAAAACCGCCTCTATTACGAGCGGCATAAGAACGGTCCAAAGGTCAAACAGTATAGCTTGATAAGGAGCTTACTGTACTCCCACTTTGGCATTGAAGTCCCCCATAACAACGTTGTAGTGAGCCTTGACCGTACCATGTATCGCCTTTGCGATATCCTCGTACATGGCCTCAGCTGCTCCATCGGAGTGTGTCGAGGTTGGCGCATATACCTGGATCACTTTCAGGGAGTACCTGTTGGTGACTTTAAGAATGAGGTACGCTACCCGTGCTGACACACTACTGACTTCCACAACGCTGCTAACGAGGTCTTTATTAACCAGAAAACCGACACCACCCTGGGAGAGCATATCGCCTTCTCGGAAGTAGAAAAGGTTACCAGACTCTAGGGTTACCGTATCCTCTCCCTGTCTTCGGATTTCGGATAACCCCAGTATCTGCCATTTGATGTAGCCCAATTCTACCTCGAGTTCGGCTAGGTGTTCGTCCAGCCGTAACCTGCGTCCATTATACGTTGCCAAGGTCAGATTCTTAAGGTAGCCTGCCGTAGCCCGGGGATTCTTCGCACCCCCCGTCCCGCCGTTACCACGGCCGCTACCGTAGCTGGGAATAGCGGGACCACCGGGAACTGGGGGCCGTTTATTGTGTAGCGCTATCATATGAGGTGAGAGGTATTTGCCCATAGTCACCACGCTGGGCATGCGGGTTGGTGACCACAGGGTCAGACTTTTTTGTTCCAACTTCGCTGCTGCCCGTCGTTGGCCAGGGAGATTTAAGTCTGACAAATTTGGTTGTTTATATCGCCAACATTCGGTAGCCAGCGCCTCGTCAGTCTAGGCAGGGTGTACCACAAGCAGGTGAGGTTGGCATTTGGGGAGCCGTGGTTGTAGTATGTCCCCCTTACACCCCATTTATTTATTAATGAATTAGTTAAGTATAAAGGCGACATTAAAAATGATTCCTAAAACTAAAGAGAAATATTTATCATTATCTAAATATTTTGAATTAGAAGATTCCACTTTATTACAAATAAAATTCATAGATTCATTTTAATTTCTTAGTTCTAGTTTAGATAATTTAAGTAAAAGCTTATCAGAAGAAGACTTCTGTCACTTATCACCAATAAAGAACAACTTCAACTGTTAAGACAAAAAGGTGTATATCCTTATGATTTTCTTGATTCATGGTTTAAGTACAATATGAGCTGTATCCCCCGTAAAGATCAATTTTATAATAGTTTAACTGATGAACATATTAGTGATGAGGAATACTTGAGAGCAAAAAAAATTTGGGACATTTTTAATATAAGATCACTAGGTGAATACACGGATTTGTATCTTAAAAGCGATGTTTTGTTACTATGCGATATAGATGCGATCTCTTCGTCAGGCTTGGATGTCGCTTGATTCAAGCAAACAAACTGTGATCAATTTGGCAGCTCGGCTACTAGATGAGGAGGCTAGCTTTAATGTGGAAGAAAATGAGACGGCTTTAGTAGTAGCAAAACAAAACACAAGGAAGAAAAATTTTTCAACAAAAGAAACAAAGAAAGAATCGAAAGAAACAGCACATCGTTTTGTTTGTTATAATTGTGGGAAACGAGGCCATTTCGCAAAAGATTGTCGTGCACCTAAGCAAAATAAAAAAGAAATAAATATGTTAGCCTTTAATGTAGACAACAGTGATTGGCAGGACGATGATGGCTGCAGTTGGATATTAGACAGCGGTGCCTCAGCTCACATGTCTTACAAGCGTGAAAATTTTGTAGAATTTTATGAATACACAGGATCTCCACTGAAACTAGGGAACCAAGAAGCCATAGAAGTTGTGGGGCAAGGAAATGTTTTAATAATCAAGTGTGTTAATGGACAGTAAGAGACAAGCATACTTAAAAATGTGCTTTATGTACCTACATTAAGAAGAAACCTATTTTCTGAAGGAGCAGTTTCCAGACAAGGTTATAGTATTGTAAAGAAACATACTGATGCTTTGATTTACAAAGACAATGAAATAGTGATGTGTGCATTTTTACAAAGTAACAATTAATATAAGTTGAGAGTGAAAACAATTCAACATCCAGTATGTAATGTTGTGCAAAAGTTGGACCTTAAAACATGGCATGAAAGATTAGGCCATTTGAATGTTAAAGAAATACAGAAAATGTGCAAGAACAGTGTAATTACTGGTGTGGACTTATCAGACTGTGACAAGTTTGTGTGTGAGGGTTGTGCTTGTGGTAAGCATGCTCGTCGACCATTCCAGAAATCATCACGACACTCACTGCAACCAGGTGATGTTGTTTACAGTGATGTCTGTGGACCTTTCAACGTGCCATCAGTGCAAGGTATGAAATACTTTGTTATTTTCAAGGATGCAGCAACAAGTTTTAGATATGTGTATTTTTTAAAAAACAAATGTGAAGTGTTAGACTGTTTTAAAAAGTTTAATACAAAAATTAAAAACTTTTTTTCACATAGTGTGCGTATTTTACACACTGACAATGGGGGAGAATACACAAGTAAAGTTTTCAAGGAGTACCTGGAAAGTGAAGGTATTTCTCATTAACTCACTGCTCCATATACTCCTGAACAGAATGGCCGTGCGGAGAGAGAAATCAGAACAATAGTGGAAAGTGCTAGATCAATGCTTTATGCCCGTGGTGTACCACTCAATCTATGGGCAGAAGCAGTCAACTGTGCAGTTTATTTGTTAAACCGCACATCTTCTAGCCAAACACCTAATGTTACACCCATGGAGCTATGGTGTGGTATAAAACCTAGCTTGGATCATGTTCGACTTTTTGGGTGTGAAGGATTTGTCCATGTTCCTGATCAGTTGAGATATAAGCTTGATTCTAAAAGTCGAAAAATGATGCTAGTAGGCTATGATAACACCAACTATAAAATGTATGATCCATACACAAGAAAAATATCAATATCTAGGAATGTTATTTTCAATGAACTGAAAAGTCCTGAACTGAAAAAAATGACACTCAAATTTTGATTTATGATGATGATGTTGAAGAACAGAAAACTGAAGAGAAGATAGATAACACAAAGAGGAATGTGAGTGATGAGCATATTGCTCCTAATTTTAGTGATGACAGTACACATTCTTCTCTTGATGAACAAGATGAGACATATGAACCTTCGCAAAAATATTATTCCTCTGACTCATTTGATTCAAATGTTACTGTTTGAACACGCAGACAAAGAAATTTTGAGGCAAATTTCATCATCATCATCACAGCCCATATACGTCCCCACCGAGGGGCTCGAACCTACCCTATATTAGGGTGATTAGGCCTTAGTCAACCACGCTGGTCCAGTGCGGATTGGTCGACTTCAAATACATCATTGAATTTTTTCGCAGATGTATGCAGGTTGCCTCACGATGTTTTCCTTCACCGTAGGAGCGTCAGACAAATGTACATATGAAATTCGAAACGAAAAACACATTGGTACATGGCGGGTCTCGAACCCTGACCCCCCCGATTGGAAGGCAAGTGCCGAGTCCAATTAAATATGCCTGTGACTTATGATGAAGCAGTCAGTAGCAAGGAAAGTGAATTATGGTTAGACGCTATAAAAAAAGAATTAGAAGCTCATCATTCACATTCATTCACTCACACATGTTGACCGACATAATCAGAGAACTATAACGTCTAAATGGGTTTTTAATATTAAAAGAAAACAAAATGGTGAAATCGATAGATATAAAGCCCGACTGTGTGCTCGTGGTTTTACTCAAATAGAAGGTGTAGACTACACTGAAATATTTGCACCCACTACAAGATACGAGTCAATAAGAATATTGTTGTCAATGTCAGTGGAATATAACTGGGAAATAGCACAGTTAGATGTTCAAACAGCTTTCTTGTATGGAGAGGTGGAGGAGGATATTTACATGGAAATCCCAGATGGAGTTAAAGCTCCTTCAGATAAAATCTGCAAATTAAACAAATCCTTATATGGGTTAAAACAAGCATCTCGTTGCTGGAATAAGAAATTCACTAATTTTCTAGTCAAGTTTGGTTTTATTCAGTCACAAGCTGACAACTGTGTATTTGTAGGCAATTTTCATGGCAATAAAGCCTTGTTAATTTTGTATATAGACGATGCTTTGATTTTGTCTCAATCTAGAAGAGTATTAGACTATATAATTAGTTACTTAAAACAAGGATTTAATATAAGAGAGTTAGAGTTAAGCCGATTTGTAGGTTTGGAAATTGTTAAAACTGAAAACTCCATATGTATCAGTCAAAGACAATATATTGAGCAAATAATAAACAAATTCAATATGAGTACAGCTCACCCATGTAATACACCTATTGATGTAAATGTTCAGATTACAAAAAAATGTTGATAATATGCAGACCAATTTTCCATATAGAGAAGCTATAGGGTCATTATTATTTTTGTCTACTGCAACTAGGCCAGATATTGCATTTAGTGTCAATTTATTGAGTAGATATATTAATAACCTAAGTCTGCATCATGTTACTCAGCTTAAAAGAATTATTCGATATCTTATCAAAACAAAAGATGTATGTATAAAGTATCAAGGTCATGAAGGTTTAATTGGATATTCAGACTCAGATTTTGCTGGGGATTTGGATACAAGAAATATAACTACTGGTTATATTTTCATGCTAAATAGTAGCCCTATATCTTGGGCAAGTCAAAAACAATCTTGTATCGCCTTATCAACAACTGAGGCAGAATTTATGGCAGGATACATTTGATACCCATTTTACATAGGTGGAGAAGGAAAAGCGATTTGACATTTCGGAGCGGCAGCCATATTGAGTTTGAAGCAATATCACTCACTGTATCGTGTTCTACTATTAAAGCCCTTTCATTTGATACCCATATTGCATAGGTGGCACAAGAAAATCGATTTGACATTTCGAACGGCGGCCATATTGAGTTTGAAGCAATATCACTCACTGTATCGTGTTCTACTAATAAAATCTTTACATTTGATACCCATGTTACATAGGTCGCAAAAGATAAGCGATCCGCCATTTTGGAGCGGCGGCCACATTGAATTTGGAGAAACGTCACTTACTGAATCGTATTCTACACTTAAAATCCTTACATTTGATACCCATATTACATAGGTGAAGAAGGAAAAGCGATTTGACATTTCGGAGCGGCGGCCATATTGAGTTTGAAGCAATATCACTCGCTGTAGCGTGATCTACTAATAAAACCCTTACATTTGATACCCATATTGCATAGGTGGCAAAAGAAAATTGATTTGACATTTTGGAGCGGCGGCCATATTCAGTTTGGTATAACGTCACTTACTGTATCGTATTTTACACTTAAAATCCTTACATTTGATACCCATATTACATAGGTGGAGAAGGAAAAGCGATTTGACTATTTGAATTTGCTATTTTGTACGACCGGTTTAAATTCAAACAGTAAAATAAATAGTGGAAAAAAGTGTAAGAAAACCATGGTTTTATACAATATGATTACACTATGACTTTAAATGATTTTAAGACTATCAACACCAATTTTGTAAAGAAAGAGTTGATTGAGCCCACTGCTAGACATAAGCCTCTCCCATATTGGACAAAAAAAATTTAAATAAAAAGTGTATATCTCACTGCCAGAACGTTGAGTGAGTGGGTAGCCTTTGCTGTTGTAGAAAGCGTCTTCATCCTCACTTGGTTTTATGATGGCTATGTGGGTCCCATCTATGCACCCAATGACCCCAGGAAAGGCAAACTTCTCATAAAATCTAAAAGTAACTTAGTATTAGGAAGGTACCTACTTTAATGTTTATATTGTAACTACCTATCCCTTAATAAAATATAATAAAACTAGGTACCTCACTGCTACAGACACTCGTTCTGTCTGGGATGTTGGAATTTTTATATATTTTCGTAAGATATGAGGGGTGTTCAGAACGTCGGTTACTTCACCCAAGCACTCTGACGTTTTTTGCTGGCTAAGGTGCTGCAGGTCATTGTCACCCACACTGCTTTGGTAACTGCCAGTTGCAAAAAAATTTAACGCAGCCAATATCTGTAAACAAAGAATAGGTAGGATCCTTTGATTATTGTTTAACTGAATCATTGGCCCTATATGCCCGAAAAAATCATTTATGAATATTCCAAATTATCGAACGTACCTTAATTGTGGGTTTAATCGCGCTTGTCCTCTCGTTTGTAGGCAAGAGCGGTGGTATTATGTCTTCGCACAAACGGACAAAATTTGCCTTGGACAATCGAAACGCCCGATAAAATTGGTGTCGGGCAGCAACATCGGTTGGGCCAGTGCACGCTCCATCCATCTGCATTGAATATTAGCTTTTCTCAACCGCTGCTCTTCTGCAGAGCCCAGTTGGGGAACTACAGACCTATCACACTTCTTAGTCATGTGTACAACCTGTTTTCGAGAGTCACTACGAATCGTCTCGCGCGTGATAGATTCAAGGAATTTCAAAGTAAAATAACTAGACAAAAAACTGTAATAGCTAAAACATTATTATTAAAATCCTTACATTTGATACCCATATTACATAGGTGGAGAAGGAAAAGCGATTTGACATTTCGGAGCGACGGTCATATTGAGTTTGAAGCAATGTCACTCACTGTATCGTGTTCTACTAATAAAACCCTTACATTTGATACCCATATTGCATAGGTGGTGAAAGGAAAGCGGTCGGCCATTTTGAAGCGGCGGCCATATTGAGTTTGAAACAACGTCACTCACTGCATCGTGTTCTACTATTATAGCCCTTTTATTTGATACCCATATTGCATAGGTGGCAAAAGAAAATCGATTTGACATGTCGGAGCGGCGGCCATATTGAATTTGAAGCAACGTCACTAACTGTATCGTATTCTACACTTAAAATCCTTAAATTTGATACCCATATCACCATACCGCGGCTGAAAACCGCACCGAAATAGCAAAGCTCAAATTTTTAAAAAAGGCCGCTAGCGCCGCCGCCATCTTGAAAAATTCAAATGTCAATTTTTTTAAGAATACTTGACTATATTTACTATCGATTGGTATCACCTGCTGGCCCTAACCAAACCCCGTCAAAAAATCGTCATATTTGGGTCGTCGCTGACAACAAAAACCGCCCCAGTCGCAGTGTTGCCATAACACTGGTCCCAAATGGTGGTAGAAATGATCAGCGACGTCCGTTCCACTCCGCCATATGAAAAAAGTTGAAAAAAGTCGAAATTTACGTTTTCCCCCAAAACGGGGAAATTACCACAAAATCGGGGTAAATTACCCCACGGTTTGATTCCCCTTAGCCAGCCCTACAAAAGGCCACCCGGTGTTGTCAGTAGAAAAACGTCGGCAACCACGTCAAAATCGCGATTTAATTTTTCGAAATTGCAACACTACAAAAATTCTTTTCCGCACTTCAAGATGCCAACAAAATTAAACTGTTCATGGTGACAGACGAAGACGTAGAAAAGATAGCAGCAACAATTCCAACTAACATTGTGCCCCTGAAAGGAACAATGCAAGTCCACCAAATGTTTACGGAAACTCGTGGAATCTTAAACCATAGGGTATTAAGCTGTTTTTGTGAACAATTCTGTTCTTGCCATGTTCCTAAAACTTATCGGCCTTTGCCTAAAACCCAACAACAACAAAATACTGCAGACGAGTTCTTATCTAACGAAAAAGAAGACGATGTGATTCATGATGTGGAGGATTTCACGCTCGCTGATATTACGAACACAATTGGGTTTCCCAGAAAAAGTTTTTACGATACTGTTTATAGCCCAGATGAATCATCCGATGAAGATCAGCCTTTAGCCACGCTTAAAACGAAAGATCCAACTGATCAAACTGCCGTCTGCGGTACTTCTTACCAAACACTCCAGCCTGAAGATGTTCATCCAATGAATATAAAAGACGGAGTATACGTATTGGTTAAAGTACGAAGCGAGAGAAAAATCCAATACACTTACGCTGGTGTAGCAAAAAGTACCGTCGATGAAGAAGGCGATGTCTTGGTAATATTCCTAAAAACAGTCGATGATAGTGGAAGACTGTTTAAGTTAGTGGAGAATGACGTATCGGATGTTCCTTTTGATGATTTGATTAAAGTCTTACCGGCTCCGAATGTTATTAAAAAGGGAAAGAGACAATATTTCCAGTTCGAAGAGCCACTGTCAGTATTCGAAAAATAATCCTTTCTATCAATGGCTTCGGAATTGAAATATTAGCTTCCTAGATTGTGCTATTGTTAATGATGATTATTTTATTTTATGTTTTTGGGAATTTTTATTTGTTGTCAAGTTAGACTAGATTTTTTATTTACTTTTGACGAGTGAGTAGTCATTTAATTTACTAAAATACGAATCTCTTTATTTAAAGATTCTCAAATGTGATTCATTATCTAAGTTCGATCTCATGTTATTTTATATGACAACGTTAAAGACTGATAAAGATTTATAACAAAATAAATGATTCTAGAAAAATAAACCTGTTTTATTCCAAAACGCAGCCTGGAATCCCCTAGAATAACAACTCTGTCACATAAGTTACTATTCTGTCACGATGTTGTCTCCTGGTAGGAAAATTGATTTGGTCGTTTATATATTTTGTTATGACTAGTGCAACATTGGAAATTTTTTATTTATAATAGTTAATGATATTGCCGTTTGTGATATTCGTAATTATTTATAAATCATAGTAAAAATTGATTTACAGCAAAAACATACTTTATATTAGCAGAAAATGTGACAGAGTGGTATAAGATCATGATTAAAACATATTTTGTAAATACAAATGTATTATTTTAATATGTTTTCTAAAAGTTCATTTCGTTCATTAATGTATTACAAAAGGACAAGTTATTTGACGAAGAGTATTCGATATAATAAAATAAAAGATTTTGTGACGGAGGTGTAAATTTTTTTGTGGAATCCATCTTTTAAGGCTTGAAAATCGTACAAAAATCTGTAAACATCGCGGCCAACAACTTTTTGCGATAGAATAGAAATACTGCTATTAGAATATGTATATATACTGATGAAGAAGCTATATTTTTTTTTTTCGAAAATGAGCTAATGTTTTATGAAATTGTAGGTTAAAAAGAAGAACGACCCGCATATCGGTTGTAAGTTATTAATGTTTATAAATAAGTTTTCAACAATTCTAGTTCCTTTAATTTTTTATGTGCATACGCATAATTAAGGAGTACCTATGTGAAACTAAACGCCAATTCTGAATTGATATTGTTTGACATTTACTTTTTCTTATGACTCTGTGGTGTGGTGAACTTATGACAAATGACAAAATGAATGAAACAAAGACGGTTTTGCTTTACCAATATTGCTTATTTAAAAGATGTCGCAAATAGGGAATATATATGTAAATTATGATATACCTATTCGTTAGTAACGATAGATATTTTTGTTATTCGGTATTGCAATTTTTTATTTAAGTACATTTACATTATATGAAGAGGAACGATTGGTAAGGTACCTAGCCACTATTTATTTATTACAATTATGAAAGCGCCTAACTATTAATTTATAGCAATTACAGTTTTCTGTACAAATGCAGTTTGAGAAACGTAAGATAATTGTTCTCGTTTTAGTATATTATAAAAAAACCGCAACATCTAGAGAATTTATAACTTTTATGTTTTAATGACCAATATTACAGCTATCAAATGTCGTTTATCGCATTCGTGTAAATCAATTTTATGGGGTGGGGCAAACCTCTATAGAACTTCTGGCATTGTCCTTTTCATATCTACACTTGGCTTTTCTTCAAGAGTGATCCTTCTGTAGTTTAGTACTATTATTTATTCTGTGGTAATACTGGTAATGTTTACGACGAAGTGCGGAATGGGGTGAAGTATTTGAAATGAGTGCGCGGTGAGTGGTTGCCGTTCTGTACGGAGTACTATTATACAGGGTGTCTCAGAAACAATGGATAAACCTTTAACTGTTGATAGGTTTCGTCGAGACCTCTCTAATCTCAAATTTTGACTTTAGTAAAAATATCTCGGTTTTCAAGATATTTGATAGTTTATGATTTTTTTAAAAATGCCACTTTTGGTTGGTTTTTAATGTGCCATTTTTACAAATACGGACTTTTTCTGATTCAGGTTTTTTTAGCTTCTAACGGAATAGTTCAGCTATCAATAACAGTGGTTAAAATTGAGCTAGCTAATCACGAAGAGCTTGGAAAAAACAATGTTCCAAAAAAAATTTAACAAGAAATTATTTTTCTTCGTGTTTGGTCTGCTACCATGTAAAAAAAATGTATGACGCTCATCCTGCCCATTATCTTAAAAAAATGCTTAGTTATTCTAGTTTCAAAAAAGGTATGATAAACTTATGCTTAATGTATCTCTGAACTTTTATTACTGCTTGAATAGCAAATGGTATGAAAATTTTAAAAAGATTGTTTGTCGGATTAATTATTTTTCGGATTAATTTTATTCGGTTAATTTAGTTTTCCAGTATTAAGTTTATGCTTTCTTGACTTTCTGACTGGTTGAATAGCAAATAAAATGAAAATTTGAAAAAAAAATAGGTTTTTTTTCCACTAATAAGCACTTAAAGCTTATTTGTAAACATTCGTTTGCGAGTCACAGAGTTGAGAAACGTGTTTTTTTTGTGGCCCCTGCCTGCCACATGTCTCATCCACTATGCGCAATCAAAAAGGAGCCTTATCATTAACAGCACATGAGTCATAAGCATTTGCAAACATACCTGCTATCGAATTTCCTGGAAGGACTTTTTTTACCTGCGTCTGATCATTGGGTTCTTTGTTACGATTGTTAGTGTCCTTCTGAACTCCGGTTGTGACCCACGCGTGTTTTCTGTATTCGAGAGATTCGATAGAGCTTCGATGATTTTAAACGACATTTTGCTGTGATTTTGGACTTGACTAGCTTTGCGATTCGGATATTGTTTGTGCTGTGAAACCTATTGACAACTGGTGATCATATGGACTTGGCTAGCTTTACGATTTGGATATTGTTTGCTGTGAAACCTAACTGACAACCAATACATAACACTGAACATGCCTAGACATCAGTACACGTCGCGCGAATATGCAAACATGCATTTCGTTTATGGCGAATGTCGAGGAAATGCTAACGCTGCTGCTCGTCTGTACGCAGAGAGGTAAGATTATTTATTTTCTCTTTAATTCAATCAATCTTATTTTTTTTTTAAATCACACACATTTATTGCAACTTTAGTTAAACGTATCAGGATGGGTCTTACATTATGTTATCCTTCTAAAAATAGTCACACGCCGTGTTTAATTAGATTTTAAAATTAAATGAATTAGTAAATTTAATAACGTCATTTTTTGTATTAGGTACCCCAACGCACGTCACCCGGACTATCGAGTTTTTGCTCGGGTACATAATTCGTACTGCGAAGGGAGGCTTCCAGGAAGAGGCATTGGTGGTGCAGGGCCAGGAAGACCAGAAAGAAACGACGATGAAGAAGTAGTAGTCCTCGACGAAATAGAAGAAGATTCAACACGTTCTGTGCGTGGAATTGCACGTCGAACCGGCATTAATAGAAGCAAAGTGCATCGCATATTGAAAAAATACCTTTTGCACCCTTTCCATATTCAAAGGGTCCAAACTCTACAGCCTGCTGACTATCCGCGCAGGATTGCATTCTGCAGAATCATGTTAAATAAAATAAGGGAGGACCCGCAATTTTTCAATAAAATTTTATGGACGGATGAATCCTCATGCCGGAGAGATGGATATTTCAACATCCACAATCTACATAGCTGGCAAGTTGAAAACCCACATTTGATGAGGGAAGATCGGTCCCAAGTTCAATTTAAAGTTAACTTGTGGACTGGGATTATTGACGGACAGGTGATCGGGCCATATGAACTTCCAGCTACACTGAATAGTGAAATTTACCTTAATTTTTTTCAAAATGATTTACCCGGCATGCTAGATGTCAATTTAGAAGTGAGGCGGAGAATGTGGCTTCAAAATGATGGGTGCCCAGCTCACTACGCAATAGTAGTAAGAAATTATTTAAATCAACACTTCCCACAAAGGTGGATAGGCCGGCTCGGCCCTATTTTATGGCCGCCCAGATCGCCGGATTTAAATCCCTTGGATTTTTTTTATTGGGGATGTCTGAAAGACCTTGTCTACGCGAGGCCAGTATCCTCAATAACAGAGTTGCGTACTCGCATACAAAATGCAGCTGCACACATAAAAACGTCTGGTTACGCGCGCCGCATCAAAATTTTATTTTATAAAAAGATGTAGGGCGTGTATCAGAGCGCAAGGACGCCAATTCGAACATTTATTGTAAATTTAATAAAAAATTAAAATTTCATGTTGTTTTATTTCAAATTCTTTATTCAAACTAAGAATTAATAACTATTCCGAAAAAAATCTTTTTAAAATTTCATACCATTTGCTATTCAAGCAGTAATAAAATTTAAGACATACATTAAGCATAGGTTATCATACCTTTTTTGAAACTAGAATAACTAAGCATTTTTTTAAGATAATGGGCACGATGAGCGTCATACATTTTTTTTACATGGTAGCTGACCAAACACGAAGAAAAATAATTTATTGTTTAATTTTTTTTGGAACATTGTTTTTTCCAAGCACTTCGTGATTAGCTAGCTCAATTTTAACCACTGTTATTGATAGCTGAACTATTCCGTTAGAAGCTAAAAAAAACTGAATCAGAAAAAGTCCGTATTTGTAAAAATGGCACATTAAAAACCAACCAAAAGTGGCATTTTTTTAAAAAATCATAAACTATCAAATATCTTGAAAACCGAGATATTTTTACTAAAGTCAAAAATTGAGATTAGAGAGGTCTCGACGAAACCTATCAACAGTAAAAGGTTTATCCATTGTTTCTGAGACACCCTGTACATATATCTTCTGTGCTGTTACTGCAAGGAATTTATTCGACACAGACACAAATCAACAAGACAATACACAAAGTAGGTACAACAGATTATATCATAAAACAAATGACATAATTATGCTGAGCGTGCCCGTACCGATAGGACTGGATACCGATAGGAACTGACTATTACTGCAATAAACTATTATACCACAAACATTTGTATTACCTACTGAGTTCTACTTTTGAAATTTAAATACTTAATTTATTTGATTTAGCTAACATTTAAATTAGTTATATTTGCTGTGAATAATAATTATTATTTTTATTATTTATTAAATATAATCCTCATAATTCAATAAATATTGGTGAATAGTACCTAGGTGAATATTCCGTCGGTTGAATAAATAGCTCTTCGATGATATGGCGTAGAAGAACCCATAGAAGTAACCCATATGCATCATAGGATTTTTTTTACAGATGAACATACATTATGCCGCCGCTGCCCAAAACGAAAATTAAATTAAGTAGGGAGGAAATCCTTAAAATGAAAAAAGAATATGAAAAACTTAGACGAGAACGGATTAGTAATTATTCAATTAAGCTAGATGAACAACAGAAAAGAGAACGATTACAATATTTGAAAAAAAAAGAAAAAACATACGACAAATTTCATGCAACAAGCTAAATCACTTTCTTCTGACATAGAAGATGCACTAGAACAACACCGAAGACCGATCTAAAATCAAAGAATTTATCTTGATCCAAATCTGAACATTACAAAAATGTACAAAATGAATGAAGACCAAGCCACACCCGGGTTTTCGGTAACAAAATCTTATTTTAGAAAAGTATTCAATACTTCCTTCAACATAGGATTTGGGACACCAAGGCAGAACGTTTGCTCCGATTCCCTGCAACTATTAGAAAAAATAAAAATATCTCCGAATAGCATTGAGAAGGAAAGCTTAAGTGAAGGGCAAAATGCTTTCTAAATTATTGAAGGACAAAAACCAGAGATACTTATTATTTCATTTCACTGTCAAAAAAATTTGCCCATGCTAAGAGTACCTGACCAATCCACTTACTATTTGGGACAGCATTATATGTATATATGTCGCAGCCAACTAGCTTAATTAGCCCTCCAATTGGTATCCTAGCCCTCTAATTAACTGGCGCCATTAAATACAATATTTAATCAACCGGCTAGCTGACGCTTAGCCCATTCACACAATAGGGTGACCATGTGAACAAAAAAAGATTACATATTTGGCAAAAAATATTTATTTCAGAAAATTTTAATAAAACACGTGTGGGGCAACCCCCCTCTGCCCCCCCCCCCCCTCCCCCAAGCGCAGAGATAAGTAATTTTCCCAAAAAAAATTTTTGTGAAAGCTTCGCAGCTACGGGTTGATGTTTAGAATCGCACGAATTTGAGGCGGAGGGGGGATGGGGGGAGGGAAGGTTACCCCTCCCCCTTACTAGATATGAGCATATACTTCCAGAGATATGAGCATTTTAAAATTTGAAAAACTAACCTCAAAATTAGCTGTTTCCACAAGCAATAAGTATGCATAAAGTCGAGAATACACATAAAGTCGTTTCTGGCGCTTCGCCGGCCGCTGCCGCGGCACGCTCGCTTCGTTCGCTCGGCTCGCGCGCTTGGTTCATGTTCAAACCTACGCTCGTCGCTTCGCTCCTCGCTACCTATTTTTGACACGCCTACAGTTTCTACATATACCTACATATCTACATATACATTGTAGTGCTTTTTCTTGCTAAATTGTAGAAATATAGGGAAATCTTAAAGTTAAAGAAAAAAAAACAAACTTATTCCTTTAGTCCGATACAAAATGAAAAGCTTTATTCTGGTAGGTACATGGTTGTAATTCACTTATGCATAATGTTACTGAAGTTAACAAAATCCCTCAATGCAAAGCACTTAACTAAATTTTTAATTAATACAAGCCAAGGGCAGGATGGTTCAGGTTTGTTTGATCAATCTCGGCAGGTAAAAATCAGGTACAAATTGGGTACAAAACTACAAAATGAGGGGCAATAAAGTACACCAACAAATAGTTATAGGTTTCTTTTTTTTAAAATTAGTAGCCTTCCCCGGAACGGTTGTTAGTGGATCATACCTTCGATGCTAAGTTTCTGCGATCACGGGTCAGATATATAATATTCCTGTTTCTTAACTTATTCTTTCTGTATATATGTTTATTACTGGTGTAATTCCACAGAATTCCTCCTTGATATCAGGTTATTTTGTTATGCTAAGCAGCGGAGCCCTATGGCCTCCGGGAACTGCCCTGGAGATTCATAGCACAGTGTTATGTTAAAAATATAATTAAATATGCCTATAATCTTAGGGTCAGTGGGTCTAACACTGAGTTCTGAAGGAATCCCAGTCAATACATTTGAATTTCATGTAATAAACATTGCAAGTTGATTCCAAACACAATTTTCAATGAATTATCACAGTTTCTTATTGGTTAGTTAATAAAAGGACATATGGAGGGGGGAGCACCTATTTTGTGTATAATTATTGCTATTAATAAAAAGAAAACAGCTTAATTTGTGAGTCATCTGCCAAAGAAGGATGTGAAACTTAATATTGTGAAAATTTAGAATTTAACATGAAATTCGCAAGTGTTACTCAATATATGCCTTAATCCCACTAAGATGCCGTTTACTATCAGGGTTTTTTAATGAAATAGGGGATGAAAAAGGCGAATTTTGGAAATGTAATATGTTTGATTTAATAATCAATTTACCCACAAATAAAAATAAAATTAACAAAATCTGTTTTAAATCATGAAATATAATAAGTTAATTAGATACCTTATTGATTTTTTGCACTTATTGATACAATAAATCCCTTTAATTTAATGAATCGCGTGCCGGCGAGTAAATATAGTATTTTTCCCTTAGTTTTACTCTTCAAGCTGAAAACAAAAAGAACTGAATTTTGAAGTCTCACTTCACGCTTTTCAAATTAAATTCACACGGAAAACGGGAGAAATACCTATTGATTTTATTCGCAGAAATGAATATAATACTTTATGATCTTCGAATCAATAACAAATTCCTTCGGTCGATGTCTCACAGACTAAGTACCACATAGGGATAATGTCATAGCTTAGGCACGTTCACGTACCAACGCTCCACTCGCGCACAGATTTGCGTTTATGTGGAAGCGACGGAGCCGAGGTCCGTTTGCTCAATGTTAAGCGCCGTATTGGCGACGGAACCTCTCCTAAAACCAAATTCATTTCATAACACTCGTAAGACTCTTAACTTGCTTCAAGATGTGTCAAGTCAACATACGGATCTTTCGAAATTCTACAATATGCAATAAGTATTTCCAGCTAAAGTTATAAGTTTGGTTGAAAAACAAAACGTAATGAAAAATTAACCATAAACAAATTGCGAATGCTTTCCAAATTCTATTCGACGAAACCATAATTATATGATCTGTAGCTTTAAGTGTATTTTATTATGATAGGTATGTCTCTACAAATGATCAAAACAAACGGTCTAAATGTCAAATTCCGAATTTTGAGAAAATCAACCCACCTAAATGGAAGCACGGGATTTTGGGCGAAAAAAAACTATCTTTGTAAATAAGGCCAGGATAAACGCGAGATTTATTTTGTTTATGCAAAAAGTGAATAATGACCAAAGATAATTGCAAATGTCACTGACGTGACGTGAAACGACGTTGACGTTGACACTTGACATTGATATTGTGAAATTAATTGACAAAGTTATTGTAATTATGATTTTAGTTGTGAAATTTGTGTTAAAACCACAGTGAAACCAAAGTGTTTTTGCAAAATTAGTGTTTTATGAAATTTTAAGAAAAAACGGTGTTACAGTATCCCCCCAACCACGATAGAATTCACGTAGGGAATTCGTCTGACGCCCCGTCAGCCTCAAAACCCCCTATCCAACCAAACAGAATTATCATAAATAGAATCAATTAGGTACTTAAAAACTATTCATTCGTGATAAACTCTGTACCCAATTACGCCTAACGTTATCATTTTTTTTATAAGTTTATTTATTTGTATAAGATAAAACATAAAGCTTTAAATATAAACGTGTGTAAATAAAGAATATTTAACATGCATGCACCTTAAATCTACGTAAATCCATTAATATGGTATGTTAAAGATTGTAATAAAAAAAACAACATTCACCAATAAGGTGACAAAATCTAGCGCGAAACTACTGCTGCTAGCACCTACATGGTTGTAAAAAAAATATTCACCCATAAGGTGGCAAAATCTAGCGAAACCACTTCTGCTAGCACCTATATGGCTGTGATAAATAGGTAAAAGGCATTATATCCTATGCCCATCAAATATAAGTAAGTAATAAAGAAAAAACTGTAGTGTCAGGACTGACGCCGAGATGGCGTTGTTAAATAAGTATATCTTGACACTAACAGAGTATAGCATGTAATGTCAACAACCACCGGTAGATGTCGTTATTACAGACATTTTGACTCTAATCGTCAAATAATAAGTAAAAAAAACAATAAAAAGGGAATAATAAAAAAATGA
Source organism: Schoenobius gigantellus (assembly GCA_963935595.1). Classification (NCBI taxonomy): domain Eukaryota; kingdom Metazoa; phylum Arthropoda; class Insecta; order Lepidoptera; family Crambidae; genus Schoenobius; species Schoenobius gigantellus. Next base: position 43,243,149 of record OZ012541.1, on the reverse strand, counting down.
GTTGCATGTGTCGTTGCCCCTGATCGTCGATATTGATTTTCCTACGTTTCCAGCTAGATGTAACTTCCTCCATTATAAGAATATAGCAAAGGCTTATTTCTAGAGTTGCAAACCGCTCCTGTGAGGAATTCAAAATTAATTTTGTTGATTAGAGTAGAATACATATAAAAATAATGAACAAGACACGTTTATATTTGTGATCTTGTGCTAAATGCATCTATCTAACCACATAACAGTTATAATAAGTACATACTTGTTCTTTAATTCTGGTATCAGATACTAAAGAAGTAATATCCATTTTATATAATGGTAGTAATAATATATTTATAATGGTATGAACTAAGACACGTATAATATTTGTGTTTTAGATCTTTATGTACTTATGTAATGGTAATATCAATTTTGAAGATGTTAGGTATATGGAAACTTAAGTATCAAGGCAAATCAATAAAAAACGACAGGAACAGACACATGCAAAAACGCCGCCAAATGTTATATGGCGCGTTATCCTACACTCGGGTTCTACGAGACGCCAGGAAGAATGGCGGGGTGGGTATTCTGTGACCGCCGCACCCGCGGTGCTTAAATGTTAAATGCTTATAAAAATATGGCTATTTTCATAAGAGTATAAAAATGAAAATTAAGTAAGTATTATGTTACTAGGTATGTAATTTAGTCACTCGAAGTATCTAAATTTTTAAAATCTTTTATGTGCCACTTCCCTATGTATTTTCCGTTCTCGTCCTCGAGCTCATAGACGAGGCGGGAAAGTTTACGTATAATTTTACAACGCTCATATTTAGGGGCAAGTTTAGCAGTAAAATATTTATTAGCAGAACTCTGCTTGTACGTACGCTTCCACACAAAATCATCAACATTAAATGAGATATCTCTGCGTTTGTTGTTATAGTATTTTATATTCCTTTCATGGGCCTTACGCAACGACTCTCGGACTTTGATGAAAATGTCACCGAGGTGGCCAATATTAGACGCATGAGTATCGCGTGGTACCACAACCAACTCTTGGAGATCTACAAAATCACGGTAAATACTACCATCAGTGACAGCTTCCCTACCGTGTACTAGCATGAAAGGAGTATAAGAAGTAGACTCATTTACTGAGGTGTTCATGGCAAATTGTATTTTATGTATGTTAATATCCCACGTTCTATGATCGTTCTCAACAAACGAGGAAACTGCAGTGATTATTGTGCGGTTATAACGTTCCACCGTATTAACTTGTGGACAATATACTGGACCCAAATGTACTTGCGGAATATTGTATTTTTCATATAATGCCTGAACCTCATGACTTATAAATTGCGAGCCATTATCAGACATCACAGTCTGTGGTATTCCGTGAACCAGAAATACATGGTCTTCTAACCTTTGCGCTATAACTTTGCCCGTTGCACGCCGTAAAGGAAATAATAAACAATATTTTGTAAAACAACACACAACTACTAGTAAAAAGGTGTTTTGCTGTCGAGATATCGGCAGTGGACCAACTAGATCAATGCTGATGCACTGGAATGGTCGACAGCAGACCTTGGGTTCCCCCATAAAGCCAGGTGGCGCTAGTGAGCTATGTTTATATGAGTTGCAAGTGGCACAATTTTTAATAAATTCCTCGGTATCTTTATGCATACCGGGCCAAAAATACCGTAATTTTAATCTTTTATATGTTTTTGCAACGCCTAAGTGCGCAGCAATTGGTTCAGAATGGTTACTTGTAATAATATCCTCCCTAAGCTCCTTTGGTACAACCTCTTTCTACTGGTAGTCACCACAGAGTTTGTTAGTGCTTTTTGTAAATCTAAAAAGCCTACCATCAATAATTTGAAAATTGGGACACGCGCGCGGCCTATCCGTGCAACGTTTTAATATATTGTTATACCAAGCATCGCTGGAAGTAAATGCGTCTACGGCTGCCACTGGTACAGAACGTGATAGTGCATCCGGTACGACGTTTTGAGATCCACTACGATGCTCAATAATGAAATTATAAGGCGATAGCCTACACCCCCAACGCGCTAGTCGTCCTGTCGGATTCTTAAGGTTTAAAAACCACTTTAGACTAGCATGATCGGTAATAATTTTAAATTGTCGACCACCTTCAAGGTAAGGGCGGAAGTGTTCAACGACATGTACCACGGCCAATGCCTCTCGCTCTGTAGCGGAATAGTTACGTTCGGCGGGTGTTAGTGAACGGCTACAGTATGCAACAGGATGTTCTTGTCCATCTACAACCTGGGTCAAGGTCCCTCCTAACCCGAAATCAGAAGCGTCACAGTGGACAGCAAAATCTTTCGAGAAGTCAGGACATACCAGAACCGGAGAAGTAGACAGTGCGAGTTTTAGGTCGTTGAACGCCTCGTCTGCCTCGGTCGTCCATTTGAAAGGGGGCGCGCTCTTACGGGTAGAAGTAAGAGCATTAAGGGGACCAGCTCTATGACTAAAATTTTTTATGAAACGCCTATAATAAGATGCAGTTCCCAAGAAACGTTTGACGTCTTTCCTGCAGGTGGGAATAGGAAAGTCTACTATAGCCTTAATTTTGTCAGGATCCGTGCGCAGACCATATTCGTCAACCACATGACCCAAGAATTTCAGCTGTCTCCTGAAGAACTGGCATTTACCCATGTTGACAGTAAGGTTGGCTAGTTTAAGTCTCTCCTTTACCCTAAGTAGGAGTTGGAGGTGATCCTGGAAGGCCGTTGGGCCTTCAGGGGTAAGTAAAATTAAATCATCAACATATACGAACACCTTATTGTCAAACTCGGGGCCAAAGAGGCGGTCCATCAACCGCTGCTGCGTAGCTGGAGCTGCAGTAAGTCCAAAGCACATGACCTTAAAGTGAAACAAGCCTCTGCAGGGAATAGTAAAAGCAGTTTTCTCTCTGGACTCAATAGAGTCCAAAGGAACTTGGTAATATGAAGACTTTAGGTCAATAGAAGATAAGTACTTAGCATTTTTGAGCTGGTCCAGAATATGGCTAATATAAGGCATAGGGTAAGCGTCATGCTTTGATATGGCGTTAAGTTTTCGGCTGTCCAAGCAGAAACGTGATGACCCATCTGATTTAACCGCTAAAGTAACGGGGTTGTTCCATGCACTTCCGCTAGGCTCCACAACATCATCCTTCAGCATTTGGTCTAGGTGTTTATTTAATTCTGCCAGTTTAGCGGGTGAGACTACATAATACCGTTGCTTAATAGGTGGGTGGTCACCGGTATCAATTTTATGACTCACTAAGTGTGTCCTACCTAGGCCTTTCTTTTCTGCGGAAATGTCATCAAATTGCTTTATGACGTCATTGACCAGCCTACGCTCAAGCTTAGATAAAGTTTCAAAATCATATAAAGCACGGCTGCCTGACATAACTGTGTACACCTGATTATTATTTTTATATAAATGTCCGCTATCTTCTAACAATGATAAAATATCTGGCGCAATATTAAATTCCTTCCAGAAATTTAAGCCAAATAACAACTCTGTAGCAACTCCAGGGACGACGTAAAATTTAATAACACGAGTTTTATTCTCTATCGATACTGGTAAAAATAAATACCCAGTTACTCGTGAAGTAGAACCATTTGCAGTTTTTATAAAGTCTAAGTCCTCAGACTTATGTAAAGTAGCGAAATCTTTAAAATATTTGTATGCTTGCCCTCCCACAATGGAGATCTGTGATCCTGAATCTAGTAATCCTCTGAATTCCAAGCCAAAAATAGTAATCTTCAGATAAGCTCTGGTATCATTATAGGTGGCGTTAGTAGTAGCGTGAACCGATGTAACCTTACCTTTATGCATATGTATGTTACTAGCTTTATTTACATTATTATAGAATTCATTGTATTTCTGCCTTGATTGTTCAGAATTACTAGTTTATTATAAAAATATACTGTTTTATGCCATCGGTTCACTGCTTGGCGTTTTTTGGAATCTCTGCGGTTGAAGGTTTTGAAGAAGTGCACTTTGGACAATTATTTGCATTGAACCCCTTTTCTCCACAACGATAACAAATAAGTACCCAAGGCGCCTTGCAATACCTCAAGCTGTGGCCATTTTTACGACAGCGGACACAAAAAAGATTATTTTGTGTATTATTCACTGGCTGAATTGAAGAGACTTTTGGTGGAGCCTTGCTACTACTATTACCACTAGTATTTTTGTAACACAAATCGGGAGCCAAAGAAGAAGTGGTGACCCTAGGAGGTTCACTGAAATGCACCGATCGCTCCTTTGCACCTTCTAATAACCTACATTTTTTCTTTAAATCAGTCCAAGATTCCACTGGGGCTAGAGCAAGCTGAGTAGTATAAAAAGGTCTTATATTAAACATGATAATGTTCAATTTATCATCATCAGAGATTGGTTTTGATAATCGAGAAAAATAATTTTGCATAATGCTGAGATAATTCACAATGCTTTCATCGGGGCCCTGAGTAAGACTTTTAATTTCCTGCATCAAGCGATGGTCATAATCAGATGGAAGATATTCCTCGAGAAGCAAGGTCTTCAGCTCAGACCAATTGTGAACGTCCGACTTTACTCCTCGATACCAGCATAGCGCTTCATCAGTAAAAAGTTCAGCCGCAGAACAGAAAAGCTTTGAATCTGAAAGGCCACGAGACAAGCATAATTCCTCGAGGCGTTGTAAGAAAGCTTTAATGCATGTCTTGCCATTGAAGCGTAAATTTAGTTTATGCACGGAGCAATCATTAGCTGTGTTGTGTAGTTGCAGTGGAGTGCTCAATAGGTTGTTCAGGTGCCAAGCTACTTTTAAAATTATGACAAATATTATCTATTTTAACAAGAATGCTATCTAATCTATTATTCAGAGAAGTAATTAAAGAAGTAAGATTATTATCATCATACTCCGATAAAGACAAGCGACCAATTCTGTGGAATAAGTGGTGTGCAAGAGTTTGAATTCTATTTAACACCTTAAGTGATGACGGTTTACTTGAAGTACTTGTGATAAGTTTCTCAAGATCATCTAATTTCTTTTGAATTACTTTCAATTCAATATTGACATCAAGATCACAAGTCAGTATTTCATCAGAAGGCAGATCTTTATTGAGAGTACGGATCTGTGCTCTCAGAGCCATCACCGTGTCAGCTGGTTTCGAACCCCTGATTTTCACCTCATATTCTAGTTCATCTTTGTTAAGTAAATTAAAACTAATTGGTCTTTGCTCCATTTTTGTAAAAATATACTACGCTACGCTCTATTCTATATGAGAAGTTAATTTTACAATATTATTTATGTTATATACTCAAACTATGAACAAAAAATCTTAAAATATATTCACCTTATTCAAATGTAACTAAAATTTGTTTTTATTTATACCTATCTGAACCAAACCTGCATAGAATTCTTGTTATTTATCTTATAACTAAAGTGTAGTTAACTAGTGAGACCGGCAGACGTTCTCCTGTCCGATTACGGCGCCACCTACTGGGTCCAGTTGTACTTTTAAGCCTTCCCTGGACCTTCGATGCTAAGTTTCTGCGATCACGGGTCAGATATATAATATTCCTGTTTCTTAACTTATTCTTTCTGTATATATGTTTATTACTGGTGTAATTCCACAGAATTCCTCCTTGATATCAGGTTATTTTGTTATGCTAAGCAGCGGAGCCCTATGGCCTCCGGGAACTGCCCTGGAGATTCATAGCACAGTGTTATGTTAAAAATATAATTAAATATGCCTATAATCTTAGGGTCAGTGGGTCTAACACTGAGTTCTGAAGGAATCCCAGTCAATACATTTGAATTTCATGTAATAAACATTGCAAGTTGATTCCAAACACAATTTTCAATGAATTATCACAGTTTCTTATTGGTTAGTTAATAAAAGGACATATGGAGGGGGGAGCACCTATTTTGTGTATAATTATTGCTATTAATAAAAAGAAAACAGCTTAATTTGTGAGTCATCTGCCAAAGAAGGATGTGAAACTTAATATTGTGAAAATTTAGAATTTAACATGAAATTCGCAAGTGTTACTCAATATATGCCTTAATCCCACTAAGATGCCGTTTACTATCAGGGTTTTTTAATGAAATAGGGGATGAAAAAGGCGAATTTTGGAAATGTAATATGTTTGATTTAATAATCAATTTACCCACAAATAAAAATAAAATTAACAAAATCTGTTTTAAATCATGAAATAGAATAAGTTAATTAGATACCTTATTGATTTTTTGCACTTATTGATACAATAAATCCCTTTAATTTAATGAATCGCGTGCCGGCGAGTAAATATAGTATTTTTCCCTTAGTTTTACTCTTCAAGCTGAAAACAAAAAGAACTGAATTTTGAAGTCTCACTTCACGCTTTTCAAATTAAATTCACACGGAAAACGGGAGAAATACCTATTGATTTTATTCGCAGAAATGAATATAATACTTTATGATCTTCGAATCAATAACAAATTCCTTCGGTCGATGTCTCACAGACTAAGTACCACATAGGGATAATGTCATAGCTTAGGCGCGTTCACGTACCAACGCTCCACTCGCGCACAGATTTGCGTTTATGTGGAAGCGACGGACCCGAGGTCCGTTTGCTCAATGTTAAGCGCCGTATTGGCGACGGAACCTCTCCTAAAACCAAATTCATTTCATAACACTCGTAAGACTCTTAACTTGCTTCAAGATGTGTCAAGTCAACATACGGATCTTTCGAAATTCTACAATATGCAATAAGTATTTCCAGCTAAAGTTATAAGTTTGGTTGAAAAACAAAACGTAATGAAAAATTAACCATAAACAAATTGTGAATGCTTTCCAAATTCTATTCGACGAAACCATAATTATATGATCTGTAGCTTTAAGTGTATTTTATTATGATAGGTATGTCTCTACAAATGATCAAAACAAACGGTCTAAATGTCAAATTCCGAATTTTGAGAAAATCAACCCACCTAAATGGAAGCACGGGATTTTGGGCGAAAAAAAACTATCTTTGTAAATAAGGCCAGGATAAACGCGAGATTTATTTTGTTTATGCAAAAAGTGAATAATGACCAAAGATAATTGCAAATGTCACTGACGTGACGTGAAACGACGTTGACGTTGACACTTGACATTGATATTGTGAAATTAATTGACAAAGTTATTGTAATTATGATTTTAGTTGTGAAATTTGTGTTAAAACCATAGTGAAACCAAAGTGTTTTTGCAAAATTAGTGTTTTATGAAATTTTAAGAAAAAACGGTGTTACAACATATACAATAACTGTGCACGAACTTAAAATAACGTTCCATTACTTACGTAACTTCAAACACGCATAAAAAAACTACGCGTCTCCGCGCGGTGAGGGGGGGCTCCTTTGGAAGGGATAATTAACCCCTATAAAAACAACCCCTTTCAACCCCAAAATCGGGATGCGAATTACTAATGCCCACCCATCACAAGTTCTCAAAATATAATTTGTTAACACAAGTTAAACTTTGATGACATTTGGATCCGCAAAGAACTTTGTTTTTAAAACAAGCGCATCTATTAAGCAACTAAGTCCTTCGCAACTCATGGTCACCCGAGCTTTTTTGATATCGGAACTAAATTAAAATGTGACGGCTAGACAACTGGTTAAATGTTGTCCATCGAAGTCAGTTTCCTAGGCGTTTAATTGGCAGGCCGTATATCATTCAGGAGGCTAGTTAAATGGCGCCAGTTAATCAGACGGCTAGGATGCTAATTGTATGGCTAATTAAGCTAGTTGGCTGCGACATATATATACAATTTCACGATGGTTATTGGTAACTCTAAATCTAGTTTTAACAAGTGAAAATGTATTCTCCTATGTTTGGATTGAGGACAAGACACAAGTGTTTATCACTGTTTAAATAGTCTAAGCATAGTCAAGTACAAAATCATAAGGCTTGTGGCCGACGGCTATGATGGCCAAAACAAGAACTCCATCTTAATTGGGATGGTTGCTAAAGGACATTGTTCTGCGTCCATACATTGTTTGCCCCAATACCAACAGCAGTGAGAAAATGATTTTCGTATAATTAGACATTAGTAAATACTGTACGTCCACATCAATTACTACGGACAAGTTTCGAAATCGAATTAAATATCAAAATGAATCCGATTTTGAGGTTAGTTGAAGTAACACTTTAATTCGTTAGAGCAATACAAATAGTCCATACCTATACAATTATTAAAATAATAATTTTTGCAATCAATCAAAGAACGATATTGTAGCCACGTAGTAAAGAACAAGAAATCTCGAAATTATAAAAGCAAGTCAAAAACACGACGAACTAACAAGCCATAGTGCGTGAGTAGTCAATTGGCGTATGTTTTAATTTAATTTACGTTGGTATGTTATGAAAAACTTAATTTATAGATATAAATAAATGGCCATACCTACATGAAATCAACTCAATCCTATTCAGTCGAGCAAAGGTAACATAACATAAACCATTCCTATATTTTAGTTTGTATATTTTAGTTAGCATTTGGTTTAGTTTCTAAAAGTACTTTTATATATTTTTCGTCCGTCCGTCGAATACATATATTGGTTATGAGTGTTATAAAATATGCATATAATTATGACGTAAATCAAATCTTTGTTGGTCATGGGGCGATTTTCGACATTTTCCTTTCTAAATGAGACTCAAAATGATATTTCCAAAGTTAAGATCATAAATTTCCGGTGACTGGCCATAGCTTTATTCCGCCTGACAGAGTTTTTGCCATAACGGAAAAAATACGACGTCTTGAAAACGTATTAGGTCCAAAGGACTATATTGAATTAATGTCGTCTAATGCGACCGACCATATATCGTGTATAAGTTGATCAGGTGCCTGTTTTTGACTGGAAAGAAACGTACAAAACGTACTGAAAAATACGCAATCTGTATTTCCAAATAAGTAAACGAATAATAGGTACTTGAAAAAGTCTCCCGAAAAATTCTTGTGCGTGGTGAACTGTCCTATAGAAATGATAGAGGTCAATCATTGCCTATCACAAAAAAAGGTTAAAATATCTCAAATATTACCGGATAAAATAAAACAAACGGTCACCATCAAGCAAGAGAAGCTTGACGATGTTAACAAATTATTAAAAAATACTTCGGAGAATAGTGGCAAGAAATTCCCGAGTTAAATTATATCAAAAATGTGCTGTCTATGGTCAAGATAACGAAGCAGAAGCTGGTGGTGAAGATGACTGTATTCCTGAGGAGACATTTGACTTCGTATAAATTATTGTTCCTGCCTTGATTGATTTATCTATCATTTTTATTATAATTAAAGTTCAAAAGAGACAGTATTCATAAACATTTACTATTCTAATGTTTGCCAGGTAGCCATAAAACTAATAAATATTTTTGTTCTACTATGTATCCATTTTTAATTCACTATTTCCTGAGCCTTTCCCAAGATTATTAAATTACATCAATTTCAGTCCTATTACTCTTTTGCAAATTCACTTAAGTCCAGTGACTTATTACATCAGTACTGACCAAGTCCATTGGTTTAAATTCATACCTGCCTAAGTCCTTATTAAATATGTAAAAACAATATATTTTCATTAGCAGACTTATATTTATTTTCACTTCTTTTTATTTCTTCTGTTAACTACTCACCACAAGATTTTTTTTATATAATTTACTTATAAAATATAAATAAATACAAAGAACTAGCTGTACCCGGGATGCGTTGCAATGCCACGGTGTCCCCATAACACCCTACCAAAGTTTCATAACAATCTGATGAATGGTTTCGCAACGCATAGAGGACAAACAAACATAGTAATACATTGATTTTTATTTATATATGTAGAAGAAGATTGATATTTTTCCAAAAATATATTACATGTCATTTAGGCTCTTTTAATATTTAACGACACAAATGCACAAATAGTGTTGGCATACAATCAGCCAGACAGGATTATGTCCAGAAAAGAATTTAAAAAAAACCTGCGCTTTCTCTGTGATTATTACTTGAAATACAGGAGTACTATAAACACACTACCTCAAGCACTTCGGCAGCATATAAAGCGCTTTACTGGCAATAATGTACTACAGACACAACCCCAAAATCAAGCTCAAATGATGCGCATATTGCCCACCAAGTTTCGACAGAAAATATTTGACGGTATGTACTTCATGTCAGCAAAACATAAATGCCCGAGACATGCAGCTTCCATTTGCATCACCTGTTTTAATGACCGAAATGAAGAGTGATTTATTTTTTTCTTTTGTTCATTTTTTTTATTTATTACGTTGGCAAAAAAATCGTACGTTAATATATTTTTTATAATTTCAATTATTTAGAAGAAAATGTTGTTTTTTATTGATTTTTTTTTTGTATTTTAGTAAAGGTTGACAAAACTAAGTTAAATGCCAAATATATTTTAGAAGTCTGAAATTTTTGCCAAATCAAACTGATTATTTAACCCTAGAATACTAAACATCGCCTGACAGGCCGCAAGCAGTCAGTTTTTTCCGGTTATTTCAAAAACGCGCCCGCAAAAAAATTGTGCTTTCGCGCCAATTCGGTATACCCCGCGCCGCAGACGTCAGCGAACGCGGCCCCTGCGCGGACGCTTCGTTTACAAAATATAAGCTATTGGATCGCCTGGAAGGCGATCATTAATATTAATTTATTTTTCGTGACTTGTTTTCCGCTGTTTTTTAGCATGTAGCCATGTTATAACTTAGCAAATGTTTATTTTCTTTTTCGATGAATCTTAACGATGAACAAATAGCCGAGTACTTACTAAATGAGATCTCTGACAGCGAAACTGAGGACCACCTGGAAGACGATTCTTATGACTCGGATGATAGTGCGGCAGATCCTTCTTTCGTGCCATTCCTATTGGATGAAGACCTACAAAATATTGTAGTAGATGACTCTGACCCCCAAACATTTCAGTACCACATCAAGCCACAAGTAATGCGTCAGATTCTCCCCCTCCTCCTCCTCCAGAAACTGCATCACAAGAACAATCAGCGGAAAGTCTTATTGTTTTACCTTCTGCGTCTGTTGTTAGAGGTAAGAACAATTATATTTGGTCCACAGAAACATCTGATAGGTCACGGTCTATGAGAACTGCTGCGAGGAACGTAGTCCACATTTCTCCCGACCCGAAGCAGGATGGTAGAGATGTCATTAGACCATTGGAGTGCTTTGAAAAATTTACCACTTCTGATATGATAGATGAAATCCTCTTACGCACTAATAAACATATTTCGGTCAAAGACAGCAAATATAAACAGCAATGTTCCACCATATCACTGACAAGAAAAGAAGAACTTCATGCACTGCTTGGTGTTATAATTTTCAGAGGTGCTATGGGCGGCATTTCCCCACAGTAATATCCCGTATGACGTAATACTGTGGAAGTAGCCAAAATAGACTGTCGTGTCTTACAAGGTGAGGGAGGTATTTAATATATACCAGAAATAGCAATGGACCTAATATTGAGCCCTGCGGCACCCTCATTTTTACAAATGATCCAGGTGACTGCTCTCCATTGATGACCACCTTTTGAATCCTGTCACTTAGTAGGAAGTGAGAAAATCCAATGCGGTACCACGGATACCGTAATAGTGTAATTTCCTGATTAACGTCTGATGTTGGACACAGTCAAAAGCCTTCGATAAGTCACAAAAAACACCATAGGCATCCTGCGACTCCTCCCAGGCCTCATAAATGCACTCTAACAATTTTATTCCAGCATCAGTCGTGGACCGTCCGCGGGTAAAACCAAATTGTTTAATATGCAGTAAGTTATTATTACTAAAATGTTTCTGTAATTGCTTAAGCGCGGTTTTTTCAAAAATTTTACTGAATGTTGAGAGTACGGATATTGGACGAAAGTTAGAGGAATCTGAAGTACTACCAGATTTAAACAATGGAGTTATTTTGCTAAGTTTCATCAAATCAGGAAACACACCACTATCAATACAGGTGTTGAAAATTAAAGCTAAATGTTCAATGACATTCTTTACCATATATACAGATATTCCCCAGAGATCGGCAGTTTTTTTAATGTTCAACGATTTGAAAGTGTCTATGATGTCACGTTTACTAACATGGTTAAATTTGCTGTTTTCTCGTGGTCCCAGGATTTTGTCCCATTAATGGGACCACGAGGGAGAACTGTTTCTCGTAGTCCCATTATTATGTTCAATAACGTATTTATCCTCCTGTATATAGATATATTTTTCCTGCATAGATAAACTTTTAAGAGAGCATGGTGAAGTGTTTGATGATGAATAAAATGACACTTACCTGACATTGATTACTTAAGTATTCTATTATTTAAATGTATTAAATTCTATTAATATTCTATGTATAATTCGTTACCTACTCTACTATTAATATTCTACGTATACCTACACGAAATAATACATTTATCATGAAAGAAATTTTGTTTATTAATAGAAAGGGCGGGACTGTTTTACTATTTGAAGGAAGACAATATTACAGGCATATGGTTTATAAAAGTGGGAATGTCATCTGGAAGTGTAGCCAAGGCAAGAAAATAAAATGCCGTGGATCCGTAGACGGAGAAAACTATAGACTGATTCATAGTTTTGGTAGCATTATACAAGAAAGAGACCAACTTATTCGAACGCCGTATAAAAGAGCGAGACAAAACTATAGCATTTTTTGTTTCGCGTTGCGTGCCGGTTTTTTCAAGGTCGGCCAACTACTTTGCGAAACAATTCTGACAGATGAAGTTTGTTTATATGTCATCAACGCATAAATAAACGAAAATTTTTAAAAGTAACTATTTACGTCTACAAAACGTATTAATATCGTGTAGTACATAATTATTTCTAACAGTAAAAATAAAAAACATGGTTCGTTGTACTGTTTTAGGATGTAAAAATGATAGTGAAAGAAAACTTATGGACTTATCTTTTCATTCGTAAGTATTGCGTGTTTTAACAGTAGTCAGCTTCTCAATATAACGGAATTACAATGTATGAAAGAGTTGAAATCTTGTAGTTATAATGTGAACTTCGTATAACATTAATAAATAGCAAAAATATGTAAATGAATCATAACATAACCTAAAAAATATATAACATCGTGTTTCCAACTTTTCAATATATACTTTCCCACAATAACGGGGAATATAAAGTTTGTTGTATTATTTTATGATAACAATGTAATATTATCTTCATATCCCTATATTATCTTACAGTTTCCCGGAAGATGAAATTGCACGTCAGAAATGGATTGAAGCGACTGGGCGTACTAGTTGGACACCACAAAATATTCAAAATATTGTAGCCGACATTTTGATTCTAATTATTTATTTAAGAAGAAGAAGGTTATTTGCCAATTTTATAAACATATCAAAATATCTGTCAGAAAAGTTATCTGGAGGTAATGAAAGAGAGCCTAAGACTTAAATGAAAAAAAAGAGTGATTATAAGAAACACCGGGATAATCATATTGAAAAAAAATTTATAATTAATATTATATTTTTTTTTCATTATGATTAATAAATGTTAGGATTTAATGTTTAGTAATAAATGATTAAAAAAGTCTTTTTATTAATACATTTCCTCAGAAATGAACTCGATTAGAGGCGCCGTGAAAGTCCGGAAACTTTGAAAGAAGGCTATTCCGTTTTTGGGATTTTGAAACTACCAAGATTTCCAAACCCTTTTTTGAGAAATTTCATTTTCAGATTATTGAATGTTCGTTGTAAGAAAACAAAATTGATACTCCTGACCTTCTGTCTAAACTAAGCTTTAATATTCCAAGTAGGTCTAAACGTAAAGACCTTTAATTGGCCGACTGTTTCTATCTAAATTTATACTCTGTATATGTTCGCCGTTGGTTTTCAAAAATTAAATAAATAAATAAAATAATCAGTCGCCCGCCATCGCCTATGGTCGCCACCGATCCTCGGGTGTAACTAGATACCCGAGATAATCTAGGCTCCGACAACAGACCAGGGGCCCTATTTTTGAATCATTCTTCCGACATCGAGCGCTCGTCACTGTATGATTTCTACTTATTTTCGTTTTGTTTTCGACGAAAATCAAAACAATATTGATCTTCCTCGTAATATTCTATTGATTTTTATCGCAAGAGAAACGAAAATCAATAGGAATCGAGCACAGATGACGTTTGACCAGCGTTCGATGCCGGACAAACGATTCAAAAATAGAGCCCCAATAACGCTAGCTCTAGGCCTCCAAGACTCTCCCCAGTCCACTATAAAGAAACATCATTGATTAGAAATTTCTAGAAAATCACGATTCATCGCTCCCTATCACTGCGGACATCTCGATAGAAAGCAGAAATTTGACGATACGGTAGCCACCCTTATCCTTTTCATTCAAAAGTCCGCTACGATGTGACCCATCATAACCCTAGCCTTACCCCCGGGGGTAGAGTGGGTTATAATCGTACTTTTACATTTTTTTCAGCAAGTCCCAGCATTATTATCGTGGGTCTACAGTACAAAAGTCGCTTAGAGTAGCACCAGGAAGGTGCATAGGCGCAAGTTTCTACAAGTAAACAAATTAACAATATTGGTGTTGATTCAGAGACACAACTTAATTAATTAATTAAATTAATAAAAACTAATGTGGGGTAAATAAGTACATAGGGCAACACTGGTTCTGAGACTATTTCTATCGCATGTGGCCACGCTCATCCTCCGTCTATAGTTTTCTCCGTCTACGCGTGGATCTATAACTCTGAAGGTAAAATTGCCTTTTATATACGGCTAGTTTTTACCCGCGAATTTGTCGAAATGGAAATAAATAATTAGAGTCTGGTAGAAAATAACTTAGATTGCATCTGATAATTTATTTTCTTTTTGCGTTTCAGTGTAAACAAATAGTTAAAAGTAATACCCATTCATGTAAAATAGATTACAGTAAGAACAAAATCGACGAGACAATTGATAAAATGAAAGAAAAATCGCGCTTAACAGACACCCCAGTGACACAAATATTTAAAAAAGGTTTGACGGTATTAGAAAATGAGGGTATTAATTTTGTATCACCTTTACCTTCCTTTAAAAGTGTACAAACATCTTTGTGTGCTTGTCGTAATCGTACTAACTTTAAAAGTATTGAAGAAGTGATTATCCCTCCGAAATTTTCAGAATTTGTACTTGCTGAATACTACAACAAAGATTGTGGTATTATTATGTTTTGTTCAGAAGAAAACAGAATAACTATTAAGAATATTAATGAGTTTTTTATTGACGGGACGTTTCAAAGCTGCCCAGCTCCGTTTACCCAACGTTTATCAGTTCATGGTGATATATCTACGTCACCATTAACAACACACGTTATTCCACTTATTTACGCTTTGATGACTCACAAAAATGAAGAATCATACAACGCTTTATTTCAAATTATTAAAGCACAAATAGAGTGGTCGCCCAAAAAGATTCATTTAGATTTTGAAGTAGCTCCTGCAAATGCTTTAATGTCCATTTTTCCGGACATTATTTTAAAAAAGTGCTATTATCACTTCAATAAAAACATCTGGAAGAAGGCTAAAGAAATGAAAATTAAATCAAAACAGGAATGACGCATCGAGGGTTTATACACTGCTTTACCTTTACTACTTTTAGTTCAGATATCAGTTGGTGTAGAGTACATAAAAAACGAAAGGCCCGACACGGTCAAAATTAAGACTTTCACAAAATATATGGAAAGGGCTTGGTTGAAAAAAGAAGCATTTATTTCACAGTGGAACGTATATGGTGAAAGACACCGCACCGATAACGTTGTGGAATGTTGGCATTCGCTATTAAATAAAGACATGAAGAAACGCCTTCTTAAATCTCTATTACGCCTATTAAACATTTTGGTTGATAGAGAACAAGAATTCTCTAATTCATCAGAAAGGAGACGAGAATTTGTAAAGCGGGATGAGAACATTATGAATTACCAACTACAGCTGATCCAAGGTGATATTTCGGTGGGGCATTTTTTAGAAAAATTAAGATAAAAGAATATACCTAAATAATATAATGTTGTTGATATTTTATCATGTTTTTTTTTTGGTAACCACATACCTTTTGTATATATAGGATGTAGGTACACAACAATGGGACTACGAGAAACAGTTCTCCCTCGTGGTCCCATTAATGGAACAAAATCCTGGGACCACGAGAAAACAGGGGTTAAATTTAAATACAGTATTACAACAAGGAACATTTTCTTTCAACGAGGATTCTGCAATGGGGGTGGAAGAGCCTAAAGTGCTTGTCAAATCTACAGGAATTCGAGTAAAAAATTTCTCAAATTCATTAGCAACATCCTAGTCTGAGCTAATAAATTTGTAGTGTATGTGAGTACACTGTCTCGTGTGTCTATGATCAATGTTACTACGTCAGTGTTACCAGAGCCGCAGGCGAGAGTAGACGAGTGACAGGGAGTTCGTGGGCATTGCCGAGCCAGTGATTTGGGGCACAAATAGCATATCCTACAAGTGGCGACGAGTCAAAAGGTAAATTTGATAAAACATTTTATAAAGAAAGGTTTGGATATTGTAGGCATAATAACTTATTATCGAGATAGTTCCTAATAGAAATTCATACGAAGCAACCAACTCAATGTTACTTTTAAGATTGTATTATAATAATATAGGGAACTCAAACCCAGAGTAATGTCTTTATGTTTTGTTTAAGTATTTTGATGCCCATATTAAGTATATGGGTCATAAATAAGTTCGTGCCTTTGATAATTTTACAAATGCTACAGTTTACTGTTATTTCTTGTTTTGGTTGTTTTTTTTTTTTGTTTTTTTTCTACCCTACCTAACTAAACATATCGATTAGGTTAGATGGTAGATACTTTTATTTATACTTATTGGTTCGAAGAACAATTTAAAGGGATAGTTTAGACTATTAATTACCTTTAAGCTTAGAGGTCATGTATGTTAATAGGGGAGTAACCTTACTTAATACGACTAAATATATTTTAGTGAGTATGAAATTAGTTCTTGCACAAAGTTGTTATTTGGAAATTATGATTATCAGGCAGATATGAACATGTGGCGATTCGCCTCCATTAAATTGGAAATTTGACCGGCTGTAATGTAATCCATTTGATTGGAATAAATTATTTTGGGCAACTTGCCTCCACTAAATTGGAAATTTACCTGGCTGAAATGTGATCTATATGATTGGAATAAGTTATATTATGGCAACTTGCCTCCATTTAATTGGAAATTTGCTTGGGTGTATTGTGACCCCATTTTGACTGGAAACATGTATTGTGGCAACTTGCCTCCATTTAATTGGAAATTTGCTTGAGTGTATTGTGAGTGACCCCATTTGATTGGGAACATGTATTGTGGCAACTTGCCTCCATTTAATTGGAAATTTGCTTGAGTGAATTATGAGTGACCCCATTTGATTGGGAACATGTATTGTGGCAACTTGCCTCCATTTAATTGGAAACAATCCTATAATGGGATACGTTAGAAAATACATAACAAATTTGATGTTATGATAATGGTCACACATATATAGATCTCCATTAAATTGGAAACCCATAATGATTTTGGTAAATGAAATCCTCCATTCAATTGGAAATTTCATAAAATATACTCATCACAATCTAGGGATATTTTATGTTGAGTTGCGTATTTTTAAAGGTAATAGTATTCGATTAGAAATACGTAGCGTGGCATGGAGTGTCCCTGGACAGAGTTGGGTAATGTATTAGAATATTTGCGTTATGGGTCGTGCAACCACCATTAAATTGGGAACAGCATAAGTAAGTGGGGTTTTTATTCCAGGTCACCATAGCTTGATCTGGGCGCTTGATATGGCGAACCCCCTACCACATTTAGAGGTACTAGATGTGGAAGGTGATGGTGTTTCACTTGGAAGCAGATGGGAAAAATGGAAGAGGGCCCTACTCATCTATGTTGACGCTGCTGACATCCAAACCCAGCAGAGGAAAAGGGCAACTTTATTGCACTTAGGAGGGACAGGATTACAAGAAATATTTTACAACTTGCCTGGTGCTTATGTAGAGGTTGCTGAAGGTATTAATGTTTTCGATGTTGCTATTCAAAAATTAGATGGATTCTTTTTTCCAAAACAAAATCGTGTTTACGAACGACACGTATTTCGGCTAATGAAACAGGAAGAAGGGGAAAATTTCGAAAGATTTCTAGTAAGACTCAGGAAACAAGCTGACAGATGTAACTTCGATAAGAAGGATGACCACTTAATAGACCAGATTACGGAAAAGTGTACATCAGCAGAATTACGGAAGAAAATCCTAACCATTGGTGATAGTATAACCCTTGAGAAAATTATAACGGAAGCAAACACATTGGAAATCGTTAATAATCAACTGGAAAATTATGAAATTAAAAAACAAGGGAGTAGCGAAGTGAATGCTATTATTAATAGAAGAAGTGAACAAATAAATAATCAAGATTGGAAATCAACACAAGGAAATAAGTACAAGAGGAAATATTGCGGCAGGTGTGGAAGTACCAAGCATACGTCTGAAGATAATGAATGTCCAGCAAGAAAGATAAAATGTTTTGGATGTGGGAAAGATGGACATTTCCATCGATATTGTAAATCGAGGAAGGTACCAATTAAAAGGAAACCTGAAGAATACGACAAAGCAAAAAGTAGTTCAAGAAGCGAGAAAGACACGAAGAAAAGGAAAATTGAAGTAGACTACGTGTTTAATGTGAATGATGAAGCCACACTAAAATGCTCGGTAGGTGGAATACAAACGAATATGCTTATTGATTCGGGCTGTAAAGTAAATCTCATCACAACAAAAACGTGGGAGACCCTCAAAAACCAAGGCGTTGAAATTGAAAACCAAGTAAGCAATCCAGAAAAAATATTTTTTAGTTATGGAAGTACAACTCCTCTTAACGTTAAGGGTTCATTTGAAACATCAATTGCCATAGGTAATCGCGAAACACGAGCCACAGTATACGTCATATCCGAAGGAACCCGAGATTTACTCGGGAAGGAAACTGCAACCAGTTTGGGTGTTCTGAAAATAGGTCTTAACATCAACTCAATAGAAGGAGAGCCCATGACACAAATATTTCCGAAATTTAAAGACGTACTAGTAGAGATTTCAGTAGATATGATGGTTAAGCCTATATCGCAGCCGTATAGGAGAATACCTATCCCGATCGAAGAGAAAGTAGAAAACAAAGTGAAAGAGCTTCTTGATCGAGATATCATTGAAGAAGTACATGGAGCATCGAGATGGGTATCCCCAGTTGTACCTATACTAAAAGAAAATGGCGATTTACGCCTCTGTGTTGATATGCGTGCTGCAAACACAGCTATAATGCTGGAAAATCATCATTTACCGTGTATGGATCAATTACTTCCAAAAATTGGTAAAGCTAAATATTTTAGCAAACTTGATATAAAGGATGCTTTTCACCAACTGGAACTTCACCCGAATAGTAGACATATTACAACGTTTATTACGGCTAAGGGTCTTTACCAATACAAACGGTTAATGTTTGGAATTAATTGCGCTCCTGAAACCTTTCAAAAGGTATTAGAAAGGATTTTAGTTAAGTGTGAAGGAGTCGTTAATTTCATCGATGACATACTGATCTTTGGTGATAGCGAGAGAGAGCATGATTTGCGGCTAGAAAAAGTACTAAATGTACTTATTGAACACAATGTTTTACTTAATAAAGAAAAGTGTTTGTTCAAGGTTGCAAAGGTTGATTTTTTGGGTCACGAACTGACCTCGGAGGGTGTGCGACCGTTAAACATACATAAAAATACATTGACAGTATCAAAAACTTTCGAGTTCCAACAACGATCGAAGAGTTGCAAAGTTTCCTTGGTTTGGTAAATTATGTAAATAAATGGGTTCCGAACCTGGCCACAAAAACAGAACCTTTAAAAGAATTGTTACGGAAGAAACTTGGCAAGAAAAGCGATATTCAACCATTCTGGGGACAAGCACAGACAGGTGCTTTCAATGATCTGAAGGATACTTTGACCAAAATACAATCCTTGGGTTACTACGATGTAAATGACAAAACACAAGTCATAGCAGATGCGAGTCCAGTTGGACTTGGCGCTGTTTTAGTGCAACTTGATTCTGAAGGACCACGCATAATCGCGTACGGAAACAGGACGTTGACTGAGTGGGAAAGGAAATATAGTCAAACCGAAAAAGAGGCCTTAGCGCTAGTTTGGTCTGTGGAGCACTTCAACATATTCCTATTTGGAAAAGAATTTGATCTCATTACAGACCATAAGCCTCTAGAGATATTGTTTGGTCCTAAATCAAAGCCTTGTGCTCGAATAGAGCGCTGGGTGCTCAGACTACAGTCATATAAATATAAGGTTAAGTATAAACCGGGGAAAATGAACATTGCTGATCCTTTATCAAGGCTAAGCGTATGTTTAAAGTCGCCTTCAAAGAATCAAGACATTAACATTCATCAAATTGTTGAACAATCCAGGCCGCGAGCCATTCCTATGAGTGACATTATAGAGTCTTCCGGAAGTGACAAAGAAATTGATTGTGTTAAAAAGGGCATTTATGAACAAAACTGGGACGAGATCGTAAAAAACTACAAAATTTTCGAGAACGAACTTTGTTTTTGTGGAAATATATTGCTTAGAGGTCATCGAATTGTGATACCTCAAAAGTTGCGGAAGAATGTATTAGATGCCGCACATGAAGGCCACCCAGGGATCGTGGCAATGAAGGGCCGATTACGTTCCAAAGTATGGTGGCCGCGAATAGACAAAGATGTCGAAAATTTAGTGAAATCATGCAAAAGTTGTATCTTGGTGGGATTACCAAATCCACCTACTACAATGAAAAGACGGGAACTTCCTTTAGCGCCATGGGTAGATATCGCAATGGATTTGCTAGGTCCGTTACCTAACCAGGAATACTTACTCGTTGTGATTGATTATTATAGTCGTTATAAAGAGGTAAAAATTACAAAAACTGTAACAAGTTCCCAAATCATAAAATTATTAAAAGAAATTTTCAGTAGACTTGGCTATCCCATGTCAATCACCGCGGACAACGGGAAACAATTTGCGAGTGAAGAATTTAAATCTTTCTGTAACGACTGTAATATTAGAATATTTCACACTGTTCCGTATTGGCCTCAGCAAAATGGAGAGGTTGAAAGGCAGAACCGGGACATTCTAAAACGCCTTAAAATAAACCAACTAGAGAAAAAAGACTTGAGAGATAGTTTGTGGGAATATCTTGTAATGTACAATAGTACGCCTCACTCAACGACAGGAAGATCACCTTCTGAATTGTTTTTTGGCCGCCAAAATCGAGATAAAATTCCGTCATTGGACAAGATAGACTATTTAGGAAATAACACGGAGGTAAGAGACAGGGATAGAATTCAAAAAGAGAAAGGGAAAGAGTACGGAGACAAACGGAGAGGGGCTATAGATCTATCATTATATGAAGGGGACAAAGTTTATGTAAAGAACATGGAAAATAGAAACAAACTTAGCACAAACTTTAATCCTACCCCGCACACTGTTGAGAAGTCTAATGATGGTGATATTTCTGTAAGGAATGACCAGACAGGCCAAGTATTACGGAGGAATATTGTTCATCTCAAAAAGATAGAAGGACAATGGACAACAGTACCAGGGCAAGATCAGGTTCAGAAGGATAGACAAGGTAATGAAATCAGTGACTAACTACTTAACCCTTCCCACAATTTAAGTATGATTGTATGATTTAAGGAATTAGTCATGCCAAAAATATTACATTAAAGTAAAACTCTGATTTGTATTATTATTGTTGTTTTATTTATATAACATAGGAGGGATGTAGTGTATGTGAGTACACTGTCTCGTGTGTCTATGATCAATGTTACTACGTCAGTGTTACCAGAGCCACAGGCGAGAGTAGACGAGTGATAGGGAGTTCGTGGGCATTGCCGAGCCAGTGATTTGGGGCACAAATAGCATATCCTACAAAATTTACCATCAATTTTAAGTTTATAATTATTTGCTGAAGCTTTTGTTTGGCCAGTCTCTGCATTGATAATTTTCCAAGTAGATTTGACTTTGTTTGTACTGTTATAAATTTGAGCACTAATATATTTAATTTTCGCAGTTTGACAAACCTGCTTAAATTTTTTTGAATAAGACAACATAATTTTGAAAAGATTCCGTTCTATTAAACTGTCTTTCTGAGTACAGCTCTTAAAATTTTTGCCTACTTTTGTGTATTCCTGCAGTGGCCTATTCGCTAAACACTGGATTAACAGTAACAGTGATCTCTTTGGTTTTGAAAATTTTGTTAAATTGGTTGCAAAATGTCTCAAAAAATAAATTATACATATCATTTGGTGACATATCCGGTAGGTATAAAAAAGGAAGTTTACAACATAATTCAATTCCAATACGTTTCAATCTGTCAGCAGTTACTGGTCGACATATAATTTTACGTTTATTGACTTGTTCTGTGACAATTTTGAAGCAAGCTAATTGCCCGCAATGGTCTGAATCGAAGTTTTTGAATTATTTTGTGATTGGGATAGATAAGTAAGGGGAAGGTAGAAATTAAAACAAACGATAAAAGAAGAAAGAAGTGTTTTATTGTAAAACAATACACCCGAACAAAATCAGTACTTACACAAAATCTCTATTAATAATTGACAGTAATCTTTACCATTCTTCTACAACAAAAAATATAAAACAATATCAAAATCAATCAACTCTGCCTGACCTGACAATTGACACAGACGTTGTGATTGACTGTTCAGTCCTCGATCTCGTCCTCGTCCACGTATGATGAGCCTCTACCTGGATTGAGCGCCCTCATTATTGTAACCAATTTTGCTGCTTTCTCGGTGCCAAGTCTGTTGCGTAATTTAGAGTGCACCAGCCCAAAAGTCTAAAATAATCTTTCAATTCCGGCAGAAGACGCAGTGGCTGTATACAGGGTGTCCCAAAAAATAGTGTCAAGCGTAAGTCCAGAGTTAGAGCACCTCTTGGAGTACCCGAATCACCCCCATGTATGTTCCGCGATTATTCGTAGTTTTCGAGTAATAATTTTTTTTCTGACTTTTTGAAAATTTTGATCCAAAGAACTTAACAATTTTAAATAAAAAAAAGTAGAACATATTTTAATGTTTTTCTTTTTGCCACTGAATCATCTTTAGTGCTTCTTTTATGTCTAAAATAATCAGCTTCGTAACTTTAGTGGAAATTTAGAAAACAGTAGTGTAAAGTCAAAATTTGAATGTTAGTGAATAATTACTTCAAAATTCATCTTTAAATTAAAAATCTAAACAGGCGAATTCATGGTTTCTAAGTATGTGTAAAAACTTCTCTAGACTCTCTGCTTTCATAATCATTTAAAAAAAGAAGTACTTAATAGGGCTACTTTGGCTTAAATCGGCCATCAAAGACAGCGAGGTGAAAATTTCATAAAATTTACCAAATTCCTATCAAATGATAAAAAAAAAACTGGTCTTTTTATAATTTCTAAGGTTCAGATTAATTACAATTTAGCAAAAATTAACTACATGAAACCCATATTTAAATATTTTTCTCGCGGATCACATCGGTTGTAGTGTTGGATGTAACGCAGTACTTACCTGCTAAAAAATTGCCCGAGTGAGAGGATATGAAAGAGACCGCATTATTGCTATCTCTCTCACTCTCATTGGCGAAATGGATAACTGTAACTGAGGAATGCTATTCTTTGTGCAAGGGGATGAGGCGGGGGGTGTAGTCCGAGCGCCTATTGTGTTCTGGCGCCAGTCGTTTGCCTGCTTTTGTTTGCGCCTTACGTACGATACGCTCATTTGTGATTATTTGACGAACTTTGCTTTCTTTACGGACCTTGAGTGCGATTACGATTTGGTTTTGTGTGAATACGGGATTTTGACAAATTTGGCATTCTTAACGGACTTTTCAAGCTCTTCATTTTGTGATGTCTTTTTCATCGCAAGAATATGCTCTTATGCATTACTTTTATGGATATGCAAGAGGAAATGCTTCTGAAGCAGCCAGGTTGTTCCGGCAGCAAGTACAACATGGAGGTGGACCTCAGCCTGAAACTTGGCCTGATCATCGCATGATTTTAAGAGTACATAACTCTTACATGGAAGGACGCCTACCAGGTAGAAGATCGGGGCGCCCATCTGAAATGAGTGACCCAGATACTGTCCAATCAGTGGTCGAAGAAGTGGTGAGAGATCCATCAGTTAGTGTAAGAACAATAGAACGTCGAATCGGAATTCCGAAATCACAAGCACATCGAATACTTCATCAAGAGCGTTTTCACCCATATCACATCCAGAAAGTTCAGCAGCTCAAGCCCGCAGACTACCCGAGAAGGGTGGCATTTTGTCAGGAAATGTTACGGAGACAAGCTGAAAACGAAAATTTCTTTAAAAATATTCTATGGACTGATGAATCACATTTTAAGCGATGTGGGGTGTTTAATGCGCATAACTACCATTCGTGGAGTATTGAAAATCCACACCTCACAAGGGAATCTAATTTCCAAGAACAATTTAGTATCAATTTGTGGTCAGGCATCCTAAACGGACAGCTGATTGGTCCGTTCGAACTACCGGACCGACTGAACAGCGAGGCCTACTTGCAATTTCTACGACGTCATCTCGGCGTCTTATTAGAAGATGTAGACCTATTAACGCGGAGAAATATGATTTTTCAAAACGACGGCGCTCCATGCCATTTTCTAGAAATGTTAGACAACATTTGTCTGAAACATTTCCAGGCAGATGGATCGGTCGTGGAGGGCCCATTGCGTGGCCGCCACGGTCCCCCGACTTGAACCCCATAGATTTTTTCGTCTGGGGATACTACAAGGAATTAGTATACGCCAAGGACATTACAAACGTCACAGTGTTAAGAACAAAATTAAGACAAGCGGAAGAAACAATAAAAACAACAGAATTGCATTTATAAATTTAAAAGAAAACTTTTTGAGACGATGTAGAATATGTATTGAGCACGAAGGTCGTCATTTTGAAAACTTTCTTTAAGCGATCGAATAATAAATACTTTGAAAATAATGTTTTGTTTCATTTATTAAGTTATAATAAACCTTCAAAGGTTATTAAAGATGGCAGCAGGAACAGTTATTTTTGACCTTCAAATAATAAATTTTTAGCTTTTCTACAATCATTTTTGGTTTATTAATAAATAATTGGAATTTAAAAAAAAAATTATTCAGAAGTCGAGTTTTATGAAATTTTCACCTTGCTGTCTTTGATGGCCGATTTAAGCCAAAGTAGCCCTATTAAGTACTTTTTTTTTAATTATTATGAAAGCAGAGAGTCTAGAGAAGTTTTTACACATACTTAGAAACCATGAATTTGCCTGTTTAGATTTTTATTTAAAGATGAATTTTTAAGTAATTATTCACTAACATTCAAATTTTGACTTTACACTACTGTTTTCTAAATTTCCACTAAAGTTACGAAGCTGATTATTTTAGACATAAAAGAAGCACTAAAGATAATTCAGTGGCATAAAGAAAAACATTAAAATATGTTCAACTTTTTTTTATAAATTTTTTTTAAGTTCTTTAGATCGAAAAAGTCAGAAAAAAAATTATTACTCTAAAACTACGAATAATCGCGGAACATACATGGGGGTGATTCGGGTACTCCAAGAGGTGCTCTAACTCTGGACTTTCGCTTGACACTATTTTTTGGGACACCCTGTATAATTGATTTGCGAGATCTATCATTCCCGGATCTATTTTACTCCCCAGCGATCTCCACCACACGGACACATGATTTCTTTTTAAAAGATCTTCCTTAAACATGTAGTCCTTAAATATTATAGTCTGCTGGGGTAATCCCCGTCAGCCACCAGCCGGAGTTGCCATCACAATTTACAATATACCTCAAAATTATAATGTTGCCAATAAAAAGTTTTAAAAAGTACAACAATTATTAATTATCATTAATTATAATGTAGTAAATCTTAATGTTTTTTATATATGTTTTAAACGTGTTTAAAACAAAATGTTTTAAAGCGTGTTTTGCGAGCGTCGGTGGCGCTGTGGACTCGGCACTTGCCTTCCAATCGGGAGGTCCGGGTTCGAGACCGCCATGTACCAATGTATTTTTCGTTTTCGAATTTCATATGTACATCTGTCTGACGCTCCTAACGGTGAAGGAAAACATCGTGAGGAAACCTGCATACATCTGCGTAGAAATTCAATGGTGTATGTGAAGTCGACCAATCCGCACTGGGCCAGCGTGGTTGACTAAGGCCTAATCACCCTAACATAGGGTAGGCTCGAGCCCCTCGGTGGGGACGTATATGAGCTGTGATGATGATGATGATGATGATGTGTTTTAAACAGGTATGTATTTTTTCCAGTGTTTTAGACAGTGTTTTAAACACTTGTTTTATACAAATGTTTTAAACATTGCCAACCCTGATTTTATAGGTTTCAGTGTTCTTTTTAAGAAGATCAATATTAAAATTTCCACACACAATCAAGTATTTCTTAGATCTACCCAATTTGACCAAGGCTTCATCCATGATTTCCTCAAATCTATCATAAGCTGAGGAACCAGGTTTGTATACACATACCACAATGAGTTGCTCAAGTTCTATACTGCATTCTACAGAGAGAGACTTTTTCCGTTCTTGAAATTTTAAGCTTTTGTTTAACAGAATCAGTGACCCCCCATGTACTGTGTTGACTCTGCAGAATGAACTACCAACCTGGTGATTATTGAAACTAAGCATGAGTTTACATCCCTTAAGCCAATGTTCTGTAACACACAAAATGTCAATTTTGAATTCATGAATAATTCCATCTCTAATTGTTTGCCCTTTGATAGTCCATTACTATTTTGATGCACCAGGTTAATATTTTTTATTTTATTTAAATTACATTTATTTTGAGGGCATTTCTGAACACAATTTATTTTTTATTTTACTCAAATGATAATCATTATTTATGTATTTATATTTGCAAGAGGATACCTCTTTTGTCTCTATATCTAATTTAAATAGCTTGGAACAGATTCCACTGTCATACTATTATTTTAATTATACTGCTCAATAGAGTCAGTTTGTTTAGCCAAGTTCTTGGCTGAAGTTAATAAAAAATATGATAGTGAATTTGCTATCTGTCTCTTATAATATCGAGGCAGGTAATATCTACCTTTCGTCAAAGTATATACATTTTTACTAACAATACTGTTAAGAGTCAATTACAAGGAATTTATTATTATTATACTGACTGAATAAATTCAGAGTCATATTTAAATTAAATCTATAATTATTTTCCGCATCTGGCAATTTTTTTATGTAGGGGAATGTAAACATTACAATTTTTTTAATCTCCAATTGTTTTAATTTTTCAAAGTAGGAGGTTATCTTTTTTTTGTTGACATTACCCCTATTTCCAATAAATATAATTAATTCATCATCCTTACTAAATGTGTAGTTAAATATTTTGTGCATAATTTCATATAAACTAGCACAAGGACAACAATTATTTATAATCGTCTGCTCCGGTGAATTTATCTTTAAGCGCAAATTTGAGCCCATGTCCTTACCAATATTATCGCTGAACATAATTATATTTTGAGAGGAACTGACGTCATGTATACTGCCACAAAATGATGATGGAAGTAAAGGAGAGACCTGGGACTCTAAGGTTACCGGAGTGCCTTGCCTATCTGGTGACTGTGGAAGATTACCGTTGTTACAAACACAACACTGATTTTTAACCAGTGAGTCAAAGCGCTCAGAATTATCTTTGGATAACTGTTCAAAATAAATAGCTACGTTTCGAGTTTCTTTTACGCTGTCTTCATTTTGATGACCGCAGTACCCGTGAAGACAGGAGACAGCATGACAAATTCGCTCCTATCCGAGACATTTGGGAGATATTTATACAAAGATGTAGAGATCTTTACATGCCTAGCTCTTACAAAACTATCGATGAACAGTTACTTGCTTTCAGAGGCCGATGTCCATTTCGAATAAACCTGCAAAGTACGGTATAAAGATAGTTTTAGCTTGTGATGTGAATAGTAAGTACACTTGTGATGTGAATAGTAAGTACATATTTGATGCTTGTCCTTACTTAGGAAAAAATGATGCAACTAACCCTACCGAACCTCTTGGTATTCATTACTGCAAACTGCTTAATATATTTTGGAATTCCTAACCACAGAGGAGATATTTGAGATCAAAGTGGCCAGTACGGCAAAATGCCAATTTCATATGTAAGGACCTAATATATGACAACAACTAGTACGTGGAACCAAACTAACAACAATATTTTTAAGCAAAATTGTCTAAATCGATTCTCAACTAACTACTTACATTCAAAACTACGATATCACGATAACGATAATAACCAATTAACGTATACTTAGGTATGTAAGACAAATAGTTAGAGAGATCGTTCCACAAAATGAGATAGTCAGGTTGAAATCAGCAATATCAAACCAAAGTTAATTAATAAGCATTTAAATAGGTTATACCTATTTACCCCGTTTGGGTAACAAACAAGACTAATACAAATCAAAATGGCTTCTTATAACCACGCTCTGCTACAAAAAGATGTAGGTAAGTGGTGATAAGAAACCTCCAAATCCAAGAAAACAAACCAGTCTATTATTATTATTAAAAAAAATAAAGGAACTAACCAAATGAATTTTTACATGTAATGTCAAAACTCAAATCTAGTAAAATACCTTGTACGTAGCACCGTACAATAATCTTAGTCAGCATGCCAATGACCCGCAAAATGTAGCAATAAATTAATTTAACTCACTACAATGTTGCAAATATGCTTAGCACCGCATTTATAGAAACTATATAAATGCTCTTAATTGGTAAATAAATCAGTGTTAGAACGATCTACTTAACTACTAACGGTTTGTTTCGTACGTTAACATCCCTTCACCATATTCTACACTCACCACAACTAAAATTGTACACACCGTACAGTTTTTTGGTCCTTCGAGCATAAGGAAAGAAGTTTTTTTTTTTAAGAAGTCCTTCAAGAAAACAGGAGTTATCACAATCTCTCGTCGACGTTCAAGAGATACTGTGGCTAACTTCGTCTACCTGTGGAGTTCCATCGACGTTTGGAACACACTAATCTACATTCGAAGCTATTAAGGAGATACTTTGAATTATTCGTGGGTTTGTACGACTGCGAATCGGTTGACTGGCCTCCCACAAGCGGGTCTCACCAGTTAATTAAGAAGGCGCACAAGGTTGTGCTATATTCACGAAGAACTACGAAGTATCGGGCACACGCGCTATCATACACATTCAATATCTACAACTTGGTGAACCTTCTCGCTCTCGGAAGGAAGCTAAGACTAGCTTATCGTCATGGAGAATTTACTTCAACGCCAACAAGATATCGTTGAATCAATCAAGAAGATAGAAAGAAACTTCAACAAAGATTCTGCAAGTCGGAAGACACGCAAATATTTAAGCGAAGGTATTGACGCCCTTGACAAGTTATGGGCAGGATTCCAAGTCAATAATCATAAGCTACTTGACTACGAAAATGACAGCGATCCTTACTTCGTGGAAAATCAATTTCAACAGGCAAGAACCTATTTTGATTCCGTGCGAAGTAAAATATCTTCTTATCCACCTGCGAATGAACTTGCTATCCCAAAATCGCCAGCAGCTACTGAAACAAAGATTATTCAACCGGAAGTACTGCACGTAACGGCTCCACCCAAACTAAAACCACGACTTTCTATGCAGCCGACGTCATCTGAGTTGAAAACTTAACCCTCTAACGAAGCCTCTGAGTTACTATCATTACAGCAAACCAACTTAAGAGCCTTTAACAGACAAATGAATAACATACAAATAGAAGACCTAAATGACAAGTGGGAAATAGAAGATGAGTTACGCAACCTTCAAACACGCTGGAATGCAATCGACGCTTTGCATTTACAAATCGATAACATCCTTCAAGGTTCTGACTCGCAATATGATGAACAGTTCTATTCCTACGAGAGGTCCTATAAAAATATCAAAAAGGCTTTGAATCTCAAACTAGCATCCACTATGCATCTGCAGCAATCTACTACTCAGATCGACATACCGATATTCACCGGCAAATACACACAATGGCCTACTTTTTGTGACCTCTACATGGAGAGTATACATAAAAATAATCATCTCACTAAGGCGCAGAAAATGCAGCATTTAAAGGGAAGACTACGAGGAGATGCTGAACGTATTATTCAACATCTACACATATCAGCCGAGAACTATGACACCGCTTGGGAGCTTCTCAATTATCGATACAACAACGCCCAATTGTTGTTTACTAAACAGATCGAAGTATTTCTCAACCAATCTGTCATACACAAGCAATCGGCATATGAGATTAGGCGACTCTACGACACATCAATAGAATGTATCCACGCTATATAGAACCTGGGTATCAATACAAGTACCTGGGATCCGATGTTAGTTCATCTCATAACTAGGAAGCTGGATACCGAGACATACACAGACTATAAAGAGGCACGAAAATCTCCACGAGATTGAGGGAGGGCGGGCGGTGCACATTGCCTGCGTAGTTAGTACCAACTACCGACATTTTTATCGGAAGTTTTGCTTAACAATTAGTAGCAATAAATGTATTTAATTTGCATTTATAGAAACTATATAAATGCTCTTAATTGGTAAATAAATCGGTGTTAGAACGATCTACTTAACTACTAACGGTTTGTTTCGTACGTTAACATCCCTTCACCATATTCTACACTCACCACAACTAAAATTGTACACACCGTACATACCTTAGAAAATTTTAATAAAATAGACACAACTATAAAATCAGATCAGTGATTCAATCATTTCACTATATGAAATTGCGTTTACATTTTCGGACAGAAATTACCGAATTTCTTTAAAAGGAACTTTCTTTTTTTAGTCAAAAAATTTTAATTTGAATATGTAATAATGTCACAACAACGTAAACAACTTATTAAATTATTTTAGTCTGGCAATGGTATCAATTCAGACACACAACTTAATTTAACTAAACTAATTTGACAGGATTAAAACTATCGCCATCTTTCTTTTTCATTAAAGGATTAAACGTGACGGCTTTATTTTTAGGCCTGTCAAATTAGTTTAGTTTAATTAAGTTGTGTGTCTGAATCGACACCAATATACAGTTATACTACACAAACCTATATCATTGAAAAATTTGGTTTTTTAAAGAACCCGGGGAACCGGAACTTCATCTATCAGAACTGCGTGCATGCCTTAGTCTGCATAGGTACCGCTATCTTAGGCGCAAGTCAGACAGAGGCGGGCGGCGTGGCGCGCATCGGACGCACCCGGTGGCGCACTCGCAGCACGCTGCGCCAGCTAGCGAGTTCGTTGGTGCTATTAAAGAGTTTGATTTTAATCGGACAACATGTCTTCCTCTGACGACGAAGACATAACATGTCTTCGTGACATGCCCTGGTGCGATTCGCCAATTTGCAAAGGAGAAGAAGAAGGAGAATAAACGTCCAGCAGGCGTAGCACGGACCGTGGATAAAACGGGACAAGAGTATAATAACATGTTTCTTCTCGCTCTCTCATATAACAATGACGCGAAACGTGACGAGGGTTAGTCACTTTCTCTTCTATAGTCCACGCACCGTGCTAGGCCTACAGCCCCGCGCATCACTCACTATAGACTGAGGTACACGACTACGCGCCGGCAGCGCGCCCGCCGGCGCGCCCATCTTTGCAACCGTAGTGCAAATCTGGAAGCTTCTCGAATGATCTTTCATACAAATTGTATGAAAACGGACGGGCACAAAACACATAGAAGCGGTGCGCCGATGGCGCGCCAGAGGTACGCCTCGCCCGCGCCCTTTCTATCTGGCCCACGCCTTACCTATTTCCGTTGCAAAGCAGTAGAGTGCTGTCATTGTTGTATTCTAGTTTAAAGAGTAAAACGGGTAGTAAAATTTCAGAGTACTGTGACTATAAATAAACAAAATTCAACAATTACAATAAAACTTAAACTAAATTCACAAGCCGGCAATGTATATGTATATTTTATAGGAACCACCCTAAGAATAATAACGCATAGAAACCCAACCGGCGTGCAAAATTTGATGCAACTAAATGTGAGCCATATATGGCTCACTACGCCGCCAACTCCGTACTGTTTTTTATCGTAGTGTGCGTGTTTCGCGCGTAAGCGGCTTCACACAGCGGCTTTGCTTCACTTTAATCATCGCGCTCTGTACCGAGCTATCCTTCTGTGTGTTATTATTCTAAGGAACCACCTGTAACTATATGTGACTGTAACCACTTAATATCAGGTAGACAGTTTCCTTTTTGCCAGCTTTGTTCTATGAAATATTAAAATACTTTAAGTAATATATTTCAGGTTCAAGCAATATATTTATGACTCTCTTATAATAGAATATATTAAAATTCTCCATTTCATGTTTTAAGAAATTCATATAAAGGTACATCTTTGATAGTAACCAATATCAGTTTGGATTTAATTATACGCGGTGTTTCATAATTACCAATAAATATTTTATCGTTATCTAAAACTAATTATTAAATAGTTTTTCCCGTAATGTTATTCAACCCAAAATTTTCATGTATATCATAGTATCATCATCATGTCTATGATTTACATGAAAATCTTGGGTTGAATGACATTATGGGTAAACACAATTTATTAATTAGTTTTAGATAACGATAAAATATTTATTGGTTATTATGAAACACCGTGTATAAATGTAGGTAGATATAGTCGACTCCACGTTAAGCTTTATAATATTTGGAGCAGACTTGAATATGTGATAGGCTCTCAAATATCACGTCCAGCAGCTTTAACCCACTCGTGTCGCACGTCTAGGCTAGACACCTGGAGAACCTAGAACAAAATTCTTTAATTTAATTAAACGCAAGAAAAACATTGACAATAGTCAAAACATGAAGAACATCATTAACCATATTCTTGGTATGGTATCATATTCGAAACGTTCAACTTACAAAAAATTTTAACAAGTGAAAACATTTTTTAGAACTTTTTTTTAAATTTGATATGGTAAAAATATTTCCCCAAATGTAGTAAAAATATTTTTGGACGTTCGGCAACATTGAATTAGCTACAAGCAGTAGTGCGCAAGATGTCGAACCGGTAAAAAAATTCTATAAAATTATGTTTTACAGACTTTCTTGTCAATAGGTTGATATCAAATACGTTACTATATTTATTATTTGGAAATCCTATTTTAGAGTGATAAAAAGCATTTGAAAGACAATCAATCAATGGTTATTTTCGAATGTATTGAACATGAGACATTGCCAGGTAGCCAAAATTTTTAATTATATTGCCAGAAATTTTTGATTATATAGCCGGAGTGGTGAAGGTGAATGTTGATGCATTGTAAAGTAGCTACTTAAACCTGCACCTGGGTCGTAAGCCCCAGGCACTGCTCTTGGCTCTTTTCTCTGCAATGCGATGGACCCGGCACCCGCACGGTGAATCCATGGAATGCAAAGTTATTGTCTCAACTTAAGTAGCAAACTAGCATACTACCCACCTGATGGTAAGTAGTAACAGTCACTTATAGTGTTCTTGTGAGTTTTGCAGCAAATCTGCAACCCCCATAAGAACCATGTGTAAGTTGCCAACTTGCGACATAAGATGTAAAATCACAGTACCCAGTAATTTCACTGGCATATTTACCCCTCAAACTGGCACACAGCAATGCAAGCACTGCTTCTTTGCGGCAGAAATAGGTAAGGCGGAGGTACCCAAGCTGGCTACACTGCGGTGCTGTCTCCCTCCGGCTCTTTAAAATTATGGTCTTAAAAAAGTTAAGAGTTTCAATCATACCAAGATAATATAGTTAGTAGATGTCCACAAATTCATTTTTAAGATTATTTTAATTAGGTCTAGTTTATATATACCTATGTATATATTTATCTTTATAATATCAATAATTATGATTATTTTATCTTGGTGTCTCCCATTAACACAGATTGGCTGGTAGAGATCTCCTTAGAAATAAGTCCACCATTGCATGTTCTGTTTTAACTTGTGTTTCCCCAAGTTTTTTTTTTGCAATAAAGAGTATAATATTTTTATATTAACCGTAAGACCGATATATTTTTTTAAAGTTGATTTTAATACAGAGACTGAGATAATGATCAAGACTTTTGCTTTTAAATATAAATAAGTAATTTTAAATCTAATTATAAAGTGTTCTCAGAAAGTTTAATGTTTATTTTCATGTGGGAATGTGACTTTTTTAAAAGTTTAAAATACAACGCATAAAAGCCAGGCAGTGTGCTAAATATTATAATTAGATTTAATAAAATTGATTGGTTTATGACTGGCAATGTCCTGTCTGAGGTACATTCAATAAAAGGAATATTACGTAAAAACATTTTTTTTTACATCAACCCGTTTTGTGAACTCTAAGAACATATTTTATAAGAAAAATTTACATAATTAAACAAAAAAAAATCTATGCAAAGTATAGGGTTAACACCGATGCTAATATAATGCTTTTGTATACGGTTTTATACACTTTATTCATGTTTACTCAAATTTTTGATACGTAAATGCATGTTGTAAGAACCATTAGTGCGAAATAAAGCTGTATTGTTTAGAAATACTCAACAGACATGAAAACATGCTATGTAAAACTTACACGTGAAATGATAATTCCGGGTTTTTAATAATTCCACGCCTCGTACTTAATGGAGAAAAAAAAGCTAAACGAAATTTTTTAACTTTTGTAACATATTCAGCACAAATTATTGTATAATATAATCGGACATTCCTTTAAGTCTGATTTTTAATTCGACGAAATTCTGTCAAAAGTTTTTTTTTTTTTTTTTATTTATTAACGACACTGAGTTGCGTTCTGAGTTGCGTTCCGAGGGTCCACAAATTATATTACTGTTACAGATAGGAATCAACCCCTCTAGCGGCCGTTTCGTAGTGAAATGACAGCTCCGTAATGATAGTGCTGCAAAACTATCGACTGCTTATTATCGACATACTGAAAATTATCGATATAAATTTACAGCCCTAATCTACTTTTTTAATTCTGATAATATTTTAGGTTATTAAAAATCAAAACAACGAAATGCGATTATCTTTTTATTGAATTTAACATACAATATGACAAAAACGTACACAATGGAACTTATTAGAACCCACAATTCTCCGCCATGCAACGCTGTGCTTACTCTGCGATTCTGAAAAGATAAATAAGCATTTGTATAAAGTGTGACGACTCTAAAATGAAAAACAGTGAAAAACCTAGTAAAAATAAATAACCTGCCTCTCCATCTGATCTTAGTCTCTCCACTTCTCAATATCTGTACACCTGTTGATACAAAAAAGATAATTATATAAGACATTACTTTGTTTTTGAAAATAATTTTGTTTTATTGATTATTTACAAAACTTCAGATTGAAGAATTGAACTCTGCAGACAATGGCAAATAGTTTAAAACGTTTGAATACATTTTGAAGAAGTTAACATTAAAAGCAATTAATTTTATAGTAGGTAATCTAACCAAACAAATCAATCTAGTTTTTAATTTTGATGAATATGTTAAGGTCAATAAGAAATGTTTTCCATAAATTAATGATATTCATTCATATAAATGATTTTAATTAGAGTTTGAAAAAGCATTTAAAAGGAATGGCATACCCATTCCTTTTGTAATGCTTTTAAAATTATGTTTATCAAACTTTCACATTCTCTTAAATAATTGTGTCAGAGTTAAATGTTCCAAATTGGTTCACTAAACTCAAATAAAACTAGATTTATTAAATTCTCATGGCCAAATGTAAGGAAAGTGGATACAATCGAATCGTTGAACTCATCAATTGTAGTTACAAAATTTTTGGGTATTACACTTGATGCACGTTTGTGGGATCAACATAGTCCTTCGCGAACAGACCTAGTTCTGTTGTATATGTAGTAAAACAATTCAAGCATGTTACTATGTTGATACGGCAAGATAAATTTACTTAGTTATTTTCAGTGTCATGTAATTGGCTATTACTGCTGGGTTTCGGCTGCTAGTATAGAAAGTATTTTTGGACTTCAGTTGGTGCTATTTATAATTCACAAGCAAAGGTTTCTCTAAGAAATATTTTTAACTAAATTAATATATTGATTTAAGCTGAACAGTCTAATTATGAAAATTTGATTTGTCTATAAAAATTATAAAACCTTTGGTACCAATTTTCGATTTCATAATCTAAACACAAGAAATAGAAAGCCACTGTGAACAAGTGTGTATTGATCTGCTCATCACGTTCTAGTCATTTTCTGATATAACCATAAAAAGTAGGTGTTATAATAGCAACGTAACATCCCATTTTTTTTTTCGTCGTGACTATTGTGATTTTCAAAGCTTATTTACTCGCAAACTATAAGACTTGAGAGAAAATTGACATGAATAAAAAGTGTTAATTTTAAAGCTATTCTATATGATACAACCATAAAAATTAGGTGTCCTAATATCAAGGCAACATCCCAAAATATCCCATCCAGTTAAATATAATTATTTATAATTCTGATAAAATATTTGTTTAATTAAGTATTTATTTGAGTCATGAATCGGAACTTATACTTTACACAAACATTTTATTTTTAAACTTTAGAATTATAATTTTATTTAATTAGGCTGATATTCTTGTTTTTATTTAATGTGGAATTAATTATTACATTTTTGATAAAAATAACCTAAGGAGATAAATTATTTTTTTCATCACGGAAATTAGTATGCATGAAACGGAAAAAATCGATTTGTCAAGGGAACTTTCTTATCTTGAATGTACTATATTTAATTTTATCACTGATTAGCCTTTCAGAAACAAGGGGTTAATAAGCAAACATATTTATGTCAAAAACAAATTAATCACCTTTTGACAGCCCACTTTCTGTTATTCATGTCCTGTTCATTGCTTGTGCAGTGGCTTATGTTCTTAGCATATTAATAAAATTGATAAAATGAAATTCAGGTCCATGGTGAGTAACCAAAGCTTCTAACATATCGAGCTTCTCTATGCTTCCGAAGTCACCTTGCGCCCAGACATGTGCACCATCAGAAGATCAATTTTAGCAGAGCTTTGCTACTCTTTTTGAGAAGAAGTGTTTTTCATTTTCATTCAATCTAAAAAAAAATTACATGTAATTTTGAACAACAACATAGTGTAGGTTATTTAATGGAAAACATAATATTAAATTAATTTTAAACTATTGTTTATTTAATGAAAAAAATATTACACAACTTTGCTCACCTATCATTATTGGATTTTTAAGTATTCCTGAATTTATTTCACTTGGAGGAAGTTATTTATTGCATACTCAACTCAAGATATTCATCTTCAAGTATTTGTGTTTCAAAATAACACTAGTTTTTCTGTGTTCATAAGTTGTTTTTATCGATTTCAAAATTGATGTGCATCCAGAAATGTAACCTCTGTTGAAGCCGATGGTCTGTAAAATATTTTAGTGGATTCATAACAATATAAAGTTCGCTCGTTTTTTAGTATGGGAAAGTTCAACTTCATACATTTTGGTAAATAACTATTAGGCCAAAGATGAAAGCGTTCTTCACCTGGATTTGCCTACAAGAGAGTTGCTGGATGTCTGATTATCAGAGTAACAAGTTGTACTCTGCACAAGTTGTACTGTCACCATGGTGATCTGATAAACTTAAGTAAGATTATGGTAGCTAACCAGGTGGGCTCAGCTATATTAGCATGAAATAGTATGAAACAATGAAAGGTCAAAAAGTTATTAAGTTTAGAAAATCACAAGCAAACAAACCGATAAAACTGCCGAATCCCTTCGTACACACAGGTACTGTTATTGAATCAAGAACAGTGAGTGTCAAAAATCTTAAAAAACATGCTTAAAACACATAAAATCTGAAGATAAATTAGAGATTTAAACAAACCAACAATGTAATAATGAAAAATGAAATGCAAATGTGTGCGTTCTACTTCTATGATGAAATGACACGACACGACACACACACATGCACCCAAAAGCAAAATGGCGTCAAAAAAAATGGCGGAGACTGTCTCAGAGCCGCTCCACTAACGACCCGCTAGTTATAGGGGTGATTCCAACGCCTGCGAGGGTCAGAGTAATGCAACCGAGAGTGTTTTTCACACTCGCTCCGAGGTTCAGAACGGGTCGGTTGCTATCTTTTTTTTTAGTTTGTATATTGCCGATCAAGATCAAGCAAAGGGCAAAATATTACTAATCCTTACTATGAAATTAACAGTAAATATCCATTTTTCTGCTTAAAAATAATTACAACACATAGAAATCACTATATTTCCCTAGTATTAGGCTTAAAAGAGTTCAAAGTAGTGTTATTTAATAAAATAATAAATAATTAGCGTATTTTTGACATCGACATTGACATAAAATCTGTCAGAGTGTTTTTCACCCTACGCTCGAGTTGGTTGTTTGGTTGCATCACTCGAAGCTTCTGAACGGGCACAGAGTGTACTAACCGCCTGTTAGAGCGTTTTTTACCCGGAGGCTCTGAACGGGTTGGTTGCTGTCAGAGTGCACTCGGAGTGCACTCGAGCGTAGGTTCTGAACGCAGCTCCGAGGGTCAGAGTAATGCAACCGAGAGTGTTTTTCACACTCGCTCCGAGGTTCAGAACGGGTCGGTTGCTATCTTTTTTTTTAGTTTGTATCTTGCCGATCAAGATCAAGCAAAGGGCAAAATATTACTAATCCTTACTATGAAATTAACAGTAAATATCCATTTTTCTGCTTAAAAATAATTACAACACATAGAAATCACTATATTTCCCTAGTATTAGGCTTAAAAGAGTTCAAAGTAGTGTTATTTAATAAAATAATAAATAATTAGCGTATTTTTGACATCGACATTGACATAAAATCTGTCAGAGTGTTTTTCACCCTACGCTCGAGTTGGTTGTTTGGTTGCATCACTCGAAGCTTCTGAACGGGCACAGAGTGTACTAACGGCCTGTTAGAGCGTTTTTTACCCGGAGGCTCTGAACGGGTTGGTTGCTGTCAGAGTGCACTCGGAGTGCACTCGAGCGTAGGTTCTGAACGCAGCTCTGGGTACAACCTTCTGTCAGATGTCATCCATCCATAGACAAATCAGATATAAATAACCTTTTCTGCTTGGAATTTTTTAAATATAATTAATTACAAAAAATATGAAACAGAATTAGATCAAGTAATGACATTGTAAATAGTGTTTGTTTTGTGTACTCAATGCACACTAGCTTGAATGTAAATTTATAAGTGCTAAATGGAAAACAGAGTAAAACAACATATTTTCAAATAAATATATTTATTAATTATCATCACTTACATCATCATTGTCGTAATCATCATCAACTCGAATTATAAAAGAATTACACACACTATCCAGCAGATCATTAAGAGGGCACATTTTATCCTCTTCTTTAAAAATATGGTTTACTGCATTCATGCCATTTTTCAGCTATGATATTATATGCCCTCTAATATTAATTGTTTCACTTTGCGCAACTCGGACCGTGGTGCATGACGCGGCGTAAATAGTTTTTTAATGTTAGAGTTGACATATTGTTATAGTGGTTCTTAAGCCGGGTCCGCTGCGCCATGTTTTCGTGTTTGTAAACACGAAAACATTGTTTAGTTAACCGATTAGGGGCGTGGTTTAACAGTTTTGTTAGAAAAATACGATAACATGTTTCCCGCGACGAATGGATAACATCCCCCGCGTTCGCCTGCGGGGAGGGGAAGCTAAGCATTTTTTGTTAGCGCTCACTAGAGGAACACGTATCGCTTGAAGTTTATAAAGCCGGGTCCGCAGCGCCAATTTTTAACAAAACACGTTAACAAAACATGTTAGCAAAACATGTTAAGAAAAACAGCCAGTCCGCTGCGCCAATTTTCTAACAAAACATGTAAGCCCAACATGGCGCCTGTTTTTAAAATGTTTTTGTCATTATTTATCAAGAAATAAAAATTGAATAAAAAATGAATAATAAAGCATTTTAATGCATTCAGTGTCGGCAAACGGCCGGCTGACACGTAAGACAAACCCCAAGTTCTTATATGCCCTTGCAACCATTGCCGTGACATGATCAGACATTGACATTTTGCTATCAAAAACTACACCAAGATCTTTAGCAACATTTACACGTTGCAAAGTCACATTATCTAAGCTATACTTTTAATCTATTTTGTGTATCTTACGAGTAAAACTAATTTGCATTCATTTTCTGACATTAACCCCAATACGATTATCTCGATAATATTTGCAAAGCTTATTTAAATCATTTTGTAGTTTCTGTGCATCAGAGTTTGTCTTTATGGGCGCGTAAATTTTAGTATCGTCTGCATACATAAGAAACTTTGCAAATTGGAAACAGTTAGGCACATCGTACAAATACGCCGCGTATAGTAAGGGTCCCAGAATTGATCCTTGCTTGCCTTGGTGCTAACTTGGCGCTAAACCCTTTTGAAGAGCTGCTAAGGACATGAGAATCTA
This sequence comes from Schoenobius gigantellus, assembly GCA_963935595.1. Taxonomy (NCBI): domain Eukaryota; kingdom Metazoa; phylum Arthropoda; class Insecta; order Lepidoptera; family Crambidae; genus Schoenobius; species Schoenobius gigantellus. The sequence goes on along the minus strand of OZ012541.1, from coordinate 43,202,621 downwards.
CCATGACATAATCACCAGGTTTATAATTAGGAATTTGCTTTCTTTTTTTATCAACGTATTCTTTTCTTTGCTCCTCTTTCATTTCGTGTATTTGTTTTGCTCGTTTGTATATATTTGCTAGTAGGATAAGTTTTGGTGTAATCTCTGATATAAAATTTTCTTTCTCGATTATTGCTCTAAGGTCATGACTAACATCATCAGGAGTTCTTAGTTGTCTTCCGAAAGTCAAGTACGCAGGACTATACCCAGTTGAGGTCGAGATGGCCGTATTCATAGCAAATCTAATGCTTGGCAATTTCTCAGACCAAGAAGTTGTCGCGAAGCGGAAGGCTTCGTACAAAAAAGAGAGGAGGAAGCTAAAAGAAAACAAGTTAGATAATTAACACGGTATATTTACAAGAGAAAACGGAAACAAGAAAAGGCAGAGGTAGGGAGGAATAATATTAGGAGGGCACGACAGGACTTATATAACTAAATTAGCCTAAAAGGTAAAACTATGTACAACTAAATATAACAAGATCTAGCCTGGCCAGGGTAGGACGTGGGAGCGAATGGCAGCTCAGCCGGACAGGTAGTCAGCTCAGCAGCGGACTGGTAGGCAGCTCAGCGGTCACGTAGGTGGCTCAGCGGACTGGTAGGCAGCTCAGCAGACACGTAGGCGGGCTCAGGAACACCCCGACGGCAGCAGTATGCAGGCGAGGCTCGAGAATCCGTAGCAGACGGAGACACGCAGTCCAAGTGGGCGTGTAGGGCACTCGACTTTAGGCGGCCAGTTGTCCCCTACGTACTTGAGCAGCAACTCTTCTTTACGATGGCTGGTGGTAGACCAGTCCAAAACTAGCACAGGAGCTTAGATACTCCTTAAGCTGTTTGTATTCTCTACCAGAGCTGGTAGTAGACTGCCTTCCTAATGACCCTGGTCCGCTTTTATACTGGCCATAACAATAGACAACTACATAGCTGTCAAGCGAAAGATTTTTGAACAATAAAATAATTATATGACATTTGTCAGTCACGTAGGCATTGAGCTACAATATTGAGATCAAATGTCGGACGCTAACAATTATAATAAGAAAATATAGAAAAATACAATAAAGGACTAATAAATATTACAAATATTTATCGCTTGTGAACAATAGCGTCATACAAAGTGATGTTCAAATAAATAATCGGTTTGTGCTTTACAAACATTCGTGAATCAAAAGTGTTACAAGAATTTGTGCATATTTACAAGATCGACATGTGAAAAGACAAGGTAATAATATTATATTTTCCTACCTAGTTACAATAAAGAATTAGTAGACTTAAATGTAGAGTATGAGAGTTTTGTCTTTTATTTACATTTATGAAGTGAACATTTTATTCGTAAGTCTCGCGACTTTCCGTCAGCGCGAAGCAACCTGACATTTTCCCACCGCCCCAGAAAAATTTTCGCCTCGGAGAAAATTTTGAGGTTGAATTGGATACGATCTTCCCTTTCGAAATATTCATACGTCTCGCAATCATACATGTCTAGCAAAAGAAGGAGTAGGGTTCACCGCCTATGACACAAACTCCAAAAAAAAGTATCCCGGAATTATATATGACAATACGGCTTATTTTTGAGGAGTTGTCATCCGCTCCATTTCTTAAGACCCGATGAATAAATATTTAAACTAAACGCATTTAAGTCACTTTTTGGTGACTCAAAAATGTGAAGACCAGTTAGTGTCTTCAAAAGGTAACATGACTAAAGAAGAGGTTTTCTCTAAGCTCAAGTTTAAAGACATGTTTAGAGAAGGTCTCTAGTCAAAAGTTTTTGACTGAGGTCATGAAAGAGCACCAGTATAAGTGAACGTCATCGTACAAAACATATTGTCAGTCGTCAATGTCGTCAGTTATAAAAGATGTGCAAACAATAAAAATATATCGGACTGATATGGCCAAAATTCTGTCACGAAAGTTGGATTCAATGTGTATTTGACGAAATGAAGTGTATGAACAATATTTACATGAGTTATATATTATAAAAATATTTTTCATACATTTATTAAACAAATTGAAAAAAAGTGAATAAAAAGAAAACATAAAGTGCTTAACAGTATCGACAGTGTTTGTAAGTATTTATGGTTATGGTCAGAGTGTATACCTAATACCCACCTAATACCAAAATACATACAAGCAGCGTGGAATAAAAACATGGGAAAAAAAAAAAATTGTCCCGACCTACCATGGACGATATAAAAATAATGGAAGTGCCAAACTGTCACGATGTAAGTACTTCCATAACTATATGTTGAAATTAATATGGAATTATTTACAACGTAAACGAAAGAAAAAAAAAAATATACAGTGAAATAAAAAAAATAAAAGTGAAGTGAATAATAAAAGTGAAATACATAATAAAAAAAAAGGTCAAAAAAAAATTTTAGGTTTTAAAATCCTTGACGTGCCATTTGCCACGACATCCAAAAGAATCCTCTAGTATGTAAACTAGTGGCGAAAGTTTCTCCACCACTTTACATTTTAGATATTTTGGTGCTAGTTTAGCACTATAGTATGCACCAGCGTTACTTAAAGTGTAATTTTTACGCCATACCATATCGCCTACATTAAATTCTTTAAATGAGTGTCTTAAGTTATACCGATTTAAGTTTTTAGTGTGGGCTATATGAAGAGAAACTTGAACTTTATCAAAAATTGAAGACAAGAGACCTATATTACTAGCGTATATGTCACGAGGTAGGAAAGTCATTTCCTCTACATTATAGCCCTGCGAGTATATAGCTTACTCAAATTCGTGATGACAAGGAAGTTGTCATAGCCTACATGAGTAAATCTCTTAATAAAAATGAGAGAAATTACTCTACTACTGAAAGAGAAACATTAGCTGTCATTACTGCTTTGGAACATTGGCGTTGCTATCTCGATAATGGAAAACCTTTTACTGTCTATACTGATCATGCCGCTTTAAAATGGTTTTTGAGCTTAACCAACCCTTCGGGTAGATTAGCACGATGGTCTCTCCGTCTTTCATGTTTTAATTTGACACTTAAACATAAGAAGGGCAAGGACAATCTGGTCCCTGACCTTTTATCCCGCTCTAAACCAGATGAGATCATGAATCATAATGTGGCTCCAATCTCCGATACACCAATCTCTTCTGATTTAGAACAGTACAATAAATTATTGTATAACTGTCGTAATGATCCTACTAGTTTTCCGAATTACGTAATTAAAAACAATAAATTATTTCGACGCACTTATACTCCACACTCCTTAACTGAAGACTTCATTTGGAAAGAAGTTCCGACTCCAGATAGACGAGAAACCTTAATTAGCAACGCTCATGGTTCCTCTACCGATCCACATATGGGAATCTTTAAAACATATAAAAAAAATTTCTACTACCAGCTCTGGTAGAGAATACAAACAGCTTAAGGAGTATCTAAGCTCCTGTGCTAGTTTTGGACTGGTCTACCACCAGCCATCGTAAAGAAGAGTTGCTGCTCAAGTACGTAGGGGACAACTGGCCGCCTAAAGTCGAGTGCCCTACACGCCCACTTGGACTGCGTGTCTCCGTCTGCTACGGATTCTCGAGCCTCGCCTGCATACTGCTGCCGTCGGGGTGTTCCTGAGCCCGCCTACGTGTCTGCTGAGCTGCCTACCAGTCCGCTGAGCCACCTACGTGACCGCTGAGCTGCCTACCAGTCCGCTGCTGAGCTGACTACCTGTCCGGCTGAGCTGCCATTCGCTCCCACGTCCTACCCTGGCCAGGCTAGATCTTGTTATATTTAGTTGTACATAGTTTTACCTTTTAGGCTAATTTAGTTATATAAGTCCTGTCGTGCCCTCCTAATATTATTCCTCCCTACCTCTGCCTTTTCTTGTTTCCGTTTTCTCTTGTAAATATACCGTGTTAATTATCTAACTTGTTTTCTTTTAGCTTCCTCCTCTCTTTTTTGTACGAAGCCTTCCGCTTCGCGACAGTTTGGCGCCCAACGTTAAAGAACCCTTCTCAAAATTTTAAATTAAACTTGCACAAGTTGGCTTCACTTTTGGCACTACATTTCGGCATTTACCTTTGGCATATTTCTTTTTCGGTCTCTTAATTTGTTTTTTTAACTTTCCTCCCTAGCCCTTTATTTATTTTTAGTTAGGATGGCACGGCTTATTAATTTTATTTTATTGAATAAGGCGGAATTGGAGTATGAAGTTTTGGTTCGTTTTGAAACACCCGCGGATAACGTTGTTTCACTAAGGCGGCAAATTCTCCCACTGTCCGAGAAATTCTCTCCCTCGGATATCTTAGACTCCGTTTTTCCGATTGATGTTGATTTAACTCAGATCTCTGACACAATCTCCTACTTATCTCGTAAAATTACAGACCTTGAATCTGGCCAATTTAAATATGTAAAAAAAATTGAAAGTTATCTTAACCATTTGCATTTTCGATTCGACAGAATCGACATAACCGATGACCATGACTTACACGACTCAAACTCGACTGAGAGAATCAACGACTTAAAAACTCAATATGGACTGCTAGAACAACGCTATTACTTTGTGATGACATCTGAGACTGACAATTCTACTAAGCCTCTTAATACTCCACAAAATATTTATCCTATTACATCTTCTTCACAAAATTTTACTTTGCCTTTGCAAATTAATAATAATTACCTTCAAGATAATAAAAAGATAACATACGACGGGAATTCTTGTCCTAGATCTTTCTTGTTAAAAATTAACGAATTCACTATTGCACGCAATATTGATAAAGAGATTTTGTTGCATTTGGCATATGATATCTTTACGGATAACGCTCTCTATTGGTTTCGATTCCAAAAAACTCGAAATCCAAATATAACTTGGGGTCAACTCTCAGAATTGTTGATTAAAGATTTCAGTAATTTCGATTACGACTATAAACTCTTAGAAGCTATTAAGGCTCGAACTCAAGGCAAGACGGAGCCTATTATTGTCTATGTGTCAATAATGTTTGAAATGTTTTCAAGGCTTACGAAAAAATTATCAGAGGAAAAAAAACTGGAAATCCTCCTCCGTAATATTCGTCCTTGCTATTCCGTTTTTGTTGCTTTAAAAGATATAAATTCAATTGATTCTCTTATTGCTGCTTGTCAAAACTATGAGCGTTATATTGACCGTAATAGGAATTTTAAAGAACCTGAACCTAATAACATTATTCCTGAGTTTTCTTATAAACCTAAAAATGGTAATTTTAATTCTTTGCCTAAGCCAGAGTTTGTGCAATTGTCCGAACCTACCGGGTTTACTCCTCATGTAAAAACAAATAATTTGAAATCACCAGATAGTAAACCTAACTTTAGTACTGAAAATACACATTTCGGTACTAGCAAAAATTTTGCAACTCATGCCTTAACTCCTAAATTTCAACCCAATTCATTTTGTGTTCGATGTCGGGTTAACGGTCACTCTTTGAGCACTTGCGATAAGCCTCACTATATAATTTGCTTTAAATGTGGCCTTAAAGGTTTCAAAGCTTTGGACTGTCCCAAATGTAAACAAAATTCTACTTCCTATACTTCTACTCAGGCAAAAAAACTAGTAACTGACTTGGATAAAGCCTCAGAATTTTTTGATTTAGATGATTGGAAAAATTGGCTCAAAACACTAAAACACTTTTTCCAAAGTTATAAAACGTCTTCTGTATATTATAACAATGAAAAAGATTTTAATAGACCTTTCATTAACGTTTCGATTTCTGACGTCAGTTTTACCGCACTACTTGATAGCGGGAGTTCGATTACAATTCTTGGGAACAATTCCCACCTAAAAATTTTAGACCTTGGTTTTTCTTTATCCAAGTCGGACTTTATTTCCGTAAATACTGCAAGTAAGCAGTCTATTAAATCAATCGGTTATTTTATTTTACCTTTTAATTTTAATAACCAAACTAAACTTATAAAAGCTTATGTATTTCCTGATATTTATCCATCTATGATTCTTGGTGTCGATTTTTGGCGAGAATTCAACTTAGTTCCAAAACTTTTATCTTCTGCTTTTACTTTAGATGAAACATCTCGTAATATAAACACTATTGAAAAACAAATCTTGCCTTACGAGAACCTTACTTCTCAACAAAAAATTATTGCTGATAATATAATTTCTCGTTTTAGAGATATCTCTTTTGAAGCTAGAGATCAACTTGGTCGCACTGATTTAATTTGCCATCGAATAGACACTGGTGATTCCTTACCAATAAAACAGAGATGCTATCGACTCTCCCCAGAGAAGCAAAAAGCTCTCGTGGAGGAGGTGGATAAAATGATAGAGCTCAATGTTATTGAAAAATGTGAAAGCCCTTGGCTATCGCCTGTCTTAATAACTCCAAAAAAGAATGGTGAATGGAGATTTTGTGTAGATAGTAGGAAACTTAACTCAGTCACCCGTAAGGATGCCTATAGTCTACCTTTTGTCAATGAAATTCTTGACCATCTCAATAACGCAAAATTTTTGACAAGTATTGACATTGCTAAGGCTTTCTGGGAAATTCCCCTACACCCTGACGATCGCGATAAGACCGCTTTCTATGTTCCTGGTAGAGGAATGTACAGATTTGTCGTCATGCCCTTTGGTCTCACTAACGCTCCTGCTACTCAGCAGAGACTCATGGACATTTTGTTCACTCCGGAGTTCGATAATAAGGTGTTTTGTTACCTAGATGACATTATAATTGTCAGTTTGACATTTGAAGAGCATATCTCATTGCTCGTTAAAGTTCTTGAAAAACTAACACTAGCTAAACTTACGATTAACTTTGAAAAGAGCCAATTCTTTAAAAAAGAGCTTAAATACCTAGGCTACATTGTAGATGAAAATGGTCTACGTGCCGACCCTAGCAAAATCCAGGCTATAATAGATTTTCCAACTCCTAGTTCTCGCAAAGAACTTCGAAAATTCTTAGGAACATGCAGCTGGTTTCGCAGATTCATTCCTAACTTTAGCACAATTGCTACTCCTCTTAACAAATTAACTTCTTGTGGAAAAAACGCTCTTAAATTTTCTTGGAATTCGGAGGCAAACGCCTCATTCTTAAAACTAAAAGAACATTTAGTCACTACTCCAATTTTAGCTTGTCCTGATTTTGATAAACCATTTTCTGTACACTGTGATGCATCCAATTCTGGAATCGGTTTGTGCTTTACAAACATTCGTGAATCAAAAGTGTTACAAGAATTTGTGCATATTTACAAGATCGACATGTGAAAAGACAAGGTAATAATATTATATTTTCCTACCTAGTTACAATAAAGAATTAGTAGACTTAAATGTAGAGTATGAGAGTTTTGTCTTTTATTTACATTTATGAAGTGAACATTTTATTCGTAAGTCTCGCGACTTTCCGTCAGCGCGAAGCAACCTGACAAAGTGTGGTCATCTCCAACTAAGATTGCAAGCAGTGTTTTAAGGTCTCTGTTTCTTCTTTCAACTGGATTTATCACCACTATATCACCCAGAACTTTCAGTCTCTGGGTGATATAGTGGTGTAAAACCTTGTTTTATATCTAGGTAATAACATAGTTGCTGTATGATACCACTGACAAATTTACTTCCGTTGTCACTTATGAAACGACGCGGTGTACCATATCTTAGAATGATTTCTTCGAGAAGTATTTTGGCACATTCCTGGGCTGTTGCTTGTTCCAAAGCAAACAGTTCGACCCATCTTGTTGCGCAATCTTCTATAATGAATATCCATGATTTGCCATCTATGCCTTTTGGTAAAGGTCCAAATAAATCAAAGGAGACTACTTCAAAACGCTGATTAAGAGTGGTGGTTTGTAATAGTCCGGTTGGCTTCATGTTACTGGGTTTGTACCTTTGGCAGTTGATGCAGGTTCGAATATAGTTTTCTATCTGCGTTCTCATCTTTTTCCAGTAGTAACGTCTTGAGATTCTTTCAAGTGTTTTCTCGACTCCATAGTGTCCAGCAATGGGATCGTCATGATAAGCAGCAATGATTTTGTCTTGTTCAGATTTTGGCACGACTAGTTGATAGTCTTCGTTATCTTGTTCTGGATTGTAACGATATAGTAATCCATTGTCCATTACATATCCTTTCCTACTCCAATATTGAGCATTTTTTTCACTAGTGACATCTTCTAAGGCTAAGATTACCTTTTGTATGTCATCATCTTTTAATTGTTCTGTTCTTATCTCTTTTGCACTCTTTCTGGGCATATCCACTATAACACTGCATAAGCCACAGTTATCTTGAGTTTCTGAATTGCAACTAGGGCGTGATAGTGAATCTGCTACAACATTTGTTCTGCCTGTAATGTATTTTATTGTAATGTCGTAGGCTTGTAACTGCAAAGCCCATCTTGCTAATCTTCCAGTGGGTGATCTTAGAGCTTGATGGTCAGTTAAAAGGGTAATGGGCGTACCTTCAATATAACCGCGAAATTTACTGATAGCCCAAACTACTGCAAGTGCTTCTCTTTCTGTTGTGCTGTAATTTCTTTCTGCTTTAGTTAACAGTCTACTTGCATATTCCACAGGATGTTCGTGTTCTCCCTCCCCCTGCACTAAAACAGCACCGATGGCATAACTACTTGCATCTGTCTTGATAATGTATGGTTTACTTTCATCAGCTTGAGCTAGTACTGGAGCTGATATTAAATCGGACTTGAGAGATTCAAACGATTTTTGTTGTTCAATGCCCCAATGTCATTTAGCGTTTTTCTTTGTCAGGCGCGTAAGTGGTTCAGATTTCTTCGCAAAATTCAATATGAACCTTCGATACCAGGAACACATTTGGAGAAAAGATAGCAAATGTTTGACGTTCTTTGGTTCGCCTTGTCTAGTAATAGCACTAACTTTCTCAGGGTCTACTTCCAACCCTCTCGGTGTTATGTAATGACCAAGATATTTAACCTTTGGGCAACAAAAATTGCATTTAGCTTTGTTGATTGTTAAATTATATTCACGTAATCGATGAAATACTTCTTGTAAATCTTTCAAATGACGATCGTAAGTTTCTGACAGCACAATGACGTCATCAATATATATGTGGCTCAGCGAAATTCGGAATCGGTCCATTAGTCGCTGGAATGTTGCTGGAGCGTTTCGCAAACCACACGGCATTCTGAGGAATTTGTAAGTTCCAAACGGAGTCACGAAGCATGTTTGGTTTTGGTCTTGCTCTTGCACTTGTATTTGCCAATATCCAGATTGTAAATCTATCGTTGTCATGTAAGGCGTAGGCTTAGCTCCATGTAATAAATCATCAATCCTTGGTAATGGATACATATCTGGAGTTGTGATCGCATTCAATTGTCTGTAGTCCACACAGACTCGCGTTCCTCCATCCTTCTTAGGCACCATAACGACAGGTGCTGTCCACGGCGATTGACAAGGTTCGATTATACCTGCAGTCAGCATTTTGTCAACTTCTTGTTTTAAAATTTAAGCTCTTGCAGATGATAACCTGTAAGGTGCTACCGAAATAGGCTTATGATTACCCGTATCAATGACATGTTCAATTTGTGAAGTTGGCTTACCATTGGAAGTGAAGACATCTTCATTCCTTGTCAGCAGGTCTTCCAACTGTTGATGTTCCTTATCACTTAACACACTAACTGACGCGACGTCACTGGACTCAAATAACGTATCCAGCTCGGGAGACAATTCGGACTCTTCATCGTATGTAGTTAGGCTACTTTTCGCATCATAGTATAGCGCATCCAATACGGGAGAATGTCTATCAAACATAAGTCGCGGTTTCTTGCGGTGACGTGAGATCTATTGGGATCAATGTTCCATATGATCGTGGTGGTGTGGACGCATTGGCAGTGCTCGCCGTCTCTGGAACCTCTGGCGTGGAGTCTGACGGAATTGTGGCTTCCATCGGTCCGGAGGGTTCACTCGACTCTATTGCCGTCACAGGCTTGGCTGGCTCTGAGATGAAGTTCGCATTTTCTGAAACAACCATGGCAGGCTGTGGCGACTTCATTGCTTCAGGTGTACTGGCCATAGGAGATATTATTTGTGGCAGGGCATACTCTTCCTTTAGGTTGGCGCAAATGACCTGGTGTATATCTTCCTCTTCTAGCTCGTATGCGACTGTGGGTTCATCAAGGAAGCGGCAGGTTAATTGAGGTATGTTTAATATCATCATCGCATCCATTATGAAGCCTACTCCCAGCAGTGTGATGTTATTTGTAGCTTGTGGGAGTACGACGAAAGATGATGGGATAACTCTGCCAAACAAGGTGACGGGGGCCTTGACCGTAAGGACTGTTTGTCGCTTGAGAATGCCATCTGCAAGGGTAATGCTCATGTCTTTTTCTTCAAAGACATACCCATTCTTCTGCAGTTGGTTATATAGGGAGTATGATGCAACATTAGATCTGGCACCTGTGTCTATCTGCGCAGTCCCCTTGATATGTCCAATCTGGATCCTGACCACTGGCCTTAAATTCATTCCTGCGAGAGTTATCCCACAGAAGGTGGTTTCGTCGGTTGCTTTTGGTCTTCGTGCGGAACATTTTGGGCAACGACTATGGATTACGCCAGGTTCTCCACAACCGTAACAGGAGAATTTCGCTTTCTCAGCCTTAACATTTATCTCCGATTTTTGTGCTTTAATCTGGTCTACCTTGGCCTTCTTTCTGCACACTTCGGTTGTGTGACCGGCCAGTCGGCAAAACCCACAACGCTTTGCTTTGCCTGATGGGGTACTGGTCTGGACTATTTTCGACCTTTCATTGAAATGTCTTTCTACCTCTCTTGCCTTCTCCAGTAGCTGGTCAAAAGAGTGGATTTGCTCCCTTGCAATCTTCTCCCTAATGTCAAACCTGATCTGCCCGTACACTAGATCTATAAGTTGATCTTCAACTAAAGTGTGGCCTTCAGGCAGTTGCGCGATCAGGGCTCTCTTCTCCGCAATGAAGATTTATGTGCTCTGTCTATCTTGGCTAACTTGAACTAGCTCCTGATAAATAACATACGGCATTTTCTTCGGAGCAAAACTGTGCCTTAATTTTGCCTCAAAATCAGCCCATGACGTCACCTGAGCCTTCACACCTTGCCACCATGTCGCAGCATTATCGGTCAAAACCAACGGCAAGCCTGTCAGAGCGTCTTCGTCACGTATATGCTCTAATTTCTTAAATACATTCAGAGCGGCCAGAAATGCTTCCACATCAGTGGAATTCTTACTCCCACCATATCTTGCCGAGCACTGTGCCAACGTACCCGTAGCACGAGTTTCTCCAATCTTCGACAAAAGTTTTTCAAACTGTGCCTCCGATAGATTCATTTTTCCCTCCATGTGTATAGATCGGTTAACTACTACCCTAGCTCGCGATTCTGAGAGAGAAGGTTGTCTGTGAGGTCTTGGTCTTAAGTTATAATTATGATTCGGTCGGGCCTCGCGTTGGGACGCCAGTTTGTAAGGCGGGAACCTATTTATTGGTGAGAAATGACCAAGACCAGTTAATTATGGCTGTATCTCGCGTTTATTGTATAAATATTAAAGCTATTTACAGAAATAAAGTTCATCAGACAACCTCTCAGTCTCAAATAATTTTATATAAAAGAGCAAAACTAGGATTGTTATATAAATATGTACAAAACTTAATTTAAATGCAAAGGACTGTTTTATAAGCTAATAAAGTTAAAAGTCTAAAGCAAAGATTCTTGTACATTATTCGCAAAGAAACTTTTATTGAGAGTGTGCGATAATGAATTTGATTGCAAAGCGTGAGTCTAATAAATGATCTTTAACAAAGGACAAGGCAACAGTTAGCTAATTAATATTAATGAAATAATGGTTTAAGCAAAGGCGATAGTAAGTAAAGCACGAGAGGCGTGCACGGCACGATACAATACAACAGCGCGGTCCGTTCCGTATACGTAAGCAAACAGTGCTATTGTATTGTGTGCGCGCGTTCAGCTCGGTCGGATCGTGTTCCGTGTTACGGAAGCGCGGTGAGACGCGAAGTGAACTGCCGCCAGTAGGTGGGGTGGGCCGCTTATATAGAGGACCGGTGGCGGCTCGAGACACGCGCGGTGGTGGGGCTTGCGGCGATGCAGGCTCGGTGTAGGACGGGGAAATAGGCGGCGCATAACAGCTACGCGTCTGCCGTATTACAACTTCACAAATATTTACTTCCCCATCCAACCAAAATATCCGAACAACTAAACTACCGCACGCCCGTTTGTCAGATTATCCATTCTAGTTTATGCTTTCGGACCGGTGCATTATAGTATTATAATTTTTCTTTTATTTTACGTCTAACCTACAACATTTTTGAGCAAAAAAGCTATAATTTTGTTTCATAGAAACAAAATATTACTTGAATATTATTAATTATAAACGTATAATGAAAGTAATAATTATTTTTTGGTTTTCTAAATATTTCAAATGGTTAAATTGCTGGCAATATTTAATATCGATAACTATTCATCGATGTCAATCACTAAAATAATGTTATTTGTACACGCGGCTCTTGACGTCAGTGAATTTCTTTGAAAAAAAACCTTTTTTCAAAGTGTTTCTAACAAACAAAATGCACCCGATGCACCCTAAGATCACGAAGGCTTAAGCTTCGCAATTTATTACAATTAATAAACTGCAACCACTTTTGGAGTCCTGTCTCAGATTTTGGAAAACGATAAAAATTAGCGTCCTTTCGCTCACTACCACAACTCGCGACACAGCACTTGTTGTACATATCGTAGGTCTTACAACCGACAAACGAAATAATTACAGTTCCAATTGTGAATATAAGTTACGGAAATTAATCAACGCAAAACTTTACTCCAACAACTTGAAACTGCAATGTGCTGCAATGAATCAAAAAATGGCGGAAACGGCAAGGGCAAGGAACAAGGGGGGCAGGGTAGCTGTCATTTTCAATATGTGAACCATAGAGTAACGCTCATATTTTTCTCAGATTAACTAAACCAATGGATTCGCAATGTTATTATATGTCTCAAATAAAGCGTCCAGTTCAGTCCGCCATTACAAAGTACCGTGTTTGTTGTTGTGCTAAAATATCAGTCGGTGAGCATTATTTGTGAGTGCATTTTACAGTTATACGTTTTTTATTGATTTTTTTAATGAATTCTATAAAGAAAAACATAAAAAGTGTGGAATCTTAGATGCGGCGTCCCTAGTTTTTTTCCGCCATCTTAGAGCACCAACCCAAATGCTGGCACGCTTTTTTCGTAGGTATTTCATGTCTATTGGTTTCTATTGTCTAAGATATTTTTTGTATGAAGACGAGATGAAGACTCCTGCGGCATAGATATAGAATGGAATAGATGGGCTATAAAAGCCGTCAAACATGAGGAAAAGAGATAAACTTATACACATTGCCAAAGGAAAGAAGAAGACGGCATCATTTTTTTTTGTCTTTGTCACCGTATATAGGTGAAACTGGTAGTGGGGATTGTTTATCACCAGCGTCTGGTGCTAAACAAATACGTGGATGAAATTTGTTGTGTGAAGTATAGCTCACTGTGCAATTATTTAACAGTTTAATTAGTGTAATTGTGAACTATTTGAACATTTAAATCTTGGTGCACTGCTCCGCTTTAGGTTGTAATAGTTATAGTGCTAGAAAACAGGAAAATATAACCTTTACAGGTAAGACCTAAATTGTGTCAATATTAAGCGCCAAAACTATTTTTTAAATTATAAATACAAGTTATATTGCAATATTTTATCCTTCTACTATGGTTCTCAATCATATTATGGGATTAAACATGAAATTTCAAACTAATTATAAGGTTACTATTAACCTAATAAGTTAAGAATGTCGCCATTCAATAAGGTCACCTATACAACCAACGCGTATAACATTTTGCCGGGTTATAATGATACCAGTCGCTACGACAATTTTTCCTTGATTCGTAGGTAATTTGTTACGTTAAAGGGAACTCACATATTAGTTTCTGTGTTACATTAATATTGACATATTTAAGTATAAAATTTTGAGCATTTTAGATAACAAAGGTAATTCTTTTGAAGTGAAACTTTCTATTTGCTTGTTTGTCTGTATTTAACAGATTTCCTAGAACAGATTAATGACACCAAATTTTTTATAAGAGTATGTTAACATGGGTAGGTACCAAATTCTTTTCTACTATTTTGAAATGGCCAAAAATATTATTAATGGTTTGATTTTGGACATTTCCTATTTACATAACAAGTCTGACCATTAGTACAGATACAGTTTACAAATTTCTTAATTATAATTTTTAATGTTGTAAAATTAGCACCTGCTTTTATTTTTAACCTGTATACATATTGTTTCAGGACGCATCGTTGTTGGGTTTCGGTTCAAATTTGAATACGCCCCGAAAGAGAAAAATGCGGCTTCAAATGCTGCGTTTGAAACAATCATCGAGGACATCAAGTAAAAAACTACGGGCAGTGCGTGAATCGCTTAGACGATTGGGAAAAAAAGTAGCCAAACTTGAAAATGTGTTAAGTGATTTGAAGTGTAAGTTAATGATGCAAAATGAGCGGTTGGACATTTTAAGATACTGTAGGAGAAACCAATAGAGATTTTCTGAAAATATTATTAAGTACATACATTCCCTTTTGCACCAATGCTTAGAAAAATTGTTAAATAATTTTTTTTACTGAAGAGTTTACGCATAATCACTACCCGCTTTTGATGAAATGTATTTGTAAAAAATATTTAAATACCCGAATTCATTGCTAATACGCTGTATTCGATGACAATAACGGAGTTATTGAAATCTAATTTTAGAAAATGTTTATTTAAAATTTTATATTTATACATTTTCTAAATCTTCACATATATTTAGTAAATGTATAAATATTGGATTTTAAATAAATTGCAGAGATAAAGAAAAAACAATGATATTGCCCGCTGTATTCTTAATCAAGCGTCGATCTTCGCAAGGTACCTAGCTGGCAAAAGCTGGAAGTGAGTGGTCGCGGATCGTACTCAGTGGCGAGCACTTGGAGAGGCCTATGTCCAGCAGTGGACGCGTGTGGGCTGATGATGATTCCTAATATTTTTTCTTATATTTGTAAAGATGTTTACATAATAGCTTAAATAATTAAGTAAAATGTTTTAAAACTAAATATACTCGAGTAAATCCGAAAACTGTAGTTTTATTTAAAAGTGTAAATAACTTTAGACTGCGAAGGTTGAATGAAGAATAGGTACAATAAAAAAATTCGCAACTTCCTCCCACTTTTATTTTTTGAAACATATTGTTGAGCGAAGGGCGCTCATTAAAATGTCTCAATAAAAATACGTAGATCAACCAACCTTTTTACCACTATAAACATAAAGTAGGGTAAAACTTAAAGCAACACTGGTATACCCATCTACTTTAGGCAGGTATGACGTCATCTATGTCTGTCCCTTACGGGTATACGGTCACGTCCTATCTATTCATTCTTTATCTAAGACCTGCGGTGAATCAGACATAGATAGTTTGCAGCACAGACTACATTGGACTACATAGAGATATAGTTTGCAGTGTTAATATAATTTGTGGTTTGCAGCATGGAACTATATAATAAGTTTATACTACGTTATTATTAGTTCCATGGTTTGCAGTCGCCCCAGAATGGACCCCCCGGACACTCCTCCGGAGGAAGTGGCTGTCGTAATCCCTCCCGTGTCGAACGTGGAATTCGACACGGTGAGGGAACGGTTCCGGCGAAAGAAGAAGGCGCCGGGACCGGACGGTGTCCCATCCAGGGTTCTGGTCCTCGCCCTAAGACACCTCGAGGAACGGTTCCGGGCGGTGCTGGACCTGATTATCGCCTCGGGCCGCTTCCCCAGTCGGTGGAAAGTGGGCAGGCTCTGCCTGTTAAGGAAGGAGAGCCGCCCCGCCGATTCCCCGACTGGGTATCGGCCGGTGGTGCTGCTCGATGAGGCTGGGAAGTTCCTGGAAAAAATTCTGACTTCCCGAATCATCGAGCATCTGGAGGACCGGGGGCCGGACTTGGCTGCCAACCAGTTCGGCTTCCGCACCGGCCGGTCCACGGTGGACGCGGTGGCCCTCCTCAAGAGGTGGACTGAGGAGGCCACGGCTCGTGGGGAGGCTGTAGTTGCGGTGTCGCTGGACATCCGCAACGCCTTTAACAGCCTGCCTCATGAGTGCATAAAGGAGGCACTCCGCTTTCACCGGGTGCCTCCGTACCTCCGCACCCTTGTGGAGGACTACCTGGACGGTAGGACAATCCTCTACGAGGGGCCGGATGGTCGCGTCCATTCGTGGGCAATGGCGGCGGGCGTGCCCCAGGGTTCCGTACTAGGTCCTCTACTATGGAACATGGGGTACAACTGGGTCCTGCGAGGCAACCTCCTTCCACGAATGGAGGTCGTCTGCTTCACCGACGAAACACTTGTTGCGGCGAAAGCAAATACGGGGGAGGAGGTGGCCCACCTTGCGTCGGTCGGCGCTTCACTCGTCGTCCGACGCATCCGCCTCCTAGGCCTGGACGTGACCCTCGACAAAACGAGAGCCATGATGTTCCACGCCTCCCGTCGCAGGATCCCACCGGAGCTGCGTGTCCGAGTGGAGGGGCTCCGCATACCGCTCGAGGCACACTTCAAGTACCTCGGCCTGGTTTTGGATCCCCGATGGAACTTCGAGGAGCATTTCAAGCTCCTCACTCCACGGCTGTGTGCCGCCGCAGCCGCACACGGACGGGTCCTTCCTAACGTGTGAGGGCCAGGATCGGCGTGCCGGCGACTGTATCATGGGGTAATACGGTCAATGGCACTCTACGGAGCCCCACAGGAGGTGGAGGTGGTTCGTACCCAGGCGCAGAGGGAGGCTCTGCGCCGGTGGGGTGAGGCACTCGTCTTCCCAGCTGCCGGCCACCGGACGATCGAGGCGATCCGTCCGGTGTTGGAGGAGTGGGTTGGGCGCCGGCAAGGCAGCCTCTCATTCCGCATGGTGCAGGTACTGACCGGACATGGTTGTTTCGGTCACTACCTGCACCGAGTTGCACGTTGGGAGGAAACGCCGCAGTGTCATCACTGCGACGCTCCCGACGACACGGCCGAGCACACCATGTTGGTGGGCCCGGCTTGGCGACGCCAGCGCAGCGAATTAAGCGTTGCGCTGGGAGGCGGCGACCTATCGCTGCCGAGCATGGTCGTGGCCATGCTCCGCGGCGAAGCGGAATGGGGAGCTGTCGCCTCCTTCTGCGAAGATGTCATCTCGCAGAAGGAGGCTGCGGAGAGGGAGCGGGAGGTAAATCCTCAGGCCGCTCTCATCCGCCGCAGACGGATAGGCAGGAGAAGGCGGGCATTCGCTCAAGCAATGCCTGTCCGATGACCCTGCCGTGTGGCCTGCGTGCACGGTTGGCCCCGTGCACGCCGCTGTAAGGCCCTCCGTCTGGGGATTGCCTTGGTGTTCTCGGGCAATCCCCCCTTGGCGAGAGCCCGACCGGGTGGTCGGGCTTGCCCGGGCGCTTAGGTAGTGGAGTCGCAGTGTGGACCTTACCTAGCGCGCCCATAAGGGCAGGAAGAACACCGAGGGGTTTTAGTGAGTAGGCCTGGCACTCTGCCGGGTGAGCCCCACACACGCTCACCGTCTAGCCAGCGGTGGGTAAGGTGCGGTTGCGCATTTCCCCGCGAAAAAAAAATGGTTTGCAGTCGCATTTACTTTATTTTCCAAAGGTTTTACCGGCTATGGCTACAAAGGCCTTCCAGTTCAGCCGAAGTCGCATTTACACAGACTCAAATGAGTAGTTCTTCGTCTGAGTCAAAGACATAGAGGAAGAGCCAGCAACGGATTTACAGTTGTCATTTCAAAAGTCATGAAAAGTTACTGACTTAATCTCTAGCACGTGGTCAACAATAATAATTACCCCTAGTGGCCGGGTTAATCTAACTGAGAATTTTAAAGAGGGTAGGAAAAAAGGATCATTTTTGTCATAGTATAAGCCATGAAAGAACAATGGCAGAAAAATGTCTGGTTTTTTTCTAGCGTCCCTAAATCTCCTATATAGCAAGGAAATTAAAATAATTTTCTAAGGTTTTTGACATATACACTTATTTTTGTACAAGTCGGAGTTTCTTTTGTTTTTCTAAAAGTATATCAAATGTTAACTACTATTTTAAATGGCGCACAAGGTATGGCGTATGATAGACGTTCAATATTTATCAAATTCCTTTTCAATATTTATTGATGGATCTCAGACGACCCTACAACCCGTGCGGTTAAAGAATGGGATTAGAAATGGCGGCTCATCGAGCCGGTACCGTCAGCTACCCACGAGTGTGAGTATAGACGGAAATAATATGCGAGCGAGAAGTGAATACATGCGCCGCCATTTCTAATCCCATTCTTTAACCCATTGAGATAGACATAATGGAGATGCCCCGTTAAACTGTTCTTTGATATCTTGACACGAATCTATCAAATATCGTTTTGTTTCTTTCTTACAAAAGTGAAAATACATCTGTAGAAAGAGATGCATACTGTTTCGTCTGTGGCATGTATTTTCTGTGACGTCACAAAAATTGCCTACCAGTCCGCCATATTAAGTGCCGAAAGAACGTGTGAATTTTGCTTCGGATTTTGACTATTTTCCATAATCTCGAAGTAATTTACAGTAATATTTTAACAGTGCGCCACAATAAAAGACTACAGAATGCCTTCTTGCAATATTATACAATGCAGTGCGAGAAAAAACAAAAATACACCGCAATTAACTCTTCACAAATAAGTAAACAAAATTGTGAAAAATATAATTAGGAATATGTAGTTAAGGTTTGATATTCTGATTTCATTTGCCAATTTACTTGAAGAAGCGTTCAGCAGTAATATTTTTCTTTAATAGTGTAAGAATTTTTATATTTTTGATAATTTACATACATTATTAATGGGCGATAGTGAAGATACCTAAAGAGAAAATTTTATTAGTCTATCGATATATAATATTAAACAGACAGACTTACATGCCTAAGCCTAGCTCACATGCAGTGACTAAAGTAATATCATTGGAAAGCTTAATAATTGATGAATTATTATCATTGTCAATTAATGTTAGTTTTTAAAACCTCCATTTTTCATAATAATTGAACATATAAGGTTCCTACGACAAAGGTTGTCATAAACTTTGATTAGTAACTTACCGTACAAAACTAAAAAAATATTTAAATTACACCCAATTTATCCTACCTACTTGAAAGTATGTACTTATCGCCTCCTTTAAATAATTTTTTACAAAAAAAAACTATTCCTATTTTTTTTACAATAACATTTTCTCGCACTTATTTATACAAAGAAAATACACGTCTATTGGTGTAACTTTATAGTCATACTAGCAGACTCGGCGAACTTTGTACCGCTTAAGTTAAATAGTGATCTTTAATAAGTTTTTCTTAGAATTTGCGTAGTTCCACAATTTGAAACTGCCTATATATTTCTGAAACACGACTTTTCAATCAAATTATTACAATGTAGGTCCGTAATGTGCAGCCCCCCTAGACAAGATGTCTTTCGATAATCGCTAAATGGACAATGTATGAGATTTGACAATTGCGCTCGAAAGCTAAGCGAGGGCTTATTTCAAATCCCATATATTTTCCTACTAGCGATTGCGTTAGCGATTATCGAAATGCATCTTGTCTAGGAAGGCTGTTCAGCTAAGATCTATTTCCCTAGATATGTCGTAGATAAGTGGATTGATGAATTTGTTTAAACTTAAATTTATCGATATTGCACAACTAATACTGAGTACATCACTAGTAAAGGTAGCCATTTTATGTGCCAAAGTTTTGTAGGTAGTCACGCTGATTCTGTATGTAGGGCCGGTCCATGTATTTGTTAAGTCATTGCTTTAACCGCACGAGTTGTACACGTTCAATACTATATAATCACTGTCAGTATCTCTCTAATCTGTGGATGTGTAGATACGGAAAATATACGTAAGGCGTGTTCCATTTAAGCGCAGATTTGCAGCATTTTTACCATTATCGCGTTTCATTAGATTTTGACGCTAGCAGGGCTAGCATCGTATGTTAACGTAATGCATTCCATTTGAGGTTAGGTTCTCTTTTTGAAAAATAGCGCGACTAAAAATCTTCACATTTCTTAGAAGAAAAGCAAAACATGGTTAACATTTGATATTAACGTGAAAAAATGGTGACGATTAAACGGAAAGCGCGGGATCGCGATAAATATTGATTAGGCTACACAATCAATAAATATCGCGATAAATATTAAGGAGTTGGATTTCAAAATATCTAGAAATTCTGTGATCCGTATTTATTCTGTGATCAATATTTTTCACGATATTTGGATCATGATCCAGGATCGCGACATTTATTGATCGTGTAGTATATGATATTGATGTATCGCGATTCCGCTGTCAATATTTATCACGATAAATATCGTGATAAGTATTGATCGTGTAGAATACGCCTATAAGTTATTTTTGATAACGCTTATAACGGGTCTGAATAACAATCGACTACTTTAGGGATCCCGGTCCGAATAGCCATTCCGTTTTTTTAATTTGTTTATCCCGTAATTAATTAGAAAATATAAATGTATATAAATAAAATACCATAGCCATAGATAAAATAGCAAAACACTGTACCTACCTACGTTATAAAAGAGCTCACAAATGAATAATGCGGTGCATAACCTAAAAAAAATTAAATACCAATATCTCTTTTTTCCGGCTTTATTGAATAAAAATTATTTTACATATAAATTCTGAAATTAACGCCGAATCTTTTAATATATATTTTTCATTACGGGACGCTACAATTTGATCCCAGACAATTTCTTCTATGGAGACCTGCCATTGTTCTTTCGGGAGATTATTCTTAATATTATGCTAAATACATAAAAAATTCGCCAGAACATTTTTGTCCCTCCTAATTGTTAACAGAATGCTACAAAAATTTATGAAAAATAGTTTCATTTTTGTCATTTTATAAGTCTTGAAATTTAAACACAATAAAGAAAATATGCTCATGAAACATAATTCTATAATGCCAGAAAAAATATCATCACCTACCATCCGCCAGAACGGAAAACGTTCTCCTGCGAGTGTGAGCGAGACAGTTAAATTAATAGAGAAGTTATATGGATAGTACCATTTATTCAGATGCAAGAATAAAAAATTTGAAGGATGATTTATTTTTACAGTACCACAAAATAATTAAATACAGTACAAATTTTTGTTTACAATATGATTCATCATTTATTCGGTATTCATCTTCATCCTGGCATTCTTCATCATCATCATTGATTACATTTTCTGTAAATATTGCATCATTGGAATCTTCGATTAAATTAATATGAGACTCTAATATGGGCTCATATGTGAATAAATAAAACTATTATTACTATTTTTTTGTGTACTTATATAAATATATATAAAAAAATATATTAACGAAAATATTTACCATCAAGTGATTTTTATTTCTGTAAATAAAATAAATATTTTTGAAATGTACTTTGATTCTTAACAACTTTGACTTAAGTCTTAATTTTCAATATTTGATAATATTTTTTCTTAATTTCTGTCGAAATATGACAGAAACTAAGATTTTCATTAAATCCAAATTTTATTTTCATCAAAGCACCTCCGTGGTCTAGTGGTTCAGACTACCGGGTGTTGATCGGGAGGTCCGGGGTTCAATACCCCATGGGGGCAGAAATTTTTCTGCTCGGTTTGGTTGGTGGTAGGGCTTCATAGCCCGCCTGGCTAGCTACCACCGTCTTACCTAAGTTTTTCGCCATAGTAACAATGTTTATAGCATTGTTGTGTTCCAACAATTTAGAGGTAAGATAGCCAGTTCCTCAATTGTTGAGGAGTCCAGCAGGCCTATTGTGTAACTTCGTTTGCTAACTAGAACTGTCATTTTTGAAAGGTACTTAACATCCATTACTTCTATCTTGAACACTGCCGAAACACATAAGATCACTAAACCAGTAATGGATATAAAGTGTCTTTTAAAAATGACAGTTCTCGTTACCAACCGTCGTTAGCGAATAGGCCTGCACGTGAAGCTCGCTTCTACCTTCGGCCTTATCGTCACTTACCATCAGGTAAGATCAAGGCCAAGAGCTTCGCTGTCGTATGTAAAAAAAAAAATCCGCAATTTTGTATAAAAGGTTCATTGTTAAAAATTCATTGAAACTAAACATTTATACTCCTCGGTCTTCTGTATAACCTGCCGCAGCGTATGAATGTGGTCTATGGTACTATAGCCTTTACGGAATCCGGCTTGTTCGGGAGGCTGGAAGTTGTCAAACCTGCGCGCGAGACGATTCGCGATAACTCTCGAGAACAGCTTGTATACATGACTCAGGAGCGTGATGGGTCTGTAGTTCTTCAACTGGGTCCTGTCGCCCTTTTTGAAGAAAAGTGCCACCACACCCCTGTGCCATGCTTTAGGCGTATTGCCCTCGAGTATGATGGAGTTAAATAGCCTCTGCAGCGCTTTCCGGACTGGTAGTCCACCCGCTTTCAAAAGCTCAGCTGTAACTCCATCATCACCCGGTGCCTTGTTGTTTTTTAGCTGTTTGAGAGCCATACTAATCTCGTACATGCTGACGTCCGGGATGTCTTCGGTATAATGCCGGATCAATTTGGCTCTAGGATCTGTAGCCTAAATGACAGGTGCCTGCGATGTTGTGTAAAGCTGTCCATAGAAGCGTTCGATCTCAGCCATAAGCTCAGGTCGAGACGTAACGACTCTGCCGTCCTCTGTCTTCAGCTTCGTCAGCAGAATCTGACCGAGTGACAGATCTCTTGCGAACACTTTGGAGCCCTTGTTCCGCTCGATGTCTTTCTTAATACGTTTCGTATTAGATCGGCGTATGTGGCGAGTCAGAGACTTCGAGATCTGTTTGTTGAGTCGCCGACGAGCATCTTCAGAAGACTGCAGACCCATCCCACGCCTTTCTTCCATCAGCTTAATTGTCGGCTCTCAGATCTTGCTCCTTTGCTTGGTTTGAAAAACTTCGAACCCACCGTAAGTTCAGTTTCCACAAACCTGTCATTATATGTGTCCACATCCGTGCAATCCTCCAGGCAAGCGAAGCGATTCTGCAATTCGAGTTGGAAGCGCTCGGGGTTTTGGATCTGGATGGCTTCAGGACGGAGCGTTGACTTCATCAGTCGATACCTCTCAGCTTTTACGTTAAGATTCAATGCGCCTCTCACCATTCGGTGATCGCTTCCCGTGTTGAACGAATTGATCACTGAGACGTCATTGAAAATGCGAGTCTTAGTCGACATGATGAAATCAATCTCATTTTTTGTCACGCCATCCGGACTTTTCCAGGTCCACTTTCGATGCAGCCGTTTTTTGAAGTAAGAGTTCATAATATAGAGTCCCTCTCTCTCCATGTAATCGGCTAGCATTTGACCACGGTAATTCCGGATTCCAGCTCCAAATTGCCCCACTTTCAACTCACTATCGCCACGCTTGCCTACCCTTGCGTTGAAGTCTCCCATGACAACGGTGTAGTGAGTTTTGGAAGCATGTATTGCCCGAGAAATGTCCTCATATATGGCTTCCACTTCCTCGTCGGTTTGCGTCGAGTTCGGGGCGTATACCTGTATGACCTTCAACGAATACCGTTTGGTAATTCTGAGTATAAGGTACGCTACCCTATTCGACACACTTCCGATCTGTACAACGTTGTTCACAAGAGACCCGTGGACGATAAATCCGACACCACCTTGGGACAGGTCTTCGCCCTTCCGGAAATAGAGCAGGTTGCCGAAATTGAGAACCATCATGTCCTCACCCTCTTTTCGGACTTCGGACAGTCCCACTACACTCCAGCGAATCCTGCTCAGTTCCTTTTCAAGTTCCAGCAGCTTCTCCTCGGTCCGCAGTGTGCGCGCGTTATATGTGGCCAGGGCCAAGGTCGTTTGATGGGGAATCTCCGCCGCCCGGGGATTCTTTGCACCCCAGGTCCCAGTACCGCGTCGACGTCCGACACCGCCGGCACGGCCTCCAGAACCGCCGGGCACTTGGGGCCTTTGTTTTAGGTTTAAGTTAATGGGGGGGGGGGGGGGGTTAGGCCATCCCCCACCACGCTGGCCCAGTGCGGATTGGTGGGGAGCGCCAGAGCCTCGTCTGTTATATATCAGGTTGGCTTGGGTCCCAATAGGTGGTATTTGGAACCCCTTACACCCCTTAGGAGTATAATCTGCCACTATGCTTGGCATTTGTGGACTATGAGAAAGCCTTCGATTCTGTCGAAACCTGGGCCGTGCTTAGGTCACTTCAGAGGTGCCAAATAGACTACCGGTACATCCAGGTGTTGAAGTCATTGTACGAAAACGCCACTATGTCAGTCCGCCTTCAGGACCAGAACTCGAAACCAATACCACTTTAGCGAGGTGTGAGACAGGGTGACGTTATATCGCCGAAGCTGTTCACACCTGCGCTGGAGGATGTATTTAAGCTTTTGGACTGGAGAGGACTCGGCATCAACATAAACGGCGAGTACATGACCCACCTTCGTTTTGCCGATGATATCGTAGTCAGGGCTGAGACCGTGGAAGATCTAGGCACAATGCTCGAAGACCTCTGTAGAGTTTCCCAACAAGTGGGTCTTAAAATGAACATGGACAAGACCAAAATCATGGTGAATTCCCATGTAGTACCCACTCCTGTGATGGTTGGCGGCTCTACACTGGAAGTTGTTGACGAATATGTTTACCTGGGACAAATAGTCCAGCTCGGTAAGTCCAACTTCCAGAAAGAGGTTAATCGAATCCAACTCGGCTGGGCATTGTTCGGGAAGTTACGCAGCATATTCTCGGCCAATCTACCGCAGTGTCTCAAAACGAAAGTCTTCAATTCGTGCGTGTTGCCAGTGATGACGTACGGAACTGAGACGTGGCCGTTTACAATGGGTCTCATCAGAAGGCTCAATGTCACTCAAAGGGCAATGGAGAGGGCTATGTTCGGGGTTTCTCTACGCGATCGCATCAGAAATGAAGAGATCCGTAGAAGAACTAGAGTCACCGACATAGCCCAAAGAATTGCAAACCTTAAGTGGCAGTGGGCAGGACATAGCATAACATAGCTCGCAGGACTGACGGCCGTTGGGGCGGAAAGGTCCTTGAGTGGAGGCCACGTACCGGGAGACGCAGTGTTGGTAGGCCCCCCACAAGGTGGACCGACGATCTGGTGAAGGTCGCGGGAAGCCGCTGGATGCGGGAGGCGCAGGACCGATCGGTTTGGAGATCCCTGGGGGAGGTCTATGTCCAGCAGTGGGCGTCTCTTGGCAGAAAGATGATGAATGATGAAACATTAATATTTAATACAAAAAGTATCAACTCCATGTTTTCCTACTATAATCAGTATTGTTTCCCCAAATTTTTCAAATTTCCCGCGTTTTGCTAGGTTCAGCTTTCATTAGCACTGTAACGTTTTGAAGAAAACTGCGGATAACGTTAACGTTTGTTTAAGTACGGTGACGAGTATCGTTACGTATTTGTACATCGAAGAATCGACCCATTGATATATACTGAGAATATTATTAGCACAGCGAGTTATTTAGCACAAGGTCAGGTAAATCAAATCAAACGTCAATTTTCGATGAATTACTGTTCCATTCCATGTAATTTATTACAAGCGGTCCAGTATGCCCTATATGCGATCTCTTTATAACTAACCGATATTGATTTAACTGTCTCACTCGCACTCGCAGAGGAACGTTTTCCGTTCTGGCGGATGGTAGGTGATGAAATTTTTTTCTGGCATTATAGAATTATGTTTCCTGAACATATTTTTTTTATTGTGTTTAAATTTCAAGACTTATATAATGACAAAAATGAAACTATTTTTCATAAATTTTTGTAGCATTCTGTTAACAATTAGGAGGGACAAAAATGTTCTTGCGAATTTTTTATGTATTTAGATATTAATTATTGAAAGATTATTGATATTAAGAATAATCTCCCGAAATGTCATGACTACATATGAGAAAATTGAGACATACTATAAGAAAATTGATCCTACCCTCTTTAAAATTCTCAGGTAGCTTAACCCTGCCTCTAGGGGCTGCCAGAAGTAATTATTATTGTTGACCACGTGCTAGATATTAAGTCAGTAACTTTTCATGACTTTTGAAATGACAACTGTAAATCCGTTGCTGGCTCTTAGTACCTAGACTGTGCACTAAGGTGCAAAAACCGGTCCGCGTGAGAGGGCTCCCGATGGTAGTGTGTCCCTTTCTCACGAGGTGGCCATGACCAAACAGAACCCGGGACAAATTTCTTGTAAAAACGATTGTGTAAATATCCTGATATATTGATGTTACCTAACTACGCGCTACCTACATCTACCTCATATTTTATTGTTAGTAAAAAAAATAAACCAAAACATAGTATACCCACAAATTTCTAAGTGTATTGTTTTAGTGCAATTAAATCTCACCTGGATATACAGAAATCTGGATCATATTAAACTATCATATTTCTCTTCAATGTCTTATCAATTTAGTCATTTATGATTTCAGTAAAACAAAAGCACTTATATAAAACATATGTATTTAAAAGGCTAAAAATTCCATTTCAATAAATTTTCACAATTAAAAACGAATTCCCAAAACAACTAATCTTCAAACCGTGACTTACATAATTATGACATCATTATGACAATTTTAAACATCATACCGAATTTGAATTTTAAAGCCATAGAGGAAAATTAATCCCTACAACAAAAATAACCTAACCTAACAAACATTTCTCTTCATATAGAATCTACGAAAAAATTAGGTATGTTTGTCGAATGTGAGATATCCCCACATATTATTATTAAGAAGAACGTAATGCAATATTTTGGACGAAAAAAAAGATTGAAATTTGAATAAAATTTTATTGATTTGTTTTTACCTATACATTACTGAACAATACAGTTTTAAGCAATTTTTTAGTAATGTAGCCTTTATCTCCAATGTGCTTGAGGATTTAGTAGTATTGAATTAAGTAGTCATGATCTTTATTAGTATGATGCGTTATGAGCAGGCTCGGCAATGTTGACATTTTAGTTTGTCTAATATTTTTTTTAAAATGTCACCAGATATGTAGTAAAATATGTTGTTTTTATAGTCTGATAAATCGGTTCTGTCTAGTAAGTGTATAAGAACATCACTCTTATCTGTCTCATTTCTTCTGTAGTGTTATTGTCTTCCACGATCGATTTTTTGGCACTTCGGAACTCATCTAAAGCTGTTACAAAATAGCAACTTTCGCATTGTAAACATAAACTGAAGAACAGTAGGGTTGTCGTTTGCCCATCTTTTCAATGTGGTCTTGCGAGGTCTTGTATGGTAATAGCATTAAAAAATCAGTTATTAACTCAGTAAAACTATTGTTGTTATCAGACCTAAGTCGCCGTCTTCGTTCTATATGGGTCATTAGGGTTTTCCCTTCGACTTTAAGTTAAGTTAAATAATGTCTTGTTTCTTCAAAGACTTGTATCCAAATATGTTTATTGTTAAGCCGCAAAGGGTATTTGAAACTCATTCCTATGGGATTTTTTTTGCGTTAAGAATATCTTAAAGTCTATCCAAGAACCGTAGGTTGACTGTGACTTCACTTTCCGTAATGCTGGGATGACAAACTGACCGCAGATAGTCTATTGCATCCGCCACAGAGGCTGCCGCTGCCGCGATAATGATGCCAATGGCATGCTATCGTCTCGGAACGATCGTGAGCGCGCTTATGTCAATAATATCAAAACAAACATAACCTCAAAAAGAATTTAACTCGTAATTTCAATTGTTTTCTGTGATATTCAAGCTTTAGCAGTTTTTCATTGCCTTGTACCTATCTTTTACCATTTTCTGCTTTTTTAGTGTCGTCAGTTTGAGGAAAACTACGTTGCTTTCTTCTTCAACAAAAACTGGTAATTTTAATGTCGTCATTTTTTCCTTATATTTCATTAAAATTTTTGGATATTTGGCTTACTTTTGTCTTCAATTCAAATAAAGAGTAATTTTCCAATCAACCATCGAATTAGCGTACCAAAACAAAATGTCAACTCGACAATGACATTTGACTCACGGTGCTGACGAATTCGGCCTGAGCACTGTAAACGTTGTTTGTGACGTAATCAATGACGTCATCACATCCAACGTGAACGCTGTTGTCGCGAAACGGGCCGTCTGTTAGCGCGCTCACAGTGCTGATGGTCACTATAATCGCGAAACGGAACACGGCCTTAATAGAGATAAGCACAGAACACATATATAAGAGATGCTAGTGATCACAGACTAAGTAGGAGATACTACGTATCTAGTGTCAGCGCTGCCAATTTGCGGGGAATTCCCCGATTTGCGGGGAATTATGTGTTAGCTCGGGGACAGCGCGGGGAATGACGAAAATCGGGGATTTTCGGGGAATCCAGACCAAATTTATGGCTGGGCTAAATTTAATGGAATGTCTTCACTCTTCTGACACAACTGTAATCTCCACTGGGTATAATTTCCGTTACCACGATTTTTTATTTGTGAACGTATTCATTTCTATAGTTGATAGTTAATTGTCTATGGTTGTTACCCCATGTTGGTTGAAAAAAACTACTACTACCTACTGTCTATGGTTGTCGATTTTTGAAATTGGTGCGAACTGTTGAAATTTTCAATAAAATAATGGAAAAGTGGTTAAAAAGTGCAGCTCCGGGTAAAAACCAAGTAAGTTGCATGTTCAGCATTAAAATATTATAGGTATACTTGTTATTTATGTAAGTGTAGAATTTGTTATTAATATGGTACTTATAGTCTTTTTTGAAGTTTAATGAACAATTTTGGTATAAAACTGTGTTTGTATGTAGGTATTCCAAAAATAACATGTCGGAGAAGTTGTGGGAAAGGAATCAAAAACAAGCGGGGAATTTCGGGGAATCGACAAGACTGACGCGGGGACTCAAGATTTTTTTATTGGCAGCACTGCTAGTGATGCTTGGACACATGGCAGACAATCTTCATACAACGGAGGCGCGTTCAGCGCCTCTGGGTGTAGTTGTCCGGTCCGGTTAACTCGCTCAAAGGCGTTGAACGGATTGCAGCAACCAAATCTTTTATCTCCCTCTTTCACATGATGTTTTATTTCTCTCTCTTTCTAGTAGATGACATTATAGAATATGGCCGCCAATATCATCCAATCACGTAAGAGTATTTCAGTTATAAACGTCAGAGCGTTTTACAACCATCAAATTCGATGGTTGTTCGGTTGTAACTCGCGCCGACACTCCAAGGTCTTGAACGGCCGGTTGTTTCACCCGGTTGTCACGCTCGAAGGCATTGAACGGGGTTAGAGCGAAAAGTTGTACTTCGCGCGAAGGCCCTGAACGCGCCTCGGAATTCTATCCGTAGCGCCATTTTGTTTTAGTGTTATATGACGTTTCTTTTTTTTAATTTACATGACAGGATCGATTCCGGATTTCCTTCCGGTCGACCATATTTGTTTTTATGTTTGTTTCTTGTTAGGTACCTTGTGCATAACTTCACTTTTTAATGAATTGAGTTTACAATTGTTTCTCCTAATTTTACGTAATTTATGGTGATACTACGAGTACTGTGTGTACAAAAGGTCGCGACAGGACGCTATTACTGGGCTTTGAGAAGCGACGCAACGAGTGGTTAGTGTCTGAACCCGGAATGATTTGAAGGAATTGCTCCAAGAACAACTTTGATAGCTTTCGTTTGCCAAAAGCACTTTGAAAGACGATTCTTCGCAAAATCATGTCTTACGGGCGTTGCTTACCCTTCTTTGTTTACTGAGGACGAGATTATAAGTGGAGTACTTTCTCGACATAATAGCGGTAAGTCTACATTTATTAGAAAAGTAGAAGCAACCGTAGTTTGCCCTAGTATTAACTTTAAAATTACTACATACCTCTTTCATATTAACTTAAATTAACCTCTAAACATTGTCGCGATAAGGTGTGTTGAATCTCCAAAGATTCACTATGGCTCTTTAGTTTGTTAGTTGCTGAATATTTTTTTCAGTTAGGTAAGTTTTGACAACAGTATAGAACAAAACAAACTTCCTATATGCTGCATAGAGTCTCCAAAAAAACTGCATTCGGATCTAAAGATCAGCACTCCGAAAATGTATAGTATTAGTCATTACTTTTCATGCAGAAAAATGCTGTTTTTTGTAATTGTAATCTGTCTGCTAATAAAAAGCAGCAATATGTTGGATTTTTAGTAAGCATTCTGCAGGAAATAATGTATGGAAATCACATTAGCCACAGGAAAGAATTATTATTCTATCAGTTGCAGTTAACTAGTCCAATGATTTGTGGGTAACAGTTCCAGTTATTTGTATTCCATTTGTAGTTTAAAAAAAAATTACTCGAGCATGTTACAATTCATCTTTTCAATTAACTATTTTAGGAAATAACTTCTTATCAATAATTTTTAACATGATTATTAATTGTTTCAGAAACCATTGCTCCAGTCCAAATGTACTAGAAACTTATCAGTATTTGAAACCTATTGAATCTTCAGGTAATAAAAACTTCTTGCTGACCAACACATATGCAAAGAAGATGACTGAAATGCAAATTTACCTTAGCACCAAAAGCAAAAAAGGCTATCAATTTTCTTTGCAAGAAAGCTTGATTGCTTTTGTGTTAGTACACAACCTACACTCACACAGATGTACCAGGTAAGACAAAAAGCTGTCATTTTTCAATGAACAAGACACACACACATACAAATGTGCTGTCATTTGCATGCATTGCAAAAGACGGACAGAGCGTTGTTGAATCACTCGTGATTCAACAACGCTCTGTCCGTCTTTTTTTCAGGTATGTGGCCATAAGGCTTTAAATTTCTGCAGATAATATTTTTCTACCGTCCAGGATAACATTAAATAAAATGGTGTCAAACTCAACATCCAAACTGGAAGCTGTCCTCAAGTTTTTGAAGTGCTGACAAAAGAGGTAAATCCTATATTTTTGAACTTTTCACTGTTAAAAAATGCCAAATAAAATTCTGTGACAAATTATAAATGCCTGATTTTATTGATGTTAACTCTACACATATTATAATATGTATAATATTAATTTACAATTTCAGATGACACTGTTACAGTAAGTGCATATTTAAATATTGTTTATAACCCATATCACCTAATTAAAGGGTTAAGAAATAACTTCCTCAATAAAAATATGAAAATGGATGGAAAAATATCAAAATGGAATGATATTGTTGTGTATCAAACAGACTGCAGTCACACAGAGTTTAGATAACTACACAAACAAACAACATGTTGTTCCTGAAAAGATAAAGAAAATGAAGGTATGTTCCTCTTTCTTTCTATTTATTAAAATTTTGCTATCCTAGTATGGTTTCACTTCAATATTATATTTGAATTCGATTAACATTAATATTTTGTTTTTAGGTGAAGAATTGTGTGAAAGTATAGCAGTACCTGGCAGCATTATCATGCAGTCCAAAATTTTGTAAGTATTATATTAGTAGCTTTCCGCTCGCGGCTTCGCCCGCGTTATTATTGTTTTCCCGTGGGAATTTTATATTTTCCCATAGGAAAAATAATTTTGTAGCCTATTTAAGCCGGGATAATAAATTTCAGCGTCGGTGGCGCTGTGTACTCAGCACTTGCCTTCCAATCGGGAGGTCGGGGTTCGAGACCCGCCATGTACCACTGTGTTTTTCATTTCGAATTTCATATGTACATTTGTCCGACGCTACTACGGTGAAGGAATAATCACCCTAACATAGGGTAGGCTCGAACCCCTCGGTGGGGACGTATAGGAGCTGTGATGATGATGATGATGATGAATAAATTTCATAGAAATTGGAGCAGATTTTAAAAATTTTCTATAGAAACTTTCAACCCCTATTTTGCACCCTGAGGGGGTGAATTCCCATAAACCACGAAACACGTGTTCAATGAAATATTTTTAAGAACATGAATCTCAAGTTTTATCAAAATCGTTGCTAATTTTAAGATTTTTCCATACAAACTTGCAACCCCTATTTCATCCCTTTATGGTAATTTTTTTTAAAATTCTTTCTTAGTGTGCGTCCACATTTTGAATTAAAACAACTGTCCAAAATACCCGTTTCTACCATTAGCGGTTACGGCTGTGCGTGCGTCTATAGATGGGAACACCTCCTTTTATACACGGTTATTTTTTTATCACCCTGGAAAATTTAAGGGACGCTTCACGACATGGTATTAGAATGATTTAAATATGAATAAAAAAATAACTTACTTACTTAATTTTATATTATTTTTTTTAAATATACAAAAAATGCTGCACTTGTTGAGAGCAGCATTTTTAGAGTTTTTTTGATTTTTTAAAATATTTTTTTTTTTTTTTTATATAATATTGGATGTGTCCTGAAGCGTTCCTAAAATTTTCCAGGGTGATAAAAAAATAACCATACATTTAATCATAGTATAATTTAATACACGGTGTTTCAAAATAATCAATAAATAATCAATTCTTTATCGAAAACTCATTATTAAAATGTGTTTCGCGTAATGTCATTCAACCCAAAATTTTCATGTAAATCATAGACATGATGATGATGATGATACTATGATTTTCATGAAAATTTTAGGTTAAATTACAAACGTGTAAAACGTGTAATAATGAGTTTTCGATAAAGAATTGATTATTTATTGGTTATTTTGAAACGCCGTGTATATAGATTAAAGAAACACAAGAATTGTAGTTCAAGTATGGATGTGAACCAAAGTATTTGATGTATTTCCCTTTCGCTGATTTCATCTTAGTATAATGATTACACAATCACCCAGATCACAGACATTAGCTAATTGTATAATCTTACAATGTGTAGACTACCCCATAACAATAGGAGAACGATTTACAAAAAGAAAAAGGTTTTTTTTGACGCTTAATTTCTTATTTTTTCAGCTCTAACTATGCTGATGGAAAACTGATGGATGCAGTAAGTAACCCTAAAAAAACTGCAAAAACAGTTATTAAAACGCAATAAAATGAGGTCACTTAGTTTATTTAATAGATATTTTAACCACACAATGAAGGAATCAATTTTGGATACTTTACATTCGCTGCCTACAACACAAGAGAAAAAAAAAGGAACCTCTGACAGGTTGACAGATCGCAATGACAGTATTGACAGTTTTTTTTTTTATTTATGGCTCTGGACACAATTCTAACACCCCCTCTCTATTTCAAAAAATAAATCACAACTTGAAATAGTACCATACTTTACTTTTAGTTTACTCAATCGCATTATGGCAACACTAAACTGTCAATGTCAACTGTCACAACGTCAAAACAAAAAAATGGCGTCGAACTATGCAAATGTAAACAAATAGTTAACAATTTAGAATCATCAAATTGTCCCTATAGAACTTAAATTTTTCACAACACAGCGGTTTTGTCATAACGTCTGCAATGTTTTTATCACTAGGCACATAATTCACACTCAAAGTATTCTTTGCAACAATGTCCTTTAGGAAATGAAATTTAATGTCAATGTGTTTTGAACGTTTTGTGTTTTCGTAATTTTTCATTATTTTAATAGCACTGTTATTGTCAATGTACATAGTAGCACTACACTGTTCAAATTCACTGCACAGTCCCTTTACATGTATAACTTCTGTAGCACACATAGCAGCAGCCAAGTACTCAGCCTCAGCTGTCGAAAGAGCAACTGAAGCTTGCTTCTTAGATGACCATGAAATCAGATTATGTCCATGAAATATTGCCATCCCACTTGTACTTTTTCTATCTGATATATCGCCAGCCCAGTCTGCATCTAAAAAGGCTATAATTTCATTGTTATTTTCTTCATTCTTTTTATATGTTAGTTTTAGTGTTTTTGTTCCCTTTAGGTACTTCAGAATCCTCTTGCCAGCTTTCCATAGATCTTCATTGTAATTGTCTAAGTATCTGCTTAGATAACTGGTGGCAAATGTTATATCCGGGCGTGTCATCATCGAAAGGTAAGTAAGACTTCCTATTAGATTTCTATATGGTAACTCCTTTGTTTTTGTTGTTTTTTCAGGTTGATATCCCGTTATCATTGGCGTGGAGACTGCATTACATTCAACCATGTTAAAATGTTGTAATAATTTATCAATAAATTTTTCTTGTGATAGTGTCAATGTTGTTTCATTTCTCTCTATATCAATTGCTAAAAAACTTTTCACACTTCCCATATCCTTTGCTGAAAATTCAATGTTTAATTTCTTTACCATATTCTCTATGTTGACATTATTTCCAATTAATAAAATGTCATCGACAAAAATAATCAGCCATATATTTATTCCAGTATATAGGCATACATCATGTTGTGATCTCTTCATACCACATTTTATACAAAAATCATTTATGCATTTATTCCAACATAGCGGAGATTCTTTCAATCCATATAGAGCTTTATTTAACCTGAGTACTGTTTTACTGTTATTATTTTTTATGTTGTCGACACCTTGTGGTATTTTTATATAAACTTCTGTATCTAATTTTCCATTTAAAAAAGCAGATGGAATGTCAAGTTGTCTAATGTTCCAGCCTTTACTGAATGCTTGTGACAATATTAACCTTATTGTTGACATTTTAGCAACTGGTGAATAAATCTCTTGACTTATTATATCCTGCTGAAAACCTTTAACAACCAGTCGTGCTTTTTTTATACCATCTTGTTTCGTACGGAACACCCATTTTGTCTCTAAGGCCTTCTTGTCATTTGGTAGTAGACATGGTGTCCACACTTTTAGGTTTTGTAAAGCATTTACTTCTGTGTTTATTGCATCAATCCATTCTTGTCCTTGTTCAACTGCTTGTTCATATGTCTGTGGGTTATCTTCTGCGATAAGTGCATATGCTAAATATAGATCATAATCTTCAAATTTTTTTGGTACTTTTATGGGTCTTTTTCGAGTGTCTCTACTTGTCTGTTCTTGAGAATTTCTATTATTTTCAATATTTAAATCTTCTTCTGTGCTTCTTGATTTCATATTATCTTTTTCTTCTAAATATTCTATTTCCTGATATTCATCATCATTGTTTATGTAATGTTCTACTTGTTTATCTAATTTAGCGTCTTCCATACTATATTTATATTTGTTTTCATTAAAACGAACATCTCTTGAAATAACTATATTGTTGGTCTCTGGGTTCCATAGTCTGTATCCACTGCCAGCATAGCCAACCATATACATTTCGCTTGCCCTTGGCTCTAATTTGTTTCTTTTGGGTAAGTTTACTACCCAAGCTTTACTTCCAAATATTTTCATGTTCTTAATGTCACTGTTGCCAAACATCTTTTCTATAGGAGTACCCCCTCTTAATGCTGCTGTGGGTGATCTATTCAATTGGTATGTGGCACATTTCACAGCTTCGGTCCATAGATATTTTGGCAGATTGCTCTCTAGTAGTAAGGCACGAACCTTATCCATTAAGGTGCGATTTAGGCGTTCGGCCACACCATTCTGTTGAGGAGTATAGCTGCATGTAAATTCTTCTCTTATGCCAAAATCATGACAGTAATGCTTCAAGTATTCACTTGAAAATTCGCCTCCATTATCGGATCTTGTGTTTAATATATTAATACCATTTGCCTTCGTTCTGTTTATGTACTGTATTAGGTAATCTTTTGCTTCACTTTTTACTTTTATAGGGTAAACTTCTGTGTAATGGGAATGATCTTCTATTATTGAGAGATACTACTTTTCTTCATTTAAACCATCTGTAGGCATTGGCCCCGCAATATCACAGTATATTCTCTCTCCTATTTTATTTGTTTTTGGTATACTTTTGCTTTCAAAAGGTTTCCTTGTGCTTTTTGCCTTCATACAGTCTTCACACTTCTCTTTAGATAAAGGTAAGCCTAATATTCTCATGCCAGCATGATTTAGATGGCCAAGTCTTCTGTGCCATGTATTACTACTTTCTGCTAATAATGAACTGGTTTCGTTTGATATAGTACATTCTAATATATACAAACTTCCATTTGATTTTCCTTTCAATGTTCCTTTGGGTGTATTAATGTATGTTAAATTATTTTTAAACGTTACTTTGCAATTTTTGTTATTTAGTCTTCGTACTGATATCAAATTATGTGACAGCTTTTCTATTATTAGTGCTTCCAAAGAGAATGATATCTTCCCAACAGTAAATTTTATGTTTCCTTTTTTATTTACCGTAATTACATCACCATTTGCAACTTTTATATTTATTGGCTCTATCTCATGTACTTCAGTCATTTTTGCCAAATACTGGTCACTGATCATGTTGTAAGTAGCACCGGAGTCGATAACAAATACAACTTTATCTGAGCTGCCGTTTGTGTATGCTGAGTAAGCCAAAAAGGCTAGATCTGTACTTATGCTTGGCTTTCTATAACTTGAGCCACGTGTTCGCCCTCCTCGAGCTCTGTTTTTATTTTAATTTCGACAATTTCGTGCGAAATGACCATGCTTCCCACATATAAAACACTTGTATGTACCTGTTGTTGAGGATGTGGTGCCAAATGAGTATGCTTCTGTACCCTTTTCTCTAAAATTTTGCATTTTAAGTTCAGCATCTAATAGTTTTCTTTTTGTGTATTCGAGAGTTAGTTCAGCATTTGTATTCTCTAAAGCAGTTATTGTTTCTTTATACTCTGTATTGTCCATAGTGAGTAGTAAGTGGCAGACTTTGTCGGACTCACTTAACCTTTCATCATACTCTAAATCTCTTATTATTGAGTCAAATTCATTGAAGTGCTCTTCAAGACTAGACTTTGAATTATGTCTCATAGTGAGCAATTTCTTTTTCAAGTATAGTTTGCTCAGAGTGCTTTTCTTTTCAAACATGTTTTTCAAGCAATCTACCATTTCCTTCGCATTTTTACAATCTTTTATTTATGTACTGTAAATGTTTGTCTTTTAAGCCTTGTACTATGACGCTCTTGGCTCTCGTGTCCTTCTTCTTAAACTTATCATCCTTAACCATGAGTTCTGTGATATCTGCTTGACTATGGTTATTAACTACAGCATCCTTGCAACCATGCTCTTCCAAAAGCAGTTCTATTCTGAATAACCAGTTTTGAAAGTTGATTCCATCCAATTGGGGTATAGACGCCACATTGCCTGTATGGGACGCCATCATGATTATTCGTAGTAAACTACGAATCCGCAAAAGAAATAAACTGTCCTAATCTTTGTCCATCTGACTGAAATATGGGTGACCTGGGCCCATAACCTATTAAAACGCAATAAAATGAGGTCACTTAGTTTATTTAATAGATATTTTAACCACACAATGAAGGAATCAATTTTGGATACTTTACATTCGCTGCCTACAACACAAGAGAAAAAAAAAGGAACCTCTGACAGGTTGACAGATCGCAATGACAGTATTGACAGTTGTTTTTTTTATTTATGGCTCTGGACACAATTCTAACAACAGTTTTACTTTTTGATCAACTATTTGACAGTTTGAGTGGGATAGCAATTTATTGCAAAGAAGCTAAGGGAAGCCTCTACGGACAGCTGTTACTACACCATAACCTCATCTCATCATGTATTCTGGGATGAAGCCATAAAATAATTACAAAAAAATATGTATGTGCATTCCGCAGAAAACGAAAAGTCAGTGCCCATTTTGAAAAATTCTATTACAACATTAAAAAGTTACTAGAGGCTGTAGCAGTTTTTTAAAAAAAGAAGGAATAAAAATAATGCAGCTAAGAGATTTAAATTCAGATCCAATTGAGAATTTAAGTCAGTTGCGGGTATACAATTATAGAAATAATAGCCCAAATTGCCACAGTCTCAACTGCACCTTTAAGTCATTATTAACAACTAGAATTATACAATTTCTTTAAAAAATTTAATTGTGAAGATGAAAGTAATTACTTTACAGACTGTAACAACATTTTGCATAAAGCTACAGACATTATTCAATAACACTGATGATGTCATGCTTGGTTATCTCAATACAGAATATATCTTGCAACAGGCCCATCGAGAACGAGTATGTGTGCACTCAGAGGCCCACACATTTGGGTGGGTAGTGCGAAAAGTATTAATGAAATTGAAAAATAATTGCAGCTCCTCCAAAAATTGCCTCACTACAAACGAGGAAATAAACATGACCAACAGAAGTTTTTTACAACGAAAAAATTGCTTGCACTACCCACTCGAAGGTGCAGTGAAGTGTTTCGGCACAGTAATTACTGAATCAAATGAACACCTGGAAAGAAAAGCTCATGAAAAAAAAACATATGCCAAAATATAAAAGAGCTAATAAAGTCCAAGTATTTAGTTGATTTTATTGACTGTGCCAAACACACAAAAACATTATCCTAGATCATTTTCTCTGGTTACAAAATTTACGATTGTGAATTGGTACAAGAAATAAAATCTGAGCACTGTAAACACAAGAAATAAAATCTGTATTTAGTTTGAGAAATTTGAATTTACCATTAATGCACAAATGACTACAAAAATATGATAAAAAAATAAATAAGTTTTTGTCAGTCCTTTTACTCGAGTGGCCTGTGGGTAGAATATACGCGGCGGGCCTATAACGCTTTACGTGTACAGTACAACAATGGCTTTAGGATGCTGTTGCGGCTGCCATGGCGATGTAGTGCTTCAGGGATGTTCGCCGAAGCTCGTACGGATGGCTTCCCAGCTATCATTCGCAAAAAGGTGGCATCATTACTACAAAGGCTACGTAGTAGTTCGAATAGCATTCTAAAGGTCATTGCTGATAGGTTGGACTGCCCTATACAAAAACATTGGGTAGGTTTGTTGATAGGTCTTTCTAACAATTAGTTTATAAGTACTTAAATTGTTACTAACATATAAAATGTATGGACTCTTGTATGGTCTGAAATAAAGTTGTATTATTGTGCTATCACATTGGAGGTTTGATGAAATGAAACACTGGTGGCTTGTTGAATGTTTGATCATTTATCGTGCTTTACAGTTGAATAGATTTATCACTAGTTCTTATGAATTAAGACGATAACTGATTGCAATAATGGATGAATAAATTGAATTATATACAATGGCGTCATGCCGTGATCTCGAGAGAAGTTAGAAGTGGAACAGAGAGGAAAGGTTATGAAGTGATGAATACATGAAGATTGACTCTTAGCGAGTAGCGCCATCTATCCATTTCGTTAGGTACTACATCCTTTAATGACTTAGATTTATGCTTGAATCGATACTTGAAGTTATACAGTGAGAAGGGACAGATGGCGTTAGATGTCTCGAACTTACAATTGACTATGAACTATAAACCATGTTAATTTGCATTAACATTCCTGGCCGGGGCCTAGGAAGTGAAAGACCTAGTCTGAAACGACAATGAATATGAAATTGAATAGTTGAATTAAAGTTACTTAAGCTAAGTAAACTATGATTACAGTGACGGCAATTGATAATAGTTATTACAATGATTACAATAGTATTAACCAATTAAATACACTAAACTCTAGATTGAACTGACACATAATTGACTTCCTTATCTAAAGGCAATTTACACAGCTTTACAACAGGTCTTATTAATTCTCCAGATTGTGTCCTTAATTTGACTGATCTGACAACTTTATCTTTTCCTGAATATAATTCCATGACCCTACCGCGCCTCCACTGCTGGGGCGGTGAATTCTCATCAATGATGAAAACCAAATCGTCCAATTCTAAATTGACAGATTGATTGTACCATTTATTCCTGACTTGAAGGGAAGTTAAATACTCAAGGTGCCAACGTGACCAAATATGCTGATACATCTTTTGAATAGCTTGAAACCGTGATAACCTTGACAGCTTGGTATCCTTCCATGGAGACTCTGGTGAGGAAACCAATGGCTTACCAATCAGGAAATGACCTGGAGTGAGTACCTCAAGATCGTTGGGATCTTCTGACATAGGAGTTAAGGGTCTCGAATTGAGTACTGACTCAATCTTACTGAATATCGTTGACAACTCTTCGAAGGTAAGAATAGTGTCACCTACCTCCTTTCGAAGTAACGTTTTGGTACTCTTGACTGCAGCTTCAAATAGACCTCCCATATATAAATATTGAACTCCCAGTGAATATGCTGTCGACGGAACTCTTCCTTAAGAACAAACTCATGATCTACAAGAAATTGATTCACCTCCTTGAGGTAGTTACTAGCTCCGACGTAATTAGTACCCCTATCGGACCTAATAAATGACGGTAGTCCTCGTCGACTGACGAACCAAGTAAAGGCTGCTATGAACGCCTCTACGGACAAACTTGATACAACTTCCAAATGAACAGCCTTCGTGGCCAAGCACACGAAGACGCATAAATAAGCTTTGACTGACCTAGCATTCCGGAGTAGGCTTGATTTGACTAAGAAGGGACCGGCAAAGTCCGTGGCTGTACCGGAAAATGGAATTGCCGCCGTAACTCGGTCGGCAGGAAGATCCGCCATAAGTGGTGACTGAATGACTGGCTGGAATCTGAAACATACTAAACATTTCCTGATGACACGAGAGACTTGACGCTTCGCCGAGGGAATCCAGTATTCCCTGCGAATAATAGACATAAGGGCTGTGGTAGCAGCATGACAATAACTGTTATGATAATGACTAATGAGTAACTGAACAAATTGATGATCTTTAGGCAATAAATATGGATGTATTGACCTATACTCCAGCTGTGATCGCTTTAGCCTTCCTCCAACTCTGATAAAACCTTCTTGATCAATAAATAAACTAAGTTTCTGAAGAGAGGTACATAATCTTCTACCTCTTTGAAGACATTCTATCTCCGATGAATATGATTGTGATTGAATCCGCTTGACCCAGTATTTGGTAGCATTTCTAGTTTCCATTAATGATAGGCCCTTTGTTAAATTCCTCTGACCTCTGCTTAACTTTAAATTATTAATGAATCTGAGAACATAAGCAGTAACATTGATGAGTCGGTTGAAGGAGCTGGTGCGTTGAAGTAACTCTATATCCCATTGATGATGTGGGGTGATGACATGAATAATTTTCTTGAATCCAGGTAGCTCAGTCGGAGGGTTGATTCTTGTCCTAGGCCATTGAGCGGCAGGATGATGAAGCCATGGTGGTGATGTCCATAACTGATGAGAAAGCATGTCCTTTGCAGACATACCACGAGAAGCACAATCAGCTGGGTTGAACTCTGAACCGATGTGTCTCCATGTCATGATTCTTGGTGAATTTTGAATGTACTGAACCCTGTTACATTCAAATGTTTGAAGTATATGCGGTTTGGCTTGCAACCATGAAAGTACAATTGAGCTGTCCGACCAAGCATTGATACTATCAAGCTGTATCATGTTCTCATATGATTCTGCTACATGATTGAGAAGCTTGCATGCCAAGTGAGCTGCATTTAGCTCTAACTTAGGTATTGTTTGAAACGTCTTCTTAGAAGCCAATTTTGATTTTGACATAATAAGGCTTACTTGAACCTGGCCTGATGAATCTTCCGTCCGGAGGTACACAGCAGCAGCATAGCCCAGCTCAGATGCATCTCCAAACCCGTGAAGTTGGTATGACTGCGCCTGAGGAATTGACACACACCTAGGCAAACAGAACAGTGATAAATATGGTAAATCATCGATTAACTCTTGCCATCGGTTATTGACTGACACTGGAATTGGATCATCCCAGTTAAGGCCATCTACAAACAATGATTGAATAAGTGACTTGAATCTGAATATGACTGGTGCGCAGTACCCGCATGGGTCATATAATCTTGCAATAATACTAAGAATATTTCTCTTGGTGATAGGTTGGCCTGATGGTATATTGACCTTGTATGACAATGAATCCGATGTGGGGTCCCACTGTATTCCCAGAACCTTGATGAAACTTCGATCATCACCGTCGAACTGATGTATCCTTTCGCAGTGATCACCTGGGATGTGCTGTAGCAGCTGAGGATTATTTGATGACCACTTCCTCAGCTCGTATCCTGCACTGTTCATTAATTGAATGAGTTCCTTCATGATTTTTTGAACTTCATCTATGGAGTCCGCTCCCGTTAAGATGTCGTCCACGAATATCTGACTCCTGATGACTTCAGACGCCCTTGAACTTGGGTGAGAGACCTCCCAATCTGCTGCTAATTGATGAAGTGTTTTAATTGACAAATAAGGACTTGACCTGAGACCATAAGTGTTGGTGTTGAGTTCATACGTCTTGATGGGATCATCTGGGCTGTACCTCCATAGGATGAGCTGATATTTCCGGTCCTCCGGGTGAATCCAGGTCATTCTGAACATCATTTTGATATCAGTTGTGATGACATATTGATGAAGTCGGAACTGCATTAGGATCTTAGTGATATCATTTTGAAGTGGTCGCCCTGAATGTAGGCACTGATTTAATGAAACACCAGTTGAAGTATTTGAACTTCCGTTGAATACCACTCTGAGCTTGTCTGTCTCCCGTTTGAATATGCCATGATGAGGAATGACATAGTGTTCCGAGTCAAAATTGAATTTTGATTCTGACATGTGACCTAACATCTCATATTCCTTCATGAACTCCTTGTATTTGCATGAGAATTCTTGATTCTTACTCATCTTTCTTTCGAGAGCCTTCAGTCGTTGAATGGCTATAGCCTTGGAGTCCCCAAGTGGTGAATGGTTTGATTTAAATGGTAGTCTTACCATATACCTTCCATCAGGCATTCGCTGAGTAGTGGTTGAATAAATATTATCACACTCATCATAATCAGGGTGACTGACCTGTTCCGGTGGAGGCTCCTCCACCTTCCAGAATTTCTCGATAGCTTCCTGAAGAGAATTGATGTGTGCTCCATAGTCCAGCACCGACGTGGCCTCTGCATTGGTTGGTGGCTGACTCGCCTTGACTGGTCCCATGATGACGTGACCGAAGCAGGTACCATAAGCAGAAATGCCTGAAGATAGACAGATTTTTGAACCATCATATACGTAATTGAGGATATCAGTTCCTAAGATCATATCCACATCTTGAGGTGAATTGAAAGTATGATCGGCTAACTTGATCTGTGGATTACCCCTTAAAATACTCTTAGCTTGAATGAATATTGAAGGAAGATTGCCTGTGACCTGTGGCATGATATAGGCGGAGGTGCTGACTATAGGTACTGATTTACCCACTGGCTTGATTACAATAGTAGCCCTAGACCCAGGTTTGCTAACCCTTTGATTGCCAACTCCATATAATGAAATAGATGTGTACTGTCGAGGCAGTGATAATTTTTCTATCAATGATTCCTTGACAATTGAGATACTGGCCCCAGTATCTAATAAGGCCCTAGCTTGAAAATAGTTACCACAACGATCCCGAATATGAACAATAGCTGTGGGGCATAGATTTAATGAAGTTGAGTTTGCCTCGACAGTGGCCTCATCTCATTGATTCCTCATCGGACCAGTCTGAAGTCCGAAACGCAGTTCATTAAATTGCTGCTGAGCCTGAAGTGCGAGATCCCCCACTCGGTGACGCAATGGCATACGGGTCTGACTTGACTCAGTGGCAGATGAGAATGAAGCAGGGGGAGTCCCATTTGGTGATGACCTTGAGGATGAGGCAGGTGCAGCAGCCTGATGACCTCGGGGTGATGAAGCTCGCTCTGACGGGCTGGACCGCTGACCTGATGGTGCTGTGTTGACTACATTGGTGCACAGGAGTGAATTATGATCCTGTGACCTACACCGTTGACACCAGTTGGGATGCGTGCACTCGTTAGCGTAGTGCTTCCTTAGGCACCTGAAGCAGTAGCCCCCTTTGAATGCCTAGCTCTTCCTAGCCTTGACTGCTAGTTGTGTGAATTTAGGGCACCGGTACAAGGTATGTTCAGTGCCTTGACAGTAACTACAAGCACGGAGCGATGTTACCTGGTTGACTCTGGGAGAGTCCTCAGAGGTGGAGTGATCTTCCTCCTAGGTTGAGGTGAACGGGGAGGTGTCTTCCTCTGAGACTGCAGCGGTGGACTTGAAGCAGCAGCAGCTGGAGCACTTACTGGATCCGCCAATGTCAACTGCAGACGGCACTGCTCATCCAGCAGCTGCAGGAGTTGATGGATGGTGGGGAGGATCTCACTATCCTTCCCATACCTCTCCTCAAATTGAGATCTGATTCTACCGGGCAACTTCTGTAAAATGATGAATAGAATTAAGTATGACCACTCTTTAATAGGTACTTGTAGTTTCTCCAGCGCCTGTAGTGTCTCTCTTAGAGGATCACAAAGGCTGGACCTGAGTGATGATGTGCCATCATGAATGACCGGCAATTTGAGGATACGATCTATGTAGTGATCCAACAGCAACCGCTTATTTTGATAACGCTGCTTAAGTAAATTGAGTGCTACCTCATAGTTGATGTCATCCATGGGTAGCTGCCTTACCAGGGATAATGCTTCTCCTTGAAGAGAAGCCCTTAAATAATAATGCTTCTCTGCATTTGACATGTGAAGGCGCTCGTGAACCAGGGACTGAAACAAGTCATAGAATGGAATCCAGTCCATAATATGTCCTGAGAACTTGGGTAATTCAATGAATGGTAACTTAGCAATTACCTGTGGTTCACCACTGAACCTTTGGTCTGATGATGACCCTATTGCTGATAGGCCTAATTGATCAATTTTAATGACCAATCCATTGACTTCACTAAATTGACGATTAAATTGAG
Organism: Schoenobius gigantellus; assembly: GCA_963935595.1. Taxonomy (NCBI): domain Eukaryota; kingdom Metazoa; phylum Arthropoda; class Insecta; order Lepidoptera; family Crambidae; genus Schoenobius; species Schoenobius gigantellus. Next base: position 43,157,986 of record OZ012541.1, on the reverse strand, counting down.
ATAACTCACCTTCTGGGAGAGGCTCTGATGTGACCTGTTGGTAAGCTTCAACAAATTCCCCATAATATTTGTCAAAGTGACGCTTAGCAACACTAGCAGCAATAGTAGTTTGATTTTCCTCAACAGTCTTATAGAAGTCTGTCAACATCCTATACTTGGCCCTAAATAGCACCTTGGCATTACCCTTCACTTCAGTCATGATGATTAATTACAACAATGTACTTACTTAAATTAGACAAATGATAATTAACCTATCTTACGTAAATAATAATTTAATGTCACTTATTTACTAACTGTTTGTCTCTTGAAATAGAATATAAGTAACAATATGAAAATAAGTAAGTACTGATTAACTGAATCAAGTGAAATTAATATATACCTATAGTACTTACAGTTTAACACAAAACCCAATGAATGCTGAAATTATAACACTTGATTGTCACTGATTGATATTTCACTACAACGCCTTACTTGTACACTTGTACTCCCGGCGCCAGCCTTGAGAAGGAGCGCGTTCTGTCGCTACACGTTTGATCTTGAACGACGCACTCGCTCGACCAGACAGAACAATACAATGTTGTTGTTGACCAATTTAATTTCACTCTCTTGATGAATACAGGTGATGTGATGCTACGCTGACGGCACCACAATTCCTTCCTGGATTCCTCGTGATGAATTCGAGATTAGGTAATGCACAATGACCTGGGCCTGAATCTTCTTGTCTTGATAATTACGTATTTCTTACGTACACCAACGTTTGTGACTGATTATTCTTGAGTTATGATGATTCCGTTAGCTTCGTGCTGATAACGCTTGCTTATAGTTGATGTTCCCCTCATGGGCCACCAAAAATGTGCTATCACATTGGAGGTTTGATGAAATGAAACACTGGTGGCTTGTTGAATGTTTGATCATTTATCGTGCTTTACACTTGAATAGATTTATCACTAGTTCTTATGAATTAAGACGATAACTGATTGCAATAATGGATGAATAAATTGAATTATATACAATGGCGTCATGTCGTGATCTCGAGAGAAGTTAGAAGTGGAACAGAGAGGAAAGGTTATGAAGTGATGAATACATGAAGATTGACTCTTAGCGAGTAGCGCCATCTATCCATTTCGTTAGGTACTACATCCTTTAATGACTTAGATTTATGCTTGAATCGATACTTGAAGTTATACAGTGAGAAGGGACAGATGGCGTTAGATGTCTCGAACTTACAATTGACTATGAACTATAAACCATGTTAATTTGCATTAACAATTATTATTATAAATTATCTTGGTTTTTATTTAATTTCCTTAGTAAGTTTGAAATAATATGAAATAAAAAATAACTGGCTTATAAGCTTACAAGGTACGCAGTAGAAAATTTTTGGCTGTATATCCTCCCGCTTCCTTTGCCGCTTAGCTAGAGATGAATTAAAAAAGAACAAACGTCATACAACACTAATAATTCCTGGTACTACCCACTGGAACGTCCGTGGGGACTATAGTCCCCAAAATCTCGATCTTCTCGATCGACCTGGGTACTATGGTACCCAGTTCCCTTTGCGTAAAACCGCGCGGTGTGATAAAAAAATCGCGAAAAATAAAATATTTTCTCTATGGCTTTATTCCTTTGTCAATAGTCTCTTTCATAAGTTGACAGGTCATGTCCAATTTATTTTTAGTCTTAGATTGAAATAAATTTGTCATAGTCTGCGGTTTAACTTACTTGGCCGTATCCATACGTTTCTTACTCCATGACCGATGAGATTTATTGCGTACTTACTTAGTCTGTATTAGTATTTTCGTAGAGTGTTCTATATCAAAATAAACTAGAAGAATTGGGCTACATTATTATGTATGGTTTATGATAGTTTATAGTGTTATATTGGGGGTGATTCTGAAGCGACCACCTAAAACTATAACTAAATAAAATTAGAGATAGAAATGTCAATCACCGTTTGGTATTCAGAACTCACAAGTTAACTCTAAAATTAAGAGTGACGTTACTAAACTACTCAATTTAGTGTTAGATGTTATTTTCGTATTCTGACATGCTTCCTAAATGTAATTTTTTCTATAATTTTAAATATGTCAAACTAATTTTAGGAGGTGAACTTTTAGGTGCCGTCTAAATTTATCTTGTTACTTTTTAACGATTTTCTAACATTACCGAAGTCAATTTTTTTTGTGCAACTTGCCAAAAGGATGATGAATTGGTTGTTATGGCATTTATAAGGAAAGGCTTTTATAGCATCAATTGCCAAGTCGTGAGTTGTAATTTGTTTGTTCCCAAGTTGTCTAATAGTACTGACATTTAGATGATAGGTAGGTTATGTATGTATGTATTTACTCATACAACAGAAATTAATATTCTATCTGCAGATAGAAGTATGCCTATCTAAAATTTGTTGCCTAGCAATTACTATTATTTGTCAATAAATAACAGCGGTTATTATGAAAAGAAAACAAAAATTACTAATGAAACAAAATACGCAATTTTAAAATTCAGAGGAAGTCACGAAGTACCTATCAATGCAACTACAGACTACCACGTATTTTTTTTTATTTCATGGCATTTTATGGATGGCATTTCGAATAATTTTTCTTTTGTGATAAAATGAATGATAAATAATAAAATTTCTTTTCTGTTATTTACAAATACGATCAAATCTTAAATTAATAATTTCTGATAGTAAAATTAGTAGAATATAGCTGTTTTTAATGTTTCTAAATTATCCTGTTTTTCTACAGCACTAGGTGTATTTATAATCTGTGTATTCAATTTAAGAAATTGTCAAATACAGTTTAAATTAAGAGTCCGGCGTTTCAGAATACGAATTACCTAAAACTAATTTAAAATTATATGTTTAATTTTAGTTTTAGTTTTAGTGCAGGTAACTTCAGAATTACCCCCATTGGTGTCGATTCTGGCATGATTCTCTAAACCTAAAACTAAATTTGACAACAGTCTATCCTTGTCATATTCTATACAAAATGACAAGGAGAGACTGTTGTCAAATTTAGTTTTAGGTTTAGAGAATCATGCCAGAATCGATACCATTGCCACACTAAACGTTTTTTTCAAAAAGTGAGTATTTTTGAAATTTTAAGCACTTTAGTTACTATTCTCGTCATTATTCATTCAATTATGAATCCTTATCTAATTAACTATTATAAGTTCATTCCTTATTAAATTAGCTTTCCATACGTATTTTTTATTTAATTTTAGACACAATAATTTATTTTTTGAATTTTTTTTAAATTTGAGGTCGCGCGTGCGCATCTCGCGTATATAATTACGTAATTAATCGATTTTATTATTATTTCTTTTTTCATTAAAAATATTACCCAAAACTATTATATATCAAAATAATCTTTAAGAATAGGGCTATAATAATATATATGGTTATTTAAAGTTTTATAAAATAGTTTTTGTGCAAAATTTTTTTTTTAAAAATCGGGTCTTCCGCGACCTTCCGAACATTTTCGCGCTTCATTCATTTAATTATTAATCCTTATCTAATTAACTGTTATAAGTTCCTTCTATATTAAATTACCTTTCCATACGTATTTTTTGTTCTCTTGTAGACAGTATATGTCACTCTCCGCAATTTTTTGAACACTCCGTACGCGCCGGGGTGAGTCATTCCGCAATGGCGGCACCTTTGATATTTGAGATATACTACTTTTTGCTTTTGAAACCCACCACGCTTCGCGTGGCGAACGTTCGAGTGGGTATGGCAGTCGGCAGTTTGATACGTAGTATCTCTAATAAGTCTGTATCTCTAATAAGTCTGTGCTTGGACAGTAATTTGTGATGCTTGCTACTCATTGGTTTGTTTGAGTTCTAATATAGTAGTGAAATGAATGAATTAAATGCTCTCCAACGACCAATTGCCACATATTAAAAAAAAAATAAAAAAGAAGAAGAATTAAATGCTTTCTTTAGAGTTGCTTTTTACAGTTTTTTTCACACTATGTACTTATGCTAGTACCTATTAAATTAAAGCTGAAATAATAAATCAAATAGTTTTAAAGCAAAATGTTTTGGCAGTTTTTGACGTAAGTTTTTCCTGTAATTTTTTACTTTTTGTTTTACTTACATTAACATCACAACTAATACAACTTATATTAATAACTAGGAACAATTGTTTCTTTGTTTCTTAAATTCTTGTGTTCATGTTTTCCGGGTATTGTCATAGTAAGTGTTTATTATCTGTTTTTTTTAATCATGTTTTCTAGCAATACACTACACTAAAATGAAATTAATGGATAAGGTGTAGTAATTATTCATATTTCTTTTGTATATTCAGCCAGGCCATCATTATTAAATTTATAACCTAAGGTTCCTTTATATTTTTATTAATCAATAGATTATGTATATTACCCTTCCTCACAAACAGATTCTTCTTTGTACCACTTAATGGCTACGAAATCACTGCACTCGCTTAACATCCACAAGGCCCACCTTTCTTCAATTCTCTTTGATGTATCTGTCAACCAAAACTGTTACCAAAATGTGTAAGGAACACTACAACTTACATGTATGCTGACTTTTAAAAATTCCTTGGCTGATGAAGAAGGTCTACAGGAAGACTTCATAGTTTACTTATATGGTGCAAACTGACTGGAATACTCAACCCCGAAAAGTATGTTCATATCAGTTTTACCTATCTCAATAAAATTAAAATTCAGCTGTGTAAATTCGCCAATAGTCAATATTGAAACAGTAAAACACTTTGGTATAACACTTGATCAAGGTCTTCCATGTTACAACTACAAAAAAAGTTCAAACAGTTTGGCGAGAAGTATATTGAAATATGGATCTATTGTTTAGATTCCACACTACACATATATTAAGAATTGAAAGAATACAGAAAATATTTATTGTATCATGGGTCTTTTTTCAAGGCGTGGTTAAAAATATGGGTCTTACATCGACAGACTTTTAACATAAAGAATTTTAATATGCTTATAGCCAATTTCACCAACCTTGTCTTAGCTTAGGGGACTCTCAGGTGGCATGCTGTCACATTCTTTTCTTTAACTCGGCGCCAATGACATGAAAATAATTACGAGACCAATGACACCGGGTCATCATGACCCAATTTTTATCAATAACTGTTACACGAAATTTATGGAGTCACTTGAATCTTATCTCCAATCCTTTTCTCAATTTTTATTAATCTCATTACTCACCGGCTTCGCTGTTCGTATCATTTGTATGCTGATGATCTTCAACTTTACGCTCAGGCTGGTGTTGATAACTTAAATGAGGCTATAGATAAAGTCAACGAAGACCTAATTGCTATCAAAACCTGGTCTGATCAGTTTGGAATTCTAGTTAACCCGGCAAAATGCCAAGCAATCATTATAGGTAGTCCCAGGGCTACAGCAAAAGTGGCTACAGTTAATTTGCACCCAGTTATATTTGACAACAATATAGTCCCATTTTGCAGTAATGTAAAGGATCTTGGCCTTTATTTAGACTCGACGTTCAACTGGCAGTCTCAGGTATCCAACATCTGTCAACGGGTAACTGGGATACTACGGTTTCTTTACCGGTTAAAGAACTGTCTGCCTCCTGATATTAAGAAAATGCTTGTCCAGACCTTGATCTTTCCTGTCATCGATTATGGTGATGTGTGCTATCTCAACCTGAATGCAGATCTGCTCAACAAATTAGACCGGCTTCTGAATAACTGCATTCGGTTCGTCTACAATCTGCGAAAATACGACCATATATCTGAGCATCGGCAGCGTTTGAACTGGTTACCTATCCGGCAGCGTAGACATGTAAGAACTCTAAATACGCTTTTCGCCTTTCTGAATGGTCCCAATGCACCCAGTTATTTAAACCCGCATTTTCAGTTTTATGTACGTCTCATAATCGACCTCTTCGGTCAGCATCCAATTGTCTTCTTACATGTCCATCTCATAGCTCTGAAATAATTCACTCTTCCTTTTTCGTACAATCCATTCTTCTCTGGAACGCGCTGCCTTTAGATATTAAGAAATCTATCAACAGGTTAAGTTTTAAAAATAAATTGCGGAAATATTTACAACAGAACTGGATAACATCATAACGTCGCTTATTTGTTGGCTGTATTATTGTTGTAATTTGTTAATGTTGTGGTATAATAATATGTATTAGTTTATTTGTTATAATATTTATGTATTAGGTTTGAAATATTTTTAATGATTTCGATGTTAAATTGTTAATTTTGTTTTTGGTACATCTACCACAGTTGCTCTCTGCACCATCCAAAGGTTGACTGGTAGAAAATGCCTCAGGCATTAAGTCCGCCGTTGTATACAATGTACATAAAGTGTTAATAAATAAAAAATAAATTTTAATTACTGTTTATCTAATAAGGGTTCTTTACTTAGGTAGTAAAATAAAAATAAGTTTTATAAATCAAATTTTTTAAGCTTTCTTGATAACACATGCAAAATCAATGTTGAAAACATAACATTTAAATTTTTGATATTTGGTAAATTATTCTTTGAAGTAATAGGAATCAATAATCTTACAGATTAAAAGGGAGATAAAACCAACTTTTTATAATGAAAATAATAAGGAATCAATCTTCTTCATCAATCAAAGCCATGGAACTGCTGCAGTTATTGCAGAATGGAATCAAATGCTCTGGGTTTACGTAAATGTTGTATACATGACAAGTATGAGATGTTTTTTTGTCCTTTTTAGACGGACGTATTTGACATCCCTTGGGAGTACCTCGTTGTTATTAACCCAATATATTATGTTCGCATTTATGCCCAATATATTCCATATAAATTGTGGTCAATATAAAAATCCGAAACAGTCTGCGAATCTTTATTGTCGGAATCTGACTCATCTAACAACGCCATAATACTCTCCGGGTCCTTGGATAGTTACATTTTTATTAAAAATCCTAAAAATGAAAAGGTATATTAACTTATAAGGAATAAGCGATGATGCTGGGTCATAATGACCCGTTTTGACTTGACACAACAGTAGCTTACTGCACAGGCGGCGTCGCATTGAGAATACCAACGAGACGTGTAGAGGGGTGCTATATCTCCAGCTACATAAAGATTCACAACACATGATTAGTGCAAAAATAAAATATGTCCGTTAAAAACTGCCTCGGGTCAATATGACCCAGCGTCATTGTCGTCGGGTTAAAGAAGAAAAGTGACAGCCTCATCTTAGGAGCTTCCTATGTTAAGATTGGTAAAATTGGTCATTGGTCTAGACATCGTTTCTCGACCGGGGGGTCGCATTTGTCATTAAAGTTGATTGCAGCCTGAGGGTCAGTCGGTCGGTCGCAGTAAGACCTCGAAACATACAAACTGTACCGGCAACCTCGCAGGATTATATAGCGAGTAGTAGCATCAACAACTACAATGTTTGTTCTACGAATTTTGAAAATTCGTTGGATTTTACTTTCATACAAAAATAAATATTTGTTTAATATACCTAGAATGTTTGTAACTCTACGCGCAAAGCACGCGAGCGTAGCCTTGTCTTCCGTCGTCGTTTATAAACGAAACATAGACTTATAAATGTCACAATAGTGCAATATAAACTTGAAAATTAATTTTTGTTCAATGTATTGAGTTATCGACTAGAAATACAGAGAGGGCAACAATGACGATTTTTTTAATTGAGGTTTTATTTAACGAACTGCTTAAAAGTTTACTTTAAGCACCGTTTTGTAAGCTGCTTTATTAATGATTATTGGTAACTAATATTCTATTTTGAATAGAATGAAATTGCAGAAAATGCTGGAAGAACTTGATACAGCCAGTAGAGAAGTGGGATTGTCAGTCAACACAGAGAAAACAAAAGCTATGACTAATGAGAATGCAACCACAGGAATAAACAAATAATAACACCATACAATATGTAAATAATATATCTATATAGGGCAACTAATTTCACCCGAAAATTCCATGGCCCAGGAATTAAACAGAAGAATTGGAAATGCATGGAAAAGGTACTGGTCTCTCAAAGCTATCATGAAAAATTAACAAATAAGTATGAACATCAAAAGAAAATTATTTAACACATGTATATATTACCAATATTTACATACGGTTGTCAAACCTGGTCACTCACCAAGGCTCAATGTACTAGATTAAAAACAAGTCAAAGATCCATGGAACGAAGTATGATCAACAAGAGAAGAATTGAAAAGATAGGCAATAAGAAATTGAGAGAGAACTGGATTGGCCGACATTACATGCAAAATAAAATACCTCAAATGGAAGTGGGCGCGATATACAATAAGAGGACGAGAAAAATGGAGCAAAACCATTACAACATGGTACCCAAGAGGCTATAAAAGGAAGACAGGCAGACAATTTAGACGATGGGATGATGAGATAGTGGAAATTGGTGATAGAACATGGACAAGAGTGGCAATTGATAGAAAAGAGTGAAAAAGACTGGGGAGGCTTTTGCCCGGAAGCACACAGATTGAAAACAAAAAATAGATATATTAAGGTTACCGTATATTAAATTGTAAATTGTGAATAAAGGCTCTAAATAAAAAAAAATAAAAAATAATATTCTATTTGAGGTCTTTTGTTTTTTATTTGGATACGATACAATGGAGGGGCGACGAATCCGTACAGTCAGCAGTACTCTATGAAAAACGATATTTCATGTTTCCTACCACGGTTCTCTTCGATGCGAATATTCGTTCATAGTTTGACAGAGGAACTTATTACTTGTCCGAATTTTCTTATCCAACTTACATTTGACGTTTGACCAACGTCTTTTTTACTATATGTATTGTTTGCCATATTTTTAGACCATCGAAATATCATTTGACATAAGTATCATTTTATCGAACTATGTATCACCAATTTTCAAAATATTTTTTTACTATTGACCGAAGTCTCTTTTGAACTTTATTCAATTGCCAGATGATTTATTTTACATATTTTTGTTTCACCAAACAACATTTTACCGCAAATTATTAGGTTAATACTTGGCTGGTTAGGTTACGGAGGTTATAAGTAAGGAGGGTACATTGTAATCGCATATCAAACTACATATGTATTTCTTGCATGCTTCCCCGGAAGGAGGAAAACTTATTGGATATCACTATAAGTTAGATTAGGTTAGACATTGTGACCACACAGCGGAGTGAGCGAAGTGAGTGGAGTTTGCTTGCTGGCATGCTAAAAATAACAGCAATACTGGCAATACTATGCTCAAATTTTTCGAGGAGCTACAAAAACAGTGGTGTAATGAATGTACGGAAACATAAGACTTCGACCAAATGAGTCATCAGAGTAATTAGAAAAAAATGAATTGATAGTAGGTTACGGCAATGGTCTCCATTCCTCATATTTTGTTTCACTCTATTGACTCTCGGAATTACTATCCACCCCAATTTATTTAATTATCAAAAATTTATAACAAAAAATTTCCAAAAAAATTGAACCAAAGTACTCTGCTCATTATAGTATTTTTCAAGGTGGTTTTTCTATTCGAAGCAATTCATTTAGGATAAAATAATCATAAATAAATAATTTGGCAAATATTAATAAAAAATGCAGGACATAACGTTGACACTCAAACAAATATTAGGTCGCTCAAATATTATGAAGCTTCTCATTGTGTATTTGAAGTAACTCTGTAACGAAGTTACAGTACTGGTGCTGAATATGTACTGTGGCGCGTAACATTCAGAGACCAGTGCCGAGGCGAAAGGACAGCGCAAGCGGCGCCCGCTCCCCGATCTAGTCGCTAGATTTGCCGCTGGCCGCGGAGCGGAAGCCAGTTAGGTTGCTCTCGCGCAGCCATCCCGGTAACATCTCCGAACACCCGCGTCGTTCCGCCCATCCAGAATAGTTTAGAATAATACCTAGGTAGATCGTAGCTTAGGTCCAGTCATCCGCTTGGTACATTGAGCCAGTAGTTTTCCTGTTTAGATTGTCATCCGAACTTCCTAAACTACGACCGGTCCCCCAGCTGGCTTTGAGAGTGAAAGCTGCAGAAGTATCGGGGTATGAGATGTACGTATGTGACACGCCCTACCGATCGAAACGGTTCGAGTCAATCGCACACGAGGTCGGCGATGTTCGTCTATCGAACGAGCGTGAAGATTTAAGATAACCTGCCGGATAAGACTGACCTGGAGGTAGACCGAGTGGTAGTCGTAGCCCGGCGGAGTCCTAGTTCTCGGTGAGCGAGAGTGGCTCCGCGGACCGCATAGCCCGGCCGCGGTTCGCGTCCCCGTTAGGCGGGTAACGTCGCGTTCTCCCGATAGTTGCAGTCTGGGAGACTCAGTCAATCCAGAACCCCGTGAAGGTCGAGGTCCCCGCTAGCAGTCACAGGCGTGACGGCTCCCGTCTCCCGGTCGATTCAGTATCTTCCCCTCGTCTCTCGCGATAGGGCCCGGTACGTAGTCATAGTGAAGTATATTAGAATCGGACGTCTTTTGCCGTACCCAGGCAACCCCAGTGTTAGGAACCAGTGAAATAGGTTGCCCTGCGTGGCATATTAAAGTATATGCGCGTTGTGCGCCCCGAGCCACCTATTACCGTGCCTGAGCCGTAATCGTAAATACTTTAAGAATAGTGATGTAAGAATCCTGATCTTGTGAATAAAATCTGTTATTTGTATCTCGCTGTTTCTCTCATCTGACCCCGTAGGCAACGGCAACGTAACGAATCAACCCTTGGCCGGCGGCCGTACCACCTAACTCAAAGCGATCACTCGCTATCGTTATCGTGACATTAGAACAATAGTTTTAATGTCACAGGTCATTCACTGCATACGCATAACATCATTGAGGCTTATACCTAGAATCAGAATAGCAACGTTTTTGGGATGAATCCAGCAAAATCAAGGGAACTTTCTATTATAACAATCAAGTCTAAGTCTGCAGTGTATGTGCTGTGCTAGGAGTTAGACAGTAAACCCGGGGTCACCCCGTCACAACTCGAATGAATGTTTAGTTACTGTTCTGTTAATTTATCATCACTCGCAGTCAGTCGCTTGCTTAGTAATACAATGACCTTAATAAATTATTTTTGTCTCTTAAAATTTTAATTTACAGTCGCTCGTTTAAATACTACCCATATTTTATGGTTCACTATCTTGAAATTCCGCATTCGGACAATCGTAACTATAAACATTTGGAATTTTAATGATAGGATTAATGTTAAATCGGATAACTGATTTTTGGAATTACGAAATTCGTAATTTTAAAATTCGTGATTGTGACTTTTGGTATTAAGTTTTTCGTATTTATATTGTTTTCTTTTATTGAGGGACTTTTATTTTATGTAGAAATATACTATTTTGAATGAATGGGTATAGTACTATACCCATTCATTCAAAATAGTATATTTCTATTTACAATAATCTTTGTTTGTTCACAGACTGGTGATTGTTTTACCTATCACTTTTATTGGAATTTTTATCTTTGGAGCTTTTGTGATAGTTCCCTTTGCATTTATATTTGCTTCATGGTATATGAGAATCAAGGAGCGCAAGTTACAGAGAAGGAAAAGAGATGGTGCAAATGTTGCCTTCTTTCATCCCTACTGTAATGCTGGCGGTGGTGGGGAGCGAGTTTTATGGGTGGCTATCAAAGCTTTATTAGCCAGGTGAGTTACTTAGATGTTAGATCATTTAGCTTAGTTTTATAGTATATTTCAGATAATAATAATAAATCTTTTATTTCTCTTAAAAACACAGCGCAAGGTACTAGATCTATGTCTCCCACACTAGGCTATGCCTGTCTTGTGGGAATCAAATTAAAAACAAAACAATATAATTCAAATCAAAGCAAAGCGCTTCAGTATTTATGGCATGCATTTGTGTGTGTGTGTATAAATGGAAGAGTTAAAGAGCATGTGTTTGTACTCACATGTATTAATAGGTGAAAAAAAATTATATAAGATTAAAGATAGGATACAGGTAAGTTTGGGTTTTATAAGCCCCACTATCAGGCTCTTGGCATTAGGTGACAAAGCTGTACCCAACCTGTTGAAGACCTATGTAACGACCTTTATGATCTCTTCGGATTGCTCATATTCCCAGATCAATAATAGACTTGTTATTTTCATTTTGGCCTCGTGGGACCCTTTTAAGTCACATATATTCACAAGTTTGTTGTAAATGCGAGGAAATAAGTTTACTTTGAAATGTGAGCGAAGACCGTTCTCACAGAAGTTGAGGGAACTGAAAAAACTCTTTTTTTTACTAAAGTATTATATGTCGGCAACTTGAGAGCTACCTTATGCATAAACATAAAGACTCATCAAATACAGTCTTCGGACGCTCAAAACTTGTGCTTCTTTGTATAGATCAGATGTATGATAACGTCTTGGCTTCCCCAAAGCCACCTTTAAAACCGCCCTCTGAGCTCTTTCCAACACTATAAGCGTGGAAGATGCTGCCCCACCCCAAAACAGAATACAGTAGTTAAGTACAGACTGACAAAGTGCGAGATACACTGACTTTAAGATGCTGCCATCCGTAAGCTCCCTCAACAATTTCATCGTATGTATCAGTTTACGAACGCTAGACGACGTCGCCGCTACATGTTCCTTGAAATTGAGGTTCTCATCTATACTTACTTACTTACTAATATTATAAAGCTGAAGAGTTTGTTTGGTTGTTTGTTTGATTGTTTGCTTGAACGCGCTAATCTCAGGAACTACTGATTCAAATTGAAAAATTCTTTTTGTGTTGGATAGTCCATTTATCGAGGAAGGCTTTAGGCTATATAACATCACGCTACGACTAATAGGAGCTGAGCATCAATGACAAATGTTGCAAAAACGGGTAAAAAATATACGGCGAAACGTAGTTCGCTGGCACAGCTAGTCTATAATAATGCCCAAGTATTTGACAGAAGAAGCCCTATCAATCTGATCACAGTTACAACTTATAGAGTCCGAGTCACTGAAATTACAGTAATTGTAATGAATTTTGAGTTTTTGAAAAAGAGATCGCGGCGGACTAGATACTGCAGTCTTATGAAAACATATAAATTGGGTTTTAGAGGTATTAAGCGTCAAAATGTTATGATTTAACCATCCTTGCAATTTCTGCAATCCAAACATCGCCAAGTTATAAGCTTCAAGCCAGTTTTTACCGTGGAATATTATGGCAGTATCATCAGCATAACATATGACCTCACTGTTTTGTAGTTTCAATGACATAATATCGTTAATATAACAGGTAAACAGAGTTGGTCCTAAAATGCTCCCTTGAGGAACACCGAAATCTATAGAGCTGACCACTGATTCTATCTCCGATTTTAACACATTGCCCTCTTCCCGACAAATAACTTGTAGGCGATGGCAAAGGAAACTCGTAAATAATTTTTGAATCGGTATATTTTGCATATTTTTATACAAAATATTTATAAAAAACCATAAAAAACTGATAAAGAAAAATCTCCACGAAAAATCTAAACAAAAATCTCTTAGCGACCAATAATGACAACATCTGTCAAGTCCCTTCCAACATAAATTCAGCCAGTACGGTTCTATCGCCGACATAGCCCTCTCCGTAAGGCAACAGTCTTACAAAAAACATAAAAGGCGATTACACCGTACATTTAAAAGCAAAACATAACTACTCATTAACTGCAGATTAAAAAAAAAACAAAAAACCACTAACTTATCTTAACTAATTTCCGTATGGGACGTTTGAGGACACCACCAGCTGTCTCAACGTCTGCGACTCTAATAATGTTGTCTTTACCGAAATAAACTCGAATAATTTTACCACGGGGCCACAACCCTCTAGGTAAATTGCTATCACATATTAGCACAACGTCCCCAACGGAAATTTGGTTTGGCAAAGGATTTCCATTAGCAGCGCAACGTCAAGGCACTAAACACGGCAAGTATTCACGGACCCATCAAGTCCAAAAATGGTCTGCAAGTCGACATGCTTTCTTCCAATCTGATCGTCTTAATAAATCCCGGTCGTCCAAGGTTGGAGTTCTCTGGAGCATGGATGAGGAACCAATGAGAAAATGATTGGGAGTCAGGGCTTCAGCTGTGCCGACATCTACCGCCACGTGAGTTAAAGGGCGTGAATTGACTATGTGCTCAGCTTCGTACAACAACGTTACAAGGACTTCTTCTCGAGGTGATCTAGATTTTAATGTGGCTGATAACGCTAGTTTAACACTCTTCACGAGGCGCTCCCACGCCCCACCCATAAAAGGAGACGCAGGTGGAATAAACTTCCATGTTATCCTTTTTGAAGCCGCGAAGTCATAAATCTGGGTATGGTCCATTTCCTCCCAAGATTTGCGCAGTTCTCTGTCTGCTCCCACAAAAGCGGTTCCGTTATCTGAGAAAATAACAAACGGACAGCCGCGACGTGCCATAAATCGACGAAGTGCCATTATTGCAGCATCTGAAGTCAAGCTACCAACTATTTCGAGATGCACAGCTCTGACGACTAAACATGTGAAAAGCGCCACGTAGCGTTTTTCTTTAGACCGCTTCACCGTGACTTCCACTGGACCAAAATAGTCGAGTCCCACGTTTGAGAAAGGTCGAACATGGTGTTCCAAACGTATGTCAGGCAAATCTCCAATTTGTGGAACCATGGCAGAAGTTTTTCTCACCTTACAAAATTGACAGGCGGCTCGAAGAACCAAACATGTAGGCGATGGCAAAGGAAACTCGTAAATAATTATTGAATCGGTATATTTTGCATATTTTTATACAAAATATTTATAAAAAACCATAAAAAACTGATAAAGAAAAATCCACGAAAAATCTAAACAAAAATCTCTTAGCGACCAATAATGACAACATCTGTCAAGTCCCTTCCAACATAAATTCAGCCAGTACGGTTCTATCGCCGACATAACTAGAGAACCAGTTCAAGGGCAAGCCACAAATTCCGAATGCATTTAATTTTTTAAGTAAGATAGGAATCGATACTGTATCGAATGCTTTTGCTAGGTCGAGGAAAACCAACACAGGATCGACCCTCGTCAAGGTGAGACACGATTGTATCTGTGAGAAGAGTTACTGCTTCCTCTGTAGATCTTCCCTGGCGAAATCCAAATTGGCGGTCTGAGAACATATTATGCTTTTCTAGATAATTGATCAGCCTCCTATTAATAACGCGTTCCAGAAGCTTTGAGTATCCACCCAGCAAGGATATAGGCCGATAATTGCAAGGATCGTTTTTAGCTCCACTTTTGTAAAGCGGAGTAACTGCAGCTACTTTCCAATGATTAGGAAACCTGATGACATACTTATATTAAAAATAGCTGCCAAAGGCTCTGCAATAACATGCGCAATAGATTTTAGAAGCTTATTAGTAACGCCGTCTAATCCAGGAGAGCTATCCGTATTGAGAGACCGAATGAGGCCCAAAAGCTCTTGTGCGTCTGTGGGATCCATAAAAAACGAATCGCTAGGTTGATCAGTTATGTGAACTTTTCCGGCCAAGGACTCCCTGAGTCTCATTCAACCTCATCATTATAGAATTTGCTAATGCGTTAGATGCGAATAGATGCGAAGTAAGTATTGCAATAATTAAGAGATTCACTTACAGAGGGCTTGGAGCTAAGAAGCGACTGAAAAGAACATGAGCTACTTTCTTTACCAGTTATACGTTTTATAGTTCTCCATAGTTTTTTGGAGCACATTTATTTTCAGTAATTTCTCTATTGTAGTACTCAAATTTTAATTTTCGCATTACATTTATGTAGATATAATAAAACAAACAAAATTTAAACATAGTGATTGTTCTTGGCGCTGTGGACTCGGCACTTGCCTTCCAATCGGGAGGTCCGGGGTTTGAGACCGCCATGTATCAATGTGTTTTTCGTTTTTCGAATTTCATATGTACATTTGTTTGATGCTCCAAATACAGTGAAGGAAACGAAAAGGCGTCGAAACAAGTCAGATTATGTACGCAGTTTTCCATCGCTTAAACATAATTTTTATGCCAAAATTTTCTTAAACTGATGTTTTATTTGTATGTTTATATATATGATACTATGATTGTTTATGAATAAAGTAAATATAAAGTAAAATACTTTATATTGCTACGGTCCGTGATTGCTACTTTATATTTTGCCGCACGTATTTAGGATTTGGTTGACAGTTTGTAAATAGCATGATAAGGTCCCAGGACAGTTGCCTTTTTTGTAAGTTTCTTTTAATTCGTTAAGTCGTTACTTTACATAGCTCGTCCATTTATGCAATTCGTCAGTCCAGTACAGTCGTTAATATTGTCATACATAATCCACATATACACACAAGATATTTTTTTTTTTAAAACGTCGCCCCACACTAGCAATTTCTCCTGCGTCGTGGGTAGATATGAGCGCCGATAGAAGATTTGTCGGCGTCGTCGGCGCGCCGACTCGAAAGTTTCGGTGGTGGCGGCGTTTCGGCGGCGCGACTAAGAAAGGCAGCGTTTTATGGGAAATTGAATAAAATGCGTTATTTTCTGCTCAAGCACAGTTTAATTTAAAATAATGTACACACAGCAACACGCTAGGCTTTACATGTAGACCTTGAGACCGCCCTTATGTCGCTAGAAATAGCGGCGGCTTTCGTAATGCAAATGTAAAGCTTGACGTGTTGCTGACTGTACAACGAAGAAATAAAATTAAATAAAAATCATCAAGTAAACGCATCAAGTATTAATAGGTTTATACACTCCGGGACACCTAAATCGAGCCACCTTGCTGTTTTGGATTATAAAAATGTTTCTTTATCATCATCAACAGCTCATATACGTCTCCACCGAGGGGCTCGAGCCTACCCTAAACTGGGGCGATTAGGTCTTAGTCAACCACGCTGGCTAAGTGCGGGTTGGCCGACTTCACACACAACCTGTAAAGAAATTCTTTCTTCACAGGTGTGTGCAGGTTTCCTCACGATGTTTTCCTTCACCGTAAAAAATGTTTGGTCGACCAAAAAGTGTTATACAATTTTATAGCTGGCATATTCATAATGAGCACATCAGATTGAACATGAATATGTCAGCTACAAAATTGTATAAAAACTTTTTGGTTGTCCAAATACTCTTTAAATGTTATGGGCGATATAATCCAAAAGTGCAAGGTGCTCGATTAAGGTGTCGGGGAGCGTATTATAACATTGCAAAACCCACTGTTGTTGCTTAATAAGTCAAGCTGCTAACTGCTTTTAAAATTCTTCTTTATCATACAGACCAATATCCTAAACAATAAAACTAAACTGAGATCAAAACAATGAAAAAGAACTTCTTCAAAATTTGGAGTCCAAATTAAAAAAATATTGTTATTTGAATTACTATCTACTACAACTCTTCGAGTAATATTTTAAATCACCTCAAAAATATTGATTATACCAAAAGTGTTGTGTTAAAGTTAGCAAGAGTCTCGCAATACTGCAAGACCAAGACCGATTTGGGCAACACTACATAACTAAACATGTTGAAATCAAATATTTAACAAAAAACTAATAAATCTTCTCTTCTTAAGACAAAAAAATTCGAGATCAAAATTAAAGCAAATAGAAGTGATCAAATTAAATATTAATGTAACCGAAAATAAATCATCCATCGTGTCACATTAAAACAAGCATTACTAATATGGAGCATCAGTTTTGCAGTGACCATAGTTGTCTTGTATAAACATGAAACGATTTATCCTCAAAGGATTTAGGCGGGATCTTTTAGCTGTTATTATTTGATCAGTATTGCACGAACCAACTTTGCCAGCAAAGGAAATGAGACGTTTCGGTCTTTCCAGAATTCAAGCACGTTATCATCGTAGGGCTGAAGATCTTTAACTGTAGCTGTGCTGAAATATTTCCAACACTCATTTTCGACATCACTGTCCACATCAAATTGTGCGCTACTATGCAGCTTTGCCAAATCCATCAAGAATGAAGTCTTCGAGGTCCTCGGCTCAGGTGTTTTATGGGTTCCTTGGGGTATTGAATCAATAATACGAGGGTGGGTCAAAAAGTTCGCGGAATGGAGGGTAAAAAGTAAGATATAAAAACAAAATTATTTTTCCTTCTCAATGTATTCCTCCTTAACTCTAATACATTTATTAGACCTATCAATTAATTTATTAATACCTTCGCAAAAAAAATGATTTCTCTTTGTCGTCAAAATAGGCCGAAATTGCGCTCTTCACTTCTTCATCGCTGGAAAATTTCTTCCCTCGAAGCTCTTTTTTCATTTTTGGGAACAAATAATAATCACTTGGGGTTAAATCTGGGCTATAGGGAGGATGTTCCAAGATTTCGAAGCCCACTCTTTGAACAGCAGCCATCGCAACTTGCGCCTTGTGCACGGGTGGATTGTCGTGCAAAAGGAGCACACCTTTAGTCAATTTTCCCCGTCTTTTTTCTCTCACAGCATCTCGCAGACGTTCTAATAGTGCAGCGTAGTACTCTCCAGTGATAGAGACACTTTTCTTTATAATCAATAAGGAGGATTCCCTCTGAATCCCAGAAAACAGTAGCCATGAGTTTTCCAGCCGACGGAGACACTTTGAATTTCTTCGGAGGTGGTGTGCCCTTTTTGTGCCACTGCATGGAGTCTTGTTTGGGCTCAGGCTCATAATGATGAACCCAAGTTTCATCTCCAGTCACAATTCGGTTCAAAACTTCATCCTTTTGTTCACCACAGAGCGCTAAAAACTCGCGACAACACTCAACTCGCCGCTGCTTCTGGTGTGGCGTGAGCATTCTCGGCACTCATCTTGCACACACCTTTGACATGCCAAGATGGTCGTGTAGGATGTTCAAAATGGTTGTAGCTGATACTCCAGTCATTTCTGCAAGCTGTTTCTTCTTTAAACGGGCATCTTCCAATATGATTTTTTCAAGATTTTCGACGTTTTCTGCCGTGGTTGCCTCGACAGGCCGCCCTGGCCTCGGATCATCTTCAATCGAATCCTTGCCTTGCTTAAACAGGTTGTGCCACTTGTAAACCATGGTTTTACCAGGGCAAGAGTCCCCGTAAACAGAAGACATCTCTTCCAAAATAGTCTGGGGAGGTTTTCCTTGTTTGGTAAGAAACTTAATGACTGCGCGAAACTCAATTTTCTCCATGTTGCAAATTTTCTTCCGGATTGACTTGTTGATTGATGTGTAGCTCAGGTAATTATGACCTATTTTTTTTGAAACTAGTATTTATACTCTTAATGAGTGTCACAACTAGTGCAGGTAGTAAAGAGTCACCTTTCCCCCCTCCATGCCCCTCATTCCGCGAACTTTTTGACCCGCCCTCGTATCTTTATCTTTCAGAATAGATTTTAGGATTTGTGTTAAAAAATCTACCATGGTAGTCTCACGGCTTTCCATGCATGCGTCAATTTCTTTTATTGAATGGAATCTGCAGTCTAACAAAGTGGCCGCTACAATCATTCCTGTGGCAGGAAAGCGGTGTTCCAATTTCCGCAACATATTATTCTTCGTCCTGGTAATAACGACTGGCTCCCTGTTGCTACACTCTTCCAATAATCGCCTTATCTCCGATTTAAAAACCAACGCCAAGTTTATATTCAGAGCTCGAAAATTTCCACGATTATTTTGAATTTGTCCAAAAATGATGTTAAGGTTAAAACCAAGTTATACTCGTTCTCATTGAGTAAAAGAGCACTGCGGTTTATATCTATTAGCATGTCCCTAAAAGGTTCATTGTAGATGATAAATCATTCCTGTCGTCACCTGACGTGTTATCGCTGTCATCGTCTGTGTTTTTTGAATGTTCGCTAATTGTTTCAAGAGACAACAACAGTTCACGTAGTTCTTTGTTGTCGGCTGCTTCTAGTTGCGGTGCTCTGTATCGCAAATGTTTAACAATCTTCTTACATTTGGTGATCAGTGAAAGAATTTCATCGGTACTCTGGATACCATCAACGGTGACCAGGTTATGCAGAGCATGTCCAAGGCAAAGATAATTCTTCATATTTAGTAAATTTGCAGCTCTTTTCATATTACTCCCAGAGTCTGTCACCAAGACAATATCTCCCTGTGGAATTCGAAATTCTTGCAATATGGCCTGAATTTCCTTTTTAATTTTTTCACCAGTATGTTTCCCAGTAACTTGTTTTGTTGCCAGGGTAAATATCGTAAGCTGCATGGCATTCGAAATAAAATGAAAGGTACAGGTTATGTAATTACGGCGTCCGAATTGGTCTGTCCATAAATCTGATGTCACAGCCCCAAAATGAATGTTTTATTGTTGAATAATACCTTTAACATATGCTAACATGCTATTATAAACGTCTTATAAGCCCTCTCGGGAAATGTTCTGGCGTTATGGTAGATCTTCATCCGCCTCGACAATGTTATATTTTTTAAAACAATCCCTCATGGCTTCATCATCTATGCTACCGAATGATATTAATGATCTTGCAAACCAAAGGGCTAGATCCCGTGATAGCAGCCACTTGTCTTTTCTTCCAACAGGCTTCGCCTTTCTTTGGACGGAAGAAAACCCTTTGATAGGTACAACTTTCGCTTTAAGTTGGTCTTCCAAGTTATGTTCATCTTTTAAGTGGCACAGAAGATTACTAGTGGCTATATTCATGCTGTAGGCTTTTACGTTAGCACTGAAAAAATGAAATTATATGTGAAAAAACCACTGTACAAGTAAAATACAGGTAAAAATTTAATTCATATCACAATTTAACCTATTCTTTTGATTAGACCCAACCTAACTAAAGTTGCGGCACGCTATGATGGCCGTTTTGACAGCTGTCATCCCCATAGTGTATTTGTCAAAACTGACGGATAAACTATGGGGATGACAGCTGTCTGAACGGCCATCATAGTGTGCCGCAACTTACGTGGTTAAAAATTAGAAAACGATAAACCGCATAAGTATTTAGAGAGACACACGATAAAACTGTGCTTGTTAAAATTTTAGTATGAAACAACGTAACAAGGCACTTGTTAAATAATAATGCACTTAAAAATACTTAAATAAAACAATTAATTAGTGGCAAAAAATCATTTTAAAAATAAGCTTTTATTCCGCCATGTCGTGGCGGCGGCAATTTTGAAAATTTTACAATACTGAGTTGAGTATTGCATACTGGAGCGCGTTCAGAGCCTCTGGGTGTAGTTGTCTGGTTGTTTTAAACTCGCTCAAAGGCGTTGAACGCATTGCAGTAACCTTTAAAATCTTTTATCTCCCTCTTTCACATGAATTTTTATTTCTCTCTCTTTCTATCAGAAGACATTTTAGATTATGACCGCCAATATCATCCAATCACGTAAGAGTATTTCAGTAATAAACGTCAGAGCGTTTAACCATCAAATAACGAAGACTCTCCTGCATATTCATTGAAGTTACTGAAGTTGATTTGACATTGAAGTTGACTTTGTAAATTTTTTATTATTATTATCATAACTGTGTATTTGTAAAATGTTTGTATGTGATTAAAAATATCAATACATATAAGAATATATATAATTATAAATTTATGTAATAGGTATACAAAACTTCAACTTCTTAGGTTGAGAGAAAGTAGTTCTTATTCAGCTTGCAGGATTAATCTAAACAAACTAAGTAATATATTGCAATATAGGCTTATAAAAAGTAAATAATCTGTAGTGTCACTGACGGGTGTGTTATGTTTGATATAATTACCTACTAGTGATCTAACATGCAAAAAATATAGCATCATTTTATATAATAACTGACTTTGATATAATTTTGAACCGACTTTTAAAAAAGGAGGAGGTTTCTCAATTCGACCGTATACAAAAAATAGAAAACATTTATTCGACACAGACACAAATCAACAAGACAATACACACAGTAGGTACAACAAATTATGTAATAAAACAAATGACATCCTAATTGTGCTGAGCGTGCCCGTACCGAAAGGGTTGCCATCTCAGTATTTGCTGGGCGTTAGACACCCAGCGCTGGTTTTCAGTTGGCACCCGCAGTGACACACGGACGAGGGTAAGAAAAAATAAATAAATACACTCTTATTAAACATTTGTAATATTTTGTGGATATTTATATTTAAAAAAATGTAAGTAGGTATATAAATCATAAAAATTAAAGGATATATAAATTGTATGCTATGAATTATATTTTTGAAAAATAATTAAAATAAAAGTGGGTATTGTGACATTGAAGTAAGCGTTGTGTAAATGACACGCCAAATAGGCGCATCAACCGACCAATAACAAGCCGTCCGGGCGGCGGCGTGGGGAATTATTTCCTATATGATAAAGCCAGTGAAATATGCTTTTTTTATGTTTGTTCGCGCATAACTTCGTCGTATATTTACCGATTTTGATAATTCTTTTTGTATTCGATAGAGGATACTCCAAGGGTGGTCCCATGGTCAAAGTTAGGATCTGATGATTGGATCCCATAAAAATCGAGGGAAACCCTTACGGCCTTACAAATAAAAACTTATACCGAGGATAATCCTCGGAATAATTTATTTTGTGTTTTGGCTTGTTTTAGGACATGTCAGATGTAATATGTCAAAATAAGACAAAACACGGAATAACTATTCCGAGGTTATTCCTAGGAATAAGTTTTTTATTTGTAAGGCCGTTAAAGTTTTAGGTGTGTCCAACGTGTTTTGTGTGTATGTTACGCGATTACTCCGCCAATTGTGGACCGATTTTCAAAATTCCTTTTGTATTCGATAGAGTATACTGGGGTGGTCCCAAGATCACAAGATCTAAAGTCAGGAACTGATGATGGGATCTCATGAAAATCGAGGGAAACCCTAATTTAATACCAGCAGAGCTGGTTTTAATTAGGGTTCCTTTAACTAAAAAGATAACATTCACTAAAAAGTTAAAAATAAAACATATTTTACAAAAAATAAAAACCGAATTCAAAAACACTGAAAAGTTTAAAATAATATAAGAATAGGTACAGACAACATCCCACTTCTATATTGAAGTTGGTGACAAAGAAGATTGGCAGGATGCCATACAATGTTGGTACCGTAATCAGACGAAGTGTATGGTGATAAAAATACCACGTATTTCTTTATCTTTAGTAATGTAACAAAAAAGGTAATCACATCATATTTCTACAACTGCTAAATAAAAAGATATTCGCATTCAAAAATTATTATGGTAAATAGAGTACAGAGATAACAAAACGTTATTAATAGTTAACAAAACGTTGCAAATGTCAAAACATAAGATTGAATTTGAATTTGACATTGACATTACGAGTTACAGTAATTGTTATTATGGATTGAGGAAAAAATTTTTTCAACGAAAAACTTTTAGCGCGCTAACATCGATATCATCGCTATTCGGAACGCACCCCCACGACTCGACTGACAGTGAATGTGACGTTGACATTCACAGTTGACAGTGGTAACAGTCGCTCACGTGACATATCGATAGGTTTATCGATTAAAATTAGATTTCCTTAGACATCTTATTTAACTAAAACCTCAAGACAAAACCAGGAAAAGTAATATTGTTATGTTCTAGTACTATTTTTGGTCTTGTAACTGTCAATTTTCGATCAATTATATGAAAATAAGTGGATTAATCAACAATCGATATTTCTGCAACGAATCGATAGTTGCTTTTGTTTTGTTTACCTTTGCGTTTTAATATTGCTTGTGAGTTAGATGCGTTTTGTTATCAATATTCACTGAAATAGTGAAATCAATTTTTCTTTCTTTAGAAAAGTTATAGAAATTCCACAATTAAAGAAAAATAGGTAAACTAGTATCGTTTACATAATATCCAAAATTCAGTATCCTACATTTCATATTTTAATGGGTACCAGGCTTGCCAATCTTCTTTTAACTTTCTTTCTAGGGGATCATCGTTTGGCACCGACTTCAATATAGAATTGGGATGTTGTCTGTACCTATTCTTATATTATTTTAAACTTTTCAGTGTTTTTGAAGCCGGTTTTTATTTTTTGTAAAATATTTTTTTAGATTCTCTAATTTCATGTGATATAATGAACATTTGGTATACCTAATAGTTGTTTGGCATAATACCACTTGCAATGAATTTATTAACTTGCATGCAAGCAAGTAAGCACCATGTAAGCAAACATGCAGCATACAGGCAAGATTACAGGCATTTACCGGAGGGAGACTCTGTACCAGGGTCCTCTGCTTGGGCGTCTTCGTCTTACCTATTTCTGCCGCTAAGCAGCAGTGCTTGCATTGCTGTGTTCCAGTTTGAAGGGTAAGATATGGCAGTGAAATTACTGGGTATCGTGACTTTACATTTGATGTTGTTGTTTTGACGTTGACGTTGATTTGACGTTTCACAAGTTGGAAACGTATACTGTGGTTCTTGTGGGAGTTGCAGTTTTGCTGCGAACCTCATAGGAGCCACATGTATTATAGGTGACTGTTACCACTTACCATCAGATGGGCAGTTTGCTTGTTTAGAAAATTATTCATTTGTAATTATAAGAAATGAAACGCACCCGTCACTGACTGTGTCAGCTGCTGCATGATCAAAGGACACCACGCTACAAAAGCAGATTATCGCTTTCAAGAAGGCGTATAGCAGCAGTGTTTAAGCAGACGGATATAACATTTTAAACATATTAGAGGGTACTTACTTGGAAAACAAAACTTCAGAATCATTATCTGTTTAACATGCCCCGCAGAAAATTTGGTCTCCCAAAAGTGTTCTCTTCTTTCTGTTGATATCTATAACTAAATGTTCGAAATAGTTCCAACAAAAACTATGTTTTGTTGAAGTTTTGCTTAATACGCTGGAACTTATTTATTTTAACTTCTTCTTTAAAATGTTAATCTCTGTTGCCATCGCCGCCATTTTTACAACTCGCAGACGCGGCACGCTTGTAATGTTGGATCGTACTGATCTCGCGTTCGCTCGATATTTTTCGGCGCGCCGACTCCGTAGGCCGGCGGCGGCGGCGGCGGTGCGAAGTGCTCATATCTAGTCGTGGGTGCAGTTACAAACAGAATATCACATGCACATACATACATACGCCCAGACCACAACAAATTTCTGTAGGCCAAACAAAATATTTCTCCTGTACGGGAATTGAAACCGCGACCCGCTGGGCAGTAGGTCGTCAAAAATCGCCAAAAAAAAACAGTTGTTCAATACATTTAGGTTCAGTGGATGTTGAATATTTCTATGGAACAGCTGTTTTTTTTTGCTGCTGAATTGATGACTCACAAATAATAAGCAGTTGGATTTGTTGTTTTAGGTACCCTGATACAACTATTTACATTTATACTGTAGAAACGGCGGAACCTCAAGCCATATTGGACAAGGCGCAGAACCAGTTCAATGTGAGGGTGGACCTTGAGAAAGTGAAATTTGTTAGGCTCGTGATGAAGAATGCAATCGAGGCTAAAACATATCCTTACTTCACCTTGATCATGCAGAGTTTGGGCTCCATGGTGCTTGGCTTGGAGGCTGTCACGAAGTTTAATCCAGGTTAGAAATTAAACTTATTAGCTTTCCGCTCGTAATTTCTCCCGTATTATTGTCGTTTTTCGCGAAGGAATTCTATATTTTCTCGGAGTAAAGACAATTTTATAGCCTATGTTACTCATCATCATCATCATTTCAGCCAAGATACGCCCACTGTTGGACATAGGCCTCTCCCAGGGATCTCTAAATCGATCAGTCCTGTGCTTCCCGCATCCAGCGGTTGCCCGCGACCGTCACCAGATCGTCGGTCCACCTTGTGGGGGCCTACCAATATTGCATCTCCCGGTACGTGGCCGCCACTCGAGGACCTTCCCGCCCCAACGGCCTATGTGTCTTTACCACTTAAGGTTTGTAATTCTTTGGGCTATGTCGGTGATTCTAGTTCTAGGGATCTCACCACTTTTGATGCGATCGCGTAGAGAAACTCCGAGCATAGCCCTCTCCATTGCCCTTTGAGTGACCTTGAGCCTTCTAATGAGACCCATTGTAAGCGGCCACGTCTCAGTCCCGTTCGTCATCACTAGCGACACGCACAAATTGAAGACTCATCTTTAGACACTGCGGTAGATGGGCCGAGAATATGCTGCGTAGCTTCCCGAACGCTGTCCAGCCGAGTTGGATTCGTCGATTTACCTCTTTCTGAAAGTTGGACTTACCGAGCTGGACGATTTGCCCCAGGTAAACATATTTGTCAACAACTTCTAGTGTAGAGCCTCCACTATTCACAGGAGTGGGTACTACATGGGAATTCAACATAATTTTAGTCTTGTCCGTATTCATTTTAAGACCCACTTGTTGGAAAACTCTACAGAGGTCTTCGAGCATTGTGCCAAGATCTTCCACGATCTGAGCCATGTCTATGATATCATCAGCAAAATGAAGGTGAGTCATGTACTCGCCGTTTATGTTAATGGCGAGTTCTCTCCAGTCCAAAAGCTTAATTCATCCTCCAACGCAGCTGTGAACAGTTTCGGCGATATAACGTCGCCCTGTCTCACACTGCGCTGGATCCGTATTGGTTTCGATTTCGGTCCTGAAGACGGACTGACATGGTGGCGTTTTCAAACAATGACTGCAACACTTGGATGTACCGATAGTCTATTTAGCGCCTGCAGGCCAATTATGGATCTTTCATCGTATGACATGGTATAAATTTGAGAAAAAGAAGTCATGAAATGCTGCATTTCGTATTACCGATCTCCAATGATATCATCACTATGGCATAATTTCAATGATGTCATCATTTAATAATGAAAAAATGATAAAAAATCTGACCGGAAATCGTATTTTTCGTTTTGCACTATATCATTATGATACTCTCTGAAGTGACCTAAGCACAGCCCAGAGGGCCTATTACCGATCTCATGGTTTTGCAAATGATATCATAATGCAAAACGAAAAATACGATTTTCGGTCAGATTTTCGATCATTTGTTCATTATTTAATGATGACATCATTGAAATTATGCCATAGTGATGATATCATTGGAGATCGGTAATACGAAATGCAGCATTTCTCATAGACCACAAACGCCAAGCATAGTGGCAGATTATACTTCTCGGTCTTCTGTACAAACTGTCGCAACGTATGGATGTGGTCTATGTTACTATAGCCGTTTCGGAATCCAGCTTGTTCGGGAAGCTGAAAGTAGTCAAACCTGCGTGCGAGACGATTCGTGATGACCCTCGAGAACCCGCTTTTAAAAGTTCGGCTGTAACTCACGACGCCGACCCGACGCCTTGTTGTTCTTAAGCTGTTTGAGAGCCACACTAATCTCGCACAGGCTAATGTCTAGGATGTCTTCGATGTAATGCTGGGCTTATTTGGCTCTAGGGTCTGTTGCCTGAATAACAGGTGCTTGCGATGTTGCGTAGAGCTGTCTATGGAAGTGTTCGATATCGGCCATAAGCCGCAGTGCTTGTTAACGTTTTAAGTCTCTTTGAAGGTCTGCCGCGTGCGCACGTGTTAAAGATTTTTACTTAAATACTCTTTTAGGTATATTGAAGGCCAAAAAATGGATTTATTATATTTAAAATGAAAAGAATACCAGAGGTAATTGAGCTTTGGTATAAAAGCTTAAAGACAGTGATTAGTGTTTCTGAAGATGTTAAAAAAGAGGGTGTGCTGCCTGTGAGAAAGAGGTGTGATTATCTGTTGATTGCTTTCTCTTGATATCATTCAATTATAATTACCATGGTATCTACATGATAAAGCAGTTCAGACTGATCAAAGCATAATAATATAATAAAAATACACTTATTGTTTTTTTTAATACAGTAATTCCAAAATAATTACAGGTAAAAACGGATAACTTGGAACAATTTTGTATTTTGTCGTTTTAAAAAGTAGATTATTTCAATTATTTTGACATAAAATAATTAAACTCGGTACAATGATCCTTTATAAATATAGCATTATTACGTTGTGTTATAAGGGATTTGTAGCTTATTTACGAATTTCAGGTAAAACGATACAAGTGCATTACCATGACGCAAACTTTCCATTTTTCTTCACTTTTAATGACAATAAGTAAATAAATAAATAAATCATTTAGTTTCAATTGTTAAAACAATAACATATCGGAAACTTTTTAGATAAATAATCTAACTACACACTCATTATCGAGGTGGCGCCTAAAGTAAATGCCACCACGTCGGCGTTTCGCCGATGATGGTAAGATAATAATACTTACCTTGACTCCGGTTCGGTCTCCGTATGTAGCCGGTGGACTTCCTGAGCTAGCTCGAAGGAAGTCGCGGCTCCTGAAGGGCTGCTGTCAATCCACCGAACCAGACACTACATAGGCCTATTAGGCCGTCAACACTCACTAACTCGACGATAAAACTTTTGGACAACACTTAAAGCTGACTTTCGCACCCCGATATTAGGTGCGCCGCGCAAAACACAATGAATTATATATTTTCTCGAATACGCGCCGCCCGGTAACCTATTTCAATGTCATGACATTCGACTCGACTGACATGTCACATGCGGCCGGCCGCCACAGGCTCTCACATGCACAGACTATATGCAGTGTTGCCACTCGCTCTTCCTCGAGCGAAGTTGATATTTTGCTTCGCTGCTAAACTATGATCACTCAAAGCCTGAAATGCTCTTTTCTCATTATGACATACTCTGCACTTATACTTGGTTCTGCCAGAATACCATCGTAATATTGTTTGTGTGTGAGTAATGTTTACATGTGGTAAAGTTGCCACGCTTTTTGAACGATACGTTTAGTCTGCTTCCCTTTATACGTCTGTGGGTAAAGCTAATCGTACATATGCCCGCGCCGCACGCGCCGAACGCGCTGCACCAGGCGCATTTTCTGATGGCCTCGCACATATGGCCGCAAGCAAATTTTTAGTATTGCCCACACTCTTTTTTTAACTCCAACATACAAATGGTTGGGTCTGTGAAAAAATGTTTTTTATGGTATAGGGGGCAAACGAGCAGACGTATCACCTGATGGTAAGTGATTACCGTCGCCCATGGATACCAGCAACCCCAGAGGAGTTACAAGTGCGTTGCCGGCTTTTGAGGAAGGAATACGCTCTTTTTTTGAAAGTCGAACGAATTGAACGTCGTATCGGTCCGGAAATACCGCAGGCGACAATTCGTTCCAAAGTTTGACTGTGCGAGGCAGGAAGCTACGGGAGAATCGCACAGTTGTGGACTGCCAACCATCTAAGTGATGGGCATGAATTTTTTGTCGCGTGGAACGATGGCGGAAAGAGGCGGCAGGTATAAGTCCGAACAATTCCTCGGAGCATTCCCCGTGATAAAAATGCGATAGAAGATGCACAGCGCGACATTTCTACGCAGCGCCAAAATATCAAGCCGATTTGATATTTCCAGGAAGTCGACGATTCGAGTCGCTCTTCGTTGATTGCGGTCCAGTGGGAGAAGCTGGTATTGGGGTGCCCCGGCCCAAAGATGAGAACAGTATTCCATATGAGGCTGAGAAGGCGGTGCGCCGGAGTGAAATACTGTCTCGATCTATTGAGCACACCAAGCTTCTTAGAAGCTAATTTAGCCTTACCCTCTAAGTGGCCACGGAACTGGACTTCGCTCGTTATGTCGACACCAAGGATCTCAATATTGGCTGAGGCAGTTAGGGGGATGCTCTGAAAGCGAGGAGATAAAATGTATGGGGAGAAGGGCAGAATATGATTATGTTAACATTGGTAGCTTTCGGCTTGATGGGATATGTGGTTCGATCCTGGTGTAGAACGTTATTTTGCATTGTTTTTTAATTTATAATGTTTAAATAAAAAACATTTTTTATTATTTAAACATTTTTTCATATTTTTTGAAGACGTCACTTGGATTTTCTCCTGTGTCGTGAGTGCAGTTACAAACACAGGATATCACATGCACATACGCCCAGACCGGAACAAATTTCTGTAGGCCATACAAAATATATGTCCCATACGGGAATCGAACCCGCGACCCGCTGCGCAGTAGGCGATCACTCGACCTCTGCGCGCTAACCGTGTTGTCGTTAATTAATAAAGTAATAATTTTTATTAAATTAAAAAACTAATTAGTAAAATGAACAAAAGGCAATAAGAAAACACAAAAAAAAAAACAAGATGAAAAGGATTTAAGTTAAGATTAAAATATAAATTTTCCATCCAGTTAAATATGTCTAAGATCCGGAAAAAGTTTCATCGTAGTTTGATAAAACCACACAATTATTTTTTTTTGCTATTGCATGATTCATCCCATTTCAGTTTGCTTGTCTGATCAAGCTCACAAAATTTGGGACTCCTGCTTCAATAGTAACTTTGTATATCCTACATATTATATGCCTTTTCATTTTGCAATTCACTGAGAAATAATAATATACTACTATTTACTTACTTATGTTTTTAACAACCACTACCATAAAAACGTATGGTATTGTATGTATAATCTGTCAAGAAATGATATGTTTGCGGATTTCTGCGTATATGTAGGGTAATTCTTGTGTATCTGGTAACACTGAGTATCAGCACGCGCCGAACGATTATATGACGTCATCAGCATTTGCCTTTCAATACCCGAACACCTACCGCATTTTTGAAATTCGGCGCGTACGGTGCGGCCAAATGTGCGAGGTTTCATATAATTTCATACAAGAAATTCCAAAAATGCGGCGCGTTCGACGCGTGCGGCGCGGGCATACTCGCATGTGCGATCAGCTGGGTACTGTTATATGACATCTCATGTCACAAGTTAACGACATACATAGGGGATCCGTGTATTGGTTGTATATTTGCGAATCTTACATGAACAACAAACTATAGGATACTGTAATTATTTACCATCAGGTGGGCAGGCTGCTTGTTTGCTAACTTTGTAATATACAAAAAAGTTGTAATACCTTACATTTCATTGTAATATGTGAACAAGTCGCAAGCTTAGAATAGAACTCACCCCTGTTACTGCTACTCGCGCTGCAGGCAAAAATTCTCTTTAAGTAAATTGTTTCGAACACTTACTTGTGCTTTCTTCCCGATTGCGCGCCGTGCGCCCTCTTGTTACTTATAACAAAAACGCGATGACAGTTGAGTTGTTGTCTTCTCGACGCCAGACGTATAGACTAACTGACCACGGTACTCGCGCACCTAGCTAGAACGTGGAGTGATAATTAGTGCCCAAAATAGTGCCTGGAGCTTAATAAAAGAAGCCCGATTCTGCATACATATGAGTGATATATATTTGTGCCTAAAGTAGTGCCTGGAACCTAATCGAAGAAGCCCAGAGTCTGCGTATATCGTATGGTCGACCTAGGTAACACCGAAATCTAGGAATAGCGGTAAAGTACCAGACTTGACTGCTTGAATAACCTTACAGTTCAGCCCAGCATATTAAAATTATATTGTTTGTTGTTCCACCCTAACAAAATACTGCGGTAGCATGAAAATGATGTCTTTGTATTTAACCCCGCTCGTATCTACTTTGAATTTGCCGTCACCTCCCGTCACGCTAGCCCGCATCGCACCCCCCAGCACGCCCGCTTAGTAATATGTGTGACGTCATTTCAAAGTGGCTCAAACAAGCATACTCGTTAAGGGCTAGTCTAGAACGCTCTTTGGCTTAGACTTTAGGCAGTCGCTGATATAATAGTTGCAGCATCTCCCATGTCTTTGCGAAGTGAGCAACTGACCTAAGTGCAAACACGCCCTGCCAAGTGCAAACTTTTTTGGGGAGTGCTGGAGGCAGCAGGAGTACTAAGAGGCTACTCTGTCTATTCCCCACCTACTTCGCTGCTATAATGAACTTAATGTATATGAGGTGGGTATAAAAACATTTGACCATTTCGTTGCTCCAGATATCTACATAGACACGACTGGTTTTGCGTTCACGTATCCAATATTCCGGTATTTGGCGCAGTGTCCCGTGGGCTGCTACACTCACTACCCCGTCATCACTGCCGCCATGATGCGCAGAGTTAAACATCGCATCGTCTCATACAACAACTCTTCTATCATAGCCCGGAATCCACTGTTCACTTGGTTGAAGTTGGTGTATTACAAGATCTTCGGTTGGGTGAGAACATTCTTAAGCGTTTTCAATAAACAGTACTTTACTGATTCATTAAGTTTATTTATTCTGTCATTTTTCCAAGGTTTTTGATAATAGTATATAATAAAAAGGTATATATAGGTTATATCTATGATAGATATCCTAGATTCCAAAACGGCACGCACGCACAGTAGGGACGAGAAAGAGAACACTAACTACGCGAGACCATGACCAAGGCACGGTAATAATAATAGGTTGGGGAAAAAGTTTCTTCGCATTTTTTAAGAAAATTCAAAACATTTTTTAATATAGTTTATTTACATTTAACTAAAGTATGTAGGTACCATTTTGTTCGATAACTTTTTGCCATCTTGTAGGTAGGGACATGATCCCATTGCTATAGAAATTTTGGGACTTCTGGTCAAAATACCGCGACAAGTGGTTTTGGCAGTCCTCTCGTGATGTTAACCTGACACTGCCTAAAGAATTCTGAAGAGACCGAAACAGGTGGAAATCTGAAGGTGCAAGGTCAGGACTATACGGCGGATGCATTAACACCTCCCAGCCAAACTCTCTTAATTTTTGCTGAGTGGCTAAAGATGTGTGAGGTCTAGCGTTATCATGATGAAAAACCACACCCCTTCTGTTGATTAATTCCGGCCGCTTTCTCTCAACTTTTTGCTTTAATCTCATCAGTTGTTCGCAGTAGAGTTCAGAATCGATGGTCCTGCCTGGTGGTAACAGCTCATAATGAATAATGCCCTTCCAATCCCACCACACACGCAGCATCACCTTGTTGCGAGTTAACCCGGGTTTCGCCACAGTCTGTGAAGCCTGACCGGCCTTTGACCACGACCTTTTTCGCACGTTCTTGTCGTACGTGATCCACTTTTCATCACCAGTTATCAGCTTCTTCAAAAATGGTTCGGTTTCATTACGTCGTAATAAAGAATCACAAATGAGTACACGGTTCATTAGGTTTCTTTCAGTGAGCTCGTGAGGTACCCAAATGTCGAGCTTTTTTGTGTACCCAGTTTTTTTCAAATGCGCCAAAACTGTTTTGTGGTCAATTCCCAGTTCTTCAGCTACGTCGTAACTACTGACATGCCGATCTTGCTCCACTTTTTCAAAAATGGCATCCATTTTATCTGTAATAGGGCGACCAGAGCGACGTGCATCTTTGACATCAAAATTTCCGGATTGAAAACGCTTAAACCAAATTTGTGCTACTCTCACAGACACTACACTAGGTCCATAAACATCGCAAATTTTTTTCGCGGCTTGCGTTGCATTTTTACCTTTTTTGTAGTAAAATTTTAAAATGTATCGAATTTCTTCATTAGATTCACTCATCTTGGCGGTACGAAAAACAAATGAAAATCACACATTTTCCTAATTTGAATTTGGAATTATGTTCTTTAAAATTTAAACTTTCAATGATACCAAAACCAGCCAGATACAAATAGTATAGCCAAAGAGATTTTATTACAAGTTTATACATACTATAATGCGAAAAGACTTTTTCCCCAACCTAATATATACTATTACCGTGACCAAGGTAGTTTTGCTGTGCCATATTCGGAGCACTTATTAAAAAATATCAATAGAGACAGTTGGAAAAGTTAAGTCTAGTATTTGTTCGAAAATTTACTCTTCTCAAGAACAGGCCAGAAACTCCGAAGACTCATCGCCTTATCATCACATATCCCTAAGGCAAAGGCCACACCGGAGGTGGCACGCTTAGCGGCAAGAGGTTAGTTGGTCGCTTCGATGACTCATCACATTGCACGCAATGCGCGCGGCCCCACCGCTCGATTGGAAGGACGCTTGGCGCCTGGATAGCGGCTTAGCGGTTAGCTAGGCGAACGGACGCGTCGGTTATTTGCTTAGATTACTAGGATGCATTGTGGAGAAACTGATTGATAATAGCCCTCTGTTTATAAAAACGAGTCATTGTGAACTCCTTCCCACACGTAAACAATTTGTGTTAAGAAATTGTGACAAGAAGTAACCGATATTTTACAATTGTTTTACAGTGATGTTATTATTATGTTTTACTTTTTTTGTATAAAATTTCAAATTTTCATTTAGTAGACGTCGACATATTAATATCACGTACTCAACATGTTCGATTACTTCGAAATTAAGAAGCAATTTTATAGAAAAATTTAAAAGAGAGACATTTTACAACAAAATATATGTCTAAATACGCTTTAGATCACCAGGCGCGCGCTGCCAGTGTGGCCACTATCTATCGAAGCATTTTGACCGGTAAGCCTGCCTCCTAGCCAACCTCTAAGCCTGCCACCTCCGGTGTGGCCTTTGCCTAAGTGAAATCGAGTTCAATCTTGTGATACTATTATTGTACTTTTGCCAATTTAAAAGAGAGACATAAAATTAGATCTTCCGAGTTTCTTGCCTGTTCTTGAGAAGAGTAAATTTCCGAACAAATACTAGAGTTAACTACCTCTTATTTTCGGGACATAACATTGTTGTTATGACAATAAACTCAGGTAAATTGTTGGTGGCTACTAATCAAATCGTGTAGATAAATGTCAGCCTTTATGAAGAATTGAACTACAGATCTGAACAATGTGGTCGTTAACATCAGGCCTCCGAGTTGTAGTGGAGCCGCACGTTGGCATAGTTATCCACGTGCACCACAACCACTAGGCTTCCTACCTGGGTTGTAGTCTTTTAGCATTTTAACCGGATGGATCGGTCCAAGATCATCAAAGAATTAGATCCTTCCGATCTCGGATCCGGGATCGCCATGGATCAAAATGGAATATGCCAGCTGGATACCAGCCCCCATAACACGACCACTAAAACATGATATGATAAAGCGGTTTATCGCGGTGAACTGTCAAAATATAGTATGTTTTATAGTAGTTTGACAGTTCAACGGCAACGGCATATACGACGGTCTATAGTCGGTACTCAACAAACATTTTGCGGGTCGCCACAACGTGCTGTTTCTAACTTTTGGTTTCATAGCTGGTCGTCAGTACGTCGCTATCACGTCGGCACGACCGAGAATAGGCCAATTTTATACGAATCACTGTCGTTATAGTGTCACTTAGCTGTGGAATAAGACACATTATCGTCGTAATGTAGTCCTGTAGATGTCGTGTGAGCCACTTTTTATAGAGTTATGAATTATAAGATTGTTGTGTTTATTCGAATGCATTCGAATAACTATTCGTGTTGTTCGATTGTTGCGTCGATTGTCGGTCGCAGGCGCGGACAGGCCGGGCGCGCGGCTTAAACAATTTACAATTCTGATCAATGCTGGGTCTATTGGTAATTTAGTATAGCGCGTGAGACGAAATTTACTCCAATAAATACATTAGTTGTGTTTGCGCAATAGTTTACAAACGATTGACTTGTGAATTTTTCTTTGTAAATCTTCTTACTGCAGCGGATGTTTTCTTTTTAAATGATCTTTAAGATTCGTCGTGTTTTTATGGTAATTGACACTATGGTTACATAATTAACTCTTGGTTTTTTCACGGCCGTCTTCCTTAAATTTTTCAAAAAAGTTCCAAACTATTGATGCTTAAAGTTACTAGGCATTATTATTTTGAAATTAACATGTAACGTATATACTGTTGCGTGCGCGCAACGTAACATTGATGTACAATACAATTGACTGAGAGTTACTAGAAAAACAATGGAATCGACAGTGTCGCCGCGATAGTGTTACATCACCCCCGCTACCCGTCTGCGCACCGATGATATCGACCTAGACGTAATTGTTATTCGATTGTAAATTTTTATTCGATTGTTGTTTGGCGACGGCGGATGAACCGACAATCGAATACGCTATTGCACAATTTTCGATTCATTCGATTTTCTTTTTACTCACAATCGTCCATCGCTAGTGTTCAGTACCGCTGCTATACGGCATTTTATCGATTAACTATGTTTTCACTTCTCATGCTCTGAAAGTATTTATTTGTGCAGGATATAGGCTGCACAAAATCGAATTTTGAACACAAGTGCATTAACGTATCTACTCATACATAAATGTATCTATATTAAGGCAAAGAAAATGAGCCATACAGTCAAATACAATAAGAAGTTCATATATAGATTTTGTTATTTTATTATATTTACTTTAATTTATTTACATAAAGAAATGTTATGTTACTACTGTTTTATTTCCTCGCAATCGAAGTGAAAAGCAGAGTTTATAACTCGTCCACAAAACCATTTTATCCTCGACATTACTATCAGTCTCGGATAAAAATGGTTGGTTTTGTGCACTTGTTGTAAAATCTACTATTATCACGACTTTTAAGGGATTTTGATGAAAGTGATTACTGATTAGATAAATGCATCTGCGAAACTTACGTTCAAGTATATAAATCTGTTGGGAAATTAATGTTATCAAATGATTTCTGCTCGTATTTTCATTATAACTAACGCTTCCCATAAATTCTTTATGCATAATTTTTTACCTATGTTGTTTAACTAATGTCTAAAACTGTAAACCGTTACCTTTAAACGACTTAGGGCTTAAGACATAACTGCCATACATACAACGTCTTAATGACTTCATTCTGTTCTCTTCTTTTCAATATCAGCCATATTAACGAAATTAGTAGTTAACTAAGTATAAAAATTTACTAAAAATCGAATAAGAGTGTCAATTTTCACTGTTATTCGACCGTCATGTAAAAGTAGTTCTTGCGAGTCCAATACCATTAAAATCGGTGTAAAAGTCGTATAGACGTTACTCAGACCACAACATAAGGTGGGGTCCCACGGCGCGTGTTATTGCAGGCGCGACCGGATCGCGCCACGCCTGTGGATGCCTGTGCGTTTGATTGCGTCTCGCGCCGAGCCGTTCCCACGGCGTGTGTCGGCCTGTACCGGCTTGTCGTTATCGCCAGTCCAACACGTTAACTGATACGGAGCGCATGGCTGCGGTTTGTGTACGAGCTCACGCCGCCGTAGGTGAAATGAATGAGTTAGAACCGACGCAGACGCGCCTGTACAGGCCGCGACAGGCCACCACAGGCATCAACGCGCCGCGCCGCGCTGTGCCTTTGATCTTACCGACTCCCGAAGGATCGGACGGGCGCCTACAGGCCACCACAGGCCTCATCAGATGTGACGGTTCCCACGACCTGTTGGTCTGGCTTGGCGCGATCTGGCCTATGAGAAAGCACGCCGTGGGACCCCGGCTTTAGTTATACCACAAAAAATCGAGAAACAGTCATATAAAATAGTCGTATAGTTGTCTATATACGGCTATGTAAAAGACAATATGTCATATTATACGCTAAAATTACCTCAAAATTACAGCATTTGGAGTCACGTAATTTTACACCAAATACGACTAAAATGTTTGTTGGGTACCGACTGCTCGGCTTATAATGCATTGCACTTAGTAAAAATAGCTCTGAGTCAAATGTAATAGCCATCTTATTTTAATGTTTTCTTGAGCAATTAGTGTTCTGTTCTAGTTATACGGCGTGGTGGGCAGGTGCGCAGATGTGGTGATGGTGAACGGGACTTGGACCCAGGACCACATTAACGAGCTCTGGAAGATTCCATTCAGCACACACAAAGTGTTTCCCCCTTGTGAGGTGTGTAGCAGGTAACTGTGGTGCTGTAAGCGCTGACGTGTGTGATTATAGCTAAATCTAAGCAACTATCGTCATGGTGGACACTTTTGATGAGTGACTGAAGTGAAAACATCATACTTTTTTAAAATAAAAAAACGTCGCCCCACACTAGGATTTTCTTCTGTGTCGTGGGTGCAGTTACAAACATAGAATATCACATGCACATACGCCCAGACCGGAACAAATTTCTGTAGGCCTTACAAAATATGATCTTCGCGTAACAGGTCTAACCTAGTGTGATGATCATAATAAATTTACTTTGTACTATATTTTTTGGTAAAATAAATTATTCTTATTCTTATTATTCTTATCTGTCCCGTGCGGGAATTCAGCTTTGCATCATAAAACAATACAGTTGATTTTTCTTTGCAAAAATATACTGACAGTTACTAAGATTACCTTTTAACAATGTCTTGTTTGCTTATACACGAAGTTTCCTCAAAAAGTGAAAGTGGTAAACCAAATTCTTGGTATATATTATACAGTAAGTAACAGCTTGGGAGTGTGGACTATCTACGTATGAGGTGCGTAGGGGGGTGGGGGGTTTCCCCGCCCGCGTAAGGTTGATTCATATTTGGCTTACGTGGTAAACAAACGGCACTTAACTTCAAAATTATGTCATGGCGACTTGATCTCACATGTTACTTTATATATGTCGTGGGGCGATCCTTATATAAATATCTCACAGAATAACAGAAGCACATAGAATACATATTTCACTGAAAACGGTCGATAATTATCAAGATTTTACGAAAAAAAACAACATTCACCGGCATAAATAAAATAACGCCATGTCTGTTTGACTTTCGACAAAACTTTCTGAAAAAAGGGCTCAACCAACGTATATTCAACCCAATTCAATATTGAACCGTTTTTATAGTGGTTATAAACAGGTGTCAGTAATGGTGTCGCGGACTGCAAGCGAAAATTAACGATGTGTGTAATTTATCAATGAAAAAGAAAAGGTCCCGTTCGGGCATCGCTTAAAAGGTAACACCAAGGTCGAGAGAATTCAAAAATAGCTATCGCGCTGTGTGTCCGAACAATTGAAATGAGCGCGATAGGGACAACTGCAGCTGGGACCTAAAATACCTCTGAAAAGTACACAAAATATACGTTTCGTAGTCCCCTATTTTCTCCGCAAAAAATTGACCGATTTAAATACTTTTGCGTTAAAAATTAAAGCAAGGCTTTTTCTGTGTTTCTCTGTTTTGCTTTTTTCATATAAACTTCTTCAATTTGTTTGCTGGACGTTTGAATACAGCAGAAAACTAGGTCGATTTTTTTGGTTTTTGAAGGTTTAAAATCTCTTTAAATATTTAACTTATTAAAAAAAGAAAAAGATAGGAACATGCTTATAGTGGCCATTGATTTTACTGGAAAAAATAGAGCAACTACTGCAATTATCCAGGAAGGAAACAGGGGACTATGTTTGTATGGAAAAACGGACTGTACGACTTCCTCTTAAGGCATTGATTTACTACCAAACGTAGATAACGCATGAACGTTCGAAAAGTGGGCCGGTGAAGAACTGCCCAATAGCGATTCGTGCAGTTCTTTTCCATAGCTGTCGGCACGTCAACATGCCGAAGTGCTCATTCAAAAGTTGCGGTAATGATAATAATGTAGAATAAGGTTGGATTCGGTAAATACGGAACTTTCTTTATGGTAATTTTAATTCGGGCGGGCATATTCAACTATATATCAGCGAGTACAAATGTATAGTCGATTAGGTGACAGATTTCAAGCGCGTTTTTGTATGAAGCGCTCTATCTACGTTTGGTAGTAAATCAATGTCTTAAGCCGCTACTTTCCCGTTTTATACATTTTCGATTAACTGTACCGCCACGAATATAAAACATGCAGTTCTCAGATTCGTATATGATATTGTTGAACATTTTATCTAAACATTCTTAAAGACAGAAACATGATTAATAATATTTCACTCGATAGAAAAAAATCCAAAGATTACTCTGTTCAATATTTTAAAACAGCTGTGAATCAGAAAATAAAATAATAAATGGCATAAAAGTATTACCAATAGATGTACATTTTTATTGTGTAGAAAATTGCAAAAATACATTTTTTATTTTGTACTCCAATTTTCCAAAAATCGAATAAAACATGTAAAAAGTAACGTTTTCGTTCGGCCACGGGCGCGTAAGCGACATTAGAAGCTATACGATTATCAACTATATTACCTTGCAATAAAGGAATCGCCGTGCACGCGTAGATTTCCAGGAAAACCTCGCCTTATTGCAACGCACCCCGGTAGGCTTATCTAGTTACCTATTTAAGTTACAACCGAATCAAGCCTAAACCGTTGCGATTGCCCCGATTGGGCCCATATACAAGGTTATTTTTTAGTTATGACAAAAACTTTGTGTGCTTGTTCAGACAAGCAAACTGAACAACTTTCACTATGGCACCAACTTTGAAATCGCAAAAAAAAATCAGCTGTTCCATACATTTAGGTTCAGTGAATGTTGAACATTTGTATGGAACAGCTGATTTTTTTTGCGATTCCGAAGTTGGTCCCATAGTGAAAGTTGTTCAGTTTGCTTGTCTGAACAAGCACACAAAAATTTTGTCATAACTAAAAAATAAACTTGTATTTACTTTCAACTGTTCGATGACGTGATAATGTGGCGTTCTGATAGGTTGAACGCAGCGGCTTAGCTTCGGTTTAGCGGCTAGAGGAATTGGCCTCCTGACGGTTTACAATTTACAATTTTGTAGCCCAAGATCGGCCAATCACAAAGACCCGGTGGGCTGCAGGTTAAGTATAGCTGGGCTACACACATATTTGTCTCACTCACGCCATTCATTTGCAAGTCATAAAACAATAGGTACTATTATTTTGGACATCATTCACTAGTTTCTTCTATCAATCGATGATTCCCAACCCTATGATTTGTCTTTGGTTAACATTATGCCATTATTGTTCATCAAGTAAGACGAAGTATGAATAAATCAACCTTACATACCGACGGTTAAAAACTAAGACCTTGTATCTATACAATAATTTTTGTGTACTAGAATTATGCATATTTTTTTCACACTGGGATTTCGAACGACTACTTAGCAGCTACTAAGCAGTTATCTACTTCGTTGAACACTTGACCAATTAAAATCAGGCATAAAACCAATATTGATGTTCCAGGTCTCGGAGTTAAAGCAGCTCCGCTCGCTGGTGACTGAGGCAGACCCCATAGTGATCCTGTCCATTGCCCAGTTCAGACCGGAAAAGGACCATCCGCTAATGCTGCAGGCAATGTACGAGCTCAGGAACTTACTTATCAAGAACGAGCTGCTCTGGAATAAAGTAAGCTATAACAACAAATAGTTATAATAGTTCCTACACTGCGTTTGTTTTTTAATATACATACATACAATAATGTAATTGGATGTTTAGGACATAACTCTAGGAGAACGTCTATAAAACAATGTTTTGCGAACAATTTGTGATGTACCATGGCTTTTGTTCAATGCAGGACAGATTTTGCATTGGACAGTTTCGTCGTCAGATTCGACAAATCCAAGAATGTAATTTATCCACAAATCTGTCGAATAGCTAAGACGAGAAAGTAAAAGGATCTTTGCTTACAATGCCATAGGTCATGTTATAATTACTTATGTACATTACATTGTAATATGACGCTGTGAATTCGGCACTAGCCTTCTAATCGGGAGGTCCGGGGTTCGATCCTGCTATGTGCCAATTTTTTGTTTTTCGAATTTCATATTTTTCCGGCGCCCCTACGGTGAAGGACAACATGAGGAGGCAACCTGCATACATCTGGGAAGAGATTCATAGTTGTGCGTGAAGTCGATCAATCCGTCAGGGCCAGCGTGGTTGACTAAGGCCTAATCATCCTAACTTTGGGTAGGCTCAAGCCCCTCGGTGGGGACGTATATGAGCTGTGATGATGATAAATAATACACTCTATAGTATACTTTGTAGAATCTGAGTAGACTCTGTACCAGGGTCGTCTGCTTGGGTACCTACATCTTATCTATTTCTGCCGCTGTCCGCTGATTGCTGTGTTCCGGTTTGAAGGGTAAGATATGGCAGTGAAATTACTTGGTACCGTGACTTTACATCTGATGTCACAAGTTGACAACATACACTGTGGATCTTGTGGGGGTTGCAGTTTTGCTGTGGATCCCACAAGAGCCACATGTATTATAGGTGACTGTTACCACTTTACCATCAGATGGACAGTTTGCTTTTTTGTCAACTTATTTGTGAAACAAAAAAAACAGAACAACTAGCAGTTCATATAGCGCAAAAGCTATGTACTATCGCGTGCACGGAGAAAAATTTATTCGCTTGAATCGTGCGGAAGCGCCGGCCTACGCCCCCTTAAGTTTTGGCCTATTAGAAAAGAAATACTCTTTCTGTCTCTAATCGGCGTTGGGGGGTTCCTCGGCGGCTCAGCGGCAGGCCGAAGAAAAATCTTTTATTGCATTATTCCATGTCTTTTCGAGGTCGACGGGGTGGGGCTAGAGAGCGCTAGTGCAAACGAAAAAGAGCGTAGCGGTGATCAGGCGGAACTGCGCGCGATAGTACATAAGTAACAAAATCAGTTCATCTAAAAATAAAATAAAAACCACTTGGAATATCATTAATCAGGAAACAGGTAAACCCAAAAGTACTGTGAATTCTTTCTCTCTAGAAATCAATAACCAAACTATTAAATCAGACAATGCGGTTGCTAACGTATTTGAGGACTTCTTCTCTCATATACCCATAGAAACTACAAGTAGTCTCAACTCATGTCCCAATGAGGCTGTAGCTCTTTTGGGACGGAGTGTGGAGAGGTGCAACAAGGTGTTCAACTTTTGTCACATTGATGCTAACACTGTTTTGAAAACATTTGGTATGATCAGTACCAAAAAAACTGAAGATCTTTGGGGTATTTCGACCCATATAATTAAATCTGTAATTAAAGAACTTGCCCCGCAACTTGCGTTGACATTCAATAAATGTGTCGATGAAGGTGTCTTTCCCGACCTCATAAAAAATAGCAAGTTAATGCCTCTATTTAAGTCTTGGAATAAAAATGACCCTTCAAATTATCGAGCAATTTCGATTCTACCAGCTCTTAGTAAAATATTTGAAAAAATTGTACCTAATCAGTTAACTCATCATTTCTCAAGTAACAACATTTTACATATGAACCAATTTGGTTTTACTAAAGGTCGTTGCACTACTGATGCCGGTGTTGCACTTCTGAAACACATTTTTGCTGCTTGGGAGTGTAAAAAAGATGTAATTGGTATATTTTGTGACCTATTATCAAAGGCCTTTGATTGCGTTGGTCACCAAACTCTTTTAAATAAACTCAAGCATTATGGTGTCTCTGAAGAAGCAATGAGACTTATTGAGTCTTATTTGTCAAATAGGGTTCAGAAAGTTGTTATTAATAAAACTGAGTCTGTTGGTGCACCTATAGTTATGGGCGTGCCACAAGGATCGATATTGGCATCCTTGCTTTTCTCAATTTATATTAATGACCTCCCACACTTCACTAAGAATCTGTGCGATACAGTACTATTTGCAGATGATACTTCTTTAATATTTAAGGTTGACAGAGGAAATGGAAATACTGACGTTGTAAATAGTCTCTCTAAAGTATTGCATTGGTTCACTATAAATAATTTATCTTTAAATTCACGTAACTAAATGTATTAAATTCTCATTGCCAAATGTAAAAAAAAGTGGATACCATTGCAGAAATAAATAATGAAATCGTTGAAATTAAATGCCTAGGCGCCAGCCTAGGCATTTAATATTAATGTGCAGCTAATATTGTACTACTTTTAGAATTGTTATGGCCCATAGTTTACAGCAAAAAAAGTTTCAAGACTCTGAAAGCCGAGAATCCAGAGGAAATGAAGATAAGTTTTTGCTAAATAACTCTCCTTTAACACACAAGATGGCGCTAACACCTGTTGCAATATAGTTTATGAATGCTAACTACTTCAGCATTTACAGATTCTTTAAGCTTATTTGATTTTAGTTGTAATCTTAGTAACTCTTCACTTTTTAAGACAATTAAAGCGAAACACATTTCTTTGACATTTGGCAATTTGACCTACAAAATAATTATAGATATACAACCGTTTCAACCGCCTCCGTGGTCTAGTGGTTGAGACCACCGGGTGTTGATCGGGAGGTCCGGGGTTCGATTGCCACTGGGGGCAGAAATTTTTCTGCTCGGCTTGGTTGGTGGTAGGGCTTCTGAGCCCGCCTGGCTAGCTACCACCGTCTTACCTAAGTTTGTTGCCATAATAACAATGTTTATAGCATTGTTGTGTTCCGACAATTAGAGGTAAGACAGCCTGTTCCCCAGAAGCTCGCTTCCACCTTCGGCCTTATCATCACTTACCTTACTTACTGACAAATGTAAACAAAAAGACAGATCGCGTGGCTACTCCGCCTCCGCGCGTGGAATCTGCCGCTCCGCGCACTGCGGCGGGGTGCAGTGCCAGTGCGAGAATCGCCTTAAACTGGGTAGCCTTTTTTCTGAGCGTGGACGCAACGTCCATTTGTTGATAGATGACTGCCACATAGATTGTTTAGTTTGGCGATATTACCATTTGTCCTGTGCAAAAATGCTTGTTAAAAATTAAATGTTAAAAACCTTTTTAATAACAAGCTTTTATTAAAA
Source organism: Schoenobius gigantellus (assembly GCA_963935595.1). NCBI lineage: Eukaryota > Metazoa > Arthropoda > Insecta > Lepidoptera > Crambidae > Schoenobius > Schoenobius gigantellus. The sequence continues at coordinate 43,113,769 of OZ012541.1, read as the reverse complement.
TGCGCTAAAAATAAAAAATAAACTTATACACTAAAACTTTTACTTACTTATAACGTATTTCACATTTGACACAATTTATATGACATAAAAGCTTATCGCGAGATTTACCCTTTACTCCACGTTCGTAACTGATTTTTGATAACCATATACGAACAAAGAATTTTTCTTGTTTGATAACCAGTTACGAAAATGGAATTTATTTGTCGTTTTCGTAACCATGGTACATAACCAGCTACGAAAACGGCATTTTTTTTCTCTGTTCATAACCGGTTATTAATTAGGAATATATTTTTCCACTTTCGTAATCGAGTACGAAATAAATATCGAAATAGGAAACGAGGAAATATCATGCCTCCTTTGACCACAAACACATTCATAAGCTCAGAAAATATATTTATTTTTAATAAAATAACAAAAACAATGCAATGCTGAAAATAATTTCACAATCTGAATTTTAAATGGTGAAATTATTTCCAAGCAGTGTCCAACGGTTATAATATTTTTTTCTAGGTCCTCAATTGCCGAATTTATTTCTGTATCAATTTCTTAATAATTGCGTTACTTGATACTTTTGCTGCGTATTCGGATCTTCGTTTCATTGGCTAAAAAATGTAACACCTGAGCTAAGGATGGGTTCTTCCGCCCCACATACTTGTTTAGTCTGGCATGCCACCCTTCAAGGTGATTGGTGGTTCTGTCTTCTTTATAACAGCACCATTTCTTCATAAATTGAATATCGTTTAACCAAAAATTATTATAATAGGAGTTAAATTGTTCAACCGCCACGCATTTAGGTGATCTTTGCATTATATATTTGTACCCGGACAAGATGTTCTTTAGTGGTAATCGTGCCAAACCTGCACATCTTGCAACGTGTCGTCTTTGTACACTTGATTTCAGTCCTAATGACTTAGCTTTTTTAAACAGACTCTTACAATAATGGAAAAAACAGCCTTTTATTGTGGTTTTTGGAAACACCTTTTCTATAGCTTTCATGGCACTCCTTTCATAGTCGAGCGTTATTTTCTTCGGCTTCCAGTAAGGTAATTGTGTTCTTATTAGTTGCAGTAAGATCTCATAATTCTGTCCTCTCTTTTTTATTTTGAAGGAATGAGAAGAATAAAGGAATTACTTGATTTGTAACTTTGTTGTATCCATGAATAGAGTAAATTTGTTGAAATGGTGTCGGACACGAGCGAAAAGTACCATCCATAAAAAAATGGTCAATATTGTCAAGTATATTGTGAATGTCAGGACAGCAAAAAATTAGAATTCTATTCGCATTATCATGCTGATGATGTGGCTGAAAATCCGCGAGTAAAAAAATTTCGAACTTTTTGGGTACGGATACTTCGGCCGGTGAATTAAAATAATGTAGTTTTAACACATCCAAACTTTTGTTTCTGGCATTATACATACCACTTTTTATACTACTGATGACCGGTAGTTTAGTGACTAAATCCGTACCATCATCTTGCAGATCGCAAATCATTTCTTCATATTGTTTCTGAATAGGTTCCAAATTCGAACTAATCTTCGCTTTTAAATTTTGAACTTTTTTAATTATTGAATTGTTCTCAAAATTACGTAAGCAATTACTATTATGTGATTTTTCCTTCACGAAATTATTTTTGCTATCAAGAGTTAAGTTTCCTCCACAGCCTTTTAAATTGTAACACAGATAAAATTTATTTTTGTTCTTATATATTTTCCTTTGATGGTACTGCCGACCATCGTAAAGCAGCTTAATGCCCCCTCGTTTCGTTGCCACAAATTCAATTGATTTTTCTTCGATTGACTCCATTTCGGAATTTGGCACTACCAACATATTTTTTTACCGAGAACCATACAGAAAATACCATATAATCAATGATTTACTTTGAGAATACCATACAGAGAATCACAGAAAAAGATGAGACTTTCGCAAATGACATTTCAATGTCACTTTGAAATAGATGGAAATTCTTATCAGCCAGTTGCATTGTAAGTATTTATCATATAGTAGGTAGGTATCAATTTATTCGATGTCAATGCTACGCTAAGTATACTATAACGTTTTATGTAGTGTGAAGTTTAAAAACTTCACATTTCCAGGTTATGAACTCGATTACGAAAGTGGAAAAATATATTCCTAATTAATAACCGGTTATGAACAGAGAAAAAAATGCCGTTTTCGTAGCTGGTTATGAACCATGGTTACGAAAACGACAAATAAATTCCATTTTCGTAACTGGTTATCAAACAAGAAAAAAATTCTTTGTTCGTATATGGTTATCAAAAATCAGTTACGAACGTGGAGTAAAGGAGATTTACTTGTGTGTAGTAACTTAAAAGTACTTAAAAGAGTACTTTTAAGTACCTACTTGTATTTACATACTTTGAAAATTGTAATGTATAAAATTATTTACATCAAATTATTTAATTTACTTAAATGTAAATCTCGCGACAAGCTTATATGACATATAAATTGTGTCAAATGTGAAATACCTATAAGTAAGTAAAAGTTTTAGTGTATAAGTTTATTTTTTCTTTTTAGCGCATTTAAATAAAAGCTTGTTTTTAAAAAGGTTTTTTTACATTTAATTTATTTTTTACTTTTTAGTTATCACTGGACACGTTTCTCACTCTGTTCATCTCATTCAACGCATCATTGTTGCAAGGTCGTTTGCCGGAACGTCTATACAGAATTTCAGCTCAATCGGTTAAAGATATCTACTTCAAAATTGATTTTTTAACTTTAGAAGTACGCCATATTGGATTAATAATGATATCACTTTATTTTTCAAGTTATTCTTAGCCAGACATTTTATTTGATACCCATATTGTAGGAGTGCATTAAAAATAATTGGTCCGCCATCTTGCGTATGCCGCCATCTTAGATTTAGAATGACGTCACACAGTTAACCATGCATTGTCATCCAAACTGTGTGTGTATACAAAATTTCAGCTCAATCGGTTAAAGATATCTACTTCAAAATTGATTTTCAAGCTTTAGAAGTCCGCCATATTGGATTAATAGTGACATCACATTATTTATAGAGTTACTCTTAGCAAGACCTTTTATTTGATACCCACATTGTAGGGGTGCATTAAAAATAATTGGTCCGCCATCTTGGATTTAGAATGACGTCACACAGTCAACCATGCATTGTCATCCAAACTGAACGTGTATACAAAATTTCAGCTCAATCGGTTAAAGATATCTGCTTCAAAATTGAGTTACATATTTACATACTTACTTACATTGCAAGTTAAATAAAAGCTTGTAAAAATAATTGTTGTTAAAAATTCAACAAGTCTTGACTTTTAAGATGATAACGCTGGAGAGGGATAGAGCTACTCCTGGATTTTGTTAATGGGATAACGCGACAATGCTGTTAACATTGTTATTACGGCCCAATTACTTACAACTTTCCAAACCGAGCAGATATTCTTGATAAATGGGGGTTTGAGGACCTCAGGTCCAAGTCGTTTCAAGGTCTTTAAACCACAGCGTACCGCACTCTGTACCGCAATCCGCAGAGTGCGCTTGATTGTATATTTTCTCGTCCAGATCAAGCTGGTGCTGGTGGGGGGCTGTCGTAACGAGGAGGACGAGCAGAGGGTCCGCCACCTGAAGGACCTCGCGCGCCACCTCTCTCTGGAGGGCAGCGTACAGTTTGTGGTGAACGCGCCGTTCGCGCGCCTACTGCAACTCTACCAGACTAGCTCGCTCGCCTTACACGCGATGTGGAACGAGCATTTCGGCATTAGTGAGTAACACGTTAGACTATTGCCCGCATTCACTACCAGTGTACAGTCGAAGTCAAAGAATATTTACAATTGAGAGTTCCAAAAATATTTTTACATTTAAATAAGTTTACACAAACTATGACAAATGCATGTGACAGTTTCATCTTTTCACAGAATGCTCCAAAGTTAAGTTTACAGTCTTAAGATAAGATAAGATAAGATGCAGTTTATTGTCATTCTGTGTACAAATTAAGATGTTACAGAGTAAAAATTAGTGTCAACAGATTGCCATTTTCGGGCGTACAATATTAAAATGTCGATATTATAATGTCGATGATAAAATATTTAATGATTTTAATTACATATAACATTTGAATAAGATGATAGAAACAATTAATTAATTCAGATTACAAATTAGTCATGAGTCGCATTAAAGTATTCCTTTAAGTTATAAAAGCCTTTTTGTAACAGCCATTCCTTTAGTTTCCTTTTAAACAGTAGTCCTTCCAAAGATTTGATATAAATCGGTAGATGATTAAATATTTTAATTCCAACAATATAAGTGCTTTTCTCTTGTATGTAACTTGAAGATTTCATTACAGTAAGGTTATGTTTGTATTGTGCACGTATGTTATTTTTCGTTGCGGTTTTTTTAATAAAGCACTTATTTTGTTGTTTTACAAACAAACATATTTCTAGTATATAAATACACGTCAACGTTAATAATTTTAATTCCAAGTCTTTCTTTCATAGAATTTTCATAGAAAGAAAGACTGTAAACTTTGGAGCATTCATTTAAATGTAAAGATATTTTTGGAACTCTCAATTGTAAATATATCTTTGACCTCGACTGTACGAGCAAGTGATGTGATTTGTCGTGATTGTTGCTCGCCAATCATCACACGGTCACAAAAAATGCTTAATAACGACAATGTTTTACAAACAAACATATTTCTAGTATATAAATACACGTCAACGTTAATAATTTTTCGTTAAACGTTAAGTCTTTCTTTCATAGAATTTTCATAGAAAGAAAGACTGTAAACTTTGGAGCATTCATTTAAATGTAAATATATTTTTGGAACTCTCAATTGTAAATATATCTTTGACCTCGACTGTACGAGCAAGTGATGTGATTTGTCGTGATTGTTGCTCGCCAATCATCACACAGTCACAAAAAATGCTTAATAACGATTGGACTATGAGTTTGTTAGCAAGTAATTCTAGAGATCGCAAAAAAGGTTTTATGGACGGTTGGCGTATCGTCTCACTCAATACGCTTAAAACGTTTTGCTAGCTTTTCAAACAAATTACCAAAACAATGATTGTCTAAACGAATGTCGCCCTCGAGGATGATTCACGTTGCATCGAGTGCCACGGTGACACGTATTTGACGGCATGGGCAAAGTGCTTATATCAACGCCATGAGGACAGGCTTGGACTATCGCACTATTATTTTCATCGATACGTACATAAGCACAATCGTTAGCCAATAGGCTAACTAGAGGAATGAAAAAAAATGCTTTAATAGAAGCTCATTCATATAATAAACAGAAAGAAAAAAACGGTTTTCGAATAACTATAAAAACAGCCAAGATATAAGGTATTAAAGATTTTTCTCCATCTCTTTTTAGTAAAACGGCAATTTACATGTAGTTTATATGGCCATACTCGCCAATGACTGTATTTTATGATATGATGTATTTTAATATTTTATGACGAGACGTGAAAATTCGAATTCAGTCATCATTCCAAGTGGGACTGTCCCACATTTTACTTCTCTTCAATCTGGAAGTAGTAATGGATATTGCATTTTTCATGGTTGTGCATGGTTTTACAATCAATGCAATCTCGAGGAGTGTGAGAGTGAGAGATTGTGACCACACACAGCATGTTGCGTCCAGCTTTCCTGCATGCTTGTTTGCATGGTTCAAATAAAATAAAATAGGTCAATTGATACAGGGGCAAACGTGATTTTGAATAAGTAAAAAATAAAGAAACGAAACGATACGTTGTAGATAGCGGTGCAGCGACATCTAGTAGGGAGTGGCAAAATTACGTGAACCAACCTTCCGCCTGATTTCTTTTCTGGCTACGCTATACTGCTTGCAGGACTTAGTAGTTGTGGCGGAAAGGTCCTCTAGCGATGGTCGCGTACCGGGAGACGCAGCGTTGGTTCCCCAAAGGTCTACCGACGATCTCTGGTGAAGGTCACAGGAAGCCGCTGGATGCGATAAGAGGGGATCGCTCGGTTTGGAGATCCTTGGAGGAGCCCATGTCCAACAGTGGGCCGTATCTGCTGAAACGGGTCTGACGCAGAATGCGCACTTCGCAATATCTGTTTGCGAAATGCTCATTTTGAGAAATGCACATTCTGCGAAATGTACATTTTCAGGTGAGTGCTCATTTTGCGAAGTGCGCATTCTGCGTCAGACCCGCTGAAATGATGATATAATTTTTACGAAATATTATATAATAAAAGATTAAAATAAGCATAGCCATAAGCAGTGAAACAGTATCTCGAAGTATTTATTAGCGTCTACCATGGGCTACGGGAACCATTTAACATCAGTTTTTTTTACGATACAGGCGTAGTGGAGTGCATGGCGGCGGGCCTGATAACAGTCGCGCACAAATCCGGCGGCCCCCTCGCGGACATAGTATGCACCACTGAGACCTCTCGCACGGGGTTCCTAGCGGCCGAACCCGTGGAGTACGCGCGCGCGTTGCTCGAAGCGATAGCTCTGCCGAAGGACGAACGCGCCGAAATCATCGCTAGAGCCAGGTAAATTAAAATTTCTATGTGATTGATGCCTGATAGAATTTATCCTGTAGGTAGTCTTAAATTGCACATGAACTTGGTGCAGTGAACTTGGTTTATTGCAGTGCAGTTATACGCAATAGTTTTTCTGTTCATTGTCCAAATCAGCTGCTCCATACAAATGTACAACATCCACTGACCCTAAATATATTGAACAGCTGATTTTTTTCGCGACTTCAAGATTGGCCCCTTAGTAAAAGTTGTTTAGTTTGCTCGTCCTGAACAAGCACACAATATTAAGCTCCTGCTTAAAAATAATCCTATGTATGAATAGTTTATTGGGGGAATGTATTTATGTAAAATACATAATTTTATCATTCATTTTAGGTAGCTTGAGTGTGAGAGATATAGAGCGTGTTTGGTTAAACCCTATCAAGCCTAAACCTTCCCATGTTAACATCCAATATATAAAAATCTCGTGTCACAGTGTTTCTTATAGAACTCACTCATCCCTCCTCCGAAATAGCGTGACTGACTAAAATGTTTATGAAATTTTTTGTGTAAATTAAGTAGGACTGAGAATAGGTCTTAAGGGCCCGGTCTCGTAATAATCGGTGTTCTAGCAGAATTATCAGAGAAGTTATATTTTTTTTAGTTATTGAAAATGCAATGAAGTTGAAGAAAATACATTTTACGTTAATTTAGAATGTAGGACTTGACGTTTCCATAACACATTTTACTATTTACTTAAATGTTATTTTAATGTCTTTTTAAGGCTTTAAACATACCCATATTTACATTCCACGCGTTTAAGGACTCTTCATGCACTCGTCACGTAAAAAATATGACCAAACATGAAATATATTCAGGTAACATAATCTTTACTTACTTTAAATTTACTTTAAATGGTTACTTTAAATTTAAATTAATTTTTATATAATCAAAACTTATCGAGAGTTTATAACAAAATACGCTGCGAAATTTCCTCGATTTTGCAGCGTATTTTGTTATTAACTCTCGATAAGTTTTGATTGTATAAAATTTACCTATAATGATTTTAAAAAAAATATTATTTGCCTTAATAATAGCTCGTTTCTAAGTGGTTAAAGTTTGATTACGCTAAAGGATGATTTCTTATAGAAAAAGTGATATATTAACAGTGGTAAAATTCATACAATTAGAACTATTTTAACCGCTTTAAATAAGGAAACTAAAACATTTCGAAAAAAAGTAACCAGTAAACGTTATTGTAGATTTGAGAATAAATACCTATAAATACGTACATGTAAGCAAGCAAATAAATAAATAAATGTTGCCTGCATATATTTCATGTTTTGATCATATTTTTTACGTGACGAGTGCATGAATGTGACCTGAAATGCGTGGAATGTAAATATGGGTATGTTTAAAGCCTTAAAAAGACATTAAAAATAGCATTTAAGTGAATAGTAAAATGTGTTATGGAAAGTTCAAGTCCTACACTCTTAGTTAACGTAAAATGTATTTCCTTCATTGCGTTTTTAATAACTAAAAAAAAATATTACTTTGATAATTCTGCTAGAACACCGATTATTACGAGACCGGGCCCTTAAGCTATTTTTTGTACCTTAGGTGGCCCTGTCTAGATTTTTTTGCATTATGGCGAAACGTAGTTCGCGGACACAGCTACTAGTCATATAAAAGTTATATGGCGTCATTAAAAATTCGAAATTGAAAAACTCAATTTTGATATCCTTGTAGTGTAACTAATATTAATTTATAATTACTATACCTAAACAAATAAAACATTAATGGCCTTATTCATAAAAATATTTAAGCAATGTTTAAGTTAAATAATGTCGCTGTCACTTTCAATCTCATTACAAAAGAAAGGACATCAAAAGAGATAGCAACATTACTTAACTTAAAACATTGCTTAAATATTTTTATGAATAAGGCCATTATTGTTTATATATATTTAAATTGTTATAATATCTAAAATTATATGTTCACAGATAAAACAGTATTTTATACTACATACCATATATAAAGAAATAAAATGTAAACGCAAAAATATAGTAATAATTTTAATGTAAACCGGACAAACGTATCCGTTTCTTATATAGATATTTGTGCGCATACGCCGGCCGCTGGCCGAGCGGGCCTTGTCGACTTCTCAGTCGCAAGCGCTCTGCTGGACAGTCGTTTCGATTGCTCCATATTGAATGCATGTCGTTTGCGCCTCTGCTTACCTATAGTTTCTCCGTATATCGTATTGTATATAGTCTTCCGAGTTCTTACTGTGCTAACGTTCTCCTTCTGTATTTGTCTATCTGTTCAACGTGTATGTGTGATCAGAAGGAATAAACTGTCAGTGACGAACCTACGTATTTTATTCTCTGGAGACAAACCAACGTCACTTCAACCTTACAAATAGTTGGGTCTGTGAAAAAAATGTATGGGGATTAAGAAAATTTATTTTACAATTTCGAATTTTCAATGACGCCATATATTATCTTTTATATGACTATATTCACATGTATAGATTTCGGCTTGATAGAGTATTGACCAAACATCTTGTATATCAGATGTAGCCAATCGGTTGATTGCGGCTATTAGTCCAGACGATCGTGGCAGGGGCAAAAAACATGAGTTTCATAATAATATTTGTAGTATCTTCAATAACACGGCTGTATAATTATGTTGATTTCCATTTATTACAAGCACGCGTTCACTTTACTTTCACAACCAAAGACAGGGAGAAAAACCGACAAAACGGCTGCATTCAACACAACTTAATTATACAGTTTTATTTCAGCGTTCACTAGCTTTAGGTCTCACAATATATGTATAAAATATGGAATCATGAATTGCTGCGCGCATAATCTCGTATTATTTTTTAATAAATATTAAAATATTACATAAAGATTACATAAACTATAATGTTTCATTCATAATTTCAAGAAGTATGTAATTGGTATATCGCACAGGGTTTCGTAAGTAAACAGTAGATCTTGGGTTTAATCAAATTGACCACCCCTGCAGCCGGAGCACTTGCTGCCAAAACTGGACTCGAGTCACGCATTATCTTACAATTTCAGTGTCATAATCACTATGTATTAAAGAGTAGCACTATCCGTTTGTATGTTTGTCGGTCTGTCCGTCTATCCATTTGTCCGTCTGTAATAAAACGACCAGACAGACTGCCGGATTTACCATAGAAGCTGAAAAAGCTGAAGCTTAGGGCGGCAAAAAAAATAAAAAAAGGGAATTAACGTTATTGTGTACAGTGTATCTAATTTTTGAGGTCAGTAGGGGTGGCAAAAATTTTATAGCTTTGGGGCGGCAAATGTGTAAATCCAGCACTGACCAGACATTTAAGTTTTCAAAAAATATGTCACACTAAAGCCACAGTTTGACAATGTATACAGTTTGGAAACGCGTTTGATGTTGGACACCGCCAGCAGCGTGGGAACTTACGCGCTCTGTCGCAAATGTGGAAGGGTTGTCAAAAAAGAAAAACAATTTAAATGCGTTTATAATATTCTAATTTATTTACAAGATGTACCTATATACCTAATTTGAATTAGATAAGTATGGTATGCGGCGATAGTTTAGATGTTTATATATTGGTTGGTTGATTGTTTGCGGCTTATAAATCCGAATTAGAACATAGTTCGCCTTGTCAGCATTAACAATTTATCAATGAAATATATTGAAAGCTTATCGAGCATTTGTGATTTTTTATGCAATGTCGCAATACTCTTAAGACTCTTAAGACATCCATAGAACGATAGATACATGAGTTACTTACATATTTGCACTAAACTGCCATAGTCGTCTTTTCCAACATCCACAGGAAGATACATGTATTCTAGAGTTTGTTGATAGTTGAGACTGAGCTATGACCAATACTTGCACTAAACACCCTTGGTCGTCTCTTACGACATTCACGGGAAGATTGATACATGTAATCTGGTGTTTATTCATAGCTGAGAATGAGCTATGAACTACTTTATGTACATAATTTCACTAAAATCCCTTAGTCGTCTCTTTTGACATCCACAAGCAAATAGATACACTAAACTGCCATAGTCGTCGTAGTTTAAGAGAGGTAGGGCACAGCGGGATTCATTCCGCTCAAAACTGGAGCAGCCCGACTGAGGAAGTACCTCCGCCTTACAAAAGACCGCAGCTAAATTACATTACTCCTACGTAGTTTTGTGTTCCTGCGGTGAGTAAGGTATCCAGAGCTCTTGAAGATTCGCGGTGTTGATAGCGGGGAACCAGTGTTGCGCACAATACGGTCGTTATCGGTGCGGGCGCGGAGTGTGGGTGCAGCGATCAGGGAGACCCGGTGAAACGGCTGACCGCTGGCCGCCTGCAGGTTAGTAGAGTTCCCGAACCCAGGGATTACTTAATCTCCTCCCTGGGAGGCTGAACTGCCAACCTGTGAAAAATCCCTGTGGCTGCAGTCGTGCCGGAGAAGGAGACCGGAGTGGAACCCGGCTGCTGCCGTGGGGGGGGGGGGGGGGGGGAGCCCTTCGTTCGTTTTATAACTGTATACGTTGTTAAACTGTGCTAAAGCCATGTCACACAAGAAATCGTATCTCAAGGTTACCCTATATTTTCAAATGTGACTCAGTCTATGATTGGGACACGTGTAACTTGAGTTTTATCACTTTCTTGGCGTGCCCTTGCTTCGCCTGCTGGTGGTGTATGTATATATGTATAAACAAAAATACATCAATTATGTAAGTTTCACGAAGAGTATTCAAAAGATAATGATTTAATATTTAAGGCATGATATTCTCGTTTAATATGTAATTTGCGTTATTAATGTTACTTTGGCAAACGATTTAATTGCAATGATAGGCGCCTGCAACATATTTACATATCGATTAGACATAAAGTAACATACTAATACATAAAACGCCTAGGAATAAAACTATGAAATAAAATTAAATACAGTGACAAAAACAATATCTAAAAATACTATAAACTAAATATAACAGAACACTAAATACGCTAAAACTGTTAATAAGATGTTAACTAAGATTGTTGTATTCGTTTTTAACATCAATGTGCCTATAAAACTGAAAAATTCACCATCAATTTCATTTCGTCTTCTGTTTCAGAGCATCAGTGGACAGATTCTCCACATCTGAATTCGAGAAAGCATTCCTGAGAGCTGTGGAGCCAGTTATGCGGCTAGAGTAGGCATTAGCTGTGCAGACATTGCATTTTGTTCCATTAGTACTAAGTTTAAGTATTATTGTGGTTTACAAACAATAAATAGAGTTTTTACCAAAGTTACATAAATTTTGCTTTTTTATTAACTCAATCATGAATCTTTTTCACCTTGGGCCTAACCTAGGAACCACGCTTCCTTAGTATCGGCAGGTTTTGTTGCTTTTCAGAAGCTCTGGCAGCGGCCAAACACTTTATACTGTTCACGTAGAGTCCGCGCCAAACTTGTCCGCTCCGAAGTTGCCTCACGCACATAAAATATACTAAGTTTATTCTTAACGTGCTAAAACTTATTTAGCGATGTGACATTCATCTTTCAGTTATAACTTATGTAGACAGTCAATTTAATTTAATTTCACTATACCTATAATACAACAGAGCAACGCGAATCGTGCTGTGTTCAGAGCGGACTAAAGTTTGGCGCAATTTGTGAAAGTAATAATAGCGGTCAGCGAGTTATTTAATCTGACTGAGCGCTGTTATCGATAGATGCAGTGACAGGCTTCAAGCTCTCAGCAGCTGAATCATAGTTGCAATAACTCTTTGGCCTAACGCTCATTTTAGATACCGCGATTTAACTTAGCCAATCACAAAACAACATGTTATTACAAAATCGCCGATGATAAATTAGCATGTCTGTTGTGAACGTCAACGGCACCCAGTTGACGTTCACAACAGACATGCTAATTTAACATCGGCGTCAACAGTCAACGGCACCCGAACTAAGAGGCGGTACTTCACCAGCCATCTTATAATTATTATGCTGCGTTGCATTCACACTTACAAAAGCTCAGTAACGTGCCTATTAGTAACTAAAAGTTAAGAAGTACTTATTATTTCTTCATCTGCGTTAATGTAAGTATTAAATGCATCGTAATTCGCGTTATTGAACGCATTAAAAATAACGGTTTTACTTTAGTAACTTATTACGGCGGTTTGTAATAAGTTACTAACGTCTAACAGCACTAGCAATGCCACACACCAATTAACGCAATAAGCTGAAATATGTGTCATGACAAAATTGTTGCGTCTATGAGCGAGTGACGATGCAGGTGGATGCGCCTACCAGACGCGCAAGCTTCACCAGTTTTACCTGCACAGGCTTCTCGTGTGGAAAAACTGTATTCGGACGGCGCTACCAAATGGCACAATAGTAGATTGTTCACCGTGGGTAGAAAGCGACCGAATACCAGCAAGGGAGTTATTTGTGGCCCAAAGGCCCAGCCGAGGGCCACAAAACGCCCGAGGTAGGATAGGATTCGGACTTTCTCCCAACATAGTGTGCTACATAGTGCTTTATACTACACCTGTGAGGAACATATTACGATAAATAAATTCACAGATTTGATGAAAAATTCGGGATTCTTTTCTTTTTTTATGATAACAGAGATCTGAGATCATACAGCCACCTTGCAGCGGGGCAAAACTCAGCGCAGGTCGTGGTGAGTGGAGGAGCGCATTCCCCCGCCTCCACCCCGCGGAGGCTCTAACGGGTTAGAAATGGAATTTAGTATAACTGTCCCTCCCGCTTAAACACGATAGAAATGGATTTTCATATAACTTTTCCTCCCGCTTATTTAGGTCGCAGAAAAGACTAACATTCTTTTTCACTTTTGAGAGAATAATGACTGCTGTTCCGATCAGGTGTAGTATAAAGAATATTTCTTGCTTGTACTTAACAATCAAGAAATATTCTTATCAAACTTACACGGGTAAAGCTCCATACCCGGCTTAACCACCCTCCGGTACCTCTCCGCCCTCAGGCACGTTCAGGATCGGACTAGCCATTCTCCGAACGCACCCCCTGGGGACAAGTCCAGCGGTGTGTGTGGTAAGTCACAGAACGAGCTGGGACTAAACTCACCAAGGGAGGGGTACCAATTGAAAGCCCCCAGACGGGCGAGCAGGTTGGAAAACGGTTGTCTGTCGGCCGGGTCAGATTCCTTCCTGGCTGCTAGGGTAGTTGGTGCGAACCTAAGAAGGCGCGCCTCCTCCTACCCAACCGCCTGGGGACACAATGGTATCAATTCAGACACACAACTTAATTTAACTAAACTAATTTGACAGGTTTAAAACTATCGCCATCTTTCTTTTTCTCTAAAGGATTAAAAGTGACGGCCTTATTTTTAGATCTGTCAAATTAGTTTAGTTAAATTAAGTTGTGTGTCTGAATCGACACTATTGTCTATCCTAACCTAGTTTTCAGTTTTATCCCTTAAGTTATTTTTTGATTACGCTTCTATCGCGTCCAAATAGCAATCGTTTTTTATAGGGACTCGGCGGCCTTATCGCCAACTCATAGCGATTAACGATGGCGAGTTTGCTATGATAGGCGGCGGCCCCTTCCGCCTAATTCACTCGTTATAGTTTTAGCTCTCTAATCTTGTAATTTTGTACCGCCTATCATAGCGAACTCGTGAAATTAAAACGATAGCGAGTGACTCGCTATCACCATCGTTAATCGCTATGAGTTGGGCGGTAGGGCCGCTGGTATGAATAGCCATTCCGCTTAATTTTTTAACATTTGCACATCGAACATTCGATAGAATATGTCGGGAAATATAACTGTAACAACCTACTAACCATATTCTGGCAAATAAATTTATTATTATTAAATTAACCACTTAAAGTCGGTACACACAGTACACACTTATGCAATGTAACATGCTCATGCAACAAAATGTCCATAGTGTGGACGTCTTATGTGCGATCCATGAATTGTCGTTTTTTTTCGACGAACATAAAGAAGCGCGCATTGACGCGAGGAAACTGTGTCACGATAATTATATACTATTACCATGACTGTGTGGACGTCCGCGCACATGCCGGGAACAGAGGTGACTGAGGTGAGTGGTTCGGTTCACGCGCGCGGAGCGTCCACACTTGTGAAATGCTCGTTTCATGTTGCATTACACGCTGCATTGCGTAAGTCTGTACCGACCATGCAGATTAGTTTCTAAAGTTAAAATAAAATAACAAAATGCAACTTTTATAAAAAATATATTAAATAAAATTAAACATAAAAACGGAATATATCAATATAATATAATGAGCTAAATACAAGTTAGATAATGCTTAAACTATAGGGAATGATATTGTTGCGGCCTATGTCTGGGTTTGTCCCACTCTGTCTCGTGGTATCAATCTTAATTCGGTTCCGTGTTTCAGGAAGATATTACCTGTAAAAAAAATTAAGCCAAAGATAAGCACGGACGAAAATCAAGTAGATCATTATTTTTAGTTGCGTCCTTGGGGCTTAACCTATTTTTAGTAGCGCTTGCGTATTCCACCTAGACACGTGCAGCCTGTGTTCTAACCAAGGCCAGATTTACCATAGGGGACAAGTGGGCCCGGGCCAGTCCTGGATTTGTCAATAGGCCGTATATAGGCCGCGGCCTAGGGGCGGCAGATTTCAGAGGAGCTTCCTTCCTTACTATAAATGCAAAATTATTATTTTAGAAAGGCATATGGGGCAGCGGAAATAATGTGGCCTGCACTCATAAAAAATATAAATCCGGCACTGGCCCGGGCCCATCGATATCTACAATTTGATACCAACATAATTGTATTATTTAGTTTTATTAATGTTGCGTTTCGTCATAACAGCTTTTTTGCACTGTTCTTGTTTGTAGTAGTATAACTCTTGTGTAAAACTGATGAAATATTGTAACTGAACTGGTGTAAAATTGAAACTCAAACTGCAAATATTATTGTGTTATATTAAAGCTTTTTACTATTTACTAGTAATTATTACTACTAAATAAAGGAACTTGAGGAAATGATGAAAAAGAAAATAGTACTTATTAACTTTTTTGTAAGTAGTAAATAGCGGGGGGAGGAGGAGGAGTGAGGCGACATTTTGGGTCCATAGGCGTAATAAATCACTAGCACGTTCAATTTAAATATCAATTATTTTGACAATGACGATTTGCAACTTTGAATATGCTTCGAATTGGGAAGAAGGCCACTTGACTTGTTTGGAAAATCGTAACAAGAATAGAATTCAGTGTTAAGTTTTTTCAGTATAGTCAGGCTATAACCTGGATCATAACAAATTTCAATGTAACTCTTACATTGTCGTAAATGTTCTAAGAGATAACCTTTACAATCAGTTATTTAGTTGAAAGAGATGCAGTATCGATTCTCTACAAGTTTATTTTCAATTTGTTAAGCGAACGATTCGCTTAAAAGTACCTACCAGCTTAAGTATTAAGAACGGGGCTCCGTGGAGTCTAAGGAAGCTACATTCTTCACTTTGCTGCAAGGACATTTCGACAGGTAACATTTTAGTTTATCTGGAAAACCTAGCAGCGTTAACTACTTAAAACAATGAATACCATAAAAAAGGATGAGAGATACTTTACATAGATGATACTATGTAAAGTCTTGAAACAGTAACATATTGTTCATTGAAACAATATAAAGGCTCATTTTGTTTAAATTTTAAATACGAGTATGAGCAAAGATTTCTATAAAAATTCTATAGCATTTAATTGATATGATAGCCTGTAAATTGATTGTTGAAATGGGCATCCATTCCAACAATCAATTTACAGGCTATCATAGGTAGTTATATTGATACCATTCATGAAGGAACAAAAGCTTTTGTAGGATGAGTAGATAAAACAATAATAAAGGATTCCGTTATTGAAGGACGTCGAGTCGAGTCGTCGTCGTCGAGTTCCGTTTCCGACGAGAGTCGACAGTGCCAATCACAGGAAGCAAGCTCACGGTATAGTCTCCTCGTGACTACGCGACTGTTTCGGCTCAAGCTGTGCCGAGAAGAGAAGAGACGTGTTGAGATCCGTTGCCGAGTATCGTGACGACGACGGCTTCGTCAAGGTCAAGAAGAGAGTGCGCCGCCAAAGGGGAACGCAGAACTGCTGCGACACCGCACCGACAGGGCTCAACTTCTTGCTGAGGGCCGCGGCGCCGACTACGGCTCTGTACCTCTCCCGCTTGCACTACACCACCATAGAGCGGGACGTAGGACAGTATACATCCCGCTCTATGGTGGTGTAGTGCAAACGGGACGGTACATCCAGAATAAGGGCGCTTGCGCACTTATACGTATTCGGTTCGTGTTCGATACGTGAAAAAACCGAATGGCAAATTTACGTCCTAGCGTTTGCGCATTTATCCGTATTCGATTCGTGTTTGAGACGGTTGTGTGATAAACGTCAAGATGGCAGGATCATTTTCTGTTTTGAAAACCCCACTGCAATTTAGTACTCATTTGGTACTATTTCATACCAAACATTATAATTTTGGTAGGTACCTACTTAGTTTAGACAAAATCCGGCTTTTATTATCAAAATGGCGGGATCATGCTCTAACATTAAAACTATATGATGTAACAGATTTAACCACAATTTAGTACCTACCTCCAGAAATTAAAAGCGGTTTCTTTTATAATCGAATATTCAAATTCTGATGGCACAAAAAAAAAGAAAAAAAACCAAAAACTGTCTGAAATATATTGCAAAAAAACAGACTAATACAAATAGGCGGAATTATTGCTAAAAAGCAATATCTTTCAGGCAACCTTGCGACGAAAGAATGAGACAGCATATTCAATAGGGGAAAGGGAACAGAACTAGGACTAAAGAAAGTTTGTTATATGGGAAAGGAATTACGAGCAAAACTTCCAGCTTAATTAATTGATATTTCAATAAGCTGTAGGCATTTTAACATTTCACTTATAACATATGTTTTCCAGTATAAATTGTCATTTTATATATAAAAAAACGATTAAGCAATCATTATTAATACATATATAAATGTTATTAGCAACTTCATCAAATAATATAAATAAATGATGGAGACCCACCATCCTGATGCACACTTAAAAACTCGAAGTGAGCATAAACGGATCGAAAAGTGCGCAAGCGCCCTAAGGTCATCTTCGTTATGAGGGTGCAGCCACTGGAGTCGCGCCACAATGCCAGTTTTAAAGTATTTGTGGTTCGGGTCCCAAACATCGCGCTGGACACTTACTTAAAGGAGGACTTCTGGCCAAAGGACGTGATGTTTAGGCAATTTCGGGAACGAATACCTAATACCATAGGCATGCCGCAGAACATGGCAAATATTTCATTTTCTGAGATTTTTAGCTTATAAGTTCTATTATAGCTTATAAGTTTTATTACACTAACCATGTTGTTATATACAAGGTGGAAAAAAAACCGTGGTTGGAGGAAAAGTACCCTTAATATTGATGATGGCAAATTTTACTGAAAGGAAACATTCCTTTATTTTCAAAAATAATTAAAACTGCATTTAAAGATTTTTTTAAAATCTGCTTGAACCGGGAATCGAACGCGCTAATCTCAGGAAGTACTGATTCAAATTGAAAAATTCTTTTTATGTTGGATAGTCCATTTATCGAGGAAGGTTATAGGCTATATAACATTACGCTACGACTAATAGGAGCTGAGCGTCAATGAAAAATGTTGCAAAAACAGGAAAAATGTTGCAAAAACAGGAAAAATATATATGGCGAAACGTAGTTCGCGGGCACAGCTAGTGCCCTATAAAGCAAGGTTTCTTAAACTTTTTGCAGTCATGGACCACTTACGCAATTTAAACAATTCCACGGACCCTATCAAAAATATTTTTGGAAATGAAAAAGCCTTCTTTCTATTATTTAATAAAAAAACTATTATTGATTCTTTCATTACACTCACTACTTGGTTAATGAGAAGGGTGCTGCTGTTGACCTCAATGAGAACGTTAAATAATTGTTGAATTGTCTTCGACAAGGCAAGGCGCATGTCGTATTAACGTATTAACTTACAGACTGACCTACTGCGGACCCCTGATACACATGCTACGGACCCCACTTTAAGAAACCCTGCATAAAGGGTTAAAGCCGAAAGACAAACAGGCTCTATAATTAATGGACACCTTTGTTTTTTTAAGGAGGGGGAATTCTTTACGATTCAAAAAGGGACTGAAAAGCTGACAAGGCCGCCCCAAGGATATGCCATTGGACTCGGGTATAAACCCCATACCTTGCTAAACCACCCTCCAGCAACTTCTGCCCCCATAGAGGCACGATTGGGATCGGCGTTAGCCATTCCCCGAGCGCGGCCCCTGGAGACAGGCCCAACGGAGAGCCAGCACTACTGACCCAAGCGCTGGGGCTTACTCTACGGAGGGGTCACTAAGTGCAATATACGACCCCCAGACGGGCAGGCCAGGGGTAGAAAGGTAATGTCTCCCAACTGGTTGTCGGCCGGCCGGGCCATTTGCTTAAGGGGTGGGGCGCGTCCAGGAACGCGCGCCTCCTCCTACCCAACCGCCTGCGCCGGAGCGGTGCGGCGAGAGGGTCGACCTCTCGTGCCCGCTCCGCAGCCTTTAATTAATGAACACCTTTTTTTTTTTTTTTTTTCTCGGGGGGAAATGCGTAACCGCACCGTACCCGCCGTGGGCTAGACGGCGGGCGTGTGTGGGGCTCTCCTGGCAGAATACCAGGCCTACCCACTAAAACCCCCCGGTGTTCTCCCTGCCCTTATGGGCGCGCTAGGTAAGGTCCACAGTGCGACTCCACTACCCACGCGCCCGGGCAAGCCCGACCAATTGGTCGGGCTATCGCCAAGGGGGGATTGCCCGAGAACACCAGGGCAATCCCCAGACGGAGGGCCTTACGGCGGCGTGCACGAGGGCCTCCACGGCAGGGTCATTAGACGGGCATCGCTTCTGCGAATGCCCGTCTTCGCCTGCCTATCCGTCTGCGGCGGATGGGAGCGGCTTGAGGGTCTGCCTCCCGCTCCCTCTCCGCGGCCTCCTTCTGCGAGATTACGTCCTCACAGAAGGAGGCGACAGCCTCCCATTCCGCCTCGCCACGGAGCATGGCCACGACCATGCTCGGCAGCGAGAGGTTTCCGCCTCCCAGCGCAGCGTTGAGTTCACTGCGCTGGCGTCGCCAAGCCGGGCACACCAATAGTGTGTGCTCGGCAGTGTCGTCGGGAGCGTCGCAGTGGTGACACTGCGGCGTTTCCTCCCGACGGGCGACCCGGTGCAGGTAGTGACCGAAGCAGCCATGCCCGGTAAGTACCTGCACCATGCGGAATGTTAGGCTGCCCTGCCGGCGCCCAACCCACTCCTCCAAAACCGGACGAATCGCCTCGATCGTCCGGTGGCCGGCAGCTGGGGAGACGAGTGCCTCACCCCACTGGCGCAGAGCCTCCCTCTGCGCCAGGGTACGAACTCGCTCCACCTCCTGTGGAGCAGATCGTCCCCCCCGTTCTCGTACAGCAACCCGATGCCGATACACCCCCGAGTGTACGCGTGCATCGACATCCCACGGCGTTTAGCCCGCAAGAACGCAGGCCGCGCCGTGGCTGACCGTGCGATAGGCTCGCACGGCCCGGGTTGCTATGACCCTCTGTGGACGTCTCAGAAGGGCCACCGTACGGGGGGAGAGGCACTCCGCCCATATCGGGGCTCCATAGAGTGCCATCGACCGTATTACCCCGTGATACAGCCGACGGCAAGCCGATCCTGGTCCTCCTACGTTGGGGAGGACCCGCCCGAGTGCGGCTCCGGCGGCGCACAGCCGTGGAGCGAGGAGCTTAAAATGCTCCTCGAAGCTCCATCGGGAATCCAAAACCAGGCCGAGGTACTTAAAATGCGCCTCAACCGGTATATGGACCCCCTCCACTCGGACGCGGAGCCCCGATGGGATCCTGCGACGGGGGGCGTGGAATATCATTGCCCTCGTTTTTTCGAGGGCCACGTCCAGACCCAGGAGGCGGATGCGTCGGACAACCAAGGAGGTACCGACCGACGCAAGGTGGGCCGCTTCCTCTCCCGTTTTCGCTTTCGCCGCGACCAGCGTGTCATCGGCGAAGCAGACGACCTCCAATCGTGGAAGGAGGTTGCCACGCAGGACCCAGTTGTACCCCAGGTTCCATAGTAGAGGACCCAGTACGGAACCCTGGGGTACACCTGCCGCCATTGCCCACGAATGGACGCGACCGTCCGAATTAATGAACACCTAGATCAACTGCTGAAAATTATAAGCAACACTAAGATGAAAAGAAAATTTGAATAGATCAGCAGGTTTCTGCATAAAAATCAGATGAAGTAGATAGGAGCAATGAAATAGAGAGAGAGAGTGAAAGAAATAATAATAAAAATATTAATAGTAGTCAAGAGCAGGATCACATGATAGAGATACCAAGTACTGAGAAATGGGCAGAGATAATGAGAATACCATCATCATCAAATGGTACCCCTAAATCAGCATTGGGTAAAATAAAGACCAAATACAAAACACATTTAAGAGGCCCATATGATAGACACATAGGAAAAAATTAATAATATAAATATATTAATTATTTAGATTTTTCTAAAATTATAATGTAAAAGATCTTAACAAATCAGTTATTGTTTACTTGATTAGTTTGAAGCTTTCTAAAATTATCAATAAGTTTATAAGTGTAACTAATTATGGGGGGAAATATGTCATGTATTAATAATGTTAGTGAAGGTATTGTTTCTTTATTATATAATCTATATAATAAAGAATGCTAAGTGAATGAATGAAATGAATCAAGATGGACACACATCTCAACTTGAGCTATAAAGCTGATTAAATGGTTGAAATGATTTTCTGTTTGAATCATATTCACAACATAACAGAGGCTCTGCACTGGTGGAAAGAAACCCTCATTTTCCTAGTTGCAGGCCACTGGGTAGAAAAAATCAAGAGTTCACCGTACCAGCTGTCTGCTGAGGGTTGATGCCGATTCCGTCATCCGTGATGATGGCACTTGTGGCGGGCTCCACCCGGAATTCCTCGGCCGCGAACTTCAGCACTGCAGTAAACGGCGTTGCTTCCGGCACGCTTAAGCTGCCAATAAGAAATGAAAAAAAAACGTGATTGATTTCCCATGAAAATCATTAAGTCCACGCCATCATGCATTATTTATTATTTAAATTATGTTTAAAGTGGAACTTTTTCCACAAGCTTTCTGCCCGCAGCTACGCCCGCGTTTTTCACATAGAATTCTATTTTTTATACAAGATTTCGAGAGTGCGTTTGAGCATAATCTTGCCTGATGGAGAGCGAAAATGTGGCCAAAAGTGGTGCAAGCAAATTCCAAATTAGTACCTATCTACTTTTGCCTTAAAATTCTTCAAATTATAGTCCCCTGGAAACAGACGGACGGCAGGAAGGAAGATGAAGGTAATGAATGTATTATATTATAAACCATATGGAATAAATTTATCTAACTGTCTAATGGTGAACCGTATTTACTTCAAGGCACAAACAATGCTACATGTCTACATGTATTCGGGAAAGTTATTAAAGTAATGGCCAATTTCACTGACCTTGTATTAGCTAAGACAACCCTAAGAAGAATGCTTGTCTTTAATGAAAACAAAATCTTTCTTTACAAACAAAATCTTTAATGAAAACAAAGTCTTTAATGCTTGTCTTTAGTGACAGCATGTCACTAAAGATCGTCCTAAGCTAAGACAAGGTTAGTGCAATTGGCCATAAGTCTTTATAACTGAGCTAGGCCCGCTTGCCAGCTGGTCTGGTAAACGTGCGTCTATGTATGAGAGATAAGTGGACCATCCACTAACGTTCATTACTGTTGGAATCTATAATCTGCACGGATTGAACGGTAGTCTATTTGCGAGAGCGAGAAAGAATGACGGTATTAAAATCCTCTCATTCCTCTCGTCATTAAAGAACGACGCGATAATTAAACACGTGTGTAGAAGTTTACTTTCCGGCAGGTTTGAGTTTCGTCTTGTTGTCATTTTAAATAATATTTTGTTTTCGCGGGAGGATCGCTTTTATCAGGGCAAAGAATGGAAGAACTGGATGAAAAGGGTGACATCAGAAATGTGCCCAAACATATATTTAAGGAATTAATTGCTGCATACAAAGCTCATCCTGCCTTATGGCATATAAAAAATAAGGATTTGTACAGCAACAGTATTTTTATAGGTTCTATTGTTATAGGGTAACCTGTCTGTCTCGTTTTCTACTTTTGCCAAGTCAACCTTCCCTGGTTACTAAAATAACAAAATCGATCTCTGTTTTCTTGCGAAAGCAGGACGGCCACGGTGTACATTTTGTAATTCAACCAGTTGTGGTACATTTTCTTCATATCTCCATTCAGCAGTGGGGTGGATTTTACCAGTTCTCTTATCAATACTATCGATAGACTGTGGTGTTATGTAAAATTTTTTTTCGGCGACATAAGTAATTATGTAATGCACAATTAGCTAAAACAATTTGATTTACATATTCCACCCTCATATTCATTGGTGAATTCAGTACTCGAAATCTAGTATTAATAATGCCGAACGCATTTTCGACAACATTATGCTCTGGAATAGCTTCCTCCTCGAGCGCGGTTGAGTGTGGTCGCGTATTTCGCTGTCGCGGAGAAATAAATTAACATTTAAAAAGTGAAAAACAAATTTATACATTTTTAATGTTGGACGCCTTGGTGATTTGAACCTGAGACTCGCGTTGTGCTGGAGCGCGGTTGTCCGGTGCGGCGAATGGGCTAGCGAAGCAATACTTGACGTGGTGAAATAACAATCCACTAGCTGTAGTGCTACGTGCCTACAAACTACATCGACTGATCACAGCGCTACGTGCTACAGGACTACTGTGAGTGCTACGACAGTGTAATGCGAACAAGATACGAATAAGATTGGATTTTGTTACGCTGACTATTCAAAACACAGTACACAAAGTTCAATTTTGTGTGGATTTTTTTATACTTTCTGACGAAAATACTGTGTTGGTCATAATAAAATATAAGATCACGTCATGCCACGAGTGCAACGGTCTCCCTCGTCTGGTATTTTTCCGTAACTCAATCCGAGCCTGACCTGACAAAGGTTGAACATTGCCCTGCGGATGAAATAACTGATACCGCTATTTTGCTGCCTAGAAATAAACGACCACGATCGGAAATGTCTCCCGGATAATCCAACACAACTAACAAGATATATGAGGATCGTCTAATGCAACTCAATGATAATCAAAATAAAATTTTAAAGAAATTATCAGCCGATGTTGCAGATATTAAAACACAAAATGCGCAAATTCAAAAAACCAACCAAGACATTGAAAAATCAATTAACTTCATTAACCAACAATATGAAGGACAGAATAGAAAAGCTGGAAACTGAGCGATCTGCTCTCAGAATTTACTCTGAAACTCTGGAAAATAAATTAAGAGACTTACAAATAAACGCGCGTAGTGCATCCATAGAAATACGAAACGTCCCAAGTAAAGAAAAAGAAACATCCACTGAACTAATTTCTATTGTCTCCAAAATTGGCTCTGTTATAAATACTAACATAACTGCCTCAGAAATAAGAGACATTCGGTGCTTACCTGGTAATCCATGAGGTAAACTAGGAAGCGGCAGGACAATAATTGCTGAATTTTGTTGTGTCCAAACAAAGAACCAGTTCATAACTTCCGCTAAGACTTTCAATAGGGATAAAATAATTACAGAAAAACTCAATACATTACACATTGGAATAAGTGGAGAACAGCGCCCAGTTTATGTATCGGAGTATCTTCCACCAACATTAAGGAAACTGCTTTTCCTTGCGCGCGAATTTGCCAAACAACACAATTACATGTTCTACTGGTCTTCGAACGGTAGTATATTTCTCCGAAAGGATTCGAATTCCAAACAAATTCTTATTAAGAATGAACAATGTCTAACCAACTTAACTAAGACAGAATGACTAGATATATATTTTTTAAAACCATTGTTTATTATTATTGTTGTTATATTTTCTTTTTATTTAACATTCAAAGTATTGTTCAAGAAACATTACTGTAATCCATGTTTGCAGCAAATCACTTATCTCAATATGAATTACTTATATTCTCGTCTCGTATCATCTTATATTTTTAACCAAATCACTCACAAGCAGTTATGCTGTGTTAGTCACAACTTTATGATGTTTATCGCACTCAAATGGCTAATTTGTTTGATATAAGTCCAGCCCCCCTAGCACGTCCACCAAAACACGATATGATAAAGCAATTTATCGCGATGAACTGTCAAAATACGACGAAACCCTATTGTATTTTGACAGTTCACCGCGATAAACCGCTTTATCATATCGTGTTGTGGTGGACGTGCTAGGGGGGCAGAGTTGGACAATTTGAATGTTTCTAAATCTTGCATATGTAAGACAGGGGAATGTCTTGACTATATATCTCAGCAAAGTTTGTCTACTTCACTAACGGTTATTCACCTCAACATCAGGAGTATAACCAAAAATTTCGATGAATTTATTATTTTATTAAGCTCCTTAAATTTAACTTGTGATGTGTTGATACTGACTGAATGTTGGTTAGCTAAAGCTCATACATTGCCGTCACTTGTAGGATTTAACGGATTCCACGCTGTTTGTCACAAACGCTGTTCGTCATTTACGCAATTCGTCACCAGGTTTCTGATTTACTCAATCCGTCACATTCGCGGCAGGTCATATACGTGATTGGTCATAATCGCGATCTGTCTTAAACGCCATTGGTCATGATCGCGATTAGTCTTAAACGCCATTGGTCATGATCGCGATTAGTCTTATATCAATGTTATTAATATCTAATAGGATGCTTTGATACTAGCAACGCCATCTAGTAAGTTAAGGCATAACTGGCGCCGCTATTGGCGCCGCTATCACCGCCGTGGCTGGGTCGGCGCGGGCTGTCGTCGCAGCCCCTGGCGCCGCTATTGGCGCCGCTATCACCGCCGGGGCCGGGTCGGCGCTGGCTGTCTTCGCAGCCCCAAGCGCCGCCTTCACCGCTGCGGCCGGGTCGGCGCCGGATTTCGCTAATCATTCTTGGGAACGTGGAGACAAAGGGGGAGGGGGAGCTCCTGCTTCGACTGGAAGGCATACTGATCGCCTCCTAAGTATGCTGGTTGTTCACCGTCGGGGGCCATGTTGGCGATCAAGCCAACTTTTTATAACCTTTTTATATATTTTGTATTATTTTTACTCTATGATTTTTGATATTTATTTTTAAGAGTAAATTTAGATGACTTAAAAACGTCGTTTCATTCACTGTCAACAATAAATCAGTGTACTTATTCTGTGTTCAAGTCTGGCTTTGTGTACGTTTATTTGTACTCTATGATTTTTGATATTTATTTTTAAGAGTAAATTTAGATGACTTAAAAACGTCGTTTCATTCACTGTCAACAATAAATCAGTGTACTTATTCTGTGTTCAAGTCTGGCTTTGTGTACGTTTATTTTTACTCTATGATTTTTTATATTTATTTTTAAGAGTAAATTTAGATGACTTAAAAACGTCGTTTCATTCACTGTCAACAATAAATCAGTGTACTTATTCTGTGTTCCAGTCTGGCTTTGTGTACGTGTTGATCATGAATATGGAAGATTTTAAGTTTATAACCAGTAAAAGAGGAAAGAATATATTGTTGTACGACGGTTATCAATACAACATCAACAGGACAAACAAGGGCGGATCTACTAATTGGCGTTGTGTCAATAGATCGGTATGCTGTGCATCTCTCACTTTAAACGCTACAAAAGAACGTGTAATTTATAAATGTGATCATACATGTTTATTAGAAAATAATAAAAATGAAGTTTTAGTGGCAATCGCAAAATGTAAACAGGATGTATGTGAAGACTTTTCGTCTGTAAAAAACACATATGAGAAAAACTTTAGTCATTTGAGAACTAGTCGCAACGCAATAGATTATCTCCCATCATTAAAAAACGTTCAAAATACACTTTATAGAAGCAGAAAAAAATACCTCATCACCAAAAAATTAAGTTTCACGAATTTAGCCGATGTCGTCGTGCCAAATGTTTTCTCCGAAAATTTTCTTGTATGTGATGATGGAGAGAGAGAAAAAATTTTGATATTTTCATCTAAAATAGCTAAAAGAACTATACGTAACACTGCATCAGGTGATTATTTCAGTGACGGGACCTTTAAAGTGGCACCACCACCATTTTACCAACTATATACCATCCATTTGGATTTGGGATCGAATTTAAACACCACCAACATCGCTCCTGTTATTTATGGTCTGCTACCGAATAAAACAGAAGAAACATATCGGCGGTTCTTTCATTTGATAATAATTCATTTTGATATTAATGTGACTAACTTTAGGTGCGACTATGAAATAGCAGTTGTAAATGCTATTCAGGAAGTATTTCCAGACGCGAAAGTGGCAGGATGCTATTTTCACTTTAAAAAAGTCACAAAAAAGAAGGCAAAAGAATTAAAGGCAAGTGAAACTTCCAGTGGTCGGCGATTATTAAGAATGGCAACAACTTTACCGCTTTTACATGCGAACATGATCCCTAGTACCTGGAATGAGATTTTAGAAACGATTCCCGAAAATGAGCAGTCAGGACACTTCATAAGGTATTTCCAAAAACAGTGGTTAAACAAATTTCCACCTGAAATGTTAAGTTGTGCGGGAGCCAAGCACAGAACAACAAATGTGTTAGAGGGCTGGCATCACCGGCTCAATACTAAGATTTTAAAAAAGCCATCATTTTACCTTTTCTTGGATAAACTTAGAAAGGAATCCTCACATTTTGATTTTGTACTGAAAAATAAGCTGTTTTTTTCTGCAAAAAAGAATAGAGAGAATCACGTTATTTGTTTTGACCAAAAAATCAGTAAATATTTAGTAAAATTACAAACAGGTGAGATCACACCTCTTCAATATGTACGTAAATTTATATATTTAAATCTTTCATGTCAATTATAATAATAATATAATAATTATAAATAAAAATGATTTTCACAAAAAACTTTAAACGATGATCAAAATACAAAAATACTTTGAGCTATGATAAATATATAAAAATTATTTTTACTAATAAATATCAAAGTAAAATAAAAAAAGTAAAATGTACATATTGCATAATCTTTATCCTATATTCATGTTAAAATACCATGTTGACAATAATACTATATACTTACCTGTAATAAATAATGATTTATAACATTTTTATTTTGTTTTCTTAAATCCAATACCGTTTAAGCTAACCAGTGAGTCATAATACTTTATTTTATTTTTCAACCACGTGTGACGAACTGCGTTTATAACGAACCGCGTCTATGACGAGCTACGTTTGCGAGTAAATGCGTGTATGACGATCCACGTCTGTGACGAACTACGTAGATGCCCAATCGCGTATTATGACACATTGCGTAAATGACGAACAGCGTTTGTGACAAACAGCGTGTAATCCGATTTAACAGATACTCAACCACGAAACCCAGAAATCAAAATGACGGCATTGTTATATATATTAACAACAAAATGGCACACGTTGCCGCTTACGAACCGGATATTAGTGAAGCAAATTGCTTGATCTGTAGGCTTGGGCAGGACTCTGTGGTTGTGGCTCTGTACAGATCACCCTCATACAGACAGATAGACAGCTTCCTTACTGATTTTAATGAAGTAAGTATTGATTTCTCTTAATTCATACAAAAATATAATTATCGCGGGCGATATTAATCTTGACATTAAAAATGGCTACTCCGATCGACGAGCGGACGATTATCTCAATCTCATACTATCACATGGACTAATGCCCGCACATACGTTCCCCACAAGAATAAATAATTGTCTTGATCATGTCTTACTCAAAACTAATAACTCAGCCACCACTTTAGTACTAGAGTCATCAATTACGGATCACTGTCCGGTCTTATGCAGTCTTGATCTTGGACAATGTCCTATTAGAATGAATCATGTCTCCTCCCGCACCAACTACCAGGCTGTAATCGAAACCATTTCTCATACCGATTTCTCAGAAATTTTTCTTCATACAGACGCCAATCTCGCGACCGATCGTCTAATTCAGCCTTTAACCGATATTGTCACCTCACACACAACATCAATCCGTATTCCGTCTAAAAAAAGGATTATTAAGCCTTGGATAACCCCTGGACTGTTAAGGTGTATTCAGAATAGAAATAGTATGCAAAAAAAAAAACTTAAAAAACAACCCGATGACTACATCCTAAAAACAACATATAGACGCTATCGTAATTTTTGCAATAATTTACTTAAGTCTCTTAAATGTGAATATGAAAAATCTGAATTTAACAAAGCTTACAAAAATCCTAAAAAAACATGGCAAGTAATCAAAAATATTATTAATACCAACAAAATATCTGTATCGCCCACAGAAATTTATACGACGACAAAACTGCTTCAATCAATGAAATTAACAACTACTATTGTAATATAGGGCTACAGCTAGCTAGCAAAATCAAACCAATTTCGAATACCTATCCCGTCGGCAATACTAAATCACCTCTAATCACATCTATGGTCGTTTTAACCGTCAGTGAAGACGACATTAAAAGAATAATCCTTTCTCTTAGACCTGATAGTGAAGTTGGATGGGGTGGTATCTCATCTAGACTCTTAAAATCAGCCCACAAATACTTAATTCCCGCTGTCACCCATATATGCAACCTGTGCCTTATGTCTGGTAAATTTCCTAAAGCACTAAAGAAGGGCGTCATACATCCTATTTATAAGAGTGGAAATAGAAGGGCAGTGAACAACTATCGTCCAATCACCATTTTACCTGCACTTTCAAAAGTTCTGGAGAAGGTCCTAAATAATGCCCTTGTAAGTTTCTTAGAGTCTAATAAGCTTATCTCTACTAATCAATTTGGATTTAGAAAGGGCCTATCTACTGAAGATGCAGTTGGCTCGTTAGCGCAATTTGTCGTTGATAAATTAGATGAGAAGAATAAATGCCTGGGACTTTTCCTGAACCTTTCAAAGGCCTTTGATACTGTTTCTACTGACATTCTCATAAGGAAATTAGAGCAGATCGGTGTACGGGGCGCAACCTTAAATATTTTCAAGGACTATCTGTCAGACCGAAAACAGTGTGTTAAAATAGACTCTTATCTGAGCGAGGAGGTTCCAATCTGCTGCGGTGTTCCTCAGGGTAGCATTCTGGGACCCACCCTATTTCTAGTATATGTCAATGAGCTTTGTCAACTATCTCTTCGTAACTGCCACATTTACTCCTATGCCGATGACACTGCCATTGTCGCTTATGGAAGAACCTGGGCCGAAGCACAATCGCATGCTGAGGTAGCCCTTGCACGGATCATGAGCTGGCTTTCACATAATCTTCTTACACTAAATGTGGAAAAAACAGTCTTCATTACTTTTACTATTAAGCCTTCATCTCAACCACCCCAAAATAGCATCAAAATTAAAGCTCATTATTGCACATTTTCTAATGCGTCCAACACGTGCTCTTGTTATTCTCTCAAGAGATCTTCATCTGTTCGATACCTTGGTGTTGATGTTGATTGTTGCTTAAATTGGTATGATCATATCCAGTCCCTTTGTGGCCGAATAAGAAAACTTATATTCGTTTTAAGAAATTGAGGAACTCAGCTGACTCCACGGTTCTCAAAACTGTGTATTGCTCATTGTGTGAGTCAGTATTGTCCTATTGCATTCCGATATGGGGTGGATGCTCTAAAACAAAATTTATTCACCTAGAGCGGGCACAAAGAGCAGTACTGAAGGTTATGTTTCGGAAACCACACAGATACCCCACCCATGATTTATACAGGGTGTCTCAGAAACAATGGATAAACGTTTAACTGTTGATAGGTTTCGTCGAGACCTCTCTAATCTCAAATTTTGACTTTAGTAAAAATATCTCGGTTTTCAAGATATTTGATAGTTTATGATTTTTTTAAAAAATGCCACTTTTGGTTGGTTTTTAATGTGCCATTTTTACAAATACGGACTTTTTCTGATTCAGTTTTTTTAGCTTCTAACGGAATAGTTCAGCTATCAATAACAGTGGTTAAAATTGAGCTAGCTAATCACGAAGTGCTTGGAAAAAACAATGTTCCAAAAAAAAATTAAACAAGAAATTATTTTTCTTCGTGTTTGGTCAGCTACCATGTAAAAAAATGTATGACGCTCATCGTGCCCATTATCTTAAAATAATGCTTAGTTATTCTAGTTTCAAAAAAGGTATGATAACCTATGCTTAATGTATCTCTTAAATTTTATTACTGCTTGAATAGCAAATGATATGAAATTTTAAAAAGATTTTTTTCGGAATACTTATTAATTCTTAGTTTGAATAAAGAATTTGAAATAAAACAACATGAAATTTTAATTTTTTATTAAATTTACAATAAATGTTCGAATTGGCGTCCTTGCGCTCTGATACACGCCCTACATCTTTTTATAAAAGAAAGTTTGATGCGGCGCGCGTAACCAGACGTTTTTATGTGTGCAGCTGCATTTTGTATGCGAGTACGCAACTCTGTTATTGAGGATACTGGCCTCGCGTAGACAAGGTCTTTCAGACATCCCCAATAAAAAAAATCCAAGGGATTTAGATCCGGCGATCTGGGTGGCCATAAAATAGGGCCGAGCCGGCCTATCCACCTTTGTGGGAAGTGTTGATTTAAATAATTTCTTACTACTATTGCGTAGTGAGCTGGGCACCCATCATTTTGAAGCCACATTCTCCGCCTCACTTCTAAATTGACATCTTCTAGCATGCCGGGTAAATCATTTTGTAAAAAATTAAGGTAAATTTCACTATTCAGTGTAGCTGGAAGTTCATATGGCCCGATCACCTGTCCGTCAATAATCCCAGTCCACAAGTTAACTTTAAATTGAACTTGGGACCGATCTTCCCTCATCAAATGTGGGTTTTCAACTTGCCAGCTATGTAGATTGTGGATGTTGAAATATCCATCTCTCCGGCATGAGAATTCATCCGTCCATAAAATTTTATTGAAAAATTGCGAGTCCTCCCTTATTTTATTTAACATGATTCTGCAGAATGCAATCCTGCGCGGATAGTCAGCAGGCTGTAGAGTTTGGACCCTTTGAATATGGAAAGGGTGCAAAAGGTATTTTTTCAATATGCGATGCACTTTGCTTCTATTAATGCC
Organism: Schoenobius gigantellus; assembly: GCA_963935595.1. Taxonomy (NCBI): domain Eukaryota; kingdom Metazoa; phylum Arthropoda; class Insecta; order Lepidoptera; family Crambidae; genus Schoenobius; species Schoenobius gigantellus. The sequence goes on along the minus strand of OZ012541.1, from coordinate 43,082,069 downwards.
GGTTCGACGTGCAATTCCACGCACAGAACGTGTTGAATCTTCTTCTATTTCGTCGAGGACTACTACTTCTTCATCGTCGTTTCTTTCTGGTCTTCCTGGCCCTGCACCACCAATGCCTCTTCCTGGAAGCCTTCCTTCGCAGTACGAATTATGTACCCGAGCAAAAACTCGATAGTCCGGGTGACGTGCGTTGGGGTACCTAATACAAAAAATGACGTTATTAAATTTACTAATTCATTTAATTTTAAAATCTAATTAAACACGGCGTGTGACTATTTTTAGAAGGATAACATAATGTAAGACCCATCCTGATACGTTTAACTAAAGTTGCAATAAATGTGTGTGATTTAAAAAAAATAAGATTGATTGAATTAAAGAGAAAATAAATAATTTTACCTCTCTGCGTACAGACGAGCAGCAGCGTTAGCATTTCCTCGACATTCGCCATAAACGAAATGCATGTTTGCATATTCGCGCGACGTGTACTGATGTCTAGGCATGTTCAGTGTTATGTATTGGTTGTCAGTTAGGTTTCACAGCACAAACAATATCCAAATCGTAAAGCTAGCCAAGTCCATATGATCACCAGTTGTCAATAGGTTTCACAGCACAAACAATATCCGAATCGCAAAGCTAGTCAAGTCCAAAATCACAGCAAAATGTCGTTTAAAATCATCGAAGCTCTATCGAATCTCTCGAATACAGAAAACACGCGTGGGTCACAACCGGAGTTCAGAAGGACACTAACAATCGTAACAAAGAACAAAATGATCAGACGCAGGTAAAAAAAGTCCTTCCAGGAAATTCGATAGCAGGTAAGGTTGCAAATGCTTATGACTCATGTGCTGTTAATGATAAGGCTCCTTTTTGATTGCGCATAGTGGATAAGACATGTGGCAGGCAGGGGCCACAAAAAAAAACACGTTTCTCAACTCTGTGACTCGCAAACGAATGTTTACAAATAAGCTTTAAGTGCTTATTAGTGGAAAAAAAACCTTTTTTTTTCAAATTTTCATTTTATTTGCTATTCAACCAGTCAGAAAGTCAAGAAAGCATAAACTTAATACTGGAAAACTAAATTAACCGAATAAAATTAATCCGAAAAATAATTAATCCGACAAACAATCTTTTTAAAATTTTCATACCATTTGCTATTCAAGCAGTAATAAAAGTTCAGAGATACATTAAGCATAAGTTTATCATACCTTTTTTGAAACTAGAATAACTAAGCATTTTTTTAAGATAATGGGCAGGATGAGCGTCATACATTTTTTTTACATGGTAGCAGACCAAACACGATGAAAAATAATTTCTTGTTTAATTTTTTTTGGAACATTGTTTTTCCAAGCACTTCGTGATTAGCTAGCTCAATTTTAACCACTGTTATTGATAGCTGAACTATTCCGTTAGAAGCTAAAAAAACCTGAATCAGAAAAAGTCCGTATTTGTAAAAATGGCACATTAAAAACCAACCAAAAGTGGCATTTTTAAAAAAAATCATAAACTATCAAATATCTTGAAAACCGAGATATTTTTACTAAAGTCAAAATTTGAGATTAGAGAGGTCTCGACGAAACCTATCAACAGTTAAAGGTTTATCCATTGTTTCTGAGACACCCTGTATAAACATTCTGACTGCCTCACTGTAAGACAGTTATACATATTAAATGCTGTTCTCCGTAGACACGTTTCCCTCCCAGTATTTGATAGATATGCTTCCACTACAAAAATTTCTAGAAGGCCTACTCAAATATGCCCCACAAAACCCTATAATACCAAATTTGCAAAAAAAAAAATGAATATTTGAGCGCTATATTATACAATAAAATAAACTCACTTCTGTCAATACATCCCCTTACGAAACATCTTTTCAAAAGTAGGATTAAAAATTGGATAAAGGAATTGGATTATACAGAGACAGAGAATCTTATATTGTCCAAAAAATACTAATGGTAGATATACGGGTACTTATTATATAAATATATTATAATAACTAATGTAATAGCTGCAATCGTAATTGGTTAAAATATTCACTTTCCTTTTTGTTTATTTTTTTTCTCCATTAAGATAGCGACATGTGTCTGCACTACTAACCTAAATATTACTGTACACTATAGTTGAAAGTATTGTCTGTACTACAGGTTTTTTCCTACCACAGACAACAGCAGTCACTTAAAAAGATATGTATTAGTTTAAGTATACTCATACATACATGTAAGCCATATTTATGTTGTCCAATAAAGTTATTATTATTATTAAAGTTATTATTATTATAGCGAGAATTACATCGCTCATTTTCAATATTAGAAAAACTCTAATTCTGGCTGTAACGTTTTAAAATGTGTTCATGAGCGGGAAAGGCATCATCAGCTAAGAAAACAAAATTATTTTTTTCTACAAATGAAGTAAATTCAAATACTCCACTATCTAAATTTCTTCCATTTTTTCCTACGTCTACAAAAATAAATTCATAATTGGCATTAACTATAGCCATAAAAACTACACTATAAAAATTTCTTAATATAATACCACTTCTGCTGATACAAACAGATATGAGCCTACAAAGAAAAAAAAGAAAGAAGAAAACGAAAAAAATATTTTAAAAGCTTGTACAGAGGCCTTTAGTAATAAGGGGGAAACAGAAAATAACGCTTTTGGGAAATTTATAAGTAAAAAGTTTACTAAAATAATTAGTTCTGAATAAAGAATGTATGCAGAGGCATTAATAACAAAAGTAGTAGTAGTAAACTATGCCATACTTAATAAATATATTTATTTATTATTCTTCGTCTACATCAGTTTCGGCACCACATTAGACTACAGCTACTGCTACAGTGTCGATGGAAAGCCCTGCATCTCTCGGTCAAGGGATATTCTTGGAGCTGTTTCGCCAAACGCATCATTGTGTGCTTATTACGAAAATGTCGCATGTTACGAAACCATTGACTCACAATATTGATTTATTAAAGGCACAGAATACTTAATATACATTTTTTAAATTAATAATTCAATAATTGTTTTATTGTTAAAAATATGTAAAGTTAAATATTATGCAGTGATAATAGAATCATAGAATGTAAATATTCATTTTACTTACTTTGAAGGTGTCCTTGAAATATTACTCTACAAGTTTCTGGAATTAAAAGACCCAAGCTTTGCGGTGATATACCATAGCTAAACTTAAGACATTCGTAACTTCTGCCTGTTGCTAAAAACCGCAAAGTCACAGAAAGGCGCTCTTCAACTGAAATACAATTTCTCATCCTAGTGTTTTGTTTTGCAAATATGGCGTTCCATATTTTTATATTACTTTAAAATTATGTTAATATGAGGTTATTCTAATCTTCAGTCGATGCCGAGAAAGTCCCGTATCCTTAACGCGATAAGCAATTTTGAGCATTATGTTTGAGAGCATAAAGTTTATATTAGGCCCTTACCTATGAAATTGGCGTTTTGCCGTACTGGCCACTTTTATCTAAAATATCTCCTCTATGGTTAGGATTAGGAATTCCAAATTCAAATTCATACAGCTATTTACTCATGTATTTGTGTTTTGAAAATAATAATTCACTTGTTTTTTCCTCTATTGTTTTTTTTCTTTGCGTCACTCAGTTTACAAAATGGAAAACTTGAAATATCGCGTTATTTACGAGTACGAGTTCCACCGTGGCACCAGTGCTGCAGAAACGGCTCGAAGGATTAATGATGTGTATGGCGACGGTGCCGCAAAAAAAACACTATGTTTTTGGTTCCAACGTTTTTGTTCTGGAAATTTCGACCTGCAGAACAAGTCCCGTAGACGGCCGGAGACCAAAGTTGATAATGAAGAATTGAAGGCTATTGTGGAAGCGGATCCATCGCAAACCACGTCCGAGTAAGCTGCAGGCTGCGGTGTTAGTGATAAAACTATTTTAATCCACTTGAAGCAAATTGGGAAGGTGAAAAAGCTTGAAAGGTGGGTACCTCATGAATTGAGTGAAGCAAATCAACAAACGCGCGTTGACTGCTGCATTGCATTACTCAACCGGCACAATAATGAAGGTATTTTAAATCGAATCATTACTTGTGATGAAAGTGGGTCCTGTACGATAATCGGAAGCGCTCATCACAATGGCTGAACCCTGCCGAAGCAGCCAAACCATGCCCCAAGCGAAAATTGACTCCAAAAAAGTTGAAATGAAAACAAAACAATTGATTGAAAAGTCCAAAATAATTGAGGAAAAAACAAGTGAATTATAATTTTCGAAACACAAATACATGAGTAAATAGCTGTATAAATTTGAATTTGGAATACCTCACCATAGAGGAGATATTTGAGATCAAAGTGGCCAGTACGGCAAAACGCCAATTTCATATGTAAGGACCTAATATTTTCTTGTAGCAATTACGAAAACGTCAATTTTAAATTTTTTAATCTGTAGCTAGGTATGAAATGACGTAACTTCAGACGGTTGTACTTACAATAGTTGCCGTAATAATGTAGAATAAAGTTGAATTCGATAAATACGGTAGGGGAGACAGGGGCTGGTTCTAACAGGGGTAGGTATTAACAGGCTGATTACCGCCAAACCATTGGACTATGAGAAAAAAGAAATTGATTGCCGCGTTTGTAAGCGATGCTCAACGTGTCGCGACTCGACAGTTCCGGCTGCGCCGTCGCTGGAGTGAGTAGTGTGTGGCGTGCCCATTTGAACAGGTAAACGATCTTTTTTGTGTTTTTACTTTTTTGATTTGTAATCCTACTATTATTTTTAAAGCCAACTTTTTGTTAGTAAAAAGAGTTTATTCAACTATAAATACACTAAGTTTTTGCTGATATGTTACGTAACTAATATAGTACAACCTTTTATTTTTTAAATGGGGGCATGGGGTTGGTTTTAACAGAATAGATGGGGCAAGTTCTAACATGTTAATACTTGCCCCAATATCGGGGTAAGTACTAACAAACGATTTGTATCTTTTTAATTTCGACCGATCGTTTTATTTATTGACTGCCCACTGTGGCTTGATGTAATTTTGTCGAACCTAATTAATTAATTATGGTTTTTGTTTTGATTTAGGATGCGGAACTATAAGAGAAAATCGACCCGTGGAAGTACTTCTCAAGAAGTGTTTGAGTTAGCTGCAAATGATGTGCTGGAAAATAATAAGAGTATCCGAGGGGTTGCTAAAAGTTTTAATATATGCCATGTGACACTACATGCCTATATCAAAAAGAAAAAAAGCTGGCTTAAATATTAAAATGGGATATAAAAAGAACAAGCAAGTTTTTAGTCCTGATGAAGAAAACAAGATATTAGAATATCTTAAGCAGTGTGCCAAAATATATTTCGGCTTACTGCCAAGTGAAGTCAAAAAACTTGCATATGAACTGGCCGTTTATTATAAATTAAATAATATTCCGACAAGCTGGGAAAAAAACAAGTCAGCTGGCAACGACTGGTTTACTGCATTCTTAATGAGGAATCCTACATTATCCATTAGAAGTCCTGAAGCAACAAGTTTAAGTCGTGCTACCTCTTTTAACCGCACGAACGTAGGTGAGTTTTTCAATAAATTAAAGGAGGTTCTTGATAGTTCTTGATAGTTGTGCTACTACAGGATACATGTTTTGTATGGAAATATATGAGGGCAAGAAGGAAGACTCGACTTCAGAAGTTGGATTAGGTGAGGCAGTAGTTCTAAAGCTAGCACAAGCATTTGCTGGACTGGGATTTTGTGTTTATTTTAATTCGATTATTTTATTCACGCAATTTTTATCTCTGAAAATCTTTGCTTATGGAACATTGTTGGCGGCTAGAAAGTTTTTTCCTAAACAACGTTTACAGGATGACAATTATCTCGCCTCAGGGGATTTCGACAGTGTTATGCATGGACTTATATCTGTGACTAAATGGAAAGACAGAGGAAAGAAATTCGTTTTGATAGCTTCAAACATGCACAATCCTGCAATTATTACGACTGTGAAGGGCACGAATCGAGAAGGTAGAAAAGAAGATGTAAAATGTCCAATAGCAATAGCTGATTATAATTCATACATTGGAGGGGTGGACTGTTTTGACCAGTTAATGGCATTATATTGTCTTTTCGGAGTAAGCTAGCTGATGAACTTATTGATCAGTATGTGAATAGGAAGAGAAGAGATGGAATTAACACTCTCAAGTTCGTTGCTGATAAGCCTCATTTCCCCACCAAAACTACCTGCAAACGTTGCGCTTATTACAGTACCAGGGTCAAACCTGTCCGTAGCAGGGTGGGATGCGATGTTTGCGAAGTAAGTCTATCTGTTGGATGCTTCAAAGACTACCACTATAATTATTGCCAAAAAAGAGTCTAGAGCAGAGTGTACGTGTTTTCGCAACAGAAAGATTTATATTTGTTCATATTATTTGTTGATTAAGTATATTTTTGCTTTGACATTTTCTAATAATTGTTAAGTCTTTGTAAACCAAATATAGGTTGTTACTTAGTTTTATTTATATTTGTTCATTTTATTTGTTTATTATAATTTTGCTTTGACATTTTCTAATTATTGTAAAATCTTGATACTTTTTTTGTAAACCTAGCATAGGATGTTGTGACTTAGTTTTATAGATAGAATAGCCATTCAACAATGATAAACTCGACTGCCTACAATTTTTGATTTTGCATGTAATATTATTATAGTTAAATTATCAAACATTAATTTTTTTTTATTGAAAATTTGATTAATTATTTGATTCTTTGTAATGACCCTGAAGTAAGTATGGGACTTACTAACAGTGACTATAACCGTTTAGGGAAGGGTTTATAGTATAAACCCCTCCCTAAACGGCCATAGTCACTGTATGTAGCTACCTGTCTTATTCCCTAAACAGTCACGGTAGTCAATTTTCAATTTTTTAAGACTCATATGTTGGCAACATCCGGCCCGCTGTAAGATTTGATTCGGCCCGCGAGACATTTTGAAAAACTCAATAAAAAAAATATTACACTAATTACTCATACTCACGGAATCAAGTGAGTGAGCAAGCCGAGTTAGGGACATTCGATATACATCGATGCATCGAATTCACTCGATGTTTATAATATATTAACGCATTGAATCGATCCGATGTTTTGAAAGCTGTTGAAATACTCGATGTATCGATGTATTTTCATAAAACATCGAATCAATGGTAGCCAGCTAATGAATATACCTATTTTTTACTGTTTCAGTTGTTTTTGAACAATTAGAAAAGTCATAAAATTAAACCTTCGAAAGGAAAACGTTTAAATAAGCTTTTGTTTTTGCAAAATCTTCCAAAATAAAGGACTTCAATACCGGGTTTTCTATAATTGTGGAGTATTTTAATTTCGTTTATACACACGGCAGCGAGTCAGACTATACATTGAAGACCTTGAGATCTCTCTTATGTTGTTCGTAATAGCGACGACTTGTGTAATGCAAATATAAAGCTTGATATGTTGCTGACTGTACTCTATAATAAACAACTTTTACGAGTAGTCTCACGATTTATTTGTATTCGATTTTTCGGTGTTTATTGTCACACTGCCTCAAGTTTTTGTAATAAGCAATAACTATATCAGCAGAAGTTTGCCTTAAATGTCGTTTTTTTGTCTTAGTTACATAGATTCCTTGAACACCCTTAAGGCGCTACATCGAAAATGAATCAAACAATGGGAGGCGTGGTCTATACGTGAACGCGGGGCGCCCCCCGTGCTCAAGCAGCTAGTCTTTATATCTATGTCAACAAAGTCGTGAATGCGTTGCGCCCGCATGCAATCAGATCGTTTAGAAATTATCGACGTAAGCGACAAAATACAAATTGTTTTATTAAAAAATAACTATAATGATTAGAAAAAAATGCTTCTGTACGATTCTAGATACTGATGATGGCTACCTATTTAAGGAACTTTTTAATGAATACCTAACACCGTTTACTAGTAATCCTGAATATTCATATTTTTAAGAGGTAATTTCAAAAATAAAAAGTATCGAGGCAAAATCTTTAAATCGCGTTTTCGGTTCTGTACGTGACTAGCTAAAGATATGAAGAAACACATATTTGACTTTCAGATCTGTAAGATCTCTCAGTTACCTATGACATTACATAAAAAATAACCAATATTTTCGATATAGCGCCTTAACACACAACAGGCGCGGCGCGCGTACAAGAAAAGAGCTGTTGTAGGAGTAATAGATATTGTTGTTTGTACTTGTCGGGCGCCTCCTGCCTCGTTGCCCCTACCGAGCAAGACTAGTTTTTGTAATAAGCAATAACTATATCAGCAGAAGTTTGCCTTAAATGTCGTTTTTTTGTCTTAGTTACATAGATTCCTTGAACACCCTTAACACACAACAGGCGCGGCGCGCGTACAAGAAAAGAGCTGTTGTAGGAGTAATAGATATTGTTGTTTGTACTTGTCGGGCGCCTCCTGCCTCGTTGCCCCTACCGAGCAAGACTTCCCCTCACCATACTTCAAAACACCCGGGGGGTGAACCTTGAGTGGCAGGGGCTTGGGGTGCTTCATACCACCTAAAGAAACTTTATTTCTTATTTATTTTTTTATTTTTTTTATCAGTGATGTATAAGAAGTCTTTTTATTTTTTTCGTTCTTTTTGTTTTTCTCTCTTTTAATTAAGGTTAAGTTATTTATTTTATTTTGGTAAAAAAAATATTTAAGTACTAAGGTTTGACAAAATGTTTTGATTCCGATGATTTTATTCTTGTTTGTTGATTATTCTTTTTATTGATATTTTTGTTTAAATTTTGCTTAATTGTTTCTTTCTCCCACCAATTGCTTAACTTAGGTCTGACAAAATGTTTGTTTTTGATGAGTTGTGTTTTGATTTGCTTTGTTTTAGCAATGTAAAGACCTAATCAAGGAAAAAAAAAGGAATAAATAAGTGAAACTGTAACAGCCATCTGCGGCTAACAGCATAGGTCCTTAAAAAAAACATTAGTTCAGTTCTATTATATCGCATGTCGAAGTTATCACCTCGGTAGGTCATACCGAGGTGATAACTTCGACATGCGATTTCCTAGCGAACTTCTTTACTTTGTGTGCATCTTAAATGCTTACTAATTATATTTTGTTATTAAGTTTATCGAACAAAAAGTAAACGAAAATGATGTCTGGTAGAATGAAACGAAAAGTAAATGCAGAGGGTCGCCAGTTTCAAGAATAATGGACTGAAGAATTATTTTTTAACCGACGTCGAAAAAGGAGGAGGTTCTAAATTCGACGCGTATATTTTTATCTTGCATAATGGTAAGTCTATTTGTTTGCTGTGTAATGAATTCATTGCAGTGATAAAAGAATTCAATATAAAGAGGCAATAGTCAACTAAGCATCCTACGCTGCATTACTGACAGGACAAATAAGAAAAGACAAAATCCAGAAGCTTAACTTTCGTAGTTTGTAATAATAAAAAATTTCACGATTTAATTATAACTTTGTACCTATTTTCTTCATTTTTTTTTTAAATTGTATTATAATAACAATGTCGTATTACTTCATGTCTGATATCTATCGTTAAAAATTATGAACACTACCTTAAAATGCACTACTTTTAAACGCGGCCCGCGAACGTATTTGCACATCAAAGTTTGGCCCACATGTCAAAGGTTGCTCATACCTGACATACATGATAAAAAGCTAAATGCTTCACTCACATGATATTGTTGATTTTCTTAGTTTAAGACAATGAACATAATCTTTACATAGTATAAAACAAAGTGGCCCTTGCTGTCTGTTCGCTTATTAGATCTTCTAAACTACGCAAGGGATTTTAATGCAGTTTTCAGCAACAGAGTGATTCAAAAGGAAGTTTTATATGTATAACTAACAACCCACCCCGGCTTCGCACGGGTAAAAGTTTAAATTATCCACGCTGGCAAAGCCGCGGGCGGGTCGCTAGTTGGTATTAAGAAACAATTATTGTTGATAATTATTTCGGAAATAAGCAGTTTAATATATTTTGTCGTGTTGATTTATATTATACTAGCTTTCCGCTCGCGACTTCGCCCGCGTTATATTTGTTTTCCCGTGGGATTTTTTTCCCGTAGGAAAATTACCCTATGTCCTTCCCCTGGGGTCGAACTATCCCTATACCAACTTTCATCAAAATCGGTTTAGTAGTTTCGAAGCCTATTCAATACAAATAAACAAACAATCAAATCTTTCCTCTTTATAATATAAGTAGGATAGTTTGTCTTATTTAAACTCAGGTTGTATACATTATTTAATACATTTAAAGAAGGTGCCTATATTAAATTTACTAAACCTTTTTTGTAGCTGACTGTACATAAATATGTCATATTTCACGATCAAGGGAGTTGACGATTAAAAAATAGCTAAAATCGGTGCGAGTTTTAGACTCACCAACTGACGAGCAAGTTTTCGCCACCTTCGTAGTTCCTTTGGGTCTTTTAAATTGCAGGTTAATACAAAGAACCGTGAAAAGTCCAAACTTATTTCAACCGGACCAAAGTCATATTGTTACCGCGACAGCTATTCGCGTCGTGGACTGGTGGTTGCGAATTGTGCAAGAGACCTCTTCGATATTCACAAAAGGTCTATCCGTCTCTCTGTCAACCGACGCTTCCGATTGGGGCTGGGGATCAGAACGCACCAGAAATAGATTGTCAGTGCCCTGGAAGACAACTCAAATATCGTGGCACATAAACGTGAAGTAACATTGTGCGGTGTACGAGTCTATAAGAAAACATGTCGAGGAATTGAAAGATCAAACCATAGTTTAAAGATCAAACATGATAACATAGATAACAATGCCATGAGAATGATAATTCACCGTGTGCGAACTAAAAATATGCCAACTTTACCTAAAAGCTTGAGAGATATCTCAATACCTGCTCAATACCATGACATTAACAGTGAACCATTCCTAATTGGGCATTACCTACAAGATAATGTTTATGTTTTGGTTATTAGCACAAAAAAATAATTTAAAGCTCCTTCACACATCATCTTTTTGGTTTATATTAAATATTCATGTGTTGGTAGGGCGATGCAGCACATAAAACATTGCCCCTTGCTTATGGGCTATTGTCTCATAAAACTCAAAATTGTTATTCAGTATTTTTGGATATCATATGCACTTACGTACGTAATGACTTGAATATTGCTTTGTTCCCTGTAGAGTTGTGTGTATCGGAACGCGGGGACACAATCTAGAAAGCCCTCCAATATATCTGTCAACATGACATTAGATTTAATTCGGCGTGTCAAAGTAAGGTTAATGTTTAATTGTAATTGCGAATAAAAGTAAGTTTAAATACGTATCGTTTGATTTAATTCGTTAAATACATATCTACAATTTATGGCGACGAGTAGTGACGTAGTCACGCGTAAGTCTTATTGAAATATGGATCGTACTGAATATGTAATGGGCGCGGCTGGTCCCCAGTTTTGTCCATTTTCTGATGAATCCACAAAAGGAGAAAGATGGAAAAGCTGGATGTTGGGTTTGGAACGCAAATTTGCTAGTTTGAACGCATCGTTATCCTAATATTTTCACCCTACCATCCTTACCCATCCTTGATAAATTACGACTATCAACGGTAGTAAAAATCACCTGTCAACTGCCTGTTGCAACTCCGCCGCGAACGCGAACGGTCGACTTACGAAAAAGTCCCGCTCCAAGTGCTAGATTAGTGGCAGTTGGCTTGGCAGCACTCAATTTACAGCTCTACACGCACGGAAAATCATCTGCTCGTGTGTAGGGTAGAAAGGCGATCCCCTACCAGCCATAAGATCAGGCTGATATCAAGCGACACACAGAACCAGCAATCAGTAAGTCGTATTTATCTCCCATTCTGTCCCGCACATGAATTTCTGGTCCTTCGTTCCCGATTATCCTTTTACCCTGTTCCTGGACAATCATCATTTTTACCAAAACATTTTGCGTAATTCATTCTAGCTAATTTTGTAATTCGATATATATATTTTTTAAAGTGGGTACTTCTAAAAGCCTTAGCTATCCTACCTTCAAAGAGTAACATTTTATACGAGAACCTACCTTCCTTAGGAAATGTTATTTGTGTCCATAATTGTTACCGTGGAGTGGACTATGGTAATATATATTTTTATTGCATAGCTTAAGTGACATTTGTGCGAAACTTGGCTGTACGCCATTACGCTCTTTTGCCTTGTGCGATTGAAAACTTGGAGTTTGACATTTCATTGTAAAAAATATTTGTTGGCTGTTTTCTTTGGTTGTATTTTCAGTAATCTAGTTTGTTATTTCGTACATTTCACATTTTCATAATGAGTTCCAGTAAGAGTGGAAAATCAAAATGCTCTACTTCGGATGATACTTCGAGATACGCAATAAGTATTATAAAAATGAATGCAAATGATAAGTTCATGGATTCATTGTACCAATTAGCAAATCAACTTGGTTCGCAGTCTGAAAAAGATCCTGCATTGTTAGCGTCATTTAAAGTGCGTTTCCGATGCATATCGTGATAACTTTCAGGATGCTCATGATTATGTGTTGGCGGTTTCGACAGATAAAACATTTAAGGACGAACTTGAGAAGCAGTATAATAGTTTTTTTGACAAGTACTATTCAGTGCAATGCTCAATGATATTGTTTCTCGAGATACACTTACTTGTTCGAACCAAACTCAAATACAAGTACATAAGCCATCACATTTCTCGTTACCTAAAATAACTTTACCTAGATTTTCTGGTGTTTACACAGAATGGCCTAACTTCAGTGCAATGTTCGATAGTTTAGTGCATGAAAACCATGAGCTACCTAAAGTACAAAAAATGCACTATCTATTGTCAATATTGTATAAGGAACCATTAAACTTAATCAAACACTTGGAACTCTCCGACAGTAACTATTTAATTGCTTACTCTTTATTAAAGGATAGATATCAAAATAAAAGAATAATCGCTGATAAACATTTGGAAGCTATATTAAGTATACATTTAAATCAAAGTCAATTTAACAATAATTTAAGAAAATTGGTTAATACACTTAAGGAAAATGTTCAAGCGTTAAATGCACTAGGGTTTGATACAGGATCATGGAGTTTTATCTTATTACACATTATTCTTCGGAAACTACCTACTGATTTGCGGACAAAGTTTGAGGTGGACCATCAGCGGGAATCATTAAGTAACATTCCAACTTTTAACAATTTACTAGATTTTTTGGAAACTCAGCTTAAAGTGTTGGAAGCTTTCATGGGTTCTAAATCAACTTCTAGTTCTAGTAATCAACCAAGTACTTCTAAATCTCTTTTTGTCAAACTTCCATTTAGTTGTTCATGTTGCCAGGGTGAACATAGTGTATACACTTGTCAAAAGTTTAACTCGATGACACCAACGGAACGTAAACAATTTGTTATTGAGAACAAATTATGTTTTAACTGCCTGCGCCCACACTCTGTCAATAAATGCCAGTCCAGAAGCTGCTGTCAGATTTGTCGTGGCCGTCATCATACCAAACTTCATTTAGGCTATTGAGTCTCGATCCCTTTTTAACAAGTAAAAGACAGAGATCTCAGTAAAGTAGGACAGGAAGGGAGTAACATAGATAATAAGACAGTTGAAGAAAAATAAAAAACTGGACAAAGACACTCTAATGAGGAGTACATGGACCTGACGAAATTATATACTGATTTAGCAAACCCGACTATGGATAAAACATTGGACTTGACTACTAATAAAGATGACACAATAAGCACTGACTTGGATACTTCTAAACCGACTCAATTAGATAGACCACAAAGGGCCGTACGTGCACCAGATAAATATAAAGATTATGTTATGGCTTTACTATTAGATTGTATTAGCTGTAATAATAATTGTCATTAGTTTTAATAATTAACAAAGATAGTTCTAAGCTATTTGCATTAAGTATATAATTAATTATTGCATTGATAATTATTTAGGGATAATTGAATTGTTTCTTTTCTTGAATTAAAGTTATTTTATGTTGGACTTTATTACTAAAAAAATATTAAGTTTCTATTTGTTAGGAAGGAACGGATTGTAGAGTTGTGTGTATCGGAACGCGGGGACACAATCTAGAAAGCCCTCCAATATATCTGTCAACATGACATTAGATTTAATTCGGCGTGTCAAAGTTAGGTTAATGTTTAATTGTAATTGCGAATAAAAGTAAGTTTAAATACGTATCGTTTGATTTAATTCGTTAAATACATATCTACATTCCCCAAAGCCATTATGACGGATTTTGAGCTGGATACTATTCACGCAATTACGAGTAAGTCTTTTTTTCCGACCAGCTTCCAACACGGTTGTTTCTTCCACCTATCTCAAAGTATCTGGAAACGTATCCGCTCCGCTGGGTTAGCAAAAAAATATGTAAAAAATCAAGAGTTCGCTAATCAGCTGCACTAGCCTATCTGGAACCAAATGAAATCCCGTCGGCATTTACTTTAATATGCAAAGAAATTTTTACAGCAGAAGCCACGGACGTAGAAGAGTGGTTTCGAGAATAATATTTTGAAGGCAATTTCAAAAAGATCAGAGGGTTCAACCCTGTGAACCTTCAACGAAACCACCACCCCCAACGAAATTTTAACTGTTTTGATCTCTTTTGTACTTTGACTGTTAATAACCTCGGCGGGTACAGTACGTAGAAATGCCAAAACGTACAAATTGCTTGTTTGTCCAATTGTCAAAATGTACAAAAGTTAAAAAGTACACAAATGTGTGAATGTTAAAATGAAGAAACGACTAAACAATAACATGTTATAAACCGCAAGGGACAAACCGTATTAATGCCAAAATGTTCAAAGTGCTTGATTATCCCCGTGTCAAAATGTACAAATGTTAAAAACTTTAAGTTCTCGATTGTACCATTGTGCGACAGATGCGTATTTTGAACTTCTCGACGCAGTGCGGAAGCGCTTGGGACCCCGGCCTATATATGCTTAGTTTGACCATAAGAATAACTAATAATACGGGTATAGAAGCGAATCTCCTTTGTGGGTGCGCCAAATGCCGCTATTTGCATACCTACAGTGCCCTTCCCCCTGTAACGCCCCGCAGTAGTCTGCGGACGCCGCTAGGGTCACCACATGGACGTATGGTTACCACTACAATATTATTTTTTATATAAGTACCTCCATATTTTACATTAAATGAGAAACTGAGCATACACCGAGTCTTATTGATTTTGTACTTCAAGTGTAGCGAGCGAGCGACTATCTTTAGCAATAGTACGCACATTTTTAGTTTTTTTTTATTCCGTAGTTATAAGAACCTGCCTTCCTGCCTGCCTTGTACTTACCTTTCTTTATCTTCGGGCAAATTGTAAACCTTTAAATTTGGGGTTATTATGGCATTTTTTTTGCACCTATAAACGCAACAATAAGTCGACATCGCGGCGACTAGATAGATAGCGGCGCGCGGGAAGGAGTCACGTGCGTGCGGGACAGTGTTGCCGTTCTACAAAATTTAAAGTCTCTAGTTTAACTAAAATATTCAGCTAGATAAAGGAAAAAATATTTTCTAAAAATCCGCTAGATGTCGCTACTCGCTAGCTAGACCTTGGTACCTTTCCCTTTATGTGTATTGCTATCGCTCAAGGCTAATCTTAATTTTATTTATGTGATGAATGCAAAAATCTCTTTTTATTCAACAAAAAAATATTTATTTTTCAAATTCAGTACAATAATTATCTTAAAATTAGTTTCATAAATTAATCAGTCATATTATAAAAAAGCAGGTACTTATGTAGGTAGGTAAGCCTTATAGGTTATACATACCTAGAAGCTATATTTACCTACATTTAGAAATCAAAATTTAAGTCAATCGGATATTCAGTCATTATTATCGTTTTTTAGTTTCCAAATGTTTTTTAAGATCATTAAGTTTCGCATACATTTCGGAGTGGCAATCCGCAATACCGCCAAAATTGTTTGAAGTCTTCATTTTTTTCCCATTCGCTTCTATAATGCAGCGTATAATACTTTTTTTCGACGGGACTTCCATGTTTCCTATACTTACCGAGAAAATCAAGTTTATTGTACGCACAGTAATTACTAACAAATATCTTCAAATCAATGGACTCGTAAAAAAAAAATATTGTGTTCTTACTATTGATTTTAATAATGTATTAGTATAGTCGAATAACTAATTACACTACACAGTAGGTATAATTGTCTCACTTAATCGGTATGTACCTATAACGAGAAAGACACGACTAGCTGACAGCCACAGACGTATTATAGGGAAGCTGAGAAGCTGACAGCACGGTTTGTTAATGTCAGAGACTCAGGGGAATCCCAGTTTAGTTTCATCCACTTGGGTGTTGCCAGCAGTAGATTTGAAAATTACCTAAAAATACGAATAAGTACGAACTTTTTTACATAATTTCACTAGAAACAATTTGTGGAAAATCACAATCTTTACTTGGTAAATAACGTGGCCTTGAGCGCTCGACGGCCGGGAGTTTCGCTTCTATACTCGTATTATTAGTTATTCTTATGGTCAAACCTAGGGAACAGCTACGAGCGGTAGCCTTTGTTACAAAATTGGAAAGTAGATGCCATATAGGGCTCCTTCCTCGCTATACATAACTTACATATTATTATACAGGGTAATTTTTAATGCATCAACAACCTCCCAGGGGCTGATTCTAGTGCTCAGATGCAACAACTTTTTGTATGGGACCAACATCGAAATCGCAAAAAAAATTCCACTTTCCCATACAAACTAGGTTAGCTGATCGAGACTTTAGTATGGGAAAGTGGCCTTTTTTTTGTCCGTCCTGTACCCGCCGAGTTAATAACTACATATCGACATCCTACATTACATACTTAGTAGTACCTATATAGATGACAATTACGAGTAAATTACTTAGTAGATTATGTTGCTCTGAACGTTTGCCAAGTCACTCTTTTTATTATTGAAATAAAAGACAATGTTATATTGATAATATGGTTACTGTAAAATGTTGTTAGCTAAGTAACAAGGTATCAACTTCAAAATAAGTAGGTACTGAATTAAACGACATGGTTTAAATTCGATTATACAACTTTTTACGGCAAAAAAACTGCGTTGATACTTGTGCTTTTTTACTTCTTATGTTTTTGATGGGATTATTCAGAATTTACTACTTAAAGAGTTTTTGGTGATATAAGAGGAATTGTTCTCGTCTGTGTAGAACTTTGCAGAGAGACGATAACTTAGCATTCCATGGATTCACCGTACGGGTGCCGGGTCCATTGCGTTGCAGATAAGAGAGCCAAGAGCAGTGCCTGGGGCTTACGCCCCAGGTACAGGTTTAAGTAGCTACTTTACAATGCATCAACATTCACCACCTCAATTAGTGTCAGTTTTGCACTTACGTTTTGCTATCGAATAGACATTTTTTAGAAGTGAATTAATTCGACAGGACGTTTTAGGTTATTTTATCGTAGTTATTTCTGCTTGTTGTAGTGAATTTCCTTTTATTGTGCTAATAACCCATTAAGTCCGCCAATATGAATGATCGTAACAACACAGGAAATGCGCAAAGTGTAGTAAAACACGCGCCGATGACATGACGGTGACCTAACAGTAGCCCGAAACCTGGAATGACGAATAAGATTTCAAGTTTGACTAAGTACATACTAAAGAATGTTTTAGTAGAAATAAACAAGAATGTGTAAGTATTTGTTTTTGCGGCTGTTCTGGGATCAGGTACCATGACTAGCTTGACCCATTCTGCGTTTACACTGGGAACGTCGAGACCTCATCCACCTCAGAAGTTTATTTTTTTTTCTTTGTGGATTGTATGTAATATTTCCATTAACAATTAGCTTGCCTTTGGAAATGAAAAGACCTTAGTTCTATGTTTTAGTATTGTTTTGTCTAATTAATTATAAGCTTTTATTTACTTTCACCTGTCTTTCATATGTATATCACGTGACAATGCAATATTATGATGACACGGAGCTGATGTAATGCTGGAACTGGTAGGTGGCAATAGGAACTCCGTAATAAAACGTGAATCTACAAAAAGTGAATGCACACAACCTATGGACTTCGTGTTCTTCTCTGACAACTGCTGTGGGCAAGGTAAAAATAAATTCTTTGTTGCACTTACATGTTTTTTAAGTAGCGAAGTTCGCAAATGTCAATTCGATAACGCTACCCAGTTTGTTACCCAGCTATGCTTAGAAGTATTTGGCCGATAGGCAAGACACATCAGAGTGGCTGATGTGATTACTAAGGCAGGGATTAAGAAGCCTGTTAGAAAACTTGTGCGGTTAGTGAGCTCAGCATAAAACTTATCACAAGTCAGTCGCCAGACTGTTGTAGTGCTTGCACTAGGGGTCGGGCCTGTTGAGGGAGCGGGAGGCAGATCCTCAAGCCGCTCCCATCCGCCGCAGACGGATAGGCAGGCGAAGACGGGCATTCGCACAAGCCATGCCCGTCTAATGACCCTGCCGTGGAGGCCTGCGTGCACGGTTGGCCCCGTGCACGCCGCCGTAAGGCCCTCCGTCTGGGGATTGCCCTGGTGTTCTCGGGCAATCCCCCCTTGGCGATAGCCCGACCAATTGGTCGGGCTTGCCCGGGCGCGTGGGTAGTGGAGTCGCAGTGTGGAACTTACCTAGCGCGCCCATAAGGGCAGGGAGAACAACGGGGGGTTTTAGTGGGTAGGCCTGGTATTCTGCCAGGAGAGCCCCATACACGCCCGCCGTCTAGCCCACGGCGGGTACTGTGCGGTTACGCATTTCCCCCCGAGAAAAAAAAAGGGGGTCGGGCATGTTGGCGACTGGCTTACTTTAACTTTAATAGTTTTGATATATTTCATAGATATGTTTGAATTGTGTTGTCATAGTTTCGTCTTGATTTTATCAGTTGTCATTCAGATTTCTTATTGATTGATCGGGCTTTTATGTAGCTGAAATTGTACTATTATTTTTATCAAATTGTAAATAGATTCTGCAATAAAACTGTTTTACCTATTACAGTCCACATCGATCATTATTTGTATCCACCTTTAGTGGGTTCTTTTTAATGTGGTTTGTTAATTTTTACATGATAATCATTCTGAGATCTGGGGGGCTACCGCCTAACTTATAACGATCAAACGTTAATTAATTATTACCACAAATGAACTATAAGTTTCTGAAATGTAAAACGTCACAAATGTACTTCAAATTGTGGGTTGTTAATCTGTACAGCGAGGCTTCCGGTTCGGCGATTGACAAGTGAAGTGCATTACTGTTTGTGCTCTCGAAAATAAATAATTTTCTTGCGTTAAATCTATTGCCGCATGTTGAAACCGTATACTTTCGAAGGCCTAGCAATCAAGAAGTTAGGATCACAGTGAAATAAAGCAGGAATACCGTTAAATCAAGTGGAAAAGTGCTAAATTGGACGAAATTTGTATGTATACACAACTATAACTACAGATATAAACACAACACGGCCAACATAACCTAAAAAGAATTTCCGGTACATCAACTGCA
Organism: Schoenobius gigantellus; assembly: GCA_963935595.1. Classification (NCBI taxonomy): domain Eukaryota; kingdom Metazoa; phylum Arthropoda; class Insecta; order Lepidoptera; family Crambidae; genus Schoenobius; species Schoenobius gigantellus. The sequence goes on along the minus strand of OZ012541.1, from coordinate 43,062,612 downwards.
CAACTGTCATTAGTGTCACTGACTGACCATAGACCAAAGATCTATGCTGAATTGCTGACGGACGGAACACAGACTAGAGGAACGAAAACGATATTTGACAGCTTTGGAAAGAAAGTGTGGCCACACTTTGCAACCAAAAATTACTACCAATTAGTTGAAATGGAGAAACAGATGGATCTTTTTTTCGAAAAAATGAAGGAGATGATGGACACCAAGATAAACGGAATAAAAGAAGAATTAGTAAAACAAACCGCCTCTATAACAACAAATGTGATAACAATTATGGAAGAAAAGCTAAAACCACTTGTTGAAGAGAACTTGAATCTTACAAAGGAGGTGTCTTTACTGAAAAAGAAAGTTAACAACCTGGAAAGAGAAGCGAGAAAAAATAATATAATATTGCATGGTATAGAAGAATCCGAAGAAAATAACACGGAGCTCATGAAAATAGTTATAGATTTCTTAAACAACTTGAGAAGTACAAGTGATATACGAGAATTTGATATTTGGGAAATTAGCGGCGTCCAAAGATTGGGAATTAAGAACAACAAACAAAGACCAATATTAGTGAAACTTACCCTAGGTTGGCGAAAATTTTAAATATTGAGAAATAATAATAAAAACTTCCCTCCATCTACTTATGCAACAGAAGATGGACACAGAACAAAAGCACCAAGCAAGTTAAACAAACTTTTGAATATATGAATCGCTCAAAGCAAGACTCACAACCAGGCAGTAGCAATCAATAGCAACAAAAGGAAAAGTGCCCCCGGAAGACAGATATAAGAAAAACTATTAGAATAACTAATAATTTAAATCCTCATTACCCAAGCCGGCTGGTCTCCGAGGGGAATTATGACCAAAACCCTCCATCAATACTGAAAGAAAATATAGATAATGAAAACATAGCTTATAAAAAGTCAAAAAATAACCAAACTCTGATAATATGCACATACAATGTAAGATCTTTAGCAAAACCGACTAGAATACTGGAATTGAATAATGCGATAGAAAAACTGAAATGGGACATCATAGGACTAGCAGAAGCCAGGAAAATGGGTTATAACATCGAAGAACACAGACTACATTCTCTGCTACATAGGCGAGACGCCAGGTTTACACGGAGTAGGCTTTCTCATAAAGAAACAGTTTAAAACCAATATAGCAAAATTCTCCGGAATAAACGAAAGAGTAGCCTTACTACAACTGCAATTTCAAGACATTTCAATATCCCTTATTCAAGCCTATGCTCCTACTGAGAGCTCAACAGAAGAAGAAATAACCAAATTCTACACAGACCTAAAAACAGCACACGAGTTGGCAGACAAAAATGTGATTCTTATGGGAGATTTTAATGCACAAGTAGGACATCCAAAACCACATGATAACATGATTATGGGTAATTACGGATATGGGAAGAGAACTGCAAGAGGCGAACGCCTTATTCAACATGCTTGTGAACACAAACTAATGGTAATGAATACATACTTTAAGAAAAAAGATGCTCGAAGATGGACTTGGATTTCACCTGACCAAAAATCGAGAAATGAAATCGATTATATACTGAGCAACAATCCAAAACTAATAAGCAATATAGAAGTACTGAGCAAAGTTAGCTATTCAACAGACCACAGATTAGTAAGATGCACATGACGCTAAAAACACCCCAAATCAGCAGAAAAACTTTCAAAGCCCCAACCAATGTTTTAAAGTATTATATATCAACAACTTGACAGAAAAATACGTATATCAACAACTTGACAGAAAAGTTAATAGCCCTGTCCAAACTCCCAGAAAACAAAAAAGATGTACAAATCTTTAGCGACAAACTTGAGGAAACGATCAGAAAAAGTCTTACACTAAAACAAAATGAAAATAACAAAAATCACAAGATACTAAAAGAACAAACCATAGAATTGATATCTAAGCGGACAGTACAATTGTCAACAAAAAATAAATAATAAAAATGAGAGAGGAACTAAAGCAATTATTTAAAAAGACGAGTAAACTAATAAGAGAAGATTATAAGAATCATAGGAAAGCAACAATTGAAAGGAATATGATAACATTCAGAAGTTCAAAACGAGCCTACAAAGAACTGACAGCACACAAAAACTGGATACAATGCCTAAAACAAGGAAGCAAAGATCTTAAAGAAAGAACAGATATTCTAAATTGCGCAACAACCTTTTATAAAGAACTTTACAAAAAACCACTACAAGAAACAGAGGATCAAGAGCAAAAAAGGAACTTCAATGAAAGTATAATGCCAATATGTGAAGACGAGATATTAAAACATATAACTAAACTCAAACCTGAAAAGAGCCCAGGACCAGATAACTTAACAAACGAAACTGTAAAGGTCGGAGCATCAGTACTTATACCACTCCTTACCAAGCTGTTTAACATGGTCTTGGAGACAGGGCAAATACCGGAACAGTGGGCAAATCAAATATAATCCTCATTTACAAGAAAGGGAACCCTCTAGATATTGGTAACTACAGGCCCATCAGTTTGTTGTCTACTATATACAAATTATTCTCGTCAATAATATTAAGTCGAATAGCACCAACAATAGACAAACATCAACCAGTCGAACAGGCCGCCTTTCGACAAAACTTCTCCACAAGTGATCACATACATGCTGTAGAACAAATTATCGAAAAATTCAAAGAATTCAACAAATCATTGTTCTTAGTATTTGTTGATTATACTAAAGCATTCGATAGTTTGTCGCACACATCAATATGGCAAGCCCTACGGAACAATAATTTGGAAGAACAATATATTACCATCATAAAAAACATCTACTCCAAAAGTGTTAGCAGAGTCAAACTTGAAAGAGAAGGAGAGGAATTTAATATAGGAAGAGGCGTAAGGCAGGGAGACCCTCTCTCTCCAAAGCTCTTCATAGCGGTTCTCGAAAACATCTTCCAAAACATAGACTAGAAAAACAAAGGCCTATGGATAAAAAATCGAAAACGTACACATCTACGGTTTGCAGATGATATAGTTCTTTTTAGTGATTCTGCAACAGACTTGGAAAAAATGCTACGGAAAGTCAAAGAGTTGGACTACATATGAACGCTACCAAAACTAAGATCATGACAAATAGCATCCAAAAACCAATAACAATTGACGATAAGAAAATAGAATATGTAGAGGACTATATCTACTTGGGCAAACTTATTTCCTTCAAGGCTAATAGCAACGAAGAGGAGGTAGAGCAAAGGATAAATATAGCCTGGAAAAAGTACTGGGCTCAGAAAGAAATTTTGAAAGGTGACTTTAACTTAAAAATGAAAAAAATTATAATGGACTCATGTATCCTACCTACATTAACATATTCATGTCAAACGTGGGTATATACAAATAAAATAAAAAACAAAATTATGTCCTGCCAACATGCCATGGAGAGGAGCATCCTGAAACTTAGACGAATACATAAAATAAGAAATGAAGAGATAAGGAGGAAAACAAAGCTTACAGATGGCCTCAAACATGCTCTGAAACTAAAGTGGAAATGGGCAGGGCATGTTTCAAGATGTCGGGATAGGAGGTGGACCAGAACAGTCACAGAATGGCCTGGCCCTTCAGGAAAGCGAAGTGTAGGATGACAGAGAAAGAGATGGGTGGACGATATCGTAGAGGTGGCTGGAAGAAATTGGATGGACAAAGTTCAAAACAGAGAAAATTGGAAAAAGATGGAGGAGGCTTTTACCTTCAGCAGGGACCATACATAACTATATAATAAAAAAATAAAAAAAATCATGTAACGTAATATGGGAAATAAAGCTATATATATATAATAATCTGTACTGCAATATTACCCCTCTGAGAGATAAGAGAGTGGATCCGTGGCCCTACCGCCTAACTCAAAGTGATCACTCGCTATCGTGACATTAGAACAATAGTAGCTCCCCTCCCCCACCCCCCAAATCGTGGGTTGGTAATCTAAATCCCTTCCATATTAATGTACTAAATAAGGAACATGGACCTACAAAAAATATGGATGTAGAGTTGCATTAAACAAATGTGAAGCATGCGGGGTCCTACAATTTCATTTGCTTTTACACAACCTATACTCACACAGATGCACCAGGTAAACAAACCGCCATAGTTTCTCAACGAGCAAGATGCACACATACAAATGTGCTGCCATTTGCATGATTCACTGTTGATTCAACAATGTTCCGTCGGCCTTTTTTTCAGGTCCATGATAAGAAAGTTTAGTGAAGCATTGACAAACCCTATAGTGATAGCTCATTGGTTCGTTAATTTACTAGTTCGATAGTATGTTTGTTAGAAAGCCTACTGTTGTCTCTGACATATAATCATCTTTGATTGCATATCTTTCGTGAACATGGTAGATATTTTCTTGAACAATAACCCCCAGAGTTCTATGTTCAACTGTATCTATTTGTTATGTATATTCACCGATTACTCCGCTATTTAGTATACTCCCGAGGTGGTCCCATTACGGAGGTCATGCTTTAAGACCTTAACTTCTTACTGAATTTAATGATTTTAGGACAACTGGAAATATCCAATAACTTTTAATTTTCTTGTGAAATTTGTAATCAATAGAGTATACTCCCGAGTTGGTCCCATTACCGAGGTCATGCTTTAAGACCTTACTTCTTACTGAATTTAATGATTTTGGACAACTGGAAGTATCCAATAACTTTTAATTTTCTTGTGAAATCGCAAAATTTGCGAAAATATGTGAAATAATGGTCTTCTTCTTCGTCGTTCCCTGACTGCCGAGGATCGCGACCACATGTAATGCTCCTCCAGAGCGCACGGTTTCGGGTTGAGTGGACCTTGATAGATACTACCACCCACTGATTTTTTGACGAGGTCTGACCATCGAGCTGGTGTTCTGCCCATGGCGCGGTTGCCTTCAATGTGACCCAATATTAAAAGCCTCTCAAGACTATGCTTAGGACTATATTAGGAGAGAAATAATGGTATACAATATAAATCTTTTGATCATGTTAACTTACAATTAGTATTTTTTCAGAGCTGAAGGAGATCGTAGACCCGAGTATTTGATATAAATTTATGTATAATCTCTTCGGGTTCACAAGGAAAAGGGTCTAGTCAAGACAGACTAATCCATTTTTTACTTGTGAACTACCTGCAGAACTCTAAAAAGATTAATGTTTCTTTTTACTTGAAAGAATAAAATAAACATATTATCTTCAGATTATTAAATGTTGGAGACAGTAGTAGGCATTTCGAAAAAACATACCAACAAATTATCGACCCAATTAGCTATCCCTATAAGATTTGACAAAACAGAATTTTTCGCACTAACGTTACATTGCACCAATAAAGCATTAATAGAATGAAACATCGCACAACGGAATTATCGTCACAACATGTTCGATATAACAAAAATCGAACCAACAACTTTCGAAGACCCAAAGGGAAACCGCAATACATGGCCAGATCAGCTAGTATTTAATAAGCAGATATAGAAAAAAAATATTTTTGTCATGACATTAAATTGGAGATACTCATAGATCATAATAAATACAGTTTGATTCAATTCATCATTAATATTTATTCATGATCTATAAAATTATAAATACTAAGTTATAAATGATAATCATAGTATATGTTGCCAGAAACTGATGTCCTCTTTAAATTCAGTAAGTATATCAAAGAATTCAGCTTTCAAACTGTTATTGGCACATAATGTGTTAACGTTTCTTCGTAATTCTGAATATGTTAGATCTATATAAAAGTATTCAGCAGACATATCTTCCCGCAGTAACCTTCCACAGTCTAATAATGCATTGACAACAATTTTGAACCAATCACTATGCTTAACACACATTTCAACTAAATAATTTTCGTGAACACTAAACAGTAACCTCCAAAACTTCTTTTGGTTCTGATGTCTGCTCTTTGTAGCATCTATTAAATGTTTTATGATATCACATACAGCACTTTCATATTGTGCATCATTATTGATACAACTGCTCACAATTAAATCTACTGTACTCTGATTACAATCATTAAACACAGTTAAAAAACATTCCTTAGAGTCATCACATTTACTTAGTTCGGATAAAAATATCTTACATTTAAAATCATTAATTTTCTGCTTGGGAATTTCCAATGATAAGTTCTTTAAAAGTACTTGCTTTGACGCAGTTTCAAGTAATATATCAGCAAGACTATTTTCTAACCTCTCCACAGAAAATATTTCAACAAAGACACTAAAAGCAATGTCCATTCGATTTATTTTGCTTTTCGAATTTATTATTTTTTTCAGTAAATACTTAGGTGGATCTGATAAGCAACTTTTAAAAGTAGAATTAAAAGCATTGTTATTACTGGTAAAACTACACATAAAACAATTTAGCAGGTTTCTTTTTTGCAATCTGTCAAGGCAATTAGATACATGTTGAGACATTAAGAAAGCATTTTTGATTTCCAAATCACTTGTTTTGTTATCTGGCCAGAGATCTACTTGACATAGTTCAATAAAGTTTTGGAAAAAGTCGAAGAACTGAAGAACGATAGTCGAGTCCATAACTTCAACGTAGAACTGGTAGAAAGCAGGACGTCAGCATCTGCATCAAAATTAACGTAATAATTTGTAACGTAAGTATCCCATAGAATTTTCATAAGAGCAAACTACTGAGTTGCTACGTTGAAATTATTCATTACATTTTTACGACTTAATATTTGTTGACAACTTACACTTTGAAAGGGAGTTTTGGATCTGACGTCAGCGTAATCTTGAAAGTTACTTTAGACCTACAAACAAGGAGTTAGATGAGTAAATGCACGTTAAAACTAATAAATAAATTATGCTTAATTAAATAATATACACACATCTTAGTAACTGCGAAAAATTATCGGTTATTAACTTATAAGATTAAGCAGCACTTTCAGAAAATCACAAACACAAAGCCACCACAAAGCAGAGCACACAAAAGTGCGGCAACTGTTAATTTTATAACACAAAAAAATTCACAGAAAATTTTTGAACAGCTGTCACACTCACAGCACAGACTACATAGAGATACTCAATGGACTCAATCAATCTGACCATCGATTTTTGTTAACGATATACCCAGAATATATGTCACTAGACAAATACGACAGTGTTTTTATTTTTTTGATATCTTAAAAAGTGACCGAGTTATAAGTGTTCAAAGATGCCGCGCCGTCCGGATTTATACAGCGAGTCGCGGAACGTTGATGACGTCACAAATCGACAGCGGGGAGAGGCACGCGCGGCCTGACGTACTTCGTTAACTCTGTGCTACTGTACTGGTGCGCGCGATTTTACGTGGCTCTAATGTGTGAATCAACATTATGGTATATAATGAATACTATGTAGTACCTATGTGTACAAATTCAACTATTAAAACGCCTACAAAACTATTTTTTTGAAGTGCCACTGAATGCCAAAAGGCGTAAAAAGTGGATGAACGTTATGAAACGGGCCCTAAGACTGTTGGATTTTGTTGTGATGACCATTTCGATGTAAGTAAAATAATAATAATAATTTTTATTTATATCTTCACAATGGCTTACATTATAGGTACTACATCTTATTCTCTAACAACTATATTTTATTTAAATGACAAGCCTGTGTGACAAAATTCCGGCCCTCCGGGATTAAATCAAACTAAATAAACATATTATATACTTAGATAATAAACATAATAAAAACATTTTCATAATAAATTTATACATATTACATTATTATTTTTTATTTTAATTATAATATATTATGTAATTAGATATTCTAAGCTTCGGCACAGAATAGATAATAGTACTACGTACAGAACGGCCACTCACCTCCTCGCACTCATTTCAAATACCTCACCCCACCCGGCACTTCGTTGTAGACATCACTGACACATAAACAAGGGCGCACGCGATCGCTCGGGCATGGCGACACTTCACGTTCATCAAGTAGACGCGAGCGCCGGCTGATAACAGTGATAGCGCTATGCGGGTAAAAGAGAAGGCAGTTGCTGCACTTCTCGCGTCATTTCGATTGATAACCGCGCACTCAGCCCATTGATTTACTACCAAACGTAGATAACGCATGAACGATCGAAAAGTAGGCCGGTGAAGAACTGCTCAATCGCGACTCGTGCAGTTCCTTTCCATAGTGAGTGATTAGCTGTCGGCACGTAAACATGCCGAAGTGCGCATTCAAAAGTTGTGGTAACAATAGCCAGAAACGACAGAAAAAAGACGGGATTTCATATTTTGCGTGAGTAAACTCATTACACATTTTATCATGTATTCAAATATTCGATTTATACGTAAAAACCAATCAAAAACAATTATTTTAATCATAAACATGTCGCTTCGCGTCAGTGTCAGTACATCACAATCGTCTCGCTCGCACGGGCGTCGTATCACGATGTGTTATCTCATTCATGCGTTGGAGCGACAACGCGATAAGCAATTTCAAGCATTATGTTTGAGAGTATAAAGTTGATATTTTCTTGTAGCAATTACCAAAACGTCGTTTGATCTGTGGCTAGGTTTGAAATGATGTAACTTCCCACGGTTGTACTTAAAATAGTTGCCGTAATAATGCGGAATAAGGTTGAATTCGATAAATACGGTACTTTATTTATGGTAATTTTTATTCGGGCGTGCATATTCAAGTATATATCAGCGAGTACAAATGTATAGTCGATTAGGTGACAGATTTCAAGCGCGTTTTTGTATGAAGCGCTCTATCTACGTTTGGTAGTAAATCAATGACTCAGCCCTACTAGATTCCACGCACACATTTGCGCGTGTACAAACGTCATTTGCTTTAGTAGTAGTAATAGGTAATTGATTTGCGAACGTTGTATGGAGTGTCCGGGGTGTGGCTTCGGGGTACCTATTACCTACTAGAAAATAACCTATAACTTAGTTGTATTACGAGGTTTTTTGGTGTAATGTCTTCTTTTTTACACTTTTTAAACCACATAGGTACTCGTATGTATGATTAAATATGTTGACTTTTGTTGACGGTAAAATGAAGGTACCTACCTTCATTTTACCGTCAACAAAAGTTTCGCCCGCTTGGTGTTTGGTTTCTTTATCGCGCCACAGCAGCGCCTTCTGGCGACGCGATGAATAGTAGCTGAGCTGCTGCGTGTTTTACGTGAGTCCTGATGGAACTATAATTTTTTGCTGGATGAAATCTCTTTTTCTGTAGGTACCTCTGACAACGTGTATATGCAAAATTTCAAGATGATCGGTTGAGCATTTCAGGTGTGAAAAAGTAACAAAAATAAATCAACAAACAAATTCACTTTCGCATTTATAGTATTAGATGGGATTAGGTAGGATACGATTCATGTTACCTAAACATGTACACCTACCTATAGACACTCACCCGTTAGGCACCTACTAACTTTTGAATGAGTATCTTAGACCCTTATATAGGTACGTCTATAGTATTTACCATTTCCCAGCTGTTTTTTTTACCAGGCTGGAAACGCTTTTTAGGGTTCCGTACCCAAATGGCAAAAAACGGAACCCTTACAGATTCGTCATGTCTGTCTGTCTGTCCGTCCGTATGTCACAGCCACTTTTCTCCGAAACTATAAGAACTACACTGTTCAAACTTGGTAAGTAGATGTATTCTGTGAACCGCATTAAGATTTTCACACAAAAATAGAAGCAATAAATTTTGGGGTTCCCCATACATAGAACTGAAACTCAAAATTTTTTTTTCATCAAACCCATACGTGTGGGGTATCTATGGATAGGTGTTCAAAAATCATATTGGGATTCTTATATATCATTTTTTTCTAAACTGAATAGTTTGCGCGAGAGACACATCCAAAGTTGTAAAATGTGTAACTCCCCCCTGTAACTTCTAAAATAAGAGAATGATAAAACTAAAAAAAATATATGATGTACATTACCATGCAATATTCCACCGAAAATTGGTTTGAACGAGATCTAGTAAGTAGTTTTTTAATACGTCATAAATCCTACGGAACCCTTCATGGGCGAGTCCGACTCGCGCTTGGCCGGTTTTAATAACTCTCCCGCCGTTGGGTGCACGACGAGATCTCTAGGGGTTTTCCACCCAAAAGGACTCATCCTAGAGTAAGGCCTACCCGGGTAAAAACCTCTTGGATGTACTCTCTGTCTCCGGAGGTCCAGCGGTAGTTAAACGGTGACCGATGGTCCATAGCGGTGATTGCGCCGTGGACACCGTTTGCCTACCTACCTAATCCTAAATAGGTGACACCTACGTATCTATTCTGTTGATTAGCTTTTATTGTAACTTCATAAACTTGTTAACTTTCAAACCATTGGCCATTTTTTGCCGAAAGCATCGGTTAATATTTGGCCTTGACATTTTTTGTATGAAAGTTGCTAAGCGCAACCTAGGCAATACCACAGAATACAACTGGCAATCTGGTGCCTCCCCTTGGCGTAACCTGGCGGCTAGTCCGCCAGGATCGTCCCCGGTCTGATGGCTCGGAGAAGTGACCTTCCCAATCCAGAGTTATTTTACCATATGGGACGTAAATATTCCGGCGGAGACTTTGAATTAGTGAATTAGCCACCGGCGAATCGGAGATCGGCATACGGGTACACGGGGCTCGTCTCTCTTTGTGCCAGTATCGATAATCGCATTATTCCACCTCAAAAAAAAGGCAATACCGCAGAAAATACATTTGATTGTAGGTATGTACACTAAACTGTTTAACTCACAGAACACAGACTCTTTCTGTGTTCTGTGGTTTGACTTCATGAGTCGTAGAACATACATTTGTAGGAGCTACAAAAAAATTTAACTATGCATGTAACTATTATTTCAGATTGAAAATGACATGGAAAATTAGGTGAAATATAAATTGGTTGGAGGAGGGTAATTCGCCATTACGATGTTTTTTTCATGTCCGGACCGGCGAATTCATTGTTATTTAATATAATTAAGAAGAAAACTATTTTTTTGTAATAACTATCTTAATTTTTATCTGTTTTTGTTATTTAACCATAATAAACTACAATTTAGACCAATAAAAAATGTAACCGAAACCGAGTTTTCTAATTTCCTTGGTATGTCCATTATTTGATTTTTTCTTAATAATGGCATATAGCGTCCAATCGTATAGTTATTTTTTTTCGAAAAGGCATATTATATGATTTAAAGATGTAATCCTAATAAATAAATATATTTATACATGTAACATGACCAAAACCAATATTGGAAACGTAATTTAGTTATTGTCCGGGTCAAAATTATAATTTCCTTGGGTCGCCATTTCTAGCTGCGTAAATCGGAACGCACCATTAATTAAATATAACGGACTACACCGCTTCACAGCGGCCATTTCACCGCGAGCAGCTATCGAGGCAGGACCTGCGCACCTTTGATCGATTTCTTCAGAATTGCATAAGTAACTCCCTCCTTGGCTTTTTGTTTATAATTATTACAATTTCCTTGGCCGCTTTTTTGTAGATTTAAATATCAATTTCGTTTAAATGTTTCTTTACAACAATAGTATTCGTGGGGCTAAACCCACGTTTTGAATAGTAAATGTTAAGGCTGTATATTTTCTAGGTTATGTTGGTATTTAGGCATAAATCTAATTTCCTTGGTACTAATTTCCTTGTGATCCGTGGCTCAAAACTGCCCATGGAAATTATGAAGTACCATGGAAATTATATTACAATAAAATCACTATTTTTTATTGATTAAATGTAAGCCTAATACGCGTTTTTTTCCTAAACAAAATATAAGTTACTACGTTATATTTATCAAATAAAGAGTATTTAAAAAAAATATGTTTTACGCAATGAAAATTACACATTTATTTTTAACTTGTTCCTTCAGCCATAATGTCCTTGAATATTAGAAAATCCTAAATATTTGTGTGTTATATTGACTAGCGTTTTTGTTAGTATTCCTAGGTAGAATAAAAATGGGACGAACGAAAAAAAAAGCAAACAAGAGAAGAAAATTTAGAGAAAAAACGGTTGACAGAAAAAAGAAGACTGGATAAAATATAGAGTGATCCTCAAATTTATGATGAGTTTAAAGCTAAAGACCGAGCAAGATATTATAAAAAAAAGGAGCAGAAAAAAGTGTTACCTATGAATGAATTGACTCCTCGAAGACAGAGGATCCTAAGAAAAAGAAACAGAGATAATTTTAAAGCTTATTACACTAGACAAAAAACACAAAAAAGGACAGAGACCTTGTTACGCCAAGACAGTCCGCCCGAGTCAGATAACGAACTACCACCTCAACAAGTGCCAGAATATAGTCAGCGTTTAACAAGAAGTAATTTGATTAATGAACCAGCCTCTCCATGTACGAGTAGATCTTCAAACTCTTCGACAATTTCTAAATCAACCTTTAGGAAGTACCAGTACAAAAAAACAAAGATTATTCAAACTTTACAGAGAAAAGTAATAGAATTGCAAAAAGAGAAAGACACATTGAGGAAACAAACACATAGACTGAAAAATACCAATGACCGTCCTGATAAAATGAAAATAAGTAAGAATAAAACTAGACCTTTAACAAAAAATGTATCAAAAGCTGTTCAAAAATTAAGATATTATGTTCAAAAATTTTTATCCGACGATGAAAATAGCCGATTATGTCCTGGCAAAAAAGACTGCACTATGAGGAATAAAATAAAGTGCCAGAAACGCTATTTAAACGATACTCTGCAAAACTTGCACCAAAAGTTTTTGTCAATACACCAATTCAAAATACACTATGGCACTTTTTGTAAATTTAGGCCTTTCTGGATTTTAAATCCTACTATTTCTATTCGGGACACATGTTTGTGCAAAGTACACGATAATATGGCATTAGTAATAGCATCATTAAGGAACAATAAGATTATCACTGAAAAATACTACAGAAGTGCTAACCTATCTTACTTGCGACAGGAGCAGTATTAACTGCCTTCAACGAAAATGTCCGATTTGCAGAAAAAGACATATAAAGTATCAGGAATTTGATGATTCTAAAATAATAACATACGATTCATGGGAGAACAAAAAACAAACATATGTAAAACAAGGAGCTGAAAAAGAAATTACTGTTATTGAAAAAGTTAAAATAAGTAAGAGTCCACGAGATGTAATAGTAAAGTTTGAACAGGACCTCACACCGTTCATGAATCACTGTGCCAAAATCGTCAACCAAAGTAAAAATACAAAAGAAATTTTGAAAAATGATGAATGTGTTCTCCATATTGACTTCAGTGAAAATTACAACTGTAAACTTGGCACGGAGATTCAGTCTTTGCATTTCGGAGGCAGCAGAAAACAAATAACCCTTCATACCGCTGTTCTTTATTATCACGAAGAAAATACTGGAGAAAAAAAGACTAAATCCATCTGTACGCTAAGTAAATGTTTACGACATGACGCTTCTGCTGTTTGGGCACATCTGGTACCCCTGCTAAAGTATATTGAGGAAAATTATTCTCAAGTCCGGTCAATACATATTTTTTCCGATTCACCATCATCACAATATCGAAACAGAAAAATATTTTATATTATTTCAAAGCTTTCTTGGTATTTACCGAATCTGAAATCAGTTACCTGGAATTATAGCGAGTGTGGCCACGGAAAGGGGGCTCCAGATGGCGTCGGTGGAGTTCTTAAAAGAACTGCAGATCAACATGTGTCTTACGGTAATGATATTGCTAATTTAGACGAGTTTGTACAAATTCTAAAAGAGAAAGTCGATGGTGTCTTATTAGAAGTTGTAGACGAATACAATATTTTAGAAAAGGACTTGCTATTACCGCCAAAGTTACCAGTGTTTTCTGGGACATTAAAGGTACACCAAGCTGTCTGGAACATACAAAGCAGAAATAGTGTGACGTTGCGCAGACTAACATGCATTCATCAAGACTGCTTTCCAAATGCCTACAAATGCTATCACTATAACCATTTAGGCTTTTATAAAATTGAAAATCCAGAAAAACCTAAAACCCAAATTAAACCAAATAAGAAAATTAACGTTCTATCTGATATAGTTTATCGCCCTGGTCTCATAAGGCCGAAAATTACTCAATCATCGGGGGTTAGCAATGTGTTAGCATCGTCATCATCGTTAGAAGACGATGCATTTAATAGTGAAACTTACAATGAAGAATTTCTAAACGACAAAGAAAATAATCCAGTTAAACTTGGGTCTTGGGTTTTAGTGAAACTCAAAACACATATGGGTTTCAAACAATTTGTTGCATCAGTGGTAGATATAAGACTGGGTGATTATCACGTAATTTTTTTAGACAATATTGATGGTTCATTGTATAATTGGCCTGATCACAATGATACTGATATTATCACTATAAGCTCGATTGTCAGAGTCCTTGAAGAGCCAACGTTTCTATTGGACGGCAAGTTCATCTTTAAATCTTTGATTTAGTATTTGTTATTTAATTATAATCAAAAAGTGTTGATCTCAGTAAGTGCCAATTTATGTTTTGTTAAATATGACTTATGTGTCTAGCAGACAATTAATACTAATCATGTTAGGAAAATATTATTAATTATATGTTAATTTTTTATATATTTTATAAGTTGTGAACTGATTATAAATAATTAATAAAAAATGCATAATGAAAGAGATTTTTTCTAATTTCCATGAGAGTTTATAATTTCCTTGGAGCGGTTTTATAATTTCCTTGGCCTCTTTCTAATTTCCTTGGATATCAAAAATTCATCACTCTATAATTTTTGTTCTAAAACATTGTGTGACACCCCTTTTAGAGAAGTAAGTACAGTTTTCCCTTTTCTTTCTTAAATGGAACAGAAATATAAGAAAAATAGATGTTTTTTACATACCAAGGAAATTAGGCAAAATTTTGTATTTTGGGTGAATTACCCAGGAAGACTAGTACTAAAAAAAAGATGCTTGCCCTCTTAAGTTTTCTTGTCAGCAAAAGACAGTTAAAAAAATTAACGATCTGTAGTGCAAAAACGTAGGCAAAAAGAACTGATTCACAAGATACCTACTCCATGAAGATATACCGAATCCGATCACTTCCGAACATATTGAGGAAATATTTTGTTTCAGTTTGAGTCCTCGCATTTCCGCTGCTATATAATCACTATTTTCGGAAAAATATTGAGCCACCATAAAACTGTCTACTTTTGGTAAATTATCTGATTGACCTTGTTGAAATCCTTTCTCCATTATTGTAATTAAATGGCTAATAAGCAATAAAAGTCAAGTTACACGGAGCGCAGTAGGTATGTACGACACAAAACGCAGAGCAACTGCGGCGACTAGCGAGCGAGCGGCTGCCGGCTGTCGATATGTGACGTCATCTACTTAGAGCGCGCGTACTTGAAAATTTAAATAGCGACCGCAACTTTCGGCGTTAATAACTTTGGAAATACTTCATCGATTTTAATGAAACAAAAACTATTGACATGTACATAACCATAGCTCTTATTTGATGTGTGTTTTATTGTAATTTTCAAACCTGTCGGTCACATCAATTCTGAAGTGGCCGCTAAATTGCCTAATTTTATTTAGGTGCCGCTAAACCATTATCCTATTCTACGGTAACTGTCAAATTCAACTGACATTGCTAATTTGAATCTGACGTTTCTAATTTTAGACGGTCAATTCAACTTAGCTTTAGCCGTCCAAACGCTATTCCAGACGTGAGATTTTTACGCGTAAACATCCTAAACTGACTATTTTTAGCGGCGACTAAAATCATCCCGATTAAAATTAGAGCCTTGCTTAAATCCGCCATTTTGGTAATGAAAAATACAAATCCAAATAATTGATTGTTTAATCGCCTTAAAAATGAATAGGAAAAAAAAAAATAGTAGTACCAATTATATTGTTAAAAATAAGATAAAAATGTACATTAAATGTATTAACTGATATAAACATAATCCCGTTTTAGTTTCTTTGACAACAATTCATCCATCAATTTACTTTTAATATTTTTACGATAGCAATACAAGCACAACGCAAATTAATCTTAGACATTTTAGAATTACGCTTAAGCTCTGCCTAAATTTAGTTGGCCTGTCGTAGAATAGCACTTGCTTAACCGGCCATTTAAATTAAGTTTAAATTTAGAAATTTTAGTTTTAGGTTATTTAGACGGCGGGCGCACAGAATTGAGTCCATTGACTAAACAAATACATGGACCGGCCCTACCTACAGAATCAGCGTGACTACCTACAAAACTTTGGCACATAAATGGCTACCTTTACTAGTGATGTACTCAGTATTAGTTGTGCAATATCGATAAATTTAAGTTTAAACAAATTCATCAATCCACTTATCTACGACATATCTAGGGAAATAGATCTTAGCTGAACAGCCCTCCTAGACAAGATGCATTTCGATAATCGCTAACGCAATCGCTAGTAGGAAAATATATGGGATTTGAAATAAGCCCTCGCTTAGCTTTCGAGCGCAATTGTTAAATCTCATACATTGTGCATTTAGCGATTGCGTTAGCGATTATCGAAAGACATCTTGTCTAGGGGGGCTGCACATTACGGACCTAAATTGTAATAATTTGATCGAAAAGTCGTGTTTCAGAAATATTTAGGCAGTTTCAAATTGTGGAACTACGCAAATTCTAAGAAAAACTTATTAAAGATCACTATTTAACTTAAGCGGTACAAAGTTCGCCGAGTCAGCTAGTATGACTATAAAGTTACACCAATAGACATGTATTTTCTTTGTATAAATAAGTGCGAGAAAATGTTATTGTAAAATAAATAGGAATAGTTTTTTTTGTAAAAAATTATTTAAAGGAGGCGATAAGTACTTACTTTCAAGTAGGTAGGATAATTTGGGTGTAATTTAAATATTTTTTTTAGTTTTGTACGGTAAGTTACTAATCAAAGTTTATGACAAACTTTGTCGTAGGAACCTTATATGTTCAATTATTATGAAAAATGGAGGTTTTAAAAAACTAAAATTAATTGACAATGATAATAATTCATCAATTATTAAGCTTTCCAATTTTAATTAATAATAATTTCCTATTACTTTAGTCACTGCATGTGAGCTAGGCTTAGGCACGTAAGTCTGTCTGTTTAATATTATATATCGATAGACTAATTAAAATTTCTCTTTAGGTATCTTCACTATCGCCCATTAATAGTAGCAAAATTCACACGTTCGTTCGGCACTTAAAATGGCGGACTGGTCACGATAGGCAATTTTTGTGACGTCACAGAAAATACATGCCACAGACGAAACAGTATGCATCTCTTTCTACAAATGTATTTTCACTTTTGTAAGAAAGAAACAAAACGATATTTGATAGATTCCTGTCAAGATATCAAAGAACAGTTTAACGGGGCATCTCCATATGTCTATTTCAATGGAGATACTACGTATACTCCTCACACTAAGTACACTAATGGACTCGCTATGTATTAACTATGGCACGAATTTTGCGTCCTGTCCGCCATTACAAAGCACCGTGTTGTTGTGCTAAAATATCAGTCAGTGAGCGTTATTTGTGAGTGAATTTTACAGTTATACGTTTTTCATTGATTTTTTAAATGAATTGTACAAAGAAAAACATAAAAAGGGTGGAATCTTGGATGCGGTGTCCTTAGTTTTTTCCGCCATCTTAGAGCACCAACTCATATTTTGGCACGCTTTTTTCGTAGCTATTTCATGTCCTTTGGTATCTATAGTCAAAGGTATACTCACAGTCACAGTCACAGATTAGAGAAAATATGTCTGTGGGTTATTGTCTAAGAGAAAATCTATCAAGATCGCTTATAATTTGAAAGTTATTGCGCCGCGAACATAAGACTCTGTACCGACTTCCTTCCAAAAAGGAGTAATGGATGAGCTGCGACTGTCAAATTGTAAGAGATCGCGATAGATTTTTTCTTAGGCTTAAGGTAGACGTTCAATATTATCACGATATTAATCAAATTCCATTTCAGTATTTATTGATGGATCGCCGAGGACCCTACACGTTCAATACGGATCGCCTCAGTATCACAGAGAACATAATCACTGTCAGTCATGGATTTAATTATTAAGATTAACACACACCCATATGTAGAGTAGTTTCCTCGAGATTTCCTTCACTCGACCTTAGTCTAGGTCACCTCAAGGAAATCATGAAATCAGTATGTTCAGTTAGGGCTTTACCCTCCAGTGAGGCACCTCCAGTAAGTTCGAGTTGAGGTTGAGAGAAGGAATGACGTCATTAAATTTCTTATAATTATGTTGGCAAACTGTAGAGAATGTTTATGGTTCATGTCTGTCATTCTGTCATTGCCATTTAACTCGACTGTCGAGTGCCGCATAAAATCTCACCGCTATGAGAAGCTGCAACAAAAAGGAGTCCGGCTGGCGTTCTTAGCGTCACATGTGTGTCTAAAGGACATACAAAAGTGCAATGCAGATCAAAAACTCGTTGCTACAAATGTAGTCAAGAACACCCTGGGATGGGATGCGATGTATCAGTTGAATGTGGGTATTGCATTTTATGCAAAGGGACAGTAAAATATGCCCCGAATATCTTAGGCAGAAATCAATAAAAGTCACCATGGCAGAAAAGTCTGTCTCTTATTATGAAGCTAGTAAGATGGTTCCACCTATTAGTTAAACATTTTCTGACACTGTCAAAACCATTATCCCAGCACAACCAGAAAAACCCCTTGCAGCCTCTTTGCCATCCTTCTCTAGAGGACATAACAAAACTACATTCACTCAACCAAAACCACATATGCCATTATCGAAAGGATATGATAAGCGCGCTTACTCGCAACTTATTAATAATTTTTCATTTAATCCCACTAAAAATGGCTGTGGGTACAGTGATAATGATCCCTCTCAGTCACTCAATAAATCCCTTCCTGCAGGCCTATTCTGTAACTTCGGTTGCTAACTAGAACTGTCATTTTTGAAAGGAACTTAACATCCATTACTTCTATCATGAACGCTGGTACCGTACGACATAAGATCACTAAACCAGTAATGGATAATAAAGTGTCTTTCAAAAATGACAGTTCTAGTTACCAACCGTAGTTAGCGAATAGGCCTGCTGAAAATGCTATTGAATCCATTTTATCAGTTATACATTTCTTTATGTTTTCCTCTCACTCTACACCCGACTTCGTTGCCCAAAAACTTATCCCCCTGTTAAATAATATTAAAAATGACCCCTCTTACACTACTTCATTGGAATATTAGAAGCATATTACACAAAAAGCATAATTTAAGATTTAACATACTTACTTAATAAATACAACCCTTTGGTTGTAGCCATTTCAGAAACTTGGCTGGTGCCACAGATTTGGAGTAGGCTAGATACCACCTGTTGCCCGGCGCAGCGTGCCCGAGGCGTGCCCAGAGTTTGAGCAATGCTCAAACTGACCGCGCTTCTACTTTAGTTGGCATTCTACCGTTACATTGACGAGTCGTTTGGTTGAAAACTTAAAAATGACAAATTGCGCAATTGTAAACTGCAAAAACTCTTCAAAAGTAGTAAATCGTGTCAATGGAGATGTATCCTATCATCCGAAAGTAATTTGTTTCACAAATAGTTGTTATTCATTTTAAAATCAATTATTTATGATTTGTTGTGATATTCGCGTAATACTACTGCGATAAATTCGTATTTGGGAATGTTGATATATTTATTTTACATTGCAGGTTTAGCTTTGAAAGACCACCATCAGGTGTTCTGGCCGTACGCAATGAATTTTAAACGACAGAATCACTTCACAGTAAACAAGTTTCGTGGTACAAGGACTTTTATCATTCGTCTGTAAAATTTTGCGACTAGTGATGTACAATGGTTACTTTCAAATCGATTTTAGCAATCGAACCATCAACCAATGAGAATGCATTTTCGAATTAAGTATAGATAGGGCATGATTGTTTTCAGTTTTCCAAGCGATCCCATTATTAAATCAAAATTCAATAATTAAATAAAAAGTATATATTGTAAGCAGCAGTAAGCAACAGTTAGTCTATAGGTCGAAACCCGCAACATATTAGGTATGTGGCGCAAGAGCGTAGCTACGATTTTGTTAGATTAGCAGGTGTTTATTAATGTTACTAATATTATAAACGCGAAAGTTTGTAAGTATGGATGTTTGTTACTCTTTCATGCAAAAACTACTGAATGGATTTGAATGAAATTTGGTAGGTAGTTGGATTACAATGGATTAACATATAGACTATTTTTTAGCGGAAAAGTCAGTTGTTCCCGCGGGAAAGATGACATACAGTTTTTTCTTTGAACTTTTAAGGCGAAACGTAGTACGCGGGCACAGCTAGTTGGCTATAAGTACGTTATTCTTACTTTACGGTTTGCGAGCATTCTGCATCTTGTGCCCGTAGGTACCTCGCTACGTTGTGTGTGGCGTATGTGGCGTCACAGCGCCAGGCCGTAGGTGCAACTTTGTATAGATAGACGGACAGCTTTACTGAGACTCACCGGCTGTCTTACTCTCCACGCCGAAACACAACAGCGCAAGCGCTGCTGCTTCACGGCAGGATTAGCGAGCAAGATGGTGGTAGCAAGCCGTGCGGACCTCATGTGTCTGTCAATTGATAAATCGATTCTCTGATCTGGTGGTAAGGTATGTTAAAAAATTTACTAATCTATCAACTATGATTTTTTTACAGTTGTTCACGCTCGAGGAAGAGCGAGTGGCAACACTGCATTTGTGGTCTGTGCAGTGAGAGCTTTTTTTGGCGGCCGGCCGCATGTGACATGTCAGTTGAGTTGAGTCGAAATGTCACGACATTGAATTAGGTTAGGATGATATCCGGGCATCCATAAAATATAATATACAGTATATAACTAGCAAATTGTATTTTGCGCGGCGCACCTAATATCGGGGTGCGAAAGCCCGCTTTGTGTTGTGCAACGGTGTCAAAATCGCGTGTGTGAGCCGTGGTGGCCTAATAGGCATTTGTAGTGCTCCGGTCTCCACCGCACTGTGGGACATCCATAGGTCATAAATCTTAAAAACCTGCTTTCTTGTTTTACATTTTATTCCTTGTCGTTACATTGGATAGTTGCGGTACCTTCTGAAACTATAAATAGGTCAGTAATTAGAGTGCGCCTTCATTATCTATTGTGCATTCAAAGAGAGCGCATCGCCAATCGTAAATACTGTTATCAGTGAGTCATTAAAAAGCGTGACGTCATTTGTTGTCATTGCGGGACCTGTGAGTGCTGTGTGAGTTTTTTCTGAAATGGATATCCAAGAACAGGGTATGTAATAATTAATATTTTTATTTTTATTGTATCTTAGTATATATTTTCTTTAGTATGTCATTGCTACGCGGCGACTTTTCTTGGAGTATTATATTTTAATATTCAAAGTTTGAATAAACTTTTAAATATGTTCCCACTCGCTCCGACTATGGAGGTATATTGCACCATAATCTTTAGACTTTCTTATCTTAGGAAAATTAAAACTTGGCTGCCCTTATCTGCCCTTTTGGCGATGACAAGGGTGCTACGGTTACCAGATTATCTCGTAGCATTTGCTACGAAATTAGTTTATTTAGTCTTAGTGCTTTGTGTAGGTTTTGTGACTGAATTTTAACCGTTTTTTTTTGTTTTAGGTAATTTATATATATGCTCGTTTTCAAGAATGCATATTCTTGAAATATGGCTAACTGTCAATACCGATAATGACTCGGAAAAGTGTCGTCAAGTCCTACAAAGTTTGTTGACTACTCTGAACGACGATGCTGAGAACATTGATATTCATTATTTAGAGAAAATTGTTAATAATTTATGTAAAGCTATTGCTCGATTCTGGAAAAAATGTAATAGGGATAAAACCAAGCTTTTATATAAGAATTCCGATTGGTTTAATGTTATTGAAAAAATTCAACTTGTGAAAAACAATAAGCAATGTACTCCGTCTGAAACGTCGCCGTGTCATTCACGTGGTCGTCCTCGAAAACCTTTTACGCAATGTAGTAAAAGGACTTAACGTCGGAGAGTAGCTGATTTGTCAAAGTCTGATGATTCTACTGTGAGTGCATTGCTTGATGTTTCAGACTGTTCATTCGATTCGTGTATATCTAGAGTTAGCACTGATGATGTCTTGTCACTTGTGACTGATGCTCAGTTGACAAAACATCAGTATTTATTAATTAAAAACTTTGTTAATAGTAAGATTTCTCCTAATGTATTACCATGTTACCAACAAATTACTAAAGCGAAACAGAGATGTTACCCTTCTAATATAACTGTTTCCGAGTCTTCAGCTGAAGTTGAATTACAAAGTCTTTTTGATCACACAGCTTCTCGAATCCTTGAATCTCAAAAAGAGGTCTTAGATCAGATTCCTGATGATTGTTTGTCTAATATCTCTTTACTTGGGAAATGGGGATTCGATGGCAGCACTGGACATAGTGAATACAAACAATTTTTTTCAGATTCAACTTTAGAAGATAGTAGTTTGTTTGTAACATCTTATGTACCCCTTCAAATTATTGTAAAATTAGCTGAAGATAATTGTAAAAATTTATGGAAAAATCCTCGACCCTCTTCCACTAGGTACTGCCGTCCTATTAGATTTCAATTTTTGAAAGAAAGCACAGCAGTGTCTTTGCAAGAGGAAGCTTATTTTAAGGATAAAATTGAAAGTTTGCAACCTACTTTTATTCAGATCGACAATCGTGAATTGGTCGTTTCTCATAAGTTGCAGCTTTCAATGGTAGATGGTAAATTTGTAGTGCTTTAAGTGAAACATCTACAAGTAGATGTTATATATGTAATGCTACCCCTAAAGAGATGAATAAAATAGACGAATGTTTACAAAAACCTGTAATAGAGAGTAGATACCAATTTGGATTATCACCACTACATTCTTGGATACGTTTCTTCGAATATTTTATTCATCTTTCATATAGATTAGACATAAAAAAATGGCAAGTTAGGCTAGATAGTGATAAACAATTGTTATCAAATAAAAAACAATATGTACAGTCCCAGTTTAGGGAACGATTAGGTTTAATAGTTGACAAGCCGCGTAGTGGTGGAAGCGGGACGTCTAACGACGGAAACACGGCCAGGAAGTTTTTTTTGGAATCAGCTGTATCTGCTGAAATTACAGTTTTGAATAAGGATCTCATAGATCGTTGTTGTGTAATATTACAAACGTTATCTTCTGGACATAAAATTAATGAATGCAAGTTTAAAGACTATGCATTACAAACAGCATACAGCCTGGTCGAGGAATATCCGTGGTATAGTCTTCCTGCTTCTGTCCACAAGGTGCTCGTACATGGATCAGATATTATAAGTTATGCATTGTTATCTATAGGAGAACTTTCCGAAGAAGCTGCTGAAGCGACAAATAAGTATATCAAAATTTATAGACGAAGTCACACTCGAAAAATGTCACGTGAAGTTACCAATCAAGATTTAATACAACGACTATTATTACATTCAGATCCTTATATTACAAGTCTTCGGAAACTTCCCCCTAAAAAGAAAAATACTCTGTCACAAAGTGTAATAGAATTGTTACATGTTTAATATTGTTAGAATAAGAATAATTTATTTGTATTTTGTTAGTTGTTTTGTTTTTTTTGTATTTAATTAATTTTAATTTATTTATTTCTATTATTTTATTATAATTAAATAATGTTATCAATGTTTTGACTCTTATTTTATTTAAAATATATGTTTTACATTCCAATTTTTAAGTGTTTGTTCATGATAAATTTAGGTAAAAGTATGTTATTGTTTATATTTGTTTTTTACTGAAGTAAACGTTTTTTATTCCGTAAATACATGTACTTCTTTCATTTTAATGTTCCTAAAACACTTTTACAACTATAAGTCACTAAAATAATACAATGTATTGATAGTAACAGGACTTTAACTATTTATGACCGCCCTTGTATGGAGCGTGTCCCTCTGTGCACCGGTGGATCCACTGCAGAACTTCAGGAGCCGCGACTTCCTTCGAGCTAGCTCAGGAAGTCCACCGGCTACGGAGGAGACGGACGGAGACAATTCGAATCGGGGTAAGCCACAATGCTTTCTATGAGCTGGTAGTAGGGTACAAAATTCAGCAATACAAGTCGGCGAAACGCCGACGTGGTGGTGTCTACCTTGGGCACCACCAACAGTTTTTATTTCTTTATAATTTTTGTCGACTTATCGTATCGACGGGAAAAGAAAGAAAATCTATTATACCTATAATATACCCACAGATATCGAGTCGATATCTGTGTACGTACCCTACAGTCATATTTTATATGACCTGAAAACAGTTTTAAAACGAACTGATATTCTTATAAAAAGTCCAAATGATAATTATGAATTTACTTGGTAGAAAGGAGAGTGTGCGAGTCGAAGAGCGGAGCACGCGACGCGTGTCGTCTCGATATCTGGGGCCCGATTCTCAGTTTTTTAGAGATATCTCTAATTCGACATATCTCAAATACTTTGCATCTCTACTAAAAATCTCTATGATATGAAAAAAAATGTCGATTGCTATCTACCACTAGGCATAGACATTTCTCTATCGTGACATTTTGAGAATACGGAAACTGTGAAATATTCGACATCCGCCATTTAATTTCGACATATGTCGAATTCGACATGATGTCTATGGCTTGAGAATCGGGGGCCTGATGGCTCACTGAGCGAGCGCGCACGTCGCGCGACTCTCGCGTTGCGATTGAAACGATTCTTTTTATGTGTGTACATCACTAAATGACTCGCGTGACGTCATAGTGAGTGGGGATATGGAGGCACGCTCGGTTCTCATACTATTTAATGAACAAGTGGTATCTAGCCTACTCTAAATCTGTGGCTGGTGCCCTCCCTAAACTTTAACGTACCAAACTATGCTGTGTACCGCCATGATAGATCTGATGGTTATGGTGGAGTTGCTTTGCTAATGAATAGAAAAGCAGTTTCATCAGCTATCAACATCAATTACAATGGTGATGATATTAACATAGTTGCCTGCCGTGTAGAAGGTATATCCTTCTTAAGTGTTTATGTTGCTCACCCGCATATTGGTCTCCTTCCCCCACTCAAAGACATCCTGGAATCAGTTCCTGGGCCTACAATTGTAATGGGTATTTCAACTGCCACCACTATAGATGGGGATCCTCCACTTGTGATCAGGTAGCTAATGGATTGGTTGAAATATTAGACGATTTGGATATATGTGTATTAAATGATGGAATATCTACCCGTAGAGTACTACCCAACCAGAATGTTAGCCCTGTATACATAACATTCTCCTCATGTAATATTGCTAGTCGTCATGTTACATGTATGGGACTTGGAATATTCAACATATAGTAGTGATCACTTTCCCATCGTAATCCACACGCCGCACCGTAATATGCCAGATAGATCATTACCTCCACTCTTAAAATATCATCTCTCCAATCCAGACTGGAATAGGTACAGAGACCAGTCTGATCTAAATTTCAGCAATTTACCAATTATTGACAATATCCATCTCACCCCTAATGAAGATCTTGATTTGGTTCAGGGCTATTTCAGTTCATTCAATGAATATTTAACGACAACAGCAGAATCCTGTTTTTCAATTAAAAAGCAGCTACCAACAAAATCCCATCCCCACTAGTCACGCCAAATATGTTATTAAATTTTGCTTCGATAATTCAGTGGCGGAATGGATGTATTAAAATATAAAAAATGGTACACACATCAAAGTAGGGAAAATGTGATTAAGCACGTACGCACCTTCTTCTGGACGGCAGCGGCTCGCCTTTTGCTCGTACTCTCGGGAATCGGGATCCTCAGCGGCGGGCCCACCGTTCTTCCGAAATATGGTGTTTGGACGCACACCACACTCTCCTCAAGCTATGACGTGCTCGCGGGGCTGACGCGACTATTTTGAATATTACTAGGGCGCAATGTCCGGGTTTATTTATTTAATTATAATATTTCGACGAAGAACGCAGTGTTCGTTCGCGCGGCGGTTTTGCAACAACAACTGCACAATTGCACCGCTTGACGGCGCCACCGTTGACAGATGGTACGTGCATAGGGATGGGATAGAAAGGTTAGTGATGTGGTAACATACAGATTACATAGATATTAAAATAATGTTGATAATTGGTGTAACCATTTCCACCCGCCCTTAAAGGGTCACCTTTAAAGACAACCATAAAAGTAAAATTAATTAAATCTAAGTTGCGCTCAATGCGCGAGGTAAAAAATACCAAATTATTAACCAAAAACATAAGTTTATACGACTAAGTAATGATATACTTTAAGCTTAACATACAATATTTTATTTAAAAACAATCAATTAATCTACTAACTATTGATTGGGAAGCGGACACAACCGAACTACAGGACGAAGGTAAGTTCCCTTGCTTGTTCTTATCGTTGCTACGCGGACGACGCCATCCTTAGAGGGATGAACGCGATCGACAATCGCCAATGGCCAAGCTAGAGGTGGCACATTGTCGTTAATAACAATTACCACTGTCCCCGGAGTTATAGGTTTAGATGCGGTATTCCACTTTTGTCTAACTTGTAAACCGTGAAGATATTCCATCCTCCAGCGGTTCCAAAACGACTGAACCAATTTATCGAGCAATGTGTACCTCTGAAGAATGCTGACAGGCTCAGCTTTAACTTCAGGTGCGGGCAAAGAACATAGGGGAGCATTATATAAAAAATGGTTCGGTGTCAAAGCGAGTGGCTCCGACGGATCAGCGCTTAGCACCGTAAGCGGACGTGAATTCAACAGACCCTCAATTTCTGTGTGTACTGTGTGAAGCTCCTCGTACGAAAGAAGTTGTTGTCCGATGACACGAAATAGGTGGGTTTTAACTACCTTAACCATACTTTCCCAAGCACCACCGAAGTGTGGGGAATTGGGACATATAAATTTCCACGTGATACGACTCTCAGCGTACGCTTGCTCCAGCTTCAAACGATATTCGTTGTTTAGGAATTTATAAAGGTCGCGAATATATGAGTCGGCACCTTTAAAATTGGTCCCATTATCTGAATAGATATATTGTACAGGTCCACGCCTTGAGAGAAAACGCTTTAGAGCGGCTAATAAACTGGGAGAGCTAAGGTCCGTGGCGATCTCGATGTGTATTGCTCGAGTGGTTAGACATGTAAATATACATATATATGCTTTCTCACTGCGAATACCACGACGACGTACAGGAGTATACGCGATGGGACCTGCATAATCGCAGCCCGTATGCGTGAAAGCTTTGATTGCTTGATCAGTACGTGAATCAGGCAAGTCAGCCATTAAGGGGTAAGTTGGGCGTGGTTTGAGCCTAAAGCAAATGTTACACATATGAACTCGCTGCCTAATAATATTGCGCGCTGACAGAATCCAGAATTTCTGTCGAAGTAATGACAATAATAATTCTGGACCGGCGTGTAAATATTTTATATGGTAATAATCAATTAACATGATTACAATTGGGTCATTTCGCGGTAAAATTAAGGGATGTTTATGCGCATAGCGCAGTGACGAATTGCTTAGGCGACCACCCACACGTATTAAGTCATTTTCAATAAATGGTCTTAAACGATTGAATGTCGAAAAACATGGTTTATTATTTAAAATATTTGTATATTCTTCCGCAAAGTATTTATATTGCAGAGCACGAATTATTAAGTTTTCGGCTACATTTAAATCACTGGCAGTTACTGAGAGTGAACTGCGACGAGGTAAAAGTTTGACTTGTAAGAGTACATACAGCGTTCGCCATGACCTTTTGTTCAGGCATATCAATAATAGACTCACCATTTAAATTATATAAAGGCCACTGAGATGGATCTAATGAAGCCCACTTAGGCCCATGGAGCCACATAGGATGTGTAACCAATTTCGAAGGCATAATGCCACGAGATAGAATGTCAGCAGGGTTTTCAGTGCCTGCGACATGATAAAAGTTGTCAGATGAAATATTATCAGTGATCTGAACAACGCGATTTGAAACAAAAGTTTGCCACTTGTGCGGAGAGCTTTTGATCCAATATAAAGCAACTTTCGAGTCTATGAATGCATATACTTTCATAGGATAATTATTTGAATATTCATTATATACTTTGCGGAGAAGTTTTGACAGCATCACAGCTGCACAGAGCTCAAGACGAGCGACGGAAAGCGGCTTCGAAGGCGCAACCTTTGTCTTCGAACAGACCAAACGTACAGCGGTAACACCAGCGGTATTAGTGTGCAGGTAGACCACAGCACCATAGGCCTTTTCACTGGCATCTGAAAAGCCTAATAAAGTCATAATGCTGTCCTTCGTTGCGCCGACGTGGCGCGGAATGCGGAGATCATTTAAAGTCGGCAACTCTGTACAAAACTGTTTCCATATTTTAACTATAGACTTCGGCGGTACATCGTCCCAGTCTAAGTTAAGTTGCCAAAGTTGTTTTATTAACAACTTAGCATACACGACCGTGGGGGCAACAAAGCCCATGATATCCCACAGACGGGCGACAGTAGATAGAATGGAGCGTTTAGTGCACGTCTCATCATCAGGTGCGATGATTTTAAAATAAAAATAATCACAGCCTGTAGACCAATGCAAACCTAATATTTTATGTTGTGTAGTTTTATCAAACTCTACTTCTCTCGCGAGTTTATGAGAAGTAGGGAGGTTATCTAATATAGAGTCGCTATTACTATTCCACTTAACCAGATCCCACTGTGCTCCTTTGAACAGATCAATGAGCTGTAAAGCAGCGTTGACAGCTTCATGCTCATGAGGAAGCGAAAAAACTAGGTCATCCATGTACAGTGAGTAAGGCGCAATACTACTCGCCAACGGGTACTTCATGCCGTCATCGTCAACGAGCTGTCTTACAGTGCGCAATGCATGGTAAGGACTCGATGTAAGGCCGAAGCACACGCGATTAAACTGGTATAGCACAGTTGGATCTTCCGGTTTAAAGCGATACAAAAAGCACTGAAAGCGACGATCTTCCTCACGCACAACAATCTGTAAAAACTGTTGGCGACAATCGGCTGTCATTCCAATGGCGTGTAAACGGAAATTTAAAATTATAGTAAACAGGTCACCTTGGAGATTAGGCCCCGAGTGAAGTATGTCGTTCAGTGACCGTCCGCTGCTAGTCTTACAGCTAGCATCCATGACGATTCGAAGACGAGTTGTCATTTTATCCTCGCGCACGACACCATGATGCGGTATAACATAAATGGGAGCATGAGTGTCATACTGAGGCGCGGGAGAAATATATCCCTTGGAGATATATTCCTTTATGACGTCATCATATGCCTGTCGCAACATAGGCGAAGCCTCGAGCTTTCTTTCCAGACACATGAAACGTTTGCGTGCAATATTATAGGAATCACCTAAAGAATAAATGTCCTCATTGAATGGCAGGCCGACAACGTACCTGCCACTAATGGGGTCGCGGAGTGTAGTAGATTTATAAAATTCTTCACATTCAACATCAGCGGGATGTTGAACGGGCGGTGAGGGATGAAACTCTTCCGAGTTCCCAAAATCTCTTGACTAAATCGTCAAGGGCGGCAGGCTGTTGAGCTACACAGCATGTCAAAGCCTGATGTATATGATATGTTGACACAGAAGGAGCAGTGCCCATAACCACATAACCCAAAATAGTACGCAACGCGGAGGGAATCAACTTGTTATCATATACAGAATCCACATCCGGGCTGAGCAGATGGGGAAATAGCGATGCACCAATAAGAATGTCTATCTTGCTTGGTACACCAAAGTTCTCGTCCGCGAGTGGCAATTCGCGCAAATGTGATAAGGCAGAAATATCAACCACTGCGGAGGGCAATAAATCAGTAATTTTATCAACAACTAGCGGTGAACTAATAACAAAACTAATATTTTTATTAAAACGCGAAAAACATGTAACATTTATTGGTTTAAATTGAATGACCCTCTCAGATCCACCGAATCCCTTAACAACTGTACGATCAACACCTTGAAGCTGTAAACCTAGTCGGTCGCAGCACTCCTTCGTTATGAAGTGACTTTGCGATGCAGAGTCTAAAGAACACGAATGACGTGTCGATTCCCGACTGTGTCATAAATGACAACTTGAGCGGTCGATAGTAATATAGTAGATTGCTTATTACAAGCGGGAGAAATAATGTGAGGTACAGTGTGTAACGGAGTGGTGGTGCACAATGCAACATCTGACGCAGCCCGCGCAGAGTGCGCGGGAGAAGCGACAAGCGGAACGGTGATGCGTTGCGCATCTCGAGCGGACGGCAGCGGCGGAGCTGTCTCAGATGCAGCCGCGCTGTCTGTTCGCGTGAAGTGTAATAATGTGTGGTGTTTTAGCTTACACACACGACAAAACGAATTAGAAGTACAACTTGAAACTTTGTGTTTTAAGCTCAAGCAATTTACGCACGCGTTATAATTTTTAACACACTTAAAACGATCATGGGGTGTCATACTATTAAAT
The DNA here is from genome assembly GCA_963935595.1 of Schoenobius gigantellus. Classification (NCBI taxonomy): domain Eukaryota; kingdom Metazoa; phylum Arthropoda; class Insecta; order Lepidoptera; family Crambidae; genus Schoenobius; species Schoenobius gigantellus. The sequence goes on along the minus strand of OZ012541.1, from coordinate 43,032,181 downwards.
TCACTACATTTAAATAAATGCTGATGTGTAATATTAGTGCAAAGACATTTAAATGAATCTACCGTTGTACTCAACAAGGTCTGGTACTTCGGCGGCGGGATGTTACTTGAACTACGTGGCTTATTCTTATTGTTAATAGAAGAAACTTTAGTAGTCGTACTTTGAGTACGTTCAAAAACTTTAGCCCGAGTCGTAATGAACTCAACTAAATCATTAAATAAAGGAATCTTCGAACTACAACTTAACTCGCGCGTCTAACTTTTTGAGAGCGATGTGAAGTAATATTAAATCTGTGAGATTATCTAACTTAAGATTTTGTAAGGCGCGCACTGCGCTTACAAATGAATCTGTAAATGTATCATAACTGTGCGCAGAAGCAGTTTGCAGAGATTTAAATTCGAACATTTGATTTAAATACGCGGAAGCTATCATACGCTTGTCTTCGTATTTGTTAATAAGCGTTTGTAATAATAAGTTATAGTTTTCAGAACAGGGAGTAACACCAGCGCAGACTGACTGAGCCTTGCCTGACAGTTTGCCTAACAAGTAGTATAAACGCTCGGCATCCGTGAGCGATGGATTATCGTGAACGGTGGACTTGAAACTAGCATAAAATAATGGCCATAAGCGAATGTCTCCGTTAAACGTCATCAACTCAATGGGTGGCAACGTAGGTCTTGATTTGGCCGGTGCACTTGAAGAGTGTGATAAAACTGGCTGTGAAATTTCATTTTGTAAACGCTTTATTCGGCTAAACAAAGATTCAAAGGCTATAAGACAATGATATTCAGGTTTTGCGTTCGGCTTTAATTTTAATAAACGCGTATTATATTGATCTAAAACTTGCTTAAAATCTGTACGTAATGTATCAATGTTACAACAAGCATCAAGGAAACTTTCCATTTTCCTGGGATCAGAATGAACATCATGAGTTAAATCGTAAATTTTTTGCGTTATCTCAAAAATAGCATCTCGCTTAGCAATCAATAAACTCAACTCAGAATCTATAAGATCATCTTGAGATGGACCTTTGCCTTGCATTTGTTTTGATGGTAGCATTTTGTCTAAAAAGAAGATTTATTAAGTTATAGAAAATAATATGAAATTTATCGTAATTTGACGAAGCTACACGATGCGCACAAGTGAGCAAAGTACCGGTGCAGCAACAACCTTGGTCTTGCAATACGATACACAGCGCGCAGCGGTTAAAGTTAGGCGTCAACTAATTTTATGTGACGGTGATTGTGAAATAGATTTCGTAACAGTTAAAACTGTTATTTTTAACAACTTATGATGCTATTAAAATATAACAATTTTTTGTTTTAACACGTAACTCAATGTTACGTGGAAGTAAATATATGAAAATAAAACACGTAATTCAATATACGGGCGAAACTTAAACATCAGTGACGCAATGTCGACTTTTGTTAAGCTTTTTTCATTAATATAATGTCTCTTACTAGATAGTACTAATAAGGGCGGATGGTACGATCCTAGGATTGACCTAAATGGAACAATATCCGGCTCGAAGGACCACAAAATAGTCACGTCAAATATGTTATTAAATTTTGCTTCGATAATTCAGTGGCGGAATGGATGTATTAAAATATAAAAAATGGTACACACATCAAAGTAGGGAAAATGTGATTAAGCACGTACGCACCTTCTTCTGGACGGCAGCGGCTCGCCTCTTGCTCGTACTCTCGGGAATCGGGATCCTCAGCGGCGGGCCCACCGTTCTTCCGAAAATATGGTGTTTGGACGCGCACCACACTCTCCTCAAGCTATGACGTGCTCGCGGGGCTGACGCGACTATTTTGAAAATTACTAGGACGCAATGTCCGGGTTTATTTATTTAATTATAATATTTCGACGAAGAACGCAGTGTTCGTTCGCGCGGCGGTTTTGCAACAACAACTGCACAATTGCACCGCTTGACGGCGCCACCGTTGACAGATGGTACGTGCATAGGGATGGGATAGAAAGGTTAGTGATGTGGTACCATACAGATTACATAGATATTAAAATAATGTTGATAATTGGCGTAACCACCCACAATTAAAAAAAGGAAAAGATATGAAAGCCTACAATCGATCTATGACAACTGAAAACTTAATAGCATACCGTTGATTTGTAATCTATGTTGATTATTATTGATTATCTTTGGCTATATACTCTATGATGTTATAAAAAAAAGAAGTTATGTTATATAATGTTTTTATTTTAATTTTTTGGAAATTACACGTTGAATTAAAGACTATTTATTTTTAAACAATTCATTGTTTATTTTATATAATATAATTATAAAACAACCGTCACATTTTTGCTAAAACTAAAAGACTTTTAAAACAGAAGAAAAGACAAAGCTGGACAAAGTTCTGTACCTCATTATCTCCCACTACTCCTTCTTCTGTTGTCTGGCGACAGATTAATAGGTTTAGGAATAGTTTTTGCCCTAAAAAATCTTCAGCTATTCCATATGAAGCTGCTAATTTTTTTAAATAGAATAGCACCTGACTATGTCTCAAATTTTGATGAACTCCCTTTAAATAATTTTACCACCAATCTGAATGATAATTGTGAACTTGGTGATATATTTTCAATAGGCTAGTTGACCCTTTTTTAAAGTAGGGCTTAAAATGTTCATAATTGTTGTATTAGACCATAGCACATGAATATTATTTTTTTCGATGGCTAAAAAGTGCAAAAAATCTATTTTAAATTAGGATTTTCAATTTTGGACCGAAAACACGGTCAGCCATGATAGTCTGTTCATTATCTGTGGCAGTGACGTCAGTTGTTGACGACAGTTCGCAAGTGCCGGGGACCCAGAACTAAGCAGCGGACGTAGTCTAAGCTCATGCGGGCCAAGTCCCCATGAATGAACCATATCATAAATAAATTCGGCCCCTTTTGATTGGTCCGCGGGCGGGATGTCCCCCCGCGGACCAACAGATAGTGTATAAATATAGGGCCGAATACTGATAAATTGTAGTCAGTTGTAGTCGGTCAGTGGAAGTCGTCTTGCAAGAAGTAAATAAAGCTCCAAATATTATCACAAAGAAACCTGCGTTTAACTGAAGAAGTACCTACATACAGTCCACTCTCAACATCTTGGTCCTACCGAACCGGATCTAAACAAGTATAAGTGATGGTAGTTACACGGAGCCAGAGCGGGAAGGAAGATTTGGTGTGCGTATTCGACCACCCACCGCGATCGCCATCCGCATCGACGACTGTCGCCGCCCAAATGGAACCGGGCATCGAGGAAGGGATCTCAAGTCGCACTGAACGGCGACACCGAATGGAAGGGGTCTCAACTCGCGACGAAAAACTGTACCGAGAGGAAGGGATCTCAAGTCGCACTGAACGGCGACACCGAACGGAAGGGGTCTCAACTCGCGACGAAAACCTGTACCGCGAGGAAGGGATCTCAAGTCGCACTGAACGGCGACACCGAACGGAAGGGGTCTCAACTCGCCCCGAACAACCACGAACGGAAGGGGTCTCAACTCGCCTCGAACAAATTCACCGACCGGAAGGGGTCTCAACTCGCCCCGAACAACTTCACCGACTGGAAGGGATGCCAACTCGCGAGGAGGAGAATGCGCGTCACGTTTATAAGACGACGCCGGTTAGGAAGATTGCTCGCTCCACGAGATCGACCGCCAGTGCCATCGCCCGAATGTAGTTCGAAGCCGAAGAGAGACTAGCTGCAGTACGACGCCAGGAAGCTGCAGTACGACGCCAGGAAGTTGCAGAGGAAGCCGCAGTACGACGCCAGGAAGCTGCAGAGGAAGCTGCAATACGACGCCAGGAACTAGAAATTGAAGCGGAGCTTATTCGAAAAAAGCTAACCGCCGACCTAGCCGCCGCTAAAGATGGCAGTATGCTGGAAGAAGAGACCGAACCGGCGGAAAACCACGAACGAGTTGAGGCATGGCTACAGGAGACTTCGAGGCAAGAGGAACAAGTGCATCGAGTGCTCGAACCGGAACCCGTACGCGCACCGGTAAGACGCGACATAGTTAGACCTAGGGAGGTTGAAATCGCTACTCCAGTCGCGCACCGAACGAGACTACGGTGGGAAGAAACAACCACACCGCGTGATCGCGAGCACTCGAGAGGACGGGCTATTGAACATTTAGCCGGCACGCTCGACCACATGATGAGGTCGCGACCGCCGCCGCGTCAAGCCACCGACCTGCCACTATTCTCGGGATCACCGCTAGAGTGGCTGCAGTTTGCCGCAGCAATGCAAGAAACGACGGCCGTGTACCAGTTTTCGAAAGTGGAAAACCTTGCGCGCCTCCGTAACTGTCTGCGAGGCGAAGCCAAGAAGACCGTCGCGCCGTTACTGAGCACCGCAGCGCATCCTGACGTCATCATGAAGACGCTGCAGCAGTGTTTTGGCAGGCCTGAAATATTGATCGACGTCGCGTTCGAAGACCTGAAGAAACTACCGAAGCTCGGCACGACTGCGATAGAACTCAACACCTTCGCAGTTCGAGTACAGAATGTCGTAGCCGTGCTTAACAACGTAGAAAAGAACTATCTACACAATCCGCTGCTCGTGAGAGAAATCTTTGAGAAGCTTAGCCCGCATCTAAAGACGAAATGGTGCGACTACGCCGAAGAACACAATGAACCTGAGCCGGAAATAGCCAAGTTGACCACGTTCCTCATGCGAGAGGCTGATCGAGCGCTCAAGCACGGATACTCCGGTACGACTCACAAGCCGACGCCGCAACCACCGCAACGCCCCGCCTCTAAGCCCGAACAGAGGAGGAGGGTGTACAACGTGGCAGAACCGTCGTCGTCGGACAAGACCGAGCCGAAACGCCGTGCACAGTACGACGACGCGCAACCGACGCCGCGACCGCCGCGACGCCCCGCCTCTAATCCCGAACAGAGGAGGAGGGCGTACGACGTAGCAGAATCGTCGTCGTCAAACAAGACCGACCCGGAACGCTGTGCACACTGCAACAACGCACACCGACTTGACGCCTGCGACGAGTTTGAGAAGATGTGTTTGGACGAACGATGGAACGTCGCGAAGAAAGCTGGCTTGTGTTTCAAGTGCTTGAAGAGCAAGCACCGAAGAATAAATTGCCGCCAGAAACCATGTGGCGTGAATGGATGTCGTCGGCCGCACCACCGCTTGCTTCACGCCGAAGCACCTGCGGCCCGAACTAACCAGCCGGAGGAAACAAGCGTCTCTTCAACCCGAACTGAGTGCACTGTGAAACTCAAGGTTTGCCCAGTAACCGTATCGGGCAAGAACGGGGAGCGTAACACATACGCGCTCTTCGATGAAGGCAGCACAGTGACGCTCATAGAAGAGGGACTGGCACGAGAGATAGGCCTGGATGGCCCCGCGACGCAGCTACGCGTAAAAGGGATCGACGACCGACAGCGTGAAATCGACAGCCGCGTCGTTTCACTACGCATCGCCGAACGAAACACGAGAAATTTCAAGGCGTGTTCTGCGCGAACAATGGCGGACCTGAACCTCGCCACTCAATCAGTTGCAAAGGAAGAGGTGCAGTTTGATCACCTCACTGACCTGCAAGATCAGTTCGTGTACAAGAAGGCGAAACCTCGCATTCTCATCGGATCCGATAATTGGCCGCTGATTGTTACCCGAAAACTGCGCGTGGGCAAACGGAACGAGCCCGCGGCATCCCGAACGGAACTCGGATGGGTGGTGCACGGAACGGCACCGACCAAAGTAATAATCAAGCGCCAAGATGAAGTGCTGCACGTGTGGACGCAAGACATCGAACGGCAGGTCAGCGAGCACTTTCAATTAGAATCGCTGGGAATCTCGCTGAAGTCAGTGCACACGAGGACAGAAGACAAGCGAGCGTTGAGTATCTTTGAGTCCACCGTCAAACGAGTCGACGGAAGATACGAAGTAGGACTGCCGTGGAGAGAAAATGACGTCGAGTTGCCGCCTAGCTACAACGCGGCATTGAAAAGGCTACGGCATTTAGAGACGCAGCTAGAACGCGACCCGGACAGGAAAGCCGTATACTATAAACAGATGAAGAACCTCATCGAGAAGGGATACGCCAAGCCCTGCGACGGCACAGAATTGCAGAGTCCGATCGCATGGTTCCTACCGCATTTCGCCGTACGCAACCCGAACAAGCCCGGGAAGACCCGTCTAGTTTTCGACGCCGCTGCCAAGACGAATGGGGTATCATTGAACGACGCTCTTTTGGAGGGACCTGACCTTTTACAGTCCCTACCGAAAATACTGCTCCGATTCAGGGAAGGCAGCTTCGCAGTAACGGCGGACGTCGAAGAAATGTTTCTACGCATAAACATAAGAAGAGAAGACCAGCCCGCGCAAATGTTTTTATGGCGCGAAAACTGCGAAGAACCGCCCGTCAAAATGAAGATGACGGCTATGATATTCGGTGCATCAAGCTCATCGTTTCTCGCGCACAGCGTTCGGAACGAGAACGCACGGCAATACGCCGAGACGCATCCAGATGCTCTGAAATCAATCACAGAAGCACACTATATGGATGATTACGTCGAAAGCTTCGATCAACTAGAACAAGCAGCGAGAACGATCCAACAAGTCGACGAAGTGCACAAAGAAGCTGGCTTCAACCTGAAGGGGTGGAATAGTAACAGCGCGGAACTCTTGAAGAACGTAGAGAGTGAACGCCGCGCGACCACTACGCTCCTTGGGAAGCCGGAAAAGGCACTGGGCCTCATGTGGGACGCGCAAGAGGACACATTGAGCTTCAACATCGCGTTGGCTCGCGTCCCGAACGAGGTGAAGACGCAACTTCGGCCGCCGACGAAAAGGGAAGCACTCTCGACAGTCATGAGCATTTATGACCCTCTCGGGCTGTTGAGCTGTTACACTACTACAGCGAAGATCGCGCTACAGAAACTTTGGCGGCTGAAGACGAGTTGGGACGAGCCAGTCCCTCCCGAGATTGCGTCGATGTTCAAAGACTGGCTTACGAGCCTGGAAGCCGTCGGCAGACTGCGCTTGCCCCGGTCTTACAACGGGGGGAGAAGATTAATGCGTCGCGAACTGCACGTTTTCTGCGACGCGAGCGAAGACGCATACGCTGCGGCGGCATATTGGGTGCACAAAAACGAAGATGGCACCTCGGAAACGATCTTGGTCTCGGCCAAGGTGAAGGTCGCGCTGCTGAAGACACAAACGATTCCACGGCTGGAGCTACAGGCTGCGCTCATCGGAGCTAGGCTCGCTCAAAGCGTTAAGGCGGATCACCGTATTCCCGTGGACGGAACCGTGTACTGGAGCGACTCGCAAACCGTGCTCCACTGGATAAGGAACGGGAGCAAGAAGTACTCACCGTTTGTGGCGTATCGGCTGGGCGAAATAACAGAGTTGTCACAGCCGACAGAGTGGCGCTGGATCCCGTCGGCGTTGAACGTCGCCGATATAGCCACTCGCTCAGGATATGTGCCGCAGGGACGCGACGACTTATGGTTTCGTGGCCCGGAGTTTCTGCGGGGGCCGAGGAGGCAATGGCCGCGCGATGAGAAAGCGACGCAAGAGAGCGTAGAGACAGCGTACACTATTTCCATCGAGCCGCACCCCTCGCTGCCGGAAGTAACGAGATTTTCGCGGCTTGAACGACTCATCGGCGCGACGGCCAACGTACTATACTTCATCGACCGCTGTCGACGCCGAGCTACAGAAAGAACCGTCGACCACAGCAGAAGAGCTGCCGAGTTGTGGCTAAAGCAGGCGCAACGAGAGAGTTTCCCGGAACTAGGTAATTGATCTTCCGGCTGATGCGAGGACGCCGAAGAACAGCGCCCTTAACCGCCTTGACCTGACCAGAGGCAGCGACGGGCTGATTCGGCTCCGCGGGAGAATTCGCCACGCTCGTCTGTCGACAAGAAACGATCCTGTGGTGCTCAACGGTCGACATGCGTTTACCAAATTGCTGATAGAGCGCGAACATCGTCGGCTAGGACACGCAAATCCCGAAGCCGTGGTGAACAATCTTCGGCAAGCATACTGGGTGACTAGACTGCGGCCAGCGGTGAAGACAGTGGCGGGAGCGTGTCAAACTTGCCGCCTAAGAAGAGCGCGCCCTGTGACGCCGCCGCTGGGAGATTTGCCGCAAGAACGGTTGGCGGCCTATGAGCGACCGTTTTCGCGCTGCGGATTGGACTTCTTCGGGCCAATGATGGTGGCGATCGGGCGACGACGTGAAAAGAGGTGGGGCGCTTTGTTCACGTGCCTCACCACGAGGGCAATCCACATAGAACTGGTGGCATCGCTATCGACCGATTCGGCGATAATGGCCCTTAGGAGGATGGCCGCAAAGAGAGGGTGGCCCGCCGTCGTCTGGTTAGACAATGCCACTAACTTCCGTGGCTCGGACACGGAACTAAAAAGGGCTTACAAGGAGTGGCTTCCAGAGCTAAAGAAATTCGGCGCGAACTACGACTTAAGATGGAAATACATCGCGCCGGGAGCCCCGAACCAAGGTGGGGCGTGGGAGCGCCTTGTACGCTCTGTGAAGACTGCGCTGGGGGCTACTCTGCTCGAAAAGGCCCCCAGGGAAGAAACTTTAGCGACGCTGCTGGCGGAGGCCGAACATTGCATCAACGCAAGGCCGCTGGCTCATGTCTCCGTCAGTAGTGAGGACGAAGAAGCGCTAACACCAAACCATTTTTTGGTGGGATCGTCAAGCGGCTTACCGATCGTCGGGCCCTGCGACGAAGCGAACCGCCACACCTGGAGGTCGGCACAAGCGCTGGCCGATCACTTCTGGCGTCGATGGGTACGGGAGTACCTTCCGAACCTTGTACCTACCTCGCCCCAAAGCTGCGACGCCAGTGGAGTTCGACGAAGGAGATATAGTCCTGATCGCAGACCCCACGCTTCCCCGGAATGTCTGGCCACGGGGACGCGTAGATAAGATTTTCCCGGGACCGGACGGCGTAACGAGAAACGTCCGTGTGAAAACCCGGACGGGAACATTTCTGCGCCCTACGTCAAAGCTAGTAAAACTAGTCATCGAGACCGCACTCTCCCCGGACCGGAGGGAGGGGACGCGCTGCACATCGGCCTGACTTACCGCACTCTCCCCGGACTAGAGGGAGAGGACGCGCTGCACATCGGCCTGTCTTACCGCACTCTCCCCGGACTAGAGGGAGAGGACGCGCTGCACTGTCTTACGGCGAAGGCGAGTACGAGTTCTCGCCGGGGGGAGGATGTTGACGACAGTTCGCAAGTGCCGGGGAGCCAGAACTAAGCAGCGGACGTAGTCTAAGCTCATGCGGGCCAAGTCCTCATGAATGAACCATATCATAAATAAATTCGGCCCCTTTTGATTGGTCCGCGGGCGGGATGTCCCCCCGCGGACCAACAGATAGTGTATTAATATAGGGCCGAATACTGATAAATTGTAGTCAGTTGTAGTCGGTCAGTGGAAGTCGTCTTGCAAGAAGTAAATAAAGCTCCAAATATTATCACAAAGAAACCTGCGTTTAACTGAAGAAGTACCTACATACAGTCCACTCTCAACATCAGTCTTATAGTAAACAAAGCACGGGGGCGAAATAACCTCACAAAAACAATGCTTTCTATTAAATATCACAAAATATAGTAAAACTGTATATGGAACGGGACAATAGAACAAGAATATAGAATTACCTCTTCAAAGACTCCAGGAAATCTGTGGATTAGACGTACCCAGTGATATAGACATGCGAAATATTTGGTTAACACCCGCTTAAAGAAATCCTGTAACTATCTACTGAAACTCAAATGTATTTTTGCGAAAATCACATTAATGTAAGTACTATAACTGAATAACTCAATCTGTGTAGGTACTTCAGTTTCAACTTAAACAAAATAGAAGTTTTTAGGTTGTATGTAAAATCAAATCTGTATGTAAATTAATTAATTTTTTATCTTTCAGTTAGAATGAAAACTGACTGCAGCCGACCAACCAAATTTTAACTTGACCAGAAAACTGAGAGAAAACTTGACCATTCACGCCTTTTTGATTTAATCTAATAGCCGTAACAGACGATCCGATTTGGTTGGAGCCAACCGCCCGACCCCAACCAAATTGGAACGTGTGTACGGCTATCGGCCCGACATAATTATTATTAGCTTGTTGGATGCTCGACGGCCCGATCGCTCATCCGACAAGTAGGGACACGACAAAAGACAAAAGTATCGATACTTTGTGGTTTAATTTAATTATGTGTGCTTAAAGTAATAAATTAATAATTTAGTAAACTAAAATGACTCGACTGCTGTCCTGCCAAACCACAAAGTAGAGAAAAAAATATGTTGCAAAAATGTTGTTTTACTTTTTGTTTGTGTTTTAACAGGGCAACCGTGTTTCATTATTTATTTATTTTCGCACGTTTAGTTACGCATTGTACAGGCTCTTTGTCAAGCTATTTGACCTTGGGATCGTTCTTATGTCCCTTGTAATAGTGGCGGTATTCGTAGTGTCAATGTAAAGCTTGAATATGAGCTTACTGTACATCCTGCTAGTTCAATTCAATTTTTAAGTAAAGTGGCTTCTGTCAGATTTGACAATTTCGCCAATTTCGAGTGGGAAGCGAAAACACGGATATAAATTAGGAAGTTTAGCGGTATGATAGCTACTTAGCCGGTTGGGCTACCTGTGGACAATGCAAAGCGAACATTAAAATATAACATTAAAATATTGTTAGTAGCGGCTAAAATTAAGGGTTGTAGGTGAGAAGTTAAAGGAGGGTGTAGGTATGAGTTGAGATGTACCTAATGCCTAGGATAATTTTGTAGGAGGAAAATTATAGCTTTATTTGGTATTTCTCTATATATTTAAAGAGGATATTCAGGAAAGGGGTATTGATTTGAGTTATCCTGCTAGTTGATTACTTATATAATCAATAACAGACATTACCCTATTTATGAGTACCTACCTAATATAATAAACTTTAATTTGTGAATTTACAGATGCTTTTTTATTATTGTTTATAAACACCTACTTAATTTGTTGCTGTTTTCAAGTCACTGACTGACGTTGAAGTACTCTACACTTTGAATTTGAAGTATTGATACTTTTCTTTCGATATTTTTACGAGTACGATAATTTTTTAATCTATAGGTATAGGTCTTATTTTAGGTATCTGTGTATCTGGCTGGATGTCTGGCTGTGGCTTCATAGTTCCCAAACGAATGGAACGAATGGTCCTATTCAGTGATACAATACAAGGCATCCGACGGCGATGCCACATAGAGGAAAAGTACATTAAATACCGTAGATATAACTTTGCGGAAAGAATTCATAATTTTAAATTCAAAAACAAATCCAACCGCATTCAAAGACTGCTAAATAATCACCTGTCTGGATCAGGATTTTTATGATACCGATCGATAGAGTCGGATCACAGGAAATAAATATTTCTAACAAACATTACCTCAAAAAATTAAGGACAACCATGAAATCTATCTGTACCTATTTATTTATTCTTTATAAACAAATTTTATAAACTTTATAAAATATTAACAAAAGGAGTATTTGAGTTTCGCAAAGACAAATTATGTTTTTGTATTGACCAAAATAGTATTTTGTATCGATATCGATATAGGTACATAATACTTTTTGGGGCATCCCTAATGTTGGATTGCCAACCGCGTCGGACCGTCTGTAGGCGCGTCGGCTCCTCATTTGGTTGGATCACGTTGGATCCAACCAAATCGGATCGTCTGTTAGCACTATAAAGCCGGGCATAAGAATAAACAAGTATAGAAGCGAAACTCCCGGCCGTCGAGCGCTCAAGGCCACGTTATTCACCTACCGTTTGATTTCCGTTGAACGGAATCGCCAGTCAAGGCGCGCACCGCATCCCGCACGTACGTGACTCCTTCCCGCGCGCCGCTATCTACCTAGTCGCCGCGATGCCGACTTATTGTTGCGTTTATGGGTGCAAAAATAATGCCATAATAACCCCAAATTTAAAGTTTTACAATTTGCCCGAAGATAAAGAAAGGTAAGTACAAAGGTATATCTACTTGTTTTATTCAATCCTCTCTAAGCAACTACGAAGATGACTTGGATATATTTCTTTTGAGCAAAGACGACGGCACAGAACCTTTTTTTGCAAACCATATGACATCGGAGATTTCGCCGCTTGCTGTTCCGATATGCGATTACAGGTCTGAGGGCCTATTACCGATCTCATGGTTTTGCAAATGATATCATATGATATCATAGTGCAAGACGAAAAATACGATTTCCGGTCAGATTTTTAATCATTTGTTTATTATTTAATGATGACATCATTGAAATTATGCCATAGTGATGATATCATTGGAGATCAGTAATACGAAATGCAGTAGGGTAGATTAGCCTGTTTTCGACCAATTAGTGGAGTTGCCAACTTTGGGAATAAAAAATATGTGTGTTCTGACATGTATTTTAAATAGCTTCAAAAATTTTATTTTTACCGATGGTGCTGGTGCGATCTTGCTAGATACAATGAAAAAAATTGTGTTTCAGGTACCTTGTGAATATTTTCCTATTGATTACCTGATTAAGCTTTTTATAAGAATGCGTATTTACTACGCGCTGAAGTTTAATAACCGAAACTTCAAATCATCTACAAAAACGCCATCTTTTATAAATATCAGACATTTGTAAATATTTCTGTTGAATTGAAACCTTTTAAATAAAAATGATTGAATATTTTAAAATTATTTTTATTATACCTACCCTAGATACAGATACAGTTTTATTCGTAATATTCATTACATGTCAAAGCTAATACAATATAATGTATCGAGTTTCTAAAGCTGTCATTGTAGTGCAATTTTGAAACTCTGTAAGTATGGGATTTTTTTTTGTCAAGTCGGGAATAATTTGAATTATGAGAAACTTTGGTACTGCTATATAGGTATATTTTTATCGACCTTTGTTACTGTTCCATATAAAATTTAAATACAATCAATACTTGATTAAAATTATGAAACAACAGATTTTTTTTCAAGTGAAAATGTTGGTCTGATAGTAAAAAGTGAGCTTAGGTTTTATACATTAGTACATTCATAACTTCAGCTCTTGGACTATAAACGTAGGTACGATACCTAAATTACAAACCATTTTTGTACATCGAAATTCGAAACATTTTAATGATTTTGTTCTCTAAGTTGTAGGGATTAAGCTCAATTAATCAAAAATAGGCAGGTTCTTATAACTACGGAATCAAAAAAACTAAAAATGTGGGTACTATTGCTAAAGATAGTCGCTCGCTCGCTACACTTGAAGTACAAAATCAATAAGACTCGGTGTATACTCAGTTTCTCATTTAATGTAAAATATGGAGGTACCTATATAAAAAATATTGTAGTGGTCACCATACGTCCATGTGGTGACCCTAGCGGCGCCCGCAGACTACTGCGGGGCGTTACAGGAGGAAGGGCGCTGTAGGTATGCAAATAGCGGCATTTGGTGCACCCACAAAGGAGATTCGCTTCTATACTTGTTTATTCTTATGAGCCGGGTCCGCTGCGCCATGTTTTCATGTTTGTAAACACGAAAACATTGTTTAGTTAACCGATTAGGGGCGTGGTTTAACAGTTTTGTTAGAAAAATACGATAACATGTTTCCCGCGACGAATGGATAACATCCCCCGCGTTCGCCTGCGGGGAGGGGAAGCTAAGCATTTTTTGTTAGCACTCACTAGAGGAACACGTATCGCTTGAAGTTTATAACAATTCTCTTTGGTTTATTTTTGAGTGAAATAAAGACAATATTTTGTTTTTAATACAACTAATAAGAGAGAGACCGGTGCTGTGGGATGTTACATTAATAGATTATACCGAACCTATCATAAATTTTTAGTTCTTGATAAATAATGACAAAAACATTTTGAAAACAGGCGCCATGTTGGGCACATGTTTTGTTAACATGTTTTGTTAGAAAATTGGCGCAGCGGACTGGCTGTTTTTCTTAACATGTTTTGCTAACATGTTTTGTTAACATGTTTTGTTAAAAAATTGGCGCTGCGGACCCGGCTTTAGTTATACACTGACACTAGATGATGTTTCAAAGAAAAGAATATGTACTTATGTCCAATTGAATAATGATGTAATTGAATATTAATTAAAAATTATGTAATACAAACAAAAATATGAAAGTTTCATAATGAATATATTTATCTAAACAACTTTTACTTGAATTTACTGAGTACCTAATTAAAATTTGTTGCTTTCAGTGGTTACTTAATGAGAACTATTGTGTACTAACCTGTTCTCCTCTTGACAACGAGATTGATAAGGCAGTAAAAGTTGTGCAACATAATACAAAGCAGTGCATGCTCAGCCACAACATCAAAATGTGACCCGTCAACTAGAACAACATTATGTCAACAAAATAACTCAAGTATTCATATACCAAAGCACCATAGAAGTAAATAGGTCCAGTTTGGTAAAACTGAGAGATGTTATATCTTCACTGATTAAACCTGCTGGCCACCATGGCTGGTAAATTTCAGAACAGCTTACGCAAGAATATGCAAGTTATCCATTTTAAAGCCGTATACAAATATATTAAATGTGATTGCTGTGTTGTCAGCCTGTGCTCTTCTTAATTTACAAGACCCTTCTTATTAAATAAATAATATAAATAATTTTTTTTTCTTTACTTTATACATAACTAACATCTAAAGATGACATAATAAATTTTTGTACTACATTAGTCATTATGTTCTTCACTAAAAAATGTTCTATGTTTATTTGACAATAATGACTTGTAAAGGTTTAAGTTGAATCAAAATATTTTAATTTGAAATACATGTGTTTTACTTTTTCCGTTACACCATAAAAGATTTATAATATTTTATAGGTTTGTTGCTCATATTTATCATTGTTACTCAAATATATTAAATGTTCCAAAAGTACAAATAGGTTGAATAGAGTTAGATCCAATTTATTAATTTGTATATATTGCCTTAAGGTTGCAGGTAATAAAAGTCAAAATAATAGTAAAGTGATTTATTATGAAGTAATACTTTCATATAATTTAGGAAAAATGTAGTATAGTTTCCAAAATGGCACTATTTGATCAATAAGTTTTTTGACATACAGATTGTTAGAACAAATACCTATTATAGCTAATATTGTCACCTTTTGAGTGTTTTCAAAATTACATACTGCTAGCAACACAAAAGTATATAAGTTTTGCTTTAGCACAAAACATCTGCATCTATACTTGAGTTAAGCATACTGTTCACAGTTTTCCGTCTTTGATAATTAACATTTTCTTCAGTAAAAGAGCATGACAATTTTGTATTAATCTAATTTTATGGATACCGGTTGTTGAATAGACTATTACAGGGTATTAATCAGAAATGAGGTCACATTTTGCAAATTTCAACCCAAATCTTCATCTTTCAACTTTTATCCACATTTCATTATACTCATAGGTGTCTGCAAGATTTCCCACCAAAAATCTTCCCAACAAAAGAACCATCATGTGTTATGCACTGGCTGACTTTATAGCACATGGAAGCTGTTATTGTTTATAACGAAGCTCGAACTAAATAGCACTTCTGTATTGATGATTTGTGGTTTAGTTTTCTATGCACTTTATTCTTCCTTCATTGAAGAGGTCTTTTATTTTTTAAGAAATATGTCACAATCTGTGTCTGTAAATGTATATATATTTTTCCTCCCAGTAATTTTCTTCATGTTTGACAAATGAACAACTGCCAATCTTTCTCTTTTTATGTTCATTTACAAATTCTTGCAGTACTACACTGGTATTTGACACATGATCCTGATGTTTTCTTTTCAACATTTCTCTTGAAGTAAATATTTTTAGTGTTTATTTGACTTTTGAGAGATAGAATTCTATCCAATAGCATTCAACTGCTGTACAAAATAGCTCCTCACTGTGATGGTGCAACCACGCCAAAAATGCATGTTTGCAACTCTCTTCTGCCGCGTGACAATCTTGACAAGTACACTTGTAACCGTTCTTCATTATAACAGTATTGAAACTGTACTTATATTGTTTAGAGCGATACACAAAGAATCTCCTGACCATCAATCTGTCTATTTTCGGAAGATTTGTACTATCTGCTCTCACAAATCCAGCATCAATGGTTGATTTTGCTATTAATACAAATAATTTACGAAATTTACAAATATAATAACGGAGACTTGCACGATTTTTTGCCAGTTTTAGGAAAGAATAGTGCAAATCGACGAGTTGTTGAATCAAATTTGACTTTTCTTTGTTTACTATATGAGTGACGTCACGGCCCTGACCACAGGATATCAAAGCGTTTACGGCGTGAGATAAAAAGATTATTTCTAGCATTTTCAAATTAAAATTTTACAGCAATCATTCATTGTTATTTATTAAAATCGGTATATTGTGGAACCTTATGCCAAATACTGTTAGAAATAAACAATATTTTAATAAATTTTGATATGAGTCAACTACCCTATTGAAGAATATTGTTTTAATTAATATTGTTTTGTCTCTTGTACATGAATCTGCACCTGGTGTCGATGGATTTTAAATGTAATCAATTTAAATCCTATTTTTTTAAATTGCTCAACATTTCATATATTAATGGATTTATTCCTCCTAATCGGAGAGAACAAATAATCATCCCAGTTCCGACCTAAACCAAGTAAAAATATTGATGATCCAAATGGTATTAGACCTATAGCCCTCTCTTCAGTCTTAACAAAAACCTTAGAACATCTAATTAAAAACCGCCTAGAATGGCTCCAAGAACACAATGACCTCCTCCCTAAAACCCAGTTTGGGTTCCGTAAAGGACTGAGCACAATTGATAGTATTGCTGTGTTAATCACTGATATTAGATCTGCACTCTCTAAAAATGAATCTGTTGTTGCTGCATTCCTAGATGTCTCCGCAGCATATGACAATGTCAGGCTTCCTATCCTCAGGCAAAAATTGCAACAGCTGAGGATCTGTGAAAGAATGATAAACTGCATTAACAACATATTTTTGTCTCGTGTTAGAATCAGAATCCCAGGAGAGGAACCTGGTTCTAGAATCATTTATAAAGGCTTACCCCTGTGGGGAACTAATTTTGTCACGAAACACTTCGTTTTAAATTGTTATTAAGGACAATAAAATTATATTTTTAAAACAACACGTCTTTTTATTTCTTCCACATTTTCAAATCTGACAAGGTGCCAAAAGCATAGATATAGAAAAAGTTCAATACTGCAACACCTTCTCCTAATTTTTAAACTGCCTTTACTTAATTCAATGAAATTAAAAATTCGCTAACTCTAACACTATTTAGGTATGACAGTTTAACAATTACTGATATTGCAGTTATTACAAATAAAATATTTATATTAGATAGTCTTAAAAAATTAAATTTTCACAGTGCCTTTGAAACTTTACTCTGTTTAGAGGTTTCGTCATAATATCGGCCAACTGGATCTCAGAAGGACAGTAGGTGACATCAATTTCGCTGTCAACGTACTTCTCGTAAATATGATGGTAACGCACGTCGATATGCTTGGATCTTTTGTTGAAACAACCGGTTTTTATCAACTGTATGGAGCTCTGATTGTCCACGTGCAGAGTAAGCTTGATATTTTCGTCTACCAATTCGTTCAGCAAGGATTTTAGGTATATGGCGTCTTTGCAACTATCAGCGGCAGCTATGAATTCAGATTCCGTCGAGGAAAGTGACACGATAGGCTGTCTTTTCGATGACCAGTACACAGGTCCATTGTCAAGCATCAACACAGTTCCAGTTGTACTCCGTCTTGTCGTCAGATCACCTGCATAGTCAGAATCATTAAACGCTTAGATGCTACTTATAGGTGTGTTCCTTTTAAACAATATCCCTTTATCTTTTGTTCCGACTAGGTATTTCAGTATTTTTTTCACTGCAACTACGTCATCTTTAGAGAAATTTTCAGTTTTTCGAGTAGCTTGGTTCACAGCTTGAGCTATGTCCGGCCTTGATCTAGTAGAAAGATACAGTAAGCTTCCCACGACTTCTCTGTATGGATAGTCTACCTTCTCCTGGGAAGTTTCTTGTGTCTTTTCTGAATCTTTAGTACTAGGTATAGTGGATGGTTTAGCGTTCTCCATCCCATATTTCTGCAACATATTATTTATGTAAATTTTCTGCGTAATTTTTATACCTTCTTCTAAATGTTGTATTTCCATTCCCAAATAATTTGTAGGATTTTCATTTTTCTTCATTTGAAATGTGTTTTCAAGTTTCGTCAAAATCTGTTTTAAATTTTCTTTGTCTTGTCCAATAACTAGCCCATCATCGACATATAGAGCGATAATGACAGACTTATCTTTGTTTATAAAAACACATCTGTCATTTTTAATATTTTTGAAGCCTAGATCTGTCATAGTCTGTGTGAAGGTTTTATTCCAGGTAAGAGGCGCTTGTTTCAGTCCATAAAGGGCCTTTTTTAGTAAACATACTTTTTCTTTTTCCATTTTATTGTATCCTTTGGGTACCTTCATGAATACTTTTTCTGTCAATTCACCATAGAGAAAAGCAGTTTTTACATCGAAAGTAAATATGTGATGGTTTTTGGCGGCTGCTAAGGCAAATAAAGTTTTGAGAGCAGTTTGACATACGACCGGACTGTAAATTTCATCGTAATCAAGGTTGCCTTTCTGCTCACAGCCTCGTACTACTAGCCTCGCCTTATAGGTTCCATCGTCTTTTATGCGGAAAACCCACTTGTTTGACAGTATCCTGTGCCCTTTCGCCTCTTCCTTGTTAACCAAGATCCAAGTCTTGTTTTCTTCTAATGAATTCTTTTCTGCTTGAATTGCCTTCTCCCAATTTGCTTTTTCCTTACTATTTATTGCTTCTTCATATG
This sequence comes from Schoenobius gigantellus, assembly GCA_963935595.1. Taxonomy (NCBI): domain Eukaryota; kingdom Metazoa; phylum Arthropoda; class Insecta; order Lepidoptera; family Crambidae; genus Schoenobius; species Schoenobius gigantellus. Next base: position 43,013,306 of record OZ012541.1, on the reverse strand, counting down.
TAAGCAAAACATAGTCATTGTATTTATCAGGCAATTTTCTAATTCTTTTAGTTCTCACTCCTTCTTCTCTGTTATGTTTATTTGCTAGTTCAATTTGCTTTTGTTGTTCTTTATTTTCCGTTTCTGTATGTTCTTCCATTTCTTTATTTTTTTCTTCTTCAGTTGTTTTTTTTTGCTCTAATATTTCTATATCAAAATCTTGTTCCTTGTCTTTTTGTCTTTTTTGTTCATCATTTTCAGTGTCAGAGCTTACAGGATCACTGTATTCAAGATTATCATCTACTTTTTCTTGTAAGCTGATATGTGATTTTTGCCTGTTCGGATGTTCATCTTCGCTTTCAAATTGAGGTAGTATTGCTAAGGTTTTATCGTTATCAACAATTTCTTTTTCGTCAAATATGATGTCTCTCTCAATTGTGATTTTTCTGCGATCAGGATCTCACATTCTGTATCCAACTGGAGCATATCCCATTATTATTTGCTTCTTGGTTCTGGTCTCTAGCTTCTTTAGGTATCCTAAGCGTTTCACATATCCCACGCTACCAAATTTTCTAATATTTGACAGATTTGGTTTTCTTTTATACCATAGTTCATACGGAGTAGTACTCGTAGTTTTTGAAGGTAAGCGATTCATTAGGTACGTAGCCGTTAGAACAGCCTCCCCCCACATTTCTTTATTTAGTCTTGATTGAAATAAAAGGGCTCTTGCTTTTTCGATCAAGGTACGGTTGAGCCTTTCAGCTTTTCCATTTAATTCGGGACTGTGAGGGACTGTATAGTCTAATTTAATACCTCTTCGTTGACACCAGGTTTTAAATTCTTTTTCAGTGTATTCGCCACCGTTGTCACATCGCACCTTCTTCACTTTCAAGTCTAATTCTCTTTCAGATTCATATATATTATGTATTGTTTGATTATATCAGGAACTTCCCATTTACTTTTCATCAGGTATACTTTTGTGAAGTGAGTGTAGTCGCCCAAAACTGTAACTATGTATCTCATTCCATCCCACGTTGTTTGTTCAACGTAGCAAACATCAGTGTATAGTATTTCTAGAGGTTGTATTGCTCTAGTTCTTTCTGTGTTAAATGGTTTTCTAGTTTGTTTCGCCATGATACATACTTCACATAATTCATCTTCATTTTTGTTTAGTTCATCAGATGAGATGCCATCAGCCATCTTCTGTAAAATTTTAATTGTTTTCTTTCCAGCCCCCCTAGACAAGACGTTTTTCGATAATCGCTAACGCAATCGCTAGAAGGAAAATGTATGCAATTTGACATAAGCTGTCGCTTAGCTTTCGAGCGCAATTGTCAAATCTCATACATTGTCTATTTAGCGATTGCGTTAGCGATTATAGAAAGGCATCTTGTCTAGGGGGTCTGGATGTCCCATTTTAATATGCCAGTTTTCTTCTGCACACATAGCCAATTTATTGTTCTGGTTTAATTTTACTGTATATAAACCAGATTCATTTTTCTTTCCAAACAAAGTTAGGTCTTCTTTACATATCTTAACAGTGTCCTTTGAGAATAACACAGATCTACCATTGTTTGTTATCTCATTGACTGACATTAGGTTTTGTGATAACTCTGGTACATATAGCGTATTTTTCAGTACGCATAGATCGCCTTCGACTGTCCCGACACCCTTTGACAATATTTTGGCTTCACTTTTGGCTATGCAGATTTCTGACTCTTTACTTCTAAAGTTTTTTATATTTTCAAGATTATTGGTCATATGCGCTGAACATCCGGAATCCACGATGAAATCAAGTTGATTGAAGTTTGTACTGTCATCACAGCATGATAAGAAAGCAACTCTGTCAGTTTTTTGTGTTTGTTTTTATTAGCATCTCTGAAGAAACATTTCTCTTCTGGATGGTTGTACTTTTTGCAAATACTACATTGTTTTGATCTGCAGTCCTTTGCTTTATGCCCCTTCTTATTACACTTTAAGCATTGTATGGCTGTATTAGCTTTGAATGCTATTGACGAAGTTGAAGGTTGGCTGTTCTTTCTATTTTCTTCTAACAGTAAACGGTTCTTTAGGTTAGGCAGTGTTTTGTCGCTAGAAGATTCCCACGCAGTAATAAAACTATTATAGGTCTCAGGAAGAGCTGACAGTATTTTTGACATTATCATATCTTCTTCGATGGTACTCCCTAATTTGTAAAACGATAAGTTATGCTATCCATTTCAGAAAGAAACTCTGTCATATTCTGCCCTTGATATTTGTAGTTGAAGAAGTCTTGCATCGTACTGCATTTGTTTCGTGATTCTTGTCCATCATACAGGGTGTCTCAGAAACAATGGATAAACCTTTAACTGTTGATAGGTTTCGTCGAGACCTCTCTAATCTCAAATTTTGACTTTAGTAAAAATATCTCGGTTTTCAAGATATTTGATAGTTTATGATTTTTTTTAAAAATGCCACTTTTGGTTGGTTTTTAATGTGCCATTTTTACAAATACGGACTTTTTCTGATTCAGGTTTTTTTAGCTTCTAACGGAATAGTTCAGCTATCAATAACAGTGGTTAAAATTGAGCTAGCTAATCACGAAGTGCTTGGAAAAAACAATGTTCCAAAAAAAATTAAACAAGAAATTATTTTTCTTCGTGTTTGGTCTGCTACCATGTAAAAAAAATGTATGACGCTCATCCTGCCCATTATCTTAAAAAAATGCTTAGTTATTCTAGTTTCAAAAAAGGTATGATAAAGTTATGCTTAATGTATCTCTGAATTTTTATTACTGCTTGAATAGCAAATGGTATGAAAATTTTAAAAAGATTGTTTGTCGGATTAATTATTTTTCGGATTAATTTTATTCGGTTAATTTAGTTTTCCAGTATTAAGTTTATGCTTTCTTGACTTTCTGACTGGTTGAATAGCAAATAAAATGAAAATTTGAAAAAAAAAAGGTTTTTTTTCCACTAATAAGCACTTAAAGCTTATTTGTAAACATTCGTTTGCGAGTCACAGAGTTGAGAAACGTGTTTTTTTTTGTGGCCCCTGCCTGCCACATGTCTCATCCACTATGCGCAATCAAAAAGGAGCCTTATCATTAACAGCACATGAGTCATAAGCATTTGCAACCTTACCTGCTATCGAATTTCCTGGAAGGACTTTTTTTACCTGCGTCTGATCATTGGGTTCTTTGTTACGATTGTTAGTGTCCTTCTGAACTCCGGTTGTGACCCACGCGTGTTTTCTGTATTCGAGAGATTCGATAGAGCTTCGATGATTTTAAACGACATTTTGCTGTGATTTTGGACTTGACTAGCTTTGCGATTCGGATATTGTTTGTGCTGTGAAACCTATTGACAACTGGTGATCATATGGACTTGGCTAGCTTTACGATTTGGATATTGTTTGTGCTGTGAAACCTAACTGACAACCAATACATAACACTGAACATGCTTAGACATCAGTACACGTCGCGCGAATATGCAAACATGCATTCGTTTATGGCGAATGTCGAGGAAATGCTAACGCTGCTGCTCGTCTGTACGCAGAGAGGTAAGATTATTTATTTTCTCTTTAATTCAATCAATCTCATTTTTTTTTAAATCACACACATTTATTGCAACTTTAGTTAAACGTATCAGGATGGGTCTTACATTATGTTATCCTTCTAAAAATAGTCACACGCCGTGTTTAATTAGATTTTAAAATTAAATGAATTAGTAAATTTAATAACGTCATTTTTTGTATTAGGTACCCCAACGCACGTCACCCGGACTATCGAGTTTTTGCTCGGGTACATAATTCGTACTGCGAAGGGAGGCTTCCAGGAAGAGGCATTGGTGGTGCAGGGCCAGGAAGACCAGAAAGAAACGACGATGAAGAAGTAGTAGTCCTCGACGAAATAGAAGAAGATTCAACACGTTCTGTGCGTGGAATTGCACGTCGAACCGGCATTAATAAAAGCAAAGTGCATCGCATATTGAAAAAATACCTTTTGCACCCTTTCAATATTCAAAGGGTCCAAACTCTACAGCCTGCTGACTATCCGCGCAGGATTGCATTCTGCAGAATCATGTTAAATAAAATAAGGGAGGACCCGCAATTTTTCAATAAAATTTTATGGACGGATGAATCCTCATGCCGGAGAGATGGATATTTCAACATCCACAATCTACATAGCTGGCAAGTTGAAAACCCACATTTGATGAGGGAAGATCGGTCCCAAGTTCAATTTAAAGTTAACTTGTGGACTGGGATTATTGACGGACAGGTGATCGGGCCATATGAACTTCCAGCTACACTGAATAGTGAAATTTACCTTAATTTTTTACAAAATGATTTACCCGGCATGCTAGAAGATGTCAATTTAGAAGTGAGGCGGAGAATGTGGCTTCAAAATGATGGGTGCCCAGCTCACTACGCAATAGTAGTAAGAAATTATTTAAATCAACACTTCCCACAAAGGTGGATAGGCCGGCCGGCTCGGCCCTATTTTATGGCCGCCCAGATCGCCGGATCTAAATCCTTTGGATTTTTTTTATTGGGGATGTCTGAAAGACCTTGTCTACGCGAGGCCAGTATCCTCAATAACAGAGTTGCGTACTCGCATACAAAATGCAGCTGCACACATAAAAACGTCTGGTTACGCGCGCCGCATCAAACTTTCTTTTATAAAAAGATGTAGGGCGTGTATCAGAGCGCCCATTCTAACATTCGAACATTTTATATTGTAAATTTAATAAAAAATTAAAATTTCATGTTGTTTTTTTTCAAATTCTTTATTCAAACTAAGAATTAATAACTATTCCGAAAAAAATCTTTTTAAAATTTCATACCATTTGCTATTCAAGCAGTAATAAAATTTAAGAGATACATTGAGCATAGGTTATCATACCTTTTTTGAAACTAGAATAACTAAGCATTTTTTTAAGATAATGGGCACGATGAGCGTCATACATTTTTTTTACATGGTAGCTGACCAAACACGAAGAAAAATAATTTCTTGTTTAATTTTTTTTGGAACATTGTTTTTTCCAAGCACTTCGTGATTAGCTAGCTCAATTTTAACCACTGTTATTGATAGCTGAACTATTCCGTTAGAAGCTAAAAAAAACTGAATCAGAAAAAGTCCGTATTTGTAAAAATGGCACATTAAAAACCAACCAAAAGTGGCATTTTTAAAAAAATCATAAACTATCAAATATCTTGAAAACCGAGATATTTTTACTAAAGTCAAAATTTGAGATTAGAGAGGTCTCGACGAAACCTATCAACAGTTAAAGGTTTATCCATTGTTTCTGAGACACCCTGTATATATCACACAAGGTTTTATACATTTGTGCCGTAGTTTCACACGTTAGAATGTATTGCAGATGCTTCCTATCGATGCTTGATATTATTAAAGCTTGGCCCTGAGCATCCAGCTTTTCATCAAATGTTTTTTCTTTATCTTTATTTTCTGGTTTCGTTAAATCTAACAAACCTTTTGCTCGTAGAAATATACTCAGCCCGAACTTCCAGCTACGGTAAGATTCAATGCCGGTTAGTTTTTCTATATTTTCATTTTCTGGTCTTGACATTTTTTTGGACTTTTATTTTTTAACTTATATGTTTTTATATTATTTTGTTATGTGTTAATTTTTAACCCATAAGCCCATAACCTGTGGGGAACTGATTTTGTCACGAAACACTTCGTTTCAAATTGTTATTAAGGACAATAAAATTATATTTTTAAAACAACACGTCTTTTTATTTCGTCCACATTTTCAAATCTGACAAAGGTGCCAAAAGCATAGATATATAAAAAGTTCAATACTGCAACAACCCCAAGGGTCTGTCTTCAGCCCAATGCTATTTAATATTTACACACACAATTTAAACTCTGCCTTAAATAGTGATTGCCATTCCCTTCAATATGCAGATCTGCCGTCAATAGCATAGTTACAGTAAGTCGGATTTTTGTCAAAATTGAGTTAGATATACAGCCGTGATCACGATAGCGAGATCTACATTTTCATCTTACCCATACATTTGAATCGTTTCTTAATACAAATTTAACAATTAAAAAATTTGCAGTAAGTCGAGCATTTTTTTACATCACCAATCATGAATACAGTAGATACACTTACTGCAAAAGTTCTCCTTCGAGTCTCTCGGCCAAACTACAGTATGACATCTATACCACTTATATGTTAAGTCATTTACTGTATAAAAATTGGATATGAGCCGAGCAAATAAACGCTAAGAAGATATACTGTTTTCATCCTAAGCAGTTTTCCAATATTTACTAAATGAGTGGTCTCTGGTCTTAAAAACAGTATGAAGCGATACTGTAATTTTGTTAAGTACATATCATAAACATTACCTTCAGGTTACATAAAATACAGACAGTAAGATGCGATGCTGCATGTATGCTTAGTAACGTTATCCAAATGTAGGATCCAGATTACTTACCACAAAGACAATCCCATGCGATATTGCGTTTATGATAAGTAACGTATTCAGATCTGACGTCAGGTTACCTAGTATACTGAGAGCATATAGCCATCCTGTGTTCATGTTTAGACAGCAATTTTAGCGATAACGGTCGGTGTACTTATCATGGGAACAGTAAATTAGCTATACTGTACTCAAACTTAGGAAGTCCATACATATAATTATGATCTTATAACTTATTAGAATTGTAAGTCGTTTTTACTACATGTCTGAATAGCTATTATGCTAAGATCTTGTTTATTAACTTTAGCCAAAAAAATGGCTATAAATTCTTGTTTAGCCAAGAACTTGGCTATTAATTCTCATGTTGACAATGCTTTTATTGAGCAACATGATGTTTTGGAACAAGTTCCAAGTAATTTAAATTAGATAATCCGACAATAGAGGTAGCCTCTGGCCAGGTATTGACCAAAGATAAGCCTCGATATTTACGGCTTGTCCATCAAAATATTCAAGGCTTTTCTGGTAAAGACTTAGAAATAAATTTATTTTTAGATTTTGAAAACATAGATGTACTCTGTATCACAGAGCATTGGCTAAAAAATCATGAATTGTTAATAAGTTTAGATAATTACAAGATTGTAAGTTCGTTCACTAGAAAATCTGCAATCAGAGGCGGATCCTTAATAATTTTGCATAATGACATCCAATTTAAGGAAAGACAGGACATAGTTTCACTCTCTGTTGAACGAACCATTGAGTTGTCTTGTGTGGAACTTGACAATTTCATTATAATTTGTGTATACAGACCCCCCTCTGGAAATTTTTCAGAATTCGAGTCTGCTATGGAAGATGCCTTAAGAATAGTATGCAGAAAAAGTAAAAAAATTGTTGTCTGTGGGGATTTTAATGTAAATATTTTAGAACAATCCCAAATATCTAGTAGATTTATTAACTTATTCAAATCATTTAACATGAATAATGTATTTAAAGAACCAACCCGAATAACAGCAACATCTGCTACTTGCATAGATAACATCTTTTGTAATTGTAATGTACAAGATAAGTTGATTATAAATTGTATTAACTCTGACCATAGCGGACAATTAGCCTCGTTTGAGCACCATCATGTTTGTTCTATACGTGAGACTACTTGTAGACCTATAACAAAACGTGGTCTAGAGAAATTTACAAGAAATGTTACTAGTCAAACTGCAAATTTACCGATCGAGGGGACTAACGCCAGTAATTTGTATAATAACTTATTTCATGTAGTTAAAAATGAGTGCAATGATATATTCAAAGAAAAAGTAATTAAAATCAAAAATGGGAGAAAGAAATTTAATGATTGGGCTACGCCTGGTATATATAAAAGTCGCAGAAAACTATATGAACTATATGCTTTAAAAGGAACATCCAATGACCCCGCTTTCATAAATTATGTCAGAAATTACTCTAAAACATTCAAGAAAGTGTGCATGTGCGCAAAAGCTATGTACATAAGTAACAAAATCTGTTCATCTAAAAATAAAATAAAAACCACCTGGAATATCATTAACCAGGAAACAGGTAAACCCAAAAGTACTGTGAATTCTTTCTCTTTAGAAATCAATAACCAAACTATTAAATCAGACAATGCGGTTGCTAAAGCATTTGAAGACTTCTTCTCTCATATACCCATAGAAACTACAAGTAGTCTCAACTCATGTCCCAATGAGGCTGTAGCTCTTTTGGGACGGAGTGTGGAGAGGTGCAACAAGGTGTTCAACTTTTGTCACATTGATGCTAACACTGTTTTGAAAACATTTCGTATGATCAGTACCAAAAAAACTGAAGATCTTTGGGGTATTTCGACCCATATAATTAAATCTGTAATTAAAGAACTTGCACCGCAACTTGCGTTGATATTCAATAAATGTGTCGATGAAGGTGTCTTCCCCGACCTCATGAAAAATAGCAAGTTGATACCTCTATTTAAGTCTGGGAATAAAAATGACCCTTCAAATTATCGACCAATTTCGATTCTACCAGCTCTTAGTAAAATATTTGAAAAAATTATATCTAATCAGTTAACTGATCATTTCTCAAGTAACAACATTTTACATATGAACCAATTTGGTTTTACCAAAGGTCGTTGCACTACTGATGCCGGTGTTGCACTTCTGAACACACATTTTTGCTGCTTGGGAGTGTAAACAAGATGTAATTGGTATATTTTGTGACCTATCAAAAGCTTTTGATTGCGTTGGTCACCAAACTCTTTTAAATAAACTCAAACATTATGGTGTCTCTGAAGAAGCAATGAGACTTATTGAGTCTTATTTATCCAATAGGGTTCAGAAAGTGGTTATTAACAAAACTGAGTCTGTTGGTGCACCTATAGTTATGGGCGTGCCACAAGGATCGATATTGGGACCCTTGCTTTTCTTAATTTATATTAATGACCTCCCACACTTCACTAAGAATCTGTGCGATACAGTACTATTTGCAGATGATACTTCTTTAATATTTAAGGTTGACAGAGGAAATGGCAATACTGACGTTGTAAATAGTACTCTCTCTAAAGTATTGCATTGGTTCACTATAAATAATTTATCTTTAAATTCACGTAAAACTAAATGTATTAAATTCTCATTGCCAAATGTAAGAAAAGTGGATACCATAGTGGAAATGAATAATGAAATTGTTGAATTCATCGACTTTACTAAATTTTTGGGTATAACACTAGATTCTAGATTGCAGTGGGATCCACATATTGAGTCCTTGGCTAACAGACTTAGTTCTGCAGCATATGCAGTTAAAAAAATAAGACAACTTACTGATGTTGAAACGGCAAGATTGATTTACTTTAGTTATTTTCATAGTGTCATGTCATATGGAATACTACTGTGGGGATCGGCTGCTAGTATTGAAAGTATTTTTGTACTTCAAAAAAGAGCGGTTCGCGCTATTTATAATTTACGAGCAAGAGATTCTTTAAGGGACTTATTTAGAGAAATTAATATATTGACTTTAGCAGGACAGTACATTTATGAAAATTTGATTTATGTCTATAAGAATTATAATACATTTGAAACCAATTTCCAAATTCATCATCTAAACACAAGATACAAAAATAAACTTGCCGTTCCAACATTCAGGCTTCAAAAAACTAGAGGCTCGTTTATGGGGAAATGTATAACCTTCTATAATAAGCTTCCACAAAGTGTTACCGACTTGCCTTTTCATAAGTATAAAGCGCATGTAAAAAAGACTCTTATGAGTAAAGGATATTATAAAGTCAACGATTATTTGAATGATGCCAATGCCTGGTGTTAATTTTTCAGATATTGAATCGTCTTGTTATGTATAACCATTTGTTTAAACAAATATTATTTTTGGTAATAAGTAGTAAGAAGAGAACTGACACATCTAATCTTGTAATGGAAGTTGAGCTCAAACTTCTGCTGTGAGGTCAGCTTCCAATTGACGACTCTGTAATAATACAGGGAGAAAAAAATAGCCCTTGCTGGTTTTCTTGCTGGTTCTTTCCAGTACAAGGTCTCCCGCCGTAGACTTGTGAACCAATGGCGTAGCTGCTTTGACGTTCAAAAGAGATTGTAACAATCCAATTTGAATAAAAGATATTGAATTTGAATTTGAATTTGAATTTGAATAGCTACGATGTACTGCCACGTCATAAATAACAGTGCAGTAAAGTTGCTTCACTGTAGACATAATAAGTCATTGTAACTAAAAGTCATTCAATTTGTATACAAGCAGAAACTTGATCGGAGAAAGAATAATTTCTATGTCTATTCCTCGAATACCTAAGTAAAATTTTCGACTACTATCACAAGACGATTTGCGGCAGTGCCGGGTGTGCGGGGGTGCGCGGGAGTGTGAACGTCAAGTTTCGCGACGCGACGCGAGGCAGGGGCATTGGAGGGGCAGGGGCAGACAGTTGGTAGTTGCATGGGTGTTGCATAGTTTAGTGTAGAGTGCACGCCACGCATGTTACATGGATATGGGCAACTTCCCAAATCCACGTAACATTTAAATTTTAGGTAGGTACGTAGGTACGGGCAACAGCACATTAAGGTAAACACTTACAGTTCGATAATAGTCTGTCCTGTGTGCCTGTCTTTGTGCACGTAGCTTCCAATTCCATTCAGCAGCATTACCCGACTCCATCGCCCAAGAGTTGAAGGGGCCCCACACGTTGCTCAGTTACGTGCAAGCCACTCGCTGGATCCTTCTAGCCATCGCTGTGGTAGCGACCATCGTCAGCAGCAGTTGTAGTGGCGAGATCTGGCATACTGCCCACGTGGGGGAGGAACTCCAAATCCGGGTCGGGTAATTCCAAACGATTTTAAATTATTTTTTTCATTAAATAACTGATGTGGTCAGGATTATAGTAAATAAACCGTTTTAAACCAGAATCCGCGGTTTTAAACCCGTTTTAAATTTGTTTAACACGGTTTTAAACCCGTTTTAAATTTGTTTAACACGGTTTTAAACCACGACCACGTGGTAAGTACCACGTGGTAAGACCACGACCTTACGACCACGTTGTAAGTACCACGTGGTACCACATGGTAAGACCACGACCTTACGACCACGTTGTAAGTACCACGTGTTCGTGGTTTAAAGCCGTTTTAAATAAATTTAAAATGGGTTTAAAACCGCGGATTCTGGTTTAAAACGGTTTATTTACAACTATAGTCGGGATGCTTACGTTTGTGTTGACTTGTAGCCACTAAAGTATAAAGAATGTTCAACGACCAAGTCACACAACATTAATTATAATAATAAAGAAATCGCAGTAAGGAACCTTAGACTTGGCACGACTTTGTCTAGATTTCATTACGTTTTAGAGATAAACAAGCAGCTCCATCGAGACTTGGCTAGTTTTTTACAGAATGTTTTTGGTGGGATTTCACTTCTTATTGTAGAAACGTGAGCTTATTGATTTATTTTATTAGATTTTCTTATTTGACACAAATATTTCTTTTCATTTTTCTTTCATTCTTTTCTTTATTGGAAGCGGCCCACCAAGTTGAATATTTTTTGTAAAGGCGGTATGTCGATATCTCTAATAGTTTGGTTGGGCTCTTGTGTTTTCTAATCAGGGTCACCAGGTACTCCAGATCTTCGATTATCCTAGTTTTTATAGTTTTCCCTTTATGTGGCCATTAAACCCTAACTCTGTACCAAATTTCAGTTCTCTGAGTTTATGGGAAGTACTAGTTCTATTTTGATGATCATGAGTGAGTGAGTGAGTGTCTGTCATAAATGCGAAACTTTGCATTCGCTTAACTTCGGAACTAAATGATCTATAGACTTGAAATTTTGGATTTTAAGTATGTGATTATAGCTTACTGGATGACGAAAATTTCTGCATTCTGGTCTTATCCAGAGGTTCTCAAATAGGGGCTTGAAAATGCGGCGAAATGGTTCCAGTAAAGGATGGTACGGCAGTGTTTGCTTCGCGCTCGACTTGGCGGGGGCACTGCCGTGCCCCCAGATAAGATCCCTAAGTGTTGTTTGATACATCAATAAGTGTTTATTTGATCCCAAAGAGAGTAATGTTAAGCTATTTTTTTAGATAATTCACTGTCTATCTGTGATTCTATAAAAAAAAGCAGTAAAAAAGTCTACATGAAAAGAACAAATATCATAAGCTGTACAAAAAATATCAAAACCCCAGAGACTATGATGTATTCTCAATGCTCCGTGCTAGGTGTAAGCGGTTAATCAATGCCTGCTACAAAAATTTCATTACATCTGTTGAAAACGAGTTGGGTAAGAATATTAAGTGTTTCTGGAGTTATGTCAACAGCAAACGGAACCGCAAGGACTCTGTACCAGAAACCACGAAATACAATGGCTCTGAAGCATCTGATCTGAAAGAGATCTGTGAGTTATTCTCACAGTATTTCGGTTCTGTTTTTGAACAACACCTTTCAGACAAAAACTTAACGCCGGACAATATAATCTGTACCTCAAACTCTAGTCTCTCTGTAGTGGTTGTATCGACAGAAGACGTTTTGACAAAAATTAAAAAACTAGACATAAAGAAAAGTGCTGGCCCCGACGGAATACCGCCCTACGTTATTAAATGCTGCGCCGAGGAACTTGCTCTCCCACTATGTATGATTTTTAATCAATCGCTTCAATCAGGCGCGTTTCCGGACGTTTGGAAAACTGCGTATATAATTCCTATTTTTAAGTCTGGTGATAGGTCGTGTTGCGAAAATTACAGACCCATCAGCATTCTCTCCTGTCTTGCGAAATTGCACGAATCAGTAATATATGATATCTTCTACTCTCACGTACAACCACTACTATCCCCAAATCAACATGGATTTGTCAAAAACAAATCAACTGTTAGTAACCTCTTAGAGTATAAAAATTATTTATGCAGAGCCTTTGCTACAAATACACAGGTTGACTCAGTGTACACAGATTTTTCGAAGGCTTTTGATAAGGTCAGCCATCCTTTACTCTATCGAAAACTGAAATCGATTGGTATACATGGCTCGTTGCTGTGTTGGGTTGAATCTTACCTTGCTCGCAGGAATCAATTAGTTGCACTTAAGGCCGAGCTTTCTACACCTGTCTGCGTAACCTCCGGCGTGCCCCAAGGCTCTCACCTTGGACCTTTATTTTTCATTGTATTTATTAATGACCTCATAGAGAGCCTAAGTTGTCCCTGTCTTCTATATGCAGACGATTTGAAAGTTTTCTCAACAATAAAAAGCATTAGTGACGCAGAAAAACTTCAAGAAAACTTAAATACAGTTAACCGGTGGTGTATAATTAATAACATGTCATTAAATATCAGCAAGTGCTTTGTAGTGACGTTCACTAGAAAAAGGAACAAGATTGTTTATAGTTACAACGTCAACGGTCAAACACTCCAGCATCGTAATCAGGCTAAAGATTTAGGTATAACATTTGATGCCGAACTATCGTTTAAAACTCACTATAGTAACATACACAATAAAGCTACTCGACTTCTCGGTTTTATTTTACGATTGACGAAAGAATTTAAAAATCCGTATAGTATCATCTATTTATTTAATTCTATAGTTCGTAGCAATCTAGAATATGGATCAGTCATTTGGTCACCTTATTGTAAAGTCCATACTAAACTGATAGAGAGTGTGCAAAGAAAGTTCTTACGATGCCTAGCTTCTCGCCAAGGTCTATCTCGGAAATTATGTTGCTATAGTGGCAGATTAACTAAATACAATGTTACAACCTTAGAAAACAGAAGAAAGCAGAGCGATTTAATTTATCTCTACAAAATTGTAAACTCAGGTATAGATTCTCCGCCCTTACTTTCCTCAATAAATTTTAACATATTCTACAGAACACGAAATCCTGTATTATTTTCCCTACAAGTCTATCGCAACAATACATCCTATTACAATCCAATAGTCCGCATGTGTCGCCTTTACAATGAAATAAGTCATAACAACTCGGACTTAGATTTATTTGGCAACAACTTATATTCATTTAAAAATAAAATTTTGATTATTTGTAAATAATTAAGAATATTAATATTATTCTAAACACATCAATCAAACAATACCATTAAGTAGTTTTCTTTTTAATTTAGTCTCACCAACTGCTCATATACACTAGTCATGTTATAGATACATGTTTGTAGGTTATAGTTAGACCCAGGACCATTGTTTGCATACTTACCTATATTTGTTGTAACTGTAACCTGTTATGTGTCTTATAAATAAATAAATAAATAAATAAGTACTAGTAAGAAGACTGAAACATATTAAGTTAACTTGAGTTGAGCGATTAATGTAAGAAAACTAAATCCCTAGTAATTGTGCCATTTTTAATTGGAAAGACTGATTTAGTTAAGTAAAATAAGAAACATAATTTTGTGATTTATTATGTGATCTGATCATAGAGGGCGACTTAAACGTAAGAAAGAAGTTTTTATTTGAACTAAATGATAATTTCTTGCACTAAACCTATCATGATCCGTCCGATTTTATAGGTATTACTAGGTTATTTGTGGTACCAGTTAGGTACCTAGTACCTAACAGAATATCTGAAAAATTAATATACATTTTTTTCAAATAAATTAGTAAAACCTTTAGCTAATAATGTTTTATTTTTACTACCAGCCGGAAAATAATAAAACTTGTAAACCATTTAAATTTATATGGTTACTTAGCATAAACACAGTAAAAAACACACTTCCTGTGTTTATGCTAAGTGTTCCCTATTAGAGAGTTTTTAGGAGATACTTAGTATAACAAAAATAATGAATTTATTTTGCCCTTCAATTACTCAGTATTGGTTTCCAAATAAGTAATACATAGGTGCTGAAGTCCTCTTTAATTTAAGGTATCAACCACCATGATCTGATTACAAACAAAGAATTTATGGAATATTTTCGCACCAAAACTTTTGCCGAGTTTTTCTCGAAACCGCCGAGAACGCACTTACTGCAATTATGCTATTGACGGCAGAGATGATCTGGCTCTATATGTCACTAGAGAATCCATAACTGATAGTGCTGCATCCTTGGATATATCACTAAATTCTTTGTCCATTTGGCTGGCTGATCACGGTCTAAGTCTCTCGGCTCCCAAAAGCTCGGTTGTAGTGTTTCACGTAAAAGAATCATTCCAACAGTTCTGGTTCAAGTGGGACAAGAGGCGATTCCAGTTATTGACTATGCCAAATTTCTTGGTATGTATCTGGACGGCAAGCCTTCAGGTAATAAACATATTGACCATATACGCAAAAAATGTGAGAAGACTATTCCTATTTTAAAGTCGTTGGCTGGTGTTTGGTGGGGTGCTCATCCTTATTCTATGAAAATTATGTATAATGCCTTGGTTCGCAGTGTCATAGATTATGGCACCTTCTTATTAGAGCCTTGCAATAAACTATCCCTGCAAGCATTTTCATAATTTCATAATATATTTTCATAATAAAACGCCACCACAGGCTATCCGAACACGCCTATAGTGATCTGTGGATATTACAATTCCTATACGAACGTAGTAGTGTTCTGTGACGTAGTATCTCTATTAAGTCTGTGCAATTCCTGTTGTGTTTGTGTTTAATTACTTTGCAAAAGTTATTAAAATTGAAAATGTTGTTACGAAGGAATTTGCTCGAGTTTTTGACATTTTTTTCATGCAGCGGCACGATAATTTGCATCCTCCTCAATTATGTTTCAAATATATCTCCAATTACAGGCATATGGTTTCCTCTTTACGTGTTTTTACTATTTATTTTTTCCGTATCAATAAGTTTAAAACTTTTACGATGGATAATGCAATTGAACAAGCCAATAAAGTATGATATTGATGCATTGTTAAAAGAATATCCATATTTATCAGGCTTAGCCAACGCTATGCCACAACCTCGTAAAAGATTGCATCTAGAATCAATAGAATATGATACGAATCAGCTGAGTAAAATAACAACAGTAATTGAGAAGAAACTGGTGTCGTCGTGGTATGTTCCCTATATTTCTCAGGAGATAGGCTTTCCATTTGCATGTAAACAAATGCTCGATCAAATGATTGGTAAATGTTTTCAGGTAAGTGAAGAAAATTGTATTTTTTTAAATATTTTACTGTCTCAAAAATCATTATCTCAGAAACAATATTGATGCATAATAAAAATTGTAGAAAAAAAAGTAAATAGACATTTATTTAGGGTGAGGAACCCAATAGATGAACATTTAAGCAGATCACCAATTGCAATATTTGTGTAAATTTTTATCAAAATGGACAGAAGATTAGTCCGTGTATGTATTCTACATAATATTTTATTGAAAATTATTTAAAATCTTGATAAATATTGAAAATTGTTCCTGAGTTAATTATGAATAATTTTGACCTCATGTTGAACAAAGTTGTCTCTATTTATGAACTTGAAAGTAATAGGCAAACTTTATTACAAAAAAAGTGTTTATTTATTTTCATTACTGAGAGCCCTTTGTACACTTGTTTTAATGTTGTACGAAAAAGCTAAAATAAATAAATACCCACAAGAGATCTCTTTTTTAAATCTTCTAAAAAATCTCATCTTGTTTGTCTGATCAATTTCACATTTATTACTTAGGTACTCACTTAATCATCTTAATTTTAAATAACAATGAGATCAATCAACTCTATAGAATCGGTTTATGTATTGAGGCCACATAAGCATATTAATTAATACCAACATATTCTTATTCATTACCATCTACTTTACTAAGTAAAGGTCAGTTAAAACTATTTTCTTCAAGTTATTAAAACTTAACCCCTTCGGTCCTGGCATCCATCTCAATGGACATTATTTTCTAACATGTTTAATATGAAAATCTATTAATAAAAACTGAGGAGTCCTAAGAATATTGTTTCAAACAAAACATAATCAATTTTTATGTGGGTAAATAAATCATAACATCCAGTCAAATGAAGGCATTCACCATGGCTGAGTGCAAAGCAGGTAAGGCTTCACTTCTTTTTATTTCTTTTCACTTGAAATTTGGTATATTGCTCTGACAATTTTTTTAACTTATAATTTAGATAATTATTTATATGTAAAAATCATACATAATCGTATTTGTATTCAATATTATATAGAAATATATGCATTCAAAGATGTGTCCATTTCAGTGGACATCTGGTCTCAGCAGTTATCAAGCTAAAATATTTTCTAAAGTCAATTTCAGTAATGTTTGTCTTCATATAGGTATTGATTGTTAAAAAGTAAAAATGTCAAAATTTTACTCAATTTATTTGAAAACGGAGTAGTGTCAGACCTTTTTGAGGAAAGCGACTACAAAATAATTCAAAATACACCACAAAAAGTAGTTTGTGTGGGTGGTGATGATGTACATCCAAACAAACCTCCAATTGCTGTTGATGAAGAATAAATTAAAGAATAATAACATACAGTTGAATCAAGCATTTAAAAAATCTAATAAGCCTCAAAATGACAGGCATTGGTGATTGAGGTATGCCGATTGCCTATGATATTGGTGATATGTTGAGTCACTTCCAATCTCATAATATTAATGTATTAAACTTCAGTGGATACCATCTCACATCAGAGTTTTAGATAATAACCATGTTGACAATCTAGCGAATAGTGCCATACATAGTGGGGAGGAATATAATTGTAAACCCTATACAAAAGATCCATGAAGGGTCGAAGTGCGAAGGCTTCTCATGCTGGGCCGCCCCTACGATAAGATAAACTCTATGCTACGGAAATGATGTCCATGGCAAGGCAGCAATGTCAAAATTAGTGGCAAATATTGTTTGATGAAATATCAAAAACTAAAAGAACTAACTTTAACCAACAGTACCATATACTGTTGGTTAAAGTTAGTACCTACCCTTTTATCTAAAGCATTGTAACAGCCAATTCCTTGTCCCACATTCCTAACCCTTACATGCACACAGCTATATCTATACGTCCGTGCACAATACAACGTATGTTCTGTTGACTAGAATGTTGGTGGCCATCGTGCACATGCAATTCGCTCCAGAATAATTTTCGTCAAATTTTTTAAATACGTTTTACTGAGTTATTTCCACAAATTATTGATTATTGTATCTGCATAACTAAAACCTAATCCTGCATCGAAGACTACGAGTGCTAAGTAAGTGTGCATGTTCCATCATTATTGTTCAGTCGTTATTTTATTGTTCCTAATTACCTAAAACGGCTGATTTCCATCTAAAGGTTGTTATAAGTGCCCTTTAATAATATTGTCCATGATCTGTTGGCTTGATTCAATTATTTACTTTCTTTCAATAAAAATACAGTCCACTTAATAATTGTTTTACCAGTGACAATTTAAAAATAAAATTAGTACTTCAACCCACTTAACCGCACCATTTTGTTGGTCACTTCAGCTGGACATGTTCTTTGTTTTTTATAATATTTCACTAGTAATGCAGACAGTTTTATATAAATAACTCTAAACCATATATTCTAACCCTTGGAGGGAGACTCTGTACCAGGGTCGTCTGCTTAGGTACCTCCGTCTTACCTATTTCTGCCGCAAAGCAGCAGTGCTTGCATTGCTGTGTTCCGGTTTGAAGGGCAAGATATGGCAGTGAAATTACTGGGTACTGTGACTTTACATCTTGTGTCACAAGTTGGCAAGGTACGAGTACACTGTGGTTCTTGTGGGGGTTGCAGTTTTGCTGCGAATCTCACAAGAGCCACATGTATTAGAGGTGACTGTTACCACTTACCATCAGGTAAGGTTTGCTTGTTTGCCAACATTCTGCAATTAAAAAAAAAATTTAAGTGCTACATATTTACTATTTAGGCAAATAAATCCAATATAAAATTTTGATTATTTTATATTGGGTTAGGGAGTGGATGTCAAATTTTATTATATTTCTTAACCACATGGATATCTATTCCGTAATATTATTATCCGCATAATCCATGTAAAACCACTATTTGTTGCCGATTTAGTTGATTGACAAAAAATGAAACCCTTATGGATTCGTCATGTCTGTCTGTCTGTCTGCCCGTCCGTATGTCACAGCCAGTTTTCCGAAACTATAAGAACTATACTGTTGAAACTTGGTAAGTAGATGTATTCTGTGAACCACATTAAGATTTCACACAAAAATCGAAAAAAAAAACCAATAAATTTTGGGGGTTCCCCCATACTTAGAACTGAAACTCAATTTTTTTTTCATCAAACCCATACGCGTATCTATGGATAGGTCTTCAAAAATGATATTTAGGTTTCTAATATAATTTTTTTCTAAACCGAATAGTTTGAGCGAGGCCTGCGAGAGTCACTTCCAAAGTGGTAAAATGTGTGTGTCCCCCCCCTGTAACTTCTAAAATAAGAGAATGATAAAACTAAAAAAAATATATGATTGTACCATGCAAACTTCCACCGAAAATTGGTTTGAACGAGATCTAGTAAGTAGTTTTTTTAATACGTCATAAATCGTAAACTGCAATTTACTTTTCATTCAATCAACTCAAATATTTGACGACACGGTTAGCGCAGAGGTCGAGTGATCGCCTACTGCGCAACGGGTCGCGGGTTCGATTCCCGTACGGGACAAATGTTTTGTATGGCCTACAGAAATTTGTTCCGGTCTGGGTGTATGTGCAAGTGATATTCTATGTTTGTAATTGCACCCACGACACAGGAGAAAAATCCAAGTGTGGGGCGACGTTTTTTAAAAAAAAAACCATTTAATTTGATAAACATAAACCTTATGCATAAACCGTGAACCATTATTTTCTAATAATAAAAATCCCATCATTTAGGTACCTAATTATAATGTTTACTTATCAATAACTTAATAAAAAAAAATACACTATTATTAAATCATCGATCAAAGTTACAACAAACTACAAGAACTTTTATATTATGTTACTTGCTGCTACGGAACCTTTCATGGGCGAGTCCGACTCGCACTTGGCGGTTTTTTAGAACTCTGTTCTATTTATTTCTCACTCATTTATTTTCTTCCACCCGCATTAAGCACGAATTTGTCGCTCGCTGGCTGTACAAGTGTAACACGTATTGATTGGTTACCGCTTGTGATTTTCAGTTGCACGCACATTTTAATTTCTTACTATATTACATTACATCAATATCATTTGTAAAATTTACATCAAACATACATCCAAATGTTTCTATTTTTTTTCTATCGTGTATAAAAATTAAGTAATTTTACCTACTCTTATAACCTTATTTTTAAATACTATTGTTAATCTGTTGTGCATTGTTTGAATAACTTTCAATTTCTAGATTAAACGAACTTACCTAAGTGAAGTTCTATCTTAATTATACGAAGCTCCTTGTCCGAGACGGTCTTAACGAGTAGTAACGCTGATTGTACAATTTTCAAAGCTATAAAGCTAAAAAAAAAACTTTAGTTTCTCTCATATGGCAACTCTCTACTTAAGTCCTTTCGTTTAAAGAATTAATTGAGCAACCCTATTAAATAGGGATAATACATGCATTAGTGGGTGGGTTTTGGGACTACTGTCTCGGACAAGGAGCTTCGTATAATTAAGATAGAACTTCACTTAGGTAAGTTCGTTTAATCTAGTAATTATACTCACTCCTTGTCCGAGACGGTTTTAACGAGTAGATGTTTGAAGATGGGGTTGCGAAATAAGGGAGAGAAAAAAAATATGTACATTAATTTTTTTTTGTGAAACATCAAACATGTAGGAACTTTAACCATTTATTAGAAACTAACATTATAATTTTTATTACAATTATAAAATAAATCTAAACATAATTATTACAAGACAAAAATATAACTTATATAATTAAAAGTAACAATTATGGAAATTATGAAGTCTTAATTTCCTGTGGCACCTATGGCTTCACAGATTAGTGATGGGCTTTCAATTATCGGTCTGTTATAATGTTTAGCAAACACAATTGAATTATTTGACCATCCAATTGTGTTTATACACCAGACCTTCAAGCAGCAGACTTTTTATCCACCGACTTATAGACTGTGTAGAGGGCATTTCTGTGGGGTTTTTTGAAGGTCACAATGAGTTGATTGACATGCTTCCTTATACCGGAAGTTATATGTAAATAAGATTTAATTGTGGTAACAGGGCAGATTTCTTTTTTCATGAAATGTTTTTAAATATTTCGGCGCTCTATCGCGGTGGGTTGCTGGATTAGGTATTTACTACTCAAAATAAAAAGTAAATTAGCACAGTAACTGTATTTCGTACACACAATATATTAATTATATTATGTAGTTACAAAAATGCTAAGACGACCGGCCTGTGCTGTGAACGAATGCTGACTCGTGACTCCTCTCTGAAGTCTGAACTCTCTATATTTATACCAGGTTGGTCGCCTTAGAAAAACCAAAGCCTTACGTATAAAAAATAAGTATTTCCACTAACTAAGATAC
The DNA here is from genome assembly GCA_963935595.1 of Schoenobius gigantellus. NCBI lineage: Eukaryota > Metazoa > Arthropoda > Insecta > Lepidoptera > Crambidae > Schoenobius > Schoenobius gigantellus. The sequence continues at coordinate 42,992,001 of OZ012541.1, read as the reverse complement.
AATAGACTTACAAATAATAATCATTAAACCCAAAAGCTAATTTTGGAAAAGTTCCGGCGTCGGTACACAAAGAGAACAATAAATGAATAGTTACACAAAGACAATATTGTTTCCTTCATACGGCAACATGTTTAAAATCATAAAAGTACATAGCTATTATATTACAAATGTTAACTAACAATAGAATACCTCAATAAAGTAATACTGGTACAAACATGCCGCCAGTGAACAATTAAAATTTAAACAAAACAAATTACTTACTGCTATTACAGATACGACGCAGATGCGTGGGAACTTACAAATACCATGTTTTTACAATCGAATATCCTAAGGCCTAAATCTAGCATATTATTTAACATTATATACATGAGTTATTGAAGGGGCATACGTGGGACACAGTCACCACAAATATAGTGTGGGCTGCATACTACCTATTCTAGAAGATTTTATTAAATCAGATATAAATATTTGAATACCATCATTAACAAATTTTATATAATTTAGGGTTATTTTTGATAACGTTGTACTCTATGACCAGTGGTTAGAGATAAAATAGTGACTAATTTTTAGTTAGCATTTCTAGTGATATATCTTCGTTTGGGTATTGATTTGCTAGGTAATTTAAAACAATTCCTGGAGCCCAGGTAACATTGTAATTGGGGTTTGGTGTTCTTAGTCTAAAAACTCCTTTTATAAGTCTTTTGATTCTATCATCTGAGCCAACTTTAGGACCTATAAGAAGAGATAATGCTGACCTGGTGGTATTTATTGTCCCATATGATGCTCCATTTTCAAAGCATTGACTTAAAAACTTTAATATAAATGGTATTGATGCTTTTTGTTATTACCAACTTTGTTACTTTTCTTTGTAGGTATTGGTATTAATTTTAACATTTTTTATTTGGGACATGTTTTTTGGTTTGTTTGTGCTGCTTTTATTTCCTCTGCACAATTTACATAAAAAAAATTCATCAGTTTTCGTATTCTTGACTGCTTCTTGTAAAATTTTGGTAGCGCCAGAGAGTCCAAAAAATTTTCGTGATTCTGAATCTTCGAAATGAATTTCAGAAGCTATTTTTCCTGCATCACTAATTTCTTCGATAAGTACCTTAGTATTTATGTTCCCTTTAAAAATTTAAGTGAGGGACTTGCCAAGACAAGATATCATTTTGCCCATTAAATTATGTCTGACAATTATCCTTTTATCTCTTTTCACAGACTGGTCAGAGAGTGAAGCCATTATTTTAGGGTTCATAACTGGGGCAACAGCTATAGCAAAGTTTCCAGGAGTTGGTTATTTTTTTAAGATATTATCTCTTGCTTCCTTAGCGAGCCCCGCGGACATAATTCTGCTCCACCGCAGTGCAAGCTCAGGTCTGATGGGTTCTCCTGTCTCTAATTTTTCTTCACCTTCATTACTCAATGCAAGTAGATATTCCTCCGGCAATTGATCATCCTCTGTAATTAAGAGATTATTCTTAGTATTTGCAAATTATTATAAATCGATGAAAAACTGTGAACATTGTCTAACCGCAGTGTGTTAGCACTTGTTCAGTTTTTTGGACAAAATAAATGACCTAAGGTTAGGCAGAAATAATTTAGAGCTTTGTCTAACCGCATTGTGTTAGCGCTTGCCCAGTTAATAGCCAATTATTACACAACATTGTCTACCCGCTGTGTGGTAGCACTTGTTTTCAGATAATAAGATTTGTCTGTTCATTGGCCAAGAATAAAAATTTAATAGTAAAAACCATAAAAGTAAATGTGTCTCTGATCCAAGAGGTTCTCCGAGGAAGTATTATTAATTTATTTAACCCTAGAAGCCTAATCTATCTCGGACGTACACAAAGCCTTAATATACGTCTCAGAGGCGTACACATTTAAAAGCCCTATTTTAGAAATATTATTTAATTATTGCTTTTATTATTTAGCAAAAATTGTAATTTGGAATATAAACTATAAATAAAACAACACTGTTATTAATTATAACTATATTAACAGTTGTTTATTACAACAACAAAAACAATATGCATAAATTGGAACAAAAAAATTAACTTCTTCAAAATCAACTGAAACATATATTATTTATAAAAAAAAACATTTTTTTTTTAACTTTAATTAGTAACTTTTAGAGCAAAGATTTAAACTAATCAGACTTTATAAGACTAGCAAAATTTTAGGAACAGTCTACACACATATCAACTTTATGCTCACTACACACAGATTTTTTACATTTGTAACAGACCAACTTTGACATTCTCTTTTTTCTATAGGAGCAATAGGCGCAGTATTTACGTTTTTTTGGCTCTGGTTCTTCTTCTCGATTTTCATTATTTGAATCAATAGGTTTATCGAGAATTTGGCTTATATTTTCTCGTAACGATCTCTTCAATGTCGGAGCTTCAAGTCTCTTCTCCATCCAAGGTGTGACCAAATCTGTGCTGAGTTGCTTCATGAATTTTCGTCTGTTCAATGGATTTGTATTATTCTTGATCATGTTGTGGCCATATATTATAGCAGAATTAACGAAAGCCATATTTAGGATACCATAAAATACAGCCATCGGCCATCTATTAGTCTTGCGGCTGCACGACATTGAGGAGCACATTTGATCAAATGAGTCTACTCCGCCTTTCGTTTGATTGTAAAAAACAATCATGTCAGGTTTACCACTTGAATCATCGATTACTGCATTTTCATTGCAAGAGGATAAAAGATATACCATCCTTGCCGGTTTTGGCTTATACGATACAAGTGTCAGGGGGCCATCAAAACAAAACATAGAGCTGCCAACTGGACGTGATCTTGAATTCTTCAATTGTTCAGGGATCTCCCGTTTATTTGACCGTACAGTGCCTACTAGAGTCAAATTATAAGGCGGTTGAAGTAAACTTTTGGCTAACGGTATGGATGTAAACCAATTGTCACAAGTTATGTTTCTGTTCGATCCATGAATAGTCTGTGACAATTTCTTTACATAAAATTCACCAAGTGGTACCCCGCCAGTATTTGTACTTCTACCTATATATGGATCAGCGTCGATCATGTATTTGGAAGTTGCATCACACATCATTGGAAACTTGATGCCGTATTTATCCGGCTTGTTCGGTATGTAAATCCGAAATGGACATCTACCTCTAAAGCCAAGTAACTGTTCATCAATTGTCACCTCAGATCCAGGAATATAATTAATTTGACATTGTTTTATAAACAATTCCCAAACATTTCTAGCTGGTAAAAAGGCATCATTCGGTCGAAGAGTTGGTCTCAAAGTCTTGTCGTCCATCCTGAGGCATCTGATTACGAACTCAAATCTTTCTTTGCTCATAACTGACATGTATCGTGTACCAGAAAAAGTAGGATCGAAAAGCTCATCTGTTGAAAGATGATTATCCTTCATGACTGCAGTCAAAGCCAATAATCCAATGAATGCACGAATTTCTACATCAGTGACATCTCTATGAGTAGCTGTAATTTTTGCTACCTTTTGGCGTTTAGAGATCATTTCAACATTAGTCCATTTCACAATTTCAGATAAAATTTCATCAGTTATGAATATATTAAAAACTTGCGCAGGATCAAAAACATTTTTGCACATACGAGCTGGACCTCGAGAGGTTCGGACTATGTTCATTGCTGGAGTTCTGTGAGATGTTTGAGCTTTGACAGCTGACCAAATATGTCCATTCTTACCTCGGAGAGTATTACCACGAACACGATAGATGCGCTCCGAGTTGGCAGGTGGTAAAACACGTTCTGCACCAGATGATGGACCAGCTTCGGCAGCAGGGGTTGGGTCGGTTTCTTCAGAGGGACCAGATTCTTGAAAAGACGAAACGTATTCAAGCACACCATTATTTTCATCCTCGCTTTGAACGTCTTCGATAATCTGGTCATCCTCAACTTCCGAATCTGAATCTTCGTGAGAAGGACCATCTTCCTCGTTTAAAAGTGATAAAATCTGATCTTCGTCTAATATTTTAGACCGTGACATATTTATACCTGAAACAACACCGAAAAAAGATACAAAATATACGAAAAACAAACAAAAGTAAAATAACACAAACTAAGTTAAAAGTTACACAAAGCCTAAACATACGCCTCGCAGGCGTACTACACCTCGATAAATCAAAAATGGCGGGACTTACCTTTTCCACACGGGCACTGTCCGCTAGCTCCCGGCGGCCACTGAGATGACAGAAGAGCACGAAGCGCTAGCTTCAACCGTTAGAAAGAGACAAACGATATTCGATTCCGTGTACGCCTCGCAGGCGTAGATTAGGCTTCTAGGGTTAATTACAATATACCTAGTTAAACTTTCCAAAATGACACACCTGGAATTTCTAGTTCTGCATCTTTATCCAAATTAGCCATATCCACTGGAGGCGGTGTCCCCGGTGGCGGCGCGGTGTTGAAGATGGCGTCGAATGTAACTCTTCGATTTGGAGTTGTTTTAAGTTTTCTTCATATTCATCCATTCATCATCCAATCTTGTTCTTATAATAGTTTAAGTCCTTATTCTTCCTTATTTCCATTTTTATTAACAGATATTTTTTTAGTTTATTATCTACATAAAAAAATCAACAATCTTTTCCACTATTATAAGGAACTTTGCACGTCAATAAAAGTCTGACTGTATAAAACACTCACTATTTACTAAAATTATAGCAAAACGTACTCTTAACAATGTCTTTATACGTAAAGATAATACTGAGTCTTTGAGCGCGCACTCGCTCCCAATGCCCCGCACTCACAGTTAAGTTGATATTTTTCTGAATACCAAGAAACAGTATTTAACTTACACACGGCACATAATTACGTTAATATAAACAAAGTGTGGGATTGCTATAGGTCTTGGTGGCCGTTATCAAAAGTTGTGAACACATTATTGAGGCCCAGCGCAGAACAAGGTTTCCGTTGTTTCTCTACTCGAAAGAAATAACTTTTAACGGCTTACCGAAAACGGAAGTTTTACCTAATGAATCCATGTCAATTTCCGGAAATGGAAACCAAAATGCAATGTAAACATTGAAAATATAGGTTATGTTGCCTTTGGGTTAACTAGTACATAGCCGTCGCGTAATGAAAGAGATTAATTTTTATAAAGGCACAAAAATCTTATTCGTAATGAAAAATGATATAATACATACCACAATCCCCATGAATTAGCTGTAAATTAAATACCTTTTTTAATTATATTATTCCTTCTAATTAGCCGTAAATTAAGTTTCTTCGCAACAACAAACCTCGTTTTTGACACACAATTCACCATTATAATACATTTGTTAACTCTGAAACTCTGTTAAAAGTTACAAATAAAAAATGATTTTACAAAAAATAAAAACCGACTTCAAAAAAGTTAAAAATAATATAAGAATTGGCACAGACACACACACTTGTATATTGAAGTCGGTGACAAATTTTAAGATTTTCTAGGGGATCATCGTTTGGCACCGATTTCGATATACACGGTTATTTTTTATCACCCTGGATTTTTTTTGAAGTCGGTTAAAATTCCCTATCGCAAAAACTACTGAACTGATTTTGATGAAACTTGCAGTATCTCCTAAGTTGAACGATACCTAGTACAACAAAAAAAGAATTGCTTAAGTCGGACTTGTAGTTCCGGAGATATGCGAACACAAACATAAAAACATACATACATACATACACTTTTGAAATTTGGCACATTTGTTCAGACGCTGATATAAGACTAACATAATTATACGAAAACTGGACAGTTCTGGAAATATTACCTACATACGGGTCGAATTCATAACCTCCTTTTTTTTTGAAGTCGGTTAAAAACAGTGGTACATGGCGGTCTCGAACTCCGACCTCCCGATTGGAAGGCAAGTGCCGAGTCCACAGCGCCACCGAAGCTCCTTCCCCATTATTTGGAATGCGTTAATACAAAAATATGATGACCCGCGTTCACCAGCCGCTACCTATTTAAATCAAATATTGGATTTTGAGTCTTTACATAATAATAGTGCTGCTGGTCTTGACCTATTTCTTAATGTATTTAATTCGTCAGTTGAGGTCCTTAAACAATTGAGATTAAGCGATTTGTCTGATTTTATATTCCTTCATATTGCGCTACAAAAAATTGATCAAGAAACAGTGAAGTTATTTGAAATTATGAATGGTAGAACTGATATTCCTTCATATAATTGTTTGGTCGATTTCATTAAGGAACAGTCTACAGTACTGTCTCGATCAAACAAGGTTCACGAATCAAATCAAAACAAATCACGTAATCAGAAAAATATTTCTCTTACTCCGAAAAGTATAACAAAAAAAAATTATGAATACTGATCGGCAAAATTCAATTAATAATAAAAAAAAATACTTGTGCTTTATGTCAATCTAATCAGGAACATTTATATCAATGTTCTCATTTCTTGCATCGCATGAAAAATAATCGTTTTTGTAATAATTGCTTAAGTTCTATACACAGAACGTTGGCCTGTACATCACAGCGCAACTGTTCATATTGTTCAAAAGGCCATCACTCGTTGTTGCATTTCAACACAAAATCTGATGTTGTAATTAAGTCAATCCGCGCAGGCATCGAACCTCGCCTGCACTTCGTCTTCTTCTAATATCACGCAGCCATTGCGTCACTCACCCGCTCGCTTATCAGACCATTCTCGGTCTGAGAGTAACAACCACAGAACACAGACCTCTTTGTGTTCTGTGATAACAACGCTTCGTGCCTTAGACTAAATGGTAGTTTTCCAATTACAGAGCATAATGCGATTTAGTGGCGCACAATGCCGAATTATGCTGATGCTTAATTGGAACGTGAATTAGTTTTCAAATGCACCAGCAGAGTGCGCTAAGTTCAGTGTTGAAAAAAAGAAATAATTATAGAGTTAGCAATAACCTCATTAATGTGTAAATAACATGGTATACATAATAAATTGGTTGAAAATTATTTACGGTTATTTTAAGTAATTTGGATTTTGATTATTTCCTTAACATTTTTTTGTTTTGAGTAATTTTTGTACCTTCATCCATACTTATATTTATTTTTTTAACACAGTTTGAATTAACTTTGATTATTTCAAAAAAACTACAATGAAACGAAAGCTTTAAAAATTATTCAACAATAAATAATATTACTAACGATTATATATAAATAAAACATTTCGATCAATGCCAACTTAAAGAAAAAACACTTGTTAATTTTCTGTCACTGAGTTGGTATCGATTGCACGCATCACACGAAAACATTACTTTTGAGAGTGCTCGATTGTGCGAAGTGTTGCTGTAGTTGAAACATTCAACGTTAAGCATTACGCCGCATAATGCGCTCTAGTGCTGTAATTGGAAAACTACCTATACCCTTAGATGTAGGCATCACGTGGCCACTCATGAGACAGCGACATAAAATGCCAGTGTTGCTATTACGCAAGGTTTTCCCTAAATATGGGCAAAACGGTATGTACATTAGCTCCGCTCTAAAGATACATAATCTAACAAGTTATGCACATTGCATTTAAATATCAGAAATGTACTCACAAAATAAAATAGAACGATATTGTTATGTAACTTTGTTTCGTAAGCAACTCTTTATAGAATTCTATTAACATTATATATGGGAATATTAGTATGTTTGTTACTTTATCATTATCCTGCAAAATCGACGCAACGGACTTATATGAAAGGCATCATATTAATAGTCCCTAATATAGATTGAAATACAGAATACTTATTATTTGTAATTTAAACGCGATTGAATAACAAACATCCAAACATTTAAACACATCTAAAATATTGTGTTGGGGGATCACTAGGTGATGGTAATGAAAGACTACATTCTATTTTTAGATATTTTATTTTTTAATATAATATAGGTACATGACTATTGTCCCTTAAATAAAACTAATTTATTGTAAAAATTACGGATTTTTTCATTTTTGTTAAGTACTTATTGATTTATTAAAATAATGAATCCTTACTTAGAAATATCTATACACAATTGCTTTCAAAAGTAATATTATGTGGTTATCAAAAGGACTTTGTTCATACACATGCTCACTTAAATTGGTAAATAAAGGTTTGCCCACAATTTTTTTTAATACTCTTAAAATCATTCTAGGTAAAGTTTTATCATTAGAAAAAAAGTTGGGCTGTTTTCAGACAAAACTGACCTGAAAATCTTTTCTGCAAATAGACATATCTTCACCATATCCTCAGATAGATAATGCAGTCCTCCGACATCTTTGTGTGAAATAAGCCCAATATATTTATCTACTGATACCAACGAGGCAAGACATTCTTCGCATTTTATTAATTTAAACAGTTTCGACACTATAATGCCTGCTATATATTTTGTGACTTCGATTGAGAATTCTGATAACCTGTTGATAGCCACATAATCGTGATTTTCTGGTTCATTAACATCAATTGATAGTAAACGATTTTTGGTGCTGTTAATACTTCTGTTTATTGCTGTTTTATTACAATCGAGTATACTAACTGAATCCTGCGGTAGACAGATTCCGGTTGTTATATTTTTTAACTCTCCGTGAATTAACAACCGTTTGTATGCAGATTGGAATTGATGTGCTGTTGGGTTATTGTTAAACCCACCTTTAGACCGAATGGCACTAAAAAAAGTTCTAGGTGATCTTGGCTAAGTTTATAGGATTTATTAGGCTTTGTATTCAAAGAACAACCGTGTTTTCGTTATGTTTGTTCCAGAGAATTTGATGAATTTGCATCATTCCTTCGGAAGGTTTTAGTATTTCTTTGTCTTTGGCATTAAATATTCTTTTTCATAAATATCGTACTCTGATGCATATTCAAGAATCACATTCCTAACAGTTTTCTTCGTCTCAGTTGCAAAAGTGTTAACATTTGGAATGTCTTATCCATAACGAACAATTAAGTCTGCCGTTCTCTTTAAAGCTGCCCTAACGCCGTCTGGGGCTCCTTTGTTAGGGCCAGCCTCGCTGTAATTCCATGTAACATATTTTAAATTCTTGCAATCCAAATGTAACTTTATGATGATGCAATTAATTGTTTTATTTCGACATTGGCTACAAGTGAAATCAGTAATAAAATTAAGTGTATCTGTATCTTTTCTATAAATTTTAAAATGGGGACTACGTGACCCCAGACTGCAAAACCATCGTAGCGCAGGCAATCGCAAATAAGTGCAAAAATTTTGGGGTTCAAACCAGGGACGTATACAACACTTGTGTGCAGGCTGATCTGATTACGACTGCCACCAATGTGAAGAGATTGAATTTCACTATTATATTTAGTGGAACAATAATCGCTGAAATCCATGTGGATAACTTCTTCATTCGACCCTAGTTTATTTTTGAGTGCAGTTGTACAAATATATTGGTTCTTAATATTTGCGCAATGGATGTAAAATTTTTACAGATGTTTCCTCAAGAGCTCAATTACAGCTTTCGGAGAGCCTTTTTGCTGATTTTTTTCCGAAACTTTTATTTTGTTCTTTATATTAACGTCTTTCGTTGCATACTCCCATATCCAGTAATTTATCTCCACCGAATTATCAAATTCCTTGATGCTGGGTCCTTTCTTGATGCAAACTGGTCATTGTCTTTCGAGATAAGTCAAATTATGAGTGCTACAGACGGTGTTTGACAAGACTTCGCTCGGTGACTTTTGAAAAATTTATTATTCCAAAGTGTCTGCGCTAGTAATTTAACATTGTCATGTATTTTGCTCATGCAAGTTTCCTTGTCCTTTTCCTCTGGTCAGACCACCCAAAAAGGTTTATTTTTACAAAAAAGTGAGTAACCTTACAACTAGAGTTTGCAGTACCGGAACTGAACTGGATTTTCGAATTCCCGGTACTGGAGCCTACCCAGTACCGGAAATTCCCGGGAAATTTCGAAACTTCGGTACTGAGAACAAATAATTAAATTCATAATTATTTTATGAGTATAACGAAATTAAACACCCAAACACGTTTCAAAATATTTCATTCACTAAATATAGCTATAAATTTAGTAATTGAGATCACACACAACTTCACAATCAGTCCTTAAATGTACAATCAGTACAGTAACTATCTAATAATAATCAACAAAGTTTTATAACAATTGAAATAATAATATAATCCTAACATATCTGTGGTACCATGCAAAATCACTCATTAATAGGACTTCTTAATTCTACTACTATCACATCAATCATTTTAAATAAAAAAAAAAACGAAATATTTACTCTTCCATAGAGATATCACCGCATTAATAATCTTGAAAACAAAATAATTTTAAAAATAATCAATCCTGTATTGTCTTTATGCCATACCTAGTGATGATAACTTTCAAATATTTTTTTTGAAAGAACCGTAACTGTTGCTAGTGAGTGCTTAAATGTTTGTGAGCTATAGTAAGATAATGTCCACGGTGTACGCCATTTTCCCAGAGCCATTTCTACTTTTATCAACAATGCAATGTTTGAATTATCTGTATCAGGTGGCTGGTTTGACTTTGGATTGTGATTGAGAGCTGCGATTGCCTTTTGGATTTTAAGGTGTAACTCCTCCTTATTGCTCATTTGCTTGTCTTGGGTAGATATGCCAGAAGTTGATGCACTCTGTCGCTCAAGATGGTCTTGAAGTAAATCCGATTGTCCAATGTCACGTGAAGCGCAACCTAGGAGATCCACAATTTTATTACTCATCTCAGCGCTGTTGGGTCGTGAAAACAAATCTAAATCGTCGGTTTCTAGTTTCTTACTCTCGAGTAAGGGTCGTGCACGTACTTCTGTCGTGGATGCGTTCGCGCGCCTCACTCGCAGTTTTAAATTCAAAATTTCGTACTAGAGTTTTAGTGTTTGTGCAGTACCGGGAATTCCCGGGACATAGTTTCAATTTCCCGGTACTAAAGATTTTTAAAAAGGGTTTGCTCCCGGGAATTCTCGGTACTGAAAATACCGAGAATTCCCGGGAGCAAACCCTACTTACAACATACTGATGTCTCTAAGAATTTTTTGTTTTTCTTTTCTTTTTTCCTCGTGATACACCCTTTTTTTACAGCTGCCATTCTGCTGTTGTCGTCTCTTTCAAAAAATGATTTAATATCTTTTTCGATTTTATTCCTGCTTTCATATAGTTTTTTTTGCACATTAACTTTTCTCACCATTTTCGGCTGTAAATCTTTAAGCATTTTATACTTTTTAAAGTGTTACAGGCTGACTGAATATTCTCTTTGAATTCTTTTTTCATATGAGTTTTTCAATTTGCATAGTTACATACGAGGGTGAGTCAAAAAGTTCGCGGAATGGAGGGTAAAAAGTAAGAAATAAAACACAAAATTATTTTTCCTTCTCAATGTATTCCCCTTTAACTCTAATACATTTATTAGACATATCAATTAATTTATTAATACCTTCGAAAAAAAAAATGTTTTCTCTTTGTCGTCAAAATAGGCCGTAATTGCGCTCTTCACTTCTTCATCGCTGGAAAATTTCTTCCCTCGAAGCTCTTTTTTTATTTTTGGGAACAAATAATAATCACTTGGGGCTAAATCTGGGCTATAGGGAGGATGTTCCAAGATTTCGAAGCCCACTCTTTGAACAGCAGCCATCGCAACTTGCGCCTTGTGCACGGGTGCATTGTCGTGCAAAAGGAGCACACCTTTAGTCAATTTTCCCCGTCTTTTTTCTCTCACAGCATCTCGCAGACGTTCTAATAGTGCAGCGTAGTACTCTCCAGTGGTAGAGACACCCTTTTCTTTATAATCAATAAGGAGGATTCCCTCTGAATCCCAGAAAACAGTAGCCATGAGTTTTCTAGCCGACGGAGACACTTTGAATTTCTTCGGAGGTGGTGTGCCCTATTTGTGCCACTGCATAGAGTCTTCTTTAGACTCAGGCTCATAATGATGAACCCAAGTTTCATCTCCAGTCACAATTCGGTTCAAAACTTAATCCTTTTGTTCACCACAGAGCGCTAAAAACTCGCGAAAACACAACTCGCCGCTGCTTCTGGTGTGGCGTGAGCATTCTCGGCACCCATCTTGCACACACCTTTGACATGCCAAGATGGTCGTGTAGGATGTTCAAAATGGTTGTAGCTGATACTTCAATCATTTCTGCAAGCTGTTTCTTCTTTAAACGGGCATCTTCCAATATGATTTTTTCAAGTTTTTCGACGTTTTCTGCCGTGGTTGCCTCGACAGGCCGCCCTGGCCTCGGATCATCTTCAATCGAATCCCTGCCTTGCTTAAACAGGTTGTGCCACTTGTAAACCATGGTTTTACCAGGGCAAGAGTCCCCGTAAACAGAAGACATCTCTTCCAAAATAGTCTGGGAAGGTTTTTATCTTGTTTGGTAAGGAACTTGATGACTGCGCGAAACTCAATTTTCTCCATGTTGCAAATTTTCTTCCGGATTGACTTGTTGATTGATGTGTAGCTCAGGTAATTATAACCTATTTTTTTTGAAACTTAGTATTTATACTCTTAACGAGTGTCACAACTAGTGCAGGTAGTAAAGTCACCTTTCCCCCCTCCACGCCCCTCATTCCGCGAACTTTTTGACCCGCCCTCGTAGTAGTCAGATTATCCTTCATTGTTTCAGCAAACACAAGGTTATCTTGTTCGGTTTTTTAATAAACTCCACTCCTATAAAACCAGTGGAATGCACTGTCCGTATTATTTACCAAGCCATTCAAAATATCTGCGTCCTATGTAACTGCGGCGTATGGTCCAATTACATCGATTATATGACCATCGCAAGAAACCAACAGGAATGGTTTCAGAAGGTTTCTGTATTTGTGGTGGCTATAGGATTTGCGTTGAAAGAAATAATTTCCACTTTTTGTAAGTACACGTAAGTGCCATCACAAATAGTAATTGCTTTTCTTTCGCCTTCTGAACTCAAGGGATTCCCGAACAGATTGTTGGGCAAAAGGAGGTTCCGTTGTGCCACGTCCTCCCTTGTCATATGATCAAACCCAAGATTTAAGGGCACGAAATCTTGTAACAACGCGTTGCGTCCGATCTGCAACCATCTCTGGAATGTTGTTTCACCGCATTTAAATATATTAGCAAGCCTTGCATTCGAATCTCCAGTTCTCATCTTAACCAATACTGTCGCCAATATGGTTTTTCTTTTGTTGATCAAGGCTAGGCTTGGTAAGGCCTCTAGTAATTCTTCAAACTGGCTTTGACGTAAACCTGTCCAGGTGTGAAATTCATCTGGTGCCATATTTTCATACTGTTCAAAGTTAATAACATCTTCAGTAATATGTTTTTGTAGCATTGAACTAATAGGGTAGTTGACTCATATCAAAATTTATTAAAATATTGTTTATTTCTAACAGTATTTGGCATAAGGTTCCACAATATACCGATTTTAATAAATAACAATGAATGATTGCTGTAAAATTTTAATTTGAAAATGCTAGAAATAATCTATTTTTATCTCACGCCGTAAACGCTTTGATATCCTGTGGTCAGGGCCGTGACGTCAATCATATAGTAAACAAAGAAATGTCAAATTTGATTCAACAACTCGTCGATTTGCACTATTCTTTCCTAAAACTGGCAAAAAATCGTCCAAGTCTCCGTTATTATATTTGTAAATATCGTAAATTATTTGTATTAATAGCAAAATCAACCATTGATGTTGGATTTGTGAGAGCAGATAGTACAAATCTTCCGAAAATAGACAGATTGATGGTCAGGAGATTCTTTGTGTATCGCTCTAAACAATATAAGTACAGTTTCAATACTGTTATAATGAGGAACGGTTACAAGTGTACTTGTCAAGATTGTCACGCGGCAGAAGAGAGTTGCAAACATGCATTTTTGGTGTGGTTGCACCATCACAGTGAGGAGCTATTTTGTACAGCAGTTGAATGCTATTGGATAGAATTCTATATCTCAAAAGTCAAATAAACACTAAAAATATTTACTTCAAGAGAAATGTTGCAAAGAAAACATCAGGATCATGTGTCAAATACCAGTGTAGTACTGCAAGAATTTGTAAATGAACATAAAAAGAGAAAGATTGGCAGTTGTTCATTTGTCAAGCATGAAGAAAATTACTGGGAGGAAAAATATATATACATTCACAGACACAGATTGTGACATATTTCTTAAAAAATAAAAGACCTCTTCAATGAAGAAAGAATAAAGTGCATAGAAAACTAAACCACGAATCATCAATACAGAAGTGCTCTTTAGTTCGAGCTTCAATATAAACAATAATAGCTTCCATGTGCTATAAAGTCAGCCAGTGCATAACACATGATGGTTCTTTTGTTGGGAAATCTTGCAGACACCTACGAGTATAATGAAATGTGGATAAAAGTTGAAAGATGAAGATTTGGGTTGAAATTTGCAAAATGTGACCTCATTTCTGATTAATACCCTGTAATAGTCTATTCAACAAACGGTATCCATAAAATTAGATTAATACAAAATTGTCATGCTCTTTTACTGAAGATAATGTTAATTATCAAAGACGGAAAACTGTGAACAGTATGCTTAACTCAAGTATAGATGCAGATGTTTTGTGCTAAAGCAAACAAAACTTATATACTTTTGTGTTGCTAGCAGTATGTCATTTTGAAAACACTCAAAAGGTGACAATATTAGCTATAATAGGTATTTGTTCTAACAATCTGAATGTCAAAAAACTTATTGATCAAATAGTGTCATTTTGGAAACTATACTACATTTTTCCTAAATTATATGAAAGTATTACTTCATAATAAATCAATTTACTATTATTTTGACTTTTATTACCTGCGACCTTAAGGCAATATATACAAATTAATAAATTTGATCTAACTCTATTCAACCTATTTGTACTTTTGGAACATATACTATATTTGAGTAACAATGATAAAAATGAGCAACAAACCTATAAAATATTATAAATCTTTTAAGGTGTAACAGAAAAATAAAACACATGCATTTCAAATTAAAATATTTTGATTCAACTTAAACCTTTACAAGTCATTATTGTCAAATAAACATAGAACATTTTTTTTGTGAAGAACATAATGACTAATGTAGTACAAAAATTTATTATGTCATCTTTAGATGTTAGTTATGTATAAAGTAAAGAAAAAAAATTCTTTATATTATTTATTTAATAAGAAGGGTCTTGTAAATTAAGAAGAGCACAGGCTGACAACACAGCAATCACATTTAATATATTTGTATACGGCTTTAAAATGGATAACTTGCATATTCTTGCGTAAGCTGTTCTGAAATTTACCAGCCATGGTGGCCAGCAGGTTTAATCAGTGAAGATATAACATCTTTCAGTTTTACCAAACTGGACCTATTTACTTCTATGGTGCTTTGGTATATGAATACTTGAGTTATTTTGTTGACATAATGTTGTTCTAGTTGATGGGTCACATTTTGATGTTGTGGCTGAGCATGCACTGCTTTGTATTATGTTGCACAACTTTTACTGCCTTATCAATCTCGTTGTCAGGAGGAGAACAGGTTAGTACACAATAGTTCTCATTAAGTAACCACTGAAAGCAACAAATTTTAATTAGGTACTCAGTAAATTCAAGTAAAAGTTGTTTAGATAAATATATTCATTATGAAACTTTGATATTTTTGTTTGTTTTACATACTTTTTAATTAATATTCAATTACATCATTATTCAATTGGACATAAGTACATATTCTTTTCCTTGAAACATCACCTAGTGTCAGTGTATAACTTAATAAATCTCAGTTTTCTGGTCAAGTTAAAATTTGGTTGGTTGGCTGCAGTCAGTTTTCATTCTAACTGAAAGATAAAAATTTAATTAATTTACATACAGATTTGATTTTACATACAACCTAAAAACTTATATTTTGTTTAAGTTGAAACTGAAGTACCTACATAGATTGAGTTATTCAGTTATAGTACTTACATTAATGTGATTTTCGCAAAAATACATTTGAGTTTCAGTAGATAGTTACAGGATTTCTTTAAGCGAGTGTTAACCAAATATTTCGCATGTCTATATCACTGGGTACGTCTAATCCACAGATTTCCTGGAGTCTTTGAAGAGGTATTTCTGTATTACTGTTCTATTGTCCCGTTCCATATACAGTTTTACTATATTTTGTGATATTTACTAGAAAGCATTGTTTTTGTGAGGTTATTTCGCCCCCGTGCTTTGTTTACTATAAGACTGACGTCATTGCCACAGATAATGAACAGACTATCATGGCTGACCGTGTTTTCGGTCCAAAATTGAAAATCTTAATTTAAAATAGCTTTTTTGCACTTTTTAGCCATCGAAAAAAATTATATTCATGTGCTATGGTCTAATACAACAATTATGAACATTTTAAGCCCTACTTTAAAAAAGGGTCAACTAGCCTATTCTAATTATCTGTGTAGCAGTGAACTCCATAGACGCATTGTCTTGGAATGGTAGTAGTGCCACAGTTTTTTGTTACAAATGTTCACTACATACACGTGCACTTTCCGGTACAAAATAACTGTATCTGCAGAGCATGCGAAGAACACGAGCATGTTGTCGGGAACACGACGACGAGATTCACTTGCGCAATGTTGAAATATGCAGCTATTTGACGTGCTTGGTGCGCGAAGAAGACCCGGCAAATCCAATGAAGTAGGTCTTTGATTTGGATTTTCGGGCGGACTATCTTCTTGAGGAACCTGCTCTTCAGCTTCCCGAACACGTCGTCGATATGTTCTTTCTGTTCTTTGCCAACATGGTCGGCAAATGAACTCAGTACACTCCAACTGAAAAGAAAAAATATAATACTTAACAAAAAATACCTAAGTCAATAAACCATTATGTGTGACCACGACATTATTATTTTGATTCTATCTAAAACTGTCTAACTGCTGGTGGACAAAAACAAATGACGCTCGGGTAAGATCAGTCTAGCATAGGTAGACATTGAAAGAAAGTATTAAACATTGGTGTCGAAAAGCCCGGCTTTGGGTGATAAAAGTTCTCGTCAAGTACAGAGAAGGCTGCTGCTGCTGAGACGTGCGATATCTGCAGACCGTATAGCCAGCACTCAAAAGCACATATTGGCTCAACACAGGTATATCGGCAGCGTTCTTTTTACATGACGCGAGTTATACAACAATTACGGGAGCGTTTCTCTCGATATTTTCGCTTGGCTGTTGCATCACGCTCACTCCAATATTACATGTGTGAGCGTGATAGCAAGAGCCAAAGGAAGCGATAACGAACGCGGCTAACTCAAAAGGGCTTCTTGTCTAGCCTACAAGGTAGGTACCTACTACACGTTCGCTCTTCTGTCTTTTTCATGCTCATTGTTACGTCTATGTTCGTGTGAGAGTGATACATTCAGCGACATCACATCGCCTTCGGACAACTTAAAGCGACCGGGTTGTAATTATGATTATACATGTTATACATTATATTGACAGTTATGAATAACGGAATGTGTCTTACCTATCTATCAATCGATTCTTCAATGACTATTTTAGCGATATCAAGATGATCTCTTTCACGGGAAGCCCATTCATATCTCCGCCGATTCTCCGTTGGTGCACGACACAAGATACAGTCTTCCATGACTCGTATAATTAATTATACGGATCAGTCAATAACAAAACGTAACAAGAGAACTTAATAAATAACAAAACAATAACAAAAACCAAACGAATAACGGAAGCGAGCGAAAAGACGAAACAAGCGTAAACGGCAGCGATGCTTTCGGTCCTAACAAACATGCGAGCGAATGCGACAGAGACGAGCGGTGCGGTGATGGGGGGGGTAGCGGCATTACGCAATGGCTTACCTACCTGTTTGTCTATTGTAAGCGCTCTGCTGTTATTATTACCTGAGATTCCAAGAAATGATTATACCGACTCAAATTGCAAGAATTATTCATTGTAGGTATTTGTTATTATTATGCTTATATTGTTCATAAATAATTGACATCCAAAATGTCATTTTCTGTCAAGTTATTTGACTTCTTTTATTTAATTCATTACTTTAAATCGGTATGAAAAATAGGTTTTTTGAACTCAAAATCAAACACAATGATGATACAGCTTTGCTGCCATAATAAGAAATGATTAGGCGGACAGCTTCTTTCAGAATAATTCACTTTTTTTTGGCCGGCACTTTCACATTTGGACCAAAAATGTATGAAACCCGGATGATGTCCTTTATAATTTTTTTATAATGTATTGATAAATAGGCCTAATCCTAATATAAAACACCGTAATGTATCTTAAAAGAAAGTAAAGTAAGTAAATAGGTAGCATTTTAAAAACAAAATTAACAAATAAATAAATAAATAAAGATTAATTGCTCCATCAGTTCCTATTGCAAATAGATTTTTTTTTATGTATGACCCGGCAAATGACCTCCTCCCGCCTGATGTTAAGCTGTGAAAGAGGCCCAAATGAGTTGACAGATAGAGTAGGGACGACATCCACTATCCTACCTGCCCGCCCCTTGCCGGCCCAAAAGATGCTTTTTCACGCCTCTTTTGAAGGAACCCATGTTGTAGGATGGAGGAAACACGTGCGCAGGTAGAGAATTCCAAGTGTCGGATGAACGACAGAAGAAGGAATCTTGGAATTTCTTGGTACGGTGTGAAAAGGAGGACACAGTGTACGGATGACTCCGAAGGCCCTTACGCGTGTTTCTGTTAAGAAATGGAGAGGGAGGGATAAGGTTAAAGAGCTCCTCAGAGCATTCCCCATGGAACATTCGGTAAAAAGGCGCTAAGAGAGGCGATGTCACGATGAAGTTGTAGAGGCTCGAGGGTGTTAGTTACCTCTACATCGCCAATAATGCGAATAGCGCGACGCTGCAATCTGTCCAGAGCATCGAGCAGGTACTGAGCGGAGCCGTCCCGAAGGTGCGAGCAATATTCCACGCAAGACCTAACCTGAGTTTTATACAACAAGCATAGTTGGTCCGGCGCAAAATACCTACGCACCTTGTTCAGGACACCGAGTTTCCGTGAGGCAGTAGTTATGACGGATTCGATGTAGTCTCTGGGGTTCAGATCGCAGCGAATGTTCATTCCGAGCAAGGTGATGTTGCTCTGTGTGTGAAGGATTGTGCCCTGAAGAGAAGGAAGGGGGAGGAAAGGTGACCTTTTCGCCGAAAACGCGCACACCTGTGTTTTCTTAGCATTGAACTCAACATGATTGTTGGAGCCCCATTCGGAGACGAGGTCCAGCGTCCTGTTGAGCTCAATGATAAGATTCTGCCTCCCCTACCAATATCACCACGAGTAGCCCCTGAGCTTCCGTGATATCCCCCATGCACTGTACTGTCGTCTGCATAGCAATGTATAGCTCCCAAAGAAAGCATGTCATTGATATGCAGAAGAAACAATGCTGGGGATAGAACGGAGCCTTGCGGAACTCCAGCGTTCACTGCCACGAACCGCGAAGCGCAGCCGTCAACGACAACGCGAATTCTACGCTCGTGGAGGAAGCTGGCAATCCACGTACAGAACTGCGCGGGTAATCCGTATGCGGGAAGCTTGGAAAGAAGAGCCTTGTGCCAGACTCATATCAAAAGCTTTGGCGATGTCGAGACTAATAGCCACCGATTCGCCGCGCTTATCGATAGATTCACCCCATTTGTGCAAAAGGAACGCTAGAAGGTCACCTGTTGACTGTTTAGAACGAAATCCATACTGTCGGTCATTAAGTAACGAGTGACCTTCCAGATAACGGATCAGCTGGGTATTTAGGATCCTCTCCATGATTTTGCACAAAATGGAAGTGACGGCTATAGGACGATAGTTAGCCGGATCGGCACGATCTCCCTTTTTGGGAACCGGCTGGACATTGGCCTCTTTCCAAGATTTCGGCACACAACCAGCAGAGAACGACAGACGGTATAGACGCGTCAGGACCGGAGTCAACTCCGCTGCACACTTTTTAAGAACAATCGCAGGAATGCCGTCTGGTCCACTTGCTTTTCGAGTATCGATCGACTGGAGCTCCGCCCACACATCACGCTGTCTGATACGGATATCGGGCATGGTGCTGCCACAATGGGACAGTTTCGGAGGTTGTGCACCACAGTCATCGACACGGGAATGAGCCGCGAAGAGTTTTGCCAGGAGGTCGGCTTTCTCCTGCGGCTAATGAGCAAGTGAACCATCGGCATGTCTCAGCGGTGGCAGCGAGGGTTGGCAGAAGTTTGATTGCACAGCTTTGGCCAGGCGCCAAAAAGAACGGCTACCCGTAGGGTGCGCAAGTAGTTCCTGGCCCACTTGTGCAATGCGCTGAGCATCCGCTCTAATGTAAGCCCTCTTACACATAGAAGATCTTAGAAGAGATCCTCTTTAGAAGATTTAAACTCATTTTAGACATAAAACTTGAATGATGTATAAAGGGCACCAGCTGTTGCTTCGAATACTTCCTGAAAGCATAAAAAATCTACAACTATTTTGTCCAGTTTTGAATTTTAGTAGCGGATGCAATATGCCATGTACTTTTCTTTCTGTTGTTACATCGGTGGATTCATCCTGTATAATAGAGTTAATAGAGTAACTTTGGTTACCAACTTCTTCTAAAAATTCCTTAAGCATGGCTGGTTCTAGAACATTCTTTATAATGGCAGAACACTTTGATCTACGTAGATGTATGTTGTCAAGAAGACTTCCTGTCCCACAGGTTTTTGAAACTTCTGTCAGATGATCAATGCTGCGGATGCAGCTGTGAGCAGCGACATATCAAGGTTGCCCCACTATCAAGGTTGTTGAACAATAATGCGGTATTTCTAATAAAATATATTTTTCATCCCCCCATCTCGGAAAGAGTATTTTTGCTATTCGATATCTGACCGCCAAAGCCATTTTTTATCCGCTTGAGGTTAAAGTAAATTTGAATTAAGAATATCGCGTGTTTAATGATGTTTTGAAGTCACATACCTAGTTAGGTATGTGACTTCAAAACATCATTAAACTTATTTACTTCCATCTCCATGGTGCCGAATTTATCATACAACTTTTCTTAAATTTGTTAAAAACTCAGACTCTGAACCTCCTTGGTGTACTTTTGTTTTTGATTTGCTTTGCGCGCGCCATTTATTTTGACGTCGTATTATTATTATGTTCTTTATTTATTTTTTTCTTAAATATATTTTTTTTTACATATATATAAATATAAAAATACAAATATTATAAAAAAACTAAATTTAGTGGACCCATCGGCAGCGAGACAATTTTTATTTCATTTTTTTATTTATTTATTTATTATCAGGCAACTTAGGCCTATAGATATATATATACCTTACAAACTACCATACATAATATATATAACAATTTGGTTAGTGTAATAGAACTTATAAGCTATGATAGTAAAGAATATTAAATATTTGCCGTGTTCTGCGTGTTCTGCGGCATGCCGATGGTATTAGGTATTCGTCCCCGAAATCGCCTAAACACCACACCCTTTGGCCAGAAGTCCTCCTTCATGAAAGTGTCCAGCGCAATGTTTGGGACCCGAACCACAAATGCTTTAAAACTGGCATTGTGGCGCGACTCCAGTGGCTGTACCCTCAGAACGAAGTTGGCCTTCTTCTGGATGTACTGTCCCACATCCTGCTCTGTGGTGGTGTAGTGCAGGCGGGACAGGTACAAGACCGTAGTCGGTGCCGCGGCCCTCAGCAGGAAGTTGGGCCCTGTCGGTGCGGTGCCGCAGCGGTTCTGTGTTCCCCTTTGGCGGCGCACTCTCTTCTTCTCGACCTTGACGAAGCCGTCGTCGTCACGGTCCTCGACGACGGATCTCAAGACGTCTCCTCTCGGCACTGCTTGAGCCGAAACAGTCGCGTAGTCACGAGGAGACGATACCGTGACCTTGCTTCCTGTGATTGGCACTGTCGACGCTCGTACCGCTGACGCATGTTTTGCGGCGGGCCGTGCAGGCGGCGGCGGCAGGCGGGGTGCTGCTGGCGGGTTGCGGGGCGCCGGTCGTGGCGAACAAACTGCTGACTTGCAGCTCGACGCCGGCGACGACGTCACGCATGCACCGCGCCTCGTGTTCACGTTCGAGTCATCGCTGGATGACCTAGATGCGGAGAGTGACGCGCGCAAGCTGTCAACTTCTTTGCGCAATTCACTCACCGTATTCTGTGATGCCTCGAATTTCAGCATCACGTCCGCCATACTCGCCTTCAGGGCAACGATGTCCTTAAGCAGTACAGTTACGTCGACGTGGTCGAAAGTGACGGGAGGCAACTTGCTGAGATCTCTCGCCACGAACGTAGGCACGGCACAATGCCTAAGCTACCGGCGGTTAAGGCTGCAGAGTGAGGAACCTCCTGACAATTCGTGCCGTGCTGAGGATTACCGCTCTTTGTTTATTATTATTATGAAACTTGAAAATAAGTAAAAAAAAACGTATTATTTGTTATACATATAAATATTTTTCTGTAATACTTAACTATCATAATGTTGTAGTAAATATGTACCTAAACTGAAATAAAAGTATCTTGTGATTGTAAATGTTTTATTTTGCATTTAGTCATTTCCCCGCTGAGGGGGGATGAAAAGTTACGTGTTGCACTCGAGTGCAAAGATTTTTGACCTTGTGCTCTTTTGACTCCCTCGCTAACGCTCAGGATTCTAAATTTTGAATCCTTCGCTTGCTCGGTCATCAAAATTGAGCACGCGGTTAAAAAGCAACTTTGCACTCATGTATAACAAATAACTATTATCAAACCATGATTTTGCAGTGTAATATATAAAACAGTAGAAACCACGGTTTTTTTGGGCAAAAAATTAAAGACATTCATTTCCTGTTACAAAATGGCACCTACATATTTGTGCATTTTTTCGTTGTAGCTACAATAACACCTTTTTCAATGTTATGCATTATTTCTTTCGTTATATTTTAAAATGTTTATTTCTAATAAATTATAAAATATATTACATTGTGATTACATTTCATCATTTCAATTAAAAAACATTTTTTTGCAATGACAAAGTAGGGATACATCGATACGCCTTTTTGCCGATACGATACCGATACCGATACTCTTATAAAATTATCGTCGATACCGATACCGATACAAACGCTTAGTGAATTAAAATTAAATTAACGTAAATTATATAAAACCCTTTGTGCGCGATGCGTCAACTTCGCAAAATGTCCACTAAATTTTGGTTAAATATTTTTAATTTCTTTTAAAATATACACGGTTATTTTTTTATCACCCTGGAAAATTTAAGGGACGCTTCACGACACGGTATTAGAATGATTTAAATATGAATAAAAAAATAACTCGTTTACTTAATTTTATATTAATTTTCAAAAAAATACAAAAAATGCTGCACTCGTTGAGAGCAGCATTTCTAGAGATTTTTTATTTTTTTTTGTTTTTTTATTTAATTTTTTTATTTTTTATACATATAATAATGGATGTGTCATGTCACGTGAATTATCAAGTGTGGAAATTTCAAAATGATTCCATAAAGCACATTTGTGTTTTGAAGTCGACATGATCTTGCTGTTTATTTAATTCAACCAACGAGTTATAAAATAAACGATATACACGCACAAACTCATTAGTTACTACGATATGTAATTCTATATTTTATTTAGTATCGAAAAAATATTACGCGCGATAGCAGTTAAAAGCTAACAAAAGTGTCTAGCGAAATGGGATATGCGGGGGCAAAGCGGGTGAGAGAGACAACACACTGAATAAAACGCGGGGATTCTCCGATCATAGATAGTCCGTGCCTCGTTTGCAACGAACTAGATCAAACAAGATGCGCGTTTACATTACTTTTTTAAAGCGCGAAATTTGAAGTGTCGTTTTATCGGCAATAAAAATATCGCCGATGCCGATATATCGGCTAAGCAAAAACATCGCCGATATATCGGCATCGGTATCGGTATCGGATGCAGCCCTAGACAAAAGGCTGACAGATCGCATACAATATAAAACCCCGTTTTCCACCTAAGCAAGCAAGCTCTGGCGATGGTCAATAACCTTAGAGCATTTACCCTATAAAATCGTGATGATGTTGAATATGCTGCAAATCTGTACCTACTTAGGTGGAACGCGCCTAAAATAAGTCGCAGTTCCCTTTGTTGCTTGTCACGTTGCATTCTTTGCGATTTTTGTTACACATTTGATTCCTTATTTTTCATAATACTGGATATCAATAGGTAAGTATATTGATAGTATAAGTATTGTAATTTTTATGAATATCTACGAAATTGCAGCTTAAATTTAAAAACAATACCTGTTTTCTACTCAATGACGAAAAACGTTTAAAATGAGCCTAGGGTTTCTGTTCATGGAAATTTAACGAACAAATCATAAATAAATAGGGTGACCATGTCAATATCAAATTACCTACATTATTTGTTTATTTTTTTTGTTTTTCTAAATTTTCAATACTTATTAAATATTCTTCGCTGGTCAAAAGTTTACCTTTGCCATGTATCTTTTGCCTCTTTCCTGTAATTGGTTTTGTATGTTTGATTTTACTTAATAACAGAGTCTCGAATGTGCAAAATGGCTCAGTATCATTCTGAGTACCAGAAGAAGACGCCGTTGTCATTGCCGTAGTCTCCGGACTACGATTAGTTTCCCGTTCAGTTTTCTAGTTGAGAGATGCGCTTGATGTTTCAGGTTCTAATATAGAAGGAAAAAGGCACACATCGTTCTCACTCAACTGGTAAATTGTCATAGCTCGCAGCTTCAAATACAATGGATTTGGAAGTGAGCCAGAAGTCAACTGGATTTTGTTAAATCTATCTTACTTGACAGGGTCTAGTCGGTCCTTCGGGTATGCGGCCTTGTTTACAGGATAGAGCCCCGTGACTTTGAATGAATTTTTTATCACCTCCTTAGTTAGGCCATCACGCTATACTTCACATAAAAGATTAACAAACTCTGATTTGGTGAGAGATCTTTGATTAAGTCTTTGCCATTCGATAAGAATGGCAAAGACTTAATCAAATAGAATTCCAAAAAAAAAAGATGGAATTCCATTTATATTTAATAGGACCGAAGCAGCTGCGATCCATCAACAAGTCAGTGGTGCGTGGTGGTAGCTTCAATAAAGCTATGTTTTCGCGAACCCCTAATTCGAATGTTGCTGGATCTAGGTGAGTCAAGTGTCGTAAGTCAAGTGTCACAGTCTTACAGAAATTTTCAAACCACTCGTTAAAAATTCTGGTCATCAACCACCCATTGTCAGAGCAAGCATACGTCGTTCCTGGTATATCGTTGGTGCCTTTCCAGGAGCTCCAGAGATTTTGGCCCTTGAAAATAATCAACGCCGGTAGCAATCTTCCCTTTGCATCCTAACACTGTTGTGTTATTTTTTCCGGAACTCTGAAATTAATGAGTATAAGTAATATAGTTGATTGTAGACATGGGCGCCGCGCCGGCGGCGGCGTCGCGCCGCCGCGAACCATCCGCGCGCCGCCTCCGCCGCCGGCATTCACCGCGCGGCGTGAGTTGTGAGAGAACATTGTTTCTGTAGTGTAGTTTTTTGTATTTACTGAGTCCTCGAATACAAATATATGCAATCTGTCGATTGTACAATGCAAAAATTCGAAGTAGTTTTTGCTGGTAGTACTTTGGAAACCTTATTTTAACTGATAGCAATCCAAAATAATCCAATTGAACAGAAACCTGCGACTGCACTACCGGCGGAATGCTTGACTCCCTATGAAATGTTAGTTGTTGAAACTGAAATTCAGTCTCCAATCCAGTCCAATCTCCCACCACTGCGTAAATCTGATGTTAATCTGGCTCATAGTGCAAAAGATAAAGCCATTCACGTGGCACATCTCTTTGTCTCAAACTCGATCTTGGACGTCGGAAGAGCTAACCCATCATTAATCAAACGGTGTGAAAGCTTTGTGCCAGAAATCCACGAAACGTGCGGTAAGGCGAGAGCTAAAGCTTCTTGGCGTCTATGAGTCGAGTGGGCTGGATGGCATCCTTGTAGTGGTGCTGAAGACGTTGCACTCCAGAGTTGACCCCAATCCTCACGCGCCTCTACTGTCTCTCCTTTAAATCCCACAGGGTTCCGTTTTCCTGGAAGATAGCTCTTGTTCACCCGATCCCCAAGGGTGACCAGTCACGCCCGTCAAACTACAGGCCCATAGCAGTAACATCCTTGCTCTGCAAGACATTAGAGCGTGTTATTGACGGCAAACTACTTATTAAAATACCTAGAGGACCACCACCTGATTAACGACCGCCAGTACGGTTTCCGTCATAATCGCTCGGCTGGTGACTGTGGTGCTGGTGACCCTCTAGTGTATTTAACACACCGTTGGGCGGAGGCCATAGAGAACAACGGCGAAGCTGTCATATTCGATATCGCCAAGGTATAGAGCTCTTCTAGCAAAGTTGTCTTCATAAGAAATCTCCGAGAAATTTCGCAGATGGGTTGCCAGGTTTCTGGATGTCCGCAGCATTAGTCATTGAGATCCTCCGAGACAAAAAACTATTAACGCTGGTGACCCACAATGCTCTGTGCTGTTCCCAAAATTATTAATTCTGCATATCAATGACTTGATCTCTAGAGAGCACATTCATAACTATGGATGACTGCACGGGTGATGCAGCTTTTAGAAAGTCTCCTGGAACTCCGTTTTGGAAAAACGATTACAACTTGTGTCTGATGAGGATATTTTTTTTTGGGTGGGCCTCAGAATGAGGGAGATTGAATTAAGTTCAACCCCACACAGGCACAAGTCTGCGTTTTCACTGCCAAGGACCCTTTTACTATAGCGCTTAAGTTCCTTCCAAGGACTACCCCTTCAAATATTTGACAATAGCGGGATCCCTGGTGTCGATATTCTGAGCAAAGTTCAATTCGGGAGTTATTTGGAAGGCAAGGCTAAATTATCTAGAAAAAAGCTGGATATTCTGAACAGAGCAAAGCGGTACTACACGCCACATCAACGTCTTGTGCGTTACAAAGCTCAAGTTCATTCTGCATGTGCAGTACTGCATCACATCACATCTCTGGTCAGGAGCCCCAAAGTACCAATTAGAACTATTTGACTCCCTGCAAAGACGGGCTGCTCGAATCATCGGTGATCCTGATTTGTTGGACACATTGGAGATACTGGAGTCACGGAGGGACTTCGGAGGTGATTCGCCGGTAAAACACCGGCCAATATCGATAAGGCGGCAGAGCTGGTCTATCGGTACGCCTAGGTCAGAAAGGCCAAAGGCGGGTCCTGGGTGGCTACGCACAACGTGAAATGAAGCTTTGACCAATATGCAGCTGCATACGTCATCGTCATCGTGGCCTCGTAAATGCCGCGGTACAGAACCTTCAAAGCCCTATGCCATATACTCCAAGAGGACATCAATACCCCCGTATCTCGACTTGGAGAAGCAAAATGCCGCCCGCTTCCACATCGATGGCGCATAATGTGCGAACAATAAACTTGCATCCACCACTACCTCCAGCACCGTGGTCGATGTGACGCTTCTGACCGAAACCCCAACGAACCTGATGGGGATGTCTTCTGGAATTTCCTCCTGATCTTCATATTTGCATGTTTGGCAGGAGAAAATTCCACTCGATTACTGGCCCCTCAGTCACCGACGACTTGCAGAGGCCGAAGGTTATTTACGGGTAGTGGGAAAATGTCGAGATGGTCAAGTCGCCTACCTCAGGTAATGTCGGCAAAGAAAACCTGAAAATTCCACGCCGCCGGCGGCGCCGCGCCGCCGCCGACCAAAATTGTCCAGAGCGCCGCCGTTCGGCGTACCTACGTTCCTTATAATTAAATGATATAAGTAGGATAGGGGATGGTGTTGGTCAAGCAGTGGAGTAAAAATAGCTAGTTAAGAATATTAATGGGAATTAATTTAACTTAATAATTAATATTTAATCAGGTAGGACGGTACCTACCTGAATGATTCGGTGAGCCGTTTGACCTTTGCCTGTACCTCCTTTGATGCGTGTGGGATCTGAGGAGAAGCTTGTCTCATCCAAGTTAAAGATTTGTTGAGGTTTATCATGTAAGTCCAGGGAAGTCAGTGTCTCTTCCAAAATCTCGTAGAAATGATAAAAAATGAACGGGTCGCTTGTGGCTTGTCTACGGGATTTTTCCAGCTGTTCCATTTTTAGGGTTCCGTAGTAAACAAGGAACCCTTATAGTTTTGCCATGTCTGTCTGTCTGCGGTTTTACTCAGAGACTATTAGTACTAGAAAGCTGTAACTTGGTATGGATATGTATATTAATCATGCCAAAAAAAAGGTAGAAAAAAAAATTGAAATTTTTTTTTAGGCTAGCTCCCATACGGCATAAAGTGGGAGTAATTTCTTTTTGTCGACTAACCCATCGTGTGAGGTATTGTTGAATAGGTCTTTAAAAAATAATGAAAGGTTCAGAACACCATTTTTCGATTTAGGGATCCGTTTCTGAAATATTTGGTTTTAAAGTGAAAATTTTTGTTAGAGGTAGGTGTCCCCCTCCCCCCCCCCCCTCTATCTGCTAAACGGTTATATATGAACACGTGAAAAAAATTACAACAGTAGTATTTGTAGTATTTCGTCTAGAAATATTGCGGGTTTTAGAGCTATGAAGTAATAAAATATATAAATTGTCGTGTTGTTTATACAGCTTTTTATTGAAGTGACATAAAGGTATCAAATAGACATTAAGATAATGAATATTGGAAATTTTGAATACAGAATATAGTATATAAAAAAGGTAAGTATCACAACACCCCCCCTTAATCAAAATTCCCAACAAATAAGCAGAACTATAAAATATACCAACTATACAAAAAAAATATTATTAGTAAGTATAAACTAGTATAAAAGGTAAATTAGGTACAATCGAGTAAACCTAAACCTAGTATACACTTACTATGCGCGATGCGCTGTAAAGGTTTCGTTAGCACATCCGCAGGCATGTCACACGACTTGGTATATTTTAAGTTAACAATACCTTCACCTAACTTTTCTCTCACAAAGTGATATCTGGTATCTATATGCTTCGTTCTGTGGTGGTGGATAGGATTTAAGGCTAAATTCTGTGCACTCTGACTGTCAGTAAATATAGTGACACTATTTGGCAAAAAATCTACGCTTACCTGTGACTCACACACCTCAGAAATGAGTCTTTTTTAAGATATAAGGCCTCTTTCGTTGCTTCCGTTATTGCCATATACTCGGCTTCTGCTGACGATAATGCAACAGTTTGTTGTTTACGTGAAGCCCACGAGACTGGCCCACCTGCTAAAGAAAAACAGTAACCTGTAATAGGAGCGTCTGTCTATTACACAATTTGCCCAATCTGCATCTGCATAGCCCAGCAGTGGCTGCCCCGATTTCTTGTAGCAAATAGAATAATTTATTGTACCTTTAAGATACTGTAATATTCTTTTAGCTGCAAGCCAATGAGTCCTATTATATTTAGTGTTAAACTGGCTCAAATAACTTGTTGCGTAGGCAATATCGGGCCGTGTGTTAACACTAAGATACATTAAACATCCAATAAGTTCCTGATATGGGTATAAACACTGTTCTTCGTTATTAGTACTTACATCGAGTTTCCCACTTAAAGGAGTAACGCAAGTTTTACAACTCTGCATGTTATACTTCTTGAGCAGTTTCTCAATGTAACATTTTTGGCTAATTCTGATTTCACTCTCAGTTCTTTGAATTTCTAATCCTAAATAATGTTTCAAAAAACCTAAATCCTTTAGTGAAAAATACTTTTCCAAATCTGTTTTGACAGTGTCAAAAGACTTGTCTCTTTTGTAGAAGCAAATGATGTCATCGACAAAAATCGCTAAGATTATCGACTCGCAACCAATGAGTTTGGTATACACACATGGTTCCGAAGGAGTGCGTTTAAAACCTATCAATGATAAGCAATCATTTAACTTCTTATTCCACGCTCTTGGAGCCTGTTTAAGTCCGTATAAGGACTTCTGTAAAAGACAAACCTTATCTTCTTGCCCTTTTACTTTAAAGCCTTGAGGTTGTTCCATATAAACCTCCTCTTCAAGGTCTCCATTAAGAAATGCAGTATCGACGTCCATGTGACGCATTTTTAAATCCAATTTAGCAGCAATAGCAAATAAGGTTCGCAACGAAGAATGTCGCAAAACAGGCGCAAATGTCTCATAATAATCAACACCTGATGTTTGCGAAAAACCTTTGGCAACAAGTCTTGCCTTGTACTTCATTATATTACCTGCTGGATCTTTCTTAAGTTTGTACACCCATTTACATGGTATAACCTTTTTGTTTTGACGATCGACCAACGTCCACGTTTTCAATTTCATAAGAGAATTATATTCATCATTCATTGCTAATTTCCATCTGTCAAAATCTTCATTCTGCAAAGCTTCAGAATACGTTTTTGGTTCCATTTCGTCTTCACCAGAAACTAAATAAGAAAAGAAATCTGGAGGTTTCCTATCTCGTGATGGATATCTCCGTTCTCCTTCAGTAACAACAGGATCTATTGTTTCCTCCGTAAATTCTTCACAGATTTCTGGCTCAACCTGCTCAACTTCATTTTGTACAGGCGAAGACATAATAACAGAAGACTCTGGAATAGATGGATTTGCTGCGTCCTTCTGTAAACACACAGGACTATTAACAATATTATGTTCTTGAACAATATTTTTCTCATTTTGTAATGTAGGACTGTTCAAAATATCAAATACAAATTGATCGTTTCCTTGTACATTACTACTTGTAACTCTATTAACACTTGTATTCTTTAAATCAGAAAATGTGTCTTCGAAGAAAGTCACGTCCCTTGACTTTTCTAAACGCCTTGGATTACTAGCATCCCTAAATAAATAGCTATTGGGGTCATCAGTATACCCAACGAAAATAACTTGTTTCGTTTTTAAATCTAATTTCTTCCGTTGACATCCAGGAATCTGAATAAGTGCTCTACAACCAAAAACACGAAGATGTTTCAGGTCTGGTTTCCGACTGTTCCACATCTCATAAGGTGTTTTCCCATTCAAGGCACGGTGTGGGCACCTATTTTTCAGATATACGGCTGTACTAAAAGCATCCTCCCAGAAAGCTTTAGATAAGCTACCTTCAGCCATCATTGAGCGAGCTTTTTCAACAATAGAACGGTTAGTACGTTCGGCAATCCCGTTTTGCTGTGGGCTATATGGTACTGTTGTCTGGTGTTGTATGCCTTGTGAAATCAAATACTGTGACAACTCCTGATTGACGAATTCAGTACCATTATCCGTTCTTATTGTTTTAATTTTAGCTGCACATTGCCTTTCTACTAACAACTGGAAGTGAACAAATTTATTTTTGACTTCAGTCTTGGAAGAAATAAAATAAGCAAAAATTTTTCTAGAAAAATCATCAATAAAAACTAAAACATACTTGTTACCTTGGAAAGAATTTACAGACATAGGTCCACACAAGTCAGCGTGAATCAGTTCTAATATTGTACTTGCTTTCCTATAAAGGATTTGTTTGAAAGGCTTACGAGCCTGTTTTCCCTGAACACAAGCAACACACGGATTCTTATCTATTTCCTTATAATCTATACCTACTTGATAGTTCTTCATTTGGTTCATGCCAATACGGCATAGATGTCCTAAACGCTTATGCCATAACTGATACTTATTGACAGATTCAGAGTGCACGTTATAGACTATATTCGGCGGCATATTGACAGTACAATCAAGCGTGTACAGTCCACCATAGGACGAACCATGCAGAACAGAATCACCTGTAAAAGAAAAAGTAGATGAATCAAAAAAATTACAGCCAGATTTATCAAACAGAACTGAAAATCCCTTTTCTACAGCTTTCTTTACAGACAAAAGGTTAGATTTCAAACTAGGAACATAGATAACATCAGTTATTTTCTTTACTTCACCTTTTGTATCAGTGATACTTATTTCGCCAATACCTTCGGTAGAAATTTTTGTACCGTTAGCAACAGTTACAGAAACATCACAATCAAGAGCTCTTAAATTCTGAAACCAGTCTTTCTTTGAGGTCATATGTTTAGTAGCACCTGAGTCTACATACCATTTATCGATACAAGAATTATTAGTAGCTCCTAATGCACACAACGAAGTAGTATCTTTAGAAATTTTCTGTGCCTTTTTCTTCGGACTATTCTTCTTCCTCATTGGACATTCTGGTCTCTTGTGACCTGGCTCATTACATCCGTAGCAAACAATTGGTTTGGTAGAGCATGCTGTCTTACTTTTTGCACGTAACGCAGTAACATCACCACTGGTGCTCTCCTTTGACATTTCGTTCAAAAGCTTACTTTTCACAAGTTGAGTCGACACCTTTACATTGCTGTTTTCAATAGCCATAATAAGAGGTTCATATCTTGAAGTTAGCCCTCCTAAATAAATAGCTGCAACTGACTCGTCATCTATTATTTTGCCAATGTCAGCAAGATCTTGAGCAGTGCATAATACAGCATTAATATAACTTTCCAAATTATCATAATCACTCAATGTTATTCTGTAAAGCCTTCTCTCTAGCGATAGTCTTCTACCCATACCTTTATCTTCATAAGCATCTTGCAATGCAATGCAAGCTTCTAGTGCAGTTTTCGCACTACGGACATGTGTGATAGCCTGCCCATCTAGAGTCAGACAGATCTTAGTTAAGGCTCTTTTATCCAGTCGACGTATTTCTTCAGATGATGGACAAGTTTCTCCAGCAGTGTACCCTTCAATCGCCTCCCATAGTTCCTCGTGCATAAGGTAGTTCCTCATTTTAAATTTCCAAATGGGATAGCCTTCTCTATTATTCAAGAAGAATGTAGGTAAAGAAGTACCTGTTCGACGAGAAGCTCCATCTCCGCTCGACAACATTATATGACTTTTTCGAAAAGCAAATTCAACACTATTAATACAATAAATAATTACTTCCTATTCGTGCTGATAACGAATTGTAGTATTTCGTCTAGAAATATTGCGGGTTTTAGAGCTATGAAGTAATAAAATATATAAATTGTCGTGTTGTTTATACAGCTTTTTATTGAAGTGACATAAAGGTATCAAATAGACATTAAGATAATTAATATTGGAAATTTTGAATACAGAATATAGTATATAAAAAGGTAAGTATCACAACAGTATTGAGGGGTATAGAGGCAAAAACGCCTCTGTCCAAGTTGTGTGGAACTGAGAAAAACACATTTTACTATATGCGTGTTATAAAAACCGCCTTAGTTCAAACATTTACATCAAAATGAAGTTTATACAATAGCAACACTAAATACAAAATCAAATAGATGATAAAAACAGCAATAATGGGGAAATTATTAAAATTTTTACGGACAATGGCGTATTTGCTTCTGGACAATGGACTATGTCGTGTTTGCAACTCAACGAGTTGGAAAATGTCAGGTTTGCTCCTTAGGAGTTAGCCATTTTGTTACTTTGACAGTAGGGTAAATGGTGATAAAAACCACTTTGCATTAAAACAAATCAATTTTATTTTATAATTGCTTTTAAACTTGTTAGATTTGTAATCTTATTTCGGATGGACTTTGCTCGCAAACATTGTCACCGTCTTCAGTATCAGCACCATCTACAGACCTTGATGAAGCTAGTACTTCCTTATAATATGGAGTTCACTTCTTGTCTGCCACTCTTCACCGAAATGTTTTTTTAATAGTGTCTCAACGTCTTCAAGTTTAGCCTGGTTAATCTTTACTTTTTTTTGATATAGGTGCAGGTGCAATATCTCTTAAAGTTTGTCCTATTTTTAAGACTGATTTATAGGCGACCATTTCCGAACAGTAGTTTATTTCGCCTTTAATAGTTATTTTATTGTTGGAACTTCTTTTTATAAAAAATCGCTTACTCATAGCAAATGGGAAATGCCAGCTTCCAGGGGGCTTGACAACCGAATGCAAAGCAGACTTCCAGTTCAGATCCATATCAAAATGAATGCTGTGTCAAAATTATCAAATATCTCCACATATTCCGATGGGTTTATAATAACTTCTTTTTTCTTGAGTACCTTTTCAATATTACCAAAAACTCGGTCGGCGGGAAGAAATGAATGCCCCGGCACTGGAAAAACGAATTCGATGGATTTTACGTGTACTGGAGCGTTGAACAGCCATGTCGAGCACATTCCCATCATAATAGAATTTTTATTTTGCGCCCCGCACCCTTCTGCTACGAGACGTATAGTAGATACTCCAGTCAAGTCTAAACAATGAAGTCTATGGTAGACAGCAGAACATATTTCGTTCGCTCCTTTGCAGAATTCATCTTCGGTCCAATAATACAATGAAACAGTGTCTCTGTTTAATTTTATGTCCGACTGAGATTTGACAATGGCAAAATTGTTAATATATATTTGCCGACTATAGTACGCTATTTGATCTGGTACTTTAGGTAGCACCTGATTCTTCTGGCAGTCGAAACATAATGTTATCATGCCCTCTTTTTGTTCGCGTAATAGTCGATACATCATTTTTGCTTTTGCTTTCAACTTATGTACTCTTTTTTCTATCATCAAAGTTTTCTTCACAGTCAAATCTTTCTCAGATTTAATTTTTTCATCTAATTCAGTGCATCTTGAACATACGTCGGTACGGGGGCTGCCAAATCCAATATTGTAGTAACTATTGAATATATTACGAAAATAACTTTCTTTTACTTGCTCTTCTGGTCCCAATTTCTCACAGTACATTTTCCACATTTTTCTTATGTTTAAGTTGGAATCTAAATATTTTCGTTTAACTGAAGATGAACAATAAATTAACACGAATGTACAATAAATTAAACAGAATTTTAAAAATATATACATTAAATGATGTTGAGTGCAAAAACAAAGTAAAAAAATGGCTAAAAGCACATAGTTATGATGAAACTGAAAATATACTGGCATCATTAATATAAATATTCAAGCATATTTCTGTTAGGTAGATAGATACCTTTATTGCTATGATTTGGAAATGTATCAATTTTGTTACATAAATTTTGTACTTGTAATAATAATTATTAGAGTAGATTATTTTAGGTTTATTACAAATCAAGTGTTTCATACATCAGAAGGAGCGGGTCTCTCCAAACACAGGTTTTCAAGTCCGCTGGGAGTTACAAAAAAAATATTATTAGGTTTGGGACCCAAACCTAATAATATTTTTTTTTGTAATCAATAAAGGATATTTTGATTTTTGATTTTTTTTTGATATACTTAACGAAGTTGAAAGGAAAACTATCAGAGTTGAGTACTAAGTAAAAACTAAAAAGTTATAGACGACCAACTTATAAAATGTACTCGGAAAAGTAAAATTTCATTGAAAATTAGTACTGAATATAAATTTACGAACCACGTGAAGTTAAGGAAATATAAAATCATTGCAGCTTTAATAATAATAATAATAATAATAATGCCTAATTTAATAGCAACGTGTTGTGAGGTGTGAGTGTGAACTTAAAAAATGGTTGCAACTACGAAACCCTACACTGCGCGTGGCCCGACACGCACTTGGCCGGGTTTTTACCTACCATGATCCATTTCTGCTAAAAAACAGTATTTTCGAGGATAGTTCCTTTTAAATTGATTTTTATGCCATTTTGAGAAATGTAAGTATGCACTATCTTATATCATCGACGTGAAATACATATTCCAGTAATTTTCTTTCTTGATGGTCATTGAAGACATTGAATGACCAATGGCTGATATCTCCCTAGTTTCTTTCCTGGACTACCTTTTTTATATGTCGTTGCAAGGTAACAGCGTAAGCCCATACTTTTTCGCAGTTTTGCCTAAGAGCACATGTTTATGTAAAATTATAATAACCTCAAATTGGAAGGTAATGCCAGTAAACTGTCTACCTTAATTTAAAATTTATATAGTACTAAAATAAGACAGTAACACGAATAGCATGATTCGTATGAACATTTTCTAATAATCGTAAGAAACTTACCTTTATTTTTATTTTAATAAAGTCACTAAAAATCTTTCGTTGCATACACCTACGCTAGTACACGACTCCGGCGTCCTAGCGAAACTGATCGAAGTTCGTCGACGTTCGGGAAATCTCGGCACACGCACACAATAAGACTAACGCTTGATACAGCAGTGTACGAGTAGGTACTTACCCGTTTTAGGCGCCCCACCCGTTTTAGGCCACCTTCCCCTATGTTTGACATCATCGGGTGTAACGGATATCCTAAACTAGATTTATGTATAATCCATTTCACTATTTTTAATTCCTCATCTTGTGTAGTTTTGGGTCCTTTCTCACAACAATTAGCACTTTATTATGTAGTTTATTGTGTAGCGTTCCTTAAGGTATTTTAAATGTTTGGCTAGCCTTATTTAAGGTTATTTTATTATGTTTTATAAGTTTTATTGCACATTCCAATTGGTCTTGTGCGTAAGTTTAACCACGAGTGTTCTTCGTGGCTGTGTTCGTAGCCATCTAAAAACAAATAAAGATTAATAGATATAGCATATGGCACGATACCTAGTCATTAACTAAATCTAAGAATCATTCATTAATTGAACGCATACCGATATGCTTTGCAGTTGAACATAATGTTCACACTATGCTCTTTTTTTTTGTTCCTCTGAGGAAATGCATTAAACTGCATACCACCGAGCCGGTGGTTATGTGGGGCTCTCCTTCCCAGACGGGGAAGCCCTACCCACTAAAAACCGCCATCAGGCATTGTAGGGGGGTCTCAGGATCGAGGGTCGCATCTGAGGACCCCCAGCCTTTGCTCCCCTGTTTCCACCAGGGAAGCCCTTCTCGGGGGAGTGTTCGCAACCTCCCCCGTCTGACCTCCTACGACGACACCCCTCAGCCATGCGGAGGTGTGATCCCTCCCGGGTCGCATCCGTGGGCACGAGCTTTGTCGTGCCCGCCAGCGACCCGCGGCGGCGCATCAGGCCATTATCTGGC
The DNA here is from genome assembly GCA_963935595.1 of Schoenobius gigantellus. Taxonomy (NCBI): domain Eukaryota; kingdom Metazoa; phylum Arthropoda; class Insecta; order Lepidoptera; family Crambidae; genus Schoenobius; species Schoenobius gigantellus. The sequence continues at coordinate 42,955,152 of OZ012541.1, read as the reverse complement.
CCGACGCCGCCTCCTTCGAGCGGGATAAGAACTTCAAAACCTAATTATAAACTCATAAATTATTTGGTACACTATGAGAATATTTGGTTTTAATTATGAACACCCTAAAAATGAACAACTAAATCACTGTTACTCGTCGCAAAAATACTGTTCAATTATTGGTTTTTAAATTTAGATAGAAGTATATACAATAAAAAGTGAGTTTTACATGTATACAACATATGCGAAAACTAAAATCTGGAGTGGTATATCTCATAAAAATCTTGTGTCTGAATACCCATTCATAAATAAAATAATCGTAAAAATGTTAGAGACCAATAGATGAACAGTAAATTGTACAAAAACCGTTAGTAAATTATGACATTTCCGTTAATTTCCTGTTAGAATAATGAATAAAGTTTACCTAAAAAAATCGTACGAAAAGCGATAACTCACCTTACGAAGTTCTCCATACAAATGGCTGGAAATGACGTTCACACGCTTTGCGTTGGAACATCACAAGCGAGACTTGATTCAACTATTTAGTGTTGTACTGTTATTACTATATTGTTGTGTATCAAATTACTATAAATATATATTGTTGTACTGTCATCAAATTATTTAGTGTTGCCATTTCAAAAAAATACCCCGTTTTTATAGGAACTTTGTAATGCTTGAAAAATAAAAAAATATTGAATTTGTTCATCTACTGGGTACCGTTCATTTACTAGGCCACCTCGTCACCTATGTTGTACTAATTATATTGATCCACATCTGTCTCAGTTTGTGCCATATTTTCTATTTCATCTTGACCCATTTCTTCCATGTCATCTTCAATGGCATATGACGAGCTGCTATCGTGAACTGAATAGCTCTCATCATCGTTATCGTCATCTTCAGAGTCATCTTTTCTTTTATGTTTTTCTAGAGAGAGCTAAATCTTATGTTCTAAAGCTTTCATCAAGTGAATAATTCTTTTTTCCAAGATTTCTTCTTATGATATTTTTTTAGGTGTATTTATAATCATATTATGAGGTACAACGTTATTTGATATGAAATTTTCTGATCCATTGCAATTTTTTATTGGAGTAGAAATTACAACATTTGACGTTATCGTAACAGACGTTTCTTCATGACATTTAGTCTCCGTAGTAGTTTTACCTGCTTGATCATCCCGGTTTCTAGTTAATTTAAAATCAAGACTTACTTTATAGGGAAAATCTTCTGCTGAGACTGAAGTACCCGGTTGTATTTTTATTTTCTTGTTTTATCCCTTATTTACATTCTTTGTTTTCGGAGTTCTCGTCTCTTTTAAATATTCTAACACTGCCTGATCAACACCATAATTAGTAGCATCTTTAAATTCAAAAAACTCTTATATTGAGTAGGTAATTCCAAAAAGATTTTACTAACGTCAAAACATTTAAGATCTTGTATTGCTCGCTAGTTCGTAGTGGCTTGGAGTATGCGTATCAAGTGTGGAACCCGAGGTACAAAGTATACATAAATCGGTTAGAAAATATTCAAAAAAAGTTTTTACGTTATCTGTGTTACCGCACAGGTGTACCATGGGACTCTTACAAATATGCCCAGATATGCAAAAAATTCCATTTTCTTACATTGCAGGATCGCCGTTCCATTGCCGATGTAATTTTTCTTAATAAAATTGCATCCAGTAAAATAGATTGTCCCGAGCTTCTCTCATTGTTACAATTTAGAATCCCCTCAAGGCATCTTCGTAGTTTTAAACCATTTTATGAACCTACCTCGAATACTCACTACAGAAGAAATTCATTTCTTCTACGTGCTGGTAGCAACTACAATAAGTTATGTGAAAAGGTTGACATTGGTGTGTTCGATCCATGCTTTAATTCTTCACGCGGTAGACTGCTCAAACTGTTTGAATAAGTATTAACAATAACAGCTTTACATAATATTAGTGTATTTTTTTTTGTTTGTTTGATGTAAATCTTATGCTCTCTTAAGCTTAATATGATAATAATATGAATAGTGTCTGTTTAACTAAGTGTCAAACTATTACTCTGTCTTTACTTGTGTAGATCTATAATTAGTTTATTGTTGTATAATTTTGTTACTATATTAGTCATAATAACTGTTGATCTACCATTAAAACAAAAATAAAATAAAATAAATAAAAATAAATAAATAATCACAACATTAAGATAGTAGATATTAAATACCTACTATCTTACTGTTGTGATTACTTAAATAATTAGTCTTATCAATAAAACGACCCATATTGCCATTTTGCAAGTTATTTTAACTATAAACTCTTGACACAATAAAAACTAATAATAATATAAAAAAGTACCTTCCTACTAGGCAAGGGCAGTGAATCAAATATAACAACAACAACACAATGAGATCAGATTTTTCAAATTCTAGTCAGTCTTCTTTTACCATAAACATTAATCAAAAAGTCTTAATTGTTATTGTTACCTACCTAACTTTACTTAATATAAATATGTATAAACTTTAATATAAATTCTGAACATCAAAACCTGTGCATCAAACAAAACTCAAAAAAGAGATCAAAATTTCATCTTATAGTAAACTTATCCAATATTATAGTGACACCAATTAGTTATATCAAATGTTAATATCCCCCTTCTTTCAGTGATAGGTTCTGGTAAAACAACTTCAATATCTATTTTGTCTATGACAGACAAATCATCATTAACTGGCCAAGCAAATTAACTGGCCAAGCATATTACCTATATGTCTTAGAAACTTCACTTTGAAGTTATCTGTATCTTTTTCTTGTAAAACTTTCCCTACGTAATATTTAACTCCTTTTTCTAAGTTGTATTTAACGAGGACATAGTCTCCTGAATTTGGAGATTGGCTGTCATTTAGGACTGTAATATGATATTCTTCGTCCTTATTACTGGTCTCGGGATTTTGACCTATTTCCTCGTCTGAACAATAATCTTCTTCAAAAGAGTCTTCCAATTCATAATCAGAACTATCATGAGTAATCTACTTCTTCGTCAGTATCTTCACTTTTCTTGTAAGCTTTTTTTTGTTTCAAGTCGATACATCCCCCTCAGATGGAACATAGTTTACATTAAGCAATACATGTTCTGCAGGCGTGGATTTAATTTTAAAGTTTTTTGAGTCTGCGCTTGACGAATGAAACGTGTGTATCACATTATCCTGAATTTCATTCTCAGTATTAACTTCTACCTCGTTTTGTGCATTTGATGCATTATTATTCTTCTCGGATGTTCGCAGTAATATGTATATTAGACGTAACAATCACTCTTTTATCATTCGAAGTAGTTTTCAAATAAGGAGCTGAATTTTCTGTATTTATTGATTTTAACTTGAAATCCAGATTTACGGTAAATGCAAAATCATCAGAACTGTACGATTTGCCAGGCTGAATGTTTATTTTTTTGTTTCGGGCTTGCTTCTCATGCCTTTTTGGTGTTCGTAATTCTGTCAAATAATCTATAAGAGCGCGATCTACACTGTAGTCAGCAACTTCATAATAATCTGGAAGTCGTCTCAAAACTTTTTAGCATTAAACGGATATAATTATACCCGTGGTCGCAAAAGCACTTAAAATACACTCGGCGTCAAGAAAATCGCACCTTTTAAAAATCTTGTTCAAAAATTCCTAAACCAAAAAGGAGTATCAAAAAACAATTAAATTTAAACTTTTGTTTAATTATAATGATACAAAAAACATTAAAATGAAATAAATAATAAAAATCCTTAATTAAGTCCTAAATAACAATCGATGATTTACAAAAAAAAAATTTACAAAAAGTGTCTTAAAATTAACTTAAAATCTAGTGCCCTTGCCCTGATGACGGCTTCCATGCGGTCCCTCATGGACCTCACCAACTTCAGGAGCTCTTCTTAAGGGACAAGATCCCATTCCTCAATTACCGCGTCTTGGAGTTCCTGTAGAGTCGAAGGAGCTGGATCCCGAGATCGAACCTTCCGTTTAAGATGGTCCCAGAGGTGCCTATCTGATTCAGATCCGGGCTTCTCGCTGGCCACTGCATCACAGAAATTTGGGACCTCCGCAGAAAGTCGCTCACGATGGCTGCAGTGTGGGCGCGAGCGTTGTCATGCATTAATGTGAACCCCTCGCCAAAAAATTCGGCAAAGGGGACCACATGCACTTCCAGGATCTCTGTGACATAGCGGCGAGCAGTCAGCGACCCTTGTCCGCGAGCACCTCCCGCCCGGGAGACGCAGACAAGGTCGGTTTTGCCGGCAGCCGACATACCACCCCAGAACATGCAGGATCCGCCTCCATATTCCACCGTCTCCTGGATGCAGGCTTGGGCGAAACGTTCACCCTGCCTCCAGTATACCCTTCTTCGTCGGTCGTTGCAGAAAAGACACTCGCGTCTAGTCTGAGAAGAGAACAGCTCCCCACTGCTCAAGGGTCCAATCGACGTGGTCACGAGCAAACTGTAAGCGGGCTCGCCGGTGCGCTGCAGTCAATTTTGGACCTGTAGCAGCTCTGTGGGCTGCTATCTTCTTCTCCTTCAGTCTTCTTCTAATCGTAGAGACGCTCACGGTGCGTCTGCGAGCTGCCTGGAGCTGCTGTTGCAACTGAACAGCGTTTGAGAAGCGATTTCTCAAAGAGTACGACACAACGAACCGGTCGGTTTCCAAAGTGCAGTGACGTCTACCGGACCCATGTCTCCGGATATAGCCACCGGTCTCTAAAGAGCGCTTGTATACTCTTCGAACCGAGAAACGGCTCAGGAGACACATTTTTGAAACAATAGAATTCAAATTCGCATTCGAAATCGTAAGACTCGCATACGAATTTCCAAATTCACTATTTTTGAATATTCATTCCGTGAATTCTGCAACGAGCGGTCCTACCTACTCGTTTCTGATTTCTACTAGTAGAATGTACGCACAGTTTGTACATTCCGTTTTACTTGAGATTCGTCGGCTTTTTAAATTAATGAGTTATTGCACTGATTATTGCGTTTCGGATTTTATTTTTTCTGTGTGTATAACGGTTTCTAATACAGAATTTGTTTTTAATGACAATACTCAATTCGAGTGACTCAAAAATCTTTAAAATTGGGAACAGTAGAAAATAATTTCGCGCGTGATTTGCATTCGTGTTCGAATTCAACATTCATTTCTAATGTTTCAAAAATGCGTCTCCAGATTCAGTTGGCGTCGGCGACATCACACTGCCGCATCCCTGATTGCAGTAGTGCAACCACTTGAGCGGCCTCATCAGCTGTGGTATCCATCTTCCAGGTGTTTTTTCTTTAGTAAAATGTACAGATGTGTCCTCTTCAACGGTTGAATAGCGAATGACCCACATTTACCCCGTGTTGACCCTTTTATACCCACAAAGGAAGCGCAACTAACGACTCTCCCGGGTAGCAAAATTTGCAAGAAATTTTTGTGACACTATATTTGTTGCTTTAGGTTTTATTTGATAATGAAAAGTAATGTTTTTTATTAAGTTCATTAAGTAACCTTTTAAATAAAATCATAATAAATGTGACTGCATCTGCATATCAAAAGTTAATGACATTTGAAAGTGATGTTCTTAGAGGTGCGATTTTTTTGACGCCGAGTGTATTATCCTTTCGTTTAGATAATTCTTCCATGACCTGGGTCCGATGGATTTTCCAATTTGAACTGAGTCAAAATATTACGCCAAAGACGTTTTAGTGGACCATAGGTACATACGTCTAAAGGTTGCGTCAGGTAAGTTGAATTCGTTGGAAGTAGAACAAAACGTATATTATTCTATTCGCAAAGAGATACAATATCTGGGCTTAAATGTGACGCCAAATTATCACCCACAACTAACTTTGGGCCTGAGAGCTTGGCCGCCCATGGAACAACGACGCTGACAAACCAATCTTCAAACAAACTTGCATCAAACCAGACTGTAGAGGAATGATTATAGCGAACTTGACTAGGACCACCTGAAACCCACTGTGTCCACAGGTGCTTGGATTTGTAAACAACGTACGGTGTCAGCAGTTGTCCATCAACAGTGGCTGCGAACATGATTGATATGCATCCCTTTGAATGATTCATAATCCTCTCCGGATACTTTGATCCTCTTTTCACGATACATTTTGACTTCCCCGGGTCATCTTACAAATTAGTCTCATCGTAGTTTAGTATATTTTTCTTTGGTATTTCTTGTAAAGATTCTTTTAGATTATTAAAATACTGACGCATTTCATTGCAAGATTTTTCTGCCCTCGCTTTTTTATGTTTGATGTGACACGCAGAGACAACGCTAGACGATGAATTGACGTTTTAAAAATCCGTACGCCCCTCTATTCTTCTGAGGTACGCCCACTTTTCACACAGTTTACAGTCTCTCACTCTCTCTATCGAAATTATCTCGGACTTTCTCGGTCATATAAATATTGAAGATCGGGTGAGGTTATTTCACGCTTAGATTGTACCTATATTTACTTCGTCGTCGTTGCCTTTTTGTTCGGATTCTAATTCATACTCACTTATTTCTAAGTAGTCTTCACTTCAGTCTCTGTTCAGTACGCAGCCGGTCGTATGTAGGGCAGAAAACCCCGTGGTCGTATGTAGGGCAGAAAACCCCGTTGTCGTATGTAGGGCAGGAAACCACAAGCAAACACGCCGTGACATACTTATGTCCGTGATATACGGCTCTTAGGATGGCACGTTGAATATGCCTAAACCAACTCAAAGATTGTCTAAAGACTTACTGGTAAGTGTCCCATCAGCAGCTTCTGGACACCGACGAAGGGAGGAGCGCACTCCCTTCTGTAGACCACGTCGTTCAAAGCCCAGCAATGAAGCTTTGGTTCTCTTGAGTAAAGTTGTTGGGAACACTTACACAGATAACTACACTAATTATCATGAAGCAAATTTTTGCTTCGTGCTATCATGTACAGGGGGCCTTCTTTAGGCTACCAAGAAACACCTGAGTTAAACTGAACACTACAGCTATGTAAGCTGGGACGGGAACACTCGAAACCTTAGTGTATTTTGTCCCCGACCGATTCACTCGCCAGCCTACGGCGCAGTGATAAATTTTTTAAGATTTAGGGGGACAAAAATATTAATTACTGAAATCATGAGTCAAAGGTCATTTATAACATTAAATGATGTCAAACAATCATTATAATATAATTTACATAACTTGGTGATTTGTGTTTTTTGTAGGTTCATTTGCTACATCACTTCTCATCTAACACAACTTCTGGTTCTTGTAAAAGGTTATAAGTTCTTCAATTGGCTTAAATGTTTTTGTTTTACAGGTACTACTCTGATGTAAGATATTACAGGATGTAAAGATATGAGCAAAATTTGTATTAGATCTTTATTAGTTTGATGCCTGATCATCTTTCTGGTGTTATGCTCTCTGTAACATCTAACATCTTTGTGGCGATTTTCCTGTGCGATTCCTGCAAGCATACCAATTGGCAATAAAAAATTGTCGATGATATCTTTGCTGTGTGTTTATAGACTCAGATAGACTGTTGGTGTCATATCATACCACCTGTATAATTCGATAAAGAACAGTAGGTAGTTTCTTTCGCATTTCGGCGAATTTGTCACTTTTAATTTTTCTTTAATAATATTGTAGTAAGGAAGAAACGAGTTTCATAAGTTTTTTCGGATTTCAAATGCGCTTAATGAAAAATATTGATGGCTGATTAATTTCAAATCAGTAAATAATGATAAAGCTTCTTGACACGAACAAGACAGTTGTCCTGCCAATTTCTTTAACAACTTGGCTTTTATCGGGTTAGGTTGATATGCCTAGCTAGGACAAGTGAAGCTGCGCTCCGGTTTTCTTCTGAGTGTAACTTCATCGAAGCAGCATTTGGAGAACTTTCATGCAGCCAGGAAAATTGTTAACGTTTTAGAGAAGTAATAGATCCTTTTCATATATATCGTATTTACTGACTGTTTTTATCACGACGTTATTAATCGAAGATCTAATCGCCTTCAGAAAGTCATCCATGTTTTTAATATTTGTGCCACAAGATACCGCTCAATCAGCTGCCTGCTTCATTATAGCTCCTCTATACCATCGGGTCATCGGGTGCTCCTTGCCGTGGCCCGATTCATGACATGACTTTTGATATTGCTGCAGTGACGATATTACGTGAAATATCTTTTTATTTCGATACTAATTCGAAGGCGAGTCAGATACAAAATATATAGTTTCAACAATACACACACGACGTGTCAGCAGTTTGGGCACAACTGCTGAAACGTCTTGTCGTAAGCAATCACTAACAGTGTAAAATGTTTGATGTTTCAATTCACCTGTGTCAGGGTCTTTGAAATAATCAAAAACAACTACCGTATGTTGTGAATGTGATATTTGTTGTCTGCTACCGCCAAAGTGGTACGACTGTTACAGTGGCTCTTTATTACATTATACAGCATAATTCTCACTGAAGTCTATATGAACTATGCACTGGCCTTCTTGAAGTGTTTGTTTTAATAACTTAACTGACTGATACTGACCAGAGATATTGAAAAAAAAAATCTTCCAAGATATTATGCAATACCTAGATAACTTCCTTCGGTGACTTTAGTTGTTTTGTGTTTTCAGTAATACGTAGTTTTTGTCTGCCTAATAAATTATTAATAACTATTTTTACAAGCTTTTATTTAACTTGCAATGTATGTAAGTATGTTCGGGTGGAATCTTGCAACTCGATTTTGAAGCAGATATCTTTAACCGATTGAGCTGAAATTTTTTATACATGTTCAGTTTGGATGACAATGCATGGTTGACCGTGTGACGTCATTTTAAATCCAAGATGGCGGCATACCCAAGATGGCGGATCAATTATTTTTAATGCACCCCTACAATATGGGTATCAAATAAAAGGCCTTGCTAAGAGTAACTCGAAAAATAATGTGACGTCACTATTTATCCAATATGGCGGACTTCTAAAGCTTGAAAATCAATTTTGATGTAGATATCTTTAACCGATTGAGCTGAAATTTTGTATACACACAGTTTGGATGAAAATGCACGGTTAACTGTGTGACGTCATTCTAAATCCAAGATGGCTGCATACCCAAGATGGCGGACCAATTATTTTTAATGCACTCCTACAATATGGGTATCAAATAAAAGGTCTTGCTAAGAATAACTTGAAAAATTAAGTGATGTCACTATTAATCCAATATGTCGTACTTCTAAAGCTAAAAATCAATTTTGAAGTAGATATCTTAAACTGATTGTGCTGAAATTCTGTATAGACGTTCCGGCAAACGACCTTGCAACAATAATGCGTTGAATGAGATGAACAGACTGAGAAACGTGTCCAGTGATAACTAAAAAGTAAAAAATAAATTAAATGTAAAAAAACCTTTTTAAAAACAAGCTTTTATTTAAATGCGCTAAAAAGAATTAATAAACTTTTACACTAAAACTTTTACTTAAAACTTTTACTTATTCATTTCACATTTGACACAATTTATATGACATAAAAGCTTGTCGCGAGATTTACTTTTGTAGGTAAACACGTAAATTAAATAATTTGATGTAAATAATTTTATACATTTCAATTTTCAAAGTAAATACGAGTCGGTACTTAAAAGTACTCTTTTAAGTACTTTTAAGTTACTACACACAAGTAAATCTCGACAAGCTTTTATGTCATATAAATTGTGTCAAATGTGAAATGACGTTATAAGTAAAAGTTTTAGTGTAAAAGTTTATTAATTCTTTTTAACGCATTTAAATAAAAGCTTGTTTTTAAAAAGGGTTTTTTACATTTAATTTTTGCATATAACAACAGAATGTCAGATTTAATTTGGCGCAGATGTAGATTGTAGTTTGGCTCATTTTGAAAAACTAAATCAGTTAACTAAATTATTTCGGAACATTCTTATCGGATATAGGCATATTCTCCATCCCGTCTTCTAAATCCGACTCAATAAGTACATCTTTTTCGGTACGACGAGTAAAGTTAGCATACTCCAAATGAAATATTTTTTTCTTGATATAACGCCTGTATCACAGTTTCTTCAGATCGTCATATTTCGTTGTGGTTATAGGTAGAAATGTTTTGTATTTTTGCTGAAGTGCTTTTGGCCTTGCAACGATTCCTATAGTGTTTTCTTCAGCTTCTATCATACTGTATTTAATAGTCATGGTATTTAGTGACGATTTTTTGAAAGTTGCTATTCGTACTTTGCTGATCTAGCCAGTTAAGTTTCCCTTTCAATCTTTTTCAGAAAACTCCTTGCAATTTTTGAAATCCTCATGTGTAAGGTTTTCTACAATATACGGTTCAGGGTCTTTTCGAGCTAACTGAAAAACTGCACTTCGGTGCGCACTTCCTCATATAACTTAGGTAGGAGACTGTTTGCGACTGTTTTCCTGGTAGGTAATTTATATGAAAGATTTAGCATTTCAACGAATTTCTGAAATTCTTGGTCTTCAACTATACTTAATAGGAAATAACCTTTAGCAATTATTTTACTAACTGATGATCTAAATTATTCGATTTACCTTTAGGCAAAGGTCCTGAAGAAACCAAATAATCGTTAATTGGTCTAGGGTGGCGTGGCGGTGGTGCGGGACATGGCACTGCTGATGGAAAGCATACTAAGGTTTCTTTTTAGTATTTGCAGTAGAAACTATTGCGAACTCAGACGTAGACGCAGTGCTTATCGTGGCGCATCTTTCTTCTACTATAGGTACTGTGGGATGTTTTCGAGTCAAATGTCGGTTTAAATTGTTTGACGATCCCACCTGAATATTTAATATCGAAGAGCAATAGTGACATTTAGCTTTTTTATTATCAATTGGCTCAAAATGATCCCAAATAGGACTCCGCTTCTTGCGCATTACCTTCATGGTCCATTAATTAATTCACTATAAGCCACTTAAGAGATATTAAGTTGTGGATATTACAAAACACAAAATGCAACAGTTGTTCGGTTTTGAATAACGCTGATATAACTAGGCAACCGTCTTCGCGCTACACTACAACATTAACCTTTTAAAATTAAAGTAGGAACTTAATTCAAAAGAAATGATAGCTTGTTCAATTTAATACACAGGGCTAATAATAATCGTTAACATTCTTTGCGGAAGCAAGTGAGCCGTATAGAATCAATGGCGGCAATCTCATTTTCAGTTATTTTTGGGTAAATGAAAAAAACGTTCTGTAAAGCACAAAGTAGTCATACTGTATTACTGGCCATTATTATAGTTAGTACTAAAGATTAATGATACATTAGAACATAAATATATACGTCTACTTGCATTTTAGCGTATTTATTGTGTGTGTATGTGACACCAACTTTAATAGAGATGGCCGCCTTTGACCCCACGCCTTATGAAGATTACCTCTTTTGATTCTAAATAATTTAATGCAGAATTAGGGTCGTGCTAAATGACAATGATATAAAATATTTTTTAAATAATAACTTTTATTACGCATCTAACAACAATCAGTCATCTTTTATTACAATCAGTCTATAGTTGTGAGTTTTTTTTCAAAATTGGCTAGAAGACTTACATACTTTCCTCCTTTTGAAGCTGAGTACATACATGTCTAACTAATGAGTTAGTCATTATTTCTTAAATACTAAATTACCAAAAAAATAAAAATAGAAAATTTTTAAATATCAAAAAAATTACGGGACAGAATAATTAAATTAACCTTCTCCGACTTGTTCATTTAAAAATATCAAATCACAATTAAAAAGGAATTAGTCTTAATTTAACAGAAACAAATGATTTAATGCCTCACCTAAATTCGCAAGTCACTCACTTCCTCGAGTGATTCATGGCAGTACTCGCCTTCAGGAGGAGAAGTAAAGGTTAGGGAGTCCTGGCTTAAAATCAAATTCTTGTAATACTGAAGTGTGAGTATTTCCTGCCAGTCCCTGCTAAAATGTTTATTTAGAAGGTTATTAATATCTTTAACTTTGTTTTTATTAAGTGCAACAGTTTTGTTTATTTGTTTTGGGTTAAGCATTGAAATAACTTTCTGCCGTTTGCAAATATTAGTAGCAGTACCAATGTCGCTTTTATACAAAGTTTCACCTCGCACAAGTATGTTGCCTGGTTATTAGATCGGACCAAAATAAATCTTTTGCACTCTTTAAATCTAACATTCCATGAAGTAGTCGGCGCCAGTATATTTCGAGCTGCTTCTCTCCAATCATATACAGGGCAGTTATCCCCAAATTGTAATACTGTTGAAGTTGGAGATATGGATGGATTCTTTTAATTCGTCTGGGTGTAATATAATTTTATTTTTTTTATTTTTTTTTCAATTACGCCAAATGCACGATCTGGTGGCTTGTATAAGTGTCCTGTTACCGGGAAAACAATTTCTATGTTTTTTATAGTTGAGCAAGCCACTTAGAGCATGCCGCAATAACAATAGAATTTTTATTTTCTCCGCCGCAACCATCAGCTACTAAGCGTATTGCCAGTTTTATCTATAGTAAATAGCCGAGGAGATTAAGTTAGAGTATTTATGGAATTCATCTTCTGTGCAACAATATGCAAATACGTTATCCTTGGTCATTGGCTGATTAGAGGATCCTTCGACCATTGTGAAGTTATACAGGTAAAGCTGGCGACTGTAGTAAGTAATTTGATCCGGTAACTTTGGAATAGGTAGATTTTTTTGACAATGAAACGATATGATTTTCAGATCATCGTTCTGCTCACGCAATTTATCAAAGAATGCCTTTGCTCTTAATTTATGAACTCTTTTTTTAGTTATCAGCTCATTTTTATTCTGTAGTATTAGTTTGCAATTTAATTTTTTCAGTTAATTCTAGGCATGTTGAGCAGACAGCAGTCTGCGGTGAACCGAACCCTATATTGAAAAAAATATTAAATACATATCGAAAATATGACAATTTTACGTCATTGTTCAGTGTTCAGAATTTTTATACATATTATAACTTTGTAATATTTAGTTCCGGTGGTAGATATTGACGTTCGGCACATTTAGATTTACGTAAGTTATAAGGCGCATAACACATTGCACCGGACACCGCTCCGGTGTGCGGTGCTGCGGTTTTTAATTTTGACTGGAGAATCTTAATTTGTATACAAAAACCGCAGGGTATAACACACTCGCACCGCATCACCGTGCGGTTGTGCGGCGAGCGCGACGGCACCGCACTCCTGGACGGTGACGCGGTGCGGTCCGCGGGGTATGCCACACTGTGCCGCAGTATCGTACGGATTTTTGCGTAGAAAGGACGTGCATACGCGTAATAGATCTCAACATAGATAATGCGGTGATGCGGGGCGTCGTCGTGCACCGCAGCTCCGGACGGTGATACGGAGCAAACCGTACGGTGGCACGGTTCCGTGCCGCCGCAGCCGCATGCGGTTTTCGTCCCTCCGTACACCGCAGCGGTGTCCGGTGCAATGTGTTATGCGCCTTATAGTTATATAAAGTTAGTAATAGTTTGTGCCAACCCTAGGCAGCCATCTTACCTGTTTCTTTTGGCACTGTTTTCCATTTTTCTGGATTTCTTTGTCGTTTTCTTGTGAAACTATTTATAGTTACTGAAGAATGGACCTCCTTATTTGCTAATTATATAAATTAAACACCACTTTTACAACTTATACTGCCATAAATTAATTAAATTCACAGACAAAAAGTGCACTGAAAACTTATTTTCGCCATCTTGTCGCGTGATGGTCACGCACTGCTGTGATTGGTCGAGTGAGCACTAGCGCCGAGTTTGATTCTGAAAACGCTGAAGATTGCCATTGTTTATGTGTGTGCTTGGTGAGGTCATTATGTTTTCTTGTTCGTTTCCAATAAAAGATTATGTTAAAAGAAGTTGATTTATTCATTGTTGTTGTTGATTTAGACATTGCAACTAGACTTGACGGAAAAAGAACAGATACAGATCTGTAAAAATTAAGTGACAGCTGACAGACCACAGACTAATAATAATAGCTATCTCTCAACATAGGGGACGGGGGGGGGGGGCTTTTGAATAATAATTAGCTAGGAAACATAATCTTAAATGTAATAAGAGGTTTGACAGTACGTCCACTTCTAGTGGTGATAGAAGTACTTGTTCCATCATTTTGTACCCTATCAATACAACTTTCATCTGATATCCCATCACTGTAATTACTATCATCATTTACATTAACATTATTATAACATTCATTATTTATTACGGTTTCATTATTTTGAATGACACCATTACAATTACTATTTTGTTCATTATCACTAATATCCAAATCAGTAGGATTAAGAACATATTAAGAAAAATAATCATTTAAATTATCTTTCTTTTTACATGATTTTTTCAAGTCACCTAATACAGATTGTGTGAAATACCTCCTGTTTCTTTTATACAACTTGCCCTTATCATCCTCAACCAGATAAGACCGAGGCTCTTTGCATTTACTTTTAATTAAACCTGGGAACCATATATAATCATGGGACTTCTTAAAATACACTCTGTGTCCTATGTCTAACTCTGGTAAGGGATGTGAGCTCTTATCAAAGTATTTTTTAACAGTATTCTTATAATTATAATATTTTTTAATCATATTTATATACCTTAGGTTTTGAATGTTTTTTTGAAATAGGCAACAAAGTATTTAAATTTCTAGAAAACAGCAATTAAGCTGGAGACGGCATATAGGCCTTGGGTGTATTACGATAATTTAGTAACCCCAAATAAAGATCAGACCCATCTTTACATCTCCCCCTTTACACCCCTCATTACACTCTGTCCATTTGACAGAGAATTTTGGGCTAGTTTTTACATGTAAAAAGGTATAATTACTTATTTTTTTTTAATAGTCTGAGGTGAACTGTGTTCCACAGTCTGTTACCACAATCTCAGGTATCCCGTGTCTGGCAAACACTGATTTACAATTTACAATAGTACATTCACTTGATAAATCATCTAATTTGCAAATCTCAATATATTTTGAATAATAATCAACAAACACTAGAAAGTCTTTACTGTTAAATGTGCATATATCAATTCCCACTGTATGCCATGGTAGGTTTACAATATTATGGTGGATCAACGGCACTCTTGGAATGTTTGGTCTATATATTTTACACAAGACTCACATTTGAGAATAAAGTCTTCCAGATCCTTGCTTATGTCTGGCCAAAAATACACATTCTAGCTCTAGTTTTACAAGTCTATAGACCTACATGACCTTGGTGAATTATTCGTATCATTTCCATCCTCAGAGACTCTGGTATTACAATCAAATTACTTTTTAGAATGACCCCATCTAACAGTGATAACTCATCCTTAAATGTCCAAAATGGTCTCACTATTTTATTTAGTTTATTTATATTTGATGGCCATCCATGGTTTATGTAATTAATTAATAATTGTAGTACAGAATCTTTCTTAGTTGCATTTTGTATTTCATATAATTTTGTATTAGATATGGGTAAGTTGTCTTTGAAATCTAACATGACATATTATATCTTCATTTAACAATAAATTTTTTTCTTCTACATTAGATTCTGAATAGCTACGAGACAAAGTGTCCCCATCTAACAGTGATAACTCATCCTTAAATGTCCAAAATGGTCTCACTATTTTATTTAGTTTATTTATATTTGATGGCCATCCATGGTTTATGTAATTAATTAATAATTGTAGTACAGAATCTTTCTTAGTTGCATTTTGTATTTCATATAATTTTGTATTAGATATGGGTAAGTTGTCTTTGAAATCTAACATGACATATTATATCTTCATTTAACAATAAAAATTTTTCTTCTACATTAGTTTCTGAATAGCTACGATTAAAATTTTCTTAAAATTTTCCAGGGTGATAAAAAAGTAACCGTGTATAATAGTCTACCAGGTTTGTAACTTACATGCAAGTTATATCCTTGAACTGACAACATCATTCTTTGTAATCTGGCTGGTACCTTGTGTAAAGACTTTTTAAGCAATGTTTCCAAAGGCTTATGATCGGTTTCTACATAGACTTTTCACCCATAAAAATATTGATGCATTTTCAGACAGCCAAAAACTATAGCTAACATTTTATTTTCCAATTGACAATAATTTTGTTCTGTAGAAGACAATGCTCTAGATCCATATGCAATAGGTTTATTATTTTGTAATATTACAGCACCAAGAGCTGTAGATGAACTATTTACAGATAATATTATATCTTGATTTGTATCAAAATAAGAAAGACATGGAGAATTACATAAAATATTTTTAATTATTTCTACAGCTTGTTCCTGATTGCTATCCCAGGTAAAAACAGCATCTTTCTTCATTAGTATTCGTAAGGGTTCTATTAAAGTTGAGTAATTGGGAATAAGTCTTTTTTACACTTTGGATGCTCCATTCTCATTACTGCCTGAACTTTACTCGGATCTGGTGTTACACCCTTGGCTGTGAAGATATGATTCTAGAACTTGTTTTATTAATAACTTACTATACAACTGAACAGTTGACTGTGCATAAATACACAGATCGTCCACATATGGTACAACTCCTTCAACATTTTCAAACATTTGGGAAATGATTCGGCTAAATTCTTCAGGAGCTGAACTGATACCGAAGGGAATCACAACTTGGCTAATATCGATGACTAGCTGTGCCAGCGAACTACGTTTCGCCGTATATTTTTTACCCGTTTTTGCAACATTTGTCATTGATGCTCAGCTCCTATTAGTCGTAGCGTGATGTTATATAGCCTAAAGCCTTCCTCGATAAATGGACTACCCAACACAAAAATAATTTTTCAATTTGAATCAGTAGTTCCTGAGATTAACGCGTTCAAGCAAACAAACAAACAAACAAACTCTTCAGCTTTATAATATTAGTATAGATTGGTCCACGAAATACGGAGTGACCGTAAAGCCCAGTAAATGTCAAGCCATTATTGTTGGCAGTTCGCGTCAATTGGCGAAGATTGATACAAGTTTAATCGATCCTGTCCAATTCAATGGCATAGTAATCCCATTCGAGCCCATTGTTAAGAACTTGAGTTTGCTTATTGACAATTCGTTGTCCTGGAACGCGCATATCAATAGCGTATGTAATAGGGTAAGAGATTCTCTGCGTTCATTTTACAGGCTCGAGAATTTCCTTCCTCCCAGCACCAAGGCTCTCCTCCTCCAAACCCTAGTACTCCCTATCATCGATTATGCTGATGTGTGTGGTACCAATGTTAACCAAGGCCTTCTCGACAAATTGGATCGTATGCTTAATAATTGCATTCGTTTTATTTTCAGTCTTCGTAAATATGACCACATTTCCATATTTCGCAATAAGCTCAAATGGTTGCCTATTCGTCAGCGTAGGGACCTGAGAGTCAAATCATTCTCATCGAATCTTACATCCTTTGATATTGTGATTTCATTATTTTCTTCATCCCATAGTCTGTAACCGGATTGTGAATATCCTACATTTGAGGGTTAATAATTTTCTCCGAAGATGTAATTTCGAAACAACACTTTTTCTTTAAAGTAACGATTTCAATTTGTTTAACATTTTCTGGCTGGTTTTGCATTCAGTAATAATATTAATATGCTTGTCTTGATTAATATGATTGTTTCTTCCATGCTTAATTAACATGTGATATCTATAGAAACTTTATACAATATATCCCTTACACGATTAGCGCAACTGACATCTTCGCGACTTTTTAGGGATCCGTAACCAAATGGCAAAAAACGGAACCCTTATAGTCGTCATGTCTGTCTGTCCGTCCGTAAGTCACAGCCACTTTTCTCCGAAACTATAAGAACTAAACTGTTGTAACTTGGTAAGTAGATGTATTCTGTGAACCGCATTAAGATTTTCACACAAAAATAGAAAAAAGCAATAAATTTTGGAGGTTCCCCATACATAGAACTGAAACTCAAAATTTTTTTTTCATCAAGCCTATACGTGTGGTGTATCTATGGATAGGTCTTCAAAAATCATATTGAGGTTTCTAATATCATTTTTTTCTAAACTGAATAGTTTGCGCGAGAGACACGTCCACAGTGGTAAAATGTGTGGTCCCCCCCCCCCCCCCTGTAACTTCTAAAATAAGAGAATGATAAAACTAAACTAAAAAAAATATATGCTGTACATTACCATGCAAACTTCCACCGAAAATTGGTTTGAACGAGATCTAGTAAGTAGTTTTTTTAATACCTCATAAATCCTACGGAACCCTTCATGGGCGAGTCCGACTCGCGCTTGGCCGGTTTTTATTTAATTACTCTACCAAAGTTGGAAGCTGTCAAACAGTCCTTATTTCCATCCACTCCATTCACTACACGAACTCTGCAGTACAGTTTCTTTTTGGATTTTGTCTCTTTTTTCTTCGCTCCGATTTAAAGTGTTTAAAAAGGTTTGTTTTTCTTTCTCATATATTTCTGGTTGCATGTCTGGCTTTTTACATTTTTTACCCTTAATTCACGTCACTTATTTTTTCATTTCAAAAAGTAGTCTGAATTTTTTACGAATCACTTTTCTCCCAATTGCTTTGTTTCGCAATCGTTTTGTTTTCTAAGGGATTTATTTTGCCTTTGGGACTACGACCTTAGACTAGTACAGTGTGGACATCGTTTTGTGCGAATAAAATGTAACCAAGGCGGCACCTGGTCTGGTAGGAACCTTTGAGGTTCAAATTTTTTCTTTTTCCTCTAACAAGTTTCGCAACAATGCTGTTGAACCGCTCCACTGAATTACTGTCCACATTATGTATCAAGCTTGGTGTAGGTATGTGAGACATGAAGAAACATATTCTGCTCCGAATACTTGTAAAAAAATTATCGGTAGCTTCCGAATTCTGGTCTGATTTATTTTCCTCAGTACAAAAGCTTGCTTGCACCGACCGTGGTCGCCAAAAGCATGTAAGTGAGTCAACAGAAGATGATTGTAAAGCAGCTCAATATTGCACTTCTCTCTGATTCCGAATCAGTTTTATAAATCTTAATATTATTTATTTATTTATTATGATCATGCGGACCGTTTATATTTTTTTATGAAACGCTTTTTTTATAATTTCTTCTAGTTGCGCATAGTTTTTGTTTGCAACCTTGTTTTCACCTAAAATCCATATGACCTCTTAGTACAGAGTTAAGATCACAATGATATTATAAAGGAGATCTCAAAACCTAATGACCACGCTCCCTTAAAATTTCGTCTTTCTCATATTACGAAACCGAATACCGAAAGTTAAATTACAAAGTAACAAGTTTATTACAAAGTAAGTATCAAAATCACCATGTTCTCTAAACTAGAAAGGGACATTGTATCAGTGTTGCAACTTGAAAAAATTACAGGTTTAGCTTTTATAAGCCAGATTCTACCTGTAGGCGGACCATTGTAATTTTTGTACCACATATGGTGTTTTAGGCTCGATTTTCTTATTTCAGCTCATTCACAGATGAAACAGTATTTATTTCGTACACTCAAATAAACAAACCAAACAAATAAATAAATAAACAAACAGGGCAAATTAAATAAAAGCTTATAAAAAAGTAAAAAAGGGGTTATTGTAAAACTATTTAGTTACCGCTTTTCCACCATCTGAGCTGATCAAAACGTTCAACACTTCGAATGTTTTGTCACTTTTCAGTTCCAACATAAGATCAATCGGTATACGATTCTTCATTTCTCATATTCGGAAAGTATGTTATTGCTTACTTATTGCTGCTTACGTATAGGACTTAAAATTATCATCATCATCATTTATTGCTCTCCATAATGTTTCGATACAGGTGGTACTTACATATTATTACAGATCAATTATGGACCCTGCCGGGCACGGCATATTTAAAGTAGGATAGACGAAGCGTTTTTATATTAATGAGCAATTAAATTCTAATCTCATTAAGTATACAATAAATTATAATATGATCAGTAAAAAAATGGAATGTTTCATTAAAATCGATAATTATGTGGCATATTTTACATTATTATTGTATTTATTATATTATTTTATTATTGTATTTATATTTATCAATGTAATATTATTTATTAATCATCATAATAATAAATTCAAATATAATATATTTCATTTAAAATTGCATGTCAACAGGAATTGGTTACATTACATTTATTACAATTTATCATTAAAATATTCTTCGATACTGTAATAGCACTTGTTTATTAATTAAAAATAATTTAAGCTTGTTGATAAATGTATTGTATTTAGTTTCATTCTTGAGAGATTTTGGTAATTTATTATATATTTCAATTGACATGACTAAGGGACCCGAAGAGTGCGTTTTTAATCGCGAAGTTGGAAGATTCAATTTATTTTTGTGTCTCAATGTTATTTTATTTTGTATGTTTTCCCGCTTAGTATAATGTTCAGGGTATTTACGTACAAAGGAGAATGCCGGTTTTTGTATGGAAACCTGTACTCATTGCTTTTAGATGAAATAACCTTTACTGGTCAGGGTATCGGTTAATATTACCACCGTCATCAAAGATTTTTCTTTTCGAATCCGCAGTGCTGAGATTTTTTCACAAAACTATATTTTCAAAGAAGCCCGCCTAAAATAAGCAATACAGCAACCTTGTTCCACATAAGCATTTTTAGCCACAATTATTAACATTTTTAGCATCAGTTTAGTTCATATATACGGAAATAACAGCAAAATATAGCAAAACCAAACAAAACACAAAGGATGCGTAAGCGTAGCTAAACGACGACCGGAAATCACAGAGTATAAAGGTTAGCTTTAGGCTGCGGTCCGAAAGCCGATAAAAGATATGAGCAGCTAGATCACTACATTTTTAGTCATAACATTAACATAATATCAAAAGAAAAATTATTTCAACCGTCGTCCAATCAAATATTATTATTCTGGAGTCGATTTTTTTTTCGTTGCTACGATTCGATTTTTTAAGGCAATGCACATACTTTATCAAATTCTTAACTGCCGGATGTCAGAAATTTGGGTTAACTTTTTCAAATTTATAATTATAACCCGGATTTAATAATTATTCATAATTTGCTAAAAGTAGTATAAAAATGTTAAGATATTTATGGAATCAAAATCATTTTTAAGGAATGAGTACAGGTTTCGGCATTCTCCTTTACATATTTCAAAGATATAGACACAGGGCAAAGTTAATATTTTAAGTTTAACAAAATGAGGTTTATACGTATCTGTTTTGTCATTATTTACTGATATTCTGATAAGTTTCTTCTGCAAGGTAAAGAGAGATGGTGCATCTGTACTATTTCCCCATAATAATATACCATAGCTTAACCAAGAATGAGCATACGCATAGTAAGTGACAAGTGCAGTTGATAAGTCTGTAGTTTTCTTGACTTCTCTAAGGGCATAGCAAAATTTTGATATTTTAGCTCTTACGTTTTTTACATGTTGTTTCCAATTTATGTGGGTATCTATGGTTATGCCAAGCAAGTTAAACTCTTTTACAACTTCAAGTTTCAATCCCTCAAAAGCAAAATCTAAATTTAATGTTGCCTTTTGGTAAGGGTGGAATGACAACAGTTTCGTTTTCTAGAAATTAACTTCCAAATTATGTTGTTTCATCCAATCTAGTGTTTCATTAAGTATAGAGCTAAGATTTTTATTTAAGTTGGAAGTATTTTTGCATGAAACAAGCAAAGAGATGTCATCCGCAAACAGAACACAAGGCCCTTCTATAATTTTAGGTAGGTCATTTATGTAGATGAGGAACAATAAGCATCCAATCACGCTTCCTTGCGGAATTGAGGCGTTAATTGGCTTTGTGTTCGGCCTAATGTGTTCTATTTGTCGCGTTTCGCCATTGAAGAACTCTATCTCTACTACTTGTTGTCTGCCTGTTAAATATGATCCTTTACTCCACGTTCGTAACTGATTTTTGATAACCATATACGAACAAAGAATTTTTTTCTTGTTTGATAACCAGTTACGAAAATGGAATTTATTTGTCGTTTTCGTAACTATGGTTCATAACCAGCTACGAAAACGGCATTTTTTTTCTCTGTTCATAACCGGTTATTAATTAGGAATATATTTTTCCACTTTCGTAATCGAGTACGAAATAAATATCGAAATAGGAAACGAGGAAATATCATGCCTCCTTTGATTGACCACAAACACATTCATAAGCTCAGAAAATATATTTATTTTTTATAAAATAACAAAAACAATGCAATGCTGGAAATAATATCACAATCTAAATTTTAAATGGTGAAATTATTTCCAAGCAGTGTCCAACGGTTATAATATTTTTTTCTAGGTTCTCAATTGCCGAATTTATTTCTGTATCAATTTCTATCTTCGTTTCATTGGCTAAAAAATGTAACACCTGAGCTAAGGATGGGTTCTTCCGCCCCACATACTTGTTTAGTCTGGCATGCCACCCTTCAAGGTGATTGGTGGTTCTTATGTCTTCTTTGTAACAGCACCATTTCTTGATTTCACCACCAAATTCAATTGATTTTTCTTCGATTGACTCCATTTTGGCATTTGGCACTACCAACATATTTTTTTTACCGAGAACCATGCAGAAAATACCACATAATCAATGATTTACTTTGAGAATAAAATACAGAGAATCACAGAAAAAGATGAGACTTTCCCAAATGACATTTCAATGTCACTTTGAAATAGATAGAAATTCTTATCAGCCAGTTGCATTGTAAGTATTTATCATATAGTAGGTAGGTACCTATTTATTCGAACGCTACGCTAAGTATACTATAAAGTTTTATGTAGTTATGAAAAGTTTAAAAACTTCATATTTCCAGGTTATAAACTCGATTACGAAAGTGGAAAAATATATTCCTAATTAATAACCGGTTATGAACAGAGAAAAAAAATGCCGTTTTCGTAGCTGGTTATGAACCATGGTTATGAAGACGACAAATAAATTCCATTTTCGTAACTGGTTATCAAACAAGAAAAAAATTATTTGTTCGTATATGGTTATCAAAAATCAGTTACGAACGTGGAGTAAAGGAATATGATACGAGCCAATTATGAGCTTCTCCACGTATTCCTATTCCGTATAGTTTATCTAATAGTATATTAAACTGCACTTTATCATAGGCTTTCGTCATGTCAAGCAGTATACCTACTGCGTATTGTTTATTGTTAATTATATTTAAGGCTTCTTGGACATATTTAAAGACAGCAAGTGTCGATGATTTATTTTTTTGAAAACCATTCTGGCACTCATCAAATACTTTGTACTTCTCACAGAAATTATAAATTCGGTTACACATAGCTTTCTCGAATATCTTAGAGGCGGTTGGTAAAAGGGCTATAGGACGGTAATTGTTTGGGTCGGTTTTAGAGCTTTTTTTTATATATAGGTCTTATTAGTGCTTGTTTTAATTGATCGGGGACGACGCCTTCTTTAAATGATTGGTTTATCAGCTTATAAAAAGGTAATGTCTGCTCCTCAGCGCAGTATTTGACCAAATGTGGTGGAATTCCATCGACTCCATAGCTTTTCTTATTTTTTAAGTTTCTTAAGATTTTATTTATTTCATATGGGTCTACTGGGTTAAGAAATAATGTGTTCTCAATGAAATGAAGCACAGGAACGCTACTAAGTTTCGTACACAACTTTTTCACTAATAGATGCAAAAAAGTCATTGAAATAATTGGCTATTTGCTTTGGTTCAGTTATTAGGCTTGTTTTTTATTTGCAATTTTGTTATGTTTTTCTTTTATAGGTTTTTTATTTGTCCGCTCATTTATAACACTCCACATTGTCTTTATCTTATTATCCGAATTTATTATTTTCGTCTTATAGTGTATTTTTTTAGCTACTTGTACAGCCTTTTTTAACTTCTTTTCGTATATTTTATAGTGCTTAGTTACGATCGGGTTATTTAATTTACTTGTAATTTTTTTTAACAATCTTTTGTTTTTGCAAGAGCGCCTTATACCCACAGTTAACCAATACTTTTTATATTGTTTTTTTAATTTAATTTTTTGTATAGGTATGCACTCGATTAGAATATTTATTAGTGTGTTGTTAAACATATCGTAATTTTCGTTCATATTGTTGTTTATACTTAGAATTTAGTTTTGAAATTTTTCATATTTATTTTATGATATATTCTTTTATATGCATGCCAGGTGATTTGCATTGCGTTGTACATTGCGTTTGCAAACCTAGGACCGACAAGTAATTCAAAAAATGAATTTCACCAGTGTTGCCAGCTAAATGCATTTAAAAAACCCCTATATAGTTTCTTCAGTATGATTGATAAAAAACCTCAGACTATTTTGGCCATGTCTCGTGTGGATTAGATTTAACAAAAATATAAAGTTTACTATATACACGTTTCATAATATCGACGATAAAAAACAAATTTAAATTAAAGTTTTTATTGAAATCAACACTAGAAGTTTTCTTCAAATTACTTATTCTAAAATTTCAAATACCTACTTTGCCAAATGCTTCTGCCGGTTCGGATTTTTTTTATAAATGACATCTGTCTGAAACAGCTGAAACGTGGCTGAAACATTTATTCAGTCAGTCACATGTCTCTAAACGCAATTTTTTAAAACTATTTTTACAAACATAATTCTTTCAGTAGTTCGTAGCTGTAAGTAAGCGATTTCCAAGTTTACTTTGCTGCATTCATTTTAGACAATAAATTTCTCATCTGAATCATTAGACAAAGGACACGTCAACAGGGTTAAAGATATTTTTGCGATATTTTCAAACTTCTTTTTGTCGGCTGAGTTTTCAATAGCAAGAACTTTAAACCAAAATCCTTCCATATCTTTAGGATGTTCGCTAACATACAATTGCAGTGATGATTGAGAGGATAACATTCTGTATTCCGAAATGCACCCATCAATATTTTCATCAATAAAATGCCTGAATTGAATTGAGTAGCAAAGAGAATAATACCGTCTTCATTTGCTACACCTGTAGCACTTGTAGGACTGATTTTGTAGGTTAACCAACAATTTTAAATTATTTGGTAATCTTTGCTTTATCTCTCTTATTAGGGCAACTAAATTTGTTTTACATCTCTCTTTAATATTATCGTTTGCTGTAGTATTGTTGGAAGTTGGCAATAAATTACATTTATATCCAAAATGCGTACTTGATGTGCGCATTAAATATTTTTCAAATTCGTAATGTATTGCATTTTCTCTCGTTACCATATTCATGCGATTAGAAACGAAAACTTTTTTAACCGGATTAATATACAAATCTGCTAGATTTTCGAACATTGATAAGGCATTGGGATTCTTTGTTTGAAAAATTGCATTTACTTTACATACTTTATTTAGTATATAAAAAAACGAAAGTTCAGAAGTAAATGATTATTCTTATTTGTATACATATTAGATAACATCTCTGCAGTATAAACATCATTTTGTTTTGCGAGCTAAATTAAAGCGTAGAGTCAATGTATTCCATTAATCTAAAATTTAACCTATACAATCACATCTTGCCTACCACCTTGTGGAACTGAAATGGGACAGTTTTAGAGGGTTGTTGTCATCATTTAATGTTTCAGTTGCGTGCGAAGCTGATAAATGCAACGAATGACAAATACATTTATTTAGAATAAGATGCTCACCGGCTTCTTGTTTTAGTAAAAACAGAATTATGTACGCCTACCATAATATTAGCTACATCTACACCAATACCACAAAGTCTCTTCAAAGGAAGACCATCGTGTTTTCGAGATTTTATAAATGCGGTAAAAGTAATACCAACCGCATTACATTCCTGTAATGCAAGTAAACAGTACATGGTGTCAATTATTTTTGTACACTCCAGTATATAATAGGCTAGTTGACCCTTTTTTAAAGTAGGGCTTAAAATGTTCATAATTGTTGTATTAGCCCATAGCACATGAATATTATATTTTTCGATGGCTAAAAAGTGCAAAAAATCTATTTTAAATTAAGATTTTCAATTTTGGACCGAAAACACGGTCAGCCATGATAGTCTGTTCATTATCTGTGGCAATGACGTCAGTCTTATAGTAAACAAAGCACGGGGGTGAAATAACCTCACAAAAACAATGCTTTCTATTAAATATCACAAAATATAGTAAAACTGTATATGGAACGGGACAATAGAACAGGAATATTCAATTACCTCTTCAAAGACTCCAGGAAATCTGTGGATACCCAGTGATATAGACAGGCGAAATATTTGGTTAACACTCGATAAAAAGAAATCCTGTAACTATCTACTAAAACTCAAATGTATTTTTGCGAAAATCACATTAATGTAAGTACTATAACTGAATAACTCAATCTGTGTAGGT
Organism: Schoenobius gigantellus; assembly: GCA_963935595.1. Taxonomy (NCBI): domain Eukaryota; kingdom Metazoa; phylum Arthropoda; class Insecta; order Lepidoptera; family Crambidae; genus Schoenobius; species Schoenobius gigantellus. The sequence continues at coordinate 42,928,949 of OZ012541.1, read as the reverse complement.
ACTTCAGTTTCAACTTAAACAAAATAGAAGTTTTTAGGTTGTATGTAAAATCAAATCTGTATGTAAATTAATTAAATTTTTATCTTTCAGTTAGAATGAAAACTGACTGCAGCCGTCCAACCAAATTTTAACTTGACCAGAAAACTGAGAGAAAACTTGACCATTCACGCCTTTTTGATTTAATCTAAGTTATACACTGACACTAGATGATGTTTCAAAGAAAAGAATATGTACTTATGTCCAATTGAATAATGATGTAATTGAATATTAATTAAAAAGTATGTAATACAAACAAAAATATCAAAGTTTCATAATGAATATATTTATCTAAACAACTTTTACTTGAATTTACTGAGTACCTAATTAAAATTTGTTGCTTTCAGTGGTTACTTAATGAGAACTATTGTGTACTAACCTGTTCTCCTCTTGACAACGAGATTGATAAGGCAGTAAAAGTTGTGCAACATAATACACAATGTTGCAATGTAGCAATGTACAATATTGCCCCAACAAACTTTAAAAAGCGACTAGTTTGTTGGTACAATATTGTATGTACATTGCGTTATTGAAAAAACAAACATCATGCAAGCTTAAAACTAGAAAATTTGATTTAAACTTGCCTCAAGTTTGGCAAGTTCGCATGCTATCTGGGAGGGTAACATCAGATTTATTATTTTACTACCGTCATCTCATATATTTATGTAGTCCGTTTCATACAAACAGAACTCACGGTATCTATTGTTTTAACAGTCTGTGGACGGGCTTGGGATTTGATTATTTTCATGATAGAGTTCCAAGTAGTTGAAATAAATAATTAAAATGTGTTAATTAAATATACGCGAGTAAATCCGAAGTGTAGTTTTATTTAAATACAACTAATGTAGTTAGTTAAAATTTGGCATCAACTTCAATATAAAAATGTTGTTGTATGCACGGGTTGTGTGTATTCTTATATTATTTATGACTTTTTGATTTACCCTCAACATGCTGGGCTTGATCTGATTTGATTAAGAACTCTACTCCATTGCTACCTGCAGTTTTTCCCTTGCAGACCAGCAAATTTTTTAAAGAGGTCTTAAAGTTTGTTCACCTAACTATTCTACGTCACGAGCCCAAGGATATCCCATTTCATGACTTTTATAGCCGTAGTTAATTCTATAAGGTTTTTATCCATTCTGACTTTTTAAACGTTTAATGTTTATATGTATATTCTATAGTGAACTACTAATTTGTAGATTTGCAACGAAATTGAGTCGAAAGATGTTATGTTTCAATGAAACTATTACAATTTATAATCTTAAATCACATTATTAATTAATACATTCTCATTACAGTAGGTTATCCACAGAGAGAGACTATCAGTTATAAACTTTAATACCTCAGATTGATGCAAAGGGAACATGATCACATACATCCATGTATTATATAATATCTCCCCTCTTTACAAAATTATCATTTAAGCTTTAATTAATTTTAATGCAAATATAATACATTTTAATAAAAAATAAAATTAACAATAGTCTTTTAAATAACTAGGTTTTTTAATTTTCCTACCAGTCCTAGTTACATAATTTGTTGAAGCTACATAATTATTGTTCATACTAGTACTCGGCATTAATATTAAATAATTTTCCTCTGTGTTATAATTTCTTTCTTTCATTTTCTTATGATTCTGATCATTATCATTAACACTTTCCTCAATATCATCATTCCATTTTTATTCAAATTTTTCCTATTTCTTTTAATTAATCTGCGTTCTTCTGTTTTTATAACATAAGACCTAGGATTCTGCCCTTGTCCTATCACTATCTCACTTCTATGATTTTCCTCTATTATTTTTACTGTTTCCCCATTATGAATAAAAGGTAATTTCCTAGTTAATCTATTAAAATAGTATTCCTGTTTTCTTTGTTTATTTTTAAGTTCCTGTCTATATTTGTTTTGTTTAATTTTAAATTTGTTTCAAAATTTAGGTAAAGTAGTATTTATTTCTCTGTTAAATAATAGTTCAGCAGGGGATTTGCCCTGTTCTGAAACTGGAGTATTTCTGTATATTAGTAAACCCATGTAGATTATCTTTATTTTCATCAATCAACTTTTTTAAGAAATTTTTAACTGTTTGTATATGCCTTTCGGCTAATCCATTACTTTGATGGTGTTTAGGGCTAGTTATCTTAGTATGAAACACCATTCCTTAACAAAATCACTAAATTCAAAACTGGTATATTGAGATCCTAAATCACTATATAGAATATGAGGTATTCCATGTCTGGCAAAAATTTCTTTTAGACTTTGTATTGTACATTTAGTAGATAAATTATATAATTTTTTAATTTCTACATATTTACTAAAAGAATCAACAACAAGAATATGGGGTGTACCTCTCAAGAAAAATATATACGTTGCTACAATTTGCCAGGCCTTTTCTGGTATTTCTTTACAAATCATTGGTTCATTTCTATTACTATTCTGATATTTCTTACAAGTGTCACAATTTAATATTAATTCCTTAATTTCCTTATTCATGTTTGGTCAAAAAACAGTCTCCCTGGAAAGTGATTTACACTTGGCTATGCCTAAATGAGCATAGTGGATTCGCGACAACATATCGGCTCTTAATGATTTAGGTATTACAATTTGAGTTCCTTTTAGAATAACTCCATTATATTCACTTAATTGCTCTTTATAAGAAAATTATATTTTTGCTAACATATCTACTTCAGATTTATTACATGGCCAACCATTTCTAATGTAAGACAGTACTGACTGTAATTCCTTTTCCTTTCCAGTTTCTGATATGATTAATTTTAATTTTTTATCACTAACATCAAATTTTTTAAAAATCATTGCTATTCATTTCAATCTCTTGATTAAAATCACTAGAATTTTTATTTGCATATGATCTACTCAAATGATCTGCTATCATTAATTCTTTCCCAGGTTTGTATATAATATTGAAATCATAACCATGCAAAGCTAATTTTATTCTTTGCAATCTTGGTGGACATTTATTCATCGGTTTCAAAAATATCGAAACGAGGCTAATGATCTGTTTTAATAGTAAAAGTCTGTCCTTATAAATACTGATAGAACTTTTTACATCCAAATAATATGCCTAAAGTCTAAACTCTCTTTTTCTATCTGACTATATAACTGTTCTATAGGTGTCAACGACCTTGAACCATAAGCAATAGGGTGGTTATCTTGCAGTAATACTGCACCTTAACAATCTTTTGAAGCATCTACACTTAGCACTAAAGGTTTATTTATATCCAAATACAGGTGGTTCACTTAAAATTTGTTTTAATTTATCATAAGTATTTTGATGAGTATTACTCCATATGAATGGTACATCCTTTTTTAATAATTGTCTTAATGGACATGTCAAATCAGAATAATTTTTAATAAATTTTGACACATAATTTGTCATTCCTAAAAATCTCATTAATTCTTTTTTACTATTTGGCTCTTTTAACTTCTTGATTGTTTCAATTCTATCAGGATCTAACTCTATTCCATTACCAGACATAATGTGACCTAAATATTTTACTTTATTTACTTTAATTTGACACTTTTTCTTGTTAAGTTTCTTATATTGTATTCACGAGCTCTATCTAACACTTGTTTTAAAATTTTATCATGATTTTCCTCAGAATTACTGTACAGTAAAATATCGTCTACGAATATAACGACACCGTCTATATCAGAAAATATTTCTGTAAACAATTTATGGAAACCTTCTGCACTTGAGTTCAAACCATATGGTAAGCGATTGAACATATACCTACCAAAAGGTGTATTGAAGGTAGTAAGCTCTCTAGACTCTGGTGCTAGTAAAACTTTCCAAAATCCTTTATGAGCATCAAGAGTGCTAAATATTTTAGATCCTTTTAATTTACTATTTATCTCATCTAATGTTGGTATCATACAATGTTCTCTCAAAATTTGACAATTAAGGTGTTGAGGTTCTAAACATACCCTTATATCTCCATTTGGCTTTGCAACTGTTACTAATGAATTTACATATTCTGTTGGACCGTTCACTTTACTAATAATACCATTTTTAGTCATAGTCTCTAACTCTTTTAGGCATTAACTTAATTAACTTAAATGGCACATGTCGACATGACTCTATTTTACCGATAGCATCAGACCTTAATTTTATTTCATATTCTTGAACCTTGATTTTACCAATACCACTAAATAAATCCTTATATTCTAACAAAATATCATTTTCTAGGTTAATTTAGGAAATTTTACTTAACAAATTCAATTTAACAATTGTTGGCAGTCCTAGCACTGATTCACAATCGTCTTCGCAGACTTGAAACTCAATATTTACAATTTTGTTACCAATTTCACACTTTTGTACTATTTTGCCTAATGTTTTTATAATGGATCCATCGTGATTGCTTAATTATAATTTTGAATGTACTATATTGTTAATTTTCATATTTCCACAAACTTTTTCAGATATTACATTACACTGAGCCCCTGTATCAAGTTTTACAATCAAATTTTTATTGCTATTTATGAATTTTACATTGTCTTGCCATGACTTATATTTGCTTTCAACAATGTTTACTTTAACAAGGCCCAATGACATTTTATCAAAATCTAAACTTTCATCATCACTTTCCACATTAACATTTTTTACTACCTTTTGCTTGGTTTTACACATATTAGTACATGAAAATGTGAAAATGTCCATACCTTTCACATTTGAGACACATCTTTCCGAAAGCTGGACACTTCTTTATGGGATGATGACCTCCACATCTCTGACAAGTAACACCTCTTGCATGATTGTTGTATGACCTCCTATTTTCACCAGGTTCTATATTCCTCTCCTGCCTAATATTTTGTCTACCTTGTGAATATTTCTTAATGTGATGGACCTCTGTCTCATTTTGTAATTTTTGTGATTGTTCATTGACTAATTCCGCAGACTTACATAATAAAACACACTTCTCCAAAGTTAAATCAGATTCTCTTAATAACCGGTCTCTTAGTTTACTGTCTGTTATTCCAGCAACAATTCGGTCTCTAATGAGTCTATTTTTCAATTCGCTAAAATAACATTCCGTTGCCAATTTTTTCAGCTCTATTATATACGCATCGATTTTTTCATTGCTTTTTTGGTTTCGCGTGAAAAAAATATGCAAGTTTACATTCGTTTTTAATAGGTAAAAAATAATTATTGAATTGGCAGACCACCTTCATAATCATTTTTGTCTTCTTCTGACAAATTAAATGTGTTATAAATTTCCACACATTGTTCGCCCATACAATGTAGCAAGATTGCCACTTGAACATCGCTTTCGTTTTTGTTAATTCCGGAAGCTTTTCTATAAATATAATAAACCTGCATCCATTTTGTATATGCTTCGGCGGCTAAAGTAGTGAGTGGTTGCGGGGGTTTCAATCCCGTAATATTGTTCGTTTCCATGTTTGCAATATAGTTTTCTCACCTTAATTCTTGCTAATACGCAGCGCCATGTTATGTTTCAATTAAACTATTACAATTTATAATCTCAAATCACTTTATTAATTAATACGACATTCTCATTACAGTAGGTTATCCACAGAGAGAGACTATCAGTTATAAACTTTAATACCTCAGATTGATGCAAAGGGAACATGATGACATACATCCATGTATTATATAATAAAAGAAGTCTATGTTGATATTTGTGCAGTCATTAAGTACTCATTTAAAAGAGTATAGAAAAGCTTTGAAACGCTTAGATAAAGTGCCAAATGGCACCGTTGAATCTGACAAGAAGCTTAATTCTGCAGAGCACTGTACAAATGTAGTAATAATTTTCTATAAGTTTTTCATCCGCTCTGACTTTGAGGGTGTTTAATGTTTATATGTATATTCTATAGTGAACTATTAATTTGTAGATTTGCAACGAAATTGAGCCGAAAGAAGTCTATGTTGATATTTGTGCAGTCTTAATTACTCATTTAAAAGAGTATAGAAAAGCTTTAAAACGCTTAGATAAAGTGTCAAATGGTACCGTTGAATCTCTGTACAAAAAATCTCATCATATATCAGATACTGACAAGAAGCTTAATTCTGCAGAGCACTGTACAAATGTTTTGAGGGTGATTTTGAAAGAACTTGTACCATGGGAGCTATGGGACACCCCTCATTCAGAATTGCTAGTGAGAATAATATCAAGAAAATTTGATAATTTCATTGATAATACATTGGTCAACCCAGATTGGTTAAACGATAAATTGTTAACTATTATCAATGCAAAAGAAACAGAGGAGCCTGTAGTTGAAGATAAAGTTATTAAAGATGCAAATGTTGATGTAAGTGTCAAAGAGATAGCCACAGAACAAAATTATGAAAAACCAACTGTGGAATCTGCATTAACTACATTAATGACAAAAACAACGGCACCAATTCTTCAACGAGCTATTACCGATGAGCTTAAAGAAACACCGCCAATTAACGCAGCCACAATGAATATTATCGAGGAAGCACCTATGATGATAACAGAACCAGTAGATATAAAATCGTCTCCAATAATGAGACAGAAACGTGGTAGACAAGGTCGGAACGAAGTGAAAATTTATGATAGAATCATAGAAGGTAATGTGCCTTTTCATGGTATATTTATTATTAATTTATAAATTGATTTATAAATTGAAACGCATTAACGCGTGCGCTCAGCGAACGATTGCAAAGGTTAAGCAATGTTGGCTGCGGTCATTCCTGTGTTGGGTGACCAAAATACTAAACATTTCGAGCTCCCTTGTTTCGGAAGACATGTTTAACAGTGGGTCCTGCGCCTGATCTCGCTAAGGTTGTGTCGGCTAACCGTCCCATCGGACGGTTATCAGCCTAGCTTACTGTTATTATATTATACCTATTCCCAAATTCTACACGAAAGATTGTTATATTTCTGTTTTTTAGGAAGTGTAAAGACATGGGAGACAGACATAGACCTGCAGTGCATTAGTCTTGGTCAGGACTTGCTGGCAAGCTTGGATGGCGAGATTACTTTGAGCCGGCTATGGGGACAGGATACGGAGTTAGAGGGTAGCCCGAACCCCCCGCGGAACAAGTCTCCACAACCTCTTTGGTTTGGTAAGTTTTTTTATAGAGACTTGTAATCCTTTACTTGCAATCAAGTCATGCAAGCGCAATGATATGCATTAATATCAATGCTACACATGTAGAAAGACTAATAAGTTCGGTTAATGTTGTTATGTTAGAATAGGTGATGCTAATCTTACCTTTGAACTATTTACTAGTCACAACTTTTTGAGTCATTCTGTAAAGGACAACCGTCCCATTAGTGACCAACAAATATTTCATTTAGGTTATAATTATATGCCTGTTTTATATAACTATAACTAATATATGTATTCGACGGACAAATCAAAAATATATAACAGTACTTTCAGAAACAAAACCAAATCTTTCACAATTTATAACGAAAACTACTTAAAAACATACGTCAATTGACTATTCACGCGCTGTCGCTTGTTAGTTCGTTGTGTTTTTGACTTGCTTTATAATTTCGAGATTTCTTGTTATTTTAGTTGAGGTTTGGACTATGTGTATTGCTCTAACGAAATATAGTGTTACTTCAACTAACCTCAAAATCTAATTAATTTTGATATGTAATTCGATTTCGAAGCTTGTCCGTAGTAATTGATGTGGACGAACAGTATTTACTAATGTCTAATTATATGAAAAGCATTTTTTTACTGCTGTTGGTATTGGGGCGGACAATGTATGAACGCAGAGCAATGTCCTTTTAAGGGTTTCTGAAAAGGATTCCGTGAAGTCTTTCTTGAGTCGAAAATTGAAATGGGTGTGCAAGCGCATCCAGTGTGCATCAGGATGAATCTCGAGCGTGTGTTGCTCTAGTTGTTAATCAACTTAATGTCTCTATCTCCTCTGATGGTGTGTTAATCAACTTATGGTCTCTATCTCCTCTGATGGTAAGTGATAATAACACCAAAGGAATTGATCGTTTGGAGCAAGAACTAAAGCACAATAACTAGTGACCGGCAAACGAGTAGGTACACAATGCAAGCAGCTCCCTACTGTCATATCGGCAATGCTTAAACCAGCTATAAGTGGATAACATTGGCATATAGTACTTAGCACACTGGATTGGTTATGTCATACAATTGATAAGGCTTGCTGTGCTTTCATTAAGGAAATAACCGATACTGATGAGCTGCTGCAGAACGCTCCGAACCCTACAAACTCTGAAGGATGTGAGTGATGTGCAAGCAACTGTCAGGCAATCAAGCGCTGAAATAAACAGTATTGAAGTAATGCAAGCCATTGTGCGAGTTACTGCACTGCAGCTACTAGGTTGCAACATATTAACCAGCCATAATTCGTTATACGATGAAGGTGGAAAAGAAAAGTTCTGCCATTAGAAATAGGACCCAGTAGTAATTTCAGCCTGTACGTTATTATTATTTGCCTTAGAATATTACTCCCAAGATCTCCGGAGTAAGGTCGTGGTAGCTAGCCAGGTGGGCTCAGTAACCCTTTTATTTTTTCCGGGGGGAAATGCGTAACCGCACCGTACCCGCCGCTGGCTAGACGGCGAGCGTGTGTGGGGCTCTCCTGGCAGACTGCCAGGCCTACCCACTAAAATTCCGACTGCGACTTCAGTAACCCTACTACCAACCAAACTTATCAAACAAAGTACACCCTTAGTGAATCGAATCCCTTACCTCCAGAACAGAACCATATTGTCCAACCTCGAGACCACGGAGACGGAGATGTTAATGTTAATTAATAATTTTTATGCAGCTGAGGAGGACATTGACTTAGACTTAGCAGATACTAGCCCTAAGGAGCCGAGCCCCGTACGCAAAGAGCACAGTCCTAAGCCAGCGGACGCACTGCTGAAGGACCTGCAAACTACCGTCCATCAAGCTAAGACTAAGATAGGAGATCTACAGGTCCCAGACAGTATTAGCATAGATGTGCCCTGCAAGCAATACTCTGGTGTATGTTGTGAGCACGTTCTATCTGCTTTCTTTTGCTTTTGTATATTTAAGAAATTATTTAAAGTAAGTGAAAAAAATATCTTCCAAGTTTCTTGTCTCCGAACAGGCGGCAGGAATTTACTGCTTTTATCAATGTCTTATTATTTTAATGTTAGCACACTATTTACATTTGAGTTTAAACTGTGAAACAAAAGGCGAGTAGCACTCATTCCTTATAAGTTGTAATAACATTGTATTTTTGTGGAGACATTCCATTACAACTCGCTCGACCCAAAATAGTTTCCACGAAATTACGAATGAAATATTCAGGTTCACACGACTCGAGGTAACTAAGGAATGTTTAAGTACAGTTAATAAGTTTTATTTGTAATCAATGCTAATAATTGACTTCAAAGGCTTTTCTTCAATATTTTTGAGCGAAATTGGTTTCTTTTATTGTATAGGATTTTAATGTTTACGCTATTTTGTGTTCAGTCGAGTCAAATCCTGTGATTTTATTTGGTTAAAAGCAAGAGTAAGGATAAATTTCTAGTAAAAGCGAAAACAGAACAAAACATTAAAGTAATAAAGGCGTATTTCTGTCTCATAGCATTTGCTTATTTGTGAGCGAGTAGGAAAGTAAATCTTTCGTGCATGGCTGAGGACACAGTTCTAGAACGCAAGTTGCACAAGGGTTTGCATGATTGCATGTGGCTTAGATTTGAGAAATACGAGAAATATGTAAAGTAATGTTATGTTAAATTAACACATACGTGGTAACGATGTTGAGTGATAATATTTTCTTTGTAAAAATCCCATTATAATATCCACTTTATTCATATAGTGAAAAATGCAAGCCGTTTAGGTTATTTCTTAATGTTTAAAAAGGCTAACATTTTGTCATTATCATGTCCGCTATAATAAGCTTCCTGCGTATTATAGGCCTTCTGCAAATCGGGATTTAGCGTCGAGTTATCTCCCACCATGCTGGCACAGTGTGGGTTGGTAGAGAGGGGCAGAACCTGATATGCAGGGTGCACAACTATAGTCTATTCAAGATAAGAAGGTTCAGGTCGAAAATTTCCGCTTCATGCATACTACCTAGTTTCCGTTGTTGAAAATATTTTTTTTTAAATATCTAAAAATATCTCTTTAGGTTACTTTTATTAAAAAATGCAATAATTAATTCTACATTAAATAGAAACAAGAATATCAGTCCAGTTAAATAATGTTATAATTCTAAAAAAAATTAGTTTAAATTTTATAAATAAAATATTTCAAGTATAAAGTCTATGTAGGTACTTACTTGAATCGTTCCTATTCACGATTCAAATACAATAAGTACTTAATAAAACATATTTTTTCAGAATTATAAATAATTATATTCACTGGACTGATATAGTTTTTGTGTTATGTGGAATTAATTATTGCATTTTTGATAAAATATAAGTTACTAGCTTTTGCCCGCGGCTTCGCTCGCGTTATATTCGGGGTAACATCGAAGATTAAAAAAAAAGGCAGGTATTTTTCGTTGGTAACAAAGAGTCTGTGTACCGATTTTTAGCTTCCTACCTTAAAAACTGCAAAAAGTCCCATATAAAATTTCACCCACTCTTTTAAGGGGTTGGGGCAGATATCCAAAAAAAATGATGCACGATTTTTTTTAATAGTTCGCATACCAATTTTTAGCTTTCTACCTTGAAAATTGCGGAATGCTCCATAGAAACTTCAACCCCCCATTTTATGGAAGTGGGGGGGTTAGAAAGAGACAAAAAGTAGCCTATGTCACTCTCCATCCGTTCAACTATCTCTACTTAAAAATCACTTAAATCCGTCGCTCCGTTTTGCCGTGAAAGACGGACAAACAAACACACACACACACTTTCCCATTTATAATATTTGTCGGAGTGGTGCTACCTAGTGAGGGCTAGAGTAGCGCCATCTAGTAACATGTCGGTAATGTTACCGACTGTTAATGGCACGTCAGGTAGTGTACCTGGGTGAAATCAGAGATGGCGTTACAGAGTTGTCATGTATTGACATATTTGACATTGGCAGATGAGTAGACAGAGCGACATAGGCAGTTGAGTTTGGGACGAGCAAGTCGAACGGTCGCTTGTGTAACGTCATCTCTGGGATCACCACGTGCGTTTAGTAATCGGTGAAAATCAAAGTGATAAACTATTATTTTGTTAATTAATTAGTGAAATTAAATAAAGCTGTGCATCAACTATCCGTGTGCGTTACTATCTTTCTTGGAAGCGTGTTTCTTTGGGAATAGGGAGGAGAAATCTCAGCCGACAAGCGAGGAAGCACATGGCTCTTCGACATCAGAAGTGAGATGCAACCAGCCCCAAATCAGAGTGGACAGCGATGAAAACATGTGGAAAACAATAGTGGAGCAACAAAATGAGACATTGCTTGCGTGTTAGAAGCTGTGAAGAAGCCTTCTGTGTATCAAGGTTGGCCGCATTGCGTCGCGCTGTTTCGCGTCGGACAACAGGGATGCTGCAAGCACTGGGGGTGCTGCGGCGGACTGTGGACGGCGGTGCGTGGACTTGTGAGTTGTTGGCGCACCTTCTGGAGTTTTGGCTTGTTTTGGTGAGCGTTTTCTTTTTGTTGTGGCTCGGGAGCAGTGTTCTTTGATTGAGGAGTCTTTCAGTGTCGGATTGGGAGGCGGACGCTTTGACATCGAACATAAACGGAAATTAATTTTTCTCTTGAATTAGTTTAAAGGTTACTTTGTTGATGGCACTCCTAATTCCGCCGTGAATGTGGAGCCTATGCGAATCCGTTTAGGGGACCCTAACAGAACGGTTTGCAGACGTTCATATCGACTGGGCCCGGAGGAGTGAGGGGTGTTTCGTGGTAAAATTGACGAACTTTTCGCTACTAACGTGATACGCCCCAATTCATCCCCATTTGCGAGCCCCATCTTGTTGGTAAAAGGGAAGGATCGCTCAGACCGAGTGTGCGTGGAATACGGAGAGCTTAAGGATAATACGGTGCCCGATGGGGGCCCGCTGCCTTTGATTGCCGGACTGCACGGTAGCATCTATTTTACAACTTTAGATAAGGTTAGTGGCTATCATCAGGTACCAGTTCATCCAGATTCCGTTGAGAAGACTGCGTTCATTGCTTCGGAGGGTCATTTTGAAAACGTAATTCGGTCTGCGCAATGCTCCTGCTGTTTTTCGGGGTGTTGTAATAAAGGCTCTTGGTGAGCTTGCCAATACGGACGATATCCTGGTGTAAGGTGGCTCTGATATCGATGAGGCTTTGCATAGGGTTCTAACCGTACTTATCACTTTGACGAAGGCTGGGTTTTCGTTTATCTTCAAAATGCTCCTTTCTGAAACAAACGGTGGAGTATGTGGTGTTCGAAGTCAGCAAAGGTCAGATTAGATCCAACCCAAAGAAGATTGAAGCATTAGTAGTCCTTCCACCCCCATAGACAGTCACTCAGTTGCGCCAGTTCATTGGCCTTGCGATATATTTTAGGCAGTTCATTCCAAAATTTTCGGAAATTATGGCACCTCTCTATGCATTAACGAGCCCTGTCAAGGGTACCATCAAATGGACCCCTGAGCATAAGACAGTGCGGCAGAAGGTTGTTTCGACATTGACTAGTGAACTAATTATTACCTTGTTTGATCCTGATAAACCCATTGAGCTTCACATCGAAGCAAGCTCCATCGGATATGGAGCCGTACTGATGCAGGTTCACGAAAGAAGACGTCATGCCGTCGTTTATTATAGCAACGCACGACGGCCGCTGTATCTAAATGCCACTCATACTAGTTGGAAACTCTAGTGGTCATCGACGCGGTTGAACATTTCGAGGAATTACCCGTGGGGCCACTGTGTGTTATAGCAGTGGGACCACGGTTAAAGTGGGACATGTTGGTGGGACCACGAGTAATACGTCAACATTTCGGGCATTGCCATCACGGGCGAAAGTTTACAGTTGTGACAGACTGTTCTTCTCTTCAAGCTTCTAAGAGAAAGCTCGAATTAACCCCACGGGTTCATCGATAGAGGGCCCTGGAAAAGGTTAGGGATCGGTTTTGATTTGAGCGCCATGACAAAGTTTGTTCACAGATTTGATGGCGATTACGCTGCGTGTCCGGGTCCCATTCTGGTAGGATACGGGCTTGGCTCCGCCCAATCCCTGGAATCGCGGTGCCATGGCACATAGTCCATATTGATGCTGCAGGTGGACTGAGCGACGGGAGTGACCGCAAGAAGTGCGTGTTTGTGTTGATCGACACTTTTACTAAGTTTGTTCTGTTGTGTCGCACCAAAGTTATACGCGACGGGTGGTGTCAGGGCGCTGCAGTGTGGTGTTTCGTTGGTTGGCGCGCCCATGCGCGTTGTTACTGACCAGGGTGGATGCTTTGCCGGTGTTAAGTTTCGCGAATTCTGCACCTCGCATAGTATTTCACCTTCATGTTGTTGCGACCGGTAGTTCACGAGCGGATGGCTGGGCGGAGCGCACAAGGAGCACGCTCAGAAGTGTGTTGGCAGCTGTGGAAAACAGCGGAGGGGCCTCTTGGCGGCGGTCTGTTCCTGATGTTCGATTGGCATTGAATTGTTCAGTGAATCGTGTCACGGAATTCAGTGCTTTGAAGCCGTTAATAGGAGGGGTGTCCAGACCTCTTGACTTGATGTTTGTGGACGACACTGACTATGGCCTTGACCTCTCTAATGTGCGAGAACGTGCTGTGATCAGCATCGAGAGGAGCGCTCTTTGTGATTTGTTTGGGACCGATTTGACAATGCGAAGGCATAGCTCTGAAAATTTCAAGTGGGTGACTTTGTACTGTTGCAAAACGGGGAATGTAGCTGGACTGGGTTGAACGCAAAATATAGGGGGCCGTTCGGAGTGGCAGAGGTTTTGAATGGTGACAGGTATGAACTCTAAGCCTTGGATTTAGGGCGTACTTACAGCTGCTCATGGCCGTTTGCGGTAGTGTGCCGGAAGGTTGCATTCCTTCTGATGTTGAGACTGTAGACGAGGACCAGGGCTCTGCTTCAAGTTAAGTAGGTAATGTTAAATTTATTTTATGTAAGCATAAGACAAACAGAGTTTTGTTGTGTTCCGTCATGCTTCGGAAATAACGAAGAGTGTCTATGACACTGTTTATATGGTGTGTGCGCTGTCAGAATTGTTTCTGATGGTATGATATGGTGTGTGCGCTGTCAGAATTATTTCCGATGGTATGGTATTCCGTTATTGGCCGAAGGTGATGAAGAGTAAGGTGTGTGCAGTCGTCAGATGACGATAATGGATAATGTGAGTGTGCCTGCTACTGCTGTGGAGTAGTGGATGATGTGCTGAGGAAAAGCACTGTTTTAAATAATTAGTCCATCTGTTTGTCTTGTGCTCCTGTTGCGATTTTAATTTTAACATGTTTCCTCTGAAATCAAAATGTTGTCAGGAATAGCCGAGCGAAACGGTTACTACTCTTGTGGCTTTCTCTTGCAGATGAGTCACTCGAGGACGAGTGAACAAGCAGGATGGCCGTGTCGGAGTGGTGCTACCTAGTGAGGGCTAGAGTAGCGCCATCTAGTAACATGTCGGTAATGTTACCCACTGTTAATGGCACGTCAGGTAGTGTACCTGGGTGAAATCAGAGATGGCGTTACAGAGTTGTCATGTATTGACATATTTGACATTGGCAGATGAGTAGACAGAGCGACATGGGCAGTTGAGTTTGGGATGAGCAAGTCGAACGGTCGCTTGTGTAACGTCATCTCTGGGATCACCACGTGCGTTTAGTAATCGGTGAAAATCAAAGTGATAAACTATTATTTTGTTAATTAATTAGTGAAATTAAATAAAGCTGTGCATCAACTATCCGTGTGCGTTACTATCTTTCTTGGAAGCGTGTTTCTTTGGGAATAGGGAGGAGAAATCTCAGCCGACAAGCGAGGAAGCACATGGCTCTTCGACATATTAATATTATTAATATTATATATTATAGTATAGATATTTTTTAAACATAATCGGTATTACTACAAAAAAAAAATTTACACTGTCTAAAGTTAGACACTGTTTAAACATGATGCTGTTTCAGTTTTTCGTAAAGAATAGATAGTGATAGCATTATATTTAAACAGTGTCTAACTTAAGACAGTGTTTAAAAACTTTTTGTAGTAACACCGAATATTTTAAGCACGGAAACTAAGTACCTAGTATTTTGACGTCAATAAGTGCCTGTAAAGGCCTATGTTGAATGAAGATTTTTTAATTTGAATTGAATTTGAATTTGTATGCATGAAACGGAAAAGTTCGACCTGTCATGGGAACCTTATCCTGAATAGACATTAGCAGATGAGGTTGGCCAGGGTCCGCGAGGTGTCATTTTGAGTCCCTTACACCTAATACACATTTGATATATATTATTAAGACACCACAATATTCGTTTTATAAGTTATATAATAATAACAGTAACCTTATAAAGCAATATACACGGTTATTTTTTTATCACCCCGGAAAATTTAAGGGCGCTTCAGGACACATTCAATAGTATAAATCCAATAATAGTATACAAAAATTGAATATAAAATTAAAAAAAAAAACAGTAAAAAAAATTAAAAAGAATCTCTGAAAATGCTGCTCTCAACTAGTGTAGCATTTTTTGGATATTTTAGAAATTAATAGAAAATTAAGGAGGTGAGTTATTTTTTTTATTCATATTTAAATCATTCTAAGTACTACGATGTCGTGAAGCGTCCCTTAAATTTTCCTGGGTGATAAAAAAGTAAACCTGTATAACAGATAAAATCGAATATTGGATCAGAACCACACCTATTAGATTGTTTGCTCTAAAACTAAAGAATAAAAATACAACTTTCCCGCTTCCCGCAGGATGAAGCGGCCGGTATGATGGAGGGCCTACTAGATTTTGGTATCGCCGGCCTGAGGAAAGGCTTAAGATTCACAGGGCTGGGTGACGATTCCCAGGTAGTTTTTTTTATTTATTTAATCTTTAAAGAGATGTGCAAAAGACTTGATGCGTTAGGCATGCGAGTCAAAGAAAAAAACCTAGCCAAGCGCGAGTGGATTTGTGCACCAAGGGTTTTGTACAAAGTTATCTAAGTATACAGGGTTATTTGTAAAACACCTGCAACCTCGCAGGATTAGATAGCATCATAAACAACTACGTTTGTTCTACGACTTTTGATAATTCGTTAGATTTTACTTTCATACAAAAATAAATATTAATTTAGTAGGTATATATAATATTATCTAGAATGTTTAGCGCACAGCGCGCGAGCGTAACGTCGTCTTCCGTCGTCGTTTATAAATGAAACATAGACTTATCAATGTCGCGACAGTGCAATAAAAACTTTAAAATTGATTTTTGATCAATTTATTGAGTTATCTTAAAACTCGTAAAACAAACGTAGCTATCTAATCCTGCAAGGTTGCAGGTGTTTTACAATTAAATCCTGTATAAGTTTTCAACTTAGTGCTTACATATTTACGGTTTTCAGATTTTTTCCTAAAGATGTGCTGTGAGCAGGGCCGGATTTATATTTATGTTAAGCCTATGGGCCTAAAATGCCGCACCGCGTCCCCTGCACCCCCTTTTACCCCTTACAAAAATGAGTTAATACTATTTCCTTTTCCATTTTTTGCTTAGGTTTCTTTACTTAGAAGCAATAATTACTAGTGAGATTAAAAGCTTTCATAAAATAAAATATTATTTGCAGTTTGAGTTACAAACATATTTGATTGATCTTTAGAGAAATACATCAGTTTTACACAAGAGTTAATAATACAAACAAAGACAGTGCAAAATAGTGGTAATGACGAAATGAAACATCAATAACACTAAATAATAATACAATATAATGTTAGTTGGGATATCAATTTGTAGATATTGATAGGTAGATCGCAAATTTTAATGTGTATCTCATTTTCAAAATGGCGGCTATCTACTTAAATAGTAATATTTTCCGAATTCTAGTATTTTTACCACATTGCTACCCCTAAAAATTTGCCGCACACTTGGCCCCAGCGGTAAATCCAGCCTTGGCCGTGAGACTGCTTCTTTCCAAATTTCATGATTCTTAGGCAATGGGAAGTACCTTAAAGATTTTGATTCCTTTGAAAGTCCCGAAATATGCGACATTGTATATGATTGCGTCTGTCTGTCTGTCAAGACCCTTTTTCTCAGGAAGGCGTAGTAATATCAAACTGAAATTTATATCTCATACTCGGTAAAGATATGAATGACCATTTATATCACATATGTTCGTGTATTTTGCACAAGAGAATCAAAACGTACTCGTCATTGACGTAGAATCATGTACCCACCTAATTTGGCAAGAAGCAATATGTCTGCACATGTAAAGGAAATAATTTGAAAACCGTAGTAGTGTAAGTAGTTAGTCCAACTCGAAGTTGGCCGGTTTTTGTAAATAAATGTGTGTTTAAAGGTGTGCCATTTTTTAAAGGCTGATGAAACTATTACTATACCAAGGAGCTAAGCCGTATAGACTGCTCACTTGCATAATTTTTTTATACGACAAATTGGCAAACAAGCAAACTGCCCACCTGAGGTAAGTGGTAACAGTTACCTATAATACATGTGGCTCTTCGAGATTCGCAGCAACACTGCAACCCTCACAGTGTACCACAGTGTACGTTGCCAACTTGTGATATAAGATGTAAAATCACGGTAACCAGTAATTTCACTGCATATCTTACCCTTCAAACCGGAACACAGCTATGCAAGCTGCTGCTTTGTGGCAGAAATAGGTACGACGGAGGTACCTATGCACACGACCCTGGTACAGAGTCTCCCTGCAGTGAATGAGTTGCATAGGTATGCCGTAAGACTTCAGTCGTAAATCTACTAGCTTTCCGATACCCGATTAAACCTCCCTCCGTGTTATGTTGGGTCCTTTTAATAATACTCTTTTGTCACTTAGATAATTTATTATAATGAAACTCACAACACATTAATAGGTACAACAATAATCACCATCAACGCAAGCCCCAAAGTAGAACTCCAATGACAATTCACGAGGCGGGCTGTCAAGTGTCCACAGATTAACAACATTACCTTATAACTAAAGATACTACCAGAACATCCTCCCTGTTAAGTCTTTAAATAAGTTACAATCACAAGTTTGAATTACTCTACACATAATCATCCAGCCACTTTGGCCTAGCCCTATTTCTTAGTGGAAATCTATTGTTATGAAATGTATTTATTTCAGGAGCATCAGATCTTTGTTCCAATGAAGTGGATTTATTATTCACTTCTGGACTTGCTTCTTTGTGCACTGGATCTCTGATCCTTTTGAAATATTTGTTTCTTCTATGTGACTCGACTGACTCTGACTCTTAGACTCTATACACTTATCTACAATATTTTGACTTTCATCTCTATTTCTAAAGGGAGCTGGCAATAAATGCCAACGGTTTCTCCGATATGTAGTACTGTACGAACATAAGACTTTTCCTTTAAAAACAGATTCCTTTTCCACTCTTAATCCATATCCTAATTCAAATTACGCGCCACGTCGGCAGTGCGCCCAGTCAGTTACTCTGTGGCTCGTCGGCCGTTCCTATACTATGGCGCTTCCCGCGCTAAGTTGTAAAAAAAATAGGTGACAGCAGATAGAAAAAAATTTCGTTTGTGTGTGCGCGCGTGCTACCGTTTTATATTTTGAAAATACAGAAAAACACCGGCTAGCGGTTTACTAATCGGTGATAACCATCAGTAGAACTCAAACTCTGCCCGACGAGGCGAAGTATCCAATACAGATAAGGACTTGTGGTGTTGTGGTTGACTAGCCGGCCGGCGTTGTGCCCCGTCGTTGGTGAGTCCTTTCATCATCCTCTCTATCCTAGTTTTATGTATTGTGCTTTTCTACACCTGATCGTCACAGGGTTTCTGATTTATCATTGGTAAATGTAGTAGCCGTTCCAGCAATTAGGGTGTACTTTCAAGTACCATTAATTAAAACAAAATATGATCTTGGCTCTTTCGCCTTTCTTACTACTATCCCATACTTCCTTAAATCAATTACCCAAACTGGTTCCCCCTCCCTTAAATCTCTTAATTCTACTACTCTATGACTCTTATTATAATACCCAGCTATTTTTTCTCTATTAGTACTCCTTTTTTGTAGCTCTATCAACTTTAACACTTTCATTTAATTTTCTAGGCAGGATAGGTAATATATCTCTCAGTTTTCTGTTAAATACCAATTCGTTAGGGCTATAGCCTGCTTCACTTGGAGTGTTTCTATATATTAATAAAGCCAACTGTGGGTCATTATTTTTATTTAATATTTTTTTTGCAATCTTAACCCCTGCCTCCGCCATGCCATTGCTTTGAGCAAAATATGGGCTACTGGTAATGTGTACAAAATTATAGTCACGTGCAAATTGTTTAAACTTACTACTAAATTGAGTCCCATTATCAGTTCTTACAATTTCTGGTATACCAAATCGAGCAAACGTTTCTTTACAATATTTAATTACTGTATTTTCAGATAAGTCTTTCAGGTCAAATATATCCAAATATCTAGAATAATAGTCTATAATTACCATATACCAAGTGTTACTATTTTTAAATAAATCAATTCCCACTTTTTGCCAAGGTCTTTGTGGTAGCGCTTCTATCTGCATAGGCTCTTTATAATTATTGCTCTGTTGTACACATTGTGGGCATTTTTCTATCATCACTTTGATTTGTGATGACAGCCCTAGCCACCACACAGATTGTTTTGCTCTTTCTCTACATTTAGTTATACCTAAATGGCCAGTATGAATATTATCTAAAATGTCTTTTTGCAATGAACTAGGAATAACTAATCTACCATTAAATAATAAGAAATCCTCTTCAATTGAAAAATTAAATCTATATTAATAATAACTCATTATTTCCAAAGGTATTTTATATTTATTTGGTCAACCCAATTTTGTGTACTCTTTCAGCAAATTACAAACTTGAGATTTGATCTGTTCTTCTTTTATAACACTTAACTTATTATCCAAAATGAATTGTATTACATTTATGCAACAATCTTGTTCTGTAGTACAGTTTAAAGGTGCTCTGGATAGTGCATCAGCTACAACTAACATTTTACCTGCTACATCATTAACCGAAAAACTTATACCGAAATCTCATTAATTGTAATCTAAATCTAAGTAATCTCGGTGTTAAATCATCCAATGGTTTTGTTTGTAAAATTTGTATGAGCGGTTTGTGATCAGTTTCTAATAATACTTCTATGCCTACAATAAAGTCTTTAAACCTAGTCACTGCCCAAGTTAATGCTAAACACTCTTTTTCGATTTGGGCATAATTTTTTTCTGTGACATTTAATGTCCTACTAGCATAAGAAACAACTTCTCTTATACCTGAATCGTTTTCCTGTAGCAATACTGCTCCTAATCCATATGAGCTGCTGTCTGCCGATATTATAATTTTCTTAAATGGATCAAAATGACACAAAGTTGGTGCTTGAGATATTAGTTCCTTAATCTTAGAAAAGGAATCTTTTTGAGAGATATCCTATTGAAATAACACACCTTGTTTTAATAAACTGTATAATGGCTATAATATTTGGGCTTTATTAGGAATAAATCTACTAACATAGTTGACTGACCCCAAAAATTGCATAAGTTCTTTTTTATTTGTGGGGATTTTATAATTAATAATACTTTCAACTCTATTTGGATCCAAGGAAATACCATTTTGAGTAATAACATGACCCAAATATGTTACCTTTTCCGCCATGAAGACACATTTTTCTTTATTTATAGTTAACCCCTCCTTGCTTAGCCTACTTAAAACTTCTCTTAACAACTTCAAATGACTGGATCTATCATTTGTAAATAACAATACGTCATCGATATGGATCACTACTCCTTCTAAATCTGCGAACAAATTAGAAAATTTCATAGAAAAATATTCAGGCGCACAATTTAAACCCATCGGTAAACGATTGCTTCAACCTACCAAGTGTATTTTCCACCATGTGTATTGGAAATATAGGGCGTAATATGTTTTTATTTACATGAGTGTAGTCACCACCAATTCTTACTCCATCTGTTCCTTTGGGTACTACTACACTTGGAGAAACAAACATTGTTGGCTCCTCTACAGGTGTTATGACTCCCATTTTTACAAGCTTAGCTAATTCTTGCTTAACTTTATCTAATAAAGGTAAAGGCACTGTTCTTGGGGTGGACTGAACATAGGGGACCGGGTTTTCTATTAACTTAATACTACATTTTTCTTTAAAAAGCCCTAACTCGTTGAATATCCCCGGAAACTCTTTTTCAATATCAATTGTATCACTATTCGTTAAAGTAATATTACATAATTTTAATACATTCATTCTTATAATTGCTGGCTTACCCAATATTGGTATTTGTAAATTTTTTATGACAAAAACACTACCACAATATACTTTATTTTCCAATGTTAATTTAGACCAAACATACCCTAACACATTTAATACTATACCCTCTGGACCCCTAATAATTTCCGTGCATTGGTTTAAGCTATTTTTACAACCAAATTTATAAAATACTGAATCAGATATAGCTACAATGTCTGCACCTGTATCAATTAAAAATTTTACCTTAATCATTTCATTATCTATCTGTACCTCCACATCTGCTTGAAAATCTTATTGGTTTACATTTATGTTGTACATTTTTCTTTCCCTACAGCACCTTGAATAATGCCCTGTACGCTTGCATTTAAAACATTTCTGATTAACTGCTGGGCATTGATCTTTGGAATGCTTTTCCCATCTTCCACACCACCAGCATTTCCTCTTCTCTGTATCTGGTCTTGTAACTTTATTTACTGAATATTCTTCTTCCTTAGACTGCCACAAAGCTTTTACTTCCGCTTTTTGTTCCTCCGCTTGTTTAACTAGCTTACATACTTCTTCTAATGACAATGACGGCATTAGTTGAAGTCGCTCACTGCTTTGCTTGTCCTTCATGCCAACTATAATTCTATCTCGAATTAATTCCTCTTTTAATGTTCCATAATCACACGTTTCTGCTAATATGTGCAACTGTCTAATAAATTCATCCACCTTTTCTCCATCTTTTTGGACTCTTAGGTTAAATCTATACCTTTCAAAAACCACATTCTTCTTTGGTATAAAATAAGCATCTAAAGAGTTCATAACATTGTCAAAGCTTTCCTCTTCTATCTTTAACTGTTTTATTAGTTGTTCAGCCCGATCACCAAGTAAGTACAACAGTAAATCTACTTTCTCCTTACTCTCACGCCCTTCATACCCACTAATTAGAATGTAACGTTGAAATCTTTTTCTCCATTTCTCCCAATCCGCTGGTACGAAATTAAACTCCTCTGGAGGGCGAACATTTTATACAGGTAAGAGATTTACCACCTGTTCCGCCATAACTGTACGTTTAATAATTACTTTCGCTGGTTGAAATATTTGCCAACCGCTGCCACCATTTTATGTTGGGTCCTTTTAATAATACTCTTTTGTCACTTAGATAATTTATTATAATGAAACTCACAACACATTAATAGGTACAACAATAATCACCATCAACGCAAGCCCCAAAGTAGAACTCCAATGACAATTCACGAGGCGGGCTGTCAAGTGTCCACAGATTAACAACATTACCTTATAACTAAAGATACTACCAGAACACTCCGTAACATTAATATCTCGTAATATTAATATCGGGTATTCTATTTCCACTGTGAACACACACTGAATCCGTTCACCAAACTACTAATGTCAAAACATTCCATAAATACAATATGCCCATCATGGGCAAGTACAGATATGAAAATATTTTCAAATAATAAAGATTTAACCATCCGAATTCCGAGTTGGTGGCTACTACTGCTTCTTTACTGTTCGTTACTACACTTTACGTTCGTTGGTGACGTATCCATGATATGTTTTTATTTATTGAATATTTTCACATTGACAGTTTGGGCAATGGTTCAAGTGTGCGTTCACAGTGAATGTTCAAAATTGACAAGCCCTGACTGGAAAACGCTTTAACTATTTTTTTATTAATTTTATCACTTCCTGTAATTCACTACATTTCTTTTCAGGAGAAATCTCCGGCTTACAGAGAGAAGAACCCTGACAAGGTGTCGCCACCAGAGACGGGCAAGGCGAAATCCCCGCAGGTGCTCACTGAAAGGGAGATCGTCGTGAATTCTGTCTTGCAAAAAGGTAGTAAATTATCACATATTTTTTATACACTAGATAGTAATCACGCGCATTACAGTACTTACAGTTCTAATGAGCTTCCAAATGTACAACCTCTAAAAGGACCTCAGTGTATGTTGCCAACTTGTGACGTAAGATGTCTAGCTAGTTAGAGTGCCAAATTACTTTATTACCTGTTTTCTTCAAACAATTCAGTAGCGACATAAATTTTGTTTGTACAATATCAGATTATAGTGAGTGATGTCATTTATTTCCGCCGCAGGACAGCGGGCCTTGCTTTGTTCCAGCAAGCCCTGAAAAAGATGACATCACTCACTATAATCTGATATTGTACAAGCAAAATCGTTAGGCCTCATTGAATCTTCCGTGACTTCAAATTTATACACTTTTATTTTTATATGAGCAGTATCATTATCATTAGACAAATGACAAACGACTCAGTGAACTTGTTTTAAAAAATCGAAATAGAAAACTACAAAGTCTTTAAGCTTTTTTATTGCCGTTTACATGAACCATAAAATCATTGTACATGCACAATTGCACACGTATAATACCTAATCAATAAAATTCTGATTTACAAGCTCAGAGTACAGCTGTTTTGTATTCTGAGTTTGCAAGCAAAAAGATAGCATACAATTTACATACAATAGCTGTAACTCTTTTATTTGCCATCATGATTAGTTTCTTCACAATTCGATTGAGTATTTCATGTATGTAGGTATTATCAATAAAAATAATTTAGTGATGTTTGTGACCAGAGGAGAACGCGAACAACCCCGTGCCTCCCCTGCTGAAACAGCAGCGCGTCATATCACAAGACAGTGTGGTGAGTTTTATTTTTCATGACAAAAAAATGGTTGCTTTGATTGTGCACCATAAAACCAGCCCCTTTCTGTTCAACTCAGCGTTATCAAGCTCAGCGATCTTTGGTTTAAGTATTTAAAAAGTCATATCGATTTGTCCCGCACGCCACTTCAGCCATCGCAAGCCAAGCCGATTCCTATCCGCGAGCCGCCACCCATCTTTTCCCTGTCTGACTCGCCGGAGCCCGAGTATGAGGAAGCTGCAGATCTCTCGACGAGCATCGCAAAACTACGCCATCTACTGCAGCGAGCCGACACCAGTCCCAAGTAACTGTTTTACAAATTTCATTGAAAATTTACTTAAGATGTATGCTATGAGACAGACTGTTGAGAATTAACATTGAGTACCTCGGGTTACAAAGCCAGTGCCACGGTAATAGTATATACAGTATGTCGACTCGGCCCCTCTTTGAAATTTTATACCTACGGCCGCATAGGATAGGGCTGCTCAGCGACTGACCGTGCGCTCCGTTTGACTCGTGAGTATGCCCTGCGGCGAACTGCAGTGCGATTCACTAACAGAATCAGTCGTCATCGAGATCGTTGTCGAACTCGACGACGTGCTGGCTTTCATTTCGATATAGAGCACAGCGCTGGATATGTACGTATTCACTAACGCCATTTACCTCGACGTCGATCTCTTGGCTGTTTAAGTTCGTCGTATGATGGACATCGGTTAATCTGATACACTGCACATCGTACCGCTTCTGCCCATAGAAATTTTGGTAATCCCGTTTCAATCAATAATGTTCTTCCTTTATTATAAATTGTCTTATTCATCCTCTCGGCAACTCCGTTTGACTGAGGTGAATATGCTGTTGTAAATTGTTGAATTATTCCTTTTTGTTTGTAGAAGTTATCCATTTTAGTATTTTTAAACTCGCCTCCATTATCACTCCTTATTTTTTTTATTTTACATCCTGTCTGTCTTTCCATTCTATTAACATATTCAATTAATCTGTCAGTTGCCTCATACTTTCTTTTTAACATATAGACTTCACTGAAATGTGTAAAATCGTCTATAATTACCTGGTAATAAACTTCGCCTTCAAGACTTGGTGTGCTGACTGGACCTGAGTTGTCAGTATGGATTAGCTCTCCTACATGACGAGAACGTGGCTTCCGAGTAGCTTGAAAATGTAGTCGGGTCGATTTACCTTCCATACAGGGATCACATGGTGTATCACTATATGATAACTTCAGTGTTCTCAGCTGATTTTTGTTTGCATGGCCTAATCTCTGATGCCATAAATTTTTAGACATTAAACAACTCTCACTTCATCATCATCACAGCCCATACACGTCCCCACCGAGGGGCTCGAGCCTACCCTATATTAGGGTGATTAGGTATATGATAACTTCAGTGATAGCCCTGAAAAAGATGACATCACTCACTATAATCTGATATTGTACAAGCAAAATCGTTAGGCCTCATTGAATCTTCCGTGACTTCAAATTTATACACTTTTATTTTTATATGAGCAGTATCATTATCATTAGACAAATGACAAACGACTCAGTGAACTTGTTTTAAAAAATCGAAATAGAAAACTACAAAGTCTTTAAGCTTTTTTATTGCCGTTTACATGAACCATACAATCATTGTACATGCACAATTGCACACGTATAATACCTAATCAATAAAATTCTGATTTACAAGCTCAGAGTACAGCTGTTTTGTATTATATGATAACTTCAGTGTTCTCAGCTGATTTTTGTTTGCATGGCCTAATCTCTGATGCCATAAATTTTTAGACATTAAACAACTCTCACTTCATCATCATCACAGCCCATACACGTCCCCACCGAGGGGCTCGAGCCTACCCTATATTAGGGTGATTAGGCCTTAGTCAACCACGCTGGCCCAGTGCGTATTGATCGACTTCACATACATCATTGAATTTCTTCACAGATGTATGCAGGTTGCCTCACGATGTTTTCCTTCACCGTAGGAGCGTCAGACAAATGTACATATGAAATTCGAAATGAAAACACATTGGTACATGGCGGGTCTCGAACCCCGACCCCCCGATTGGAAGGCAAGTGCCGAGTCCACTGCGCCACCGACGCTCTCACTTATACATTGCATATCTATTACATAAACTTTACCCGACAATTTACCACTAATTTCCTGCTTTCTATTTGTAATATAAATATTGTTTCTATTAAATTTCACATCAAACCCCTTCTCTAACAACTTTCTTACTGACAATAAATTGTGAGACAATTGTGGAACAATTAACCCTTCTATAATAACTTGAATATTATGAAATTTTAGTGCCAACTTACCCCGATTTGTACTCGTTAAATATTGTCCATTAGCTATATATATTTTAATTTCAGTGTCCAGGTTTTCAACGTTGTCCATGTACTGTTCATAGTCACTCGTTATCAAATGATCAGTTGCACCAGAGTACAATAAAACGCACACACTACATTTTCACACCCATCGTTTGCACCAAACGCTGTGAATGACACAACATCCTCATGAGCCATGTTGCTCCGTGTGGCACCACTTCGACTCGATGAGCTCCTTCCTCTGCCTCTGCGATTTGAATTGCCTCTAAACCTGCCTCTACTTAATCGTCTTGATTGCATTTCTGTCAGTGTGAACTTCTCCGGACAATTCCTAATGACATGCCCTCTACGGTTACAGCCATAGCATGTTATGAAACTATTTTCACTGTTTGTTTCCTCTTGCAAGCACTTTATCTCTGCGTCAAGTAACCTTGCCTTTATAAACTCAATGTTAATCGCTTTTTCCGCCGTCATAGTTTCGATCGATGTAATGACGTTGTCATATGCTGTAGGTAGCGAAGATAAAAGGTAACAAATTTGGTCCATATCGTCAACTTTCGAGCCAATGGCGTCTAATTCGGTCAGTAGGGCGTCGAACTGCAAAAAGTTATCTTGTAATTTCTCACCCGGTGCGCATTTTAGTGTTATAAGTTGTCGTTTCAATCTGTGCTTGTTGAATATACTTTTGCGTTCAAATGTGTCTTCAAGCTTAGACAGCATTTGGAGTGCCGTAGTGCACGGTTTTACAATCTCGATGTACCTGTCATGCAAGCATTGTACAATTATGGATCTCGCCTTCGCGTCGTTCTTCTTAAATTCGGCTTCCACCTTTGTTGCTTTTCCTTCTGTTAACACGTGATCTACGCCCTTTTTTCCAATAATAGTTTCAGCCTGATTTTCCAGTGGCCGAAATTGGATTTTTCGGTAAGCTTCAGCAGTTCTTCTTTGTATGCTATCTCTTCTTGGAGATTATGCACAAAAATTTTACAATTATTTCGATATACTATTTTATTACTAGAGCGCAGTGGAAGCGTATTGAATAAATAAAAATGAGAACGCGTATCTTCATGGTAACCATTTTATTAGCAGAGTGTAGACAAACCACAGATTACAAACTATATAGAGGAATGCTACGTTCTGTAGCAGATATAATTCCTCAACATGTCATACTTAGGAAGGTTATCCATACTTCCATACTAATATTATAAATGCGAAAGTAACTGTCTGTCTGTCTGTCAGTCGCGCTGTTGGTTAATAATTCATATCGATTTAACCAGTGTTCAGTTACACAGAGAATATCCCTGCGTTCCAGATAAAGCACTGCTACTTTCTGAGGCTAACATCTGATGTTAGCCTCGTTTTGCGTTTCTTATAAGAAATGTTGACATTTTTAGCCGCGCTAATTGTTACAAATGAAACGCAAGGTACTGATTTTTCGTGCTGAATTTTGACACCTCACCTACTTAGTCCAGCCACTTAAAATTTTTAATATAAATCAGAATTGGCTTATACTATAAATATCTTTCAATAAATTTTTTAAATCCGCTGAAAATCCTTTTTGATTCATGAAAAAATGATTCCAAATGTCAAATTTGAATGCTGTCAAAAAGTGGTATCAGAGGAACCATCTATTAGCATGGGTATTTGATGCTAGCATTTCGTGTTAAAAATGCTTAAATGAAACGCATGACAACCAGCGAGAAAAACTAGCATCACCGGCTAATGAAACGCAGAGATGCTAAAAATGTTGGTATTTATGGCTAAAAATGCTTATCTGGAACGGGCCGTATGTAGGTAGGTATATCTTTTTCATTCAAATATAACTCTAATTTAAGTTCTTTGCCTTTCTGGCAAGCCTTGAATATTTTGGTAAATAATATTTAGGAACGTAGACTTTTCTTTTGTCATTAAATGAGATTTGCAAGAGATCTCCTCTCTTGTCTCAGAGTTACGTTTAAATGATTATTATTCAAAATATTTTCCAAAGTCTGATTATAAATGTTACCATCTTGCCCAATAGAAAAAGGTAAGGTAACTAAATTTTTGACTGAATATTGAATGTAGTATCGTATGAATGTAGTTGATAGCGAAAATGCTATTTGTTTCTTAATATATTTGTTAAGATATAATTAATTTTTGGTCAGAATCAATTTATTTTCTATGTATTTATTAATATCAATTAAATGGAATTTGTCCGATTTATGAAATGTCAGAGTATCCAGTATTTGATTGGTTTTATATCTTAAGCTTTTTTCTCTCTGTGGCAAGCTTCGGCAATAGGGAAGTGTAAACATGAAAATACTTTTGACATCTAACTTATACAATAATTCGAAACATTTTACTAGCTTATTTTTTTTTATGAAAGGAAGGTGGACTAATGATGAGTAATAACTTTAGGGACTTGTACGCCATAACTGATTTATAAGTTGTTGTCGACACAACCGTCCACTTGCTAAACTATCAACCGACGATACATTCTGGGGCAATGCTCCTTTCTTCTTCTATTTCGCTTGGAGACAAGTCAACACAACATGCCACTATAATTTTTGCGACTATTGTAGGATCGTAATGTAATACCCTGTGAATTAGTAAACACCTGAATCGACCCTTCAAAATGCCAATTGTTCTTTCCACATTATTGCGTGCCGATATGTGGAGGTTATTATAGTGCTCTTCGGGAGAACCAGGCTCAGGGTTACTACAGGGAGTCATAAGATATGGCCTTTGTGCATATCCAGAATCTCCTAGAACAAATAAACAAATTGATAAGACAGGCTGTACAACTTTTTACCAATAATTTGAATAAAATTGAAGTACCAGTTGAGTATTCTATCTACTTACCAAGCAAATATACTA
The DNA here is from genome assembly GCA_963935595.1 of Schoenobius gigantellus. Taxonomy (NCBI): domain Eukaryota; kingdom Metazoa; phylum Arthropoda; class Insecta; order Lepidoptera; family Crambidae; genus Schoenobius; species Schoenobius gigantellus. Next base: position 42,899,733 of record OZ012541.1, on the reverse strand, counting down.
CTTCTCCATTATTGTGTAGGGTTTCAAGATGTTCTTTAATAACACTATTATTATTATTATAGAAAATATAAAACTATAATGTGTAGCTCCTCCAAAAGTCACATCCACATGCATGATATTTAAATCAGCATCATTGATCTAAAAAATGTTTTCTATATTACTTAACAAATAAATATCTAAAAATTTTATGAAAAAAATTAAGTTGTGTTATTGCCACTACACATAGTTATGTGAGACTTACTAGAAGAACATTTCGAGCATGATATCCCTTACGACAATAAAAGCGTTCCTCGTGCTCTTGGGGTCGGATCATTGATACTAGAGTAACGTCAATACACCCCAGGCACCCCAGGCATGTGTAAAAAACCTTTTATGAATCACATCATGAAAAAGCAGTTGTAATTATCAGATAATATTCTTAACAGAGCGTCGTCGGTGGCGCTGTGGACTGCACTCGCCTCCTAATTGGGAGGTTCGAGGTTCGATTCTGCCATTTATTTATGTGTTTTTCGAATTTCATATGTATATTTGTCCGACGCTCCTACGGCGAGGGAAAACATTATGAGGGCAACTTGCATACATCTGCGAAGAAATTCTAAGGTGTATGTGAAGTCGATGAATCCACACTGACACAGCGTGGTTGAATAAAGTTTAAGCATCTTAACTTAAGCCTCAAGCCTCTCCCCGATGGAGCTTCGAGGAGCACTTCAAGTTCCTTACTTCGCCGCACTCGGACGGGTCCTCCCTGATGTGGAATGGCCAGGATCGGCGTGCCGTCGACCGTATCACGAGGTGATACGGTCGATGGCACTCTACGGAGCCTGGTATGGGCGAAGTGCCTCCCCCCCCGAACGGTGGCCCTCTTGCGACGTCCGCAGAGGGTCATAGTAACCCGAGCCGTGCGAGCTTATCGCACGGTCAGCCTCGGCCCGGCCTGTTTTCTTGCCGGCCAAACGCCGTGGGATGTCGCTGCACGCGTACAGCAGAGGTGTATCGACATCGGGTTGCTGTTAGAGAACGGGAAGGACGATGCGCTCCTAAGGAAGTGGAGCGAGTTCGTACCCAGGCGCAGAGGGATGCTCTGGTGAGGACGTCATCTCGCAGAAGGAGGCCGCGGAGAGGGAGTGGGAGAATGATCCTTAAGCCGCTCCCATACACCGCAGAGGGACAGGCAGGCTAAGGTGGGTATTCGCACAAGCGATGCCCGTCTAATGACTCTGCCGTGGAAGCCTGCATGCACGACTGGCCCCGTATACGCCGCCGTAAGATCCTCCGTCTGAGGATTGCCTTGGTGGTCTCGGACAATCCCCCCTTGTAGCCAAACCAGTCAAGTCGGGCTAGCCCGGCCACGCGGGTATTGGTAGTCGCAGTGTGGACCCTTTTTTTTTTTTCTCGGGGGGAAATGCGTAACCGCACCGTACCCGCCGTTGGCTACACGGCGAGCGTGTGTGGGGCTCTCCGGGCAGAGTGCCAGGCCTACCCACTAAAACCCCCCGGTGTTCTCCCTGCCCTTTTGGGCGCGCTAGGTAAGGTCCACACTTGGTAGTCGCAGTGTGGACCCTACCACGCGCGTCCATAAGGGCAGGGAGAACACCGGGGGGTTTAGTGGGTAGGTCCGGTCCTAGTATCGCCAATCGCTGTCGAGCAATTTAAACGAATACGAAATCGTGTTACAGCGCTGTTACAGCGCTGCCACAGCGTCGAACTCGAGGCTGTTTACTTAATAGAATCGCATATGGCTGCTCGTGAGTGCCCTTGTAGCTATGCGATCCGAGTGCGATCCCAGGATCGAGGCGCGTAGGCATAGCGCGTGTTTCGACCGTTTCTATGTAGTCGGTCTACTGTATATACTATTACCGTGCCAGTGCTTTTCAGGATGAAAGGTCACGAGCGACAGGTTCTTAAACCGGAACGGCAAAACAAACGGCGTTTGTCGTTACTTAGTTAATATTTTTGACACCACCAAAGTAACGTAGCTTACGACGCATCTGATGGTAAATTGTAACTAAAAGACATTCAACACCGGGGGTATCGTTTACGCCTTGCTTAAATCAAAATTGTTTCTTTCTCCCAAAAACTGAATTTTGTGAGAAAAGCTAAGAAACAATATATTACGATATCGATTTCACTAATTATGAACACGATAAGATATTCATGAAGAAACAGAATAGATGATCTAGTCTAATTCGATTTCATGTGTGAAAACTCAATCGGCGTCCCAATCTCGTTAAATCTAGCCCCCTGAAAATCGGGAATCTCGCGCAAACCGATCAACCCTACAGCTGAGCTCGATGAGCTTTGGAAAGAGGATAGGTTTTTATACGGTTTTGTAGTGTTATAAGTAGGTATGCAGAGTTACCCAACCAAACTAAATTGTACGATGAAATCTATGTATATTACAAAAACATTTTAAAAAACGCTGAAATCCGAAACTAGTCTACTATTTCTTTCCATTACTTTATGTGAACTAATTAATGCCTAGTACTGTAGCACATTATACTTACAATACTGACTTGGGGTGTTTGATCCAAAACTAGTAAGATTTAAACATTTCACTATATTAAGTATGTAGGTACTTATCTATCTATCTATATATAAATAAAAATGGATCTTGAAATGTATGTACGCCCATAACTTTCGAACGACTGCACCAAATTGGATCATTCTTGGTTTTATGTATTCGTTATTGTTAGGACAAGGTTTGTATAAATGAAAATATTAGAAAAAATATTACAGGAAAAGAAATGAATTTAAATATGTTCACGTAAAAGTGACGAACTTGACAGATTGACATTCACGCTACTCCAAATCTATGGTTTCTTACACTGTTGTATTGTCAATAGGTTTTTAATATACCCGTGCGGGACCGGGGCGGGCAGCTAGTTATAAATAAAAATCTTAGTTATGCACTTATAACAGGACTGAGGACGCATGGTGGGAAGGAGCGCGTGCACAGTCTTCGAGACCGATAGACACTGCCACTCTCGCAGGTAACGTGACCCAAAGATAATGATTATTTTAATGCCATATTATGCTCATCATCACAACTCATATACGTCTCCACCGAGGGGCACGAGTGCACGAGCCTGCCCTAATACTATATGCTCAAATTGTTGTAATACGGTTTCACTTTTTCAGTGTCTGCGCAGAAGAGAACCGTCATGGGTGGGACAGGGTCATTGACAATATTTTGTAAACTTTTTAAATGATAGTATAGATATATTATGTACACAATAAAACATATCACAATTTCTTGTACGTTGGTCTTAAAAAAAAATTATGTTTGAGCTGTATGAAATATATGTATAAAAGATAAAAAGATTAGTGTATGTTTTCACTTCATCAGACGAATACGACATGGCGGCAGAGAGAAACGCATCGCCCAACCAATCGTCCAACAACATGCAAAGACTTGACAGGTGAGCAAATATGGTTCTTCAGTTCTTTTCATTTTAAGGTGTTTGAGGTTCAAATAAAAAGAATATACTTAGGAATGTTGTGTGCATATGTTAGTGCATTTCGCGACAGAAGACCGCAGCCATACAACTTGTTGTATTTCTTAGCACAATTGGGATCGCGAGTAGACCCCAATGCTTAACTAAAGGAAAGGGCTCATTTTTGACAAAATATTATTTACGATCAGTTTGTACACTCAAGTTTTTGGAAAATTAAATTCACAAGTCCACGTATAATGAACTTGATGAATTGAAATGGTAATTGGAAAATATCTTAAAGGGAATTGACAATCTTGTGATGTTGAATGCAGTACAGTCATTGAGACGTTGGATTCAAATATGAATTGATAACGATGGTCGTCATTTTTAACAATTGACTAATTAAGTTCAGTTAATCTATATAAATAAAAATGGACCTTCGAAATGTATGTACGCCCATAACTTTCGAACGACTGCACCAAATTGGATGATTCTTGGTTTTATGTATTCGTTATTGTACTTGAAAAGCAGTAAGACAGCGTATGTTGCAGTATTTAATTTATTTTATAAAATATACAATTTAACTTACAGCATTGACTGACATCTATTCTTGAAGTACAAAGTCACACATAAGCCAAAGACAACACCCACCCTCAAGAATAGATTCATTATTTAAGTTAAAATACTAGAATCTACTAACTCACTTTTACAAATACACTCTACTTACTTGAGTTTAATAATGACAAAGAAAGTAAATGTGCAACGTTACAAACATTCATCATAAATTAAGACTTTCATTTAATCGTAAAACAGAATATTCATAATATTCATAACAAAAGTATTCATAATGTTGCACACAATATGTATCATTTAACACAACATAATATTTTTTTACATATTTTGATTGTTGAACTGTCCCACCCTCAATCAAAAAATGTCTAAAACAATAACAGTTTTATATTTTATAAATATCTAAGTTAATCCTAAAAGTCCTCTCAACTTTTCAAAATTTTGTCGAGACAAAGGTTTAGTTAATATGTCTGCTAACTGTACACTCGTATGAACATACTGAATGTTGATAATACCTTGAGTAATCTTTTCATTTATAAAATGATATTTAATATCTAAATGTTTCATCTTTTTCAGTTGTTCATGCGAATTGCAGGCTTTGATAGTGGACTGATTATCCTCATAGACAGTGACAGTATAATTCTCATGAACTTGTAATTCTGATAACAGATTTCTTAGCCAGCAAACTTCACTAATACAATGTGTGAGAGAGACATATTCAGCCTCACACGAAGATAAGGCTACTGTGGCTTGTTTTTTCGAAGTCCAAGATACCAAATTACCATAGATTTGAAGACAAAAACCTGAGGTTGACTTTCTATCTAGTACATCATCTCCCCAGCTTGCGTCAGCGTAAGCTGTTAATAATTTTTCACTAGCATTACTTCTGTAAACTAATTTTATATCTAGAGTACCCTTTATGTATCTCAGAATTCGTTTAAGACAAGTCCACAGTTCATTACTTGCACAGTTCTGAAATCGCGACAAGTAAGTTATACTGGCACACAAATCAGGTCTGGTTCCAATCATCGCGTACATAATACACCCTATAACTTGCCTACACCTATGCTCCCACTCTACACTTTCCGACTTTTCTTTTTGAAGCGTTGACAAATCAAAGTTCGGATCCATAGGAGTAGTCACGCTATGACAATCGGCCATATTAAATTTATCTAAGACATTTTTTAGATACTGGGTTTGGTTTAACGTTGTTATACCATTTTGTAAGTCTTGTTCGATAAGAATTCCAAGATATAAATTTGCAAGTCCCAAATCTTTCATTTTAAATTAAATTTTCATGCTTGTTATAAATTTATTCAGCATTGGCCCAAAACCAGTATATAATATGTCATCTACGAATACTAATACGTAAACCTTACTACTATCATTAACATAATAATACAAACAATGGTCACTTTTAGTTTTTATAAATCATTGACTCAACATAAAATTATTAAAACGATCATACCATGCCCTGGGTGCGCTTTTTAAACCATATAATGCCTTATTTAACTTACATACTTTGCCTTCGGGCACCACAAAGTTTTTTGGCAATTCTACATAAGTATCATCTCTAATTATGCCATTTAAGAAAGCGCTACACACGTCGAGCTGGTATACTGGCCAGTCGTTTTTGTTACATAAAGCTAATAAGGATTTTACTGTAGCTATTTTAACAACGGGCGAGTATACGTCACAATAGTCTAATCCTTTCTGTATAAAGCCCCTAGCGACTAGCCTAGCTTTATATAAATTAATTTTATTATCTTTATTTCGCTTAATCTTAAAAACCCACTTAGTGCTAATTATCATAATCTTCGTATCGGGTTTTTCAACGAATGTCCATGTGTCATTTTCAGCAAGAGCTTTCATTTCAGCCTTCATTGCCTCCTCCCATTTACAGGCGTTCGGGAACATCCGAGCCTCTTCTAGGGACGTCGGCTCTTCCGAATCTAGGAGCGTGAAGAAGGACATGTCATAGTCTTGGAGGTCGGCAGGCGGTCTTAGCGTGTTCCTAGGCCGTAGAGATCTAGTGTTAACATTTTCGGCACTGGAAGTAGGGACTGCGTTTGAAATAGTAACTAAGCGATTGGGGTCTTGAGTCACTTCACAAGTATCAACAACTTCGTCTTGGGACTTTTGAACGCCGTCAGCTATTGAACTTGTGGTCGCTACATTTCGCTCACCAGTGTCGGTTGTTTCGAGTAACACGGAGAAATTTTCTACATTATCTGCCATATTTGTCTCCATTAACGTAATCGGCGATACTATCACTTCTCTTTCAATAGAAAATGTCTTAGTTTCTGGATAGTAAACCTTGTACCCTTTTGTGTTTTCACCGTATCCCATAAACATTCCTTTCTTACTCTTACTGTCTAATTTCCTTCTCTTTTGTTTTGGGATATGAATCCACATTTCTGCACCAAAAGTGTACTTTAATTGGTTAACATCAAGTTTCTTACCATAGAACAATTCAAAGGGGGTTTTACCTTCTTGAGGACTCGTCCCTGTCCTATTAATGACATACACGGCCGTATTTACTGCTTCTGCCCACAGTTTCTTGCTGACTTGGCTAGCTTTCATCATCGTGCGAGCGGCTTCCATTACTGTGCGCATTTCGCGTTCTATCTTACCATTTTGACTGGGCGTGTATCGAATTGAGGTTTGATGTTTGATTCCTTTTGAGTCTACTAGTTCTTTCATACTTTCATTCAAAAACTCACCTCCACCGTCTGTCCGGAGTATTTTTACGGGCTTTCCTTCGTTATCACTTTGCGCAAGATATATTTTCATGTTTGCTAGAACTTCACACTTGTGCTTGATGAAATAAACGGTGCGGAACCGAGAAAAATTATCCTTTAATAAGAGAAAGTAGCGTGAACCTCCAACAGATTCTTCCTCCAAGGGTCCACATAAGTCTGCATGCACAATTTGTCCTCTAAAACTTGTCGTACTGTTACTTGAATAGGCCGGAGTTTTCGAATGTTTGCCTTCTACGCAAGCGGTGCAAAAGTGCTGCTTCTTACATGTGATTTTAATTTCATTATCTTGGAGTATTTTCTTTATATAAATGAAGTTTTGGTGGGCAAATTTCTGATGAAATAACATAATTTCACATTTATTATTGTTACAGACGTCAACTTTGTCAGATTTGCTTGACAACGCCATGGTTTGTTGTGACATTTTAAACATCATTTTAAATAATCGACCTTCGCGGCGGGCTAAAGTGACAACCTTATTGTTTTTCATAAACTTGCATAGATTATTATCAGATACCATTTGTAGGCCTTTATCTAAGCAACTGGCAGCAGAAAACAAATTGACTTTGAGATCCGGTACATAAAGAACTTGTTTCAGCTCAACACTTTGCCACTTCTGGCCGTCAAATGCTTCTAGTCTCACATTGCCTATTCCAATAGCATGAATGGTTGCCCCGTCTCCCATTTGAACTGTATGGTTTTGAAGCTCCTCATATTCACAAAATATATGTTTGCTTTTAGACATATGTTGAGAGCACCCGCTGTCCATATACCAAGAGTCGTCTATTTGGTCAAGTTGACTTGCTACTAAAGCAATAGGACTCACTTGCTTCTTACTTTTATTTTTCCTAAAGAAGCAATATTTAGCTATATGTCCCGATTTCTTGCAAAACTCACAGGTTTTGTTTTTATAGCAGTCTTTTCTCTTGTGTCCTAATTTGCCACATGTTAAGCACTTGCTACTTCCATGAGTAAAGAGAGCGATCGCCACATCTTGCTCGGTGCTATTTTTATTTCGTTCCTCTTCAAGTAAGAGTCGTGATGTTAATTCATCTAACGTTTGCTTCTCACTCGGAGCAGATTCCCATGCAGAACGGAAATATTTGTACTGCTCTGGAAGTGACATCAAGACCTTGGTGATCGTCATTTTTTTCGAAATGACTTCTCCTGCTTGTTTAAGCTTGACTCGGATTTCTTCTAGTTTTGATAAAAAATCTGATATAGAACCCTCGTCGAATTGCATAGTGAAGAAACGTTGTTGTAGAAGATGAATACTGACAGTGGATTCTTTATCATACACAGACTTCAATTTTGTCCACATTTCATGCGCGGTCTCACAAGATAGAATGTGGGCTTGTGGACCTGGTTCCATTCGGGTGACAATAATGGTTTGTGCCTTCGCATCGTCCCGGACCCATGCGGTCACCTCAGATAGTGTTTCCGGTTTTGGTTTAGGTTCTGTACCTGACACAATTTCAAACAATCCCTGGCCATTTAAAATAATTCGTGTTTCAAATTTCCACGTTGACCAGTTATCACCATTTAATTTATTGACCGTTGTAGCCGAAAGTGACGTCGCCATTTTCTTATTTCTGCCGTGAAGCTCCCGGTCGCAAATACGACGTTACACGTCGTTTTCGTTCAGCGTTACGACACGGATTTCCTACAACATATGAGCCAGCTCTGGGCCCATAACCACTTGAAAAGCAGTAAGGCAGCGTATGTTGCAGTATTTAATTTATTTTATAAAATATACAATTTAACTTACAGCATTGACTGACATCTATTCTTGAAGTACAAAGTCACACATAAGCCAAAGACAACAATTGTTAGGACAAGGTTTGTATAGAAGAAAATATTTAGGTAGGTAGGTATATTTTTGGTATACCCGTGCGGGACCGGGGCGGGCAGCTAGTTTAAGATAAATGAAATAGTATTTGAAAAACGAAACGGATCGAACCTGCGTCTGCAACATACCGTGTTGACGCCTTCACCACTTCGGCCACCGAGCTCTTGCCAGCCCCGACGAAATCTTTAATCTGGTTTTAGTATTGATCTCCTTCGAACGTTGTTATGCCAAAGTAATCTTTATTATTTTATTCACTGTTAATACCTACGTATCAACATCCAGTTTAGAAATCTTTACTGAATTCTTGGAATTGTTTGAGAATAAAGCAGTCTGACAAATTTTATATAGAACTTTGCCTTAACTTTGAAAATGCTTAATAAATTGTAAAAATGATTAATCAATATAAATTGGACGTATGCTTTGTTTGCCACCCATGTTGTATTATGTGCGCGTGTAGCGATAATTGGGATGCTGACTGATTCTAATTGTGACGTCTCGTCATAAAATATTTAAAAATCGTAAAAAAGATGCAATCATGTGAAATAAGAATTGAAATCGGCTTAGAAATACATTAGATACAAGCATTTTAAACTGTTAATTTGGAAGCGATTAGACAGAGAGATTCGACATCAACCGTGACGTCATTGTTGTGTACGGCCATATAAACTCCATGTAAATTGCCGTTTTGCTAGAAAGAGACGGAGATAAATTTTTAATACCTGATATCTTAGTTGTTTTTATAGTTATTCCAAAACCGATTTTTTCTTTCTGTTTATTATATGAATGAGCTTCTATTAAAGCAATAATCATCATTTTTCATTCATCTACCCTATTGTGTGTATGTATCTACAGATTGCTCCAGCGAACTGTCACGGGCGTTTTCAACACCATCAAGACGGCGGTGGGCGCCGAGGGGCAGGCGGAGCCGCGGGACCTGCACCGCTGGACCTACGTCACCACCAGTGTTGAGCTCAGCGTGAGCATACACTCATTATTATCGCAGCCCGTGGAGTGTGCATGTAGCGCTAATATCATGCTACGACTACAAATTTAGTTAAAACGCTTATATGTTTCGTGTTATAGTTATTTAAATAATGTCCTCCTAACCGATATTCGGTCACGGCGGCCTATCTCAACAAGGACTAGCCATCTGCGCAGGAGATATTATAGTGCATAAGCGACTGCGTATAAACGCAAGTGCACTCTCTGTTCCTTCACTTACTCGCCTAGTCCGATGGGACGGTTAGCCGACACGATCGGCGATATCAGGCGCAGGACCAACTATTTAACGTTTCTTATTTTGGTCACCCATCATAGAACTGACCACAGCGAACGTTGCTTAACCTTAGCAATCGTTCGCTGAGCGAACGCGCCAATGCGCCACCAAGCTCTTCTTAGAATCTTAGAGCATTTACCCTATGGAAATGGTACGCAACAAATCGCAGTATACATTTTTCTGACACATTTGGCGGGAGGCGAGGTAAACAGGTACGGCACACTACGAAAATCTAGAATTCAAGTAGGCACAGATACTTTGTTCTTATGTTTACGAACATACACTATGAATTTATTACCTTACAATAACGAAACACACTCATCGACAAATTAACGTGTATCTACGCAATCGCCCGCAAATCGTGGCCGTGTACTGTGTTTGAGCGTAACCAACGTACTACTGTATTTTTCTATCGTAACGGCATAAAAATTACTTCAAAATTGGTCATAAATAAAACACGTTAACGTATATTTTATACTTGATAGGAAGCGCCATGTTCTCGAAGATTTGAGTTACTGGATAGCCTTTTGCAAGAGGAAACTGCATGATTAACCATTTTTTACGAGCTTTCTTACTTGTGCCGCGCATCAACTATAGTATATTCAAGATAAGCAGGAGCTCTATTACGAAATGAATCATCTGAATGTTTGGGTCCGACCTGTAGCACTGGGTAACGTGTTTATTTGTGTATTGTATTAATGAATTAAATAAATATGCAACCACATTGAAATCACATTTTTTATTATAAATAACCTCACAATGACAAGTGCAATAATGTGACGTACAAGATGGCGGGCATAGTGATGTGCCTCAACTGTAGGGATGGGCACGTTATCATGCTCCTGCCTGACATCCCTCTTCTTTAGCGATATCTAGCAGGCGTAATAACTACGCGACCACTGCGTGTCGTCCTAGGTGGAGTCGGCGATGTCGCGTTCATCGGAGGAGCTGGCGACGTCGTTTCATTGGCAGGTTTCACAGGAACAGGAATACTTGGTGTAGACGCTGGTGGACTCTGCGAAGCTGTCGGCGTAAGCGGTGCAGCCGGTGTACCTGAGAACAGAGAATGCTCGTCGCCAGACGAGCTCGAGTTATCTGGAATGTTTCCAGTTCTTTTCAGATGCCATGAGTTTCGGCGGTAGGTGTTTCCATCATCGGTTTTTAGTATATAGGAGCGTGGTCCCTGAGGTGATGGTGTCATAATTTGTGCAGGAACCCATTTTTGATAATCTTGTCTTAGCATAACTCTCTCTCCAGTCTTATACTCTTTGCTTTCTATTTTTCCTCTATCACCATATTCCTTTTCTGCTGTTTTAATTATTTTTAGTTTCTTAACTACATTTCTGATAATTTTTGGTGTTAAAAGTTTGTCTTTCATAGGTAGTAGTGTCATTGTTCTCCTGTTCATAAGCCTTTGGGCTGGTGATCCAAGGTCTAATCTAGGAGTGTTTCTGTGGTGTAACAGGGCTAGTTGAACATCTGATCCATCTTCAATACATTTCTTCATTAATAATTTTGCTTCTTGTACATAGCGTTTTGCTAGACCATTGGATCTTGCAAACTTTGGACTTGAAATTCTATGTTCAAAATTCCACTCTTTACTAAATTGTCTAAATTCTACACAATCATATTGCTTTCCTCCATCTGATTGTAGTATATCTGGTATTCCAAATGTTGCAAACCAAGATTTTAATTTTGTGATTATTGTTTGACTGGTTATTTGTTTTATTTCTTGAAAATCAAAGTATGCTGAGTATGCATCTGCTATTAGTATATAGTCAATTCCTCTGAGATGAAACAGGTCTGAAGCTACTATACTCCATGGTCTCTCTGGAACACTCTGTATAAGTATAGTCTCCATTGGGTTATCTTTTTGGATCTTACTTCATGTTTTACATGTTTTAACATAGTTTGTTAAATCTTGTGTCATATTTGGCCAAAATACATTGTCTCTAGCTAAATCAATCAATCAAATCAATCAAATTCATTTATTCAGTTTAGGCACATAAAGAGCACATAATGAATGTCAAAAAGTTACATAAAATATACAAACTAAAAGTAATAAAACCATATGAATACCTATTATATCTATACAATACATCAAGTAATAAAAAAACGTGCGAGTGAGTAAACTAGGCAGACCATGCATTCCTATCATCAAGATAATCATTAACCTTGTAATAGCCTTTCTTCATTAAAGGTTTTTTTACTTCGGTTTTGAATTTATTAATTGGCAATTCAACAATATCCTGGGGTAATTTATTAAATATTTTTACACTTTTACCTACAAATGATCTATTGACTTTATTGAGCCTAAGTGTTGGCACAGCAAGTTTATCTTTATGTCTTGTATTAATATTATGTTTGTCACTATTTTTTTTACACGCTTTTTATTGAGTTGCTCTGTCTGTTGGTTTCTTTGTCACGATCAAATCTTGCAATCGATTTTTCGACCACTTCTATTGCTCCAATTGAGCTCAAATTTTTTCTACATATGTATACAATATTTTGGCATATTGGAATCACAAAAATGCTTAGTTTATTTTATTTTCAACTTTTTGGTTTTTAGTCTTTTTGGTAAAAGCGTGTTTTTTAAAAAGTTTTTTTTATTATAAATTAATTTAAGTTTTTGCGTATGTACATGATATTCTCATAAATATATTGAGAAGCTATTGTTAATATATTAATTTGTTTGAAAAGATCTCTTAGTGAGTCACGGGGCCTAAGGTTGTAGATAGCACGAATAGCTCTTTTCTGTAGTATAAAAATCGTGTCAATATCTGCAGCCGAGCCCCACAACAGTAGACCGTATGACATAATACTATGAAAGTAACTGAAGTAAACCAATCGTGCAGTTTGCTCATCAGTTAGTTCTCTTATCTTTCTAACCGCATAGGCAGCTGAGCTAAGTTTTCCTGCCAAGGCGGCAATGTGAGGACCCCACTGTAGCTTATAATCTAGAGTTATTCCTAAAAATCCTGTAGAATTGACAGTGGTGGTGCCCAAGGTAGACACCACCACGTCGGCGTTTCACCGACACTATGATTTGAAACCGACCACCAGATTCTAGAAAACATTGTGGCTTACCCCTATTCCAATTGGTCTCCGTATGTAGCCGGTGGACTTCCTGAGCTAGCTCGAAGGAAGCCGCGGCTCCCGAAGGGTTGGTGTCAATCCAACGATGGAGACCGGAGCACTACATAGGCCTATTAGGCCACCATCACTCACTTCGCGACGATAAACCTTGCCACTATTCCCCGACACTAAAGCTTTGCGGAACCTCGCACCAACAATCACTTGGTGCGCCGCGCAATACTATTTGTTGGATATTTTATATTTTATTGATGCCCGGACATAACCTATATCAATGTCATTCCGTATTCGACTCGACTGACATGTTACATGCGGCCGGCCGCCAAAAGGCTCTCACTGCACAGACTATAATGCAGTGTTGCCACTCGCTCTTCCTCGAGCGTAAACATCCCCCCGCTCCGGACAGTCCCGGACTGTCCGCCAAATCAGTCTAAGGGGAGGCGAGAAAGAGTAGCGACCGCGCGCTTCAAAACAGAATCCCCAACTAGGACCTCGGCAAACCTGGGCACACCATCAGACCCTAGAGTAAGTTGGACAATGCGTCCGCGACGCCAACGTAAGGGTGGCAGGTTTGGGTCCTTCACTAACACGAGGTCTCCAACCCTCGGTGGGTTTGTCTTATCTGACCACTTAACGCGCTGTTGCAAAATGTGTAAATATTCAAGGTGCCAGCGGCGCCAGAAGCTCTGGGTAAGCTGCTGGAGCAAATCAAACCGTGAAAGGCGTCCTGGATTGACATCTCTATAAGGATACTCGGGCAGGGCGTTAAGTGGTCTGCCTATCAAGAAATGGCCCGGCGTGAGGGCCTGCAAATCGTTCGCGTCGGTAGACAACGGACATAACGGACGCGAGTTGAGAACCGCCTCAATCTTATGAAACACCGTCGCGAGTTCCTCGAACGTGAGAATAGTCTCCCCAATAACGCGGCGAAGGTGAGTCTTGGCGGCCTTTACAACAGATTCAAAAATCCCTCCCCAGTGAGGGCAAGACGGCGGGGAGTATCGCCATGTTACCCCCCTACGGGAGAGTGTGGATCCGATCTCAATATTATTTTTATCTAAAAATTCACAAACTTCTCTTATATGTCTATCAGTGCCCTTGAAGTTCGTCCCACAATCAGACCGAATTAGAGAAGGCAGTCCCCGGCGGGAGACAAATCTGCCTAACGCTGCTAAGAAAGCGTCCATGGTGAGTGCACTCACCACCTCCAAATGAACGGCTTTAGTGGCCAAACAAACAAACACACACAAGTAAGCCTTTTCAGTCTTAGCATTACGGAGTCGCGACGTTTTTATAGTGAATGGTCCCGCAAAATCAGTTCCAACTCCTAAGAAGGTCATCGATTCATTCACACGATCAGCAGGCAAATCACCCATTTGGGGCTGCATCTTCTCGGGGCGTAAACGATAGCAGGGCAGACATCGAAAGATAACAGATCGGATTATTCTTCGCGCTGACAAAATCCAAAACTCCCGTTGGAGGAGCGCGGTCAATGCATTACATCCGGCATGAGCATTCTTCACATGGCGATCAATGATCAACAATCGCACCAATGGTCCGTCCTTGGGGAGCAACAGGGGATGACGTGATCTATAAGGCAAGTTAGCGTGCCTCAATCGGCCTCCTACACGCAACAATCCCTTATCATCCAGAAAGGGAGTCAAACGCACCAAGGGTCCCTTCAATTTGGACGTCCCGGTACGGAAATCTTAAGTTCCGGTTCAAACGCTCTAGACTGGGTCATACGCACCCAATGCAAAAGAGCATCTTGGCGCTCCTGCGGTGAGAGAACCGGACACAAATCTTTGTCCTGAGGCCGTCGACAATTTCGAATAAATCTTCTTATCCAAGCGGTCACGCCGAGCAACTTGTCCAGAGAACTGTAGCGGTCTAATAAAAATTCCCGCTCTGGAGCCGCCATAGTCTCGACAGCGTGAACACGCAAGCCCGGATTTGGTACCTTCACCACAGCTGGTGTGGAAGGCCAAGACGGCTGTAACAACCATTCGGGACCCCACCACAGAGTGTGGTCAATAAGCTGAGGGGCTTTGCTGCCACGTGATGCAGTCAGCAGGGTTTATTTCACCTGGCACGTGGCGCCAAATCAACGTGGCCTTCGAGGCCTGTATTTGGGATACCCGATTGGCCACAAATACTTCCAGGGAGTGGACGGAGTTCTTTATCCAACACAGGACAACCTGACTGTCGGACCAAGCAAAGAGCGACTCAAAGTCCACACTACGTCCCAGGGTGTCAACAACGTGGTTCATCAAACGAACCAGAAGAGTAGCTCCAGACAATTCTAACTTCGGAATCGTTAATCGAGTCCGAAGTGGAGCAACCTTATTCTTAGCAATTAGCAAGTGGAGCTTAACAGCTCCTCTATCATCGACCGTCCGGATATATACGACGGCTGCGTATCCACTCTCAGACGCGTCACAAAAGCCATGAAGGCTGGCCGTAAACCGTCCCTTAGGCAGTATATGTCTAGGGATACTAACACGGTTAATGTCGGGGAGAGACGACATGAAGGACTCCCAATCTCGCAGCAAACGGCCCGAGAGGGGCTCATCCCACGACACTTCGGCTGACCAAAGTTCCTGTAGGAAGCACTTCATCCAAAACACTACGGGACTAATCCAGCCATTTGGGTCAAAGGTACGAGCTACTGTAGACAAAACTAACCGTTTCGTCCAGACCTTGGGGCTTGGCAGCTCCAATCGATAGGTGAACGTGTCCTGGACAGGTCTGTATTGCACTCCCAAAACAGACAGTAAATCTGGAGTGTTGGCATTCTCAAAAATATGAGGCTCCTGCTGGTGGTCGTCTGGCAAGTCACACAAAAGCTGAGGTGAGTTGGACATCCACTTCCTCAGTTCATAACCACCAGCCCCGAGAAGAGCAATTAGTTCATCTCGCAAAATCAAGGCTTCCTCGACACTAGAGGAGCCCGTACAAATATCATCCACAAATGCATCCTCCTTGAGAACCAAGGATGCGCGAGGGTATCGTAACCGCTCACGTTCAGCGAGTTCCACAAGTGAGCGAATTGCCACAAAGGGGCTCGAACGCAAACCGCATGTATTGGTGTTCAGCTCGTAGACTAGCATGGGATCTCTGGGATCCTCCCTCCATAATATGAGCTGATATCGTCTATCGTCCGGGTGAATCACAGTCTGCCGAAACATCATCCGGATATCGGTCACAAAGACGACGGCATGGCGACGGAAGTTGGTCAATACATCGCCCACCTCGTGGTGCAACTTCGGTCCAGCATGCAGACATTGATTCAGCGAAACTAAGGTAGACGTAGGAGCTGACCCATCAAAAACAACGCGTATCTTCCCGGTGGAAGGTTTCAAAACCGCGTGGTGAGGAAGAAAATTATGTTCCTCGTTTCGCCAGTCCAGTCGCGAGACCGACATGTGCCCCAGTTGCTCATATTCTCGCATGAAGTCGACATACTTCTGTTTGAAGTCGGAGTTCCTACTCATACGACGCTCCATGGACAGCAGCCGCTTCTCGGCCAACGGCCGGGAGCTGCCAAGTGAAGGGCGAACTGACAAAAAGGGCAAACGAGTGATCAGCCGTCCCAAGTGAAGGCGACCTGTATTGTTCTGGTAGAACAACTCACACTCCTCGTCTAAGGGGTTCACTCGCTTCACGGTAGGTGGCTCTTCCACCTCCCAAAACCGTTGAAGGACATCCGATAAGGTGGAGCTAACAGTTATGTAACTGTCCACCGATGGAGATGGTGGGTTATGCCTAACTGGTCCCATCACTACAAACCCAAGCGATGTAGATAAGGCTACCAGCCCACCCTTTTGTAACTCTCTCCTCTTCCCACAATACACGCGGCCTAGAACATCGGCACCGAGCAATAAGTGAATCGGACCGGTTCGGTGGGAGGAAGGGTCAGCCAAGGTCAATCCTGATGTCGCATCAACGACAGCGCGCGAAACGTGCTGTTGCGGAAGCTGACCAACAACCTTCTCAAAAACAATCGCGGTAGCGCCAATTTTGGGCGCTGAAGAGAAGTGGGGGGAGAAGGAGAACAAAACCTGACCGATCGGATCCGGGATCCGCAGGTCTCCGATTCCTCGTACCGATTCAAGGTATGGAGATGTGTTCAAACTCAACTGCCGGACCAGCCAGCTGGAGGCAATGCAACCCTGAGCTCCCGTATCCAAAAGGGCGCGAACTAAAACAAAGGTGCCCCTCGGGCCCCACACCTGTACGCAGGCTGTTGGTAACAGCACCTGCTCCTGTGGGGGAGTTGCAGCCGACAGTTGGTTTAATGAAAATCCTCCCGCATTCCCCGCAACGGGGGGGAAGGGGGGTTCAAGGAAAAATGCGTGCGCGGCGGAGGAATAGGGCGCTCAAGGCGCTCGAGCGGGTCCCAATCCGGCACGTACACACCCCGACCAAAGCTGCATCGGGGGGCCGGGCGGTGCCCATGATGGGCGAAGGTTGGGGGAGCCCGTGACAACCGGGGTCTCTCCATCATAGGGGGAGAGAAGCGTATCGGCTCCCGGCGTGGCTCCCTAATAACCGCGGCCCAATCTCGCGGTGGCGCCTCAGAAGCGGGGCGTCGATCCCCCCCGCCCGTAGGGGGGGTGGAGCGCCCAATCCTCTCACGGGAGGGGGGGCGCCTGTCCAATCTCCGCGGAGGGGTGGCACGCCCCTCCGATCTCCTCGGAGATGTGGGTGACCTACGAGGGCCCCCGCCCGTATGCGAGTCCCTCTCTCTCACCGCCTCACGAGTGTCTTTATTATTAAAGCACAAGAGGTGGTGATGGGCCCCTCCACAACAGTGGCAATCTCGTGGGTGGGGGCAAGCCGATGCCATATGAGCCCCCAGGCAGCGGTAGCACCAATTCCGCTGCTTGGCCATATTCTTACGCCCCTCGGTGCGTAGGCCAACAAATTTGGGACAGGCCGGCAAGCGATGGCCATTCCGCTTGCAACACTTGCAAGGCATCGGCCTCTCCCCGTGTAGAGAGTTCTGCCGCACTGCAGTATACTGCTTGTACGGGCGGCGCTCTCTCCGTGGCGCTGCCCGTGTCGCCTCATAGCGGCCTGTACTCGGTCCCGGTATAGGAGCCAGATCCAAGTGGTCGGTCATCCGACACTCATCCTCCAAAAATCTGAGGAGATCCGAAAAGGGGGGTAGGTACGAGGCACTATTGCCCCCATACCTTTGTTCAAAGCGCCCCTTCATCTCCATGGGAAGCTTATCGAGGATGAGGTGGAGCAAAATAAAGGACCACTGGTCCACCGGTAGATCAAGTCGTTTGAGCGCGTTAATGGCGCTTAGCAGCGGGTTCAAAATCTCCTTCCTCAATGAGGAGACCCGCGAAGAAGCCAGGTTCCCATCAAAGGTTGGGATGTCTAAAGTGGGCAGTCTGCCCAACAAGCCGGCCGGGGTAGGCTTGACCTCCCCGGGCGTGCACGACTCACCCCTCCGGGCGGATAGGATTGCCTGAGCCTTGTTTATAATCACATCCGCCTGTTCAAAACACTGATCATAATCGGCATTAAATTGGTCGACTGCCCGCAACTCAGCGGCACCCTCGGCTGGGTGGTCGAGCAGATATTGTTGATGAGCAACGAAAAGCTGCTCCAATTCCTTCAAGCGAGCAGGTACACCCTCATGCCGAATTAACAAGGCCTGTTCTCGGTCTGGTCGGTCTACCAAAGCGACGGCACTAGCAAACCATCTCAAAATCTTTTGTGCACCCGCGCGGGCACCACTAAGCGGGCTGACTGGCGGGACCATTTTGCACCAAAATTAATAAACACTATAATAATACACGGACAAACAGACCGACAACCGCAGACAATAAAACGGATCGGGAGGAACTTCAAAGGCAGAACAAAATATATAAACAAACCAAAATCAAGTGTAAATGCTAGAACTTAACTAGAACAACAAAGGCATTTAACAACAGAATTTTCAAACAAATTAAATTCAAGTATTAAGTCAATAACTTAACAAACATAATATTCAAAGGCAAACAAAACAAAATCAAATGTAAATGCTAAAACTTAACACAGCAAAATAGTGTATTACAACAACAGCAAAGTCATTTAGCAGCAAAATTTTTTAAACAAATTAAATTCAAGTATAAGTTTACAACTTAACAAACAAAATATTCAAGGGCAAAACAAAGATATGAAAAAACAAACCAAAATCAAATATAGGTAAATGCTAGAACTTAACTAGAACAACAAAAGGTATTTAACCCCAATTTTTCATATACAATGACAATGACAACTAGTTAGGGAGATCGGTCCACAAATGAGATTGGTCCACAAATGAGATTGTAGTCGGTTTAAAATCAGCAATCAAAACCAATTAATATGTATTGCCCGTTTGGACAACCAACAAGATTACAATATTAATTGTACAATACTAATCAAATACTAATCAATCAATTCCTATTCCAATTGGTCTCCGTATGTAGCCGGTGGACTTCCTGAGCTAGCTCGAAGGAAGCCGCGGCTCCCGAAGGGTTGGTGTCAATCCAACGATGGAGACCGGAGCACTACATAGGCCTATTAGGCCACCATCACTCACTTCGCGACGATAAAACCTTGCCACTATTCCCCGACACTAAAGCTTTGCGGAACCTCGCACCAACAATCACTTGGTGCGCCGCACAATACTATTTGTTGGATATTTTATATTTTATTGATGGCCGGACATAACCTATATCAATGTCATTCCGTATTCGACTCGACTGACATGTTACATGCGGTCGGCCGCCAAAAGGCTCTCACTGCACAGACTATAATGCAGAGTTGCCACTCGCTCTTCCTCGAGCGTAAACAGACAGCTTGAATAATTTCACCGTTAATACTAATAGAAGTGTCTACTTGTCTTACGTTGGGCATTGTAAATTTTACACATTTTGTTTTCTTTGCATTGAGCAACAAGTTATTACTTATAAACCAGTGTAGAATTTTAGCAAGAGTACCATTTATAACGTCAAGTGATTGTTTATGTCTATTACTTTTAAATATTAATGAAGTGTCATCTGCAAAAAGTACTATCTCACAATGATCTTCAACCAAGTAGGGAAGGTCATTTACATATATCAGGAACAAAAGAGGTCCTAATATTGAGCCTTCGGGAACACCCATGAGTATGGGGGCACCTGAAGAATTAAAACCATTAACAGAAACTTTTTGAAGTCTGCCAGTGAGGTAAGAACTCAAAAGGCTAAGTGAGTTACAAGAGACACCATAATGTCCTAATTTCAATAATAAGGTCCCATGATCAACACAGTCAAAAGCCTTTGATAAATCACAAAAAATACCTATCGCATCATGTTTGTGTTCCCACGCATCGATAATATGTTTCATTAACGCAACTGCAGCATCAGTTGTACTTCTGCCCTTAGTGAAACCAAACTGTTTGTTGTGAAGTAATGTATTGTAAAATGTACAACCAATTGATTAAATAATATTTTCTCAAAAATTTTACCAATTACTGGAAGTAAGGAGACAGGTCGAAAATTAGAAGGGTCACTTTTAACACCTGTTTTGAACAAAGGTACGATTTTACTGTACTTCATTAAATCAGGAAACTCATTTGCATCGATGCGTCTATTAAAAATGAAAGCTAAATTCACGGCTATAGCAGATATGATAGGTTGCAGTACATGTGTCGAGAGTCCCCAAAGATCCTCAGTCTTTTTTATCTTAAGTTGTTTGAAGGTTTTAATAATTGTTTCAGGTTCAATGTACTGAAAACTAAATGCTTTTTCACATTTTTCTACGCTTGTTAAGAGGAGAGTTTCGGCGAGATGTTTGGAAGAATCCAATTTGCTTGTTGTAGTAATAGGTATATTTGAAAAAAATGTTTCAAATGCATCTACTACTGCTATATCCGTATTGATGTAACTATCTCCAATCTTCAGTTCGAATGTGCAATCATGAGACCTCATTTTACATGTTTCTTTATTTATAACTTTCCAAGTAGTTTGTATTTTATTATTAGAGTTCACTATTTTTGACTTAATATAATTAGCTTTTGCTTCTAAACAAACTTTTTTAAATAACTTTGCATATTTTTTTACATACTCAAATACATTTGGATCATTGGAGGTAGCCTTAATTTCATATAAGTCATACAATTTATTTCTACTTTTAAAGATACCAGGTGTAGCCCAATCACTAAATTTAATTTTAATTTTTTTAGCGTTAATTTTCTTTTGAGTGAAAATGTCGTCGAAAGTGTTTATAATTACTTCAAACAAACTACCATAAAGAACATTCACGTCATTTGAATCAACTTCCAAAAGGGGTAATTTATATTGAATATTTTCTTTAAATTTATTTAACCTATAAGACGTGATTGGCCTACATACAATATCCTTTAATAAACAAACATTTTGATGCATAAATCTTGCTAACTGCCCAGTGTGATCTGAATTAATAAAATTTATTATTGATTTCTCAACTACCTCGTAATTAGAAAAAATATTGTCCAAGCAGGTAGCCGAAGTGGTGGTTACTCGTGTAGGTTCAAAAAATAGATTTTGTAGGTTAAATGACTTGAAAAGATTAAGGAATCTTACCGAGTGTTGAGAGTTATCTAGAATATTAATGTTGAAATCACCACATACAACTAGCTTCTTTTTACAATTAGACACTTTTTTAAAACTTCTTCCATCAAAGACTCAAATAAGTAGCGATCACCGGAGGGAGGTCTATACACACAAATGATAATAAACTGATCTAGCTCAGCACAGGATAGCTCAATGTTTCGTTCACTGGAAAGTGCTACTATATCTTTACGTTCTTTTGATTTTAACGAGTTTTTTATTAGTATAAGTGACCCACCTCTAATACTTGACTGTCTCTTAAATGAACTAATGACGTTATAATTATCAATGTTGGTTAATAATTCATATCGATTTAACCAGTGTTCAGTTACACAGAGAATATGTATATCTTTTTCATTCAAATATAACTCTAATTCAAGTTCTTTGCCAGAAAAGCCTTGAATATTTTGATGAATAATATTTATGAAAGTAGACTTTTCTTTTGTCATTGAATGAGATTTGCCAGAGATCTCCTCTATTGTCTCAGAGTTACGTTTAAATGATTATTATTCGAAATATTTTCCAAAGTCTGATTATAAATGTTACTATCTTGCCCAATAGAAAAAGGTGAGGTAACTACATTTTTGGCTGAATATTGAATATAGTATGATAGCGAAAATGCTATTTGTTTCTTTATATATTTGTTAAGATAGAATTTATTTTTTGTCAGAATCAATTTATTTTCTATGTATTTATTAATATCAATTAAATGGAATTTGTCCGATTTATGAAATGTCAGAGTATCCAGTATTTGATTGGGTTTAAAGCTAAGGTACCTTAAATTCCCTTGTGGCTCATGTGGCAATTTTTCATGATCAGAGGCACCATAGGTGGCGGTATTAGCACTCTGTCATTTTTGAATATAATGTTTTTATAAACACTTAGCATGTCTCTGTAATGCCAGTATTTTTGTAGGTTTTGAGGAATTTCTGTTATTTTTAGTGGCCAGCCTTTAAGGATGACTTGTTTTAACTCTGACAGCTCTTGACAGTTTTCAGTTTGTTCTCTCAGCTCTTCTTGACGACATTTAGAAAATGGTACCACAGCACAGATTTCTAGCTCATGAAAATCTAGGTTTTCTTCTTCGAGGTCACGGCAGTCTCTACTGTGAGTATCAGCAACATACATCTCTGAACCTTTTCTATACACAATCTTTGGGTTGTAAGGTAAAATTTGGTAAAGCATTCTTTGTAACCGTGGTGGTGCTTCTGTTAAGGGTTTTTTAAAGATAGTTTCCAAAGGTTTGTGGTCCGATTCTATTGTGAGATCTTTGCAGCCCCATATGTAAGTATGAAATTTTTTACATGCTACAAGTATGGCATTAGCTTCTTTTTCCAGTTGACTATATCCTTGCTCAGTTTTGGTAAATGATTTTGCACAGTAACCAACGGGTTTTTCATTTTGTATGAGAACTCCTCCATAGGCATAGATACTGGCATCAACTGAGAGCAGGATTGGAGCTTTTGGATTGTAGTATCCGAGAACAGGTGGTTTCTTCAGTGCATTTTTTAATTTTATGAAGGCATTTTCTTGTTCGATATCCCATACCCATTCAACATTTTTATGAAGTAATTCTCTTAAGGGCTTAGTCTCATCGGCCAAGTTTTTAATAAATTTTGACAGATATGTAATAAGGCCAAGAAATCTTTGCAATTCCTTAATATTTTCTGGTCTTTTCATTTTGCTTATGGTTTCCAGTTTTTCAGGATCTGGTTTCAGACCTTCACTTGATACAATGTGTCCTAAAAATTTTACTTTTTGTGTCGTAAATACACATTTATCTTTATTTAGTTTTAGACCAGCATTACTAAATTTTTTAAGTACTTTTTCAGTTAATTTCTCTAACTTTTCCTTTGTTTCAGCATGTAATAATACGTCATCCATCGACACTTCAGTGTTTTTAAAGTCAGCCAGTAGAGAACTCATTACCTGTTGGAACACCTCCGGAGCTAATGCCAGTCCAAAGGGCATTCTCAAGCAAGAATATCTCCCAAATGGTGTGCTGAAGGTAAGATAGTCCGAAGTGCGTGGTGTAACTCTCAGCTGCCAAAATCCTTTTTTGCAGTCTAATAAGGTGTACCATTTTGATTTATTTATGCGTGCTGTGATCTCTTCAACAGTGTTCAACGGGTAAAATCTCCTTTTTAAGTTTTTATTGATAGCGGATGGGTCTATGCAGAGCCGGATTTTGTTATTTTTTTTAACAACCACCTACGGAGACACAGCTGGTGTTAGCTTTGTCACTGGTGTAATTATTTTTTGTGCTACCATACTGTTTAGCTCAGCTTTAACTTGACCTCTCGAAATATGTGGTATTTTTCTTGCCGGACATATCTGCAATTTTGGCTCGTTTATGAGATTTATGTCATAGATGAATTGTTTTAGGCACCTAATCCCTTCAAATAACTCTTCTTTATTGATCATATCAACTTTCTTTATGAGATTTAATCGTACACAAGTATTTTTGCCAAGTATTGGTGTGACATCTTCATTTATTATTATGTATTTAATATCTGTTAGAATACCTTTTATACGTGTTGGTATTATAGCTTCACCAATTACTTGCATTTTGTGGTTTGAAAAAGATGTGAGATATTTTGTAATGGATTTTTTTTATTCTTGACCCAGTCTTATCAGCAATTGTTTTAGTTAGAACATTGCACTGGCTGCCAGAGTCTAATTTAAATCTCACAACAGTCTCTTTAGGAAGTTTAGCTTTTTGGAACCAATCTGTGGTGTCAATATCAATCTGATTGCACTCGGCTGTCATCACATAGAAATTTTCCATTTCTGATATGTCTTCAGAGTCTTCTTGCATCACAGTCTCTACTCTTTTACTCCTGCAGCATTTAGTTAGATGGTTCTTTTTATTACATTTTTTGCAAACTTTCCTGTATGCTGGGCAAGCTTTCCGTCCATGTTTTGTATCACATCTTGTACAGTGAAATATCTCACTATTTTCTTTCTTACTATATTTATTATTCTCGTATTTTGTCGTTTGCAGCTATGTTTGAAGAACGACTCATATCCTCAATTTGTCTACAAACTTGCTCTGCAGAGTGGCAGATGTCTATAGTTTGATTCAGGGTGAGGTTTTTGGTTTCCAACAACTTTTCACGGGTAGTGTCACTCAGGATTCCAACAACAATTCTGTCTCTCACTATGCTGTCAGCCAAGTTACCATAACCACAGGATTTAACTTTACTTTTCAGTGTAGTAAGAAATTCATCAAAATTTGTGTTTTCATTTTGCACAATCTTGTTAAACACATACCTCTCATAAGTTTCATTTAATTGGGGTGTGAAATGAGCTGTTTTAAACCTTGCTTTTATTGTACTGAGTGATTTTTTTCAGTGTCTTTGAGGTTAAACGTGTTGTAAATTACTGCGGCTTCTGGCCCAATGCATGTCATAAATACTGCAACCTGTACTTCCGGTTTCTTATTTTGAAGATCGGTAGCTGTTTCAAACCATTCGAATTGCTGTAACCACAACTTCCAGCTTGTAGATACATCTTCCGTAGTCGACGAAACAACAAAGTACTTGGGTGGTTTTATGCTGCTTACTGGCTCTTTTTCCGACATGTTTTTGTTCAATCACGGGTATTTCGGCACCATGTAGCACTGGGTAACGTGTTTATTTGTGTATTGTATTAATTAATGCAACCATATTGAAATCACATTTTTTATTATAAATAACCTCACAATGACAAGTGCAATAATGTGACGTACAAGATGGCGGGCATAGTGATGTACCTCAACTGTAGGGATGGGCACGTTATCATGCTCCTGCCTGACACGACCGATACTCGTCCGAACATCCGATAGATGCCTTATAAGAAACAATGTCGGATTCGAAAAATTCGTTCGGAACCATAGACAAAGTTCAAAATAGTTTCGGAACGAATGACATTATGAACTAAAATGTCATTCTGTACAATTTTATTTTATTGATCAGGTTTCGGTAACAGGTCGAAGATTTCCGTTTCATGCATATTAGTTCCCATGTTTAAAAATATAACATCTCCTTCGGTTATTTTTATCAACAATGCAACAATTAATTCCACATTAATAGAAACATGAATATCAGTCCAGTTAAATATAATTATGTATAATTCTGAAATATATTTATTTAATTAAGTATGTATTTGAATCGCGAATCAGAACTTATACTTTACACCAATATTTTATTTGTAAACTTTAAACAAAATATTTTTCAGATTTATAATTTTATTTAACTGGACTATATTCTTGTTTTTATTTAATGTGGAATTAATTATTGCATTTTTAATAAAAATAACCTAAAGAGATAAGTTATATTTTTAAAATAATATTTTTAATCACGGAAACTAGTATGCATGAAACGGAAAACTTCGACCTGTCACGGAAACCTTCTACCTCAGTGGACTGTATATCCATAGGTCGCTGGTTCAAATCCGCCTCGAAGGACCAAGTTTTATGTTGAAGATTGTGTACTGTAAATGATAACTATGTTCTTGTTTTTATTACTTTTAATTCCAGGAGCTAAATACTACCTTGACACACTGTTTTATTTGCACAATAAAGATGATTACTAATTATTAAGTTGAAATTATTACGGTGCGCACACCAATGTGTTGCAGGCACGGGCGGAAGAGGCCGAGCGAGATAGTAATAGCTATGACAAAGACGCCCAGTCTTGCCATCTCCATAGGGCAAATGCTCTAGGGCACGTATTCATAATGATCTATTGTAAGCCTTACGGAATTTTCTTTCACAATGAATGAATCGCGAAAGATGCCCGCGGAACCTGCGATCGCTTTCTACGGCGCGCAAATTTTAAACTGTAGGGCTAGCACGAACATTAGCGTCAAAGTATTCGTATCGTCAATGACGTCATCGTTAATTATTTGTATTGGAGTTGTATACAGCGTACTTGGAACTAAAATTCTCATACAAATATTTCGCGATGACGTCATTGACGATACGAATTCTTTGACCGTGACGCAAATGTTCGTGCTAGCCCTACTACAGTCTGATTTTTAATTCGACGGAATTCTGACATTTCAGTTGTGTTGCCAACATTGAAAATTATCACTAAAAAGGGAGAGCATTTTAGCAAAATAAAAAATAAACCTTTCTTGATTTTAAGGTTTCAATTAGAAAAACTAAGACTTTAAAAAATCTGATAATTTTTAAATGTTCGTATCATATTACTGAAGTTACAATAATTGTCAAGGAAATTATTTTTTGTTATTATTTTTTTTTATTTATTTCCGTAATCCAACAGCGTTGCCATGAACATAGGTTAATAAACATTTTTAACATTAATAAGGCCAAAACGGATTAGACATTTAGAGAAACCATATAAGAGAAAAAAGAACAGTGTAGGGATATAAGGCGCAGTTCAAAATAACGTCTAGTTACATCAAAAGTAAAATGATAATAAATACAACTCAAAACAATTAAAAACAATACTTTCACGGTGGATATGTGTATGCGTGCATGTACATTTCATTTAAACATATCCAAGCAGAAAATATTATTGATATCTGATTTGTTTACGGATGACATCTGTCATCAGAATTCCGTCGAAATAAAAATCAGACTGTAGCTCTATTTTTTCAAAGGTGGGGGGTGCGGTGGCCCGCTTGGTGGGGGGGAGGCGCGCGCGGTCGGTGGTGGAGGCGGCGGTGGACTCGCTGCGGCAGCTGCCCGCGCCCCGCCGCGCCGCGCACGCCGCGCCCGCGGACCTCGGTGAGGACGAGTTTCATTTTTTTACTCAAAAATGCATGTAACGTGGTCATTATTTTTGACAACCTTGTTTGAGGAAAGTCAACCTTGCCGTTAACTTTTCATAATTGTCATTTCAATTAAATTTCTAGTTAATTAATATGTTTTTTATTTAAATTATTTTTGAGCTAAGCACTATACAAGCCTTGGCCCACAATGACTGCTTCGCTGGTCACGCTATGATTGCCTCGAGCTAGCCTAGCTACGCTCTAGTCTAGGCCTTCCAGCTTGGCCATCATTGCAGCCCTTGCTGTCCTCACTGTAAAGGCCGAGACCGTCTCGTCCATCAAGTGCTGCACGCTGACCGCGCTGTGGCTTGGAGCTGCGCTACGCTGCGCTGTCGGCCATCATCAGCGCGACCAGCAAAGTAGTCATTATAGACCGCGGCAGTAATGTACTATTTAGGTGTTCGAGCCTTCGCTCGACCCACTGTGAGATTAACGCTTTGAATTTTACCTGTTTGCAGTGTGCATCTACCCTATATACAATTATTCACCTAACATTTTCAATGAGGGTATATAAGTAAGTGCGGGTGCCATCGCCGACTAGCTTTTCTCTTCAGTACGTTTTTGAATTTTGTCGTGAGCAGTGTGCAAAATTGTTAAAACTATATTGTTTAAATTAAGTAACACAATTAATTTCAATAAAAAGTAGGTTTTTTTTTTGTGCGCTATTTGCTGATATAAGAAATATACCTATACATTTAAAAATTATTTAAGAATAGCTGTTGAAGATTTTGAGGTAAGATCCTTCCTTTATTTAGTGTACAAGTTAAAAAAGTGCTTTGTTCTTGCGAATGCCCGCTCTCCGTACGGCAGACTCGCTACTCCACACATGAATGGAGGAACAACTTCATCATCCTAGCATGCGTGTCATGTTTTAGGAACTAGCACTTGTATTACAATGTGCTTTCCTCTTGCGAATGCCCGCTCTCCGGACGGCAGACTCGCTACTCCACATTTGAATGGAGGAACAAATTCATCATCCTAGCATGCGTGTCATGTTTTAGGAACTAGCACTTGTATCACAAAGTGCTTTCCTCTTGCGAATGCCCGCTCTCCGGACGGCAGACTCGCTACTCCACACATGAATGGAGGAACAACTTCATCATCCTAGCATGCGTATCATGCTTTAGGAACTAGCACTTGTATCACAAAGTGCTTTACTCTTGCGAATGCCCGCTCTCCGGACGGCAGATGCGCTACTCCACACATGAATGGAGAATCAACTTCGCCATCCCAGCATACGTATCATGTTTTAGAAACTAGCACTCATATCACAAATTGCTTTGTTCTTACGAATGGTCACTCTCTGGACGGCAAACTTGCGACTCCACACTTGAATGGTCGAACAAATTCACCATTCTAGCATGCGTTTCATGTAATAGTGTCGGCTGCGCAGCCCTCACTGTCGGCTGCGCAGCCCTCACTGTCAGCTGCGCAGCCCACACTGTCAACTGTGCAGCCCACACTGTCAACTGCGCAGCCCTCATTGTCGACTGCCCAGCCCTCACTGTCGGCTGTAAAGCCGTCATAAGCCGTCACTTTTGAACTGCGCGTCGGCTAATGATCCGACCCCTACACAGTGCCGGCTCAAGGCAAGTTTAAAGATGACGCGAGTTTCAATTATGGCGCTCCCCTTGCGCCCAAATATTGAAAAAGCGAGGATAATTTTTGAATTGACGCGTCCCCTGGAACTTGGCGCCTGGAGCGGCCGCTCCGTTCGCCCTGTGGTAGAGCCGGTCCTGCCCCTACACATAATATACTAGCTACGCAGCCTACTTCATTAGCTGGCTAGCAATTAAAAATTACGGAGCACACGATCCTTTGCGACCTAGCCAACTGGGAGCCACCTCCCTAGGTAGCTCTGCCACATGGAAAGTTTATCTAAAAATAGACGATATTAATGCGGATAATTGGAGATCATGGGTGGTTGACTGAGTCTATCATAAAGACCTCTTTGGTGATAAGATTACATCCGACGAAGAATGTCGGCTCCGATTTGCAATCTGTAAAGTTCAATTAGCTTATGCTTTAGCGAAGATGACGCGCAAACATATAATCATTGAGCAAACAAAAATATAAGGCAATTAAATAAAAGCTGTTAAATTGTATTCTGTTGTGCTCTGGTTTAAGCACCATTCGCCTTAATGAAAAAGATCACCTCACAGATAGTGGCTATACAGATTTTACACCTTGATATAATCTGAGCTAATTTCCCAAAGTGAAGAATCACGTATCCTCGAGGTCAAAATTGAGAAGGCAAACTCCATTTCGCTATCAACCTTCGATCATAGCAGATATAACGGCTTCTATTAGAATGAATGATACAGGGTGTGAACCAGATGCAGATATAATGAACCTGGTACCTCCTAATATAACCGAGAGGAACACTTCTTTTTTATTTGGAGACACAAAGGGATCACTTGCTAAGCATGAAATCCAAGTTCAACGTTTGGGGGCTGAAAAATGACAAAATATTTTGTCATTTTTCAGCCCCCAAACAAAAATATCTAGAAACCAACCATGTATTCACCTCCATAAAAGTCAATAGTAGCCTCGCAACGGCTACACCTGCATGGCAACCCGTTCAACTCTTGACAAAAAGTAGTCTAATGCTTAGGTGTTATAATTACTCATGATGGCCTACTTCCGCAGGGGGACACTTTGTAGATGTTTATAAAGATACATCCTTAAACGTGAAACCCATATTAGTAAGCGCTTTCTGGCAGCTGGTTCCATGTTTCGTAAAACTTCAGATATAGTTTTTCAATACCTGTTGCAAGAAGAGAGCAAAAATTTAAAAAACATAGATGTGACATTTTTAAACCGCATAACAACAATTTTTGTAATTCTACAACTTACCTTTTCTCTGAAATTTTACAGACAGATTTATTGAAAGAACAAAGAGGATTTAGCCATCACTACCGCCTACTACCAATATGCATTAAAGGGTAGACCAAGGTGGAAGAAGTTAAAAGATTGGGATCAGAACGAGTTTCACGAAGGCCAGCAAACTTTTGCTCGATATCAGGGCCGAACAATTAAAAACAGGGAAGTTTGACATGAGCTAATTCAGATTTCAAGGTGAGCTAAATTAAAAATTATATTGAAGTGTGAAAAGCTCAATTGTCCATATTATCTGGATATAAGTTACTTTTCACATGTCATCATCACAACTAATATACGTCCCCACCGAGGGGCTCGAGCCTACCCTCTGTTAGGGTGATTAGTAGGCCTTAGTCAACAACGCTGGCCCAGTGTGAATTAGTGAGCACATATACTCGTACCCTCATAAAATTAAAAAGATTTATAATAGTTTGGATACATGCAATTAATTGTCTTGCTCTATCACGAAGGATATGACATCAGAAATAAATAAAATTTTAAAATGTGAAGCAATTGAAGGTTGTCAAAACTTTTAAGAATTCCTTTCGTAAGTAGTCACGGACTGTAAGTAGTCCCGTGAAGATAGACCCATTTTGTTACAACGATACAATCTATCAAATGACTTGACTACTTTTGTCCTCTCAACTACATCCTATGCAGTGCAGTCATAGTCAAGCGAGAAGCGGAATCTCTTCGAATCGTCATGGCGTCAATCGAATCCTAAAGACTTATTTCCTACTTCGGAACGGTGGAATGGGGCGCCCAGAGTAACAACTGCCAATAGCTGATAATCCCAAGTTAAATGATATTGCCCTATATATTTTTTTTTGCTTCATAATCATACACATATTATTACAAAAATATAGCAGTTCATAATTCATAAATCAGTAGTGGCCACTGGCCACTTTTGCTGACCCCGAAAGAAATGAACGTCTTAGTTGTATTTTTTTTACACAAATTAAATAATTACTCATTTGATATCAATAGAAACAACATATACTAAGTGTCATACATCTCAAGACATTCGTATCGAGTGATGATTATTATTATACTATGGCCGAAATTTGGTTCCAAGTCTGATTCATCAAAATTTAGGCAATCTGGTTGGATGCTTAATATTATTAGGGACGAAAGGCTAAATTTAGTATTTTGGGTGAATAAACATATATATACCAGTAAGCAAATCAAGAAGTAGAAGCATAACAAATTTATTCGTATCTACCAGGGGGAAAGTTAAACCACCCTCGCGAAGCGTCATTGCATGTTAATTTCAATCTTTATTCAAAAAAGCGGGAATCATCGCTTCACTCGGCAGCTGTAGAGCTGCAGTTACCTTTCTCTGAAAACTGAATAAACAGCAACCTTGATCTAGATGTCTTAATTATAAGCGAAAATTGTTGATCTACAATTTTTTTTTTCTCTCTGACATTATTTTGAAAGGACGTCGCCTCAATCTGCCTAATAGATGTACCGCGAGGTACATACACTAATCTTTTTTGTTTAAAAGAAAATACATCATTTTATCTGTAACAATTAATCTTTGATACTCAAAAACCTGTTAAACAATTCCAATTTGACAGGTATCAGTAAATGAAATGATGAGATTTTTATTGCTATTGTTAAGTGCTATATTAATACTGCAGATACTATGATTATGTTGAATGAGTACACGTCCAGGGATGCGCGCGAGTTTACGTAAACTAATTTGAATGAAAATGTTGATATGCACTTTATACGATGGAAACGGACGATACTATAATAGACCGTGGTACTACCCTACCTGAGAGTTGTAAGAACTCTCAGATAAGGTACCAAAATCTTACTTTATTTTCTGGTTGAAATGGAACTCGAATCGGAAGCATCTCATTTTGTAGCGTTTTGTTACTTGCGTAGAGACAGATGAATTGCAAGTTACAATTTCTTTTTATTTTTTTACTTTGATGGTTGGAATCCCATTATGTTTTTGATTTAAGTGCACGATACATCAGTACGTAAGCAAAAATAAACTAAAAATAATTTTTTTTTACTACAAGTTTTGCAGAAGTCGAAGCTAAACGCAATTGAATACTCAATCAACTCAAATTCGTATCGAGTAATTAACACTTTTATTTATTTATTACCTAGTTTTATCTCAATAAAAAAGGAATTTTCGGAATTCTCGAATTTTTCTCTACATTTTGGTACACATGTACACTTCAAAGTGTACATACTCGTACATGGGCAAAAATGAGTGGACTATTGGCAATCCTCAAGCTCCATTTAACTAAACTCAGTCATTTGTTCCGATTTAATTGTTATACCTAAATCCTTTATTGTACATATAAGCAAATAAGCATATCTTGAATTAAATAGTAGTCATATTGTTCCTTAAAATAATTACTAAAATAATTTACTTTGTAAAGTCACGTTGTTTTTCATTGAAAAACGATTTGTACAATTTCACAGTACGTCTAGCCATCGCCGGCAGATTGTAAACACATCTCACAGTGGGTCGAGCGAAGGCTCGAACACCTAAAAAGAACCGTTTTCCCCCCGAAGGGTAGAAAACGAATATTTAGGTTTCAGCCGTAGCTCGACCCACTAAATTTGCTGTTCTAGCCGGCGTGTGAGAAAAGTACTGAAGAGAAAAGCTAGTCGGCGATGGCACCCGCACTTACTTATATACCCTCATTGAAAATGTTAGGTGAATAATTGTATATAGGGTAGATGCACACTGCAAACAGGTAAAATTCAAAGCGTTAATCTCACAGTGGGTCGAGCTACGGCTGAAACCTAAATATTCGTTTTCTGCCCTTCAGGGGGAAAACGGTTCTATTATTCGCTAATACAAAAAATAAAATAAAATCGTCTTCAATAACAGCAGAAAGATATTTCATTTTTCTATGGAGCCAAATATGATATTTTGAACACCATGAGACTTTTCCATTCAACAGTGGGAGACTCTGTACTGTACTTTTGTCGCACATCAGCAGGCCTATTATGGATCTTTCATCGTATGGCATGGTGTTGTTTTGAAAGTGTTTTTATTTTCATAAGATTACAATAATGTTACAATATAATATACTTACTACAAATAAATGTAACAAATAAAATAAATATACATTAATTTTACCAGGCTGTAGGCTTTAGCCTACAAACATTTTATTACACATACAAGATAATATTAGTTTTAACATAAAGCTTTTCACAACGACTTGAATGGTTTAATGCATTGTTTTTATTATAAACATTTGCTTCTTACATGCATTTAAATAAATTTGAAGGTAGAACATTAAACATTTTAAAGTAGGACCCATGCGCATACGAAATAATTACTATTGTCTGCGGACTGGCCGCGGTGCGAGGAGCCCTGCCCCCCGCCACACCCTACGAAGATTACCGATTTCCAATGATATCATCACTATGGCATAATTTAAATGATGTCATCATGATATTATTATAATGAACGAATGATCAAAAATCTGTCCGAAAATATTATTTTTCCTTTTTTCACTATGATTTCATAATGGTATCGACTTTACTTTCTTTTAAATCGCGACGTTTTTTTATCGAGTAGTGTTGTATTTTCAACACTGGGCGTTGAGCGTTATAGTATCATTTCGTATAGTGAACGTTATAAAAGCGCTAACGCCGGGATTTAACGCAACGCTGTTTTAACAGTCGTGCGAATAAGTCCATGTATTATGATGTGTCATCAATAAAATTATAATGGCAAATATATATGCTTATTTCCTGTTACTGAGTGCTGTCACAGAACATCTTACGTCTCATTTTGGCAACGTACACTCAGCAACACCTCAAACTATACATTTGCATAACGAAAGATGTCGCTATTACGTACGACCAACATAAGAGTGGTCTCAAGGTCAACGTGTAAAGGCGTGTTGCTGTGTGTACGTACGTATAATAATTAATAACGTATTTTTGTATACAGCAAAGCTGGTAAGCAAGCAGACTGCCAACCTGATGATAGTAGCTACAGTCACCAGTTGACGATTATGTGTATTTTGTCGTATTAACCAATACATAAACTATCGATATTTTGACAGTTTGTTGTGTTCTATAGCGCCTATTTGTTTTCATAATACAACAAAATCAAGAAATCCTGCAAAATATTTAAATTACACATGTGGTTCTTATAACATTCGCAAATCTGCAACACTTATAGTGGTGTTCGTTGTGAACTTGTGATATAAAATATTAGTCACAGTAGCCACTAAACTGCCGGTCTTATCCTTCGAACTGGGATATATGCAAAGACGGTTACTTTGTGGCAAATATAGTTACGATAGAGGTTTCTTTTCATAAGCGAGAGGTCTAGATCTAGACGTCTCATTACCAAGTTGAACATCGCATGGATGTTGGATGTTGGTTTTGAATCGATTTTTTTTATTCTGACCGTTGCTGTCAGAATGAACAAATTTTCGGTTAATATGTATATTCATTTACTTTAAAATCTATGTCTCTCCGTATAGAGGAGTGGTGTGCGTGTATGGGGGAGTCCTGGGCAGCGGGCAGCGAGCTAGCCGCCGCCGCCGGTCTTTGCTCGGCTCATCTCACCCATAGATTAGCCACTATCCTGTTTGCCGGTAAGCTAAAAAAAACATTTTATATTCAAGGCATGCAATATCTGCGTGTTATAGAAAACATTTTGTTGGTTGGCGGACTTACAATATGGACAAATTATGTGGCGCCGATCACTTTTTTTCGTGAATGTCGTAAGAGTTAGAGTAAGAGTACTATTGTGTTCCATCAGTGAGAGGTGAGTTAGTCAGTTCAAATCGATTTTTTTTATAAGTTTTTAGTCAAATAAATAAACAAATTAAATAGCTGCAACTGGGTACGCCCATGTCCATTACTTGCTTAGTTTTCTGAAGTGCGATTTTGTAACTCTTCGATTAATCGGTATCGTAATCGAACTCTTCGATTAATCGGTATTGTAATCGAATGGAAAATCGAACCAGCACCAATCCATTGCTAAACTATCTTGCCCAGCACCAGCCCACTGCTGTCCAGCATCTTGTCTCGCAGTGGGCTATGACAATACAAACAAATGAGGTACGGTGGGAGTAACCTCTTTCATTTGAATATTAATCGCTAACGACTGATTACAAAAATCTATCAAATATTAGTTTGTATGGGGAATCATTTATCATCAGCTATGTTCTTAAAGTCAATTGGCGAATATAGCCGAAGATGAATGAAGATGAAGACCGCTCGAACAACGTTACAAAATATTAAATGTATTCGATTTCGGTTCCAAATTTTCAATCGAACAAAACTGTCAATTGGGATGATGACTAAATTCTAAATTTTACGTCTTGTCATTAAATATTAAAATACCGTAGAAAAAGATGCAGTCCTGTGAAATTAGAATTAAAATCGGCTTATAAATACATTAGATACAAGCATTTCAAGTTGTTAATTTAAGGGGGCGATTAGACATAGAGATCCGACATCAACCGTGACGTCATTGTTGAGTACGGCCATATAAACTCCTAGTAAATTGCCGTTTTGCTAGAAAGAGATGGAGAAAAATCTTTAATACCTTATATCATGGTTGTTTTTATAGTTATTCGAAAACCGTTTTTTTCTTTCTGTTTATTATATGAATGAGATTCTATTAAAGCCAAAAAAAAATTTTTGTCATCTAGCCTATTGCCGATGAGTTTCAAAATCGCACCTCCGAGATTGTAACACCGTTTTTTCTTAAAATTTCATAAAACACAAATTTTGCAAAAACACTTTGGTTTCACTGTAGTTTTAACACAAATTTCACAACTAAAATCATAATTACAATAACTTTGTCAATTAATTGCACAATATCAATGTCAAGTGTCAACGTCAACGTCGTTTCACGTCACGTCAGTGACATTTGCAATTATCTTTGGTCATTATTCAATTTTTGCATAAACAAAATAAATCTCGCGTTTATCCTGGCCTTATTTACAAAGATAGTTTTTTTTTTCGCCCAAAATCCCGTGCTTCCATTTAGGTGGGTTGATTTTCTCAAAATTCGGAATTTGACATTTAGACCGTTTGTTTTGATCATTTCTATAGACATATTTTAATAAAATACGCTTAAACTTATAGATCATATAATTATAGTTTCGTCGAATAGAATTTGGAAAGCATTCACAATTTGTTTATGGTTAATTTTTCATTACGTTTTGTTTTTCAACCAAACTTATAACTTTAGCTGGAAATACTTATTGCATATTGTAGAATTTCGAAAGATCCGTATGTTGACTTGACACATCTTGAAGCAAGTTAAGAGTCTTACGAGTGTCATGAAATGAATTTGGTTTTAGGAGAGGTTCCGTCGCCAATACGGCGCTTAACATTCAGCAAACGGACCTCGGCTCCGTCGCTTCCACATAAACGCAAATCTGCGCGCAAGTGGAGCGTTGGTTTAGTCTATCGTCTAGGTTATGATTAGTCTGTGAGACATCGATCGAAGTAATTTGTTATTGATTTGAAGATCATAAAGTTTTTATATATTTATATAGGTATTTCTCCCGTTTTCCGTGTGAATTTGATTTGAAAAACCACAGTGAAACTACAAAATTCAGTTCTTTTTGTTTTCAGCTTGAAGAGTAAAGCTAAGGGGAAAAATACTATATTTACTCGCCGTCACGCGATTCATTAAATTAAATGGATTTATTGTATCAATAAGTGCAACAAATCAATAAGGTATCTAATTAACTTATTATATTTCATGATTTAAAGCAGATTTTGTTAATTTTATTTTTATTTGTGGGTAAATTGATTATTAAATCAAACATGTTACATTTCCAAAATTCGCCTTTTCCATCCCCTATTTCATTAAAAAAACCTGATAGTAAGCGGCATCTTAGTGGGATTAAGGCATATATTGAGTAACACTTGCGAATTTCCTGTTAAATTCTAAATTTTTACAATATTAAGTTTCACATCCTTCTTTGGCAAATAACTCACAAATTAAGCTGTTTTCTTTTTATTAATAGCAGTAATTATACACAAAGTAGGTGCTCTCCCCTCCATATGTCCTTTTTATTAACTAACCAATAAGACCATTTGTCAATTTATTAAAAATTACGTTTTAGAATTCATTTGCTATGTTTATTACATGAGGTTCAAATGTATTGACGGGGATTCCTTCAGAACTCAGTGTTAGACCCACTGACCCTAAGATCATAGGCATATTTAATTATATTTTTAACCTAGCACTGTGCTATGAATCTCCAGGGCAGTCACCGGAGGCCGTAGGGCTCCGCTGCTTGACCTTACAGCTAGAAACCATAACAAACTAACCTAACACAAGGAGGAATTCTGTGGAATTGTACATATATAGAGAGAATAATCTAAGGAATTGGAATATTCGAATATACCGTGATCGCGGAAACTTAGCATCGAAGGTACGCCCTACTAACAACCGCTCCGGGGAAGGCTACTAACTTCTTTTAAAAAAAAAAAGGAAACCTATAACTATTTGTTGGTGTACTTTATTGCCCCTCATTTTGTAGTTTTGTACCCAATTAGTACCTGATTTTTACCTGCCGAGATTGATCAAACAAACCTGAACCATCCTGCCCTTGGCTTGTATTGATTAAACATTAAGTTAAGTGCTTTGCATTGAGGAATTGTGTTAACATATGCATATGTGTATTATAATTATGTACCTACAACAATAAAGCTTTTCATTTTGTATCGGACTAAAGGAATAAGTTTGTTTTTTTTTCTTTCAACTAAGATTCCCCAATATTTCAACAATTCAGCGAGAAAAAGTACTACAATTTGGCGCCCGAATATACAGCAGGTTTTGTGGCATTATATGGCCCATTATTCTGGTCAAATGCTCAGATAGTGTTGATCCATCTCGGTATGTATCTTTAATAATTTTCTTTTTTTTAACGTTGTGTGTTAGTTAAGCTAAAACTCAAAAACGGCTCGACCGATTCTTACGAAATGTTATGTGTATTTGAATAGGTCCAGGGAAGGTTTAAAAGTACAACTGGACCCAGTAGGTGGCGCTGGAATCGGACAGGAGAACGTCTGCCGGTCTCACTAGTTATAAGATAAATAAGAATTCTATGCAGGTTTGGTTCAGATAGGTATAAATAAAAACAAATTTTAGTTACATTTGAATAAGGTGAATATATTTTAAGATTTTTTGTTCATAGTTTGAGTATATAACATAAATAATATTGTAAAATTAACTTCTCATATAGAATAGAGCGTAGTATATTTTTACAAAAATGGAACAAAGACCAATTAGTTTTAATTTACTTAACAAAGATGAACTAGAATATGAGGTGAAAATCAGGGGTTCGAAACCAGCTGACACGGTGATGGCTCTGAGAGCACAGATCCGTACTCTCAATAAAGATCTGCCTTCCGATGAAATACTGACTTGTGATCTTGATGTCAATATTGAATTAAAAGTAATTCAAAAGAAATTAGATGATCTTGAGAAGCTCATCACAAGCGCTTCAAGTAAGCTGTCATCACTTAAGATGTTAAATAGAATTCAAACTCTTGCACACCACTTATTCCACAAAATTGGTCGCTTGTCTTTATCGGAGTATGATGATAATAATCTTACTTCTTTAATTACTTCTCTGAATAATAGATTAGATAGCATTCTTGTAAAAATAGATAATATTTGTCATAATTTTAAAAGTAGCTTGGCACCTGAACAACCGATTGAGCACTCCACTGCAACTACACACAATACAGCTAATGATTGCTCCGTGCATAAACTAAATTTACGCTTCAATGGCAAGACATGCATTAAAGCCTTCTTACAACGCCTCGAAGAGTTATGCTTGTCTCGTGGCCTTGCAGATTCAAAGCTTTTCTGTTCTGCGGCTGAACTTTTCACTGATGAAGCGCTATGCTGGTATCGAGGAGTAAAGTCAGACGTTCACAATTGGACTGAGCTGAAGACCTTGCTTCTCGATGAATATTTACCATCTGATTATGACCATCGCTTGATGCAAGAAATTAGAAGTCGTACTCAGGGCCCCGACGAAAGCATTGTGAATTACCTCAGCATTATGCAAAATTATTTTACTCGATTATCAAAACCAATCTCTGATGATGATAAATTGAACATAGTCATGTTTAATATTAGACCATTTTATACTGCTCAGCTTGCTCTAGCCCCAGTGGAATCTTGGACTGATTTAAAGAAAAAATGTAGGTTGTTAGAAGGTGCAAAGGAGCGATCGGTGCATTTCAGTGAACCTCCTAGGGTCACCACATCTTCTCTGGCTCCCGATTTGTGTTATAAAAGTAGTAATAGTAGTAGCAGCACTAGCAAGACGTCACCAAAAGTCTCTTCAATACAGCCAGTGAATAATACACAAAATAATCTTTTTTGTGTCCGCTGTCGGAAAAATGGCCACAGCTTGAGGTATTGCAAGGCGCCTTGGGTACTTATTTGTTATCGTTGTGGAGAAAAGGGCTTCAATGCAAATAATTGTCCAAAGTGCACTTCTTCAAAACCTTCAACCGCAGAGATTCCAAAAAACGCCAAGCAGTGAACCGATGGCATAAAACAGTATATTTTTATAATAAACATTGTAATTCTGAACAATCAAGGCAGAAATACAATAAATTCTATAATAATGTAAATAAAGCTAGTAACATACATATGCATAAAGGTAAGGTTACATCGGTTCACGCTACTACTAACGCCACCTATAATGATACCAGAGCTTATCTGAAGATTAATATTTTTGGCTTGGAATTCAGAGGATTACTGGATTCAGGATCACAGATCTCCATTGTGGGAGGGCAAGCATACAAATATTTTAAAGATTTCGCTACTTTACATAAGTCTGAGGACTTAGACTTTATAAAAACTGCAAATGGTTCTACTTCACGAGTAACTGGGTATTTATTTTTACCAGTATCGATAGAGAATAAAACTCGTGTTATTAAATTTTACGTCGTCCCTGGAGTTGCTACAGAGTTGTTATTTGGCTTAAATTTCTGGAAGGAATTTAATATTGCGCCAGATATTTTATCATTGTTAGAAGATAGCGGACATTTATATAAAAATAATAATCAGGTGTACACAGTTATGTCAGGCAGCCGTGCTTTACACGATTTTGAAACTTTATCTAAGCTTGAGCGTAGGCTGGTCAATGACGTCATAAAGCAATTTGATGACATTTCCGCAGAAAAGAAAGGCCTAGGTAGGACACACTTAGTGAGTCATAAAATTGATACCGGTGACCATCCACCTATTAAACAACGGTATTATGTAGTCTCACCCGCAAAACTGGCAGAATTAAATAAACACCTAGACCAAATGCTGAAGGATGATGTTGTGGAGCCTAGCGGAAGTGCATGGAACAACCCCGTTACTTTAGCGGTTAAATCAGATGGGTCATCACGTTTCTGCTTGGACAGCCGAAAACTTAACGCCATATCAAAGCATGACGCTTACCCTATGCCTTATATTAGCCATATTCTGGACCAGCTCAAAAACGCTAAGTACTTATCTTCTATTGACCTTAAGTCTTCATATTACCAAGTTCCTTTGGACTCTATTGAGTCCAGAGAGAAAACTGCTTTTACTATTCCCTGCAGAGGCTTGTTTCACTTTAAGGTCATGTGCTTTGGACTTACTGCAGCTCCAGCTACGCAGCAGCGGTTGATGGACCGCCTCTTTGGGCCCGAGTTTGACAATAAGGTGTTCGTATATGTTGATGATTTAATTTTACTTACTCCTGAAGGCCCAACGGCCTTCCAGGATCACCTCCAGCTCCTACGTAGGGTAAAGGAGAGACTTAAACTAGCCAACCTTACTGTCAACATGGGTAAATGCCAGTTCTTCAGGAGACAGCTGAAATTCTTGGGTCATGTGGTTGACGAATATGGTCTGCGCACGGATCCTGACAAAATTAAGGCTATAGTAGACTTTCCTATTCCCACCTGCAGGAAAGACGTCAAACGTTTCTTGGGAACTGCATCTTATTATAGGCGTTTCATAAAAAATTTTAGTCATAGAGCTGGTCCCCTTAATGCTCTTACTTCTACCCGTAAGAGCGCGCCCCCTTTCAAATGGACGACCGAGGCAGACGAGGCGTTCAACGACCTAAAACTCGCACTGTCTACTTCTCCGGTTCTGGTATGTCCTGACTTCTCGAAAGATTTTGCTGTCCACTGTGACGCTTCTGATTTCGGGTTAGGAGGTACCTTAACCCAGGTTGTAGATGGACAAGAACATCCTGTTGCGTACTGTAGCCGTTCACTAACACCCGCTGAACGTAACTATTCCGCTACAGAGCGAGAGGCATTGGCCGTGGTACATGTCGTTGAACACTTCCGCCCTTACCTTGAAGGTGGTCGACAATTTAAAATTATTACCGATCATGCTAGTCTAAAGTGGTTTTTAAACCTTAAGAATCCGACAGGTCGACTAGCGCGTTGGGGGTGTAGGCTATCGCCTTATAATTTCATTATTGAGCATCGTAGTGGATCTCAAAACGTCGTACCGGATGCACTATCACGTTCTGTACCAGTGGCAGCCGTAGACGCATTTACTTCCAGCGATGCTTGGTATAACAATATATTAAAACGTTGCACGGATAGGCCGCGCGCGTGTCCCAATTTTCAAATTATTGATGGTAGGCTTTTTAGATTTACAAAAAGCACTAACAAACTCTGTGGTGACTACCAGTGGAAGGAAGTTGTACCAAAGGAGCTTAGGGAGGATATTATTACAAGTAACCATTCTGAACCAATTGCTGCGCACTTAGGCGTTGCAAAAACTTATAAAAGATTAAAATTACGGTATTTTTGGCCCGGTATGCATAAAGATACCGAGGAATTTATTAAAAATTGTGCCACTTGCAACTCATATAAACATAGCTCACTAGCGCCAGCTGGCTTTATGGGGGAACCCAAGGTCTGCTGTCGACCATTCCAGTGCATCAGCATTGATCTAGTTGGTCCACTGCCGATGTCTCGACAGCAAAACACTAGTAGTTGTGTGTTGTTTTACAAAATATTGCTTATTATTTCCTATACGGCGTGCAACGGGCAAAGTTATAGCGCAAAGGTTAGAAGACCATGTATTTCTGGTTCACGGAATACCACAGACTGTGATGTCTGATAATGGCTCGCAGTTTATAAGTCATGAGGTTCAGGCATTATATGAAAAATACAATATTCCGCAAGTACATTTGGGTCCAGTATATTGTCCACAAGTTAATACGGTGGAACGTTATAACCGCACAATAATCACTGCAGTTTCCTCGTTTGTTGAGAACGATCATAGAACGTGGGATATTAACATACATAAAAT
Organism: Schoenobius gigantellus; assembly: GCA_963935595.1. Taxonomy (NCBI): domain Eukaryota; kingdom Metazoa; phylum Arthropoda; class Insecta; order Lepidoptera; family Crambidae; genus Schoenobius; species Schoenobius gigantellus. The sequence continues at coordinate 42,857,181 of OZ012541.1, read as the reverse complement.
ACAATTTGCCATGAACACCTCAGTAAATGAGTCTACTTCTTATACTCCTTTCATGCTAGTACACGGTAGGGAAGCTGTCACTGATGGTAGTATTTACCGTGATTTTGTAGATCTCCAAGAGTTGGTTTTGGTACCACGCGATACTCATGCGTCTAATATTGGCCACCTCGGTGACATTTTCATCAAAGTCCGAGAGTCGTTGCGTAAGGCCCATGAAAGGAATATAAAATACTATAACAACAAACGCAGAGATATCTCATTTAATGTTGGTGATTTTGTGTGGAAGCGTACGTACAAGCAGAGTTCTGCTAATAAATATTTTACTGCTAAACTTGCCCCTAAATATGAGCGTTGTAAAATTATACGTAAACTTTCCCGCCTCGTCTATGAGCTCGAGGACGAGAACGGAAAATACATAGGGAAGTGGCACATAAAAGATTTTAAAAATTTAGATACTTCGTGTGACTAAATTACATACCTAGTAACATCATACCTACTTAATTTTCATTTTTATACTCTTATGAAAATAGCCATATTTTTATAAGCATTTAACAGTTAAGCACCGCGGGTGCGGCGGTCACAGAATACCCACCCCGCCATTCTTCCTGGCGTCTCGTAGAACCCGAGTGTAGGATAACGCGCCATATAACATCTGGCGGCGTTTTTGCATGTGTCTGTCCCTGTCGTTTTTTATTGATTTGCCTTGATACTTAAGTTTCCATATACCTAACATCTTCAAAATTGATATTACCATTACATAAGTACATAAAGATCTAAAACACAAATATTATACGTGTCTTAGTTCATACCATTATAAATATATTATTACTACCATTATATAAAATGGATATTACTTCTTTAGTATCTGATACCAGAATTAAGGAACAAGTATGTACTTATTATAACTGTTATGTGGTTAGAGAGATGCATTTAGCACAAGATCACAAATATAAACGTGTCTTGGTCATTATTTTTATATGTATTCTACTCTAATCAACAAAATTAATTTTGAATTCCTCACAGGAGCGGTTTGCAACTCTAGAAATAAGCCTTTGCTATATTCTTATAATGGAGGAAGTTACATCTAGCTGGAAACGTAGGAAAATCAATATCGACGATCAGGGGCAACGACACATGCAACTCATTTTTTTATTATTTCCTTTTTATTGTTTTTTTACTTATTATTTGACGATTAGAGTCAAAATGTCTGTAATAACGACATCTACCGGTGGTTGTTGACATTACTTGCTATACTCTGTTAGTGTCAAGATATACTTATTTAACAACGCCATCTCGGCGTCAGTCCTGACACTACAGTTTTTCTTTATTACTTACTTATATTTGATGGGCATAGGATATAATGCCTTTTACCTATTTATCACAGCCATATAGGTGCTAGCAGAAGTGGTTTCGCTAGATTTTGCCACCTTATGGGTGAATATTTTTTTTAAAACCATGTAGGTGCTAGCAGCAGTAGTTTCGCGCTAGATTTTGTCACCTTATTGGTGAATGTTGTTTTTTTATTACAATCTTTAACATACCATATTAATGGATTACGTAGGTGCATGCATGTTAAATATTCTTTATTTACACACGTTTATATTTAAAGCTTTATGTTTTATCTTATACAAATAAATAAACTTATAAAAAAAATGATAACGTTAGGCGTAATTGGGTACAGAGTTTATCACGAATGAATAGTTTTTAAGTACCTAATTGATTCCATTTATGATAATTCTGTTTGGTTGGTTAGGGGGTTTTGAGGCTGACGGGGCGTCAGACGAATTCCCTACGTGAATTCTATCGTGGTTGGGGGGATACTGTAACACCGTTTTTTCTTAAAATTTCATAAAACACAAATTTTGCAAAAACACTTTGGTTTCACTGTAGTTTTAACACAAATTTCACAACTAAAATCATAATTACAATAACTTTGTCAATTAATTGCACAATATCAATGTCAAGTGTCAACGTCAACGTCGTTTCACGTCACGTCAGTGACATTTGCAATTATCTTTGGTCATTATTCAATTTTTGCATAAACAAAATAAATCTCGCGTTTATCCTGGCCTTATTTACAAAGATAGTTTTTTTTTTCGCCCAAAATCCCGTGCTTCCATTTAGGTGGGTTGATTTTCTCAAAATTCGGAATTTGACATTTAGACCGTTTGTTTTGATCATTTCTATAGACATATTTTAATAAAATACGCTTAAACTTATAGATCATATAATTATAGTTTCGTCGAATAGAATTTGGAAAGCATTCACAATTTGTTTATGGTTAATTTTTCATTACGTTTTGTTTTTCAACCAAACTTATAACTTTAGCTGGAAATACTTATTGCATATTGTAGAATTTCGAAAGATCCGTATGTTGACTTGACACATCTTGAAGCAAGTTAAGAGTCTTACGAGTGTCATGAAATGAATTTGGTTTTAGGAGAGGTTCCGTCGCCAATACGGCGCTTAACATTCAGCAAACGGACCTCGGCTCCGTCGCTTCCACATAAACGCAAATCTGCGCGCAAGTGGAGCGTTGGTTTAGTCTATCGTCTAGGTTATGATTAGTCTGTGAGACATCGATCGAAGTAATTTGTTATTGATTTGAAGATCATAAAGTTTTTATATATTTATATAGGTATTTCTCCCGTTTTCCGTGTGAATTTGATTTGAAAAACCACAGTGAAACTACAAAATTCAGTTCTTTTTGTTTTCAGCTTGAAGAGTAAAGCTAAGGGGAAAAATACTATATTTACTCGCCGTCACGCGATTCATTAAATTAAATGGATTTATTGTATCAATAAGTGCAAAAAATCAATAAGGTATCTAATTAACTTATTATATTTCATGATTTAAAGCAGATTTTGTTAATTTTATTTTTATTTGTGGGTAAATTGATTATTAAATCAAACATGTTACATTTCCAAAATTCGCCTTTTCCATCCCCTATTTCATTAAAAAAACCTGATAGTAAGCGGCATCTTAGTGGGATTAAGGCATATATTGAGTAACACTTGCGAATTTCCTGTTAAATTCTAAATTTTTACAATATTAAGTTTCACATCCTTCTTTGGCAAATAACTCACAAATTAAGCTGTTTTCTTTTTATTAATAGCAGTAATTATACACAAAGTAGGTGCTCTCCCCTCCATATGTCCTTTTTATTAACTAACCAATAAGACCATTTGTCAATTTATTAAAAATTACGTTTTAGAATTCATTTGCTATGTTTATTACATGAGGTTCAAATGTATTGACGGGGATTCCTTCAGAACTCAGTGTTAGACCCACTGACCCTAAGATCATAGGCATATTTAATTATATTTTTAACCTAGCACTGTGCTATGAATCTCCAGGGCAGTCACCGGAGGCCGTAGGGCTCCGCTGCTTGACCTTACAGCTAGAAACCATAACAAACTAACCTAACACAAGGAGGAATTCTGTGGAATTGTACATATATAGAGAGAATAATCTAAGGAATTGGAATATTCGAATATACCGTGATCGCGGAAACTTAGCATCGAAGGTACGCCCTACTAACAACCGCTCCGGGGAAGGCTACTAACTTCTTTTTAAAAAAAAAAGGAAACCTATAACTATTTGTTGGTGTACTTTATTGCCCCTCATTTTGTAGTTTTGTACCCAATTAGTACCTGATTTTTACCTGCCGAGATTGATCAAACAAACCTGAACCATCCTGCCCTTGGCTTGTATTGATTAAACATTAAGTTAAGTGCTTTGCATTGAGGAATTGTGTTAACATATGCATATGTGTATTATAATTATGTACCTACAACAATAAAGCTTTTCATTTTGTATCGGACTAAAGGAATAAGTTTGTTTTTTTTTCTTTCAACTAAGATTCCCCAATATTTCAACAATTCAGCGAGAAAAAGTACTACAAGATGGTAACTAAATTAAGTGAATATTTTGTGGCAGACTTCAAATCCCGGTCGGTGCAAATGTTTCTCATTGTTATCTGGCCGGTTACGCGGCGTTCATGATCTTTGGACTAATTAAATTGATATAAATGTTTCGTTGATTCATTCAGAATATCTGTTTTGTTAAGACTTAGCCGAGAGCCTCATAGGCGTTTGGCTTGATGACCTATCGGCGTGGCTCCGCAAACAAGTGTTCGCGGTGTTCGAGCAGATGTCGGAAGATGTCGGCCCACAGAGGGAGGAGAAACATTTTCGAAAACTGGACGTAGATCATACTTGCGCTGCGCTGATGGGAAAAGTGCCTAGTGGTGAGATTTCTATAATTATTTGTTGTGACTTTCAATTTATAATAATTTCTACTATTCTAGTAAAATATTATTGATGAATCCTCACAACTCTCCTGAGCTCCAACGACGTCATAAAAAGGTTGGGGCGCATCGTACCGTTCGATTCGTATGCACTTGATGTGTGCATAATGCGTATTTAATATACGCGTTCGCTAAACATGACATTTATCGTTCAAAAAATAACAATGGGAACTGTAAAACTTTAACTTATTACAAGGCCAGAACAGCCTTTTTGATACCAGGTATTGAAGTATAATTTAAGTCAATAGCAGCTTCATAGACTTTGTACAATGCATACATTCTGGGTTTCTTTAGGTTAGTGTAATGTTCTGGTATGGCAAACAATTTTCGATTCGAATTGCGCGGTAAGAAACGTGGTAAATTAAATGAAACTCTATTGAGCAAGTCGGGACAATTAAGGAAACCTGCTACAAGTTTTTTAAGGAAAACTAAATCCAACATCTCTCGACGCTTTTCTAACGAAGACATCCCAAAATACCTTAATCTATCACTATATGCCTTAAGTTTTTTGCCCATTTTAGATGCATATGTTAAGTGCCACAGGAACCTTTTGTGTATATCGTTTTTACTTTCACTCCAAAGTGACATGATATATCGCTATTTCTGTTTTTCGTCTATGGCGATACTAACGCACACATAAACATTTCCGAAGCCGTGGCAGATGCCACGTGGACGCCATGCTTAGCTTTGTCAAAATAAGAGACAAATGGCGTCGTGACATTGTGTTATAATGTTTTGTTTTGTGATTATAAATAAAAATAACTGCTAATCGGACAAGAACAATGGTAGTAAACAATAGTAAAACTCCAGAAATTACAATAAAATAAAATTAATATTGTTTGTGTGTGAGTAATGTTTACATGTGGTAAAGTTGGCACGCTTCTTGAACGATACGTTTAGTCTGCTTCCCTTTATACGTCTGTGGTCTAAGCCTAACTATGTGAGATCCGCCCCTCTAGTAGCAGTAGTCTGGTTGTTAGTTCGGTTGCCGAACCTCTGCTACTTATTAAAAGCAATAATTCGGTTGAATCAAAGTATCGAGGTACTGCCTACCGTTTAGTACTTAGCAGTAGTTCGATTATTATGAAAACAAAAATATATTGAAAAGCAACTAAATGGCGGAAAACAAAACTAAGTATATGTTCATTACTTGTATCTACAATCTATTCACGATAAGAAGGTTTCCCTGACAGGTTGAACTTTTCCGTTTCATGCATACTATTATCTTTTAAAAATATAACTTATCTCTTTAGGTTATTTTTTTATTAAAAATGCAATAATTAATTCCACATCAAATAAATACAAGAATATCAGTCCAGTTAAATAAAATTATAATTCTGAAAAAATATTTATTGAAAGTTTACAAATAAAATATTTGTGTAAAGTATAAGTTCCGATTCACGATTCAAATAGATACATAATTAAACAAATATTTTTTCAGAATTATAAATAATTATATTTAAATGGACTGATATTCATGATTCTATTTAATGTTGCATTGTTGATAAAAAAAACCGAAGGAGATGTTATATTTTTAAAACGCATGCATGAAACGTAAAACTACGACCTGTCACCGAAACCTTTTTATCTTGAATAGACTATAGTTTGTCTAATAAGAAAAAAATTCTTTCCAGTGCTATACATATTCGGCGAGGAGACGCTACGTAACTCTGTCCATCTAACGGTATCCGGTCTCAGCCACAAGGAGATAAACAGAGACGTGGTGTTCAGGATACTGGATGTCTTAGCTGTGCACTTCAAGAACTCTGCCGCCCTCAGGAATCCTTCGTTTGATACCAACTAGGGATTTTTGTTACGGTATTCGAAGGGATTCCGGTATTCCGGAATTCGTTATTAAAGGTAAGAAATGGAGGAGATTTCTGGACGATAAGGAAATATGGAATACAATAGTTGCCAGAAAGAAATCTCGAAGAAAGATACGAGTAATTGTCGTTTCTGCTTAGTTTTGCCTAATTCAATATTCGAAACACATGTATTATGTTTAAATTTTAATAACCTTATTACTTTATACACAATGTGTTAATAAAATAGTGAAAACCTTAGGGCATCCTATTTTTATTATAAAAGAAATATACAAGTTATTAAAATAAATTTTCGTCAATTTATATATCAAGATATTAGCTTATTTTTTGGATGTCGCCGTTTAGCCGTCGCGGCGTCGATAAAAGAAATAACGATAGAGTTAAGTCAATTCATTCCGTGAATTCTGCAACGAGTAGTCCCTATCCGTTCGTTTTTAATTTCTACTAGGAGAATATACGTAACGTATATACGTTCCGTTTTATGTGCGATTCAATGCCGGTTTTTAAAATTAACGAGTAATGCATACAGCTTTTATTTTTTCTGCATGAAACGGAATTTAGTAAATAAATTTCAATCGCGCGCCTGCGAGGAGCTACGATGCCGCCGCTTAGCTTGGATAAGAGACGAAGACGATAGAGCTAAGGAAATTGGTGGCGGCGTGGTTCAAAAAGGAATTTTGGCTAAAATCTGACCCTCATTTTTTATTTATGCAATCGATTCTGCACTCAATTCGGAACAAAAATTTTTTAATTTAAAGGTTTTGCGCAATTTCATTAACAGTTTGTATTGTTTCTATAGAATAAGGAACAATTACTTACAAGAGAACAAATATTCAAGTCAAACTTTGTTGGAAATTTAATTTTTGTATTCGTATGTTGTAAAGAAGATAAATAGCTTAATATTTGTATGTTGTGAAGAAGATAAAAGCTTTAATTTTTGCAATTGATTTGAGATTTTTTCTTATTTTGCATTTTCTTTCAAAAATGCTAAATTCCAACAACATTAAAATCAATTTTTAAAAAATAATTTCGGGCGGAATTTTAACCTGCGTTTTTAACATACCGTGTTGACGCCATGGTGAGTCGGAGCATCTAAGACTCTCAACTCGAGCGAAATTTTAACTTTGTTAAGCAAGAGTAGATCATATTTACTATTCATAATTTACGTATCAATATCGAATTTAGACATCTTTATTGATGTCGCGAAAATTGGTTGAGAATAAAGCAAATTAATGCAATAAAGATAAGCACACAATTGCATGTTATAAAGATCGTTATGTCCCGCATAACGCAACGTTGCCTAACGCACGCACGGGCATGGGTTTCCCGCGGCAGGAGACGCATTTTTAAAACAATAGAATTCAAATACACATTCAAAATCGTAATAATAAAATATCAAATTTTCAAATTAACTATTTTTGATTATTCATTTCTTGAATTCTGTAACGCGTGAACTAATCCGCTTGTTTTTAAATTCTACTAATGGAATATACGTTTCGTTTTACGTTCGATTCATCGCCGGTTTTTAAAAAATTTAACGAGTTTTAGTGTACAGCTTTTTATTTTTTCTGCGCGAAACGGAATCTAATGTATGCATTTATTTTAATGATAAACACTGAATTCGAGTGATTCATAAATCTTTAGAATTGGGAACAGTAGAAAATAATTTGGCACATGATTTGTATTCGTGTCCGAATTCAAGATTCACTTCTAATGATTCAGAAATATGCCTCCTGGCCGAAATGTAGAATATGGCACACCAGCTCCCCGTTACGGTTTCTGATTTTGGCACTACAAAGTGAATTCATATTTAAAAATGGATTTCGATATAGATCCTCGATATTGGAAGTCGAAAATTGCAATTAAAACTTTGCAATAAAACAAAAATCGACGATGAATGCGCGTCGTGCGGTGTAGTATGGGAATCATCCCATAAATAATGGTTCGAAATCTGCCCGAGGTGTTTATTCTATTGATTTTAATGTTGTTGAAGTTGTTTGAGATTTACTTACCAAAGAGTCGAAACTAAATAATTGTATGTTGCCCTTGAGGGCGCTACACTTCGACCCCTGAGGATCTTTTGCGCTGACCCAGTTAAAATATGTGTAAATATAATTCGTGAGACATGTTAATCATAGATAATAAGTATTCATTAAGTACGTATAAACAAATAGTATTATACATAGTTATAATTATTTGTATTTGTGTTTAGTAGAAGCTTTAATAATTATATTGTTCGTTGCGGGGAATCTTGCAATTTTATTGTTTTGCATGTATTGTATGATACAATTTATTGATAAGTATTGTTGACATTCCGAATAAAACTCAATTTCCATGAACCATCCGTTTTATTACTTAAATTAAAAATTTTACATATCACAGACCTTGTAAATTAATATTTTATTACAGTTTTACAGCAAAGTTTGTCATTTACTTGTCAAAGATAAATATAGATGACCCGTGAACACCACGATAGGAGTTACATTTTGCTTCCTCAATAAATTTTTATTAAAAAACTGCAAACAATTCTACGAATATTTACACCTTACAGGAAGAAAAACCTATATATCAATCCATGATTCATTATTTAGGTATAAGTACACACGCATATTAAATTAAAAACAGATCTGACATTATTTTAGAAAAGGTTTCAAAATATATTATTGGTAGTCTAACTACTAGTCCTAGAGACAACATCACTTTCTATTATAGAAACAAATGAAGGTTTGGGATTGATAATTGCGATAATATCACGTGTCTATCACATCTCATAAATTTCTGTTTTCTATTATTTAAAGTTCAATAGAAAGTGACAAGGTCTACTAACCTCTGGTTTCCTTTTTCAGATGTTATCCTTACGACTATGATTCGAGGTCGATTAGGAAGTAAAGAGAGTCGCGATTGTCGCTCGTTCAAACATGCAAGTTTTTTTTACAAAACCGAAGTAAAGGCTAAAGATCGCCTGCACTCAGACTTCAGAAGTGCAAAGGGTAACCGACCCTAAGAAGTGACGCTTTGTACTGGAGCCACTTATGTAGCATCAAGATGACACGCGTGTTTTACAGGGACGTGACGTTGTCAAAGTGCTCGCTGAGGCGACGTGCTGATGGCACCTCCGGCTGCAATGTCGCCTCATCCTCCGATTTACCGTTTAACATGGCGATCTAAGGATTTAAAAGTAAAATTTTATGCTATGAATATGTAAAATAGCGATAGTTATTACATTAACAAAAGTAATGTTTATCTACGGCTGACTTATCTAAGTTTGTTGCCATGATAATCATGTTGTAAACATTGTTGTCGGTAAGATAGTAAGTTTTTCAGTTGTTGAGGAATCCAGGTTGATCTCCGTTTCCATCATCGGCCTTATCGTCACTTACCATCAGGTGAGGCTTAAACCTTCCCCATCCTATGTTAAAAACGTCTGCTGATTTAGATATAAAAGTTCGAGGTTCAATTTTATTCATTATGAAGGCAGAAATTGTATTGCTCAGTTATTTCAACGCTTGAAAGGCAAAATTGACTAGACGCCATTTTTTGCCATATTGAGTCGAGTTCAATACACCAGTTCTAACCGCCAGATTTTTCTGCGTCGATTGGTCATACTCATGACTTTCTACGACGACTTTTGATGTCGTTAATGTATAACGGATTTTATGAATTTTGGCTTGTCGCGCAAAAATGGCGCTTAGTCAATTTTGCCTTTCAAGCGTCGATTTGTTAGAGTTCAGAGTTAGTTTGATTAGCTACCACCATCTTAGTATGTTTTAATTTGAGCTGGGATGCTTAGCGGTGCGGGGTTGCGTTTGGGAGTCTTATTATAAATGAGGTGCGGTTTGAGCGGAGGCAACATTGAGTCTAGTCCATCGCACTATTGCCTTGTAGTTGTAGGTACACTTGCCTCATTCGCGTCCGCCGCAAATATTTATTGTTTTCTTTTATACCAAAAAGCTTATCCCCTTTTCACCAGTATTGCGGTGATTAAAATGAGGAAAGTAAAGTAATACTAGTTGATTTTCCTTAGCTTATTAGTGGAAAAGGGACCTTATCTTAAAAATCACCTGGTCTATAGAGCTCTGGCTGATAGTGAAATCTTCTATGTCGCTGGCGGCCTGCAGCTCAGCCATTAGTTTGAGAACAGCGCTGGGACGTGTTTGTACCTCTGCTCCCTCCACTTGACACAATAAATAACCGGTTATTACTTCTGTAACTGTAAGGAGTTCAAAAGTGAGTGAGGACTCACTTTTGAACTCCTTACAATGGTTCTGAATAGCATCTGAGGAAACCCAAGCCATTTTCATTTGCTCGCGGTGCAGCTTGCTTATTATCGGACAGGCTCTGACGTTCACCACTAACCAGCACTGGGTTAGCGTGTTGAGGGGTTGCCAAAACCCACATCAATCAAACCAAACGCTCCAAGTGCCCGGAGGTCTCGCAAGCCGTAAAGGCGGTGAGGGACATCGACTCTGCGCCAGAATCCTAGGTGCGAATGCGAAGAATAGCCGGGCGGCGAAGACTAAAAGGATGCTAGCGATTAGGAGGGCTGGACTGCGCTTCGGTAACTCCCGTATAGTGCCAAATAGACTGTATATTTAAATGTTTCAGTTATCCAAGTGCTGCAAAAGACGTCACCATGTCAGTCCATCTTTAAAACCAAAAATCGAATCCAATACGACTTCAATGGTGCGAGTGCGAGTTAGGGCGACGTTACATCGTCGAATGTTCATAGCTGCGTTGGATTTGTCTCAATTTTTGAACTGGAGAAAACTCTGCATTAATATAAACGGCGAGTAAATAATGACTCAACATCCTTTTGCTGATGATATCATAGTAGTGGCTGAAATCATAGAAGATTGCGGACCTAAAAAGGCCGCATCGGCAGAATCATAGTATGATCATATTATGATTTATACAAAGCTGTCAAATAGAATTTGCTTATGACGAATTACTCTAATTTCATAATACGAATCATATATATGATGGTCTGCCAATGCGGCCTTTTTAAGTCCGTTGGGCATAGTGCTTGACAACCTTTGTCAAGTTTACAACAGGTAGACTGACGGCCGTTGGGTGAAAAGGTCCTAGTTTACATCAGGTAGACTAACCAAGACTAACGGTCGTTGGGTGAAAAGGTCCTCGAGTAGTGGCCGTGTACCGGGAGGCGGAGCATTGAAAGACTGGTCTCCACAAGATGGGCTGATAACCTGCTAAAGGTCGCGGGAAGCCACTAGATGCGAAAAGCACAAGACGATTAATTTTGGAAATCCTTGAGGGAGGTCCATGTCGAATAGTCGGTGTCTCTTGTCTGGAATGAGGATGATGATTATGACGAATATCCTAGGGCCACGTTTTAAACGTCTTTGATTGTTAGGTACTGTTAGGTACTATGTATACCTTATGTTCACCATCTGAAACCAGTACTTCCGCCTCTAAGACTAGACTGTAGCCAATAATGTCATGTGTTCCTTTCTGCGATTCACCGGAGGGAGACTGTATCAGGGTCGTTTGCTTGGGTACTCTCCGTCTTACTTATTTCTGCCGCAAAGCAGCAGGGCTTGCATTGCTATGTTCCGGTTTGAAGGGTAAGGCATATGGCAGTGAAATCACTGGGTACCGTGACTTTACATCTGATGTCACAAGTTGGCAACGTACACTGCGGTTCTTGTGGGGGTTGCAGTTTTGGAGCCACATGTATTACAGGTGACTGTTACCACTAACCATCAGGTGGGTTTGCTTGTTTGCTAACTCTGTTGCTATAAAAAAAGATTCCTGAGATTGAGGTCTCCAAATTTATAGCCGCGGAGTATAGTCCGAGGCATATTGACCTTCTCTGTTCTTGAGCGTTCATAGCCTACCTACAGCATACGATTAACATCAACCGGACCATATTGAATTTAGTAGAAGGATGGCATCCAGTACGAGTTTGGCTTTTATGAGTTATTTTAACTATATGCGGCTAGGTAGAAATGTTCTTACCTGTGTAGTAAGCAGGCAGCAGGACCAATATCACCCGCTGGTGTAATACTAGCAGCTGGGCGTGTGGAGCTCTCGATTTCATCCGAGTCCACACTTCCGCCGCTGAACTCACTCCCTCTAGACACATGCGCACGCGGCACTCTATCGTGTACCCAAAGCTGGAAATTTCAGAGTTAGTACAGCAGAAAAAAAAGACCAAATTAACAATTGCTCTTCATTCATTGATATATAAATGTAAGTTGTACCAAAACGAAACTATTTTAAGGCAAATATACGCTTATTTAAACATCAGTTTTCCACTAGTCAAGACTGATGTGACTGATGGAATGTAGGAATCAACTGTCATGTGAACATCAGTCATCATATTAGACGGTAGGTTATTCGTCAGTCTTAAAAGTGACTGAGGCAAAACTGACAATAAAACCTATCGTCAAATAGAACTAAAACATCTGTTGTTGTGAGTTATATTGCCTTTTGTATACAGTTGTAACTGCATGTTACTTATGTAGGTATGACTTACCTGCGCGTGTGCATTTTCCGTTTATTGCTTGTGGTCTGTGTTGTCTAAGTGTATGGTATCACACATACAAGTGATACAGATGTGCGGCTTGTATATTTGTATTACTTGTGTGTATTTTTCTGTTGTGTCCCTTGTGTTGTATGTTGTGTTTCCTGCGTACACTGTGTCGTCTGCGCGTACTGTGTTACCTAATTGTACCGTGTTGTCTGACTGACCGCCCTTTTTTTTTTGAGGCGAGGGAATCTCTTTACGATTCAACAAGGGGCTGAAAGCTGACAAAGCCGCCCCAAGGATATGCCATTGGACTCGGGTTACCTGGGTAACCCCATACCTGGCTAAACCACCCTCCAGAGCAACTTCTACCTCCGTAGAGACACACTCGGGATCGGCGTTAGCCATTCCCCGAGTGATGACTGACCGCCCTATTTAATAACTGTGATTGCCAATCCAAATGCTATTATTATTTAACATTCTTTTTACTCATTACTAGTTTTGTTTTAGCAGCATTCATTACAGCAGCAACCGACGTATACTTAGTGTATTTTAAATCAAAAATACTGAGTTTGCATCCAGATATATTTATCCACTGTATTACAGTAGGTACAGTAAGCTCCCATCCAAGCTATACATTTACACTACGAAAACCGCCACTATTACGAGGGACATAACAACGGTCCAAAGGTCAAACAGTATAGTTTGACAAGGAGCTTACTGTACATCAAGATAAATAATAGGCATCGGAAAACATCGGAAACAATCGTCTAATTTATCAAAGACAATCGACAAAAGGTAGTTTGACCCAAATGAATACAGAAGAGACTATTCTGAAGAAAATAGGGCCAAATTCATTGATTGCTTATAGAGTCTTTCTTTTAGTACAGTATACGAACCAACAAACACACCCGAACAAGCATTTAATGAATTCTATGAATTATACACTATGTTCTACTACCTGTGCTTTCCAGTTGTAAAAGATGTTGGAAAGAAAACTTAAATCAAAGTGGCTCACCAAAGGACTATTAAAATGTACCACAACAAAACGGAGGCTATATTTAGATTGTCGTACAAATAAGTGTAGCAAACAATTATATAAGGCATATACTGGTATATACTAAGGCGATGCATAATCTCATCTAGAAAAAAATGTAATTCCAATTACATTAATAAAGCCACTAACAAATGTAAAGCAGTATGGAATATTGTAAGGAAACACACAGTATCAAGTAGTACTCAATCTAAGACAATTACAAAAATTAATTACAACAATTCTAATATAGACGATCCACAAAAGATATCCGAGTTATTTAATAATTATTTTTAAATACTGCAACTCAAAATTGTTCTAATGGGTCAGGCATACCAGATATCAACAAAAGTGTTCAATCTCAGAAGCCAAGTGTGTTTCTTTATCCTTTAGATGAACATGAACTATTTAAGGTTGTAAGATCTTTAAGTAATACTCGATGTACTGGCTTTGACGAAATATCTACACATGTTATCAAAATGAGTATTGGGTTAATCCTACATCCATTACAACACATTATTAATTTATCTTTACAACATGGAAGTTTTCCCGAAATTCTTAAGCGATCTATAGTCAAGCCACTTTTTAAAAAGGGGGATAAATGTGAAATGAACAATTATAGACCAATCACCCTGATACCCACCTTATCTAAGATATTTGAAAAAGTCATGTATAATAGGTTAATAGTCTTTCTAGAAAAAAATAATATCTTGGTTGAAGAACAAAATGGTTTTCGTAAACAAAAAAGTACATCGTTGGCTTCCTTTAAATTAATAAAATATATAACCGACTGTATCGACGATAAGATTCCTGTGACTGCTATATTTATGGATATGAGCAAGGCGTTCGATTTAGTTTGTCACAAACGACTAATGGCAAAATTATATAGATATGGAATCAGGGGTCCAGCATACGACTGGATCAAATCATATTTATATCATAGGAAACAAAGTGTTGACATATTAAGATATTGTAAAAAAAGTAAAAATGTAGAAAAGTACCGATCAACCTTTGCTATAAATAAGTATGGTGTACCACAAGGGAGTATACTAGGACCTTTGCTGTTTCTATTATACATTAATGACTTGCCAAAGGCCCTATCTCAGAAATGTATATTGTTTGCAGATGACACAACTTTTATCGTTAGAGGAACAGACATACGCAATTACGAGACAGAAATTAACAAGACCCTTCTTACTGCTATTGATTGGTTAAAACTTAATAATTTAAAAATTAATATTGAAAAGACAAAATGTATTCAATTTCATACAAGACAAGTCAAGCCGCAAAATATTAAAATTAATTTTGATGGACAGTTAGTTGAACAGGTTTCTAGTCTAGAATTTCTGGGAATAACCATGGATCGCTTTTGTAATTGGAAAGAGCATATTTATAATATCTCTAATAAAGTTAATAGTTTTGTTTATGCCTTAAGTCGAATAAGCCAAACAACGAGTAAGGAGGCTGCAGTCACAGCCTACAACGGTTATGTAAACAGTATCCTACGATATGGTATTGTGTTATGGGGCAATAGCACTGAATTGGACAGGGCTTTTATCATGCAAAAAAGATGTATCCGTGCAATTTTTGGATTAAGACAAATTGATTCTTGCAGACCATTTTTTCGAAAATATAAACTCTTAACATTGCCCTGTTTATATATAATGGATATGTGTTTGTTTGTACACAAACATCGAAGCCTCTTTCAACAAAACCAGGAAATTAGTAATCGTCAGTTAAGATCGAAATACAAAAACAAGCTTTATAGACCAAAAACAAATCTTAGCGTTGTTAGTAACAATGGTTTTATAATGTGCATAAAAATATATAACAATTTGCCAGATTCGTTCAAAAATCACAAATATCACAAATTTAGAAAATTACTAAAATATTGGCTTGCTGAAAGATGTTTCTATAGTACTCCGGAATATTTTAATTATAAATAGATTAATTCACCTATGATAATTTAAGACTTATTATTTGTAATTATTTTGTGAAATCATTAACATATATTACGTCAATGGGTGAAATAGAAATAGTTCTGTATTGTTCTATATCTAACTATTATCTTGTGTATACGTCTGTGAAGATAGATTTTCGGTGTCCTTTCTTTGTATGCAATGTGATCTGCATTATGTACCTGAATTTCATGCACAATAAAGAATAAAGAATAAAGGGCCCTTTAACATTGCGCCCATTATTTATATTGAAGTTCTGTACAGTACGACCACTTTTATAAGTAGCATCGGCAAAATTCGGCTGCGCAGAGGAGAGCAACCTAAAATCGATAGAATACGAGTGCCGAGTCCGTTAAAATATAGCCTTTATTGCGTAGGTAAGTTAAGATTTCAAGTCACCAAAATCAGAATTTCATTCTATCTCGCCCAGAGTCAGTAAATGAGACTTCTGCGCATTTTGTGGGTACAGAGGCGCGTTCAGAGCCTTCGCGCGAAGTACAACTTTTTGCTCTCACCCCGTTCAATGCCTTCGAGCGTGACAACCGGGTGAAACAACCGGCCCGTTCAAGACTGAGTGTCGGCGCGAGTTACAACCGAACAACCATCGAATTTGATGGTTGTAAAACGCTCTGACGTTTATGACTGAAATACTCTTAAGCGATTGGATGATATTGGCGGCCATATTCTATAATGTCATCTACTAGAAAGAGAGAGAAATAAAAAATCATGTAAAAGAAGGAGATAAAAGATTTGGTTGCTGCAATCCGTTCAACGCCTTTGAGCGAGTTAAAAAACAACCGGACAACTACACCCAGAGGCGCTGAACGCGCCTCTGCATTAAAATATTAACAATGCCCAAAATAACAATACTAATATCAAAAACATACTCAAAACTTCAAGATAACTAAAAAATTCAACTTATTAAACAGTTCATATCGATTTATCATGTCGTGTTTCGGTGGTCATGCAGCAGGCGGAGCACGGATTACCAAGATGGACTCGAGTCACGCATTATCTCACAATTTCAGTGACATAATCTCAATGTCTTCAAGAATGGCACGGCGGCGCGTATTTAGTGTGACGTGATAAGAATTTCTTGACACTCGTTAAAGGACACGTGTGACTGAGTTTTATCACAAATTTCTTGCTCTCCGACTGCTGTTACGTCTTTCAAAGTATTAAAGCCCTGGCTATAACCTCAGCAGTTGGAGTACAGGCACGCCAAGAAATCTATACTATATATTTTTTTTTATATTATAAAGCTGAAGAGTTTATTCGTTTGTTTGGTTGGTTGCACGCGCTAATCTCAGGAACTACTGATTCGAATTGAAAAATTCTTTTTGTGTTGGATAGTCCATTTATCGAGGAAGGCTTTAGGCTATATAACATCACGCTAAGGCTAATAGGAGCTGAGCATCAATGAAAAATTTGTCTGACGCTCCTACGGTGAAGGAAAACATCGTGAGGCAACCTGCATACATATCGAAGAAATTCAATGATGTATGTGAAGTCGACCAATCCGCACTAGGCCAGCGTGGTTGACTAAGGCCTAATTACTCTAACATATGGTAGGCTTGAACGTGTGGCTGACCCCAGCCGGGCCACAAAAAAAAAACTGTGCAAAATAGATTGTTTGAGTATGTCGCTATAATGTCTAGAGTTTGTCAGAGTTTGTCGGCAAGTTTCAGAGTTTGTCGCCTGCGCGTTTCAGATCTCGAAAACGAAACGACCTAGTGAAAATCTGTTTGCTGATATAGACATGCGGCAGTTTGGCGAAGTTTGTCGGACAAGTTTCAGTTTTCATCGGGCTCGCGTTTAAGGGGGCTGTGTGGCCCGGCAGGGGTAACGTTACCCCAGACGGGCCACACAGATCTCCAAAACCAAACGACATAGCGAACATCTTTTTGCTGATATAGATAGGCGGCAGTTTGTCAGAGTTTGTCGGACAAGTTGCAGAGTTTGTCGATCCACCATTTCAGTGCTCACCTGCAGCAAAGTTGCTGCAACTGAGCTAGCTGGATCTCGAAAACAAAGCGACGTAGAGAAAAACTGTTTGCTGGAATAATGAAGCGGTGGTTTGTCGAAGTTTGTCGAACAAGTTCCACAGTTTGAGACATGCGCATTTCGGGTCAGCCACACGGCTCGAACCCCTCGGTGGGGGGACGTATATGAGCTGTGATGATCAATGAAAAATATTGCAAAAACGGGAAAAAATATATGGCGAAACGTAGTTCGCGGGCACAGCTAGTTTGTGATAAAACTCAGTCACACGTGTTCCTCGACGAGCGTCAAGAATTTTTATCACGTCAGTCATCATCATCATCAACAGCTCATATACGTCCCCACCGAGGGGCTCGAGCCTACCCTGAACTTGGGCGATTAGGCCTAGTCGCCCACGCTGGTCAAGTGCGGGTTGATTGACTTCACACACAACTTGTAAAGAAATTCTTTTCTTCACAGGTGTGTGCAGGTTTCCTCACGATGTTTTCCTTCACCGTTGAAGTGTCGAATAAACGTACATATGAATTCAAAATTTGAAAACACATTGCTACGTGGCGGAGTTTGTACCGCTACCTCCCGATTGGAAGGTTACAGCCTACGCACTACGCCATCGACGCTTCTCGTTCACGTCGACGCCATCACGTCAGTGACACTATATAAATACGAGCCACCGTGCCACTCTTTAAGACATAGAGATTATGTCACTGAAATTGTGAGATAATCCGAGTCGAGTCTTGGCAGCCCGTGCTACGCCTGTTCGGGGCTGTGTGTGTTATACCTCCGCGGTGCGTTGAGCGCGGCGAGCCGTCCGTCGCGCAGCGTGGCGGCGCGGGCGGCGGGCGCCACGTCGGCGGCGCGGTGCGCGCTCAGAACCACCGCGCGGCCGCCGCGGCACGCCGCCTCCACGCCGCGCCCGACGCACGCGCGCGACACCGGGTCCATGCCGCTGTGGAACACGCACGCGACACGTTCAGGGATCGGAAAACCCGTTCATTTGCGTAAGCCGATCGGAAGGGTAACCCGTTCGCATGGTAACGCAGTGGGCGCGGTAAGCCGTTCAACAGGTTTCCCAACAATAACGATAACCCGTAAAATAGGGGTTACCACCCACAACAATAATTTACCGCTTACCTAATCTTAAAGGTTTTCAGGGTTTATGCGTTTAACCGCTTACTGTTCGGGTTAGGGTAACCCTTTCCCCCGTGCATACCCCGTGCATACCGTTATAGCCGGTAACCTTGCATTTTGCAAGTTATTTTAGACCTTACGTATATCGCGCGTAGATTGCTTTTGCACCGCATATATGCCGAAGGTCGCGACCGAACTCCGGCGTTATTACACCCGCAGCGCTATTTCAATCACTCGGTGTGCGCGAGGGAAAAGATTAACCTAACCCGAACAGTAAGCGGTTAAGCGCATAAAATCCTGAAAACCTTTAAGATTAAGTAAGCGGTAAATTATTGTTGTGGGTGGTAACCCCTATTTTACGGGTTATCGTTATTGTTGGGAAACCTGTTGAACGGCTTACCGCTCCCAATGGGTTACCATTCGCATGGGTTACCCTATCGAACGGCTTAAGCAAATGAACGGGTTTTCCGGTCCTGTGTTTATTTTTTGGATATTTCGCGAAATTAATGTCGAATTATATTTTATATTTTATCTGTGTCGGAAACGCCTATGATTGGACGTGACTCTGGTGACGTCACACGCAAGTAAACAAATTCTTCGACTGATTATTAGTACCTACTGTTCACGCTCGAGGAAGAGCGAGTGGCAACATTGCATTCTAGTCTGTGCAGTGAGAGCCTTTTTGGCGGCCGGCCGCATGTGACATGTCAGTTGAGTCGAAATGTCACGACATTGAATTAGGTTAGGATGATGTCCGGGCATCCATAAAATATAATACACAATATTTAAGCATTATAGTGATTTGCGCGGCGCACCTAATATCGGGGTGCGAAAGCCCGCTTTGTGTTGTGCAAAAGAGTGCCCGCTTTGTGTTATCGTCGCGTGTGTGAGCCGTGGTGGCCTAATAGGCAAGTGTACCATCCGGTTCGGTCAGACAGCAGAACTTCAGGAGCCGCGACTTCCTTCGAGCTAGCTCAGGAAGTCCACCGGCTACATACGGAGACCAATCGGATCCAGGGTAAGTAATACCAATGTTTTCTATGAGCTGGTAGTAGGGTACAAAAATCAGCAGCAGTCTAAGTCGGTGAATTGCCGACGTGGTGGTGTCTACCTTGGGCACCACCACCTACTGTTTTGCATAATGTCAACAAAAGGCGCGTTCGGGCAGCCTGTGGTGGCGTTTTTAGCATTATCAAAATTGGCGTTGATGTAAATCGTTCAGTTTTGCCATTTTTGCTCCACACCCTAACCGAACGCTACATTATCAATATGTCAATGTCATAAGCTATTATAACCTAAATTTATTGTCAGTTTCCAGATTCTGGATGTATTATGACGTAATAAGCTCGCTTTATGACTAACGATCATAAATAATGAAAATAAAATTTATTTCGATAAAACTTATTCAATCGTGTCAAAAATTTTACGTTTAGTAAACGTCAAAACTCTTAAATGTCAAAAACTACCACTTTTGACCCTCTTCGAGAGCTGGGGTGAAATTGGCAGTTCACAAAGCCATTTTTGACATTTTTTCAGCTATCCGAACGGTTGACGTAAACAGATAAAAATGCAACTTTTGTTCACATTTCTTCTAACCAAACGCTCCTTGTGTCAATTTTGTAATTTTTAACGGTTATTTTTGACATCGTGATGCTATCCGAACGCGCCTTAACTTGTTCACTTGCGTTAATCATACAGTTAATCATAACGCCGAATGCATACGTCAAAGAAGTAATTTAAATTAAAAAATTAATTTATTGATTAAATAGAGTTTTGTAATTTGTTGACGTCAATAAGTGCCTGTAAAGGTCTATGTTGAATAAATATTTTTGAGTTTGAGTTTGAGTTTGAGTTTGAATTTACGACGATGTGTCATTCTTAATTTTAATATTTGACAGAATGGGTCCACTAAACAATTTAATATTTTTGTTGTATAAATGTTGTTTAAGTACCTAGTGGGCTCATCAAGCAATACAAGCGGCGCTCGTCCCAAGAATGCGACGGCCGCACACAGTCTCCGCTGCGTGCCTCCGCTCAACGCGCCCGCTCGTGTGTGCGCGTACTTCTCCAATGCGAGTGTGCGAAGTGTACGCGCTATTACCTGTGTTAATTTGTTAATGTAAATGTTAATTATGGAATAAAGTTTTCTTAAATCCAATCATAAATGGATTAACACACATCAGTGACAGTGACAGCTGCTAGTCTCTTGTATGACACCCATCACCCAACCCCCTCACTTTATACAGTATGAGTCTTATCGACGAAAAACGAACTTTCTATAACATTTTTTATATTTTAATTTTATGTTGTCTAGGTACTGATTTTCTCTACTTCTAGTCTTTAATATTAGAAGACACACTGTATAACGTGAAAAAATCAAACAGTCTTTGGTGGTGGGTAAACAAAAGAAATGTGATTCCCAAATTATCTTTATTACACAATACAGAAATTAAGGGTTAGGCACTGACTTCAAAAACAAAACTTCATAATGTATTACCGCATACTGGTCGTCGATGCCCCTCAGCTGACAGTGCAAGGTCAATGTCTCTACCACGGTCAGCAAGGGGTCCAGCGCATTGCTTTGAGGGCAGTAGCCTGTCAATATAATACAAAGATTGACTAAATCGATAGCCTTAGAACTTAGTATGTGAACAGACCTTAATTAAATAATGAACGCTAAACGTGTACTAATAAGCGGTTACCGCGGCTCATAGCGAAAAGGGCCACTTTTTTTGATAAAGTATTTTTTTTTGTTATTGGTTTGCAAAACTGAATCACGACAAAATGATAATGTATGATTGTATGATTAATCAAAATCATACATAATAGCATCGTGTACTAGTCACGATCCTTCTGGATGTAAACAGCATGCTAGGTATACTACACACAAATCATAATTACACATAATACTAATTACACAAATAAATATACAATTGAGCACACAATTCACCAATCAATAACTAAACCAAAATTACAACTGTGAAGACAACAATTTTCTAAGTTTGTTCTTAATTGACGTAATAGATCCCTCAAATATACATATCTATGTCCCATCTAATTGCATTGCAAACAGAGGGTTTGTTCGATAAAGGGGGATAAAAAATGTATTTCAATTTTTTAAGCGGCTATTCTGCCGAGGTATAGAAAATTTTATACGCTCAAGTGTAGAAGGTGAGTCAGTGTAACCATGCAAACAGTGGCGTAGCTAGGTAACCAAGGGCCCTGGTGCAAAAAAAATGGGGCCCCACTACTCCACTACTATCTAAACTGGTTAGGTTTTATCAAGTAAAAATATTAAATATACATGTGGTGTATGTGTATCCGAACGCGTGAAAGTATGAATGATGTTTCCGAACGAGTGAGTGACAGAGAGAGAATATATGGGAGAGTAAAAGGGATGGGAGAGGATTAAGAAAGATGGACGATTAAGGTTAAGAGCAAGAAAAAGTGAAAGACGTTTTAATTATATTTTGTAAAAGTTATTTTAATAAACGAAGTGAAAATACAATTCCTTTTGGTTTTCAATCGATCCCACATTTGGGGGCTCGTCCGGGATCTAAAAACAAAACCAAAAAGGAACAAGATTAGAACGAGTCATATCGAACACGTGGCGACAAGGTGGTAACGGCATTGCAAAAACGAATTAAGATTACAAGATGAAGCAACAACAAGATTGCAGTAAAGATGACGCTGAAACGAAACTGCAACGCGGTTTTCTTTCGATGTCCGAGGATTTGGTGCCTACGTTCTCAGGACAGGACAAAACCTACCCTGTGACAAGATGGTTGCAAGATATAGAAGACAACGCCGAAATTTTCGGTTGGACGCCTACACAGCAGCTGTTGGTGGCGAGGCGATCACTTGGAGGTACGGCGGCCCTATGGTTACGTGCCGAGAAAACCCACAAGTCATGGGATGACCTCAAGAATGCGCTCCTAAAAGAATTTCCAGATAGCGTAGACATGAAAACTATTCATGAAATGATGAGCAGCCGATGGAAAAAGCCAAGTGAGTCTTGTATTGATTACATGTTGACTATGAAAGAATTGGGCAAACGCGGTAAATTACCGGACTATGTAGCCATAAAATATATACTAGATGGCATTCAAGATAGTGAAATCAATAAGATCATGTTATACGGTGTCACTACATACTCCGACCTTAAAGAAAAACTTAAAATATACGAGGCCATTAAGGAGAAAATGATAAATAACAGAGTCGTGAAGTAGTTTTTACCGGCAAAATCATCACCTATGAACCGGTACAAGCAGTATGAAAGGTGTTTTAATTGTGGTGAAAAAAGCCATACGAGTGATTATTGTCCGAATAAAACGCAAGGCCGTAAGTGTTTTAGCTGCAATCAGTATGGTCATATTGCCAGTTATTGTACAAAAAAAAACATGGCCGCTCCAGCATTTGAAAGTCGACCAACGACAAGCATAGCGATGGACGAGCAGCGAAAGCGAACATTCGTCGCGACGGCACAAGATGGCGCTACACACGATAACGACGGTAAAGCAGTCCGCGATCCCATTGGCAGTAGCAGCAAGATGGCGCAAGAGACCTGTCACACAAGTCACGGCCCATGTCAAGGTCATGGCAGGTCATGGCAGCGAGTTTGACGTTTTGGATGTAAACAAAAGTGAACGTGTTGCGAAACCCATCAAAAACGTAAAAATGTCGTGCGGAATTAACACACATGCTCTAAAGCCGGCTTTTGACTATAGGATGTAATATATATTACATGTTCAGCTATATATTACATCCCGGGTTTGCTGTTCTCACTATCAGATATATTTTTTAGAATAGTTCAGCTTCTATGATCCTTACATCATAACGTCTTTTATTGAAACGGTTGACCTCTCGTTTTTAAATGGATAATATGGAAATTGTTTTGTTAGATACTTTCGATAGTTCATCAGACGAAGATGATGCAGTATTCGATTTACATGTCTCATTATTTAGAAAAAATACAATAAACGTCGATTCTGGATATCGAATCTTAATAGACTAAAGGCCTTACTACTAACCATTGTATAAACCTTGTATAGTTAAGTAGTGTTTTGTCTCTTTTGTTCGAATTTGAAATGTCATTCGAGTGAACGTGACAAAACACTGTTTAACTAAATCAGGCGTATACAATGGTTATTAGTAAGGCCTTAAGAAAAGATTATAGTGAATTTCTTATTACGTTTCTCCATGCAGCATCCTTAATTTCATTCATTTTATACTCTTCAAGATTAGTCGTAAACAAGGATATTTCCTAACACTTTCTATAAAATGTTCCATTATAGGGATAAATACGTAAATAGGTAAATACGTGGTAAATACGTAAAGAAAAGATTGCGAACCAAAATACCCAAAAATCATAACACGCGGACAGCTATGTAAGTACGTACGCATGACCGTCACGATTCGAAATGAAGGCGAGGCAGGGGCAGAGGTGCGGTGTGCGGGAACGTGAGGTAAAATATATCGCCTTCAAATATAGCTCGGTCGGGCGAAAAAATATTTACAGTTTGGGGTGTAATATATATTATAGCACACTGAGAACGGTCTCGTAAAAAAGTATGGCAAGCGATAAAATATTATATCTCAAAATGTAATATATATTACATTATCACTACCAGAGTCATAAATTGACTCTGGTAGTGATGTAAATCTAATAACGAGTGACTTTTATGAAGAAATCGGCTTACCTAAGTGCGAAATTAATGACAATGTTACGTTGACCGGCTTAGGCTCTGCAAAAGTGTTTACAACTGGTCTGTTTACAACAAGTTTAGAGATAGATAATTATCTATACAGAAATATTAAATTTTATGTTGTTCCTAGTAATAGTATTCCATATAAAGTAATCTTAGGTCATGAGTTTTTACAAAATGTTGTTATGATTATGAAAGACGGATTTGTATGGTTGAATCCTAATGATTGGTTAGGAAAGATGAATTGTTTGCCATGTTCCATCGATTCTATAGGTCACATTTCAGATGCTGAATTAAAAGAAGAGGTAAAAAAATTGGTTGATGAGTACCAGCCAAAACAAATTAAAGATGCACCAATTGATTTAAAAATAGTGATGAAAGACGACATCCCAGTTGCTCAGCGACCACGACGACTGGCACCAAAGGAACAAGAGGAGGTTAATCAACAGGTCAGTGAGTGGCTGAAATCTGGTATTATCCGGGTGAGTTTTTCAGACTATTCTAGCCCACTTGTTCTTGTTAGAAAAAAAGATGGCAATATTCGTATATGTGTTGATTATCGCGAAGTGAATAAGAAAATAGTTAAGGATGAATTTCCATTACCATTGATCGATGAATTGATAGATAAGCTGTCTAAGGCGAAGTGGTTTAGTGCACTTGATCTTAAAAATGGGTTTTTTAACCTAAGGGTCCATGAACAGTCTATTAAATATACTTCATTTGTAACGGCCACAGGCCAATATGAATTTTTGAGAGCTCCATTTGGTTTAGCCACATGTCCTAAAGTATTTACACGTTTTATAACAATAATATTCCGTGATTTAATAAGTAGAGGTATCGTGATTATTTTTATTGATGATTTAATTATTCCAGCCTCAAATGTAAGAGAAGCAATAGATAGACTAAGAGAGGTATTAAAAACAGCTTCAGAGTATGGACTCCAAATATTGGAAAACGTGTCAGTTATTAGTTAAAAGAGTGGAGTACTTAGGTCATATCATTGAAAATGGTACAGTTATGCCATCTCCGGAGAAGACTAACGCTGTCCTTAAATTTCCAGAGCCGCAAAGTATAAAGCAACTGCACAGTTTTTTGGGTCTTTGCTCCTACTTCCGAAAGTTTGTTCAAAATTATGCTGAGATTGCACAACCTCTTACTGATTTACTTATGAAAAACAAGAAGTTTATATTTACTACTGAACATAGAAACGTATTTGTGCTATTAAAAGAGAAATTAGCTAGCAAACCTGTACTAAAGATTTATGAACCAGGAGCAGAAACTGAGCTTCACACTGATGCGTCATGCATTGCATATGCAGCAATATTAATGCAAAAAGAGAGTGATGGACAGCTGCACCCCGTACATTACATGAGCAGACGTACATCCGATGCTGAAAGCCGATACACCAGCTATGAATTAGAAGCACTGGCTATTATTGAAGCTATTAAAAAATTTAGACATTATTTGTATGGTGTACGCTTTAAACTTGTCACTGATTGCAAGGCATTCAAAATGACTCTGAATAAAAAAGATTTGGCTTTATCTACAAGAGTAGCACGATGGGTTTTGTTCCTACAAGACTATGATTTCGTTGTTGAACACCGTGAAGGTTCTAAAATGAGACATGTTGATGCTTTAAGTCGAAATCCAGCTGTAGCAGTGATTACATTAGATTTGCATAGGGACTTAAGACATGCTCAAGAGACTGATGATGGACTAAAAGCCATAATGGACATTTTAAGCGAAGGAAAACCATATAAAGACTTTTATCTTTACAATGGTTTGCTGTGTAAAGGTGAAGAACAATGTTTTGTTGTTCCACAGAAAATGGAAATAGAGATCATAAAGAGAGCCCATGGCAATGGTCACTTTTCACGGAAGAAAACATTAGAATTAATAAACAAAGATTATTATATTCCTAAATTGTTAAAGAAAGTTGAAGATTATATTGCAACCTGTATTCCATGTTTACTAGCATCATCCAAAGAGGGGAAACAAGAAGGATTTTTGAATCCCATTGAGAAGGGTGAGACACCATTAGTTACACTTCACATTGATCACATTGGTCCATTTACCGAGACGAAGAAACAATATAATCATGTACTTACAATAGTAGATTCTTTTACAAAGTTTGTATGGTTATTCCCAACCAAAAGCACATCTACTCAAGAAGTATTGAACAAAATGAATATTCACCAACAAACATTTGGAAATCCAAAACGAATCATATCCGACAGAGGCACTGCATTTACAAGTAACGACTTTGCCCAATATTGTAAAGAAGAGAACATAGAACATATAAAAATTACTACAGGGGTTCCTAGAGGAAACGGCCAGGTGGAAAGAATACATAGAACATTAATAGCAGTATTGTCAAAGCTGTCAATAGAGCAACCAAGTCAATGGTATAAACATATCAGTAGAGTACAGAGAGCAATTAATAGTACATACCAGCGAAGTGTTAACACTACCCCTTTTGAAATGCTCATAGGCGTAAAAATGAATAGAAAAGAAGATTTGCAGTTGTTAGAATTGCTATCACAAGAACATATAAATAGTTTTATAGAATACAGAGAAGAACTAAGAAATAATGCCAAGCAACAGATTTTAAAAGTTCAGGAGGAAAACAGAAATTATTATAATAAAAAGAGAAAGGAGAGTACAGTATACAAAGAAGGTGATTATGTAGCTATCAAACGCACTCAATATGGTAATGCTATGAAGTTAAAACCGAAGTTTCTAGGGCCTTATAAAATAACTAAAGTGAAAAGAAACAATAGGTATGATGTAGAAAAGGTCAACCCTCAAGATGAAGGTCCTAATAAAACATCTACTTGCTCTGATTATATGAAGTCTTTTCCAGGCTATACCTCTGATGAATCAGCCTGATGAATGCATATGATGAACTATGGAAAAGGGAGCTGGTAAGCATTTTATCTTTCCCATGATGCATGTAAGATGAGGAATGGATGTGTATTAATTTAACATTATGTTATAAAAAAAATGTTTTATGTTATTTTCAGTTCGAAAATATCACTGTGTATTTTGTGTTCATTATATAACTTAAGTGAACTCAACATGTAAAGTATATTAATAAGATGTTCTATCTGAGCAACTAACGAGTTTATGATTTTCCTATGATGTGATGTTATACATTCGAGGTAATGCACAAACCATGATGTTTACATATGTAGTGTATACTTTTAGGTTAAGGTTCAATTATTTTTCATGTTACTTTTAGTTTTATAATTGTTTATGAGGGCATATACAAGAGCAGGACGGCCGAATGTGGTGTATGTGTATCCGAACGCGTGAAAGTATGAATGATGTTTCCGAACGAGTGAGTGACAGAGAGAGAATATATGGGAGAGTAAAAGGGATGGGAGAGGATTAAGAAAGATGGACGATTAAGGTTAAGAGCAAGAAAAAGTGAAAGACGTTTTAATTATATTTTGTAAAAGTTATTTTAATAAACGAAGTGAAAATACAATTCCTTTTGGTTTTCAATCGATCCCACATACAATACAAATACTTTAAAAATGCTAAGCTACTTTATCATCAGCTCTTTTTCGTGCACTGCAGGCCAGGTAATAAAAATATTAAACAGTAACGACATAAATTACAATTTATACTTGATGTAGATACATCATGAATTTTTTAGCCATTTTAGAAAAAAATCGACTCGAATTCACAATAAAACGCATATCGATGAATAATAAAACGCACATATCGCAATTCGTCAAGTTGACAACACTGCCAACCAACAGAAAGAATTTAGGGGATTTCCCCAGGTATAACTTTCAAATTTCTCTCAACAGAGTTGCCATGATTAAAGTCGGGGTGCAACCTGTCATATTTATTTTCAAAATGGGAGAAATTTTCGAAAGTTCAGTTCGATCGAGATTGTCTAGTAAGGATTCGAGGGTCCCCTGAGCTTGAGGGCCCGGGGCACTGCACCGCCTAGCCCCTGGGCAGCTACGCCACTGCATGCAAAGTATTCAACGGAATTGGAGCTTAGTAATCAGCTAAAATACTCACTGAGCAGGCCCCGTGCCAGAGTCCGCCTCGACGCCGCGGCAGCAGCCAGCATCACTCGTCCTTCAGTCGGCCGCAGGCGTCCCGTCAGCAGTCCGAACGCAGTAGACTTGCCAGCCCCGTTCTCTCCTACCAGCGCTGTGCACTATGACACGTTCCTCATGAACCCATGAACACTAAGAGCTGTCGCAGACTGCAGACTTCTATCGGGCAGCACTTTAGTGGGATTTGTTAGTATTAAAGTGTAGGCAAGTGGGCATATTATATTATTTTCGATATTTTTTATACCTACGGTTGTAAACCCAAATACACTACCGGCCGACGGGAAATCTGCAGTCTGTAAGAGCTCCAATGCTTTTAAGCATACAATGATTTCAAATAAATATTAAAGTATTTTCTAAGGACGAGTTGCAAGAGACGGTTATTTTATCTACAACTGGGAATCTATTTATCTTTGTCTCACCGGTGGGTATATATATGATAGGCTAAAAGGGAAGTCAGCTTCATCTGGACATTTCAACTAGAGTGGAACTGGGTCATCTTACCTGACGCTGCTCACTTTCTTCCCATGAAGATCGTAGAAGCCGATAAGGAATTTACCGCCATCACAGCTCTAGGAAGATATCTAAGACTCGAGATAAAACTATACCAAAGTTAGTTATTAGGTCAATACGTCCTTGTTTGAGGAGACCGGTGTTTAGCTATTGGGACGTATATGTGTTGCAGTAAAGAATGGTTTCCCCCCTAAGGCCATATCCACCTACCAGCAGGCGTAGCACGGACCGTGGATAAAACGGGACAAGAGACAAATAACATGTTTCTTCTCACTCTCTCATATAACAATGACGCGAGACGGGACGAGGGTTAGTCAGTCACTTTCTCTTCTATAGTCCACGCGCCGTGCTAGGCCTATAGTAGTGCCATACGATTTGGCCTTAGGGGAGAAAGTTGTTGAAACTAAGTTGAATTTTCTCTCACTATTCGTTACTCTCCCATCTCGTACAAAAAGTAGTGCTCACCTGTCCCCTGGGGAAGCCCAGCGTGAGTCCGTCCAGAGCTGGGCGCGCCGAGCGGCGGTACATCTTGCCAAGATTCACGCAC
Source organism: Schoenobius gigantellus (assembly GCA_963935595.1). NCBI lineage: Eukaryota > Metazoa > Arthropoda > Insecta > Lepidoptera > Crambidae > Schoenobius > Schoenobius gigantellus. The sequence continues at coordinate 42,827,601 of OZ012541.1, read as the reverse complement.
GCTGCCACGTCCTCCACCTCCGCGCCAAGTGCTCCGTTGTTTTGTTTCTGACCTTCAGCATCTATGTATCCTGTCACAATTCAAAAAGTTATTATTTTCTTTGTCATACTTTCTCGTAGCTGTTCGGAGATACAGTGATTGGCATTAGTAAAAACAATTCCTGGATTCATTTGCCAGCAACTGACCATGTAATGAAATGCCCTGCATGTTAACATTTTTGTTATATTGCCGAAGTAACATGGTGGTGTTCTTGACTGTTAGGTTCTATAAGACTGACAAAATAAAAGTAAGTAGGTTTTGAAAAATGTAGCCACAGTGTAGGTAAATATACTGTAATGTTTAGTCTTGCCTTTGTAGGTACTACAGCTGGTTGCACCAAGCTTTTCGCCTTAAAATTCCTAGTGTCGTAAAATCACTTATATACCTAGGAAATGGGTGTTCCACTATCTAAGACGAGCCAAGCGAAGCGCAAGGGCGCTACCTACCTTTTCTTGAGGCGCTTCGTCGTTTTTTCTGAGCTCTCATAACGGGTTTGGATTTTATTAGATAAACAAAATTCTCATTAAATGAGTCAATAGTGGACTTAATTCAACGTGTAAAGTTTCAATTGCATAGCTAGATTTTATTGATATCTAAAAACCCCGATTTCGTCACTGACTCACTGGTGATCATCAAAATTCTTAGGGTACTTCCTGAAGTGCTAGGAAGCTGAAACTGGCATATCAGCTAGTATTAGTACAAAAACAACAAAAAAAATGTACCTAAATCTTAGAACTTTTGCCCCCCTCAACTCCTTAAATTACCCCTAATTTGAGACTTTCGCAAATTTTGATGCTAGAGGTCTAAAAATTGATATATGACTTCTTGTTATAAATAATAAAATACATATTTCAGGATTTTTCGTAAATTAGGTACTTCCCACTCTTTAAATTAGGGGATGGAATTAAGCGAGTGCAAAACGCCTAATGTGTAACTGCTATCATTGATGATGAAGCAAATACAGCGCGGTGCGAGCTTGCCATTTAAGCAACTTACAAAAAGAAGTGAAATCCCACCAAAAATATTTCATGTGAAATGATGCCAAGACGATACCAAATGGCTCGCATTATCAAAAAGTTATCAGATCTCACGCCTCATGCCAAGCTTGTAACTCTACACGCCCTAGCTCTACAAGCCATAACTTCACAAACTCTACATCCTAATCAAAATATGTGGCTTGGCCTTTTCGTTACTACAAGAACTATTGCATAGTAATGGCATTAAGTACGGTTTTCGTCACGCATTTGAAGTTTTTTTGAGGTTTAAATTATAAAAGATTAAAACCTGCCGCGTCTGGGGGGCTTCTTTGGTGAGATAGATCACTTATTATTTTTTGGCTAATTATAATTAGTATACTATATTAAATTACAATAAACCAAAGACGATGAGATCTTGCTACCTGCGTACACGCGTCCTATGGTACTGAGTCTCAGAGCCGGCGTGAAGGCGGCGCGTACACGGCGAGCCTCTGCCGCCACGGCGAATGGCTGTTCATCCTCTGGCACGCTAGGGGGCATCTTGGGAGAGAACCACCTGGGGAACAATCGGCTTTTGTATTGGGAAATTTGTTGATTTTTATTTCATAGCAGCGAGCGCGCTTTACCTCAACTGCCAGCCAATCTGTTCAATTAGCTAATCAGGTGGGTTATTGTCTAAGAAAAAATCTATCACGTTCGCTTTCAATTTGACAACCATTGCGCGGTGAACACAAGACTCTGCGCCGACATCCGTTTATAAAAGGGTGATGGATGGACGGCAACTGTCAAATTGTAAGCGATCGCGATAGATTTTTTCTTAGACAATAACCCCCCCGTTCAGTGTTAGTGCCAAAGGCCACATAGGTACTACGTAAAGGGTTTTGTATGAAATGTGATTTGAAAACGATGTTTACTCGCCGTTCTAACGTGAAGGCTTCAAAAAACTTTAGGCTTGTTTATAGGGAAATGTCAAAGACATTATAAGAGATAGACCGACAATACGCGCGGCCTCTAAGAAACCCCCTTCAACCACACAGCGGTCAGGCGGCCGCTACTCATACTGTATTTGTACTGCATTCGACTGTCGAGCGCGCGTCAAGTTATAAAAATACTTAAACATGCCCAAATAACTTCGTTTTGTAGTGTAAAAAACGAACAGTAATAAAAACTAAATCACATTGTAACATTATTTATTACCGATGAGTCTTAATTATGCTTATTTATTTAGCTATTATCATATCAAAATTGGTTGAAAGGGACTTCATTCATTTCGTTTGCATTGTTGGTCTACTCTTATAATGTCTTTGGGAAATGTATACCTTTTTTTCAACAAAGTTCTACGAAGTGTGGCTGATTTGCATTTTCATAAGTTTAATTGTTATGGAAAAAGATAAGGGCTGAAAATATAGACATAATTAGTTCTGTTACAATGTAAAGAAATATTATTGTGAAAGGTAACGACTTAGTTAATTGTAAAGTTTTCATATTAGCTTAAAGACGCCGTGGTAGGTGAATAAATTGAACGATTCGTAAGACCTTTTTATCAAGTCATATTGAAATAGACTCTTGATTTTTGGTTTCAATTTTTTTTACCAATGTTGTAGTGACAGTCGCATTCAAAAGAAAACTAACGTAATGGACTTTGAAACGAACGTTACGGAAATAGCAATGCTAGATAATCGACAAAAGCAGTTACAAGTACACATTGGATACTTGATCACTCACCTATGCAGCAGGAGCTCGAAGCAGTGGTATTCTATGGCGAGGTTGAGTAGGAACAGGCAGGAGCCCACCATCAGTAGGTACAGGTAGTGGTAGACTACCAGGTCCGATCGTAGCGGGTCTTTGTACGTCTCCATGCCGAACCGGCTTAACACCTGGTCATAGGTAAGACAAGTTAATTACATAGTTATTTGTTTATCAACTTCATGGTGTAGGTGCCCTGTGGGTTTTATTAGAATGGGTTCTGATCCCATGGCCGCCAGGAATTTAATCGGTCAGATCTGTGAGACGATTTTGTAGTTAATCGGTAATCGGTTATCGTAAAGTTTTAATAATTCTGTTTGATTGAAACTGATTCTAAAAAAATGTTTAACATTTTGTCGTCTTGGCATACCCCTTCAGCCATATTGATAACTGATTGTTTGATAACTGGTTACTTAAAAAGATTTTTTTTCACTGTTTCGTAACTAGTTATTTAAGGAGAAAACTTTCCACATTCTTAACTAATGTTAAATTAACCAGCTTCGAAAAGAGACTTTTTTTCACTGTTTGATAACTGGTTATCAAAGAAGAAAATTTATTAAAATTGTTTTATTTTTGGTTTATACATTTTCGAGAAATATTTAAGTGCTTAACAGGAATCATAACTGTCCTAATTGAAATAAGTCATAAACCTTTTGATTAGTAGTTCATTATTAGAACCTTTTTTGATTTCGGGGGGATATGCGCAATCGCACTGTACCCGCAGTTGGCTAGACGGCGGGCGTGTGTGTGCGACCTATTTGTCGAATTAATCAACCAAAGAACATAATTCCGCTTTTCTTCATTATGTCATCCAGTTTGATTACGAATACCAAGCAATCGATGAGTTACAAAATCACCACCGTGTTCGGTCAGATATGGAGATCCGGGGTCCGATTATAGTACGTGGGTCAGACATTTCTCTGTTCGCTTTGGTAGGGCTTCCGAGTCCGCCTGGCTAATTACCAGCATCTTACCCGTCAATCGTCCAGAAAACAACGTTTACGACTTTATTGTGTTGTAACAATAATATACAAGATTGCCAGTTCCTCCGTCGTTGAGAAATTCAGGTGAAGCTCGCTTACATCTACGGCGTTATTGTTGCTTACCCTTAGCGTAAGTAAGTAAGCTTAGTCCCTACACCACAGAGGAACGCTATCATATTCATATAATATGGGTGGCTAATAAACATACGGGTCAGCTGATGAGAAGCGGTTAATTTTGCTTGGCAATTAATTTGGCTGCTGACACCCACAATTTCGAGCCGTCAAGGGATCTAACAGCCTCGCCCACGTGCAACATGACGTTATTTGGCTGCGGCTTTCTGAAAGGGGGTTCTGCGTCAGTCAGGTTGTTTACAAGAGCGATATTTCCTTTTCACATACCTGCGCCTGTATAGTATTCTTGGCGATCTCCAGCAGTCCATCTCCGAGCGCGAAAGGCGGCGCCAATAAGAAGATCTTATGGAGCACCCACCGCGCATTGTCAGTACGCTGGGGACGCAAATATGTTCATTTTATTGTATGTTTTGCCTTTTATAATTGCTTAGTTATTGTAACGATAAAAATTGTTTCGCAATATGGTGATTCCGATCCAGTATCAGAGCTCGTTGGCTGTCATATTTTGTTCGTTACCTCTGATTCTGAGATCGGGTCTAGTAAAAGCAAGATATTGAGCGCCCCTGTCTTGTGACCTCTGATTAGATCAGGTTTAGTGTTAGCAGGATGTTGGCCACCCCTGACTCGTTACCTTAGATTCTAAGGCTCGTATTAATAAATGCATCTCAAAGTTAAGATCAATTGGGATGATGACTGTATTCAAATTTTTACGTCTCGTCATTAAATATTAAAATACCGTGGGAAAAGATGCAGTCCTGTAAATTAGAATTAAAATTGGCTTAGAAATACATTAGATACAAGCATTTTAAGTTGTTAATTTGAAGGCGATTAGACAGAGAGATCCGACTTCAACCGTGACGTCATCGTTGAGTATGGCCATATAAACTCCTTGTAAATTGTCGTTTTGCTAGAAAGAGATGGAGAAGAATCTTTAATACCTTATATCTTGGTTGTTTTTATAGTTATTCGAAAACCGATTTTTTCTTTCTGTTTATTATATGAATGAGCTTCTATTAAAGCAAAAAAATTTTTAGTCATCTAGCCTATTTTAAGATGTAGTTTTGACATTATATATAGAACATCTGTCAAAAACAGCATCTTTGAGATCGATCTCATCCTTGAGATACAATTCTTGATACGAGCTTAAGATCGCGTCCGTATCAACACTCAACAGCATTTTGAACACTCTTGGCGCCTTACCTTTGATTTCGGATCGGGTCAAGTATCAGCAGGATGGCGGGTACATCTGGCTCGTTACCTTTGATTCTAAAATCTGGTTCAGTATCAGCAGCATGTTGAGCACCCCTGGCTTGTTTCCTCTGAGATTGGATCTAGAATCAGCACGATGTTGGGCACTCCTGACACGTTACCTTTGATGCCATGATCACCGGGTCTATTAGTATTTGCAGGATTTGCTCATTACCACAGATTCTGTGATCGGGTCTAGTATCAACAGAATGTTGGGCACCCCTGGCTCGTTACCTCTGACTCTGATATCAGGTCCAGTATCAGCAGCACTGTCAGTCCGCCCAGCCCCAGAAGCGCGTTCCCGCAGAACAGCAGCATGTTAGCAACACCTGGCTCAGAAAACACCTTTTCAGCCAGGTGCATTAGGCTACCACACGCGTACCTGTAAAGGGTAAACATGTTATCGGGGATACTTTACTATTCTTTATTTACCAGCCTATAGTCCATTTTTTTGGAACAATCGAGTACTGAGCATTTTCAGTATTGACAGGGTGAGATAGGTTATTGCTAGAGGCGGGGCCAACCCTTTCTTCTTGTTTTGAAATTGTAAAGGCTTCGTTCTTTTTGAATAAAATGGACTTAATGTTGATAACGTGGAGTAATAGCTACGCAGTAAAAATTTTCGATACTCGTTTGTTAAAAAAACCGGACTATAGCAGTAATACAGACAGCGCCAAACGTTTAGTCCGCTCTGATGTTGTCCCGCGTAGAGGTATTCTGCCTCTTCTTCACACACAAAAAATATTATCGTGCTAAAACTTAATTGGTGATGCGATATTCATCCATCACTTATTATAATTTATGAAGACAGACAATGTAATTTAATTTAATTATACCTATATTTCGACAGTGCGACATTTATCTACCTAGAAGACTAGAAGTTTAGTGCAACCTGTAGGTTAGGTTAGGTTTACATTGTACTATCCCACACGTACACATTGTACTATGTTGTATGGATTCTCTTGGAGGAGCCCTATCGGCATATTGTGAACATGATTACCTAAGTGAAAACTATAAAAGTAAAGTAATCCTGATAAAGTTACCCATAAAGCAGTATCAGCAGGCATATAGCGGCGAGGTTGTTCCTGTCCACGAACACGGGATACTGGAAAGCCTCCATTAGAACTGCGGTGATCGCCATGTTAATCACGATTAGCTGCAAACAATAAGTATACGCATTCGAATCTTTGTACATAAAATATAACGACACAATAAAAACCTGTTATATAAAAAAATGTACCTAGTTTTTTGTATAACTGATTTTTGCTTGACAACTTTTTTGGTTCAAAAAATGTACCACTTTAGTTTGTCCCCTAAAAGCAAAAAAAGCAATTGTGGAGGAAATTAAAGAGATCCACGTGAAATCGCTCACCATCATGAGAGACAAGGGCTACCCTGTTGTAGAAAGTTGCAGCGGCTACTTACTAGCATATCCCATACTGTGGTTGCGACGCAGCAGAGGGCCGGCGATACGCCGCATAGGAGCTGCAGGTGATGATTGCCGGACGCGCGTGCGCTCACTCCGTACGTGGCAAGCGCTGCACCCGCCAGGCAGTACGCTACCACCACCAGGCCGGAGATACCCGCGTCTGCCACGTGCTGGTACCTATCAGTGGTGGAGGGTCGAGATTAGGCGAAGGTAAGCCGTAAGAAAAAACAGATTTAACCTCGTCGCGCATAGCAGAAGCGATGCAGTTAATTGGGATAATGACTGAATTGCAATCATGTGAAATAAGAATAAATATCGGCTTAGAACTACATTAGATATAAGCATTTTAAGCTGTTAACTTGGAAGTGATTAGACAGAGAGATCCGACATCAACCGTGACGTCATTGTTGAGTACGGTCATATAAACTCCATGTAAATTGCCGTTTTGCTAGAAAGAGATGGAGAAAAATGTTTAATACCTTAATTATCTTGGTTGTTTTTATAGTTATTCAAAAAAACATTTTTTTCTTTCTGTTCATTATATGAATGAGCTTCTATTAAAGCAATTTTTTTTTTTCATTCATCTAGCCTATTAAGTAATTTTGTATTTCACACGAAAGCCCAGAAAAGACAGAATTTTGTGAGGAGGAACACTGTTCAAAATGTGTATCAAGAACGGTATCGTACTTGCTTAAAAATTTCAATGTTTTAACATGATTACCGCGATTGTTCGATTCTAGACTTTCGCCGTGACCACGAAATGACAATTCTTGTTTTATCCGTATAGCCCGTACTACTCCTTAATGAGTTGGAATCAGAAAACAATAAACATGGAAAAGGAAACATTTTATTCAGATTGCAACTGCCTGCCATCCACGTATATTTATCATACAAAGATGAATGAAAATGTTTAAAAAATCCATCTCCAATCAATTGTCATATTTGGAAGAGCACGGCCTTATTGGATAACATGATTTTTATTTTGGTAACTAAGTTTGGGAAACGAAGAACTACGCAAGAAGTCAGTCAAACAACATTCAATATGCATTAAAGCCATTTAGCAAATAAATCTTACCGCAGCGAACTAATATGTCAGATCACAACATAAAATCTAACAAATACCGGTACAAAGTTGATATCTCATTTACTAATCAAATCCCAACAATCACACACGTAAAATGGCGGTCACGCACTAATTATTTCATAATCCTGACCACCGAGACCCCGCGCGACGAAGTGTTACTTCCGAAGAGAAAGAGATAGAAACATTCAAAATTATGCAAGAGACAGAAAGAGATGGACAACGTAGGTTGGTCCGCGATAGCTTACATTTTCCGAATTGACCGGCAAGGCGCGCGTAGGTCACGCGAGAGAGATGGGATAATAACAATGAATGAAATGCCCTAGACATAGTAGGCAACGTTAGGCTACGAACCTTTGGCTTCCCTTAGCGATTTTCGATAGAAATCATTGATATCCAATTCAAGCATGCTGTATGCATGCATCTAAGCAGCTCGCTCACATTGATTAAGTTAATTACCAAAATTTTGTTAAATAGCGCTGTACAGATATATGTCGTTGACGCATATAAAAAGTACCATAATTTTGTTAGAAGGCGCTGTTTGAAAAAGTAGCTCCTTTTAATATTTTTGGGGAATTTCGGAAGGCAGGCCGATGGGAATTGGCTTATATGGACCCTTCGCCACTGGTACCTATAGTGCCCGGTGTGTGAGAGTAGTAGAGAGTAGAGTAGATGAATAGTCGTAAGGTTTGACAGACCATGTAGGTTTTGCTTCGAAAGACTACCATCAGTTCGGGTCGAAGCAATATAAGCAGTTCGACTACGTTATCAAAATCAAAAATCAAAATCAAAATCAAAAGTACTTTATTTCATAGGCCCTTGCGGGCACTTAAAATCGTCAATTTTACACATTTTACAAAATTATTAAAACAAAAAATATTCGACTAAAATCAAGCTAACCCGTGCGCTAGTGGCAAGTACAACGAAACATACCCACTTCACTATCCGTCTCCAAGCCCCACGTTGGGCGCCAGTGTGGCGTGGAGGTTAGTGAATTGGGTATGTAGGGCCGTAATTAGTAAGATAGTTCAGCTCGAAAGATCCGTTAGTCCTGCTCAAAAGAGCAACATCAACCTTAATGGAAGAACCATAGTCCGGCTCGTAGGATCAGTCAGCCGGACTCGAAGGACCGATAGTCGACGTGCATGCAAGGACCATAGTCAGTCTAGCTAACGGAGCACTATTAGTTGGCTGAAAGGATTAATCTGAGTTCAGTAAAAATGTCAATATTGAAGCATGCAATTTCATTTGATTAGTTGATAGTCAACTCATATTTGAAGATTTTTTAAGAAACTAGATTTCTTAAAAAATCTTTAAATATGTATTGCGCTAATAATTCTCTATCTGCAGCCAACAATTTCTTAAACATTCAGACTTAAAATATGTATTACGATAATATTAATTCTTTACCTACACATAGCATTATATTAGTCAATATCATAAGTAAACATTTTACTGTGTTCAAAATGTTCGATAGTATATTAAAGGAAATAAAGACGCTTTTAAATGAACTTACACCGTATCTTTACTAAGCTGCTCTGTGGATATCTTCATGGGGTGCGAGTAGACTGTGAGGTTGGCTGTGGGATGGGTGACCACTCGCAGCACCGCCTGGTATAAAGTGGCGAGGGCGGCAGGCAGCGCGTGGTGGCCCTTATTGTTGTACCACACCATAAACGCTGTGCGGTTGTTTGATGAAGAGGACGTGAAGCCGGAGTATCTGTATTAAATAATTTATGATATGAATACTCCTACAAAAGGTTTTAGACTAATCGTCGAAAATAATTTAAACAAACACCGTCTTCATACTGTCATATGATGTAATTTAAATGTTAATTCATCGAAAAACTAATTAGAACAAGGTCTTGACAAAGGCTGCAAAGAAGTAATGACAGCTTATCTGTGCAAAAATGAAAGAAACTGGCTATCTCACCTTTTATAGTTGCAATACAACAATGTGTTTAATATAGAGGTCAAATGAGGTCACCTGTTCTGCATGTACTGCTGCTGCGTGTTCACCAGCCACTGGTTGAGAGTAGCGATGTCTGGCAACAACATAGTTCGAGGCAGTGTGTTATTAGTGCCTGCACCGTCTCGGCATATCTGCTTCGTTTCGCTGCACTGGCACAATGGCGTGTCCTTGGGAAATTGTAATCAATTACATTTATATTTTAGTAGTTAGAGATTTTAACTTTGGGAAAATGTAAACTATACAAAATCATTAATGTAACCTTTATTAAGATATAAACAATAATAAACGCACGTGCTATATATACGAGTGTGATAATCTGATGGTTACTGATAATACATAGAAGATTGAAATAAATAAAATAACATATTTTACGAAGATGCTTTTTAGTTTTAATTTAAATGTTGAAATAGCTCGAGTCGAGCTATTTCAACATTTAAATTAAAACTTATACTATACTACAACTGTACCTATTAATTATCTAGAATCTAGATGAAAAAGGAAAAAATAAAAAGTTTTATTACCAATATTGCACGATAAATTAATTGTAAAGTATGTTATTTAACAAAAATTTTGTACCAATGTGGTCATTAGATTTGATCGTGTTATGTAAAGTTACGAAAGAACACCTTTTCTGTCCAGTTTCGTGCTTCTCTGCCTCGTATGAGAGCTTCCAAAACCCGTTGGGAGATCATCGTGCCTGCGTTGTCGGAATAACTGGATGGTCTGGGCCTGTTGGAGAAGGTGACTCTTGATTTATTTCTATGGAATATAACCGAATTATCTTAAGTAAAAACAGTAACATCGAAGCATCGACTTTTATAGTACTGTATGTATACAACATGTAACGTTGTAGTTATGAAGTGTAACTGAAAGCCGTTTAGTAGGATCGATTTCAACGATATTATTGAAAAAAAAAACAAAAATAATCACAGTCAGTCGTTCGGTCAACATTATAAACAAAAAAAACACGATACATAATACTAGGTACCTAGTAAGATAGAATAGAATTTTCAACGTAATTGTAATCAAAGTTTCGCGGCGTGCCGTACGTAATCGCCATAAAATGCGTGTGTAATAAGGATAATGAGCTTTGTAAAATAAAATATCACTGTAAAAACTGATTAAACAATTATAGAAATTGATTCTTTTACGTATTTGCAACAAACTACTTTCAGGGTGTGCCTTATTTCTGTTACATGTTGTTATTAAACCCTAAGTGCGGCTCTAGCCAAAAATATCACATAAGGAAACTCCTTGATTATGCCAGGATTAGAGCTGGCCAAGTGCTTATAATTACTGGCGGGTTATTATACAAGTAACTTACGCAACGAAATCAGTGTTGTTGTATAGAGTCCGGTGTAGAGGCAGCGCTCTCTCGTTGTCAGGCGGCGGCCGTACCAGCGCGAACGCTAGCGCCAGTAGCACAAACAACCCAGGTAACAGCCACAGCGCACCCCACGATGCCCTGCAAATAGTAAGTAAGTTTCCTCCTTCCTATAATCCCGGGTCCTTTAAGAGTCGTGAAGAAGCACCTTGCAGGTCGGCAAGGTGAGGGTAGCTAGTGCAGCGTTTAACCTCTCTCCCGCACTAGCTATCTTCGCATTTGGACTCTACTTTCACTTACCACCAGGTGGAATGGAGTCATTTGCTTGGCCTTCTATAAAAAAAAGTGCATAAAAGCCTCAGTACCTCTAGCACGAACCACTCTCGTTATAGTATAGTAATCGTATTCACTTACTATGAGATATTAAATAGATAGCCAGAAACACTATCGTAAGACTATCGTGAGATCGTAACGTAACGATATATAGTTCTCCTCACTGTAAAATATAATCGGTGAGAGATAATTACGATAGCTAGCTGTTGAGTAAAACGATACGACATGTCAAATGTGAGTTCGTGCTGACGATTCTCATACTTTAGCTCTCGTTAACTACATCATTACCTTTACGATACCATTTAGTTCCTTAAATGACCGTAGAGGCGCTGCTATAGTTTTCATACAACTAATACGCTCACGATATCCATAACTAAAGTGGTTCGTGCTTGGGGCACGGTACAATCACAGAATAACTAATAGTACTAGCGTATTACAGTTGCTAAATAGGTATCCATGCACTATAGCAACTCTATGTTTCTATGTTGTCCAAACACAGACAGCGCAGTGCGATGGCGGAGCGGTCGCGTTTTTGCTTGTGTGCCACTAATTCATATGAAATAATATAAATAAAAGGAGAGAGATAATGGCTTCTAGTCTGCTACGCAACCAAATCGGTTGTTTGTGTGCTGATAATTTTACTATAAAAATAAATGATTGGCGTTTAATGCAGCAGTAAGTATACAATCAGCACATTTTTTGTGACTATAGGCTAGGCCAGCGACGCTTCTAATTTCTTTCTCTCTTTGCCAAAAATGCATTTTTGGTACGAATAATTCAGTACTCAATCAGTCAGCTAGATGGAAATAAAATAGTATTGAAAACCTACTGATTTATCAGTAAGTTTTCAATACTTGGTACTTAAAGTCGATGGTTACATTCCTGGTAGTATTTTAATACTACCAGGAATGTAATCATCGAGTTCATGGTATAAGGACTAGTGTTTAAGTAATCACCTAATAATCCTATATCCTTCCATAATGTACGCTACACAGTCACCATTATGTAATTCACATGAAAGTCTAACTTGTTCCCCAACAAATATAGGCAGTATCTAGCGGTTAGTAGCCCACCTATTAATATCATCACACTGCGACATTGCATACGATGTCCTTACCTGTTCCTGATGAAGTGCAGGTACCGCGCGGTCAGAAGCGCTCGCAGCTGGGTTGCGCGCGAAGGTCGCAGCCCCCCAGCTTCGCATGCAAGGGGGGCTGAAGATCCACTCTTCGAATTGGTGCGCCACTCTGGGGCGGACTCTTCTGGCTCTGTATCGATAATAAGATACTACTTACTGTAATGATACTTATTGAAAAGTTTAAAAGCGAATTTTGTACTCGGGCATTTTTAGATGTATATTTTCGAAAGAGAATCGTAGTACTCGTATAAGTATATGTGTACGCGATAAAGATAAATGTGTAATTAATATTGACTTGGATTTAAAAAAAGAATTTGAATATACGTATTTTAAAAATTACTTTTAAGGTTTATTTCTGAGCTCCCAAAACCGCCCAACGCTTACCTAAATTTATAATCAATTTATAATCACTTACTTCAATTTACAATCAATCATTTATTTCCATTTATTAACTTATTTAAGAATCAACGTTCATTAATTAAGAAATCATTACAATGTCATTACTGTTATGAATATTAAAATCGCAAGCATCTGTATCATTCTTTTGTTCATAGTAAACACATAGCCAGTGTTAGAAGTTTGCTCTACATCAAGCAAGAGACTTTAAGGCAAAGGCACGCTTAGCGGCAAGAGGTTAGTTGGTCGCTTCGATGACTCATCCCAGTGAACCGACACACTGCACGCTATGCGCGCGGCCCCACCGCTCGCTTGGTGGGACGCTTGGCGCCTCGATAGCGGCTTAGCGGTTAGCGACGCGAACGGACGCGTCGGTTATTTGCTTGGATTACTAGGATGCATTGTGTAGGAATTGATTGATAATAGCCCTGTTTATCAAAAGGAGCCATTGTGAACTCCTTCCCACTCGTTACGTAAACAATTAAAGTGTGTTAAAAAATTGTGCAAGAATTAAGCGATATTTTACAATTGTTTTACAGTGATGTTATTATTATGTTTGACTTTTTTGTATTAAATTTCAAATTCTCAGTTAGTAGACGTCGACATATTAATTATCACGTACTCAACATGTTCGATTACTTCGAAATTAAGAAGCAATTTTCTAGAAAAATTTAAAAGAGAGACATTTTACTATAACAAAATATATGTCTATATACACTAGACCACCAGGCGCGCGCTGCCAGTGTAGCCACTCTCTATCGAAGCATTTTGACCGCTAAGCCTGCCTCCTAGCCAACCTCTAAACCTGCCACCTCCGGTGTGGCCTTTGCCTAAACATAATTTGGTTAAAATGCATTCTTATAAATTCTTACCGCACTCGATAGCCTTGCTAGGCTCGTCTGTCTCCTGACAGATATCGTGCAACACTTGCTCGAGGCCGTCGCAGTCAAGCGAGTAGTTCGCGAAGCCCAGCGCTTCTTGGTTAGCTTCTAACGACTCACACAGCCCCATGAGACTGCGGCAACAGGTAATTGAATGTATGTATTTTTAAAGATACGGAAAAGCTCAATCTCATAAATAACACAGTCAATTTAATTTTACCTACTATTTTTTATGGAAAATAAAACATTGATATTCAAATAGTAACTTCAATATACATAAAAAGATTCAATTTTAAAATAAAATAATAAAAAACAGATTGCGATGATTCCGAGTCAAAAGATTCATCATCATCATCATCTTTTTTGATCATAAGGTGTCTTTCTCACAACAAAATTTTTATTCACATAATTTGAATTCAATTATAATGTGGCTAGTACGATACAAATATTGGTAAACCAAATGATTAAAAAAAATCCATAATATGTAGACAAGTACTTGTTATCGAGTCCATGGTTATCGTAGAACGGCACTTGTAGATCGATGGTGGCGTGGCTCACTCTCTCCAAGTAAACGTTGGGCACAGCTTCCTGGGCCAGCGCCTGCAACTTCTGGGCTAGTTCTCCCCGTTCAGCCACAAGCGATGTGTAGGTGCCCAGCGCTGGGAAGTGTACGCTGACGCGATAGCCGCGGCCCAAAGCACGTTTGATCTCTGCGGGAGTTCCCGTCGTGTGTACACGACCCTACCACAGATTAGATAATAGTTACTACGTACGATGAATGATGAAAGTCAATACGATTGCACGAATTCAAAAGAGCTTTCTATCGAGTCATATTTGAATAAAGAATATTTTGAATATGTTAAAAAACCGCTAGAGAAGAAGTTTAAAGAGAAAATAGTTTGTCAAATTATTTGACGATGTACGACATTCTTTGATAAGTTTGTTTTGCGATCTACCTGTTTTAAAGCGCTCCACGCAGAGAGGCGGAAGCGGGACGGTAGCGTAACTGCGGTAAGCGAAGGTAAGTTTTTGTGTGGCATGGTCCATAGTAATACGAACATTACTAGAAATTCCGCTATGCTAACGACCCGCTTGTCGCCCCTGTGTGTAGAGCGCTTTTCTGAGTATTTGATATAAATTTCAGTTTGATATCCCTACGCGTTACCGAGAAAAAGGTCTTGACAGGCAGACGGACAGACAACAACAAAGTGATCCTATAAAGGGTTCGGTTTTTTTATTTGAGGTTCGGAACCTTAAAAACTGACATACAAATTCTCTATTCAAAGTAGAATAACTAGTTCCTATTTCGTTAAATAATCAAGGCGTTGAATAATCAACTTGCTTCTATCTTCATGTTTATCACAACTAACCAGTGTCAACCAAGAGCTTTTCAATACAATAAAGAAGATAAATAAGTAAGGCCCAATATCGCAGTACCTTGTGAAGGATAACAAGGCAATCGCTGAGCAGTGCGGCCTCATCCAGGTGATGTGTAGTCAGCAGCACAGCCCGCTCTGGACGTAACCTCTCGATCATAGACCAGATCTCCCTGGGAGGGATACTCTGTTAATATCTTGGAGTACATAATAATTTTGTAAAACAGACATAAGAATGTTAAGTTTTCGAAATTCCAGATTCACTCCAGGATTATAAAAAAAACAACTAATTAAGTACAAATCCAGCCACGCAGATGTCACGAAGATGTCACGCTACCACGTGTAGAGCCAGATCTAGACTACTTCAGAGGGCCTATTACCGATCTCATGGTTTTGCAAATGACATCATATGAATTATGATATCATAGTGCAAAACAAAAAATACGATTTCCTGTCAGATTTAATCATTTGTTCATTATTTAATGATGACATCGTTGAAATTATGCCATAGTTATGATATCATTGGAGTTCGGTAATACGAAATGCAGCATTTCATGACTTCCTTTTCTCAAATTTATACCATGTCATACGATGAAAGATCCAATAATTGGCCTGCAGTAGACTCTATGAAGCGGCCAGACATCACGTGACCACCGACAGTTTAACTCCGCGTGACAAGTACTAACCTGCGTGCCCTCGCGTCAACTCCCGCTGTGGGTTCGTCCAGAGCCACAAGTTCGGCAGGTCCTATGAACGCCAGCGCCACGCAGACGCGACGACGCGTGCCCCCGGACAGTCGGCCCACGGGCCTTGTGCTCCACGCGCCCAGGGATAGCACGCGCTCCATACTGCGACACAATATGGACCATTCAAATCAAATAATTTACTCAAATTCAAATAATATGCTGGCCTGATTCACATGAGAAACAGTCTTAAGAGGAGTGTGAAGTGCCAATTCATGGCTCGAGTATGCACTTTCAAAAATGCAGTTTGTTGCACACCGCTTAGAGTTGAAAGTCCGAGGCAAGTGCCTACATTTCATATTGAAATATTGTTTCGGGCGATAACTGTTTTACCCCCCAAACCTTTACGAAATTAGACATTTTTGGTCTCATTAGATTCAATGTATCTTGATCTATGTTTGTACGTTTTGCTTTTTTTGTAATTCAGTATAATTTAGTCAAAAAAGATAAAAATGCTCGTTTTTAAGTCTAAAATATGGATATGTAGATGCTAATAATTTATATTCTGAGCGATATTACTTAAAAATCAAAACGTAAAAACCTAGATTAATGTACAACATTTCCGAAAATTATGAAAATTGGACTATGTATAGAGGGAGAAAAGAACGCTTATTGTATGAAAATTTACAGCTACACAATCCTCTTAACGATATTTACCAGAGAGAGACTCAGTACTAATGTATTTTTCCAATTCATATGTTTTATGAAATTGTTAAATATTATGTGTTGCATTCAAGTAGGTAGTACCTATAGTTATGTTATATTTTTAACTGAATGTGACTGCTGGCAGCTGGAGGTCAGAATTAAAGGTGGTCGTTGAGAACCAGCGCCAAACGAACGTTTGGCATAACGCCGAACGATTCACATTTTGGACGCAACCATGAAACTGGATAGGTACTTCACTTCTTGTGTTGAAATATCATTGTGTCATAATATAGAAGATGGTTCATCATCATCATCAACAGCTCATATACGTCCCCACCGAGGGGCTCGAGCCTACCCTAAACTAGGGCGATTAGGCCTTAGTCAACCACGCTGGCCAAGTGCGGGTTGGTCGACTTCACACACAACCTGTAAAGAAATTCTTACTTCACAGGTGTGTGCAGGTTTCCTCACGATGTTTTCCTTCACCGTAAAAGCGTCGAATAAATGTACATATGAATTCAAAATTTGAAAACACATTGGTACGTGGCGGGGTTCGAACCGCTACCTCCCGATTGGAAGGCGACAGCCTTACGTACTACGAAGATGGTTGTATGTTATTAATTGTTTATTGTGGTTGTTGTCCAATAAATATCTTTTCTTTCTTTCTTTCTTACTAGAGTCGCTCGCACCGGTAGCTATCGTTATTTTACGTATTTTAAAAAAAATCTGACGCCAAGTATCAGTGTTTGCATTGTTGTGTTCCTCCTCCGGCACGACAAGCAGTGGAATTACTAGGATACATTAGGGTTCGTATAGGGCTTTTAGATTTGAAAATTTTACAGAAACCACATATACTATGTCTGATGCTCCTACGGTGAAGGAAAACACCGTGAGGCAACCTGCATACATTTACGAAGAAATTCAAAGGTGTATGTGAAGTCGACCAACCCGCACTGGGCCAGCTTGGTTGACTAAGGCCTAAACACCTAATTTAGGGTAGGCTCGAGCCCCTTGGTGGGGACGTATATGAGCTGTTATGATTATGATGATGATATAATAATAATCTGTAGGCATCTGTAGCCTGCTTGATTCCCAGATTAGTTGGGACTTACTGACATTTTTTGTACTTATCGCATTTTGACCCGCTTGATATACGAAAAGTCACTTCAAAATGTCCATCGAGTGTCGTCGAACCGTGTTTAAATTTAAACGTTCGATAAAGATATCTTTAAAAATCTAAAAAAATTGATAATTACGCAAAAATTAGATGATAATATGGAGATTAAGCTATTCTTCTTTTCTGTTCTACATAGTTTCGTGGGGTGTTCCGAGATTAATTTATTCTTCTTTCTGTTCTGGTTTCATGGGGTCTGGTTTCCTTTCTTTCTTTTTTTTATTCTATATTTATTAAGGACTTTTATCCCATTGGATGTGTCAGTCCTATCGTAGCATATACAACTATACACATAATGAAAAATACATATATATACAATTAAGTAGAGGATTGGCGTGGCGGGCACAGTAAACAGTATACAGTACAGCATTTTAGCCTCCTCCGAAGTTGGTTGAGCTAAAATACTGTGAAACACACCTACCTCAATGACATTAATTTTTAATGTATTAAATAAGTCTCTTCTAGCATCTCGAAACCGGACACATTCCACAAACAAGTGTTGGACATCATCCACAGTTCCACATATCTCACAATTGGGATGATGACTGAATTCTAATTTTCACGTCTCGTCATAAAATATTAAAATTCCGTAGAAAAAGATGCAATAATGTGAAATTAGAATTAAAATCGGCTTAAAAATACGTTAGATACAAGCATTTTAAACTCTTAATTTGGAAGCGATTAGACAGAGTTCCGACATCAACCGTGACGTCACTGTTGAGTACGGCCATATAAACTCCATCTAAATTGCCGTTTTGCTAGAAAGAGATGGAGAAAAATCTTCATTACCTTATATCTCGGTTGTTTTTATAGTTTTTCGAAAACCGATTTTTTTCTTTCTGTTTATTATATGAATGAGCTTCTATGAAAGCAATAGCCTATTGAGCGATTCTACTTGTTCGGAGTAGGTAGTGAATTCTGCGACTGGTCCCGCTCGTAATCTCACTTTGATCATGTCTGTGATGCGTTGGACACAGTAAGAGAACAAGAAGTGCATCTGTGTTCACGCAGGCACTTGTGCATGTCTTTAGCATGTAGCAGAATGAGTCCTTATTAAGGGCCCATGGCGCGAAAAATAGCAAAAAGGCCGTTGGCGTTTTTGATATTTTACGTTAACGTTCCAGTTAACTGACCGGGAAAAAATAAATTTAAATTCTTAAATAATGTGTTTACACAATCACCGTCACCATTTTTCAAATTTACATACCATTTCGTTAAAAAATAGCATCAATTTTACTTAAAATTTGGGTTACACACATATACCGTTCGTAATTTTTAGCTTCATTAATTAACCCTATTGTATTTTCATTTAACAAATATATAGAACAAGGGTATGCAAAACACTGACACCGTGGTATTTTTTTTAATCATCGTATATTGATTTTTATATGAAATTTTTTACATACATTTATCGATTTTCTTACAAATACTTGGCTCCGGCGCGTCGAAATTCAGTGTGCAATCAAGACTCGAAGTGAGAGCACGTCGCTTTGAGCTAGCTCCCGGTTACGTAATTATTTGTGTATGTATACGACGCGAAGTCCTACGGAGTAATCGGAGAAGTTGATAACTAACAATTTTATTATTTGTGGCTGCCGTACGAAAAACCTTCACCTTTTTACAAGCTTTTATTTATCTTTTGCATGTTCGGGTCTAATCTTGCGAGTTAAATTTGACTCACTTCCCGGTTTCCGATTAAGCTGAAATTTTGCATGCATATGTATAAATATATTATGATGACGACATGGAGCTGATCTGATGTTGGAGCTGAAAGGTGGCCATAGGAACTCCGCAATAAAACGACATAGCCCCATCGAGTTTGAGCTCGTTTGATTCGTATTGACGAGAACTTTGATCCTATATGGTAACCAGGGTCTGATGCTGGATCTGGAAGGTGGCCATAGGAACTCCGCAATCAAACAACGCAACCCCATCGCGTTTGGGCTTGTTTGATTCGTATTGACGAATACTTTGATCCTATATGGTAAACAGGGTCTGATGCTGGAACTGGAAGGTGGCCATAGGAACTCCGCAATCAAACAATTCATTCCCATCGAGTTTGGGCTCGTTTGATTCGTATTGACGAGTACTTTGGTCCTATATGGTAACAGGGTCTGATGCTGGAACTGGAAGGTGGCCATAGGAACTCGGCAATCAAACAATTCATTCCCATCGAGTTTGGGCTCGTTTGATTCGTATTGACGAGTACTTTGGTCCTATATGGTAACCAGGGTCTGATGCTGGAACTGGAAGGTGGCCATAGGAACTCCGCAATAAAACGACACAACCTCATCAAGTTTGGGCTCGTTTGATTCGTATTGACGAGTACTTTGGTCCTACATGGTAACCAGGGTCTGATGCTGGAGCTGGAAGATAGCAAAAGGAACTCCGCAATAAAACAACACAATCCCATCGAGTTTGGGCTTGTTTGATTCGTATTGACGAGTACTTTGGTCCTATGTGGTAACCAGGGTCTGATACTGGAACTGGAAGCTGGCCATAGGAACTCCGCAATAAAACGATACAACACCATCAAGTTTGGGTTTGTTTGATTCGTATTGACGAGTACTTTGGTCCTACATAGTAACCAGGGTCTGATGCTGGAGCTGGAAGGTAGCCATAGGAACTCCGCAATAAAACAACGCAACCCCATTGAGTTTGGGCTCGTTTGAATTGTATTGACGAGTACTTTGGTCCTATGTGGTAACCAGGGTCTGATGCTGGAGCTGGAAGGTAGCCAAAGGAACTCCGCAATCAAACAACGCAACCCCATTGAGTTTGGGCTCGTTTAAATTGTATTGACGAGCGCTTTGGTCCTATATGGTAACCAGGGTCTGATCCTGGAACTGGAAGGTGGCCATAGGAACTCCGCAATCAAACAACGCAACCCCATCGAGTTTGGGCTCGTTTGAATTGTATTGACGAGCACTGGTCCTATATGGTAACCAGGGTCTGATGCTGGAACTGGAAGGTGGCCATAGGAACTCTGCAATAAAACGACACAACCCCATCGAGTTTGGGCTCGTTTGATTCGTATTGACGAGTACTTTGGACCTATGTGGTAACCAGGGTCTGATGCTGGAGCTGGAAGGTAGCCATAGGAACTCTGCAATAAAACGACACAACCCCATCAAGTTTGGGCTCGTTTGATTCGTATTGACGAGTACTTTGGTCCTATATGGTAAACAGGGTCTGATGCTGGAACTGGAAGGTGGCCATAGGAACTCCGCAATCAAACAATTCATTCCCATCGAGTTTGGGCTCGTTTGATTCGTATTGACGAGTACTTTGGTCCTATATAGTAACCAGGGTCTGATGCTGGAACTGGAAGGTGGCCATAGGAACTCCGTCAATAAAACGACACACCCCCATCAAGTTTGGGCTCGTTTGATTCGTATTGACGAGTACTTTGGTCCTACATGGTAACCAGGGTCTGATGCTGGAGCTGGAAGACAGCAAAAGGAACTCCGCAATAAAACAACACAATCCCATCGAGTTTGGGCTTGTTTGATTCGTATTGACGAGTACTTTGGTCCTATGTGGTAACCAGGGTCTGATACTGGAACTGGAAGCTGGCCATAGGAACTCCGCAATAAAACGACACAACCCCATCAAGTTTGGGTTTATTTGTTTCGTATTGACGAGTACTTTGGTCCTATGTGGTAACCAGGGTCTGATGCTGGAGCTGGACGGTAGCCAAAGGAACTCCGCAATCAAACAACGCAACCCCATTGAGTTTGGGCTCGTTTCAATTGTATTGACGAGCACTTTGGTCCTATATGGTAACCAGGGTCTCATCCTGGAACTGGAAGGTGGCCATAGGAACTCCGCAATCAAACAACGCAACCCCATCGAGTTTGGGCTCGTTTGATTCGTATTGACGAGTACTTTGGTCCTACATGGTAACCAGGGTCTGATGCTGGAGCTGGAAGATAGCCAAAGGAACTCCGCAATAAAACAACACAATCCCATCGAGTTTGGGCTTGTTTGATTCGTATTGACGAGTACTTTGGTCCTATGTGGTAAACAGGGTCTGATACTGGAACTGGAAGCTGGCCATAGGAACTCCGCAATAAAACGACACAACCCCATCAAGTTTGGGTTTGTTTGATTCGTATTGACGAGTACTTTGGTCCTACATGGTAACCAGGGTCTGATGCTGGAGCTGGAAGGTAGCCATAGGAACTCCGCAATAAAACAACGCAACCCCATTGAGTTTGGGCTCGTTTGAATTGTATTGACGAGTACTTTGGTCCTATGTGGTAACCAGGGTCTGATGCTGGAGCTGGAAGGTAGCCAAAGGAACTCCGCAATCAAACAACGCAACCCCATTGAGTTTGGGCTCGTTTCAATTGTATTGACGAGCGCTTTGGTCCTATATGGTAACCAGGGTCTGATCCTGGAACTGGAAGGTGGCCAAAGGAACTCCGCAATAAAACGACACAACCCCATCAAGTTTGGGTTTTTTTGATTCGTATTGACGAGTACTTTGGTCCTACATGGTAACCAGGGTCTGATGCTGGAGCTGGAAGGTAGCCATAGGAACTCCGCAATAAAACGACACAATCCCATCGAGTTTGGGCTCGTTCGATTCGTATTGACGAGTACTTTGGTCCTATATGGTAACCAGGGTCTGATGCTGGAGTTGGAGGGTGGCCAAAGGAACTCCGAAATTAAACGACACAACCCCATCGAGTTTGGGCTTGTTTGATTCGTATTGACGAGTACTTCGGTCCTATATGATTTTTCTTGATGAGTACTTTGAGCCTAGCCTAGATAATATCCATATGCAACCCCATCAATTTCTTTTGTGCGACCTTCCCCAATTTAGGTGTCAAATGAAAGAGCTTGAATTGTAGAATGAATTGTAGAATATAGTATATTCTGAAAGACAATCTAATACAAGATGGCCGCCGTCACAAATTGACAGATTATTTTTATGTACAATCCCCACAATATGGGTCTGTATATGGGGTATCAAATGAAAGTTCGTAAAATACAGTACACCATAAAAAAAACTAAAACAAGATGGCCGCTATCACAAAAGATTTTTAAAAACAAGCTTTTATTTTAATATCCTAAAAAAAGAAAATAAACTTTAATTTATTTTTTTATTACAATCTAGCGAATGGCTTCAATGCACTAAAAAGTGCGTTGAGCACAAGAAAATATTCATTTCATATTTGTTTATTACTAAATTATTATATGTATATTATATAAAATAATTTGTAGATACAACTAACAATAAAGAACTCGGTAGTCATTAAAATATTTCGTATTATTTGAGTAATTAGTTTAAAAAAAAGTTTTTTTAAAAACAAGCTTATATTATAATGCCTTAAAAGAGGAAAATAAAGTTTAATTTATTACAAGATATATTTTCTTATAAAAATATAAAAGCTTGTCCCGAGAATTAGGATAAACAATAAAACAATTTAACTTGATTATTATATTTATATTTTTGTAATAAATAACGTTTTGTACAGCATTGTCATACACACATGACAATGCTGTGCAGTCCTGAAATTTAAATGCATATATGATCCCTTTTTTGAAAAACTGGAATCCGTTATAACTGCTGCCTCACGGAAACTCAGTGTCCTGAACAAGGTGCGTAGGTATTTTGCGCCGGTCCAACTATGCCTGTTGTATAAAACTCAGGTTAGGTCTTGCGTGGAATATTGCTCGCACTCCGGCTCCGCTCAGTACCTCCTCGATGCTCTGGACAGATTGCAGCGTCGCGCTATTCGAATAATTGGCGATGTAGAGGCAACTAACACCCTCGAGCCTCTACAACTTCGACGTGACATCGCATCTCTTAGCGCCTTTTACCGAATGTTCCACGGGGAATGCTCTGAGGAGCTCTTTTACCTTATCCCTCCCTCTCCATTCCTTTACAGAAACACGCGTAAGGGTCTACGGAGTCATCCTTACACTGTATCCTCCTTTTCACACCGTACCAAGAAATTCCAAGATTCCTTCTTCTTTTTTTTATTGCTACTAAGTTGGCAAAAAAGCAAACTGCCCACCTGATGGTAAGTGGTAACAGTCACCTATAATACATGTGTCTCGTGTGACATTCGCAGTAAAACTGCAACCCCCACAAGGGCCACAGTGTACGTTGCCAACTTGTGACTTAAGATGTAAAGTCACGGCACCCAGTAATTTCAGTGCCATATCTTACCCTTCAAACCGGAACACAGCAATGCAAGCACTGCTGCTTTGCGGCAGAAATAGGTAAGACGGAGGTACCCAAGCACACGACCTTGAGACTCCCTCCGGTAAGTCTTCTGTCGTTCATCCCACACTCTTTACAGAGTCTCCCTCCGGTAAGTCTTCTGTCGTTCATCCCACACTTGGAATTCTCTACCTGCGCACGTGTTTCCTCCATCCTACAACATGGGTTCCTTCAAAAGAGGTGTGAAAAACATCTTTTAGGCCGGCAAGGGGCGGGCAGGTTGGATAGTGGATGTCCTCCCACCTCTATCTGTCAACTCATTTGGGCCTCTTTCACCGCTTAACATCAGGCGGGAGGAGGTCATTTGCCAGGCCCTCCATAAAAAAAACTGTTTAAGTACCTTGCCCGTATGTATTTACTTGGTAAGCCTTAAATAAATAAATACTGGTAATTCTAAGAAAAAAACATTTGTTTTTTATAAAATGGGTAAATCTTGCGACAAGCTTTTATATTTTATTAAAAACTAGCTGTGCCGGTGAACTACGTTTCGCTATAATAACGGCGAACTAACGTTTCGCCGTAATAAAAAATAGCCTACGACCTATTCTCAGACCTACTGAATATACACAAAACATTTCATAAAGATCGGTCAAGCCGTTTTGGAGGAGTTCTGTAACAAACACTGTGACACGAGAATTTTATATATTAGATGTATCATGTAATAAACTAAAATTTATTTTCGTCTTATTAGGGCTTTAAAATAAAATCCTAGTGTGGGGCGACTTTTTTTTTAAATCTTTTTACTATTATTTTATATTTTATCATTTTGTAATCGCATGGCCGCCATTACGAAACTCGACCAAAGTACTCGTCATTACGAAACAAACGAGCCCAAAACTCGATGGGCTTGTGTCGTTTTATTGCGGAGTTCCTATGGCCACCTTCCAGCTCCAGCATCAGACCCTGGTTACCATATAGAACCAAAGTACTCGTCATTACGAATCAAACGAGCCCAAACTCGATAGGGTTACGTCCTTTTATTGCGGAGGTCCTATGGCCACATTCCAGCTCCAGCATCAGACCCTGGTTACCATATAGGACCGAAGTACTCGTCAATACGAATCAAATGAGCACAAACTCAATAGGGTTGTGTCGTTTTATTGCGGAGTTCCTATGGCCACCTTCCAGCTCCAGCATCAGACCCTGGTTACCATATAGAACCAAAGTCCTCGTCATTACGAATCAAACGAGCCCAAACTCGATAGGGTTATGTCGTTTTATTGCGGAGGTCCTATGGCCACCTTCCAGCTCCAGCATCAGACCCTGGTTACCATATAGGACCAAAGTACTCGTCATTACGAATCAAACGAGCCCAAACTCGATAGGGTTATGTCGTTTTATTGCGGAGGTCCTATGGCCACCTTCCAGCTCCAGCATCAGACCCTGGTTACCATATAGGACCAAAGTACTCGTCATAACGAATCAAACGAGCCCAAACTCGATAGGGTTATGTCGTTTTATTGCGGAGGTCCTATGGCCACCTCCCAGCTTCAGCATCAGACCCTGGTTAACAAATAGGACCAAAGTACTCGTCAATATGAATCAAACTCAAGATGTAATTGTTAAATACAAGACCTTCCGAGTTTCTTGCCTGTTCTTCTTGAGAAGGCTCTCCCAATTTCCGAACAGGTGTAGAGTCAATTTTTTTTTTTTTTCATTTGACTTGTATTTGCACACATCTTAATAATGGTTGGGGTGTGTGTACATACAAGGATTAAATAATTTAGTTAATTAGATTCTTGGTTGAAGATTTTTATGTTTTTATTTTGACGTCAATAAGTGCCTGTAAAGGTCTATATTGAATAAAGATTTTTGAGTTTGAGTTTGAGTTTGAAACGAGCCCAAACTCGATGGGGTTGCGTCATTTTATTACGGAGTTCCTATGGCCACCGTCCAGTTCCTTCATCAGATCAGCTCCATGTTATCATAATATTGCATTGTCACGGTATACATATTATTATGTGCAAAATTTCAGCCAATTCGAAAACCGAGAAGTGGTCAAATCTACATACATACATACAGTGCAAGCTAAATAAAAGCTTGTAAAAATAAAAGTTGATCAAACACATCCCTGTATTTACTATAGTCACAGATAATATAATACTACAGTATAACACAGTAAATAATAAACACCTATTAAATTCAAAATTAACATCTACGATATTTTGCTAGGCGGCCGTACCGATTGCGCGACCGAGTGCGCTTGTGTGCGTGAGCGACGCACACAAACAGAGACTAGAGAAATTTACCTAAACTAGCTCGGGCTCGCGCGGATGGTGGGCCCTTAAGATAGCGAGGAGACTTGTGTGCGTGTGTGCCTATATGTTTCACACACACACACACAGAGAGAGACAGAGAGAAAGAGAAAAAGAGAGAGAGCTTTTCGGTTGACTACTACTGAAAATCACCTGAAAAGATGACAAGTCCATTTAAAATTTTCTTGCTTACCTGTCAACCTCCCGTTCTATGTCAAAGTCGTTCTTAGCCTGTAGCCGCGCGTACAGAACGAGGTGCTCGCGCGTAGTTAAAGCGTCATAGAGGACGTCTCGTTGCGGGCACAGCGCCGCGTGGTGCGCGGTGTAACTCGACCGGACTACCACCTGCCCACTGCTGGGCTTCAGCGTGCCGGTCAGGATCTTTCTGTTAAATCAGCACTTGTTCAAGAAATATCAATTTTTTAACACAATTAATAAACGTTCCTTCTAGTTAGGATCGTGATGGGTGACCAATATTAGAACAGCTCTCAACTACTTATGGGGTAGTGGTTAAAAAATTTGAAAAATCAAAAGAGCTTTCTATCTGACTATATACTAAGTGACTACATAGCATATCTGTCTGAGCTATATTTGAATAAGTACTATTTTGATGTCTACGTTTTCGAGATTGTCCAAACGAGCTCCATTAACTTGTTCCACCAACTCCCTTCTATATTAACGGTAATTCGGTATATTTTTAAGTTGAAATTGCACATATATTTGCCAATACGAGTAATTTGAAAAGAAAAATTCCCCATGTATTTGAAAAGGCTCTCTATTTCTAGGCATAAAAACTATTGTCATAAAATCAAATTCCATAATTTCGATTGTAATAATCATCGAGACGCATAATAATCAGGAAGCAGAATGGTAATAAGCATAATATTGTAACCCATAAACTCGAAACACAGAACAACTTGACGCATAATTTTTCAAAGCATAATTAATGTTTAGCATATTAATCACAACGAACAATACAATTACGCAGAATTTCTCTAGGCATAAAAGGTGCGCAAGCATGCAGCAATGTAAGCAAGCATGCAACATGCAAGCAAGCATGCAACATGCAAGCAAGCATGCAACATGCAAGCAAGTATGCACAGTGCAAGCAAGCATGTACCACGCAAGCAAGCATGCACCTTGCAAGAAAGCATGCACATGCATGGTTTCTGTCACGGCTCCGACGCTGCGGGGCTCCGGCGGTCCCACGCGAGCTTATCGTCGCAGATGGTTTTCGCTCGTTAAAACCACCTGCTCCTCAGCTCGCGGGCCGCCTCGCCCCTCCGCGCCTACGCGGGATTGAATTACACTCTAGGGGTAGGACAAACTAGACTACGTGGAGTCGGTTTTGCAGCGATTCGTTTCTGTCACTAGTAGCATGAGTGAATTACTTTGTCAATAAAAAATTAATATATACTATGAAAAAAATATATCAAATGAAAATATAGAATATTCGAGTATCATATTTGAATAAAATAATATATGAAATGTTACTATAAAAAGTTTAGTAAAACAGAAAGTAAACACTGTATCTAATGAACGTGATATCCCTTAAAATAAAATCATTTCTAATTATAAGAAATGCCCCAAAATATTAGGGATTTCATTAATAATTATGACACTTAAAATTATGGCAAAACATTTTAGGACTTCCAATATTATGTCAAAAGAAATTAGGGATTTCATTAATTATGCTTCATAAAATTATGCCTTTGGATAATTGTGCCTTATACAAATTATGATTATTATGCTTAGTGATTTATGCCAAGCGTCTTTATGACAAACAACATTATTTTATTTTATTTTCATGGAAAACAAACAGCATACAATTATCGGTAAAATATACATATAAATGTAAAACTAACATGCCTTAAACAGTTTTCACTTATAAAAATAGTACTTAATCCAAGTGATTATATTCCGCTATTTATTAAATTTTATATAGGTAATTATTGTGCTTAGGTAAAGTAAAAATATTTTTTTTTATGTAATATCGATGCAAAAAGGATTTAAATGAAGTAAGGAAAAATTATGCCCCGTCGGGACCCAGGCGTACTCATATGAGTACGCCGAACATCTGCGCCAAGGCCCGCGACATCATATGATGACAGAATTCTCTCAGCCGACTTTTTACGTTATTGTGTCACAAGTAAGGCTTTATTTGGCCTGCTGTTTTTTTGGCATATACTACTAAATGCTCTTTCAAATGGTACCAAATACTCGTTAACCATAACTTAAACTTTTTGAAAATAAAAAGTTTAGAAACGTCAAAGCGTTCACTCATTTTGTGTCACTGGGTTACAACGTTAGTGAACGTCAGTTAGGAATAAATTGGTTGAAATCGCTGTTTTTTATCGTAAAAGGTATGTAAAGTGATATTATTTCTTTTGTTTACAGTATTTCCAGTAATAATTAGTATAAACAATTGTATTTCATTGTATATTTAGTTTATAAATCCGCGGTAAATTGCTCCGCGGTAGAACAAGACGCCAATTTATTTTCAACATATACTTAATTTAAGTAAAACAACACAATAAAACTATAAATAACCATACATATTATTATAGCTCTATGTTTAAAGATTATTTTGATATACAATGGTTTTGGAAATATTTTTAATGAAAAAAAAAATGACGTAATGAATTGCGTAACCCTTCAAAGCGCGCGCACTCAGAATTAAAAAATTGCATAAAATAAATTATAGTGTCTATAATAAAATAAAAAATACGTATGGATAGCTAATTTAATAAGGAATGAACTTATAATAGTTAATTAGATAAGGATTCATAATTAAATGAATAAAGGGCGAAAATGTTCGGTAGGTTGCGCAAGACCCAAAGAAAACATTTTTTTTTCAAAAAATTTTTTTAAACGTACAACACTATAAAACAATAAATAACCATATATATTGTTATAGTTGTAATCTTCAAGATTATTTTGATATACAATAGTTTTGGGAAATATTATTAATGAAAAAAGAAAAAAATTAAAAATTCCTTCTGTGACGTAATGCATTACGCAATCCGGGAGCGCGCGCAACCTCACAATTAAAAAATTGCAAAAAAAATAAATTATTGTGCCTACAATAAAATAAAAACTACGTATGGATAGCTTATTTAATAAGGAATAAACATATAACAGTTAATTAGATAAGGATTCATAATTAAATGAATTACGAGCATTTTATTATTTCTATTTTTTGAACGTAACAATGGCCGCTTTGATCTCCGATAACTAATAAAATAAGTATCGGAATGCTTTCAAACATAGATAAGTTTTTAGTTTGTTTCAATAGCTTCTCAGAAACGTAGCTGTGATACCCTTAATCCTAAAAATTTGATTTCAAAAACAAAAACAAAAGCCGTAGGTGCCGAGCGCGGCAAAACCTAACGGCGCGGCTGCGAGTCGCGGGCGTCCGTGGAGACCGCCTGATTAGGGGCCCGGGTCCCCACGGGTCAAGTGATTATATTCCGCTATTTATTAAATTTTATATAGGTAATTATTGTGCTTAGGTAAAGTAAAAATATTTTTTTAATGTAATATCGATGCAAAAAGGATTTAAATGAAGTAAGGAAAAATTATGCCAAATGAAAGGTCCCCATTTGAAAACGAGCAAGAAGGTTCCGAATCGGACTACCGGACGGAGAATCTGTAACAGGGTCGTCTGCTTGGGTACCTTCGTCTTACCTAGTCTGCCGCAAAGTAGCAGTGCTTGCATTACTGTGTTCCGGTTTGAAGGGTAAGGCAGAGAAATTACTGGTTACCGTGACTTTACACCTTATGTCATAAGTTGGCAACGTACACTGTGGTTTTTGTAGGGGTTGCAGATTTGCTGCAAATCTTACAAGAACAACATGTAGGTACTATAGGTTTGCTCTAAGGCTATAGATGACTGTTACCACTTACCATCAGATGGGTGATATGTTTGTTTGCTAACTTAGTTGTATATAAAAAAGATTATAGTCAAAATACACTTTGGGCTACATCTGAAGGATATCGCTAGATTGACGGAAGTAATCACCCAGAAAATCAACAAGGTTTTTATGAACGTCTCTCTCGTTCACCCTCTTAGCTCTATACTCACAGCAGCGTGGTCTTTCCCGCGCCGTTGTGTCCCAGCAGTGCGGTGACTTGTCCTCGCCTCAGTTCGAGGGAGACACCGGCCAACGCGACCCTCGACCCGTAGTGCTTGGTAACGCCGACCACGCTAACGCCAGCCTTATCCGGGGAGCTCTTAGCGTAGCTCATGTGACTGCGGACGCTCTTTACTCCTGCACAAATACCCCAATTTTATACTTCTCAGCGAATTCTGGTAACTTTGGCGGACTCAGTGGTTTATAGTGTCGAAGGTCCGTAATTCTCGAACCTATATACGACGCGCGTGAGTGTGGTTGACCGATTCTTACGAATTTTTCTGAGTGTGTTTGTATAGCTTCAGAAGTTTAAAAGTACAATTGGACTCAGTACGTGGCGCTGTATTAGGGCAGGACAACGTCTGCGGATCCATTAGTGTTGTATAAGTGTCCATCCAAAAGCTGACTTCATGGTGTTCTTAGCTATATTTTCAGAAAACCTGTATGGTTGCTTGCAGGGTACAACATTTTTGTAGCCAGCTCGATAATTATATAGGTACGGGCTTTCAGCTTTCATTATATCTTGATGTTGCATGAGTACCTCATCTCCGTAGACATCCAACCCAATGGCTTAGAGGAGAGATACGGCTGTTTGAACTTCCGTATCTCTGCTGCTACCGTTGAAAATTAGGACGGTCCGGTCAGGATTAATAGATATTATTGTAAATACTTGGTAAGCAGATTAATAATTTACTACCTCGGCTAGATATTCTATGACATATAGGTATAAGTGTTAATTTAAGTTTGTTTTGATTTTATCTTGGAAATTGAGTATTATTTACCATAGGCGTTCTATACGTATCTTGGGCATATGGCTATTGACTTGGGTTCCCCAAGTCGATAGTCATATGCCCAGCAGTGGGGTTGGGTGTATAATTTGTTGTTGTGATAATGACTTACCAAAGTAGCGGTCGATGGTCCACCCTATGGCGAAGTACAAAAGGGCGTCCAGCAGAATCATAGCTGCGGCCAGGCCGATGGTAATATCGTCGTATTCGGTAGGCAAGTCCCAAAGCTGGGCCCATCCTACGCCTGCGCCCATGGCCTCCCAGCGGGCGATGTGCAGGAACGCGTAGCTCAGCGACGATGACATGAACAGGCACTATGGGATATTAGTATTTTTAACCGCCTTCAAAAAAGGAGGAGGTTATCAATTCGGTTGTATTTTTTTTTATGTTTGTTACCTCATAACTCCGTCATTTTTAAACCGATTTCCAAAATTCTTTTTATATTCGATAGGGTATACTGCAAGGGTGGTACCATGGTCACCAAAGTAAATTAGGGTTTCTTTCACTAAAAAGATTTCATTCACTAAAAAATTAAAAATATTTTTTTTACAAAAAATAAAAACCGACTTCAAAAACACTGAAAACTTAAAAATAATATAAGAATAGGAACAGAAAACATCACACTTCTATATTGAAGTCGGTGACAAATTTTAACACTTTCTAGGAGATCATCGTTTGGCGCCGACTTCAATATAGAAGTGTGATGTTGTCTGTTCCTATTCTTATATTATTTTTAAGTTTTCAGTGTTTTTGAAGTCGGTTTTTATTTTTTGTAAAAAAAATTATGTTATAGTTTTAAAGAGTCGGGTTACCACTCGATAGTTTCACTAATTTCCTAATCTCTTCATTTTCCTAGATGTTCATCATCAACAGCTCATATACGTCCCCACCGAGGGGCTCGAGCCTACCCTAAACTAGGGTGATTAGGCCTTAGTCAACCACGCTGGCCAAGTGCGGGTTGGTCGACTTCACACACAACCTGTAAAGAAATTCTTTCTTCACAGGTGTGTGCAGGTTTCCTCACGATGTTTTCCTTCACCGTAAAAGCGTCGAATAAACGTACATATGAATTCGAAATTTGAAAACACATTGGTACGTAGCGGGGTTTGAACCGCTACCTCCCGATTGGAAGGCGACGGCCTTACGCACTACACCATCGACGCATTTTCCTAGATGTTATTATGACGAAATGTTAGAAAACATAACCCGGCTGTTCTTTAAATTATTTTTTAACATGAGGCAATAGGTCGTACTATAAATCAAATGAGGTCA
Organism: Schoenobius gigantellus; assembly: GCA_963935595.1. NCBI lineage: Eukaryota > Metazoa > Arthropoda > Insecta > Lepidoptera > Crambidae > Schoenobius > Schoenobius gigantellus. The sequence continues at coordinate 42,795,298 of OZ012541.1, read as the reverse complement.
CATAACTTAGACATAAAAATTGATAAGCTTGCATATGTAAGATACTAAATCGCAAAGTTGTAGGTAACCATGGTTTGCGCAATTGCGCACTCAGTTTTCAATGAATTGGGAGGTCCTCGAGACATTTCGCAGCTTGTTCTGAAGAAAACTTGCACGGCAGTTTGTTATTATTTATACACACGGCTAGAAGGTCGATCATTACTCATTAACAGATAGATATAGCCACCACTAGCTAGAGGTCGTTTACCAATCACACCATGTATGCAAGCTCAGTCGAGCTTCCAATGATCTATAACTTTAGACACTCAGCTTCTACTGAGCGTCAGTTAGTGGATATTCGTTACTCACACACTGCTCTAAGCGAAAGTAGAAATATACTGCCGCCCAGGAGAAATATACTGCACACTCACCACGAGCAGCTTGCAGAACTTGCTAATCTCCGCCTCCAGGGCCAGCAGTACTACAACGGGCATGAAGGTGACGAGGTATGCGATCGCAGCCCCTACCGCCGCTAGGCCGGCCCGTGACGACAGCTTCGATATCATGTAGCTGCAAAATAATTTTACCTGTGACGTAACTTCACGGACATCACGCACAATAACTCAAACATTAGTATGATTTGATGACACATGATGATGCCAAGTTACTGTGGCCGCCTCACATTGCGTGAAGGTCTAGCGAAGAGCTTACTATAGAAATGGTCCTATCCTATTTTAACATACATTTTATAGCTTATGGACATATAATACTATACACTATAACATGAAGACTAACCAGAAGCTGAGCACGGAGCAGCAGAATAATAGTAGCAGCGCGAAGACTAGTGTTGGGTCCGTGTTGGGCAGGACATTACCCAGCGCGAGCACTGCCGTCATACTGACGGCGGTGGCAGTCAGCTCCAGTAGGGACCAGAGCAGCCAAGACAGCGTACTGCGACACATGGGAATGCCCATCACGCACAGCAACTAAGGCAAAAGATCAGATTTATTTATTTTATTTAACAATTTATTCACGCATAACTATTAAACATACACAAACAACACAGTAGGCAAAATGAACAGAGGTAGGTTCTCCTTATGTCATAAATGAAATTTCTTCCAGCAGACCCGCGACGGGATTAGGTACTTGTATTAATGTTACTGGTTTAGAAAAAATAACAAATACACTTATACATAAACATAAACACTTTATTATTATAGAAATAAAACGAAGCTACTACATATCATAATTAGGACTTGAATAGATAGTATTCCATTAAGCGGCGTTTAAAAGAGCAAAAGGTTTGGCAGCTCGCTTGCACGCTCGATGTTAGCGTCCATATCAGTGACGTTCAGATCACGATGTGTTGATTGCTTGACACAATACGTCATGTATCTTTATAAATTCTTAATTAAAATACAGGGTGTAACTGAACACCCCAATAACATTTAAGGGTATGTATCCATCAGAAGTAGAGATTCTGTAGGAAAAATATTAGGGCTAACAAACCTCCTTTTTTTCCCATACAAACTAAATAAATTATTTTTTGGTATTAAGTACCGACAGCCCTACGTAAGCGTACGAGGAATACTATGCTCACGTCATACAAACTAAATAAATTATTTTTTGGTATTAAGTGCCGAAAGCCCTACGTAAGCGTACGAAGAATACTACGCTCACGTCTGTCACGTATCATTTTGTGTTTAAATTTCTTTTGTGTTAGGAGCTGATTATGGTTGTCACTTGAAAGTTTTTGCTTTCAGTTTAAAATCAAATAACTCTGAAAGTATTGGGGTTCTGGGTCTCAGAAAAGCACCAAAGGTCCATTTAGTATCTAACTAATTGCCCCTTAAATGTTATTGGGGTGTTCAGTTACACCCGGTATATTCAGCTGCGATCTTCTGTGAAGCGGAGAAACTGCAAAAGCCAGTTCATTGGAGTGTTAGCCATACCTCTTGGTAGATTCTAGCAAAAAATTATATGATTGGAGGGCAGAAACTTATTATACCTGTAATATAGATAAGAGCATCACATACCATGGTGTTGCCAGATTCTATATCTGCCACAAGGAACCTGGTGGCAGACGCCACGGAGAACAGCAGCGAGAAGAAGAACGCCACAATTAACGCCTGCGACTCGTACAACGACGTCTGGAAGCTGTAGGCAATTGTCTTACATGAACGAAAGTACATCACGAAACTATTTATTATCGTAAAAAAATCTCAAAATTTATAGTGCTGCAGTTTGGAGGCTCTACGGACTACTAGGAAGTCGTTCTACAGTACAGCTAAGTAAGTCCAACTTCTAGAAAGAGGACAATCGCTACGCATCATTTTCTCTTAACACAGTGTTTCAAGACGAAAGTCTTTAATTGGTGCGTGCTACCTGACCCCCTAGACAAATGCCACACGCTAACTTTTCAGAAAAAATGTATGACGTTAGCTGCGGAAAAAATAGCGTGAGGTTGTCGCAAGCTAATGTCATTTCCATACATTTTTTCTGCGGAACGACTGCGGATAAGTTAGCGTGTGGCATTTGTCTAGGGGGGCAGTGGCGACGTACGGAATTGAGGCCTAGTCTAGATGAATATTTTGTGTGGATTAAGATAGATCACTGTATGTTAACATTTTATGAATCAACATTTGTCTCGTGAGTTGCGTTTGTGCCCCTACATCGTTCGCCAGTCTAACTCTACACATTATAACTTGAATCATAGGTTAAGCCATTTTGGAACTATAATGGCAGTCTTATCTCGAAAAACAATTCATTAATGCATAACAGAAATTTTTATGAATAAATAAATAAGCAATAGTCCATCAATTTCGATCAAAGCAATTCCTGCAAGAAAAGTTTTACTGGCTACATCCTTGCATTAAAATACTTACAAGTCTTTTCTATAGCAAGGATACGGCATTTGTTGTGTATAGACAGCGAAGTCCAGATCGTCAACAACTTCTCTTTTCGTCCTCAGACCGTGGGAGCGGTTGATAGCCAGGTGGAGCAGCGCCGAACCCATCAGGTCCTGGAGCTGTACGAACCCGCGGAAGTAGCGGAGATGTTCCAGGAAACTAGATTCGGGACCGGGAATCCACAGGCTGCGGAAAAGGATACGGTATTTAGGTCATTTAGGTAGTTTTTTAGATATACTGGAATAAATTTACGCCCTGTACCGTAGTGAGCATGCATGGGACTTCAAATACAGAAATCAGCGACTAATCAACAACGGGGAATAAATTCTACATTTTTAAGATACTCGAAGACCAGGATCAAGCCAGCTCGGTCGTCGTTTCATAATTACGTCAACATATTGACATTCAAAGTTTCGTAGCAACGCGTGCTAGAAATATAAACTTGAACTTGCGAATTCACCAAAATAAAACTTTTTCTAATACTAGCTTTGTCGAACTGGTCACTTTGATCTCAAATATTATGGCGTTTGGTTCAGAATTTCAAATTCTAATTTTGGCATGTGTATAACTGTTTTCGAATTTAGTCATTTACAAGTTTTCGCAAATTTCTTCGACGTCGTTCTGTTCACAAAATGGAAAACTTAAACAGCGTTATTTACATAATAAGAGTTTCACTGCGGCACCAGCGCTGCAGAATAGCTCGAAGAATTAATTATGTGTATGGGGAAACTATTGTGCTAAACTCCTGGATTGGCGGAAATCCTAACTGATAATAAAGAATTAGGACTGATTCACACAAAGATTAGTGAAGTCACAGTTGTGGCACAGTACCGCTACCGTGATAATTATTATTTCATACATTCTCTATGAACGTAACCACACCTGTTAGTGTCTGTGACGACACAGGGTTCCGAGTGACATTCCGGAACTATGCCGGCTTTACTGATCGGTTTGAATTAGCCTTTAAAGGTGATTGTGAAAGTGGATCCACCGGAAACTACGTCAGAGCTAGCAGCAGGCCATGTCAGCGCTTCAGGACTACGCTTGACCTCATACTTCACGACAGTCGGTCGCTAAATTATATGAGCTGCGATTGGACTGTCTCCGACACCCACCATATTCCGCTGTCCTTTGTTACAACAAATTACCAGTTTTTCGGAATTTGCTCATTTTTATTAGGAAAAACAATTCCCATGAGGCAGTCCAATCAGCCTTCAAATATTCTCGCTCCCACAAATTTTTTTTCAGAAAAGATCGACTTCTTACCACCAAGATCCCTATTCTGCAAAAGATAAGTAATTAATTGTGTCTCGATAGCACATCAATAAAATTGCTTTTTCATTTTTATACGCTTTCGAGAAACAATTATTTATGCTGCAGCTTCTTGATAATTCAATAGTAGCGAATGTTGTTTGTTTGTAGCTGGATATATTTCAACCATCAATAACCTTGCCAAAAAGCAATAAATTACATTGCTTTTAGCGTTATTGACACGTCATAAATGCGTAAGATAAGTAAATTAGGGCACCGGGTTGTATGCTAGTCTGCTTGCTGATTAAAGAAATATACTGCCACAAAAAGTGGTTAAAACCACTGATACTTACTAGTTTTTCAGCCGAGCGGTAGTGGGTACATTGTCAATGTCCATTCTAATTTTGTACTCTACATTAAACGCGTCACCGTCGGTTTCGCTTTTTAGGAACACCAAACCTGAAAAATGAAAGGTTTGATGAAAAGGTCGCATCGAGGTCTGTTAGTCCTATAAATGGCTTGGTAAATCTGTTTGGACAGTGAGACAATCGCTCGGATAATACGCACTCCCTAGAAACCAACTAGGAGCAGTTGCAATGAGGTTGAGGGGCAAAAAGTAGGTCCTTCAAAGTTTTCGCCTCCTTGAAAAGTGCAGTGATGGTAACGGCCATACGCAACGATCATTTTACAGAAAAACTAATAATTTGTCAAAGCTATATGCAAATTCGAGCGTCGGTGGCGCAGTGGACTCGGCACTTGCCTTCCAATCGGGGGGTCGGGGTTCGAGACCCGCCATGTACCAATGTGTTTTTCGTTTCGAATTTCATATGTACATTTGTCTGACGCTCCTACGGTGAAGGAAAACATCGTGAGGCAACCTGCATACATCTGCGAAGAAATTCAATGATGTATGTGAAGTCGACCAATCTGCACTGGGCCAGCGTGGTTGACTAAGGCCTAATCACCCTAACATAGGGTAGGCTCGAGCCCCTCGGTGGGGACGTATATGGGCTGTGATGATGATGATGATGATATGCAAATTTTGCGTAAATGAGGATGCTTCAATAAATAGATAACAACAGTTTGATCCTCGAGTGGCGGCCGCGTACCGGGAGACGTAGCGTTGGTAAGCCCCGCACAAGGTGGACAGACGATCCTGTGAAAGTCGCAGGAAGCTGCTGGATGTGGGAGGCGCAGGACAGATCGGTTTGGATATCTCTAGGGGAGGCCTATATCCGAAAGTGTGCGTCTCTTGGCTAAAATGATGAACAGTTTGATTCTCATTTCTTCGCAAAATGAGTTGTTATTACCGGCTGATAGTTCGTCCATGTTGGCAAGTCGAGCTGCAGCCTTGATCATCTCCTCCTCATTAGACGCAGCGCGGAACCTGTCCAGGTTAATGCAACGTAGTAGCGAAGATGCCTTTGAAACGAGGCTACTTGCTTCCTGTTGTAAACAATCATAGTTAGAATTTGTGAAAGAACTATTTTAACATTAAGCAAAAATAAACAATATTTTGTATCTGATAACCAAAGGCTGGACGATTGATAGCATTTTAAAATTTAAGGCTGAGTGTAGATACTATAATTTAAATATATATTGTAACGTATTTTTATGGAAACCAAATCGATGTAAAATAACAGAACACCTGGGCTGGTAGAGACCGTCGAGAGATTCTAAAATTTGTTCTAATCCGCCTTTATATTTTAGTTAGTGTAGCCTCCCTCCACCAGAGGGATATAGCCCAGTCGTCAACTTCCATTGGCGGATCCATGGGGCACAGGGGCCATGCCTCCTCAAAAGCCCTGGTCTTTTGAGGATTCCGACTCAATTTTTAGTGCACAAGGCGCGGTTACTTTATTTTGCAAGAATTCAAGGTAATAAATTTTTTAAATTTATTTATGTGATTTTAAATCTAGCTCCGAGTAGGAACTTTGTCAGAATGGCGCAACCCCAAATGGAATTGTGATTTTTTTTATTGCGATAAGTTGGCAAACAAGCAAACTGCCCACCTGATGGTAAGTGGTAACAGTCACCTATAATACATGTGGCTCCTGTCAGATTCGCAGCAAAACTGCAACCCCCACAAGAACGACAGTGTACGTTGCCAACTTGTGACATCAGATATAAAGTCACGGTACCCAGTAATTTCACTGCCATATCTTAGCCTTCAAACCGGAACACAGCAATGCAAGCCTAGCTTTGAGTAGAAACCTTGTCGGGATGGCCCCGCCCAAAATGACATCCTGCTGGATCCGCCCCTGTCAACATTATTCGGTTCACCAGTATAATACCTACCATAATATCGTATGTAAATCCTTACTTAAGTAATCCACTACATCCATTCTATCATTTTAATAATAATACCTTTAATTTTACTCACTTTCAGATCGCCGACCTCATTGAACAAACCATCACCTCCCTGAAACTCTGGCAGGTTTCCGTCTGGTACGAGCATTTGGCGTAGTGCTGGCAATTTCAGTAGGCTTTGCAGAACTGCCAAGCCGTCACGGTGTTCTACCAAATTTTCCGCGGAAGGCAAGGCTCTCGCTAAGGAGTGCACTACGTCAGCCATCCGGGACATGTGCTCGAAGGTGCGGTTGGCCTGCCCCAGAGTAGTGAAATAATTTTTTCACAAATATCGGTAGGTTCACACACATAAATCAAAAGTTTTTTTGTATAAAACAAAAAAAATACAAACAGTAATCCAAATTTCATCACAATCAGTTAAGTAGTGTCGGAGTTGATCCTGGACACGGACAAATATCGTGACGCACGATTTTTATATATACAGGGTCTCTTTTCAAGCAAGAATCAAATACGTGCTTGTTCAGACAAGCAAACTATACAAGTTTTACTTTGGGAGTAATCTTGAAATCGCGAAGAATATCAGCAATTCAATACATTTAGGTTCAGTGGATGTTGAACATTTGTATGGAACATCTGATATTTTTTGAGATATCAAGGTTAGTTATATACTCGTATGTATAGATGAAAACTTGTGTCATGTAATAAATTAAAGTTTATTCTTTTTTTCAAAGCAATAAAATAAAAGGTTGTTTTTAAAAATGTTCTTTTACCGTTAATTTATTTTTTATTTTTGTGACGGCTGAATTCAAATCTTTTTTATGGTGTCCTACCATACTTTACAAGTTAAGCCTTTTCATTTGATATCCCTATTGTAGGAGCTGTACAAAAATATGTAGTCCGCCACATTGTGACGGCGGCCATGTTGGTTTGAATTTTTTATAGTGTACTGTAGGTATTCTACAAGTCAAGTCCTTTCATTTGATACCCATATTGAGGGGTCGTACAAAAATATGTAATGTGACATTTAGTTGCGGCGGCCATCTTGCATTTTTTCCTTATAAAGTATTCTATTCTGCAAGTCGACCCTTTCCACTTGGCATCCATATTGCGGGGCTTGTACAAAAATTTGTAATACGCCATTTTGTTGCAGCGGTCATTTTTTATTTACATCGATACTTAGTAATTGTGCATAATTTTATTGCCTTTACAACCAAAAGTGTATTCCAAAGGAGATGGTAAAAATTTTGGGACCACTCATGAAGACATCAAATTATTGAGAAAAATATACGGATTGACGTGATATCTTTGAAAAAAAATCTAAATTCTTTTAAACGAAAGTAATAAAATAATAAAGAAAATGCTCAATCAGACTTTGAAAAGTGGGTCAACATACATATTACATTAAATACAGACAGCAATGCGACTGACTATACTGTGGTATTGACAATATTAAATGAAATAACAACAAAATGCAATGTTATGTGTTTAAAAGATGCGTTTAATTAGAATTCAAAAGATAAAAAGGCACATGGGATCATATATCTCGTAAGTATGTAGTATATTTCCAACCTTTTCGATTTATAAGGATATTGCAGTGATTTTTTTAATATTGCAAATTTACATTCAAAATAATCTGTATTCCATAACTTGATAGAAAGCTGCTTTAATTCATCCATTTTTTTACCTATCACCCATTCAGGTTGTATTTAAGTTGATAAGAACAATGGGCGCAAGAAACTATAAGTCTAGTCTCATCTCGTACCCAAACCCAATGCGGTTATAGCTCTCTTAGAACAGGTTGAAGTGCAGCAAGGGTTTCAATTTATCACATTGACGCCGACACTATTCTAGAAACATTCCGCATGATCAGTAGGTACATACCTGATCAGGGATTCTCTCAGAAATTGATTTAGAAATATTAATATATTGACTTCAGCAAGTCAGTTTATTTATGATTTGATTGGACAAAGACTAACTGTCTACTTTCTTTTCTCTCAAATTCTTTGTCAATAATAACTGTAACGGTGTCGCTGAGTTTAGCGGTAAACTTTTTTCGATCAAAGTATATGCAAATGCAATTTCTCGTTTATTGTCGTGTCTTATCAAATGATCTGCGATAATAATATTGAATATATCTTTTACCTGACGTATAATGGCATTAACGGCGGGAGTATCAGGCGTGAAGAGCAACTTGCCCATCACCAACGGTTTTATGAAACTCCATACGATCTTGCCGCCTTGTACACCGATGATATCTTTGTACAGGGATCGGCAGAAATCAGCTGCAAAGCAATACAAAAAGATATAGTGCGAGTTTTGGAATAACTATGATAAGCTCGTTTTTCTCTTAATTTGCTACATAGCTACGAATGAAACTGCATCATTTCCTGTTAATTTATATATTTCACTCATTGAAACTATAGCATTACAGATAAATAAAATAAGTACGACGCCTGTTTTCGAAAATAAATACGTCCCTACTAGCTAATTAGTATTTTTTTGTATATCAATAATATCGCAAAATTAACATTTTGTTATTGTTTTCAAGGCTGAGTATAAAGCATAATAGGTTGTATTGGTTATGTAATATATTTAATGGATAAAATGAGTGAGTGAATGAATTAAAAAATGAAGAAATCTAAAAAAAATTGGCAAAATTTTAAAAATAATAATGAAAGTTTTATAAAGTAGACAGCGTGGTTTCTGCCACTGACATATGTACGTATGGTAGGTAGATAAATACTCACTCGGCAACAGGTCCAATTGCTCCTGGTCGGGTTGCGCCGCGAGATCGGTGCTCTGCAACACATTGCGGTATGCGCGCGATACCTGCGGTGCGAACGGCTTGCCGCACATCAGCTCCCCCGCGCTTGACATCACGTCACTCGCTGGTATATCAAAAGGTACCTTTTTTACGTCACCAACATCATAAATGACGTGTCATCATGTTAAATCATCAATTAAGGTAACCGTCGTAATTGGGTGGTAGATAAAACAATTGAATTCAAATGATCTTTTGTTCGAATGACTGAGAGATGCGAGAGGTATTAACAGGACACGGAAAAGACGAGGACTCACAAGCGAGCAGAGTACCAATAGACGAGTAGTTCCTGAGGGCGGCTAGAAGCGGGTCGTCTACGAGCAGATCGATGGCTCGATGCAGCGGCTCACCCACTTCGGGCAGTACTGCGGCTAAATGCGGCAGCGCAGCTACCGTGCGCGCCCCTTCAGCGCTGTCGATACCCGATGCGCTGTAAACCTGGGAGATCGCCGCCGATCCCAACTGGAAATCAACATAATGTTTGACAATAACAGATATTACATATTCTCTTGGACCACCAGAACCACTCTATTGCTACTTTCTAAACGCTGCACAGTCGTTTACCTTATCCAGAAAATAAGTGAAGTTAAGTCCTTCTAGGAGTGCGGGCACAACCTGTCGCGCTATGTTGTCGGGCAGGTCGCAGAACTGGTCGGCGACAGCACCTAGCACCTCCTCCAGCGTCACCACGTCAAGCCCGCCCGGGAACAGAACCCGAGACATTGCCTCCTCTTGACACACGAAATTTCTGATGTGGGCGCCTCTCTTCCAGTTAAGGACCTTGAAGAGAAATATATAAGCATGAAATTTAAACATTAAAGTATGCAGATACTGGATAAAAGTATAAAGACTGGATTTTGAAGCATTTAATGGATATTGGTTATGGCAACCACTTTTTTTATACAACAAAGTTGGCAAACAAGCAGGTTGTGCATCTGAAGGTAAGTGTGGTGGTAATGGTGATGGTAAGTAACAATGACCACAGTGTACGTTGCCAACTTGTGACATAATATGTCAAGTCACAGTGCCCAGTAGGTAATTTCACTGCATGTCTCACAGCAATGCAAGCACCGCTGATTTGCGGCAGAAATAGGTAAGATAGAGGTACTCTTCGAGATCTCCCTCTGGTTAAAGTATTTAGCACCACATGGTCCAATGGCAGTGCTATACAAGACAAATATATTTGTAGCGAGTGCGTTTCGTGGAGGCCTTTGCACAAGGCGCAGTGAAATTAGAAACATTTTGCTGTGTGTCTTATTAAGTGCCTAGACAGCCAGAGTTGAAAACTACTGTTCAGACATGTTGCACGTATATACAGAAAATAATTTGGAGATACGTACAGGCGTAAGCAGAACATATCCCAGTCGCAGCCGAGGCGCCGATATGGACCAGAAGTTAGTGCGGTTGATCCCCAACGCAGTCAGGCTCAGCTCTACTCGTTCTGGCTGCGAGAATACCTCGGATACGGACACTGTGTCGACAAATAAAAAAAAATAACGACCACATTGTAAATAAAATGTTAACTTTTAAAGTTTAAGATAACTCAATATATTGAACAAAAATAAATTTTCAAGTTTCTATTGCACTGTCGTGACATTGATAAGTCTATGTTTCATTCATAAACGACGACGGAAGACAACGCTACGCTCGCGCGCTGTGTGCGTAGAGTTACAAACATTCTAAAGGTATATTAAATGAATATTTATTTTTGTATGAAGGTAAAATCTAATGAATTATCAAAATTCGTAGAACAAACGTTGTAGTTAATGATGCTAGCTATCTAATCCTGCGAGGTTGCCGGTACCTCAAAATTAACCCTGTTTAGATTACATGATAAATTCGTCACGTCGCAATGGGCGAATTTCACGTTTTTCTAGTTTTCGTTGCATCTTTTTGTACATCTATTTGATGTTGAATTGTTTTAATTATAGGTAACAGTAGGTATTTTGAGGTGAGGTAAAAAGTTGTGTGTTGAGGTAGGCCGCAGAGTTATTTGCCTCTCGTGCCTTTGAAATTCAGCACTCGCGACGAAAATCAATTTTGCAGCAATTTGTTTGCTGAACGATTGAATACAGCATAAAATTAGGTCGACTTTTTAGGTTTTTGAAGGCATCTAAAATCTCTTTTAATAATTAACTTAATAAAAAAAGGAAAACATAGGAACATGCTTAGGTATATGGCCCTTGATTTTATTGAAAAAAAAATAGAGCAACTAGTGCCATTATCCAGGAAGGAAACAGGGGACTACGTGTGTATGGAAAAACGGACTGTACGATTTCCTCTTGAATTTCCCGGGGTGATAAAAAGTAACGCTGTATTACCTGTATACCAATGGTATAAGAATGTCCTATTCGAAATTTATAATGGGTATACCAATCTTTTAATACTAAATATTTTTGCAAAACCAAAAATCAGTCGTTTCAGTTATACATAGACTTAAAACATACTGGCCAGTATATTCTAAGTTTATGCAGTTACGTGAAATTTCTCTTAAGTAAAAAAAAGTTTACTTCTGTAAGTTAAAATTGAAATACCTTTTATATCTTGCTTTATAAGATAGGTCTTGTACTGTTGCAAGATTTGAAGTCCGCTCGTAATAACGCGCAAGTCAGTGTCGATGGCGGTGTTCTGCAGTACTGGCTGGGCTTCTGCCAGAATGCCATTGATACTGTAATATGTAAGGAAGATGCTTTATTACAACAGTATTTAAATAAAAATTGTTTTTGGATACTTAACCTACTGGCATTGAACTTTACACACAGCAAATTGATTGTGAATAATTCGTTTGAAACATGTTTCACAAATTATCTCCAAAACATAGAGCATTACAAATGCACCAAGTATAACTAAATAAATAAATTCAGAAATCTTTCTAATGGGTCAGTAACAATCCTTTTTAAATTCTTTAAGTCCTGTCTATCCTATATCTGTTTAAGACGTAGACCTTTAAAGGTTACCTTGTGACAACCACGTTGAGCGTGTCTTCAGTAATAATATCCATCAGTAGATCAATGAGGGCGCTTATTGTCCCATTTGTGATCTCTTGCAGATCGTGATTGCTTAAAACGCTTAACAGTCGCCCAATATGCCTCATTAAATTTTCCACGTGGTACAGTATCACTGACATGAAATCCAGATTCCAAAATTTTTCATATTGTAGAGTCATTAGCTGCAAAAAAGCCATTTTTGATGTTTAAATCAATTTAAAATGATTTTCAACTTTTGAATCAAAACTTTTCGAATACTATGCATCTTATTAACAAGTCAATCAGAACCCTTATGAATTTTAATACCTCAAATAGGTATTAAAATTTATAAGGGTGCTGACTGACTGCAATGCAAAAACAAATATAAACATTAATATTTGTTTTTGCATTTTCTTTAGAAATACTAAACAAGTTATAAAATGATATGTAGTTATTAACAGTGAATAAAGTCTTCTTTGGCATAACAAGGTACAAAAATGGACCAATACATATGAAATTTCCGGGCTGATAAGTGCTCGGTGACCACATTGGTCGAGCATTTAACACCCCTGGTTCAAGTCCCGCCCTATTCGAAAATGTTGTTATATTGATTTATTTATTCTTCTACCTATTTGGTAAATAATATTTAACTTACATCATTAGCAATCAGCGTCATATTAATATGTTTTTTAACAAAAGCTACAACTTCCTCACAATCGTATGTAGAGCAATTAAAAAATGTATAAGGATTCTCAAATTTTATGTAACTTTCCAAGTATTTGAACTGATCTTGGCTGTTGAACTGAAATGTAAATTCAGTGCGGTTAGATAGATGTTGAATACATGAATTAATATTCGTAGGTTGTATAATATCGCCAATTATTACCAGACGCAAATTGATTTCGGCCTTCTCAATTTCCATAATTAAATTACGATCGTCAATTATTGCGTTTAAGTCCTTAGAGAAAGTTTCTTTTTCAATTAGGTATTTCTGAAGTGTTGCGAATGCATCTAATCTAGCTGCTACTTGTTTTTGAAGTACTTGGAAAAATACAACTTCTTTGATACCTTCTACTTCTTGCAGATATGGTAGCTCAGCACGAAAGAGAGTAACGACTTCAGCTAAAAGTGTGAAGAATCTAAAAAAGAACATAATTTCAATGCAAAGCGTTTATTTATTACTAATATTTATTATGCAAAACCATATATCCTGCACTGCAGGCGTAGCACGGGCTGCCAAGACCGGACTTGAGTCACGCCATTATCTAACAATTTCAGTGACATAATCTTTGTCTTAAAGAGTAGCACGGTGGCGCGTATTAAGTGGGACTGACGTGATAAAAATTTCTTGGCGCTCGTCAAAGAACACGTGTGACTGAGTTTTTTCACAAATTTTCTTGCTCTCCGACTGCTGCTACATCTTCTAAAGTATTAAAGCCCTTGCTACAACCACAGCAGTCGGCGCACAAGCACGCCAAGAAATTTGTAATAAAACTCAGTCACACGTGTTCCTTGACGAGCGTCAAGAAAATTTATCACGTTAGTCACACTAAATACGCGCCACCATGCTACTCTTTAAGACATAGAGATTATGTCACTAAAATTGTGAGATAATGCGTGACTCGAGTCCAGTGTGCGGAGTGCGAGTTTTATCGAGCTTTACTCGATCACACGCATCGAACGCGTAAACGCGAATTTGTATGGAATTAGAGCAGTGCCATCTAGTAGTCACTAGATGAAGCTGTCTCATTCCATAGCAGCTAGATGGCGCTGCTCTAATTCCATACAAATTCGCATTAACGCGTTCGATGAGTACGATCGAGTAGAGCTCGATAAAACTCGCACTAGGCACTCAGTTTTGGCAGCCCGTGCTACGCCTGCTGGATGGCCGAAAACAGCTTCCAAGCTAACGTTATGTCCTGACCTGTTTCTTTACGCTTAATAATTGCAATAATGATTTTTTCTATGACATGGCGCACTGTGTATCATAGTGTGTATTTTAATCCTATTATCTACTCTTTATAGTTAGGTTTTGCGACCGCAGTGTATTGCCGTCCCTGCAGGAGCCATTTGTTACAGGGGGGTCGGTGTCCCAATAAAACCCGAGCCAGAGTGCACCCTCCCGTTCAATGAATAAGATTTCAGCTTTCCATGAATTTACACAAGACTATAGTGGTGAGAAACTCATACTAACACGAGGGAAGGGATTATTGCGTGTTCAAAAGCACTCTGGGTTGTAGTGCAGCCCTGCACAAAGTTCTGCTTCCAGGCTTCTGAGTAAATCACGTAGTACTTGGACGAAAATCTGAACTCATTTTGGGTCTTTGCAAAAAATGAAGTAAGTATAAGTAAGAGTGGTGAGAGACGGCTCAAATCCCTCTTTCTAGGGGCCCAACAGTAGACTTTTGTGACTGAGAGAACGAGATAAGGTTACGTACAAAGCAGCATATCCTATCGAGTCGGCATGTGTTGAGTTGTTCAGGTTAACGGAAAGTTTGCTGGCGAGGCAGGCGGCCACTCGATCTGAGGCGGAATCGTCCAGTACGAACAGTTTTATTTGTTGCAGTAGCTCGTTCAAGGATTTGTTTAACTCAAATTTGGTATAGTTGCGCGATGATATCAGCTGAAAAGCAATAAGTTCAGTAAGGTCTACTGTAACAAGGATAAAATCGATGTAACGAAATGAATATTATTCAAAAAATTCACATATTAATTAAGGGTGAGTACAATAATTGAGATGCGTTAAACTTACTTCTCTAAAAGCCATATCCCAATGGAAGTCGTTTTTTAACGAGTGATGTATCTCGTGTAGGGTCATAGTATGAAGGTGACACAAAAGATTGTCGTATTCCTGCTTCTTATAAAGCTGCAGACTTATTTGTTTCACCCAAGTAGTTAATTTTGAACATAGATTGCATTGGCTGTAAAAAAATGAAGGAATAAAACGAATGTCCCACATATTATCATTTCTGACACGATTACAGATTGGCTGGAAGAGATTTCTCTCTTAGTACAAATTCGAAACTGGGACCTGCTGACGATTTTGTGTCTGGATTACAATCACTTTTTGAAGTGCTCCATGTCTTTCGCCTTGGGCGATTCGCTTGGCAATAATAGTGTTTACGCATGTAAATATATAAGACATACTAAGGAAAAAGTACAAAAAATAAGTTAATACTGAGTTTATGACGATGAGCGTGTGTGGGGCTCTCCCGGCAGAGTGCCGGGCCTTCCCACTAAAACGCTCCGGTGCTCTCGCTTTAGGGCGCGTGTGGTAGGGGTAGGACCCACAACAATGCGACACCACTACCCACGCGCCCGGGCTAGCTCGAACTGACTGGTCAGGCTATCGCTAAGGGGGGATTGCCCGAGAAAGGCCAAGACTCCCTAGAAGATACATCAAGATGGAGTGGAGACGCCTGGTAGCTGTACACGCGTGTTTGTATCAAGTTAAAATAATAGTAAAATCCGACCAAGTGCGAGTTGGACTCGCACATCGAGGGTTCCGTACAAACTTATCTAAGTATACAAGTTCCTAGCTATATACACGGTGTTTCAAAATAACCAATAAATAGTCAATTCTTTATCGAAAACTCATTATTAAAATGTCCCATCTCTATCTGTTTATACGTAATGTCATTCAACCCAAAATTGACTTGTAAATCATAGAGTGCTAACAGACGATCCGTGATCCAACCAAATGAGGAGCCGACGCGCCTACAGACGGTCCGACGCGGTTGGCAATCCTACAATAGGGATGCCCTGAAAAGTATTAAGTACCTATATCGATATCGATACAAAATACTATTTTGGCCAATACAAAAACACAATTTGTCTTTGCGAAACTCAAATAAATTAACATCTTTTATTTATATTTTATAAAGTTTATAAAAATAGTTTATAAAGAATAAATAAATAGGTACAGATAGATTTTATGGTTATCCTTCGGTTTTTGAGGTAATGTTTGTTAGAGATATTACTTTCCTGTGATCCGACTCCCATCGATCGGTATCATAAAAATACAGGATATTCATTTTCTTCATTTGGCGGGTTCGATTCCCGATCCAGACAGGTGATTATTTAGCAGTCTTTGAATGCGGTTGGATTTGTTTTTGAATTTAAAATTATGAATTCTTTCCGCAAAGTTATATCTACGGTATTTAAGGTACTTTGCCTCCATGTGGCATTGCCGTCGGATGCCTTGTATTGTATCACTGAATAGGTCCATTCGTTCCATTCGTTTGGGAACTACGAAACCACAGCCAGACATCCAGATACACAGATACACATGTTAAACTTCTAACACCCCTCTTTTTCCGACGGGGGTTAAAAAGTATCGTACTCGTAAAAATATTGAAACAAAAGTATCAATACTTCAAATTTAAAGTGTAGAGTACTTTAACGTCAGTCAGTGACTTTAAAACAGCAACAAATTAAGTAGTTGCGTATAAACAATAATAAAAAAGCAACTGTAAATTCACAAATCAAAGTTTATTATATTAGGTAGGTACTCATAAAAAGGGTAATGTTTGTTATTGATTATATTTATAATCAACTAACAGGATGTACAGTAAGTTCCCATTCAAGCTTTACATTGACACTATGAATACCGACACTTTTAAAGCGCCATATGAACGATCCAAAGGTCAAATAGTATAGCTTGACAAAGAGCTTACTGTACAATGCGTAACTAAATGTGCGAAAATAAATAAATAATGAAACACGGTTGCCCTGTTAAAACACAAACAAAAAGTAAAACAAAATTTTTGCAATACATTTTTTTCTCCACTTTGTGGTTTGGCAGGACGAGACATTTTAGTTTACTAAATTATTACTTTTAAGCACACATTATTAAATTAAACCACAAAGATACTTTTGTCTTTTGTCGTGTCCCTACTTGTCGTGTGAGCGATCGTGCCGTCAAGCACCCAACAAGCTAATAATAATTATGTCGGGCCGACAGCCGTACACACGTTCCAATTTGATCGAGGTCGGGCGGTTGGCTCCAACCAAATCGGATCGTCTGTTACGACTAATAGTCAATTTTGGGTTGAATGACATTAAGTATAAACAGCTAGAGATGGGACATTTTAATAATGAGTTTTCAATAAAGAATTGATTATTTATTGCTTATTTTGAAACACCGTGTAGGTATAGCGTATTCAGATTTTTTCTTCAACATGTGCTTTAATAGACCTTGCTTGCATGATTCCAGGGGCCTTAATCCGCTAATCTTAACGTCGTTGTCATGTCTTGATAGCGTTTCAATAAAATTGCTTTTATCGCTTCTAAACGCAATTCCTGGTGCTATTTATGCATACTACAATTTTGCAAAAATTTGCGACATAAACAGTCATATCTTTTAATAGCGTTGACTTACAAGTTTTATTTTTCACAGCTGAAAAGGACCGTAGACCCGAATAATTAATTTCAAATTTCAGCTTGATATCTCTACGCGCTCCCGAGAAAAAGGGTCTTTACAAACAGGCAGACCGACGGGCAACGAAGTGATCAAGGGTTCTTTTTGAGGTACGGAATCTTAAAAACTAGGATGAATCATGGAGCGCTTCCAATGATTATTTGATAAAATTATTAATCATCATCATCATCACAGCTGATATACGTCCTCACCGAGGGGCACGAGCCTAGCCTAACTAGTTACGTTAGGGCGATTAGGCCTTGGTCAAACCACGCTGGCCCAGTGCGGATTGGTTGACTTCACATACACCTTTGAATTACTTCGCAGGTGTATGCAGGTTTCCTCACGATGTTTTTCTTCAACATAGGAGCGCCAAATAAATGTACATATGAAATTCGTGAAACGAAAAACACATTTGTACATGGCAGGATCGATCGCGGGCCTCCCGATTCTACTCGGGGCACAGTCGTGCCGAGGCCAAAGCGCCACCGAAGCTCCATAAAATTATTATCTGAACATTTTTTTAATAATTTCAGATTTTCGCCGCGGTGAGTAAAGACCAGGTGACGCAAAAATGTGTGTTGGGGGCTGATTTCTAAGACATGGCCATGGATTATAATGAGATGGCCTTGTAGTGAAATAAAAGTGAATGAAATAAAAACGCTCCTAGCAGGCGCTGATTCGTTTGATGAGTTGCAGAGGAAGAACACCGAAGAATTCGCGGCAACTGCCAACAACTTTTTTTCACACAAACAGAACCACCACAAGGGTCCGTTGTCCCTTCTGTCGATCTGTCTTCGAAAGTTAGGTCGGCGATTAACGAATCGTGTTTTATTCAACACTAGCTGTGCCCACGAACTACGTTTCGCCATCAAAATGCTTAACACAGTGTTTAGTTTTTTCCTCCATTTTATTCCATAATGATTCAACTTTATTCTGCCTTTCTTGAGCATTTCGAAATTAGAACAATTTTCGTAGATTCGTAATGCTCTAGGTACTCTTCAGGGCCTACTATCATTTAATACCCAAACGGTTTAAAAAGGAACTTTTATCCGTCTTTTTTGAGCGTCGGCCATGTTGAATTTACGTCAATGTTGCTGCGTTCATAGTGCTCTACTGATCAAGGCCTTTCATTTAATACCCATATTGCTGGGTTTGGAAACGGAACTTTTATCCGTTTTTTTGAGCGGCGGCCATATTGAATTTTGTGCGAATTTCCTAGGTTCATAGTGCTCTACTCTTCAAGGCCTTTCATTTGATACCTATGTTGATAGGTTTGGAAACGAACTTTAATCCACCTTTTTTGAGCGGTGGCCATTTCGAATTTACGTCAATATTGCTCGGTCCATAGTACTCTACTCATCAAGGCCGTTAATTTGAATCCCATATTGCTGGGTTTGAAAACGAACTTTAATTCGCCTTTTTAGAGCGGCGGCTATGTTGAATTTCCATCAATGTTGCTTGATTTCAAGTGCTCTACTTTTCAATGCCTTTCATTTTATACCCATATTGCTGGGCTTGGAAACGAACTTTTATCCGTTTTTTTAACAACGGCCATGATGAATATAGGGCGATTTTCTAAAGTTCGTAGTGCTCTACTCTTGATGGCCTTTAATTTGATACCCATATTGCTAGGTTTGAAAACGAACTTTTATCCACCTTTTTTGAGCGGCGGCCATATTGTATTTATGTCAATGTTGCAAAGTTCTGTCACCAAAGCCTTCATTTGATACCCATATTGCTGGGTCTCAAAACGAACTGTTATCCGCCTTTTTTGATCGGCGGCTCTGTTGAATTAAGGACAATTTTCCTAGATTCATAGAGCTCTACTCTTGAAGGCCTTTCATTTGATACCTATATTGCTAGGTTTGGAAACGAATTTTTATCCACCCTTTCTAAGCAGCGGCTATGTTGAATTTATGTCAATGTTGCTAGGTTCATAGTGCTCCACTCATCAAGGCCTTTCATTTGATAGACATATTGCTGGGTTTGGAAACGAACTTTTATCCGTTTTATTTGAGCGGCGGCCATGTTGAATTTAGGGCGATTTTCCTAGATTCATAATGCTCTACTCTTCAAGGCCTTTCATTTGATACCTATATTGCTAGGTTTGGAAACGAACTTTTTCTCACCTTTTTTGAGTGGCAGCTATGTTGAATTTACGTCAATGTTGCCACGTTCATAGTATTCTACCCATCAAGGCCTTTCATTTGATATCCATATTCCTGGGTTTAGAAACGAACTTTTCTCAAACATGCTCGGAAATGTAGGCATTGTTGTAGTAAAAAGAAGACACAAAGTTTGTAATTCTTGGCTCATGCATTACTTTACCGGCCTAGGCCAGGAAAGTAAGTATGAAATTTCATTTTTGGCCGCTGCTCCAATGTTTTTTAATTTATCTATAACTTGAATTATGTAACTTGTCATACAGCCAATTGCTACCATATTATAAAAAATGCACTCTTCGAGCCTAAACAACGTGTCTCATAATAATATCTCCCCATAAAAATTATAAAATTTTATTTAAACTATCAAAAGTGCCAACCTAAAACTGTTCTAAAACTAAATTTAAATAAATTTTACAATTAAATTCGATTGATATGAAAAGTTATTCAAGTTGACACATTCTTTTCAGTTAAATTAATATTATAATTTTTATGGAGATTTATAAATGAATATCACAACAATTTTATTAAAATGTTGATATAAAATCACACGAAAATATACATAATTTTCGTTGCGAGAGAAAAAAGTAATAATCTGCAGAATTACATTTTTTGCGTAAAATATGATTGGGCTGTATGGGCTTTGTTTCCTTTGCACTAATTGAAAATTAAAAAGTTTAGTATTATTAAATGCTAGGCTACTTTAATTAATTAATTGCTTGATTTGTTCTTTTATTCATATTATACTCATTTGTTTTCAATTCAATTCAATTCAAAATCTTTATTGCATACCATAATGTGTAGAAATAGGTGGTTCACAAAAAATAAGATCATTATGGACCCGTTGGGCACGCAATCGTTGAACAAGAGAGCTTATTATTATTAGATACCTACCTAATATTGTCTTATTTACAGATCATAAAGCTAAATTTTACGAAGATCACGACAATTATAAATATTTGTACAAATAGACATTAAACAACATTTTAATATGAAAGGTTTTTATTTATAAGTATGGTATTATTATTACACTGAATTTCATAATTAATTCCAGTATTACGTCTTTCATTATTTCCTCGCAATTATTGAGAAAAGCACTATACATACCTCGGCGGGAATGGGATTGCCGGACTCGTAATTATTGTCAAGGCCTTATGTAGTAATTTAGAATGTTTTTGTGAAAGGATTGTCTTTTTTCCTTGAATATAGTAGGAAAAAAAGGAGTTTATACTTTTTTTAAATTAAATATTAGGTAATGTTTAGTTTCAATGAACTTCCAACAATGAACCTTGTATAAGAAATCGCTGTATTTGGATTTCATGAATGTTAAAATTACTTAATATCTGTAATATTTCGACAAAAATTAAGAAAAAGATATTATGAAATTGTTTATTACAAAGTATCAAAATCACCATGTTGAACTAAACTACATGAGGACATTGTATCAGTGTTGCTACTTGAAAAAATGTCAGGTTCATGTTTCGTGTGTCAGACTCTACTCATTAGGTCCTTCGTTCGATATCCATGTTCCTTGGGTGGATCAAAAAAAATGTGATCCGTCATTTTAGACATTAGGATCAAGAGAGCCATCCTGTTCCTACGCGTAACGTAACCCAGAATCGCAGTCAGATATTTTTTTTTTGTTATCAATATTAATCTATTACTTTTAATAGTTTTAAATGGATGAAGAGTTTGATTCCTTAGTCATAATGTAAAAACATATAACACCTTTCAAAATATCTTGAAAAGGGTATCTTCACTTTTCAACATTTGAAATATTTCAAAAATTGTACCGATTTTGAAAAAATTATATTAAATTATCTAATCAAAGGCTGAAGATCAAAAACGAAATTGTAATAAATAATATACGAATTTTCTTTGACATCAATAAAACAATAATCTGTTACCAAGAAACGTCTTGTCACTTTCAACTACAAAAACTTAGACGTCATTTAACTGACATTAAACCTCATTCAACACTCCCTCTGGTTTAATGCTAGGGCTGATCGTAGAGCTTCAAATCTAGGTCTTGGCAGTGGTTTCGTCATTATGTCAGCAAGTTGCTCATCGGAGCTGACATGTATCACAGCCTCTCTCACAAAGAAATGGCGGAGTCTGATGTGCTTTGTACGTTTGTGGAATTCTGGATTATGAGCCAGTCTCACTGCAGCTTCATTATCTACTGATAGCAATGGTATCTGTTCCATTGTCGTAAGGTTACTGAATATCCTGTTCAGCCAGATTAATTCCCGTGCAGCCTCACTAGCAGCCACTATCTCTGACTCGGTAGTTGAGATGGCTACAGAGGGTTGACGTTGACTCAACCACGACACTGCGCCTCTTCCATAACAACAGATTACTCCTGTTGTAGATTTCCCAGTATTCACGCATCCACCATGATCCGCGTCACTGAACACTCGAATCCGTTTTTCAGTAGAGGTACCATAAAGTATGCCAATTGCTATAGTTCCTTTTAAATAGCGAAGAATTCGCTTTACTCTAAGCCAATCAGCCTTTGTTGGGTTCTCTAGCTTCCTTGACACTACACCCACAGCGTAAGCAATGTCTGGTCGGATGGCGACCATTAGGTAGGCTAATGCTCCAACCGCCTCTCTGTATAGGAACTGTTTGTTTGTACTTGCATCAGTCTCAGACTCTTCTTGGAACTCGGGAAGTAATTTGTCCATAGGTGTTGCAATAGGATTACAGTTCATCATCCCAAATCTGTCTAAAACCTTTTTTGCGTAGGCTTTTTGGTTAATTAGTATCGATCCATCATTATACTGTTCGATTTCCATACCAAGGTAAAACGAGGCAGGCTTTGACGTGGTCTTTACTTGCTCTTTTAAGCTTATCAAGAAATCATCAATAAGATCTTGATTCGAAGCAGCAATCAAACCGTCATCAACATATAAAGTTAGTAAGATTTTCTAATCTCCTACATTCTTTGTGTATAAACATGGATCTGCTGTACTTTGTTTAAAGTCTAACTCTAGTAAAACTTCATGAAATTTATAGTTCCAACATCTAGGTGCCTGTTTGAGGCCATAGAGACTTCTCTTCAGTCGACATACTCTTTTTGAACCATCTTCAAACCCTTCAGGCTGTTTCATATAAATTTCTTCAACTAAGTTACCATACAAGAAAGCTGTAGTAACGTCAAATTGGATGAGATGAAGTTTTTCAGTAGCAGCAACACTTAATAACGACCTTATTGTAGCCAATCTTGCGACTGGGCTATAAGTTTCATCGTAGTCGATACCCTTACGCTGCTTGAAACCTTTTACTACTAGGCGAGCTTTATATTTTTCAATTGAACCATCTGAATTGCTCTTAATACGAAATACCCATTTGCATGGTAATGCCTTTTGATCTCTGGGTAATTCACACAGATACCACACCTCATTCTCTTTGAGTGATGATATTTCGTTCTCCATAGCTTTGAGCCATTCTCTTTTGTCATCTTTGCTCATAGCATCTTTGAATGTTTCAGGTGAGTCATCGATATCCATTAAGCAAACAAAATCGTCTAATTTCTTTGGTCGAGATAAAGTGCTTCTGTCTCGTAGATTGTATCTATGTAAATCTGGTTCATGAACCATTGGAGACTCCTCAGCGTCATGAAACTCGTTATCTTCTCGACCTGGATCTATCTCTTCTCTCTGAGCTACATCTAACTCATTATCTTCACGAGCTTGATCTATCTCTTCTTCTCCCTCTAGAGCAAGCTCGTTTTGTGTACCGGGTACTTCACTTGGCTCGTCAATGTTTCGCTCATTATCTACCCCTTGAACATCTCTCTCTACATCGGAAAGCTTATCAGATATTGAAATTGAAATCTTGTATTCAATATCTGTTTCAAAGATGATATCTCTGGATCTGATAGTTCCACTGGGAGTCCAGATGCGATAACCATCGTCGTTTTCGTAGCCAATGAGTTTTCCTTTTAATGCCTTTTTACTTAATTTCTGTCGCTTTTGTTTAGGTATGTGGGCATAGCACTCACTACCAATTATTCGCAAGTGAGAAATCTTTGGCTTCTTACCATGCCAAAGTTCGAATGGCACTTTGTTTTTCTGTCTGGTAGTTCCAGTGCGATTCAGCACATATGCGGCAGTATTTATAAGTTCAGCCCATAGAAATTGTGGTAACTCCTCTCTGGCGTGCAACATTGATCTCGCAGCTTCGACAAGAGTGCGATTTTCCCGCTCACTACACCCGTTTTGTTCTGGCGTGTATGGCATTGTCAGTCTCTGTTGTATACCGCGGCTGTTCAGAATTCTTCTTACTGCTTCATTGTCGAATTCTCCTCCGTTGTCACTTAACAATGTTTTCACTACATGTCCGGAAGTCTTAGATTCATTGAGCATTTGGATCAACTTGTCTTTGACTTCAGATTTCTGTCTTAAGAAGTAAACGTGGCGGTAACTCGAGTAATCGTCTTTGAAAGCAACAAGGTATCTGTATTTTGATCCACTTAGAGGAAAGGGTCCACATACATCGACGTGTATCAACTCACCGGGCTTGTTTGCTCTTTGCCTTGTCCCAAATTTTAGACGGTGTGCTTTTCCATATATGCAACCTACACATTTTGTTTCATCCAATGTTAGATCTATTCCCAGTTCTCTTTTGACAAGTTGTTGCACATGCCTCTTATCTTGGTGCGCAAAACGTTCATGATAAAGCTGAAGCATATTGGAATTGCTTGAAAGAATATTAACTTCTAAAGTATTCTTCTTTGGACTAACTGTTTTCAGATTTAGCTTGTACAGTCCTCCTTTAGGATTTCTTGTTCCAACTAGGACAGGTTTGCCTTCTAATTCAAGTTGGCACTTTTTAGCAGTTGACTTAAAAATACTGTTCTGCATTTTGTCTTGTGCAGCCAGTGTTGAGAACAAGTTTTTTGTGAGTGATGGTACTAGCCACACGTCTTCTAGAATAATTTTCCAATTCTGGCCATTGACATCCGATTCTACAATCACAGTGCCATTACCTGCAGCAGAAATAGTAGTTCCATCTGCAGTTAAAACTGTATGGTCTGACTCGAACTCATGAAACGTATGAAAAATATTTCTTCTATTCGTCACGTGTCTGGTTGCTCCACTGTCCACAAACCAGGATTCTCTATCTACTGGTTGTTTGTCACTGCAAGCATTTACCATCAGGATGATAGTTTGAATTTGAGAAGTTGATGGTGAACTATCTGCACTACTTGGCTTCGGCGGCTTTCCATCCTTAATCCATTTTCGGCAGTTACGAACTCTATGTCCAACTTTCGAACAGTAGTTGCATTTCACATTTTCATCTTTCTTATTCTTACTCTTCACAACTTCTTTAGCAACTAGAACTTCAGGAGGCCCTTGACTTTCTTCCTTACTTTTCAATGACCTTTCGTAGGTGCAAAGATTGGTGGTCAAGTTCTCAACAGTTCTATCTTTCTTGTTTATCAAAAGCCAGCTTGATCTAAACGCAAAGAACCTTTCGTCAAGAGAGTCTAAAATTTTACAGATGAGCATCATCTCAGGTAGCTCCGTATTTGCTTCTTCCTTCATTATTTCAGCATTCAATTCACTCCAGATATTTTTCAACTTTGACATGAGAGTAGAAACATTATCATTTGAGTTGTGCTTGAACCCGAAAAAGTCGAGGCAAAGTTGGTAAGCTCTATTTTCAGATTCGCCATCATATAATCGATGTAGCTCTTTCCAGACTTCATTTGCTGACTTAAATCTCATTACTTTTGGTAAGATGTCATCTTTCATGTTATTGGTGAGTATAAGGAGAGCGCATCTGTCACTATTTTTAAATTTAGCAAGAGCTAATTCATAGGCTGCGACTTGAGCGTCACCACCTCCTGGTTGCAGTTCTGGTTGTCGTACTGTGCCTTCGCATACTTCTAGTGCTTGTTCACAACTGCTTAGTAGTATTGAGACTTTGTACCTCCAGATCGGCCAGTTACTTCCGTCCAATAACCCTATTTGAAATTTCGTAGATAAACCTTCCATTTTTTTTATAGCACTACTGAGCACATAACCTATTAAATTATCTAATCAAAGGCTGAAGATCAAAAACGAAATTGTAATAAATAATATACGAATTTTCTTTGACATCAATAAAACAATAATCTGTTACCAAGAAACGTCTTGTCACTTTCTACTACAAAAACTTAGACGTCATTTAACTGACATTAAACCTCATTCAACAAATTAGTCAAGAATTAAACCAACCTACAAATTTTATTGTGACGTGATATTGTCATAAAAAATGCTTTATACATTGGTTGTATGGCTTGATCCTTTTGCCTTACCACCACGGTACGACATAAGAAAAAGACAATTTAAACTTCTAAACTTATTGGTTGGCGAAATCCAGATGGGCACAGCCATTAACAGAAAATATTACATTTTTCTTTGCACTATGTGACAGACTTGTCAAAATAATTTCACTTGCTCCATGTTGATTTTCTACATAAGCATTGTTCGAAAATTTTATATGGTATTTTTTCACTAAAAATAAAAAGTGAATTTAAACAAATAAAATAATGCCTAAATGTTCTTCCGGAAAATTCTAAGCATTGTCGTGTAAGCCATATCAAATTCTGTACAGTAGTTTCGGAGATCTTTCCGGACAAACAGACAAACAAACAAACAGACAAACAAACAAAGAAACAATTTTTTTTTAACTATTTTATCGTTTTCTGCTAATGATTTTAAGGCGACCTGTGTATTTTTTTTCTTAATATTTCGCAATTACAGATTGTTGTACCCCTACGATTTTATTATATGTATACACGGTAATTTTTTTATCACACTGGAAAATTTTAGAGGTAGCTCGGTAGACGCTAGACGACTCATATCAATAAAAAAAACGTGGTTATATTTTTTAAATTTTATCCGCCAATAATATTAAATTATAGACATTGTTCTTGTTTACTACAAGATAAGGTAAGATTATGAATGAATAAAGCATTTACTACTACGGGCTTAGGGAAATGCGGCAACGTCGCATTATTAATTCAAGTAAGATCAATCTACAAATCGTTTGAAATAAGAGTTATTATTGCACTAGACACTACAATAGTGAAAGACAGAGACAAGCGGCGCCGGCGCCGGGCGCCGGCGGCGGCGTTTTGTTGTTTGCTGTCGCTTGTCGGCACGAGCCGGCCGGCTTTAGTTCGCGTTTGACCCCGGCGTGTGTGAACGTATCGCGATATGTCGCGCCCGCGCCTGACGCGCGGCCATCGGGCGCATTCGGAATTTTAATTTCAAGTTAACACATCTCGCGAATACACAGACCTTACTCCGGTAGACCGTAGACTTTTACTTGTGAAGTGAAATTAAGTGTTTGGTGTAAGAACTAGGTAGGTAAGTATTTAAAGTTGTTTCCAATTTTTTAATTACGCCAAAACAACCTACCATAACCGTAATAACTACCTAGTACTGTTTGTTTTCTTTAAAAACTTTGTTTTGCCGGTCCTAAGCCCGTATAGTAGGAAAGTGAAATTGTGATCAACTCAGTGATGACTTTGAATCGGCGACATTGTTGCCAGTTCGCGTTCATTCAATGTTTTGCCTACAACTTCACTCAGTGTCCATATCAGTGCAGTATTTTTTGGATATTTTAGATAATAAATATCTAATTAAACAGGTGAGTAAATTTTATTATTAATGGTTAAATAATTCTTCTACCGTGTCCTGAAGCCACCCTTAAAATAACCAGGGTGATAAAAAAATAACCATGTATAGAGATTAGGAATGCATTAAGAATGCAATTTGTATACAAAAAAAGTAAATTGGCTTCACAAATTTATTTGACTAACGATCGGATAAAAGTATCCTCAAGCATCTTAGTATTTAATACTGTGGAATCTACTGAGCAAGTGAATCTCCCGTTAAATGGCAGTTATAGCCCCGGGGGTTATACAATTACTGCACTACATGAGATGCAAGTTGGAACTGGCGACGATCGCTCAAAACAAACAAAGACCATTTAGCTTAGTTTGCTTACCTGTTATTCAAATAAAGAGTTCCAGCATCAACAACATTGCCCAGCACACTAAATGCAATTTTTGTTATAGTTTCTTTAGAAAGAAGTCCCAGTGCCGCATTTCTTATTTGGACCAATTTCTCATTAGTGACCCAAGTCGGTCGCTGGGGAGTCATTGGTCCATCATTGATAATATCAATTCTTTTTTCTGTTTCATTTATAATAGAATCTAAATCAGTATAGTCAATGTCCTTATTGATCGTCAGCTTTTCACTATATCCCTGAAATATGTTTTAGACTGCAATATTAAATTATTTCACTAAAGATCTAAATTGAATTCAAATAGGTTATACTCATTTTAATGTGTGTGTGCCACGTTTTATCTTGTCAACTGCTTTTAGTTTATTTTCATCATTACAGGCAATAACTTATTTACCTGTGAAGCAAACACCAAAGCTGGTATTTCCTTGAACACTTCATTGTTTTCAGACGAGCAGATAGATTCTTTCATTTGTGAAAGCACACCAGTGGCGTCAGGTATGTAATCCGAAAGAGTTATATTCGGTTGGCAGAATGACTTTGTACTGTTCAGGTTTATATCTCGAAGCAACCGTACCAACTGAAATAAACGAAATTGAATTCACAGTCATATACATGATCTTAGCCTTTTTGCAACAGATAGCAAAAAGGCTACGATCATGTATTTGACTGTGAAATATTAATGACTTAAAACAAGATTACTTGTATTTTGTCCAATCTCTTCAATATATCCCCAGCAATCTCGAAACTCTTTTCTACACCATCAAAAAAGTTATTTATATGGGGCTTATTATACAACAATCTCAGTTCTGACCACCAATCCCCTCCACATAGAAAACTCAGCACTACGTTATAATTCTGAAGATTGTTTTGAAGGTATTTTAAATATATAGGCAATCCTAAATCGTAGGCGTATTTAATTGAAGTTCTTAGGGCATTTAGCAATTTCTTTCTGAAAGCATTAAAGATAATTAAATTTGAAATACCTATATATTTTTCACATTTGAGAACATTGTTCTAGCTTTTTTAAGATGAAAAAGAGGAAACTTACCTCCTATGCAATATTGCGACAGTATCAGTCTCATTGTTATGGCTATCTTGTAATACTTTGAAAACATTAGTCAAGCTTAACTTGGCACTTTCTAAATCTCTTACAATTATATTTTCTATACTATGATATATCGACTGGTAGTTTTTTGCGCAAAATTGTTTTTTTGTTCTTTGGCTTTCAATCAAAATATCTTTACTAGTATCATTATTTTTTAAGTCACTACATACTGCATTGAATCCGTCAAGTATCTTAAAATTATTATCGTTATTCGATAAAACGTAAGTTATTACATCAAAGTGTAGTGCTAGAGCTTCGTTGGGTCGTCTTTTGAAAATTTTGTTAAAAGATGATAGGTCAGATAATAATATTTTTGCATCATCCTCGGATAAACCTGTATTTATATCACCTGGACTTAAATTTTCAAGTGCCACAGCAATCTTGTTGACTATTAATGTTATCCTCGTTAAATAAGCAACGGAAATGAACTGTTTTTTGTTTATTTCGTTAAATAAACGATAAGGTACATTAGTTTCATTTATTTCATATCTTATAATATTGTCGACAGTCCACCTAAACTTGTTTTTTATGAAATCAATGTTAGTATTGCCTTTCTTATTTATCGATGTACTTTCATTGGCAATTTTTGTAATAAGGTTACTAAGATCGGTTACTTTCATAAAGGCATTTTCGTAACTGCTATTTATTAGCTGGACATGTTGGGTGAAAATAGTGTGTTGCTGTAAGAAAAAAAAATAATTTTAATTTATTTAATTTTACGCTTATGTATTTATTTATTGTCTTAATATTTTTTATGAAACACGATATTAAAATTTATTTATAAAAAGATGTTATTATTTTTTAGTAATAATTAAAATCATTATTTTAATTATTAACTCACCGGTTTCGCCACAAGATCGAGAAATGTATTATCACCCCTAGGCATAGACAACCAGTGAAGCAGTGTCGGACAGACAAAAGGCTTTACTTTTG
Source organism: Schoenobius gigantellus (assembly GCA_963935595.1). NCBI lineage: Eukaryota > Metazoa > Arthropoda > Insecta > Lepidoptera > Crambidae > Schoenobius > Schoenobius gigantellus. The sequence goes on along the minus strand of OZ012541.1, from coordinate 42,765,412 downwards.
CTATAAGTTCATCATTGATAGGACTTCCTGGAGGTGGGCGGAGAGCTTCCAAAACCGCTTCACATTCCCAAAACTCAGTATGAGAAGCACGACGAATCTAAGGGAAGAAAGATTGACATCAACTTAGATAAATGGTTGTACTTTTTTCTAATTATGATGTGATAATTTTGATAGCACGCGCTACAATAAAATTTATGATGAGAGTAATTTATATCTTGCCTGAGTCATAAATCCATAGTCCCAGTAAGAGTTAAGTAAAACACTGATGAATTCTGGCAGCATTTCGTACAGTTTGTACATACCAGTCTCTTTAGTAAAACCCACCATTTGGAGGAAGTTTGCATTTGGATCTGTTGAGGGTGAAATATCTGATAAAACTTATTACCGAACTAGTTACGGTTAATACGTCAAGTAGATTTGAGAATACAATATTCAGAATTCTAAGACGGTGAAGAAGCTCAAAATGATAAAAAGCTCTTTTGAATCTTTAGCAATACATATCTATCACTTAGGATACGTTTCACCTGATAAGAAAAGTGGGGCACGAAACTCATCAGAAGTACCGACATTCGTCTTACCATCAGGTGATTTGAAAGCTAAGAGCTTCCCTGTTAAAAATATTTGTATAATAAAGTTTACGGAAGAGACGTTGAAAAATGGTCACACAATATTAAAACATCGAAAGTAACAATAACCCAAAATTTCATAGATGTTGCTTTGCCGGCTGATTTATTTCAAAGTGATTATCTTAAATAATGATAAAAATCATAAACAGATTTAAGATACGAGTACAATTACTCTGCAAAGGCTAGAACTACAAAAATATCTACTGCAGAAGAAACATTGGCAAATATTACGAAAAATTCATTAGAAGCTTGTTCAGCGACATCTGCGTTAGAAACACGGTGTATTGAGCGACAATCATCCATTTCCTGACTTTCAGGACTTGCAACATCGTTTATAGGTACTTATTATCCTCACACTATTATAATACTCGTACCTGAGGCAACTATTATACCTGAGACAGTCGAATCAGTCCCATTAAGTTTACCCGAAAAAAGTAAAAAAGATTTCTGTAATTAAGATTTAAATGAATTATTTGAGAACTTTATATCTTTATATACATGGTTATTTTTTTATCACCCTGGAAAATTTAAGGGACGCTTCACGACATGATATTAGAATGATTTAAATATGAATAAAAAAAATAACTCACTTACTCAATTTTATATTAATTTTCTAAAAAATACAAAAATGCTGCACTAGTCAAGAGCACAGCATTTTTAGAGATTTTTTTTATTTTGTTTTATTTTTTTATATAATAATGGATGTGTCCTGAAGCGTCCCTAAAATTTTCCAGGGTGATAAAAAAATAACCGTGTATATTTTTAATCCTTATATGACGCCAATAAACTGCTATTTCAATAAATTGATTGCTATAAAGAACCATTTTTTTATTGTTGTTACTTGATATGTAAATTTTTTTTAATACTAGTTCAAGTGTAGGTATTCTTTGTTTTTTTTTTATAATTATCATTGTAATTAAGGTAAAATATGACTTAATTTTTGATGTCTCCATTATATGAAGTTATGTTATGAAACTATAAATAACACTTTAGTGCTCATAGAAATAACGACATATCATGTGTGGGGATGTTAGGACTCCGATTGGTTTGACTGCTGACAAAAGTATTGAAATAATAATCGCTAAGTATCATATATAAAATATAGACTGAGATTATAAGTTACATTATTTTTGAAAGTTTTTAAAGCCTGTGGCGATAGTTAACGCCGAAGTGTCTAATAGTGTTGATTATTAATTTTGAACATAAAGTTCTAAAACATACGTTGAAATCAGGACTGAGAATTTAAGAAAAACGAGTACTGTTTTTATCTCGGTACTTTTAGCACCTGGTACCTGGCCGTCGACCTAAGCTGGCAGATATGCATACACATAAAGTCCATACTAAAGCTACTTTATGCTATACATTTTATTTCTGAGAAAATATGTAACGTCTGGACGCCTCTGACTTTGCTCTATTACTAATAAGTCTAAAATAACTTTATTTCTAAGCATTAACCTTGAATATTGGATGAACAATTAGTAAATATCTAGGCTTATCTTATGGTCAATACCTGACAAGAGACCTATATTGTCTTATTGTTAAATTTAAATTACTTGATTATTTACCAGAGGGAGACTCTGACACGGCCCTCCTGGCGAATTCATTGGAAGATCCTTTTAAATAAACTCAATTCGGTTATAGAAGATTATGGTCTAAAAATGAGCATATCGAAAACTACATTTATGAAAATTGGCAACCACGGCAAAGAACCAGCGATTCTTAAAATTAATGGTCATCCAATAGAAGCTGTTAAACGGTATAAGTATTTGGGATGTATGCTGAACTCCAGCTGGGACTCAGAAAGTGAAATTCGCATCAGAATCGAGATAGCCCGTAGATCCTACATAAAAATGGATTGCATTTTCCAATTGAGATATAAACTTAAAAATCCGTTGGCGTATGGTCCAGTGCTATGTTCTATCAATACTACTACTATGGAGCAGAGTCATGGACATTTAACAAGAAATCAAGTAATAAATTGGAAACCTTCGAGATGTGGCTATATAGAAGAATGCTGAAAATATCATGGCGAGATAAAGTTACCAACTTGGAGGTACTCAATAAGATGAATAAGAGGCTAGAAGTAATAACAACACACAAGAGGAAGAAAATTTCATATTACGGGCACATCTACAGAAACAATAAGTACAACATATTACAAGAAATTATTGAAAGAAAAATTGAAGGCAAGAGGGGGAAAGGAAGGAGAAGGGCGTCCTGGTACGACAACTTGAAAAGTTGGACAGGCATAGATATAGCTATAGACTAAAGAAGGATGACAGAACGTAGAGAGCAGTATAGAGAGATGGTCGCCGACACCCGAGAGGGTATGGCACTGAAATAAGAAGAAGGAGATTCTGTAGCAGAGTCATCTGCATGAGTTGTTGTATCTTTCCTATTTAGGTCACCAATGCAGCAATGCTTGCATTGCTGTGTTCCGGTTTGAAGGGTAAAACAGGAAGTGAAATTATTGGTTGGGTACTGTGACTTGACATCTTATATCAAAAGTTGGCAACGCATACATTGGCGGGCTTGAAGGGGTTGTAGATTGCCAAGTCTTACAGGAAACACATGTATTTTAGGCGACTATAGTCACTTACCATCAGGTGGGCAGCCTATATGTTGGCCAACTTGTTCAACAACAAAAAAAATTACATCTATCCTAAAACGTTGTTAGCTATCAAACCATACTGAGTGCAGGTATGCATAATGATTGTTCAGCTGGTATATACTCAATGTTATTTATTAATCATATGGCTTATTTCTCGAGTAAGGCCAGATATCGGGTTGTCATAAAAATAAAAAAACATACCAGTAATCTCGGTGAAATAAGTCAAAAGGTCCCTCGCAAGGTTGTCAATTATAACTGAGAAAGCTTCAAGGGAATATTTCCACACCGCCCTCCACGTGTCTCTGCAGTCACCTTCAATGTACGATTCATTGGAACACGCTTTCAGTTTATCCCAAAGGATGTTGAGAGATTCGTTTTGCGGAGCAGTCGAAACACTGTTTAGTATATAGTCTATTTTTGCGAATAAGTTTCTGGCAATGAAAAACAAGAATCTAAGTTTATTTATTAAAATATTCAGAATAAAATTTAAATTAAGTAACAGCAATGTTTTAACCATTAACATTTACTCACTACCCAGTGAGTGAGTGAATGTTAATGGTTAAAACACTGCTGTTTAACCTAACCTAACCTACCCAACACAAATCTGTGTTAATCTGTGTTAATAAGTGAGATGACATATAAAAGTATAGTGAGTGAGATAAAATTACATCCTCAGACCATGGACCTACATTTTTCAGGTCCGTGCCTCAGATATACTTATTTATTACAAGTAACCTTTATTGGAAATTCTTTTGAATTGTCATTCTAAACATTATAATTTTACAATTAGAGTTTCTTATTTCGATTGTTTAGAATATTTTGTAGAATTTGGCTTGAGTTTCGATAGTTATCGCTGTAACTTCATAACAAATATACTTACTTATTAATTTTATTTTTGTTGATGTAATTATTTTATTTTATCTTACATTATTATATACTTGACATTTGTCGTGTCTTGTACAAAATATAACATTTAGTAATCTTTGAGTTTATCTTACCTCAATGTGGTATTTTTATGTGTTTTTCTAAAGACGTCATCAGCATACTTCCAAGCTTCTTTTAAAGTTAGTTGAGCACTAGAAGGTGCCGTATTGTTCATCAAGTCTTCCAAAATATTTTTTATTATGACAATGTCTTCAACGATTTCATCGAACTTTCTCGAAAATATGAGAAACACATGAGGCTCAAATGTTGTCATGTTCCATTGAGTAGAGTTCTAAAATGAACAAAAACAGATAAGCATAGGTACTTATAGGTAATTTCATTCATCAATATTGATACTTACCAAATAACCAACATAAACATAATATGCACATTTTTAAAAATTAACTTACAAATTGTGTCAAATTTTGATGTCGTATAAATTGCACCCATTCTTCTTGGAATGGCTTGTCCATACAGATTATTGTTTCAATAGCTTTAATAGCATTTTTAGACGTAGAATTTAAGGATAGTAATTCTGATAATGAATTGTTGTAGCAGGGCCATGAAGTTTCAGCATTAATTAATGATACGATTGTTTCTGACTGCAAACAAAAATTCATATTGCCTTTAGTGTTTGATAAGGATTATTAAGAATACCTAAAAATATAGTGTGAAGTTGTTCTTCAACATCACTCGTTAGAGATTTACAAAATATATTACATTACATTAACTTGATTAACATTTATAAATGGAAATATTTGAATAATTGAAAGAAATTAAAGTTAAAGCAATGAAAAAGAAACAATATTTTTGTATTTCTTTATGGTTTATTTACACGTACTTACATTTGTGTCGCCATTAGCGACGGCATCAATGATATCAACGATCAAGTGGGGTAAGTTTAATATTACAGTGAACAATGCATTTGAAGTGGTTGGTGGAAGGTCAGATGAAAATGTTTCGTTGTGTGACGCCGCTAGAAAATAAATAATAGTAACAGGCTTGAAAGTGCACTTTTGCAGACTAGAGTGTGAATAAAAAAGTTCATATAAAACAAAAGCTGAAGGGAACATTTGTCATTAAAATAAATCATTTGTCAATATAATTACAGATATAACTGAAAAATAATAAAAATAGTGGATGTATCGGGCCAATATTACAAACCTACAAGTAACTTGACGAAGTCATCAAAAACAGTCAGAGGTCCTGTTGTAGAACTGAATGCAAGTTTCATTTTGAGCCAAACTTCGTTGCTTAAATCAAACGCCTGGCTGTCTAACAAATCCAGAAAACGGAGTATTATTTTTATGCTGAAATTGTAAAAGAAAACAGATTTAATATTTAGACTATTTAGACTAGATGTTCCTTTCCCTCCGGATAACCCTTGAACTTCTGGGAATTAAGAGATAAAAAAATATTTTTACGTAATGTATTTCTCTAATGGTAAAGGAACTTTTATAGGAGGTTCAATAATTTAGGAGTTTATCGATTCAAACAAACCAGTCAAACCAATCTTCAAACAAACCAATAAAATAAAATAAACCAATTTTTTCATTTTCTTCTTTTATAAGATATAAATTTAGAATCTTAGATAAGATAGTATGACATCTCATTACCTTAAGCGTAAACTTCTATCCATATTCGTCGTACTAAACCAAAACTGTTTAGCCTCCTCCAACATACTTTTAACTTTTGCTTGAGTATCTTCGTCCATTCCGTAACTAGAGAACTCAAATAAATACGGGTAATCTTTATCCAATTTAATATATAAATTCTTAATTTCGTTTATCAGTTTCGTCCAATTGACTTCAAGGATCAAAGTATGCGTGGATGACTTCACCGATGCAAACTAAAAGAAAATATTCATGTCGTATAAAATGTCCCCTAGCATGCAGATTTTAAAAAGACAAGTTAATCGAAAATTCAAATGCTGTACATATGTACACATGTAATGTATACATGTTTAACTTACAGCCTGAGATATGTTTGAATCCTTTCTTAGTCCAACATCAATGGCACGTGAAATGTTGCACAAGACGCTTACTAAGCTGTCTTTGTCTTCAACAGCCGATAGGTTTAAGTATGATGATGCTATATCCGAGCCCTTGCATACAATATATTCATTTGGAGTTGATAAAGATTTGTAAGTCTTAAAAGAAAAAATCATCAATTATTTATTACATTTTTTTTATTATATAGAAGTCAATAAATTTTCTAATGGCTTACCATATTTTCATTCTTTAACGTATGTATCATGGTTTGAACTACTATTGGATATAAACTTTTCATTGTCTTCGCTAAACCAGGTGGTGTAAGGTTGATCTGGGCATTGATAGCACTAACTATGGTAGTGAGATCTTTTAGTATAGGAGAAATTTTAAGTTCTAGTATAGAGTTTTGTTTCACGACTTCTTTAGCTAACGCACCGTGCACGGTTATTCTGAAATGGAAATAATAAGTAGAAATGTTTAAATCCTCCTGCAAGTGTCTCTTTATTTAGCTATATTTTGTGTTTGATTTTATGGCATTTTGATTTTACGTAGTTTCTTAGATCGAGTTCTAAAAAATGTTTTTTGCTTTACAATGAATTTGGTTTGAGCTTTTGAAATCAAAACAAAAAAGAAATCTTCACGCCGAACAGGATTCGATCTATAACATTAATATGTTGATGCAATGACAACTTTAAACCACCGAGAACTTATCCAACCTGATCGAAACTTCAACAGCATGGATCTCTTTTTATCGTGTAAGCTAAAGTAGACGTTATTCATGGCTTCACATTTATAAATAAAGTACAGCCACACATAATAAATATAAAAAACTATTAAAGTTACATACAAAATCTGTTTGCCTAAATGCGGCCTGTTAAAAAAAACTTTCATGAACTCAGAGTCATCTGTAACGTTAAAAAGTATATTCCAATCAAGACTGAGTTTTTTCTTGGATTTGGTACTAATGACAGACTCGGTAAAATTCTTTAAAATCTGGAAATCCTTTTCAATGGAGTACAATTGCTCGGAGGTATCTTTACCAAAAGTTTCTTGAATAACTAAAGATGCCATATTATTTATCTGAAATATAAATTATATGAAATAGAAAGTTGTTTGGTTTGATGATCTATTCATAAAATCTCTTCCATTTTAGGTATATGTTCTGTTGTTACGTACCAGATCTCTGACGTCGTATATGCCAAATGACCTAATTAAGTCCCCAACATAGGTTTTGAAAGAGTCAGTGCAAAGTTGAGCCTTTAAGGAGTTGGCTTCATTCAATGATACTGTGAAGAATTGAGCAAGTTTGTTACTTTCACAAAAGATTTGGCCACGAAGATTCAATTTTGATGTGAGTATCTGAAATGGACCAATTCTAATATTAATCCTGTCAATATTAAAATAGCAATACAAATTGATTTGACCGCTCTAGAAGATTCCCAGAAATTATTTATAGCTCTTTATTTTATACTTGCTGTTGCCCGCGACTTTGTCTTCGTGGTATTTATTTGTATCGTAATTTCATTTATATCACGATAAAAAGTAGCCTTTGTCATTTCCCAGAGCTTAAGCTATCTTTATACAAAATTTCCTTAAATTTGATTGGGTAGTTTAGGCGTGAAAGCATAACAAACATAAGGACAGAAAGACGGGCAGAGTTGGTTTCGAATTTAAAATATTAGTAGGGAAGTAGGAATTGAGTGACACATTAGCGAACTATATTGAACACAATATTATTATACTTATATAAACAGAAATAACATACGAATTATTAACAGTTATCTCAAGCCTATTTATTACATTTCACCACCTGGATGAAATGCCATACTCAAAAAATAAAGGTAAAATATAAGTAGGTCAAATATCGATACAAAGAAGATAATTACCTGTATTTTTTCAGTATCGGCCATTGCTTCATAACCTTTTCTTACTATGTGTATTGGTAAATTCCTTAAAATTTTAACTGCCTCAGGGTTCTTCAGGGATACATCATACGCCATCTGCTGTATGTTCCAATTAATGGCTACTACTGTATTCGCACCTTCGATCAATTTTGCAAGTAAAGTGGAATAAAATAATACTTCATGTCTATTTCTTTCTGGTAATAATTTGACAATAAAATTCGATATTTGACTCAATCTGAAATGAATGAGAAATAATCGTTTTATATAGCATTAACGTTAAAAGTTATTTTTGTGATCGTTAAGTTCAATTCATACTCACATCTGAAAAGGGTCCACAGTATTTTGTGATGATACCGTTGTAATAGTATCGATTGCATTTTTGAACGCATTTGTAACATTTTCCATGCTATGACGACTATCATACACATTACCAACTTGTGTTAGTACGAAACTTGCTGCGGACTCTACAGGTTTATTAAACTTTGCAGCCATAAATGCTTCTAAATATTCAATGCCCATTGCAATTGTGTCGGTGATGTCTCGTATTGTCTTGAATGTTTGTGTATTTCCAAGCACTGGCTCGAAATGGTTCATAATGTTTTTGAGACTGAAAACACGTGTCGTCTAAGAAATTTGAAGAGTTTTTTGAGTTCATAATGTTGGTAATATTTGAAGAACAAGTAAAAGTGAATGAGCGACGACGATCGACGTTTCCATAAATTGTATGTTGATTGTTCAGTTTCAAATATCGAGTCACTGTGCGTCTTCGCTAGACGTGATCAGGTAGACTGTGCCCGGGAAACCGCGGTGCCGAGTTCAAAGTTCTTTGAAAAAGTTTAAAAGTATTATTGAATTTTTATTTAAGAAATTTACAGTAGCTGAATGGAGAGTACGGAGATTAATCGTACCCGACTTGAAGCAACATCCAGCAGACAACCGTCTATTACATGAGACATACCTATAGCGATTTACGAAATATATGTGTAGGTTCATACATCTCTGCCTAAACTTTACCAAGAACAGGCCTGATGATATTTTTTCATTTTGCTGTATGAATCCAGTACCACGGAGAACATGAACTTACATAGATACATTGAAATAGGTAAACTCCATCTGTCTCCCAGTGAAGATGGTAGTGATGGCCGGCGGCAGAAAGCTGTCGAGGCGCGTCAGACGAAAGACGGAAGTGGTCAAATCTCCCAAGGTCGAGATCCTCGCGTCGCCAGATAGCTTATAGTATATGTTCCCGATCTAGAATAATGAGAACAGTTCATAACACAAGTCTACGGTCGGAGACCTTGTACTAGAAAGAACCCGCAAGGGCAATTTTTTTTCTTTCTCTGTATTGTTACAGAATTGTCAATTGGCAGATAGTAATCAAGAGCAAATAGTTTGAGTTCAACCTCTTTTACAAGATTGGAAAAGTGTTAGTTTACATTATACATTTTTGAAACATCAGACTTGATTAATATATCAATTACTTAAGTAAAAAAAAATAAATCAAATTCATTTATTCATTCACAATCATCAGGTGTGGAGCTGACCCCATTTCCAAACAGTTTTATCATTCAAATAATTTTTAACTGTATACAGGTGTAAATGTATAATGCACCCGCTTCTCGTTTTAGGTAATTAATGCCGATGTTTGGGTCTCCTATTTAAATTATGTACGTCACTATGCTTGTAAAATAATTCAATATTAACACTTAAGTACGTACAATATTATCCCATTGAAAATATACTGAGAGGCAGTAGTCAATACCATTCTCTTAAAATCTAGGATTATTCCACTTCATTCCATTTCTGAGAACAGTGCGTGAATAGAGCTTATAAATTGATCTTCTCGCTGATTATAGCTAGCAAAAAGTGTAATAGATAAATTGCGATGCCACTAAATTAAATGTAGCGGCATTATTTTGTAATACAATAACATCACCACGTTTATGGGTAAAATATAATTGAATGCTTTTAACATGACCTTAAATTATGTCAAAAATTCTGTAATAACAATGCAAATACAACGTGTTAGGTAATTGCGCAAAACCTGCAAATAGTTTGTTCAGAATCGAGAGTAGAATCGATTCCACTAATACAAAAATTGGTCAGATTTTATTAAACAATTTTTTTCTACCATGCCGCTTTTTAAATTTATTGTTTTAAACGCTTTTTTCTATTGTCTTTATTTAACTGTCGAAATATGGTTTTCTCAGAGGCCGAATTCTACTAATAAGTTACAACTGAATCGAAACTGAACTGTTGCGATCGACGAATCAGAACGCCACATTATCACGTCATCGAGCAGTTGAAAGGCAATATAAGCGCCCCGATTGGTCGACCGCAACGGTTCAGTTTCGATTCGGCTGTAACTTATTAGCTGAATTGGGCCCCAGGTCCGTGACCATAGAGCTTAAAATTTGCAAGATATGCAACAAAATAAAAATGGAAATATTTTATTTTGATAATCCTTTTGTTTATAATTAAAATAAGTTGGGGTAATATTTTCGATTACTAAACCATAAAACATGTTGCAGGGAGGACGAGTAACGATACTTACCATTTTAATGTATTTACTGAAATTGATTTCAAGAAGCAGATCCGTGGCCATTTTCTGTATATCTTTGTCGGAGAGCTGGCACAGTTGGCTGACAAAGATCCCTAAAGTCTCGGTATCCTCAATCTTGATGAGTGACGATATAGATTTCACATTGCATCTGTTTATGTGTCCCTGTGTGATCTGCAAAACATTTAGTGTGACAAGATATTGAGGCTCTAATAGTGATCAATAATCACCTCGCCTCACGAAATAAGCAGGTGTTAAAAATATAGGAGATATACAAGTACATCTTTAGGCGTGTTATAGGTACACCGTAAATATTGAATTACTCGACTCGAAAATTTACTAGCACTTTCAGGCAACGATTTAGGTTATATGTCTAAAAACACACTTTTTTTAAATAATTTTAAAATGTGTCGCCAACTCAATAATTCCTTAGAGGTCTTACTTTTAGACAGAAAGCTATTGGCATCTTTGTCGGCAGCAACAAAGTTGGCAATAACGCTTTGATCCGTCAGTACTTCACCCCTTGCGTTTGACCGTGACCTAAGTATTTTAGTGAGCACGCGCAACGTAAATTAGCTGGCAGGTAAGATTTTGCACTATGGCTTTTCAATATTCAAATAGAGAATATGCGAGGTTTGAGTATGATTAATTTATTGCAATATGGACATTTTGCAGATACTAAAAAATGCGTGACTGAGATAGTTCTAGTCTAGCATGGTATTGATACTCGTAAATAAACAAGCGAGCGTACCTACCTAACGTCGTAGACGTTGTTGTATACAAATGTGCGCCGTTTATAGGATATTTTGTAAACGTAATTAATCAATATTTTTGTATGGGGGTGTAGCTCGTTTACCGTACAAAACAGTTTTCACTATTTAGTTCTTGGGTAATTAAAAATTCACAGTGATATATAACAAACATATGTGTAATTAACTGTAAGTGATCGATAAATTAACTATGGAATTATTTTCGACGCTTGAAATAAGTAAGTCATTAAAAATATCCATTACCGATTGATACCAACTTACACCTTGGATACTTAGTCCAGCGTCTAGGACGGCATCAGCAGACGACTCCGTCATATTCATCTCGGAGACGATGTATCGCTTCACGCGGTCAGGTGTTCGGAATAATTCCTTGACTTTGAGCCCTTTTTCTGAAGAAGCAAAAACCAATTCTTTTACGTTGGTATGATAACTTGTCGTTTAATTGGAAATTTGATAAAAACCCCAGAGATACGACACGATGATAGAAGAAGAAAATGGTTAAATGGTATCGTCAACGACGTAGATGAAAATTCTAGTTTTGTTCATCAAATCAAACAAGTATCTATCTATCAATAGATATACAAGGGCAATACAGGGGCAGTACCTTTCATTTACATTCTCTTTTCAGAATATGGGATAACGTGACTGTGGAATCAAAAGACTAATTCAAAATTCCTACTTAGGTACCTACACAATAATGATTTCAAATAGTACTCGTATATTGAAACCCACATTGTAAGTCCTTGGCAAGAAAGTGTTGTATTGTCTAGCGATAATACTCTCGAAATATGTTAATAATACTCGTAGTTATTATTATAGTCATCATCATCATTACAGCTCATATACGTCCCCACCGAACCGAGGGGCTCGAGCGTACACTATGTTAGGGTGATTAGGCCTTAGTCAACCACGCTGGCCCAGTGCGGATTGCTCGACTTTACAATTACATACACCATTAAATTCTTCGCAGATGTATGCAGGTTGCCTCACATTGGTAGGTACTACATGGCGGTCTCGAAACCTGGACACCCCGAATGGAAGGCAATTGCCGAGTCCACAGTGCCACCGACACTCTTATTATAGTATTATGTGCTAATACAGTAATTTGGGTTATTATTGTTACTATTTACCGAGCGATGGATAAATTCAAAACTAAATTTCCACCTCATGTTAGCTGTGTTTAGCTAGCTGCATCTGGAATCTTTCAAATCAAATGTTTATAGCTAAACTTACTGCTGATGCGCACGACCTGAGGCTCGTCCAACGCATCTGCAACGGTTGCCAGGATCCTCAAGGCGTTTGGAACTGTACTGGCTGCTTCCAAAACAGTCTCGTTGTTGAGCAGTGGTGAGATGTTGTGTTGGATTCGGCTTAATCTGCGTTAATATTATATGGATTAGATTATTCGCCAGTCGCTTGTTTGGCAACTCATAATTTCTTTTGGACGGATATCATTTCAGTGCTGTAGAATTGATTTTTATAGTTGTAATTAATTAATGAAATAACCCCATCATTTTGAATGTTATTAGATTATTTAATAAATGTTAATCCCAATTGAACAAAGACTTAGTATGGATGTTCTGTTGAGATGTGGTATTACATTATTGATAAATGTATGATCATGATTAATTAGTTTCAAAGTTAAATTGTGCCAATCATCGTACCGGGAGACGCAGTGTTGGTAGGCCCCCCACAAGGTGGACCGACGATCTGGTTAAGATCGCGGGAAGCCGCTGGATGCCGGAGGCGCAGGACCGATCGGTATGGAGATCCTTGGAGGAGGCCTATGTCGATCAGTGGGCGTCTCTTGGCTGATATGATGATGATGAATCATCCTAATAGGAATTTGATAACTTTATAGTTCAAAAGACGTACCTACTAACTTACTTGGATTTTTCGTATGCGGGTATTTCCTCGAAATCCTCCATCGGCGAGCACTCGTTGTTGACGCTGCAAACGAAGGACTGCAGGAACGTCAGTATCCCAGCGCTCGGCAGTGCTCTCGCAGGGAACTGACCTGAGGAAGGGTTGCGTGATAAGCATATCTTCATTGGCCGCAAGAACACGCCGACACACACATCAATGAATTGTATGATATGGCAGACTAGGTACATTTTTTCTAAACGGTCTACTCCGACTTTAAGTAGAAAAAACCGACTTCAAAAACACTAAAAACTTAAAAATAATATAAGAATAGGTACAGACAACATCACACTTCTATATTGAAGTCGGCGCCAAACAATGATCTCCTAGAAAGTGTTAAAATTTGCCACCGACTTCAATATAGAAGTGTGATGTTGTCTGTACCTATTCTTATATTATTTTTAACTTTTTAGTGAATGAAATCTTTTCAGTTAAAGAAACCCGAATTTAATACCAGCTCACCTTCGGTGAGCTGGTATTACATTAGTGTTTTCCTCTATTTTCTATGGGATCCAATCATCAGATCCTGACTTTGATGCCATGGGCCATCCTTGCAGTATACTCTATCGAATACGAAAAGAATTTTGGAAATCAGTTTAAAAATGACGGAGTTATGAGGTAACAAACATAAAAAAAAAATACACTATAAAAATATACATGTAACTTACCATAAGTACTGTAAGTTTTGATCGTGTCAGCAAGCGATTTAATGTTCATTTGCTAGTCATTAAAACCCCTCTGTTTACCTATATAATGTCTTCATTCATTATATCTTGTACTTTTGTGTATTATATTGAAACTAGCCTTGTTCTTGAACGACTGTCCAAAGAGGCCATATAGAAGTTATACTTTTCTAGTTATTCAAATCTGACGTTTGGACTTGACATTAAAAAATAGTTCCAGATTTTTACGGTTTGCTATGTCAGTTATATAAATTTTGTAGTTTCGACTAGGTATTTGTATTTACAATGAATTTATGAAGTCAATCCTTGTGTTTATATTATTTGACCACCTCATTTCACATATGGCGCCCAACGTGAATTAATAAACAAGTGAAATAGAGATGGTATCCGCGGAGTAAAAGAAGTCTTCAGAGCAGTCCACGGCAAGGAAGTGAACAAATTAGAGAGCACGCTGCCAAGAATGAGATGGAGGAAATAGGTAGAGGTTATATTTAAGAATTGTCGAGAAGAAAGCCTTTGCAATTGGTAGCAGAGTGCAACAAGTCTGAAAATAGGTTCCGTGACATAATTTTTTGAAGTTTTGTAGTAGGTATGTATATTTGAGGTCACAGGAATCATTGAATGTGTCGAAGGAAATTTGTGCACTATAGTATAGCAATATAGATGGTATCAACAACAAGTCTTAAATCAAGTCCAGGTGATAATGTTTTAAGTTGTATGGTATTTGAGTTCACTGGACTAATTGAGTGTTGAGGTGACTTGTTCAACCAGCGTCATGCCTTCGTATTGAATTTTGACTACCAGAAGAGTAAAATAGAAGAACTTGGGCAGCGTCAATGTTACTCAATCTAAGACATTTTGTGCCGTGGAGGAGTAGCGCGAAGACAATTTAAAGTGACTATGTTAAAATAGAATCGACATGGATTATTAGACTTTATTATTTATTATTAGACAGTAGAGATGGAAAGTACGGACACCCAAAAGCACATTAGTTGAACCTTTTCGAAGGCCTGTCTCCTCTTGAAGTGTTTCACAACATCATGATATGGCGAAAGAAAGACAGTAGAGGCTTTATTTTTTTTCGGCCGGAGGATGTCCAAAGAGGCCATATAGAAGTTATACTTTTCTAGTTATTCAAATCTGACGTTTGGACTTGACATTAAAAAATAGTTTCAGATTTTTACGGTTTGCTATGTCAGTTATATAAATTTTGTAGTTTCGACTAGGTATTTGTATTTACAATGAATTTATGAAGTCAATCCTTGTGTTTATATTATTTGACCACCTCATTTCACAACGACGTTTGGTAATAATAATTATTAAAAAAAAAATCTGGAGAGGGCCACTCTTATCATCTAGGGATATAAAAATACCCCACGACCTATTCTCATACACAATAAAATTCATAAAAACCTGTAAAGCCATTTCCAAGGAGTTCGATAATAAATACTTGTGACGCGAGATTTTAATACATTGGATAAACTCACATGTAGGAAAGTCTTGGTTGTCCACGTTAGCTCTCACCGCGTAGAGGCACAGCATCACCAGCGTCGCCCACACTATGCCGGCTAATGTTATCTGTGTGTGCAAAATTTAATCCAAATTAATTTTGGTTATTAGCTTTTTATCCCGAATATCAGTGTGTTCACTAGGGAACGCGCGTTCCCTAAGTAACATTTTATTCGGGTCTCGGTTGTAAACTTTGCCTCAAGGTTTTAAAAGAGTCATAAAAAGGTTAACGTTTTGCTATCTGATCGTATTAATATTTTAGGTAGATTAATAAGTCCTAAAACTAATTAACTATTATTATAACCGCTGACAAGAGTTTAAATTAACGTTATTTTTACTTAGGTTTTAGGAGCATATATCCCTAAGATCTTAAAGCTGTCGTAGACTCCTGATTCAGTTCTAGAAAAGCTAGCATTATACTAAAGTGAGATCTAAAGGTTAATTTTTTAACTTATATATAGCTATAAAGTTATGGCATTTTAAAATCACCTGTAAGTCATTTCTAAAAGCTACATGAAACCTTTAGGCTATATTAGAGTTATCTAGACAAATAAATTAGGATTATGTGGTAAAAACCCAAACCAGTAATGCTATTGTATGAGCTTACGGCATGATTTAAGTTCTAAGATAATATTTTAAAGCTTAAGAAACATCCTCAAAAAATTTAAGTTATCTTCGCAAGTTTTAAGCAACTGCAAAAATAGCCTTTTTTTCATGGTGGGAAATGCGTTACGCATACCCCGCGCTTGGGAAGGCGCGGGGCTATGTCGGACTCTCCGCGGCCCCTAGGGGCAGAGTGCCAGCCAGGAACCGCGGGCTACCGACTAAAACCCACCGATGCCCCTCACACACGCCTTGGCGCGAGCACGTCCATTATCGCTGTGTCCTCCTCATCAGAAGAGGACACGCCGAGAGGGGACGCGTCGCTGCCTAACAAGGTCATGGGAACTCGGATGAACACATCCACGACCTCGTCGGCGTCTGCTCGCCTAGGGCGATCCCCTCTCACCCCCCCAAAAGGGGGAGGCCGGACGGTGATCCCCTGGGGCATCCAGGGGATAAGCGACTGGCGGCAACCGATGCAATGCAGGGCCCGGGCTTCCCAATCCAGGGATGAACTGCAAAAATAGCCTAGTAGTTTTAACTAGCTCCGCCAGATAATCTTTAGATCTTATTTTGGCAAACATTAATAGTTTTTAGCTGTAACAGTTTTAAAGAGATTAATTTAAATTCTTTCTAGTAATTTCCTAAAGGCAGCCATATTTTTAATGATATAAAAAATCTATCGGAAAAAAAGCAATATTTTGATAAATTAAATAAGGAAATATTTTGATAAATTAAAAAAAAAAGTAATGTATGCTATACATTTAAAACGTATGTTTTATATGGATAGAAGTTTCATTTCTAATGCGATTTATCATCAACCATCATATTTTATAATTTTTATTTTATTAAAATATCTTCAGAATTTTAACTTACGAAGGGCCCACCTCGTATACAGCTCTATTATCATGAAGTTTTACAATAAAGTGCCAGTCGCAGTATTTTTTAATTTTTCCTGACATCAGCAAAGTACGTATTATTTTTATGAATACAACACTTACCTTATCTCGCCATTTTAAAACAGGTTTTAAGTTGTCATAAAGATATATCGAACGAACTCCTTATAAAAGTGACTATATTTATTAGTATATATATTCTTCTTAGTTTATAGCAGTATATATTAGTTTATTATTATATCTATAGTGTATACGTTTATAATTATAAATAGTTTTACTTCCCGCAATTTTAAACCTCTCTTACACCTGCTAGGGTTGGCTGGTAGAGATCTCTTTAAGAGATAAGCTCGCCCTTGTACTTAACTCACGTATATAAAAAATGTATAAAAATTTGTGTGCAATAAAGAATATATATATATCCAAGACCATTTAGATGGTTATATTAACCTTAAATAAAGGTATTGTGATTTAAACTATAGGTTTTGCTGTAGCTCTCAGAAAGGTTCTAAAACGTGGGCCCTTTTTGCACTCAGGAGGTTATTATAAGGTTAATTATACCTTATTAAGTCTATTAAGACTTAGTAGCAGATATCCATATATAGGTTCTAGAACCTTTTCAAAACAATTCTAGAACCTAAATTGTTACTTGGGGCGCGATATGATGTAATCGAACTCGCGATAACTGAATTCCACGCAGACGAAGTCGCGGGAAACAGCTAGTACAAATATATTGATAGAATTTTTATATATGCTTTGTCTGATGATCGACTATCCCTTTTGATATCAGCTAGACATTATAGAAGAAATTATTGGTCAAGAAAATATATTTTTCACTATAAAACAGTAAGCAGTTTCTGCCATGCTTTTAAGATTTTTTGACACACAACAGAGAATCTCTTGGCTTTCATCTCACCTCATGGTAAGTGACGTTAACACCGAAGATGGAAGCGAGCTTCACCTGGACTCCGCAACAACAACTGTGACTATTATGGCGACAAACTTGGGTAACACCTTGGTATTTAGCCAGGCGGGTTCAGAAGTCCTACCACAGGTGGGGCCAGAAGCGTTTCTACTTAGTTTAGCTTAGCTTAGCTTTTATTATTTCTAAAGATATATATGCGTCAAAAGATATTATTGAAAACAATTTACCACCAAAATCGTGGGACATAAAAATACTTGTAAACGTAAAAAAATATTCAATCAAAAAATAAAAGAAAAATCTAAATCGCTGTCTGGAACCGTTTTTTGGTAATTTAGTAATACTTTTACTTAGTAAATACTTTTCTACCCTAGGGAGAATCGCTTTCAACTGACAGCTGTCAAATTATAAAAAAGGAACTAGTTCTATTTCATATTTCTATTGAACCATTTTCCAACTTTCTATACGGCCACTCAGTTACAGCCCGGTGTCAAATTGAAAAAAAATAAAGCTAAGTATAAATTAAAGACTCTATTTTTTAATGACTTTATTTTACTTTCAACTATTTCTTTAAAATAACATAGATATCTCTATGCTAATGATTTACAGATATACGAGCATTGTCAGTTTGCGGACCTTAATGTGACAATCGAACGTATAAATTTCGATCTACAAAAGCTTAATTATTGAACGAAATCCTTTGGTCTCACCATAAATCCTGTCAAATCTCAGGCATTGATTATTGGTAGTCGTTACTTAAGAAATAGTGTACAGCTCTCCTCTCTGGACGATGTACCAATTACTATAACTGATACAGCTAAAGACCTGGGTGTAATACTTGATTCCAATCTTTCATGGCAAGCTCAAGTAAATGAAATCAGTCCAAGTCCAGAAAGCGGCAATCCGATCTTCATTTGTTTTTTCGAGTTGTAGAGTTTTGTTTATTACTTCCGAAAAGCAGAGATTTGTATTAACACAATGAGTTCATCTGATTCAGATATGCATTTAACGCCTGGTTTCATAAGGTTGTTGATTTATTAATATAAAATTCACCCATTTTTTCTTTAGCTAATTTATGTTTTTATTTTACTCTCCTTATATTCGTTATTAAAAGTACAGTGTTGACCTCGGGTTAAAGACTTATTTAGTCCCTCAAACTATAGGCTTAGCTCGGGCGCCAAAACCCGTCTCGGGATTAAATAAGTTACTTTCACCCATAGGGTAATAATGTACTATGGACTTTTGAGTTTAATGAAACATTGGTATCGATTCTGGCATGATTCTCTAAACCTAAAACTAAATTTGACAACAGTCTCTCCTTGTCATTTTGTATAGAGTATGACAAGGATAGACTGTTGTCAAATTTAGTTTTAGGTTTAGAGAATCATGCCAGAATCGACACCACTATCGCATTATATTAGGTCCTTACATATGAAATTAGCGTTTTGTATGGGAGAAACATAAAGTCGTTTTTTTAAAATAGAATATATTTATTCAATCAAAGTATGTACCATTGCTATCTATGCACTTTTGCCATCTCATAGGTAGTTCATCGATCCCTTTACTAAAAAAAACCATTCAATAAACGGGATCAATAAATTCTTTGAAGGCGGTTTGGACTGCCCCATCAGAGTTGAATTTTTTTCCTTTCAAGAAGTTATCCAAATTTCGAAAAAAAATGGTAATCTATTGGAGCAAGGTCCGGAGAGTACGGTGGATGTCTTAGACATTCCAATTGAAGCTCTTCTAATTTGGTACCGTCTGTTGTGCAGTGTGTGGTCTAGCGTTATTATGAAGCAGCAGTGGCCTAGAGCGATTGACCAGCCTCGGTTATTTAGCAGCTAGCTTTTTCATCATGGTTTGCAGTTGCTGATAATAGACATCTGCCGTAATCGTCTGGCTAGATTTAAGCAAGCTGTAGTGAACGACACCAGCACTAGTCCACCAAACGCTCACAAGTAACTTTTTTGGAGTCAAAGTTCGCTTGGGGCATGGTTTAGCTGGTTCGGCAGGGTTCAGCCATTGCGATGAGCGCTTCCGATTATCGCACAGGACCCACTTTTCATTACAAGTAATGATTCGATTTAAAATCCCTTCATTATTGTGCCGGTTGAGTAATGCAATGCAGCAGTCAACGCGCGTTTGTTGATTTGCTTCAGTCAATTCGTGAGGTACCCACCTTTCAAACTTTTTCAACTTCCCAATTTGCTTCAAGTGGATTAAAACAATTTTATCACTAACACCGCAGCCTGCAGCTAACTCGGACGTGGTTTGCGATGGATCCACTTCCACAATAGCCTTCAATTCTTCATTATCAACTTTGGTCTCCGGCCGTCCACGGGGCTTGTTCTGCAGGTCGAAATTTCCAGAATGAAAACGTTGGAACCAAAAACGCACTGTGTTTTCTTTTGCGGCACTGGTGCCACGGTGGAACTCGTGCTCTTAAATAACGCGATATTTCAAGTTTTCTATTTTGTAAACTGAGTGACGCAAAGAAAAAAACAATTGAGGAAAAAACAAGTGAATTATAATTTTCGAAACACAAAATACATGATTAAATAGCTGTATAAATTTGAATTTGGAATTCCTAACCATAGAGGAGATATTTGAAATCAAAGTGGCCAGTACGGCAAAACGCTAAACGCAATTTCATATGTAAGGACCTAATATTATTATAGAAATTTAGCCGCATGTTTGAGAAAAGCACTATGCAAGCCTTGGTCACAACTGAGCATTGCTGGACTCTGTGATGCGTGCCACTACTCCCGAAGTCACGATCGTCTATACTACAATCTTGCACTTGCGGGCCGCGGCAGTAATGTATCTACTAATGTATCTGGGATTCCTAACTGCTTGAAGCCTACCTTTTCTAAAAGTGTCTCTATGGGTTAATTGTATCTCTGGGGAATAAGTCCGCTTTAGCCTTATGCTTCAAGTTAAATTAATGAAAATGGATATATATATATATATTATGTGACTTAAGAGATTCGAAGCGGTCAGGTCTCCTCTTATGGGGATTTGTCACCAGTTGAAAAATTCAACTTTCAAGACCTTTCCCCGTTGTAACCGTCCTGTGCTCGAATAACACACCGAAGAGCTTGGATCTGCAACAGCATAATAGGAGAGCTGAAAGCGATTTCATACATACATGAAGCATGCAGCCCCCATTCCGACTCGTCGCGAAGCATGGCTACGACGACCATGCTCGGCAGCGAGAGGTTTCCGCTCCCCAGCGCGGCGATAAGTTCGCCGCGCAATATCTTTATACATCCGATTGCTTAGAATAAACGGTTGGAGCAATTTACGAAAATAGCTATGAAACGTTTGAAGAATTGTTGAACTTAGATCAATATTTTAATCCCATACTTATTTACTTTTAAAGCTTATTAGTGGCCAGCATTTTTTACGATTAGCTATACTGGAAAAAGTTCGCATTAATGGCTGTCTTATAGGTTGATTATTTATTCTATATCACTTGCAAAACCGATGTAGCCAGTAAATTTACTAGAAGGTGTGCATCCAATGTTACCAGTTTCCGCTTCCTGATAAGGTAATCCTTCCAGAGCAGCAACCGTAGCTGCCTGCCTGCCGCCGCCGCCATGCTGAGCGGCACAGCGCCCTTTACCGCACATTACTGCAACAAAAGGATAACCATTATGATATCGGCTACAATATGCCTACTTCTGAGCATAGACCTTTCTCAGGAGAATGTTGGCTGTCTCGCACCCAGATCTCGCTCATTACGTATCATTCGTGGCTCTGCAAGGCGCAATGCGAGGGTGGTTATCCCGCTTTGACTCTGTAAGTCTCGAAGGCAACTTCAGGCCAGGGGGCTGATTCTCATGGATTCGAAAAAAGATCGAATTCGAATTTGTTCTCGAGCGGTAGTCACAGCTCAGCCAATAAGGAAACTAAACATGTCGAAGTCCGCCATTTATTGAAAGAACGTCGCTTGACTTATCTCGAGAAGTAAGATGGATTTTTCACTTTTTTATCATTCTATTAAATAATTATATATTTTAGATAAATAAACCTTCATTAAAATTATTTTTATTCGTATAAATAATAGTTTTAAGTGTGTATTTAGACAAACAAAATGCCAAGCTAAATTCTAAAATACTCGTAAATATATAATGCAACTGAAAATAAATTGAAAAATATAGATACTTAAACAAAAAAGAAAGAAAAATAAATGAACACCATACTACCATAAATTTGCAATTGACGTCTCGACTACTCCCGGAGCACTCGAAACAATACAAGCGACTTTCCATAAAGAGATGGCGGAGCTCGACATGCCCTGTGTAATGATTGGCTCAACTCTGATTACTGCTCGAGAAAAATCTCGAATTCGACTTATTTACGAACTGTGCGAAAATCAGCCCCCTGTTCCTACAGGTCGAATTAATGAAATCGGACCTCGATTTCGAATTAGCTTCCTGCATGGGGCGTAAGGCATTAGAAAGGATATACTTACCATAGTAAACCATTCAGCTCTCAACAGCCGGGGTCAACATGCCACCGGCTCAGTTTTCCACAATAGTATAATTCTATGGTTTTAAAGAAGTGTAGATGTTTATTACAGTGTAGGACACTGCTGTAAGCAGTGAATTTAGTTTTTGCAATTATAGGAATTTTACTTAGTTTTCCATCCTTGAAGGTGATGTGATAGTAACAAATAGAGGTTTAACATTTTCAGGAAATTCCTAAACAATTTACATTAATACTTCTACACGTTTATATAGTTTTATAAACTTGTTCATTTCTTTAATATAGTAGACTAACTTTTGCCCGCGACTTTGCCCGCGTGGAAGTCCTTTTTTAATGATTCTCTTTACGAACCCCTCCCCCCTTTTTACACCCTTAAGGAATGATTCCGGGGATAATAACTATTTTTATCCCTCATACAACTCAAACATCTCCATACAAACTTCCACCCCCCTTTTCTTTCCCTTAAAGGGTGACGTTTGCGATAATAGTTATCCTATGTCCTTTCCTAAGGCTCAAACTATGTCTATACCAAATTTCATCTAAATCGGTTCAGTAGTTTAGGCGTGATTGCGTAACATACAGAAAGACAGAGTTACTTTCGCATTAATAATATTCGCAAGGATAGGTACTCTCTGATTCCACTCAATATACTACTGACGACGTCAAGGAATCTCAAAATTAACAGTGACGAAATTACTCTAGACGATATTCGAACCTGTGTGTGACCTGGTCGAACTGAGCTACCAAAGTCATTAAATTCTTCCAGTTACTTGTTTTACCTTTTGCTACAAGCCAGCGTTGAATTAGGATCCTTGCACACTAGGGAAGTTTGTTCGGTGTATTTCATATCACCATCCTTCCATTTCAGGCGGAAAGGTTCCGGAGGGAGGTTTAGCCAGGTATTACATTGGACTGGTGGACTGGAGTCCTACGGCATACACAAGTCTACTCAGCTTATTGCCATTTGTATCGTAATATCGTCTATTTCAAACAAACGGGATAATCACCCATCTTGAAAAAGGCCTCTCATACACTACGACTTTTTGCAGCGATATAGTCGCGATGCAAATGCGCTGCAATCGCGATATATAGACAGTATCTAGATTTTTATTGCACGATATCATTTTTTTTTGTTATTGTATCTGCTGTCCAGAGTAAAAACATGAAAAGTTTTATCAAATTTGCTGATAGACTCGCTAATTTCATTGTGTTGCCCAACATTGGAAGATATCCAATGTCCAATTAGTTTAATTAGACCATTTTGTCTAATTAGTTCCATGGAATAAGTGAGTTACCGTTGCCTTTTATTTTGATACATACCTGCGTATGATCTGCGTAACGCAAAATAATGTTACATTACACTACGACTCTTTATATTTCAATGCTCTACAAGAAGTCAATGATGTTTGAGAAAATGTTGAGCGCAAAAACAAATATTTTTTGTTCTTGAAGAATCTATATTGAAAAGAACATTGAGACAAATATATGCGATGGTTAAACCGGTTTGCGCTGCTTAAGTTTGCATAAGTAAACAATGTTTGTTTCTGAATTTAACAGAAGGCGTGCATGACTATATTTAGACGCGCCGAAATGCGATGATGCTTTTATTTTTATTTGTAGAGACGGTTATCTTCAAACACTGCAAGCGCATTGTTAAGTAAATTATATTTTGACATGTAAGTTATTCTAAATAGCTTTAGATAAAGATTTTGAACGTTGAACTGAAACGCTATACACTGAGGAGAAAAATAAAAAGTAACCTACTTTCTTGCAAGGTAACATTTTGAAACAAAAAGCATTGTAAATTTTAATATCTATGTAAAAGAAACTTGTACAAGCTTTTTGAAGTGGTGACTGACTAAACTTTTCTGAAATTATCTACTCTTTTTCTTCGATGTTATTTATTATTTTGCTTTCACTGATAATTATTTTTTTAATTTGGTAGGTAGGTAGGTACTTCAACATAACGAATCTCTAGACACTAACAATAAATGATTGAGATAAAAGATAATTATATTTTAATAGTACCTATCTATCTATATAGTACCTACCTACACATAATAATACATGTGTAGGTACATCTTATGTGACTAAAAAATTATTCCATTTCATACATAATGTAGGAATGAACACAACATCTCATTATTTTATTTTGAAATCGGTGCAGATAATCGGTGATTATGAGTTAAAATTTGACGCTGATTTAAAACAAACAACCAAGTGAGAGTTGGACTCGCTCACTGTGGGTTCCGTACATATATATCCAAATAGGTACCTACTTATGTTCCTAACTATGTATACTTAAGGTCAACCGGGGCGAATGCGTCACAATACTTTGCACGGCACATTTAACTAATTATGACAAACATACTATATATCATTCTAAGCGATCAGTTACGATACGATTTAGGAAAATTTATCTAATTTCATGTTATGATACAATTTAGTGGCATATTTAATAACTTCTACGTGTAAATTACGTTTCTATGAAATCTAGCATTTTTAGACTCAATAACCCCAGGTGGGGCGAAAGCGTCTTTTACTAATATTTTGTAATTGGAAGAGCTACGAACAATTGATATTAAGAAAACTTATTAAAGTACTAGTGTTTTATTAAATTTTTATCTTGTACGTAAATTTCTGGGCTTAATTCATTGAATAAAAATATTCGGGGCTATAGCGTCAATTTTCCTTGTTTCTTGTAGACGCATTTGCCCCAGCCTAGATTCCAGGGCCACCAAACATTTTTTTTCTAATGGGTTCAGGTATTTAAATATTAAGATTAAAATAAAACAACTGAAAAATAACCTACGTATAATTTATTAGAATTAGTCTTACGCCCTTTTACAATCATTACAAAAAAAATGAAAGGAAATAACGTGCGACATATTTTAGTTAACATAGGCTACAAAATTATTTTTCCTACGGGAAAATATTAAAGTCCATATTATAAGTTTAATATTTTTACGCCTTCCCGAGTAAAGGGGTCTTGACGGACAGACGGATAACAAAGTGATCTAAGGATTTCGTTTTTTTGAGGTGTTAGAAACCCTGTGTTGTTTTGTGTGTATTATTTATTATATTATTTTTTATTTATTTTTTTTAATTTGGAAAACGGTTTATTATTATTTTACCGAAATAACTTGAAAGAATATAAGTAATAAAGGGTCAAAAAGTCAAGGGCTTTTCCATCATCAGATCGGCTCATAACTATTAGACACAAATACCTGATTAGCTTCAGAAAAATATATAAATACGTTGGACGTGTTTACAAAATTTATAATAAATATCAAGGATTTCCTTGGACATCTCCAGATCTTGACGTGTTATAATAGAACCAATTTAAAAGTATAAAAATCTCAATCTCATACAAAAAACAACAACATGGCATGGCATGACAATGTCAACATGGCAATCGAAGAATGATATAAGGCTTGAATGGGAGATACCTCGCACAGCATCTGTAGACCTGTATCATCTTTATCATCACAGCTCATATACGTCCCCACTGAGGGGCACAGGCCTGCCCTAACTAGTTGTGTTAGGGCGATTAGGCCTTATAGTCAAACCACGCTGGCCCAGTGCGGATTGGTTGACTTCACATACACCTTTGAATTACTTCGCAGGTGTATGCAGGTTTCCTCACGATGTTTTCCTTCGCAGTAGGAGCGTCAGATAAATGTAGGTAGGTACATATGTAATTCGTGAAACGAAAAACACATTAGTACATGGCAGGATCGATCGCGGGCCTCCCGATTCTACACGGCGCACAGTCCAGTGTCGAGGCCACAGCGCCACCGACACTGTATAATGTAATATTTGTAATATGATCATCTTAACAAGGTATCCTACGTAGCTCACCAGTGTCTTGGCATGATAAATGTTAATTTGACTTATCATTGCGTTGGCGTCATTCAGTACTACATTATTAATCAAAGATAATGCCCACTGCCAGACTGCCAGGTCATCTGAAAAATAATATTGCTTCGGGTTGTCAAATAGCAACAAGCAAACCCTCAAGAAAAGGATGTAAGTATCGTTTCAGACTAGTCACGCGATGCACACGGTTCATTCTGTTGAGGTGTCATTATGGCATCCATTACACGATTACAGTCGTAAGAGTATGATTACGAGGTTTTTTAATACTTCTTAGGTGGAAAATAAGCACGTAGTACTCCTATATCATGTTTTGTGGTAACCATAACCATGTGCAATTAAATGAAGGTAGGTAGCCATAAACACCTGCTGGTACCTATAAAAAACTGTCACCACCCTCGGCATAGGCTAAAGTAGCTTTAAGGAAAAGCTACTTTTTGCTAACGTAACTAAAGAAGAAACGTGGGATGCATCTGTCACACACACGTGATATTAGAACTATTGTTCTAATGGCACAAAGGCGATAGCGAGTGATCGCTATGAGTTAGGCGGTAGCCCCCCTGGTATATCTTGACGACGCCATATTAACAGTGTTTGGTTTTCAGCACCTGGTGGCAGAAAGTGGAACTAAAATTAAATATTTAGGCTAGGCAAGTAGTTAGTTAACCCTACCTAGATTACTAACCTTCGTCGATTCGACGACGACTTCAAAAGCACCAAAAAGTCATAAATAATATAAGAATACATACAAGATTATTTACGTTGTAAGTATATTGAAGTCGGTTCTTTCTTTTATTTTATTTTTTCAATCTTTTGTTAATAATTTGAGCCAAGACAAACACCAGAGTAACTTAAAAGGTTTTTCGCTCTTAACAATTTCGAGAATTATTCCCGAACTCCTAATCTACCAGGAACCTTACATCATCAGCTCAGTAGCTTGACATGATGACTACCGGACGCAAACACCTGAATATCTTAAGCAGAAATATGCAGCACTTTGGACGTGGCTATGAAATTCAAGGGTTTCCCTCGATTTTCATGGGATCCCATCATCAGATCATGACATGGTGGCAATCGGACTGCCTCGGGAGTATACTCTTTCGACAACAAAAAGAATTTTGAAAAAAGTGCGTGGTATTAAATAAACATTAAAAGTAGTCTTGATGTGCCAACATACTACCTTCTAGTAATAGGTATTGTAATATTGTTTATCTATATTCGTGAGAATGTAGATGAACAATATTACAATCAATCATCGAACATTTCAAAGTGAGTCTATGCGCTCTGATTGGTTGATCGCTAGGGTTCGGTTTCCAAAGAGCGTCGGTGGCGCTGTGGACCAAAGAGCGTCGGTGGCGCTGTGGACTCGGCACTTGCCTTCCAATCGGGGGGTCAGGATTCTAGTCCCTTCCACAGTATATGGAGCGCCTATACCTATAACGTATATCCATTAGCGTAGTAATTATTACTATCGCTATTTTTATTCTAAATCAATTCAAAGTTTTAAATTTTTTATAATAATATTTTTATAAATTATTTTAATAGGTAAAGTAAGCGCCGCGTCAAGTTATACTGATTGGACTATTACCTTTGGACTATTCTTATGTTATATGTCGTTCGAAATAGCAGCGGTTTTTGTAGTGCAAATGTAAAGCTTATCGTGGCGCTTAGTGTACTTACATACAATCATGATCATGTTGTAACTTTCTGCCTAAGTATTTAAATTAGAGACGATTCTGTTGACTTCATTAGGATCTCACATTCTGACTTTGTGACAGTGGGACTCTAGCTCCCTAACCATGATCGCTCAAAATAATATACAAACCGCACTGAGAGCGGGATGGCACTGGCACTATAGGCAGCAAGAGCGGTGTCTCTGTTTCAATATTGTTTTAACCTTGCTATAGGCGATCATGGTACGGCCCCTGGTAGACCGATAATAATTTTAACATTATTTTTGTATTTTATCATATATTACAAAAATATTTTTTTTAATATCGGTTTGTCTTTGACAAATAAGTCGGTGAACATGCATAAAAAATAAGTGTTACAAACGAACATAAAAACTCCGTCTTTTTTAAGTCCGTGAAAAACGCCCTTCCTTTCATAAAAGAAAAACAATGTAGGTACCTATGTAGTCGTAAAATGGGTCTATAAAAGGAAACTATCAAGCGTGGGGTCAACTAACAATAAATTCTGTTTGATTTATATAAAATACAATAGTATCTACATTATGATACGAACGCGCTATGTCGGTGACTGCGTACGAGGCGCGAGCCGCAGGCGAGCGCGACAAGAAAGCAGAGTACGTAACACGTAATGACCAATGCGCGCGTGTATCATACGACGTTTTTCATCACACTTGTGAGGAAAATAAAAGATCTTGTGGTATTAATATTTTTCTGAAAATGACTGCGCTTTTTTATCAATCTTCCACTGCATGAAAGTATCGTATGCCGCCAAGTATTTATCTTTTGACTTTGGCGGCAACAAACTATTACTAGCGCTTTGCGCCTCCATAATTATTTCCGGCGGAGTTAATAATATGGATTCTTCTTCACTTGGACTCGACATATTTGTAGATTGATTTGAGATCAATTACAACAAAAAGGCAGAAAATTTCAATAGCGGGAACATGCCGCGCGCCTTTTTTTTTCGCGCGCTGCCCGGGCATGGCTAAACTCTTCATACAGCCAACAAAAAAGGGCCAAACAGCCAAAATTCAAAACTAAATAAACCGAATATTTTAGTTTTTAAAAAACAAGTTTGTGTGAATTTTTAATAATTTATTTTAGTTAAGTATAGTTATTAATTATTGTTTTTTTTAAATGTCGTTGTTAATTTAATATTTAAGTAACCAGTAGTTGGCTGTTCATTTGTTTCCAATTGGCAGCCGCATAAAGTTCGTGCATGGAGGCGGAAGAAACGCCACAGCACGTCCTTATGGAATGCACAAGCGTGGCCGACCAACGGGCGAAACTTCTCCACTCCCCGGCATCCATGCCGGAAGCATGTAGTAGCCCACAGAGGCTGCTGGCATTCTGGGAGGACCTGGGATGGATGGAGTAGGATGTAGGCTGACGCAAGGTCAGGACGCACAATGGCCCAATCAAGAGGCTAAGTGCGAAAGAGCCCCGTCAAACTAACTAACTAAGTCGTGTTAAAAAATAAGTAAGTATTAAGCGACAAAAGAGGATGCCCGATTTTGCCCCACTATCAAAGACGACGACCAATAAAGCGGTATTTCTAGTTAAATATATTTTATCAAAACATGATTTTTCAGTATAATATAAAACAGATAGAAGCTACAGTTATTTTCGGCAATAAAATAACAACTTACATGCATTTCCTGTTACAAAATGGCAACTGCATACTTACACGGAAAAAAAAAGATATCTTGATTCAAGAAAATATGCGGTTATATATGCACTATGCAGTTAAATGTCTTGAATTAAGACGATGTATTTTTTTCAATTCAAAAATGATATCATTTTGAACGAATGTAAACTGCATTCAATCAAAATAACACTGTCGATTCACTAAACATAAGAATCTTGAATTAAATAATGATTGTCTTATTCCAATGAATTGGTTTTCAATAATACTTTAGTATAACACGATCACGCCATTCAGTCAAGATAACAGAGATTTTGTCCTGAACTCTTCTGCCTTAAATTGAATGAAATAATTTTTTGATTCAATGATATCGGTTTTCTAAACCACTTTATTTAGACGATCATTTCTTCCAGTCAAGATAATATTATCTTGTGCTCATCTCTACACAATTAAATGAATTAAATATAAAGTATTGAATGGAGATTCTGTCTGCCTTGGTTCAACATAATCGATATGATTGATTCAAGTCATTACTTCTTTCAGCCAATATAACTGAAATCTTGGTTCTAAATACCATCTACTTTAAACTAAGTAGATATATTATTGTTCTGAACAATTATTTTCTTTTGCATTATAACATCAGCATATTAGCTCAATACAATATTTTGTTTTCGTAAGATTTAACATTTTGAACCAAGCATATCGACTTATCTGATGGAAATCTAGGTATTCGAGTCAATATAATTTTTATTGTCTTAAAAGAATAATTTCTATTTAGAAGAAAATATTCTCTCGGTCTAAAGTATAAATGATCTTCAAAGAAACTGACAAAAGCTTGACTTAATGGAATAAATTTATCAGGGCGAAACCCCACTAAACAGCACCGTTTAGATTCCTTCTCCTCATAGGTATATTAAATGTTTTTGTGGCATTATTGCTATTGTAACGTACACTTTAGTTACACGGCGTATTTATAAATAATGTAAGAACTCCAAGGGTGCTACACCACTGCTTAGATTGCTACACGACGATTCGGAGATGCGATAAATAAAGTTGTTGCATCTGAGCAGTACTATAACATCTTCGGAGCTCTTGCATTATTTCTGGTTACGTCGTGTAACTAATGTGTGGATAGCAACAATATGTCACAAAAAATAATAAATATGAGGAGATGAATGTTAAACGGTAATGCTTAGTGGGGTTTTGCTCTGATAAATTCATTCCATAGAGCCAAGTAGAGGTACAACTGGATCTGAAACAACAAAAATAATTATGACTACAAAGTACTTCGATCATCAAAAACACATTATTTCACTCAGTATTGTCAGTTTCTTATTTAATTCATTCGGAAAAAGAGTTTTAAAAATAAAAACATTATAATTAAGTATAAAATATTATTTATTCATTAAAAATTAACTTTACAGTAAGCGATTTCCTTAAGATACACAATTAATTAATTCCCATTTTTATACAATTTTATTGCTTAACTATATAGTCGCTATATTTTGTAAATTTTTAGAGATGCAGTAAAATATTTCTGTGCCACATACATCAAAAGATCTAACGACCTAAGCCATCTCGATGATCCCTACGTGCAATACCCTATGCGGTAGATCACTTATCTATATTTTTGCATTTTTTTGTGGTCTTAATCTACAAACCTTACATTTGACAGAATAAGTCTATATTGGCAGACTGAACTTTAAATTTAGACTCAAGTTTCCCTTAACTAACACAATATACACAATAACATATTTTTTTCGTTTCCCACCTTTTTCATCATCTGCTTTTATATAGAGGCGTTATTATCACCAGGGTTCTGAAAGAAAAATGAAAGTAAAATACAATATTTTTGCCATCATCATAACAGCTTATCTACATTACGTCATTACGTCCCTATCGAAGGACTCGAGCCTTCCTTAAGTTACGGTGTTTAGGTCAACCACGCTGGCCCAGTGCGGATTGGTCGACTTCACATACACCATTGAATTTCTTCACAGATGTATGCAGGTTGCCTCACAATGTTTTCCTTTACCCTAGGAGTGCCAGACAAATGTACATATGAAATTCGAAAAAACACACATTGGTACATAGCGGTCTCGAACCTTGAACCTCCCGATTGGAAGGCAAGTGCCGAGTCCACAGCGCAGTTATTTTTGTCCAAATGACTAAGTTTTTATGCAATTTTGTAGCTGATATATTCATGTTCAGTCCGATCTGCTGATTATGAATGTGCCAGCTATAAATGTTATGGACAATATAATCCAAAGGTGCAAGGTGACTTGATTTAGGTGTTCCGGAGTGTATAAACGACCATGAGCCATCGGACTCGCCCACCGAGGGTTCCAGTAACATTATAGAGATGCAACCGCATATTATCGTACTAAGCTTAGAGGATTTTAAAAAGTTTTGAAGGATTTTTTATGATTTCCAAAAGCAAAGTAAAAGAATTTAAAGAAGTTGTATTCTACGTTGCATAAGTGTTGACTCACCTCAACTAATATCATGATACTCTCTGACATTCTTGAGTGAAAGCTTCCCAGTCTTGGATGACTCTCAGGATGTCTTTCCATGGATCCTGGGACGGGTGGGATAATGTAGGCTTGCGTCGAACCCATGTCAACTCCGTTGGTAATTTTGTATCTGAAAATTTATATTTTCAATGTTATTTGGAAACGTCATATGTCATATACGAGGTGTAACAAAGTACCTTACACTAACACTCAAGGAAGTGAATGAATGTAAAAAAATTCCAAAGTAACATTATCGAAATATGAAAAATTTTGACTACAAAACAAATTTAGATTAAGTATATTGGTATACTCACTGCAAAACGTTGAATTAAATCTTTCGGAATTTTCCAGGACTTCAAAAGAACAGCAATAATATTTTTTGGTACGGCCATGGTAATAGTGCGCTGCTTGCTTCATGTTTAACTAAATTTGATCTGAGAACTATTAAAATTATCACTAAACTTATACATTTACATTATATTGGCACAACATTCGTTGGTTTTCATACTCCAAACCAGTCGCAAACACAGAAAGAATTCATCAGACGAAGGCTTCTTCACTGAATTAGTCAATCAGGAACGCGTAGTGTGGTATGGTTGACGCATTGTGGAAGAATATTCGTACAAGTTCTCTGTGGAAATTGTGTTTTTCATCCAAGCATTGTGTATTACATATGAAAATCTGACATCTTGTTTGAAAGTAAAAGTTTTAAACCGAAAGTGATATTGCCTTAGTTGAAAAGAACATTTGTTTTCAAAGTAAGATAACAGAATTCTTGTGCTAAAGCAATATCGCATTAGATTAAAATTCTATTGACTCTATTCAAAATTCACAATTTATTTACATTAAAACAGTCATAAATTTTCGTCCAAGAAAAATAAAAGGTTGGATGGACAAAATATGTACTTGTAACAAAGAAAAGTACGGTATTAAATCAAAATTTTCAAATATTTTAATTGAAGAACTTTTTACATTAAAATAATATATACACACTCTTGAACGAAAACAAAGAGAGTTGTGATAAAAAACCTCAGTGTATTCGAACCAAGACAATGATTTTCTTGTGTTAAAGTAATGTTGCATTCTATTAACAATCTGTTGACTCCATTCAATAATGTCTTTAAATTTCATCAAAATAATAAAAGTTTCATCGTGTAACAAAATTTACTTTGATCAATTGGCTGTGATATTAAAACAAAATTTGGAATAAGTATTTAAATCCAAGAAGTTTTTGTATTGAAATGAAGCACACACACCCTTCAACGAAAATAATTCAATTCCGTGGCATACTGTTTCAAAGTAAATTGTTTTGTCTCAACAAAATATGTTCAAAACAATATAATGTTTTGAATGAAAGAAATCCCGGGACTCTTTTTTTTTCCGTGTATATATGCATTTTATCGTTGTAGCTACAGTAACACATTTTTCAATGTTAGGCATTATTTCTTTCATTACATTTTTAAATATTTATTTCGTATAAATTATAAAATATATTACATTTCATCATTTCAATTAAAAAGCAATTTTTTCAATGACAGAAGGTTGATAGATCGCATAGAGTATAAAACCCCGTTTTCCATCTAAGCAGCGCAACATTTTTTAAACTAACATCAATAAGTATTAATTTATATTTTGCGTTTCTTTTATACAATTTTAATGTTAACATTTTTAACCACGCTATTTTTCACAAAGGGAATCTTATTCATAATATTTTATATTTTTAAATGTAGCGCATACGCTGCTCGATGACGGTCAAAAATCATAGAGCATTTACCCTATCAAAAACTAATGACTCGCGATGTTGTTGAAAATTCTCTAAATCTGTACAATTAGGAGGAACGCGTCTAAAATAAGTCGCATCATTGCTTGCGATTTCTGTTACCTACACATTTTATTCCTTATTATTGATAATATTGGATATCAATAGGCTTATTGATGGTGTTATTATAATTGATTGTTAATGATCGATAGTTCAGCATAACTAGTTTGACGTCTTTTTTGCAACTTGCACAGGTCGCATAGGTTAGGTTAGGAGTTATTTTTATGGATATCTACGGAACTGCAGCTTTAATTAAAAAATCAATATTTGATTTCTATTCAAGTACAAAAAGCGTTTAAAATAAGCCTGGAGTTGTTTCTGTTCATTGCAATTTTTAGTGGGGCAAGTCTCCATACAAAAGTGAGCATCGTCCTTTTATACTAATAAAACATCAAAAGGGTAGGTATAACATCTCTCGCATGAACACGCAAACACAGCATAGACGCGCTCTGTCGTATAATGTAGAGGTAAATTACGACGTGACCCTAGAACTATTCAATAATGTGAGTGATTAGGTAACCGGTGAAGGTCGTCTTCTTTTACCGGTGCTGTGCTATTACATGGTCAGTTGATGCCACCTAGAAAATAGATTAATGTTTTTTACATTTTTGTATTTTTTAGCTCTTTTCTGAGTTCTACTGCAACTTTTTAACCCAACTTCAATTCTTAGAAAGTTTAAAGATTTGAACCGGTTGAAGCTCGGTACTATGTGTATTATGGCCAATTGCCTCGTTTTAATATATTTCCGCGCTAGCTATTAAATTCTTGTGTCTGTGCCATTCGGTACATCACTACTGACTTTCCAATGGTGAAGTAGTCGCTTACCGCCAATGCCGGTGTTTGGTGCTATCGAAGTAGAACCTTTTTTTGTCGAAAAAAGTAATTATTTTTTATATACTTTGAAGTCTGGTCGTTTTGTATGTTTTATAAAAGTAGCTTAACTTTTGTATGCGTTAAAATCTTTGATTTAACCGTTTTCTACACCATTGAAGGACTGTTGTATACACTCTTTCAATGCTGTAGAAAACAGTTGAATTCAAATATTTTTAGATTACATATCTCTTAAGTTTATCATTGTTTAAAAAACTTGTCACTGTCGATCAGTTGTACCTTGGTCAGTTCAGTGCTTTTGGTACAACCTTTATGTTGTTTCAATCAAGCTATTTCGTTTCACCTAAGTATGCTGATATTCCCTCGTGTACATTTGCTATATATGATATGTTTGGATGTACCTGTATTTCCTACTAGTTTAAAAGACTTTTGTTTCTAATGTGAAAAAATATTATGAACGTTATATAATGTCTCACTAGAATAAATAAAGTAATTATAATAGAAAAAAGTTAATAGTTTGAGGAAATATCAGTGATTTACACCCAAATGCTCAACGTGTCCTAGGTACTTACACTGTGGTACATCAGGGGTGTTGTACCTTGGCATTATTTACCTTTTTTTTAAATATTAGTTAAGGCAGATAAGAATGATATATAGAATATGTAATAGGCACTTTCCATTTTTCTTTATAGCAGAAAGTTGGTCTACCTAATTTGCTGAATAATCCTAATGATTCACTAATATCATTATCATTTTATTTAACTAGTAATAAAATAATTAAAAGGGCATGACAACAGTTTAAACACACTTTCTTTTTATACTTTAATTGTGAATTGGCTAAAAATAACGAGAATAAAAAAGTCATAGTTAATTCAAATACGTGAAGCAAAGAAAATGATGCGTAACAAGTATTTTCTAAATAGATGTGGACAATCGGTCAATGTGTGATGTGGACATCGCACGCGCACATAATGACCCTGTTTGTTAAGAAGTGATTCGATTACTATTCGTATCATGAGTGCGGCGAAACTTAGACGTGTATACAAATCGATGGGCTCGTAGGTGCCGGCGCCCGCGGGTACCCAGTGCCCAGCGCCCAGGCGGAACATGTTTTTTTTATATATCGCATTTTTAACATTTACCTATCATTGTTTACGTGCGAGCCGGCGTTTCTAGGAGGCTTAATTCGTAAAAAATCAAACAAAGTTGACTTAATTAATTATAATCATTAATTAATTTTTATCACACAGGTCCACTGCTCGAGATAGACCTCTCTAAGTGCAAACCACTAAGTACAATCTGCGGCTACTCTCATCCAGGTTTTGCCAGCCACCTTGCGTAGATCGTCGTTCCACCTCGTCTTAAGTCCTACACTTCGTTTGCCGACGCATGGTGTCCACTCTATCAGTAATTTCCCCCAATGGTTGACGGTTCTGCGGTTGATGTAACCAGCTCATTGCCACTTCAGCTTGCTTATCCGATGGGCTATGTCATTTACTTCCGATCTCCATCGAATCATCTCATTCCAGATCTGATCCTTCAGAGAGACTCGGATCATAACCCTTTCCATGACTCGCTGAGCGACTTAAAATTTGTGGACCACCAGCCCTACCGAGAGTGGCCCTGTTTCGGCTCCGAATGACATGTATGGTAGGACGCACTGATTAAAGACTTTCTTCTCGAGACATTGTGGTATAGGCGAAGTAAAGACCCGACGTAATTTCGAATACGCTGCCCAGCCTAGCTGTAGCCTCCTGTTGATCTCTTTCTCTAAGTAGTTTCTACTAAACTGCACAATGTGCCCGAGGTAGACATACTCCTTAACAACTTCGAGAGGACTGCCTTGTACTGCGATCGGTTCCGGGATGACATGCTCGTTGAAGTCATTGAACATAATCTTGGTTTTATTCAAACTCATCCGGAGACCGATGCGCTGAGAAGAAGCAGCAGGCTAGGCTGTTCAGCATAAATTGTAAGTTCTGCAATTTAACTCAAATCATTGTTAATCTGAGGACAAAACTAAATAATGATATGAAAATAAAGTCTTATTATAAGTATTTGAAGTACTTAATAGCACTACTACCCCACCGACCAACTAGCATGCACAACTAGTTGTGCGGTCGAGAATGCTAATCTGACATCCTTCCCCACGGCATAACCAGTTGTGCAGTTTTACATTTTAACTAAAAAAATGTTTTACTTAGTACTCAAGAGTTTATTTATTAATAAAAATATTAACCTACTGTTTTGAAGACAACTCTTTGCTGATTGAAAAAAATGAGAAGTAATTAAATGTTTAGCAATGATAAAATTTGGTGAGCCACAAAAAAACAGTATTTAAATAAGTTGGTCGGCATACAAAGATTTTGATTGCAATTAAAAAAATCAGGCAGCAATCCTTGTTCCGCAAATAAATATTTTTGACCCGCCTACAGTTTCTACATACGCTTTAACGTTTCTAAACTTTTTATTTTCAAAAAGAGGCTAAACGTTATTAGGAAATTTGTGTTTTTTTATTGTTATAAAATATAATTTGTTATTTTGTGCAATCCAGTTAGTTATTTTAGGAGTCCCGCAAGGTAGTGTACTTGGCCCAACGTTATTTCTCATTTATATAAATGGGCTGAGTAACATGTACCTACCTGGAGGAAAAATTTTCTCCTACGCAGATGACACTGCAATACTTTTCACGGGTGAAACATGGGATTGTGTCAAAAAACTTTCTGAAAGTGGCTTAGTCAAAGTCGTAGATTGGCTTGATAATAATCTTTTAACCCTCAACACCAAAAAAACTAATTATGTCTGTTTCTCTATCTATGATCGAAACCAACCGTTAAACTTCCAAATTAAAATTCATAAATGTAATAACTTGAGCTCTAACTGTTCCTGCACTATAATAGACAAAGTAAATCAAACGAAGTACTTAGGAGTAGTACTTGATCAGAGGCTTTCTTGGCACATGCACACTGAACAATTCTTAAATAGAATTCGGAAATTAATGTGGACTTTTAAAATACTTCGCCATGTAGCTTCTGAGACACTGCTGAACCAAATCTATTTGACACTGGCTCAGTCGGTTGTTAGTTACTGCTTACCAATCTGGGATGGAGCAACTAAAGTAAAATTCTTGGAATTAGAGATGGCTCAAAGTTCATTGCTCAAAGTCATGTACTTTAAACCATATAGGTTTCCCACAGAAAACCTGTACCATATTTCAGGTGTCCTAACCGTGAGAAAGCTGTATTTATTATTAACTATTCTAAAGAGACACAAATCACTTCCATACACTATACATAAATCCAGCAATAGAAGAAAAAAGAATGCTGCACCCATTGCTCCAGTTAAAACTACATTTGCAAAGAGACAATTTGGGTTTCACTCATCACACCTTTATAACTTAGTAAACAACGAGCTTCAAATCTATCCATTGACATTTCATTACTGTAAAAAAATATAATTGAATGGTTACCAACTAAGAACTATGAGGAAGTAGAAAACATGGTACAAGCTAAAAAACGATAGTCGAAGCACACATGCAAACTTATGCACATCACACACAGGCACACAACACACGTACGCACACACCCACACACACACATACATACACACACACACATATACA
The DNA here is from genome assembly GCA_963935595.1 of Schoenobius gigantellus. Taxonomy (NCBI): domain Eukaryota; kingdom Metazoa; phylum Arthropoda; class Insecta; order Lepidoptera; family Crambidae; genus Schoenobius; species Schoenobius gigantellus. Next base: position 42,727,005 of record OZ012541.1, on the reverse strand, counting down.
CACACACATACATACACACACACACACATACACACACACACACACGCGCAAACACATACACACATACATACACACACACACACACGCAAACACAGTAACGTATACATACTCGTACATTTATTAAGCGAACAAAGCATCACTTTTAATTAATTATACTTATGTTAAGATTTTACGCTTATCGAGTAGGTATTGTTAAAACTTATATTAAAATTATAATTGTTTGTTTGTTGTTTAAAATATCTATATGTATAGAAATGAGCAGGCAGGTAAGTAGTTCCACTACTCGCTAATGCTAATGTTGTTTTTCTTTAGATCTTAAGCTTTAAGAGCACTGTAAAAAGTAATATTGAAATTGTTATTGTTTTTTGCTGTTTAAATTGTCTACATAGAAATGACCAGGTAGTTCCAATACTCGCAAATTGCCATTTTTACATTCCACACGTTTAAGTACTCATTCATGCACTCGTCACATAAAAAATATGATCAAAACATGAAATCTAATCTAACTTAGGGTAGGCTCGAGTCGAGCCTACCCTAAGTTAGGGTGCTTAGGCCTTATTCAACCACGCTGGCCCAGTGCGGATTGGTCGACTTCACATACACCATTGAATTTCTTCGCCGATGTATGCAGGTTGCCTCACGATGTTTTCTTCACTGTAGGGGCGTCGGACAATTGTGCATATGGAATTCGAAAACGAAAAACACATTGGTACCACGGACCTCCCGATTGGAAGAGCTTTTAAAAAAAAAAAATATAACGCAAATAGTGCGGCTATAGATCAATAACCGCACGATTTGCGTTATAACACACGCGTGTTTTATGACCAGCTTTATGTATCTAAAACCGGTAAAATTAGATCCACTTTAAGAGAAAATGTGTTGAAAAAAACTAACACACTAGACATTAATTAACTAGAGAATAAAAATATACAAAACGTAATGGAATCTGTAGTGCTTACCCGTGGTACTACCGTTGGTACTACTGGTAGTACTTACCACGGGTAATTTTTTTTGCCCGTGGTACTACTCACGTGTCTGGTAGTACCACGGGAGATTTGTTTTACCCCTGGTACTACTCATTATTTTTTGACAATAAAAGAACACCATTTCGGTAATTAACATTTTTAATAATTATACCGGGTATAAGGGACGGCGTCCCTTTTCTTTCAACAGTGAGTTGAGGCCAATGTTAATATTTGTTTACCGATGTTTATTTTTCCCGGAAAAGCTTTTAAGGCGATAAAAAGGGGTTTTCATTTTTTATTTTCATTCATGTTACGCAATGTATGTTATGTATGGCGCGCCGGCATCATTTTTGTTCCGCTCACACCGGTGCGTTGACGTTGGATGAGCCAAACAACTGATTCCGCGTGCAGTATGATGGAAATATTATACGATTTACATTGCAAAAATTTTTTTGTGTATTTCTTATGTTTTTTTTTGACAGAATATGATTTGTTAACGATAACTTGGTTATATTACACCACAAAATTTTTAAAAACATAAAAAAAGAATCGAAAAAAAAATGAATTTTTTAGTTGTCATGGCTGGGCAACAGTTTCTGTACATTCAGTCAATTCAATGACAATAGAATATCTACATTCAAAATATATTTAATTGCGTTATTTATTTACGTTATACGTTTTAATAATATTTATTTTAAATTTAATTCATGTATTAATAGTTCTACGCTGTAAAATACTCACTTTGTACAAAAATGTTATGCATAAAACTTTTTGAATAAAAATCTTCTTTATGCAATTGGAGGTTATACAAGGTTATTTTTTAGTTAGTACAAAATTTTGTGTGTTTGTCCAGACAAGCAAACTGAACAACTTTCACTATGGGACCAACTATGAAATCGCAAAAAAAATCAGCTGTTCCATACATCTAGGTTCAGTGAATGTTGAACATTTGTATGGAACTGCTGTTTTTTTTGCGATTTCAAAGTTGGTCCCATAGTGAAAGTTGTTCAGTTTGCTTGTCTGAACAAGCACACAACATTTTTGAACTAATTTAAAAATAACCACATATAAAAATTAAATAAAAAGCACTAGTGCCCAAAAGAATAAGATTCTGCGTGATAAACACTTTTTGAACAAATGTATTAAAACATAAAATAAAAACTTATTTACAAAAAATTGAACCGCCGAAAAAACTAAAAAGCAAAAACACTGAAAAGTTAAAAATAATATAAGAATAGGTACAGACAACATCACACTTCTATATTGAAGTCGGTGCCAAACGATGATCTCCTAGAAAGTGTTAAAATTGAGTACCTCCTCCGTTTTTTCGTCGGTAAAAAATAGCTTAATTAATGGTATTTCTGAGTTATTTTAATTATAAAAAAAGGTATTAAAAATGATAATTACCCACATGGTGTTCTTTTATCGTCAAAAAATAATGAGTAGTACCAGGGGTAAAACAAATCTCCCGTGGTACTACCAGACACGTGAGTAGTACCACGGGCAAAAAAAATTACCCATGGTACTACCACTAGTACCAACGGTAGTACCACGGGTAAGCACCGGGAATCTGTATGAGTAGATGGGACGGTGTAGAGACAGTAGAGACACGGTAATACCGTGGTAGAGGCTCCGATATACATGGTGATAAAGACGCCTTAGGATAGATGTGCATGTGGATTGAGTGATCCTCTCTTTAATCATGACAAAAATCGAGGAGGCTTTAGTAAAAAACAGTTAAAAACGTTACAGTGAATCTAAAAATTTGTTAAACCCGAGATAAAGAAGTTAGGGTCAGTGAAGTGCGAAGTATTAGTAAAAAGTGGTAAAAAGTACCTAGTGACTTTATAAAATCTGACAATAGACTGAAGTTGTTAGCATACAAGATCTAATTGGTCAAGCAAAAAGTAATTTCCGGTTTTATTGCTGACTTGCTTTTAATACGAATGTATTAGAACCGCCTTCAAAAACACAAAAATAACATAAAAGTACCCACAACATAACATTTTTAATATTGAAGTCGGTGTGCCAAGAGATGATCGTCTGCAAATTTTTCAAAATGTAAAACTAACTAAATGTAAAACTAAATGTAATTAGTTAAAATTTGGCTTTAGTGTTTTTGAGATCGGCGGCAAGGTAGGCTGTGGCTTAGACGTCCTTAATGTTGGAAAGTCCATGGGCAGCGGTCACCTCTTACTTTCAGAGACCAAGAGACCTAATAATGATCGCTAAGAGCAAGTTAAAACAACATTCAAATAGAGACACACTATTGCAGCATATAACGTCATCCATCTCGCTTTCGTGAGCCATCAGCTGGCACTAACTGAAATAAAATATCTACAAGTAAATATTTCAATCTACAAGTGCACAGGCAGGTAACCATTTAATAAAATGAAAGCGTGATTAATGTAATCAAATTACCTAGATACCATAATAGAATGTTTACACCTCAACCAATTAACCGGCATCTAATCGTCAATCGTTTAGTAACAGATTGACAAAAAAGCCGCTATCATTAACTTTGTGTAAATCGCGTTGTGGAAAATAATAACGTCAAAGGTGAGAAACGATTAAGGTTAACAATTTTTTGTTTATTGGTTGTATAGTAACAATTTGGAATTAGAGTCACCGGGGGTTCACTGCAACGGCTCCACAGCGTCACACTTGACAATTCGCATTGGGCCCGGTGGTGGGAGATGGTCCTAAACTGCTTTGCTTATGTGACAATGCGTAACAGTAGGCGCATTTTAGCTAGGACGATGATGACGACTGATCTACCTGCTCCATACTTGACATTAGTCACATAATATATGGTTATTTTTACCTGTGGATGCATGCATGCTTTTAGCTCAATTGACGATAGATGAAGATGTTTCAAGACAATACCTAGGATGCTTCTAATCATGGGTACTTTACATAACTACTAGTTGCATCTCCAGCGTTTCCTTGTTCTTATTCATTAATATAATTAAGTGGTGTAATTGCGGGAAAATACGGCATACTGAGGTGTTTTATTTTCTGCGTGGCAATGTTGGTCAGCTATCATTAAAAAATAGGTACTTTACGCTCAGAGTATTTACCACTAGAGGCGTCATCACTTGACTAGAATTTCGGCCATGAACAGGGGACATACACATAAAAGATTGGGCAAGATATTGACAATTGTAATACTCACACAAGCAAAAAGAAACTGTTTTTCTCTAAAAATATTATGCAAATAAGCATAAAAATGTTTATTACCATCTAAGAGCCGTTTCGGAGGAGTTCTATAACGAGCACTGTGACACGAGATTTGTAAATTAACGCAATGAGATTATAATATACATATAGTCATATAATATACTTACTGACAGCGTCTTTCTTTCGGAGCATATTTAATTTAATTTGTCATTGCAGAGTGAAGATAAACTCCTCCTGATACGTTGCTGGGCAAAAGCTTTCCCCAAAAAGAGGGCCTTATGGCACTCGTCATCCATCGTCTTCGAGCGCTATCCTCTGTTCCTCGTCTCGTCTGTTCACCGCGAGCAAGTACTCGTACTAGGTTTCTTGATGGAAATGGATCGCTGTCAAGTTTTGACAATGAAAAGGCAGAGACCAGCAGAGACATTGCACGCGAAACCGGTTCGGGGCTTTACAATTATTACCAACTAGATCCAAGCCACTCGCATTGCAATCTAGTGTTAGATATAACTTCTTGTGAATATGATGTTTATTTATTCATGTTTCTATATTTATTGCGTATCTTCCCACAACATCGCCTTCGGAATTCGACAAGACACAGACAGTAGAAAGGCAAGCTAAATAATCTCGGAACATTATGGTGTTTCTCAGAACTTGTCACAATCGGTTTCAATTCGATAGACGTGTTTTATATCCATTACGCTGTCAATACAAGAATAGCGATGACTTTATTTTAGAATGCAGTAATGGATACTAAAACATAAATTACGGCTCTATGCTTATGTAAAATGTTTAGTAAGCATATATAATTCAAACCTACATAGTACGAGCAGACCTAATCATTTTTCCAAAATGTTAGGAGTTTGTGTTACACCAACTAAATATTAGCCAACGTGATATAATAGCCATTCACGTCTAATGTCCCCATCATAATAGATTACACGCTCGGAATTGGAAGCCTTGCGTGCCGTCAATAGATAGATGACCAAATATTTTTCCTGTGTTGACAATTAAAATCTTGTTATTTTCCTAAGTATTGTGTTGTTACAACAACTCTCTGAATCAGATTAATTCTAGAGGTATTAAACACTTAATGATTTCATACTTTATTAATAATAATGCGTAATTAAAAAACAGAATATAGAAACACTTCCACATATAGGTGCTGGAGAAAAATAGAATTTAATCCTTTGATTGAACCATAGTGTCTACTTCAATGTTAGGCGCATTATACCCTATACTATTTACATTACAATTTCAATACACGTAATAATTCCCAGCGAGTTAGATAATAATACTAATACATACAAACCCATAATATTTGCAATACAAAAAATGAATTGAGCTCTTTTGAATAGAAAAATAATAGTAGATTATACACCGAGGGGATAAAGCACTGTTTTATGTCACGAGCGCGATATTGAATCCTGAACATAACGAAGGACTCCAGATTTAACTCCCGAGCGCAGCGAGGGTGTTATGAGTTAATTCCAGAGCGAAGCGAGGGAATTAAGATGAGTCCTGAGCGTAGTGAGGGGTTCAAGCGTGCCCAAGACAAAAACAGCTTTATCCCCGAGGAGTGTACTCTACTTTTCTCACCTTTTGCGAGACAATAAAAAAGCAAGGCTACTAAAAACAGCGTTTCATCACTCGACATTTTAACAGAACTTTTCTTCTATTTTAATATATTTTTATAAAATCTTTGCAGTTATTACGTATATTATTGTAGCGTCTTACAATACTCGAGGCTTTTGTTTCATTTCAAACGTGTTCCATTCAGCTTGCTGTGGCCAGCTCGATTTTAGAAAAAGTTCGATTTTCAAATTACTTTCGACGCGGCGCCGGCCCCGGCCTTCGAGTATTAGTTGATCTATTATTACGAAATTACACTTTACATCTCTCATGTTCGGTAAGTAGGTCTTTATTACCCCCAAATGGGGCTTGTAGGTGACCAATTAGCGCTCTAGGGTAATAATGTAGCTTGAAAAGCCCTAGGGCTGTAAGTAATTTATTGCCAGTATGATGGTTTTGAAATAGTGAAGTGTTTTTTTTATTACTTACCGCCCTAGGGCTTTCCAAACTACATTATTACTCTAAAGCGCTAATTGGTCACCTACAAGCCCCATTTGGGGGTAATAAGGACCTACTTACCGAACATGAGAGATGTAAAGCAGAGTAGTTAGCTCGGGTGTAAGCACCAATTGCACCCTCGAAATATAATCTAATTATCTCGGGCTGCAATTGATGCCTTACAGCCCTTAGCTACTAATCTACTATTAAGGCCATTGCAATAAGAACTATGAAAAGTGAAAACTAATTACTACCCAGCGGGTTATAATGAGATTCAGTCCAATATCACACCCTAGCTAAAGCCAAGGGCTTTAATGACTTGCTTTACGTAAGGTTTGCATGATATGTAATTTGGCATTGTCGAGCAAGTGGTGTGAAAAAAAGTTTATGTATCTGCCTAAGGCCTAATCGCCTAACATAACTGGTTAGGGTAGGCTCGTGCCCCTCGGTGAGGACGTATATGAGCTGTGATGATGATGATGATGATGATGATCTGCCTGTAGTACCTATAAATATGCGATAAAAATAAAGGGCACGTAAGGAAATGAACTTTAATCACTTTTTGTTATTTCGTGTTTTAAAGAAAATCCGAATAAGACGAAATAACCTGACCACAATTTAATCACAATATTTCATGTTTTAAAGAAAATCCCAATTAGAATAAATGACTTGACCACAACTGAATCACAATACATTATGACAAAATGATGACAAAAACTTTTTTAAACACCCGGGTTGTTGGTTAATGATACTCGTAGATACCTACTTGTAACAATTTTTATGATACTAGGTAATTAATGACTCTAACTAATAACTTTAATGATCTTTAGTCAAGGAATAAAAAATAAGAGGGAAAATGCGAACCATTCGTACGTTAGTACTATTAATTATTCTGTGCCATTCGTACAGTCCGATGTTGTTTTTTACACTGCTCAAGCTTTACTCTTGAAACCAACTCTGATCGGCTCCAAATGACACATTCCGATCTTGAGTAAATTAAATAGGACAGAGACTGGTTCACTCGAGATTGTTCGCTCCGGGCAATACGGGATCCAATTTGGCACTAGAGTTGCACTTTAAGTGTATGGAAAATAATAATCTTTATGTCAATCTAGCGGAATTATTTTCAAAATACAGGCTCGATACAATTAGGCTCTATTTAACAAGCTTTTATTTTACTTTCACCTGTCCCGTGTCTGTAATGAAATTTTGCAAGCTACTTTTGATCCACTCCCGGTTTCCGATTGAGCTGAAATTTTGCATGCATATGACATATCGCGTGACAATGCAATAATAAAAGCTTGTTGATTTTTTTACAATTAATTTATTTGAATCTTTCAGTCATTTGAATCATTCATCAATGGCGTCCAGTCGAGAGTCGCTGGATTTCTATTAAATTTCGTTTCATTTTCGACGAAAATCAATATAATATAATTTTCGTCATAATATTCTACAATAGAAATTATGACGAAAATTATGTGTTTACTGCAAACGCAACGAAATTTAAAAGAAATCGAGCGCACCCTATCGACGCTCGACGAATGAGGCCCTTTTTTAAAGGCGCGATAATTTTAACGAAGGGGCTAATTTGACTAGACCGCCCATTTGGGCAATACCACATTAGTACCGTAGTAATGCCGTAGGACTCTGAAGTAATTATGTGACTGTTCCGCTGGTGTCCCTATCTATACCCAGCTAAACCTCCCTTCGGAATCTCTTTGCCCCCGACGTAGGTCCCGGTCGTAAAAACCAGAGTTTCTAGTATAAAGTCACCTCGCGTTTTCGACTAAAAAATAATAATATTAAAAATCAATATTTTATTCAAATGCTCTAAAAAGAGGAAAATAAACTTTAATTTATTAAATGGCACATTTTTTATAGATAATTTATAAGCTTGTTGCGAGATTTGCCTATCTAGATAACCAAAATGTCCGAAATGTCGACCATTTTTTTTTCAATGAAATATTCAACTCGTTTAGGTAACGATACTTTTACTATTGCGTTTTGTATCTTTACGTGGTGAATTTGCATTAAAATTGTATATTTTTATTAAATTATTTGCGTTATTTGATACGAAATAAAAATTCATTCATAATTTAAAAAAATATTTATTTTAAATATCGTGTTTCATAGTAACATTCACTGCTTATGACCAATGCAATCGATATCCCAATAGAAATATTATAAGTTTTATTTGTCAATACGACCGGGTTCGATTCCCGAACTGGGTATAAGGTTTTTTTGAAATTCATGTAAGTATGCAGTTTTTCTTGCCACTAAAATCGATAATATGGTTCTTAAGAACAGATCTTTATATTGTCCTTTAGTTACAGACTTGCCCATTCTGACGAGATACAGTGCAGTTATATAAAAGCTTGTAAAATCCACACCTCTAGCATACCTAAATCACAGTGCAGTTGATAAGCAACTCGTCTGAATAAAGCCTTAAGTGGTTCTGATGTCACGGATCACACGAAGAAGTCACGGATTAAATCAAAACAAGTTAGTTTATAAGCAACATAGTTCTCAGACGTTCTCGCTACAATAATTGCTGATGCGCCTTACTGATCCGAGTGGAAACAAGAACAATACGATACCATCACGTAAATTGCACAAAGGTAGGCGAGGAGATGATAATTAATTCAACAATGGTCACGTCATTCTGTCACGATTGCCCTTGGCCAGTTTTTCAGAGTTATCTTTATTCATTTCAGTATTATCTTGATTTCATTAATATCAGAAAGTTACTTTAGACATAAGTAGTACTCGTACCTACATATAGACCGTTTCAAACAAAAATGGCACACGGTAAACAATTGATAGAGTCGTCTAATGATATTTATAAAAACCTTGTGAACTAACGATATTCAGAATATTGAATAATACAACGATATACAGAAACATAATCTTATGATTTTAAAAAAGTTTTTATATTTTATACACAAAGAATAAAATTGTTGAAATTTAACCAGCAGTTTCAAACGGCTAATTATAAAATCGTCACTCAGGTTACGATTTACTAGTATTTGTCAAAAGATTACTGGAATTTTAAGGACCCTTTACCGCCTAACGAATTTTCCTCCCAAGTGACATTAAAAAATGCTTGTACAGACTTTAATCTTTCCTATCATAGACTATGGTGATGTGTATAGCACACATCACCATAGTCCATGATTCGACCTGGATGCAGATCTACTCAATAATAATCTAGACCGACATATAAACCACTGCATTCGATTCGGAAATTCGATCATGTGTCTGCGTTCCGACAGCACTTAAAATGGTTGCTTAAACGACAGCGTAGAGACATCATAGCCTTATTGACTCTGTAGGTACTCTTTACTCAATAACCCCGATACCCCTAAATACCTCAAAACGTATTTTCAGTACCTATGTACAGGTATTGATAATAGGATTTTTCGTTCTGCCTCTAATGGTCTCCTTAAATGTCCCCCTCACCAATCTGATAAGTACATTCATTTTTCCTTTTTTGTTCAGTCTATTTTTTTATGGAATGCCCTCCCTCAAGAAGTGAGAAACTCCAAAAGCAAATTTAGCTTAAAAAATAAGTAACGCAAGCTCTTCCTTGAGCAGTTAAGAAAGGTTAGGTTATTCTAGATAGGCTAAAACTATTGCTGAATTTTTGTAAAGTGAACTTTAGGCGAATACTTATAAATTATTAGTGTATTTTATATACCTACACTTGCCTGCAATGAAATCGACCCACCTCTTATGTGTCGATTTGGAAATATCGGTATATAAAAAATAAGATTAGACAAACAAAAACTGTAAATACAATTTCAAAGTAGGTATGAGGTAGGTAAGTAGGTAAATGTATCCCCATAATATTTGTAGAACATACATATAAGTATTATTTTTATTTGTTTCATTAGAATGTGTGTATTTCCATTGCATTTTAGCTTTCCCGCATTTTATATTCGATCACCTAACACCTAGTGAGGTTGGCTGGAAGAGATCTCTCTCAGAGATAAGTCCACCTTTGTACACGTCCTATCTGTTTTTTGTTTTCCAGTGAATGTTTTATGTGCAATAAAGAATATATATACTTCATAAGCTTTATTTTAACATACTCTAAACGTGGATAATAGGAGTATTGCTAATTTGTCAACGTACGTAGTTAATTTGCCGATAAACTTGAAGACTGAACTGATGATATTTAATTATTTTTATAGATATTAGTTCAAAGATAACCTGAAAGTAAATAAACATTAAAGAGACTTAATTACATAATTATTTGTAATATTACTGATATTATGTTTCTTTCAAAAATGAAGTTTGCCACATTCCACTGTTTTTCATTTCAACTGTACCTACCTTAGATTATAGTTTTCGTATGGTATTTGTATTGAGTATGGAAGAGTTATTAAAAATTACTGACAAGGTTAGGTACATGTTTAATTTTTTAACTTTCTATGTACTTAATTTAAAGAAATATTACCCATAGTGTTACATCCATAAGTATCTATACTTTAACATCTTTGAGTACTTCACGTACAGAATTGTACAAAAGCGTTCAACAACTTCCTATTCCACGAAAGGTTCGGCACAAATTAACATTAGGTAGTAACATCACCATATCTGACAAACAAAATGACACAAATCGGTCGTGGGAATTATATCCAAATAGTACTCCGGAAGACAGACCAATCCCACAAATCATACTAATACTCATACAATACAATGCATTCGTATAACTCGACCTTGTCCATACATATAACTAGTATATACATCGTGAATGTTGGCAGCTACAAAAAACTCACCAAGGGTGATTTTTGAACGGCGAAAATATAGTCATCATCGATGTTCTTTCGACCTTGTACTGAGCATACACTCGGCTAGTTACAACATTTTTTTATACACAAAAGCAAATAAGCAGATTCCCCACCTGGTGCTAAGTGGCTACAATTATTATAATAACAGTAATATTTTTTTTATGTAAAATTAATAATTGTTAATTATAGTCGGTTAATTTAAAGTTTAGGTTGGTACATAATTTGAAAAAAAATATATATATATATAGCATATAAATGTATATAGTGATAAATAGTTATTTATTATAATATTATTATATACGTGTATGTAAGATAAGTGTTTTTTCAACACACTTCCTCATAAAGTGGCTCTAATCCCATGGCAATTAGGCACATAATGACACCTATAATCAAACTGTGACTTTTTCATTACTATTATTCACGAGTGAGTAATAGTTTTTTTAATATTATTGGTTGAGTTACGCTTACACTTGGGCTAAAATGCTATCCGCGAAAAGCCCAAAAAAAAAGAAACCTCATTTTTTAGTCTATGGCCGATGCGCGCGCATAGGAAAACTGATTAATTTTTCCCGCCATTACGAAATTTATTAGTCTATGGCCGATGCGCGCGCATAGGAAAACTGATTAATTTTTCCCGCCATTACGAAACATTTTTCACAACTCGTCTCGTTTTCTCTTTTGAAGTTATTTAGTTAGTTATTAATTAAGATGTCTGCAAATACAATTTATGAAGAAAATGATTTATGTTGTACACCGCCCGATATAAGATGTGAAGCCCAGAACGTTATGGAAAGTTTACTACCAGAAAACTCAAAGGAAAAATATCTATTAGCGTACCAAAATTTCATACAATGGCAGAACAACAAGAATACGCAGTCTTTTTCAGAAAATGTGTTCATGGCGTACTTTAAAGAATTATCTTCTAAGTACAAACCTAGCTCTTTGTGGTGTATTTACTCAATGTTAAAAAGTACAGTCCGAACAAAGAATGGAGTGGACTTAAAAACATACTCGAATTTGTCAGCTTATCTAAAGAGACTATCTGATGGATTTAGAAGCAAAAAATCAAAGGTTTTATCATCTGATGATATTGAAAAATTTATTACAGATGCTCCAGATAACCAATATTTGGCTACAAAGGTTAGTTAAATTAATTTTAATTAAATATTTAATAGCAGCTTGTGTTGTGTGTTGACCTTAATTATTGTTTCTTTTGTTTCAGGTTGCTTTAATATTTGGTGTAACTGGTGCCTGTAGGATACAAGAATTAACAAATATAACTGTAAAAGATATAGAGAACCATGGCCAGATGCTTTTAGTGAAGATACCTATCACGATAAATAAAATACCTAGGTCATTCACCATACACGGTCCATTCTATGATATTGTTAAGAAGTATGAAAGTTTGCGTTCGCCAAAAACAAAAAAATGACCGTTTCTTTCTAAATTACCAGAATGGTAAATGTACCTGTCAGCCTATAGGTATAAACAAATTTGGTTCTATGCCTAAAGAAATCGCTAAGTTTTTGGGTTTAGTAGATGCTGAGAGCTACACTGGACATAGTTTCAGAAGAACTTCAGCTACATTGCTGGCAAATTCAGGAGCTGATATAATGACTTTGAAGCGACATGGCGGGTGGCGATCTAGCAATGTAGCCGAATCATACGTAGAAGATTCCATACAAAACAAGAAGGAAATTTGTGCAAAAATCACAAAAAGAATTAAACTTGATTCTGAGACGCATCCTACTGGCGAAATACCAAGTACATCCAATGATTGGATTTCACCTACCTACACGAATAATGAACCATCACAAATAACAATAGAACATGAAAGTATTTCAATAAATAATCTATATGATGAGACCGCTATGTCATCAAAAATAGTTAATTATAATTTTACTAACTGCACATTTACTAATTGTTTCTCTAAGTAAACTTTTTATCTACTATGTAAAATGGTTTTTTAGTTAAGTATTGTTTTATTCAGAAGTGTGTTGAAAAACGTTGTATGATACACGTGTGTATTGATGGTTACCGTCGACCCTCGCCTGACGGCTCGGGCCTCAATGCGCCTCAGCGGTAATCACCAACATTACACACTTGTACCATAATGTACTAATATTACGCGAATCATTATATTATGTTTCATGTAGTATATGTATAATATTATGTGCAGTGGTATGTGTAGTGGATAAGTGGGTCCAAAAAATTACTTTGTTATATTGTAATTTTTTGTAACCAGATGTGGATAAGTATGTTTATTTATACCGTGGATAGCTTTAATTGTCTTACAAAATTTAATTAACGTAAGTATTATAGTAACAATTGTAAAATGCTCTTGTTATCCCTTATAAAGAAAAGTAAAATAAAATAAATAAATATACACTGAAAAGTGAGACAGTGTTTTTCAATTTTTTTGAACACGCGGCACTTAATAGTTTGAAAATTCGGGGGACCCTTTCGGGCCATAGAGAGACAAAAAGTTAAGCACACCCATCCTTCTAACTGAAATTGTGTTTTATTGTTGCATAGAACCTTGTATTTTTCCTTTTGCCGGCTACCCCCCGGAAATCATCGTATCCTAACCTGACAATATGATGACAATAGGACTACTTCATAAGTATACTCTATCTATACTAACTAATATTATAAATAGGAAAGATTTGATTGTTTGTTTGTGTGTATTGAATAGGCTTCGAAACTACTAAACCGATTTTGATGAAAGTTGGTATAGGGATAGTTCGAGACCAGGGGAAGGACATAGGGTAATTTTCCTACGGGAATAATCTGACGGGAAAAGTTTTCCTACGGGAAAAGTTAGTTGTAATGCAAACAAAGTTGCATACGGTCAGCTAGTCGGATATAAAAAGAATGTTGAATATCGATCCAAAACTGGCGAAGTAATTGCGTGACATACACAAAAAAAAACATACGCGTCGAATTGAGCATCTCTTTTTTTGAAGTCTGTTAAAAAAAATATATAAATTACGTGTAAAACCGATTATGTAAAGACTTTTTCCAATGTCCAAGTTCAATCAAATCTGGCGTCAAGCAAGACACGTTTGGATCGTTGGGACTCGATGCCTGACTTCAAAGAGCTCAGCAAAAGTTAGAGCCATTCCTATTACTAGGCGCAAGCTGGCCCACCTGCGTGCATGAGGTGTTATTGGAAACCCCAAGAAGCAACGTCTAGGTAAAATATTGTACCTACTATTTTGCAGTTTATAGACAAATGTCCGTCTTCCAATGTATTTAAAAAATCAATTGATGGTTTGTTGAGGTAGAAAGCGTTTTATAGTAGCTACTGATAGTATAAGATATGCTAAAAGATAATGCAATCAACGTTGTATGTCAAAGGCTGTTGCGACAATTATCGAAGCACTGTGACGTAAGCGCAGCATTGCCCAACGGTGCGCGTGCGCAGACGCACTGCGTTTGCGCCACGATGATGGGAACGTCGCCGATTCCATACCCAATCGAGATTTCCCGAGCTTGAGACACTTTGTTGATTGATACGTTGTTTTTATTTTAGCCTATTGCCGAGATCTCACTATGTGGTAAGATATAGAGTCAATGTGTACTGAGAACTGTAGCCGAAAAAAACGAACACAAGGATACTTTCATTTATGAAGTCTCTTTCACATGATTCTTCTAAAATTATGCTGCAAAAATTATGAATTGTAAATTGAATTGAGAACTGAAAGCTCCAGACGCTGTCAGTTCTCCTGTGTTTGGGCGATATTCCATTTATCAAATATCTTTGTGTAATGTACATACCAACTTTTGATCAAAGAAATTAAATAGCTTCATCATGTGTTAGCAACACTGATATTTGATCAAAGTTGGAGTTTTGTCTTGTTATCCGTATATAATTCTTTAATGTCGAGTCATATAAACGTTAAAAACGCTTATACGAATGTTTTTCCTTGACCTGTAATTCTCTAAGAAAATTATCCTTAATGGCTTTTTCTCTTCGCCTTTGGATCCATGGTTTCACCTAATTATAAGATGATGCTCTAAAAACATTGTTCATTCTTTAGTCAGTACCACTCACTAGCGGGCAAACCAGATTTCAGTAAACTAGTTTGTTCTAGAGAACAGGTTTTCTTACTTTTAACAGAATAATTTATTTCAAATTAGCTCAAGTTATGAGCTGAATAAAAATAAAATGAAAATATTATCCGTAAATCTTATTCGTAAGTACTAAAAAAAACCAAGCCTGTAGATTTGAATTACACTCGATAAGTGTGTGGACAAGAGTTTCCCTATAGCGAATAGAAATACAGTAGGCCGATTTGAAAAAATTACCAAAAATCAGTTATTTGTAATTTAATTCAACTAAATCAAAGTTCTTCTTCAACTGTATCCTTGGTATTTTTTAAATGTATTTTCACCGATTTTTACGGTGGTGGTTTTACTCCTATGTTGGTGTCATTATCACTAGGGCTTGTATATTATAGATACATAAAAACATCTTAAAATTAAGATCGATCTTGAGAGACAGTTTTCAGGTTAAATGTATAAAACTTCTGTTGATTTCAGCTTTGAGATTTATCTATTAATAGATTTAATCAGGATCTATTGATGGGATTCCAAGTCAATCGAGGAAGGCCCTTAATTTTATAGCAGGGCTTGAAACCGGTTCAACATTAACCGGTATTATAAGGGTTAAACCCGTTTTATAATATACACTCATATGCAAAAAAAAAACGGGCGGTTTTGATTTTCATTCATCTTTAAAAAGATACAATACAAAAAAGGTTTCAATCGTTTGTACACGTTACTGGCCGGTTTTAAAAATGCCGTGGTATTTAAAAAAGTACGTTCTAAATTCAAATTTTCATTTGATGCTCATTTTTGCAGAAAACCCCTTTTTATCCTACATTTTTGGCGCGAAGTTCCAGAAGTTAACATCGACTTTCATAACTTTTATTCAATTTGCATCGATTAATTTCATATCCTTGACTGTCAAAGCTTTATTTATTGCTGTTTGGCTGTATCAAAAATGGTAGATAAAGTGGTAAAAGCTACCAAAATTATCGCGCTGCTTGAAGAGGGTTGCAGCCAATGCTTCGTAGCTAGGAGGCTAAATGTTAGTCGCTCGACGGTCCAAAGGACCTGGCAGCGATATCAGGAGACTGGTTCCGTCGAGAGAAGGCCTGGTCCTGGAAGAAAACCATGTACCCAACCACGGGATGATCGTTTTCTTGTGTGTCGCGCATTGAGAAATCGCAAATCTTCGTATGTGGATTTTAAGAACAAGAACAAGAATGTGATTACTGCGGAGTGGGAACGTATTCCGCAAGCAAGTATCCGGGATATACTCGCTAGTATGGGCATACTGGGCAGTCGAATTCAAGCTGTGATTTTAGCTAGAGGGGGTCACACTCGATACTAAACATTTATCTGCTTTTACTTTATTAAAGAAAAACAAACAAAAAAACTTTTTATTTTTACTTCATGAGCATATGCACTACTAGCGAACATACACTACTAGTGAGGTTTAGCATTATTTCCCATAAATTGTATCAAAATTTTATGAAATACTGATGAAAACGATTATTTTCTTATTAATTTACCAAATTGTGAGGATAAAACTACCTATAATTATCAAACAAAGCAATATTAACATTTGAAATGGTTAATTGCCTAGGTGTCCGTTTTTTTGCAAATGAGTTTAGTTCCGTTCCGGAGTGGAACCAAATAGGAGCGATAATTGGAACCTAAATAAACCGGTTTATAGTAAGATCGGTCGCGACTTGTAACTCATTGAAGTACCCACTGTGTGCGTCGCTCGCAAACGCAGTTGCAGTAGGAAGAGTATTGTTGATCATTGCGCACGTTTCATGAACATGGGTCGGAAACGTAAACATTACGAACTTCAGTTCGTTTCCCTGAACGAAAAATATAACCGGTTATTAAAAAATACCCATATTTTTAAAAACCGGTTCAACAACCGGTTTAGAGGAATGTAACCTTTATCAAAAAGTTCCATAGGTAAATTCGTCGAACCGGTTCAAAAAAATTACCGGTTTCCAAGCCCTGTTTTATAGGCGCGTTCGCAACATATAAGCGAGTTCCTAAGCATTTTGGCAATGTATGTGATAATGATAAATATATCAAATACATTCTTGCACTTGCAATACCTAAGTAGAACAAAAAAATATCAGCGAATACGATAAAACCATGCCTTTCGTAATCTTTGCCGTTGGCTTCGTGAGAAAAATACCCAAGAACACGTTTTGAATTGGTTACAATGATAAACTATGTGCATTGGTTACGTTTACAACACAATACCTGGTAGACCACAGCAGCACAGAATAACAATAGAATAACTCTGTAGTAATTTAAGAAAGGATCTTACGAGAAAAGGATAATCTGAGAAAATACAGACCTAAATTGCGAGAAAAGACACATCTAATGCGCTGAAGCGGGCTCAACTGCTAGGTATACCTATAAGCAGGTTCACACCTAATTTCATTCTGCGATTATATTTTCCTCCGATAACGTATAACTGAAAATCGATTATACATACCCTGTACGTACATTCTCTTAACATAGATATGACCTAGTGATCACACACCATTTATGATGTGTCAGTCGACGAGCCATGGGCCAGTACGGTGCCAGATAATGCAAATATTCCTAGTCACTTTATTTTTGGTCTAGGATAGGATGGATGTTGAGGTTGGTTTAATGGGTAGATTCCCTATAAGCGCCTGTATAAATAGGCCACCGGCAGAAATGGAGCGCAAAAGAATTCCACCACGTACAAGCATCACAGTATTGTGGGATCTTTGGCGAATTGGGTCTTCCTGACTCCGAATGGCTCTTCAGTGCAGACTGCAGCGGAGAGTTTGTAGTAGTGGATTAGCTATAGTGGACTAGGAAGGAGTCCCACAAAACTCCGACAAAGTCTCTCATGTCAGATCGGTGCAACTGGGCTTACCCTTCTCCAGCTGCTTGAGGAAGTTGGACAGTGCGCCTATACACGGTGTTTCATAATAACCAATAAATAATTAATGCGTTATCTAAAACTAATTATTAAAATGTGTTTACACGTAATTTCATTCAACCCAAAATTTTCATGTAAATCATAGGATACTATGATATACATGAAAATTTTGGGTGAGCCCTCTGATGGAGGTAGCCCACCTGCAAAAACCGCAGAGGTTTCCGGGTCATGCGAGCATATCGAACGGGCTTCGAACTACGAAGCGGCCTGCATTCTCGCGTGCACCACCGTGGATGTCGATGCCCGAGTCCTTGCGACCATGAAATGCATCAGGTGGCGGAAAGAGGCATGGCGTATATATCGGCATGACGCATTGGAGGTTCTGCGCTAATAGGCAGAAATGACGTGGAAAGAGACGTGCCTCCATATACACGGTGTTTCATAATAACCAATAAATAATCAATGCGTTATCTAAAACTAATTATTAAAATGTGTTTACACGTAATGTCATTCAACCCAAAATTTTCATGTATATCATAGTATCCTATGATTTACATGAAAATTTTGGGTGATGCATTTCATGGTCGCAAGGACTCGGGCATCGACATCCATGGTGGTACACACGAGAATGCAGTCCGCTTCGTAGAAGCCCGTTCGATATGCTCGCATGACTCGGACACCTCTGCGGTTTTTGCAGGTGGGCTACCTCCATCAGAGGGCTCATTGTCTTTTCCTGCGTTGGAATTCTTTAACAAAGGCCTTAACAGTAAGAAACCACAGTTTTTAAAGTGGTACATTCTAAAACCGACTGTTTCCCCGCTGTTCACATAAAAGAGCTGTAAAAAAGTTATACAATGAGATTTTATTGTATTTTTTAACATGAGAAAATTTGAATCTATTCTCTATATCAGCGATATAGTTGTATTATATATTATATTATTAGCATTGTCATATCATATCACATATTATTGTATAAATAATATAATATTGTTTAGTTAAAGGATTTGCTGTCGAAGTCTTGCTGCGGAAACCCTCGAAATATTAAATATCAGCATAAACCTAAACCTAAACAATGTTGTGGTAGCTCGATGCGTATTTTGCAAACAATGTAAAAGTCAAATACTGTATGTTACGGTGATTAATCTAATATATAAAAATTTCGTGTCACAGTGCTTGTTATCGAACTGTAAGTTAAATTTAAGTAATAGTATAATTCAAAAAACGTCGATAGATCTGTATGAATTAATTAACTACGATGATAAGAAGTATTACCCCATGATTAGATTCAGTACACGTGCAAGCAAACTGTCAATTAGCGTGGTAGCATCGAAACATTAAATTAACGAACATCATATTAGTCACGGCTGTTAGGTGATATGAAGGCCGATTGATTATGGGAGAATAATATCAAATAATGGAGTTACTATATATGATGGTACTGGTACTATACAGGCCCTTTCCCTTGCCCCCAATCTTAGAATCCCTTTCGGGTGCGTATTGCCATAGACAAGAAATAATAAAGAAATCATCCTTGGTATTGCCAAACTCTCTGCTTTTACAGATAATATAATCGCACGCAGAATGCTCGCCTGAAGAGCATACCAACAAAGAGAAAAGAGTTTGTAATCTCCATATATAATAAAATCGTAGGGGTACAAATGTTTGTCCGGAAAGATCTCCGAAACTACTGGACAGAATTTGATATGGCTTACACCACAATGCTTAAAATTTTCCGGAAGAACATTTAGGCATAATTTCATTTGCTTAAATTCACTTTTTATTTTTATTCAAAAAATACCATATAAAATTTTTGATGACAAGTATGTAGAAAATCAACATGGCGCACGTGAAATTATTTTGACAAGTCTGTTACATATTGCAAAAAAAAATCTTTTCTGTTATTGGCTGTGCCCATCTGAATTTTGCCAACCAAGAAGTTTAAATTGTATTTTTCTTATGTAGTACCGTGGTGGTAAGGAAAAAGGATCAAGCCATACAACCAATGTATATAGCATTTTTTATGACAATATCACGTCACAAATATAAAATTTGTAGGTTGGTTTAATTTTTGGCCAATTTTCACAAAATCGGTACAATATTTGAAATGTTGAAAAATGAAGATACCCTTTTCAAGGCATTTTGAAAGGTGTTATATTATGTTTTTACATTATGACTAAGGAATCAAACTCTTTCATCAATTTAAAACTATTAAAAGTATTACGCGTAGAGGGAGTACGGGACTCTTGATCCTAATGTAACATTGACGTAAATTCGCCGACATAGCTGATGCTCAGAAAAGGTGGATAAAAGTTCGTTTCCAAACCTAGCAATATAGGTATCAAGTGAAAGGCTTTGAAGCGTAGAACATTATGAACCTAGGAAAATCGCCTAAAATTCAACATGGCCGCCGCTCAAAAAAGGTGGATACAAGTTCGTTTCCAAACCCAGCAATATGGGTATCAAATGAAAGGCCTTGATGTGTAGAGCACTATGAACCTAGCAACATTGACATAAATTCAACATGGCCGCCGCTCAAAAAAGGTGGATACAAGATCGTTTCCAAACCTAGCAATATGGGTATCAAATGAAAGGCCTAGAAGAGTAAAGCATTATGAACTTAGGAAAAATGCCCTAAATTAAACATGGCCGCCGCTCAAAAAAATGGATAAAAGTTCGTTTTCAAACCCAGCAATATGGTTATCAAATGAAAGGCCTTGAAGAGTAAAGCATTAGGTATCTAGAAAAATTGACCTAAATTCAACATGGCTGCGGCTCCAAAAAAACGGATAAAAGTTCGTTTCCAAACCCAGCAATATGGGTATCAAATCAAAGGCTCTGATGAATAAAGCACTATGAACCTAGCAACATTGACATAAATTCAACATGGCCGCCGCTCAAAAAAAGGTGGATACAAATTCTTTTCCAAACCTAGCAATATGGGTATCAAATGAAAAGCCTTGAAAAGTAGAGCATTAGGTACCTAGAAAAATTGTCCTAAAGGATAAAAGTTCGTAAAAAAAGGATAAAAGTTCGTTTTCATACCCAGCAATATGGGTATCAAATGAAAGGCGTTGACGAGTAAAGCACAATGAACCTAGCAATATTGACATAAATTCAACATAGCCGCTGCTCGAAAAAGGTGGATAAAAGTTCCTTTCCAAACCTAGCAATATGGGTATCAAATGAAAGGCATCAAAGAGTAGAGCAATATGAACTTAGGAAAATCGGTCTAAATTAAACATGGCCACCGCTCAAAAAAAAGGATAAAAGTTCGTTTTCAAACCCTGCAATATGGGTATCAAATCAAAAGCTTTGATGCATAAAGTACTATGAACCTAGCAACATTGACATAAATTCAACATGGCTGCCGCTCAAAAATGGTGCATGAAAGTTCGTTTCCAAACCTAGCAATATGGGTATCAAATGAAAGGCCTTGAAGGGTAAAGCATTAGGTAACTAGAAAAATCGATCTAAATTCAACATGGCCGCCGCTAAAAAAAGGATAAAAGTTCGTTTTCAAACGCAGCAATATGGGTATCAAATGAAAGGCCTTGACGAGTAAAGCACTATGAACTTAGCAAAATTGACATAAATTCAAAATAGCCGCTGCTCAAAAAAAAATGGATAAAAGTTCGTTTCCAAACCTAGCAATATGGGTATCAAATAAAAGGTCTCAAAGAGTAGCGCATTATGAACTTAGGAAAATTGCCCTAAATTAAACATGGCCGCCGTTCAAAAAATGGATTAAAGATCGTTTTCAAACCCAGCAATATGGGTATTAAATGAAAGGCCCTGAAGAGTACCTAGAGCATTACGAACCCACGATAATTGTCTTAATTTGTTAATTTCCAAATGGCCGCTGCTCAAGAAAGGCAGAATAAAGTTGGAATCATTATGGAATAAAATGGAGGAAAAATCTAAACACTGTTTTAAGCATTTTGATGGCGAAACGGAGTTCGCGGGCACAGCTAGTCAAAAATATTTTACTTCGCTACGAAGTAGCGAAAACATACGGGTTGGTACGAGTACTTTATGCTATTGTGTAGAGTAGAATGCAATTTATCGTGTTGCATTCCTATGCTAAATAAATAATTAAAAAGAACAAGTAAGTATCAGTCCTTGTTTGGTTAATACTTAAAAGCTATAGTCAATAAAAGCATGCATTTATACGATTTTTTTGATTATTTTAGATATTTTTGCAAAAATAGCAAGCAAAAATATCTAAACGGTCCTCTTTTTACAAGCTTTTATATAATATGCAATACCGAGTTATTTTTCCAGCAGGAGCCAAGTTTTGTGTGCTTATTTAGACAAGCAAAATGAACAACTTTTACTATGGGACCAAACTCGAATTCGCGGATTCAGTGGATGTTGAACATTTGTATGGAACAGCTGATTATTTTTGCGATTTCGAGATATGGGCCCCCATAGTAAAAGATCTTCATTTTGCTTGTATGAACAAGCACACAAAATTTGGCTCCTGATGGAAAAATAACCCGGTATATGTTTGTGTCAAGGAATGTTATGTTGGTTTGTGTCAAATCTTGCAAGTTAAATTTGAGCCATTTGCCAGTTTCCGATTGAGCTGTAATTTGGTGACATAGTTTTAATGACAATGCAATTATGCATAATTAGCATCGTTGTAAATCAGGATTCATCCAAATCCGATTCGTTGCCACAAAATTGAAATAAAAGAGTTTGACTTGCAAAATGTAGTACGTACATCTTGAAAATAAAACTCAAATCCAAGATCACCATCGTCACAAAATGTAAAAAAAATGGATTAGTAAAAAACATTTTTAAGAACAAGCTTTTATTTCAATGTTTTAAAAAGAAGAAAAACTTTAAATTAAATAAAACCCAGACAGTTTTTATTATGATAATATAAAGCTTGTCGTGACAAACTCTCCTCTTTCGATCGATCCTCTTTCTGCGACATATAAAATTAATCATATCGATCGAATCTAATAAATCTTCCCGATACTGGCGCAGATTGCGTTACTGACACGGTGCTGATGGGAATGGAAATATTCATTCTCAACGCCAAGGTACCTGTTGGCGGTCGCAGTCGTCCCTGGTAGGTACAACAATACCTGCAGGAAGACTGCCCACCACAAGCAATCTGCGTACATCGCCTGGGAAAACGCCAGGAAAAGTCGGGATCCTGGTGTGACGGAGAAGAAGCGTCAGTACAACGCTGCTTCCAGATCCAACAGGAAGACTTTTGCTGATGCCAAGGCAGAACACGTGGCCAGGGTTGGCGAGCGACTTGGAAGTTATCCCAGTGGGAGTCGGTGCTTTTTGGTCGCTGGCCAAAGCTGCGCAACGTAATTTCTGTCCAGTCCAATGTCCCACCACTGTGTAGAGCTGATAGCAGCCTGGCCCACAGGGCAAAAGAGAAGGCCAATCTCCTGGTCCAACTCTTTGCCTCTAACTCGACAATGGACGATGGGGGAGCTACACCACCCACCATCCCTCGGTGTGAAAGTTATCTGCCTGAAATCCGTATTACACAACGTGCGGTCAAGCGGGAGCTTAAGCTCCTCAACGTCCATAAGTCGAGTGGGCCGGATGGCATCCCAGCAATGGTGCTGAAGACGTGCGCCCCTGTGCTGACCCCCGTACTAACGCTCCTTTACCGCCTTTCCTATCAGAAGAACAGGGTTCCATCTTCGTAAAAGATTGCTCACGTCCACCCAATTCCCAAAAAGGGTGACCGATAAGAAAGGCGGTTACAACTTGTATCTGGCGTCGAAGACTCTCTAGGGCGAGTCTCCAAATGGGGTGCAAAGAACATGGTTAAGTTTAACCCCACGAAGATACAAGTGTGCGCATTAACTGCGAAAAAGGACTCATTTATCGTAGTGCCTCAGTTCCAGGGAATTACCTACTCTTTGTATGTCCGATGGTATGGGGATTCTCGGCGTGGAAATTTCTGCTAAAGTGCAGTTTAGGAGTCATTTGGGGGACAAAGCCAAATTGGCGAGCAAAAAGCTGGGCGTCCTGAACAGAGCCAAGCGGTACTTCACTCCAAGCCAGCGGCTAATGCTCTATAAAGCACAAATTCGGCCACATATGGAGTACTGTTCGCACCTCTGGGCGGGAGCTCCCAAATATCAGCTCGACCCTCTTGACTTCCTGCAAATGCATGCATTCCGCATCGTTGGTGATCCCAATATCAAGGCCTCAATGGAGACGCTGGAGCAAAGGAGAGACTTTGGTTCTCTCTGCGTGCTCTATCGGCTCTTTAACGGAGAGTGCTCTGAGGAACTGTTTGCAATGGTGCCCTCTTCACCTTTTTACCACCGCACCACCCGCCATCGCAGTAGAGTTCATCCATATTACCTGGAACCAATCTCAGTTAGTACAATTCGGTTTCAGCGTTCATTCCTTTCACGTGCGTGTAGGCTCTGGAACGAACTTCCAGCTGCGGTGTTTCCTGAGCGCTACGATATGTCCTTCTTCAAACGAGGCTTATGAAGAGCATTTCTCTCCAGGTGGGCAGTGACTGAACTGTGCCCTTGGCATTGCAGATGTTCATGAGCGGTGGTTACTACTTAACATCAGGTGGGCCACTGGCTCGTCTGCCACCGTTAGCAATAAAAAAAAATGTTATATTTAAATATTTACGATGTAGAAATTATGATTGATTGATATGAAATTAATATTGATTGATTGATATGATTTAGTATGTATATGTAATTAATTTTTAGGTTAGGGTTTGCATTATTATCAATTTAGTTTTATATTCATCGAATGCGTCTTACCTTATTGTGTTTTTATAGTGCACATACTAATGGATTATAATTCAGATCTCATTGTCTTTGTTAACTTATTATAATGTTTGTAATTAATTATAATCTGTCATGTGTACATAATAAAATAAAATAAAATAAAATAGATTGATAATTACTGTCTTGGGCTCTGAAGCTAAGCGAAACTGTTTATCTCTCTGTGCTCATTGTAATTTGCATCAGCACATTCGTTATTATAACGCGTCGTCGTAGAGATATACAGTTTGGCCTTCCGCATTGTCTGCTTTCTTAAACGGGATTATTTTGAATAATTTTATTTATTTTGAAGTCAGTGAGTAATATACATATAATATAATAATAATATATATAGTTCATTTCACATAAACATAAAAGAATTACCAGAATTACCAGTTTCGTACTAAAATATCAAGAATAATATAAGTACTCGAAAATATCCATAGCATTGCAGTAGCTAATAGGGCAACTACATGCGCTTGCACCACACTTCTTTGTAGGTAGGTACATTTCACACCTACGTAATAAAATTACAACGTTTATTTAATTCTGTGCTAAAATAATAACATTACAAATCAATAGGTAGGTATATAAAATGTGTTCATTGCTTCGCCAGAACAATGTTGTATGTACAGATAGAGTGCTTTTCCATCAACAAGAAGTTGAATAAATATGTAGTATCACTTCATTCTCCTAGTGTTTCAGGAAGCTGTGTTGAAAAAGGGAAGCGAAGTTGTTGTCTTATAAAATTGAAGACTGTGTGTCGGACATTTTTAAGTTTCTTAAGGACGTTTTAGTACGTCAGTACTATGTATTATATTATGTGCTTTTAGAGAAAAAATCCACCAAGCTATAATTAAGGTTAGTGCTTCGTACTCGTACCGCACAACAAAAAGTAGCCAGAAGGCAGTAGTGCTATTTGCGGTTATCATGAAAACAAATCTCAAGCGTCTTCTTAACGTAAAACTTAACAAACAACAAAATGCACGGCTTTAGATCTTCCTACAGTTTTTGTGTGCCATGGAATTTTCCGCCTATTATTAGATGCAAACATTAGGTTATATTTACCTAATATTTGTGTCTTTACTTACGTTCTCCGCATTTACTTTAGTTAGCTTACAAGGGTTACAGTTAACAGTCCAAGACTCACAACGGTCCAATTTGAGAAGAGATCAAATAAAAAATATTTTACAAAAAATAAAAACCTACTTCAAAAACACTGAAAGTTAAAAATAATATAAGATTACGAGTAGGTACAGAAAACATCACACATCACTGAAAAGTTAAAAATTTAAATAATATAAGAATAAGTAGGTACAGACAATATCACACTTCTATATTGAAGTTGGTGCCAATCGATGATCTTCTAGAAAGACTTAAAATTTGGCACCGACTTCAATATAGAAGTGTGATATTGTCTGTACCTACTTATTCTTATATTATTTAAATTTTTAACTTTTCAGTGTTTTTGAATTCGGTTTTTATTTTTTGTTAAATATTTTTGATTTTTATCTTTTTAGTGAATAGTGAATAAAATCTTTTTAGTGAATTTAATACCAGCTGGTATTAAATCCTCGATATCCCTTCCTCTTACTCCTTTAGGGTTTCCCTAGATTTTCGTGGGATCCCGTCATCAGATTGATGACCTCGTGGCCACCCCAGGAGTATACTCTACACAAAAAGAATTTTGAAAATTGGTCCACAATTAGCGGAGTAATCGCGTAACATACACACAAAACACGTTGAACATATCTAAAAATTTAATGGTTTCCCACGATTTTTATAGGATCCCATCATCAGATCCTGACTTTGGTGATCTTGAGACTATCCCAGGAGTATACTCTATCGAATACAAAAAGAATTTTGAAAATCGATTCACAATTGGCGGCGTAATCGCGTCACATACCTACCTACACACAAAAAAAAAACACGCATCGAATTTATAACCTCCTCCTTTTTTGAAGCCGGTTAAACACGTCTTTGATTTAGTGTAGCACTCCACTCCAACTGACTGTCGTAGCCTTAGGTGTAGGTCCCTCTGTTAATTTGTAACTGAAAACCAGCGATTTGCTAATGAGCAAAATATGACGCTGACCTGACCAAAATAATTATGCCCTTTATGTGCTGCTTCAGTAGGTGTTGTGTCGTATTATGAGCTACTACTACTGTGGAGATCAGCCGCTAGTATTGAAAGTATTTTTGTAATTCAAAAAAGAGCCGTAATGCGCGCTATGTTTAATTTTTTTTAAATAAAATGGACGGGAAAGCGGCAATCCGATCTTCATTTGTTTTTTTGAGCAGTAGAGTTTTGTTTATACTTCCCTATAGCAAAGATTTCTATTAACAAATAGAGTTCATCTGATTCAGATATGGAGTTAACGCCTGATTTCACAACTTCGACTTTACTTTTACTTTCCTTGTAGTCGTAATGAAAAGCACAGTGTTTACCTCGGGTTAAAAACTAAAAAGTTACTT
Organism: Schoenobius gigantellus; assembly: GCA_963935595.1. Taxonomy (NCBI): domain Eukaryota; kingdom Metazoa; phylum Arthropoda; class Insecta; order Lepidoptera; family Crambidae; genus Schoenobius; species Schoenobius gigantellus. Next base: position 42,699,794 of record OZ012541.1, on the reverse strand, counting down.
TTACCCCTAGAGTAACAATGTACCTACTATTTAAACCTAGAGGTAATATAAGACATCAACGAATTACAATGATTTTTCAAACGATTATTTTCATACCATTATTTACAAATTAGCAATGATTTGTGTTATTTAATCAAATAAATTCAGTTTATTAGGTATTTTTCCTTATAAGTGTGTTGAATAACGTCGCACGATAGGAATACGTAAGTAAATTGGTTCGATCGGGCTAAAATTCCGCTTCGTGAGTTATAACCAACATAACGCACTTATATATATCGGAATGTACTATTGCATTAGCATCTTTATTTTACGAGCTCGACCATTATTTTTGCAGTTTAGTTTTAAAATAAGTCAACTTAAAAGTTTAGTAGCAAGGAGTATTCACACGTAGAACAAAATTGGATGGATTTTTTATAATAAAAATACATCTTAGCATTGAATTATCAAAAAAAATTATAAATTTACCATACAACAAATGAAAATTTTCAGAAAATGGCGCCTTTGCAAGTGGACACATTTTTATTTACAATCAAACTATAGGCAACGGGCTCGAACGCGTATGTATACAGCCTATTCGATTTTTGATAAATGTTGATGTAAAAATAATGAAATAAAAAAAACTTATAATTAAATATAATAAGCAACCCTAAAAAACATATATATTTAATTCTATGATTTGTTTTTGCTATTTTCCACAACTATATTGAAAAACGTCGTTGTGATACACGGGTGGGTAGGTTATTACAAACTTATGACATTAAAAACCTACTTTCCACCCTTGTATCATAAAATACAATTTAGTAGCCAATAGATTTGCGATTACTGTCATTACTTTGTTTAGTAGTTTTTTAGTGTTTGTTCTCTTTGTTTTATTCCCTGTATTCTTTGTTATATTTATTATGGACTAATGTGACACGAGATTGTTATATATATATATATATGTCTGTAGATAGATAGATACATTCTTTATTGTACATTACAAAAATAGGGTTAACAATAATACATAATAATTATAGTATGTACAATGGGGGGCGGGTAGGTCAAATAAAGTTATCTATTTATTTATTTATTTTGCATTACAAATGTTTTGGATGTATTTAAACATATGTACCTCGCTGAGGTGTTGCAATTTAGAATAGAGAAGGGCAGACATTATACAATTTTCGGTGCATTAAATTTAAATTGCATACAATTTCATTGATTCTGCTTTCACTAATTATTATTACTCCATTATAATTCGTCAATAAAATTAGGCGTTAATAAAATAAAATAATATCAAAGTTATTAGGCGTCAACATTTTAAGTAGTACCATTTTGTCATATTAATAAAAATCTATCATCTATCTATCATCTAATGAGATTATTTTATCTGATGAAAAGAGCCCTTTTGCTGCCAGACAACTTGCAGCGAAAATTAGTTTGTAGTGAAAAGAAAGTAAATCGAATTACGAACTTTGTAATAACTTGACACTATAAAAAGAGTTTTTTTTTTCAGTTATTAGGTACACTGCTCACTAGGGTAAATTTGAATTGAAAATTGAATACTTACCTTAAAATGGCCACAAACATGTTTATTAATAGTGACAGCTGAACAAACATGGTGTTTTAAATTTTACTTATCGTACCTACCTATACAAAGAGGAAGGACATGATACCGCCATTTTCCAGAATGGATAGATTTTATGCATACCTACTTACGTGTTTTTCTTATTGCTGGTGAGTTGGTGAAGATTTCTAAATAGAAATCGCAGCTGTGAAGGTAGGTAGGTAGGTACTGCTTTGTTTTAAATAATTAAAGTTAAAGTTTGTGTTTCAAAACTAATTGTATATACTTACTCAAATCTAAATGTAATATAAGTTTTCTAACTAGTTATTATACTTACTGTGTGTCCTAATAAAGGTGATAATTAATTTAGGTACCTAATTCTGTTGATTCAATTAATCGTTATTGTTATTCCAAAATATTAATCGTTATTCTAGTTCACAGCTGTTCTAATTAAAATTAGGCAATTCATCATAATTTCTTTACTATAAGGCATAATTATGTTAGGTATAAATGGCATTTAAATAAATTGCCCCATGGACAAAGGACTTAGGTAACCTAGTTTAGACTTAGGACCTAACCTAACCTAACCTACTTTTGTTATGTCCTTTTCAGTAAAACGAGAAAAAGTATCGTGTGATTACATAATTTTGATAAATAATAATGTTAAGTTTAATTATATTTAGTTTAATTATATTCAAAAAATACGTTTTCTACTTTGATATTGAAAAATCGTTCTATTGATATTTTTATGAACCTTGCTGTAATATTTTAGAAGATATTGAGGTTTTTCTTACTGATCCCTTTTCTTTGGGGCCTATTATAATAAATGTCATTCAAAATGTACAATTGTACATAGCCTACCTAGTTCATTGTAATATTAATAACATAAGAAGAACACAAATATCAAACTACTTACACTGTAAATCTTCCTCAGTGGAAACTTTTTGGTCACTTCACAAAACACCGGTAAATAAATCACTTTTGTCAATGAGAAGATTTGTTAAAAGGTGAATTACTCAAACGCAACAGATTGCTCCTTTCCGAACTCGTTTGTCTGAATTTAAAAAGTTGACACGCGACTACTGCGGCGCACAAGGCTGTACTGACTGTCATTTTGTCAGATGAGTTGCGCAGGCGCAGGTCGCATATGCAAATGAAAGGAGTTATATGACGTTGGATTACGTAGATTGTCCAGCCTAATGGTTAGGTAAGCTGATTAAACCATCCGGACTTGAAATCGTTTTAGGTCAATTTTACTATAGTGCATTTTAAAGAAGACATAGGTAATCGGTTAAGTCCCTTCAGCCATATTGATAACTGACTGTTTGATAACTGGATCTGGACTGGATTTGTTTGATACTTATTAAAGACTACGTAAATGCATATGTAGTACATTGTCATTGTACTTACGATGAGTACATCAATCTATGCCTAAGTCTGTTAGGAAGTTATATACTATCCAATACTGGACAGGAACCCCTGGCATTAACATCACAGTTTTTAAAATAGAAATACGAGTAATTATAAAATTCTGACCCTTGCACAGAACCCCCGTAAAGTACCTAGGTAATAGATTGAAAAATGCCATCAAAGTGATAACCTAACGGCCCTAAAGTTACTGATGTCGCATAAAGTGCACACTAAATTGGCCCTGAATACCATAAATGTACTAAGCAAACCCGCACTTGGCCAGCGTGGTTGACTAAGTCCTAATCGTCCTAGATTAGGGTAGACTCGAGCCCCTCGCTGGGGACGTATATGAGCTGTTGATGATGACTGAACAAACTCGCAAGAAAAATAATACAGTATGTATTGTGAATTCCAGGATATCATGGAAACGAGAAGGCGAATGTCACAAGAAAGAGATTGGAAACCGACTACATAGGACTTGAATTTGTTTCGTTTCATCTGGATTCAATGGACTGGATTGCACACAGTACAAAATATGTCAACTTCTTTGTAGGTATAACTTTTCGATGGGGGGCTCCTCTCCCGCCCTCTACACGAAGGGGGGGGGGGACAGTAAAAAAAGGTACATAGTACAATTTAATTAAACACATCTACCTTATTGGTAAGTTCCTTGGAACTTCTAACTATTTAATTGTATTGAAATAAAATAACATTATTAGTACATTGTTACTCTAGGGGTGAAAATAACTAAGTCTTTAACCCGAGGTAAACACTGTACTTTGCATTTTATTAAAAAATTCTAAATAATTTGAAAAAAGATGAAAATAAATTAAATAGAAAAAAAAAGGTTTCGTCTCGGGCGGGACTTGAACTCGCGTCTCCAACATACCGTGTTGACGTCTTTACCACTAGGTCACTGCATGCTGAGCACTTACCTGACGAAATTTTCAACTTTACTGATCTGTGCTGTGCTTTTCATTACGAATTCAAGGAAAGTAAAAATAAAAACATGAATTAGCTAAAGAAAAAAAGAGTGAATTTTATTTTACGTAAATCAACAACTTCTGCTCTTCTCTTATGAAATCAGGCGTTAAATCCATATTTGAATCAGACGAACTCATTGTTTTAATACAAATCTCTGTTATACGGAAGTATAAACAAAACTCTACAACTCGAAAAAATAAATGAAGATCGGATTCTTGCTTTCCCGCCTATTTTTTTTCAAAAATTTTTTCAAATTTGTTTATTTTTCTGTGGCTGGCCAGCTATTCAGACAAAATTTTGCATTTTTATCATTGATATAATGGTAAATATTTTGCCAAAATCTATGTTATTGAAATACTCGTAGTTGAAAGTAAATTATAATAAAGTTATTTAAAAAATATATTCTTTAATTCATACTTAACTATATGTTATTTCAATTTTACATCGCGCTGTAATTGAGTGGCTGTATAGAAAGTTGGATTACTTTCAGCCCGCTCTTCAGGCAACTTCAGACCTACATTCTGGGTGATGAGTAATGATGACGAATTAAACCTTTTCCTATTTGAAATCAATTCAAATCTTATCGTCATTCAGAGCTTTTAGGTTAATTAAATTTGTCCAACAAGGTAATAGCAATTAATTAGCCTATTAGGAAAGGGTAACCACGATAAATCCAAAGATATTAAAGTGAGAACTTTTTGGATTAGGTGATTAATTATACTACTCTGTGTAAAAAGTATCGGGAATATGTCAATAAAAAGACCCGCATAAAGTGGTCGTTTTAATTTTTTTAAATCAGTAGATTTACCGTGCAAAATTTGAGCGGGACCTGTCATTTAATTTGTTTAAAACTGCACTTTTTGTTGGTCATAGTTTTGAGTCCTCGGTGATTTTTACAATGGAAAATATTGTTGAACAAAGAGTGTGCCTTAAATTTTGTATTTCGAATGATTTTTCATGTGGTGAATCGCTATAAATGTTGCAAAAAAACCTACGTGCATATCAAAAACAAGGGCATATGAATGGTATAAGGCTTTTAAAGAAGGCCGAGAAGTAGTAGTAGACTTGCCTCGTTCTGGTAGATCTTTAACTGCTACGACGAAAAAAAAATCGTCAGAATCAAGAAGCTAGTGCTCGAAAATCAACGTATGAGTCTGAGAGAGTTGGCTAGTGAGGTGAACATATCTTTTAAGTCCGTCCACAACATTCTCATTGACATTTTAGGCATGAAACGCGTCGCCGCTCGCTCAACTAGTTCCAAAAGAACTCAATTTTGTTCAAAAAGCGCAGCGAAAGCATGTCGCTGAAGACATGGTTTCCCGAGCTTCTACGGATCCTATCTTTATGAAACGTATAATAACTGGCGACGAGACATAGGTTTATGAATACGACATGCAAACAAGCCAACAGTCTGCGGAATGGCGTCTCGAAAACGAGCCGAAACCCAAAAAACCGCGGCAAAGTCGCACCAAAATCAAGGTGATGCTGACAGTTTTTTTTACTACCGTGGCGTGTTTTATTTCGAATTCCTTTCAGAGGGAGAAACAGTGAATAAAGAATATTATTTAGGCGTCATGAAGCGTTTGCGTGAGAGTATCCGCCGAACACGACCAGATTTGTGGCAACACAACTCATGGATGCTGCACCATGATAATGCACCATCACACACAGCCATTATTGTGAAAGAGTTTTTAGCGAAAAAATTCTCGACCGAGCACCGTATTCACCTGATATGGCTCCGTCTGACTTTTTTCTATTTCCAAAGTTTAAATTACCACTTCGACGAAAACGTTTTGAGTCGATAGAAGCCATAAAAGAAAATTCGCTGAATGAGCTAAAGGCCATACCGCAAGTAGCCTACGAAAAATGTATGGAGGACTGGGTGAAGCGGTGGAGATGTTGTATTGTTAATGGGGCCCACTTTACTTTGATGAATAATTTGTATTTTTTTGTTTTATTGAAAAATTCCCGATACACAGATTATACATGGGAAGTTTCAAAACCTTAAAATATTGCAAGTCTTTTAAAAGTTTTTAGAAGGAACGTATTTATTGACAGTACTATCATTGACAAACAGATTTACAGAGTGAATCAACGGCGTGTTTGCTTGACTCGCAATCAGCTACGCCCCGTATCAATGACAACACGAGATAACAGGTATGATACCACGCATTCTGAAAAAAGCACTATTAGACAAACTGCAGTCGTTTAAACGTAGAAATACTTCATATACGAATCAATTTGATTAAAAATTTCAACTGTTTCCGTCGTAAATAAATTTATTAAGTGTATTTTTTAAGTAGGTACACGTGATCAATACATTTCCCACAATACAGTGTACTTGGAAATCAAAGATAACAATGTGACGAATCTAGAGCATTCAGTGTTTCGACTTTGCCTAGAAAAATAGACGCATTGCTAAAATAGTGATAAAATGAGTGTGATGAAGAACGGTGTTAACGATGACACAGTTAAAAGCCAGGGCGTCAAGGATAGCCCTTGCTACTTCTGCAATGAGATGTTTGAGATGGGACAACTTCAGGTAATGAGTAATAGCATGTTGTTAAAGCCAATTCCAATTTCTGTTGTTCACATGTTTCACGTATTCTTCTGAGTTTCCTTGGTTGCAGATAAGTATTTGGTATTTATCTATGACTACAGACTTATGTCTGCATTGCAATGGCAGACTTAATAAGTACCATACGCATTTTTTCCAATGCGATTAACAGAGATTTCATGCATTTAGGTAGATATGTACCAAGAAGTGCAATGGAATAATACCTATCAATGTAACGCACGCACAACAAAAATAGGCACGCACCATCTCGCACTGTGGTACCTATTTGTCATATTATATTATTACTAGCTGTACCCGCGAACTATGTTTCCCCTTAAAAGTTCAAAGAAAATCTACTTTCCCGCGGGAATACTAACATTTCCGGGAGAAAAAGTAGCCTATATGTTAAACCCTGTCGTAATCCGTCTACCTACAAAATTTCATCCAAATCCATTAAGTAGTTTTTACGTAAAAGGGTAACAATTATCCATACATCCATCCATACTCACAAACTTTCGCGTTTATAATATTAGTAAGGATGTGTTAACAGCACGGGTTAATAGATGTAAAGAGCGTGTAGTAGCTTCGTGGAAAATTGTTGAAATGTTTCAATAACTTTATGTTTGTATGACATAAAAATAACCATGTATCATAAAAAAGGTATCTTTTAATTTAAAAACTAACATACACAATCCTTTTTTATTGAGCTGCAATGCTGTTGCACTAGCCGAGAGGCGTGTGTGGGACTCTCTCTGCAAAGTGCAGAACATACCCACTACACCAACCCATTTCGTCTATATTGGGGGGGGGGGGGGGGGGATGATCCAGAGTTTGGAAAAGTCCCAATTCTCCGGACTACCTTTGGACAGTCCGACCAGCTACGGGCCAGTAGGGTTACTCTTGAACCATTTGCGATGGATCGTCATTGGGATTTTTCATACGCTTCATTTTTTTTTTTAATTTATTTCCATTTATTATATTTACATGTGTATTAATTTTGATATCCCGCCAAACTGTAGACAGTTTGTTGGCGAGTACGCCCGTTACTAAAAACTTAACACAATTTACACATGACTTACACTAGATCTTAGAATATATACAAATTACAATCATACAACATCCTACCAAGAAAACCTATAACTAGTCAATAAAGTACTAAAATTGTAATAGAAAAGTTATCTACTCTTCTAACAGAATTTGTTTCAGTTTAGTCCTGAGAGTTGACAATTTATATTTAGAACTACTCCTTAACATCTCGTTTCTATTATAAATACTAGGCACTAAATATTTATTCAATCGGCGTCCATAATAATTATTTGCTTTGGGCTGCTCTAAGAAACCCTCACGAGCCCTCCTGGTTCTGTATTTGTTGCACACTGGTATTTTATGTAATTCGTTGTAGTAAGCATCTAGTACAATATTGTATGTTGTTTTCTTTTCTACAGGTAGCACTTTAAGATACTCGTATGAATAGAGTTTGTTATAGTCACTATTACACTCATGTTTGATTTTCTGATTTATTAAATATTTAAGTAACCTAGTCTGCAAGTTTTTAACCTGCTTTAAATATGTACTAAAAGTACGTCCATACACATTTACTCCATAGCTTATAAGAGAGTCTCCTAACGCATAATATACAGTTAATAGTGTTCGCTGACTAATCGTATTTTTTAAATAATACCTAATATTGCTCTAAGTTTCGTACAAAGTTCCTCAGTATGCGACTTCCAATTAAAGTGCTTATCAACCAACAAACCCAGATACTTATATTTCTCAACATACTGTAATGATGCACAAGAACAATTAAGTTTGTTTGAGTGTAAACATTCGTATGTGTGCCCTATTATGCTTACATCTTCAGATTGTAAGGTGAGTAGACATGCAAGCATTTAGTTTTTTCTAAATTTATTATTATGCCATTGTCGTGAGCCCATTTAGTAATATTCTCGAAGTCATATTGCACTTTTGCTTGCGCTTCTTTTATATCTTTCGCAGAGAATAATAAACACATATCGTCGGCATACATGTACACCTTACAATATTTAATTACATTAACTACACTGTTAACAAGTAGAGTATATCCCACCGGCCCATACACCGATCCGGTCGGTACTCCAAGAGTAACATTGCACTCTTCTCCTGTCACACCATCAATCACAGTACGGATAGTTCGGTTAGTCAGGTAATTTCGGAACCAGGTGTTGATGGGGCCTCCGATACCGCACTCCTCCATGGCCCGTAGCAGCACATCATGGTCTAGAGTGTCGAAAGCTTGTTTATAGTCTATGAATATTGCCAAAACCTGTTCACAGGAGTCCAGACTTTCATTTACTACTTCAGCAAATTTTCCTAAAGCCGTGGCCGTGCTTCGGCCGTGCTTCATTAACAACACTAGCTCCAAATTGGATTCGTATTTTGAGAAAATTTAATAATACTGAGTTTGGTTCACTCAAAATCCGCACAATACGGGGTCAATTTGGAGCCAATGCGCAAAAATAAGCGAACGAAAAATCATAATCTCAATGCCGATCGATCGAATTCGGTTCAGGAGAAACCCTACAGGTCTTAACACCTGTGGGGGATTACTCTGATAGTAAAGGTAATCCCTAGACTGGGGGACCTATAGCTGCGAGCATCAGGAGCCACTCTAGCACGCAGGCTACTCCGAAGACGGACTGCATAGGCTTACTCCAACTGTCTGCGTTGGAAGGGAGCGGGGCGTGAGGATCGTTTTCCCGCTCCCTCCGCTACCTCCTGCAAATTTATTTCCGCATAGAAGAGGAAACATTCCAAATATCTATTTTACACATTATAAAGGAGAACTACACGCTAGAAAGTTATAATCCAGCAATGTCATAGTTTTTGATTTAATTGTATGGAATTATAAAATACAACACAGCCTAGCCTTACATACTAATCGCTAAAAATCCAACAAGGTGGGTGTTTGCAGCTAGATATAAATATTTTAAAAAACTTTCTTTCAAAAATATTAAATGCCTATTACATACAACTACTATGGTCGTGGTTGGTGTTTGTAACATTATTTTGTTTTCATAACTGTCACGTGATTTATATAAGCAACATAACAAACTTGTTCATCAATTTATGACAAACGCTTTAAACGCCCAATGTAGTATACCTAAATGATAAAAATAAAAAACATCGCTTTGTTATATCTGTAAATATTTCCGAGAATGGCCGGCGAGGTTGCCATGTCTTCGTTGATAGTTTATTGAAATTACAATTTTGGACGATTTATTGGACAAGTTTTTCTGCGAAATGAACGTAGTGGGTATCCTGAATTGTTACCACAATTAAGGTCCAAAAAAGAATTTTGACGTTAACATTGAGACGACGGTGAATTATAGTTTTGCCACAGCTTAAAACTCATTTTAATGTTTAAGAAATATTTTAAAAAATAGCGTTGTCCTTTTCTTATTCGTTTAAATATATCAAGTTTTCAAAAACTTATTTAGTTAAGGTTTTTATGAAGACTGCAGCAATTGATACTGAAAAGGACTAACCGGACGCCTCGTTATGATGGCTCTGACAGGTGCATCTGAAGCAATGCGGCAGCATCCTGGAGCAATGCCCGCTGCGTTGCGGCGCCTGGATCCAAAGGAAGCACAAGGATGCGCACGCGCAGGACTGCCCACAAGTCGACAAGGTTTGTTCAAAAATCTCAACCAATATGATTTATTTCGGCTATTATATACCTACCTATATAAACCGCGTGTATCTAATCGCCAAAATAATTTCCCCCGTGGTGATGCCTCCCTGAGCTAGAATCAGGTTAGGTTTGCCAAACGATGCTTGAGGACCCACCAAAGTTCTCGCTTTCTTATAAACTAATTAAGGTGAAGCTGTAACAGCCATCTGCGACTAACAGCAAAGGTTCCTCAAAAAAAGCGCCAAAATAATATTTAAGGTAGGTACCTACTTGTCTTAGATGTCGAAACCCAATACTTTCCGAATTATTAGACTTTAAAGTGAAAGCAAAATTCAAGTGACAACCATGGTCCAGCTGACTGTGGAATACTTAACCACAAAAAATGTAAACACGGAATAAAAAACAAGGTACGCTGATGCTATGGACACCTATAAGATCAAAAAATAATTTATTTAATTTGTATGGAAAAAATGTAGCCTGATTTGCTCCAAGATTTTTTCATAAAGCATCTCCCCTTCTGAAGGATACATACATACCCTTAAATATTATTTAGATGTTGCGTTATTTATTCCTTGTATATTACAGTATGTATACCTACATACTATATGGAATATATGGTTATTATAACCATAGTCCTACCACCGCCACTTAAGACCATCCAAACTCACCCCGATACCCCGGTTCTTGGCGGGTGGTTCGGGATTGAGTGAAAACAAGTAATTTTTGGACTCCTTAGAAAAATTTAAATACATACGTCAAAATACATGCATACGGCATAAAGATTTGATATAAGATAGACCCTAGGTGCTCATCTAAAACTTGCATACCAAATACTTAGGTTATTTCCGAATTTATTGACTTTAAACCTTAGCTACCATGGACTTTATACTTATTCTAAGAGCATAAACATTCAAATGACAACCAGTCAACGTGCAAAGACGCTCGATATCAGTGAATAAGTTCCGAGATAGATGTCAGGGTTGTGTTTCTCGTACGATGATGTACGACTGTCGATACATATGGTCTAAAATAATGTATTTAGGTACTCGTAGTTTTTCTAAAATAAAGTAGAACGTTGATAATTTTCCTACAAATCTCCACTTCAAGTAGATAGGTACCCTTAAATGTTTTTCAACATTCTGAAACACCTGTATAATCACAAGAGTAAATTAACCAATTCCTCTTTTTGCAGCGTCGTTCTGCGGCCCCGACCCACGCGCGGCCTTTGGATCCATCGCCACCGCCCGCGCCGCACACGTGGGCACCTCGCGCGTTACCCCTTGACGACTGCCTCTCCTATCTGGAGAAAGAGATTGCCGATATCAAGTAACGTACTGAATGTGTTTTTGCTTGGTTTGATTCAGAATTACCTCCATTACCCCGATGGAAAATAGGTGCCCAGTCGTTAAGGTTTAGCGCAGCTTGTCCTTATCACTCTGGAGTCTTCTACAGATTCCATATCTCATGTGCAATTTTGTTACCCTTCGTTTAATCAGCAGTCATGAATGATTCAATAAATGATATCGACCAATCAATGATTTAATATAAATGGACTTCTGATGAATTGAGGCGGATTGTAGAATCTATATGATAGCAGCTTGTTGATGAGTTACAAAATCATACCTTTGATTTGATAGCCCAGTAAATTCAAACGTTTTTCGTTGACATTTGGGTGTATTAGCTTTTGGATGAAATGAAAATTGAGGCACGATTTCCGAGATTTTGATGTTTGAGTCTCGAATTCCGAGATCTTGTAAAAAACTGACATTCCCAGACTTGTTGTGACGAGCGAGTCGAGTCAACGCGAGGTGCAAACAACGGAGATCGAAACGCTCCGCGCTAAGCTGGTGCTGGCGGAGGAGCGCGCGCAGCACGTGCTGTCGGCGCTGGTGTCGCTGCGCGCCGCCGTCGATGACGAGGCCTCGCGCGCCGCTGACTGGACCGCGAGGTTCAAGCACGACCTGGCTGACGTGCAACTGGCTTTACAGGTATGTTTATACCATCTAAGCGACATAGGTGGCAAAGACCATAGCCAATAGACGCAACTGTAATCAGTCACGGATGCTGCCTCTAAGTCTAACATACCTACTAACCTCCACATTTTTTGAAAATATGAATTTGGTTGTCAGTACAAGAAATACCTTTTACCTTGTTGACGCCATGATTTTTTTACATACGACAGGCTTTCATCTCACCTGCTGGTAAGTGAAGATAAAGCCGAAGGTGGAAGAGAACTTCATCTGGACTCGTCAACAGCTAAGGAACTAGCTATCTTACTTCTAATTGTTGGAATACAACAATGCTATTTACATTGTTATTTTGGCGATAAACTTAGGTAAGACGGTGGTAGCTAGCCAGTCGGGCTCATAAGCCCTACCGCCGACCTTATCTAGCAGAAAACTTCAGCCCTCATGGGGAATTGAACCTCGGACCTCCCGATCTACACCCGGTGGTCTCAACCACTAGACCCCGGAGTCGGTTACAATTAACATACTTAAACCACCAAGGATTTATACAATAAAATTTTAACTGTCTGACTCTGTTTTTACTTTATTAACGTTATTTCGAGGATTATAATAGTGAATGTACGCTATTACATGAGAGTAGTCTGTTTTAACTTAACAAAGTAAAAAAAGATCAATAATTAAATCTTCGATCGAGTACAACATTAAAATATGTACAGTAAGTAGTTTCAGTGAAGAATCTTCATCTCATGCACATTACGCCCATCTGCTAGACAAATTCCCCAATCCCATCCCATCACAATAGCCATATTCATATGCGTCATTCGTATAACAACTTATGGTGGAATTCAGAAGTTGTTGAGATGTATAGTTCAAATCAAATACAAAATTAAGCGCCTTAAGATAATGTCGATGTCCGCGTGATGTTCAGGAGCTGCAGAGCCAGCAGCTGTCAACGGCTATGCGGCTGGAGAGCGCCGTCGCCAGCCTCGTACACGAGCAGCACGAGCGCGAGCTGCTGGAGCAGGCGCTCACGCAGCACGACTCCAGGATACGGGCGGTAAACAAGCTGGGTAGGTGTACCTATTGATTGTAATCGTTGTCGAGAGGCGCAGAGAAACATGGAGGAGTCCAAAATGTTTCAGTTTTTTGCTTATCGCAATAAACAACCTCTAAAAATCTGCTAATGTTATCTAGCTAGGCGGTTAATCTTATGACGAGATGAGTACTCGATTTGAAGCGGCAACGTCTACATACGCTTGCGACCACTCGCGCGACACCGACCCAAAAAAAACCATCCATCAGCTCATAGTACTGTTTTCGTTGTAGTGGAGTCGCAGTGTGGACCTTACCTAGCGCGCCCATAAGGGCAGGGAGAACACCGGGTGTTTTAGCGGGTAGGCCTGGCACTCTGCCGGGAGAGCCCCACACACGCTCGCCGTCTAGCCAACGGCGGGTACGGTGCGGTTACGCATTTCCCCCCCGAGAAAAAAAAAAGGTGGAAGTTCTTCCCGATTTATAGCGATAAACGATACTTTATGCACTAGTGAAGCCGCCTCAATGTTGTGGGACGTTACAGTCAGCTTTTGTTCGCAGCGCGGTTTACAAGGCGCAGGTAAACCCTTCTTACTTACTGTATTGGCAGTTTCATCGCCTGTTTTGTAGATATGTGGTACCTAGGTTATGATTATTTATCATCCAAGCGAGAGGTAGTTAAGGGAAGCATATAATGATATGCATTACAGAGGAGGTGATCGAATATATAAAAAGGACAGTGGAGGAGGAACGAGAGAGGAACGCACAAAACCGCGCTGCGCTAGAGGCTGAGGCGGCGGAAGCGCACCGCTGTTCACAGCACCTGCATCAACTGGAGGAAGTGCGAGCACACCTGCACGCCGCTGCCGAACAACCGGTACTTACAGCACGCATACAGCCACAGGCAGTGCCCAATAGTACATTACTGCCGCGGTCTATAATTACTACTTTGCTGGTCGCGCTGATGATGGCCGACAGCGCAGCTCCAGGCCGACACAGCGCGGTCAGCGTGCAGCACTTGATGGACGAGCTGAGATAAAGGCCGAGACCGTGGGTCGAGGCCTTTACACTGAGGACAGAAAGGGCTGCAATGATGGCCAAGCTGGAAGGCCTAGAGCGTAGCTAGGCTAGCTCGAGGCAATCATAGCGTGATCAGCGAAGCAGTCATTGTGGGCCAAGGCTTGTATAGTGCTTTACTCAAAAATGCAAGTACCTAATCTAAATAAAACCAGCAAGTAATTTAAATAAAAACTTTGCCGGCCGCTCCTTGAAACAGAACGGCAAGGTCGACTTTGCTCAAACAAGGTTGTCAAAATAATGACCACATTACATGCATTTTTGAGTAAACACACTTACATTTAAAGTTGCGGCTCTGATGGCGGCGGTGGCGGAGCGCGCCGCTACTATGCGAACATTGCTCCATCAGTTCACAGAGGGAGACTCTGTACCAGGGTCGTCTGCTTGGGTACCTCCGTCTCACCCATTTCTGCCGCAAAGCAGGAGTGCTTGCATTGCTGTGTTCCGGTTTGAAGGCATAGCTGGGCATTAACTCGTTAATCCGTTAATCGTTAATTAACGAAGTTAACATTTCTATTAACGGATTAACTTTTAAGTTAACTTTAAAAAATGTTAACGGACTCGTTAACTTCCGTTAAATCATCCTAAGTTCGTTAATCGTTAATCCGGTACCTACTATTTACCAAAAAGATACCGCACAGGTATTCAAGGAGAAGCTCAAGCCTATCTCGGGTCACTGCTACCAACAATTGCCGCAACAGTATTTAAATTAAAAAATATAAAATTTAAGGGTTTAGTTAATTGCACAGCTTTAGCCAATGCCTTATTCAATGGCATAGAGAAAAGGTTTGGCCCACTTTTGGAAGATGAACAGTGCCAACTTGCCGCGGCTTGTCACCCGAAGTTCTGGTTAATATGGATGGCTAGAAACTTACGACAGCAGTCGAGTGGATGCAGTTAAAAAATGCATGGAAAAAAAGGTAGAGGAGGCGTTACGCCAAGAAGCTTCAGAAAATTCAAAGGACAGGGACAGTTTCAGTGACGAAGACAGCAACGCGAGTAACAATGACGATAATGAGGAAGACTTTTTTAATTCTGTTACTCAGTGTAAAGAAAAACCTAAGAGCCACAAATCATTAAGAGGCCGTTCTTGCTTTGGAGTGATTTTTCCTATTTCTTTAATTCTTTTGAATCTGTTTGACGGCAAACTAAACAAGTTACAATGTGTTATGATATGTTAAATTAAAGTTAATTTCAATATCAAAAAAGTGGCCGCGACAAATTATCGATTTTCATTGTAATAGTTTGTTTAATTCCAAAAACCCTGAGACGTGTTTCAATTTTTTTCGGTACGCGACGCTCAGTTCAGAGTTATTGACACGGAATTTAACATATAATATTGAATATAAAATAAACAGCGACAAAGCCGTTGAACAAATCTAAAAAGTGGCCGAGAAGTTTTTTGTACTTTTATTTAGAATTTTAAAGAAAAACTTCGTTAAAAAGGCTTTATTTTGAAGAAATTTAAGCGAATGTGTCCTCGGATTTCTAGCGCATATAACCGATTTAAAAAAATAAAAAATACACTATTTGAAGATTGATACATGCTTAAACACTTTTAAATGAATAACTAAATAACAATTTATTTTTTATTAAAAAATAATGAAACAATTAAAGTTCTCCAAAACTCAATTATATACGGGAGCGCAAACGCTGCCACGGCAGACCGCGCGCCGCGCTTTCGATGGTAGGACGTATCGCTCTGCTCCGTGAGGCTCACGCTACATCTCGATATAGCTGTGCCCGCGAACTACGTTTCGCCATAATATTACTATAAAACTGTTGGATCAAACTATACGCTACCGTCCACCGCCGATCCGACATCACTGTCCTCCACCCGAGCTCAGCTACACGATCGCGCGTTCACGCGCTAGAATACCTATTTTCGCCTGAGGCAATTTTATGAACGGCCTTCTAAAGGCTAAAGCTCAATCACTCGTCAAAATGTGGCTAGACACGAAATCCAAGGACTCTTTTAATGATGCGGCATTCCTCGGGGAACATATTTATAAATCTGTTTATTAAATATACCCTACTGCTATACCCTCGAGCGCTGCAGTTGAACGTCTTTTTTCCACCGGCAAAGATATTTTATAGCCGAAACGAGCCTCACTCTCAGACGAGAACTTCAACATGCTAATGTTCATGAAGAGGAATATGCACATTGTGCCAGATGATTAAATTACACACTTTTATTTTTTAGATATTTATACACTGTCTTTTTACAAGCTTTTTTTGAACCTAACCTATTAACTTCCAGAACCCAAAACAACAGTTTTTGTAAGGAGATTACTAACGCAACGATATAAAAAATGCAATTTTTATCACGTGTTAACGGATTAACGATTAAAGTTAACTTGCGTTAAATCTTCCGAAATGTAACGTTTTAACGTTTAACGAAGTTAATTTTTTTAACAACGGATTAACGATTAACGAAGTTAACTATTTGATTAACGGTGCCCAGCTATGTTTGAAGGGTAAGATATGGCAGTGAAATTACTGGATACCGTGACTTTATATCATATGTCACAAGTTGGCAACGTACACCGTGGTGCTTGTGTGGGTTGCCGATTTGTTGCGAATCTTACAAGAGCTACCTACATGATACTATACTTGTTTGCCTACTTTGTTGTATAAAAAAGGCTAGAGGTCGATATAACACATACACAAACGTTGCACCAGCTATGGGAAGTCCGGGTGAATGTGCACGTTGGTCGGTAGGAGCGATGCCAGACATCCCGTATTTTAGGCATAATTTGAAATGTCCCGGCGGGACTGACTCTGTCCCGTATTTAAACCTTGCTCCATTTTTGACTTTAAATAACACAAAGTTTTGTTAGTAAACAGTAGGTAGATCATTGAACCATTCAAGTTGGCCACCCGTGCCCTAACTGACTCCAATCCTCGGTAAAATATCGAAATAGTCACTATTCTTCCTGCTACTATGCCTTCCTTTAAAGAACTGAAATCCCGTATTTTTTGTAAATTTTAAGCATTTGTCCCTTAGAGGGTGAAAAAAAATCTGGCAACCCTAGCGGTAGGTACACACCATACACGACCGACACACAGATTAAATATTTTCATGTCTATTTTGTTAAATTAATTTAACGCTCGTGCATATATGCACGGACGCACACACTCGTAATAAGCACATTCATCAATCATCATCATTTCAGCAACGAGACGCCTACTATTATAGGAATAGGATTTCCGAAACCGATCAGTGCTGCGTTTGTCGCCTCCAGCGGTTTTCCGCGAGCTTCACCATCCACTCCAAATGCAAACGTTGCAAATCTGTTTCGCAGGCACTGGATCGCCTAGCAGTGGCCGAGGTGTCGATCGCCGATGCCCGCGCCGAGCTGTCCGAGCAGTCGGCGCGGGTGGACCTGATGGCCCGGGACCTGCGCGCGCTGGCCCGCTCCTATCACAAGCTGCGCGCCGACCTCACAGACTTCCAGGCCAGGGCCAGCTTCGGCCGGGAGATCGGCAGCGACAATGGTGACTTGTACTTTCAATTAGGCGATTGAGTGAGACAGATTCTTTAAACAAGCACGTAGATTATATTATGCTACTTGACGGAAGTATATTTGTTTGAGGGACATGTAATTAATTTTATAATAATTGTAATTTGTAAATGGTTTTGTGTAAAATAAATAATGTCACACTCGGTTGTTTTACTTGTGCTATCAAAAGTAAATAAAAATATTAGCAATATTAACATTTGTACCGAAGGTGTGGTTTTGTCGACATACCCTCATTTTTATTTGAGTGAGGCTCTCTTTACGGTAATGCTTCACAGATATACCATTAACGAGGCTTTCCGTATGGTAATGCTGAGGAGTAAAATAGAAGCATAAATTTTGAAATGTCAATAAGCATTTTAATAAAGATAGCACGAGTACTCAGAACCTACTAAACTACAAGATCAGTGTTTTAATTACGGCCCAAACAACACCATGACCATTAATGGCCGTACCCAGCATTTTTAAATTTATTTCACATACAAAGATGGTAAATGACGCTGAGGTTGAAGGTGGAAGCGAGCTTGACTGGGACTCTTCAACAACTGAGAAACTGGCTCTATCTTACCACTAATTGTCGGAACACAACAATGCTATTAACATTGTCATTATGGCGACCAACTTAGGTAAGACGATGGTAGCTGACCAGGCGGGCTCAGAAGCTTTCTTAGCTTCGAGTCAAGGACCAAGTTACGCTTGCTCCATGTTAGCATTATTCATGCCCATTTACATTACCATCAGGTGATGATGCGAAGGTTCTTCATTATTTCGCCATTTGTTTCAGGACATCTCATCTGGAGATTAGATAACTTTACAGCGCGCATGAAGGACGCGAAAGAGAATGGCACAGTACTCTCCAGCCCACTGTTCCGCACTAGCCAGTACGGCTACACTTTAAAGGTAAAAAAAGCAAAAAGAACTTTTATATTAATGTAAATTATAGAATTTTTAACCATTGCACCACACTGATGACTCGTGTAACAGCCCCCCTCAATAAATAAAAGCAGATAATATTATTGATGATCTTCATTATAGATTCTGATCAAAATACACACTTATGATATTCACTAAAAGACTGACTCTGCTTTATTGGTAACTGGACAGGCGGAATTGAATCTGAACGGAATCGGGAAGTGGAAAGGCCGTCATATAACGTGTACGGTGCGGCCGCTGGCCGGGCCCTACGACGCGCTGTTGGCATGGCCGTGCGACCTCTCCATCAACGTGGTGCTGCGTGACCAGCCCTCCAACGCGCAGGTATGTGACCTACGACCAGCCGGAGCGCACAGGTATGTGACCTACGACCAGCCGGAGCGCACAGGTATGTGACCTACGACCAGCCCGAAGCGAACAAATGAAGAAGTTCCTATTTATCGAATAGCGCTCGACTTCGGCATGGTATGTCAAAGAAGTGCGTGCGTATGCTGCCTCGCTGTCGTCCCGACTCCGTGTCTGAGTGAGGATACAGGATGCAGCCTGAGTGAACTGTACACAAGACAACAAATCAGACTGTATAGCTATCACAAGCATTAGTTTACTTATAGTACTCGTATTTTGCCATAATAACCACGTTAACAGCGTTGTTATGTTCTTGAACTCTGGTTCTTCTGTGGTTTAGCAATCCTGGTGAAGATCACTTTCATTTGAAGATTTATCCCTTCGTCGCTTAGCCTCAGATAAATAATAAAAAATACCTTGTCCACAGGCAATGGACATTGTGAAAACCCTACAAGTGCGAAGGAAATCCGCAAGGCGCGAGTACGACGCGGCCGAGCAGGAGGCTGAAAAGAACCACTCAACCGAAACCCTGGACAAGAGCGTTTTGCAGGTCAAGCGTCAGTACATCTTCATTCCGCACACCAGCCTCGATAAGTTCGACTACATCAAGGACGACGTCATGTTTTTGGAGTTTGTTGTTACCAAGTGATGTTATCAGTTGAGTCACTGCCAAATAGCATGTTGATTGTTGAGTCCTTACGCGTGAGTGACGTTGCCAAATCTTATTGGGAGGACGTTGCCGCCATGGTTGTCACTGTTAGTGTGGCTGTGGCTGCCTGGTTTTGATGAAATGTTGAAATTAAACGCCCCGTATTACATCCAGCCTCCTAAGCGTGACACTAAAACACTATATGATAAATTGGTTTATGGCTGTAAACTATCAAAATACCGTAAAAACGTTTCGACATTTCACCACGATAAACCTCTTTATCATATCGTGTTTTGCTGGTAATGCTACTGGGGCTGTATTTTTTATACCAATTGACAGGTAGATGACGCATAAACATTAAGAATAATATATACCTATTAATTTAATGATTGTAGGTAATATTACAATACGAGAACTAGCTTTTGAATTCACAAGGATTATTTTATTAAGTTTTGTTAGAAAATAGTAGACTTTTATTTATATCTAGCTGTGCCCGCGACTTCGCCCGCGTGGAATAGTAACTTTTGGTTTTGGCCTATGGTATACCTTATATAATTAGCTATCTATTAGTGAAAGTCCCGTCAAAATCGGTCCAGCCGTTCCGGAGATTAGCGGGAACAAACAGACAGACAGACAGGCAGACACATTTTTTTTAAATTGGGTTTTTGTTATTGGTACCCGATATACATTCATACCCATTTAGTAAAAACTTGTTATTTTGACATTAACAGACACTTCAATTTTATTTATTTGTATAGATTAATCGAGGATTAATCAATCGAATTACCTCTAACATAATCTGTTTTATTGTTTGAGATAATACCGAACTATCTAAATTGAATACTTATACGTGTGCAGTGCATGAAGTGAACGCTGCGAATACAATCTTAACATTTAAAATGGAAATACCTATAACTGAATTTTAAATTTTAAATTGAAGCTTGAACAATAATTTGGATTTTGTTTCACTTGAAGGCGATTATCTTTTCTTTACAGACCTAAAATAAAAAAATCCGTGCTTTAGTATCCAATGGCTAAGTCCTTCGCCTCACACTGTCTCCATTTTTTTAGGTATATTACTTATTATTAATTAAATTAATAGAAAGCTTTGTTCCATATGGCCTTAGCAATTGGTGTTGTGAAAATAAAAATGTTTATTTACAACACAAGCTATTGTCCGGTAGCGGTACTTCGTGTTCTTAGAATTCAGTTAATCATCTTGTCCTTAGTTGAGGCGATCAAGGGACTGGGAAAATCTTGTAGGAGGCGACAGCATCACTAGTTCCTATGGAACTCGGGATTAAAATTGGGGATAATATATGTCTCTCCTCAGGATATAAGCTATCTCTGTACATCAATTTATTAACTTTTACTTCAGCGATTTAGGTGTTAAAGCGTGACAAACAAACAGGCAGGTACTGTCGCATTAATAAAATATTAGTAGGAATTTGACGAGTTTGATTCCTAGCTCTGGTAGGAGATTTAAGTAATAATGTTGAATGCAGCAAGTACATTTTTTAAATAGAGGTATGGTATGTTTCGTTAGTGTAAAAAATATTAGCTTGAATTTTAGTTTCTTTTCAGGAGACATTGGTTTGATTCCATTATAAGAATTAAGTACCTAGGCTACTAATTTAGTTTTAATTCGCGACAATGACAAATAAATGACATTTAATAACTTATTTCAATTTAATTATTAAGTAAAACCAATACAACTTATGTTGGTTAAAGTGGAAAAAAATTATTTCCCACAAGGATACATTGGGATTTTTTAATAGCAATAAGTTCACTTAAGAATACAAAATGATTCTTAATTAATAACTACTATTGTCATACTTATAGTAAAATACATATTGATAACAAATAAAACAATAAAATATTACATATAATTTATTTTATTTGCTCAAAGGCACACAATTAAATGTTAATTATTTAAGCATTAAAGATCAAACAAACTGAAGTGGTCCTTAGGCCAGCGCTCAGTGATAATATGATATGGCACGGGATTTTTAGATAGCATTTCATGTTAACTGAAATGAGCAAATATTCAATTGAAATTTCAACTTTCTCATATTATCATATCTAATATTATAATGTACCTCAGTGGCAAATTCATAAGTAGTTTTAGAGATTTCGCGATATTACTAAATGAGTAACTTCACGCACATTAATTACCGTACTGATTCACATGTGAAATTGCTTTTAAATCTGACGACACACTTTTTATAATTCATCGCTTACTTTTGAGGCATGTAGACAATTTATGTTTTGTGCAATATACACCCCTCAAGCGTGCACTTGAGATTGTATCATAATTGTTTTAGACGCTATTTATGTGGTTCTGGTGTAACATTGCTAAAATTTTTTATTCGCACAATTATCTTAATTTTCCCCTTTTTTACTTATGTGTTATTGGGGATAAGGTATATTATAAATTGCGTATATATTGTAATGTTGTGTATATCGTTATGTGTGTGCCGCCAAATCAATGTTTCTTTCGGTGTTTATAACTAATAAACACCTTAAGTACGTATTTGGTACATGCATGCAAGAATCAAAAAGTATGTCATCTGCGCTCAGACTTTGCACAGAATAATAATAAAAAATCGCTCTCAGAGCTGATATAAGAATATATTAAATATTATGTAGCGCAAGCATTAGTGCCTCTAACGCTATGCGTATTTCGTAATACATTGAAATAATATCTTATACTTACACCAATCACATACATTAACTGGCGCGGTTTTATTAGTCAAACAATAAAAATAAACCGATCTTTAGATGGACCAATATCGATAAAAAAGATTTAATCTCTCTTTCATTGGCCAATAAGTTGTCCTAATTTAATTAAATTATTAAGTTTATAATAATATTATTATTAAGTTGTCATAATGATATTTGTTTTATTAAATTAAATTAAATTCGATTAAATGATTGTATTTGAGTTAAGTACCTATGTATTTCAGTTAAGTATATTATGTTGGTTAAAATATATTATTTAGAAATAATAATATAAATAACTTATAGTACATTCATTGGCCAGAAATGTCGAAAACCTGAAGCTTCGTATCCACTAGACAACATTTGACGTCCCTTAAGTTGCACAACATTTTACTCGTCACATTGAAAGGCGACTGGCGAAGTGAAACTTTTATTTAATTAGTCCTTGCATATCCACACTATGACCATGACTTTCTGCACGTTTCACAGAAACAAACGAAAAGTGCCAAGCACGTGTAGTATCACATGTCGCTCAATTGCTGTCTTGGGGTTACGAGGGTAATCTTAAAATCTAGATACATTTATAAAAAATCAGGACTGGGGATAACACCATCTTACAATTTCATTGCATTGTATTTTGAGACAGTTGTATGCCTTAAACATACTATTTATATTATAAAATCATTTTCATGAGTTTTACGCACATTCTACGTCTAAGTATTAATGGTATAAAATATCCCTACAGATAGACACATAAACACTATGACACGATTCACTATTAATATATGTTTGTTCGTATACATTAAAAATGTTTGCTTTTAACACTCACAAACTACGTGCCGATGCACAGACTGTAGTACATGCCATTCCTTTTCAATATAAATCCCAATTGAATTATGCGACAAAATTGATTCCCACAACATTACACTGAAAAATTACTTTGGCTTTAGATATATATGTATTTATGTTATTAAATAAAATTACGAAACGAAGTGACGTTTCGTTGTCTATTTCTTAGAAAATACGATCAACTATCTTTCTAAGAAATCTTACGGGACAAGAAATAAAGGTTGCTTACGAACGGCGCGGATAGATGTAATCTACAATAATTGTTATATTACTTTAGGCCTTGTGGCAGTGATAGTTCCTCTAACAAAGTTCAGTCACATAATATATCATTATTACAAAGGAGACCCTAATTAGTAAGAGGTGAAGTAAATTTTATTAATGTGATAAACTGTGATGATTATAGTCTATTTTAATTACCTTAGAACCTGGTTTAAGAGACAAGTTTCCTATAGCAGCGACTTGTATTGGGCGAGGAATTCCTCTTCCTCGCGAAGTGATGAGTCCAGGTAGTCGTCCTCTTCCGTTTTTATAACCGAAGACAGACGATGGAGCGCTTGTTCACGTTCTTTTTTCCTGGGAGTAAAAATAGAATTGAAAGTCATACGTGGGTCAAAGGTCTTTGCTCAACACAAATACTTTATGTAGAGTAGACGTGTAATACGAAGTTGAGAAATTATTAATCAAATAATATTGTTGGAAGTTCGCTACCCCCAATTTTTTTAAGGAGGGCCTGGCAAATGACCTCCTCCCGCCTGATGTTAAGCGGTGAAAGAGGCCCAAATGAGTTGACAGGTAGAGGAGTGACGACATCCTACCTGCCCGCCTCTTGCCGGCATAAAAGTTGCCTTTTCACACCTCTTTTGACGGAACCCATGTTGTAGGATGGAGAAAACACGTG
The DNA here is from genome assembly GCA_963935595.1 of Schoenobius gigantellus. Classification (NCBI taxonomy): domain Eukaryota; kingdom Metazoa; phylum Arthropoda; class Insecta; order Lepidoptera; family Crambidae; genus Schoenobius; species Schoenobius gigantellus. Next base: position 42,675,635 of record OZ012541.1, on the reverse strand, counting down.
CACAGGTAGAGAATTCCAAGTGTGGGATGAACGACAGAAGGAATCTTGGAATTTCTTGGTACGGTGTGAAAAGGAGGATACAGTGTAAGGATGACTCCGAAGGCCCTTCTGCGTGTTTCTGTTAAGGAATGGAGAGGGAGGGATAAGGTTAAATTCAACTTTAAGGAACGGACGTAAAGTTAAATCTTCATTGTTGGACATAGGACAAATAAGTAGACCATGAGGAAACCTAACGGGAGCGTCGTACTACTTAATCGTTGCCTCAACACACACAGGCACAAATGTCTGCACAAACACAAATGCACACTCTGTTTCCTCGTCCAAGTTCTCCGTATGCCGGACATCAACAAGATTGGGACGAAATATGGCACAGGAGCTACTGATTAACGTGTTTTCGCGGAGCAACACGAAAATTTTGCTCAACTTTAGCAAACGTAACGCCCAGTGCACGCGCCACTACGCCATCGACCCCCTAAGATATACAGGATGGAAAAACAGACCGTGGTTGGAGGAAAAGTATCCTTAATATTGATGATGGCAAATTTTACTGAAAGGAAACGTTCCTATATTTTCAAAAATAATCAAAACTGCATTTAAAGATTTTTTAAAAATCACCTGCTTCAGCCGGGATTCGAATCGGTGAAATTAAAAAAAAAGCCTGTATTTAATGATACCAACCGAAAAAGTCATTCATAAGGATTAATTTCTTTTAAACAACATAGTATCTTAAATTTAAAAAATACCTTTTTTTTGTAAAGCTAAGTCCTTTCAGTAAAATTTGCCATCATCGTTATTAAGGTGCAAACGCGTTAACGACGTCACGTAAGCCAAGTGTAGTTCTAAATAATGATTTTTCATACATTTTCTATTAAGACCGGTGTCTTCTGATGGACGTAACATCACATAAGCCCAGTTTGTTTGCACCTTTAAGGGTACATTTCTTCCAACCGCAGTCTATTTATTCCACACTGTATGTTCCATTATTAAAAACGCTCATAATCCTCCTACTGCTGTGCATATGTCGCTCCAAAAAGAAGGTAGGTGAAGTTCAATAGAGCCGCGTAGAGTGTTAATTATTTTATAAATTACAAAAAATATTTGTATACCTACATATTTTCTTATTCTAAAAAATAATTATAAAATGAGACTACTAACTGACATCAATTACTCACTTTTTATCTTTCGTTGCTTTTTTCTGCTTCTTCTTGACATTCCCTTCGGAGCTGGTTGAAGGGTTGGCATCGTCATTTTCTATGGTTAGAAAGGTAAAAGACAATATTCGAAACATCAATCTCATTCCTATAATTACTTATATGTATACTACTAGCGATGGCTCAGCGGCGGACATCCATTACTCGCTGAATTTGATTCAAGTTCACAGATAGCTCATTATGATTTATGTATAAAAGAATTAAATTTCATCAATGAGAAAACGAGCGAGTGGCGTAAGTTTTATTCAAATGTGCGGCTAAGGTGCGACATTCAAATAAACATTAGAACTGTTTTACTATTTAAGAGTCGCCGCATCACTTTTTAGCGTGATATATAGGGTATACTTAAGTCAAGGTGTTCCATTTCTTTTAACAGTGAGTTCAGACCATGATCCTAATTTGAAAATCACTGAAATTTTCTCCCGGAAAATTCATATATTTATCGATTTTTTATTAATTTTCTGGTGTAATATAACTTAGTTAACGTTTACAAATCATATTCTGTCAAAAAACCACAATAAATGCAAAAAAATAAACTTCGCAATGTAAATCGTATAACAATTCCATCATACTGCGCGCGGAATCAGCTGTTTGGGTCATCGAACGTCAACGCACCGGTATGAGCGGAAAGAAAATGATGCCGACGCGCCATTTGCGTAACGTGAATAAAAAATAACTTTATTTCGCTTTAAAAGATTTTCCGGGAAAAATAAACATCGGTAAACAAATATTAACATTAATCTGAACTCACTGTTAAAAGAAACGGGACACCGTCATTTATACCAAGTATTGCAATCATAAGCTGAAGGTTCTCATTTAGGATATTAATGATTAGGAACAGTAGTGGGATGCGTCTTCGTGGATGGCAGTGTTTTAGTATCAAATATTTTTTCTACAGGATTGCTACGCGAGCGGGCGAGGCTCTAAACGAGCGAAGTCCTAGGCAGTTGCCCTGCTTGCCACGCCCAAAACGCATAACAGACAGCCACCATTTTAATATTGCAATCTCCTTTTCTCTTAAGAGGATTGTGAAGTAATCGTGCGCGGCGCGAGTAGGTATTTTCTAAAATGCTATCTGTTTCACACCGCTCGGCCTCCCGTCTGGCGTTTACACCACAAATACAACACGCGCAAATTCTCACGCACACAACGACAGCAGCGCGCGACTCCTCGGCGCGAGAACTCGAGATCATTATTTTACCGTTTGTAATGTTTTGCGTTGCTTAGGTATTCCTGACTGCCTTTCCGCTCGCAACTTTGCCTTCGTTATTTTCGTTTTTCGTGAGGGAATTTTGTTTCCCCGTATGAAAAATTATGCATTCTATTAGTCAACAATTTTTTTAAATCAGCCTAGTAGTTTTTAAAATAAAAATATAATAAATAAAAATAGCTTTATTTCTAAAAATCATTTTAACAATAATTACGCCGCGACTTCCCAGTGAGATTGTTTTTGAGTTTATTCATTACAAACAAAAATACAAATCTTCTTTCTTTATAATATTTTAGTAGATAAGTTTCGTAAATTATTTCAGTATTCCTTTGAAATTTATAGTGTAGGCACTTACTTGGTATCCCTACCAAGTCCTACTTTATAGGACTGAGCGGTTATTTGTTATGAAAGTACCTATCTATCGTACATTTACCTGTCTACAGAAAATGACTTATTGTAGATGAGTGTTATACTGAATTAAAATGATTTTCATTTGAGATGTGAATCAATAATGGATCCTTTTATGAAAAAAATAAACACTAAACATAAAATGACATTTACAATTGTTTTAACAAGAATAGACCTCTTGTTAACTTAAAAATAAATAACAAAAAATCTATTATTTTAGATAGATAAATTAATACTTTTACATACAAACTAAATAGGAGCAGGGATTTAAAAAATATAAAGTAAATAATTATTACTTTATATTTTTTCATCAAATAAAAAATACCTCTCATTTTTATACACTAATCTTGGGTAGTTATACTAATAGTCTTACCCCCAGTTTCTGAAAGGCTGATCAAAATATTGTTCAACTAACATCCATGTCATCTTAACAGCAGTGTCAAATCAATTTGAGTTTCCGAAACGTTGGTTAGACAAAATTGACTTATCTTTAATAATTTGATTTCTCGTGAGAAATATTTTTAGACATGGTCAGATTGCTGAAATCATATATTTTGTTTTATTCATATGTATTTTGGAAACACAAAATGGGTCTTTCCTTAATAATTTTGAAATAAATTTGACAGCTGTGTCAACTGACAGAGCGATAAGTTGATTTAGCTTTCAGCAACTCAATTCATAGTTAACATTAGATTGACAGCTTGTTAGTTAATTTTATCGCTGAACAGCCTTTCAGAAACTGGGTGTTAGAATTCTAATTTTTACCACCTCCGTGGTCTAGCGGTTGAGGCCACCGGATGTTGATCGGGAGGTCCGTCCGGCAGGGTTCGATTCGTCGGGTTCGCCCGGACTACAAAATCACTTAGAAATAATATAAGAGTACAGACAATATCATTATTATTGAAGACGGTGCCAAATTTTAAGACTTTCTAGGAGATCATCGTTTGGCACCGACTTCAATATAGAAATGTAATGTTGTCTGTACCTATTCTTACACTATTTTTAGCTTTTCAGTGTTTTTGAAGTCAGTTTTTTTTTGTAAAATATTTTTTTTGTTTAACTTTTTAGTGAAAGAAACCCTAATTAAATTAGGGTATCCCTCGATTTTCATAGGATCCCATCATCAGAACCTGACTTTGGTGACCTAGGGACCACCCTAGGAGTATACTCTGCCGAACACAAAAAGAATGTTGAAAATCGGTCCACGGAGTAATCGCGTAACATACACACAAAACGGTTAACACGGTTAGCGCAGAGGTCGAGCGATCGCCTACTGCGCAACAGATCGCGGGTTCGATTCCCGCACGGGACAGATGTTTTGTATGGCCTACAGAAATTTGTTCCGGTCTGGGCGTATGTGCATGTGATATTCTATGTTTGTAACTGCACCCACGACACAGGAGAAAATCCTGGTGTGGGGCGATGTTTTTATTTAAAAAAAACACGTTGGACGCACCTAAAAATTTAAGGATTTCCCTCCATTTTTATGGGATCCCATCATCAGATCCTAACTTTGGTAACCGTGGCACCACCATTGGAGTATGTTCTTGAGAATATAAAAATAATTTTGAAAATCGGTCTGTAATTGGCGGCGTAATCGCGTAACATACACAAAAAAAAACATACGCATCAAATTGAGAAACTCCTTTTTTGAAGTCGGTTAAAAAATACCTATTAGTATATGTAATCAGCTGCTTTAAATTTTATAGTTAAAATGAAAAAAAAAACTTCAAAACCATACGAAGGGTGCCTTCTTCCCATATATGCCTACCCTGCCTACCCTACATACTCGTATATTATTTAGGTACTTTGTCGTTTGTATTTTTTATACAATCGTAGATTCCATAACGCGAGTAAAACCTTAGAGCCCAGCTTTAGAGGAATAAAATTCAAATAAAATAATATTAAAAATAACGCTACTTGCATAGTCTATTACACGTTTTTAGCTGCTCCAACTTCATACATTGCATAACAAATACCTATCTCAAGAAACAAAATACGAATTTATTTTGAGTTGGTTTCTTTATGGCACATATTTATTATAACAAACAACTACTTACATACTTACATTATTTTCCTTTTTTGGTTTTGGGAATTTACAGTAAAGTTAACAGGCTACAGGCTGCTAACCCGGAAATTTGTAATAAGGAAATTTGTATTGAAATAAAATCTTTAAAATAAAACACTAAAATCAATAATACGTTTATTGATTTTAGTGTTCAAAAATATATTTACTTTTTCATGTATAAGGTATTTGTGAAGATTAATAGTTCTGACTTGAGTAATAACTTTCACTATTGATCGATATTACTTTCTCCTCCCTAGGCGACAATAACTACGATAACATTATGTCACATCACTATCACTACATTGTACCCCTGCCCCCGACCCGCATCGTGCGATAGAGAGAGTTGCAAGAAATGGTCGAAATTGCCTACAATTCCTGTTTGAAATATTGTTTCGGGCGATAACTGTTTTACCCCCCTAAACCTTTATAAAATTAGACGCTTTTGGTCTCATTAGATTCAGTATACATTAATCTATGTTTCTACGTTTTGCTTTTTTTGTAATTCAGTATAATTTAGTCAAAAAAAGACAAAAATGCTCAAGGTAGTTTTTAAGTCGAAAATATAGATATTTAGATGCTAATAACTTATATTCTGAGCAATATTTCTTCAAAATCAAAACGTACAAACCTAGTTTTTCATTATATCTACAAGATTTCCAAAAATTATGAAAATTGGACTATGTTTAGAGGGAGAAAAGCGTTATCGCTTTTTGTATGAAAATTTACAGCTTCACAATCCTCTTAACATGGTCACTCTTCCATTTCCGCACACATTATCCGGTTCAGGGCCCAGTTCGCGCTGTGATACAATTTTAACTGTCAACAACTTGTTAACAAGTATATAGTGGGCCTAGAACAAAGCAACACGCCCATTTTTCCGCAGTCGTTCCGCAGAAAATGAACAGAAATGACATTAGCTGCGGAAAAAATAGCGTGAGGTTAGCACAAGCTTATGTCATATCCACGGATTTTTTCAGAGGAACGACTGTGGTAGAATAAGCGTGCGGCTTTTTTCTAGGACCATTTGTATTCACGATTTGATACGAAAGAGAATTCACTCATTAAAAATTGTTTAAGTCAAGTTTTTTTAATTACAAATGAAGATAAGACCAGTAGGGTTACGCTTGAAATAAATCCAATCGCTCGGCATTGACATTGTGATTTTTCGTACGCTTATTTAGCAACACTAGCGACACAGTGGATCCGTATTTTGAGATAATTAGATAGCACCGAGTTTGGTTCGCTCAAAATCACCACAATACGGTCCTAATTTTGTACCAATGTGGAAAATCAAGCGTACAAAAAATCACAATCTCAATGTCGATCGATTGGAAATGCTTCAAGAGTAGGCCTACAAAAGCTAGCTTCAACTGGTTTTCACAGGATTACACAATACTGTCAACATTGCTGTAATAATGTAGCAAATCGAGGAGCGAAAACTCCTCTTACTGGCAATCGAGCCTCCGATTTGCATCAGTACCAGGAGGTCTCAACACTCGATACAGAACAATGAGGCATTGAAAACGGATATTTTGTGTCCTTTGAGCTTAATTTCAATCAAAAACCTCACCGACCTTTGGCCAAATTAGGACCAGCTGCCAATAAAAAATCCACAGCTTTGGCGAGCTCATTATTTGTCTTGCGCAGTGCCAGCTTCGCGTTTTCTTCCTCATATCCCATTCCAATAAGCTGGAAACAACATCCAATCAAATTATTTTAAAAAAATGCAAAAAATAATTTAAACGGTTTTATTGAAAACAAAGATAACGATGACGTAGATAATGTACCAAAAGCCAAACAATAATTAGGTCCTAGGCACCAGTCATCACACCACACTCCTCATCAATCTAGGGCATTGATCAAACGCAAAAATAAAATCGTGGGACTTAGAGAAACTTGAGCAATATGTAAACAGCATTTATTAATATGAGCAATTGCCTGTCGACACCGCTTTCTGACTGGCTTTCACAAAAATTCTTTTTTTTTTTTAATTCTTTAATGGCCATACACCTCATGGTTAAGCTTGCCAGTTATCAAACAGATGTCAGGACATGTTTTTTTAAATATGTCAGTAAGTATAGATTACTTATTCATAGTACCTATGTCAAAACTCACCTCCTCAACCAGTTTCGGTTCAGGTTCAATCTGGGACTCGGAGCTCGCGCTCTGCTCGTCGGAGGACGAATCGCTTTCTATAAACTGAGAAGAGAAACGATATTTGATAATAATCATGATATTGACGTTCCAAGTTTCTTGTCTGTTCTTCTCCTGAAGGCTAATTTCTATAAACATCTTATTTAAAGTGATATAAAAATTAAGCACTAACCGCGTCCGGTAGTTCCTCCTGTATAAGCCTCACTGCTTCTCCCACGTGATTGTTGGATCGCTGCAACGCCCTGGTGGCGAGTTTACGCGAGTAGCCCATACTCTGTAGTGCCTCCACTAAGGACGGATTCACAGCGGACCCGTCCAGGCACAGACCACGCTTACGTTTCTTCCTGCAAATACCACGTAATATGTAAATTATGAACATAGAAGTTCAACTTAATAGCGCGTTCTAACCTATAATGTACCAGAAAGTTGAGCATGAACATTCATCCCAAAGTATTAGTTCCAACTCTTTAATTACGGTAAGTGCAGCTAAGGTGCAAAGGGTTTTAAATATTTTTTCTTTCTCCTTTATAAAACAAACGACTGAGTATGCACCTTGATACGGATAAGCACCTATGTATTTGGTATTGTCCGATAGCCAATAAGATTAACTACTAGTAAAAGTAGCAAACATACACATGCCTCATACATTTTAAGAGAGTTAGGATTGATTGAATTAATGAAAACATGACAACAAAAAAAAACATGAAAACAGTAGAGATATGTTTTATTTGCATTGTATTACTAGTACATTGTTCACAGTGGGACGAAAGTGACCGATTACTAGCAAGGGAGCTCCTACTCCCGAGCTAAGAATCGGACTTTCTCCCAAGTGCTACATAGTGCTTTATACTACACCTGTGAGGAACATATAAAAACGTGTTTGATTGAAATTGTTTATAGAATTATATTAGTATGAAAATATTATAACATTTGTATGGGTGTCATCTCAATATCACTTCCACTACTAGAATTCGGCATTTTAACTTTTATTACGTAATAAACTTACGTCGTAACAAAAATTACGTTAAATAAATTCACAGATTTGATGAAAAATTCGGGCTTCTTTTCTTTTTTTATGATATCACAGAGATCTGAGATCATACAGCCACCTTGCAGCGCGGCAAAACTCAGCACAGGTCGTGGTGAGTGGAGACTGACAGATAATGGATATGGTATTTGATAAAATCGTCCATAGATCACGCTCTTAAAGTTAAATTATTACTTCCCGGACACACTGTATTATATTTACCAAAAATAAAATAACTACTCATGGATAACTACGACAAATGGAATTATTGTTGTGACAAATAGTGCTCCTTCAAACACCTTTCAAACGAAACATGCGTCTGCGCATCGCGCATGTATGGCGGTAATTAGTTCCACAGTCTATAAGCGCGAACAGTAAAAGAATGTTTTAGAAAATTCCTACGTAAAGCCAGGCAGATAAACTTTAGAAGTCTGCGTGAATAAGATCTACAGAGCGTATGAGGGGAACGAGCAAACTCAAAGCGTTATTGCTCTTATGAGTAGCTCCGACCTCAAACTTACAAGACCGCAACTAAACATCAATTTATAGTATTAATATAGGTAAGAGGATCACTTAATACATATTTACACATAGAGCGCGGTTTGTTTGTGTGAGTGCTAGTAAGTAATAATATCCTCCTAACCGATATTCGGTCACGGCGGTCAAACTCCACAGAGACTAGCCATCTGCACAGGAGATATTAGAGTGCACAAGTGACTGCGCAAACGCAAGTGCACTCTGTTCCTTCACTCGCCTAGTCCGATGGGACGGTTAACTGACACGACCGGGGCGAGATCAAGCGCAGGACCCACTGTTTAACGTGCCTTCCGAAGCACGGAGCAGCTTGAGATGTTTCTCATTTTGGTAACCCATCCTAGGACTGACAACAGCGACCGTTGCTAAACCTTAGCAATCGTTCGCTGAGCGCACGCGCCAATGCGCCACCAAGCTCGTCGCCAGTAAGTATATCTAAAGCGGCACAACATTTAATTAAACACTACACATCGCTTTTCGGCGTTCGCTTTTATTAAGCTTTGTTTGGCAATCGTCGTGATGACTTGTGAATAAACACGAACACACATTGCATCGTCATGGACACCGAATACGACGAACATTCATATTCGCAATTCTTTGATTTGTTCCCAAAACCGAAAAGCCGACGGCGACTTGCGTGTATTTGTCTTGTTTCGGTCTGCCTGCTTTCAGTGGTTGCAACTTCGAGTTATAGAGCTTACAAGAGGCTTCATTGTTGCGAAAAAAAAAACGATCAGAGAAATGGTCAGTTTTAGTACATATTCAAAGTATGGGCGTCTCCGCAGATGAGACAAGTTGGTCTAGCGGCTCTCAGTGGTTGCATTTCAAAGTTATGATGCGCGCAAGTCACTGCATTGTTGCGAAAAAAAAAACGATAACAGAAATGGTCAGTTTTAGCACCTATTCGAAGTATGGTATCTCCACAGGTGAAACGAGTTGGTCTGCCTGCTCTCAGTGGTTGTATTTGAGAGCTATCATTGTGTAAGCAATACCCTTATTTGTGGAGAAAGCTTAAGCGCCTACGGCCGACTTTTTGTAGGCCGACTTTTTCACCGACTTTTTTCCACCGATTTTGTCACCGACTCAACGCACACGGCACGGCAGTCATTTTGTCGGTGGCAATCAAGATACGTGCACATCTAGGGTTGATCATGGAGTTACAGAGGAATCAACCAGATGGGCACAGCCAATAACAGAAAAGATTATTTTTTTTGCACTATGTAACAGACTTGTCAAAATAATTTCACGTGCGCCATGTTGATTTTCTACATAAGCATTGTTCGAAATTTATATATAGTATTTTTTTACTAAAAATAAAAAGTGAATTTAAACAAATGAAATTATGCCTAAATGTTCTTCCGGAAAATTCTAAACATTGTGGTGTAAGCCATATCAAATTCTGTCCAGTAGTTTCGGAGATCTTTTCGGACAAACAGACAAACAAACAAACTAACATTTTTTTAAACTATTCTATCGTGTTCTGCTAATGATTTTAAGGCGACCTGTGTATTTTTTTCTTAATATTTAGCAATAACAGATTTTTGTACCCCTACGATTTTATTATAATATATAGAGATTAAAATTAATAACAGTTTCGTACAATTTAATGTAACAAACATCAAACGCTTAAACTTAATCCTTGATAAATAAACAAAACTTTTGCCAAGGAATTTTAAAAGAGCGACATCGATATTGACGGGTTATTCACCAGCTCGACACGAGAGATTGGACACACTGTGCCTAGTTGGTGAAACTCAAAATTATTATCACTTATTATTTCGTCATCTGGACACGCCTAAATTATGACGCGTGTCCAGATAGTGAAACTTAAATTAAATCACTTTTGTGTTTTCGCCAACTGGACACATGCCCGTATTTTACCACGAAACCATGACAAAGTACAGTCAGATTAAAATTTGGTTAGTATTTATTTATTTGATTATAGACGAGCAGCTTATAGCTGATGTGTCTATTTCAGGCACTGTTGAAATTTCTTTAATTGTCACTTCACATTTCACTGAATGTTTATTTATGCACTAACTATAAATGTTTAAGAGTCACATTATTTGTGCGTAGCCAATTATCCAGTCTATTTTTAGAAGAATTTATAGATGTGGCAGAGCGTCGGTGGCGCTGTGGACTCGGCACTTGCCTCCCGATTGGAAGGTTGGTCGGGGTTTGAGACCCGCCATGTCACAATGTGTTTTTCGTTTCGAATTTCATATGTACATTTGTCTGACGCTCCTACGGTGAAGAAAAACATCGTGAGGCAACCTGCATACATCTGCGAAGAAATTCAATGGTGTATGTAAAGTCGACCAATCCGCATTGGGCCAGCGTGGTTGACTAAGGCCTAATCACCCTAACATAGGGTAGGCTCGTGCCCCTCGGTGGGGACGTATATGAGCTGTGATGATGATGATGATGAGATGTGGCAGACACTACTTCCTCAGGCAATCTATTACAATTGTGAACCACTCGGTTGCTTAAATAGTGATGTGCAGTGTTGGTTTTGGCGTGTTTATTGGTATTTGGTTGTGGTGGCCTCGTGTTGGTTTTAAGTTCGTCTTTAAATTATATATTTTTTGTATGTCAGGCAAGTTGTAACCGGTTGTCAGGATTTTGTACGTTTCGATAAGGTCACCACAGAGACGTCTTACTTCCAGTGTAGTGAGGCGCAGTGCGCGAAGTCTTTCCTCATAGGACATTCGACGTAGGGCTTGTGGAATCTTGGTCGCTCTTCGTTGAACACTCTCCAGCAGATCAATATCTTTTTAGAAGTATGGACTCCAGATTTGAAAGCCATACTCAAGTACAGGGCGTATATATGTTTATAGACTTTTCTAAATGTTTTAACTGTTATAGATTACTGACTGATATAGATTTTTAATTTTAGGGGATGCGCAACTCACCCTATATATAAGAGTAGTCGGAAATACATAAGAACACAATAGATCAATAAGAAAATGAAAATAACAAAGGCACGGACCACTAGTCTGTGGTGATTATAACTAAAATAAAAAAATAAAAAAACTGTTATAGATTGGAATGATCTCCGTATAATATATGGAAAGGAGTTTGCTCTCTTCACTGTGGCAGATATATGTTCCTCCCATTTTAAATTGAATGAAACTAGTATTCCTAGGTCTCTCTGATGAGTAGTGTATTATTGTTCCTTCTATATCTCGTTCAATCGCAGACACGATTTCACTCCATCTAGAAGGAACAATAAAACACGTGGTAGCAGCGTCTAGTAAGTAAATTATCAGATAAGATTCAATTCAGGTCTGTAATTGGTTGTAAAATATTCCGCTATTTATAACGTTTTAACGCGACAATGCAGTCATCATTTTGTTGAAGTACACGCATCACATCGGTCACATTTAAGTGCAGATATGAAATTTATCAAACAAAAACAATCACTAAAATTAGAATGTATTTGTCCTACGTCAATGAATGAACCAAAGCGTCATGGCAACTTACTACCAAATACCATTCGCTGTGTTGTTTGTGGCCCATCGAATTGTGGAAAGACCAACTTAGTAATAAGTTTATTATTACATGAAGATGGTCCACGATTTCAAAATCTGTATGTTTATTCAAAGTCTTTGTATCAGCCTAAATATACATTCTTAGAAAAAGTTATGAGTATGGTTACGAACACGACTTATAATAAATATAATCATAATAGTGAAATTTTAAGCCCTCACGAAGCTTTGCCGAACTCGATCATTATATTTGACGATGTTGCTTGTGAGAATCAAAATAGCATCCGAGACTATTTTGCTATGGGACGTCATAAAAACATTGATTGTTTTTATATTAATCAAACTTATACTAAAATACCGAAACAATTAGTACGAGATAATTCTAACTTGATTATTTTATTTAAACTAGACGACATTAACTTAAGACATGTCTATGAGGAACATGTAGGGTCTGACATGTCTTGGGCTCAATTTCGAGAAATGTGCTCAACTGTTTGGAATCAACCATTCAGCTACATTTTTATCAATAAAGACTGCGAACGGAATAAGGGATGCTATAGAAAGGCATTTGACACATTTATTATGGTGGACTATCATTCATAAAAAGGTGTTACATAAATATGGAATCAGTTTCATTTGTGATTTCATACCGAGAGGAAATATAAACAAAATGGAACAAAATTTGAAAGAACAAATTATAAAATCTGCCGCAGCTGTGAAAAGGAAGGTTAATATGATAAAAGATGCAAAAGACGCTAGCAATATGGCATTAGAAACAATATTTAAGCCTATTGTAGAACCACTTAATGTGTTAACAAGCAAAAATAACGAAAGTCTTCATAAAAATTTGGATATTGACCAAAACCACCCAGTAAAAAAAAATAAGTACAGCGAAAGTGAGTCATCAAATTCTGTAAGTGAAGATTTCGAGGAAGCTATGAACGAAGAAGATGAAAACTCTTATGGTGATGAGGCTTATAAATTATCTAACAAAACTCTTACGATATTACCCTCTGAAGTTCACGATGAGCATGAAAACTCGTTTAAATCCATTCAATCATCTCCGAGTATTGCAAAAGAATCTTTCTCATGGCCTACGTCGTGTGATCTAATAAAAGATATACCTTATGGAGTCAGAAACGAGCGAGGTAAACTTTTGCTTGGCAAAACTCGCGTTTACGATGAAGGTTGTAGACTGAGGATTGGAAATCATGATCTGGAAAAAACACCCGGTTTAAAGGAATTATTGTTTAAAAAGATACCAAATTTAGACCTTGTCACTGACGACGACTTACAAAATTATAAACAGATACTAATAGATACTAATGCTCATAAACGTAATTACGATCCTTTAAAACCAGTGAACAGTAATAAAGGATTTAAATATATACGTATTATTAAACCACTGTTTAAATACACAAGAAATATTACAAGTAGTGTGGAAAGTATTCCTCGAGGAGAAGGTATAAACCTTTTAAAAAGGGTTAAAACAGATACTGATTTGGTTTACTGGGACGATCCAAATGAGTTAGTGGAACGATTAAAATTACTACTAGCATCAAAAGAAGCTGGTAATACCGGAGTGATAAATGAAATATATGCAATAATTGAAGAACTATATGAAGCTGGCATCATAAATGTAGAATATAAAAAGCATCCATCAGGAAAATTATTCAGTCTCGTTTCAATGAAGACTGCATCAAGACGACAATGAATGTAGACAAATTTGGACATCATGTACACAAGCGTTTAAGATTATCAGAATTCATTAACACTCTCAATGATACTTTAGTAAAATCTGAAACAGGTGACTTTGATTTAAAATCAACAAAGTTGAAGGGTTTGCAATTTCCTGAAAATAACGACGAAGCAGTAAATAAAGAATACGTGGATAAATGTATTGAAGAACTAAGACAAGAAATAAAAAATAATAATAGTGATGTTAAAAGATATTTAAGTAGTTTAGAAAAGGCGACAATTGTTAGTTTGAGTGCCTTATTTTACACAAAAAAAGAAATAGATTTTATGATTCAAGCAAATTCAACTAAGGATGAGTAAGCGAGACGTAGTTAACGAACTTCACAAAGCAGCACGAAGAAATTTTTCTCGTCGATGTGCATTCATAAAAGGAATTGATGATCTATGGCAAGCAGACCTTATGGATTTACAAAAATATTCACAATTCAATAAAGGCCATAAATACGTTCTAGTAGTGATTGATGGCTTATCAAAATACGTTTGGGCTAAACCTTTAAAATCAAAAACAGCAAACTGTGTTATGAATGCTATGCAAAGTATATTAACCACTTCTTCGCGTAATCCTAAAAATTTACAAACCGATTTAGGAACTGAGTTTTATAATACGAGTTTTAAAAAATTGATGGAAACGTATAAAATAAATCATTATTCTACATATTCTGCAAAAAAAGCATCCATTGTCGAACGTGTCATTAGAACAATCAAGTCTCATCTTTACAAATTATTTAGTCTTCATGGACGATATCAATGGCTTGAACATAATTTGGATGACGTGATACAAAACTATAACAACACTAAACATCGAATTACTAAATTTAAGCCTGTTGATGTTACTAAGTCAAACGAAATTTTTGTTAAGTCAAACATTGTTAAAACGCAACAACCTAAAACAAAAAAGAGATTTGCGTTTCGAATAGGTGATTATGTTCGTATAAGTAAATACAAAGGAGATTTTCGTAAGGGTTATACTCCAAATTGGTCTACAGAAATTTTCCGCATAGTAAAAGTTAATGAAACCAATCCTCAAACATATCAAATAGAAGATAAACACAAACAAATTATTTTGGGATCTTTTTACGGGTATGAATTACAAAAAACTAAAGTTCCTGATCTTTACCTTATTGAGAAAGTTTTAAAAAGAAAAGGAAACACACTATATGTAAAATGGTTAGGTCTAAATAATAAAGAGAACAGTTGGATTGACAAGAGTGAATTGGTTCAATAGTATAAATATTGCTACGCAATTCTGTATCTTCTATTCACTTTAGAATTATCAATGAAGGAAGGTGGTGGTATACTTAACACAATAATAGACAATTTACCGATTGAGTTACATTTACCTGGATATCAATTTTGTGGCCCTGGAACAAAACTTCATAAACGGTTGCTTAAAGGTGAACGAGGCATAAACAAATTAGATAATGCTTGTATGTACCACGATATAGCTTATACAAATAGAAATTTAGACGTTCGACATAAAGCTGATTTAGGACTTTTAAATATGGCGAAAAGAAGGTTAAAATCCAAGGATGCTGGAAGAGGAGAAAAGTTTGCCTCTTGGATAGTTAAAAATGCAATGAAAGCTAAACTCAAAGCAGGGAGTGGGCTCAAATCATTTATGACCGGTGTAAAAAAAATACGCTTACAATTAAAAAAACTTAAATCTAAAGACAGTCACTCTGCAATTAAATATGCCCACGCTGCTGCAAAAAAGATATTTACAAATAAAAAGGGAATACGTTTGCCGCGTCGCATTCCTATTCCAAAATGTGGAGGACTTTTACCACTTATTCCGATTTTTGCGGGATTGTCGGCTTTAGGTTCATTAGCCGGAGGAGCAGCAGGTATAGCAAAGGCTGTTAATGATTCTAAAGCTGCACAAAAAAGTCTTCAGGAATCTGAACGACACAACAGGATGATGGAAGCTGTGGCTCTTGGAAAAGGGCTGTATATAAAACCTCACAAAAAAGGAGCTGGACTGTATTTTAATCCATCAAAAAACTAAATAAGGGGCTACCCAGACGTGCACTTACCAATATTGATATATTAGAACACGCAAGTGACATTCCATTTTTTCGCGGTGTTTTCATGAGAGATACGTTACCTACGAAACCTAAAAAGATAGAATGTGCGATATTGAATTTGGATAGCTCCAAAAATCCTGGAACACATTGGGTAGCCTTCGTCAAGCAAAACAATTACGCTGAATATTTTGATAGTTTTGGTAATTTGAAACCTCCATTAGAATTAATTCAATATTTACACAACTTACCAATAAACTAACGTGTAATAACGTGTAAAATAAATAAAATTGTCAGTATAAAAATGTCTTTCACTGTGTCTATAACTGGGAGAGGAGCCTCCTTGACAACGAACTATTCGCCAACATTGGAGTTACATGGCGACTATGAATGTGGTCTTTTATATTTTTCTACTTTTAATTCTATTCCTAATATTGATAAACGAAACAATAAATTTTATTATGGCGAAAATGAAGTCATCGAAATTCCTGAAGGGTCTTATGAACTTCAAGATATTTGTGATTACATAAAAAGTAATATTAAAAACACCGTATTAAAATTGACTTGTAACAACAATACTCTAAAGACAAATATATTTTGTTCCAAAAATGTTCACTTTAACAAAAGTGATTCACTAGGTCAAATTTTAGGGTTTCGAACTGAAACAATACATGCAAATATAAGTACTGAATCTCAGAATCCGGTCAGCATTTTATCAACAACCATCGTGAGGATTGAATGCGACGTAGTCAGCGGTTCATTTGTGAACGGAAAAGCTAGTCATATAATTTATGAATTTGTGCCTAATGTACCACCAGGATATCGGATCATTGAAATACCTAAAAATTTAATATATTTTCCAGTAAACCAAAGTTCTATAAGTGCGATTAGCATACGGTTACTAGACGCTGAAAACAAACAGGTAAATTTACGAGGTGAAGAAGTACAACTATATTTGCATTTCCGAAAAAAAAATGATTGATTTCAATAAAAAGCAAGAGGCATCGTGTACTCGAGTCAGTTTGAAAAGATCACCTCAAAAAGACGCACCGCTTCGGCTTAGAAAGAAGTTGACTAAAAGCAATAAGGATTTTTTGAAGTTAGTGGGCTTGTTAAAATGAATATATTAAATATAACTCAACCGACGTCAATAGATAACAGCATTGAAAGTTTTGAATATCACTCGTACAAACCATATGTAACAAGTTTCAACAAGAATGATGAAATACGAATACCTATCAATCAGCAAGATTTGTATGTGCTGCCCTCACTCAGCACTTTGTATATTGAGGGCACAATTAATGTTTATAACAGCAAAAAAGAAAAGGTGTCAAGTGTGCATTTCGTAAATAATCCGGTGTTATTTCTATTTCAAGACATTCGATATGAACTAAACGGAGTGGAAATAGACAAAATAAAAAATGCAGGAATTAGCACAACTATAAAATCTTATTTATCATTAAATGAAAATGAATCCAAAAGCGCAAGAGCTTGGGGCTGGTCGACTACAGGTACAACTAGTGTTGGTGATGGCGGATTCTCTGCTTCTATACCAATGAACAAAATATTGGGTTTTGCAGAAGACTATGAAAAAGTTATAATAAACTGCAAACATGAGTTAGTATTGTTGAGAAGCAACACAAATCTGAATGCTTTGATATTAAATAAAGGTGAAATAGTGGATGATATAATAATTACTAAAATTGCTTGGCGAGTTCCGCACATTAAAGTATCAGACCGTGAAAGAATTAACTTACTAAAACATTTAGAGAGAGATCGAGCAATCACTTTAGCTTTTCGTAATTGGGACTTATATGAATATCCATTATTACCGAAAACTCGTAAACATACTTGGTCTATCAAAACATCTTCACAAATAGAGAAACCTCGATTTGTTATAATTGCCTTACAAACTAATCGGAAACATAACGCTGAATTATCAATGGCAGAGTTCGATCATTGTCATGTACGTGATATACGAGTCTTTTTAAATTCGTCATATTATCCCTATGAAGGACTGAATGTAAATTTTTCAGATGATAAATTTACTTTATTATACGAACAGTACATTAGATTTCAACAGTCTTATCACGGACGTCGACCAGAGCCGTTGATGAGTCTAAAAGAATTCAGAGACGTCGCTCCTTTATTCATCATTGATTGTTCACGTCAGCATGAAACGTTAAAAGGATCTATTGACGTTAGAGTTGAAATTGAAACAGATCAAGAAATACCTGACCAAACAGCTGCATATTGTTTGATTCTGAACGATTGCATATTTGAATATAAACCTTTAAGCAATATTGTAAGGAAAATATCATGAACAACGATACGATAATTGTAGATTTGCAAGGATTTAAAAATAATAAAAATGAGTTTTTAGTAAAAGAATTTGTTATAGCAACTCTCGAGTTTACCCATATATTTTTAATTAAACCTCCTTATCCGTTTTCTACACTAACTGATGAAGAAAAAAAACAAGTTTGTTGGATAGAAAGAAACAGAGGTTACCAATGGAGTGAAGGATATATAGACTACAGAGAATTTAACAGAATTATTAAACCTTTCTTGAAAGACAGGAAAATAATTGTAAAAGGTGAAGAAAAAGTTAAATGGGTAGAGGATTTATGTGGTCATAATAATATCATAGACATAAGTTATACAGGTATACCAAATTTAAATACGTTAAATGATTTGTATAGTAATAATATGTTCCATTGTTTAACTCATAAAAAAAGATGTGCGTTAAGAAATTCATTGTGTATTAAAAAATGGTGTTTTCTCAATGGATACACATTATATGATTTTTGAATCTAAATTTAGAGAAACAATCTTGTTTAAAAATTAATATACAACTATATTAAGAATTTTTCAAATAAAATGTCATGTGTAATAAAAGTTGTTTTTATTATGTTTGATACCCAAAAAGAAAAAAACTTAGTACTTGAAAATATTTTTTTATTAGGAAAACGTTTTAACAAAATTAAAAAGTTATCTATAAGTTATCACCACAAAGTTTTTTGGATATTTTTCTTATAACGGTTTCCGTAAGGTCCATGATTTCATCCACCGGTTCCTGCACCACATATTGAGCACTCAGCACTACGTTTTCTTCCGCATCAGCAATGTCAAAGCAGCTATTTGATGCACTTGAAGAATCGTTCACTAAGTCCAAGACCAGTATTTTAATTAATTTCACGCCTTTCTGCTCCTTAGTGATCACAAATGATTTTGTAGATTTACGAGCTCTTTTTCTTGTGATGTCCTTTCTTTGTCTTATTTTTCTCTCTCCCTGTCTTGATTCATTAGTTTGTTCTTCCCGACGTATCATGTTTTGATATTCTTGCGTGAAGCCTTCCAATGGATCTTGTGCATATTGGGAAAACAAGATATCCGACGAGTTTGACATTATCTGTAACAAGTGAATAATAATAATGAATAAGTTGATATCCATAATTACCTCAATAATCAATAATGATTAAAAAATGATATGAAAAGAGAATGATACTTACAATAATATTACAATATGGACTGCTTGTCACGAACAACGAGTTATGAATGAATATAATATCAAATAAAGTTGAGGCTTAGACTAAATTTGCTTATCTAGCATTGCATCACACTTGACCTCAATACAACACGTGGAAATATATGACATGTGTAAGTGCAGTAATTTATAGTATAGGTATGCAATAAAAAAACACAATACTATTTTAATGCTTATTTGGCATTGCATCATATTTAGCCTTAATATAACACGCGGAAATATGTAGCATGTGTAAGTGCAGTAATTTATAGCATACTAGCTTTCCGCTCGCGACTTCGCCCGAGCTATTTTTGTTTCCTGGTCTCGAACTATCCCTATACCAACTTTTATCTAAATTGGTTCAGTAGTTTCGAATCCTATACAATACAAACAAACAAACAATTAAAGCTTTCCTCTTTATAATATTAATATAGATGCAATAATAAATAAAACACATAATATTATTTTAATTGCATTTATTAACTATAAAAAATATTAACAGGTCAAAAACAATTATATTAACTAATTTAACACTATCTTAGATTAGATTTTCATGTCCCCAAGCCCAGGTTCTAATTTTATCGGATAAAATAAAACGTTTATCATCTTGATTAGATAAAGCTACTTTGTTAACACTCTGAGTAAAAATCTCATGCTTAATGCATCTAAACAAAATATTTTTTTTCCGTATTATTTTGTCGTGAAGCAGAACTGATTTATAATCATCTAATGTTAAGTCTCTTACTACATTTTTTTCACACCTTTTGCTTTTTTAATAAATGCTGATTCCGTTTTTATACAGTACAACTTAGACCGGAGACCTACGAATTCTGTCATAATTTCACCTCCTAATTCATCTTTAAATAAGCCCGGTATCTTTTTGTTTTTTAAAGGCAGACCAAATATATTGTCACAACTATAGTTACTGGTGTCAAAGAAGCTTAAAAAGTTATCTTTCAAATCATGATAAAAATCTTTCGTTTCAATCTTATAAACAAAGCTATCAGTATCGGTGTAGCAAAGTTGTATTTTATTTCCATAGTAAGGTTTTATGACAGAATAATGGAATTGATACATATGACTTTTAGATAGT
Source organism: Schoenobius gigantellus (assembly GCA_963935595.1). NCBI lineage: Eukaryota > Metazoa > Arthropoda > Insecta > Lepidoptera > Crambidae > Schoenobius > Schoenobius gigantellus. The sequence goes on along the minus strand of OZ012541.1, from coordinate 42,655,137 downwards.
TCTAAAACAGTAAAACCAATATAAATTGGCTTATCCAAGATAACCCTTTCAGGTTTCATTTGAACCGCAACTAAATTATTGGAAAAAATAGTAGCGCTGTGAAAATTAGGTCTCGCTATTAATTTGTCCGCTGAAATGAACTTTTTTGTCTTGTTAGATTTATCACACCACTTATTAACCAAGCGAACATCGACTCTTTTTTCACTGTCTTCCAATGTTTTTCCAAACACTGAATTATTCATCAACTTAAAAAGGTCTTGCTGAAAAGTAGTTACAGCTTGTTTTCTCAGTTCTGTGTTTAAATTGATATATTTAGCCAAAAAAGGGCTTTGTTTAAAAATTAAGGCGCGATGAATTTTATTTAAAACAAGACCATTATTAATGCATGTTTTCAAATAAACATAATGGATTACATACTGATATTTAGAATACAGATTAGGACAGAGTTTAGAAGTTTTACCTCCGAGTGGTACAAATTTTTCGGGACAAAAAGGATAATCGTTATGGTCATTATGTAGCTCCTCGGGATATGTTAAGTCCACTTCAAGAATATATCCGAACTCAGCATCATCTGCTACGTTCATGATATTTAACAAATCTATTTCGCATTCGCTTAAAAGTCTAAAATCTGAAACAGGTAAGTACTGACACATACTATAACCATACAAGTTATTGCAATCGATGTAAACTAGAAAAGAATCTGGTTCTGTAAAATCATATTGTGGCATATATTTATTGTTTGCACGAGCATATCGCGTTGAGCACATACAGATACCTCCCCGTATCCCTTTCTGTATAAAACGTATAATTTCTAAGTCAGTTAATAATTCTAACTGAATGCCGGTCTTAAGTAACATAGCATCGAATGAAAGACTTGGAGCTGTTAAGTAAAAAGCAGGATCTAATTGATAGTTCAATTTACAAATTTCACGGAAATTTTCAAATACATCAGTCAATAGCAATACATCGGTTTTTAGATAAAGGTCTGTGTACCCACCCATATCTTGTATTCTAAATGTAGACCAAACTTCCTGAGCATGAGTGTAATCTTTATCACTTATATCTTCATCAGTTAAAGAATTATAGAAACCTTTTTTGTGTGGAAGTTGTTTCTCGGAAAATGATTTCCAATGTGTCATATGATCATACGGATATACTCCTTTGCGTGTTAATAATTTAAATTCAGTTGCGTTTGGAAAATATTTTTTTAAATGCTTAAAATCTGTTTTATCTAACCCACTCGCTAATTTTTCCAAACTGGTTCCTAAGAATTGAAACGAATCGACAAATCGTATTTGAGCATATTTTTCATTCTTTAACTGTAAAAATTTTGTAAATGATACGTATTTTTCCTTATTTTTAGGTATGACTTTAACAGGTCCTAAACTATCGGCTAATTCTTTGATGAACAGATGACAGTCATAGCCGGATAGGTTATGGAAAAAAACGGGAACTAATTTAGGAACGCTAAACCGTAAGTTACAGTATTGATGCGCAGCACCTCGATAACTTCCAGTGAGGTGACAATGATCTCTCACTTTGTCAAAAAATAATAATTGCTTACAAATATGACAAACATCGGTACGCGCATAGGCCTCTGCGTCATATTCATCGAATTCCATCGCAATTTCTTTATCTAAGATGTCATAAATCTTTTTAACGTCAAAATACAGTTTATCAAGAAATTTTTGGACACAGTCTTTTCCTCGAAACTGTACAAAAGAATTCAGACTGGTATCGTACGAGCACACTATGTGATAAGCAAAAGCTGATGGAATGTGCTGTTGACGCTGAGAAGTAAAACTTAATGAAGGGTCAGGCTCACAGCCATCGAACGGTATAAGAAGAGTTTCAAAGTCAGCATAGACCACAAAAGGAACGTCTTGCTTCCGTTCGAAATTTTTGAATTGTAGATAAGTTCCTTTCTCAGGCAGTACTGTACAAACGCCGCTGCATGTATGATTATCAAGATTAACTTCAGAAGTAAAAAATAGCAAGCAATCATCACAAAAATATAGTTTCTTATGATTTTTCGTAATTTGACTTCTTACAAGTCGAGAAAGGTTTTTTATCAAAACAAAGTGACATAGAACATTATTTTCAAGTAGAAGCAAGTTAATTTTAGTTCTGGTTTTGGATTTATATCCAGACTTATAAATGGGACCTACAACTATCTGATTATTCTTTAATGAATATACGTTTACACTTAAATGTGGATTGTTTTGTTCGAATTTCGCGATATCCGTAAACGTTACTGGGAAAGATATATCGTCGGTGTTTAGGACCTGTTCAAAGTGCGGATACGACGACGTACGGTCACCGTTCTTTTTAGCCGGGTACAAAGCGGCAACGACGCTCCACAAAAAACAATATTCATCTTTATTCCTGATGTTAATACACGCCTTTTTCTTTTTTATCGCTAGTGGTAAATCTACATAAGTTGAACCAGACCCTCTTAGAGGATCATATCTATTAATGTTAACTTCTAAGGAAACATTACTTAAAAAAGTCCAACCACTGTCACGATCCTCAAATTCTTCAACTTTGTTCTTAATAGTATTTACGAGTGTTTCAAACAACTCGTTAAAATCAAAATTGCGATGAATCGTTAAATTTTTTGTAACAAACGACTTAATGTTATTTACCTCGTTCTTAAATAAAAGAAAATCGGCAAAATATTCAAAATTTACTTTTAAACATATATGCTTATTTAGAGACATTTGCAAAAGATTATAAATTTTAGAAAATATACTATGCAAGAATGAATCGGGTAAAGAGCATCGGTACTCATCTGTAGGAGTAATTCTGTATGTAACGATGCGACCTCTAAACGCACTCGCGAGTTCGACAACACCGGCGTCGTCGTGCGCCCGCGACACTGCGCACCTGCGCTTGTGCGCGCTGCTGCGCAGGTGTCCTACCCATTGTCTGCTGCCTACTTGCATCGAACACTCTGAGCAAAAAGGCATCGTAGCAATTCAGAAAAATAAAGTATACAACTTGTTACCTAACGCTAATCTATAGTCTTTTTAGTTAATTACTTATCCACTTAACTAAATGAATGATTACCGTACCTCATTAATACCTAAGTTACGACTGTAACTTTACCTGGACGTGGGCTCAAAAAAACCGGATTAAATATAAAAACCTATTGTAAAAAATATTTTAGTTGCTTAGTTAATTTATTTATTTAATATTTGTTTTATTACTATAAAATACAGGCTTATCTTTAAACAACGACTTTGACCGCTTTAAAAACTGCTGCAAGTAGTCCCACTCGGGCTGGTCTGGCTCTAGCTGCACCTTGAGTGTGACAAGCGCCTTGGTGTACCACTGGTCGGGCGCTACGGCCAACGCCTCGTCCGTGCTGTATACGCGCGTCTCCACGTAGTAGCGACCGTCGAGCGGAGTACGCCGCAGGAGCGTGCCGTGCGCGGTCTTATTGGCGAGGCTGCTGTCGAGTCGTTTGCCCTGCCTGACGCGTGACGCACGCTCGGCTGTAACTTCTTCGTCGTCCGACACCAACCCGAACAAATTCAACGACTCCTTTGAGCTCGACTTAGCCTTTTTCGATGAACCAGACCTGTAAAAGACAAAAGAGATTGTATTATATCCTATGTTAGGACAATCAGCAAGAACGTGAAACAACTCAACAATAATTGATATTACTATGTTGTTGTAGAACGCAATGTTCCTATCCTACGATTGACACCTGCAATCTTCGAATTTATCTAACCCACTATGATCGATAAAGAAAACAACACTTCAATACAAAAAAAAACCCACTCTATCAGTGATGAACCTAAAACGAAATTACCACTTCACTTGCATAAATAACTCATATCTTACCTGATAGTATCGCGAGAGATTGGTTTTCTCTTAGGCTTAGGCTTCTGCGCTGGCTCGAACAGTTCTTGCTCGGAGTCAGACCTGAAAAGATAAATTTAATAATATTGTTAGTCTCCTAGCTAATACTGATCAGCAACAGCATACTAACACCATTCACTCATTCATAATCATTTTAGTGTTCAATTGTTATCCACTTCAATCTAATTCATTAATATGTGTACTGTTGGCATACCCTAATAAATAAATATTGTGGTATTATCACATAAAATCTTCACTAACGATTCGAAGATTTAATAAATACTATGACGACAGCATAAATTAAACCTTACCTGATGTTATCTCGAGATGTTGGTTTTGTCTTAGGTTTGGTCTTCTGCACTGGTTGGAAGACTTCAAACTCGGAGTCAGACCTGAAAAAGTAACGCAAAATTGAGTATCGGAAAAAGACAATGCATACTTACACTGATCCTTCATTGTAAGTGTGACGATCTTTAAAACTATCTCATTGTTATTTTCTCCGTACGAAACTTGGAGGAAATAGTAATTACAACCAACTATCAGTAAACCTTTCAAAGTACTTACATAATGAACACTCACAAATAAAGTACTGTGGCTGAAGATCTGGGTGCTGGGGAGACTCCTCGACGACGACTGACGACACTGTTGCAGCTAGTTCCTTGGCTCGAAGCACTTTGAAGAACAGAATGAACCACTACTCGAAAATTTCGCATTATATAGGAACTTATTGAAAATTCATCAATTTTTACTAGGGTTGTCACAAATGTATCTGTTTTTGAAACCTGAATAAGAAAAACTACAACGAAAAATAGTATTAACTTTAAGTCTAACACAAAGAGATCAATACGAAGTGATAGTCGATGCACTGTGCTGGTGCAAAAGTTGATGAAGGTTGATGAGCTGTTGACTGTACGTGAAAAAATTATCCTGAATGTTGTTTCAGTAAATCTACGTTAGTGAAAAACGTAATCAACTTTCATTAGAAAAAACAATTTGTATTTTTTTTAAGTAAAGTAGTTTATAAGTATTTTGTTTCTAGTTATTCCTTTTTTCTTTGTATACTAGTTTTAGTAAGACATTTCTGTGACGTCATTATTATGTCATCAATAATTAAAAATATTTGTTATTAAATAGAAAAAAACAATACAATGTATAATATTTATACATTGTTATTACAGATTTTGACTATTGTAACATTAAGCAAACAATCAATACCTATATGTTTAACAGGTCAGTACACTAGGATTGTCCTAAAACTAATTGAATACTATTACTACTAAAGTAAAATCTTACAGCAAAATCTTGTTGTCGACGTCCCACTACGACTGACTCTCTCTCGTCACTCGTGACAACCCTATCGAGAGTTGCGCGCTAGACATTTTTCGCCGTGGTGCCGTGTGCAATAACCTATTTAAATGACTTTACGTATTGACCTTTAATTTGCTCGTTAAAAACTTTCCATTCATTATTGAAATAATTCAATTTCAAAGATTTATTATTTAAACAAATTAAACAAAACATCAATTAAATTTTATACATAAGATATATTTATTAGGGTAGTTTATTGACATAATTGTGTTTTAAACGAAAGAAATTCATTATTAGATTTTAAAATTAATGTAAATAAGATACATATATACCCACGTTTTTAACTAAGACGACATTTGTTACTAAAAAGTTTTAAAAAATGCAGTAATACCTTGTAAATGCATTTTTATAACTTTCAATGTATTTGATTTTTTTATATATTACTAGCTGTGCCGCGCGAACTACGTTTCGCCATAATAAAAAATAGTTTACGACCTATTCTCAGACCTACTGAAAATATTCAAAAAATTTCATAAAGATCGGTCAAGCCGTTTCGGAGGTGTTTGATAACAAACACTGTGACACGAGAATTTTATATATTAGATTTATGTTTCAGTGTTATTAAAACAAACCAAAAAATAAGAATGAAACATTATTAAACACGAAAACTTATTGCAATTTTAATTAAAGTACAATCAACAGCACATCAACCTACGATAAATATTTAATTGGGTCTTTGTTAATTAATATAATAATAGTTTCATTGATTGAAAATCAGTTGTTATGACCTTTAAGTTTTTGGATATGTCGAACTGCCTTTACCATTTTTTTGTCGAGGGGAACCGTACTCGCCGTTGGCTAGACGACGAGCGTGTATGGGGCTCCCAGCAGAGTGCCGGCCTAACCACTAAACCACCCCGGTATTCTCCCTGCCCTTATAGGCGCGCGTGATAGGGTCCACACTGCGACTACCACGTAGTTAAAATGTGCATACGCTCATTATGCTGCTATTTATTTATATGCTTTATTATGTTAAACCTTATACATATTTAATTCAGACAGTAAGTAGGCATGCCTCCTACCCGGTGGATAAGTGACCTGGTTAGGGTTGAAGGAGATTCATAGGGAGGCCTATGTCTTCTGAGCAGAAGACCTAATGGCTGATGATGATGTTGATATTTGATTCTAATCGCTAGTCCATATCCACTTATTTAACTTACATATATTAATATCTAGTGAATGCTAATAAATAAAACCAAATTCAGTAAGTTGTACATATATATTAACCTTGGGCGTTAATAATTGTAATAAATAAATAATTGGGTTTAACCATTATTTCTATATAGGTTTTCAAACGAATAATTTACATTTTGATATATACTTACATATAAAATTAAGATTTTTGCTATCATTTGGGTCCGTTTCTTTACACTTATATCAAACAAAACTGACAAGGATTATAAACATAAAATAAAAATCCTACGTCATATGGAGTACATCTTTTTGTCTATTTTTAGTGCAAGCATAATATATATTTCATCATAACGCTTTCTGTTTGTACGCTAATACTAGAAAAACCGCTAGTATAACATTTTTCACATTTAGGAATGTCGCAAAATCATTTAAACAAAGTGTCCTCTGTCCAAAGGTTCTCCGGAAGATATCACTCTTAGCGATAAGACTGTCGAAATTGTACATTTTAGCTTTGTAAAACTTCTGTAACTGTACTACTTTCGTGGTGAGTAATAAAGAGTATCTTTCTATCATCACTTCGTAGCCCAGGGTCTGATTTGCTTGGAATGACAATCACTCCAAAACATAGTTTTGACTGAGGTTTTTACAGCCGATCTGTCTGACGCCAACTTTCTTTGGATATAATAATAATAATGTCCTCCTAACCGATATTCGGTCACGGCGGACAATCTCCACAGAGACTAGCCATCTGCGCAGGAGATATTATAGGGCACAAGTGACTGCGCAAACGCAAGTGCACTCTCTGTTCCTTCACTCGCCTAGTCCGATGGGACGGTTAACCGACACGATCGGGGTGAGATCAGGCGCAGGACCCACTGTTTAACGTGCCTTCCGAAGCACGGAGGAGCTTGAGATGTTTCTTATTTTGGTCACCCATCCTAGGACTGACCACAGCGAACGTTGCTGTGGTCAGTCAAACAAAACCGTATTTCTAGCTGCAATATTCAATTCAATTTAAAATAATTATTTTTGAAGACAGAACAAGTGTAATTAGGTCGCGGACGCCGCGGTCACACCGGACGCGGCGAGCCATACGACACTAAGAATTTGCTGACAGTAAATACTTAACTACTTAATGGCGCAACGAGCCATATGACGCTAAACATTTGCTGACAGAAAATACTTAACTACTGAAATGGTTAGATTTGAAGTAAATTATTTTGAATGATAATTTATCAAAACATAACCAGCAATCGCTGGTTCGAATCATTAGGTGATTTTGTACTTAAACACGGAATAATACGAGCGTAAACTTCTAAACTGAAAATTTACTTTTGTAACTGTAAAAATCTGCTACCACGTGTTTTATTGTTCCTTATAGATGGAGTGAAATCGTGTCTGCGATTGAACGAGATATAGAAGGAACAATAATACACTACTCTGATGGTCTACATTTTTTCAAAACATTGCCGTTGAGATACTTAGTAGTCAATCTTAGGATCTGGTTTGCCTAGATGAAGAATAGTACATTTTGATACATTCAATGTTATGACCCATTCTTTGGTCCAGTGAAGAATACGGCTTAAGTCCTCTTGCAGTCGTTCGCTGTTTGTTATTGGGTTTGCAAAGAACTTTACATCATCAGCAAAGAAAACGGATTCTGAAGTTATTATTTCTGCCAGATCATTTATAAATAGCGCAAACAAATGAGCACTGATCCTTGCGGTACTCTACTGAGTACCTCCTTGCTTTGTGACAAAGAGTTTCCTACACGTACTTCAAATTTTTAAACCTGCACCTCCCGATTGGACGGTGAGTGCCGAGTCAACAGCACCATCGAATACCTACTATCAGTGTCACAAAAACAACTTGTTAATTAAGTAACGCAAAATCTCAGACACCCCGACATATTTTTATTTTAAAAGAATTAACTATATAAAAAGATAAATTAAATTCTGGCAGATGATTAATGAAGATAATGTCCATCTTTTTGTTTTGTTGCATATCTTGCAAACTCTATGGCCGCGCGTCTGCGTTTACGATGTTACGCCGCCGATACTACGATTACGAAGAGGTAAAGACGGCAGAGATAAGTGAAAAAGCGGTGTAGTAAAAAAAATATTTTTTGATAAAATCTAACTCATATTTTTTATTAGTGGAATCGGTTCTACTCTTGAACGCGATTCTGAACAAACTACATTTAGATTTTACGCAATTTTATTAACACGTTGATATTCTTTATAAATTCACAAATGGCGAATAATTTTGCAATGACATAGGTACAAAATAACCCATGCCCAGCAGTGGGATGTTTAGTGGCCAATGATGATTGTGACATAAAATATTAATCTGACTGTACTTTGTCAAAGTTTCGTGGTAAAATGCGGACGTGTGTCCAGTAGGCGAAAACATAAAAGTGATTTAATTTAAGTTTCACCATCTGGACACGCGTCATAATTTAGGCGTGTCCAGATGATACTAATTTTGAAATAATAAGTGATACTAATTTTGAGTTTCACCAACTGGGCACACGGCTGTCAAGTCTTTCGTGTCCAGTTGGTGAATTACCCATATTAACAACCCTACCAAGCCAGTGCACGCGGCCGACTGTTGGTCAGTGTCAGTCGATCGGGCCGGCCGGGACTCACCGATTTATTTTACGGCCGACTTTTTGTAGTTCGTGTGCGTTGCAACGTACAACTCCATATGTTTCATTTTCCACCGTCACAAAGTCGGTCACCGATAAAATCGGCCGTGTGCGTTCGCGCTAAAAAATATCGAAAAACATGACAATCGGCGGATTTTTCAAATGCTCATTGACCGCTGATATCGTGTCTCGACTTGACACACACAGCGTAACCTCCTCCCCCTGCGCCCGGCCCCTGTCTGTGAGCGTGGAACAATCGTTGTGGGAGGGTGCGCTTGGGCACAGGTTACTTAATAGTTTCTACGTAGCTTGGGCTCGTTTTTGGTGCTTTTAAATACAACTCAACCGTTACTTGCATTTTTACAATAATGTCGAAAATAAATACTTTAATTTTGTGGAACGCGTATGAACATCCCAAAGTATATTACGATCTAGCCTATTTTACGGCTAATAAGTACATAATTTAATGCCATCTTAATTTGCTAGAAATACAAATGTCTCTAGGAAGTGTTCATTTACACGTTTTTTATTGTCTCTATTAAGGCGACGCCACTAATTCACAGTTATTGTTGCAGCACTGATTCTACATTGTACCAAATTAAAACTTATTTTTTATCACTCCACTTCATTACACTAGATCGGATGGCTTTATCCGTTTTAGTCTTCTTTTTTTTCTTTGTGTGGTCGAGAAGTTAAGTTCTTAAGTTCCACTTGCGACGGCTTGAATTTCTCCTATTTCGCATTTGGAATCTTCATAGTGTCATAGCCTTTCTTTGACAATAACAGCACTTCCAGCATGAGCTGTATTGTCTGGGTGAAGAGCATGATACACTTTGTACCCCCTGAACATGACAAAGGAATGATTTGTAAAGTGTGTTAATGCCTATCTTAGGCAAAAGTACCTACGTGGAAAGTCGCAGAAAAGTCGGATAAAATTTAATGATTCCAAGTCTGTACACGTCGATTTTAGTAACAAACAGAAAATGTATCACCATATCTTCATTAACAGACAAATTATACCATATGAGAACACTGCCAAATATCTTGGCATGACTTTTGATGTGAAACTACTTTGGAAGGTGCACGTCAAGAAAAAGGAGAGAACAGCTTGATCTACGATACAGAGACATGTATTGGCTAATAGAGAGAGACTCCGCCTTGAAAATAGCTAACAAACTATTGTTATATCGCCAAGTCCGCATGCCAGTGTGGACTTGTGGAATACAGCTACGGGGCTGTACAGCTCAGACCAACAGGTGTATTATCCAAAGATTTCAGAATAAGGTGCTGAGGGGCATCGCTAATGTTCTCTGGTATGTAAGAAATGACGACCTCCTTCGGGATCTTAAAACAGAGTTCTTTGATAGCATCATAAAACAATACGCCGAAGCTCACCAAAAAAGTCTTCAAAACCATGTGAACGTGGAGGCTGTCAAGCTTCTAGACCACACAAATAAGTAAAGAAGACTAAAACGGATAAAGCCATACGATCTAGTGTAATGAAGTGGAGTGATAAAAAATAAGATTTAATTTAGTACAATGTAGGGTCAGTGTTGCAACTATAACTGTGAATTAGTAGCGGCGTCTTAATAGAGACAATAAAAACATGTTAATGGACACTTCTTAGAGACATGTTTATCTCTAGCAAATTAAGAGCGAATTAAATTATGTACTGTACTTATTAGCTGTAAAATAGGCTAGATCGTAATAGTACTTTAAGATGTTCATACGCGTTCCACAAAATTAAAGTATTTATTTTCGACATTATTGTAAAAATGCAAGTAACGGTTGAGTTGTATTTAAAAGCACCAAAAATGAGCCCAAGCTACAGACTAACTATTAAGTAATCTGTGCCCAAGCGCACCCTCCCACAACGATTGTTCCACGCTCACAGACAGGGGTCACGCGCGGGGGGAGGAGGGTGCGCTTGTCAGGTTGCTTCGCACTGACGGAAAGTCGCTAGACTTACGAATAAAATATTCACTTCTTAAATGTAAATAAAAAGACAAAACTATATACTCTACACTAACTACATTAAGTCTACTAATTCTTTATTGTAACTAGGTATGAAAATATAATATTATTACCTTGTCTTTTCACATGTCGATCTTGTAAATATACACAAATTCTTGTAACACTTATTGATTCACGAATGTTGCACTAACTAATTATTTATCTGAACTTCACTTTGTATAACGCTATTATTCACACGCGATAAATATTTGTAATATTTATTAGTCCTTTATTGTATTTTTCTTTATTTTCTTATTATAATTGTAGCTCAATGCCTACGTACTGACAAATGTCATATAATTAATTATTTTTCAAAAAATCTTTGGTTTGACAGCTATGTAGTTGTCTATTGTTATGGCCAGTATAAAAGCGGACTAGCCCCCCTAGCACGTTCACCAAAACACGATATGATAAAGCGGTTTATCGCGGTGAACTGTCAAAAGACAAAAGGGTTTCGTCGTAATTTGACAGTTTACCGCGATAAAGCGCTTTATCATATCGTGTTTTGGTGGACGTGCTACGGGGGCAGGGTCATTAGGAAGCCAGTCTACTACCAGCTCTGGTAGCAAATACAATCAACTCAAGGAGTAGCTAAGCTCCTTTGAACCTGCTGTTCATCAGCGCTCAAGAAGGGTGCCAGGGGAGTAGCTAAGCTCCCCAAGCTCTTACACGTCGGGCCCACGCATCTCCACCGGGACTTCTACGTGTGCCTGTTGTCGCCGCCGGCCCTACCAAGGTCACGAACGAGTTGTTCCTGAGCCTCGCCTGCTCCGGCCTCCTACCTACACACCGCTGCTGCACCGGTGTTCCTAAGCCGTCTGCCTACAGAGCGTCTTTGGGACGCTCCTGTGCTGCCTACCTGACTGCTGTGTTGCTGAGCCTGTTCCTGCTCCGGCCATCTATCAGCCTCCGCGTCCTACCCTGGCCAGGCTAGATTATTTTATATTCTTTTGTATATAGTTACTTTTAGGCTAATTTAGTTTGATAAGTCCTGTCGTGCCCTCCTAATATTATTCCTCCCTACCTCTGCCTTTTCTTGTTTCCATTTACTTTTGTAAATATACCGTGTTAACTATCTAACTTGTTTTATTTCTAGCTTCTTCCACCTTTTTTTTGTACGAAGCCTTCCGCTTCGCGACACGCTATGTGTGTCAAGTCGAGACACGACAGCAGCGGTCAATGAGCATTTGAAAAATCCGCCGATTGTCATGTTTTTCGATATTTTTTAGGCTTTCTCGACAAATAAGGGTATTGCGTACACAATGATAGCTCTGAAATACAACCACTGAGAGCAGGCAGACCAACTCGTTTCACCTGTGGAGATACCATACTTCGAATAGGTACTAAAACTGACCATTTCTGTTATCGTTTTTTTTCGTAACAATGCAGTGACTTGCGCGCATCATAACTCTGAAATGCAACCACTGAGAGCCGCCAGACCAACTTGTCTCATCTGGGGAGACGCCATACTTTGAATATGTACTAAAACTGACCATTTCTCTGATCGTTTTTTTTTCGCAACAATGAAGCCTCTTGTAAGCTCTATAACTCGAAGTTGCAACCACTGAAAGCATGCAGACCAACATCATTCACATTAGGGGATTACTCTACAAACTATAAAAATAAATCTAACCGTATCCATGATCGTTATGAAAAATCCCGTGACCTCTTAGACAGTTCATCCATATTACCTGGAACCAATCTCGTCTAGTACAGTTCGGTTTCAGCGTTCATTCCTTCTACGTACGTGTAGGCTCTGGAACTAACTCCCAGCTGCGGTGTTTCCTGAGCGCTGCGATATGTCCTTCTTCAAACGAGGCTTAAGAAGAGCATTTCTCTTCAGGTAGGTAGTGACTGAACTGTGCCCCTGGCATTGCAGAAGTTTTGAGCTAACATCAGGTGGGCCACTGGCTCGACTGCCACCGTGTGCAATAAAAAAAACCTCCGCGAGTAGGTTATTATCGCTCGCACGTGGATCGACTTTGCTTACTATTATTACTATATATTTCAAGAGTGCCTTCTTATCAATAAATCACCTAAGATGTTGACAAAAAAATCAACTACTTCATTTCCCTTCTATCACTCAGTACAGCTCTGGCGGAAAAGGTCATTGCATTGGATGTGGTTGATTTTTTTTGCGTGCCGCTCAGCTTTTAAGCGTTTTACTGATTAAATACACGTATACCCTTATTGACAAAATAAAGTGACACTGACCTGTCATTTGCACGTTCAACTCTCGCCTGCTTCCTAGCATCCCTTATTGCCTCTAGGTGCGCGTGTGCTGCGTCCATGAGGCTAGCGCCCCTATGCGACCCTCCCATCGCTCTTAAGCCCGCGCGAGCCTCTGCTTCAGACCAGCCCACTTCCATCAAGGCGGAGACATTACCCTCATCCACCTGCGGGATGATCACTCAGATCAATAATAGCGGACAAAGCCGCGAGGAAGCAGTAATCTTTTCTTGAAGTCTTAAATAGTATTTTAGTAACTCTTAGGTTAATAAAAATAGACGTTTGTTTGTCCTCTATGTTGAACACATGAACCATTTATCAGATTGTGTCGAAAGTGTGATGTTGGCCGCCCGCGAAAGCGCTTTGTTGAATTTCTATAGAAACGTTTTTCTTGACAGGTCTGTCGACCTTATACGAGGGCGGGTCAAAAAGTTCGCGGAATGAGGGGAGGGGGGAAAGGTGACTTTTTACTACCTGCACTAGTTGTGACACTCATTAAGAGTATAAATACTAAGTTTCAAAAAAATAGGTCATAATTACCTGAGCTACACATCAATCAACAAGTGAATCCGGAAGAAAATTTGCAACATGGAGAAAATTGAGTTTCGCGCAGTCATCAAGTTCCTTACCAAACAAGGAAAACCTCCCCAGACTATTTTGGAAGAGATGTCTTCTGTTTACGGGGACTCTTGCCCTGGTAAAACCACGGTTTACACGTGGCACAACCTGTTTAAGCAAGGCAGGGATTCGATTGAAGATGATCCGAGGCCAGGGCGGCCTGTCGAGGCAACCACGGCAGAAAACGTCGAAAAATTTGAAAAAATCATATTGGAAGATGCCCGTTTAAAGAAGAAACAGCTTGCAGAAATGATTAGAGTATCAGCTACAACCATTTTGAACATCCTACACGACAATCTTGGCATGTCAAAGGTGTGTGCAAGATGGGTGCCGAGAATGCTCACGCCACACCAGAAGCAGCGGCGAGTTGAGTGTTGTCGCGAGTTTTTAGCGCTCTGTGGTGAACAAAAGGATGAAGTTTTGAACCGACTGGAGATGAAACTTGGGTTCATCATTATGAGCATGAGTCCAAACAAGACTCCATGCAGTGGCACAAAAAGGGCACACCACCTCCGAAGAAATTCAAAGTGTCTCCGTCGGCTCGAAAAGTCATGGCTACTGTTTTCTGGGATTCAGAGGGAATCCTCCTTATTGATTATAAAGAAAAGGGTGTCTCTATCACTGGAGAGTACTACGCTGCACTATTAGAACGTCTGCGAGATGCTGTGAGAGAAAAAAGACGGGGAAAATTGACTAAAGGTGTGCTCCTTTTGCACGACAATGCACCCGTGCACAAGGCGCAAGTTGCGATGGCTGCTGTTCAAAGAGTGGGCTTCGAAATCTTGGAACATCCTCCCTATAGCCCAGATTTAGCCCCAAGTGATTATTATTTGTTCCCAAAAATGAAAAAAGAGCTTCGAGGGAAGAAATTTTCCAGCGATGAAGAAGTGAAGAGCGCAATTTCGGCCTATTTTGACGACAAAGAGAAATCATTTTTTTTCGAAGGTATTAATAAATTAATTGATAGGTCTAATAAATATATTAGAGTTAAGAGGGAATACATTGAGAAGGAAAAATAATTTTGTGTTTTATTTCTTACTTTTTACCCTCCATTCCGCGAACTTTTTGACCCACCCTCGTAGAGCTTGTGAAACATTAAGCAATAAATACAATTTATAGGAAGAAAATATTGAAATGAATTTGTTCCCTGGAGCATTTTTTTTGATGTGAAATGTGTGGCACTATACGTGCCGATGGCTAATCGACAGATATGAGTAGGACACTTCCCGCAGAGAGTAGGGCAAACCCACTAAACCAACCTAGACGTTCGTCTAAGTTGGTTTAGTGGGTTTGCCGTTGCGTGGCCTGAAGCGATTGGCATCGTGCAGTGTGCAAGCGACTTTCGACGTAGGACTGGTAAGGCGCCAGTGTCCTCGATAGTATATCTTGTCTATAGTCAGGATGATCGAGGGTCTATGCAGCCTCAATAGGGCTATAACAGGGTGGAAAAAATTAAAATCTTATTAATTCGTCAGTAAGGTTATAATAAAGTATCAGCTATGTATTTTCAGCTTTGTCGAAATAACAAATAAAAAAACGAAGATAAAGCAATTAAAGTTTAGGAGTAGGAGCTTGCTACGTCACAACGCCCTATACAAAAAATGTACACAAGTGTGACGTTGCGCGGCATTTCAAATCGATGCATCGTCGCAAGTTTTTTTCGATGAAAAAAAAATATACATCCAATATTTTTTAATGATGATACATATTTTGTAAAACAAAATTTTTACAAAATCCCGATTCTACGGACCATCTCTGGACAGGGCAGTTACTACCGAGGAATTAACGCCTGTGGGGGATGACATACATAGAGGTAAACCTCAGACAGGGAGGCCTGTAATCGAGCGCATCAGGAGCCATCCTAGCACGCAAACCACATGAACGTGTACGCAGTGTACGTGTTATGATCTTAAGGGGACTAGGGGACCGTATGTGGCAACAATTGGTTTATTTGTCTAACGAGTATGGCTAATTCTATTGTATGACTCTTGTATATGGTCGTATACGTATACGATATACTTATTAACCAACGTATATGGAAACAAGAAGACCTCATGCACTACATTAATACTCAAATGTTTGAAAACGAACAGGGATACGAGAAGATGATACCTCCGAACTTGTTTCGACAATGTGAAAAGATGGAAAAATGTGTCGTACGCATACCCTCAAATAGTTCATCTCGTTCTCTGCCTTGTCCAGCAGAGCCTTGGCTTCAGCTCTTCGGTTTTGGTGGAAGCATACGATGCCTTGAAGCAGGTACAGCCGCATGAACAGTACTCTTTCGTTCGCTGGTTAAAAATGCCAGAAATTGTGAAAGGCCGCTTTAAGCCGCTAATAAGCTAGCGTATAACTGGTAAACTAAAACATATCGTTGAGACGTTTTGAGAGCTTTGTTTTATGAAGAATTTTTTTTTAGTGTAAACATACAAAATATGGCGAGCAAGCGGCAGACAGCAGTCAAGCTTGCAGTTAAGTAGCGAAGTTTTAATACTGTGCAACCTCAGTTTGTTATATCTCACCAGCAGTCCCTTTGAGCGCGATAAGCCTCTCGTGGTTCTCCCCGTATATGTTCCTGAAGGCCTCCTCGGCCTTCGTCAGCCGAACGGCCGCGTCGCTAGCAGCAGCAATGTTGCGGACACAGAGGTAGCCCCAAGCGATGTCAAGTTGGAGCACCGCCCAGTTGTCTACAGATTGCAGAATTGTCGAGCTGCACTCGCTGCCGGTAAATGGTAGATGCGTTACAATAACCTCATTGGCGTATACAATTTTGAACCGGTAGCCTAACATCCTGGGATGGGTACTAGACCATTCTGGGCTGGGCACGCCCCCCCCCCCCCCCCGTCTATATACACCTTTTTTTTGCGATTTCAAAGTTGGTCCCATAAAGTTGTTCAGTTTGCTTGTCTGAACAAGCACTCAAATTTTTTGTGATAGGTAATTGAAAAATAAACTTGTATATCATTTAACAAATTCAATTATTGATTACCTTTACAAAAAGTTTAATTATGTTAGTTAAGTTATAAAAAATATAATGTAGTAACATGTAAGTTCCTGCCCGATGTATAATCAGTACATTTACTACAGTGTGCTAGGAGACACTGTAGTAAATGTACTAAGAAATATGTAGCTGTAAAATTGCTGTCCTGATATTTTGCAATGCCTTAGCGGTATCTTACTGTCTGATTTATAATTCGACGGAATTCTGACAGATATCATCTATAGACAAATCAGATATCATTAACCTTTTCTGCTTAGAATTATTTAAATATTTACTAACAAAAAATATGAAACTAAATTAGATCATGTAATGACACTGTAAATATTGTTAATATTGTTGTTTGTGTACTCAATGCACACTAGCTAGAATGTAAATTTTTAAATGGTAAAACAGAGTAAAACAACATTTTCTCAAATAAAAATATTTATTATCATCACATATCATCATTGTCGTCATCATCATCAACTCGGATTATAAAAGAATCACACACACTATCCAGCAGATCATTAAGAGAGTACATTTTATCCTCTTCTTTAATAATTTATGGTTTATGCATTCTTGCCATTTTTCAGCTGTGATAGATATTATATGCCCTCTAATATTAATTGTTTCACTTTGCGCAACTCGTAACGCGGTGCATGACGCGGCGTAAATAGTTTTTTAATTTTAGATTTGACATCTTGTTATATTGGCTCTTAGAAGAAGCAAAAATTTTACAAACGAAGAGATTTTTCTAAAAAAGGTTGGCAGCCTACGGATTATTGAACAGGGATCCCAGTAATAGAAAAATAATTTCCTTGACAATTATTGTAACTTCAATAATATGACATTAAACAATGTAATTACCATTTTAAAATTATCAGTAATTTTTTAAGTCTTACTTTTTTAATTGAAACCTTAAATTCCATAATGGTTTATTTTTTATTTTGCTAAAACGCTCCCCCTTTTTAGGAAGAGTTTTTCAATGTTGGCAACACTTCTGAAATGTCAGAATTCCGTCGAATTAAAAATCAGACTATAGTAATAAGTACCTCTTTGCATATTATTATAACATCTTGTAAACACTTAGTATGCAAATAAACATTTAAATTTGAAATTTTATTTTTAGCCCAATTACAGCTCTTCATCTTCGTCATCTCAACCATAATACGTCCAAGTCGTCAAATGTAAGGCATATATAAAAATGAAAAAGAAAAAATATATATTTATAAGCATACACCACTGTATTTGATAGTTTAATTATGTTAAATGTATGTATCGAGGAGAATAAGTCAGAGAATGAGTCAGGAGAGTAAGTAAGTAAAAAATGATAGTGGCATGAAGGAACAAAACGGAACCCTTATAGGATTACTTTGTTGTCTGTCTGTCTGTCAAGACCCTTTTTCTCGGGAACGCGTAGGTATAGATATTAAATTGAAATGTATATCAAATACTTGGGTCTACGGTCTCTTCCAAAATCATACTTGTGACTCATTGCGATCAAAAGATATGACCGTTAATTCGTATATTTTCGCAATTTTTGCGATTTCACAAGGGAATCAACACCTATAGGGTACTTCCCGTGACGTAGAATCATGAAATTTGCCAAGAAGCAAAGTCTTATAGCACATGTCAAGTAAAACCTGAAAACCGTTAAAATGTACATAGTTAGGAACTCTCTCAGTTTGTACGAAGCTCTCTGGGCACGTGTCCAATTCGGTCAGCCGTTCGCCGGTTTTTTTTCAAAGAATAAATAAATGAACGCACCTAAACAGGCGGTCCGCTTCCAGCAGTAGTACCAGAGCCAGCGGCCAATCCTGGCGGCGGGCCGCGGCGCGACCGCGCTCGTGTAACGCCAGACCCACTAATAAGGCGCGCCGTTCTTTGGCAGGCAGTTTCACTGCCTTCCCGGTCTGGTCTTCGAGCTGAAGTTGAGAGTGTGAATTGAAAGTAACGGCCGCTCCTTTAAAAATTCAACATTCTCTTAATAACATACATGTATGGATAATTTGAATAATGGCCACTAAATCTAATTATTGAACGAAACCCCCGAAATCGCGATTTCTGAATTAAACATCAATAAAATTGTTGTAAATCATCATGATATAAACCAAGCCGATTTAACTTTTAACTACCGACGTAATTATTTTTTACGTAAGCTCGTACCTTTACATGACAATTCCTACGAATTAGGAGGCTTAATTAGTTTATTTACTTAACAATAGTACATTGTTTATTTAGCAAGGGAGCAAATAACTATTTTCAAGGCGAGTGTTTTTTGAATACGGAGCGGAACGAGGGTTTCGGACACGCATTATACATGTTGCCATATTTTTTATAATTTATGACTTAATTACAACTATTTAATTATTTTAATACAGAAATGAAGGAACAGGAATTAGTTGGTTTTATAAATATTGTGAATATCAGTACATTCACATCCTAATTAATGTGTGCTTTATACCAAGAGTTTGTATGACAAAATATACCTTATCCATCAATATAATTAAAGACAACATAGCCTCGAAATACCAACTTCAAAGTGCAATTTCTCTAGATTCCCACATAACATTGAAATGAAATTTTTCTGACATAACCGGAAGCAAATTACAATAATTCTCGGTTAACTGCGTTAGTGTGCAAATTCTTTAAATTTAGGCGAACTCCCATACTAACTTGGTCATTCTCCTTTCAAATTCAATTTTAATAAAAAAATGAAGTTTTGCGTTTAATGTTAATTAATTAACTTTAAAGCTATTGAGCTTTTGCTTTGCATTTTTAGCTAATGACAATGACAGGAGTGCACACAATCGTGCTATTAAAGTCCAAAATGATTGCGTGCAAAAGTGCAAATGTCACCGTACTCATTTCCTTTATTCCAAAATTATGATGGAGTCTAGATTTATCAAAGAAATGAAACAGTAATCATTTACAAAATAACGATAAAATAGAAAATAGATTGATGGTGGCAAGTTTCATTACTGAGAACAAAGATTTTTGTGCAGCAGGGTAAATCATCATAACAGTTCATTTACGTTCCCATCGAGGGGGTCGAGCCTACCCTAAGCCAGGATGTTTAGGCCTTAGTCAACCACGCTGGCCCAGTGCGGATTGTTCAACTTCACATACACCTTTGAATTTCTTCGCAGGGTATACGAGCGTAAAACATCTTTGTGAGTAATGTTTTTTTTATTGAAATATAATTTTGAATCAAAAGGAATAATAAATTAACAATGAAACATTCTAAAATATGTTATATTATTCCATTCTGTTCATTTTTAAAATCTCCATCTTAAGTTTAGGTTAGGTTATTTGTAAAAGACATAAAAAGTTGAATTCTTTTTATTTTAGATCTTCACAGGAATCTTATTGGGATGATCTTCGCCTTGACCGACAGTTTGACAGTAGTTTATTTAACACATTGTGACGTCATCAAGGTCTCATGACAGCTTGGAGCGTTTAGGCGTAACATTTAAACAATAAATTAATTACATGTGATTTTTTATTTAAAATTAATAAATAAATATTTTTTCCTGAAAATGCGTCAACATCCCTATTACAGGCCAATAGCGATAACGTCCTTGCTCTTCAAGATTATCGGGCCATCCACTCCCGCCTTCTTGGGTACCTAGAAGAGCACCAGTTGATTAGTGACCGACAATATGGTTTCCGTTACGGTCGTTCAGCTGGTGATCTTTTAGTAAAAGATGAGGCTCTCGCCGTTGGACTAGATATCGCTAATGCTTTTGATAGGGTCTGGCACAGAGCTCTTCATACGAAGCTACCACCTTATGAAATCCCTAAGGGACTCTGCGACTGGATAGCCAGCCTCTAGGATAGTAGAAGCATTAAAGTCGCCGTCGACGGCTGCTGCTCCGAAACTTATAAATGCTGGCGTTCCACAAGGTTCAGTGCTCTCCCCAACCCTATTCATTGTGCATATCAATGACGTTATCCATTGAGAACATTCGTTGCTATACGGATGATGTGCGATATACCGACAACCAGAATTTTCCTCGGATTTTGTTGAATGAAAGGCGGTAGCAACTTCTGTCTGAAGTCGAAGACTCTTCGAATAGGCTGCAAAGAACTTAGTTAAGTTCAACCCCATCCATGAAGACACAAATGTACGCACTCACTGCGAAGGACCCATTTATTGTAGTGCCTCAGTTCCAGAGAGTAACTTTTCGTATGTCGAAGATCCCAATACCATCGGATATAGGGATCTTCGGTGTGGATATTTCTGCTAAAGTGCAGTTTGGGAGTCATTTGGAGAACAAAGTCAAATTGGCGAGTAATAAACTGGGCACCCTGAAATGAACAAAGCAGTACTTCACTCTTAGCCAGCGGCTTATGCTTTATAAAGCACAAATTCTGGGCAGGAACTCCCAAATATATGCTCGAACCTCTTGACTCCCTGCAAAGACGTGCAATCCGCATCGTCGGTGATCCCAATATCACGGCCTCAATGGAGATGCTGGAGCAAAGGAGAGACTGCTCTGCGTGCTCTATCGGCCCTTTAACAGAGAGTGTTCTGAGGAACTGATTGCAATGGTATCTTCGTCACCTTTTTACTTTTTAGTTTGTTTTTTATAATTAAGTAGTCGAATTCATTTCTGTGTCTATGGGTGTTGCCTCATTATAAAAAAGAATTATAATTTAACCTATGTTTACAAATTGCGGACATTTCCTAGAAGTTCACAATAATAATAACCTATAAAACTCGACATGCTTCTCGGCCCGACAAGCTAATAATAATAATGTCAGGCCTACAGCCGTACACACGTCCCATTTTGGTCGGGGTCGGGCAGTCGGCTCCGACCAAATCAGGTCGTCTGTTACGGCTTTATGGGTGGTTCGATTTGTTTGCGTGTTCATTGAGTGAATTCACAAAAACAGTATTATTTACAATTTGTTATTTATAAGTAACTTTATAAATATGTACCTATATTTTAAATTTATTTGTGTCCGAATATTTTAAATATGTGTACACTATCGCATTAGGTTAGACCTGTAAAGATAGTTGTAAGTTGGGCGAAATAAATAAATAAAAAACATTATTGTAATAAGTAGGTACATACCATCATGTAGTTGTCACTTTCGTCAAAATCATTGACGGTCTCAGACAACAACAGTGCATCATCTCTTGTTGTTTTCATTTCTAAATATCTTCTGTCCTCTCTCTCAACTTGCTCTGGACTTTCTAAAAAAATATACTTATCAGATTCTTAAAAACTATGCCAATCTATAAAAAACTATACCTATATTTAAAAACTATGCCAATCCTATACTACACAGGATGGAGACGTCAATACGGCAATAAATGATAAAACAGCCTACATTAGTCAATAGTATTTTGAAAGCGCCAAATGTAAGGAAAGTGGATACTATTGTAGAAATTAATAATCAAGTTGTTGAATTCATCGTCTTTACAAAATTTTTGGGTATTACACTAGATTTAAGGTCGCAATGGGATCCACATATTGAGTCCTTGGCAAACAGACTTAGTTCTGCTGCATATGCAGTAAAAAAGATAAGACAACTTACTGATGTTGAAACGGCAAGATTGATTTACTTTAGTTATTTTCACAGTGTCATGTCATATGGAATACTACTGTGGGGATCGGCTGCTAGTATAGAAAGAATTTTTGTACTCCAAAAAAGAGCTGTTCGCGCTATTTATAATTTACGAGCAAGATATTCTCAAAAAGATTTATTTAGAGAAACTAATATTGTTAGCGCTCTCTCCTTATCCTTCAAATTCATACATCTCGCTCACACCTACATAATTCAAACTCATTTCATATCGCACTTCATCCGCTATTTTCGCCTGCCTACCATAGAACATACGCTGTCAAAAAAAGAAGAAAATATATATGTCACTAAGAATTATTATACCACCGCCGACACAAAATTAAGTTTATCGCCGCAAGAAATATAAAGAACGGAGCAAAATAAGCGACAGAAAGAAAAGGAATATTGAACTAGCGCATCTAACAATAAGGTAAGGCAGGCTCATCAAATTCATAAGGTCCTTCGTCCATGCCGCAACATTTCTGGCCGTCGAGCCGGATTTTTCCTTTCTCGCATCCTCTCACCGCATATCATACATTCGTCGCTTATCATTCTCCGACCGCACCGCCCTTATAAATTGCCTAAATTAAGTATATAAAACCCGCTCCCGCTATTTAGGTAATAATATTTGTAAGAGTGTACCTATTCGTAGGTATTATTATTGTTTATTCGCATATATTAATTTAATTGTTTTTCGCTATGACAACAAATGTAAAAAAGACCGAAAGCGTCGACAGTGAGTATCATGACGACGAGCTGTCGATGCTTGAGGCGAAGCGTAATACCCTCTTTGAACTCGTTCAAGGCATTTATAAAAAATCTTTAGCTGTCGATACAGACGATGTAAGCCGAGAGAGTTTTCTAGACGCTATTGACACCATCGAGGACATTCGTTCAGAATTCAAAGAAATAGTAAACGAACATAATCGCACGATGCTTAGGAGCAGGATTGCTACTGTTCCAAATTTTCAGCCTATCATAGCTTTCGAGGAGTTATACTGTCGCATTAGAAGGGTGATCAAACGGCTGCAAGCAGCCGCAGAGCCGCCGACCTCTTTGCCGCCTTCGAGGGTGGAAAGAGCTAGGCCTTCTTTACCAGTGATGGAGCTGATGGCCTTCGACGGAGATATTCGCAATTGGCCATTATTTTTCGCCAGTTTCAAAGCAAGAGTACACGACAACCCGTCGCTTACAGACGACGAGAGGCTCTTTTATCTCGTTGGGAAATTGTCATCAAAAGCTCAAGCTGTCTTCGCAGGCAATACTCCGAGCGCCGACAATTACAATCTAATTCTCGATTGTCTCATTGATAGGTTCCATGATAAGCGCACCCTCGCCTCTACGTACATGGATCAAATGCTCAATCTAAAGATCAATGGGTCCGCTTCTTCAACAAACTTGCAGACGTTCATTGACAAGTTTGTTACAGCCGCAAACGCACTTAAGTCGCTCAAACTTACTGATTTAACTGACTACATGTTATTACACGTAGCACTAAAGAAGTTAGATCAAGAAACAATTCGAGCGTTTGAAATGGAGTATCGAAATGTCAAAATTCCGAGTTTTAATAACCTTGTAGACTTCGTCAAGAGTCAGTATAGAATTTATCAAAATACACAGCCATGCACCGCCGTAGCAGCAAGCTCTTCGCGCGATAAATCTTCTAAGACTTTATCGTCGCGTAGTGTTGCACCAAATCCACAAAGTTATGTGGCTAACACAAATCTTCGTAAATGCATTTGTGACAATATTGTTCACGAACATTTATTCAAATGTCCGGCATTTATTAATTTACTCCCTCCCGAACGTTTCAGGCGTGTAAAAGAACATAACGCATGTGTCAATTGCCTAAGCATCAAACACCGAACCCGCGAATGCAAATCCGAGTTGAAATGTCGACTTTGCCGTCAAAAACATCATACGATGTTACATTTTGACAAGGATATGAATGAAAAGAATACGACGCTTGACGTGTCAAGTCCATCCGCGAGTGACGGAACTAATGTCACTAAATCGTCGCCGCCAGCAGTATTTCAACCTACTTGTAACATGTCCATTGCCGCTCAGATACTTGCAGTAGCAAACAATAAACTTACGGAACAAAGCGCGCAATGTACGTCGCGTAATACAATATTATTGTCGACCGCGAAGGTTCTTGTTTACGATAACATGGGTGGAATGCAGCTTGTTAAATGTTTGCTTGATTCCGCATCTCAAAGCAATTTTATCACTCAAGAGTGTTGTACGCGTTTAGGTTTAATTTACAATAAAAAATCATGCGTAACTGTACGTGGCATTGGAGGTGCCGAGAAACCTAGCAAAGGTACCGCAAAATTTAAAATATTTTCTCGATTCAACCAAAACGTCAACTTTGACATTTCGGGTCTTGTAGTAGATCATATTACCGATGACTTGCCGTCGGTCTCTGTGGACGTTTCTGGTTCTGCCTTCGCGCATGTTCATGGGCTCCCTCTAGCAGACGACACGTTTGATACGCCAGCAGCTATCGACGTACTACTGGGTGCATCCATATTTCCACACTTGTTGCTTCCGAAGATTATTCAAAGTGACGTGGACGGTATACCGCCTGCTATCCAATCAGTATTCGGATACATAATAATGGGTTCTGCCCCTGCTTTACAGGTGCCTCGTAAATTTACATCGGCATGCTGTGCTTTTGCCCAAGATTCCATGGACTACCTCCTCAAAAGGTTCTGGGAACTTGAGGAAGTGTCCGCACCGCCCGCTCAAAGTCAAGATGACTTAGAATGCGAAGATTATTTTCGCGCCACCACTACGCGGGACGCTAGTGGTAGATACACAGTCGCGTTGCCATTTCGCGACGACGTGTTTAAATTAGGAGAGTCACACTCTGTTGCATACAGGCGTTTCCTTTGCCTTGAAAGGAAATTGGAGTCATCGAGTATCTTACGTGCCGCCTATGATGATATCATTCGTGAATACGTCAGTAAGGGTTATATATCGGAGGTGACGAACTCGATGAAAGCCTCTCCCGCCGCCGCTTATATAATTCCGCACCACGCCGTTGTGCGTGAAGATAGGACAACAACGAAAGTGCGTATGGTATTGGATTCGAGTAGCAAGACAAGTACGGGTCTGTCTCTCAACGATGTTTTGCACTCGGGTCCTAATTTACAAGGGTATTTGTTTTCAATCCTTTTAAACTTTCGCTTGTTCGAAATAGCGCTTTCGGCCGATTGTCGTCAAATGTTTTTGCAGATCGGTATTCGTGAAACTGACCGCCAATTTTAGCGAATCTTATTCAGATTCAGCCCGCAAGATCCCATCGCCACATACGAATTCAACCGTGTCTGTTTCGGTATGAAATCGAGTCCGTATCACGCACTGCGCGTCATCCGTCAGCTGATTTCCGATGACGGACACAAATTTCCAACAGCAGCGGCGATTGCATCTTCATGCACATATATGGATGACATATGTTTTAGTATAATGTTAGACGACTCGCAGGAGCAAAAGGAATCCATTGCTATCAAAGCTTCAAAGGAGCTAATTGCCCTATTCGAATGCGGTCAGTTTGATTTGGTGAAATGGACTTGTAATTCAGATACCGTTTTACACGAAATACCCGCTTCGCACCGAGCTTCCGTTGACATTGAAATTGATCGGGGGGTATTCCAAAAGGTTCTAGGTCTATGCTGGAACAAATCCACTGATAGTTTTCATTTCAAAGTCAAGGAGCCAGACTCATCGTGTACTAAAAGAGCGATCTTATCCACTGTCGCGCGTCTGTGGGACAACCTAGGTTTGGTAGCTCCAGTTATTTTATACGCTAAACTCCTTATCCAGGAGCTTTGGTTGATGAAATGCGATTGGGATGATGTTCCCCCGCCCGGTATAGTAAATTTATGGGTACAATTTTGCTCAGAGTTGCCAAAGCTCAATGAAATTCATATACCGCGCCATCTTGGGGTAGTTCAGAGTTGTACTGTGAACCTCTTAGGGTTCTGTGACGCATCCGAGCGAGCGTACGGAGGTGTCATTTACCTTCAAGTTCGAAAGGGAACTGAAGTGATAGTCCGACTGGTATGCTCTAAGTCGAAAGTCGCACCGCTCAAAACAATCTCTGTTGCGAGATTAGAGTTGTGTGCTGCGGTTCTTCTGTCTAAGCTCATGCGAAAGGTTCTAGACAATTTTGAGCCGCGTTATAAAATAGACGAGGTATACGCTTTCACCGACTCCAAGATCGTTCTCTGCTGGATCCATTCTTCACCACACCGCTGGCAAACATTTGTCGCCAACCGCGTTGTCAAGATTACTGAATCAATTCCAGCCAGTTGCTTCCATCATGTGGCTGGGTTGGAAAATCCTGCGGATTGCTTATCCCGTGGTCTGTCGCCTGCTAAGCTGGTGGATCATCCTCTATGGTTCAGTGGACCGCCTTGGACTTCCAAGCATCCATCAGAATGGCCCATAGGGAAGCTTGACGGTGAATCTGTCTGTGAAATGCCGGAGCTTAAGCCACTCGCACACGCTACAACTTCAGAAGCAGCAGAATCACCGCTTTATTCACTCGCACAGCGAATCTCGTCGTGGTCTAGATTGTTGCGTATCGTGGTATACATATATCGCATTTTAAAGCCAAAACCACGATCTACAACGCTTTCTCGATCTGACTTAGAATTTGCTGAAAATAAAATTATTTCTTCGTTACAAACCATATATTTCGGTGACGACATTGAAAAAATAAAAAAAAATCAATTTTGTAGTTCTACTTTACAAAAACTTAAGCCGTTCTTAGATAAAAATGGTTTGATCCGCGTTGGCGGCCGGCTGTCATATTCTGACTTGAATTATTCACAAAAGCATCCAATTTTACTTCCACGACGTGATCACGTTATTAATTTAATTGTTGACTACTTTCACAAAAAATATTTGCATGCCGGTTCTGAAACATTGATGTCCTTACTCAGGCATCAGTATTGGATACTTTCAGCCCGTCGAGTCATTCGTGAGCGCATTGCCAAGTGCAACAGGTGTTTTAGAGCGAAGCCGCAATCATCTTTCCCGCTTATGGCAGACCTACCAAGTTATCGCGTAAACCAGGTGGATAAAGCCTTTTCACATACAGGATGTGACTTCGCTGGACCATTGCAATATACGCCTATTCGTGGCAGAGGAGTTAAAAGTCGTAAAGCATGGTTGTGCATTTTTACTTGTCTCACAACCCGCTGTTTACATATCGAAATAGCGACCGAATTGAGTACCGCAAATTTTTTGGCTGCACTAAAGCGTTTCTTGTCGCTGCGTGGTCCCGTACAATGTCTGTATACAGACAATGGCACCAATTTTGTTGGTGCTAATTCTTATTTGCGAGATCTCTATAAGTTTCTAGATGAACATCGCATATATCTAGAAACAGAGCTTGCTGAAAACCGCATAGAGTGGAAGTTTATTCCCCCCGCATCCCCGCATTTCGGAGGCGTATGGGAAAGCATGGTTAAAATTGTAAAAAACCATCTTGTTAAAGCCATTGGTACTCAAATATTAACGTACGAGGAGCTTCTGACGACTCTCGCGCAAATAGCAGCCCTTGTAAACTCGCGGCCGTTAACAGCTATGAGCAGTGATCCCGCTGAACCGTCAGCTCTTACACCGGCTCATTTCCTCAATACCGCACCACTGTTATCTCTACCAGCTCCATTTGTCGAGTCAGCTAATCTGCTTGAACGACATTCCGTTCTAGATAAAATAGTGCAGTCTTTCTGGAAGCGATGGCGTGCCGAGTACTTGCATCAATTACAGTCACGGGCAAAGTGGACAACGCCATCAGTTCCCATCATTGTTGGTACAGTAGTTGTATTAAAAATTGATAATGCGCCACCATTTTCATGGCCTTTA
Source organism: Schoenobius gigantellus (assembly GCA_963935595.1). Taxonomy (NCBI): domain Eukaryota; kingdom Metazoa; phylum Arthropoda; class Insecta; order Lepidoptera; family Crambidae; genus Schoenobius; species Schoenobius gigantellus. The sequence continues at coordinate 42,626,827 of OZ012541.1, read as the reverse complement.
GGCGTCGTACAGGCAGTACACCCCTCCAAAGATGGTACGACTCGCATCGTCACTGTTAAGACAAACAGAAGTACTCTTATCCGTCCTGTCGTGCGGTTGTGTCCACTGCCTAGTCAATAATTAATTATAAATAATGTAATAGAATGTTCTTTATTTTGTTTACGACGTTACTTTTTGTTATTTATTAGCTATGTTATTTTAATTTGTAATAATATGAGTTTCGCTTTTATAGGTAAATGATAAATAATTCTTTAAGGCAACCCTTTAAGGTCGGGGGGAATGTTAGCGCTCTCTCCTTATCCTTCAAATTCATACATCTCGCTCACACCTACATAATTCAAACTCATTTCATATCGCACTTCATCCGCTATTTTCGCCTGCCTACCATAGAACATACGCTGTCAAAAAAAGAAGAAAATATATATGTCACTAAGAATTATTATACCACCGCCGACACAAAATTAAGTTTATCGCCGCAAGAAATATAAAGAACGGAGCAAAATAAGCGACAGAAAGAAAAGGAATATTGAACTAGCGCATCTAACAATAAGGTAAGGCAGGCTCATCAAATTCATAAGGTCCTTCGTCCATGCCGCAACAAATATATTGACTTTAGCAGGACAGTACATTTATGAAAATTTCATTTATGCCCATTAAATTTATAATACATTTGAAACCAATTTCCAAATTCCCCATTTAAACACAAGAAATAAAAAAAACTTGCCGTTCCAACATACAGGCTTCAAAAAATTAGAGCCTCATTTATGGGGAAATGTATAACTTTTTACAACAAAGTCCCACAAAGTGTTACTGATTTGCCTTTTCATAACCAATTGATGAGAGATGGAAACCAATTTCCAAATTCCTCATTTAAACACAAGAAATAAAAAAAACTTGCCGTTCCAACATACAGGCTTCAAAAAACTAGAGCCTCATTTACGGGGAAATGTATAACTTTTTACAACAAAGTCCCACAAAGTGTTACTGATTTGCCTTTTCATAAGTTTAAAGCGCACGTAAAAAAGACTAATGAGTAAAGGATATTATAAAGTCAAAGATTATTTGAATGATGCCAATGCCTGGTGTTAACCTGTAGATAAAGAATCATGTTGTTGTGTATAACTATTTATGTAAACAAATATCCCACCAAAAACATTCTGTAAAAAACCAGCCAAGTCGCGATGGAGCTGCTTGTTTATCTATAAAAAGTAAGGAAATCTAGACAAAGTCGTGCCAAGTCTAAGGTTCCTTACTGCGATTTCTTTATTATTATAGTTAATGTTGTGTGACTTGGCCATTCACCTGTACCCACTAACGTATAAATAATGTTCAACAACCAATTTTTTATTATTATTATGAGCGGCTATGGTTTGTCACTGCGACCTATAAGATCTATTGTGACCGCCACTATTACAGTTCTCCCACAAGCCCTGCATCTTCTAAGAAGTGCAGTATTTTCTTGGGGGAGAGGTGTTTGCCCAGATGTAGGCTGCGTTTACGTATCGACATATACGAGGGCGATTCAACAAATATTTAGCCTACAAAAGAAAAACGAAAATTTTAAGAAAGTAGAGATTTATTTTTCAACATAGTCTCCTTTCAATTCAATGCACTTGGCACAGCGATGCTCCAACTTTTTTAACCCGTCCAAAAAAAAAAATTTCCCGATGTCATCAAAATAGGTCACTGTGGCGGAGATGACCTCATCATTCGACCCAAATCTTTTGCCGGCGAGTGACTTTTTCAGATTTGGGAACAAGAAGAAGTCACAGGGAGCCAAATATGGAGAATACGGTGGATGGGGCAGCAATTCGTAGCGCAATTCGACCAATTTGGCCATGACGACGGCGGAGGTGTGAGCCGGCGCGTTGTCGTGGTGGAATAGCACTTTTTTCTTTGCCAAATGGGGCCGTTTTTTTTTAATTCGGCGTCGAATCGGCCCAATAAGTCGGAATAGTAGAGCCCCGTGATTATTTTATCCTTGTGAGTCCCAAAAAACACTGGCCATCACCTTTCCGGCCGATTGAACAGTCTTCGCCTTCTTTGGAGCACGTTCGCCGGGTAAAGTCCACTGTTTCGACTGTTCCTTGGTCTCTGGTGTGTACCAGTGAACCCATGTTTCGTCGACGGTCACAAAACGACGCAAGAACTCCGCCGGATTGCGTTGAAACAGCGCCAAACATGTCGCCGATGTGGTCTCACGGTTGCGCTTGTTGTCTGGTGCGAGCAAACGCGGCACCCGTCGCGCCGATAACTTTTTCATACCCAGTTCTTCGTGCCGAATATGATGCACTGTCCCTTCTGCGATGCCTACAGTCTCAGCTATCTCGCGAATCTTCAATCGCCGGTCTGCCAACACGAGATCGTGGATTTTTTTTACGTTTTCCTCCGTAGTAGCCGTTTTCGGTGCACGTGGGCGCGGCTCATCAAAAACCGACGTGCGGCCACGAGCAAACTCGTTGAAACAATTTTTGACGGTCGCCATCGAAGGAGAAGAGTCACCGTACACAGCACCCAAGCGCTCTTTGATTTCGCTGCGCGTTTTCCCTTCCAAAAACAAGAATCTAATCACTGAACGATATTGTTCTTTTTCCATTTTTGTATAACCGACCGACACGCGCGCTTTCAAAGGCTGTCAAAACAAAACAAATGAAGAGAAAAGATTGAAAACTTCTTAGTAGACTTCAGAAAAGTATTTACTGCACGATACTAAAACTCTTTTGTAACAACAGCGCCATCGGGCAGCGAGACTAAGTAATAATTGAATGCCCCTCGTATATATACATATGTTATCGCATATGAGCATTTTTTCACAGACCCAACCATTTGTATGGTGGAGTTAAAAATTAAGAGTGTGGACAATACAAAAAGTTTCTTACGGCGCGTGCGGCCATATTATGTGCGAGGCCATCAGAAAATGCGGCTGGTGCGGCGCGTGCGGCGCGTGCGGCGCGGGCATATGTGCGGTACGATCAGCTTAAGGGAAGATTTTTATTGGTGCATCGTCTTTCATATTTTTATTATTCTTGCAATAAGTCAAGATTTTGTTTCGTATTTTTTTTCTAATAGACAATTTTGTTAAGTTTCGATTTCATTTTTATTTTAATTTTAGTTTGTGTTTAATTAATTTGTGTTTGACAAGAAAATATTGTAACATTTCTGATTTCTTATTTCATTACCTTTCGTTGACCTTCCGAGTTTCTTGCCTGTTCTTCTCGAGAAGGCTCTCCCAATTTCCGAACAGGTGTAGAGTCATTTTTTTTTTCATTTGACTTGTATTTGCACACATCTTAATAATGGTTGGGGTGTGTGTACATACAAGGATTAAATGATTTAGTTAATTAGATTCTTGGTTGAAGATTTTTATGTTTTTTTTTTGACGTCAATAAGTGCCTGTAAAGGTCTATATTGAATAAAGATTTTTTGAGTTTGAGTTACAATTTTTCTTACCATATTGTGATGTCAGAAATATTGATTAACTACTAAATACATATTTAAGGTCACTATTCTTGAAGTGCATTTATTTTATTTGACTGACACTTGTGTTTGATTCCTAACTCTATGGCCACAGAACAATCTACTGTAAGACGGACCAATCATGGACAGCCTTCGGACAGTTGACAATTTAACGCGCGACAGATTGTGATTTAACAGTTTCACTTCGATAGATTATAATCTACCGAAAAATAATACGTGAAAGTGTAAGCAGTATGTAACGGTTTACAGTCTTTCGATAGTTAACAATCTCACGAGATAGATTATAATCTAACAGTATTTACAATTTTACGGTGATATGTACATGACAGACATTCTTATACTATTGATCAGAATAAATGAAATATATACCAGCCATAATGACCGCCATAATCTGCACTCCATTTTTCACCCCCTGCTTCTCAAGAGTTTCATCTGGCTTTAGAACTTTGCCATTAAATATCAATTTGACCCTGTAAGCAAATTATAATTGTTTGAGAGCTCAAACATCAGAATTGCCTATACACTTATTTAGGATAGATACATTTCCCCTAATTTTATGTTATATTCTATTTGTAGATTTGGTTACTGCAATAAGTTTTTGGCATTAGCTTCATAATTTTATATCCAGTAAACAAATCCACAAAGAGACAGTATGCTGAAATTGATTGGCAAATACATTCACAATATAGAGAACGATACAGTACGTTGACTCCATATAAAGGGACGAATCGGCGCACGCACACGTACAAACGTCGTTTACACGGTCGCCAAGCATGCTCTGAACGGCATAGCAAAGCAACGCACCCTGCGTTCCAGATAAAGCACTGCTACTTTCTTCGTTTCGTTTTGCGTTTCTTATAAGAAATGTTGACATTTTTAGCCGCGCTAATTATTACAAATGAAACGCAAGGTACTGATTTTTCATGCTGAATTTTGACACCTCACTTAATTAGTCCAGCCACTTAAAATTTTTAATAATATAAATCAGAATTAGCTAATACTATAAATATCTTTCAAGAAATTCTTTAAATCCGCTGAAAATCCTTTTTGATTCATGAAAAAAAGATTCCAAATGTCAAATTTGAAAGCTGTCAAAAAGTGGTATCAGGGCTACGTTCCAAAACATCACCCGAGTGCACTCGGTCACCCGAAGTATGTCCTAAAACATTTCGGGTGCACTCGAGAGTGTTGGAGTGGCGTGTCCTAAAACGCTACGGAGTGCACTCGATCGAGTAGAATCTCACCCGCATAATATAGCAAGGTGTAATTTCACTCGATTGGATTTGGCGGGAAATTGTGTGGATTTTAAAATTGTGTGTGATTGTGATTACAAAGATTTCATATTCACACACAATTTGTGCATCTCGAAGAGCGAGGATGCGCTTCGTAACGTCGACACTAAGTTAATTTTAAATTCCAAAGACTATAGGTATCGTTATTGACACGATTGTAAAATTGGCCTTCATTTCCGCTGAAGCTAGGTTAGGCCGCGATTTAACAGAACTCATATTATGTTAGTTTTAGCATTTTCGTAGATGAAACAGAGGAATGTAATCCATGCATTAAAGCCAACGGACGCGCCGATGAATTATATATTTTCTTATTTTTGTATATTTGGTTATGTAAACAAAGCAGACAACACTCTTGCCGTTCTAAAACAACCAACACTCCGACCACCCTAACCGGCCACTCTCCCCCCACCACCTACTCACTCCGGGTGATGTTTTGGAACGTAGCCCAGAGGACCCATCTACTAACATGGGTATTTGATGCTAGCATTTCGTGTCAAAAATGCTTAAATGAAACGCATGACAACCAGCAAGAAAAACTAGCATCACCGCTAATGAAACGCAGAGATGCTCTTCAATATAGAAGTGTGATCTTGTTTGTACCTATTCTTATATTATTTTTAACTTTTCAGTGTTTTTGAAGTCATTTTTTATTTTTTGTAAAATATTTTTGATAGACGTCTTATCATAACAGTAAACAGTTAGTAAATGAATGTTCACGATTGTGTGGAGAGTTGCCCGATCATGGCGGCAATGATGGACGATCATTTGATGGGCCATCATGGGCCATTGTGAAGAGGCGCCATCAAAGACACGTCTGAGTCGGGCTACTGTATCGTTCTCTATATTGTGATACATTAGTGTCATTGTGGGGCTTTAGATTTGCCAGTCTAACAGGAACCACATGTTTAATCTGTCAATTAAATATGTTTACATGGCATTTCATACTGGTAACATATACTGGTACTCTTGTCTGTGGTACAGGTCCTTATTATTTTTCCATGTAATAGTAGATTATGCACCAAGGGATTAAAGCAGTGTCTTACGTCACGGGTGCTATATTGAACCCCGAGCGCAGCAAGGGAGTTAAAAGTTAACTCCTGAGCAAAGCGAGGGAATTATGTAGAGTCCTAAGTGAAGCGAGGAGCTCAAGTTGCCTAAGACGAAGACACTGCTTTATTCCAGCAGGCCCAGCACGGCACGTGGACTAAGTTAACGTAAGTAACAACATAATATTACAGTTTTGATGAATTTTGAAATATATAATGGCATTGACCACAAAGTTTTACCAATGAAAACAATATCAATGAAATACAGTTGGTGCACAATATGAAACAACATTATGAAACACTGCTTATTTTTTCATCAAAAACTCTTAGATTGATGGTTGATGCTCCATGGTACATGACAAATGAAAGGATTCATAAGGATTTAAAGATAAAATCAGTACCAGATGAAGTAAAAAACAAAATAAAGGTCTATTCCGCAAGATTAAAAATCACCCCAATCCACTGGCTGTGAGCCTCATGGTAGACTCAGCTACATTTAATAAACTAAAAAGAAGGGCACAGCAAGACCTGATACAAACATAGATTCCAGTTATGAAATGAATCGGTTGTAGCAGTGGCTTCAGTCCCATCAAGATAAATATTGTCATCTATGTCATGGCCGGGGAGTTAATCTTTTAAGTCTGTAATGATGTTCTATTGACTTGTCAGCACTGTTACAAGTGGGTTAGGGTGATGTGATATGTGTTGTGTATATTGGGATTTACACTTCGGAGACTATGGTGATCTGTCGAGATAGTCATGGATCCTTTTATTCTTAGTGAATCATGGTGCATTGGCTATTGTTTGAAGTATGCCATTTTATGCTGTGCTCAAATTTCTATTCTATGGGCCCATATTGGTTTTAAGACGGTAGTTTGTTGTCCATGGAAAGTGCAGAATTTCTTCCTAAAAGCCAATAGAGTTCCTTATATTAATTTTAGATGTATCCCTTTCTTTTTGGTGAGGTCCTAGTGCCAGCAAAGGTTTTTAACACTGCTGTTGTGAAGCAGAGTATCGGTGCCAAGTCTGAGATAGTAAAATTTTGAGCCTTATGCGCATACTCTGTGCAATAAGACAGATTTAACTGGAGGCATTGTGAATGACGGTCACTCTCTTAGAGACAGTAGAAACAAGTGGAGCAGACAAGTAATTCACTGGTACCCCAGAGATGGCAAGAGAAAGAGAGGTCGTCAACTCAGTAGATGGGAAGACGAACTGTGAGCCACGTTAGGTCCGTTCTGGATGAGAGTGGCTCTTGACAGAAAGCAATGGAAACAGTTGGAGGAGGCCTTTGCTTTAAGGCACTCAGAGACACGCGATATACTTTAGAATATACCTACAATGAAAACTATTTTATTTATTTATTTTATTTTATTTTGTGAATGATGAAGGGCATACCGAAGTTTACATATTTTTTTTCCTGTTATTTAAGAGTTTTGTGATGTGAAAGTCATATTTACTTTCATAAATACTTATGGCCCTGGCCAGATGGAACCTACCTGGTAGAGACCTGGGATAAATTATCTGCCTAGGCAAAAGCACTCTTTATAAAAATAGTTATTAAAAATAAAGCAACTTGTACCTGCTACTAGTTGCTTTCATTTCATCAGCTACAATTTGAATTAATTCACTGCTTGAAACATCCAGTTTCTTCTGCACTTTTATAATTTGCGGCTTCTCCCCTGTTACCATGGCCTTGATCCTGAGAGTAGCATAGCCAGTTTCCTTAAAGTCTTCATTGGCTTTGGATCGATCGATTGAGTGTATTTGTAACTCTCGCAATGCTTTGAGGACTGTGTCCCTATCTATTGATAGCTCTGAAGCATATTGCTGTGCAAGATCCTTACAAAAATTGTGAAGTTAATAATACCAGTAAAAATGATTTATTAATCATAAATTTTTCAAGTTGAGTTTATCAGCCATATCTAGTGGATGATTTAATTCTTTTCAGGCTTCAATCTACTATTTTAATATTGAGTTAAAAGGCATGAAATTTAATGCTGATAATAATAATCTTATAGTCTTGTAAAGGTACAATTCCGAGATGGGCTGCAGGCCGCAAACTGCAGCCGCAAACTGCAAGTGACACCACCAGTTTCTATGAATCTCTATGAAAATGATTCCGAGCGTGGCAACACTGCGGCCTGCAGCCGCGTCGCAAAGCCTGCGGCCACGGCGCGCAGTGACCGCAGACTGCAGCGCCAGTGGTGTCGCGAACCCCAGAGAGTTCACACGTATAAAAATGTCGACTTTTTCAGAAGACGATGAAGAGAAATTAATTATTAATTTGATCAAAGATAATGTGCGGAATAACTTCGTTTTTTGGTTCAAATTTTGAATAAAAGATCAGGTGCTTTTCTTATTTTTTGCCATATATAGTAACCACAAGTCGTCATCATTTTCCTCTTCCAACAAAAGACACATTAGTAATCTATCGGTAGCGCTGTCTGACATTCTGTCTCGCACAAAGGTACCGGAGTGACTGAGGCATGGTTCTATGCATTGTGCAGCCGCGGCATGCGGCTGCGCTTGGAATAAAAGCAACCACGACCGCAGGCAGCACTGCGGTCAACCGCAGCCGCTAGCCGCAGTGTCGCCTGCGGTTGCAGTTTGTAGCCCATCTCGGACTTGTACCTTAAAGCTTAATTGTATAATAAAAAAGATATGGACTTTTTGGATAATATTTGAATAATAAGAATAAGACAGGTTTTAACTGAATCACCTGTGGTCTAGTGATTAAGATCACTGGGTGTTCTTCGGGATGTCCGTGTTTCGATGGGAGCAGAAATTTTTGCTTGGTTTGGTTGGTGGTAGAGTTTCTGAACCCACCTCACTAGCTACCACCATGACACCTAGGTTTATTTGTCATAACAACAATGTTAGTAGCATTATTGTGTTTCGACAATCAGAGGTTGGCCAGCTCTTACTATCAAGAGAGATGAAGGCTAAGAGCTTCCTGACCATGTTCAAAATTCTAAGCATACTCTTCAAATGCTATTTTGTGTACTAACTTAAGAATACCTGCAAAGTCTGGGACAGCTCATTGTCTGGTAGAGCATACGGAGGTTCCCAAAGCTTAATCTTGTTATCATTAAGTTTAGCACGTAGTTTTATGAGCAAATCTTCACGTTGCAAGTCACTGTCCATGGTGAAAGACTACACCAGAAGCACTGTTTCTTATTTCAACACAAAAATAGCAAATGATTGGCAAAAAATCAAAATTTGCGCTCGACAAGTCAACACAACACAGTGTTGCCAACCCCTCCAAAATTTTTCCCCCAAGATAATTTTAAAATGCCCCTAAAAACCCCTAAGTTTCTTAAAATAATCTTATATAGTTTAAATATTGTTTAGATATTATATTTTGCCTTGGCAGTAATCAGTACTACATATTATAAGTATTTTAGGATTATATAATAAAAAAGAAACAATAATTGGGCAATATTATTTAATATTTCTAAAATGGCATTGTGGTCATCAATTACTTCAGAAGAGCTAGTGCTAGGCTGCGTTCGTAAACCATCGCACGACGTCGGGCGATCGCCCTAGAGAGGACGACGCTCTTCGTCGGACGGTTTAAAACGATATGGTAAGCTGTGGCTGTCAAATGTCATTTTGATGTCAAAATAACCTAAAATTGATAAATTTTGCTTCAGTTTTTTTACTTGTTTTGATTAATTAGCACTTCACCCATAGAAATTATTAAGCAAATATCCATCTCATATATAAACAATGCCATTTTCATCCATAATAATGTATCCATTTTCTGTAACTATTTCTATTGTCTTCATATTTATGAAATTACAAAATACAGTCGAGTAATTATATATCTACGATAATACAAAATGAAATTGTTTGCAAATTATTACAAAAAGGAGGAAATAGGCGAATTGACGGACAGGTCAACTGTCAAATAAACGTCATTTTCACCCACCCATTTCACGGGGCTACCGGTGCATCGTCGAGCGAGGTTTACGAACGGCTATACATGATCGTCGTCAGGCCCGCCGCTAGCTGTTTCATCGCCCGTGTGCAATACCGATTATGCCGCCCTTTTTTTAAGAGCCATCCTTTTTTTTACAAGGAGCCGACTGACGAGGCCACCCCAAGGATATGCCGGACTCGGGTAGAAGACCCCATACGTGGCTAAAACCCCTCCAGATACTTTTACCTCCGTAGAGACACACTCGGGATCGGCGTTAGCCATTCCCCGATTGCGCCCCCTGGAGGGTTGCCTGGCGCAAGCGCCAGGACTTACCTCTACGGGGGGGTCGACAAATGTCCCCAAATTCGACACCCCAGGCGGCCAAGCCAGAGGTGAAAAGTGTCTCCCGACCGGTAGTCAGCCGGCCGGGCTCTTTCAATCCCCAGCTTGCTAGGGAAGTTGGTGGCGCGCGTCCAGGAACGCTCGCCTTCTCCTCCCCAACCGCCTGCGCCGGAGCGGTGCGGCGAGAGCGTCATCCTTTCGCACCCGCTCCGCAGCCTCCTTCTGCGAGATCACATCCTCACAGGAGGCGACAACCTCCCACGCCGCCGCGCTGGTCAGCATCTCACGTGGGCCAGCGCGACGGGCGCACCCCTACCTAGGCCCAGCGCGAGGGCTAATGCATCGCGCTGGGGTCGCCAGGCCGGGCACTCCGCGAGAGGGTGTGCCCGGCCGTGTCGTCGGGAGCGCCGCAATGGTAACACTGCGTCGTCTGCTCCCTCCGTGCGACATGATGCAGATAATGTCCGAAGCACCCGTGCCCGGCATCATCTGCACCGTCCGGTAGGTGAGGCTGCCCTGCCGGCGCCCAACCCACTCCTCCAACACGATTATGCCGCCCTACGACTACTTAAGGGCACGGACCTTGAGTCTGTGGTGATATAATTATTTAAAAAAAAATATTTATTTTCATTAGGTAGTACTTATTATTTTTGTTTCTGAAGTGTAAAACTATAAATATTTATCTACAAAAATTTAATTCTTCTTGCCTTTATATTTGCGAAATCTTCTATCAACTTTCTTGTATCCAAATTGTTTAAAATTTTATGTTCAATAGAAACTATAGATAAAGAACTTATATAGTCTTTGAATGAAGCTCAGAGGGGATTCCCCAAACTTCGCCGTCCTGCTTTTCATAGAATACTTGAGGCGCCACCAAGCGGGGGCGGGTGGTTCAACCTGCCGACAGACGATATTTGATATTGCATCTTAGTTTTAACGGATGCCAATAGATGGCGGTGTTAACGATATTCGGTCCTACGCATTCGGTCGGATTTTTTTCCCATGCGATGACATTTCTTAACGTAAGGTGTGGTGGGTATTATGACAATGACTTGAATTACGTGATGATTCGCACGATTTGCCGCCCCCCTGAACGTGCCGCCCGTGTGCGGTGCACGCTTTGCACGCCCGCTTACGGCGGGCCTGATCGTCATGCGTTCACTCCGGGTGTTTTCGAACGGCCAGTACGTCATCGAGCGTCGTCGGGCGACATTTACGAACGCAGCCCTAGGTGCATTTCATTTTGTGATGCTGTAGCTGAAGGTTTTTACATGTTCTCCAAAGGTTCAAAACCAAATTCTCTTGTATGTGTAAGTAAATCTTACCATAATGATGCTTTGCAACATGTTTGTTGCAAAGTATCATCATGGAAAGTTTATTTCTCAAAAAAAAATATATTAGCATATATTGAGAAGGCACGCTACAACCCCGACCCAATCACACGAGCGAACGACCTTCTCTCTCCGCCTTCGATTCAAACATCAAATAACACTGCACACACACGCACTAGTCCCACACACCGCACTTGTAGAACAAGAGTGCGATGGTCCGGTCTACGCAGTTTACGATATACCAGGTACGGATATGTACCCGACCCTTGATTGTGTAAAAAAAAATTATCGTGATCGCTTTCGATTTTGACAATCTTAGTGCATCCATCGCTATATTTTATCAGATAGTCGACACAGAGTCTAGTAATGACACCGCGATGATAGGCAAATTCAAAGCGATCGTGATAGATGTTTTCTTAGACAATAGTCCCCTGTCGCTTCTCTTCACCCTTCACTAGACGGTGAACTTGAGCGTCCGGGCCTTAGAGGCGCGCTCGAGTTGCGGCCGCTCTCCGCACCGGCTATAACCGCCTGGTTACTCTTTGCAGAGATCGGTACACCCCCGAGGTGATGCCTCTCTGAGCTAGAAATCCATCAGGTTTGGTTTGCCAAACGAGGCTTGAGGAACCACCAAAGTTCTCGCCTTCTTATAAATAACTAGCTGTGCTCGCGAACTACGTTCCGCCATACAATTTTTTCCCGTTTTTGAAACATTTTTCATTGATGCTCAGCTCCTATTCATCGTAGCGTGATGTTATATAGCCTAAAGCCTTCTCGATAAATGGACTATCCAACACAAAAATAATTTTTCAATTTGAATCAGTAGTTCCTGAGATTAGCGCGTTCAAGCAAACAAACAAACTCTTTCAGCTTTATAATATTAGTATAGAAGTATAGATTAAGGTAAAGCTGTAAAAACCATCTGCAGCTAACAGCATAGATCCCACAAAAAAAGGTACGCTCCGCAGCGGCATTGGAAATGGGCAGCGTTAATAACACCATAACAATCTTTGCAATATTTTCAAAACGTTGGCAGCACCAAAATAGGCTAGATGACTAAAAAATTTTTTTTGATTTAATAGAAGCTCATTCATATAATAAACAGAAAGAAAAAATCGGTTTTCGAATAACTATAAAAACAACCAAGATATAAGGTATTAAAGATTTTTCTCCATCTCTTTCTAGCAAAACGGCAATTTACATGGAGTTTATATGCCCGTACTCAACAGTGACGTCACGTTTGATGTCGGATCTCTCTGTCTAATCGCCTTCAAATTAACAACTTAAAATGCTTGTATCTAATGTATTTCTAAGCTGATTTTAATTCTAATTTCACAGGACTGCATCTTTTTCCATGGTATTTTAATATTTAATGACGAGACGTTAAAATTAGAATTCAGTCATCATCCCAATTATAATAATAAACTTCAGAATAGAATTCGGCAGAAGAACTAAATAGTGTGTACTGTTTGTGTGGTAATTGATTACATTCCTATTTTACGTCGTTTTATTACTTACCATTACCATTACCATGTTCGATTAAATTTTGGAAAATAGAATTTTAACTAGGCTTTACTTCGGATGTCTTTTTTAGATTGAAAGTTGGACATCATTTTGAAAATGGAAAGTTTATTTTAACCGTTCGATTCTACTTATAAGTGATTTTTTAAAAATCTGCTAATAAGTGACGTAAATAAATTTAGACCCCTAAAAATCCCCCAAAAAAATCTTGCCCCTAAAAATTCCCCTGTTAATGTTTCTCTCCCCTAAATTTAGGGGGAAAACCTCCAAGTTGGCAACTCTGACACAACAATCATGGCTGCGGTCCCTAATAAGCTAAGAGTGCAAAGGGTTTGCATGCATCTTAGATCATTTAACCTATGGATGCGGTACGCAACAAATCGCAGTATAAATTTTTCTGCCACTTTTCGCGGGAGGCGAGGTAAACACGCTACTCACACTACGAAAATGTTTGAATGAACACACGCTATAAAAATATATGGTATGAAGAAACACACAGACATCGACAAATTAACGTGTATCGACGCAATCCCCACCACAAAGAATTAATGTCCCTAGTGATGTGACACAAAGAATGAGTAACTATTTGGGTCGTCGTGAGTGAATGATTGAAATGTTACAATAAATTGTTTTTTTATTACTATACCCTGTTCGGCTAGAGTTAATAAAAATACAATGAAGACAGGGTTTCTTAAACTAGTACCTACAAAGCGAGGCCTGCTAATTATTTTTAAAATGCTTTAATTAGTTTTTTGTGTCAAATACAGCAATTTCACTTGCTATTTAGCTGATCGACTGAAATAAATATATATTGAAAAAGGCACGGACCACGAGTCTGTGGAGAGTTAACTATGTATTAAATAAAATAAATATATATATATATATATATATATTTTCAGTCATAGGCGTAGGTATAATGTTTTGATGGGGAGGGGGGGGGGACGAATTCATATTTTCAGTTACAGAAAGACAAAAGACAGTAAGCGCTCCGACGCGTAAGTAATTAGACACTCCGGAGTGCGATCAAAACAATGACTAGTGTGACTTGACTTGCGCCACGCTTCTATCTGAACCCGTCGAAACAAGTTAGCGCGGGGTGCAGTGGGAGGGTGGGGGGATACCGAGAATGTCTTAGATGTTTTACGTGGGAATTGTTACTACCAAGAACTAATTTCTGATTTTATTATATGTCTACCTACATAGTTATAAACATGTTTAATAGGTAGGCACTTTTTCGTTTAGCTTTGCTCGTATGGTAGAAATTTGCTATCTCGTGCAAGTAAAAAGCGAGATAGCAACTTACTGCCATACAAACAAAATTAGTATTTTAGAAAACCTTTCATTTGTGATAGGGCCCAACGTGTTATAACGCTTGGGACGATATCGGGCATTTTCCTTTAAGTTGCACCAAAAAATGTGAGTTAAAGTAAACATAAAATTCCTTGCTATACGAATGTGGCGTTAATTCTACCATTTTAGCTTAGTAGATGTTTACTACTATGAAAGTTTTTATTTACATATAGTAAGACATGTTATATGTTATTCATTTGTCATAACGTGACGTTGAAAGTGTTTTTGTTTACATTGCCCGTACAAACTTCAAAGCCACTAAAATAAGAAGAAAAGGCGTTATTGTGTGATTTTAATAATGATGTTGCATTATTAAAGTTTTCTCTGACGACGACGATGACGACAATCACTTGCTTTGTGCTCTTTACTGATGTCCCCAACAACTTTGTGCATAAAGCAGGTGGCATGAAATCGCAATGCAACGCGGAAACGAAACGAAAACGCGGTTAATTGTGACCGCAAACAATAGTTTTTGTAGTTTGTCTGCTGTCTGGCAGTCAACGTGTAAAATTAAATAGAAGTACAGTTGAATAAAATATACTTGAAAGTTTATGAACATTTTGCATCTTTTCAGTCTTTTAAACAAAAAACTAAAAGTACAAAAAAATAATTCATTTTTTTATGGAATGGAACTAGATTATCATCCAATGGAAATGAAGAACGGATAAATCATCGACGATTTCTTGTAATTCCTTTTCATTAAGTTTTTTCTTCTTGGAAAACGGCGGTGCTATTATCTAAAAAACGAAATTTATGTATAAAAAAACAAACAGACAAAACAACTTCAATTATATATAGACAAACATTTTGTATTTCTTAAGGGTTATAGGGAAACAATTTCCCACTTGAAGATTTCATACACGGCTATAGGTTAATAATTTCCCACTATTTTCGAATAAGAAAAAATATAACAACGTAACAGGTTTCGTAGGTTATCTTGTTAGTAATGGACAAAATACATGTTCTACTTTACGAAATAAAAACAATAGCATACTTACAGGAATTTTTCTGGGCGTAGTTTCAAAAACTATTTCAAGATTCGGGAGAAAATGGACGTAAAACTGATCGTTTCACTTTGAATGACTATTGACATTGACAGATGACGTTTAGAAAGAAGTGTTTCCAGAAAAAAAACTTAAAAAAACTACTGATCTTAAGATGCGTTCAATTTATTTGATTGTTTCTGTAAAAGTAAAAAAATAATAAATTGATTTGTGAGCAACACTGAGGTGGGAAATAATAGTCCTATGGCTTATTATGGGTTAAAATACCAATCGGACAACTACACCCAAAGGCTCTGAACGCGGCTCTGAGCCTACACTCCGAGTGCACTCTGACAGCAACCGACCCGTTCAGACCCTCGGGGTAAAAAACGCTCTGACAGGCGGCTATACTGAAATACTTTTACGTGATTGGATAATATTGGCGGCCATATTCTATAATGTCATCTACTAGAAGGAGAGAGAAATAAAAAATCATGTAAAAGAGGGAGATAAAAGATTCGGTTGCTGCAATCCGTTCAACGCCTCTGAGCGAGTTAAAAAACAACCGGACAACTACACCCAAAGGCTCTGAATGCGGCTTTGGACCGCACCCCAAGTCAACTTTTGGCTTTGACATTCAATCATAGAGAAAATATTTTCTTCCAAGAGAAAAAAGGCAACGAAATTTTGTCATACAGCCTAATCATTATAGCGGCCAACCTAAAAGTCTTTTGATGCATTATTTGATTAAAGTGGGCAAAAAGGAACAAAAGTGGAAAAATATACAAAGGCTGGCGAAAAGGTAAGTAATGACATAAATATATGAAAATTTACCCACAATAGGAATGTTTGTACTGACTGTTCGAAAAGTACCCCGACCCATCCGGATGACACCTTGTCGACCACCCAACGGTCTGTGACCCCTTTGACAACTTTCACGGTTTGCCTACCTTTCAAATATTTAATAAAAACACTCCTATTTTGGGTAATTTTTTATACGTTTATGGTAGTAAGCGTGTAAAAATAGGCGTAACTAAGCCCCGCTACCAAGAAGAGACAAACCGGGCAGGCCAGTTACGCAGACGCAATGAGGTCCAATGATCTTTGCATCGCGATCACTACTGACTGAGCCTACCTTATACATGAATGAAACTCAAACAACGGCCATAGAGACCGCTATCGAACAACTGATAGATGAGGAAATCTATGGTCCCATGAACTCGGAGGCTGAGTTTCGTTCACCCTCATTCCGCGGCAAAGCCTTCCATAATGATGGAGTTTTGAAACGACTGGACTGGTGCGAGAACGACTTCTCACTGGAATGGCAGCGCCGAAACACCAACCGCTTACCACCGCTATGCGAGGGAGTCAGGCTTTGTAAAACGACAGTCTGAACTTCCTCGTAAAGTCAAAGGTCCAACCTGAAAAGGAAGGCATTTTCTTGGTGCTTGACATCCCCCAACCGGAGTTTGACAAAGTAAAAAAGAGGGATCGACGAGTTGCCTACAAAACCGGGTCCATCTACGTCCGCTTTGAGGAGACGGAGCAGGGCGAGCCGACAGGTTAGCCGCTGCAACCGTTGGAGACAGCACCAACTGTCCTTCCGAACCAAGTCCAACCGGATATGGAGATCACGAAGGATCAGTCGTTCTTCGTGCCGCGGCACTCTAGCCCTGTAACGGGGCAGGAGGACCGAGGTGCCCCATCGATGGCTGCGGATGCTAAGAGGCATCCTCCAGTCGACTGGAGGGAACGAGGGGCCACAGAAGCGGACGAAGAGAAGCTGCTAGGTAGCGATGGCTCCCTCAGCTCCCCAACCCGCCCACACTAACGTCGTACAAACCAACCTCCAGCACAGCCAAACTGCAACGGCTTCTCTACGAAGAGTGCTGGAGGATGGAGGATTCCGAGGCCGTAACCCTAATCCAAGAGCCTTGGACCAGGAAAGGCCAAATTTGCGGTCTGTCAAACATTGGAGGCAAGCTCTACCTCAACACCACCGTAAGTAATCCACGTACATGTATTTTTACCCCTAAACATGTAAAGTCCGTACCTACTAATGACCGAGTTCTGTGCCAGAGACCTGAAGGCTATCAGGCTCTCTGATGATTCGTCCAACACCCTACCCAGCGCAGTACTTGCATCCGCATACCTGCCAGGTGACGCACCAATACCGACTTCGCAGCTTTTAGCGCTAGTCACCCATTGCGAAAGGGAAGGACTGCAACCATCATCTTGGCCGACAGCAACGCGCACCACAACATCTGGGGCAGCGTGCAATCGAACACCCTATGTGAGGAATTTCTAACATATCTATTTTCAACAAACCTTCGCATTATTAATGGTTAAACAAACTTACCTTTGTGATATTTGACCATAATTATACGAGACGTTGCATCCGAAGAGATTTATATATTAACCAGGTAGTCCACTTTCCAATGTACCGGGCACCAAGCACAATTTTAGAGCGAAGACATAAAAATAAAAAGATAGGTAGGTAGTTTTACTATTATTCACCCGCTTGCGCGATGTTACGCCGTTTGACTCATTCCTTTAGAGCAAAATTTCTAGCAACGTCTCGTATAATTATGGTCAAACATCACAAAGGTAAGTTTGTTTAACCATTAATTATACCACGACGTTGCATCCTCGAGATTTATATATTAACCAGGTAGGATGTTTAGAGTATTTTGAGAAATTTTTGATTAGAAGAGAGAGAAAAAAGAAAGTTTGTCGTTAATTCGGTATATGTTGACTTTTTTTTTATAATTTATAACAAAATCTAAATCAGTGAATAAGAGTTTTATTACGCATGATAGACTCTTGATAGAATCTTGATAAGAATTTCCAAGGCATAGAAAATCACCTAAATAATTTATAATAGTAAACTAGACTTCTAAGATAAGATAATATGGGTTTCAAAAGCTTAGTGAAAATGTATGAAGCTGAAGCAAGTGCAAAGGGAAGACATTGAAATTCTTAAGTTATTTGCTTAAATTTAAATCTAAGATAATGTTTCGACGATTAATGCGTAGTGGCTAAAAAATAGACATCTATATTGATAGTTCATAACAAGAGTTTCATAGGTGGTGTAACTGGTTGGGGTATTATGGGTGTGATTCCTTTACCAATACCTTGACCTTAGGAAATCAATCCCTAGTTATAATCGAAGTATATCATTTCTTCTGCTTTTCATTTTATTCAAGAAAAATTACGAAATAGTTTCGTTGGAATATATCAAGTGCACGCGACCTTCGAGGTTTTGTTTCCAGTTCGAGATCAAGGCTCAGGACACGCAATACATATTTAGCTATAAATAATAAGGATTCTCCGAATGATTCATCAATTTGTTATAATAATTTAAGTACTTACGCTAATTACCAAGGTACCTTAGGTATATCTTAATTACTTGAATTTTCTTTTTGATTTAGAACAGATTTTATTAAGTTTTTTGGTAGGTAGGATTTTTTTTTTCAAACACATTATATTCCCAAAATCCGTCTTTTAAATTATAAGTTATTTCATAAAATTTTATTTAATTAAGTTATTTCATAAAAAAAACCTGATAGTAAGCGGCATCTTGGTGGATTAATGAACAATATTTACAGATTTCATGTTATAAATATTCTAGATTTTCACCATAGAAAGTTTCAGATCACTCCTTGGCAAATAACTCACAAAGGCTATTTTCTTTGAATTAATGGTAGTAGTTGTACACAAAATAGGTGCTCTCTCCTCCATATGTTATTTTTATAATCCAACAAATAACAAAATATAACAATTTATTAAAAAATATGTTTGTAAAACCCAGTGTGAGAGCCCCGGGCCATATGATCATAGACATGTTACATATATTTAACAAAACACTGTACTATGAATCTCCAGGGCAGTTCCCTTAAGGCATGGCTGTCTGGTTTTTCAGTGGAGGAACTAAGAAACAACTAGTATAACAAGGAAGAATTCTGTGGAATTACATATCTAAAACATATAAAATCTAAGGAATTGCAGTACAGTATCATTGACCCGTGATCGCAAGAAATTAAAGTCGAAGGTACGATCTACTAACAACCGTTACGGGGAAGGCTAAAAAGAAACAAAACATTTTCATTTGGTGTATTCCATTACCCAGATTTGTACGCAATTTTTAGCTATATTAGTTTGATACCGAGATTGATAAAAAATCCCGAACCATTCTGCCCTTTGATTGTATAGATTTCTGTATCTATAATATATAAAGCTGGATTTATATTTATTTAATTTAACTTACAACTCTAAGGATATGATTATGATGGCTATTATTATGATGGCTGGCTTATGATTGTATTGTTCTCTTATGCTTATGCATAAGGAAACTGTATGTAAACATATAAAGCTTATTATTTCAATAAGTCAAGGATTAAATTTGTTTTCTTTTCCCAAATTTTGACAATTAGCAAGAAAAGAGCATTACAGGTGGGAAATATTATGTTAGTTAGTTTATATATAAATTGATTTAATTCATCATTGCATCATCTTACTGCTCTCATTTAGTATAAGTAACTTCTTAATTTCATAACGTAATGTCACAATATTTGACTGTGAAAAACGTGAACTTATAGGTAAACATGTTTGAGATTCGGTTTCTTAAAAAGAAATTTGTAATCCGTTTTACCCGTTACAACTCATAAGAGAACTGGATCGATTGTATATTTTTTTTCAGGTGTGAATAAAATATTTTCATTTAAGTACCAAAATAATAATAATAATATATATATATATATATATATATTTTTCTATTATGTTTTGATCGGCGCCTTTGGTCGAGACTTCGTTGTCTGATATCGATCTACTACAGGTGCTTTCCTCGCAGACTAATGGTACGAGTGACTCCTCGCCTAACCACGTCTCTGCGTGCGTGGCATTTGACGCGGTGGAGCTTTGCAGTTTCCCTGCTGGCTGACTGAAGGCCTATTAGAAGAAGAAGTACTCGCCGCTGGAACTTTCTTGATTTGGAGTCGATATTTCTGCCAACTTCGATGCTTTAATTTTATTAGTGAGATTCCCGCCAAAGAGAAATGAATCACTTCGTACACGTGCAATATCTTTTTAAACTTATAATCTAATGAATACATTATTAATTTCCTTCGATTAAGCGTGTTTTTATAATGAAGGTCCAATATAAGCTGATTTCTTTGAGTAACACAGCAGTGATTTCAGGATTTGATTTGGGTGTTTTAACTAATTGAAAGTTTTTAGGTATGAAGATGTTGCCCTCTAACTCTTTCTTTAAATCCTTATTTAAGCCTCCGCACAATATATGACCCCAACGTTCAGAGATTTCATCCTGGATTTTTGTTCCGAAAAGCTCGTGTTTCCCTTTTGAGGTCCCTAAGACCTCTAAAATATTCTCAAATAAATTGGTTGCTGGAGGGTTAACATCATTTACACGTACCTGAGAGCTAGTGGATGGTATGGGACACTTGGCTGATGCTTCTGATGTCATCACCTGTACATTACTAGGTTGTCACTCATTACAAGTTTCAGTCACATGAACCACTGACTGAACATATGGGATGTGACCTATGATAACACACTGAAGCCAATTCATCCTCTCCATAGATTTTTATTTTATTTTATTTAACAAAATGTACTATTATAAACATAAACACAAAACTACGAAGTAGTTTGTCGGCGAGTAACATTAGTAATATTCTGCGAGGCGAGTCATATTCTGCGAGGCTATCCTCAGCCTGTGTACTAATATATATGACCAAAAAACATGACTACAATCGCATCGTAGTACCATTCTCTATATTGTGGTAGTACTGTGCGCGACTATGATCGCATCATAGTACAAAGGCACACTGTTCTATTAAAAAATAAAGAAATAATAACATTCCGTTGAATAAATAAGCTAGATCATGCTCACACCATGACAGGAAGTGCTGTGGTCGAGACCGTAATCGCGTCACGGTACTAATAAATATGACCAAAAAACATGACTACAATCGCGTCGTAGTACTGTGCGTGACTATAATCGCGTCATAGTTCCAAGGCACACTGTTCTATTAAATATAAAGAAATAATAACATTCTTTCAAAAAATAAGTTAGGTCATAATCGCATCATGACAGGAAGTGCTGTGTTCGAGACCGTAATCGCGTCACGGTACTAATAAATATGACCAAAAACCATGACTACAATCGCATTGTAGTACTGTGTGTGTCTATAATCGCATCATAGTTCCAAGGCACACAGTTCTATAAAATATAAAGAAATAATAACATTCTGTTGAAAAAATATGCTATGTCATTATCGCATCATGACACGAAGTGTTGTGATCGAGACCGTGATCGCGTCACGGTACCAATAAATCTGACCAAAAAACATGACTACAATCGCATCGTAGTACTGTGCGTGACTATAATCGCATCATAGTTCCAAGGCACACTGTTCTATAAATATAAAGAAATAATAACACTTAAACACGTGTACAAGGCGTGTTTCAAAGTGCCGATTCACGGTTCTTTAGTAATTATGAATTATTGCTTGAATAGACGTTTATTTGGTACAAAAAATACAACACAAAAAATGTAACAAAAAAATATAAATATATATTCAGATAGATTTTAGGCCAAATAGGCCCCGCATGCAAAGGCACAGAGTGCTTTGACACTGGTATTCTGCGGATACCATTTTATTTAACACTGTATACAGAATATTTTCTAATTAAACAGTAACGTTAGGCAATGCGCAAATAGCAAGGCTCTTTTTGTTGCTCAATAAATTTCAAAATGAAATTAATTAGTGAGCTAAATATAATCTACTGATTCGAACAAACACGAAATAAAGTTTTGCTTGAAACGAACGAAATGCAAAGATGAGAACGTGTCGAAAAAATAATACAATGTAATAAACAATAAACACTTTAATTTAAACTTACATAGGTACTTCCAGCACCATCAAAATGCTCGCAGCGGCGGCGGCGGTGACGCAAACGTTTCTCTAGTATACGAATCTTTTCCTTAATATATTGCTTAGAATACTTACGTTTTCATTTACACATATTGATATCTATAACAACTACACAACACACTAAAAATAAAGTTATAAAATAATAAAACTTTGATCTTTAATATTCCGATGCTGTGATGCCCGCACAAAGAAAGCGAATGAGTCAAACGGCGTAACATCGCGCAAGCGGGTGAATAATAGTAAAACTACCTACCTATCTTTTTATTTTTATGTCTTCGCTCTAAAATTGTGCTTGGTGCCCGGTACATTGGAAAGTGGACTACCTGGTTAATATATAAATCTCGAGGATGCAACGTCGTGGTATAATCAACGTGGGTTCGTATCCGACTTATGTTACGAGACGAGCCCAAACGATTATCGATCTTACCTTAGCGACTGAACAGATTTCAGAACACATCTCCGACTGTATGTGATGAATTATCATGTTCCGATCACAGGTGAATAAGGTATAAACTAGCTATAAAGGTCAACCCGGCAATACCACGGCAAAACCTACGTAAACTGGACCGCCACACATACAGAGCATTGACAGAACAAAGTTTTAACGACATAAGCGTACCTTCAGACATTGATGACACCACCGCCATTGACAACCGTGTCAATGTCATCACCTCAATTCTAAAAGTAAGCTACGAACAATCATGTCCGCTTGTGATACCCCAAACAAAAATCAAAAAAAGCAACCACTGGGGACCAGAGTCGAGTAAGCTTCGTCACAAGGCCAGGAAACTGATCATTAGTGCAGACTAAACAGTAAAGCTCTGTATACGGTGGGCTATTCTGATGACTTAACTATCTTAGTATCCGGGCCTTTCGAGAGCATGCTATGTGATCTCATGAGGACTGCTCTAAAGATAGTGGAACAGTGATGCAATGACCATTGAATTAACAGTGAACCCCTCCAAAACGGAGCTTATTATGTTCACAAACAAACCAAACGTAGGAAACCTAAAAAAGTTACTTAGACTGTTTGGAACCGAGATTTCCCTTACAAATGAAGTCAAGTACTTGGGCGTTATACTTGACAGTAAACTGTTATGGAATAAGCATCTAGACCACAAATTAAAGAAAGCCTGCACAATCTCCTGGCAATGCAAGAGACTACTAGGAAAAACATGGGGTCTTTCGCAGAAGATCACACTATGGCTATATACTTCTGTTAAACGACCGATTGTGACATGCGGTGCAATAGTATGGTGGTCCAGGACCGAACTCAGTACCGTCATCAAAAAATTGTAATCTTTCCAGAGGCTAGCCTGCTCAGCAGTTACTGGCTGTATGCAAACTACTCCAACCGCCGCTACAGAAGTGATACTGGGATTGATTTGGGATTGATTTTACCTCTTGATTTGCACATCCAACAAGAGGCATCAATGACAGCTATCAGATTAAAACTCTTAGGAATGTGGCATCACCAAATGGGGATTCACACCATGATAGGGAACAGGATGATCGACTATCAGCCCCTCATAGCGGCACCATGTGATAGGATTCCCAAAAGGCATGTATTCGTCAAGAAATACAATATACAGCTCTCAGAGCACAAAAAAGATCAATCCGGAATCGACGAAGTCCGTATAATATGCCGTCCGTCCACGGATGGGTCGAAAACTAAAAAGGGCATAGCAGGCGTAGGGATATTCTCGATTGCTGAATGAAAGTGAGAGGGGCATTTGGTACTTATTTATTCTTTAATGATGACACGACTTTATAATCAGGTTTTAAACTATAAAAATATACCAGCTAAGAAACGATGTTATTATACGGCAGAGTCACTACAATATTCGAATGTAGAACTAAACTGTACCTATATTATATTTGTGGATTGTCAACCTTATTTGACATCGATGGATCTTAACATCAACATATCAATAGCTCTGGGCGATGGAAACTCAATATTCCAATGTGAGACTGTCGCTATCACACAAGCTGCCAACGCAGTCATGAGAAGTATAAAGGGTGCGTCCACATCTGGCGAATGCGCAGCTCGCGAGCCGTTCGCGTGCTGCGCGTGCGCTGCACGCGTGTAGTTACTGTAACTGTTTAGTGCGCCTCTTTAGCGCAACTCATGCCTGTTAGATATCAATAATAAAACACTTGATTAATACTAACTCAAATCTTTTATTCTGTAATGTTTTGGCATCACACAAAAAGCTATACGAAGACAGACCAAGAACTGTGCACAGATTACCTAGTATATGAAAACCATAGAATAGACTAACTCTAGCTACCACAATACACATCAATCGTTCCCTTTTAAAAAAAACTAAGTTAAGCAACAAACAATTATATATTATTATTAAATTATACAATCACAAAACAATCAAATATATGTCATAATCAATTTTCATATACCCCTTTATTACATGAATTCTTACATTAACCACCATTATAAATCTAAGCGATCTGGTGCCCTTTTTATTCTAGTTGACCTTCTCAAACTAGGAGGTGATACACAAACAGATCTATCAACATCACAATTATTTGTTATATCCATGTTAGAGTCAGTTTCTTCTCTATTTTCTATTTCAACTTGATCATTAATAATACTATCTTTTTCTACAGGGATTTCATTTTGCTCATAATCATCCAAATTAATACGAGTTGCTGCTGTTTCTTTTTGCAAGTCACCTCTGTGATTTGTTAATTCAATATGCTGTCCATTATAGCTCAATCGTGGTTTTAAAGAAGAAACATGATAATATCTGTTATTTCCTGCCACATTTACAATATATCTTATCAAACTAAGTTTCTTTACAATTACACCTTTAATCCAACCCTTCCCCTTAATTAAATCTTTACACCATACTTCCTTTCCTTCTTCATAGGACATAATGGGTGCTCTACTTTTAAACTGATTTCTAGAAATAACATTATGAGGTTTTAACAAATCAAATCTAGTTCGTGGTTTTTGTTTAAACAAATATTCATTTGGAGACATACCAGTTGAGTTAGGAGAGTTTCGGTATGTGAAAAGAAAATTTTTTAATAAAATTTCCTTGCTTAATTTAGAATTTTCACTTTCTAATCTAGCTAGACTCTTTTTTATTGTTTGAACAGTTCTCTCTGCCATTCCATTTGACTGGGGATGATAGGGAGGAGTTTTTGTCACTTCACATCCATTTGCTCTCAAGAAATTTACAAATTCTGAAGAATTAAAAGGGGGACCATTATCACTTACTAATATTGCCAGAACTCCAGTAAAAGCAAAAGTTTTACATAATTTTTCTATTACCTGGATGGCAGATGTACCTTGCATAATATGAATATCTACCCATTTGGAACGAGAATCAACTAAAAGAAGATACGTAATAGACTTAATGTGAAAAAATCAACATGTACCCTTTCAAAATTATAAATTGATTTTGCCCAAGTACTTAAAATATCTGAATTAACAAAATTCCTATTCGATTGACAAATTTCACAGGCCAATACAAATTTTTCAATGTCCTGCCCCAAGTTTGGCCACCAACAATACTCTCTCATCAGCATTTTAGATTGCACAACACCATGATGAGATTTATGAAATAAATTTAATACTTGAGGTCTTAAGTTTTTTGGAATGATAACCCTATTTCCCCATAGGATACATTTTTGTTCTGTAACTAATTCTGAACGTTTTAAAAAATAGGGTTTTACATCAACATCAGTTACTCGTTTTGGCCAGCCTGTTACAACATATTCATAAACTTTAGATAAAAGAGGATCCATCTGGGTATGATTAGCAATTTGTTTAAAATTCAAGGGTAATTCATCTTGAAAATTTAAATAATTTACATTATCTGCTATATCAACTTTTTCTGGCAAAGGTAATCTTGATAACGCATCAGCATTTGCTAAAAGTGTTCCCTTCCTATAAACTATGTCATATGTATAATCTGATAGAAAAAGAGCCCATCTTTGAAGCCTTGCGTTTGCAGTCACTGGTATTCTTTTCAAAGGATCGAATATAAATTTTAATGGTTGATGATCTGATACCACAGTGAACCTTCGTCCATACAGATATTTGTGAAACTTTTTTATTGCAAAGATAATAGCTAAGGCCTCTTTTTCTATCTGGGAATAATTTTTTTGGGCTGAATTTAATGTTCCTGAAGCAAAGCATATAGGTTCACCATCAATTTGATGACTCAACACTGCCCCTAGACCATATTTACTAGCATCCGTCGTTAAAAACAATTCTCTAGTACAATCATAATGAGCTAACAGTTGGTTACTAGTTAATAATTGTTTGCTAAATTGAAAAGCTGCCTCACAATTTGCATCCCATTCAAAAGGTGTATTATTTTTTAATAGCCTATGTAAAGGTGATAAACATTCTGAAAGTCTAGGCATGAATTTACAATAATAGTTAAGTAAACCTAAATATGCCTGTAATTCTGTGACCGATTTTGGTGCTGGAGCTTTTAAAATGGCTTCTACCTTCCCTGGAAGGGGTTTAATGCCCTTCTGACTTATAGAATGTCCTAGAAATTTTACTTCACTACAGAAGAATTGTAATTTTTCTAAATTAACTCTGACATTATAAGACTGTAATCGATCTAAAACTTGCTATTACAATCATGTTTTATTACAATATTATTAAAAAATAATGTTTTATTACAATCAGATAAACTGTTTCCTTTCAAAACCAAATCATTTATGAAACACTTTACGTTTTTTAATCCTTGTAACATTTGATCCATAACACATTGAAATACAGAAGGACCGCTAGAGACACCAAATTGTAATCTTGTAGGTCTAAACAGACCTAAGTGTGTATTATTAGTCATATATTCTCTTGATGCATCATCCAACAATAGTTGTTGGTATGCTCCTGATAAATCTAGGACACAAAACACAGTACCCCCTGCCAGTTCACTAAAAATATCTTCTGGTATTGGTAACGGATAATGTTCAATATCTAAAACTTTGTTCAGTGTGACTTTATAGTCTACGCAGATGCGCAATTTTCTATCACTTTTTTGGGCTAACACTATTGGACTTGCCCACTTACTATACTTCACTTGTTCTATAACCCCAGCTTTTTGTAAACTTTTAAGTTCTCTTTCTACCTCTTCCCTTTTAGAATATGGAATTGTATATGCTTTATGAAAGACAGGTTCTGCATCATTTTTTAGTTTTAAACTAGCTTTAAAATTCAAAATATGGGAAGATCTATCTTTTTCAAAAAGCATTTTATATTTTTCTTTAATATTTTGTATCATTTTATTTTTTTCACCATCAGTATCTATGAAGTTTATTTTAAAATATTTTTGCCATTTGGGAAAAAGTATTTGAAGCCAATTCCTTCCAACTAGAGGTTCAAAATATTTGTTACAATCTATAACAATTAAAAATAAATTTTGTCTCAAATTCCTCACCCAAATTTTTATTGACCCTAAAACTCTCAAAGACTCCCCTGACACCGACTTTAATTTAGAATTACACTTCCTCAATTCACTTTTAGAAAAATACTTACAAAAATCTAATCTATGTATTACAGCCTTACAGGCACCCGTATCCACTTGCATCTTTAGGCAATGCCCATTTTTTAGTCATAAAGATAGCCAGGCTGCTTCCTCCTCTTCCCCCACTTTTTGAATGCTCCCTAAAATAATTTCCTCTTCTTCTATTCCCTTATCTTTTACTTGAACATCCAATTGCTTTACTGTCATTCCAGCTTTTTCTTTTCTAAAAAAGCACATTGATGCAATATGCCCTGGTCTTTGGCAGTTATAACATATCCACGATTTTTTGTAGCACCGGTCAGAAGCATGATCTCCTCCACAATGGCTGCAACCACTCCCTCTTCCTTTGACTTTACTGCCATTACCAAAATTTTGTTTTCTTATGTTGTGTACTAATGTATCTGGCTGAATATGTTTAGTCTCTTTTTCTGCACTTTCATACGCTGTTGCAATTTTGACTGCCTCCTCAAATGTAAGTCCATCTCCAATTGTTAATAATTTTTTTAATAACTGGTCATTTGATATTCCGCATACTAAACGGTCTCTTAGTGCTTCGTTGAGAAAACTATTGAATTTGCAATCTGCAGCCTTCTTCTTAATTTCAACTATAAAATCATTTATGTTCATATCATTTTGTCGACAATTGTAGAATTCGTATCTGCTCGCAATGGCGGATCTCTTTACAACAAAATGGCGTGTTAATATTTCGATTAATTCTTCGTACGTTTTTGATGATGGCTTTGCAGGTGACACTCAATTTTTTAGTATGTTATAGGTGGATGAACCTATTAATGTTATTAATACTGGTACTTTTTTCTCTTCGGGCACATTGTTTACAATAAAAAATTGTTCCATGCGGTCGACGTAATCACTAAATTCATGATTATTTTGGTTGAACTCTTCGATTTTTCCTATGATACTCATTTTCCTCGTCGCCAATGTTAGATTTCAATAATAAAACACTTGATTAATACTTACTCAAATCTTTTATTCTATAATGTTTTGGCATCACACAAAAAACTATACGAAGACAGACCAAGAACTGTGCACAGATTACCTAGCATATGAAAACCATAGAATAGACTAACTCTAGCTACCACAATACACATCAATGCCATGCCCGTATGGAGCTCGTGATCTGCGAGCGAGCTGCTCAAGCGCACCACACGATTCCACACAATGGGGAATCTTATATACGTTTCGATTAATCGTAAAAAAAATTCATCTGTCCAATCCATATACGTTTTTTGCCTCCGATAGTCAGAAACAGAACAGGGCAGGGCAGAGCGAGCTGCGCATGCGCATTCGCCAGATGTGGACGCACTCTAACATTCGAATTATTACGGATAGCATGGCTGTACTACAAGCGCTGGGAAGTGGCCTCATCACATCCCGTCTTATTAAACGAATGCCATGAAGCACAGGAGCAAACGGCTTTACACAACAGAATTACGCTTCAGTGGATTAAAGGACACAGTGGGTCGTTGGGTAATGTTGCTGCGGACCTGCCGGCTAAAAGTGGTTCAGAAAGCATAGTGGCTGGTCTTGTGTCACAGCTGCCGATCCCTTTTAGTCAGCTGAAAACATGGACACGGCAATATACCCAAAACAAACATAATACCCGTTGGGCAAATACCTCAACATGTAGACAGTCCAAAGAAGTGATGCCTGCACTTACACCGCGACTGACAAATAGACTGCTCTACTTAAACCGACTAGAACTAAGAATAGTGGTAGGCTCTCTAACAGGACACAACACACTCAACAAACATTTACATCTACTAGGCGTAACTGACAGTCCCTTATGCAGAGGATGTCTGGACGCTGAAGAATCAACTGCCCATGTAATCCTGGAATGCATGGGAGTAGCCACACAACGGGCAGAAATCCTTTGCAATCCGAGGTCACTCCTAGAAGAAGCCTGTGAACGTCCCAGGAGACTACTGTGCTTCTGGAAGGAGCTGCACGAGACCTATTACGTATGCGATTTAGAAATCACCGCTGACTAAACACACAAATTATATACTAAATATTGAGTGATGACTTTGAGGTCACGAATTCCTAAACATCCTATTTTTGAAAGTCGAACGCAGAGCTGCCAACATAGATAAAGTACATACACGTAAGGGTTCGGTTTCACGCAGAATGTAGCCGTTTTTCGGTATATACCGGTTATTATACGGCTAAATGTCATTGCAACTAGGCCAAAATATAAGAAAATAGTGGTCTCAGTTTGATTGTGACACAAATATAAAAGATTTCAAACTTATTTATTTACTTATTTGAGAAATTTTAAATCCAACTCAAGAAAAAAGAAAACCAAAGTAATTTGGTTTTATTCCGTACCTACATTTAAGTAGCTATTTTCTAGTAAATACTTATAGTTTATTGCTATATATTCTACATGTTTACAGTAAACCGTAAAAGTTACTCAACTAACCAATTTCAAGATAATAAAACTATTTAAGAAGATTGACTGACTGAAAAATCAACACACATCAATTTCAAACTTGTCAATATGTTCATTAAATAAAACACAGATAACGTTTCCACATATATGACTTGTTTACAAGTGGGTGAGATTTAAATCTGGGCGAGCGCACTCGTAATGAAATCACATCCGTGACTAAGGTAGTCACATAAGTGCTATTCAAAAATAAGAATTAAGTATTGAAAATAGGTGATTATTAATCACATCGGTGATTTCGAAGTCGCATACGTAATTCAAAAATAGCTCTCCAGGGCTGGTTAGAATAACCGGCCATCCTACACGCATAATAGACCGAATAAGAGTCTAAATGCGGAAAAGGGAGCCCGTTACAATAAAATACAATACAATACAATACCTACAATAGGTGTAACCATCTGGTTACACCTATTCCTAGCAAATTATATTTCACCTATCGTCAAAAACTACCCTTTTAAATTTAAGCTCTTTCTTTGTCACTTTTCGGATATCATCTGACATGCATCTCAAGAATGAAATCGATCTTTATGAGGCTGTTTTTGACATAATTTGTTCAATAACTTAAGCGACAAAACTGCAATTCAAGATAGATGCATTAATAATTACAAACCAAAGTACCTACTGAAATTAGAGATAACATTTGTAATAGTAATAAAGTAGTAGTGAAAGAAAAATACTACAAATTTAATATAAAAAAAGTTGTTACGCAGTGTATGAGAACAAACCACGAACAAACCATTGAAAGGTTTATGCTCTCTTATCGTACAAAACGAAATATAACTACATGCAACTGCAATATTGATAACTTATTTTACTATCAATAAATTATAGGACTTGGTGAAAACCATTATTTGAGTTGTTTTATTATATATAGTGGCTTTAAGAAATATGCAATCGGTTCTGTGTACGACTAGTAAGTTTGCATTTATTCAAGTGACTTACTAATAACAATGAACTTCTTGGCCTTCATCTCATCTGATGGTAAGTGACGATAAGGCCTAAGAAGGCAGCGCGCTTCACGTCGCGCGTCGGTTCCCCAACAACTGCGGAACTGATTCTCTCAAGAAGCACATTTTATTTATTTTATTAATTAATTTATTTTAATGGCACACTTACAGACAACAGACAAAATAATATGTGCAATAAATAAATTAACAATAACAAAATGCGTGTCTGCGCCCATTTAAAATTGCGCACAACATTTAATTAGGTAAGGTCAGGGTGGCTAATTCCGTCTAGGGGGCATCACCGTCTGCTTCGAATTACTCTTGCCAGAACTAACCTATGCTGTTGTTATGTAATGTGGGTAAAACAGGATAGTATCTCCGTTCTAATCATGTCGGATGGATGGCGTTAGTTGCCATAGATTTTGAATAAACAGCATTTGAAGTTCAGTTGAGTTTCCAAAGTGTTATGTGAGTGAGTTGTGAGAACATTTTATCAAAAGTGAATATGATATTATTCGATTTATTGTAATAAAAGACAACTAAGTGTCTTATACTATTGCATAAATTAAAATTTGCATAATTTAAAGCATGCTTATACTATTGTATGTTATTTTTTTTGCAATAAAACGTTTAAACAGTTAATAATCGTATCTGAAACATTTGTAACCTCAAAATCGTGATGTGGCGAATTCCGTCTACATTGAATGGGGCAAATTCGTCATATTTTTCGGATTTTCCCTAAATCAGATTTTCCCTAAATCAGACATTGTAAAC
The DNA here is from genome assembly GCA_963935595.1 of Schoenobius gigantellus. Classification (NCBI taxonomy): domain Eukaryota; kingdom Metazoa; phylum Arthropoda; class Insecta; order Lepidoptera; family Crambidae; genus Schoenobius; species Schoenobius gigantellus. The sequence goes on along the minus strand of OZ012541.1, from coordinate 42,594,909 downwards.
CTTTTTTACCCCTGAAATTTATGTGAAACAAAACAACATACTTTCAACCCGAATGTTATTAGATTTATAGATTTACTTTATTTTACAAATTATACTAAAGATCTAAAGGGCTGCCATGAAAAAAATACATATACTAGAATATGTAATGGTGCCTCTATTATTATATACTACTTTTTGCAAAGTACGTGGTAAAAAGGTCGTAAAATAAATAAAGGTACATACAAGCTGTACTGGCACAATGTTAATTTAAATAAAAAAATCATTGTCTAGCCTATTTGCTAATTTTTATTAAACGACAAATAGTTTTTAAATTTTTCTAGTGATAAAGTATAAGAAAGAATTTATCCTATAATACTTATGTTGATTTTAAAATAATAAGACTGATTGAGAGACTTAATTTTTTTAAATAATAAAAACGATTATAATAATTTATTATTTATTATTTCTTACTGTAATAGTTGAATATTTATTTTATACGGTGACTGCTCCTCATAAATATTCAAGTTAATATTGTAGTAGGTACTGTCGTTAATTTGGTTATAAAGGTATTTGAGATTTGTTGAAAATTTATAAAAAATGATTTTATTTGATAACACTGATTCAGATTTAACCAGGTGCTCAAAACTAATATATCAGTAATAAAGCAACAAACGGTTTGAAATTAAATGTAAAGATTTTTTTTCATTTCATACATCGTATAAACTAAGTAGGTTTCCTATCCCTGGACTTCGTCAGTATGCCGGAATAGCCCCCAAAAAATGTTTTTACGCTTAAAATGAGATCTAGACCCTATTTTTACAAGTGTAAGTTATATAATTGACTGTCTTTCACTAATAAATGTTTCACTTAGGTGTAGTCTCAAATTGCTTTGTTGTTGGCTTAATTATTGCTACATGACGGATTTGCCCCGATTTGCGGGAAAATCCGTCTAATGGGAAGGTTTTTAAAAAATGCCGTTTATCTTAAAAAGTTATTACTGATTAGAAAAAATTATAACTTTAACAAGAAGTTACATAAAATTATATTTGATAGCCACTTAAAATTTTGCAGATATTTAGAAGGTTTGTTTATTATGCTCTATCAAATTTAGGATTCAAAAAAGTATGCCGGAATTAGCCACCCTGACCTTACATGAAATTAATACGTGACACATCTATTAAAATAATGGAAAAAAGGTAACTAAATTAATTGATAATAATAAAAAAAGGAATTTAACAATATAACATGCGATGAATTTTCTAATTATAACATAAAGAGAGAGCTTTTAAAAGAGTGAACACTGCTATTAAAAAGATCTACATTTGCACAGATTTCATAACCTACACATTGGGTTATTTTTTGAAACATTATTGTCAGTTGTAGGCATAGAAAACAATTGCGGTTTACGTACTGACCGAGTAGGGTCTTTTTAAAGTTCAACAACTTTAGTATGTTGCCGCCAGCTAAACCATTGGTAATCAGATGAAGTGTGCACAAATCACCAAGCCATCGACGTTTTTCGAGACTACTCATATTGAAGCGCTTTAGACGATTTGTATAATCAGGTATTTTCTTACGTAGCCTTCAATCCTATCGATGTCAACATTCTAAATGGGAGACCATATTGGAGAACAGTATTCTAAAATACTTCTAACCAATGCACCATAAAGTATAGTCCATGATTTGATATTTCTAAAAGGCCTCGCGTTACGAAGAACAAAACTGAGCATTTGATTGGCCTTATTACAAATGTAATCGTAATGCTGGTGAAACGAGAGTCGAGAGTCGAAGTATACTCCCAAGTCACGCATAGTTCCTACACGGGCAAGGGGAGATCCACAGATGTTATAATTAAATTGGAATGGACTTTTATTCTTCGTAAATGAAATTACTTGACACTTATCAATGTTAAGTGACATATCATTGCACTCACACCAATCCATGATAATATTAAGGTGCTGTTGCAACGCCTCACAATCCTCAATATCAATGATACGTTTGTAAATTTTGATGTCATAAGCAAAAGCTAGACTATCACATTTTATGGTCTTAAGAAGATCATTGATGAACATCAAAAAGAAAAGCGGCCCCAGATTTGAGCCCTGCGAAACCCCTGAACTTAGAATGAATGGGATAGAATCATAACCATACAGCGCAACAAACTGAGATTGATTCTCGAGATACGAAGATAACCAGCGCAACAAATTTCCGTAAATGGCCATGTGAAATGCCATGGCCAAGAGTATGCCATGATTAACACGGTCGAATGCCTTCGCAAATTCTTTGTAAATAGAGTCAACCTGTATCCTATCATTAAAAGAAGCACACAAAAATGCGGTATAATTTAGAAGATTAGATTTAGTTGACCTACCCCGTATAAAACCGTGCTGTTTGTCACTCAGTAAAGGTTTTATGTGATTATATAGATGTGTATAAATAATCGACTCGTATATTTTTGCAAATCAGTTCAATACACACATACACAAAACCATAGTTCCTCCTTCCAGCATTCCTTCCTCTCTCTCCCTCTCCGATTCTCCCCTTCTCATCAATTAGCGAATAACCTACCACTCCCTCATACTCCATTAAAAAAGAGGGAGAAAGAATGCATCAAATCGCATTTTTGCTCCCTCTCCAATTTTTTCCGCGATTATACACCACACCAATGAGAAACAACTAGGAAAGAAAATCTCTGATAGACGGAACACAACAATATCTTACATACCTAATTATTATACAATGTGTTAATTTTACACTTGATCAAACGAAATGTGCGGATAATAGATAAAAAATTATCGACAAAAAATAGAAAAAAAAATAGATTCGGTAGGTCTAATAAAAACTCGTAAACTATTCTTTATTTATACCCTTAAGTGATAAGGGTGTCTTTATTAAATTATTATGGTAAAACGTAGTTCGAGGTCACAGCTAGTATTTGTTTGTCTATTATTACTGATTAGCTGTGCCAATATGTTTTTCGTTTTTCGAATTTCATATCATTTGTCTGTATGGATTTTTTATATTTATGACGACAAAAATTCAAAATAGAATGGTTGTATGGACCTGATTCTTATGCCTTTCCACGGTAAAAAAATAAAAAATAATCATTCATTTCACTTCTTGGATAAGTAGCAATCGGTCAATATAATGTAAAACTGTTGCCAAACTCACTTCACTTCACTTTATACCTACAATTCCCATGACATGATGATGTGACAAATTTGACAAGAGAATTTCACGCCCACCATGTTCTTTTGCCAATAATGTAGTTCTAATGGTTGAGACCTTATAGGACCTGCCGGCCTATTACGGATCTTTCATCGCATGACATGATATACATTTTGAGATAAAGAAGTAATGTGAAGTTCTTCATTTTGTATTACCGATCTCCAATGATATCATCACTATGGCATAATTTCAATGATGAGTCATCATGATAATAATGAACGAATGATTAAAAATCTGACTGAAAATCTTATTTTTCGTTTTGCACTATGATTTCATAATGATATCATTTGAAAACCATGAGATCGGCCTGCCCAACACCATACTCGTAAATCTTCCGAACTTCCCAAAAAGTGGGTCTAAACATGAATATGGGCATATATGGGTAAGACAAGAATATACAGACATATCGAATGCTCATGTTGTACCCACTTCAGTTAATATTGGGAACACTATACCTACTCGAAGTTGTTGACCACTATAATATATTATCTATCTAGGACAGATAGTCCAGTTGGGTGTCCTTTGAGAAAGAGATCTCTCGTCGAATCCAGCTCGGATGGACAGTATTGTGTCTCTAGTGTCTCTAGACAAAAGACTTTGATCAGTGTGATGACTTACGGAAGCGAAAAGTGGTCATTCACGCGCCTCGTCCGAAGGCTCAAGGTCGCTCAGTGGGCAATGGAGGAAGCAATGCTTGGGGTCGTGATCAACACCAAAATGAGGAGATCCGCAGGAGAACAAAGGTAACCGACACTGCTTGAAGGATTGCTCAGTTGAAGTGGCAGTGGACGGGACACATAGCGAGAAGAACCGATGGCCATTGGGGCCATCGGTTCTTCTTAATAGTTCTTTAATGGCGACCACGTACCGTACAACGTTCAGTTAATAGGCCCCCAACAATGTGGACTGATGACACGGTAAAAGTATAATACTATTACCGTGTCGAAAATCTGGAAAAGATCGCGGGAAGCCGCGGGATGCGAGCAGCACAAGACGGATCGATCATTGTGGAGATCCCTGGGAGTGGGCGTTCTGCGGCTGATGATGTTGTTTTACTTCATTAGCTTCGTTCCAAAAATTAGAAAAATATTGTTTCACTAAAAATAAAAAGTTAATTAAAACAAACGAAATGGTGCCTATAATTCAGGAAAATTCTCAGCATTTGGGTGAAAACTGCATAAAAATCTACAAAAACATTTTTTTTAAACAATTCCATCATATTCTGCTACTGATTTTAAGACATTTTTTTATTTTGCCGCAACTGTAGATTATTTAAGCCCCTACGATTTTATGAGAGGTACCTATGTAGGTACTTACATATTTTTACCCAGATTTGATATACCGAATATCAACCAACGAGAAAAAAATTGACTGTTTTAATGATTTCCATCAGCTCTTCTCTTGACACTTCACGCGTTGAGCTCATACATACTTCTCACGGCAAACTTGGACGACATGCAGTCTATTGTCAAGCGGTTGCTGCACTCCCCTTTTACTGAGCAGCTAAAGAACATTTGGCGACGAGCCTCGGGCCATTTCACCCAGCACCTCGAAAGTCAACCGACCAGAAAAGTCAATCACGAGGATCCCTCTGACTATAGCAAAGGTAGGATATTAGCGATTGTCGCTGCAATAAGGAATTTGGCTGGGAAAATGTTGTAGATAACTCCTGTCTATGAAAACCACTTATAGTACAACTTTAATAAATTCACGAAGCATCCTTTTGACGTGCCTCCGATTGCCGATGCCTAGCTGTCAGTTTGAAATTTATTTTAATATCCATGACCATGTACATGAGTTAGTAAATAGTTTTCTTTTGGCAGCATTCATTGTAGCAGCGATCGATAAAAAGTGTACTTACCTCTCAGAACAAATAACTAAAGCAGTAATTGCTTTAGTTATTGTCCTGAGACTTACCTATTTCAAAATGACAACTTTTTTTGGGCTGGGAATCTTTTTGTAATTCGAGAAGCTGACTAGGCCGCCCACGCTGGTGTCTCGACCACCCTTCGGAACTTCTCCGCCCCCGTGGTGGTACTTTCGGGCTCAGAATGCCAATAAATTCACCGAAAGCAACAGAGTTGGCAATCGAAGTTACTATTTAACTACGTTCAGAATGTACTAATCATATCTTCGGTTTTGCCAGATGTAGAAGAAATAAGTTCCAGAGAAAATGACGGAAGGAAAACTGGATCAGAATTGGCGGACTCCAATATTATCAAGATAAGCAATGAGAAATTCAGGAACCAGGACAATACCACTTACTATCTCTCATCTATTAATAATGTAATGGACAAGTAATTTCAGTATTTTTTCATTAATTGCTGATACCTAAAAGATGATATCTATGGATGAAAAGTCACTAAGCTATCACCTCCACAGAAACACACACACACATACACAATTACACACATAATACACATCGTAAATTACGACTGAACAGCGATATTTCGTCGCTGTTTGTTCAATCATTGTTTAATTTGGGTGATTGAAGCAAGCAACAATAAACTGATCACCTATCCATCTGTACCTCATAGCACACAGTTTGGCAATGCGCGAGCGACCTGCAGCCTTATTCGCTAATCTGACAGTTCGAAGTGACCAACTGTTTATAGTTGTCCACCGTCAAAAGTGGGCAACCCATCAAAACTACTAATCACTATTCTGTAAGGCATTTGAATCACGTGGTCTATCGGTGTACAACGAAAGTTCCCTAGTGGATATCGATAAATCACAGCACGTCACTGTGCATTACCCGACTAATTTTAGTAGCCTTAGTTACCGGACTTTCCCCAAAAGAAATCAGTAACTTCTTAAATTGGCTCGTTATTTCTGTCATTGAACCCACAGATAATATAAGAATATCAAAGGAGCGTTCCAGATAAGCACCGTTTTCGACATTTTTAGACTAGTTTCGTGTGTTCCACATCAACACTTTTGCCACGAAAACTTAGCATCAAATACCCAGCCCCCCCTAGCATGAACACCAAAAAGAGGATATGATAAAGCATTTTATCACCATGAACCGTCAAAATACTTAGATACAACCGCCATCTTGAAATTTTGTTGAAACAGCGAGCATATCCAAGCCGGTGACGTTACTTTGATAAGATACGATGTGATAAGGATACGTCAAACGTTAGACACTGAACGATACAGAATACCAATTAGGAGAAATATCCATGAAAATTGTCGTTCGGTGATTATCAATACAACCCTAGTGATTAACAGTGAGCCTAGTGATTTTTCGTTAGACACCGGTGTTAGTGAATACCAAAAAAGGCTTTTTGGTACGGCACAGATAAAAACGTTATGTTTATAGATCACACTTCCACTTGTCAGTTGAGTTAGTGAATAAGCCTGCTGGCAATAGAAAAATATTTATACAGTTATCTTTAAAAAATCTTGAATTTATTTTATTGTAGAACATATCAGTAAAACCAAGCGATTAATTTCACTATTTGTGTCACGAAATGCAAGGTAAAGAAAGGTTGATATCATCAGTTCATCAACAAAGCAAGCAAATAGGCTAGTTGACCCTTTTTTAAAGTAGGGCTTAAAATGTTCATAATTGTTGTATTAGACCATAGCACATGAATATTATTTTTTTCGATGGCTAAAAAGTGCAAAAAATCTATTTTAAATTAAGATTTTCAATTTTGGACCGAAAACAGGGTCAGCCATGACAGTCTGTTGATTATCTGTGGTATACATCAAATGACGTCAGTCTTATAGTAAACAAAGCACCGAGGCGAAATAACCTCACAAAAACAACGACGAGTTGTTGGATCAAATTTGACATTTCTTTGTTTACTATATGAGTGACGTCACGGCCCTGACCACAGGATATCAAAGCGTTTACGGCGTAAAATAAAAAAGATTATTTCTAGCATTTTCAAATTAAAATTTTACAGTAATCATTCATTGTTATTTATTAAAATCGGTATATTGTGGAACCTTATGCCAAATACTATTAGAAATAAACAATATTTTAATCAATTCTGATATGAGTCAACTACCCTATTGTAATCGACACGCCACACTGAAATAAATCGTAATTGTTGTGGCTAGGTACTTAGCGATCATTAGATATAGTTGCTTAGGCTAGAAATGTTCTAGCTTTTCTGCTGTGCTTTGGTATCGTCATTATCATTATATATACCTAATATACCTATGATGCCCTGGCTTTGCGTATTTCTCATTGGAATTGGCACTATCCATTTAATTTTTATTTATGGGTAACGTGGGTTTGCACGCATCACTTTGGAGTCAAGTAACTCGAACAGTATGCAGGACCGTTTAACAAGCTGTCATATACAATAGACACCAACAAACAGATACTTTACGGTAAAAGCACTGAGCACACAACAATAATTCATGATTCACAATAGCGCTGTAACACAGGTTCCTTGCGTCGGTATTGTCAAAGTATGACAAGTTTTAAGATTAATTTTAAGGTAGGTATATTCGTTTTATTTATGATAAAATTTTACATTTAGCACCCAACTTGGAGTTGAAGTATAGGTACGTCACTCGTATAAAAGCTCTCGTGCCTTGTTCTCCGGTCGGGATTATCAGAATCAAGATATAAAGCCCAATTTACCGGACAACACTCGAATCGAACTCGAAAGTATCCCTTGGGTGTAACGTGGTGAGGTGCGGTGACGTAGCGGTGTAGTGGTTAGGTTGGCCAGGATAAATGAAGCACCAGGATTGTGTCACTGATAATATATTCTTCACCGTTAAAAATTATCATCATCATCATCATCATCACAGCCCATACACGTCCCCACCGGGTCTGTGACCCCTTTGCCAACTTTTACGGTTTGCCTACCTTTTGATTATTTAATAAAAACACTCCTATTTTGGGTAATTTTTTATACGTTCATACTAATAGTTCCAAATCGCCAACTTTCCCAGTTAGCCAACTGTATGGCTTTTTGTTATCATCTACTTTACTTTGCCAAAAAATGCATTGTTCCCATTATTATATCCCATATCGCCATCAATTTGTACAATCGATAAGAAAAGTGGTTTATTTTAACATGTTTCATTACAGTGACATGTGATTTCTTTGAAATGATTATGACCTCTCTAACTGATAATCAAATAATACAAAATGGCGAAACGATATTATACATTTTTTTAGTATATTCGTTAGGTCTAAGAATAGGTCGTAAACTATTTTTTATACCCCTAGCTGATAAAGGTTTTTTTGACAATTTATGTTTAATATTTATGGTATAAAATTCGATGATTTATTTCTTGTGTAGATTAAAGACTTGTCTAAATTTGCCTAGTGTATAGATAGTAGAACTGATATTTTCGAGGGAAACTTTATATCCATTACTTATTTGTATTGTGAGTAAGTTTCGTTCAAATATGACAATTCTTGTTAGCATCACAGTTACATAATGAGCCTATATAGGAGCACTACCCAAAGTCCGATTATTTAATATAATAGATAATATTCTATGCTCAAATTTATCGAATTGTACCACGTTAGTTAAGCAAGTTATCAAAAATAAGTTTTTTTTTACTTTAAGTTTTCTTAGTAAAAGAAAAAAATATATAAGTAGATTTTTCTTTCACTCTTGTTTCATATTGTCCGAAAGATGGCAAAATGAGTCTTTTGATGCTTTGTTTGATTAAAGTGGGCAAAGAAGGAACAAAAGTAGAGTAATATACAAAAGCTGGCGAAAAGGTAAATGATATAAATATATGAAAAATTACCCACAATAGGAATGTTTGTACTAACTGTTCGAAAAGTTAGCATAATAAGAAAGTTGGCAAAGGGGCCACAGACCCCCACCGAGGGGTTCGAGCCTACCCTAGTTAGGGTGATTAGGCCTTAGTCAACCACGCTGGCCCAGTGCGGATTGGTCGACTTCACATACCTACACCATTGAAATTCTTCGCAGATATATGCAGGTTGCCTCACGATGTTTTCCTTCACCGTAAGAGCCTCAGACAAATGTACAGTCGGCTTCAAAAGTAGATAAACATTTTAGTACCATGTCATACCAACTGTCAACAATGCAATATAGGTTTAGCCATACAATACACGATGTTTCATAATAACCAATAAATAATCAATGCGTTATCTAAAACTAATTATTAAAATATGTTTACACGTAATGTCAAGTGTAAGCATCGCGAAACCGTCTCTCCCTTTATAAATTTAAAATCTAATGCCATAGTGATTGTTCAAGTAGTATAATAGTGCTTATCTTGAGGAGAAAATAAGTGTATACCATATCCGAGTGCAAAGAAGCTATTTTAGTGCAAAGAAGATAAAAAAACACAGGAAAACATAATTAATAAGAGGTTACAAAAAGTCATAGACAAAAAAAGTGAGAAGTATTCGTCTAACGTGAAAAGGCAAAAAGTCGGCATACCATACAGCTGCAACTTGTATCACTGTTACGGTGTCAACATTGTCATAGACAATCTGCATTCACTTCCTCCGTGAAAATTTTGCAGTCTTGGATATTTGGTCTACCAGAAAAATAATAACATCCAATAATAAGTTATTTTGCATTGAGTAAACTGAATATAAGATGGACAAGCAAATGCAACTGCTATGGGCTAATATGAAGGAAGAAATGGAAAAACAAAACGAGAAACAAACTCAAATCATAAAAGAAACAATTAGTAAAACTATTGAAGAGCACCTGACTTATATTAAGGAGGAAAATGAAGCTTTGAAAAAGAAGTTGAGACTCTGAGATTAAAAGTTAGGCATTTAGACACAGAAGCGAGAAGAAATAATATTATTTTGCATGGGGTAGACGAAAAAGAAAATGACAACGTAGAACTTCGAAATATAGTACTGGAAATACTTAATAACTCAAATAAGGACCAAAAAGAGTCTCATGAATGGGACAAATGGGAGATAAGTAAAGTTTACAGATTTGGCTAAAAAGTTGAAACCAAAAACAGACCCATAAAGGTAACATTTACACTTACCTGGCGTAGAAACGAAATCCTGAAGTACAAGAAAAATTTACCTAATAATATTTTTATAACGGAAGATCTGCCAAAGGAAGATTTAGATGCAAGAAAATCTCTATATGCACAACTTAAAGATGCAAGAGCATCGGGTAAATATGCAGTAATAAAACAAGGCAAATTAATAATTAAAGATCAGCAAGAATCAGAAAAGAGAAAGAGAGTACCATCCACGCCACCCTCTACACCCCCAAACAACTTCAGCCAGACTAAAGAAGAGATTGTAAAACAGCCTACCAAATTATCAAAAACTAATACATTTCAAATTCAAACTTCAAAAAACAGAACAAATTTAAAAAACTAAAAATTAAAGATAGCCGAAAGAATAAAGAAAACATAAGAACAAGACATAACAAAACAATAACAATATTCCCCAACCCGGCTAGTCCCCGTGGGGAATTAGACCATTACCCTCCAGCAAAAGATCCTAACTTTTTTAGTATTGCAACGCTGTATACAAGAACACTGAGAACACATGAAAGCTTACTTGAATTAGAGAAGTCACTTGAAAATATTAAATATGACATTTTAGGGTTTAGTGAGATGAGAAGACTTGGTGAAAAAATTGAAGAATATAATGAGTATATACTATACCATAAAGGAGAAATAGCGGGCCATAGAGGAGTAGGTTTTTTGATAAAAAAAGTCACTCAAAGACCTCACTAAGAGAGCTTTTAAACTCGCATTAAAATGTTTTAGAAAAATATGAACAATTAATACACCAACTTTCCCAAATAACAACTGTCAAAAGAACAATAACCAATACAAGTTTAGCGACAAAATTGTACAGATGTTAAAAGAAAGAAAGAAACTAATATCAGACAAGACAATTTGTAATAGAATTGGAATTTCAGATCTCAGTAAAAAAATACGAGAAACTATAAGAAAAGAGAAGAAAGCTAGAATATATCAAATATTGGAAGAAGAAATTAAGAAAACGGGTGGTACCAAAAAAGCATTTAAAAACTCGATATACATGGAAGGGAATGGATTCCAACACTAAAAGATAACAGGTATAGATACATCCAAGTCACAAATCGAAGTGAAATCCAAAAAATAGCCACAGACTACTACAAGACACTCTATTCAAATCAAGACGCAGATAGAGTAACCAAAGTCAGTGAAACTGGTAACAACTTTGACGAAATCCCACCAATATTAATTGCAGAAGTTCGGAAAGCTATAACCTCCCAAAAATTAGAAAATGCTCTTGGGCCAGATAATATAAGTAGCGAATTGATGAGAGGCACATATGAGGAATTAAGTCCGATTCTCACCAAGATGTTCAATGACATACTAGATACTGGCGAAATTCCGAGTCTGTGGGGACAGTCACATATTGTTCTCTTGTACAAGAAAGGGGCTAAAGATGATGTAGGCAATTACAGACCTATCAGCCTTATATCAAATATTTATAAGGTCTTCGCAAAAGTGATTTTAGAGAGGTTAACAAATAAGCTCGAAGAAAACCAACCTATAGAACAAGCAGGTTTCAGGAAGAACTACAGTACAATAGACCATATCCATAATATAAAACAAGTCCTGGAAAAATGCAATGAGTACCAAAAACCGTTATACTATAACTTTTATTGATTATGCCAAAGCATTTGATAGCTTAAGCCATGAACGCATTTGGTCAAGCTTAGCACAGCAAGGGGTACATAGTATATACATTAACATCATTGGAAACATCTACAGGAAGAGTTATAGCTGCATTAAGTTAGAATCCAAAGGAGACTATTTCCCCATAAACAAAGGTGTTAGACAGGGAGATCCGTTGTCCCCGAAATTATTTAATGCCGTGTTAGAAAGCATCTTTAGAGAAGTGAATTGGGATGACTACGGTCTTAATATTAACGGGAGGCGCCTAAACCACTTGAGATTTGCCGACGACCTGGTACTGTTTGAGGAAGATCCTGTAAAGTTGCAAGCCATGGTGAAGTCATTATCATCAAAAAGTAAAGATGTTGGTCTAGAGCTAAACATAGAAAAGACCAAAGTTATGACGAATTCCACAAAGGCAGATATTATGGTTAACGGATGTTCCTTAGAGTATGTCCAAGAATATGTTTATCTGGGCCAAATTGTCTCTCCAAACAACTCAATGACCAAAGAGATAGATAAAAGAATCTCCAAAGGATGGAAAAAGTTTTGGTCATTGAAAGAAATTATGAAGAGCAGAGAACTGTGTATCAACCTTAAAAGGAAGACATTTGATACCTGCATTCTGCCTTGTTTAACTTATGGCTGTGAGACCTGGTCCCTTACAGACAAACACAGTGAAAAATTAGCTAGATGCCAACGGGCAATGGAGAGGAGTATGCTAGGCGTCAATTTAAAAGATAGAATACCAAACGCAATAATAAGGAGTAGAACGAAAATCGTAGACATACTCACTCGTATTGACCACCAAAAATGGAGTTGGGCAGGACACATGCTACGCTGTAAGCTGGACAAATGGAGCAAACAGCTGACAACATGGCATCCATGGGATGGAAAACGAAGAAGAGCACGCCAAATGAGGAGATGGGAAGATGATATTCGGCTTACTTTGGGGCCATATTGGACCCGAGTGGCTGGAGACAGAGTACAGTGGAGAAGGCTGGAGGAAGCTTATGCCAAGAGGCACAGCGAAATGAGGGACATACTATGAAAGAACGCATTATCTAATATTTTGAAATTTGTTAAGCTTATTTCGAATAAAGGGCTATTATTATTATTATTATGAAACACCGTGTATAAAAGGAATAGTTGGTGTGACATGGTTCTAAATCCGCTAAAAATGATTATCTACTTTTGAAGCCGGCTGTACATATGAAATTCGAAACGAAAAACACATTGGTACACCGTTAAAAATAATTATTACAAATAAAAGGCACTACTCAAGTGCCGCATTCTTCTTTACATGGATATTGGACATGTCAATTAATTTTTATTTGACTATGCCCGCGAACTACGGTTCGTCATAATAATTTTTTCCCCGTTGTTGCAACATTTTTTATTGATGCTCATTAGTTGTAGCGTGTATAGCCTTCCTCGATAAATGGACTATCTAACACAAAAAAAAAATTAGTTCTGGAGATTAGCGCGGTTAACCAAACAAACAAACAAACTCTTCACCTTTACAATATTAAGTATAGATTGTAGAATTAAATATAGATTGTAGAATTGTAGCATCGGGTTTCTTTTCGTCTTCACTCAATGTCGGCAATTGAGTGACGGTGACGGGAGAACATAATAAGATTGTCAAATATAAAATTCAAAAGGCAGTCAGGTTAGGCGGGAATGAACGAGTTGCTATATCTAGAAATATATAGCAACTCAAGCACCTCGTTACAATACCCGGCCTCCCCTGGAAGATAAAATCCAGAAGGGATTTAAAAAAGTGTAAAAAAATTATATGAAACAGTGACATTTTTTATAAAAAAATGGATGTGGTGAATGATAATGGGGAATTAACAATGATAGGGAACAATTTTCGTTCATTCATCTCTTTCGTATACCATACATGTCTCTATCTTTCAAAGTTGTGTTTGCGTTGTTGCAAGCTCCGTTTCAGAGGAATATTTTACTAGGAGTAAATGTCGGGGATTTTAACCCATCAGGTATAATTATAATTTGAAATTTAATAAAACTTCAATGTGATTAGACACGTTAGCCTTTAATCAGGGTAGAATCAAGACAAAAACAATGTGCGATCACAGTCGCGAGTTAGGTGTATAAAAAATCCTGACAGTGCGGTACTAATTAAATGTTGCGTAGACGCATTGCTGTTATAAAAATCTCAGGAACTTTATGCAAATAACGAGTGCTTTTTCGTCTTCAACACCCCATTATCATTCGCCCCTCACCACATCCATTCAATTATAAGTTTTTTTAATAAAAAATGTCACTGTTTTATTTTTTTTTATCGCCATAGAATTTCATTGTTTTATATTCTACGCATTACTTCCACGAATTTTCATATAGGATCAGTAGGCACATATTGACATTGTATCCGCTTTGTGCAGCGTGTACCAATCTTCAAATGCAAGTGTTCTGAGCACCGTCAATATGAATGCAAATATTGTAGCGCCAATATTGTTAAGCACATCGGAGGAATATTGGACATCTAGCTTCAGTCTACCTTTGCTATTCTATCGAAGTGAATAACAAGTATGCTTGCTTCGTAGCTCATTTCCATGGCGTAAATCCCAACGAACTACAGTGTTACCGCATGGTTACCGCTCGGCTGTGCAATTTCAAAACCTAGTAAGGGACACCTCTAAAGAAAAACGGGTTTTTGCATTTTGTGGCTTACTAGGTTAAGAAGCATCGATTCGCATTGTTAAAATGTCTAAAAAGACATTAGAAAAGGGATTTTGAAAATTAAAAAACCTAGCAAGTACACAGTCGCTATGCAGAATAATGTAAAAGACAATTTAAAAAACCAAGCAAGTAACATTGGCAACTTTTAAACCTAGCAAGGCATGTCCCTTGCTAGGTTTTAAAAGTTGTCATGTGACTTGCTAGGCCTTTGAAGTTGTCCACGAGGGTAAATTTCACACGATAATACTAGTAAGTGACAATTTTATCAATTGAAGAGGCTGCATTATAGTTTTTACAAGGAAATTAAAGTTTTTTAAAGAGGTTTCTTCCTAGATAAAATGATTTTATGGGTCAAAGATGGTGTTCACTATCCTTACGGGGCCGAATGATGCTGATCTATAAGTTGCACTATTTATTATTATTACATATAAAACTAAACAACAAGTTTTTATAATTAATTGTTTAAGAGGATTCTTCCTATATAAAATGATTTTATGGGTCAAAGATGGTGTTTACTATCCTTACGGAGCCGAATGATTCTGATCTATAAATTGCATTATTTATTATTACATAAAACTAAACAATAAGTTTTTATAAATTCATTGTTCATTACATCAAAAATATATAAGTATTTTTACAGTGTCCGGCTTTTCGCTTGAGAATGAGTTAACATTTATATTTTATAAGATAACAAGGTTTGCCTATTGTCCATAACTTCAATAACATTTAAGTAAAATTAACAAAAAAAAATCATCTTTTGCTAATATTTTATATGAGTGGGCTTTCCTAGGTATTTTGAAGAAGTATGGTTGAAAAATAGTTATGGTGTTAATTTAA
The DNA here is from genome assembly GCA_963935595.1 of Schoenobius gigantellus. NCBI lineage: Eukaryota > Metazoa > Arthropoda > Insecta > Lepidoptera > Crambidae > Schoenobius > Schoenobius gigantellus. The sequence continues at coordinate 42,579,546 of OZ012541.1, read as the reverse complement.
TGTCGACTATATTTTTTATGATAATGAAAATATACTCTGCTCATTTTTGTTAGCTGCCTGCCCTAGTTATTTACGTATAGGTTACGTAGTAACTATTATCTAATCTGTGGTATAGGTAACATCAGATTTACCCTCAAGCCGTTTGATGCACTATCCTATAATAATGAAATATTTTTTTTATTCCTCACTAAATATTATAGCATTCTTCGTTTCTTTAACACTTATTCATAATTATTTTTGTGCTATTTGATATTATGAAGGTGTATAATAATATAGTTATTGTGACCAATCGGCCTGTTTCATAAAAAATATTCGATTTTCAAATTCAAAAAGTACGAGTATAGCTTTTTTATTTCAAGTCGCATTTCAATGTTGCCCTGAAGACATTAGTGTATATAAAATTTGTGAGCAAATAGCAAAAAAATATCGTTATAATTGTTTTGACGGTCCATACAAAGAAATTGAATTCCTTGTGAAATTTTTTGAGTTGTTATTGGAATTGTTAACAGTCCAAGAAGGGTGAAACAAAATAATAAAGATAATTATAATCTCTGAATTTTCTGCATCACCCAAAGGTTGAATGGCATATAATTGTAAAAGCATAACATTTAGTCGTAAAAGATATATCAGTAAATTTTCTTACTCTTTGTGCGGCACTAATCTTGATACTGTTCTTAATATAAGAGACCTTGGAGTTGTCCTGGATACAAAGTTGATTCTTGATAGACATATTGATTATATTTGTAACAAGGCTTATAAAATGTATGGCTTTGTTATACGTGCCAGTAACGATTTTAAACAGTCAAGTACTTATATCTATCTATACAAATCGTTAATTCGATCACAACTGGAGTACTCCACATGTAGGGTAAAAGCCGGATAGTTGCCACACTTTTAAAAAAGTTCCTTTAAAAAATGTGTACCAATACATTTTTTATTCAAAGTGTATTCTCAAACATAATTCATTAATCTTCTAACATACCCTATCTATAAAAAAATTATAAATATTATAAATTTTAAGTAAATCCAGTTTAATATGACCTCTAAAAAAGAGGATAGTTGCCTACTATAGCGGATACTAGCCTAACGTTAAAAATGGTTAAAAATGGTTAGAGGCTGTTCAGTTCCGCAGGTCTTTGACTGGGGCGGCCGTAATTCTCGTCACAGGTAATGAGAAGGAGGCGAGCGCGGTCGACTTAGCTGTCGCCCTTAAAAGAGTTGTTGACCCGACCGTCGTGCGTGTTACAATCCCCACTAAGACGGTGGAAATGTTGGTTTCCGGACTGGACAAGTCCATCCAGACGGAGGAACTGAAGGAGGCACTCACAAAGACCGGCGAGTGCCAGGTCGAGGAGGTTCGGGTGGGGGAGATCCGCCAGGGCCGCTACACCATGGGCACGGCGTGGGTGTGCTGCCCGGTGCCAAGAGGCTGCTAGTGGGGTGGTCCGCTGCGAAGGTAAAGCTCCTCCAGCCCCGTGAAATGCAGTGTTTTAGGTGCCTCGAATCGGGGCACCTAAGGGTTGACTGCAGGGCGGAGGTAGACCGGAGCACGTTGTGCTACCGATGTGGGGCGGCAGGGCATAGGGTGTCGTTGTGCTCAGCGAAGCCCAAATGCCCTTTGTGCTCGGCGTCCGGGAAACCGGCGGACCACCGCCTTGGGAGTAAGACATGTTCTGCCTCTAAGACGCCTATGGACAGGAGGAGGAGGAGGGCGGCGCGAACCCGCCAGCCCGAATCATCAAGAGTAGAGGCGGAGATGGAGGTCACCGAGGACATCGTCGGGGCCCCCATCCTCCAGGAGGAGGCGACAGCGGGAGGGGAAGTACCCCGCGAAATAAATAGACCCCAGCTCCAGGGCACCTAGTGCCGGGACATTCCGGGGTGTGAAGCGGCGCACAACACCTGCACCGCCAACAAAGCAGCAGAGCCACGCGCCTTTCTGGCGTAGCGCGAGTCCGGCAACGGAGCATACACGGACAGGGGGTCAGTGGGAATAAGGCCTCGCTGTGGTCCCCTTCCCCCTGCCTCGTGACGGACGGAGGAGCTGCTGGGAGGTTTTTAGTGGGTAGGCCTGGACCGATATGGCCCGGGGAGTCCCACATACCCTCGTGGTTTGGCTCGACCACGAGGGATGCGTAAAAGCATGTTCCCCCTATCAAAAAAAAAAAAGTGCAACAATCCGCAAAAGACAGTAGGGCAACCATCCGATTTGATACGGATACTTGCCCTTTTTATTTACGAAATAAATAAAACATATTTAACAATAAAACCTAAAACAGTGCAATTTAAACTCTAATACACTCAAAGAAATATATTTTTGACTGAAATCGCAATCAGTTATAAAAATATTTAACAGAGATTACTTACCAATATAATTCTGGCGCTCGTAAAAGTATCGCCGCGGAAGATATTTTCTCACACGGACAAAACACGTGCGCCTAATTTAACGGCTTATGCGGCACTGAGGCCTGCGCGGGGGACGCTTTTAATTATGATCAAAAAGAAACACTGTCAATACGTCTAACATAGAGCATTTGAAACTGAGGCATGTATCCGTCCGAGGCAACTATCCGGCTTTTACCCTATATGGGATCCGTTTTATAATAAATATTCAGATAGAATTGAAAAAGTGCAAAAGAAATTGTTACGCTGTATACATTACAAATGCTACCGAAGTAGATTACCTTACCAACGGCTTTTAGAGCATTATAAATTATTACCACTTAAAACCAGACGATTGCAGTTACAGTTGATGTTATTGTATGATATTTGTCACAATAAGTACGATTGTCCTGATGTTATAAATAAAATTTATTACCAGGTACCGATGAGGTCACACATGCGAGCTTGCCGTACTGCCAAACTATTCGTTCCAAGAAAATGTCGTACCAACTCCGGCAAACGCTCGCCTCTGTGTCGCCCGCCTCCTCGATGCTTACAACAATAAATGTACCAGTGTAGACATGTTTAGATATAATGCTAACTTGTACCGGAAATGTATTTTAAAACTACTTAATTGAAGTCAATGAAGTTAATACTATTTCTACCGCCAAAAACACACTCACACTCTCAAAATTGCAAATAACAAATTTAAATTTTATTATCTGTGGTCAACGGTGCTGGTTTCACAATTATTTAATTTCATTGTAACATGCTATGCCTAAGTTTGATTGTGATGCTTTTTTTTGACCCAAATAAAGTGAATAAAAAAAAAATAATTCCCCAGGGCGTTAAGTCCGCCTTTATACACAAACGTATACAATGAGTAAATAAATAAATTACGTATAAAATGGTGCCTTTCACGCCATCAAACAGAATACAATGTTCACCGAGTTTACCGATTTCTTTAAACTTTATGCAATTCCAAAGATATGACCCATCTTTTGATCTAACTCTCATTTCTGTAGTTGTAATAGTCTTGGCGTGGCAAGCTCTCAAAGTAGCCAAGTTGTTTTAAGAACTGATGTTTGTCGTTGTAGGTAGGTTCTTAAACGGAAGCAGTTGGTTAAATTCCTAACGAAGTACCTAGTGTTACCGCTGGGCATAACTTTTAAGAACTGATGATTGTCGTTGTAGCTATGTAGCAGGCTTAGAATAATAGTAGGGTTAATTTTGCCCGCTATGTGCATGAATTGACACCATGAAATTCTCATCTATAAAGAAAGCCGTATTGACATTGATCTGACTCAATATTTATTTCACACACAGAATTAAAACATCAGTAAAAAATGACGATAATCTATCATAAGGAGGTTTGGGAACTGGCATCAGCATAAGAATAACTAATAATACGAGTATAGAAGCGAATCTCCTTTGTGGGTGCGCCAAATGCCGCTATTTGCATACCTACAGCGCCCTTCCCCCTGTAACGCCCCGCAGTAGTCTGCGGATACTGCTAGGGTCACCACATGGACGTATGGTTACCACTACAATATTTTTTATATAGGTACCTCCATATTTTACATTAAATGAGAAACTGAGCATACACCGAGTCTTATTCATTTTGTACTTCAAGTGTAGCGAGCGAGCGACTATCTTTAGCAATAGTACGCACATTTTTAGTTTGTTTGATTCCGTAGTTATAAGAATCTGCCTATTTTTGATTAATTGAGCGTAATCTCTACACTTCGAGAACAAAATCATTAAAATGTTTCGAATTTCGATGTACAAAAATGGTTTGTAATTTACGTATCGTACCTACGTTTATAGTCCAAGAGCTGAAGTAATGAATGTACTAATGGATAAAACCTAAGCTCACTTTTTACTATCAGACCAACATTTTCACTTGGAAAAAATCTGTTGTTTCATATTGTTATCGTATTGATTGTATTTAAATTTTATATGGAACAGTGACAAAGGTCGATAAAAATATATATAGCAGTACCAAAGTTTCTCATAATTCAAATTATTCCCGACTTGACAAAAAAATCCCATGCCTACTTACAGAGTTTCAAAATTGCACTACAATGACAGCTTTAGAAACTCGATACATTATATTGTATTAGCTTTGACATGTAAGGAATATTACGAATAAAACTGTATCTGTATCTAGGGTAGGTATAATAAAAATAATTTTAAAGTATTAATCATTTTTATTTAAAAGGTTTCAATTCAACAGAAATATTTACAAATGTCTGATATTTATAAAAGATGGCGTTTTTGTAGATGATGTGAAGTTTCGGTTATTAAACTTCAGCGCGTAGTAAATACGCATTCTTATAAAAAGCTTAATTAGGTAATCAATAGGAAAAGGTACAAAACAAGGTACCTAAAACACACGGTGCGCGCCTTGACTGGCGATTCCGTTCAACGGAAATCAAACGGTAGGTAAATAACGTGGCCTTGAGCGCTCGACGGCCGGGAGTTTCGCTTCTATACTCGTATTATTAGTTATTCTTATGGCATCAGAGAGAAACAGGGCTGGTATCTTGTAGGTATACGTATGTGGCAAAAAGATTGGTTAGTCCATCTGACACGACCCTAGTTTTACGCATTACCATACGATCTGTGGTTGTAATACTCACGTTTTGTATTAATCTCGGACGCCTGTCTGATATCGTTTGTCATCAGTCTGTTGGCGTACTGAGCAGCCCTATGAATACGTAATCTATCTATCTTTACTAAAGCTCGACTATACTATATAAGTATACAATACAAACTGTAATCAACACGATGAATCAGAATGTGTTTACAGATGCTTTAGGATTTGTTGGTTGTTGTTATTTGTACCTACTTATTTGTAAATGTTTCTCCTATATTAATTAGTGTCACGCATATGGTACTGTAGACCACATTCATACGCTGCGGCAGTTTATACAGAAGATCGAGGAGTATAATCTGCCACTATGCTTGGCGTTTGTGGACTATAAAAGTCTTTTGAGCGCTCCACATTCTCGCGAGAACGCGAGAACAACACGAGAAGCGTGAATGTGGATCCGATTCGCATATTTTTCGCAGGTTCTCGCGATGTTCTCCGACTTTGTCGGTTTTTTGGCGCGAGAACAGACAAGAACTTGTATCGACTCCACACTCGCATGTTTCTCAGTATTAGCCACTCATAACGAGTCGTCGATGAGAACAGTTGTGCGTTTTTTTTATGCTGCATCAATATTAAGCGGGATTTGGACGAACGAACTTGAATTGACATTCCTAGAATATTTTTAAGCGGAATTTTATGGAATACAAATTTAAAAGATTATAAAAATAAATTAAAGAACCACGATGCATACTTATAATATGCAAATGCGCATAGCAATAAGCTTGTCGCAGCAGTTACTTCTGCGTCCATCGTCGTCGAGCGCGAGAACTATATTGAGAACCTTGTACCTTCTCGCGAGAATCTCGCGAGAAGTGTGTACCCAAGAGGTTCTCGTCGAGATTCTTGCCGAGATTCTCGCGTGAATGTGGAACGCTCTTTTGATTCTGTCGAGAACTGGGCTGTGCATATGTCACTCCAGCAGGCGAAGCACGGGCTGCCAAGACTAGACTCGAGTCACGCATTTTCTCACAATTTCTGTGACATAATCTCTATGTTTTAAAGAGTAGCACGGTGACACGTTTTAAGTGGGACTGACGTGATAAAAATTTCTTGACGCTCGTAAAGGGACACGTGTGACTGAGTTTTCATCACAAATTTTTGCTCTCCGACTGCTACTACATCTTCTAAAGTATTAAAGCCCTTGCTACAACCACAACAGTCGGCGCATAGGCACGCCAAGAAATTTGTGATAAAACTCAGTAATACGTGTTCCTTGATGAGCGTCAAGGAAATTTATCACGTCAGTCACACTAAATACGCGCTACGGTGCTACTCTATAAGACAGAGATTATGTCACTAAAATTGTGAGATAATTGCGTGACTCGAGTCCAGTCTTGGCAGCCCGTGCTACGCCTGCAGATGTGCCAAATAGACTACCGGTACATCCAACTTCCAGAAAGAGGTAAATCGACGAATCCAACTCGGCTGCGCAGCGTTCGGAAAGCTACGCAGCATATTCTCGGCCAATCTACTGCAGTGTCTTAACAAAAAAGTTTTCAATTCGTGCGTATTGCGAGTGATGACGTGCGGAACAGAGACGTGGCCGTTTACAATGGGTCTCATTAGAAGGCAATAGTGAGGGCTATCCTCGGGGTTTCTCTACGCGATTGCATCAGAAATTAACAGATCCGTAGAAGAACTAGAGTCATCGATATAGCCCAAAGAATTGCAAACCTTAAGTGGCAGTAGGCAGGACACATAGCTCGCAGGACTGACGGCCGTTGGGGCGGATGGTCCTCGAGTGGCGACCGCGTACCGGGAGGCGCAGCGTTGGTAGGCTCCCCACAAGGTGGACCGACGATTTGGTGAAGGTCGCGAGAAGCCGCTGGATGAGGGAGGCGCAGGACCGATTGGTTTGGAGATCCCTGGGGTAGGCCTATGTCTCCTCTGTTATCATACAAAGCTTTTTCTAATTTGACAAAGCCTGCGAGGTCAAAATTAGTCGAGAGATTCTTACAGATTTTATTATATTCATAATAATTTATGAATATCGGAATTCCGATATTACTCATCTTAATTCCGGAGTTGAAATATCAGAAAAATTGTTTGGGAATTCCGGAATTACGAAATTCCGGAATTCCGGAATGCATGCCTTACATCCAGCATCATCATCAGCCACAGGATGCCCACTGCTGAACATAGGCACGGTAATATATACTATTACCGTGATTATGACTTGATAGGCCTTTATCAAGTCATCGCGTCATCTTGTTAATCGGAGTCCCACACTCCACTACGCTTATGGTCATCATTCAATTTCATTGAAAATGAAATGTTGAGGTATCCTTACGTGGACAGTTGTAAATCCATTGCGTTTCGGTTTTTGGTAAGGGCTACATCTCTACAGCAACGATACGGTAATAGTATTACCGTGGCAACGATCCGCCTTTATATGGAGCATTTTTGTAGTATTGATGTCCATTTAATATCGTCACTATCCCACCTTTCCTCGAAATGTCATGTAGTTCAAACTGAGACATAATAGTTATTTATTAAGTAACACCATTCTGAATGCGCACTTAAAAGATCTCTGAGCAAGTAAAATAAATTTTATAGAAACAGGAAAACACGAATCAATCAAAAAGACATTATTGCTACCCCTCGGGTTTGCAGCAGAATAACAGCGATTTGTTTATGTACATACATAATCAAATCACATGCTGAGCTGTGGCCCATTTGTAGTCGTACATCGCACATTTTCAGTTTTTCCATAATGTCAAATAGGTCTCAGCAATTATGCAAAATTTATGTAAGTTTCCTAGTGTAAGTCTCTACAATATGTGATGTATGTAACTGCAAATAAACTTTTTATCTATCTATCTATTATATTTTTTGGATGATAAAGAAAAAGTTTCTTACGAGGAAATATCGGGTCAGGTCAACTGTAATATGGATTTTTTCCTTAACCCAGTTTCGAAAATATCTAGTTTTATTGTCAATTGTAAAAATCTTAACGAAACGTCCCCATTATCTACCTTTTGCATTACTGACACATTTGAAATGAAACAAAAGCCGCGAGTATTGCAATAATATACGTAATAATAACTGCGAAATAAAAATAGAAGAAAAGTTCTGTTAAAATGTCGAGTGACGAAACGCTGTTTTTAGTAGCCTTGCTTGTTTATTGTCTCGCAAAAGGTGAGAAAAGTGGAGTACACTCCTCGGGGATAAAGCTGTTTTTGTCTTGGGCGTGCTTAAACCCCTCACTGCGCTCAGGACTCGTCTTAAGGCGCTATGTCGAAAATATTGGTTATTTTTAATGTAATGGCATCTTAATGGCATATGTCACTGAGAGATCTTACAGATCTGAAACTCAAATATTTGTTTTTTTCATATCTTTAGCTAGAAACGCCAAAAACCAAAAACGCGATTTAAAGATTTTGCCTCGATACATTACCTCTTAAAAATAAGGAAAATCAGGATTACTAGTAAACGGTATTAGGTATTCATTAAAAAGTTCCATAAATAAGTAGACATCATCATTATTCAGAATCGTGTAAAAGCATTTTTTTCTAATCATTATAGTTATTTTTTAATAAAATAATTTGTATTTTGTCGCTTACGGCGATAATTTCTAAGCGACCTGATTGCATGCGGACGCAACGCATTCACGACTTTGATCTCATAGATATAAAGACTAGCTACTTCAGCACGGGGGGCGCCTCGCGTTTACGTATAGACCACGCCTCCCATTGTTTGATTAATTTTCGATGTAGCGCATTAATTCCCTCGCTTCGCTCGGGAATTAACTCATCACACCCTCGCTGCGCTCGAGAGTTAAATCTGGAGTCCTTCGTTACGTTCAGGATTCAATATTGCGTTCGTGACATAAAACAGTGCTTAATCCCCTCGGTGTATAATCTACTATTGTTGATATAGTTTTTACTTTCCTTCAATTTTATATATTATGATGATGACGTGCGACATGAAGGCTCACACTGTGTTTAAACATATATCTTACATTAGTGGCAGTAAAAAGTTGAAAACTTAATAAATCAATTCAAGGAAAAGTCCCGGACGAGATTCTTATATTGATTTGTTCATTTTAAGACCTTTGACTGTGTCGTCTCATTCATAGCTTTATTATATTATGGCAAGTGAGTGAAAATAGCGTAAGTTGCTCAAAGTTTTCAATGTCATATTGGCCGAACTTGCTAACACTTGAGTAAGTAGTTTCGAAGAAATCGAAACGAAGTTATGACCTTTTGTCTCCGCGAGTAAGAGAGAAGAGAATGGAAGCCAGCAAGAATTTCCGAGTCATTATCGGCTATTACCCGACGACGGCGCTACTGAGTTGAGCTCGACTCCCTAATGTGCAAAGTTCAGGCCGTGCCTAATTTTCTTCTAGACGGCGATGACTGTCGATATAACTTGGCGTCGCAGAGGTAAACTAAATTCCTATTATTAGCTTTCATAGCTATTACTGTTACCATGGCGTTACATAATTTTATCAAAAAATTTATTTATACCTACTATCTATTTTCCTACATGTATCTTACAATTACAAGTCTTAATGTTCGGAAATCTAGGGCACCCGCTAGATTCGCTCCCGTGAAGTAGTCGCATACCTACTATCTCGCGTATTGATAGGTCGGTGACAGTGCGCACGGCGCACGACTGAAATGCACAATGCGCCCGTCTCGCGAATTTAATTATTAGTTTATTTAAGTAATCAGGTGTCTTGGTAACCTATTTAGGGCCCCTGTGTTTGTGTAGTTGTTTGTCACGTCCACTGTGTTGTGAGCAAGTTGTCGCGGAGTACCGCGAATACTCTGTCTACTTCCGGTAAGAAACGAAATGAATAAATTGATACAATGATTATGTTTCTAATATTGTTATGGGTAATAAATAAATTATGAATCTAATTATGTGAATTATTAATGTTACCGATACTACCAGCAGCATTCCCAATTCCTCTGTCAGTATAAATAGCGTTGTGTCGACTCAGTGGTAATAATGGTATTGTACTGTGTCGGTATTTTAATAATGTTATCCTGCTTTGCCTATAAGGCAGACATGTGGCTTTCTCTTGTGACTTGTTCACTTCGGTTCTGAACATCATAGTGATCGAGTGATAAAAGGCGAGACCTGGGGGAGCGAAGAAAGGTGCAGCAGGTGAGAGTGTGAACTGGCCAGGTGGCGTGGTTATAAATAATATAAGGATATATTATGGTAAGTGCCTGATGGCTTAGTTAAGAATTATGCAAGTTCATGAAGTATGGTCCATCTGATATGTTCAACCACAGAACACTGGAAGAGGTTTCTATGTTCTGTGTGTCCAACAGTGGCCGGAGAGCTCGGCCTCTCCTGATCTCTTCCTGGGGGCGTACGAGTTGCGTCAAGGGCACTTGGTCTGGACCACGTGAGGCATCTGGTGATGCAGGCGATGAAACCGCCTAGTTGTGTGAGAGAGATCAGGAGTGTCAGTTGCGAGGCATGGGCAGACTATAGGGGAGGTTGGAGGTCTGTGAGGGGGTGAGCCCCCGTGGTTGTGTTGATGAAGGGTTGTGTTGTTGAAGGCAGCTCTCGCGGTCCCCCTAACGGAAGGGACAGGTGTAATGCGTCCTAGATGCGTCTAGGTTTCCTGTCGTTACTGAGAATTTCTCGGCTTCCGTGCAGAGAGTAAAGCGGGCCGTATGACCCGCTCCATCGAGTATGGCTCTCAATACGTATAGATAAGACGATACTTCGTGAACAACCTATGTTACTCCTTAAAGTTATTAATCCGTTTTGTTCTTATGTCGTGTAACCTATTGTATGCATAACGGTTCATATAAACCGCCACGACATAAAATGGTGGAGGTGCTGGGATCATTCGAGTATAAAAGGCTTGAATTACGAGAATCCCGACAGGTTATGTTGGATTATTATTTTCCCGGTGATTGGAGTAACATTCGCCCACGTGTTATTTGTGAGGTTGGAGTAATATTACAAGGATTATTTTGTTAGGGAACTTGCAAATGCCAACTTTTAGATCTCACCGGCGCCGCGGGTGGCGCTGGCAGTCAGAAACTTAGTCTGCTGCTTGAGATATATTCTCTCCAATCTGTGATTTCGTGATTCGAACGTTTAACGGTTAGGGCATTGAGTTTTGAAAACCAGTGAACTGCTGTGAGTGCTGTGACCATTTGTTTACGTTTAAGTTTCTTCACTTACGGAATCGTATTAAATAATTATTAATTATGGTTAGGCAGAGAGAGGAGCCGGGGTGGTGAAGGTGAATGTTAATGCATTATAAAGTGGCCACTTAAACCTGCACCTGGGTCATAAGCCCCAGGCACCGCTCTTGGCTCTCTTCTCTGCAACGCGATAGACCGAGCACCCGCGTGGAATGCTAAGTTATCGTCTCTCCTTGGGATTAACCTAACAATCTCGTTAAGTTAACGTTTACTTACGAGGTTCTTTATAATTTACCTACCTATTATTTGAATATGCAAATTTTGTAATGAGTCCAGTAATCATTGATTACTATGGTTCGGATATTAAACGGGCTACCCGAAGCAATCAAATAAAATTAATTATCAGTCTGCCTTACTCCTATGTGTATCTACCTTCCTTTATTTGTGTTAAATGTTAAATGTGTCTTTGTTTATTACAGTTACGGAATTACGTTCTTGTCTTTTATTCAAAGGTGTTCTTTGAATTCCTACGTTTAAAAAAAATATGCTGTGTGTTCTAAAACGCGTTTCAATATTTTGTGGATAAAGTTGGTGCCGATGTGTTTTAATATTTCGGTAAATTTTATTAATGTTTATAACCTTTACACAAGTTTTATTACCACCTTTTCAACGGGAACTTGTGTAGTAATAATTGTTTTTTATTTCGTTTGTATACATCCGCAATACACAAAGGTCTTTGCTTAATAATGATCAAATCGCTTGTGCGTACCAGTCAGTGCTATCGACAAATTTTTATAATAGTAAATTTTTAGGATAATATATATATATATATATATATGTGCGGTGTGTTGCTTGTAACTCACGGGGCGTAATAGCGCCCAGTGTGGGTAACCAGTGTACGCGCGTGTGTTGTGCGACGCTTTTCAGCACGCTTGTGAGGAAAAATAAATAAAGACTGAGTTTCTTGATTAAATAACACAAATCATACACGCGTGTTTATGAGCTGCTTATGTATATAAAAAAAAACCGGTAAAATTAGACCCACTTTACGAGCAAGTGTGTTGAAAAAACAAATAATTAAATTGTGGCCTAAGCTCCGCTAGTAGTATTTGATCTGAGGGCCTAACCTTGGGTATATGTGTTCTGTGGGGCCTAAGGCTGTGACATAATGGTCAAATTAATCGTATATTTCAATTACTAAAAAAAAAGGGCGGGAAGAGAGGAATTTGTTTAACTGTGGAGTTTTACCGACACCTATTTGCCAAATGAAAATAGAGTCCAAAGAGTAGTTTTATATACGGGGAATAGAGTCGGCTGAAGTGGGCACATTGTGAAAGCTCACTATCGATTGCTAGTGACCTAGAGCAATTATAAGCCAAAATGTTGACTCAAATTTGAAGACACTATGTTTGTTCGTAGTCTAAAATTAAAGCCCATGTAGCATTAAGAAACTTTTAAATTCGTGGGGTTTACTTACTTATTGTATTATTATGCATTTTGTGTTCTTTACTAAAATGCGAAACGACTGTTAATTGACCTATCCATAGTGTATTTAATCCAATGGTGATTAATTTATAGTGCTTAGAAGTTAGTGGAACTAGGTATTGGCTGACCAATAATAACATTCTATTGATTTGAAAGAAAGAAAGAAAGAAAGTTTATTATTTGGTTAATATAATTGGAATGAAAGAAATGTTTACTTCAGTTTCATAAAGTGTTAGTTTGTAGGAATTATAGGTAAGTGATAACCTGCTTTATTTTGTGAAATACTTGTGATTTTTTTTTACATAAAATAAAATAAATTCAAAACCACAATAATTAAAAAAAAGATATGGGATGATTGAAACAAAAGGGGGGAAATGAAGTACCATTTTCAAGACATTTTAGTACATTGTAACTAGTGAATTCACTCATACATAGGTAAGTAACTGTTGTATTACCTACATGTTACAAGTTATTCCAAAGAATTTCTTCTTCCTTGTGTTATTTCGATACTAAGTGCCACTTACGGATTAAGTCTTGAAAATATTTCGACCTTGTGTGGTCATGTTACATTATTTTACTTACATTTTAAAACATCACCAAGTGGCTAAGTAAATGGACACTGTTTAGTGGTGGTATAAATTTGCTTAACATTTGCAAGTTAATATCATGTTTTTGTGAAGATAAACTGACCTTTTTATTTTAAACTACCATAATTAGTTGAGTTTCACTGGTAGGTAACACCATGGAAATAATGCTAGCACCAAAACATGCCAACCATTGTAACCTGTAATAACGAATTAATAAACTGATTTGATTTTGATTTAATTTGACCTTTCTTGCCTTTTCTTAGTGCTTAAAGACATAGCTTGCCTCTAAATATCTGATGGTTTCTATAGTATATTTTTAGATAAATGATGAGGTGCACATATAAAATGTATACAAAATATTAACAATATAATTAGGTACACTTCTGATATGTTAGATACCCATGGGCACCAACTGGTAAGAATACTCCATAAGTGAAATACTTTCGAATGGAGTAAAAAAGCTCTGTTTGTAAAATTGTAACTCGCTTGTCATGGAATTAAGTACCAGACCACTTTGGTGCAAAAGTTTTTTACAACGTGTATAGAAAGTATGCTTGATTCTAAACTAAAAAAGCCAAAATTAAAGATACTTCCTCTGATCTGATGAAATAAAGTGAACAAGATCTCTAACAAACAGCTAGATGGAATGGCGGCTATTAAATAAACGGTTACATTGCTGAAGACAATCTCTATACCTATAGTTTATATGGGTCAATTGCATTGAAAATTGGTTTGCATTGTAAAAGCAGAATTATAGCAATAGAGCAATTTCATCTGTAGGTGCCTGTAGACGATACTAAAGAAAGGAAGAGTGCTAATTTACAATAAATTAGAATTAACAGGTATATAAAAGATCAAACTTTGCAAATTTTTAATGGTAAGTAATTAATCGTAGCATTGGCAATAGAGTCAAACGCTAGTCTTTTTTCTTAAAATGTGAATTGTGTAGTCTGTAACAATTAATTGGCCAAGAAATGAATTGTGAATTCAAAGGCTTTATAAATGATTTGTTACATATGCAGTCAAATATTATTTCTTTATACCAATGGTTCCCAGCCCAGCCCAGCCAGTGGAGAAAAGTGGTCCGCAAATGCAAACTTACCTACTCCTCGGAGCAGATCTTTGTGGGTCTCTCTGGAATCTCAGAACAAGGTTCGAATCGACTGAGAACATAATGATAATTTGCTGGTTGCTTCGAGCAATAATATTAGTCCTACAAATATGTGTAAAAGATGAATGGCACGACACTATTAAGTTATTTACAATAATATTCTTTAAAATTTATTGAGGTTTTTTGTAGGTACATAAAGGTCCCTGGAAATGAAAAGGATGGGAACCACTGCTATACAAAAAATCAAATCCACATGCCTTGTAAGTATGAATAAGCAATTGGCTTCACCATTCATCATTTCTTCATACATTCTTATTGTAAATTCAAATTTAGAATAACCATCGGAACACAGCATCTTTCACAGTGTACGAATGATGCTACAAGTAGGCATGTTTGATGGATTAAAAATAGTGTTATAGTTTGAATTTAAAATGATTTGAATGTTTGCTTCTAGTATTTTGTTGTTAATTTTCCTATGTGTAGTTGCTGCCTATGATTAAGGTTACACTCACAATGTTACCATTAATGTACGAGTATGTTAATTGGTAATATTTTTTTTGCTTCATGTAAACCTAATGGTCTAAATATGAAGTAATGAACTGAGAAGTAAACTTTTAAGCTGATGATGATCCAGCAGAAATGTTAATTGATAAGTTGATTAGTAGTAATGATAACTTTTATATTGCATTATCATATAATAAAAGATAAAGGCGAAATTTCATATTTTATTGATAATAATTATAATGCTGAAGATACTTGACATTGTTTTCAATATATTAGCAATGTCATAACTATATAATTAGTTCCCATTGTCATGGAACTTAATCCCCTTAATCAAAGACACGTAGTTCATGAGCTGCGTCTCTGTTTTAGTTTTGTTTTAGCGTAGCTATGAGCGATCACGGTAAGGCCTAGGTGCCTACCGTTCCGCGCACACTGAGAGTGCAAAGGCGGCGGTGCTGCCGCGCTCTTGGTATTGGCACAGAATAAATAATAGTACGGTGCATACTTACAGTGATTGGTGGCGTTTCGCGCGCTTAATTGTTAACCATCAGCAACAAGCCTATCGCTCGAAGCTGGTAGCGACGTGAGGCTGTAAGAGTACGAATAACATACGCTAACGCGTGGTATTGGGGTGTGATTCGGCTTGATGCTCAAAGATAGTTATTTAAAGTATCGACTTTTTCCGAGATCAAAGAAGTGAAACTTCTGTATGTACTGTTATCTATTCTGGTATATACATGGTATACCGCCCGACGCAGGTCGGATTGATTCTTCTGTACCCAAAGATTTGGCATAATAAATTGGCATCATAATGGATGTGGGTATGAAGGACGAGGGGTCACAGATGTTACTATATTTGTGACCATAGTAGGTATCCCACTAAAATGTGACACAGTTTAACAATATACATTGTTAAACTGTGAATGTGCTGAGGATGACTTGTTGATTTTATGGACTGCCATTTCAATAATTTTAAGCGTTTTCTTACTGATACAATATGTGTTTTGTGTAAATCTTATGACAATAATAAGTAACAAATGCCACGTTCGTAATTTATAGTGGAATTGAATTGATGTGTTGGGCATTGGTGGCACTGTGGACTCGGCGCTGGCCTTCTGGTCGGGGGATCCGGGGTTCGATCCTGCCATGTGACAGTGTTTTATTTTCTTCGCCTTTTCGATTTTCGTATGTGCATCTGACGCTCCTGCGGTAGGGAGCCTGCGTGCTTCTGCGAGGAGATTCGGGGTTGTATGTGGGGTCGACCGACCCGCGCTGGCCCGGCGTGGTTGAGTGAGACCTGGACGCCCTGTGTTGGGATGGACTCGAGCCCCTCGGTGGGGGCTTGTGTGGACTGTGCGAATTTGTAGCATACAATTCGTGGTTAGCAATGAATAAAGTCTGTTTGGGCTTTGACAAAGTTAAGTGTCTGGGTTTACAAAGTTAAAGTGGCAAAGGTCGAGAGTCGAGAGGTCGACAGCCGAGATTTCGCCCGGACTGATGGGTCTTCGGTGGCCACATTGATCAGGGTTTGACACGGTATGCTGAGGACGCGAGTTCGGAACCGTTTGGGTCAGGATTTCTTCTTGTTTTGATTTACTCGTTTCTCGACATATTTAGAATTTTAAGGAAAGTGCAAACTCACAAAAAAAGGTCTTATAGTTCTTTGGAATGAATATCCTTTTTAAGTTACATAAAATAATGTGTTAAAATGGTTTCTACACATGGTTCCTACACACATTATTAGAGTTTGCGGAACAGTAGTTATTACAAAACTAAAAACGAATGGTTTAAAAACCTACAAAATGGGGTTAGGTAGTGTTAGGGAATTCCTAGAAATATAGGTAACTCAAAATGAGTTCTAGTTTTGAGTATCTATCTCAGGTATACATCTCTTAGATGTATACCTCAGCCTCAAATTATTGTTCTGAGACCTCAGCAACCTATACAGTGCACATTATGTCAAATATATTTAGAAAAAAAAAATCAAGATAAATATTTATAGATTATAGATAGATAGTTGGTACTGTTAAATTAGCAGTGGTGGCTGTTACCCTATTACCATTAAGACAAGTGAAAGATATTAAATTACATAACTAAAGTTATATTAATTATAGTTTTTTTTTTAATAAAAATATTTTTTTTCCGAATTAAATTTGAAATGAACCTCTTATATTGGGACAGAGATTTTGACCACATCAACTTTCTTTTGTTTGGGGAGGTCCTACTGGAGGAGATCTGGTTATCTAGTGAAGAATATAAAGTTGGTGAATTGCCCACAATGCATAGAGTAAGTTAGTAAGATAAGTATATAGTAGGAGTTAAAGATGTTTCCAATTTAATTCTTCCTGGTGCAGGCCATGGAAAAGAAACTTGAAATGAATGTATAGGGATGTAACTTGTCTTCATCTGACCAACTGGTGATATGTTGAAGGAAATACTTCCCATTCCGAGCTTGATTTCGTTAAAAAAAAATGAATGGGTATAAACGGGATACTGAGCTGGTGTCGCCTACACGTTAAGCATTAAAACAATTTTTGATCTCTTTAGTTATGTATCAAGCATGGCGGAGGCTGTTTGATTTGAAGAGACCGGCAGAAGTTTGTCTACTACTATAACACGTGTGGATGACTCATCAGATATAGCAGAAGTTAATGATTAGGAAGACCCATATTGTGAGGGCCAGAAGGAAGGCAGCCTCGAGCATGAAAAAAAAAAAATGCTCAATGGGCTCGTCATTTACTGTACTACAAACTTCTTCTTTTTTGCCGTCGGGAGTGTCGCGGAGTACCGCGAATACTCTGTCTACTTCCGGTAAGAAACGAAATGAATAAATTGATACAATGATTATGTTTCTAATATTGTTATGGGTAATAAATAAATTATGAATCTAATTATGTGAATTATTAATGTTACCGATACTACCAGCAGCATTCCCAATTCCTCTGTCAGTATAAATAGCGTTGTGTCGACTCAGTGGTAATAATGGTATTGTACTGTGTCGGTATTTTAATAATGTTATCCTGCTTTGCCTATAAGGCAGACATGTGGCTTTCTCTTGTGACTTGTTCACTTCGGTTCTGAACATCATAGTGATCGAGTGATAAAAGGCGAGACCTGGGAGCGAAGAAAGGTGCAGCAGGTGAGAGTGTGAACTGGCCAGGTGGCGTGGTTATAAATAATATAAGGATATATTATGGTAAGTGCCTGATGGCTTAGTTAAGAATTATGCAAGTTCATGAAGTATGGTCCATCTGATATGTTCAACCACAGAACACTGGAAGAGGTTTCTATGTTCTGTGTGTCCAACAGTGGCCGGAGAGCTCGGCCTCTCCTGATCTCTTCCTGGGGGCGTACGAGTTGCGTCAAGGGCACTTGGTCTGGACCACGTGAGGCATCTGGTGATGCAGGCGATGAAACCGCCTAGTTGTGTGAGAGAGATCAGGAGTGTCAGTTGCGAGGCATGGGCAGACTATAGGGGAGGTTGGAGGTCTGTGAGGGGGTGAGCCCCCGTGGTTGTGTTGATGAAGGGTTGTGTTGTTGAAGGCAGCTCTCGCGGTCCCCCTAACGGAAGGGACAGGTGTAATGCGTCCTAGATGCGTCTAGGTTTCCTGTCGTTACTGAGAATTTCTCGGCTTCCGTGCAGAGAGTAAAGCGGGCCGTATGACCCGCTCCATCGAGTATGGCTCTCAATACGTGTATGGTTTACACCACACAGCTTGTAGATGATAGAAATAAAAGAGTATATACAACTGATTGATATATTGTATAAACTGATAGATTAATTAACTGCTAAAATGCTATGATAAAATGCTGATGATAAATGAGTACACGCCTAACGCCGCGCGAGGTATTAGGTGAACTAAGTAAAATGCTTATGAATCAAATTATGCTGAAATGCACTTTGTACGTTGAAACCGTACATGCTCCCGCCCAAGGAGATGAATAATGAGATGAACGACATGATTTACAAGGTGATAATACAAATTGCTTAAATTAGAAATGTTAATACAGATGATTCCCGACAAAATTAATCTTCGCTTATATCAAAACTACATTTTGTTAAAATAGGAGAGGTCGCCTTACTAACTTTCGCGTTTAGTTCCATGAGAGAATTTGACCTTTTCGCACTAGCACTAACACTTTGCTCTTGTTTACACTCACTCTTATTTCCGACACTCACTCGTTGTTTTTCAACACTGCACTGTTCACTAGACACAACACTAACACTAACTTGAGTGGGAGCCCCGGCCGCGGCGGCCTGTAGGCCCGCCGGAGCTGGCTGGTGCTGGAGGAGGGCGCTCGCCCGGCGGCGGCGGCACTCCCGCCACGCCAGGGCGAGCGCGCCCGCCGCGCAGGCTGCTGCTACCACGTAGATCACGACATACTGATGGATGTCGTGTGTAGACATTGACTCTTCGCTGTCGTCTAAGCTGTCTTCTGCCGCTTTTATGTTCTTTATTTTGCTACTGATTTCTCGCAAGGAACTATTGTATTCATTCATATCATCATCTAACTGACTGATTGGAATTGATAAATTGATGATATGGTTGATGGGTGCGATCTTAGGTGCGAAAACTCTCGGCTCGATATTAATTACATTTTCTCTGTCCTTATGTGAATTAATTATGAAGTGCTCACTTTTGACTATACAATTTGATGCCATTGCAATAACACTCACTCCGGTTAACGACGCGCCGGTAACCCGATCGTCGCATATAAATCTAAGCGCACACTGATTGCAGCAACTAAATAAATATGTGTTCGATTGTAATAATGCACTCCAGTGTGATAAGCAATTCCTAGTGGAAATTGCGCATTTATCTTCATTAATATTTCGGGTGCAGAAATTCTCATCGGACTGTCTTTGATATATTGGCTTTTGAAGCTTACAAAAATAAACAGATGTATCGAACTCGGAACATTTTTGATAAAACTCGGTCTCTTCAATTGCTATAAAAGTATCTTTCCTTATATTCATAGCTATATACTGTGATATTGGATTTATATTTACCATTGTCTTGCCGACTTGATGACGAATCGGTATTAAATTATAAATAGCATAGTTATCCCTATTAATTAATGGCAATCTAATTTCAAAAATAAAATAATTTTGGGTCATCCTTGCTTTGACCTTAAGAACTTTATAAAGTTTTGGGAGGTCCATCATCATGTCATCAATAGGAAGTGATAAGTCTTTCGGCAGTTGGCCTGAAATAATATTTAGCTCGGAGCTGAATTGTGCTGGGGTCAATAAATGAGTATTGAAATGATTAGCGCTCGTAATAGTATTCAGTAACATGTCTTGAATGCCTTTAAGACTTTGCAAAATGTTGTTCGCCGTTATAGTAGAAATAATAAACTCATTGCTGATCTCGATCATTTGTATATCACTTTTAAGGTTGTTTGCAATTCGCTCAAGGTTGTTGAGATGTTGATTAAACATTTTATGCTGTTTAGCTACGGAATCTTCCATCCTTTTTAGTAAGTTATTCTCTGCCTCTATGACTGTTGTCTGATTTTTTAGTAGATGTACCAAATGACCTTGATTTTTTCGAAGTGACTCGATATCCTTCTGATATTGCTCAGCAAACCGCGCATCTAAAACACCGAATAGCGAGTTCGCGATGTATCCGACGCCATCGATAAGGCCACGGCGCACGCGACTGCTTGGCGGCGGCGGCACCGAAGTAATCGAAAACTGCTGAGTTAACAAAATGCGATCATAGAACTCTAATTCAGAAAATCCATGACGTAATTGTAATATTATTATGTTGCACTGGGCTTTTTCTTTCGTTTGTGCACATATTTCTTCTAAATGTTTGAGGTGAATAGAAAGTAATTTTGATCCTTGCCAATATGGTTCCATATTATAATAGGTAACAATTTTCCAATCATTTTGAACTAATTTCATATTAGCTATCTCATCAAAATAAAGACCTTTGCTATCTTCTATTTTTGTTATATTGTACGCGCTTTGTACTGTCGATGTAAAAAATAACATAAGGGTCATAATTATTGATAAAACGTTAAGTTTCATGCCTTTTCCTGATGTTTTTCTTTTTGGCGGGGTGTTTTCGATGAGTGTCGTGTGGTGATTTTCGTCTCGTTTCTCTTCTTTGTTTTTTGTATGGACCGGTAAAACTGATAATTTAAGAACGGGTCGTTTTAAGATTCCGTTTTTAGTTTTCACGCTGACAACCCGCACGTGACCGTCGCTGCCGGGATGGATTTCCACTACTTTGCCTAAGGCCCATTTTCCCGCTGGCAGGTTCGCATCGTGAATGATGACAATATCATTTATGCTAATATTTGGCTGTGATTGCTGCCATTTACTGCGTTTTGATAACTGCACAAGGTACTCCGTGCGCCACCTACGCCAAATGTCTCCAAATATTTTTTGAGTTAGTTGCCACCTTGTTCTTTCGTCTCTTTCTGTTTCGATTACAGAGAGGTTGGGGCCTGATGCTAGAAAATGTGATGGCGTTAGATAATTGATATCACCCGGATCTTCGGTTAGCGCACATAGTGGCCGGGAGTTGAGACATGCTTCGAGTTGCGACAGTAAAGTGTGAAATTCTTCGTATGTGAGTTTCTGTTCTCCTAGAACTCTCCGGAGATGATGTTTGAGACTCTTTACTGCCGCTTCCCACAGACCTCCAGCGCTCGGCCACGATGGGGCATTAAAATGCCAGGTTATTTGCATTTCGCTGATTTCCGTATAAAATTCATTACTTAATATTGATTGCAAATTGATATACTCGCTTGATAGAACCCGGGAAGCTTTTGTGAAATTGGTCCCGTTGTCACTATAAATGTGACGTGGGGAGCCCCTCTTAGCTGCCATTCTGCGCAATGCTGCTAGGAACGATGATGATGTAAGATCCGAAACTAACTCCAGATGCACTGCCTTCGTCACCATGCATACGAAAACAGTCACGTAACCCTTAGAAGTCTTAATGCCTCGTCCCTTGCTTGATTTCACATCAACATGGCCTGTTAGGTCCACGCCTGTATGATAAAAGGGTCGTGTCGGAGTTGTTCTTGAATCAGGTAGGTCACCCATCAACTGATGCTGTTTTATAGGGCTGTGCCTCCTACACAGAATACACTGCCGGATACGACTTTTAACTGTTCTATTTCCTGACAAAATCCAATATTTTTGACGGAGCCATGAATGAGTGAGTCGGGCACCGCCGTGAAATGTTTGTTTGTGCGCGTGATCTATTAACAGTGAAGTAACAATATGATTATGTGGCATTATTCTAGGATGCTTCATTTCGAACTCAATATTAGCTGACCGTAATCGCCCGCCGACTCTCAAAATACCATTTTTATCTAAAAATGGGTTTAAGCACAATAGCTTGCTTTTTGATGTCACTGACCCACAATTACGTAAATTCTGAATGTCTTCTGAGAATTCACATTGTTGGACGTATTTAATTATTTTTGTTTGTGCTAATTCGAGTTCATATGCTGTTAAAAATGTTTGTGTCGGACGGTCACGTGTCACGGCTCGCATTACCCAGGCGAGCACGCGTGATAGTCGGGTAAAATTGCTGTATTTGCTTATTAATAATGAGATAATATTTTCATTTCTTCTATGATCAATTTGCGTGATGTTTGTATGGATTTTCTTTATTTCTAAATTTGTGGTTGGAATTATATATTTTGAATTATGTTGATTGTCAAATGATTTTAAGCAAGGGGGTCCATTCCACCATAATGAATAGTTCTTTAATTGATCTATTGTCATTCCACGACTAGCACAGTCAGCTGGGTTTTCCTGAGACTTTATGTACCGCCAACTTGAGGGCTTCATTACTTCCGTGATCTTTTTCACTCTGTTGGCTACAAACGGTTTCCATTTGCTTGGTTCTCCGTGGAGCCAGCCCAGCACGGCTGTGGAGTCGCACCAACCATACATTTCTATTTTATGTTGAAATAGGCCTTCCTTTACTTTACTCATTAATTTAGCTAATAGTTCAGCCCCGCACAGTTCTTTTCTCGGGAGTGAGACTTCTCCAAACTTTTCACTTGAATGTTTATTTACAGGAACCAACTTTGTTTTTGCGACTAACAAAACGATCGACGCTGGTGCCTTTGAATGTATTTGCACCCTCGCGTAAATAACACAAGCGTAGGCCTTTATGGAGGCATCACAAAACCCGTGTAATTGAATGATGTCTTCTTGATTACATTGCAGCCATCTAGGTACTTTAATTTGGTTGATTTTTTCTATGTCGGATCTTAATTTTACCCACTCTATATGAATATGTCTCGGTATGACGTCATCCCATTTTAAATCTAAGAGCCAAATATTTTGAAAAAGTAATTTTAATTGAACTACAGCCGGAGACAACCAACCAAGGGGGTCAAAAATTTTGGAGATTTCACCGAGTAATTCTCTTTTAGTTAATTTGTCATGGGTGGGTTCCGACATCTTACATTTGAAAGTAAAATTGTCTTCTTTTGGGATCCAAGTAAGACCTAATGTCTTTGTCGACTCCTGATGTTTAAAATCGAAATTTTCTTGATGATCTTTACAACTGCTGATATTTGCTAACACTGCAGGTTCATTTGATGACCACTTACGTAGGTTGAATCCTCCTAATTTTAAAAGGGTGCTGATATTAGTCTGTAATTGTTTTGTTGACTCAATGCTGTAATTTCCGGTTAAAAGATCATCCATATAAAATTCTTCTTTTACGGCCTTTGCTGCTTCCGGGAATCGATGACCTTCGTCCATTGCTAATTTTTTCAAAGTTTGCATGGCCAAAAACGGTGCAGCTTTGGTACCATAAGTGACCGTCGCCAATTGATATTCACGTAAGGGTTTATTTTGACCTTCCCGCCATATGATTTTCTGATATCTTTGATCGTGTTCGTGAATAAGAATTTGCCTGAACATTTTCTCAATGTCGGCGATGATCGCATATTTATATTGTCTCCAACGTATTACAAGAAGCATTAAATCTTGTTGTAAGTTTGGACCCCTATACATAAGATCATTTAAACTTAGGCCGGTTGATGTCGGTTGTGACGCGTTAAATACGACACGCAATGACGTCGTAGTCGATTCGGCGCGCTGTACTCCATGATGCGGCATGTAGTAACTAGGTATCTGATTACTCAATGCCAATCGCATGTGACCTAAATTTAAATATTCTGCCATAAATGAATTGTAATCAACTGCTATTTTTTCTTGTTTTTGAAGTTTTCTTTCGACTTGAAAAAATTGTGCTAGGGCCTTTGATTTTGATAATCCTAATTTTGATTCTATATCTGAATGCAACGGGAGACGCACTTCATACCGACCATCTGTCTTCCGGGTTGTAGTTGAATCATAAAATTCGAGGCATCTTTGATCTTCTTCAGACATATCATTGTTTTCATGAATATCTTCAAGTGACCAGAAGCGTTGTATATCGTCAACATTTAGCAACAAGACGTTACACTGATAAGACTTCACGTTACCGCAGAGTATCCAACCTAACCTAGTCTGCTGTGCTATCGGGGTTGAGTTGCCGGGATTAATGATGCCGTCCATCATGATTGATGCGTAAACATCAGCTCCTAATAATAAGTCGATTGAACGACTTTGATAAAACTCTGGGTCTGCTAATTGTATATTTTGAATATAGGGCCATGAAGGTTTGCTAAATGATTGATTTGGTAAATTATTTACCGCTTGCTTCATGATAAAAACATCGACTTTCATTGAAAACTGTTCGTAAATTGATTTTATGTTGATATTAATTACACCTTTGCAATTATTTTCGGTAGACCCTACTCCTACGATTATGCCCTTGCATCGCTTCCTCCGCAAGCCCAAAAGCTGAGCTGCATTCTCAGTAATGATCGACGTCTGTGACCCTTGGTCGATGAGGGCACGCATGATGTGTTCAGTTCCATCTTGGGCTTCAACCTTGACCCGTGCTGTTGCTAGTAAAACCTCTTGAGTGTCGTCCTGTAAGATGCTCATACTATTTTTTGGAATGACTTTGTCCTTGCTAGATGCGCTTGGCATTACGTCATTTGATTTTACCGTAAATGCCTCGTGTAAAAGAGTGTTGTGGTCGCCTTTACAAAGCCGACAACGTTTGGTTGAAAAGCACACCTTACCTTTGTGATCATAGAGACAGTTTTTGCAAAATAATAATTTATTTATTGTTTCCCGCTTCATGTCGGGTTGAAATTCGATAAAGGTGTTGCAATTGAATATGGCGTGTTCTTTGTCACAGACTGGGCATTTTTGTAATGAAGGTCGATTAATTTTGCAAGTTGAATTATAACTTTTGGTAAATTGATTTCCTGATGGATTAAAAAAATGATATTTTTTGATATTTGATGTTGATGGTATTGGTCGATGCTGCGTTTGATGATGTTGATTTATTTTGGAGGTATCAGGTTTTCTTTTTGATGATTCCAAGGCCGTGAATTTTCCCTCCAAAAATTCCAAGAACTCTTGAAGCGAAGGTAACCCTCTCGGGTTTTTTAGCGATTCTATATAATCGTTATGAGTGTCGGAATCTAATTTTTGCGAAATGAGATAAACAATCAAGGGGTCCCAGGTAGTAGTGTCTACACCCAGGTTTTTTACGGCATTTAGACACTCATTAATCGTATCATGAATACGCTTAATGCTTGATGCTGATTGTACTTGCATATTCGGTATATTCGTCAAGATATTCATGTGTGAGTTGAAAATTAATTTTGTGTTGTTATACCTTTGATTAAGGATCTCCCACGCAACTTGATAATTATCAGATGTTATATGTAAATGTTGAATTAATTTTTCAGGCTCGTTGCGGAGTTTACTTTTGAGGTATTGCATTTTTTGTGCGCTGGGTATGGACCTGTTGTTATGAATGATCTCAGTGAATAGGTCCTTGAAGGATACCCAGCTATGATAATTTCCGCTGAAAATTGGTACATCTACTTGAGGAGTTGATCTCTCTCTGTGGCACTCTGCCCACATTTTTGTATTGATTTGCTTTTTTATCTCGATATACTTTAGCTCGTATTTACCGAACGCTTCTTCATATTCCAAATCTTCTTCGTACATTTCACTGTCGATTTCCCAGTGTAATGTATCGATAGTTGACCAACGCGATGTAATTGATTTTAATACGTCATCGAATTCCCACTTCTCCTTAAGAGATTCAAGGTCGATGTTGTTTAATGTTCTGGCGAATGCTTTAAAATTACTTCTTTGCTTTCTCAACATCTCCTCCAGCCTACTACTCGTTCCTCTTGATTTTGAAGGGTCCATTTCCGATCGTTGAGAATCTGATACATGATGTTGCTGATTGGTTCCCGATGTTTGCGCTATTGTACCGGGAGTTAACAACGGAGTTGCTGGCCTTAAAAGTGATTTTTCTTTGGGTTCGCTTGGCAAATATTTTTGAATAAACGAGCGTGCGTCGTTGTAATAATCTAAAGTTCTGTTATAACAGTTGCTTGTAAAATACTCGTGACTATTATCGTTATATTCACATAATTTAATATGGTTACATTGGAATTCTTGCCAATAGGATTCCAAAGTGCTTAATCGCTTTTTTACAACAGCCGGAGTTTTACGCTCCGCACCATCTTTCTTAAAATTAACAAAAAGTTGCTCAATCGCACCCATAAGCTGATTTTGGTTTGCCAGAAGATCTTCCATAATGATTTGTAAAATATGTAGGTACTGACTCACCGAAGTTGCTGGTTACTCACGTCACGCGCAAGGTCCAATCCACGTCACAATCAAAATTTTACACGCGAAAAGGTCCTGCTCATGCGGAAGCTCGAAGGACCATAAAGATGTATGGTTTACACCACACAGCTTGTAGATGATAGAAATAAAAGAGTATATACAACTGATTGATATATTGTATAAACTGATAGATTAATTAACTGCTAAAATGCTATGATAAAATGCTGATGATAAATGAGTACACGCCTAACGCCGCGCGAGGTATTAGGTGAACTAAGTAAAATGCTTATGAATCAAATTATGCTGAAATGCACTTTGTACGTTGAAACCGTACAATACGTATAGATAAGACGATACTTCGTGAACAACCTATGTTACTCCTTAAAGTTATTAATCCGTTTTGTTCTTATGTCGTGTAACCTATTGTATGCATAACGGTTCATATAAACCGCCACGACACAAGTGTTCCTAGAAGATATTCAGGCTCCATGGCTGGGCTTTGACCACTGAGGAGCGCTCCTCTCTCCGCTGCTGTTCAGGTGCTGTATCATATGGGACACTTGCTATAGTGAGTTTGTTTGTTTATTACTTAGGTTAAGGTAGTTCTAACGTGCGATTCTGACTCCGTGTATCATGGACGTAAGTACATCCCGGAGTTTGGTTATGGTTAAGTGCGAAGAGTTTTCCGCCCCCCAAACGACCCGGCCGTGTACAAAACACTAATTTTGATAAGAACAATGTTTATCGTCCCTAAGGCCAAAAGATGCTATACTTGCCATAAACATCGTCATGGGCTCCCGATAGGAACAAATTATAATTAGTTCTAAATAAAATCAATAGATGTCGCGGCATGTACCATACTAGAATGCAAGAACTTATTCTTACGCATTTTGTAAATATTAAGCTGTAACTAACCACTAGATGTTTTAATTAAAAAGAAATTATTATTTTCAAAACAAATTTGTTAATTTTTTAAGTAAAATTGATTAGTTGCAAAATTAGTCTGCTTTGTTGTGCTTTTTTGTTTTGAACTGCCATCTATCGTGAGCTAGTGTTAATATCTCGTCCAGACGTCAATAAGTTTGAAATTTAAAAGTATGACTACAGATGGCAGTATTTCAGATACTGATAAACAGAAGTGAGCTTGAACTGAGTGTTTGCGTTTTGTTTTCCAACTGTGTTTGGCATTTTTATGTCTAAATCGCAGATTAGGTACATATTCCCAGATTTTCCCTCCTTGTGGTACACGTCGATTTTGGCACACATTGCAGTGTCTACGTGTGCGTCTATCGTTCCCACCGTGGTGACTTGGAGACAACTCGACTTTTTGAACACCTAAGTCGGGTGGCAGATGACGCGCAGGAGCAATTTCCTTCCGCCGAGCTGGTGTTTTTAGGGGACTTCAATGCTCACCACGAGTTGTGGTTAAGTTCCTCTAAAACTGACCATGCGGGTAGGACTGCCCACGCATTCGCTCTCACGCACGACCTGACACAATTGGTTACCCAGCACACCAGGGTACCAGATATTATCGGTCAAGCGCCCTCTTTGTTGGACCTTCTGCTGACAAATCGCCCCGACGGATATCAGGTGGTGGTTCGAGCTCCACTAGGATCTTCAGATCACTGCCTGGTATCCGTCTCAGTGCCTCAGGCGTCGCGACCGTCGCCTGTGGTTGCAGCACGCCGTCTGTGGCACTATGCGTCAGCAGATTGGGACGGTATGCGGGATTATTACGCGTCTGTCCCTTGGTGGCAGCGCTGTTTCAGTGGGATGGATCCGAACTCCTGCGCTACCTCTGTTGCTGACGAGATCAGACTAGGAATGGAATATTATATTCCACATTCCAATCTCGTCAGTAGAGGGAGACGTAACCTCTGGTTCAATTGCGAGTGTGCCTCAGCTGTTGAAAACAAACAGCTAGCTTACCGCGCTTGGATCAGAGGTCGAGCTTCTAGGGATCCCAATACTAACCTACTGAAAACAGCCTATAATAATGCCACCAAGTTGTGTAAGAGGGCTTACATTAGAGCGGATGCTCAGCGCATTGCACAAGTGGGTCAGGAACTGCTAGCGCACCCTACGGGTAGCCGTTCTTTCTGGCGCCTGGCCAAAGCTGTGCAATCAAACTTCTGCCAACCCTCGCTGCCACCGCTGAGACATGCCGATGGCTCACTTGCTCATCAGCCGCAGGAGAAAGCCGACCTCCTGGCAAAACTCTTCGCGGCCCATTCCCGTATCGATGACTGTGGTGCACAACCTCCGACACTGTCCAATTGTGGCAGCACTATGCCCGATATCCGCATCAGACAGCGAGATGTGCGGGCGGAGCTACAGTCAATTGATATTCGAAAAGCAAGTGGACCAGACGGCATTCCTGCGATTGTACTTAAGAAGTGTGCAGCGGAGTTGACTCCGGTCCTGACGCGTCTATACCGTCTGTCGTTCTCTGCTGGTTGTGTGCCGAAATCTTGGAAAGAGGCCAATGTCCAGCCGGTTCCCAAAAAGGGAGATCGTTCTGATCCGGCTAACTATCGCCCTATAGCCGTCACTTCCATTTTGTGTAAAATCATGGAGAGGATCCTTAACACCCAGCTGATCCGTTACCTGGAAGGTCACTCGTTGCTTAATGACCGTCAGTATGGGTTTCGTCCTAAACGGTCAACAGGTGACCTTCTAGCGTTCCTTTTGCACAAATGGGGTGAATCTATCGATAAGTGCGGCGAGTCTGTGGCTATTAGTCTCGACATCGCCAAAGCTTTTGATAGAGTCTGGCACAAGGCTCTCCTTTCCAAGCTTCCGGCATACGGATTGCCCGCTCAGTTCTGTACGTGGATTGCCAGCTTCCTCCACGAGCGTAGAATTCGCGTTGTCGTTGATGGTTGCGCTTCGCGGTTCGTGGCAGTGAATGCTGGTGTTCCACAAGGCTCCGTTCTATCCCCAACATTGTTTCTTCTGCATATCAATGACATGCTTTCCTTGGGAAGTATACATTGCTATGCAGACGACAGTACAGTGCATGGGGGATATCACGGAAGCTCAGGGGCTGCTCGTGGCAATATTGATAGGGAGAGGCAGAATCTTATCATTGAGCTCAACAAGACGCTGGACCTCATCTCCGAATGGGGTTCCAACAATCTTGTCGAGTTCAATGCTAAGAAAACACAGGTGTGCGCGTTCTCGGCGAAAAGGTTACCTTTCCTCCCACCTCCTTCTCTTCAGGGCACAACCCTTCACACACAGAGTAACATCACCTTGCTCGGAATGAACATTCGCTGCGATCTGAACCCCAGAGACTACATCGAATCCGTTATAACTGCTGCCTCACGGAAACTCGGTGTCCTAAACAAGGTGCGTAGGTATTTTGCGCCGGACCAACTATGCCTGTTGTATAAAACTCAGGTTAGGTCTTGCGTGGAATATTGCTCGCACCTTTGGGACGGCTCCGCTCAGTACCTCCTCGATGCTCTGGACAGATTGCAGCGTCGCGCTATTCGAATAATTGGCGATGTAGAGGCAACTAACACCCTCGAGCCTCTACAACTTCGTCGTGACATCGCCTCTCTTAGCGCCTTTTACCGAATGTTCCATGGGGAATGCTCTGAGGAGCTCTTTAACCTTATCCCTCCCTCTTCATTCCTTAACAGAAACACGCGTAAGGGCCTTCGGAGTCATCCTTACACTGTATCTTCCTTTTCACACCGTACCAAGAAATTCCAAGATTCCTTCTTCTGTCGTTCATCCCACACTTGGAATTCTCTACCTGCGCACGTGTTTCTTTCATCCTACAACATGGGTTCCTTCAAAAGAGGTGTGAAAAAGCATCTTTTAGGCCGGCAAGGGGCGGGCAGGTAGGATAGTGGATGTCGTCCCTACTCTATCTGTCAACTCATTTGGGCCTCTTTCACCGCTTAACATCAGGCGGGAGGAGGTCATTTGCCGGGCCTTACATAAAAAAAAAATATTCTAACATCTCAATGTTATCAAATTTTCGTTTGTCGTTAAATAATTTAGAAGCTAATGTATATTGTATGTAATGTAATGTTCTTACCTAATGTATATTTTATACATTAGGTAAGAACGAATATGATGAATTATTATTTTTATTAAGTAAATAAATGTTAAATATTTGTTTTGATTATATTGTTATCTTTTGAACTAATTGTTTAAAAGTATTGCGACTGTGAGTTTCGAGGTGAATTTGTGCTTGCTAATTTCTAGTGTTTTATCGACAACCTGCAGGCCTTTTCTCTAACTTCGGTTGCTAACTAGAACTGTTATTTTTGAAAGAAACTTAACAATAAATGATTAAACGAACTAACCTTAAGTGAAGTTCTATCATAATTATACGAGGGTTTCGTCCGGAGAGTTCAGTGCGAGTGGTGGATCCTAGCTAGACGGTGATACTACATGTGTTATACCTTTATTATATTCCAGTTAGTAATCTAGGAGGACGAAGCCTGAAGTATAACTAGTAATGGATATAATAGTTTCTTTCAAAAATGACAGCTCTAGTCCCACTGTAGTTAGCGAATAGGCCTACTGGCTTTGAAAACGGACAATTCGAATTAGATACACAATACACGATTATACACAATATACGACTGCTGCAATTTTAAATTTGGACTCCGACGAACAATCCACGCACGACGATTATTAGGCTTTTGAATGTCGGTCGTAATAGCAATCACTTTCGTAATGCACGGTTAGCGCAGAGGTCGAGTGATCGCTTGCTGCGCAACGGGTCGTGAGTTCGATTCCCGTACGGGACTAATATTTTGTATGGCCTACAGAAATTTGTTCCGGTCCGGGCGTATGTGAATGTGATATTCTATGTTTGTAACTGCACCCACGCACAACACAGGAGAAAACCCTAGTGTGGGAAAACATTTGTTATAAAAAAAATAAAAATAATTAAAAAAAACTGGTGTAGCTTACAGCAAAATGAATAAAATGTCATTTTGAAGAATATATTACATTTTGATATCTATCTCTACGCGATCCTGAGAAAAGGGGTCTTGAAAGAAAGACAGACGAACAGAACAACGAATCCTATACAGGTTCCGTTTTTTCCTTTTGAGGTACGGAACCCTAAAAATGATATTTTGAGCTTAAGTTTTCAATTCCTTTACTGATCTGTAGTATTTTTTTATTCAGTTGGTAAATAAAGTAAGGCGTTTTATTTGGCCTAAGGAAATATCTTACCCTGTTAATATAAATGAAAAAGTACATCGATTTAGTCAGATTCTTCCTGGGTACTGTGGTGGAAATTTTTCTGTTATGGGCCAAAGCAATGTCTTGTTAAAAATATTTTCACATCATTATTTCAATTACTTAGCTAGGTAGTCACTTTCTACTCTTTTTCTTTAATTTTATATACCTACAAAATTAGATATGAGAAAAGATTGGTGTTAAAAATAGTATTATATATAGTAGGTACCTACTTAAATGTCAGAATTTAACGAGTTTAATTCCCGGTTTATGTAAGTACCGAAAACTTTAAATACAGCTTTACCTACTATTTTTTGAAAATGAATTTATCATCAATATTTAGGGTACATTCCCTTTCAGAGAGAACACCGGGGAGTTTTAGTGGGTAGGCCTGGCGCTCTGCCTAAAGAGCCCCACACACGCTCGCCGTCTAGCCAACGGCGGGTACGGTGCGGTTAAACGCATTTCCCCTCCGAGAAAAAAAACGGGTACATTCCTTTCGTCATAAATCTTTAATTTCCATTCTGTAGAAATAATGGGAACATTGATAGTAGGTAATCCATCTGTTATTTTAAGGGGGCAAGGGGCGACCAATGGATGAGCGACCCCCAGTGGGCTATTGCGACCTGTACAGATCTATTTTGGTTCAAATTGACGAATTGAATAAAATGACAACTAATTAAACTAAATTAAGACTACATTCAATAAATTATGCACAATTCTTTGGCAAAATTTTTAATTATTGTATTACTTATAGTATTGGCAATAGCAAGGAAAGTTAGTTGGTAAAAATTTAAATTGACGAATTGAGTAAAATGACGAGAATTAATTGAACAAAATGAAGATTCATTCAAGAAATTATGTAGGTATTATTCTTTAGACACATTCTTAAGTTAAATTATTGTATTGTATGGTCGGTGAAGATGCAATGAAAGTAGGTAAGTACTCAAATTGACTTTAATAGTTTTATTTATTTTACTATACCTAAGTACATTTACCAAAATTACAGCTTCATGAAACATTGGAATTCTCAAAGAATATGATGTCTTTGCCCATTAGAACATTTCTTGTATTTTTTTTTATGGGATAGGGGGCAAGCGAGCAGACGTATCACCTGATGGTAAGTAATTACCGTCGCCCATGGACACCCGCAACACCAGAGGAGTTACAAGTGCGTTGCCGGCCTTTGAGGTGGGAATACGCTCTTTTTTTGAAAGTTTGAAGGTCGTATCGGTCCGGAAATACCGCAGGCGACAATTCGTTCCAAAGTTTGACTGTGCGAGGCAGGAAACTTCGAGAGAAACGCACAGTTGTGGACTGCCAACCATCTAAGTGATGGTCATGGATTTTTTGCCGCGTGGAACGATGGCGGAAAGAGGCGGCAGGTATAAGTCCGAACAATTCCTCGGAGCATTCCCCGTAATAAATACGATAGAAGATGCATAGCGAAGCGACATCTCTACGCAGCGCCAAGGTATCAAGCCGATTTGAAATTTTCTGGCAGTCGACGATTCGAGTCGCTCTCCGTTGAATGCGGTCCAGTGGGAGAAGTTGGTATTGGGGTGCCCCAGCCCAAAGATGAGAACAGTATTCCATATGAGGCCGAACCTGCGCCTTGTAAAGCTGAAGGCGGTGCACCGGAGTGAAATACTGTCTCGATCTATTGAGCACACCAAGCTTCTTAGAAGCTAATTTAGCTTT
Source organism: Schoenobius gigantellus (assembly GCA_963935595.1). Lineage (NCBI taxonomy): Eukaryota > Metazoa > Arthropoda > Insecta > Lepidoptera > Crambidae > Schoenobius > Schoenobius gigantellus. The sequence goes on along the minus strand of OZ012541.1, from coordinate 42,546,092 downwards.
ACCCTCTAAGTGGCCACGGAACTGGACTTCGCTCGATATGTCGACACCAAGGATCCCAATATTGGCTGATGCAGTTAGGGGAATGCCCTGAAAGCGAGGAGATACGACAAATGGCATTTTCTTTGCGGTGAACGCGCAAACCTGTGTCTTTGAGGGGTTGAAATGGACTAAATTAAGTCGACCCCAGTTAGAGACTTTCTCTAATGAAGTTTCGATTTCAGACACAAGTTTATTCCGGCACTCAATGACGTTTTCCCGAGAAGAGTTCGCACGGCCGTTATAGAAGGTGTCTTTTGTGCTGTCGTCTGCAGTGCTGCTGATTTGCAGCATATCATTGATATGCAGAAGGAATAGTGTAGGTGAAAGCACACATCCTTGGGGGACACCAGCATTTACAGACATTGGGTCTGAGCATTCACCGTCAATCAAGACCTTAATGCTTCTGTCTGCTAGAAAGCTAGTGACCCATCCACATAATTTCTCGGGAAGCCCATATGAAGGAAGTTTTGAGAGGAGCGCTTTGTGCCATACCCGATCGAAGGCCTTCGCGATGTCCAAACTAACTGCCAGTGCCTCCCCCTTCGCTTCAATTGCCTCTGCCCAATGATGTGTCAAGTAAACAAGAAGATCACCAGCAGAGCGACCCCTACGAAAGCCGTATTGTTGGTCACTGAGCAGCTGGTGATCCTCTTGGTACCGGAGAAGCTTGCGGTTGATTAGTGATTCCATTATCTTTGAAAACAAAGGGGTTATAGCTATCGGCCTGTAGTTGGACGGATTCGAGCGGTCACCTTTCTTAGGGATCGGATGCACTAAAGCTGTCTTCCATGAGGTTGGGACTACGCCAGATGAATAAGAGAGCCGAAATAGTCGCGTTAAAACCGGTGCCAACTCTGGAGCACACGTCTTTAGCACGATAGGAGGAATACCATCAGGCCCACTCGACTTGTGGATATCTAGGGTGATTAGTGCTTGACGCACTGAGCTTTGGTGGAACCGAATATCCGGCATTAAGCTCGTGCACCGTGGTATGGTCGGTGGTTCCTGTCCCCCGTCATCCAAGGTCGAGTTGGATGCAAAGAGTTTCCCTAAAAGATCGGCTTTCTCTTTAGCATCATGGGCTAATGAAGTGTTATCCTTGTGCAGTGGTGGAAAAGATGGCATGCAGAAATTTCCCTGAATAGCTTTGGCGAGAGACCAGAACGCACGGGACCCCGAAGGAAGACGCTCTAGCCTCTCGCCAATTCTACTGATGTGCTCCGACTTCGCTCTTGCAATGTCCCTTTTGAAGGATCTGGAGGCATAGTTATATTGCTTTTTCAAAGCGCTGGTATTTCCATCCCGAGACGTCACCGCGTTTACCCAGGCTTGATAGGTTTCCTGCTTCCAGCGAGAAGCCTTTTTGGAGGATTGACCAAACCAAGGTTGGAATCTGCCACCAATGGGGATAACTGAGGATGGAATGAAAATTTCCATACCTTGCAACACCACATCAGCAACAGACTCAGCGGCGGAGTTGGGATCATCCGGCATAAAGCAAACCTGCCTCCAAGGGTAGGACGCAAAAAAGGACCGCATCCCATCCCAGTCTGCTGACTTGTAGTGCCACACACGGCGACTACGTGCAACTCGAGGTCGTTGCAAGCACGTGAGTGGCGCCGAACTCCTAATGAGGCAGTGATCTGAGGAGCCAAGAGGGGCGCCGACAGATATGAGGTAGCCGTCGGGATGAGAAGTCAGCAGAAGATCCAACAGTGAAGGTTCATGGCACTCCACATCAGGAATTCGCGTGGGCTTAGTAACCAATTGTGTCAAGCCATATGCAAGAGCGAAGGCGTGAACAGATCTCCCCGCATGATCGGTCTTGCTTGAACCGAGCCATTCGGTGTGGTGAGCGTTAAAATCGCCAAGTATCACGATCTCTGCGAGTGGGATCTGCTGCTGCACAAAGTCTGCAGCCATTTGAACGTGCTCGATGAGTCGGTCGGTTTCGGTATCACCGCTATGGGACCTATAGAGGCACGAATAGACGCGGGGATGGTCGTCGCTGTCTACACGGAGCCATAAGGTGGAGAGGTCCCTACTTTCAAGGTGACCGAGGCGCCGAGAACATATATCGTCTCTGACGTACACGCACACACCGGCCTTAGGTGCGAAGAGGTGTTCCAGTCCGTACCCTGGGTAGGAAAGGTAAGAAGTATCCGCCGGAGACGATATCTGTGTCTCGGTCAAAAAGAGCAAGGCTGGCTTTACTGTCTCGAGGTGGTGGTGGACAGCATTCAGGTTGGAGTGAAGTCCCCTGATGTTGCAAAAGTCCACAGTCAGTGTGGCAGGGGGTGCCGTGGGTTTGCTCTTGCCCCAGGTATGTTTGAGCGCGGTTTTGCCCCCCCCAGAATACGAGGGGCGGCCTAGGCGTCCACGCCCAGGTATATTGCGTCCTGAAAGTGGACGTCCAGAGAGGGATTCTCCAACGCTAGCGCAGTTGGTACCCTCCTGGGGTAACAATCTGTTTAACTGCGCCATCATAGGGGGGGTAGGGGGGTTGGGCCTCCGGTATCCTCACTCACTCGACGAAACACAACGCAAGCGTTATTTCACGCCGGTCTTCTGTGAGGCCGTGGTATCACTCCGGTCGAGCCGGCCCATTCGTGCCGCAGCATGGCTCTCCCACGGGTTGTATTGGGTACGAGTATGTGTTTGGTTCAATTGTAAAATCTTGTCGCTCTCTAATAGTTTTGTGAGTTTATTAGCGACGGTTTTCTCTTAGTTGAATTTATTTAAATAAGTAGACAAATTAATGCTAAAGTCTAACAAATTACAAAAATTATATCATGTAGGTAAGTAGTTGCTGTTTCCGAGTATTTCCGGTTTCTATCAGAATCCCTTGCTTTAACTGCTTGTAAAAATTCTGCCATCTATTGACATGCTTACGTAACTACGCAATAAAACGTCGATTTTCGAACCAAAGCATTGCTGTGCTCTCTTTGGTTTTAGGAACAAAAAAGCAGTGTCCAGTGCTGCAGCCTGGCGAGAAAACTATGGTAACTTTTTAGTTACCCGAGATAGTTTCCTTAGGCGTGCACGGATTTGTACTATGGGATTGGGCATCTGTACTAGTATTATGTTATCTGTGACATCGTAATAGCTGTTTTTGCCGCCAAATAGGCCGTCAACATTAACATATTATAATAACCGCCAAGGAGGTTTCCTAGGAAATCTACTCCTTGCTTGTTTTATTGCAAGGTAAATGATAATATAGTTGATGATGATTTATAGGTCGAAAAGGAAAGTCATGTCGAACAGGAAAAGAAAGTTGACTGTAGACTACTTTATGAGAAACACACAAGAAGCTCGTAAGTTCTTGTCTTCTCATAAAAAGTACCGCAAATTTTCCTTTTGAAATTTTAAATAATAATTAATTGGACTATCGCTTTTTGAACAATCACCGATGGAAGGCGTCAATCGACCGAACTGGGCGGAATATTATTAACCAGCACTCAGTCAAAATTATTGGTTTAATTTGTCAATAGCACGAAGCAGGCTGTTACAAATTAATTATTTTAAATTTACCGATTTTATAATTTTTTTATTATAATGGTTAGTATGTTTATTTATATTTTGTACCTTTTCTATGAGGTGGAATAGCTTTGTGTACCATGCTGTAATTGACTGGTGTGTGTTGCACCCTTTCCTCAGTGTGTTGCTTGTCTACTAAAAACCAACCACAATTTGGATATTAAACCTAACGTCAATTCACTGATTTAGATGGTTCTGTTCATGAAGAGCACCACGAGAGCACACTCTCTATATTTCTGTGAGGAATAAGGTTGCCAGGTGGCCGGGACCCACCGGAATTGTCCCGGAATTGAGAAAAATGAGATACCGTGTATTCTCGTAAGTCGACAATAGCCCTCGCTTTCAATTTTGACAGTTAAAGTGCATCCATTACTATTTCGTATCAGTTCTTGTATTGACGTCACAATGATAAGTAATTTCAAGGCGACCGTGAAGGATTTTTTCTTATTCTTTGGTTCCTATGTGCCTATATCGTCCCGAATCAATTCGTGCCTAGGCTTTGGACGTTTTGTACGCTAAAAAGTTATTGCGTATATACTGTGGTCCCATTAGCGGCTTCGTCATTTTGCACGAACTATCGTCCAATAATCGTGCAATAATCCAAGATTTTTGACTAGAAATTTCTAGACACTTTATTATTGACGACAAATTTCTTTACTTCTGCATGTGTGCTAATAAATATATAATGCATTTATCCATCCTCCATTTTATCTCATTTACTACGAACGCATACGAAGTCCGAATATTCGCGACGATAGCCGAATATGACTGGTCCCATCTGCGTGTATCGCGTCAAAGCACGAAGCTTCGGGATGATAGGCGCATGTGGAGCCACGACATTAGGGTGTTTTTCATCCATTGCGGTATTGTAGTCATAGTGAGCAAGTGACATATCTTGAGTAATGAACTTTTATATTTTACTAGCTGCCCGCCCCGGTCCCGCACGTGTATACCAAAAACCAACCGCATACCTACCTACCTAAATATTTAGTTTATTCCATCTAGTCCTACCAGTAGTTCGACTATCGAACTATTTGAACAAAATTATTCCAAATTTTTATACTGGCTAGTTCTTATTTTTAAATATAGTGAAAACGAAAATACATTTACATAATAAAATATATTTCTTGTATAAAATCATTTTAATATTTCAAGACAATGCGGCACTGAGATCTCCATTCATAAGTATCATTAAAACATTTTGGATGTTAACAGATTTTAAGTTGAAGATCTAACTCATAGATCAATCTTGACCTATATGAAGAGGTGAAATTAAAGATCTCATGTTTTTGTGTAATGCGACAAAACTTGAGACGAAAATATTTGAGGCGATGTAAAAAGTTTAACTTAAAAAAGTAAAGTAAAGATGTAGGCATAACTGCAATAATACTAATTTGTTATTTATAGCCGTTAATTTCTCAAAAATCTATAAAATAAAATAAATAAATACCCGATTGCAGTTATGCCTACATCTTAACGAAGTATGCAACCATACTGACATCTGAATAAATATTCATTACATGTATTGATCTGGACGAATTTCTTTGATTTCACTTTTAAGCTCTACTGTACTATTTGTATCAAAAACTAGCGTGGCCAAAAAGTTTGAATAGCCAGTATAACAATTTGGAATAATTTTGTTCAAATAGTTCGATAGTCGAACTACTGGTAGGACTTGATGGAATAAACCAAATATTTTCTTTTATACAAACCTAGTTATGTTGTCACATCCCATGTCACGTACAGTAGAGGTACTTACGACCACCTAAAAGTAGGTATCATTAGTTACAATGTCTCTTTAATTATACCTACCGGAAACAAAGTAATTATTATGACAAACCTTTTTAAGCAGAATAGGCTCATAAAGCCTTATCATACATCCTGTAGGATAAATAGAATTCGGACAATCAATTATTGTAAGCGTGGGTGTGAGTAGACTATAAATAGGCTAAATAAGCATGCTCTTTGTCTTGTAACTTCTCTCTAACTCTTAGTATTAAGTAAGGCTCAATCGCTGGGCATTAGTATAAGTAATCAATGTAATATTTAAATAAATAAATATTTTTTTAAGAAGATCTTCGCCTGGCCAAACTTGACTGGCGCAGTCGGTAGGATCTCGCGGCGTAAAATCTATCGCATTCAATAACGACCATCAAATCGGAGAATACTTACATAGACACGCTTGGTGTTTCAACATCCATCAGCGAGATCAAAAGAAACCAATAGAATTTCGTCAAACACCAGGAAGAATCTTCAGTAGAGTATGGTGCGGGGAGCAACGTGAGTGAACACTCTTACTAGCTTTCCTTTCTACTTATTCCAAATCCCAAATCCCTTGGTAGTGTTTTTTCGACAAAAATCGCGAAATACATTTTACCTAGTAACGTAATTAGACAAAAATCGCAGAGAACGTTATTTGTTTGTCTTTCTTTAACTTCAGGAAAGTAAACAGTAAAACTAAACGGACCAAGAAAATCTGTTCTAGATTTTAATAAATAGAATAAAATATATGTTTTTGTATTAACGTTTTGAAATGGAAGCCGATAGAGCCCCGGAACAAATGGAGCGTATTCAGCAAATTAATACAATACCTAATGAAATATTAGCAATAATACCTAAATTCGAAGGAGAAGCTAAACTTCTCAATTTATTTTTGAAAAAATGTGAATATATGTAATAAGTAGTTTTAGGAGAATAGAATCTACAGCACAGGATCTATATATATTCTATGCAATTACTAGTAAATTAGTAGGTAGAGCGGCAGCTTTACTCAGTGAAAGAGACGATATAGAAACATGGTCAGAGTTAAAAACATTACTGAACCAGCATTTTGGTGATCCTAGATCTGAAGCGTGCATCGCTATCGAACAAGAAACACAAAAAAACAAACAGGGCGAATCCCTAACGGAATTTTGCCATAAAATCCAAAATATTAGGAGCGCATTGATTTCTAAAGTTAACATGATTAACGACACCGGTATACGGAACGCGAAATTAATAATTTACAACAACACGGCGTTAAACGTATTTTTATATAACTTACCAGAGGAAATGATTAGAATAGTGAGACTTAAAGGATGCTCTTCTTTAGAAGATGCCCTAAGTATAGTTACGGAAGAAGAAAATTTCCAATACCAATATAATAGTAAAAATAAAAAGCCAAATCCTCAGATAACAAAATCTTTTTCATACCACCTGCTCGACAATGTTCAATTAGATCCCCCTCAACTTCAACGTAAAGCAAGACATTATATCCCAAGGGACATAATTTTGTATGAAACTCCCAAGGGATTAAAGTATTTTAAATATGGAACATAAAATTTGTATGAAAATTTAGCATAGATGCTAGCTTAGGAAGGCAAAGGTTCTACGCCCATACAGCAGTAGCGTGCATCCACTAGAGACAAAGACATTCTACCTGTGTAAATAATGTTTTTATAAACTCTAAATACATAATTTCTTTACCAAAATTATAAAATATTTATCTACATAACACTGCAAGCTAAAATAAACACTTACATTTCACTTTATTTTTTATTGATAAAATACGTTTTCTACAAAAAGCGCCATCTTTTGACGGCCACCATTAACTATCGATAAAACGAATAAAAGCAGAGTAAAGCAAGAACACTCGCTGCCAGCGGATTTAAACAGCATTTGGTAAAATTACGCGGCATATTTAAAAATAAAGAATGTTTCTACAATTTGTTCCATAATTTGCACCAACAGTATTCCGTTGTATTGTTTTCATAGCTAAAACTTTGCCGCCAACGCCATTACGTATTTCAAAATTGTAATATCTTGTTGCTTACGTTAATAAAGTGCTTAGTGGAATGTGTTTTGTGGCATCAATAATACAGGCTTTTTAGAAGTTTATTCAGTGTTTTATTGATAAAGTTAAAAAACGTAAGTAGGTAAATGTCCAGGTGCTTCAGCTTTTTTTTATTTGGGGTCAATAGGTTGTCGACTATTTGAGATTTATTTCGACAGTTGTGTGTAGTAATTAATTGCTGTTTCAAAAGTAAATATACAACAAAGTTGAAAAATAAAAGAATTTTATTTGATACCATTTTATTGTTAACAAATTAATATTCGTCCTGCGTGCTACTAAAGGTCATTGACAGGGTCCAGCAGCTGATCTAGACTAGACTACTACTGAGTAGACTAAGTTCATACATACTTGTTATATTATTATTAAATACTTATGTTTTAAGTTTTTGTAATGTTTTAAGCTTTACTTAAGATATAATTATTGCGTGACGTGTTCGTGCTTGAGAAAAATAAATCTCTTTTTTTGTATTTTATGGTTTTCATCATAATATCATAATTTTAACCATAGTTATAGTGATAGTGATAATGATAATGTGACAGTGTTTAACCACCTAAGTAATTGGTTATAGAGCCCTGAGTTTTTATTGTCTCGCAGATGGTATGAAAAGTAGAGTATTCACCTCTGGAATAAAGCAGTGTCTTCGTCTTAGGCGACTTGAACCCCTCGCTTCACTTAGGACTCTACATAACTCCCTCGTTACGCTCGGGGTTCAATATGGCGCCCGTGACGTTAGACACTGCTTTAATCCCTTGGTGCATAATCTACTATTATACCCCAACTATCCACGTTTAGACCAAATTTTATTCCCACGAATAATAATTTCAAATTTGGAATTCCACAAAATCAAAGTAATTTTAGACCAAACTTAATACCAAACAATTTTAAATACGAAATCAACCCTCCAAACAATAATTTTAAATTCGGAATTAACCCTCAAAACAATTTTAGATTCGGGACAAATACGAATAAACCATACAGTCCATCAATGCAGAACAATTTCAAGCCAATAGCTCAACATAATCCTAACTATAGACAGAATATTAATCATTTCCCATATAATGCACAAAACAGATTTAACCGACCTCAGTTCGGATACTTTAATAATGCCCCAAATCCTAATTTTAAATTCGGTTTGAGTAATCCACCACTAGCACAACGTCCTTCGTATAAATTAGATACCGACGTATCTATGCGCACTGCACCAATACGACAAAACATGTTAAACCCAGAAATGGAAGAAACTATCTATTATGAACCATACTACGAAAATTATTATCCGGAACTTGAACAACAAATGTACGAATATTATAATCAAGAAGTAGAGTCACCAGTAGAGCAAAACCCAACAGAAAGTGAATCGGTAGCACAAGACGAAAATTTTCAAATAGACGCCTCAATAAGTCAAGAAAACAGATAATAAATCTACAACTTCTGACATATGCATTTAAGAAAACTGAAGAACAACCAGTGGAAGATTTTAACTCTATAAATGTGAAAAGTGTTAGCATAGGAACTATTTTATTGTATGTCATATTTTTCATTGTAACCCCCATTGTAATATTTTATAAATGTAAGAAAAGATTATGTAATCAAAATCACCAGAAGTTAAAACGTTCGGACGATTTTGAACTTAAGGAGGAAGGAGTTATGTCGTCAAATCCCATGTCACGTACAGTAGAGGTACTTACGACCACCTAAAAGTAGGTATCATTAGTTACAATGTCTCTTGAATTATACCTACCGGAAATAAAGTAATTATTATAAGCAGAATAGGCTCATAAAGCCTTATCATACATCCTGTAGGATAAATAGAATTCGGACAATCAATTATTGTAAGCGTGGATGTGAGTAGACTATAAATAGGCTAAATAAGCATGCTCTTTGTCTTGTAACTTCATTCTGAGTTCAGCCGGGCATACGTCTAGACGTATGCTCCTAGTATTAAGTAAGGCTCAATCGCTGGGCATTAGTATAAGTAATCAATGTAATATTTAAATAAATAAATATTTTTTAAGAAGATCTTCGCCTGGCCAAACTTGACTACCTTGTCCTAACAATAACGAATACATAAAACCAAGAATCATCCAATTTGGTGCAGTCGTTCGAAAGTTATGGGCGTACATACATTTCGAAGGTCCATTTTTATTAATATAGATCTTTAGCATATATCTATAGTATGCTGTTTTTATGTGTATTATTATTATTTTTATACGTGTTATTATATTTTTATTGTTTTTGCATTTCAGATTCTGCATCGACTGAGGGAGCAGGAGACAGAAGATGCACTAGCGGCATCGGATTAAATTGTCATATTTTTAGATATAAGGCTAAATGATTAATAATGTGGCAAATTAAAGGCTTTTCTGTGATTATTAAAAAATATAAAGACTGATTAAAAGTTCATAATAAGTAAGTTTTTCCATATGCTTTCAAAATTACCACAATATTGAGTAGGTAGGTAGGTAGGTAGTCCCTTATCATTCGCAAATAATTAATTTTTTAAAGAAGACTTATGATGACTTATAAAACAAAAGATTACAGAACACAATTCACAATTTAAATACAGTCACGGTCTGAATATTTATAATATTTTTTACTAATATTATAAATATTTGAAAGTATCTGTCTTTATGTCAATTCGTTTGTTACCTCATCACGTCTTAAACCTCTGAATCGATTGTAATGAAAATTAATACAGGGGTAGCTTGTAACTTGGAGATGGACATGGGTTACTTTTTAACACGGTAACCGTTATCCACGCGGAAGGAACGGCACGCAAATGCTGTATAAGCTATATTCGTAGAATATGGAAGTGAGTCAAAAAATACGGACAAAACATATAATGCGATCTTGTTACAAAAAGTAGGATATACGATATAACAAATGGAAATTTTAAGAAACTTTTATTATATTAACGATTTATTATTCTAAAGCTAATGTACCCCCATCAGTAGCTATGACGGTACGTAAATACGTAATCCACAACAAGGGACGCGCATAAATCAGTCCCCCTGATATCTTCCCATACCCGAGCACAATGTTATCTATGAGCTTAAGGATTTCTTTTATTTTGACAGTTCCAGTGTTGAACCACTAGATTTTCAATTGGGTTCAAATCAGCTGTATAAAGCGAATCGTCCGAGAACTAACATCATGGAGAGCAGTCAAATTACTGATTGTTGTAAAGCCGTGCACTTCATAATGTCAAAATTATTTTATTTGCGCGGCGGGCCCGGCGGGCGGCGGTTAGTATCTGCCGTCAACCTGAGTTGCTTCTGTGGTCTGTAGCTCTACCATGAGTTTGCATTCGTTTGGAGTCGATATCGACTGCGTAAATTTTTGTATGGAACTTTGTACAGCGCCCCTAGCGATAACGCGGTGAACTAAAACCGGTACCATGAGTGCAATAGTTTACGATACGTCGCGAACCTATCGAAAACGCGCTCGCTAATCTCGCTATCGACAATCGTTTTGTGCATATTGTATGGAAATCGGTACCATGAGTTCATGATTTGACAGCTACTCGATAGACGATAACGTACAAAACAAAACGATAACTCTGTAGTTACGTTACTCACTTACATTTTCAAGCGTGAGACTCGATTCGATAGATAATCTAAGCAAGTTTGGAATAGTATTATTGAGTTAAATTAGTTAATAAGTTGTGATTTTTTTTGCATGGAATATGCCAACCACGGCTGAGTTCAAGAATAATAACACATACATAAATATATATACGTCAATGACACGAAAACAATTAAAATAAGAGAGCAGTCGTGAGAAAAAGTTCAAAAGAGTGATTACAACTATTTGTGCCAATTATAGTATTATAAATAAGCATTTCAGCATTGGTGTTTAAAAGCAAATACAGACTTGAAACTGAAAGCTATACAGAGTTTATGTAAGTAACCTCAAAATCAAATTATCATTTTTAAAAAGTTACATACAATTTTGTTTTGATCTTAATAGCTTTATGATCATAGAGGTATCTTAAGTGTATAATACTGTTTTATGACAACTGAAGTGAATATATGGGTAATAATTCCGATTGTCTTCGTATGACCCCTTCAGTAGGTAAATGCAAAACTTGGATTTTTGGAAATAACAAAACAAAATGTCATCCTTATGTATGGAAAAATAACACATTCAATAAACTACAAGGCATCCCTAGAAGTTAAGGAATTGTTTGACAAGCTGATAAGAAATTAAAAATAGTCTATATCAAAGTGTTAAAATACCTATTCTATAACATTTTATTTACAAAACATTTCTTGCAGATTATCCATAAATGGGACTATTGATGCCACATCCATACTTGCGTGCAACAAGTCCAATGAAGAAGCAAAGAATTAGCTGGATATAACAGCCAGTCAAATGGAAAAAAAGAATTGTGGTTAAAAATCATTGTCACTGTGTAGAGAGGTAAAACATTCTTACACCCTCAAATGTAAAGAATTGCATTTTATTTTCTATATTATAAACCTTAATAACTTTTTAAATAACTTCTTAGAGTTGTTTCTCTAATAAAAAGCTATTGGTAATAGGTATACCTAATTTTTTTACAAAGAATAAAACTGACTTCAAAAACACCAAAAAGTCATAAATAATATAAGAATACTTACAATATCACATTTTTATATTGAAGTCGGTGCCAAGCAATATCACCTGAAAAGTTTGGCACCAACTTCAATATAAAAATGTGATAATAATTGTATGTATTCTTGTATTTAATTAAGACTTTTGGTGTTTAGGAGCAGGTTAAATTTTTTTTGAAAAAAAAAAAATATTTCAATATATTTAGTAAAATTCCCAAACTCGTCACCTACCAGAAACCTTCCATCATCATCAGCTCAGTAACATGATATGATGACTATCAGATGAAAATAGGTACCTACTTACCTAAATATCGTCAGAAAAAAATGAAATATGTTGGATGTGCCTCTGTTATTTAAGTATTTCCTTCCATTATCCCAGGATCCCTCTATCGATAAAAAGAAAGAATTTTGAAAATCGGTCCACAATTGGCGGAGTAATCAGTGAACATAATATTTTAAAAAAATGATTCAGTCAATACATCTCCTTTTTTGAAGTCAGTTAAAACTTAAAAAGGTGCATATATTGTTATAAGATTTTATTTTTTACAGCTACATTTATTTTGGATGAGTGGCGGAGGATGATTTGATTGAGTGGCATTGATGATAATACAGAATGGTGCAGCCAAGACCTTCGGTTTTAGCATTTCATTTTTTGGACTGATTTTTGCCACAGCTGCAGTTGGATTTTACAGTGTCACAATAGTTTGGATTGCATTAAAAAGGAAAAATTGGTTGATGATTTTTTTTATTGGTAGATTAATAAAAAGATGTTGTTAACACATTTTTTACACCAAAAATAAATAACTTACATGAGCCCACTCTTTAATTTATTTACCTAAGTAGGATTTCCTTGTTTTGACAAAGCAAAATATATTAATTTTCAATAAAATTCTAGGTCTATATTTCATACTGAATCTAATATAAAGAACAACAGAATTGTTGTATTTGTGCATATTTTACACAAGAATGTTGGCAAACAAGCAAATAGTCTACTACTTAGATGATCATAGTCACCTATAGTCTTCTAATGACCAAAGTGTACAAGGTGTAGGTTATTATCTTATGAATGTAGTTACAGTAGCTTGAAATTTCGTATCCTTCAATATAAAACAGAAAAGCATTGCTGCTTTGCAATAACACAGAAGACCTAGTACCTCTGGTTATTTAACATAAACATTAAGAATTTGCATCAAAAACATTATCTTTCAATGGAGATTGTCCATTTTTTATAAGACTGGTCAGTCATGAACATTCCTATAAAACTATATTTTTACTTTTACATCTTATGTAAAAGAAGTTATTACCTTACGTAAAAGAATATGGGCATGATTCAGTATCAAAGTGCTTAATAAATATAACTTCCTGTGAGCTGTTCAATGAATATAAACAATATGAAATAAAACAAACAATCTTCTGTATATTTGAATTTATTCTGATTCATATGTCAAATAGGTGGATGGTATGAAAAAACAGGTTTGTTGGTGATATATATTGCCCAACCCAAAAACCATGTAAGAGTCGTAATGTGAACACAATAATTCACTGTTTTTCAGTCAACAATGCATTTATAGTAATATTCTTTAATTGCTTCCCTACCATTGCTGTTATTATGATAAAATAATAATACAAACAAAATGTATTTTTCAGACTAACTTCCCACTGTATTTTACCCTTAGATCATTTAGCCTAATTTTACCTCATAATAATATGCAGTTTGCTAAAGTATCCAGTGAGTTTGTAGCTGTAACTCTGCATACTTTCATACTGTCATTAAGATTTTGGCAGCAATATAATTTTACTGACTTGTAATCATACAAAATAAGTAAAATACCAATAGAATATATTTTAATAATATAATAGTGTCGATTAAACAAATTTCTTCATCTATTAAGTTTGCTAAAATATGATAATTATTGAATGATAATAAATAACAGTAGTACCGGTTCTTTCTTGTGCAGTAATTTCAATGGTTGGACATTTGACTGTAAATCCAGGTAAATTTTGGAACTTAAACTTCTGCAACAACAGACATATCATTAAACATCACATAAAGCCATAATAGATAATCATAATATTGTAAAATTAAAGTATTTTATATGAATATTGGCCGACGTCAGACGTCATCAGCTTTATTTTAAGTTTTATATAAAATGCTTCATCATAATTACTCATACTGTAAAGAAGTAACACTTTTAGTTTTATTCATTCACCCACTCACTTATGCAGTTGTATATCTCTTGTAATACTACATTTGGCAGGTATCAATTTTCAGCATATTTGTCAACTCTATTGAATTAAACAAATATTATATATATTTTCCTGTGGGCCCTCGAGAACAATTGAGATAATGGTGATCTAAAGCCTGAAAGAAAAAATGAATTGGTTAAATTATTTAGCTATAATGGAAAATCCTTCAATTATAACGGATTGCACTATTTACATTTAAATTATCAATCCAATAGGTCTCTTTGTGTAGCCACGTCTTTAAATAGATGGGTACTAAAAAACAAACCCATAGAAGCATAGAAAATGATAATTTTTAATGGAAAATTGTTACAATGTTTACCACAACAATGTTAATACTTACAATTAAACTATAATTACTATATATTCCTATGAATTGCACCATTAACTGGAACCATGGAGCGCTTGTCTATATCATTATTAAATCAATACATGGCCTACATTTAATAAAAACTTATTCTTTAACATAAAACTAAATAAGTTTTCATGAATGTAATCCACAAATTATATTACTGTTACAGATAGGAATCAACCCCTCTAGCGGCCGTTTCGTAGTGAAATGACAGCTCCGTAATGATAGTGCTGCAAAACTATCGACTGCTTATTATCGACATACTGAAAATTATCGATATAAATTTACAGCCCTAATCTACTTTTTTAATTCTGATAATATTTTAGGTTATTAAAAATCAAAACAACGAAATGCGATTATCTTTTTATTGAATTTAACATACAATATGACAAAAACGTACACAATGGAACTTATTAGAACCCACAATTCTCCGCCATGCAACGCTGTGCTTACTCTGCGATTCTGAAAAGATAAATAAGCATTTGTATAAAGTGTGACGACTCTAAAATGAAAAACAGTGAAAAACCTAGTAAAAATAAATAACCTGCCTCTCCATCTGATCTTAGTCTCTCCACTTCTCAATATCTGTACACCTGTTGATACAAAAAAGATAATTATATAAGACATTACTTTGTTTTTGAAAATAATTTTGTTTTATTGATTATTTACAAAACTTCAGATTGAAGAATTGAACTCTGCAGACAATGGCAAATAGTTTAAAACGTTTGAATACATTTTGAAGAAGTTAACATTAAAAGCAATTAATTTTATAGTAGGTAATCTAACCAAACAAATCAATCTAGTTTTTAATTTTGATGAATATGTTAAGGTCAATAAGAAATGTTTTCCATAAATTAATGATATTCATTCATATAAATGATTTTAATTAGAGTTTGAAAAAGCATTTAAAAGGAATGGCATACCCATTCCTTTTGTAATGCTTTTAAAATTATGTTTATCAAACTTTCACATTCTCTTAAATAATTGTGTCAGAGTTAAATGTTCCAAATTGGTTCACTAAACTCAAATAAAACTAGATTTATTAAATTCTCATGGCCAAATGTAAGGAAAGTGGATACAATCGAATCGTTGAACTCATCAATTGTAGTTACAAAATTTTTGGGTATTACACTTGATGCACGTTTGTGGGATCAACATAGTCCTTCGCGAACAGACCTAGTTCTGTTGTATATGTAGTAAAACAATTCAAGCATGTTACTATGTTGATACGGCAAGATAAATTTACTTAGTTATTTTCAGTGTCATGTAATTGGCTATTACTGCTGGGTTTCGGCTGCTAGTATAGAAAGTATTTTTGGACTTCAGTTGGTGCTATTTATAATTCACAAGCAAAGGTTTCTCTAAGAAATATTTTTAACTAAATTAATATATTGATTTAAGCTGAACAGTCTAATTATGAAAATTTGATTTGTCTATAAAAATTATAAAACCTTTGGTACCAATTTTCGATTTCATAATCTAAACACAAGAAATAGAAAGCCACTGTGAACAAGTGTGTATTGATCTGCTCATCACGTTCTAGTCATTTTCTGATATAACCATAAAAAGTAGGTGTTATAATAGCAACGTAACATCCCATTTTTTTTTTCGTCGTGACTATTGTGATTTTCAAAGCTTATTTACTCGCAAACTATAAGACTTGAGAGAAAATTGACATGAATAAAAAGTGTTAATTTTAAAGCTATTCTATATGATACAACCATAAAAATTAGGTGTCCTAATATCAAGGCAACATCCCAAAATATCCCATCCAGTTAAATATAATTATTTATAATTCTGATAAAATATTTGTTTAATTAAGTATTTATTTGAGTCATGAATCGGAACTTATACTTTACACAAACATTTTATTTTTAAACTTTAGAATTATAATTTTATTTAATTAGGCTGATATTCTTGTTTTTATTTAATGTGGAATTAATTATTACATTTTTGATAAAAATAACCTAAGGAGATAAATTATTTTTTTCATCACGGAAATTAGTATGCATGAAACGGAAAAAATCGATTTGTCAAGGGAACTTTCTTATCTTGAATGTACTATATTTAATTTTATCACTGATTAGCCTTTCAGAAACAAGGGGTTAATAAGCAAACATATTTATGTCAAAAACAAATTAATCACCTTTTGACAGCCCACTTTCTGTTATTCATGTCCTGTTCATTGCTTGTGCAGTGGCTTATGTTCTTAGCATATTAATAAAATTGATAAAATGAAATTCAGGTCCATGGTGAGTAACCAAAGCTTCTAACATATCGAGCTTCTCTATGCTTCCGAAGTCACCTTGCGCCCAGACATGTGCACCATCAGAAGATCAATTTTAGCAGAGCTTTGCTACTCTTTTTGAGAAGAAGTGTTTTTCATTTTCATTCAATCTAAAAAAAAAATACATGTAATTTTGAACAACAACATAGTGTAGGTTATTTAATGGAAAACATAATATTAAATTAATTTTAAACTATTGTTTATTTAATGAAAAAAATATTACACAACTTTGCTCACCTATCATTATTGGATTTTTAAGTATTCCTGAATTTATTTCACTTGGAGGAAGTTATTTATTGCATACTCAACTCAAGATATTCATCTTCAAGTATTTGTGTTTCAAAATAACACTAGTTTTTCTGTGTTCATAAGTTGTTTTTATCGATTTCAAAATTGATGTGCATCCAGAAATGTAACCTCTGTTGAAGCCGATGGTCTGTAAAATATTTTAGTGGATTCATAACAATATAAAGTTCGCTCGTTTTTTAGTATGGGAAAGTTCAACTTCATACATTTTGGTAAATAACTATTAGGCCAAAGATGAAAGCGTTCTTCACCTGGATTTGCCTACAAGAGAGTTGCTGGATGTCTGATTATCAGAGTAACAAGTTGTACTCTGCACAAGTTGTACTGTCACCATGGTGATCTGATAAACTTAAGTAAGATTATGGTAGCTAACCAGGTGGGCTCAGCTATATTAGCATGAAATAGTATGAAACAATGAAAGGTCAAAAAGTTATTAAGTTTAGAAAATCACAAGCAAACAAACCGATAAAACTGCCGAATCCCTTCGTACACACAGGTACTGTTATTGAATCAAGAACAGTGAGTGTCAAAAATCTTAAAAAACATGCTTAAAACACATAAAATCTGAAGATAAATTAGAGATTTAAACAAACCAACAATGTAATAATGAAAAATGAAATGCAAATGTGTGCGTTCTACTTCTATGATGAAATGACACGACACGACACACACACATGCACCCAAAAGCAAAATGGCGTCAAAAAAAATGGCGGAGACTGTCTCAGAGCCGCTCCACTAACGACCCGCTAGTTATAGGGGTGATTCCAACGCCTGATGTAATCAAACAATGATTAAAAATATAACCTATGAAATAATATGAAGTTGACGTATAAGCCGACTAAATTAAATCTTTCATAACAATATGGTAAGAAACCGAATTGAGCTACCTTTTTGCGAGGACGGATTATAGCGTATTACCAACATGACGACAACAAATAATTACCTGTAAGTAGTCTGTATCCTTTGTATCGTTTACTATACTATCGAGTTAACGTTACGAAGTCAGGTAAATGCAAAAGTAACTCATGGTACGGTGACTATCGAAAACGATATCGTCTGCGTTAACACGTTAGCGACTGTAGTTAACTACAGTGTGCAATCGATGGCAACTCATGGTAGAGGTACTGTTATTTGCTTTTCCTCGCCATGACACCGAATCCAAAATCTCACGGCATGATATAGCGTTATACTCATGGCTTTTTCATGGAGAAATATTATTTAACCCCCTTGTTGTAGGGTTAAACAGGCCATTTTATGCTTGTTAATTTTATTTTAATAATTGGAAATACATATTGAAGAGAAAAATAATATAATTTTGAAACTTAGTATTTTGATAAATGTCAATTATTTGACTCAAATGAGATAATGAGTGTCAAATTGTGATTAATACTCTTTTACAATCGATAGGTACTTACTTCATGAATTTTAAAAAGTAAGTAATCAGTATTTACCTTACATTGACATATCATTTAAATCTTTATTGTTCTACACCGAATGATAAAGAATCGAATTAGAAAACGGGTAAACATATGAAAATAAATAATTACAAGACATTTCATCATTTTTTCAAATTATTTAGCATTTTTAAAGAAAATGCAAAGTCACAAATATAAAAAAACCGATAAACATTTTTTGACCGCAACCGTACATATAATAAAAATAGTATAATATTTTTAATTGTATTTATTTTTCCAATGATTAAATTCGGATGTTTTTACACCCATTGTAGTCTTAGCAGTATACAAATTCACTGTAGCAATATGGATCAATATTTCATTTGACTTTTGGTAGCTATCGCTAACGAGTTATCAAGCAACGAGCAAGCAAAATATAAATTCACTATCGATATATTTGGTGATATGAAGGTTTCTGGCTTTTTGTTATATCCGCTTTATTTATGGCGCTTATTGATAAGGACGTTGGTAGAGATTCTACAGAATTATAATAACACCCATAACACCTATTATTCTGGCCAGGATCCCGTAATTCCATATTACAAAAGCTTAGTCTTGGCTTAAACCTGACGCTGTCTCTATCCACTCTTGTAACACAGGTGAAAGAGCATCAGGTTTTAACCAAGATTAACTTTAGGCCATGTTTTGTAATATGGAATTACTGGAAGACAGAAAAAGGTATGTTCTGTGGTTTTAACCTTTCCTTTTTATTATTACACGCTTTTTACACGCTTTTTATTGAGTTGCTCTGTCTGTTGGTTTCTTTGTCACGATCAAATCTTGCAATCGATTTTTCGACCACTTCTATTGCTCTAATTGAGCTCAAATTTTTTCTACATATGTATTCCCGGTGACAATACAATATTTTGGCATATTGGAATCACAAAAATGCTTAGTTATAGTACAATTAAATAAAAACTAATTTTATATGGGAGGAAATCCAATGTCAATGATGTCAATTTTTAATTTTGTATGAAATTGTAAACTTATGTCGACCATCAAACATTTTTATTTTCAACTTTTTGGTTTTTAGTCTTTTTGGTAAAAGCGTGTTTTTTAAAAAGTTTTTTTGTAAAATATTTTTTTACGAATGCTGCTACCCATCTGTCAATCACTAGTTGACAGGCGATGTAGGACACGCCGTAGAGTGCGTTACCAAGCTAAGTCACTTCGTCGTCCGTTTTGTCTATCGGGTTTTCCCCGTCTCTGGATCACTCCGACTGTAGAGTCACAGAAGATATAATAGTACGGAGTAGGTACTACTTATTATATCCTATTATATCTTCTGTGACTCACAGTACGGAGTAGTACGGAGTACTATTATATCTTCTGGGACTCTACAGTCGGAGTGATCCAGGGACGGGGAAAACCCGATTCTCCGAACTACGTCGAGAAAGCAAATATTACGACAGTTAAATCAACACGAAACCGGAGTTCTCGCTACACTCGCCTCTCCGTTAAATGACGAGTTTAGAGCCTGAGAAATTTGAAAGCATTAAAAGCCCTAGTAGGTACCTACGGAAAGTCTGATGATTATTTCGATGGAATCCGGACATTTCAGAAGTGCTGCCAACATTGAAAAATTCTCATTATGGCGCTACTTTCTCGTTTTATACAATTTCGATTAACTGTACCGCCACGAATATAAAACATGCAGTTCTCAAATTTATATAGGATATTGTTGAACATTTTATCTAAACATTCTTAAAGACAGAAACATGATTAATAATATTTCACTCGATAGAAAAAAATCCAAAGATTACTCTGTTCAATATTTTAAAACAGCTGTGAATCAGAAAATCAATGGCATAAAAGTGTTACCAATAGATGTGCATTTTTATTGTCTAGAAAATTGCAAAAATACATTTTTATTTTGTACTCCACTTTTCCAAAAATCGAATAAAACATGTAAAAAGTGTTGAATATATCATTTGTGCAAAAATTAATCTTACGTTATTTACTCAATACTAATCGAGGTTTCAAATAAGTTTTATTATGTTATCTGAGAAATGTCAACACTGGTATTTTTACTTTATCTGTAACGGCAACCCTGGCCCACTAGCCCCTCTCTGATGCCTCTATGTTTTTGTATCTATAATAGTTTGTGGCATGAACACAACAGTTGAATTTTATTGTAAATATTTTCAAGTGACAAAATAATATTAAACAATAAATGAGAAGATTGATAATATAAGGTAGATTCGGTATTTTAATTAATCCTATAACTCCAATAGGTTATGGGCCCAGAGCACAACTCAAGCTACAAATATAAATTGTAAGTACTTACAAGCAAAAGTTAACTGCGTCATAGCGGACATAGCGTCATAATAACTTCTCTGTAGAATGGAGAACAATAATAAACAAAAGCGGAATATTAGACCATTTGACGGCGAAAAATATAGTATTTGGAAATTTAGAATCCGGTCCCTTTTATCAGAAATGGACGTACTTAGCGTCATGGACGATGAAATTCCAAATCCACCAACCGAAGCATAGATTAGGAATAATAAGATCGCAAAGAATATAATAATTTAATATCTTTCAGATTCATTTCTAGGTTTTGTAACTGAAAGCATTAGTGCAAAACAAATTATACATAATTTAGACTCTTTGTATGAAAGGAAAAGTCTTGCGACGCAATTAGCAATAAGAAAAAAACTGTTAGGGCTTAAACTCCAAAGTGATATGCCCCTAGTAAAGCATTTTACCATCTTTGAAGATTTAATAACAGAACTCACTTCAGCTGGAGCTAAAATGGAAGAAACTGACAAAGTTGCTCATTTATTGTTAACATTGCCAGTTACTTATGATGGTGTAATAACTGCCATAGAAACTTTGAGCGAAGACAATTTAACCCTAGGATTCGTAAAAACAAGACTGTTAGATCACGAAATAAAAATCAAAAATGAAGGCACTGATACTAGTGCTAAAGTGTTACATGCAACATCAAATTATTGTAAAAGAAAATTTAATAATAATAAAATACCAACAACCAGCTACAGCATAAACAATTATATAAATGGAATAATACATCAAACAAGTCGCATATAAAGTGTTACCACTGTGGACGTAAAGTACACACTAAAATGGATTGTTATTATTTCAAAAAACAGAACCTCAAGAGTCAGAGTAATAAAAATACACAGGACAGGCCACGAACTATTCAAGCTGTTACTTTAAAAGAAAAGTCCACTGAAGATTTTTCAGTCCTTTATTCATTGTACACACTGACGTTTGTGGACCTATTACTCCTCAGACACTTGATAATAAAAATTATTTTGTATTATTTGTGGATGAATATACACACTATTGTGTAGTATATCTTTTGACTTATAAATCAGATGTGTTCTCAGTGTTCAAAGATTTTGTTTCCAAAAGTGAATCAAAATTCAATTCAACATTGGTGTACTTATATTCTGATAACGGTGGAGAATATTTATCTACCGAAATGAAAGATTATTGTAAAGAGAGAGGGATCTTGTTGTAATAGTGCCTCCATAGAGTACCATTGTCTAATCAAAACTACTGTACGTCAGTATTTGTAATAATTCAAATTTGAAATTATTTACTTACTTCAAAAAATAAACATACAATGTAACAGACGTTTTCTTTAATTTTCACTATAAAACAATTATTTTACAACAATCGTTATCAGCACGAAGCTCTAAAGTGAATTAAAGTTAATATTAATAGCTGTGAATTGTGTGGTAGCCAATATTTTTTGAAGCCGACGGTGGTAATTGTTTTTCGTTTCACGAAATGTCTCGAGGCGACTATTCGGTAAGAGAAAACCATTCCACTACTTTGCCTTCGATTATTTTACGCAACAGGGATGACTACAGTAGATGGAAGTTTAGAATGCGTAATTACCTATTGCATGAGGACTTATGGGAAGCAGTCGACGGCTATCCTGCTGGGGATACCACTCCCGATCCTCTTAAAGCAAAAAAGGATAGGAAGGCGCTTACTTCAATTTGCATGACTGTAGACGATTCTGCTATTATACATGTAAACAATGCTAAGACAGCATCAGAAGCCTGGATAGCACTACAAAAGGCTTATGAAGATAGAGGCATGGGGCGCAAGTTGGCTTTAGAACGCAGGTTATATAGACTAAGTCTTGATGACTTTGAAGATATAGAGAAGTATATTCATTCGGTTATGAGTACTGCGCAAAGTTTAGCAGACATAGGGAAAGTAATCGAAGATTCATCATTAGCTGCAATCTTATTAGGAGGCCTAACCCCGAAATTTGATCCTCTAGTTATGGCTTTAGAAAATAGCAATGTCGAAATTACTACAGATTTGGTGAAAGAAAAGTTATTAAACGAAATGTCAAAAGGTCAGAGTTCTGATGGAACTGCGTTACGTTCTGATATAAATCGGCGTAATAAACCTAAAAAGAAAAAGCCAATTGTATGTTACGACTGCAAGGAGCCAGGACACAAAAGGCCAGATTGTCCGTTGAGAAATAAGAAGAAATCAAAAGAGTCATCGTCACAACAGGCACTTGGCATTAGTGATGGCGATTCTGTGGATCACTGGATTGTTGACTCTGGCGCTTCACAGCACATGACATTCCGGAGGGATTGGTTTACGACTTACAAGCCGAAAGACTCAGTAAGTGTTACAGTTGCTAATGGAGAAAAAGTTAGTTGTAATGGTTTCGGTGATATTCCAATAAGTACTTCATCAAATGTAAATAGTATTAATAATGTTGTACATATACCTAAGTTAAAAACCAATCTTTTATCTGTACATAAATGTGTCGAGAAAGGGTTCTCTGTCTTGTTTGATAAGAATGGTTGTAACTTTTTTAGAAGCGATACCTTTTCTTTTACAGGAGAATCTGTTTTAAGTGGTTCAGTTTGCAGGGGGCTGTACAAGTTGAATTGTACTGTCAATTCCCCATGCAGCACTATGTACGAGTCGTGTGCAGCTGAGACTGTATCGAAATATGAATTGTGGCACAGACGCTTAGGACACTTATGCAGGATTGGTATGGACATACTGAAAAATAGTAGTATAGGTATAGATTATAAGATTGTAGATAGGAATAATTGTATTGCATGCGTGGAAGGTAAACAATCGCGAAAACCTTTTAAAAAGATTGTTTATGATAAGGCATCTTCTTTATTAGAATTAATACACTGCGATCTATTTGGCCCAACGAATACAACTTCGTTCCAAGGCAGTAAGTATTGTTTAGTTTTAATAGATGACTATTCGCGTAAAATATTTGTTTATTTCCTATCGTCGAAAGCTGATGTAAAGGAAAATTTCAAACATTTTCATCTGTTAGTCGAACGTCAGACTGGAGCAAAATTAAAAAATGTGAGGACTGACAATGGCACAGAATTTATTAATCAGGAACTAACAAATTATTTCTCTTCCCACGGTATAGTACATCAAACGACGGTACCTTATTCTCCACAGTCGAATGGAGTAGCGGAACGTACTATACGGTCTATTGTGGAAAAGGCTCGTTCTATCTTGGCAAGCAGTTCATTGTCATTTTCATATTGGCAAGATGCTGTGCAGACTGCTGCTTATTTAAAAAATAGGTCACCTCATCGTGCTCTGGGTTGTTCGATGACACCTTTCGAAAAATGGTATGGCACTAAACCTAATCTGAGTCATTTAAAGGTATTCGGGTGTCGAGCTTTAGTGCATACGCCTACATGTCACAGGAAAAAGTTTGACGTGAAAGCAGAAGAATGTATATTTGTTGGCTACTCGCGAGATGTAAATAGTTATTATTTTAGAGATGCTAAGTACCCCAAAAAATTGTTTAAAGCTAGAGATGTCACCTTTTTTGAAGATTGCTTCACTTCCCTGAAATCTAATGAAGGACATGAAAATAGTATTGACTTCGGACCTACTTTGCGACTGTCAAGGGATGAGCAACCACTGATTGTTCCTCAAGCCCCTGATATTGTCAATAACGAAGTAAGTAGTCCTTTGCCTGAAACTTCAACTGCGATTCATGAAGCTTCAGATAACTGCGATGATACTACGGTATGTCCACTAAGGGGGGAAGATATTAATGAAGCTCCACTAAATCTGCCAATTTCAGAAGAAGGGCAGAGGTATCCTTCGAGAGTTCGAAAACCACCCGACTATTTTTCATATAACATCTTAGATACAGAATACTCACAACCTGCAAGCTATTTTGAGGCCATGAGTTCTGATGATGCTCCTAAATGGCAGGCTGCGATGCAAAGTGAGTATCAATCTCTAGTGAAATTGAAAACGTGGAGGCTAGTAGACAAACCTGATAAAAAGGTGATACCATGTAAGTGGGTTTATAAAGTAAAGATGGATGCGCATGGTAATGTAGTAAAATACAAAGCCCGACTTGTTATAAAAGGCTACAGTCAGGTCGAAGGTATTGACTACAACGAGACATTTGCACCAGTAATTCGACATTCATCTTTACGAACGCTTATGGCACTTGCGGCAAATCTTGGTCTCAAGATGAGACACTTAGATGTGGAAACTGCATTCCTTAATGGAGATCTTTCCGAGGAAGTATACATGCAGCAGCCACAGGGATTTGTAGTAAAAGGGGAAGACAGTAAAGTTTGTTTGTTGCAAAAGTCTCTCTATGGACTGAAGCAAGCACCTAGGTCTTGGTATAATAAGCTAAGTGAAACATTAATTAAAATAGGTTTCACAAAAATACCTTCAGAACCCTGTGTATATAAAAAACTTTTTGGTTCAGACCTTGTCATCTTAGCTTTCTATGTAGATGATATAATAGCCTTCTATGAAAAGGATTTTCTTTTTGACATTGTCATAAATGACTTAAAGAAATATTTCACAATAAAAGATTTGGGTAGCTTAAGCTATTATTTAGGAATTAATGTTTCTCAAGATGATTGTGAAATACGTATAAATCAGAAAACGTATATTTTGAATTTGTTGAAAAAATTCAATATGGAACATTGCAAAGGATGTAATACACCATTGTCTAATAGCAAATTAGAAGTCGAAGACGGTAAGCATCCTAACGAAATGTATCCTTATCAAAATTTAATTGGCTGTTTAATGTTTTTGGCTGTAAATACTAGGCCAGACATTGCCTTTGCGACAAGCTATTTGAGTCAATTTAATACATGCTATAGTAAGACACACTGGTTGGCCGCAAAGCGAGTTCTTCAATATTTAAAGGAAACTATTGATTATTCCATTAGTTATAGGAAGTCTGATAAGCCTCTTGCCGGATATACAGATGCAGATTGGGCAAACTGTAAAACCGACCGACGTTCATACACGGGCTATCACTTCCAATTGGCGAATGGTCCGGTTTCCTGGGCTGCTCGGAAACAGCCTACTGTCGCATTGTCTTCAGCGGAAGCTGAATACATGGCTTTGACGGATGCAGCAAAAGAGGCATTGTACTTACGCAGATTCTTATCCGAGGTGAGTGATGTTAGTCAGGATTCTGTAACACTATTTAACGATAGTCAAAGTGCGCAAACATTGGCTAAGAATCCGGTGTTTCATAACCGAACCAAACACATCGATACGAGATATCACTTTATAAGAGAAAAGGTATCTGAAAATCTTATAAGCTTGAAATATATCAAATCAACTGATATGTCGGCTGATATTATGACTAAGCCCTTAGGACGTGTACTTCATAATAAATGTGTAATGTCTATAGGTTTGATAATTTGATATATTTTTTGTTTTTATAGAGCCTTGTTGTTTGTTATTAATTTATTGTTTGGTTAAGATCTGTGTGTGTTAAGTCAGTGCAATATTTTGAATATACCGTAGGTTTTGATTAAGGGGGGATGTTGTAATAGTGCCTCCATAGAGTACCATTGTCTAATCAAAACTACTGTACGTCAGTATTTGTAATAATTCAAATTTGAAATTATTTACTTACTTCAAAAAATAAACATACAATGTAACAGACGTTTTCTTTAATTTTCACTATAAAACAATTATTTTACAACAGATCTCTTATCATTTAACAGTTCCCAGAACTCCACAATTAAATGGTGTAGCTGAACGTATGGTCAGAACAATAACTGAAAGGGCTCGGGCTATGTTGAATGGAGCAAAGTTAGATAAATGCTTCTGGGGTCAAGCAGTATTAACAGCTGTTCATCTAATTAATATAACCCCGACAAGAGCCTTAAGACAATGTAAAACACCATATGAAATGTGGCATGACAAAAAACCCTTTTGTGAAAACTCTCAGAGTATTTGGTTCAACTGTGTATGTACACAATAAAACCAATAAAGCTAAATTTGATGAAAAGTCATGGAAAGGTATATTATTGGGCTATGAACCAAATGGTTACACGGTATGGAACCCTGAATGTGAAAAATTTGAAACTGTCAGAGATGTAATAGTGGATGAGACTGACTTTCTCAACTCCAGGCCTGCGCTAAGGCCTGAAGGAAATAATGTTGAATATTTCCAAGATAAAACTGATAGTGACTTTATGTTGAAATCAGTGTCCACAAAGTCTCAAAATGTCTCTCAATCAGATACTCAAAAATCTGATGAAAAAGGCAGTACTAGCAAAATTCAAAACATAGGTAATGAGATATCGTTTGAATCATGTGAATCTGAGACAAAATCTGATAATATATGTGTAAATAACAAAAACAAATCAAGTGAATCATTTGTTCCTAGAAGGAGTATTAGGCTCACAGATCGTCCTCTTTATAAAAAATATGAAGATGATTTCTTGTATATAGCGCAATCTATAAATCATAAAATACCTAAATCCTTTGCTGAAATACAAACACTTGATGATAGGTTAGAGTGGGAGAAAGCTATAAGAGCTGAAATTGTTTCTCGTAATGCTAATAACACATGGACTTTGGTACCAAGACCTAAAAATAAAAATATAGTAGATTGCAAATGGATCTTCACCATCAAAAATGATCAGTTTGGAAAACCTTTGAGGTACAAGGCTCGTCTTGTAGCCAGAGGTTTTACTCAAGAATATCTTACCGACTATGATGAAACATTTGCACCAGTTGCTAGGATAGCTAGTGTTCGTTTCATAATTAGTATTTTTACTTTATCTGTAACGGCAACCCTGGCCCACTAGCCCCTCTCTGATGCCTCTATGTTTTTGTATCTATAATAGTCTGTGGCATGAACACAACAGTTGAATTTTATTGTAAATATTTTCAAGTGACAAAATAATACTAAACAATAAATGAGAAGATTGATAATATAAGGTAGATTCGGTATTTTAATTAATCCCATAACTCCAATAAAAAGTAACGTTTTCGTTTGGTCACGGGCGCGTAAGCGACATTAGAAGCTATACGATTATCAATTATATTACCTCGCAATAAAAGAATCGCCGTGCACGCGTAGATTTCCAGGAAAACCTCGCCTTAAGAAGGGAAAGCATTTTATGAAAATAAAATATACCTTTCTTGAATTTATGGTTTCAATTAGTTTACTGATAATTTTAAAATGGTTATTAGATTTTTATTATCATATTATTGAAGTTACAATGATTATTAGGGAAATTATTTTTCTTCTACAGGAATCCCTGACCAATAATCCATAGGTTACCAACCTTTTTTTAGGAATAGTACATTACTGCAGAGGCCAGGAAGTTAGAGATTGCCGGACGAGTAATGCTTTCAAGGCCGAGCGTGAGCGAGGCTTTGACAATAATTACGAGTCCGGCAATCCCATTCCCGCCGAGGGATCGGATGTATAGTGCTTTTCTCAATAATTGCGAGGAAATAATGAAAGACGTAATACTGGAATTAATTATGAAATTCAGTGTAATAATAATACCATATAAGTAACTAAATGAAAACCTTTCTTATTAAAATATTGTTTCATGTTGTCTATTTATTCAAATATTTATAATTGCCGTGATCTTCGTATAATTTAGCTTTTTTTTTATTACTAGTTTAACACTCCACAGACTCGTGGTCCGTGCTCTTTTCATGGAATCTTCTCATTGTGATCTATTTTATTAAAATTATTATATTAAGACTTACGACTACTTTTTACTCCTAATCTAAGGTGAGTTGCGCAACTCAATCAATTTAAAAATTTAAATATATATCTTAATAATATCTATTTATACTTATAAATATTATACTATATGTTAATAATTTATGTATGGACTATTTCATAAGATTTGGTCAGTTAGTATACTCGTATTTGGCATAATATATGTTACGTCCGGTTTTATTTTTTTACTTACACCAAGGTCGCTCCGCTTGATAGGGCCCAGAGCACCATTTTTTATTGTATTCCATGACCACTTCATCTGTTGCTATGCTGGGAAGGGCAATGAGACGTCTAATTGCGTCGTCCTCCTTCAACTCCCGGTAGAAGTAGGTGCAGGATACTGTGTGTCTGGTAATGGCAACCACCGCGTGAGGGACACTATCGTGGACAGGGTTCTTCCTTTCTGCTCCTCTGAGCACAACCACGTGATCGTACGTTAGTCCCTGTGCTTCGTGGATCATCAGCAGTCTAGATTGTTCTCCGGTGCCGAACCCTTCCCTCCCATATGCTTCTTTCTCGTCTTGAGTAAAGGTAAGGAAGAGAGTATTTGGGTTGCCCCTTCGTAACACCGCCTCCGACGCCATTCTGCATGTCATGGACCTCAGCTGATAACTATGAGCGTGGACTGATGATGAAAACACGTATAAACCAGTAAAATATAAATATATTGTTTAAATATGTACGCTATATATCGTGGTGTTGCAGACACTGACAATTTATAATTTGACATAAATAGAAGTATCAAAATTGAACGTTCTATAAAAAAGTACAAAATCTATATATAAAAAGTATGATCACTAGCCAGTTTCCAACATTTCCCGCCCCCAGTGGAACACTAATAATCGGAGGAAATTGGCTGGAGAGCAGAATCTAATAAAATTAGCTTTCGGACTGGGCGGCGCAAAATCCCCCCTTTAGTTAAAACATCAGCGACCCGCACCGTTCCGTCAGCTCCAATAAACACTTTCGTAACTCTACCTAGAGGCCAGAGCCCACGTGGCATCGACGAATCTGCGATTAGTACCACGTCACCCTCGGAAATGTTTCGCGAGCTTCTGCGAGGTCCTCTAGCTCGTAGCGTGGGTAAGTACTCTCGCAACCAACGTGACCAAAAATGATCTGCTAAGCGAAGAGTTCGCCGCCAGTCGCATGGCCTTATCAAATCTGCGTCGGTTAGAGATGATGTCCAGGGAACAGATGATGACGATCCATAAATGAAATGGAATGGTGTAATGGATTCCGGATCTTGAGTGGAGGAAGGTATGTATGTGAGCGGGCGCGAATTTACGATGGATTCAACCTCCGCCAATAGGGTTGTTAACACTTCTTCTTTGGGAGCTCTGGTTTTCATCGTATATTTTAAGGCGGTCTTGATTGTTCGTACCAACCGCTCCCAGGCTCCACCCATAAAAGGTGACGCAGGTGGGATGAAGCGCCACGTGATCTTATGGTTTGTGGCGTACTCGCGTACGTCATCTCCATGCAGCGACTTGAGAATTCGATTTGCACCTACGAAGTTGGTTCCGTTATCGGAGAATATGATTGCTGGAGAGCCTCTACGTGCGATAAAGCGTCTTAAGCTTAGGAGAGCGGAATCCGAAGACAGTGAACCCACCACTTCCAGGTGTACTCCTCTGGTAACCAGACACGTATACAGAGCAACATACCGCTTCTCGTGATGTCTGTTTACCGTCACGTCGATAGGGCCGAAATAATCGAGGCCGACATTGGTGAACGGTCTCTTGTGGTGTTCAAGTCGCTCAGGCGGTAAGTTTCCAGTTTGTGGAATGTTTGGGCGGCCTTTCTGACGCTTGCACTCGAGACAGGTGTTTGTAACGCTGCGTATGGTTCCCCTGGCTCTCAGGATCCAAAACTTTTGTCTAAGCTCGTTTAGAATAATCTCATTGAATGAGTGAGCGGTCTGACAGTGATGGTGAAGGATCATTAGGTGAACTATGCGATGGCGACCGTCCAGGATAATCGGGCTTTTAACACTCTCACTAACCCCAGGTGCAGATACTATTCTGGAATCAAGTCGTATCAGTCCATCGGAGCCCAATACTGGGGAAAGTGCAGCGATTCTGCTATTTTTGGCCACGGGTTGCGAAGTCTGCAGTAATTTCAGTTCTTCTGGGAAGCTGTCGACTTGAGACCGTTGAAGCAGGAGATTTTCTGCGAGAAGCATGTCCGACGCCGATATTTCCGAGGGGGACGTGGTGCCATCTGTGTACAAATTAGAATCATGTGTAATTGGCCTGGACAAATGTGAACGAAATGAACGCGCAGCTTGTAAAAAGCGAGCGGTGGCTCTGACTAGACGTAACCATTTACTAAACCGTGAAAAATCGGGAACCGGTACGTTTCTCAGAGGAATATCGGTGAGAAGTCCCACCAGCTCTGACTGTACGTCCGACTCTGGTGTGACTTCCTCCGTATCACAATCTGGTTCGGTGGGCCACTCACAATCAGGTAAGAGAAGAAACGATGGTCCGGAGAACCAGCGATGAGATAAGTTTAAGTTTAGTGACTTGAGCTTAGTAGCGTCGTCAGCGTTGTTAAGGGAGCTTGGTACCCATCTCCAGTTAGAAGGGTTCGAAGCTTCCAAAATCTCCCCAAGACGGTGTGCTACGAACGGCTTAAACGATCTCGCGTCCCCTCTTAGCCACTTGAGGACTGTAGTCGAGTCTGTCCAATAACATATTAAAGATGGCTTGATACGATGCGCTTTAATAATTGTTTGCGCGAACCTACACGCAATTAAAGCCGCTTGTAGCTCAAGCCGCGGGATCGAGACAGGTTTTAACGGAGCTACTCTCGCTTTACTTCCTACCAATGCCAAAGAAACCACCCCATTATTATACGTAAAGCGAAAGTAAGCGACACACGCGTAGGCTTGTTCACCACCGTCGGCGAACACATGTAATTGAGTGTCCGATAGGTCCGATTGCGTCATGTACCAACGTGGAATCGAAATATTAGCGGTGGACTCCAGCAGCTCGAACCAATTCTTACACTCAGGGATGAACTTCGTTGGAATAGGGGTATCCCAGCCTAAGCCTTCCCTCCACAACTTTTGTAAGATAATTCTACCTTGTATAATGATAGGCATTAACAATCCAAGTGGGTCATAGACTTTCATGACGCTGGATAGAAGGTAGCGCTTCGTCAGAGTGATAGTGGAATCAGGATGAACTATTCGAAAACTGAACTGGTCTTCCCGCGGGTTCCATTTGACACCCAGCACACCTAC
The DNA here is from genome assembly GCA_963935595.1 of Schoenobius gigantellus. NCBI lineage: Eukaryota > Metazoa > Arthropoda > Insecta > Lepidoptera > Crambidae > Schoenobius > Schoenobius gigantellus. The sequence continues at coordinate 42,514,181 of OZ012541.1, read as the reverse complement.
ATTATTATTTGGAGGCAAGTTCACGTCTGAACCACCCTCATTTCGTAGTTCCGCAGGAACTGAAGATAGCGCTTCTGAGAAATTTGAAACCCAAGACCTCATTTCGAAGCAGCATGCGCTGTGTACCCTGATGATGTCGGACGCCAACTTTGAGGCCTGAGAAAGATCAAAATAACTACCTAAGTGATCATCCATATAATGATCGGCTATGATTGCTCGACATGCCTCAGGGTACTGGGTTTTAAATTCCTCAGCGTTTTTGTTTTTTATGGCCAGAGCGATAAAGGGGCTGGAGACGGCACCAAACATCATCGACGACATGCGATATTCTTTTAGCCTCCCGTCCTCGTTCCGCCATAAAAAACGTTGTGCATCTCTGTCACACTGTGAAATTTTTATTTGGGGAAACATTTCTCTAATGTCTGCACTTAATGCAATAGGACCTTCCCTGAAACGAAATAATATATCTAACAAAGGCTGTAATAGATCGGGACCCTTTAGAAGCAAGTCATTTAAGCACACACCCTTACTCTTAGCTGCTGCGTCGTGTACGACTCTAAGCTTACGCTTCTGAGGGTGCATTACGCCGAAGGTCGGTAGGTACCAACGAATGTCACTGTTTTGCTCATTGTTAGAATATGAGACATGATAGGTGTCAGGTACACATTCTTCGGCGTACCCCTTTTCGAGAATACCGCTTATGAATGTTTTGTAGCCAGCCTTTAAAACTGGATCTTTTGACAACTGCTTCTCAAGCAGTTTAAAACGTGCTATAGCTAAAGGGTACGAATCAGGCAACAACTTCGGTGATATGTTTTCGCGCCAAGGTAACTTTACCTCAAAGCGACCAGTGCTAAGTCTTCGCGCAGATTGTTCTACAATATCAACCGCCCTCTGATCTTCAGGGTTTCGTTTAGGTGACTTGTTGCTAATACCCAAGGAGTCTATCTCATACTGCTGCTTGATGAGACTTTCTAGTTCGTCGTACTGACGTTGCATAGATGAGGTGTCAGTACTGTCGTCAGAAACGGTATTAATGAATTCAACCGGTTTCGAAACCGATGAGACAGCACCATGTAACACCCACCCTAACAACGTCCGTGAGGCAACTGGTTCGTGCTTTTTACCTACTCTCATTTCGCGGCTTAGTGACAAGTTCCAATCCGAGGCACCGATGAGGACAGTTGGATTAGCATTTTCGAGTGACAGCTCGTCCGATAGGTTAGCCAAATGTTGGAATTTAGAATAGTCTATGGCGCCGACCTTTCGTGGACGTAAACCTAACGGAGTAATCGCTCGAGCATTCTCGACCAAATATCGGTCTGGCAAGTTACGGCCACGTATATAAAAGTTTACGTAACTGACGTTGACGTCTCTCGCCATACCGCCGACACCCTCCAGCCGGAGACGATTCTGACATGCAGGCGTCGCTCCGATACGTGCCGCGACGTCACCGTCAATAAATGTGGCGGTGCTCCCCTCGTCCAAAAGTGCCGCTGTCTCGAATTGTCCCTCCGGGCCTTCCAGCACAACCGGAAGCACCTTCAATAGGCCGCGAATGGGCGGTCCCGAATGTGATATCCCTGTTGTGTTAAAAGGAGTTTCAGATACATTTGTAACCTGAATAGGCTTATCAGTAGTAAAGTCTATGTCTGAGCTAGTTGTGGCAACCGAATCAGAATGTGGTTGCTCAGTAGTCGAGTTGCGAGACTGTGGCAAGGATTCTGTAGGGCCATGTAAAAGAAAATGATGGCGACGTATGCAACCGTTATTACCACAAGGTTTTGCCCGACAAAAATTCCACCTGTGCGGGTGCGGTTTCAAGCACCTATAACAAACCTTGAATTTGCGTGTCCACTGCCACCGACCATCCACACTGAGAAGTTGAAAAGCCTTGCACTTGATAATCAAGTGTTGGCCCTGTTTGCAATATACACATTGAGGCTCACTGCTGGCTTTCGTAACTGTAGCATGTACGGACTCTTTTGTGACAGGTTTGAAAAAGGTAGGCTTACTTGTGGAAGCAGTATTTGTGTCAAACGTATAATTAAATTTTAGTTGCCGATCTGCTTCGACTAACAAAAACTGAGATAACACCTCTAATCGAGATGTATCAATAGAAAAATTTGTGGCAGCATAGTCCGTGAAGCGACTTCGCGTGTGTTCACTTAACTTTGTTAGTATGCTACGAAAGAGTTCTGGTGAATACAGATACTCATTTTGTCGCAGGTATTTAATAGTGGACACACAATTACGTAGTTTATTCGCCAAGATATTCAAATGCTCTGCATTACTTATCTTAATAGTGCGAAGCGAAGCGACCTCGCGCGCCACGAGTATTTCAGGTCTCCCGAAGCTCTGCTCAAGCGTGCGCATCACGTCGTCTGGATCGCTTGAATCCCATAAGTGAGAAGCCACGGCTTGATACGCTGGGCCACGGACGGCGTTGTTCAAACGTACCAAATTCTCGGCTGGAGAAAAAAAGTTCTTTGATTTATCAAAGCTAGACTTAAAGGGCATCCACTGGCTAACATCACCTGAAAACACAACTAGGTCCGGCCGCTTTGGTCGGTCAGAAGCAGCAACAATGGCTTTTGTGAGTTGTGTTATAGAGTCTGTATTGTTTCGGTCGAACAGAGGTTGGCTGACATGCGTGGGTTGGGAAGGTTTGGATGAATTAATAACCTTCAATGGCTTAGATGAAGTAGCAGCGTTCAGTGTCGGGTTGTCCGTCGCTGGCAGTGCCGACCGTGAAAGGGTGCCCAGCTGGTTGTGCCGGGTCACGGAAGGTAGCGGGGGTTGCACCACTGACATAAGTGGTGGTTCCGACATCGAGGTTACCGCTGGGACCGACTGTAAGGTGTGTTGAGTATTCAACATGACAGTTGGTGCGGCACCCGTAACTGAGCTCACTTCAGGTACATATGTGCCATTATTTAGAACCCATGACTCCGTTCTTTTTTCTGACCGACGAGAAATACGAGAAGAAGTTCTAGAACACGAGGACTTATCTGTGGCTTCAAGAGCAGCAAGCTTGGCCTGCAGCTCCGTCTGCTCAGCTTCAAGTTCAAGGCGAACCAGTGCACGCTCGCGTTCAGCTTCCTCCTGCGCACGAGCTCGTTCACGTTCGGCTTCCTGCTGTGTGAGTGCGCGTTCACGTTCCGCTTGCTGGTGGGCCAGCTGTACGCGACGCCGAAGATGCTCTGCCTCTAAGGCGAGCTTCTGCGCACGTACTGTGGCTGAAGAGCGGGATGAGTGAGAGCGCCCCTTGGAACTACTGCAAATAGTTAAATCTTTTTCGGTTGTAACATTGTCATCGATATATTCTGGGCGCTGTGTGAGACCTGCTCGCAAGTTCGCGCTCGATGGCAATGCCGCAACATTAGTTAGTGCAGCGCTCGAAGTCGCTCGGTCGTTGTGATGAGGTGGCGCAGAGCGTGAATCGCGTTCACGATCGACTTCGGACGCTGTAGCATCTGCAACAGACTTACTTTGGCTACGTGTTTGCACCATAATGCTTTGAAATGAAAACGAAATGAAAGCTACGGTGAACTACGAATGAGAAAATTTACAAAGATGAAAAAACAATTTACCTGATAAATGAAATACAACGGCTACAGAAGGACCAAAAATGATAACTATGAGCGTGGACTGATGATGAAAACACGTATAAACCAGTAAAATATAAATATATTGTTTAAATATGTACGCTATATATCGTGGTGTTGCAGACACTGACAATTTATAATTTGACATAAATAGAAGTATCAAAATTGAACGTTCTATAAAAAAGTACAAAATCTATATATAAAAAGTATGATCACTAGCCAGTTTCCAACATCAGCACTTGCCGTGATGTGTAAATACCCTTGTAGATGTTTTGGAGGGCATACACCACATCCATCGGACTTCGGTGTGTGCAGAGGAGCTTTTCTGTTACCGACGTGATGGCGGCGGGGCTTCCGTAACGCATCTCGAACAGGTTGTCTCTGTCTATGAAGGGGATCTGATTTGTATCGGTCATTAGTACCAATTCTCTTGCCCCGGTCAGCCTTGTTGCCATGATGATAGCTCCAAAATGGACTAGGAGAGCTTCGTCCACCAAAAGGCGTTTTGATGCTTCCACACCATTGATGAGAACTGAGGCAATGGTTCTTATTTTCCCCTTCACGACCGCCCCGAATCGAGTCGTCACTTTGTCCAACAGTTCTTTTGCCGTCTCGAGTGTGCTAGTGATGATCATATCTTCCTTCATTTGGTAGTTGTTGAGGAGCCGGGTGGTCTTCCCGCAACCCGGCACACCGTCAACCCATCTGATTGCCAGTTTACCCCATGGTTCGGAGATCCAAGTTCCACTCACGAATTCCGCCGTTTTTAGAATTCGGTCCTCCAGCATGAAGCGGGTGCACTTGGCAATTACCACTATTGGGTCCTCGATCGGTGTGCAGAATGTGATTGCTCCCCTTTCGTCAGTTGCTTCATGATCCGCCACTGTACGCCGCCATCTGCTTTTTATCTATAGGGCGAGTTCCCGCCACCACAGTCCCGGTGTCGTTGTTATAGACCACCGCCCTCGCCCCGTCCAGGAGATCCTGTAGTAACATGCGGGCGTTTATCTGAAATGCCTCAAGTATCTTGCTGCAGGTGGTGTGTTTTACCTGCAGCGTCGCCCGCAGTGTTCCCAGGTACTCTAGATAGGCGTTGACTAGGTCATCTCCGTCCCGGTCAGTGACTATTCTGGTTGGCGGTCTCACCCTTCCCATGTCTGCAAGTGTGGTTTTGGGTGAGGAGACCGTTCTATGTTTGGGGACCGAGTCCGGTACTGTCTCACTGCTTGTTCTGCGAGGACGAGCGTGGCCCAGGGCAACAGATATGCCCCTGACGAGGTCGTCTGTCGGGGATTGTCTTTGTGATTGGAGGCGTCTTCTTTCGTTTGCTTCTTGCATCGCCTCCTCGTGTTGCCTTTGTGCCCGGGCTGAGCCACTTTCTGTTAGTTCATTGCATGGAGTCTGCTCGTGGTCTTTGAGCAGAAAGTCGAGGTTTTGGCCTCTTCCCTCGTACACGATAATTTTGTGTTTTCGGGAGGTCTCCAATAAGGGAGTGTAATCGGACACTTTCCTTTTCTCGAGATCTACCTTCATGACATCCACGCTGATGACTCTTGGGTCTCCGTCCATGTTTAACAGCAGTTCCCCCGCTATAGTAAAGGACGACTTGTCAATGTGCCAGTCCAGGATTTTTGCCCTGCGAGCATCACCTCAGGCATTGCATCAAACACTTTTCTTTTAATGGTCGCCCTGGTAGTGCTGCCTTTTAGCAGGACTGCTAGGCCAGGTGTTATGGCAACGTGCTTCCTTGTTCTGGACATACAGAAACTAATGCCAACTAAGTTTGTAAGCAAGAGAAGTGTAAAATCTAAAAGCCCCATGTCCGTTGTCTACCGACGCGAACGATTTGCAGGCCCTCACGCCGGGCCATTTCTTGATAGGCAGACCACTTAACGCCCTGCCCGAGTATCCTTATAGAGATGTCAATCCAGGACGCCTTTCGCGGTTTGAGTTGCTCCAGCAGCTTACCCAGAGCTTCTGGCGCCGCTGGCACCTTGAATACTTACACATTTTGCAACAGCGCGTTAAGTGGTCAGATAAGACAAACCCACCGAGGGTTGGAGACCTCGTGTTAGTGAAGGACCCAAACCTGCCACCCTTACGTTGGCGTCGCGGACGCATTGTCCAACTTGCTCTAGGGTCTGATGGTGTGCCCAGGTTTGCCGAGGTCCTAGTTGGGGATTCTGTTTTGAAGCGCGCGGCCGCTACTCTTTCTCGCCTCCCCTTAGAGTGATTTGGCGGACAGTCCGGGACTGTCCGGAGCGGGGGGATGTTTACGCTCAAGGAAGAGCGAGTGGCAACACTGCATTTTAGTCTGTGCAGTGAGAGCCTGTGGCGGCCGGCCGCATGTAACATGTCAGTCGAGTCGAATACGGAATGGCATTGAAATAGGTTATGAGCGGGCGGTTAGTTTTCGTTTCGAGAAATATATAACAAATAGTATTGCGCGGCGCACCAAGTGATTGTTGGTGCGAGGTTCCGCCAAGTTTTAGTGTCGGTGAAAGTGTAAATGCACCAAATCTTTTATCGGGGAAGTGAGTGATGGTGGCCTAATAAGCCTATGTAGTGCTCCGGTCTCCATCGTTGGATTGACACCAACCCTTCGGGAGCCGCGGCTTCCTTCGAGCTAATTAATTCCGTTACGCATCGCTGACCCGATACCGATTCAGCCATAAGAGCACAGGGTTCCCACTCACCGATATGCAGTTATCGTTACAGAAATTACCGAGAAAAATCTAAATTATTACGTGCGACGCGGCCAGCGTGCGAGCCAAGCGGCAACCCTCAGCCATATACTGACCGGCCGGTGCGCCGGCTAAAAATACCTAAACTGCGGTGTGAAACCCCCCTGGTAACAGTCACCTATAATACATGTGACTCTTGTAAGATTCGCAGCAAAACTGCAACCCCCACAAGAACCACAGTGTACGTTGCCAACTTGATTGAATCATTCAGGAAATTGAAATTTCAGGACAATATAGATAACAGACAAAATACACGCAATTTTTTTTTCTGAAATTGGCGAAAATTATAGTTTTTATAGTTATGATTTTCGCCAAAAGAAAGATAGAGAAATTTTCCGAAAAAGTAAAAAAAAATCAACTGATTTTTGTATGGAGCCCAGCACTTCAAAATATTTCAACGTATTTAGTATGGATGAGTTCAATTAAAATTTGCATCCCCTCTGCTAAACAAGGTGGAATCTGGACTACTCGTCATATAAAAATCTAAATTTAGTATGGAAAAAGGCAAACCCACCCTTGACTATTTTTGATAAGTCCATTATGTGTCTTCAAGCTGTGCTGTGAGGTATTGGGGGGTCAAAAATTTTGTAATTTTTTAGCTTCGATGCACCGTTTTCGAGATATAAGTAAGCATTTTTTTTAATATTTTCTTAAAATTATGCAGGGTTGAAATTCCGTACAAAAACATATTTCTTTTATAAAACTCTGCTAACATTAGAGAATCTATTGCTGGCAAATTGTCCGATTGGGCCTTTACAAAACCAACATCATTTATTTTTTTTAACTCCAAATTATACATTTTTTTTTAATTACACTTATTTAATTAATCACTGAGTCCCTCGAAACAAAACTAAACTATTTAACGTAAATAAAAATCAAACATTGCACGCGCGGCACAAGCGTCAAGTAATCGGTAAATGAATATGATCGAGCGGTCGCACAGATCATAACAGATGACGTCATCTTAAAGAATCAAGCTGGAGGGCGCGTTTCAAAGTAGCCATTTAGAAAACATTTAATAAATCCATAATTTCTTGACGGATTTTAATAATTTAAAAAATGAAATGCTCAGTAATTTATTGCGCATACGATGTACTTAGTAAAAATCAGATTTGCTATTGTGTGATTGATCCTCATTAGGCAAACTGAAGTCACCAATCTGGACACCCCCATCGAAAAGTTATAGGACCTACGCTAATGAATTTGTGGTCCTGGACCTGTATGATTTGCAAATCTATACAATCCAAGGACCGCCAACAAGAATTGTCCCTCTGGTAAAGAAATTGAAATAATCAATGATCTAAGGAAATAATAAAAGCAGCCGGAAACGTAGTATCTATCTAAAATATATAATAATTTTATAATACTAGAATAATAAAAATACAACACAATCCCGGTATCGTTGTTATTGATTCACTGGTCAACACAGAAAAAAAATCCAAACTTCTGTTAATAATTTTTTAGGGTTCCGTACACCAAAAGAAAAGAAACGGAACACATACGATCACTTCGTTGTCCGTCTGTGTGTCTGTCAAGACCTTTTTTCTCAGGAACGCGTAAAGATGTCAAACTGAACTTATAGTCTATTTCCCTTTCCGTGACAGGTCGATGTTTTCCGTTTCATGCATACTAGTTTCCGTGATTAAAAATATTATGATTTCCAAGACAATTTTGTATTACCAAAATGAATGATTTCATTGTTTTCTTTTGAGCTCATTAATGCATTCAACAAAATTTGAATCTTTAATCAGCCGTCTTATTTGTGGCCCTGTGGCCCATCGAAAATTTAACTTTTCTTACTTTTCTACACTTCAGCTTAGAGAACTTGTTTGAGTGGTTAGCAAGAAATTTGCCATCCTTGTTAAGAGTCAACAAATTGCTTCATAATGCTGAGCTTAATATGAAGCAGTGGCATAATAGTTCAATGTCGATTCAATAAAGGTGAATATGGAGCATATTGCTTACCAACAACTATTGACTCTCTCGATGGCCACACTTTGCCAGTCCAATGGTTCTTTTTGTCACACTGTCCCACAAACACATAAAACGCGGATATTTTGTATAAATAGTAAGTATGTTAACCTACAAATTTAACATTTTCAAGTTTTAACGATCTACATATTTGAGTTTTTTTACCACTAAATAAATACTTGTTTATTCTTCTTTCAATAAAGTTGAATGTCCAATATCTCAAAAACTATAGCTGTTTCATAAAAACAATGTTAAATGAATCTACCACGTCATAATATACTTAATTTGATATATTTTACTTTATTTAAGTTGAACTTGTTAACCAGTGAAAAGAGTTTTATTTTGCTGTCCCTTGAATAGAATTCAAGGGACAGCAAAATAAAACTGTAATGACAAATCTCGCGTTGAATGAAAATGTGAGCAATATGTCAACCACACATCGGGCTCAATTGGAATATGACCGGGATACAAAACAGGATTGCTTATTGATCCAGATCCAAATCCAGAGCCTGCGAATAATAGCTAATATATCACTTTATTGCAGTCACGATGGAATCAGCTAGCTATTTGAGCAGCATTTCCATAAAACATTCCATAAGAGCGTAGGTATGGGTATTCCTCGGGTCATTTGAATGTTTGTCGTTGGGATTTTTATTGTCATATTTCTGCGACAGCAAATGATTCGTGTTTATAGTCGAGAAAAACGTTGAGATTGTATAAAAAAAAATAAACTAATAATTTTTGACGTAGGTTATGGACGTTTGAGGAGGCAATCAGTTAATACTACGGCTATTGTAATGAGCTTTACAAAGACTGGCTGGTTTTTACCGATTTAAGCTCCCCATTCAGGGCAAAAAAAAATCAGTTCCGTTGATTGTAGGACTTCATTGTTTAAATATGTACGAGTACTAAGCTGGATTAGTATCATTACCTCACCAAAGTCCAAAAAAATTACAGCATTTCTACGTGATTTCTACTTACCTACTGAATCATAGACCAGATAGCCAGTTGCTTTATGGTTGAGGAATCCCGATAGAATCTAAATTCGCTATCTTTAGTGTGAAATGAAAGCTTGTGAACTTACTACGAGAAAAATTAATGTAACTTGAACCAACACCTTAATTACAAGATCTAATAGTTACGAGTAGTTTAGGTTTCATTTACGAATGTAATGTAGTGGACCGAACATAGGTAATTCTACTCATATCATAACACAAACAAGCATAATTAAAAATAAATCACTCAAAACTATTTACGCGTAAGTGCACAAATCCCCGTTACAACAGAACCGCGTTTCGTAGAGCCGACATGCAATCATCCCTCAAACAAAACCCGTTAAATTCCGTGATACCTCTAGTAATCCTGATTGGATAACTTGCCGGTAATGAAGTTCTCCGCGCTAATCTTGAGAGCGATGAGCTGTTTATCTGATTAAGTTATGATCACCTAGCGCAATACAAATGCTATCAGCGATTTAGCATTCCTATTTTTACCCGACTGCACAATGCAAAGAAGGACAATGACATGTTGCTTCATGATGACATGTGTTCATTAGTCTATGTAGCTATGTACTCGTATGTTTGTTTGTTCTTAGTGGCACTATACATATTGGCCAAACGCGTAGACTGATTGTGATGATCCTCATATCAATCGATTTGTTTTAAACTTTCAAGTTTCACTAAATACACGACAGTTATCAAAATCCAAAATGGAACCATCGGGTCAGGTGCCATATTAGAAACCAAAAAAATCAAATAATTTTAGATAGGTTTTTAAAATTATTCTGGGTATCTTTCACCTTTGTTTGACCCGTTTGACCAGAACCCCTAGACAAATGCTAAACGCTAACTTTTCCGCAGTCGTTCCTCAGAAAAATGTATGGAGATGACATTAGCTGCGGAAAATATAGCGTGAGCTTATCGTAAGCTAATGTCATTTGCATACTTTTTTCTGCCGAACGACTGCGGAAAAGTTAGCGTGTGACATTTGTCTAGGGCCTCACAGTATAAAATAAAAGAAACTGGCCAAGTGCGAGTCGGACTCGCGCACCGAGGGTTCCGTACAAACCTGTAGGTATAAAAGTAAAAATTGACGGTTTTCGCAATTTCTCCATTATCTGTGCTCTAAGATGTTACTTCGTGCCAAATTTCAAGATTCTGAGTTCACGGGAAGTACCCTACGTGTTTTGCGTGTATGTTACGCGATTACTCCGCCAATTGTGGACCGATTTTCATAATTCTTTTTGTTTTCAATAGAGTATACTCCTGGGATAGTTCCAAGGTCAGGATCTGATGAAGGGATCCCATGAAAATCGAGGGAAACCCCTAATTTTTCTACGTCCGACATGTTTCATGTTTGTTCCGAAGCTATTCACGTATTTGTGTCTGGTAGTCACGAATCGAGCTGATGATGGAAGGAACCTTAACTTTTGGACTTGACCTGACCTGACCTGACCTTGCATCTCAATTTAATACCAGGTCATCGAAGGTGAGCTGATATTAAACATTTTATTCAAAGTAAAAAGATTTCATTCACTAAAAAGATAAAAATAAAAAATATTTTATAAAAAATAAAAACCGACTTCAAAAACACTAAAAAGTTGAAAAAATATAAGAATAGGTACAGACAACATCTCACCTCTATATTGAAGTCGGTGCCAAATTTTAAGACTAGGAATCATCATTTGGCACTGACTTCAATATAGAAAAGTGATATTGTCTGTACCTATTCTTATATTATTTTTAACTTTTTATTGTTCTTGAAGTCGGTTTTTATTTTTTGTAAAATATTTTTTAGTTTACCTAACCCACCGTTGGGCGGTAACCTTGGAGGGCAAGATGAAGCTCTCGCCGTCACACTCGATATCGCTAAGGCGTTTGATAGGATCTGGCAGAGAACTCTTCTCACGAAGCTACCATCATCTCCCAGGGACCCTGCAAATGGATTGCCAGCTTCTTGGATGGTATGAGCATTAAAGTCGCCATCGACGGCTGCTGCTTCGAAACCATGCCCATTAACGGTGGCGTTTCACAAGGTTCGGTGCTCTTCCCAACCCTGTTCATTCTGCATATCAAAGACATGTTGTCCATTGAGAAAATGCATTATTATGCGGACAGTACGGGTGATGTGCGACTACCAGAATGTCCCACGAATTTCGTTGCAAGAAAGGCGATCACAACTTGTGTCTGAAGTCGAGGTCTCACAAGGCGAGTCTCCGAATGGGGTGCAAAGTTAAGTTCAATCCCACGAAGACACAAGTGTGCGCATTCACTACGAAGATGTACCCATTTATCGTAGTGCCTCAGTTCTCAATTAAATATGGCCGCCGCTCAAAAATGGCTGATTAAATTCCGTTTCCAACCCCAGTAGTAGGGGTAAGCAATGAAAGGTCTTGTAAAGAATGATGTTGTTAGTGACAATGCTCTCTAGTTATATTCAGTAATGATAACATACGTAAATATACGGAGCAACACCCATGTGAAGGGATTTAAAACATTGAAATCAAGTTACTTATACAGTAATGACACAAATTCTGTTATTTTGTGTTTTGATTCATATACCGGGTGTAACGAAATACCGAAATAATATTTAAGGTTGTTGATTAATAAAAAAAATGTTTTATGACTATTATTTATATTTTTTATTATATGCCTACTTTCGATTTAATACACTTAACAATTAAGCGTATTAAATCGAAAGTAGGCATATAATCAAAATACAAAGAATAGTCATAAAACATTTTTTTTGTTAATCAACAACCTTAAATATTATTTCGTTATTCTGTTACACCCGGTATTTATCAGTAAAGACAAAAAAAATCTACCTACTTAAATAATTATTTTGCACAAAAATCTGTTTAGGACATCGCTCCTACAGTTTTAATGTGATATTCACGCAATATCACATTAAAACTGTAGGACCCTTAACACTAAATATGTTAAAACGATCATTTTGTCTCTGTCATTTGTTTGAAATTTACAATGACAAAATCATAATATTATAAACGCGTTTACCATTCAATATGTTTAATAAATATTGTGATGATACCCTAAATAAGTATGGTGTACTAAATTATGAACCTAAATAATAAATGCCAAATTACATGATTGTGTCTTGTTAATTCGTAAAGCTTTCAAGCCAATACCGTCTAACAAATTAAATGTTAAAGGCGTAGTTCACGGCACATCTAGTCTATATAAATAAAAATGTATGTATGTTTGTCCTCTATGCGTTCCGAAACCATTCATCAGATTGTAATTAAAATTTGGTATGGTGTTCTGGGGACGCCCGTGAGGGTTTCTAGCAAAAAAACATATAAATGAATTACGTGGCATTGCAACGCATGCCGGGTACAGTTAGTTGTAAATAAAAACGCTTTACACATTGCTAGTAGGTACCTACTAAATGTGACAAATACTGGTTGGAACTGATTTTATTTTCAGAAAGGTAAATTCGAAGGGACTGATTTACGATTTACATAATTACAATTAATGTTGCAGGCAAGCCGGCGAGCATCGCGTGTGATAGCGTGTGATACGATGATTGTCATAATTTCACACACGTGCAACTCGAACGGAGCTTTTTGAAATTTGAATTCATTAAATGTGTAGAATGCCCGAATGCGCAATTGTTACTGCCTAATAAACACGAATGCTGAAAAATTCTATTTCGTAACATTCGAAGGGAATAAATTGGACCAGTTTTACTGATTAAATGCTAAAACCAGTGATTGATTATAAAACGGGGATTATAAAATCTTAATGCAACAAGACTCTACAAGCTCAACAAGATTTTTTATATTTGCCGTACATGGGGCCAATTCAGCCCGAGGCACACGTACTCGTACTTGCGTCTTAACCACAGAAGATACGTAGGACTCACACCGCCGAGGTTTTATGAGTAAAGGTGACTTTTGGTAAGACAAAAACAAAAAGCTCTGCTGTCTGATGGGGTTTTAGAATTGACCCCCTATATGGGGTGTTTTCGTGGATGAAATTCATCATAGATAGTGCTCCTAAAGTTTTAACACTACATGCCTGGACACACATAGAACCTTTAGCACAAAATGTTTTTAATAACTTAGAATCTGACCACTCTGGTCAATTTGTCACTATACCTTACAAATGTAAGCTTATGGCGAAAAAGAATATCACTGTTGTACCAAAAACTGCTAGTCACTTGGAGCGTTTCAATAATAATCTTGGTATTAATTTAAAATATATTGATTATGAAGAAGACCCAAATAAATTGTATGAACATTTTGTTGTGAATTTAAAAATATCTTCGTTCCAAAAACCATCTCAGTCAATGGTAGATTAGCTTTTAGTGAATGGGTCACACCAGCTATTCACAAAAGCAGAATAAAACTTTATGAACTTTACAATGAACGTACATTTAAATACTAGTGATCAATTTAAATTGTATGTAAAAACTTATTCCAAAGTATTTAAAAAAGTTTGTAAATTTGCCAAGACCAAATACTTAAGTTCTAAAATAAAAAGTAGTAGTGACAAAATTAAAACGACATGGAACATTATTAATAATGAAACCGGAAGAGTAAAAACTAATTACAATAATTTTTGTTTAAATATTGAAAATAAGAATGTTACAGTAGATATTGAGGTAGCTACAGAATTTGAAAAATTCTTTACTGACATTCCAGTTTCAATCACAAAATCTTTGGATTCCTCCTCCACTGTTGCGGAATCTATTCTAAAAGATCATGTTAAAACTTATGATAATAAATTTAAATTTGCCCATATTAGTGCAAACGATTTAATAAAGTCATTTAAAACTCTGAATAAAAAGAAATCCGTGGATCTGTGGGGCAACTCTGTAGATGTTTCCCAATCTGTAATAGAAACAATAGCTTCAATACTTGCTAGTATTTTTAATGATTGCATTGACTGTGGTGTATTTCCTGATCTAATGAAACTGAGTAAAATTATTCCATTACACAAATCTGGTAGCACGCCAGACCCCAGTAATTTTAGACCTATCTCTGTGCTACCTATTTTTAGCAAAATCTTTGAAAAAATAACGTTGGAACAATTGCAAAGCTTTTTTAATCGAAATAATCTTCTACACTGTAAACAATTTGGTTTTAGAAAGGGTCGCTCAACAACTGATGCTGGTGTTGAGTTAATACAAAATATATATATATGAGGCCTGGGAGGACTCACATGATGTGCTGGGCGTTTTTTGTGACTTGTCCAAGGCGTTTGATTGCGTTCATCATGAAACCTTGATCAGGAAATTACACTACTATGGATTTCGCGACACAGTTCTGGATCTACTCGTTTCCTATTTGACTGAGAGGATTCAGAAACTAGACGTCAACGGGGAGAGGTCCCAGGGCGCCTTGGTAAAAATGGGAGTTCCGCAGGGTTCAATACTTAGTCCTTTTCTTTTTATATTATATATCAATGACTTGCCTGCTTTTGTACAAGACAGGCATGAGATTGTATTATTTGCAAATGATACTTCACTTATGTTTAAAATTCAAAGACGATTGTAAATTTATGACGATGTAAATAATTCTATCTCAAGAATAGTTTACTGGTTTAATGCGAATAACTTGTGCCTCAATGAAGGGAAAACTAAATGTGTAAAATTTGTTTTACCCAATGTTAAAGAGGTTCACACCACTGTTAACATAAAGCATAAAAATGTGGACCTTGTGGATACAGTAGTATTTCTTGATATTACTTTAGATTCAAAGCTTCAGTGGGGCCCACATATTGATAAATTGTCGAAGAGACTTAGTTCTGCAGCCTACGCTGTATGGAAAATACGTCAGCTGACTGATGTTGATACAGCAAGACTTGTGTACTTTGCCTATTTTCATAGTGTGATGTCGTATGGCATTTTGCTGTGGGGAAATGCTGCCGACATTCAGACTGTTTTTGTGCTGCAAAAAAGGGCTATTCGTGCTATTTATAATAATTAATATATTTACGAGAATATAGTATATGTTCATAAAAATATACATTCGTTTTGTAAAAACAGTGATATTCATTCAGTAAATACTAGGCAAAAGAATATGTTAGCATTACCAAATACTAGGCTTAAAAAAATTAATAATTCCTTCAAAGGCCTTTGTGTACGCTTCTACAATAAAATCCCAAATAATGTTAAAGCACTTAGCTTGAATAAATTTAAAGTCACTATCAAGGGCGCACTTATGAAAAAAGCATATTATAAAGTGTCTGATTATATGACAGATAAAACTGCTTGGAATTGACAATAAATGTGATAATTGACGTTCAAAGGGTGTTAACTTTGTGATAATGGGATAAATGTCATTCCAGAAACTGTTCCACTCACTCCGCCAGGCATTTCTATATTATTAAAAAAAATTAAAATGTTTGTTAAATATAATATTGTAATGTTGGCATTTTAAAACAAAAAAAAATACAAGACCTTCCGAGTTTCTTGCCTGTTCTTCTCGAGAAGGCTCTCCCAATTTCCGAACAGGTTTCATTTGACTTGTATTTGCACACATCTTAATAATGGTTGGGGTGTGTGTACTATCGCGCGCAGTTCCGCCTGATCACCGCTACGCTCATTTTCGTTTGCACTAGCGCTCTCTAGCCCCACCCCATCGACCTCGAATAGACATGGAATAATGAAATAAAAGATTCTTCTTCAGCCTGCCGCCGAGCCACCGAGGAACCCCCCAACGCCGATTAGAGAGAGAAAGAGTATTTCTTTTCTAATAGGCCAAAACTTAAGGGGGCGTAGCCCGGCGCTTCCGCACGATTCAAGCGAATAAATTTTTAAATGGTCAGGCGGAAGTGCTCGCGATAGTACATAAAAGGATTAAATAATTTAGTTAATTAGATTCTTGGTTGAAGATTTTTATGTTTTTTTACGTCAATAAGTGCCTGTAAAGGTCTATATTGAATAAAGATTTTTGGGGTTTAGTTTGACATTATATATCCATATATTAAGAGGATCCCAAAGCTCATCTTTCCGCAGAAAACAATAAAAGGTGTTGCTTCAAACTTGATTTCTGGCCACGTAACGATTTTTACATCAACTTGATTATCTGCAGACGCGGGCGGCGACGGAGGCGGCAAAGTTTAGACTTAGATACCCACTAATAACGAGGAATTTGTACGAAATATCAAAATATTAGATAAGGGCAGGGTTGGCACGATTAAATAATTTTGATTTAAATCACGATTTAAATCAAAAGATTTTTTCAATAAAATCAGTGATTTAATCAAATGTCTTTTTTTGTGAAGAAAAATGTATTTTTTAAATATCTATTTTCCGAGTAAATCAGATATTTCATATATTTTCAGTGTCATTATTGTAATACTTGAACAAAAAAACTAATTTTGCAGCTTTTCGGTCCCTAGTCTGTTGCGTAATTTCGAGTGAACAATGCCAAATGTAGAAAAAACTCTTTCCACTGATTCTGAGGAGGCTATCGCTCCAAATAATTGCCTCAGAACTGGGTAAATATTTAATTGTTCGTCTTCCTCTTTCGTTTCCGCAAAGCAGTTGGTGATATATTAAAATTAGTGATGATAAAAACGAAAAAATCAAAAAAATCACGATTAATTAGGATTTATTCAATAAATCATGATTAATTGGATTTTATTAAAAAATCATGATTTTCAAAGGGTATCCGTATAAAATCGGGCGCGGGTTTAAAACTGGACCCAAAATTATGTCTCGAAATAGTTTCTCAATTCTGCAAAGTTATATTGTGGTCACCTTGCGGTGTTGCACAGCAACAGAGAAAGAAAGAAAGAAAAACCATTTATTGGACATGCACACAATACAATAAGGACGATTGAATATAAAACAATGAAAGAAAAAACAAAAACAACAATTAAATAAGATAATAATCTTAGAAAGTGTGCAAGGCCAACAAAGGACCCTGTCTTAGCGCAATGCCTCCAAGTCACACACACACACGCTTTCAGGTGGGCGGAGTGACAAGGAAGCGCTGTTATTCTGACAGGATCAAAATGCAAGTTTACTGCAAAGCCAGTAACAATAATGTAATTAAATTAAAAAATAAATTAACGACATAAAAGAAAAAAAAACGAAATCGAAAGTGAAAAAAGAAATAAACGTAAACAGACATAACCTCAGAAGAATATGCTGTAGTGATTGTTCTGAGTATATAACAGCCCGCCAATTGACTAGGCTAAATGTATGCCGAACGTTTGCCTATAATCTTTGTTCAGTCACCTTGATATTTTGACATTATACGTCAAATTAGAAATTTTAATTTTTTACGCTTGACCTTGAGCCACAAACGAAAAGTTCTTTCATAAATATAATCGTTTTCATTTTTGATAATAAAAAGCTGACCTAACACTCGCAAAAAATTTTGTAATAAAGTCTTTTGACATAAATCACATAATGGCCGTCGCGTCGCTCGCTATGCCACGCCCAAGCACAAATTATTTGCCACGTGTAGATATTGCTACGTATTGACCACGTGATCAAGAAATTCGCATTATACTCGTATTTGCAAAGGGTAGTTTCAGAAAAGGAAAGAAGGTGGAGCACAGAATCAGAGCGTGGAGCACTTTGAAAAAATGCTTGCCTTTCCCGGTTGTCCGGCACGATCTCCACTCCGTATAACGGGCCGTGAAAAAAGTTAAAGTAAACACAATGGTACATTGTTCACCGCGGAACGAAAGTGACCGACTACTAGCGAGGGAGCAGTTTGTGGCCCGAAAGCTCAGTCGAGGGCCACAATACTCCCGACCTAGGAATCGGACTTTCTCCTAAGTGCTACACAGTGCTTTATACTACACTTGTGAGGAACATATAAAAATGTGTTTGATTGATATTGTTTATAGAATTATATTAGTATGAAAATATTATTACATTTGTATGGGTGTCATCTCAATATCACTTCCACTACTAGAATTCGACATTTTAACTTTTATTACGTAATAAACTCACGTCGTAACAAAAAATTACTATGAATAAATTCACAGATTTGATAAAAATTCGGGATTCTTTTCTTTTTTTATGATAACACAGAGATCTGAGATCATACAGCCACCTTGCAGCGCGGCAAAACTAAGCACAGATTTTGGCGAGTGGAGGAGCGCGTTCCCCCCATCCACCCCGCGGAGGCTCTAACAGGTTAGAAATGGAATTTAGTATAACTTTTCCTCCCGCTAAAACACGATAGAAATGGATTTTCATATAACTTTTCCTCCCGCTTATTTAGGTCGTAGAAAAGACTAATTTTCTCTTTCACTTTTGAGGGAATAATGACTGCTGTTCCGATCAGGTGTAGTATAAAAACTATTTTGTTATACTTTTTTGTGTATCCAAAAGATATGTTTGACAAATAAAGAAAAAAAAAGGTATCTTCTGTAATCTATCATACATAAAATATTGATTGTTTTGTTTATGCTAATTTCAACTGATAAAATTTCAACTAAAGTGTATATGATAGACAACAAGTACTAGGATTTGTTGGTGCTTTTATTAAAACGCATATGTCTCGTTATGATTAGAGTTTTGGTTGGTCCTACTTACCAAATCCTAGTTACCAGAAGATTCAAAGTATTTTAATTTTTCCTAAAAGTTTGTATGTAGGTATTATATAAGGAATGAATGATTTTATCCAGCCCCCCTAGACAAGATGTTTTACGATAATCACTAACGCAATCGCTAAATAGGCAATGTATGTGATTTGACAATAAAATTGCGCTCGTAAGCTAAGCGAGGGCTTATGTCAAATCGCATACATTTTTCTTCTAGCGATTGCGTTAGCGATTATCGAAAGACATCTTGTCTAGGGGGCAGGCTTCAAGAGTACACAAATTCGTTTAATATAAATGTTTTTTTTTTCTTTATTCGTCAAACATGCCTTACCTTCTCTATTATGAAAAGTCACGCTTAAAAATAAAACGGATTTCAGAAGAAATGCCGCAGACATGCTATATGAAAGTAGACTAAAAAACACTATTCAGTAAATGTTTTTTTGTAATGTTGTAGTCCTATAAAAGATATAAATTACAAAGTTAACTATTGCAGTTCGTATGAACTATTAGGTGAGACGTTGGTTAACGACAAAGACTACGAACACCCCATTTCAGTCTGGAAGAACGCTAGAACTATTAGTTATTCTGTGGCTTAGGTCTCCCTAAGGAAGGGGGGAGTGTACGATATCCCAACACGCTAGCTCAGTCAGTGGTAGGCAGTGCCAGAACCTTGTTTGATGGTCGGTAGGGTGCATTACAAGTAAGTTAGCTTGATTTGAGTATTATTAAGAACCCAAATTCATCCTATACATCTCAACAGATGGTAACTGCAAAGGTCAAAAAAGGGAAAGCGTCACCTGCTATTTTAACAGCTGATGAACTAGCTTTCCTACGTCTATCGGTATATATCGCCGAGGTACATAAGTACATCACTACATTAGTGATAAACTATGGTACCACGGCCGCAGCGACCGAGGCGAACTCCAGAAACCATACCACGAATCATACTAAGCGGAAAACCTCCGAACCAATGAGGCCAATGGCGATAAATAAATGCAGTTAGATTGGAATTGAACTACGACTGAACTACAACTTTTATGACATTTCGTATCGCGGTAATGATTTGAATGTATGCGTCAGATTGGAACGCAACCCAATAGGCTAGATGACTAAAAAAATTTTATTGCTTTAATAGAAGCTCATTCATATAATAAACAGAAAGAAAAAATCGGTTTTCGAATAACTATAAAAACAACCAAGATATAAGGTATTAAAGATTTTTCTCCATCTCTTTCTAGCAAAACGGCAATTTACAAGGAGTTCATATGGCCGTACACAACAATGACGTCACGGTTGATGTCGGATCTCTCTGTCTAATCGCCTTCAAATTAACAATTTAAAATGCTTGTATCTAATGTATTTCTAAGCCGATTTTAATTCTAATTTCACAGAACTGCATCTTTTTTCACGGTATTTTAATTTAATGACGAGACGTAAAAATTAGAATACAGTCATCATCCCAATTGAATTTGACCGCAACCGCTGTCAAAATACAATGTTCATGCGACGCTACTTTTTTGGATTGAAGATTGGCGTTTTTCAGTCCTTTTCTATTATCTCTCTCTTTGTTATCTCTTCCTAATGCGATCCAGCTTCGCTTGCGTTTACTCTTATGCAGAAATTAGCGCGATACCAATTTTGTGCAAAGTTGATTAGAACTGGATTGGAATTGAATCTTAGTTCGAACTGAAAAAATATTTTACAATAAATTAAAACCGACTTCGAAATCACTGAAAAGTAAAAAATAATATAAGAATAGGTACAGACAACATCACACTTCTATCATGAAGTCGGCGCCAAACGATGATCTCCTAGAAAGTCTTAAAATTTGGCAGATTTCTTGTTATTAAAACACTAATTTCACAAGTTCCACTTGAATCTTTATTATACTTCAATTATTACAACACAAAGCTTTAACTATTTGGCAGATTTTTTGTAAAATATATTTTTTAAACTTTTTAGTGACTTTAATACCAGCTCACCTTCCTGACCTGACCTTGGACCTGAATTTAATACCAGTATTCAATTCAGGTCCAAGGTCAGGTCAAGTCCAAGAGTTAAGGATCCTTCCACCATCAGCTCGGTTCATAACTACCAGACGCAAATAAGTGCGTTAATAACGAAAAAAACATGAAACACATTCGACGTACCTATTATATTTAGGGTTAGCCTCGATTTTTATGAGATCCCATCATTAGATCTTGACTTTGGTGACCTTGGAACTACCCCAGAAGTATACTCTATCGATTACAAAAATAATTTTGAAAATCGGTCTACAATTGGCGGCGTAATCGCGTAACATACAAAAAAAAATATACGAAAAATTATCGCATCGAATTGAGAACCTCCTCCTTTTTTGAAGTTAGTTAAAAACTAGCGTGATTGGCCCTTAGCTTAGAAACAGACGGTCTCAATTACTAAACCATACGGAAGCTTTTAATTTACAAACTCTTGGTCGTCTTATTTACACTTAGATCTCAGTCATGAGATAGAAGATAATATAGGTCCTATAGTATCCGTTGTGGGTACATATCGTTAGTTAGTTTTGTCCGGGAAAAATAAATACACTCTTTATTGGAGGCCAAAAATATATGTACTCAGCAGCAGCACACTCAGTTAATTATTCGGTTAAAGACAGATTCTGGTTTGGGGAGATTCTGGTTACTGCAGATTCTTTTTGTGGCTAAATTCAAGTATGGAATGTGTGGGATTTTCACAATCCAGTGGCCTGCCATTGGACTAAGGATAAGGTTTGCCTTTAGAACGACTCCTCTCGTGGCTTCTATATGAAGCTATCAGAGATCGACCCAATTTTTCGAATAAGCCTGGTGGCTCCGGCCACGGAAGAATAACCAGACAGGCTCTTTTTTATACAACAAAAATTTAAAAACCAGCAAGTTACCTATATACCTGATGGTAAGTGGCTACAGTGGCCTATAATTCATGTGGTTCCTGTAATATTTGCAAATCTACAATCCCCACAGGGACGACGACACTTGTGATATAAGTAAAGGTAAATTGTGAATTCACAGTACGCAGTAATATCGCTGCCTGGACCCTTCAATAAAAGTGTATTCGAATAGTACTCCCTTTAGGGTCACGTGCGATGAGTGGAGTCGCAGTGTGGGCCTTACCTAGCGCGCCTATAAAGGCAAGGAGAACACCGGAGGGTTTTAGTGGGTAGGCCTGGCATTCTGCTGGGGGAGCCCCACACACGCTCGCCGTCTAGCCAACGGCGGGTACGGTGCGGTTACGCATTTTCCCCCGTAAAAAAATGGTTACGTGCGCACAGAACGGGGACCTTTCATTTGGAATAATGTTGTTTGTCCTAAAGACGCTTGGCATAAATCACTAAGCATAATAATCGAAAAGCATAACATTAACGTCACATAATTTTTTCATTGCATAATTTGTATAAGGCACAATTATCCAAAGGCATAATTTTATGAAGCATAATTAATGAAATCCCTAATTTCTTATGACATAATATTGGTAGTCCTAAAATGTTTTGCCATACTTTTAAGTGTCATAATTAATGATATCTCTAATATTTTGGGGCATTTATTTATAATAATTAATGAAATCCCTAATTTCTTATGAAATCCCTAATTTCTTATGACATAATATTGGTAGTCCTAAAATGTTTTGCCATATTTTTAAGTGTCATAATTAATGATATCTCTAATATTTTGGGGCATTTATTTATAACTAGCTGTGCCCGCGAACTACGTTTCGCCATCAAAATACTTAACACAGTGTTTAGTTTTTTCCTCCATTTTATTCCATAATGATTCAACTTTATTCTGCCTTTCTTGAGCATCGGCCATTTCGAAATTAGGATAATTTTCGTAGGTTCGTAATGCTCTTTTTCTAACAGTCCACAAATTAAATACATTACATATTATTATAAACACTAAGTATTATTATTATTTTAGTGACATTATTGATATTAATAAATTCTTCTTCAGTAGAAAGAACTACACAGTTGCACAAGAATAATCTTTATCGTATTCATGATTCGAATTAAAATAAAAAATTGTTAATAAATTAGAACTGTATACGAATAAAGTTTAGATTTTATAATGGGTGTTGGTAACACCAACAAAATATATTTTTTGGATATGACAACTTGGCTAATTTTGACTGGTCGTACAGTAAGCTCCTTGTCAAGCTAATACTGTTTGACCTTTGAACTGTTCTTATGTCGCTCGTAATACTGGCGGTTTTCGTAGAGTTAATGTATAGCATGAATGGGGGGGTTGATGTACAAATACGTTTTCCATATTCGATATCCGATCACGGAATAGAGACACGGAATTTCGTGAACGTAGCGCAGACGTTCGTTTCTTCTCATTCGGGATTTCTACCATTCTACCTAAACGTACGTACAGAACGTGTTCCGTTCGTAATAAAAACGAACGTGTGCGGCAGTCAATGAGTATTTTGTATAGATTTGATGCATTCGGATGCCCGCATTCAGAAAACGAATGCGAAAAAACGTATTTATGCGGTTAGCCTTAAAATGTATTAAGACTTCCGTTTTTGTAACGTGTACTGTGCGATATAGTGTTGCTGGCATAGTTCGGTTAGCAAACTCGCCGTGATGACTAACATCCAACACACAAACTTGGAGTTATCGTTAGTTAATTCACGATCGTTGCATTATCACGGTCTCGAAGGACACTAAACACAGGTAACATCTAACATCGAACATCCAATAGGCCCCGAAGCGGTTCTCAAACTTTTTTTGTGACGGAACCCTTTTGGAAAGCGAAATACTTGACGGAACCCTAAAATAAAACAATAGTTTTTAAAAGTGTATTCTTTATTAATAAGCATAATGAAAGTACGATCAGAGAGGGTGTTTTGATTTTTCTAAATTATTGCGGAACCCCTTATAGGGGTAGTGTGGAGCCCTAGGGTTCCGCGGAACACACTTAGAGCATGGCTGCTCTAGGTACCCTTCAGGGCCTACTTTCATTTAATACCCCTATTGCTGGGTTTGAAACTGTTATCCGTCTTTTTTGAGCGGCGGCCATGTTGAATTTACGTCAATGTTGCTACGTTCATAGTGCTCTACTGATCAAGGCCTTTCATATGATACCCAAATTGCTGGGCTTAGAAACGAATTTTTATCCGTTTTTTTTTTTGAGCAGCGGCTATATTGAATTTTGTGCTATTTTCCTAGGTTCATAGTGCTCTACTCTTCAAGGCTTTTCATTTGATACCTATATTGCTAGGTTTGGAAACGAACTTTTATCTACCTTTTTTGAGCGGTGGCCATGTCGAATTTACGTCAATATTGCTAGGTCCATAGTGCTCTACTCTTGAAGACCTTTCATTTGATACCTATATTGCTAGATTAGAAAACGAACTTTTATCCACCTTTATTGAGCGGCGGCCATGTTGAATTTATTTGTGTGTTGCTAGGTTCATAGTGCTCTACTCATCAAGGCCTTTCATTTGGTACCCACATTGCTCGGTTTGAAAACGAACATTTATCCTTTTTTTGAGCGGCGGCCATGTTGAATTTAGATAGATTTTCGTAGGTACCTAATGCTCTACTCTTCAAGATCTTTCATTTGATACCCATATTGCTAGGTTTGGAAACTAACTTTTATCCACCTTTTTTGAGTGGCGGCCATGTTGAATTTATCTAAATGATGCTAGGTTCATAATGCTCTACTCTTTTAGGCTTTTCATTTGATACCCATATTGCTAGGTTTGGAAACGAACTTTTATCCTTTTTTTTGAGCGGCAGCTATGTTGAATTTAGGTCGATTTTGCTAGGTTCCTAATGCTCTACTCTTCAAGGCCTTTCATTTGATACCCATATTGCTAGGCTTGGAAACTAACTTTTATCCACCTTTTTGAGCGGCGGCCATGTTAAATTTATATCAATATTGCTAGGTTCATAGTGCTCTACTCTTCAAGGCCTTTCATTTGATACCCATATTGCTAGGTTTGGAAACTAACTTTTATCCACCTTTTTTGAGCGGCGGCCATGTTGAATTTATGTCAATGTTGCTAGGTTCATAGTGCTCTACTCATCAATGCCTTTCATTTGATATCCATATTGCTAGGTTTGGAAACTAACTTTTATCCACCTTTTTTGAGCGGCGGCCATGTTGAATTTATGTCAATGTTGCTAGGTTCATAGTGCTCTACTCATCAATGCCTTTTATTTGATACCCATATTGCTGGGTTTGGAAACGAACTTTTATCCGACATAAGAAAAAGACAATTTGGTTGGCGAAATCCAGTTGGGCACAGCCATTAACAGAAAATATTAAATTTTATTTGTACTATGTGAAACACTTCATTCCTGCCTTAATTTTCGAAATCCAATTACTTAAGATCAGGCTGTATGGCGTAGTTCTATTGCCTTTCCTTCGTGGAAGAAAATACCTTCTCTCTGCACTATGTGACAGACTTGTCAAAATAATTTCACGTGCGCCATGTTGTTTTTTATACCTAAAGCCAATTCGAAAATTTTATATGGTATTTTTTCACTAAAAATAAAAAGTGAATTTAAACAAACGAAATTATGCCTAAATGTTCTTCCGGAAAATTCTAAGCATTGTGGTGTAAGCCATATCAAATTCTGTCCAGTAGTTTCGGAGATCTTTCCGGACAAACAGACAAACAAACAAACAAACAAACAATTCTATCGTGTTCTGCTAATGATTTTAAGGCGACCTGCATTATGGCGACCTGTGTATTTTTTTTCTTAATATTTCGCAATTACAGATTTTTGTACCCCTACGATTTTATTATATATAGAGATTAGAAACGATGTTATTTTAAGAGAATTGTGAAGCTGTAAATTTTCATACAAAAAGCGATAACGCTTTTCTCCCACTAAACATAGTCCAATTTTCATAATTTTTGGAAATCTTGTAGATATAATGAAAAACTAGGTTTGTACGTTTTGATTTTGAAGAAATATTGCTCAGAATATAACTTATTAGCATCTAAATATCTATATTTTCGACTTAAAAACTACCTTGAGCATTTTTGTCTTTTTTGACTAAATTATAATAAATTACAAAAAAAAAACAAAACGTACAAACATAGATTAAGGTATACTGAATCTAATGACACCAAAAGCGTTTAATTTCATAAAGGTTTAGGGGGGTAAAACAGTTATCGCCCGAAACAATATTTCAAACGGGAATTGTAGGCAATTTCGACCATTTCTTGCAACTCTCTCTATCGCACGATACGGGTCGGGGGCAGGGGTACAATGTAGTGATAGTGATGTGACATAATGTTATCGTAGTTATTGTCGCCTAGGGAGGAGAAAGTAATATCGATATATCGATCAATAGTGAAAGTTATTACTCAAGTCGGAACTATTAATCTTCACAAATACATGAAAAAGTAAATATATTTTTGAATACGTTTATTGATTTTAGTGTTTTATTTTAAAGATTTTATTTCAATACAAATTTCCTTATTTAAGGGTTAGCAGCCTGTAGCCTGTTAACTTTACTGTAAATTCCCAAAACCAAAAAAGGAAAAAATGTAAGTATGTAAGTAGTTGTTTGTTATAATAAATATGTGCCATAAAGAAATCAACTCAAAATAAATTCGTATTTTGTTTCTTGTGATAGGTATTTGTTATGCAATGTATGAAGTTGGAGCAGCTAAAAACGTGTAATGGACTATGCAAGTAGCGTTATTTTTAATATTATTTTTCAACACACTTCCTCATATAGTAGCTCTAATCCCATGGCAATTAGGCACATAATGACACCTATAATCAAACTGTGACTTTTTCATTACTATTATTCACGAGTGAGTAATAGTTTTTTTTAATATTATTGGTTGAGTTACGCTTACATTTGTGCTAAAATGCTATCCGCGAAAAGCCCAAAAAAAGAAACCTCATTTTTTAGTCTATGGCCGATGCGCGCGCATAGGAAAACTGATTAATTTTTCCCGCCATTACGAAATTTATTAGTCTATGGCCGATGCGCGCGCATAGGAAAACTGATTAATTTTTCCCGCCATTACGAAACATTTTTCACAACTCGTCTCGTTTTCTCTTTTGAAGTTATTTAGTTAGTTATTAATTAAGATGTCTGCAAATACAATTTATGAAGAAAATGATTTATGTTGTACACCGCCCGATATAAGATGTGAAGCCCAGAATGTTATGGAAAATTTACTACCAGAAAACTCAAAGGAAAAATATCTATTAGCGTACCAAAATTTCATACAATGGCAGAACAACAAGAATACGCAGTCTTTTTCAGAAAATGTGTTCATGGCGTACTTTAAAGAATTATCTTCTAAGTACAAACCTAGCTCTTTGTGGTGTATTTACTCAATGTTAAAAAGTACAGTCCGAACAAAGAATGGAGTGGACTTAAAAACATACTCGAATTTGTCAGCTTATCTAAAGAGACTATCTGATGGATTTAGAAGCAAAAAATGAAAGGTTTTATCATCTGATGATATTGAAAAATTTATTAAAGATGCTCCAGATAACCAATATTTGGCTACAAAGGTTAGTTAAATTAATTTTAATTAAATATTTAATAGCAGCTTGTGTTGTGTGTTGACCTTAATTATTGTTTCTTTTGTTTCAGGTTGCTTTAATATTTGGTGTAACTGGTGCCTGTAGGATACAAGAATTAACAAATATAACTGTAAAAGATATAGAGAACCATGGCCAGATGCTTTTAGTGAAGATACCTATCACGAAAAATAAAATACCTAGGTCATTCACCATACACGGTCCATTCTATGATATTGTTAAGAAGTATCATAGACGAAGAATAATATAGACTGCCAATGTCATACAACTATAAGAAAGGTCCTATTCCCACCTTATATCTAGATGGCGCTGACCTATAAGGTTGCTAACTTAAATTTTGTTGATAATTTATACTGAATCATGCCTGAAAATTAATAAAAAGTTGTTTTAATAATAGTAAATTACAAATAATTCTACAATATTCCGCCAGAACAATTTTAATCATTATCGAAAAGTTTAATCCTATTACACGGTTTCTACGGTTTCGCGCTAGATGGCGAATACAATTAAGCACGGTGCGGTCAGTGCGGTGCTTAGATTGTTATAATACTTTTTTACTAGATGGCGCTTAATTTAATGGATAATGTTACATTCAATAATATTTTTTTTTTATATTCTTTCTGTGTATATTATAGGAATTGTAAATGATATCTCATGTACACAAATATTAAAAGAAGTAACAAAAAGTGTATTTTAAGCTGTAAAAAAAAGAAAAAATACACGCGGAGAAATTAACTTCGTTATACCCGATGCTCCGATACATTTTAATTCTATCTTGATTCTATGCACGGTAGGTACCTAAACTTTTAGGTGCTGAGTTGCAAGGCTTCTAGTCTTTTTTTGGAATGCGTTCGGATTTATGTGCCGATCGGTTATTTTTAGAAGCGACCTACTTTTATTATTTTTGTCTAAATGATAAGTTGATGATATCTTTAAAAGACTTCATTTTTGTTGTTAATGATATTATGAGTTAAAACATTATTTCTTATATTTTTTATTAAATGAGGCACATCAAAAATTGAAACAATTTTGCGTTCTTCACTATAGAAAAATATTTTACAAAAAATAAAAACCGACTTCAAAAACACTGAAAAGTCTACAAATAGGTACAGACAACATCACACTTCTATATTGAAGTCGGTATCAAACGATGATCCAGAAAGTCTTAAAATTTGTCACCGACTTCAATATGGAAATGTGATGTTGTCTGTAACTATTCTTATATTATTTTAAACTTTTCAGTGTTTGTGAAGTCGGTTTTTATTTTTTGTTAAATATTTTTTTTTAAACTTTTTAGTGAATGAAATCTTTTTAGTGAAAAGAACCCTAAAATAATATAAAGGAAATTTGGGATTTCCCTCGATTTTCATGAGATCCCATCATCAGATCCTGACTTTAGTGATCTTGGGGCCACCCCAGGAGTATACCTACTCTATCGAATACAAAAGGAATTTTGAAAATCGGTCAAAACACGTTGGACACACCTAAAACTTTAAGGGTTTCCCTCGATCTTTATGGAATTCAATCATCAGATCCTAACCATGGGACCACCCTTGGAGTATCCTCTATCGAATACAAAAAGAATCATCAAAATCGGTTCATAAACGACGAAGTTATCCGCGAACAAACATAACAAAAGCATATATACGGTCGAATTGAGAAACCTCCTCCTTTTTAGGGTTCCGTAGTAAACAAGGAACCCTTATAGATTCGTCATGTCTGTCTGTCTGTCCGCGCTTTTACTCAGAAACTATTAGTACTAGAAAACTGTAATTTTGTATGGGTAATGTATATTAATCATGCCAAAAAAGTGGTAGCAAAAAATATTGAAAAAAAAATTTTTTTTTTTTGGGGTGGCTACCGTGTGCGTTCCCCCAGCAGGAAATTGTGTCCTAGGCCAAATTAAGTTTCATGAATAATTAGAGCGTAATTTGCTATAAATGTGCGCGAAATAAAAAATTTGTGCGCGTTTTCGTTTTGGAAAAAAATGACAAAAACGAATCCTGCTGGGGTAACGTTTTTCCAGCAGGAAGATTTTTAACGAATAATCCGAGAGATAAATAATTTATATGAGCGGATAGCTTATATTTGTGCATAAATGTGCGCCAAAAATGAAATTTGTGGGCCATCGGGTTTTACAGATATTTCGTTTCCTGCTGGGGTAACGTTTTGCTGAAACTTGTTTCTCCAAAACCATCGAATGTGCGCCCATTGAATAAAGATACATGAGTAGCTTTTAATTTGTGCCTATTTGTGACATAATTTGATTTTCAAAAATATTTACAGTTTAGGAGTAATCGCGTATTGAAGGAAATTCGAAAAAAAAAATCTAGCGCAGAAATGAGAAAGCATAGAAGCTCACTGAAAACGACTTTTGAATGGTCTTATTATTACTAACAAACATAAAAAGTTTCAAGAATCTACATGTACGCGTTTTTGAATAATTAAACTTTAACTTTAATCGGTGATAACGTCACTGTAAACTCACAATGCAAGAAAGTGACTAAACCCAAATTACATAGGTATAGACCAAAAATTAGAGCGTATTCAGAACTATTTATCATGAAAATTTCAGCATCATATATTTTGTATTAAAGGAGATATAAACAAAAACCAAAAAATCGGCTAATTCTTTGGTTATCCGACTAAATTCGAAAGACCACCAAAAAGCGACGGTTTTATACTTGTTCATGACATTCTTAATTTTACCCACTAACAAGTTTAAATACGTCACGTCTGTGTACATTCGGCTATAAAACTGTTTTGGAAAAATGAATTTAACAATTTGATATTTTATACTTAAGTACCTTCCCGCACGCAGGTTTGCTTGCATTATTTCTCGTTTTACCCGTAGGAATCTCTATTAAGGCGCTATATCCAAAATATTGCTTATTTTTAATGTAATGTCATAGTTCACTGCGAGATCTTACTGATCTGAAACTTAAATATGTGTTTCTTTATGTCTTTACCTAGACACAACATGAACCATAAACGCGATTTAAAGATTTCGGCTCGATACATTTTATTTTTTAAATTACCTCAAAAAAAATAAGAATATTCACGGTTACTGGTAAACGGTATTAGGTATTCATTAAACAGTTCCTTAAATAAGTAGACATCATCAATATTCAGAATCGTACAGAATTCTTCTTGTTTACGCTCGAGGAAGAGCGAGTGGCAACACTGCATTATAGTCTGTGCAGTGAGAGCCTTTTGGCGGCCGGCCGCATGAAACATGTCAGTTGAGTCGAGTCGAAATGTCATGACATTGAATTAGGTTATGAGCGGGCGGTGATTTTTAGTTTCAATAAAATATATAAGCATCTAACAAATAGTATTGCGCGGCGCACCAAGTGATTGTTGGTGCGAGGTTCCGCCAAGTTTTAGTGTCGGTGAAAGTGTAAATGCATCAAATCTTTTATCGGTGAGTTCGGGTATTGGTGGCCTAATAGGCAAGTGTACCATCCGGTTCGGTCAGAAAGCAGCCCTTCAGGAGCCGCGACTTCCTTCGAGCTAGCTCAGGAAGTCCACCGGCTACATACGGAGACCAATTGGAATAGGGGTAAGCCACAATGTTTTCTATGAGCTGGTAGTAGGTTATAAAAATCAGCAACATAAGTCGGTGAATCGCCGACGTGGTGGTGTCTACCTTGGGCACCACCACTTCTATTCTATTTTTTTTTCTAATCATTATAGTTATTTTTTAATAAAATAATTTGTATTTTGTCGCTTACGTCGATAATTTCTAAGCGACCTTATTGCGTGCGGACGCAGCGCATTCACGACTTTGATGACATAGATATAAAGACTAGCTACTTGAGCACGGGGGGCGCCCCGCGTTTACGTGTATAGACCACGCATCCCATTGTTTGATTCATTTTCAATGTAGCGCCTTAACATTAGGTACGCGTATATAGGTAGCCTATGTTATCCAGTGATAATAAATTCTACTAATAAACAATTTTAAAAAACGGGATAATAGTTTTTTTTGTTCTTTATAAAAAAGTATTTTTTTACCTTTAATGTATTAGTTTAATATTATTATAGTGAATTTAAATAAATATTTCGGTTTGTTTTAGTTAGTAAGCCCTAAATAATTTTTATTTTTATTTAAAATTACATTAAAAAGAGAAAAACATGTATTTTTTTGTAATTTATGTATTTTTTGTAATTAATAAGACATTTGAAATAAGAAATGCTTTACCATGTACATTTGTAAAAATGTCAATAAAAAGAATTAAAATTAGATTGCTCTTTTAATACTGTCACATTAACAATTTTAAGAAATTTTTATGGTTTCATACCATCCCAACATGTTATTAAAATACAATTTTAGGGTCTCCCCTCCACAATATCCTGTAAAAAATATATTTCTTCACAAAAAGGACTTCTAAGCTAAATTTGAGAACCACCGTCCGAAATCGATTTTAAATGTTTTCGGAAAATGTTTAAAGAAAATAGTTTACAGGAAGATCAGTATAATATAACAAGGCAAGGCGTACCTGATCATCATCACAGCTCATATACGTCCCCAGCGATGGGCTCGAGCCTACCCTAAGTTAGGGTGTTTAGGCTTTAGTCAACCACGCTGGCCTAGTGCGAAATGCGGATTGGTCGACTTTACATACGAGTACGAGTAGACCTACCTTTGAATTTTTTCGCAAATGTATGCAGGTTGCCTCACGATGTTTTCCTTCATCGTAAGAGTGTCAGATAAATGTATACCTACCTACATGAAATTCGTAATCAGTCCCTAATGGAATCGTAGCCTTTTTTTAGGGCCCCCGCCCTAAAAAAAGGCTGTTGTCGTAGGTGAAAATCTCTCCTGTGACGACTCCGACTTTATTTTTTTATTTTTTTTTAATTGCAGAAAGTTGGCAAACAAGCAAACTGCCCACCTGATGGTAAGTGATAACAGTCGCCTATAATACATGTAGCTCCTGTGAGATTCGCAGCAAAACTGCAACCCCCACAAGAACCACAGTGTACGTTGCCAACTTGTGACACCAGATGTAAAGTCACAGTACCTAGTAATTTCACTGCCATATCTTACCCTTCAAACCGGAACACAGCAATGCAAGCACTGCTGCTTTGCGGCAGAAATATATAAGACGGAGTTACCTAAGCAGACGACCCTAGTACAGAGTCTCCCTCGAGTAAAGTCTATGTCTAGTGTGCCGCAAAGCTCTTTACTTGATCCGTTGGATAACTTATCTAACAAAAGCACGGCAGTTTATTTTGTACTAAAATTGCTATGAATGATACATTAATGACAATAAA
Source organism: Schoenobius gigantellus (assembly GCA_963935595.1). Classification (NCBI taxonomy): domain Eukaryota; kingdom Metazoa; phylum Arthropoda; class Insecta; order Lepidoptera; family Crambidae; genus Schoenobius; species Schoenobius gigantellus. Next base: position 42,481,501 of record OZ012541.1, on the reverse strand, counting down.
CTCAAAAACTCAATTGCCGTTATGAACGCGACTGTATCGACAACAACTGTTGTTTAATATTGTCAATAATAGAATGTCATCAACAAGTATGAAATCGTCGCTTTTTGGTGGTCATTCGGATTTAGTCGGATAACCATAAACTTAGCCCATATTTTGGTTTTTTGTTTATATCTACTTTATTAATAAATGTATGAAGCTGAAATTTTCATTACATATATTTTGGAACATGCACTAATTTTTGATTCATACCCATTTAACTTGGAAATAAACAGTTTCGTGCATTTTGAGTTTAAAGTGACGTTATAACCAATTAAAGTTAAAGTTATATTATTTAAAAACGCGTATTCCCAGATTCATGAAACTTTTTATTTTTGATCGAAACAATAAGACCAATCAAATAACGTTTTCAGTGAGCTTCTATGTTTTCTCATTTAAGCGCTATAATTTTTTTCCGAGTTTTCTTCAATACGCGATTACTCCTAAACTGTAAATATTTTTGAAAATCAAATTATGTCACAAATAGGCACAAATTAAAAGCTACTCATGTATCTTTATTCAATGGGCGCACATTCGATGGTTTTGGAGAAACAAGTTTCAGCAAAACGTTACCCCAGCAGGAAACGAAATATCTGTAAAACCCGATGGCCCACAAATTTCATTTTTGGCGCACATTTATGCACAAATATAAGCTATCCGCTCATATAAATTATTTATCTCTCAGATTATTCGTTTAAAATCTTCCTGCTGGAAAAACCTTACACCAGCAGGATTCGTTTTTCTCATTTTTTTCCAAAACGGAAACGCGCACAAATTTTTTATTTCGCGCACATTTATAGCAAATTACGCTCTAATTATTCATGAAACTTAATTTGGCCTAGGACACAATTTCCTGCTGGGGGAACGCACACGTGGCTACCATACATAGTATAGTGGGAGTAAAATTTTTTTCTCGACTAACCCATCGTGTGGGGTATTGCTGAATAGGTCTTTAAAAAACAATGTACGGTTCAGAATACCATTTTTCGATTTAGGGATTCGTTTCTGAAATATTTGTTTACAAATTTTTCTTAGAGGTAAGTGTTAACCTCTAACTGCTAAACGGTTATACACGGTTATTTTTTTATCACCCTGGAAAATTTTAGGGACGCTTCAGGACACATCCATTATTATATAAAAAATAAAAAAAATGAAATAAAAATTTAAAAAAATAGAAAAAAATTAGATAAATCTCTAAAATGCTGCTCTTAACTAGTGCAGCATTCTTTGAATTTTTTTGGGAAATTAATATAAAATTAAGTATGGGAGTTATTTTTTTATTCATAGGTAATTTAAATAATTCTAATACCATGTCGTGAAGCGTCCCTTAAATTTTCCAGGGTGATAAAAAAATAACCGTTTATATGGACACGTGAAAAAAATTACAACAGTAGTATATGTATACAAGGTTATTTTTTAGTTATGACAAAAATGTGTGCTTGTTCAGACAAGCAAACTGAACAACTTTCACTATGGGACCAACTTCGAAATCGCAAAAAAAATCTGCTGTTTCATACATTTAGGTTCAGTGAATGTTGAACATTTGTATGAAACAGCTGATTTTTTTTGCGATTTTTAAGTTGGTCCCATAGTGAAAGTGTTTCAGTTTGTTTGTCTGAACAAGCACACCAAATTTTTGTCATAACTAAAAAATCAACTTGTATAACGAAGTTTAACAAAAAACTATCAGAGTTGAGTATTAAGTACAAACTAAAAAGTTATAGACGAAAAATTAGTACTGAATATAAATTTACGAACCAGGTGAAGTTAAGAAAATATAAAATCATTGGAGCTTTAATCATAATAATAATTACTAATTTAATAGCAACGTGTTGTGAGGTGTGATGTGAGTGTGAACTCAAAGTTGGCATTTGCAACTACGGAACCCTACACTGCGCGTGGCCCGATACGGTTTTTTTAGAAGTCGGTTAAAAAAGGGTTTATTTTTTGCCACTCCTAAATTTTTTAGTAGGTCAAAAAAAACGAGTTTTTGTGTTTTGCAACGCGAACTTGCTTTATTTGACAACTGTTCTGCGCAAAGCTTTACTTACTATTTGCAAACTTTAACTTCTACATAAAAACGAAAGCCACTAATCACAGAACAATCATCTGTCAATACCAGGTAAAATTTAACGCTTTCTGGGGTCCACGAGAAATTCACTCCTGTCAGGCGAAAATTACTCCACTTTGCTTCTCGAACGTTATCAATTACCTTGTTCTCGAATGAGAGGGAATGTCTGGCAGAAAGTATCGGTAAGAATGTACCGGTCAGCCTATAGGTATAAACAAATTTGGTTCTATGCCTAAAGAAATCGCTAAGTTTTTGGGTTTAGTAGATGCTGAGAGCTACACTGGACATAGTTTCAGAAGAACTTCAGCTACATTGCTGGCAAATTCAGGAGCTGATATAATGACTTTGAAGCGACATGGCGGGTGGCGATCTAGCAATGTAGCAGAATCATACGTAGAAGATTCCATACAAAACAAGAAGGAAATTTGTGCAAAAATCACAAAAAGAATTAAACTTGATTCTGAGACGCATCCTACTGGCGAAATACCAAGTACGTCCAATGATTGGATTTCACCTACCTACACGAATAATGAACCATCACAAATAACAATAGAACATGAAAGTATTTCAATAAATAATCTATCTGATGAGACCGCTATATCATCAAAAATAGTTAATTATAATTTTACTAACTGCACATTTACTAATTGTTTCTCTAAGTAAACTTTTTATCTACTATGTAAAATGGTTTTTTATTTAAGTATTGTTTTATTCAGAAGTGTGTTGAAAAACGTTGTATGATACACGTGTGTATTGATGGTTACCGTCCTCGGCTTCTTAAGACCCTCGCCTGACGGCTCGGGCCTCAATGCGCCTCAGCGGTAATCACCAACATTACACACTTGTACTATAATGTACTATTATTTGAATACGAAATTTATTAGTCTATGGCCGATGCGCGCGCATAGGAAAACTGATTAATTTTTCCCGCCATTACGAAACATTTTTCACAACTCGTCTCGTTTTCTCTTTTGAAGTTATTTAGTTAGTTATTAATTAAGATGTCTGCAAATACAATTTATGAAGAAAATGATTTATGTTGTACACCGCCCGATATAAGACGTGAAGCCCAGAACGTTATGGAAAGTTTACTACCAGAAAACTCAAAGGAAAAATATCTATTAGCGTACCAAAATTTCATACAATGGCAGAACAACAAGAATACGCAGTCTTTTTCAGAAAATGTGTTCATGGCGTACTTTAAAGAATTATCTTCTAAGTACAAACCTAGCTCTTTGTGGTGTATTTACTCAATGTTAAAAAGTACAGTCCGAACAAAGAATGGAGTGGACTTAAAAACATACTCGAATTTGTCAGCTTATCTAAAGAGACTATCTGATGGATTTAGAAGCAAAAAATGAGAGGTTTTATCATCTGATGATATTGAAAAATTTATTAAAGATGCTCCAGATAACCAATATTTGGCTACAAAGGTTAGTTAAATTAATTTTAATTAAATATTTAATAGCAGCTTGTGTTGTGTGTTGACCTTAATTATTGTTTTTTTTGTTTCAGGTTGCTTTAATATTTGGTGTAACTGGTGCCTGTAGGATACAAGAATTAACGAATATAACTGTAAAAGATATAGAGAACCATGGCCAGATACTTTTAGTGAAGATACCTATCACGAAAAATAAAATACCTAGGTCATTCACCATACACGGTCCATTCTATGATATTGTTAAGAAGTATGAAAGTTTGCGTTGGCCAAAAACAAAAAATGACCGTTTCTTTCTAAATTACCAGAATGGTAAATGTACCTGTCAGCCTATAGGTATAAACAAATTTGGTTCTATGCCTAAAGAAATCGCTAAGTTTTTGGGTTTAGTAGATGCTGAGAGCTACACTGGACATAGTTTCAGAAGAACTTCAGCTACATTGCTGGCAAATTCAGGAGCTGATATAATGACTTTGAAGCGACATGGCGGGTGGCGATCTAGCAATGTAGCAGAATCATACGTAGAAGATTCCATACAAAACAAGAAGGAAATTTGTGCAAAAATCACAAAAAGAATTAAACTTGATTCTGAGACGCATCCTACTGGCGAAATACCAAGTACGTCCAATGATTGGATTTCACCTACCTACACGAATAATGAACCATCACAAATAACAATAGAACATGAAAGTATTTCAATAAATAATCTATCTGATGAGACCGCTATGTCATCAAAAATAGTTAATTATAATTTTACTAACTGCACATTTACTAATTGTTTCTCTAAGTAAACTTTTTATCTACTATGTAAAATGGTTTTTTATTTAAGTATTGTTTTATTCAGAAGTGTGTTGAAAAACGTTGTATGATACACGTGTGTATTGATGGTTACCGTCCTCGGCTTCTTAAGACCCTCGCCTGACGGCTCGGGCCTCAATGCGCCTCAGCGGTAATCACCAACATTACACACTTGTACTATAATGTACTATTATTTGAATTTTATTCCTCTAAAGCTGGGCTCTAAGGTTTTACTCGCGTTATGGAATCTACGATTGTATAAAAAATACAAACGACAAAGTACCTAAATAATATACGAGTATGTAGGGTAGGGTAGGCAGGGTAGGCTTATATGGGAAGAAGGCACCCTTCGTACGGTTTTGAAGTTTTTTTTTCATTCTAACTATAAAATTTAAAGCAGCTGATTACATATACTTATAGGTATTTTTAACCGACTTCAAAAAAGGAGTTTCTCAGTTCGATGCGTATGTTTTTTTTGTGTATGTTACGCGATTACGCCGCCAATTGCAGACCGATTTTCAAAATTATTTTTGTATTCTCAAAATTATACTCCAATGGTGGTCCCACGGTTACCAAAGTTAGGATCTGATGATAGGATCCCATAAAATGCTGGAACAACATTCCGCCTCCTTACCAGCAAGTCACTTCGCTGCACTCCTTCAAAGTTAAATTAAAAAAGCTTTTTCTTGCTGAGCAGAAGTTATGTTCGGGTTAATGAGACTTTGTTTTTTTTTACTGCCTTGCATTTTATTTTATTTTATTCAATAATTATTTTATATATATAGTATATATTTGAATCTCGCTTGCTTCATTTCCTCTTTTTAATTTACTGTCGTATAATTGTTAGCGCCAGGATATCATAATAATGATTTTAGCGGCTGCGCTCAACTACAATCCTTATAGGTTGTTCACGGAAGACCAGCGTCGGGTGCTGTAATAGCACCTGACATTATGCTGAGTGTTCACCCTTTTCGGTATAGTTATGTCTTTGTATTTTTTTTATCTTTTTGTGTTTTTGTGTAACTTTACTGAAATAAATAATTTTCTATTCTATTCTATAAAAATGGAGGGAAATCCTTAAATTTTTAGGTGCGTCCAACGTGTTTTTTTTTTTTATAAAAACGTCGCCCCACACTAGGATTTTCTCCTGTGTCGTGGGTGCAGTTACAAACATAGAATATCACATGCACATACGCCCAGACCGGAACAAATTTCTGTAGGCCATACAAAACATCTGTCCCGTGCGGGAATCGAACCCGCGACCTGTTGCGCAGTAGGCGATCGCTCGACCTCTGCGCTAACCGTGTCAACCGTTTTGTGTGTATGTTACGCGATTACTCCGCCAATTGTGGACCGATTTTCAAAATTCTTTTTGTATTCGGTAGAGTATACTCCTAGAGTGGTCCCTAGGTCACCAAAGTAAGGTTCTGATGATGGGATCCTATGAAAATCGAGGGATACCCTAATTTAATTAGGGTTTCTTTCACTAAAAAGTTATACAAAAAAAATATTTTACAAAAAATAAAAACTGACTTCAAAAACACTGAAAAGTTAAAAATAGTGTAAGAATAGGTACAGACACCATTACATTTCTATATTGAAGTCGGTGCCAAACGATGATCTAGAAAGTCTTAAAATTTAGCACCGTCTTCAATATAGAAATGTAATGGTGTCTGTACCTATTCTTACACTATTTTTAACTTTTTAGTGTTTTTGTAGTCCGGACGAACCCGACGAATCGAACCCCGCCGGACGGACCTCCCGATCAACATCCGGTGGCCTCAACCACTAGATCACGGAGGTGGTAAAAATTAGAATTCTAAGACTATTAGTAACTACCCAAGATTAGTGTATAAAAATGAGAGGTATTTTTTATTTGATGCATAATTATTACTTTATATTTTTTAAATCCCTGCTCCTATTTAGTTTGTATGTAAAAGTATTAATTTATCTATCTAAAATAATAGATTTTTTATTTATTTTTAAGTTAACAAGAGGTCTGTTGTTGTTTGCAATTGTAAATGTCATTTTTTGTTTAGTGTTTACTTTTTTCATAAAAGGATCCATTACCTATTGATTCACATCTCAAATGAAAATCATTTTAATTCAGTATAACACTCATCTTACAAAAAGTAATTTTCTTTAGACATGTAAATGTACGATAGATAAGTACTTTCATAACAAATAACAGCTCAGTCCTATAAAGTAGGACTTGGTAGGGATACACAGTAAGTGCCTACACTATAAATTTCAAAGGAATACTGAAATAATTTACGAAACTTATCTACTAAAATATTATAAAGAAAAAAGATTTGTATTTTTGTTTGTAATGAATAAACTCAAAAACTAGCTCACTGGGAAGTCTCGGCGTAATTATTGTTAAAATGTTTTTTAGAAATAAAGCTATTTTTATTTATTATATTTTTTATTTTTAAAAGCTACTAGGCTGATTAAAAAAAATTTCACTGAGTAATATAAGGTTATAAAATAATTTTTCATACGGGAAAACAAAATTGCCTCACGAAGGCAAAGTTGCGAGCGGAAAGGCAGTCAGGACAGGAATACCTAAGCAACGCAAAACATTACAAACGGTATAATAATGATCTCGAGTTCTCGCGCCGAGGAGTCGCGCGCTGCTGTCGTAGTGTGCGCACAAACTATATAGAGATACTACGTATAGTGTGCGTGATGTCGCATTTACACATGCGTGTTCGCCATTCGACGAAACATTCGACGAAATATTCGACGAAACATTCGACGAAACATTCGACTAAACATTCGTGTGGCGTTTACACATTCGTGTTCGCTATTCGCCTCGTCATTCGACGAAACATTCGTACCTACGAGTGCCACCGCGAACTACTGTTCACACATTCGCGGGTGATTCATTTTGATATTAGCACACGAACACGGAGGACGTGAAAATAATGGCGGCATGCGTGCTACATTTTAGTTTTTAATAATTTAAGCTTTAATGTTACAAACATATGGCGGACTTAGCGATAAACATCGCTCTCTACCAGTCAACCATTAGGCTAAGGAGAGAAAGTAAATGACGGCATAAGAAAATAAATGTAATAAATGACAATAATTGTTATATTCAAATAATATGATATTAAGAAATAAACATACATACACGCACATAACACTCACATATACATATTGTATATGTGTGTGTGTGTAAGTGTTATGTAAGTAATGTGTATGAATGTGTTTATATATACACATACATACTTGCATATACAGCGCGCGACAGAGCATCGGTGGCGCAGTGGACTCGGCACTTGCCTTCCAATCGGGGGGTCGGGGTTCGAGACCCGCCATGTACCAATGTGTTTTTCGTTTCGAATTTCATATGTACATTTGTCTGACGCTCGTACGGTGAAGGAAAACATCGTGAGGCAACCTGCATACATCTGCGAAGAAGTTCAATGATGTATGTGAAGTCGACCAATCCGCACTGGGCCAGCGTGGTTGACTAAGGCCTAATCACCCTAATATAGGGTAGGCTCGAGCCCCTCGGTGGGGACGTATATGGGCTGTGATGATGATGATGATGATGATATTGAAGTCGGTACGAAACGATGATCTCTTATAAAGTCTTAAAATTGACACCGACTTCAAAATAGAAGTGTGATGTTGTCAGTACCTATTCTTATATTATTTTTACCTTTTCAGTGTTTTTGAAGTCGGTTTTTATTTTTAACCGACTTCAAAAAGGGAGGAGGTTCTTAATTCGATGCGAATGTTTTTTTTGTGTGTATGTTATGCGATTACGCCGCCAATTGTGGACTGATTTTCAACATTCTTTTTGTATTCTCTGATAATGGGATCCCATGAAAATCGATGGAAACGTTAATGAAATACCAGCTCACTGATGAGCTGGTATTAAATTAGGGTTTTTGTTTTTACTAAAAAGATTTCATTCACTAAAAAGTTAAAAATAAAAAATATTTTACAAAAAATAAAAACCGACTTCAAAAACGCTGAAAAGTTTAAAATAATATAAGAATAGGTACAGACAACATCACACTTCTATATTGAAGTCGGTGACAAATTTTAAGACTTTCGAGGAGATATCGTTTGGCACCGACTTCAATATAGAAGTGTGATGTTGTCTGTACCTATTTCTTATATTATTTTTAACTTTTCAGTGTTTTTGAAGTCGGTTTTTATTTTTTGTAAAATATTTTTTATGTGTAATTATGATTGCGATGTTTTGGGTTCCAAATGAGCTCTTCTCTATAATAAAGTTCTAGGAATTCTAAAATTCACACTTTACTCCACTCTAATTTGTCTACACGTTCGGTTGGGTCGGGCGCTAGCAGTCAACTAAATGCATGCGAATGTGTAAACAGTAAGTTCGTGTTCGCCATTCGTGCCCTTTGATTCGCGTCCAAAAAACCGCTCCCGACGCGAACTCACGAATCGCGAGGCGAATGGCGAGGCGAATAGCGAACTTACTGTTTACACATGCGTGTTCGTTATTCGCCTCGCGATTCGCGCGAATGTGTAAACGCGCTATTTCGCGCGAATCTCGAGGCGAATTGCTAGGCGAATAGCGAGGCGAATAACGAACACGCATGTGTAAACAGCTAGTTCGTTATTCGCCTCGCTATTCGCCTCGCGATTCGCGCGAATGTGTAAACGCGGTGTGAGAATTTGCGCGTGTTGTATTTGTGGTGTAAACGCCAGACGGGAGGCCGAGCGGTGTGAAACAGATAGCATTTTAGAAAATACCTACTCGCGCCGCGCACGATTACTTCACAATCCTCTTAAAGGATATAATGTTTACTCGGTTTTACTTAACTTTTTATAATAATATTTCATATATTATTTTAATCAAATATGATACTCGAATCTTCTATATTTTCATTTGATATAATTTTTTCATAGTATACAAGTTTATTTTTTAGTTATGACAAAAATTTTGTGTGCTTGTTCAGACAAGCAAACTGAACAACTTTCACTATGGGACCAACTTCGAAATCGCAAAAAAAAATCAGCTGTTCCATATGTTCAACATTCATATACAGTGTGGAAAAAAATACCATGGTTGGAGGAAAAGTACCTATAATATTGACGATGGCAAATTTAGGAAACATTCCTTTATTTCAAAAATAAGTAAAACTGCATTTGAAGATTTTTGAAAAATCACCTGCTTGAGCCGGGAATCGAACCGGTAGGTAAAATGTGAAAAAATAACATTATGTATTTTAGGATACCAACTGAAAGAGTCGTTCATAAGGATCAATTTCAAACAATATAGTATTTTAAATTAAAGAACGATCAAGAAATATATTTTTTTTATTGTAAAGCTTACTAACTATCTAAAAAAAAAGGGTTCACTTTAGAGGGATTAAAAACCAAAGTTTAAAATATTATTTTAAATATTAACCATAACTCGATATAAAAGGCGACACGTAGCGAATTTATGGAAATGGTGTATTAATAGAAACGGTGAGTTGCTTATCCAAAACCATCGGATGTGAAATAGATAAATCAGATATTAAGGATATATACAGAGTCCGCGGAAATAAAGAAAAAACACCGAATACCCCTATCATAGTTGAGACAAATTCAACTATCCTAAAAAATGATGTACTCAAGTTTTGTAAAGGCTTTAACATAAAACATAAGTCCAAACTCTGTGCGAAACATTTGGGATTCCGCTCTGAAGAAAACACACCCATCTTCATATCGGAAAATTTAACTCCTAAGTCATCTCGGCTCCACTTCCTTGGAAGAGATCTCGTGAAGTCAAAGGCCTTTAAGTTCTGCTGGACGGCATTCGGTAAAGTATACATCAGGAAAGATGAAACTTCTCCAATTATACTTCTTAGAAACGAATCACAAGTGCAGCAGTTATCTTCAAAAATATGACTATTTTTGGTTCTTGTATTGTCAAATGTTATGTCTAAATACCAGTTATTTTATATTCCACAAAACAAACAAATGTACTACAAACTCCCACCAATATGTACACACCTTTATAATGATCAAGTTTTAGTGACCTACACCATAAGAATAACTAATAATACGAGTATAGAAGCGAAACTCCCGGCCGTCGAGCGCTCAAGGCCACGTTATTTACCTACCGTTTGATTTCCGTTAAACGGAATCGCCAGTCAAGGCGCGCACCGTGTGTTTCAGGTACCTTGTGAATGTTTTCCTATTAATTACCTGATTAAGCTTTTTATAAGAATGCGTATTTACTACGCGCTGAAGTTTAATAACCGAAACTTCAAATCATCTAAAAAAACGCCATCTTTTATAAATATCAGACATTTGTAAATATTTCTGTTGAATTGAAACCTTTTAAATAAAAATAATTGAATACTTTAAAATTATTTTTATTATACCTACCCTAGATACAGATACAGTTTTATTGGTAATATTCATTACATGTCAAAGCTAATACAATATAATGTATCGAGTTTCTAAAGCTGTCATTGTAGTGCAATTTTGCAACTCTGTAAGTACTTATGGGATTTTTTTTTGTCAAGTCGGGAATAATTTGAATTATGAGAAACTTTGGTACTGCTATACCGGGTGTAACTGAACACCCCAATAACATTTAAGGGGCATATAAGTTAGATACTAAATGGACCATCGATGCTTGTCTGAGACCTAGAACCCCAATACTATCAGAGTTATTTGATTTTAAACTGAAAGCAAAAACTTTCAAGTGACAACCATAATCAGCTCTTAACACAAAATAAATTTAAACACAAAATGACACGTGACAGACGTGAGCGTAGTATTCCTCGTACGCTTACGTAGGGCTTTTGGCACTTAATACCAAAAAATAATTTATTTAGTTTGTATGACGTAAGCGTAGTATTCCTCGTACGCTTACGTAGGGTTGTCGGCACTTAATACCAAAAAATAATTTATTTAGTTTGTATGGGAAAAAAATGTAGGTTTGTTAGCCCTAATATTTTTCCTACAGAATCTCTACTTCTGATGGATACATACCCTTAAATGTTATTGGGGTCTTCAGTTACACCCTGTATATATTTTTATCGACCTTTGTCACTGTTCCATATAAAATTTTAATACAATCGACGACACGACGACTCGACGACACGGTTAGCGCAGAGGTCGAGTGATCGCCTACTGTGCAACGGGTCGCGGGTTCGATTCCCGCATGGGACAGATATTTTGTATGGCCTACAGAAATTTGTTCCGGTCTGGGCGTATGTGCATGTGATATTCTATGTTTGTAACTGCACCCACGACACAGGAGAAAATCCTAGTGTGGGGCGACGTTTTTAAAAAAAGAAAAAAAAATCAATACTTGATTAATATTATGAAACAACAGATTTTTTTTCAAGTGAAAATGTTGGTCTGATAGTAAAAAGTGAGCTTAGGTTTTATCCATTAGTACGTATAACTTCAACTCTTGGACTATAAACGTAGCTACGATACCTAAATTACAAACCATTTTTGTACATCGAAATTCGAAACATTTTAATGATTTTGTTCTCGAAGTGTACGGATTAAGCTCAATTAATCAAAAATAGGCAGGTTCTTATAACTACGGAATCAAAAAAACTAAAAATGTGCGTACTATTGCTAAAGATAGTCGCTCGCTCGCTACACTTGAAGTACAAAATCAATAAGACTCGGTGTATGCTCAGTTTCTCATTTAATGTAAAATATGGAGGTACCTATATAAAAAATATTGTAGTGGTAACTATACGTCCATGTGGTGACCCTAGCGGCGTCCGCAGACTACTGCGGGGCGTTACAGGGGGAAGGGCGCTGTAGGTATGCAAATAGCGGCATTTGGCGCACCCACAAAGGAGATTCGCTTCTATACTCGTATTATTAGTTATTCTTATGCCTACACATACCCACATTACAATTTATACAAAAACACAAACATACCTTCACAGATCAAACAATTAGATAAACATACCCTCATAATATTCTCAACCTTTTATCATTTCTTACTACCTCAGAGTACGTTATTAATAAATAAAAATCACGATAGCCTTATTATTGCGCTCATAGCACATCGTGTGTCAATAATATTACTAAATCATAGCCGAAAACATGTCAGCATTTGCTATAACATATACAAGTACACACTAGCATATAATGCAACATCGTTTAGAATAGACGATTTACTTATTCGTTGTTTATTATTATGGATCGTTATATGCAAAACATGGATGAAATAGACAAAATACAAGTAGCTCAATCTAGAATATGCAATATAAGTGACTTCACACGGCAAGAAAATATAAACTCGGATATCACTATTATTTCGCAAAATATTAGAAGTATCTATAAGAATTTTGATGACTTATGTGTAACATTAGTACAGTTAAAATTTAAAATTGATGTCATTATTTTCAGTGACTGTAGGCTTGACTCTAAAAAACCAATATCTCAACTAAATCACTATTCATCCTACTATACGACCAACCATCTCAATCGATCGGACGGAGTAGTTGTGTATATAAAAATCGGCCACAAATGCCAAGTTAAAGAAATAAAACTTAAAAATGCTTCATGTTTACAGGTTTCACTACGTAATGTTACAATACTCGGCATTTACCGCTCGCCGTCAAACTGTAATGCAGAAAATTTTATTTTTTTCTCTAAGCACACACTTAGAGTCTATTAAAAGTCGGAAAAATACAGTAATAACGGGCGACCTAAACATAAATATAATTAATAAATTAAATGAACAATTATACGAACGTTCTAACAGATTATCTTACCTTAATATGATAGCTATGCAGGGCTTTCTTCCAGGACACTTTTTGCCAACTAGAGAACATAATTGCTTAGACCATTTTATATTAAAACTAGATAAAAATATTAACATAGCTTCTATTAAAATATTTAATACATCTATCACCGACCACCAAATGATATTTTTAAAAATATCTAAATTATCAAATAAAAATATAAACACAAAATCAAAAACCGTAACCAAACTTTTTTTTTTATTATGAGGGGAAATCCTTCTTACGGATTCGACAAGTGGCCGACTGACGGGGCCACCCCAAGGATATGGCGGACTCGGGTAGAAGACCCCATACTCGGCTAAAACCCCTCCAGATACTTCAACCTCCGTAGGGACACAATCGGGATCGGCGTTAGCCATTCCCCGATTGCGCCCCCTGGAGGGTTGCCTGGCGCAAGCGCCAGGACTTCCTCTACGGGGGGGTCGACAAGTATCTCCAAATTCGACCCCCCAGGCGGCCAAGCCAGGGATGAAAAGTGTCTCTCGACCGGTAGTCAGCCGGCCGGGCCGTTTCAATCCCCAGCTTGCTAGGGAAGTTGGTGGCGCGCGTTCAGGAACGCTCGTCTCCTCCTCCCCAACCGCCTGCGCCGGAGCGGTGCGGCGAGAGGGTCATCCTCTCGCGCCCGCTCCGCAGCCTCCTAATTGCGAGATAACATCCTAACAGAAGGAGGCGACAGCCTCCCACGCCACCGCGCTGGTCAACATCTCACGTGCGACGCTGGTCAGCGCGACGGGCGCACTCCTGCCTAGGCCCAGCGCGAGGGCTAATGCATCGCGCTGGGGTCGCCAGGCCGGGCACTCCGAGAGGGTGTGCCCGGCCGTGTCGTCGGGAGCGCCGCAATGGTGACACTGCGGCGTCTGCTCCCTCCGTGCGACATGATGCAGATAATGGCCGAAGCATCCGTGCCCGGTCATCATCCGGTAGGTGAGGCTGCCTCGCCGGCGCCCAACCCACTCCTCCAACACTGGACGAACGGCCTCGATCGTCCAGTGGCCGGCAGCTGGGTGGGCGAGCGTCTCGGCCCACTGGCGAAACCGTAACCAACCTGGAAAAAGCTTTTATGGACCTAAAAGAAAGTAAATTTTACAGATTTGATAAAATTGGAGAACCCCACAATCTTAGCTTGGGAATTAATAAATAAAATAAGAAATTGCCTACAAAATAACTCTGCTACAAAATATATAACAAACAAGGAACGTATCATTAAACCATGGATTACCACAGGGATTCTGAGATGCATACGTAATAGAAACAACATGCAAAAAAATCTTCGAACTTATCCCCACGATGAAATTAAAAAAATAACCTACAGGAGATATCGTAAGTATTGCAATAATCTTATTAAAAAGCTTAAATGGAAATACGAAAGGGAACAGTTATCTATAAATAAAAGCAACACTAAAACTTTATAGAAAACTATTAATAGTATAACTTATCGCAAAAAAATAATAATACGCAAAGTATTGAGCTTCTAGATATGAAAGCATCCCCTCAATGTTCTATTAACTCCGTTAACAATTATTTTGCAAGCGTGGGAAGAACTTTGGCTGAAGAAATTGTTTCCGCAACACCTTTATACTGTGGCAACAGTATAAACGAACGAACGAACATAACACTCAAGTATCCTCCTTTGTGCTCCTAGAAACAGATCCTAAAGAGGTGTGCTTAACCTTGATGAGCCTCAATTCTGAGACCGCCCCAGGCTGGGATGGTATATCCACTCAATTTCTAAAACTCGCTAATGAATTAGTTGTACCTATAATTACGCACCTAGCTAACCTGTGTTTCTCGCGAAGCGTTTTTCCAGCAGCTCTTAAGCAGGCAATAATAACTCCTATCTATAAAAGTGGAAATGGAGCAGATGTTTCAAATTATAGGCCAATTTCAGTTCTTAATGTCATTTCTAAGATAATCGAAAAATTAATAAATAAACGACTCGTAGATTATATGGATAAATTTAACATAATATCTAAATCGCAATACGGTTTCAGAAAAGGACTTTCAACGGAGGATGCAGTTATTGCTCTAACGTCTCACATTATTAAAGAAGTCGATAATAGTAAAAAATGCGTTACAATATTTTTAGATTTGAAAAAGGCCTTCGACACAGTATCTTTTCCGATTTTAATACGCCGACTGGAGAACATAGGCACCAGGGGAACTTCGCTAGCATTACTTACTGACTACCTCACTGAACGTAAACAGGCAGTGAAAATAGGGGATTATGTTAGTGAACAATCCAGTATTTCGTACGGAGTTCCACAAGGAAGTGTGCTAGGACCAACCTTATTTCTAGTTTACATAAACAGCCTATGCAATATGAACATAAAAAATGGAGAAATATATTCTTATGCGGATGACACAGCTGTTGTTTTCACTGGATCAACATGGGACTCGGTACGCCTGTCGGCTGAAACAGGACTTGCTGAGATAGCAAACTGGTTAAGTGCTAATCTTCTTACATTAAATATAAACAAGACAAACTATATTGCATTTACAAAATACAATAATACACAACCAGGACCAACATTTGAAATAAAAATTCATAAGTTTAATAATGCTAATAGTAGCTGCTTTTGTAACATCATTGGTAAAGTAGATCATACAAAATACCTGGGTGTGATTGTGGACCAACGGCTTTCTTGGCATGCTCATCTAGAACTTATCATGACTAGAGTAAGTAAATTGATATGGGTTTTTAAATCTCTAAGACATGTAGCAGACAAGTACCTAATAAAACAGATATACATCTCTCTGGCAGAATCTGTGTTGACGTATTGTATCCCAGTGTGGGGAGGCGCGACCAAGGCTAAGTTTTTGGAGCCAGAGAGGGCGCAAAGATCACTACTTAAAGTAATGCACTTCAAACCTTACCGATTCCCAACAATTAGCCTCTACGCTTACTGTGACCTTCTTTCAGTTAGACAGCTATATATTTTGAATTCTGTTCTGAGGCGACACAAATCCCTAAAATACCAACCCAGCAAATTAAATAAGAGGAGGAGACATGCTGTGGCTCCTGTGGACATTGTTAAATCAGTTTTTGCGAGGAGACAATTTCTTCGTCAATCGGCAACCTTATATAACGCGATGAATAAATTATTATTGTATATATGTTACCGGCAATGTGTATAATTCAGGTATTGTATACAATCCCTAGGTAATGTATACAATCCCTGGGGCGTCCAGGCAATGTATGAAATATCATGAATATCATTGTCCATTTCATACTTTACCTAGGTATTGTATACAATTCCTAGAGATTGTATAGAATACCTGCTGGTTCACCGGTAATGTGTAAAATAAATAAATCTTAAGACTAAACTAATGTTAGGTAAGCCGGTTAATATCAATAAATCTTAACAGACTTACTTATCAAATAGCGGACAAATAAAACATGTTGTATTTACTTGAAATAAACTTTATTATCAACTTGAAAATCACAAAAAAATAACAGGAAACTTAAAATTCTTCTTGTTTGTAACATAACATTACAAGTATCTTTTAACATAATATAAGTAATTTTGTAATTGAACTTCACAAACAAAACAATTCTCTTTATAACAAAAAGTAGGTCTAATAGGCATTCACAATTTTAAGTAAAAGTAGGTTTTATTTATTCTTACACGACAAACTATTATGGCACTTTGAAGAGCACAGAGCCTTACTTTTGACACAGGAACACTTTTTAGAGTCACAGTTTTTTTTGCAGCTACATTTCACAAAGCCCGGTCCTGTCCCCGTAGATTGCAAAGTCGCAACTGTACGGAGTGTCGTTTCCAGATTGGGGACGTCTAATTCTTGCAGTAATTTCTGATGGCAAACAGTGAACTGTTGTCTTGAATACAATGTCTTGACAACGCCTTGCTTTGTGCCTAGTTGATATATCGTCATCAGTTTTGTGTAATACTACAGCCAGTATATTGCGAGCATCACCACGACCTCTATCGACTTCTGGAACAGGAATGCGTACAGTGGTACCCAACGATACGGGAGGGAATTTTTTTTCAGAAGTTTTAAGCATTTTCTGAGCTTGTACTATCAAATTCTCTTTGGCTCTGATGCGGTTTTCTATCGAAAAGGCGTTTTTTGCGCATAAAGAACAAGCAACTTTGGATCCAAAACCTTCTGCAATATTTTCTTCCGGAGCAGCACAAATAGTATGAATAGGCCTATTGCACATTCTGCACGAATGACCACCTGTTGTCTCCTCGGAACAAACACAGCATATAAGTGCACAACTCAATGACTCCTCTCGTACTGATACCAAATTCGGATCATGTAACGCTTGATCATTTACCTCACAAGGAAGATTTTCGACATTCGTAGGCTCAACAACATTCTTAGTATTTGGGATAGCCATGTGTTCATCATGCGCACTTTGGACATTTGAAGCTTCCTTGCCGATGTTAAAACTATCGAGTGCAGCGTTTTGTTGATCTGGTGCCTGTAGAGGTTGAGTGTCAGCTGTTTCAGTTTCTGATGTCTCAGCCGCATCTATTACAGATTCTGAAGATGACTTCATCACTTTTTCTAAATCTTCGCTCTCCAGGTTGTGAGTATCCTCAAAAGGCAAAGATATGCCAACTTTTATTTTCGACCCAAAAAGAGCTTCATAAGGTGTTCTTTTGATTCCTGAGTGAAACGCCCTATTCTTCATGAGTTGTACAAATCGCAGACCATCACTCCAACGTTCGCTATCGTTATCTTGCATCCAAGTTGTAAGCATGTTTTCAATGTCCTGGTTAGCTCGTTCGACACTCCCTTGACTTTGGGAATGTCTAGGCTTGCCATGCACAATTTTTAAGTTCGGCCAGTATATTTTAAGATTACTGACCACTCGTTTTGCGAATTCTCGACCGTTGTCCGATTGTAAGATGGCTGGTGCACCAATCAGTGTAAAAATATCCAGTAAATTGTACGCTACTTCCTCAGCGCGTTTTGTTTTCAGGGCTCTTAATATGACAAACTTTGTGAGATGATCCTGATAGACCATTATGAATTTATAATTCCGGTCTGATTGAGATTGATAGTCTATCAAATCTACTTGACAGCGAAAATTAAATTCTGTTGAAAGTATGGGCTTCACGACAATCCCTTTTTTATTCCTTTTTGTTTTTGCTGGCAGGGTTCGCAAAGTTGCAAAAATAGTTCAACATCGTGGCGAGCTATATTCTTATATCTTGAAGAAAGCTCCTTCAGCATTCTGTCTCGTCCTCCATGGCCGATACTCTGATGTGCGTCGTGAAGTACTTGAAATAATTCAGTATCAGCAACGTAGTATATAATATTGTTATTTGTAGTAGCATCCACAGGAAAAATCAACTTATCTTTCTGACCAACAGTTATAACATCATAATGCTTCAATAACCAGTAATCCCGAGAAGCCTTTTTTTCAGCCGTTTTTGCATTTTTTGTTTCTTCTATCAATTGTTCATAACGATTTTTTTCAATAAACGTGCGATTTTTTGTATTTGCTGCTTCTCTTTTTATTTGTAATTGTGAATAAAATCTTTCTTTCATCTCAGCTATTCGTTGTTCGGCCGCCATTTTTTAATAAATTAAATTACTTTCCTACCTGACGAAAATTAGCAAAAATAATAACTATGACGCAAATAGCTTAATACACGTGTTAACAGTATCATCGCACGTCGCGAAATGAAATGGAGAAATGCGGCTGTTTGCTTAAATAGTGTCGCGGTATCCTTTTTCTCAAGCGGCGGCGGCGGCTCCTTTGACCTGAAAGGCCGCCCGCTCGCGGTATCCTTTTTCTCAAGCGGCGGCGGCGGCTCCTTTGACCTGACCGGCCGCCCGCCCGCCGCGCCCGCGCGCCGCTCTTAAGGCGGACACACACGGTTTATTGGCTAGATAAGTACTGTAATCAGGAAAACTTATTCTAGCTCCTAGTGTTACGGCAAGTAGGTATGTTTTGGCTTACTACTTGCCGCGGCGCAAAGTACTAACTACGTTGGCTACCCACCGCACACAAAAATGACAGTTTTTAGGGTTCCGTACCAAAAGGTAAAACGGGACTCGATTACTAAGACTTTGCTGTCGGTCTGTCTGTCTGTCCGTCCGTCCGTATGTCACAGAGCTGTTTACCTCATGAAAGGTGACACAGATTGTGTATATCTGTGGCCGTATATGTATGGGGAGCCCCCTCTATTATTTTTTTTGTATAAAAATTGTAAAGCGGTTAACAGAATACATCAAACTACTAAGATTCAATGGCCTACACAAGGCCCAATTATTAATAGGTTGGGAATAAATTGGCAGTGACGTACGGACGTCCGTCCGTACGTCACTGCCAATTTATTGCGCACGAACGGACAGACAGACAGACATGAAGAATTTATAAGGGCTCCGTTTTTGTAATTCGGCTACGGAACCCTAATAAAAAACAGCTTGAAGTATTTAATTTTAATAAAATTATTACTAACTACTTTTTTACTACAATGAGTCGTAAAAAACAACAATAATAAATTGATTGTACAGTTTAATATTGAAATTTAGATTTATAAGTTTTTTTTGTTCATACAGTTTCCATTTCAAATCTTTCGCATTTCCTGTAAATCGGCTATATGCGCCTTAAGAGTCCGCTAGCTTAGATAATGCCGCTCTTTAGCGCACCCCGCATTGACGCCGCCCGCGCCGCGCCGCCTCTTGTCAAAGGATTTAATTTTATTTACAAAGGCTACCGCGTGCGGCGTACACCCGAAAGTGAAATTGACAGTTTTATATCGAAGCGCCTCCGTAGTGAAAGATTGTGTTTGTGAACTGTTGTACTACGAATTGAATTTATCCTCAAAAAATCCGACATTTGATAAGATTCTGGATAAATTACACTTATGTACTTACCTCCGTAGCAACCTACAGACGCTCCAGCCGTAAGTCAATCTAAAAGGAAGTATTAATAAAAAAGGTAATTCCACATTTATGTGGAACATAAGTATACGTAGTTCACGCAATTACAGAAGAAAATAAGTACCTAAATATTTTGTTTTGGATTCAGAGCGTGATAATGGCTCTCTTATTAAAAATACGGGTGGTAGTAACTCTGACAGTTCGAGTGATGAAGAATTGTGGTGTAATTTTACTTTGAATTTACCTACTTTCGCATATTTTTGATTAAAATTATCTTTGCACCTAGCTTGTGTGTTCCGATAATTTTTATTCGTGTTTTGTTTTATTAAACACAATTGCGTTCGGGTGTACCGACATTATCTAAGCGAACTTACTTTGATCGCGCCGCCTTGGCGCCGTGCCGTCTCTTGTCAAAGGATTTAATTTTATTTGCAAAGGATACCCGCGTGCGGCGTACACTCGCGAGTGAACGGTCATGCTAAAACGATTCACTTCCATTAATGCTTGAAATGGCGCCTCTAGGAAGGGTGTCAGGGTTCTATGAAGCTTACCGTACTTATTTGTTTGTAATAACCACAATTGCGTTCGAGTGTTACATTACCTGCTGCAAGTTTGGCATTGTATAGAATACCTAGGTAAAGTGTAAAATAAATTCTATTTCATACTTTACCTGTCCGTTTTAGGTATTCTATACATTGCCTAGGTATTGTATACAATACCGGATTATACACATTGCCGGTAACATATACATCCTATGACCAAACATGAGTGCAAATCCTCTCTCACTAAACATCTTAAAAAGCTGAGCTATGATAAAACTGAGGCTCTTTTGCTATAAATAGATAGGTAGTAGGAAAAATGTGAATGTATGTGCTTTATGTATTATAGATCGTATACAATTTTTTGTGTTACCAAAATAAAATAAAGTAATAATAAATAAGTAAAGTAAATAACATACTCATACACACACGTACACACACACACACACACACACACACGTACGCACGCGCGTGCCTCCAACTCCACTTAACTTATATGTCATTGTTTTGTATTATGTTTAGTCTGCTTCTTTGTATAAAATTCAAAACTTAAATCTCTACTTATGGTTAACGTTTTTTATTTATGATTATTCTTGTCTCACCTAATCAAAATGTTATATGATAATGTTATGGAAAAGCGGGGTCTTCTAACACAGGTATTTATACATTTAAAGGGAGATCCCAATCACAGTTTACTGTTTAGTACTTTAAGATAATGAATAAAGATTTTTGAATTTTTTTGAATTAATATGCTAAACATTATTTATGCTTTGAAAAATTATGCGTCAAGTTGTTCTGTGTTTCGAGTTTATGGGTTTTAATACTTATTACAAATGATTTTCTGCCACACAATATTATGCTTATTACCATACTGCTTCCTGATTATTATGCGTCTTGACGATTATTTCAATCGAAATTATGGAATATGATTTTATGACAATAATTTTTATGCCTAGAAATAAAGAGCCGCACAGAACAGCAGTACAAGCTTGGCAGCAGAACTAGGTCAAATAGAGAAAGATAGTACCTAACTAAAGTCGTCTGCGTAGACCACTCTAGTAGGTACTGAATCTTCCTTTGGTATTTCTATAGCTTTATCTATGGAATGTGTGTAACAAAGGATTTTTTTAGATATTTTTCCTTTGGGCTGCTTTGGTATGCCGCGGCCATACCGATGGGCCGATTTCACAATATAACAGATTTTCGTCTAACAAAATGTCTTTCAGATGGGACGACACGATTTCCAACGTAATTATTATATATCGAGAAAAATGTTTCAATCGTTTGGAATAACAATGTTATAAGCATTGTTATTGTGGTGAAACTAAGGTAAAACGGTGGTAGCTAGCCAGGCGGGTTCAGAACCCCTACTTCTACCGTATATCTGAAGTGAACTTAGCTTAGCACTAAAAACTTCATCTTCCATAGGAAATTAAACCCTGGAACTCCAGATTATTGATGTCAACATCCAACGCTGTTACTCACTGCCAACGGCTTTGGGCTTGTTAGAAATTTATGTTTGGGTTGGCAACGTGCGAGTGAACCGACGTATGATGAAGTAATGAGTGAGTCAATCACGTGGATCCCCGAGGGGATCGGGCTAGGGGATCCTGGTAGACTAACTCGTAATTGGGTGCAAGTGTCATTATGGTATTTTTTTGTCACTATGGTCACTATGGTATTGTCATTGTCACTATGGTAGCCGGAAATATCAAATGAATCGTAAACATCATATTCAATCCAACCTATGAAAAATAATGTTACAGTAAATATCAGTGGAGATGTCGACATAAGCTTTGTCTTCAAAGTCACGAATTCGCATTTAATCGCATCATGTAAAATATGCTTGATTCGATCGGGGAAAGCGACAGTTATTAAAGTTTCAGACCTTTTGTTGACTTTCTTGGCGTAACAAATTGTCGACTTCAATTCATCACTGCAAGGGTGACTTTCATTTGCATGTCATTGAATGAAAAGGGTTATTCAGCGGCCGAGATGCTCTGAGGGAAGATGAATAATGTATTATTCATACTTACTTTCGAAGTGCGATTTCCTGGGCCATTAAGGTTGTTCGCTGTAATCTGTGCTCCCGGAATATTATGACGTCGCGAAGAAAGAAAGAACGCTCGATCTAATAAAAATACATAGTTTATTTCGACCGAAAAGCTTAAAGCATCTTAATATATCATACTCGTACAAAATAAGAAAGAACACATTAGTGTTGTAGTTAGCTTATTAACTAGATAGAGCCAATGTATCAGCTGATCGATGACTCTCTTATTTATGGCATAACTGTGGATAAGTGTACCTCCAAAAGGGTCAAGTATTTTATATGGTTTACCATAAAATCATCAGTACTTAAATGTCATATTAGGCTTGAAAAATGACTAAATTATAAAATAACAGGATATGGGTCGTTTATCTTACATGCTATCCCAATTAAAGTTGTTGAATGAAGAATTCGAATAATACAATCGGAATAGAAAGAGAGAAGCAGTTAGTAACAATGAAACATAACATAACGTATTGGTACGTCGAGAAAGCATGACACATTGATTAGTACCAAGGAAATAATTAAAATCTCGAAGATGATGTTAATTTAATCTTTTTCTACTCCAGCAATGCCACCAATATGCCATTTATATGGCTGACAACAATACTGAAAATATGCACACAAACTAATAAGTGAATATA
Organism: Schoenobius gigantellus; assembly: GCA_963935595.1. Lineage (NCBI taxonomy): Eukaryota > Metazoa > Arthropoda > Insecta > Lepidoptera > Crambidae > Schoenobius > Schoenobius gigantellus. The sequence continues at coordinate 42,458,296 of OZ012541.1, read as the reverse complement.
CGATAATTAGTGATTAAACGAACTTACCTGAAGTGAAGTTCTATCATAATTATACGAGTTGCTTCGTTCGAAGAGATTAGGTAATAATTGTAGTAACACGTATCATGTCGCCTTTCATCCACTAAGTTAAAAGTAGGTATTCACACTTTTTTTTTTGATGTTGGTACACAAACCTTCCTAGAGACACCAACCATATAGTCGCTCATTTAGTTGAAAGTCCCGCAAAACCTATATATTTCACTTTAAAGGGGGCATATTGGGAGGGAGGGACCTAATCTCTTCGGACGAAGCAACTCGTATAATTATGATAGAACTTCACTTCAGGTAAGTTCGTTTAATCACTAATTATACATTCGTTGCTTCGTCCTTTGAGATTAGGTAATAATTGTAGATTTTGAAAGCAAGTGAAATATTAAAACCAAATAATAATCAAAATATAATTATTATGATATTCATTCTGTAACCCAAAAAATTTAATCTATAAAGGAATCAACGCAACAACAAATAATATCAATTATTTATTGGCATAATGTTAGTTAATAATGCAAAACTATTTGATTCATCTGGTTGAATATTTCTATAGTAATAATTAGCAAACACATTGGCTGACACTCCCCCCTGCAGTCCTGCGTATTGTGTCAATACTGACACCTGCCCTATGCGCCGTTGAGGTAGCTGCATGTCTGGTGGAGTGGGCAGAAAATATTGAAATATCAACTGTTTTTTAATTTTTTGACAGGGAAGCCATCATGATGTCTAAGGATGACGGTGGTACGCTCCTCTTCAGAAGTGCCTTTCGGATAACTACCCTGCTATCAATGTGAGCTTGGGCAGGCTGTTAGAAACAGACAACAAAACGATATCTGAAGGGCTGTAATTGTACAGTCTTTGAACAAAGAAGCTCTTGGAATAAAGAAATCCAGGGTTGTGTAGGCCAGAAGGGAACAACGATACTATTCCCTCAGCTTGATCGGTTATTATTTATCGTAAAACTTTTAGTATTACAGCAAAAGGCGGAAATGCATAAAATGAAAGATGTTTCCAATTCAAGGTAAAAGCGTTTACCGCCATAGCCCCTGAACACGGTAATCTGGATCCTTATTTATTCCAAGAAACATACAAGTTGCATTTTTATTGACTCTGGAGGCAAAAAGATCAATGTCAGGCTTGCAAAATGCCTTTAGAATTCGATTAAATGCATGACTTTTTAGCTCCCATTCAGTATCAGGGTGAGATTTTCTTGACTCCGCATCTGCTATTTCATTATATTATCTTTAGAGCTTATGTAACAAGCAAACACAAATGTACCTCTAGGTTCGCACCACTGCCACAGTTTCCTGGTTATATCAGTAACGTAAGGTGTGGAAATCGAACTCCACCCATGCGGTTGATATACGAAATAGCAATTGTGTTGTCAATGCGCAATAATATTAGACAATTTCTCCTTTTGCGAATATTTGAAAGCCTAGACAAGCGGCCAAAAGTTCTAAATAATTTATGTGTTTGGATGATTCCTCTATAGTCCATTGTCCACTAGCGGTCTCCTCGCCGCATGCTACCCCCCACCCTTTTTTGCTCGCATCCGAAAAAATTTCGATATTGTAATAGTCTTGTCTAATAGGATTAAATGTTTTATCAAAGGAATTTTTCCACCAGGAAAAATCTGTTTGCAATTGTTGTAGCTGTCGTAGCTATTGTTATTGCATAAAGCAAGGTATTTGCATCTCTCCTTTTGTTTGGTATACAACCAACCATACTGTACTGCTGGGCAGGATGAGGTGAGGAGTCCAAGCAGTCGAGCGAAACGTCGAATTTTACAATTTGTCTTATGTTGAAAATAAAGCAATTCCTTTTTAATAATATTTCTTTTATCCTATGTACTATAAACATGTATGAAATTTTTTCGTGTCTATTATAAAACCAAGAAATCTATAACTAGTGTTAAGGCGCCTCCAGACTCACGCCGAGAACACCCGAGAAGCGTGAATGTGATGGGTTTCTCGACTTCTCGTTCTCGGGCTCGCCTGTTCTCCGATCGGTGTCGGTTTTTTTGCCCGCTTCAAAGGGTTTCTCGGGCGAGAAAAGAGAACACTATCACATTCTCCTTTGTTCTCAGTGCGACTGCGACCGTGGCGTAGATCGCATGTTTTCTCGTGCCAATTATTCTATAAAAAAAAAATACTTTGTGGTGTCTGATGCATATCAGTATCATTTAGATAACTTCACAGTTATTGTATACTCTTTCATTTAACATAGTCTCTCATCTGTGCTATCAATGCTTAACAAAATAATTTGTGATAAATATCATTAAGAAAATAATTTAAATTCACGAAGATTTTAATTGTTTTGAGATATTTCGTTAGTCTTTTTAGTTGAGTAATTTTAGGCATACGAGTAAAAAATTTGGAAAAATGAAACAGAGTTGAAGTTTAAATAATATTTTCACACAGAGCCCATTTTGTGGGAAGCAAAACGTTTTCTATAAAAAAGTACTTTGTCAATAACCACCATCGTTTGAGCCTTTTTAACAGACTTCAAAAAAGGAGGAGGTTATCAATTCGGTTGTATTTTTTTTATGTTTGTTAACTCATAACTCCGTCATTTTTAAACCGATTTCCAAAATTCTTTTTGTATTTGATAGAGTATACTGCAAGGGTGGTCCCATGGTTACCAAAGTCAGGATCTGATGATGGGATCCCATAGAAAATCGAGGAAAACACTGAGCTGGTATTAAATTAGGGTTTCTTTCACTAAAAAGTTAAAAATATTTTTTTTTACAAAAAATAGAACCGACTTCAACAACACTGAAAACTTAAAAATAATATTAGAATAGGTACAGACAACATCACACTGCTATATTGAAGTCGGTGACAAATTTTAACACTTTCTAGGAGATCATCGTTTGGCGCCGACTTCAATATAGAAGCGTGATGTTGTCTGTACCTATTCTTATATTATTTTTAAGTTTTCAGTGTTTTTGAAGTCGGTTCTATTTAAAAAAAATTCTTAATATTATTTTTAATTTTCGTGTTAACGAGATTATAATGTGCTAACGCACACAATACCAAAGCAGTAGCACTGTCGTCCATTCCGGATCACGACCGAGAATGTAAATGAGAAGATCGCTGAGTGTAGATACCTTCTCGGTTCTCGCGCTTCTCGCGTGAGTCTGGAGCCGGTATCAGGAATCATACAACTTTTTTTTTTTAAACGCCCCACACTAGGATTTTCTCCTGTGTCGTGGGTGTAGTTACAAACATAGAATATCACATGCACATACGCCCAGTCCGGAACAAATTTCTGTAGGTCATACAAAATATTTGTCCCGTACGGGAATCGAACCCGCGACCCGTTGCGCAGTAGGCGATCACTCGACCTCTGCGCTAACCGTGTCGTTCAATGTTGATAATAAATCCAAAGGACTCTAAAATATTTTTAGTTTCAGTAATATTTGCTAGACATTTTTGGTAATCCCTAGCAATGACACAAATATAATCTAAGAAAATGGTGCACATATATATGGCCTAAGGATCGAAGTAAGTACATTACCGCCTTAATCAACTTTGTTAATACAAATGGTGCGGTGTTAAGGCCAAAGGGAAGAACGTTAAATTCGTATAGTTTATCTTCAGATATAAACCCTAAATATTTTTTATGAGCTGGGTGGATTGAAATTAAAAAATAGGCATCTTTTAAATCTAGGGTGGCCATGAAACTGTTTTTTGAAACTAATTTCATTGTAGTTCTGTAATCTTCAATATTAAAATGCCCTGTTGTTATGAGTTTATTTATAGGTTTTAAGTTTTTAAAAAAACCTGTTTTACATATTGGTTGTTAATAATAAAATAGCTGGACAAGAACTGTTTATTTCACTTGGTTGACAAGGTGAAATAGCTCCTGAATCAATCAATTCAGTAATGGCCGCTCTATATTGTAAAGATTCAGAAGCTGACAAGGTTGGCAGTTTAGGTTCCCATAATTTATGAATAGGTCTGGAAAAAGGGATTTTATAACCCCTTATTCATCATAATATAACCGGGTCATCAGTTAAGAGTTGCCAATTATCGTAAAAATTACTTAAACGACCTGCTGAACATACCGAATCTAGCGACGTGGGCCTAGGTCCTGCTGCGAGCGCGGCGGCGGTCGCGGCGGCGGTCGCGGCAGCTGCTGTTGTCGCGGTGGGTGCGGTCAGGCCCCCGTCACTCGCGCAATGCAGCGTTATAAATACCTACCGCTAAGTAGCGCGCCGGCGCGCCGACCGACAGAGGGCCGCCGCCACCCGCCGCGCCGCACGCGAGACTTATTATTATCATCAAATCTTGTAACTTGTTTTTTTCATAAAATAGTTTTTTATTATTTTGTTTCTTTTTTGTGTTTATTTTATTGCTTTTTTGTTTATTATAATAATTTGATTTTTAATTTCGTTTTGTTTTTTATCAATTATTTTTTTTATTTATAATTTTCTTTTCAGAACTACAAACGGGATTTTTATACCTAAATCGAATATCTTTCTGAAAATTTTATTTTTCAAAAATTTTAATTTTATTTTAGTAAATCTGAATAACCGTGAGTTCAAACATGAAAAAAAACATCGATCATGTATTTTTCATAATAATTCGTATCTTTTTTAATCATTTGTAATTTGACAAATAAATAAAATCAATGAATAAAAAATTCGTCTCGTGCGGAATTGGTGATTTTTTAAATAATTTGTATTTTTTTTATAAATTTTAAATGTATTAATGACGATAAAGTAATATTCTATTCTCTTATTTTTTGACATGTACTATTTTAAATTTTTTAATATTTGCGCACTGCCAATTTAAAACAATGATTATGAGGAATAATGTGTATAATTTAACACCAATCATGTATTTTAAAATATTCTTGCAAATAAAGTAGGTACTATTATTTTATAAAATTAAACCACATTTAAGTCGGGGCCTTTCCTCGCAATCACTTTATTTCATTAAAATCCTACGTATATAAATAAAATAATAACATTTAAGTTTCACTTTGGCCATTTTGTTTATGTTCTTTGTACAACCCTTAAGTTTTCGCTCCATGACGCAACCACGCGGTGTACGCGGGAATCTCGACTCTCGGCGCGCGTTCATAGAGACCTTTTCTTCTTGTAGCGACTTTTGTCTGTCGGTTTTGGCTATTATTATTACAGCGATTCGAGCGTTTCTATGGGAGTGATGTATCTGTTACGTAGTAACTATTATCTAATCTGTGGTGCGGTGCCTGCGGCGGCGCCAGTTGCGTCCTCCGCGGTGTTCCCACCTGCCTGGCCCTCGGGAGCGGAGGCTTCTGCTTTAAAGGACGATTTAAGGTTGCTTTGGTTTTGTCGCCGCAAGCGTTTTCTTGGTTGATGAAGTAATTTTTATCTCAGCACCAGACTTCGATATCGCCTTTGCGGCTTTGAGAGTGTCGGCTTATTTTCCCCAAATAGAAAACTGACAATTTCAGCATTGTACAGTTGCTCCTTTAGGTCATTTTTTTTACTGCTGAGCAAATAAAAAAGCGTCTTGTTTTTTGACTCGGTATGTTGTGCATCGCACATTAAACGGCTGGCCTCGATTAACAGTTTTTAGACTCACTGGTCTTTATGTTCTAATGAAGATAATGTGGTCCGAGCGTCACTAATACAAGATATAGCAACTGCCTGCTGTATTTGTTTATTTTCTAATGCTTTATCTTTCTTAACAAGCATTTCCGATAAGGCTGCCTTTATCTCGGGTTTCAACTTTGGTGTGTTTATTTTTAGCTCTAGTCGCGGAGCTAAATCTTGATGAAGATAAGGGCCCAGTTTTTTTTTTGGAGGGTGTTTCACCCAAGAGACTTAAAATCTCTTCATCCAATTCAACATGAACTGGTTCACTGCTCACACGTGCAGGTAGTTCGGTAGAATCTAAAGGCTGTAAAGCTGTTGTTGCAGTTGCAGCCATAGAAGTGGATGGATCTGAATTGATTTCTTCTACAATCGAGACTATGTCGACCTCCGATTGCACTTTACTTTCACCTGCAATACGTTTGTGTCGCATACAGGTAACTGTGTGTCCAAAAATACATATGACACAGAAGAATACACCTCTGTCAGATATCCATAACAGCTGCTTTATATTTTAAATGCGGTTGTATATCAACGACCAATGTTTGTGAGAATAAACCCTTTAGTGCCGTATGAAACTTTAAAAGGCAACATTCCATTAAAATGTGCACATACTTTATTAGTCATGAAGGTAACATAACATATAAAATGTACACAGTACATAAAAATATTGTGACGGTAACATCCCGCATAGATGTACACTACATACAAGATACCAGTGGTAATTATTTGTGACGGTAGGTAATATCCCATATATAGATATACACATCACTAAAGATCATACATCTGTTATAGATAACAGGCAGGTACTTTAATATTATTAGGTATAATATTTTGTGCCGGTAACATCCCCGTATAGATGTACACTACACAATATTAAAAATAGTGGTGGTCTTTCGTTATGAAATAATCCCATATAAATATAGGAACACATTAGTACATCACATTAAGTGATACAAATGTTAACCACTTTTAATAAATAAGTATAATATTATTTAACACCTGCGTACCTTCGTTTCCTGATAGCACGGTAATCCGTGCTGATAGCGTCAGAAGTGCCACCGCCGGTGAGGCTGGGCACGACGAGCTACTATTGTTTGAAATTATTCGATTGCGCGTACGCTTTTTGCGCTTTTTTAACATCATTTCTATCTTTCTTATTTTCTTGCGTAAGTAATCACTATCTTCCTCCTTATGGCTTCGTTTCGGCATAGTAACGTTTTTTTAAGAAATTAAGTAGTATACGTGGTGATCGGCGAAGCACTAAAACGCGAATGAGCGACTATATGGTTGGTGTCTCTAGGAAGGTTTATGTACCACCAGCAAAAAAAAAAGTGTGAATACCTACTTTTAACTTAGTGGATGAAAGGCGACATGATACGTGTTACTACAATTGGCTAGATGACAAAAAATTTTTTTTTGCTTTAATAGAAGCTCATTCATATAATAAACAGAAAGAAAAAATCGGTTTTCGAATAACTATAAAAACAACCAAGATATAAGGTATTAAAGATTTTTCTCCATCTCTTTCTAGCAAAACGGCATTTTACATGGAGTTTATATGGCCGTACTCAACGATGACGTCACGGTTGATGTCGGATCTCTCTGTCTAATCGCCTTCAAATGAACAACTTAAAATGCTTGTATCTAATGTATTTCTAAGCCGATTTTAATTCTAATTGCACAGGACTGCATCTTTTTCCACGGTATTTTAATATTTAATAACGAAAAGTAAAAATTAGAATTCAGTCATCATCCCAATTATTACCTAATGTCAAAGGACGAAGCAACGAATGTATAATGAGGATCAACGCAGTTTTTAGTTTTGAATGTAGAATTATAGTCCGTAAAAAATCCTGAAAATTGATATAATTAGTTTTTTTATACAACCGAAAATGAGTGAGTAGCGATTAAATGAATGAAAAGTCGCACCAAGAGAGCGTGACGTCACAAGCCCCGTAACGGCCAACGGGCCGTTGTCGTGCGGCCGCTCCTACGCTTGGTTTTTGTTGTTATAAACATATTCGGCGTCCGATTGGTGTTTGGTTTGATAGTCAACTATATAGGTATGTCTAAATGTCTAAATATTGCATTGTGCCTCAATGTAGAAAAACATCCATGAAAAAACCGGAGAAACTTCGCAAAAAGTGGTGCTAAGTAGCAAAGAGAGATGATAAATAACTTGTAAGGTCTAGCGAGTTGTCCAGCCCCCCTAGACAAATGCCACACGCTAACTTTTCCGCAGTCGTTCCTCAGAAAAAATGTATAGAGATGACTTTAGTTGCTAAGCTAATGTCATCTCCGTGCTGTGGGAAAATAGTACAGAGTGAAATAAATCCTTTTTATTTTTTTTTTGAAAGGAGGTCTTCAGTTTTTGCCCAAATCATGTACTGAGGTACAAATTATATGAAATGAAAGATAATAACGTGTTGAAAATGACGCAAAGGCTAAAATCTTTTCAAACTCAATAGATTTTACAAAAAAATAAGATAAAAAATTAAATGTAAAAAAAACCTTTTTAAAAACAAGCTTTTATTTAAATGCGCTAAAAAGAAAAAATAAACTTTTACACTAAAACTTACTTATAACGTTATTTCACATTTAACACAATTTATATGACATAAAAGATTGTCGCGAGATTAACTTATGTGTAAATTATTTAATTTACTTGTTTATCTACAAAAGTAAAGTGCATTATAAAATAATTGGTCCGCCATCTTGGGTATGCCGCCATCTTGGATTTAGAATGACGTCACACAGTTATTTATGCATTTTCATCCAAACTGTAAGTGTATACAACATTTCAGCTCAATCGGTTAAAGATATCTACTTCAAAATTGAATTTCAAGCTTTAGAAGTCCGCCATATTGGATTAATAGTGACGTCACATTATTTTTCGAGTTACTCGTAGCAAGACCTTTTATTTGATACCCATGTTGTAGGGGTGCATTAAAAATAATTGGTCCGCCATCTTGGGTATGCCGCCATCTTGGATTTAGAATGACGTCACACAGTTAACCATGCATTGTCATCTAAACTAAACGTGTATACAAAATTTCAGCTCAATCGGTTAAAGATATCTGCTTCAAAATTGAGTTGCAAGATTCCACCCGAACATACATACTTACATACCTACTTACTTACATTGCAAGTTAAATAAAAGCTTGTAAAAATGATGAGTGAATGCAAAACTTCGTGAAACGAAACGTGATTAGTTATGGACGTCAAGGTTTGACATTGACAATCAGTCATTGTTATGGTCGCTTGATAATATTTTCACTTAGAATCTTCTTCTTATTATAGGTATTTAAAGAAGTTGAAGTACTTCTAATTAAAAATCCGGAGTTTGTTATGTGTGTGTGCCAACATATATTGCGATAGCTTACAAATCACCTTCAATAAATTGTGAAATTGATACGTCACTATAATACACATCCTTTGACTTTTCACTTTTTTTCTTTTTATTATTGGGTACTAGTGGGCCCGGCGGACGTTGTCCCGCCCGATTACAGCGCCACCTACCGGGTTAAACTGTACGTTTAAACCTTCCTTGGAGCTATTCAAATACACACCGAAAATTTCGTAAGAATCTGTTGAGCCGTTTCAAAGTTTTTGCGAGACAAACACACAGCGTTTCATTTTTATATATAAGAAGAAGAAGAAGATTGTTTGCCAAAATAAACACCAAAACACAGACTATGTGACACTTATTAACAAGATTTATAACGCTTTGGAATATGGACTTGTTAGAAGTTTTATTGTAATATTTTTGTTATAATTAAGTAAAAACCCTATTTTTATTATTTTAATAGTTGGAAAACCTTTAATAAACAGGTTTGGAGAATACACTACGCTAATACGTTTTATTTAATATTGATGCTATGTTGCCAGTCATCAAAATTTTGATTGCAGTCATAATTTCAGGTGGTACAAATGTTTTAATAAAATTATTTCTTTTATTTTATGAATTTTCAGATTTTTTACATAGAAAAATGTAATAAAACCCGAGGTACGTATTTTGGGCATAGTTGTATGGAAGAAAAAATGGATCCTTTGCAAATTTGTGATTTTGTGCGTAATCATAAAGATTTCATCGAACTACGTGGTGGTATTATTTATGCGGACAAAACTTTGCTTACGAAAAAGACATAAATTAATATTACCAAACTCCCGTTTGAAATTGCCTTTTCAAGGACTTACATGCTCTCTATAAAAATATACAAAATTCAAAATTCTAAAATCTTTATTCAACTTAGGCCTTTACGTCGTCAAAACAAAGCAAAACGTTCTAATTTAAAGGAAACATAAATTTAACCTTGTATGTGCATACATCCTGAATATACCTACTCAAGATGTCTGCAAATACAAGTAGTAATGAAAAAAAAAAGTTGAATCTACACCTGTTCGGAAATTGGGAGAGCCTTATGTTAAAAATGACGGAGTTATGAGGTAACAAACATAAAAAAAAATACAACCGAATTGATAACCTCCTCCTTTTTTGAAGTCGGTTAAAAAATAATCGGTCTGCTACATAAATAAATAAATACTTACATAAAACTTTATCTACTAAAATAAATGTTTGATGACAAGAAATAGTAGATTTTATGCCGAGTGCATAAAGCAAGTCATTATTATCCGAGATCGTTAGATGAAGAAGTCGAGGATAAAAATGATTTGTGCACGAGTTATAAACTCTGCTTTTCACTTCGATTGCGAGAAAATAAAACAGTAACATAACATACTAACATTTATTTAATTAAAATTCAAAGTAAAATTAGTACAATTTTGAATGCTGAATGATATGGTTTTTCCCGGCATATTAACGGTATTCTTTTGAATTTGAGATGACATGACAGAAGATGGTATATTAAAAGATGATTGTTCTGGAGATGGTTCTTTTTTCTGATCTATGGATGGCTCGGACGGCAACAAGGAATCTCGGGATGTAGAAGGGGTTGGCTCATTTGGAATTAAATGAATGGCTTGTGTTACACGGTCGGTAATCCTGCTTTTGTTTTCTATAGATTGTTCTATATATCCCTCAGCCACCTGATCCGACTTCCACCCACCATGCCTCTTCAGCATTGTCAAGTTTGCTCCCGAATCTGCTAGGAGGGTTGCCGAGGTCCGGCGGAAGCAATGGCCCGTGTAATTCTCGGGATTATCCAATTCAAGAAAAGTTGCAATTTGTTTCGGAAATCCTGAAAATTTATTGCGTCCTATTACTTGCTTAGTGCACTTCCCATTTTGATAATTGAGGAAGAATTTATTTGTCGAAACATTTGAAGGCCGAAGAGCTTGGTATTTTTTAACTATATCAAGGTCAACAAATGTCCGCTCTCGTTTGGTTTTCGTGTCGGGTAAGTTAATTGCTTGTAAAAGGGTGTCCGTCTTGACGTCATCCACGGTAATATTGGCAAGTTCAATGCCGCGACACGCTCCGCTTATACCAAATATTAGTGCTACCTAAAACAAAATATAACTGTAAGTCGGTACACTCTTTGAGAACATGAGGAATAAAAAAATATGTATATAATAGGTATACGTACTTTTGTGACCAAATATTTGTCATCGGGAGCGGTATTTAAAAAGGTTTCCACATTGTTCGCAGTAAGAACCTTGGACTTCTTGCATTTATGTCCACTATTCAGCCTCTTCAACAAAGCTGTAAGCTTCGTGTAAGACTGTACATTGACATTATGTTTCATTTGCAGTGTTGCTTTCAGCATGGAATATACACTCCACAGTGTTGAAGGCTGCAGTTTTTTCGATAACTCATCAAAGTAACTTAAAAGAACACTTTCAGCGAATGTATTCACTTGTTTTTCTTTCCTACAGCTTAGAAATTTGACATAAGTTTTCATATATATTTGCCGAGATTTTGGCGGCAATATTTCTTGCACCACTTTTTGTGCGTTTATTTCCATTAAAGTATTAGGATAGGAGTAAGTTCTAAATCTTCTTCTTCACTTGACATTTTTAAAATTTAGTTAATTCAACAATAACTGAGAAAATTCAATACGAAAATTTCACGGCTTCTTTCCCGCTACTTTACTTTTTAAAATTTTTGTGCATGATTTTCGGGCAAAGAATAAAATATATACAGCCTACTCTTAAATTATTTTGGAATATTGTTTTTTTTTGTGATGAATATGTCTTGATATTTAGTTACTTTTTCGTATTATCTTATTATAAACCAAAAATGCAAATAGGGAAGGATATATTATAAATTAGCAAGTTTTATCCGTGCACAATTTATTATGTTTGGCTGCATGGTCTAAATGGTCACTGCCTTAGTATAGATACATTTAAAAAGCTACTTTTTTGCCCTTGTGCATAAAGTTCAACTTTATGTCGCCTAGATTCTGCATAAAGTAGTACTTTTTCGAGCATGAGAAGTGAAAAAGATTTTTAGGGTTCCGAAGTAAACAAGGAACCCTTATAGTTTCGCCATGTCTATCTGTCTGTCCGCGCTTTCACTCAGAGAATATTAGTACTAGAAAGCTGTAATTTGGTATGGGTATGTATATTAATCATGCCAAAAGAGTGGTGGAAAAAAACATTAAAAATTTTTTTTTTAGGGTAGCTCCCATACAAGTAGAGTGGGAGTTAAGTTTTTTAATTCTCAACTAACCCATCGTGTGGGGTATTGTTGAATAGGTCTTTAAAAAATAATGTAAGGTTCAGAACACCATTTTTCGATTTAGGGATCCGTTTCTGAAATATTTCAAATAGAGTTCTAGTTCTATAGATCTCGATACAGATGGACGTGCCGTCTGCAATCTATACCTATAAAATGCTTTGTCCTGAATGACTGACTGACTGACTGACGGATCAACGCACAGCCTAAACCGCGGATCGTAGACTTGAAACTTGAAGGGTGTGTTCTTTGTATGACGTAGGCGTCCGTTAAGAAAGGATATTCCGAAATTCTATCCCTAAGGGGGTGAAAATGGGGGGAAAAGTTTGTATGGGACATCGTGATTCCGTTTTCGAATCTACTTCAAATTTGCATAAACTTTGTTTAACAGAATTATTGGAAGACGTGTTTCGTATTTTATTGAAATTAATCCCCAAACAGGGTGAGATGGGGTGATAAACTGATAAAATGTCAAAATCGACATTGATGCCGTTTTCATGGTTTTTCGGGTCGTAGATTACGAAAATAACATCGATTTCAACATCACATACCATCATCCCTGGATGGGGTTGAAGTAGTTCATATTGAATAAATAGTTTCAATCAAACAGAGATGCGATTCTACATAAATTTTATTAATTCATCCCCTAATAGGGTGAAATGGGTTGGTAAAATGTGATATCGACATTATTGTCGTTTTCATGGTTTTTTGGGTCGTAGATTACGAAAATAACATCGATATCAAAATCCAACATGGCGGACGCAAAATACCATCACCCTTGATGGGGTGCAATGGAGTTGAAGAGATACGATTCTGTATTAATTATCTTAATCGTATTTAAAATTGAATCTATAAGAAATGATTTTCCAATCTAATTTAAATTTTGCATAAACATTCTTTAACAGAATTTATGGAAGACGTGTGTCGTATTTAATTAACATTATGAGCAGAGCACTATGAACCTGGCAACATTGACTTAAATTCAACATAGCTGCCGCTCAAAAAAAGGTGGATAAAAGTTCGTTTCCAAACCTAGCAATATAGGTATCAAATGAAAGGCCTTGAAGAGTAGAGCATTAGGTACCTAGGATAATCGACCTAAATTCAACATGGCCGCCACTCAAAAAAAAGGATAAAAGTTCGTTTTCAAACCCAGCAATATGGGTATCAAATGAAAGGCCTTGATGAGTAGAGCACTATGAACCTAGCGACATTGACATAAATACAACATAGCCGGTGCTCACAAAACGTGGATAAAAATTCGTTTCCAAACCTAGCAATATGGGTATCAACTGAAAGGCCTTAAAGAGTAGAGCATTATGAACTAAGGAAAATCGCCCTAAATTAAACATGGCTCCGCTCAAAAAATGGATAAAAGTTCGTTTTCAAACTCAGCAATATGTGTATCAAATGAAAGGCCTTGATGAGTAGAGCATTATGAACCTAGCAAAATTGACATAAATTCAACATGGCCGCCGCTCAAAAAAATGGATAAAAGTTCGTTTCCAAACCCAGCAATATGGGTATCAAATGAAAGGCCTCAAAGAGTAGAGCATTATGAACTTAGGAAAATTGCCATAAATTCAACATGGCCGCCACCCAAAAAAATGGATAATAGTTCGTTTCCAAACCCAACAATATGGATATCAAATGAAAGGCCTTGATGAGTAGAGCACTATAAACTTAGATACACTGACATAAATTCAACATGGACGCCGCTCAAAAAAGGTGGATAAAAGTTCGTTTCCAAATCTAGCAATATAGGTATCAAATGAAAGGCCTTCAAGAGTAGAGCACTATTGGACCTAGCATTATTGACGTAAATTCGACATGGCCACCACTCAAAAAAAGGTGGATTAAAGTTCGTTTCCAAACCTAGCAATATAGGTATCAAATGAAAGGCCTTGAAGAGTAGAACACTATGAACCTAGGAAAATCGCACAAAATTCAAGATGGCCGCCGCTCAAAAAAATGGATAAAAGTTCGTTTCCAAACCCAGCAATATGGGTATGAAATGAAATGCCTTGATCAGTAGCAACATTAGACGTAAATTCAACATGGCCGCCGCTCAAAAAAGGCGGATGAAAGTTCCTTTTCAAACCCAGCAATGTGGGTATTAAAAGAAAGTAGGCCCTGAAGAATACCTACTTCCTAGAGCATTACGAACCTACGAAAATTGTCCTTATTTCGAAATGGCCACTGCTCAAGAAAGGCGGAATAAAGTTGAATCATTATGGAATAAAATGGAGGAAAAAACTAAACACTGTGTTAAGCATTTTGATGGCGAAACGTAGTTCGCGGGCACAGCTAGTATTCAATAAAATCACTATTTCATGTAAATAATATCTCGCCAAGATCGCTTCCGCGTAAAAGTGTGTCAATGACTGTTAGTCATGCGGCATTTGTTGTGTTGCCGAATATTGACAAGTTTAGTAATTTAAAAATGGAAAATAGTCCATACAATCGAAGCACCATGACTTCCCGGAGTCCACCCCCGAGACGACAATACGTTGAAGATGACCCCAACTCTTCTGAGAATGTGGAGATCGTATCGACGCCTAAACTTCAGCAATGGTTGTCAACTATTGAGCATTGCTTATCTGACATTTGCAACATTGCAAATGAAAGTAAGCTGAACTCTGAGCAGAAAATAAAAATAAATAGTATCAGCAGGAAAACTCTAGGAGGTGTTACACAACTGGCTGTAGATTATCAGTCTATGAAACAAAAATACATTTTAGCCCAAATTGCCCTCAGAAGTGTAAACGAGCAGAAGTTAATGTCATAGCAACTAGAAAACGAATTACAAGATGCAACAAAGTTTTTGTTCTGCCCAAAAGGTCACACCATCAAATGTATCTTTCGCAGATGCCGTTAAGAAAGGTAATACCATGATTATTCCTCCTAAGTCAAGCAGTATTCTTATTTACCCGGAGGACAAGAAAAAAACCAGCGAAGAAACAAAAAACTTGTGCAAACTATTATCAAGCCTGACGAACTCAAGTTACACATCAGCGGTATGAGAAAAATCAAGGTTGGAGGAATTATTATTAGCACTGAAGGAAAAGGGGGAAAAATTGAAGCAATCGAAGAAGTTGACATCTTGTGTAAAGATAGGGGAAACCAAAAAAAGGAGGCCAAGAATTATAATATTAGGCGTGCCCACAGAAATTCCTGAGAAGGAGGTATTTGAATGTTTGTTTGAGCAGCACATCTCAGATAAGTACCCAAATATTAGCCGTGATAAATTTCTTAGCTCGATTAAACTTAGGCACAAATCTGGTAAGAAGGATACAGTACTGCAATTTTATAATTGAACTGCCACCTGACCTTTCTTAATAAAAAAAATAAAAAAAAACCTTCGAAAAATTATTATTGAACAGGAGAGACTCTTCATCAATTGGACGTTATGTCCCGTGAGTGACTACACGCTTGTAACCAGATGTTACAAGTGTCAACAACACGGACACTACAAAATTCTGTCGGGATCCGGACCCTATTTGCAGTCATTGTGGGGAGGTCGGCCACATGATCAAGGACTGCTCCAAAAAACAAGAACCTGCAGAGTGTGCTTCTTGTAAGAGGTTCAATAAGCCTGGACATCACAAGACGGGAGATGAGTTGTGCCAGGCCAGAAAAAGTGCTGAAATGAGGTATTTAGGTTTAATAGACTATGAAGGCGCCTAGGGCGCTGCACGTCCGTGTTAATAAAACAAATTATTTAATTAGCAACATAGTCACTTCTTTTGAACATGAATCACTAGTTTGTGAACCCGATAGCTGTTTTGGTATTCTTAATACCGTACGTCACAAATATAATGTTTTGTTACATTACAAAACGTACGCAGTATTGTAAGCTGGCTTAAGGCGCATAGTAGGGTCAATCATAAAAAAATCACTGCAAAAAAAACCGGTTCTCTTCATAAACATTGAATAATAAAATCTTTAAAAAACATATGTTATTATTCAACGCATTCTTTAGAGGATGGTCCTTTTAATTTTTTGATAAATTAATTTAAACTTGGTTAAAATGTGACCCAAACATGCCTCGATTTTAAAACTTTAAACCTAATCGCGTCGTAAATATTAAGTTAAATCATATACTTTCGATTTCAATAAATAAAGTGAACAATATTCTAATGGATGGTCTTTTTAGATTTTTCTTATTCACCTTTATTAATTTTTAATTGAAATAATTCATCTTAGGCGTAAAGGTTTGCTTAAATATTCCCCTCACTCTCACTCACTCACTCCTATGTAATTAGTGCGGGACGATCGACGCAAGGTCATTGATACCACTATGCACATTAAGGGTAAAATTATGATGACACAGAACAGCTATTATTAGTTGATAAATAATAATGTAAAATAAGTATATTTAATAGTGAAGGTTATAGATTCAGAGTATCATATATTACTGCTTAGCGTTTATTCTTACAAACAAAATATGTATCACACAATATCGAACAAAGTTTGAGTTTTGTTTAAAAATGGATCACAGACACATAGCTATATTGTTCCCATATTTTGGTTGATCAATCAATCGGTAAGCACCAGTCCCTTTATCCAACTGTGGTTATTACTGAAGACTTTTTCTTTTGTTCTTTAGAGTCGTTCCCGTTGACAATTTGCAGATGGTCGGCTTACAGCTCAATTATGGCGACGCTTTAAAAATAGCAGAGCGTCAACTAGATTAAGAAAAGTCTCCGAGAAATTTAACATAGACAAATGGTCCAAATTAAGCCACAACATTTTTCTGAGTGCAATACGAAATGGGGTCTTAGCTGAGACGTGACAAAAAGGTAAGATTCTGGTCTAGACAGACTAAAAGCGTCAACTTTTTTTCTTTTATAATGTGTTTTCTTTTAATATATTGCGGATAATTTTATTCTGCCTTTGATACCTAGCTACTTTATTATTTTTGTACTTTATTGCAAAATAGCTTATTTCTGCCCATGATTGTATTACTCTATATTATAATTATTTTGTACCCTTGCCCATGTCTGCAAGGATAGGCTAGTCCTGCATAATGTTGCCGTAAATAACGATGTAAGAGGTCCGTGCCTTTTGCACATGACTTCCTTTGTCTCGGATGAAATATTAGAGCCTAGTGAAAGTACGGTTGAAATCGTTAAAATCAAAAGAGTACAACTGTTTTTTTATCTTTCCATTTTTTGGAAAACAAAGAAATCAAGCCCATACAGTTGTACGGATCTTAAGTATTTGCTTTTGTCTTGAGACTACAGATATTCTGGAGACGCCCAAGCTTACTAAGATTCTCGGTGAAATTAACGCAAAAATTATAATACAATGATATTAGGACTTAAAACTTTTTGATATTGAAGTACCTATGTTTGAAACTTAAAAAGAGACAGCACAGAAAAATGGTTATATTTTAACAAAAAGCTTACATTAATAACATAAACTGCTTTTACAGTTTGAAATTTGTCAAATATAATAATAACAACCGTAAAAAGTCATAAATAATATAAGAATACATATATTATACAAAATCACAGTTTTATGAAGTTGGTGCCAAATTTTAGAAACTATAGATATTAATTGCTCTTTTCATTTTTTAAGTCTTTCCAGGTGATCATTGCTTGGCAGACTTTTTGGTGTTTTTGAAGTCGGTTTTAGTTTTTGAAATTTTTTTTTGAAAAAATTTGAAAAAATTGAAATGAACATCTTCAGCAAAAACATGGAACACGTTGGACGTGCCTATGAACTTCAAGGGTTTCCCTCGATTTTCATGGGATCCCATCATCAGATCATGACATGGTGACAATGGGACCACCTTGGGAGTATACTCTTTCGATTACAAAAATAACTTTGAAAATCGGTCCATAAATGGCGGTGTAATCGGTGAACGTACGGTGACAGGTTATGAAATTCAAGGGTTTCCTTCGATTTTCACGGGATCCCATCATCAGATCCTGACATGGTGACAATGGGACCACCTCGGGAGTATACTCTTTCGATTACAAAAAGAATTTTAAAAATCGGTTCACAAATGGCGGTGTAATCGGTGAACATACATAAAAAAAATAGATACAGTCGAACATAGAACCTCCTCCTTTTTCGAAGTCAGCAAAAATCTCGGAAGGACTTTCTCTTTTAAATCGCCATATACGAGTATACTGTTCATAAATCATAAAGATCCCGCTAACTACTTTGAATTTCAACTTATGCTAGGGTTGGTTGGTGGTTGGTGGTTGGAGATCTCTTTATGAGATAAGCTCGCCTTTGTATAAATGTTTATTGTTAATTACCGATCATGTGTTGTAACTATGTGCAGTACAATAATAGTTATTTGTTATACATGAGTGCAAAGTTGCTTTTTAACCGCGTGCTCAACTTTGATGACCGAGTAAGCGAAGGATTCTAAAATTTGGAATCCTTAGCGTTAGCGAGGGAATCAAAAGAGCACAAGGTCAAAAATCTTTGCACTCGAGTGCAACACGTAACTTTTCATCCCCCCTCAGCGAGGAAATGACTAAATGGAAAATAAAACATTTACAGCCACAAGATACTTATATTTCAGTTTAGTCATACTCATATTTACTACAACATTATGATAGGTAAGGATTACAGAAAAATATTATATTTATAGTTAAAAAAAACGTATTATTTGTTATACATAATAACAAATAATACGTTTTTTTTAACTTATTTTCAAGTTTCATAATAATAATAATACGACGTCAAAACAAAATGGCGCGCGCAAAGCAAATCAAAAACAAAAGTACACCAAGGAGGTTCGGAGTCTGAGTTTTTAACAAATAGCAAACCTCTTTTCTATCCAAAAAGCTGTAACCTCTTTGGATTGACCTAAGCACAGAGGTTGCATAGGTTTTGGACGTTTTGGACCATGATTGATTAGGATTACGAATGTTTCGACGACATCATTCATTTGTTTTCCTGATTGAAATTGTTTGTTAAGTTTGAAACTACTTTTGAGATTACGGACAAACTTTTGATAACAAATAAATTGATACGCTATTTTGAAATGGCTGCTTTCGAAAACGAAGAATATGCTGATATTTTGTTTTATTATGGTTTTTGTAATGGTAACGCCGTTGAAGCACAAAGAGAGTACCAAATCAGATTTCCTGATCGCCGTTTGCCTCACGTGAGCGTGTTTGGTGCATCCTATCAGCGCATTCGAGAAACGGGCTCAGTTCAACGACGACAACGCGATCTTGGTAGACCGCTCGTTGGTAATGTTGGTGTTGACGAGGACGATGATGAAATTATTCGGAGTTTCAGAGCAGATCCTACTGTGTCCACAAGGCAAGTGGCAAGAACACATGGCATATCACAATGGAGAGCCTGGTTTGCCGCATCGCGTACAGCACAACTGTATCCATTCCATTACACACCAGTTCATTGAAGAAGGTAATCCGGTGATAAGAATTGATTTTTGCAGATTTTTAATCAATGCTGAGATTGAAGATCCAGATTATATAAAGAAAATCCTGTGGACCGACGAATCTACGCGATCTTTGTGATGCTATCCATATGGCATCACAAACTACCACAATATTCACTTTTGGGCCCCTAAAGGTCAAAACCCAAGAAAAAGGAAAGAAAGGGCTCACCAGAGAAGATTCTCACTCAATGTGTGGATGGGGATTGTACACGATAACTTAATTGGACCTTACTTCCTGCCCCAAAACCTTAATGGCACAACATACGAAACTTTTTTAAGAGAGGAAGTGAACACGCTTTTGGAAGATGTTCCGCTAGCTACAAGAAGAAATATGGTATACCAACATGATGGGTGCCCAGCTCACTTTTACCGTGGTGTACCACAGTGGCTGGATGAAAATTATCCACTAAGATGGATCGGTAGAGGTGGCCCGACTCCATGGCCGGCGAGAAGTCCTGATTTGACGCCCTGTGACTGTTATCTTTGGGGTCACATGAAAGATCTACCCCACACCTGCGACTTCCATTAAAGATTTGAGATCGTATCAGAGGATCGTATCAGCTGCTGAAGTCATTAAGACATCACTTTCAACGCGTGTGACACTGAGTGAGGTACGCCGTAGGCTGCGTGCGTGGATACGTAACAATGGCAGACAATTTGAACAGGACTTATAAATGTTTTTATTTATGTTGGTTTGTTGTTTAGTATTTTTCAGTCTTTTGTGTATAAAAATGCAATTACCTTTATTTCTACTTCGTACTTTTGCCTTTTACAGACAATTTTTATTCAAAGATGAAATTATGAATTTTGACCTACAACGCTACTTTTTGCTCATTTCTGTAAAAACTACAAATAAAAGTAAATTGTATTTTTACCTTTTTTAAAAGCTTATGAAACCAGCAAGTTATTTTAGTAGTTTTTACGCCAACTGTCATACATTTTTTTTCAATAATTCGATTTTCAGAAAGATAAAAAATTAATCGACATAATTGTCAATAAATCCTCTTATTTCCAAAATTATGTAAGTTTTTGACAATAATTTTAATTTAAATTAACTGCCCATTTTTCAGCTTTCCGCAATTAATCAATTTGTCATTGTAAGTAGGGTAGTTTTGAAAAAAATTTTTTTTTTGGTAGCAAGTCGGAAATAATCTCAAAAATTTTAAAACCGTCGTAGCTCGATAACCAACTGTTTTTGACCCCTGGTTAATTGGACTTTTTTGTTGCTTATGGCCTGTACTATAACCCCTTTCAAGGAATACGTCGACTTTTCCTGTCACCCTGTATATACTAATAATATTAAATTATAAAATAAATAATAAACCTACTGTCCTTGATCCTTGAATCCCATAAACCGATCGATCAAGGATCGATCCGATTTAATTTCCTACTACGTTTCCCTAACTTTTAAGCCATCGTCTGTGGCTGATGCACAAGCCGTGCAAGCCAAAAGAAGAAGAAAAAAAGTACTTTGAGTATGTGTATGTGTAGAGAAAAAATACAATAGGTATAATATACCTATTGTATTTTTTGTTTTTATTTTTTGTTTTTGTTTTTATTTTTTGTAAAATATTTTTTTTTTATCTTTTTAGTGAATGGAATCTTTATAGAGAATTTAATTATTATAAATTTTTTTGAGAGGTATCCTTCCATCATCAGCTCGGTTCATAACTACCAGACGCAAATACGTGAATAGCTTTAGAACAAACATGATAAGGTAAAAGGCCCATTACTCGTCAGTTTTTGAACTTTGCTGACTTTGGAGGTGTGTTACAGTAAACCTTGTAGACTTGATAATCTAAAACTTCGATAGCTTGCTAAAATATTTATTGTAGTTTTCAGAGGTAAAAGTGGTTTTTAAATAAACTAAATAAATAATTTATTGTAATATAAAAAAGTAAAAAGGAGCCAACAGTAGTCGGCGGTTTGTCGTAGTAACCGTCATGTTCACCCAAAAGTCGTCAATTTTTCACGCAACCTTGAAATTTATTGCTATACCGTGGAATGCTGCAACTTTGCCAGGATTTTGAAGTTTTTTGTGAATATCTCTAAACCTATACATTATTATGACTATTAATGTGCTTTAGATGGAAAACAGACCTCATGCCTTGCTAGACAGAGTCCAAATCTCTTCAATCCTTGCAGTTCTGCTGAATTATAAGTACCTATTCAAAGACGTAGGCAAAGTTGTGTGAAAAAGACGCAACATTGCCTGCAAGGATACCGCAATTCACAATACGCTTACACTCCCAATATTTTTTTCCCGAATGCGCTGGACACCGTGTTTATTGTCTCCCGTTTAATAAATGCAATGTAGGTATTATTATTTTTTTCACAGTTCATAGGCAAAGTTGTAGCAGGTACCACAGACATGCCATACAAAAATGTCATTGACTGTAGGGTTGAACCAAAAAAAAATACAGATTACTTTGTATTAATTTTTATTTATTAAAAAAAAAATATTAACAATGCTCCGTCGAGGGATCCCCAACTGCTTTTCCGCTTCATATGAAGAAATAGTTTTGTTTCGCACGAGATCAGCTGCGAAACTTAATATTTCTCCCGAGTAATCGGCGTACCTACGAGCGCCTGGTTTTCTCCTGCTTCGGTTTTTTTCGTTTCCCATTTTTCAATGAACTGCAAAAGAATTGTCTTATTTGAATATCTCTAACACAAAACATTCCAGAAATGCAAAAGAATTGTCGAGAGGTGTATAGGTACTACATGACATTTTTCCAGCTTTAATCCTATATGACTTTAGTTATCTTGTTCGAGTCGCGATACAAACTGTATCACGACTCGAACAAGATAACTAAAGATTCTGTATGTATGTACTGTAAAATTAAAGTTACTGTATGAATATCCCTTTTTTAAATTATTTTTGTGCCATGAGATTCTGATATACCTATACCTAACGTAATTTTATATACTAAGATCATAATACATTTGTTTCGATTTTTGAAAATTTTTCGAATTTTGCTTTAATGTCAGATAAATATATTAGAGAAAAGTACTGAATCAAATTATTTTAAAATATATAATTAATTAAATGCAACTAGTGACAACCTTAGACCTAGGCAAAGTTGTGTCACTCAAGTTAACAAAACAGTACCTACACAACATTGCCTACTAGATTATTTTGATGAAATCGTGTCGTTTTCACAATAATCTCAAGCAATACGGATAAAACACAGTACATATTTACTTACCTTGGAATATTATTTTATCACCAAAACACCTTTTTTACGGTTGAAATTGAAAAAGATAACCAACATCAAAAAAAATCACTCACACGCACCGGTTTTTTGTCGTCAAACTGACAGAATCTGATTGGTGTTACTATTATAAAAAATGAAAAATATGTTGCCCTAATAACCAATAGATATTACCAAATGGTAGAAAACAAGAAAATAGCAAACGCGAAATATCGTATTTTAAATGAAATAGGCAAAGTTGGTCATTGTTGGCAAAGTTGCAGCGTTTTATGGTACGTTATAGCTTACATTATAATCATTACGAAAAAAATATATATGTTCGTTATAATAAAATAATGTAATATTTATTTGTATATTTATACATATTATAGGTAGTCATAAAGAAAGCAGATCCCAGACTATTTATACTAATTTATCATAAATAAATTGCGAGAACCGAAGAGTATATTCAACATAAAAGTATTAATAAAAATTTTGTTTCGAAAATCATATGTCGACCAATCCACACTGGACCAGCGAGCGTCACAATATAGATAACGATACAGTACCCCACGGTAATAGTATATACAGTCGGCCCCTTTTTGAAATTTTATACCTACGGCCGCTCGGCATCGTTTGGTGCGTGGCCCGCGGTAGGGCTGCTCGCTTACCGACCGTGCGCTCCGTTTGACTCGTGCGTATGCCCTGCGGCGAACTGCATTCGTAACAACCCTTGTAGCTATGCGATCCAAGTGCGATCCAGATCGAGGCGCGTAGGCATAGCGCGTGTTTCGATCGTTTTCTATGAAGTCATTCTACTGTATATACTATTACCGTGACAGTACTTTGACTCCATATAAAGGGAGGAATCGGCGCACGCACACATACAAACGTCGTTTACACGGATGCCAAGCATGCTCTGAAGAGCGCATAAGGCAATACAGTACCATACACGCCGCGCGTGAGCGGCGCGGCGCGAACGTATACGTTCACCGATTTTTTGTAGGTACCAACCCTAGCGCCCAGTTCAGCTTTAGGTATTAATTTCAAAGACACGCCTTAGTCGGGCTACTGTATCGTTCTCTATATTGTGCCAGCGTGGTTGGTTGAGTAAGACCTACACACCCTAACTTAGGGTAGGCTCGAGCTTGGGGTGGGGTTCGGGGAATGACTAGTTTAATCCCGAGAGTACCTCCACTGGGGGTGGATAGGTACCGCAGGCCTGTTTAGCCGAGTCCTACGTCATATCCACAGCTACAATCCCTTGTGAACTGTAAAGAGATTCCCCCGCCCCAAAAAAAGAGTATCGCTTTAGGATAGAGGTGATGTTTCTCCCTGCAAAAATTGCTCAGTGGTTGCGTAGGAGAGCAGTGGCCATCCAAAAATCAAAATTATTTTGCAGATATGTTTTTTTTATCCATGGATAAAACATTCGCTACGAGTGCGGTTCATAATCATGATATCAGCGCTCGTGTGCGCTATTTGCACGCAAACAATCGGTCCAAAATTGCTCATGTGCGCATTTTGTATGCGGTATGACGTAATTGATGACGTCACCGATTGATGCTGACAGTGCTAACAGAAAAGAGGTATTGCACTGTCTCCAGAACTGTCAATATCAAAGTCAACATCAGTTTTATTTTTATTTTAGTTTGTTCGAATTTATTTTTTCATTAGATTATCTACAATTAATATAGGAGTGTTCTGTAAAGATACTGAATTCGATAGCTGATCGTTACTCAATAGCACACTCCTCTATTCTAAATGATTTAGACAATTGTGTTAATTTAATTAGAGAGCCGCAATTACACTTAAAGATTATCCATCAGAACATTAGAAGCATATAACGTAATATGGATGAATTTGTAATTTTGCTCCACCGAACTGCTATAGAATGGGATATAGTAATCCTCACTGAATGCTGGTTATTATCTACTCTTGATATTCCTAGAATTGATGGTTACAATCATTATAAAAACGCTCGTAATGCAACCCAAAATGAGGGTGTGGTAGTATATTGCAAAAAATCGCTAAACATAGAAGTACAAACTACGAATTTAATTGAGTGTAACGATCTTATCCTCAAAATCGACAATAATATTATTATGATTGCAATATACAGACCGCCAGGTTTCAGAGATCCCACCAAGTTCATTCAATCACTTAGCCAATACTTAGCTCATTGTTCAAACTCAAAGAATATAATTATAATAGGCGATATCAATATAGATATAAGTATGGGCAATAGGGATGCGAACTCCTCATATTACTTAAATCTACTCGCATCACATAGTCTTTTACCAGCGCACACACTTCCTACTCACACTAAAACCTGTTTAGATCACGTGTTTTTAAAAACGAAACAACAAGCTCTCTGTTATGTGGCTGAAACATCTATAACTGATCATGACACTATTATGTTATTATTACAGACTAATATGAAACCTAAGAAATCTCCACGTAGAGTTATAAAACGCATTAATTATCAAGAATTAAAAAATGACTTGGATAGTGTAGAGCTGGATACGATTTATTATATTACAGATGTAAACATAGCTACTTCATTTTTATTAAAAACCATTAATGATGCTCTATTGAGAAATACCACTATAATTAATACCTCTAATCGCAAAACAATTAAAAAACCATGGTTATCATCGGGAGCACTGAGATGTTTACGAAATCGAGACAAATTGCACCAAAAATGTAAAAAGAATCCAGATAATGAAATAATCAGAACTACTTATAAAAGATACAGGAATCATTGTAATGAACTTCTTAAAAAGCTAAAAAAAGAGTATAATAA
The DNA here is from genome assembly GCA_963935595.1 of Schoenobius gigantellus. Classification (NCBI taxonomy): domain Eukaryota; kingdom Metazoa; phylum Arthropoda; class Insecta; order Lepidoptera; family Crambidae; genus Schoenobius; species Schoenobius gigantellus. The sequence continues at coordinate 42,432,607 of OZ012541.1, read as the reverse complement.
GTCAGTGCTAACCAATGCATCTAATACAAATAATAAAAAACTTTGGAGTGCAATACAATCTGTAACAAATACAAATAAAAATAGGGACGCTCCAACAGAACTAATAAATAGATCGGATCCTACTTCCTCAATAAATGCAGTAAATTCATTTTTTGTTAATATTGGGAAAGAGTTAGCAGAAAAAAGTTCGGCCAATTATATGCAGGATATTACTCTCCCTGACATTGCACATCCACACTCTCTAGTACTACTTGACACAGACCATCAAGAGATAGAAACCTTAATACTTAACCTAAAATCAGACTCTGCTGTAGGAAGAGATAATGTTTCGCCAGCATTTTTGAAACAGTTTGGAACACGTCTTATCCCTCCTATTACGTATATTTGTAACCTAGCCCTTAAAACGGGTAAATTTCCAAAAGATTTAAAATTAGCTGAAGTTCATCCTATCTTTAAGAGTGGTGCTAGGGACTGTGTCGACAACTATAGACCAATATCTATATTACCAACTTTATCAAAAATAATAGAAAAGGTTCTAAACAAACGTTTGACCAATTATCTAGAGAATAATAAACTACTATCACCTTCACAATTCGGTTTTAGATCTAAACGCTCGACTAATGACGCTGTTCAAGAACTTACTAACTACATTGCTACAAATCTAGACTCTAAACAAAAAGTAATTGTAATATTTCTTGATCTAGCCAAAGCTTTCGACACGGTCTCTATTCCACTCTTACTTAACAAGTTAGAAAAACTGGGCATACGTGGTGTTCAATTACAGCTTTTTGCGGACTACCTGTCAGATCGCTATCAGAGAGTTAAGGTTGACGAATTATGTAGTAATGATCTTCCTATAAAATACGGTGTACCACAGGGTAGTGTACTTGGGCCCACCCTATTTTTAACATACATAAATGGTCTTTGTGATCTTAATATATCTAATGGAAAGATCATTACTTTTGCCGATGACACAGCGCTTTTATTCCGAGCTAACACTTGGTCTGAAGTATTTAAATTTGCACAAATGGGCTTTAACAAGGTAATCAAATGGCTTAAGGAAAATAAACTTACACTTAATCTTTCTAAAACTAAGTACATTACATTTTCTATGAGAAAACATTTTATACCAGAACTAGAGTCACTTTCTATTAAAGCCCATTGCTGCCCTCAAACTAGTAAATCTTGTTTATGTCCCGATTTGATTAAAACTGATACGATTAAATATTTGGGGGTGATGATAGATGCTAACTTAAGTTTTCATCATCATATTGATCTACTTTCATCTAGGATTCGTAAATTAATTTTTGTTTTTAAAAATCTACGCCATGTAACTAGTTACAAAATCATTAAAATGGTATATGTAGCGCTCTGTCAGACACTACTTACATATTGCATCACCGTTTGGGGTGGAGTGCCTAAAACAACAATGATACAGCTCGAAAGAGCTCAAAGGGCGGTCTTGAAAGTAAGTAAATCCCTACCTTTCATTTATCCTACAAACGACCTTTATAAGCAATGTGAGGTTCTTTCCGTTCGTAAGTTGTTCATATTACATACAATTCTCTACAAACATTCTACAGTACAATATGATCCAACCTTAGAAAACAGGAGACGACGAAACAACATTTGCACTACTGAGAACTTCAAAACACGATTCTCACGCAAGTTCTATTGCTTTCTGGGAGGGTACCTATATAATAAATTAAATGCAATTCTGTCCTATTACTCATCTCCGTTACGAGAATGCAAACAGCGCTTACAACAGTGGCTTCTAAATTTAGACTATAAAAGTACAGAGAATCTATTAACAGTGATATCATAAAAAAATGTTTTGACATTTTTTTATGATATCATACGAGTAAGCATAAGCACACGCTCATACATACAAACACGCACTAACGCACGCACACATACTAACACGCACCCACACACACACACACGCATGCACGCACGCACATACACATATTCATTCTTGCATGCAGATGTATAGTTTTTATTTGTTATAATGTTTTCATTATTAAATTTGTTTATAATATTTAGAGCAAAAAAAAAACTACCTAATAATAATTCTTACAAATATTTTAAATAGTATAGGTACGAGACAGAGAACCATAGTAAATAAGTAAGATCATTAGTCCGAGGGTGAGGGCCTGGCGATCCGTCACACAGGGATTACCCTAGTATGGACACCAGTCTCTCACAAGGGTATTGTAATTTAATCATCTTTTATAATGTACCTTATTATTTTTTACTTACCTTTGTGATGAGAAAATAATAAAACATTATTATTATTATTATTATTATTCTCAATACGTCTCCCTCCAAATTTTCTTTTCAAATTACATTAACTGTCACCTTGCAGACTCACAGATCGAAAGCTCGGTTCAAAATTGATCTGAGTGCTTACGTCCGTGAGCAGTGCTAACGATTTGAACGGGTTGTTTGCATGCATGCAAACGTTTGCACTGATATCTGATTAAGAACCGCACATATTCAAAAAAATCCCTCTGTCTAGTAGAATCCACCATCTCGATCCACCAGTGGATCAATAGCACGCTGAAGTTCACAATGATCCACCATTGATCTTGCTGGATCCTATGATACTTCATTTCTTTTTAATGCTCCACCAGTGGATCGAACCACGTCAACCACGCTGGCCCAGTGCAGATTGTTCGACTTCACATACAGCTTTGAATGTCTTCGCAGACGTATGCAGTTTGCCTCACAATGTTTTCCTTCGCTTTAGCATCGGCAAATGTACACTGTAATGCGTTCGAAAAACGAAACATTATTACATGGCACGATCGACCACGAACCTCCCGATTAGAAGGCCATCGCTGAGTCCATATCGTCACCGACGCTCGATATAACCGTTTTCTGAACGTTGTACCAAATCGAGTTTGATTCATTATTTACCTCTCTCTGAAAGTTGAACTTACCGAGCTGTGTGTCGCCACTCTATTACAGCGACGAGCTTAAACAGCCAAGAGATCGACGTCGAGTTAAATGGCGTTAGTGAATACGTTTATCGTCAGCGCTGCGCTCTTCGTCGAAATGAAAGCCAGCTCGTCATCGAGCTCGACAACGATCTCGATGACGACTGTTTCTGTTAGTGAATCGCACTGCTGGACTATTTGCCCCAGGTAAACATTTTTTTTTAACACTTGATGGAAATCTACAGAGGTATTGATGACTACGATATTATTAGCTATTATTATAAACGAATGTGAGTCATGATCTCGCCGTTTATTTGGTTCAGAGTCCTCTCCAGTCCAAAAGCTTGAATTCATACTCCAATGCATCTGTGAATAATTTCGACGATATAACGTCGCCCTGTCTCACACCTCGCTAAAGTCGTATTGGTTTCAAGTTTTGGTCCTGAAGGCAGACTGACATAGCGATGTTTTCGTTTCAATGATTGCAGCACTTGCGTGTACAGATCAGTCCATTCGACACTTCTGGAGTAACCTAAGCGCGGCCCAAATCTCGACAAAATCGAAGGCTTTCGCATAGTCCACAAACGCCAAGCTTAGTGGCAGATCATACTCCTCGGTCTTCTGTATAACCTGCAGCAGCGAATGAATGTGGTCTATGGTACTTTGCGGAATCCTGCTTGTTCGGGAGGCTTGTTGTTCATGAACTGCTTGAGAGCCAAACAATCTTGTACAGACAGGTTTAATAAAAACTATTGGTTTGATATATAATATATCTTATCATAGACTCCACTGAAATCAGTAGTGAATCTTACCAAACTTCCTGAGTGCTACTTGCACCCCACCAACCCGTACTGGGCCAGCGTGGCGGGAAAAGGCCCAAAACCTCCCCAAAAATGAATCGAACTACCCAAAGGCCCCAAGTGCACTGCGGTCCCGGAGGTGGTGTTTGCAGTAACGGTTGACCTGGCGCTGGGACCTGGGGTGCAGACCTGGGGTGAAGAACTCCCAGGCGGCGAAAACCTCCCATCAAACGACCTTGGCAACATATAACGCGCGTACACTGCGGACCGAAGAGAAGCTGCTGGAACTAGAGGAGGAATTGAGCAGGATTCGTTGGAGTATTCTGGGACTATCCGTAGTTCGAGGAGAGGGTGAGAACACGATGGTCCTTAAATCCGGCAACCTGCTCTATTTCTCGGAGGGCGAAGAAACAAGAAAGAAGGTGATGTCGGGTTCATTCATCAAAATAGGTTGCCTTGTATTTGCCTGTCGCTAGTTACGACACTTATTATACTCTGTCCACTCGTTTATTTTCTTTTTGTCAGTTTGAAACAATTCGAAATTAGTGACGCCCTCACACGTTTACCGATTCGACTTGAAATAATAATCGATATTATTAAAGAAGAACTTTCAATCGATTTATTGCATCGAAAAAATTTTTGTTTAAATATTAATTATTCGTTTAAGTATTAGCTTTTTTAATTATACACGGTGTTTCATAATAACCATTAAATAATCAATGCGTTATCTAAAACTAATTATTAAAATGTGTTTACACGTAATGTCATTTAACCCAAAATTTTCATGTTTATCATAGTATCATCATCATGTCTATGAAAATTTTGGGTTGAATGACATTACGGGTAAACACATTTAAATAATTAGTTTTAGATAACGCATTGATAATTTATTGGTTATTATGAAACACCGTGTAATATGAAATAAATAAATATTTATTTAATAAGTTTTTATTGTTCTTCACTCTTGGTTTGAACTTAAATTCCAAGATTTTGACTTAATTCCTTGCATACCTAAAATTAATCATGAAGTCATAGACACTATACCTATTTATTTTCTTGTTTTTATTAAATATTCAGAAACAATAAGTACTTACAAAAAGACAAATTATTTTTTTCAATATGATCGATTTATCTTATTTCAAGACCAGCCCCCGTAGCACGTCCACCAAAACACGATATGATAAAGCGATTTATCGCGGTGAACTGTCAAAGTACGTCGAAACCCTATTGTATTTTGACTGTTCGCCGCGATAAACCTCTTTATCATATCGTGTTTTGGTGGACGTGCTAGGGGGGCAGCAGGCCTATTCGCTAAATACGGTTGGTAACTAGAATTGTCATTTTTGAAAGACACTGGTGGCAATTCGGTTGGCACTAATTCGATTAAACTAAACTAAATTTAGTTTTAGTGCTGTCAAATTGTGTTTTCAGTTAAAATTTTCGAACAAAAAACACGATTTGACAGCACTAAAACTAAATTTAGTTTAGTCTATTCCAACAAATGCCAACAGAATTGACACCACTTTCTTAGGTTGTGACTTTGGTCGGATTCGCGATATTATCACTTTTATCGTTTTACGGAACGCAGGGTTTATATCCATTGGTATAGTGATCGTATGTGTTACAGCGGCGTTCATGATAGCAGTAATGGATATTATGTTCCATTCAAAAATGTCAGTTCTAGTTAGCAACCGAAGTTATCGAATAGACCTGCAGGGGGGCTACCGCCTAACACATAGCGATCGCTCGCTATTGCTTTCGTGACATTAGAATATTAGCTCAAATGTCACTGTGACATTAAAACTATTGAAAAATGTCACGTAAGTGATAGCGAGTGATCGCTATGAGATAGGCTTAGCGCGCACCTCGATTTTCACTTTTGCGACACGATTTTAAAATCTCGCTGAAAATATCGCAAGAGAGCACGGCGTGCGCACTGCGATAAAAAATCGATGACTTTTGCTCAGTTGAACCATGAATTTCCTACAAGTTGCTAGTCTTTAGTTATTACTTCGGAGGATCAGAAGAAAAAAGAATAAAAATCGCCAATACTGGATTCATCCCTTCACATCAGACAGAATCATCAATGGTAATCTTCGGATATATCTTATGGAATTCTTTGGCCATTAAAGAATGAAAATTCAAACTTTTGACAGATTATTGAGAATTGTTGGACCTCAATCTATACCTATAAAATGCTTTGTCCTGAATGACTGACTGACGGATCAACGCCCAGCCTAAACCGCTGATCGTAGAGACTTGAAACTTGGAGGGTGTGTTCTTTGTATGACGTAGGTGTCCGTTAAGAAAGAATTTTTCGAAATTCTATCCCTAAGGGGGTGAAAATGGGGGGAAAAGTTTGTATGGGACATCGTGATTCCGTTTTCGAATCTACTTCAAATTTTGCATAAACTTTCTATAACTGAATTAATGGAAGACGTGTTTCGTATTTTATTGAAATTCATTCCCAAATGGGGTGAGATGGGGTGATAAACTGATAAAATGTCAAAATCGACATTGATGCCGTTTTCATGGTTTTTCGGATCGTAGATTACGAAAATAACATCGATTTCAACACCACATACCATCATCCCTGGATGGGGTGCAATGGGGTTGAACTAGTTCATATTAAATAAATAGTTTCAATCAAGCAGAGATGCGATTCTATATTAATTTTATTACCTTAATCAAATTCGATAAGAAAGGATTTTCCTAAATTCTACCCCTAAGGGGGTGAAAAGGGGGGGCAAAGTTTGTATGGGACAACTAGATTCCTTGGTCCAATCTACTTTACATTTTGCATAAACATTCGTTAATAGAATCGATGGATAACATATTTCGTATTTTATTGAAATTCATCCCCTAATAGGGTGAAATGGGGTGGTAAAATGTGATATCGACATTATTGTCGTTTTCATGGTTTTTTGGGTCGTAAATTACGAAAATGACATCGATATCAAAATCCAACATGGCGGACGCAAAATACCATCATCCCTTGATGGGGTGCAATGGAGTTGAAGAGATTCTGTGTAGTTAAGAAGTACGAGTATTAAGAAAAAAATACACAGGACGCCTTAAAATCATTAGCAGAACGCGATAGAATAGTTAAAAAAATTGTTTGTCACTTTGTTTGTCTGTTTGTCCGGAAAGATCTCCGAAACTACTAGACAGAATTTGATGTGACTTACACCACAATGCCTAAAATTTTTCGGAAGAACATTTAGGTATAATTTCATTTCTCTAAATTCACTTTTTATTTTTACTAAAAAATATCATATAAAATTTTCGAACAATGTGTACTACCATGTGTGTACCTATGTAAAAAATCAATATGGCGCACGTGAAATTATTTTGACAAGTTTGTCACATAGTGCAAAGAAAAATAAAATCTTTTCTGGGTGGTGCCCATCTGATTTTTGCCAACCAAGAAGTTTAGACGTTTCAAAGGCAAAAGGATCAAGCCATACAACCAATGTATAAAGCATTTTTTAAGACAATATCACATCACAAATATTTGTAGCTTGGTTTAATTTTTGACCAATTTTCACGAAAGCAGTACAATTTTTGAAATATTTGAAATTTTGAAAGGTATTTTGAAAGGACCGCCGATAACATTTCGTTTCCAAACCCAGCAATATCGGTATCAAATGAAAGGCCTTGAAGAGTAGAGCATTATGAATCTAGAAAAAAAGCCCTACATTCAACATGGCCGCCGCTCAAAAAAAGGGATAAAAGTTCGTTTCCAAACCCAGTAACATGGCGATCAAATGAAAGGCCTTGATGAGTAGAGTACTATGAACCTAGCAACATTGACAAAAATTCAACATGGCCGCCGCTCAAAAAAAGTGGATGAAAGTTCGTGCCCAAACCGCAATATGGGTATCAAACAAAAGGCCTTGAAGAGTAGAGCATTATGAACTTAGGAAAATCGCACTATAAATTCAACATGGCCGCCGATCAAAAAAGGATGATAACAGTTCGTTAGAAAGCTTAAAGCTACCAATATGGGTATTCATTGAGAGGCCTTGAAGAGTAGAGCATTATGAATCTAGGGAAATTGCCCTCAATTCAACATGGTCGCCGCTCAAAAAAGGCGAATAAAAGTTTGTTTCGAAACCCAGAGCAATATGGATATGAAATGAAGGCTTTGATGAGTAGAGCACTATGAACCTAGCAACATTGATATAAATTCAACATTGCCGCCGCTCTAAAAAGGCGGATAAAAGTTCATTTTCAAACCCAGTAATATGGGTATCATATAAAAGGCTTTTATGAGTAGAGCACTATGTATGAACCTAGCAATATTGACGTCAATTCGATATGGCTACTGCTCAAAAAAGGTGGATTAAAATTCGTTTCCAAACCTACCAATATGGGCTTTAAATTAAAGGCCTTAGAGAGTAGAACATTAAGAACCTAGGAAAATCGCACTAAGTTCAACATGCAAAAAAAGACGGATAAAAGTTCGTTTTCAAACCCAGCAATTTGGGTACCAAATGAAAGGCCTTGAAGAGTACCTAGAACACTATGAACCTATGAAAATTGTTCTACTTTCGAAATGGCCGCTGCTCAAAAAAGGCAGAATAAAGTTGAAACGTTATGGAATGAAATGGAGGAAAAAAACTAAACACTGTGTTAAACATTTTGATGGCGAAACGTAGTTCGCGGGCACAGCTAGTTGAATACAAAAATACTAGATGGCGAAATGCAATCCCAGCTTATGAAAGGCTCTCGGTCACCCTCAGGTTTATTCTTGAACGGACGGAATATGAGTGAAGAGCCGGCCGGCTGCGTCCGCGATTTTACAATTGCAGTGCGCGCGGGTCCATATAATTCCATACTCTGCATTTTAGTTACGCGACAATCGCGCCGCGAGCAGTCGCGGCAATTTGTCACAAATCACATTTTTTAAATCGCGGCGATTTTTTACTCCCATGTGCGCGCACTGTCTTACTAACTCATAATATGCTGCATTTCTGCGATAAAAACTTTAATTTCCCTAGTGTATCACTTTCAATGGGGTAGTCCGGATCCCAAGCCTACGCCAATGTATTTGAGTTATTGAGACCCGCGAAATTCAGAAATGCCTGCCCCAGCGTAGCGCCGGCCGCACGCCTGTCTAAATCGTAAAATGGCTGTCAAATGCGGCGAATGCCTGTCAGATAGTAACCCTATACGAGGGACGATATATCGCCAATATATAAAAAAAAAACTTCGAAAGCAATTAATAATGTTAGACTATTGCTACTAGAAGGCTACTAGAGGAAATTTTCGGCTCAGTTTCTATTTAAGAAATTTTGTAAAATTGATTCAATTGGTTACATAGACCTACCGATTTATTACTCAATGCCGCGATGAAGGGGCCCAATCATACTACCGACGCCAATTGCTACGGATTGAGCGACGAACTGACACTTTGTGTAGGGTTGAAAACTGATTGCAGCGAGCGCAGATTGGAGTCTGTTTTAAAATCAGACTTGTCTGTTTGGTTTGATGAAAGTCGCACACCATAGTCTGCGTCCTCAGACTAAGTACACCAATGGACTCGCAATGTTTTAATATATTGGTGTCGATTCTGAAGCACAACTTACTAAACTAAACTAATTTGACAATACTAAAAATATAGCCGTCACTTTTAATCCTTTAGAGAAAAACAGAGATGGCAATAGATTTAATCCTGTCAAATTAGTTTAGTTTAATAAGTTGTGCTTCAGAATCGACACCATTGTCTCGAATTTTGCATCCAGTCCAGTCCGCCATTACAAAGCACCGTATTTGTTGTTGTGCTAAAATATCAGTCAGTGAGCATTATTTGTGAGTGCATTTTACAGTTCTATGTTTTTCATTGATTTTTTAATGAATTGTATAAAAGAAAAACATAATAAGTGTGGAATCTTGGATGCGGCGTCCCAAGTTTTTTCCGCCATCTGAGAGCACCAACAAAAATTTTGGCACGCTTTTTCGTAGGTATTTCATGTCCTTTATTAGTCTAAGTCTGCGTCAGTCCTTTTTGCCTGAGCACAGATTATAATTACGCCGTGTTCACGACCACGTCACGACAGTCTTACTTAAGACCAGTGGGGCTAGCACACAGGAGAATCGAAAATCGAATCAAAATCCGAATCGAGGAGTTTGTATGGCAATTTTATTAGTTCTGCTACTCACCGCCGTGGCGCTAATAAAATTACCATACAAACTCCTCGATTCGGATTTCGATTCGATTTTCGATTCTCCTGCGTGCTAGCCCCACAAAACAACATCTTCTGAGCTTCAAATAAAACGTTTCATAGACTACTAAGTTGTTTCATACCTACAAGTTCTGCATGGCGACAAGTCTAACTAACGATTGTCAGTTTCCCTTTTGAATGTATGCGGGCGCACACATCAACGACAAAACAGTCTAGCGACGTACCCTCTCTTCTAGCAGTGTTGCCATATATACAGATTTCTCCGTATTTATACAGATTTTCGATGTGTAATACAGATTAGCACTGGATACAGATTTTTATACAGAATTTTCTAACTACACACGGTCCGACCGAAGGAAAGTCCGACCGCAGACTGCGGTTGCCGTCGGACACTCGGACTCCTACATGCGGACCGTGTGTGGCCAATATAAAAAAGAATAAAGCAAAATGATATGATTATGTGCCGTGTTACACACAATTATTAGTTAGTTTGTTGCAAATGTTTGAAATTTAATTAATTTTTATTTCAATTCGCCATGTTTTTAATTTTACTACGTACAGTACATACCTACATACTTAAACAAAACGACAATATTATTGTTTTGTTTATATTTTTAATATACGATAGTCAAACCAGTCTCCGTAGCATTACCACCAAAACACGATATGATATAGGTACCTACCGGTTTTTCGCAGTAAACTGTCAAAACACAATACATTTTTATAGTAGGTATTTTGACAGTTCGCCGTGATAAACCGCTTTATCATAATTATCGTGTTTTAGTGTTCATGCTACGGCTATTCACTTTAGTTCATAGCGCTTGTTTTTCAAAAGAAACAATGATGATAATTTTCTATGTTGTTTTTGGGATTAATATTCAATTTTAGTTAACTTGACTAAACATTTTTAAGTTAAAATAACATACAGATTTAATACAGATTTTAGCAGTTTTTACTACAGATAAACGGTTCAAGGCATCTGGCAACACTGTCTTCTAGTCTTGTCCGAGCCTTCGGAATGTAAACACTGTGCATCGTGTTTACAGATGAAGAACTTGTTGAGAACGAGGTCGAAAAGAGACCTGTTCTTTTTATAAGTTATATAAAGAATATTCTGATGTCAATTAAAAAAAAACAAATGGGATGAGGTCACTGCATTTGCCCGTTTTGCAAGTATACGTGAAACCAGGATGCTTAATACAGCAACATCGGTAAAGTCCATTTTGATACTGAAAAAGGATTGACGCAGACGTGTGCGGCGTGTCGTAGACAAAACAGTTTCATTTTAATTTTAAGGCAGACTTGTATGTGTGATGAAAGTCTATCATAAAAAGTTAAAACTGTCGTGACCCCAATCTGCGCTCAGCCTTAATATTGCTTTTCAAGAGACATGGCTTCGGCCTAATTTAAACTTTACAATTCCAGATTTTTCATATATCCGAGAGGTCGGATGGATATAGAGGTTCTGCACTCCTTGTGAATCATTGTATAGGTAACATTTTCTCACATTTCAATCAACCAACATAATAATAATGAATATTCTATAATTGCGATCTCAGTACAAAATATTTCTTTTGTGTCAGTTTATGACCTTCATGCGTCTTCTGATATACATATATGACGAACTAGATTCTATATTTTCTTCTCTCCCTCGCCCCCTTTTCATCATGGGCGATTTTAACGCACAACATGTTTCTTGGGGAAGCTCTGTATCTAACTACCACAGTTTAACAATCATACAGTTTGGAAACGAGTTTGATGTTGGACGATACCGCCAGCAGCGTGGGAACTTATGAGCTCTTCTTAAATGTGCTCTTCGTAAACAACTTTCCTTAGAATAATAACGCATAGAAACCCAACCGGCGCGCACAATTTGATGCAAATAAATGTAAGCCATATATTATGGCTTGTAACGTTTCTAGTTAGGGGTAGATTATAATGGTAAAGAAAGTTACAATAAAAGTTAAAATTAAATTTAGAAAAAATAATTAAGGTAATAAAAAAAATCGCGGGTTGATTTCAACATAGTAGTTGTAGTTGTAGTGGGTCGCGGATTGGGCGTTGGGTGTACGTTCCTGCTTCCTTACAAAATACCATGCCCGATATCCGTATCAGACAGCGTGATGTGCGGGCGGAGCTCCAGTCGATCGATACTCGAAAAGCAAGTGGCCCAGACGGCATTCCTGAGATTGTTCTTAAGAAGTGTGCAGCGGAGTTGACTCCGGTCCTTACGCGTCTATACCGTCTGTCTTTCTCTGCTGGTTGTGTGCCGAAATCTTGGAAAGAGGCCAATGTCCAGCCGGTTCCCAAAAAGGGAGATCGTTCTGATCCGGCTAACTATCGTCCTATAGCCGTCACTTCCATTTTGTGTAAAATCATGGAGAGGATCCTTAATACCCAGCTGATCCGTTACCTGGAAGGTCACTCATTACTTAATGACCGACAGTATGGGTTTCGTCCTAAACGGTCAACAGGTGACCTTCTAGCGTTCCTTTTGCACAAATGGGGTGAATCTATCGATAAGCGCGGCGAATCGGTGGCTATTAGTCTCGACATCGCCAAAGCTTTTGATAGAGTCTGGCACAAGGCTCTTCTTTCCAAGCTTCCGGCATACGGATTACCCGCGCAGTTCTGTACGTGGATTGCCAGCTTCCTCCACGAGCGTAGAATTCGCGTTGTCGTTGACGGCTGCGCTTCGCGGTTCGTGGCAGTGAACGCTGGAGTTCCGCAAGGCTCCGTTCTATCCCCCACATTGTTTCTTCTGCATATCAATGATATGCTTTCCTTGGGAGCTATACATTGCTATGCAGATGACAGTACAGTGCATGGGGGATATCACGGAAGCTCAGGGGCTGCTCGCGGTGATATTGGTAGGGAAAGGCAGAATCTTATCATTGAGCTCAACAGGACGCTGGACCTCGTCTCCGAATGGGGCTCCAACAATCTTGTTGAGTTCAATGCTAAGAAAACACAGGTGTGCGCGTTCTCGGCGAAAAGGTCACCTTTCCTCCCCCTTCCTTCTCTCCAGGGCACAACCCTTCACACACAGAGCAACATCACCTTGCTCGGAATGATCATTCGCTGCGATCTGAACCCCAGAGACTACATCGAATCCGTCATAACTACTGCCTCACGGAAACTCAGTGTCCTGAACAAGGTGCGTAGGTATTTTGCGCCGGACCAACTATGCTTGTTGTATAAAACTCAGGTTAGGTCTTGCGTGGAATATTGCTCGCACCTTTGGGACGGCTCCGCTCAGTACCTCCTCGATGCTCTGGACAGACAGCGTCGCGCTATTCGCATAATTGGCGATGTAGAGGCAACTAACACCCTCGAGCCTCTACAACTTCGTCGTGACATCGCCTCTCTTAGCGCCTTTTACCGAATGTTCCATGGGGAATGCTCTGAGGAGCTCTTTAACCTTATCCCTCCCTCTCCATTCCTTAACAGAAACACGCGTAAGGGTCTTCGGAGTCATCCGTACACTGTGTCCTCCTTTTCACACCGTACCAAGAAATTCCAAGATTCCTTCTTCTGTCGTTCATCCCACACTTGGAATTCTCTACCTGCGCACGTGTTTCCTCCATCCTACAACATGGGTTCCTTCAAAAGAGGCGTGAAAAAGCATCTTTTGGGCCGGCAAGGGGCGGGCAGGTAGGAGAGTGGATGTCGTCCCTACTCTTATCTGTCAACTCATTTGGGCCTCTATCACCGCTTAACATCAGGCGGGAGGAGGTCATCTGCCGGGCCATCCATAAAAAAAAAAAAAAACCACTTCCCTGCAGTGGCAGTGGCAGTGGCAGCTCTTCTGCGCTCCGTCTGGCACCCGGCGGGATGTGTGCTCGGTCAGGCAGGGACAGCAGGTAGTGTAAATGTAGGTAGTACTACTCGTCGAATCGCGATCTAGTCGCGTACGACACTCCGGTGCTTGATCCCTGGAATCCCGGAAATTGGGCATTTTGAAAAAGTCCGATTTCGCATAAGTGACTGCAACACCATATCTTCCGGAAATTATGTGCAATGCCAAAGCAGGGTGGAGTAAAGCATATATAGATATTATGATGTGGCAGTCTTAGGCAAAATCATTTACAACGATAATTATGAAGCTAGAATTTATTTTAACTACAGTAAGGTGGATGTGAAAATTATAGAGTTTTTTACCCCAAGGCTCTGAACGGGTTGGTTGCTGTCAGAGTGCACTCGGAGTGCACTCGAGCGTAGGTTCTGAACGCAGCTCTGAACGCGCCTCTGTGCTGCTAGTATCTCTGATTAGTCTGTGCATCATGTTCAATTCAAACTTCAAAAAAGCTTCAAAACTTATTACGTCCATGACAAATAAATATTAAAATAATAATACAATTACTATTAGTTAATTGTGAGTATTGTGATTCATATTTAGTCTTTAAAATTTTATGCTTTGTGTTTAAGAATTATGAAAGAAATTACTTATTTAAGTACCGAATGTGATATTTCGGCCGTAGAAGACATAATATCAACAAACATTTTGGGCAATGCAATAAGGGACAAGAAACGAGATAGAGATGAGACTGGTACTAGAAATGTCCTCGTCATATCCCAGAAAGAAGAACAAATTGCTGAATCTAGTAATGTTTCACCAGAAAGTTTTGAACCATTACCACATACTTTATTTAATTCTAATGAGTTACATACTATTACACCATATTTTGAAAGTTGTGATAAATATGAAATAATGAGATACAAGGGAGATAAAAGGAAATATAGAGTCAAGGGAAATAAAAGGAAAGATAAGTACTTAGATGGAACAGATTTTTTTTGTTCAATTCCAAATAAATTGATGTACAGCTCTCATTTGTCTGAATCTGAAGAAGAAATTGGCTGTGAACTTAAACCTCAAATAACTATACCAAAGTGCAAATTTACCAATGAACAAAGAAAAATGATTAAGGAGGCATTAACAAAACAAGTAAGAAATAGTACTGCATTGTCATATATTCCTCGTAGATATGTTTCTTTTGTTGAAAGTGATTTTATATCTGCTTCAATGTATTTCTTGTCACACTTAGCTAGTATAGGAATACTGAACCATGTCACAAATATTATTTCAGTGAGTAACAAGTCAACAGTTTTGCATGCTACTGGTAATACATCCTACTCTAAGTGTTTTGTTCCAAAAGAATGCATCATTAAGATTCTAAGTACTTTTGATGAAACAATTGACCCCTTCTTCGCACACAAAAACATTCTAGATACAAATGTAGAGTATAAAAATTGTCTGAAAGAAAAGTTTCGCACAGCAGCGAAAAAAGAGGCAAATATGATGGTGCTTCTTAATAAATTTGGTATTAATTGCCCGAAACTGGTGTATTGTGACCGCCATATCATAGTTATGTCTTTCATTGGGGAAAAAGGAAAACGGGCTGAGGATTTGACTGAAGTATCATTGAAACCAGAGCAATGGCAGCATGCCTACCAACAAGTTGTTGAAGCTATGCATAAAATGTATCAAGATGGAGATATTCTCTATGGAGGCTGGAACCCGCACAACATTCTGTGGTGGGAAAATAATTGCTGGTTCATTGACTTTTCACAATCTATTAGTAGGATACATCTAAATGAAGGAAAAGAAATATTTTTCAAGAGTTGCCGAAATATAAGCAAGGTTTGTTGAATATTTATTTTGTCACTTAGAGTAAATTACAGTTCTGTGAACTGTTTTCATAATATGGTGTTTTATTGATTTCCTGTTATAAAGACTAAATTAGTTCAAAAATATAGAACAATATTAATACTAAGTACAGAGTGTAATTAAAATATTGATCAAATAAAAAAAATACATTATTTCTATTGAAGAAATCACTTATTACAATGAATCTGATTATAATTTTTGTTACAGTTCTTTATAGAGAAAAGTGTGCCTGATGTAGAGTGTGGTGAATACATTTTCCAACATATTACAGGTGATGAAGAGTGGTGGTCCAACACCTTTAAAACATATGGTCCAAGTTTATATATGTAAAATTCATATATGTAATGTAATAATAAATAAATATACATAATATTCAAGGTATTAAATCTGATATCAATCTAATGTTTTAATTTTTTTATTCACCTTACTATTCCTTCCTATAATTCTCATTGTCTCAAAAAACGTAAAGGGTCTCGTCTGATTTTTATTTCGACGTAATTCTGACAGATGTCATCCATAGACAAATCAGATATCAATAACCTTTTCTGCTTAGAATTTTTTAAATATTTAATAACAAAAAATATGAAAGAATTAGATCAAGTAATGACATTGTAAATAGTGTTTGTTTTGTGCACTTAATGCACACTAGCTAGATTGTAAATTTTTATGTGCTAAATGTAAAAACAGAGTAAAACAACATATTTCTCAAATAAAAATATTTATTAATCATCATTGTCGACATCATCAAATAGTAATATAATACTGGTCATCATCATCAACTCGGATTATAAAAGAATGACAGACACTATCCAGCAGATCATTAAGAGGACACATTTTATCCTCTTCTTTAATAATATGGTTTATGCATTCATGCCATTTTTCAGCTGTGATATTATTGAGTCGTTAAATTTCAAACATGGCCATCTCCACCTCACTCGATTTTGAGATCTAATGACTTAGGAAAAGATAAAATCATATTGAAAACGTCAGTCAATTCAAACGGGTCCAAATCCGCCAATCCAACCGTTACTTAGTTCAAATTTGGCCATGTCCACACAGATCATTAAAACAAACCGCGCCATATCCATTTCGACCAATCATAACACAGTTTTGATGTTCCGGCCGCCATTTTAAACGTCATACTTTGTAGCTGTGACTGGTTTTTTATAGCGCTCCTCTAAGATTTTTATTATTTAAATAATAAAAATGGATATTAAAATAGTCAAATTACCACCAGAAAAAAACTATAAATAAAACGGTATCGAAGAAAACTATTATAACGAAATGAAAAGTCAAATAAACTATAAATACCTACTTGCATTTTTAATTCTCGATTTATTACCTCGCTTGCTATTTTAACTTAGTTATCTGCCAGGGTTGTCAATTATTATTATCACTCTATTACTACTTTGTTTTGGGCTAAGTAGGTGTACCTAACATTTTTATGGTTATTAGGCACTTGTGCAAAATAAAATAACACCTACTATTTACATTATAATGTTTATTGGTGTTACAAGATGGTTTTATATTAATTTCGCTACGCACTGTCCCTTATCAGCGTATCATGCGCGATAATAATAAACGATATAGCTCTTTACCGACACTTAGCTGTGAAATCCCATTGATCTTTGACAGTTAAGCATAATTAATCTATTGTAGTTAGTCAAACCCGTACAGCTAGATTGGGATTTTTCTTCGCAAAAATGCAGCTTTTTTTCTTTGCTTCAGGTAAGCCAACTCGCGCAATGGCAAAGCTCTCCAATGCAGATCACTAAAGTCTATCAGATCACTAAATTATTTCATTTAGTAAAAAATAAGCAACATTAAGATAACATACTCGTACACTCCGGGAAAAATTTAGAGGAACGATAAAAAATCACTTCTAGTTTTGATAACCTGCTACTGAGCGACGAGGAGGTGACACAAAAAAATATTTGTGTCAGCCCTGATTACCTACATCATGACTGGCGATGTCATATCAAATTTATCCAACTCTAGCGTCACTTAAATCAAAATTAGTCAAATTCTATAGGCTTAAATCAAACAAAGCCATGTCCAAAAATAATATCATTATTTAAGAAAAACTAGTGCATTTGCAACTATTGGAGTTATATCAAAATTAAATATACATTAAAATATTATAATGAATACCAAAAAATTTATAAATAACCTTTTAATATGTGCAAAAATAGAAATGTATGATTTCTAAGAGTTTAGTTATGATGGAGATGGCTACATTTGAAATTTAACGACTCAGTATGCCCTCTAATATTAATTGTTTCATTTTGCGCAACTCGGACCGCGGTACATGACGCGGTGTTTTTTAATTTTAGATTTGACATCTTGTTATATTGGCTCTTAGAAGAAGCAAAAATTTTACAAGCGAAGAGGTTTTTCTAAAAAAGGTTGGCAGCCTATGGATTATTGAACAGGGATCCCAGTAATAGAAAAATAATTTCCTTGACAATTATTGTAACTTCAATAATGTGATTTAAACAATGTAATTACTATTTTAAAATTATCAGTAATTTTTTAAGTCTTAGTTTTTCTAATTGAAACCTTAAATTCAAGAAAGCTTTATTTTTTATTTTGCTAAAATGCTCTCCCTTTTTAGTTAGAATTTTTCAATGTTGGCAACATTTCTGAAATGTCAGCTGAAATGTCAGAATTGTAGTGGACTGTTGGACTGTAGCAGGCCCCCGTCACTCGCGCAATGCAGCGTAATGGCCGGTATACACTTTGTTTAGTTAAGTGCTTAGTGTTTAGTGTTTAGTAGACTGTTTAGTGTTAAGTGATTAGTAGGTGCTGTCCATACACTGTTTAGTAAACGGTGTTTAGTTTATTTGTTCATTATATGGACTAAACACTAAACAGATCTGTCCAGACGTGTTTAGTGAGTGTTTAGTGTTAAGTGAGGTGTGAAGGCGGGAGAGCGGGAGGGGCGACTCGCAAAAAAAAATAGAACGCGTTCCTATTCGCTAAACACTAAACACTTAACACTAAACACTTAACACTAAACAGAAGCTGTCCGAACGTGTTTTTTACTAAACACTTAACACTAAACAAGCCACTCGCACTAAACACTAAACAAAGTGTGTACCGGCCATTATATATACCAGCTAAGTAGCGCGCCGGCGCGCCGGCGCGCCGACCGGCAGAGGGCCGCCGCCACGCCACCCGCCGCGAGACTTTATTATTGAATTTTGTATTTTTTTTTGTATTTATTTATTAAGTATTTTGTTTTAATTGTTTTTTTTTTACTTTATTTTATTGCTTTTTTGATTATTATATTAATTTGGTTTTTAATTTCTTTTACTTTTTTATCAATTATTTTTTTATTTAAAATTTTCTTTTCAGAACTAAAAACGGGATTTTTATACCTAAATCGAATAATTTTCCGAAAAGTTTCAGTTAAATGGTGATGCGAAAAAAGTACACAATAATTTTAATTTAATAAACTTGATTAACAATACGGTGGTTAATTTGGCAATTTATACTGTGAAGCTATTGGATGTCGTTGTTAAAAGACAAATAAAATTTTTATTTTATTTTCATAGTCGAAATTCGAAGTAGTTCGAACTAATTAGATAGTAATTCGTCACCATACTAACAATCTTCAGTCCTCAGTCTAGTTCCTCACTTGCTGAGGAGTTCAGGTTGAGCTCACTTTCATCTTAGACCTTTTCGTCACTTATCATCGGCTGAGATAAAAGCCAACAGCTTCTCTGTTGTTTGTATAAAAAAAATAGGCAGCCTGCTTGATTGCCTACTTAATTTTATAAAAAAATAATAAAGTCTCGATGAACCGGTTATTTGATTCCTTACAAAAAAAATATTCCACCTTACTCCTGTTTTTAAAAGATTGCCTATTTATCACAATTATTCATACGATTCAGGATATTTTCCATAGTAAAATTAAATAACCGTGAGTTCAAGCATGAAAAAAAAAACATGGATCATGTATTTTTAAATAATAATTCGTATTTTTTTTAATCGTTTGTAATTTGACAAATGAATTAAATCAATGAAGAAAAAATTTCGACTTGGGTGGGATTGGTAATTTTTTAATAATTTGTATTTTTTATAATTTTTAAATGTATTAATGACGATAAAGTAATATTCTATTCTCTTATTTTTAACATATACTATTTTAAATTTTAAAATATATGCGCACTGCCAATTTTGAAGTAGATTATGAGGAATAATGTAATGATTAACACCAATCATGTATTTTACCATATTCTTGCAAATTAAGTAAGTACTATTATTATTATCATTGTATAAAATTAAAAGCACATTTGAGTCAGGGGCTTTCCTCGCAATCACTTTATTTCATTATAATCCTACGTATATCAATAAAATAATAACATTAAAGTTTTACTTTGACTATTTTGTTTATGTTCTTTGTACAACCCTTAGGCGCATAACACATTGCACCGGACACCGCTGCGGTGTACGGAGGGACGAAAACCGCATGCGGCTGCGGCGGCACGGAACCGTGCCACCGTACGGTTTGCTCCGTATCACCGTCCGGATCTGCGGTGCACGACGACGCCCCGCATCACCGCATTATCTATGTTGAGATCTATTACGCGTATGCACGTCCTTTCTACGCAAAAATCCGTACGATACTGCGGCACAGTATGGCATACCCCGCGGACCGCACCGCGTCACCGTCCGGGAGTGCGGTGCCGTCGCGCTCGCCGCACAACCGCACGGTGATGCGGTGCGAGTGTGTTATACCTTGCGGTTTTTGTATACAAATTAAGATTCTCCAGTCAAAATTAAAAACCGCAGCACCGCACACCGGAGCGGTGTCCGGTGCAATGTGTTATGCGCCTAAGTTTTCGCTCGATGACGCAATCACGCTGTGTACGCGGGAATCTCGACTCTCGGCGCGCGTTCATAGAGACCTTTTCTTCTTGCAGCGACTTTTGTCTGTCGGTTTTGGCTATTATTATTACAACGATTCGAACGTTTCTATGGGAGTGATGTATCTGTTACGTAGTAATTATTATCTAATCTGTGACTGTAGTCTCCGTACGTAGTAATATAATTTGTGGTCTCCGTGCATAAAAATGGCAAGAATCAGCAGCAGAGATAGGTAGTTCATTATGCTTTAAATGTTATTATTTGCAATTTTATTATACTTTAGATATTATTAAATATTGGATATTAAAGATACAAATAAATAAAATATTGGCAATCGTAACTTCCGCTTGAAAACGTTGGTGTACAAATATGGCGTGACAGTAGCAAAGTCACTGCTTTTGTGAAATGAGTTTATTTATACCAAGATTAAATGATTCATAACAACAAATACTCATTTCCATAATTATCAATTATTTAATAGATAATTACCAAATAGACTAACGGCCGGTTGCACCAAATTTACTTTTTACGATTTCGTTAACAATATACCTAAATACGTAAGAATTGCACCATAATCGTGTTTCAATTGTAGTTTTATGTTATCCTTTACGTTAACGTTTACGTAAAGGTTGAATGTACGGCGCAAATCATATATTTAATAGTGAAACGACCCATTTTTACAAGCTTTTATTTAACTTGCAATGTCCTAAGTATGTATGTTCGGGTGAAATCTTGCAACTCAATTTTGAAGCAGATATCTTTAACCGATTGAGCAGAAATTTCGTATACAAGTTCAGTTTGGATGACAATGCATGGTTGACTGTGTCAACTGTGTGACGTCATTCTAGCTAGATCCAAGCGGCATACCCAAGATAGCGGACCAATTATTTTTAATGCACTCCTACAATATGGGTATCAATTAAAGGTCTTGCTAAGAGTAACTCGAAAAATAATGTGACGTCACTATCAATCCAATATGGCGGACTTCTAAAGCTTGAAAATCAATTTTGAAGTAGATATCTTTAACCGTTTGAGCTGAAATTTTGTATACACATACAGTTTGGATGAGTATGCATGGTTAATTGTGTGACGTCATTCTAAATCCATGATGGCGGCATACCCAAGATGGCGGACCAATTATTATTTTTTTCCTTATATATGCTATCGATGTGTTGCCGAGCTTTTGTCGTGTGGAGGTATTTTCTTCAGCAAGAAAACACTCCCAAATTCTAAATTACTGCCTATTCCGGGCTGTCCAGTTCTAAGAATCTGCGTCTTTTGAGTCGTGTCAAAGATTGTGGTATAGTCAGTTGGACAGCTAGTTGGTTCGGATGGTGGACCAATCTAGACCTGTATTTTAAGTTTGCAGCTTGTATTTCTGCCCTAATTGTGTTAATTTGCAAGTAACTATGCAGTTCTGAGTTTTTCATGTACCAGGGTGAGCCGCTCAGTTGCTTAAGAATATAGTTTTGCACTCGTTGGATGATCATGGTGTTGGAATCACAAGCCCCAAAGCTGAATACCGTAAGTCCAGATTGGTTTCAAAATCGTAGAATATATTAGGAGCTTGTTGTCAGTACTAAGTTTGGAGTTACGACTCAGAAGCCAGTAAAGTCCCCTGTATCGCAGGTTTATTTCATTTCTCTTCGCCTGTATGTGATTTTTCCACGTAAGACGTCGGTCAAGGTGCATTCCTAGGTATTTCTCTCCATCGCAGTGTGGGAGGATGTTTCCGTTGAGAACGACAGGAGCACAATTTTTCCGTCGCAGAGTGAAGGTCACACGTACTGACTGTATTGACTTTGTTGAGCTTACGTGTATTCTCCATTTTTTCAGCCAGTGATCTATTTCGTTCAAGTCATTTTTGACGATTCTAGAGGCTTCCACGGGGCAATCATGTGATGCCATGACGGCTGTGTTATCGGCAAATGTAGCTAAGGTAACATTGGGTGTTTGAGGTAGATCTGCAGTAAATATGCTTGCTTAATAATGCTTGGTGTGCTCAATAGATCGAGACAGTATTTTACTCCGGCGCACCGCCTTCAGCTTTACAAGGCGCAGGTTCGGCCTCATATGGAATACTGTTCTCATCTTTGGGCTGGGGCACCCCAATACCAACTTCTCCCACTGGACCGCATTCAACGGAGAGCGACTCGAATCGTCGACTGCCAGGAATTTTCAAATCGGCTTGATACCTTGGCGCTGCGTAGAGATGTCGCTTCACTATGCATCTTCTATCTTATTTATTACGGGGAATGCTCCGAGGAATTGTTCGGACTTATACCTGCCGCCACTTTCCGCCATCGTTCCACGCGGCAAAAAATCCATGCCCATCACTTAGATTGTTGGCAGTCCACAACTGTGCGTTTCTCTCGAAGTTTCCTGCCTCGCACAGTCAAACTTTGGAACGAATTGTCGCCTGCGGTATTTCCGGACCGATACGACCTTCAAACTTTCAAAAAAAGAGCGTATTCCCACCTCAAAGGCCGGCAACGCACTTGTAACTCCTCTGGGGTTGCGGGTGTCCATGGGCGACGGTAATTACTTACCATCAGGTGAAACGTCTGCTCGCTTGCCCACTATCCCATAAAAAAAAATATGGAATACAATACAGGAACCAAGACGGAGCCCTAAGGAACTCCAGCCTGAACACCATGACAGGCTTGATGTGAAGTTTCTATCGGATCCTCTTTCACACTGAAGATTCTATCGGAGAGGTAGGATTTTAGCAACATGAAGTATGTGTGTGGCAGTAGTGTTTTGATCTTAAAAAGTAAGCTTTTGTGCCAGACTCTATCAAAAGCTTGCTGCACATCTGGAAATATAGCTAAGCAGTATTATTTCCTTTCTAGCGCGTTTCTGATGACTTGGCACACGCGATGAATCTGCTCTGTTGTTGCATGTTCCTGTCTGAAACCAAATTGGTGGTCGGGGATAACAGAATTCAAAGTCAGGTCACGCTTCAGTGTGGTGAGTAGTATTCTCTCAAATAGCTTTGAAGTTACAAGCAGTAAGCTTATCGGTCTATATGATGTCACTTCGTGCTTGCCTGGCTTGGGAATCATTGTAATTGTAGATACTTTCCAAAGAGTTGGAAAATATCCTATTCTAATTATGCTATTCAAGAGGACAGTAAGGTACACTACAGATTTTACTGGTAGTTCTTTAAGTACTCGGCCGTCAATCATATCGAACCCTGGCGCCTTCCCAATATCCAGGGCATTAATGTTTCTCTTTACTTCTTGAGTAGCCACAGCTTTCAGTGGCAAGCAGAGTTGAAGATCCTCTTGAAGCACATTATCAATTTCTTGTTCACTTACTGAGTCACTGTGACTTCTCTCATTAGGTTTGAACACACTTGCAAGGTAGCTTGCAAAAGCTTCCGCTTTTCCAGTTTGGTTCTAGCCCACGTGTTGTTGCAGAGATTAAGTGGTGGTTTTGGGTTGACTGGGTTAGTCTCAGATTTACACGCCTTCCATAGTGAATAGTCGGATGCCTTTGTTGCTAATAATGACGTGCAGTAGATGTGATTCTAGGGACTCATTGTGAATGTCTTTGATTGTCTGTTTTAGATCTTTTATTGCTTTGTTTAATGCCTGTTTATCTTGAGGACGGCAATGCCAAACTATTTTCTAGAATTTGATCTTTGACTGCTAGTGGAACAAAAGATTTCCTCAGCTCGTGTTTATTGTCCTGTACTAAATTATTCCAACAAGCGATTTGGACAGATTCAGATCTTGAATTATATTTATGTTTATGGATTCACTACTCATCAAAGATAATGAGGGCCTATGATTTAAGATATTTTTAACAATATTTCTGCTAGGTATTTACTAAATAATGTGGTTTTTAGAGCCCTGGTTATATTTTGGGCCACCAAAATTACAATTTTCCTTAAGCTGACCAGACTGGTCAAGTAATGGAAAAACATGTTTTGTATAAAATTCAACTTCCTCGTTGGTTTTAAATAGATAATAAGCTATATTGTGATTTCTGTTAACTCTTTTCATTATAAAAGATGCGTATCCAAAGGATAACTAGGGTGGTCAGGCTTTGAGGTAAAATATTTGTATAGGTGTTGTAAGTTGTTTCCGAAAGATGACCACAGTAGAGGTATTGATTAAGTTAATTGACTTGAGTCATCAAGCTTAAGCGATGATGGAAAAAAACAGAATACAAGCTGAAACCAGGAAACGCATTCGTGAAAAAAGAAAAGCGGAAAAAAATGCCAAATAATTTTGCAAATTAATTGACTATTTGAGGTGGTCAGGTATTGGGTAGAGTAGTGGTCATCTATTGGTGAATGGTGGTCAGGTAATGGTGCCTTTTGAATTTTTGACTTTGGACAGGCCTTACAAAAAATCAATTGTAAGATCATAATAAATGTTTGCCACATTTGTATAAGTATGTATCTAGGAATCATTGTGCCAAAGGCAGCATCGCTCAAATGATAACTGTGTACACAGTGACCGCAGTAAAGTCAAAATCCGCTTAAGTGGTCCACTATTGGTTCCAACACCCTACATCGATTACCTCGAGAAGGGTAAAACAATCACGGGGCTCTACTATTCCGACTTATTGGGCCGATTTGACGCCGAATAGAAAAAAAAACGGCCTCATTTGGCAAAGAAAAAAGTGCTGTTCCACCACGACAACGCGCCGGCTCACACCTCCGCCGTCGTCATGGCCAAATTGGTCGACTTGCGCTACGAATTGCTGCCCCATCCACCGTATTCTCCAGATTTGGCTCCCTGTGACTTCTTCTTGTTCCCAAATCTGAAAAAGTCACTCGCCGGCAAAAGATTTGGATCGAATGATGAGGTCATCGCCGCCACAGAGACCTATTTTGAAGACCTCGGGAAATCGTATTTTTTGGACGGGTTAAAAAAGTTGGAGCATCGCTGGGCCAAGTGTATTGAATTGAAAGAAGACTATCTTGAAAAATAAATCTCTACTTTCTTAAAATTTTCGTTTTTTTTGTAGGCTAAATATTTGTTGAATTGCCCTCGTATATCAGTTTTTGTTTTAAGTTTTATTTTTAAGTCTAGCTTATCTGAAAGCATCTCGCGGAAGCTGTGCCAATCAGTGTGACGATTGTATAATTTGCAGGGCTTTTGATTTTGAAGTATTGTTGAACTCAGAGTAAGAATCAATCTGACCATCGATTTTTGTTAACGATATACCCAGAATATAGGTCACTAGACAAATACGACAGTGTTTTTATTTTTTTGATATCTTAAAAAGTGACCGAGTTATAAGTGTTCAAAGTTGCCGCGCCGTCCGGATTTATACAGCGAGTCGCGGAACGTTGATGACGTCACAAATCGACAGCGGGGAGAGGCACGCGCGGCCCGGGGCCACGATAATATCGGATTAGCCCTACTCTAAACTCGCTATCGTTGGCGTTATCGTTGTCGTCATCGGATCCATCACTACATAATATAAATGCTTAGATCTTTAAAACTACGCAACGGATTTTGATACGGTTTGTTTTAATAGATAGAGTGATTCAAGAGGAAGGCGTATATGTATAATACATGCATAGTATAGTAGAGAAACCCTGATAATATTAGAGGTTTCTAATATGATGTCGTAAATAAACACTTTTTTTGTGCTTAGATTGCAAACGCTGGCTGAACTCTACGAGATAAATCAAAATAATTTACTACAGTATTGTACACCTTAAAAAGGTCTACAAAAAAGTCCGCGATGGTATATATCTATCTCTTAGGGATAACCCACAATAACCCTTTTTTATCCTTTACTTTTTACGAGAAATAATGGCTTATTTACGAAGCGATTTTAAGCAATACAGTATTAATCCTTATCCAATTAAGTACCTTAAATACAATGTGCATTTAATATAGATCAATTTGGCCCTTTACAGCATGTGATATAAATCAATATTTTCGAAGATATTACAGATTTAAAATGTAGGGACGTTGCGGACAATGCGGTTTCGGCGGTACCGGCCGGGGTCCGGCGGGCGGCGCGTGCCTATAAAGTACTAGCTTTCCGCTCGCGGCTTCGCCCGCGTTATTATTGTTTTCCCGTGGGAATTTAAATTTTCCCGTAGGAAAAATAATTTTGTAGCCTATTTAAGCCCGCATAATAAATTTAATAGAACTTGAAGCAGATTTTAAATATTTTTCATAGAATATTTCAACCCCTATTTTGCAAAATAGGGGTAATTCCAATAAACCATGAAACACGTGTTCAATGAATGAATGAATATTTTTAAGAGCATGAATCTCAAGTTTTATCAAAATCGTTGCTAATTTAAATATTTTTCCATACAAACATGCAACCCCTTTTTCATCCCTTCAGGGTAATGTTTTTTTAAATCCCTTCTTAGTGCGCGTCCGCATTTTGAATTAAAACCACTGTCCAAATTTCACGTTTCTACCATTAGCGGTTACGGCTGTGCGTGCGTCTATAGATGGGAACATCTCCTTTTATATAAGTACATAGATTGTCTAATAACAAAAAAGCTGTGAATGTTGTATTTATATACAACGTTTATATCAGCGTATATCAGCATTTATGTAAATTTTACTCCTAAGGGGGTAAAATAAGTGTTGAAAGTTTGTATGAAAGTCCTTATTTAATGGACTATTGATTAATAATAAATAAATACGTTTAAAAACATGAATAAATTATTCATACATACAGTTTTTAAATCTGTAAATATTATCACCTTCCACGCGAGCAAAGCCGCGGGCAACAGCTAGTTTAATTATATAACGAATGTCTGAAAGCAAAATACATACCATTAAAATGGCTCCAACGCTTTTAATAAATAAAAGCTTTTTTTCTTTATAAAAGATAAAATTTAAAGATACTTTCGAGAAATTACGCATTTTATTTAAAAATATTAGAAAAAACTTCGGACTGTACTTGCAGTTTCTTATTTTCTTATTTTAAAGCATTTAAATCAATAAAATTAAAAAATCCATAATTTATTAGAAATTATTAATTCATTAAATAATTAGTGCTATTTGAGTAGGTACTTATTATATTATTACCGTAAATCCTAAATATTATGAACAATAATTGCAAAAATTCCAATAGAGACAGAGATATTTTAATGATAGGAGTGAAATTCAACATTAAATAAATTACGCTGCCCCTTTCGCTTTACGATAATTTCAACGATACCTCAATAGGTGTCGTTGAAATGTTCGTAAATTTTGCGAATGTTCGTCTGTCAAATGTATCAACGTTGTTACTAGATAGACGAACCTTCGATTTTAAGAGTAGGGTTATGACGCTCGCTTATGTCAATCGTCCGTTCGGTCGTTCCGTCGAGCGACAGAAGCGAAACAAAATATGCGAGTTAGAGGAGCAAACGACACGATGAAGCGCCGATATATCGTAAGTTCGATTTTAAGGCGAGGATTTCCCAAATTTGCCGATCTTGGAACGTCTAGATCTGGATAATATTAGAACCCACAATTCTGAAATTCACACACCTTAAACTTGAAGATATAATCTAGTGAACTGTGAAAGCAGAAACACGATTTACTCCATTTCACTCGATAGAAAAAAAATCCAAACATAGGTCTAAATCAAAAACTAAAACCACGATTTGAAATCGAAATATACATAAAACAGTATAAAAGTTATACCAAAACATGTAGTTCGTTATTATCTAGTGAACTGTGAAGACAGATTTTTTGATGTCATATAAAATATTTAGGAAAATGACGAAAATTCTATAATTTCGCTTGGTTGCAATCGCTCTCTATATAAGACAGTACTCGCCAAGTCGTCTCAGGGTATGGTCATGTCGCTTCGTGTCGCGGGCGCAAAAAAATATATTACGTGTTTCTTTACGATCGAATTTTAATTTTGCAGTTTGCGTTTATTTTGTTAACTTTCATTATTATTATAGATTAGTGTAGTAATATGGTGAATAGTGTAAATAATGGATTAGGTATTATAAAGGAGAAAACTATTTTAATCCTTCTTCCTAAATTATTTTATGTGTGAAAAAATATGTTTTTCGTTCTTTTTTTCTATAAGTTATTTTATGTGTAAAAATCGCTAATAAAAGAAGTCAAAGACGAAAATTTCGTCTTTGACTTCTTTTATTAGCGATTTAATCAAATGCATACAAAAAATTCTGAAAGAAAAGTGGTAAATATTTATTTCCCAAATGTTTATATTTTATTGCCGCGGCCATATAGCACAGTGCAGTGTTAATAAACCAGTATGATAATTTCTTCAAGTAAATATGCAACGATTTATAGGTTCAAAATAATGTTTCCTATAAAACTTTATTGCTGAATTCCTTTAAATACTTAATGTTACCCCCTTTATTCACAACGCCTTGCATCAAAGCTTTAGAAGGTAGAATCAACAGCACATTATACATGTAGCTAAATAATAGAGTTTTATTCGAGCCTATGTATTATATATGATTATGAACAGTAAAACAGTATTTTAGGAATCTTTTAAATTTCGTAACATTTATGGTCAAGCGTGAGTTGATTATAAAAAAGTAAAAAATAATTAACATAAATTTCCGTTCGATTTATGTAAAGATCACTTCATTGTATTAAAAGAAAATATCTGATCAGCGGAATTTTGTGAAACTTTATAAAATATTTGCTTTTGCCCGCTGCTTCGCCCGCATAAATGTCATAGAGGTTCCATACAAACTATTATTTTTTAGTTTTACCCCCTTAGATGGCGAATTTCCAACATACATGTCAAATTTCCGCTTTTTGTGCCTTTTAATTACGGCTGTGCGTCATCTGTCAGTCACTCAGTAATGAAAGTGTTTTTATATAAATACGTCGGCCCACACTAGGATTTTCAACTGTGTCGTAGGTGCAGTTTTTTTCTTTCTGAAAACGTCGCCCCACACTAAGATTTTCTCCTGTGTTGTGGGTGCAGTTACGAACATAGAATATCACATGTACATACGCCCAGACCGGAAAAAAATTCTGTAGGCCATACAAAATATTTGTCCCGTACGGGAATCGAACCCGCGACCCGTTGCGCAGTAGGCGATCATTCGACCTCTGCGCTAACCGTGTCATCAAAGTTACAAACATAGAATATATTACATATCACATGCACATACGCCCAGACCGGAACATATTTCTGTATTCCATACATAATATTTGTCCCGTAACTACAAAAAAATATTTTACAAAAAATAAAAACCGACTTCAAAAACACTGAAAACTTAAAAATAATATAAGAATAGGTACAGACAACATCACACTTCTGTATTGAAGTCGGCGCCAAACGATAATCTCCTAGAAAGTGTTAATATTTGTCACCGACTTCAATATAGAAGTGTGATGTTGTCTGTACCTATTCTTATATTATTTTTAAGCTTTCAGTGTTTTTGAAGTCGTTTTTTATTTTTTGGAAAATATTTTTTATTTTTAACTTTTCAGTGAATGAAATCTTTTTAGTGAAAGAACTGTGTTTTTAGTGCTTTCCTCGATTTGCTATGGGATCCCATCATCAGATCCTGACTTTGGTGACCATGAGACCACCCATGCTCTATAGGTACTCTATCGAATACAAAAATAATTTTGGACATCGGTTTAAAAATGACGGAGTTATGAGGTAACAAACATAAAAAATACAACTGAATTGATAACCTCCTCCTTTTTTGAAGTCGGTTAAAAATATTTGGGAATCGAACCCGCGACCAGTTGCGTAGTAGGCGATCACTCGAACTCTGTGCGCTAACCGTGTCGTCAAATGTAAAGTCATCATCGTAAAGTACGCTAGCTGTGTAGTACTTCCCGAGTTTTCTTACAGGCCTAAGGTGGTAGAATATTAATTAATATTTTAAAACCAGTTTGCTTAGAGACTAATACGGTTGCCTGATATTCATAGCGATTTGTGGCTTTCTTCTTGATAATCTTGTTTAGTACATGCACGCCCCTGTCACTCACGCAATGCAGCGTTATAAATACCTACTACTAAGTAGCGCGCCGGCGCGCCGACCGCTGCACACACGTGTAAAGAAATTCTTAGGTTGTGTGTGAAGTCGACCAACCCGCACTTGGCCAGCGTTGATGATGGTAGCACATCAAAAACAGGTTTGAGCTTGTTTCGAATTCATCTAATAATAATATGATGGATGACATACCTGCCAGAGATACCTGTCACAAAAATTGGGATATAATTAAAAACAAAAATACTATCGTTTTTGATGCTTGCTAAGGCAAGGATAAAAATATCTCCGTCTTACCTATTTCTGCCGCAAATCAGCAGTGCTTGCATTGCTGTGTTCCGGTGTGAAGGGTAAGATATGGCACTGAAATTACTGGGTACCGTGACTTTACATCTGATGTCACAAGTTGGCAACGTACACTGTGGTTCTTGTGGGGCTTGCAGTTTTACTGCGAATCGCACAGGAACCACATGTATTATAGGTGACTGTTACCACTTACTATCAGGTGGGCAGTTTGCTTGTTTGCCAACTTAGTAGCAATAAAATAAAACACACAACAGTACATTTTTGTTTTGAAGTAGTTTTTGTTTTGAAGTGGTGTCGGTGTTTTTGTAAAAAATATATTTTTATTTTTTTCGTGAAATTAATAATAGCTCTCTAAGTCAACTTGAAAGAATATACCTAACTGAGAGTCAATACGTACCTTTTATATCTAAAGACTAACTCCCCAACTCCTTAAAGTTAAGGATCCATCGTAAGCTCAGCATAGTGGAAGAATCCTTGAGATGATGTCTTTCAGACGCAAATACCTGAATAGCTTCAGAAAAAAACAGGAAAGACGTTGGACGTGCCTATTCTCTCGATTTTCTTGGGATTCTAATACTAGATCCTGACTTGATGGCATGGAACCACTTCGGGGGTATACTTTTCTGAATACAAAAAGAATTTTGAATATCAGTTAATAAATGACGAAGCTATGAGGTATGTGTTACCTCATAACTTCGTGAAGTCAGTGAAGTCGGTTAACAAATCAAATCGAAATAAGTTATAGTACTTATTTATTCAGTAATGTATGCAAATACCTACATATATATATATATATATATATATATATATATTAAAATATTTTTATTGACGAATAGTAAGCGAAATAAGTTATAGTACTTATTTATTCAGTACTGTATTAAAATATCTACATATATCTATTAAAATATTTTTCTTCAAACTACTCATTAATTTTACTCTAATCATCGGAAAAGGCAACACTAAGTAATACATTACTACCCTGGAAAACGGCAGTAGTATTGTATGAAATTTCATTAATGACCCGTTCAACATAATTGACCTGTTGTTTGTTTTTCAAATTTAAAAAGAAATTACAATTCATATTCATACAATTCATACAAAATGTAGGCATTTTTCCAAAGAGATTGGAGTGGTTGTATAACATGTCACAAAAAATACACATGCGCAAAACAAGTTAGATAGGACCCTACAAAGCGAATTTTATTTAAAAAAGAGAGGCAATTGGCTTTAATGGCGAGGATTAGCTTTTATTTTAATAAATTAAAAATTGTATTCGAGTGAATATTGTGCAGTGAAAGTGGTGTTTTTTGGTGCACATTCATGTTGACGGCAAGAAATAAGGGTTTTGTGGTGTACATGACAGTGAGTTTTTTTTTTGTGGATTTTCCACTTCCGTCACCACCGTCAAGATAAGGTTTGGTTTCTTAATAAGAACAATTTGCATTTTTTTTGTCATAAATAAATAAGTTTTTCTACAGTCAACTTCAGTTTTTTATTATTTTTTAATAAGTTGAAGGAAAAGCAGATTACACACCTCGTAAGTGAGCTATTAATGCCTTCGGGTTATTAGTGCCCTCGAGCAAGTGCTCGTGCGTCACTTAGCGCTCGGTGTAACAATCTACTATTTCTAAATCAAACCGAATAGCCGTCGAAGTCAAACAAAAAAATTTAACAGTGCTTTATAACATATATGCCGCCGCGTCAGTCATATTCTTAGCTTTTGTTTTAAATACTACTTCTAGCTAATCGAGCATTTCTTGTATTCTAGTGATGCATTCTATACTGCACAAAAGAAATATGCATAAAATTTGAATTAACATTTTATTAATAACACATCATAGAAACATTTAAAACCTTTGAAATTGTGAAGAAACGGTCTAATTATGATGAATCTTGAAAAAGTCTAATTATTGATAATTGCTTTACGTCTTTTTCTTATAAAATATGTTTGTATCGGTATTATAATGGTGGACGAGTACAATGACGTCACTAGCAA
This sequence comes from Schoenobius gigantellus, assembly GCA_963935595.1. Taxonomy (NCBI): domain Eukaryota; kingdom Metazoa; phylum Arthropoda; class Insecta; order Lepidoptera; family Crambidae; genus Schoenobius; species Schoenobius gigantellus. The sequence continues at coordinate 42,399,913 of OZ012541.1, read as the reverse complement.
ATAAAAGCTTTTTAAACTTTGTTATTTTTTAAGTTATTAAAAAAATCACGTGGTTGTTTGTCAAATAAAAATACTATGTAATGTAACAATTAAAAAGTGTCCATATTTACATACAAGTAAAGATACAATAAAAAATAGCAATGAAGTCATAAAGCTGTATCTTTATTGGTTGTATTACTTATTTGTAACCTAGCAAAAAGTATATTGCATACGATATAAAACGTCCTTGTTGTACTGTTATATTTTTACTGTGCGGCACATGATGTTGGCGCCTGTTCGGTGGCCGCGTCCGCGCTAACGTCATGTACAAATGAACGGTGTGAAGTGCGGAACATATGGGCTTGCACGTGGAAATTCCTCGCCTTAAGAGTACGGCCCCTGACGTACTTCGTTAGCTCTGTGCTACTGTACTGGTGCGCGCGATTTTACGTGGCTCTAATGTGTGAATCAACATTATGGTATATGTATAATGAATACTATGTAGTACCTATGTGTACAAATTCAACTATTAAAACGCCTACAAAATTATTTTTTGAAGTGCCATTGAATGCCAAAAGGCGTAAAAAGTGGATGAACGTTATGAAACGGGCCCTAAGACCGTTGGATTTTGTTGTGATGACCATTTCGATGTAAGTAAAATAATAATAATAATTTTTATTTATATCTTCACAATGGCTTACATTATAGGTACTACATCTTATTCTCTAACAACTATATTTTATTTAAATGACAAGCCTGTGTGACAGAATTCCGGCCCTCCGGGATTAAATCAAACTAAATAAATATATTAAATACTTAGATAATAAACATAATAAAATCATTTTCATAATAAATTTATACATATTACATTATTATTTTTTATTTTAATTATAATATGTAATTAGATATTCTAAGCTTCGGGGTACCTATTACCTACTAGAAAATAACCTATAACTTAGTTGTATTACGAGGTTTTTTGGTGTAATGTCTTCTTTTTGACACTTTTTAAACCACATAGGTACTCGTATGTATGATTAAATATGTTGACTTTTGTTGACGGTAAAATGAAGGTACCTACCTTTCGAGCAAAAGTTTCGCCCGCTTGGTGTTTGGTTTCTTTATCGCGCCACAGCAGCGCCTTCTGGCGACGCGATGAATAGTAGCTGAGCTGCTGAGTGTTTTACGTGAGTCCTGATGGAACTATAATTTTTTTCTGGATGAAATCTCTTTTTCTGTAGGTACCTCTGACAATATATGCAAAATTTCAAGATGATCGGTTGAGCATTTCAGGTGTGAAAAAGTAACAAAAATAAATCAACAAACAAATTCACTTTTGCATTTATAGTATTAGATGGGATTAGGTAGGATACGATTCATGTTACCTAAACATGTACACCTACCTATAGACACTCACCCGTTAGTAGGCACGTACTAACTTTTGAATGAGTATCTTAAGGCACCAGTACACGTTGGCCGGGCGCGCTCGGCGAGTGCGCTCGGCAGATTTTCGTGGTACCGTTTACACGTTGGCCGTGTTTCATTCTGCGTTGGTCTAACTAAACATGAATTATTTAATGTATTTAGACAAGTTACTTCATCATCATCATCATCATCACAGCTCATATACGTCCCCACCGAGGGGCTACCTACCCTATGTTAGGGTGATTAGGCCTTAGTCAACCACGCTGGCCCAGAGCGGATTGGTCGACTTCACATACACCTTTGAATTTCTTCGCAGATGTATGCAGGTTGCCTCACGATGTTTTCCTTCACCGTAGGAGCGTCAGACAAATGTACATATGAAATTCGAAACGAAAAACACAGTGGTACATGGCGGTCTCGAACCCGGACCTCCCGATTGGAAGACAAGTGCCGAGTCCACAGCGCCACCGACGCTCAAGTTTTTATTGTTTTGGGTTCCATATAACGGATTCAATATGATAAAAGTCAATGAACCTAAATATCTCCTCATTACTCCTATTACTCGTAAGCGCGACACTACAGTCTACTTCGACGCGTAGCTCTGAATTAAGGCGAGGAATTTCCACGTGCAAGCCCATATGTTCCGCACTTCACACCGTTCATTTGTACATGACGTTAGCGCGGACGCGGCCACTGAACAGGCGCCAACATCATGTGCCGCACAGTAAAAATATAACAGTACAACAAGGACATTTTATATCGTATGCAATATACTTTTTGCTAGGCTACAAATAAGTATTGATTTATAAACTGAGGTAAGTACCTACAGTAATACAACCAATAAAGATACAGCTTTATGACTTCATTGCTATTTTTTATTGTATCTTTACTTGTATGTAAATATGGACACTTTTTAATTGTTACATTACATAGTATTTTTATTTGACAAACAACCACGTGATTTTTTTAATAACTTAAAAAATAACAAAGTTTAAAAAGCTAGTGACGTCATTGTACTCGTCCACCATTATAATACCTATACAAACATATATTTTATAAGAAAGAGACGTAAAGCAATTATAAATAATTAGACTTTTTCAAGATTCATCATAATTAGACCGTTTCTTCACAATTTCAAAGGTTTTAAATGTTTCTATGATGTGTTATTAATAAAATGTAAATTCAAATTTTATGCATATTTCTTTTGTGCAGTATAGAATGCATCACTAGAATACAAGAAATGCTCGATTAGCTAGAAGTAGTATTTAAAACAAAAGCTAAGAATATGACTGACGCGGCGGCATATATGTTATAAAGCACTGTTAAATTTTTTTGTTTGACTTCGACGGCTATTCGGTTTGATTTAGAAATAGTAGATTGTTACACCGGGCGCTAAGTGACTTATTAATGCCCACGGATGTTTGGTGCACGAGCACTTGCTCGAGGGCACTAATAACCCGAGGGCATTAATAGCTCTCTTACGAGGTGTGTAATCTGCTTTTCCTTCAACTTATTAAAAAATAATAAAAAACTTAAGTTGACTGTAGAAAAACTTATTTATTTATGACAAAAAAAATGCAAATTGTTCTTATTAAGAAACCAAACCTTATCTTGACGGTGGTGACGGAAGTGGAAAATCCACAAAAAAAAACTCACTGTCATGTACACCACAAAACCCTTATTTCTTGCCGTCAACATGAATGTGCACCAAAAAACACCACTTTCACTGCACAATATTCACTCGAATACAATTTTTAATTTATTAAAATAAAAGCTAATCTTCGCCATTAAAGCCAATTGCCTCTCTTTTTTAAATAAAATTGGCTTTGTAGGGTCCTATCTAACTTGTTTTGCGCATGTGTATTTTTTGTGACATGTTATACAACCACTCAAATCTCTTTGGAAAAATGCCTTCATTTTGTATGAATTGTATGAATATGAATTGTAATTTTTTTTTAAATTAGAAAAACAAACAACAGGGCAATTATGTTGAACGGGTCATTAATGAAATTTCATACAATACTACTGCCGTTTTCCAGGGTAGTAATGTATTACTTAGTGTTGCCTTTTCCGATGATTAGAGTAAAATTAATGAGTAGTTTGTAGAAAAATATTTTAATAGATATATGTAGGTATACAGTACTGAATAAATAAGTACTATAACTTATTTCGCTTACTATTCGTCAATAAAAATATTTTAATATATATATATATATGTCGGGAGGTTAATATCATTTTCTTGCCCTTCCATGGTTTATTTTGTAGAAATAATATGCACAACCGATAGAATACACAATATTTATTCTCAATAATGAATTACAACACTTAACAAACTATGATTCTAAAGATATTCTAAGATTAAAACGTGGTGATCTCAAGATGGCGAAAGCACATGCGTACTCCAACAACACTCAGACGACAATGCCCAATCGTCTTCTCATAACCAATGTCAAAACGCACACCAGCTGTCATATTTCATCCATTGACACTGACAACTCCAGCCGTCAACCGGCACTGAGTTGCGTTCCGAGGGTCAGAGTAATGCAACCGAGAATGATTTTCACACTCGCTCCGAGGTTCAAAACGGGTCGGTTGCTATCTTTTTTTTTAGTTTGTATCTTGCCGATCAAGATCAAGCAAAGGACAAAATATTATTAATCCTTACTATGAAATTAACAGTCAATATCCATTTATCTGCTTAAAAATAATTACAACACATAAAAATCACTATATTTCCCTTGTGTTAGACTTAAAAGAGTTCAAAGTAGTGTTATGTAATAAAATAATAAATAATTAGCGTATTTTTGACATCGACTTTGACATAAAATCTGTCAGAGTGTTTTTCACCCTACGCTCGAGTTGGTTAGTTGGTTGCATCACTCGAAGCTTCTGAACGGGCACAGAGTGTACTAACCGTCCGTCAGAGCGTTTTTTACCCCGAGGCTCTGAACGGGTCGGTTGCTGTCAGAGTGCACTCGGAGTGCACTCGAGCGTAGATTCTGAACGCAGCTCTGATAACGTCAGCTGTCAAACGACACTGACAACGACAGCCGTCAACGTCAGCTGTCAAACGATACTGACAACGACAGCCGTCAACGTCAGCTGTCAACGTCAACTTTCAATGTCAGCTGTCAATCAAATGTCACTCGCTCCTGACATTGAGAGTTAAAGCGCTGTGGTTACGCCATCTATGATTCCACCCAGGCAACACAAGCCTGACGTTTTAAAAGGAAACGGAAATCAACTACACTCCTCCATTACTTTACTGTTAGTCCGATTCGATACTGCGACATATATGTAGGTATTTTAATACATTACTGAATAAATAACTCATCATCATCATTTCAGCCAAGAGACGCCCACTGCTGGACATAGGCCTCCCCCAGGGATCTCCAAACCGATCGGTCCTGCGCCTCCCGCATCCAGCGGCTTCCCGCGACCTTCACCAGATCGTCGGTCCACCTTGTGGGGGGCCTACCAACGCTGCGTCTCCCGGTACGCGGCCGCCACTCGAGGACCTTTCCGCCCCAACGGCCGTCAGTCCTGCGAGCTATGTGTCCTGCCCACTGCCACTTAAGGTTTGCAATTCTTTGGGCTATGTCGGCGACTCTAGTTCTTCTACGGATCTCTTCATTTCTGATGCGATCACGTAGAGAAACCCCGAGCATAGCCCTCTCCATTGCCCTTTGAGTGACATTGAGCCTTCTGTTGAGACTCATTGTAAACGGCCACGTCTCAGTTCCGTACGTCATCACTGGCAACACGCACGAATTGAAGACTTTCGTCTTAAGACACTGCGGTAGATTGGCCGAGAATATGCTGCGTAGCTTCCCGAACGCTGCCCAGCCGAGTTGGATTCGTCGATTTACCTCTTTCTGGAAGTTGGACTTACCGAGCTGGACTAGTTGTCCCAGGTAAACATATTCGTCAACAACTTCCAGTGTAGAGCCGCCAACCTTCACAGGAGTGGGTACTACATGGGAATTCACCATAATTTTGGTCTTGTCCATGTTCATTTTAAGACCCACTTGTTGGGAAACTCTACAGAGGTCTTCGAGCATTGTGCCTAGATCTTCCACGGTCTCAGCCATGACCACGATATCATCGGCAAAACGAAGGTGAGTCATGTACTCGCCGTTTATGTTGATGCCGAGTCCTCTCCAGTCCAAAAGCCTAAATACATCCTCCAGCGCAGCTGTGAACAGCTTCGGCGATATAACGTCACCTTGTCTCACACCTCGCTGAAGTCGTATTGGTTTCGAGTTCTGGTCCTGAAGGCGGACTGACATAGTGGCGTTTCCATACAATGACTTCAACACTTGGATGTACCGGTAGTCTATTTGGCACCTCTGGAGTGACCTAAGCACGGCCCAGGTCTCGACAGAATCGAAGGCTTTCTCATAGTCCACAAACGCCAAGCATAGTGGCAGATTATACTCCTCGGTCTTCTGTACAACCTGCCGCAGCGTATGAATGTGGTCTATGGTACTATAGCCTTTACGGAATCCGGCTTGTTCGGGAGGCTGGAAGTCGTCAAACCTGCGCGCGAGACGATTCGTGATGACTCTCGAGAACAGCTTGTATACATGACTCAGGAGCGTGATGGGTCTGTAGTTCTTCAACTGGGCCCTGTCGCCCTTTTTGAAGAAAAGTGCCACCACACCCCCGTGCCATGCTTTAGGCGTAATGCCCTCGAGTATGATGGAGTTAAATAGCCTAAATTCTGCAGCGCTTTCCGGACTGGTAGTCCACCCGCTTTCAAAAGCTCAGCTGTAACTCCATCATCACCCGATGCCTTGTTGTTTTTTAGCTGTTTGAGAGCCACACTAATCTCGTACAGGCTGACGTCCGGGATGTCTTCGGTGTAATGCCGGATCAATTTGGCTCTAGGGTCTGTAGCCTGAATGACAGGTGCCTGCGATGTTGTGTATAGCTGTCCATAAAAGCGTTCAATCTCAGCCATAAGTTCCGGTCGAGACGTGACGACTCTGCCGTCCTCTGTCTTCAGCTTCGTCAGCAGACTCTGACCGAGTGACAGATCTCTTGCGAACACTTTGGAGCCCTTGTTCCGCTCGATGGCTTCCTTAATACGTTCTGTATTAAATCGGCGTATGTCGCGAGTCAGAGACTTCGAGATCTGTTTGTTGAGTCGCCGACGAGCATCTTCAGAGGACTGCAGACCCATCCCACGTCTTTCTTCCATCAGCTTAATTGTCGGCTCTGAGATCTTGCTCCTTTGCTTGGTACGGCTGGGTTTGAAAAACTTCGAACCCACCGTAAGGACAGTTTCCACAAACCTGTCATTATATGTGTCCACATCCGTGCAATCCTCCAGGCAAGCGAACCGATTCTGTAATTCGAGTTGAAAGCGCTCGGGGTTTTGGATCTGGATGGCTCCAGGACGGAGCGTTGACTTCATCAGTCGATACCTCTTAGCTTTTACATTAAGATTCAATGCGCCTCTCGCCATTCGGTGATCGCTTCCCGTGTTGAACATATTGATCACTGAGACGTCATTGAATAAGCGAGTCTTAGTCGACATGATGAAGTCAATCTCATTTTTTGTCACGCCATCCGGACTTTTCCAGGTCCATTTTCGATGCAGCCGTTTTTTGAAGAAAGAGTTCATCATATAGAGTCCCTCTCTCTCCATGTAATCGGCTAGCATTTGACCACGGTAATTCCGGATTCCAGCTGCAAATTGCCCCACTTTCAACTCACTATCGCCGCGCTTGCCTAGCTTTGCGTTGAAGTCTCCCATGACAACGGTGTAATGAGTCTTGGAAGCATGTATTGCCCGAGAAATGTCCTCATACATAGCTTCCACTTCCTCGTCGGAGTGTTTCGAGGTCGAAGCGTATACCTGTATGACCTTCAGCGAATACCGTTTGGTAATTCTGAGTATAAGGTACGCCACCCTATTCGACACACTTCCGATCTGTACAACGTTGTTCACAAGAGACTTGTGGACGATAAATCCGACACCACCTTGGGACAGGTCTTCGCCCTCCCGGAAATAGAGCAGGTTGCCGGATTTGAGAACCATCGTGTCCTCACCCTCTCTTCGGACTTCGGACAGTCCCACTATACTCCAGCGAATCCTGCTCAACTCCCTCTCGAGCTCCAGCAGCTTCTCCTCGGTCCGCAGTGTGCGCGCGTTATATGTGGCCAGGGCCAAGGTCGTCTGACGGGGGATCTCCGCCGCCCGGGGATTCTTTGCACCCCAGGTCCCAGTACCGCGCCAACGTCCGTCACCGCCGGCACGGCCTCCAGAACCGCCGGGCACTTGGGGCCTTTGTTTAATGTTTGGGTTCATGGGGGGTTTTGGGCCATCTCCCACCACGCTGGCCCAGTGCGGGTTGGTGGGGAGTGCCAGAGCCTCGTCCGTTATAGAGCAGGGTGCACCGCGTGCAGCTGAGGTTGGCTTGGGTCCCGTTAGGTGGTATTTGGGACCCCTTGCACCCCCAATAAATAACTACTATAACTTATTTCGATTTGATTTGTTAACCGACTTCACTGACTTCACGAAGTTATGAGGTAACACATACCTCATAGCTTCGTCATTTATTAACTGATTTTCAAAATTCTTTTTGTATTCAGAAAAGTATACCCCCGAAGTGGTTCCATGCCATCAAGTCAGGATCTAGTATTAGAATCCCAAGAAAATCGAGAGAATAGGCACGTCCAACGTCTTTCCTGTTTTTTTTCTGAAGCTATTCAGGTATTTGCGTCTGAAAGACATCATCTCAAGGATTCTTCCACTATGCTGAGCTTACGATGGATCCTTAACTTTAAGGAGTTAGGGAGTTAGTCTTTAGATATAAAAGGTACGTATTGACTCTCAGTTAGGTATATTCTTTCAAGTTGACTTAGAGAGCTATTATTAATTTCACGAAAAAAATAAAAATATATTTTTTACAAAAACACCGACACCACTTCAAAACAAAAACTACTTCAAAACAAAAATGTACTGTTGTGTGTTTTATTTTATTGCTACTAAGTTGGCAAACAAGCAAACTGCCCACCTGATAGTAAGTGGTAACAGTCACCTATAATACATGTGGTTCCTGTGCGATTCGCAGTAAAACTGCAAGCCCCACAAGAACCACAGTGTACGTTGCCAACTTGTGACATCAGATGTAAAGTCACGGTACCCAGTAATTTCAGTGCCATATCTTACCCTTCACACCGGAACACAGCAATGCAAGCACTGCTGATTTGCGGCAGAAATAGGTAAGACGGAGATATTTTTATCCTTGCCTTAGCAAGCATCAAAAACGATAGTATTTTTGTTTTTAATTATATCCCAATTTTTGTGACAGGTATCTCTGGCAGGTATGTCATCCATCATATTATTATTAGATGAATTCGAAACAAGCTCAAACCTGTTTTTGATGTGCTACCATCATCAACGCTGGCCAAGTGCGGGTTGGTCGACTTCACACACAACCTAAGAATTTCTTTACACGTGTGTGCAGCGGTCGGCGCGCCGGCGCGCTACTTAGTAGTAGGTATTTATAACGCTGCATTGCGTGAGTGACAGGGGCGTGCATGTACTAAACAAGATTATCAAGAAGAAAGCCACAAATCGCTATGAATATCAGGCAACCGTATTAGTCTCTAAGCAAACTGGTTTTAAAATATTAATTAATATTTTACCACCTTAGGCCTGTAAGAAAACTCGGGAAGTACTACACAGCTAGCGTTCTTTACGATGATGACTTTACATTTGACGACACGGTTAGCGCACAGAGTTCGAGTGATCGCCTACTACGCAACTGGTCGCGGGTTCGATTCCCAAATATTTTTAACCGACTTCAAAAAAGGAGGAGGTTATCAATTCAGTTGTATTTTTTATGTTTGTTACCTCATAACTCCGTCATTTTTAAACCGATGTCCAAAATTATTTTTGTATTCGATAGAGTATAGAGCAAGGGTGGTCTCATGGTCACCAAAGTCAGGATCTGATGATGGGATCCCATAGAAAATCGAGGAAAGCACTAAAAACACACTTCTTTCACTAAAAAAATTTCATTCACTGAAAAGTTAAAAATAAAAAATATTTTACAAAAAATAAAAAACGACTTCAAAAACACTGAAAGCTTAAAAATAATATAAGAATAGGTACAGACAACATCACACTTCTATATTGAAGTCGGTGACAAATTTTAACACTTTCTAGGAGATTATCGTTTGGCGCCGACTTCAATACAGAAGTGTGATGTTGTCTGTACCTATTCTTATATTATTTTTAAGTTTTCAGTGTTTTTGAAGTCGGTTTTTATTTTTTGTAAAATATTTTTTTGTAGTTACAGGACAAATATTATGTATGGAATACAGAAATATGTTCCGGTCTGGGCGTATGTGCATGTGATATGTAATATATTCTATGTTTGTAACTTTGATGACACGGTTAGCGCAGAGGTCGAATGATCGCCTACTGCGCAACGGGTCGCGGGTTCGATTCCCGTACGGGACAAATATTTTGTATGGCCTACAGAATTTTTTTCCGGTCTGGGCGTATGTACATGTGATATTCTATGTTCGTAACTGCACCCACAACACAGGAGAAAATCTTAGTGTGGGGCGACGTTTTCAAAAAGAAAAAAACTGCACCTACGACACAGTTGAAAATCCTAGTGTGGGCCGACGTATTTATATAAAAACACTTTCATTACTGAGTGACTGACAGATTACGCACAGCCTTAATTAAAAGGCACAAAAAGCAGAAATTTGACATGTATGTTGGAAATTCGCCATCTAAGGGGGTAAAACTAAAAAATAATAGTTTGTATGGAACCTCTATGACATTTATGCGGGCGAAGCAGCCGGCAAAAGCAAATATTTTATAAAGTTTCACAAAATTCCGCTGATCAGATATTTTCTTTTAATACAATGAAGTGATCTTTACATAAATCGAACGGAAATTTATGTTAATTATTTTTTTACTTTTTTATAATCAACTCACGCTTGACCATAAATGTTACGAAATTTAAAAGATTCCTAAAATACTGTTTTACTGTTCATAATCATATATAATACATAGGCTCGAATAAAACTCCATTATTTAGCTACATGTATAATGTGCTGTTGATTCTACCTTCTAAAGCTTTGATGCAAGGCGTTGTGAATAAAGGGGGTAACATTAAGTATTTAAAGGAATTCAGCAATAAAGTTTTATAGGAAACATTATTTTGAACCTATAAATCGTTGCATATTTATTTGAAGAAATTATCATACTGGTTTATTAACACTGTACTGTGCTATATGGCCGCGGCAATAAAATATAAACATTTGGGAAATAAATATTTACCACTTTTCTTTCAGCATTTTTTGTATGCATTTGATTTAAAATTTCGTCTTTGACTTCTTTTATTAGCGATTTTTACACATAAAATAACTTATAGAAAAAAAAGAACGAAAAACATATTTTTTCACACATAAAATAATTTAGGAAGAAGGATTAAAATAGTTTTCTCCTTTATAATACCTAATCCATTATTTACACTATTCACCATATTACTACACTAATCTATAATAACAATGAAAGTTAACAAAATAAACGCAAACTGCAAAATTAAAATTCGATCGTAAAGAAACACGTAATATATTTTTTTGCGCACGCGACACGAAGCGACATGACCATACCCTGAGACGACTTGGCGAGTACTGTCTTATATAGAGAGCGATTGCAACCAAGCGAAATTATAGAATTTTCGTCATTTTCCTAAATATTTTATATGACATCAAAAAATCTGTCTTCACAGTTCACTAGATAATAACGAACTACATGTTTTGGTATAACTTTTATACTGTTTTATGTATATTTCGATTTCAAATCGTGGTTTTAGTTTTTGATTTAGACCTATGTTTGGATTTTTTTTCTATCGAGTGAAATAGAGTAAATCGTGTTTCTGCTTTTACAGTTCACTAGATTATATCTTCAAGTTTAAGGTGTGTGAATTTCAGAATTGTGGGTTCTAATATTATCCAGATCTAGACGTTCTAAGGTCGGCAAATTTGGGAAATCTTCGCCTTAAACACTCGGCCAACGTGTGAACGCTGTTTGCGGTTTGCGCCAAATCTCTTTGATGTGTGCACGAAAAACCGACACTGATCGGGTCGACGGCGAGTGTTGGCGGCAAACGCCAAATACACACAAAACGGCCAACGTGTACTGGGACCATTGGACCCGCGGGTATTTGATTTGCTTGTTGGTCCTATATAGGTACGTCTATAGTATTTACCATATCCCAGCTGTTTTTTTACCAGGATGGAAACGCTTTTTAGGGTTCCGTAGCCAAATGGCAAAAAACGGAACCCTTATAGATTCGTCATGTCTGTCTGTCTGTCCGTCCGTATGTCACAGCCACTTTTCTCCGAAACTATAAGAACTACACTGTTGAAACTTGGTAAGTAGATGTATTCTGTGAACCGCATTAAGATTTTCACACAAAAATAGAAAAAAGCAATAAATTTTGGGGTTCCCCATACATAGAACTGAAACTCAAAATTTTTTTTCATCAAACCCATACGTGTGGGGTATCTATGGATAGGTGTTCAAAAATCATATTGGGGTTTCTGATATATTTTTTTCTAAACTGAATAGTTTGCGCGAGAGACACATCCAAAGTGGTAAAATGTGTGTCCCCCCCCCCCCCCCTGTAACTTCTAAAATAAGAGAATGATAAAACAAAAAAAAAATATATGATGTACATTACCATGCAATATTCCACCAAAAATTGGTTTGAACGAGATCTAGTAAGTAGTTTTTTAATACGTCATAAATCCTACGGAACCCTTCATGGGCGAGTCCGACTCGCGCTTGGCCGGTTTTAATAACTCTCCCGCCGTTGGGTGCACGACGAGATCTCCTGGGGTTCTCCGCCCAAAAGGACTCATCCTAGAGTAAGGCCTACCCGGGTAAAAACCCCTTGGATGTACTCTCTGTCTCCGGAGGTCCAGCGGTAGGTAAACGGTGACCGATGGTCCATAGCGGTGATTGCGCCGTGGACACCGTTTGCCTACCTACCTAATCCTAAATAGGTGACACCTACGTATCTATTCTGTTGATTAGCTTTTATTGTAACTTCATAAACTTGTTAACTTTCAAACCATTGGCCATTTTTTGCCGAAAGCATCGGTTAATATTTGGTCTTGACATTTTTTGTATGAAAGTTGCTAAGCGCAACCTAGGCAATACCACAGAACACAACTGGCAATCTGGTGCCTCCCCTTGGCGTAACCTGGCGGCTAGTCCGCCAGGATCGTCCCCGGTCTGATGGCTCGGTCGGAGAAGTGACCTTCCCAATCCAGAGTTATTTTACCATATGGGGCGTAAATATTCCGGCGGAGACTTTGAATTAGTGAATTAGCCACCGGCGAATCGGAGACCGGCATACGGGTACACGGGGCTCGTCACTCTTTGTGCCAGTATCGATAATCGCATTATTCCACCTCAAAAAAAAGGCAATACCACAGAAAATACACTTGATTGTTGGTATGTACACTAAACTGTTTGACTTCATGAGTCGTAGAACATACATTTGTAGGAGCTACAAAAAAAAAATTTAACTATGCATGTAACTATTATTTCAGATTGAAAATGACATGGAAAATTAGGTCAAATATGTATAAATTGGTTGGAGGAAGACTAGTACTAAAAAAAAGATGCTTGCCCTCTTAAGTTTTCTTGTCAGCAAAAGACAGTTAAAAAAATTAACGATCTGTAGTGCAAAAACGTAGGCAAAAAGAACTAATTCACAAGATACCTACTCCATGAAGATATACCAAATCCGATCACTTCCGAACATATTGATGAAATATTTTGTTTCAGTTTGAGTCCTCGCATTTCCGCTGCTATATAATCACTATTTTCGGAAAAATATTGAGCCCCCATAAAACTGTCTACTTTTGGTAAATTATCTGATTGACCTTGTTGAAATCCTTTCTCCATTATTGTAATTAAATGGCTAATAAGGCTAATAAGCAAAGCAATAAAAGTCAAGTTACACGGAGCCCAGTAGGTATGTACGACACAAAACGCAGAGCAACTGCGGCGACTAGCGAGCGAGCGGCTGCCGGCTGTCGATATGTGACGTCACCTACTTAGAGCGCGCGTAATTGAAAATTTAAATAGCGACCGTAACTTTCGGCGTTAATAACTTTGGAAATACTGCATCGATTTTAATGAAACAAAAACTATTGACATGTACATAACCATAGCTCTTATTTAATGTGTGTTTTATTGTAATTTTCAAACCTATCGGTCACATCAATTACGGGAATATGATCAGATGATCCATCATAAGATACCTCTATACTAGAAAACATGCGGGAAAGGCCTTTCATAACGAAGAAGTCTATGAGATCAGGCAGTTTGTTAGAGTCTGTTGGCCAGTATGTAGGATCTGTTGGTGAGATTGTTGGGAAGTGATTGTTATCAATGCACTTTTTTAATTCTCTACATCTGGTGGTGGTTAGCCTTGAGCCCCAGTGAACATGCTTGCGGATCCAGTCTCCTCCAGCAACGAATCTGCAGCCAAGAGTTGTCAGGTACTCGTGAAACTGATCTTTGTCAATTTTCAGGCCTGGCGGGCAATATACTGCTGAAATTATAATGTCGCCATGTTTATCCTGGACAGAGACTGATGTAGCGTGTATGTGGTTTGTTTTAAACTGTGGTAATTCATAGTGCTGAATAGAAGATTTAATAATGATAGTAGTCTCACCATGGGCTGTGCCATCTGGGTGATTTGTGAGGTATAGTCTGGCACACAAAACATGAGCTTGGAAAAAAGCGGCAAATTCAAAAATTCTAGCTCTGGTAATACTGTCTACAGAAGGTAAAATACATTTTGATACTTGAAATATTCTAATATTTTTTTATTTATGTAGTAATTTAGAATGTTTAATTTCTGAAAGGATTGTCTTTTTTCCTTTTTTTCCTACTATATTCAGTAGGAAAAAAAGGAAAAAAGAAGAAAAAAGAAAAAAAGGAGTTGATGCTTTTTTAAATTAAATATTAGGTAATGTTTAGTTTGAATGAACTTCCAACAATGCACCTTTTATAAGAAATCGCTGTACATATTTGGATTTCATGAATGTTAAAATTACCTAATATCTGTAATATTTCGACAGAAATTAAGAAATTGTTTATTACAAAGTATCAAAATCACCATGTTGAACTAAACTACATAAGGACATTGTATGTGTTGCTACTTGAAAAAATGTCAGGTTCATCTTTCATTAGCCAGACTCTAGGTGTTGTAATTTTTTTTTATCACACTTTTGGAAGTACAGTGTGATTCTGATACAAGTAGAATATCAAGATCATTTATTCTGAGAACAATATCAATTTCATCTTTATTAGGTGTCAGACCATTAATGTTCCAAGTTGCTATTTTAAGAAATTTTTGCATTGTCGTTCTTTGATCAGTGTTGTTATGAGGTTTAGTAAAGTACTCATTTGTTGTAAGAGAAGATCAATTTTTTCAGTTTGTTTAAGGAACATTTCTTCAATAGTTGCTGATGACTGTTGTTTCTGTATTATTTGAGAACTATGAATAGGTTGGTTGTTTGTTCTATGACTTCGTCGTAGAACATCTAAGTAGGTTGAATTTTCTTTGGTGGTCAGATTTTTCTCTTTCGAGGAGTCTAGTATAACTTCAGCAGTTTGTGAACTTTGAACAATTTGTCTTTCATCTTTAGGGCTTTTGTTTGTGTGTTTCCGAGTTTTTCTTTCAAGTATTTCTTTATCCACAGAACAACCTTTATAGTTGGCTGGATGCGGGCCGAAACATAGTGCACAAGTAGCTGGGGTGCTACGATCAGTTTTAGACATGCTTTTGTGCTGTGTTGTTGGGCACATTTGAGACATCAAAATGGCCGCATGCAATAGTTTTTAGAGTGCCCATACTGTTGGCATCTCTGACACTGAACTACAGTTTTTCGTTTTTTTGGATCTTCGATAGTTACTTTTTGGTGGTAAATTACTTCAACATACCTTGCTGCTTTGTTGACTGGACCTGGTTTGAGATTCACAAAGAATGTAGAAGTCGGTTTCTTTTCAGGTCCAAGTCGAGCGTTTATTATGACTGTGTTTCCTGTGGCTTCAAATGCTTCAACAATAGCACTGTGTGGGGTTGTATAATGTAGGTTCCTAATTACCAACCTGCAGCATCTCTCTTCTTTTCTGTTGAATGTATGTCCTACAAGGCCATTTTCTCTTACTGTTGTTATGAGAGTTTTGTAAATTTCCACATTACTTTCGAAGTTGAAGTACATTCGAAGTTGGTTTCTATTAATTATTTTATATGTAAACATAGATCGCTCTGAAGCAGATTCCAAAAGATTTGTTAATTTGTTTACATCTTCCACTCCATAAAGTATTATTGGAGGCGGTTTGGGCTGCTTCTTTATTATTGGCATATCATCCTCTTTTTGATCCACTGGTAGTTCATTGAACTTGTTTATGGTTTGAATGGCATCAGGTGAATGTGAAGAAGATAGCTTGCGTTTTTTCAGTGGATTACTAATTTTTGGAACTCGTTGCCAGTTTGGAGGATTCTTTAGCTTCAGGAGTCTTGACTTCTGCAGAAATATTGAACAGATGAACTTCTAGTTCTCGTATGAAAGAGACTTGGGTGGAAAGCCTATTGAGTAAGCTTTTTCTTCCCTGATAACAGCTCAGCCCCTGTAGCACGTCCACCAAAACACGATATGATAAAGCGATTTATCACGGTGAACTGTCAAAATACGACGAAAGCGTATTGTATTTTGACAGTTCACCGTGATAAACCGCTTTATCATATCGTGTTTTGGTGGACGTGCTAGGGGGGCTGGAGCCTGGTTATTCAACCTTGGAAAATCTTCGTTCATGTTGATATTTTTTATTAAGGACATTTTTTTATTAATTTTATTAATAAAGATTTTTTTTCATTAAGGACTAATTAAAATAAATAGTAAAACTGCACATTAGCTTGAACGCATCACATTTTAATTGAATACTGAAAATGCAACACATAAGTATGCACATAAATATAAATACAAAAATCCATTTGATTAAATTGTAAAAATAAAACAAGTATTGACGATTAAGGAATCTCAGTTCTACTTATCACAATCGTAGAAATGTAGTAAAATACAAAAAGTAAATCTGATAATATAATTAATAAGTACACGAACTTAAATAAGTACACAAACATGTCAATTCAACATGAGATGGAAAATAATACTAATTCAAACTTAATTGAGTATAGTACATAATAATTATAACAAAATAACAAGCATATTGTCATAAAATAAATAGTATTGTAAAAAAGAATCACAGAGAGCATCTTACACTAATCTTACTTGCAAAATTGTCTTGTGTAGTACAGCTAAATATTTAAATTATCAGATAAGTAGTTGATACATTTATCATTTTACATGGTGCATTAAATTGGGTACCTAAGTGTACTATTAAGGCAAACTAGTACCTGACCATGAATTTTATTTAGAAAGTTATAAAATATAGCGAAAATATACACCAAAATGAGAAAGTATATCACCTCTAAAGACTGCAGCTAAATATCATGTTGTGTTCCTGCGTCTAAGCGAGATTGTCAGAGCTCAACATGGAGATACGGAGATACCAAATACACTGGGTACGCTGTTTTTGGTGGCGTGGAGTTTTGGGTCAAACGGGAATGTAATAAATTATTATGACTCATTTTGTAGAAATAAAATCGTAAGTAAATACTCAATGCCTTTATTTAAAATTGTTTTAGAAATAAATTCGAAAACTTGTTTGAATAAAATAATCAAATTCTAAATCGCGTCTGCTGCAAAGGGACGCTTCTTCTAGAGCACGGATTACCGATGAACAATCTATAATTAGTTCCATCCAAAACTGCATAGATGGCATAGCTTACCTATCAAACAGGAATGTAAAATGTAATAAATTATTATGAGTCATTTTTTAGAAATAAAATCGTAAGTAAATACTCAATACTTTAATTTAAAATAACAATGTTATCGAACTAAATTCTAAAACTTTTTAAATAAAGTAATGAAATAAGGCAAACTCGTACCTGACCGTAAATATGTAAGTAAAAAGTAATGAATTAAGGCAAACTAGTATGTCAACCAATCAGCACTGGGCCAGTGTGGTTTGACTAAGGCCTAATCGCCCTAACTAGTTAGTGTAGGCTCGCGCCCCTTGGTGAAGAGCAAAACCTCCAGTGTTGGATTTCGTAATTACACTATTTGTACCATTATTTCTTGATGTGTAGTATGTAGTATCGTAACGCCAGGATACTACGCGAAAGTACCATAATTTAACCCTCAGCGCGATTGACAACTTTTATTGGTTCAATCACAATATAAGTAAGTTCTGTATGTATCAACCAGCATCGAATCAACCAGCGACAAGCTTCGGCCGGGGATTCCTTGCATAGTGTTTTACTATCTCGGTTGTTCTGACAGAGTAACTTTATGTGTGTGTGATATCAAGCAATCATTATGGTCGTTTAGTCCGCACTCGATAGTATTTTACGGCGGGGGGGGGGGGGGGGGGCACTGGCCCCGCCTCAGCCCGCCGGTATAGTTACGCCACTGCTTGGATCTCTCCAAAAAAACAAAACGTTGTATAATTTTTGACAAGTACTATATTTTTCATTTCCATAGACAATAATTTTGTGAGGGTCTGAATCCAACGCTGAAAACCTCCTAAGTGTATCAATGTGCACTTAGTCGCCATTTGAAAATCGGCAGTGCGGAAGTGCGACTTAAGGAAAAATATTGCAAGGACTTTATACTTCTGTGGTAGGTTTTGAAAGTGCTATTAGTTATTTCATGCTGAAATTTGGAAGTATTAATACTACTCTAATATTCAAAATATTCAATATCTAAATTGATCTAAAATGTGATAGTTTTTAATATATTTAATTTTTATTTTTATTATTTAATAAGATTTATTCTAGATACCGCGAAATAGATATCTAGAAATGCATTTTGTCTGGTTTTCGACATTGGCCCGAAAATACGATTATTAAAGGCCTTTTTTCATAGTGATAGGCAGAATGAAATTAAAGTTTTATAGTTGGATATCTTGTCTACTATTGATTTCCCATTATGATTCTCATTATCCAATTATTAAGTTAAAATTATTCGATATAATCGCGATTTTAATACCCTAAATCGAATAATTTTACGAAAATTTTCAGTAAAATGCCTACAATCCGAAAAAAAAGTTTCACTTGCATTGTGGTTTCTTAAAAATCATAAAACCACACAGTGAATTTTTATTAAGTCTTTCTCTTATTCCTAATTATTCGTTCACCTTCTGAACGGGCTGATGCAAAAAGACCCAACGCAAAGCCAGAAGCTACGTATTGAACCCATCATCAATATCATTTTTGTATATAAAGTAACAATTATTTTTTCAGGGTTTTTTTATACTAAACTGTTTGGAGCCTTATTTCTTAATTTTCGTGCAAAGAAACATCAAAGAAAAATCAGTATTTATGAACAAATTAAAGCTTTTAATTTACAATGTGTAATGTATTTACAACAGACAACTGTTTTTGTCGCCAGGAGCCTATTTTAAACCAAAAAACATATTTCATTTCTCATAAAAAAAAATTATATTTTAATGGTCTGAATGCGTAGACGTGGTCTTTGTTATGGATCTTTTTATATCCTGTATACTCACAGCTGCGCAGACTTTGGTTGCCACATACAAGTGCATTTCTGCTTTGACGCTTATACCCCAGATTTACAAAATAGGTTCAATGGGTACATGACTTAGATTTAATAAGTTTTAAATTTTCAGAAAAATAGGATAGATGACACAATCATCTATGTTCTTCCCCAACAATGCTTGTTTTATAACAGTAATCTTTTATTTGATAATATATTTCATGAAAAAGATAAAGCCTAGTTATATCTAGTATTACTATGTCCATGTATGTAGTATATCAAAGTGAAAAGTAGGTATTTGCTTCAAAAGCAATTATTTTTTGTTCTTATCAGTATCACAAATATAAATTGCACACTAATAATTATATTCATAAATAATTCATTTTTCACATACAAACACTAAAGCCACTGTAAATGCAATTTTTAAAATAAAAATACAAATCAATTAATGTTAAAGTTAATGTAAAAAAAAAACCATTTGAAAATAGCTGATAACATGACATTTATTTTGTCTCGAATTCATAAATATACTACTAATTATACTTCCTTTAGATTAAGAATCTGATACTTTGGTATCATTACATGTTGCTTGGGTGCATTTCTATAGGAATTCAATAGAATACAATAAGTGGATGACTTAGTTCCTTTAGATTAAGAATCTGATACTTTGGTATTTACATGATGCTTGGGTGCATTTCTATAGGAATTCAATAGAATACGATCTAAAGTTGATGACTTGCCTAACTAAGGCACAAAAAGCTAAGTCAAGTAATTTTTTTTTATTTATTGAAACCAATTAAATATTATTGTAAATAAATAAAAATTTTTTTCAGATAAAATGAAATTGGCTCAACAGATGTGAACAAGACATGAATATAACAATAGTATTAAAGTAATAAATAAATAAAAGGTGATAAGAGTAATTACTAGGGACTATTGTTATTTAATAGTGCTACTTTTATTGTTTTTCAAGCTGTTTTAATTTATTTTCTTACTTTGTTTTGATCTGGGATTAGTTTTGCTATAACAAGCAGATCTCTGATGTTATTGTGACCTCATGTGAGGGTTTTCTTAAATGAGATGCTACTATTACTACAGTAACTTTTAAACTTTAACTCACTCTAAAGGTCTTATGACAGGTTGAGTATGAGGTTTAAAAGTATTTGCCCACCAGTTTTCTTCACCAGTTATATGAGTGAACAGGTATTCACCAGATTCTGGATCAGCCCCTTTTTCTTTGAAAAACTGCAACAAAAACAACAATAGGCTAGATGACTAAAAAATTTTTTTTGCTTCAATAGAAGCTCATTCATATAATAAACAGAAAGAAAAAATCGGTTTTCGAATAACTATAAAAACAACCATGATATAAGGTATTAAAGATTTTTCTCCATCTCTTTCTATCAAAACGACAATTTACAAGGAGTTTATATGGCCGTACTCAACTATGACGTCACAGTTGATGTCGGATCTCTCTGTCTAATCGACTTCAAATTAACAACTTAAAATGCTTGTATCTAATGTATTTCTTAGCCGATTTTAATTCTAATTTCACAGGACTGCATCTTTTTCCACGGTATTTTAATATTTAATGACGAGTCGTAAAAATTAGAATTCAGTCATCATCCCAATTGTCTTCACATACAAACATAGGTGATTTATTAGCTTCATCATTCTTTGTATATTTATGTGAGTTAAGGTCTTAAATAATAAATATAATAGTAAATTTTGAAAAGAAATCCTTGGATATCATGTGAAGCAGAAGTGGCTTTTAGAGGTGGAGAGCTGTAATGGGTAAGTCCCTGGTAACTATTCGCGACACTCATATACTCAGGTAACAATCCAAGTAGGATTATCTAAGGCATTAATGGTATTTTTATTTCAATTTTATACTTATTACCAGCATAAAGTTTTCTTATGACCAATGTAAATCACAGAAATGAATGCTTTTTGTGCTTTACATCAGCCGCCACTTAGAAAATATTATTAAACAGTAAATAAATATTATATCAAAATTGTCAAATTACCTCGCTTAAAAATTTACAATCTCTAAAAAGAATTCTGAATCCTTCATTTAAATTTTCACTTGTGTAGGCATTTGAAAAATCAACAAACCAACATCTGTTTTTCCACCAAAGAATGTTGCGAGGATGCAAATTTCCATGAATCACATTGCCTCTATTATACATTTTGTATAAAGCTTCGATAACTTCTGTGTAAATATGCTGCCACTGAAATGGCTCCATAGTGATTTCAGTCAATTTCATAGCAGGCGTTCCATTGTCTCCAATGAATGTTGTGGCTAGGATATGATTATTACGATATACCAGTTTTGGGCAATTGACACCAATCTTCTTCATTAGTATCATGATCTCTGCCTCTCTCTTAGCTGCCTTGCGAATAGCTTCTTTTGACAGTAATTGATAACTATACACTGTTGGTAATTCTATATACATGTAATCATTACACTTATCATTTTTTTTATTGACACAAATATAATCTGATCCATCTAAGTATTTGTCAATCCTTTTATTCCCAAAATATTTGAATTTCTTTTTACCTCCCCTAAACTTATATTTCCGTTTGTCGCCCTTGAATTTCATTATGTCAATATCGAATTCTTCAGATGAGTCACTTTCCGAATATTGCACAATAGTTTGTAAGTCATTATGCCGGCTCCAAACTATTGTATTAGGTTCAATTGGCGTTTCCGATGTTGTTTCGCATGATTTTCGTGTTGATGGTAGTTCTTCTTGCGGTAAATGAACAATTTCTGCCTCTGATTCTGTTTTCTTTTCTATTTTCATTAATGTGATCTCATTGCACAAGCTTGTTATCTCTGACGGTGTATTCATATGCGTACTATTTGAAGGATTAGACATTTGAGATACTAAAAAAGCACGAATTAGGTAAATATCTAGAACCGAAACAATGAAAAACAATCGAGCTTTATAGATACTTTACATTCACTTCAGTTATTAGCAAAGAAAGATGTTAAAAAATGTTTGTTTGTCGTTTTTTTATGAGTTTGTTTACTTCACTGAGGCTGTCATTTCTATTGACACTTTGAAACATTAGCCCTGCGTTCCGTAAAGCGATAAAAGTGATAATATCGGGAATCCGACCAAAGTCACAACATAACTACTGATTCAATAGCCCTTATATTTTGTGACGATTTAATTTGGTCGGATTCGCGATATTATCGTTTTTATCGCAATTTGAACGCACCATCGATAGACATAAGGCGCGTTCGGATAGCATCAAGGTGGCAAAAATAACTGTTAAAAACTTAGATCATTTAACCTATGGATGCGGTACGCAACAAATCGCAGTGAACATTTTTCTGCCACTTTTCGCGGGAGGCGAGGTAAACACGCACGCACACTAAGAAAATGTAGAACACTCTTACATAGACATTGTTCTTATGTTTACGAACACACACTATGAAAATATTACCCTACAATGAAGAAACACACACACATCGACAAATTAACGTGTATCTACGCAATCGCCCCACCACAAAGAATGAATGTCCCTAGTGATGTGACACATTGAATGAGTAACTATTTGGGTCGTCGTGAGTGAATGATTGAAATGTTACAATAAATTGTATTTTTATTACTATTCCCTGTTCGGCTAGAGTTGATAAAAATACAGTGAAGACAGGGTTTCTTATATTAGTACAAAGCGAGGGCCGCCAATTATTATTAAAATGCTTTAATTAGTTTTTTGTGTCAAATACAGCAATTTCACTTGCTGTTTAGCTGATCGACTGAAATTAATATATATTTTAAGTCATAGGCGTAGGTATAATGTTTTGATGAGGAGGAGGAGGGGGGGGGGGGGGATTTATATTTTCAGTTAAAGAAACACAGTAAGCGCTCCGATGCGTAATAATAATTTTTATCAGCTCTCGGGGAACAGTCTTTAGCTCTCTACTCAAACTAGCTCTCTGCTCACGACTTTGTCCGCGTTGATTTCTGATTTTAAGTTTGACGTGTCTGTGTGTGTGTCTGTGGCATCGTAGTTCCCGAGCGGATGAACAGATTTTGATTTTGTTTTCTTTTTTGTTTGAAAGGTGAATTAGTCAGGAGTGTTCTTAGCTATGTTTGCTGACTATCGATCCAAGATGGCCGCCGCCACAAAATGGTGGATTACATATTTTTCACCACTCTCTTAATATGGGTAGTATCAAATGAAAGGGCTTGACTGGTAGAATACCACACACTATGATAAATGTAACTGGTTTATTTACATTAAAATACGTCAAGTAATTAGTCACGGTCAAAGTAAAATAAAGGTACCATGAAAAGTCGACTAAGGCCTAATCACCCTAACATAGGGTAGGCTCGAACCCCTCGGTGGGGACGTATATGAGCTGTGATGATGATGATGATGATGAAAAGTCAGGAAACAAATAACAGAACGACACTCCGGAGTGCAATCAAAACAATGACTAGTGTGACTTGACTTCCGCCACGCTTCTATCTGAACACGTCAAAACAAGTTAGCGCGGGGTGCAGTTATACCGGGAATGTCTTAGATGTTTTACGTGAGAATTGTTAATAAGTATACCAAGAACTAATTTCTGATTCCGGCTCGTTCCTGGTACAACGGATGGCCATCGCTATTCAGCGTGGTAATGCTGCTAGCATCATGGGCACCTTTGCGCCGGGTTCGATTCGGGGCGGGTTATTCGATTCGTAGTTAGTGGTTATTTGACATAAATATATAAATAATTTCTGATTTTATTATATATCTGCATAGTTATAAGCATGTTTAATAGGTAAGTACTTTTTCGTTAAGCTTTGCTCATATGGTCGTAATTTGATAGCACTTATTGCCATACAAACAAAATTAGTATTTTAGAGAACCTTTCATTTGCGATAGGGCCCAACGTGTTATAACGCTTGGGACGATATCGGGCATTTTCATTTAGGTTGCACCAAAAAATGTGAGTTAAAGTAAACATAAAATTCCTTGCTACACGTATGTGGCGTTAGTTCTACCATTTTAGCTTAGTAGATGTTTACTACTATAAAAGTTTTTATTTAGATATAGTAAGACATGGAGCGTCGGTGGCGCTGTGGACTCTGCACTTGCCTTCCAATCGGGAGGTCCGGGTTCGAGACCGCCATGTATCAATGTGTTTTTCGTTTTCGAATTTCATATGTACATTTGTCTGACGCTCCTACGGTGAAGGAAAACATCGTGGGGAAACCTGCATACATCTGCGAAGAAATTCAATGGTGTATGTGAAGTCGACCAATCCGCACTGGGTCAGCGTGGTTGACTAAGGCCTAATCACCCTAACATGGGTAGGCTCGAGCCCCTCGGTGGGGACGTATATGAGCTGTGATGATGAAGACATGTTATTCATTTGTCATAACGTGACGTTGAAAGTGTTTTTGTTGACATTGGCCGTACAAACTTCAAAGCCACTAAAATAAGTAGAAAAAGCTTTATTGTATGAATGCAACGCGTTTTTCTATTTTGTCTGCTGTCTGGCAGTCGAAAATTAAATAGAAGAACAGTTTAATAAAATATTCTTGAGAGTTTATGAACATCTTGCATCTTTTCAGCCTTTCAAAAAAAAACTAAAAGTACAAAAAATAACATTTTTTTTTTGTACTTATGACCTCAACTACAACATAAAATTAAGAGGACATTATATGACATTTTTCTATCTGGAGTAAACATGAGTGATGATGCCATCTCTTGGGGTTAACTTACATTGCATTTTGTAATATACCAATAAATATTATTTAATAGGCTTAAAATCAAGTGAGACGCAGTCGAAAAATTGTTTAGAGTAAGTATATTGTATAGAAAAAGTTGTTTGATTCTTGATATTTTTTTGTTCAATTAAATTCCACTTGAATTTCTATTTTAATCTTATATCTGGTTAAACAATAAACAAACTCCGAAGTGAATGAATGATAAATAAAAATATGAATTAGCATCATTCACTCACTTTGTCCCAGCACTAAGCAAATGCCCGTGTCACAGATAATATAATGCCCGTGTATTGTGTTGAGCTACCATCGTACCATTGTATTTTTCTATCGTAACGGCATAAAAATTACTTCAAAATTGTAAACAAATGAAACACGGTAATGTATATTTTATACTTAAATGTGATAGGAAACGTCATAATCTCGAAGATTTGAGTAGCTGGATCGCCTTTTGCAAGAGGAAGCTGCACAATTAACCATTTTTTGGAGCTCTTAGTGCGACACAAAAACGACACCAAATGGCAGCGGCCGCGCGTCAACTAGTTTTATATAACGTGTATGGTCATATGGTCAGCGTAAATTGGCAGAGGGGTTCGCCCAGCCTTGCCGTCTCCCGTATGAATGCTCTAAGGTTAAAAATGACAAAATTGACACAAGGAGCGTTCGGTTAGAAGAAATGTGAACAAAAGTTGCATTTTTATCTGTTTACGTCAACCGTTCGGATAGCTGAAAAAATGTCAAAAATGGCATTGTGAACTGCCAATTTCGCCCCAGCTATCGAAGAGGGTCAAACTCAGACTATAGAAAAAAAGAGGACTCGGCATAACGAACGTAGTTATAGGAATGTGATGTATTTCGACGGCATAGTTTCTGACATATTGGCATCTCTTTTTAACTTATAAGGATAATCATAAGTAAAAAAGGACAACAGTAGTTTTATCGTTACCAAAAATGGCAACATTATCTTGGCAACGTCACAGAATACCTCACTGCGGCCGGTCGCCATGTTTTGTCACAGTACTCACAATGAACAACAAGTACATCAGTTGTCATCGCGACTTGTTTGTTTCAGTGTTTTGAAGAAAATTTTGTTATTAGGCGAAAATTGTGCTTGTTTAAAGTGTTGAACTTGCATAATACTGCATTTATTATGGGTAAGTGCAGTGTGTTAGGCTGCCGCATGAGCAAGCAAGCCGCCATCTTTGTGCCAGATTCACATTTAGGTATGCACGTTTTTTTCGTAGGTATTTCATGTCTATTCTTTTTTCCTTAGTCTGAGGGGTCAAAAGTGGCAGTTTTTGACATTTAAGATTTTTCAAGTTTACTATACGTAAAATTTTTGACACGATTGAATAAGTTTTAACGAAATAAATTTTATTTTCATTATTTATGGAAATTAATGATCGTTAATCATGAAGCGAGCTTATTACATCATAATACATCCAGAATCTGGAAACTGAAAATAAATTTAGGTTATAATAGCTTATGACTTTGACATATTGATAATATAGCGTTCGGTTAGGGTGTGGAGCAAAAATGGCAAAAATTTCATAACCTTCAAACCGAACGCTTTACATCAACGCCAATTTTGATAATGCTAAAAACGCCACCACAGGCTACCCGAACACGCCTATAATAAGTCATTGCTTTGACACCTTCGGCCGGTTCCAGATAAGCATTCTTGCTGGTTGTCATGCGTTAACATGCATTAACACGAAATGCTAGCATCAAATACCCATGTTATTAGATGGGTCCTCTGGTACCACTTTTTGACAGCTTTCAAATTTGACATTTCGAATCATTTTTCATGAATCAAAAAGGATTTTCAGCGGATTTAAAAAATGTAGGTATTGAAAGATATTTATAGTATTAGCCAATTCTGATTTATATTATTAAAAAAATTAAGTGGCTGGACTAAGTAGGTGAGGTGTCAAAATTCAGCACGAAAAATCAGTACCTTGCGTTTCATTTGTAACAATTAGCGCGGCTAAAAATGTCAACATTTCTTATAAGAAACGCAAAACGAGGCTAACATCAGATGTTGGCCTCAGAAAGTAGCAGTGCTTTATCTGGAACGCAGGGCTTAGACGAATTTCTACGTTTGACACTGACTGAACCACAGATTAATAGAGAGAGAATAGAACAGGTAGATCTCAGACTAAGCAAACCAAAGAAGAATAACTAAAGCTCAGAACAATCACTACAGCATAGAAGGAAGATTAAAACAAGAATTAATTGTGTGCTATTTGTCTCTTTCTAACATACGGCACAAAACTGTGTAAATGTAAGAGATGAGTAATATTTGTCTTTTGGCATATCACAAGGTGGTCAGTATATGAATTGATTGAATTGTCATTTTGGTTAAAAATATTAAAATTGGTTAAAAATATATAACACGGCTAAATTCTATAGTACCTGGTATCGAAGATAGACCATCCGTGTTTGAACTATTTGAATTGTTCGTATAATATTTGTTTGTGCGTCCCGTGGCTAGTAATATTTTGATGATATTTTATTAATATTTAAGTGATTAGAAAGCAAGAATTCTTTAGGTATTCACAAATAGTGTGTGTTTGTGCACTCCGTAACACAATGTCTTGTGTAGTTTGGGGCTGCAAGTCTCATTCGTCGCGAAAGGAAAACAATCAAAATTTATTGACCTTAAATTGGCATGTTTTCTCATATTGTTACTTGAATGTGAGCTAATAAGTACACTTATATACATTTGAAATATCGCTGAATCATTTTGTAGAAAAACAATACGTAATATTAACTTCACTTTTATGTTTTAGCGATTTTCAGAAAATTACTTTGAGGTTTTCTTGATCATGCGTAGTGTTGTAAAATTTTGTCGATATTTTTATTTTACAGATTTCCTAAAGACAATGTATAAAAAATATGGATAAAGTGTATTGTCAGACGAAATTGGGAGTCCAAGAAAGCATAGTCAAATTTGCTCCAGATATTTTCCATCAGATTAATTTTGTATGTACTTAGTAGTAAAACTATGAAATGGACACGTCATGACGTAAGTCAAGTTATTTAATGAAAGGAAATCTTTAAACTAAAATATTATTTATGAAAATAAAAACGTATTTAATTTCTTAACTATTTCTTTAAGGAATCCTTGACACTGATGCCAAGAACAACCAGTTCAGATGATTTTTTTCTAAGAATTAAAATATTAGATCAAGAAAAGAACAGAAAGAGTCAAAAAGGTAAAATATCAAAACGCCGCCTTCGGAAAATTTACATTCTAACTAAGCCCGGCCGCACATTAAGCGTAATAAATCTATCGAAAAATGTCTTAACAATAAAGTATGGTCAAATGTTAATGTTTTTAGTTTAATTTCCAAGCATATGTACAAATAGTAGTTTTAGCATTCACGAATTTATCCAAGGTTCAAAATCCATGAGGGTTAAATTTTCGGGTAAGTAAATTAAATATGAGATTAACCTCAAGTACCTCTAAGCGATGCGATAAAAAATGAATTAAATCTAAGCGATGAAATAAAAGCAGTGTGTCTTCGATTTCCTTCCTATAGAATTTGTGAATCTCTGCAATAGAAAAATTCCAACATTTTAGATAACGGGAAATACCCGTCACTTAAATAGTCCATATTTTAGGGTTCCGTACCTCAAAAGAAACACTGAACCATTATAGGATCACTTTATTGTCCGTTTGTCTGTCAAGACTATCTTGGAAACGCGTGAAGGTATCGAGTTGAAATTAAAACCATATAATTACTCAGTTCTACACTAACAAGTTCTAGTCCCTTGAAGATGTGAAAAAATCAAACTTCTAAGTTAACAAAAAAAGGTACGGCCGTTTATGTCGCCAAAAACGTATATTTCGACATTCTTACGGGCATCAAAATGTATAGGGTACTTTTCGTTGATCTAGCTAGAACTATGAAATTTGTGAAGTTATATAGTCTTACACTACAAGTCAAGGAAAATCTCAAACTCCACATTTGTAATTAAATCATAAAAAATTTAGTCTCTATTTAAAGTATAACCTACAATTTTATACGGGACCCTCGGTGGGTGAGTTCGACTCGCACTTCCCGCTTTTAGTCTCATGAACGGCCAGCCTGACCATACCAAAGAGACACAGCAGTTATTAGCTGGATAAGTTACATAAGAAAATCTACCCTTAATTATTTATGTTATATTTCTCGTAATAAAGACATTTTAGTATTAGGGATCTATTAAATACCTACATAATATAATTATCGACGTTGAAACTAGGTGAGTGATGAGCACGACATCACTGGGAGAAGAACTGACAAGCGAGAATTAGTGACGACCTACAAAATTTCGAAACATCTTGCATATACGTGTCTCTGTCTAACTTCTATTAGCAGCGCCTAATGTCAAAGTGAGTCAAATATATTAAGTTCAGTAGCTATTTTTGCTAGGTTTCTATGCTTTAGTTCTCAGAAGAATAACTGAGAACTAAAGCATAGAAGTGGAAATATACGTTTTTGGCGACATAAACGGCCGTACCTTTTTTTGTTAACTTAGAAGTTTGATTTTTTCACATCTTCAAGGGACTAGAACTTGTTAGTGTAGAACTGAGTAATTATATGGTTTTAATTTCAACTCGATACCTTCACGCGTTTCCAAGATAGTCTTGACAGACGAACGGACAATAAAGTGATTCTATAATGGTTCAGTGTTTCTTTTGAGGTACGGAACCCTAAAATTTGGACTATTTAAGTGACGGGTATTTTCCTTTATCTAAAATGTTGGAATTTTTCTATTGCAGAGATTCACAAATACTATAGGAAGGAAATCGAAGACACACTGCTTTTATTTCATCACTTAGATTTAATTCATTTTTTATCGCATCGCTTAGAGGTACTTGAGGTTAATCTCATACTTAATTTACTTACCCGAAAATTTAACCCTCATGGATTTTGAACCTTGGATAAATTCGTGAATGCTAAAACTACTGTTTGTACATATGCTTGGAAATTAAACTAAAAACATTAACATTTGACCATAATTTATTGTTAAGACATTTTTCGATAGATTTATTACGCTTAATGTGCGGCCGGGCTTAGTTAGAATGTAAATTTTCCGAAGGCGGCGTTTTGATATTTTACCTTTTTGACTCTTTCTGTCCTTTTCTTGATCTAATATTTTAATTCTTAGAAAAAAATCATCTGAACTGGTTGTTCTTGGCATCCATGTCAAGGATTCCTTAAAGAAATAGTTAAGAAATTAAATACGTTTTTATTTTCATAAATAATATTTTAGTTTAAAGATTTCCTTTCATTAAATAACTTGACTTACGTCATGACGTCTCCATTTCATAGTTTTACTACTAAGTACGCACAAAATTAATCTGATGGAAAATATCTGGAGCAAATTTGACTATGCTTTCTTGGACTCCAATTTCGTCTGACAATACATTTTATCCATATGTTTTTTATACATTGTCTTTAGGAAATCTGTAAAATAAAAATATCGACAAAATTTTACAACACTACGCATGATCAAGAAAACCTCAAAGTAATTTTCTAAAAATCGCTAAAACATAAAAGTGATGTTAATATTACGTATTGTTTTTCTACAAAATGATTCAGCGATATTTCATATGTATATAAGTGTACTTATTAGCTCACATTCAAGTAACAATATGAGAAAACATGCCAATTTAAGGTCAATAAATTTTGATTGTTTTCCTTTCGCGACGAATAAGACTTGCAGCCCCAAACTACACAAGACATTGTGTTACGGAGTGCACAAACACACACTATTTGTAAATACCTAAAGAATTCTTGCTTTCTAATCACTTAAATATTAATAAAATATCATCAAAATATTACTAGCCACGGGACGCACAAACAAATATTATACGAACAATTCAAATAGTTCAAACTCGGATGGTCTATCTTCGATACAAGGTACTATAGAATTTAGCCGTGTTATATATTTTTAACCAATTTTAATTTTTAACCAAAATGACAATTCAATCAATTCATATACTGACCACCTTGTGATATGCCAAAATACAAATATTACTCATCTCTTACATTTACACAGTTTTGTGCCGTATGTTAGAAAGAGACAAATCGCACACAATTAATTCTTGTTTTAATCTTCCTTCTATGCTGTAGTGATTAGTGATTGTTCTGAGAAGCAAACCAATGGACTCAATGAGGATCAACGCGGTTTTTAGTTTTGAATGTAGAATTATAGTCCATAAAAATCCTGAACATTGGTATAATTAGTTTTTTTATACGACCAAAAATGAGTGAGTAACGATTAAATTTATGCGCCACCCGGTTAGAAGTCGCGGCGAGAGAGCATGACGTCATAAGTCCCGTGACCGCCAGCGGGCCATTATCGCTATACTGTGCGCCCGTGCCTACGCTTGGAATTAGGAAAACAAAAACATAACACGAAATGAAGTTCTTGTAATAAAAAAAAGTGGTGATTTTTGTGGGTTTTGTTGGCGGTCGAATAATACCACTGTATTTTTGTGTAATCATCTGTATTGAATCTATTATCTATCACAACTGTAATTAAATCATTGGTACAACATAGCAATGCAATCATTCTGTGAGAGAAAAAAAGTGGCAAAAACCTCAGACCAAGTAAGTCCATAGATAAACCAAATTTTTTTGTTGTCTCAACACCCTTCCTCAACAATACAAATTAAATTCAAATATAATTTTATAGAAACAAAACACTTCACAACTTAAACCATAATCATTAAATTCGCAACTTTAACCTTAAGTCCCTACTTAATTTACAGCATGACACAATTTTTTAAAAACTGTTTTTGATACAGGCTGGGTAAACATATCCGCTATTTGGTTATGTGTATCAACATACTGCAAAACTACTATTCCATTAGCAACTTTATCTCGGACATAATGATATTTTAAATCTTTATGTTTATATGCCTTTTGTATTTTTCAGGATTTTTGGCAATATGAATGGCTGACTTAAAACTGATACAATTTATTTTTATTACATTTAATAAATTCCTTATCCAATATCCTTCAGCGACACCTTTCCCTAGAGCATAAGAATAACTAATAATTACTCGTATTATTAGTTATTCTTATGCCTAGAGCCACATATTCAGACTGTTGATGAGAGTGCAATACATTGTTGTTTATTACTATTCCATGAAACTGAACATCCTTAGAGTTTAAATAAATAGCCTGAAGTTAATTTTCTTTCCAACTTATCACCGGCCCAATCTGAATATCGACGACGGAAAACAGAAAGGGCGAACCCTGAAAACCCAAACTTTACACCAGAGCCGAAAAACATTTGAAAAAATGGAAATTAAATCATATCTTTTTAATGGTAAGTAGTATAATCTTAATTTTTGGAACATATCTATAAAAAGAAAATCTGCATTTAATTGTATATAAAATAATAAGTTCTTGTTACTAGAAATAAGCTTTTTTCGAGTTACAGCTATTGCCTTCAGAATTACAGACCTCAAGAATGGCGTATCTCAGTATGATATTTGTACTGCATCGGAATATTATATCAAATTCGCAAACCTCAATAAGGCTGTTACAATTTTTTGTTTTTATTTGCTGTCAGAAACGAGGTGTAAGGATGACGTGTTAATTGCATGCAATGGCTTGAATAAGTGTCGTATTTAACCTTTCAAATACCCAATGATTGTAATAAAATGTCGTGAGCGTTTCTTAACGAAAATTTGAAAAGTTTTTGAAAAGTTACACGTGGTAACCCGGAAATAACTATGACATAATTATCTCAAAAAACGAGCATAAAAGCTCGTTTTTTTAAATATTTTTTTTATAATAAAAAGGTATTTATTAATCATCGCTATGACGAATTGCTTCAATCCTAATAATATTATAAATGTGAAAGTGTGGATGTTTGGATGTTTGTTACTCAATCACGCAAAAACGGCTGAACAGATTTGGATGAAATTTGGCATGCATGTAGCCTTTGACATGAAAAAGAACATAGGCTACCTTTTATCCCGATTCCTTAAGTAGTTCCTGAGGGAAAATTGAAAATTGTTTACGAGCTAAGCCGCGGGCAGCGAAGCTTTAGACCCAATTCTGAAGTCCACGCAGACGAAGTCGCGGGCAGAAGCTAGTAATTTATAAATTATAATTCGCACAAATGTGTGTTAACTAAAATAATAACAAAAACACTTATAGGTCATTAATTAAATTATCAAGAATAGTAACTTGAGATCGGTTATTTCACCACAACGATATTTATTGCTGGCACAAGGATTCAGTTTTATTGTTTTTTCTTCAACTGTAAGAATCCCATTGCTATTCTTATGATGCATGCCCAATGTTTTATTTTTTCTTGTTTGGGTTGACATTTTTTGGTGACAGTATTTTGTTGTAACGAACAATCTTGTAGATTATGAGGGCTACTTGATTTAGATTGAGGACATAGAGATTGCAGTGCTATAGCATCCCTGCAAGTAGCTACTTCGTTGGATGTGGAGGCTTAGGAGATGGAGTTCGGGGTATGCTGACAGCTCGGTATATAAATTTAAAAAAAATATCATTGTTCGTTTCTGGCCTAAGAGTTGGAGTTCGGGGTACGCTGGCAGCTCGGTAAGTAGCTGGCACATCGTTAATTTTAGACCTAAGGGATGGAAATCGAGCTACGCTGGCAGCTCGGTAAGTATCTGGGTCATTGCTTGTTTCTGAGCTATGAGATGGAAATCGTGGTACGTTGGCAGCTCGGTAAGAAGCTGTTCTTTCTAGCCTAGAAGATAGAGTTCGGGGTACGCTGGAAGCTCGGTAAGTTACTGGCTCATCGCTTGTTTCTGGCCTAGAAGATAAAGTTAGAGCTACGCTGTTAGCTCGGTAAGTAGCTGGCCCATTATTCATTTCTCACCAAGAGAATGGAGTTCGATTTACGCGGTTAGCTCGGTAAGTAGCTGGCTCATTATTCATTTCTGGCTTAGGAGATGGAATTCGAGCTACGCTGGCAGCTCGGTGAGTAGCTATCTCGTCACGTTGATGAAGATTGAAAATCGTCATATCTTTAGTAAATCAACTTGTGAGTTAATAAGTTTTTTAGTACTTTATTCGTTTCCATAATGTAAGAGTTTGGACTGCTTAATGTAGGTATTAATCTATACTAATATAATAAAGCTGAAGAGTTTGTTTGATTGTTTGTTTGTTTGGTTGAACGCGCTAATCTCAGGAACTACTAATTCAAATTGAAAAATTATTTTTGTGTTGGATATTCCATTTATCGAAGAAGGCTATAGGCTATTTAACATCTCGATACGACTAATAGGAACAAGTGAGGAGTCGGTGGCGAGTGTAGAAGCAATTCACTATCCTTTGAATTAGATTCTAAGGAATTCGGACTGTATGTACTACACAGAGTTTCGTGTTTTTTTCTACTTTCATCCTAGTTTCTTTCACTAGTTTCTGTCAAAGTAAATTTTATTCTCTTAAAATTTTAATATTTTTCTTCTTTTCCTCATAATTTTTCATGTGTTTCAGATCATCTATCCAATGTCTTCGTTTGACCATCTAATAAAAAAAAACAACAAAAAATAATAACTACACAATTAGGGTCATGTGATACTGATAAGTGATATTCACATAGCAACATCACTTGCCTTTAAGTCTCACCTAATGGTGAACAAAGCAATGCTATTAGTATTGTTATTAGAACAATAATCTGAGGTAAGGCGGCGGAAGCTATGCAGGCGGGTTCAGAGCCTATCACCATATCAAGCTGAAAAATATTTGCCCTCATGGGAATCAAACCCTGGACCTCCTGATCAGTAAATCAAATTAAGTAAATCAAATTAATACAAGATAAAAAATGTAAATTTGTTAGGAGATGGTAAAGCACCCTTAGGAATTGATCTATAACTTGTACTTAAGTATCGTAGGTAACGTATGTTTTTTATCAACCTAGCTACCTAATCACTGACGTTTTAGATAAATAAACGTTACATAGGTACCATAATTTACATAAATTAAAAACTTTAATGTTTTCACAACACAATTTCACAGACAAAACATACAGGTAAAACTGCCACAACTTTTCATTAGGGCGTCCGCGTAGCGATTTAGGTAGCGTGCCTAGGCCGCAAGCCGATATAAACCGGAATGTTGCGTCACTGTGTGGGGGGAAAGAAGTCAGCAAGAAGTCAATACTTATACTAGGGAGTGCCATAATAGGTTACGTTTGATTGATTTCCCTGTCGAACTACGGGACTGTAGTGACAGTATGTGTTACAACCCCGAACATAAACATGTTATAGACAAGCTTTATAATGACATTGTAAGTGCCCTATGTGAATCTGCTAAGGAGGGGCGTGAAAATAGGCGACCTAAAGGAGAACTGTAACGGGTTGGAACAAACACGTTGCTGGTGCACACAGGGAGGCCAAATTTTAGTTTCACCTTTGGATGTGGCATGGTAAACCGACTTGTGGGAGCGTATATAATGAAATGTGTGAGGCCCGCAAACATTTTAAGTCACGGTTAAAATGGTGCCAAAATCATGAAAACCAAATAAAAATGTATATTCTCGCCTCATATCACTCCAAAAATGACTTTCGTTCTTTCTGGAAGCATACAAATAGGTTACAATGCAAGCCAGGTCTCCCTGTGAGCATTAGCGGGGTGAGCGATCCTGAACAAATTGCTAACTTGTTCAAGGATCACTTTGCGGTTCAGTCTCCTTTGGGACCCTCTGTCACTATGCTGGATACTGGGGCCGGCGTGAACAGGGTTACTAAATTAACCGTTTCTGATATCGCGACAACGATAAAATCTATGTGTAGAGGAAAATCCCCTGGTCACGACAGCCTCAGTATAGAGCATTTGAAATATGCAGGTCCACATTTACCTAGATTGTTGTTTATGCTGTATAATTTTTGTCTAGGGCATAGCTACTTACCTGATAAAATGATACATACAAACTATTGTTGACGAAATAAAAACAAGACGAGGAATCTCTCGGACAGGAGTAATTATAGGCCTATCTCATTAGCGACTGTACTATCGAAGGTTTTTGACAGTATACTTAATACACAGCTAAATAAATTTATAAAACACCGCGATAATCAATTTGTGTTCAGACCAGGGTTGTCAACGGAAACAGCTATTCTGTGTCTTAAGGCGCATAGTGGTCCCAATGACCTTGTGTCGATCGTCCCGCACTGATTACATAGGAGTGAGTGAGTGAGGGTGAGGGGAATATTTAAGCAAACCTTTACGCGTAAGATGAATTATTTCAATAAAAAATTAATTAAGGCGAATAATAAAAATCTAAAAAGACCATCCCCTAGAATATTGTTCACTTTATTTATTGAAATCGAAAGTATACGATTTAACCTAATATTTACGACGCGATTAGGTTTAAAGTTTTAAAATCGAGGCATGTTTGGGTCACATTTTAACCAAGTTTTAATTAATTTATCAAAAAATTTAAAAGACCATCCTCTAAAGAATGCGTTGAATAATAACATATCTTTTTTAAAGATTTTTTCATTCAAAATTTATGAAGAGAACTGGTTTTTTCTGCAGTGATTTGTTATGTTTGACCTTACTATGCGCCTTAAGCACACTGTCACCTACTACACGGAACGCAAGACTCCTGTTGTGGCCTGTTTTCTCGACCTTTCTAAAGCCTTTGACCTGGTTTCATATAATATGTTATGGCAAAAGCTCGAAAAGGCTAAAATACCAAAAGAGCTCTTAAATATTTTTAAATATTGGTACGGAAACCAGGTCAACAATATTCGATGGGCGGGACACTTGTCTTAGCCATATTGGTTGGAGTGCGGAGTGAGGCAGGGGGGGTTGAGCTCACCAACGCTCTTCAACCTATATGTTGACGAGCTGTTCGGCGAGCTCAGCAATACCAGGTCCGGGTGTCACGTTGATGGCGTTAATGTCAACAACATTAGTTACCCCGATGATATGGTGTTGATGAGTGCGTCTGTGTGCGGTATGAGGCGTATCGTTGCTATTTGCGAGAGATATGTGAGATCTCACGGTTTGGCCTACAATGTGTTGAAGAGTCAAGTCATGGTCTTTGAGACGGGGAGGAATCGGCCGGACAAGATACCAAAAATTGTACTCAATGACAGTGTCTTAAAACGGGTCTATAAATTGAAGTATCTGGGCCATATACTAACTCCCGGCCTCAAGGATGACAGCGATATCGAAAGGGAACGCACTGTCAATCAGAGCAAACATGTTGGCTCGTAGGTTTGCAGGATGCTCCAAAGAAGTAAAGGTGTCTCTCTTCAGGGCTTATTGTACAAGCTTCTACTCTTGCAGCCTTTGGGCCAATTATACACAAAGGACCTATAACACCTTGCGGGTTCAATATTATAACAACGCGTTCAGGGTGCTGTTGAAGTTGCCCCGTTTTTGTAGCGCCTCGGGGATGTTCGCGGACGCACACATGGATTGCTTTTTTGCGACAATACGAAAACGATGTGCGTCCCTAGTACGCAGGGTGAGGGGCAGCACCAATAGTATCCTGAGCATGATTGCTGACAGGCTTGATTGCCGGTACGTGAACCACTGTTGCACAATATCTGCCGGTGTGGTGCGGAGGTGATTCGCGTATTCTTGTATGTTGTATTTTGTATTTGTTTATATTGTGGTATGATTATTATTTTAGGGTAAGTACTAACATAGCATAAGTAATATTGTAACTAACAAATATGAGTCTGTGTCACTTGAAAAATAAATTATTATTATGATCTTTATTTACTTTCATTCTTAAATATACATTTTTTTACAATATAAATATAAAAAATATAAATATTATAAAAAAACCTACATCTAGCGGGTCCATCGGCAGCGAGATAATGCCCAAACTACCGGTGGTTAGGGCTGCAGGGTGAGGAACCTCCTGACAATTCGTGCCGTGCCAAGAATTACCGCCTTCTGTATCAGGCCCTTGATCCATCCGCCTAGCGAGAGTCTCTCAAGATGTTGGTCAAGACTCTTCGCTATTAGACCATTCACAGACACCACTATCGGGACAATAACAGTCGAGTCCACATCCCACATGGCGGTAACCTCGTGAGCCAAGTCAAGGTACTTGCTGAGCTTGTCCTTCTCAGCTTTCACGAGGTTCGCGTCATGGGGGATGGTGACATCGACTATCATTACCCGGCGTTGGGTCCGGTCTATTAGCACGATATCAGGCTTATTGGCTGCAATAAACCTGTCCGTGATGATAGAGCGGTCCCAGTAGAGCAAGGCACGACCATTTTCAAGAACTGGCGCTGGTGTGTATTTATAATACGGCACTTCAGTCTCAACAAGGGCGTATCGGAGAGCAAGTTGCTGGTGAATGATCCTGGCTACTTGGTTATGCCTGTGCAAATACTCACTGTTAGCAAGATGCGAACAACCAGAGACTACATGTCGGAGGGACTCCCCAGGGCGGTGGCATGCCCGACAGATGTCGACGGTTCCGTCCTTCATGATGTATTTTCTGTAGTTGTTCGTCTTGATAACCTCATCTGCAATTGCACAGGCAAACCCCTCGGTTTCTCCAAAGAGGTCCCCAAAGCGTAGCCAGTTCACTGACGCCAGCTGGTCCACATCAGACCCAGTGAGGGAATGATAGAACCGGCCGTGCAGCTCCTTGCTCTTCCATACGTCCTTCCGGTCGTCAGTGCTTAACACCGATGGTTTGCGCCAGTTCTCATTCGCCATGGAGAGAGGCGTGAGGCCTTTATCAACTGCTACTACCTCTCGGTGCACACCATTCTCGTTGTTACGGAAATACTCCCTGAGACTATACACCTCGCGATTATGGAGGTTCTTGGCGTTTAGAAAGCCACGACCCCCCAGCTTCCGCGGGATGTACAGTCTCATAACAGACGATCGTGGATGAAGCATGCGGTGAGATGTTAGCAGTTGACGAACCTTTCTGTCCAGAGCGTCTAACTCAGTTTGAGTCCATCTTAGTATGCCAAAGGAGTATATCAGTAGAGGCATCACCCATCCGTTGAAAGCACGCGTTTTATTGCCTCCCGACAAAAGGCTGTTAAGAACCTTTGTCAGACGCCAATAAAAGCGCTCCTTCAGAGACTTCTTGATATCAACTTAGGATATACCCAGAGACTGTGACATACCAAGGTACTTGTAGGTCTCGATCTCGGAGAGGGATTTGATCGTTATTGTCTCTGAAAGTTGTAAATTTTCAGAGTTTACAACTTTCCCTCGCTGTACATGCATGACCGCACATTTATCCACACCGAACTCCATCTTGATAGCATTGCTAAAAACCTCTGTTGTTTTTAACAATTCTATTAGATCTTGGCGATTATGTGCAAATAACTTAAGGTCATCCATATAAAGTAGGTGAGATATGATCTCACCACCTCTACGGAATCGATAGCCTAATCCTGACTCCTTCAGCAACGTGCTGAGAGGGTTCAGAGCCAGGCAAAACCACAAGGGACTCAGACTGTCGCCCTGGAAGATGCCGCGCTCAATCCTAATCAAGTCCTGCGGGCCAGAGGGGCCCGATGCATCGCCTGGTTGACAAAGGATTGTGGCCCACTGGCTCATACACGTGCATAGAAAAGATTTCAGGCCTGCATTTATTTTATACAGATCTAAGATCCTCTCCAGCCATGAATGAGGCACCGAGTCATAAGCCTTTTTGTAGTCAATCCAAGCAGTGCAGAGGGCCCCTCTCCTCCGCCGGACTTGTTGACTAATGGTCATGTCTATGAGGAGGAGCTCCTTAGTACCACGGGACCCAACCCTACACCCATTTTGAGTATCGGCCAAAATATTGTTCACAACTAAGTGTGCATAAATTTTTTGCCTCAAAATGGATGTAAGGAGCTTATAAATGGTTGGTAAGCACGTGATGGGTCTATAGTTTTTTGCTTCCATGGTACTACCAGACTTATGGAGCAGGAAGGTCATACCGGTGGTAAGAAGACTGGGGAGAGAACCCACCTCCAGGGCTTCTTGGAACTGCGCTGCCAAGCGGGGGTGAGAACCTCGGAACCATTTTATCCAAAAGTTGTGCAATCCGTCCGGCCCAGGACTTTTCCAGTTCTGTGCCACACGTATTGCACAACTAACGTCATGAGGACCTATAATAATTGATTCCATCGGCTCGATTTGTTCGCACTCCCGCGCGACAGCACAGATCCAATCTCCCTCCGTGTGTTCAGCAGGCGCCGACCAGATGCCGCGCCAGAAATCATTCATGGTATCAGCATCCGGCCGCCGCCCACCACTTCCACGCTGGTCGGTTCCCTCCCAATCTCGGTATACCTTCCTTTGATCGCTGTGAAAGAGACGATTTTGCCAATATCTATTGACACGTTCTCTGTAGCGACGAATACGGTTAGCCCACGCATACACTTTCTGCTTCAGGTAATCAATGCGTTCCGTGGCATTGGCATAGTATTGCTGAGGTCTGATACCAGTTCCAGCAAATGCCTGTGTCACGAAACGCATTATTCGAGGGCGTCTGTTCCCTCGTCTGAAGCAGATTAGCTTTGCAATGAGAGTCCTTGACGTGTTAATACGACGCTCTATCCGCTCTTGCCATGCAGGTACGGTCCCGGTATCCCGCTTTACACGTTCTGAGTCCGGGAACCGGACACGTGCTATGCGACATACCGCGATCGCACCACAGTACATGATAGAGTGCGTATCAACTAAATCTTCACTATCCCGTAAATATGGGGACAGCAAAGCGTTCACGACTCCCATTAGCGCTATATTTCGTTTATGGGTGGGCAAACGAGGTAATCGAGGCCTAGATTCCGGTGCAAATCGATATTGGGAAATCGCATCCTCCAAAGCCCCCCTCAGTTGCTCTCTTACCTGGTCAGTTATACTATCGTTTGTCCGACCACTCGCATCGATGACAGAATCCACAGGGCCCGCGGGTGTCTCGCTCAACTCCATTATAGGAGCAGGCAATGCAGCCGGTGGGTTCCGCACCAAGGCAGGGCTCGGGCAAACAGCTAGTATCTCCAGGCGTAGCCGCTCAAGTGCAGAGTCATCCAGAAGCCTAAGCCGTTGAATTACTCGCACCTGATCCGATAGCCGTTGTGTGGTCACGTTGACGGTTGGTTCAAGAGCCTGGAACAAAGTCAGCATCCTAACACGGTAAGCCGTCAGGTTAATTCCCCCCCCTGTAGCCCCATAGTATGCTCGCATGCAGTTCTCGTTCATTACTTGAGACCATCGCATGCGGCGCACTACACCACCGGTAGCGGGAGCCGATTGCGGGGCAGAAGGCCCCGCCAGCCCCAAGCGTGCCGACAGTGGGGGACGTCCTCGTCGCGCAGGTGGTCGTGGCGGCGGCGTCCAGGGTCCACTGTCATCACTCGACGAACTGCGTGCACTCGGTTCGTTATCTTCACTAAGCACTGCGCTCGGAGACGATGACGGGGGGACGGGTGATGGTGGTTGTGCGCTCCTTGGTTCCGCTCTTACTCGTGACGTCGATGTTTTTGATCTTGTGATCATTTTATTATATTTAAATTTCTTTTATGCGACGTTTTTCCGAAATCGGTGCTATGTTGACATTTGGATGTCATATCGGTTTGCTGTAATTTCCTTTTCTTTTCAGTTAAATGTATATTTTCTTCCAAAAAACATGCGGCTGTTGTTGCATTAGATTTAATTTTGAATTTTGATGTAAATTTTCCCAAATATTAAAGAAATAAATTGTAAAATCAAAATAAAATATCACATAAATACAATTGACGTCTTGTCGTGGCAGCGGTTTTTTTTTTTTTTTTTTTTTTTTTTATTATTATTATTATTATTATTATAATGACGACTCGTATGATTTGTCTTAAATAACTAAAGTACACAAAATTGAATCTGGTAAATTGTAGTATATTTGAAGTTATTTCTTGTATTTAGAAAAGTATAAACCGTGATAATGTCGTAAGAAAGAAGTATTTAAAATCCATCCCGAGATAGTAATAGTAACGATTTATAAGAAAAGCATCCCGCAAGAAAGTCGTAACCGATGTGGTGCATATAAACGGGAGCGACGTAACAAAATTTTTATTGTAAACACAATCTTCTTCAAGGCGTATCTCTAAAAATTTTTGAATTCACCATTTTATTGGCAGTTACGCCCATCAAAATTTGACAGAGTTTACAAAATACTGCCTTTTTTCAGATATCATGTTGTCGTAGAAAAACAAGACCCAGATCATTCGACGCAGAAGAAAAAGCTGATTAATACCATATATTTAGTCTAGTTACGCCCTTTTTGCGTGTGCGTATGGATTGAGGAGCCACATCACGAAATCAATCGAAATCCCGCCCAGATTTAGTAGCAAATTAGATAATTTTGTAGGCGAAATCCTGGAATTTGTAGCAACACACATCAAGAGTTACATCAATTTAAAGGTGGCTCCTCAATTCAAACATCTGGATTGAGGAGCCACCTAGAACTCGGAAATTATTATATGTACATTTTTGAAAATTTAGTATCATTTACTAGTAATTTTGTCTAGAACCTACAAAAAATTTGGTTCGGATACTGCTAAAACTCGACAAGATACAATACAAAATGTGTGGCTCCTCAGTCCATACACGTACAAAACTTGTCAACGTGAATTTCCACGAAACTAATAGAGCAATTTTATTTTGGAGTGCATGATCATTTAGTAGTAATTTTGCTAGAATTTGTAGCATAGAAATAATGTGGGAGGACTTAGTGAAATTAAAAATATAAAGCAATATATCGTCGTTGCGCCTGCCAAATCCCACATGTGAAAATAACTAGGTTGTGGGAAACAACAAAAAACTAGTTATTGATTTTTTTTGTAGGAAAAGTATAATATTGTTTTCAATAATATACAATCAGGTGTAATGATAATGTCCATGATTAGAGAGCAATAAATTTTTTTATTCAAAAAATGCACATAACGGGTTTGTCATGGGCAATACAAATTCTCGATGTGTAAATATGCACATATCGAATTACAAACAGAACTCAATTTATAATCATTTCTAACAATTATGTGTTAGTTGTAGGTTATAGGTAAACAAAAATCAACATAAATGGTTTACAAAATAATCTTAATTAAGGAAAAAAAAATCTAACAATATTTTTATAACAATCAACTCCAGAGTTCTTCAAAATAAGAACAAATAACAATATTTCAACACAGTTTTA
Source organism: Schoenobius gigantellus (assembly GCA_963935595.1). Lineage (NCBI taxonomy): Eukaryota > Metazoa > Arthropoda > Insecta > Lepidoptera > Crambidae > Schoenobius > Schoenobius gigantellus. The sequence goes on along the minus strand of OZ012541.1, from coordinate 42,356,939 downwards.
CTGTAGGTATGACACATTTAACAAAGCAGGAATCTCAAAAACCTATGTACCTACGATACACGTAGCAATAGGGTTTATATTCTTAAAAAATATTTAACTTTATTAAAATGTATAATTATGTTCGAAAAATATTAAACAATCACAATTTTTTTAAAAGTAAGTAAAGAGATCGAAGAAGTTATAACAATGTAACCTCATATAGGAACTCTAAGCAGTCTTATCATACACAACGAAATTTTTTATAAGCCTATTATTACGTACTTACCTATAAGGCACATTATTTAAGTACCTAGTCATAATAAAAAGTAGTTAGCTATATTTGACTTATTATTTAATCAGACTAATGTAAACATTTTTAAGATGGGTTCCTGGGCATTCTGGTGTCATTGGCAACGAGAAGGCCGATGAACTCGCTAAAACTGGAACTATAAAACCACAAATAGGACCGGAACCTTTTTGTGGGATTTCAAAGAACCAGGTACACAACTTTCTAAATGAACAACTTCTTAGAAACTCATTCGAACTCTGGAAATCTACTCCAGGGCAAGAACACGCGAAGGCACTAATACAAGGCTACTCGCGTAAACTAACTGACGAGCTTCTGCAGCTTAACAGGAAAAACATCAGTGCAGTCGTAAGAACCTTAACTGGACATTGCGGCCTGAATAGACACATGTTCAACCTCAAGATTAGGGACAACGACATCTGCAGATTCTGCAATCAGGAGCGTGAAACTCCTAAACACCTTCTGTGTGACTGCAGCCCACTGATTCATCGGCGTAGCCTTCATCTGGGAAGACACATCATGAGACCAGATGAAATACAAACTCTCCCAACCCAAAAAATCCTCAATTTCATAGAGGGTTTGGGCTTGAAGGAGATACTCTAACGGTGCTATAATTCACAATAGATCTTTTAGGTCGAGGTGAAAAGGCCTACAAGGCGAAAGCCCGTACAATAACAACAATAATAATAATGTAAACATACTCCCTAGATATAGCTCTCTCATTTAATTACCTATAAGTACCTATGTTTTTCAATTACTCATATAAAAATAAACATTATTTAAACAGCCTTCATCAATAATATCACTTAGACTTAACCAAAATTAACCTTACAAAAGATTAACTTAGGTACCTACTACTAATGAACATTATAAAATATTTCCGAATAGCATCAAAAAGCTCAATTTAAGGTAACTATAGAAAAGGTAAATTTGATTAAAAATATGCATATTCACTCATGTCAAGAAATTTTAGTATTTCAGGTTATCGTAAAACGCATGGTAGTCTTGATGCAGGAATGTCTTGAGTGCTTGAAGACATTCGTATTTAGATTTTTCAATTTTGCATTGCTCCTTATAAAGTTGTTTAGGGTTCTGATTAGTATTAATCTTACGTACTCTCTGCGGAAGAATTGTCCAGTCTTCAGAATGTCTCAATTTAAAAAAAATAGCACCATCTTTATATAAAAGCGCTCGTAAGTCACTGACCGTTGGAGATGGTTCACATGATACGGTTGGTTTGGTCTTGCATCTGTCATTTTGCTTATATAATCACAGGGAGCATAAATTGGAGGCCGAAACTTCCTCTCTAAAGTAGAGTGAACACTATCGACCTTCATCATTGTGTGACCCTTTTCTAAGATGATCTGTTCTATCTCAATCTTCATCTGTACTGATAATGTCAGCAGCGCCGATGATAACACCTTGTTCCTATTCTGATATGAACAGCCATCCGTAATAATACATTTTTTTTGTACCCTGTCTGTCCTTTAATGAAATCTATAACACAGCTCGTAAACTCGTTAGCTGTTACACCGCCGTTACCTTCGTGCCAGACATATAGATGCACATCCTTGTTATTGTTTACGTAAATCGAGTAATTATGCATCTGAAGCTTAGTTTTATAATACTGAGCCGAAACCAACAGTTTCGGGCACAGAAGAACCCCCTGGACATCGATGGTTACAACCAAAACTTCAGATGAGCTCATGACATACGCTTCAATTTGAGCTTTATAAGCTTCTTCTTTTTTATCACATGTAGTCCATATTCTTCATCTGAAACGTTCCCTTCTTTTCTTGCAAAACAAATGTCGCACTTATCTTTTCGTGGCGTAAAGATCGAAATCTTTTGCTCGTCCAATATTCTGTTAAAAAGCTTACGACGTGCAGGTTTTTTTCCGTTTTCAGTGCACCATTCTTCATAAATACGATACATATGACTTTTTGACTCAAATGCGTTTTCCACATAAACTCTGGTAGTGCTAGATCTACAGTAATGACTTGGCACTTTATTTAAAAGACCCAACCATTCTCTAATAATGTTTGCCTTGGCTGTCTTATCTGTAAGTTGCTGCTCAGAATTTGCGTTGGTAATAGCTTTACGCTTTTGGTGTTTCAGTCTTAGATCCACCCCTTCCGACATCGTATCGTGAGATTCTTTTATCCATTCCGAAAGTGTATCAGTATGTATATTAAGCGTCTTTGTCAAAAAATGTTTGCACACTCTAACCAGCTCGTCTCGATCATTAGTAAAAAAGTAATCAAATGCCAAATGCTTCTGAGAATCATCTTTCTTAGTTTTGCGCCTTCTCTGGATAGGTCGCATACGGACCAAATTCTTTAGGTACGCTTTCTTTGAATCCCAAGATAAACTCCAGAAATATTTGAAGATAGATTTCCGTTTAGTTTCGGAAATCAATCCACATAAAAAGCTCCGATGGGAATTGACAAAACAGGCATGGTTACATGGTTTTTCAAGTAAACATTTTTCAAGTTTTTCTATAAATTCATAGCTGGGTTTTTCTCCTTTACCTGCCAGTTTTCTTTTTCTTCCCATGTACTTTTTACCCAATTCTCTGTTTTTTTGAGAAAATTTTCTGTTTTTGTTATTGCTTTCACCTTCATCATCATATTCAAAGCCATGCTCATCTTCTTCTATAACAAAATTGATTTCGTCTTTCAACAGAAACTGTCCAGTATTCTGATGAGAATACTGGACAGTTTCTGTTGAAAGACGAGGTAGTAGTTGTCGTCATAGCCATTGATACCATCTTTATCTATAGTAAACTCACCTGTGATTTCATTTAAGATATACCCCGCGATGGAACCTACGCATTCAGGTTCGTTTACGGTCTCAATGACAGGTTCAGGCTCAAGTATAGTCGATAGAGTGTCAATTATATTGTGATTAAGTTCAATCTGATCGTCTTGCAAATCTTCAAAAAGTACGGTTGTTTTTGTTTCATTCGTAATATTATTCAGTATGGAAATACTTTTATCACTATGAAAAGTTTCATTGCTGTTGCAGTTCAGAGTCATTATTGGGTCGTAACCATTTGAAATAAATTCATCGCATGGAACAAAAGCGATGTCTTGATTGATATTAACGTCGTTACCTGTAGCCAAATTTATAAGCAACTGTGCTCGGGACTGTTTACACCAAGCAGTCATTTTCGCACGAACCTGCAAGGGATCATAAAAAAGAATTTTATGAAGCTGCATACCTTGAAAAACAGTCTCAGCTATTAAAAAGAATAGATATCATCATCACACCTAATACTCACTTACTATGGTATTTTATTATAATTAGAACAAAGCCACAAACCGATGTTGAATTCAAATTAGCGATAAGGAAGCCTTGTAGGACTGTAGGTAGTTAGATAATGCGTTAAAGGTAAGTAAGTACAAGTAGATATAGATATATTAGGTAATATTTGTTATTGTTTATTCATTTATTTTATTCACCGGCAGTACATACTGCTCCAGGAAGGTTGGATGTGGATAAGCACTTATGTTAGTTCGCGGCAATAACAAGGCTGTATAGTCTCATTTACATAATATATTACATAGTACCCTTATATCCAACAGTAGTAGCTAGTTATATTGGCATGAAAACTGCTGCTTTAATTTGAGGTTAGAATTGTCAATTTACATAATGTACTTAAAACGACAAGTATTTCGTTAAGGATTAACTTAAATTTACACTTTCCAATACCAAATTCTTTAATTACTTACCATTCACACAGTTTTATACTGAGAAAACTATTTTATTTTCACAAATTTAAACAGATTCACATAATTTGGCACGCGCACTCTTACGACTGACGTAATGTACAAATCCGGTATGTGCTTAATTGCACTTTCTGAATTTTCGCTAACTGTCAATACACTTATGGGATTCGTAAAACCATGTTCCCGATCAAATTCCACAAAACGGATTTCACTGGCACATGCAGGAAAAAGAAATGAATTGATTCATGAAATAATAAAAAAATCAAAAATATGCACATATGGGATTTGGCAGGCGCAACGACGATATGTGGCTCCTCAATCGAGACGTTTTGCATATAAATGATTGACTGTATCTTCGCGAAATCACAATGGAATCAAAAGCTTGGGGCGCCAACATTTAGTAGAAATTTCTACTAAATAACTACGTACAATTTATCAGTGTACATATAAAGGATCTGAAGAAAAACACACTTTCCGATATTCCATAGGAAATTGTTGTTAAGGGTGACCACCTTAGAATAATAACGCGTTATTATTCTAAGGGTGACCACAATAAAATGAAATCAGGATAACTGGTTCATGTTTATTTCTTTTAACATCAGTCATATAAAAATAACAAACATTGATTTCGCTATAATTAATTAGTGACATTATAGCACTTTTCTTAATATTCTGAAATGAAAGTATTCAACACTGAGCTCATCAAAAACATTCGTTTTATTCTCAGAAGAATTTTATTTATCATTGTTATGACAGCGCTGACATCTGTTGTAGTTTTTTTTTGCAACTTTCTCATTCTTTGTGAGCAAAGGTTCACCGCCATACAGCCTACCCTTTGCTCCGAGTTGATATAATCATGTAAACATTTTAGGTGAACTAAAATAGATTGTGTCCGGTTTTTATGTATAGAATAGAACAGAATATTCACTTAGTTAATAATAATTTCGCCTAAGCACGAAAATCCCGCTCTCAGTGCGGTTCTAATAATTATTGTTTTGAGCGATCATGGTTAGGGGGCAGTTGAAGCTCGCTTGCTTTCACCTTCGGCCACATCTTCACTTACCATCATTACATACTCGTAACATTTCACCACCTACCATTCACATACCAGATAAGATGAAGGCCAAGAGCTTCCCTGTCGTATGTAAAAAAAACAATAGTGTAACGGGCGTTCCGTTACACTATTGTTTTTCTAAAAATGTTTTCCATTCATAGTGTTGGCGCACTTGATTGAAACAAATTGACTGACGTGACGACCGCGCGCGAAAAACTGTAACTTCGTCATCCGTTGCGTGATCGGTTTAAGGCGAGGAATTTCCACGTGCAAGCCCATATGTTCCGCACTTCACACCGTTCATTTGTACATGACGTTAGCGCGGACGCGGCCACTGAACAGGCGCCAACATCATGTGCCGCACAGTAAAAATATAACAGTACAACAAGGACGTTTTATATCGTATGCAATATACTTTTTGCTAGGTTACAAATAAGTATTGATTTATAAACTGAGGTAAGTACCTACAGTAATACAACCAATAAAGATACAGCTTTATGACTTCATTGCTATTTTTTATTGCATCTTTACTTGTATGTAAATATGGACACTTTTTAATTGTTACTTTACATAGTATTTTTATTTGACAAACAACCACGTGATTTTTTTAATAACTTAAAAATAACAAAGTTTAAAAAGCTTTTATTTGCTAGTGACGTCATTGTACTCGTCCACCATTATAATACCGATACAAACATATATTTTATAAGAAAGAGACGTAAAGCAATTATCAATAATTAGACTTTTCAAGATTCATCATAATTAGACCGTTTCTTCACAATTTCAAAGGTTTTAAATGTTTCTATGATGTGTTATTAATAAAATGTAAATTAAAATTTTATGCATATTTCTTTTGTGCAGTATAGAATGCATCACTAGAACACAAGAAATGCTCGATTAGCTAGAACTGGCTAGAAGTAGTATTTAAAACAAAAGCTAAGAATATGACTGACGCGGCGGCATATACTTATAAAGCACTGTTAAATTTTTTTGTTTGACTTCGACGGCTATTCGGTTTGATTTAGAAATAGTAGATTGTTACACCGAGCGCTAAGTGACTTATTAATGCCCGCGGATGTTTGGTGCACGAGCACTTGGTCGAGGACCAAACATCCCGAGGCATTAATAGCTCACTTACGAGGTGTGTAATCTGCTTTTCCTTCAACTTATTAAAAAATAATAAAAAACTGAAGTTGACTGTAGAAAAACTTATTTATTTATGACAAAAAAAATGCAAATTGTTCTTATTAAGAAACCAAACCTTATCTTGACGGTGGTGACGGAAGTGGAAAATCCACAAAAAAAAAACTCACTGTCATGTACACCACAAAACCCTTATTTCTTGCCGTCAACATGAATGTGCACCAAAAAACACCACTTTCACTGCACAATATTCACTCGAATACAATTTTTAATTTATTAAAATAAAAGCTAATCTTCGCCATTAAAGCCAATTGCCTCTCTTTTTTAAATAAAATTGGCTTTGTAGGGTCCTATCTAACTTGTTTTGCGCATGTGTATTTTTTGTGACATGTTATACAACCACTCAAATCTCTTTGGAAAAATGCCTACATTTTGTATGAATTGTATGAATATGAATTGTAATTTCTTTTTAAATTAGAAAAACAAACAACAGGGCAATTATGTTGAACGGGTCATTAATGAAATTTCATACAATACTACTGCCGTTTTCCAGGGTAGTAATGTATTACTTAGTGTTGCCTTTTCCGATGATTAGAGTAAAATTAATGAGTAGTTTGAAGAAAAATATTTTAATAGATATATGTAGGTATTTGAATACATTACTGAATAAATAAGCACTATAACTTATTTCGATTTGATTTGTTAACCGACTTCACTGACTTCACGAAGTTATGAGGTAACACATACCTCATAGCTTCGTCATTTATTAACTGATTTTCAAAATTCTAGAAACAAGCTCAAACCTGTTTTTGATGTGCTACCATCATCAACGCTGGCCAAGTGCGGGTTGGTCGACTTCACACACAACCTAAGAATTTCTTTACACGTGTGTGCAGCGGCCGGCGCGCCGGCGCGCTACTTAGTGGTAGGTATTTATAACGCTGCATTGCGTGAGTGACAGGGGCGTGCATGTACTAAACAAGATTATCAAGAAGAAAGCCACAAATCGCTATGAATATCAGGCAACCGTATTAGTCTCTAAGCAAACTGGTTTTAAAATATTAATTAATATTCTACCACCTCAGGCCTGTAAGAAAACTCGGCAAGTACTACACATCTAGCGTTCTTTACCATGATGACTTTACATTTGACGACACGGTTAGCGCACAGAGTTCGAGTGATCGCCTACTACGCAACTGGTCGCGGGTTCGATATTTTTAACCGACTTCAAAAAAGGAGGAGGTTATCAATTCGGTTGTATTTTTTATGTTTGTTACCTCATAACTCCGTCATTTTAAACCGATGTCCAAAATTATTTATGTATTCGATAGAGTATAGCGCAAGGGTGGTCTCATGGTCACCAAAGTCAGGATCTGATGATGGGATCCCATAGAAAATCGAGGAAAGCACTAAAAACACACTTCTTTCACTAAAAAGATTTCATTCACTGAAAAGTTAAAAATAAAAAATATTTTACAAAAAATAAAAAACGACTTCAAAAACACTGAAAGCTTAAAAATAATATAAGAATAGGTACAGACAACATCACACTTCTATATTGAAGTCGGTGTCAAATTTTAACTCTTTCTAGGAGATTATCGTTTGGCGCCGACTTCAATACAGAAGTGTAATGTTGTCTGTACCTATTCTTATATTATTTTTAAGTTTTCAGTGTTTTTGAAGTCGGTTTTTATTTTTTGTAAAATATTTTTTTGTAGTTACGGGACAAATATTATGTATGGAATACAGAAATATGTTCCGGTCTGGGCGTATGTGCATGTGATATGTAATATATTCTATGTTTGTAACTTTGATGACACGGTTAGCGCAGAGGTCGAATAATCGCCTACTGCGCAACGGGTCGCGGGTTCGATTCCCGTACGGGACAAATATTTTGTATGGCCTACAGAATTTTTTTCCGGTCTGGGCGTATGTACATGTGATATTCTATGTTCGTAACTGCACCCACAACACAGGAGAAAATCTTAGTGTGGGGCGACGTTTTCAAAAAGAAAAAAACTGCACCTACGACACAGTTGAAAATCCTAGTGTGGGCCGACGTATTTATATAAAAACACTTTCATTACTGAGTGACTGACAGATTACGCACAGCCGTAATTAAAAGGCACAAAAAGCGGAAATTTGACATGTATGTTGGAAATTCGCCATCTAAGGGGGTAAAACTAAAAAATAATAGTTTGTATGGAATCTCTATGACATTTATGCGGGCGAAGCAGCGGGCAAAAGCAAATATTTTATAAAGTTTCACAAAATTCCGCTGATCAGATATTTTCTTTTAATACAATGAAGTGATCTTTACATAAATCGAACGGAAATTTATGTTAATTATTTTTTACTTTTTTATAATCAACTCACGCTTGACCATAAATGTTACGAAATTTAAAAGATTCCTAAAATACTATTTTACTGTTCATAATCATATATAATACATAGGCTCGAATAAAACTCTATTATTTAGCTACATGTATAATGTGCTGTTGATTCTACCTTCTAAAGCTTTGATGCAAGGCGTTGTGAATAAAGGGGGTAACATTAAGTATTTAAAGGAATTCAGCAATAAAGTTTTATAGGAAACATTATTTTGAACCTATAAATCGTTGCATATTTACTTGAAGAAATTATCATACTGGTTTATTAACACTGCACTGTGCTATATGGCCGCGGCAATAAAATATAAACATTTGGGAAATAAATATTTACCACTTTTCTTTCAGCATTTTTTGTATGCATTTGATTTAACATTTCGTTTTTGACTTCTTTTATTAGCGATTTTTACACATAAAATAACTTATAGAAAAAAAGAACGAAAAATATATTTTTTCACACATAAAATAATTTAGGAAGAAGGATTAAAATAGTTTTCTCCTTTATAATACCTAATAATCCATTATTTACACTATTCACCATATTACTACACTAATCTATAATAATAATGAAAGTTAACAAAATAAACGCAAACTGCAAAATTAAAATTCGATCGTAAAGAAACACGTAATATATTTTTTTGCGCCCGCGACACGAAGCGACATGACCATACCCTGAGACGACTTGGCGAGTACTGTCTTATATGGAGCGCGATTGCAACCAAGCGAAATTATAGAATTTTCGTCATTTTCCTAAATATTTTATATGTCATCAAAAAATCTGTCTTCACAGTTCACTAGATAATAACGAACTACGTGTTTTGGTATAACTTTTATACTGTTTTATGTATATTTCGATTTCAAATCGTGGTTTTAGTTTTTGATTTAGACCTATGTTTGGATTTTTTTTCTATCGAGTGAAATGGAGTAAATCGTGTTTCTGCTTTCACAGTTCACTAGATTATATCTTCAAGTTTAAGGTGTGTGAATTTCAGAATTGTGGGTTCTAATATTATCCAGATCTAGACGTTCTAAGATCGGCAAATTTGGGAAATCCTCGCCTTAACTACTGTCATCTCCGTGTGCCTTTTGTTTAAATACAGCAGAATAAAAATGAATCGAAAAATACGTTTTTCTTTATCTTACCTTTATATCTTTTTGCTTTTTGCAAGAATACACGTAAAAAATACTACTACTATATTTTTTATACTTTTATTCGTGTTAATCCCACGGCGCACAGATATGCTACCTATCCAATTATAATCTAGATGTACTTATCTACTTATATATCTAATCAAATTTTATTTTTGTTCGCCGTGGGTAATTGTCTCATAGTAAAATCCCAATGTCCTTTACATCCCCTACAATTTACATTGCCAACTTGTGACATTAGATGTTAAGTTATAGTAGGTACTCAGTAAAGTCACTACCTATCTTTGCCTTACACTGGTTACATACAGCAAGGCAAGCACTGCTGCATGGCGGTAGAAATAAACTGTACGTCTGTACGGGTACTATATAAATAGTAGGTATACAGGATGGATTTTTGAGATGGGATTTAAAGGGCAGGTACATTAACCGTTATAGTTACAAGAAAACATTGTTAGGCAGCCATCCATAACTTTTTAAGATATTCTGATCTGCATTCACAGATTTTGGAAAAAAATAACAGTCAATAAAAAAAATGCTGAGATAGTAAAAAAAATGTTTATGTCTATCGATCCTATTTCATGTAGGGATCAAAAGACTCTATGAGACCATTTAAGGTATGAGTACTAGAAACGTCAGAAATCGCCAAAAACATTTCCCATACATTTTGTACGGAAAATCCTCGGATCCTATTTCTTAAGGTGATCTCTCTATGAATCCTATTTTTTACTTTAAAAGAAAACTGTAATTTAAATAAATACTAAATTAAATCATTTAAACATATATTTTTAAGCAAACGCAAAAATATCCAATCTATCTATGAAATAAATTGCCCAAAATGTCCGCCGTCTTCACGAATAGACATAAGTTGACTCGCTTTTGTACTGAGGACGTAGCAGCTAATAATTTTCTTGGATGGATGTTATTTATAGTCCTCGTCAATGCATCTTTCAGTTCCTGAACACTGTCGTATTCCTTTTTATAGATTTCGTTTTTCAGGTAGCCCCATAAAAAAAATCTAGTGGCGTTAGATCGGGGCTAAGAGGTGGCCACTTTATTGGACCATGTGTCCCTATCCACTGTGTCCTGAATTGTCTGTTCAAATTGGAACGCGTACGGCGGCTGTTATGTGGTGGAGCGCCATCTTGTTGAAAATAAACTTAACAGTTTCCCTCAAAAGTAAAAAATAGGATTCGTAGAGAGATCACTGTATGAAATAGGAGCTGAGGATTTTCCGTACAAAATGTACGGGAAAAGTTTTTGGTGATGTCTGTCATTTCTAGTACTCTTACCTTAAATGGCCCCATAGTCTTTTAATCCCTACATGAAGTAGGATCGATAGGCATTAAAAACATTTTTTTTTGCTATCTCAGCATTTTTATTGTTGACTGTAACTTTTTTCCAAAATCTGTGAATGCAGATCAGAATATCTTAAAAAGTTATGGATGGTTGCCTAGCAATGTTTTCTTGTAACTATAACGGTTAATGTACCTGCCCTTTAAATCCCATCTCAAAAATCCATCCTGTATAGTACCCGTACAGACGACCCTGGTACAAAATCTCCACCACCGACATGTAGGTGTTTTAGTGGAACTTTCTAATAAAGCTGTTATAATTATTTATGACATTTCCACGAGAAAAGCTTAGGGAGCATAGGCCAAATGCCACGGATGGGTTCTTGCCTTGTCATCCGATTGCCATTGCCTAAAAAAGTGAAGTGAGGGTTCTTGTCATTTAATAAAATTTAATAAAGAAGCGATCTTGTCTTGAAAAATTAACTCAGAATCCGTTTGGCAGTTTTAAAGTTTGTCGTCTATAGGAACAGTTGGCTTCGAAAGTAGATAAACATTTTAATACCATGTCACACCAACTATTAACAATGCAATATAGGTGTAACCATACTAAATAAAAGGAATAGTTGGTGTGACATGGTACTAAATCTGCTTAAAATGCTTATCTTCTTTTGAAGCCGGCTGTACATATAAGCAAGCGAAATGCTTTTTGTAATATTAGTAGGTATACGTTTAAAAGTACGGTGAAATCACTCATTGAATGTGAAGTGCACGGATCGATCGTAAATTACTCTGTTAATAGAATTTCACGGTCCCATCGGAAATCACTCGAGTTATCGGTAAATCGGCGGATAATCGATTGAGATGTGGTCGGCGGCGCTGCGTATTATTTCGCTCGCTATCACTTTCAGTGTACAGGTAAAATAAGCTTTAGTTTTTTACTAACACGATCCAAATGAGAGGCAAATGTGGAATAATTTTTCTTAAATGGTGCATATTTTCCTAAAAAAAAAACGATTTATTAGATGTATGAAAAATCTTTTAGAACCACAATTACATAAAATTAGACTTTTTGTTACCTGCCAACTTATGTATACTTTTCTTCCTGATCCCGAATAACAACTTTTTGGAGATCAATGGGGTTGCTGAGGGAGGTAAGTGTATAAGCCACGTTCTAACGCCACACACAAGCAGGCGGTTGCGTCAACATCTCTTGGCGTCGTAGGTAATAAATTATTCTAACTTTCCCAGAAAATCTACTCGTGCACGGCGACTGCTTTATGCATAGCTTTTATTAATGTCGCTTAGGCGCGCTGACCGAACTAAAACATTACTTTTTACACGTTTTAATAGATTTTTGGAAAACTGGGGTACAAAATAAAAATTGTACTTTTGCAATTTTCTAGATACAACAAAAATGCACGTCTATTAGTAAAACTTTTATGTCATTTATTATTGTATTTTCTGATTCACAGCAGTTTTAAAATATTGAACAGTGATCTTTGGATTTTATTTCTATCGAGTGAAATATTATTAATCATGTTTCTGTCTTTAAAAATGTTCAAAAATATTACATATGAATTTTAGAACTGTGTGTTTAATATTTGTGGTGGTACAGTCAATCGAAATTGTTCGAAAGCGGGAAGTTATGGACGCTTCCCACTCACGCACATGACCGACTATTGGTCACCGATTTTTTGATGGTCGAAAATGAAGCATATACCATAAGAATAACTAATAATACTCGTATTATTAGTTATTCTTATGCATATACGTTGCAATGCACATGAACTATAAAAATTCGACCAAAAAAGAAACGTAGAAAATGGAACGTTCAGAAATGCATGCGAATAATAAGAACGGACATGTATTGTCACTGTTCGAGATGGATGTATCAAACACACACCTTCCTCTGTAAATTCTTGCTAAAATCCATTAAGTGCACTTTTCTCGTTAGCCACCGACAAATTGACAGACCGGTGCGTTGAGTCGATCATAAGAGTCGGAGGAAAAATCGGTCCGATTATCAGGCCTACAAAAAGTCTGGCGTAGGCAGGTTAATTTCTAGGTCATGTTGCTAATATTAAAAAAAAACTGATCTCAAAGTTTCGGCGAATATATTTCTTGCATATTAGACAAATTGTAAAAAAAGTTAAAAATCATGTAGTTGAAACAAAGAACCATTACACGAGCATCAGTTACGTGTATACAAATGCTTTTCAGTAAGTTGGGATTCAGAACAGTCTAATTAGCCCTCCTAACTAGCTACCTAAGCATTGTTCTAAATTGTTAGCCATAAAATAACCAGGCGACCCGCAAACAGCTTTTGTGAGGTTGCTTCGTAACGCGAAATATACGAGTAGTCTAATAACCATTGTTATTGAAATACACATCGATAAATTTAGATGCAGGTTAAAATAAAAACTACGAATAATCATTGGAACATGGTTGATATACTTACTCGTAGTTATTTGGAACACTTTTTACGTGTTTACTCATAGGTCATCCTAATGAGGGACGATTCATAAGGGTTTTAAATTTGGTAAGTATACGAAATATTTATTTTAATATATTATGCATATCGGCATGCATAGGGTAGATTTTGAAGTGAAGGGTAGGTAGAGCTTATTTCCAAAATTTCATGAAAATTGATGCATCTTCATGGAAATCGGAGGTTATACGAGTAGGAGACCTGTACAAAACCGTATACCGAGGTAAAACCGTACAGTATAGCTGTATCCGTTATTATTTAGAATTAGCCACTCATTTATCGAGCACGGCAAGTAGCCAATAGGATCAATCTGTCAACCGACACTTGTCGCTGCAGACACGAACGTTAACAATATATCATATAAATATTATTTTTGTACGTTTTAATCTAATTTTATCGTCACCAAAAGTTTGAATTGTAAATAATATTTTGATAAATATGTAAGTGCAATGTTATTAACCTGAAACTGTGTATATTTACTTAATTATCAACTATGTTTTGGTGCCCGGTCTGCATTATATGACAAGTGAATGTTGATCTATGTTGCTTATGGTCATTGGGGCAAAACCGAATGGGGTAAAATCGGCCAGTATAAGGTGCGGTAAACTGCAGTGATCACATCTTTTCCGTATAAAGAACAATTAATTTCCCTGGATAAGAAGAGGAAACCAAACTTCAACTTGAACAAATCACCCAAACAATCAAAAACGAAAAGTTCGTGCACTAGAAATAATGAAAATATTTGTTTGTATTGTCAAGAAGAATATGGCGTAACTAAGTCGAGTGGATGAAGGTTGGGTGCAGTACATTACCTGTAAAGGATGGGCACACGAAGGCTGTACTGGCTGGGATGAAGATGACATTGATTGTTTCGAATGTTTTGGTTGCTTGGCTTCACGTTAATAACGTATGGGGCAATATCGTATATATTATACGGTTTTGTCCACCCCCGGGGCAAAATCGAAATTCGTCGAGGTTTAGTCTGTGTTGATTATTTTTTGTTATTATAATGATTATAGTATTATTTTTTGTTAATTTCTATAGCCAATGAGTGTCTTTAATGAACGAGTTGATTATGAATATGTAACTTGCCTTTATTTCAATTTTATATAGGTTTGTTCTTAGCTATACGGTTTTGGCCTGGTCTCCCCATATTTTAACCTTGGTCACCTGCCCCCCTAGACAAATGCCACACGCAAACTTTTCTGCAGTCGTTCCGCAGAAAAAATGTATGAGAATGACGTTAGCTGCGGAAAAAATAGCGTGAAGTTGTCGCAGGCTTATGTCATTTCCATACATTTTTTTTGGTGGAACGACTGCGAAAAGGTTGGAAAAATAGGTACATAGAAATATTATATATCTAATACACCTCTTTTAAACTCAATTCCACCTCTTTTAAACTCAATAAATTTAAATGTTCCCATAAAACTGCCACGTCTTAGCAAGTACGTCCCGTTTTCGGTGGAAGGCAGCAAGAGTAACCTTGGTCAGCACGCCACTATGAATAGACTCCATCGTCAATACAATACTCTAAGTAAAAAAATTAAGATTGATATTTTTGCAGACAGTACAGCTAGATTTAGACGAGAAATTATAAATTGTCTGTCGGTCGGGTCCTTGCGACTTTGATATTTTGTATTTTTTTTTCTAAAACCCTGTATAAATTTCATGAAACATAATGTGTAAGCAGATATGATTAAGTAGCATCAAGTCCACTTATGCATGCCGTGGCAACCTGTAATTGGGTCTGCACTTAGAGTGAATTGATTAGCACTTAGTTTTAAGATTTTATTAGTGTAAGACTTGTTGGTTGTCCTTAAATAAATAAAATAAATAAATAAATAAAATACACAATTCGTTACATTTCAGAATGTGGAGCCTGAATGCGATGTTTGGGTAAGCAATGTCATTTTTTGTGGTATCGAAATCGATACAACTTTACATGGTAAAGTCAGGGTCAAAAGTAGGTAAGCTATGGTGAGTTCCCTGTCACTTTTACATTACGTTAGAAAAAGTTAGAAAATGGTCCAGAATTTCTGTCTGAACTGAGATTCAGACTCTTATTAGACTACGCTACTTAGTCTAAGTCTGTCCGATTATCGAGCGGTGTAATAAGCTCTTAAGCTGTGCTTTGGAAATGGTTCACTATGAGCTTCTTTTGTATTAATCTAGCATTTCACGGAACACGTATTAATTAGAACTTACTTTACTTTGCAATACTTAATCAATTTAGAGAGGTAATTCTCTTTAAAAAGACTTTATTGTTTCTGTATTTGCTTTTGTAATAATCCTCGGGTAAAGATTTACCCTCGGGTAAAGATTATATTTAATAAAATCTTATATAGGTATGTATAAAAAAATTGTAAATGCGAGATAATTAGTGCTGCTACTACTATGGAATAGATATAACAAAAAAAATTTTGTTCGTTTCGGAAACTCCTCCGAAACTACCAGAACATAATACTAACTAACGCAAGCAATTATTGCACCAAATGAGCATGCTTAATAAAGAGATGCATAGTAAAAATAAGGACTGCGAGATCACTAATGATAAATTAAGCAATAAGATTGACAATCTAGAGTTATCACTTAGGGAAATGTACAATAATTTGTGCGAGTTGTCAAGTAAGCAACTGAATTATCAGATTATGACATCAAATGATATGGTTGACATTTGTAATTATAACACCGACCGGTTTGAGTCCCTTGGCAAAAAACAAATTTGCAGTCATCTGATGTCCAACAAACCACAGAGTGAGGAAAGTACACTTCTAGATGTAAGTAACCCTATCTTACCATCCAACGTTTCGTGTTGTCTTCAGGAGAACTCCTCTATTCAGCCAACCTCCAAAGCGACTACTATAGAATTACATAGTTACCATAGCAAAAATACTTTTAAACCCAGTTGCACAGAAAAATCTAAAAAATTATGTTTTCCGATAAAATTGGTCATGGGTTCGGATTAGCAATGAGAAATAACTTAAATGGACAGTTTGTTAATATGTGTCATTCAGGCCTATCATTTGAGAAAATTGTGCAAAAGGCAGCCTTACATACGATAGATAGTAAAACCAATTTAATTATTTTATGTGGGGATAGTTCTCATACTAATAAGCGGGACGTTTTGCAAAGCATCAACCTGTTGCTGAAAGTACAAAATGATACCAACTGTAAATTAATAATAAGCGTCTTTCCTTATGTAACTAACCTAATATGGGAACAAAATATTCATATATTTGATATAAATTTACTTATGTATAATATAACAAATTATCATAGTGACAAGATGTTATTCTTTGACATTAATAAGTTTGCTCATACTTCAGATAAGATGTATCTTAATAAAAAATTAAAATGTAAAATTGCTCACTTGTTAGCTTTTAATTTGCAAGGTACTATTAACAGTGGCAATTCTAATATTACAAACAATGTAACATGTTTAGCATTCTCAACCAATTACGGTAGTCCTAACAATAAGAATTCGAATTACACTTTAAACTGAAGAATAAAACAAAAGTCAAGTCCCAATCTCTTAATATTATATGTCAAAACATTCAGGGCTTGACTGGCAAAATATTAGAATTAGAATTATATAACCAAAAACATAATACTGATATTATTTGTATTAGAGAACACTGGCTTAAGGGGCATAAAATATCAATCAACTTAAACACTTTTCTCTTGGCCAGTAAATATATAAGCTGCCATGCAATTCATGGGGGCTCATTAATATTTGTAAAAAATTGCCTAAAATTTATAGAACGCAAAGATATTGTAAAGCTTTCAGTGGAGCGTACCATAGAGTTATCTTGCGTGGAGCTAGAAAATTTCGCTATTTTGTGTCTATACCGGCCTCCACAGGGAAACTATTCAACTTTCGAATCGGTGATGGAGGACGTACTTAAATTATTAAAATCAAAAAATAAATCTATCATAGTGTGTGGAGATTTTAATGTAAATCTTTTAGAAAGTAGCCAAACAAATACCCGCCTTATATCATTGTTCAAAAGTTATAACTTGTCTATACAGTTCTTGGAACCAACACGGGTAACTTCATATTCAGCCACTTGTCTTGACAATGTGTTTTCAGATTGTGAAACCGCAGATAAACAACAACTGTTTACCCTCTGATCATTATGGGTTACATGTTAGTTATCAGCATCAAATACCAGATAACACAAAAACCATTAAATGCAGGCCTATAACTAAAGAGCGCTTAATAGCCTTCAAAGAAAAAATAGATTATGAAATCTTTTCAATGTCATATCCTGTTGACGATCCAGATTTGCATTTTGTTAATCTTTTTGAACTTATAAAAAAAGAATTTGACCAAGTATTTCTCGAAAAAATAATAACATGTAACTCTAAATTAAAGTTCTGCGATTGGGCTACAAAAGGTATTTATAAAAGTCGAAATCGGCTCTATGAACTGTATAGTCTTAAGCAACACAATCAGAACCCCACATTTACGGAGAATGTTCGAAATTATTCGAAAACATTCAAAAAAGTCTGCTTATTAGCTAAATTAAATCACTTGAAAGGAAAAATAAACAATTCTAGTAATAAAATTAAAACGACATGGAATATAATTAACCAAGAAACTGGAAAATACAAGCAGAGAGATACAGCTTATCCCATTAAGGTCAACAATGTCGCCATAAATGATGCCGCACAGGTTGCTAGTGCTTTTGAGGAGTATTTTACACAAATACCTATAATTACCACTAAGAGCCTCAAATCGTCCCCCATCACAGCAGCTTCCATCCTAAAAAGACATGTGCCCGAAAGCCCAACCTTCAAATTTAGTCACATTTCTACTATTGATATTGTGCCGAATATAATAACCAGCGCGTCGCGCCTTGCCCTACACTTCTTTGAAGTTAAAATATTTGTAGGGATGAATCAAATATAAACGGCTTTGTGTAATTAACTATATTTTTCAGGTTCACTTACATATCACAATATTCAATACAAAATTCAAAAGTCACAAAAACGTCAAACCAAAAACATAAATCAGATCATGAGAGAAGTAGGTATGTCTCAAATAACAAAAAAAGTTCACAACATACTCCCGCCGTTGCAGAAGATGACTATAAGAACAATTCTGCAACTAATTACAAACAAGAACACAAATAGAAACTTCTACATATTCAACCTATGAGGCTTCCTGACGGGACGCCCAGAACGAGTGACTGAAATCGGTTCGCTAGACTGCACAGGGCGCGAAAACGTCTCCCGTTCTTCGGGCATTGAGACCTCAAGTGGAAATCCTAACTCCTAGGCCTAACTAACTCACCAGTTGCCGTCTTGAGTCTAGCTACGCGGCAACAGTTGTCAACTCCACTAAAAATCTCTAGCATTAACCCTAAAGGCCAATTTGTTCTTTTTAAACCGTCAGATCCAATAAAACCTATGTCTCCAACATTTACCATCTGAGAACTACACTTACTCCTTTTTTCAATTAAAGCAGCTAAATACTCACTTCTGAATCTGATCTTTAAATCATTTTTTAGTTTTTGTATATATCGCCAACGAACGGACAACATTTTAGAATTTAAATCAGCACATATACTTTCATTATGTCCTATCCTACCATGTAAAAACATTGACGGTGTAAGGGGTCTTAAACTTTCCGTGCTATCCATTATGTTTGTAATAGGACGATTGTTTATCACGACCTCTACCTCACAAAGAACCGTGTATAATTCGATTTGACTGAGTGAAGCTTTTCCTAGCATGCGACGTAATATATCTTTGACTAACCTAACCATGCGCTCCCAAAATCCTCCCCACCATGGCGCTTGAGGCGGAATAAAGCGCCAATCTATTTTATCCACACTTGTCTTAGAAGCTACATCCTCCCAATTTATCGAGTCCAATACATTCTTAGCGCCCCTGAAATTCGTTCCATTGTCACTATACATTACTTTTACATTACCTCTTCGAGCCATAAATATTTTTAAAGCCAGTAAAAAATCCTCAGTAGACAATGACAACGTAATTTCTAAATGAATTGCTCTGTTTGTGGCACAAGTAAACAGAACCACCCAACATTTCTCGCCTGATCGAAGATATAACGGTCCCGCTAAGTCAACACCCGACACTTCGAAAGCGTCACAACATGTGATTCTATTTAATGGTAGAGGAGCCGGTGGAGCCAGACATGGTTTCGCGCTATATCGCCGACACACTACACACTCTCGCACTGTCTTCTTAGCGAGCCTTCGAACACCGACTATCCAATAACATTCTCTAAGAGAATTCATAAGACTTTTTGACCCAGCATGTTTATATACGAGATGCATATACGCGACTAACCTTTCAACTATTACATTCTTACCAGGTAATAAGTACGGAAACTTGAAACTTTGAGACTCCTTAGCTAAAGTTAATCGCGTTTTGACACTAATTAAACCATCTTCATTTCGAAATGTAACTAATTTTAACTTATTCAACTCATTTATATTCTCAATTTGTATTAACTTTAATAATTTTGTTTCCGCACACTTATACTCCTTACCTAACAAATCTTTCTTATTCACTCTTACCTCACCTTTCGTACAATTCCTGACAAATCTAAGACACCACGCAACTGTTCTAACAATTTTCGAATACTTACTAAAGTAAAGTAGACGCTCAGAAAACTTTTCCTCCTCTTGCACACTCAACACACTTTTTTTAACTTCTTTACTAACCTTATTCATATCAGGCGTAGGGTTAGACATTGGCCACCCTGATGAAGAATTCCTTAACCATGCCGGCCCTTCCCACCACTGCGACTTGAGTAATTGTAACGCATTGCATCCGCGCGATGGTAAATCCGCCGGGTTCGTTTCACCTGGCACGTGACGCCAATCATTCACATCTGTTTTCTGTAATATCTCAGACACCCTATTATGCACAAATACATTAAGACCCACTTTGCGCTTGATCCACGCTAAAACTATGCTGGAATCGGTACAATAATACTCTTTACAACCTAGTTGCAATCCTGCTTTAACCTCTGTCGCTAATCTAGTTCCTAACAAAGCGGCAATTAATTCTAACCTTGGCATCGTGATTTGCTTAGCTGGAGTCACCCTTGACTTTGCCATTACTAGCTGCAGTGACACAATGCCATTCAGCTCCGACCTTAAAAATATGCACACAGCATATGCTAATTGACTTGCGTCACTAAAAATATGCAAGGAGTTTTCACTTAAAATTATATTATTCCTGTTAACACGTCGCGGCAGTCTGCATTCATTCAACATATCGATATGTTTAAGCCACAGATCTATTCGAGCTGATAATTCCATTGGCAATACGGAGTCCCAATCAATCTTTCTGACCCAGCATTCCTGAATTATTAACTTTGGTACAATTGTTACCGGACAAACAAAGCCTAAAGGATCAAATATGCTTTGTGCTATCGATAATAATACTCTTTTTGTGACTTTCTCGAAATCTTGAATAGCAGGTATCTTACAATATAATTCATCCTTCACAGGGTCCCACATGACACCTAATACAGAACTACAGCTATCTTGCCCATCAGAAATGATTGGACCAGTCACCCAACACCTCAATTCAAACATACCTTCGTTCATTATTTCTTTCGATCTAACTACAAAATCATTCATCTCACTCTCACTATTTACACTTATAATACAATTATCTACATAAAAGGCATTTCTTAATTTCATAGCTATCTCGTCAGAATATTTATTCAAGTGATATAAAATTGTTGCAGACAGTAAAAATGGACTAGTGGTGACCCCAAATACTACCCGGCAATGCCTATAAGTTCTAAATCCTTTGTCCATATGGTTTATATCACGCCACCATAAAAATTTCAAATATTCACGATCATCTGAATTTACGCTTATCTGTAGGAAAGCTTTTTTAATGTCCGCACTAATACCGATTGCACCCTTTCTAAAATTCATAAGCAATTTTGGTATTAACTCTATTAAATTACTACCTTTGTCCAAACAATCATTCAAAGATAAACCTAACTCGTCACTAGCAGATGCATCAAAGACTGGCCTAATTTTGGTCGTTAAACTAGATTCCTTGACCACCGCGTGATGAGGCATGTAATGGCCTTTATCTATATTATCCTCGAAAACCTCTTCTATAATGTTATCTTTCAACCACTCTAAGAAAACCTTATCATAATCTGCTAATATTCCTAACTTACATAGCTTCTTAGTGGTCGATTTAACCCTTTTTTCAGCAATATGATAGTTTGTACAAAGATTAGCTACTATATTTTTCCATGGTAATTTCACTTCATAACGTCCTTCATTATTTACAACAACAGTCTCCTCGAAAAATTTTACTACTTCCGCTTCTGCATTACTCTTAGATTTTATTTGTGTATCATCCTTAATCCCCAAAGCCTCTAGTTTCCACAGGTCTTCAATGTCAAAAGAACAAGATAGCGCACTTACCTGGACTTCATTTGAACAATATACACCGACTGCAGGGCCCTGAACGGTCCAACCCAACCTGGTCTTCATTGCAAGTAAATTGTTGTCAATACGTACTGATCGTCCCGTCAGGATTGTACCTAAAATATCTGAACCTATTAGCAAACTTACTTCATTTACATTATTCATACAATCAGATAAATAAATACCTCTTTGCTGCAGTTTATAAAACAATTCACCCTGTCTTACTTTAGGTAAGTAGCCACATTTACTGCTGTCTTGTCCTAGCATCTCTAGCTTAGTATGAAAACTCCCGTCCACGTTTGCAATATTGACGTCATATACTTTATGCATCTTCCTTTTGGTGACAACTCCACCAAAGAGCGTGTGGCTTATTTCCTGCTGACCAATAGCGACTAGTCTCAACTTCTTTACTACATCAATCGTTATAAATGATCGCTGCGCCCCCGAATCTAGCAAAGCTCGAACAGTCAATCTTTCGCTTCCGTGAACAACATCCACCATCACCGTTTGTAGCAGCACTGTAGTAGGTCTAGAAGTTAACTGGTTCAGCATCGCTTGATCACCAGGCGTGCAAGCTGTTTTATCCTGTGCAGCCTTGCATTTGATCACGTTTTCACACATTATAGGAAAATGTCTTCTCTCGCATATGATACATTTCACGTGTTTTCTGCATTTGCTTGCCATATGCCCTATTTTTAGAGAAATATAACACGCGCTCTTGTTCTTTAAAAAATTTCGCCGCTCATCTAACGACATTTTAACGGTTGACGTGCACTCTGAGCTTACATGCGATAGCTTATCACACCATATACAATACTGTAATTTTTCAGTCGAACTGTGAGTCTTTAAATCTCTACTGTTCTTGCTAGCAGCTGTGAAGCATGACGCTGTGGGGGGTTGAGGATATATCCCGTAGTCTTTTGAGAAACTGTTTCTCGCCAAGTGTATCCTTTCTTCAGCTTCTACTTCTGATTTTATGAAATTCAACAGCTTAGTCAACTTAGTACCTTCATCCGCTTGCAAATGTGATCTGCTCCAAGCTCTTAAAATCTCAACCGGCAGTGCCGACTCAACCATGGGATACAAAAAAGCCGCATATTTGTCCTGTGTTACACCCAGAGACTCCAAAGCTAAAATTTGCGTCATAATTTTATCATAGAGAGGCCTTATAACTGTATTAGCGGATCCTTTGGTTTGCGCAAGTATTAATTGCAGTAACTCTCGTACATAGTGCTCGATAATTATTTCGTCCCGTGCAAATCTCTGTTTCAATTGTTCTAGCACCTTGGGATAGTTTTCGGCTGACGGAGGAAAACTCTCAACAAGCTCTCTCGCACTAGTTCCAACCTCCATACTTTGTATCAAGTATTGAAACTTGTCTTCTTTGTCAATTTTGTCATCCGAATCTATTTTTTTGAACTGAGCCCAAAAAGTGAGCCATTTGCTAGTTTCCCCGTTAAACTTCGGAAGTTCCAGCTTTGGCAAACGTAAATGACGCGACATATTCGGTTCACTACCCCCAGCCACGCTGCCAGGTACTTTTATTGTTCTTTTTGAACCACATTCGCTTTCTGCCTTATTCTCTATTGCTTCTTTTACTTTTTGCTCCAAATAATACCACTTGGAATCATACTCGTCTGCATTATCGCTCTCTAATTCTATCAGCTTTTCTTCTCGACTTTCACTTTCTAGCCATACATTAAAATATTTATTCTGTATACTCACAAGTTTTTCGAAACAATTGCTTAGTTTTTTAAACTCTGCGCTAATGTAACTAATATCTTCCTTCTTCAAATACTCCTCCAACTTATTTGCACTCAGTGAAAATCGTCTCCGAGCAATTGTTCTTTCTATTTTTATTTTTTCCATATTTTCTTCGCTACTCACGGTCGCCATATGTGCCGAATATAATAACCAGCGCGTCGCGCCTTGCCCTACACTTCTTTGAAGTTAAAATATTTGTAGGGATGAATCAAATATAAACGGCTTTGTGTAATTAACTATATTTTTCAGGTTCACTTACATATCACAATATTCAATACAAAATTCAAAAGTCACAAAAACGTCAAACCAAAAACATAAATCAGATCATGAGAGAAGTAGGTATGTCTCAAATAACAAAAAAAGTTCACAACATATATTATTAAAGCTTTCAAGCTACTGAAATGTAAAAACACTAATGACTTATGGGGTATATCTGTAAAAGTTATTCAATCAATTGTGAGCACCATAGCCCCTAACCTTGCATATATTTTTAATACATGTGTTGATCAAGGAGTTTTTTCTGATCTTATGAAATGGAGTAAAATTACGCCATTGTTTAAGTCTGGCGACAAAGAAGAAATCGGATATTATAGACCAATTTCTATTCTACCAACATTAAGTAAAATTTTTGAGAAAATCGCTTTAAACCAATTAATAATTCATTTTCAAAATAATAATATTCTACACAAAATGCAATATGGCTTTACAAGAGGGCGTTCAACTACTGATGCTGGCGCGGCCTTACTCGAACACATCTATGATGCCTGGGAGCAATCACAAAACGCTCTCGGGGTATTTTGTGATCTCTCAAAGGCATTTGACTATGTTGACCATGAAACTTTGGCTCTTAAGTTAAGTCATTATGATGTCAAGGAACAGGCTTTAAAGTTACTCTCTTCATACCTCAGTTCGAGAATACAGACAGTTGACATTAATGGGGTTAAGTCCTCTGGATCTCACGTAAAAATGGGAGTCCCACAAGGCTCCATCCTTGGTCTATTACTTTTCTTAATATATATAAATGATTTGCCGTTTTCTACGAAAGACTTCTGTGATGTGGTATTGTTTGCTGATGATACGTCTTTAGTCTTTAAGGTAAATAGAAATAAAACTAATTATGACGATGTTAGTAATGCATTATCAGAAGTACTAAATTGGTTCACTATAAATAACTTACAGCTTAATGCTAAGAAAACCAAGTGTATTTTATTTACACTTCCAAATGTAGGAAAGGTCGCAACCAAAATTACAGTAAATGATGAGCGTCTGGATGCAGTAGATTCAACTGTATTTTTAGGACTATCGTTAGACTCGACATTACAATGGGGTTCCCATATTTCAACACTTGCTGGGAAACTTAGTTCGGCTGCGTACGCCGTACAGAAGTTTCGGCAGCTAACTGATATTGACACTGCCAGATCAGTTTACTTTAGTTACTTTCATAGTTTGATGTCCTTAAGAAGTAGTACTTTTGTGGGGCAATGCGGCTGACATTGAAACAATTTTTATTTTACAGAAACGTGCAGTAAGAGCAATTTATAAGCTAAGTTCACGCACTTCTCTCAGAGACAGGTTTAAAGAGTTTGGTATTATGACTACTGCCTCTCTGTATATTTTCAATTGTTTATTGTATGTACGTGGTAATATTGAATCGTTTTGCAAGTATAGTGATGTACATAATCTAAATACGAGACACAAAGATCGGCTTTTATTACCTAAAACGAGACTCCAAAAAGTTCTCAGATCCTTTAAAGGGCAAGGTATAAAATATAATAAATTGCCAAAAAAAGTAATAGACCTACCAATTCATAAATTCAAAAATCACATCAAATCGACACTACTCAAGAAAGGGTACTATACAGTTAAAGATTATTTGGATGATAAAACTGTTTGGACATGAGGTTAGCACCACACATGATAATTCTTTTGATTGATATATAAATACAGTCTGATGTTACCTAAATGTATAATGTAAACTGACACGTCTATTTGTAATGGAAGTTGAGCTCAAAAGTTTGCTTTGAGGTCAGCTTCCAGCTGACGACTCTGTAATAATACAGGGAGAAAAAAAATTGCCCTTTCTGGTTTTCTTGCTGGTTCTTTCCAGTACAAAGTCTCCCGCCGTAGACTTGTGAACCATTGGCGTAGCTTCTTTGACGTGGGGTGCGATGTCAGACAACCTCCTTGTGGTGCACCCTGGGCAACCCGGCAGATTCTCTGCCGCGGGCTAATAGTCTGATGAGAGGACCCCCATAGAGGGGGGTGTGGGATGGCCGGGTTTAACCTGGTGGGCCACTTCGTGTGGCCACCCGCTTCATGCGGGGAAGGGCGAAGTCCCCTCTTTTTATGTTAAGAAGAGGTGTGGCTCTCGCTGGAAGCCGATTCCGGCGGCTACCTCTAGTGGTAGGGAGGATGAGGGCGAGCTTCTCGTCGTGGCGCTTCGCGTCCGTTGGGGATTTCCCTGAGCTTCAGCTCACCCGCGCGGCGGTGGATCCAGTGGGATCTGCCGTCGGGCAACCCGTTACCCGCACTGAGCGGGCCGGGGGCCCGGCGCACTGAGCGTCGGACCGCGTGGAAGACAACCACAATAAAAAACCAATTTCGGGGTGTAGAGTGGCGCAATTCTGTGCCGCTCCACAAAGTAGCAGAGCCAGAAGGGGAGTCCGGCAACGGACGTGTCACAGGCAAGGGGTCAGCGGGAATAAGGCCTGGCTGTTGTCCCCTTCCCCTTGTCTTGTGACCGACGGAGGAGCTGCAGGGGGGGTTTTTAGTGGGTAGGCCCGAACCGTGTAAGGTCTGGGGAGTCCCACATATCCTCGTGGTTTGGCTCGACCACGAGGAATGCGTAAATGCATTGTCCCCTCTCCCGAAAAAATAAAAAGCTTCTTTGACGTGCAAAAGTGATTATGTAATAATCCAATTTGAATAAACGATATTGAATTTGAATGTAATATTTTGATGCGGTTTTTACTAAAATGCTTAGATCAGGGTTTCCCAACCAGTGAGGCGCGCCCCTCTTGGGGGGGCGTAGAGTGAACCATGGGGGGCGTAGCGAGCGGCTCCAGAATTAAACTGTAAGTCTACAGGGTCATTTTTAAAACATCAACAACCTTCCAGGGGCTGATTCTAGTGCTCAGATGCAGCAATTTTTTGTACGATATATAAAAAAAACATACAAACTAGGTTAGCTGATCGAGACTTTAGTATGGGAAAGTGGATTTTTTTTTGCGATTTCGATGTTGGTCCCATACAAAAAGTTGTTGCATCTGAGCACTAGAATCAGCACCTGGGAGGTTGTTGATGTTTTAAAAATTACCCTGTATAGAATATTAAAATTGTTCATATAAACTCGCTCGACGCGGACGGTACTACCTATGCGCAGTCAGCGACACGTTGCAACCATCTTTTGAATAAAACTAAACACGTCAATATTTTCATCGTTTGTTTAATTTTCTTATTTCATTCACCATTTTGGCCCCTGGCCCCTAGGGTGGCTTAGTATTTTGGCATAATGTTGGGTGAGGCGCATAGGGTAAAAGGTTGGAAACCCCTGACTTAGAGTATTCTCACGGCCCTTCCGTCCGGACCACGACAGAGTATGGACGCGTACACTATGTTTCTCATTTTATTTAACTCTTTGAATTTAAATTAATTTCATTAAAAGTTAAACTTATTACGCCGAAAGTACCAGGCGAGCAAAACCACTAAAGAGATAACAGATAGAACTTATCATCGTCGCCAGAGCGGGACAGAAACATTGTACAAACGCCCGTACGCAGCTCACTTTCATTCAAAATAAGAAGACCTCTGAGTGCCTCACACAAGCTTGCTTCCGGAGATCAAGGTAAAATTGTCAGTTAATACAAAAGCGGCTTTGTGCTACGCGTGCGACTACGTAAACTAGGAACCTAAGAAAAATGCACCGATTACACAGAAGTCCGCCTACAAGTACATTACAACACACTTATTCTGATACTGACGTCTCTAAGTTGGAGAAATGTGAAGATTTACAACCATCTGTAAGTCAGAAAAAGAAAAGAAGAAGGGAACCCTGTGATGAACATTTATCTAGTTTTAAAGAGGAAATTAAGCAGATGTTGTTAGATATGAAAGTAAGTCAAAATTTAGCCTTAAATAAACTTGTTACCGACATAGCTGAGATTAAAGATCAAAATTCGAAAATCCAGCAAACTAATTTAGAGATTGAAAAGTCCATGGAACTACTCTCCGCCCAGTATGACAACGTTATTTCTAGAATTGACTTTCTAGAAAGGGAACGCAAGGAGCACATACTGCACATTTCTACGCTTGAAAACAAATTAGAAGAGATACAGAAAAATTTGAAATCAACTTCTATTGAAATCAGAAACTTACCAATAAATGTAAAGAAGGAGCATAAACCAGATCTTAACAAGATTCTTATGAGCACATGTAAAGCACTCAATATTGCTGTCCAAGACCACGATATAAAGGAAATCTATCAGATAAGGGGTAAATCCGGTAAGTCCACAATTATTGCAGATTTCACAAGGACCACCCTTAAGCAAGAATTAATAAGGAAGGTCAAAGATTTTAATAAAAAACACCCCAACCAAAGATTAAATTCGATGCATCTTGGATTTGAGGGCGAGCCGATCCCTGTATACATCTCAGAAGCTCTCACAGCCAAGGGTCAAAGATTTCTGTTTTTAGCACGTGACCTCGCTTCGACTGCCGATTATAAATATTGCTGGACGTCAAATGGGAGAATTTTCTTACGGAAAACAGACAGTTCATCTCACATTGAAATAAAACAAGAATCGGACCTGACAAGTATGAGAAATGCTCAATGACTATCTACTAATTTAACCGGTATAATCAAAATTATCAATTCCACCTCTTTATTTATTCTGCATGCTAGAAATTATTTTGCTGCTTATTGTGATTTTCTTTTTGTTAGCAATCATTGCTTACTTTTTTTAAATATTATATCTTTTAACTATTTGTCGCCACCATATGAAATTGTCAACATCACTCACTTATGCATTCGTTACACTATTTGCTGTAACCGGTCACTGAAATTGTCTTGGCTGTTTCATAGAAAATATGGCGAGTAGTATTAACATGTCAATTCACAAGTGAAATCGATGATATTTCTATTGGTGAATCTTATCTGTGTGACCCGGAACTCTGTAAAGCCATAGTTGCGCTGAATGCTTTCTCGAAATCATTTAAATTACTTACACAGAACATTAGGAGCATAAATAGGAATATTGATGCTTTCAGAGTTTTGTTGGCTAGAATCGGTTTGAATTGTGATTTGTATATTTTGACGGAAACTTGGAACTCCAAAACGATTTCATACCCTAACTTAACCAACTATGACACTTATTTTTCTAAAAATAATAAAAACCAGAATGATGGCATTGTACTCTATGTTAAGAGTGGCTTAGATTTCATAATCGAAGAGCCACCATTTGAGGATGCTACAGTGCTTTGCATAAAAGTAAACTTAAACACAGTAATTATTGCGATTTATAGATCTCCATCAACGAGAAATATTTCTAGGTTTATTAATTCCTTGGATAAATTATTAACGCAATTTAAGTCCTGCCACAATATCATACTTACTGGAGATATGAACATTGATGTCAAACCCAATAATGAAGATAGCAACTCAATAGAATACTTAAATCTTCTTTGCTCTCATGGTATCTTGAGAAGCCACACTTATCCCACTAGAGATAACAATTGCCTTGATCACGTAATGATTAAGACAAATAAACCTGTTATTACCCTAGTCCTAAAAGCTCCATTAACTGATCACTCTGCGGTGATGACATGTTTAAATATAAATTACAACTCTGTTTCAAAACAAACTATAAATAAACACAGTGTAAATTATGATGCATTATTATTGGACATTAAAAATACAAATTTCGATGATATTCTGAAGTCTAATAATGTTACCTGGGCTGCCGAAAAATTGGTTAACCTACTAACTACTTACCTAATTAACCGTACATCTAAAATCCTTACCCCTAAGAGATTTCAGTGTCTTAAGCCATGGATCATTCCTGGACTAATTAGATGCATACGAAATCGTGATAGAATGCATTTAAAGTGTAAATCAGACCCCGATAATGTTATCTTAAATATTACATATGGACGGTATAAAAACTTCTGCAATGATCTGTTAAAACGACTAAAAAGGATATATAAACAAAATGAAATCAAAAAACATTCTAAAGATCCGAAAAAGCTATGGAGCACTATCAAAAATATTGTATACATTAATAATAAAAAATCAATTCCAACTGAATTACTGAGAATAGCTGATACCCCCCAAAAATCAGTAGACAATGTTAATAGCTTTTTATCACATATAGGAGAAAATTTAGCCAGTAGAATACCTTCTTGTCATAACTCTGATATAGATATTCAATTTAAATATCAAAAAATATTTACTCCATCTCACTCTATGGCTATGATAGACGCCACTGAAGAGGAAATAGCGGCCATCATTCGCAACCTGAAAAACGATAGTGCAACTGGCTGGGATGGCATATCCAATAAATTGTTAAAATTAGCGGCAGGTTACATTGTACCACCAATTACACACATAGTTAATTTATGCATAAATACGGGAATATTTCCAGAAGTTTTTAAAATCGCGACCATTCTCCCAATTCATAAAGCGGGAAAGAAGGACTGTGTTGATAACTATCGCCCAATATCTATCTTGCCCGCTCTATCCAAAATTGTTGAAAAAATAATGAACAAGAGATTACTGCATTATCTTGAAAAAGGATACCTACTATCAAATAACCAGTTTGGATTTAGAGCGGGTAAGTCAACTACCGATGCTGTAACCGAGTTGTCAAATTTCATAGCACGTCAATTAGATAATGGAAATAAATGTATGGGCATTTTTCTAGATCTCGCAAAGGCATTTGATACTGTCTCCATTCAACTGCTTTTGCATAAAATGATTCGTCAAATAACAGATGTGAAAACTGCGCGGTTAGTCTATTTTAGCTACTTCCACAGTATTATGTCATACGGGATACTACTGTGGGGAAATGCCGCCGATATTGGCTGCATTTTTGTACTGCAGAAGAGGGCTGTTCGGGCGATCTATGGGATGGGCTCCCGAGAGTCTTTAAGAGAAAAATTCAAAGAAATTGATATTATGACTGTACATTCACAATATATTTATGAAAACTTACTGTATGCACACAAGAATAAAGATATCAAATTCAGTAAAAACAGTGACTATCATAATTTAAATTTAAGAAATAAAGACAAGCTAGCAATGCCCACATACAGGCTCCATAAAATAAGCAACTCTTTTGCAGGTCACTGTATACGAATGTACAACACGCTGCCATGTAACATGCATGACTTGTCAGTAAATAAATTTAAAATTTTAATTAACGCTCAGTTAAGCAAAAAGGCTTATTACAGTGTTAAAGATTTTTTGAATAATAAGGCAGCGTGGCGGTAAAAGAAATGAATTGCTCGTTCTCTGAATAGTTTTGTAATATTCAAAATTTGTAAGACATTTGGCGATTTTAAAAGAGTTTTGGCACATGAGTTTCTTGCCCGATTCTTCTCATGTTAGCCCCTACATTCGGAATCGGGTCGCTCTTGGCGATTACATGCGCGGCATCAACTCCGCGGATGTACTTGCCACTAGCGCACGGGTTAGCTTGATTTTAGTCGAATATTTTTTGTTTTAATAATTTTGTAAAATGTGTAAAATTGACGATTTTAAGTGCCCGCAAGGGCCTATGAAATAAAGTACTTTTGATTTGAAAAAAAAAAAAAAATGGAAAAGATTGGTATCCGTGGCAAAGTTCTCGAACTTTTTGCTAGTTATCTTTCGCATAGGATTCAAAGAGTAAAAATTGGTGATGTAACTTCGGGCGATGAGATGGTGAATTTCGGTGTACCACAGGGGAGTGTGCTCGGTCCTAGCCTCTTTCTCATATATATTAATTCTCTGTGCAATTTGAAGTTAAAAAACTGTAGAATTTTTACTTATGCAGATGACACAGCGATGATATTTTATGGTAAAACATGGGAAGATGTTAAGATTGTAGCAGAAGAAGGACTCCAGATAGCAACTAAATGGCTCCAATCAAATATTCTAACTCTAAACGAATTTAAAACGAAATTTGTAACTTTCGGTAAGTCAAAGGGGGAATTACCTGGCAGCGGTTTTACAATAAGCGCCCACTCTTGCCCTCAGGATGTTTCAAATACCTGTCATTGTGTTGAGCTCGAACGAGTAAATATTATTAAGTACCTGGGCGTATTGCTTGATGAAACACTCACGTGGAAACCTCATATTGAACTGATTTCGGAGAGAACTCGAAAGCTAATATACAGGGTGTCTCAGAAACAATGGATAAACCTTTAACTGTTGATAGGTTTCATCGAGACCTCTCTAATCTCAAATTTTGACTTTAGTAAAAATATCTCGGTTTTCAAGATATTTGATAGTTTATGATTTTTTTAAAAAATGCCACTTTTGGTTGGTTTTTAATGTGGCATTTTTACAAATACGGACTTTTTCTGATTCAGTTTTTTTTAGCTTCTAACGGAATAGTTCAGCTATCAATAACAGTGGTTAAAATTGAGCTAGCTAATCACGAAGTGCTTGGAAAAAACAATGTTCCAAAAAAAATTAAACAAGAAATTATTTTTCTTCGTGTTTGGTCTGCTACCATGTAAAAAAAATGTATGTCGCTCATCCTGCCCATTATCTTAAAAAAATGCTTAGTTATTCTAGTTTCAAAAAAGGTATGATAAACTTATGCTTAATGTATCTCTGAACTTTTATTACTGCTTGAATAGCAAATGGTATGAAAATTTTAAAAAGATTGTTTGTCGGATTAATTATTTTTCGGATTAATTTTATTCGGTTAATTTAGTTTTCCAGTATTAAGTTTATGCTTTCTTGACTTTCTAACTGGTTGAATAGCAAATAAAATGAAAATTTGAAAAAAAAAAGGTTTTTTTTCCACTAATAAGCACTTAAAGCTTATTTGTAAACATTCGTTTGCGAGTCACAGAGTTGAGAAACGTGTTTTTTTTGTGGCCCCTGCCTGCCACATGTCTCATCCACTATGCGCAATCAAAAAGGAGCCTTATCATTAACAGCACATGAGTCATAAGCATTTGCAACCTTACCTGCTATCGAATTTCCTGGAAGGACTTTTTTTACCTGCGTCTGATCATTGGGTTCTTTGTTACGATTGTTAGTGTCCTTCTGAACTCCGGTTGTGACCCACGCGTGTTTTCTGTATTCGAGAGATTCGATAGAGCTTCGATGATTTTAAACGACATTTTGCTGTGATTTTGGACTTGACTAGCTTTGCGATTCGGATATTGTTTGTGCTGTGAAACCTATTGACAACTGGTGATCATATGGACTTGGCTAGCTTTACGATTTGGATATTGTTTGTGCTGTGAAACCTAACTGACAACCAATACATAACACTGAACATGCCTAGACATCAGTACACGTCGCGCGAATATGCAAACATGCATTTCGTTTATGGCGAATGTCGAGGAAATGCTAACGCTGCTGCTCGTCTGTACGCAGAGAGGTAAGATTATTTATTTTCTCTTTAATTCAATCAATCTTATTTTTTTTTAAATCACACACATTTATTGCAACTCTAGTTAAACGTATCAGGATGGGTCTTACATTATGTTATCCTTCTAAAAATAGTCACACGCCGTGTTTAATTAGATTTTAAAATTAAATGAATTAGTAAATTTAATAACGTCATTTTTTGTATTAGGTACCCCAACGCACGTCACCCGGACTATCGAGTTTTTGCTCGGGTACATAATTCGTACTGCGAAGGGAGGCTTCCAGGAAGAGGCATTGGTGGTGCAGGGCCAGGAAGACCAGAAAGAAACGACGATGAAGAAGTAGTAGTCCTCGACGAAATAGAAGAAGATTCAACACGTTCTGTGCGTGGAATTGCACGTCGAACCGGCATTAATAGAAGCAAAGTGCATCGCATATTGAAAAAATACCTTTTGCACCCTTTCCATATTCAAAGGGTCCAAACTCTACAGCCTGCTGACTATCCGCGCAGGATTGCATTCTGCAGAATCATGTTAAATAAAATAAGGGAGGACCCGCAATTTTTCAATAAAATTTTATGGACGGATGAATCCTCATGCCGGAGAGATGGATATTTCAATATCCACAATCTACATAGCTGGCAAGTTGAAAACCCACATTTGATGAGGGAAGATCGGTCCCAAGTTCAATTTAAAGTTAACTTGTGGACTGGGATTATTGACGGACAGGTGATCGGGCCATATGAACTTCCAGCTACACTGAATAGTGAAATTTACCTTAATTTTTAACAAAATGATTTACCCGGCATGCTAGAAGATGTCAATTTAGAAGTGAGGCGGAGAATGTGGCTTCAAAATGATGGGTGCCCAGCTCACTACGCAATAGTAGTAAGAAATTATTTAAATCAACACTTCCCACAAAGGTGGATAGGCCGGCTCGGCCCTATTTTATGGCCGCCCAGATCGCCGGATCTAAATCCCTTGGATTTTTTTTATTGGGGATGTCTGAAAGACCTTGTCTACGCGAGGCCAGTATCCTCAATAACAGAGTTGCGTACTCGCATACAAAATGCAGCTGCACACATAAAAACGTCTGGTTACGCGCGCCGCATCAAACTTTCTTTTATAAAAAGATGTAGGGCGTGTATCAGAGCGCAAGGATGCCAATTCGAACATTTATTGTAAATTTAATAAAAAATTAAAATTTCATGTTGTTTTATTTCAAATTCTTTATTCAAACTAAGAATTAATAACTATTCCGAAAAAAATCTTTTTAAAATTTCATACCATTTGCTATTCAAGCAGTAATAAAATTTAAGAGATACATTAAGCATAGGTTATCATACCTTTTTTGAAACTAGAATAACTAAGCATTTTTTTAAGATAATGGGCACGATGTGCGTCATACATTTTTTTTACATGGTAGCTGACCAAACACGAAGAAAAATAATTTCTTGTTTAATTTTTTTTGGAACATTGTTTTTTCCAAGCACTTCGTGATTAGCTAGCTCAATTTTAACCACTGTTATTGATAGCTGAACTATTCCGTTAGAAGCTAAAAAAAACTGAATCAGAAAAAGTCCGTATTTGTAAAAATGCCACATTAAAAACCAACCAAAAGTGGCATTTTTAAAAAAAATCATAAACTATCAAATATCTTGAAAACCGAGATATTTTTACTAAAGTCAAAATTTGAGATTAGAGAGGTCTCGACGAAACCTATCAACAGTTAAAGGTTTATCCATTGTTTCTGAGACACCCTGTATATATTTAAATCTATCCGGCATGTAGCAGATTTTGAACTCATGAAAACTATTTATTATGTCATGGTACAATCAGTTCTATCATACTGTTTAATAGCATGGGGTGGTGCAAATAAAACTAACATGCTCACGGTTGAAAGAGCACAGCGTGTTCTATTAAAAGTCATGACTTTCAAACCGTACAGATATCCAACCTATGACTTATACTCTGAGTGTGACATACTTAGCGTGAGACAACTGTTTATTCTTCAAACCATTCTAGCTCAACATAGGAAACTTGAATACATTCCACCCTTAGAGCTTACACGAAGAATAAAAGATGTCTGCCCAAAAAATATTTTTAGAACCGCATTTATTAAAAGATTCCAATGTTTTCTTGGCCCTTTTCTATACGATAAGATAAATAAAATTACGAACATATATCCGCAAAATATCTATAAATGTAAACAAACTGTAACTGCTTGGCTAAAACCACTTTCATATGATGAAACAGAAAATTTATTTAAGATTTTAAAATGATGTTATATATCCCAAATGACATAAATCCAGCAACAAATATATATATAGTACATATAGATAGTATATATAGATATCCCTTTGGGCACTTTGTGGCTCCAACGTGCCGTATAGGTAGTAATTTGTTGATCCATTTTCACTTGTTGATCCGGGTGTCTTTTGTTGATCCAATGCCACCTGACCATAAATATGTAGCTCCGTTCGGAGCCACAAGTGTCACGATGACTAATAATAATAATTAAGGGATTTTTATACAAATCTACCTTTTTGGCGTATGAGCAGTTGTTGATCCAATTCAAATGGGCCAATCAGGGCGCAGCATTTGCCAAGGGCTTCCTCATTGGCACGTTTGGGCTACTATATTACTGGCTACAGTAACTTAATAATGTCTAGCTAGTATTAAAATTCTCCTCAAATTAGTAGAGAATCTTGTCTTAAAAAAAGGAAAACTCACAAAGAAATCAGTCTGGAGTAACGTGACTTCAGATCAAACCTCAATACTTTTTGGACGGGACTCTTTCCTTTTGTAACAACGTTACTGAGCGAGTGAAGTGATAGTACACAAAGGTGCAACAGCCACAGCGGAGTGGAGCGAATGAACTAGAAGATGATGCTCGAGTGAGTAGTGAACTAGCAAAATATGTATGACGCATTGACTACAACGGAGTGCAGCAAGTGGTATACGAGGCAGCGATCGACTAGAGTGGAGTGCAGCGAGCGAATTACCAGTGGAAGACGCATCGTTTACAGAAAATGCCATGAGAAAAGAACCAGAGGATGGTGACGCAATAACCACAGCAGAATGGAACGATTGGTAAACTAAGGGACAAAATAACGACTACAGCGAAGTGCAACGAGTGAAAACTGGTTCATCACTCACTCCACTCCGCTTTAGCTGTTGCGTTGTCATGTTGCTTTTTCACTTGCTCCACTCCGTTGTAGCTGTTGCTTTGCCATTCAGTTGTTCTTCACTCACAGCACTTTGCTGTAGTCGCTGCATCGTCCTCCATTGGTTTACTTGTCTCTCCTCTCCACTTGCTGTTGCATTGTCATTCTCTGAACGACATGATACACTGAATAACAACGCAATAGCTACAGAAGAGTGAAGTAAGTGGTGAACTAGTGGACGACGACGCAGCGGTTACAATGAAATAGATTGAATGAAGAACCAACAATTACAAAGGAGTGAAATAATGAACAGCATACGACGATGACGCAGTACCTATAAATGAGTGGAGCGACTGAATAAGCAGTCGCTCCACTCATCTGTAGGCATGAAAGTGCTTGTGTTTATTTTGTTGATTTCGAATAAAAAACTTTATGTTGATCGAAAGAGATTTTATTTTCGTTTTCGAAAAATAATTAAGTAATTATTGTAGTGTTGATGTTAACAATAGAAAAAGACAATAGTAACTCGCAAAGAGTCATTCATAATCATCTCATAAATGTAAGTAGGTGCTAGACGCAAGCGGCTTTTTATAATATCTAATCAACAAAGCTGTTTATTGAAAAAAAAAACAAAGGAACATTATGGCGCGTTAAAAATTATTATTGTTCGTTATTCGTTATTGAACTTAAAAAGTAAAATTGTGTTTTTGATTTCCGCGCATTGTTTGAGAAAAGTACTATACAAACCTTGGCCACAACTAGGCATTGATGGACTCACGTATGTGTGCCTCGGCTACGCCTCGGCCCACATTTGCACGTTCGTCCATCAATGCCTCAGTTGTCGGCCGCTGCAGTAATGTACTATTAATATCATTAGTACATGCGTGGATTTTAACCTGCAACCTTTGGAATGAAATGCATACGTACCCCGAACCACTATGCCAGCTAAATTCTGACGTCCCCAAACAAATATACTAGTTTTGGGTAATAAGGGTTTATTAAGTTAAGTACCATATGCGACTAGTAACTCGTATGGGAAAAGTGCGACTGTATGTGGGTATGTTAGTAAGTACGTGTACGTGCGTGATTTGACCGTATACTGGTTAGTATGATGCTATTGTCATCGGCAGCAGCGCGGGCGTTGAGACTAGAGGATTCAATCCCGGGCCTTTTTTCTAATCCCGGGATTGAACTTATATTGGAAATAGCAATAAAAAAGTTAGTAATCAATGTCGAAATCCGATAAAACTTAAATTGCCAAAATAAAAATTATTTTCTTTTGGCAATTTAAGTTTTAAATAAAAACGATTTAACAAGATTATACATCAAACTTCGACGAACCACGTATTTCAACAATACATGAGACCAATAAAATTTTACCTAAAAAAAAAAATTTACTCAGTAAGACATTAAGGTAAGTCAACAAAGGGTGAGGTACTCGCCTCCCCAGCTGCCGGCCACCGGACGATCGAGGCGATCCGTCCGGTGTTGGAGGAGTGGGTTGGGCGCCGGCAAGGCAGCCTCACATTCCGCATGGTGCAGGTACTGACCGGGCATGGCTGCTTCGGTCACTACCTGCACCGGGTCGCCCGTCGGGAGGAAACGCCGCAGTGTCATCACTGCGACGCTCCCGACGACACTGCCGAGCACACACTATTGGTGTGCCCGGCTTGGCGACGCCAGCGCAGCGAACTCAACGCTGCACTGGGAGGTGGAGACCTCTCGCTGCCGAGCATGGTCGTGGCCATGCTGCGCAGCGAGGCGGAATGGGGGACCGTCGCCTCCTTCTGCGAGTACGTCATCTCGCAGAAGGAGGCTGCGGAGAGGGAGCGGGAGGCAGATCCTCAAGCCGCTCCCATCCGTCGCAGACGGATAGGCAGGCGAAGGCGGGCCTTTGCACAAGCGATGCCCGTCTAGTGACCCTGCCGTGGAGGCCTGAGTGCACGGTTGGCCCCGTGCACGCCGCCGTAAGGCCCTCCGTCTAGGGATTGCCCTGGTGTTCTCGGGCAATCCCCCCTTGGCGATAGCCCGACCAGTCGGTCGGGCTTGCCCGGGCGCGTGGGTAGTGGAGTCGCAGTGTAGACCTTACCTAGCGCGCCCAAAAGGGCAGGGAGAACACCGGGGGGTTTTAGTGGGTAGGCCTGGCACTCTGCCGGGAGAGCCCCACACACGCTCGTCGTCTAGCCAACGGCGGGTACGGTGCGGCTACGCATTTCCCCCCGTGAAAAAAAAAAAAAAGGTAAGTCAACAAAAACTTAAAAACTACAGAGATCAATATTATGTTAACCAGTACCTTTTTTAAATAAAGTTGACCTGACAGTAACTACTTTATATTTGTATTCACTAATAATTATTGAAGTATTTGAATTGCAAAAAATTTTACGATTCTTTAAAGATTTGCTTAAGAATCGATATAAAGATTTGTTTCTAATCTTGTTTTAGTTTGTTGCACATAATAAGTGCAGAAGCTGCAATAGCGTCTTCAGGCTCGATGGAAATAGAAGGAACACTTCGTGCTTGGAGAAATTCTTCAATTAATTTCAGGAATAAATATAAGAAATAAATTTCAATCCTATCCTGAAAATCCCGGGATTTGTCAAATTTAATTCCAAAATTTTCGGGATCCCGAGATTCGTTATCCTGGGATCGAATCCTAGTTGAGACACAAGACTCGCGCGCGCATCTGTTGAATGGTGGACGCACGTTCACATAAATAAATACGCGCTAATTCGCCACTAAAGTGACTTTCTGTTATTATCCCTTTGGGATGGTTCAAAATTATGTTTGGAATTAATGTTAGTGCTTCTATTTGCCAGAATTAACATTAAATACGTATTTTAGGGAGTAATTATTTTTTTCCATTGTACTTGTAAAGCTTTTAGAAGCGCCGAGAGCCGGAACTCGAAAAAGATCTCTGAATAACCAGAAACCTTATAGATACTAACATGCTTTTAATATACCTAGGTAGCACGCAACATTCACAATTTATGTATTTTAAGTCACACACGTAAATGTCTCATAATCCAAACCCAAACTTTGCTTTATATTACAAACTATAAATTGACAGACTTTCGACAAAACAGGTAGGGTCCTTAATATTTCTGCAACTTTGGTCTGGATACCTTTTTTTTAGGAGGGAAAATCCTTCTTACGGATTCGACAAGGGGCCGACTGACGAGGACACCCCAAGGATATGCCGGACTCGGGTAGAAGACCCCATACTCGGCTAAAAACCCTCCAGATACTTCTACCTCCGTAGATACACAATCGGGATCGGCGTTAGCCATTCCCCGATTGTGCCCCCTGGAGGGTTGCCTGGCGCAAGCGCCAGGACTTACCTCTACGGGGGGGTCGACAAGTATCTCCAAATTCGACCCCCCAGGCGGCCAAGCTAGGGGTGAAAAGTGTCTCCCGACCGGTAGTCAGCCGGCCGGGCCGTT
Organism: Schoenobius gigantellus; assembly: GCA_963935595.1. Lineage (NCBI taxonomy): Eukaryota > Metazoa > Arthropoda > Insecta > Lepidoptera > Crambidae > Schoenobius > Schoenobius gigantellus. The sequence continues at coordinate 42,317,015 of OZ012541.1, read as the reverse complement.
TCAGTCCCCAGCTTGCTAGGGGAGTTGTTGGTGGCGCGCGTCCAGGAACGCTCGCCTCCTCCTCCCCAACCGCCTGCGCCTTGGTCTGGATAGGTACCTAGTTCAACTAAAAATATTTCAATATTTCAGAATAGTTGGAACGACGTGTATACAGGATTATATAGCAATGTGTTAACAGTCAAGTGGGCTTTTTCAAAATAGGGTAAGGTAATGTACCTCTTTAACTTAATTTCCATCAGTTTAAATTGCCAGCAATGTACCAACAGCAGATTTAATTGACAATTAAATGTAAGTGACAGCCCTTCAAACTTAATTGAATTGGGCAGTTAATTCACTGTATTTTATTATGATTTGTTAATACATGCAAATAATTGCAAATAATATATTATAGCGGCTGTCTCTTACTTGAGCGCGTTAGTGTCGTTAAATATTTAGGTGTGCTAGTTGATGATAAGCTAAAATGGAATCACCATCTCTCCCTTATGGCTGGAAGAATAAGAAAACTCATCTACCTGTTCAAAAATCTAAGAGAAGTTGCTGACTACTGCCTCCTATTAAAAACATACAAAGCGCTATGTGAATGCTTGATTAGTTACTGCATTTGCGTATGGGGAGGAGCAGCCAAAAAATATATTATACAGGTGGAACGAGCACAGAGAGCTGTCTTAAAAGTAATGCTGTATTTACCTCGATGTTTCCCTACTTTGTCTTTGTATGATAAAGTTAAGGTGCTTACAGTTCGCAAGTTATTTGTGTATCATTGCGTGAGAAGGTATCACCGTACTACAGCCCCATGTCATCCTCATTACAACAAAAGAACCTGTCGATTCCCAGTAGCATTTGCCAAATATAGGCATACTCAAAAATTATATGACTACTTAGCTCCCAGGGTATATAATTTAATAAATAATAAACTCGTGGTAAACAAACACATCACCGATTACCAATTTAAAAATGTTGTCCGAAAATTCCTTTTAGATGCTGATCCATGTACTGTTGAAGAATTCCTCAAACCCTAATATTCAGGCAAAAAAAAATAATTTAGCATGCATCCACATACAAAAAAACACCAACGACATCCGTTCATACAATAAAGATACAATCACTGGCACATGCAAATACGTGCACACGCACACGTACGTACACACAAACTTACTCACGCATACGCTCACCTAGACACACAAACCCACACACTCACATATGCACAAATACATGCACACACACTCACACACACATTCAAGTCTATGTTGCACAAGCACAAGTAGATTAAATCGGTTGCTGTTAAAAAAAAAAAAAAAATGACATTAACAAAAAAATATAAAAAAACTTAGCTATAGTATACATACAATAGGTATACAGGTACAGTAATTATAAAAATTTTGTTTGTTAAGGTACTTTATATTTCGTTTAATTTAGCAGTTTATTTTAAAGATTTATATGTTATACATCGATGTTAATAATAATGGGAAGGTACTGACTCCCGAAATACAGTTCACACTAGTTCAGGAGTCAGGACTCAACTAAATTGTACATTTGAACATAATAAATTCTTTCTTTCTTTCTTTCTTTCTTTATCAGATTAAAAAAATGCCAGCTTGAAAGCGATAACAAACTGTAAAGTCCCCGTCACGAGAAGCTATAAATTTAGTAAAAACCCATTCAAGGATTCACAACCTTATTTCGAACAGATAGAAATAACAAGTTTAAAAATGACAACCAATAGAACCTATTCCGCCAAAAAAAATATTGAAACTATGACGCTGGAACGAAACGCAAACTACCTAATTAGAAATTGCGGCCGCTAAAGTTTACGTTCCATGTGTCTAACGCGTTCCAGTACCTACCACAAATCATTAGACAACAGCGCTTTAAATCGCTAAAATATAACGCGACTAAGTGAAATTATTTTTGTAATACACGTAGGTATGTTACTTTGAGTAGATTGAATTTCGTATTGTTTGAATTGTCGCTACGTAACTTGGTATAAGTTCTTTACTTTAAAAATTATAGCTTCTCGTGCCGGGACTTAAGATAGAAAAACTTTTTAACAAAAAATTGAACCGCCGAAAAAACTAAATAGTAGTAAAAAGCAAAAACACTGAAAAGTTAAAAATAATATAAGAACAGGTTCAGACAACATCACACTTCTATATTGAAGTCGGTGCCAAATTTTAACACTTTCTAGGAGATCATCGTTTGGCACCGACTTCATAATTGCGGTTCCCCGACGTGACGACTAAAGGGCCAATCAACATATTTTATTTTTTACTTTTTGGAGGTTTTTTGTCGGGGGTGTTTTAAATTTTTAATTTAATTTTTATTTCATACTTTTTAAACGGCCTAACATATTATTTTATAAAGTGCACGTGATCCGCTTTGATTTGAGACCCCACTCGAGTATATTTGCAGACATTCGGTTATTCTTCCCCACTTTCACCCCCATAACTTATAAACGGCTCAACCGATTTTCATCAAACATGTCTAAGAACACTCACCCGTAAGTCACCTTTAATACAAAAAAAACTAAATTGAAATCGCTTCATCCGTTCGGGAGCTATGATGCCACAGACAGACTGATAGACACACACACAAACAGACACGTCAAACTTATAACACCCCTCTTTTTGCGTCGGGAGTTAAAAATGGCGCAGCAAAGACTGAGGTTTAAAGGGCGCGGGGTGCGGTGTACGGTGCTCCCCCCGTGCCTCCACCGTTACAACCAAGGCTATAACAGCTAGCTTACCGCGCTTGGATCAGAGGTCTAGGGATCCCAATACTAACCTACTGAAAACAGCCTATAATAATGCCACCAAGTTGTGTAAGAGGGCTTACATTATGAGCGGATGCTCAGCGCATTGCACAAGTGGGTCAGGAACTGCTAGCGCACCCTACGGGTAGCCGTTCTTTCTGGCGCCTGGCCAAAGCTGTGCAATCAAACTTCTGCCAACCCTCGCTGCCACCGCTGAGACATGCCGATGGCTCACTTGCTCATCAGCCGCAGGAGAAAGCCAACCTCCTGGCAAAACTCTTCGCGGCCCATTCCCGTATCGATGACTGTGGTGCACAACCTCCGACACTGTCCCATTGTGGCAGCACTATGCCCGATATCCGCATCAGACAGCGAGATGTGCGGGCGGAGCTACAGTCGATTGATATTCGAAAAGCAAGTGGACCAGACGGCATTCCTGCGATTGTACTTAAGAAGTGTGCAGCGGAGTTGACTCCGGTCCTGACGCGTCTATACCGTCTGTCGTTCTCTGCTGGTTGTGTGCCGAAATCTTGGAAAGAGGCCAATGTCCAGCCGGTTCCCAAAAAGGGAGATCGTTCTGATCCGGCTAACTATCGCCCTATAGTCGTCACTTCCATTTTGTGTAAAATCATGGAGAAGATCCTTAACACCCAGCTGATCCGTTACCTGGAAGGTCACTCGTTGCTTAATGACCGTCAGTATGGGTTTCATCCTAAACGGTCAACAGGTGACCTTCTAGCGTTCCTTTTGCACAAATGGGGTGAATCTATCGATAAGCGCGGCGAGTCTATGGCTATTAGTCTCGACATCGCCAAAGCTTTTGATAGAGTCTGGCACAAGGCTCTCCTTTCCAAGCTTCCGGCATACGGATTGCCCGCTCAGTTCTGTACATGGATTGCTAGCTTCCTCCACGAGCGTAGAATTCGCGTTGTCGTTGACGGCTGCGCTTCGCGGTTCGTGGCAGTGAATGCTGGTGTTCCACAAGGCTTCGTTCTATCCCCAACATTGTTTCTTCTGCATATCAATGACATGCTTTCCTTGGGAAGTATACATTGCTATGCAGACGACAGTACAGTGTATGGGGGATATCACGGAAGCTCAGGGGCTGCTAGTGGCAATATTGATAGGGAGAGGCAGAATCTTATCATTGAGCTCAACAAAACGCTGGACCTCATCTCCGAATGGGGTTCCAACAATCTTGTCGAGTTCAATGCTAAGAAAACACAGGTGTGCGCGTTGTCGGCGAAAAGGTCACCTTTCCTACCCCCTGCTTCTCTTCAGGGCACAACCCTTCACACACAGAGTAACATCACCTTGCTCGGAATGAACATTCGCTGCAATCTGAACCCCAGAGACTACATCGAATCCGTTATAACTGCTGCCTCACGGAAACTCGGTGTCCTAAACAAGGTGCGTAGGTATTTTGCGCCGGACCAACTATGCCTGTTGTATAAAACTCAGGTTAGGTCTTGCGTGGAATATTGCTCGCACCTTTGGGACGGCTCCGCTCAGTACCTTCTCGATGCTCTGGACAGATTGCAGCGTCGCGCTATTCGAATAATTGGCGATGTAGAGGCAGCTAACACCCTCGAGCTTCTACAACTTCGTCGTGACATCGCCTCTCTTAGCGCCTTTAACCGAATGTTCCATGGGGAATGCTCTGAGGAGTTCTTTAACCTTATCCCTCCCTCTCCATTCCTTAACAGAAACACGCGTAAGGGCCTTCGGAGTCATCCTTACACTGTATCTTCGTTTTCACACCGTACCAAGAAATTCCAAGATTCCTTCCTCTGTCGTTCATCCCACACTTGGAATTCTCTACCTGCGCACGTGTTTCCTTCATCCTACAACATGGGTTCCTTCAAAAGAGGTGTGAAAAAGCATCTTTTAGGCCGGCAAGGGGCGGGCAGGTAGGATAGTGAATGTCGTCCCTACTCTATCTGTCAACTCATTTGGGCCTCTTTCACGGCTTAACATCAGGCGGGAGGAGGTGATTTGCCGGGCCTTACATAAAAAAAAAGGCGGATCTTACAATGTATGGAGCATTGCGAATATAAAATATCTAGATAAGGTATAATAAATTCATAATTGATCGACCGTTACGGTATCGGTACCTATTCGGATCAACACAAGTATTACTGGAAGTACGAGTATATAAATTGATCAACACAAGTTATTGATTTTTTAAATATATTCGGAGCCAAAAAGTCTTCGTGCATTTAAAAAATTTAGCCGTTACGGATCCACTATTGCATGAAATTGTTGAAAAAAAATATATCGAATATAGGTTCTATTGACGAATACATTTGGCAACATCGCATAATAGAATGCTACGTTGCCATTTCGTCCGAGAAATACGCAACGTCCGAGAAAAAGGCGGAGTCAGCAATGTACGGGGTCGTGGCTGGATCAACTAAGTGTGCAAAGAGGTGGTTATATATATAGATCAGGAGAGTAATTTTGGAGTTTATCGAGCTTAAATGCTGTGACACGTGATTTTTTCTTTATATACATATATACAGATTTTATGTGCAAAAAACAATTTCATTGTACTGTTCCTTTCTACTTATTTCATTTGCCTGTGTTTTTTATTAATGATGGTGTTATTATACAAATCATCAACAACTAATAATAGGTGTCATACTTGTGAACAAGCAAGTCTTGGGTTTGGTTTGAGTAATTTCTTAGAGTTTTTTACTGAAACTATACATAATATACATTCCGTTATTAAAAGTCTTTAGGAAGTATCTAGTACCTATAGCACAGGCTCGGCCTAGTTTAGGTACTAGTATATTGTATACAAATAAAAAAAAATTTCAACGAAAAATAGATACAAGTTCACAGTTTCGGTGACTGCTGTTGAGTCGATCCCTGCTGCACTCTTGCTACGCTGGATGTGCTTGTATGTCGCGTGAAATACAACTCACCTTTCCTTATCACGCTGGCCGGCGCTCTCTGAATACGCAGTCTTATTATTAGAACATCTAAGCGCATAGTAGTATTGTAAGATCGGCGCTAGGGAGAGAAAATCATCGTATTATTTAAAACGAATCTACCCATTATGGTTGAATAAATGACAAGCTGTTTATTGCACGTTGACACATTATAATTTTAGCGGAATTTTTTTTAGCGGAATCTCAAAGAAAACCTAGAAATCATTACTTTCGCTCAATGAATTTATTCTTTTTTGGTTCGCGAAATGAAGCTTTTTAAATAACATGGCAGCGGTGAAATACCTCTGTCAAATCTGTTCTAGTTGTATAATGATGGCAAAAGTGGAGCTGAAACTTCTATAGTGAAAACAGCGTTTCTTATTGTAAGATAAAACACATAGGTAGGTACTTCAGATTATTAATAATATTTAGATTATCAACTTAATGTCAAATTATTTCTTTTACAATAACCTTTATATTATTTATCAAATATGTTTTAGCTGTACATTTGCCATCAGATTCTGGTATACTCGAGTACAAAAAGATCGATACGGTCAAAGTTACAAAAATATATACTCTACCAACTCTACCTTAATGTTAGGTCAATGAAGTCTTAGTTAATTATGTAGGGTCTAAACGCGCACAATATTAGCATAGTAACTCTCGAAATACTATGTACCTTTACTCGACGTTTCGGTCGCCTTGTTGCGGCCGTGGTCACGAGCGAACTGGTGCCCCGCGCCGTCGCATGCCAGAAGAGCCGGTGTGATTCTCTTCTACCCTCGCACTTTGGTTGTTATTCTCAGTCCTACCGTCGTCGCTTCGACACACAACACTGACACAATCGCGTTTATTCCTAGACGTATGAAATCGTGGTTTGCATTTGGCTATCACAGGATTCCATGATGGTGAGGAAAGGTACATAGGTAGGTAAGGTAGTAATAAGTTACTATGCTAATATTGTGCGCGTTTAGACCCTACTTAACTAAGTCATCAATGAAGTCTGTCAATCAATGTATACATATTTTTCTTACTTTAACCGCATTGATCATTTAGTACTCGAGTGTACAACTAGACATTATGGTCACGATCCTAACAATGGAAAATTTCAAGAAGCTTGTAATTGCAGTATATGTAACAATGCTTGAGGAATGAAAAATTCATCAACACGATATCAGGCTTGTTGGCGGGAACTGTCCTGTCCGTAATGATGAACCGGTCCCAGTATAATCGAGCGCGGTCGTTTTCGAGCACTGGCTCCGGCGAGTACTTGTAGTACGGTACCTTCTCACCTATGAGTCCATATTTGGAAGCTAACTCAAGATGGAGTATTTTGGCTGCTTGGTTATGTCTGTGCAAATATTCAGTATTAGCCAGTACAGGACAACCGGAAGTTATATGCCTGAGTGACTCTCCCGGTTGGAGACAGGCTCTACATATGTCCTATGTCCTATTATTGTCCGCAAATACACACGTACGCAAATACACACGCACGCAAATACACACGCACGCACATACGCTCACATACAACATATACATACCATAATAGATTCAACACAGTACATTTTTTTCTTTTTTTATTATTTACGTCACTATGTTATTGTCTGTAATTTTGGAGTCCCAATACAAATACTTAATATTGTTTTGCAATTCAGCTTAATATGAGGGGCCAGGAGACCATAGCACAAGTTTTACTTATTTTGGTTCTCCTGTCTCCCAAGATTGTAAATTTAATGTTGGTTATCATTACTTATGTAAATCAGAATGTGTACTGCAAAATTGGGAGAAATAAATACATATTATTATTATTATTATTATTATACATTGTGTATTAAAAACCCTGTGAACCCTTTTAGGGATATGCTCAGAATCGATATAAGATGGTTTCTATGTATGGCATTTTTAAAAACTCTTCAAAAAAAAAAAAAAATACTCCATCATTAATATTTTTAAAGTAACACCTATTACACCACTTTGTGCGCTGGCTGGATGTTTGAAATTTTTTTTCAAATGTATCAATTTCAAAAACAATTTAATTGTCGATATTATTTGGTAAACAATTGTTTTTTTTAACTGTAACTTCTTTTTTGGTTTGTATATAAGTTAACATACACTCTTTTAAGGGTCCACAGGGTTTTTGTTACACACTGTATAATTCAAGTGTAACAGAAATAACACACATCCTAAAAGAGTTTGGTTGAAATTAGCTTCTGAATCCATTTCAATAAACAAAAAAAAATCGAAAGAAAAAAGAATTATTTAAAAATATTGATATTAATTTAATCACTGTCATTTGTTTGGTCAACATTCTAAAACAAAAGATTTATCTTATAACTACTCGCGGTGCAATTTTGTAATGAGAATTATTACATTTTAAAATATCTCTATTAAAACTTTTTCGCATATATTTGTAATAAACTACTTTCAGGTTGTGCGTTATTGCTGGTGTAGGAGTAGAAAGTGCCTGTGTTTGCGTAAATTTGTAAAATATGTCTTCCGTGCAAGTCATTAATCTCGAATGAGATTGACTGCCTATTGCGAGTATCTACTAACAAAACAATTTTTAATAAAGTTCCTCAATTTACAGTGCTCTGGTGACAATTGTACCTCCGGGGTAAGTATGCAGTTATTGCTGCATGGAGTTCTTAAATAGCAATAAAGAAGCCCTTGGCCTTCACCTCGTAAGTGGCGATAAAGTTGGAAGTGAGCTTCACTTGAGTATCCAATAATAGAGGAAACTGGAACTTAACCAGATTCTGTTTTTCTTGTCGGAACCCAACCAAAAATGTTTTTTGCTACTAAATTGGCAAACAAGCAAACTGCCCACCTCATGGCAAGTGGTAACAGTCACACATAATATTTTATGTGGCTCTTGTGAGATTCGCAGCATATCTGCAACCCTCACAAGAACTACAATGTACGTTGCCAACTTGTGACATCAGATGTAAAGTTACGGTATCCATAATTTCACTGCCATATCTTACCCTTCAAACCGCAACACAGCAATGCAAGCACTGCTGCTTTGCGGCAGAAATAGGAAAGACAAATCAAATCAAATCAAATCGATCAAATGCTGCCAGTAGACTAGAGTTGTCGGCGCCAGGCCGCCAGCATCGGCATGGGATTATGTGTCCCAACCATGTCTCAACACGTGTGATGTGACTCTGGACGCAAGCGTATATACTCGTAATAGCCTATAGAAATCCATATACATCGGTTGGGCCCATGAAGAATAAAGACAAGGAGCTTCAATGCAAAAACAACACAACATTTTTTAAGAAACAATAAGAAATGGAAAAACAACACAACATTTTTAATAATTTATTTCTTTATCGCTACAACAATAACGGTCTAATTACATGACATGGTTTTAAACCCAGTGTAAGCAAAAACTCAGTTTTTTGTTGGTTCAAAAAAAATTGTTATTACGAAACGTGTTCTATCTCTAGTTTAAGCAAAAATCGAGGTTGAACTCGGGTCTAAAGAACTAGGCATACCCCTAGTTTAGCGCTGGTTTATCTTAAGGAGCGTCCCCACTACGAGCCGCGCGGCCGCGGAAGCCGCGAGGCCCGCGAGGCTCGGCCTCACGAGCTTTTATTGTTCTCTTGCAACGCGTCCTCACTTACGAGGCTCAGCCTCGCGGCTAGACCTCATAAGCCGCGCGGCCCTAGTGGGGACGCTCCTTTAGATTTTTCGTCGATTCGAATTTCGAATGTCACATTTACAACTACATAATTCTTGCTGTGGCTTAGTGCGCGTGTGTGTGTGGCTTAGTGCGTTTTTCTTCGATATCTATAACAAAAATTGTGACTTGGCTTTTAAAATGGATTTGGATAATATGCTTGATGAAATGGATTTCGATGATTTGGAAGCCATGGAATCGTCCTCTACTAGGCAACCAAACTACACGCGGGTCAATGCTCTTTTTTGTTTTAGTAATAATAATCCTTTTTGTAAGTTATAGTCCTTTTTGTTTTATTTTCCTTTTTAAATACTAATATGAAAAATGCAGAATTACTTACAAACTTGTGAAACTTTGGCGCGCCTATGCGGTTTAACTTCAAATTTTAAATATATTTTAGGTCCATGATATTTTGCACATTTTTTTCAGTTATCAAATTCCCCCTGAGGGAAAACAGAGATCAATAAGTCATATTTAAGTATGGCAAAAAATTAATACTCGTAATGTAGGTAATCTTCGGTAATATCATGTGATTCTCATTATTAATATGAAGTATTTTAATGTCTCAATATCAATATGGCTCTACATTTCGCCTTATGTCAAGGAATACTTGAAAGTTACGGCATTTTGTAAAAAATATGTAATACTTATATAGCTAAAAGAAAATCGCCAAAAGAATGATTGAATGAATGATATACTTCGAACTCGGGTAAAACTCAGGTTTTGTATAACCGAAATAAAACGCGTTTCGTGATAAATTCGAAGTAAGTGTAAGGACGAGGCTCAACTTCGGTCAAACGATTTTTTCGTAATAAGACTAAAAAGGTTTATTTTATTTATACGGATTTGTTTATCACTATAGTTGGGCCACTTTAATAGGCCACATTTGACAGTTCATCAAAGCTATTCACTGGTAGCCTTGTAATGGCGATCACACAATATTATTTATTTTATGAATAATGAAATCGCACTTGTTTTATTTGCTACATATTAAATTGATTATCGAAATGGAAATGAAGACTAATTCAACACTTATCTTTTTTAAAAAGCTTTCCTAAGTTAAATAAATAATTTAAATCGACGGAAATTTGACGTCATCACAAGGTCATAGTCGAAAGCCAATTTTCTTTTTTTATGCTAGGGATGTCCATAAGCAATCGAACCAATTGTTTGAATCGTTCGTTTCTTTTATCGGGTAACATTCGAGTAACTAAGTACACCGTAATTTATTTATTACTCTAAAATTTAAAGAGTTTCTTCAGCAGACCATCAAAAAGAACAACTCTTGATTCTCGATTTTTGTTCAATGTGATGTTCTAAAATAACCTATTGAAATTCCTAGAGTAGTAACTTAACACGGTGTATACAGTAAAACCAAACAATAATAATATATTAAAGTACCTAACTAGCACCCCTACTCGCTATTTTCGGTTTTTCACTATGAACTGTCATTTAGAAAAATTCGGCGGCGCTCATGGATATAATGAGTGTATTTTAAAATAACTGTTTAAAATTAACAACAAAAGGTAGCAAATACGCTATACATACGTATCTTATATTAATAAGATAGGTAAGTTTTAAAATATTTTTTCGCCTCTATAAAATAAGTGAATAGTTTTTTCTTATAGAGAATTCTTTCCTTAAATAATACCTATACAAGTGGTTATGAATTGCAGCAGTATCAGAATTATCCACACCGATGACTTTTTTTCTATAGCTAAGGGAGCATAGCAAAGGGAGAGCCTTTTTTTTGAGTGAATGTTAAATTCGCTGTTCTGAGCCTTCTTTAATGTTTCAGCAACACAATCTTTCACATGCGTTACAAGCAAAAGAGAGCCACCGTTTACGGATTTACGTGAAAAAAATGAATTTAATGAGAAAGCCGGGTTTAAATAGTAAATAGAGTACACCAACCACGCACAGTCACTTCACAACATACAACTGTACGTAGTTGTGTGCTATCGACCTAATTAATAACAAATCTACCCACAAGAAACTGCGCAATGCACTAGCTTTAGTATTGCCATATAAAATAAGGTTAAGTAAAAAATAACGAGTTTCCCTGTCGTAACAAATTAAAAATATTCTCACTCTTCTTCTTTTACTTGGGAACTTTATTAGCGTTCTTATACTCCAATTTAAAAATGAATGTCTCGTCGAAAATGAAAATGACTTCATATCTTTCCAGGAGGACATTAGTCTGAGTGTAAGATGGTGCGAGTACAAGCAAATGCTTCCTAATATGTATCAAGTAATAACATTTCCAAAAATTAAATACTATTTTGACTATGAATATGCCCTATACTTAAGCGAGTTAACGTTATTCGTGATTTAGGGGTACACTTCTCCCTTCAATTCTCATATTTCCTTTCGATTCCATTATGATTTGTTGAGTTCATTTTGATTCTCATATTTAGAAATAAAAATCTCTTTTGCAGAAATATCCTTATTCTGCTTCTCATTCCTTTTTTTTATGTGCACATAGTTTCTCGGGTACAAATAACGAGGTATACACATTGTATTGTCCTTTTTATTACTATAACATTACAATAAAAATATAACATGCATTAACCATTGCAACATTTGCAGCACTGCCAGCAAAATATAGCAAAAAAAAAGAAAATTATAGTAGACTAGGTAAAGGTACCTAGAAAATAATAAATTAAATTTCTTTATTAGTCATTTTTATACAGCCGATGTTTATTTTCGCATAATAACTGCAATTGATTCACAAATGTATGGAGATCGTATCGATTCATTCAATTAATCGATGAACGATCAGAAAGTCACTTCACTTTGACCTTGTCGGTCAAAACTGTCAAATGTGGCCTATTAAAGTGGCCCGGCTATAACTTCGCGCTACTGATATACAGCTAATTTTAACTGGTAAGTAACTACTTACATACATCAGTGCGGCTCATGGTAGCTTCTGGAAATATACTAGCTCAAAAAAAATTGTGGACCGATTCCTTACGATACCTTATGGATAATTGGGCCGCTATACTGCATAGTGCATAATTATGCATACCTACTACATATTTTGCGCGCAGAGACCATCTCTCCTGAACGCTTAAGTTTATACCTGAAATAAACTTAAGCATTCAGGAGAGATATTTTCTAACTTCAACAAAATAGAGAACATCTTTCCGGAACGCTTAAGTTTTTTGCAGATAGGCGACACGAGTAATTGTTTTTCGACCGTAAGTGAATGTTTGTGTGCTATTAGGTCCTTACATATGAAATTGGCGTTTTGCCGTATTGGCCACTTTGATCTCAAATATCTCCTCTATGATTAGGAATTCCAAATTCAAATTTATACAGCTATTTACTCATGTATTTGTGTTTCGAAAATTATAATTCACTTGTTTTTTCCTCAATTGTTTTTTTTTCTTTACAAAATGGAAAACTTGAAATATCGCGTTTACGAGAACGAGTTCCACCGTGGCACCAGTGCTGCAGAAATGGCTCGAAGGATTAATGATGTGTATGGCGACGGTGCCGCAAAAGAAAACACAGTGCGTTTTTGGTTCCAACGTTTTCGTTCTGGAAATTTCTACCTGCAGAACAAGCCCCGTGGACGGCCGGAGACCAAAGTTGATAATGAAGAATTGAAGGCTATTGTGGAAGCGGATCCATCGCAAACCACGTCCGAGTTAGCTGCAGGCTGCGGTGTTAGTGATAAAACTATTTTAATCCACTTGAAGCAAATTGGGAAGGTGAAAAAGCTTGAAAGGTGGATACCTCACGAATTGAGTGAAGCAAATCAACAAACGCGCGTTGACTGCTGCGTTGCATTACTCAACCGGCACAATAATGAAGGGATTTTAAATCGAATCATTACTTGTGATGAAAAGTGGGTCCTGTACGATAATCGAAGTGCTCATCGCAATGGCTGAACCCTGCTGAACCAGCCAAACCATGCCCCAAGCGAAAATTGACTCCAAAAAGTTACTTGTGAGCGTTTGCCAATTTCATATGTAAGGACTCAATATTTCCAAAGATTTGTATAATTTAACAAAATCAAACATGTTTTTAATAATAAAAATAACTTTTCTATGAAATGTTATTTTTTTTGCAGAACAGTGTTGATATGTAATTTTTAAACAGGATTATTGTGGACAGTCCTCACTTTTTGCGAGGAAGTCCCTGTACAAGCGCCCCACCGCCTGGTCCGGGTTACAGTCTTAGGCCCGTATTAATAAAGCGATCTCAAGACTGCTCTCAAGTGCGAACTTAGCCGAGTCACTCTCAAGTTGTGATCACGCACTTAAGATTGCCGCTAATTAATAAACCTACATCAACAGCGTATCACTTGAGATATTATATCAAGATCGCGCTCTTAAGAGCGTGATCTCAAGTAAACGTCATTTTTAACTGACTTCGAAAAAGGAGGAGGTTCTATGTTCGGCTGTATCTATTTTTTATGTATGTTCAGCGATTATTCCGCTATTTGTGGAACCGATTTTTTAAATTCTTCTTGTGATCGAAAGAGTATACTCCCGAGGTGGTCCCACTGTCACCACGCCATGATCTGATAATGGGATCCCATGAAAATCGTGGGAAACCCTTGAATTTCATAGGTATGTCCAACGTGTTTTATGTTTTTGCTGAAGATATTCAGTTATTAGCATCTGGTAATCATCATATCATGTTACTGAGCTGATGATGGAAGGTTTCTGGAAAGGAGTTAGAGAATAATTCTTTCAGTACTGTTTAGAGCGAAAGACGTTTAATTTTAAGTTATTCTGGTGTTTGCCTCGGCTCAAATTCTAAAACATACTTATGTATTATTAAACTAAAAAGATTGAAAAAAATTTTTTTTACAAAAATTAAAACCGACTTCAATAATACCAAAACGTCATAAATAATAAGAATACATACAACATTACGGTTTTATATTGAAGTTGGTTCTGTCCTGCTAAAGTCAATATATTATTCCATCATCACATCATGACATGGTGACAAAGGGACCACCTCGTGAGTGTACTCTTTCGATTACAAAAAAAAATTGAAAATCGGCCTATAATTGGCGGAGTAATCGGTGAACATACATATAAAAAATAGATACCATCGAACATAGAACCTCCTCCTTTTTCGAAGTCTGTTAAAAACGAAACGCAAACGCAGACTTCAAAATCTGGCTATAAGATTTATTTTTGGTCTTCGCAAATTCGATCGTATTTCTCACTTTCGCTCTGAGTTGAAATGGCTTCCGGTCCGTGAGCGCCGTAATATGCACATCTTGACAGCGCTGTTCAAAATCTTTAGAGACCCTAACTCCCCACAGTACCTCCGTTTGCGGTTTCATATGCCGCCTCCCCCCTCTCGTTCCCTACGCCCATGCTATACTGAAAAGCTTGACCTCCCCAAACCTAACACAAACTTCCTGCTACACTCTTTCAGCTTTCGTGCCGCCCAATTGTGGAACCACCCGCCCTCTGTAGTTCAACAGTCCTTCCATGCCCTGCTTTAAATACAGGCTGAGGCAGCACTTTCTGTCGCAAGTGGTAAATTCGCCTTAGCTATCGCATCGTCATCAAATGTATATATGTATATGTATATATGTATATTTGTATGTTTATATGTATGTATGATGTGTTTATTGTTGTATTAGTGTAATGTTGTCTTTATCTACTTTTGTAATCTCACTTGTGTGCTTTGATGTTTCCCTCTATTTATATGTAATTTTCCAACACACTCACAGGTTGACTGGAAGAAATATCTAAAAGAGATAAGTCCGCATTTGCTACTGAGTTTATAACTATGTTTAAATTTAAGTGTAATTGTGCGCAATAAAGTACATTTATTCAAGAAACATGAAATAGGCAAAAACAAAAAAATATTTATTGATAATAATTTTCAACTATTGAGTTTCTTAATAAAAAACCAGCACTAGAGCTTGGTACTAAGCTCTCTTCATCATCCTCTTCGACATGTTCAATATTTTCATTGTCTAGGAAAGGTAATTTATCATTTAAAATTAGTGACAAATTGTGTAATACAGCGCAAGCAACTATAATGTTAGATACTGTTGATAATTTGTTACCAAGGCCCTCAGACAAACAAGGAAACCTGCGTTTCCAAACTCCAAATGTTCTTTCCACAATATTTCGTGTTTTTATTTGGGCTCTGTTATATCCTTGTTATATCTAATGGACGGAGGATCTTGAGGAGATGGTCTAACTGGAGTAAGCACAAATCGTAATGTAGGGTATCCATTATTAAATAATTCTTTAAATAATTCCCTATTTACCGTGGCCTCATCTCCAGTGGGAAACTTAATGAAGTGTGAATGAAGTTGTGCCAGTAATTTGGATACTTTTGTGATAATATTCGAGGCAGTGGGTTGAGATATCTGAAACAGATCGCCACCGACAATCTGAAATAAGAGAGTATTCAATCACAGGCCTTCGTATTAAAATAGTATCAAGCAAATAATGTTGTAAGCAGAAGGTGCTGGGTACTTTTAAATGAAAACTTGAAAGATATGTTAAAAAAGTAAAGTAGTCGTCTTTTAACTTCAATTGTAAAAAAATCTGAAGAGGGCCACCCTTATCACCTAGGGCTAAAAAAACCTCTCAGACAAAAAAAAACATAAAAATCGGTAAAGCCGTTTAGGAGGAGCTCGATAACAAATATAATAAAAATACTCACCTGAAATGATGCAGTAGTATAAAAGCACAAAGTCAATAACACTGCTATTTCAGGAGATATAGGAAGGCCTATTTGATTATAAGTTGTAAGATCGTTTTTTATTAACGAAGTAATATAAAAAACACTATTTTGATGAAATCTATAGCGTTTCAAAAAGTCTTCATTCCTTATTTCAAATGGATTCTGAGAATCTCTTATATATTTTTTTGGATTTCGATGCCCGTTTATCCGAAAGATATAGTCATAATATTCTATTTCGTCATAGTGATCGATTTCGTCAATAATATTTTCTATGTCCGTGATAAATTTGATGAATAAACCGCCAAAACGCGCACTTAAGTCATGGTCCGACCACACTCAGAAAACAGGCACTTAAGTAGCATCTTGAGAGTGCACTTGAGTCCTGAAATCGTTTTATTAATACGTCGCTACTCAGCTGATACTTTGTACTCAAGTGTGAACTCAAGTATGGTGTATTAATTAGCACAGTATCTCAAGTTTGCTCTCAAGTTCTATCTCAGAGCTGAGTGCGGTTTATTAATACGGGCCATAGTTTAGTCTATGATAGGGAGTTGACATAACGTCGTTGAAGTTCTAACACCGCGTATGTCAAAATAGCCACTTTTACGAAGAATAAATTAGAACTTAATTCATTTAACTCTAGAAAAAGTGATTATTAATTATTAACCTGCTGCTTTAAAAAAGAAGTCACCCTTTGTTCAAAAATGACTTTTATTTGTAAATAATAGTTTTATTTATCTTTCAATATTTTTTGTGAATTTGCATCATCGACCACCTTTCTAATTTTCAGTGTCGCAATCCTTCATGCAGTGCCGTGGTAAATATTTTACTAATATTTTAAATATTGTGTTCACATTTTTTTGTAAGATACTCGCCTATTTATTGGAGAGTAGTAGATAATGGTTAACTAAATAATATATAATAACGTTAAGTAAACATTTCGAGTTAAAACACTTTGCCGTATAACTAGCATTATACCACGACGTTGCATCCTCGAGATTTATATATTAACCAGGTAGTCCACTTTCCAATGTACCGGGCACCAAGCACAATTTTAGAGCGAAGACATAAAAATAAAAATATAGGTAGGTAGTTTTAGTATTATTCACCCGCTCGAGCGATGTTACGCCGTTTGACTCATTCGCTTTCTTTGTGCGGGCATCACAGCATCGGAATATTAAAGATCAAAGTTTTATTATTTTATAACTTTATTTTTAGTATGTTGTGTAGTTGTTATAGATATCAATATGTGTAAATGAAAACGTAAGTATTCTAAGCAATATATTAAGGAAAAGATTCGTAAACTAGAGAAACGTTTGCGTCACCGCCGCCGCCGCTGCGAGCATTTTGATGGTGCTGGAAGTACCTATGTAAGTTTAAATTATAAGTGTTTATTGTTTATTATATTGTACTATTTTTTCGACACGTTCTCATCTTTGCATTTCGTTCGTTTAAAGCAAAACTTTATTTCGTGTTTGTTCGAATCAGTAGATTATATTTAGCTCACTAATTAATTTCATTTTGAAATTTATTGAGCAACAAAAGAGCCTTGCTATTTGCGCATTGCCTAACGTTACTGTTTAATTAGAAAATGTTAGTGTTAGTTTAGTGTTAAATAAAATGATATCCGCAGAATACCAGCATCAAAGCACTCTGTGCCTCTGCATGCGGGGCCTATTTGGCCTAAAATCTATCTGAATATATATTTATATTTTTTTGTTACATTGTGTGTTGTATTTTTTGTACCAAATAAACGTCTATTCAAGCAATAATTCATAATTACTAAAGAACCGTGAATCGGCACTTTGAAACACGCCTTGTACACGTGTTTAAGTGTTATTATTTCTTTATATTTATAGAACAGTGTGCCTTGGAACTATGATGCGATTATAGTCACGCACAGTACTGCGATGCGATTGTAGTCATGTTTTTTGGTCAGATTTATTGGTACCGTGACGCGATCACGGTCTCGATCACAACACTTCGTGTCATGATGCGATAATGACCTAGCTTATTTTTTCAACAGAATGTTATTATCTCTTTATATTTTATAGAACTGTGTGCCTTGGAACTATGATGCGATTATAGACACACACAGTACTACAATGCGATTGTAGTCATAATTTTTGGTCATATTTATTAGTACCGTGACGCGATTACGGTCTCGATCACAGCACTTCCTGTCATGATGCGATCATGACCTAGCTTATTTTTTGAAATAAGGTTATTATTTCTTTATATTTTATAGAGCAGTGTGCCTTGGAACTATGACGCGATTATAGTCACGCACAGTACTACGACGCGATTGTAGTCATGTTTTTTGGTCATATTTATTAGTACCGTGACGCGATTACGGTCTCGACCACAGCACTTCCTGTCATGGTGTGAGCATGACCTAGCTTATTTATTCAACGGAATGTTATTATTTCTTTATTTTTTAATAGAACAGTGTGCCTTTGTACTATGATGCGATCATAGTCGCGCACATTACTACCACAATATAGAGAATGGTACTACGATGCGATTGTAGTCATGTTTTTTGATCATATATATTAGTACACAGGCTGAGGATAGCCTCGCAGAATATGACTCGCCTCGCAGAATATTAGTAATGTTACTCGCCGACAAACTACTTCGTAGCTTTGTGTTTATGTTTATAATAGTACATTTTGTTAAATAAAATAAAATAAAAATCTATGGAGAGGATGAATTGGCTTCAGTGTGTTCATATACATCCCATATGTTCAGTCAGTGGTTCATGTGACTGAAACTTGTAATGAGTGACAACCTAGTAATGTACAGGTGATGACATCAGAAGCATCAGCCGAGTGTCCCATACCATCCACTAGCTCTCAGGTACTTGTAAATGATGTTAACCCTCCAGCAACCAATTTATTTGAGAATATTTTAGAGGTCTTAGGGACCTCAAAAGGGAAACACGAGCTTTTCGGAACAAAAATCCAGGATGAAATCTCTGAACGTTGGGGTCATATATTGTGCGGAGGCTTAAATAAGGATTAAAAGAAAGAGTTAGAGGGCAACATCTTCATACCTGAAAACTTTCAATTAGTTAAAACACCCAAATCGAATCCTGAAATCACTGCTGTGTTACTCAAAGAAATCAGCTTATATTGGACCTTCATTATAAAAACACGCTTAATCGAAGGAAAGTAATAATGTATTCATTAGATTATAAGTTTAAAAAGATATTGCACGTGTACGAAGTGATTCATTTCTCTTTGGCGGGAATCTCACTAATAAAATTAAAGCATCGAAGTTGGCAGAAATATCGACTCCAAATCAAGAAAGTTCCAGCGGCGAGTACTTCTTCTTCTAATAGGCCTTCAGTCAGCCAGCAGGGAAACTGCAAAGCTCCACCGCGTCAAATGCCACGCACGCAGAGACGTGGTTAGGCGAGGAGTCACTCGTACCATTAGTCTGCGAGAAAAGCACCTGTAGTAGATCGATATCAGACAACGAAGTCTCGACCAAAGGCGCCGATCAAAACATAATAAAATAATAATAATTATTATTATTATTTTGGTACTTAAATGAAAATATTTTATTCACACCTGAAAAAAAAATACAATCGAACCAGTTCTCTTATGAGTTGTAACGGGTAAAACGGATTACAAATTTCTTTTTAAGAAGCCGAATCTCAAAGATGTTTACCTATAAGTTCACGTTTTTCACAGTCAAATATTGTGACATCACGTTATTAAATTAAGAAGTTATACTAAATGAGAGCAGTATGATGATGCAATGATGAATTAGATCAATTTATATATAAACTAACTAACATAATATTTCCCACCTGTAATGCTCTTTTCTTGCTAATTGTCAAAATTTGGGAAAGAAAACAAATTTAATCCTTGACTTATTGAAATAATAAGCTTTATATGTTTACATACAGTTTCCTTATGCATAAGCATAAGAGAACAATACAATCATAAGCCAGCCATCATAATAATAGCCAGATACAATCATATCCTTAGAGTTGTAGGTTAAATTAAAGAGAATCAGGTACCTATATTATAATAGATACAGAAATCTATACAATCAAAGGGCAGAATGGTTCGGGATTTTTTATCAATCTCGGTATCAAACTAATATAGCTAAAAATTGCGTACAAATCTGGGTAATGGAATACACCAAATGAAAATGTTTTGTTTCTTTTTAGCCTTCCCCGTAACGGTTGTTAGTAGATCGTACCTTCGACTTTAATTTCTTGCGATCACGGGTCAATGATACTGTACTCCAATTTCTTAGATTTTATATGTTTTAGATATGTAATTCCACAGAATTCTTCCTTGTTATACTAGTTGTTTCTTAGTTCCTCCACTGAAAAACCAGACAGCCATGCCTTAAGGGAACTGCCCTGGAGATTCATAGTACAGTGTTTTGTTAAATATATGTAACATGTTTATGATCATATGGCCCGGGGCTCTCACACTGGGTTTTACAAACATATTTTTTAATAAATTGTTATATTTTGTTATTTGTTGGATTATAAAAATAACATATGGAGGAGAGAGCACCTATTTTGTGTACAACTACTACCATTAATTCAAAGAAAATAGCCTTTGTGAGTTATTTGCCAAGGAGTGATCTGAAACTTTCTATGGTGAAAATCTAGAATATTTATAACATGAAATCTGTAAATATTGTTCATTAATCCACCAAGATGCCGCTTACTATCAGGTTTTTTTATGAAATAGGGGATGTAAAAGACGGATTTTGGGAATATAATGTGTTTGAAAAAAAAAATCCTACCTACCAAAAAACTTAATAAAATCTGTTCTAAATCAAAAAGAAAATTCAAGTAATTAAGATATACCTAAGGTACCTTGGTAATTAGCGTAAGTACTTAAATTATTATAACAAATTGATGAATCATTCGGAGAATCCTTATTATTTATAGCTAAATATGTATTGCGTGTCCTGAGCCTTGATCTCGAACTGGAAACAAAACCTCGAAGGTCGCGTGCACTTGATATATTCCAACGAAACTATTTCGTAATTTTTCTTGAATTAAATGAAAAGCAGAAGAAATGATATACTTCGATTATAACTAGGGATTGATTTTTCTAAGGTCAAGGTATTGGTAAAGGAATCACACCCATAATACCCCAACCAGTTACACCACCTATGAAACTCTTGTTATGAACTATCAATTTAGATGTCTATTTTTTAGCCACTACGCATCAATCGTCGAAACATTCTCTTAGATTTAAATTTGAGCAAATAACTTAAGAATTTCAATGTCTTCTCTTTGCACTTGCTTCAGCTTCATACATTTTCACTAAGCTTTTGAAACCCATATTATCTTATCTTAGAAGTCTAGTTTACTATTATAAATTATTTAGGTGATTTTCTGTGCCTTGGAAATTCTTATCATGATTCTATCAAGAGTCTATCATGCGTAATAAAACTCTTATTCACTGATTTAGATTTTGTTATAAATTATAAAAAAAGTCAACATATACCGAATTAACGACAAACTTTCTTTTTTTTTCTCTCTTCTAATCAAAAATTTCTCAAAATACTCTAAACATCCTACCTGGTTAATATATAAATCTCGAGGATGCAACGTCGTGGTATAATTAATGGTTAAACAAACTTACCTTTGTGATGTTTGACCATAATTATACGAGACGTTGCATCCGAAGAGATTTATACTCCCTCCTTACCCATTATTTGCTGTGTTGCAAATAAATACCCAATGTTTTTGAGAAATTTTGCTCTAAAGGAATGAGTCAAACGGCGTAACATCGCTCGAGCGGGTGAATAATACTAAAACTACCTACCTATCTTTTTATTTTTATGTCTTCGCTCTAAAATTGTGCTTGGTGCCCGGTACATTGGAAAGTGGACTACCTGGTTAATATATAAATCTCTTCGGATGCAACGTCTCGTATAATTATGGTCAAACATCACAAAGGTAAGTTTGTTTAACCATTAATAAGCTTATGCGAGTAATTCTAATTATGCTGCAAAATGTTCATAACTCGAAATGTTTACGTAACGCTGCCACTATGATGGCCGCTTTCTCTTGAGCCTAACCAGTACAGACCTTAAATGTTGCGCCGTGGCGTCTTACTGTATTTATGATAGTTCGCAATCTCTCCACGATGTTCCACAGGTACCCCCCGAAACAATCGTGCCTCGAAGACCTGCGCCTGCACTGGGAGCACCTGGATCGTACGATGCCCAGTATCGTTTGGCTCCTGCAGTATCCTTCGCCACTCTTCATGACTCATCACCGACTCAAAGCATAACCGTCCATGCCCTATATTTTGAAGCGACTTTATTGTCTTATTCATTTATATAGAGTGGCCCAAAACTAATGTCACAATACTCATAATATGGATATGCAATAAATTACGCAAATGGCAACCAAACAGCTTTGATATCTAAATTAAAGTTTTATTTGACAACTGGCCTACATGAAGCGACCTGAAGAACGTAGAATTTCAATCCAAAATCTGGTCATTCAACGTAGAACTTGCTGTCTATTGTCAGACCTAATGGCTAGCGCCAATATTTCTTTAAGAATGTAATTTCGTAATTTCGCGTTTACCACAAGTTCTAAAAGCTTACATTGAATAAGAAATCGCCAGTTTGGAGCTAGGTGTTTTGCGAGTAAATCTTTGGAATGCAGTAAATCGAACAGTCGTTTCAAATCATGTATTTTATATTTTAATTACATTAAGTTTTACGAACCCCTTCCTTCCTATACATATTCGTGTAGAATGGAAACCTTTTTAATGTCTATTTACTAACATTCTTTGCCTTCAAAGGCTTCCGCGATGTTCACTAGGAAAACATGTTTATCAGGTCGGCTTCAGTATTCGAAGCGATCATAATGTGGAATGCTGACTGCGCAGTTTTGCCGCATCGATCAAAATTGTCATACCTTAAGTGAAAGGGTTAAGTGATTTATTAAAGGCCCTAAATAAGACTTTGGTTTTTAAGCGAGTGAATATAGGACAGCCTGGAAAATATTGTTGCATAGATGTAAGTTCTGGGTTATGTGACAACGATTTTTGAAAAGTCGGGTATATTCTAATTCCAACTCTGACTAAACACTGCAATAAATAAAGGAAAGTATAGCGACTGAAATGAGTCTTTCCTCGATGTACATACTCTCATATTATGCCGGAATTAATCATATAAATAGACCTTTATGTGTAAAAAGGTTGTCATTGCCGTAGGTGATCCTAAAGGAATAGCAAGTGCATTAGAATCCCCTGGGGGATCGTAGTGGAGTAGCAAGTTCTTTTCGATCCCCTGGGGTATTGAAATAGGGGATCCAAGTGGAATACCCGTTATATTCTTATCGAGAACTGAAATTATATGCTTGATCGTGCTCTGTCTGCAGTAATTGAGGTCAAAAGTGTATAGCGACTCGCAGGGGTGCTCGCGTTAGCGACTGATTTATAATTTAGGTACTATTCAAATCAAATCGATTCGCCAAAAGTCCAACAGCCGGGTAGTGCGCACTCAAGTGCATGATGCTCGAATCGAGCCAAGCGCGGATCCAGCCCTCGTAAAAGGTTTTGGTCACAGCCACCCGAAAATAGAAGTTTACAAAACCATTGCCCTGACAAAGATTCGTTGTTTTTTTTGTATTAGATATAGTGTCATCAGCCTTAAAAGTGTGATGTCACAAGTATTTTTCTTTTTTGTTTTCTTGTGGGTTAAGTGATTCGCGAATGAAAGGGGGATAAAGCTCAAATGCGATTTGATACATTCGTGCTCTATCTCCCAGAGTGTAAAATTGGGAAGTGGGTGATGGCAAGGGTACGCTGGGTGTTATGATGAAAATGTTGTAGTTAGGAAGGATAGAAGGAGGAAAGGAAGCAAGAAAGAAGGGAGAGAGGGTTTCTGATGAACATAACAAGTATATTAGGGCTCATGCCCACAAGCATGCCCATCGTGCCCACAACGGTGGATCCACGCTTGTATCGAGCTGTTCGGTTTAATGTACTTAATATTTGCTTTTTTGCGTATTGTAACAAACGGAATCCTCACGTTGAGTGTAATACAATGATACAAAGACTGCATGGTTTGTTCTAGTGCAAAGGAGACAACTGCAAATCAACGGTAATTAATATAATTTAGTGTTTGACAAGTTTTTATTGTAAGGAAAAAAACAAAAGTATGCAAACGAAAAAAATACGATAAAATGTATCTCTGACGGCAGGTAATACCGTAAATTTTATCTAAACCAATTGCGGGGTTTATGAGTGATCTCAATTTGTCCAACAACTTTACTTTTGATAGCAACTTATTAGTAATCAGAAAGGGACAGCGGTAGTACAGCGGTACAAAAGAGCCGTATAGGGTTCGGAGCCCCCCACGATATAAGAAGGGTGTTGCAAATACTGGTTAGGGTCACCAGAGAAGACAGACCACCACTAGCTAGTCCACTAGAACTATTTGAGAAGCTATAAGCTCTTCAGATTAGCCTACTGCTAGCTTGTCGACAGGTGAGATCTGGGGTGTAGCAGGCTTACAGTGGAAGTTCTCTAAATTCCACGGATCGATGCCTGTGGGCCTCTACTACTAGTGTTTTTCTTTAATATTAGTATAAGGTGGCAAACAAGCATACGGCCCACCTGATGGTAAGCGGTTACCGTAGCCTACGGACGCTTGCAACACATGGGGGTATTGCCGACCCTTTAAAAACTTTTTAATACCCTTCTTGAAAATCTCCATGCTGTAGTCTCTTGAGAAAACCTCGACAGGGAGTTCATTCCACATCCTGAGCGTACGCGGAAGGAAGTTCCTCTGAAACCGTATCATACGGGACCCTTTCGGTTCTAGGATGTGAGGGTGAATTCCCTGCCGATGGCGAGCTGTGCGATGATAGAAAGTGGCCGTAAGCATCATGTCAAACAGTTCCTCGGAACATATCGTATTATAAGTAGTGTTGACATTGTACACCACATCTCTACTTCGCGTGTCTTTCACACGCTTCTGCATACCTGCGGCTGGTCACTGCTGTTCGCGCGTTCCTTGTTCCTACGTTTTTTTTACGTTTCCAACGAACATGTCTGGGTAAGTATACACCACAACCGATTAATCTTAGTATTAGCAGCATTGACCTAATTCCGACAAAGGTCTAACTTCAGTAGCTTTAAAAAATTATTAATTTTACAAACCTATGTTTATTTCCTCCTTCCTACAATCCCGGGTCCTTTAAAATATGCGTGAAGAAGCACCTTGCAGGTCGGCAAGGTGATGGTGGCTACTGTGGCGTTTAACCTCTCTTCCGCACTAGCTATCTTCGCATTTGTACTCTATTTCCACTAATCAAATATGTATAATTAACTATTTTCAGTGCGACGGGCAGATGTGTATGGCTGGAGTAAGTATAAACATTCTTATTTCTGCCACTCAGCATGCAGCGGTGCATGCATCGCTGGTGTTTCGATTTGAAGGGTAAGACGGGGAGTGAAGATACTGCGTACTGTGACATTTTGGGTACCCCAACATTTTATGACACAAGTTGGCCACGTATATTGGGGTACTGTGTAGGGGTTGTATATAGGCAAATCGTACAGAAACCACATGTGTATAAGCAACTGCAGCCACTCTTACCACCAGGTGAGTGGCCTGCTTGTTGGCGAACTTTGTTGTACTTATATAAAACATTAAGTTCAATTGAATTAATTAATTATTACTGGATAAGTAGCTTTATTTAAATTCTAGGTATTTGTTATCATTGATAGGAGGCATATTGTCTTGCTAAGGGAGTTTGTCCATATGTAACTGACGCGACAAGCCACAGATTGCTTGCGCGGGAAGTTTGCGGCAGTATACTCGTAGGTACGAGTATCTTCTCTGCTGAAATCTGCACAATGCATCAAATCTGAGTTAGTAACTTTTACCGTGTATAAGCACCGTAATGATACTGTAGTAGAACGAAACAGAATAGGTGTTGCAATGGGACAGATACCTCGATGTGTTGCAATGGGACAGATAATGAGTTTTAGGAGAGTTGAAGTTAAGCAATCGTTAAGACGCAAGTCCGTAGCCGGCCACATGCAGCGCCAGTAATGACGACATTCTATGTCGTCCTAAACGATTTTCTGTGACAGCGGCCAATCTGAGCAGTGAACAGAGGCACAGTTTAACACATTGTTAAACTGTGATACAGGAAGTTGTTTGCGTAGGAGATATTATAGTGCATAAGTGTCTAGCGCTGCACTTTCTATTTAACGTGCCTTCTGAAGCATGGAGGAGCTGTACATGGTTTGACCATCGTCAAAGTTACTTAACTTTAACAATGGTTAGCCAGCACTTTAAGGGCGATATTTCTAGCTAAGAAAGATATTTCATCTCAAGTCACTTAGCCCGCGCACTCTTTAAGGACATGTTGTATAATAGGTGTAAAAAAATTATTTTCAGTGTAAAGGTGTTAATTGCAGTGCGGCAGTGAGTATGCCAGCAATCAATATTTATTGTATTGTTTTTTCAATTACCAATTGGCGTTTCTTAAAACAGCAAGAGATATTTTAAGTTTTAGAAAATGAAATAATTACATTAAAGTGTTAAACAATCGTTTCCCATGCAAAGGAAAATACTTATTTCATTAGTCAGGTTATCGGTTTGCATATCTATAGAAAGTCGACAATATTTTTGTCGTTGTTCAGTTTTACGAGTAGAATAGAAGGGGGACGCCCCTTCTCTTTGGAAGCGATTGCCTTGCACACTCTATGCCAGAATAAAATCTTACTAGTCCTACTAATATTATAAATGTGAAAGTGTGGATGCTTGGATGTTTGTTACTCGATCACGCAAAAACGGCTGACGGATTTAGATGAAATTTGGCATGCATGTAGCATTTGACATGGAAAAGAACATAGGCTACCTTTTATCCCGATTTCTTAAGTAGTTCCCGAGGGGAAATTGAACATTGTTTACGATCTAAGCCGCGGGCAGACAGCTTTGAAAATTGGTATGCATGTCACCTATGCTATGGAAAAGGACATGTACTTTATATTTCTTAATGATCTCTCAAATAGCTCCCGTGGGAAGATTAAAAATTGTTAACGAGTGAAGCTTTAGACCCAATTCTGAAGTCCACGCAGACGAAGTCGCGGGCAGAGGCTAGTATTTAATAATTAAGTTTTTCATTGATATTAAATTTATTTTTCTTGATTATACACTTTGAATATACACTTGAAATAAGAATTAAGATATATCCTCCTTTTCTTCTTCAAATTTGTTTTGTGCTTCCCACTTAGATCATTTAACCTAATGAATGCTCTAAGGCTTCCCACAAATATCGCTTGAAATGTAATAAATTAAATGAAGTACACATGTTTTTAATGTATTAACATCTCAACATTATGGGGAGTGCACAAAAAATATTTATTATTGAATACACAATTACATACACTTTATTTATAGAGATCAAAAAACTTTTATTCTATTTTAATGTCACCATCAAAAAACTTGTGTTACCATAGTTTCAAATAATTTAAACTGCATTTTTAACCGACTTCAAAAAAGGAGGAGGTTATCAATTCGGTTGTATTTTTTTTTATGTTTGTTACCTCATAACTCCGTCATTTTTAAAACGAATTCCAAAATTCTTTTTTCCAAAAAGTATACTGCAAGGGTGGTCCCATATGGTCACCAAAGTCAGGATCTGATGATGGGATCCCATGAAAATCGAGGAAAACCCTTAAATTTTAAGGTGTTTCCAACGTGTTTTGTGTGTATGTAACGCGATTACTCCGCCAATTGTGGACCGATTTTCAAAATTCTTCTTGTATTCGATAGAGTATACTGCTAGGGTGGTCACAAGCTCACCGAAGTCAGGATCTGATGATGGGATCCCATGAAAATTTCACTATAAAGATTTCATTCACTAAAAAGTTAAAAATAAAAAATATTTTACAAAAAATAAAAACCGACTTCAAAAACACTGAAAAGTTAAAAATAATATAAGAATAGGTACTACAGACAACATCACACTTCTATATTGAAGTCGGTGACAAATTTTAAGACTTTCTAGGGGATTATCTTTTGGCACCGACTTCAACATAGAAGTGTGATGTTGTCTGTACCTAATCTTATATTATTTTTAACTTTTCAGTGTTTTTGAAATCGGTTTTTATTTTTTGAAAAATATTTTTTTATACATGATAATTTTAAACTAATCTTCTAAGATCATCAATCTCAGCCGCACGACGCCCACTGCTGGGCATAGGCCTCGCCCATGGATATCCACAACGATCCGTCCTGTGCTCTGCTGTCCGCATCCAGCGTCTTCCCGCGACCTTTGCCAGATCGTCGGTCCACCTGGTCGGGGGCCTACCCTCTGAGCGTCGTCTAGATAGGCGACCAGCCACTCAATAATAAGATATGTAGTTATATTGTAATAATGCATTTTCCTATTAACGGCCTTTTCTGTGTTATTTTCTATTTTATCGTTTCGGTTGTCGGACGAATTATATTTCAAAATGTGCTGTGTCTGTAAAAACTAAATAAATATGAATTTATCGATTTCTCAGTGTACTGGACTTTCTTGCGAGTCTTGGGTAAGTTCGTCAGTTTCACAAGTTCAAGTTGTGGGGTGAGAGAATATGTTGTTATATTCGAAATTAACTATAAAAATTTCGTGTCCAATGGTAAGTGACGATTATTCCGAAGGTTGAAGCTGGACTCCTCAACAACCGACAACTAGTTGTCTTACCCCTAATTGTTGGAAAAAACAATACTATTAACATTGTTATAAGTGCGACAAACTCAGGTACGACGGTGGTATCTAGCCAGGCGGACTCAGAAGCTCTACCAGCAACTAAACCGAGCAGAAGACTTATGTCCCCATAGGGAATCGTACCCGAGCCTCTCGATCAACACACGGCGATCTCAACCACTAGACTACGGCGGTGGTTAGAAGTTCTAATAGAAGCAATTCCATTTAAGCAGCAGTTATCCATAATCTCAGTCACAATACTCCCTGCTGGGTCAAGCCTTCGCCAAGAAGAAGGGATTTGGGCAGTCAGCGTTACAAACCACCACTAATTATTTTGCATGATCGCACTGCAAGTAAGCGAGAATGCTTGGGTCCCGTAAGGTGTTGTTCTAAATATACATATACTCCCCAATAACAATCTCTCCAAACAGATCGGTGCTGCGCCTCCCGCATCTTGTGGCATCCCGCGACCTTCACCAGATCGTCGGTCCACCTTGTGGCGAGTCTACCAACGCTGCATCTCCCGGTACGCGGCTGCCACTCGAGGACCTTTCCGCCCCAACGGTCGTCAGTCCTGCGAGCGATGTGCCCTAGCCACTGCCACTTTAGAATTGCAATTCTTTGGGCTATGTCGAAAACTCTAGCTCTATACGGATCTCATAATTTCTGATGTGATTGCGTAAAGAAACCCGGAAAAACGGGCGTTATTTCCTTGTTATTTGTAGACAGATCGTACACTGAACTTCCGCACCACTGAAGGCTTCATATAACCCAGAGTTCAAACGAATTTCGACTGAGATTATTTACGTAAGCTACAAATTAGTTTCCACGCACCTTTGCTCCTGGTCAATAGTGCTTGAAAAGGATTGGCAGCATTTACCGGGACATTGCTTTGCTCACGGTGTGAACCTGATGACTGACTACATCAGTCACCAGAATCAAAATATTCATTCATTCATAGAAAAAAAATAATACCGTCTTTCTTTATCAAGAGGTCATCCTATTCGATTACGATTGCCGATCGATCATTGAGTTATAAAATCACCACCCAAAAGTCTCTAAAATATTATCTGCAGATCAGTGAGATAATGGACAGTCTGCAGTCTCCCGGATACAAAATATTTTTTTAATGCTGCATATTAAAATATAGGAAAATTAAGTAGTTACATATAGTCTGTAGTATTATATAACTAAGTTGTGAACAGCTACAGCTGAACTACTGTGTAGTTCGCTCGTGTTTTCAGAACTTCAGTATGTTTTTTTTAAAAGACGATACACGCATGAGTGTTATTTTTACCGGTGACTACCTACATTGAGATCATTATATCAGACAGTAAAGGAAATCCTTATTTGCGTTTATTTATACCAAGTCTTAATAGAATAGCGCAATATCTCCGATATCCAAACTTAGTTTTATTACTCATAAAAGAATTAAATTTGTCAAAAAATGTTAATTATGAAAATCATCGCCTTTTATTTTCGAAGATATTTCCTTTTTTTGTTTGTTGTAAGAATTTAATTGCGAGTACAATCACAAAGTTAATAGACACAGATGACCGGCTCTAGCTAACCTTGAAATCGATGAATAGGTACAGTCGGCTTCAAAAGTAGATAATCATTTGAGTACCATGTTACACCAACTATGTTAACAATGCAATATAGATGTAATCATACTAAATAAAATGAATAGTTGGTGTGATGGTACTGAAATGTCCATCTACTTCTGAAGACTACGTTTCAAAGCAGTGCGGGGGTTGTCACTTGTTATGATTAGATATACCTATGCTGTTGAAGTAAGCTAAAAGACTCTGTGCCGACTGTCTTTTATAAAGTACTGATAGATTTTCTGTCTATAGACATGGTACTGATATTTAAATCTTCCTGAAAATTAGCATCATTGAAGATTTGATGTTCAAATTTCAGCAGGGTTGCCATGCTGGTAGTAATTCCTGTTTTTTCTTTCAGTGCCATGGCGACAACTGCATACATCAAACGTTTGTATGGTAACATTTAAATTGTTTCACAAGTCATTCAAATAAATTGTTTAGTTTTAAAAATCTATTTTAGCAACCTTTACCTCCTACCAATACTATTTTATTATTATTATAATTTATTAACACTTCATTCATCACCGCAGCTCACTTAGGTCCCCACCGAGGGGCTTGAGCCTACCCTAAGTTTGGGTGTTTAGGCCTTGCAGATGTATGCAGGCTTCGTCACGATGTTTTCCTTCACAGTAGGAGCGTCAGACAAATGTACATATGAAATTCGAATACCTAAAAACATATTGGTACATAGCGGGATCGAACCCCGGTCCTTCCGATTAGAAGGCCAGTGCCGAGTCCACAGCGCATTGACGCGACGCTCCCGACAGCTTTCTTGATCGTAACAATATTAAATTAAAATTTGCCCTTGTCTAAATTCAATATCAACCCGTTATCACTGTGATATTCTCGTCACATACACAAGCTTGTTAAAATACTAACGCTAAACCTCTTTATGACATAATTTTTAAACGCGTTTAGCGTTAAACGTATTAAGGGGGGTGTTGTGCTAGATAATATTGAATTCTACGGGGCCCTAAATGATATAATTATGATAATCTAAGGACCTTAAGTCAATCATGAGTGCTAAAGTATTTGTGTCTGTCTATTTATTACGTTAAAATGAGTGATTCCATGAAAATAGGATCACTTTCAAGAGGTTTCGTCAGTCCCTAGTCGAATATATTATGCTGAATTGAACAGTAACCAGTAACGTAGGAACATAAATGTCTTCAAAATGCATTAATTTATATTGTTATTTAGAACTATTAAATATACTTTGTAATAAATGAATCATAAGTCTAATAAATAATAAGTCATAGAGTCGTCCTATTTTTGAGGAATCACTAAAAAAAACGTATAAGAATGATAATGTGGATCATAAACTGAATGAGAATTATTTTAAAAACAATAACCGAACTTATGTTATGAAAAGTGAGTGGTTAATTTATAATATTGAAAATTCTCCTACTCACATGTACAACAAAAAGTTTACAAAAATAAAAAAATAGGATAATGTTTACGATTACCTTATTTTGTTTAATAGATTTTTTGAGTACCCATCTACTTTAAGCAAAGCTCAAATCAAAATTTGGTATAATAATATCTCGTTTTTCAGAAATGTGCGTAGTTAGGTAAGATCTCGAATAGGTACTCCAAAAAGTTGGAACCCAATATTGTGGACGATCTTCGCGCTTGAGTTCCGTCTAGGGCTCTTCAGCAAGTCATATGGCGAGATTGGTTCGTGTACCCACTTGGTGTTCGCTTAATTTCAGCGACGGCCCTCAACTGAGGAAGTAATTGGTGCGTGTATCGTTGAGATAAAATAATTGTGTTGGGGAGTGTTGGTCGCTATCAGCTAAAAATAAAATTGCTTGACACTACGAGTGCTAACAGTCAAGCAAAAATCTTTTTCTTCTTATTTAATTAGTGGCAACTGAGGATAACAACCATTACTGCCAGTGTCAAGCGGAGTATTTTAATATTGTTAGTGTCTTGAATATTAAGATAACATTATTTTATTGCCGTCAAGTCAGTCAGTCATGTCCGTCAAGTCGCCCCAAGCAAAATTTATTGTGGTTCTGGAGAAAGGGGTCGTGAAAAAATATTGTCTTTCCCCTGTTCATAAGCTCACGACCTTTATATCGTACAAAGGGATTAATTACAATTTCCGAATATTTAGTTCACAGAACACTATTACCCTATTTAAGTAGTTCGAAACCGCCCGTTATTACATGACGCATCCTACCTAAGTAGCGTTTGACTCTAATTATACAAAGCTGGTTTTGAGTTGAGATCACTACGAGTGGTCATCTTCCAAATCGCGATTTAAGCGCAAATCACTGACTCAAGAAAGTTTAATTGTACTCTGCAGGCTTACTCTTGAAACAATTCCGATCGATCGAAATTGAGATTGTGATTTTTCGTACGCTTATTTAGCAACATTAACGACAAATTGGATCAGTATCTTGAAAAAAATTAGACAGCACCGAGTTTGGTTCACTCAAAATCTGGGCAATACAAGTCCAATTTGGTGCCAATGTGGCATCTCGATTTTTGATGTAAATGTTTTTTCATATCACGCAATTGCCCAGCTGAGCAACGATCAATGAATCTCGTTTAAGAAAGGTTATAAAATTAGATCTTATCTACTTAAAGTAGTTTTAAAATTAGATTCTTTCCTGAGAATCGTTCTATGATAAGGGCTTAAAACGTCAAACGTTGGAAAAGTAGTTATTATATGCGCTAACCTGCTTGACAAAAGCATTATTGAGCCAGTCTCCAATATTTTTTATTGCAGTACCGGCATGGCTTTAATTAATGTGATTAACTACGACTCTGGAATCGTCTTGCATAAGCCACCGCTTTCTAATTAGAGGTAGGTTAGCATAAAAAGTTAATTCGCAAGCAAAACCATCTGCGCGCAATCGTTAATTTAGGCTTTGGCCATTAATGAAGTGGAATGTCGGAAATATATTTTACAGACTTTTTGTGGTTTTATGTTGTTTTTGCGAATTTTGCATACGGCCTTTGTTTCTAAATTCCAGATAATATTAAAATCTGTATCCATTTAGGCGACCATGGCGTTAACTAGCTATGAAATTTTCTTGTATAACAACAAGGAAATGAATTTCATTTCCGTGTTGTTTGAAAGTCACGTTAACTTAAGACGCAGTAAATTGAAACTGACAGTCAGTTATATGTTGACTTATGAGTTATGACTGACTAAAAACGTATTCATGATAAAGGTTTGAGGGCCTTATTTAATAAGGAGGTCGATATTGCAGGAGTCGAACCGTACCGCTTTCTCAATAGCTGAAGCCTTACCTTCCAGAGATTTGTGGTGACAGAACGCACGCCGCCATAATTTATTCCGCGTCGCACTCCTGCCGACATCAGCTGCTATTTGTCGGCTAAGCCGCCGTTCTGTGCCGGATTACCCGGGTCTTAAAACCAATGTTTTCCGGACCTCGAGCCCTCCTAGCGATTTGTGTGCTAAGTCTAGCTGGGTTGACTAGTGATTAACAAACTCCGATGCAGACATTTTGGGGTTGGCTATAGATTTTTACTAAAACTCTGTTGCCAATTTCGCAAACTTGAAACTTAATTTTGAGATGAAGGTAGTTTGGACGCAAGCTGCGTTGTACACAGGTTACTGAGTAAAACGTTTTGCGAGGTGCAGAAAATTCGTTAGTTGTAATGATAAGTAATGCAAAAGTAACAATTTCGTGTAATTTTGAAAAACGCTTATTCTTAAATATGTATATATCATACCTGTCTACCTAATGCTGTCGCCTCCTTCCAGATCAGCCTCCTCGGAGTCTACCTCAATGTGAGACTGAGGTATCTGCTTCAGCAACTATTGTTTCAGTTGGTGAATGTGTTATTCTGCCCTGGTTTCCTGCTATTGAGCCGACAGCTTGAACCATTTTGTCAATGGATGTTGTAGAGATAGTTATTACATATTCGCTGCATCATTGCCTGGACCCGTTGTGCAGTAAGCGATCACTCCACCTCTGCGCTAACCGTGTCGTCTATTGATTTAAAGGTGTTTTTTTATGAGCTAACCAGAAATTTGAAGATCTAATTTAAGAAACGGGGAAATTTCGTTTGATGCGAGATAAAATCCTTTCTTATAGGTCCGTGACTTTATATGAAAGATAAATTTTTAAGAGCATATTTGGCGTACCTAAATCACACATGAGATGAGACTGAGACTATGTGGTTTAGATGATAATGCGATCCCTCTACAGCATCAATTTCAAAAATATTTACGCCTCAAGCCGCTCCTCTCCGTCGCAGACGTATAGGCAGGCGAAGACGGGCATTCGCACAAGCAATGCCCGCCTAGTGACCCTGCCGCGGAGGCCTGCGTGCACGGCTGGCTCCGTGCACGCCGCCGTAAGGCCCTCCGTCTGGGGATTGCCCTGGTGTTTTCGGGCAATCCCCCCTTGACAATAGCCCGACCAACATCGTCGGGCCTGCCCGGACGCGCTGGTAGTGGTAGTCGCATTGTGGACCCTGCCATGCGCGCCCACAAGGGCAGGGAGAACACAGCGGGGTTTTAGTTGGTCGGACTGGCACTCTGCCGGGCCAACCCCACACACGCTCGCCGTCTAGCCAGCGGCGGGTACGGTGCGGTTGCGCATTTCCTCCCTAAGAAAAAAAAGGCGGTGTCAGGAGTATGGTGGGTCCGGAGGGAATAACTAACACTACTAACATACTTCCATTGTCGGAGAATAAACATCGAATTTACACCGTAATAGAATGGCGCAGAATGTAAAACTTCAATTATACAGAGCTACACATAAGTATTCCTGTTGCATGAGCGGCATGCCCACGTGCTATTTCCAATGTTTCTTCTGTTCCTTGAGATATAACATATAAAAGCGGGCACTGGATTAACTACTATAATGCATACAGAAGCTACGGCTACGTAGCTTCGGCATGGATGCCTAGAATATTATTCGTTAATTTATTTTTTATCGCCTCCGTGGTCTATTGGTTCTGATCAGTAGGGTTACTCTTGAACCATCCGATGGATCGTC
This sequence comes from Schoenobius gigantellus, assembly GCA_963935595.1. NCBI lineage: Eukaryota > Metazoa > Arthropoda > Insecta > Lepidoptera > Crambidae > Schoenobius > Schoenobius gigantellus. Next base: position 42,281,669 of record OZ012541.1, on the reverse strand, counting down.
ATTGGGATTGAGATTTTACATACGCTTGAGTAACAACACTAGCGCCAAATTGGAACTGTATTTTGAGAAAATTTAATAATACTGAGTTTGGTTCACCCAAAATCCGCACAATACGGGCTCAATTTGGAGCCAATGCGCAAAAATAAGCGTACGAAAAATCACAATCTCAATGCCGATCGATCGGATTCGGTTCAAAAGTAACCCTACTGGAGGTCCAGGGTCCGATTCTCCACAGGGCAGAAGTTTTTTTGCTTGGTTGGATTGGTGGTAGGGCTGGTTAGGTACCATCGTCTTACCTAAGTTTGTTGTCATATAACAATTTTAATAGCATCGTTGTGTTCTGATAATTAGAGGTAAAATAGCCAGTTCCTCAGTTGTTGAATCAAGGTGAAGCTCGCTTCCACCTTATGGCCTTAGCGTCACTTATCATCAGGTGAAATGAAGGTCAGGAACTGCTCTGTCGTATGTAAAAAAAGTGGAGACGAGACTTGTAGGAAAGAAGCTACCTCCCAATAGAATTTCGTTACAATATGTCGATTCCACTCCAGCTGAAACGAAGCTATCGAAGCGGATATCTGCCTCGCCGAGATGAAGCTGGACGCTCGCAGTAAAAGCAGAGGTAAAAAAGATGTAAACAGCATGAAGTGAGCGATGCGTGCCGCTAGTTCCTCTCGCGTCGCTTAACTCAGCAGCTCAGTACTGCTTAAGCCTAAGTCAACATCTCCGCTTTAGTTAGCACAAACCTGCGTTCTAGTACTTCCAGTCAGCATATATCTCTGCTCCATTCTAGCCAAATAGCATCTCCGCATAGCTTTGGTGGATATACCTTAATTGTTTTTTTTTTGCGTCCGGTTCGAACATCTTCAGGTTACGGTTTAAAGGGTATTTATTAATATTAAGGCATACTTAAAACCAAGAACTAACGATTAATATGTCAAAGATTTTATTTTTTTATATTTACAAAATATGTCACCACAAATTTACAATTTCACTTAAAATTTAACTTTATGTTCGTTGAAACCTATAACAAAAATAAGACAGTTAATATTTTAATAGAATATTCCATGTTCTTTCATTTATTATTCTTGAATGACAGTAGTATAGTCAAAGGCAAACTAATAATAATGGCAGGCGAAATATACAATGGCGGTGCACTTGCCGCTGTCAAATGACGTCACAGACAAAACTCGGCTTATAGTACGGGCGTTTAGAGACAAAAAATGACCGAACTTTTAATTTTTTGACACAAGTATGAAACTTGGCACAGTTGTTCCTTGAGTCAAAATAAGCCGATTAAGATCGGTAGCCCTCGGGACCCCCCCTTCTGGCACCGGAGGAGGGGGTTGAAAGTAGCGCTCCGCCCGGCTTCATTGCGAAAATTATAACTGTCGATGTTAAGCTAATAGGACATGTGTGGTATCATTTTCGTATAAACCAATAACGTAGGATTGATTTATGGTATAAAACAATGCAATTTCTTGAGTAGTTTCTGAAAAAATACACAATATTCGAAATTTTCTGCAAACTTTTTTTTAATTAAGTCACCGTAATTAATACATCGGTGTATTTATTTTCAAACAAAAAATATGGTGATAAAGCCCATTTAATGCTGATTGGACAAAATATAACTTTTAAATACCTATTCTAACAATAAATGGCGAAAAAAAATTGTAAACTTTACGCGCCGTCAATTTATTTTGCCGGCAACATTCGAAAAGTAACCTAAACGCTTTATTTGTCGAATTTCAACATTTAAGGTGTCATTAGATTTGTCTTAAATAAAGGAGTGACATAGTATATAAAATTTAAGTGTGACGTCTGTGTAATAAAAAAGGGGATTATTTTTTTTAGTTATTATAACAATATGGTTACTATTAAACTAGGGCTATTACATAGCTAATATCAATTAAATATAATAATATATAGTATAATACTTATATATTACTACTTTGACATAAACTTTAATCTGTATTATCAAATGAATTATTTAAAAAATTTAAAAACTGGAAAGAAAACAATCAGTCTTTATTGGGAAGGAAAGATATTAAGGGCAAGTCTAAAATTACAATGGATAGGATATGGTTTCGTTTATATGCATAATTACTCGTTTTTATGCATTGTTTAACTTGAAAATATAAGCAGACAGAAGGTATGATTTTACCAGTACTATTTGAGTCATGTCATATGGGTCAAAACTGTTTGCTGAGACATATAGCTCAGTACATTTTATCGAGTTTTGCACTCCGCTTTGCATTCATATCTTTTCAGTTTCACGAAGATGCTGGCCACAGCAGGGATAATAGACCAATGTGGTATCCAATAGTATACTCGATGTTTCCACCCCCAAGCAGAGAGCACGGCAGTTTTGTAGAAGCACCAACGTCTAGACCCAATATGCAGCCCTCGGTAAATTTATCGTAATGTATGCTGATATAGAGCTGATTCCGTCCGTTGGACGTGAATTCTCCAGTTGCCGATCTTTCTTAGTAAACAAAATCTTCATTAATCGTTGTGCAGGGACATAATCTGAAGAACAGAACAATTTACTTTTAGCAACGCTCGAATCTCAACATATCTAAAATAAAATAAATATTATTATATTACCATCTCAGTCATATTACCTAGATTATGTTATTTAAGTACCACACTAAATCCGTAAATGTTTACTATTGCATATTTACACAAAGATAATAAATTTAAAAAAAAAACTAGTTACCATAAAATTAGCATAAAAGCGCCGATGGCGTAGTGCGTAAGGCTGTCGCCTCCAAATCGGGAGGTAGCGGTTCCAACCCCGCCACGTACCAATGTGTTTTCAAATTTTGAATTCATATGAACGTTTATTCGACGCTTTTACGGTGAAGGAAAACATCGTGAGGAAACCTGCACACACCTGTGAAGAAAGAATTTCTTTACAAGTTGTGTGTGAAGTCGACCAACCCGCACTTGGTCAGCGTGGTTGACTAAGGCCTAATCGTTTAGGGTAGGCTCGAGCCCCTCGGTGAGGACGTATATGAGCTGTTGATAATGATGTTGATGAATCTTGTTGATACTTGTATTCATAAGCGGTGTCTTCTGCTCCAACGTTATTGAATTACATCGAAACATTAACAAAACCACAGATAATCTTTGAAAGTTTGTTGGGGATTTTCGAATATATCCCCAAGTTAAATACTATGTTACGAAAATACTATGTTTTTCTACACAAAACACGAGCAGGAGACACGGCACTACTCTTATCTATTATCATTATTAAAACAAACTTTTGTTATACATTATTGACCTATTTTGTAGGAGTTGCATGCCTTTTGTTACCAGACTAAATACGTTCTTTGCTTCGAACCCATTTTTCTTACCCCTTCCATTATCGCATCTTGTAAACACTGGCAAGATTATACCCATTTAACGGAAGGGGTAAAAAAGTGCGATCAAGGCATCAAAAGACATCCAACTAGTGCAAAATGGGGCAATAACGGAGACCAATAAAATATTAGAATAAGGTAAGAGTAACACCGACGAATACAAGTATCAACTAGGTCATAGATAAAATAATACTCTATATGTCGAGATTCAAGCATTGCTAGAAATATAATATGATATCTATACCTTCAGATCAAGTCCCTAAATGGAAAAAGAATGCCGGAAATTTTTGTTTACTAGAAAAGATCGGCAACTGGAGAATCCACTTCCAACAGAAGCAGCTTTATACCAGCCATAACATAACATAACCAGCATTATAATACATTACGATCAGCTTACCAAGGGGTTCATATTTCAAGGCCGTTGGTTCTATCAAATTTGCTCAGAGCTTCTGCCTAGGGATGGAGACATGAAGATGATTATTGAATACCACACTGGCCTGACAACCCTGCTGTGGTAAGTATCTGCTTAGAATTTAGAAGATGTGAATGCAAACCGCGATGTAACTGTATAGAGAGAGCACTAAAGTGTAAGAACTGAGCTATGTCTCAGTGGAGGAAACTGTATTTATTTATACAAATATGTTGTCAAATAAGCAGACTGCCCACCTGATGGTAAGTGACTTCAGTCACCATAGGAACTACAGTGTGGTGACATAATATGTCACCACACTGTAGTTCCTGTTGGGGGTTGCAGATTTGTTGCGACTCTCACAAGAACCACATGTACTATAGCTGACTGGAGCCACTTATCATCAGATGGGCAGTCTGCTTGTTTGCCAACATATAAGATGTAAGTAAAGTCACAGTATCCAGTGATTTCACTAAAGGCGCCTCCAGACTCTCAGTCAGAGTTTCTCGGGCGAGAAAAGAGAACGCTATCACATTCTTGCTTGTTTTCAGTGCGACTCGTGGCGAAGAACGCATGTTATGCCACTTTGTCTGTGAAAAAGTACTTTGTAAAAACCACCTTCATCTAGGCCTTTTGTCTTAATATTGTTTTTAATTCTGGTGTTAATGGGTTTATAATGTGCTAACGCACACTACCAAGGCAGTAGCACTGTCGTCCATTCCGGATAACGACCGAGAATGTAAATGAGAAGATTGCTAGAGTGTGGAGACCTTCTCGATTCTCGCGAATTGCGCGAATAACCATAACAATACCATATCCATTGAATTTCTAGACATGATTTTTTTTTTCTAATAAATTATTATCATACTACTGAGTTAAACTTTTTTAAAGTTCCTGCAAAAAAAGTAAGATAAAAGCATTATTTACATCTATGAAATAACATGTCCTGATTCACTGACTGACTGAATGATTCATCATCGCTGAGCGTAAACTATTGAACTTCAGTAGGGTCATTTTATTGAGTAGACACCCGCTAAGGCAGGACCCCTTTAGGGGTAGAATTTTCCTACCCCGACTGGTGACATAGGGGTTTAAATTTTGTATGGAAATCCGTTATTTTTTAAGGTGCAAAGATGAAATTTTGTTTTTGGGTTAAAATGTGTAAACGCCTGTATCAGCGTTTGTGCAAACTTTACCCCTAAGGGGGTAAAATAGGGGTTGAGTTTAAGTATATTGGTTAGTCTGGAAGTCTGTCATTTTTCGAAGCTAGCAGCATGAAATTTTGTATGTATGCTGAAGCTGATAAGCAAAAATGATTGAAGACGTGTTTAAGCATTTTTCCTCTCAACTCTCTCCATAGAATGTGAAAAATTACCTTAATACAAGGAAAAACTTTGTTTCGGGCAGGAATCGAACCTGTGTTTTTAATACACCCATTTTTCTATTTATTTGGCAATTTTAAAGAAAAGGAAAGTCAAAAAAATTAATATTTATTAGCTTTCATTTGATATTTTATTTAAAAATATTTTTTTTATTCCTCCTCTATTTTTTCACATTGACATTACAATTGAATTTTATACACCATGTCATTCTTATATTTAAGACAAACCTAATGACACCTTAAGGACATGGACAGTTATAATTTTCGCAATGAAGCCGGGTGGAACGCTACTTGCAACCCCCCCCCCCCCCTCCGGTGTCAGAAGGGGGGGTCCCGAGGGCTAGCGATCTTAATCGGCTTATTTTGACTCAAGGAACAACTGTGCCAAGTTTCATACTTGTGTCAAAAAATTAAAAGTGATTGCACTAAACACCCGTACCTACTATTACGAGTTGGTAGGGTGCGGGCGAGCGCGACGGGAGGTAACGGCAAACTAAGTGAACGGCTTGTACCTACTACCTACGTAGTAAAACATTAAAACATCCGAATAACTTCAGTTAAAAAAATAAATTTAAAACACCTTTTTAAAAACAAGCTTTTATTTAATTGCGCTAAAAAGAAAAAATAAACGTTTACACTAAAACTTTTACTTATAACGACATTTCACATTTGACACAATTTATATGACATAAAAGCTTGTCGCGAGATTTACTTTTGTAGATTAACTATATTAAGTAAATTAAATAATTTGATGTGAATAATTTTATCAATTAGAATTTTCAAACTAAGTAAATACGAGTAGGTACGTACAAGTACTCTTTTAAGTACTTTTAAGTTACTACACACAAGTAAATCTCGCGACAAGCCTTTATGTCATATAAATTGTGTCAAATGTGAAATTACGTTATAAGTAAAAGTTTTAGTGTAACGTTTATTTTTTCTTTTTAGCGCATTTAAATAAAAGCTTGCTTTTAAAAAGGTTTTTTTTAATTTATTTTCAAGTTATTCTTTACAAGACCTTTTATTTGATACCCATATTGTAGGAGTGCATTAAAAATAATTGGTCCGCCATCTTGGGTATGCCGTCATCTTGGATTTAGAATGATGTCACACAGTTAACCGTGCATTTTCATCCAAACTGTGTGTGTATTCAAAACTTCAGCTCAATCGGTTAAAGATATCTACTTCAAAATTGATTTTCAAGCTTTAGAAGTCCGCCATATTGGATTAATAGTGACGTCACATTATTTTTCGAGTTACTCTTAGCAAGACCTTTTATTTGATACCCATATTGTAGGGGTGCATTAAAAATAATTGGTCCGCCATCTTGGATATGCCGCCATCTTGAATTTAGAATGACGTCAGTCAGTCAGCCATGCATTTTCATCCAAACTGAACGTGTATACAAAATTTCAGCTCAATCAGTTAAAGATATCTGATTCAAAATTGAGTTACAAGATTTCACCAGAACATACATACTTACTTCATTGCAAGTTAAATAAAAGCTTGTAAAAATAAGTGTATTACAATGAAATATTTAACTCAGTAATGGAGTAGAAGCTTACATTCTAACCAACTTATTGCCTATTATTTTCTATCCATTCATTCCTTCCGTTTTTATTCCAAAACAACAACATTATTATTATAACTTTTGAATAACAGATTATTTTTTTATTCGACATCGATGTCAAAATTCTCCCATGACATTCGAATTTGTGTAACAACATTAGCTTTCAGTACAGAAACAGTCAGTCCTAGCGTAATGTTCGTGAATAAGTTAAAAACTAGATGATATCGTGTCAAAGGTTAAGTAAATTTTTCAACTTTATGAGTCTGAATTTTGTGCCATTTTATTACTGCGACGGAAACTCATGTAACTGACTCGTGTAACTTATGTTTAATTTAGAAGTTTGTAACGTAGTTTGTCGGTCGCTCTAGAAAGAAAAGCCCTGAAACTTTTTCTTGTAAGTACGACTAACTTCTGATTTTATGAATAATTAATAACATTTTCTTTCAGTGGCGGTTTATCAGGAAATGAATAGCAAAAATGTAGATTTCGTTCTTAATATTTAACAAAACGAAATAAGCAAAATTTTAAAACAATAGTTATTAATAACACACATACCAATGAATGTAAAATAGGTACTTTGTTACCTAGTTATAATGGGCTGTTTGACAGTTGTCATGATAGTTGTTTGACAGTTGTGATAGATGTTATGACACTTCCATGGTAACGGCATTGAGTGATTTTGCGTTTTTAACGCAAAAGTAATTCCAAACGCAAACCAAGACTGAATGCTCCATGCTGAATGAACCGAATGCTACTAGCTGATTGAATAATGTACGCAGTGAACATATGATTGTAGTCTGTATATATAATAGCGTTTCACATATAAAATATTTGTCACTATAATGTTTATACCTATCTTCCTTTCTGCTTAGCGTCTTGTATATCTTTGCTTTAACATTACATAATACTTACATTAATTAAATTTCGATGTCATTACCAACATTTGTTACTTTTGTGAGTTATCTCGATATTTCATCGCTACTGATAATCTTCGCTATGGCGAGTGATTACAATCCGTTTTGAATTTCCGTCGAGCTTGCGGAGTTAAATAAAGGATACTTTAAATTTTGCATTAATTATTTACAAAGTCGTCTTCTATTTAGATTAAACAAAATCTTTAAGCATCGCGCTTAAATTTATTGATGAAATACAGAATATTTTAAAGTGCCTCTTAATTCCCAAATTTAAGTCCACCTAGCGCCCTTGGTCTCACTTGTGTAAATGTATTGATATATTGATATTTATATTACTATCATCGTCAACATCGGGATCAAGTTTAAAGTCATCCTTTTCATTAAATATCGCTTGGTTAGAATCGTTGTTGTTGCTTGGTGAGGAGTTTGCACTGTTTCTTTCGCTTTTAAGAAGTGCTTTCCTGTCTTTGTAACATTCCTTCCATTTTTCGCTGCAGAGGCTAGTTGTTTCAGTACCGTAGTAACTGCACCTCCGGAAAACCTTGTGGTCGATCCTGTTCCTCCGCTCCTGGGTGCGTGAGCGCACCCTGACGAGGTGGCCCCCATCCGACGTGTGGTTGACAGTGGTCTCCCTGATGCTGGAGTGCTCTCTGTACTTGCTTTGTTTCTTGCTCGATTTGCAACATAGGGTTTCTTTGAATGCAATTCTATACCTGGACAAAAAGAAAAGACATTTGAGAAGGTGTAAACGTTAAAAATAGTGTAAGTATTTGAAATTACCAATGATCTAATAACGAAACGTCGTAGAGGCTCGATTTACTATATTTTCAACATATTATTTTTTATTTTATATTATTTTGAAACTAACGGCATATTTATAAAACAAAATGTACATATTATAATACATTTTAGGGTGCCAATGACAGGTTTCACAAAAAAGTACCGTAAGAAAACTAAGAACGGGCTAAAAATTACAAATTAAGAAATACAGCTGTAAACTAGAATAATTTTACATAATCCCATGCATGGTACGACCACAATATAGAGAACGATACAGTAGCCCGACTCCATATAAATGTATATTTGTATGTGTGCGTGCGCCGATTCGTCCCTTTATATGGAGTCGGGCTACTGTATCGTTCTCTATATTGTGGTAATATTCTGACAACGCTATCAACTGCCGTAAGCGTACGTTACATAGCCCGTTTTACGAGACGATATGCGAGAGAGAGAGAGTGAGACGAACGAAACATACCGGCATTATTTAGGTAGGTATAGGTAAGTACTATGCACTGATCTTTTAATTTGCTGGATGGTCATTATTATTTAAATAAAAATCAATATAATATAATTTAAACACTGATTATTTCCGTGTGTATGTACATTGATATGAATCAAGATACTACCTACAGAAAATAAAAACTTGATGAAAGCAGAAGGATCTTAATTAAAGTCTTATGGTTTTTGTTCGCGACTTTTCGAAACCGGGTAAAAAAGCCCATCAAGACAGAACGTATCCATGTGCCCAGCCTCAGGGGTGCGGAGATAAATCCAAGCTTCAGGCACACTGAGTACCGACAAATTTATTGCCTTGTCTTACTTTGAGCAATTTACACTCCTGAACAAAAATAAGTGCGCATTGGCTAAGAGATTTCTGAACTACATAAGACAGGTAGATACGAGTGTATACTCGTAAAGCAACGTGAAAGTAAAATATGATTATGGAGTGTGTAAGGAGTTCCTAATAACACTGTTTGTTTACATTACCATATATATGGAATGATTGTTATAAATAATATCACATTGCGAGTATTTTATAAGCACTAAATCGCCGATGCATGCAAGCTAGCTTTACCCTTAAATTACTCGCACGATGAAAAGTCCATAACGGCTTGCATGGGGTCTTAGGCAGTTGTCCCACCGACGGCGAGGAAACGACTAACTATCGGCTATTTTCTCGCTCAAGAAACCTACAATAGATATACATTCCGTGAAAACAAAGGAGCTACATATATAAATAGTTGATCGCTGACTGTTCATACTGCCGGCGAGGACTCGCTCCACTAGTTCGTAGTAGTGAGCGACAAGAGCTATCAAAGATAATACTCCCTTAGCAATACTTGCTCAGCGATCAGCCCCCTAACCATGATCGCCCATATCAATATTAAAAAGGCGCTTAGAGAGGGATGGCGCTATACGCAGCAAGAGCGGTGTCTCTGTTTTAATAATGTTTTAACCTTGCTATAAGCGATCATGGTAAGGCCCCAGAACCAACTCACGCCGAGAGAGCAAACAGTGGTATTTCTCTACAGTGCGGATCTGAAAGTGCACGTATTTTTATTTATTATGAGTGTCAAACTATTTTTGTCTTCTGTATTGTTTGTCTAATTTTAATGCGGGAGGGAGATTACACACCGCAATAGCCACCCTCACCTTGCCGACCTGCAAGATGCCTCTTTACACCTCTTTTATACCAAGCTTTTTACTTTGATTAAAAATATTATTCACCCTTTTTTGTTAATGTTGTTAATAGTTATTAAAGCGACTGTACATAATTGTGTAGTTGTGTTGGTTATGAGTTTCGTCTTCTCACATCAGCAGTTATGAGTGGGACCTTTACGTATTGGTTGTGAGATTTTTGGTTATGACTGGGCGCGAGACCGTATTTTCATTGTTGTCTAGTTCAGTCGACGATGATGATGTATTTTATGATAGTATTAAAGTAGTGGCAGTGACAATTCTGAAAAAAAGCGAGTGGCTCGATTAATTGCTCGTCTTATTCGCACACTCGCTTATAGCCCAGGCAAAAAAACTGTTGGAACTACACACTCGCTTTCCGCTGCTCGCCAACTCGTTTCTAATTCTAGCTCTACTCGCTTCTCGTTTATCGTCGACGCGACGGTGGGAGAACTGCCTTAGGTGACCCCAAATCTTAGAAATTATTGGTAATAAATGCTCAATGATTATGTACCTACATCAAACTACTAAATTAAGTAGGTATAAAAGTTATAAAATTGATCTAATATATTCAGATGATAATAATATTAATAATTTCATTAACCTATTAAATCACTGCTATAACGCTATTTACAATAACTATCAAAGAAAATGATTGCTTACAAATTTTGTAATTTAAATAATTTTAATATGTACGATCTTTTAACAATTGTCCGAGTATAATTAGAAAAGGTAGTGCTAGAAACTCGATTTACTTAGGTACAGCAAACATCGTTTTTTCGCGATGTTTTTCGTGCTGGAGAGGTAAATTTTTGACCTTTGATTCTGCTTTTCTTTTTTAATTATCACATCATGACAAGGTTTCTCATATTTCGTGTGTAATTTTACACCAATTCTTTCTTTTGTTGTATTTTGTGTTCCGAGTTATGACAGAATGTTACTGACTACTTATTTTTATTCATTAGTGTACTTAATTGTATCAAAACGGACAAAGGAACGAGATAGCGTTGATAATGAAAATGAAATTCATCTTTATTCAAGTATGAAGTATAAAAAGTTGTAAGTACATCTTGTAAATTTTTTATCAACACCCGTTTAAGACGTTTTTCAGTTGATAAAAGAATGTTGATAAAAAGATTCATTCAGTCGTATTAGCTGAAAATTATGGTGAGTTACAGGATAAACTAAGTAGTTTCATACCGAACAGATATAACATACAGATATCTGTTTACTTGAAAAGGCATAGAATTTACGCTGTAAAAAACTCAACTGTGGCAGTATCTATACCTTCACTTTACGTGGGTCAAAAACATGTTACGTTATGCTGTTGTACTTGGATTGATAAGGTTGTGGCGTATTTGAAAGTTCGAAATTTTAAAATTTATTTCGAATTTACAACGACGCCATAATTTTTAAACACCGACGGAAAAAGAGGTGTGTACTTAGAAGTTCTTATTCTAAGAATGTGTATTTGTGTTTCTGTGTATCTGTGTGACTGTGACATCATCATAGCTCCCAAGCGAATGAACCGATTTTGATGAGTTTTTTTTGTTTGAAAGCTGACATGATCGAGATGGTTCTTAGCTATAATATATGAAGGTCTGTTCAGGTGTTTGAAGAACATCAGCTTATTTCCTAGTTCATGAAGGGACTCCACCAATTTTCACAGGTTCGAGGGATTAAATAAGTCTTTAATCCGAGGTAAACACTGTGCTTTTCATTACGAATACAAGGAAAGTAAAAATAAAACAATGAATAGGTAAGCTAAAGAAAAAACGTGTACATTTTATTTTACATAAATCAACAACTTTTGCTTTAGCCCGCTTTTTTTCTCTTATAAAATCAGGCGTTAACTCTATACCTGAATCAGATGAATTCATTGTGTTAATTTTAACACAATGTTATACAAATATAATTAGCAGTTAATAGAAATCTCTGCTATACGGAAGTATTAACAAAACTCTACAAATGGAAAAAACAAATGAAGATTGCATTGCCGCTTTCCCGTTTATTTTGTTTTTTTTTCTGTGGCCGGCCAGCTATTCAGCCATTATTTTTCATTTTCATAATTTAAAAAATAGTAAACATTTTCCCTAAATTTATTTTCAACTTTTTCTTTAAAATAACGTTATTTTAAAGAAATAGTTGAAAATAAATTATAATAATAGTACATTATGGTACAAGTGTGTAATGTTGGTTATTACCGCTGAGGCGCATTGAGGCCCGAGCCGTCAGGCGAGGGTCTTAAGAAGCCGAGGACGGTAACCATCAATACACACGTGTATCATACAACGTTTTTCAACACACTTCTGAATAAAACAATACTTAAATAAAAAACCATTTTACATAGTAGATAAAAAGTTTACTTAGAGAAACAATTAGTAAATGTGCAGTTAGTAAAATTATAATTAACTATTTTTGATGACATAGCGGTCTCATCAGATAGATTATTTATTGAAATACTTTCATGTTCTATTGTTATTTGTGATGGTTCATTATTCGTGTAGGTAGGTGAAATCCAATCATTGGACGTACTTGGTATTTCGCCAGTAGGATGCGTCTCAGAATCAAGTTTAATTCTTTTTGTGATTTTTGCACAAATTTCCTTCTTGTTTTGTATGGAATCTTCTACGTATGATTCTGCTACATTGCTAGATCGCCACCCGCCATGTCGCTTCAAAGTCATTATATCAGCTCCTGAATTTGCCAGCAATGTAGCTGAAGTTCTTCTGAAACTATGTCCAGTGTAGCTCTCAGCATCTACTAAACCCAAAAACTTAGCGATTTCTTTAGGCATAGAACCAAATTTGTTTATACCTATAGGCTGACAGGTACATTTACCATTCTGGTAATTTAGAAAGAAACGGTCATTTTTTGTTTTTGGCGAACGCAAACTTTCATACTTCTTAACAATATCATAGAATGGACCGTGTATGGTGAATGACCTAGGTATTTTATTTTTCGTGATAGGTATCTTCACTAAAAGCATCTGGCCATGGTTCTCTATATCTTTTACAGTTATATTTGTTAATTCTTGTATCCTACAGGCACCAGTTACACCAAATATTAAAGCAACCTGAAACAAAAGAAACAATAATTAAGGTCAACACACAACACAAGCTGCTATTAAATATTTAATTAAAATTAATTTAACTAACCTTTGTAGCCAAATATTGGTTACCTGGAGCATCTTTAATAAATTTTTCAATATCATCAGATGATAAAACCTTTGATTTTTTGCTTCTAAATCCATCAGATAGTCTCTTTAGATAAGCTGACAAATTCGAGTATGTTTTTAAGTCCACTCCATTCTTTGTTCGGACTGTACTTTTTAACATTGAGTAAATACACCACAAAGAGCTAGGTTTGTACTTAGAAGATAATTCTTTAAAGTACGCCATGAACACATTTTCTGAAAAAGACTGCGTATTCTTGTTGTTCTGCCATTGTATGAAATTTTGGTACGCTAATAGATATTTTTCCTTTGAGTTTTCTGGTAGTAAACTTTCCATAACGTTCTGGGCTTCACATCTTATATCGGGCGGTGTACAACATAAATCATTTTCTTCATAAATTGTATTTGCAGACATCTTAATTAATAACTAACTAAATAACTTCAAAAGAGAAAACGAGACGAGTTGTGAAAAATGTTTCGTAATGGCGGGAAAAATTAATCAGTTTTCCTATGCGCGCGCATCGGCCATAGACTAATAAATTTCGTAATGGCGGGAAAAATTAATCAGTTTTCCTATGCGCGCGCATCGGCCATAGACTAAAAAATGAGGTTTCTTTTTTTTGGGCTTTTCGCGGATAGCATTTTAGCGCAAGTGTAAGCGTAACTCAACCAATAATATAAAAAAAAAACTATTACTCACTCGTGAATAATAGTAATGAAAAAGTCACAGTTTGATTATAGGTGTCATTATGTGCCTAATTGCCATGGGATTAGAGCCACTTTATGAGGAAGTGTGTTGAAAAGTATATTTAAAAATATATTCTTTAAATACTTCATTATGTTATTTCAATTTTACACCGCGCTGTAATTGAGTGACTGTATAGAAAGTCGGAACATGGTTCAATAAAAATTCGAAAAAAGAACTAGTTTCTCTTTTAAAATTTGACAGCAACTGTCAGTTGAAAGTGATTCTCCCTAGGGCTGAAAAGTATTACTTTCAACCCGCTCCTCAGGCAACTTCAGACCTACTTTCAGAGTATGAGTAATGAAAAATATATTTACAAAGTAAAAAAAGTACCTGACGGCAAGCCGGCGAGTCAGTTACAGGGACTTCTGTTTCATAGTTTGTTTTGTTTTTACTAGGTACGGGAAAATATAGAATTTCCACGAGAAAATTGGAAATGGTGCGGGCGAAGTTGTAAGTAATACTATTGAAGTAATTTTGTTTTATTTTTCTGGTTCGATTGCGTTGTGTTTTCTGGCTTAGGATGGTTATTAACATAATGAAAAGAAATTATAATTTAAATAATCATTGCGACCATCAAAAAAAAAATAAGGAAGTAGAACATAATTCTGACATCGTAAACAAGATGCCATTCAATTCTTATCTACGTTTTGAATAAGATCCACATTTTTTGTGTATTGTGCTGAATTTCTGCCTTTTTATTCCCATGCGGGCTCTCTCAATCTCCGGACAAGTGTATTTGCATTTTATTTATACATACCTATATTTCGTATTTCCTTTTGACGTCAATAACTTTACGTAACAGTCTATATTGAAAAAAATATCTTTGACTGTTTAGAAGGTATGCTAATTATGAAAGTTTTAAAATGCATGGTGCATTTTAAAACTTTCATAATTAGCATACTACTTCCGTTAGTATCAAACAATATTGGTCCATTTGCATCAGATTGGCATGACGTCTGCAAAAGTAAAGATCTTGCCCCCAGCTTCGTGGGGGCAAGATCTTTACTTTTGCAGACGATACGGCACTCTTCTTTAGCGGCTCAACGTGGGATGAAGTGTTTATCAATGCTCAAGCAGGTTTTGACAGAGTATGCGAATGGCTTAAACATAATATGTTGACCCTAAATGTCGCAAAGACCAAGTATATGGCATTCGCTCTACGGACTAACCGACTCCCTCCCGACACATTACGGATAACAGCTCATTCGTGCGATACTAGGGATTTGTCGTGTAAGTGTCCCTCTCTTATTAAAACTGATAGCATTAAGTACCTCGGTGTCATAATGGAACATACTCTTTTTTTTGTTTTAAACCCCACATAAACTCTCTTGTACCCAGGATACGTAAGCTTGTCATTAGTGTAGTGTAGTCTTAATGCTATCTAGACAACCTGAGACCGACCCAGCTTATCTATGTATTTAAAGCGCTCAGGAATGTTGCGGATCGAAGGGTTATTAGAATGGTGTACTATGCTCTGTGCCAACCGCTCTTGGAATATTGTATTACAGCATGGGGCGGGATTGCAAAGACCACGATAATCGAAGTGGAAAGGGCTCAACGAGCAATTTTAAAGGTCGCTGCTGGTCTCCCCTTTTGATACCCTACATTTAACCTATACACAGAATGGAGCATACTTACGGTCAGACAAATGTACATCCTGCAAACCATCCTCCACAAGCATTCCCTCTTAAATTATGACCCCGAACTCATAAAGAACAAGCGTAGGATAGGTTCTGTCTGCACAATGCCTCAACTAAATACTGTATCTTCACACCAATTCTTTTGCTTCATGGGCTGCTTCCTATACAATAGGCTTAATAGTTTACTAAATTTTTATACTCTCCCCAGAGCTAAATGCAAAGCCATGGTTATGACTTATCTAAAAACTTTGAACTATCTATCTACAGAAAATCTACTAACTGTTCACAAGTAGTTAAAATATCGGAAGTAACATTTATCTCAATCTCAACTTGTACTTTCTATTCGGGTTACCCTGGTAAAATATTGACACACACAGACACACACGCGCGCACACACATGCTCACTCACACCTGAAACAACCCAAGTATTAACATACACTCAACTACATACGCGCAAGCACGCATGCACCAAACGCACACACACGCATACACGCACACACAAATCACGCGAGCGCTTGCACACACCCAAATCCACACTCTAGTAATCTAATTCTCCCTTTGTAATAATAATAATAATTAGTATAGTATAGCATAACGTTATTTTTTGTAATTTAGTACTGTAAAACCTTATTTAATATTGTTACGAACTGCTTTTACCTATGCTTGTTGTCTTATATATGATTTGAAAGAATGTAAACAAATCGATGTACTTATTAATGGCACAAAATGCACAATGGACTGGGACTCTGGTTCTACCTATTCAATTATAAATACAAAATTTTGGAGGAAAATCGGATCGCCAGCTTTAACCACTGCACCGAAACTTAAAGCGTATGGTAATAACAAACTTAAAACAAAGGGACTTACAGACGTGACAGTTGTCTTAGAAGGCAAAGAAAAATTACTGCCAGTAATCGTAATTAAGAACGCCAACCCGATGCTTTTTGGACTACAGTGGAGCGAAATGTTTGGAATGGAATTCCCTAAACCTGTGTACTCTATCAAACATACTACATATGGAACAAACACACTCAAGCAAATACTGCATAGGCATAAACTTTTGTTCGACGGAAAATTAGGCAAAGTTAAAAATTATCAAGTTAACATTCACATCAGACCAGGAGCAAAACCTATACATTTACCGGCAAGACCTATTAATTTTAGCATAAAGAAGAATATCGAACTGGAATTGGATCGCTTAGTCTCAGAGGGTATAATATGTAAGATTGACCCTAACGTTACTCCGGTAGAGTGGGCTACGCCTACTGTCAATGTTGTTAAGCCTAACGGACAGATTCGAATCTGTGGCGATTACAGAAGCACGGTCAACTCCGCTCTTGTCAAACACTTACACCCAGTGCCAATTTTTGACCAATTAAGGCAGAACTTATCAAATGGTAAACTGTTTTCAAAAATCGACCTTAAAGACGCCTACTTACAATTCGAAATAGCTCCGGACTCAAAAAAGTATTTAACACTAGCAACACACAAAGGATACTTCCAATATAATAGAATGCCCTTTGGTATATCGACAGCGCCGTCAATCTTTCAGCACTATCTCGATCGGCTACTTGGGGACATACCAAACGTAGCAATCTATTTTGATGATATTGCCGTTACGGGTAAAGATATGACTGATCACCTTACTACGCTGAACTCCGTTTTCGACCGACTTCAAAATGCTGGACTAAAAGTCAATATAAAGAAATGTTCGTTTCTAGAAGAAAGTATTGAATACTTAGGTCACGTTTTAAGTAAGGAAGGCATACTGCCAACACAATCGAAGATGGAAGCTATTAGAAAAGCTACAGAACCTACGAATACTAAAGAACTGAGATCCTTCCTTGGTTTGGTTAATTTTTACGAACGTTTTATACCAAATCTCCATGTTCGTTGTGCAGATCTTCACGAACTTACTGGTAATAGGCATCCATGGCGCTGGACTGAGCGAGAGAAACAAGCTTTTGAAACCACTAAATCGTGTATTGCAGATTCAAAACCATTGATAGCATTCGATGAGTACCGACCACTGTTCTTAGCCTGTGATGCCTCAGAGAAAGGCCTGGGGGCAGTGTTATTCCACAAATTGAAAGATATTGTACAACCTATTGCCTATGCTTCAAGGAAATTACGTCCTGCAGAGAGCAAATATTCGGTCATAGATCGTGAAGCTCTTGCAATATTGTTTAGTATAAAGAAATTTGACCAATACTTACGAGGCACCAAATTCACCTTAGTGACAGATCACAAACCACTGATACATATTTTAGGGTCTCAGCGTAATCTACCGAAATTAGTTAACAATCGACTTGTAAGATGGGCTTTATTAATTGGAAGCTATGATTATGATATCGTTTATACAAAAGGACAGAATAATATTTTAGCAGATTGTCTTTCCAGATTACCGGATAGTAATGGAAAACCGTCAGCTGTAGAATGCGCAGTGCATAGAATTACCTCTCAAGCGTTAGATATGGGGATAGCCGAGTTTAATTTATCGAAAAACCTTAAAAGTATGACTGCAAGTGATCTTGTCTTATCAAAAGTAATAGTTAATATAACAGGTTGGCGAGAGTTACAATATTGTAATGACCTCAAACACTTTTATCGAAAAAGAGATGAATTGTCAGTAGAGGGTGACGTCCTCATGTGGCAAGGTAGAATGATTATTCCAGAGAAATTACGTCAATACATTATAAAATATTTACACCGTGGCCATCCAGGGGTCTCTGCAATGAAAGCTCTTGCTCGTTTTTATGTTTGGTGGCCGACACTTGAGGAGGACATCGATACATATGTTAAAAAGTGTTACAGATGCCAACAGAACCGCCCATGTAATCCAGAACTGCCGATATTTTCGTGGTCAGTACCTGAACAAGTTTGGGAGAGAATTCACCTTGACTTCGCAGGACCCTTTAAAGGAACGTATTGGCTCGTCCTGTGTGATGCATTGTCCAAATGGATTGAGATTAAACCTATGAAGCAGACGATGACGAGACATTTATGTTCTGTACTTGATGATATATTTTGTGTCTTCGGAGTCCCTCAAATGATCGTATCAGATAACGGTCCGCAATTCACGTCTGCTGATTTTAAAGAATACTGTAAAGATCAAGGGATTGTTCATATTAAATCATCTCCATATCATCCTCGAACAAACGGCCTAGCTGAGAGACTGGTTCGAACGTTCAAATCAAGGATGTCATCAGAAGAAGGTGGTGACTTCAAACAGCGCCTTCGTGAATTTTTGTTCTCATACCGAAACACACCGCATTCTTCGACAGGAAAGACACCGGCAGAGGTGATGTTCGGCCGACAGCCAAACTGTTTACTATCAAACATTCGACCCAACAAAAGAAGAGATTCACAATTTAAACAAGTTAAGTATGATATCATGTTTCCTTCTCCCAACTATAAACCTGGGGATAATGTCTTCATTCGCACGCGTCACGAAAAGACATGGCAGCCTGCAACAATATCTGAGCGTAAACACAAATATTCATATGTGGTTAAAACGTCGGCAGGACGAGAAAAGCGTCGTCATGCTGATCATATCCGACCCCGCTTAGCTGACGATGTGGAAGGAGAAGCCGAACACAACCTAAGTCCAGAATTGAGTGATACTCATGAAGAACCACGCCAAGTAAGCACGGATGTGTCAGAAGCATTAACAGTTTCTTCGGAGGCAACGCCTAGCACATCTGGTACAACTCCTCCAGCATCGCCAGCATCTGCATCTCGTATAACTCCTCCATTATCGGCTATAGTAAACCCTACAGTTGGTGTGCGGCGTAGTCAACGCTTAGTCAAACCACCTAATCGACTAATTGACGAAATATGATTCATGCCTATCTTATGGAAGGACGAATGTTACGAACTGCTTTTACCTATGCTTGTTGTCTTATATATGATTTGTCAATGTCACGTCATAATATAAATAATTCAAGTCTTAAAATGTGAATTACGTTTTATTTCAAATATGAGCCTACTGTTTTGTATCCGTCCGCGGGGGAGAGCCTGGTGACCCGTAAAACCGGTTATCTCAACCTATCTCGGGCACCAGTCTCTCACACTATAGAATGAGTCATTTTAACTGTAATTATTTTAGAACCTACACTTTATCCTCTGTCAGAGAAAAAGAAATAAATATTATTATTATTATTATAAAGAAGTTTGATAAGTGGGTGCCGCACGAACCGAACGATAACCATTGTCACTTGCAATGAAAAATGGATTCTTTTCAATAATCGTAAATAGTCATCATGTTGATTAGGCCCTGGTTCAGTACCTAGGTACTGTAGTATTATATTATCTGTGACCTAGGTAATGCTCCAAACGAAAAATTAATTATTCCTAGAAAAGTGATGTTCACTGTTTGGTGGTCTAGTTTCGTTATAATTTATTTCAGCGTCTTATCACATGGCACAAGCATTTGCTGTCCTATCGTGAGGAACTGGACAATTGACATAATAGTGGCGAAGCTCACAAATCTCCGGCTGTACTGTTTTTATAAAAAGTTCCGGAAAAACACAATTTGCAAAAACACATTTATTTAGCTATTATTTGTACACAGAATTCAGTATTAAAATCTTAATTGTACCAATATTTGTCAATCTCAAAATGTTAATGTTAGTGTCACTTTGACAGTTGCAAGTAGTTTGTGCATTGACAACATGAAATAAAATAAAGATCGCGTTTAGCCAGTTGAAGTTTACAAAGATAGTTTTTAATAATAAATATTCATACAATTAGAAACACTTCATATAATTATGGAAGTAATAAATCAACTAGCAATATTCATAAAAATATGTAGATTCAATAGCTAATCTAATTATAAGCTGGTAATAATATAATTATGGTAACCAGGGTATGATGTTGGAGCTGGAATGTGGCCATAGGAACTCGGCAATAAAATGATCACATATTTTTGCACAACCCTCCAATATGGGTATCAAATGAAAGGGCTTCACGTGTAGAATATAGTATATTATGAAAAAACAAATTCAGGTTGACCGCCGCCACAAAATAGCGGATCTTTTTTTGTACATTAACGGGCTTGACTTGTTAAATATAGTAGGTACACCATACAATACAATATACGATGACCCCAAAAATGTTTCATCAAATTTGGCACACAGTAGTGTGATTCTGTAAAACCTCACTTTAAACTTCGAATCTGATTCCGCAGTGAGTTCTTAGATTGGCATTCTCAAAATTCGAATGTAGATTTGAAAGTAATCTGTGCTACAGCGCTACACTTGCGAGCGTGGCAGCGAGTGGAACTAGAGTGACCGTGAGATTTTGACATTATAAATATGGGATGACGTATGAAGTGGCATTCCGTAAAGGGAATTCCTTTATCACTTCGAAGCTCACTTCGAAGCTCACTTCGCACACGAACTCGCGAAACAAAGTGTCAAATAAAACGTTGCTATTTTGTGAGTGAAAACAGGCAAAGTTTATTATCATAGTTTAAAAATACATTTAAAATTATTTCTGAAGGTGATAAAAACTAGTTCTGAGGTATTTATTAGAATTTTATCGCTACTAACTCGTGATAATGACTATGTAAGGGTATCTTGTATCTTATGCGAAGTGAGCGTGAATATCGAAGTGAGGTGCGAGCTATTGTTCGAATTTTACAGAATCGACATGCTGAAGAAAGATTAGTGGAAGTTTAATTGTTAGGGGGGGTTGCTTGCTAAGAGAAGCGATTATTATTCGCGAAAAATATGTTAAATGGATGGCATGAGAGTGAAAAAAAAATATTTTATAAAACAAAACATATAAAACAAAATATACACGCTATGTTCAGATGTTTGAAATATTTCTAATTATGTTTGTCCATCACTGTATATAAATCCTTAGCCAACATAGGTTATTCTTAGCAACGGTAAAGCTTAAAAGGCCAATAAAAATCAGGACGGAGAAAATTAAATGGAAAGAACTCCACTCAGAAAAAAGATCCGATTTTCAAGATGGCATCAGAAACTACATGATTGAGCACCCGCCTAGAGATGACTCTCCCAACACAACGTGGGCGAAATTTGAAAATCTGTGTGTTACTTTAGCATGGACGTGCTAGGAATCAGCAAAGGGCCCCCTCGAAACGGGAAAGACTTCAAGTGGTGGAACAACACCACTAAAGAAAAAGTTTCAGAGAAAAAGCGCTTATTCAAAGCATGGCAAGAAATCGGCCAAGACCAGGACAAGGAGCTGTACAAGGAGGCAAAGAAAAGTGCCCGAAGAACCGTGGCAATTGAAAAGAACAAAGCTGATGTAAACCTGTATAAACGCCTAGAACTAGCAACAGACACAGATTTATAAAATAGCAAAACAAAGATAAAATGACACCAAGGCTATAATAACACAACTAAATACATTAAAGATGAGAACGGAGTATTGCTCACGGATGATAAAGAAATATGTAGGCGGTGGTACAACTACTACAATGAGCTTCTAAATGAAGAATTCCCACCAAAAACCGGAAACAGATGAACCAAAAAATACAAGGACCTGCAAATGAAATCACAATAGCAGAAGTTGGAAAAGCCATTTCTATGATGAAAAATCACAAAGCTAGCGGACCAGACGATATACCTGCTGAAATTTGGAAAACTATAAAGGACGGAGAGATATGACTTTGTGAACTTTTTAATAACATCATAAGTAGCGAAAGAATGCCTAACACATGGCGTATGAGCACACTTGTACTCTTTTATAAAAATAAAGAGGATGTTCGGGACTGTGGTAATTTCCGTGGGATAAAGCTGACGTCACACAACCTGAAAATCTGGGCAAGAATTCTGAGCGAACGCCTATTAAGCCTCATCACTATAACTGAGAATCAGTTCGGCTTTACATCGGGCAAGAGTACCACAGACGCAATTCATGCTATTAGATTAGTGATGGAAAAAGCTCAGAAAAATAAGGAGAACCTGGTAATGATTTTATAGATCTTGAAAAGGCCTTTGACCGCGTGCCGAGAACTATCATATGGCAAGCCTTCAGAGCTCACGGCGTCCCCTAATGCTATGTCCGACTTATAAAAGACATGTATACAGATGTCCAAACACGGGTCAAAAGCCCAGCGGGCCTCTCGGAAAGCTTTGATATAAAAGTAGGGGTTCACCAGGGTAGCGCACTAAGCCCGTTACTTTTTAATGTAGTAATGAATTATCTAACTGCAAACATTCAAAAACCAACACCGTGGAATCTCTTATATGCCGACGATGTAGCCCTGATATCGCATGACTCACATAAACTTCAAGAACACCTCAAACAATGGAGAGAGTCACTAGAAGCAAATGTACTGCGTATCAGTAGAATAAAGACCGAATTTATGATCTGTAACTTCGACCCGAAAAGTTCCATCAATACCACTTTTAAGCTTGACGGCATACATCTTCCTCAAGTAAAAACCTTTAAATACCTGGGCTCGGTTATCTCGGAAAATGGGACAATCGACGCTGATATCATCCACAGGACGACGTCAGGATGGAACAAGTGGCGTACGCTAACCGGAGTCCTATGCGACAGTAAAATGCCTATTAGGACGAAGGGTAAAATTTATAAAACTGCAGTGAGACCAGTTCTAATGTATGGTTCTGAAGTCTGGCCAATAACTAAGGCTCAGTAGCAAAAACTGCACACAACAGAGATACGTATGCTGCGATGGTCGGGCGGAGTTACCCTCAAAGACAAAGTCCGCAATGAACATGTTAGGGGAGTTTCAAAGTGGCTCCCATAACCCATAAAATCTCTGAGGCTAGATTGAGATAGTACGGTCACGTTATAAGAAGACCTGAAGATCACGTAGTTATAAAGTGCCTTTCCATCGCTACAAAAAAGAGGAGAAGAGGAAGGCCCCAAACAACTTGGCTGACAAATTTCCAAAGGGACATGAAGGTGTTGGGACTCCGTGAACAAGACGCTCATGAGAGAAGTAGATGGCGTCGCATGATTGGGAAAGCCGACCCCGCGTAACGGGACAAGGCGATGCAGAAGAAGAAGAAGACTGGTTGACTGACTGACCGGTGGTTATATTTTTAGATAATTTTGAATATACTTGGTGTGTTTGATTTTATAGCGTTTTTAAACTAAATAGACATTTTTAATAAAACACGTTTAAATTAATAGATCAAATTAGAGTTTTATATTAGCACTAGCATTTTAAAAGCGTTTAATTTTTCCTAACGTATAACTACTAAGAACACTTATTGGAAATTGTTTATTTTTCTAAAATCATAATAACACGTTGACTGGTGATAAATGTGGATAATGTCTGATTATCTTGAATCACAATTAGAAGCTGTACTGTTACGCCGACGGTATAAGAAACTTCCGGCGTGGTTTTCTTGGCCGCAGTTCAGCGCGTTTCAGGAGGTGCTCTATCACATACCACAATATCGAAATTTTACCCAAGTTGCCCTTGTTTTCAGGCGCCTGAAACATGTTTTCAGTCCGTTTCAGGCGACCCTCTATCGAACCACACCATAACCTGAAAACCCGTTTTCAGGCGTTTTCAGGACCCTTTATAGGCCTTTGAAGAACACTTATATTACTAAATTTTCAATAGGAGTGAGTGAGATAGCAGGATAAACGATCGATCGGGTATGGAATGTTCTAGAATAGAACCTTCTCGAATACCTCGAATGTTCACCGGTCCTACTGTAGAAGCGCGAAGGCGGTACCACGGAACTTTCGAGAAGGAAAGACAGACAATCTATTGGGTACAAAATATTCGAGAATAGAAAATTCTCGGATGTCCCGAATATTCGCCGGCCCTACTATATAAGCGCGTGGGCGAATGCGGACGGACACGGCCTTCTTTACAAACTCTACCAGTCTATGCCCGACCGGTTGGTGCGCACTATAAACTCATTTCTCCGTGATCGGAATTTCCGGTTCAAACACGAAGGTGTTCTTTCTTCCCCCCGCGAGATATGCGCAGGCGTCCCGCAGGGTTCAGTACTCTCTCCATTACTATATTCGTCGTACACCAACGACATCCCCCTACCCCGCAAAGGGGTGCAGTTAGCCCTCTTCGCAGACGACACTGCACTCTATTATCGAGGCAGTAATCTGCGCTCAATCCTGCCCCGACTGCAAACGGCAGTCAATAGACTAGGTGACTGGTTCCGGCTGTGGCGAATCGAAGTGAACCCAGAGAAGAGCTCTGCGATTTGCTTCGATTCGAAACGCCGGAGCCGCTCAATCCCCTACAACGCCTCCTCCCTCCGCCTACAAGGCACTGCCATTCCCTGGCGGAAAACTGTCAAATACCTTGGCGTCACACTCGATATACAGCTCAATTTCCGAGCACATGTCAACCGAGTGACAAAGAACGCCCGCTTCTACATGGGCCGCCTCAACGGTATGTTAGGCAGGCATAGCTCATAGTCCCTCAGGAACAAGCGTACGCTTTATAAGGTCTGCATACGCCCGGTCATGAATTACGCGAGCACAGTTTTTGCACACGCGAACCCCAAAATTTTATATAAAATTCAGTTCGTACAGAATTTGCTTTGCCGTAGAGCCACTAACGCCCCATGGTACGTTAGAAACGCCGACCTCCATAGGAATCTCGAGTTGCCAACGATACAGCAACACCTCAAATCTTGCTCTGAGCGGTTTTTCAAAACCCCAACCCCCTCATCCATGAAAAAAAAAAGCGGATGGACAGTTCTTTTAAAGAGAGCGAACCGAGCGAATCAAGCGATACAAAGTGACTTGGAGCGATTATATGCGACTTGGAAGCGTGTTATAGTGAAGTGTTGTGTGTCAATAGTGCTTATAGTGGTTTTCAGTGTTAAGTGAATTAATAAAATCTTATCTCATAATTGTCGGTGTTTCGCGAATTTTCTATTGAACACCCACCCCACAAACGTAACAATACATTGGTTGTTTGAGTTAGATTCCTTTGCCAATTCGACGCTTAACTATAAGTAAAGTAATTTGTTTGGTTTGTTTGTGCTCGTTAAGGAGCACATTATTAATGATTATTGGAAAATCTTATTGCATGCGTTTCATTTACGAAATTTCATTAATATCAAATAACTTCATACAAATATATCTAAGCCATGCGATTCTTCAAATTTTCATTTTAGCTGATGAGAACCTCAGGACAAAGCGACATATTTGAGAGGTTCAAAATCAAAAGAATTCGCCGAGTCATCGGTTTGTTTGATATACTCGTAATAATTTAAACACTCACCCATATTTTTTAGTAATGTGCCTCTTTCTTTTTGAAATAAAAATGATTATCTAATATATATAAATAAAAATCAATGTATTACTATGTTTGTTTGTCCTCTATGCGTTCCGAAACCATTCATCAGATTGTAATGAAACTTTGGTAGTGTGTTATGGGGGGTGTGTTGAGGGTTCCTAGAAAAAGAAGGCATTTACGTGGCATTGCAACGCATGCCGGGTACAGCTAGTATTAAATAATAATTGCAAAAATTTAATATTATAAACTTTCACCATATAAAATTTCACATTACACTTTGGCATATAACTTCCAAATTAAGCTATTTTCATTGGGTAATCATTTATGTGTTATTTTTAGAATCAAACAAACTTAACAAGTTATATAAAAAATTGTGTATAATACATATTATGCAATGTTTATGTCATAAAATTGGACATAATTTAATATAACTCTGTAATATGAATCTCCCGCTTTTTGCCCGTGGCACGATTCAGTTGTCCGGTCAACTGGGCTTAGGAAAAAAGAACCCTTGGATGTATTGTAGTTAATAAATCAAGACATTTTGTGGAATTGCTAAGTTACCTAAAGATACCTATATTAGAATATTATATTAATAGAAAAAAAAATCCAAAAAGATAAAAGAACATTTTTATATAAGCGAAGATTTGTATTATTTGTAAGGAAATCTTATGTAGGTTCACTGTTACCAGACAGTACTATAGGGTTATATTTGTTGGGGTGCGATGTCAGACAACCTCCTTGTGGTGCACCCTGGGCAACCCGGCAGATTATCTGCCGCAGGCTAATAGTCTGACGACCCCGTGGGGCGTATGGGGCGTGGGATGGCCGGGTTCAACCCGGCGGGCCACTTCGTGTGGCCACCCGCTTCATGCGGGGAAGGGCGAAGTCCCCTCTTCTTATGTTAAGAAGAGGTGTGGCTCTCGCTGGAAGCCGATCATCGATCGCTACCTCTAGTGGTAGTAGGGTAGAGGCGAGTTTCTCGCTATGGCGCTTTGCGCCCGTTGGGGATTTCCCCGAGCTTCGGCTCACCCGCGCGGCGGTGGATCCAGTGGGATCTGCCGTCGGGCAACCCGTTACCCGCACTGAGTGGGCCGGGGCCCCGGCGCACTGAGCATCGGGCCGCGTGGAAGACAACCACAGTAAAAAACCAGTTGTGGGGTGTAGAGCGGCGCAATTTTGCGGCGCTCCACAAAGCAGCAGAGTCAGGCGGAGAGTCCGGAAACGGACATGTCACGGGCAGGGGGTCAGCGGGAATAAGGCCTGGCTGTTGTCTCCCTCCCTCTGTCTTGTGAATTCAAATGCAAATTCAAATTCAAAAATCTTTATTCAACATAGGCCTTTACAGGCACTTATTGACGTCAAAACAAAGCAAAACAATCTAATTTAAATAAATTATATTAACCTTGTATGTGCATACATCCTAAATATACTCAAGATGTCTGCAAATACAAGTAGGAATGAAAAAAAATGTTGATTCTACACCTGTTCGGAAATTGGGAGAGCCTTCTCGAGAAGAACAGGCAAGAAACTCGAAAGGTCTAAATTTTTTATCTCCTCTTTTAAATCGCCATTTACAATTTTGGTTTGTTACAGAGTCGTCAATTGGAAGCTGACCTCAAAGCAAAAGTTTGAGCTCAACTTCCATTACAAGAATAGATGTGTTAATTCACATTATATAAGCTATCTCTGAGAGAAGTGCGTGAACTTAGATTATAAATAAATTGCTCTCACTGAACGTTTCTTTGAAACAAAACGCAATACATTGTTAAATATTAGAATTGAGAGTTCAAACCCAAGCTTTTTTGTCCGTCATGTAATCAGACACTTTATAATATGCTTTTTTAATAAGTACATCTTTGATTGCAACTTTAAATTTGTTTAAGCTAAGTTCTTGTATACAACTTGGGATTTTATTGTAGAAACGTATACACAGGCTTCTAAAAGAATTATTAATTTTTTGGAGCCTGGTATTTGGTAAAGCTAACAATCAATTCTTTTGTCTAGTATTAACTGAATGAATATCACTATTTTTACAAAACACATGAATATTCTTACGAACATATATTAGATTCTCATAAATATATTGCGACGCTACTGTCATAATACCAATTTCTTTGAACTTTTCTCGCAAAGAACCTCTCATTTTAAGGTTATAGATTGCTCGAATAGCCCTTTTCTGCAGTACAAAAACAATCTGAATGTCGGCAGCATTTCCCCACAACAAAATACCATACGACATCACACTATGAAAGTAAGAAAAGTATACAAGTCTTGCTGTATCAACATCAGTCAGTTGACGTATTTTCCATACAGCGTGAGCTGCAGAACTAAGTCTCTTTGACAATTTATCGATATGTGGGCCCCATTGCAGCTTAGAATCAAGTGTGATCCCAAGAAATACTGTGGTGTCCACAGAGTCAACACCTATATCCTTTATTTTTACAGTGGTGTGAACCTCTTTGACATTGGGTAAAACAAATTTTATACATTTTGTTTTCCCTTCATTAAGTGACAGGTTGTTCACATTAAACCAATGAACAATTCTTGAGATAGAATTATTTACATCGTCATTAATTTGCACACCTCTTTTAATTTTAAATAAAAGTGAAGTATCATCTGCAAATAATACCATCTCATGTCTGTCCTGTACAAAATCAGGGAGGTCATTGACATATATAAGAAATAGAAAAGGACCAAGAATCGAACCTTGCGGAACTCCCATTTTAACTGCAGAACCTTGAGACCTTTTTCCATTGATGTCTACTTTTTGAATCCTCCCACTTAGATAAGAGATTAGAAGATCTAGTGCAGTGTCACGAAACCCATAGTGGTGTAATTTTCTGATCAAGATTTCGTGATAAACGCAATCAAATGCCTTGGACAAGTCACAAAAAAATGCCTAACGCATCGTGTGAGTCTTCCCAGGCTTCGAATATATGTTGTATTAACTCAACACCAGCATCGGTTGTTGAGCGACCCCTCCTAAAACCAAATTGTTTACAGTGTAGAAGATTATTCCTATTAAAATAACTTGACGTGACGAACGGAGGAGCTGCTGGGAGGGTTTTTAGTGGGTAGGCCCGGGCCGTGTACGGTCTGGGGAGTCCTACATATCCTCGTGGTTTGGCTCGACCACAAGGAATGCGTAAATGCATTTTCCCCCTCCAAAAAAAAAGGGTTATATTTGCTACATCTAGACTAGATCGTATATGTACAATAAAGTTATATATTAATTAATAAAATTATTAATAATATAACAGCAAACTCTGTATTGTAGCACATAGGAAAATTAATACATAAAAAGCGTTCTTTTGTAAGTACAACTCGCTGTTACTTAAAAGCAAACTAGCTTAACTAACTGTTAAATAGATAAAAAAATACAATAGAAATTGTGATATAGGATAATAAATGAAACAAAATACTTATCTTAAGTTCCTAACTACATATTTACTTCTAGTTAAATAGGCCTGTTCTCGAAATACAATAACGTTGCTCAATATATCTGTCCATCCGTCTGTCTATTGGGAGAAGGGGCTGAGGGTGGCAAGAGCGACAATGGCAATATTTTATAGGTAGAACCTTGGAGCCTTCGTATTACTATAGTAGTTAAGAGTGGGGTGTAGGTCCATCTAGAGCTTAGCTTCTAGAGTGGATATGTAGCAAAGCTATTAACATCATTTTAAAGGTATCTACATAGGTCACACTAAATCTTTCCGGAATTGGCCACTTCCATAAACAATATTTAAAAAGTTATGACTACATTTGAAAAGTTTTTACAAAAAAATAAAACCGAGTTCAAAAACACCAAAAAGTCATACATAATATAAGAATACATACAACATTACAGTTTTATATTGAAGTTGGTGCCAAATTTTAAGTAACTATATCTATTAATTGTTCTTATATTTTTTAAGACTTTCAAGGTGATCATTGCTTGGGAGTCTTGGGACCGACTTCAATATAGGTAAAACTGTGATGTTGTATGTATTCTTATATTATTTATGACTTTATTGTTGTTTTTGAAGTTGGTCTTACTTCTTTTGTAATTTTTTTTTCAATATTTTTAGTTATTTATGTTAATATATGCGTATTACAATTTGAACTAATGCAAACACCAAAATAACTTAAAATAAAACGTCTCTCTAAACAGCTTCAAAAGAATTATTCCCGAACTTCTAATCTACCAGAAACCTTCCATTATCAGCTCAATAACATGACATGATGACTACCAAACGCAAATACCTGAATATATTAAGAAAAGACATGAAACACGTTGGATGTGTCTATGTTTAAGGGTTTCCCTCGATTTGTCAATTGTTTTCACATTGTGGCGTCATTTTAAAAATTGCGTCATAATAATAAAATGGAGATAACTCGGGAAAATTTTCGATGCATGATTTTTTACGATTTTAAGTGTAAATTGACAGTTCAGCAGAACCTCGTTCGGCTTCAATCTACTTTTGGCGAAGGAGTACCATGTAAGACGACTATTTATAGCTGGTTTGCAGAATTCAAACGCGGTCGTGTTAATTTCTATGATGAAATTCGTGAAGGTCTCCCGTGCACCGCTGTGAACAACAAAAACATTGCTGCTATGCGCTGTATGATCGCAACAGACAGGCATGTGACCTATAATGAGATCGGGACATCTTTAGATATAGGCATGAGTCAAATACAGACATAAACATTTGGATGTGAGAAAGCTGTGTTCTCGACGAATCCCACACAATTTGACTGATGCTCAAAAACGCATCACTTGGTGCCATGGTATGCCTGCCAGATACTACGAAGGGGCTTTAAATTTGTTGTGGGACATAGTAACAGGTGACGAAATATGGATTTATAGCTACGATTCTAAAACAAAGCAGCAATCGAGCGTATGGGTTTTTCGAGATGAGCCGAAACCAACCAAAGTGGCGCGCCTGAAAAGTGCATCAAAGCAGATGATTGCTTCTTTTTTTTAATAAAACTGGACACGTGGCTTTAAAAAATCGTCTTACCGTGAATAGTGACTAGTACACGACCATTTGTTTACCGGAAAATATTGGCAAACTCCGTGAAAATAACGCTATACGCCGTATCATCTTGCACCACTATAATGCAAATGAGTTTTTGAAGGCGAAAAACGTACAACTTATGAATCATCTTGCATACAGTCCTGGCACAGTGTGACTTTTTTTGTTTTTACGCGATCAACGATTTTCATCACCCGAAGAGGCTGTCGAAGAGTATGAAAAACATGTATCTATGTGACGACACCACGGAGGACACACAAATGTTCTCAAAATTGGTTGAATTGTATGAAAAAGTACATTGACGCAAAGGGAGATATTTTGATAGATAAATATTTTGAGAAACAATAATTTAATTTTTGACCATTATTACTCGTAATATTTTCTTATTATTGATGCCGGAAACTTTTAGTTATTGTATTCCGACAACAGGCCTTTAACTAGATGTAAATATGTAGTTAGGAACTTTAGATAAGTCTTTACGGAACCCTAGGGTCGCGAGTCCAACTCGCACTTGGCCGGTTTTTTTTATTGTTACGACTATCCAGCGTGTGAAGCTTACCTTTCTATCCCAAAGGGGGTGAAATTTTGCATCTGGTGTATCTTGCTGAGCAAGTAGCCTATTCACTTTGGTTTGGAAAATTCGTGGTTGGGTTTTATGTTTTTGGAACAGAAGTAGTAAGTCCCACTTCCTATCGGTTGCATCGAGTAGAACTGGAGAAAGCAAAACGTTAACTGAACAGTATGTTAAATTTATGTATGTTAACCGAACAGACACATTATTTAAACGATTAGCAGGTTAAAGATTTTTTGTTATTGTCTTATTATACAAAAAAATGAGCGCTATTAAACCCGGAACCTAGAACTTTACCTAGAACCTAGAAGGACAAGGCTTAGCCGGACATGCTGACCCTCCTGATACGACCCTGATAAGAGGTAGAAGGATGAAGAAAATACAAATATGTACATATAAAAACAAGTCAATCAAAGAAATAGTTTTGAACATTTGCTTCTAATAATGGCATAGCTACGCAAAGTAATTAAATATAACAAAGGGAAATGATTATGTAATGTTTTGTCACCTTGTGCGACATTATGATATTATTACGTCGTACCGTAATCACTTCAAAGCCTGACGTGTGATTCAATAATCCTATGAGATCGCAATTTTGTTATTTATGTCATTATTCAGACAAGAAAAGCTTTCCAAGTGTATAAAGCGATTAATCATTGCTAATTAATACAGTCATTGACATCACCGTAAGCTGTCGTCTTCCTTTGCCTTGTCTCATTCTGAGAATAAGTCGCGGAGTATATTTTGTATATACCTACGTGATAAGGGTGACCTCTAGAGATTTTTTTTACAATTATTTAGCGAAACGTAGTTTAACATAAATTTCTACGAAAACGTTTATCTCAAAATTTTAAAATGAATCTGCAAATATTAATCAGAAAATTAAATTTGAAATTGAACAAAGTTGAGAGGTAAATTCATTCAAGTATGTAAAGATTTTTACTATAGAACTTAAATTAAAACACTTGTCTTTTAAAGCATACTATTAAGGATTTCTGATTTATTTCTTTATGACTTTTTAAATAGTTACAATTAAGTAAGAATGGTTGGTCGTTATTTTATTTGCATTTCACTAGTAGGTTGTTAGGTGGATATCATTCAATTTTCACCTGATTTTTGCGAGTTTAATTCCCTTTAGTTCAGAAGAAAGCAAGAAAACTTAAAGCTAAAAAATACTACTATACTAAAAGTTGCTAGGTTTATTTTGAATTTCGTATATCTGCACACTATATAGTGTATCACTTAAATTATTTGAGTGACACTTTTTGATTTTCTTCGGTCGAACAATAAATTACCATATTCTTTCTTTCCACGCCTTTACCCGCGTTGACTACTAGCTTTGAGCTGAAAAGGAATCTTAATAAGAGTATTTTATTATTCCTTATTCCTCGAACTTCTTTCATATACTCATAGCTATTGATGTTGGCAAAAAAATGGTAATTTCCGAAAATACGGGATAAAAAAGTATATTGGAGAAGATACTCGTAATTTGTTTTTTATTATGGACCTCAAAAATTACCAAAAATAATACACACGGTTAGTGAAATATAATTATGGCATATATAAAAAATACTTGAAAGGCGTCTAAACTTACATATTTACATACTTACTTACATTGCAAGTTAAATAAAAGCTTGTAAAATGACGGGTGTCATCCTTAGATCAATGAATGCTCTAAGGTGTCATCCTATCACTGGCTTATTTCTAAGTCTGGAAGAGTAGAAGGTAAAAAGGTAAATTTTTGAGTTTAAGTTTGAAGTTTACCTTTAGTTTTAAATATTAACGATTTACATAAAACTGGTTAAACTGACACACTGAGAACAGGTTATTATTCTAATTTAGTGTCACATAGCTGATTTCTTTAAAACCGGGGTACCTAATGCGTAGAACTATGCATCAGGCACTCCGATTTTGAAGATGCTCTTTTTCGAAATTCGGTTAGAAGGACTAATTCGAAACATAAACTATTTACGTTACTTTTATTCCTCAATACGTGGGGTGGGACAAGCCGTAAAAATGTACGATTTACGACTTAACCTAGACATTTTGCGATGCGTTTATCGTAACGCACAACTGCTTGTCAACAGCAATAACAATAATAACAATAATCAAGAATATTCTCGCTGCATATTAACAAAGGAACGTTCTTTGCCACTCCCCACTTACCCGAGCTATACCAGCGTGGTATATGACGGCCTAAACTTCCTCGGGCGATTAATAGTTCACCTGTGACTCATGAGGTTGTAGAGTATGGGGTTGACGGTCGCCGACACGTAGTAAAAGGCGCCCGCTACGCTGAACAAGTGCTTGTTGATAGTGTGGTAGTGCGGCGACCCAGTACCGTAGATGAAGAACAGCCGCTGGAAGTGGAACGGCGCCCAGCACACGAAGAATGCTACCACCACTGCAGCTGGAGACAAACAGATATTTTAAAGAAACCACTGCAATCACTTCTAGCCTCCGCAGACTAGAAGTGACTGAAATGGTGGAACTGAAGTGCTGGGAGTGGTGCCCTATTTTATTCACTTGACTTACCTAGCATCCTGATGATGGTCTTCCTGGATTGCGCCTGCCGTGCCTCGCCGTGGACGCTGCCGTTCACACCGTTGAGGGTTCCTGGGCTACCAGGGTTGTGAGCGTGCGTGGACCTAATTGCAAACAATAGACCTTAATTTATTATTTGTATGCAAAAATGTTGGCAAAGTTACCAACTGCCCGCTGCCCATCCTATGGTAAGTGTCTATAATTACTCATAGTACACACGGCACATGCTAGATTTGCTAATATGCAACCATAAAGACCATTGTGTACGTTGTCAACTAATGGCATAAGATGTGCTCGTAATTTTTACCCCGACGCAAAAACCACGGGGTGTTATAAATTTGACGCGTTTCTCTCTCTCTCTCTCTCTCTCTGTGTGTGTGTGTGTGTGTGTGTGTGTGTCTGACTGTGGCATCGTAGTTCCCGAACGGATGAACGATGATGAAAGGTGAATTATACTTTCTGCTGCTGCTTTGCTGCAAAATAGGCGAGATAGTAATACCCAGGCAGATGACTCAGGTTCACAGTCACCTTCTGTTACTTCAACAATATTTTGTTCGGAACAAGCAGCTCAGGATTTGGAATCTAATTAGTCCGATACGATACTGTTGATGATGTTACATTGTTATTACGCCGCTAGCAATAAGTGAGATAAAACTAGGAGGGTAGGTGAAATCTGCCCAGTAATAATTACTCTCAAAGGCATTAGTGGACGTTTAATCTCCACAATTTCAAATGAAGTAAGCAAGGAAGGAAGTTCACAGTAGATCAAGCAAGCCCGAATTGGACAGTACGGTAAACAACACGTCAACCTTTATATTTGCACTACAAGGACCGTCGCTATTACTGATGTTAATTTTATATAGGTAACTTATAGATAATCTTTATTGCACTTATAAAAATTTACTTATGAAGTAGGAGCCTTTTTTAGACAAGTAAACTGACTTTACGTTTTACTACGAGGCCTTTTTTAAAATAGCGAAAAAAATTCAGCTATTCCATTCAAATGTTCAACGTCCTCTGAACCTAGATGTATAGAACAGCTGATTTTTTCGCGATATCAAGATGGTAGGTACCATAGTAAAAGTTGTTCAGCCCCCCTAGTACGACCACCAAAACACGATATGATAAAGCAGTTAAAATGTATTGTACTTTGACAGTTCACCGCGATAAACTGCTTTATCATATCGTGTTTTGGTGGTCATGCTAGGGGGGCTGGTTGCTTGTCTGAACAAGCACACATTTGGCTACAAAGTAACTCTTTACAAAGTAAAAAGGGCGGACATAATAGGGTAGTTGACTCATATCAAATTTGATTAAAATATTGTTTATTTCTAATAGTATTTGGCATAAGGTTCCACAATATACCGATTTTAATAAATAACAATGAATGATTACTGTAAAATTTTTATTTGAAAATGATAGAAATAATCTTTTTTTATCTCACGCCGTAAACGCTTTGATATCCTGTGGTCAGGGCCGTGACGTCACTCATATAGTAAACAAAGAAATGTCAAATTTGATTCAACAACTCGTCGATTTGCTTGCTCTATTCTTTCCTAAAACTAGCAAAAAATCGTCCAAATCTCCGTTATTATATGTGTAAATATCGTAAATTATTTGTATTAATAGCAAAATCAACCATTGATGTTGGATTTGTGTGAGCAGATAGTACAAATCTTCCGAAAATCGACAGATTGATGGTCAGGAGATTCTTTGTCTATCGCTCTCATTGATTTACTACCAAACGATCGCTCTAAACAATATAAGTACAGTTTCAATACTGTTATAATGAAGAACAGATTAGAAGTGTACTTGTCAAGGTTGTCACGCGGCAGAAGAGAGTTGCAAACATGCATTTTTGGTGTGGTTGCACCATCACTGCGAGAGGCTATTTTCTACAGCAGTTGAATGCTATTGAATAGAATCCCATCTCTCAAAAGTCAAATAAACACTAAAAGTATTTACTTCAAGAGAAATGTTCAAAAGAAAACATCAGGATTATGTGTCAAATACCAGTTTAGTACTGCAAGAATTTGTAAATGAACATAAAAAGAGAAAGATTGGCAGTTGTTCATTTGTCAAGCCAAGTATGAAGAAAATTACTCGGAGGAAAAATATATATACATTCACAGACACAGATTGTGACATATTTCTTAAAAAATTAACGACCTCTTCAATGAAGAAAGAATAAAGTGCATAGAAAACTAAACCAGGAATCATCAATACAGAAGTGGTCTTTAGTTCGAGCTTGGTTATGAAGAATAACAGCTTCCATGTGCTATTAAGTCAGCCAGTGCATAACACATGATGGTTCTTTCGTTGGGAAGATTTTTGGTGGGAAATCTTGCAGACACCTATAATAAAATGTGGATAAAAGTTGAAGGATGAACAAACAGTATCCATAAAATTAGATTAATACAAAATTGTACTAAAGAAAATGCTAATTATCAAAGACGGAAAACTGTGAACAGTATGCTTAACTCAAGTATAGATGCAGATGTTTTGTGCTAAAGCAAAACTTATATACTTTTGTGTTGCTAGCAGTAATTTTGAAAACACTCAAAAGGTGACATGACAATATTAGCTATAATAGGTATTTGTTCTAACAATCTGTATGTCTAAAAACTTATTGATCAAATAGTGCCATTTTGGAAACTACTTCATTTTTCCTATGAAAGTATTACTTCATAATAAATCACTTTAAGTACTATTATTTTGACTTTTATTACCTGCGACCCTAAGGCAATATATGATAAATTAATAAATTTGATCTAACTCTATTCAAACCTATTTGTACATACTTTTGGAACATATATATTTGAGTAACAATGATAAATATGAACAACAAACCTATAAAATATTATAAATCTTTTAAGGTGTAATGGAAAAATAAAACACATGTATTTCAAATTATAAAAAAATGATTAAACTTAAACCTTTACAAGTAATTTTTTTTTTGGCAAATAAACATGCAACATTTTTTTTAGGGAAGAACATAATGTCTAATGTAAGTAGTACAAAAAATTGGTTATGTCATCTTTAGATGTTAGTTATGTATAAAATTTATTTAATAAGACGGGTCTTGTGAAGAGCACAGGCTGACAACACAGCAATCACATTTAATATATTTGTATACGGCTTTAAAATTGATAACTTGTATATTCTTGCGTAAGCTGTTCTGAAATTTACTTTCTTCTAGTAAGCTAATATCACTAATACTGCTTTCATATCCTGTATATATTAAGCTGACTAAACCATCAGGTAGTCACACTAATAAATATTCAATAGTATTTGCTTTTTTATACTCAGGCCAAGTTAGTGCTTGTTAAATGACTTGATTGGGTTTTTGAATTTCATTTCTTAGCAATCTATGATTATCCTTTTATAATAATAATAATAATAATAGATTTATTGTGCATAAAATTTTACAAATTGTACATACACGGAGTTACAAGAATGTATATAACTTAATTTTCTAATAATTGAATGTAAGTACAAAGATAAAAACCCTTTACTTCCCGTACTAGTTAAAAAACTGTGTTACAGCAAAGTAATGATTGGTATCGACTTATTAGTTGAATTAGACGGTAGATGTATATTTTAGATGTGTTCTTGTACTATAGCTGAACGCGACCGATGATCAAGAGAAAGTGATGACGTAAACACATAGAACAAAATATACCTCTAGCGTAAACAAACAGCTATGCGTAGCTAGGTATGTATGTGCAAAATGTACAGACTAAAATCATCGTTATGTGACAAAAGCAAAACATGTAAAGTATAGAATAGTGAAGTTCAATAAATGGTGTAAAAAAAATAGAATTGTGTAATTCCTTCAAGTATTTTTTTTTATATAAAACAAATAATTGTCAATAATATGTTTTTTTGGTCAATCA
The DNA here is from genome assembly GCA_963935595.1 of Schoenobius gigantellus. NCBI lineage: Eukaryota > Metazoa > Arthropoda > Insecta > Lepidoptera > Crambidae > Schoenobius > Schoenobius gigantellus. The sequence goes on along the minus strand of OZ012541.1, from coordinate 42,243,753 downwards.
GGTAATAATTTATTAAGTAAAATTATTATTTTTAGATCTTTATTCATTCATAGATTATAAATGTATATGTAGGTATATATAATAATAATTAAATATATAAATATTAAATTTATCTATATATGAATATAACATGTACCTAATAATAAATTCAGTTATGTTTTTAATTATGTTGTATATAAGTATGTATTATTGTATAATTTTATAAAATGAGTGAATATTTAAGAAATAATATAAAATAGATTTTCAGTCTCATCATAGTCAATATCATCCAGAAATACCCGGAGCGCCTTATCACATAGAAATTTTGTTTTATTTTCTAACACCACCTGTTTACTAATACGATTGTATAACAACGGACACAAAAAGCGAGAAAAACGATGAGCAAAAATAGTTCTACATGAAGGGACCTTGTACACTGTTTGTAATCTACGACTAGAGTTGTAATCACGACAATTTGTGTGTTGTCTCATAATAGCAATCCTAACAAACAATTTCCTGACGGATAGGACATGAAATTCCCTATACAACTCAGACGTAGGATATCTAAGTCGTTTAAATAAAATTATTTTCAGAATGAGTCGTTGAGCTCTTTCTAATTTTATTAAGGTAGACTTTGGAGCGCCACCCCAAGCGATGATACCATAGGACAGTATTGATTGGCATATACTGTAATAAACAATTTTATTAGTATGTACACATCCCAAGTGCCTAATTTTTTTAAATATGGGTATTAATTTACGTAATCGATTTTTCTGGTTATTTATGTGCTCCTTCCAATTTAAATTCTTATCAATTTGTATGCCCAAATATTTAATGCTATTGATAGCAGTAAGGTTATAACAGTTGCAGTGTATAAAGTTGTCACATTCGTGTACCTTCAGATTCACAGCAGATAAATTTAGAGATTGACTTGATTGTATAGAAAAAGGAATATACATGGTTTTCGTTAGATTAAGAGTTAATAAACTGTTATTCAGTAAATTCATTATATGCCTCATACCTCTCTCTGCATGATATTTTACATCATTCCATTTCTTTCCGGTAAAAATCAAAACTGTATCATCTGCATATGAAATAATTTCACAGTTTTCTAGATTAGCGTTACATATTATATATATATATATATATATATATATATATATATATATATATATATATATATATATATATATATATATATATATTTATTTATTTATTTATATATATTAAAAACAATGTTGGGCCTAGCACAGAGCCCTGCGGTACACCACAGTTAATAAATTCATTGGAGCTGTACATATCACCGATTCTTACTGACTGTGTCCTATTTGATATATAATCTTTAAACAGATCGAGTGGTAGACCTCGTGGTGTGGCGAATTGCGATAGGTATATTGAAACAAAAAATATCTCACGCAAAAAAGCGGGAGTGCGGAAAAGTGCGGCGCACCTACCTTTCTTCTTCTTCTGGACCTCGTGCGAAGTGCCCAGGAACGCGATGGCTGGTGTTCCTTGGGAGGCACCGTTAAATCCAGGCCTGGATATGAAGAGAGACTGCGCGCCACGCTTGCGTAACACCTTCGATAGCTTGGTTGCTAAGATGCGGGTCCACTATATATATTTTGACAGCGGGATGCGATGGGCAAGCCTTACAAAGCTTATACTCTTGTTCACAACACTTTACACTGGCCCAGCGGTGGGCTTCGAAGACTGCGGAAGCGGAAAATGCGCACGATTGCGTTCCGTTGCGGCGACAAAGTGACAGCGATGAGTGTTCGATAACAACTAACTTATTAGAATTTGCGATGTCGTCCTTTTGTTAACTAGTGCGCCGCACAAGGGAATTAGAGAAGGTGTGAGGCGCGAGGTTCAAACAATTGCGTATCTTTTATTGGCGTTAACACCCCGAACACCAATTTCTTCGAGGTTACAAATCAACAATGGTATGGAGACGGTGTCGAAAGCCTTGGCTAAATCTAGAAAAACACCTAGGCACTTCATTTTACTATCTAGACTTTTTACCACATTTGAAACTAAAACTTCAATTGCATCTGTAGTAGACTTATTTCGTCTAAATCCAAATTGGTTTACTGACAGTAATTGATTATTTTCCAAAAAATTAATCAGTCTAGAGTTAATTACTTTTTCTAATATTTTGCTTAAGATAGGGAGCAATGAGATAGGTCGATAGTTAGTAATATCATTTACATCTCCTTGTTTAAATATAGGTATTACCACTGACCTCTTCAATACACTTGGAAATAAGCCACTAGAAATACTCAGATTGCATATATGAGTAATAATTGTAAAAGTAATAAATTGCATATACTATAAGTATTTTATACTTATGGTGAAACACTAGAAGTAACTTTTTTTATTGTGCTTTTGGTTAAAAGGTCTAATAAAAGGTGAAAGTTCACTAACATTCTTCCTTCTTTTCTTCATAAGTTTCCTCGAGTTTCTTTAGAAATAATATATCAACTATTAAATAAAGTTCTTTAGGTATCCCTATGTATATTCTTGGTTTGTGCCATATCATACATAAAAGTACTGTCCAGATTTAATTTTTGGTTATTGTGATTTTTCCATTTAATATTTCTTCAGTTGTCCGACTTGATAGCTTGATGGAGAAGACTTAAGTAATGATCCAACTAGTGAAGGTATATGAAATGTCATTATCATAATTTTGTACTTGGAAATAATAATTTTTAATAATGTCTGGCCAGATATAGGTGGTTTGCAGCACTTTACTTCAGACAATTTATTGGGAGATCATCATCATCATCATTTCAGCCAAGAGACGCCCACTGCTGGACATAGGCCTCCCCCAGGGATCTCCAAACCGATCGGTCCTGCGCCTCCCGCATCCAGCGGCTTCCCGCGACCTTCACCAGATCGTCGGTCCACCTTGTGGGGGGCCTACCAACGCTGCGTCTCCCGGTACGCGGCCGCCACTCGAGGACCTTTCCGCCCCAATGGCCGTCAGTCCTGCGAGCTATGTGTCCTGCCCACTGCCACTTAAGGTTTGCAATTCTTTGGGCTATGTCGGCGACTCTAGTTCTTCTACGGATCTCTTCATTTCTGATGCGATCGCGTAGAGAAACCCCGAGCATAGCCCTCTCCATTGCCCTTTGAGTGACATTGAGCCTTCTGATGAGACTCATTGTAAACGGCCACGTCTCAGTTCCGTACGTCATCACTGGCAACACGCACGAATTGAAGACTTTCGTCTTAAGACACTGCGGTAGATTGGCCGAGAATATGCTGCGTAGCTTCCCGAACGCTGCCCAGCCGAGTTGGATTCGTCGATTTACCTCTTTCTGGAAGTTGGACTTACCGAGCTGGACTATTTGTCCCAGGTAAACATATTCGTCAACAACTTCCAGTGTAGAGCCGCCAACCTTCACAGGAGTGGGTACTACATGGGAATTCACCATAATTTTGGTCTTGTCCATGTTCATTTTAAGACCCACTTGTTGGGAAACTCTACAGAGGTCTTCGAGCATTGTGCCTAGATCTTCCACGGTCTCAGCCATGACCACGATATCATCGGCAAAACGAAGGAGGGTCATGTACTCGCCGTTTATGTTGATGCCGAGTCCTCTCCAGTCCAAAAGCTTAAATACATCCTCCAGCGCAGCTGTGAACAGCTTCGGCGATATAACGTCACCTTGTCTCACACCTCGCTGAAGTCGTATTGGTTTCGAGTTCTGGTCCTGAAGGCGGACTGACATAGTGGCGTTTCCGTACAATGACTTCAACACTTGGATGTACCGGTAGTCTATTTGGCACCTCTGGAGTGACCTAAGCACGGCCCAGGTCTCGACAGAATCGAAGGCTTTCTCATAGTCCACAAACGCCAAGCATAGTGGCAGATTATACTCCTCGGTCTTCTGTATAACCTGCCGCAGCGTATGAATGTGGTCTATGGTACTATAGCCTTTACGGAATCCGGCTTGTTCGGGAGGCTGGAAGTCGTCAAACCTGCGCGCGAGACGATTCGTGATGACTCTCGAGAACAGCTTGTATACATGACTCAGGAGTGTGATGGGTCTGTAGTTCTTCAACTGGGCCCTGTCGCCCTTTTTGAAGAAAAGTGCCACCACACCCCCGTGCCATGCTTTAGGCGTAATGCCCTCGAGTATGATGGAGTTAAATAGCCTCTGCAGCGCTTTCCGGACTGGTAGTCCGCCCGCTTTCAAAAGCTCAGCTGTAACTCCATCATCACCCGGTGCCTTGTTGTTTTTTAGCTGTTTGAGAGCCACACTAATCTCGTACAGGCTGACGTCCGGGATGTCTTCGGTGTAATGCCGGATCAATTTGGCTCTAGGGTCTGTAGCCTGAATGACAGGTGCCTGCGATGTTGTGTAAAGCTGTCCATAAAAGCGTTCAATCTCAGCCATAAGTTCAGGTCGAGACGTGACGACTCTGCCGTCCTCTGTCTTCAGCTTCGTCAGCAGACTCTGACCGAGTGACAGATCTCTTGCGAACACTTTGGAGCCCTTGTTCCGCTCGATGGCTTCCTTAATACGTTCTGTATTAAATCGGCGTATGTCGCGAGTCAGAGACTTCGAGATCTGTTTGTTGAGTCGCCGACGAGCATCTTCAGAGGACTGCAGACCCATCCCACGTCTTTCTTCCATCAGCTTAATTGTCGGCTCTGAGATCTTGCTCCTTTGCTTGGTACGGCTGGGTTTGAAAAACTTCGAACCCACCGTAAGGACAGTTTCCACAAACCTGTCATTATATGTGTCCACATCCGTGCAATCCTCCAGGCAAGCGAACCGATTCTGTAATTCGAGTTGAAAGCGCTCGGGGTTTTGGATCTGGATGGCTCCAGGACGGAGCGTTGACTTCATCAGTCGATACCTCTCAGCTTTTACATTAAGATTCAATGCGCCTCTCACCATTCGGTGATCGCTTCCCGTGTTGAACGTATTGATCACTGAGACGTCATTGAATAAGCGAGTCTTAGTCGACATGATGAAGTCAATCTCATTTTTTGTCACGCCATCCGGACTTTTCCAGGTCCATTTTCGATGCAGCCGTTTTTTGAAGAAAGAGTTCATCATATAGAGTCCCTCTCTCTCCATGTAATATGTAAATGATGATGATGATGATGATGATGATGATGAAAGCAACAAATTTTAATTAGGTACCTACTCAGTAAATTTAAGTAAAAGTTGTTTAGATAAATATATTCATTAGGATAGTTGTTGTAGATTAGGATCAAACTGGGATAGTTTGTATTACATACTTTTTAATTAATATTCAATTACATCATTATTCAATTGGACATAAGTACATATTCTTTTCTTTGAAACATCATCTAATGTCTGTGTATAACTTAGATTAAATCAAAATCTCGACATCGCCAAAGCTTTTGATAGAGTCTGGCACAAGGCTCTCCTTTCCAAGCTTCCGGCATACGGATTGCCCGCTCAGTTCTGTACGTGGATTGCCAGCTTCCTCCACGAGCGTAGAATTCGCGTTGTCGTTGACGGCTGCGCTTCGCGGTTCGTGGCAGTGAATGCTGGTGTTCCACAAGGCTCCGTTCTATCCCCAACATTGTTTCTTCTGCATATCAATGACATGCTTTCCTTGGGAAGTATACATTGCTATGCAGACGACAGTACAGTGCATGGGGGATATCACGGAAGCTCAGGGGCTGCTCGTGGCAATATTGATAGGGAGAGGCAGAATCTTATCATTGAGCTCAACAGGACGCTGGACCTCATCTCCGAATGGGGTTCCAACAATCTTGTCGAGTTCAATGCTAAGAAAACACAGGTGTGCGCGTTCTCGGCGAAAAGGTCACCTTTCCTCCCCCCTCCTTCTCTTCAGGGCACAACCCTTCACACACAGAGTAACATCACCTTGCTGGGAATGAACATTCGCTGCGATCTGAACCCCAGAGACTACATCGAATCCGTTATAACTGCTGCCTCACGGAAACTCGGTGTCCTAAACAAGGTGCGTAGGTATTTTGCGCCGGACCAACTATGCCTGTTGTATAAAACTCAGGTTAGGTCTTGCGTGGAATATTGCTCGCACCTTTGGGACGGCTCCGCTCAGTACCTCCTCGATGCTCTGGACAGATTGCAGCGTCGCGCTATTCGAATAATTGGCGATGTAGAGGCAACTAACACCCTCGAGCCTCTACAACTTCGTCGTGACATCGCCTCTCTTAGCGCCTTTTACCGAATGTTCCATGGGGAATGCTCTGAGGAGCTCTTTAACCTTATCCCTCCCTCTCCATTCCTTAACAGAAACACGCGTAAGGGCCTTCGGAGTCATCCGTACACTGTGTCCTCCTTTTCACACCGTACCAAGAAATTCCAAGATTCCTTCTTCTGTCGTTCATCCCATACTTGGAATTCTCTACCTGCGCACGTGTTTCCTCCATCCTACAACATGGGTTCCTTCAAAAGAGGTGTGAAAAAGCATCTTTTAGGCCGGCAAGGGGCGGGCAGGTAGGATAGTGGATGTCGTCCCTACTCTATCTGTCAACTCATTTGGGCCTCTTTCACCGCTTAACATCAGGCGGGAGGAGGTCATTTGCCGGGCCTTACATAAAAAAAAAAAAAAAAAAAAAAGCCGTGAATGGTCAAGATTTCTCTCAGTTTTCTGGTCAAGTTAAAATTTGGTTGGTCGGCTGCAGTCAGTTTTCATTCTAACTGAAAGATAAAAATTTAATTAATGATTTTACATACAACCTAAAAACTTCTATTTTGTTTAAGATGAAACTGAAGTACCTACACAGATTGAGTTATTCAGTTATAGTACTTACATTAATGTGATTTTCGCAAAAATACATTTGAGTTTCAGTAGATAGTTACAGGATTTCTTTAAGCGAGTGTTAACCAAATATTTCGCATGTCTATATCACTGGGTACGTCTAATCCACAGCTTTCCTGCCCCCCTAGCACGTCCACCAAAACACGATATGATAAAGCGGTTTATCGCGGTGAACTGTCAAAATACAATAGGATTTCGTCGTATTTTGACAGTTCGCCGCGATATATCGCTTTATCATATCGTGTTTTGGTGGACGTGCTACGGGGGCTGGAGTCTTTGAAGAGGTAATTCTATATTCCTGTTCTATTGTCCCGTTCCATATACAGTTTTACTATATTTTGTGATATTTAATAGAAAGCATTGTTTTTGTGAGGTTTTTTCGCCCCCGTGCTTTGTTTACTATAAGACTGACGTCATTGCCACAGATAATGAACAGACTATCATGGCTGACCGTGTTTTCGGTCCAAAATTGAAAATCTTAATTTAAAATAGATTTTTTGCACTTTTTAGCCATCGAAAAAAATAATATTCATGTGCTATGGTCTAATACAACAATTATGAACATTTTAAGCCCTACTTTAAAAAAGGGTCAACTAGCCTATTCTTCAGTGCACTATCTATCGTTCAAGCGAATGGCAAATTATAATGAGAATTGAATTTGGCGCAAACAAAAATAGAACTAAAATAAGAAATGTAATATTAACTGCCTAATACATACATATACGTATTTATGTCAAGAAATATTCATATATAAGAAAATACAATATTAGCTCGATTCGTCATCAGCTCAAGATTTAATGTAAGTGATTTTAGACAGCGCTCAAGAACCAGCCTGTTGAATGTAAGCGAGGAGGGAGAGTTAGTGCAGTGAATTGGGATATTCAGATCGAGTGTAGACCTTAAAAATTTAAAACGTGACTTCAGGTATGTAGGAGCCTTAAATCTCTTCCTGTCAACCCTAGAAGTAGGTAGTGTTACAATAAAAATGAAGAAAGCCGGTCTCTATATACATATACTCTGAAAACAGTATATACCAATATTACGCAGATAAAGTATTTTAATGTACATAACAACAATAATACCTGCTACACATCGTGACATGATATGAACTTGTTCTTGAATGGTGTTTTTCAAATATTTAAAGAGACTTTTTATTTATATCATTTTTGCCGATCGACGGAAATTGCAATGGAGCAGTGCGAACTGTGCGACAAAACGTTGACAAGATCGCACAGGGAGGAAGTAGAATCAAAAAAATAAGTATTCTTTGTCATGTAGGAAAGTAGAATGGTGAAGGTAGGTCTCTATAAAGTTGTCACGAAACACACCAGAAGGTATATCATACGTCATGATCACTAATTAAATAAGCATTCATTAATTTCATTATAATTACCTTCAGGGCTTCGAGTTGCGCGATCTTCAAGTACTTAGAATTAAAAGTAATTACCGTTTATTATTTTCTGAGCTTTAAATTTCGTCTGTGATTTAAACTGGTGTTTTATAGCACGTGCTTTAAACAATGATCTGCCATGAAGTCTTTGTAAGATAGATTTGATAAATTAAACGTGGCCTTATTTTGGTACTAACTGCGGCTCGCAGTTTTACCCGCGTACTTTTTTTATAAAAATAAGTTGGCAAATGAGCAGGTCTAAATTATAGCAGGTACTATATTGTCGACGATTATATAGTATATACATGCGATATCTGTAATATTTGCAGATCTAAACCCCTAGAAGGACGCTAAATTTCATTGCCAATTTGTGACATAGAATTCAAGTCACAGTATACTGGGGTCATATCAATGAATGCGTTTCAAAGTTGAGATCGATTAAATGCAGTTTTTAAATGTAATGTATGGAATATCTGTCAAAAATAGCACCTGTTCTTGAGATGCTCTTCGAACGAACACACCAATGCGACAACCGCTGCTTGGCGGCAGAAATAGCTAAGATACTTAGAGCTACCCAACAACTCTGATACAGAATTCCTCTCTGGTAAAACTTAATGATACTGTAATAATTTAGGAATAATGGTCTGTGTTAATCTAGTATGCTGTTTTTCTGTGGATATTGCAAGAGCTGACAGAGCTGCGAGCTTTACCAGAGGGACACTCTGTTCCAGAGTGGTATGCATGGGTAGTGGGTACCTCTCTCTATTTTACCTATCTGTTTCCCGGTTTGAAGTATGACAGGCAGTGAAATTCTGTGGGCATTGCTGATTTGCCAATCTTACAAAAGCTACATGTGCTTTTATTGAATGGAGCTATTAAGTTTGTTGTTTTTGATAGTTCTTTTTTATATAAAAGAAATTCGATGCCATGAGATAGGTAAAACTAGCGTTTTACAATCCACATAAATTTCGTTTTAACCCCAACAGCAATGGATCAATGTAATAATTACTTTGAAGTCGGCACATTAACTATCACAGAAACTAAGTTAAAATTATTGCCGCGAGGATTGATAAATTATCAAACTTAATTATTACGATCGAGAATTAATAGGGCACAAGTAAAATTATGTTTGCAGGCGGTATCGCACGTTTTAATTGAATTTCAAAATAATCTTTAAATGTAACATTTCGTGATGGTGATGGAATAAATAAATATGATCATTAGATATTAGAATTTATGCATTATCTGACTACACAATGAAATAATTAAAATGTAAATAATTGTCTTTAAGATTATATTTCATCATCTAATATATAAAAATTTCGTATCTGAGAATATAGGCCGTAGGCTATTTTTTATACTCCCGGTGATGGAGTCCCAAAAAAAATGGAGAGGGCTACCACTTCTCCATTTTTTTGGACAATTATTATGGCGAAACGTAGTTTGCATAAGTAGTTGAATATACTTCCTTGCGATTAACAAAATTGAAAATTGACAAAATATCTATCTAATAAATATCCATTAAGTATATAAAATTATTAAATAAAAATATCTATCTATTGATAATAAATATAAATTGATAATAATGACTAATTATTATTAAAGAGCTTTTTTAGTAAGGCTTTTGAGTACAGGACATAATAATAAATATATTAATAATAAATATATTTATTTTCCTTCCACATTACAATGTTTCAAACAAATATGTTAACAGTGCAGTATAACGTGGAAGAACAGGAGTCCAAATAGGTAAACCCGTGCTATGGATCTCCTGGTCTCCACCCCCTTAGGACAAAGAAAGTAAAATTTTTATATCTATCCTTATGACAAAAGAAATGTACCTAGTTACCACTTATAAATACATGATGTGTGAAATTATTTAAAAATGTATAAGTGTGTGTGGGTGTGGGAGTATGTGTGAGTTTGTGCGTGTGTGTGTTTATGTTTTTTTATTATTATCATATCATTGTTTTTAATATGTTTTCCGTTTCTTCATAATTTAGTGTTAAGAGGTATTTAGATACAATCTTCTTACATTTGTGTTTGGTCATGGGATATATATATAGCATATTATTAATTTTATTATATATTTTTCCACTGACTATATTTTTCCTACATACTTCTGAATAGGTTTTGTTTGATATCACTGTATTCCTTCTGTGTTTATTTTTTATCTTTGGCGAATGTTACGTAATACCTACCGCAGTCTACAGAGTACTCTTGACCCTCTTTAAGCAAGGCCTAAGTCCAGCAGCAGTTCTTTATAATAATGGCGATAGTGTCATGCGACTGGAGCTTTTGTAGTTATACAATCGATTTTGTATTACTCGTCACAAATCGTCGTTTTAAAATAATTCAAACCATTCTGAGACTTGAATTGCAAGCTCATAAGATCCGACGCGAACGGAAGGAACCGCTGTCGAATAATGAAATTCAATAGCAGTTGAAGCTGCCATTAAAGCGATTTCTTTACGAGGGAATTACCGCAGAGGGGAGCAAGCTCAACACTAAGACCCAGTGATTAATTTTTCAATTGGAATAGTTGAAGGTACACCTTGATTTATGGGGTATTAACTAATTAGGGCTAACAATACACTTTAGGATCTTCGTAATGAAAGAAATGAAAACAATAACATACAATCACTATACGTTTCAATTGTATGGAAATGATTTCCGCTATTTAAAGAACGTCAGATATGTTGAATTTATTTTTAGTGTTATTTTAAACGAATTCAATTACCACTTTTTTATGATGAGTGTGCTCAACAAATTAGCACGCCAAAAGTGATTCAGAAATAGGGAGTGACAGCTCGGAATAATACAGGATGTTTCAAAATAAATAGCGCGGTTTTAATGCTTCACAATATGTATTATATTAAACGTACAGCTATATAAAATACATCAAATGAAAGAAGAACTCAATCACTAATGACAGGGCTTCTTATCCATGGCCTCCATAGTCATCCGACCTGATGCCGTTTATTTTTGCCTAAAGGGGTTCGCAAAGGATCGTATGTATATGCACTACCACCTGACCATCCCGAATGAAGAAACAGGATTAAAGCAGCTATTGCAAGAATTACTCGAGAGATACTGATCAACGTTTGAGAAGAACTCGCGTAGTGTTTTGACGAGTGTAATGCATAAATTCGACGCACGAAATCGCGACAAAACATATAAATTTTTTTAGGTTTCGCTCGGGATAACCATACATTATTTGTGCCGTGCCACCACGTATGCCGTGTGGCAAAATGGTGCTCTCATTGAACACGTCTTGTTTTAATGTTTGGCTTTAATGTTAATCTGTTTGAGTTGCTGTTTCGTTTGACGTTAAGTTTGATGTAATAAAAATTAGGAAGCGTTCAGACCCTGTTATTTATTTTGAAATACCCGGTGATTGACGTAACCCAAAGTCTTACTCCTAAAGATATTTGTAGGAACTAGGATATTTGTAGAAGTGCTTACCCGTGGTTCTACTGGTAGTACTACGTGTAACTTTTTTGCCCGTGGCACTACTCAAGTGTCCGGTAGTACGACGGGCGATTAATTTTGCCCCTGATACTACTTATTATTTTTGACAATAAAACAACACAATGTAACTATCAGTTTTAATATTTATATAATTTTAAGGAAATTAAGGATTAAAAAACATGAAACACGTTGGACGAGGCTATACACACGATCATAAGTCAATTACGGAAACACACTATGTTACAATTATCTGTTATACTTAAACATATTTCGTTAGGTTAGGTATGCACACAGGGGAAAAAAATTACCCGTAGTACTTACTACCATTACAGTACAATGGTAGTACCGCGAGTAAGCACTAATTTGTGGTCCCATTATACCATTTAATATAATTATTAATTCCAAGGTGGCATTCGTGACTGCAGTCGTTGTCCCGAATGCCGCATCATCTAAAGAAGTTCCCATCTATAGATGCACGAACAGCTTTAACCGCTAATGGTAGAAACGTGAAATTTGGAGAGTTGTTTTAATTCAAAATGCGGACGCCCACTAATAAAGGATAAATGTATATCCGGAATGTGTATTTTTAACATTTTTTTTACGTTTTCTATGCAATAATAATAATACTCTTTATTGCATAGAAAGCGGCACAAAACATTTAAACAATCAATTGTGAGCAAAGGTGGACTTATCTCTTAGAGCGATCTCTTCCAACCAACCTGTGAACGTATCAGAGAGATTAAAATTGTAAGTAACACCGAAGCGCCAAAGCAATAAAAAGACTTAACTACAAAAACTCCAATAAAAAATACATCATAAACAAAAATATACACGGTTATTTTTTTATCACCCTGGAAAATTTTAGGGACGCTTCAGGACATATCCATTATTATATAAAAAAATAAAAAATGGAAAAAAAAAATAAAAAAAATCAAAAATGCTGCTCTCAACTAGTGCAGCATTTTTTGGATTTTTTAGAAAATTAATATAAAATTAATTAAGGGAGTTATTTTTTTTTTATTTATATTTAAATCATTCTAATACCATGTCGTGAAACATCCCTAAAATTTTCCAGGGTGATAGAAAAATAACCGTGTATATACAGAAATAAATATAAATATTATAATGTAAATATCCTACATATCAATGAAGATGACGATGACTTAAATTACGAAGAAGTGGACAGCTTAGACAGATAGTGTTGCTTTAATTGTTTTTTGAAGGAAGCAATTGATTGACTCTGCTGAATGCCATCCGGAAGCCTGTTCCAAAGTTGGGCGGCACGAAAACCAAATGCACTTTTATCGCCGGCTCAACTGTGCGCTGTTGTTGGCTGTTGTGAATATAGTAATTAATATCTCAATATATATTTTAATTCCTACATGTTTTTTTCACTTAAACCCAATTATCTATCAGGTTATGAGCCGAATCATAATAATGTCAAATAAGTGAAGATTTACGTGTAACTGACAGGCAAAATCATATTATAACCTATCACAATACGGTGCCGGTGTGGTCTTGTCGCCATGTCTGCGTCAACAAATTTATTTATTGAGAAGTTAAAGGGAATCGACAATTATAGTTCATGGAAATTCATGATAAAGATGATACTTATTCAAGAGGAACTTTGGGAATGTGTGGAAAGTGAGGAAGCTGATGCAAAAAGGCAACAGAAAGCATTGGCACGTCTGCAATTCCCCACATACGCAACGCCAAGTCAGCGTACAAGCTTGGAGCAGTCTAGAAAAGGCCTATGAAGATCGAGGGTTGTGTCGTAGGCTAGGGCTCCTTCGAACATTGTTTGCCACGAAGTTAGAAGAAAGCGAAAACATGGAGTGCTACATCAACAAGATCACCGAATTGTCACAACAATTGAGTGAAATTGGGTCACCCCTAGATGATGACTTTGTTGCTGTGATCATGATCAGCGGGTTATCATCAGACTTCGACCCACTAATTATGGCAATAGAGAATTCTAATGTAAAGCTTTCTAGTGAGATAGTTAAAGGAAAGTTACTACAAGAGAGTATTCGAAGAAGTGACAAAACAGAAACTGCTTCTGCACTTTTAACCCGGAAACAACCAAGATGTTACAGATGCAAAAAGGTAGGACATTTTATAAAATATTGTCTTAAGTCTGCCTACAAGAAGCCTACTACACATCTAAGGCCCTACTGGTTGCACTGTCTGCCAACATCAAGCGAGGCTTGTGGTACATCGATAGTGATGCCACGGAGCACATGTGCGGGGACAAAAGCCTAGTGAGTGATTTTGTGAGTGATGAAAAGTCAATAGAAATGAATATAGTAAATGGTGACAAACTGTACACTGCGGGAAAAGGTTGTGTGAGAGTTCATATGAGGAACGGCATTGTAAGGACAATAAGTAATGTATTTTTTGTACCAAATTTGACTGCTAATTTATTGTCAGTAAGTTCTATGGTCAGTAAAGCTTTTAGAGTGGTGTTTAATTCTGGCATGTGTCAAATTTATGATAATAGGATTAGATTAGAAACAAGCTATGGCAGATGAGTATAAGTCACTCATTGAAAATAATTGTTGGATACTTACTGATAGAGTTGATGGTCAAGTCCCTGTGAAATGTAAATGGGTATTCAAAAGGAAACTGGGTGCTCATGGTGAACTCTTAAAGTACAAGGCCAGATTGGTTGCCAAAGGCTTCACACAGCGTTTTGTAATAGACTACAATGAAACATTTTCTCCTGTTGTTAGATATTCCAGCATCAGAACATTATTAGCTATAGCCGCTGAATATAATATGAATATTCAACATTTAGATGTAAAAACAGCCTTTCTCAATGGTGACCTCCATGAACTGGTATACATGGAACAGCCTGAGGGCTATGTTGTGAAAGACAGTGAGAATAAAATCCTTAAGCTTAACAAAGCCATTTATGGTCTGAAGCAAGCAGCTTGTAACGGTGTAATGGGTGAGGAGTAGGTTCGCAGTGGTGCAGTGGTTAGGGAGGTCAGCCAAATGAAGCACTAGAGTTGTGTCACTGATATATATATATATATATATATATATATATATATATATATATATATATATATATATATATTCTCCAATCGTTACAAATATTATAATAATAAGGAAAAGGCACTACATAAGTGCCTTTAAGATTTTATGATATTCGTTAAATTATTCCGTTAGATTCATAGAAAAAGGTGCTGATGAAAATATTAATTTATGTTAATTAGCCATCGCTACTTTTTCACGTTTCGATGTCCGCAATTGAGTGACGGAAGAGACGAATTAAATTATGTCAGACATAAGATTTGAAATGCAGACAGGTAAGGCGGGAATGCAACGAGTTGCTATATGTAGAGGTCTTGTACCCACTGGACCTTCATAATTGGACCTTACCTACACGATAGGACCTATTCGACCTCCTATCAAAAATCTGGTGCCCATTGGACCTTAAAAATTAACGATACGTCTTATTCGACCTCCTATCAAAAACATGGTACCCACTGGACCTTCAAAATTACACATTACCTACACCATTGGATCCATCAGACTTTTTATCAAAAAGACGTGGACTTTTGGCTCTTTTCTTTTGGAATGTTACATACAGTCATGCAGAAAAGTAAAATTGTTAAAGAAATAAAAACAAAAGATATAAATCAAAATATTTAATCAACATATTTATAAAATTCAACATATTAATCATCAGCAACAAATCAAAAAGAAATAAAATATAGATAACCTACTATAATCACAGATCCTTTTTTACCTTACTTTTAACGACAATAGAGAATATTTTTTATAACTATAAGTTATCTTAATTGCCAAACAAAAATTATAAAAATATTTTAAATAAATCACATATTATCACATAAATTTAATCGATCTGTGATTTATAACCTATATTAAAATATTACATTATTTACTTTTTGGTAAAAAAAAACTTCAGTTTAGTTAGTATACTATTCTATCGATTTTAATCTACCTTCGGCAGAGCTTTGACGAGTGGTACCTTGAGATAGAAAAAAAATTATTTATATAAAAACAGATTAAGCATGCATACAATGAAAAATTAATAGAAAAAAAATGACGACCACCAGATTGGATCATGGGGGAATAATCAACATAATTACATGTCATTAATTATGTTAATTAATATTCAGTTCTGAGTTGATCTCCCATTTTTTAAAACTATAATATGGGTGTTTTTTTTAGTTTAGTTTTAACTATTTTATTTAATCAAATGTACATTGACTATCAATAGTATACTTGTGAAGGTTTACATTGTATAAAGATTTTTGTCTTTGATTTAATATTATGTTAAAGTGCGATGTCGACAGAACCAATATAGGAGGAATGTAACTTCTAATCCTACCTACATATTACTTAAAATCGAGACGAGAAAGAAATATTGCCACTGAACGTTGCGCTACAATACAAGAGGCGAGAGCAGGACGAATGTCGTGTGAATATCAATACAACTCTAATTGTAAGAAAAAAAGGACGTCCGGTTTACTCCATATTTTTTTCTGCTCGGAATTAGTGGCTGTGCCGATTGAGATATAAGTAGGTACATACATAGGCTAGAACAGCTCAATGGTATTTACTTACTTTTCAATGGTATTGGCTCTATTAATTTCATTTTAGTCTTCAATTTTCTATGTGACTGTACTTTTTTGAATAAAACTGTCAATAAGGTCCAATGGTTCCCATAAAAAAGGTTCTATGGGCACATTCAATATAATATTTTAGGAAGGTCGAATGGGGCATACATATAAGGTCCAATGGGTACAGTTGCAATAGGGTCTAATCTTGAAGGTCCAGTAGGTACCAGTCGAATTCAAAAAAGAGGTCCAATGGCCGCATTGAATATAATATTTTTAGGAAGGTCGAATGGGCCCTGTAAATGAGGTCCAATAAGCACTTTTTGCTTTTGGGTCGAATCTTGAAGGTCCAGTGGGTACAAGACCTATGTAGAGTATAGCACCTCGTTACAAGCTAAAGCCTGGTATGAGAAAATTACTAAAGTATTATTTTTTTATTGCAGAAAGTTGACAAACAAGCAAACTGCCCACCTGATGGTAAGTGGTAACAGTTACCTATAGTACATGTGGCTCCTGTGAAATCCGCAGCAAAACTGCAACCCCCACAAGAACCACAATGCTAGAGTTCCGCAAGGCTCCGTTCTATCCCCAACATTGTTTCTTCTGCATATCAATGACATGCTTTCCTTGGGAACTATACATTGCTATGCAGACGACAGTACGGTGCATGGGGGATATCACGGAAGCTCAGGGGCTGCTCGTGGTGATATTGGTAGGGAGAGGCAGAATCTCATCATTGAGCTCAACAGGACGCTGGACCTCGTCTCCGAATGGGGCTCCAACAACCTTGTTGAGTTCAATGCTAAGAAAACACTGGTGTGCGCGTTTTCGGCGAATCACCTTTCCTCCCCCTTCCTTCTCTTCAGGGC
This sequence comes from Schoenobius gigantellus, assembly GCA_963935595.1. Taxonomy (NCBI): domain Eukaryota; kingdom Metazoa; phylum Arthropoda; class Insecta; order Lepidoptera; family Crambidae; genus Schoenobius; species Schoenobius gigantellus. Next base: position 42,226,654 of record OZ012541.1, on the reverse strand, counting down.
ACAACCCTTCACACACAGAGCAACATCACCTTGCTTGGAATGAACATTCGCTGCGATCTGAACCCCAGAGACTACATTGAATCCGTCATAACTACTGCCTCACGGAAACTCGGTGTCCTGAACAAGGTGCGTAGGTATTTTGCGCCGGACCAACTATGCTTGTTGTATAAAACTCAGGTTAGGTCTTGCGTGGAATATTACTCGCACCTTTGGGACGGCGCCGCTCAGTACCTGCTCGATGCTCTGGACAGATTGCAGCGTCGCGCTATTCGCATTATTGGCGATGTAGAGGTAACTAACACCCTCGAGCCTCTACAACTTCGTCGTGACATCGCCTCTCTTAGCGCCTTTTACCGAATGTTTCATGGGGAATGCTCTGAGGAGCTCTTTAACCTTATCCCTCCCTCTCCATTTCTTAACAGAAACACGCGTAAGGGCCTTCGGAGTCATCCGTACACTGTGTCCTCCTTTTCACACCGTACCAAGAAATTCCAAGATTCCTTCTTCTGTCGTTCATCCCACACTTGGAATTCTCTACCTGCGCACGTGTTTCCTCCATCATACAACATGGGTTCCTTCAAAAGAGGCGTGAAAAAGCATCTTTTGGGCCGGCAAGGGGCGGGCAGGTAGGATAGTGGATGTCGTCCCTACTCTATCTGTCAACTCATTTGGGCCTCTTTCACCGCTTAACATCAGGCGGGAGGAGGTCATTTGCCGGGTCATACATAAAAAAAATGTATGACGCTTATCGACCATCATCTTAAAAACTTGCTTAGCTATTCTAGATTTCAAAAAGGTATCATGACTACTTAAGTAGCAAATTAAAAAACTGAAGATGAAGAAAAAGATGAAGTCTATCTATAGTTACTTACAGGGTTATCCAATGTTTTAGGGACACTGTATAATAATGGCTTGCTATAGGTACGCTTTGAAATTGAGCGATAACCTGTGCTATAAATCGCGAACTGCTTTCTCCTCCCTGCCCACCCCGCAAGCAGATGAACAAAACAATACGCAATATACACTCATCAACTTTATCTAAGGATATTTTATTTACATTTAATGTATGTAGTATCAGCGATAATTTTAAAAATACTGACAATATCTGTGAAATTTATTCAATGAAATGACGAAAGTTTATAATTAAAGCAATACATTGAAAAAATGCACATAAGTTGTCAATATTTTTAATATGTTGGCTTATACTACTTGGAAAAAGGATAAATAAAATATCCTTAGATAAAGTTGATGAATGTATAATTCCTACCACTATATCGACCTAATATGAACGCAATGCTGTATAGTATAGCTTTTAATGCTTTACTATAATTATAGCGGAATAGTATAGCGTAGTCCGAAATGAGCTTTACACTGCATATTCAAGATTAGATTATTCAATGTGAAGCTTGAAAATTCGATTGTATGATTTGACACGTGCGTACCTACATATAAATATAACTAGATATATTAAATAAAAGCTTATAAATGGATGCGCGCCTCGTACGGAACACGGTAAAAAGAATAAAAATATCAGCCCGTAAATCAAGAACATGATTTATTCATATTTCCCGGCAGTGCCTTTAAACGCTTTGATTTGAATATCTCAATAAAATTGGCTTGTTGCCCGAGCCCGGCGCGAGGCTTTTATTTTGACAAAGCGTACACAAATAACATTATGATACTTTTACTTTAACGTGTACCTACGTTTTGGAGTGTTCAAAATTCTATTGCAGGTTATTTTTAAAAATTGAATTCTGCCAACGCCATTGTATATTAATAATATACATTGGCGAAAATAGGTACCTACCGACACAAAAACTCCTCTAAGATCCTAGATACTTATACAGGTTACATAATGTCTTAATATAGAGGTAAAAAGGATTTGAAACATAACTTCATTAATTTGAAATATAAAAAGTAAGTTTAAAAACTAAAAGCCGACAGCTAAAAAGAACACGATCTAATAAGTTAAATTATAAAAAAGCTTTTATAATATTGCATTGTCTTTTGTAAAATTTGAGCTCAATAGAAAACCACGATATGCGTAAAATTTAACTTGCAAGATTTCATTAGAGACACCGGACAAGAAAATAAATAAATTAATAGTAAAAAAAATAAACAAGCTTTTATTATTGCATTGTCACGCGATATACATCATGCAAAATTTCAGCTCAATCGGATACCGGGAGCGGGAAGTGGGGCAAATTTAGCTTGCAAGATTGCGGGACAGGTGAAAGTAAAAAATAAAAAAGCTTGTAAAAAGGAATAAAATAAGAAAATTCCTATATCAGTTTCCCAAAATAAAGCTTATGCCTATCACATTCGGCAGTATTCGCAACGTGTGATCTTACCTACAATCCTAAGGAAGGCTACACTACATTCTTGCATCGGAAAATACCGGTTGGGAAACATACACAAAAAACAGCAAAATGTTAAAATAATCAGAATGACCTACGGATGATAAGTGTAAACGTCACTTATAATCTAATCATGTGGATCTGGTAATGTTCAGAATACTGCATCGATATACAAGGAGCACAGAGTGTGCTACCAAATTGTGATAGATATAAGATATTTTTTAATAACAGTTCTTATCAATTCCACAGTTTTTTCCATTCTTCATACGGTATGAAGGGTAGAGAAATTAGTGCTGTGTTCCGATATGAATCATACTGGATCAGCAAGGAAAGCACAGCTTGACGACACGGTTAGCGCAGAGGTCGAGTGATCGCCTAATGCGCAACAGGTCGCGGGTTCGATTCCCGTACGGGACAAATGTTTTGTATGGCCTACAGAAATTTGTTCCGGTCTGGGCGTATGTGCATGTGATGCTCTATGTTTGTAACTGCACCCACGATACAGGAGAAAATCCTAATGTGGGACGACGTTTTTTTTTTAAAAAAAAGCTGATTGGCTGCATAGAAAAGATAAAGGTACTCGCACTGACGAATCAGTCTCTTTTAGCTTGTCAATTTTCCATGAAAAATTTATAAATTCAATGAAGAAAAAAAAATAGTAAAATAAAGTAAAAATACTTGTTCGCGCATTGATTTGAATACTCCTGGAGCCATCTAGTGGCAAGAAGCGGACGCATCAAAAGCTATGCAACTGCAGTCTCCGCAACGTCACGACGACGTCACACATCGTCTGACAGCATGACACAGCCTCGCACCAATTAGCGATCTCCAGATGTGACTGTTAATTTTAACGTTTAAAGCCATTGGCCATACATTGTTCCCTCTGACCCCTTTCCCTCGAATTTTGTATTTAACGATTTACTTCGATTATACGCAAGTACACCGCAACACGCATTTTCATCTTCCACGGCTCCTACCAAAGATAGCCTAAATTTAAGCAGCATTTTGCACGCGGCTGCAATAGTACTAAATAAATACAAAAAATAAATAAAATCAATAATACAAAAAAAATCGTCTTGGGCGGGATTTGAGCCCGCGTCTGCAACATACCGTATTTAGACCGTATAGACGCCTAAAGGTGCAAACAAACTGGGCTTATGTGATGCCACGCCACGTTATGTATTTGGTCGTGTTAACGATGTCACGTAAGCTAAGTGTAGTTCTAAATAATGATTTTTCATACATTTTCTTTGAAGGTCGTAACATCACATACGTGGCATCACATAAGCCCACTTTGTTTGCACCTTAAAGCTCTCGACCACCGAACTCTTACCAGCCCCGATGAAATCTTTAACCTATTGATCTCTTTTGGAACTTTATGGTCTTTATTCGCCTGTTAAGGCGCATAGTGCTCCCAATGACCTTGCGTCGATCGTCCCGCACTGATTACATAGGAGTGAGTGAGTGAGAGCGAGGGGAATATTTAAGCAAACCGTTACGCGTAAGATGAATTATTTCAATAAAAAATTAATAAAGGCGAATAAGAAAAATTTAAAAAGATCATCCCTTAGAATATTGTTCACTTTATTTATTGAAATCGAAAGTATATGATTTAACCTAATATTTACGAAGCGATTAAGTTTACAGTTTTAAAATCGAGGCATATTTGGGTCACATTTTAACCAAGTTTTAATTAATTTATCAAAAAATTAAAAAGACCATCCTCTAAAGAATGCGTTGAATAATAACATCTGTTTTAAAGATTTTTTTATTCAATATTTATGAAGAGAATAGGTTTTTTTGCAGTGATTTTTTATGATTGACGTTACTATGCGCCTTAATAACTGCGTATCAACAGTACGGTATGTTGGAGATGCTGGTTCAAATCCCGCCCGAGACGATGTTATTTCATTATTGATTTTATTAATTTTTGAATTTATTTAGTATTTTTTATAGCGAATTCAAAGTCCTATATAAAATATGTCAGTCCCCTATACATGAAAGAAAGAAAACCACATTATATAAGATGGTTTCAATACTGACAGCAGCGCTATAGTCACAGAGTTTTGAGCAATAAATTGAAAGGTTACCAAAGTAATATAGACGCAACATTTCCAACATGCGCATACAATGAAATATATTTTATTAGGGTGAACCTAATACCTACTTATATTTTAATTATAATTCAGAATTTTTAAAAATAAAACCCCACCTCAAAAACACCAAAAAGTAAAAAAATATAAGAAGCTTTCACATACCGGCAATATTTTTCAACACCTATTGCAAGTACATTACTAGAAAGTAATAAAATTATATTTCACGCAAAAGCTTGAGTAACACTCAACTTTCATTTATCCACTTTGTTGGCGTGATTAATGGGTATACCCATGTCATATGACAGTTTTGTCGTACCAATAGCTGGAGCTATGTCGCAGACAGATATAGGCAAGCAGGCGGATTGACATGACAGAAACTATAAAGTTCCTTACTAATACGGAACCATAGAAAATATTATCGGATGGGGTTTGAAATAGTTGTTTGTCAGTAAGGATGTAAATATTGTTGAGCCTACGTATATTCAATAATCTTTACATCTGTAGATACCTATTCGAAACTCGATCAACCCTGACAACTGCGTAAATATGGAATACCTATTTAGATTGCAAAACAAAAAGGACGGTTTAGTATAGAGATAATTTAAAAATGTGGGTAATTATGATATTATGAAAAATGTGGGTAATTAGAAGGTCATCTGTTTGACATATTGATTTCGGCAACCGTAAGGAATCACTGCAAATCAACGTGAAAATATGTAATTCAGCAGGTGTTATTCAAAATATTAATAGAGCATCTAGTTTTTTATTGCAAACAGCAGTCGTTCATTTCTCTTAAACATAATCAGGATCTATATTTTAAATCAGTTTTGCCTGATAGCCTTATTATACAACCCTGTCACAGTGTTTTTTTCGCATAACAATTTTTAAAGAATATTTTTTGTAGGAAATATTCTTTTTAACACACTTGCTCGTAAAGTGGATCTAATTTCATCGGTTTTACATAAAGCAGCTCATAAAATACGCGTGTGTTATAGTCGAAGCAGGCATCACACAGAGACCGGCAATGCTGTACTTGCCGCCCTCGGCAGTAATGTACTATATTTTTAAAAGCTAGAGGTAATATAAAAGACATCAACGAACTTCATTGTTTTTTCAAACGATTATTTTCATACCATTATTTAGTTTTGTCTACAAATTAACAATAATTTGTGTTATTTAATCCAAAAATCCAGTTTATTCAGTTTTTGAAAAACGCCACAAGAGTGTTGAAAAACGCCGTACGATATACGTGCGTAGGATATTGGTTAAGCACAGTCGACAACATACCGCACTTATTTTGTAATGTACTATTAAGAATTCTTATAGGAAAAACGAAAAAAAAATAGAGAAACGTTAGTTTCTCTTATACATAGGCTTAAGAACTGTGATAATCAGATCATCCACGAAGCTGGAGTTTTGTGTAAATCATAGTATCTTTGCTGAGTTATATACATGTTATATATATAATGTGTTTGGTACATACCCTATCGTACAACCTACCCATGCTTACATAGTCGTATAAAACTTATGGTGTCATTAAAATTCAGAACTGTATAATTAAATATTGTAGCCTCACAGGCTTCGGGTGAATGTTAGTTTCTAAGTTTTGTGTACTTCCCCCCGCTCCCCACACTTGAGTAGCTCAGTAGCTTCAGTTTTAGTATCAAAACGACCAGCGAAGGAGGAAATTACGTCAGTCAATGGAAAATACGTGAGTAATACTTATCTAAAAATCTTTTGGAGCCTGTCAGGACAAACGTCCCATAATTGTGTTATAAAAATATTTGTAAGCAACTTTGTTCTCTTTTTAGATTTTCTTGTAAACTTTGATTTATTTATGTTGGAATAATAAAAAAATAAAAGGGAGTATGGTAAATATTTATTTTTTGTAATTTCTAGTTGATTTTACCGCTGAAAAGGTAGTTGTACTTAAAATTACCCAAAATGTGCCATTATATTTTAATTTTGAATGCTTCTAGAATTATTATAAAAAAGTGGCTTATATATTCACGTATTTTTACTATAACTAAACCATACTTTGAGTTAAATATAGTATTCAAGCTATTTAAAATAATTTTGTTAAAAAAACACTAGTTAATATAGAAGCCTGTGAGACTACACGTCCAGGATAGTGTTATCACAGATAATATAATACTACAGTGTGTTATGAAAAAATGACGTCCATACTTAAAAGTTAAACTATTTGTATGGATACAAATAGTTTGGTATGTGAAAAAATGTATGTGGAATCCGGATATTAATTTTACAATTTCGAATGTTCAATGACGCCATAATATTACATGATTATATTAACATAGATATGTTTTGGCTTGATAGGGTACGTATTAAACATCTTGTATAACACAGCACAGATACTATGTTTTATATATCCGGCGGTTACATAACTCCACATAACTCTGATTAACATTAAACTAAAATGTGGGTCTGACACTTCAGACACAGATTAGATAATAGTTACACTTCAGGCTCGCGCCTCACCTCTTGTTGTGTATACACATGTGGTTGATAAGGCAACAATTGTATTAAATGATTCCTAACGAAGTTGCTTACAAGATATTATTCTGGAGATAAAATCAATTTTATTCTCAATTAAACATATTTCGTTCACTACGTTTACATTTCACATGTGTTATAAGACACAGACTTAAAAATATAATACTAGATGTTTTTTAGGTTTAATTAGATAAGATGTGGTCCCATCTTATGACATATTATTATGTATTTGATAAAAGTTATCTATTACAAAAAAAATACAGGCTAATAGCGGCTATAAATAATATTCAAAACGGCTTTATCAATTGCTTTTACACAATCACCGATCGAAACACTTTTTTATACTTAGGTATATTGTTTATTTCCATTAAAAATGTTTATTACCAAAAAGAACACAGATCGTACATATTTGACAAGCCCCCACACTAGGTCGAAACCTGTCCTATGGGGGAAATAAGCGTCAATGTTAGGATTGATAACAAACTAATGCTACGATAAACATTCTTCGATGAGATAATGGGCATCGTGTCACATAATAAGTATTTGCGATACGTACTTTCAATATGAATGGTGTGGATTTTCTTCAACCGTCATCAAAAGGTCTCTTTGTTCGGAACTTACGATAGCGGTAATGGCTGTGAAAAATTGTTTCCTCAGCAGATGTCATTATTCCCGTCCCGCCGAGCCCACATTGTTTTCAATATGACAGACGGCTTCCATTCAGCTACTTATATATCGATTTAGAAGATGCTGTGCGCGCTGTCTACAATGTTCGAGGTCTCCATAATCATTGATACGAAATTTCACTTTTAGTTGTTAATAGTAATCTGTCCATCTTTTACTTTATTTGCTACGCTTATACACTTCTACTACTCTACGCTTACTAAATTCAGTGTAATGCATGTATGGAGTTCAAGTTTCGGAAAATTCAGACACAGATTAGATTAATATGTCCTAACTCCTAATATGTACTAACCTTTAATATGTCGGCATGGGTTGCCCTAGGAAAGTGCTCACCAGACCCAACTTGTATGTAGGATCCACACTGGAGGTACTCCCTCGCAGCACTGCCGTAAGTGTAAAGGCGGCTTCCCACGGCCTGTGATTTCGCCCTTTCAGCCATATTGATAACTGATTGTTTGATAACTGGTTACTTAAAAATAAATTTTTTCACTATTTCGTAACTAGTTATTTAAGGAGAAAACTATTCCACATTCTTAACTAATGTAAAATTAACAAGCTTCGAAAAGAGGATTTTTTTTCACTTTTTCATAACTGGTTATCAAAGAAGAAAATTTATTAAAATTGTTTTATTTTTGGTTTGTACATTTTCAATAAATATTTAAGTGCTTAACAGGAATCATAACTGTCCTAATAGAAATAAGTCCTAAAACCTTTGATTAGTAGTTTTTTTTCGGGGGGAAATGCGCAATCGCACCGTACCCGCAGTTGGCTAGACGGCGGGCGTGTGTGGGGTTGGCCCGGCAGAGTGCCAGGCCGACCCACTAAAACCCCCCGGTTTTCTCCCTGCCCTTGTGGGCGCGCATGGTAGGGTCCACACTGCGACTCTCACAACCAGCGCGTCCGGGCAAGCCCGACCAGGTTGATTGGGCTATCGCCAAGGGGAGATTGCCCGAGAACATCAGGGCAATCCCCAGATGGAGGGCCTTGCGGCGGCGTGCACGGGGCCAACCGTGCACGCAGGCCTCCACGGCAGGGCCACTAGACGGGCATTGCTTGTGCGAATTAAATGTCCTGCACGGGACAGGCTCAGTCCCGCTTTTCGGGGATAACAGTGCCATGCGTGCCGCGTGCTGAGAAAGCACGTTGGCACAGACAAGTGTATTTTTATTAAAATACGTTTTCTATGGCTATTTTTGCTATCTATTTTTACATAAACGTAATTTAAAACTCAAACAAAAAGATAAATATTTAAAAACATCTGATTATATACGTTTTTTTACTACGTCCCGCTTTCGACGAAAGAATCTCGCTTTTTTTACCTCAAAATGTTTCAAAATCACGACTTGCCAAAAAAAAATCTGGCAACGCTGCTAGGCTACCTTTTGTAGCGAAAACAAAGGCAGCTACAAAAAAAACATACTTTTTCATTACTAACTAGTTACCAAAAATTACTTAAATGGAAATAATTTTCTTCTCTGATAACTAGTTATGAAACAGTAAAAAAGAAAGTCTTTTTTGGAAGCTGGTTATCTCACACTAGTTGCGAATTCAGAAAAATCTTCTCCTAAAATAACTGGTTACGAAACAGTGAAAAAAATTATTTTTAAGTAACCAGTTATCAAACAGACAGTTATCAATATGGCTGAAGGGGATTTCGCGGGCGCCCTCGGGTCGAGCGGATTTTCACGGGCAAGCAAAAGCCAGTAGGGGAGCCCAAGAGGGGATTTTTGAAGTCATTCAGGCGCATCAGCCCCCGTAGCACGTCCACCAAAACACGATAATAATATGATAAAGTGATTTATCGCGGTGAACTATCAAAATACGACGAAACCCTATTGTATTTTGACAGTTCACTGCGATAAACCGCTTTATCATATCGTGTTTTGGTGGATGTGTGTGTGTGTGGTGGTGGGCTGGTTAATGTATAGGGAATACCTTGCACCTTAAAGATTATCTCTACCAAATCTCAACCCTTAATATAGGGGCGTATTTGTAGGACAGCCAATCAGAGTAAAAAAAAATCGATACCGTGAAATACTCGAGAGCGTTAGATTAAAGTCTTATGTTTCAATTGCATGCTGAAAAGTGTGTACTTCAATAATCTGACAATTTGGGCGTGACGTAAGGAAATGAGGTCACAAAGTTGAAAAAAATTCATCCCTTGGGGTTCTCGAGCGCGATTCAATTTTTTTATTATTTTGTTCAGAATAACTTAAAAATCATAAAAAATATATTTTCTAACGATTTCCCAAAGACGAAGACGTAAAAAAAATAAAGTTGACATTTTTTCTTCACACACTATCTAATCTTCGAAATCAGTAGGGCCCTGAGAGCGCCACAGTGACTGCAAATATAGCATCGTGGGCTCCGCTACTTATCGCCTTGGAGCCTTTTAAGTTACCGTTATTCAGGGGATACGTACGGGCGAGCTCGGGCCACCTCGCGCCGCCACGGGCAACACCCTTCCCACAGCACGTCGGCGCGAGCTCGCCCGTAAAATCACGCGCCGTGGCAAGCCGGCTTTAAGCTGGCTAGACTTGGGTGATATAAATATTAAAACCCAAATCCCAACACAGCTTTATGTTGATTCCAGTGGAAATCGCGTGCAGTACCTATTATTGTATGTGCGTTGAGTTCTGTTTGTAACGTGTGTACTAGTATAATATGATTGTTGTTTCTACTAGGTACGCATATGCTTTACGTTACATAGTCTACGTTAAAAACCTTTTGGCCGTTTCTAATAGATCGACAGACAGATATACTTTTTATACTATTATTAATTGTAGGATTGATTTCTACTGCTGACCTCTAGGAATAACTACGTATGTAAGGATCGAAAAATGGATTCTGTTGTAAATAAGAATGTCTCAACATTATCATGTATTCACTTTTATTAACACTGCAAATATGCACTAATGCTTGTAATTCTTATAAAATTCACGAATATACAGCAATCTTTATGTAGCACTTTCTCACTCAATTTTCGATGTATAATTTCACTTTTTGGCACGTTTATAACACTGATGTCTACTCATTTTTCACGGTAATAGTATAAACTATTACCGTGTAACGGGTAACAGTGCGACTAGTTATGAAAAACCTCCAAACAATGTGATTGATATTGTTAATTCTTATTTATTTACTAGCTGTGACCGCGAATTGCGTTTCGACATAATAATTGACAAAAATAAATCTGGACAGGGCCACCCTTATCACCTTATTACCATAGGACTAATAAAATAATAGTATTTTTTTTTAAACAAGCTTTTATTATTGCATTGTCACGCGATATACATAATATGCATGCAAAATTTCAGCTTAGTCGGAAACCGGGAAGTGGGTCAAATTTAGCTTGCAAGATTTCATTACAGACACGCTACAGATGAAAGTAAAAAATAAAAGCTTGTAATAAAAGTTATGCACATTGTACGGTTTAAAGTATTGCCCGCTTTCCTGCTTGGAGCCAACTTAGTTTGCGAGCAATCTATTTAATGTTAGTGAATGAATATTGACTAAGAAGGTATGACCCTGCGCGCCAGGAAAGGAGTTTTTCCTATTTTGAATAGTAAAACACGATGAACGATAATTAATACCATCTTCTTCAGTTACAGACAATTTGACTAAGCACATAATTATTAGTAAATTCCTTGCAACTTTTAACTAAATGCGTCTAATATTTCACGGTTTTTTACCACAAAATTATACCACTCTTATTTACTCACAAAAAGATTAAAAATTAACTTCATTAAAAACTAAAAGCTTACCAAACAAAACACTAACTGTGAAAATAATGAGGGACCCCTTGGCATAGTCTTGGGTTTAACTTAATTGCTTTTGAAATAAACTAATATGAAGCAAATTAAACCCTTTTCTCTTTGAGATAAATTCTTTCAAATCGTATCGGTATTCCGTTTTTTCTGCTTTTATTTTCTATTGAGTACTTATTTCTATTTTTTACCATATTTTTATTTGGGGGATAAATTCATAATAAGTATCTCCATAGTGAAGGTACATTGATTTTTCAATAGGGAGATGGTGTACTTGGTAGGTTCTGTTGGTTCTTGTCACTAATAAAAATATAATATAAAAAGAAGTCCTAACGAATAACAGTGTGGCGGTTGAGAATTGTCTGTTATCTATACAAATACAAATAAATAAAATTGAAGTGTCTGTTTGTAATGTCAAAATAACAAGTTTTTACTAAATGGGTATAAATGTATATCGGGTACCAATAACAAAAACACAATTTAAAACATTTTTGTCTGTCTGTCCGTTTGTTCCCGCTAATCTCCGGAACGGCTGGACTGATTTTGACGGGACTTTCACTAACAGATAGCTAATTATATAAGATATAACATAGGCTACTTTTTATCAAAATCGGTCTAGCCGTTACTACTCCACGCGGACGAATTCGCGGGCACAGCTAGTACTGTAATAAGATTGACCGCTGTTAGCGAAAATAAGTCAGGAGGAAAGTACCTCTTCTATTTTTTTCTTTTTTTTTTCTCGTGAGAAATGCGTAACCGCACCATACCCGCCGTTGGCTAGACGGCGAGCGTGTGTGAGGCTCTTCCCGCAGAGTGCCGGGCCTACCCACTATAATCCCCGGTGTTCTCTCTGCCCTTATAGGCGCGCTAGGTAAGGTCCACACTGCGACTACTTGTTTTCTTACTTGAATCATTTCAATAGGATATTTTATGTTAAGTGGCCGCTAAGCGTTCTATTGTATTTACGCAAGGCTGTCAATTTGTTTGCTGATCTAATACGTCACCAGAGAACAACTTCGACGAGAGCCTTGCGTAACCAAAACTTGATGAGAAGCAAGGGTTGCGGAGAGCACAGTCGTGATAAACAAACGAAAATAAATCGTCGATCACATCGACGACAAAACAGCCTAAAGCCACTCTTCGTATTAAACAATGGGGCGCGTAATAACCAAAATCTTTGCAAAATGCAAAGATTTTGGTTATAATCTAAGGCTAAGAGTATAATGGCAATACTGTAGCCAGTCGAAGCCGGTCTTTTGTTATTATCGACCTTTATTCATCTCACTGCTGCGAGCGCGCGCTAATCATTAGTGCTGCAGGATTTTAAATTGTATCCCTTTAGCTTTCATCAAAATCTGTGCTCGCGACTTCGTCCGCGTGGAATAGTAACGGCTGGACCGATCTTGATAAAAAGTAGTCTATGTTATACCTTATATAATTAACTATCTATTAGTGAAAGTCCCGTCAAAATCGGTCCAACCGTTCCGGAGATTAGCGGGAACAAACAGACTAACAGACAGACAAAAAAATTTTAATTGTGTTTTTGTTATTGGTACCCGATATACATTCATACACATTTAGTAAAAACTTGTTATTTTGACATTACAAACAGACACTTCAATTTTATTTATTTGTATAAATTGAATCAGTCGAACATAGAATCTTCCTCATTTTTGGATTAGGTTAAATGAGCTCACAACTCGGTTGTTGTTCTCTTACTTATTAACTCAGAATTTGTTCACCTCTGAATACTTTTTGATTTTCTTGTTTCCCTTCCCGTTGGGTTTTTACCAGCATTCAGTCCTAATGAGAGCAATCTCTCTAGAGATTGTCCGCCACAACGGAGATTCATCTACCTACATGACTTTAATTACTGTCAGTATTGTGTATAATAATATAAGATTCTTACTTAATCATGACTCTTTGTAGGTCAACCCAATTAAATGTCAAGGCAGATTACGGGGGCAATCAGCAAAGGGACTCTTTGTCAGGCACAGCATTGTTAGCTACATTGCGACCGCCGAAGAATGCGGTAGGTATATTATCTAAACATGTTAACGAAATGAACATGTTATTGTTCATTGAAATATTACCTCGTAATACGTCGTCGTAAATATAATAAAGATTTTTTAAAATGTTTTTCCATGTAGGTTACTTCTCGGAAATGCTGTAATGAAATCCAGTTGAAATAATTTTACACCTCAGTTTTCGAGTCGAACCAAAAAATATAATTATTCATACTATATTTTTTCCTGTAGATGTTGCGACAGACGACTAATCAAACCTTGACGAAAAGATTGAAAACTCGAAACAAAATCTTTTTCAACGTTTCTGGTCACCGAGATTTTGTGGATTAAGCTTAGGAAGGATGGTTGCATTGGTGGTATATTATGTTGCAGATCCGTCCAGCTGACCGTAAACAACAGTAGCAGCAGGCAAAGGTCGCTGCGATACCACTAAGCCTTGCTGACGTGTCGTTAGCTACGGAAGGTACTTCATTGAAATACCTGAAAACCAGGATATCTCTTCTGTTAACCCCGACAAATAATCGTGTCTTGATGGCGTATCTTGGTAAATAAAGAGTGACGAATATTTTAGCTACCTACTTAGTTATCGTGCAATCAAACAAGAACTACTTAAATGTCAAAAAGTAATATTATTGACGAGTTATTTAGTAGAACTAGTAGATAATTATAATCTCAAAGTTGATCGATCCAACTTGGTTTCAAGAGTAGGTACAGACAGATTCACGTACAGACGTAAAGACATCGAAGTTGTATGTTTTTTAAACTAAAGCGAAACAGAGTACGTAATAACAGCTAGTATTTTGATAATAGGCTTTTAGTGCTCTAAATATCTTGATTTGAGAACCATTTTTAAGAAGATAACGCAGGTCATACTGGTACGGTGCATAATCGCCGTGTCTTGTGGTCAGGCTTGTACAGTGTGTAATCACCATATAGCTTGTCGATAGGCTAGTACGGCTTGTACCTAATGCTTGTGCGATGTGTAAACACTGTACCTTTTGTAATCATCCATGTGAATCGGGATACCAGAGCAAAGTGAGTGGGGCACTGATTGTATGCTTGTTTCAGTTAGCAAGCCATAACCAAGCTCATTTTAAATAAATCTAGTTTTAATTACATACCCACTCTGCTAATATGATACTAACGGAGTATTCTACTAACATTTAAAATTTTTCGCAAATCATTTTCATTTTTCGAATTTCGAAATTATTTATTCAATATATTGCAAACGCAATCAAGCGTTCAACATGAATCCTCGCGTAGATATTTGTTACATTACTGATGTGCTGTTTACGTTCCGTGGGTAGGGAACCTAAAATATAATCGAGCCCAGGATTCTAGCGATAACCGTTGATTGGATCTAATAAAATTTCGCCGGTTCAGTGGAGGGAGGCATATAAAGGCCAAGAAAATGTTGGTGATTATCCTGATCACGTAAGTATAAGTTATAACGTAATTTTGTTTTTTTTAACGGGATCTAGAAAACTACGGCTTTTGTGCCACTTACTAAAGAACGAAAGTGCTTCTTTCAATTCATAGTGTTACCTACTGGCTAATAAAGTAGTGATAGATAATCATACTGTGTGAAGTATGATGTAGAATTGTCTACTACACAAAAGTACTGACAACCAGAAAAAGAAACAAATACAATAACCAAATAAAATGTTGAAAAATGGCCTAGTAGTAACGTTGTCAAAACATACTTACGTGCTGCTTTTTAGGGTTCCGTAGTAAACAAGGAACCGTTATAGTTTCGCCATGTCTGTCTGTCTGTCCGCGGTTTTACTCAGACTATTAGTACTAGAAAGCTGTAATTTGGTATGGGTGTATGTATATTAATCATGCCAAAAAAGTGGAAGAAAAAAAGATTGAAAAAATAAAATTATTGAAATTAAATCGATTTAATTTCAATAATTATGTTTTATTTACTTAATCATTTTTGAGAACAAATTTATTCTGCATTTGCGGATACGGATGCGAAAAAAGGAATATTATTGATGTGATGAGCTATCACCTTTTTGTATTTCTGCAACACACATGTCATTACTTATTGTAATTTAATAAATTATTTAGTAATAAGTGTAATATAGTAGTAGTAAGTGTATACAGTAGTATAAAGTGTATTACCTAGTGGTATTAATTTAGTTTAATATTAGATAAGTTTATCTTTTTTTCTGTGTGTGTTGTAAAATTTACAAATAAAGTGTTCATTCATTCATTCGTTTTATACACTTTCCCTTAAAAGAAAAAATGAAAGTCTTACGTATTGATCTATGGATAATAAATTTTGGTAGGGACTTGATTGCACTGTAAGCCTATATTATTTGTGCAACATAATATAGATGTTTTATAATAATACAAGTAATTATGAGTTCAATTTCAGTGTTAAACATGATAGTTAGGTATTCGAAAAATCTTCACCTTTCAAAAAGAGGGTTCATACCGTCTACCACCACGCTAACCCAGTATGGGTTGGTGGGAAATACCAGAGCCTTCTTCTGGTCAGTAGAGTACACAGCGATCATGTTGATTAGGGTCCTGCACAGCAGGCCTGTTCCAGGGGGTTCGATAGGCGGACTGGGCTTTCTAAAGGGCGGTTTGGCCGGGTATACGGGACACTTGTGGATGTGCTACGAACCTATATTATCGCCTAAATAATATTTTTGCAAAATTACAACTGTGACACGCAAAATTGTCACAATTAAATATCACGCAAAATGATTAATTGATTGCACACTTTCTTGCAGACGAAACATACTCGTACATAAACAGAACATACTCGTAACGGTATTAGAGACATAACAACAACAGGTGGCCTCATACATAGTTAAGGAGGCAATGTCTGCCAGGCAACATTGGGGTTAAGGAACGTTCTTGCTAAGTGACGGGCAAGTGCTATACGGTTTTAAAGTAAGGACATACAGTAATTAAACAAAAAGATCTTTTGAAAGAAGAAAGAAATGAATAAATGCCATTTGGTAGAACATAAAGTGCAAAAACACAGGCAAGAGCAGAAGAAAATTGACTTTTATTCCTTCGCCAAAATAAATCACAAAGTTTCAGTTTGATTTGCGACCTGCTCGTTACCACTGACCTCCGATTTAATAAAGCCATTACAAGTTTTTTCGCCAACTTTCACATTTCTTTTCCATGCTCGTGCATTTTATCACTAACGGCTCCGTGAAGTGAAATAATGTAGTGCATTGTTTGCCAGACGCCCGGGAGGACATGAATTATTGAAACCGCGAGTGCATTGAACACGGAGTTAGTTGGGTTTGTTTTCTCGAAATGTCTACAAAACATTGTTGTTCTTTGTCGAACTTAACATTATTTACTACAAATAACTGGTAATGAATTTAAGTTTTATTAAGTTCAATAGACAGTTTATTTTAAAGATAATAATAAATGCTTTGAAGTGTTAAACCGATTGGCGTAGTGGCGTTTGAGAAGCCCAAAGAGATTCTAAATGTTTTTTTTCATTTTATTTATTTACAAAAACCAACAGCTTGTTACAGTCCAAGATACTTAAATGTGACTATCAATTAGTAAAGCCAATTACAGGTTTTTGGGTTCATATCTTTAAGTCAATACGAGTTTACGAGTTACGCGTTTTAACTTTTAACAAAACATAAGTTATATAACAGAAAGTGTAAGACATTAATTTTAGTGTGCAAACATTAATAACTAGGTTACTAAAGTGGAAGAAGTTCGGTGAGACTATTTAGACATCCAATTATGAATAGTTTCACATATGTGTCTCTTAAACACCGATTTAGACAGTGCAAAAATATCCTCGCTACCAAATTTTACGTTGAATGTGTTACATATGCGTGTGAGAGTTTCATTGCGAGCGTAGTTGGTGGTGCATCGTGGGACATGTAACAGCGGTGTGTGGCGGGTACGGCGAACAGGCGTGCTATACGCTACACTAGCTAGAAGTTCTGGGCAATCGATATTATCACGAATTATGTCAAATAAAAAACACATGTCTGCAATTAGGTAGATTCATCGTTGACCTTATTCAATAAGCGAGAAGCAAAGTTTTATAACACAAGTAATAGTACATTGTTACCCTAGGGGTGAAAGTAACTTATTTAGTCCCGAGACGGTGTTTGGCGCCCGAGCGTAGCGAGGGCACCAATAGATCGAGGGACTAAATAAGTCTTTAACCCGAGGTAAACACTGTGCTTTTCATTACGAATACAAGGAAAGTAAAAATAAAATAATGAATTAGCTAAAGAATATATGTGTAATTTTTTTTACACAAATCATCTACTTCTGCTTTAGCCCTTTCTCTTATAAAATCAAAAACTCCATACTTGAATCAGATGAACTTATTGTGTTAATTTTAACACAATGTTATACAAATATAATTAACTGTTAATACAAATCTCTGATATATGGAAGTATAAACAAAACTCTACAACTTGAAAAAACAAATGAAAATCGCATTGCCGCTTTCCCCGTTTACTTTGTTTTTTTTTCTGTGGCTGGCCAGCTATTCAGCCATTTTTTTCATTTTTATCATCATAGAAAAAATGTATATTTTGCCCATATCTATGTTAATTTAAAGAAATAGTTGAAATTAAAATTTAATAAAGTTATATTTAAAATATATATTCTTTAAATTCTTAATATTATGTTATTTCAATTTTACACCGCGCTGTAATTGAGTGGCTGTATAGAAAGTCGGATCACGGTTCAATAGAAATATGAAAATAGAACTAGTTTCTTTTTAAAATTTGACAGCAGCTGTCAGTTGAAAGTGATTCTCCCTAGGGCTGAAAAGTATTACTTTCAACCCGCTCCTCAGGCAACTTCAGACCTACTTTCAGAGTATGAGTAATGAAAAGGTAATTTTCGAAGTTGTTTATAGTTATATTACGCAAAGTTTTATATTGTAATTATTTTATAGGGAGCCCTCAGTGCGAGTTCCTGTATTTGCCTGTTATTTTTTACCCCAGTATCTAAGAATAATTATTCAACAGATAATACACATATACGTTTTATAATAATTCCACTCTTTAACCGGAGAAATAAATTTTAAGAAGATACATAAATCAGTTAGTTCTTTTACAACTATTTTACTGTACGCGCTGCAATAATGTGGAATGCTCTCCCAGCTATCATCCGTGAAAGTTCTTTCTTAACTACGTTTTAAAGTAGATTAAGAGCTCGCTTACTCTCGAATTTATCGTAAAATGATACTTTATAATATATATTGTCCATATGTATCTTTGTATATATGATATTGTCTTTTTAAGTAAATGTACACCATCTTCCCGCTAATATAATTTCATACAACATCTAGGGTTGGCTGGAAGAGATCTCTTAAAGAGATAAGCTCGCACTTGTACAATATTTGATTGTAACTATTTTGTTTTTGTTTTAATTGTGTACAATAAAGAATATATATATATATAAATAAATACGTAAAGAGACTCGTCTGATTACTCTATGAACAACAAAGTTCTAAGGCCAGGGGCTTGCATAATTAAGTGCTCTAACAGGAAACCCCTTCTGGCACAATATGACAAGGGAAAATCATTATCGCTTTGGTTGAATGTATGTCCATATACTCGCATGTACATATTTAGAAAGATATCATTAATGTAGTCCCTATCTTTGTTGACCAAAGTAATCGGTCAATGTGAAAGTTCCCATACCTACTGACCAATCACGATATATCGAAAACAATGTATAAAGATCTAGAATGTGATAATTTGGTCGTAGATAGATTACGTAGGTGATGTCAGTTAAGAAAGCATTTAAGAAAGTTATGTTTCTAAAGGGACGAAAAATAAATCTATGCTAATTTTTGTATGTTTGTATTGAATAGGCTCCGAAACTACTGGACCGATTTGAAAAATTCTTTCACCATTAGAATGCTACATTATCTTTGAGTAATATAGGCTACAAAATAATTTTTCCTACGGGAAAATATAAAATTCCCACGGGAAAACAAAAATAACGCGGGCGAAGCTGCGAGCGGAAAGCTAGCATTAGTATATTGAGGAAGAAGATGAAAGTCACGGACGTAGATTGTGAGTAGGAGACGTAAGTTACGGTATGATTTTAGAAAACCTTAAAAGAAGGGGAGCATATTTGTATGAGTAATAGTGATAGGTCGATATGAAAGCCGCGAATGAAGTGTTATCCACGCGGACGAAACAACAAGCGAAGAGCTCTATATTTATTCCTTGTTATTACGAGTATCGGATCATTTCCTCCTAGTTATGAATTCTCTCAACTTGAGTCGACGATATAATTATGACGAATACAGGCAGATCTTAAACATACAACAATTCGAAAGTTATAAATATTTGCGCTTAAATAATTACACTAACAGTAGTAACAGTTCTATGTATATTCTACCAGAATAAATATCCATATTTGCTATAATATTGAAGCGCTCAAGTGGGTGAGATTTTTGTTAAGGAGGGATTGATAATCCAGTGATTGATGTTTGGTCCTGAGCTTGCTGTGGGTAGGTCTTATTTAGAAAATACAAAAAAAAACACTGATGTTGCGCATATAAAATGTAATGCACTACACTGAAAAAAATGGTAGCTTATCATGTTAAAATTTTGCTTGTTTGAGTAAAATATAATAAAATTAATCATCAACATTTTTAAAATTACAAACCACAAATGATTATGACAATCAATTTGAAATGATTGAACGCTTAATAAGAAAAACATATTCAAAACAATAAACTTTCTTATTTAATTTTGGTGACGTCACCTTTGTAAACATTTATAATTGTTAATTCTAATAAGATAAAATGATTAATCATATCAAGCTTTGCGACTTGCCAAAAATGTGATCAAGTTCCTAATAAAATCCACAAACATCATAGTGACATTAAAAAGTAATCTTACTACGGCCAACCAACTATACTTTATTACTGTAATCATGCACCTTTGTGCGCTCGTATATAAATAAGTTGCATGAATGAAGGTACACATTCTTGATACATATTATCATTTTTTTTCAGTGTACACTAATGTTTCGGCGCCTATGACATCTGTTTGATAACAAATAATTAAAGAAGACTCTGCCAATTCACCATCGAACTTTTTTCACTTGAACACTATTTTTAACCGACTTCTAAAAAAGGAGGAGGTTTCTCAATTCGACCTAAAACTTTAAGGGAAACCCTTAAAGTTTTAGGTGTGTCCAACGTGCTTTGTGTGTATGTTACGCGCATACTCCGCTAATTGTGGACCGATTTTCAAAATTCCTTTTGTATTCGATAGAGTTAATTGTTAAAACCTTCTACTCAACTCATTCAGATAATTGCGCCCCACATTCAAGAGAAATTTCGGGATTTTCGCGTCTAATGAATAAATTGAGCAGTATCGTAACGTACGAGTAACAGAGAAACCTGTCCATCATCATGCCAGGAGGGCCCGCACAGAGCGGAATATAGAAAATATCTGTGAAAAGATCCGACATTGTCTACCAGAAAGTATTCTCAACAATTAAGAATCAAGAGGACCCCTCTACAGAATATTCTGAAGAAAGATTTGCAACTGTTTCCCTTTAAGATTCAGTTAACTCAATAACTAAAACCAACAGGACCATAAACGCCGTCGTAACTTCAGTAATTTTATTTTAAAAATATTGAAAAACAAGCCAAATTATCATGAAAAATTAATAATTTTAGAGATAGAGTTTATTAATTTGTACGTGCCAGTGTGTAAAAAAGTCTTTATAAATAACCTTGTTGTGAAGTTATTGAACTGAATCGCTTAGATATGAAAACTTAGCACCTTCAAAAATATAGAAAGTTAAGTGACGTGCGATTATGAAGTAAATAACAGGCAGTAAAAGGAAATTAAAACAGTCAGTATTCATTTCACAGTAGTAACAATGATAGTAACTTTATTTTCCTTAAATGCTATTCCACTTAAATTTGAATATCATAACATTAAAATTTAAAACCGCACAGAAAGAACCCATTATTCGAATAGCTTCACAATTTACATTTAAGTTTTCGCCTGTCCGCATCCTACATTCTATTTGTAATTCGCCTTCTCTCGGAATTTAATAGGACTTATTTGACGTAAAATCCTACATTTCTCATTTTTGGCATATTTCTTTACACTATTTTTAATGTAGTTTTTTGCGAAAAGCGTAATAAATAATAGCCGTAATAAATATAATGTCACGGAGTATTAATTCTATGGAACGTTATTACAGCTATAAATGTTTTAAACAGCTCAACTCGTATAATCATATAGTCAACCACACCCCCAAAGAATAGATACAGGCACAGGACAGTCAGGTGGGTTATTGTCTAAGAAAAAATCTATCGCGATCGCTTACAATTTGACAGTCGCAGTCCATCCATCGCTCCTCTATAAAAGGAAGTCGGCGCAGAGTCTTGTGTTCACGGCGCAATGGCTGTCAAATTATAAGCGATCGCGATTGAATTTTTTCTTAGACAATAACCCCACAGATAGACAGATGTGATTCGACCGATGTAGGTGAAATGGATTAGGCACCCGTCAGGGCAGCTGGGTAGTTGTACTGTACCTATCTTGCTGTAATGTAGTAGAATGACTTCATAGAAACGGTCGAAACACGCGCTATGCCTACGCGCCTCAATCTGGGATCGCACTTGGATCGCATAGCTACAAGGGCAGTTAGTGTTGCCAAGCGTACGGTAATTACCGTATTGGTACGGTAATTTCATGCGCTATGCGGTAGTGTATTACCTTGTGACAAATGTACGGTAATTTAAGGACCAGCAAGTAACATTTACAAAAAGTACGATATTTTGTAATAACTGATCACGTCGCTTCTTTTTTTTCGATCCGTTCGACGCAGTGGACGCACACATTCGGTTTAATCTCAGCAAACGCGACCCTGTCTATGAAACTAAGTATATAAAGTCTGTGATAAGTGAGTAAGATCTATTTGTCAATCTATGGTGACGTTGTTTTATTTATCTACCTATTAATTTTGCACTTTGTTTGGTTGTAGTATTTGACACCTGTTTTCACCTGAAAACTGCAATGAAATATCAGTTTTCTTTATTTTGATATAGAGGCGCGATCAGAGCCTTTGCGCGAAGTACAACATTTCGATTTTACCCGGTTCAATGCCTTACGCACGGGTGATACAACCAGTCCGTTTAAGACCTTAGTGTCAAGGAGATTTACAACTGAACAACGATCGAATTTGATGGTTGTACAACGCTCTGGCGTTTATTAATGAAAGCCTTTTTTAGCCTACGACAACCTCACGCTACTTTTTCCGCAGCTAATGTCATCTCCATACATTTTTTCTGAGGAACGACTGCGGAAAAGTTTAGCGTGTGCCATTTGTCTTGGGGGGCAGGGCCTTTCTCTATTGCGCTATCTGCTAGAAAGTGAGAGAAATTAAAAATTCATATAAAAGTGTAGGATAAAAGATACTATTGCTGCAACGCGTTAAAAAACAACCGAACAACTACACTCCAAGGCTTCTCCAAGGCTTTAATCGCGCTTCAGAGATTGACGTACGATAGTTGTACGGTAATTTTAGGGTAAATTTGAGGTAATTCTGGCAATACTTGTTGGCATTACCCCTCAGTAATGCCAACAAGTGTTGCCAGCGTATGCGCTGCGGCGAACTGCATTCACGACTGCCCAGTCATGAATGCAGTTCGCTCCAGCGCATACGCACGAGTCAAACGGAGCGCACGGTTGCTAAGCGAGGAGCCCTATAGCCGGGCCACGCACCAAGCGATGCCGAGCGGCCGTAGGTATAAAATTTCAAAGAGGGGCCGAGTCCACATACTGTATTATACTATTACCTACCGTGCTATCATGCAGAATGAACATACAACATGGTGTAGACCGGACATTGCTTCACCTGCCCAAAGTCGCTTGTCGACAGGAAACGAATCCTGTCGACTAGCCATCGACAGGTATAGTACAGTGCGAAACAATACTTCAGATACCATGTTTCAAAGTAACATTTATTTACTACTTATGGCCTACACAATTGACATACCAATAGAAATAACGTAAGTTTTATTTTTCAATACGACTGAGTTCGATTTCCGAACCGAGTATAAGAAATCTATGTGTGCAGTTTTTTTGTCACTAAAATAGATGACAAGGTTCCTATATAAGAACAGATCTTTATCTATGTCTTATAGTTACAGACTTGCCCATACTGACCTATCTAAATGTGCCACTTTGTATAGCTAGGCCATCATACTTACACATATACGGCCTTACAAATAAAAAACTTATTCCTAGGAATAACCTCGGAATAGTTATTCCGTGTTTTGTCTTATTTTGACATATTACATCTGACATGTGCTAAAATAAGACAAAACACAGAATAAACTATTCCGAGGATTATCCTCGGTATAAGTTTTTATTTGTAAGGCCGTACGAGTATAAGTCCATATCCTGAAAACCTAAACCGATTTCGAAGAAGTTTGCAATGTTCCCTGAATTGAAAAATAATTAGAATATAAAAACAGTAAAAAAAGGTCGTTTAATAGTTTGAAAGTAGGTAATGCGTAGATAGATATTACATACATATCTCACAAATACAACATATCCAAATGTATAGGTATAATAACATGGAAGCTCTCATAAGATTATTATGAACATTTTGCAGATCCAATAATATTATGTAGGTTCATATAAAATTGATAATGTTTTTTTGATTGACAATATTAATGGAGTCTGTAAATAACAACCATCTTCTTCTCAGTCTCAAAAAGTGGTCCTAAAAATAAGAGACTATTCGCTCTACAGCTAAGGTACACATTAAAATTACTGATACCTACCCCATAACATACCTAATACGCAAGCCCATGCGGACGTAGAGGCACAGGATGATGATGCCAGGCAGGATGAAGAACAGGAGGCTGCTCAGCTCACAGAGATACCACGACGGCATCTCCAACATGGCGCAGAATGCCGATTCCAGGGATGCGTTGCCGGAGCCTAGAAAAAAATGACAATCTATACTCGTAAAAATGATAACAAATATGCCAAAGAAAATAAGCCCGTACAACGATTGCGTTTTGAATGATTTTTCTCTTGTTATGTTTACGTATAATTCTACTAATGAGCTGATGTTTTTGCGGGAAATGTAATTACCAGATTAATGTTATCATATAAACAACTGGACATAAATAAATGAAATTTGGTGCTTTTATAATCGAAAATTTCCTATGTTGGTTACGTCGAAAAATTTCGAAAAATCATTCTGTAACACGAGAATAATTTTAGAAATAGTTGGGTAAAATATGTAGTCTGGACTGTTTATTACTTGACGTTTTTGGCCCAATGACGTATTTTATCTAAATATTTGCCTAATTTCCCTTGTTGCACTGCACAGTTAGATTACGCAAGGAGAAAATTCAAAAGTTCTTAATTCCTCAAGTTACCTTATCAAGGGACTGGGGAAGTGAGTCCTTTATTTTTCAGCTTGAATCACAAAGCTTTGAGGTAGTAAAATTAGAAATAAACATGAAAGTTTGTTTTAAGTATCGCGTTTATATTGCCAAAAGAGACTTTCTTATAAAGCCGTGTGCGTACGCTTGTCCTATCCGATCACCGTATTTGATGATCCGTTTCAGATTGCATGTTAAGGCGCATAGTAAGGTCAAACATAAAAAATCACTGCAGAAAAAACCGGTTCTCTTCATAAATATTGAATAAAAAAATCTTTAAAAAAGATATGTTATTATTCAACGCATTCTTTAGAGGATGGTCTTTTTAATTTTTTGATAAATTAATTAAAACTTGGTTAAAATGTGACCCAAACATGCCTCGATTTCAAAACTTTAAACCTAATCGCGTCGTAAATATTAGGGTAAATCATATATTTTCGATTTCAATAAATAAAGTGAACAATATTCTAGGGGATAGTCTTTTTAGATTTGTCGTCGTCTGAGTGATTTTGGTATATTTGTTGATTAAACCAACCAATACTTATGGCTAATGAACATAATTCCGCTTTTATTTATTAAGCCATCCAGTTTGATAACAATTGCCGATCAATCGATGAGTTACAAAATCACCACCCAGGTGGGTGATTTTGTAACACATCGGCAATCGGCTATCGTATAGATTTGATAATTCTGTTTGATTTAAACTGATTTTTACTATGTTTAGAATTTTGTAACGTCGTCATCTGAGTTGTCTTGGGTATATTTGTTGAATAAATCAACCAATACTTATACCTAATGAACATAATCCCGCTTTTTTCAATAAGTCGTCCAGTCTAATAACGATTGCCGATCAATCGATGAGTTACAAAATCACCACCCTGGGTGGTGGATCAAATTAAATGATACATATTAAGGGCCCGGTTTAAAGCATTTGTTTTGTAGTTTGAAAGTAAAGCACTCCCTTGGAAAAAAATTAATGTAGGTTATAAGCCGCGGGCGAAAAGCTGTAAGGCACAACGTACTGTTTGTTATAGGACTTAACTAGGCAGGCAGGCTTACAAGCTGCAACAATTTTGCTGCTCGTAGTTTACGATAAATGTGTTTCCACCAGAAACGATAAATATATTTTTAGCCTTGATGCCGTACCTGTGGCAGCGTAATATCATTGAGTGCTTAAGACTGTCAATAGGGTTCACTCCGAGTACGAGGGCGGGCAAACCGCAGCGACTAATTAAGACCTATTAGACCCTTTCGGAGGCACTGAGCCTCGTTACGATAGCAAGAACTGCTTACCTATATTGCGTATAAATATCTTAATGAAGCGATAATTTTCGCATTTTCACATCAGCATTACAAAAATACAGAACGAAGTGGAAGAGCAATATTAAAAAAATCAAGGATCTTATATTGCATTTGCATTGTAGACTCGTGTTGAAATAGCTCACTGAATCATCATGATTTCGGCCGTAGTCACCTACTGCTAGGCAGAGACCTCGCCAAAAAGGGGGGGTTTGGGTTGTTATCCCATAATGCTGCTGGCCCAGTGCGGGTTGGTGGGAGCCACATCCGTTAATTGGTTTGGGTTTCGAGAATGTTATTTGGTACACTTACTGTTTAGGTCACAAAATGTTGCAGTGAAAACTTCGCAAAAAAGTTTTTACGACTCATATCATTTTTAGATCGAAAAAATTACCCCATTTTTTATAGACAGGGTGTGTGGGCTGCCTAGGTCCAGTGGACTACCACTAGAGTAATTTATCTCCCTTAAGTGTCTTCAACTCTATTGGGACCACTCGGGTTCACAGTAAGCTTCGAATTACAAACTCCGAAGTCACTAGGCCTACTTAAAATTTGCTTTATTTAATATTTAAATAAAGCAATGATATCATCATCATCATCGCAACCATAATACGCCCTTATGCTAAAATTAAATCTCCGAAAAATCCAGGGCCCTCTCCCACCATTACCTAGTCCAAACTACACTAGTGGATGAGAGGTCTTGGGATGCGATA
Source organism: Schoenobius gigantellus (assembly GCA_963935595.1). NCBI lineage: Eukaryota > Metazoa > Arthropoda > Insecta > Lepidoptera > Crambidae > Schoenobius > Schoenobius gigantellus. Next base: position 42,199,787 of record OZ012541.1, on the reverse strand, counting down.
ATGTCCTTCTGCGTTGACGTCATGACGCAGAGAAAGACGGTATATATGAGTGTGATTTTATAGAAATAAAAGAAAGAAAATTTAAGTTAGAAATAAAATTTAAATATTTAATTTAGAAATAAAAGTAAAGTTGAACAAAACGCAATTGACAGTACACAAACACTATGAATTATTATCAATCACACTATGAAGATTATAATGTCTGCACATCCTAGTAATTAGATTATAGAAAGGGGTGTTGTTTTAATCAACGAATAAATAAAATACGTTGGGATTTCGAGAAACATACTTAGTTTAAAAGGTGTCTTGAGTCAAAGATGAAGTATGAAAATTGAACGAGTGTGTGAGTGTTCGACGATATAAATAATTATGAAAACGATACATTTGTAGTTATATTTCAAAATCATTATTTTTAAAATATGGTTGACATTTCAGTACAGCACAGTAACTTAATATTCAACAAAGATTTCGCTTTTCAGTAATCAATAGAAATCTTTACACCAAGAAGAAATATTCGCGTACATCACACAAGCGGTAGGCCGCCCAGAAAATATAATAATTGAAATTGTCAAGGGCATCTGACAATGTGGAAAAGGTTCAAAACCTAATGAAACCAATTAATCACCAGCTAATTGACAAATTAATTGGTTCATTCGTCTTATTATGTAAAAAAGCGTACAAATTCCCGCGATTGACTTTTGAATGTTTCTTTGAAGCTTTATAAATTAACACGTTTCAAACATTTTCCTTACTTTTTCAATACAAGTCTAAATTATGAAATTCTGTTGATAATTAATTACTTTTTTGAATGAAAAGAATTTGACATTCGTTTTAAAAGTTAAATATTATTTGCAATCTCACATCTAAACAAGCATAAATCAGGCAGATATGTATAAAACCTTTGCGTAAGAATTCTCGGTGCCTGTACCTACTCAAAGAATTGTCTGAAGGCATTTTGAGTTGCTTTCAGTAGGCGTAGCATAGGCTGCCAAGACTGGATTCGGGTCACGCATTATCTCACAATTTTAGTGACATAATCTCTATGTCTTAAAGAGTAGCACGGTGGCGCTTATTAAGTGGGACTGACGTGATAAAAATTTCTTGACGCTCGTCAGGGACATGTGTGACTGAGTTTTATCACAAATTTATTGCTCTCTGACTGCTGCTTCATCTTCTAAAGTATTTAAGCCCTTGCTACAACCACAACAGTCGGCGCACAGGCACGCTAAGAAATTTGTGATAAAACTCGGTCACACGTGTTCCTTGACGAGCGTCAAGAAATTTTATCACGCCAGTCCCATTAAATCGCGCCACCGTGCTACTCTTTAAGGCGCATAGTAGGGTCAATTATAAAAAAAATCACTGCAGAAAAAACCGGGTCTCTTCATAAATATTGAATAAAAAAAATCTTTAAAAATGATATGTTATTATTCAACGCATTCTTTAGAGGATGGTCTTTTTAATTTTTGGATTAATTAATTAAAACTTGGTTAAAATATGACCCAAACATGCAGCAAAGTTGATTTTAAAACTTTAAACCTAATCGCATCGTAAATATTAGGTTAAATCATATACTTTCAATTTCAATAAATAAAGTGAACAATATTCTAGCGGATGGTCTTTTTAGATTTTTCTTATTCGCCTTTATTAATTTTTAATTGAAATAATTCATCTTACGCGTAAAGGTTTGCTAAAATATTCACCTCACTCTCACTCACTCACACCTATGTAATCAGTGCGGGACGACGGACGGAAGGTCATTGGGACCAATATGCACCTTAAGACATAGAGATTATGTCACTGAAATTGTGAGATAATGCGTGATTCGAGTGCAGTCTTGGCAGCCCGGGCCTGCTGGGAAGAACATTTATTATTATTAAAACAAATATAAAATTTTCAAATACAACATTTCACACATTTACATACTTACATATTCTTTGTCGAAATGAATTTTCAATTTCACTCTCAACATTAAGCTTCGTAATACCTCTCGCGCAAGAAAAAGGAACGCGAAGGGGTTATTAAAAAACACTGAGGGTATCCGGGCGTGTCGGCCTTGGCTGTTCGGGCTTTCGCGCCTTTGCCTCTCCATTCAACAATGACTAAATAAATTGCACCAAAAATAGAGTATTTTGATCTCTCACATGTAAGGTTTCATTTATTATAATATTAAAATGTATGTCTAATTTCAATATTTAATAATATATTTTTTCGCCATAGTCAAAATATGGTTTGGGCTTTATAATCATGGTACTTATCAAACTTTAAAGCCAAGATCCGTAGAATCTTCACTATTCTAAGTATATCAATAAAAGCGCGTAAAAGCCAAAAATATACATTTATTTTCATTAAGCTTTATTGATCTACTTAGAAATGAGATAACATTCAGTGGCGGATTGAGATAATGAGTTTCTCGTTGAGATCCGTTTGCCGAATGATCAATTCTTCGGACATTGGCCCGTGCCCTTAGATGCGGCAAAATCCCAGTGAATGCACAAGGAAAAATATTAATCAAGGAGACTTAAGCGCCAAGAAAATAGAAGATAAATGATGTCGATTCCTACTTGTTTACCCAGGATTTTTTTTTGGATATGGAAAAAGGCAATAAAAAGCAAAATCACCCAAAAAACTTTTTTTATAATTTAATCCCTTAACAAAAATGGTTTACCTCTACAAAAAACTTAACCTGGTAAAATAAACAACATAGAGGAACTTTAATTTTTTTGTAAAGCATATTAAAATTTGATTTGTTCACAAAGTTTAACGAAGTTAATTTATTAAGTTTTTTTGCCATTGCCCAAAATAATAGATTTTCTTTTTATACACTAGATGTGGCTGTACTGTGTTTATGGCCGCGTATGACAAAAACAGACAAATAGTGAAATACTTTTTTTTATTTCTTGTCTAAGGCTGCGATGTATATTTTATTAGTATTTAATTAAGTTTGATTTGTAGGTTTGTTGCTTTGCGACAGAAACAGGTAAGACGGAGGTACCCAAGGAGGCAACCCTGGTACAGTCTCCCTCCGGTAAAATAGGTAAGTACGTATATTATACTAAGTTTGAAAATGAAATAACCGACATTTGTGAGCGGCAGCTATATTGAATTTAGATCAACGGTACTAGGATCATAGTGGTTTACTCTTAAGTAAATTTTCTATAGTAAATTATAGAAGTAAAGTTTCTAAGTTTGTTTATAGGGAGTGATCTCTAGAACTATTTGTTGCGTAAACAAAACTGTTGATATTTTGAATTAGATTTACACCCAAAACAAAATCAAAGCCGACTAGAAGGGGTAGGTACTTACAGGAGATTTCTGTTGAAATCGATTTGAACTTGTAAATCTTCTGTCCCCGGGGCACTGATCAGATGATTTGAAGGTGTAATTGGAAGCACAGACACACAGCACTAGGTTTTATCGAATGTTCAGGGTTAGTGATTAGTTATTAATTTTCGTGATGTTACGCGCCCGTCCGCGATACTTCGACTTTTTATTATTGGCGCGGAGAAAGGGGGGAGGGGGGAGAGGATGAGTTTCACAGCAGGATAACAGATGGCGTTGTAGGAAGGAATTCTAGTCGGTTCCCTAACATTTCCCCCCACTGAAATCAACAATGATTTCAAAATAGATAAACACAAAATAATTGTTTGAATAAGTACCTAACATTTGATAAGTGATATAGATATACATTGAAAATATATATAAGTAAAGTGGACTGTATAAATATGGAAATTAAATATGTATGTATAATTATGTGTAATGTACCTAATTATTTGAAATATGTATAATATTTTATTCATCCTGCTCCTTTGGAAGAGGACTCAGTTTAGTGACAGGACGCTGTAACCGCGAATTTTGCATTCGAACCGTAACGACACGAACTCTTCCGTCAGAACCGGGATGGATTTTTTCGATACGTCCTAGACTCCATTGTTGACACGGGGTATTGTCGTTATGAATCAACACTAAATCATCTACCGATAAATTAGGCGTGTCAATAAGCCATATTTGCCGTTGTTGCAATGTATACAAGTATTCAGTTTTCCATTTACGCCAAAAGTGCAACGTGGCCTGTTGAATACATTGCCATCGAGTTAGGTGATTAATATTCGTATCTGATAAGTCGTAATTAGGAGCCGATACCAATTGACGACCAACCAAAAAATGTCCGGGGGTCAAGACGTCAAATTCATTGGGATCGTTTGACAAACTGCACAGAGGGCGCGAGTTTAAAATTGCTTCTATATTAGCAAACAAAGTACTCAGCTCTTCGAATGATAACGCACGTGTGCCAACTACGCGTTTTATAATGTTTTGACCGCAAATGGCGGTAGAATGCTTACGACGCGTAGGTCAAGTAATGAATTAATGTGAAATAATATGTAATATCTATTCTGATAACCAATATCCGTCTAGAAGAGACCAAAATATGTTGCGTAAACAAAACTGTTGATATTTTGAATTAGATTTACACCCAAAACAAAATCAAAGTCGACTAGAAGGGGTAGGTACTTACAGGAGATTTCTGTTGAAATCGATTTGAACTTGTAAATCTTCTGTCCCCGGGGCACTGATCAGATGATTTGAAGGTGTAATTGGAAGCACAGACACACAGCACTAGGTTTTATCGAATGTTCAGGGTTATTGATTAGTTATTAATTTTCGTGATGTTGCGCGCCCGTCCGCGATACTTCGACTTTTTATTATTGGCGCGGAGAAAGGGGGGAGGGGGGAGAGGATGACTTTCACAGCAGGATAACAGATGGCGTTGTAGGAAGGAATTCTAGTCGGTTCCCTAACACTATTAAACCTATCGTTTCAGTAGTCGCAACTATTAAGCCGATTAGATAAGGCAGTCCGTTCCATCTCTAGACAAATATTTAAAATTTGACTCCTGATTAAAATTTAACTATCCCATCGGTCTTTGTTAAGATTAATTCTCTGGTTATTGGTTAGTTCCTACTGAAATTAAGATTGATCACTGTGCCCGATTAAGATAAAAATACATTGTGTCGCCGCTTCATTCCGTGGATGTCGTAAGAAAGGATTAAAACGGTCTTACTACAAAATGTGGTCTAAACTTAGTTCCAATTTAGCCTGATGCACCTTTACTCGTGATAATAAGAGGCGATCGAGATAGCGTCAGGCTTAACCAGGAGCAAGATCAAACTAAATTTTGTAATAAGGATTGCTTTGCACAGAGATGGAAAACTCGTAACAAAACCCTAAACCAATTCATCAGCCAGCGTGACAAAGTATGTATAGCTCCTCAGCTAAGGACAGACCCGCGCCTCATCTAAACTAATGACGATATTGGGATAAAACTATATACCTGGTGGGTAATCGTGGTAACTGACGGTGGTGTAGAGCGCAAAGGGCGCAGCGGCGAGCAAGGATAACGCCCACAGAGCCGCCACGATCCTCAGGGCGCGGCGCAGGCCCGCCATGGCGTACAGGTGCAGCGGGTGGCAGATCGCCAGGTAGCGCTCCAGCGAGAACGCTACTATGGTCAGCACCGATACGTATGAAGCCCTGCAACAGACAGAATAAAGTCAGTTCCAAAGTGCTTTCGTTCTCATGAGCAGCGAGATCATATGCGTGAGTGTGGTCACACAAGCTCAACGGTGGGACGCTGTCAGTACTTGTGTTTACGACAGGCTATTTATATTACCTTTCGCGAATCTGGTGGCGTCTTAGAAAACCGGGAAAATTTCAAAAGTTCAATAGTTGTACTACTAGACGCATTATTGACTCTGGAAGCAAGCATCCACAGGCTGCTGTAGCCTCTTAATCTTAGATATGATTAAATAAATATGACAGCTTCTCACTTGTAATTGAAAATAAATTTTCAGTACACGTAAGAACTAATCAGTGAGAAATAATTATAAATTTTCATTTATTATTTCTTGTTAAATCATCATGGTATATATACATTTTGCGTAAATACGGTAATTATAAACACGCATGCCGTGGCAAACATGTCAATAAGTATCTGGCTATTACGATTCAAAAACAGAACTATTTATTGTATGCTCGGAACCTTGAAAAAACCGGTCAAGTGTCAGTTGGATTCGAGCACCGAGGGTTCCGAACAAAAGATCTAGGTACATAAGTTTATAATTTTCCAAGTTAGTCATATTTACAGTTTTCATGTGTTTTCCTTAAGATATAACGTAGTACCAATAGTTACCATTTTCGCTTATCTAGATAATGAGATCAGATGAATACTGTGAAAAAAAAACATACATGCGAATGTGGTTTCAGTTTAATTTGCTATTAGGTGATAGCATTTGAATGCACCTCAAAATTATACTAACAAGGTATTTGGTTACATACACGGAAAAAAAAGATATCTTGATTCAAGAAAATATGCGGTTATATATGCACTATGCAGTTAAATGTCTTGAATTAAGACGATGTATTTTTTTGAATTCAAAAATGATATCATTTTGAACGAATGTAAACTGCATTCAATCAAAATAACACTGTCGATTCACTAAACATAACGGAATCTTGAATTAAATAATGATTGTCTTATTCCAATGAATTGGTTTTCAATAATACTTTAGTATAACACGATCACGCCATTCAGTCAAGATAACAGAGATTTTGTCCTGAACTCTTCTGCCTTAAATTGAATGAAATAATTTTTTGATTCAATGATATCGGTTTTCTAAACCACTTTATTAAGACGATCATTTCTTCCAGTCAAGATAATATTATCTTGTGCTCATCTCTACACAATTAAATGAATTAAATATAAAGTATTGAATGAAGATTCTGTCTGCCTTGGTTCAACATGATCGATATGATTGAATCAAGTCATTACGTCTTTCAGCCAATATAACTGAAATCTTGGTTCTAAATACCATCTACTTTAAACTAAGTAGATATATTATTGTTCTGAACAATTATTTGTTTTGCATTATAACATCAGCATATTAGCTCAATACAATATTTTGTTTTCGTAAGATTTAACATTTTGAACCAAGCATATCGACTTATCTGATGGAAATCTAGGTATTCGAGTCAATATAATTATTTATTGTCCTAAAAGAATAATTTCTATTTAGAAGAAAATATTCTCTCGGTTTAAAGTATAAATGATCTTCAAAGAAACTGACAAAAGCTTGACTTAATGGAATAAATTTATCAGGGCAAAACCGCACTAAACAGCACCGTTTAGATTCCTTCTCCTCATAGGTATATTAAATGTTTTTGTGGCATTATTGCTATTGTTACGTACACTTTAGTTACACGGCGTATTTACAGTCACGGAAGTTAGGAGACAAAATGAGAGCATACAATCCTCCATTGAGTTCCTCTCGGAGCAAAACATTGAACTTAAAGAAAAGGTAATTAAAATAGAAACCGAAAATAAGGAAAATCTTGCATACATTCAGTCGTTAGAAGAAAAAGTTGAGATGTTGGAAAAGAAACATCGTAGCACTAGTATTGAAGTCAGAAATATCCCAATTTCAAATACAGAATCTAAAGACGATCTTTTAAAGTTATTTCTAAATATTTGTTCAATTGTAAATGCAAAGATAACGGCATCCGACGTCTGCGACATTTACAGAATTAATACTAGGGCCCCAGCGAGCAAACCGATAATCTGTCACCTAAATAGTGTTCTAAGCAAGGAAAGATTTTTGAACTGCATGAAGACATTTAACAAAGCTCACAAACCAAACAGATTAACGACTGAACACCTGCATCTGCAATGTGATATCTACAAACCTATATATATCTCCGACAACTTAACGCCTAAAATGAAAAGGCTGTACTTTCTTGCACGCAGCTTTGCAAGCTCTAATGATTTCTGCTTCTGTTGGGTTGCTCATGGTCGCATATATCTACGTAAAAATGAAGGCGAAAAAACCATTCGAGTTGACTCTGAATTGGACCTGTCAAAATTGCAAAAAGAAATATGACTATACACATGTTATCGCCTTACTGTTCCAATTTTTCTGCATGTTTTTAGGCTATTGTTTATCTATAGAGTTGCTACTTTTATTGTATTTACCTTCACAAATGTAACGCACTTGCCTCAACTACATTTATGCGAACAAAATCATTCTCTAAACTGTGAAATACCCAGACATGACTTGTTGCAATCTCGGTTCCGACTTAGTCATGCATCACAAAATGTCTCATCTTTGTCCCCAACTGAAAGATATACTCCGTCTAGCTATTTTTTGCAACAAAGTCCGAAGACTGTATTTTTGATTTTAAAAATTATTCTTAATCTAAACCAATTTATTGGCGTAATACATCTGGTACGTAAATATATATTTGTTTTCAATAATATGTTATATATAGTCACCTCAAACTATACCTTATTTTTCTTAAATAATCTAAATTATGGCTAATAATATTGATATTGTCGAAGAAATTGACCAATTTCAAGTATCAAATGCATATATCTGTTTACCGGAGCAATGTAAAACGTACTTAACTAATCCCAAAGAATATATGAAAATTTTCCATGTTAATATAAGAAGTCTAAACTGTAATTTTCCGTATTTATTAGCATTATTACAGCGAACAACAATACAATTTGATGTTGTGATCTTGTCTGAATGCTGGTTAAGCAAATGTCCACAACTTCCAGTTCCATCTCTTTTCACTCGGACTATCTTAATCAAAATGATGGTGTGGTTATTTATATAAAAGACAAAATCCCATGTTCGCATGAAGTCGTAAAAATTGATCACTCTAGCTGCATTCTACTCAAATTATCGAACAATTTCACGCTCATTGCCCTCTATCGCTCTCCAGCTCAAAAGAATACTGACAACTTCTTAATTAATCTCGATAAAACCCTAAAATTAATAGAACCATCTGAAAATATTGCATTAATCGGTGACATTAACATTAACATTGCTCATGACAGCTCCGACACTAACTGTGATAATTACTTAAATACCTTAGCTTTTCACGGCCTTTTACCTGCACATATATTTCCAACACACGGTAAAAATTGCTTAGACCACGTAATACTTAAAACTAAAAGCCATTCTATAACTTTAGTTCTTGACTCATTAATTACAGATCATGCACCTACCATTCTCTGTTGTAAACAAAATTTAGTAACTCGTAAAGGATACGGCGTATCAAAACGTTTTGATGTGATATCCTGTTCCAAGCAATTGACATCTTTTGACTACTCTCCTATTCTTGCATGTAGTGACCCCGAACACGCAACACATAACCTAGTTAGTTTAATCTCAAATACTGTCAAATCCAACACAGTAAGTTTAGCGATTCCCAGCAGGAAAAGGATTATTAAACCATGGATTACCCCAGGCTTGCTACGCTGCTTAAGACACCGTGATAAATTATATCATAACACTAAAAAAGACCCTGACAACTCATGCCTCATTACTACTTACAAACGATACAAAAATTTTTGTAATAATTTATTTAAAAAGGTTAAACGACAGTTTGAGCGCGATCAATTTGAAAAAGCTCAAAAAAATCCAAAAGCCACTTGGGACCTCATAAAAAAGCTTTCACACCTTAATTAGCCTTCTACTCCGGCAAACGAACTCCTGTCTTTATGTAAGGATGATACTGATTCACTAAATTCGGTTAATTCTTATTTTGCTAATGTTGGAAAAAATTTAGCTTCGAAGATAGATTATAATTATGTACACCCGGATTTCAACATTATCAATTCAGTCCCTCCCCTCACGTCTATGACTCTTTTTAATACTGATGCTACTGAAATCGAACGTTTAATTGATAGTTTGAAGAGTACGTGTGCTAATGGCTGGGATGGTGTCTCCAATTCCGTTATCAAGTCTGCAAAACATGCCCTTATTCCAGTTCTAGTACACATTTTCAATCTGTGTCTTTCCTGTGGTGTCTTTCCCCAAGCTTTAAAAAAAGCAGTGGTACATCCTATTTACAAATCTGGAGACAGAGGCAGTGTTACTAATTATCGCCCTATTTCAGTATTAACCACTTTGTCTAAACTATTAGAAAAAATCATTAATGTAAGATTGGTCGATTACTTAAGCCATAAACGGATAATTGCTCACAACCAGTTCGGTTTCACCAAAGGTAAATCTGCAGAAGATGCGATACTTACATTAACAGAAACAGTAGCTACTAATTTGAATAACAAAAATAAAACTATTGGTATTTTTCTTGATCTCTCTAAAGCATTTGACACTGTCTCTGTCCCAATATTGATTGAAAAATTGGAGCGTATAGGTGTACGAGGGGTAGTACTCAATTTACTTAAAAGTTACCTTAGTGACCGCTTACAATGTGTCGTGATTAATGGTATTACAAGTAAGGATGAAAAACTAACTTTTGGTATTCCACAAGGTAGCGTTCTTGGACCTACCCTCTTTCTTATCTATATGAACGAACTCTGTAAGTTGTCACTACCACGTTGTAGAATTATTACATACGCAGATGACACGGCCCTTTTGATTCATGGCAAGAACTGGACAGATGCACGCAGACAAGCTGAGTATACCCTTAACATAGTGATGAGTTGGCTGGCACAAAATCTTCTTACCCTCAATTTGGGAAAAACCAATTTCATTACGTTTGCACCAAAAATTTCTTCTCTCCCAGATCCTGATTTTAAGATTCAAGCTCACAAAAGTTACTGTCCTAAACTGCTTGACTGTGATTGTATGTTGCTCAAACGTACATCTAAAATAAAATATCTAGGAGTTTGGCTAGATCATAGACTCTCTTGGGAGGAACACATTAGAGTTACTTCAAGTAGGGCAAGGAAACTTATTTATGTCTTTAAAAACTTGCGAAACGCAGTCGATACTCCTACTTTAAGAACCATTTACATTGCTCTAGGGCAGTCTATTTTGTCATATTGTATAACAGTTTGGGGTGGATCAAAAAAAACCCATTTGTTACGTTTAGAGAGAGCTCAAAGAGCGGTCTTAAAGGTAATGATTTTTAAACCCATTTATTTTCCTACCTGTGAATTATATGCAATTACTGGATTTTTAACAGTACGACAATTGTTTATTTTGTATGTGTTACTTCGAAAGTAGTCTCAACTTGCATACAACCCTGATAATATATCTAACAAACGTAGATCAGATCTAGTATGTAAACTTGAATTCTGTAGATTAGATCTTGTTAAGCGAAATTTCTTCTACCTCTCTCCTCGTCTTTATAACAGGGTTAACAGGATCTTAAATATATATCCACTTACCATAAAGGAATGTAAGAAACGAGTCACGACGTGGTTACAAAAGCTCTCATATATCGAAACAGAAAACTATTTACTTTAATAAATGAAAACTAAAAAAAAAACTAAAAACTAAAAAATACTTAAAACTTAATTTGAGTACTTAATACGAATAACATGATAAAATACTATGGTTTCTGTACGAGGCACATTGTATGTCTGTGTCAGTATTGGTAGATATATTAGTTTAGTTTAGGCAACATGTTAAACATCATTATAATTATCACACAACACACAATTACACTAATAGCATGCATTGAGGCATAGTGCAAGTATAATTTTCGCAAATAAATTTAAACTAGTTTAAAAAAAAAAAAAAAAAAATAGAGTGTGTGTTTATTGTTATTAATTTGGAAGCTAATTATATTGTGTAACTGGAACGCTGCTCCTATTATCTCCGGAGATGGGCGTTAGTGCTGCGACACAGTTTCTTATAACTAATGCAGTTATTAACGTAATTATAAGTGAATCACTGTATATTGTTCCAAATAAATTATTATTATTATTATTATTATTATTTATAAATAATGCAAGAACTCCAAGGGTGCTACACCACTGCTTAGATTTCTACACGACGATTCGGAGATGCGATAAATAAAGTTGTTGTATCTGAGCAGTACTGTAACATATTCGGAGCTCTTGCATGATTTCTGGTTACGTTGTGTAACTGATGTGTGGATAGCAACAATATGCCACAAAAAATAATAAGTATGAGGAGAAGAATGTTAAACGGTAATGCTTAGTGGGGTTTTGCTCTGATAAATTCATTCCATAGAGCCAAGTAGAGGTACAACTGGATCTGAAACAACAAAAATAATTATCACTACAAAGTACTTGAATCATCAAAAACACACATAAACTTTTACTCTACTATTGTCAGTTTCTTATTTAATTCATTCTGGGAAAGTGTTTTAAAAATGAAAACATTCTTAATAAAGTATAAAATATTATTTATTCATTATAAATTAACTTTACAGTAAGCGATTTCCTTAAGATACACAATTAATTAATTCCCATTTTTTTACAATTTTATTGCTTAACTATATAGTCGATATATTATATTATTTTTTTACAGATGCAATGAAATATTACTGTGCCACATATATCAAAAGATCTAATGACCTAAGCCATGATCCCTACGTGCAATACCCTATGCGATAGTTCACTTATCTACATTTTTGCATTTTTTGTGGTCTACAAACCTTACATTTGACAGAATAAGTCTATATTGGCAGACTAAACTTTAAATCTAGACTCAAGTTTCCCGTAACTAACACAATATACACAATAACAATTTTTTTTCGTTGCCCACCTTTTTCATCATCTGCTTTTATATAGAGGCGTTATTATCACCAGGATTCTGAAAGAAAAAAGAAAGTAAAATACAATATTTTTGTCATCATAATAACAGCTCATCTACATAACGTCCCCATCGAAGGACTCGAGCCTTCCTTAAGTTACGGTGTTTAGGCTTTAGTCAACCACGCTGGCCTAGTGCGGATTGGTCGACTTCACATACACCTTTGAATTTCTTCACAGATGTATGCAGGTTGCCTCACAATGTTTTCCTTTACCGTAGACAAATGTACATATGAAATTCGAAAAAAAAAATCACATTGGTACATAGCGGTCTCGAACCTTGAACCTCCCGATTGGAAGGCAAGTGCAGAGTCCACAGCGCAGTCATTTTTGTTGAAATGACTAAGTTTTTATGCAATTTTGTAGCTGACATATTCATGTTCAGTCCGATCTGCTGATTATGAATGTGCCAGCTATAAAATTGTATAACACTTTTTGGTCTAACAAACATTTTTTTAAGTTATGTTATGGACAATATAATCCAAAGGTGCAAGGTGACTCGATTTAGGTGTTCCGGAGTGTATAAACGACCATGAGCCATCGGACTCGCCCACCGAGGGTTCCAGTAACATTATAGAGATGCAACCGCATTTTATCGTATGCTTAGAGGATTTTTAAAACTTTTGAAGGATTTTTTATGATTTCCAAAAGCAAAGTAAAAGAATTCAAAGAAGTTGTATTCTACGTTGCATAAGTGTTGACTCACCTCAAATAATATCATGATACTCTCTGACATTCTTGAGTGAAAGCTTCCCAGTCTTGGATGACTCCCAGGATGTCTTTCCATGGATCCTGGGACGGGTGGGATAATGTAGGCTTGCGTCGAACCCATGTCAACTCCGTTGGTAATTTTGTATCTGAAAATTTATATTTTCAATGTTATTTGGAAACGTCAAATGTCATATACGAGGTGTAACAAAGTACCTTACACTAACACTCAAGGAAGTGAATGAATGTTAAAAATTTCCAAAGTAACATCTATCGAAATATGAATTTTTTTTACTACAAAACAAATTTAGATTAAGTATATTGGTATACTCACTGCAAAACGTTGAATTAAATCTTTCGGAATTTTCCAGGACTCCAAAAGAACAGCAATAATATTTTTTGGTACGGTCATTGTAATAGCGCGCTGCTTGCTTCATGTTTCACTAAATTTGATCTGAGAACTATTAAAATCATCACATCACATTAACATTATATTGGCACAGTATTCGTTGGTTTTCATACTCCAAACCAGTCGCAAACACAGAAAGAATTCATCAGACGAAGGCTTCTTCACTGAATAAGTCAATCAGGAACGCGTAGTGTGGTATGGTTGACGGATTGTGGAAGAATACTTGCACAAGTTCTCTGTGGAAATTGTGTTTTTCATCCAAGCATTGTGTATTACATATAAAAATCTGACATCTTGTTTGAAAGTAAAAGTTGTAAACCGAAAGTGATATTGCCTTAGTTGAAAAGAACATTTGTTTTCAAAGTAAGATAACAGAATTCTTGTGCTAAAGCAATATCGCATTAGATTAAAATTCTATTGACTCTATTCAAAATTCACAATTTATTTACATTAAAACAGTCATAAATTTTCGTCCAAGAAAAATAAAAGGTTGGACGGACAAAAGATGTACTTGTAACAAAGAAAACTACGGTATTAAAGCAAAATTTTCAAATATTTTAATTGAAGAACTTTTTACATTAAAATAATATATACACACTCTTGAACGAAAACAAAGAGAGTTGTGATATAAAACCTCAGTGTATTCGAACCAAGACAATGATTTTCTTGTGTTAAAGTAATGTTGCATTCTATTAACAATCTGTTGACTCCATTCAATAATGTCTTTAAATTTCATCAAAAAAATAAAAGTTTCATCGGGAAACAAAATTTACTTTGATCAATTGGCTGTGATATTAAAACAAAATTTTGGAATAAGTATATCAATCCAAGAAGTTTTTGTATTGAAATAAAGCACACACACCCTTCCACGAAAACAGAGAGAATTCAGATGAAAAACATCACTCTATTAGAACCAAGACATCGGTTTTCTTGTGTTAAAGAAATATTAAATTATATTAATATTCTATTAGTTTAGTTTAATATTATAACTGAGTTTCGTTGCATATTTATAAATACTTGATCTAAAGGCATATTTTGTAAAACAAGAACATGAAAGTATTGAAACAATTATTTGAGATATCTTTGGTCAAGTAAGTTTCATGTTATTGAAGCAACGAAATTAACTTCAGGTTAAAATAATATGTTCGAATTGAATTAAGAAAATGAACATTCTTAATTCAATTCCGTGACATACTGTTTCAAAGTAAATTGTTTTGTCTCAACAAAATATGTTCAAGACAATATAATGTTTTGAATGAAAGAAATCCCGGAACTCTTTTTTTTTCCGTGTAATTTGCTTGAAGAAAGAAGTTAGGTAATGTACTAAACCTCAAGATTTTTATAAAAAACGGTTACCAGCGCAAATTTTTTACAACATATATCTCATTAATATTTGATGCTTAATAGTAATATCCAATAAAATAATCAAAACAAGGAGTTGTAGATTTATGTGCAGGTTTAGCTAGTTTGGTGGGCCTACCCTGAAAGTGTAACAGAACTATTTATTGTATGCTTGGAACCTTGAAAAAACCGGTCAAGTGCGAGTTGGATTCGCGCACCGAGGGTTCCGAACAAAAGATCTACATAAGTTTATAATTTTCCAAGTTAGTCATATTTACGGTTTTCAGATGTTTTCCTTAACATATAACGTAAGACATTGCATCTTGCTGTAATTTCATGAGTTAACGAGAAATCGCAAAATATTGAAAAATATATAACAATATCTTTTGATCGCGTTGACTTAAAAGTTTGATTGCAGCTGAAAGAGATCGTAAACCCGAGTACTTAGTGTACTCGTAAGTATCAGTTTGAAATCTCTACGAGTTCCCGAGATAAAGCGACTTGACTGACAGACGGACAGGCGGACAACGACGGAGCCCTAAAAGGGAATCCAAATTACAAAATTGAATGCAAAACCAACATTTTGGTATTAAAATCCTCTTTGAATGATCGAATCTTGTCTAAATTTAAATATTAGCCACATAAATAACTTTACTTTTCAAAGAAAACAGAAACTTCCGAGCGTTGAAAGGGAAGTGAAACAACATTTTTGTCGAACAATAGTATATGTTTGTTTATAAATAAACTTCGAAGGCATGGCTTTCCATTACGAGCCATTTGGCCAGTTCCAACTTCGCTTTTAGTCATATCGGATCTTTATTCAAATTGAAGAGGCGTTGATAATGTAGCTTTTGTTGTAATCTCAGAACAATAACTAAAGCAGTCGTAAGTTGTAATACTAACGGATCTCAGATTGCTGACATTAATATGACATATGAAGCAGACTAGCAGTGACATCACTAGACTTTTGTTACGTTATAAAGGTGCTAGAAATCAGCGTAAGTACCATTTTGCTCAAAGACTGTCGGCGTCGGACGGTACGGTCGTCGGACTTTCAGTGTGATTATAATGTGTAGTTAGGTTTTTTGGTAGTGGACAGACTAGCACCTAGACCCTGGCTTCATGCCTTCCATCATCAAATATTGGAACATTCATTGATTCAATCACACTGCGCATAGCTGTTGTAGGTCTCCGTCTAGGGGCTGAGGTTTGTATTGTCCACTGTAGTGTTTCATGCCCCCCTAGACAAGATGTCTTTCAATAATCGTTATCGCAATCGCTAAATGTACAATGTATGAGATTTGACAATTGCGCTCGAAAGCTAAGCGAGGGCTTATGTCAAATCCCATACATTTTCCTTCTAGCGATTGCGATAGCGATTATCGAAATGCGTCTTGTCTAGGGGGGCTGTGGAGTTAATGTGAGCCGCCTGGGACACCATGGTCTTCTGTGCTCTTCCTGTGCAGGCCGCCATTTGCAACACGCTACATTGAATGACATCCTCGCAGGAGCACTTGTTAGCGTCAACGTCCCTGTGGCTCTACAGCCACATATTGCCAGGGACGATGGCAAGCGTCCTGATAGAATGTCACTAATATCGTGGAGGATGGACCGTTAGGACGCTACATGCGTACACACTGGCGGCGTCCTACCTCCCGGTCCTGCTAGCGGAACTGTGCGGCGGCTGATGCATGCGAGAAAATAAAGTCGTGAACCCCGCGCAGGCAGCTTTCTTGCGCAGAGGCATTCCTTAGCAACTATATGCCAAGGGTCCCTCATTATTTTCATAGATAGTGTTTTTTTGGTAAGCTTTTAGTTCTTTGTTTAGGTTTAGATTTTATTTAATTTGTAAGATTCATCTTTATTTATAGTACAAATTAAATTTAATTATTATTTTTGTTTAATTACCTTCAATAAATTTTTGAAAGTTTCAATTAATCGTTTTGGTCATGTCGATACTTGCTCAATACTTGTGTTATAAAATCATTTAGCTTAGAATATTTGTAAACCTTCTGACTTCAAATAATATGACACTGTTAATTTTATCCAAATTCAGTTCCTTAAAGATTCTTAAAAGAGGGGCAAAAACTTGACTTTCTGTATTTTTCCCTCTCTGTTCTGTTTCCTTCTCTTGTAGAAACGTTTCCAAATTGATGGAAGTCAAATTTTCTTCTATTTGTGTTTGCCTGCACACATCTTTATGTGGATCAGAACTACATTTTTTAAATGTTCGACATTCTATTTTATACATACCTAATCATAATTTTCGACGATAATATAGATTTCATATTGATTGATTGGAAATAACGCATGGCGTCATACATATAGGTATGTAAATTTCACCTTGCGACTTAACGAGCCCCCACTATCTTGAAATTGCTCAATCTCAGTATGTTTTTTAATTCAGCAGAGATAAATATGTGTCTGACATTTTAAAATATCGACTAATTAAATTTCAAATTTTCATACTAAGTCCGCATACCTATTATGGTCGGGAAATATAAATACTCGTACCACTTTGTGCACGTTTGTTGTTGTTTGTGTACTGGGTTTAATCATCGTCATCTTCACCATAGCTCATATATGTCCCCACCGAGGGGTTAAGCCTACCCTAAGTTATTAACCAACCACGCTGGCGCTGGATTGGTCGACTTCACATAAATTTAAATTCAATATTGTTTATTCAAATTGGATTATTACATAATCACTTTTGCACTTCAAAGAAGCTACGTCAATGGTTCACAAGTCTACGGCGGGAAACCTTGTACTGGAAAGAAACAGCAAGAAAACCAGCAAGGGTTATTTTTCTCACTGTATTGTTACAAAGTCAATTGGAAGCTTACCTCAAAGCAAAAGTTTGAACTCAAGATGTGTCAGTTTATATTATACCTTTAGGCAAGATAAGACTTCATTAATATATCGTCTTACGTCTCCGGACCTTTTTAACTTCTATGTTAATGACCTGATTGTGGAGCTGAGAAGCACCAAAATCGGATGTCATATCGGTAACGTATGCGTCAATAACATAAGTTACGCTGACGATATGGTGCTTCTCAGCCCCTCAATCAGCGGTTTAAGGAAGCTACTAGCGATCTGCGAGAGCTACGCTGCTAGACACGGCCTTAAATATAATGTGGCCAAAACAGAGATGCTCGTTTTCCGCGCTGGCAGAGGTCCGGAGACTGTACCTAATGTGTACTTGTTGGGTTCGCCGGTGAAGGTTGTGAGGCAATTCAGGTATCTAGGACACATAATGACCGACACCATGAAGGATGACCTGGATATGGAACGGGAGAGAAGGAGCCTGTCCATCAGATGCAATATGCTCGCGCGAAGGTTTACAAAGTGCACAGATGAGGTGAAGGTCACTCTGTTCAAGGCTTATTGCATTTGCCTATACACCTGCCAGCTTTGGACAGATTATACCAGAAGTGCCCATCATGCCATAAGGGTGCAATATAATGACGCATTTCGCATCCTTATGCAGAAGCCTAGATATTGCAGCGCATCGGGCATGTTTTCTGATGAACGGGTTCCCGATTTCTTTGCGGTTATTCGATCCCGTATTGCTTCTTTCTGGGAAGGAATACGAAAATCTAATAATGCTATACTGCAGTGCCTGTCCGAGGATATACAAAGTCCTATATATCGATTTTGGATATTCGCTCACCAGAACGAGAACAGAAAATGATGCAACTTAATTGTGTAACATATTTTAGATTTTTTCTTTGGATTTTATTTTATTTCTTATTGTTGTATAATTATGGGTTATGTTGCCTTGAAATAAAGAATTTTATTATTATTATTATATCAATCAAAATAAATTATTAGGTGTGGAGCTGACCTCGTGTCCTTAAATTTAAGGTATTTTTTATTATTTAATGACCAACGGTCGGTCTAAACCAAACTTAATTACTAACTTAACTTAGCATCGAACCGCGTAACTCGAGATCTCTATACAGTGGTATTAGCCAAACTTGGTCAAACTAATTAAAAAATTTCTGATCGCTGTAGCATCGAACCGCGTATGTCGAGATCTCTATAATAATTTCCCGAAAAAAGAGTGATTTAATCGAATTACTTAAACAGGGAGTTATGTTTTTGACTTTAACTATATTTAACATTCAATAGAAAGTTATCAAACGAATAATACAATAATTTTAACCAAATAGACAAAGCTATATTCTACCACTGAACAAGACATATTGTTAAACTTCGAACAAATTTTACAATACTACGAAAAAGTTAGCAAAGGTTCATTCCTTTTAAAGTTTAGGAAACATTTTGCGGGAAGCTAGCTAGTTAGAGAGATCCGTTGCCGCTATCAAAAATATTCTTTTCAAAGCTGATTTAATTTCTTCTTCAAGTTTGGTAGTTATTAGGAATATTTCAGTTATGGTTAGCGATATTTTCTGACAATTTCAAAAGAAAGGAAAGATTGCTTCGCTATGCCCCCATACCCAGCTGTACACAAATAAAGCAATCAATTTTTAAGACAGGTATAGATTGAATTAAATTTTTTATTTTAAGTCCTATTTCTCGTTTTTTTTGTTTCTCTGTAAAAC
Source organism: Schoenobius gigantellus (assembly GCA_963935595.1). Lineage (NCBI taxonomy): Eukaryota > Metazoa > Arthropoda > Insecta > Lepidoptera > Crambidae > Schoenobius > Schoenobius gigantellus. The sequence continues at coordinate 42,180,169 of OZ012541.1, read as the reverse complement.
AGAGGTAAGTAGATAGAAAATAATGACGTTCTCGTGTAAAAACAAACTATGGTTTCCTTTTGTGGTGAGACATTTTTAAAGGCATAGAATAATAGGAAATCGTTTAAGCGAGTTCAGTTAGCTATTTATCCCAGCGGAGTTTAAATTTGGATTAAGAGGAAATAAAAGTCTATATTTCTTCTCAAAAGGTAGAATGGTTGCTTCAATTTGACAGGCGTCACATATTAGTTTGGTATTGGCACCGCAAACAATGTCGTGGCACAATGGCACTATAACGCGGCATAGCAACGGTGCCACTCCAACCCAACTCCAAGTAATATAAAAAAAAGATATAGTCGAATATAGAACCTTTTCGCAAACAAATGATTGCATGCAATGGCACTATAACGCGGCATAGCAACGGTGCCACTCCAACCCAACTCCAAGTAATATAAAAAAAAGATATAGTCGAATATAGAACCTTTTCGCAAACAAATGATTGCATGCAATGGCACTATAACGCGGCATAGCAACGGTGCCACTCCAACCCAACTCCAAGTAATATAAAAAAAAGATATAGTCGAATATAGAACCTTTTCGCAAACAAATGATTGCATGCAATGGCACTATAACGCGGCATAGCAACGGTGCCACTCCAACCCAACTCCAAGTAATATAAAAAAAAGATATAGTCGAATATAGAACCTTTTCGCAAACAAATGATTGCATGCAATGGCACTATAACGCGGCATAGCAACGGTGCCACTCCAACCCAACTCCAAGTAATATAAAAAAAAGATATAGTCGAATATAGAACCTTTTCGCAAACAAATGATTGCATGCAATGGCACTATAACGCGGCATAGCAACGGTGCCACTCCAACCCAACTCCAAGTAATATAAAAAAAAGATATAGTCGAATATAGAACCTTTTCCTTTTTTTGAAGTAGGTTAAATAAAAAGCCGTCGTCGTTGTGCTGAGTGTGCTCTGTTGTTATACAGAGTGTCGCAAAAGTAATGTCATTATTCAACATTTTTCCAAATGGCGTCAAATTGTATTACATTAATTTCTATGCAGCAGAGCGATTCTATAAGAACTGTAAGTAAAATTCGAATCTGAATCCGCGGTGGGTTCATGAATTGGTATTCTGTATAATCATTCTGATCTCGTTTCTACACTAGCGCCACTCGTGCGAGCGTGGCCGCGAAACGAATCACGCAAACGTGAGATTTTGTATGACATGACGTTTGAATCGGCATTCTGTAACGGAAATCCGTCATCACTCCGACGCACACTTCGCTCTTGAACTCGAATTCATCTGAATGTCATTCAAGACCTAAAGCGAAGTGAGTGTGAACGTCGAAGTGATATGCGGGATTTTGTTTGTATTTTATAGAATCGACATGCTGTAGTGATAGAATTAGTTGACAACAAGCTATTGAATATAATGAATTCCCGCAAGACGTGGAATTTCAATTCAAGTACAGATCGAGCCTCGAGGGATGTCCCGGTTTGAATATTTGATCTGGCTAGCAATGGACTGCCTGCGAACGTCGCAAGCCTTCTTTTTTAGGAATATTTATAGTAGTTAATCTCGCGCTTACCAAAATTAATTACATGATATTGCAGGTCTTGAAAGCTGACACTGAAAAGAAATCAACAATTTGGAGTCGGATGCTTATTGGGCACTTATTCTAAATCAAACGAGCAAAATCGTGCTTAAATTCGGAATGTGGTCATTGCAGCAACACATTTTTTTACTATTTAAAGTCAACAGTTACATCTTTAAATAAGCTTTCGTGAAAACAATTATTATTGGTGTTGAGATACTCGATTAGGAGGCTCTTTAATCATTTTAGGAGTTGATAACACCAAGTGGATGAGGTGGAAATCGAGTATGTCCTATACACTACGAGGAAAGGGCGCACACGTTTTTCGAATAGCCATTGGTATAAGAACAGTATCTACGCCACAATCCATCACGCAGAAAATATAATTTAGGTGTTTGGGATATGTGAGGATGGTAAGAAGTTCCCAATAATGCCTCACCGAACATACTAGTAGACAACCTCGCCTGCTTGCCGTTTATTTACTTCTCGATCAATGAGGATAAATAACAAGGCTTTGGCTCCAAATCCCCGTTCTAAGCACTGGACTTATTATCGCTGATAGACATATTATGTCTGTAATTTGAAATGGCTGTTATAGCTTCCACGCCAGAAATGTAATTACCGGCTTAGACTTATGCAAGCCGATAGTGCTAGGGCGAAAATCTGTTACGCTATCGCTTTTCTAATCATTTATAATGCTAACTATTATTATAATATAAATATTATTATAATGCAATAGGGAATATGCATGATTTTTTTTATTTCATTAATTAATCATTTACATGTTTATAACATAGAAAAAATATTCTTTTTTCAGTTTTTATTAATCTCATCACTAACCAGCTGTTCGTATCATTTGTATGCCGGTGATCTTTAACCTTACGCTCAGGCTGGTATTGACGATTTAAATGAGGCTATTGATAAAGTTAATGAAGACTTTATTGCTATCAAAACTTGGTCTACACGGGTTGGGAATCCTCGTGAACCCGGCAAAATGCCAAGCAATTATTGTTCGTGGTCCCAGAATTATATCAAAAGTGGACACAATGAATTTGCATCCGGTTATATTTGACAACATTGTTGTCCCATTTTGCAGCAATGTAAAGGATCTTGGCCTCTACGTAGACTCGACGCTTAACTGGCAGCCTCAGGTTATTGGCATCTGTCACCGGGTGAGTGGAATGTTACGGTCTCTATACCGATTAAAGAACTTATTTCTACCTCCCGACATTAAGAAAATGCTTGTTCAGACCTTGATCTTTGGCTTCTGAATAACTGCATTTGATTCGTTTACAACTTGAGAAAATATGACCATATATCTGAGCATCGGCTACGTTTGAACTGGAGACATCGCGGGACCCGCTCTTGTCAAAGGTGCTAAGTTACATTCGCGGTTGGCCGGCACAATGTGAAGTGACAAATCTTCAACCTTATTTTAATAGGAACAAAGAACTGTACGGGGAATTGGGTTGCATCATGTGGGGCCATAGGCTAGTAGATCCAGAAAAATGAAAAGATAAGGTATTAGGGTTAATCCACGAGCCGCACATAGGCATATTTAACTCAAAAGCTCTAGCTCGTAGTTACTTGTGGTGGGCCGGCGTGGACGAGTGGAGGCCGTGTGCCGCGCGTGCGGCGTGTACGGTGTACGCAGCGCAGGCGGACGCGCCGCGCATGTGGCCGTGGCCGGGCCGGCCCTGTGCTCGGCTGCACCTTGACTTTATGGGCCCAATTGCAGGAAAGACTTATCTGGTAGTAGTCAATGCAATGTCCAAGTGGATTAAAGTTTTCAACGTTACGAGTACTACTGCCAGCGGCTTGATTGATAGACTGAGCGAATTATTTTGCAGATGGGGGTTACCTAAGCAAGTCGTCAGTGATAATGGTTCACAATTTGCTTCAAAGGAGTTTGATATCTTCACGAAGCGACATGGTATAGAACACATATTTACAGCTCCTTACCAGCCTTCCTCAAATGGATTAGCGGAAAATGCGGTGCGCACTCTAAAACGGGTCATAAAAAAAGCTATACTCGAAAAACAAAATGTCGATCGAGCACTTTGGGCTTTCTTGTTATACTATAGCAACATTGAACACTCGACCACAGGCGAAAGTCTAGCTATGCTACTGTTGGGAAGGCGAACGCGGACATGCTTAGATATTATCAAACCGGATAGAGAACGTCAAGTGCAGCGAGCACAACAGCGTCAGCGAGAAATGTTAGCTGGGGTCAGTATAGGAGCGTCGGCGGGGACGAAGAAGTGTGGTACAGGCAATTTCTCAAAGGGGAAAAATGGGTCCCCGGTCGAATCGTAGACGTTATAGGCCCTAGTAATTTCAAAGTGTTAGGTAAAAACGGAGAAACGGTTCATAGGCATATTGATAAATTACGTAGCCAGCAAAGTAAAGGTAGATTATCACTCGTGACCACTACGGCGAGTTCGATAACCCAAGCGCAAATACTCAGACAGACCGCTCGGAGCCAACAGGGAGCACAGTATCAGAGGAACGGTCGGAGCTGGCGGCGGGCGCGGTGACGTCGCCGCCGGGTCTGGCGGACCAAGCGGGTTCGGCTTCGGCTAACGCTTCTCCGGCTTCACCGGAGTGGCAGTTCGAGTCGCCCGCCCCAACCCGCTACGCCCCGCCCGACCCGAGCTCGCCCTATCCGACAGTGAAGGCTGAATAAACCTAATTATAAATTATAATGTAATGTCACTCAAATTAAGCACTGTACATAATTGTATATTTTGTATTGTTATTTTTGTAGATTTGTGTTGTTATTAGATTCCCACTAATTTAGTATGGAGGAGTGTAATGTAGGTAGATTAGAATTATTCTCGTTATCTGATTACTTCACTTTGCAGTCTGTAGTCAGTCTCGAAATAAACCTATATGTGAACGGACGTACATAGACCAATTTTGGCTTACGGGAAGTAGTGAAATTAAAGATGTCATGTTTTGGTGTAATGCGACATGCGATAGATGGACGAAAAATAGCGGAGTAATAGGTGAGCATACAAAAAATAAAATGTAACAGTTAATCATAGAACCTACTCCTTTTTTGAAGTCGGTAAAAATGTCCAAGTAACCGTTTGAGAATAAAAGAACATCTACCTGCTAAGTATTACTTTTACTTTATTTCGTCCATAGGAGGCGCTGTTGTCCTTCGACTTTATTTCCAGTTGGTGGTGGTAGACTTCGTAAGTGGTGGGGAAGAGTCAATAATTCATTAATAACAATATTGCATTATCAACAATTAAAGAGATTATTATAAAATATGAAAAGATGATTGTAAATTATGGCATATCATTAATATTTATGTACTATATTTATGAATACTGAAGAATATTATTCGTTTCGCAGCGCTATAAAACCTTAATTATTGAATAAAATTTAAAAAGTTTACAATAAAAAATATTCATTAAAACGCCCTCTATAAAAATAATCTGAGATATTTTTTTTTTGTAAAGTGGTCAGAAAGAAGTTATAGTGACCAAAATATTTTTTTCTTAATGTTTTTATCAATTTTCGCTTATAACTTTGTTATTTTTGGTTCACAACTAAAAGTTACTTGTCTAAAGTTGTAGAGAATTTTATTTAAACTAAAAATGTTTTAATATTTTTTTTTCTGAGACCTATAGTTTGTCAGATAAACCTAAAAACTATTTGCACCCTTCTTTCCAAGATGGCGGCCGTGGGACAAGGGTTGCAACCCCACAAACTTGGATTTAACTTTACACTAACCCCTCCTTTATATCTAAACAATAAAATTGCGTCCTTTGACAAATGCACAATTAGCCCAAAAAAATACATGTTACATTTCAATGGATATAGACTTTGAACTTTGGAGCGATAGAAGAACGCAAGATCAACGAATGGGATAATAAAACACAAGCCACATTCTACATTGTATTGACTGCAGGGAGTTTCAGTGTTGCAAACAATAAAAAAATAACAAAATGGGAAATCCCATTTAAATTTCTATGTAGTGCTTAGTTCAAAAACTGGATCACGTTAGCCCGAAGTTCTTAATTGATCGGCAACTATGGCGTGGAATTTTAGACGGTTAAATTAATTTCTGGATTTCGCTCCGTTTGAGAATATGTCAGAGACCGCTTTTGGAATGTGCGCAAATCTAGCACAGTCTAATCATTCAATTACACAGTTTTTGTTTTAAAAAGCTTTTATTTAACATGCAATGTAAATGTTATTGTAAAAGTGCATATATTGGTAAATCTTAGGTTTTGCTAGTAAATCTTAGGATTTATTAAAAAGATACGAATTTTGGGCCTTTTATCAGTAGAGTTTGGAACATGTTACGTTTTACTAATGATGATTGGTAAATGTTGGTTTAGAGAATAAAACAAAGTGTATTCCTTTGTAATTTTTTTCAAATTTACCTATCGATCAGAACCTTACAAATTGTTAATTATCGTTCTAATTGGCCTGATTTTCTGCTATATTCAAACATCCACTAAACTTTGACGAGATTATTATGTCTTAGTTTGGGTCAAATATTGCATGTTAAATTTGACCCTCTTGCCAGTTTCCGATTTAATTCTGATGGCAATGCAATTATGCATGTTTAATATTTGTTGTAAATTCAAAATGGCGGATTACATATTTTTATACAATTCCCCCAAAATTGGTATCAAATGAAAGGGATCGACTTAAATACAGTACAGTTAGGACAGTTAGTTAAATACAGTTAGTGGAAAAAAAATCGAATCCAAGAAGGCCGCTGTCACAAAATGGCGGATCACATATTTTCTACAACCTCCACAACATGGGCATAAACAGGCATAGAAACATGTCCAGCGATAACGTAAAAAATACTAAATAAAATAATTGTAAAAAAACTTTTAAAAAGAAGCTTTTATTCCTGTGCTCTAAAATCTGGAAAATAATATAAATTGATGGGTTTTATTTAATTAAAAATTTATTTTCCCAATTTTAGACCATTTAAATAAAAGCTTGTTTTTTTGTTATCTGAAATTATTGTTCTATTTTATATAAATTTCTCAGGCACCAAGTTAGATCCTAATGATGGAATCTCGGGTAAATTGAGTTATAAAAATCTAATAATTTCTAGACTACATACTAAGTTTCTTTTTTCTTTTCATTTCATTTTGCAGTCGAATTTGTTAATGTACTTTTTTTAGATCTCCACAAGAACATCGCTTAGCACTGAATGCAATACAAAAAATCTGATGTATACCACATCAGATTTTTTGTATTGCATTCATTCATTGTTTGGGATCATTTTTCATTGCTCTTTTTTTGAAGCCGGACTTATTTTGATTGCCTAATATTTTTTTAATTTAATATTTTTTAATATTGTTCCGTCCGCAGTATCACCTATCTTGTTTTTATTTGTTCCCGTGAAAATTTTGTTATTGAAAAAACAAATTTTCAATCAGTATTTCACTCATAAAGCGAGGAATCTATACTATATATACCTACTTATTTCAATTTATTAGCCTAAATTTTTACCAAAAATGAAACCGACTACAAAAACACCAAAAAGTAATAAATAATATAAGAATACGTACAACATCACAGTTTATATTGAATAAGATAAGAAAATTCGAAGAGTGGACGTTAGCGTTACAAAAGGAAACTGGAAGCACCTTGTCTTGCCCCGCTAGGGTACCTTTGCGAAGCAAGACATTCTTTCCCTACTTATGGTCGTAGAGCACATATCAACTCGTAAACGGAACGTAAACGTATCAACTCTAGCCGTTCAGTATTGTTTGTATGAAACTCCCTACTGTAACGCACACTAATCGGAATCGTAACGTAATCGCCTCGCCTCGGGACAAGCTCACGAACCGCAGTACGGTGAGTGGTCGACTTGCCGCACCCGCGCTTACGTCTCACCGTACGCTGTCTTACGACTCTCCGTACCCTAGCTTACGTTTCTTCGTCCACGCCCCGCTCCGCGGCCTGGGGCCCTATTCTTTAATCATTCTCCCGGCATCGAGCGCTTTGCAAGTGTCATTTGTGCTCGATTACTATTGATTTTCGTTTCTTTGGTGATGAAAATCAATAGAACGTTCGGATACTGACCCGCGCGACACCCCGCCTAGCCGTCAACCAGCGGCCGGCGAGCCGTAATCGCGGCGTCGCCTTGCCGTATCCGAGTCGACACGGAGCTGCTGATCGATCGGTAAGGCCTTGGTCTCCTATTAAATGCTGTAAGCGGCATTCGACTTCAGCGTAAATGTTCCGATCGACGTCTGAACGCCAGGCACAGCGTCAGCGGTCAATACATCTCATACGCGAACGACGACGTCTCGTTCACAACAGGTAGTCGACAAACAGTTCTCGCGTGTAGTCGTCTAATATAAAATGGTTATAAATTCGACACTTTTGGTTGGCGGAGCTTATATTACTTGAAGAGGAGGTACAAAACGACCGCATACGAGGAAAAATCAAGGCAATAAGGCACCGATTATATTTATGAAGAGAAAGAAAGAAGGATGTTTCCAGATTTTGATAATGAAACACTTAAAAGACAATAATACTAAATTTATTTTATAAAAAACGTCATCAAAAAGGCATCCTAATCCCATATCACCTGACGAAAATTTGCCGTAAACATTTGTGTTTATAAATATTATTTTTATGTTCCTTGTCACTTTTATTGTATAATGCACTATAACATTGGACTGATTCACTCTTCGTCCTTTTCTTTATCAAATTTCGACATTTTGTACTGACGCCAAATATGACGTTTACGCTGCAATGGTTCAAAATAACTAGAGACGCGGCGCAAAGCGTTTGAATGTCGCCTACGGCATCCACACGCCAACGTCAGCATGTGAAAGAGACCATAACAGTACATTTCTATAGTAAGCATCGTGACGCGGCGTACGGCGTAACGCTGTACGCGGCCGACGGCGTTTATAGGAGACCATAGCCTAACGCGCTTACGTTAGGTTGACGCTTGGTTGACGGCGAGGCGATACGGTGACGATCCCTTTCTGAGTTGATATGACTGTGTGCTACGACCTTTAGGCGGCAAGATACGGAAGGATGTCTGTAGGTTTTTATTCCCTGTAAACCTCCTTGTTATCACTGTTCTTGTCGCTGTCTTGTTAAAGGTTTTTTTTATTAGGTATCCAATTCTTATTGTTTACATTATAAGCATCCCGATATTAACACTTCCACTCTGGAAGTCGTATTAAAATATAAATACTTAAATCGGAAGTCGTATTAAAATATAAGTACTTATAAATCGAACGCATACATTACTTTAGTAACCTGTTATCGGTACAACAGTAAGGTGTCAATGTCTGCGAGTAATATTCCCGCGGCATCGCTCACCTCACCCAGACAACCGGTTACGACATCACACTACAGGATGCTCCGCAAGGAAGATACGCCTATAATTTTCAAACATATAAGGCCATGAAGTGAGGCCATGGAATGGTGGGCTAGTCTCCTTTGGTACCCCTGCTCTTGTTTCTGTTTTCCTCTTGTCCCCTTGTTGTGATCTTACCGTAGTCTTATTATGGCTGGATGGATGCTGCAACCCCTGAACCCCGTCATTAACGCGGGCTGGCCCTTCCCGTTGTCCTTTTCCTTGTCGCCCTCTTGTTATGGTGGATAGCTTCGCTCCCTCTGGTAGCGGGAGTTAGTATACTTCGTTGCCTAGTAGTAACATTTACTATTCGTCTTCATTATTCCTGCTTTTGTATCTTTTAGTAGACATATTAATAGCCGTTCAATGTGCACCTACTCACTAACACAAATGTCGAAGCTAAAGAGGTATCTTCTAAGCATATCACACTACACTTTGTAAGCACATTTGATGCACATTTATACCTCTTACTAGCGAAAATATATTCTGAGTAGGTACGTAGCCTTATCAAATACTAGCTTTCCGCTCGCGACTTCGCCCGCGTTATTTTTGTTTTCCCGAGGGAATTTTTTTCTCGTAGGAAAATTACCCTATGTCCTTCCCCTGGTCTCAAACTATCCCTATTGTTAAAACTTCTTAGAATATAAATTCAAAATAAGGCCAAAGAAAAACATAATAGATGAAGAGACAGATGAAGCGGACAGTTATAGAATGAAATGGATAGTCACGAAGAAGAAGGTAGATAAAAGGGTCTATCCACAAGAGAATACAAATTCCGTTTGTAACCACGTCAACTCTAAATATGAGTCAGAAAGTATAATTTACCTGAGTTGGAACTTAAAAAGTTTAACGGCAACATAAAGAACTGGTTGTCATTCTGGGGACAGAGTTGCGAAGCTAAAGACGTCTACAGGATTGAAGGTAAGGCCTATCCAGAAATTATTCAAATTAGAAGTTTCGACCCAAACATATGTTCAAGATAGGAACCCTAGAACGCATACACGAAGTGGACGCATTATAAAGGTACCAAGCCGTCTTGGTGTTACTTAAATAAGTCTCAGTGGCCCTTTTCTGTTAATATTGGAGATTATGTATATTTATACTAGGAATTAATGTGTGTGTGTGGACTAGGAATTGATCTGTGTCTTTAGGTTTGGAGGATGTTAAAACTTCATAGAATATTATTTTGAATTTAAGCTAGGTACAATGTTATGTCAGGTATACTATGTTATTGTGATTGTCAAATACTACATTGAGAAAAATGAAAAATTATAAACATTGAAACAAAAATATCTTTTTTCTTAATACAGATGTGTCAGATTTAGATCACATTGATTCCAAAAACTTGAACTGTCGTTTAAAATATTTACAAAAGCTGCGTGATGATTCTAGACACAGATTCCGTACAAAATATTTGACTTATCTTTTACAAAGGGGAAAGTCAAGGACAGATGAATTGAAGGTAGGAGATGTAGTTATTGTTGAAACAGAAGAGAAGAGGTTAAAGTGGTCACTGGGATTCGTTTTAGAAATTGTTAAAGGTAGAGATGGAGTTGCCAGAGTTGCGAAGGTAAAGACGTCTACAGGATTGAAGGTAAGGCCTATCCAGAAATTATACAAATTAGAAGATTCGACCCAAACATATGTTCAAGTTAGGAACCATAGAACGCATACACGTAGTGGACGCATTATAAAGGTACCAAGCCGCCTTGGTGTTACTTAAATAAGTGTCAGTGGCCCTTTTCTGTTAATATTGGAGATTATGTATTTTTATACTAGGAATTAATGTGTGTGTGGACTAGGAATTGATATGTGTCTTTAGGTTTGGAGGATGTTAAAACTTCTTAGAATATTATTTTGAATTTGAGCTAGGTACAATGTTATATCAGGTATATTATGTTATTGTGATTGTCAAATACTACATTGAAAAATATGAAAAATTATAAACATTGAAACAAAAATATCCTTTTTCTTAATACCTATACCAACTTTCATCAAAATCGGTTCAGTAGTTTCGAAGCCTATTCAATACAAACAAACAAACAAACAATCAAATCTTTTCTCTTTATAATATTAGTATAGACAATGATAAATCTATTACGCTACAGCACCCGGCAATGACCACTTAAATGGAAACAAAATTACATCGTTTCCGTTGGTCCCAATGAAGCGGAATAGGTTATTGCAAATTGCGCGCCCTAGAGAAATCCATTTACATTTTGCGTTTATACTGAGAAATTGATTATTCCAATTCGAATTTTATTTCAATAGTTCGAGCGCATTATATTGGTTGTTGCGATTAAGAAGTCGCTGTTTTGAGACGAAGCGATCACCCATAAAGAAATGTAGAAAGAAAACATTTCGTGGTTACAGACAAATCTTGAGTCACGTTTAACAGACTCGAGGTAAATATTATGTTGATTAAACTTCACATTTATAATTTCAAGGCGCGTAACCTTTAATCGATGTTGAAAGCGAGGAAGATTACTACATAGTTATGTCATATTATTCATTTATATGCGTCCTAGTCACAACTCTACAAATTACCTATGAATTGATTTCAAAATTACTTTGAAGTATTTTGGTTGTATTCTTTACGGTGACACTTTGAAACGCATACTGTTGATTGTCACAATTTCAATTGGCATCATAAAGGAGATGTTTCAATTTCGGCTATGAACATGTACAGTACATAAAAAAATGTTAAAAAATGAATAAAACTACTACAAATTACATTGCCTGATATTTTCAGCCGTTAAACCGTGTACAAAAATATTTTATAGCATCCAAATAAAACCAAACCTGGCAATAAAGGATGCCATCCTGTTTCTGTAATCTGTGGCTGTGTTCTGTGAATAAGTAATCAGTCGTCTGTGAATAGGCGCGAGTACACACGACCGACAATCGGCAACCGATTTTTGAACGTATACATTTACCAACGTTCCATTTTTCATCGATAATCGGGGTGGCTGCGATACACCGATATTTTTATGACCGACTTTTTGTAGTTCGCGTGCGTTGCAACGTAAAAATCCATGTCTCATTTTCCACCGTCAATAAATCGGTCACCGATAGTCGGTCGAGTGCGAACGCGCCAAGTCTGTCAGTGATAGATATTTTTCTTGACTTGATGACCTGCCCCCATAGCACGTCCACCAAAACACGATATGATGAAGCGGTTTATCGCGGTGAACTGTCAAAATACAATAGGGTGTCAAAATACAAATACGACTTATTTTGACAGTTCACCGCGATAAATCGCTTTATCATATCGTGTTTTGGTGGACGTACTACGGGGGCTGGGGGGTTATTGTCTACGAAAAAATCTATCGCGATAGCTTACAATTTGACAACCGCAGTCCATCCATCACTCCTTTATAAAAGGAAGTCGACGCAGAGTCTTGTGTTCACGACGCAATGGTTGTCAAATTATAGGCGATCGTGTTAGATTTTTTCATAGACCCACCCACCAGGCTTTACTATTTTAGACTTTTGTATGCTGCTAACCTGTTTACCACGGCTTAAGGCTTATTCAATGAACTACGATATAGCTCTAGCGACTTGGATTTTGACGATTATCATCATTTCCTTTAGCTTTTAGAACGGTGAGTATTCTTGTGTAAATGTGTAAAAAAAGTTAACAAATACTTGACCACAATAGTTTCAAAACGTATTTAAGTTTTATCTTAACGATTTAATTGCGATTTCAAATAAATATTTATTACTCTTTATAGTTCATGTACATAATAGATATTAACATTTAATATATTGGTGGGGAGTTTAACGATAACTACTACATGTGTGTTTATTTTCAGGCTCGCAGTAACTCGCTGTGTGAATTGTGACTCCCTTTTCAATGAAAATGGTAACCAACATCTTTATCTTCTGACTGATATTGGAGCAGAATTATTTTTTATCATAGAGCAAAAAATGGGTCATGAGGTAATCAGTGTTTACTAATCACCCTTAATTTTTCACAATATGTATAATATTAAAGTGTATCTGAAAAAATGGTTCTTGTTTTTTTTAATATGACATTGTTTCATTCTTTTATTTTTAGATCGATCTTGCTGGTGTTTTGTCTGAAAACTGTTTTAATTCGGCATTACAAGAATTGCGGACTGTATCAACAACATTTCACACACATCAATTGCCTGAAGTGCAGTCTGCACCAGTATATCATGACAGATATGTTTGTGTTTGGTGCAGGTCAGTCATCATATGAGAGAAGAACTCGATTCTCTTTTAAGAAGGCCCAGAGAGAAATGAAATCACTTCAAGGATATATCCTATAGTGGTCAGTTGACTTATGATAGCATTGCCTACAATTCTTTACAAGATGTCACACATGTACAGTAAGCTCCTTATCAAGCTGTTTGACCATTGGACCGTTCTTATGTCGCTCGTAATAGTGGCGGTTTTTTGTAGGGTAAATGTATGCTTTAATGGGAGCTTTCTGTACCTACAAACAAATCTGTATCTCCAAATATTCGGGTTTTAGACATTTATTTCTCAAAAAGAATTTACAATTCACTTATATGAGAAAAGTTACAAAAAAATATATATATATAATTACATAGAACAGACGACCTATACAACAAACAAAGGTAAAATTTATGTAGGTAGTAATAAAAAAATCAGTTTGATCATTCCACTCGTCGAAGCAGTAGGTATACGTTGCCCTAACGTAACTGGAAGCGACATGCAGCGCATACAGTGAGCGTAGTTTCAAAATTACAACATATTTTATGTAAAATGTAAGGATATTTAGTCATGTATTTGTGCAAATTATATTCATTTTATAAGGTCTTTTTTCTATTAATAGATTCCAGATAATGCATATATCATGTTGGGTCCGAGTTAGATGAATTGTGTAGCAACACATGAAAATTGAATCAACATCAAGTCAATATTCAGTCAGTTACACCAACTCATAATATTAATGTATGTGTATGTTGTGGAGTAGCACTAGTCAATGGCGATCACATGCTCTGCCAGATGGCTCTGAGTGGAATGTAATAGCATCAAGAATTTTTCCCAGAGAGGTATGGGGTAATTTAAAAAAACCATGCATGCATGAGTGATTTAAAAATTCATGGAATATTGTTTTGATCTGAATTTGTTTTATGTATTTCTTTAGATAGCAGAGTTTGCTATGCATGCTGGGTGTCTGCTCAGCGGAATGCTCATCGACAGACTGTCCAAGACGAACAGGGTGACTAGAGTCCACTACAATAAGATCAAAATAGGAATAATTGTGTTTGGTGCAGGTCTTCATTGATTCGAAGGCGTACACATTTATTGCGACCTGGATCTGAGATAGATTAAATTGCCACAAGGATTTTTTCTAGAGAGGCAACACAGTTTAATTTAGTCTAACCAAAACACCAACATTGCCAAATAACTAAAGAAACACTGTACTTATACTATACTTTTGAAATTCACTTTGCCTAACATTAAGTTCGTTAAGTTTTTAGATGTCAGTTATTAAGTAATGTCATTTATTTCACAGATAGAAGATAATGCACTTGCATGTAGTGAGTGTTGGACCCAAGCTCAACAAAATAAACTTCTTCACAATGTGGCACAGGAGGACAATATACCCACTGATTATATTGATTTGGATGAGTTCACACATACGCCTGATTCCAGTAGCCAGTATTTTATTCCTGGGTGTTTACAACCGGAAAGATTAAATATTCCAGATTATTTAAGAAAGAGAGTTGACCACAAATAAAATATTTATTACTAAAACTGCTAGTCTGTGCCGAACATCAGTCAGAGTATAATTGGAACATTTTGGATGAACATATACAGGATGTCCCAAAAAATAGTGTCAAGCGTAAGTCCAGAGTTAGAGCATCTCTTGGAGTACCCGAATCACCCCCATGTATGTTCCGCGATTATTCCTAGTTTTCGAGTAATAATTTTTTTTCTGACTTTTTGAAAATTTTGATCCAAAGAACTTAAAAATTTTAAATAAAAAAAGTAGAACATATTTTAATGTTTTTCTTTTTGCCACTGAATCATCTTTAGTGCTTCTTTTATGTCTAAAATAATCAGCTTCGTAACTTTAGTGGAAATTTAGAAAACAGTAGTGTAAAGTCAAAATTTGAATGTTAGTGAATAATTACTTAAAAATTCATCTATAAATTAAAAATCTAAACAGGCAAATTCATGGTTTCTAAGTATGTGTAAAGACTTCTCTAGACTCTCTGCTTTCATAATCATTTAAAAAAAGAAGTACTTAATAGGGCTACTTTGGCTTAAATCGGCCATCAAAGACAGCGAGGTGAAAATTTCATAAAATTTACCAAATTCCTATCAGATGATAAAAAAAAATATCTGGTCTTTTTATAATTTCTAAGGTTCAGATTAATTACAATTTAGCAAAAATTAACTACATGAAACCCATATTTAAATATTTTTCTCGCGGATCACATCGGTTGTAGTGTTGGATGTAACGCAGTACTTACCTGCTAAAAAATTGCCCGAGTGAGAGGATATGAAAGAGACCGCATTATTGCTATCTCTCTCACTCTCATTGGCGAAATGGATAACTGTAACTCAGGAATGCTATTCTTTGTGACAAGGGGATGAGGCGGGGGGTGTAGTCCGAGCGCCTATTGTGTTCTGGCGCCAGTCGTTTGCCTGCTTTTGTTTGCGCCTTACGTACGATACGCTCATTTGTGATTATTTGACGAACTTTGCTTTCTTTACGGACCTTGAGTGCGATTACGATTTGGTTTTGTGTGAATACGGGATTTTGACAAATTTGGCATTCTTAACGGACTTTTCAAGCTCTTCATTTTGTGATGTCTTTTTCATCGCAAGAATATGCTCTTATGCATTACTTTTATGGACATGCAAGAGGAAATGCTTCTGAAGCAGCCAGGTTGTTCCGGCAGCAAGTACAAAATGGAGGTGGACCTCAGCCTGAAACTTGGCCTGATCATCGCATGATTTTAAGAGTACATAACTCTTACATGGAAGGACGCCTACCAGGTAGAAGATCGGGGCGCCCATATGAAATGAGTGACCCAGATATTGTCCAATCAGTGATCGAAGAAGTGGTGAGAGATCCATCAGTTAGTGTAAGAACAATAGAACGTCGAATCGGAATTCCGAAATCACAAGCACATCGAATACTTCATCAAGAGCGTTTTCACCCATATCACATCCAGAAAGTTCAGCAGCTCAAGCCCGCAGACTACCCGAGAAGGGTGGCATTTTGTCAGGAAATGTTACGGAGACAAGCTGAAAACGAAAATTTCTTTAAAAATATTCTATGGACTGATGAATCACATTTTAAGCGATGTGGGGTGTTTAATGCGCATAACTACCATTCGTGGAGTATTGAAAATCCACACCTCACAAGGGAATCTAATTTCCAAGAACAATTTAGTATCAATTTGTGGTCAGGCATCCTAAACGGACAGCTGATTGGTCCGTTCGAACTACCGGACCGACTGAACAGCGAGGCCTACTTGCAATTTCTACGACGTGATCTCGGCGTCTTATTAGAAGATGTAGACCTATTAACGCGGAGAAATATGATTTTTCAAAACGATGGCGCTCCATGCCATTTTGCTAGAAATGTTAGACAACATTTGTCTGAAACATTTCCAGGCAGATGGATCGGTCGTGGAGGGCCCATTGCGTGGCCGCCACGGTCCCCCGACTTGAACCCCATAGATTTTTTCGTCTGGGGATACTACAAGGAATTAGTATACGCCAAGGACATTACAAACGTCACAATGTTAAGACCAAAATTAAGACAAGCGGAAGAAATAATAAAAAACAACAGAATTGCATTTATAAATTTAAAAGAAAACTTTTTTAGACGATGTAGAATATGTATTGCGCACGAAGGTCGTCATTTTGAAAACTTTCTTTAAGCGATCGAATAATAAATACTTTGAAAATAATGTTTTGTTTCATTTATTAAGTTATAATAAACCTTCAAAGGTTATTAAAGATGGCAGCAGGAACAGTGATTTTTGACCTTCAAATAATAAATTTTTAGCTTTTCTACAATCATTTTTGGTTTATTAATAAATAATTGGAATTTAAAAAAAAATTATTCAGAAGTCGAGTTTTATGAAATTTTCACCTTGCTGTCTTTGATGGCCGATTTAAGCCAAATTAGCCCTATTAAGTACTTTTTTTTTTTATTATTATGAAAGCAGAGAGTCTAGAGAAGTTATTACACATACTTAGAAACCATGAATTCGCCTGTTTAGATTTTTAATTCAAAGATGAATTTTTAAGTAATTATTCACTAACATTCAAATTTTGACTTTACACTACTGTTTCCTAAATTTCCACTAAAGTTACGAAGCTGATTATTTTAGACATAAAAGAAGCTCTAAAGAAAAACATTAAAATACGTTCAACTTTTTTTTATTAAACATTTTTAAGTTCTTTAGATCGAAATTTTCAAAAAGTCAAAAAAAAAATTATTACTCTAAAACTACGAATAATCGCGGAACATACATGGGGGTGATTCGGGTACTCCAAGAGGTGCTCTAACTCTGGACTTTCGCTTGACACTATTTTTTGGGACATCCTGTATTTAATAATTCTTTCAGTAAAAATACTTTGGAGGCAATTTTAAAGTTAAGTATCTAAGGGGGTGATATTAATATGCAATTGAATTTAGAAAATATTGATTTGATGAGTGACAGTATTTTGGTACTTTGGGTGGGCTCGGCATCAAGCTAACATAGAAGGGCCGGCATCATTTCTCGATGGAATATTAATAAATGAAATAGAATAAACATTTTTAAAACAGTGTTTTATTTATCAGACTGAACCCTAACACCTTACACACTTTTTACTACACTTAAAAGGCAATCACTCGACTTCATTTTTAAACCTTCCCAATAACACAGGACATGCAAACAACTTTTAACAAAACTGAATATAATCAACACAATCTGCCTGTTGTGTATCTACCATATTATTATAATATAAGGCTTCTTTAGCATTTACATACTTCACTTAGAACTTTGGTTATTGGGTTCAAGTTATGCACTAAAAATAGATTTAAGTACACTTTTCTGAGTGCTGGATGATTACTTGATCTTTTACAGTTTTGCGCTATAACTTTTAAAAACCATAAGGTCTAGGACGTGTATAAGGGCGCAAGGTCAATTTAATTATTATACGAATAAATGTTTTTTTTTTACCGAGTACTTTGAAATATTCATACTCTTTAAGTAGCCATGAGATTAAAAAATACAGAATACCTAAGCTCATTATACCTTTACATTAACACAGAACCTTAGAGTAATTATTACGACAAAAACAGTTTTCTGAAATTTTTATACTATTTGCTATTTAACTAGCTATGAATTTAAAAATATTCAGAATGCCTAAGCTTATGATACCTTTTTTAAATATAGAATAGCTAAGCAAGTTTTTAAGATGATGAGCACGATGAGCGTCCTACATTTTTTTACACTGTAGCATTATAACATATAACAATCATTAAACTGTGCTGTAGCTGATCAAACATGAAAGAAAATTAATTTCATTTTAAATTTTCTTTGTATTTTAATTTTTTAAAAATTCTTTACGCTAGTTTGTTAAATTTTAGTCTTTGTCTTTGATAGTTAAACTATCGCTTGCGAAACGGAAAAAAACGAAATCGTAAAAACTCTCTATTTGTAGAAATGACAATATAAAAACTAATCGCATTTGAAAATTTTCGAAAAATTTAAAAAACAATATTTATCTCTGAAACCGTTATATTTTCACTAAGGTCAAAATTTGTGGTAAGAGAGGCCATGGTGAAGTCCATCTATAGTTACAGGTTTATCCATTGTTTTTGGGACATCCTGTATAATAGCACTCCATACCAAAGCCTCACAATGACAGAAGTGCTGCATGGCTGCATGCCGGCTGCATGCCGGCTGCATGCATGCTGCAGGTCTGCGTGCATGCAAAATTATATAATATTAGGTCCTTCCATATGAAATTGGCGTTTTGCCGTACTGGCCACTTTGATCTCAAATATCTCCTCTATGGTTAGGAATTCCAAATTCAAATTTATACAGCTATTTACTCATGTATTTGTGTTTCGAAAATTATAATTCACTTGTTATTTCCTCAATTGTTTTGGACTTTTCAATCAATTGTTTTGTTTTCAACTTTTTTGGAGTTAATTTTCGCTTGGGGCATGGTTTGGCTGGTTCGGCAGGGTTCAGCCATTGCGATGAGCGCTTCCGATTATAGTACAGGACCCACTTTTCATCACAAGTAATGATTCGATTTAAAATCCCTTCATTGTTGTGCTGGTTGAGTAAAGCAACGCAGCAGTCAACGCGCGTTTGTTGATTTGCTTCACTCAATTCGTGAGGTACCCACCTTTCAAGCTTTTTAACCTTCCCAATTTGCTTCAAGTGGATTAAAACAGTTTTATCACTAACACCGCATCCTGCAGCTAACTCGGACGTGGTTTGCGATGGATCCGCTTCCACAATAGCCTTCAATTCTTCATTATCAACTTTTATCTCCGGCCGTCCACGGGGTTGTTCTGCAGGCAAAATTTACACATCATTAATCCTTCGAGCCGTTTCTGCAGCACTGGTGCCACGATGGAACTCGTACTAGTAAATGACGCGATATTTCAAGTTTTCCATTTTGTAAACTAAGTGATGCAAAGAAAAAAAACAATTGAGGAAAATACAAGTAAATTATAATTTTCGAAACACAAATACATGAGTAAATAGCTGTATAAATTTGAATTTGGAATTCCTAACCATAGAGGAGATATTTGAGATCAAAGTGACCAGTACGGCAAAACGCCAATTTCATATGTAAGGACCTAATATTATATAATAAAATTATGACGTGATTTATTTACACTAATCGTAAATAAGAGGTTATATTATTTGGTATAAACTATTTCTTAATAAATAAGGTTCAAAAACAATACTAAATAATTTAAACAACAAAATTCTGTTATTCATAGCAAGCGTTTGCTTTTTAAAATTATAGTAAATGAGTTCGTTGTGCAGGATTTTGTCGGTTATGCTATTCAAATGTATATCTTTTGCCTTGCCTTTGAAATATTATGGCAAACATAAATTATGCCTTTTGTTACTTATGCTTATTCAAATTATGCCTTTTCATGGTTATGCCTTACATATTTCGACCTTATCATATTATGCGTTATGAAGTTATGATATAAGGAGTTATGGCAAGTGACTATTATGGCTATTAAAATTATGCATTTTTAGTTTATAACAAAAAACGTTATGCGTTTAATAGGTAACCATTATTTACCACGAAAACTCCAAAGTTGATATTGTGCTTGGCGGGCTCTATCACGCTGAATGATCGATTGAATTGGTAATCACATAGGCACACGTATGCTAATCATTTTAAGCGCCTCCGTGGTTAAGCGATTGAGAACACCGCGGATGTTGATCAGGAGCCACCCTAGCGCGCAGGCCACACTTATGCAAGGATTAGACGAAGCCAGTAATGATGGCGCCAGTCCTCAGACAAGCCTGCGCTGGCTTGGCCCGTGTTGTTTAGATGAGGCCAATGGATTAATTTCATTCCTGGATTATTCTTGTGGTGTGCATACGTTTAAGGCGCATAGTGCTCCCAATGACCTTGCGTCGATCGTCCCGCACTGATTACATAGGAGTGAGTGAGTGAGAGTGAGGGGAATATTCAAGCAAACCTTTACGCGGAAGATGAATTATTTCAATAAAAAATTTATAAAGGCGAATAAGAAAAATCTAGAAAGACCATCCCCTAGAAAATTGTTCACTTTATTTATTGAAATCGAAAGTATGTGATTTAACCTAATATTTACGAAGCGATTAGGTTTATAGTTTTAAAATCGAGGCATGTTTGGGTCACATTTTAACCAAGTTTTAATTAATTTATCAAAAAATTAAAAAGACCATCCTCTAAAGAATGCGTTGAATATATGTTGAACATATGTTTTTTAAAGATTTTTTTATTCAATATTTATGAAGAGAATCGGTTTTTTCTGCAGTGATTTTTTATGATCGACGTTACTATGCGCCTTAAGTCTACGGAGAAGCGCCAGCCACTGGCGCGATGCGTCTACACACGTCCTCACGCTGGCGCGGGAGTAGCGGGGCATGCGGGCGGAGGTCACTGGCTTGAAAAATAGGCCGGCGCGGCGCTCTATTCCCGCTAGTGCTGGCAGTCAGCGCTGGCTTGTCTTGAAAAACTGTTTATACGATGCCAATAATACGCCAGCGCTGGCCGCCAGTGAAACTGGCAGCCAACACTGGCTCCGTCTAAACTTTGCTTATGGGTGGTCATGATTCCCTAGCGGACTCATTAAAATTAGAAGTGAAAAGAAGCCTTCCTCAGGGCTTAAGCTTTGTCTATGCCATTTAATTTAATTCGCTCAGCAGCTTAGGCCTTAGAGCGCTACAGACAGACTTACTTTCGCATCCATAATATTAATAAGGATAGGTACAGGTAATTATTCAAGATTAGAGTAAAACCATGCAAAGTAATACTAAGTAATTACATAAAATGTGAAAATGAGAGATTTAATTAATTAAGGTACGGTAATTATGAGATCTTTTGTTCTCCGGTGGTCTAATTTGATGAAGCCATTATTTAAAAGGTACCGTGTCTTTTACGTTTCAAGCTTATCATAAATACTTAGTACTTTATTTGTCATTTTGAAATGCAGGTCCCTAAACAGTGAATGTCTTGAGATATGCGTATAAGTACCTAGTTCTTTGTTGAACATATATTTTTATCGTCCTCGTTAATTGTGATTTGTTCTGCTTCAAGGCAACTAAAACGTGTTGTTTCAAAATTATGCTACTATTATACGGCCGTCTTTTTGTGAGTCGATATTTCAGTTTCAACATAAGCTTTTGCAATAAGATATCTATGAGGCAAGATATGCATCACTTTATATATTGCATAGTTTATTTCTGTTGATAATAGGTTAGTACTTCGGTCTCGTAAAATACATTTTTAAGGCGCATAGTAGGGTCAATCACAAAAAAATCACTGCAGAAAAAACCGGTTTTCTTCATAAATATTGAATAAAAAATCTTTAAAAAAGATATTATGTTATTATTCAACGTATTCTTTAGAGGATGGTTTTTTTAATTTTTTGATAAATTAATTAAAACTTGGTTAACATGTGACACAAACATGCCTCGATTTTAAAACTTTAAACCTAATCGCGTCGTTAATATTAGGTTAAATCATATACTCTCGATTTCAATAAATAAAGTGAACAATATTCCAGCGTATGGTCTTTTTAGATTTTTCTTATTCGCCTTTATTAATTTTTAATTGAAATAATTCATCTTACGCGTAAAGGTTTGCTTAAATATTCCCCTCACTCTCACTCACTCACTCCTATGTAATCAGTGCGGGATGATCGACGCAAGGTCATTGGGACCACTATGCGCCTTAAGTCCAGGTAGAAAGCACGCAACCCGCCATTGGTGACGTCAATTTGACTTACATCATTGGTGACGCCGGTCTCACACACCGGGATTTTCAATGAAAGGTTTTTCAAAATATTTTATTTACCGTTCATTAATTTTTTTAAGTATATGTAATTCGATAATAATTCAAAGATATTTCATTAATCGCAACTCGATTATTTGAATTTTAATTATCATTAAACAATTTTACTTAAAGCATTAAAATTACTAAGTTTTTACACACAACTTTTTTAAAATTCGGGAACACGCAGCAATCAATACATTTTTATAATTATTTCAGTCTTTTCGATATTTTGACCCTAAGAACTTACATAAAATAAACAAAAAATAGTATCCTACCAACAATAAATAAGAACAATATAGATCTGAAAAATGACTATTCTTCAGTCAAACAGCTCTTGCAAGAAGGCACTACTTGCTAAATACACAAATATTTCTAGTACTTGTGACAAGTGTATTTGGTCTTGCTGTTAGTTTTCCAACGACATTCGACCATAACAGTCCCAGGTACCTTTATTTAGCTTAAAAATTTCTCACAGTCTTTGTTTCATTGGCTGTGGCAAGTTCAACTGCAATTTGCCGTTCTCATAATGAGTGAGTGTCAACTTTATTGAGAATTTGGCTATGAAATTAATTGAACCCTAATTAATTTCATAGCCAAATTCCGAATGAAGTTACGAATTACTCACTTAGGTGCGTAATTCGTAACATCATTCGGAATTTGCTTTCGGAAGCTGCATTGAGCATAGCGTAAAAGACTGCCATTGGCCATCTTCTTGTTGTTTGAGCCCGATTATAATTCACACATAAAATTCAACTCCTCATCGCCTGCTAAATTCTGTATTTCATTTGCTAAATGATTCGCTGGCTTAATATCACTGCCTGATGACATTGGTGGTCTGTCCTCATCCAGTATTTCTTGTAGAAGAGATTCGCGACCATGAGACAACAACGTTTACAAATTAAAATATGCATTGCATATTTTTGTACAATATATGTATAATCATGCAATAAGCTTACTGATCAATACAATATGCAATAAAATAATTAAAAAGTAAGTGAAAAATGTATAAAGCCCTGGCAAAATTCAAATAATCAATAATTCAACTATGACTAATTTACTAACGTAATCGGTGACGCCGGTCTCACGCACCGGGTTGGTGCCAAAACTCCAGAATATGCGCCCGCTTCGAAATCGCGGAATGACCTAACGGCGAGGAATATTTAAAGCGGCAGCTACTAGAAATCACGTCAAAAATCGATGGCGGGGAAAAAAGTTATTCGCATTTTTTAAAATAGCCGGTCTCACAGACATGTACGTCACCAATGGCGGGTTAATCAAAGGTTTTTGTTTGCAGCCAGAGATAGGTAAATCAAGCTATTCTTTCTAAAAAGAACACGTTTTGAATATCTACAGGATCATTGCAAAACCTCAGACTATTTTGAAATCACTTCAGAGTACATACTTTAATTGTTTTTCATACCAACTGCTCGACAATGTACAATCATATCCCCCTTGACTTCGACGTAAAGCAAGACATTATATCCCAAGGGATATTATGTCGTATGAAACTCCCGAGGGAGTAGTGTTTTAAATTTCGAACATAAAATTCGTATGAAAAATTTAGTTTAGTTGCTAGCTTAGGAAGACAAAGGTTCTACGCCCATACAGCAGTAGCCTGCATCCACTAGAGACAAATAGACATTCTACCTGAGTAAATAATGTTTTTATAAAATCTAAATACATAA
This sequence comes from Schoenobius gigantellus, assembly GCA_963935595.1. Lineage (NCBI taxonomy): Eukaryota > Metazoa > Arthropoda > Insecta > Lepidoptera > Crambidae > Schoenobius > Schoenobius gigantellus. Next base: position 42,155,989 of record OZ012541.1, on the reverse strand, counting down.
ATTCATTACCAAAATTATAAAATATTTACCTACATAAAACTGCAATCTAATATAAACAATAACAGTTCTCATTACTTTTTATTGATAAAATACTTTTTATGCTTAAAGCGCCATCTTTTGACGGCCACCATTAATTATCGATAAAAACAAATAAAAAGCAGAGTAAAACAAGAACACTAACGCTGCCGGCGGATAAAAGCTAGTTGGTTATAGAGCCCTGAGTTTTTATTTTCTCGCAGATGGTATTAAAAGTAGAGTATTCACCTCTGGCATAAAGCAGTGTCTTCGACTTAGGCGACATGAACCCCTCGTTTTACTTAGGACTCTACATAAATCCCTCGCTTCGCCCAGGAGTTAAATTTTAACTCTAGAGTCCCTCGTTACGCTCGGGGTTCAATATGGCGCCATTGACGTTAGTCACTACTTTAAACCCTCGGTGCATAATCTACTATTATTTATAGGATGTCGTATTAAGCGAAGTAGACCTGAGTTTGTTAGGTTGTGATGCGAGCAGCTGTTGCATATTCAGTCTGTGCTCGTTTCTTGTAGTCGTTTGGTAGTAAATCAATACTTGTAGTACCTATGTGGCTCAGCGATGCTTTTTTAAAGTGTTTGCTAGCACCAGGATATAAATAAAAAGCTCTTCGTGTTCCTACTTATGGATAGAAGAACGAGCAATATAATGTCCTAGTGCTCCTCCTACGGAGAGTTCCAGTAGGAGCTAGAGGAAACGGTCAATATTTTAAAATATATATAAATTATATACCCTCTTTATGTGCGTGAAGCAGATACAAGAATCATGTATGCTTTTTATATAAACATCATATTGCATCAAAACATTTTGTTAATTACATAGATGTAGCAAGGGCGGACTTGTATGTATCTAATATAGATTTGTATTTTAATCAATCTATATCTAGTGTGTGTATACTGTGCCAAAATATTGTAGTAAGTATTGAAATTTCATTAATGATATAAGTTTATTTATTATATACACACAATTATACATATAATATAGCACGACAACTATTCTTACTGCGTTTCAGTTAAAGTTAAAAACTAAGTTAGAAGTAAAAAATGACTTATTCTAAAAAAAACAATGTGTCATCATGAACTCATGAGAATAATAAAAGAACATACGAGTAATTTGCTGGAATTTTTTCTTGTCGATCAAAAGTTATCTCTCGGGCTCTGAACGAACTTTCCAGTTGTGATTGTTTCGAAGTTCGTCTGACATCTGCTTAAGTTTGTGGGACAATTTATTAACACGACAACTAGTTGAAATCTCTTTGAACAGTGGCCAAGCTTTTGCTCTTTAATAAGTAAGTGCTCGTTAATAAGTAATTATTAGGTAGGTATTCAATTAAATTTAATGTAACTTTTATGTATGTAATGTCTATTCAATTTAATTTAATGTATTTTTCTTGTGTAATGCTTGTGATTGTATTTAATTCTAATTTAATGTTAATTCGAGTTTGCTTCGTTTTTTAATTATGATTTAATTCTGATTTGTTTAATTTTGAATTGATTTAATTTAATTTTAACATGACCCTAATTCAATTGTAATTTGTTTTTAATTTAATAATTTATTGTATATTGGTTAAATTTATATGAACTCTGTATCTGAAATAAAATAAGTTTATTTATTTAAGACAGAACTGGCAGCTCTTTGAACAGTGGCCAAGCTTTTGCTTTTTAGTATAGAACTGACAGCTAACACGATAAGCTAAGAATTTTGTAGGTTTTGTAAATAAATCTAGCTTGAAAGTATTTTTTAAAATTATTTTACGAAAAGACATGACTGAGACAGAGCACAAAGAAAATCTTGAAATATTGATATACTTACAGTGCAATGAAACGGTAAAAAGACTCTTATATAGGCTTGCAAACAAACCTATAGCTTACAGTTAACTAATCTAAATAACAAACTCAATAAGATAAATAATAAGTTATGGTAATTTATCTACCGTTCCCATATGTTTTGACATCTGACTGCTGTCAAGGTGTTGTCAAAATGTATGGGAACGGTAACGTTTCTGATTTGGTTGAAACGTTATAAATAGTGCGATTGCCCCTCTGTTGTAGATAAATAAAAATCAATGTATTACTATGTTTATTTGTCCTCTATGCATTCCGAAACCATTCATCAGATTGTAATGAAACTTTGGTAGGGTGTTATGGGGACACCCGTGAGGGTTCCTAGCAAAAAAAAAGCATTTACGTGGCATTGCAACGCATGCCGGGTACAGCTAGTGACTTATAAATTAAAATCATTGTTTTTAACAGTGGCCGATATAACGAGGGTAAGAGGTTTTCAGTAACATCTGATGGGAGCAAGTAAAGAAATACGATAGAGCAATATTATTGGTATCAAAAAATTCTTATACAAATAACTAATACACCATTCAACAGCTAAGAAACATTTCGTTTAATTTATCGTCGGTAGTTCTTTATTTCAGCAAAAACTAATCTAACTGCAAATCGACTGTACATCGAACTAATACACTAATAAGAACAAATATGATTTACTTAATAAGAATAGATAAAATTTACTATAATTCGGGGAAGAAAGTTCAAGTTCGAGATCTCCTAAAAAGGAGACCACCCAAATGCTCTTAAGGAAAAAGGAAACGATTTTTTTAATTCCGGTCTGGCAGATTATTAAAAATATTGATTGAATTCGTATTTTTTCTTTTTTTTACCTAATCAACAATTTTGAATGAAGATGCATTGATTTTAAATGTCATTTGACGTCATATGTGGGTAAATTTTCTACTAACTTATGACGTAGTAAACCCCGCTTTATAACTTAAATTATACCAGTGGTTATTTCGACAAATCAAAAAGGCTCTATTCCACTACAATCCACTAAACAAATCCCTTAATGGATTTGTTGTTTGTTTTTTTATAATCTGACGGTTTCTTATTAGATTTAGATATCTCATGTAGTCCTACCCCTATAGTAGTATATGTAATTAGGTAGTGTCGAAGATAAAATGAGGGCATCATTCAAAGTAAGGTCTTTATTTGCCGAATTCACAATAGTGAACATTTCATATATCAAAGCGGATAGGTATAATGGTACATTCATATTCCACTAACGGCTCAGACAAAACCAATACAAACCATTCCTTATGAGCTGTCAACTCCACTTAAAGTTTAATGGCTATGAAACTCCTACAAATCTTAAAATAGAAGCGTTGAGTTTACACCAAGGACTTATTAATTCGACGGTTTTATCATAATTCGTCTTGTCATCCGCAGCACGAGCTCCGAGCCGCGCCGTGTATTAATAATTAAAGCTGAGCCGTAACGAACGATTCGATGTGATGAAATTTCGCAAAACATAGTCATTGCGTAAGCGGTTGGCGATGGCGATCAAATATTTGAATATTAAAATCCGAGGCTTCCCTGTTTTAAGGCTAGAGGCACAATGGGGTACTCGTATGTACTATAGATAGAGAAATATCCATAAAAGTTGTGAGCAAGTAAAAGTGATTCCAAGAAATAATTATGTAAAGGTGGGCGATACTAGAGCTGACAATCTGCCTATAAAACTCATTTTACCTTTGTTGATTGCATTTATTTTGAAATGCACCATACTACATCCATACTACCAAGGTAGGTAGGTACATATCCATAAATGCTGCTGCAAAAACCACTTACCTAAGTAATAAATTAGAAAAATGGATACACGGTAGTATTTCAAAGTTGGATATCGGAGTTAGCATAATTATGACTGTAATGTTGTTGAATATATTTATCAACCGTTAAAGTTAACTAATAAAAAATATTACACATTATTATATTCGATAAATATTTTCAACCATATCGAATAAAAATATTCATTCAATTTAAGTTATTTTTACGCGAGAGTAATATTTATTCGTATAGATAAATGTAACCAACTGATAAAATTATCGTAATGAATAATTTTAAATCATAAACCGAATTAATAAAAATATTGATCGCCACGATGCTAATAAAAATATCAATATTGTATTTGAAAAAAAAATTAACTGATATTTTCAACCATTAAAATTATCTGATATTTTTATTCAACTATTAACTTTTAACTAATATTTTTTTAACGCCACCTCTATTGTAGAGTTGTCATTCAAATCGGAAATCAAAAATCAAGAAATGTAAATGCCATTTGAAATTAAAGAATATACACCTTAAAAATTAACAAGCACTTTTAAAAAGAGAAAAGAGTATTTTAAGACAATTTACAATAATTGTTTGATAGTGTTTCTATAATAAAGAGATTTCGAATGATAAACTGTATTTTTTTAAACTTTTATAATACTGAATAGCTACGATCGTAACTAATTATTTTTTTTGTGTTTATTGTTATAAGCGTTTAATAGGCATCTTACAATAAAAGGAATGTTTAAGATAATATTAAAAATGCTTATAAAGAACGAGCTTAGGAAATAATGCACTCATATTAATACATTTTCCTTTATTTTAGGTTGAAACAGCTGTCCAGTGCGAGCTGCACACAAAATTATTCGACAGCATCGTTGTAGGACAAAACTATTCGACAGCGTTGTCCGCGACCAACAATACGGTCCTGAAACCACACAAACTTGTATATTTCTACACATTAGATGAATTAATTCTGCGGGACATAAGTTGTACGTTGCTTTGACGAATTTTTCTTTGTACAATTTCATTACATAGTTTTGACCCCATTTTGCCTAAGGACTATCGTGTTGTGGATATTATGTAGGTATAAATATTCTTAAAATTACTAATGCTTTTTTTAATTTTATCTATTTTTAGGGTTCCGTAGTAAACAAGGACCCTTATAGTTTCGCCATGTCTGTCTGTCTGAATGTCTGTCTGTCCGCGGTTTTACTTAGAGACTATTAGTACTAGAAAGCTGTAGTTGGTATGGGTATGTATATCAATCATGCCAAAAAAGTGATAGCTAAAAAAATTGAAAAAAAAATTTTTTTGGGGTAGCTTCTAAACAAGTAAATTGGGAGTAACATTTTTTTTTCTCGACTAACCCATCGTGTGGGGTATTGTTGAATAGGTCTTTAAAAAGCAATTAAAGTTTCAGAATACCATTTTTCGATTTAGGGATCCGTTTCTGAAATATTTGGTTTTAAAGTGCAAATTTTTGTTAGAGGTAAGTGTCCCCCCCCCCCCCCCTCTAACTGCTAAACGGTTATATATGGACACGTGAAAAAAATTATAACAGTAGTATATATAACGAAGTTTAAAGGAAAACTATCAGAGTTGAGTACTAAGTACAAACTAAAAAGTTATAGACGACCAACTTATAAAATGTACTCGGAAAAGTGAAATTTCATTGAAAATTAATACTGAATATAAATTTACGAACCAGGTGAAGTTAAGTAAATATAAAATCAATGCAGCTTTAATCATAATAATAATGCCTAATTTAATAACAACGTGGTGTGAGTGTTAACTCAAAGTTGGCATTTGCAACTACGGAACCCTACACTGCGCGTGACACGCACTTGGCCGGTTTTTTATTTTTCTAGAACACAAAGGGCGCTTTTGGTGTTAAAAACTTGCTGCGATCGTAGGAAAAAGTGATTTGAATTTGGAACACTACCTTTAGAGCTTATGTAATTTTTTTGTTCTTACTTGTAAATTCACCGCCTCCTTGGCCCAATGGTTGCGATTGCGAATACCCGGTATTAATCTGGGTGTCGAGAGTTCAATTCCCCGCGGGGACAGAAGTATTTCTACTTGGCTTGGTTGGTAGTTGGGTTTCTGAGCTTATAATATTGTTGGGTTCCGAAAATTGGAGCTAAGTTAGCCAGTTCCTCAGTTATTTAGGAGTCCAGGTAAAGCTCGCTTCCATTTTAAGCCTTATCCTCACTTACAATCAGGTGAGATGAAGGCCAGGGTCTTTCTTGCTGTGTATAAAATAATAGATATTAAGCTCTGTTAATTCTTTTTGGTTTAACTAAACTTAAAGCATGGGAATGTTTGTTCCAACATCAACTTGAAAAGTTTTCTTATTTCAGAAATGAATTTAAGGTAATAATATATTGTCAGGAGGTAATTTAACAACTGTTACCAAGCATTGGCTTATTTTCAACTTCTCTCTCTCGTGTGTCTGCAGCTTACAATAGCAAAAAAATGTTCCCGCCTGCAGCCACATGATACGGGTTAAATTTTATGGGAAAATTTTATCCTGCTATTGCGATATTTAAAATTTTATCCATTTTCGTTTTTTGATTTGGATAGCTTTACTTATATCTTATATTTAACATTTTTCAGTTCAACTCCTATATTGTGTAATAAACATGCAACACTTAAAATTCGTTAAAGAGTGTAAATACAGTAAGAGAGTAATTTAAAAAAAATAACAATTTATTATAGTTATTGCCAGAATCATAACTTTAAAGAAACTCAAACATAACTTTAAAGAAGGTAAAGTACTTGAAATTAGAGTCCTTTTATGATTTTAGTTTTAAAACTGTGTCTGGTGTAGTTTACCAAATAAAAGCTTTTGCAATTGACTGCATACTTTCTAATAAACAGGGTGTAAATTAAATGTAACAGCCAGCGAAGAAAATAACTTTTATACTATTCAGACAATTAACCAAACATTAGCAATTAAATTGCACCCATAATATTTATTTCAATAAAAAATAAAATACTAACTAACATGTTTTAATGTAATGTCATACCTAGGTAACTGAGAAATCTTACAGATCTGAAAGTCAAATATGTGTTTCTTTATATCTTTAGCTAGACTTCTTTACATCTATAGATCTTCTTTATATCTTTAGGTGTTAGGGGGGTTTTAGTGGGTATACCCGGCACTCTGCTAGGAGAGCCGCACACACGCTCGCCGTCTATCCAACGGTGGGTACGGTGCGGTTGCGCATTTTCCCCCGAAAAAAAGGCCACACTTAGCCTAAAGTATAAAAAAATATATAATTTTGCTCGTCATGTAGTTTTGCCAATGTAACGACATGGACATACTACTGGTCATTTAGCCTGTTAACAGACGGCTTAAGCCGCGTCAAGAATGAAACTTGGACCCGAGTGGTCCCGGGGGAGATCGCTAAAAGCCGGGAGTGCCGTGAACCGGTACCAGGAGTGTCGGTAATAAAGGAATGACCGCTGACGGACGCTTAATAAGCTCTAAAATGTTGGATGATATTAAAAAGCTGACGAGTTTATTTGTTTGTTTGGTGGAACGCGCTACGCTAATCTCAGGAACTACTGCAGGCCTATTACACATCGTATGACATGGTATAAATTTTGAGATAAAGAAGTCATGAAATGCTTCAGTTCGTATTACCGATCTCCAATGTCATCATAACTATGGCATAATTAAACGATGTCATCAGGATATAATGATCGTATGATCAAAAATCTGACCGAAAATCTTATTTTTCGTTTTGCACTATGATATCATTCAATCTGATAAAAACTTTGTGTTGGATAGCCTATTTATCGAGAAAGGCTATATATAGGCTATATATCATTACGATGTTGTTATTTTCCGACATCCACGAGAACGAAGTCGCGGGAACAGCTAGTCAGAGATATTTTTTAAAAAATATTGAAGGTTATAAATTATTTTACTTCAGCTTTTAGTTTTATTTTACTTACTTTATCTGATTTGAATGACACGTCCAATAATAGAATGTACAACTGTTAAAAGTACACACATGCATGACAGCTTCAAATGCCGGATTCACAGTCTCGTGAGTGCACCTCTTGAAGACACTCGAGGCGAGGTGAAGCGAGCAGAGATTGCACAAATGGCCAGCCACACTATCGCCAATCGCTAATGCACATACAGGCAAGTAATTTGTATCCAGTAAATATTGGAGGAACTAATGCAGGGTCTAGGAGGCTGGTTCTACGATTAAAAGCCTTTTTCTTATCCATGATCCTACCTATGGCATGGTCAATCCCTATTGCTAGTTTGCCGCATCTAAAATCACGTCTGTAATGTGAATCCTACGTGGAAATAAAGCAGTTCAGTAGGCCTACTGTTGAACCATTTCCAATCGATCGACATTAAGATTGTGATTTTCCACATTGGCAAAAAATTAGAACCGTATTGTGGTGATTTTGAGTGAACCAAATTCGGTGCTATCTAGTTTTCTCAAAATACGGATCCACTTTTCCGCTATAGTGTTGCTAAATAAGCGTACGAAAAATCACAATCTCAATGCCGATCGATTGGATTTGGTTCAAGAGTAACACTACTGGTAATGGACTGATGAATTACTGACTTACCTTTTCATAAGTTTAAAGCGCATGTAAAAAAGACTAATGAGTAAAGGATATTATAAAGTCAATGATTATCTGAATGATGTCAATGCTTGGTCTTAATTGTAGACTTAATTTATAGATTTAAATGTATAATGTACACTGACACATCTAATCTTGTAATGGAAGTTGAACACAATCTTTACTTTTGAGTTCTGCTTCCAATTGACGACTCTGTAACAATACAGGGAGAAAAAAAATAGCCCTTGCTGGTTTTCTTGCTGGTTCTTTCCAGTACAAGGTCTCAGGCCGTAGACTTGTGAACCAATGGCGTAGCTTCAAAAGTGATTGTAAAATCCCAATTGAATAAAGGATATTGAATTTGAATTTGAATGCTTTATTTACGAGTAAGAGACCCAAACATAACTTATCTGTTACGAAGCCGAGGGTCTAAGTTGACTATTCTGCTGGTGTTCCCATACCTGGCTAAACCTCTCCACCCTCGATGGAGGTACGTTCGGGATTGCGAAGGCCAATTCACCGAACACACTCCCTGGCGACAGGCCCAGCAGAATAAACAAGCTGGAATTTAACCTAGGAAGGGGTCACCAGATTAACCCGGCCCAAACATGCCTAGATTTTCAAGCTTCAAACAAAGAGGAATGCCCATTTTTCATAGTAACGGCGGCCCGAAGTGCCCACCTTCAAATTAATATGCAAATAATAGTATAAAATCGTATTAATAAGTAGGATAAATACTGATTCATAAAAAAGTTGCACTTTTATTTGGCTACGGAACCATAAAAACGGTACTTACCCTGCACAAAACAATGATTACAATTCAAGATCCAGATATTCCTCGCCCTATAAATGTCAAGTCTATTTTAGCTATGTTAAATTACCTCATTATGAAAATCCTCCTCCAACCTACCATCGAGATTTTGGATCACTGGTGTGCGGCTGTTAGTCAAGAGAGTATCAAAAAATTGTGTTATTTGTAGGAAACACAGAGGCAAACCATGTGCGACGCCTCTTATCCCTTTACCGTCTAATCGGACGAAAACAGGTAAAGTTTTCGATGTCAGTGGTGTTGATTTGGCCGGACCCTTTTTACTACGGAATGGAGAAAAAGTATGGATGGTTTTGTATACTTGCGCAGTTTACAGAGCCATACATTTAGATTTGGTTACGTCTTTGTCTACACATGATTTTGTATTGTCTTTTAGAAGGTTTATTGCCAGAAGGGGTAGGATATCGACTATTTATTCTGACAATGGCACGAATTTTGTTAGGTCGAGAAATTTATTTAAACTGATAGATTGGAAGGAGGTTGTGGCTCATGCTAGCATTAGAGAAATAAAATGGATATTGATCCCGCCAGAATCACCTTGGTGGGGAGGGTGGTATGAGCGCATGGTCAGGATGGTGAAGGAACTTCTGAGGCGCGTCTTGGGTAATGCTTCGCTCTCATTTATAGAGTTAGAAACTATTCTAATAGAATGTGAAGCAATAGTAAACTCTCGACCGCTTTCTTATATCGTTGATGACGTCGACATATTAGCTCAGCCAATCACACCGGCATAATTTTTACAACCTTTACCTTGCAGTGGGGTAGCAGATTTAGACCACTTAGATACCAAGAGTTTGAATTTACGCGTCAAATATTTACAAAAGTTAAGACATGACATGAATATACGTTTTTGTAATGAATATCTTGCGTTATTAGTACTTAAGGGTAAAGACGGTAATCATAGCTTGAAAGTAGGGGACGTTGTTTTGGTTGAGACTCCTGAGAAACGTATTCGTTGGCCGCTGGGCCGCGTAGTTGAGTTGCTTGTAGGTCGAGATGGTGTGTGTCGAGTAGCCACAGTTAAGACTGCTAGGCACGTTTACTAGAAGTGTCAAAAAGTTATACAAACTTGAATGTGACTCTTAATGACTCTCGCACTTACCATAGATATATATTTTTGATTACTCTCAAGTATTACTAATTTGCATTATATACAGTATGCTGTTTTTTTTGCCTCGTTATTAAATTAATTTTTCTTTTTTTTTGTCCTTTGTTTCTTGTGACTCGCAAGGGACAAAAAAAAATAAAAATCCCAAACATCCTCACAAGTTGTGAGGATGTTTGGGACTACATGCTACGTGACGTTTCTTATTTTGCTTATTGCTCTATGTCTTTCAATACTTTTGTTTTTTAGACAGTTGTGAAATAAATTTGTTTGCTTGAAGTGTTCATATTTTTTCCTTTAAGTATTTTTCACACTCCTTATAATTTTCCCTACTTGTTTATTGTAATTTGAACTAAAACAAGTAAATATATCTCCAATAGCTACATCAAACTACTCGTATAACAGTACCGTGCTTTACGTATAGTATTTGTCTGCTATCTCTGTGTTCTGTGTTGTGATGTTTTGTTTTGTCCCTTTTCCAGGTAACCCAAAACAAATTAATCAACACATTTGGCCACCTTGAAAAAAATAAATCCTAAAAACAGTATTTTATCCGAAACTGGAGATTGGCAGTAATGGTTGCAGACCACAACCCATTGACATAGTATTATAAGAAGTGAAGTGAAGATCCAGATGAATTTAATAATACATATCCAGATTTCCAGACAGAAGATTTTCATATTTTTTTAGATAGGCCCAAGGGGAACCTGCTTATGAGATAATAACGTAACTTAAATGGACTTCCGTTAAAGTAACTGTGCACTACAGCACAGATTAGATAATAGTTACTACGACTACAGTAACAACAATAAAAGGTCTGATAATGACCAGGCATTTAAAAATATTGAAATATTTTCAAGAGCAGAAATACGATGGCAGACACTGACGATGTAGTAAGTAAATCGTCCAATAGAGTTCTCTAACACTTTGAATATAAGGCAACTAGTCTTCCATACGACAAACTTCTATCACGTATCCAAACGCTTGTCATGTTTCTATTGACCTAAAATGAAACTGTAGTCTCAGGGAGAAACAAAGTTTGTACCGCGAATTCCGTTCGCATTCAAGTTTGCTTTTGATGAATTAAAAATATCACAGGGTAAAATAGCTGGTTGTGCAAAACTGTTTCTGTTCAGTTTTATGTGCACTTTTAGGAATGTTTTAAGATTCTAATATAACCTACGATAGTGATAAAGTTAAATGATTGTTTGCGTGATTTGACCTATTTCGGGGCAAAAAGTAGTAGAAAATGCCAATTTAGTCATAGTTTAGGGGCTAGTATATCAGATGTTTTCAGCACGGTTTGAGATTCAATCCTCTTGTAAGTCATCCAAGGTGGTCATCCAATAATCGAAATTCACAGGTCTAAGATGCCTTCCATGCCTTGATAATGGTTAGGGAAGGGAAAGAAAATTCGTTGGTATAATTCTGTGCTCTTTTCAGCCCATTAATAGTTAATGAACACGCTAAAATAGTCACTGAGACTATTAAATCACACGCTGATCCCACGGGGTGATGGCTGAAAATCAGAGCTATGTCCTGCGACATTTACGTCGCTGAGCCTTTGCTTGCTGCAGCACGCAAACAAAATCACGTGATGTGTATATAAAACCTGTATCTATCTCTGTTTGTGTATTTTCCCAATGTTTATGTGTTGATTATAAGCAATAAACATCTACTACTGCTACTGAAAGGTTAAATTATATTGTGTTGTAATATGTTTGTTACGATGGTCGCCCTGATCTTGCTCTAAAACTACTGGATGTATGCATGATTGTATTGCAATTCGGCACACATACATTCAATAATTTTCTTGTTTACTATATTTAATTTCAAATCGATATCATTTTCGTCATTAACGTCCCAAAAAACTATAAAAATAACACCTATTTTGATATACAGCCATTTCAACACCATTGCACACGTCCTATCAGAGGATGATGGTATTTCACATCTGTAAGTTATGTTGGATTTTAAAATTGTTTTATTTGGTATCAGCAACCCGAAAACTATGTAAACGATACTCAGGTAGTTACTGACTTTTTCACCCCATTTTCCCTTTAGGGGTAGAATATTGAAAAAGCCTAAAACATGTGTTTACTTATTTATCGACTTCTGTAAAGTTTTGAACAAAGAAGTCTATTTAATCTTGTTTTTCCGTACAAACTCTAAACCATCGTTTCATCCCCTTAGATGCATTTTGGAAAATGTTTTCTTTAACGGATACCTACGTTATAATAACTATTTGCGAGCTAAATTTCAGCGCAATCTGTTCAGTAGTTTGAGCTTATGTTAGTAGATCGATCAATAACCGTTGCTTTTTATATATGTCGGCGAAAATTATAACGGATGCTTATTTGACTACCGAGGCACAGCACGTTTCCGCGATACCGACGGTGGCGCGGTTAACGCCGGTCGGTAACGCCGGTGCGGCGGAGCGCGCTAACGGAACGTCGGCGTCGGGGCGAACCACGTGCAATCCACATTGCGCCGGTTTGACGCGTGTGCGGTGCGCGTGCTTCACTTCGACGGATCGTTTGCCTTGCGTAATCTTTAAATTGTTAAGTGTTGTCTAATAATTGCTTCGTAAAATAATTAAAGTTTGTATCAGGTTATTTGCAAAGAGATTAAATTAAACGCTGCCGAACACGTTGTATCATTTGCTGTCCTGCCTTTTAATTTACTTGATTCCGCCATGTCTGAGTCGCAAGGAAATGGTCAAGGTGCATCTTCTCCGACATCAGAAGTGGGATCCGGGATCCAAGAACGCTCTGGAGGCAGTGACACGGGCGAACAAACTGCGAATAATGCCGATCATACGTCCGGTATCGCGAGTGCGAATCATAGTGAAACTAGTGGTGCTGCCGAGGCTGCTGCGTTGCTGCAGTTGTTACGTGGGTTGGCTAACAGTGTCGCCGGCGGGTCTACGACGTCCGTTCCTGTGCCGCTTATCAAATTCGACCCTGACGACGCTGACGCTGACATCGAGGGCTGGTGCAACGTAAGCGAGATGATAATAAAACAAAAGGATCTCAAAGGTACTGACTTATTGTTACCGCTTATGCAAGCCTTGCGTGGACGAGCTGCCACGTGCTTAACAAAGATTCAACCTGACTGCATGACGTGGCAAAATGTAAAAACAACTCTGATCGCAAAGTTTGCAAAGCCTATGCTTATGCAGGATTATTTCGAACGTGTCATTAAATTTAAAATTCAAGATAAAGAAACCGCCGCCGACGCCGCAATGCGTCTTTGGCATACGATCGAGTCTATACCTAATGTTGAATTTAGTGACGAAGTGATTACTGGGTTTGCTGTGTCAGTGTTATCAAACTGTGAACAGGGCTTAAGACGTGAATTAAACGCCCACACTATAACAACAAAAACGCAGTTATGTCGCATATTACGTGGAGTATCGCTCAAGCGTCAAAACGACGATATTTCTACGTACATCGAAAATAAACGCCCGCGTTTTAGTAATCAGCGCCCAGTTAGTGCTGCCTTCAGCGGCACATGTCATCGCTGTGGCGAGATAGGGCATAAAATCATAAATTGTTCTAAACGCTTTGGTGAAAGTTCTCAGGTGTACAAGCAAAAGCCGGCAACGTCAGTAGTGACACCCCCGCGCTATGAAGAGAAGCGCCCCGTGACGTGCTACGCGTGCGGAAAGCAGGGCCACATAGCCAGTGCTTGCGTCGCCGCTGCTACCCTCCGAGAAACCAACAACGCTCCTACGAAAGAGGTCAAACTTTGCGGCAAGCGGGCGGTGACTGGTGAGCTACAAATTGCAGGTAGGATATGTCGTTTTCTATTTGACTCAGGATCTGACTGCTCACTGATTAAACATAGTCTTGCAAAAGCAATTAATGCCACAATGCTAAATGACACTATAGTTTTGGTGGGTATCGGTAATTCCGATATTAAATGCACTGAACAAGTAAGGTATCTGATTAACCTTCAGGGTTTGTCCTTGAAAGTTTTGTTTTATATTGTTGATGATTCATTTTTAATCGAACCTATTCTTCTGGGACGCGATATTATCGACATGGGGGTGTATGTAGAGCTAGATGTTAATGGCATTAATTTTTTTAAATCCAAATTTTCGCAGTTTGTATCTTGTGCACCTGCTCTGATTGAGTCTCAGGTTGATACAGATTTGGAAGGTAACGCTAAAACTTCTTTGTTGTCAATACTTGATTCATATTCAGAGCACTTTGTAGAAGGTACCCCAACAAAACGAATTACTACCGGTGAAATTAAAATAGAGCTGATTGACCCTAATAAAGTTGTACAGCGACGACCATATAGGCTATCGGTTAGTGAACGGCAAATAGTAAAGGACAAAGTTTCTGAGTTACTTAAAGCAGGCGTTATTCGCGAGAGCAACTCTCCTTTCTCTAGTCCTATCTTGCTGGTAAAGAAAAAGGATGGTAGCGACCGCATGGTAGTTGATTATAGAGAGCTTAACTCAAACACGCGTAGCGATAATTTTCCTTTGCCACGGATTATGCGGACCAGATAGACAGGTTGCAAGGCGCTAAGTACTTTACTTCCCTGGATATGACATCTGGTTTCCATTGTATTAGTGTAGAGTCGGCTTCCATTGAACGTACTGCGTTTGTTACACCTGATGGGCAGTTCGAATACGTTGCCATGCCATTTGGACTCAAAAATGCACCTTCGGTTTTCCAAAGATCCATTCAAGTTGCACTAAAAGAATGTGATTTTGCCCTTATTTACATCGACGATGTATATATTCCAGCAATAACAGTGGAACAAGGTCTGGAACGTCTCGGTCTGGTTCTCTGTGCACTTGCAAGGGCTGGTTTCTCTCTGAACTTGAAAAAGTGCAAATTTCTTAATTGTGAAATCTCTTATTTAGGTTATGAGATTAAATCTGGATCAATAAGACCAAATCCGAATAAAGTGCAAGCTTTAGTGGAGATCCCAGTACCTCATACAGCTACGCAAGTTCGCCAGTTTATTGGACTTGCGTCTTATTTTAGACAATTTATTCCTAACTTTTCATTACTTATGGCCCCACTATATCCGCTTACGCAACATAAAGGTCAGATCAGTTGGACTGAACAGCATAGTGAAATACATAGACGCGTTGTGCAGATTCTGACTTCGGAACCGGTACTAGCAATTTTCGACCCAGACAAAGACATCGAATTACACACTGATGCGAGTGCGCTGGGCTATGGTGCAATTTTAGTCCAACGACACAAACGCGTTCAACATGTAGTAGCTTACTACAGCCGCCGCACGTCCGCCGCTGAGTCACGCTACCACTCGTATGAGTTGGAGACTTTAGCGGTGGTGCGCGCCGTAGAGCATTTTAGGCACTACTTATATGGTCGCCATTTCACGGTTCGTACTGACTGTAATGCGCTTAAGTCATCTAGCACAAAAAAAAAGATCTAACGCCACGTGTTCATAGATGGTGGGCGATATTGCAAAACTACGATTTTAACATTGAGTATAGAGCGGGTCGCCATATGTCGCATGTTGATTTCCTATCCAGAAACCCACTACCTCATTGTGACTCTGATGGTAATAACATTGATAACATTTCTAAAAAGAAAGTCCAGGTTTTAAATTTGCAGCAAGAATGGTTACCTGTAGAACAGCAACGCGACAGTGAGTTAGTGGATATTATGGAGAAGTGGAGAGTAGGTGATTTACAGCAAGAACTTGCAAAGTCGTATGATGTTCGAAAAGGAGTTTTGTACCGAAAAGTAGAGCGTAACAAGAGGTCAAAGTGGCTACCTATAGTGCCTCGGTCGTTAACGTGGTCCTTGATAAGTTACATTCATTCGGAACTAAAACATCTTGGCTATGATAAGACTCTAGATAAATTATTTGAGCTGTACTGGTTTCCCGGTATGGCAAGAGCTGTTAAAAAATTTGTAGACGCATGCTTAGTTTGTAAAGCTTGTAAAGGAACTTCAGGCGCTCAGCCTATTCAGTTGCATTCTATACCAAAAGTTGCCCTTCCATGGCATACCATCCACATAGATTTAAGCGGAAAACTAAGTGGTAAAAGCTCAAAGAAGGAGTACATAAGCGTTATTATTGATGTCTTTACTAAATATGTCTTGTTACGGTTGACGTCAAGTTTAGACGCTAGTAGTGCCATAGAATCGTTAAAAGAGGCCATCAATTTGTTTGGTACACCTAAACGCATTATCGCAGACCAGGGTCGTTGCTATATTAGTGGTAGTTTTCGAAGTTTCTGCTCTGAAAACAACATAGAGCTTCATGTTATTGCAGTCGGGGCAAGTAGAGCAAACGGTCAGGTCGAAAGGGTTATGCAAACCCTCAAAATACTTACTATTACCGAAAATAGTTCAGACAGTGTGTGGAGAGACGAGTTAGGTGCAATTCAGCTAGCATTAAATAGTACTAAATGTAGGGTCACTGGGTATTCTGCGACTGAGCTCATGTTTGGTATTCAGTCACAGCCTTTAGGAATCTCTAGAATAGCTAGTTTTGATGAGACCACCGAGCGTAGAGCTGACCTTAATCAGATCCGTAGTGAAGCCTCAGCTAACATAGAGCATACAGCGAAGTTAGACACGGAGCGCTTCAATAAAGGTAGAGCTCGTATCAAGCCATTTTGTGCGGGTGACTTTGTTTTTCTGAAATGTTGCGAACGTAACCAAACAAAACTAGATAGAAAGTTTAGGGGTCCCTTTAGAGTAACTAGAGTCTTAGAAAACGATCGCTATGAACTGCAACATGTTGACGGCTCTAAGAGGAAGTATAAATACGCCCATGAAAGCTTACGTAAAGTGCCCGAAGGACGTGAAGGGCTAACGGAAATGGCGGAAGCGCTATGTGATCAAGCTCTAGAGCAGGATGAGTCCGTGTCAGCGGATAGTGGTAGTGACATGGAGATTGATGATGTGGTTGTTAATAAAACTGTGGCGGAAGTGCACGACGAGGTGCAGAATGGAGCGGTGGTCGCAGAACCAGCCGGCTCTGTGTGTAGAGAAGGTACGTAATGTTAGCATCTCGCTACTGGCCGCAAGCCGTTGGCTTGCCGCGCGCTATATGCGTGTCGGTCCCCAGCGCGTGGTGCGGAGCTGTAGCGTGTGTTAATGCGACCTTTTGTATTCCGGAGATGAAAGATGAACGCTGGTGTTCGATGTGATGGCGAGATATGAAATTGATGTTCTGACAGTGTATGCTTTGATTTGTCGTGATAGGAAGCAATTTGGGGTTGATGGTAATGCTTGGATTTCTTGAATCCAGATGTTTAACGCACGAGGACGTGCGTGCGTCAGGAAGGCCGTGTCGGCGAAAATTATAACGGATGCTTATTTGACTACCGAGGCACAACACGTTTCCGCGATACCGATGGTGGCGCGGTTAACGCCGGTCGGTAACGCCGGTGCGGCGGAGCGCGCTAACGGAACGTCGGGGCGAACCACGTGCAATCCACATTGCGCCGGTTTGACGCGTGTGCGGTGCGCGTGCTCCACTTCGACGGATCGTTTGCCTCGCGTAATCTTTAAATTGTTAAGTGTTGTCTAATAATTGCTTCGTAAAATAATTAAAGTTTGTATTAGGTTATTTGCAAAGAGATTAAATTAAACGCTGCCGAACACGTTGTATCATTTACTTTTGTGCTCAACAAGGGCGACTGTATATATATATATATATATATATATAAGAAGTTCGCAAACATATAACACCGCGTTTACACATTCGCGCGAATCGCGAGGCGAATAGCGAGGCGAATAACGAACTAGCTGTTTACACATGCGTGTTCGTTATTTGCCTCGCTATTCGCCTCTCGATTCGCGCGAATCGCGAGGCGAATAACGAACACGCATGTGTAAACAGTAAGTTCGCTATTCGCCTCGCCCATTCGCCTCGCGATTCGTGAGTTCGCATTGGGAGCGGTTTTTTGGACGCGAATCAAAGGGCACGAATGGCGAACACGAACTTACTGTTTACACATTCGCATGCATTTAGTTAGTTGACAACTAGCGCCCGACCCAACCGAACGTGTAGACAAAATAGAGTGGAGTGGAGAGCAAATTTTAGAATTCCTAGAACTTTATTATAGAGAAGAGCTCATTTGGAACCCAAAACATCGCAATCATAATTACACAAAATAAAAACCGACTTCTAAAACACTGAAAAGGTCAAAATAATATAAGAATAGGTACTGACAACATCAAAATTCTATATTGAAGTCGGTGTCAAATTTTAAGACTTTATAAGAGATCATCGTTTCGTACCGACTTCAATATACAAGTTTATTTTTTAATTACCAAAAAAATGTTGTGTGCTTGTTCAGACAAGCAAACTTTGAAATCGCAAAAAAAATCAGCTGTTTCGTACAAATTTATTTATTTATTTAATAGGTACATTTACAACAATAGCCAAAAAAAATGTACACAACTTAACCAGATAAATAACTAAAGGATAAGAAAATTGCACGATAAAGATGTAGCTGAATTAATTAACATTTACAACATTACATGTACGATCTCTAAACTAAAGCATGTACTAATTTACTCCTGCGATTTGCAGTTGCGATATTAACTAGTTGATTTTCGTGATTTACGAAAATCAACTAGTTAATATTAAATTATCTTATCTACATATTATGTTTATACAAACAGAAAATAGAATTTTAAGTATCCACTATAAATACCAATTATGAGGCAATAGGCTTGCAAACTAATTTATAATTTACATATTAATTGAGAAAGATATGCAAGCCATAATAGTAAGTAAGTACACATTTATTACATATAATCACAATATATAATACATAAATGTGTGAGTTAACCATGTGAACCTTTTCTGTAGAAAGAAATATCAATGAATTTCTTGAAAAAAAAAAAGAGCAGTATCTATGTATTAGTGATCAATATACAAAAAAAAAACTACTTAAAAAAACTATTGGCTGATTTAAAAGAAAACTTTCACTAGTAGATGTTTCATTATTACATTATCACAGTTATTATACTAAACGTTAACGAAGTCATCGTTTACCCATGTGAAACTGGGACGTTCCGCTAGAAAGTAAAATTTGTTTAGCGAATAATAATAATTAGATTTTAAGGCAATAAAAAAATAAGAAATTTAAACTTATGATGATGTTAATAAGATAGTTTTTATTTTATTTTTAAAGGACTTCTTAGATTCATGAAATATGTCGATTGATGAAAAATTGTTGTTATAAAGACGAGGAAGACGGGTTAAGACGGAATTACTTCCATATCGAGTATGGTGCATTGGCACATGAAACAGTTCAGTGTGCCGAGTGCGATACAGGGGTACGCGGAAAGACAAGCAGGACAACAAATGCGGACAGTCAATATGGGCCCGCACCATGTCCCACAACAGACCCATATCCAACAACTGTCTTCGCTCTGTAAGTGTAAGAATCTTGAATTCACGGCAACTTTTTAAGTAGTCCTTAGAGATGTACTTAAATTTGTGACATAAGTGATGAGTACGTTTTTTTTGTATACGCTCTATTGTGTTAATATAGATCTCATACTGAGGACACCAAATAGGGCTTGCATATTCCAATATGCTACGGACATATGCATAATATACAATCAAGACACTAATTAATGAGCTAAAAGGTTTACAAGTTCGTACAACAAAGCCAAGGTTACGGTACGCTTTATTGACAATATGATCAATATGTTGGGACATGAGTAACTTGTTATCCAAAAGCACACCGAGGTCTCGCACGACTTCTACCCGCTCAATTATAATGTTATCAAACCTGTAACAAAAATTTATAGGGGTCTTTTTTCTGCTAAAACTAATGACATTACATTTGTGTATGCTAAGATTAATATTATTATTATTGTAATAAGTAAAAAGATTATATAAATCATCCTGTAATCTCATACAATCCTCTACAGATCTTATACACATAAATATTTTTTTGTCATCAGCGTAAAGTAAGTGGTTAGCGGTGGAGAAACAGGTGTCTATGTCGAACAAATAAGCATTATAAAAAAGAGGACCGAGATGCGAACCCTGGGGTACTCCTGAAGGTACAGTAACGTAATCAGACCGCCATCCACCAATAACAACTGCTTGCGAACGGTTAGACAAATAGGAAGTCACCCATCGCAGTAAGTCTCCATGAATACCAAGTTTCTTAAGTTTGCTCAACAGAATACTGTGGTCTACCCGATCAAAAGCCTTTTCAAAGTCGGTGTAGATCACATCCACTTGGCCGCCAGCTTCCATATTGTTAAGTAAGAAGTCGGTAAAATGTGCTAGATTAGAAGTTGTGGAGCGCCCTTTAAGAAAACCGTGCTGTGTATTTGGTACACTAGATACAATAACAGGGTAGATCTGCTGGTACAAAATTTTTTCAAGAAGCTTGCCTAGGGTGTTAAGAATTGAAATTGGGCGATAATTAGTAATTACACTTTTCGAGCCTTTCTTGTGGATAGGGATGATATGTGCCTTTTTCCAGTCGTATGGAAAGATACATTCACGAATGGAGCGTTGAAAAAGTAATGTAATAGGTCTGGCTAGACTTTTTGCGCAGTTACACAGAAAATAAGAAGATACACCATCAGAGCCTGGTCCCTTTGTTTTATCTAATTCTTCCAGGTGTTTTAACACCATATCTTCTGTAATTTCAATAGTTGATATAGTGGAACTACCCTCTTTAACAAGTTCAGTGTGTTGACCACTGGCGGAGGATTGTAGGAATACACTTTGAAAATAAGAACTAAATGCGTTACAAATGTCTGGATGAGTATTCAGTGTTCTGCCATTGAAGTTAAAATGATTCGGATAAGAAGAAGTGCCCCTCTTAGCCTTAATATATTTCCAAAAAAAGCGTGGATTTTGTCTGATGTTTAGCTCAGCGTTATTCTTAAAAATGTTAAAACAATCATCTTGAACGCACTTTTGTCGAGCTCGTAGCATCGAGTACTCATCATAGTCCCGTTGGTTAGAATATTTTTTCCATCGCCTATGTAATTTATTTTTTTCCCTTATAATTTTAATAAGAGCTGGACTGTACCAGACTGGAAATTTTTGTTTTGAATTGCTACTTGTGGACTGAGGAACAAATAAAGTAAAACAATCGTTCAATATTTTATAAAATAATTCTAGAGCGTGGTCAATACTAGGTTCTTTAATTAATAGGTCCCAATCGATGTTATTTAGGTATTGATTTACGTTATTATAGTCTGCTCTTTTAAAATTAAAGTAGGGTGTATTATTCGAATATTGCAAGGGTTTTAAACATAAATCTAAAACGTCCAACACCAAAGCAGGGTGATGTAGATCTTCCTGAACAAGGGGAGGAGAAACGTTAGTCAGTACAGGAAGATCACAGAAACAGAGATCTAAGATTCTGTTATTTTTATTGACTATTCGGTTATATTGTTTTAGCCCCATAAATGACAAATCGTTCAGAAATTTACTAGCCGTATTCTGTATTAAAGTAGATCCAATATATAAATTTGAAAATCGGATGTCGTTCATTCGACGCAACTTAAGTTAAAATCACCTACTAAAAGAAAATGATCACAAATGTTCAACATTCACTGAACCTAGATGTATGGAACAGCTGATTTTTTTTTGCGATTTCAAAGTTCATCCCATAGTGAAAGTTGTTCCGTTTGCTTGTCTGAACAAGCACACAAAATTTTTTTGGTAATTAAAAAATAACCTTGTATAGAAGTGTGATGTTGTCTGTAGATACCTATTCTTATATTATTTTTAACTTTTCAGTGTTTTTGAAGTCGGTTTTTATTTTTTGTAAATTTTGTAAATTGTATAAACTCAATAGATGTAGCTTCATCTGAATATTTATTTTAGTATATAGTAGTTAATCATAATATATTTATGTATCTGTGTATGTATGCATATATGCAAGTATGTATGTGTATATATAAACACATTCATACACAATACTTACATAACACTTACACACACATACACATATACAATATGTATATGTGAGTGTTTTGTGCGTGTATGTATGTTTTTTTCTTAATATCATATTATTTGAATATAACAATTATTGTCATATATTACATTTATTTTCTTATGCCGTGATTTACTTTCTCTCCTTAGCCCAATGGTTGACTGGTAGAGAGCGATGTTTATCGCTAAGTCCGCCATATGTACAAACCGTTTGTAACATTAAAGCTTAAATTATTAAACATTAAAATAAAATGTAGCACGCATGCCGCCATTATTTTCACGTCCTGCATGTTCGTGTGCTAATATCAAAATGAATCACCCGCGAATGTGTGCGGTGGCACTCGTATACGAATGTTTCGTCGAACGACGAGGCGAATAGCGAAGACGAATGTGTAAACGCCACAACACGAATGTTTCGTCGAATGGCGAACACGCATGTGTAAATGCGACATAACAATTGTGCCTATGCTAGTGAGGTCGCTTGGTCGTTGCGTCAAAGTATTATCACAATATAGAGAACGATACAGTAGCCCGACACAGGCATGTCTGAAATTTATACCTAAAGCTGAACTGAGCGCTAGGGTTGGTACCTACAAAAAAATCGGTGTACGTGGAGCACAACAATCTCGGCCGGCGCGCGGCGTGACACTGCGTTGCTATGCCGTTCAGAAGTTCAGAGCATTACTTGGCAGCCATGTAAACGACGTTTGTGTGTGTGCGTGCGCCGATTCGTCCCTTTATATGAAGTCGGGACGTTCGTTCGTTCTCTATATTGTGATATTATCGTCGATGACGATAATACTTTGACGCAAATGTTCATGCTAGCCCTACTGTATACACTTGTGTTAGCGGTGTAGGGCTTTGACAAATGACTTCTGAGGTCGCAAGCATCCCCAGACTGACCTCTAACACCTTGGTCGTTAAAAATATACACACCCTATTAACAAGCCTCCTGTTTTAAGCTCAAATAACCTCTAACCAAGAAAATCATTAGCTGTCGTTGGACATTTTATAAAATGCTCGCAAGAATACAATTACAAAACTAATTCCTACTGTCGCGTCCAGCAATAGCCTGCGGCCTGATAATTAATTGCCGTGCCTTTTCTGATCCCATCGAGTCGCTTAATGTACTCGAACCGAACGTATCGATTAATTGAAAAATGGACTCTATGGTGCACGTTTTAAGATCTATACATTACCAACGACATTGTAACTGTTCTATGTAGAATAGATGATAAGATGTTAATGGTGGTAGATGATTTAAAGGCTACTATTTAGTTTGAAATAATAGAATTGAAATAGATGTTTCCCTCGAAAAAGTAAGTACCGAAGCAATAGTAGTGTTTATTGCGTATGCTACGATGAACAATATTTATTTTATTTCTATTTATTTATTTATTTATTTGACATCATAAATACTATATTTTATCATGAACATAATGATAATCAGTAAGTATTTTGTTAATTTTAGGCCTCCTCCGAGGATCTTTCATGTTAAGCGACACGTATAGATTTATTATACTGTTAAAATTTTGCGAAAATATTATAATTTTAGAATTTTTGTTAAAATGAGAATTAAGAAAAAATAATAATTACTTATAAACTTTCATTGTATCAATTTTGACATATTTGATATCAATTACTGGACAATAGCCTATGTATTTTTGACAACCAATTTGGTACCAATTTCTCAAGGTATTTCAATTTCCCAATTTGTATCGAGTGATTTATTGTTTTATCAATCACACCGAAGCTTGCCGCTATCTCTGACGTGAAAGGACTTACGGGCCTTCAAAATATTATATATTAAGTAAAGTGTAATAAATATTATTGTAAGGGAAACGTAGGTTGGGTTGTGTGAATAAAAACTAAAACATTTTTATAATTGTTTTGTAAAATTTAAAGTATATTGAATCGGAATATTTTAAAATTATACTTCAATAAACCTGCGTTCAAAACAATATCTTTGTATAATTTACTTCAATTAAGGGTTATTTATTTTTGATAACAATGGCGCTTTTAAGCCAAGCCGCTAAATGTGCATATTGTAACTCTTTTAGAGAAGATTTTGTGCGGTCATAATTGGAGGTTTTCAATAACTAACTAAAAGTGGTATAGATGAATCTTTTATAGCCTGTTATTTTTTGACATTCAAGATTTATTAGAGATTGAATAAGCATCTTGGTAGTAAATCAATGGCATCACAATATACCTCCGTCAGAATTTACTACTATAGAGCTTTAGTTATTTATGGGGAACTGTTTTCGTCAGTATATAACTTTAACATTTATTAGTGTCCGTTTATTTCCGTAATAGATGTCAAAGACATAAAATTGTCTAAAGCTATAAAATAAGAGACTTTACCTTCATAATGGCGATAATACTCGCTACTCCAACTACTTTAATATCGCACTCTTAGCGTTCATATGGTGACATGGTCACTATCACTAAAACAACGAATTACTACGGTAGGCGAACACGTGACTATACAGGGTGTCTCAGAAACAATGGATAAACCTTTAACTGTTGATAGGTTTCGTCGAGACCTCTCTAATCTCAAATTTTGACTTTAGTAAAAATATCTCGGTTTTCAAGATATTTGATAGTTTATGATTTTTTTTAAAAATGCCAGTTTTGGTTGGTTTTTAATGTGCCATTTTTACAAATACGGACTTTTTCTGATTCGGTTTTTTTGAGCTTCTAACGGAATAGTTCAGCTATCAATAACAGTAGTTAAAATTGAGCTAGCTAATCACAAAGTGCTTGGAAAAAACAATGTCCCAAAAAAAATTAAACAAGAAATTATTTTTCTTCGTGTTTGGTCAGCTACCATGTAAAAAAATGTATGACGCTCATCGTGCCCATTATCTTAAAAAAATACTTAGTTATTCTAGTTTCAAAAAAGGTATGACAACCTATGCTTAATGTATCTCTTAAATTTTATTACTGCTTGAATAGCAAATGGTATGAAATTTTAAAAAGATTTTTTTCGGAATAGTTATTAATTCTTAGTTTGAATAAAGAATTTAATTAATTCTTAGTTTGAAGAAAAATAAAACAACATGAAATTTTAATTTTTTATTAAATTTACAATAAATGTTCGAATTGGCGTCCTTGCGCTCTGATACACGCCCTACATCTTTTTATAAAAGAAAGTTTGATGCGGCGCGCGTAACCAGACTTTTTTATGTGTGCAGCTGCATTTTGTATGCGAGTACGCAACTCTGTTATTGAGCATACTGGCCTCGCGTAGACAAGGTCTTTCAGACATACCCAATAAAAAAAATCCAAGGGATTTAGATCCGGCGATCTGGGCGGCCATAAAATAGGGCCGAGCCGGCCTATCCACCTTTGTGGGAAGTGTTGATTTAAATAATTTCTTACTACTATTGCATAGTGAGCTGGGCACCCATCATTTTGAAGCCACATTCTCCGCCTCACTTCTAAATTGACATCTTCTAGCATGCCGGGTAAATCATTTTGTAAAAAATTAAGGTAAATTTCACTATTCAGTGTAGCTGGAAGTTCATATGGCCCGATCACCTGTCCGTCAATAATCCCAGTCCACAAGTTAACTTTAAATTGAACTTGGGACCGATCTTCCCTCATCAAATGTGGATTTTCAACTTGCCAGCTATGTAGATTGTGGATGTTGAAATATCCATCTCTCCGGAATGAGGATTCATCCGTCCATAAAATTTTATTGAATAATTGCGGGTCCTCCCTTATTTTATTTAACATGATTCTGCAGAATGCAATCCTGCGCGGATAGTCAGCAGGCTGTAGAGTTTGGACCCTTTGAATATGGAAAGGGTGCAAAAGGTATTTTTTCAATATGCGATGCACTTTGCTTCTATTAATGCCGGTTCGACGTGCAATTCCACGCACAGAACGTGTTGAATCTTCTTCTATTTCGTCGAGGACTACTACTTCTTCATCGTCGTTTCTTTCTGGTCTTCCTGGCCCTGCACCACCAATGCCTCTTCCTGGAAGCCTCCCTTCGCAGTACGAATTATGTACCCGAGCAAAAACTCGATAGTCCGGGTGACGTGCGTTGGGGTACCTAATACAAAAAATGACGTTATTAAATTTACTAATTCATTTAATTTTAAAATCTAATTAAACACGGCGTGTGACTATTTTTAGAAGGATAACATAATGTAAGACCCATCCTGATACGTTTAACTAAAGTTGCAATAAATGTGTGTGATTTAAAAAAAAATAAGATTGATTGAATTAAAGAGAAAATAAATAATCTTACCTCTCTGCGTACAGACGAGCAGCAGCGTTAGCATTTCCTCGACATTCGCCATAAACGAAATGCATGTTTGCATATTCGCGCGACGTATACTGATGTCTAGGCATGTTCAGTGTTATGTATTGGTTGTCAGTTAGGTTTCACAGCACAAACAATATCCAAATCGTAAAGCTAGCCAAGTCCATATGATCACCAGTTGTCAATAGGTTTCACAGCACAAACAATATCCGAATCGCAAAGCTAGTCAAGTCCAAAATCACAGCAAAATGTCGTTTAAAATTATCGAAGCTCTATCGAATCTCTCGAATACAGAAAACACGCGTGGCTCACAACCGGAGTTCAGAAGGACACTAACAATCGTAACAAAGAACCCAATGATCAGACGCAGGTAAAAAAAAGTCCTTCCAGGAAATTCGATAGCAGGTAAGGTTGCAAATGCTTATGACTCATGTGCTGTTAATGATAAGGCTCCTTTTTGATTGCGCATAGTGGATGAGACATGTGGCAGGCAGGGGCCACAAAAAAAAACACGTTTCTCAACTCTGTGACTCGCAAACGATTGTTTACAAATAAGCTTTAAGTGCTTATTAGTGGAAAAAAAACCTTTTTTTTTTTCAAATTTTCATTTTATTTGCTATTCAACCAGTCAGAAAGTCAAGAAAGCATAAACTTAATACTGGAAAACTAAATTAACCGAATAAAATTAATCCGAAAAATAATTAATCCGACAAACAATCTTTTTAAAATTTTCATACCATTTGCTATTCAAGCAGTAATAAAAGTTCAGAGATACATTAAGCATAAGTTTATCATACCTTTTTTGAAACTAGAATAACTAAGCATTTTTCTAAGATAATGGGCAGGATGAGCGTCATACATTTTTTTTACATGGTAGCAGACCAAACACGAAGAAAAATAATTTCTTGTTAAATTTTTTTTGGAACATTTTTTTTTCCAAGCACTTCGTGATTAGCTAGCTCAATTTTAACCACTGTTATTGATAGCTGAACTATTCCGTTAGAAGCTAAAAAAAACCTGAATCAGAAAAAGTCCGTATTTGTAAAAATGGCACATTAAAAACCAACCAAAAGTGGCATTTTTAAAAAAAATCATAAACTATCAAATATCTTGAAAACCGAGATATTTTTACTAAAGTCAAAATTTGAGATTAGAGAGGTCTCGACGAAACCTATCAACAGTTAAAGGTTTATCCATTGTTTCTGAGACACCCTGTATAATACCCAGACTTTATAACAAGTTACCTGTTAATCTGAGGGACACAATAAACAAGAAGAATATGAAATTCAAACTGAAACTAATTTTATTTGTAAAATATGAATAATACACTTACCTAAACATATTAAATATACATAACAATTTCAATAATATATTATACAATGTGAATTAATTATTAATCTTAGCATTATCTCGCTGACCCAATACAACAATGACACAACTCAAAATCATGCAAAACTGAGAAAACGCGATTGAAAGTTGACGTAGATGCGTATAAACTTACAAAGTTAAAATAACTTGTGATAAAATGTGTTTGTTTGTACGATTGTGGTATATGTTGACTGTACAGGATATTAGGATTACAGTAGACTAATTATTATTCTTCTAAGGCTCCGATTTTTTTAATAATTCAAGGTCATACTTAGGTATTCAGAGTTATGCCAGTATTGCATAAATTTAAGTGTCAAATTTTGAGTTATGCCACAAAATGTTTACATTCAATAAACACCGTGTGACATAAATCAAAGTTATCTTTGTAGCTTAAAAAAGGAAATTGGTTGAAAAATAGCTAAATATTGCAATGCAAGTTTAATGGCATCACAAATAAAATCCCAAATCGATTTTTTTGCTAAGATTCCTAAAAATTCTTCAAATAATTTACTGAATCAGTCTCTTTATTATTAAAATTACTTTCTCCAATCAGTTTCAGGCTAAGGTAATCAAAGCTATGAAATAGGTACATTATTATTATTATCGTAATTTGTAATAGTCATAATACAAAGATTAAGTTCTATTTTTTTAAATAATAAAACAATAATGTCTTAAAAATAGCATTTGATTTTTTTGTGAGCATTTGAGTTTGCAAAATGGATTACACGTAGGGCTCATTCTTCTGTCTGCTATTTGTTTGCCTTTTTTTAGTGTAGCTTTGTCGCAAATTTCGAAGTTATTTAGTTTTCTTTTTTGTCCACTTACCTTTCTATTTTCTTGTGTAAGAAGTATTCTCTTCCTCCGAAATGGTTTTGTCTAACTCCAACTCACGTTCTTAGCCAACAAAATCTGTATCTTCGCTATTTTTATTGATCCCATTTTTTTATACAACAAAGTTCGCAAACAAGCATACCGCCCACCTAATGGCAAGTGATAACAGTCACCTATAATGCATGTGGCTCCTGTGAGATTCACAGCAAATCTGCAACCCCTACAAGACCCACAGTGTTCGTTGCCAACTTGTGATATAAGAATGAAGGTCATGGTACCCAGTAATCTTCGATGATTTCTTCCTAATTTGCATCTGCCACTGAATCATCACAGCTTGACAAAGTATCATTACTTTCTGGTATGCTAACTAATAAACCCGATGTTGAAGAAAGTACACACTTAGAAGCCGAAGATGCATGCTTTGATGAATATGAAGACTTTTCTATTGAATCCCTCCAAAGCCCTGTAATGGGTGCTAGTAACTTAACTGAACTTGATTTATTAGCACACTTTTCTTCAGATCTTTATTTGACTGGACATAAACATGATTCTCTTGCTGCTTAATCAATTTCTGGTAATGAAGAGATGCTTAACGGTCTTGGTTTATTATCCTCTACGCTCGTACATAGCTCAGAATTATCAGAAACTTGTTTGGCTAAGATTAGCGATCCCATTTGTTGTAGAGAAGTGTTTAAAATCTCAAATAAATTCAGTTTTTTATATATTCTCCAGAATTTCGTTCAAACTAATTTGTTCCAAACTAGAAGTAATTTTTTGCTCAGGAATAAGTACGGGTAATATCTCAGACTCTTTAGGAATTTTATTTGACTCAACTATAGGACAGCATTGTCAATAATGTTTTATATTCTAGGCCAGTTGATTGTGGTTTTGGTGAAGCACTGGATCGAAGATACCTTGTTTCTGAAAAGTTCGAATTAGCTCTAAAATCGAAGGAGCTCTGTGCTGGGTTATAGTTCGATATCTTTTTAACTGGAACAGACAGTAGTAAAAACATTCCTGTCTCCAACACATTTTCAGATACCTTACCTTGACTTCCGGGACAGCATTAGACGTGTTGGTATCGTTCGACAAACTAAATTCCATAGAAGTTAATTATCTACCTACCTACTACTACTATCTTTGGATGCTAAGTAGTTAATAAGTGTCGTTATATCCACTAATAAGGACATCCAGATCATTGAAATAAGTATAGATACTATGAAATAAGAACCTGTTATTCGTTTTCGGTGATACGTTAGATAGATAGAAACACTTTATTTTACGTTGATGTCAGAAAAACAAGACGGTGTGAATGGTTGTTCTTCAGTACGAAGTCGTTTCGTGCTGTACAAATGATAAACATCTGAGCTTAGCGTTATAATATGTTATGAAGCGTGTGTGTAATTTTTAGTTAGTTAGGTATTACTAATTAATACCTACCAAAATTGAATAAGGGCGTCGATTGATTGAAATTATTATTTAGAAAACTATTACTTAAATCAATATGAATTAATAAGAACCTGATTCTAATATTCTTCGTCGATACGTCGACGTTAGAACATGATGGCACTGCGGTTGTTTTTCAGTGCGAGATAGTTTTGCTGTAAAAACGTAGGCAATGAAATTTTAACAATATAAAGTACGTAGTAATATTGTAATAATAACGAAATTGACAGAACAAGTAGGTATTTTGTTTTTGATTCGTAGGTAGGTAAGTGTATCCAGTTAGAATATAAATAATTAAACAATTTTACCTTGTTTAATGTTTTGTTTAATTAAGTTTTCTTTTGTTAACCATTTTCCGTGATAAACAATCACGAAGGGTACAACTAAAAAAACACTATAAAACTTTGGACAATAACGACACAACACCGAAGGGTCACTGTTGCATTAACTGTTGCACTAAGTATTTAGGATTTCGAGCTGTGCAATACTGACACCTAGCGCTACTATTTTGCCAGGGAATGTACAAAATATGGGTGTCTTTATTGCATAACTTAAAAGAATGTCATAAGGTTCGAAATTTAATAAAAAGTCAAATTTCCAAAATTTTGGAATGTGCCATTATTGCATTGAGTCGGCGATCTATTTATACATACTTACATAAATTAAGTATGCATATTTATTATTGAGATTATTTAAAAAAAAATTCTTTCTTTGTTTATAATACTGTAATACCGATTTTACAAAATCACTTTTACGACAATTTTATAATAAAAAGGGTAGTATTTAAACAAGTGAATGTAAATAAAAATTTTAAGAGACAAAAATAATAAATTTGGGTTATTATATTACTAAGTAAGCGACTGACTGCTAGTGAAGATAAATTAACCGAACAGTAACTTATAAACATTCATTCGAGTTACTTCAAATACAAAATGTGAAGCTTCATAATATTTGAGCGACCTAATATTTGTCTGAGTGTCAACGTTACGTCCTGCATTTTTTTCAATATTTGGCAAATTATTTATTTATGGTGAGCGGCATTTTATCCTAAATGAAGTATTTCGAATAAAAAAACCACTTTGAAAAATACTATAATGAGCAGAGTACTTTGGTTCAAATTTTTTTGAAAATTTTTGTTAAGTATAAATTTTTGAAAATTTAATAATTTGGGGTGGATAGGGTTTCCGGGGGGTCAATAGAGTGATGCTCCGCTGTATTTGGTCACATATCTAACCGAACCTATAGTGATATCCCATAAGTTTTTCCCCTTGCGCGGAAACATGCAAGAAATACGTACTTTGATGTGTGATTACAATGTACCCTCCTTACTTATTATAACCTCCGCAACCTAACCAGCCAAGTATTAAACTAATAATTTTCGGTGAGATGTTGTTTGGTGAATCGAAAATATGTAAAATAAATCATCTGGCAATTGAAAAAAATTCAAAAGAGACCGGTGTATTATAAAAAAAAATTGAAAATTGGTGGAACGTAGTTCGGCAAAATGATACTAATGTCAAATGATATTTCAATGGTCTAAAAATATGGCAAACAATACATATAGTAAAAAAGATATCGGTCAAATGTAAATCGGACATGAAAATTTCGGTCAAGTGATAAGTGCCCCTTTCAAACTATTTTCGGTCGAACGAATATTCGCATCGAAGAGAACCGTGGTAGGAAACATGCGAAATTTCGTTTTTTATAGAAATAGAGTAGACCTCCTGACTGCACCGATTCGTCGCTCCGCCTCTATTGTATTGTAAACAAAAGAGAAGAAGAAGAAAAATAGAATATTAGTTACCAATAATTATTAATAAAGTATGTAGTTACAAAACGGTGCTTAAAGTAAACTTTTAAGTAGTTCGTTGAATAAAACCTCAATTAAAAAAATGGTATCTATCGTAATATTGAAGTTGCCGTCTCTGTATTTCTAGTCGCTCACTTAGTAATTTAGTCGCACGTTTAAAATTTTAATATCCAAAATCGATTATTCATAACCCACTTTTTGTAAGCTCGTTTTGGATTTTATTATTAATTAATATTCGTCGTCAGTTTAGTTAATTTTTCGCTTTCTCAAATCCATAGCGCTCAAGTTATTAAAATAGTATCTCATCATGAGTCGCTACGTATTTTTTTAGTCGATCGTTTTATTATTCCCCTAATAAAAATAATTAAAAAAAAATCAAATCAAGAAGAGAAAATCGGCTATAATACTGAACATTCTGTATAAGCTTGCAGCAAGACTTGTTTACATTAGCGATTATGTTCTGTGATCGGTTTGCACTTGTCATGCGCATGCACAGAGGCCCAATTCTACTAATAAGTTACAGCCGAATCGAAACTGAACCGTTGCGATCGACCAATCAGAACGCCACATTATCACGTCATCGAACAGTTGAATGGCAATATAAGCGCTCCGATTGGTCGACCGCAACGGTTCAATTTCTAAAGCCAGCTTTGTTTTGGTGGATGGACGCGGACGAGACAGCGCATGTCTCGTTCACTCGCTGGAGCGGGGCGTATTTTGGAGCTCATAGTAAGTGGGCCCTTGCTGATTCCTTTAATATATAGTTACTCACTATTTAGCATCATAAAAATATTAGTTTTCTTTGGCTGGTATTGTTAATGTTGTTTTGTGAATTGATTTTTGTATTTTTCATAGGTATAAGATATGTAAAAAATAGCTAAGTTTTAATAACAATAAAGGTATACAATAAGCATCGAATATCAGGATGCCAAGTCAAACCTTTAGGTATTTATTTAAGTTATCTTGTAACATATTTGTAAGTATAAACTAATAAAAAATATTTAGATATCTACAATAGCTTAAAGTAATAAGATGGATTGTTAACTCTATTAAATCACCATGAGGTCTACTCGCAGCTACTATAGCGTTCTTGTTTCTCTTTACATTATAAAATTAGAGTTATCTGACGCTCAAATGTTTGTTGGTAGTAAAACAAATGGCAACTGATTTAAACAAATAAAAACTAAAGAATTAAAGCAAAATAAAAGAATGACCATAAAATAATTTTATTATGGTGATTGTTGGTTATTTGACTTATAAGAGAAAACAACATAAACTTATTTAAAAAATCTCTCTAAACGTCACCATTATTTTTTTACAAAAATCAATTTACTTTTTCAAAATATTTATGTAAATGCTTGGTAACGTTTCTATTCCATTGTGTATTTCAAACAAATGCTTACAGCCTTTAGTTGAAATACACAGATACAACTATTACTTCCGTGCTTTGTTCTTATTTTATAACGGTGGGTGGCTCTGATCTAAAACCATTAAATAAAATTTATTTTGAAAATACCTGATCTTCAAATATTTACGATCTAAGTGGATCATTAAATGTATAAGATACACGTGATCCGAGCCGAGTGAAGCAGTCGAAGCGAGCGATGCCTAATTATTTGGCAAATCGTGGGCTAACAGGGCGCTGTTCTCATTTACTGTGATTGTTATTAATTAAACATAGGTAGATGAATTTTAATTTAGTGTAAAGTGATGTATTTATTTAGGTAGTTTCGTCGTGACTCTAGCTTCTGTTTTATTGCTTTCAAACAGGTTCAGGAGGCCTAGACAAAGTAACATTCGCTTTTGCTTCGCTTACGTCATATGTTCTGTATCGAACGGTAAATGTATGGGAATAATTCGTGATTTGGAATCATTTCCATTTATTTTGTTCTTTTCTTTGTCTAGACTCATGGCTTGTTTCTTTTTTCTTCAGTCTCACAGCACTTCGGGATCACTTTTAACACAGATTGTTCAGAGCATATACGCAGCATCAATCAAAGTATCGTATCTAGTAATAGGTTTACGTGTGCACTAGAACTGCCTAGAAAATGGCAGCCGAGTAACAGCATCACGTATCGATGACTTTTTTAGCTTTAATTCTATCTTTCGATAGCTTATATACCTAACTTTATATGTCATTGATCGTAACGACTTCTCAAAGCATCGGTATGACTTGTACCGCCACCACCATGCCAATCTTATTATCTAGGTATAAAAAGTAGGTTATGACTACTCAGATCTAGTAAAAAACCCAAAAAAAATAGGTCAAGCCGTTTCAGAGAAATAAACTAAAAAAAAATTTTACAAAACCGACCGAAAAACACTGAAGAGTTAAAAATAATAGGTATAAGAATAGGTACAGACAACATCACACTTCTATATTGAAGTCGGTGCCAAACGATGATCTCCTATAAAGTCAGTTTTTATTTTTTGTATAATATTTTTTTATTTTTAACTTTTTAGTGAATGAAATCTTTTAAGTGAAAGAAACCCTAAATTAGCGTTTCGCTCGCGTTTTCATGGGATCCCATTATCAGATCCTAACTTTGGTGACCTTGGGACCACCCAAAGAGTATACTCTATCAAATACAAAAATAATTTAGAAAATCGGTCCACAATTAGCGGAGTAATCGCGTACGTACACAAAAAACACGTTGGACACACCTTAAAATTTAAGGGTTTTCCTCGATTTTCATGAGATCCCATCATCAGATCCTAACTTTGGTGACTATAGGACAACCCTTGGAGTATACTCTATCGAATACAAAAAGAATTTTGAAAATCGGTCTACAATTGGCGGCGTAATCGCGTAACATACACATAAAAAAAGAAAAAACATACGAGTACGCATCGAATTGAGTACCTCCTCCTTTTTTGAAGTCGGTTAATAAACTAGATGAAATCTATTTTTTCATCGTAGTGAACCATAATGCGCAAAACTAAGTCTAAGATGATATTGATGGCAATCCGAACTAGTAAAATAATCTTGGAACGGAATTTTTTAATGCTATATGTATATTAAGAACTTATAAATCTCCTATGATGGTTTTGGTATTTGCTACTGCACTTTTAACAGCATAAATGAGTGCTGTTTTTACTTAAGTACATTTAATCCTATAATTCGAACTTATATCGGTATATAGGATCATATTCCATGACTATCACTAGATAAAGACTTATAAAAGCATGGAAAAAGAGTAACTGCACTCTGAAGTAATTACTCCGATAACTCAGGCTTATTTGCGCCTATATAATAACATCTTAGAGCCATTTAAATCTTAGACTCCTCTAGGAGCATCTACTAGAATAGGATACACTGAGGACTAATCAACTCTTGTTATTTTTACTTATAACCTAATATAAGCTAATATTTTATGGCTAATATAAGTAAATTCCAGTTAAACTACTGAATAGTATTTATATTTCTTGTCTGGTTTTACATTACCTTCAAATTGAGGATAAAGCGGATTTCATATTCGCGTTTCAAAAATAATAAATCAATAAGATTATAACAGCACTCAGTAGGATAAAATGTTCTCTATATAGATTTATCGTATGCCGTTATAAGCCTAGGCATATTTATTATTGACATTTCACTGTATTGTTATTGACTAAGTAGTCTCAAACAATCCTGGTTAAATCTCTTAAAAGTTCACTTTTGCTTGAAACGACCAATATAGACAAAAACACGCTTTATACAGTTTCGCAAAGCCTATTATAGGATTTGACATCATGCAGCCATTAAGATTGCAACGGAACCGTATTTGGTAACAATATGGCGAATCTTCTTCGCTTAATAGTTAGTTTTGACACTAGCCAATATAGAACCAATTATACTTATAATGGCACAATATCACAACTTCAAGAGGTGCTTTAAAATTTTATTTAAAACCATGATAAATTTCGCAGTAAATTTACATTTCCCCACGAATATGTAACATTAAGACTAATAACAATAAAATTTTGATTTTCTACTATGGTTGACAATAATAAATTCCTATTAAGATAGCTAAATACTACTTAACCCTTATTCAAGTTGTTTAATAAATTTCTTAACAGAGCACAACATAGCGCGATATACTTCAACTATTCGCAAAATATATGAGCTTATAGAAGCATTGTGAGGCGCGTGAGGCATGAGTGTGATTAGTCCCACTTTTGATTATAACTAACTGATATTGAGATTTGCAGGAGTAACTGTATTGACGTAATTTTATTACAGGAGCTATATAGGCGTACAAACGGCATTTCAGCGGTCTATTATAAATACGATATAAGCAAAAGTAGACTTAAGTGGGCCTTTTTTCGGACTTATATGCGGATATAATTCTCATATAGCCCTAGAGCAATAATCCTCCTGGGATAGTTTAAAAACCATTTTTTGCTGGTTGGGAATGACTTCTAAAAACATCGGTATTAGTTGTTCCAAGGGACTTCTAAGTTAAAATATTCCTATAAGTTGCAGCAGCTGTTTCACCTTGGGCTACATAATGAGACTTCGTAGATTGATACATTTTTAACACTCCAGACTTGAATTGACGAGCATATGAAGGTACTGATAATCGTAAAAAATAAAAATATTTGGTATTCGTAACTGTTGGAAGACTTTGATCCTTTATATCCCCACGAGAAAGAGGCGCAGATGGATAATAATAAATATGTTATGTGAACTTTCTACATTACACAAAGCAAACAAATAATATCAGGAAACCGAATACCTACCAAATAGCTGCCCGATAGAGGAATACGAAATACGCGGCTTACGTGAATTGAATACACTAAATAGTGATGTCAAAATATCGATAAATTAATGTGAAACTTTGACATGATATCGATATGTATTATGGAAATGATATAAATATTACACTTACTATGGGTTATAAGGAATTCCCAGTAACACATCACGGAGTCAACCTAGTGAGGGTAAACGCACGGTGCATCCTGCTGATCAACGGAAAAGATTAGCGCTGCCCTCTAAGCCGCATTGAGCCAAAGTTGCGGAAGATGAGCGAATACTCCCTTTAAGCAATGGGCGTTATAAGGTTAAGATGATGGTGATGAAAGATGACCAAGGAAGCGCGAACTCGGTGCGGACTATTTGCGTTGATGGAGCGGTCCCTGTTTTTAGACTGCTTCATTAGCAAGCGATGAGTTATCAAAACCTTACGCCTTTAATATTATCATTATTCTATATATAGGTATACTGTAAAGTACCTACGCTCGTTCGTCCGTTATAATTTCAATCAGGGATGTTACGGATATTTGCATCCGCAGTCGCAAATGTGGAATATTCACTTTAATACAGACATATGCATCTGCATTCGCATCCGCATAAATTAATGCGGAGTATTTTCGGATGCGGATTCATGCAACAATTAACGACATGTAACGAAAGTGGGTCGAACCACAGTGGCATATGCCTTGCGCGTGTTTGCTGTTGTTAAAAACAGATTGTTCTCATATTATGATTAAATAAAA
The DNA here is from genome assembly GCA_963935595.1 of Schoenobius gigantellus. Taxonomy (NCBI): domain Eukaryota; kingdom Metazoa; phylum Arthropoda; class Insecta; order Lepidoptera; family Crambidae; genus Schoenobius; species Schoenobius gigantellus. The sequence goes on along the minus strand of OZ012541.1, from coordinate 42,118,662 downwards.
CATTAAATGTAAATTGATTTTCATATATTTGTATACTTAAAATTGATATATCTTAAGAGATACTGAAATCTGCATCCGCATCCGTGAATGTGAACCTCTAATAATCTGCATCCGCATCCGCGGATGTCTAAATTTTTGCATCCGTAATAAACCGTATTTCAACAACAAACATATCAACAACAGCTTTAGTATAGTTAAAAATTGACTGTAATTTTATTATCACATCAAGTATAAAATAAGAAGCGTCCGAAAAAAAGATAAAAAGATGCACACGCTTGGCGAGCAAGGGCAGTCGAAAATCAGTGACCGCGTTGTAAACTAGCTCGCATATCCCATGTCTCCTGATGGTCATTCTTATTATTGTTGTAGAAAGATATGTATTTATTTAATTTATTTAATACAGTATAAGTTTTTCTTCAGCGCAAACCAATTACTTATACATTAAAACACGATATATTTTACAAATAAAATAAAATGAAACAATTCATTGTCCATATTTAGCTACTACTGTACCCATCCCCGATTTGAATTCCCTTTTCGTATTTCCCTGGTCCAAGGTTGCCTAGAAGAGATTGCTTATTAGCAATAAATAGAATAATGTCAAATAAGTAGAATGTGAAATAAAATAATATGTCAAAACCAAATTAAAAAAAAACATGTAAATACATAAATGTCAAAAAAAGAACAATTTATACAAATAATTGAAACCGTTATGGATTGTTGTATGTCAGAAATATTCTACCTGTGTTGCATAAATGGGCAAAGCGATCCGCGAATATATCAGAATTCTCGTGCTGAGTGAACAAGTGCAGTAGGGACATAGCTCGCGGAGTGGGCGCGTGCATGGCATAGCGCGCTCGAGCGGACGGCCGCTGTAACAGGCGCGGCCAGCGACGCGGTGCCACCATCGCCCCCACCGCATCCCGCCGCATCCCGCGGCAACCGCGTCGACCATACCAACAGCCCGATGCCTGCCAACACCGCCGGACTGTCCACTCGGTGGTGAATAATGGAAATGTAGTGGACCAGTAAGAGCCATTGTCTCCTTAATCTTAGTGTGTCCAGCCCGACCATCCCAGAGACAAACAAGGAAGGGTAGAGCTATGGATATTATCCGTCAGCTTTTCTGTATAACCAGCGAGCAAATTTGCGCTGAATTTTTTCAAGCATCAGGGAATACTTAGTCTCGCAAGGATCCCAGAGGATTGCACCATACTCTAGCATACTACGGACGTGGGCATTGTAGAGCACCCTGGCTGCCCCGATATGGAACTGTTTGCATACTTTTATAATAAATCTTAAGGCTTTACTAGCCTGCTTACAAATGGCAATCACGTGCTTATGGTGGTCAAACTTACTATCTAAAACTAAGCCTAAGTCTCGTATGTCATCAACTCTCTCCATAGCAGTGTCATTTAACCGATACTCAGTCTGGAGTGGTGAACGCTTTCGCGAAAAAGTTATCACCTTGCACTTTCCTGCATTCAACGGTAATCGATTCACATCACTCCACTGAGCCGCAGCATCAATGCCCTCCTGCAACTCAGCACTATCTCCCAAAGTGCTTCCACCACGAAAGAGCATCATATCGTCAGCAAAAAGCAGGCATTCAGCAGAACGAATTCTATCTGGCAGGTCATTATCATAAACAGAAATAATGTTGGTCCCAAAGTGCTACCCTGACTTACGCCAGACAGGGTGTAGTAATCATTCGACTTAAAACCCCCCACTCTACCATACTGCCGCCTGTCACACAAATAGCTAGTAAAGAGATTTAAGAGATTTGGTGTAAAGCCCGCTATCGCTAGTTTCTCAAGAAGAATGTTATTATCAACTAAATCGAAAGCTTTTTGAAGTCGAAATACTCGGCGTCTACTTGGCGTCCTGCATCCATCTCCTTACACACGTAGTCCGACAGGGCAACAAGATTTGTGGTGGTAGAGCGAGCTTTCCGGAAATCATGCTGACTGGTGTGCAAGCGATCAGATACCTGCAGGCTTATGTGGCGGTTGAGGATCATCTCAAATACTTTACCGAAGACCGGCAGGACTGCAATCGGTCTAAAAGAAGTGACATCAGATTTGGAACCGGTGTTGCTCTTGATGTTTTCCAGTGCCTTGGATAAACTGCTTGGCTAAGTAAGAGGTTGAAAACGTGCAACAAAGGAGTCTGCAACACAGACGCGCAATCCCTAGCCAGAAAAACTGGGATGCCGTCAGGCCCAGTTGACGAACGGGGCTTAAGACGCCGTATGGCCACTGTAAGATCCGCTTTACTGACGGAAGAGATAGAGACAGACCTGGAGTCCATCGGCGAGTACGCCGCACGAGCTGCCGATGCCACGTCAAGCGCGGCTTTTCCTCTACAAACACTGAGCTAACGTACCAAGCGAAGGCATCTGCTGCATCTTGCCCAGACACCTCCTTACCCTCAAAATGGAAACACTTATCATGCCGCTGCCTTCCCTCTTTTTATCTTTGACATAATCCCAGAACTTTATCGGAGAATTAATAATGTGGCCCATATGCAGCTTATATGCTTTGTCAAGCAAATGCTTTACATGCGTCCTATAATATTTAAACTTCTTTAGATGGTAGTATTTGTTTTTAATATGGCGTATTATTTCAGCTGTGTACCATTTTGGGTAAATAAACTTTGAGTTTTGTCGAGATCGATTTTTGAGTGGGACAAACTTGTAGAAACACAAATAAAGTTTAGATTATAGGATTTCAGTGGCACAATCGACGTCGGTGCCCACTAAAAGTTCTGTCCAAACATATTGAACTATATCATCAACAGCTCATATACGTCCCCACCGAGGGGCTCGAGCCTACCCTAAGCTAGGGCGATTAGGCCTTAGTCAAACACGCTGGCCAAGTGCGGGTTGGTCGACTTCACACACAACCTGTAAAGAAACTCTTTCTTCACAGGTGTGTGCAGGTTTCCTCACGATGTTTTCCTTCACCTTAAAACACATATATATTGAACATGTATATTGAACTATATATTGTGATTGAATTATACAAATCATTATACTCCCGTCTTGAATCTGTAGGTGAATTCTTTCAGTTTTTGTAAGCGGTGTTTGGCAATAAGCGGATATTCTACAAAGCTTTGAACTTTTAAGGAGAGTATCTCACTCAACGGCGGACTCAGCTATATGTTGACATATTTATGTTACGGGCTACGGAAGAAATACAAAGAGGAGGTGGCCTATGTAATATGCTGTCCAGATGTAATACATTTACAGTTTTTCAAACTCAGCACTAGAGCAATCAGTTCGATTTTATTAAATGGTAACGAAACAGGTAGGTATAGATTTCTACAAATATCTTGTTTTATAATATCTTCAGTAAAAAATGAAGTGCTCTATCATTGGTTGTTGAGGGTACACGGACGAAATAAGGGGGCTGATTCGGTTGAAAGAAACATTACATCCATTTCTAGTTTAGTGAGTAGTTTTGTTGATCTCGCACCCAATCCTAATCAGAAACTCATAGCTGAAATATAATGTGGCAACTCATAACTGACTTGGGTACCCACTGATAACCATGGTGATGAAATATATTTTAAAATATTTTATTTAGAGGAGTAACTCATAACCGAACGTAAAAAAAACATAAACCTGAACTTTGAAGTACATTTGAGAACAATAGTGCCTGCTTGCATACTAATAATTTCATTCAAAAATGACAGTTCTAGTTAGCAATCACAATTACAAAACCAGAGAGAAGAAATTATCCTTTCACTCATAAGTACGTTAAATATGGCTTATTTATTTTTGACTAAAACATTCGACACTGACTAAAATGAAGAATTTGCCACCTAGCGTAAAAATACGGAAATCTTGTAATGAACGCATTGTAACTGTTTCGGACAAGTCCAAAGCTCTAAATTTCGCTAAATTTAATTAAAGGTGGATTTCAGGGTTCAGTACTAATATGGCCAAGTTATCGTCAATGAACCCTTTGTTGTAGTAGTAACCAGATTCTTTTGAGAGTAGAGTTTATGTTCATGTTTAAATTATTCCCTTGTTGTAAGAGTATTTGCATACTATAGATTAAGAGGGAGAGAAATGTAACTACATATAAGAATTTTAAAAAAAATTGAGGAAATGTTGAGCTCCATCCTGCGCTCCACATGGTGAGTGTCTATCCAAACCTGCCTTATACACTCCCCCCTTCCAAAACCACTCGGAAGTTCCTCAAGCCCTATCCTACCTAGCAATCCTACCTCTAATATCCTACCCCATAACGTTAGTTAGCATCTGCTTTGACAAAAGTAATTTTACGTTAACAACCTCTTATTGTATACATCTCAGTCCGTGATGAATAGCTTATTTTTCTGTGAGCCACCCCCCTCCCAGACTCCTTACTCTCCTAAGCCACTGATAACAAACGTCATAGATGTATGTCAATAAGGGGTTTTGCAAATTTAAATAATACTAAACGTTAAGCGGAATGTGTTCAAAAATCCATTTTTCTGTGAGCCACCCCCCTCCCAGACTCCTTACTCTCTTAAATCTTTGAACACCGCGGTTAAATTCTTCGAAAACAAATTATAAAGATTCAAATAAATTGCAGATGCAACTAAGTCTATAACTGCTACTAGTTTAGTTCAATAATACTTCCTAGAATCTAATGGACCTTATAACACAGAACATCAATTTGCACCATTAACAATAAACCAATAGTACTATTTGATTGACATATTTGATATTTGTTTCAATTTAGTTTTATTCTTCAGGCTGCAATCAATAACCTAAATTTCTGTGAGCCGCCCCCCTCCCAGGCTCCTTACTCTCTTAAGTCATTGAGACAGCGCTTCCGAATAATAAAAATAATAAATTTGATACTAGATGCAAACTTAGCTCATAACTATCCTATTCCACTAACATGTACCTACAAGATTAAAGTTTCGTACCTATACTATTTTAATATTATAGAAATCTTTGTTGCTTGTAGTATAAATTGATAATAAACTATACTATGTTGAGTCGGTCCTTAAAATTCCCTCCTAGTACTGCATTAGGCTTTTATTTCAACTAAATTAAATTTAATAAAATGAAATATGTGGTTATTCATTAGTTGCTTTAACAGAAATGAAATCTGAGGTGTTATGTGTCTTTCAACCAACCTGAATAAACCATAATAAGCCGTCGGAGATTCTGAACAATAGTCAGAACTAGCATGAACAAATATCGCCTCACCTACTTATTACCGATATCAGGACAAGTAGCCGGTTGTGAGGCGACTAAAGTCAGAGGGACTTAACCGTAGAGTTCAAAGGCCCCCTCAGAGACTGCAAAGACCTACAGGTCTCATCCAAGATATGATAATATATCAATGGAATATAAGCGATAGCTATCCAACTGCTCCTTCTTCCCTATCCAGAATAACCTTTTGCCCATTATACTTTCCCCAAGTTGGAGCTTGTGTAGTGTACGAGTTTGGCATCATTGCAGCCTGTTCGCTGCGTGTAGAGTATGGATTTCCGTAAATATAATTGTTCTAGGTAAGCTATCATTTCAACTCGCCTAAGAACTTTATTTAACCTAACACCAAACATTACAGAAGTCCATTGAAGTGTAGTGTCATCTGGTCGAGCAATCAACAAATAAGGTCCAACACAAGTTCCTAGGTTAATTTAATAAAGCCATCATACCAACCTAACTATCCCACTTTAAACAAATCGAAACATCTCCCTAAATTCAAAACTTACAATCACTAACTCTTTAGTTTATATTGTGTATTATCTCGTAGGGTTTTAGCCAGTGAAACAAGGCTTATATTGTATTAATTATAATAGTTAAATATAGATATAGCGTTTCATTTCGCGGATCAATGAAAGAGAATACTAAGTTTTATCTTAATGGCACGTGTGCACGTAAATCAATTAGCGATAGAGTAAATGAATGTTAATAAAATATTTTTAATATAAAACATTTTAGGGGTCAAGTACAAATAAAATAGCAACCAAAGCATACCCGAATTAAAATAACAGAGAAGGTTCTAAACAATACATATAAAATAAAATGTCAACAAATAACAACAAAATAACAAAATCAAAAAACCCGAATTAAAATATTCAGAGAATGTTCTTGACAAAACATATAAAATGTAATTTTAGTCAAGAAACATCAAAATAACAAAATCAAAACCCGAATTAAAATATTCAGAGAATGTTCTTGACAAAACATATAAAATGTAATTTTAGTCAAGAAACATCAAAATAACAAAATCAAAAACCCGAATTAAAATATTCAGAGAATGTTCTTGACAAAACATATAAAATGAAATGTTAGTCAAGAAACATCAAAATAACAAAATCAAAAAACACGAATTAAATAATCAGAGAATATTCTAGATAAAATATATAAAATAAAATGTTAACGAGTAACAACAAAATCAAAAACCCGAATTAAAATCAAATAAAATACATTTTACCATTTCAAATTGAATGATGAGTTCTTTTTAATAATTTAAATATGGTTTAATAAAGATCATTCAATTTTCCATTGGCAACAAACAAATGACCTGCCTGGATTACTATTTATTTAGCTTTGTGAAGCAAAATAACTAAAATTAGGACAAATTAATCAATCTTCTACATTTTATTGATTTTACAATTTTAATTGAATCCAGGCAACCCTAAAATAAAACACAAACCTCTGTAGTCTTCTCGGTCTTGGATCTCCACCTTGGGTAGCTACCTACTAGGGTAGGAAAAACTATGCTTTTGGATCCATAACTCAACCCTCCCCCTACCCAAAACGCACTACCTAACAATTTATATTCGAATACAAGCATGGAGATCCCAGACCTATCTCGCTCTGGAACAATTCTTGACGCTGAAATAAATGTTATAATTCTCACCCCCCGTCCCCTTTCTACGATATAATTATATGAAACAGCCTTGTCAGGTATTTCGTATGTTTTAATTTTACCGCGAAGTGATATGGAGTGGTTAAGAAATACTGGATCACTCCGGGGCTAGTGCTTGCAAACTACTTTTTTTTTCTCTAATCTACCTTAATCTACACGCAGGCCTGTAAATAATAGAATTAGCTTATTCTACACTAGCCTCACCAGCACGCTTTTCCAACCACGACTGATTTGTCTTTTTCCCATATCACTTTAATTGACAACAATAAAAAGATTTCCTAGCCGCTACTAAACAATAATATGTTAACTAAACTATAATATATATATGTCTCCCATTGTTCCCCATTTCGACTTGTCTTTCGCTGCACTATAGAAACCTTTCATATTGTCGTCGTTATTTTCGTATTCGAGGCAAATTGTTATGTAATAAGTAAGTTTAATTTTAGTTCTTATAAATGCGTACTGTACTCTAGAATATGAAAACTAATATGTAAATAGATAGACTTCCACACAAAAAACAGCCTTCACCAGGAAGTGCCATCTTTCTTGCAAGGATAGTATTATCGTATAATTTTATTTATAAAATAATCCTGTCCCTGTTAGTCTATAGTTACAGTATCGTAACTGGCAATGTTTTTTTATTTATTTTTTATTTAAACTAATATAAGTACAGTCCCTATACACCAGGGATGACTCCCTTAATAACTTATGTCCAATATAATACTCAGTCATTAGTTTGAATTTAAAGTATTCTGAATGTGTAATCTAAAAATTTTAAGAGGTTAACACCTCAGCTATTTGGATAAATTCTCCTAACACTTAAAACTAAATCCTTGAGATTACTCTACAATTTCACCTCGAGACTATTGAAAGAATCCAAATGCTTGCAATACAAAACAGTGTTATGTAAATGTGTATATAACCCCAATATATATAAAATATATTATCTTATATCTAGGTTCTTTTTTTTTTTGTAAATCTCCAATTATTTTTTTTTTATTGAGTCAACTAAATATTTATGAGTGAACTTCAATTCAATTGGTTAATAATTGCTTGAAATTTAAACTGTAACTATTAATACCAAATTATTACGTCCACTGTATTAAAGTTTCAAAACAAACTTAAAACTAAACTTCAAGCAAAATATTACAAATTTCATTAATATTAAGCACGACCAATTGAAAAGAATAATATCTACCTTATTACTAAGTTCGTGTGAGATTGAGTATTATATTTGGACTAACACACACAAAATTCAAGGAATGTATAAAACATAATGCAAATAAAAGAACAAGATTTCAAGAAAATGTGTACCGCATCTCAACCGAAATTCGTGGACGAGACTCAGACCATTCTCTTGATACCTTCCTGATCTAAACCCCAAAATTGCTACTCTATTAACTGAAATGAAATTATTCTTTGACTAATGTGTCTGCCTAGAAAGCTCAGAAGCCATTAGTTGGAATTTGACTCTAACTTTAAATGTAACGTCCATCTTTCAGTTTGTTTGCTACGCTCACTTTTAAATTAGCTACTCTACGCTTATTGCATTTATATGTAGTGTATGTAAAATGAGTCGAGTACGGGAATATTGAGGACCTCTAGATAGTCGGCATTATTTGCCCTAGGAAAGTACTCGCCAAACCCAACTCGTATGTAGGATTCACTGAAGGTATTCCCTCTCAGCTCTGCCGTAAGTGTTAAGCTGGCCGGACTTGGGCGATATATTATTAGCACCCTAGCTCAACACAACTTTATGTTGAATCGCGTACAGTATTATTGTATGTGCAAATGTCTTGAATTATGTTTGTAACGCGTACTGTAAGTGTACTGTTAGTGTGATGTTTGTTTATGTATCGATTACGCTTATGCTCTACACTACGCATCAATTAAATCTCCAAACTAATAGATAGACTGATATTAAATTCCACAAAATAAAAATACCCGTAAAATTTCTAGGCAGACTATTCCTACCCCGTGCTCTATTACGAAAAACATCGTGAACATTCCTACCTCAACAATAATTATAATTTCTAAATGAGCCTTTCATCGTTTAACTAAGGTAAACTTCAAGAATTTTATTTCAAAATAACAATTAGTTCTTTATATTTTTGTTATTAGCCCTTCATGAGAAAATTGTTTAATAAAAACCTATTTATCGTGAAATTCGTAACCACACCCCCACAAACAGAAGAAATCTCAAGCAACAAAATCTTAAGGACTTACCGACTGCCGCTCGCACTTTGCGCACTATTAAACTTACACTTTCGCGACCGAACTTGAATAATCATCCCAAATCTTCCTCCCTTCGCCTTATATAGACCGGCTGATCCAGAAAACAAAGCGATTCAAGTCAACAAAACTCGCCTCAACCATTTTCTTGCTATCTTACTCCTGCGCAAGTGCCACGTCAGTTTTCTCTCCCTCTCTAACCTCAAACCAAACACTGCGAACGCAAGTCGCAACCATTTTTTTTTTGCTATCCTACTCCTACGCAAGTGCCACGTCAGCTTTCTCTCCCTCTCTAACCTCAGTCGAACACTGCGATCGGCGCTTGAACGCTCCATAAAGAGCATACGAATTATAGGTATATACGACTCCTTCACTAATAGCAACATGATTTAAATTCTTAAACAAACAAACAACACAAAGTATTACACACACCATAATACCGAACATATAGGTTTATAAAAGAAAAAAAGGTGTAAAGGTTTCGTCTAATAGCTATTTAACTGTAAAATCCCGCTCAACGTCTTTTATTTATGAATTGTTAAAGTGTTCAATATTTTATTATTTTAACTGACTAACTAACCGTTCGTAATACATCAAAGCCAAAATTGATGAAATATCATACTATTGTAGTATTATAAAGATTAAAATAAATAGTTCTATTCTTTTAGTTCAGAAGAACAATAGGTTGATAAAAAAATCCTTCTCGATACCAATATCTCCACAATATGACCTTTTAATTCCGTAAAAAAAAATATAATTAAATGTATATCAAATGTACCCCTATTAATTATTTCTTGGGAAACTACTTGAATACAATTGCATTTTACAAAAATGCTAAATCCCTGCTCCTAAAACATCGTTGACATTCATTCTCCGTGTAAAATTGCCGCTCTAAATCAAACAGGAAATATATTCTCCTTGCCAAATCCCCTTCTTAATAACTGATCTAATCTAATTTAAAATGAGCTTATAAATGGTCATACCTACTCCCCTTCTGTCTCTAATCTAACATCCCTTCTCAATTCTTATTAAATCATTACTACTAACCGATCAATTAACCTTTGATTCATGTACGAGACGATCGTTACAGCATCCGCAAAGCGTGCATTTTTAGTTGAAACTTCCATTCGCCACTAAATAGTTCTTCATGTCCTCCTCGGGGTGCATGCGGGGTGCATTTTGGATTCACAAGGTTTCATAGAGAAAGCATAAAACAACATATGTTTGTGTTTCCTCCGTGGCACACAGAAAATCTGTAGAGATGCATTTATTTTATTTATTTGGTTGGTCATGAGATGGTAGAATTATTTATACTGCCTATTGTAAACCAAATAGTTAATCATCACAATCAAAGCCGTCGTCGCGTTGAGTTCTAGTTTGTTCGGAATAATATCAAATAAGTTTTACTACGGTGGATGCAGTCAGTACTTTGTGTATCTGTGGCTGTATAGACAGACACTGAATTTTAGAAGCGACACAGTACAGGCGCGATGCAGTTGCGCCTGAACATTGATTCAAACGACTGTACCTAAAGCAAATTCATCGCAACTGTATCGCTTTTAAAAATCGTGGGGTAAATGCCTATATATGCTTAGATAACCGCCTCATGTGGGCCATATACTAATTAAATAAAAATCCTCTTAAAACTAAAAGATGTGAGATACGTTAGCCTTAACACTTTGGAATGTCTCATGAATTGGAATGTCTCTGCACATCTCCAAGTTGCAGCGCTGGCGGATTTAATGTAGCGTTCAGTATTTTCTAAAATTCGCCAGTACGCAGAACTGCTTGTGTGGAACAAATATTGAGACGAATGCTCAGAATTTCCATCACATCAGCTCCGTGGTTTTATTTGAGCTCACGCTTTTTACGTGTCACTGGTGTCAAAGAATTTTTCGGCAGTAATGAAGCGTGATGTGGGAAAAGAGGTAGATAAGTAAGTAGGTATATTTAAAATGCGGAGCTATCGATATATGTAGTAAACGCATACTAATCGTAATATCATTATGATTTTGATACAATCACATTTCAAATTTTACCATTTTGACATATCAAAAAAGGGTTACTGACTAATTTTCGAAACACATTTTTGCGAAGCCCATTTCTACAAATTACTATCGTTTTTGTCTTCTAGACCATGGTTGTGAACTAATAGTTGCCGAGATATTCAAGGTTAGAGTTACAATTTTTTTTTCGAGATTTTTATACAAAACTGTTCGAAATGTATTTTGATAATTTTCGTCCAAAGAAACATCTACGAAAAAATCAGTATTTCTAAACAAAATTTATGACTGAAAAGGAATCTCTTGCGCGTGAAACTCGTCTTTCTTTACACGCACTCACACTGACTCACTAACACCAATGCGATATCCGGACGCGCAAGCCAGACGCGGGCGTTATATTGCGTTAATTGCGTAGTATTTATTGTCGTAGATTTTTTAAACCTAAAAATTAATTTCGTTTCACATCATTGTTTTTTCGTTATATTGCTTTATTTATTGGTCTGAATGCTAGACGCGGGCTTCGGTATACGTCTTTTTACAGCCTGTTTTTTCAGAATTATAAATAATTATATTTAACGGGACTGATATTCTTGTTTCTATTTATGTGGAATGGAATTATAGTTTGTAAGGTTCTTTATAGCATAATTTCATTACCTACGCACATGTGGCACTCAGTCAGTCAATCAGTGATATGGGAGTTCGTAAATGTGGCCATTTGATGAAATGGCCCGTCGATCAAATATCCCATCAGTTAAATAAATTTTCGACGATATGCCATTGTAGAAATGGGCTTCGCAAAAATGTCTTTCAAAAGTTAGTTAACCCATCAAAAAATACAATCACAAAATTAATGTTCTGGATTTCTCATTTTTCATACACTTTGACGTATGCAATTTGATGACTTGTGAAATTTTAGTATTTTCTAGGAGATCATCATTTGGCATTGTCTTCAATGTAGAAATGCGATATTGTCTGTGCCTATTCTTACATTATTTTTTACTTTTCAGTGTTGTTGAAGTCGGTTTTATATTTTTTATTTCTTTTTTATATCTTTTTAGGGAATTAAATCTTTTAAAATTCACTTGATAATACGTGCCTATTGTATTAAAAAAAACTAACCTCCTAAAAGTAAAGAATCCTTCCATCATCAGCTCGATTCATGATTATACCAGACGCAAATACGTGAATAACTTCGAAAAAAACATGATACACTTTGGACCTACCTATAAAATTTAAGGGTTTCCCTCGATTTCACGAGATTCCATCATTAGATCCTGACTTTGGTGATGACGGGATACTCTATCGAATACAAAAAGAATTTAGAAAATCGCTCACAATTAGTGGAGTAATCGCGTAACATACACGCACAAAAACTTACGCGTCGAATTGAGAACCTCCCCCTTTTTACAAGTCGGTTGAAAAATTCCTTGCTTTCAAATCATCCGTACTATGATCTTATTGATGATATTGGATTTATAGGTCTTTCATCCTTCAAGAGATGACTTTTCATGGACTGGCTTTCCAATTAACTAATCGTTTTGGCCAAGCTCAAAAGAGGCGACAATGGAACAACTAGGGTGAGATGAAGTATTGAGCCCAATGCATTGTTTGTGTGTCTTCAGAAGCACGGAGAAGGGTTTCATTATCATTGAAATTCTTCATTGTCAAAGTCCAAGAAAAAAAATCTTTGGATAAAATGATATGAATTTATTCAGAAAATATTTCAATAAGATAAGTTGCAGTTTATTGCCATTCCGTGTACAATTTAAGACGTTATAGGCTAGGCGTTATAGGCCCGTATTACAAAACAATGTTTAGTAATGAATCTAGTTTTAAAATTAGTTTTAAGAGGAGCTTTAATTTTTGAACGTTTCTTGAAACGAGATTCATTGATCGTTGCTCATCTGAGTAATTGCTTATTATAGAAGAGAGTTAACGCTCAAGTGAAGATTTGATCTTTGATTGCTTAAGTATGGTCGAAACCACTCTTGAGAAAAGAATTAGTATTATGTTACCAAATAAAGTTGATATTTACGCCAGAATCTGATGCTGTGTCCAGCAATGGGCTGATGCTGGGCAAGATGGTTCAGCTGTGGGCTGATGCTGGGTATGATTCCCAGCAGTGGACTTGTGCTGGGCGAGATTGTTCAGCAATGGGCTGGTTTTGGGCATGATTTCCAGCAGTGGGCTTGTACTGGGCAAGATTTCTAGCAGTAGGATGGTGCTAGACAAGATTGTTCAGCAGTGGGATGGTGCTGGGCAAGATTGTTCAACAGTGGACTGGGGCTGAGCAAAAATACAAGTTAGCAGCTACGTTTGTCGATTAACCTGACGAGTATGCCGAGGCCACTCAAACGACGTTATAAAATACCAAACGTAATCGAAAACTCACCTCTGTTCTTGAGTCTAGTTTCAGCTGATCGAAACCTAAAATGCAACTTAAAATCAGATGAACACTCAACTACCTACCTAGTGATCTCCACTCAAAACTATTTTTGCGTGATTGGAGTTCAATCAAACGCTACTTGAGTTGCGTTTTGTAATACGGGCCATAGAGTAATAATCATCAATCAATAGTTTTTATTTATTAGTTGAATTGTTAATTTCGAGTTGTATTTCTATTTTCAATTTAAATTCGATAACCTAAGTAATTTAATCTCATAATTATATAAGCTTTGAGTTTCTTTAAAAATAGCTAAAGGAGACTCAATAATAAAATCAGTTCAGTTTTCACAATTCCAATTAAAATCTATTTTCAATTTGCTTTGCAGACTTAAACAAAGACAAATTCAACAAAAAAAATTACCTAATGTTTCTGTTGAAAACGAATTAGATTCTATTACGATGCTGGTATCTGAAATATTATGTTAATGTTTTATACTTGACCTTTGATAATACCTTCGTCAAGGTGATTTTACTATAATATGTATATTCACAGCGACTAATTATATAATAATGTTCAAATTGAATAAGGATATTTCATTTTATTTATAGAAGTTTCACTTGCTCTTTCGACGAATTCGTAATCTGCGTATATATTTTCATTTTTTTATACTGTTTGTCTTAAACTTTTCTCTGTGCAATCTTAAGCCAAGATGTATGAAACTAACTTTCCACCCGCAGCTTCATCTCGCGTTTTTTCTTCTTTTTCCCGTAACAAGCAGAACAAATTGTTGTGTAGAAGTAGTATCAATAGAAGTCGCGAGAAAAAGCTAGTCTGTCTAATCAAGTGACTGACTGAGGTATCAACGTAGAGCCCAAACTACTGGATGTCGGCATCAATAATAAATTTATTGTTTCTCAATACCTATATTCTCCTTGCGTCAATGTACTTTTTCATACAATTGAACCAATTTTAAAAACATTTTTGCCAATCCTCGTGGCGTCAGATAGGTACATGTTTTTTTTACTCTTCGACAACCTCTTCTGGTGATAAAATTCTTTGATCGCGTAAAGGTCTTGATTTTTGGGAACAGAAAAAAGTCACACGGTGCGTAAAGCGAAATGTGGATCGCGGGCGCAACTAGTTAACTCATTTTTTTACCTTTATAGAGGGGAGGAAAAAACAATATCAAAACAAAATAGAGAGGAAAAAATGTTTATTTATCACACATAATAAGAGATGCCCTTCATTGGCAACGATAATAAAAAAATACTATTTAATATGCATAGTTCTGTATAACAACCGGAAGAAATCCTTTAGAAAATATAGATTAGCCAAGCGAAAGTTGACAAAAGAAAAGGGACTCAAATCTGAATAGAAATGGGTGGTTTACAATATGGACTGGCCGGTCGTTGTAAAATGATACCAAACCAATTTCACGGGCTAATCTAACTATGAACAGAGGGCCAATTACGGCGGTCGAGGGAATTTCGCCGATTGCTTAATATTACAAATCCAAGAGCTCCGGGAACAACACAATAACAATTTCCAACTTTTTCACCATTCTCAAGAATAGGAAGAATATTAATTGAGTAATTTTTTATGAAAAGTCTTATTTTATTATCGTGCTGTAAATTTCTCTAATTTAGTAATGTACTTCAGTGACAAAAATATGGTTTCGTAAAAATGGAGGCTTTTTACTATACAATTATATAACTGCGATATTTTTATTGAGGGAGACTTTGTACCAGGGTCGACTGCTTGGGTAGCTCCGTCTTACCTATATCTACCGCAAAGCAGCAGTGAATACATTGCTGTTCCGGTTTGAAGGGTAAGATAATGGCAGTAAAATTACTGGGGAAATTTTTCTAGGCGTTTGGTGAAATGAAAAACAGTGGTGGTGTAATAAATATTCGGAAACATAATACTTTTACCAAATGTTAATTCGGCTGAGCATAACTTCGATTAAAAGGTTTTCGGCCAAATGAAACGTAGGAGTAACGAAAAAAACGAATTGATAATAGGTTAACTGATGCAGTGGCAAACGTGATTTCGACGAATTTTTTTTTTCAATTGGTCGGAAAGTTTTCTGTAATGTAGAGAAATAGTAATAATAGTAATAGGTTACGGGATAAATATACACGGTTATTTTTTTATCACCCTGAAAATTTTAAGGGACGATTCACGACATGGTATTAGAATGATTTAAATATGAATAAAAAAAAACTCACTTATTATTATATTAATTTTCTAAAATCTCCAAAAAATGCTGCACTAGTTGAGAGCAGCATTTTTAGAGATTTTTTTTTTATATAATAATTGATGTGTCCGGAAGCGTCCAGGTGATTAAAAAAATAACCGTGTATTGTGCCTCAGAAAAAATTGCTTATTTTTCGGTACAAAACGGCAATTTCGTACTTAAACGTGTAATACGTTTGATACTAATTAAACAAATAAACCAATACTTCCAGCCGATGAGCATAATACCGTTTTTCTTTATCAAGTCATCCCATTCAATTCCGATTACCGATCAACCGACAAAATACAAAATCACTTCCGTGGATTCATCACTTTCACAATCATGGAAACCTTTCCGAAAGAATTCAAAACTGTTTTAATAAGTTACATCGATGTTGTACCTCTTCCCTCATACAGTGGGCGGGAAGTTACCAAACTTTTAGTTTGACATACGCTAACACTAGGTAACAAAATGAAGAACTTCATAAGTTTTGAAGAGTTCGCAACAAAATTAATATCGTTCTACAAACTTTTGCTACACAGGTACTATTTGAAATGTCTTTTTAGAAAAGATTATTTTGAGTCGATCTAAAAAGTTAGTATACCTATAAATCAAAAAAATCTGTTAAGATTTCTATATTGGACGTTGATACGTTGTTATTTACAGTGAATAAAGACTACTTTGGCTTAACAAAATACAAAAAGGATCAGTACAGTTGAAAGTTTCGTCGCGGTCAGTAAGTGCTCAGTACCGTGTACCGTGTTTATTCCTTACCCACTCCACACTGGGCAGTGAGAAAGGAGTCAACACGGTATGTTGGAGACGCAGATTCAAGTCCAATTTTCATGTAAATCATTAAAATTTAATCCAAAATTTTCATGTAAATCATAGACATGATGATGATACTACGATATACATGAAAATTTTGGGTTGAATAACATTAAGTGTAAACACATTTTAATAATTAGTCTTAGATAACGCATTGATTATTTATTGGTTATCATCCTGTATAGTGTACAGTCTTCGATTTCTTTGGGAATGTAGTGTTTTGAGAATCTGGTATTCTGCGAATAAAGCTTCATCTCACCAAAAATTGTCATGATCTGATAATAGATTCCCAGGCAAATCGAGGAAAACCCTTGAATTTCATATGCATATCCATGTGTTTCATGATTTTTCTTAAGGTATTCAGGTATTTTCGTCTGGTAATCATCATACACGGTAAGTACCCAGTAATTTCACTGCCTGTATTACCCTTCAAACCGGAACACAGCAATGCCAGCACTGCTGCTTGGCGGCAGAAATAGGTAAGACGGAAGTACCCAAGCAGGCGACCCTGGTACAGAGTCTACCTCCGGTTCTGGGGTGCCTTGGCCATGTGGGTGTGAAGGCTGACAAATATACATTTTGTCGGTATATTTTCTGTAATTTTTTTTTGTTTTTCAGACGTAAAATGACAATACTGTGGGATTCAACTTCTCAAGGCAAACAAATGATAACAGACGAAACTATAAATTTAATACCTACGCTCGACTGTGATCTACTTATTGCTCATAGGATGGGAATGTTCGGTTTAATCAAAGTTATAATGTGAATTATAGCGGGACAATTATTTTCTTTCAATCTTCAATTATTTTTAATAAGTCTAGTTTTGGATTTTGTTATTTTGAAGTACTAAATTTATTAAATTTAAGAACTAATATGTTTAAAGTGATAGTATACCCGTATATAGTTACTACTGATGACAAGACTGATTTGATATTATAATAATAAGTTTATTTCTTACTAATAAGATCTTAATGAAAACGATGGCGATGAAAAGTTTAATTTTTTCACAATTAAGCTGACTTCTTGACTTATTTCCACTGGAACGCTCGCCACGCGAAGCGTGGTGGGTTTCAAAAGCAAAAAGTAGTATATCTCAAATATCAAAGGTGCCGCCATTGCGGAATGACTCAACCCGGCGCGTACGGAGTGTTCAAAAAATTGCGGAGAGTGACATATACTGTCTACAAGAGAACAAAAAATACGTATGGAAAGGTAATTTAATATAGAAGGAACTTATAACAGTTAATTAGATAAGGATTAATAATTAAATGAATGAAGCGCGAAAATGTTCGGAAGGTCGCGGAAGACCCGATTTTTTTTTTTAAATTTTTGCACAAAAACTATTTTATAAAACTTTAAATAACCATATATATTATTATAGCCCTATTCTTGAAGATTATTTTGATATATAATAGTTTTGGGTAATATTTTTAATGAAAAAAGAAAAAAATAATAAAATCGATTAATTACGTAATTATATACGCGAGATGCGCACGCGCGACCACAAATTTAAAAAAAATGCAAAAAATAAATTATTGTGTCTAAAATTAAATAAAAAATACGTATGGAAAGCTAATTTAATAAGGAATGAACTTATAACAGTTAATTAGATAAGGATTCATAATTGAATGAATAATGACGAGAATAGTAACTAAAGTGCTTAAAATTTCAAAAATACTCACTTTTTGAAAAAAACGTTTAGTGTGGCAATATAACACTATAAACTATCATAAACCATACATAATAATATAGCCCAATTCTTCTAGTTTATTTTGATATAGAACACTCTACGAAAATACTAATACAGACTAAGTAAGTACGCAATAAATCTCATCGGTCATGGAGTAAGAAACGTATGGATACGGCCAAGTAAGTTAAACCGCAGACTATGACAAATTTATTTCAATCTAAGACTAAAAATAAATTGGACATGACCTGTCAACTTATGAAAGAGACTATTGACAAAGGAATAAAGCCATAGAGAAAATATTTTATTTTTCGCGATTTTTTTATCACACCGCGCGGTTTTACGCAAAGGGAACTGGGTACCATAGTACCCAGGTCGATCGAGAAGATCGAGATTTTGGGGACTATAGTCCCCACGGACGTTCCAGTGGATAAATGGCAAGATGCGACGATTTTATTGGATATGTAAAAACATCTTATATGTTATTTATTATACCTAATGCCTTTTACTGAAATTCTATTGTGGTCATTTGCTATGTACCTAGTTAATTTTAACAACTTCGATTCTTTTTGTGAGTAATAACTCTCTTTTCTTGGTAGAAATTTTGAAATTTTTATAATTTAATATATTTATTTTGTTTGTTATGGTAACCAACGGATACTTATTAGTGTAATATATTTGGCAAAGGATTTCATTCGTATTTTCCTCAATTATTTTGCCAATTTGTGAGAATGGCCTTTTACCTGATCTGAGCATGTTTTTGATCACAAAATATTGTTCATAATTGTATTCATATTCACTTTCAATAGAACTCAAACCACCATCAGTGTCTTCTACGATGTATACGGAACCGTTTGAACTCACGCTTGATATTGTATTACTGGTCTCAGCTTCAGACACTTTTTTTTCTATATTGTGTACGGAACCATCATCAATATTGAAAACCAGGTTCACATTATTATTCAGTTTAGAGGATTACAGTGTGTTTCTTATGAACAAATAAACTGCTGTCAGTGCTACTAGAGATCAATAGTGGTGCGTGTAATATACCTTAAACGCTCTTTTACAGAATAATATAATAGCTGATTAATATATCACAAACTACACCCGCTTACACCAACAGCTGAATAACGCTCCACAAAAGTTACTATATAAGAGCATTTGGTTGCATGTGTGTTATATTAAAATGCCAGCAATTTAACAGCGTACATGTGGACCGTTAAACAGCTAATGTCGTATTTTTCCCTTCTTAAAATGCTCTTGTTCAGCTTTTATAATGAAGGCTGACTAGAAGAGTAATCTTATCCTATCATAACACCAATAGCTCATTTAATAGGCAAAGTTTACAATCTTATACATACATGCCATATACAGGTATAAGTGAATTTGTTCTCTTCAATACAGCCAATGAACCACGTATGACTATTGTAAATGCTTACAGATCGCCAGTGAGCCAAATGTGAACTATTAAAGAGAACAAAATGCTACTTGGGCCCGTACCTATATGTTGTGTACTGACAGCGTATGATGAGCTCTAAATAAGCAGCAAGTCTGGCAACCTCACTCATGCACAATAACACAAAAGGAATGAGGAGTTTCTTAATGACCATAATAATAAAAAATGTTGGACGGTGGACACGTTTTTTCTTTTACATTATGAACAACTTAACGAAAAAAAAATTATTGACATGATTTCATACGTAGATTGTCGTGTGGCAGGATGCTACGGGTGGTTTAATCGGAAGGGGACTGAACGAAAACCAAGTATAAGATAAATTGCAGGAGGTACTAGGTAGCAGCAGAAAAAGTTAGAGAAACTGAATAGGATGAGTATGCGAGTAAAAAACTCGGGCTCTATGCTAACAAATAGCTAGTTATAAAAAAATGCAAAATGAAAAAATTGTAACTTGGCCAGGTAAGTTACTCCGGAGGCAGTAAACGGTAGGATTCCAGGAGGGTGGGCGATTTATTTTACGCATACAGTATGGTCGTGTAAACAGCAATCCCGGGGTCGCATAATACTTAGTAATAACTTGGCAATACAGGCGGCCGGAGCTGCAAGCTCCGTGTAACAGTACCTACCCGTAGAAGAAAAATAATTTTATTTTCTCACCATTATCAAGATGCATGGTTTCTTACAGCTACGAACATAAATTACAAGAAGCGTATAATGTTTCAGCCGTTTTAAATCAAGCTGGTCGTAACTAAATAAATATACATAAAAATATTAAGGAAACTTAAAGCTTAAAAAACGCAATTCTTTGTGTGTTTATTTTGTTTGTGAATATGGTATATCTGTGTGTGTGAATAAGACGAATACGGAGCCACATGGCCGCACTACTCAATTGTCTATCAGTAGCATAATTTCCGTAATCGATTTTGAGTAGTTTTTTTTATGCAGATACGATTTTAGTTTCAATCTGAGGCCTTATTCTGCTAGTGTGTTAACACATTCGTGGCGTGTCAATAAACGCTTAAATAGCATCGCTTTTTGAGATAGTTATAGTTGGTTAACCGATAATTGACTAATAAAAATGACAATGAATAAAATTGACATTTGATTTATGTAGAAATTGTAGTACGAATAAATTGCACCGAAAAATGCGTAAAAAGCATCAAAAGCATTTATTGAAACGCTATCAACACGATAACCTTATGATTAGCGGAATCATGCCCCAGGTCTTATTTTAAAAAATATCAATTCAATTTAGTCGTTGTTGGCACATGTGGAAATTATTCTTAGAAACTTATATCTATAAAAAAAACTGCACTAGTCTCGACCAACGTATAGAGCTCTCGCTTGATGGATGGAACAAGGATTTCAAGTGTAAGCCAACAGACCACAGCGAACGTTGGCTGGAAATCTGAACATGCTACTCCGTCGCAATCCTCGTAGCTGAAATGATCCCAAAATAAATAAGAAACTCAATATAAACACAGCATCTCATAAAACATTGCTTGGTTACAAACATTTGTCAACAAAACTCTGAGCTCAGACGCCGTTTGCTCGATGAAATATGCATGTCACGGACATCAAATAAGCGAGTGCCATTCTTCATATTTTCTCTAAAGTACCTAATGTTGTTACGCACCAGATAAGTGTGGTATCTAAGGAAAATCTTTAAAATCCCAGCGGTATTTACATTAAGCGGTGGACTTTTATGGTCTGTTTCTTTTTTTTCCTGTGAATTTTGACGAAAGACGTAAAGACTGCGGCAACGCAATGAATTCTTTTGTAGATTTGACGGAATAAATATTTTTTATATAGGTAATTAATAATTTTATAAAACTTATAGAGAACATGTTTAAGGTCTTATTAAAAAAAACATTTTGCCGACTTCTCCGATATAGGTGTTTGATAAATGCGCAAGTAGAAAATTAGTAGAAAATAAATAAAAACGTACATTGTATGCAGCTTTCTTTACTGTGATTTAAACTTATGTGTCAAGAATCAGGATTTAATGTAGCAAATAAACTTATAAGTATCAAAAGTTTTAACACCCGTGGGCTGATTATTATCTAGCTTCGGTTGCTAACTAGAGCTGTCATTTTTGAAAGAAACTAACTATATCCATGAATAGTTTAGTAATATTTATAATGTTACTTTCAAAAACGCTCTAGGTAGCAATCATAGTTATATAATTTTAGGTCACTATTATGTTCACGTTTAGGTCACCATGTTTTTAGACACAGTAGGCAAGCTCTTATTATTATATTAATTGCGGTCTCCCAAAGTGACGACGCTTGAGTTAAAATATAACTATACTTCATTCCAGATAACATTAAAAAAAGAAGCGGAAAGAAGCAGGGTTTCGAAACCTTTTAATGTCATGTATAATGATGAAATATCATAATCATATTTGATATTACCTACTTATATGTATTACCGGATACTCTGGAGTGTAATGTTAACTATTTATTATTATTTGTGTGGCTATCCACAAATATTGGAACTGGGTCAAATTACACAATTTAATAAAAATATTATTTTTCTATTATTATTTCCAACATAAACTACTCTTATCAAGTATAAGCATAACTTGATAAGTAGATTAATATTAAATTATTAACTCTCTTCATCAGATGAGGACGACGAAGATGATGATGATTGCCCCATATTAATCACAAATTGCTCTACCATATTATCGATGACATTATCCAACTGACATAATATATCTTCTTTTTATGTATGTGAAATGCAGGCTTGCCATTATCTCTCTGGGGTTATCGAAGATAATGCTTCTGGGAGAAAATCTTTAATTTCATTGAGCTTGAACATTTTAATTTTACTGGCTACATAGCCCTTAACTTGTGCCCATATTAGCTCAATAGGATTGGGCTCACAATGATATTGTGAAAGCCGTATATGTAACTCCCTTTTCTTTTGCCATCCACAACATACTACTCTGATACTGATTTTTATTTTCTTGTCCTTTTAACAGCAGTTGAGCTCTTACTTTAGTGTCTACAAATTGTTTATTTTTTGACGTTAACCATGACGTTCTGTTGAATGGCTTGAGAGCCACTAGGGCCCGCACCCGGATCACTCATTTTATAAATCAAAACAAAAAAAAACAACTACAACAAAACGAAAGACAATTTAAAATCACGTGTAACGATATACGTGCATCACCAAAAAATAAAGAAAATGTCAAGATTGTCAAGCAAGGCGCATTCCTTGATGACAAGCGACACGATGATCCATTCAGTTAAATCAAAACGTCATAATTTCGCCAACTGTGTCATCGAACACCGTTACTTTTAACCCCCGATGCCGAGGGGTGTTATAAGTTTGACCTGTCTGTCTGTGTGTCTGTGTGTGTGTATGTCTGTCTGTGTGTCTGTCTGTGGCACCGTAGCTCCTGAGTTAATGAACCGATTTGAGTGCGTTAATAGAAAGCCTTGTTCATCGCGGCGATTCTCATCTTAAAAATATAAATAGGTACTTTTAATCAAGTTATAAAAGGGAGCTAAAGAAAGATTATTTTTTTTTACTTTTTATAGTTTAGTCGCTTTATACGTAAACGTTCCAATCTATGCAGGTTGCAAACCTCTGCTTCTTTGGGTTCTTTAACAAAGCCATTTTGTGGATTGTAGTAATATTTTATATTTCGCACGAGACTTTTTATAATATAAATAATAGAAGTTTATTATTTTGTAGGTAATTGTTTAGATGGCTTAAATGGCTTTGCTTGTACATTTTACGCATAAATTGACAAAAGCGTAATTAAACATTTTATTAACACAATGACTTGAAAATGTGCACCTTTAAAAGAACCTTCTTTTACTTCTTTTTAATGTTATCTGGAATGAAGTATAGATATATTAAAGTTGTCGGGCTCGGGGGTTATTTTTGCAAATATGTGAAATTTCAGAAATAAAAATATATTTGAAAACACTATTTGAAAAATAGGTCGTTTATTATCAGCAATTTTTTCGAATATACGATAAAAAATCTGTATAATCCAATATACATTCCTATTGGCTGTCTGGAGTGGTGCGATCAATGACAAATTAATGTAGCGTATGTCGGTAGGTAGAAGTGTAAAATGAAATCCATCGGGCTTTAAAAAATGAACAAATTCTGCATATGATATGTAAGATATCATATAGACATAAGACCATCACGATGTTACAAAAGCAGTTGGCAAAATTTTACATAAAGGTTTCTAATGAATTAATAAAACTAAAAGACAATGCCGATTTGTGACCAGAAATATACAATAAAAAATTAATACTGCAGATTTGCAGATAATGAAATTGAAAATAAGTATTTTTAAAATTATTGTGTTGACTGCTGACGGGCACGGAATACCGATGAACAATCTATAATTAGTTACATCCAAAACTGCATAGATGGCATAGCATAGCTTGCGCATTAAACGGGAATGTAATAAATTATTATGACTCATTTTGTAGAAATAAAATCAAAAGTAACTACTTAATGCTTTAATTTATAATGAAATATAATTTTCGAACTAAATTCGAAACCTTTTTAAAATGAAATTCAAAATCGAGACTGCTGCAATAGCACGTTAGGTGCTTAGTAATGGACCGCATCAATACATAAAAATTAAAAAATACAACAATAGATGGCAGTGATTTACGTACTCATAAACGTAAATTAGTGTTTTTGTTTTGTTTTTGGTTCCATATTTTGTTTTAATATCTATTATAATATATTTTCTGTTTTTAAAATATGTACATTGGATCGAAACATTGCTCTGCCCACATTAGCATTCTTTGGCGTGCTTTGCTTTTGATCATGTTAGGTTACATTCAAAAAAGTTCGTATTACTCCATTTTAAATCTGCAAAAGCAAATAAACTCTTCGAATCCATAATGTATAAGGTTTCAGCTGACTGTAATCGTTTCTTTTATCTATATACCTACATTTCCGGTCACGCTTCCATACAAAATCGGCATTGTCCTTTGTGTTTCCCAAGTTTATACTGGGGCTGCAAACAAAACACTTTGGCATTTTTTCTCCTACTTGTATATACAAATACAATTCGTATTGTATTTCAATTTATTAAACTTCATTTCACTTGATATAGGTCATAATTGTCCTACAGAGGCGAACTTAATTCCTGGGACACAGGCTAATTTTGGGTTTCTTATCCGTGGCCCACTTGGGTAGTTAGTTAGCCTAGACTAGAGCATAATAAAGTAGTAGACTTGCAATAAAGGATAAACGATTGTGCGCGAGTCCAATTCACACTTGGTTGTTTTTTTTATGAAATAGGTTTTAAGCACGTATTGGCATTTTAGATATACACGGTTATTTTTTATCACCCTGGAAAATTTTAGGGACGCTTCAGGACACATTCAATATTATATAAAAAAAATATCTCAAAAAATTCTGCTCTCAACTAGTGCAGTATTTTTTGGATTTTTTTAGAAAATTAATATAAAATTAGTAAGTGAGTTATTTTTTTATTCATATTTAAAACATGCTAATACCATGTCGTGAAGCCTCCCTTAAATTTCCAGGGTGATAAAAAAATAAACGTGTATATTAGTTTATTTTAATTATTTTATTTATGTAGTAGAATGTTATATTATATGCACGCAATATGATATTCATAATAAGCTGTTACATTTCTCGGTACATCTACCGCATCTCCCTTGTCTGCACCACCCTAAAGTTGACTGGAAGATAAAAAATATTTTACAAAAAATAAAAACTGACTTCAAAAACACTGAAAAGTTAAAAATAATATAAAAATAGGTACAAACACAATCACACTCGTCGGTCAGAGCGTCGGTGGCGCAGTGGACTCGGCACTTGCCTTCCAATCGGGGGGTCGGGGTTCGTGACCCGCCATGTACCAATGTGTTTTTCGTTTCGAATTTCATATGTACATTTGTCTGACGCTCCTACGGTGAAGGAAAACATCGTGAGGCAACCTGCATACATCTGTGAAGAAATTCAATGATGTATGTGAAGTCGACCAATCCGCACTGGGCCAGCGTGGTTGACTAAGGCCTAATCACCCTAATATAGGGTAGGCTCGAGCCCCTCGGTGGGGACGTGTATGGGCTGTGATGATGATGATGACAATCACACTTCTATATTGAAGTCGGTGCCAAACGATGATCTCCTAGAAAGTCTTAAAATTTGTCACCGACTTTATTATAGAAGTGTGATGTTGTTTGTACTTATTCTTATATTATTTTTAACTTTTCAGTGTTTTTGAAGTCGGTTTTTATTTTTGTAAAATATTTTTTAATTTTACTTTTTAGTGAATGAAATCTTTTTAGTGAAAAAACCCTAATTAATTACCACCTAATTTAATACTAGCGTTTTCCTCGATTTTCTTGAGATCCCATCATCAGATCCTGACTTTAGTGACTATGTGACCACCCTTGGAGTATACCCTATCGAATACATAAAGAATTTTGAAAATCGGTCCACAATTGGCGGCGTAATCGCGTAACATACACAAAAAAAACATACGCATCGAATTGAGAACCGCCTCCTTTTTTGAAGTCGGCTAAAAATGCCACAGGCATTAAGTCCACCTTTGTACAAAAATTATGTAAGTACATAAAGAATCAATAAATAAATAAATAAACACGTATTTGTGTTCACTTACACTCAACTGGCTAGTGTGAGACGATCGATTCAAGGTCATTGGCGATAATAGGTCCCTTAACTCTACCAAAATTAACATTACAATAATCAGAGTGCATTTGGAGATTCCCCAAGAACTGGCCACTTTAAAATAACGAACGGAGCTATTTAAAAAGCAGAACCGCTCGGTGTCGGTAAACAACGGAATGTGAAAGAATAACGTCCAGTGTTTACTCCACTAGATAGAATAAATTTGCATATTAACCGAAAAATAATCAACTGTTTCACGACTCCGGCGGGATTTGTCGTAAAAAGGGTTTTTAACTGCACTATCACAAAAATGTATGTTTTTCTATATGAAATTGGGATTTGCATCTGGCTGATGGGCGAAACAACACATAAACAACAACAAACGTCTACAGTAAAACAGAATTTAAAAGTTACAAAAGAGAGAAGTCCACAACAGGGAGTTTTTTTCTAGTGGGCCCAGCAAATGGCTCCATTCCGCCATTTGCATTCACCTAATGGCACGTGGAAATGGCGTCTAAATATGAAGATAGCGAGTGCAGGAGAGAGAATACATACTGCACTAGCTACCCTCACCTTACCGACCTGTAAGGTACTTCTTCACACCTCTTTTAAAGAACCCGGGAAGAGGGATGGATCATGTGTGCTGGCAAGGAATTCCATTTTTTGATTGTGCGACAAAGAAATGAGTTACCAATTTTATTTGTAAGCGTTGGAATGGTAGTTATGTAAAGTTATCAAATAACCGCGTCTAAATGTAAAAACTTATCCGGTTATGAGCAAAAAATTTTACCTACAGAATGTTTTTAAAGCAAAACGTCGAAATAAGGAAAGGTTCAGTTTTCAACCTTATACCTGGAAGAAGCTATACTTATTCAAACTAGGATAGGAAGGTAAAGGTAGTAATTACGGCATCTTAATTTGAATTAACCCGTCAAGTTGAGCAAAACGTCTAGTCGATCCTTTTTTCGAAACCATTCAGAACATTTTCGACCCCCTGAAATTCGGTTGTGAGTAAACCTAGATGCTTGAAATTCAGTGATCAAGAGGGTATATCGTAACTAGATAGACCTATTTCCGAATTGCATTCCATTCCTCACTCACCGATCATCAAAACCCTAAGGTACTTCTAGAAGATACACAATCTTGAAATTTAGAACACAATAAGTGTTTAGTCAGTAAAGCAAGGAAAAATTAAAACATTTTAGGTACAAAATATCCTCAAGAATCTAAGGGCAGGGCCTCCTAGGGCCCCCCATTATAAGATAAGATTAAAACATCCTATAAAGTCGTCGCATTCATTCGCTGGCAAAAGTTCTGATATCTTATGTAGAGCCACGTCGACTATTCTAGATGCCTTTTACGGCCCTTCAACGAACTACCCGATAATTAAATTCGTTCAACAAAGGAAAGTAAATCTTTATCTCTCTAACTAACCTAACAATTTTAGCAGACTGTATTTAACATATATTTTTTAAAAGATGATTAATGACTTGGCAATCACTTTCCATAAATTAACAAATGCGTGTTAAACAGAGAAGACATTTTGAAACAAAGTTTTCAATAAAAATATTTCGTGCAAATGTTATTTGTACTAGTGTATCACCCTTAGGCTCGTATTAATATTTGCATCTCAAGAATTTTTTCTTAAGATGAATATTTGAGATGAATCTGATGGATATTTCATACATTAAACGTCAAAACTGCAGCTTTTGATCGATCTTAACTTTGAGATGCATTTAGGTATTAATACGATTTGATTAACAGACTTAACACAAAAATATGGAGTGAAAATCCACTATAGGTGAGATAGTTACATATAATTGCATTAAATAATAGAAGGTATGCTATGAAATTGATTTAGTTTAGTTATTTTATTTCAAGGCAAAATAGGTATTTTTTATATTCCTATAATGAACTTTTAATAATTATTGTAGTAAGTAGGATATGTATTTTTTTCTTTAAAATAATAAATATCTGAATCAATACACCAAATTTTTAATATTGTATTTATACAGCATGATTTCAAGAAAATTTGCATTTTGTGGAATGGTAGATGTAATTTTTTTTAGCAATATTTACATCTAATGCATTTCTTATTATTCAATCAGAATTAGCAGTCTAATATCGCAAAAAAAATTACTAGATTTAACATTTAAAAGACAATATTATGAAGGTGAATTACAGAAATTGCGTTCAAAATTTTGTTTTCAACACCTTGGAACATATCGTTTTTAAGCTTGTTTATACATAATTTAAATACATAAAAGCATTAGTAAATAAGATTTAATATTTTGAAGCTAGCTGGCTTCAAAATATTTTTTTTTTTTACTCACGCCTCTGAGATAAGCGCGCGGAGCTTGCAGAAGACAACCCCAAGGCTGTAGGGGTACTGGTGCCAATACACCGATAAATCGTTCGGCAAACCTGCGGACAATAATAGTTCTTCAATAATGTTCTTCTGTCAATTGCAGAAAAGCTTTTAATCTTTATCTATCCTGTAGATACGTACAATAAGACCTAAGATAGAAAAAATCTGGATCTGGTTTCCTTAATAAGAGGCTGACTAATTTACCCTAAACTGTTGAACCGCATTGAGCTAACTTTATTAGTGGTAGCTTGAAAATCTCGAAACGAAAGTCTTACCACCAACTAAACAAAACTATTGAGGATCTTGAAGTTCAATTTTAATTCATAGTAAGTTCAGGGCCGGATTTAAAGGTCTGGAGGCCTCGGGACAACAAAGGAGTGGAGGCCCCTTGGCCCCAAATTATTTTCCAAATAAAATGAAATATAGATCGATGATTTCTATTAATATTTAATGTAATCATGTTTGTACAAAGAACTGTAGGTAAAGGTAAAACGCGAAGAAAAAAATGAAAGGAAAAGTTGTTTACTAATCTGAATTTGATTTTTTTTTCCGAAGTCTATTGTGGGGGCCCCTCTTTTGTGGAGGCCCCGGGGCTGTAGACCCGGTTGCCCTCCCCTAAATCCGGCGATGAGTAAGTTACAGTTGAACCATCGATTGCGATTGACCAATTGAAGGGTATAGATTGATTTACAAATCTTAGATACCGTGATAATGCGATGTTCTAATTAGTCAAAAGCAACGGTTCCGTTTCGGTTCAGGGGTGGTTTATTGAAGGTTTAATCGTTAGATATTAATAAATTTTATTCGAGACATAAATAATATGCACTTATAATTTTTGTAACAAATTGTCGTACCATATTTTTACGAAGCCGATTCTAATATGTAACGATTAAAATTATATCAGACCTCGTTAAGATGTTAAAAGGACCGCTTGAGGAATGTCAACAAAATTACTTGTATAGTATCACAGCGTTTCCCATATACGTGTGAGTGACAGTCAACCAAGTCTACTGGAGTGCACGGTCCTTTGTTAGTTAATTAAACCACAGCAGCTTCCATCACCTTTAATCGTTCTAACTTCGAATATATAGCCTTCAACTGGTCTCTGGAGTACTTGGTACATTGATAACTGTTTTATAATATGCTATGTTTGAAAACTTAAATATGAGAATATTTTCTTATTGACTAGGGAAAGACTTCCTGTAAAACATAACAAAATCAAAAACTTCGCATTCAACCAACCAAAACGTAACATCAACATTTCATTGATCATTTGGAAGGCAATATCTTCCGATCGTTTGAACGTAGCGTACGGTTTTTTTCGGTTACGACTTTCGCTTCAGTTTATACCAGATCGACCCTCTGATTACTATTGTTTCCGCTTTTTTGTGCCTGTGCGTATGAGACCGCAATTGCATGTGGGACCCTTTCGATTAATGAAGCGTTTAGGATAGTGCTAATAGCCTTATTTTGAACCGTATTCTTGTTTTCAAAGTGATATAAAGTACCTTGTCCTTATAATTATTTTACCACTCATACTCAGTCAGGACAGGTTACACCTTCAGGGTAAATGTGTTCTGGAGTAGAGGCATATTAAGCTGTGATCTCGTATGCACCATGTGGAGTAATGATCTGATGATATACAAAAGAATGAGTGAGAGTATTATTAAATAGAACTGTGTAGCTTGATTTAAACTAAACGGCAAGATAAATCAAAGCATTGAAATGAGCTCCCTAATCTTATGAGCTCATTTCGCAGAGCAAAATAAGAGACAGAGAATATTCAGAATTTTCAAATTAGTTTAAAGGGGAGTGCCCTTTGAAGTTGTCTAGGCGCAAATAACCAATAAATCCGAGTTTGAGATGAGCTTAAACAAAATTAAATACCTTTCATTCTTTTGTAGTCTTGAAAATAACAAACTAATGTAAATGTAAAATCTTTACAACATCTTATTTAAGATCTTGCTTTGGCCCAAAGCTGAGGGTAAATTAAGAGAGTAGGTACTGGTTAACACGAAAGCTGCGGCAAAAAGAAACTTTTATCTGGTGCGGTTTGGCTATTTCAGTACTATTTATTTATTCTGTGGTTTGGCGGTCGAAATGCGCATCCATTGACCTTTTCGACAATGGGTGTCGGTCATTTATGACTCGACGCCACTACGATAGATTAAAAGCTTTGCGAATACATGGTATTTTTTAAACTGTTAAAATGATATTGAACCCAATTTCTTTACGTCAGTTTCGTCCCTGGATCCGCCTAATAGGAAATGGGAAATCAACCAAGGGAATACTTTCCTAGTCTCAGGTGAATAACGACTGATATCACACTAAAAATATTTTGTAATGTTATGGGCCACATATATCTCTGCATTGAATATATCAATATAGTTTTATATTTATAATAATATACACAGCTTTTAGAATAAGTTGTTAGTTCGCATATTCAGAATGTGAATAGAACTATATTATTGAATTCTTTGTGCTAAGTAACAAAATTTATTGCTTATTTCTCAAAATTTTTGGGAGAAGTAGTTAAAGAGGGCAAATAAGCAGACAAACAAAGTTCACGAACAAGCAGGCAGACCTGATAGAAGTGATTTTTACAGGAGGCTTAAACAAGTGACAATCGTTTCATAGCGAAACGATAACTAAATTCGTCTGAGATAACGAAAATAAATTCCTAGCCAACGTAAGGATTAGCGATCGCTGTGTCAAATTGTTCTTTCTGTAAGAAAACAACAGTTGGTTATCTAAGTACTCAAAACTAAGGAATAGAAAGGAAATGGTAAAACAAATTATTAAAAATTTAATATTTTCATTTCATTTTAATGAATAATGAGTTATTTTGAGTAGGATATAAAAGTTACGAAAAAACAATTCGCTATACTTTATCGTTTCGTTATGAATCAGTTTGTCTACCAACTTACATATCGATGACTTTTATCGATTCGCCACGTTATTTAGCGATAGCATAATAATATGTCAATCCCATTCTTATCGAACTTCGTTATTGTTCGTTCGTTCGTTCGTTTTTGAATTGTCACTTTGTCTAGGCTACTGTGTACCTGATCGCACAGTAGCAACTCTACAACTCCTTTTATGAGACGGGGGAATCCCTTACGACGTCAAGGGACTAAGGGCCAATTGCACTAAGTTTTTTGTAGCTTAGGACGATCTTAAGTGGCATGCTGTTACATTCCTTTCATTAAAATCAAGAAGTGACAGCATTCTTCTTAGGATTGTCTTAGCTAAAATTTGCCATAAGTCCACTTGAGTATGCCGTAGAGCCGCCGGTGTCCCCACTACTGGCTTAATTACCCTCCACCCCCGATGTAGATACGTTTGGGATCGGGTTGGCTAATTCACCGAACGTATTTCTGGAGATAATCCTAGCTGTATAAACAAGCTTGAACTTCGCCTAAGGACAGATGGGCGACCAGATCAGGGCTAAAAATATAGAATATCTCCCAGTCAAATGTCAGTCCGACTGGGCTAACCCCTCCCCAGCTGCTAAGGGTAATTAAGTGCCTACGGAAGCACGGCTCCTTCAACCCAGCCGCTTGCGGTGGAGCGGAGTGGCAAGCGGATCCACTTTCCATGCTCACTCCGCTGACTCCTGAGAGATAACGTCTCCGCAGAAGGAGCTCCTGCTTGCCGCTCCGCTCCGCCGCAGGCGGCTGGGTAGAAGGAGCCGTGCTTCCGTAGGCACTTAATTACCCTTAGCAGCTGGTCACAGCCCTCTATACCGTCACGCAGGTCGCCATCATTCTAACGACGTCGATCAGCGGGAGGGCTCCGTTGGGGCCCAGCGAAAGAACTAATGCATACGGTCACCAGGCCGGGTACTCCACGAGGGTACGTTCTTGCCGTTAGGTAGAAACGCTGGGTCACGTCGGTAAACTCACCTTTCACCCATGGCCCTACCCACCAATCCTGGTTATATAGTGGCTACGATCCTCTGCAGTCTACACAGAAGGACCTTAAAATGCCCCTCGAAATCCCATCCGGCGCCCAAGATCAGACCGAGATAATTCATCGCGTTCTCGATTGGTACCTGTGCCCCCTCTAATCGGACACGGAGTCTTAGTGGGGGTTTGCGGCGACGTAGGAGCGTGTTTTGTCGATGACCACGTTCAGCCCCGGGAAGCGATGCGTACGACGACTATCGTCGTGCCGACCATCGTCGTGCCGACCGACGCAAGATGAATAAACTCCGCGAACCTTGATGATTTCGGCGCGACCAGCGTATTGTCGGTGAAGCACGACCTCCATATTCGGCCGGAAGTCGCCAGCCCCGCAGCACCCAGTTGTACAGCAGATTCCAGAGCAATATATATATTTTTTTTTATTGCAGAAAGTTGGCAAACAAGCAAACTGCCCACCTGATGGTAAGTGGTAACAGTCGCCTATAATACATGTAGCTCCTGTGAGATTCGCAGCAAAACTGCAACCCCCACAAGAACCACAGTGTACGTTGCCAACTTGTGACACCAGATATAAAGTCACAGTACCCAGTAATTTCACTGACATATCTTACCCTTCAAACCGGAACACAGCAAAGCACTGCTGCTTTGCGGCAGAAATAGGTAAGACGGAGGTACCTAAGCAGACGACCCTAGTACAGAGTCTCCCTCCAGTGAACTCCATTCCACTTCGGCACACACACGTTAATTTTCGGCCTAAATCCTAATAACCTAATTCCTAATAATTGGTCTCATAAAAACAATGAGTAACATTTTTTATTGTGTCATCAAACGAATGTAATCAAATGTTTTCACATGGGGAGTGTGTGTTTTACATTCAACATTCAAAGTGCTTTAGCTTTTCTGAATTAAACAAGTCACATTTATCTCTTCCGAATTTTCCACCCCGTGCCGCCGTTCGTATGATGCACTTGAGTAATGTTGTAAGTCCTAAGTAAACTCCAAAATTTACACGTCCTAATCAAATAATAGGCAGATATATACGAGCTGTGAGTGGATTTGAGCCTTCGAGAGAAATTAGCTGAGTTCTGTCAATTGCAGTATTTTCCCTTTTCTAAATTTTTAAAGGATTGAGTCTATATATTAAGGAGATAAAATTATTGATATTTTGTGACAGTATCCAAAAATATAACATATAGAATAAAGTAAGGGTAGTATTTAAACGAGTGACTGTACATTAAAATTATTGGTACGAGTATTACTAAGTGAGCGACTGACTGCGAATGACGATAAATCAACAGAACAGTAACGTAACATTAACCTTCTGGGTTCTGATGAGGTGGCGCACTTCCAAAAGAAGGAATAACCACCACCCTGCTCCACTAGCTCCCCTTCTTCAGCCAGATCCGTTTCACTGAGAGCGACATCTGTTTTCCTTTCAGAGCAGGCATTGTTATCGCGATCTAGAAGCGTTCGCACATTCCACGCGCCAAAAAGCATTTGGGATGTTTTGGTTTTTTTATTCTTGTAACGTCGACCACGATTAAATAGATGCGGAGGCAGCGGCGGTACTACCCTCCCTTTAGGGGGTGGGGTGAGCATTTGTTTAGGGCACCTTTTCTAGCCACCTCCCTGGCTGAGCAAGGAAAGCAGTGCCTCTCTAGAGCTGCTTTGTCACCTGGGGTGACAAAGCAGGTCTCAGCTGCCGAATTCACATTGCCACCCTATGCAATGTGAAAGCGACTACGGCGTGTGCTCACACACCCAGGGCCGCCTACTTATATGCCTCAGACACAGTTCGGCGAGTATCACGTCGAACCGTTCTACCTCAGCCCATCGCCGCAGGACTTTTAGCGTATTCGGAGTCCATAAATCGGAAGCAGAAAATATTATAGTGCACACACGTTTGCGCACACATGTATGTACTCACTCGTCCTATTCCTCCTGTATCCAGTGGAACTAAGAACAGCCACGACTGAAGGAGGTTCGGATGCAGTGTCTGGCCGTTGACTTCTGTTTCCCTCAGCCACCGCCCTGGGCCATTCACGTTGCCATGCTATTCTGCCGGATCTACCAAGCTCGTTGTATATCTACACTGAATTACCTTCACCGCCGGAACAGACTTTATGCACTAAGCGGGAAGGTACCGCTGTGAGATCTACAACGGATAGTAGATCCTGCTCGACCAGGTTTAGCCCATGAGCCGAACGGTTCACAGGGCCGCTACGTGTGTTAGGAAATATAAAGGCCTGAAGGTAGTAAAATGGCTTTAAATATTTAAACAAGTTAATTAGGTAATGTAATTAAACGAGAATATAAATTGAATTATTATTTTTATTAAAATGACTCTACCACTAGTTCGGAATGCAGACTTCCCCGAGAAGAGCTAGCGAGAAACTTCGGGGTTGCACTTTTCAAATAAAAGTAACAAATGTGTACATATTACATAGAAATAAAATAACAAATGATTAACCATTAAACATAACAAACAAAAGTAACAAGTCATATAAAACATTAGAACGAGTTATTAAATATAGAAATTAACGAGTTACACTTTTACAAACAATATTCAAAGTTGCTGATGAGACAGGGTAACAGAATATTCGAAAGAATACCTAGCTTGGTATCGTAGCAGCCTAGTAGCAAGACAAACTTGTTCCCGAAGATCGATGTTACTTAAAACACTGTTCACAGCAAAACTGACAATGGCAAAGCCTCTTTATATTAACAGAAGAGACAGACAATGGCGGGTACAAGTTCGCGCCACAAACATTCCACCGGAAATAGGCTTGTTATTCAATAATAAATGATTATTTTAATGTAATTTGTTTTCCTATTTCTTTAAATAGTTCAAACATTATTAAAAAATTCGATACACAATTTAGAGTGTACTTTACTCCAAATTATGCATCGTTTCTTATGAAATGAAACCACGTGGAGATTATAAGTGAAAAGGTAAAGAGAAATAACCAATTCATGATGTATTTTAAAACATCATATATTCATGATGTATTTTAAACCACGTGATGTCAAATGGTATCAAGTAAAGGTTTGAATAACCCTAAAATATCTTAATTACTTATTTACAATAGGTAATCACAGATTATGACATACAATTATACATGTAAGACATTATTACTCTAATTAGGTTCTAGCCTTTTCAGAGGTGTACGTATTGTTACAAAATAAATACAGTTATTGTTTTTATAATCAATATCTTGATAACTCCAGAAACTATTATGATTTAGACTTTAAAAACATGTTTAAGTTAAGTAAATAAACAAGATAATAATGAAAACCATAATAAAATTCTAATATATAACACGTGCATAACAGCTACTTGGATCCACTGTATGAGAAAATGCAAAGCGTCTGCGGTCATTTACACAACACCTCCTTAGCGAGACGCCTGGTGAAGTTTTAAAAGTATTGTACCGCTAGCCATACTACACCCTTATGTACGTTCCATTTTTCGTGCGACTCATTGCTGGTTTTATTAATTATGTATAGTAATATAGAAATTGTTTTAATGACAACACTGAATTCGAGTAATGCAAAATCTTTGAAATTGTAAACAGTAAAAAATAGTTTCGCACATAATTGTTATTCGTGTTAGAATTCAAGATTCACTTTTAAATTCAAAAATGCGTCTCCAGGTGTAGAGTCAACGTGTATTGCATACATCTTTATTATGGTTGGGGTGTTTGTGTGGAGACCTGCGTGCACGGTAGGCCCCGTGCACGCCGCCGTAGGGCCCTCTCCATCTGGGGATTGCCCTGGTGTTCTCGGGCAATCCCCCCTTAGCGATAGCCCGACCGACCAAATTGGTCGGGCTTGCCCGGGCGCGCTGGTAGTGGTAGTCGCTGTGTGGATCTTACCATGCGCGCCCACAAGGGCAGAGAGAACACCGGGGGGCTGTAATGGGTCGTACTGGAACTCTGCCGGGCCCCACACACGCCCGCCGTCTAGCCAACGGCGGGTTCGGTGCCGTAGGGCATTTCCCCTCCCCCCTTGGCGATAGCCCGACCTGTGGGTCGGGCTTGCCCGGGCGCGTGGGTAGTGGAGTCGCAGTGTGGACCTTACCTAGCGCGCCCATAAGGGCAGGGAGAACACCGGGGGGTTTTAGTGGGTAGGCCTGGCACCCTGCCGGGAGAGCCCCACACACGCTCGCTGTCTAGCCAACGGCGGGTACGGTGCGGTTACGCATTTCCACCGGGAAAAAAAAAAAAAAAAAAAAAAAAGGGCATTTCCCCTCGAAAAAAAAATACTTAGGGTGTCTGTGCATATGAGGCTTAAAAATACATTGTTAATCTTAGTTTATTAGATTTTTGGTTAATTATATTCCTGTATTTTGTTTGAGGTCAAGAAGTGCCTGTAAAGGTCTATACCAAGATTTTGAGTTTTGAATTTGAATAGATTATCCCGTTTTAAAATAGGGCCCTGTCTGATGTTATACAAAACTCTCTTTATCTTAATTGAGAGATGGATCCTCACAATCCTCTTTTTGATATCAGCTCATTTATATAAAAGTGGGCGTATGTCAGATATTTCGTTTCCCTTATCAGCCACAAAGTAATGCAAGAGGCAGTGCTAATAAATTTATGATTTGTGGGCGGTACAAGGTGCGAGATAATTTGAACATGATTGATGGGGAACACGCGCCTTGATGGCAACCCTTCACAGCACAGCGATTTTCTCTACTTTAGGCTACCTTTCCACAAGAAAAGTGCTAAGTTGTGTAGCTATATATTTTTATATACATCACTAGAGATCGCACGGGTAGTAGAGTACAATATGTCTACATTTTTTGCATCACCTTGTTACGTCGCGTATGAATTAGATATAAATGAATAAATAAGATTACCTACTACACTACGTACTCGTAATTGGAGAATTTTTAATGTATTTTATTTCCTATTGATAAAAGTTTTAATAATAGAAATGGCTCTTGTGAGTTTACCATAACAGATAGAGATATAGGTGGGGTTCTCTTTAGGATTTAAGAAGAAATACAATTCTCTACTAATTCATTTTTAAGTATCTCTTAGTCTACGTAAGCCATTTAAATTTATTTTTCATTACTCATACTCGGAAAGTAGGTCTGAAGTTGCCTGAGGATCGGGTTGAAAGTAATACTTTGCAGCCCTAGGGAGAATCGTTTTCAACTGACAGCTCAAATTACTAAAAAACTAGTTGGTTCTATTTTCAAATTTCTTTTGAACCATGTTCCAACTTTCTAAACAGCCACTCAATAACAGCGCGATGTAAAATTGAAATAACATAAAGTCAAGTTAAAGAATATATTTTTTAAATGACTTTACTATAATTAACTTTCAACTATTTCTTTAAAATAATTTGGAAAAGATTTGGGAAAATATTCACAATTTCTTCAATGATAAAAATGAAATAAAACAAAATTAACAAAATAAAGCACAATAATAAAAATATCTTCATTTGTTTTTTCGAGTTGTAAACTTTTGTTTATACTTCCGTATAGCAGATGTTTGTATTAACCCAATGAGTTCATCTGATTCGATTCAGATATATATTTAACACCTGATTTTATAAGAGAAGAGGCTAACACAGATGTTGTTGATTTATGTAAAATAAAATTCACTTATTTTTTCTTTAGCTAACCCATGTTTTATTTTTACTTTTCTTGTATTTGTTATGAAAAGCACAGTGTTTACCTCGGGTTAAAGACTTATTTATTTTAGTCCCTCGAACTATTGGCGCCCTCGCTACGTTAGAGCGTTAAACCCCGTCTCGGGACTAAATAAGTTACTTTTACCCCTAGGGTAACAATGTACTATTTTACATTTTAAAAACTTTATTAGGTTTCGTTAAATATACACCAGGTGTAACAGAACACCGAAATAATATTGAAGGCCCCTTCAGTTAGATATTTGATGGTGGACTCTAGCTTTCAAGTGACAATCATTGTCCAGCTGACTATGGACTTAACACAATAGAAATGGCAACACTGAATGTGGAAAGTTGTTATTCTGGACAGTTTAGTATTGGGCGTAACTAACTACATACTGTTATCAATTGCGTATACATGTACCTATGATTATATGTACCTAATCTAACTACAAATCAGATTAACCAAAATTATCGTTAATTTGAGTAATTTGATTACTATATATTATTAGGGACAACATACAGTATTCACAATAAGATATAACAAATGGATTACTGTCATTAGGCATTTACTTTTTTCCTTTTGGTACGCTTTAAAAGTGTGTAAACCAATCAAAGAAAGACTAATATGAATTATTTAAAAATATTGATTTTAAGGCAATGTTGCTAGATCCCTAGTGCTCTACTCTTCAAGTCCTTTCATTTATTACCCATATTACTATCAGTTGCAATCAGGAGAAATTGCTGTTGCGAGTACAAAAAAGTTGGTATTGTCCTCCATCACTGCTTAACCTGGCACAATATTATATTTATATCTGATGGAAAAGCAGCCTTAACCACTACATTGGTTCCGGCAAACGTTAGGAATTTGGTATTCAGATGTGGCCTCCTGACGGGCATGTTTATTTATGTTATGTAACGAATATTTCAGGAAGGCGGGTACTGAAAACAACGGATAACGCGCTCATATGTAATCTTTTGTACGAATGTCATAATGAGCTGGTTTCTGGTAAACTAAGCCGCTAATGTAAAAGTCTTAAAATGCAAATATTGAATTTAACATATCATAATACTGTGTATGGTCTACCTACTGTATTATAGGGTATAAGAGGTTACTCTACCACGTGTAGGTGAACTAGCTAGCCATCACCTGTCGATCAATGGAGGAGGCTTGAGCGCCAATCCACACTGGACGGAAGTGGTGGAAGACAAGCATAGACATACTCAATGTGGGCGTAGTATAACTTACGAAACGACAACGTAAAGTCTAATGATGATGTTTCGTCAGAGGTAGGGTCGCAGATTAGATAATAGTTACTACGTAAGCAGGATCTCATAGTCCACTTGGATAGCCAGCTATACGTCGTTATGTAAGATCTACCTCCATCGATATCGGACTATTCCGCAGTACACATAAAACAAAAACACATTGTTTATCGCCTATTTTAGTTTTCTTTTTAAAAAAATCGGAGCAAATACGAGATGGACTCTCGCGCCGAGGATTTCATACAAACTAAGCTAAGTTTATAAATTCCTATGTGTTTAGTAGTCACGGAATTTTTATATTTAAAGCTAATGCTTTAAGTTATACAAATTCCGTAGCTACATTACAATGGTAGTTCTAGTTAATAATTGACATGTATTACCTAAATAGTTTTTTTTTCTTGTTTGTACCGGTTGGTCGATGAATTCACAACCGAAACGAGATCATGGGGCCTAAACAAAGTAATTATTGAAAAACGATAACGAAGTTACAAGAGAACAACATGTATGGGAATGTTTTACATCACCAATCATTCTCATACATACATTACCGTTCGATCTAGAACGTATTTAAGTAACTGAAACGAACACGAATATTACTTGCGGTTAGGCCCCCAGGTGCACGGACCCACTGATTAACGTGCTTTCGGAAACAGACAGAAGCTCAAGATGTTTTTTTAACCGACTTCTAAAATGGAGGAGGTTCTACCTTCGACTGTATCAACTTTTTTTATTTTATGTATATTCACCGATTACTCCGCCATTTGTGGGCCGTAAAACATACTCCCGAGTTCCATTGTCAACATTTCATGATCTGATGATGGAATCCTGTGAAAATCGAGGGAAACGCTTAAATTTTATAGGCACGCCCACCGTGTTTCATGTTCTTGCCGAAGATATATTTAGGTATTTGTATCTGGTAGTCATCATATCATGTTACTGAGCTGATGGTGGAAAGTTTCTGGAAGATTAAGAGTTCGGGAATACTTCATGCAATACTGTTTAGAGGGAAAGGCGTTTTATTTAAAGTTAATCTCGGATTTTTGTCTTGGCTTAAATTCTAATACGCATCTATTAAATTTTCTAAAAAGATTGAATTTTATTTACAAAAAAATAAAACCGACTTCAAAAACACCAAAAAATCATAAATAATATAAGAATATGAAGTAGGCGAGTTAGAAAAGCTACAGCCAGATCTTCCAAAAAAAACCAACTTTTCTATTAATAAATTTAATTCTAATGGATTACAATTAAGAATGCCTTATGCTCGACGATCGATACAAAAGTAACATTAACTTAATAACTACTTAAAATTACACATCGCATTGACGTCACGAACTGCTGACTCGGTGCCTCGTGCGACTGGCGGCGGCCTCGATGCATTGGGGCCGAATCTTACTATGCAGTTTTAGTGGTGTGTGACGATGTAACGCCTCCCCCCGAAGATCGGCAACTATGCGATGATGTCATCGGGAAGGTTGCCGAATGCTGCTGTATAACCTTCACTTGACTTGGGTTCACTTTCTTTTGAACTATTTCAGAGTAATGTCCTTCGGGTAGAATATTATTTTCAGAGTCCTTCGGGATACCTCTATTCTTAATTCTTCGATATATGATCAGGATGCTGAAGATGATACATATGCATAAAATTATAGAATACATTGGTATAGTCGTATGGTAGAAACTACTATCCAGATTCAGTGATTCCAATGGTATCGGATGCTGCAATGAGATTTTAGTATTGGCTTCATGAAGATGTTCGAGGTTAATCGAATGCAATTTTAAGATATATTTGTCTGCGATTAAACTTGCATTGTCAGACAACTGGGGCATTTCCATAATTTTCATGACGTGACCCTTGACATTGTCTTGAATATTTCTTATAGTAAACTCTGACGTATTCAACATACAATTTACAGGAAGTGTGACTAAATAGCTGCCACGAAGTGTTCTATGTTGCTCTTGTCTACAAGATGTGTGAACTTTGGTAGGTAAAGGTAAGTTTATGATATAATTTTGATCATCCAGTTTTTCTAGCGCCGCTCTTGTTAAGTTTACTGAAGTGAATTTACAAAGAGGGCTAAGTTGCTGATTAAGAATAAGATGCTGTATGCAATCTTGATTATCTCGTACTATATATTGTAATTTTTCTTCGCAGAGGTACCAGGAATTGAACTTCGGACATTCTGTCTCAATGTACATAGAACCTGTTCTCTGAATTGCTATGTAAGGTAAGATTGGGATAATAATTTCATTATGTAGGTTAGGGACTAAGGACAGTTTATATAGGATGTATATATTAGGATAAGCAATCGGTACCTTAAATACTATAACTAATTGATTATTTATGTAATAATAGCCTGACTTAATTATTTTATAATATTCTCTAAAATTAATATCTATTATTTGATTATAAGAATAAAGCGATTTTATCTTATATATCATTTCTTTTAGTGTACTGAACCCTATCATATAATGAGTTACACTATGAGCCTGTATAAATCCTAAAGTATTTTCTAAAGAATATAGCTCATGAGATAACGATTGAATGTTATCTGTAAGAATTAAAAGATGCTGAGCTAGATGAGCGTATTGAATCATTTCATTTTCTCTACTGATGTCAGATTGCAATATGTAATTAATGCTATTATTTATTTTACGTTGATTATTGGTTATTATATCTAACACAGATGAATAATTAGAGATCCAATTTTTTCCTAGACTTATTTGATTGTTTAACTCTGTTTCTAGCTTAATCTCATTACTTTGCAAAACCTTAAGGGCATTATCATATTTTATAGCATCGGTGTAATCTAAGTTACCCGATATACTCTTAATAATAGAACCAAGACCGTCTACGAGACCTCTTTTGACTCGTGAAGACTGAAATGAATTTAACTTGCCCAAAAGCGTATCCAACTTTGTGTTAAGATAAGATATGTGTGGCATATAAAGTGAATGAGTTTTGTTATTAATACGATAAAATTCGGTGAGTTGTAATTTTACTGACGTCATCTTAGTGCTTAGATCATTAATGTTAATATGGTAGAGAAAAGAATGATAATGAGAAATTAGTTTTGCAGAACCGAGTCTGAAGGGAAGAATACCCGGGGCATGATCCAGGTTATCAAGTGTTACTTCTTGTGCCATGGTCAGCCGTAGAGTGGTCATCAGAAGGAACATTCTGCAACAAGGGGTTAGTATTAGGGGTACGCTTAAGGCGTGATTTAGCTACAGGACCTCGTTTCTTCTTCGTATAAATATGAATAGGTAAATCTGCTAAAACAGTATCCTGTGTAAAACGTGGTGCCAACTTTTGTCTACTAGCCATGGGGTTACGAATAAAGACCTGTTGATCGGGGGTGTATTCTTTTTGTTGCTCCCTATCCTTATTCCTGTTTTCAGTTAACTCGGTACGATTATGGAGCGATGTTTCCTTTAATAAATCATATACCTTAGTCATGCGTTTTTTATGGTCTAAGATATACTGTTGTAAAAGATGCTCAGTCATATTTGTATCTACAGGATCTCGAGGATCAAAATGTCCTGTAATTATTTCTAAAGGCCTACAGTTAGTAAAACTATGTATTGAGCTATTATAACCTAAGAGTGCATAAGGCATAAGATTAACAGCAGGCTCGTTATGGTGTTCTAATTTAAGGATACGTAAGTGCTCTAGGATTGTAGAATGAAATCGCTCGACAATTCCATTACTATTGGGGTTATGGGGTAATGTTTTGTGGTGCTGAATTTTATGTAATCGCGTAAATTCGGAGAATATTTGGTTACTAAATTCGGGACCTTGGTCTGACACTATGGTGAATGGAACTCCATGATGAGTAAAGAAGATAAGAAGTGCTTGTATGACGCTGACAGCTGTGCCGTCTCGAAGATGATAAGCCTGTGAGTATTTAGAGAATGCGTCGACCATAGTTAAATATTTTTCATTTTCAATAGTTAGCAAATCGATATGTAATATTTCAAACGGTTTTGTAGGAGGGGGAACTATAGAAAATCTTTGTTTTATGGGGTTGCGATCGTATTTAGCCATACCACAAACACTGCATTCATTTATATATTTTATGATATGTTCCCTCATTTTAGGCCAGTAATATCTATTAGATAAAGCAAGATAGCATTCATTAGTGCCACGGTGGTTGGTTTTACCCTCGTGATACTTTTGAATAATGTCTTGTTGGCGTAAATATTCTTTTACGTTTTCAACCTCTATTTTAGTTAATGTGAGATTCATAGCGGAGCTTTTAAAATTACTTTGTATAATGGGAATTATTTTGTACATAGCTAAAGGGGGGTGAATGATTATTCCTGTTCTAGCCTTGGGATTGACATATTCTTTAACTGCATTAATAACGTCTGTTTCGAGATTTGATTCGGACAGTTGAATAGATGTTCGCATATGCGTTTCGAAGGGCTTAGTGACAACGGGGCGTTTTTTTATGTCACCAACTATCGTAAAAACTATTTGCCTATTAAATTTATTTAGGGGATCGTCTGAGATGGGAATTTCGAGGATTGGGTTTTCAACACTAGTGTGAGCGGTTGCTGTCGTAGAGCCTGATAATTCTGGTGGTCTTTCAGATGCGTTAGCTATGATGGAACTGACATCTTCATTATGGATCTCAACACGGGATAATGCATCGGCATTTTGATTACATTTGCCTTGCTTGTATATGACGTCAAAATTATATTCGGATAGTTTAAGACGCCACCTGGTTAATCGGGAATTGGGCTCTTTCAGGTTCATGACCCACTGGAGGGGCTTATGGTCTGTAATAATCTTAAATTTTCTACCAAACAGGTAAGGTCTGAAATATTTGGTAGCCCATACTATCGCTAGCAATTCTTTTTCGATAGTACTATAATTAGTTTCGCTGGTGTTCAGCGTTCGGGAAGCATAAGCTATAGGCTTGTCTGTTCCAATAGGGCCTTGAGAAAGAATAGCACCGATGGCTACGTTTGAAGCATCTGTAGTTAAGATAAATTCTTTGTTGAAGTCAGGATATTGAAGGATTGGGTCATTAATTAACAGAGTTTTACATTTTTCGAAACATTGAATATATTCGGGATTATTAAGAGAGATTTTAGAACCCTTTTTAAGATATTGGGTCATAGGTTTAGTAATTCGGGCAAAATCTGGGATAAATTTTCGATAGTAGCCAAGTAGGCCAAGAAAACGTTTGATTTCGGTAGGGGTTTTTGGTAAGGGAAACTTTTGAATAGCGAGAATTTTGTCGGGGTTAGGTTTTATTCCATCTTTACTTATTATACGACCAAGATAAGCGGTCTCTAATTTAAAAAATTCCGATTTA
This sequence comes from Schoenobius gigantellus, assembly GCA_963935595.1. Lineage (NCBI taxonomy): Eukaryota > Metazoa > Arthropoda > Insecta > Lepidoptera > Crambidae > Schoenobius > Schoenobius gigantellus. The sequence goes on along the minus strand of OZ012541.1, from coordinate 42,073,772 downwards.
TCCATCTGGATTTTAAAATTAGATTCCCTGAGTCGTGAAAACACTTTTTCCAGGTTTACCATGTGCTCCTGGAGTGAGGTACTATAAACGATAATATCGTCTAAATATACTAGACATATTGTATTTTGAAGGTCCCTGAGGACGTTATCCATTACCCGTTGGAATGTAGAGGGAGAATTTTTTAATCCCATCGGCATACGCAAAAATTCAAAGTGGCCATGTTCTACATTGAAGGCTGTTTTAGAAATATCGCCAGGGTCCATTTCCACCTGGTAAAACCCACTTGCCAAATCCAGGGTTGTAAAATATTGACAGTTACCAAGTTTATCTAGAACGTCAGCAATATTAGGAATTGGGTATTTATCATCTATGGTCTTTTCGTTAACTTTTCTAAAATCAACTACTATTCTCCATTTGGTTTTTCCGGATGCGTCCGCTTTTTTTAGGGACAACCCAGATGGGAGAGCTCCAGGCAGATTCAGATGGACGAATAATGCCTTGCTCTAACATTTTATTTATTTGATCGCGTACTTCCTGCCTATGAACAAAAGGATATCTATAGCTCTTAGTATAAACGGGTAATTCATCTCTTGTACGAATTTTATGTTTAATTTTGTTTGTGAAGGTAAGAGCTTCACCATCGAGATAAAAAACATCTGCATACTGAGCACATAATGATTCTAAGTTCGCGCGTTCTTCGATATTTAGGTGGTCTGTACGTAATCGAGATAAAACTTGATCTGCGCGAGATGAGGTTGAATTTATTATTTGGCTGTGTAAATTAAAAATTTCGGCATTGATTGCCCTATCCATAGAAAAAATGAGGTCATTGTTAGTGGGGTTAGTTATTTCTAAAATACCACGATTTTGCTTAACATTCATGAATAGTACAATTAGATATGATTTGTTCGGGAATAAAAGCTTCGCCATCTTGTATATTTATCGGGACTTTAACTAGTCGGGATGATTGGGATGGAATGATGTCTTCGTATAAGTTGCAGTTACGGGAGTCATACATGTGAATTTTATTAACAGCATTTTTGGTAATTAGTTCTTTAGATTTTAAATTAATGTTAGCCTCCCATTTGCTAAGCAAATCTAGACCTAATAAACCATAGAAATAATCGTGGAAATTGTATAAGAATAAAGTAATTTCATCATTGTCTTTAAACTCCGAAAATGGCGGTAACGTTAGAGAGTAGTCACTGCGTGACGTAGCGTGCACATTCGTCACTTCCAAAGGACTATAATTCCACTGAATATGGGAATAATATTTTTCTGCAATTTTGGGATTAAGGAACGACTGGTTAGCGCCAGTATCTATGAGAAGTTTCAATGGAGGGTTTTCTATACATATATAGGGAAGTTGTCGCTGTGTCTGAAGGTTAACTTCTATTTTGGCTTGTTTGATATTTGGTCCTTGCGAAAATCCTTTTCAGGACCTTGAGGTACTTCTTCTACGGAAGCTGAAGTCTCGGGACATTCGGAATAACTCTCGTCAAACATGTGGCTATGGTATGGAGTATCATAGTCATTATTATAGTAATAATATTCATAGGGGTCGTAATAAACATCGTCAAAGGATTCATATTGATAGTGTGGATTGTAACACTCATTGACATTCATTTCTCGGGATTTAAAATAGTTATTAGGGGGTGGATTTCCATGTTTTCGCCAGTCATGTCCTGTCAAGGGCATTGGTTTTGGTACGAAATTACTGACACCACTCATAGGACGGGGATAGTTATTAGGGATGTTCTGAGGGCGTTGAGGTAAAGCATAAGCATTACTTCGAGCACTGTAGTTAGGCGGGGGTGCACCAAACATTTGCTGAGTGCGCGTGGGGCCACGGTACTGAGGAGTTGGAGGAATATTCGACTTCCACATTACAGATGGTGGTCGTGATGGCATTTGCATTTGTGAACGGGATGGGCCAGGCATGGGCATGTTAAATACAAACGGTTTCGGCTGTGGAGGTAAGTTATTATTAGTCATAAATTTAGGTAAGTTATTGCTAGATATTAATTGTGTGTTAAAATTTTTCTTTTCAGGTATACTATCATTACGCTGCTGCAAATATAAGGTGTTCATCTCTTCGTGAAAGTATTCTAGAGCTTTTTCTATTGTGTCAGGTCTCATGCATCTTATGCGCGATCCCAAGGGATCTTTAAGGCCGCGTAAGTATGCTTGTAACGTAAGTTTTTTATATAAGTCGCGCTTCGAATCAATAGTGGTCTGAACACTTTCATGAAGAGTAATGTAAGTTATTATAGTGCTATATAGATTAAGACATTTTTCATAAAATTCCTGATGTGCGTGTGGTGTGAGAGCTCTTTTTTTTAAAGTTATAATATTTTTACGAAATCAAGGAAGAATTTAGGAAATAATTGTGAAAACAACATGGTGAAGATAAAAAAATTGTGAAATCAATATTCATCATCATCAATCATATCACATCAATCATAAATTCCTGTGGTGTGCAGGACGCTTGTGTTAATAACGCGAGGTCGTTGTACAAAGAAGTCTCGTCTCGCTGGTCCGCAAAGTTATTTACTAAGGCGTTACGAATACCCTGCCAGTTTTCTGGAATACCATTTGAGTTTATCAAACGCGCCGCTGGACCTGTAACCTTATTCAATATGCCGTTGATGAGCGCTGCATTAATCAGTGCGTTTTCAGGCGAAGGTCGAATAAATTCGTTAACCAATTGGTCGCATAAACTTATAAATCTGGTCAAAACGTTCGGGTTACCATCGAATTCAGGCACCAATCGAAGGGCCTTCCATACATTGTCAAGATCTGCCATGTTTAAAATATCGCTATCGCTACTAAAACTCGAATTTAAGTCTCTATTTGCGTCTACTTCTAACTGTCTATTAATATTAACTAACCTAGGTGTCCGCGATTGCCTTGGATGGAAAATCTTGGAGATAAAAATAGGACTATCAAAAAGGAAATACAAATTAAAAATTAAAATAGGAAATTACTTACAAGGAATAGCAACTTCAGATCAATTCTAAAGTACTTACAGTGTACGCATCATTGGCTTCTCTGCGGTATCTATGTCTTGATACGTCTGGATGCTGGTAGCTCTTCAAGGTTCTGGATACTCGGAGACCGAAAAAGACTATGCGGAGCCAAAGAAAGTATACTTGTTCGCGCTACGCAATTTTTCGAGTATCCTACCGACTGCGCCAGTTAGAAAAGCTACAGCCAGATCTTCCAAAAAAAACCAACTTTTCTATTAATAAATTTAATTCTAATGGATTACAATTAAGAATGCCTAATGCTCGACGATCGATACAAAAGTAACATTAACTTAATAACTACTTAAAATTACACATCGCATTGACGTCACGAACTGCTGACTCGGTGCCTCGTGCGACTGGCGGCGGCCTCGATGCATTGGGGCCGAATCTTACTATGCAGTTTTAGTGGTGTGTGACGATGTAACGGGCGCCAAGCAATGATCACCGGGAAACACTCAAAAAATATAAGAACAATTTATGAAAGTTGTAAATTTTGGAAGAAAAATTTAAAACAAATAAATTTTATTAAGGGGTACATATAGCTAAATAATAATAATAATATAATAATAATTCATTTATTTCAGGTACCAAGTCCCATAGAAAAACCAAAAAAAAAACATTTTTAAAAAAGTATTTAAATTAGAAATAAAATTACCTTAAAATTAATCACAATTAATTAAATTACATTATATTAAAATAAATAATAACCATTAAATTAAATCAAATCAAATTAAAATTAAAATAATAATAAATAGTAGTATAATTATTGTTGTAAGTTGTCAATTTACGCAATAAAATTATTATCATACATGTAACATGTCAAAAATATACTCTGAACTAGCCTATTGTTGCACTTCAGGAGCCTAGAATGAAAAGAGAGAAATCTCCTACTAATTAGGTTTAATTTTAATACTAGTCAAGATAAATACCACGCGACATTTGTTTGCCAGAAACATGAAGCGACCCAAGTGGGATATTTTAGCTTCTTCAACCAATCGCAGTGCACGGTTAGGTTAGGTTAGGTTAAATGTATAAAAACCAAACCAAATAAAAATTTAATTTAAATAAAAATAAATATTTCAATAATTGTGTTCTTAATTGGAAAATCATAGTAAATGTAGGCTACTGTCTCATTACACCCGTCAGAATTAGGTATATTCACTTTTGCAATATCGCTACTGAAAACTTCTTTTTTAGATATGTTCACTTAAAATAGGGCTACAAATTAGTATAAAAATTAACGATGGCCGCTAAAAACAAAAATGACGCCACTTGCGCATACAAAGTTACCAAATTCAATATAAAACTGTGATGTTGAATGTATTGTATTTTTTTATTATTTATGACATTTTGGTGCTTTTGAAGTCGGTTTTATTTTTTTACCTATGCTGTAGATGCCAGTGCGGTGACTCATTTCACCTTATAAAAATCTGTAGTGACGTAAGCGGTTTTTCCAGCTACCACCGTTAAAGCAGACGGAATCGGGAATGAAGCAATGAAAAGTGTATGGTTTGATTGAATAAATGTAATAAGGAAAAAATTATATATAAAATACACGAAATGGGCAGATGTTACCTGAGAACGTATTTCGAAGTCACACAACAATAATAAATTCACAACACTGGAATTTTGACTCACAATGCGGGGCCGAAAATGACTTAATTCTATTCACGCTAGCAAGGAGTATGTAACAGCCGTCATACTAACGCTCAGCTCAAGCTTCCTATATTAACTAAAAGTCGCAATAACGCCATTTAAATACCAGTATCACCTCACATTTGCTTAAACTAAAATGCCTATCAATGACGTAGAGAATACTTCAACGGCATTATCATGAGCTAGGTACCTAACAGACTAGATAAGTGTGTCTGACGGGATGAAGTGTTATTTTTAGGGGCCATTATTGCTGTCATTAAGGCGCAGTACACCACAAACTCTCTTAATGACGAGCCGCCCCGTTCTAGGGCAGTACCGTCAGCAACGAAAGTAAACTGTATCATTTCTGCTTCGCCTGTTGTGCTCGAAACGCTTATAAATCAACAGATATTCTTTTCTGTTAGTAATAATTAAGAAGAGCTTGCATATCAATACCAATTGGTAGGTACTGAATCGCTAAAATACTGCTAAAATTAGATGGCACTGGAACCTAGTGTAGGTGTTTTAATAAAGATGAGATGCTAATAAGAGTGTAATAAGTATTAATGGAAAACCTCAATATCTTATACTCACTACTAATTAACTTTCATAATTAACTTTCATAACCAAGTTCTTTTAACAGCTACCTTTAAGAAGTAGGTACTAGAAATTCACAAAAGGCTAAATGTACTACTGCGATATCAAAAATTACTAATTTGCCAACTATTTATCAAAAATTTCTACTCCTACTGCGGTAGATTTAAAAACTTTTTTAACTGGGCGAAAAAAAGGCCAAATGAGTTTTGTGTGTGGAACTAATTTTTATAGATATGTCAGTAACAATCGTATTATTTGTTTAAACAAAACTCTCAATACATGATTTTCGGTACCAATATAAATCGGGTACGTAATAAAATTCTTTTTATTCAAAAAAATTACCATTTCATTCAAATCGAACAGGGCCTGCCAAATCGTGTTAAATAAATAAGCAATGAAACTAGATATCCTTGCTACATTTTCAAGATTATTTAGAAATATTATTTGAAAACTAGCTTTATTTCGCCTTTATAAGGCTTAGGAGTTTCAACCCCTATTTCACCCTGATGATGATTCTAGCACTGCATAGTGCATTCACTAAATTTGTTTCAGGCGTCTAAAATGGTTTAGTCTTTTTCAATTTCAAATAAATTACAGAGACAAAATAATTGTATAAATTAATACAGTCAAGAAATTTGAATGTTTAGAGGGTTAGAGATTTTTAATGTTTTCGTATAACAAAAATAAATAAGCGTTATGGAACACAATAACTGTCAAAATAGCGGTAGTTTGTTTGTATTGGTTGGTATTATACGACTAAATACAAATGATTGTCAGCCTGCTAAACATTTAAATTCTTTGACTGTACCTTCATTTAGAGCTGAAATATTAACTTTGTGTAATTCAATAGTTTCCCATCGTGACACAAAATGGTGTGAACAGACAGTTGAACATATTGGAATAGAGGTCACAGTCATAGAGGAGACATAGAATATATCGTTATACAAGTCACAGGACTTTTTTATTCCATTTATGTAGGTATTTATGACAATTTGGATAATATTACTAAAAACGCTTATAAAAAACTAGGAATGATTTTACGATTAGGCAAACCCTTCAAAAACCAATTTACTTATAAAATACTTTATTATTCTTTCGTGAGGAGTGTCTTAGAATTTGGCAGTATAGTGTGGACTCCACTTTACCAAGTGCACATTGACCGGTTAGAGAGGATCCAAAACATTTTTCTGAAATCCCTGTCTTATAGAACTGGTGATGGCCCTTTCGATAGCTCTAAAGAAGCAGCTGAATTCTACCAATTGTCTTCCTTGAGCGCCAGACGGCGATACATAGACTGTTTATATTTCTTTAAAATTTTCAAAAATATAATTCACTGTCCCAATTTGTTGGAAAAAATTAAATTCAAAGTACCACGTATATCCTCTCGTTCGAGTGAAATATTTTATATTGGCTATGCCCGTACAAATTACTGTCAGCATTCTTTTTTCAGACGTGTTCCAAAAATATTTAATAAAAAATTATCAGATATTGACCCTTTTATACTTACATTAGCTCGTTTTAAAAAGCAATTAAAAGCAAAATTGTAATAAACATTTAAAATTTCGAACTGTTTTACCGTGTATGGCGTTGTTGATTTGTACCTCATATTTATAAGACACCGATCTTGAACGCTCATTCTTTTATGATTATATAATTAGTAGTGGTCCTTCAGGTCTTTATTTATTGTAATATTATATAAATTTTAAGTATGTTATAACGACTGTTTGGTGCCCAAATAAATAAATAAATACTATACCAAAAAAAAAATTATTTCAATAAAAAATAATCCAAATTGTAAATATTAAAATGTAATCTTATTAATAAAGAAATAATAATAATAGTAATAAGAACTAAACTGTAAGTGCGACTTTACAATCATACTTATGCTTCGTCGAATTTAAATGACGTATAACAAGTATAGGTCGGTCTAGTTAGCATTAAGTCTAAACTACACTAATGATTATTATATTATAAAAATTATGTACTAGGTAAAGTCCATTTGTACTGCGCCGCCTAGGCACTTGGCGGCTTTTATAAAAGGAAAACAAAGGATGCCGCGTGGGGCGCACACCTGCTAGTGAATATGGCAATCGAAGCGCCAGGTTGTGTTTGTTGACTCTGTTACGTATACCCAAAACTGTTTTTCACCGACTTCAAAAAAGGAGGAGGTTCTCAATTCGATGCGTATGTTTTTTTTGTGTGTATGATACGCGATTACGCCGCCAGTTGTGGACCAATTTTCAAAATTCTTTTTGTATTCGATAGAGTCTACTCCAAGGGTGGTCACATGGTCACCAAAGTTAGGATCTGATGATGGGATCCCATGAAAATCGAGGAAAACCCTTAAATTTTAAGGTGTTTCCAACGTGTTTTGTGTGTATGTTACGCGATTACTCCGCCAATTGTGGACCGATTTTCAAAATTCTTTTTGTATTCGATAGAGTATACTCCTAGGGTGGTCACAAGGTCACCGAAGTCAGGATCTGATGATGGGATCCCATGAAAATTGAGGGAAACCCTAATTTAATTAGGGTTTCTTTCACTATAAAGATTTCATTCACTAAAAAGTTAAAAATAAAAAATATTTTGCAAAAAATAAAAACCGACTTCAAAAACACTGAAAAGTTAAAAATAATATAAGAATAGGTACAGACAACATCACACTTCTATATTGAAGTCGGTGCCAAATTTTAAGACTTTCTAGGAGATCATCGTTTGGCACCGACTTTGATATAGAAGTGTGATGTTGTCTGTACCTATTCTTATATTATTTTTAACATTTCAGTGTTTTTGAAGTCGGTTTTTATTTTTTGTAAAATATTTTTTATTACATACTCGGAAGGTCAGTGAAATGCACCAAGATGAAACTTTATGTGAACCAACAATAAAAAAAGATTTAAAATAAATATTCATCGGTATTGTGTTGAAATTAATGTGTCTGCACCTATCATAGACACTTCAAAAATGGTGGGGATACCAAGAATCTTAAAAACGGGGCCATCAACACAAAAAAGTGGATATTTTATTTTAGTATAGATTCGGAACGTGATGATGTTGGATCTCCTATAATAAACACAGGTGGTAATGACTGTGATTCTACGAGTGACGAAGAATAGTGTCGAATTTTACTCTGCTAACGTGTACCTACTCAAATTTCTATTATTATTTTTTTGCTACCTTAGTTATGTGTATTATTTATATTCGATGATATTATAATGACCACAATTATGTGCGAATGGACTTTATTATTTCGCGTAGGTCTTTTAATGATGTAGTCAATTATAACATCGCCACGAAATTAGTCACTTTATGATGTAGGTAGTCATTGGTGTAGTGTAGTTAGTACTATCTATAACTTCATTCCAGATAACATTTAAAAAAAAGAAGCGGAAAGAAGCAGGGTTTCAAAACCTTTTCATGTCATGTATAATGATGAAATATCATAATCATATTTGAAAACTATTTATTATTATTTGTGTGGCTGTCCACAAATATTTGAACTGGGTCAAATTATACAACATAATAAAAATATTATTTTTTTATTAACCCTTATCAAGTATAAGCATAACTTGATAAGTAGATTAATTTTAAATTAATCACTATTTCATCAGATGAGGACTACGAAGATGATGATGATTGCCCTATAATAATCACAAATTGCTCCACCATATTATCGATGACATTATCCAACTGACAAAATCTATATTCTTCTTTTTATGTATGTGAAATGCAGGCTTGCCACCTCTGGGGTTATCGTAGATAATGCTTCTGGTACAAAATCTTTAATTTCATTGAGTTTGAAAATTTTCATTTTACTTGCCACATAGCCCTTAACTTGTGCCCATATGAGGATATGCCTCGATAGGATTGAGCTCACAATGATATTGTGGAAGCCGTATATGAAACTCCCTTTCCTTTTGCCATTTAATCCACAACATAGTAACTCTGATACTGATTTTTATTTTCTTTTACTTTTAACAGCAGTTGAGCTCTTACTTCAGTGTCTACAAAATGGTATATTCTTTGACACGCTAACCATGACGTTCTGTTGAATGGCTTGAGAGCCACTAGGGCCCGCACCCGGATCACTAATTTATAATTCAGAACAAAAAAAATTACAACAAAACTAAAGACAATTTAAAATCACATGTAATAACATACGTGCATCACCAAAAAACAAAGAGAATGTCAAGATTGTCAAGCAAGGCGCATTCCTTGATGACGATGATCCATCCAGTAAAATCAAAACGTCATAACTTCGCCAACTGTGTCATCGAACACCGTTACTTTTAGTTTGGTCGCATTATATGTAAACGTTCCAATCTAAGCAGGTTGCAAACCTCTGCTTCTTTGGGTTTTTTAACAAAGCCATTTTATGGTTTGTAGTAATATTTTATATTTCACACGAGTCTTTTCATAATATAAATAGTAAAAAGTTTATTTTTTATGTAGGTAATTGACATAATTATTTAGATGGCTGTGCTTGTACATTTTACACATAAATTGACAAAAGTGTAATTAAACATTTATTAACACAATGAGTTGAAAAGTGCACCTTTAAAAGAACCTTTTTTTACTTCTTTTTAATCTTATCTGGAATGAAGTATAAATAACCTGAGACCGACGCAAAACCAGAGATTGGAATGACGGATCGATCTGTCCCCATCCATCGTGTAAACAACTGAACTGCAAGACATCTCCGAGACCGCGACCGAAGTTGCATGTAAGTAAGGTTTAGTAGATATTGGACTTATTCGCAAATTGGCTCACGCCAAAAAAAACGACCTAGTAGGAATGCGACCGGATCGATCAGCACTCTGATCTCTAGAATCCGTCATATTGGCGTGATTCGGAACTACATAATCCTCCATATCTCTTAGTATTGAGTTAAAAATTTAAATGAGCACGCCGAATTTAATGCAACACGCGAGAGGTAATAAGGAGTAAGTATTCGGTGGCGCTGTGGCCTCGGCACTGGACTGTGCCCCGAGTAGAATCGGGAGGCCCGCGATCGATCCTGCCAAGTACCAATATGTTTTTCGTTTCACGAATTTCATATGCACATTTATCCGACGCTCCTACGGTTAAAAAAAATATCGTGAGGAAATCTGCACACACCTGCGAAGTAATTCAAAGGTGTATGGTGAAGTCAACCAATCCGCACTGGGCCCGCGTGGTATGACTAAGGCCTAATCGCCCTAACTAGTTAGGGTAGGCTCGAGCTCCTCGGTGGGGACGTATATGAGCTGTGATGATGAGGATGATGATGAAGAATACAAGGTTATTTTATCGTCACCAACCAAATTTTGTGTGCTCGTTTAGACAAGAAAACTGAACAATTTTACTTTGGCACCAATCTAAAAAATCATCTCTATTGAATATAATAAAACACAAAAAATGAGAAGCTTTAAGCAAACATAAATAAAAAGAAATTTGAAGAAAAAATATACAATGTGTGAAAGTAGTTAGTATTATACATTAATATGAAATGAAAAGAGCCTTTTTGATAAGTGAAGAAAATACAATATAGTATATTTTTAATAAATAACAATTTATTTTAAACAGCGCATATCACAGAAAATTGATTTCGATAATTGAGGAGCTATTTCTGATGTTGTGTTAAGCTTGGTAGAACATAACGGCAACATAGTCACGAGCTCTTTCGATATAGAATCGATGAGATTCCAGACAAATTGAAGTTAACTAGATTAGATATTGGAGCTAGCAACTTATGGCTATAAACTGTTCAAGTGTTCAAATAGTTAGGATATACTCCCAAACTAAACAGTAAATCGGGTCGAATATATACCACCAATTTTTACATATAAATTGCATGTCCTGATTGACTGACTGACTGATTCAGTCATGACAATTCTTCATTTACTTAGCCTGTGTATATTGCATCAAAGCAATCATCAGCTATACTCTCCGAGGTTCAAGTGAAGGATCTCCATACTGATATAAAAACAAAAAATAAATATTAAGAAAGACTTTAGATGCTAACGATACAATAAAGTACTCCGTGTGTTGCTTTGACGTAACGTTTCAGCCTTCGCCGCAACCCTTACAGCCGAAGCACGATGTTTGGAAAGGGAATTCAGACACAGCACTTACGAGGTTGATTCATGCCAAAAAAGTAATTATTATTAGTTCGTAAAATACATCCAATACGGGATTTAAAACTATGCATATGGAACACACTCAAGCCAATATTAAATCAATATATGTATACATGAATTATTGAATATAAAAATCGTGTTTTCGTTATATAGGTACTGAGTTTAATAAAGTAAAATTTGATTTAACGACCATTTATATGTCATTATTAAATTTATTATTTACAAACTAATACCTACGAGTACGGGGAAACTGTGGGGCGTGTGTTTCTATGAACCGTCAACTGCTCATATCAGATTATAATTAATGCTATTTATATATTTGCCTCAGTTACGCTAGATTGATGAGGAGAGTGGTGTGATAACGGTTTAACCCACCTAATTATTTTAAGCCTTTATTAAGCCGTCCATAGACTACGGTAACTGCTTACCATCAGGCCGGCCGTAAGTTTGTTTGCGGCATCGTAGTATAAAAAAAAATACACTATCTTTATCACCACTTTTATTAAACATAATTACTTATAACATAAAATATTTTTTTAAAGTTATAAGTAATCATGTTAATTAAAAGTGGTGTTTTCAGATTTTTTTTTATATACTGCATCTATTAGTCAAGCCATTCATTCATTGAGACACATATCGAGGGGGTTGAAAAAAAAATAGGTATATTGCGAAATCCTGAATGTTTTCGCTTGTAATCTTGGCGAAGCGACAGTTTTACAATAATTACGCAAATTGCAAAGCAATTTCATCCACGTGGAAAAAATAGGTTTCGTGAACTAACCTGGCCTAATTATTTAAAAAAAACTGTAAATAAAATGAAAGTTTTCCTTAAATATTGGTTGGTCCACACCTAAGCCTATTTCATGTCACTTATTTTCGGTCACGTAGCGCTACACAAAAAATTCCTGTTCTCACGCCATTTAAATTAGCCCAAAAATACGCCGCGTAGCAATCAACAAAAATACTATGCAATACATGCAAATACATGAGCGACGCAAATAACGCTTAAGATGTAGCGAGAACAATAATTCTGAAGGGCAGTGTAACCATTTACATATCGTAATCAAGCACAAATGATTTTCAGATGATATTACGAGTAACCTTTAAACTATTAGACACCAAGATTATTAGACGAAGTTCATTCAGGCGAAAGCATTTATTAACATTGACTAGGAGGAGCTCGATAAAATCTTTTGTTAAAATTCAAAATGAAGTTAAGTTGAAGAAGCTTAAGTTGTTTTTCATTCTGTTCGGCTTTTATTTGAAATGTTTTTTATCATTCAGGTATACAAAAATATTTCAAGATACATTAAGAGCCGATATTTCGACATACCAGTAACAATAAACTTGTTAGTTTCAGTTTTGTACAATAATATACTTTAACGTCATTTACTGGTTTGCGTTCCGTGATTTTGTAGGATGCAACGTCTCGTATAATTATGGTCAAACATCACAAAGGTAAGTTTGTTTAACCATTAATTATACCACGACGTTGCATCCTCGAGATTTATATATTAACCAGGTAGGATATTTAGAGTATTTTGAGAAATTTTTGATTAGGAGAGAGAAAAAAAAATAGTTTGTCGTTAATTCGGTATAAGTTGACTTTTTTTTTTATAAGTAATTTATAAAAAAAATCTAAATCAGTAAGTTAAGAGTTTTACAAGTATTACGCATGATAGACTCTTGATAGAATCTTGATAAGAATTTCCAAGGCACAGAAAATCATCTAAATAATTTATAATAGTAAACTCAGCACTTCTAAGATGAGATAAATGGGTTTAAAAAGCTTAGTGAAAATGTATGGAGCTGAATCAAGTGCAAAGGGAAGACATTGAAATTCATAAGTTATTTGCTCAAATTTAAATCTAAGATAATGTTTCGACGATTGATGCGTAGTGACATAAAAATTGACATATAAATCAATGAACGCCATATAACAGAATTTAGACATCAGCTTAATAGCTGTTCGAATGTCTTCCATTTTAAAAGGCAACTCTGAACAAATTTATTGAAAGGTTTGACAATAAGAATAAATCTGTTCGAACCCTCAGGTTTACGGAGAGTTTAAGAATAAACACCGTTTATTCTTGAAATTTTATTGAACACAAATTTTGCAAAATCACTTTGGTTTCACTGTTGTTTCTACACAAAAATCACAACTTTTTTTTTTTTTAATACAGCAATTCTTTGTCAATTAGTTTCAAAATATCCTTAACAACGTCATTTTTGCACGTGACAATTGCAACTACCTTTGATCATTGTGCAATTTGTGCATAGGCAAAATTAAAGAAGATCGATTTTACATTTAGTCCGTTTGTTTTGATAACTTTTAGAAACATTTAACAGAACATATATCATGACCTTCTGTCATTTTCAACCAAACATTCAAAACTTTTACCTAGAATAACTACTAATTATATATTGTAGAACTTCCAAAGATTCATATGTTGACTGGTGACGGTGATAAGCGATAAGTCCGTCCTTAACACATCTTGAATCACAATGAGAATTTCATATTGTGGTAGTATGCGTATGATTCCTTTGCCAATACCTTGACCTTAGAAAAAATTAATCCGTAATTTTATATTTACTAACGAAGTTTTCTGCGTGCATTTCATTTAAGAAAAATAACGAAATTGTTTCGTTGGAATTTACTACTAAGTGCACACGACCTTCGAGGTTTTGTTTGCAGCTCGAGATCAAGGCGCTGGATACGCAATACATACATACGTAGCTATAAATGATAAGGATTCGCCGAACGATTCATCAATTTGTTATAATAATTTAAGTACTTACGACAATTACCAAGGTACCTAATATATTTCTAAATTACTTGATTTTTTTATGATTTAGAACAGATACATTTATTAACTTTTTTTTTTTTGGTAACTAGGTATTAGGGTTTTTTCAAGTACATTATATTCTCCAAATTCGTATTTTACATCCCCTATTTCATTGAAAACCCTGATAGTAAGCGGAATGTTGGTGGATTAATGAACAATATTTACACATTACATGTCAAGTTCCAGATTTTCACCATAGAAAGTTTCTGATCACTCTCCGGCAAACAACTCACAAAGGCTATTTTCCTTGAATTAATAGTAGCAGTTGCACACAAAATAGGTAGGTGCTCTCTCCTCCATATGTCATTCCCACAATCCAACAAAAAAGAAAATGTTACAATTTATTTATAATTATGTTTGACGAACCCAATGTTAGAGCCCCTGACCATAAGATCGTTAGGCATGTTTACATATTATATTCAACCCCATACTGTGCTATGAATCTCTAGGGCAGTTCCCATGGGGCTTGACTGCCTGACCCTTCAGTCGAGGAACTAAGAAACAATTAATATAACAAGGAAGAATTCTGTGAAATAACATATCTAAAACATATAAAATCTAAGAAATTGGAGCACAGCATTACCTACCCGTGATCGCAAGAACCTAAAGTCGAGGATACGATCCACTAACCACCGCTTCGGGGAAGGCTTATCACTTAGTTTACTTCACCCAGTTTTGTTTCCAATATAGATGATAGCTTTATGAGTTTGATACCGAGATTGATAAAAAAAACCTGAACCTTGATTATATAGTTGCACTTTGATTATATAGATTTCTGTATCTATTATAATATAGGTACCTGATTCTCTCTAATTTAACTTACAACTCTAAGGATATGATTGTATCTGGCTATTATTATGATGGCTGGCTTATGATTGTATTGTTCTCCTATGCTTATGCATAATAGAGCTGTTTATAAACAAATAAAGCTTATTATTTCAGTACGTCAAGGATTAAATTTGTTGTCTTTCCCAAATTTTAAATTTCAACCTAATTTTGACAATTAGCAAGAAAAAAAAAACATTACAGGTAGGAAATATGTTAGATATAAATTGATCTAATCCGTCATTGTATCGTCTTACTGCTCCCATTTGGTATAACTTCTTAATTTCATAACGTAATGTCACAATATCTGACTGTGAAAAACGTGAACTTATAGGTAAACATCTTTGAAATACTGGTTTGTTAAAAAAGAATTTTGTAAACCACTACCCGTTACAACTTCTCATACAACTGGATGGATAGTATTTTTTTTTCAGGTGTGAATAAAATATTCTCATTTACCAGAATAATTATAAAATTTTACCGGCTTACTTTTTTATATTTTGATCGGCGCCTTTGGTCGAGACTTCATTGTCTGATATCGATCTACTACAGGTGTTTTCCTCGCAGACTAATAGTACGACGAGTGACTCCTCGCCTAACCTCGTCTCTGCGCGCGTGGCAGTTGACGCGGTGTGGGGCTTTCCAGTTTCCCTGCTGGCTGACTAAAAGCCTATTAGAAGAAGAAGTATTCGTAGCTGGAACTTTCTTGATTTGGAGTCCCGATGTTTCTGCTGACTTCGATGCTTTAATTTTATCAGTGACTTCTCGCCATAGAGAAATGAATCACTTCGTACATCTTCAATCTTTTTAAACTTTTAATGTAATGAATACATTATTAATTTCCTTCGATTAAGCGTGTTTTCATAATGAAGGTCCAGTATAATCTGATTTCTTCGAGTAACAAAGCAGTGATTTCGGGATTCAATTTGGGTGTTTTAACTAATTGAAAGTTTTCAGGTATCTTGCCCATTTACTCTTTCTATTAATCCTCATTTAAGCCTCCGCACAATATATGACCCCAACGTTCAGAGATTTCATTCTGGTTTTTTGTTCCGAAACCCTCCTATGTCCTTTTTGAGGTCCCTAAGACCTCTAAAATATTCTCAAGCAAACTGGTTGCTGGAGGGTCAACATCATTTACAAGTACCTGAGAGCTAGTGGATGGTATGGAACACTCGGCTGGTGCTTGTGATGTCATCACCTGTACATTACTAGGTTGTTCCTTGAATCACTCACTGAACATTCTATGTATGTGAACAGACTAAAGCCAATTTATCCTCTTCATGGATTTTTTTTTTAATTTTATGTAACAAAATGCATACATTATAAACATAAACACCAAATTATTGAGTAGTTTGTCGGCGAGTAACATTAGCAATATTCTGCGAGGCGAGTAATATTCTGCGAGGCTATCCTCAGCCTGTGAGCATTCCGTTGAAAAAAATAAACTAGGTCATGATCGCAACATGACACTAAGTGTTGTTATGGAAACCGTGATCGCGTCACGGTACTAATATAGGTAATTATATGACCAAAAGAACATGACTACGATCGCATCGTAGTACTTACTGTGCGCGACTATGATCGCATCATAGTTCCAAGGCACACTGTTCTATAAAATATAAAGAAATAATAACATTCTGTTAAAAAATAAGCTAGGTCATTATCGCATCATGACCGTGCTGTGATCGAGACCGTGATCGCGTCACGGTGCTAATATAATAATTATATGACCAAAGAACATGACTACAATCGCATCGTAGTACTGTGCGTGACTATGATCGCATCATAGTTCCAAGGCACACTGTTGTATTAAATATAAAGAAATAATAACATTCTGTTGAAAAAATAAGCTAGGTCATGATCGCATCATGACACGAAGTGCTGTGTGTGGTTGAGACGGTGATCGCGTCATGTTACTAATAAATATGACCAAAAAACATGACTACAATCGCATCGTAGTACTGTGCGTGGTTATAATTGCAGCATAGTTTCAAGGCACAGTGTTCTATAAAATATAAAGAAATAATAACACTTGAACACGTGTAAACACGGCGTGTTTCAAAGTGCCAATTCACGGTTAGTTTTTATGAATTAATGCTTGAATAGACGTTTATTTGGTACCAAAAAATACAATACACAAGGTAATAAAAAATATAAATATATATTCAGGTAGATTTTAGGCCATATAGGCCCCGCTTGACATATGCAAAGTCACAGAGTCACACTTTGATGCTGGTATTCTGCGGATACCATTTTATTAAACACTGCATATAGCATATTCTCTAATTACACAGTAATGTTAGGCAATGCATAAACAACAAAGCGCTCTTTGCTGCTCAATAAATTTCAATAAAATAATTAGTGCCCTAAATATAATCAACTGTATCGAACAAACACGAAATAAAGTCATGCTTTTAACGAACGAAATGCAAAGATGAGAACGTGTCTATTAATAGTACAATATAATAAACGATAAACACTTATATTTAAAACTTACATACTTCCAGTACTACTCGTTTTAAAATGTTCACTTCACTTCATTAAAAATGGCAATCGGTCGTAAACACAACCATTTTTGCCAAACTCAAGTTTTGGATAAAACACTGTTTTTGAGTTTACTTTTTGCAAAAAAGACCAAATGTGTTCCAAGTATATTGTTATGGGTTACGTTTTCTTTTACCCATGTTGGTATTTATAACATCTACATAACAAACTAAAAATAAAGTTATAAAATAATAAAACTTTGATCTTTAATATTTCGATGCTGTGATGCCCGCACAAAGAAAGCGAATGAGTCAAACGGCGTAACATCGCTCGAGCGGGTGAATAATACTAAAACTACCTACCTATCTTTTTATTTTTATGTCTTCGCTCTAAAATTGTGCTTGGTGCCCGGTACATTGGAAAGTGGACTACCTGGTTAATATATAAATCTCGAGGATGCAACGTCGTGGTATAATTAGCAAATATCAATCCATGCTTACGAATTTTCGTATGTAATATTACAGATCAAGAGGCCGCTGCATGAAAATCTACATTATCATATTCCAATTTGAACATCAAGGATTCCGTCATGGGATTCGACCAAATGGGAATTTTAGAAGAGTTTTAGAAAATCAGTGATGCGCTATACTTACAATAATATTGGCACCCATTGGTCTATATCAATAGTAATTAATATACGTTGTCCCGATCAGTACCCCGATAGGTACAAGTTTTTACTCTTCGAACTCTCGGCCTATTAGCGGGAAGAGTTTGAGCATCCTTGCTTTTTTTATTGCTTTAGAAGGCAGACGAGCAACGGCCCACCTGATGATAAGTGGTAACCGCCGCCCATGGACCTTGCCAATATCAGGGACATAGCCAAGCCGCTGCCTACTTTGAATACAATACTCTTCTTAAACCTCGCTTGAAAATAGACATGTTATTATATATTCTAGATTCCATATTCCAGAGCCGGACCGTACGTGGTAAAAAAGAGCGCTGAAAGCGAACCGTGCTAGACGATACTGCTTCCAGGTAATAAGGATGAACTGTATTGCGGTGCTGAGTGGTACGGTGATAAAAAGGTGACGTTGGTGCCAAGTCGAACAGTTCCTCGGAGCACTCACCGTTGAAAATTCGATAGAAGACACAGAGAGATCCGAAGTCCCTCCGTGACTCCAGCGACTCTAACGAGTCCAGCCGATGAGAATCACCGATGATTCGAGCCGCCCGTCTTTGTAGGGAGTCAAATGGTTCAAGTTGGTATTTTGGAGCTCCTGCCCAGAGATGTGAAAAGTACTCCACGTGCGGACGAACTTGAGCTTTGTGAAGCACAAGACGCTGATGTGGTATGAAGTACCGCTTTGCTCTGTTCAGGACGGCCAGCTTTTTGCTAGCTAGTTTAGCCTTGCTTTGCAAATGACTCCCGAACTGGACTTTGCTCGATATATCGACACCGAGGATCCCGATACTGTCAGAGTTTTGAAGGAGTACTCCTTGGAACTGAGGCGCTACAGAAAGGGGGACCTTCTTGGCAGTGAAAGCGCAGACTTGTGCTTCCGACTTTTTTGAATGAATAGATATCTCCGCGGGAGATATTATAGTGTACAGTGTCTGCTCAAGCTCAGGTGCACTCTTTATTTCCTCACTCGCATAATACAATGGAGTGGCTCATTGACACGACCAGTGTGAGAATAGGCGCAAGGCCTACTGTTTATTCAACGTACCGTCCGAAGTAGGGAGGACCTTATGAATTTAAGATGTTTTATTAAAGCTTATCTCAAGACAACTGAGATCTTTGGACAAACGTTTTCTAAATTTAAAATTAACTTCAGACATAAGTATATGTTTAGTCCTGCGTTTGCTAAACAATACTTTGATGTCACAGGAGTAGCTTCTTATGGTAAATTATCGGGATATTTGCGAAATAGAGAAATAAAAAAATGGCGAAGTTGTTAACGTAACGTGAATGTATTGAGTAAGTAATGCGCATTACATAGTTCGAGGATAGTGGGGATAGGGAACAATTTTTATTGGTCGATATGATCGCGTATTATAATCAACGTGCATAGATGGCAGTACTTGATTGATTCTATTCCGAACATGCCCCCGGCCTTGGAAGCAGTCAGCTTTCAACATCTTAAGCTTCTGCAGAATCTTGCGTGTCATGGATGAGAGGACAAATTTTTGCGTACACACGCCGCACCACTCCTGACGTGGTTTGTATGTCTGCCACTCTCGATACACCATCTGGCCCTGGTATTGTGCGCAGAACTCGTCCGAGATGCCACTTGAGAGGAGGAAGATTCTCTTCTTTAATCAAGACCATTGCGTCCTTTTTCAACTCGTCCTTATTGTCGGTCCATTTACTTCGTACCTGCAACTCAGACACATATTCTTTGGCCCAACGAGACCAAAAATTTTGGCGAATCTGTTCGAGCCTTTGATAACGCTGCAGACGGTGAACAGGTGTAGAGGTAAGATCTTCACAGACAGTAGCAGTCAGCGGTCGACCAACTAAGAAATGACCAGGAGTCAAAGGTAATAGGTCACGTGGATCTGCGGATAGAGGAGACAGCGGGCGGGAATTAAGGATCGCCTCAACTTGTGAAAGGACCGTGCTAAACTCTTCGAAGGTAAGGTGCGCGTTTCCTATTACTCTGCGAAGATGATATTTGCAGGATTTTACTCCTGCCTCCCACAGACCACCGAAATGTGGTGAATAAGGTGGTATAATCTGGTTACTACTAGCAAATTCCAAAATCTCAGAACTACAATTGCGCAAAAACTTTGCAAATTCGTGCATCAAACCCACGAAATTGCGACCGTTGTCAGAATAAATAACTTGAGGCTTACCACGACGCGAAATAAATCTTTTAAGTGCTAAGAAATAGGAATCACTCGAGAGGTCACTCACTAGCTCTAAATGCACACCTCGCGATACAAAGCATATAAATAGGCATATGTAGGCCTTAACGGTCTTGGACCCCTACCTTTGCGATTTAGTATGAGCACTGGTCCACAGTAATCGACACCGCAATGAATAAAAGGAAAAGTTGGAGTTATCCTCTCCTTGGGCAAGTTACCCCTTATAGGGGTAAGCGTCTTACCTCTAATGCGTGTGCAGGTAACACATGCATGGGTTGTCTTTCGCGCCAGGTTTCTACCACCTAAAGGCCACCATGTTTCGCGTAAGTGAAAGAGTAATGCCTGCGAACCACCGTGAAGTAGTTGTAAGTGTTCGTAACGAAACAATAAAAATGTAAAATAATGTTTACTAGAAATTAAAATAGGGTGTTTTTTATTATAATGAAATTCCTCGGAGTTCCTTAAGCGACCACCTACTCCAATTATTTTATTAGAATCTAGAAATAAATTTAATTTTTTCAAAACATTTTTACCTTGAATTATCTTATTATTAGATAATAATTCGTATTCATTTGGAAAAGATTCAATTTGAGACCATTTAACCAGCATTATTTGTGCCTGCTCCAATTCATCAACCGTTAAAGGGCCCGTACGCTTATTAAATTTGTTGCGAGTATTATAAGCAAACCGCAGTATAAATGCTACTGAGCGTTTCATACGCTGAAACCGAGAAAATCGCTCAAAGGGAAAGAATGTAGTGTCAGGCGAATCGCTCGCCAATAATGAAGAAACAGTTGATTTTACGTCAGGCAACTCCTCATCGTTAAGTAACGAGTCAACATTTAAATTATCTAGCGTCATGTCCGGGTCTCTGAGGAACGATGGGCCCTCCCACCACAATGAACAAGTAGAAAGCTCCTCCAGGCCGACGCCGCGTGATGCGAGATCTGCCGGGTTCTCCTTGCCACTGACGTGATGCCAAGGATGGCCTTGCGTTAACTCGTGAATCTCAACGGTCCGATTTTGAACAAAAGTCTTTAGTTTGTTTGGCGACATGCGCAACCACCCTAAAACAATGGTTGAGTCGGTCCAAAATATAGCCTTATCGATATTGATACGTAAGGCATTGCGAACCTTGTAATATAATTTAGCGCCAACTAAAGCACCGCACAATTCGAGTCGCGGAATACTTATAGGCTTTATTGGAGCAACTTTCGTTTTAGAATAAAATAAGCGTACTGATAAACACACGCCCCGTATGCAGTCTGAGACGCATCGGTAAAAACATGCACTTCGATACAACTAGGCTGAGTACCTATAGCATGGCGCGGTATGCGTAGCGCGTGCAGTGCGCGAAGGGACGTAACAAACCGGTTCCAAGCTTGGGCGACGTTCGAGGGAACTACGTCGTCCCAACCGATTTTTAACAGCCACAGTTGCTGTAATAAAACTTTGATTTTAATTATAAAAGGGCTTAGTAAGCCTAAGGGATCGAAAATTCGAAAAATATTACATAAAATACTACGTTTTGTTATTGGATGATCATCAAGTTCAATTTGTGTATCAAAATAAAGTATGTCGCTAGCGTTATTCCAGCCTAAGCCTAATGTTTTTGTAAAATTATTTTCATTGAATGATAACTGTTTATGCTGCTCGGAAAATACATTATCATTGCATTGAAAATTATAAATCCACTTTCGAAGTGGAAAATGACCTAATTGCAGGGTGTGTTTTGTTTTATCGCATAATTCTAACAATTTAAATTTACTATCCGAAGCCGTAATTAGATCGTCGACGAAAAAATCTTCCCCAATTACTCGCTGAACGTCGGGGTCAGATGATTCAATACCCATCTGTTTTAAACATCGGCAACTCAAGAAAGGTGCAGATGCAGTGCCGTACGTCACAGTGTTCAGTCTGTACATACTTATGGGCTGCGACGGATCTTCGCGCCACAATATCATCTGGAGGTCGCGTTGATCTTCATCAACCAGACAGTTTCTGAACATTTTTTCGACATCTGCACATGCAACGAATTTATGTTGCCTAAACCTAAGGAGAATAGAAATGAGGTCACCTTGCAACGCGGTGCCTACCATTTGTAGGTCATTCAGAGATTTACCCGAACTAGTCGCTGCGCTGGCGTCAAAGACCACGCGCAGCTTGGTTGTGGTGCTGTGTTCTCTGAACACGCCATGATGGGGTAAAAAATAATGCGGATGATTAAATGAAGACACTCGAGTCATGTGTTCGAGTCGTTCGTATTCGCGCATAAAATTCACATATAAAGATTTATATTCAGGAGAACGCTGAAGGCGTTTTTCTAGTGCAATTAAACGACGCTCCGCTTGTGTATAAGAATCGCCTAAAACATCAGGTGATTCCTTGAACGGGATTCGAACCTGGAACCTACCATCACACAAGCGCTTAGTAGTGTGAACAAAGTGCTCTTCACACTCGCACTCCTCCTTAGACAATATGTTATTTTGCTTAGGCGGCTCCTCAACCTCCCAAAACAAACGCAATTGAGAATCCAAAGAATCGTAAACAGAAATATTACATTGAACTGGCGACGCATTATTAATTTTATATTTTAATTTACTACTAAAAACTGGATCAGATAAAATCCATCCCAGCCTTGTATTCTGCAGGTATGGGCCACAGGCTAGTCTAATTTTACCTTCGCCTAGAAGGTCCCAGAATCTGTCAGCACCAATCAAAATATCAATATTTTGACAGTCAAAAAATTGTGGATCTGCCAACTGTATGTTGTCTGGAATACAGATCTGCGCGCTTAAATGACACACAGTCGGCATCGACGAAGTTATTTTTGATAGCACAAAACAATTAATGCGCGTAGAAAATGTGCTATCAACGCAAGACTTAATTTCTACATTACATATTTGCGAACAATGTATAAGTGAATCACCCACGCCGTGTATTTCGTTTGTGGACTGTATTAATTGTGCGTTAATTTTTTTGCAAAATGAACTTGTAATAAAACAGCGCTGGCTGCCACTGTCAAGCAGCGCGCGCGCCCGATGATAAACACCGTATACATCAACAACTTCAACTATAGCTGTAGATAGCAGAATGCAATTCATATTTGCAATAGAATTAATAGTGTGCGTTTGCATGTGTGCATTGTTTACTTGAATCGGCTGTTGGTCCGACTCAGGTAAGGAACCGGTGGCGAAAGAGGCGAGAGGGGCTGGTGGAGTGCTTGCACACTCGCTAGGCCGCTCAGTCGCGGGCGCATCAAGCGTATGGAATGTCATCGAGCCCTCAGTGTTATCAGTATGAAGTAATGAGTTATGCTTCTGATTACATTTTCGGCACGGACCGAATCTACAATTTTCTAATGTGTTTTTTTTTATTTTTTTTTATGGATGGCCCGGCAAATGACCTCCTCCCGCCTGATGTTAAGCGGTGAAAGAGGCCCAAATGAGTTGACAGATAGAGTAGGGACGACATCCACTCTCCTACCTGCCCGCCCCTTGCCGGCCCAAAAGATGCTTTTTCACGCCTCTTTTGAAGGAACCCATGTTGTAGGATGGAGGAAACACGTGCGCAGGTAGAGAATTCCAAGTGTGGGATGAACGACAGAAGAAGGAATCTTGGAATTTCTTGGTACGGTGTGAAAAGGAGGACACAGTGTACGGATGACTCCGAAGGCCCTTACGCGTGTTTCTGTTAAGGAATGGAGAGGGAGGGATAAGGTTAAAGAGCTCCTCAGAGCATTCCCCATGGAACATTCGGTAAAAGGCGCTAAGAGAGGCGATGTCACGACGAAGTTGTAGAGGCTCGAGGGTGTTAGTTGCCTCTACATCGCCAATTATGCGAATAGCGCGACGCTGCAATCTGTCCAGAGCATCGAGGAGGTACTGAGCGGAGCCGTCCCAAAGGTGCGAGCAATATTCCACGCAAGACCTAACCTGAGTTTTATACAACAAGCATAGTTGGTCCGGCGCAAAATACCTACGCACCTTGTTCAGGACACCGAGTTTCCGTGAGGCAGTAGTTATGACGGATTCGATGTAGTCTCTGGGGTTCAGATCGCAGCGAATGTTCATTCCCAGCAAGGTGATGTTGCTCTGTGTGTGAAGGGTTGTGCCCTGAAGAGAAGGAAGGGGGAGGAAAGGTGACCTTTTCGCCGAGAACACGCACACCTGTGTTTTCTTAGCATTGAACTCAACAAGATTGTTGGAGCCCCATTCGGAGACGAGGTTCAGCGTCCTGTTGAGCTCAATGATAAGATTCTGCCTTTCCCTACCAATATCACCACGAGCAGCCCCCGAGGCTCCGTGATATCCCCCATGCACTGTACTGTCGTCTGCATAGCAATGTATAGCTCCCAAGGAAACCATATTATTGATATGCAGAAGAAACAATGTGGGGGATAGAACGGAGCCTTGCGGAACACCAGCGTTCACTGCCACGAACCGCGAAGCGCAGCCGTCAACGACAACGCGAATTCTACGCTCGTGGAGGAAGCTGGCAATCCACGTACAGAACTGCGCGGGTAATCCGTATGCCGGAAGCTTGGAAAGAAGAGCCTTGTGCCAGACTCTATCAAAAGCTTTGGCGATGTCGAGACTAATAGCCACCGATTCGCCGCGCTTATCGATAGATTCACCCCATTTGTGCAAAAGGAACGCTAGAAGGTCACCTGTTGACCGTTTAGGACGAAACCCATACTGTCGGTCATTAAGTAACGAGTGACCTTCCAGGTAACGGATCAGCTGTGTATTAAGGATCCTCTCCATGATTTTACACAAAATGGAAGTGACGGCTATAGGGCGATAGTTAGCCGGATCAGAACGATCTCCCTTTTTGGGAACCGGCTGGACATTGGCCTCTTTCCAAGATTTCGGCACACAACCAGCAGAGAACGACAGACGGTATAGACGCGTAAGGACCGGAGTCAACTCCGCTGCACACTTCTTAAGAACAATCGCAGGAATGCCGTCTGGTCCACTTGCTTTTCGAGTATCGATCGACTGGAGCTCCGCCCGCACATCACGCTGTCTGATACGGATATCGGGCATGGTGCTGCCACAATGGGACAGTTTCGGAGGTTGTGTACCACAGTCATCGACACGGGAATGAGCCGCAAAGAGTTTTGCCAGGAGGTCGGCTTTCTCCTGCGGCTGATGAGCAAGTGAGCCATCGGCAAGTCTCAGCGGTGGCAGCGAGGGTTGGCAGAAGTTTGATTGCACAGCTTTGGCCAGGCGCCAAAAAGAACGGCTACCCGTAGGGTGCGATAGCAGTTCCTGGCCCACTTGTGCAATGCGCTGAGCATCCGCTCTAATGTAAGCCCTCTTACATAACTTGGTGGCATTATTGTAGGCTGTTTTCAGTAGGCTTGTATTGGGATCCTTAGATGCTCGGCCTCTGATCCAAGCGCGGTAAGCCAGCTGTTTGTTTTCAACAGCAGAGGCGCACTCGCGATTGAACCAGAGGTTACGTCTGCCTCTACTGACGAGATTGGAATGCGGAATATAATATTCCATTCCTAGTATGATCTCGTCAGCAACAGAGGTAGCGCAGGAGTCCGGATCCATCCTATTGAAACAGCGCTGCCACCAAGGAACAGATGCGTAATAATCCCGCATACCGTCCCAATCTGCTGACGCATAGTGCCACAGACGGCGTGCTGCAACCACAGGCGACGGTCGTGACGCCTGAGGCACTGAGACGGATACCAGGCAGTGATCCGAAGATCCTAGTGGAGCTCGAACCACCACCTGATATCCGTCAGGGCGATTTGTCAACAGAAGGTCCAATAAAGAGGGCGCTTGACCGATAATATCTGGTACCCTGGTGTTCTGGGTGACCAATTGTGTCAGGTCGTGCGTGAGAGCGAATGCGTGGGCAGTCCTACCCGCATGGTCAGTTTTAGAGGAACTTAACCACAACTCGTGGTGAGCATTGAAGTCCCCTAAAAACACCAGCTCAGCGGAAGGAAATCGCTCCTGCGCGTCATCTGCCACCCGACTTAGATGTTCAAAAAGTCGAGTTGTCTCCAAGTCACCACGATGGGAACGGTAGACGCAGACGTAGACACGGCAATGAGTGCCAAAATCGACGTGTACCGCAAGGAAGGAAAAGGAAGGTTCCTCCAAACAGCGCAGGCGACGACAGCAAACGTCCGCCCGGACGAACAAGCAAACACCAGCCTTCGCCTTGAAGGACTCCTCAAGAGCGTAGCCGGGGTAATTAAGGTAGCTTGTATCGGCCGGGCAGATAATTTGCGTCTCCGTCAAAAACAGCATTGCTGGACGGGCTGTCTCGAGATGGTGGTGGACAGCTAAGAGGTTAGAGTGGAGCCCGCGGATGTTAGCGAGCCCCACGTCGAATAATGGTGTTTTGGTGGGATAATGCACCGCTGTACGACCAGTCTTAATATTTTGCGCTGCCATAATTATTGGAGTGAGAGGCGTGAAACTGAGGTGTCCTTGCTGCGCTTCGCATAGTTAATGTGTGTAGGCCTGTTTCGCCAGGGAACAGCCGACAGCTGATTTGCGCTGACCCTCCGCACGGAAGGGCCCCCGAACCCTCCCGGAAGTGGCCGCCGGGACCCACCGTCCGGTCACCAACCGGCACGACGGACCACCCCGAGATTATGCGTGGCATGGTGGGGCAGCCTCACGGACTGGTTAGGTCCGCTTGGGCCCCTGTACTATACCACGGGCGGCCAGCGGAACAGCCGTTTCTTCGGGTCTTCCTGGGCGGAGGGTCAACGCAGTCAACCTGGCACTGGGTCGACGGAAGCCCGCACAAACCATACGAATCGCAGCAACGACCCCTCAAGCTCTGGCTGTGCGCAGACTGATCCCGAAACGCGGACAAAAATGGCCACTTGACGGGTTTTACATCATGCGCACGGTGGTCGCTAGCCAGTCGGGTTTTTCAAGCCCTACCACCAGAAGTTGGTCACTCGATTAGCACCACCCGGGGATCACGTGTAGGGTCTCGAGGGTAAAACCTACGGACGTGAGCGACTCCAATCCCCCGTGTGTGTGCCCCGATCGTAAACAATTGACACAAAGCTTGTGCTCGCGTATTAATTGATATTTACGTTTTAAATCGCAATCAATAAATTTTTGACACGAGTAAAGTGGATGATTCGCGTTACATTTTATACATAACATTTTAGAACGGAACGAATAATTTGCTTGCGGCTTGTTGGAGGAACTCGAAACATTGCAGTGTGACGCGAACGGTGATTTGTTTGTACTGTGCGCTTTTTTACTATTGACTTGAAAATTGTTGTTTTGATTATCACGCGACAACTGCAACGCCTCCAACATATCCGCCCTACCTTTTAAGAAATTAATTAAATCATCAACCTTAATAGTGAACTTATTAGATTCGTTATTTGTGAATAATGAACACTTGAATGTTTCCCATTCGCGTTCAGTGTTCTTATCTAGCTTAGACACAATTATGTAATTAAATAATGTGTCCCAGGAGTCCGTGGGCTCACCGAGGATTTTCAAAGCACGTAGGTTTTTTAGGATTGTGTCAATCAATGTTCTGATTAGAGATGGAGACTCTTTATGAAGCGAATTGATAGAAAACAATGCCTTTACGTGGTTGTGAACCAAAAGTCGGTTATTATCGTACCTATTGAGCAACAAACCCCACGTAACACTATAATTTTCGGCGGAAAACTCGATCGAATCTATTACTAAAGCTGCGTGACTCTTAAGGCAAGACTTTAGGTAGTGGAATTTTTGAATACTACTTAGCTATTTAAGCTATGCTTAGCGTATTTAATAGGCTCTAGCGATTGTAAATAGTTAGTGAATTTAGTGAGTCTACTTTGAATAATTCCTCGTTTTTTAATAAGATCACGAACTAACACGTCATCTACACCTAACCTGTTAGGTGACCTATCGCGAGATTTCGGAACTTCAACAGACATTTCGGTGATATGTGAAAGAAGGAGTACTTACAGTTTGTGAGTCGACTGGACAGCAGTGCTAGCAACGTCACTGGTGTTACAATTGACCAAAGACTGACTCTTTTGCGCTTAGTATCACTGAAAGCAGTTAAAGACACGGTATTACACAAGGGCTAAATGGAGGTGATAGGAAGAAAAGAATGGTTGGTCCCACCAGAATGCGTATGATGATTGATGGAATGCCAATCAAGCCTCGTTTCCTTTTGCGCTTAGCCTCCAATTATCCTTTTTCCACGTTATTTCTGCGGTGAAAGCTACAACCACGTGCACGCTTGCGTATCCAAAGTTGCTGAATTCTTGTTTAATTCGGCTCCGAAGGTCCAAATGTTTAGTCCTGCGTTTGCTAAACAATACTTTGATGTCACAGGAGTAGCTTCTTATGGTAAATTATCGGGATATTTGCGAAATAGAGAAATAAAAAAATAGCGAAGTTGTTAACGTAACGTGAATGTATTGAGTAAGTAATGCGCATTACATAGTTCGAGGATAGTGGGGATAGGGAACAATTTTTATTGGTCGATATGATCGCGTATTATAATCAACGTGCATAGATGGCAGTACTTGATTGATTCTATTCCGAACAGTATATTTTGTAATTCGTTATTGTTTTGGTATAACACTAATGCTGACTTTGAAATTCCTACACTGCTAATACAATCGCAATAAACTGTAGTAAAGTAAATTTACTGTACCGATCTATTGCTGTCAAGTTATTGCAGATTTTTTTTATACACTTTATTACACATACAGTACAGTAAAAGTAAACATAACATTAAAAAAAGGTGACACTAAAGTGTATCGTTAACTTTAATATAATTATATAAATTATACAATGCAAACAATAATAATATAATAATAATAAATACATACATATACAAAAATACTATATAAAACACATACATATAAAATATATAAATATAGCTTGATGAATATGAGTATTATTTGGAATCAAACTTTCAATTGGGAAAGGTAGAACTTCTTAAGCTGACGTTTGAACGAGTACACTGATAGACAGTACTGAATATGTGTCGGGAGTTTATTCCAAAGTTGGGCCCCATGAAAGGAAAAAGAGTGAAAAAGAAAACGGGAGTTGGTATTAGGAAGTTGAAGCATACTTGTTATACATGAACGTTTAGGACGGATAGGAGGTGGTAATAATTGGAATCAGGAGCGAAGATAACAAGAGGTTTGTGGATCTTTCAAAATTTTGTAAAGAGTTGAAACGATGTGCACATTACGCCGAAGCCATTTCAGTTATACATTTCTGTATACGTGTTTTTAAGAATTTACTCTAGTCCGCTACATTCTACGAGTTATAATTGTTCAATATTTTATTGTTTTCTGTTTTGTGTAAATATCAAATAAAATAAAAAAATTTTGGTCATCCGTTAAACCTGGGGCCCTACCATGATCGCTTATAGCAAATTTAAAACGATATTGAAACAGAGACCTCTTTCTGTGTTCTGTGGAGACACCACTCTATCACGGTAATAGTATATATGTCACCGTTAGAACATGGAATACGTTAATATGCGCATTAACTAGGTAATCTCAAAATTACCGGATACTATCCGTTAAAGTGTGAAATTTGACTTAAAGCAGCGAATGTGTTCACTTTACCTAGTTAATCTGCATATTAACAGATGCTACATCGTTAAAGCGCTGAAAAGACAGTGAACGAAACACTTTTGTCTCGTTTTCGTCTCTTTTGTCTCGTATATTACCATGGCTCTATCCCTCTCTACGCGTAAGTGCGGCTTTAATTATGTTTAGAGCGATCATGGTTAGGGGGCTGACCACAGCACACGTTCAGCAATTGTAACACCGAGCGCACTCGCCACTGTGCCACCGAGCTCCTCATTAAATATTATACTATTAGCATGCAAGCCTTTCCCCTCGGACTTAGGCAGAAACAATTTACAAGCAAAAATAAGCCTTCTAAGAACTTTAGTAGTCGCTAAATGACTTCTCGCACATAATTAAATTAACTCTACATTACCTGTGTGTTGCGTACTTATGTGCTTCTACTAGGTTCATCTAAGTAGGCACCTATTAGTGAGTTTTGCACAAGTAATAAATATAATTTATAATTTATGTTAAATAAGTTTGAAAAGAACATAATTATAGCTTCTGCGTGATGACATTTAATAACTATAGGTCGAATTATATTCACATGAAAATCAAGGTAGAGTTGAGTATGCATTCTGCAACTATGTTATTTTAGCTTCTCCGGTTTGTTATATTTTTACTGAACTTCGCATTTGGTTCAAAAGCAATTTTTCAAAACAAATTATAGCACTCAACACAAAAATTTCATTTCGAGCATGATTTAAGCCTGCCACCATATATGTGCCGTGAATTATCTTTTTTCTTAATCAATTTTCACGAAATCTGAGCCCACCTGGCCAACTAACAGCATATCACCTATAAAGGTAATTCTTAACGCGAATGAACTATAAGTTTATCATCATAATAAAATGGTTGATAACATTGTTTTAACATTCCGACACTTACAGGTAACATAGCCCGTTCCATAGTTGAAAAAATGTTTCGTTTCGGGTGGGGATCGAACCCACGTCTTCAACATTGGATGTTGATACGTAGTTACAATCAGTGATTAAGAACTACTTTGACTAAAGAAAGTTAAAAAGAAATCGAAACAGTAAAAGATGGCAGAAGCTAGTCCAATATAATAATATAAGATCACATTTATAATATAAGATGAAGGATATCTTTTGCTTCTGAAATCTAAGTAATAAATCTAATTGCTTTACTTTAAACGTAGTCTTAAACGTTACGTTTGTAACTTCTCTCATAATCGGTAGTTTAATGAACATTTATGTACTATTATGGGATAAATATCATATCATTTGTAACATTGAAAATTGTTAATATTAAGAATTCAAAGGAACGTATTTCTCCGAGCAAGTTAAAGGCGGCTGAGTAATTGAGTATACAAACATTAGTTTATTTAGGTACTTCAACATTTAAGAATATCTCAAGCTTTGGTATTATTTCCGTTGAAGTTTTAAGTTAGATATTCGAAAATAATACGTAATTTTGTTTTTTCAACGATCACAAACAAAGCCTATCAGATTGAAATCGAAAGGAGAAAAAACAAGTGACCAACTTTTAAAAGTACCAATTTCATAGCTTGGTATATCAAATGAAATTTAATTTGAATTTTAATATTTAAAGAAAATCGGAAAGTAGGTCAGTATTTGGGCGTTCGATATTTCGTTAGCGATCAGATGACAATCGACGTTTTAAAATTATTTGCTTGAAAATATTATTACACCGTTGAAAAATATAATTTATTTTTAAATAACCTATAATTGTGGGAGGACTGAAATTTTAAACTATAATACGTAGCCTGGCTATCACACAAATGTTTCTGGAAGTGAGTGCAGGCCCCTATATATCTTTGAGAGGTGCGACAAGTTCTCAAAATATATAATAACTAGCTTCTGCCCGCGACATCGTCTGCGCGGACTTCAGAATTGCGTCTAAAGCTTCGCTCGTTAACAATTTTTAATCTTCCCACGGGAACTTTTTTAGAGATCATTAAGGAATATAAAGTACATGTCCTTTTCCATAGCATAGGTGACATGCATACCTTTCAAAGCTGTCTGCCCGCGGCTTAGCTCGTAAACGATTTTCAATTTTCCCTCGAGAATTACTTAAGGAATCAAGATAAAAGGTAGCTTATGTTCTTTTCCATGTCAAAGGCAACATGCATGCCAAATTTCATCCAAATCCGTTCAGCCTTTTTTGTGTGATTGAGTAACAAACTTCCACACATCCACACTTTCACATTTATAATATTAGTAGGACTAGTAGGATATATAATATATTTCATATATTTTTTTGACAATTATCTCACCTGTCAGAGGTGGTGAAATAGGTTCTCAGGTGGACTTAACACTAGTATACTACTATAGACATACAACAAATGAATGAATCGACCTAGGCTGATAACAAGCCGTTAAAAATTTACTAATAATCTTCATAGCGCTTAGGGCTCCATCTGCATTAATGTTAATGTTAGGTAGGTACTAACCTCTGCATCGAAATACGCGTTATTGAAAAAGCAGTAACTATATCTGCGAAGAATGCTACAAAAGCTATTTAAGCCTAACACCACTAACAATGACCCCGCTAAACGGTTGGCTACATACGCCTACATATGTATGTGTGACGTCAAAATTATTGCATTTATTTATGCGTTACGACGCAGTTGGAGCCACAGCATAGAATAACCAGATTTTCATAAAACTTTTTTAAGCTATGAAATTGTCGTTCTATAAAATTGTTAGAGTTATATTTTTTTTATTTCTGTTAATCAAACTATGCACCAATGCTATCAATACATCTTTGCCAGCACAACAAGAGGCAATGAACACTTCAAAGGCATGTCATTTTGCCTCTAGGATAGTGACCTTTTTCCTACCATAAGGTACTCCAAAATTTTAGTAAAAGCAGCAGCCCTATTACGGCTCTCATGGTTTTCAAATAATATCATTATGAAATCATAGTGCAAAACGACAAATAAGATTTTCGGTCAGATTTTTGATTATTCGTTCATTATATCATGATGATTTATTATTGAAATTATGCTATTGTGATGATATCATTGGAGATCGGTAATACCAAATGAAGCATTTTATGACTTTTTTATATTTAAAACAGAATGGATTTGCATTCCCTAGGCACAACTGACGGCCTCTAAGCTAAAATAACTTGGGTTGGAAGTTTGCGTCATCCAACGTACTTACCAAACCTTGCACCGACATGCTTCTGCCGGCCTATTATGGATCTTTTATCGTATGACATGGGATAAATTAAAATCCGAAATTTTAAGAACGGATTTTGTTCCAATCGATGGATAAAAGCACATGAAAATCAAATGATTTTTTTGTTATATGGATTTTTTTGTTTTTTGGTTATTTGCTTGATACGCATCCCGCGCCGCGCCCTGCTAACCTAGAGCAGATAGACTCGACAAGTCGACACTCGCGACGCAAGACGCGTGAACAGCAAGCTCGCTCGTTTCAATTTTTTTGTTAAAATTTCTTATTATTCAAATAATCCGGATTCGATTTTCAAATCCGGATTTGGAGGTCTAGTAAAAATGTGCGGATATATGGATTTTTACAAGCTTTTATTTAACTTGCAATATGTAAGTAAGTATGTAAGTATGTATGTTCTGATGAAATCTTGCAACTCAATTTTGAAGCAGATATCTTTAACCGATTGAGCCTGACAGTGCTAACAGAAAAGAGGTAGTGCACTGTCTCCAGAACTGTCAATATCAAAGTCAACATCAGTTTTATTTTTATTTGTTTGTTCGAATTTATTTTTTCATTCGATTATCTACAATTAATAGAGAAGTGCTCTGTAAAGATACTGGAGGCACAATACGTCTCCCTCCAATGTTTCTCTTTAAATTACATTAACTGTCAACTTGACTGACTCGGAGATCGTAAGCTCGGTTCAAAATTGATCTGAGTGCTTACGTCCGTGAGCAGTGCTAACGATTTGAACGGGTTGTTTGCATGCATGCAAATGTTTGCACTGATATCTGATTACGAACCGCACCCAGTATGGGTATCAAATAAAAGGTCTTGCTAGGAGTAACTCGAAAAATAATGTGACGTCACTATTAACCAATATGGCGGACTTCTAATACTTGAATCAATTTTGAAGTAGATATCTTTAACCGATTGAGCTGAAATTTTGTATACACACACAGTTTGGATGAAATTGCATAAATAACTGTGTGACGTCATTCTAAATCCAAGATGGCGGCATACCCAAGATGGCGGACCAATTATTTTACATGCACTCCTACAATATGGGTATCAAATAAAAGGCCTTGCTAAGAATAACTTGAAAAATAAAGTGGTGTCACTATTAATCCAATATGGCGTACTTCTAAAGCCATAAAATCAATTTTGAAGTAGATATCTTTAACCGATTGAGCTGAAATTCTGTATAGACGTTCCGGCAAACGACCTTGCAACAATGATGCGTTGTATTAGATGAACAGACTGAGGAACGTGTTCAGTGATATCTAAAAAGTAAAAAATAAATTAAATGTATAAAAACCTTTTTAAAAACAAGCTTTTATTTAAATGCGCTAAAAAGAACAAAATAAACTTTTACACTAAAACTTTCACTTATAACGTTATTTCACATTTAACACAATTTATATGACATAAAAGCTTGTCGCGAGATTTACTTTTGTAGATAAACAAGTAAATTAAATAATTTGATTGAATTGATGTGAATAATTTTATACATTACAATTTTCAAACTCAGTAAATACAAGTAGGTACTTAAAAGTACTCTTTTAAGTATTTTTAAGTTACTACACATAAGTAAATCCCGCGACAATCTTTTATGTCATATAAATTGTGTTAAATGTGAAATAACGTTATAAGTTTTAGTAAAAGATTTAGTGTAAAAGTTTATTTTTTCTTTTTAGCGCATTTTAATAAAAGCTTGTTTTTAAAAAGGTTTTTTTCCGATTACGGATAATCCGGATTGCATTCCCTAGTTGTGACGTGTGAGGTCGAACGTTGTCGTGCAGGAGCAGCGGGGTTAGCAATTAACCAAGATGACCGGAGATTTGCGTGTTTTATTCATTATTGTGTCCAGTTCCTTACGATATACATCCGTAGTCATGCTTATTGTGCCATTTGGTAGGAAGCTGTGATGAAAAATAACGGTGAGTAAGTTACGGTGAGTAGGAATAAACGAAAAGTTTAGGTTAGGGCATTAGGTACCTAGGTTATTCAGCAGAAGGGTTTAACCCATGATAATTACTTATAATTGTCTAAAAGAATCTAATAAGGAGGAATAAGAGGTTATCGCCTCCTGCGAGAATGCTAGCACGCAGCTCCCAACCGCCTAGGCCCGTATTAAAAATACGTGATTGCTTTTACCGTCTAAAAGTGCTTTATAGGATTCGTGATTTTATCAGTACGGCTCTCCGTATCGCGCTTTGCGATGCACTGGTTCTATCTAGGATAAATTATGGAATCACTGTATACGGTCCGTGTCTCTTGAGTAAAACTCAAAAATTGGTTTAACGAGTTCAAAATGCCTGTGCGAGATACTGCTTCCAAATTCCGCCTCGTGCGCATGTAACACCTTTTTTGCAATCCTCGAAAATTTTAAAAATGAGCGAGAGACTTAAACTTCACACAGCAACTTTACTATTTGGCGTTGTGAACAACAAATATCCGGAGTATTTGTACAAAAAGCTTGCCTGGAGATCACCCCGCAATAGTGCCGCCGCTGTCAGGAGCTGCGTGCCACCCTTACAAATCCCACATCATAAAACTGCCGCGTTTCGTCGGAGATTCAAGTATAACTCTACAAAGATTTGGAACGACATTCCGCCGCCCATAAGAAAACTAAAATCCCGCAACAGTTTTAAAACTCAATTGAAAGTTTATTTACTAAATATGTTATATTAATTAAGCGTTATTAACTACCTATCTTATTGACTATTATTACCACGCATTATACACGTCACTATCACTACCTTTCCAAAAAATGTATTACTCTTATACACTACAATTACTTCTCCATTACCCTTAATTTAATTTAATTTTACCCTTACTTTAATTTAATTTAAAAATTCTTCCTAAGTACTATTAAATTGACCTATCAATCCAGTAAGTATATGTATACCTACATTATTAAACTACTTATATTATAATTATAACATACTAATTCAAAAGAAATCCCATGCATTTACTAAACAAAAAAACTTTCTTTAAAAAACACTCAGAGTAGATCCTTTCATCGACTTATTCCCGGTTCTGGCAGAATAATCAGCGCCACAGCTTGCTGCGGCAATATGCTGAGTCAGATCCGTTTCGCTTGCACAGTGCACTACAAGCAGTCACTAATACGTTTTTTTTCTGTATTTCTAGTTTTTACGATGTGTATGTCAAAAGCCTTGTATCTGTACTGTGTAAATGAATAAATGATTTATCTATCTTATCTATCTATCTATTAACTATAATCACGAAAGTCAGGATCGGATGATGGGATCCCATAGAAAATCGAGGAAAACACTAATTTAATAGGTTAAATTAGTTAAGTTAGGTTTCTTTCACTAAAAAGATTTCATTCACTAAAAAGTTAAAAATATATTTTTTTTACAAAAAATAGAACCGACTTCAAAAACACTGAAAACTTAAAAATAATCTTCTATATTGAAGACGGTGACAAATTTTAACACTTTCTAGGAGATCATCGTTTGGCGCCGACTTCAATATAGAAGATTATTTTTAAGTTTTCAGTGTTTTTGAAGTCGGTTCTATTTTTTGTAAAAAAAATTTAAAACTAGTTTTAAGATGAGATTTAATTTTTGAATGTTTCTTGAAACGAGTTTTATTGATCGTTGTTCATCTGAGTAATTGCTTATTATAGAAGTGCGTTATACGCTCAAGTAAAGATTTGATCTTTGATTACTTAAGTATGGTCGAAACCACTCTTGAGAAAATAAATTCATATTATGTTACCAAATAAAGTGGATATTTACGCCACAATCTGATGCTGGGCGAGTGTGCAGCTGTGGGCTGGTGCTGGCTGGATGAGTGTGTCCATCAAATGGGCTGGTGCTGGGAAGATTTCCAGCAGTGGGATGGTGCTGGACAAGATTGTCCAGCAGTGGGATGGTGGACAAGATTCCCAGCAGTGGACTTGTGTTGGGTAAAATTATTCAGCTGTGGGCTGGTGCTCGGCATGATACCCAGCAGTAGGATGGTGCTGGACAAGATTGTCCAGCGGTGGGCTGGTGCTGGGCATAATTCCCAGCAGTGGGATGGCGCTGAACAAGATTGTCCAACGGTGGACTGGCGCTGGGCATGATCCCAACAGTGGGATTGTGCTGGATAAGATTGTCCAGCAGTGGACTTATGCTGGGCAAGATTATTCAGCAGTGGGCTGATGCTGGGCATGACTCCCAACAGTGGGATGGTGCTGGACAAGACTGTCCAGCAGTGGGCTGATGCTGGACAAGATTCCCAGCTGCGGGCTGGCGCTAGGCAAGATAGTTCAGCAGTATGTTAGTGCTGGGTAAGATTGTCTAGCAGTGGCCTGGTGCTGAGTAAATGTTAGCCGACGAATATGCCGAGGCCGCACAAACGACGTTATAAAATAAAATACCAAACGTAATCGAAATCGCACCTCTGTTCTTGAATCTAGTTTCAGCTGATCGACACCTAAAACGCCACTTATAATCAAATGAACACTCAAGTAGTGATCTCCACTCAAAACTAGCTTTGCGTGATTGGAGTTCAAACGCTGCTTGAGTTGCGTTCTGTAATACGGGCCTTAGATTGCCCACGATTCCACAATCAATTAAGTACGCATTCGGATACGGGTGCAACTATTAGCTGTGACGACTAAAACCTTTGCAGATTGAATTTTTGAATTGATGAGTTCTGTTGCCAGCCATAACTTTCATTTTAAACAGCCAGTATTGTAGAACGGCATCTTCGTCATACTCGTAGGTTACCTACACTTAAATAAGAACATTATCGATCTAGTTATTAAGGGAACTACTAAGACAAAGAAAACTAAAATAGATTCATCCGCTTGGGAGCTTAGATGCCACAGACACACGCCGTTAATATCAAAAGAATGTAGCTTATTTTGACAGACTGTCACTGGCATCTGAACTTATTATAATATTCATAATATCGATAAAATGATATCAAAGAAGAGTTGTCGTGCTTCACATAAAGCATTTTTACTGTGTCATTGTCAAAGTATTGGAATAATGTCTAAAAAAATCATATTAGGTACTAGCTGTGCCCGCGACTTCGTCCGCGTGTAATAGTAACGACTAGACCGATCTTGCCTATATTATACCTTATATAATTAGCTATCTATTAGTGAAAGTCCCGTCAAAATCGGTCCAGCCGCTCCGGAGATTAGCGGGAACAAACAGATAGACAGACAGACAAAAAAATTTTAAATTGTGTTTTTGTTATTGGTATACATTCATACCCATTTAGTAAAAACTTGTTATTTTGACATTACAAACAGACACTTCAATTTTATTTATTTGTATAGATATGGGTATTTAACATTTTCAATATGACAAATATGTTAGTAGTCTAATAACCGGACTTACTGACTTCTCAAGAAGATGGTTATTCTCAAAAGTGACTTTTTCAACCGCAAGTAAATGTACTTTGAAAGCACAGTTTTCGACATTTTTGCTTCACTTAGGAATCTTTAACACTAAGCGACCACAAGCAGATCATGACATAGTGACAATGGGACCATCTCGGGAGTGTACTCTTTCGATTAAAAAAATCATTTTGAAAATCGGACCACATATGGCGGAGCAATCGAATGTAGAACTCTCTCCTTTTTCGAAGTCGGTTTAAAAGGAAACATCGCGGCTTCACTAAAAATATTTTACCGACGCCGACGGATCGCCTCGTCACGGCTTGCCTCGCAATCCACCGTAGACCACAACCGCTGGAACGACTATTCGATGAGTTGTCGTTTCCATAGGTAGACTAGTCGGCGTGTGGCCTAAAATACTAACGATCTTACCAAAAAATTGTCTAAAGTTATTGTTTAAAGCTGACGCTGTCTCTGTCTACCTTATTAACACATGCCAGCGAACTACGTTTCGCCGTATATTTTTTACCCGTTTTTGCAAAATTTGTCATTGATGCTCAGCTCCTATTAGTCGTAGCGTGATGTTATATAGCCTAAAGCCTTCCTCGATAAATGGACTATCCAACACAAAAATAATTTTTCAATTTGAATCAGTAGTTCCTGAGATTAGCGCGTTCAAGCAAACAAACAAACAAACAAACAGACTCTTCAGCTTTATAATATTAGTATAGTATAGATTAAACAGTGGGTATCATGTTTAATTAAACCAACGCTAATTTAAGCAACCGTTAGGCTCCTTACGAAATTTCGCAGCGGCGCAGTTGCTATGAATATCCGCTGTTGTCAGACAACAGTTGTTTGGATCGATGCACACGATCGCTTTCATCGCGACTGTTTTGCATGTATGCAAATGCGATCACAGATTAGAGAGAATATAAAGACGCGATGCAATCGCGCTTATATACTTGTGATCGCGCGCGGAAACAGAGTCCAAATGCGAAGATATTTACCTAGTGCGGGAGAGAGAATACACGCCGCATAACTAGTGCTTCGTACTTAGTGGCTAGTGCGTGGCTATTAGGTACTAAGCGCTTCTTCACGCCTCTTTTAGAGGACCCGAGACTCTAAGAAGGAGGGGACACATGTGCTGGCCGAATTCCAATTTTTCAGCATGTGACATAGAATAGAGTTGCCAAATTTCTTGTTTCGCGTTGGAATGGTAGTCACAGTACAACGGTGACAATGCAGGCCAGCACGTGTGTCCTTAAAAGGAAAGGTGAAGGTAGGATAGTGAAAAAAGCTCTTCAGAACACTCGCTGCATTATAGGCGATAGAACGCGCTTATGTGGCGCAACATCGCGACGTAATCGCAGAGGTTCAAGGTTGTTAGTCACCTCTACCTTAGCTTATCCAAAGCATCGAGTAAGCTCTTGGTGGAGCCATCCCAGAGGTGCGAGCAATATTCTATACAGGACCGTACTTGCGTTTTGTATAGCAAGCACAGTTGAACATCGTACAATGAACACGTGTAGTGACTGCCACGCCGAAGATTTTGAATCCACAGCGACCTACGAAATTTAAAGCCGATTTCATGCAACCTACTCCTCGCAGTTTGAATGCTGACAGTTACCTGGTATTCAAATTGTAATTGGTAGCGTCAACATTGGTCAAATACTTGTTGCTAAACTACAGAGGTGAATGGGTACTCAATATCTATCAGAATGTCGTTCAATGCAGCGTTGCGAAAACCTTCGGATAATCGATTAGTTAGAATCAACGGCTGCAGCAAATTATTTTTATGAACACCCGGCTACGAAAATACCCACAGCTCGTAACATTTCTTTTTGAGTTGTTTAATGACTGCGAAAAATAATGCTTACTATACATATCTTACTCACTATAATTGTTTTAATGGAAACGCCAGGAAAATAAGGCTAGTTTAGAAACACCTTAAGAGAAGAGAGGTAAGTAAAGTGTGTATCTAATGAACACGATTGGGGTGAAAATTAGCTTCATTTTCTGTCTGTTAGAGCTCATTTGCCGTATCCACACTCTCATGAGTACACCTCATGGAGGCGGAATGGAATGTGGTGAAGGCTGTTGGAATTCTGGCCATCCACACGGAAGTGTGTATCTAGTTTGGGGTGGGCGCTGTCAATACTTTTGCGCTGATGACATGGGGTTAAGGGTAGAAAACTCACAACACACTCTAGCCGCAATGTTCAGTAACAGCTTATCATCAGGACTGTACCGTTGTAAAAAAAACCCTAATACGAATTTACACTAAATTGACATCTTGACGCGTAATAAGTAAATGAGAGTAAAACCTGCTCACTTTTTGTCAACGCCTAACAAAACGTCACAACACACAAAAAGCGAAGAGCTTTACAATAGCAATTTATCAATTTCGAATCCAACAATATGTTCGAAAGTGTTCAAAATAGATTTTTAACGCTCTTAGAATTTCCTGTATGATAATTCGAAAG
Source organism: Schoenobius gigantellus (assembly GCA_963935595.1). Classification (NCBI taxonomy): domain Eukaryota; kingdom Metazoa; phylum Arthropoda; class Insecta; order Lepidoptera; family Crambidae; genus Schoenobius; species Schoenobius gigantellus. The sequence continues at coordinate 42,032,753 of OZ012541.1, read as the reverse complement.
CGGTATTTACGGGATGCAGAAAATCTAATTGATCTAAAAATTAATCACTATGTAGAATTTTAACGATGGTACCTATCGTTTTGATAAAGAAACTTGTTACCCCTTGTGTTCATTATACTAGAGTAATTCAGATACTAATATTGCGCTGACATTTTATGCAATAGGATAATTTCAAGTTAACCGTTTTATAAAATTTATTAATGTGTTTATATAATTGTTTCCATTAAACAACCAACGCAATAAGTAAAAGTAAAATTTTTGAATGGGGCACACCTTAAATACTTGTTTACATTATTTTTTTGCATAGTTGTCTATGATTTGATGATGTAAACGTTAACGTTGTACCTGAACTCAACCTCACTCGACATTTCTCAAGACTTCCTCAATGTGCCGTAGAGTTTCCACTAAGAATATAGATTTCGAGGGATTTCTCAAGGATGTTCTTGAGTGCCCTCGACTCGGTCGAGTATGAGGAAGTTTCGAGGAAACCTTTCAAAATATGGGTGTAGGAGCAAATCAGTCTTACGAGTAGTTAGCGTTCATTTTCAGAGTGCTATGTGCAACAATCACAATCCAAATCTGCTTGGCTTACAAGTACCTACGTCAAACGTATAGTTGCCGTTTGTGAATGGAATGGTAGCCCGAACCGTGCACGCCTTGCTGCTTAAAATCATTAAGAATTCCTACTCGTAATTTTGTTTTTTTTTTGCTCTATTCATGTTGAGGCCAACAGCTGTTATCTTCTGAATTATGGGTGAGAACATAAAACTGCTTAGCGACGTACCGTTACAATCTTGTGCCGCAAATTATCTGATAACCTAATAAATTATGGACGGCATCAGCGCAGTGTCTACCTATAAGTAGTTGCTAGTCAAGGACCTATAATACTTATTAAAACATTACTTATAAAAACTATAATAAATGTTCAGAGAAATCATCAACCTAACACAACCAAAAAAATATGTTTGCTAAGTTCCAATAAAAGAAATAGCATATTATCTATTGCTAAAGAAACCTTTGGAACAAACTCAGACTTATGCCATTATCTTACTCCGAATTGTAATACAGAGGAAATGCTAAGTGGATTACATTCAAAACTATCGAATTTTACGAAAAAAGATTTTTGCATCATATTAATAGGTGAAGATGATTTTAAAACTACAAAGGACTATTTTGCTCTTATATACTATTTGCGAGAAACGCTGAAAGAAATAACTTTTACGAATATTATTATTTGCCTTCCGACTTACAAAATTGGTCATTTTAAAAATATTTTTAATTGGAGAGTTGAAAATTTCAATAATCTTCTATACTTGGATATAACCAATAATGAACATGCATTTATATTAGATTCAAATAAAAATCTCACCTATAACTACAAGATGTTTTGTGACAAATCGGGATGTGTAAACGATCATGGAATACGTAACATATTTCACAGCATTAATAATCTTATGTTGAATCTGGATTACTACTTTAAAGATTACGAGTTAGAAACACAAACAGAAAGCGAGGACATATTTTTTCGACGCCAAGAAAACGCTGAATATTCTTCATCAGAACATCGCGGGGTTGCTAAGTAAATCTGATACACTACTCATTCATTTAAACGAACTTCAAGATTCTAAAAAGATATTTGTAGATGTGCTCTGTATAACTGAACACTTTATAATGTCGGGATATGAACAGTATCTTAACCTTCCGAATTATACTCTAGCGGCAAGTTACTGTCGAAATAATAGCAAGAGAGGTGGTGCTTGTATTTTAGTTAATAATGAATATAAATATAGAGAGATTTCAGATATAAAAAAATTTTGCTTAATGAATTTATTTGAATGTTGTGCTATTGAATTAATTGAATTTAATATTGTTATAATTTGTATATATAGAATACTAAAGTGGAATAATTTAAAAACATTTTTAAATAGAATTGACATGGTTTTAAACTATCTTATTGTAAAAAAATTCCAAAATATTGTAATTGCTGGTGACTTCAATATAGACATTTTAAAAAATAATAATATAACACAAGAACTTGAATGTTTGTTACTGAGTTATAATTTAAAGTTGGCTGTAAAACAACCCACCAGAATATCAAGCAAAACGTGTATTGATAACTTTGCACATAGTTATAGAAACTGTAAGACGGAAGTGATAGAATTAGGTTTATCTGATCACACAGCACAATTGATAAAAATACCTGTTATAAGAAAACCGAGATTAAAATTTTGGCAAAAAACTGTTCGTGATTACAATCATGAAAATCTACTGAAATTCAAATCCCATATTAACAGTCTTAGTTTTTCAGAAATTTTCGTTTTTATGAGATTTTTAAACTTATATACGATCTCTGTTTTCCGGAAAAAACAATTATAGTTAGAGTGAATAATAAACCACGTTGGATATCACGTGGCCTAAAAAAATGTTGCAAAAAGAAAAGAGAAATGTTATGGAAAGTTAGGAAAAATCCTACAATGGATAATAAAAATAGATATAAATCGTACTCCAAAATACTTCAAAAGATTATTTCTCTTACTAAACTTGCTCAAAACAATCATAAAATAAAAACATCTAAAAATAAATGCAAAACAACATGGCAAATAATAAACAAAACACGATTAAATAAACCAAGAGATAGTATAACAAAAATAAAAGTAAATGAAAATGTAATTGTAAATCCCACAGACATTGCTAATTCATTTAATGACTTTTTTGTAGATAAGGTTCAACCAATAACGGGATCTGGTGTAGATGTGACGTCTAAAATACGCAGTCAGGGTCATTCTATGTTCATGGCACCATGTATACCGCAACAAATAAGAGCCATCATAAAATCATTAAAAAATACACTTAGTGTGGGACATGATGGATTTGCTACAAAGGTTATTAAGTTTGTTAATGATGATATCTGCCACCACTTGAGTCATATCATAAATCATAATATACAACAAGGAATATTTCCAAATGATTTAAAGCTGTCAATTGTAAAGCCATTATTTAAAAAGGAAAATAGGGAGTTAATGGATTTTTATAGACCAATTGCTCAAATATCTATATTTTCCAAAATATTTGAAAAGTTTTTATAACGAACTCAATACATATCTTGAAACAAAAGATATATTTTGTAGTGAACAAAAGGGATTTCGCAAAAATCAATCAATTAATAAGGCTATATATGACTTTGTTAAAAACACGATTACTGAAGTAGATAGATCGTCACCAGTATGTGCGATATATTGTGATATGACACAAGCCTTTGATTACGTGGATCATAATATTCTACTTAAAAAACTTGAAGCCTATGGTGTAAGGGGAAACATTTTAAGATTAATAGAATCATATTTGACAAACCGTCGCCAAAGAACACAAATACCTTACTTTGATGGCAGCACAAAAAGATATATCACATTTACATCACCTGAAAGACATGTCATATATGGAGTCCCGCAAGGGAGTGTATTAGGACCACTTTTATTTTTGGTATACATAAATGACCTACCATTGGCAATTAAACATCCTATGACATTATTTGCAGATGATAGTACAGTCTCCATAAAATGTCCTGATATTGATTTATATGAATCCGATATTAATAATACATTGACATCAATAATTGAATGGCTTAACAATAACAACTTTAAAATAAATCTTGATAAAACTAACATAATGCACTTCAGACAAAAACAAAACGTTTGCTCAGGTATATTACTCAAACACAATGACAAGGTTATCAAAGAAGTAGACAGCACACGATTTCTTGGTATTCTCATTGACACTAGATTAAACTGGAAAGATCACATAAATGAATTGACTAACAGAATAAGTAGTTTGGCTTATGCCTTATTTAAACTTTCATTGGTCGTCAACACTGATGCATTGCTTACAGCCTACTATGGTCTGGTTGAACCCATTCTTAGATACGGATTAATATTTTGGGGAAATTCAACAGATAAGGATATGGCATTCAAATTTCAAAAGCGCTGTATTCGGGCCATGTTTGGTCTTAAAACATCTGACAGTTGTGCTCCACTATTTAAAAAACACAAAATTTTAACACTTCCGTCACTATATATAGCAGAGGTAGCATTTTTTGTGAGGCAAAATCGTCATCTGTTCCCTCGCCTAGCAGATATGACAGTTCGAAATCGACGAGATGACGATAAAGTTTGGATACATCCTGGAAAAACCGCGTTATTTAGAAAGAGCATTATAGGCATGGGTCCAAGAATTTATAACAAAATTCCAAAAAAAATCAGACAATTAAATGATAATACATTTAAGAGAATGCTAAAGAAATTGTTACAAGAAAAATGCTACTATAATATCAATGAATATATTAACGACATTTTTTAATACATTTTCTTTATTTTGTTTAATTGTGTGAATGAATTATATTTAAATTCTACTTTTGACATTATGAAATTATTGATATTTTTAATAATTTTAATTAACATTGTATTGAATTGACTTGAAATTATATTAATTAATTATTTTGTTTCTATTTTGACATTAACGATTTATTATTAGTGATTTGACATCTTATTAATTTTGAGTTGATTTTAATAATTTGATGGGACATTTTATTAATTAATTCATTCATTTATATTTTGACATTAACAATTTCATAATAATTGATTTGAGAGTTGTATTTGAGCTGACAATTCATTAATCTTATTTTGGTATTGATTTTAATTTTATCTCTATTTTGACATTTACAAGGATCAAAATGAGTGTTTTAAATAAATTGTAACATAGTTTAAGCCATACGTATTGTGTAAACATAAATTTTGCATGCCGAAGTCGGCAAATCGTGTGTAGCCTTCATAACAACGTCCGTGACATCTAATTATCTGTATTAATATGATAATTGTATCCACGATTTGAGCAAATAAATATTATGATTATGATTATGATTAAATAAGCCTAACGCTTAACAAATCGTTTATAACAAAGCCTCACGCTTAGCAAAACGTTTATTTGGCCATTTGTCTTCGCCTTATAAAGACAATAGGACAACTCACGCGAATTCATCATTAGCATTTATTCCTAATGAATGGACTCGGGCTATCGCCAAGGGGGGATTGCCCGAAAACACCAGAGCAATCCCCAGATGGAGGGCCTTACGGAGGCGTGCACGGGGCCAACCGTGCACGCAGGCCTCCACGGCAGGGTCGTTAGACGGGCATCGCTTGAGCGAATGCCCGCCTTCGCCTGCCTGTCCGTCTACAGCGGATGGGAGCGGCTTGAGGATCATTCTCCCGCTCCCTCTCCGCGGCCTCCTTCTGCGAGATGACGTCCTCGCAAAAGGAGGCGACAGCCAGTGGAATGGGGTCCACCTCGCCGCGGAGCATGGCTACGACCATGATCGGCAGCGAGAGGTCTCCGCCTTCCAGCGCAGCGTTGAGTTCACTGCGCTGGCGTCGCCAGGCTGGGCAGACCAACAGGGTGTGCTCGGCAGTGTCGTCGGGAGCGTCGCAGTGATGACACTGCGGCGTTTCCTCCCGACGGGCGACCCGGTGCAGGTAGTGACTAAAACAACCATGTCCGGTCAGTACCTGCACCATGTGGAACGAGAGACTGCCCTGCCGGCGCCCTACCCACTCCTCCAACACCGGACGTATCGCTTCTATCGTCCGGTGGCCGGCAGCTGGGAAATCTTGAGTTTTTAATGGTACAAGCTAATATAATATAACAAAGTTATTAATGATTTAAATAAGTTTTATTCTTTTCTACACAAAAATTTAAAAATGATGGCCTTCACGTTCTACACATAAACGACATCTTCGAAAAAAGTTTTGTCTAAGTCGAATAAAGGCCGTTATGTTCATTTTGATGGCTTCCTCTGCTTCGCGCAGTTTTATTTGGAGTTCTGTTACGTTTCTTATTTCTTTAGCATAAACTAGCCCTTTGTAGTAGCCTCAGACGAAGAAATCTATCGGGCTCAGATGTGGAAATCGCGGTGGCCAAGCGATGGGTCCAACGCGTCCGATCCATCTGTCAGGAAAGTGTTGTCATTTAAACGTTGCCTAACGATCGATGCATAGTGACACGGTGCTGCGTCATTTTGAAATATCTTAATGCTGAGGCTCATTAGATCAATGTCTACCAGTAAATATTTTGTTGTAAGAAATGTAAGTAGGATTGGCTGTTTAATCGATCAGGTAATTCAAATGGGCCAATCAGCTGCCCATTACAAATCCCGCACCACAAGTTTACACTAAACTGTTCTTGGAAATTGGAGGCGAGTGACAAGCGTGGATTTTCAATGCTCCATGAGTGGTAATTGTCATTGATTTACTACCAAACGTAGATAGAGCACTTCATACAAAAACGCGCTTGAAATCTGTCACCTAATCGACTATACATTAGTACGCTATTAAATAGGTAGTTGAATATGCACACTCGAATTAAAATTACCATAAAGAAAGTACCGTATTTATCGAATTCAACCTTATTCTTTATTATTACGGCAACTATTTGAAGTACAACCGTGTGCAGTTACATCATTTCATACCTAGCCACATTAAATTTGACGATTTAGTAATTGCTACAAGAAAATATCAACTTTATGCTCTCAAACATAATGCTCAAAATTGCTTATCCAACGCATGGAAAAGAACTGCACGAGGCCCGATTGGGCAGTACTTCACCGGCCCACTTTTCGAACGTTCATGCTTTATCTACGTTTGGTAGTAAATCAATGGGTAATTGTATATATTGAAAATCTCACATCGTTCAAAGTGGGATTCGTCAGTCCACAAAATTCTTTTAAAGAAGTGCGGATCTTCCCTCTGACGTTGCAACATTTCTTGGCAGAAAGCTAGCCTTCTTGCGTAATCTTCTGGTTTCAACTGTTGGACCATAGGAATATGGTACGGATGTAATCTCTCATGCTGAAGTATACGATGCACCTGAGATTTCGGAATCCCGATAAGGCGTTCTATGGTCCTCAGATTCGCATCTTACTTAAGCTGGTTTGACAACGTAATAGAATATTGTTGATTTATTTGCCCTCGTACTCCTAAAACTATAGATGGTTGCACAAAGTCTCATTATTAATAAATTTCATTACCATTGCTGTTCTATTCCTATTAGCCCAATGACCCTCCGGGCCACGGGCATGAGAATCAAATATAGTATTCGCCGGTTAAATGGATTACAGATGGGATATCTTTGTTTCACATGTAACGATTCCGTTATTGTGAGTCAGGAAAAAACTTTCTAAACCTACAATGAGACCATCAAAATATCCATCTAATATATCCAATTAGTACATCAGGCTGTATATCTAAGTTTATCTCTGCTGATGCAAATTGACACAAAAGCTTTCCAGTGTTCAAGTATTCCGGCTCAAAGGACAAACTTGATAAACACTGCCTGCTAAAAGACACGGTTTACATCAGATGTACGAGTATTCCACTGTGAAACAGTCTGAACTTCAGGAGTTCAGAGTAAGCAATAGCTGTTGCAGCCATGGTATGATGACGTCCCCTCAAACACCCGAATCAATCATTACTTTGATTTAAAGTTCCATGCAAAATACTCCTCTCGCTATCTATTTGTGCCCTGCGGCTTCGCTCCCGTGGGAATTTTGAGATATCGCCTGTCCGCTGAAAAACTGTCATAAGGCAAAAATCTATGAACAGAGATATCGAGCTTCCAAGTTTTTACTAAACTTCAGCCTAGGATTTAAGGAAACATATTCTCAGGATATCAATCCAAATAACTGTAATCGTCGCTTAATATATTCATTAATAAAATAACTACCATTTTATGGAATTATATCAGGTTTTGAATTAAAATGTTATGGTTTTTTTATAAAAAACCCTATGTTATAATAATAAAAATAAATTAATAAATTCACTTTTAAACCATTTTGAGCAAATTTATTATAATAATGAGCCTTTTATAAATCAGTAATTTAATGTTATTATGAACAAGGTTCATTGCAATTTTAAATACTGAGCAGGTATAACTAATACTTGTTGTATAGGTACACAAATATAATCTCATTTAGGTATGGTTAATATAATTTTTAACTATGGTATTGTATCATAATTCAAATTTTAGCAGTTTTTAATCAATTCTTTGTTTTATGTTAATACTATAAGTGTGTGTAATAGACACGCACTTATAGTATAATCATCATCATCATCATCACAGCCCATATACGTCCCCACCGAGGGGCTCGAGCCTACCCTATATTAGGGTGATTAGGCCTTAGTCAACCACGCTGGCCCAGTGCGGATTGGTCGACTTCACATACATCATTGAATTTCTTCGCAGATGTATGCAGGTTGCCTCACGATGTTTTCCTTCACCGTAGGAGCGTCAGACAAATGTACATATGAAATTCGAAACGAAAAACACATTGGTACATGGCGGGTCTCGAACCCCGACCCCCCGATTGGAAGGCAAGTGCCGAGTCCACTGCGCCACCGACGCTCTTGTATAAAACAAGACAAAATTATAAATTTAATAAAAAGTTATAATAAATAAAAAATTTATATACTTAAATCATTTTAAAATAAGTAGGTAGGTACAGGAACTGTAGAATCTAGTTACTTATAATGATTTAAATTTCTTATAAACTATCACTTTACAATAAATCTTCTTAACATTTCAAATACAACTTGACAGACAGACGGAGACACCGTAAACAAGATTTTTATAATTTAGTCAATAAAGACAACAAATAATAATGCTAAACCAAAATAACTTTTTGGAGCTATAAGTAGCTTTTGTAGAATTATTTACCTATAAAGTGTCGTAGCAATATTATGTCACCTATAATAACCAATATTGTTGGAAAATAATGATTCTTGTATTTTCGTTAAATTTAGCACAACGCAATTTACATACAAAACCACAAGGTTTTGAACACTGCGTGTCAGTATTACTTTTTCTTACTTTGTACGCATTTTTTCCTGTATTTCTTAATTTCTTAGCTTTCTGCTATAGTTACACGCATTGGTGCAAGTTGTATTTCTTCTTCGAAATGCATGTCACGCATTCTATCTCTTTGAATTATTCCTACTTCTGTCTTCTACATCCATACTATGCTTTCCTTTTTCTTGGTTCATGTCACGCATTCCTTCTCCTTGGTTCAAATCCCCTGTTATTTTTTCTAGTTCGATGACACGCATTCCTTCTTGACCTTTTTTCTCGATCCATCACACGACTTCCTACCTAGTGCATATTACGCATTACTTTTTCTTGGTTCTCAGCTTCCATTCCTTCTTTTGGATGATTTTTCATGTATTTTATCTTTCGGAAATCGGAACATCTGGTGTAGCAAGTAGGAATAGAGAATTATTACGCGAAGGTGACATTGAATTATAACAACTTGATGAACTGAAAGAACTATTTGAATTATAGTTTACATCCTTAACAGATTAATTGTCGTCTTTGGAAAAAGAATCTGCTTTTAAGCATCTGCTGTAGTTAGGTATTGTCTGGCTATAGCTTTCTGGGATATTATTAATATCTTCAAGGTTGGCTGTAAAAAGAAATATATAACTGAATTTATTATTAATAAAATGCAACTGCAACTGAATCGCTGATGGCATAAATGCAACGCACACTAAAAATTAAAAATATGCACAATGGTGTCTGAGAGGTCGTAAGTAATCACTACGAAAGAATGCGTTCCTAATAGCTAGTGAAAGTAAATTACTACAAATAGGTGTATCTAAGCTGTAACTGAAAAAAAATGGTTCTAAAGGTGTTACAGTTTCATTGAGACGACAAAGTGTTTTAGCTCCTTGCTAATCCAATATAATCAGGTTGATGACTACCTATAAATAGCGGAAAATATAATCAGATGAATTGTCACAAAACTAACATAAACACCATACTTATTAACGAAATACAGATTGATCTCCTTTTATAACTCTATTTTATTATTTCGTAAAGCTTCGTTTTATATGTATCAACAGCATATAAACAGTCATAAAGAATTGTAATGTTAAATATTTGTCACCTTTCAGCTAAAGCCAATACAAAATAACGAAAAAAATGGGCATCATACAGTTTGTGGGTCTTTTCTTCTAGCAAACACTTGAATCATAATACGACCAAAATGGTAAAAAACAGCCATAGCACAGCATTGTGTTAGTTTTTTACACTATTTACAAAAAATATTTAAATATTATTTAACGAAATACCGACGTATAACAAGGTTACGACACTTTTCAGGAGGAACAACACACGTTGATATGTATCAAGCTGTCATGATGCGCTGTTTTACAATATGGCAGCACCATTTAACATCAATGAAAAGAGTCTTTTGCGCCACCGTGCGGTCAAATAGGGAGTTAAGTTTATGGCGTTTTTACAGCTGATAGAGGAATCCAAAATACATTGTCTACGGTACAAATCTCAATATGGCCATTTTGTGGCTTATGACAGTTTTTCAGCGGACATGCGATATATAAGCTACAACCTTCCTCATAAATGTGCGGCTGACTATCATACACAAATTTTTTTCTTGATTTTCTTAGCGGGCCGCTCGTATAATTTCGTACGAGTATTATAAGCCCTTTAATTTGATAACCATATAGCAGAATACTAAAAATAATTTTTTTACTTCTTATAATAGCACCTCACAGCCACTATGTTGGTTTTTATATATTCTTTATTGTACACACATTTTCAAATTCAGAAATAGTATACAATAAACATGAATAAGGGCGAGATAATCTCTTGAAGAGATCTCTTCCAGCCAACCCTAGCGGAAGTGAAAAATTAAGTCAACATCACTTACCGAAGAATACTTGGGCTGTCAAGACAAATCTAACGATATCTTATTTATAGAAATCCGTTCAGTCGTTTGAAAGATATGAGGTAATCATCATCATCATCACAGCCCATATACGTCCCCACCGAGGGGCTCGAGCCTACCCTATATTAGGGTGATTAGGCCTTAGTCAACCACGCTGGCCCAGTGCGGATTGGTCGACTTCACATACATCATTGAATTTCTTCGCAGATGTATGCAGGTTGCCTCACGATGTTTTCCTTCACCGTAGAAGCGTCAGACAAATGTACATATGAAATTCGAAACGAAAAACACATTGGTACATGGCGGGTCTCGAACCCCGACCCCCCGATTGGAAGGCAAGTGCCGAATCCACTGCGCCACCGACGCTCTTGACTATGAGGTAATAATAGTACATTATTAACCTTTTTTTTTCGGGGGAAATGCGTGATCGCACCGTACCCGCCGTTGGCTAGACGGCGGGTGTGTGTGGGGCTGGCCCGGCAGAGTGTCAGGCCGACCCACTAAAACCCCCCGGGGGTTCTCCCTGCCCTTGTGGGCGCGCATGGTAGGGTCCACACTAGACTAGCACTACCAGCGCGTCCGGGCAAGCCCGAACAGGTTGGTCGGGCTTTCGCCAAGGGGGAATCGCCTGAGAACACCAGGGCAATCAACAGACGGAGGGCCTTACGGCGGCGTGCACGGGGCCAACCGTGCACGCAGGCCTCCACGGCAGGGTCACTAAACTGGCATTGCTTGTGCGAATGCCCGCCTTCGCCTGCCTAGTACATTGTTACCCTAGGGGTGAAAGAAACTTTTTTAGTCCCGATACGGGGTTTGGCGCCTGAGCTTGGCGAGGAGGAACACTGTGCTTTTCATTACGAATACAAGTATGGTAAAGATAGAATTAGCCAAGTAAAAAATGAGTGAACTTTTTTGTAATAAATCAACTTTAGCCTCTTCTCAAGAAATCTAGCGTTAAGTCCATATCTGAATCAGATAAACTTATGGTGTTAATATAAATCTCTACTATACGGAAGAATATTAAACTTTATTTTTTTTATTAAACTCTATAACTCGAAAAAACAAATGAAGATCGGATTGCCGCTTTCCCGCTTATTTTGTTTTTTTTTTGTTTAGTCGGCCTGCTTTTCAGCCATAATTTTTCATTTTTATCATTAAAAAATGTTAAATATTTTGCCCAAATCTAAGCTATTTTAAAGAAATAGTTGAATGTAAGTTATAATAAAGTCATTTAAAAAAATATATTCTTCAATTAATTCTTAATTTTATGTTATTTCAATTTTACACCGCGGTGTAATTGAGTGGCTGTATCTGTCTAAATGTGAAAGCAATTCTCCCTAGGACTGAAAAGTATTACTTTTAACCCGCTCCTCAGGCAACTTTAGGCCTACTTTCAGAATATGAGTAATGAAAAGAATATTACATATAAATAAACATACAAGATATGCGCGAAAAACATAATCTTTTCCTTGAGTCGGGTAAAAAATAGTGTTTATTTGACCTTCGAACAAGTGGCACTCGAAGAAATATGGTATCAGTGATATGGGAGTTCGTACATGCGGTTATTCGATGAAATGGCCCATCGATCAAATATTCCATCAGTTAAATAGCTCTTCTATGATATGGCGTTGTAAAAAAGGGCTTCGCAAAAATGTCTTTCAAAATAAGTCCGAAACCCTCTACCGGCAATGCTGCACTTGCGTGCCGCGGCAGTAATGTACTATATTATATTTTTGACCTCGCACAGAGCCACTCATTTTTGTTATTAATTTTTTCCTCCTTGTTTTTGTAACTGCCAAATAAAATACATCTTACATTCCATTACATTCTTTCTTTCTAAATGCCAATTCTAGAGCTAGTTTGAGAAGTAAATGTATGAAAACAATGTTATATTACCCATCTATATACATTCTTTCATAGTAATGATCCTATTGTATGATTTAATATTCAAATGTTATAAACAAAATATTTATACTATGTATTAAATATTACACAGTGGGTCCCGCAGGATACGACGTGATAGAGAAATTTCAAATTAAACTGTATATTTTTGAAGAAATCGCTTAGGGATTTTGAAGGTTGGAAGCACGCTTTTTCATAATCAGAAAATCCTGAATATTATCACAGAATAGATAATAGTACTAAAGTACAGAAGGATCACTCTCGAAGAAAAGCTAAGTTTAGGTATGAAAATGTACCTATTCTTACGACCTTCAACTGACTTCACGGGAAATTGAAATTTATTGCAGGACACGAGCGTTCTAATTCCGTTACGAGTCGCTGACCCGATACCGAGTTGGCGACAAGAGCGCAGGGTTCCCACTCACCGATATATTTACGAAAATATTAATTAATTAATAAAGATAAAAGTGTGTATTAATTCAACATAATTGGATTTCTTGTAGTAACTGAAACAATTCTCTTCCAAGATTTCCTTGTAAATGGTACTCAAAATTATGTGTAAATACTGTCTCTAATTTCTGAATATACTCATTCATTTTATCTTTAAACTTCCATGGAATGATTTTATTTTATTATAAGCTTTATAGTGAGTAATAAAATAAAACAAGTATTGTATATCATCTACCTACTTGACTGCGTAATCATAATAAGCATAATTTATCAAGTATAAAAATTATTGTATTTTTTTAAAGTAGGTATTTTTACTATTATACTTATTTCGCATTCATTCATTTAAACGCCCTAAAACACTTACCTATTTTTAACAATTTTATCCTTATCATGTGGGTAGGTACCTACTATAATAACAAAGTAGTTAGGATGTGATGTGAAAAATAGTCAAATAGCTTTCCTTTCAATATCTTTTAGTATATTAAAAAACGATAATTATGCCCATAAACACAACAGTACCTATCATACAGATGACGTGATTATTTCGAATTCATTGTTCGTTACAAAAATCACCGAGAAAATCTTACTATTACCACCTATTACGTGCGACGCGGTTAGCGTGTGAGCCGAGTGGCAACCCTCTGCCATATAGCGGCTGGCCGGGGCGCCCGGCCAAATGTACCTAAACTGCGGAGCCCCCCTGATATTATATCGTCATTCTTGATAGCTTATACTTACTTACATTAAGTTATTAGATGTTTTTAAAAAGAACAATTTTTACAGTAAATTTTTTTTTTGTGTTATGTAAATGTAATATTCCAGGAAATAAAAACAATGAATTTGCCGATAACACAAAGTATTACTAGGCGATATTTACCTTCAAATCTTGCAATAGACCTAAGCCAGCGCAGCATTAGCACAGACTTGTATTAAAAAATTTCACATAGTAATTTACTAATTTTTAATGCTAAAATAAAATTCACATGTGGAAATTTCATATCAATCAATCACACAGGCATATTTACACATCAAGTAGAAAAATGGCTATCGGAAAACTGTCTAAAATAATCGGACAGTCGTATGACTGTCCGAGACACTGCTTTTTTCGAATTATTTTATTTAGAATTATTAAAAATATAATTTTTTTTACGTACAATGTTGCTTAGTTAATTTTGATCTAGAGTGCATTTATAAGGTTGTAGGAGATTGGTTTGGTGACTGAACTTTTTTTTTTTGGGAGGGGGGAAAATGCATTTACGCATTCCTCGTGGTCGAGCCAAACCACGAGGATATGTGGGACTCCCCAGACCGTACCCAGCCCAGGCCTATCCTTAAAAACCCCCCCAGCAGCTCTCCGTCCGTCACAAGACAGGGGGAAGGGGAGTACAGCCAGGCCTTGTTCCCGCTGACCCCCTGCCCGTGACATGTCCGTTGCCGAACTCTCCTCCTGGCTCTGCTGCTTTGTGGAGCGGCGCAGATGCGCCACTCTACACCCCGAATTGGTTTTTTATTGTGGTTGTCTTCCACTCGGCCCGACGCTCAGTGTGCCGGGCCCCCGGCCCGCTCAGTGCGGGTAACGGGTTGCCCGACGGCAGATCCCACTGGATCCACCGCCGCGCAGGTGAGCCGAAGCTCGGGGAAATCCCCAAAGCAAACAGCCATCACACGCCCCTCCTCCATGGGGGTCCTCTCGTCAGACTATTAGCCCGCGGCAGAGAATCTGCCGGGTTGCCCAGGGTGCACCACAAGGAGGTTGTCTGACATCGCACCCCTTGGTGACTGAACTAAGCTAACCTGTATCTTGTAACCTCTTTCGGTGAGCATGAGAGAGAATGTAAGCACCATCAGGTCGTGGGTAATTATTTTATGTTATTATACATGGGCCTACCTGGAGAAGTGTATGGATATATTTTTAAAGGGCGCCTCCATACAGATGCAAGCAGACTTCAGATGTGGGAAGGATCTAGGCACGCCAGTAAGTCTCTCACGATCGTGGGATTCACTCTACCCCAAGTTCTGGACAAGTGCAAGCAGGCTCTTTCAGTTGTATCAGTCCCTCGTTTGCATATTATTATAGTAAAATATAAAATGGTACGAAAAAGAACCAACTAAGGCAAAAAACTCTAAAACAAAATAACACAATGGTTAGAACATGATCATGTAATGGCGGATCTACGCCATAGCAAAATTACACTGAAAACCACAACTTACCACGATCTCCATGGGTTTTATAAACAGAAATTAAGAATTATTAGTAATCCAGCCCATGATGGGTTTGGATCAAAATTTTAAGGTCAGCTCATATCGAGCGACTGCTCTTCCACGCTTCAGAACGGGAAAGTGCCAGATTTAATCGACCTCATTCTAACATTGACAAGTGACAACGTCAAAGCAAAACAACGGGGGTCAATCAAGGAATTGGGCCGCAATTCATGCACCGTTAACACGAGGTTAACACTATCGATACACAGATTAACAAAACACAACAATATCCTATCCATAGACTCAACATTAACCAAAGCAGATGTTCACTCAAAGAAATCAAATTGAATGTTTTGTCCATTTGAGGATAGAATTATTATTAACTAATTAAGTATGTAAATATTAACATAAAATCGGATATAATCCAGTTGCAATTATCTTGGTTCACTTAAAATGTTCATATCAAGACGAAACAAGGGGAAGGCTGTATGGAGCTCCCTTTGCACGCTCATAGAATTAAAAAGTTTCTAAAAAAAAAGCTAATCAGATGTCATATCTGTCATAACAATGATGAATGTTATTCAAGTTCAATGTTTTTATTTCAGAATTAAAGAAAATTATTAAAGTGAAATTAAGAATTTGTGCTTACTAGCTAGTATTGAAAAAAAAGTGTTACAATCTAAAATCACTAGAACTCTCTTCATGTGAAATGAACTACAAAGATTTACAATGAAACTTAACATAAACCTTCATCTAAGATGCTAATTGTTATCAAACGAGAGGGAGAATCTGTTTTAGAGTCCTCTGCGCGGGTAAATTGATCTACCTATTTCTGCCACCAAGTAGCGGTGCTTGCATTGCTGTGTAATGGTTTAAAGGGTTAAAAACGGCAATTACTGGCTACCGTGTTATTTGGTATGCTCTTTGAGTTCCGATGACAATGAAATTATGCATAATTATTATCATTGTAAATCCAAAATGGTCGCTCAAACAAAATTGCGGATTACTAATTTTTATATAACCACTGCAATTATGTTATCAAATGAAAGGGATTGACTCGCAGATTACAGTACTTTTTGGAAAAAATCAAATCCAAGATGGCCGCCGCAAAAAATGGCAGATTACTTACATATTTATGTACAACTCCTGCAAAATAATCATGAAATAAAAGAAAGAAAGATACTCTTTATTGGCTAATAGGTACATACAGACAGAGGTATCGAAGGTATTTAACAATTAAGAAGGGTTGGCCCGGTCCCTCCTCAGACTAAATCTTCTGTTGCATATTGTAACAGGAGCGCTGGTTTTCAGTTGGGATCGTTTGCTTTAAAATAAATAAATAATAGAAAAAAAGAGGATAATAAAAAGGCTCAACTAACAATTTAAAAGTCGAAATAAACAACAAAGAAATGTCTAGTTTAAATTAACAACTGTATCGCACACTTATTAAAAAAGAAAAAGAGACCGAAGAGCTGTATTGGTAGAGTACCCTTTGCCTTCGCAGTGTGGCAAACTCATAATATTGAAGAGCAATAAAATAAAATATTATAATAGGGAATATGCATGATTTTTTTTTATTTCATAAACTAATCAATTACATCTTTACAACACAGAAAAAAATATAAATAGGCTTGAAAATAGTCAAGTTATTGTTCAAAGTGAAATTTAAAACATCGAATAAATTTGAGCCGTTCAAACGCCACCATTTTGCGCGCGTTTTGATGACGTCATTGGTTTTAGTTGTCATTGGTCCCGTGTTTGTTTACTATAGCGTTAGCGCGCCCACATACTTATTTCAGTTAATTGTGACTTAATTTCAGTTAATTGTTATACAAATCATGGAAGAAGTTAAAAAACCTTTTTACAAGTATTGTATGGTGCCGCAGTGCAAAAACAATATTAAATACTCCCCATAATAGTTATTTTCACTACAAATAACGGCGAACTTACGTATCGCCGTAATGAAAAATAGTTTACGACCTATTCTCAGACCATAGTGACACGAGAATTTTATATATTAGATAGATTAAACTTTTAAGCAAATAACAACAATCAATAATCACGCAAAAAATTTTAGAAAAATGGCGCCAAATATGTCGTCGTACGTACACAGCAGTGACAAAGCAAATGCATGCTATGCTTTGCTTGTCGTGTTTTTAAAAGCAAGGACCGGCCGTGCTTTTTGTTATGCTTTGCTTTTAGGCATGCTTTTACAATACAAAATCTGGTAGACCAGTCAGATTATTTAGCGCAATCTTAACTTAGCATGCTAGAAAAAAGCAGGAAAAAAGCAAAATGTGTCATTCTAGACATTTGACATTTTTTAAGAAAAAGCACTAGTGCGTAATGGTGGTCATCCCGGACGCTAAACAGCCCTGCAATATACTACTTTTTGAGAAATTTAAATTATGTAATTGTAAACTGACATTCACATGCCACAAGTTGGTAAGACGTGCTGTTCAGCTACTCATTTTGTTACCATTTTTACCATGCCTTGTGTGAATAAATACTTTGACTTTGACTTAACTTTGACCGAACCGGCTAAAATCCAAAAAAATAACAGTGTACATTTATGGCATCAATCGATAGGGTCAATCATAAGGATCAAATCTCTCTAGCAAACGTGGTAAATTAAATGAAAGGAAAACCACGAAATCTAAACTTCAATGGGATAGGTTAAAGTTTAAGTAATCTGGTAAAAATGTATTTTTATTGTCATCATGAAATCAAATGAAAGAGTTTGATTTGTAGAATACGATACATTATACACGGTTATTTTTTTATCACTCTGGTTATTTTAAGGGTGGCTTCAGGACACGGTAGAAGAATTATTTAACCATTAATAATAAAATTTACTCACCTGTTTAATTAGATATTTATTATCTAAAATATCCCAAAAATACTGCACTGGTATGGACACTGAGTGAAGTTGTAGGCAAAACATTAAATGAACGCGAACTGGCAACAACGTCGCCGATTCAAAGTCATCACTGAGTTGATCACAATTTCACCTTCCTACTTTACGGGCTTACTTAGGACGGGCAAAACAAAGTTTTTAAAGAAAACAAACAGTACTAGGTAGGTATTACGGTTATGGTAGGTTGTTTTGGCGTAGTTAAATACTTACCTACCTAGGAAACAATTTAAATCAACTTTAGTTCTAATAACAAAAGAGTTCTAAATTTAAAGGAAGTCCTCTAACTCATACATAGTCGTGCACGTTTAAAACTATACATGACCACAACAACATACCACTTTGGTTAGTGTTTAACGTCTCGAAATGCAGTTTTCGCTTCCAAGTCTTACGTTTGTGGGTTCACTTTCTTACACCAAACACTTAATTTCACTTCACAAGTAAAAGTGTACGGTCTACCGGAGTAAGGTCTGTGTATTCGCGAGATGTGTTAACTTGAAACTAAAATTCCGAATGCGCCCGATTGCCGCGCGTCAGGCGCGGGCGCGACATCGCGATACGTTCACACGCGCCGGGGTCAAAGGCGCACTAAAGCCGGCCTAGTTATGGGCGTTATAAACCGTAAACAGTTATTGAAACTATTTATTAGCAGCAATACCGAAAACTATGTATTGACTTCTTCAGAAACTATTTATCGGGAGTAACTATTTATTGTGTGGATCGGACGGTTCACTTGCTGTCGCTCGCAACGTGGTACCCGAGCGAGAGCCGATACTTAGGCTCGTATTAATAATTGCATCTCAAGTATGAGTTCGATCTTAAGATACTGTTTTTGACAGATGTTCCATACATTAAACGTCAAAACTGCAACTTAAGATCGCTCTCAACTTTGAGACGCCTTTATTAATACGAGCCTAAGTGCCAGGCTGAGGCTGATGGAACCGACGGCAAACGATTCGCGCCAAATTGTAAAATAGGAATTGTAAATACAAAACTTCGTAACATAGTGTAAATAAAAACGTGTAAAATATAAAATAGGTTTATAGTAAAGTGTAAATATTGTAGATATGTACAGAATAACAATGTACATAAAATCAAATGAACTTTTAATTTAAATACGCCTGCCACCTGGCAGCCAGTCCTAAGCCTGGTCAAAGTATGAAGGAAAGTTCATTTTCATTTATCAAAATAATACTGGTGGTTACTATCGAACACCCAATACTCAGTCACGTCAATAGATAGTTGCCGAATAAAATCATTTATTCAATAAAACATGATTTCCTTCGAACCGAAACCGAGCCCTCAGTCGACACTTGCGATACCCGATACCCATTCAATAACTAGTTATTAAAATAAATAGTTTCAAAAACCGTTATTACAAACTAAACCAATACATAGTTTCGGTATTGCAAAAACGCGTACCGACCCACCACTAAGCCGGCCGGCTCGTGCCGACAAGCGACAGCAAACAACAAAACGCCGCCGCCGGCGCTCGGCGCCGGCGCCGACTGTCTCTGTCTTTCACTATTGTAGTGTCTAGTGCAATAATAACTCTTATTTCAAACGAGTTGTAGATTGATCTTGCTTGAATTAATAATGCGACGTTGCCGCATTTTCCTAAGCCCGTAGTAGTAAATGCTTTATTCATTCATAATCTTACCTTATGTTGTAGTAAACAAGAACAATGTCTATAATTTAATATTATTGGCGGATAAAATTGAAAAAATATAACCACATGTTTTTTTTATTGATATGAGTCGTCTAGCGTCTACCGAGCTGCCTCTAAAATTTTCCAGTATGATAAAAAAATAACCGTGTATAAAAACAAAAGCGAAAAATATAACATAAATTAAAAGTAGTTTAAATAGGATTATTTTCCTCTTTTTAGATCATAAAAAGCAAACTTGTATGCTCTAAAAAGAGGAAAATAATCATATGGAAAATAAACGCTGGCATGATAGATTAGAGTTAATCTAATTTTTTACGATCACGCTACATCAATTTTGTAAACATCTGCCACATACACCTACATATTTTAAGATCATTCAGTTGTAGTTTTTTGACAATGCCAGATGAGATTTCCAACAAATATCATTAGAATGTGTTCAGCTCATAAATATTCAGCGTTAGATCGCACAAAAACTCGAAGGGTACGATAGAGCAGCCACTATATTCACTATCAAATGCTTTTGAAATCTATTAGAGTTGATAGCTTTAAAAGCGTCAAATGCTTTCGGTATCTATAAAGACTGACCTTCGGGGTGGAAACAAATTTTGATTTCAAAACTTCTTAAGTTGTATTTTTTTGTAGGTCTATGGTTGTATAATAGTTTTAAGCTCTAGAGTGGCTTAATTTGTTACAAACAGTCACTTGTATTTCTCTATTTTTTTTATAAATTAGGATGTAAGTATATTTGTTGTAAATGTGGATGTTGTGAATGACATAAAATATTATATAACATTTTGTAAACAATTACCCTGAAGTAGAACCATAGACAAATTGGAATTCCGTTATATAATTAAAGCTATACGAGTAGACGTAGAGAAAAAGAAAATAGTTAAATCTAAAAACACCTAGGTCAGTAAATCTCAGATTGAAATGACAGTCAGAAAAGTAACCAACAGTATTTGCAGCCACTGTAGTCTGGTGGTTGAGACCGTTTGGGTTAGATCTGGAAGTCCGAGGGTGGATTCTCCATGGTGGCGGAATATCTGTTAATAATAATAATAAATTGCGTTTATTGCTTTCCACATAAGGTAAGTACACAGAATTTATCACAATACAGGACAAAAAGGAGAGCAAAAGGAGGTGACTCAGCATAAGCTCATCTACGATCCAGGATCCCAGATAGCGCTGATTTTCAGTCACTCCTGTTTCTCTAATGATCTTAAGCGAGAAATGAGTCATGAGGGCTAAATAGTTTCTATAGTAACACAAGAAAATTTATTTAATATAATGAGAATTGTATGTGCAGTAAGGAGGTAGGTATGTGTGTCATGTGGTGTGTGTGAGTGTGTGTGTGTGTTTCCAATACCCAACAATGAGATCTTGTGCAGCTAATTGTTTACTTAGTAAGGCTGCCTTGTAATTTTTCTTAAAACACTTTTCACTCATTTTTAATTTCATTGGGGGAGGCAGATCATTCCAGATGCTCGCTGCATAAAATTTAAATGATCCACGAAACCGTGTGGAGTTGTGCTTAGGTAATATCAATAAGTTTTTTGTTATGGACCGCAGGATTTTATTTTGACGTTATCTCTAGCCCAGGTAAGCTTCTCAAATAAGTATTCAGGTGCTTTGTTCCAGACTACTCTATGAATCGTACAAGCATATTGCAGTTCCTTTCTGGCCTTCAAATTCAAATTCAAAAATCTTTATTCAACATAGGCCTTTACAGGCACTTATTGACGTCAAAACAAAGCAAAACAATCTAATTTAAAGAAATTATATTAACCTTGTATGTGCATACATCCTAAATATACTCAAGATATCTGCAAATACAAGTAGGAATGAAAAAAAAAAGTTGACTCTACACCTGTTCGGAAATTGGGAGAGCCTTCTCGAGAAGAACGGGCAAGAAACTCGAAGGTATACATTTTTTATCTCCTCTTTTAAATCGCCATTTACAATTTTGGTTTGTTACAGAGTCGTCAATTGGAAGCTGACCTCAAAGCAAAAGTTTGAGCTCAACTTCCATTACAAGAATAGATGTGTTAATTCACATTATACAGGATGTAACTGAACACCCCAATAACATTTAAGGGTATGTATCCATCAGAAGTACTTGGGATTTTATTGTAGAAACGTATACACAGGCCTCTAAAAGAATTATAAATTTTTTGGAGCCTGGTATTTGGTAAAGCTAATATATTCTTTTGTCTAGTATTAACTGAATGAAAATCACTATTTTCACAAAACACATGAATATTCTTACGAACATAATATTAGATTCTCATAAATATATTGCGACGCTACTGTCATAATACCAATTTCTTTGAACTTTTCTCGCAAAGAATCTCTCATTTTAAGGTTATAGATTGCTCGAATAGCCCTTTTCTGCAGTACAAGAACAATCTAAATGTCGGCAGCATTTCCCCACAACAAAATACCTTACGACATCACACTATGAAAGTAAGAAAAGTATACAAGTCTTGCTGTATCAACATCAGTCAGTTGACGTATTTTCCATACAGCGTGAGCTGCAGAACTAAGTCTCTTTGACAATTTATCGATATGTGGGCCCCATTGCAGCTTAGAATCAAGTGTGATCCCAAGAAATACTGTGGTGTCCACAGAGTCAACACCTATATCCTTTATTTTTACAGTGGTGTGAACCTCTTTGACATTGGGTAAAACAAATTTTATACATTTTGTTTTCCCTTCATTAAGTGACAGGTTGTTCACATTAAACCAATGAACAATTCTTGAGATAGAATTATTTACATCGTCATTAATTTGCACACCTCTTTTAATTTTAAATAAAAGTGAAGTATCATCTGCAAATAATACCATCTCATGTCTGTCCTGTACAAAATCAGGGAGGTCATTGACATATATAAGAAATAGAAAAGGACCAAGAATCGAACCTTGCGGAACTCCCATTTTAACTGCAGAACCTTGAGACCTTTTTCCATTGATGTCTACTTTTTGAATCCTCCCACTTAGATAAGAGATTAGAAGATCTAGTGCAGTGTCACGAAACCCATAGTGGTGTAATTTTCTGATCAAGTTGAGCGACCCCTCCTAAAACCAAATTGTTTACAGTGTAGAAGATTATTCCCATTAAAATAACTTTGCATTTGCTCCAACATTATTTTTTCAAAAATTTTGCTAAAAGTAGGTAGCACAGAGATAGGTCTAAAATTACTGGGGTCTGATGTGCTACCAGATTTATGTAAAGGAATAATTTTACTTAGCTTCATTAGATCAGGAAATACACCACAGTCAATGCAATCGTTAATAATGTTAGCAAGTATTGGAGCTATTGTTTCAATTACGGATTTAGTAATATCAACGGAATTGCCCCACAGATCCGCAGTTTTTTTTTATTTAAAGTTTTAAATGACTTTGTTATATCAATTCCACTAATGTGTACAAATTCGAATTTATCATTACAAACTTTAACATGATCCTTCACTATAGATTCAGCAATAGCGGGGGATGAATCCAAAGACTTTGTGATTGAGACTGGAATATCAGTAAAGAACTTTTCAAATTCTGCAGCTACTTCTGTGTCAACTGTTACCTTCTTACCATCAACATTCAAACAATATTGATTAGTATTAGTTTTAGCTTTTCCAGTTTCATTATTTATAATATTCCACGTCATTTTAATTTATTACTGTTTTTTATTTTTGAACTTAAATAATTAGATTTAGCAAGCTTGCAAACTTTTTTGAACACTTTGGAATAAGTTTTTACATAAAGTTTAAATTCATCACTAGTATTGAATGAGCGTTCATTGTAAAGTTCAAAAAGTTTTATTCTGCTTTTGTGAATACCTGGTGTAGCCCATTCACTAAAAGCTAAAGTGCCATCAACCGATATAGTCTTTGGAATAAAAATATTTTTAAATTCAGAACAAAATGTATGAAAAAAATTTTCATATAATTTATTTGGATTTTCTTCATAACCTATATAATTTAATTTAATACTAATATTATTTTTCAGCCGTTCTAAGCGACCAGCAGTCTTTGGTACAACAGTGATTTTTTTTTCCATGCGTTTACATTTAAGTGGAATGGTAACAATTTGCCCAGAATGGTCAGATTCTAAATTATTAAAAACTCTTCTTGCTAAAGGAACAATATTTGTATAATTATTGTCAATGCATGTGGCAGACGATTGAGTAGTTCTTGTTGGCTCCAAAAATAAATTTCCAATGTTATATGACCAAAACAGATTTTTAATCCTAATAGATAAACTAGAATTTTCTAATAAATTAATATTAAAATCACCACAAACAATGGTTTGTTTTGTGGAACTACACACTTTTTTCAATACTTCATCCATAGTATCTTCAAAAAGGTCATATAATCCTGAAGGAGGCCTGTATATATTTAATACAATAATCTGGTCCAGCTCCACGCAGGCTATTTCTATTGTTCGCTCAGTCGAAAGACTCACAATATCCTTACGATCCTTAAATTTCAGCTTTTTATCTAATATTATTAAAGAACCACCACGAATTGATCTTTCTCGACTGAACGAACTACCAACCAGATGATTGCTGAAATTAAACATGAACTGATAACTTTTAAGCCAGTGTTCAGTTACACAAAAGATGTCTACATTACTACAGTTCAAGAATAATTCCACTTCCAGATCCTTGCCTAACATTCCTTGAATGTTCTGGTGCACCAGGTTGATAAGATTTACTTTATTTTTGTTTGCAATACATTTACAAAGTTTTCAGTATTTCTACCTAATGATAAGCAAGAGGATATCTCTTTTGTCTCATTACTTAATTTAAAGATTTATTAAAAATATCATCAGTAACATTACTGACAGTCGTTTCACTACCACAGTATTGCTCAATAGGAGCAATTTCAGTACTTTGAGTGGGCTGCTCAATAAAAGCATTGTCAGAGAAAGAATTTACATATAGCCATGTTATTGGCTAAAGTTTGTAAATAAAATCTTAGCGAAATAGCTAATTGTTTTTTATAGAATGTTGATAGATATAATCTATCTTCTGTCAAATAAGCTTTAATACATGTCAGTTTGTTGAAGTCAATAATAAGGAATTTTTTCGAATAATTTGTCATTAAATCTAATGTCAAATTAAGTTTGTATCTAATATTATTTTCATGTTGTGACAAACGATTATGGTAGGGAAGGGTAAACATTATTATTTGATTAACATGTAAATTATTTAAATGAGAACAAAAATGTTTTAGTACTTTTTTGTTCAAATTACCCCTATTTCCCAAGATCATAACCAGTTTGTCATTAATATCAAACTTATAACTATTAATTTTATTTGCAATATCATGGAAACTTGAGCCAGGCATACAATAATTAATGACACTAAAATCCAACTGATTTGTCAATAACTGGCCCATACCTTTGCCTATGTCATCACAAAAAATAATACATTTAGGCTTAGACACAGACATCTTACAATGAAAATTGAGAATACCCTTTTTATTAAGTTAAAATCCTATAGAATCCCCTGTTCCTGTAAAAATCCTATAGAAATGTAACCTTTGCGATTGATTTTTGTCTGCTTCGACACAGAAGAAGCTCAAATTTATACAAGGTTATTTTTAATTATCACAAAAAAATTGTGTGCTTGTTCAGACAAGCAAACTGAACAACTTTCACTATGGGACCAACTATGAAATCGCAACAAAAACATCAGCTGTTCCATACATCTAGGTTTAGTGAATGTTGAACATTTGTACGGCTACGGATAAATAGAGTGATTT
The DNA here is from genome assembly GCA_963935595.1 of Schoenobius gigantellus. Classification (NCBI taxonomy): domain Eukaryota; kingdom Metazoa; phylum Arthropoda; class Insecta; order Lepidoptera; family Crambidae; genus Schoenobius; species Schoenobius gigantellus. The sequence continues at coordinate 42,007,071 of OZ012541.1, read as the reverse complement.
AAGTGAACACAGTATGAGTTGATTTAAAAGGGTTAATAGCCGCAGGGAATTCCGTGTGCTCACAAGCACCATATGCAATAGAAATTAAATAGCGACCAGACACAGATGCCCGATGTTCAATTTATGAATGTTATTAAAATGCTGTTATGCTAAGGTTAATGTTCCGGGTTGCCAAAATTGGGCATCGCAGTAACTCTGAACCACTTCTACTACTGAGAGGAGAGGATATCAATTTTTTTGATGAAAATCAATAGGTTATTTCAAATTCGGGCACGTTGAAAGTGGTAGTCGCAGTGTGAACTCTATAACGCGCGCTCATAAGGGCAAGGAGAACTAGTGATGGGTCGAGTCGCAATTTTTTCAACTCGGGTAACTCGATTTGAAATAAGTTCTAACCCGGGTTGCAACTCGGGCTGACTCGGGTCGAGTTGATTCGACCGACTGACGATTCAAAGTCGAATTTATTCTTGTGTGTTTTGTAATAAAACAAAACTACGTTATTTATCCAAAAATACCGATATGAATATTAGCCCGGGCTATTTAACTCGACTTGCCCACTGCTACGCGTAGCGGCACCCTGCGCCGTAGTAATCCGAGTCCGTAATGAATGACCGAGTCAACTCGGTAGATGAGAAAATCAACTCGAGTCAACAGGCTGGATGACGAACTCGAGTTGCCCTAGTTATTTAACTCGAGTCGCCCATCGCTAGGGAGAACACCGGGGGGTTTAGTGGGTAGGCCCGGCACTCTGCCGGGAGAGCCCCACACACGCTTGTCGTCTAGCCAACGGCGAGTACGGTGTGGTCGCGCATTCCCCTAAGAAAAAAAGGTTATTTCAAATTAAAAGTATTTGCAATTTTTAAGACTCCGTTTCATCCCATGGAAATTAAGCTTTCTGTCTAGTTGTTATTGATTTAAAACGCTAAATAATATTTTAGACCATTTAAATAAAGTTTTTTTTTTATTTTGTAATAAATTTACATTCCGATTGATGCTTTAGCAATTATTGCTTCTATAATATAAACGCTTTTTGAGATAGTGATTTATTTTATTGCGTTGCTATCATGAGGTTACAATATTCCTGGAGCGAATGCCCGGCCTGGCGAACCCAGCCTGATGCATTAGCCCTCGCGCTGGGCCTAGGTAAGGGTGCGCCCGTCGCGCTGGCCAGCGTCGCACGTGAGATGTTGACCAGCGCGGCGGCGTGGGAGGCTGTCGCCTCCTTCTGTGAGGATGTTATCTCGGGTTTTAGCCGAGTATGGAGTTTTTACCCGATTCCGGCATATCCTTGGGTTGGCCTCGTCAGTCGGTCCCTTGTGAATCCGTAAAAAGGGTCTCCCCTCCTTAAAAAAAATAAAAACATTCCTGAAGCGAAAAAGCACCTTGTAACAAAAATTGTAAAATGATACTTTTATTTTGCTGTTTAACCGCCTCTTCGTTGCTTTAGTAGTTGATACCGCCTGGTTTCGATGTAATGATTATGATGGAACTATCAGGGAAAATGAAGACTTGGAGCTTTCCAGATGTAAATAAAAAAATATTAGCACGTTGTAACACCGTTTTTTCTTAAAATTTCATAAAACACTAATTTTGCAAAAACACTTTGGTTTCACTGTAGTTTTAACACAAATTTCACAACTAAAATCATAATTACAATAACTTTGTCAATTAATTTCACAATATCAATGTCAAGTGTCAACGTCAACGTCGTTTCACGTCACGTCAGTGACATTTGCAATTATCTTTGGTCATTATTCAATTTTTGCATAAACAAAATAAATCTCGCGTTTATCCTGGCCTTATTTACAAAGATAGTTTTTTTTCGCCCAAAATCCCGTGCTTCCCTTTAGGTGGGTTGATTTTCTCAAAATTCGGAATTTGACATTTAAACAGTTTGTTTTGATCATTTCTATAGACATATTAAAATAAAATACACTTAGAGCTACAGATCATATAATTATGGTTTCGTCGAATAGAATTTGGAAAGCATTCACAGTTTGTTTATGGTTAATTTTACATTACGTTTTGTTTTTCAACCAAACTTATAACCTTGGCTGGAAATGCTTATTGCAGATTGTAGAATCTCGAAAGATCCGTATGTTGACTTGACACATCTTGAAACAAGTTAAGAATCTTACGAGTGTTATGAAATGAATTTGGTTTCGTCGTCAATACGACGCTTAACATTCGGCAAACGGACCTCGGTTCTAGTGGCTGCATAAATGCAAATCTGTGCTTAAATGGAACGCGCCCTATCTCACCGTAGTCTGTGACCGCGTCTATGCTATGATCTCGGAACTGGATACCTAGTCTGTGAGACATCGACCGAAGTAATTTGTTATTGATTATGATTTGCGAACAGCATTTTAAATCTTAATTTCTGCGAATAAAATCCATAGGTATTTCTCCCGTTTTCCGTGTGAATTTAATTTGAAAAGCTACAGTGAATTTTCAAAAGTCAGTTATTTTTGTTTTAAAACAGATTTATTTAAAACAGATTTTGTTAATTTTATTTTTATTAGTGGGTAAATTGATTATTAAATCAAACATATTACATTTCCAAAATTCGCCTTTTTCATCCCTTATTTCATTAAAAAAACCTGGTAGTAAGCGGCATCTTAGTGGGATTAATGCATACATTGAGTAACACTTGCGAATTTCATGTTAAATTCTAAATTTTCACAATATTAAGTTTCTCATCCTTCTTTGGCAGATAACTCACAAATGAAGCTGTTTTCTTTTTATTAATAGCAATAATTATACACAAAATAGGTGCTCTCCCCTCCATATGTCCTTTTTATTAACTAACCAATAAGAAACTTTGACAATTCATTGAAAATTATGTTTGGAATTAACTTGCAATGTTTATTACATGAAATTCAAATGTATTGACTGGGATTCCTTCAGAACTCAGTGTTAGACCCACTGACCCTAAGATTATAGGCATATTTAATTATATTTTTAACCTAACACTGCTATGAATCTCCAGGGCAGTTCCCGGAGGCCGTAGGGCTCCGCTGCTTAGCTAGACAAACTAACCTAGTATCGAGGAATTCTGTGGAATTACACAAGTAATATTAGTAGAAACAGAGAATAATAAACGAATTGAATTGAATAAGAAACTGGAATTTTATATCTCTGACCCGTGATCGCAGAAACTTAGCATCGAAGGTATGATCTACTAACAACCGCTCTGGGGAAAACTACTAATAAAAAAAAAAGAGAAACATATAACTATTTGTTGGTGTACTTTATTGCCCCTCATTTTATAGTTTTGTACCCAATTTGTACCTGATTTTTACCTGCCGAGATTGATCAAACAAACCTGAACCATCCTGCCCTTGGCTTGTATTAATTAAAGATTTAGTTAAGTGCTTTGCATTGAGGGATTTTGTTTACTTCAGTAACATTATGCATAAGTGAATTACAACCATGTACCTACCAGAATAAAGCTTTTCATTTTGTATCGGACTAAAGGAATAAGTTTGTTTTTTTTTCTTTAACTTTAAGATTTCTCTATATTTCTACAATTCAGCAAGTAAAAGCACGACAACGTATACTAGACGTTGAAATGAAACGTTTGAGATTTACTCGCGTATTAAAAACGGTTTCAAAAATTTGTCCCGTCGTCGTTTGGAATCCTTTTTAGCGTTCATCACGGGATTGCCAAAAAACCAAATAAGTTTTTTGGCAATCCCAGTTCCAAACCCAATTCAGGCATGCAGAAGAAAATCCAGAAAGCTGTTTAATTAAAGAATCATTAAGATTAAAAGGACTGTGTGAACTGTGCACATTGCATATACCATTTTATTATTTTTTACCATTTCTCTGGAATTTCCGATTCACCATATTTTGTGGCACACAATTAAGGACATGTACAGAGAATGCAATATGGGGGTAGATCCTTTTTCCCACGTAATATATATTTTTAATTTATGAATCATACTCTGATAATTTTTTAAAGACATAACGACTCCTTGAGAGGATTGCCCTTACAATAGAAGGTCACTGCCTCGCAATAAAAGGTCACTGCCTCGCAACAGGTCTCACTACTTACTATGTTTTCAACGCTAGTTGGCAGCGAGTAGTAGACCGCTTAGTAGTCTACGCCAGACAATGCTCAAGGGTGTAAACTAGGTGGACTTGTTTGGAATTATGAGTACAGGATGGATCAGGAACTCCTCATCTACCCTGTACTCATGATTAACATCTCATTCTATTCTTTTTATACAGGATTTTTCGTCGCCTAACAAGATAAAATTCATGCTTTTCTAGCTGCCCCGATGCTGATAACTACTCTACATCGGAGATATTGTGAGTTCGGTTTAACAAGTAGTGGATTAACTGGAAACATATTATAATTGGATGCCTTTTGCACGTATAATTTGTCAAAAAATCACATGCGCTCTAAAGCAACTAATGATTATTTCGGATAAAGATTTTTGACTTTTAAAGTTCAAATTTCAACATTAAATTACAAACTCTAATTAAAGTTGACCGAATGCATGACATATTTATTTTTCACAATATTTTGTTGGCTCTACCAGAATTTTCATTACTGTGTTTAGGTCCATCTGCTGGAAAATCGTTCAATTTTGAATGATGAAAATTGTTCCATATCTAGCGAAAATCCAACAAACTTACTTCTTTACATTCAGATGAAACATTTAGAATCACCTTGGACGGGCGGGTGAAACAATTTTAATATTGCACGCTCTGCTCACAGCAGACCACCGTAAAATGTAAATACCCGGTTTGTGTACTTCATTTATTTCTAAGCAAAATATCCGGCTTTAATGAGGTCTTTTAGGAATGAAGTTCACAATTTCACGAAACGGGAATAATTGTTAGTATACTATTATCAAGAGTAAATGCGGTATTCCATAGTAATGCCCGAAATCAATGATGTGCTAAGTCTAAATCAATGATGTGCTGTGCTAAGTATATGATCGCAGTGTTTTGTAATAATTACGAATATTTTAAATAGAAATCGACGTGAAGTAAAAATGCTATATAAAATCTCTTATTGTCAGAACACAAAAATATTTTTAACATTGTTATTATTAAGGAACTCGTTGCGCTGTGGTAAAAGCCCTTGGCATCGAGGTTTATGTTAAACGAAGTTCGCCATGGTCACAACCCTGATGTGGCCAAAAATAAAAAACGTTTTGAGCTCTCCCGTGCTTGGGAAAGCAGCTTAAATGGGTCCTACTCCTGACCTGCTTGTGTCAGTTATCTTATTCCATTGAGCAAAGCCCGCGAAGGATTGAAGAAATAGAATTTGAATCTGCATTAACATTATGTATTTGTACACTATCGTGTCCTCGGCTCGTAGCAAGAAAACGACAAATCGACTCACAGTAAAAGTGCGTATGTTCTGCAGAGGGAGGTTTTGTGTTAGTGAAAGGCAGTGCCAGCATGGCAACCTATTATACCGCATGGTGCATTGGCCGGATGGATTGGAAGTATGTACTCGGCTCGGCGATCCCAAAATCACTTGTCACGGGGGCGTTCCGCGACAGTGATCCCTAGATGCTAACTGTTACCCCCAGCGTAAAGGAATGACAGGCTGACGCTGCTCTGTTCAAAATTACAACTTCGTCTATGAAGACAGTGGAAGGAGAGGGAGTGGAAATTTAGTAGAGAACGGAGGCAGTGGAGTGTATCATTCTCATGCCACTCCGACGCATATGGTTAGCTGTTAGAAGGTTGGCCTTTATGTATATTCAGCCCATCTCCCTGCCTCGTCCATAGTAATTCCTCACAGGTGTTAAGGGCTGCCCTGTAGTCAACATACAGCTGGCCGAGCTGCTTCTGGGTGCTCCAGAAAATTGACGTCTAGCTGGATAAGTATGTTCAGATTGGACGGAGAGAGTCTCACACACTCCTGTCGAATACCCATCAGGGCTAAGCTGCAAACAGCATTTCACCTTTTAAAAATAGCCATTAGATTGGATAAGCAAATATCATAGCAGATGTCCGAGCCCTCAGCCTTAAAGGCCACGGATATCATATAATTTTTACAAAAATATAGATACGAGTACATAGATAAATTCTTTATTGTACATCACAAGTTAAAATCAATAAAAGTATATTACAAAATAACGTACTATGGGCAGCCTTATCGCATTGAGCGATTTCTTCCAGGCAACCTTAGTATGGATAACATTTACGGAAACGAATTATTGGAGAAGTTGGCAATGTACAACATTAAACATAACTAAGTATAACACATACTATAGGATACTTCCACAATTACAATAAACGCAAACAAACACACATACATACACGTATAATATTACATACAAACATACATATTAGGTCCTTACATATGAAATTGGCGTTTTGTATGGTAGGAACATAAAGTCGATTTTTTTAATATAATATATTTATTCAATCAAAGTATGTACCATTGCTATCTATGCACTTTTGCCATCTCATAGGTAATTCAGCGATCCCTTTACTAAAAAAACCTTCGGATGGCAATCAATAAATTCTTTGAAGGCGGTTTGGACTGCCGACTGCCCCATCGGAGTTGAAATTTTTCCTTTTCAAGAAGTTATCCAAATTTCGAAAAAAATCGTAATCTGTTGGAGCAAGGTCCGGAGAGTACGGTGGATGTCTTAGACATTCCAATTGAAGCTCCTCTAATTTGGTAGCCGTCTGTTGTGCAGTGTGTGGTCAAGCGTTATCATGAAGCAGCAGTGGCCTAGAGCAATTGACCAGCCTCGGTTGTTTAGCAGCTAGCTTTTCCATCATGGTTTGCAGTTACTGACAATAGACATCTGCCGTAATCGTCTGGCCAGATTTAAGAAAGCTATAGTGAACGACACCAGCACTAGTCCACCAAACGCTCACAAGTACTTTTTTGGAGTAAATTTTCGCTTGGGGCATGGTTTGGCTGGTTCGGCAGGGTTCAGCCATTGCGATGAGCGCTTCCGATTATCGTACAGGACCCACTTTTTATCACAAGTAATGATTCGATTTAAAATCCCTTCATTATTGTGCCGGTTGAGTAAGGCAACGCAGCAGTCAACGCGCGTTTGTTGATTTGCTTTACTCAATTCGTGAGGTACCCACCTTTCAAGCTTTTTCACCTTCCCAATTTGCTTCAAATGGATTAAAACAGTTTTATCACTAGCACCGCAGCGTCTTTCCAATCTATACAAGGCCAATTGGCATCCATAGGAAACTGGTCGCGTATTTAATATAATGTTATTTTTAAATCAGTGATTACAATGTATACACGAATTTTGCGTACTGCTCGTGTACAGTTCGTAACGTAAATACGTGCGTCCTGGTTCCGGACTATACTACATCACTTACCTACGCCTGACAAGAGTTTATTAGATATAGTTTAGAAAAATTAGTTATAAATATATGAAATGATATTTGAACTTTATTAGTGTAGGATTACATAAATAAAAATGGCTCTTTATTTAAAAGTAATGTTATACTATTACTTTTAATTTATTAGCAATTAGAAAGTATTATTAATTTTTTGCAAAATGTTAAATGCAAGGCCGTGTTTCCTTCTTTTTGTACTTTTTTTACTTATAGAACAACACACAAAAAAAACAAGAAAAAAAGTTATGAGATAAAACTCGAAGCTGTAGGTTAGGTTAGGTTAGGTATTGTGATGGAGCAATCGGGAAATGAGCCTCGTCAGTCGGCCCCTTGTCGAATCCGTAAGAAGGATTTCCCCTCCTAAAAAAATAAAAGTATTGTGATGGAGCGGGCGCGAGAGGTTGACCTTCTCGCCTCACCGCTCCTGCCCAACTCCACCAACTCCCTTTTAAGCAAGCTGGGGATGAAATGGCCCGGCCGGCCGACAACCGGTTGGGAGACACTTTTCTACCCCTGGCTTGCCCATCTGGGGGGTCAAATTATTGCACTTGTCGACCCCTCCGTAGAGAAATAAGACCGGGCGCTTGGGTAAGCTACGCTGGCTCGATGTCGGGCCTATTCTCCAGGGGGCGCACTCAGGGAATGGCTAACGCCGATCCCGATTGTGTCTCTATGGAGGTAGAAGTTGCTTGGGAGGGTGGTTTAGCCAGGTTTGGGGTGTATACCCGAGTCCAATGGCATATCCATGGGGCGGCCTTGTCAGCTTTTAGCTCCTTGTTGAATCGTAACGATATTCCCTCGCCTTAAAAAAAAGGTTAAGTATTGTCACCATCGTTCGGGGAACGGGTAGTCCGATCCCAAACGTGCCTCCATGGAGGTGGAAGTTACTGGAAGGTGGTTTAGCCAGGTATGGGATTTATACCCAAGTCCAATGGCATATCCAACGGGCGGCCTTGCCAGCTTTTTAGTCCCTTGTCGAATCGTAGATTCCCCCGCCCAAAAAAAGGTACTGTGACCATAAACAGCGGAGCGAGCGAATCTGCATGTTGCTTGCACTGTGCATGCTGCATACAAATTGTTAGATCACTTGAGAAAAAAATATTTTATTAAGGAAAATCCACTTCAGCGCCACTTTTGCATGGAAACAGGCTAAACCGAACTGAAATGATCTGTATTATTATAAACAAAGCATACTTATTCCGATCCATACACAATTAGTCCCTATGCGTACCTACACCTACTGGCACTGTATATTATGGAACAAGCTAGTTAGTTAGGTCCCTACGAAGTATACGCGAGTATTTGCGTATTAGTCTTGTATACATTGGAAGAACTTAGTAAAAAAGTGATTTTCAATCTAAACGCCATTAGTTTCACACCCTTGCGTTCTGGCCTTGTACAGAATGGAAAGACGCAGCACCGCAGCCTGCAGCTAACTCGGACGTGGTTTGCGATGGATCCGCTTCCACAATAGCCTTCAATTCTTCATTATCAACTTTGGTCTCCGGCCGTCCACGGGGCTTGTTCTGCAGGTCGAAATTTCCAGAACGAAAACGTTGGAACCAAAAACGCACTGTGTTTTCTTTTGCGGCACCGTCGCCATACACATCATTAACCCTTCGAGCCGTTTCTGCAGCACTGGTGCCACGGTGGAAATCGTACCCGTAAATAACGCGATATTTCAAGTTTTCCATTTTGTAAACTGAGTGATGCAAAGAATAAAAACAGTTGAGGAAAAAACAAGTGAATTATCATTTTCGAAACACAATTACATGAGTAAATAGCTGTATAAATTTGAATTTGGAATTCCTTACCATAGAGGAGATATTTGAGATCAAAGTGGCCAGTACGGCAAAACGCCAATTTCATATGTAAGGACCTAATATTAAGTGACTCTGCACGCCTGGCGGCTATAGGTAAGCTACTCCATAAACACGCTGCCTGGACTGCAAAATACTTATGTTTAAAATTAGTAAAGTGCTTTGGAATACTTAGGCTCGTATTAATAGTCGCATCTCAAGTAAAAGCTCGATCTTGAGTAGCAGTTCTGACGTTTAATGTATGGCACATCTGTCAAAAATAACAGCTCAAGATCGAGCTCGCTCTTGAGATGCGACTATTAATACGAGCCTTAGTGTCAGATTTTGCTCGGATCTAATTGCGAGTGAGTGAGTGTTACAAAGAAATGTAAAATTGGTATCAAGTAATATACCTCAATTTTTAACGGTATTACTGAAGGGTATAGAAACACCATTAAAGGGGATGTTTGGGAGCGTAGTCCAATCGACTTTGGCTGTATTTCTTGAACTACCAATAAGAATAACGCTAGTTTTAGCTGGATTTACAGTAATACCGTACGATTGGCTCCATTCACAGATCCTCACTAGGTTATTTATGCTTATTAACACATGTAAACAAATGTATTTACGCAATCTCCTCTGATAAATGGAGAGCCCACCAAGTATCGAAAAAGACAATTTCCGGAGAAAAAATATTCCGCTTTGTAAAGCTTCCAGCTTTTTCTGGGAGCATCAATTAAAATGTCCTTTGTTTGTTATCTATATAAAAAGAAATGATTTGTTTTTTTGTGAGGAACACACTGAAACTATTGTGCTCCCCCTAATTCTGTTGCTGATCAATATTGCGATCACGTTCAATTTCACAGGCCACGCACGGCTCAGTGACGACAGTTTTTTTAAACAAAATACAATAATGCATTGCTTTAACCCAGAACTTAACTAAAATAAACACTGACAGTGCGCCGATGACTTTTTTATTATTTAAATTGTAAAAAATAGTCGTATATACGACACTTGATTTAATGCTCTTTTTGTGGAGTAGTACTGATGAAGTAAAATTGAACGCAAATGTGTTTATAAATGTTTTACTAAGAGTGTGTGTTAAGGGAGATAATTTTAATTGAAAAATTACAAAAAGTGCATTCAGAAGTAAATTAAGTTTAGGCCACTTTACGAAATCTACACTTACAGGAGTTGCTTATTATAGATTTTTTAATTACTGGATTATTCATTCAAAATGTAATCAATTATAGTTTTAGCGTGATCATACAATTATCCTTTGTTTATAAAATCATATTTGTTGTAGGTATATTATGAAATAGTTAACATTGAAGTTTATTGTTATTGTGAAATTAAGTGGTTTTTACAGCATTATCGAGACATTTTTCAATATTCTATTCACTTATTGAGTTTTTTTGTCTTTTTACATCAACAGTGAAGACCATAAAACCAAGAGTTCAAAATAGACGCCAGGTGGTGTTACTCGTGTAATCATGCAGTTTGTTGAAAAAAATATACTTAGTTAAGTTAATAAACAGATATTAAGCTTATGTTAATACAACATAAAAAGCAATTTTACAAACTACGCTTTAAAATGTACTTAAAGTATGAAATAAACATTCTACATCATGGAACAAAAATAGTAGATTGTTCACCGCGGGAAGAAAGTGACAGATTACCTGCGAGGGAGTAGTTTGTGGGCCGAACGCGCAGCCGAGTGCCACAAAACTCCCGAGGTAGGAATCGGACTTTCTACCTAGTGCTACATAGTGCTTTATACCACACATGTGAGGAACATATAAAAACGTGTTTGATTGAAATTGTTTATGGTAGAATTATATTAATATGAAAATATTATTACATTTGTATGGGTGTCATCTCAATATCACTTCCACTACTAGAATTCGGCATTTTAACTTTAATTACGTAATAAACTCACGTCGTAACAAAAAATTACTATAAGTAAATTCACAGATTTGATGAAAAATTTGGGCTACTTTTTATTTTTTATGATAACACAGAGATCTGAGATCACACAGCCAACTTGCAGCGCGGCAAAACTCAGCGCAGGTCGTGGTGAGTGGAGGAGCGCGTTCCCCCGCCTCCACCCCGCGGAGGCTCTAACAGGTTAGATGGAATTTAGTATAACTTTTCCTCCTGCTAAAACACGATAGAAATGGATTTTCATATAACTTTTCCTCCCGCTTATTTAGTTCGTAGAAAAGACTAACTTTCTCTTTCACTTTTGTGGGAATAATGACTGCTGTTCCGATCAGGTGTAGAATAAACAGTATTTCTAATGCAAGCACTCAGATAGGCAGAAAAGTTCCCATGAAATTGAATCACGGACCTCCAGGTTTTAAACACAACTTTGCTACAGGTTTTGTAATATCTATTAATATATGTTTAATATGCTGTTGATGAATATAACATATATTTAGTGTAGGTATCATAAATTATTATAGTATTGACTGTGTAGGTATAAGTTTTTTATTTGTTTTTTATTTCTTACTAGTTGTTACGTAGTAACTATCGAATCTTTGCTTGCTGCCCGGACAGACTTCGTTCTGTCAAAAGTTATTTAGGTATGTAGTCTGTGATTTGTATGGGAAAAGAAAGTGTTGTTCTTACTATTTTTTCACGCAATTTTATGTTTTTTTTTCTCCATAAGAACCTTCACGATAAGAACCTAGCAAGTTTCGGTATTCTTGATATCTACTTCAAAATTGATTCTTTAGCTTTAGAATTACGCCATATTAGATTAATAGTGACATCACTTTATTTTTCAAGTTATTCTTAGCAAGACCTTTTATTAATACCCATATTGTAGAAGTGCATTAAAAATAATTGGTCCGCCATCTTGGGTATGCCGCCAGCTTGGATTTAGAATGACGTCACACAGTCAACCATGCATTTTGATCCAAACTGTGTGTATACAAAATTTCAGCTCAATCGGTTAAAGATATCCATTTCAAAATTGATTTTCAAGCTTTAGAAGACCGCCATATTAGATTAACAGTGACGTCACATTATTTTTCGAGTTACTCTTAGCAAGACCTTTTATTTGATACCCATATTGTAGGGGTGCATTAAAAATAATTGATCCGCCATCTTGGGTATGCCGCCATCTTGGATTTAGAATGACGTCACATAGTCAACCATGCATTGTCATCCAAACTGAACGTGTATACAAAATTTCAGCTTAATCGGTTAAAGATATCTGCTTCAAAATTAAGTTGCAAGATTTCACCCGAACATATACCCGTACTTTGCAAGTTAAATAAAAGCTTATAAAAAACGAATTTACAACCCCTATTACACTTCTTTATGGGTGGAATTTTCAAAAAACTAGAAAACGCGTTCTCTATTTTCTATTTACCAACCTAAATAAAAAAAATTCACGCTGGAACTTCAAAAATAAGTATAAATTGAATAGGAATGTTTCCATCCTTCAACCCCTATTTTACCCCCTTAGAGGTTGGATTTCCAAAATTAATGTCTTAATGAATTTTTTAAAGAACCTTAAGCTTTCATAGTTTATGCTCGGCAACTTTGAATCAGTCAGGCAGGTCATGTACTAATTTTATGTACATTCCTATTATATTTGGCATTTTTGATAATTATACATGGGAATGGAAAATCATAAATACATCACAAGTTTGATATAATAAAAACCGGTCAAGTGCGAGTTGCACTCCGGCACCGAGGGTTCCGTACAAACTTATCTAAATATACAGGATTATTTTTTATCACCCCGGAAAATTTAAGGGACGCTTCAGCCATTATTATATAAAAAATAAAAAAGTGAAATTAAAACATAAAAAACTAAACTAAACTAGTGCAGTATTTTTGGATATTTTGTAAAATTCTTATAAAATTAAATAGGTGAGTTATTTTTATTACTAATATTTAAATCATTCTACTACCGTGTCCTAAAGCGTCCCTTAAATTTTCCTGGATGATAAAAAAGTAACCCTGTATAGCAGGGTTTCTTAAAGTGGGGTCCACGGACCCCTTAGGGGTCCGTAGCATGTGTATCAGGGGTCCGCAGTAGGTCAGTCTGTAAACATATTTACTAGAAAAGTGTGTAGTAATTGTCGAAGACAATTCCACAATTAGTTATCGTTCTCATTGAGGTCAACAGCAGCACCCTTCTCATTAACCAAGTAGTAAGTGTAATGAAAGAATCAATAATAGTTTTTTTTATTAATAAAAAGAAGGCTTTTTGACGGGGTCCGTGGAATTGTTTAAATTGTGGAAGTGGTCCATGACTGCAAAAAGTTTAAGAAACCCTGCTGTATAGGTTCCTAACTATGTAATGCACATATCTATTCTCATGTTTTTCCGTAATATATGCTATAAGACCTTTTCTTTTTTTTTTTTTTTTTTTTTTTTTTTTTTAAAAAAAACGTCGCCCCACACTAGGATTTTCTCCTGTGTCGTGGGTGCAGTTACAAACATAGAATATCACATGCACATACGCCCAGACCGGAACAAATTTCTGTAGGCCATACAAAACATTGTCCCGTACGGGAATCGAACCCGCGACCCGTTGCGCAGTAGGTGATCACTCGACCTCTGCGCTAAACGTGTCGTCAAGTTTCATGATTCTAGGTCAACGGGAAGTACCCTATACAAGTTGATTTTTTAATTATCATAAAAAATTTGTGTGCTTGTTCAGACAAGCAAACTGAACAACTTGCACTATGGGACCAACTTTGAAATCGCAAAAAAAAAGTCAGCTGTTCCATACAAAAGTTCAACATTCACTGTACCTTGATGTATGGAACAGCTGATTTTGTTTTTGCGATTTCAAAGTTGGTCCCATAGTGAAAGTTGTTCAGTTTGCTTGTCTGAACAAGCACACAATTTTTTTGTGATAATTAAAAAATAACCTTGTAGATTTTAATTCCCTTGTTAAATCATAAAATGCATATATATAACTTTTTCACAGCTGAAAGAAACCATACAGATATTTCTACGCGTTCCCGGGAAAAGATACTTGACAGACAGACGGACAGACGAATAACGAAGTGATCCTATAAGGGTTCCGTTTTTCATTTTGCGGTACGGAACCCTAAAAATGAAAAGTTTGTTTTCAAACAGAAATGTTTATGTGTAGATAGTACAAACAAACAACTGCTCTGAAGCTGGTAAAAAAGCAAAGAATCCGAGGGATCTTCACACCACAATAGCTCTATACTCAAACTGTCAACGTTAAAATAGTTGCAAAGTAAACGAAAAAAGCTTTATCGTTAAAAGCATCCCACAAAAATGTCCATCAAAAGTATTAAAGCCTGGGGTTAAAGCCCTTCAACTTAATTTAGGTACAACCATTATTAATTTATGGCTGATAAAAAAACAGAGTATCAATCAAGTCGTATTTGCATAATTATTATGTTTTTGGTTACATGAGCATTCGCTATTTGTGTATAATAATAATAATAATAACGTTTATTGGTATCTAATACAGGCTCTGCAGTTCTTAATTAGGACATTTTTATTAATTATACATATACAGGAAGTATTTAAGACGCGGTTGAACGATAACGTTTGTACTAGTTCTATAATTAAAACTGTATGACAAACGCTAACGTCTTCCATCGGACTTTATGATTATAAAATATAATGCCAAATACAGTTTAACATTTTTTTCTTGAGCAGCAATAGAAAAAAATATATATATTAAATAAAATTGATAAAAAATCAATTTTCTTATAGAGTACCTACGTGATGTATGTATGTGTGTGTGTGTGTGTACGCGTATGTCTGTGTGTATATGTGTATGTGTTTGTGCGTATGTGTGTGTGTATGTGTGTGTCAATTTATCAAGGTGGCCTGTGCTATGAATTTCATGCCATGGGAAAAATTATGTCAAAGATCACAACAACAGGTAGAAATTGAAGTACTTGCGCAATTGCTTCTTCTAAAAATGTTTTTTTTTTAAATTCCTCTGTTTCATCGTACGTAAGCCCTTGTAGCCATTTTATTAATTCAGATCTACACTTTTTTAAAGGTATTTTATAGATATTTAATAGCTTATTGATTTTATTGTACAAGTATGAACTTCGGGCAAAGTACTGCCTACCCGCAAGAGCTGTTCTATAGGGAATAGACCTACACACACGGTATTTCAAGCGTTTGTTAGCATTGAAAATATTGTCTTCCAGCGGGATTTCGGTGTGTCTGCGTAATATCATTTGGAGAACATAAAGCTGTCTGACAGTTAGCACTTCACATTCTTTATATAGTTTGTTGGTAGGAAATCTAAAAGGCTTTTTTGTCATCACCTTCAGGACAGCTCTTTGTGCTCTTTCAAGCTTTAAAAAGTGTGAAGCGCAAGCACCACCCCAAGCTGGAATACAGTAGGATAAAATTGATTGCGCTAAAGCAAAATATACCATTTTGAGTGTGTTTAGGTCGGCTGAATTACGCAATTTCTTAAAAATTGGGATGATTTTACGGACACGTGAAGTCAAGGTGTTTAGTTGAGTAATCCAGCTAAAAGTACTATCTAAATGAACCCCCAGATATTTGATGTTATCAGTACGAGATACTGGTAAGCAGTTGCAGTTTTGTTTAATGGTGTGGCAGTGATGAATCTTAACACAAAAAGTATCCATTTTAGGTTGTGAAGTTTGAGAAGCAGAGAATGTAATATATTTGGTCTTATCCACATTGTGTTAGATGGTTATCACTGAGCCAGTACGACACAATACGTAGCGCTTCCTCCATCAAGCGACAGGCGCACTCCCAATTGTTTCCCTGAACCAACAACACTGTGTCGTCTGCATAAGAGATAATTTTACAGTTTGGTAATGAAATTTGGCACAGGCTATTGATATACAACAGGAACAAGGTTGGCCCTAAGACACTTCCTTGTGGAACATTATATTATATTCATTATAGTATCTTATTATTACTATTGTGCACCAGGTTTTTTTAATCTTTATATGTTTCAATGTGGTTTGGGAAGGTGCTGATGTGAATGAATTATCGAATTCGGTATTAAAATACATTTATTACCGTTAAGTTTTATTGGTAGCATTTCCGCCACGAATCAAAATAAAGTCGTAAAACGTGTAAGGAAAGAAAAGAAAAATTTTTTTTAACTAAAATACTCATAAAGAAAAAAAATATGATACGTACAGTATGCATTAGTTATGTATTGTTATGACTTCCTGTCTTCTCTCCGTTATATTACCATTTATCGGTAAAAAGATCGTTAACAGTATCCTTATTATAACGCTCTGACTATACTAGATGCCATTACCATTTTCAGGTAACTGATCGATAATGTTAAATCATTTTACCTGTAAAAGGCACTGTAAAGGTTACTATACAAATAATACGATTTAGTATTAACGATACCTGCGATTGAGAGAAATACTGGAACCCGATTTTAAACGTTATTCCAAGCCCTGCGATCATTGATGCACTCGTATAATGTAACCTCATCATCATTATTTCAGCCAAGAGACGCCCACTGTTGGATATAAGCCTCCATACCGATCGGTCCTGCGCCTCCCGCATCCAGCGGCTTCCTGCGATATTATGTAAGCTGCGACCACCTGCGATAACAAAATTGACGCGCTCGATTATCAGGCTTAGCTGTCGTGTAGCTTCTTATGGTCCTCCTAGGAGAGATATCGGAGTAATAATCCTGTTGTCTTCCCTATGCTTCAGAATTTTGAATAGATACTCGTATTTCCTCTGTCATGTTGACACGGGTTTCCTTTTTCTATGGATTTAAAATTATGCTTGACAAGGAGATACGAGACCTTAGCCAGATTTAATACCGACAAACCGCAAATGATTGGTAGCGAGCTTCTAATGACTGTGGTTACCGCGCTACACTACATCAAGTGTACTCATGAGTTGGAACTCCATCTCACCGATGTTTTTGGATAAAAAATAAATATTATGCTATATAACAACTAGAATATTTTAAATAGAACAACTTACGTTGTATTTATTGAGTGCTCCCAACAAAAACGTGAAAGATAAAGGTATAATTGTTTGAATTCACAAACTAAAGAGACAATACATTTAAAGTACTACTTCATTACACAGGGCGCTGTTGACGAAACACGAAGCAATGTCCGTTTGATAAAATATTAATCAAACTGAATCCCATTTAATTAATTCCGGCGAAATAATGAACGTCCCAAACTAAAACTACGTGTTACGTTTATTTCGCTAGACAACTAGTAATATGTGGGACGAAACACATTGTTATGAATGGAACGGTTTTCACAAGTTGTGTGGCGCACTGCGACGACACTACTATATCAGTAAATGTATGTAAGTATAAAATGTTATACATATGTAATTTCTAATTGAAGACAAAAATAAAAAAGTGTTTCAGAGCTACTCTATAAAAAGGTGTACGTGTACGAGTATTCCTGCGCGTGAATGTGATGTTTGGAGTAGGGCTTCCATTCCGAGATTTCGGATCACTGAACTCAACTGAATGAAACTGGCTAGTTTTAATAAAATGTACTCCTATTTCCGGAGGCAGTTCCAGAATTCCGATATTAAGCAAAAACTCACTGGGGCATTTTTTTTATTGATATGAGCGGCTATGGTTTGACACTGCGACCTAGAAGATCTATTGTGACCGCCACTATTACAGTTCTCCCGCAAGCCCTGCATCTTCTAAGAAGTGCAGTATTTTCTTGGGGGAGAGGTGCTTGACCTCATCTGGTAACAGTAAGTGTTTGCCCAGATGTAGGCTGCGTTTACGCATCAGTGGTCCACAGTTTGTGAGCAAGTGCACAGGCGTCTCTTCTGCTTCGTGACAGACCCTGCACTCTCTGCACTCACTCAACCCCATGATGGACATGTGCTTGTTAAGGCCACAGTGTCCAGTGAGGGCTCTGACCAAAGTGCGTATGTTGTTCCTGCTTAATCCTCGGATCTGTTTGCAGGTACTACGGTCATAGGCTTTTATGAGTGCCTTAGAGTGTTTAAGTCCTGGCATATGTAGCCATGCCTTGTAGGACTTGTTGTCGTAATGGGGTGTCACTGGGGCATAGTTTGGGATGTATTGAGGGAACGCTGTGACCCTGTCGGTGCTCTAGTGCTTGCTGCGTGGATCAGCAACGCGTAAGCATGGCAATAGCGTAAGTGACGGTGGTCGCAAACCCCTAGTACCTATAGCTTTTAATCAGCTTGTCATCTTGATATCGTAACCGGTATAATCTGTTACGATATCAAGATGACAAGCTGTCTGCTTGGTTATGCCGTTGGGACTCCGAAATGCTAGTAGCTAATTCACTCGTGTCGCTTTAAAAGATCTATAACTTCACTGTTTTTTAATATAACTAAGTTGGCAAACAGGCAGGCTGAGGCTGCCCACCTGATGGTAAGTGGCTACAGTCGCCTATGGTACATGCGGTTCCCATAACACTTGCAAATATACAACCCTACAAGGACACCAACATACTTTGGCAACTTGTTGGACATAGGCCTACGCATCCCCAGCGGCTTTCTGCGACCTTCACTAGATCGTCGGTCAACCTTATGGAGGGGCCTACCAACGCTGCGTCTTCCGGTACACAGCCGCCACTCGAGGACCTTTTCGCCCCAACGACCGTCAGTCCTGCGAGCGATGTGTCCTGCCCACTGCCAGTTAAGGTTTGTCTTTGGGCTACATCGGTAACTCTAGTTCTTCTACGGATCTCATCATGTCTGATGTCATCGCGTAGAGAAACATAGCGAGCATAACCCTCTTCATTACCCCTTGAGTGACCTTAAGCCTTCTAATGATACCTAATGTAAATAGCCATGTCTCAGTTTCGTACGGCAACTTATCACTGGCAACACGCACGAATTGAAGACTTTCGTCTTCAAACACGGCGGTAGATGGGCCTAGAATATGCCGAATAGGATTCGTCGACTTACCTCTTTAGAAATAGTCGGGAGACTATTTCTAGTGGTCTGGTAAGAGATCTAGTAAATGTATCAATTACATTCATTATACTTTTTTCAAACGCATTATCACACACTCTTGTATTACCGATTCAATGGCTGTTTTAATTAAAGGAATTCTGAAGGAAATAGAGTTACACGATAAGGGGCTAATTTTCACGAGAATCAAACATAAGACCAATATTGAACAAAAGTAATAAATAAATATAATTCTACAGAATTCCATATACATCACGATATCAATTACCCTCACAATCACCCATTACTATTGCATGTGCTTACAAATGAAAATTAATTATTATCGAACATTCAGCAATGATTCGAGGTGTTTGTTAGCAGCACGGCTTTGATTTCAGTAAACGCCACAATCAACGTTTTAGGGTTGTAACAATTCTTATGGCTTTGGTTCGGTGCCAAATAATTGTAATGGCTGAAACAATATAAAATAGCTTCCTCGTAACATTAACAGCGTGACATTTTATGGTTTGTTTTCTCGCTGCAGGACGATTTGTCCTTAATAAATAGTACTATCAAAACATTGTCTTTGTGTTTGTTTGTGATATAAGTCAGAGTAAGTAACCAAGTAATTTCAATTTATTTGTATTAGGTACATACGCAGCTTTCATCCTAAGATTAGACAGAACCTAAAGATAGACCGAGAACACTGAACCTGGACAACCTAAACAATGAACACAATATAATATCAATAATCTTAAAAGTAACAAAAAACACAAACAACTAAATAAAGAAATACTTAAGAACTTGGATAGTTGCAATGATAATTATGACTAATATTATCAGTTTGTTGCCATTCTTGTATTCTAGATATGTATTTAAGGTATAATATTGTCTTACCTGGATCACAGAGGTGCACACATGGTGCACACCACCACTGCTTTGTACCAGAAATAGGTACCTACGGTATGAGTATAAGTTTAGTATCCATGCAGACGTACCGAACCCTGAAATTAATTAATCTTATTTCTACAATTTTGATATTACTTCAGACTCAAAGTCTATTTCTGGATATTTCTGTATTATGTTAATCGAGGTGACTTATTCGACATTATCATTATGCCTTTTGTTACGAATTTTCATCAGACATAATTATATCTATTTCGAGAGACATGAATTAAAGTACTTACACGCTTTCGTTGCCAGCTAATCGCCTTATTTCGAAAGTCATACATAATATAATCATCATCTCTATTTTGTACTCAGTTACCAAAAATATTTTTGGAGCAGTAATATTATATCTACTTATAGTATCAGCTTATTTAAGGCCGCGCAAAAAAAAATATTCCTTAGGAATTCAGGATCAACGCTTAGTTATAATATGATAATTTCAATGACAGGTTCTGTGAATAATCTGCAAAAAAGGCACTCAACCACTTAATGTAATGTCAAGTAAAGAACAAGTATCAAGATAGTTTACACTGGGATATAATACTTACGCATTTCATTCAAAACTTACTTGTAGAGTTTATCGACCAATCAGTGGTGTCAAAGTACCCAACCTAATTCAATCACCCCATATTGTTCTACGACACGTAACCTTTAGCGCCAAACATTACAGCCCCAAAAAAAAGGATTAATGAAAGAGAAAACAAATGTCCCGGTTCAATAGTTGTTTCTTTTTCAAATATGTTAAGGCTGGGGAATGAAACCCTTTTAACCATTTACAACTATTAAAGTTATTAGTACAAGTAATTTAATAAGTCGTAATGTACCTGACTGGTGTAAAAGTGTTTCAGGGGCTTTGACCATAATTTCCAAAATGATGGATCGCATTTTGTTTTCGACCCCATTAATATGGAAATTAAATAAAAGGGCCTGAAGAGTAGACCACTGTGAACCTAGCCACGCTGACCTAAATTCAACATGGCCACCACTCAAAATGTCAAACGCCGTGGTTCTGTATCTAGAGTATGTTTTATAGTCTATTCAAGATAAGAAGGTTCCCGTGACAGGACGATATTTTCCGTTTCATGTATACTATTATAGTTTCCATGATTTAAAATATTATGTTTTAAAAATATAACATCTCTTTATGTTATTTTTCTCAAAAATGCAATAATTAATTCTACATTAAATAGAAACAAGATTATCAGTTCAGTTCCCTTTGCTTTTTCCTACGATAGATGTTACCACAGACATATAAATATGTCTGTGGATATTACTAACTTTAGATAATAAATAACATCCTTTTGAAGTTACCACAGACGAGTAATTATGTATTGGAAGTCACAATATCAATTAACCTTATAATTAATTCAAACAAATTATTGAGACTTCATCAAATAAGTAAATATTGTAAAAAACTGATGAAATTATTTTATACAAATCTACTAAAGTGGAATCAATTGACGCTAAAACGCCAACAAATATTTCGCCATTGTCCTTTACTGATAATTTTAAAATGGTAATTAGATTGTTGAATATCATTTTATTGAAGTTACAATAATTATCAAGGAAATTATATTTCTATTACTGGAATCCCTGTTCAATATTCCATAGGTCAACTATAGGTCCATAGGTTCCGTAGGTTCAATAGCCAACCTTATTTAGAAAAACCTCTTCGTTTGTAAAATTTTTGCTTCTTCTAAGAGCCAATATAACAAGATGTCAAATCTACAATAAAAAAACTATATACCGCGCTCCGAGTTGCGCAAAGTGAAACAATTAATATTAGAAGGCATAAAAAATATCACAGCTGAAAAATAGCGAGAATGCATAAACTATATTATTAAAGAAGAGGATAAAATGTGCCCTCTTAATGATCTGATGGATAGTGTGTGTGATTCTTTTATAATCCGAGTTGATGATGATGACGAAAATGATGATATATGTGATGATGATTAATAAATATTTTTATTTAAGAAATATGTTGTTTTACTCTGTTTTTCCATTTATCACATAAAAAATTACATTCTAGCTAATGTGCATTGAGTGCACAAAAGAAACGCAATTTATAATTGAATTACTTGATCTAATTCTGTTTCATATTTTGTGTGATTAAATATTTGAAAAAAATCGAAGCAGAAAAGGTTATTGATATCTGATTCGTCTATGGTTGACAACTGTCAGAATTCCGTCGAATTAAAAATCAGACTGTAGCTGTACCCGCGAACTATGTTTCGCCTTAAAAGTTCAAAGAACAAACTGTAAATCTACTTTCCCGCGGGAACTACTTACTTTTCCGGGGTATAAGTAGTGTCGCGTGGGGGTCTAAATGAGAACTCACATAGGTACGTGGACAACGAATTTATTTGCCCCGGTAAAAGTAGGCGTGGGTTTTATAGCCGACTGGTAATATGCTTTCGGTCCAGACTTCCCTGGTAGTGGCCGAGGTGGTAGGTGGCGCGACGAGTGGTGGTGAGCAGCAGTGGCTACGGCACGAAAGGTACTTATAAGATGGCGGCGAGTCGACGAAAACCCGTCGAACGGTCGCCGACTTCAATAAATCCCAATGTGGAACCCTGAAATCACATATTTCGGCCGCGTAAGCGAGGTTGCCTATCATCCGCCGATTGCAATAGCCAATTCACCTGAGCCAAGCCAAGAAAGTTGGGAGTGGAAGTAAGCAGCAGGTGAAGTGGCAAATGATTACAATCAGAGCGGAGTGTACATTAATAAAAAAAACAATGCGCAGAAAACATGATAAAATATACTAATTGCTTAATGAAGAAACTATTCTTTACATAGAATTGAAATTTTACAAAAATAAGTAATTAAAATTTTGAAGGTATAATTTTAAAAAATACGTACTGGCGAAGTTAATTAATTATAAGGCTTACAATGTTTAGCAGATTAATACTAATAAGCTCACACTCACTCAACACAATTATATTCAATGTTTCAATATTGATAAGAAGAAAAAAATGATTTGCAACAAGCCACTATGATAACTAATAACTACTTAAAAAACTATAATAGGTAATTGCTCAACACTCACCCTATCGGGGAAGATTCCAGTGGAAACAAATTATTTTTAAAAAAATATGTTTAGGTCAATACGTGACCGTGAAATATTCGACTGTTGAAAATGCGAAATATCCAACGGAGATAAAGGATAGTTTAAGACTATGCTCCGTGGAAGCTCGACAGCAGTCTGACGATTGAAATGGTTCGCCGGGTGACGACGTAATACATAACTTTCACCTTTAAACTTGTTCGCTAACAAAAGGCGAGTTTTAGGGTACCGCGCGTGGTTAGAAGTAAATCCGTTTAATTAATCGATGCATTAGTGTTGCAGTTTTGTAAAAAAATATTGATTTCTTTTTTTATTATTGTAGTTATTAGTTATTTAAGTTTAGTGTATAATATTAGTTAGGTTTATTTTGTAATTAGTTTTGTATTTTAATGTTTTTTTTAATAAATATTGTTTAATGGATTTTAAATTTTAGTTTCTAATTAATTATGAACGTATAACGTTACATTACCCCCTCGCGTCACCAAGGATTTTATTCCTCTTAATAAAATCCGCACTCAGTAATTAATTTAATAGTTTGTATTTACACTTTCATTCATATATTTCATACATCACGCTTACAAAGGGCAACAATAAAATTTTCTACTTATTAAATATTGACGCATCCTACCAATACAATAGGTTCCTGTTAAGTATGAACTGGAACCCATACAAACTGTGTACATACTTTTGATGTTATTATGCGATTCGGCTTACGTAACGATAAATTAAATGAAAATTATTATATTTAAAACAAAATGGCATTTATTAATATTACCTACTTATTAAGGCCAGCTAATTTTAAATCTTTTATATGCCATACACCTAAGTCTTTACCCTTCATATCCTCTAGAACGTAAACTAAAGGGGATTTTTTAGCAGTGACACGGCATTTAATAAATTTAGGTGCCAATTATTTGCTGAAGTACTTATCCTTGTCGCTAAGCACATAGGCTCGCTTCATGACGATGTCACCTACGTTAAATTCTGCTTGTTTACGGCGCAAATTATAATGAGCTTTATTTTTTTCATGTGCATGCCAAAGTTTTGCTTGCACCTCATCAAAAATATTGGACAAGCAACCTAAATTTTCCGCGTATATATCCCGCGGTAGGAATAAAATTTCTTCACCTAAGTTTGTATCCGTGTAATGAGTACCACAAGTGACGAGTTCCCGGCCGAATACTAAAAATGATGGCGTAAATCCGGTAGCTTCGTTAACAGCGTTATTAATTGCAAACTGCACTTTCGGTATAAAAATATCCCAGGTTCTGTGGTCATTATCGACAAAGGTTGAAATGCAAGTTATGATCGTTCTATTGTAACGCTCCACAGTGTTAATTTGTGGCGTATACTTAGGCGAGAAATATATGTTTGGAATATTATATTTTGCAAAGAATGAAGTTGTGTCACGGCTAATAAATTGAGTTCCATTATCTAAAAAAATTGTTTGTGGGACTCCGTGCACAAGAAAAACGTTATCCTCTAAGATTTTAATAATTACATCTGAATTGGCTTTTTTAATAGGGTAAATTAAACAAAATTTTGAAAAACAACACGTCACAACTAGAATGTAGCTGTTCTGTTTACGAGTTGTTGGCAAAGGTCCCATAAGATCAATAGAGATCATTTGAAACGGGCGTGAGCACTGTTTGGGACGACCCATTACTCCTAAAGTTTGATGGTTATGTGATTTGTACTCAAGACATTTTTGACAAGAACCAACAAATGTCACGACGTCCTTGTGCATGCCTGGCCAGAAATAACGAAGAATAAGGCGATGGTACGTTTTAAAAATACCTAAATGTCCAGCTGAAGGCTGTGAATGATTTTCAAAAATAACTTTTTCGCGTAACTCGGAAGGGACAACGATTTTCCACGAGAATTCGTCATTAAGGCTACATTTGTCTTTCGACAACCTATATAAAATTGCATCTTTAATTAAATAATTAGGGTACTGTTGAGGACTGTTCAAGCAACCGTTATAAAGAGATTTGTACCACGGATCTTTAGTGTCCGATAAGTCGGAAGAGCCAATGGCACTAACTGGCACAGCACGTGAAAGGGCATCTGGTATGACGTTGTCAACTCCACGACGATGTTTAATGTCAAAATTAAATGACGACAAGCGTACTCCCCATCGAGCTAAGCGACCAGTAGGGTTATTTAGAGACAGGAACCACTTTAAAGCACTATGGTCAGTATAAACTGTGAAGGTTTTCCCGTTTTCTAAATAACAACGCCAATGCTCCAAGGCAGTGATCACGGCTAGGGTTTCACGCTCTGTGATGCTATAGTTGCGCTCTGGCGGAGTTAACGAACGGCTCATATATGCAACAGGATGTTCCTTTCCGTCCCTGGTCTGAGTGAGCATAGCACCGATACCGAAATTGCTCGCATCCGTATGCACCTCGAATGGTTGATTATAATCGGGGCAAGTCAGGACCGGTGCGGAAACCAAACATTCTTTCAGCTTCTGAAAGGAAACATCAGCCTCAGCAGACCACTTGAAGGGGGGCGTGCCTTTTTTAATGGAAGTGAGCCTATTTAAGGGACCGGCAATAGTGCTGAAATTGGGGACAAAACGACGGTACCAGGTAGCAGTCCCGAGAAATCGCTTTAGATCCTTCCGACAAGTAGGTGTCGGATAATTTAATATAGCCTGTACTTTTTCGGGATCGGTCCGTAGTCCACTACTATCAACTAAATATCCCAAATACTTCAACTCACTTCGAAAAAAATTACATTTTTCTGAATTGACGGTAAGGTTAGCGTGCCTGAGCTTTTCTAGGACCTTTAACAAGAGCGTCACGTGGGTCTGGTAATCATTACTTGCGATGACGACGTCATCGATATAGGCAAAGACATTAGCACCAAACTCGCCAAACAATAAGTCCACCAATCTTTGTTGGGTTGCCGGAGCATTAGTCAAACCAAAGGCAGTTCTCTTAAACCGGAATGTACCTCTGCCCGGAACATAGAATGCGGTTTTGTCACGGTCTTCGAGCGCAATATCAATTTGCCAAAATGATTTAGATAAATCGATGCTGCTTAGATAACGCGCATCGCGAAGGTTATCCAAAATCTCGGATATGTATGGCAAATTGTAGGCATCGCGTTTGGTGACCGAATTTAATTTGCGGCTATCAAGGCAAAACCTAGGCTGTCCGTTTTTCTTAGTTACTAAGAGAACTGGGGAAGACCAAGCGCTTTCGCAAGGTTCGACTACATCTAAAGCCAGCATTTCATCGACCTGCTCAACCAGAATACGCTGTTTTTCTGGCGACATGCGGTAATATCTTTGCCGGATTGGTTGAGCATCGCCGGTATCAATTCTATGGGTAATCAAGTTAGTTCTACCCAGACCCTTACGTTCAAATGAAATTTCCTTAAATTGTTCAATAATATTATCCGCAATTATTTTTTCCGAATCGCTTAAATTATCGTAACCGTGCAGTAGAATTTCCGGAAGATAAGTCAGTTTGTGTATTGGTTGCACTGAGTGAAATACTACCTAAATATTTAGGGCATATTTTGAATTTACGCCAAAAGTCAACGCCTAATATAAGAGACGTTTCAATTTGTGGCACTACAACAGCTTCAATAATGTGAAACTGGTTTTCAAAATTCACTGGAATATTAATATAGCCAATACTATTTAAAGACTGACCACCTGCAGCAGTTATGGTAATGCAGCGTTCTTTAATCAATTTAAAACCCTGAGATTCTAAGATCAAATGTGAATTGTTTCCCAAAATAGTGATTGCGGAACCCGAATCAAGTAAACCAGTAAAAAAGAGATTAATAATATTAATGGTGACATAAGGTCTAACATCGTTATTTGGTTTATCATGAATTGTGGCAGTCCGGTATGCTTGAAAGAAAACACTTATAGTTTTAAGCCACTTTTGCCAATCATCCTTATCAAAGTGATTGTGATTTGATCTTCCACAATTCGATTCTACTAGTTTTTTGAACAAGAAGGTTTGACTAAATTACAATCAGGGCATTGAGGAGATTTAACGTCCTTGCGACCACATTTAAAACAGTAGATGTTATCTTTATTTTCCGTACACTGTCTCAAATTATGGGTGTTAACCCTACACCTAGGACAATAACGAGCTTTAGGAGCTTCGATCGCATGTAAATATTTTTCATTAACATTTGTTTTATTAGGATAGGTATTTTTATTATTAGGATAATTTGTGGTATTATTATTTGTTTTATTATTATTGGCATAGGTGTAGTTATAGTTTGAATTACTTTTATATTTTGTAAAGTAAACATTTTTTGAATTAAAATTACTACTATTTTTATTACGATTGCCACTATATACGAATTCTGGAGCCATAGTACCAGATTTAGTAGTACTAGGTTCGTGAAAGTGTGCAAGGCGTGCTTGTACATTTTCATAATTACGACATGAGGTCTGTAAAGAGTCGAGTGTTTTAATTTCACCAACTGAGGCTAATGTACTGGCATAGCAAGGCCTGATGTTGTGTAGGATTATCTCTAATTTGTCGTCATCAGATAATGTTTTCGTTAATCGAGAAAACAATCCAGACATTATAGACAGATAAATTGTGATGTTTTCTGTTTCGCCTTGTGTTCGTGCACGGATTTCCGATAGCAATCTGTAATCGAAGTCGGATTGATCGAAATCCTGCCTCAACAAATCGATAAGATCACTCCAAGTTGACACTCGATCCTTAACACTCCTGAACCAGTGCAACGCATCACCCGTGAAAATCTCGGTAGCGTAGGACAGTGCCTTAGGTCCTGGGATATTTCTAGCATCACAATATTCAGTAACACGTTGAATGAATGCCCTAACGCATGATTTCCCATCATACCTAAGCTTCCCTAAGTCACTAGAAACCCCACGATCACATGTCACCGAAACATTCACAGGCAGTGCAGAAGTTGAAGGTTCAATGTTGCTTGGCGAAATTAAAGGGTCTATTCCCTTATCTTTTAATTTGTTAAAAGTTTCAAAATATTTTTTAAACTGCAAAACGCATGCATCGTATTGAGGTTTGGAAGAATCGTCACAAACTATGCGATTAATACGATGGTATAAATGGTTTAATAAATTTTCAGTGCGCAGTAAAGTGTTTTTATCTAAATCCGAAACTAAATTTAACTGCACTTTTGAAAGTGTATCACTAACACCAGTTAAGTCGTCATCCGTTTCCAAAGGGCTATCCAATATATCCTCAGATGGAAATAAGGGGCCTAACTTTGCAATCTGTTTGCGCAAATCTTGCACAGTAGCGCAGGGTGTTGAGCCTCTAATATAAACCTCGTATTCTAACTCTGCCTTTTGTAGCGATAGAAATTTTATAGGATAAGCCATTTTTACAAGAAAAATTTTACTAAAAACATACGGAACTTCCGAAATAAATTTGAGCAAGATATGATAATAAAAAAAATATACGGAACCTCTGAAATAAATGCGAGTAAAATATAATAATAAAAATATACGGAACTCGGAAGTGAATACCAGTATAATTATAATGAATTATAAGGAACCCCGGAATGAAATAAGTACAAAAAAATTAATTGTATACAGAACACCAGAAAAAGAAAAAAATACACGGAACCCCAGAAGAAAAAATAAAAAGAATAATTATAAACAATTATATACGGGACCTCTAAGAAAAAAAATTATAAGAATAATAATTAATTATCAAACGGAATACGGAACCTCTGAGAAAAAATAAATTACAAATCTTATACGGAACCGCGGAAAAACACGAGTTTAAATTCTGTAGGTACTATAGGGTAAGTGTTGATCAACGCTAACTAAATAAACGCTAAAAGCTAAACTCCGTCTGTTACATAAAAATAAACTACGGCAACAGAAAGCGAAAAAAGATACAATCACATAAACAAAAAAAACGAACACAAAACTAAAAGTTCGAAAATAAAAATGCGTTACACAAAAAAGCACACAACACACAAACTACTCACTGCGAAAGCAAATTACCAGCCCAAATACCAGGTTGAGGCGCCAGTGTCGCGTGGGGGTCTAAATGAGAACTCACATAGGTACGTGGACAACGAATTTATTTGCCCCGGTAAAAGTAGGCGTAGGTTTTATAGCCGACTGGTAATATGCTTTCGGTCCAGACTTCCCTGGTAGTGGCCGAGGTGGTAGGTGGCGCGACGAGTGGTGGTGAGCAGCAGTGGCTACGGCACGAAAGGTACTTATAAGATGGCGGCGAGTCGACGAAAACCCGTCGAACGGTCGCCGACTTCAATAAATCCCAATGTGGAACCCTGAAATCACATATTTCGGCCGCGTAAGCGAGGTTGCCTATCATCCGCCGATTGCAATAGCCAATTCACCTGAGCCAAGCCAAGAAAGTTGGGAGTGAAAGTAAGCAGCAGGTGAAGTGGCAAATGATTACAATCAGAGCGGAGTGTACATTAATAAAAAAAACAATGCGCAGAAAACATGATAAAATATACTAATTGCTTAATGAAGAAACTATTCTTTACATAGAATTGAAATTTTACAAAAATAAGTAATTAAAATTTTGAAGGTATAATTTTAAAAAATACGTACTGGCGAAGTTAATTAATTATAAGGCTTACAATGTTTAGCAGATTAATACTAATAAGCTCACACTCACTCAACACAATTATATTCAATGTTTCAATATTGATAAGAAGAAAAAAATGATTTGCAACAAGCCACTATGATAACTAATAACTACTTAAAAAACTATAATAGGTAATTGCTCAACACTCACCCTATCGGGGAAGATTCCAGTGGAAACAAATTATTTTTAAAAAAATATGTTTAGGTCAATACGTGACCGTGAAATATTCGACTGTTGAAAATGCGAAATATCCAACGGAGATAAAGGATAGTTTAAGACTATGCTCCGTGGAAGCTCGACAGCAGTCTGACGATTGAAATGGTTCGCCGGGTGACGACGTAATACATAACTTTCACCTTTAAACTTGTTCGCTAACAAAAGGCGAGTTTTAGGGTACCGCGCGTGGTTAGAAGTAAATCCGTTTAATTAATCGATGCATTAGTGTTGCAGTTTTGTAAAAAAATATTGATTTCTTTTTTTATTATTGTAGTTATTAGTTATTTAAGTATAGTGTATAATATTAGTTAGGTTTATTTTGTAATTAGTTTTGTATTTTAATGTTTTTTTTTTAATAAATATTGTTTAATGGATTTTAAATTTTAGTTTTTAATTAATTATGAACGTATAACGTTACAGTAGTCTATATGTATCTATATTAATGCCTGTCGTAATCCGTCTACCTACAAAATTTCATCCAAATCCATTCAGTAGTTTTTGCGTGAAAAAGTAATAAACATCCATCCATACTCACAAACTTTCGCGTTTATAATATTAGTAAGGAAGTAAGGATTGTATACTATTGTATGTAAGTAATACTAGTTGTGTCCGCGAACTACGTTTCGCCATAATAATTGTCCAAAAAAATCCTTATCACCTAGGAGTATAAAATAGTAGATTATGCACCAAGTGATTAAAGCAGTGTCTGGCATCGCGGGCGCCATATTGAACCCCGAGCGTAACGAAGGACTCTATAGTTAACTCTCGAGTGTAGCGAGGGAGTTAAAATTTAACTCCTGATCGAAGCGAGGAAGCTATGAAGAGTCCTGAGTGAAGCGAGCTTAAATAGTTTATAATTAAATACCCGAGGTAAACACTGTGCTTTTCATTACGAATACAAGGAAAGTAAAAATAAAACAATGAATTAACTAAAGGAAAAACGTGTTAATTTTATTTTACACTAGCTATGCCCGCGACTTCGTCCGCGTGGAAGAGTAATTTTTTGTAGCAATTTTTTTTGAAGATCTTGATAGCCTATGTTATACCTTATATAGCTATCTATTAGTGAAAGTCCCGTTAAAATCGGTCCAGCCGTTCTGGAGATTAGCGGGAACAAACAGACAGACAGACAAACATTTTTTAAATTATATTTTTTTTATTGGTACCCGATATACATTCATACCCATTTAGTAAAAACTTGTTATTTTGACATTACAAACAGACACTTAAATTTTATTTATTTGCATAGATAAATCAACAACTTCTGCTTTCGCCCGCTTTCTCTTATAAAATCAGGCGTTAACTCCATATCTGAATCAGATGAACTCTAGTGTTAATTATTAACACAATGTTATAGAAATATAATTAACAGTTAATTCAAATCTCTGCTATACGGAAGTATTAACAAAACTACAAATGGAAAAAACAAATGAAGATCGCATTGCCGCTTTCCCGCTTATTTTGTTTTTTTTTCTGTGGCCGGCCAGCTATTCAGCCATTATTTTTCATTTTCATAATTTAAAAAATGGTTAATATTTTCCCCAAATCTATGTTATTTTATAGAAATAGTTGACAATAAATTATAATAAATAATTAATATTCCTTAAATACTTAACATTGGTTATTAAAATTTTACACAGTGGCTGTATAGAAAGTCGGAACATGGTTCAATAAAAATGTAAAAAAAGAACTAGTTTCTTTATTAAAATTTGACAGCTGCCGTCAGTTGAAAGTGATTTTCCCTAGGGCTGAAAAGTATTACTTTCAACCTGCTCCTCAGGCAACTTCAGACCTACTTTCAGAGTATGAGTAATGAAAATATTTTTCATTACTCATACTCAATATTCAATATTCAATATTCATTACTCAATATTACCTACAACAATGAGCTTGTCTACTCATCGATTTACGATACGATACAATCAGCTGCTGGATCCTGTCAATGACCTTTAATAGCACCCATGAGGAATGTTGAATTGTTAACAATAAAATGTTATCAAATAAATCTCTTTTATTTTATCAACTTCATGGCATATTTACTTTTATAACACCAATTAATTACTACATATAACTTTCCAAATAACTCTCTTAAACAGTCACAGCCTATTGACCCTATATAAAAAAATTTATAAAAGTTGAAGCACCTGGACATTAACTTAAATGTTATACCTATGTTTATCAATAATACACTGAAGAGTGTATTGATGCCACAAAACACATTTCACTAAGCACTAAGTTAACGTAAGAAAAAAGATACTACACTATCATTTTGAAATACATATCGGTGGCGGCAAAATTTTAGCGATGAAAACAATATACAACGAAATACAGTTGGTGCTCATAATGGAACAATTTGTAGAAACATGGCCGCCATTTTGCCGCGTTCGCTATCTATCCGCTGGCAGCGCTAGTATCCTTGCTTTACTTTGCTTTTTATTCGATTCTATCGATAAATTAATGGCGGCCGTCAAAAAATGGCGATTTTATCATAAAAAGTATTTTATCAATGAAACATAAAGTGAAGAGTTATTGTTTATTTTAGCTCGTACTATTAGGTATATATATTTTATAATTTTGTTTGCGATATATGTAGTAAAATTTTAGAAAACATTACGTACCTACACAGGCTCAGACTCAGTGCAAAAAATGTCATTTTGTCCCTATGGGATGCACGCTACTGCTGTATGGGCGTACTACCTTTGCCTTCCTAGGCTAGTATCTATGATACATTTTCATACGAATTTTACGTTTCAAATTCAAAACACTTCACTCCCTTGGAAGTTTCATACAACATTATCTCCCTGGGAGATAATGTCTTGCTTTACGTAGAGATTAAGGGGGTTATAATTGAACATTGTCGAGCAGGTGGTATGAAAAATAGTTTACGACCTATTCCGAGACCTATACCAAACATACACAAAAAAATTCATAAAGATCGGTCAAGCCGTTTCCGAGGAATTTGGTTACAAACACTGTGACACGATAATTTTATATATTAAGATTAATATAGTATTCTCAGAACTGGCGAAACAGGGGATCGTATACGTAAATTCAATAATCGAAGCAATTTACTCTGTAGATCTTAAAATCTTCACAGTAAATTGCTTCGACAAGTAGTACAAAATAAATTTAACAGCCTCTGTGGCCCAGTAGCCTCACCCTCGTCATCAGACCGCTTAACACCGATCTCATGATTTTCAAATGATATCATGATTAAGTAATAGTGTAAATGAAATAATAAGATTTTCGGTCAGATTTTTGATCATTCGTTACTTATATTATGATGATATCATTGAAATTATGCCATAGTGATGATATCATTAGAGATACCAATATGTACCAAATGAAGCATTTTATGACTTCTTATCCTAAAATTTATACCATGTCATATGATGAAAGTTCTATAATAAGCCTACAGGTTTGTCAATTCTCGATAGCAGCAGAAATACCTAGTTACTCGTATGTCTCCCATTCTGATGATTGAAAGTATCAGATGAGGCGTTTTAATATATTTTTGAGAGTCAAGTAAATTGCTATTTCGTATCAAAAGAGAATTAAACTTCGTGTAGAAACAACATGTATGAAATGAGGTAGAGTGAATGGCGAATATGTTTAATGGTAAATAATTAATCAAAAGTACTTAACTACTCTATTTATTAAATTCCAAAACTCCATCAAATAGATGAAAGGTAATGAAAAATGATGTTTGTTTAATTTAATGGACGACCTCTTTGATTTGATTGTAAGAGTAATGAATTAACTTCGGTTTTGATTAAGCTCGACGCGTAAATACATAGGTGTTATTCCCGACATTAGTAATTAAATACAATATTCAAACGTCTATGAATAGTAACAATTTTTTTTATTGCAGCACCTAAATTGTAGACGAGCAGACGGTTTTTCTAATAAACACTTACTAGTCTTTGTATAAGTCAAGCCCGTAGGCTTTGTATAAGTCAGCGACATAGCCGAGCCCTATGTACCTTGTATTTACACAATGGGCCTACCAAACAACAAACTTTACCGTACCACGCTTGTGCCTGCGCAAGCTTCTCGCATGAAAAAAGTGTAGCACACAGACATTATGATGGCTACCACGTAGGTACTATTTCTTGAACTTTTTTTAATTTAAGATACTATGTTGTTTGGAATTGATCCTTATGAACGACTCTTTCAGTAGGTATCATCTCTATATATAATAATCTCTATATATAATAAAATCGTAGGGGTACAAAAATCTGTAATTGCGAAATATTAAGAAAAAAAATACACAGGTCGCCTTAAAATCATTAGCAGAACACGATAGAATAGTTTTTAAAAAAATTGTTTGTTTGTTGGTTTGTTTGTTTGTTTGTTTGTTTGTTTGTCTGTTTGTCCGGAAGGATCTCCGAAACTACTGGACAGAATTTGATATAGCTTACACCACAATGCTTAGAATTTTCCGGAAGAACATTTAGGCATAATTTCGTTTGTTTAAATTCACTTTTTATTTTTAGTGAAAAAATACCATATAAAATTTTCGAATTGGCTTTAGGTAGAAAAACAACATGGCGCACGTGAAATTATTTTGACAAGTCTGTCACATAGTACAGAGAGAAGGAATTTTCTTCCACGAAGGAAAGGCGATGGAACTACGCCATACAGCCTGATCTTAAGTAATTGGATTTCGAAAATTGAAAGGCAGGAATGAAGTGTTTCACATAGTACAAATAAAATTTAATATTTTTTGTTAATGGCTGTGCCCAACTGGATTTCGCCAACCAAATTGTCTTTTTCTTATGTCGTACCGTGGTGGTAAGGCAAAAAGATCAAGCCATACAACCAATGTATAAAGCATTTTTTATGATAATACTTATCGAGTGACCATAAAATTTGTAGATTGGTTTAATTCTTGACTAATTTTCACAAAATCGGTACAATTTTTTAAATATTTGAAATGTTGAAAAATGAAGATACTCTTTTCAAGGTATTTTGAAAGGTGTTATATGTTTTTACATTGGGACTAAGGAATAAAACTCTTTCATCCATTTAAAACTATTAAAAGTAATAGATTTATATTGATAATAAAAAAAAATATCTGACTGCAATGTTCTGGGTTACGCGTATAGGGACGGGGCGGGACTCTTGATCCTAAAATGATTGTCTAAAATGACGGATCACCTTTTTTTGGATCCACCCAAGGAACATGGATATCGAACGAAGAACCTAAAGAGTAGAACACATTGAACCTAGCCACGTTGACTTAATTTGACATGACTGCCGATAAAGTTCGTTTCCAAACCCAGCGATATGCATATCAAATGAAAGGCCTTGATGAGTAGAGCACTATGAACATAGGAAAATCGCCCTAAATTCAACATGGCCGCCGCTCAAATAAAACGGATAAAAGTTCGTTTCCAAACCCAGCAATATGGGTATTAAATGAAAGGCATTGATGAGTAGAGCACTATGAACCTAGCAACATTGACATAAATTCAACATGGCCGCCGCTCAAAAAAGGTGGATAAAAGTTAGTTTCCAAACCTAGCAATATGGGTATCAAATGAAAGGCATTGATGAGTAGAGCACTATGAACCTAGCAACATTGACATAAATTCAACATGGCCGCCGCTCAAAAAAGGTGGAATAAAGTTAGTTTCCAAACCTAGCAATATGGCTATCAAAGGCCTAAAAGAGTAGAGCATTGTGAACTAAGGAAAATTGCCCTAAATTAAACATGGCCGCCGCTCAAAAAATGGATAAAAGTTCGTTTTCAAACCCAGCAATAGGGGTATCAAATAAAAGGCTTTGATAAGTGGAGCACTATGAACCTAGCAACATTGACATAAATTCAACATGGCCGCCGCTCAAAAAAGATAGATAAAAGTTTGTTTCCAAACCTAGCAATATGGGTATCAAATGAAAGGCCTTGAAAAGTAGAGCATTAGGAACCTAGCAAAATCGACCTAAATTCAACATGGCCGCCGCTCATTAAAGGTGGATAAAAGTTCGTTTTCTAATCTAGCAATATAGGTATCAAATGAAAGGTCTTCAAGAGTAGAGCACTATGGACCTAGCAATATTGACGTAAATTGGACACGGCCACCGCTCAAAAAAGGTGGATAAAAGTTCGTTTCCAAACCTAGCAATATAGGTATCAAATGAAAGGCCTTGAAGAGTAGAGCACTATGAACCTAGGAAAATAGCACAAAATTCAATATGGCCGCTGCTCAAAAAAAAACTGATAAAAGTTCGTTTCTAAGCCCAGCAATATGGGTATCAAATGAAAGGCCTTGCTCAGTAGAGCACTATGAACGTAGCAACATTGACGTAAATTCAACATGGCCGCCGCTCAAAAAAGACGGATAACAGTTGCTTTTCAAACCCAGCAATAGGGGTATGAAATGAAAGTAGGCCCTGAAGGGTACCTAGAGCAGCCATGCTCTAAGTGTGTTACGCGGAACCCTAGGGCTCCACAATACCCCTATAAGGGTTCCGCAATAATTTAGAAAAATCAAAACACCCTCTCTGGTCGTACTTTTATTATGCTTATTAATAAAGTATACACTTTTAAAAACTATTGTTTTATTTTAGGGTTCCGTTAAGTATTTCGCTTTCCAAAAAGGTTCCGTCACCAAAAAAGTTTGAGAACCGCTTCGGGGCCTATTGGGTGTTCGATGTTAGATGTTACCTGTGTTTAGTGTCCTTCGAGACCGTGATAATGCAACGATCGTGAACTAACTAACGATAACTCCAAGTTTGTGTGTTGGATGTTAGTCATCACGGCGAGTTTGCTAACCGAACTATGCCAGCAACACTATTTCGCACAGTACACGTTACAAAAACGGAAGTCTCAATATATTTTAAGGCTAACCGCATAAATACGTTTTTTCGCATTCGTTTTCTGAATGCGAGCATCCGAATGCATCAAATCTATACACAATACTCATTGACTGCCGCACACGTTCGTTTTTATTACGAACGGAACACGTTCTGTACGTACGTTTAGGTAGAATGGTAGAAATCCCGAATGAGAAGAAACGAACGTCTGCGCTACGGTTCACGAAACACCGTGTCTGTATTCCGTGATTGGATATTGAATACGGAAAACGTATTTGTTCAGTAACCCCCCCCCCCCCCCCATTCATGCTATACATTTACTCTACAAAAACCGCCAGTATTAAGAGCGACATAAGAACGGTTCAAAGGTCAAACAGTATAGCTTGACAAGGAGCTTACTGTACGACCAGTCAAAATTGGCCAAGTTATCATATCCAAAAAATATATTTTGTTGGTGCTACCAACACCCATTATAAAATCTAAACTTTATTCGTATACAGTTCTAATTTATTAACAATTGTTTATTTTAATTCGAAACATGAATACGATATAGATTATTCTTGCAACTGTGTAGTTCTTTCTACTGAAGAAGAATTTATTAATATCAATAATGTCTCTAAAACAATAATTATACTTAGTGTTTATAGTAACATCTAATGTATTTAATTTTGTAGACTGTTAGAAAAAGAGCATTACGAACCTACGAAAATTGTCCTAATTTCGAAATGGCCGATAGTCAAGAAAGGCAGAATAAAGTTGAATCATATGGAATAAAATGGAGGAAAAAACTAAGCACTGTGTTCAGTATTTTGATGGCGAAACGTAGTTCGCGGGCACAGCTAGTAAAATATAAAATGTTATTTTTTCACATTTCACCGGTTCGATTCTCGGCTCAAGCAGGAGATTTTTCAAAAATCTTCAAATGCAGTTTTAATTTTTTTCGAAAATAAAGGAATGTTTCTTTTCAGTAAAATTTGCCATCATCAATTTAAGGGTACTTTTCCTCCAACCTCGGTCTTTATTTTCCACACTATATAGCACTGCAAGTTTGAAAAATGTAATAAAAATATGTAATACGTAGTATTTTATATTAAAATTAATATCGTATTCTTTGTTTTACTAAATAATTTAATGATTTTTAATAACCTAATATTTCAGTTAATTGTAAAGAGTAATGTCAGCTTGAATCCACGCCCACCAACATTCACACACAGGGTGTCGTGGCGGTTTATATGAAACGTTATGCATACAATAGGTTACACGACATAAGAACAAAACGGATTAATAACTTTAAGGAGTAACATAGGTTGTTCACGAAGTATCGTCTTATCTATACGTATTGAGAGCCATACTCGATGGAGCGGGTCATACGGCCCGCTTTACTCTCTGCACGGAAGCCGAGAAATTCTCAGTAACGACAGGAAACCTAGACGCATCTAGGACGTATTACACCTGTCCCTTCCGTTAGGGGGACCGCGAGAGCTGCCTTCAAC
Organism: Schoenobius gigantellus; assembly: GCA_963935595.1. Taxonomy (NCBI): domain Eukaryota; kingdom Metazoa; phylum Arthropoda; class Insecta; order Lepidoptera; family Crambidae; genus Schoenobius; species Schoenobius gigantellus. The sequence continues at coordinate 41,968,886 of OZ012541.1, read as the reverse complement.
AACACAACCCTTCATCAACACAACCACGGGGGCTCACCCCCTCACAGACCTCCAACCTCCCCTATAGTCTGCCCATGCCTCGCAACTGACACTCCTGATCTCTCTCACACAACTAGGCGGTTTCATCGCCTGCATCACCAGATGCCTTACGTGGTCCAGACCAAGTGCCCTTGACGCAACAATGCACGCCCCCAGGCTGCCCTTGACGCAACAGTGTACGCCCCCAGGCAGAGATCAGGAGAGGCCGAGCTTACACCTCCGGCCACTGTTGGACACACAGAACATAGAACATAGAAACCTCTTCCAGTGTTCTGTGGTTGAACATATCAGATGGACCATACTTCATGAACTTGCACAATTCTTAACTAAGCCATCAGGCACTTACCATAATATATCCTTATATTATTTATAACCCCGCCACTTGGCCAGTTCACACTCTCACCTGCTGCACCTTTCTTCGCTCCCAGGTCTCGCCTTTCTCACCTGATCACTATGATGTTCAGAACCGAAGTGAACAAGTCACAAGAGAAAGCCACATGTCTGCCTTATAGGCAAAGCAGAATAGCATTCTTAAAATACCGACACAGTACAATACCATTATTACCACTGAGTCGACACAACGCTATTTATACTGACAAAGGAATTGGGAATGCTGCTGGTAGTATCGGTAACATTAATAATTCACATAATTAGATTCATAATTTATTTATTACCCATAACAATATTAGAAACATAATCATTGTATCAATTTATTCATTTCGTTTCTTACCGGAAGTAGTCAGAGTATTCGCGGAACTCCGCGACACAGGGAAGCAAGTACATACAGTTATACCATCTTTTTATTAGCTTATGAGATAAACCCTAGATAAGTGTTGGACATTTCTTTAAGATATTTCCTTCCTAACCTTTTTTATTTCTCAATTAGTTTTATTATACTCAACAATCGAATTTTACTTTCGTTTCTCATTATTGCATGTACAAGTTTATAAAATAACCGCTATTGCATGATTGTCATCATATGCGTTTAAACCAAACGAAGAAAGAGATGGTACCCAGGTACATCTTTAGGGATCATTCAGTATAAAAATCCAAACGAGGGGTCTGGAACTCCTACACTAACGCCTCCTGATAGGAATAGTATGATTTGGTACATGGACGGTTCCAAAATGGACACTGGTACAAGCGCAGGAATTTATTTAAAAGGCTTTGAAGCTAGTATCAGCATGGGCAAACTTGCTACAGTTTATCAAGCCGAAATGTATGCAATCCTAGCCTTCACGCAAGAAAACATAGATACAAGTATTATGTTATCTGTGACATAGATAAAAGGCGCAATGGACTCAACATATACATTTTAAGCGATAGTCAAGCGGCGCTAAAGGCACAGATGTCATAAAATGTATAAATGTGATGTCACTCAAAACCGGGCATGAATACCATCAATGTATGCTTTATAAATGGTGATAGTAACCAATAGACAAAGAAATCGGGGAAGTAAAAAAAATCCGTAAGCCCCCCCTTATAGGTATGCTTAAGGACATTAAATCTTTTCCAACACACTTGCTAGTAAAGTGAATCTAATTTTACCGGTTTTACATACATAAAGCAGCTCATAAAACACGCGTGTATTGTACCCGAGGCACGCATCACAGACACCGGCAATGCTGCACTTGCCGGCCGCGCCAGTAATGTACTATATTTTTTAAAAGCTAGAGATGTTGATATAAAAGACATCAACGAACTACATGATTTCTCAAACGATTATTTTCATACCATTATTTAGTGTTATTTATATATTAAGTAAGTACTCGTATTTTTCCTCACAAGTTTCTTGAAAAAGGTCGTACGATATACGTGCGTATATTGGTTATACACTCAGCTCAATTACGCCTCGTGAATTATAAGTTATAACGATATAAGTGCGGTATAATGGTTATAACTTATAACCAACATACCGCACTTATATCGTAATGTAGGTACTATTATTTAATCCTCTTAATACCGAAACTTACTTTGGCATCTATATTAATATACTTACACTCATATTCTAAAACGTTTCTTGGAAATTCCTTCACTTGACTCAGCCATTTCCGGAAAAATCCATATACATAGTAGTAAAAAAATTTCCTCCACTTTTTGTCTTAAACTTATTTTGACAGATCTTTCATCACTCGAGTCGAGGAGCCAACTGTCAAACTCTTGAGTTTGTACGTATTGACCTACCTTGGGGAAGATCCGAGAGATCAAACAAAACAAGTATTTTTTAATGTTTTCGAATGGATTTTTAACGTTTCATGAATTATCTTTACTATAATCGGTATGTCTATCCTGAACGGCGCTATTTTTATATATAATTTTTACGACGGTATCGTTCTCCTTAAGTGTGAATGAAAATGAAACATTTGTGGACTTCTACGTTTTAACGCACACGGACTACGAAAAGACGGCCATCGACAAAGTGATAAAGTAGGCGTCCCGTACACAGTCAATCTCGATCGCGATCTAAATCAATGATCACGATCCAGATTGATAATGTACGAAGCAGAATGATGGATTATTGGATAGATCTGTGATCCAAGATCGCGATCAAAGCTTAATGAGCACGATCGAGATTGACTGTGTACGGGACGCCGTAGAGTCGATCGGAAAAGTCGGGGCGATCATCGGGCCTACACAAAATGTCGGCCGTGTGCGTTCGCCGTAAGAAACTATTATTCATAACTCGTTGCCCTTTGCGTTCAATACCAAAGCTAGTATTATGTTATCTGTGACCAAAGCAATCAATTTTCTGGAGGGAGACTCTGTACCAGGGTCGTCTGCTTAGGTACCGCCGTAGTCTTACCTATTTCTGCCGCAATTGAGCAGTTATTTGCTTGCATTGCTGTGTTCCGGTTTAAAGGGTAAGATATGGCAGTGAAATTACTGGGTACTGTGACTTTACATCTTGTGTCACAAGTTGGCAACGTACACTGCGGTTCTTGTGGGGGTTGCAGTTTTGCTGCGAATCTCACAAGAGCCACATGTATTATAGGCACAGAATAGGTAATAGTACTAAAGTACAGAAGGATCACTCTCGAAGAAAAGCTAAGTTTAGGTATGAAAATGTACCTACTCTTGCGACTTTCAACTGTCTTCACGGGAAATTGAAATTTATTGCAGGACACGAGCGTTCTAATTCCGTTACGAGTCGCTGACCCGATACCGAGTTGGCGACAAGAGCGCAGGGTTCCCACTCACCGATCTATTTACGAAAATATTAATTAATTAATAAAGATAAAAGTGTGTATTAATTAATTCAACAAAATATATTTCTTGTCTATCTACTAAGTTCTTAGTTTCAGATTTTTGTATTGTCAAAAGAATAACATGTTTGTCAGTTCAGAAAATTGTTTTTGATGAACCAATTAAAGAATTTTATCGCAGGTAGAAAATTAGAGGAGCAAAGAGAACCACCGGTCGCCGTAGTTGCCGTTGAACGAGCTTCGACGCGGCACCATATTTGTAGACTAAGAGCTTATTTATTTAAATTTAAATAAATAAGCTCTTAGTTTATTTAAATTTAAATTATGAAATTTGAGGGTTGAAAATATTCGAATCCTTACAAACAATCTTATTAAATAGTCCACAGGAAAACACGAACATGGCAATGTAGGTAATTGGATTTCTTGTAGTAACTGAAACAATTCACTTCCAAGATTTCCTTGTAAATGGTGCTCAAAATTATGTGTAAATACTGTCTCTAATTTCTGAATATACTCATTCCGTTCTTGAGAGGGCATCTTTAAACTTCCATAGAATGATTTTCTTTTATTATAAGCTTTATAGTGAGTAATAAAATAAAACAAGTATGGTCCATATATATATCATCTACCTACTTGACTGCGTAATCATAATAAGCATAATTGATCAAGTGTAAAAACTATTGTAATTTTTTTAAGTAGGTATTTTTACTGTTATACTTATTTCGCATTCATTCATTTAAACGCCCAAAAACACTTACCTATTTTTAACAATTTTATCCTTATCATGTGGGTAGGTATCTACTATAATAACAAAGTAGTTAGGATGTGATGTGAAAAATAGTCAAATAGCTTTCCTTTCAATATCTTTTGGTATATTAAAAAATGATAATTTTGGATCCTTTTTCTTCCGTTTAGTTATACACCCATAAACACAACAGTACCTATCATACAGATGACGTGATTATTTCGAATTCATTGTTCGTTACAAAAATCACCGAGACAATCTTAACTATTACCACCTATTACGTGCGACGCGGCTAGCGTGCGAGCCGAGTGGCAACCCTCTGCCATATAGCGGCTGGCCGGGGCGCCCGGCCAAATGTACCTAAACTGTGGAGTGAGACCCCCCTGTTATAGGTGACTGTTACCACTTACCATCAGGTGGGCAGTTTGCTTGTTTGTCAACTTTCTGCAATAAAAAAAATCTACTTATAGTAAAAAAAAATTAAAAACTAAAATACCCGCCTGCATAAAAAGACAATGAGTCAATTGAAAAATAAATTTTAAAAACAAAAAGTAAAAAAAACACCTGCATCGAAAGACAAGTCAACTGAATAGATGGAAACATGATCAAATATTAAATGGTAGTTTTTAGAACTTTTGTTCAACAGAATAACAAGCAGTCGGAGGCATGACATTATGAATGATTTGACTTCATTAAATTCTAAATAGTATAATAATAATTGTCATGAAAGTTTGCGTATATGCTTTTTTAATCTTTTTTCATAATGTATGGTTGAACAAGTGACTATATAGATAGATACAGATACTCTTTTAACTTGCCAAAGAAAACAAATTCTTCGAAAACAATTTCATTTTGAGTACACTCACTTATTTTAATGAGAAATCTTCAGAGAACATTTTGCAATTCACTCTCTAATTAAATGGTGCTTCGACTTAAAACACGAGGTGTAAAACGTCTGCCAAATATGTGATTGTGAGTTGTAATATATTAGGCCTATTTCATGTTTATTTTCAAATTTGTCTTACACGACAACCTTCACATTCGAAAAAGCCAAGACGTTAACATTGTGACGGCAGCTATCGTGGTTTTAATTTTTTCCATAGTGTTCTGTATTCTACAAGTCAAACCCTTTTATTTCATACCAATTTTGGGGAGGTCGTACAAAATATATTATTTGTCAACTTGTTGCGACGGCCATCTTTGATTGGATTTTTTTTAAATACTGTATTCTGCAAGTTAAACCACCATACTTATATGGCCGGAGTTGTATAAAATATGTAATCCGTCATTTTGTTGCAGCATGCATTGTCATCAAAACTAAATGTGTATCGCAAATTTCAGCTCAATTGGATAGGTACTTGCAAGTGAGTCAAATTTTACATGTAAAATTTCACCAAATTTTCTTAGGTTATATACCTACACATACATACGAGTACATTGCTAAGTTAAATAAAACCTTGTAAAAAAATAATTACAGCGTTCAGCGTTATCATTTTAAATAGTTTTGTTATCTTGCCAAAACATTTACAAGAAAATTTGCTAATCTTGTGTGCAACCACCACCTCCGTAGTGAGTGGCTGAGACAACTGAGTGTTGATCGGAAGGTCCGAGATCTTGCCAAAACATTTACAAGAAAATTTGCTAATCTTGTGTGCAACCACCACCTCCGTAGTGAGTGGCTGAGATAACCGAATGTTGATCGGGAAGTCCGGGGTTCGATTCCTCATGAGACCAGAATTTGTACTGCTCTGTTTCGTTGGTAGTTGGGCTTTTAAGTCTGGCTAGCTTCTACCATCTTACCCAAGTTTGTCGCCGTAATGTTGTTCCAACAATTAGAGGTAAGATAGGCAGTTGCTCAGTTTTTAAGGAGTTCATTCAGGTGAAGCTCGCTTCCACCTTCGGCCTTATCGTCACTTACCATCAGGTGAGATGAAGGCCAAGAGCTTCCCTATCGTATGTAAAAAAAATCATCCAGAAAACTCGACAGCACAAGTTATGCAAGTTAAGATCTCCAGATAAAATGGTTTCAACGACTATTAAACATCACAGAGGTCGTAAAATTCGGTTTATACTCGCAGAATCAGTAAATAAAATGTTCAATTCATAGAATCAATCAGTCAGTACAAAACCTATCGTAATTTAAGTAAAAGCTGCCCAGCAGTGAAAGTGTATAGATGTAAAATGGCTCGTGAAAAACTCCGCACGCGACTGAAAGGACAATCAATCGCTCTACTTCTCTAAGTTACAATAAAAAGACATAAATACGGTCACAAAGTACATTATAATATTTACCTATTACATGTAGGTATATACATTTTGTTAAAGGAGAAAACTACAACTTAGGCGGCTATCACATTGCACCGGACACCGCTCCGGTGTGCGGTGCTGTGGTTTTGAACTTTGACTGTAGAATTTTGATTAGCATACAAAAACTGCAGGGTATAACACACTCACACAGCATTTCCTTGCAGGAGTGCGGCGCGCGCGACGGTACCGCACTCCCGGACGGATATGCGGTGCGGTCCGTGGGGTATGCCACACTGAGCTCCGCAGTATCGTACGGATTTTTATGTAGAATGGACATACATACGCATAATGGATCAGCACAGCGTTTTGAATGAGTTCTGTGTTTACCTCGGCGTTCGGATGTTAAATGAACGCAGGTTGGAAATGAATGCGGCATAAGATACGGAGCAAACCGTACGGTGGTACGGTTCCGTACGACCGCAGCCGCATGCGGGATGTGGCGGCAATGTGATAACCGTCTTAATATGGTGTACTCCCGCCGAATAAGAAACCTGCAATAAATATTGTATTGTGCTTGAATATTTTTAAAAACTTAGTACGAAGCCACTATGTATCACTAAATTCAGTGTTTTTACTGTTCGTTGTTGTATATTATGTTTTCCTTTTTTTTGTATTGTATATTATGTTTAACTTTTTTTGTAAGAATTAATAACCTCGATTTTAAGTTTTTTTTTTGCACTACCCTTAACATCATGTACTGTCTCTTAATTCTATCATTCAATGGTTGCCTGGAAGAGATTGCTTACTACCTACTTACCTTCTTGTGTATGTCTGTGTTCTCGACTACTTAAATTGTTAACGATCTCGGGTGGCGGCCCTGTGCCGCAGAATACCGCCTTGTTAGGTTTTACAAGGGGTGTAAATGATTATAAATAACTACTCATGGGACCCAGGTCACCTTAACTACCCGTGGTGCACATGGTGATCAACCAACCAAATCAAATGATGATAGCTAGCGTGGCGGAAGATGGTTCAAATCTTGGGGGAGTTTCTTGAGAAAATTACATAAAAACTCAACACTATTCGATTTAAAAGAATGCGAGGAAGCAATTTACTTTAACTAATAAAAAAGGAACACACGACGGGAGGTGAATGATGCCACCCCGCTGAGTTCAATTGGATATTGGAAATTTTTCTAACGTAACAAGTTTTCTTGTACTCTAATATGCTGATTAAAACTTGAAACAACACCCCACCTGCCTATCTTCTTGTCCGGAGAGAGACCCATGCTTAGCAGTGGGACGTGTGTGGGTTGAAGTGATTGTACAATTATGTCTATATTCAATTTAAGTAAATGAAAGTAGTTAGTTTCAAATTAAACGAAAGTATGTCTAGAATTTATTATGTACTTATACACTCAATATCACCAGGAGCTTGATGGCGCATTGGCGTGTGCGCTCAGCAAACGATTGCTTAGGTTAAGCAACGTTGGCTGTGGTCAGTCCTATGATGGGTGACCAAAATACGAAACATCTCGAGCCCCTCCGTGCTTCGGAAGGTACATTAAACTCTGCACCCTGCGTCTGATCTCGCCCCGGTCGTGGCGGGCACTTGCGTTTGCGCAGTCACTTGTGCTCCATAATACCTCCTGCTCAGATGGATAGTCTCTGTTGAGATTGGCCACCGTGACCAAATATCGGTTAGAAGGACCATCAATGCTTCTATTAAAAAATAATGTTCGTAAGAGAAATAGCTATTTATTCAACAAGTGAGCAAAGTTACGAGTTTTTTTTCGTGAGAGCTGTCTTTAAATCACGAACAAGTGAATTAGGTTGAATCACGGCGTAACGAGTAATTCTAATGTTCATTACTGAGATCACAGAGGGGACTAAAGGCACGATATATTAAAAATTTCCTCCCAACTTTAACTTTCATGTTCCCCAATTATTTTATACAATAAAAAGTACGGCGTAGCGAGTCAGTCCAATATTCATTACTGACTTCACAAAGGGAACTAAGGGCACGAGACATTAAAAATTTACTCCCACCTTAACTCTAACTTTTTTGTTCCCCAATTTTTCTACAATAAATATTATATACCTATATCATAGAACTTTTCATCCAAAAGCGACGGATTTCGACGCCAAACATTTTAAAAAGGTTGGTATGCGTGATTGCCATCTCCATATTTTTACTTATACTATCTTTTACTGCCTAAAAACTGAGGAAAAGGGTGTCCTTTTCATGCCGGAGAGGTAAAAAGTTAATTAAAAACCTTTTTTCTCATCTAATTATTAGCAAGAAACAAGTTGAGTGAGAATGAATTGGCCAATTCCCTTTGTGCCGCACAGTCATTTTACTCTGACAACTGCTCTACTATTTTCACTAAACCTCGCGCTTCATTCACATAACTTTTAACAAGTTTTGTTACGAATAGTTCAAAACTTTAACGATGCACCTCTTTTGCGTTTGTGTGAATCATAATATACAAACCATAATCTATCCCATTCGTAGTCAAAGTTGGAGAATATTTTTTTATCTATAATTTATTATTATAAAAAAGCATGTTATCAATTGTTAACAGGGCATTTTTAATTACATGATATTGTATAATTCATATAATTCGTGGGATGAAATAAGCTTAAAGATGGGTTTTTATTTCTTTTCATTTTGAATAACGAAACAATTATACCTGTCCATTTAAAAAAATGTCTTCTCTTGACCCTAACATTTAAACTGTACGCAGATGTCTCAGTTAGGTTCTCTTTTCTGCCTGGTGATCCGTACGTTTTGAGCTATGTTCCTACATACGCGCGGCGTTGGGAAGCGGTGACCTCTTGCTGCCAGATAATATAGCAATTCGCAAGGAAAATGCTGGCTGCTAATGAGAGGGAATGAGAGGCTTTCTCCGCCTTCTATAAGAATGTAAGATTAACTATACGTCCCAAGTGATCTAAGGTGCTTGTATGTCCAGAGTGATGTCCCTCAGGTGTTAAGTAAAACTCAGCTTGTAACTGGCCAGGTCATCCCGGGGTGGTCCGAAAAATTGAGAGAAGTGAACTTTCGCAATCCCGGAATCGCCCTGAGATCAGACAAGAGGAACGTCAGGGTTGGTTTAGTGGGTATGCCCGCACTTCGTGGGGGGTGTCCCACTTACACCTGTCGACTAACCATCAGCAAGTACTCGGCCAAAAAAGTGGTATACCACCCTAAGGTTGAAATTCAGTTTCTTGTCATAAAACAACACAGTTTGCAATTAACATATTGACTGCTGCCAAGTTAACCTTAAAGATATTTTGTTTATACCTCAGAAAAAAAGCGACACTTTAACGAAACTGGTACATTACGTTCTTGGCCGACCGTACGAAGTGCAACAGCATTCCATTTTTATCTTTCGACATCCTCGTAGCCAGAGTGACAACAAAATCTCTCGGATTTTATAACAGCTCTTTAATGAGATAACATTGGATTACAGATGATTGGATCTTGAAAAGGAAATAAGTTACTTACTGGCGCTAAAATATTACTTGAAGTAGGAATATTGCGGTAGAAATATGAACAAAATCCCAAAAACGAGATAATATTCAAATGCCAAAAATGCACACGTAATATTCAAATTCCAAACATAACCTAAATCAAAATAGAATCAAGTCCGTGATTTTTGATTTCGTAATCGAATTCTTTGACAACAGAGGGCATCTGCTTAAGTGAAATTCTAAAAAGTGATTGTACGATCGTATATCAATTTCAGGTACGTTAGAAAATCTAAATAGTCTCCTACGGGCTTTTCAGCTGGTGCAGTTTTGATAATAATTTCTTCCTCTATGTGCTATGCATATAAAGTTCTGTATTTCAATGGCGATAGGATGGCGAATATGATTCAGCGATTAAAAATAATGAGATCGCAAAGGTATGCAACGCACTGATTATAAACAATAGTATAATTAATAATCTAATAGAATATATGAAAAAATACCTAGGTAACTGTGTAAGAAAATCTTAAATGATGTTCATAGGATAGACAAAGTTAAGGTGGGACCACTGTTAAGCAAACATAGTGTAGGACGCTCTGAATATGGCAGGATGGACCGACTAATTGACTGCTGAAAATCGGGTTGGCTGTTGCTCTATGGCCTACAATCAACAGTAGGCAGCTGACTGTTCAAGATGAAGAAGTTCTTTGTTTCTAAGAGCAACACCCGCTCGAGGCTTACAGTGACGCATTATATCAAAATATTACCTTGAAAGATGTACATTCTTAATAAATTATTGGTCGAAGCAGGGTAAATGTGATCCCTATTTTGCCTAATATGAGTAAAGAAATGTTGGTGAAAATTAAACTTTTTCGTTCACTTAATAAGTAAACGAAATACTGAGGTTTCCTTAATTCTCAATACTGGTCACTATACACATTGAACTGTCTTTAGTTGCGATGCGCGATGCGATCGATACTTATTTTTGATTCCCTCATTGAGCTCGTATTGATAAATGCATCCCAAAATTAAGATCGGTCTTATGATGCAATTTTGACGTTCAATGTATTTAAATCTGCCAAAAACAGTATCTAAAAATTGATCTCTGTCGTGAGATGCGATTATTAATACCTTTGTCCATTTGGGAAAAAAACTTAAGATAAAGCAATCGGGTTGGGAATTTACAGAAAGCACTAGACCGTATCTTATTTTGAAACATGTTATAAATACGTTATTCTAAAAAAATAAGATTTTTCGGTTCAGCAGCAAATGATGAAAAGCACAGTTACAAGATCTAAAACATCTCAAATGTACTGGCTAACAGTCCTCCAAAAGACACCATATTCGACATAATATAAACAAACAGGCAATTTAAGCAATCCCCAAAACTAATTTGTAGAGAAATAAGTAATGAAATATTTAAATCAAATTGTTAATTAATCATTTGCTTTCATTACGAGTTCCGAGAATTAAATCAAATTTACTTTTATTGAATGGAAACTTGCCTATGTAATCTGTGACATGCTACCTACGTATAGTCGTTGTTCGATTGAAACCAATCAAGGTGGGAAGTTAGGTTATTGTTGGTTTTTTCCGCAAAACGTGAAAAGCATTAATAGTTTTGCAATTATTATTCAGTTTGATTGATACGGCTTATGTTATAAATGTTACTTACGTCAGCATGCTGTTTGTGTATAGCATGTAGGCGTAACAATGACATTTTTGTCATTATATCTATTACTATCATAATAATAGTGAAGCAAAGTTAATTTTTTTCTGCTAATCGATTATCAATTTGTTTTTTTTTTGTATAGTCGAGCTAAAAAGATGGATATAATTATATTTATCTAACACTTATTTTATTTTGCTCTATAAAATCAGTATTCATAGTCACAGAGGCAATTATAAAAATTCAATGACAAAATGTCTGATTAATACGAGTATAAAAATACTGTGCTGTGAAAAGCTGTGCCTACTAAAAACTTTGTTTTACCTTTATAAGTTTGTAGTCTCAACACTAGTGAGATTCAACTTATATTTCTCTTCTTTAAATTTTAATTAAAAACGTATCAAATATATTTATGATACATTAAATAATTTTATTTAGTATACTCAGTTTTTACATGATATTTATATACTTAAGCGTTAATATAACAGACATAGAAGAGATGTATATATGTACCTATACCTACAATATAGACTTAGTTATTAAAAAAATATTTAGGTGTGTATTTTTCTATATGAATTTTTGACGTAACAGTATTTAAACAAACATGATTTCAATAAAAAACCATAAACATTAGTTTTATAGTTTGATGCTGTGAAATGGTAAAAGGAATCTAATGCCATTCACAATCAATGCGTTTCTAATCAAAGAGTAATAATATTTATAATTGAAAAATATTATTGACTAACATTAACTAGAAAGTGTAGTGTGGCTCGCTTGAAAATAGAAATATTATTTTCACCTGACAATCTCGGAAAAATTCTATTTATTTTTCGAAATCAGAATACAAAAGTGCGTTTTATCCGCTAGCGTGAAAAGAACTTATACACTACTTTGCTCGCAAAGTACATGATTTTTTATAGAAGAAAGTATGTATTACATTCCTATCGAACAAATATATGATAGGAAACAATGTATGAAAATTCATTTCTCCCAATTCCCAAAGGAAAAAGTATATAGAAATCCATATTATTCCCTGCCTGACATCAAGCAGATGTTAAAAGATAAAAAAGTTTGTATTACAATGATAGAAAAAATATACTGGTCACTTGCTTTTTCTTAGCTGAAACTGAAGACACGGCTGTATGGACTTTGTTTCCTTGCCTCTTACGTAAACTAACTAGAAATAATAAGTGAAAATCGCGAGAACGCGTGAATTTCCATTTTCCTAATTTACTTTTCACCTAAATATATGTCTACTTGTAGTGAAAGTGATGATTCAATATTGACGCCGCCGCCTGAATTAAAACTGACTGCTCAAGCGGTTGTCAAAAGTACATAAAATATACGAGGAATTTTTTACAATAGAAGCTGAAAAACAAATTCGTTTTCCGAAAATATTTTTTATCGCATTTTAATAAAAAGCGCAAAAATATCAGCCAAGTAGGTTCACCTTGTGGTCTATGTATACAGTGATAAATAGCACTCTGAACAAGCACAAGAAATTACATAAATATTCGGAAATAGAAAAAACTTCAGCATTTCTGAAAAGAAAATTTCAGGAATTTCATAGTGAGAAATCAAAAGTTTTCACTACAAAGGACCACTTATGATCATTCCTTTTTGCAAAATGCTCCAGGGGGGCTAAAAAGGCCGAGTTGCGCAATATTGCTGAAAGCAATTCATTTCCAGAATTCCTGGCAGATCCTTAGCAATTCCTCTAATTTTCGTAAAATGGTCATATAATTAAGCAGAATTGCATCAATTCAATTCATTAGCAGATTCATATTTGGTGGTTATGTTACCACATGCAAATAAAAAAAAACCGTACTTAATCGAAATGTACCGGTTTAAATTTTTATAGCTCTTTCATTATTATAAGAGGTAAATACCGTAGAATTAAATAATAGTTTGTTGTTAATCAATGAAAGTAGCCAATAATCATTGAAATTCTTACATTATAAACTAAAAAATTTAATGTTAAAAAATTTTCACAAAACAATTTACGGCTGGCAACAAGTTATATGTCATAATGTCACGTGATCACGTCATCCCATAAAATTTTTTATCTAAGTGTTCTGTGGTTATAATTTTCAGTGTTGCCATATATACAGATTTCTCCGTATTTATACAGATTTTCGATGTGTAATACAGATTAGCACTGGATACAGATTTTTATACAGAATTTTCTAACTACACACGGCCCGACTGAAGGAAAGTCCGACAGCAGGCTGCGGTAGCCGTCGCACTCCTACATGCGGACCGTGTGTGGCCAATATAAAAAAGAATAAAGCAAAATTATATGACTAGGTGCCGTGTTACACACAGTTATTAGTTAGTTTGTTGCAAATGTTTGAAATTTAATTAATGTTTCAATTCGCCATGTTTTAAATTATACTACGTACAGTAAGTACATACCTACATACTTAAACAAAACGTCATTTTTTTAATTTGTTTATATTTTTATTTAATATACGGTAGACAAACCAGCCTACGTAGCATGACCACCAAAACACGATATGATATACCGGTTTATCGCAGTGAACTGTCAAAACACAATACATTTTTATAGTAGGTATTTTGACAGTTCACCGCAATAAACCGCTTTATTATAATTATCGTGTTTTAGTGTTCATGCTACGGCTAATCACTTTAGTTCATAGCGCGCAAAAGAAGCAATGATGATAATTTTCTATTTTGTTTTTGGGATTAATATTCAATTCTAGTTAACTTGATTATACAGGTTTTAAGTTAAAATAGCATACAGATTTTATACAGATTTTAGCTGAGTTTACTACAGATAAATGGTTCAAGGCATCTGGCAACACTGATAATTTTCTTGAAGATGAAACTTTTTTGTAATTTGTGCTTATATTTGGAAGTAAACACTAGTTTTAAATAAATCAGTCTCGGTTTTGGAGTGGCCCTTTTTTAGTTTAACAAATTCCAGTTTTTTGCGATTGACATGGAAACTAAAATCCACTTAGTTAATGATTTGTGCACGGAGGGGCTATACGAATATTATATCGTGGATTTTATATCAAGTTGATAAACAAAGCTGTGCTAGTAAAAGGTTTTACAATTTTATATTACATCGATCAAGTTCGATCAAAGTAAGTGCCATATTGTTTACTTAGTTTCATGAACATCATCTTTATGCTACATTATTTTAAATTAAACAATATATTGCAGAAATGGAGAGACGTGCAACAAGTACAGCGTCCGAGGCTCAGTGGGCGTTACTCGTGGAATTTTTGGAGAGTAATCCCAGCCTGGCTAGAGCATGGGGATACAATAACAGTGCTCAGGGAAGAGAAGTCACTGCGCTTGTGGCAAGAAGTGACTAATTTGTTAAATGCTGAGGGTTCTGGTACCAACACATAGCCAAAGAAATGGTCCGTTGTAAGTACTTGAGTAATAATATAGTATGTACCTATATATTTCAATAATATACCAACAATAACATTCCTCGTTTTGTTTCCAGTATGTCAGCAACTACAATAGTAAATTTTAAAAAATGTTGGTGATATAAACGCAGATGCCGATGCTACAGGTAGAGGGCCTCTCCGAGCAGGTTCATTGCCAGACTTGATCTGGCGAGTTTTGGCTCTGTTGGGACTGGGATTTGGTCAAACAGCCCTGGGAGTGATGATTCAACCCCTTCTAGATGAGGTAATTTTTAAAAATACTTTTTATTTTTTTTATTTTAAAAATTTATGTACCTACACACCCACAAAAACAGCAACAAAAACATAGATATATGGAGACATTGTACAAAGGTACTGTTTATTTCTTATCGAAATGTCTTCCAGCAGCCCTGTCACTAATAGAGATTGCTATGAAATGGTAGTTCAGTTTGTAAACAAACAAACAAGTCAAAAATAGTATAGATCACACAAGAAGGCATAAAGTAATTTAATAATATACTAATATATATGGATATACAATAAAGTAATAAACTGCATTGTAGATAGATAATGAGCTTTCATTCGCCTCTTAAACAGTTGCAAAGTTTGACAGTCGCATATGTTTTTTTATAATATCATTCCAGTGACTTTGACTTAAATACACAAACTCAAAAATCTTTATTCAATATAGACCTTTACAGGCATTAATTATTAAAAACTAGCTGACCTGGCGTACTTTGTATCGCCATGTTTTTTCACTAAATTACTGAAATGTATGTTTAAATTATTGTAATTTTTAGATTACACAAACCTTGTCCTAACAATAACGAATACATAAAACCAAGAATCATCTAATTTGGTGCAGTCGTTCGAAAGTTATGGGTGTAAATACATTTCGAAGATCCATTTTTATTTATATAGATATGTCAAAATTGTTTGATGATGCTATGGCCTCATAAAATATGTTGTTTTGGAAATATAGACATTTTACACAAAGTACTTTACAAAGGTTCACCATCCCTGCTGTATACAGTAGCATAAGGGCCTTAAATTTGCAATATCATAAAAAAAATAAATGTTCTGCACAATATTATACTCTTTATTGCATAAACACAAGAAAAAATGTTTGTACAATAATATTGTAACCAACGGTGGACTTATCTCTTATGGAGATCTCTGCCAGTCAACCGATAAACTTAGTGGCATACGTAAATGTAGTAGACAACAACATGGATAAATAGCAATACATAAATAACCATTATTCATAAATACCTATTCCTATATAAATAATCTCATAGAACTTATTCATATAGTTTTGTAATTATAGTGTTTCCAATTCTCTCCAATTATTAGGTTCCAGTTTAAGCTTGTGCTAGGATACTAAATATTAGATAAACATACATAAATAAAATAAGTATATATATAACGGGGAACAATCACACAAATGCTTGTAATTAATGATACTAAAAGTACTTGTTTGTTTTAGCTACGTTGGAGGAGGCACAGAGAATACTCTCCAAGTTCAGATGCAGCAGGCTGCTGCAGATGCTGCTAAAGCTTGGGCTATTGAGCTACTGACACACAATGTTTTGCCCATAGATGCCTGAATCTAGTGCTATTAGGGAGTACTCCTATAATAAAACATCCTATCTTATCAGTCCATTTTTATATTCCAAATACCTTAGTTTATTCATTTTATTATTTGTATGACTTTAAAATAAATATCATTTACTTAAGAGGTCCACATAACCTAACTCCATCAATGCATTTTATTTTATGTCTTCTTAATACCAAGTTTAATGTGACGTTTACCTAAGGAATGTTTAACCTTTAAAACATTACTTTTACTTTACCTTTAATTTAAATTTATTTTTTCTCTTGTTCCATTCAATTATTTTATTACTTTATAGTATTAGTTTATATATTTTAATTAATTTTGTCTCTCTTTAGATTGTATGTCTTTCTGGCTACTTTGAGGAATAAATGAGCGACATTGATTGCTGTTTTATGTTTGACATAGCAACCGATGCAGGTTTGGTTATTATACTTTATCTAGGTGTATTATTGTAACTGTTATAAACGAATAATTAAAAGGCAAAATTAATATTGTTTTGTTTAATTTAAAAGAAATAAACTCCGACCACTCAAGATCATGCTGACCAAATTCTCTCTATGCATGCAAGTGCATTTCGCACCGACTCCAGCAGCTAAATGGTCATCTCTTCTGGTTGAGGTTTCATTATATGCATTTCGTATCTGAAACATACACAGTACATAATTCCAATACTTTATAAAGTGTTATTATGTTTGTGGGAACTTCTGACTTGAACCTAATGCATGTTTTGCTCCCAATAAGTCGAACCCTCATTTAATTGTTGTGGTGCTCATTCAATGACAATGTGACTACCCATCTGCATGGTGATTCCACTGTACGCCTCTTGTGGTGTTAATGGCAACACAGGCAATCTAGTCGCATTACAAATGTTATGTAACACTACACAAGCATTTGTGATCAACCCAGCGGTTATGGGATGCGATCCACAAGTAAACATTGCCAGCGACATTTGCTCGAATCACCTGAAAAGAAGTTCGTTTGGTGTGGTCAGGCATAACATAGCCAAATATAGGTACAACATCAAAACTTCTCTTGGTACTGACCTAAAAATCATGCTTTATTTTCAACCTGGTGAAGTTGTTCGAGATGCAGTTTGAGTGGGTGGTGGTTCCAAATGAAGAAATCATGGCTTGCACCACCGTGGCATCAATATTTAAATCTGAATCACATACCTGAAAACAAATAAAAATCTATTTTTAATTTTTATGCTGTGGGGTAACTACATACCTACTTAGTCTTTCTAAACAATAATGCTAAAATTAGAAGGTTTTTTTACCCACCAATATACCTACCTTCTCACAATCAGTTACAAAAGAAGTTCATTTATTAAATACTAATTATAAAAAAACTACTCCTTAATAACATATTTTATAAGCTAAAGGCGCCATTAATTCAAAAGATTGATAAGCAAGATTTGATCTAAACACACAACTTTCAAACATTTTATGTTAAATAAGTTTATAATATAATGGTAAAGCATGTTTATTTAAACCACAACACACACTTATTATAACAAGATGGGTTTAATACCTTTTGGATATTTTTACGAGACAACTTTAGAGGGATATAAAGATGATTAGGTAGGTACCTATCTATACTATATAAAGCTGGATTTCTATACCTATATACTTACAGCTTGAGCATTTAAAGAGTGATATCTTTTCCAATTAAAAAATCTCTCTTCAAATTCGGCAAAACACAACAAAACAATAGCAATATGAGTGCCATCTATGCATCCCACGACCCCTGGAATGCCAAACTTTTGGTTGACCCTGAAAAGTACATTTTCATTTGTGATTTTGTAATGGAATAAGTAGGTTAAAAAATTTATGACTTTCTCGTTTACTTGAACGTACTTACCCGTTTTTTATAATATTTATGATTATGGAGACAGTACTTTTTTTTTTTTTTTTTTTTTTTATGGCAAGAGCGGTTACTATTTGCCAATGTCAAGTTAAAAGGTAGGGAAACTTATTTACAAATTACAAAACAAAACTTAACCGGGAATTTGGATTTGGAATAAAAGGATCAGAGGAGTTGGGAAGGGATAGTAAATATTGTGTTCTGTGTGTAATAAATATTTACAAACTTATTGTGTATACATACATAGGTGTAGAGAACAATATCATAATTTAATGTTATTACTAATAATAAAGGATGATAAAACGCTATAATATTTACAAGGATTCATTATAAGACAGGATATGCGGGTAGGAAATGGAACTTTCATAGCAGTTAAGGTATCAAGGAAGGAGGAATGATCATAACGAGGGCATGAAAAGAATATATGGTCGAGGTTCCCCACATCAGTACCACATTCACACAAGTCACTGTTAACAATATACAACCTAGCCAGGTGTACTGGAGTACACACGTGGCCAAGACGCATACGTGAGATAATATTAACAGAAGGTTTTTGACACTCTACTTGGCTAAACCATGGTTTTTTTGGAATACATGGTTGAATGTTAAAATATAGTATACCTTTGACACGGGAAGTTTTCTCCAGATCTTGTTTCCAAGAACCCAATAAATAAGTTTTAGGTAAAGATGACAAATCATGGCAGTAGTTAAGATAAGGATGAAGGTCACCACACTCAATCGCATCTTTGGCTAACTGATCAGCTCTTTCATTCCCACTAATGCCTTGGTGGCTTGGAATCCAAGCCAAAGTTACAGAATAATTTAATAAGTTACATTTTAAAAGTATTTTCCTGATGTCACACAAAATAGGATAACAAGGTTTCATTTTAAAGGGAAACTTTTCAATAGCTTGTAATGCACTTTTGGCGTCTGTAAAGATCACTGTGTTTTTAAGTTTCATTATAATAATATATTCAAGAGCTTTAAAAATCCCTAAACATTCCCCTGTAAATACAGAAGCTTCAGGAGGTAGTTTGATTTTTTGAACAATATTATATTGGGCATGAAAGACCCCCACTCCTACATTTTCAAGATCTGGTGATTTAGAAGCATCAGTGAAAATAAAATTGGAATTGCTAAAATATTCATCTATACTAAATTTGAATAGAGTGTTCGCTTCAATATCATGTTTATTGATACCTATGTTGTAATTGATATTAGGTTGTAACATTAATGATTCTATTGATGTTTCAAATATAGGCAAGCTCGAAGAGCGATATATGGGAGCCTGAAAAGCTAGAAGCTTTATATAACTCTTAACAAGACAGATAGGAGACTTATGTTTCCAGTAGTTAAGTGTGTTTATATATTCCTTAAGGATTGCTAAATTTGTAAAGAGAGGATGATTTAAAAATTGATAAGCTTTAAATAAGAAATTATCACTAAGTAGCTGTCTTCTTATATTAAGAGGAGGTTCAACACATTCAACTTGCATTGCGTTAATTGGTGACGACTTCATTGCACCTAAAATCAATCTCAACGCTTTGTACTGAATCACATCTAGTTTTTTAAAAGCAGTTTTATTACCACCTTGCAGCAAAAATGTACCATAGTCAAGGATACTTCTTATAAGGGCATTATATACCAATTTCAGAGAAGCTGGATGAGCGCCCCACCATACCCCCGATAGACACTTCATCACGTTTAGAGCTTTTTCGCATTTAGTAACAACATAATCACAATGTTGGTCTCCAGAAAGCTTAGAATCCAATATCACACCAAGAAATTTAGCATGATTATCAACTTTAATAGGAGTTCTATCAAAAACAACATTGACTTCAGGTATACTACGTTTTCTGGTAAATAAAACTATGCTGCTTTTTTCAACTGACAGTTCTAGTCTATTGTTACTTAACCACTGTTTGAGTAACGCCATAGAAGAATTTAAAGTTTGGCAAGCAACTGTAGGAGATTGATCAATAGTATAAAAAAGTAAATCATCAGCATATTGCAGGATATGAATATTGTTTAAAAATCGTTCTAAGTCACTGGAATATATGTTATAAAGAAGTGGGCTTAACACTGATCCCTGTGGCAAACCTTTATTGAGTACCCTGGATAACCTAGTCCCATCAGGAAGATCTAAATGAATATGCCTTTCTGAGAGTAAAAAATATATGAATTGTGTTAACTTTTCTGGAACATTGAGATCTTTTAATTTATTAATTAATCTACTAATGTTCACATTATCATATGCAGCATGAATATCTAAGAATGCTGCCAAAACTATTTTATTTTGTGAAAATGCTATGTGTATATCTGACATAAAAATACTAATACTATCTATTGTACCTTTGCCTTTTCTAAAACCATACTGGCTGTTAGACAGTAGGCGATTACTCTCAATGTACCACTCCAATCTATTTTTGACTAGATGCTCTGCTAATTTACATAAGATAGAATTCAATGCTATTGGGCGAAAGGATTTTGGTTCACAGGAGGGCTTGCCCGGTTTTAGAATTGGGACAATAATCTGTGTTCTCCAGGAAAGAGGAACCTCACCTGTAATTATGACAGTATTGATTAAATCTAAATAGTAGGTAAGAGTTTCATCACATAAATTGACTAAGAACGAATATGGGACACCATCTTCACCAGGTGTACTGTCTTTTACGCTACTTAAAACGCCATTTAATTCATTGAGGGAAAATGGAGCATTTAGTGATGACTCTTCGGTGGATACATTGAAGGTAATGTTATCTAGCGATTCTGCTACTGTTGGTGGTGCCAAATGGTCCATAAAGGAATGTGCTATAGATGGAGAAAGAGCCACACGTGATGAAGGGTTAAAAGCTGATCTGAATCGATTTATATTGCGCCACATTTCAGACAGGCATGTATTTGGAGAGAGAGATGTACAAAAAGATACCCATCCATTTCTTTTCTTTTGCTTAAGAATTTTTTTGGTCTTAGTAATAACATTACAAAGTTGTTCATAATTTTCATCTGACATGTTATTCTTATATACTTTTTCACTCTCCTTACGTGCTTCAATAGCCTTAGTACATTCCTGGTCCCACCAAGGTGGTGAAGGAATCTTCCCAGAGGAAGACCCTTTTCTGAGAAATGTTTCATCTGCTGCTTCTATAAGACATTTGGTCAATGCTTCAGAACAGTTTGTAACTCCTGACTGACTAATATTAGGTAAATCTTTAGTTTTCATAAGAACTATATTTTTATATTTCTCCCAGTCTGCTTTAAATTGAGATAAGCGGTGTTTGAGGCGAGGTTCATGGTTAACAGAAGGAATTTTACTAGGTGTAGACATAATAAGTGGATAGTGGTCACTGCCAAACGTTGAATTGAGACGATACCAAGATATCAATGAAGCCAATCCAGGATTACAAATAGATAAATCAACTGCACTTACATGTTCATCAGGTTTAGTGCGTCGAGTGGGAATGCCTGAGTTTAAAATACATAAGTTGTGCTGATCAACAATTTCTAACAAATGTTCACCATTCTTATTGGTGGTGCCACAGCCCCAAGAACGATTGTGGGAATTGAAATCACCGAGAAGGAGAAATGGTTTATCTAAGGAAGTAATAAGAGGTATAACTTCATTATCAAAAATATTAGGAGACGGGTGAGGTATATAAGATGAGATTATAGAAATTCCACAAGATAGTTTTACACCTAATATAAAAATGTCATTTGTGTTGTGCTGAGGCAAATCCAATCGTTGAAAAGGAATAGTATTCCTTACCAAGATGGCAACTCCTCCGGCTCGATCATCAGTACGGTCTTCTCTGAGACATGTAAAGCCAGGAATCCCAAACAGGAAACCAGGCTTCAGCCATGTTTCACAGAGAGCAATTATACTAATTTTGTATTTATTAATTATATAAATTAAATCAGTCTTTTTAGGCACTACACTCCTGCAATTCCATTGTAGGAACTTTAGATCCATTATTATTGTAATTTATTAAACGTGTAATTACATCAACTATAATGGCAACGTTGGACGGTTTCAAATTTTGGTTAGTGAGCATTGAATTAAGAAAAGTTATGATTGATTCAAAAAGATTATTACAGTCCTGGTTTTCTAAATTCTGACTTAAGACTGTACCGTTGGTTGAGCTATGTGGCATATTATAATCTCTTATGAGATTGTTATGGACTGTCTGGTCATAGCCTTTGTTTGACACTGGTGGAGGACGAGGTTTTATGAAAATAGTTTTCTTATATGATGATGAATTTGAATTTATTGGGTTAGGGATATAAGTATTTTCAACTGCATTTTTATTTGATGACACAACATCTACATATGGTTTACTAATTGGAGGATGTAGTTTACTGGCCTCCGAATAAGAGATACAGCTATTGGACATTGTAAGTTTAATTTCCTTCTGCCGGCTGAATTCTGGACATATTTTATCTGTGGCATAATGGTATCCAGAGCACATAATACACAATGCACAACTTTCCTCAACATTACAATTTTCACCTTTATGTTCCTGAGTACATTTAAAACATCTAGGACGAGATCTACAATTCAATTTTGTATGGCCATAACGACAGCAGTTGTAACATTGTATGGTTGGAAATGTGTATAGTTGCACAGGCAATGCGTTATAGCAAATGTATATTCTCCTAGGTAGAACTTGTCCATCAAATGTAAAAACTACTGATTGAGATGGCTTCCAAATCACCGATCCATCAACAGTTACTTTATAGTTAAGGCGTCTTATTTTAATTATTTGTCCACACCCGATTGGAACTGAAACATTTTCTTTGATTTCTTCTGGAGACCATTCAGCCGGGACCCCTCGAACTATACCTAATCTTGTCAGATTAAAAGTGGGAATGAAAGCTCGCAGTTTAAAATCTTTTAATTTGTTATGATTTATAAAACTATTAGCATCTTGTATTGTAGAAAAAGATACAGTGCATCTGTTTCTACCAATACGTTTAACACTGCCAGGAATTATATTTTTAAAGTCAGATTGATTTTTTTTAAGAAAATTACCAAATGTTATTGGGTGGAGATAAGTGCCATCACTAGGAGAAGTTTCCAATCTCTGAACATGAATTAAATATGGAGCTAAATCAGATGATATGTATTGCTTGCGACCAAAATCAGAAACTTGTGTGTTAGGTAAAACTGAGTGGGGATTACTATTTTCCTTAGTCTTATCTGTAGAGGCTTTTAATGGTTTTTTAAATGTATTTTCTAAATTATTCTTTACAGTTTCATCTTGACTAAGACATTGACAATCACTAGTCGTAGCCCCTGTGCCCAATTGACTATTCTTCCTCCTTTTTTTATTGCAATGTTTGCAAATCTTTTGGAATTTTCTCTTTCGAGATCCATCTAAGCTGCTAACAGACGCATCAGTATCTATATTTTCATTTCCTAACACCACATTTAAACTTACCGGGGGACTTAAGTTGTGGCCCAAGTCCCCCGTTGCAACATTTCGAACAGGAGGATCATTCATGTCATTTCCACCTAAGTAAAATCTGAATAAATATGACTTACCAAACAGCAAATATTTACACAAATACAAATAAAAACTATACTAACTACTTTTATATACAATACACAACTCTACTGATCACTTAAATTAATAAAATTAAAATTGCAATAAAAAGTACGTCCGCCCTATTGAGAGTTTCCCGCACTTTTTCAAGAGACAGTACTTATTCCACCACGTCTGGCTGGTAAATAAGGTTCTAACTCATATATTATGAGGTCACTAAAGCTTTTATTGAGCCTAAACAGTCCCACAAATTCGACGTCCGGAATCTCAAAAGCTAAATCCATTTTCCGAAGAGCCTCACTGCGTCTACGGTATAAAATACTCTCCATAACACGGGCATGTTCTAAAAAGTTTTCATATGAGGCCTAAATCTGCCATTATTAATTAATTTTTGCGAATGCACGAAAAAATGAATTGCGAGATGTTGGTCTTGAGTATCTTTTTATGATTCTGCTAATTGACACGCGAGCAATTCCTATTTTGTGGACCATTTTACGAATATTCATACAAAGCTGTCAAACAGAAGAATTGCCTAAGATGAATTGCATTCAATTCATAATAGGAATTGCCGACATGTTGGCCATTTTATGACTATCAAAATGAATCATATTATGATCCTATTATGATTCTGCCGATGCGGCCTTTTTAGGTCTGCAGATGCCACATTGATGAAGGTATGGGTACAAACAAATTTATTTTTGACGTAGGTAAGTATTCGTAGTGCTTTACACTACAAATCACTCGGAATAATGTGCAATTCCCACCTCGAACTACAACTACGCCCTCGATGTAATCGGTCACTTTCTTCCCTCAGTGAACAATGTACTACTAAAATCCGAACCTTTCTATTTAATAATAATTTTCTTTACCGCCAGTCTACTGAAAATGCATTAATACTTATTTCGTAGCAGTGAGCTAACCTCATATTCAGAACAGTCGCACGGACCAGCGGCCGTACCGCCTAACTCAAAACGATCACTCGCTATCGTTATCGTGACATTAGAACAATAGTTTTAATGTCACAGTTGACATTTGAGCTATTTTTCTAATGTCACGAAAGCGATAGCGAGTGATCGCTATGAGTTAGGCGGTAGCCCCCCTGGGGGGTTATTGTCTATCGCGATCGCTTACAATTTGACAGTCGCAGTCCATCCATTACTCCGTTATAAAAGGAAGTCGGCACAGAGTCTATGTTCACGGCGCAATGGCTGTCAAAATGTAAGCGATCGTGATAGATTTGTTCTTCGTCAATAACCCACCCGACTGCATTAAAAAGTACTTTCTATATTATAAATTTTACTTTTAGTTTTTGAAATAAATAAATAATTAATAACACATATATATTATGATGTAAACAGAATTATTTTTAAAATAAATTAAATTTAAACATTTATACCTAGCATTTTCTCGCTATGGGAGGTGAAAAGTTGTTTCGCTTACCAGCAAAGTTATTCTCCATCTCGTACCGTTGAACCCCTCGTTACGTTTAGGTTTCAGTTCAAGTTGTCGAGCCAAAAAGGCAAAGTTGCAGCCTTGAATTACAAATTAACTATTAATAAATTGAGAACTAACAAATCTTGTTCTTTTCAGATAAGAATCTTAAAGTTTTCGTATAAGTGGAAAGTAGATTCCGGTTCTTTTTTCTTGTGGAAATGGCATGATATCTAGTTTTATTGTTACAGTGTTTCAGTTTGGAACCAGAAATTCGAAAGTAGTTGAAAGGGTCTCTAAGATCCGAGGTAAACCGGCAAGGGCTGAATTTGGTTCCATTCAAATTCGCGTTTTCGGTTCGTTTATCGAACCAGAACCAAGGAGACGTTGTCTGCTGAAAGTAGCATGTGGCACTTCGAGAGGCACCAAAAAGTCAGTTTTCAAAAACATCGGCTTGACTCAACTCCCAGCTCTCGATGTAGCTCATTAGAGAATTCTTAACCCAGGGGCGCAAATTGAATCCTCCAGTCGTGCAAAGACCAAATTTCGTTCGGGTTGTATGAGACCTCAGTACGCTAATCAAAGGCGGCTGGTTTGATTCCTGCCCGAAGAGGTAAATTCTTGTTGTGTTTATGATTCGTTATAACTCAATCACTATTTATTAAACATAATATTGTTCTACCGAAACTTTGTCAAGTAAATAATTTTTATAATAACGATTAGTCTAATTCGGAAAAGAAAGTCATAGAAATGTATCGATCATCGATACATCCACCAGCACAAGCTTTCGCGTTAATCTGTATTTATAAAATAACATATCCTGACTGACTGACTGAATAAGAAAGGTTAAATTTTTGTTTGGAGTTTCATTATTTTTGAAACTTAAAACAAATAACTTTGTATGTAGGCTGACGATTAATAAGGAAATATGTTTTTAACTTTTTGAGAATTCCTCCCTCAAAGGTGTAAAAGTTTTAATCATGTTTACATAATTATTAGGTACTACTCCAAACCAACTTTTTTGATAGGCCCTTTAAAGTTTGTACTACGAATAAATAAAGAGTTCCTATGGAAAAATCGAAAATAGCACAGGCGAAATTGCAGGCAAAAAGCTAGCTAAATATGATAAAAAGATTGAATTATATTAAGTTTAATTTTGTATCGTCTAATGTGATCGGAATATCTTATTATTCCGCCGACGCGACGGCGAACCGTGGTTGCGTTAAACTCAAGACGCATCTAGACATGATTTATGGGCGTTCCGACAGGCAGTGATAGCTATTGTTAACACAACATTAAACAACGCGAATTTGGTTTCAATCAACGTGCACATTCATCTTGTTTTGCAGATTGCCATCGACAAAAACGTTTCCGTCGCGGCCAAAAAGTGAACTAATGCTCTGGCTGTCAAGTAAATACAATTTTCCTTTTTTTTGTACTCTAAAATGTTAATCGTATCAAAAGATGATATAAGATAAGATAGTTTTATTAAAATACCGTATGGTAACACTGCCAGGGGGCGATTCAGTTGAACCCAACTAATTGGGTATGCCACCAAGCGAACACCATGTGAGTTACCTACTACAGATGTATACATTTTGTTGATAGCGCAACTGGTTGTACTACCGAACCTCAATTCCTCAATTCCCGTGAAACGACTCTCTATTCCGGGTGCAGTGAAATGTATTATTTACGAAATTCAGAAATTGTCTATTCCAATGTATGCATACAGGCTTCATAAAACAAAGGGCTCATTACTTTCACAAGTGTTACTGATTTGTCATTTTATAAATTCAAAATAAATAGATAATTTTGCTTGTAAGTGATTATTAATTTTAATGTTAGGTACTAACATTCTGAATAATAATTTGTGTTTACGATATTTTTTGTCTCCGATTTTGTCTGTCATCTCTATATATAATAAAATCGTAGGGGTACAAAAATCTGTAATTGCGAAATATTAAGAAAAAAAATACACAGGTCGCCTTAAAATCATTAGCAGAACACGATAGAATGGTTTTTAAAAAAATTGTTTGTTTGTTGGTTTGTTTGTTTGTTTGTTTGTTTGTTTGTTTGTCTGTTTATCCGGAAAGATCTCCGAAACTACTGGACAGAATTTGATATGGCTTATACCACAATGCTTAGAATTTTCCGGAAGAACATTTAGGCATAATTTCGTTTGTTTAAATTCACTTTTTATTTGTAGTGAAAAAATACCATATAAAATTTTCGAATTGGCTTTAGGTAGAAAAACAACATGGCGCACGTGAAATTATTTTGACAAGTCTGTCACATAGTACAGAGAGAAGGTATTTTCTTCCACGAAGGAAAGGCAATGGAACTACGCCATACAGCCTGATCTTAAGTAATTGGATTTCGAAAATTGAAAGGCAGGAATGAAGTGTTTCACATAGTAAAAATAAAATTTAATATTTTCTGTTAATGGCTGTGCCCAACTGGATTTCGCCAACCAAATTGTCTTTTTCTTATGTCGTATCGTGGTGGTAAGGCAAAAAGATCAAGCCATACAACCAATGTATAAAGCATTTTTTATGATAATACTTATCGTGTGACCATAAAATTTGTAGATTGGTTTAATTCTTGACTAATTTTCACAAAATCGGTACAATTTTTGAAATATTTGAAATGTTGAAAAATGAAGATACTCTTTTCAAGGTATTTTGAAAGGTGTTACATGTTTTTACATTAGGACTAAGGAATCAAACTCTTTCATCCATTTAAAACTATTGAAAGTAATAGATTAATATTGATAATTAAAAAAAATATCTGACTGCAATGTTCTGGGTTACGCGTAGAGGGACGGGACGGGACTCTTGATCCTAATGCCTAAAATGACGGATCACATTTTTTTGGATCCATCCAAGGAACATAGATATCGAACGAAGAACCTAAAGAGTAGAACACATTGAACCTAGCCACGTTGACTTAATTTGACATGACTGCCGATAAAGTTCGTTTCCAAACCCAGCAATATGCGTATCAAATGAAAGGCCTTGATGAGTAGAGCACTATGAACATAGGAAAATCGCCCTAAATTCAACATGGCCGCCGCTCAAATAAAATGGAAAAAAGTTCGTTTCCAAACTCAGCAATATGGGTATCAAATGAAAGGCATTGATGAGTAGAGCACTATGAACCTAGCAACATTGACATAAATTCAACATGGCCGCCGCTCAAAAAAGGTGGAATAAAGTTAGTTTCCAAACCTAGCAATATGGGTATCAAATGAAAGGCCTTGAAGATTAGAGCACTATGAACCTAGCAACATTGACATAAATTTAACATGACCGCCGCTCACAAAAGGTGGATAAAAGTTATTTTCCAAGCCTAGCAATATGGGTATCAAATGAAAGGCCTTGAAGAGTAGAGCACTATGAACCTAGCAACATTGACATAAATTTAACATGGCCGCCGCTCAAAAAAGGTGGATAAAAGTTATTTTCCAAGCCTAGCAATATGGGTATCAAATGAAAGGCCTTGAAGAGTAGAGCATTAGATACCTAGGAAAATCGACCTAAATTCAACATGGCCGCCGCTCAAAAAAAAAGGATAAAAGTTCGTTTTCAAACCCAGCAATATGGGTATCAAATGAAAGGCCCTGATGAGTAGAGCACTATGAACCTAGCAACATTGACATAAATTCAACATAGCCGCCGCTCTAAAAAAAAGAATAATAGTTCGTTTCCAAACCTAGTAATATGGGTATCAACTGAAAGGCCTAAAAGAGTAGAGCATTATGAACTAAGGAAAATTGCCCTAAATTAAACATGGCCGCCGCTCAAAAAATGGATAAAAGTTTGTTTTCAAACCCAGCAATATGGGTATCAAATAAAAGGCTTTGATAAGTAGAGCACTATGAACCTAGCAACACTGAAATAAATTCAACATGGCCGCCGCTCAAAAAAGATAGATAAAAGTTCGTTTCCAAACCTAGCAATATGGGTATCAAATTAAAGGCCTTGAAGAGTAGAGCATTAGGAACCTAGCAAAATCGACCTAAATTCAACATGGCCGCCGCTCAAAAAAAGTATAAAAGTTCGTTTCCAAACCTAGCAATATGGGTATCAAATGAAAAGCCTAAAAGAGTAGAGCATTATGAACTTAGGAAAATTGCTATAAATTCAACATGGCCGCCGCTCAAAAAATGGATAATAGTTCGTTTCCAAACCCAGCAATATGGGTCTCAAATGAAAGGCCTTGATGAGTAGAGCACTATGAACCTAGCAACACATAAATAAATTCAACATGGCCGCCGCTCAATAAAGGTGGATAAAAGTTCGTTTTCTAATCTAGCAATAAAGGTATCAAATGAAAGGTCTTCAAGAGTAGAGCACTATGGACCTAGCAATATTGACGTAAATTCGACATGGCCACCGCTCAAAAAAGGTGGATAAAAGTTCGTTTTCAAACCTAGCAATATAGGTATCAAATGAAAGGCCTTGAAGAGGAGAGCACTATGAACCTAGGAAAATAGCACAAAATTCAATATGGCCGCTGCTCAAAAAAAACTGATAAAAGTTCGTTTCTAAGCCCAGCAATATGGGTATCAAATGAAAGGCCTCGATCAGTAGAGCACTATGAACGTAGCAACATTGACGTAAATTCAACATGGCCGCCGCTCAAAAAAGACGGATAACAGTTGCTTTTCAAACCCAGCAATAGGGGTATTAAATGAAAGTAGGCCCTGAAGGGTACCTAGAGCAGCCATGCTCTAAGTGTGTTCCGCGGAACCCTAGGACTCCACAATACCCCTATAAGGGTTCCGCAATAATTTAGAAAAATCAAAACACCCTCTCTGGTCGTACTTTTATTATGCTTATTAATAAAGAATACACTTTTAAAAACTATTGTTTTATTTTAGGGTTCCGTCAAGTATTTCGCTTTCCAAAAGGGTTCCGTCACCAAAAAAGTTTGAGAACCGCTTCGGGGCCTATTGGATGTTCGATGTTAGATGTCACCTGTGTTTAGTGTCCTTCGAGACCGTGATAATGCAACGATCGTGAACTAACTACGATAACTCCAAGTTTGTGTGTTGGATGTTAGTCATCACGGTGAGTTTTTTATAACCGAACTATGCCAGCAACACTATATCGCACAGTACACGTTACAAAAACGGAAGTCTCAATACATTTTAAGGCTAACCGCATAAATACGATTTTCGCATTCGTTTTCTGAATGCGGTCATCCGAATGCATCAAATCTATATAAAATACTCATTGACTGCCGCACACGTTCGTTTTTATTACGAACGGAACACGTTCTGTACGTACGTTTAGGTAGAATGGTAGAAATCCCGAATGAGAAGTAACGAACGTCTGCGCTACGTTCACGAAACTCCGTGTCTGTATTCCGTGATCGGATATCGAATATGGAAAACGTATTTGTACAGTAACCCCCCCATTCATACTATACATTAACTTTACGAAAACCGCCAGTATTACGAGCGACATAAGAACGGTTCAAAGGTCAAACTGTATAGCTTGACAAGGAGCTTACTGTACGACCAGTCAAAATTGGCCAAGTTGTCATATCCAAAAAATATATTTTGTTGGTGTTACCAACACCCATTATAAAATCTAAACTTTATTCGTATACAGTTCTAATTTATTAACAATTGTTTATTTTAATTCGAAACATGAATACGATAAAGATTATTCTTGCAACTGTGTAGTTATTTCTACTGAAGAAGAATTTATTAATATCAATAATGTCTCTAAAACAATAATTATACTTAGTGTTTATAGTAATATGTAATGTATTTAATTTTGTGAACTGTTAGAAAAAGAGCATTACGAACCTACAAAAATTGTCCTAATTTCGAAATGGCCGATGCTCAAGAAAGGCAGAATAAAGTTGAATCATATGGAATAAAATGGAGGAAAAAACTAAACACTGTGTTAAGTATTTTGATGGCGAAACGTAGTTCGCAGGCACAGCTAGTATAGAAATAAATAAGTTTCTTTCCCCTTGTATAAATGATGTCCTAAACGGATGGAAGGCCTAATTAAATTTTGATTTATTCCGACTAAAGCATTTCGCCGAACTGATCTTGTTCTAGAGACGTTTAATCTTTCAAGTATTTCTTGGCGTTCGTCGAAAGCTAGCGTATTTCCAGCGATGTCTTCCGCAGTTAAGATAAATTTCAGAATTCGTGATCGTGTGGCACAAAACACCACGTCAGATGTTTGTTGACATCTAATAACAAAAGTCCAACGAAATCCAACGAAAACGCCTTCTTGCGCCGTTTTGATCAGGATCTGACTTAGGTGATTGAGACTGAACCGGCTCACTTTCCGTTACTACTACTTCTTTTCATCCAATAAACAAAAGCTGGCGCTCATGCTATCAATCAATTAAATTTGACGCTGACACAAACGGAGCGTATCTAGCCATCCTTCACATGTGCGCAATTTACTTTATCACGAGACTCATTGCGACAATATTGCTACGCCTATAGGCAATAACTGGAACACAAAATATCGGTTATTTATAATTCCATTGCATAAAAGATACCTAAGTAATTTATAGTACCTATGTACCTATACTTACAGATGAAATGAAATTATTCGGTGCAAGTTTTAAGTATTGGCTTTAAACGTCGACTCGATAAATTCGTACAAAACGATAAATTTATAGCATATCAGTCGTAACTTACGGTAGTCACGTTGGAGCAACAACTGATCCACACAAAATATTATTGTTTTGACCCTGTAGAGGAGCGTTTGCACTTAAGGCGTGTAACGCGAGCCCCGCCTCTTGCCGCGTCTTTTAGTATTTATCTCGTAGGTGGAGACTAACCAAACCACCCATATCAGTGACTTTGATTATAATACCACAGTGGAATTAAATAAATCATCATAACAGCTCATATACGTCCCCACCGATGGGCTCGAGTCTACGCTAAGTTAGGGTGTTTAGGCCTTAGTCAACCACGCTTGCCCAGTGCGGATTGGTCGACTTCCCATACAAATATGATATTTCTTCGCAGATGTATGCAGGTTGCCTCACGATGTTTTTCTTCATCGTAGGAGCTTCAGACAATTAATGTCTTATTAATGTACATATGAAATTCAAAAAATGAAAAACACATTGGTACATGGCGGTCTCAAAACCCGGACCTCCCGATTGGAAGGCAAGTGCTGAGTTCACAGCACCACCGACGCCTTAAATAAATATTGTAATTTATATTTTAGCTTTTGTAATTCGCGCGCTTTGTGTAATCACGATGAGTATAGTAACAATATCCTGATAAATTTATAAACAAATAACTAAACTATTCCATCATAGTGGGGCCGCAGCAGTGCTACGAAACTAGGCTTTGCGCGCATTGATCAAATTTGTCCGCAGTCAAATGTTCAGGTGTGTTCTATATTTTGTCACCCGAAGGTCCCTCGGCATCGGCAGATCCAAATCCATCAAGAAGACTAGTTTCCGGTGAAACGACGTGCCCCAACTAAAACGTGTAAGTAACGATAAGTTAGAAATATTTCCGTTGCCGAGAAATAATAATGCACATTGAGCTTTGTAAAGAGAATGTGCTTTTTTCGTAGATTATTAAGGTGCAAACAAACTGGGCTTATGTGATGCCACGTATGTGATGTTATGTCCATCGGAAGACATCGGTCTTAATAGAAAATGTATGAAAAATCATTATTTAGAACTACACTTAGCTTACGTGACATCGTTAACACGACCAATCACATAACGTGGCGTGGCATCACATAAGCCCAGTTTGTTTGCACCTTTATCTCTGTCACATATTTATATATATGTAGCTTAACGCTACTAAATTAAAATAAAGAACCAAATTTTAAATTTCATATCTAGACTTCTACAAAAAGAACCATCATTATGATTACTGTTTTATTGTTTTTTTAATTGCAATATTTTTAAATAAATTCTCAAAATGTCCATAAAACATCTTTTTACCTCTCCAGCACGAAGGTGCTTTTGATGCCTAAAAACTCGCAGCAAAGTCGATTTTTGCTGCAAGCGTGAGGAAATTCGAACACCACCTTTTGGAATTATTCGGCGCAAAAAAGCAAATGGTCCGTTGAAAAACTCATATTGACCTAGCGATTTGGCTGAAGGGAATAAAATTTGTTTTTATTTATAGAAAAGGTTGTCTGATAGAGATCGCCAAAGGCGATAAGGCCGCCTTTTTTGCTTTTTGTGTATGTATTGTCATTGTTTGTGTTATTTTATTTAACCAAAATAAATAGTTTCTATCTATCTACTTATTGAAATTTAAGTTTCAAAATTGTACAATTGCTATATTTTCAAATCGTAATATCCATAATATTATACATGGGAAAGTGTATGTGTGTGTTTGTTTGTCCGTCTTTCACGGCAAAACGGAGCTACGAATTGACGTGATTTTTTAAAGTGGGGATAATTGGGATGGAGAGTGACATAGGCTACTTTTTTCTCTTTCTTACCCCCCACTTCCTTAAAATGGGGGTGGAAGTTTTTATGGAGCATTCCGCAATTTTCAGGGTAGAAAGCTAAAAATTGGTATGCGGACTATTTGTGACTATCAAAATAATCGAGCATCATTTTTTTTTATAAATCTGCCCCCAACCCCTTAAAAGAGGGGGTGAAATTTTATATGGGACTTTTCGCAGTTTTCAAGGTAGGAAGCTAAAAATCGGTACAAAGACTCTTTGTTACCAACGAAAAATACCAGCCTTTTTTTTTATTTTTTTGAAATCTTCCGTGTTGCCCCGAATTAAACGCGAGCGAAGCCGCGGGCAAAAGCTAGTTCAAAATAAATAATAACAAACATTGATATCACTTACTTAGAAATATCAAGTTTGGTTTTCACATGGTTTTCATAAAATTGTTAACCAGTGCAATTTCCAAACGCAATTTCTATTTTTCAGCATTAAGTAGGTCGATTGAATTGTTTTGATAAATATGAAGAAAAATGAGTGCGTCCAGTGACGAAGATAGTTCTCTTACTCCAAAAACGTTAAGAGAACAAGTGTCCAGTGCTGAATTTAGTTTTTTTAGCAGAAAAGTCGCGTGAAATATATTGTGACGTATCCGTGCGCGGCGCGAGTAGGTATTTTCCAAATTGCTATCTGTTTCACACCGCTTGACGCTCTGCCTCCGGTCTGGCGATTACAGCACAAAAACAACATGCGCAAATTCTCACGCACACTACGACAACAGACCGCGACTCGGCGCGAGAGCTCGAGATCATTATTCTATCGTTCGTAATGTTTTGCGTTGCTTATATTCCTGTCCTGACTACCTTTCCGCTTTCAGCCTTGCCCTCGTTATTTTTGTTTTTCTCGTGGGAATTTTATGTTTTCCCGTAGGAAAAATAATTTTATTGACTATATTATTCAGTAATAGTGTAGCATTCTATTAGCCAAAGAATTTTTAAAATCAGTCTAGAAGTTTTTGAGTTTATTCATTACAAACAAATATACAAACATTTACTTTCTTTATAATATTTTAGTAGATATGTTTCGGAATACAGAAATTATTTACATTTCGTAAATTATTTCTGTATTCCTTTGAAATACTGAGCATCATTCAGTCATTCAAGTACCTTATTTTTACATCCATATCTCACTGAAAGCCACCCGACCCTGCGACGGCTCAGATCATCGCTGTCTTACAATATTTCCCTGCGTAAGTATTTCCTTATTTGTAACTAACACTTCGTTACCTATTTTCCTCCCGGACCACTTCACATTCAGTTTCACTATATTAAAAACAAGAAATCTAAGGCCCATTATGCTAATGCGCGCGCATGCGTGTATGTATGTGTGTTTATAAATTTAATAAATTTTAATACATACAAAAATCTGTGATTGTAAGATAACTTTAAATATAGACATTTGATGCAGGCATTCGTTGGCGTGTATGTAGGCGCCCACTATGGAAGGATTTCTCAAAATTTCCACCAGAATCTGAGAAATCTCCATCCAAAAAAGCACAGTGTTGAGCTTTATTAAAGCGATTTCGCTTTAATTAAACTCAACACTATACTTTTCGCTGGCACGGCTAGTAGGAAATAATTGAAATGGCAACACAAAACACGTTTAGGTATTGGGGTAGTCAATAGAAAAATATTATAAGAAGTAGGTATGGGTGGATTCATGATCGAAGCAATTAATGGGAGTTAGAGGGGACACTCACAATCCGACTGCGATAACCGAAGTGATTATACGACGAGGAAACGCCAGTACGGAGCGCGACGGAGTTTAATCGTAACAGTTTACTATGTTACTTACTTACCTGTTAAAGGTGTTTCGGAAGCTATGAATAACCTTGTCATGAAGAAACGTTGCACTCATTCTACTTAGATAAAATTGTTTTCAACACACTTAACCGTAAAGTGGATCTAATTTCACCGGTTTTAGATACATAAAGTAGCTCATAAAACACACGTATGTTATAGCCGAGGTACGCGTCACAGAGTCCGGCAATGCTGCACTTGCTGGACGCGGCAGTAAAGTACTATATTTTTTTAAAAGAAACATCAACGCACTCTAGTTCGTTGATGTCTTTTTTATATTTAGCTTTTTAAAAGCTAAATATAAAAGACAACAACGAATTACATTGATTTTTCAAACGATTATTTTCATACCATTATTTAGTTATGTCTACAAATTAACAATGATTTGTGTAATTTAATCCAAAAATTCAGTTTATTAATTATTTTTGTGTTGAAAAACGTCGTAGGATATACGTGCGTAATCGGTTATAATATACGAGGCGGAATTTCAGCCCGAGCCGAAGGCAAAGGCGTAATAGAGCCGAGTGTAGTGTACTATTAAAGAATTTGTCATCATGTAACGTACTTAGTAACTCCATTTAGAAGTAGGTACTTCTGCAAGCAGCTCTAGTGACAGTGTCATACAAATTAACAATGATTTGTTTAATTTAATCCAAAAACTCAGTTTATTAATTATTTTTGTGTTGAAAAACGTCGTAGGATATACGTGCGTAATTGGTTATAACATACGAGGCGGAATTTCAGCCCGAGCCGAAAGCAAACGCGTAATAGAGCCGAGTGTAGTGTACTATTAAAGAATTCGTCATCATGTAACGTACTTAGTAACTCCATTTAGAAGTAGGTACTTCTGCAAGCGGCTCTAGTGACAGTGTCATACTAATTTGCAAAACGATGAGTAAGTATTCAAACAACATGGTAGGCGTAGGGTAGCGTTGCGAACAATGGGAAACTGAGGGTGATTTACCAAACATAACTTACTTAATACGTTTAACGCTAAATGTGTTTAGAATTAAACTTGTTTAGCGGTGAACGTATTTGCTGAGTGCTGTGCAAGAAACCGAAAAGGAATATGCATATAAATAATGGTATTCTAAAAGCCCTAAGGAAATTTTAAATGCCTAAGTTACTGTGTCACTCTGATCATAAGGCTTTCAAGTCAATGCTGCCTAAAAACTAAACATTTAAAGCAGGCTTTTCCGACCAGTGAGGCGCGCCCCACTTGGGCGGCGTAGAGTGAACCAAGGGGGGCGCAGCGATTGACTCCAGAATTAAACTGTATTAAAAATATTTATTAAAACTGTTCATATAGTATTTTAGCATAATGTCAGGTGAGGCGCATAGCGTTAGCCGCCAAGGTGAAGCTTCTCCTCCCCCGAGAAATGCGGTGCTTCAGGTGCCTCGAAACGGGACACCTGAAAGTAGACTGCAGAGCAGAGGAGGACCGTAGCACGCTGTGCTATCGATGTGGAGAAACCGGACACAGGGCTTCGACGTGTTCGTCGAAGCCCAAATGCCCCTTTTGTACGGCGGCTGGGAAACCGGTGGACCACCGCCTTGGGGGTAAGACTTCTGCCCTCAAAACACCCATAGGCAGGAAAAGGAGGAGGGCAGCGCCAAGCCGGCCACCCGAGACCTCAGGCGGGACAGCGATGGAGGTAACCGAGGATACCGTTGGGGCCCCCATCATTCAGGAGGCGGCCGCGGGAGGGAAAGTTCCCCGCGAAGGAAATAGTCCCCAACCCCAAACCATTTAATGTTGGGATACCGGGGTGAAGAGCGGCGCACAACACCTGCGCCGCTGGCAAAGCAGCAGAGCCACGCGAATACCGTGAGTCCGGTAACGGATCATCCACGGACAAGGGGTCAGCGGGAACAAGGCCTCGCTGTTGTCCCCTTCCCCTTGTCTCGTAACGGATGGAGAAGCTGCTGGGGGGTTTTTAGTGGGTAGGCTTGGACCAATATGGTCTGGGGAGTCCCACATACCCTCGTGGTTTAGCTCGATCACGAGGGATGCATAAATGCATTTTCCCCCTATCCAAAAAAAAGGCGCATAGCGTTAAACGTTGGGAACCCCTGATTTAAAGGATTGCAATAGGGACTTTATCTTACTAGTGTTAAACCTTATTGGCCTTACAATAAACATTATACAACGTCGGAATAGTTATGCACAGGTTAGTCTCTTTTGTCATGACTGATGTTACTTATGCATGGAAAAGACGTATCTATTCACGACATTATACAATCTTTATTAGTGAGGCCATAAAAGGCGAAACGTAGTCCACGAATACAGCCAGTTTCATAACAGTTAGTATTTTTCTCGTCCATATCTCACTAATAGCTTTCTGGCCTCGGGACAGCTCAGATCATCGATCTCGCTTTTAACACACGCCACACACGCATATCAGTTTCACTTTCCGAAACCTATTATGCTAATGTTAACGCAATCATAACGTTACAAATATGTTTCAATATTGGGCCTTCATGGGATGAAAGGAATCCTTTGTCTTTGTGCCAATCTACTTAGATTATAATCTTTGTATGTAAGCTTCATCCGGTTCCGCTAAGGCATTTTGCGTGATTGGGTAACAAACGTTTCAATCTTATTTATATCTTCTATCTTTAGAATACATATTCTATCTATCACATATATAGCTAGAACTTCTGTTGCGAAGACTTAACGGAACAAGCTTAGGTTTTCTTAATACTACTAACGCACACATAGACAAAACGCCAGACAAGAGACGCCCACTTTTGGACATAGGCCTACCCCAGGGATCTCCAAACTGATCGGTTCTCGGCCTCCCTCAACCATCGGTTTTCAAAAACCTTGACGAGATCGTCTGTCCACCTAATGGGAGACCAACGCTGCGTCTCCCGATACGCAGCCGACACTCGAGGAACTTTCCGCCCCAACGCCGTCCATCCTGAGAGCCATATGCCCTACCCACTGCCACTTAAAATTTGCAATTCCTCGGGCTATGTCGGTGCCTCTTGTTCTTCTACGGATCTCACTATTTCTGATGCGATCGCGTAGAGAAACCCCGAGCATACCTCTGTCCATTGCCCTCCTGTGTGAACTGCCTTCATATGAGACCTAGTATAAGTGGCCACGTCTCAGTTCCGTATGTCATCACTGGCTATACGCACAAACTCACTTTGGACTTGAGACACTGCGGTAGATGGGCCGAGAATATGCTGCGCAGCTTCCCGATAGGCGACTGCAGATAAAACATTGGCATTTCATATTCACACATGCAAAAATTATGACGCGCATAATTTTAAATGATACTTCTACAGAGGGGTGTCATGTACGCTTGTATAAAGCGTATAGAGTAAATAGTAGATAAATAAATTGTTGTATAAACTAAGTATTTGTATAATTCACCGATTCGTCATCGTTAATCAATAAGTTTTTTTGAAGACGGAATCATATAAATATGTAGGTATTTGGCTTATTATAAAAAATTATACCTAAACGCAACTACGCTTTCTTTATTGAAAAAATAATAACAAATAAGTAACACAAAAAGCTGCCTTATTGCCAAATAGCAATTTCTGCTAGGTCACCTTAGTGCAAGT
Organism: Schoenobius gigantellus; assembly: GCA_963935595.1. Classification (NCBI taxonomy): domain Eukaryota; kingdom Metazoa; phylum Arthropoda; class Insecta; order Lepidoptera; family Crambidae; genus Schoenobius; species Schoenobius gigantellus. The sequence goes on along the minus strand of OZ012541.1, from coordinate 41,929,802 downwards.
TACATACTCGTAATACACGGAAAAAAAAGACTCCCGGGATTTCTTTCATTCAAAACATTATATTATCTTGAACATATTTTGTTGAGACAAAACAATTTACTTTGAAACAGTAGGTATGCCAAGGAATTGAATTAAGAATGTTCATTTTCTTAATTCAATTCGAATATATTATTTTAACCTGAAGTAAATTTCGTTGCTTCAATAACATGAAACTTACTTGACCGAAGATATCTCAAATAATTGTTTCAATACTTTCATGTTCTTGTTTTACAAAATATGCCTTTAGATCAAGTATTTATAAATATGCAACGAAACTCAGTTATAATATTAAACGAAACTAATAGAATATTAATATAATTTAATATGTCTTTAACACAAGAAAACCGATATCTTGGTTCTAATAGAGTGATGTTTTTCATCAGATTTCTCTCTGTTTTCGTTGAAGGGTGTGTGTGCTTCATTTCAATACAAAAACTTCTTGGATTGAAATACTTATTTCAAAATTTTATTTTAATATCACAGCCAATTGATCAAAGTAAATTTTGTTTCCGGATGAAACTTTTATTGTTTTAATGAAATTTAAAGACATTATTGAATGGAGTCAACAGATTGTTAACAGAATGCAACATTACTTTAACACAAGAAAATCATTGTCTTGGTTCGAATACACTGAGGTTTTTTATTAACTCTCTTTGTTTTCGTTCAAGAGTGTATATATATTATATTAATGTAAAAAGTTCTTCAATTAAAATATTTGAAAATTTCTTTGTTACAAGTACATCTTTTGTCCGTCCAACCTTTTCTTTTTCTTGGACGAAAATTTATGACTGTTTTAATGTAAACAAATTGTGAATTTTAGATAGAGTCAATAGAATTTTAATCTAATGAGATATTGCTTTAGCACAAGAGTTCCGTTATCTTACTTTGAAAACAAATGTTCTTTTCAACTAAGGCAATATCACTTTCGGTTTACAACTTTTACTTTTAAACAAGATGTCAGATTTTCATATGTAATACACAATACTTGGATGAAAAACACAATTTCCACAGAGAACTTGTACGAGTATTCTTCCACAATGCGTCAACCATACCACACTACGCGTTCCTGATTGACTGACTTAGTGAAGAAGCCTTCGTCTGATGAATTCTTTCTGTGTTTGCGACTGGTTTGGAGTATGAAAACCAACGAATACTGTGCCAATATAATGTAAATGTGATGTGATGATTTTAATAGTTCTCAGATCAAATTTAGTGAAACATGAAACAAGCAGCGCACTATTACCATGGCCGTACCAAAAAAAAATATTGCTGTTCTTTTGGAGTCCTGCAAAATTCCGAAAGATTTAATCCAACGTTTTGCAGTGAGTATACCAATATACTTAATCTAAATTTGTTTTGTAGTCAAAATTTTTCATATTTCGATAGATGTTACTTTGGAAATTTTTTACATTCATTCACTTCCTTGATTGTTAGTGTAAGGTACTTTGTTACACCTCGTCTATGACATATGACGTTTCCAAATAACATTGAAAATATAAATTTTCTGATACAAAATTACCAACGGAGTTGACATGGGTTCGACGCAAGCCTACATTGTCCCACCCGTCCCAGGATCCATGGAAAGACATCCTGGGAGTCATCCAAGACTGGGAAGCTTTTACTCAAGAATGTCAGACAGTATCATGATATTAGTTGAGGTAAGTCGACAATCATGCAACGTAGAATACAACTTCTTTGAATTCTTTTACTTTTCTTTTGGAAATCATAAAAAATCCTTCAAACCTTTTTAAAATCCTCTAAGCTTACGATAATATGCGGTTGCATCTCTATAATGTGACTGGAACCCTCGGTGGGCGAGACCGATGGCTCATGGTTGTTTATATACTCCGGATCACCTAAATCGAGTCACCTTGCACCTTTGGATTATATTGTCCATAACATAACTTAAAAAAAATGTTTGGTCGATCAAAAAGTGTTATACAATTTTATCGCTGGCACATTCATAATCGGCAGATCGGACTGAATATGAATATGTCAGCTACAAAATTGTATAAAAACTTATTCATTTTGACAAAAATGACTGCGCTGTGGACTCGGCACTTGCCTTCCAAAAGGTTCAAGGTTCGAGACCGCTATGTACCAATGCGTTTTTTTTTCGAATTTCATATGTACATTTGTCTGGTGCTCCTACGGTAAAGGAAAATATTGTGAGGCAACCTGCATACATCTGTGAAGAAATTCAAAGGTGTATGTGAAGTCGACAAATCCGCACTGGGCTAGCGTGGTTGACAAAGGCCTAAACACCGTAACTTAAGGAAGGCTCGAGTCCTTCGATGGGGACGTAATGTAGATGAGCTGTTATGATGATGACAAAAATATTGTATTTTACTTTCATTTTTCTTTCAGAATCCTGGTGATAATAACGCCTCTATATAAAAGCAGATGATGAAAAAGGGGGGAAACGAAAAAAAAATGTTATTGTGTATATTGTGTTAGTTACGGGAAACTTGAGTCTAGATTTAAAGTTTAGTCTGCCAATATAGACTTATTCTGTCAAATGTAAGGTTTGTAGATTAAGACCACAAAAAAATGCAAAAATGTAGATAAGTGATCTACCGCTTAGGGTTATTGCACGTAGGGATCATCGAGATGGCCTATGTCATTAGATCTTTTGATGTATGTGGCGAACTCCGAAGATGTTACATACTGCTCAGATGCAACAACTTTATTTATCGCATCTCCGAATCGTCGTGTAGAAATCTAAGCAGTGGTGTAGCACCCTTGGAGTTCTTACATTATTTATAAATACGCCGTGTAACTAAAGCGTACGTAACAATAGCAATAATGCCACAAAAAACATTTAATATACCTATGAGGAGAAGGAATCTCAACGGTGCTGTTTAGTGGGGTTTTGCCCTGATAAATTTATTCCATTAAGTCAAGCTTTTGTCAGTTTCTTTGAAGATCATTTATACTTTAGACCGAGAGAATATTTTCTTCTAAATAGAAATTATTCTTTTAAGATAATAAAACATTATATTGACTCGAATACCTAGATTTCCATCAGATAAGTCGATATGCTTGGTTCAAAATGTTAAATCTTACGAAAACAAAATATTGTATTGAGCTAATATGCTGATGTTATAATGCAAAACAAATAATTGTTCATAACAATAATATATCTACTTAGTTTAAAGTAGATGGTATTTAGAACCAAGATTTCAGTTATATTGGCTGAAAGAAGTAATGACTTAAATCAATCATATCGATCATGTTGAACCAAGGCAGACAGAATCTCCATTCAATACTTTATATTTAATTAATTTAATTGTGTAGAGATGAGCACAAGATAATATTATCTTGGCTGGAAGAAATGATCGTCTAAATAAAGTGGTTTAGAAAACCGATATCATTGAATCAAAAAAATATTTCATTCATTTGAGGCAGAAGAGTTCAGGACAAAATCTCTGTTATCTTGACTGAATCGCGTGATCGTGTTATAGTAAAGTATTTTTGAAAACCAATTCATTGGAATAAGACAATCATTATTTAATTCAAGATTCTGTTATGTTTAGTGAATCGACAGTGTTATTTTGATTGAATGCAGTTTACATTCGTTCAAAATGATATCATTTTTGAATTCAAAAAAATACATCGTCTCAATTCAAGACATTTAACTGCATAGTGCATATATAACCGCATATTTTCTTGAATCAAGATATCTTTTTTTTCCGTGTACATACGTGTAATTAATAAAGACTTATACATTCATATTATTATAAACTAATAAATATTATAAAAGTGCGTGTCAAGGATAAGCTATATCTACCCAAGCTCAAAAAAATATTATTCAACTTACTTATAGGGAAAACTAACGGTTGAAAGTTTTACGAGGATGCTGTCAGTACTGTCACTCTTGTAGGTGCGATTTCGATTCAGCATCGTGCTAATGACTCTTATCTGGAAATGTGAACATCAGGAATACCGTATGCTTAACTTCCTCCCATGCTGTATAAAAATGTTTGCCATTCAACCCTAACGAGTAAGTATGATGACACGTCCAGCTGTAGCAGTGGAGTAACTATACCATTAAAATTTTGATAGTTGGGATTGGAAAAATGGTTAATTTTAACTTGCAAATTAATTATTTTAATCTCTCCAATACGTTCACAGGAAGAGATCTCTCTAAGAGATAAGTCCACCTTTGCTCACTAATGTTTGTTTTAATGTTTTGTACCGTTTTTCTATGCAATAATAGTACATTATGGTACAAGTGTGTAATGTTGGTGATTACCGCTGAGGCGTCTTAAGAAGCCGAGGACGGTAACCATCAATACACACGTGTATCATACAACGTTTTTCAACACACTTCTGAATAAAACAATACTTAAATAAAAAACCATTTTACATAGTAGATAAAAGTTTACTTAGAGAAACAATTAGTAAATGTGCAGTTAGTAAAATTATAATTAACTATTTTTGATGACATAGCGGTCTCATCAGATAGATTATTTATTGAAATACTTTCATGCTCTGTTGTTATTTGTGATGGTTCATTATTCGTGTAGGTAGGTGAAATCCAATCATTGGACGTACTTGGTATTTCGCCAGTAGGATGCGTCTCAGAATCAAGTTTAATTCTTTTTATGATTTTTGCACAAATTTCCTTCTTGTTTTGTATGGAATCTTCTACGTATGATTCTGCTGGCTCTCTATTTCTAGGCATAAAAATTATTGTCATAAAATCATATTCCATAATTTCGATTGAAATAATCGTCAAGACGCATAATAATCAGGAAGCAGAATGGTAATAAGCATAATATTGTGTGGCAGAAAATCATTTGTCATAAGTATTAAAACCCATAAACTCGAAACACAGAACAACTTGACGCATAATTTTTCAAAGCATAAATAATGCTTAGCATATTAATCACAACGAACAATACGATTACGCAGAATTTCTCTAGGTATAAACTTGCGCGCAAGCATGCAGCAATGTATCATGCAGTATGCATGCAAGCAAGCATGCTGCAATGTATCATGCAGTATGCATGCAAGCATGCATGCAACATGCAAGCAAGCATGCAGCAATGTATCATATGCAAGCAAGCATGCAACGTGCAAGCAAACATGCAACATGCAAGCAAGTATGGACAATGCAAGCAAGCATGTACCACGCAAGCAAGCATGCACATGCATGGTTTCTGTCACGGCTCCGACGCTGCGGGGCTCCGGCGGTCCCACGCGAGCTTATCGTCGCAGATTGGTTTTCGCTCACCACCTGCTCCTCAGCTCGCGGGCCGCCTCGCCCCTCCGCGCCTACGCGGGTTTGAATAACACTCTAGGGGTAGGACAAACAAGACTACGTGGAGTCGGTTTTGCAGCGATTCGTTTCTGTCACTAGTAGCATGAATGAATTACTTTTTCAAATAAAAAAATCAATATATATACTATGGAAAAATTATATTAAATGAAAATATAGAAGATTCGAGTATCATATTTGAATAAAATAATATATGAAATGTTATTATAAAAAGTTAAGTAAAACAGAGTAAACATTATATCCTTTAAAATAACATCATTTCTAATTATAAATAAATGCCCCAGAATATTAGAGATATCATTAATTATGACACTTAAAATTATGGCAAAACATTTTAGGACTACCAATAGAAATTAGGGATTTCATTAATTATGCTTCATAAAATTATGCCTTTGGATAATTGTGCCTTATACAAATTATGCAATGAAAAAATTATGTGACGTTAATGTTATGCTTTTCGATTATTATGCTTAGTGATTTATGCCAAGCGTCTTTATGACAAACAACATTATGCCTAATGAAAGGTCCCCGATTCTGCTACATTGCTAGATCGCCACCCGCCATGTCGCTTCAAAGTCATTATATCAGCTCCTGAATTTGCCAGCAATGTAGCTGAAGTTCTTCTGAAACTATGTCCAGTGTAGCTCTCAGCATCTACTAAACCCAAAAACTTAGCGATTTCTTTAGGCATAGAACCAAATTTGTTTATACCTATAGGCTGACAGGTACATTTACCATTCTGGTAATTTAGAAAGAAACGATAATTTTTTGTTTTTGGCGAACGCAAACTTTCATACTTCTTAACAATATCATAGAATGGACCGTGTATGGTGAATTACCTAGGTATTTTATTTTTCGTGATAGGTATCTTCACTAAAAGCATCTGGCCATGGTTCTCTATATCTTTTACAGTTATATTTGTTAATTCTTGTATCCTACAGGCACCAGTTACACCAAATATTAAAGCAACTTGAAACAAAAGAAACAATAATTAAGGTCAACACACAACACAAGCTGCTATTAAATATTTAATTAAAATTAATTTAACTAACCTTTGTAGCCAAATATTGGTTATCTGGAGCATCTTTAATAAATTTTTCAATATCATCAGATGATAAAACCTTTGATTTTTTGCTTCTAAATCCATCAGATAGTCTCTTTAGATAAGCTGACAAATTCGAGTATGTTTTTAAGTCCACTCCATTCTTTGTTCGGACTGTACTTTTTAACATTGAGTAAATACACCACAAAGAGCTAGGTTTGTACTTAGAAGATAATTCTTTAAAGTACGCCATGAACACATTTTCTGAAAAAGACTGCGTATTCTTGTTGTTCTGCCATTGTATGAAATTTTGGTACGCTAATAGATATTTTTCCTTTGAGTTTTCTGGTAGTAAACTTTTCATAACGTTCTGGGCTTCACATCTTATATCGGGCGGTGTACAACATAAATCATTTTCTTCATAAATTGTATTTGCAGACATCTTAATTAATAACTAACTAAATAACTTCAAAAGAGAAAACGAGACGAGTTGTGAAAAATGTTTCGTAATGGCGGGAAAAATTAATCAGTTTTCCTATGCGCGCGCATCGGCCATAGACTAATAAATTTCGTAATGGCGGGAAAAATTAATCAGTTTTCCTATGCGCGCGCATCGGCCATAGACTAAAAAATGAGGTTTCTTTTTTTTGGGCTTTTCGCGGATAGCATTTTAGCGCAAGTGTAAGCGTAACTCAACCAATAATATAAAAAAAAAACTATTACTCACTCGTGAATAATAGTAATGAAAAAGTCACAGTTTGATTATAGGTGTCATTATGTGCCTAATTGCCATGGGATTAGAGCCACTTTATGAGGAAGTGTGTTGAAAAGAGTATTATAATTATATATACAGGGTAATTTTTAAACCATCAACAACCTCCCAGGGGCTGATTCTAGTGCTCAGATGCTACAACTTTTTGTATGGGACCAACATCGAAATCGCAAAAAAAAAACCACTTCTCTATACAAATTAGGTTAGCTGATCGAGACTAGTATGGGAAAGTGGATTTTTTTTGCGATTTCGATTGTTGCATCTGAGCGCTAGAATCAGCCCCTGGGAGGTTGTTGATGGTTTTTGGACCCACCAAAGTTCTCGCCTTCTTTAAATAATCAAGGTGAAGCTGTAACAGCCATCTGCGGCTAACAGCATAGGTCATTCAAAAAAAAAACGCCGCGAACTCAGAAATAACATAACATTTAACAAAATCTTGTACCTTATCAATTAAAGTGAGACACAACTAAAGACGATATACAAATTCAAACTAATCATTAAGATTTCAATACACATATAGACATCGATCAATTTTACTACGAAGGGGGGCCCTCGATTCAGCTGGGGCATCTAAAGAATTTGCCACGGACCTCAGATGATATAGTTACGCCACTGAGCTGTAGCTTGACGTGTGAAAACATAATTGAAATAAAACACCAAGATAAAGTATATACAAAATTATTACTTTTACAAAATAAAAATGAAAAACGTTCATCAAAAGCTTCTATTCGTAATCATAGTGTGTTTTGCGAGGCTATTTAGAAAGCTGAACGAAACCATGAGCGACGTGATTTTCTAAAGGGAATTTCGGAGTCTTATCTGTTTTCGGTCATTGCCGGCGGAGGAGACATTACGCCGACCATTACTTCATCCTTCCGTGGACTTTGAATGAATATTAAATACCATCAGAATTCAGATTGCAGCCATGATTAATTAAAGAGCTCATATTTATTAATGACTTCCGCAGATTAAATTTCAGTAAGATAGGTACTGAAATCTGAAACAAGTTTCGTGAAAACGCTGCTAAGTAATAAAAATTAATTAATTGCAATTAATATTAACTCAAATGGGTATTAAGATAATCTGATTTGAATTCTGTATTTTTAAGCTTAGTTAAAAACTCATTAGAAATCAGCCAGCGGAAATGTCTGCAAACCTTCAGAGGTATAAATTGGATCGTCAAATTTTTTGAAGCGCTAATTACCACTAACTTTAGACCTAACATTTTTTCGCACAATGTTCATTTGTCTCAAATATGTTTAGACTATTTTTACTTCGCCTAACTTTTATCGCGATTTTATTATAAGTTCCGCAAATTCGACGTTAGGCTGAACGATAACAATTTATACTGTTAAATATTCAAAGGCCACGGGCCTCACGACCCCTCATCTTTATACTCTTATGGCTAACTAATTTTATGTAAAATATAAAAATTTTAAGTAATAATATTAACTACTTAGATCTTCTGTTATTTTTACGATCCAAACAAGTAAGTTGAAATAACAACATTATGATTTGCAATACTTTTGCGTTTTCACCATAATGCCGAAAGGAACCTATGCCAATAAATTTTAGTGCATTTGATAATAAAGATGACAAAAAATTAACTTTCAATTTTTATACCAAACTATTCTAGCACGAAAACAACTATAAGGCTATGCAATAAGTGTACGTTGAAAGTTCGTCAATACGGTTGGCCGAATTATAATTGGGAGTAATAAAATTAAGGGCACCTCGCCGTCGCCGTCGCCAAATCTCGTCCGCGTCATTTTTTTTTAAAGTACCTATTGCGGCGTTAAGGGGATTAAATAAAAGATTTAATGTCCTTAAGCACACAAATTTATTTATTTTACGGGTCAGGGTACGGAACCGGTCACACAATTCCTATTTCCGGTGTAGGGCAGACACGCTAGGTACTCCCCTGCGGGTCGAAGTCCGGAACACGGAGACTGGTCACAGCACAGGTCTTCTGTGTTCACGCAGAGGAAAACGATGGGTAGAAAGTGCGTAGCTCATCGAAAGTAGCTACGGGTTGGCCAACCGAAACCAATGGCAACCGTTGGCAATGTAGCAGAATCGGGGACCTTTCATTAGGCATAATGTTGTTTGTCATAAAGACGCTTGGCATAAATCACTAAGCATAATAATCGAAAAGCATAACATTAACGTCACATAATTTTTTCATTGCATAATTTGTATAAGGCACAATTATCCAAAGGCATAATTTTATGAAGCATAATTAATGAAATCCCTAATTTCTATTGGTAGTCCTAAAATGTTTTGCCATAATTTTAAGTGTCATAATTAATGATATCTCTAATATTCTGGGGCATTTATTTATAATTAGAAATGATGTTATTTTAAAGGATATAATGTTTACTCTGTTTTACTTAACTTTTTATAATAACATTTCATATATTATTTTATTCAAATATGATACTCGAATCTTCTATATTTTCATTTAATATAATTTTTCCATAGTATATATATTGATTTTTTTATTTGAAAAAGTAATTCATTCATGCTACTAGTGACAGAAACGAATCGCTGCAAAACCGACTCCACGTAGTCTTGTTTGTCCTACCCCTAGAGTGTTATTCAAACCCGCGTAGGCGCGGAGGGGCGAGGCGGCCCGCGAGCTGAGGAGCAGGTGGTGAGCGAAAACCAATCTGCGACGATAAGCTCGCGTGGGACCGCCGGAGCCCCGCAGCGTCGGAGCCGTGACAGAAACCATGCATGTGCATGCTTGCTTGCGTGGTACATGCTTGCTTGCATTGTCCATACTTGCTTGCATGTTGCATGTTTGCTTGCACGTTGCATGCTTGCTTGCATATGATACATTGCTGCATGCTTGCTTGCATGTTGCATGCATGCTTGCATGCATACTGCATGATACATTGCAGCATGCTTGCTTGCATGCATACTGCATGATACATTGCTGCATGCTTGCGCGCAAGTTTATACCTAGAGAAATTCTGCGTAATCGTATTGTTCGTTGTGATTAATATGCTAAGCATTATTTATGCTTTGAAAAATTATGCGTCAAGTTGTTCTGTGTTTCGAGTTTATGGGTTTTAATACTTATGACAAATGATTTTCTGCCACACAATATTATGCTTATTACCATTCTGCTTCCTGATTATTATGCGTCTTGACGATTATTTCAATCGAAATTATGGAATATGATTTTATGACAATAATTTTTATGCCTAGAAATAGAGAGCCAGCAGAATCATACGTAGAAGATTCCATACAAAACAAGAAGGAAATTTGTGCAAAAATCATAAAAAGAATTAAACTTGATTCTGAGACGCATCCTACTGGCGAAATACCAAGTACGTCCAATGATTGGATTTCACCTACCTACACGAATAATGAACCATCACAAATAACAACAGAGCATGAAAGTATTTCAATAAATAATCTATCTGATGAGACCGCTATGTCATCAAAAATAGTTAATTATAATTTTACTAACTGCACATTTACTAATTGTTTCTCTAAGTAAACTTTTATCTACTATGTAAAATGGTTTTTTATTTAAGTATTGTTTTATTCAGAAGTGTGTTGAAAAACGTTGTATGATACACGTGTGTATTGATGGTTACCGTCCTCGGCTTCTTAAGACGCCTCAGCGGTAATCACCAACATTACACACTTGTACCATAATGTACTATTATTGCATAGAAAAACGGTACAAAACATTAAAACAAACATTAGTGAGCAAAGGTGGACTTATCTCTTAGAGAGATCTCTTCCTGTGAACGTATTGGAGAGATTAAAATAATTAATTTGCAAGTTAAAATTAACCATTTTTCCAATCCCAACTATCAAAATTTTAATGGTATAGTTACTCCACTGCTACAGCTGGACGTGTCATCATACTTACTCGTTAGGGTTGAATGGCAAACATTTTTATACAGCATGGGAGGAAGTTAAGCATACGGTATTCCTGATGTTCACATTTCCAGATAAGAGTCATTAGCACGATGCTGAATCGAAATCGCACCTACAAGAGTGACAGTACTGACAGCATCCTCGTAAAACTTTCAACCGTTAGTTTTCCCTATAAGTAAGTTGAATAATATTTTTTTGAGCTTGGGTAGATATAGCTTATCCTTGACACGCACTTTTATAATATTTATTAGTTTATAATAATATGAATGTATAAGTCTTTATTAATTACACGTATGTACACGGAAAAAAAAGATATCTTGATTCAAGAAAATATGCGGTTATATATGCACTATGCAGTTAAATGTCTTGAATTGAGACGATGTATTTTTTTGAATTCAAAAATGATATCATTTTGAACGAATGTAAACTGCATTCAATCAAAATAACACTGTCGATTCACTAAACATAACAGAATCTTGAATTAAATAATGATTGTCTTATTCCAATGAATTGGTTTTCAAAAATACTTTACTATAACACGATCACGCGATTCAGTCAAGATAACAGAGATTTTGTCCTGAACTCTTCTGCCTCAAATGAATGAAATATTTTTTTGATTCAATGATATCGGTTTTCTAAACCACTTTATTTAGACGATCATTTCTTCCAGCCAAGATAATATTATCTTGTGCTCATCTCTACACAATTAAATTAATTAAATATAAAGTATTGAATGGAGATTCTGTCTGCCTTGGTTCAACATGATCGATATGATTGATTTAAGTCATTACTTCTTTCAGCCAATATAACTGAAATCTTGGTTCTAAATACCATCTACTTTAAACTAAGTAGATATATTATTGTTATGAACAATTATTTGTTTTGCATTATAACATCAGCATATTAGCTCAATACAATATTTTGTTTTCGTAAGATTTAACATTTCTAGTTTCGCTTCGCTAGTTTTGATTTGTGTTATTGTCTATGTCTTGTCTGGTCAAGTAAACGATGCTAATGCAGCAGCCCACTCTAGTTTAATTGTATTGATAGCTAGTCTTTCTAGTCATTACCATGAACCAGTGCACAGTTCCGTAAGAGTTATTATGTAATTGGCCGTGTAATATAATAATTGTACATACTCTTTATTGCATAATAAACAAAAAAACGTTTGTACAAAAAACTTAAACTTAGTATGCAAGGGCGGACTTATCTCTTATAGAGGTCTCTTCCAGTCAACCTAACAATAGGTAATATGCATAAAATTTAAATTTGTATCAAATATTTTTTTCTAGATTCTTTATTGTCTTTTACTTAAAAGGTATTTTTTTATTTAGTTTTTATTTAAACCCAAAAAATATTATATAAAAAGTGAAAATTATGGGAGAGAAATTCAAACTTACAAAACGCGCCACCATTGGTCGAAACGGAATGTGACGTCAGTGGTCATTCACGTCAATGCCTCAATGGATTTATCGGCGTCGATATTCAGGTGTTAGTAGTGTTTGTGAGAAAAATTGTTTAAAACTGTATTTCTGTGTGATTACTTGTGTATATATATTTGTAATCAATCTAGGACGGTGACAGAAACTGGTTTTGTCAAAGCACAATCGGATAATCTACCGAAAATAGATGCATTTATTATGTCAGCATATTTTGCATCAAATCTCCATTTTACGAGCGCAGTGATCAAAGGACTGCAAGCAGCAAGGTAATTTTTATGTTAAATGGTATATTAAAGTCCAGAAAATAGATTTTTATTCATAAATGTATAAATAATACTTACAACAAAACATAACCTTTACTTAAGTACCTACATAACCATTTGTCATTAAAATTGTTCCTAAACTCCTAATTTACGTCTATATCATTATAATTTACACGTAATATTATATTATTGAAGCTCACTTAAGTATGATAATTATGTTTATATACTTTTTGACAAAATGAAATAAATACTATATTGCGATTTACATGAAAAATTTTCTTTCAGTATTTGTGCTTGTTTGTTTCAGATCAGCGGCCCAATTCTGCAAATAAGTTATAGCCGAATCGAAACTGAAATTAACTTGCTAACTTTGTTGTAATAAAAAAATCAAAATTTCGTTAAACTGCAATAGGAATAAGCAAGCTCTTTAGATAAGTTTTTAATGAAATTTTGTACAAGTTAGGTTAGTTTTAGATCGAATCATCTACTGCTCAAAAGCTAATTCACACTAAGCTGTACATAAATATAGCACACGTTAAAATGATCTTTACAACAAAATACAACCGATAATGGAGATACATTTTCCCTTATCATCTTACACCATTTTTTCGTAATTTCGCATCGCGTGGAATACGAAAAGACACTTTAATACAGTTGCTCAAAAAGTAGTATATTGCAGGGCTGTTTAGCGTCCGGGATGACCACCATTACGCACTAGTGCTTTTTCTTTACTATGCCGTAAGCCAAGCTACCACTAACTACTACTACTATATTATTATCATCACCCAATGTGATGGATGTGCGCTTTAGTTGTCAACTGTAACAATGAGGACTTTATTATTGTAAATGACATATTACGAATATCGAATCATATTCAATTTAAAAAACTCTTCCTGTATATTTTTTGAATATACACTGTTATAGAATTAATGAAAGCAATAAAAATAAACTTAAGTTGAAATGTTACGGGTAGAAATTAAATAATGCGTTTTCACCATACCGATAAAAAATAACGGGTAATGTAAAAAGTTATCAATTTATGCCTAATATGTTTGCCTTGTTCAAGATTTGTAAAAAATATCTAAATATATTATGATAGTAATTAGTAAAATCTGTAAAAATATATGATTGGACGACGGACACTATACTTTTTTAAATAGACAATGTTGTTGGGCGACCTTTTTTTAAATACCAGAAGGTGCCTTCTGGTATTTAAAAAAAGGTCGCCCCACAGTTACAAACATAGAATATCACATGCACATAAACAAATTTCTGTAGGCCATACAAAATACTAGTTCCGTACGGGAATCGAACCCGCGACCGGCTGCGCAGTAGGCGATCACTCGATCTCTGCGCTAACCGTGCCGTCAATATTGATTATACACTTTACACAATAACAAAAACATACTTATATCATTAAATAATACGATATTCATTAATCATATCGCATTAAACTGCTAAATATCATATTTCAACTGTTCACTTTTTTTTGCCAAAAATGCATGATAATTATTTCTTACTGTTCGAATGTACGTATACTACGTATAAATTTCGTATCCCAGCACCTCCACCATGTCGCCAAGTTTCCTGTTTATGGCGATAACAGGAGTTACTGTTCATAATAAAACTTATTTGTATCTGGTATAATAATTTATGTTAGGACTGATTATTCAATTACTGTTACTGGTTTGCAGGATAAATCCCGCTAGTGGCCTCCATCCACCCCTTATAGCCACCCCTGTCCACACAACTGTTAGCTAATGTCTGATCAATTAGCTACGTAGCATACGCAGGCTACGTAGCTAATTACGCAGGTTACATATATGCTACGTTTCACGGATACACACTGATTTACACTGGTCTAATAAGCTGATACTGTTAACAACACATCTAACCATCAAATGTGAATTCAGTTCAAAGAAAAATATAAAGAACTTACCGAACTGATGATGTTGCCTCTGCACGCGCACACGCGTCCGCAAAAAGTGAGTCCAAGATTCAACCGACTTGAGAATGTTAAAAGATTTATCGCTACCTACAAGTTAGACATATAATACTACCGCTTTATGGTTCTCAATTCAAGACAACTGAGTGACTATGAATGAATTATGTAGTTCAATATAAATATATAAAGTTCATATTCTATATTTAAATTATACTATATAATATTGCTTAATAAATATATAAAGAAATTCTTTTAAATCGCAAGTTTCGTGACAAAAGTGTTGGTATTATCACTTTGCCCTCGTGGAGGCAGACTACCTGCAAGGCAGGTCCATCCTCTACGAGGGGCCCGATGGGTGCGTCCATACGTGGGCAATGGCGACAGGTGTGTCCCAGGGTTCCGTACTAGGTCCTCTACTATGGAACCTGGGGTACAACTGGGTCCTGCGAGGCGACCTCCTTCCACGAATGAAGGTCGTCTGCTTCGCCGACGACACGCTTGTCGCGGCGAGAGCAAAAACGGGGGAGGAGGCGGCCCACCTTGCGTCGGTCGGCGCTTCACTGGTCGTTCGACTCATCCGCCTCCTGGGCCTGGACGTCGCCCTCGATAAAACGAGGGCCATGATGTTCCACGCCTCTCGTCGCAGGATCCCACCGGGGCTCCGTGTCCGAGTGGAGGGGGTCCGCATACCGGTCGAGGCACACCTTAAGTACCTCGGCCTGGTTTTGGATCCCCGATGGAGCTTTGAGGAGCACTTCAAGCTCCTCACTCCACGGTTATGTGCCGCCGCAGTCGCACTCGGACGGGTCCTCCCTAATGTGGGAGGGCCAGGATCGCCGTGCCGTCGACTATATCACGGGGTGATACGGTCGATGGCACTCTACGGAGCCCCGGTATGGGCGGAGTGCCTTTCCCCCCGAACAGTGGCCCTCTTGCGACGTCCGCAGAGGGTCATAGCAACCCGGGCCGTGCGAGCTTATCGCACGGTCAGCCACGGCGCGGCCTGCGTTCTTGGGCCAAACGCCGTGGGATGTCGATGCACGTGTACATGCAGAGGTGTATCGACATCGGGTTGCCGTTAGAGAACGGGGGGGACGATCCGCTCCTGAGGAAGTGGAGCGGGTTCGTACCCAAGCGCAAAGGGAGGCTCTGCGTCGATGGGGTGAGGCACTCGCCTTCCCAGCTGCCGGCCACCGGACGATCGAAGCGATACGTCCGGTGTTGGAGGAGTGGGTAGGTCGCCGGCAGGGCAGCCTCACGTTCCGCATGGTGCAGGTACTGACCGGACATGGTTGTTTCGGTCACTATCTACATCGGGTCGCGCGTCGGGAGGAAACGCCGCAGTGTCATCACTGCGACTCTCCCGACGACACTGCCGAGCACACCCTGCTGGTGTGCCCGGCCTGGCGCCGCCGCTCCCATCCGCCGCAGACGGACAGGTAGGCGAAGACGAGCATTCGCGCAAGCAATGCCCGTCTAATGACCCTGCCGTGGAGGCCTGCGTGCATGGTTGACCCCGTGTACGCCGCCGTAAGGCCCTCCGTCTGGGGATTGCCCTGGTGTTCTCTGGCAATCCCCCCTTGGCGATAGCCCGACCAGTCAGGTCGGGCTAGCCCGGGCGTGTTGATAGTGGTAGTCGCAGTGTGGACCCTACCACGCGCGTCCATAAGGGCAGGAAGAACAATGGGGGGTTTATTGGGTAGGCCCGGCACTCTGCCGGGAGAGCCCCACACACGCTCGTCGTCTAGCCAACGGCGAGTACGGTGCGGTCACGCATTCCCCTCGAAAAAAAAATGGTATTATCACTTTCTGAAATATTAAAATAATTTAATTATTTTAATATTTGATAAGGTCTGAATTCTACTACCGAAAACACAAACAATAAACATTGAACATTTTTCACATTCGCGGTAATAAATGCCGAATGACGCTTGGCTTTGCACTTCGCTCGTTATTATTATTCTATCATGTAATACTATTTTATTACTTTTATAACTATGTTATACTAGGTATGCCCACCAACGAATGAAAGGGCCACCCTTATCACCTAAGGGTATAAAAAATATAGCCTATGACCTATTATTTACACCGGTTCGGAGGAATTCGATATCGACACGAGATTATTGTATATTTGAGGATGACTTAGTAGTTGCTACGTGGTTGTTATAACACTGTGTATAAAGAAAGGAAAATCAATAATATGAAGTCAAACGTTATTAGGGAAAAATAAGAAATTTTTCTTTCATATATTTCATAGACGACGTTTTTATTTTATCTCAATGAGCAAAAGAATATCACATTTTGCTCAATTACAGATCGCAACTATGTTATTCGATACTTTAGGTAGCAGTCATATGATAAATAGGCAAACGATTGTCTCCAAAGTTGCAATTTTTTTTGTACTATACCCCACAACTCGACCTTGCTTGAAAGCTGTGGGACAATAATACTAATGCAATATATAAAATTAGGTTTTCACCTATTTATAAACAGAGTGCAAAATAATTGGTAACTGCACGGAAATTACCATGAGTATAAGTGGAGTATAATAAATGTTAAGCAAAGGACGTTCCCTCTGTTGAAAACTACATTCAAAAAATTTCGATAAAACAATTGTAAGAAACCAGATGGAACCAAAATAATAATCAAATCAAATCTTTATTGCTGACTAAGGTGTGATACAGATGTTGTTATAATTAGAGTTCTTGTTTACCTAGTCACCCTTTTCAGGTATAGCAATGTTGGTGAGGGCTCCCTATCTACAATTTATGTTTTACTATTTCATTTAATGTATAATTCCTCACTTCAATACAGATAAATCGAACTAAAATTATATAAAATTATGTCAATGAATGCAAATTACCAACAAATTAAATTATTACCAAATTAACATTTAGCCAATGCACGGTATAATTACGTTATCCACAGCACGGTGATGTCATATTTATTTAATAATAATAATATAAAGTTAATAAAAATGGAAACATTAAATTATTGCAATATTAATTAAATTCAGTTACTTAATTTAACTAAATTGGTTGATGTCATATCAATATCTTCTATGAAATTTATTATTCGAGTTCTTAAATATAAATAACAGTATTCTAAATTATAATAAACTACAAAATTATTTTACGGGAAATAATAAAATTCCCACTGGAAAACAATAACAACGTGGGCGAAGCCGCGAGTGGAAAGCTAGTCAAATATAGAGGCTAGCAAACACCGTAGTCACTTGGTAAATAAGTAATCGTTTACTGAATAAAAACATTTTTCAATTAAATAGTGTCTCAATTTATTTTGGTATGATGTTAGTTTTGTTTCATTTTTTATATCAGGTGGTAGTTTATTATATATTTTTTACAGCCATGTAGTATGGGCTGCAATGTAACATTTTCAACCTTGATTCCGGTAAGTATAACCTATTTCTGTGTCGTGTATTTACACTGTGGGTATTGCTAACTTTCATGAATTTTTCTTGATGTTTAAATACAAATGTACATACGTCATATACACGGTTATTTTTTTATCACCCTGGTTATTTTAAGGGTGGCTTCAGGACACGGTAGAAGAATTATTTAACCATTAATAATAAAATTTACTCACCTGTTTAATTAGATATTTATTATCTAAAATATCCAAAAAATACTGCACTGGTATGGACACTGAGTGAAGTTGTAGGCAAAACATTGAATGAACGCGAACTGGCAACAACGTCGCCGATTCAAAGTCATCACTGAGTTGATCACAATTTCACCTTCTTACTTTACGGGCTTAGGACCCGGCAAAACAAAGTTTTTAAAGAAAACAAACAGTACTAGGTAGGTATTACGGTTATGGTAGGTTGTTTTGGCGTAGTTAAAAAATTGTAATCAACTTTAAATACTTACCTACCTAGGAAACAATTTAAATCAACTTTAGTTCTAATAACAAAAGAGTTCTAAATTTAAAGGAAGTCCTCTAACTCATACATAGTCGTGCACGTTTAAAACTATACATGACCACAACAACATATCACTTTGGTTAGTGTTTAACGTCTCGAAATGCAGTTTTCGCTTCCAAGTCTTACGTTTGTGGGTTCACTTTCTTACACCAAACACTTAATTTCACTTCACAAGTAAAAGTCTACGGTCTACCGGAGTAAGGTCTGTGTATTCGCGAGATGTGTTAACTTGAAACTAAAATTCCGAATGCGCCCGATTGCCGCGCGTCAGGCGCGTAGCGCGACATCGCGATACGTTCACACACGCGCTGGGGTCAAAGGCAAACTAAAGCCGGCCGGCTCGTGCCGACAAGCGACAGCAAACAACAAAAACGCCGCCGCCGGCGCCGACTGTCTCTGTCTTTCACTATTGTAATGTCTAGTGCAATAATAACTCTTATTTTCAAACGAGTTGTAGATTGATCTTGCTTGAATTAATAATGCGACGTTGCCGCATTTTCCTAAGCCCGTAGTAGTAAATGCTTTATTCATTCATAATCTTACCTTATTCTTGTAGTAAACAAGAACAATGTCTATAATTTAATATTATTGGCGGATAAAATTTAAAAAATATAACCACATGTTTTTTTTATTGATATGAGTCGTCTAGCGTCTACCGAGCTGCCTCTAAAATTTTCCAGTATGATAAAAAAATAACCGTGTATATAAATACAAGGTAGGGTTAATATTTTATATATTATATATATATATAATAATACATTATATATATATAATACATTATATATATTATATATATTATATATATACACGGTTATTTTTTTATCACCCTGGTTATTTTAAGGGTGGCTTCAGGACACGGTAGAAGAATTATTTAACCATTAATAATAAAATTTACTCACCTGTTTAATTAGATATTTATTATCTAAAATATCCAAAAAATACTGCACTGGTATGGACACTGAGTGAAGTTGTAGGCAAAACATTGAATGAACGCGAACTGGCAACAACGTCGCCGATTCAAAGTCATCACTGAGTTGATCACAATTTCACCTTCTTACTTTACGGGCTTAGGACCGGCAAAACAAAGTTTTCAAAGAAAACAAACAGTACTAGGTAGGTATTACGGTTATGGTAGGTTGTTTTGGCGTAGTTAAAAAATTGGAATCAACTTTAAATACTTACCTACCTAAGAAACAATTTAAATCAACTTTAGTTCTAATAACAAAAGAGTTCTAAATTTAAAGGAAGTCCTCTAACTCATACATAGTCGTGCACGTTTAAAACTATACATGACCACAACAACATTTCACTTTGGTTAGTGTTTAACGTCTCGAAATGCAGTTTTCGCTTCCAAGTCTTACGTTTGTGGGTTCACTTTCTTACACCAAACACTTAATTTCACTTCACAAGTAAAGTCTACGGTCTACCGGAGTAAGGTCTGTGTATTCGCGAGATGTGTTAACTTGAAACTAAAATTCCAAATGCGCCCGATTGCCGCGCGTCAGGCGCGGGCGCGACATCGCGATACGGTCACACGCGCCAGGGTCAAAGGCGAACTAAAGCCGGCCGGCTCGTGCCGACAAGCGACAGCAAACAACAAAACGCCGCCGCCGGCGCTCGGCGCCGGCGCCGACTGTCTCTGTCTTTCACTATTGTAGTGTCTAGTGCAATAATAACTCTTATTTCAAACGAGTTGTAGATTGATCTTGCTTGAATTAATAATGCGACGTTGCCGCATTTTCCTAAGCCCGTAGTAGTAAATGCTTTATTCATTCATAATCTTACCTTATCTTGTAGTAAACAAGAACAATGTCTATAATTTAATATTATTGGCGGATAAAATTTAAAAATATAACCACATGTTTTTTTTATTGATATGAGTCGTCTAGCGTCTACCGAGCTGCCTCTAAAATTTTCCAGTATGATAAAAAAATAACCGTGTATATATAATATATTATATATATTATATATATATAATAATACAAATCGTTGACTTGACAACAGACATTAATTTGTGTTCACCACACAAATATTTGCAACAACCTGCCCTCTATTGTATTACATCGGTGGCTTTTACTCTGACAGTCAATGTTTATTCACCCATCATGATAGAGTGCTGCCGAATCGTAGCATTCATCTTTTTTATAAAAAGATAGCCGTCATAAACACTTAATTAAAAGTTTTTTAACTACAATATTGCGTATATCAAGCTTGTGAGTAAATTATCTGCTAGCCACTAGACATTTATAAAAGTATACATCAACGTAGACTTCGTTGTCTGGAGTTAAAACAACAAATATGCAAATATTTGACCCAAGCTCTAAGATGCCCACGCATAACAATGCTCGGGAAAATAATTTGGAAATGTAATAACCCTGATGGCTTCATAAAACTGTGGAGCTATAAAAAAAATAAACAAATAATCGTAAAAATTCGTGCCCCGTTTATAAGCTATTTACATTACGACATAATGACTTGTGCTGACCAGCGAATCTGCTACGTCGGTACTATGAAAATGATGATTAATGGTAATTGTATTGTTATGTTATGATTTTTTTTTTATTTCATAAACTAATCAATTACGTCTTTATAACATAGAAAAAAATAAATAGGCTTGAAAATAGTCAAGTTATTGTTCAAAGTGAAATTTAAAACATCGAATAAATTTGAGCCGTTCAGACGCCACCATTTTGCGCGCGTTTTGATGACGTCATTGGTTTTAGTTGTCATTGGTCCCGTGTTTGTTTACTATAGCGTTAGCGCGCCCACATACTTATTTCGTGACTTAATTTCAGTTAATTGTTATACAAATCATGGAAGAAGTTAAAAAACCTCTTTATAAGTATTGTATGGTACCGCAGTGCAAAAACAATATTAATAAAATACACCCCATAATAGTTATTTTCACTACAAATAACGGCGAACTTACGTTTCGCCATAATAAAAAATAGTTTACGACCTATTCTCAGACCTACTAAATATACACAAAAAAATTCATAAAGATCGGTCGAGCCGTTTCGGAGGAGTTCGGTAACAAACACTGTGACACGAGAATTTTATATATTAGAAGATAGATTAAACTTTTAAGCAAATAACAACAATCAATCATCACGCAGAGAAAATTTTAGGAAAATGGCGCCAAATATGTCGTCGTACGTACACAGCAGTGACAAAGCAAATGCGTGCTATGCTTTGCTTGTCGTGTTTTTAAAAGCAAGGTCCGGCCGTGCTTTTTGTTATGCTTTGCTTTTAGGCATGCTTTTACAATACAAAATCTGGTAGACCAGTCAGATTATTTAGCGCAATCTTAACTTAGCATGCTAGAAAAAAGCAGGAAAAAAGCAAAATGTGTATCATTCCAGACATTTGACATTTGGTAAAGAAAAAGCACTAGTGCGTAATGGTGGTCATCCCGGACGCTAAACAGCCCTGCAATATACTACTTTTTGAGCAACTGTATTAAAGTGTCTTTTCGTATTCCACGCGATGCGAAATTACGAAAAAATGGTGTAAGATGATAAGGGAAAATGTATCTCCATTATCGGTTGTATTTTGTTGTAAAGATCATTTTAACGTGTGCTATATTTATGTACAGCTTAGTGTGAATTAGCTTTTGAGCAGTAGATGATTCGATCTAAAACTAACCTAACTTGTACAAAATTTCATTAAAAACTTATCTAAAGAGCTTGCTTATTCCTATTGCAGTTTAACGAAATTTTGATTTTTTTATTACAACAAAGTTAGCAAGTTAATTTCAGTTTCGATTCGGCTATAACTTATTTGCAGAATTGGGCCGCTGATCTGAAACAAACAAGCACAAATACTGAAAGAAAATTTTTCATGTAAATCGCAATATAGTATTTATTTCATTTTGTCAAAAAGTATATAAACATAATTATCATACTTAAGTGAGCTTCAATAATATAATATTACGTGTAAATTATAATGATATAGACGTAAATTAGGAGTTTAGGAACAATTTTAATGACAAATGGTTATGTAGGTACTTAAGTAAAGGTTATGTTTTGTTGTAAGTATTATTTATACATTTATGAATAAAAATCTATTTTCTGGACTTTAATATACCATTTAACATAAAAATTACCTTGCTGCTTGCAGTCCTTTGATCACTGCGCTCGTAAAATGGAGATTTGATGCAAAATATGCTGACATAATAAATGCATCTATTTTCGGTAGATTATCCGATTGTGCTTTGACAAAACCAGTTTCTGTCACCGTCCTAGATTGATTACAAATATATATACACAAGTAATCACACAGAAATACAGTTTTAAACAATTTTTCTCACAAACACTACTAACACCTGAATATCGACGCCGATAAATCCATTGAGGCATTGACGTGAATGACCACTGACGTCACATTCCGTTTCGACCAATGGTGGCGCGTTTTGTAAGTTTGAATTTCTCTCCCATAATTTTCACTTTTTATATAATATTTTTTGGGTTTAAATAAAAACTAAATAAAAAAATACCTTTTAAGTAAAAGACAATAAAGAATCTAGAAAAAAATATTTGATACAAATTTAAATTTTATGCATATTACCTATTGTTAGGTTGACTGGAAGAGACCTCTATAAGAGATAAGTCCGCCCTTGCATACTAAGTTTAAGTTTTTTGTACAAACGTTTTTTTGTTTATTATGCAATAAAGAGTATGTACAATTATTATATTACACGGCCAATTACATAATAACTCTTACGGAACTGTGCACTGGTTCATGGTAATGACTAGAAAGACTAGCTATCAATACAATTAAACTAGAGTGGGCTGCTGCATTAGCATCGTTTACTTGACCAGACAAGACATAGACAATAACACAAATCAAAACTAGCGAAGAAATTCAAAGGTGTATGTGAAGTCGACCAATCCGCACTGGGCTAGCTTGATTGACTAAGGCCTAAACACCCCAATTTAGGGCAGGCTTCAAACATTCTCTTCAAATATTAACACAACTTTTAGGAATACCTGGTGTACATATAAATGAGTAAAAAAATATATTAAAAGAATTTGACGTTCATACCAAAATATCTAAGCTTATTCTATAGTCAGACATTTTATTAGATTGAAATGAAAATCCGATTAAATTAATACATAAAAATTGGCACGTGTACTAGTCAACCTTAAAAATTAATGAGTTCATTTCGTACCTGTTTCACGACTTAAGTAATATGGTTACCGTGAACTCCTGTCACGGCCGAGCTTGTGTCTTTTGTAGTCACGCCATAATGTTTTATAAATAGAATTCGATCGTCATTTCGAATGTGCCACGTTTTTTGTTTTATTAGCAGAGTTCGGCAACACACACTCCAATGTATCGCTACCTCCGATAGAGATCTAAATATAATAAATACCATTTAGTTAGGAGTTAGGTAGTCATTAAATATTCATTTTCTCAAACATGCTACGATAAACAACCATATCTTATACAACCTTCTTTGGGATATATCGTAATTGCTGTACTGGGCCAGGCAGGCAGCGGCCAGCAATTTCTTATCTTACGTGCTCGAGTGGCTGGCAATGTAATTTTAAAATGGAATGAACTCCTTTAAAGCCCTTACTACTAAAGTGGTAGGTAACTCACTTAAATTTTATTTAAATTTCAAACTGTCACGACAAAATGAATGTTCTATTACTCTGCTCTTTTTAATTCATAACAAGGAAAGTACTACTTTTGGGCTTTACTATTTAAGGAAAGGCTTTACTATTTTTATGCCTTTTCTTGTATATATTGCTTCATATAATATTGAATTGTATAAAATGAGTTCATCGAGTGATGAAGATATTTTAATATCGAAAGAAATTCAAGAGATATTATTGCGCGAAAAGATAAAATTGAAAACAATTTACCACCAAAATCGAGGGACATAAAGGAAACATAAAAAAAAACTATTTTATTAAAGAAGAATTCTACTACTTAAATATATCTTTACTGTAGGAGGATTTCTAAAGGAAAAAGTGGGAATGTGGCAAACTCGTTAATTATTTATCGTGTTGTTTCAATGTCTTATTTGAGCCAACTGAATGTTTCTCTTGATGTTTTCTATTTCATTTTAAATATCAATATTAGTTATTAACAATCATGATATTCTTTATTAAATATTCATAGATTTTCTATTATACTAATTTCAACCTATATCAAAATTATCAATTTTTGGATTTGGAATAGGCTAGATGACTAAAAAAATTAATAGAAGCTCATTCATATAATAAACAGAAAGAAAAAATCGGTTTTCGTAGAACTATAAAAACTACCAAGATGTAAGGTATTAAAGATTTTTCTCTATCTCTTTCTATTTACAAGGAGCAATTTGGCCGTACTCAACAATGACGTCACGGTTGATGTCGGATCTCTCTGTCTAATCGCCTTCAAATTAACAACTTAAAATGCTTGTATCTAATGTATTTCTAAGCCGATTTTAATTCTAATTTCACAGGACTGCATCTTTTTCCACGGTATTTTAATATTTAATGACGAGACGTAAAATTTAGAATTCAGTCATCATCCCAATTCGCGAGAGACCGCGAAATCAAGGTACAAAATAGAACAATGTGCATTTATAAACATTGGTATAGTCTAATAGTATGCCAACAATAACCAATCACAAAATTTCATCCATATCCAGCGTAATTTTTCAAGGATAAATAATTATTTTAAATTATTATTGTTTTTATTCTTGGATAAAGAGGAAATTATTATTGTTCTGTGGTGTTTGGCTGACTACCACTATTCTACCAACAAAGTTTGTAGCTGGAATGTTAATAGATAGTGTGTTCCGTGGGCTATAAGGCATATGGAGAAGACTCCCATTGGAGACACTCTTGTAACCATGAAGCAAAAACAAAGTTTTGCTTCATGCTTGTAACTACTTATCTTAGTTACCCAGGTCTTCAATTTTTCGCCTCTTTACGTGTTTCAAAGGGTCAGGAATTGTGAACTGTATAACCATATACTATAGCCCACGACTTATCTGCTTAAAGTCACCAGACTGATCGCAAGATAAAACAAGAAACAAAAAAAAGTGTGTTCCGTAATATCATATCTTAACGTCAGTATTTTTGTATTATTATAAAAAATATCTGATGTGATATGAAGATAAGGCGTTAAAAGCTTATACAGAAACTCCGAGTAAAGATCAGACATCAGATGCGAGGCACGGATGCGTGAAATATATGGGAAAATAATTTTATAGTTCGCTGGACAAAATGATACAAGGAGTTCACTTTATAGAGAGTGTTTTACTTAAGTCTTTTGACATGCAAAAATTCCATTTAGTCATATTTCTGTAAATACATATAATAATAGTAAAATGGCAAAATGTTGGTATCTGATTCGCATCTACCATGTAGCTAGTGTATATCTATAGAAACACAACCTTCTGTCCGTATCGGCGATCGTATTCATAGTATAAATGAATGAATTTCAATAAGAGTAACATATTTTATACAAAAAATTTAAATAAGAGTAACATATTTAACATTGTACATGCATACATCATTAATATAATCAAGAAGAAGAAGATTTCTGCAAATACAAGATGGAAAGGAAGAAAAAAATTTACTCTACACTTGTTCGGAAATTGGAAGAGCCTTCTCAAGAAGAACAGGCAAATACTCGGAAGGTCTATTTTTTATCTCCTCTCCTTGCTTCCTAATGCTGTCATAAGAACCGACTAAAGAGTTCAACGCAACTACACCTCAGCGTAGAGATCGGAAACTTGAAAAGAAACCCTTGATCAACCCGTCCGATCAGTGTGATATGGTAGACTGCTTTCTCCTTTTTTCTTTTAAGAA
Organism: Schoenobius gigantellus; assembly: GCA_963935595.1. Taxonomy (NCBI): domain Eukaryota; kingdom Metazoa; phylum Arthropoda; class Insecta; order Lepidoptera; family Crambidae; genus Schoenobius; species Schoenobius gigantellus. The sequence continues at coordinate 41,903,361 of OZ012541.1, read as the reverse complement.
GAGACCAGTGGCCAGCATTAGAACATTTACGGGTTGATGTGATGATGATGAGTAACGTGTGCCAGTTAGGCACGTTTAAAGTGACGTGATAAAGATCGTATACGAGTATAGCGATAACGCACAATATAAATCAACTTAGTATACTTTTTGCACCTACAACTGAAGTATCAAGTACCAAAGTCCCTTTCCTTATAACAGCGCTTCTGTAACGACCTTAATGTCACAGAAATTTTTTGCTGAGATTTGTTGACTACATCCGGATAAATTCATCATATATAACAGCCCATATACGTCCCCATCGAGGGGCTCGAGCCTACCCTAAGTTAGAGAGTGTTTAGGCCTTAGTCAACCAAGCTGGCCCAGTGCGGATTAGTTGACTTTACATCTACCAGTGCCTTTGAATTTCTTCGCAAATGTATGCATGTTGCCTCACGATGTTTTCCTTCACCGTAGGAGCGTCAGACAAATGTACATATGAAATTCGAAAACGGTTTTACGTTTGGTAAACATTGTTACATAGCGGTCTCGAACCCCAGACCTGGAAGGCAAGTGCTGAGTCCACAGCGCCACCGACGCTCAACGTAATGTAATTTGAAAATGGATCGTGATTACTAAAGAGATAATTGAATTTTCGAACTGGCGCGACAAAATGAATGTTCTGTTACACGAATTGAAAAGGAACAAAAAGGAAATCTGTATTAGCGCGTGACTTTTCTATTTTTATTATCTATTGTTGTGTGTTTAGGTGTAGTTATTTAATTGTTAATTTTATTTATATTTTTATAATTTAATAAAGCATTATTTAATTGTATAAAATGAGTTCATCGTGTGATGAAAATATTTTAACTAGTGTTGCCCAAAATTGGTCTTGCAGTCTTGCGAGACTTGCTGCAAGACCGAGACCAAGGTCGGCCTAATTGTAGCAAGACCAAGACCAAGGCTGTATGCTTACTCAGGCGAACAAAAATCAACAACCCCAACACAATCCCAATGTCGATCGATCGGAATTGGTTCAAGTGTAAGCCTACTGATCCATACAAGATTTGAGCAAGAGTCTTGCTCAAGAGTCTTGCTCAAATCTTGTATGGATCAGTAGGCTTACACTTGAACCAATTCCGATCGATCGACATTGGGATTGTGTTGGGGTTGTTGATTTTTGTTCGCCTGAGTAAGCATACAGCCTTGGTCTTGGTCTTGCTACAATTAGGCCGACCTTGGTCTCGGTCTTGCAGCAAGTCTCGCAAGACTGCAAGACCAATTTTGGGCAACACTAATTTTAACATTGCCTGAAATTCAAAAATTGGCAAAAGATATTTTTGAAAACAATTTACCATCAAAATTGAGGTACATAAACAAGTAAAAAAAATCAATCAAAATATGAAAAGAATTCCAAATCGCTGTTTGATAATGTTTTCTTAGCTTATTTCGGTAAAATGACTACGAAAGTAAAACATAATACTTTTTGGGTAGTCATGATCATCATCATCACAGCCCATACACGTCCCCACCGAGGGGTTCGTGCCTACCCTATGTTAGGGTGAATAGGCCTTAGTCAACCACACTGGCCCAGTGCGGATTGGTCGACTTCACATACACCATTGAATTTCTTCGCAGATGTATGCAGGTTGCCTCAAGATGTTTTCCTTCACCGTAGGAGCGTCAGACAAATGTACATATGAAATTCGAAACGAAAAACACATTGGTACATGGCGGGTCTCGAACCCCGACCTCCCGATTGGAAGGCAAGTGTCGAGTCCACAGCGCAGCGCCACCGAATCTCGCTTAACTTTTGGGTAGGATATTCAATCTTTACACGATTTCAATTGTTTGACATCAAGAAGTGCCTGCAAAAGTCTATATTGAACAAAGATTTTGGAGTTTGAGATTAAAAAACCTCAAGACACATTTTCAGAACTTATATACCTCTCATAACAAAACCCTTCGTTCTGCCTGCAATGGTATTCTCATAGTTCCTGCTCATCGCTCTGCTCATCGTCATATTGTTCACTCATCCATTTTTGTCCAATCTATTCTTTTATTGAACAATTTTTGAAGCTAAGCTTGCTTGGGGCGTTTCTTACCTCTAGAGGGAGGTAAGAAACGCCCCAAGCAAGCTTAGCTCCAAAAATAAATTGCGGAGGCATTTTGAACAACAGAACTGGTGGGTGATTTTGTAACTCATCGGCAATCGACTATCGCATCGATTTGATAATTCTGTTTGATTAAAACTGATTTTTAAAATGTTTTACGTTTTGTAATGTCGTCGTCTAAGTAGTCTTGGTATATTTGTGGAATAAGTCAACCAATACTTATAGCTAATGAACATAATTTCGCTCTTCTTTATTAAGTCATGCAGTCTGATAACGATTGCCGATCAATCGATGAGTTACAAAATCACCACCCAGATTTTCTTTTAGGCATTGGCAATCAAAACATTGCAATTATCTCGTTGCTCGTAGGCATTTTAGATATTATATTAGTTTATTTTAATTATTTTATTTATCTTGTAGAATTTTATGTTATACGCATGTAATATGATATTCATAATAAGCTGTTCCATTTCTCGGTATATCTACCGCATCTCCCTTTTCTCCACCATCCTAAGGTTGACTGGAAGAAAATGCCACCGGCATGAAGTCCACCTTTGTAAATAAATAAATAAAAAGCATTATCTTATCGTGTTATATTATTGTTTTAATTTAGCGGCATGTTTAAGAAAAGCAATAAACAAGCCTTGTCCACAACTGAACATTGCCGGACTCCGTGATGCGTGCCTCGGCCACGCCTCGGTCCGCATGCTCACGATCACCCGGCAATGGTGCACTTGCAGGCCGCAGCAATAATGTTCTATCTTTTCATTATAACGCGTGTCCCATAATTTACGCAAAATGTAATTTTAATAGAAACCACAGATTTTTTATTTGGAAGTTTAATTTTTTTATTGCTTCATAGAGTATACAGATTGAGGTTATGTATGGAATAAACGTCGGATAAATGGCCACCACGGCGTTGCTGGCAAATACGCATTCTTTTATTGATTTTTTTCCAAATCGTGTAATTGGCCGTTTTTGCTATCAGACCTGGCCATCTAGATCTTGCGATTTAACGCCATGTGACTTCAACCTTTGAGTTTTTTTGAAATCAAAGGTCTATGCCAACTAGCCCACGAATACCAACGCCTTGAAGGAGGAAATGCGGCGGTGTATTAATGAAACTCAGTCACATTTATTGGAAACGGTCATAGAAAATTTCAATAAAAGAATGCGTACTTGCCAGCAAAGCCGTGATAGCCATTTATCCGACGTGCTATTCCATACATAGCCCCAATCTGTATGCTCTATGAAGGAATAAAAAAATTAAAATTTCACATAAAAAATCTGTGCTTTCTATTAAAATTACATTTTGCGTAAATTATGGGACACCCTTTATAACCATATCTGTTATACGTATATTCAAAAATGTTTGTGTATATTAATAAAGTTCCTTCTTTCTGTCGATTCTGCCAGTACCCGGTCCAACTCGGTATATTTGGTGACCCCGACCGAAAGCAGTATCCTTCTGCACAGCGCTCTACATAGAAGTAATCATGTCATATCCATCTCCCTGCAGAATAAATAGTGCTGCATCACATGAGGCAGCTACTGCAACCGTCATCGCATCAAGGATTCCAGAATTTTATAGAAATCAGCACACAGCTAGTAGCAATATTCTTACCATTCGTCATAGAGTAAATAATACAAATATATAACAGCAATATAATAATACATATGTGTGCATATGTATATATGTATATTTTAGGTGATGCGCAACTCACCCTAGTTATAAGAGTAGTAGTAGAGACTAATAAATAAGATCAAAAAAAAAGTATAATAAGGGCACGGGCCACGAGTCTATGGTGATATAATTATTAAATAAAAAAAATATTCGCACCACAGAAAAAAGGTGTTGAGTTTAAACACAGCATGGTCATCTCAAAATTCACTACGGATGATGTTTACGCTCGAGGAAGAGCGAGTGGCAACACTGCATTATAGTCTGTGCAGTGAGAGCCTGTGGCGGCCGGCCGCATGTAACATGTCAGTCGAGTCGAATACGTGAATGACATTGAAATAGGTTACCGGGCGGCGCGTTTTCGTTTCGAGAAATATATAATTCAAACAGGTTTTGCGCGGCGCACCTAATTTGTGAGTGCGAAGATCCGCCAAGTTTTAGTGTCGGTGAATAGTGTACCAAAGTTTTATTATCCGAGGGTGAAGTGAGTCGGCGGCCTAATAGGCCTATGTAGTGCTCCGGTCTCCATCGTTGGATTGACACCAACCCTTCGGGAGCCGCGGCTTCCTTCGAGCTAGCTCAGGAAGTCCACCGGCTACATACGGAGACCAAATGGAAATGGGGGTAAGCCACAGTGTTTTCTAGAATCTGGTAGTCGGTTTGAACTCATTATTCGGCGAAACGCCGACGTGGTGGAGTCTACTTTGGGCACCACCAGACGAGATTATCTTCCTCAGCGATATCATCGACAGAAAAATATGCAAACATTAAGGAACGCCTTATTAATTGTCTAAAAGAATCCGAGCAGCAATGGCTTCAGAAACTATTGACCAAGTTGACCTTTGAGATCAAAAGCCTTCACAGCCTGTGCGCCGGATGCAAGAATTAGGGAGCGGGATTTAAACAATATGAAACCATAATAATTATGTGCCTTGTGGTTTAAGTCACTTCCGGTTACACAAATTGAAAGAGCTCGACAGACTCGAAAACATCTCATTTAAATGTAATTAGTCAACTTGCGAACAAAATGATAGAATATATTAAATTGAACGAAGTTTCATCAGTCGAGACAAACGCAAGTGAGAGAAACAATGAAGTGCATATAAAAACAAGTAGAAGAGAAGTAGCATATTACAAAATTGAAATTGTAACTTGGATAATTATATTAAATTAAAGTCATTTAATTTATTTGTATCACATCATATAAGATTTGAATAGCTGAAAACGTATTTTAAGTTAATTTTTACAATATCATCAATCTATATAATCTTTCTTTGGTTTTAATTTTCATTTATTTTCGATAATGTTATATGCGGTTCTTTTTTTGTGTTCCTTATGACTTAAAATGGATGAGTCCGCCTTTGGAAACTTTGTTACTCAGTGTAGTATCCAATGTTTGTGTTAAATAACGAATTTAATAATAGAACATTACGATATAAGTAAGGAGCGTCAGTGGCGCTGGACTGTGCCCCGAGTAGAATCGGGAGGCCCGCGATAGATCCTGCCATGTACCAATGTGTTATTCGTTTCACGAATGTCATATTGTACATTTATCTGACGCTTCTACGGTGAAGGAAAACATCGTGAGGAAACCTGCATACACCTGCGAAGTAATTCGAAGGTGTATGTGAAGTCAACCAATCCGCACTGGGCCAGCGTGATTTAACTAAGGCCTAATCGCCCTAACTAGTTAGGGTAGGCTCGTGCCCCTCGGAGAGGGCGTATGTGAGCTGTGATGATGATGATGACGATATAAGTGCGCTATGGTGGTAGGTTACAACTCACTAGGCGATATTTCAGCCCGAACCGAAGACAAGGGCGTAATAGAGCTGAGTGTGTATAACCCGCACGTATATCATAGGACGTTTTTCAATTCACTTGTGAGGAAATATACTAAATAAACTGAATTTTTGGATTAAATAACACAAATCATTGTTAATTTGTAGACAAAACTAAATTGCAATTCCCCCTCGTGAGTTATAATATAACCAACAAACCGCACTTATATCGAAATGTACTATTATACAATATGACTTGATAGGGAGCTCTGTGAATCCTCCAAATTTTTTACCTACCTCCCTTGAGGACATCTTTTCGCTGATCAAGAAACTTATCAGCTGTATCAGATTTACAATAAATTATGTCGTTGCCATAGACATGAATATTTTTACATAAATACTTATTCACAACAACATTTGTTTACATTACAACGAGTAATATATGCACATTAACACCAGGCGTTGGCATCATTCTAATAATCGTTGACTGTATAATAACCTTTACTTATTTATATGTGTCTTTTTATATGCGCTTTAAACTTATGAAACGGAAAATAAGCAACACTTTGTGGAACTTTGTTGTAAAAAGTTGAAATTTCCCCACAAACAGGTCTAGTTTTTGGAACGGCAAGTTTATTTTTAATGGTGAATTTGAAAATCAGTATGAAATATATTACAAGTTTTCTTCATTGACATTAGACATACGAGTAAATCAAATTATCATAAATGTTGTTCGAAATTGTTAGAATGATGGGAGTATACATCAAAGCTGAAAGGAGCTGGAGTATTTTGTAATGACCGAGTTTTTATCTTATAAAAGTTCTGGCTGAAAAAACATCACAATAAAATAAGTGTGTTTGGTTTAATCCACCGGACAATCAACTCCGTAGAAAGCTGGCATTCAAAATTAAACAGGGAAATTAATAAAGATAATGTAACATTACTTCGTCTTATTAAATTTTAAAGCAAAATTTAAAAAAATAAATAAATTAAAAGAATAAAATAAACGCTGGAAATGAGACATTTTAAACGACGAGTACATTAAGTAAATAAAGGATTGTTACTAAGAAATTATATTTCGCCTACGAATTACGGTTGATAGGTATCACGTTAAACACCACGGTACCACAGTTAACAAAATATATATATATATATATTTTTAGTAGACATCGTACCACAAAGCATCGATGCTGTGCGCCAACTATTAATGCAAGATGGTCATCGTGTTATATATAGCGGGATAGACTCATCACTCTGTAATGATATTGTAAGTTAAGAAAAATAAATAAATCAGGAAATGGTCAGGGACGCCTCTATCCGGCGGCATAAGTATGACGAGCATACATGAGATATTACATGAACATTTGGCTGTAAAAGAAATTTGTTTGTGTTGGATCCCACACAACTTAGAATTGATCAAAAATAGGCTGGAGTCGATTGGTATGAAAAAATGTAAAAAATATACAACAGTGGTTCGTCAAAAGCTGTTTATAATATCTACATAGGTGATGAATCTTGGATCTATGCGTATAACCCCGAAACGAAACAACAGTCGACGATGTGGGTGTTCCAAATGAACCGTACCCAACAAAAGTAGTTCGTTCGTGGAAAAAGCACTTCGAAGCAAATGGCCGCATATTTTTGAAAAAAAAATTTGAGTGGTACACAGCAATATGTTTGCCAGCCAGAGTCTTTGAAGAAATTCATTTGGAAATAAATTTAAAAAGGATTAATTCGGAAATACTTTCAGGATTCACTAAACGCGATACTTGGTTTCAAACATTTTATTTCTGTTTCATTTAAATATGAAGTACTCGTGTAAATAAAGGGCAGCATTTTAATCTGTCTCTTTATGAATGTTTTTACCGATAACTTTTTTCCTACTTTGTTGTCCTGATTTGGAAGTATTCATAACTTCATTGTTTATTTTTTTTCTTTGTCAAACGTCAAAAGCTTGAACAATGAAGGATTCGCATGAATGTTTTTAAGCATAGGGCCTTTTGTTTGGACTGACGAAGGGCTTGTCATAAATAGATCGTATTTTTCTGTTGATATACAAAATGGATGTTTTGAATTAGCCTTTTGGGAACCCGTATAAACGGTTTTAGAACTGTAAACTATACGAACTGCTAGAAATGCAAAGTTTTATTTAAATAGTAACTTTTTTCATTTCCTTTTGATTATATATAAATAAAACCTTTGAATATATAAATAAAATTCTTAAATTCAGTTTTTGTTAGAGTTAAGATTTACTTTTATCACAAGGCTGTTTGTTAATAATTATAATTGTTTATATACATCCTATTACAAATATACACCTGGTATTTGGGGATAAGAATAGACTAGTTAAAATCCAGCATTGATATGGTTCTTGTTAAATTTAGTCTACATTGACTACTATGCCGTTAAAATTAAGTAGAAATAGGAACAATTTTGATAGAAAAGGAAATATCAAATAAGTTATGTTACTCTTAAATCAAGACATTTACAAGACATTTTACACTGTCACATAAAAATACTTTGTAAGCGGTAATCGCAGTTCGAGTTCATGTCTATATTACAACAAGTCTAACAAGTGAATACGTTATCTACACGGACCTGAAAAAAATCCTTAAATGAGTTTGTAAAATTTTCACAAATCTATTTGAAATTACGTATATTTTATTTCTTATTGCAGTTAGTAGCAGACGATCATAATCTGATCTGAAGGTAATTTTGTGACCGCTTTTCACTAACTTTGCCAATATCAGGAATGCAACAAACATCTTATTATTCAATAATAATCTTTTCAGTTACACTAAAACGGATAGAGCTAAACTCGAAACTCATAGAACTACAGCGCTATTGCGTTGAATAAAAAAATACTTAGACTTCCAATAAACAACAAAATTACTCACCAAACAACAACAGGAGCAGATCACTCAACGCCAAACTGAACAGGTAATAATTCGTGGCCGTGTGCATGGCGGGATGCCTCACGATGACCACGCACACGGCCACGTTTCCTGCTACCCCCGTCAAGAATATCACCAGAAGCACCACGGATATGGGGACAATCTCCTGGAGAGGTAACCTTCTTGGACCCATCATCCACCAGAGCATCTCCTCCTCGCTGCAGTCGAAATAGCTTAGATTCGTACAGCGCTTGTAAAAAAGCTCTTCGGTCTCATTTGGACGTAAGAAGGCCTCCATTTCGACAGGTTGTTTATATTTAAACTGAGTTTAATCTTAACGCAACCACTGTTACTTCATCATCAGTATATTATATATTTGAACATTTATATATGTTGATTGTTATAATAGTTTTTTTTATTAAATATTCACTTTTGAACTAATTTAATTAATAAATACTCTTTTTTTACAAATTTTAACTAATACCACATTGCCACATACATATTTTTGTACTGTGTTCATAAATAAGAATGATATCTACTACTTATTCAATATTCCCACCAAACATTAATATTAAGCTTTGACTATATTTAAAATTTCAATAAGTAAATTAAGCGTAAACTGAAAGTTCACGAACTGCAAGTTCACGTAAAGTTCGTAGCAGCTACGGCGACTACGCGCTACAGAATTCCGCTACGACCGCCAGTCTCCGTAGCCAGAGGCGGACTGACGCTAGTCGTACGAAGGAACCAAATCGAGGCTTAAAAGTTCACGTCCGTCGTTTGAAGCAGTTTCATAATTTATTTTCATATGCCTTTACGATCTTGAGTTACGATTAAGATGTTTTATCAAATATTCGAGTTGATTTCAGTGGAATTTGTGGCTACATTAACATACATTAAATAGTATTTTACTATAATGTAAGTACACTACAAAATTACTTCTGAATTGTGATATAAGCGTTGTTGTCATTAAGCTGATTTGTACTCGTATATTTAGATTGCGTGGAATTTATTAAGAAATTGGTTGGAATTTATATGTACAAATTCATTACACTGTAAGAATTCCATTCAAAAAAAGACTTTCTGTCAAAAGTTTTTGCATTTGAAACAGTTTGGACGCAACAAAGGAAATGGGTTTTTTATATTTTCCCTGGCTTTACCCTTCTTGAAACGAGCATCTTTCTCGAACCTTAACACTAATTTCGACATAGAAATATGTCAAAATTGTTTAACGCTTGCTTTTGTTGTTATCTTATTTTGTAATTTATTTTATATAATAATTTACTTATTAGGATCCTACCTATGATAAAAAATATAGTTGAATTTCCCCAGAGTAAATACCTTGGACCAATGATTGAACTGGAGAATACGTATATGTCAATCTGCAACTTTATGCTATCTTTTAGTATTATCTCATCCTCTTCTTGCGATAAGGCTATCTTAAGTCTTTTATCTCTGCATTTGCAGTGAGGTTAACGTGACACTCTTTCACAGTGTTGTCACATCTACCAACTTTTTGGTAGATCTATTTTACAAAATATTAATATTGTAAACAATTCTCTACAATTCTAGATGCCTGTTACAAAATGTTACTTACTAACAATTGAGTTTAGCTGTGGCCACACGCTAACTTTTCTGTAGTCGTTCCGCAGAAAAATGTATGGAGATGACATTAGTTGCGGAAATCATAGCGTGAGGTTGTCACAGGCTAATGTCATTTCCATACATTTTTTCTACGGAACGACTGCGGAAAAGTTAGTATGTGGCATTTGTCGTGGGCTGGTCTTGTTATCTCAGCGCTTTAAACGGAACGCGTTATGTGAATGACACATAAACATCGGTAAAATAAACAATGATAACCGTCATATAACAACTGACTGATACTTTACTTGACCATCTCGCTCGCATCAGTCCCTTGACTGTGTCACAAAAATCTATCGCAATCGCTTCCGATTTTGACAGTCAAAGCACAGAATATATAATAGTACTCTTTAAAGTGTATCTGTGGTGGCCATATGGTAAAATAGGCCATTTCATGATGTGGCCGGCCATTTCATAAAATTGTTGTTATTTAATGAAATAGCCAACAAAAACTGGCCATATTGTTTAAACGTCAACGTTTAATAATATGTTCATCCCCGTTTGGCCATATCGTGAAAGTATGAAACAAGCCTGCAGCGTGAAAGCAAACATGCAACATGTATTTTGTATGTGGTCACAATATCTAACCAAACCTACAGAATTCGTTTTATCGAAATATTTGTCTGCCGCCGTGATGCATAACCGAAACAAACTGATATCAGCGCCTCTAACGGTGAATAATGTATTTATTTTACGATATGATCACCAAATGGCTGGCCATATCATGAAGTAACCAAACGTAGCTGTCCATATCGTTAAACGTTTGATCATTCATTGATCTGCAGGCCAATTATGGATCTTTCATCGTATGACATGGTATAAATTTGAGAAAAAGAAGTCCTGAAATGCTGCATTTCGTATTACCGATCTCCAATGATATCATCACTATGGCATAATTTCAATGATGTCATCATTAAATAATGAACAAATGATCGAAAATCTGACCGGAAATCGTATTTTTCGTTTTGCACTATGATATCATACGATATCATTTGCAAAACCATGAGGTCGGTAATAGGGCCCCTGGCCACACCAAATCATGAAGTGCCCAGACGATATTGGTCATTTCATGAAATACAACTATTTCATAAAATGGTTGGCCACATCATGAAGTGGGCATTTTACGATCCGCCCACGACATATCCATTACTATTTTTAAACGAATTCAAAAAGGAGGAGGTTGTCAATTCTTTGCGTATGTTTTTTTTGTGTATATGTTACGCGATTACGCCGCCAATTGTGGACCGATTTTCAAAATTCTTTTTGCATTAATAGAGTATACTCCTGGGGTGGTCCCAAGGTCACCAAAGTTAGAGTCTGATGATGGGATCCCATAAAAATCGAGAAAAACCGTTAAATTTTTATGTGTGTCCAATGTGTTTTTTGTACTATATGTAACGCGATTACTCCGCCAATTGTGGACCGAATTTCAAAATTTTTTTTTATCAGTTAGTCGACACAGTCTTGTACTGACGTAGCAGTCATTGGCAAATTAAAGGGACCATGATAATTTTCTTAGACAATAACCTTCCAGTTCAGTGTAAGTATTATCTATGTTGGCTTCATTGCATTTAGTGGATTTTTTGCAAAAGTAAGTAAGTATAGTCTTAATATTGTGATTATTTGTATGAATGTAGAAATATCATGAATGAACAGTAATTTCAAATTTTTATACGCATTTTTAATTATTAAAAATATACCTAGCGTGGTAGATCTACCTATTTTGTATTTCGAATTCTACCAATTTCTACTAATTTTTGCAACTTGTTCTACCATTTTGGCAAAAATGTATGTGACAATACTGCTTTCCTGTTCCTATTACCTTTAAAATAAAGGGTCGGTCACAATATATCAGTACAGATCACAGTGGCCCTCTTAGGGGTCGCCTCTCTTACCTTCAGTTCCCTTCTATTACAGGTTGTTAGATCCTATCTTTCGTATCTTACCACCTCTTTAGAACCAATTGAAACTATCTAATTGCATGTAATAAGATAAATGATGAAGCTTCAACACGATTGAAACCGTTTACTAAATATGGCTTTTTGTGGTGCGTTGTCCAAGGGGTCTCTAACATTTTTGCAGAGTGAATCGACCAATACTTAGATACTTGTATACGATTAGGCGGCAAAAGGCTAGCCTTTGTAGCCTTTTATAATTGCACTGGGGCAGGGGTCGGGAAACCATGGCTCGCGAGTCAGATGTGGCTATATTGATGGCTGCATCTAGCTTGCATACAACCTCACCCTAACTAACTAATTTACTCAAAATGCACACATTTACTTGACTTTCACAGAACTACTTTTCATGTGGTGTCCATGGCTCTCTGAGACAACAAATTTTCCGACCCCTGCCCCAGGGATTTGCCCAGACCCTGGATCGCCCTGACTATGGAGGAGATGAACATCGATGTTGGTTGTGTGGGTATACCCTGCACTCAGCAGGGAGAGTCGCATACCTGTCGACTATCCCATCAGCACGTACGGTGAACAACGGCAGTCCGCCTCGTAAAAAGCTGCTTATTTGCGATGTATCTAGCTTGCGAATGACACTTTCACTGAATAATGAACCCATGTATCATGTAAAAGTGCGGGCGTGTCAATTACACAAACGCTTTGCTTACTCTAGCTTTTTGCTTGCGCCGTATACAAGCACCCTTTGGCGGCTAGCTGTTTCCGCAAACTTCGCTTCGGCTTAATGAGATTTTAACACGGAACAGAAAAAAGCAGTGGAAGTGGCATATATCAGAGATATACGAAACTGCGCATACCAGCATCATAGCAATAGCAGATTAATATGCGTAGCTCCGCAAACCTATGATATTGACCTTTGTTCGCCAAATTAGAGGCAATTCTATTTTGTTATATGACGATGTTTATTCTATGCAGAGATTTAAATCTCTGATTCTATGTACACTAGTGCTTCACTTAAGCTAGTTCTTGCTAAACTTTCCACAAATTAAACAAAATGTTTCCATGTAGTGCATTAATTTACCAAATGATAATTTGGCGACAGCAGCGGTCCCCATAGCAATGTTGTCGTATTGTTTTTTCTGTTTTTTTTTCTGTTCCCTAGGTCTGAAAGTACGTACAGTATAAAACCTCCCTGAATTTTGAGAAATGTTGTTGTACTGATTAATTTCATTTTAAGAGCGTTTGTACAAAATTTGAAGTCCATCATCCCAGCCATAATACGCCTACTGCTGTGCATAAGACTACCATCATCATCATCATCTCAGCCGCACGACGCCCACTGCTGGGCATAGGCCTCCCCCATGGATCTCCACAACGATCGGTCCCACGCTGCCCGCACCCAGCGGCTTCCCGCGACCTTTGCCAGATCGTCGGTCCACCTGGTCGGGGGCCTACCCACTCAGCGTCGTCCGGATCGTGGTCGCCACTCAAGAACCGTTCGGCCCCAACGGCCATCGGTCCTTCTAGCTATGTGTCCCGCCCACTGCCACTTCAGCTGAGCAATCCTTCAAGCAATGTCGGTTACTTTAGTTCTCCTGCGGATCTCTTCATTTCGGAACATCACGCAGGGAGACCCCAAGCATTGCTCTCTCCATTGCCCGCTGAGCGACCTTGAGCCTTTGGATGAGACCCATAGTGAATGGCCACGTTTCGCTTCCGTAGGTCATCACTGACAAAACACACTGGTCAAAGACTTTCGTCTTGAGACACTGAGGTAATTTGGACGCGAAGATTTTTCGTAACTTCCCGAAAGCTGCCCATCCGTGCTGGATTCGACGAGAGATCTCTTTCTCGAAGTTGGACTTACCTAACTGGACTATCTGTCCCAGGTATACGTAGTTGTCTACAACTTCAAGTGTAGTGTTCCCAATATTAACTGGAGTGGGTACAACATGGGCATACGACATGATTTTTGTCTTATCCATGTTCATTTTTAGACCCACTCTTTGGGAAGCACTACTGAGATCTCCGAGCATTGTATTCAGGTCTTCCAAGGTCTCAGCCATTAGAACTACATCATCGGCAAAACGGAGGTGTGTTAGGTACTCGCCATTAATGTTAATGCCGTATCCTTTCCAATCCAGAAGAAAATATCCTCCAATGCAGCGGTAAAGAGTTTTGGAGAGATAACGTCTCCCTGTCTTACACCTCGCTGCAATTGAATGGGATTAGAGCTCTGGTTCTGGAGTCGAACCGACATAGTGGCATTTCCGTATAGGTACCTTAGCACCTCTATGTACCTGTAGTCCACTTGGCACCTTTGGAGAGACTGCAGCACCGCCCATGTCTCGATCGAATCGAAGGCTTTCTCATAGTCCACAAACGCCAAGCAAAGTGGCAGATTATACTCCTCGGTCTTCTGTATAACCTGCCGCAGCGTATGGATGTGGTCTATGGTACTATAGCCTTTTCGGAAACGGGCTTGTTCGGGAGGTTGGAAGTCGTCAAACCTGCAAGCGAGACGATTCGTAATGACTCTCGAAAACAACTTATAAACATGACTCAGGAGTGAGATCGGCCTATAGTTCTTCAAGAGTGTTTTATTACCCTTTTTGAAGAACAGGATGACTTCACTCTCGCTCCATGCTTTAGGCGTTCTGCCCTCGAGGATAACGGAATTAAAGAGCTTCTGGAGGACTTTAAGTATCGGCTTACCGCCCGCTCTCAGAAGCTCTGTAGTGATTCCGTCATCACCCGCCGCCTTGTTGTTTTTAGTTGTTTGAGAGCCATACTAATCTCGTACAGGCTGACGTCCGGGATATCTTCGGTATAGTGTCGGGTAAGCTTGGCTCTGGGGTCTCTAGCCTCGCTTTCAACAGATGCTTGCGTGGAATATAACTGTCCATAGAAACTCTCGATCTCCCTTAGGATCTCAGGTTTCGACGAAATGAGGCTACCGTCGTCAACCTTCAGCTGCGTCAGTTGACTTTGCCCAATAGACAGATATCTCGCAAATACTTTGGAGCCTTTAATTAGCTCGATAGCCTCTTTAATACGAGCCGTATTGAATCGGCGTAGGTCGCATGTCAGTGACTTTGATATCTGCCTATTAAGCTGCCGGTAACGACTAGCATCCGTTGAATTCTGCAGCCTCATTTCGTGTCTCCGATTCATAAGTTGGAGCGTTTTGTCGGAGAGTTTCTTTATTCTGGGACGGCGGGTTTTAAAGAACTTAAAACCTACCGTACGGACAGTATCCACCACCATGTTGTGTAGATCGTCCACATTTAAGCTGTTCTCAAGGGCTTCGAAGCGGTTCTGGAGCTCGAGTTGAAACCTTTCGGGGTTTTGGATTTGCGCAGGTACTGGTCGGAGCGTACACTTTATCAGTCGAGATCTTTCCAGCTTAATATTGATATTCAATGTGCCTCGTACCAGTCTGTGATCACTCCCCGTTTTGACGGCATTGATCACAGAGACATCATTGAATATGTGCCTTTTCGTCGACATGATAAAATCTATCTCGTTTTTGACATTACCGTCCGGACTCATCCAGGTCCATTTTCGGACTTCCTGAAGAAGGAGTTCATCATATAGAGGTTCTCCTTCTCCATGAAGTCCGCTAGCATCTGGCCTCTGGTGTTCCGGTGCCCAAATCCAAATTGCCCCATTCTCAACTCATCACCGCAACGTTTCCCCAACCTAGCGTTAAACTAGACTACCATATGAAGAGGTATTTAGACCATTTTCCTCCACGCTGACCCAAGGTAAGTTTGAATTTTGCGAATTGCGAAAAAAATTAAACCTAGACCTACCTACTCTACACGGTGTTACAAAAATATCCGTAAAGCAGAAAAGTGGTTAAATGTGGTCCCGATCTGAAAACCTAAGTATCACAGTATGATTTAGGTGCCTACCGTCAACCTACCTTAAGTGGAAGACAACCACATCAAAAATTAACCCTAATCCTAAGGTTTGGTCCGTGCCGATAGGATGAATGGCTGGAGGGAATCCAGTCCCAAACGGCCATCCTAGGGAGCTTCCCTTAAAAAGCAATCATGGAATTCGGTGTTGAAAAACAAACACACCAGGGGGTGTCAGTCCCCCCCGTAGGACCGCGCAAGGCGGCTGCGGGCAGCCGGGAGTATCTGGTGCCGTGCCACCCGAGTTCCACCATCGATGCGTCAACTAGTGAATGTGAACCCGTTAAGAGCGTGCTGTCGCCGGTATCCGGGCCGGTTGGCGGAACAAATGTAACCGAGGCGAGTGGGAGAGTTAATAAAGGTAGAAAAGCTAAGCTCAGTAGTTGTGGGGGAGATGCGGCACCGAATGCCGCTCGTACGCGGTGTGATTCGGAGTCGTCTGTATATAATGTAAATAGCGTAGAATTAAGCGTAAGTTTAAGTGATAGCTCTAAGAATTTAGCTATTAAGGATAGGATCGCCAGCTCATCTGGAGTTGCGACCCGACGCACTGCGTCACGATGCCGGGCTCCTGGTGATTTGCCAGTCGAGAAGTCCAATCAAGAAGATGGTTCGGACATCATGTCGTGCTGCTCTATAGAGACAGCTGTGTCCCTTTCAGGACGCAAACGATCCCGGCCCAAAAGAGGTCGAAAATCGGATGGATGTAGTCTCTCGAGTTCGGAAGAGACGGTCTCGAAAAAGACGGCTGCTAAACGAGGCCGAGGGCGTCCGCCCACTACTGGCCGCGTAGGCTTGGCGAAAGCCAAAAAAGCTAACGCTCTGCTGAAGGACTCCCAAAGACTGCAGGCAGAAAACGAGTTGGCTGATGAGTTGACCCAGCGTCAATTGCGTTCACAATCCGCTGCCTCACAGCGATCTGATGCGCCTGACCTCCTGTTTGCTGAGAACCAGGGAGAGTCAAGAGCAAGTCAGCTCTATAAGTTGGTACAGGATTCGTTGACCACTATTCTTGAGGTTGCCACTAAATCCAGCCATCTTAAGGGCACAGACCAGAAGGCCCTCAAGTCCTCTGTGACGGACATTCAGGAATGCACCTCCGCACTTTTGAAATGCAGCGTCAACGAAGAGGTGATAAAGCTGGAGCAGGAGAACCGGCGTCTCAATGACAACCTAAGTGACCTTCAGAAGCAGCTGGACGAGCTGCGATCTAAAATTGAGGGTCGCTCGCTCGAGAGTTTGTCAACATCCACCTCACAACCTACTGGGGTTAGTGAGATTGTCGAGGCTGTCTCCATCATTGTAGACGATAAGATACGGGCGGCAATGTCATCAGCTCGCAATATGATTGAGGCTCGCATTGAGGGGCTTCGGATACCGGACCGCCCACGGCCGCCGCTAGCTGCTGACGCCAAAAAGCCGTCTAAGGCACAGGCAGAGTTGGCTCACGAGCTAAAGGCGAAGCCTAAAAAGAGGGGTAAATCGAAAAAGTCAGCTGCGTCAAGAGTTACTCCCGCTTCTTGGACAACTTCCCAGAAAGGGACAGGCAAGGAGAAAGAGAAGGAATTGGCCCCGCCTCCTGCTCAGCTCGAAGCACACACAGCTGAGCCAAGGCCCTCCACATCACGTGATTCCGAGTGGACGACTGTTACTCGAAAGGGCAAAAGAAAGAACCCCCTACCTGCCGCTGCGCCAAATCCTCAACCCCTCAAAAAGGGTTCACAGATGACGGCCAAGGGCAAGGCCGCTACAAAGCCACCCAAGCCCAAGAAGCTCAAGGAGCTCCGTGCAGCGGCTGTAGTATTGACCATCGGTCCTGACGCGGCGAAGCGTGGCGTAACTTACGCCGAGATTATTAAGAAGGCACGGACAAATATACACTTGCCCTCTCTTGGCATCACGGACCATCAGATACGTATTAAGACGTCGGTCACGGGTGCCAAGATATTTGAGGTATCTGGCAGTGAGCGGGGGTCAATGGCAGACAAGTTGTGTCACGACCTGTGCCTCCTGTTGGAAAATGAGGAGGACATAAGGATCAAGAGACCCACTAAGTGCGTTGAGATCATAATAAACGATCTCGATGACTCTATCGAAAAGGAGGATGTGGTGACGGCGATCTCCGACAAGACTGGCATAGCCCTTCATCTTATTAAGACGGGCGATATCCGCCCTGGTCCAGGTGGCTTGGGAACCATCTGGGTTTCATGCCCTGTCGCAGCGGCTAAGGCTATTCTCAACGCTGGCCGTCTCTTGGTCGGTTGGAGCTCTGCCCGAGTACGGGCGATTGAAGGCCGACCTATGAAGTGTTTCCGTTGCCTGCAACGAGGGCATGTTTGCCCACAGTGCACCGGTGAGGATCGATCTGCACAATGTTTCCGCTGCGGCCAGCTAGGTCATAAGCGCGTCCAATGCACTGCGGAACCTAACTGCGTCGTCTGCGCGGCGGCGAAGAGGCCTTCGGGGCATATTCTGGAGGGTAAAAGCTGTAACGCTCCAATTGTCCCACCCAAGAAGGTAATGAGGACTAAAGTGGCCAAGACCCAGGTCGCTGACCAGGATGCGCAGTTTGAGTCGCAGCCCATGGACACAACATCCGCTGTCGATGGATCTATATCCGCAATGTAGGTTGATCCAGACGAATTTAAACCACTGCTCGGCTGCTCAGGATCTCTTGATCCACAGCATGAGAGAGTGGTCAATCCATGTAGCTGTGGCCGCTGAGCCTTATTTTGTCCCGCCTGGCTCTGACTGGGCTTCGGATCAGGATATGACAGTGGCAGTGACAAAGTCGTCAGTCGCTCCGTTAGCGCCACTTTCGGTACGCGAAAAGAGGCAGCGGATTCGTCGTGGTTTCGTGGGGGAGTGTCGCTATCATTGGCATATACTTTTCCCCTAACAGATCATTCGCTGAATTTGAGCTCTTCCTCAGCGAATTAGGGGCGGCCTTTCGGCGGATTCCAGCATCGCTCTCAGTTATTGTGATGGGGGACTTTAACTCAAAATCTGCAGCTTGGGGTTCTCGCATCACTGATCGTCGTGGCTTAGCAGTCGAGGCCTGGGCGGTGAGGTACGGGCTAGTTTGCGTCAATCGAGGTTCTGCTTATACGTGCGTACGTGGACAAGGTGGGTCAGTCGTGGACCTAACGTTTACCACCCCTGCTTTAGCAGCACATATCCGAGACTGGCGGGTCACGGACGCAGAGACCTTGTCGGACCATGTTTACATCAGGTTTGACTTGGTCCTGCCCCGCACTCATAATCCATCTACACCTCCGCCCTTGGTCCGACCATTTCTCAAGTGGGCTCTGACCAAACTTGATAAGGAACGCTTGGAAGAGGCTGTATTGGTAGAGGACTGGACTACGCGCTCCACTGTTCGGCCGTCGAACGTAGATGAGGAGGCGGTTCTGTTCCGAAGGTCGCTGCAAAGGATTTCTGATGCGGCAATGCCCAGGATCGGCCGTTACCCACCTGACAGGAAGGCTGTTTATTGGTGGTCGGAGGAAATTGCCAGCCTTCGTGCTACGTGCAATGGGAAACGCCGCGAGTTGGCTCGCTATCGTCGTCGGACCAGATTCGGGAGCAGAAACTCCGAATTAGAGACTCTTTTGCACGACCAATATACAGAGGCACGCAAGTTAATGAGGTCGGCTATTTTTAAAGCCAAGGCCGAAGCGCGTCAAGAGCTCCTTGATAGCCTCAACAACGACCCCTGGGGTCGTCCATATCGCGCAGCGCGTAACAAGCTGCGTGGTCAAGGCCCCCCCGTCGCGGAAACTCTTTCACCACAGCTACTTTGTAGCGTTATTGAGACCTTGTTTCCTGATAGATCTGAGCATAATCCTCCACCAATGGCTCCACCAAATGGTGACTTGACGAATGGCCCTGAGTCTCCGCCTTCAGAGGTCTCAAACGCAGTGTTTGACGTTGCGCTTCGTAAGCTGCGAGCCAAGCGGACTGCCCCGGGTCCAGATGGGGTTCATGGCAGAGTCCTGGCACTTTCGTTAGTGGAGTTGGAGCCACGCCTCCGCAGGCTTTTTGACGCGTGCCTATCCGCAGGTCGCTTCCCCCAAGTCTGGAAACAGGGCAGGTTGGTGCTCCTTCGGAAGGACGGCCGCCCAGCAGACTCGCCTTCCGCGTACCGGCCCATTGTCCTCTTGGATGAAGCCGGAAAACTTTTTGAGCGGATTATCGCGAGCCGGATATCAGGCCACCTTTCGACGAACGGTCCGGATCTTGCGGATACGCAATACGGGTTCCGGGAGGGTCGATCGACGATCGACGCGATCTTACGCATCAAGTCCCTCTCCGATGACGCGATCACTCACGGTGGAGTTCTGCTGGCGGTGTCACTCGACATCGCCAATGCATTCAATACCCTGCCGTTCGAGTGCATCGCCGAGGCACTCCGATATCACGGAGTGCCCCTGTATCTAAGACAGGTCATCGCAGACTATCTGCAAAACCGGACCGTGATCTGTCAGATGGGTGACGGCAGCCTTTTCGAAAGGCGGATGGCTTGCGGTGTTCCACAGGGGTCGGTCCTGGGCCCACTACTATGGAACATAGGTTACAACTGGGCTCTTAGAGGGGTTCTGTTACCTGGCGTCAATGTAACATGTTACGCAGACGATACTTTGGTCACCACTCGCGCGGCTACATTTTCCGAGGCAGTTCGCTTGGCTGAAGTTGGAAATATGCAAGTGATCCGCCGTATCCAAAGACTTGGACTTCGAGTGGCTCTTGAGAAAACCGAGGCCATCCTATTTCATGGCCCGAGGCGAGGACCTCCTGCGGATGCGACTCTTGATTTGGCTGGGTGTCGGGTCCTTGTAGGCCCGACACTGAAGTATCTGGGGCTCGTGTTGGATTCGAGATGGAAGTTCTCGGCCCATTTTCGCCAACTAGCTCCCAAACTTTTGAGGGCAACTGCGTCCCTTGGGCGCTTATTGCCAAACCTAGGCGGCCCAGGTGATACGTGCAGGCGCTTATTTACAGGAGTGGTGCGGTCCATGGCCTTATATGGTGCACCTGTGTGGGTCAATGCTATGTCGGCAACCAACAAGGCCCTGCTACGACGACCACAGCGGGTCCTGGCCGTCAGGATGATTCGAGGATACCGCACCGTCTCCCATGAGGCAGCGTGCGTGTTGGCGGGCACCCCACCTTGGGACTTGGATGCCTCGGTCCTTTCCGTGGTATACAAGGAGAAAACCGCTTTCCGTCAGTCGGAAGGCTTTGTAAGAGTACCGCCCGATATTATTGAGCGCTGGCGCAATTCTGCGCAGTGCCGTATTCGTCGGCGATGGCGTGGGTGCCTAGCAGAGCCGGTCTCCGGTCATAGGACCGTGGAGGCAATCCGGCCTATTCTTAGGCGTTGGACAGAAAGACAGCATGGGGTGCTGACCTTCCGGCTCACGCAGATCCTGTCGGGGCACGGGTGCTTCGGCAAATATCTGCACAACATTGCTCGAAGGGAGAGCACTCCGCGATGCCACGAGTGTGGGGCGGACGAGGACGACGCGCAGCACACGCTTGAGCATTGCCCGGCGTGGGCTGCGCAGCGGTCCACCCTCGTCGCCAATATCGTGACCTCTCACTGCCAGCCGTTATCGAAAAAATGGTCAGCAGTGAGAGGTATTGGGAGTCTATAACCGCTTTCTGTGAGGAAGTCCTAGTGGAGAAGGAAAGCGCAGAACGGGACCGCGAGAATGATCCGAACGCGGACCCGTCCCGCAGGCGGCGGTTGGGCAGAAGAAGACGAACTTACGCCCTCCTCCAACTGCCGCAGGGGTCGCAGTGACGGAGTGGGGCCCCCGTCACTCACACTAATGACCCTACGCTGAGGGAGTGTCTAAAGGCGTTCCATAGACACTCCCAACCCTGAAGAGGGACCCGGTGTGGCCGGGCAGCATCGCACTCGACACTCAAAGCGATTGCGAAAAGTACCCTTTGTGTGCCGAGAATGCGATTAGACGGAACCCCCCAGTTTTTTAGTGAGTATGTCTCGATTGGCGTGGCGAGTCTCACATAACCGCAGGCGGACCCCACTCCGTCTGCGGTAGATTTAAAATCTTTTTTACTGGGTAAAAAAAAAAAAAATGTACCTACCGTCAAAAGAAAATTCTTTTTTTTTTGATGTGTAAATCCTATTTCATTAATATTATATAGTAGTCCCGTTTAAAGTATTAAATAATACGGAATAAAACTCCTATTTTCAAGTAATTAAATGGTGAAAGAAGTTCCGAATAACATTTTATCTACACTCATGTTCTAATTCTAATATTAAAAACTCAACACTAATATTTTAAAGGCATAACTTAAAGCCCTTGGCCTTTTACAAATTACATTATAATACAGGTTCGCCATACAAAACCAGTACTTTAATGTAACTCGAATTCCAATAAAATACAGTTCGATTGACGAACCCCGACCAAGGAGGTTTTGTCACAATTTTCTTTTGTGCCAGTACATTGTCTATGGCGGCGCGTGCAACAGCGCATGCGCGGTAGAATGTTGGTGTTGGCGCCATTTCTCTGAATTTTTCATTCATTATTTTGCTGTTATTGGAAGAAAAGTTTAATTTTACTTAAAAAATGTCTAAATAATATAAATGTATGTAGTTTTAGATTTCTGTATTAGTTTCACAATTGCACTGTTCAAAATGCAAATAATTATTAGAATAAATGAGTTTGATTTTGTTTTAATTTTGTGTCTTTTATTTAATTTAGGTAACCACTGATTGCATGAGTGTAGATAAAGTAGTATATGAAATTGCACATAATTAGGTCTTAAAACACTCGTGTGGTACTATTAAAATTCTCGGCAAGCCTCGAATTTTAAACATACACTAGTGTTTTAAGACCCCCTATTATGTGACTATTTCATAAACTACTATAATGCGACCCAAGCCAACTAGACGTGCTCGAGGTACGGTTGGCCAAGAAAGTGGTGTACCTAACAGTTTTGACAAAACTTCGCATATAAACAAAATATCGTTAAGGTTACCTTGGTAGTTGTCAGTGAGTTGTGCAAAGGAAATTCAACTGTGTTGTTTTATAACATGAAATTAATTTCAAACTTATGGTGGTAAACCATTTTTTTGGCCGACTATACACTTAAGGTATTGGCATCTTTGTCGGCAGCAACAAAGTTGGCAACAACGCTTTGATTCGTTATAACGGTTTATGCACGTCAGGTTCGCAACGAAGGGTAAAAAAATTTAATGTGAGAAATTTCTGAATAAAAATGAACGCGCCATCAAGGAGGACAAAAAAGAAGCTGTTTTTTTTTCTAAATTACAGATGAGCGGGTGAGAAAAATAGTTCATATCTTGGAAAAAACCGAAAAGAAACTAAAATGTTACGGCTAGAAAAACCCTCACTAGTAAGGAGGCAGATAAGAAATGTAAAAAAGTTAAAACACGATGCTCGGAACGCAATCAACAATTATGTTTACAATGCTTCATTGAAAACCATTCAAAGTAAAATAAATAAGTTACTACTTCCGACGGTGTTAATTTTTTTGATTCCGTCTGGTGAGAAAACGTTTGTGCGATGTCGATACAACCTACTTTGTGCAAACGTATTCTCACCCGGCAATATAGTAATCGTGTCCCATCCCTAATATAGCATAATTTGGTCAATTAAGTGCTATGAGAGGTTTAAAACATCCCGTAATTTAATTTTTTTTTAATTGTTATAGCAGCCTGAAGCCAGGGCGAACCTAGAACCATATTACTCAACCGGTGTAAATTGCTTAGGTATAAATGTATAAACAGTACTATAAACCTCCACGGAAAAAAAACAGTTTTTGTTTTCTTGAGTGGTGGGACACAATGGACCTAATGCCGCACTGAAATTCAAATAAAGTAGGGGCTCTTTACACCTACTAATGTAACGAAACCAAACCTAGCTCAATGGTCGAAGTCTCTCCATTGATCTTATCTCCATGGTTTCGTCGCGCCAATTATTTGATCAAAGAAGTATTGTTGTAGAAATATGTAAATTAAAAATAATATTTGAAACTTTGAAGGATTTGATTTTGACAGGAATGTCAGGGGATATATTTTAGAACTTTGTGCAAGCCGGTTGGTCTTCGTTGCGCTCTTTGATTTTTCATATTTAATTTGAATTAATTTGTGTATGCAAAGATTTGAGAATTTCAAGATATAAGTACTACAAGTCCGAATATTTAATTGTGAAGTCCTAAACTCCGACCGAAGTGGACCCAGCTAAGTATCCTACATTTCGTAAGACAACACAACGCACCACACGTTTATTTGGTTTGTTCTTATTGAACTACACAAATAGAAGCTTATAGATTCTGTTAGACATGATACATCAGGTAGGGGACCTTAAACAAATATCATTATCGTCATCTTCTTCATCAATGAAATCAACTTATAGTAAGCTCGGTATTAAACCGCGTAACAAAGGCGGCACTTACGGAGTCATGTCGGGTATGGTTAGGCAGAGAGAGGAGCCGAGGTGGTGAAGGTGAATGTTGATGCATTGTAAAGTAGCTACTTGAAACCTGCACCTGGGTCGTAAGCCCCAGGCACTGCTCTTGGCTCTCTGCAACGTGATGGACCCGGCACCTGCATGGTGAATCCATGGAATGCTAAGTTATCGTCTCTGTTACTGAATGTAATCAGGTCCCTCTGTAAGAGGCCTGCACCGTTATTCAGGTCCCTCTATATGAAACCTGCACCGATTATTCAGGTCACTCCGAAGGACACCTGCTACGCTATATTCAGGTCCCTCTGTATAAGAAACCTGCACCGATTATTCAGGTCACTCCGAAAGGAAGCCTGCAACGCTATATTCTGGTCCCTCTATAAGAAACCTGCACCGTTTATTCAGGTCCCTCCGAAGGAAACCTGCAACGATTATATTTATTCCTAGTTTCTCGAAGAGATTCTAGTGGCTTATTCCAATATCTGGTAATATTGAGTAAATTTTGGATCATATTTTCCATTGAGCTCGGCTATGAAATACGCTGTAATAAGAGCTTGTGCTTAATGCATTATTTGTCTCGTGAGTGAATTATTTTGGCACTATGAAATGGTAGTGTTTACCTATAAAAACTTGAAGAGATGTGAAGAGATATATTTTATTGGGAGCTATCTGCAACGGCAACGTGTCAGAAGGTTAGGCACGTTAGGCGATTATTACTAAAAAATATTTGCTTCAGTGTCAGAAGGTTAGGCACTGGAGTTGTTCCCTTCGACGACTTTTCCGACACATCTTCTTTATCTACGAATCGACGAATTATTCACACTATGGAGTGGTGCCTAAATCTTGAACTCTTCACTAAAACAAATGATATTATGCTATTTGAAGTGATTACTTTGTGTTGTGCAAAATGGAAATTGTGATAAAGATCTCATATAAGTTTCATCATTATTTTAACGTAAAGCTTATTCTATATCTATCCACTTGGAAAAGATCTTGGGTCACATAAGCGGTTACAACGTAGATCCTAATAAAATCACTAGTCGATCATTGGCCAAACTTCATACAAATCAAAGCAATTCTGTGCGTTTCTTTTAAAAGGCATAAATTGTTAGTAAAATTACTAATAACACCGTGTAAAGGGGTTTTCTATTTAGGGTTCCGTTTGACGTTAGGTTGGATCGTTACAATTTGGTGCCGTGACCAGGATGAAAATAATCTGGCTGGCTTATGAATAAAATTTATCACAGATGGGAAACTTATTGTTTCATGTTATAAAAATAACATGAGTTGTCATGGTGATCAGGTTGATATTATAAATTCGTAGTAAAATAATATTTGCACAAAATATTGCTTTGATTTGTAATTTCGTGACTTAATAGTCACAATTTGTTGTCAGTGAAATGGACAAAGTGGATAGATAGTTAGGATAGGGGAAGGAAAAAATGTCTCACACGGGAATAAATTCATTTTATAAATTTCACAAAAAAATTGATTCGGGTTGTCTTGTGTAATAAACATGTTAAAAGCCAATAAATAGGTTATTTCATGGTTGCGAGTTAGCTCACAATAGCACAAAATGAAAATATAACAACCCGATCTGAAATTATGGTTTCGAATTATCTTAAGTTCAATTTCTTCAAGCTAAATAAATATCTGAAACCAAAATAATGAGAATACAATTTAAATTCTTATATAGGTAGGATAATATACAAATGTTATCTCTCACTATTAAAATTAACAATTTGTAACATTGTTTGATTTTGTTGACAATCAAAATAAAATGAATTATTGTTGACAGGAGACAGACTAAATAGAATAATGGTATAATATGTTCTCATAAGTTCATTCGAATAAATTAATCGATTTTTGCGAGATTTCATTTAATAAAAAAATAGCTTGAAATATTTTTTTTTGCTTTAGAAATTCTCTATTCATGTAAAAACGGAATGAAGCATGTTAATCGAATTAATGAATACTCTCTCAGTTTGAATAAAAAGCATATTCTGTCTTTCGATTAATTTTAAGGTAGATTTAGAACCCAAAGTATGCGTAATGCCAAGGCGTAGTTGAAACATGAAACATGCCATACATTACATTTACAGTACCCTTACAGTACACGGTAACAAACGGAACTCAAATCATTTGTACATACAATAATACTATACGCGATTCCCAATGGAATCAACATAAAGTTGCGTTAGGCTTTGGGTGCTAATATATCACCCTAGTCGAGCCAGCTTAACACTTACGGCAGTGCTGTGAGGGAATACCTCCAGTGTATCCTACATACAAGTTGGGTTTGGCGGGCACTTTCCTAGGGCAACCCATGCCGACTATCTAGAGGTGCTCAAAATTCCTAAACTTGAACTCAAAACATGCACTACATTGTTTTAGTATTAGGTAATGTAGGAAGCGTAGATGAGTAAGCGTAGTAAACAAACTGAAAGTAGGCAGATTTGCTTTTACATTTATAACTTGACAGAGAGTAAGACAAATCTACTTGGAATTTAATCAGTAATTACATTATTCTGGCGTTTTGGAAATGTGTGCAGTCGTAAATTAAAATTTAAGTTGTTGCTTATTTTGGTCACCCATCATAGGGCTGACCATAGCGAACGTTGCTTAACTTTAGTTATCGTTCGCTGAGCGCACGCGTCAATGTGCCACCAAGCTCCACGGAAATAGGTATAATATGAATAAATACGGAAATATGTCTGTACACGTATTGTTGGTAGTAATAGGTTGGTGGAATAAAATTGCGTATATTATTTAGTATGCAATGATATTTGATAGGGTAGTAATATTGCTTATCATTGCCTATCAAAACCAATCCTAAGCGATTATCGAGATAGAAATTAAAAGAATAAGATTAATATAACAAGCCATTGAATTATCATACTCTTAACGAATCCGTACTTACCTCTGCAAAAATTACGTATCTTCTTGTGTAATTAATGAAAGATTTGAAAAAAAATTGAAAAGAAATATGAAGGAGGGAAAAAAAAGGAAGTAATCCAGTACGGACATAAGTTCGCCTTTACCACGCCTTTAGTTATCTTTTTCTATGTATAAAATGTGCAATAAAGGGATATACAACAGCAAAATCTCTCTATTGCTTAATGAATTGGGGAATTTATGGACTTATGTTTAGTAGAAATTTCAGTCAATCAACCTGTCAGTGTGTAATAGCCCGGCCGGTCTTGCCTGCGAGCATGCCTGCTAAGAGGTTGTGCGTTTTATTATTAGGAAACGCTAAAAATGATAAATATTATACAAAGTGGGGAATATATTGAAATTGTAGCAAGGGTGGACTTAAGTTTAGGGGGAATTTCTGCCAGTCGAACTGTCAGCGCATAAAAGATTACGCGTTTTATTTTTAGGCAACGCCAAAAAATTATAAATATTATACACAGGCCTTATATAAATATAGATTTGAAAAACTAAAGACTTTTAAAATAGTTTTATAGACAGATTGGTATTATGACGGCTGTGTCGCCGATATTTTCGAGGGTCAAACTAAACTCACTAAAATTTTAAAGCTGTTGAGTTTGCTGGTTAGCGTGAACGCGCTTAGTCATCGGAACTGCTGGTTCCATTTGAGGAGTTCCCTTAGTGCTGGATATACCATGCCGACACATTCCTCGATAAATGATCCTCGATGAATCGGGCAATATAACATCACACAGTGATCAAACTGTTTCGCGTAAGCAGGGCTGCGGACATGCTAGTGTAAGATATGTATACGGAAGTGAAAACCTAGGTTTTAAAACAATAATATTTGTACGGTCAACACATTAGACAGGATAGTATGTGAGCGTTATGGTACTAGGTGCAAATAAGATAATCCTTACGAGGAGTCTATACGTACGGTTTTACAATAAAAACCAGTATAAATTTTTATTAAGGAGCTTTGTTTGGGCAAATATAAGATTTCAATAGTGGATAGACTTACGGGTAGGAATTATATTGATTATAGTATAAATCTAATATGGGTTTATTAGAAGAGTTACAATTTGATGTAGGTATATCTTTATCTTTTGCTATTCTTTAGGTTTCGAGGAATTCTTTCGATCGTTCCGACAGGAATATCTGTGTATTTAAAAAAAAATACTGTAACGTTGGGAAAATGGAGACAATAACAATTTTTGAAATTCGAGTATACGAGGAGCATCTCTTACTCGCAGCTCCCGAACGGGTGATAGAATTTAACCCTTTGTGTCTTGGTTGCTATTTTCTTTGACATTTGCATCACTTATATTAATATAATATTGCGATCGTTCACAAGCCCTATT
Organism: Schoenobius gigantellus; assembly: GCA_963935595.1. Lineage (NCBI taxonomy): Eukaryota > Metazoa > Arthropoda > Insecta > Lepidoptera > Crambidae > Schoenobius > Schoenobius gigantellus. The sequence continues at coordinate 41,874,690 of OZ012541.1, read as the reverse complement.
GCTAAGTTGACTTGGCTAGTGAGCGTTTAGGTTTCGCATTGTGAAAGATGTTTCGAAATTTACTAAGGTGGGATGGAATGATGGCTTTAATATTAACGTAAGAACTTGTGTTGGGTCTTATTTATTGATTGCTTGACCAGGTGACACTATACTACAATAGATTTCTGTACTGTTTGGTGTTAGGTTAAATAAGGTTCTTAGGCGAGTTGAAATAAAATCTTGTCTAGGACTATAATATTTACAAAAATCCATACTCTACACGCAGGGCACAGGCTGCCCTAATGCCAAATTCGCACACTATACAAGCACCAACTTGGGGAAATTATAATGGGCTAGAGGTTATTCTGGATAAGGAAGAAGGAGCAGTTGGATAGCTATCACTTATATTCCGTTGATGTTTTACCATATCTGGGACGAGACCTGTAGGTCTTTGCAGTCTCTGAGGGGGCCTTTGCACTCTACGGATAACTCCTTCTGACTTTAGTCGCCTCACAACCGGCTACTTGTCCGGATATCGGTAATAAGGAGGTGCGGTGATATTTGTTCATGCTTGTGATGCCTATTGTTCAGTCTCCGACGGTTTATTATGGTTTATTCAAGTTGGTTGAAAAACACACCACGCCACAAATTTCATACTTGTTAAAGCAACTAATGAATATCCATTTATTTTATTATAATTGAATTCAAAAAAAATGATTTATTTAAAAGAAGGCCATCGTACCTTACTGCCTTACTCATAGTGGGAGAGAACCAGTTCATAGATAGTTAGAAACATTTTTTTTGATAATAAATAACTGGACAAAACGTACTAAAAAGAACAAAATGGAGGCCTTATTGCCATGGACAATTTCTGTCAGGCAACCTTTATCAAACTATAGTACGATCACAAGGGATTTCATAATATTCAAAGAATATAGCACCGAAACTTTATCTTGTAAGTACTCGTACTTATTAGACATACAGTAAGGTGTACAAAAGACGGACTTAGTGCTTGAAGTATTCTCTACCAATCAACTAATAACAATAAATAACAAAATTTATATTGTTCATTAAAGAAATAATATTTCTTGTTGGGAAAAATATTATGTATTATTATGAAACTGAGTCTGAAGGCTTAAATCGGATTTAATTGAGTCTTGGGGGTCGTAACAGTTGAAATTAGGATTAACTTGAAATTATGCTTAGAATACGTTTACGTTTCCTTTGCGGGGGGTCGTTAGGTCAATTAAGATATTTTGTTTAAGATTTGAGAAAATAACAGCAAACAATCATAAAGGCGGGGGGTCGTTAGGTCAATTAAGATATTTTATTTAAGATTTGAGAAAATAACAGTAAACAATCATAAAGGCGGGGGGTCGTTAGGTCAAAAATGTATTGAATAAGATATTTTGGTTAGGATTGGTTGAGAAGATAACAGTAAGCAATTATAGAGGCGGGGGGTCGTTATGTCTATTAGAATTAAAATAGACATAACAGATAGTTTGTTTAGGGATCCGTAGGAAGGAAACTTAGTACAATAAATGAATAAAGTTCAATGTTCAAACTCAAAATATACATTTTGATAAATAATAATATAATAATATTTATAATAATATTTTTTTATTTTTCTCTACACCATACATAAACAGACTTATGAACTACGAATTACATAGGGGCAGATTAAAAGTAGGTAGGACTGGAGTCTGAAGTAGGCAGAAATCCGCCTGTATCACAGAATCACCAGGCCCCCACCCTCGGTTTCTTTAATGCGAAGAAAATAGAAACTAAACTATTGACAATACAAGTAGAAAAAAACAATCCAACATTTGTGGGCATTATACGTATAGATATAAAAGTATTATTTATTTTTATTTATTTCTCATTTTAGTTGACATGAAGTGTGTGTCTGTGTGTGTGTATGAATGTGTGTGTGTGTGTGTGTGTGTGTGAAAAGTTTACTTAATCAACAAAGTCTCAGTTTCACCATAATCCAAGTTCATCAGTCAATTCGTAATTTTATTTTTACACACTTTCCTTGTATTAGCACACATATTATTGATTTTATTCGCCTTATTATACAATCGCGCTCCTTGAAAACAGAAAAATCTTTTTGTGTAAGCTGTACGAAAGCTTGCGATCGAGCAAACATTATGCTGCCTCCGTGATACTTGTAGGATTGGTGTAAATTTCAGGAGCGAATGTTGGCGAAGTATGCAGTGGAGGATAAATAATTTCCTTACCGTAAGTACTAAAGCCTCTTGATATAATTGTGTGGTTGGAAAAAGTCTTGTCTTAAAAAGACTCACTTTGAGGATCAGTCTCTGTGCTCTCTCCAATTCTATAAGAGAGGTCTTAGGAGCTCCACCCCACGTTGTTATGCAGTAGGATAAGAGCGATTGCACCAGCGCTAAATAAACAGTTTTGAGTGTTTGATAGTCTGCAACATGTCTCAGCTGCTTAAATATATAAGTAAGTTTGCGAACTCTTAAAGAAATATTATGTATGTGCTGACCAAAGGAAAGATTATTGTCAATTATTACACCTAAATATTTGATTTGCTTTGTAGCTCCAATTTTAGGGCAATTGCATATATTTAACGGGGGAAAACAACACTTGTGAGAATAAAGAACAAAACTCTGCAATCTTGCCACCTCCTGTGTGTTTCTGAGTGAGAAGGTAATATATTTTGTTTTTTTAGTATTAATGGTAAGCGAGTTATGTGCCAACCACTGTAAAACTACATCATATCCTTGTTGAGCCGATGAGAACGTTTCATCCCACGTATCTCCATAAAAAGTGAGGGTGGTATCATCAGCGTAGGATATGATATTACAGTTACTTATATTTAATTGACACAATTCATTTATATAGCATAAGAAGAGCGTAGGCCCGACTATACTGCCTTGTGGGATCCCATAATTGACAGGTAATTCGTTACTCGTGTATTCACCAATCCTAACCCTCTGTGTACGGTCAGTTAAATAATTTTCAAACAATGCCAATTGTGTACTTCGTATACCTAACGCCTCCAATTTTTTGATGAGCGTTGAAATAGAAATTGCATCAAAAGCTTTTCTTAAGTCAAGGAAAATGGTCAAGCACTTCTTGTGGTCGTCCATTTTTTTTACTAAAAAATCCACGAAATTGTGTACTGCATCGTCAGTGGATCGCCCTGCTCGAAAGCCAAATTGAGAGTGTGATAACAATTTCCGATTTTCAAGGTAATCAATTAGCCTGTTATTTATAATGCGTTCAAAAATTTTTGAAAGGGTGGAAAGTATTGATATAGGCCTGTAATTAGTTATTTGTTTTCGATCACCAGCCTTGTGTATCGGGAGTAATATAGACTTCTTAAGGGATTTTGGGAATATACCTTCGGCTAGGCCCCGCTCCACTAAATACATAATCGGGGCCGAAAGTGTATTTATGTTATCTTTAATAATTCTAGCAGATACCTCATCCCAGCCCACTGCACAGTCCGACTTTAATCCACGTATAACTATTTGAATTTCAGCCAGATTTACATCTTTCATTACAAAGTCTCATAAGAACGATTAGGTTAAATAACTGGTTTTAGAACTTAGAAATGACATGAGCACTGGACACTGACACGAACGTGGTGTATATACATATAATTGAATTTTCGGAGCATATTTTATGAAAATTACCAAGGTGTCGATATTCTCGAAATGTAATCATCAACTGTGAGGACCGGGCGCTGCTTGTACAAATTCACGTTATACTAAAGTTAACTATAGGGTGAATTAATTTGGAAAAGGGAAAGGTTTTACAAAAATTAATTGTAAATGAATCAGGAGTTGGGTTCCATTGCGATAAACTATCTATATAGCTAGTTGGGGAATCTTTGGGGCTTCGTTATGATAGAGAGGGAAAACAGATGCATAAAGAATGTTATATGTATTATATAATATTATTTTTATTTATGAAGAAAGAACTTGGGAGGTCCAAAGATTTGTTCGACTGGTTTTAGTAGATAGTAGTTTAATGGGTTGGTATCTCAAAGCACTACTCTGAACGAAGGATTGTCTTCATATGTGTCTTGGTGTTAGGTTTAATTTTGTTTGGCACTAACTGCTTCGTTTAGCTAAAATTGAAGACATTGCCTTACTCCACAAGAAGCTAGGACCACTACTGAAATGACACTCTACATTTTCCTGGCTGGTTATAATTTGTCTCGGAAGGGATGTAACAGCTTATACTCTTTTGAAGTAGGATAGTAATGTTTGCCTTTGGACGTTTGGAGTGTTTCGATGTGGGGCCAATGAAAATGCTTTGTGCTGCCGCTGCTAAACCAACGCCTGGGTAGTCAAGGTAGATACATTGGACGTCATTAGGGCGGGTTTCCCACTAACGACCGGAAGTTTCTTCTCGGAGCATGCCAAGCTAGAGGGTGGAGCCTTACTAGATTAGTTCAAAAGGAGTTTGGATTTATTATTGATTCTTGGATGAAGAGTAAGAAGTTCAGGTTTAAAAACACACCACATAAAATACATTTTGAGATACTAATTTACTAAACTTATTACGTTTCTTCGTTGTTGTGTTGGGAGTTGAGATGAGTCAAATAATTGACTAGTCAGGGGTTTAAAAGTTTTCTCCAGTAAATTTCAAAAACTTTGGGGGTCGATTGTAACGAAACCAAACCTAGCTCAATGGTCGAAGTCTCTCCATTGATCTTATCTCCATGGTTTCGTCGCGCCAATTATTTGATCAAAGAAGTATTGTTGTAGAAATATGTAAATTAAAAATAATATTTGAAACTTTGAAGGATTTGATTTTGACAGGAATGTCAGGGGATATATTTTAGAACTTTGTGCAAGCCGGTTGGTCTTCGTCGCGCTCTTTGATTTTTCATATTTAATTTTAATTAATTTGTGTATGCAAAGATTTGAGAATTTCAAGATATAAGTACTACAAGTCCGAATATTTAATTGTGAAGTCCTAAACTCCGACCGAAGTGGACCCAGCTAAGTATCCTACATTTCGTAAGACAACACAACGCACCACACGTTTATTTGGTTTGTTCTTATTGAACTACACAAATAGAAGCTTATAGATTCTGTTAGACATGATACATCAGGTAGGGGACCTTAAACAAATATCATTATCGTCATCTTCTTCATCAATGAAATCAACTTATAGTAAGCTCGGTATTAAACCGCGTAACAAAGGCGGCACTTACGGAGTCATGTCGGGTATGGTTAGGCAGAGAGAGGAGCCGAGGTGGTGAAGGTGAATGTTGATGCATTGTAAAGTAGCTACTTGAAACCTGCAACTGGGTCGTAAGCCCCAGGCACTGCTCTTGGCTCTCTGCAACGTGATGGACCCGGCACCTGCATTGTGAATCCATGGAATGCTAAGTTATCGTCTCTGTTACTGAATGTAATCAGGTCCCTCTGTAAGAGGCCTGCACCGTTATTCAGGTCCCTCTATATGAAACCTGCACCGATTATTCAGGTCACTCCGAAGGACACCTGCTACGCTATATTCAGGTCCCTCTGTATAAGAAACCTGCACCGATTATTCAGGTCACTCCGAAAGGAAGCCTGCAACGCTATATTCTGGTCCCTCTATAAGAAACCTGCACCGTTTATTCAGGTCCCTCCGAAGGAAACCTGCAACGATTATATTTATTCCTAGTTTCTCGAAGAGATTCTAGTGGCTTATTCCAATATCTGGTAATATTGAGTAAATTTTGGATCATATTTTCCATTGAGCTCGGCTATGAAATACGCTGTAATAAGAGCTTGTGCTTAATGCATTATTTGTCTCGTGAGTGAATTATTTTGGCACTATGAAATGGTAGTGTTTACCTATAAAAACTTGAAGAGATGTGAAGGGATATATTTTATTGGGAGCTATCTGCAACGGCAACGTGTCAGAAGGTTAGGCACGTTAGGCGATTATTACTAAAAAATATTTGCTTCAGTGTCAGAAGGTTAGGCACTGGAGTTGTTCCCTTCGACAACTTTTCCGACACATCTTCTTTATCTACGAATCGACGAATTATTCACACTATGGAGTGGTGCCTAAATCTTGAACTCTTCACTAAAACAAATGATATTATGCTATTTGAAGTGATTACTTTGTGTTGTGCAAAATGGAAATTGTGATAAAGATCTCATATAAGTTTCATCATTATTTTAACGTAAAGCTTATTCTATATCTATCCACTTGGAAAAGATTTTGGGTCACATAAGCGGTTACAACGTAGATCCTAATAAAATCACTAGTCGATCATTGGCCAAACTTCATACAAATCAAAGCAATTCTGTGCGTTTCTTTTAAAAGGCATAAATTGTTAGTAAAATTACTAATAACACCGTGTAAAGGGGTTTTCTATTTAGGGTTCCGTTTGACGTTAGGTTGGATCGTTACACTAACACACTAGAATAACAAACATGTAAATCAGTCTCGCAGCCAACGTGTTAAATTGCTATATTCTGTCTAAGATAGCATGGTGATTTTGACAGATCGGAATGGCAATAGAATGTAACTTTGTCATAATAGAGCAACCTCGAAATTATGAATAAAGTTCGTGTTTAAAGTCAAAGTCACAAAATATGTTCTATTCTATTCTTTGCTCGGTGGCGCTGTCCTTAAGGATTCCGCCAACTTTACAAAATATACGTTTATGTTCTATGTTTTCTTTTTTTTTAACCTAGTGATGTCACAGATGTCACCTAATACATATTAGTACAAGGAGGCGGTCCACAATTAGATAGCAGTGCTGATGATTGCATGCTTGCAAACAACCCATTCAAATCGTTTGCACTGCTGACGGACGTAGGTAAGCAAGCACTCAGATCAATTTTGGAGCGAGCTTTAATTCTGTGAGTCTGTCAAGTTGACAGTCAATGTTATTTGAAAAGAAAAATTAGAGGAAGACATATTGTATCATAACCTCCAGTATCTACACAGGGTACTTTTGCATTTATTGTAGATATTCTAATGAACAAATAAATTCGAACAAACTAAAATACGAATAAAACTTCGCGGCAAACTGAGGTTGACTTGACATTGACAGTTCTGGAGACAGTGTACTACTGTTGTGGACTGTATGCATTAGTGGTGCTGGAGGGCCCCTGGCTTTGGATTATAAAATAAAAATGCTGAACTTCACAAAACACGTTTACTCTTCAGTAGAATGCCGCAGAGAGAGCGATACAGTATTGCCCTTATAATTATTTTAGTTTGCTTACATAATAATATAATGTTGCCATTTCAACATGCTGCGGCCAAGAACTTAACAAACAAACTTAAAATTTTAAATTAAAACAACTGGATATGCATTCTTTCCTTACTTACATTATGTGAGCCGCATGGCAACAACAATTATTTATAAATGAGGATATCTTATATATAGCACTAAATTAACTTTTTTTTTTTATTTAGGTTTATGACATTTATTATGAGTAAACAATGCTAAGACAAATTAAAATATTAAGAAAAAAACTTAGTTTAATTTAATTCTTATGAACTTACATAATTAGTTTAATTAATTGGTAACAAACAAATCTTACTTATAGCTCTTATGTGAGTTTTCTTATTGGGTAACTTAACTTCTACTGCTCTAATTTTATTATCATGCCCAGGGTGTACTTTAATTACCCTAGCCATGGGCCAATACAAAGAAGGAACATTATCTTCCTTTAAAATGACTAAATCACCTGATTTTACATTACAATGTTCAGACTTCCATTTAGGTCTGTTTTGTAAAATATTCAAATAATATTTCCTCCAAGTTTTCCAAAAGGACTGCTTAATTTGGTTACATAATTGCCAAAATTTTAATTGGTTTTGAGGAATCTCAATTACATTATGTTCTGGATACATAGTTAAACAGCTGCCTATTAAGAAATGACCTGGTGTCAAATAACTAAAGTCATCAGGATCAGATGACAATGCTAGGAGCGGTCTTGAATTGAGCACCGCTTCAATTTCAATTAAAACAGTGTTAAGCTGTTCATAAGTTAATACAGTTTTATGTATTATTCTTTTTAAATGATATTTTGTACTTTTTACTGCAGCCTCCCAGAGGCCACCAAAGTTAGGTGAATAGCTTGGTATGAAATGAAAATTGATGCCTCGCTCACTAGCAAAACTATGCACCATTTCCTGGTGACTCCGGGAAGTCTGCAATTTATAAAGTTCAGCCAGTTGAGTCCTTGCACCTTTAAATGTACTCGCGTTGTCGCAGTGGATTTCGCTAGGTAAACCTTTTCTTGAAATCAGCCTTCTGAAGCACGCGAGAAATGTTTCGGTAGTTAAGTCTGATGCTAGTTCTAAGTGAACCGCTTTTGTTGCGAAGCAAACAAAGACACATATGTAACCTTTACCTACTAATGAGCGTCTCACGCGTGAAAGTTTGACATTAATCGGACCTGCGAAATCCACTCCGACCTTCTCAAAGGGCCTGCTGGCTGCAGTGACGCGACCAGCCGGCAAGGACCCCATCAGCTGTTTGGCCACAGTGGCCTTTTGTCTGAAACATGTTATACATTTATGAGTTATCTTTTTTACTTCTAATAAACCATTGACAATCCAAAATCTTTGATTAAGATTTGCCAGTAATAATCTAGGTCCTGCATGCAGTAACCTTTCATGTTCATATCTTATAAGTAATTCTGTGACAAAAGAGCCTTTGGGAAGTAGTATAGGATGCTTTTGATTATAAGTTATGTCAGTGTGATGCAACCTACCTCCCACGCGTAACATTCCCTTTTCGTCAATGAAAGGGTGCAAATTAGTTAGGTTGCCCTTAATATTATTGCTATTGCGTAAAGCATACAACTCTGTGCTATAATGTATATTTTGTTCGTATTTAATTATTAACATTAATGAGTTATTAAGTTCAAATGTGCTTAAATAATGCGTGTTTAGCTTTTCTTTCTTTTTATTAATATTATTTAAGAACCTTAATATGTAAGCTAATAACCGAATAATTTTTTGAATATTGGAATAAGTATATAAGCGTTGAAAAACATACTCGAGCGGGTTTGAGCCTTGGCATGCTAAGCCACTGGAGAAGGTCGAGCAGAGCGTCACTTCAGGTAACTCACTGGGTAAATCGGTATTGCAGCAAGCAAACTTATACTCACTGTTATGTAGAAACTTTGGCCCGTACCACCATAAAGTGCAGCTGCTCATCTCGCTTGGCTTGACCCCCCTACTTATTAGATCGGCAGGGTTGTCATTAGAATTTACATAGAGCCAGTTCCATTTGGGAGTCTGTTGATGAATGACACTTACTCTGTTTGCCACATAGGCCTTAAGTTTGGTTATTTCTGTATTAAGCCATGCAAGCACAATTTTTGAATCACTGAATAAATAAACATTATTTATACATATTTTAATTTTTATTACTTGATATACTTTGTGAGTTAATTTTGCTAATAAAAGTGCTGCATTCAATTCCAACCTCGGCACTGTCATATTTTTCTTTTGTATTGGATTTATTCTTGATTTGGAACAGAGTAAGTGTACATTCGTAGTACCTGTTTTATTAGTGATGCGAAGATACACACAGCACCCATATCCTGTTGTGCTCGAAGCGTCCGCAAAGCCGACCAACTCAGCTGTATCCATTTCTGAAATATCTATATTTCTACTTAAAATAATAGGATTCATAGCAGCTAAGTCACCGGCAAACTGCAGCCACTCTTGCTGGATCTCCAATGGAGGAGTAGCATTCCAACCAGTGTTATGTAACCACAGCTTTTGCATAATAGATTTGGCTGTGACTATAATAGGACTAACAAACCCCATTGGATCATAGAATCTTCCTATGTAACTTAGGATGCTTCTTTTATCAATTTTATTTGTATCAAATGGTTCTGGTGAAGATATAATAAACTCATCATTTTTTACATTTACTGTTAATCCTAACGCTTTCATATTGTAATTATCCTTTTGTAAATCTAAACTGTCAAAGTGTTGTTCTTCTAATGGTATATTTGCTAATAATTGGGTATTGTTAGAAGACCATTTATGAGTAATAAAACTACCTAATTGCAATAGATTTCGAATCTGATCTCTTGCACAGAGTGTTGTGACAAGGTCATCATTAGAATAGAGAATGTCATCACAGTATACATTATTTTTGATGATAGATGCAGCTAGAGGAAATTGTTCTGCATTTAAATTTGCTAGCTCATCTAAGCATCGTGTTGCAAGATAAGTGGAACTCTTCAACCCATAAGTTACTGTGTCTAATCTTATACACCTAATAGGCTCTGTGGAATTTTCTCTCCACAATATATTCTGCAGAGAAGTGTATGCAGAATTTATTCTAAAATTACGAAACATGCGCCTTATGTCAGCTGTAAGAGTGAATTTGCCTAGACGAAATAATAATATAATATCAAACAAATCTCTCTGGACTATCGGGCCATTGAGTTGTAAATCATTCAAAGAAATTTTCTTATTGGTTTTCATCGAACCATCAAACACTGTGCGAAGTTTTGTGGTTTTGCTTTTTTTCATTTATAACTGCATGGTGTGGAAGAAAATACACTGCTTGGTTATGAAAATCTATAGAATCAATATCAATGTAATGGCAATGATTAAGTGTTAAATATTCATTAATAATTTTTTTTCTAAATTTAAAAATCTCTTGAGTGCAAAATGAAAGGATTCGCCTAGAATTTCATTTATCTCAGTTAGAGGCAACTTTAATGGTAAGGCAACTTCAAATTGGTTGTTCTCTAACTTGACTGAATTTTGAAATATTTGTTCACACTGTTCATGTTCTGAGGTTTGTTCTACGAATACCTCTGGAACTTTCTCATTAGACCAAAACATTGCTAAAGTGTCACTTAAACTTAACTCACATTTTAATACTACTTTATTACATGTTGGCGCTAATGAAGATTTTGGCAAACTACCAGCAACAATGTTACCAAAATAAGTGTTAATTACATACAGTTTTGAAGAATTAATCTCCTGCCTGATGTTATGGGAGTGGTTGGTGTCAGCAGGGTTACAGGATGAAGACTGTGCAGATTGTGCAGCTGACCCGATGCACACTGGTTGCTCACTTGGTATCAGTGTAGTATGCACATGTTGATGTAGATGTGGCATGAGCAACTACAGCCTTATTATACCCGGAGTAGTGAGTGTGACCCTGCTCGGCATTCTCCATAGCTAAAGCCCTCTTCTCCAAGAACTTAAGAAACTCCTCCAAGCTAGGTTCTAATGTAGTGTCACGCTCCAATTGATATTCTCTTCCCATGTAGTTATCTAATTTACGAGAAAGAATACACAATAATATACAGTCCCAATAAATTATTTTAGGCTCGTGATTTTTTATAGCTGCTATTTCTTGACGAATTGAAGAAACAAATTCTCGCAAATTGCTAGCAGTTGATCTACCCAAGGCCTTAATGTCAAGAATATTACACACATGTTCGCTTATAATTTTATATTTATTGGAATACCTATTTTCTAAAAGTTTAATGGCTTGTATATAGCTTTCATTTGTAATTGGTAAATTTTTAATCAAGTCAAATGGTTCATTTTTCAAAAAAGATTTTAAATAATACAATTTTTGTACAGAATCTAAGCTACTGTCGTTATGTATCATTGAATTAAACAAATTTATAAACGGAATATAGTCTGTAAACTTACCATCAAATGGCTTTATGACTATAGGAGGAAGTGATGTTTTTGCCGAGGATGGTGGATTGGAATTCAACCGAGGTTTATCAGAGTCAATTTTTTTAATAGCATCTTCGAGAAGCATTAGAATTTTGAAATAGTTCTCCTCCACTATTTCCACATTTTCTGCATCTTTTGGATTAAGCCCGAGTATAATTTTACAACAAGTTTCATACTCGTTAAATGCAGAAATTAACCTCTCGCGTTTGGCTTGTAATATTTCTATTGAAACTGTGCTCAAGTCGGTTTCTTTTACAAACGTTAGCAAACGGGTGACCACGCCCTTGGCGTAGCCACGTACCGCGATTTTGTTTTTTAAGTCGTCCTCCATTTCCACCACCTTGGACTCCTGTTGCACTTCGCGTATATAATATATAATAACGCACTTAGTTAAAACTATATTAATGTATAAATTACAGAACACACGGCAGACTTGTATCAATTTTATAGCGAACGAATGGATTGCGCACACGCGGTAACTACTAGTAAGTCAACAAGATGGCGGGCGAAACGAACGACTCCTTCCTTCTTGTCTTTTGCGGTCTTGCGTGCGATGGCGCTGGCGCGGCGGGATGAACGAGGTTCCGATGCGATGCGTTCCTTCTCGCTTGCACTGCAGCGATACCCGTATCTCCGTCTCGTCGGGTCACGCGAAGGTTGCGTGTACTGTCGACTCGATATGCTGTCTCTGTTGTACTCACGGTCACTTGTATAGCTCTGTTTTCTTTTTGCGTGGTCGTCGGCTGTTCACTCGTGAACCGTCGGCGCGTGTCGGGAATGATGCGATCACGCGTTCCGCGAATGAAGTAATGAACTGACAAAATGGCTTCGTGATTTGTATCGAAATACTGAGGTGCGTGTTGGAAATCTTGAAGTTCTTGTTTATTTGTTGCAAAGCCAGCGGATCTTCTTTAATCGGCGGAGGACCATATGTTGTGGACTGTATGCATTAGTGGTGCTGGAGGGCCCCTGGCTTTGGATTATAAAATAAAAATGCTGAACTTCACAAAACACGTTTACTCTTCAGTAGAATGCCGCAGAGAGAGCGATACAGTATTGCCCTTATAATTATTTTAGTTTGCTTACATAATAATATAATGTTGCCATTTCAACAACTACCACTTTTCTGTTAGCAGATTTTTATGATTTTTTGTGAATAGTATATTGTATATTGTGTATGGTATATTGTATACCGGGTTATTTTTCCATCAGGAGCCAAATGACAATGCCAGAAGCTCTATAGAAGTTTGCCCCACCCCATAAAATTGATTTACACGAATGCAATAAACGACATTTGATAGCTGTAATATTATTCATTAAAACATAAAACTTATAAATTCTCTAGATGTTGCGGTTTTTTTATAATATACTAAAACGAGAACAATTATCTTACGTTTCTTGAACTGCATTTGTGCAGAAAACTGTAATTGCTATAAATCAATAGTTAGGCGCTTTCATAATTCTAATAAATAAGTAGCAGCTAGGTACCTATTCGTCTGTTTTACGATAATTAAAGTAGGTAAATATATTAATCTTATAGCCCATTATTAATTGTTGAGTTAAATCAATCGATATTGTCGATAAATTATTAAGCCTATTACAATAGATTACCTATTCCCACATAGGTTCCGATCTTGTGGGATATCAGAGATAAACTTAATATATAACCTTACACTTCACTTCTTATGGTAAAATAATTTTATAATCCGTTAAACAGTTTCTGAGTTTATTCATTACAAACAAACTTACCAATCGTTCCTCTTCATAAACATTAATAACTTACAACCGATATGCTCATAAGATCCATAATGTTAAAAAAGAGAACGATATTTTTCGAAAACTCAATTGATATTTTATTCTGTTTGTACGTCGTACAACAAAACGCATTTATCATTTCTTCGTTCTTCTCCCAACGGAAATAGTAGGTACATATTATTTTAATATTGATTCAATATCCGCAAGTTTTAAAAAGTAATAATGGAATCAGTACGAGATAAATTTCATATTGATTTTTTCTTATATTTCATATTACTGTAAATGGTGGGTCAGAATCTGGCATTGTCATTTTGTATGTTTGTTTAGACAAGCAAAATGAACAACTTTTACTATGGGACCAAACTCGAAATCGCGAAAAAAAAATCAGCTGTTCCATACATTTAGGTTCAGTGGATGTTGAACATTTGTATGGAACAGCTGATTTTTATTCGCGATTTCGAGATTGGTCCCATAGTAAAAGATCTTCATTTTGCTTGTCTGAACATGAATACAAAATTTGGCTCCTGCTGGAAAAATAACCCAGTATAGGTCTGAGAATAAGTCGCAGGCTATTTTTTGACCGACTTCGAAAAAGGAGGAGGTTCTATATTCGACTATTTTTTTATGTTTTTTCACCGATTACACCGCCATAATGCTTAATTTTCGTTGCGAGAGAAAAAAGTCATAATCTGCAGTAATTTCATTTTTTGCGTAAAATATGATTGGGCTGTATGGACTTTGTTTCCTTTGCTATAATTGAAAATTAAAAAGTATTAGTATTACTAAATGCTAGGCTACTATAATTAATTAATTAATTGCTTGATTTGTTTTTTTATTCATATTATACTCATTTGCTTCCAATTCAATTCAAAATCTTTATTGCTTACCATAATGTGTAAAATAGGTGGTTCAGAAAAAATAAGATCACTGGTACTCAAACGTCCGTGGGGACTATAGTCCCCAAAAACGTAAGCTTCTCGATCGACCTGGGTACTATGGTACCCAGTTCCCTTTGCGTAAGTTTGCGTAAAACCGCGCGTGATAAAAAAATCGCGAAAAAAAAATATTTTCTCTATGGCTTTATTCCTTTGCCAATAGTCTCTTTCATAAGTTGACATGTCATGTCTAATTTATTTTTAGTCTTAGATTGAAATAAAGGACATGGACTAAAAGTGGTACTCGATCTTAGTCAGTGACGAAAGTCATATCATTGGAAAGCTTATGTTAAGGGCTATCAGACCCAATGTATTTTAATTTTTAAATATCTCCCGTTTTTTTAAAATTAATATTTGAATATTGACGCAATATAAAAGAAAACATCATTAAAGTTTTATAAAATTATTCAAAGGTACCTTGTAAATTGTTTATTTATATTAATGTTAATTTAATTTGCCTACAGAATTAAATAATAATATGTAATCAATTAAATAACAATCAATTCACACACGCGACACTTAATTACTGGCCACCCTGAATTATTATATTTAGTCTGTGACAGTGTCGCTGCGACTGTCGCTCGCTCTGATAAATTAAAATGTCGAAGTGACACTGACGACAAGGAATAATTATTGTATTGATGTGTAAAAGTTGAATCAAAATAATTCTATCTAAATATCTGCATTAGGTTCATACTATTCGTAATAAAATAATGGAAAAGATACAAACAGAGAGCAATAAAGTAAACATTTTGGATTTTGAGACTAATTCCATCGATTAAGGGATTATTCTTCGTAATTGTTATTTAGTTTAATTAGTACAGGCATTGTATTTCGTGAGAAACGAAACTGTGAAATGAAATCTAACCGATACGCTGCTTTTTGGAATGAAGCCTAATTAGGAATGCGAACGAATTGTAGCAGAACTGCCTTATTACCTGAGTACTAAGACCAATGTTTGTTTATGTTGATGAAAGCTGCAACAAACTTTTCATTTTTTCGCTGATATGGCAGCAAAATGCTTAAATATCAAGTTCAATAGGTGGAGTTAAGACTAGACAAATGGTCAGTTTGTTATAGTAATAAGCCAAGCACATCCCAACCATACCCGACATGTATAAAAAATATTGGGGGATTACTCTCTGTCACACCAGTGTGACACGGAAGAATTTTTTTCCCCACAGTCACACCATCAATGAGTATAAGCTGAGAGTATTATGTTATCTGTGGCTGACACATGCTTGAGTTTTGAATTACAGAAACTAGCCGTTATATGAACTGAGCTGCCACTTGCTATTTTAGGGATTGACTAGGCATTATCTTAATAACACATTTTCAATAAATACCTACTGAAATAAAGTTTTTTTTTGTTTCCTCAGTACTTATATGGAAAATGTGAATCCAAAATGTTTACTTTATTGCTCTCTGTTTGTATCTTTTCCATTATTTTATTACGAATAGTATGAACCTAATGCAGATATTTAGATAGAATTATTTTGATTCAACTTTTACACATCAATACAATAATTATTCCTTGTCGTCAGTGTCACTTCGACATTTTAATTTATCAGAGCGAGCGACAGTCGCAGCGACACTGTCACAGACTAAATATAATAATTCAGGGTGGCCAGTAATTAAGTGTCGCGTGTGTGAATTGATTGTTATTTAATTGATTACATATTATTATTTAATTCTGTAGGCAAATTAAATTAACATTAATATAAATAAACAATTTACAAGGTACCTTTGAATAATTTTATAAAACTTTAATGATGTTTTCTTTTATATTGCGTCAATATTCAAATATTAATTTTAAAAAAACGGGAGATATTTAAAAATTAAAATACATTGGGTCTGATAGCCCTTAACATAAGCTTTCCAATGATATGACTTTCGTCACTGACTAAGATCGAGTACCACTTTTAGTCCATGTCCTTTATTTCAATCTAAGACTAAAAATAAATTAGACATGACATGTCAACTTATGAAAGAGACTATTGGCAAAGGAATAAAGCCATAGAGAAAATATTTTTTTTTTCGCGATTTTTTTATCACGCGCGGTTTTACGCAAACTTACGCAAAGGGAACTGGGTACCATAGTACCCAGGTCGATCGAGAAGCTTACGTTTTTGGGGACTATAGTCCCCACGGACGTTTGAGTACCAGTGATCTTATTTTTTCTGAACCACCTATTTTACACATTATGGTAAGCAATAAAGATTTTGAATTGAATTGGAAGCAAATGAGTATAATATGAATAAAAAAACAAATCAAGCAATTAATTAATTAATTATAGTAGCCTAGCATTTAGTAATACTAATACTTTTTAATTTTCAATTATAGCAAAGGAAACAAAGTCCATACAGCCCAATCATATTTTACGCAAAAAATGAAATTACTGCAGATTATGACTTTTTTCTCTCGCAACGAAAATTAAGCATTATGGCGGTGTAATCGGTGAAAAAACATAAAAAAATAGTCGAATATAGAACCTCCTCCTTTTTCGAAGTCGGTCAAAAAATAGCCTGCGACTTATTCTCAGACCTATACTGGGTTATTTTTCCAGCAGGAGCCAAATTTTGTATTCATGTTCAGACAAGCAAAATGAAGATCTTTTACTATGGGACCAATCTCGAAATCGCGAATAAAAATCAGCTGTTCCATACAAATGTTCAACATCCACTGAACCTAAATGTATGGAACAGCTGATTTTTTTTTCGCGATTTCGAGTTTGGTCCCATAGTAAAAGTTGTTCATTTTGCTTGTCTAAACAAACATACAAAATGACAATGCCAGATTCTGACCCACCATTTACAGTAATATGAAATATAAGAAAAAATCAATATGAAATTTATCTCGTACTGATTCCATTATTACTTTTTAAAACTTGCGGATATTGAATCAATATTAAAATAATATGTACCTACTATTTCCGTTGGGAGAAGAACGAAGAAATGATAAATGCGTTTTGTTGTACGACGTACAAACAGAATAAAATATCAATTGAGTTTTCGAAAAATATCGTTCTCTTTTTTAACATTATGGATCTTATGAGCATATCGGTTGTAAGTTATTAATGTTTATGAAGAGGAACGATTGGTAAGTTTGTTTGTAATGAATAAACTCAGAAACTGTTTAACGGATTATAAAATTATTTTACCATAAGAAGTGAAGTGTAAGGTTATATATTAAGTTTATCTCTGATATCCCACAAGATCGGAACCTATGTGGGAATAGGTAATCTATTGTAATAGGCTTAATAATTTATCGACAATATCGATTGATTTAACTCAACAATTAATAATGGGCTATAAGATTAATATATTTACCTACTTTAATTATCGTAAAACAGACGAATAGGTACCTAGCTGCTACTTATTTATTAGAATTATGAAAGCGCCTAACTATTGATTTATAGCAATTACAGTTTTCTGCACAAATGCAGTTCAAGAAACGTAAGATAATTGTTCTCGTTTTAGTATATTATAAAAAAACCGCAACATCTAGAGAATTTATAAGTTTTATGTTTTAATGAATAATATTACAGCTATCAAATGTCGTTTATTGCATTCGTGTAAATCAATTTTATGGGGTGGGGCAAACTTCTATAGAGCTTCTGGCATTGTCATTTGGCTCCTGATGGAAAAATAACCCGGTATACAATATACCATACACAATATACAATATACTATTCACAAAAAATCATAAAAATCTGCTAACAGAAAAGTGGTAGTTGTTGAAATGGCAACATTATATTATTATGTAAGCAAACTAAAATAATTATAAGGGCAATACTGTATCGCTCTCTCTGCGGCATTCTACTGAAGAGTAAACGTGTTTTGTGAAGTTCAGCATTTTTAAAGCAGGTTTAAAATAAACAATTTTATTCTTCTTCAATATCCTCTCATCAAAATACCATCCAAAAAGTGGGCAGGTGGTGGTATTGCATCTTGGTGCCGTGCCCAACCCAGAAACCACACCATTGTCATAATGTGTGCACAGCGTTTGCCAATTATACAAGAACAATAATATTGTTCAATCCGTTGACTCCAATCTTCACCATTTAAATTCAATAGTATATAGGTGAAGTATTTTTTATTTCTTACATGCCTTAAGCTTATTTTTCCTCTTATTAATAATTTATTCTCATCAAACCTTGTGAGATTGGAGTCTACTTCTATTTGGAATGTGCCATTTTGTCTTATGTGTTCCCCATAATATGACCTTGCTAATTTGATCTGGTATGTACCAAGACTAAAAAGAACTAAATCTGCCATTTCCATTACGGGGAACACATGTAATTGAGGAAGCTCAGCATCTATAGGTATGAAATTGGCGTGGTCTCTGTTGATTCTTTCATTTAGAATTGTTTCTGCTAAGGTATTTGGCATTTCAATACGGCTTAGCGGACGGTCCAAGATTAATTGAGCATTGGGATGATCGGTTATCATGGGATGAAAATTATTAAGGAGTGCTGCAGCAATTCTAAAGTCAGTCATTAGATTTTGAGAGTAAATATTAAAATATTTACTCCTAAATAATTTAAAATCCCGCTTAAACCGACCATTTACTACCTCCACCACCCACCTACACATTGTGACACATCTAGATTTATTTGCATTTATAGTAGACAATTGTGTTTCTCCTGTCTCTAAACTCTCTGGCTTATAAACAGAAAAGCCCAACGAGGTCAACAGTCTTATTGAATCCCGGAATCCACGGTCTAGGATGAACACATCATTTTCCTGAAAGTATGTTCTTAAAGGTGAATTAGGATTTTCAAAAAGCGACTTCATAATATCAGCATCTGATTGAGTAGCCGCATAAGGACCAAAAGCGTCAATGATGTGTCCATCAGTGGTAACCATAAGAAATGGCTTAACTAAATTCTGGTATTTATGTAAGCTCCATGTTTCTTTTTGGAATAAGTAATTTGCTGATTTTTGTATATATATATATATATATATATATATATATATATATATATATATATATGTGCTGTCACAGATTACAATAGGACTGTTTTCTTGTGTCCCAAACAAACCTTGGGGTATTAATAGGTTTCTGTCACTGTGATTACCTCTTGTTAAATGATTTATCCCTAAATGAACCGGTACATAATGTTCTATCAAGCAGTTTCTAACTTTTCTTATGTAGGTAATCACAGTGGACTTACTTAGTACAAACAAACTGGCTATTCTAATCATAGGTTCGCCTGTTCTCATTTTAACTAAATAAATGCCTAAAGCAGTTTTTGCTTTTTTGCAGAGTGTTCCTAATTCAGGCACACTATTGAACAAAGCTAGAAAATTAATAACTGTCAAGCCTGTCCAATAATGGCATAAATTGTCACCTGTATTCTCAATGTTTTCAAAATCTAGTATTGATTTAGTGGAAACACTCGATAATAATTCCAGCATGATGTTGATTTGATTAGCATTGAAAGTGTTAGGAAATTGGTCATAATTATTGAGCATTTCCCAGTTATAAATACCAGAATGGTTTAAGCAAACACGAGCATTTTGTGTTATAAAAACTTTTTGGTCTTTTAAAATAGCTTGCTTTAAGAATTTGGGAACCCTACGACGTTCTACTTCATTACAATCAGGCACAAAACATTGGTTTGGTGTGTCAAAAGTGCGTCTATAATTAGATAACACAATCTCAATTTCATTCTGTGGAGGGATTCTTATTCCAGCACCAGCCCAAGAATCAGACTCTGAACTAGGCAGTACTGAGCTCGGTGGTTCTGAAGAAACTACCTCAACTTGTTGCTGTACAGGAATTTCCACAGTAGCAAACCTGGACTCTTCAGGTGTGTCTGTTTGCATCGGATGATTCTGATGAGCTCGCATCCAACACGCATGACATGCCCAAGCCTCATCAGGTATCTAAGAAAAAAATATTGAATACAATGTCGCTTTCTGTGACAAGAGAATAAAATTATGGAGCTTTTTTATAAAGCCACATGTAACTATTTTTGATTTGTAATAATGTTGTGCTATTGCTTTATCTAAAACAAAATACACTTATGTCAATAAATAATAAAATATAATGTTGAATACCTGACTAGGAAATATATTATTTTCAATGTAATCCCATTCTTGACTCCTTGGTAGCAGTCTGTATCGTCGCCGCCCAGAACGTGGAATGAGTGATATTCCACACTGTATGCAAACACAGACATGTCCTAGTTGCCTTCTCGGTTCATAGCTGGAATCTTCAGAACGGTTAACTTCCTCTCTTATCACAAGGCTCAGGCATTCCTGGCATAATCGATCATCATCAGTGACCTAAAATAAGTTGTTTGTTTATTAATAATCCACTTCTCACTAAAGTAATTTGTTCTTCTTAGTAAATTGACATGTAAAATTAAGTAATAGCTTACTTCACGACTACACCATTCTTCAGTGAGAGAGACTAATGCAGGACTTAAATTAGTCACGAAGTATTCGTGTAGTTGCGTCCTAGGATGCAGAAGTATATGACAATTCACACATAGAGCCATAGTGACTGTAACAAAAGAAAATAATCCATTATTTACTACCACTGTAATATAATAAGAAGAATTTAGTTTTAAATAAACGATCAGTAGGTAGGACTTACATTTCCAAAAAACGAAGATGACAATCGGGCTAAAAACAGTGGTCCAAATCGTAGGTAAGCACAAATCCAATAGGCAGAGCGAGAGTCAACAAAGAAAGCGGGAATATCGGGGTCCAAAAACAAAGCCAAAGTAAAAAGATAGCACAAAAAACAACGAGTAGGTAAAGCCGGCTTTTGACTATGGGATATAATGTAATATATATTACATTTTGAGATATAATATTTTATCGCTTGCCATACTTTTTTACGAGACCGTTCTCACTGTGCTATAATATATATTACACCCCAAACTGTAAATATTTTTTTGCCCGACCGAGCTATATTTGAAGGCGATATATTTTACCTCACGTTCCCGCACACCGCACCTCTGCCCCTGCCTCGCCTTCATTTCGAATCGTGACGGTCATGCGCACGTACTTACATAGCTGTCCGCGTGTTATGATTTTTGGGTATTTTGGTTCGCAATCTTTTCTTTACGTATTTACCACGTATTTACCTATTTACGTATTTATCCCTATAATGGAACATTTTATAGAAAGTGTTAGGTTTACGACTAATCTTGAAGAGTATAAAATGAATGAAATTAAGGATGCTGCATGGAGAAACGTAATAAGAAATTCACTATAATCTTTTCTTAAGGCCTTACTAATAACCATTGTATACGCCTGATTTAGTTAAACAGTGTTTTGTCACGTTCACTCGAATGACATTTCAAATTCGAACAAAAGAGACAAAACACTACTTAACTATACAAGGTTTATACAATGGTTATTAGTAAGGCCTTTAGTCTATTAAGATTCGATATCCAGAATCGACGTTTATTGTATTTTTTCTAAATAATGAGACATGTAAATCGAATACTGCATCATTTTCGTCTGATGAACTATCGAAAGTATCTAGCAAAACAATTTCCATATTATCCATTTAATAACGAGAGGTCAACCGTTTCAATAAAAGACGTTATGATGTAAGGATCATAGAAGCTGAACTATTCTAAAAAATATATCTGATAGTGAGAACAGCAAACCCGGGATGTAATATATAGCTGAACATGTAATATATATTACATCCTATAGTCAAAAGCCGGCTTAACACAAATAGCGAGCGAAGTCGGAAACAAAATCGGAAAGCCGTCTATCTGACAGTCAGCTTTGACATGACATTAGGGATGACCATCTGAAATCAATTTATCGAAGAATCGATATTTAGGGCCAAAGAAATCGATTTTTAAATCAATATGTAATAATCGACGTTTCACCATGGTTTCACCCTAGAAAATCGACATTCGATTTTTTCTGTTCGGTTAAAAAAAACGAAATTATTAACACACCCGGGAGGGCAAGGACATTAGGCTTGGCTTAACAAATTCTATAACTTGAATTTACTAAAGTGACATTTTTTAACTGCTGGCTGTGCGGTTAAGAACTGTATACTTCTTCCGTTGCGTCCATTTATTTACCACCAGTTTTAATTTACCTGAGATGGAAAACAAAATACAGAAAAGAATTTTAGTTTAATGTTTAAAGAAAAACGTATTACTGTAACATAATATTATGAATGAAACAAAAAAATCATACTAGTGTTTGAAGGAATTAATTTAACTTGGGATATGACTTCCATAAAAAATCCATTTATTTACAAATAATAAATTATTTCTACTTCTAAAAATCTATTATGGAAAATATGTTGTTTTTTTATGAATTAATCGATTTTCCACAAGAAAATATTTTTCTTTGCACCTTAGTAATTTAACGAAAAATTACATTTAAAATCTACTGTAAAAGTAGAAAACTACTGCTTCGGTCATGCGCTGGAGGTACAGGAAACGTACAAGAAATTCAACGAGAGAATAAACAAAAACTCTAAAAGTTCTAAGAAGTATTTATTAGGTAAAGTAAGTAGAATGCTTAGTGGTTTGCTTGACCTGATACCCATTTCTACTAATAAGTTACAGCCGAATCGAAACTGAACCGTTGCGATCGACCAATCAGAACAACACATTAGCACGTCATCGAACAGTTTAATGGCAATATACGCCCTCCCATTGGTCGATCGCAACGGTTAATTTCGATTCGGCTGTAACTTATTAGCAGAATTGGACCTCTGATGCCTACACCACGAAATGAAACACTTTTTAACATAATATATGGTGCAAAATAAAAAAAACTTGGTTTGGATATAAAATAAACGAAATCGATTTTTAGAATCGATTTAAGTTAATCGACTACGGTGTCGATTCTGAAGCACAACTTATTAAACTAAACTAATTTGACAGGATTAAAACTATTGCCATCTCTGTTTTTCTCTAAAGGATTAAAAGTGACGGCTTTATTTTTAGTGCTGTCAAATTAGTTTAGTTTAGTAAGTTGTGCTTCAGAATCGACACCAATGCGTTTTAAAATATAATCGACTATCAGAATAATCGATAACTTTTTCACATACCTGAGTGGTAGCCGATAGGGGTGGGGCAAGTATTAATTCAATTCGTCCATGTTGCCAGAATTAAATAATTTCAATTGTTTATTACAATAAAACCGGAGATATTTAAAATGTAATTTTTTACCAGATGGTCTACAATAATTTAACCTACGTGCTGCCAAAATTTCAAAGCTGCCGGATTCTCACTACCACCTCCCATACAATTTTAGACCGTGTCCTTTTTCATAGTCTGCGGTCCAACTTACTTGGCCGTATCCATACGTTTCTTACTCCATGACCGATGAGATTTATTGCGTACTAACTTAGTCTGTATTTGTATTTTCGTAAAGTGTTCTATATCAAAATAAACTAGAAGAATTGGGCTACATTATTATGTATGGTTTATGATAGTTTATAGTGTTATATTGCCACACTAAACGTTTTTTTCAAAAAGTGAGTATTTTTGAAATTTTAAGCACTTTATTACTATACTTACTCGTCATTATTCATTCAATTATGAATCCTTATCTAATTAACTATTATAAGTTCATTCCTTATTAAATTAGCTTTCCATACGTGTTTTTTATTTAATTTTAGACACAATAATTTATTTTTAATTTTGAGGTTGCGCGCGCGCCTCTCGCGTAATTAATTACGCAATTAATCGATTTTATTATTTTTTTCTTTTTTCATTAAAAATATTACCCAGAACTATTATATATCAAAATAATCTTCAAGAATAGGGCTATAATTATATATATGGTTATTTTACCCGTCGATACCCAGGCGTACTCATATGAGTACGCGGAAAAAAGGCCCCGAAGCCCGCGACATCATATAGCCGTAACAGACGATCCGATTTGGTTGGAGCCAACCGCCCGACCCCAACCAAATTGGAACGTGTGTACGGCTATCGGCCCGACATAATTATTATTAGCTTGTTGGATGCTCGACGGCCCGATCGCTCAGCCGACAAGTAGGGACACGACAAAAGACAAAAGTAGCGATACTTTGTGGTTTAATTTAATTATGTGTGCTTAAAGTAATAAATTAATAATGTTAGTAAACTAAAATGACTCTCGACTGCTGTCCTGCCAAACTACAAAGTAGAGAAAAAAATATGTTGCAAAAATGTTGTTTTACTTTTTGTTTGTGTTTTAACAGGGCAACCTTTGTTTCATTATTTATTTATTTTCGCACGTTTAGTTACGCATTGTACAGTAAGCTCTTTGTCAAGCTATTTGACCTTGAGATCGTTCTTATGTCCCTTGTAATAGTGGCGGTATTCGTAGTGTCAATGTTAAAGCTTGAATAGGAGCCTACTGTACATCCTGCTAGTTGATTATTTATATAATCAATAACAGACATTACCCTATTTATGAGTACCTACCTAATATAATAAACTTTAATTTGTGAATTTACAGATGCTTTTTTATTATTGTTTCTACACACCTACTTAATTTGTTGCTGTTTTCAAGTCACTGACTGACGTTGAAGTACTCTACACTTTGAATTTGAAGTACTGATACTTTTGTTTCAATATTTTTACGAGTACCTACGATACTTTTTTAACCCCCGTCGGAAAAAGAGGGGTGTTATAAGTTTAACATGTGTATCTGTGTGTCTGTGTATCTGGATGTCTGGCTATGGCTTCATAGTTCCCAAACGAATGGAACGAATGGACCTATTCAGTGATACAATACAAGGCATCCGAAGGCGATGCCACATGGAGGAAAAGTACCATAGATACCGTAGATATAACTGCCGAAAGATTTCATAATTTTAAATTCAAAAACAAATCCAACCGCATTAAAAGACTGCTAAATAATCACCTGGTTGGATCGGGAATCGAACCCGCCAAATGAAGAAAATGAATATCCTGTATTTTTATGATACCAATCGATAGAGTCGGATCACAGGAAAAAATATCTCTAATAAACATTACCTGAAAAACTTAAGGAAAACCATGAAATCTATCTGTACCTATTTATTTATTATTTATAAACTTTATAAAATATAAACAAAAGGTGTTAATTTATTTGAGTTTCGCAAAGACAAATTGTGTTTTTGTATTGGCCAAAATAGTATTTTGTATCGATATCGATGTAGGTACATAATACTTTTTACGGCATCCCTTCTATTGGATTGCCAACCGCGTCGGACCGTCTGTAGGCGCGTCGGCTACTCATTTGATTGGATCACGTTGGATCCAACCAAATCGGAACGTCTGTTAACACTAATATGATGACAGAATTCCCTCGGCCGACTTTTTACCTTATTGTGTCACATGTAAGGCTTTATTTGGCCTGCTGTTTGTTTTGGGGCATAGACAAATAAATTATCTTTAAATTGGTACCAATGATTCATTAGCCACCTTGAAAAAAAAAGCTTAAAAAATCAAAATGTTCGCTCGAAATGTTCGACGCTTTACTTGTCGTCTCGTCTGTGCTCCGAGCGTCTCGCATCTCAGTCACAAAAAATTGTTCTTTTCGTCGTAAAAAGTAAGTAAAGTGTTAAAATATGTTATTATATCTGTTATTTACAATATTTCCGGTAATAATAAGCAATAACAATTGTATTTCATTGCATATTTAGTTTATAAATCAACTTGTAAAATGATATGGCTCGCAAATTTTTTCTTGACGCCATTATTATAATTTTTATTTGTATTGAAACAATGAAATCCATTGAAATTGCACATAATTACAAAGATTATTAGTATAGAAATCTATTTGTGCATGCAGCTTTTGAGTTTAGAAAAGTTTTATTCAATATTCATCAACAAAACAGTTTTCGAAATTGACGCCATTTTGCGCGGATAAACCGCGGGTCGTGTCTTGAGTTTTTTCGCTATTTACTAAAAAAAACAGTGTAAAATGATTGAAATCGCACATTATTTCAAAGATAATTTCTCAATGAATCTGATTTTCTATATAAAATTGAATTTTACGAAGATTTCATCGATATTTGAAGTAAAAACCAATCCGCGGGGCGTGGCTTGGGTTTTTTCACTATTTACTAAAAAAAAACAGTGTAAATTATTGAACTCACACATTATTTCAAAGATAATTTCTCAATGAATCTGATTTTCTATATAAAATTCAATTTTACGAAGATTTCATCGATATTTGAAGTAAAAACCAATATACCAACTTATAAGTGCAGTCCGTTTGAATCACAACGATCTTAGTGCTACGAAATAAAGTTTAGTTTTGCTTACCCAAGGCACATTCAGCCACGATAGTAAGTTTGGTAGCAATATTTGTAATTGATGTAGGGGTGATGTTTTTTCACCGAAAAGTGAGTTGGTTGCTATTGAAATTTTTTTTTCAAGTATGGATTTGTTTGTGTTATTAGCTTATATAAAAGAAGTAGATAAATAATGAATGAAAATGTTTTGCTTCTCAGGTATTGGTGCTTGCATTCGTCCGTCCGTCCGTCGTCATTTTCTTGCTTTTTATTAGGTAAGAATTTTTGTTTTATAAAAAGTTAGTTTTGTTAATATTTCGATTTGCTCATGCGTAATATAAATAACTAGCTTTTGCCCGCGACCTTGTCTGCGTGGAAATAGTTCTCCCGTTACTACCAGTGATTTATTTATTTATATTAATTTTTTATATTCTTTGAAAAGTTATTGTGATTTTGTTGTATTCGAAAACTTTTTCAATGTATGCATTTGTTTGTGTTATTAGTATCGGTGCTTGTCTCGTCCGTCCGCCCGTCCGTCCGTCTGTCCGTCCGTCTGTCCGTCGAGTTTCTTGCTTTTTATTAGGTAAGGATTTTTGTTTTATAAAAAGTTAGTTTTGTAAATATCACGATTTGCTCATGCGTAATATAAATAACTAGCTTTTGCCCGCGACCTTGTCCGCGTGGAAATAGTTCTCCCGTTACTACCAGTGATTTATTTATTTTTTTATATTATTTTAAAATAATTCGATATAATAAAATTGTACACTGACCAGCAATCTCTATTGTGTCTATAGAAATGTCGAACAAAAAACTCGTCCCGACTATGGAGGTGAACCGATCCCCGGGCGGTTCCCTCCACTGTCAGCCAGACGAAGCTGTTTTGTACGAGCATAGCCCGTCAAGCAGCCATTTGAGAGTGAGTAGTTTATATAAATAAATAGTTAGTTCATTGGTTTTAATTTTATTACTAAATATACTTGAGAATAGGGTTTGAATGAAATTGTGGATAATTTATGAGCCCCCCCATTACATTAGTGATACTTTGAAGATAGGTTCTTCATTACTGGTCTTATAAAGCTACTTGGGGTATTTTGAATGAAAAGTTCATCTTACGACCATTTTTATTAGTGGTGTTTCTTCGATAACGGGTACTTAACTATCCTTTTACAGCCATATAATCCAGCGACTACACCTGTGGTGGTGACGCCATCACAGTCGCCCTCTACCAGCTCTCGTCCCGTCGCTCGTCGCTCCCTGACGTTCCGCGATCGAGAGATCGAGGAGATCCTTATGGACTCAGGGAGCGAGGGCGAGGAGGAAGATTTGGTGGCGAACATTCACCACAACGAGGACGAAGTTTTTTTTTACGACGTCGATGCCGAGCGGGAGGCGTTGAAGCAGTTGAGGGACGAAGAGATAATGGAAGGTGAAAGAAACCTTCCATTATCTCAACCTCCATCAAATGCTCCGACAGCCAGCGCACAGGATATTCAGGAACCAGGGTTGGACCAGTACGAAGGCCTATACGATTTCTCCTGGTCGGATGATTTTTCAACATTTTCCGGACAGGAGGAAACGTATTCCCGCTCGCCTGGCCCAACCCTGGCGCCTGAAGATCCTGTGGGAACTTTTTTAAATATTTGGGATTACGATATAATGGAGAAAATTGTGACTGAAACAAATCGATATGCATGGCAATATATCGCTCCATTATCTGAGACGGAGAATGCCATACCAGAATGGTTAAATTCTTGGTATGACGTTACCGTTGAAGAAATGTACCGATATTTTGCCATGCTCTTTCTGATGTCGTTTTGTTACAGGCCGAGAGTGCGGGATTATTGGACTACGAATATCTTCGAAATGTCAAAAATTCGTGAAGTCATGTCGAGAAATCGATTTATGATGATCACGAGGTTTTTGCATTTCGTAGATAATGAAGACTGATCCCACACTCTCGTCCTACCAGAAAAAAATCTGGAGGATACGCCCCATTTTAGATCATTGCAACGCAAAGTTTCCGTCGCTTTATACCCCCGACAAGCATCTTAGCCTGGATGAATCGTTACTGCTTTGGAAAGGCCGTCTTAGTTGGGTACAGTGTATCCGAAGTAAGGCGGCTCGGTTCGGGGTTAAAACCTATGAGCTGTGCGAAGCAGTAACGGGCTACCAGGTAAAATGCTTGTTGTATGCGGGAAAAGCCTCTTCGATGTCCGAGGAATCGATCCATGGGTTCGAGAGCTGTACCGCGAAGGTAGTTCTCGAACTCATGGATGGGTACCTGGACGTCGGGCACACTTTGGTCATGGACAATTGGTATAACCAATTGCCCTTGACCAGGTTTTTAAAGAGGAGACGCACTGATGTCATTGGGACCATGAATCCACGTCGGGTTCATGTACCCAATGAAATCAAAATGGCTAATGAGAGGCGAATGGATAGGGGAGATCAAATAGCTCGGCACTGCGGTGACATGTTTAATCGGCTGGAAAGACGTTAAACTAGTCACAGCAGTGTCGAGTTATCACACTGATCTCCAGGTAGAGTCTAGAAGAGCCGGAGAGACGATTCAGAAGCCGAAGGCCATAGCGGACTATAATAGGTACATGGGTGGGGTTGACTTGAAAGACCAGAAACTCTCGACGTATCTAATGGAACGCAAAAGGGGCAAGAAGTGGTATATCAAAGTGTTTAAAAGGTTGTTAAACACCAGCCTTTTAAACAGTTTGATAATATACACGAAAGCCCCTGGAGCTGCTCCATTGGCACATCGGGAGTTTCGCTTTCAAGTCGCTATGGGGCTGCTGAGACGGTTTCCAAAAACCGCATCAGTATCCCTTGTACATGTACCCCTGATGCCTGAAGAAGGTAAAGATAGGAGGCGGTTGCTACCAGGCGATCACCTCGCTGATTTTACTCCGATGGGATCGGGTAGGCACAAGCAACAGAGGTGTAGGCGATGTACCATAGCTGGTCGACGCAAAGCGGTGCAATTTGTGTGCACTTTCTGCCAGGTGCCGCTGTTCATCGGTCGGTGTTGGCGCGAATACCACACGTCGGAGAATCTTTAGGTTCTCCAAGGTGTGTTATTCGGCACGGTACTGATGTACTATCATCTCATTGTTTTTGCCTTTGTTATATTCTGTTCCCGGTTAGTCCATCTAGTGCTCCCAAAATATTTTTTATTTTTTGGGAGCAATAGATGGACTATGAATGGTCACTTTTTCGTTAGCTATTGCTTTGCTTACCGAGTTATTTTTCAAGCAGGAGCCAAAATTTGTGTTCTTCTTCAGACAAGCAAAATGAAGGTCTTTTACTATGGTATGGTCCCATAGTAATAGTTGTTCATTTTGCTTGTCGACAATCACTTGAAAAATAACCCGGTGTAATGGTATAAAACAGGGGTAAATATTTATTCATAATGTTTGATAGGTTAGTAGGTAAGAACTGCTAATCTATCAAACATTGTAAATAAATATGTCACAATTCTTTCCATTATATCGTCATCTACTTTCTCTGCTTGGCCCAATGGTTGACTGTCGCTCTACCAGTCAACCATTGGGCCAAGCATATATATATATATATATATATATATATATTTATTTATTTATTTATTTATTTATTTATGCTTTTATGTTACAATGGATTTGTCCGTATGGCGGACTTAGCGATGAACATCGCTCTCTACCAGTCAACCATTGGGTCAAGAACCGTTTATGCATTCTTTAATTTTTCGACATTGTGTTAAATATTTTCGTTTATATTTTAAAGTAATTGTTTAATTTTCTTGCAATCGAAGTGAAAAGCAGAGTGTAAAACACTGGCATTTTATGCCCTTGTACAATCTACTGTTTTATACCTGCTTATCACATGATGTAAGTAAAATAAAGTAGAAGTAAACGAGGGATACTTTCTTACCTACCTTTCTAACATTGTAAATAAATATTTTTACACCTACTTATCACATGATGTAAGTGAAATAAAGTAGTAGTGGAAGCCGCTTTGGCGTGAAAGCGTAACAAGCAAACTCACTTTTGCATTTATTTATTTTAGGATTTTATTTCTATATTATTATAATTTAGGATTTACTAAAAAATGATCATTTCTAATTATATAATATAAAAAATAAATAAGTGTAAACATTGTAAATAAGTATTTTTATACCTACTTATCACATGATGTAAGTCAAATAAAGTGGAAGTCGCTATTTGTTATTTATTTTAGGATTTTATTTCTATATTAGGATAATATATGATATCCTAAAAAATGTAAGTAAACGAGGGATACTTTCTTGCCTACCTTTCTAACATTGTAAATAAATATTTTTACACCTACTTATCACATGATGTAAGTGAAATAAAGTAGTAGTGGAAGCCGCTTTGGCGTGAAAGCGTAACAAGCAAACTCACTTTTGCATTTATTTATTTTAGGATTTTATTTCTATATTATTATAATTTAGGATTTACTAAAAAATGATCATTTCTAATTATATAATATAAAAAATAAATAAGTGTAAACATTGTAAATAAGTATTTTTATACCTACTTATCACATGATGTAAGTCAAATAAAGTGGAAGTCGCTATTTGTTATTTATTTTAGGATTTTATTTCTATATTAGGATAATATATGATATCCTAAAAAATGTTCATTTCGAATTATACGCGGTTATTTTTTTATCATACTGGAAAATTTTAGAGGCAGCTCGGTAGACGCTAGACGACTCATATCAATAAAAAAAACATGTGGTTATATTTTTAAAATTTTATCCGCCAATAATATTAAATTATAGACATTGTTCTTGTTTACTACAAGATAAGGTAAGATTATGAATGAATAAAGCATTTACTACTACGGGCTTAGGAAAATGCGGCAACGTCGCATTATTAATTCAAGCAAGATCAATCTACAACTCGTTTGAAATAAGAGTTATTATTGCACTAGACACTACAATAGTAAAAGACAGAGACAGTCGGCGCCGGCGCCGGCGCCGGGCGCCGGCGGCGGCGTTTTGTTGTTTGCTGTCGCTTGTCGGCACGAGCCGGCCGGCTTTAGTTCGCCTTTGACCCTGGCGCGTGTCAACGTATCGCGATGTCGCGCCCGCGCCTGACGCGCGGCAATCGGGCACATTCGGAATTTTAGTTTCAAGTTAACACATCTCGCGAATACACAGACCTTACTGCGGTAGACCGTAGACTTTTACTTGTGAAGTGAAATTAAGTGTTTGGTGTAAGAAAGTGAACCCACAAACGTAAGACTTGGCAGCGAAAACTGCATTTCGAGACGTTAAACACTAACCAAAGTGATATGTTGTTGTGGTCATGATAGTTTTAAACGTGCACGACTATGTATGAGTTAGAGGACTTCCTTTAAATGCCTTTAAATTTAGAACTCTTTTGTTATTAGAACTAAAGTTGATTTAAATTGTTTCCTAGGTAGGTAAGTATTTAAAGTTGATTCCAATTTTTTAACTACGCCAAAACAACCTACCATAACCGTAATACCTACCTAGTACTGTTTGTTTTCTTTAAAAACTTTGTTTTGCCAGTCCTAAGTAAGCCCGTAAAGTAGGAAGGTGAAATTGTGATCAACTCAGTGATGACTTTGAATCGGCGACGTTGTTGCCAGTTCGCGTTCATTCAATGTTTTGCCTACAACTTCACTCAGTGTCCATACCAGTGCAGTATTTTTTGGATATTTTAGATAATAAATATCTAATTAAACAGGTGAGTAAATTTTATTATTAATGGTTAAATAATTCTTCTACCGTGTCCTGAAGGTGAACGTCAGAACGGCCGGTCAACAGTCGTATTTTGACTTGAAATTGTGCCTAAAAATTACTTATCAATTGCTTATATTTGCTTACCATAATGAGAGCATTGCTTATTTCATAAGTTAAAAGAATTAAAACATTTAAGGTTGACCGTCCATTCTGATGTCAGAATGGCTGGTCAATCTCTGTAGAGCAGTAACTATTTGGAATTACTAAAATTTTCATGGGCCAGAAATTGCTTATGAATTGCTTATTTCACAATATATAAACCCAGACCAAATTATTCTTTTGAATATTATTTTAGAAGAATATTTGTTTAAAAGCCCATGCGCCTGCTAAAATATGAGAGCAACACACATTAATTACTTCACTTAGCTTTCATTTTTAACAGGCGTAGAAGAAAATTGTGTTTACGAGTTTGTGAATTGCGTTGATATCAAAAGGCACTTAGTCTCATTTAATATATTATTTTCAGTCATGTCATTTTTTAACTACGTTTCACTTACTGACGCAGAATAATTCATAGTGGCTTAAGCCAACAATGAAAATAAAATAATGTTAATGAGGTGAAATGAATCTTACCCTTAATACTTTTTACTATACTTATTGTCTTCCAAGCCCAGGGACCTTACCATGATCGCTTATAGTAAGGTTAAAACAATATAGAAACAGAGACACCGCTCTTGCTACAGATAGCGCCATCCCGCTCTCATTGCGGTTTTCATATTGTTTTGAGCGATCATAGTTATATAGGGGGCTGTTATTATATGCCCAGCAGTGAGCGTCGTGCGGCTGAGATGATGTCTAAAGGCAGTTGACTGTATATCTCATGACCTTTTTACTCGATAAGTTGGGTGATTATGGTTTAAGAGGGCCTGCCCTATCATGGATGAGCAGCTATCTCCGAAATCGAAATTTCGGATATCGATGACGATTTGATATTGACATAATTTGAGTCGTCTATAAAGAATAGCCGTTATGGTGTGCCACAAGGCATATTAGCACCTTTGTTCTTTAATTTTTATATAAATGATCTGCCTGAGGTAATGTCCGAGAAATGGTTTATGTTTGCAGACGACATTTCATTAATTATACAATCTAAAAATAATAATTTCAAGGAGCGAAATTGTGAATTATGACAAACTTCTCAATCATTAGGCTGAGTAACGATCCGGAGAGCCCCTGTGAGGCTGATATGGTTACCATGAGTAACTAAAGCCTCTTAAAATAACAGATTAAAAAAAATAATAATAATGACGTAATTTATGAACGACATATTAATAATGACATAGATCATATTTCGAAATAGGCACAAGTCAATAATCTACCTTTTAATCGAAATTAAACATGTATTTCAGAAATTATTGTGGATCTGATATAAATCTCAAAATTAACTGTAATGCTGTTCCAATCAATTAAGCAAAGGAAACAAAATTTCTTGGGGTATTGCTGAACTCTCACGTAAATTGGAAAGCACGGGTAGAAAAAATATGTTCAAAAGTCAACAGTTACGTACATATACAGGGTAAATTTTGAGGTACCGGCAACCTCGCAGGATTAGATAGCAAACATCATTAACTACAACGTTTGTTTTACGAGTTTTAAGATAACTCAATACATTGAACAAAAATCAATTTTCAAGTTTTTATTGCACTGTCGTGACATTGATAAGTCTATGTTTTATTTATTAACGATGACGGAAGACAACGCTACGCTCGCGCGCTGTGTGCGTAGAGCTACAAACATTCTAGAATCTAGAGGTATATTAAACGAATATTTATTTTTGTATCAATGTAAAATCTAACGAATTATCAAAAGTCGTAGAACAAACGTTGTAGTTAATGATGCTAGCAATCTAATCCTGCGAGGTTGCCGGTACCTTAAAATTTACCCTGTATATATTAGTAAATTAAGAAAAAAAAATCACCACAGACAATATTGAAGGCATATTATGCGTGTGTACTCTCAACTAATGCCTCTTTGTCTGAGTCAATAGTACAGACAAAAGCAGAGCGCTTATTGGACAAAAGAAAGTATTCGAGCGATATACGGGTTGGCAACTGATGAACCATGTCAACCATGTAAACCTTTTTTTAATAAATATCAAATTCTGCCACTACCAAGTATGTATTTATAAAATTTGGTGTGTTTTGT
This sequence comes from Schoenobius gigantellus, assembly GCA_963935595.1. NCBI lineage: Eukaryota > Metazoa > Arthropoda > Insecta > Lepidoptera > Crambidae > Schoenobius > Schoenobius gigantellus. The sequence goes on along the minus strand of OZ012541.1, from coordinate 41,840,206 downwards.
TAAAGCGAATCCTAACTTATCCGAGAAACTGTTGGCATACACATAAGCTAACTCATGCTGAACGACCAAAGACTGCTTTATATCAGAAGAAAATTGTTCAGCAATGTGTATTAAGATATTTAATGTTCTACCAAATGATTTTCATTTGTTACCTCTTTCAGGCTTTAAAAATGTAAATTATGGCTATTAGAAAATTGTTTTTATTCCATTAATGAGTATTTTAGTTTTGTGAATGTAAGGATAGGACATCATAATCGCATGGGCAGTTGCTAGACTTTTAGGCTTATTTGACAATTTAATTATTTACTGTAATTTAATATATTTATCAATTAATGTAATTATGTTGTTTGTCACTAACGTGACTAAATGTGTTGGATGTGAAATGACTTAATAATCTTTTTGTACCACATTTCACGCAATAATCTTGAATCAAAATACCACTGTTGACCGGCGACAAACTCGTAAACACAATTTTTTTCTACGCCTGTTAAAAATAAAAGCAAAGTGAAGTAATTAATGTATGTTGCTCTCATATTTTAGCAGGCGCAGGGGATTTCAAACAAATATTCTTCTAAAATAATATTCTAAAGAATAATATGGTCTGGGTTTATACATTGTGAAATAAGCAATTCATAAGCAATTTTTGGCCAAAGAAAATTTCAGTAATTCAACAAATTAGTTACTGCTCTACAGAGATTGACCAGCCATTCTGACATCAGAATGGACGGTCAACCTTAAATGTTCTAATTCTTTTAACTTATGAAATAAGCAATTCTCTCATTATGGTAAGGAAATATAAGCAATTGATAAGTAATTTTTGGGCACAATTTCAAGTCAAAATACGACTATTGACCGGCCATTCTGACGTTCACTCCTGAAGCCACCCTTAAAATAACCAGGGTGATAAAAAAATAACCGTGTATAATATAATAAATAAGTGTAATAAATAACTACAACAAATAGCAAATAAATGACAATTTTATTATAACAACTCGATTTTTATTTCAGTAATCATTAGACATATCGTACATCAAAATAAAACACTCTGTATACGCGCGTAAGCGGTTGCAGCTGCACCATGAACTCCCGTGACCCCGGGGGGCCACCGAATCGTTGAGCGCGAGCGGTTGCGGGCCGAGCGGACCTGAAATATAAACAAAACTTTAACGACTTTTTACGACTTATTTTGTAAGACAAGTCCCTATGTGTAATATATTGTCGTAAAGGAAATTTTATGGACTAAATGATGGTGGTTTTGGAATTTAAAATAGTCAAATAACCGACAAGATAACAATAACAATAACAGATACTTCACCATTTGGAGACTTTCCGTTATTTGTTTCCTAAGGTCAATTTTTATGTTTTTTTACCTAAAAAGATAATCAAACAATATTATTGAATAAATAACCTACATAACGAAAAAATAAGAAATGTCTAGACGTAATAATCTCTTCACAATATTTTTTCCAAAATCGCGCAGGGCGGTTTGAAAAAAAAAAGTTATCGGATTTCAAAGTGCCGTTTCTTGCTTTTTTGCTATGGGACTATACCTATATTTTCTGGTTATTACAAAGCCGACATATTGCAGAATAGGAATACATAAAAAGTTCTAAATTTTTAGGCATTATAAAATTATTACGAGCATTTTATCGACGAACGAACAAGTTTCTATTATTTGAACGTAGCAATGGCCGCTTTGATCTCCGATAACTAATAACATAAGTATCGGAATGCTTTCAGACATAGATAAGTTTTTAGATTGTTTCAATAGCTTCTCAGAAATGTAGCTGTGATACCCTTAATTTGGTTTCACGAACAAAAACAAAAGCCGTAAGTGCCGAGCGCAGCAAAACATAACGGCGCGGCCGCGAGTCGCGGGCCTCGGCGGAGGCCGCCAGATTATGGGGCCGGGTCTCCAAGGGAGTTTTATAAAATAGTTTTTTTTTTTTAATTTTTTTAAAAATCGGGTCTTCCGCGACCTTCCGAACATTTTCGCGCTTCATTCATTTAATTATTAATCCTTATCTAATTAACTGTTATAAGTTCCTTCTATATTAAATTACCTTTCCATACGTATTTTTGTTCTCTTGTAGATAGTATATGTCACTCTCCGCAATTTTTTGAACACCCCGCACGCGCCGGGGTGAGTCATTCCGCAATGGCGGCACCTTTGATATATGAGATATACTACTTTTTGCTTTTGAAACCCACCACGCTTCGCGTGGCGGACGTTTGAGTGGCTGGACCCGTTGGGCACGCAATCGTTGAACAAGAGAGAGGAATCTTATTATAGGTACCTACCTACTATTGCTTTATTTACAGATCATAAAGCTAAATTATACGAAGATCACGGCAATTATAAATATTTGAATAAATAGACAACATTAAACAATATTTTAATATGAAAGGTTTTTATTTTTATGGTATTATTATTACACTGAATTTAATAATTAATTCCAGTATTACGTCTTTGGTTATTTCCTCGCAATTATTGAGAAAAGCACTATTCATACCTCGGCGGGAATGGGATTGCCGGGCTCGTAATTATTGTCAAGGCCGAGCGTGAGCGAGGCCTTGCTCGTCCGGCAATCCCTAACTTCCCGGCCTCTGCAGTAATGTACTATTACTGGCGAAACGTACTTCGCGACCACAGCTAATTAAATAACATTAATAAAAATAACAAGTTGTCAGTACAATGTTTAAATAGTTTGTCCAGTCAGCTTATTTACTACACAATGATGGCAACACTGCGCTTAATCCAAACAAACTTCAGTACAATAAGCTCCCATTCGAGCTTTACATTTGTACTACGAAAACCGCCACTATTACGAGCGACATAAGAACAGTCCAAAGGTCCAACTATGCTTGTTATATAAAACTCAGGTTAGGTCTTGCGTGGAATATTGCTCGCACCTTTGGGACGGCTCCGCTCAGTACCTGCTCGATGCTCTGGACAGATTGCAGCGTCGCGCTATTCGCATTATTGGCGATGTAGAGGTAACTAACACCATCGAGCCTCTACAACTTCGTCGTGACATCGCCTCTCTTTGCGCCTTTTACCGAATGTTTCCGACGCCACCACGTCGGCGTTTCGCCGATTGTTTATGCTGAATTTAAACCCGAATACAAGTGGTAGTAATACTTACCCCTAATCCGGTTCGGGTCTCCGGATGTAGCCGGTGGACTTCCTGAGCTAGCTCGAAGGAAGTCGCGGCTCCTGAAGGGCTGCTGTCAATCCACCAAACCGGATGGTACACTTGCCTATTAGGCCACCAGCACTCACTAGTTCAATTGATCAGCGGACTCACACGCGACATTAACTATTTCGGAGAACAATGACAAACGGACTTTCGCACCCCAATATTAGGTGCGCCGCGCAAAACACAATCAATTATATATTTTCTCGAAAACGCGCCGCCCGGTAACCTATTTCAATGTCATTACGTATTCGACTCGACTGACATGTCACAACATGTCAGTCATCCGTACACTGTGTCCTCCTTTTCACACCGTACCAAGAAATTCCAAGATTCCTTCTTCTGTCGTTCATCCCACACTTGGAATTCTCTACCTGCGCACGTGTTTCCTCCATCCTACAACATGGGTTCCTTCAAAAGAGGCGTGAAAAAGCATCTTTTGGGCCGGCAAGGGGAGGGCAGGTAGGATAGTGGATGTCGTCCCTACCTGTCAACTCATTTGGGCCTCTTTCACCGCTTAACATCAGGGAGGTCATTGCCCGGGTCATACATAAAAAAAAAACAGTATAGCTTGATAAGGAGATTACTGTACCTACGAGTGCGAAAGCCTTGTATGTGCCCCGTTCCCCGTGGTTTCCGTGCAGTTGCTGTTACTATTGAAGTCTTTTCTTATGTTTTTGCTTTCGATGCAAGACATACTATTTATAAACTTGAAAACGATTAACCCTTTTATTTAATCAAAGAACACAATATGACATGACATGATGTAACGTCAGTTTATAAAGGCTCAAAAAGACTGGCTCCTATAAAGAGTTTTGTTGTTAATGTTGCCTGATAAATTAAAATTACCAGTAGGTTGTGCACGGGCTGCTAAGACAGGACTTGAGTCACGCATTATCTCACAATTTCAGTGACATAAACTCTATGTCTTAATAATGCCGAAAATGTTGAGGGAATGGACACTGAAGGATCTGTTTTCACTGACTGTTCTGATGCAACTTCCAATAAAGCTAAACGCAAAAGGGCATAAGTATGTAAGGAAAATCTGTAAAAATTGTAACAAAGAGAAGCGAAGTAATCAGAACAAACAGTCGATAGTCAACTCCACGGATACATATTGTTATTGCAACTCACAAATTATTGACAATGAATTGCTACATAGTCACAATACCCAAAAAAAACTTGATATACCATCTTCACAATCACAGCAAGTAGCCGCCTCAGATAGAAAAGAATTACCTAAGCCTTTACAACCAATAGGAAATCTATTATATCACACGTCTGACTCTGCACCTTATGTTGCATCCAGTAACATTTGGTCATTTTTTGAAGCGGAACTCATTTAAAAATATTATTAATGGTAGCCTTAAGAAAATTGGTCGTAATAGAATTGCTATCTCATTCTCAAATTTTGAAGATGCGAACAATTTTCTTCTTCAATTTTTTAATGTAACTCGGATGGGTATAGTAAGGTGTGTACCCTCAGAATGGACAGACGAGGAAGTGATGAGTAATATGACAGTTCCAATAGGATGTGGTTATATTATTAAAATAAGGCGATTAAAAACAAAGTCCCTATTAACGGCAAAATTGAGTTGCTTTCTATTGAGACTGTTGTACTTACTTTTGATGGTCAAGTACTTCCAAAACATGTTTTTCTATACTACAATGCTGTTTCAGTCGATCTTTACATTTTTCCCACAGTACAATGTTTCAGTTGCAGATACGGTCATATTAAAAGTAATTGCAGGTCTACTCCCATACGTTTTAAGTGCGGGCTAGTCATTCAGGAGGAGGTGTTCGTTGCAAAGACGAACTGTTTTAAAGACCGTTTTGTGTTCCGTGACGATGGAACCGTTTCATGTTCCGTTTCAAAGCAGTCTTCGTCGCTCAACCAGTCCTCGGAATGTCTGACGTGAATTGCAACTTAACGACTATGTAAATACAATCTAGAACGCAATGTGACCATTGCGACGTTATCGTTCTTTCAGTTCGTTCTGATCTATGATATTAATAAAATATTAATTATTGAATTATTATTGAACTATTACAGTCGATTATCGTAAAACACTAATTATTATTTTGCTTTTTCGTCTCGTTCGCAACGAGGTGATGGTTATGCTGTGTATCTTACTTATCATGAATTATATAGAGTGCAAGATTGTTTAGTAATAAAAATATAATAATAAATTATAATATGACAACAAAATTATTTATTTAACAGCAAACCCGCAACCACTTCACTTGTTGAAACGAACGTCGACGAGGCTTCGATTACCGTCTACGTTACGTTTCGTTTGTTCGAAGTAGTTCGAACGTTCGGGCGTCGCCGCCGTCGCCGTCCGTCGCCCGCGTCCACTACCACTCAAACCAGGGGGTCTACTCTATTTCTACGAAAAACGAAATTTCGAACGAAATGAGATGATCGCTTTTTGTATGGCGCGTTGCCTAGGTAATGGAAATTAATGTGCAATCATAATTTTTGTGTCATTGTATTCTATAAAGTGTGTCTTTTTAATATACATAACTTAAATATTGATAGAACTTCAGGTTTTGATACAAAAGATGAAAGAACTTTAGTTCCTGATATTATTAATATAGCAATACCGCACGTAGGCGAAAAATAAGAATAAATGTAAGGGCTTAAATATTTATTTTGCAACCGCCTCATCATATATAAAAGGCTAAATTGATTACAGGGAAGCTTGGAAATTACTAGAAAACATATATCTACCACTAGTTGTCCCGGCGAACTTTGCATCACCTTAACTGACAGACGACAGAAGTGTACGGCCATTTTCCAAATACAACACCTTTACATACCCCTTTGAATTTCTTCGCAGATGTGTGCAAGTTACCTCACGATGTTTTCCTTCACCGTAGGAGCGTCGGACAAATCTACATAAGAAATTCGAAAAACATTGGTACTTGAGAGAATCGAACCCCGAACCTCCCAAGTAGAAATCCAGTTCCGAGTCCACAGCACCACCGACGCTCCTTTATTTTGTGAATGTCCATCACAAAATATATAACAAACAAATAATGTTTTTTGTTTGTCCAAAGGATTTCAAATAAATAAACCAAAATAATCAAATATGTATATTTATTACAATAACGAAGAAACATTAATATTTTGACAACTTATTTTGAAAAAGGTGTGCAATAGGTGTGGTTTATTGCTACTGGAAATCTCTTCTAATTGCTAATTGCACTAACCTCGTCTTAGCTTAGGACAGAAAAGAAGTGACAGCTTACAACTTAGGAGTGTTCTAAGCTAAGGCGAGGTTAGTGCAATTGGCCGTATGTGTTGTAAAAAGTAATGTTATACTGCTAATAGCAAACATTGTTAAGAATACATACTGGATTTTTGAGACGGGTCAGTAAGGTCAGGCACCTTAACTGTTATAGATACAGGAAAAGTTCCTAGGACACCTTCCACGACTTTTGTAGATATATTGAACTACATTTACAAAAAAGGTGGAAGGTGATCAAAACGTCGGCCATGAGTAAATCTGAAAAGTATAGTGTTATTTAAATGTGTAGTACTCATGCAAATAAAAGACAGTATTACATTTACAGATATAAGAAAAATGTAACATAATGTAGGTAAAATATTTTCCTCTAACTATAACGCCTTGCTACTCATACATTAGTGAGTTACATTACCAAATAATACAGGATAGATTTCAAACTTGTTAAAATAAAATGATAGCAAGGCTCGCTATCATTTTATTTAATAATGTTATTAATTGTCTTCTAATTGAGTGGCATTAAAAAATGTGTTAATATTATGAGACAACATATGCCACTTATTGGAATAATGGTGTCTTTCACAAACTCTACAACTGTGAGGTATGTGAAAATTATGCTCCTGTATCATAATTATCTTTATAAAACGTGGGACAACATGGAATGAATTATTTATGCAATTATTGAACACAGTGGGATGAAGTATTTGAGGCACGCTTAAAGTATAGTAAACGAATGGACGTGTTTGGCCTTATCAGTGTTGGTGACACTGGTGGAAAATGTGGTAATGGTGGAGCAACTGGACTTCCAGATGATCTGTCTTCGAAAGCTGGTGTGCTGGCTTGAGTATTATCATTGACCTCAACATCCCTTGATACATTCTGAGCCAAATGTCTATTTGCTCTTGTCCAACATGCTCGACAAGCATAGTATGTTGAAATTCTTTAATTATGCTAAAAAAAACATTATAAGTAGATAAAAATGTAAGCTGTACAACTTGTACATTATAATGGAAATTATACTCTTAATAATGTTTATACCTATTGATCATTCTATGATAAAATAACTGTTAATAATTAATTATTGCAATCAATAATGTAGAATCGATTTCCTCTAAGAGATAGGCCACAACCAGTCCAAACCATTTCATAGCCTAGTCTCTCATATTCTGCGGCGTCTGAATGTTCATTCATTCATTGGCAACTGAAACAAAGATAACAATTTTATCAAATACTATTTTTATTGAATTATGTATAAATAAACAGAAATACAAAAACTAAAATAACAATTTGTCAGGTCAGCGACGCCGAAGTGTTCAAACAACAGAAATTAGTTCGATTTAAATGTAAAATAAAAGCCAATAGGCTCATACCTCATCAGATATCCAACATGTGAGTCTGTTTTGGATAGTCAATGGCAGGGGAAGACGCTATTATTATGTCTTGGAAGCCGTTGTATGTACGGCTTCGGCAGTTGATGCATCTCATTTCCAATTAATGAAATGTTAAATCGGAGATCAAAACCAAACAACAAAATCCAAATCGTAGTGCAAAACAAAGTCCTTTAGAAATGCCAAATAAAAATTGAGCTAAGAAGATATCAGTCCGTGTTTAATAGAATAGCCAAAGGTCACCAAAATATAACTTTGAACAATAATCGCAACAAACACAAATTATATTGCAGTCGAATCGAAAAAAAAAAACACCCAACCAAACACTAATAATTATTTTTCGCCGGCCGGACGGACAGAATAACCACAAATTGTATAGAAGATATACAGAATAATCGATAATATATCGCTTGTTAAGAATAATCGATTTTTATAAACCCGTTTTCTTGCATAGCCTACATATTATAATTATTCATATTAATGATAATATCTAGGCTTTATAGTATGTTTTGTATGCGCGTTTAATATATAGTATAATATAGTTTACATCCTCATTACATAGTATAAAATGAAGTCGCTTTCGCTGTCTGTTCGCATAGATCTTTTAAACTACTCAACGGATTTTAATACAGTTTTCAGCAATAGATAGACTGATTCAAGAGGAAGGTTTTTATGTATAATATTGTTATACGAGTATGTATTTTAGTACAGAGGCCGAAAAATTCAATGATTTGTAATGTTATGTCGTAACTCGTAACAAACATATTTTTGTGCGCTTAAATCGCAAACGCTGGCTAAACCTTACGAGAATGTATTACGGAATTGTATATCTTAAAAGGATCGATAAAAAAGTCCGCAATGGTATATATTTATCTCCTAGGGTCATCCACAATAACCATTTTTAGCTTTTATATACCTATTATAAAAATATGTGTTATTTACCAAGCATTTTATACAATACAGTGTTATTCCTTATGCAAATACATTACATACTTTGTACATTTTATGTAGATCAAAAATGCCCTTTACAGTATTTAGTACGTTTCGTCCCGGTTGGCAGCGATGGGCGGGCGCGGGTATTATTATTAGGATATACAAAGATATCCTGTAGTATAAACTAATCATAATATTATTAATCACTCCACAATGCCCCATATTTTTATCTACATTGCACCAGTGCGAAGCCGTGGCGGGTCACTAGTAGATTATAAATGTGTATTTGTCCTTTCATTAAAATGAATCCGATATGTTGTACATCTACCGTGATAGTCTCTCAACTACCGTAAGGTGGACTGGCAAAAAATGCCTAATGGCATTAATTCCGCCTTTGTACACTTAATGTACATAAAGCAATAAAGAAATAATACAGTTTAAAGATAATTTGACAACAAGAATGTCATAATTACAAAGATCCATTCTTTCATAGGTATCACTTTTATTAAACTGCGACTGTCCAATTATAAGCGATCGTGATATATATTTTCTTTAGCGGGCCTATTTAAAGTAGAACAATAGTTTTAATGTCACAGGTGACATTAAAACTATTCTAATTTCTCAAAAGCGATACGCTATGAGTTAGGCGGTAACCCCCCCGGTCCGAATAGACACCATGATCAATATTCATTTCGATTGAAGAATCGATTTGTAACCCTAATCTAATCTGTGTACGAAATGCCGATGAGAGGGCGTAGGACTATTGAAGATGTTCCGTTATAAATAAATTATTCTTTAGAATGCGTATTTTTAAGTTGGAGTTGTTGAGTCTTAAAAATACTGCAGTTAATTATTAATTTTCTTCACTTAATTTTTTATGTATAACAATATTTTGCACATTACGCATTTCTATTAGGCAGAAATGGATCATGTCATTTGGCATGTTTCCTACCACGGTTCTTTTTGATTCGAATATTCGTTCGACCGCAAATAGTTTGACAGATATATTCTCCAAACCTACTCTAATTTACGAAAGTTCGAAACGAAGAATTGAATTTGACAGTTTATTTTTCGGAATTTTGACCTTAAATTAACGAACACAAAAGTGTTAAGTACCTTTTGATATTCGTAATTGTGAGATTTTAAGTAAGTTAATGTGAAATTGCTGTTGGAATACTTTTGCTTGAAGCTCTTTTGCGTGAGGAGTATAAAGAGCGTAGAAAGACCCGACGTTGCCTCGGAAGTAATTTAAATTTAGCGATTCCCGCCTCGGATACAAAATTGCACTCAGTTGAATATTATTTGAGAATTAAAATTGATAATTAAGAAGAGCATCGATTTGCTACGGGGTAACGGAACATGTTATTTTAAGCTAAAATCAGTAATCATCAATATTATTTACATAAAAGCTCAAAATACCTATTGATAGATAAGTACCAAAAAGATTCTCACTTATATTTAGAATGCTTAACTTGAAAACAAACAACACAACACAGAATGTAACTGCGACTGAAACATTCCTTTCTAAAAAAATGTGTCGCAATAGCCGACACTAAAAAAATCACTCGTAAACATTGTTAATGCACTTAAAATAGAACTTCTATTCACCTTCTATATACAAACTCAAATTCCAAGAAATCGTGACTGTTTTCATTTTGACAAAAATGTTTGAGATTATCCATAATTAATTTACTATTTTCTAACAAATTAACGAAAAAATCGCATAATAGGTAATATAATTATCGAAGAAAGGAAAAAGTTTCCGTTTCACTCTATTGACCCCGGAATCATTTTACCCTATCCACCCCATTTTACGACAATGGTCTCACTCCATTGGTTGTTCATATTTTGTTTCACTCTACTGACCCCGGAAACTTATTTGATTCACTCTAATCACCCAACTTTACGGCAATGGTCTCATTCCATTCGTTCTTCATTCGTTCACGAAAGTTGTCTATGGAAACGAAATTATTGTGTGTATCCGAAAATGAAATAGAGTAGCGGCACGTTCGAAATTTCTTTTGATTTTCGTTCGTTGACGAAAGTTCGTTTCGGAGAAACAGAGTAGCAGCCCAGTTGCGAACGAGAACCGTTTCGAGGACTAGTTTTCGTTCTTGAAAAAACGGTTGCGTTTCGTCGTCCAAAAATTTGACGACGACTCACGACAGTTGTTCTGTAGATGAAGACTTTTACAACAATTATTGTTGTTTATGTTCGGGTTCTCATATTGCAAACAGTAAGAAATGTCCAGAGTTCTCTAGACAAAAAGGCGAAAAACTGCATGTCATATGCTGAGGCAATAAAATTACACCCACCAATTACTAAGTTGTATTCTGATGAATCGATTTTGCGATTGTGCGATTTTAACGCACAACATGTGTCTTGGGGAAGCTCTGTATCTAACTACTATGGTCAAAGAGTCCTTGACATTCTTGATAGCAATAATGTACCTATGTTTATTGAACACCGGTAACATTACTCGTAAAAGTCAACCACATGAAGGGTGTCCCTGACTTTGCAATTTCTTCTCCAAATCTTGCTTCTTCCTTAAATTGGTTCACTTTATCATCTTCTTTTGGTACCGATCATTTTGTTATAATTATAAATTTTCCACTTATTACAACTACTTGCCAACGTAAACGCCAGCCTCGCTTAAAGCATAACTTACTTAGAGACCAGTGGAGTTTATTTAAAGAAAAAGTTGATGAACCTACTCTTCCTAATATTCGAAACGACAATCATACGGAAGAATCTTTAGCTTCTTTGATGAAGGAAAGAAGCTGAATAGGCTTACAAGAATAAATCAACCGATGAAAACTATAACATCCTTTTTAATTAAAAGTACTAGAAAGCTGTTCAAACAAAAGAAATGAGAGAGTTGGAGGAAAATTTGTTCATCGATTTCAACTGATACACCGGTCTCTCGCGTTTGGAATAATATTCATCGATTCCGTTGTACATTCAAAGAATCAATATCGCCTTTAATTCTTGATCCAATTGTTGGCGAGTTTCTTGTTATTCTTGCTCCCCTTTTTCTCCCTCTCTGAAAAAATTGCATTTTCTGAAGAAAACGGTATCTGTTCTCCCTTTAAGTATTTCAGAATTGAAAGGTATGTTATATATCTTACTAAGGATTCATCTCCTGGTCATGATGGAAAACCTTACTCATTTATCAGTAATTTGAGTGATTCTAGTCTACATTATATTCTTTCCCTTTTTAACTTCATAATGGAAAATGGTAATATTCCTATTGCATGGAAAGAGCAAGATATCATTTGTTTACGCTTGAGGAAGAGCGAGTGACAACACTGCATATAGTCTGTGCATGTGAGAGCCTGTGGCGGCCGGCCGCATGTTTTTTTTTTTATGTATGACCCGGCAAATGACCTCCTCCTGCCTGATGTTAAGCGGTGAAAGAGGCCCAAATGAGTTGACAGGTAGGGACGACATCCACTATCCTACCTGCCCGCCCCTTGCCGGCCCAAAAGATGCTTTTTCACGCCTATTTTGAAGGAACCCATGTTGTAGTATGGAGGAAACACGTGCGCAAGTAGAGAATTCCAAGTGTGGGATGAACGACAGAAGAAGGAATCTTGGAATTTCTTGGTACGGTGTGAAAAGGAGGACACAGTGTACGGATGACTGACATGATGTGACATGTCAGTCGAGTCGAATACGTAATTACATTGAAATAGGTTACCGGGCGGCGCGTTTTCGAGAAAATATATAATTGATTGTGTTTTGCGCGGCGCACCTAATATTGGGGTGCGAAAGTCCGCTTGTCATTGTTCTCCGAAATAGTTAATGTCGCGAGTGAGTCCGCTGATCAATTGAACTAGTGAGTGCTGGTGGCCTAATAGGCAAGTGTACCATCCGGTTTGGTGGATTGACAGCAGCCCTTCAGGAGCCGCGACTTCCTTCGAGCTAGCTCAGGAAGTCCACCGGCTACATCCGGAGACCCGAACCGGATTAGGGGTAAGTATTACTACCACTTGTATTCGGGTTTAAATTCAGCATAAACAATCGGCGAAACGCCGACGTGGTGGCGTCTACTTTAGGCGCTACCATCATTTGGTAGCAGAGCGTAGTTTGTTGTTAGATTTGATTGATTGATTAGTATTTTGATTAGTATTGTACAATTAATATTGTAATCTTGTTGGTTGTCCAAACGGGCAATATATATTAATTGGATTTGATTGCTGATTTTAAACCGACTACAATCTCATTTGTGGACCGATCTCCCTAACTAGTTGTCATTGTCATTGTATATGAAAAATTGGGGTTAAATGCCTTTTGTTGTTCTAGTTAAGTTCTAGCATTTACCTATATTTGATTTTGGTTTGTTTTTTCATATCTTTGTTTTGCCCTTGAATATTTTGTTTGTTAAGTTGTAAACTTATACTTGAATTTAATTTGTTTAAAAAATGTTGCTGTTAAATGACTTTGCTGTTGTTGTAATACACTATTTTGCTGTGTTAAGCATTTACATTTGATTATGTTTTGTTTGCCCTTGAATATTATGTTTGTTAAGTTCTTGAATTTAATTTGTTTGAAAAATTCTTTTGTTAAATGCCTTTGTTGTTCTACTTAAGTTCTAGCATTTACACTTGATTTTGGTTTGTTTATATATTTTGTTTTGCCTTTGAAGTTCCTCCCGATCTGTTTTGTTGTCTGCGGTTGTCGGTCTGTTTGTTTGTGTATTATTATAGAGTAGGTATCTTAAATTTTGGTGCAAAATGGTGCCGCCAGTCAGCCCGCTTAGTAGTGCCCGCGCGGGTGCACAAAAGATCCTGAGATGGTTTCCTAGTGCCGTCGCTTTGGTAGACCGACCAGACCGAGAACAGGCCTTGTTAATTCGGCATGAGGGAGTACCTGCTCGCTTGAAGGAATTGGAGCAGCTTTTCGTTGCTCATCAACAATATCTGCTCGACCACCCAGCCGAGGGTGCCGCTGAGTTGCGGGCAGTCGAGCAATTTAATGCGGATTATGATCAATGCTTTGAACAGGCGGATGTGATTATAAACAAGGCTCAGGCTATCCTATTCGCCCGGAGGGGTGAGTCGTGCACGCCCGGGGAGGTCAAGCCTACCCCGGCCGGCTTGCTGGGCAGACTGCCCACCTTGGACATCCCAACCTTTGATGGGAACCTGGCTGCTTGGATGGGGTTCATTAACCTCTTTGATAGCCTGGTCCACTCGAGGGACGACCTGTTCCCTAGCCAGAAATTGGCCTATTTGCTCTCTGCCTTACGTGGAGAGGCTGGTGTGCTTGTCCAGCATCTACCTGTCAACGATGACAGTTATGACATTGCAAGGGCGCTGTTGACCGCCCGGTATCAGAATGTTCACTTGCTAGCGGACACACATGTGGCTGCCATTTTAGGGCTGCCATGAGTATCGCGGGTCTCCTCATTGAGGAAGGAGATTTTGAACCCGCTGCTAAGCGCTATTAACGCGCTCAAACGACTTGACCTACCGGTGGACCAGTGGTCCTTCATATTGCTGCACCTCATCCTCAATAAGCTTCCCATGGAGATGAAAGGGCGCTATAGTGCCTCGTACCTACCCCCCTATTCGGATCTCCTCAGATTTTTGGAGGATGAGTGTCGGATGACCGACCACTTGGATCTGGCTCCTATTCCGGGACCGAGTACAGGCCGCTATGAGGCGACCCGGGCAGCGCCACGGAGAGAGCGCCGCCCGTACAAGCAGTATACTGCAGTGCGGCAGAACTCTTCAAACGGAGAGAGGCCGCTGCCTTGCAAGTGTTGCAAGCGGGATGGCCATAGTGTGCCGGCCTGTCCCAAATTTGTCGGCCTACGCACCGAGGGGCGTAGGAATATGGCCAAGCAGCGGAATTGGTGCTACCGCTGCCTGGGGGCTCATATGGCATCGGCTTGCCCCCACCCACGAGATTGCCACTGTTGTGGAGGGGCCCATCACCCCCTTTTGTGCTTCAATAGTAGGGACACTCGTGAGGTGGTGAGAGAGAGGGACTCGCACACGGGCGGGGGCCCTCGTAGGTCACCCACATCTCCGAGGAGATCGGAGGGGCGTGCCACCCCTCCGCGGAGATTGGACAGACGCCCCCCCTCCCGTGAGACGATTGGGCGCCCCACCCCCCCTACGAGCGGGGGAAGGGGGGTCGACGCGCCGCTTCTGAGGCGCCACCGCGGGATTGGGCCGCGGTTATTAGGGAGCCACGCCGGGAGCCGATACGTTTCTCTCCCCCTTTGATGGAGAGACCTCGTTTGTCACGGGCTCCCCCAACCTTCGCCTATCATGGGCACCGCCCGGCCCCCCGATACAGCTTTGGTCGGGGTGTGTACGTGCCGGATTGGGACCCGCTCGAGCGCCTTGAGCGCCCTACTCCTCCGCCGCGCACGCATTTTTTTTCGGACCCCCCATCCCCGGGATGCTCATGATGACGGGAGCTCAGGGTTGCATTGCCTCCAGCTGGCTGGTCCGGCAGTTGAGTTTGAACACATCTCCATGCCTTGAATCGGTACGAGGAATCGGAGACCTGCGGATCCCGGATCCGATCCGGTCAGGTTTTGTTCTCCTTCTCCCCCCACTTCTCTTCAGCGCCCAAAATTGGCGCTACCGCGATTGTTTTTGAGAAGGTTGTTGGTCAGCTTCCGCAACAGCACGTTTCGCGCGCTGTATTTGATGCGACATCAGGATTGACCTTGGCTGACCCTTCCTTCCACCGAACCGGTCCGATTCACTTATTGCTCGGTGCCGATGTTCTAGGCCGCGTGTATTGTGGGAAGAGGAGAGAGTTACAGACGGGTGGGCTGGTAGCCTTATCTACATCGCTTGGGTTTGTAGTGATGGGACCAGTTAGGCATAACCCACCATCTCCATCGGTGGACTGTTAGCTCCACCTTATCGGATGTCCTTCAACGGTTTTGGGAGGTGGAAGAGCCACCTACCGTGAAGCGAGTGAACCCCTTAGACGAGGAGTGTGAGTTGTTCTACCAGAACAATACAGGTCGCCGTCACTCGGGACGGCTGATCACTCGTTTGCCCTTTTTGTCAGTGCGCGCCCCTCACTTGGCAGCTCCCGGCCGTTGGCCGAGAAGCGGCTGCTGTCCATGGAGCGTCGTATGAGTAGGAACTCCGACTTCAAACAGAAGTATGTCGACTTCATGCGAGAATATGAGCAACTGGGGCACATGTCGGTCTCGCGACTGGACTGGCGAAACGAGGAACATAATTTTCTTCCTCGCCACGCGGTTTTGAAACCTTCCACTGGGAAGATACGCGTTGTTTTTGATGGGTCAGCTCCCACGTCTACCGGAGTTTCGCTGAATCAATGTCTGCATGCTGGACCGAAGTTGCACCACGAGGTGGGTGATGTATTGACCAACTTCCGTCGCCATGCCGTCGTCTTTGTGACCGATATCCGGATGATGTTTCGGCAGACTGTGATTCACCCGGACGATAGACGATATCAGCTCATATTATGGAGGGAGGAACCCAGAGATCCCATGCTAGTCTACGAGCTGAACACCAATACATACGGTTTGCGTTCGAGCTCCTTTGTGGCAATTCGCTCACTTGTGGAACTCGCTGAACGTGAGCGGTTACGATACCCTCGCGCATCCTTGGTTCTCAAGGAGGATGCATTTGTGGATGATATTTGTACGGGCTCCTCTAGTGTCGAGGAAGCCTTGATTTTGCGAGATGAACTAATTGCTCTTCTCGGGGCTGGTGGTTATGAATTGAGGAAGTGGATGTCCAACTCACCTCAGCTTTTGTGTGACTTGCCAGACGACCACCAGCAGGAGCCTCATATCTTTGAGAATGCCAACACTCCAGACTTACTGTCTGTTTTGGGAGTGCAATACAGACCTGTCCAGAACACGTTCACCTATCGATTGGAGCTGCCAAGCCCCAAGGTCTGGACGAAACGGTTGGTTTTATCTACAGTAGCTCGTACCTTTGACCCAAATGGCTGGATTAGTCCCGTAGTGTTTTGGATGAAGTGCTTCTTACAGGAACTTTGGTCAGCCGAAGTGTCGTGGGATGAGCCCCTCTCGGGCCGTTTGCTGCGTGATTGGGAGTCCTTCATATCGTCTCTCCCCGACATTAACCGTGTTAGTATCCCTAGACATATACTGCCTAAGGGACGGTTTACGGCCAGCCTTCATGGCTTTTGTGACGCGTCTGAGAGTGGATACGCAGCCGTCGTATATATCCGGATGGTCGATGATAGAGGAACTGTTAAGCTCCACTTGCTAATTGCGAAGAGTAAAGTTGCTCCACTTCGGACTCGATTAACGATTCCGAAGTTAGAATTGTCTGGAGCTACTCTTCTGGTTCGTTTGATGAACCACGTGGTTGACACCCTGGGACGTAGTGTGGACTTTGAGTCGCTCTTTGCTTGGTCCGACAGTCAGGTTGTCCTGTGTTGGATTAAGAACTCCGTCCACTCCCTGGAGGTATTTGTGACCAATCGGGTATCCCAAATACAGGCCTCGAAGGCCCCGTTGATTTGGCGCCACGTGCCAGGTGAAATAAACCCTGCTGACTGTGCATCACGTGGCAGCGAAGCCCCTCAGTTTATTGACCACACTCTATGGTGGGGTCCCGAATGGTTGTTACAGCCGTCTTGGCCTTCAACACCAGCTGTGGTGAAGGCACCAAATCCGGGCTTGCGTGTTCACGCTGTCGAGACTATGGCGGCTCCAGAACGGGAATTTTTATTAGACCGCTACAGTTCTCTGGACAAGTTGCTCGGCGTGACCGCTTGGATAAGAAGATTTATTCGAAATTGTCGCCGGCCTCAGGACAAAAATTTGTGTCCTCTCCGCAGGAGCGCCAAGATGCTCTTTTGCATTGAGTGCGTATGACCCAGTCTAGAGCGTTTGAACCGGAACTTAAGATTTTCCATACAGGGACGTCCAAATTAAAGGGACCCTTGGTGCGTTTGACTCCCTTTCTGGATGATAAGGGATTGTTGCGTGTAGGAGGCCGATTGAGGCACGCTAACTTGCCTTATAGATCACGCCATCCCCTGTTGCTCCCCATGGACGGACCATTGGTGCGATTGTTGATCATTGATCGCCATGTGAAGAATGCTCATGCCGGATGTAATGCATTGACCGCGCTCCTCCAACGGGAGTTTTGGATTTTATCAGCGCGAAGAATATTCCGATCTGTTATTTTTCGATGTCTGCCCTGCTATCGTTTACGCCCCGAGACGATGCAGCCCCAAATGGGTGATTTGCCTGCTGATCGTGTGCACGAATCGATGACCTTCTTAGGAGTTGGAACTGATTTCGCGGGACCATTCACTATAAAAACGTCGCGACTCCGTAATGCTAAGACTGAAAAGGCTTACTTGTGTGTGTTTGTTTGTTTGGCCACTAAAGCCGTTCATTTGGAGGTGGTGAGTGCACTCACCATGGACGCTTTCTTAGCAGCGTTAGGCAGATTTGTTTCCCGCCGGGGACTGCCTTCTCTAATTCGGTCCGATTGTGGGACGAACTTCAAGGGCACTGAGTTTACCTCATGAGTCCATTTGTGGCGTGGCAGGAGCGTGGGCAGGTACTCCTTCAGCCAGCGCTGCCAAAACAAATTGCGAGCCGCTGCGCCATACGCCATCTGCGACGCAGGCAAAGGTCAGCATCGGAATACTTCCCCACAGCTGGACCATTCGATGACGAACCTATTAAAAAATGATTAGGTGTGATGTGAGCGCTTCAGGGTAAAATGGATCAGTAGACACATGGGTTAATGGACGACTGTTTACCAATGCTTCCACTTCGATTCTACCGACTGTGCTATTTGTGTCTCGACGTATTAAACCTCTAATCTCATTCGCCACCGCAGTTTTTATTTTCATCAGCCGCATCCGTTACAGGCACTGATAGACATATAAGAGAAGTTTGTGAATTTTTAGATAAAAATAATATAGAGATCGGATCCACACTCTCCCGTAGGGGGGTAACATGGCGATACTCCCCGCCGTCTTGCCCTCACTGGGGAGGAATTTTTGAATCTGTCGTAAAGGCCGCCCGTAAAGACTCACCTTCGCCGCGTTATTGGGAAGACTATTCTCACGTTCGAGGAACTCGCGACGGTGTTTTATAAGATTGAGGCGGTTCTCAACTCGCCTCCGTTATGTCCGTTGTCTACCGACGCGAACGATTTGCAGGCCCTCACGCCGGGCCATTTCTTAATAGGCAGACCACTTAACGCTCTGTCCGAGTATCCTTACAGAGATATCAATCCAGGACGCCTTTCGCGGTTTGAGTTGCTCTAGCAGCTTACCCATAGCTTCTGGCGCCGCTGGCACCTTGAATACTTACACATTTTGCAACAGCGCGTTAAGTGGTCAGATAAGACAAACCCACCGAGGGTTGGAGACCTCGTGTTAGTGAAGGACCCAAACCTGCCACCCCTACGTTGGCGTCGCGGACGCATTGTCCAACTTACTCCAGGGTCTGATGGTGTGCCCAGGTTTGCCGAGGTCCTAGTAGGGGAATCTGTTTTGAAGCGCGCGGTCGCTACCCTTTCTTGCCTCCCCTTAGACTGATTTGGCGGACAGTGTTTTTCATTAATCAACTATGTTTTTCATTACCTGCTTCTTTAAAAATGCTTAAAAGTTGATTAGATAATAAAGGTCTCACATTATCTGTTCCAAAAAATTCTTTAGTTTTATTTTCTAGATTAAGATTTCCTCCTGCTATTAATGTTATGTATGATAATATGCGTTTACTCACTAATAGTGAGGTTAAAATAAGAGTTATTGTTGACAGTAAAATGTCTGGCCTATCTCACTGTTATTATGTAGCAGCTACATGTGAACGGACATTTAACATAATAAGATGTTTATCAGGAGTTTGGTGGGGAGCTCAACCTGCTTCTTTGAAATTAATCTATAATGCATTAATACGGAGTGTCTTGGACTATGGTACATATTTTTTTGTAACCATGTAGCTTACTAGGCTTAAAAGAATTCGACGGAGTCCAATCCAAGTCTTTGCGCTTAATTACTGGCGCCATGAAATTCAGTCCCATTAATACTCTTCAGGTAGAATGTGGTGAACCTCCGTTAAAATTCCGCCGCCAATACTTATCTGCCCCCCTAGACAAGACGCATTTCGAAAATCGCTAACGCAATCGCTAGAAGGAAAATGTAGGCGATTTGACATAAGCCGTCGCTTAGCTTTCGAGCGCAATTGCCTTCCAATCGGGGGGTCGGGGTTCGAGACCTGCCATGTACCAATGTGTTTTTCGTTTCGAATTTCATATGTACATTTGTCTGACGCTCCTACGGTGAAGGAAAACATCGTGAGGCAACCTGCATACATCTGCGAAGAAATTCAATGATGTATGTGAAGTCGACCAATCCGCACTGGGCCAGCGTGGTTGACTAAGGCCTAATCACCCTAATATAGGGTAGGCTCGAGCCCCTCGGTGGGGACGTATATGGGCTGTGATGATGATGTCAAATCTCATACATTGTCCATTTAGCGATTGCGTTAGCGATTATCGAAAGACATCTTGTCTGATAGATATTTATTTTCCGTGCCTTTCAGTTTTTAAACCATCCTCTTTAAACAAAACTTTCCCTTCTATCTGAATTAATAAATTCATCCTCATACTGGATACATAAATCCCTTATTATTATCAGTTTTCAAAAATTTATTTCACTACTAGCCCCAATGCATCGATCCAATTTTCTCCCTCTTTTTTTTTGTTGCAGCTATATAACTTTTATCCTTGACCCCGTAATTCACTTCGTTTCTGATATTCGGAAATGTGATAAAAATGTGAAGTTTAATTTTTTGGCCTTACTAGATGACACTTGGAAAGATTGGCATCATATGTATTATGATGCGTCAAAGACTTCTCCTTCTAGTAACGTGGGTGTAGGTACTTATCACACCCAATACAAAATCATACAACGATTTAAACTTCCCCCTGAGACGTCAGTATTCTCCGGAGAATGCTTTGGTATTTTTTAAATGCTTAGTATTTATATTCTATTAGCCAAATTAAAAAGACGATTATATTTTCTGATTCTAAGAGTGATCTGGAACCTCTGTGTAAATTTTCTTTTTAAACTAATTGTATATATCCAATCATTATAGATTGCCGTAAATTACTTTACCAATGCTTATCTCGTAGTTTCCACGTAGAGTTTGCGTGGATTCCTGGACATCGTAATATACCCGGTAATGAAAAAGTAGATACATTAGCTAACCTTGCTTCTAGCTGTGGAGATCCATTCCCTTATAAAAATTACTGTTGCGATCTGACAGCCCGAGCAAAACTTTCGCTTAGAATTTCTTGGGAAGAAGACTGGAATAAAAGCTCAGAACTTAAAGGTAGATACTATAAATCCATTTATCCTCTTATTCCGATAAGGCCATGGTTTACTAGTATGGTTTTATGTAATAATAATAATAACTAATAATATTTTTTTTAACCCAGTTAAAAAGATTTTAGATCTACCGCAGTGGGAGTGGGGCCCTGCTGCGGTTATGTGGGACTCACCTCGCATAATCGAGGTATACCCACTAAAAATACTGGGGGGCTCCGTCAAATCGCATTCTCGACAAACAAAGGGTACTCTCGCAATCGTTTTGTGTGTCCAGAGTGATGCCTCCCGACTATACCGAGCTCCTCTCAAGGATAGGGAGTGTCTGCGAAGCACCTTCAGCACCCCCTCAGCATAGGGGTTATTAGTGCGAGCACAGAACACAGACCTCTTACTATGTTCTGTGAATGCCAGTGACGGGAACCCCACTCCGTCACCGCGACCCCTCTGGCAGCTGGTGGAGGGCGTAAGTTCGCCTCCTCCTACCCGGCCGCCGCTTGAGGGACGGGTCAGCATTAGGATCATCCTCGCGAACCCGTTCTGCGGCCTCCTATGCAAGGACTTCCTCGCAGAAGGAGGCAAACGCCCTCCAACATAACTCACTGCTCATGCTGACTATCTTTTCGACGACGGCCGGCAGTGACAGGTCACCCCCGATATCGGAAACGAGGGCGGCCCGCTGAACAGCCCACGACGGGCAATGTTCTAGCGTGTGCTGCGCGTTGTCCTCGTCTGCTCCGCACTTGTGGCACCGCGGGGTGTTCTCCCTTCGAGCAATTTTGTGCATATACTTGCCGAAGCACCCATGCCCCGACAGGATCTGCGTGAGTCGGAAGGTCAGCACCCCGTGATGTCTCTCCGTCTAACGACTAAGGACAGGCCGGATTGCGGACGGTACTCGTCTTAGCCTTCTGCCTGACGGTAGGCCGCACTCTGTTGGTACACCTCGAATAAAACCGAGGCGTCCAGCTCCAAAGATGGGGTGCCCGTCAACACGCACGCTGCCCCGTGGGAAACGGATGCGGTACCCTCGAATAACTCTGACGGCCATGACCCGCTGTGGATGTCTTAACAGAGCCTTATTTGTAGCCGACAGGGTATTGACCCATACAGGAGCACCATAAAGGGCCATGGACCGCACAACCCCCGTAAATAGGCGGCGGCATGTATCACCCGGCCCGCCGAGATTGGACAAAAGGGACGCCTTTTCAAAGGTGCCCGTGTCATGATTTAAAAAAATATGTAAGTAATTGTTTTGAATCTTGACTACGTATCCCTACAGCATTATTAATATAGCCCAATTTCATTACATAATTGTCAATACAAGGTGTTCCAATAAAATAAATCAATAGTATTAATGTTACATAAATAGGAAATTACTGAAAAGGCAACACAAAGGACGTTTAGGCATCCGTAGACGTATAGGTAATAGACAAATAATATAAGACGGGAGTTAGAAGGGACACTCTCACATTCTGACTGCAGTAGCCGAAGTGGAGAAACGACGAAGAAATGTCAGTACGATACGGAGCGTGACGTGGTTAATTCAACCCATAACTTACCTGATTTACACTCGCGTCTCGAGGCTCGGCTCGCGGCTCGGCTCGTGTCTCGCGGAAGAGCGCGTGAGTTCGTCGAGGTGTTTACACTCTCGCAATGCGTTCAGTTGCTTTCGAGCTTTCAGGAATGAAGGACGTCGAAGTATGAGCGGCATCAACGCTGTGCTTAGCCAGCATATACCCTATAACTACGTAAATAATTTGACTAAATATGACTTTTTATTCTTGGGGCTCCAAATTATAGGCCGCTTTTGAGAATGTTCAATGAAGTGTAAGGTTTCGACTGTAGTAAATTTTTTAAAAATAAAAGAAAGATGAATAAATCAATAAAGAAAAATTTAATTTTGGGAAGGGATCGAACCCGCGTCTTCAACATACCGTGTTGACGCCTTGACCACTCGGCCTTCGAGGTCTTACCAGCCCCGACAAAAATTTAACTATTGATATCTTTTGTACTCTGTTAACCAAAGTAATCTTTATTCACTCTTAATCACTACGTATCAACTTTGAAATATTTAAAGATTTTTAAAAAATTGATAAAAAATAAAGCAAAATTACAAGTTTTATATGAGGCTCGCGCGCGAGTGTAAACACGCGCTCGCGCGTATGCGAGCCACGACGCGAGCCTTGCGAGTGGCGAGACGAGCGGCGAGCCGAGCCACGAGCTCAGTATTTACACTCGCGTCTCGTGGCTCGGCTCGTGGCTCGTCTCGCGGCTTGCACGCGAGTGTAAATGGGGTAATACAAACCCCGTTCGATTAGTTTTTCCGTGAAACATTGATTCCCGTCGAACAAACCGTGATAAAATGTATCATATTATGTGTAATTCCAGGTCATAAAATCCATCTGTGTACCAAATTCCATCCTAATCTGCCAAGTTATTTGTGCGTGAGGAATAACAAACATCCATATATCGTCGCCGTAGAGCGAAAAGTCACCAAGTCGACATTTGGCTAAAATTGAGTTAGACATGTCGTCAAAATCTCCAAATTTTTCTACATATTTCAACCTTACAGCCATGTATATATGTACCATAGTTTTTATTTTAGAAAGTGCAAAAAATCACTCATTCTACATTTAGAATACAACTCATTAGTTGAAAACTAATTAACATACTTAATTATTTTATCACTGTTTGGTTGAATTACAAATTTGTACCTAAATCGGGTTAGTTACTTTTCTCCTTTACAAAATTTGAACTCAATCCAGGAAAAAATCGAAGGCGAAAACTGACCAAGTTTATTTAATGACTACTCGATCGACAAATAAAATAATTACACTATCATAATGCTATAGCGAGAATTCATTAAACTTTTTTACACAGTTCTATCCTTATACTGTGATCACAAAACTTTGTTTAGAATATTCGCCAAAATCTTTTGGTGAATATTTTAATCAAGATCTTTAGACGGGTCTGATACTTGGGTGAATTTCGCACCCAACTTGGTTAGTTTTGCTCTTGTATCAGACTGGTTGATCGTCTAATATGCGATCGCGTATGACCTATATTGCTCTTTTTCCGATTTCAGAGGCTAAAAAAGACTTTATTGTTCTTTGTAGCAAGGGTACCCCAAGAATCTCACACATGGTACACGTCTCTAACTTTATAGTCATAATAATCAACCCGTGTTTATCCACTGCTGGACATAGGTCTCTCCCATGGCACGCTACTTACCCTTATATCCGATAGTCCTCATCCAACCATCACCAGCCACTTTACGGATGCCGTAGCTCCACTAATGACTTGCCGGGGGGTATCCTACACTGTTTGCCAAGATGCGGTCGCCAATTAACTTCTCGACACCTAAATGTAATGCCAATCGACTAGACAGCGTTGCAAGAACTCCAGGACAACCTAGGTTTCAACAGAGTTAAATGATTTCGCATAATCCTTAAATATAAGTTGGAGTGGCTGATTGTATTTTTCGGTTTTTAAATAATTTGCCACATCGTGTGGATTTCATTTACTGTACTGTAACCTCTTCGAAACCCGGACTGTTCCGTGGGCTGAAACTCATCGAGTCTCTATGCCAGGCGATTTGAAACGATCCTTGAGAATAGCTTATAGACGTGGCTTAGGAATAATGTCGGTCTATAGTTTTTAAGAAATTTCTGAAGATGAAGATAAACCACGCTTCTATTCCACGCCCTTAAAGTCCTCCCGGTAGTAGCGTTGAATATATGCTGCAATTCTTTTGAAACGGAAGCCCTGCCTGGTTTAAAAGGATATCATGTTCCTATTTTTGAACTGTCACAAAGTTGCCCCAATTTATTATAATGTGCCAAGCAAATGACTCCATTCCATCTGATGATCCAGATACAATGAAGTCATTTGCTTGGCATCACAAAGTCCAAATACGAAGATAGCTAATGCAGGAGAGGGAATACACGCTACACTAGCCACCCTCATCTTGCCCACCTGCAACGTGCTTCTTCGCGTGCTGACACAGAGTTCCATTTTTTGATTTTGCACCAGAGAAATGAGTTGCCAAATTTCTAAGTTCGGGTTGGAATGGTAATCAAAGTAATACGTTGACTGCACAGGCCATCACGTATCGCCCTTAAAAGGAAAGAAAAAGGAGGGGTTAGGGAAAAAAACTCTTCAAAACACTCGCCATGGTAAATTGGATAGAACACTAATAGTGACCTAACATTGCTAGGTAATTCGAGTTTGCTAGGTAGTTTGAGTTTGTTGGTCACCTTTATATCGCCAATGATGCATGTCGCACCTCTGTAGCTTATCCAAAATGACAAGTAAGTGAAGTGATGGTGGAGCCATCCCAGAGGTGTGAGAAATATTCTACACAAGACCGTACTTGCGTTTTGTATAGCAAGCATTGTTGCTCAGCTGTGAAGAATCTCCGCACATTGTTTAAGGCCCCGAGTTTTCGTGAAACTATTTTTAACATGCTTTCCATATCGAGCATGTAAGACTGCTTTGCAAACCCAGTCTTGTGCCCTGAAGAGAATGAAGGGGAAGGAACAGTGAAGTTTTTCTGGGCCCCATTTGGATATGAGGTCGAAAATCTGGTTAAGTTTAGTCACAAGATTCTCCTGTCTTTCTCTGATGTTTGCCCATCCAGATACTGCGTGTCCGAAATAGCCCGCAACGTATGTTTCTAAGAGAAATCTTATCATTAATATGCAGAAGAAAGAGTGTCGTAGATAGAACGGAACCCTGGGTGCACCGGCAGTAAGGGGGAATAAATTGGAAATTGCATCCATCTGCAAGGACATGAATTCTTTGCTCATGCAGGAATACAGCCACCCAGATACACACGAATAGGTACAACCGTACGACCGAAGCTCGTAAAGAAGACTTTTGTGCCAGACCCTGTCAATAGCTTTGACAATGTCGTGTGCTATCTCGACCTACTCAATAAACTTGACCGACTTCTAAATAACTGCATTCGATTCGTTTTTAATTTTAGAAAGTTTAATCATGTCTCTATATATCGGCTTCGCTTGAAATGGTTGCCTATACGGCAGCGCAGGCACATGAGAATGTTAACTACACTCTATTCTTCGCTAACAG
The DNA here is from genome assembly GCA_963935595.1 of Schoenobius gigantellus. NCBI lineage: Eukaryota > Metazoa > Arthropoda > Insecta > Lepidoptera > Crambidae > Schoenobius > Schoenobius gigantellus. The sequence goes on along the minus strand of OZ012541.1, from coordinate 41,814,007 downwards.
TCCCAATACCATAAGTTACCTTAAAAATAATTTTGAATTTTTATGCTCCTCCCATGATACATCCCTTCGTTCTGCCTATAATGGTTTTCTCAAATGTCCCTCTCATAAATCTGATATCGTACATTCTTCTCTCCTTGTTCAGTCGACCTTTCTTTGGAATGCACCCTCTATTGATGTCAGAAAGTCAACCAGTTACTTTGGTTTTAATTACAAATTACAAAATCTTCACCACACAAATCATTTGGTTACTTAACTATAACTGCGAATTATCCTCATACATTAGGAATATATTATTACTTTATTTTTGTAGACTGCTAGAAAATACTTTTGGCGTTAAGTCCACCTCTGTACACAGATGTAGGTACTGAAAGTATTAATTAATAAATAAATAGCACCATTATTTGTATTCGATTGACCAGAAACGACGTTCGAGCTTAATATTAACGATCAAAGTGAAGAAGAATGGAATTAATTTAATTATGATTTTTATTTATAATATTTCTGTTTGTCTTTTTTAATCAATAAATTGAAGAAGTACGATAATGCATTTCATTCACTCTTTTTTGTATTGATAATGAAAAATTAGTAAATAATATATTAAAAAACAGTTCAAATTAGAAAGTTACGAATAATCATTAAAATATCTATTGGATTTCCAAAAAAAAGGCATATTCTAACTAACTAGCTTTATTCTTCTTAAAACCGGTTCAGATACGGGTGAAAAGTCACTAACTCTATTTACAATTCAATAACAAAAAATGTTGGTACATTTGAGGATGTAAAACTAACTATGTTTGTATTTTTCCATTATCTCAGTAATTTTAAGTGATTCGTTAAAAGTAATAATGTCACCCGAAGCGCATAACTATGTTCTAAGAGATGAAACCATAAAATTCAAATTATCTCATACAAAAACTACGTTATGATTTTTTTTGTTTTAAAAAACTTTAAACCTTCATAACTCAAAACATGTTTTGACCGACTTGGTGATTTTTCGCTCTACGGCGACGATATCCTCACAAACTTTCACGTATATGATATTAGTATGAAGAAAGATTGTACCACACAGTAGTTCGAAGTAGTCGCCACAGAGTACCTTTTGTAGTCGCGTAAACGAGTAACACAGTTTTTTGGACCTTTCAGGCATACCAGCAGGCGTAGCACGGGCTGCCAAGAAATTTGTGATAAGACTCAGTGACAGTATCCCTTGAGGAGCGTCAAGAAATTTTTATCACGTCAGTCACTAAGGCTGCGGTCCGAAAATCAATAAGAGTCACTATTAGCGCGCTCAAACGCGTCCCGAAATGTTGTGAGCGCACTAATGTTAGGCATGAAGAGCCACATGACGTCATCGTTAACGTCATAAAGAACTTACGGCGCTAATGCTCTTGAGTGAAATCACTTTATGCGAGCTGGCAGTCTGACGTTTGATAATTTGTGTTTTTCGGTTCAAAACGAATGTACCTGTTCCTCCGGACCGAAATCTTCTAGCACTTATAATGTTATTTTTAATTTGGACCAGGCGATTATAATCGTTAGCACTGTGAGCGCTGTTATCGGACCGCAGCCTAAATACGCGCCACCGTGCTACTCTATAATAGTAACATAATCTCTTTTACGCCTTTCCTCCATGTATCTCCACAAAATTGCGCAAGCCTTTGTTGCTGCAATAGGCTAGTTGACCCTTTTTTAAAGTAGGGCTTAAAATGTTCATAATTGTTGTATTAGACCATAGCACATTAATATTATTTTTTTCGATGGCTAAAAAGTGCAAAAAATCTATTTTAAATTAAGATTTTCAATTTTGGACCGAAAACACGGTCAGCCATGATAGTCTGTTCATTATCTGTGGCAATGACGTCAGTCTTATAGTAAACAAAGCACGGGGGCGAAATAACCTCACAAAAACAATGCTTTCTATTAAATATCACAAAATATAGTAAAACTGTATATGGAACGGGACAATAGAACAGGAATATTAGAAATACCTCTTCAAAGACTCCAGGAAATCTGTGGATTAGACGTACCCAGTGACATAGACATGCGAAATATTTGGTTAACACTCGCTTAAAGAAATCCTGTAACTATCTACTGAAACTCAAATGTATTTTTGCGAAAATCACATTAATGTAAGTACTATAACTGAATAACTCAATCTGTGTAGGTACTTCAGTTTCAACTTAAACAAAATAGAAGTTTTTAGGTTGTATGTAAAATCAAATCTGTATGTAAATTAATTCAATTTTTATCTTTCAGTTAGAATGAAAACTGACTGCAGCCGACCAACCAAATTTTAACTTGACCAGAAAACTGAGAGAAAACTTGACCATTTACGCCTTTTTGATTTAATCTAAGTTATACACTGACACTAGATAATATTTCAAAGAAAAGAATATGTACTTATGTCCAATTGAAGAATGATGTAATTGAATATTAATTAAAAAGTATGTAATACAAACAAAAATATCAAAGATTCATAATGAATATATTTATCTAAACAACTTTTACTTGAATTTAGTGAGTACCAAATTAAAATTTGTTGCTTTCAGTGGTTACTTAATGAGAACTATTGTGTACTAACCTGTTCTCCTCTTGACAACGAGATTGATAAGGCAGTAAAAGTTGTGCAACATAATACAAAGCAGTGCATGCTCAGCCACAACATCAAAATGTGACCCGTAAACTAGAACAACATTATGTCAACAAAATAACTCAAGTATTCATATACCAAAGCACCATAGAAGTAAATAGGTCCAGTTTGGTAAAACTGAAAGATGTTATATCTTCACTGATTAAACCTGCTGGCCACCATGGCTGGTAAATTTCAGAACAGCTTATGCAAGAATATGCAAGTTATCCATTTTAAAGCCATATACAAATATATTAAATGTGATTGCTGTGTTGTCAGCCTGTGCTCTTCTTAATTTACAAGACCCTTCTTATTAAATAAATAATATAAAGAATTTTTTTTCTTTACTTTATACATAACTAACATCTAAAGATGACATAATAAATTTTTGTACTACATTAGTCATTATGTTCTTCACAAAAAAAAATGTTCTATGTTTATTTGACAATAATGACTTGTAAAGGTTTAAGTTAAATCAAAATATTTTAATTTGAAATGCATGTGTTTTATTTTTCTGTTACACCTTAAAAGATTTATAATATTTTATAGGTTTGTTGTACAAATAGGTTGAATAGAGTTAGATCAAATTTATTAATTTGTATATATTGCCTTAAGGTCGCAGGTAATAAAAGTCAAAATAATAGTAAAGTGATTTATTATGAAGTAATACTTTCATATAATTTAGGAAAAATGTAGTATAGTTTCCAAAATGACACTATTTGATCAATAAGTTTTTTGACATTCAGATTGTTAGAACAAATACCTATTATAGCTAATATTGTCACCTTTTGAGTGTTTTCAAAATGACATACTGCTAGCAACACAAAAGTATATAAGTTTTGTTTGCTTTAGCACAAAACATCTGCATCTATACTTGAGTTAAGCATACTGTTCACAGTTTTCCGTCTTTGATAATTAACATTATCTTCAGTAAAAGAGCATGACAATTTTGTATTAATCTAATTTTATGGATACCGTTTGTTGAATAGACTATTACAGGGTATTAATCAGAAATGAGGTCACATTTTGCAAATTTCAACCCAAATCTTCATCTTTCAACTTTTATCCACATTTCATTATACTCGTAGGTGTCTACAAGATTTCCCACCAAAAATCTTCCCAACAAAAGAACCATCATGTGTTATGCACTGGCTGACTTTATAGCACATGGAAGCTATTATTGTTTATAACGAAGTTCGAACTAAAGAGCACTTCTGTATTGATGATTCGTGGTTTAGTTTTCTATGCACTTTATTCTTTCTTCATTGAAGAGGTCTTTTATTTTTTAAGAAATATGTCACAATCTGTGTCTGTGAATGTATATATATTTTTTCTCCCAGTAATTTTCTTCATGCTTGACAAATGAACAACTGCCAATCTTTCTTTTTTTATGTTCATTTACAAATTCTTGCAGTACTACACTGGTATTTGACACATGATCCTGATGTTTTCTTTTCAACATTTCTCTTGAAGTAAATATTTTTAGTGTTTATTTGACTTTTGAGAGATAGAATTCTATCCAATAGCATTCAACTGCTGTACAAAATAGCTACTCACTGTGATGGTGCAACCACACCAAAAATGCATGTTTGCAACTCTCTTCTGCCGCGTGACAATCTTGACAAGTACACTTGTAACCGTTCTTCATTATAACAGTATTGAAACTGTACTTATATTGTTTAGAGCGATACACAAAGAATCTCCTGACCATCAATGTCTATTTTCGGAAGATTTGTACTATCTGCTCTCACAAATCCAACATCAATGGTTGATTTTGCTATTAATACAAATAATTTACGATATTTACAAATATAATAACGGAGACTTGGACGATTTTTTGCCAGTTTTAAGAAAGAATAGTGCAAATCGACGAGTTGTTGAATCAAATTTGACATTTCTTTGTTTACTATATGATTGACGTCACGGCCCTGACCACAGGATATCAAAGCGTTTACGGCGTGAGATAAAAAAAGATTATTTCTAGCATTTTCAAATTAAAATTTTACAGCAATCATTCATTGTTATTTATTAAAATCGGTATATTGTGGAACCTTATGCCAAATACTGTTAGAAATAAACAATATTTTAATAAATTTTGATATGAGTCAACTACCCTATTGAGTTGTATTTATTTACTTAAAAGTTTGTTCTTAATATACAAATATAGAAAATAACGTTATATTTATTTCCGATACTTACTATTAACGAGCGGTGGACTGTATAGATGTGGAATACGTGAAATGATGAAGACACTGGTTAAATAGCGATAACAATTTAATGATTTCGTACAATATAATTTAGACCAACTCGACTTGACAACTAAGTGAACAGCAATGACAAAATCTGAAGTATCAAAAAATAGAATTATAAAATACAAATAAACGTCATATCAAAAATATAATACAACGTACCAGCCAGTCGCCAACATACCGGACCTCCGGTGGAAACACTAAAGGCTGGTGGTGACTGGCTGGGGTTCTGGTTCGAGCAAAATCAATTTACGAACCGGCCGACGTAGAGTACCCCCTCTAGTTCGGACGTCCACTACGCGGACCGCTCCGTCGCGACCAGGGTAAGTTTTTACGACCCTTCCTAGTGGCCATAGGCCACGAGGAAGGGTAGGATCAGCTATTAGCACCACGTCCCCCTCATTCAATGTGGTTTCTTCGCGGGAAGGTCCTCTTGAGCGAAGCATTGGAAGGTACTCTGCTAGCCATCGTGCCCAAAAATGGTCAGCCAGTCGCAGAACCCTTCGCCAGTCGCAGCGCCGCACTAAGTCTGCGTCCGACAAACAGGACGTCCAAGGTGCTATCGAAGATGAACCCAAGACGAAATGAAACGGTGTCAGTGCTTCCGGGGAATCGGGTGATGCTGGTACGTACGTTATAGGTCTTGAGTTTACGATTGCCTCTGCCTCATGTAACAGAGTTGTGAGCACGTCCTCCTTAAGGGACTTTTCGTTGAGGCAGGACTTCAGTGCGCTTTTGACGGTACGCACGAGTCTTTCCCACGCTCCACCCATGAACGGAGACGCTGGTGGGATAAAGCGCCATTCAATTCTGTGGTTTGTAGCGTATTCTTGAACGGTTTCGCCGTGCAACGAGCGTAGCTCGCGAGAAGCGCCGATGAAATTAGTACCATTATCAGAAAATATGGTGGATGGTGCACCACGGCGAGCGATGAAGCGGCGTAGGCTCATAATGGCCGCATCGGTGGTTAGGGAGTTGACTACCTCTAGGTGCACTGCTCTCGTAACTAGACATGTGTAAAGTGCAACATATCTTTTTTCATGGCTTCTATGAACCTTGACCAGGACGGGGCCGAAGTAATCCAAGCCTACATGGGTAAACGGTCTTTTGTGATGGTCGAGTCTTTCTGGTGGTAGTTCACCAATCTGTGGCCTACTTGCTTGGCTCTTCCATCTACGGCATTTCAAACAGGCTGTTGCGACGCTTCGAATCACAGTTCTCGCTCTTAATATGTAGAATCGTTGCCTTAGTTCATTCAAAACGAGTTCATTGAACGCATGTGCAGCATTGATGTGATGGTAATGTATCAAAAGGCGAACGATGTGATGGCGGCCGTCTAAAATAATTGGCGACTTCGTGCTGTCGGTCACTCCTAGGGCAGACTTAATGCGGGTGTTCAAGTGGAGCAAACTGGCTTCGTCCAGTTCAATGGAAAGTGCTCCGAGGCGACTACTCTTTGGCACGGGTTGTTCGGCTTTTAGGGCTCTTATCTCATCGGGAAAGCTGTCTGTCTGAACTCGCTGAAGTAGTAACTTCTCTGCTTGGTTGATGTCGGACACACGAAGTTCGGAGGGAGACGTGGCGCCATCTGAGAACAACATTGAATTTTGGTGTATTGATCGAGAAAGTTTATCACGAAGTATTCGAGCGAATTGAACCACGCGGGCGGTAGCTTTTAGTAATCGCAGCCATGAACTAAAACGCGTCGCGTCAGGTGTTGGTGGGTTAGGTAACGGTACGTCACTGAGCAATCCTACAAAATCCGCTTTCAGTTCGGAATCTGTAAGGGTCTCGTCGACGTTGGAGGCCTGTTCTATAGGCCATTCGTATTGTGGTTCTGAAAGAAAAGACGGACCTGTGAACCATCTGTGCGTTTGAGTTAGGTTTAACCTCTTTGGTTTTGTAGCATCGTCGGCTACGTTCATGCTCGTAGGAATCCATCTCCAATTAGAGGGGTTGGAAGTATCTAGTATCTCTCCCAGCCTATGAGCTACAAACGGCTTAAATTTTCTAGCGTCACTACGGAGCCACTTCAGAACGGTGGTTGAATCCGTCCAAAAAGTGGTACTCGATGGTTTGTAACGATGAGCATTTAAGATTGACTGCGCAAATCGGGAAGCAATAAGGGCCGCTTGTAGTTCCAGGCGGGGGATAGAGAGTGGTTTAAGCGGTGCTACGCGGGCCTTGCTGCCTATCAAAGCGATAGACACAGAGCCATCTTGGTAGCTGAAACGCCAGTAAGCAACGCACGCGTATGCTTGTTCTCCACCGTCGCAAACTACGTGGAGTTGAATGTCGACTGGGTTTGCCTCCGTCATGTACCAGCGTGGGATTTGGATGACAGCTGAGCTTTGTAATTGGCTAAACCAGTCTTTACAATCAATAATATATTTTTCCGGTATGGGGGTGTCCCAATCTATACCTTCTCGCCACAGTCTTTGGATGAGAATGCGTCCCCAGATGATGATAGGCGTGAGTAGCCCAAGTGGATCATACACCCTCATAACGCTAGACAGCAGAAAGCGCTTTGTCAAAACTGCTGAGGGTACGTGTTGTGGCGCTGGACGGAAACCGAGCGTGTCTTTAGACGGGTTCCATTTAACGCCTAGTACCCCAACGTCGCTATTTTGCGGTAAGTAGATATCGGACTCGCAGTCGCTTCTGAGTTCCTTGGGCACGAGACCAAGCGCCGTGGGGTTGTTTGACGTCCACGCTCGCATCTCAAAACCGCACATCTGATGTACGGTAACTATATCAGTGGCAATCTGAGCGGCGTCATTGGTGCTCGAAAAACTACCCAAATAATCGTCCATGTAATGATCTTCTATTATTGCTTGACAAGCGGATGGGTATAGCGCCTCAAATTTCTTAGCGTTCTTATTTTTTATGTAGAGCGCAATAAAGGGGCTACATACGGCGCCGAAAATCATGGATGCCATTCTGTATTCTATGAGCTCCCCGTCAGAGTTGCGCCAGAGAAAACGCTGAGCATCTCTGTCCTTTTCTGCTATTTTTATTTGAGGGAACATTTCTTTTATATCGGCATTTAAGGCTACTGAGCCTTCCCTAAAGCGAAAAAGAATGTCTAGTAGAGAGCCTAATAAGTCGGGTCCCTGTAATAGAAGACTGTTTAGAGATAGATCTCTCGTAACCGCGGCTGCGTCATGCACCACCCTAAGTTTTTTCTTTTGTGGGTGCGTGACACCGAAAGTAGGTAAATACCAGCGGACACAACCATCGGAGTTGATACAGGAAGTGTTTGGTTGTGGCCGTTTGTAATATGTATGGGGGTCACACGGCTCAGCATATCCCTTTTTAATGATGTCGTGAATGAACTGTTGATAAGCTGTTGCTAACCCTGGGTCTTTGCACATCTGTCGTTCTAATGACTTAAACCGCGTTAATGCTTGCGGATAGCTGTCGGGTATAATTTTGGGTAAATTCTTTTTCCACGGTAGAGCAACCTCATATCGGCCGTCATCGTGCTGTCGAGCAGAGCTTTCAACAATATTGACTGCTCTTTGATCGTCTTCATTGTGACGTTGAGTTTGTTTTATGATACCTAAGCAATCAATATCGTATTGACTTTTAATCAAGGTGTCGAGATCTTGTGTGTCAATATTGTTTACAAACTCTAATGGTTTTGAAGATACTGACAACGCACCGTGAAGCACCCAACCTAGCAGGGTTTTGGACGCGACAGGTTCGTTTTTCTTGCCTCGCCTCACCGCTCGGCTTAAGGACAAGTGCCAATCTGGGGCGCCGATAAGGACAGTAGGCATGTCGTAGGTATGTGAAAGTTCGACGGCAAGATCTGATAAATGACCGTAGGCCGAGACATCAAAACGCTTAGGATATTGAATTTGCAAACCTAATGGTGTGATGGCTCGCGCGTTTTCTACTAGGTAACGTTCCGTAAGGTTACGTCCACGAATGTAAAAATTTACGTAACTCACGTCCACCGTCTTCGTCATACCGCCAACTCCCTCGATTCGAATACGCTCCCGGCTCAAAGGCGTTGCGCCAATGCGTGCAGCGATGTCGCCGTCAATCAGCGTCGCAGTGCTGCCTTCATCGAGTAGCGCCATGGCCTCGTAAGCGCCGGCGGGTCCTTCGAGTACGACCGGTAGTGCTTTCAGCAGGCCGCGAATGCGTACAGACGAAGGTGACGGGCCTGTCGCATTCAGGAAGGAATCAGCAGTATTGGTTACTTTAACAGATGGTTCGGTTTGAATATCTGTTTGGTTGCTACAACCGACTTCGGTTGTATTGCAAAGGTTATCAGGGGTCTGAGCGTTGACAGTCGTGGTTGTGTTGTGGAGGAGCGCATTGTGACGTCTCAAGCACCCTTGAGCTCCACAAGGTTTCGCTCGACAGTTATTCCATGTATGTGGGTTTGACTTGAGACAGCGGTAACATATTTTGTTATCACGCACCCAGCGCCAGCGTTCGCTTACGGGAAGGCGTATGAAACCTTTGCAGGATTTAATTGTGTGTTGTCCCTGTTTACAATATGTACATTCAGTCGATTTTGTACTTGAAACTGTGGCATGTAATATTTCCTTTTTTAAAGGATTTGTCGGATTCTGTGGCCTCATTGTACAATCAGAAATAAAGTTAAACTTAAGTTGTTTGTCAGCTTCCGTCAATAGAAAACGTGACAGTACTTCTAATTTTGAGGCGTTATTTTCTCCAGGTATGTACGAAGCAGCAAAGTCGGTGAAACGAGCTCTAGTATGTTCGCTGAGCTTAATTAAGACAGATCGAAAGAGCTCGGGTGAATACAAAAAATCATTTTGTTTAAGCAATTTCAATGTTGTAACAAAATTTCGCAATTTATTCGCTAAAGCATTTAAATGTTCGGGAGAACTTATCTTTGTGCTACTGCTGCGTAGCTCTGCGACCTGGCGGGCGACCAGGATCTCCGGGCGGGCGTAGTTCTGCTCCAGGGCGTCCATGACCTCCTGGGGGTCGCGAGACGTCCATAGCAGCGATGCCACGGACTGGTACGCCGCTCCACGAACAGCATTGTTAAGTCGCGTTAAGTTCTCTGCTGGCGAAAAATTGGATTTAGATCTTTCGTAGCTGGATTTAAAAGCCATCCATTGTTCAACATCACCTGAGAAGGCAATGAGTTCCGGCTTTTTTGGGCGATCGGACAGAGCTGCTATGGTTTGTGCAAGCTGCGCTATAGGATCTGTAGGAGGTTGGTCAACTGGTTGTAGTAGTTGTGTGGGTACGGGCCGAGTTGTGTGGCGCGCTGACATGTTGACGTGTGGCGCGCACAAAAACGGGACCGTGTTGGTGGGAGCAGCCGGCTGTAAAATTGTTCCTTGAATATTGTCCAAGGTGACAGTCGGTGCTTCACCAGGTATGTTGATCTGCGCTGCTGTTGTCATGTTAGCGTTTTGTTCCCTTACCCATGATGCAGTACGTATTTCAGTGCTACAAGTGTAACTACTACGAGATTTAGTTGACTTATCTGTTGCCTCCAATGCTGCAAGCTGCGCTCGCAGTGCAGCTTGTTCCGCCTGTTGCTCCAGCCGGGCGAGTTCGCGCTCGCGCTCCACGTTGCGCCGTAAAGCCTCTGCTTCAGCGGCTAGCTTTTGAGCGCGTACTGTTGCTGACGATCGTGACGAACGCGATCGTTCGCTGACGGATTGCTTACTGCGAAAACTCGAATGATGATGAGAGCGTGTTTGGGCATTGTCATCGAGTTGTTGACTGGTACGGTCACGAGGGCGGTTAGTTGAGTGGGCTTGGCCCGAGATGGAAGTGGCAATGCCTGGTAAGTGCGTGGCCGTGCTAGTGGGCAACGCCGAAACATGCTCCAAAGCTGTGGTTGAAGCCGCCCGGACGCTGCCCGGTGATCGCTCGCGGCGGCCGGACTGCGTCCGTTCGACCTCTGTAGCTGTCAGGTCTGCGGTCGATTTAATCATGCTACGTGTCTTCACCATGGTTGAAAAATGAATGAATCGAAATAAAAATGAATGAATTGAAATGAAAACGAAGTAAATGTGCGATGTGTCAAATTTGGACAAAATATTCCGAATAGGTAATGTGTTCTTACTTACGGCGAGAATGGACCAAATATTAACGAGCGGTGGACTGTATAGATGTGGAATACGTGAAATGATGAAGACACTGGTTAAATAGCGATAACAATTTAATGATTTCGTACAATATAATTTAGACCAACTCGACTTGACAACTAAGTGAACAGCAATGACAAAATCTGAAGTATCAAAAAATAGAATTATAAAATACAAATAAACGTCATATCAAAAATATAATACAACGTACCAGCCAGTCGCCAACACTTACATTTTAAGGTTTTAATCACAGAATAATAATATAATACTTTTTATTGCACAAAACAGTAGAAGGAAAAGTATAGAAGGTAGGAGAATAAGAAATAACAAAGGTTTAATACAATTTATCACAATTTAACCACGTTTTTGATAATTAGAAACTGCATAGAAGTCAATAGAAACAGCTTTCTAATTGTTTCAATTGCAATGAGAATTGTTGCTAATGGGAGCTGTCACTTTGATTGCAACAACCTTACGTGATCGGTATTTCATACGAAAAATTTCTATCGATAGGACAAATTTCGGTTTCAATTGCAATCGCACAATGTTAGCAACTGAACCTGTCAAATCATCCATAGATGATCGCAAAAGTCACTTGAAAGAAACAATTTCATTGATTTCAATCGAGAATTGTTAGCAACAGAGTTACGTGATCAGCCTGCCGGGGGCATATGCCCCCAGGGTCGTCTGGTTCATTCATAAGCCTAGCCTACTATTGAAATTGTGATCACTTACCAAATAACAGGAACTACACTACAATAACAATATATGTATACACTCAGAATAAATATAAACTATTTAAATACTTATCAAGATCCTATTTGTTAAATTACTATAGATTTTAATAAAATTGTAAAAAGACCACCCGCCAATTTCGACGTTTCCCGCGCTTGTCAGTTTGAAACCGTACAGAGTTGGACTCCTTAGTTGCGTTCCGAGGGTCAGAGTAATGCAACCGAGAGTGTTTTTCACACTCGCTCCGAGGTTCAGAACGGGTCGGTTGCTATCTTTTTTTTAGTTTGTATCTTGCCGATCAAGATCAAGCAAAGGGCAAAATATTACTAATCCTTACTATGAAATTAACAGTAAATATCCATTTTTCTGCTTAAAAATAATTACAACACATAGAAATCACTATATTTCCCTAGTATTAAGCCGGCTTTTGACTATAGGATGTAATATATATTACATGTTCAGCTATATATTACATCCCGGGTTTGCTGTTCTCACTATCAGATATATTTTTTAGAATAGTTCAGCTTCTATGATCCTCACATCATAACGTCTTTTATTGAAACGGTTGACCTCTCGTTATTAAATGGATAATATGGAAATTGTTTTGCTAGATACTTTCGATAGTTCATCAGACGAAGATGATGCAGTATTCGATTTACATGTCTCATTATTTAGAAAAAATACAATAAACGTCGATTCTGGATATCGAATCTTAATAGACTAAAGGCCTTACTAATAACCATTGTATAAACCTTGTATAGTTAAGTAGTGTTTTGTCTCTTTTGTTCGAATTTGAAATGTCATTCGAGTGAACGTGAGAAAACACTGTTTAACTAAATTAGGCGTATACAATGGTTATTAGTAAGGCCTTAAGAAAAGATTATAGTGAATTTCTTATTACGTTTCTCCATGCAGCATCCTTAATTTCATTCATTTTATACTCTTCAAGATTAGTCGTAAACAAGGATATTTCCTAACACTTTCTATAAAATGTTCCATTATAGGGATAAATACGTAAATACGTGGTAAATACGTAAAGAAAAGATTGCGTACCAAAATACCCAAAAATCATAACACGCGGACAGCTATGTAAGTACGTGCGCATGACCGTCACGATTCGAAATGAAGGCGAGGCAGGGGCAGAGGTGCGGTGTGCGGGAACGTGAGGTAAAATATATCGCCTTCAAATATAGCTCGGTCGGGCGAAAAAATATTTACAGTTTGGGGTGTAATATATATTATAGCACAGTGAGAACGGTCTCATAAAAAAGTATGGCAAGCGATAAAATATTATATCTCAAAATGTAATATATATTACATTATATCCCATAGTCAAAAGCCGGCTTTAGGCTTAAAAGAGTTCAAAGTAGTGTTATTTAATAAAATAATAAATAATTAGCGTATTTTTGACATCGACATTGACATAAAATCTGTCAGAGTGTTTTTCACCCTACGCTCGAGTTGGTTGTTTGGTTGCATCACTCGAAGCTTCTGAACGGGCACAGAGTGTACTAACCGCCTGTTAGAGCGTTTTTTACCCGGAGGCTCTGAACTGGGGGGCTACCGCCTAACTCATAGCGATCACTCGCTATCGCTCTCTTAACATTAGAACAATAGCTCTAATGTCATCTGTGACATTAAAACTATTGTTCTAATGTCATGATAACGATAGCGAGTGCTCGCTTTGAGTTAGGCGGTACGGCCGCGGGTTGGTTGCTGTCAGAGTGCACTCGGAGTGCACTCGAGCGTAGGTTCTGAACGCAGCTCTTGTATTTATTTCTCGTGGTTAGTATTGCGTGTCTATGGTATTGTTTTAGTTTACCGCATAGATATAGAATGAAATAGATGGGCTATAAAAGCCGTCAAACATGAGGAAAAGAGATAAACTTATACACATTGCCAAAGGAAAGAAGAAGATGGCATCTTTTTTTTTGTCCTTGTCACCGTATATAGGTGAAACTGGTAGTGGGGATTGTTTATCACCAGCGTCTGGTGCTAAACAAATACGTGGAAGAAATTTGTTGTGTGAATTATAGCTTACTGTGTAATTATTTAACACTTTAATTAGTGTAATTGTGAACTATTTGAACATTTAAATCATGGTGCACTGCTCCGTTTTAGGTTGTAATAGTGATAGTGCTAGAAAACAGGAAAATATAACCTTTTACAGGTAAGACCTAAATTGTGTCAATAAAAAGCTCCAAAACTATTTTTTAAATTATAAATACAAGTTATATTGCAATATTTTATCATTCTATTATGTATCTCAATCATATTATGGGATTAAACATGAAATTTCAAAGTAAGTAGTAAGGTTCCTGTTAACCTAACAAGCTAGGAATGTCGCCATGCAATATGGCCACGTATACAGCCAACGCGTATAACATTTTGCCGGGTTATAATGATACCAGTTACGCTACGACTATTTTTCCTTGATTCGTAGGTAATTTGTTACGTGAAAGGGAACTCACATATTAGTTTCTGTGTTACATTAATATTGACATATTTAAGTATACAATTTTGAGCATTTTAGATAACAAAGTTAATTCTTTTGAAGTGAGACTTTCCATTTGCTTGTTTGTCTGTATTTAACAGATTTCCTTCGGAGATAACTACTCGAAAATAGTTCGGTTAAAGCTACTGGTCGATTGAATTGGCAGCCAACCAAGCATACCCGAATGTGTTCTAAGCATTTTGAACAACAGTGGATTCAGAAAAACAAAAAAGGCACTTTTCTTAGGAGTGGTGCTATTCCTAAACTTTTTTTACAGATCAGTAACTTATACATATTATTACTACAAGGTACATACCCTATCAGGCCAAAACCTAAATTTATTTTTCACAAACCCAACTATTTTTATGGGGGATTTCGAATTTTATTTTACAGTTTTGGATTAACATGGGTAGGGTAGGTACCAAATCCTTTTCTACTATTTTGATATGGCCAAACATATTATTAATGTCATTTTCTATTAATATAACAAGTCTGACCATTAGTACAGATACAGTTTAAAAATTTATTAATTAATATTTTTAATGTTGTAAAATTAGAACCTGCTTTTATTTTTAACCTGTATACATATTGTTTCAGGACGCATCGTTGGTGGATTTCGGTTCAAATTTGAATACGCCCCGAAAGAGAAAAATGCGGCTTCAAATGCTGGGTTTGAAACAATCAGCGAGGTCATCAAATAAAAAACTACGGCCAGTGCGTCAATCGCTTAGACGATTGGGAAAAAAAGTAGTCACACTTGAAAATGTGTAAAGTGATTTGAAGTGTAAGTTAATGATGCAAAATTAGTAGTTGGACATTTTAGATACTGTAGGAGGAACCAATAGAGATTTTCTGAAAAGATTTTTAGGAGTTGACAAAAGAAAGTATTCTGAACCTTTAAGGAAATTCGCGCTGTGCTTACACTTTTTAAGTTCAAAGGCATATGAGTTTGTACGTAAGCAATTTAATACGTGTTTACCACACCCAAAAACAGCTGGTGAGTGGCGAGGAGTAGACAGCCTCTAGAAAATGTTTGTGATTTATTAGCAATTTTGGGCCATAGCTAGTAATCTGGCTTAATCCAAATGAAATAAGTCATATCTCTACTTTGTCTGAATATTTAACAAGAACACATAGGATGTAGATATAGCTCTATGCACCGAAAAAGTGTTTCTAATTAATTATATAGGTACTTGACAGAACATAATCTTCCTCAGAGATCTACAAATTGGTCTTGTCCTGCGCTATTTCCAAGTTGCCGCCAGCGGGGGCGAGGTTGGGGGTGGCAACACGGGCAACTAAGAAAAACCAGCTATCTACATCGGCATCTTGCGTTCTTTGCCAGATCTTTTTTCCACATTGTGAGCAAGCTTACCAACTTTGGGCTTTTAGCACCATATTGAGTGCGGTATCAGTAGTTCAATTCTTGAACTTACCCAGCCCAAGTGAATTTTTACCTGTATTGTAGTGAATTTTATCTCTGTAAGCCGAAGTCCTTTATTCGATGACAATAACGGTGCTATTGAAATATAATTTTAGAAAATGTTTATTTAAAATTTAATATTATACATTTTCTAAATCTTCACAAATATTTAGTAAATGTGTAAATATTGGATTTTAAATAAACTGCAGAGATAAAGAAAAAACAATGATTATTGCCCGCTGTATTCTTAATCGAGCGACGATCTTCGCAAGGCACCTAGCTGGCAAAAGCTGGTAGCGAGTGGTCGCGGATCGTGCTCAGTGGCGAGCACTTGGAGAGGCCTATGTCCAGCAGTGGACGCGTGTGGATGATGATGATGATTCCTAATATTTTTTCTTATATTTGTAAAGATGTTTACATAATAGCTTAAATAAATAATAGTAAAATGTTTTAAAACGAAATATACTCGAGTAAATCCGAAAAGTGTAGTTTTATTAAAAGTGTAAATAACTTTAGACTGCGGTGAAGGTTGAATGAAGAATTCAATAAAAAAAATCGCAACTTCCTCCCACTTTTATTTTTTAAGACATATTATTGAGCGAGGGGCGCTCATTAAAATGTCTCAAAAAAATACGTAGATCAATCAACCCTACTTTATGTTTATAGTGGTAAAAGCCACTATAAACATAAAGTAGGGTAAAACTTAAAGCAACACTGGTATACCCATCTACTTTAGGCAGGTATGACGTCATCTATGTCTGTCCCTTACGGGTATACGGTCACGTCCTATCTATTCATTCTTTATCTAAGGGTGAAGTGAAATAACTGGGGGGCCGTTCGAAAACCCGTGAAGTTTTCACTCGGTAAAAAAGAAAAGGATAGATATATTGCGAGAAAGAGAAGTTTAACTGGTTTTCAAACGCTAGCTAGTGATTTTCGCACTTCACGAGTTTTCAAACGGGTTCTGTCAGTTAAAAACGAAAAGAAGAGTTCTTGTGTTTTGCAACGCAAACTAGCTTTATTTTACAACTGCACAAAGCTTTACTTAACATTTGTAAACTTTGACTTCAACATAAAAATGAAATCAGTAGCCACAGATAACAGAACAGAACAGTCAACTGTCAATATCAGGTAAAATTTAACGCTGACTGGGGGCCGTGAGAAATTCACTCCTGTCAGGCGAAAATTACTCTTCAGAGGCGCGTTCAGAGCCTTCGCGCGAAGTACAACTTTTCGCTCTAACCCCGTTCAATGCCTTTGAGCGTGACAACCGGGTGAAACAACCGCCCGTTCAAGACCTTTGAGTGTCGGCGCGAGTTACAACCGAACAACCATCGAATTTGATGGTTGTAAAACGCTCTGACGTTTATGGCTGAAATACTCTTACGTGATTGGATGATATTGGCGGCCATATTCTATAATGTCATCTACTAGAAAGAGAGAGAAATAAAAAATCATGTGAAAGAGGGAGATAAAAGATTTGGTTGCTGCAATCCGTTCAACGCCTCTGAGCGAGTTAAAAAACAACCGGACAACTACACCCAGAGGCTCTGAACGCGCCTCATCTCTTCACTAATGCGTTCAGCCCCCCTAGCACGTCCACCAAAACACGATATGATAAAGCGGTTTATCGCGGTGAACTGTCAAAATACAATAGTATTTCGTCGTATTTTGACAGTTCACCGCGATATATCGCTTTATCATATCGTGTTTTGGTGGACGTGCTACGGGGGCAGAAATACGAGCGGAGTAATTGGTCGGTTACCCTCGGTTTCACTCGGGTGGTTCTCGAACGCTATCGGGTGAAATTCACTCTACCTACCCCGAGTAAATAATATTACTCGTTTTCGGACGTACCCTAAAAAAAGACATGGCTTAGAACTTGAATCCAGGCCAGTCATAGATATAGAATGGAATAGATGGGCTATAAAAGCCGTCAAACATGAGGAAAAGAGATAAACTTATACACATTGCCAAAGGAAAGAAGAAGACGGCATCATTTTTTTTTGTCTTTGTCACCGTATATAGGTGAAACTGGTAGTGGGGATTGTTTATCACCAGCGTCTGGTGCTAAACAAATACGTGGATGAAATTTGTTGTGTGAAGTATAGCTCACTGTGCAATTATTTAACAGTTTAATTAGTGTAATTGTGAACTATTTGAACATTTAAATCTTGGTGCACTGCTCCGCTTTAGGTTGTAATAGTTATAGTGCTAGAAAACAGGAAAATATAACCTTTACAGGTAAGACCTAAATTGTGTCAATATTAAGCGCCAAAACTATTTTTTAAATTATAAATACAAGTTATATTGCAATATTTTATCCTTCTACTATGGTTCTCAATCATATTATGGGATTAAACATGAAATTTCAAACTAATTATAAGGTTACTATTAACCTAATAAGTTAAGAATGTCGCCATTCAATAAGGTCACCTATACAACCAACGCGTATAACATTTTGCCGGGTTATAATGATACCAGTCGCTACGACAATTTTTCCTTGATTCATAGGTAATTTGTTACGTTAAAGGGAACTCACATATTAGTTTCTGTGTTATATTAATATTGATATATTTAAGTATAAAATTTTGAGCATTTTAGATAACAAAGGTAATTCTTTTGAAGTGAAACTTTCTATTTGCTTGTTTGTCTGTATTTAACAGATTTCCTTCGGAGATAATTACTCGAAACAGTTGGGTTAAAGCTACTGGTCGATTGAATTGGCAGCCAACCAAGCATACCCGAATGTGTTCTAAGCATTTTGAACAACAGTGGATTCAGAAAAACAAAAAAGGCACTTTTCTTGGGAGTGGTGCTATTCCTAACTTTTTTTACAGGTCAGTAACTTATACATATTATATCTACAAAGTAAATACCCTAGCAAGCCGAAACCTATATTTATTTTTCACAGACCCAACTATTTGTATAAGGGATTTCAAAATTAATTTTACAGTTTTGGATTAATGACACCAAATTTTTTATAAGAGTATGTTAACATGGGTAGGTACCAAATTCTTTTCTACTATTTTGAAATGGCCAAAAATATTATTAATGGTTTGATTTTGGACATTTCCTATTTATATAACAAGTCTGACCATTAGTACAGATACAGTTTACAAATTTTTTAATTATTATTTTTAATGTTGTAAAATTAGCACCTGCTTTTATTTTTAACCTGTATACATATTGTTTCAGGACGCATCGTTGTTGGGTTTCGGTTCAAATTTGAATACGCCCCGAAAGAGAAAAATGCGGCTTCAAATGCTGCGTTTGAAACAATCATCGAGGACATCAAGTAAAAAACTACGTGCAGTGCGTGAATCGCTTAGACGATTGGGAAAAAAGTAGCCAAACTTGAAAATGTGTTAAGTGATTTGAAGTGTAAGTTAATGATGCAAAATGAGCGGTTGGACATTTCTCCTACAGTATCTAACTGTAGGAGAAACCAATAGAGATTTTCTGAAAATATTATTAAGTACATACATTCCCTTTTGCACCAATGCTTAGAATAATTGTTAAATAATTTTTTTTACTGAAGAGTTTACGCATAATCACTACCCGCTTTTGATGAAATGTATTTGTAAAAAATATTTAAATACGCGAATTCATTGCTAATACGCTGTATTCGATGACAATAACGGAGTTATTGAAATCTAATTTTAGAAAATGTTTATTTAAAATTTTATATTTATACATTTTCTAAATCTTCACATATATTTAGTAAATGTATAAATATTGGATTTTAAATAAATTGCAGAGATAAAGAAAAAACAATGATATTGCCCGCTGTATTCTTAATCGAGCGTCGATATTCGCAAGGTACCTAGCTGGCAAAAGCTGGAAGTGAGTGGTCGCGGATCGTACTCAGTGGCGAGCACTTGGAGAGGCCTATGTCCAGCAGTGGACGCGTGTGGGCTGATGATGATTCCTAATATTTTTTCTTATATTTGTAAAGATGTTTACATAATAGCTTAAATAATTAAGTCAAATGTTTTAAAACTAAATATACTCGAGTAAATCCGAAAAGTGTAGTTTTATTTAAAAGTGTAAATAACTTTAGACTGCGAAGGTTGAATGAAGAATACAATAAAAAAATTCGCAACTTCCTCCCACTTTTATGTTTTGAGACATACTTATTGTTGAGCGAAGGGCGCTCATTAAAATGTCTCAATAAAAATACGTAGATCAACCAACCTTTTTACCACTATAAACATAAAGTAGGGTAAAACTTAAAGCAACACTGGTATACCCATCTACTTTAGGCAGGTATGACGTCATCTATGTCTGTCCCTTACGGGTATACGGTCACGTCCTATCTATTCATTCTTTATCTAAGGTTTACCGCGTTATTCCACCAATGTAACCAACTAAAGAATATTTATTGAAAAACTGCGTTCTGATTTTCTTATATTTTTACAACCAGGGGGCTACCGCCTAACTCATAGCGATCACTCGCTATAGCTTTCGTGACATTAGAACAATAGTTCAAATGTCACCTGTGACATTTAAACTATTGTTGTAATTTCACGATAACGATAGCGAGTGATCGCTTTGAGTTAGGCGGTACGGCCGCTGAATGGTATGAAACTCAAACGGTCTTATTACATGATAAGGTTTAAGTATAGTTTAATTTAAACCTTGATTAAGCAAAAGCTTACTTTTTGTTGGTTCTAAGAAAACAAATTAGTATTACGAAACGTGTTCTCTGGTTTAAGCGAAAATCGAAGTTGAACGCAGGTTTAAAGATAAACTCCAGTCCTGATTATCGACGGAATTCTGACATTTCAGAAGTGCTGCCAACATTGAAAATCTTTTCCTAAAAAGGGAGAGCATTTTAGCAAAATAAAAAATAAACCTTTATGGAATTTAAGGTTTCAATTAGAAAAACTAAGACATAAAAAATAAATGTGTTGTTTTACTCTGTTTTTCCATTTAGCACTTAAAAAATTACATTCTAGCTAGTGTGGATTGAGTGCACAAAACAAAGACTATTTACAATGTCATTACTTGATCTAATTGGTGTGTTCTCTTCCATATTTCTTACAAAAAATGTGACTTGGTTTAAAAAATGAATGTATATATTTATTTTCAAGCATATTCATGCTTATATATATTCATGCTGCATCATTCCTAAACAATTCAGATATCAATAACCTCAATAACCGCTTCGATTTTTTTAAGCATTAACAAAAAATATTAAACAAAATTAGATCAAGTAAATTATATGGTAAATAGTGTTTGTTTTATGCATTCAATGCACAGTAACGAGAATGTAAATTTTTAATGGCTAAATGGAGAAACAGAGTAAAACAACATTTTTCTTAAATGATAATATTTATTAATCATTATCACTTATATGATCACTAGCTGTGCCCGCGACTTCGTCCGCGTGGAATAGTGACTTCCGGCAGCATTTTTAATTTTTTAGGCTCATTATTTTGCAAATAAAACACATGCATACATTAACATATAACGCAAAGATTATGAAAACACACTCACACCAACTACAAAATTAACGAAAACAATGGTATTTTACGTATGATTCTACACAAAATCTATTATGTAGAATAAAAATCGTGTTTATATTGGCCCTTACAAGAAGAAGTGGAGATTTTACAAACAGAGGTTTTTCTAAAGAAATGTTGGCAACCTATGGATTATAGGTCAGGGATTCCTGTTGAAGAAAAATAATTTTCTCAACAATTATGTATTGTTACTTCAATAATAATTATGATAATAAAAATCTAATTACTATTTTAAAATTATCAGTATATTTTGTTTTACTAATTGAAACTTTAAATTCAAGAAATGCTTATTTTTTATTTTGGTAAAATTCTTTCCCTTATTAGTGAGAATTTTTCAACGTTGGCAACACTTCCGAAATGTCAGAATTCCGTCGAATTAAAAATCAGACATGTCTGACACTTAGAGCATTTAGCCTACGAATATGGCAAGACTGAGCAAATCCCTCTGCAAAAGTTTGTTGACCACACAGACGTATAAAGGGAAGCAGACTAAACGTATCGTTCAAAAAGCGTGGCAACTTTACCACATAACTTACATTACTTACACACAAACAATATTAATTTAATTGTAATTTCTGGAGTTTTATTGTATGATGTGTTAGAACACTTCGGGGCACAGCACTTTACCATTGTTGTTGTACGATTAGCAGTTATTTTTACTTATAATCACGAAACAAAACATTATAACACAATGTCACGACGAAATTTGTCTCTTGTTTTGACAAAGCTAAACATGGCATCCACGTGGCGTCTGCCACGGCTTCCGAAATGTTTGTGTGCGTTAGTATCGCCATAGACGAAAAACAGAAATAACGGTATATCATGTCACTTTGGAGTGAACGTAAAAACGATATACATTACTCATGACAAATGTGTGAGTAAAATTATGTTAAGTCTGCTTCCCTTTATACGTCCGTGGTTGACCATATGACGATGCGCGTTATACACGGTGTTTCATAATAACCAATAAATAATCAATGCGTTATCTAAAACTAATTATTAAAATGTGTTTACACGTAATAACATTCAACCCAAAAGGATCCATTTTTTCTTCCATACAACTATGCCCAAAACACGTACCTCGGGTTTTATTACATTTTTTTATGTAAGAAAATCTGAAAAATAATTTCTTTAAACTATTTGTACCACCTGAAATTATGACTTAAACATTTTGATGACTGATGACTGATGATCAATATTAAATAAAGCTTATTAGCGTAGTGTATTCTCCAAACCTGTTTAAAAAAGGTTTTCCAGTTATTAAAATCATAAAAATAGGGTTTTTTTTAATTATAACAAATATTACAATAAAACTCGTAACAAGTCCATATTCCAAAGCGTTATAAATCTATCGTGTCACATAGTATGTGGTATGGTGTTTATTTTGGCAAACAATATTCAATAAAAAAAAGTTAAAAGTCATTAGGATCATTAGGATTGACGTATCAAATTCGCAATTACTAGTGATTTGTAAGCGATCGCAATAGATGTTGGCATACACACATATCAAACTCCATATGTTTCATTAGAAGAACTTCAACTTGTTTACATACCTATACTAAGAAGAAGATTAAAAGTGAAAATATTATCAAGCGACCACAACAATGACTGATTGTCAATGTCAAACCTTGACATCCATAACTAATCACGTTTCGTTTCACGATGTTTCGCATTCACTTATCATTTTGTATCTTATTTTTTTGCAAAATTTATTAAGTTTGAAAAGATTTTAGCCCTTGGGTCATTTTCAACACATTATTATCTTTCATTTCATATAATTTGTACCTCGGTACATGATTTGGGCAAATACTGAAGACCTCCTTTCAAGTATATCATCGTATCATCATCATGTCTATGATGCAAAAGCAATATTGCAAAAAGCGAAGTTTATTTTATCTTAGGACATGTTAGTATAAAATAAACATTAACTTGTTTCATTTATGTACAATTCTGAAGTTATTTTTATGCCATTATTATATAGAAAAATACCGTTGGTACACGGACAGTAGACGGACATGATTTGCGGGCGATTTCGTAGTTTCTTGTTAATTTGTCGCTGTGTGTGTATTTCTTGAAAATATTACCTTTTTTTTTTCTTTATTATAAACAATTAATTTTACAATCTTTTTTTTTTACAATTGTAAGCGTATCATAAACCAATATAGGTTACCTCACAAGGTAATATTTTCATAGTGTGCGTATCTGTAATTGAATTCTAGATTTTCGTAGTGTGCCATACGTGTTTACCTCGCCTCCCTGCAAATGTGGCAGAAAAATGTATACTGCGATTTGTTGCGTACCATCTCCATAGACTAAATGCTCTAAGACTAGGCAACCAAACTGAACGCGGGTCAGACTAAACCCATTCATCGTTTTAGACGATGGACAAATTTACAAAACGTATCAGAAATATAATTGTTGATGTTTGACAATCCTGGAGACCTATTTTTGAATTACGTATGCGATTTAGAAATCACCGCTGACTAAATAGTCAGCGATGACTTTGAAGTCACGAATTCCCAAACATCCTATTTTTGAAAGTCGAACGCGGAGCTGCCAACATAGATAAAGTACACACATACGTAAGGGTTCGGTTCCACGCAGAATGTAGCCGTTTTCGGTATATACCGGTTATTATACGGCTAAAAATTCATTGCAACTAGGGCAAAATATAAGAAAATACTGGTCTAAGTTTGTTTATGACACAAATTTAAAAGATTTTAAACTTATACACGGTTATTTTTTTATCACCCTGGAAAATGTTAGGGACGCTTCAGGACACATCCAATATTAGATAAAAAATAAAAAAAATGAAATAAAAAATATATACACGGTTATTTTTTTATCACCCTGGAAAATTTCAGGGATGCTTCAGGACACATCCATTGTTATATAAAAATAAAAAAAAATACAAAAAAAAATAAAAAAAATCTCTAAAAATCCTGCTTTCAACTAAGGCAGCATTTTTTGGATTTTTAAAAAAATTAATATAAAATTAAGTAAACAAGTTATTTTTTTTATTTATATTTAAATCATTCTAATACCATGTTGTGAAGCGTCCCTTAATTTTTCCAGGGTGATAAAAAATAACCGTGTATATTTACTTATTTGACAAATTTTAAAAATTTTAAATCCAACTCAAAATCAACACATCAACTTCAAACTTGTCAATATGTTCTCTAAACAAAACACAGATAACGTTTCCACAGTTATGTATGACTTGTTTACGAGTGGGTGAGGGCACTCGTAATGAAATCACATCCGTGACTAAGGTAGTCACATAAGTGATATTCAAAAATAAGAATTATTGAAAATCGGTGATTATTAGTCACATCGGTGATTTCGAAGTCGCATACGTAATTCAAAAATAGCTCTCCTGGAGACGTAAGAGAATTACCATTGCCTTATCAAATTCAAGTTGCTTGTGGACTACGTTGATGGACGTGTCATGAGGTATTTTTGTTTTATTAGAGTGTTCATATCGAGGTTATGATTACTAGAGTACGAAGGCATATTTTTATTTTTAGAAACCTTAGTAGTTCAGCGGACCGCGAAACTCTTTTGCATGTCTACCTCGGCCTTTGCCAATCTTTGTTGAGTTACTGTATCTCAGTTTGGGGTGGAGTCAACCTCAGAATAACAACTAAGAGTCAACAAAACCACGTTTTTGAAGTTGGAACGTGCACAGCGCGCAGTGCTCAAGGCGTAGGAAACGAACATATCCAACAGTGATACTCTACTCTGAGTGTAAAGTTCTTACTGTCAGGCAACTAGGCATTCTGAGGATGTTGCTTCGCATGTATCCCGTGCTGTCTCAGTATCAGGAGCAATCGAGATTTGGGCGAAGAGCAACTTTTTCTGCTCCACAAATAACGTGCCGTAGGTACTGCTTGGGCTAAGCGTCAGTTTGATGCACTTAGCACTAAATTATTCAGAAATATAAACAGTATGAGACCATTCAATATGGTTTCCAAATTTGAAGCCAAAAATATTATCCAGGAGTTGTCATTAAAACTTGATTATCAGGAGAGAAAAAATCTTTTAAAATAATTTTTGAGTTTGCTTTTGTGCATATTTGTATTTGCAAGGACACGTTGATTGACATACATATAAATAATTTACTCTCTCTCTCTCCCACACACACACACACACACACACACTGAAACACAGGCTGAGAGTGACTTAGAAATACACGCATACAAACAGCAATTAATAATAATAATAATAACCACCGGTAGTTTGGGCACTGTCTCGCTGCCGATAGACCCGCTAAGTGTAGGTTTTTTTATAATATTTATATTTTTTATATTTATGTTGTAAAAAAATTTATATTTAAGAAAAAAATTTAATAAAGAACATAATAATAATAAAATTATTTTAGTAACATATAGGTAACATTTTACAACATTACAGTCAAGACAAGATTAAATATAGGAAACATATAATCGTGAGCCTGAACTAGGATTAACCTGTGTTTCAGGCAAACAAACACCCACTATAAAAAAAAAACGGAAAACCAAATGCAGAATCAATAACATTAACAATAGCTACAAAAGTATTATTATTATGGACACACACACACCAGAAATCAAACAATACAAATTACTTATCTACTACTAATAATTTTTCTGTATCTTCATACGACATATTTTGGAGAGCTTCTTGGAGAAGTCTCTTAGTTTTATAATAGGTACAACTATATATACTCAGTTTAGCGTTTACTCTGTTATATAGAAATGGGCCCAAAAACACGTAAAATCTGTGCAGAAAAGTATGTTTAGTTCCTATATTTTGGCAGCAAACAATATCTTTACGTTCTTTTGTTAGTAATTTCAGTGCTAAAAGTAAGTGAAGAATGCTGTTTGAGAATAGTGCTGATAATAAATAATTGTCTTACAGTTAATACTTCACAGTTCTTATATAAGAGGTGCGTAGGGTAAATAAAGGTGCGAAATGTAGATACTTTTAATACTGCTCTTTGTGCCCTCTCAACCGTTATTAAAAGCGTTTTAGCAGTGCCACCCCATGACGTAATGCAATAAGTAATAATAGATTGACATAATGAAAGGTAAACTTGTCTCACTAGCTTAAAATCTGCGATGTCACGAAGTTTTTTAAAAACAAATATTAATTTGCGGATTCTATTACATAAAGCATCAATATGATATTCAAATGTGAGGTGTTCATCTATTATAACACCCAGGTATTTTAATTTGTCAGTGATTCTAATATTTGGACATTTACACATATTATGATCCTTACAGTAGTGAGCATAAAGATTTTGATGAGTGAGTGCAGTCTTAGATTTACGAAAAGAAAAATGTATATATTTAGTTTTATCAGCATTCAACGTTAGTAAATGATTCTGAAGCCAATTGTTTACAATATTAAAACCTTGCTGCGCACATTTATAAACATTCTCATCTGTGTTCGCAGAGAAAATTAGAACAGTGTCGTCAGCATATGAAATTATTTTTCCGCAATTAATATTCAGATTACAGAGATCATTAATGTAAATCAAAAATAAAGTCGGGCCTAATATACTTCCTTGGGGAACACCAAAAAAGGTATTGTTCATCTCAGAGCTGACGACACTATCGATTTTTACACATTGCGTGCGGTCTTCCAGATAACTTTTAAATAATTTTAGTTGAGTGCCTCTTATACCTAATGACTCAATCTTCTCTAATAAGATGGGAACAGAAACAGTATCAAAAGCTTTGGCTAGGTCGAGAAATATTCCCAACGTCCGGTTTCCTCCATCAAGTTCCTGTACTATATAATCAGTAAGCTGATGCACAGCGTCCGCTGTAGAAAATTTCGATCTAAATCCAAACTGATTTTTGGAAAGCATGGAAATTTTCTCTAGGTATTGGACAAGACTATTATTTATAATTTTTTCTAATATTTTCGATATTGATGGAAGTATCGAAATGGGCCTGTAATTTGATATTTGCTCTCTGGTACCCGATTTATATACCGGAATAACAATTGCTTTTTTCAGACACTTTGGGAATATTCCGTCTGCCAAACATTTTTTTAAAATATATCTTGATTACCCAAGATATATTTAAATTGTTTTAGAATTTTATTAGATATGCGATCCCAGCCAACAGCAGAATTGTCGTTTAAACCCATAATAATCTGTTCAACATCGGCCTCATCGGGATTCAACAGCACAAAAGATTTAAGCGAATTTCTAGGAGAGATCTGGTCGAAAAACGGTGATGTAAATGTGTGATTATGAACTTTTTCGGCCAAAGTTCTTCCAATGTTAACAAAATAATCGTTAGCGCTGTTGACCGAGGTCTGCTGAGATATATGTTTGGGTAATAATGCAGAAGATGACTCACGCTGCTGCGATAGAAACGTTACGCTCTTGACATACTTCCAAACTTTTTTACTATCCGTACCCGCCTTCTCTAATTCAGACTTATCGTAATTCGACTTAACTTTTTTCAAGAGATCGTTACAAAAATTTCTATATCTTTTGTATGAAACTTGAAGACTTATATTCGATGGATTGGATTTGGCCTTCATATGAAGTTTATCCCTGTTTTTAATACAACGAATTAGTCCCGGAGTGATCCAAGGTTTGATGTTATAATTTTTATTACATGATCGTATTTGCACCGTATTATTTAATATTGCTTGCTGTATATTGTTTATAAAATACGACATGCAGCAATCCGCGTCATCAGAACTATACAATGGGTCAAGAGTTATGCAGCGTAAGTCATTCTCCAGTTTATTATAATTAATTTTAGACTTGCATAAGTGCGTGCGTGTTAGTTTCGCTAACTTACAATTAAGAGTTAATAAAATTGCCTTATGATCTGTTATTGCCGAATTAGTGACCAGTGTAATTGACAGAAAATTAGTTTTTAGCATGATGTGGTCCAAGCAGGAGCCACTTTGATGTGTAGGAAGCACATGGGCGGGAAGCAAACCATGAAAGGAGCATAGGTTTAGGTATTCATGCGCAGCGGGGTCATTTTTAGTCGGGAGAATGTTAATGTTTATGTCACCTATCAGAATTATGGACTTGAGAGTTGCTGCAATGTATTATTCAGCGATTCAACAAAACTACTTGTATTGGTAAACGACGGGGTTTTAATGTTTTAATTGGTTTGTAATGTTTCAGATTGCTTGTCGTCTTATAATAACACTAATAAGGCATTTATTATATAAAAAAATAATTATGGGAGGAGGATTTCCTAGTTTGGGACTTAGGGGTACACTGCACTCTACACAAACACCTCATTTAAGAATTGTAATTGTATTCTTACTCATAACTATGCTGTATGTTCTTAATGTGTTATCCTGAAATGTGTAACTGTTTGGTGTTTTTGTTGGTATAAAAAAATATTATTTATTATTAATTTGGTGTTGAAAAACGTGTTTTAAAACCACTAATTCTAAGTTATTATTAATTCATTGCAGATACAAGATAATACAGTTGATTTACACTGAATTGCACAGCCAACTGTCAGCATAATTTGCAAGAATGTGACAGCTCTTGCACAAATATCACCAAGCATCAAGGATAAATGCAAGCGTCAGTGGCAGAGGAACAAGAAAATATGGCAAATCGTCAAATTACTGGGTTCAAAAACTGTAATTGAGTATTGTAATTATATTTTCTTCTTAATTCCAATTAACAGTCCTTTTTGTTTTATTTTCCATATTTTATTTAAAAAATGCAGTATTATAAACTTTGTAAAATTCTCCCTAAATGTCTCAATATAAATATGGTTCTATATTTCACATTATATGAGCTATGATGATGATATTATGTCGAATAGAAACACAGCTATACATTTTGGTTGGAAATACTGCTGCCAATGCTGATTATGAGCAAGTTACAAGTTAGCATCTTTTTACGCAAATAATAATTTTATCAATATGCTATACGTGTGGCGAGGCACTTGGAACAGCTAGGCACATACTGGTGCGATGCAGAGTTCTTTTAGGAAAGGGTCATTACTACCCAGATAGCATGTAAGCTTGCAGCAAACTTGATTTTTCTTTGATTCTACATTGATGCGACAAATAGGACAAAGTAGGTTTGTGTCAATCTCGCTGCAATCTTATTAATCAATGTATGATATTTCAAGTTTTTTGCAATGTTGCACCAGTCCTGTATTTTTTGACATGAAGTATCAAGTTTGTAAAAAATTGGATTAAAACTTGTACTTTTAGCTAAATAAAATATCATCATGATGATGCTTTATAACTGTGCTTGACAATGAAAATTACAAAATTGCTGATTTGAGTGTTTAATAATAATTAGTTCTCATTCAGTCGTGCGTGCGCATGGTGAAACTTCTCTTGCGTTCTCTAAAGTATTGCAAATAGATCCATTTTTTTATTTAAACTGTGGTGTTTTTACTTTACACATAATTACTCGTATGTGGTTGTAATTGTACCGTTGCTACCTTGAGAAGACACAAAAGAAAAGAAAAATGAAGACCGACAATAATTACTACCAGAAAAAGAATGACCAATGAATTGGCTGTATGAGCCAATTTGCCTTTGCCTTCCCAGAAAGGGAAACGCAACAAAAAGAAAATTGTGTACTTGTTCTCTCAGAATAACAACTAACTTAGTTGTTATTCTGAGCTTGTTCTATTTGTACCACAGACCTACCACAAATAGACTTGCAATCGTACCATAAGACAGAGACCGAAAGCTACGCTACAACATGAGCATGAAAAGGATGCAAATATTTTTTTTTGTCCTTATCGGCGTGTTCACTTTTTTGCTTGGCCTAGTGTCAAATCTGACTGTAGTAGGCCAAACAATACTTGGTCAAAAAGCGATATGTGATTTTGTGTGGTTTTAAGTGATAAAAAGTGTGTTTCCTATAAAAATTCAATATAAATTAACACCACAAGGTCGTTGAGGATAGGTGGTTGTAGTATTTTAAACTCCAATAAGCGCAGCGAAAGAAATATAATAAAAAATAAGATGGAATATCATTTCCCTTGTAAGTATGCAGTAATGTGTCTTAATGTGTTGGAAATACGTAAAGAATATTAATTTGTTTACTTATATAGGTAATTGATCCGTTATTTGAATTAAAGTTGTTGTTTTATAATGATTTCATCAATAAATAACACAGCTAACCTAAAAAATAATGTAACATGGTATTGCCATAAAATTACGAAAAATATCCACGGCAATGAAGCCAGTTTACAATTTTCGAAACTTGTAGATGCCTACTATTATTTATATTTATTTATTTAGCCATTTATGAATCATGCTACAACATGATTCATAAATTTAGTGTGTATTAGTGTTCATGTGTGTATTTATATGAATATTGAATATTGTTTAGGTGTGCAGGATAGGTTTGGAGTCCAGGAAAATCATCAAATTCACTTTAAATTATATATTTTATAAAGAGCTTTCAATTTAGATATTTTTCAGTCAACGTAGTATATGACAGTGACAATCTATGAAAATACAATATTATACCTTCGATCTCTAATTTCAAATAAAACACTGTGCCTAATATATGACAAGGAGTTCGCATACTTTAACATCCTGCGAGCCCCAAAAATAAAAATAAACATGAATATGTTTGACCCTCCATCATATCTAAAAAATTCAGCATAACTCTGTGAGGAACAATAACATAATACATAATAAGTATCTTTTTATGAACATCATTCAATACCTGATCAATACTGAACACAAACTAAAACGAACATTGACCATTATTCTCGTCATCTATTCAATCATTAACTAGGCATCTTGAAATTAAAATCAAAACTCTATTATTAAATTTTAAACTAACAACTACTTATACATATTCAAATTAAACCTACTTATTTACATTTATATCTTAGGCTTGAGTTAGACAAACATTAACCTGTCAAACCAATGGTCTGCCGCAGCTGCCCCAGGTCCTGTATCCTACAGCCTATACCTACTAGGTATCTGCACTACTCTGCCACAGCGAGTCCTTTGAGCCATGTCCGTTACCAAGCCATTATCATCTTCATCAACAAGGGAAATTTGTTTAGTTAGAGACGTATCCGAGAGCCCCTCAGCATCGGCAGAAGATATTTCCAACGGGTACAATTTCTGGAAAGGTCGAACTTTAACACCAGTAGAAGTTTTAATCTCCGCTGTTCTACTGATACCATCCTTACCTACAAATATATTGGTTATAAGACCAAGTGGCCATTTTACCCTCTTCTCCTCATTTTAAACCAGTACTACGTCACCAACTTGCAACTTATTATGTTTGTCCTTCTTTCTTTCAATTAATGTAGTTAAATATTCGTTCTTAAATCTGCATTTAAAATCTTCTCTCAGTTTTTGTAAATATTTGTATCTTGAAATAATAGAAATTTGATCTAAATCGGTAACATCGGTTTCTGACATAGGTTTTATGAATGATGCAGGGGTAAGTGGTTCTAAAACTAAGCCCTTATCATCCTGAATATAGGAAAGTGGACGACCATTCATAATAGCTTCACACTCACAAAGCAAAGTATGCAGGTCATCATAATAAACTTGAGATTTACCTAGTATACGTCTTAATAACCCCTTTAAAATCCTAATTAGCCTCTCCCAGAAACCGCCCCACCATGCGGCGGTTGGCGCGTTTAGTTTCCAGGATATGTGCTGAATCATAGTTCGCTTACGTACTTCATCCCAATCAATGTCAGATAACGCTTGCTTCGTGCATGTAAAGTTTGTTCCGTTGTCAGTGATAATTTGTCTTACGCGACCCCTTCTTGCAATAAATCTCCGCAACGTCAGAAGAAAGGCTTCAGCCGATAATGATGTTGTAAGCTCGAGGTGGACTGCCCTATACACTGCGCATGTATATAAAACCACCCAGCATTTCCTTCCATCCTTTAATAATAAGGGTCCGGCTAAGTCAATTCCGCATACTTCAAACGGTTTTGCACAACCTATTCTCTCCTTTGGTAAGGGTGCTGGAGTGACTTCCGTGGGTCTCGCTCTAAATCGTGTACAAGTAACACATTTAGCTATTACCGATTTTACAAGTCGTCGTATTCCTAATATCCAAAATTTAGTTCTGACATCCGTAATTAATTGATTAACACCTACATGTTTCAGCTCCACATGTCGCTGTTCTACTAGCCTTCTCACTATAACATTAGAAGCAGGTAGAATAATAGGCCTTTTTGTGCTATCTGGGAAGTCAGAAAACAACAGTTTCGTTTTAATTCTTAAAAGACCATCATCACCTAAAAATGTATTCATATTAATAGTTCTCTGTTTTATATGCTCTTTGTTTTCCTTCTGTACAGTAAGCATAATATTTACCTCCGCTTCCTCATATTCTTCGCATGTTATCATTCCTATCTTTTTACTATTTTTATTCGAAATATTATAAATAAACCTTTTAATATATACAAATATTCTTATTATTTTACTGTAACTCGATAAAGAATCAAATCTATTACAAAATCGATCATTTACACAAATATTAGTATTACAAATCGTTTTACGTAATTCAGTACTGGCCTCTTTTTCATTCATTAAAATAGGCGACTTTGGCCAATCCACAGAATGTTGACGTAGCCACTCAGGGCCCGCCCACCAGCGTGACATGTATAATTGTTCTGGGGTACAGCCTCTGGAAGCTAAATCTGCCGGATTCAAACTGCCTGATATATGTTGCCAGTCATTTACATTTGTATTAGATTTGATTTCCTTTACTCTATTGCATATATAATTATTCCACGGTAGGTCTTTTTTCACCCAACATAGAGCCACGCATGAGTCAGTCCAGCAGAATTCTTTACAAACTATATTAAGATTCTCTCTTACATCTTTTAACAATCTTGATCCTATGAGAACAGCTGTCAATTCAAGTCTTGGAATAGTCATTCGTTCCGGAGGCGCAACTCTTGTCTTAGCCGATATTAATTGTACTGCGACTTGACCATCTTTTTGTGACCTTAGGAAAACGCAAGCACTATATGCATCCTTACTTGCATCACAGAACAAATGTAAAGAAAGCTGACATGCTGCTATAACATCTACGTCTGTTAATCGCCGTGGGACTTTACATAATTTTTAATATTCAATTTGGTCATACCACTTTATGAAGTTGCTTTTTAGACAAGCCGGAAGCTCTTCATCCCATGACAGCTCTCGTCTCCAGCTTTCTTGAATAAGCAATCGCGGTATCAGCGTCGCCGGGCAAATGAAACCCACTGGATCGAAGATACTCTGTGTAATTGACATAAGATTTCTTTTAGTGATTTTTCCTAAATTTTCCAATATAGGTAGACTATTTAGATTACATCCTAACTCATCATTTTCAACATACCACTGCAACCCCAACACCGACAC
This sequence comes from Schoenobius gigantellus, assembly GCA_963935595.1. Classification (NCBI taxonomy): domain Eukaryota; kingdom Metazoa; phylum Arthropoda; class Insecta; order Lepidoptera; family Crambidae; genus Schoenobius; species Schoenobius gigantellus. The sequence goes on along the minus strand of OZ012541.1, from coordinate 41,780,512 downwards.
TACTGGCATCTCTGTATCGTTGATGGAAACAGTTGGTGATGTAACCCACTGTCTCAAATCAAATTTATCTTGGTTCATAACTTGTTTAGCCTCAGAAATAAATTTTCGAGTTTCAACTTCACTATCAAGGCTAGTCAAACAATTATCTACATAGAATGACTTACGTAAATGCTGTGCAGTTGATTTTAATTTACCGGTAACTGAGCCCAAATGATGGTCAATGGTTGCTGATAAGAGAAAGGGACTTGACGTTAATCCAAACACCACTCTACAGTGTCTATACTCTATTATTTCGGAACAAGTCTCATCTCGCCACCAGAGGAAACGAAGATGATCGCGCTCCGCTGATGCAACAGAAATCATTAAAAAAGCTTTAGCTATATCTGCTGTGATTCCATGCTTCCCTTTCCTAAAACCAACTAATAAATTCGGAATCTTATCTAGAAAATTAACACCTTTATTCAAGTATGAGTTTAGAGATCTACCATTTACGTCCCTTGCGGACGCGTCAAAAACGACGTAATTTGGTAGTTAAGCTCGATTCTTTTATTACTGCTCGGTGAGGAAGGTAATGTAATCCAGAGGTATTATCGTTTCCTCGCAATTCTACATTTTCAATAATACCGGCATTTAGCCACTCTTGAAAAACAGTGAAATATTCTGAGAGCTTACCCAATAACTTCAACCGCTTCGTTGCTGTCTCTAATCTTTTCTCTGCCAAACCACGATTAGAAAGCAGTTCATCGTATCCTGACTTCCATGGTAATGTAGTTTCATATCTGCCCTCCGCATTTATTTTTATGTTTCTTTCAATGGCTAAAACCGCATCAACCTCCGCTTGCGCCTTGGATTTCACCTCAACTGGGTCTTTTATTCCCAAGAGCTCCAAGGACCAAAAACCTGAAAGATCTGATGTACATAACAAAGTACTCACAATATTATTTGATACAACTTTAGATTGTTTGCCTTGCAACACCCATCCTAACTTCGTAAGAATCGCCAACATCCCATTCTCTAAAGGAATTATAGAATTCGACATTATAAGACCCGAAAAGTCGGCACCTATTAACAATTCGATATCCCCATCCCTTTTGTCTGACAAGTTAATGTTGTTACGTATCAATATTTTATTTAAATTAAAATCATTGTCATTATATCTGGGAATAGTTTGACTAATACATTTTTGGCCTAAAGCAGTTATGTTAATACTATAAGAGTCAGTTAAATTTTGCACACTAAAATTATAAACATTATGTGTCTTTGATCCTACCTGAACTCCACCGAATAGTGAGTGTGATACTACTTCTCTGTCAATCACGGGTAGGCCAAGACTCTCTGCAATGTCTTCTCTAATGTAGGACCGCTGGGCTCCGTTGTCAATTAAAGCTCTCACTTCCAGCTTCTTGTTATTGTGACAAATGGTAACAGTGAGTGTTTGAAGCAAAGTTACGCTGCTCACTTGAGCACATTGATTGGTCACAGCTGTAGGTGTCTTTTTGTCATTTGACTCTTTCGCATCATTACCTCCACACATTGCTGGGGAATGTCTTCGACCACATACGTAACATTCGACGTAGGCTTTACAGACACGGGCATGGTGACCAATTTTTAAGCAGATTGTGCAAGCTTTGATCTTTCTCAGGTGCTCTTTTCTTTCGTCTAAACTCATCTTTGAAATTTTATAGCACTCTAGGCTGCTATGATTCTCTTTTTCACACCATATGCATTTCCTGTTCGTTTCTTTTCTTTCTTTTTTATTTTCTGTTAAAAAACATCCAACTGTCAGTTCTATATTTCTTTCCTTTTTGTTTCTACTTCCATTGTCATTAAACGAATTTTCTGCCATCTTTATTCTTTGCTCACTCTCCACTTCTCTTTTCAAAAATGACATAAGCTCCCCTAGTTCATCTTTACATACTGGTTTGTTTCTTTCCCATGTCCTTATGACTTATGAGGTAAAGCAGATTCTATCAAAGGCAAAAGAAAAGCTGCGTATTTGTCTTGAGTCACTCCTAAAGTAGCAAGCGCTCTGAGCTGTGCGTTGATTTTATCGTAAAGCTCTACAACAGACTCTGAGCTATTTTTTGTAAATATGATATTCAACAGTTCGCGAACATAAATCTGTATTAATACGTCGTCCCGTGCATAACGACTTTTGAGCTCTTCAATGCATTCAGCATAGCTCCTATCATTAGCAGGGAAACTCTCTATAAAGGATCTGACCTCTGTCCCAACAACTGTCGATTGTAGAAGATATTGATATTTATCCGTTGGGTCAACGTTTTTGTCCTCGTGTATCTTTTTAAATTGATTCCAAAACGGAAGCCAATTTTTTATATTCCCGTCGAATTTGGGCAATTCCAGGTTTGGTATTTTATAATTGCGACACGTTGACGTTTTGCTTTCATTTGTTTTGTCTTCTACATCTTTCATTTTTCCTTTTATTATTTTATATTTTTGTATATATTTTTGACTGTTTTCTAATTCTTTTTCATATTGACTTTCATCGAAATTTGGGACACTAATTAGGGCATCTTGAATCGTATTATCTAGTGTTTTTAGTTTATTAAATAATTCATCTACTAGTTCTATCTTAGATGACCTCTCGTATTTTAATTTTAGGTCCATTCCTTGTAATAATTCATCTAGCTCATTACAATTTTTTGTAAATTGACGGCGTATAACGCTCCTTTGCCTTGTAATGGATTCCATTTTTTATAAATAAAATTTACTCACGGTCACGGTCGCCAGATGTTTAGGTGCGCAGGATAGGTTTGGAGTCCAGGAAAATCACCAAATTCACTTTAAATTATATATTTTATAAAGAGCTTTCAATTTAGATATTTTTCAGTCAACGTAGTATATGACAGTGACAATCTATGAAAATACAATATTATACCTTCGATCTCTAATTTCAAATAAAACACTGTGCCTAATATATGACAAGGAGTTCGCATACTTTAACAAATATAAAATTTTACATTTTATCTAGATAAATAATTATTCTTATCTCCCTCTCTCTCTTAACGTGTTTCAGGTTACTCCAATACAATTAGGACATGAAGAAGATTTGGAAGTAAAGTTGTAAAACACTAAAAAGAAAAAACAAAACTCAAAAGATGAAAATGTTTTACCGTAGGTAACTTTTCCATTTGGGCTTCTACTGCTTAATAAAAAACTAAATAGGTAAGTGGACATTTTCATATAAGTATACACAGTGTTTCAAAATAACCAATAAATAATCAATTCTTTATCGAATAGCAGCGTTTTACCTGAAAATAAAACGCTTATTAAATACTTACCTTATTTGAAGCTTAGTAGTTTGAGATAGGCCCTCTCTGTTTTCCGTTTCCGTATCTTTTCTCTCTTACTACCCTCACGTTGCTATCTCTTTCGCACGTATCCCCACTACCACCACCAGCAGAGCCTAGCGAAGTTTTTACGAGCTGAGGCCTACTGCGCCATTGGATCGAAAAACACCAGGCAGAAATTAATATGAGCTTCAAATAAGGTAAGTATTTAATAAGCGTTTTATTTTCAGGTAAAACGCTGCTATTAAACACTTGACCGTTATTTGAAGCTTAGTAGTTTGAGATTTGTTTGTTATCGCCTGGTGGTGGTGGACGCCAATGTGAAACAACAATAAAATGTTTTAAAATAAAATAGGCTTGTTGCAATACGAATACACAATATTTGTTAAGATACGATAATATTATGAAATAAAGATGTAGTTCTATTTTATTAGTGTAACATGCTTTAAATAAATATAAAAAATAAAGCGAAAGAGATATAAATAAAGATTTCAACCTAAGAAGTAACATAGGAAACACCTTTGTTTTTTTTTATATAATGTTTTTATTCTATATAAGATGACATAAGACTAACCGATAAACTTATTTGAAAGTCCTAAGAGGTAAATAATCATAGTAATCAAACAAAGTTAAATTTCAAATACTTTATTTGATTTGGAGAAATGTATATCACCAATATAATCATGTCCATTGCTAAGATGTTATTAGGTTGTGACTGACACAAGACTGATTGACTAATTTCAATAACCTAAGAGCCTAAACCGATAAACTTATTTGAAAGTCCTAAGAGGTAAATAATCATAGTAATCAAACAAAGTTAAATTTCAAATACTTTATTTGATTTGGAGAAATGTATATCACCAATATAATCATGTCCATTGCTAAGATGTTATTAGGTTGTGACTGACACAAGACTGATTGACTAATTTCAATAACCTAAGAGCCTAAGAGATAAATAAGCATAGAAGTCAAACAAAGTTGACTTTCAAAAACAAAAACATCATTTATGTTAAAGAAATGTTAAAGAAATGTAATGCCAATGATAGAAATATTGAACAAAAAAGTAACATATTAAGAATTGACTATGCAGAAATTAAAAAAAATTTACAATTTTTATTTAGATATTTGAGCTATGCATTTTACATATCAATCAACTGGATTAAAATTACTTGTAATATTACTGCTGTTTGGTCTGATTACAGGCGCTACTTCGCGTCTATAAAATCGATCAAAAGTATTTGCAGATTTCCAATTACCACGTAACAAAATTTCGTCGAGGGAGAGATTGTTTTCCCAATTTTTGGAAGCAACTGCAGATCTAATGCTACCAGGAGAATTAATTATGCCAGATTCCAAAAGCAATGACTTTACCCAGCCGGCAATAACTGTGCGTGAAGCCGCTTTTGGAGGACCTCTGATATTTACAAAAAGATTTGTACAATTAGCTTCATTACGTCTTGAGTTCAGAAGTTTTGTAATAAGCTCTACCCAGTAAACCGGATCAAGGTTTCTAGTTTCTTTATTGGCGATTAACTTCCATCCCGATTGCCGATGATCTGATTTATCGGTTTTTGAACCAAATCTGGGCCATAATATAAGTTCGTTATCGCCTATAATAAGGTGAATCGAATCTACTGAAAGTAAAGTCAGATCATGTATGCGTCTTCCAGAACATAACAATAGAAGGCTAGCAGTATGTCTAGATGTAGCAAAAATATTGCTCTCATCAATTGATACATTTTTCATAAAATTAACTAGTGTATCAATATTCCATATTGGAGGTTTTCTAGTGACTGGCTTCTTTAAAGATATAGCTTTTAATATATGTCTTACCAACGAATGGCCGCTCAGTTCTCTACTCAAATCCGCATTGCAAAGTGTTGCAACTACTGATTTGTGTAACTGTATTGTATTATATGACAATTTTTCGACAAGATGCAAATCTGCTAAAAATTTAGCTAGCACAGAACCGTCTGGATTCAATGGATCTATTTTATATTTAGTTGTCCATTCTACCCATCTTTTCCAAGCAACTCTGTATGTTTTTAATGTGGAATTACGCCATGAGGATTGCAAGAGTTCCACTTGGTTTTGATTCCAATTACTCAAGCTCTTTGACCACCCCCACATATCCATACCTCTAATATCATTTCCTGAGCTTTCGGGGGTGGTAGTCCGGTAGTCACATCTATGAGCTTCTGTTGCAGATTGTGAATTGTGAATGGGGCTGCTAGCGACCGAGACTTCAGGTCGGCTCGCCAAAACACTCGTTCCCACCGTGGTACCGCTATTAAGAAAAGGCCCGTTGCACTGTTTAGATGTGACAGTACTTTGGGTATCATGTAGGGGGGCGGGAATATCCAGGCTAGATGATAATTCCATATTTGAGAAAAGGCATCGTGAAAAAGGGCTTCTGTATCGCTGATGTCTAGTGATACGTAATTCGAGACTACGTGCGCTCGGCGTGACGCAAATAGATCCACTATTGGTATTCCGAATTTGTTGAATATTTGTTCCATACAATGAGATAGTAGGTGCCATTCCGGTGGTGACCGATGACGCGATAAGTGGTCGGCATGGCTGTTGAAAAGGCCCGGAATATGGTATACGGATAACTGTATCTGGTAATGGTTCAGAAGATGAAATACCTTTTTTGTCAGGTCTAAAAGGGGCATGGACTTTGTTCCACCTTCGTTCCTTAAATAAGCGACAACAGTTCGATTGTCGCACTGAAGAAGAACTGTTGATTGACAAAGACGATTGCCTTGACATTTCAAAACATTTAGAACAGCAAGCATTTCTTTGATGTTGCTGTGTAACATTTTTTCCTTTTCTGACCATGTTCCTGACATTGCGCAACCATCTACTTGCGCTCCCCAAGCTAAATCTGAGGCATCTGTCGTCACGTAATGCGTTGGAGGTGGTTGATGAATTACCTTAGATCGATGGCAGTTCTGAATCCACCATTGCAGATCCCACCTTGTGTCTTTTGGAAGGTAAATGTAGTTTCCTCCTTTCTTTGTTAAAATAGAGTTGAGGAATAAAAGAAGGGCTCGATAGTGTAACCTTCCCGTGGGAACTACGAAACTTGCAAAGTTGAGGAGGCCCACTAATCTCTGCAGTTCTTTTTTCGCCACTTTTCCTTTTTTCAGAATGTCTGAAATTTCGGTAGTTATTTTCATTACTTTGTCTTTGGGCAGTTGCTTTATGTTCAGCCATGGATTCCAAAGGATACCCAGAAACTTTAACGATTTTTGGGGGACCAGGACACACTTTTTGGTGTTTACAGACCAACCTAGATACCGAAGATGGTTGACCAAGAGGTGGATTTGAGATTGTAAAATAAGGTAATCCTGGTGTGCCACCAAAAAATCGTCCAGGTACACGATTATCCGCAGACCTTTGTCTCTCATGGTTTGGGCGATCCAATTCGTCACGGAAGAAAAAACTTTTGGTGCTGTACTGAGGCCAAAGGGGAGGCAAGTCATTTGAAGAAGTTTTTCTTTGTATATGAGACGGAGAAACCTTCTGTGGCTTGGTTTTATAGGCAGGTGAAAGTATGCCTGGGATAGGTCCACTTTGCAAAGCCAATCGTTTGTTTGTAGAAAAGTCGGCACTCGAAAAATGTTTATAATCCTGAATTTGTCTGTTATTACATACTCGTTCAGGGCTTTCAAGTTGAATATTGGTCGTTTCGAACCGTTTTCTTTTGAGACTAAAAACATTGTTGACAGAAAGCATGGGGTTAATGGTGCCGGTTCTAATATTCTTTGGCTTTTCATTTGACTTATCACCTGTGTCATTGCATGGGATTCTGGTGTCCAAAAATACCCATTTTTTATGTTTGGATAAATTAATGGCGGCTTTTGAAGAAAGGGTATGCGATATCCCTTTATTATGCGTAATAGAAAATTTGGAGCCCCCATTTCTTCCCAACGGTTGTAATACATTTTCAATTGGCCTGCCTTGAAAGTCTCTGAGTCAATATTTTCGCCTTTTACTATCGGAAGCACGGCCTGAACGGCTTCCTGATCGTTTGTGTCCACTTTTATTCTGCCCTCTGATGACATGTCCACCTCTTTGACGAAAGGAACCTCGAGAATTCAGAAAATTTTTTGACATTTGTCCTTGCGGAGGACGATTATGACAGTATCCCTGAGAGGATACGTAAGAATTGTGTGGATGTGACCTTGACGTGCAGCATCCATGAGCGGTACCCTGCGAGGGCCCATGAAATGTTGCCGATCCCTGCGAGGGATGGCGATATATTTTACTAGCTCCAGTGTGTACAGTGGAGCTATTTTGTGATTTATTAAGAGGCATAAAAACTTTCTTGACACCACCGGCCTTTTCTAAAGTGGTGGTTAATAAATGTGGATCGAAAAAATATTTACTAGAAGGAGGTATTTTACGTAAACAACATTTTACCAATGGATCACGTACCAAATTTGTGATTCCATCTCGACGCATTTGAATGGTCTCTGCCCTGTGTCCACAAACTAATTGAAGTAAGTCAGAGGACGCTTTGGAATAATCGCCTTTTGAAAATAACTCGTTTATTTTTTCATGTATACTTTCAATTGTAAAATCTTTATCATTTTGAAACCATAATAGGAGGTCTTTTAGGTTAGATTGCAAGGCTTCCCTTTGTTTAAGAATACAAAATGTAAGAGCAGCATATGTTTTATCAGAATATACCAAATGTTTTGATTGGTCGTAATTTTTAATTTCGTCGTTAACATCTAAAGCAACAAATCCAGGTGTATGATTGTATAGTTTTTGCACCTCGGCATAACGAACCTCTGACCATTCGTCTTTACCGAAATATTGTATGTCTTGAAGCATTTTTAACAAATTATCAGGTGCTTTAGGTACCACGGATTCTTTTAATTTTGTTTCTAAGTCAAAATGAAACTGTAGAGGTGACTTCCCTAAATTAGTTGCCGAATCTAATTCATTATATAATTCTCCGCTTATGTCACCCTCTATAATAGAATTGTGTGAACTGTCACTTCGATGATGGCCATTTGATATATCGTAATGGCACGTGTTACGACCATGAGACAACTGTTTGCGTAATTCATCAACTTCTCGTAAAAGTTTACTAAAACTCTTTGATTTGTGGTTTCTTTTATTGGATTTCGCCTTTTATGATGATGGCGTCGATGCTTCGACCGTCTTCCTTTATGACTAGAGGAATCGGAAGAAGACGTGGATGAACTCGAAGTTGAAGAACTACTACTTGTGCTATTCACTGAAGTAATACTTTCTGACCTTTTATTATTTCGGGATCGATGCTTTTCAATAGTAACCGGTGGATCACGCGAAGCACGTGGTTGATGACGAGACCGGCCCGATGTTGAAGCTTCCGGTACAGGTTCCGCATCCTTCGATGAAGACTCCAAACACGTCGACATTTCGTTATTAACATAACTCTCCATCCTTTACTTCCACGAAAATGTCCAGCAAAAATTCACTAGGCTTCACAGCTTGCACGGACAAATTAAGAAATCTAACCTAGGTGTATATCTACCATAGAGTAGTTAGTACGTATGATGATCTTATGGAAAATTGAAGACAACCTTTTCCGACGGAAAACAGGACGCCAATGGCGCAGTAGGCCTCAGCTCGTAAAAACTTCGCTAGGCTCTGCTGGTGGTGGTAGTGGGGATACGTGCGAAAGAGATAGCAACGTGAGGGTAGTAAGAGAGAAAAGATACGGAAACGGAAAACAGAGAGGGCCTATCTCAAACTACTAAGCTTCAAATAACGGTCAAGTGTTTAATATAAAATTTTACATTTTGTCTCTAGATAAATAATTATTCTTATCTCCCTCTCTCTCTTAACGTGTTTCAGGTTACTCAAATACAATTAGGACATGAAGAAGATTTGGAAGTAAAGTTGTTAAACACTAAAAAGAAAAACAAAACTCAAAAGATGAAAATGTTTCAGTTGTTAAACACTAAAAAGAAAAAACAAAACTCAAAAGATGAAAATGTTTCACCGTAATAAATATAAGAGACTACATTGAATAAATCTTTAGAGAATCAAAGTGTTTTATTTCTAAACATCCTTATTGTTACATACTCGTATATTAATGAAATCCTATTAAATATTATATGTTCACGTAACGTTTCTTATTATTTTAACATAACATAGTTCTAAGTTTACTCAAGGATTAAAAAATATATTGCTCCTACTCCTATTAGGACTCCTAACCTAAAACGGAGTGGCTATTCAGACCCCGGGTTCCTATCCTTAGACTATAGAAGTTGATTACTATTCGGACCCGATAGAATCTTAATCGTAAAATAACTAGGATAAAATTGAAAACTGTCGGTTAGGTAAGGTAGAAATTGTGACCACACATAGAATCTTTAATGAAATTGCATATTTCATGCTCTGGGTCCAAATAGCAATCGACTTCTATAGGGTTCCGGGTCCGAATAGACACAGCCAACCTAAAATAAGGAAAAAGAGAATATCTCCCATTCCTGAAGTTTTTAATGAATTATTGAGCTATGGGACTAATTCAAATAATGTTAGGTCTATAACGAATACAAAAATAATGATGCCCATGGTTATTTAATATCAGGTCCAGCTACTATGGGGTTTTGGCCGATGTTCTTTAGGAAGAGAGAGGAGCCGAGGTGGTGATGGTAAATTTTTATGCATTGTAAAGTAGCCACTTAAACCTGCACCTGGGTCGTAAGCCCCAGGCCCTGCTCTTGGCTCTTTTCTCTGCAACGTGATGGATCCGGCACCCGCACGGTGAATTCATTGTAATGCTAAGTTATCGTCTCCGTTAGAAATCTATCTCTAAAACTTTACCGGAAAAAGGCCGCTCACGCGTCCGCGGGGACTATAGTACCCAAGCGCAATAGACGGTCATACGTCCCGTGTACCATGGTACCCAGAGCGCTTTGCGTTAAACGAGCAGCGTACTAAAATAATCACAAAAAAAATAATATCTTAATCGCTCTATGGCGTATGCTAGACGTTCAATATTTATCAAACTCCATTTCACTGCGGTCCGAGCATGGAACTCTCGATAAACAAAATTTGACAGCTAGGATCGACATAGTCGACAAAAATCGATAAATTTGATAGATATTCCAAAGGAGTGAAAAGGACAGATGCTTTTGTCGATTGACAAGTCCATGCTCGTACAGCAGTATTTATTGATCTCAGACGACCCTATACATTCAATACGGATCACGTCAGTATCACAGAGTACATAATCACTGTCAGTATCTCACTAATCTGTGGATGTGTAGATACGGAAAATATACGTAAGGCGTGTTCCACTTAAGCGCAGATTTGCAGCATTTTCAAGATTTTTAGCATCATTGCGTTTCATTAGATTTTGACGTTAGCACGGTTAGCATCGTATGTTAACGTAATGCGTTCCACTTTGAAGTTCAGTTCTCTTTGTAAAAAATAGCGCAACTAAAAAGGTTAATATTTCTTAAAGGAAAGGAAAATATGGTTAACATTTGATGTAAGCGTAAAAATATGGTGACGATTAAATGGAATCCGGGGATCGCAATAAATATTGATGACAAGGCTACACGATCAATAAATATCGCGATACATATCAAGGAGTTGGATTTCAAAATATCTAGAAATTCTGTAATCCGTATGACGATCCATCAATATCATAGACTAAACGATCAATAAATATCGCGATGCTAAATCATGATCCAAATATCGTGATAAATATTGAACGTCTCGCAACTAGAACTGTAATTTTTTAAAGGAACCTAACATCCATTACTGCTATCATGAACGCTGCCGTAACACATAAGATCACTAAACCCAGTAATGGATATAAAGTGTCTTTCAAAAATGACAGTTCCAGTTACCAACCGTAGTTAGCGAATAGACCTGCAGGTGGGCAATATGCTTGTTTAGCAACTTAGTTATATAAATAAGAAAACCGACGTTATATACACTGAAAAATAGTGTAAAGTTAGGTACCTACTACATACAATACAACATCACACTTCTATTGAAGTCGGTCCCAAACGATGATCTCCTAGAAAGTCTTAAAATTTGGCATTTAATACCAGCAATTTGGCAAAAATTACTACTATTTTTCATTGGCTCACTTAAGGAACAGTATTGATATATTAATTAGAATTAGTATCAGCTTCGATATTTTTTTTTAGTTTATTTAAAACTCCACAGACTCGTGGTCCGTGCCTTTGGAATTCTTGGGCAATATTATGTGATCTATATATTTATATTTTTCTAAAACGCTTAATACTACTCTTCACTGTTTTAATCTAGGGTGAGTTGCGCATTTATAATTTTATATTTTAATGTATATTAGTTGCTTATATAAAGATAATCTATATATTACTATGTTCGTACGTGCATTATTATACTAACTATATGTGGCCTACGCACACAATAGGCCACATATATAATACTATTCATATAAGACAATCTACTGATAGGACTAGTTCCGGATGGGGTTCGGGATGATATGTTTATTGGTGGCTGGTCTTGCACCTAGATTGCTGCCCGTGTAAGGGCTCTGGCCCCCTAGACAAGATGTCTTTCGATAATCGTTATCGCAATCGCTAAATGGACAATGTAGGAGATTTGACAATTGTGCTCGAAAGTTAAGCGACAGTTTATGTCAAATCCTTGTGACGTTGTAACGTCTTTTATTAAAATATCTACTTAAAACTAACATTAATTTAAATACAAAATGATACTTATTCTAACTTAAATAAACTTATTCTATAAATATTAAATAATACTAAAAGACGAAATAAACCCTTTTAAAGTTCTTGTTGTCCAACTGGCGTTACACCTGCTCTGTTGCGAATTATTAACAGCTATACTGTGGCTCCACAATCCAGTTCTATTGTTTCGCCGAGCCGATGTGTGAGCAGCGCGGCCAGCGCCGGACATTAGAAATTTCGACACCAAAGGAGACCTACGTTCTCCTGCCGCTACCTTTTAGCATACACGTTATTACGAGTAGTCATTGACATTTTCAATAATTAACAAGGCTATAGTAAATATCGCCTTTTCGTTATTATCAAGTTTTATACCCTACGTATTAGGGTCCAAAGTTACGGTTGGCCAACCCGTAGCTACATTCGCTGAGCTACGCACTTTCTGCCCATCGTTTTCCTCTGCGTGAACACAGAAGACCTGTGACCAGTCTCCGTGCTGTGGACTTCGACCCGCAGGGGAGTACCTAGCGTGTCTGCCCTTCACAGGAAATAGGGATTGTGTGACCGGTTCCGTACCCTGACCCGTGAATTAAATAAATTTGTGTGCTTAAGGACATTAAATCTTTCATTTAATCCCCTTAACGCCGCATCCTATACATTTTCTTTCTAGCGATTGCGATAGCGATTATCGAAATGCGTCTTGTCTAGGGGGGCTGAACGCCATCTTTTCAATATGGTCTTTGATCTCGTCATCCGTTGCCGTGTTGGAAGGGGCAATGATGCGTCTTATGGTGTCGTCCTCCTTCAGTTGACGATAGAAATAAGTGCAGGACACCGTGTGCCTAGTTATGGCGACCACTGCATGAGGGACAATATCGTGAACCGGGTTGTATCTTTCAGCTCCTCTGAGCACTATGACGTGTTCGTAAGTTAGTCCCTGTGCTTCGTGGATCGTCAGTATTCTGTACTTATCTCCGATGCTAAACCCATTCCTCCTGCTTCAATATTTAGGTGCCTTGAAACTAGATCAAAAATATTGCTTCGGATGTGGGCTCCGATAAAAAGTTATTAAATACGCCAAAATCTAGTTTATTAAAGTGACCTTCAGCTTCATGACCAACTTTTCTCGCAATGCTTCATTTTTGGCACATACGCACGCACATTGACACTGTATCGTATTAATTTATACATAAGAATATATTTATTTGCAATTGAAACACATTAAACAGTTTTACTATAATGTTTAAATTAGACAAAAGCCACACGCTTATTTTTCTGCAGTCGTTTAGGGGGAAAATGTATGGAAATTAAAAAGCCTGTGACAACCTTACGCTATTTTTTCTGCAGCTAATGCCATCTCCATATATTTTTTTCTGCGGAACGACTGCGGAATAAAAAGCGTGCGGCCACACCACATCAAAACACTACTAGCAAATGATGTAGAACTTGATAAATTTTGTTCTGATTATCTGTTTTATGTTTTCCATTCCATTTTTTCTATAATAATGTTAAGGCATGTTCTTGTTCTTTTTAAAGAATCTTATATGTTATAGCTGGCTGAATGAATTCTTAATAAAAACTAAAACTCACTATAGACAATGCTTTGACGTCCGACGCCGCTCTTATACAAAATTTAATGTTGGTAACGCTGTTGCTAACGCCATTTTTGTTGTACACTGTAAGTTGCCTAAGGTGTTTTTTTTTTACTCATAGGCGTATTTCACGAGTGGGAAAGAGATAGTTGCATGTATTTGCCTTATGAAGCTTCACTTTACCTGAATATTTTCTTCAAAGCTTATATTTACGACGTTTCTGATTGTCTATGCAAGATACGCATCCCGAGCGATACATACGGTGTATAAGCTTTTGGTGACAAATGTATAGTAAAAATGAAGGAAAACGCGGTACTTAAGTGGCAAAAAGTCTACAATCCCACCGGCCCTCAACCACGTCCTCGCCATGGCCATCGCGCGGTCGCCATCAAAGATTTAATGATAGTTTTCGGCGGCGGAAACGAAGGAATAGTTCATGAGCTTCACGTATTCAATACCACCACAAATCAGTGGTTTGTTCCTGTCACAAAAGGAGAAGTGCCACCAGGATGCGCCGCCTACGGTTTCGTGGTCGACGGCACCAGACTACTTGTGTTTGGCGGCATGGTGGAATATGGCAAGTATTCCAATGATCTGTACGAACTTCAAGCCTCCAGGTGGGAATGGAAACGTCTAAAGCCATTGCCTCCGAAGCAGGGCCTCCCACCTTGTCCTAGACTCGGCCACAGCTTCACCCTCCTTAATGGGAAAGTGTATCTGTTTGGTGGTCTCGCAAATGAAAGCGATGACCCAAAGAATAATATCCCACGATATCTTAATGACTTATATACTCTTGAATTATATCCTAATTCTTCTATGACAGTGTGGGATATACCTTTGACCTATGGGCAGTCCCCACCACCACGAGAGTCGCACAGTGGTGTGGCATACACTGATAAAAGCACAGGCAAGTCATCCTTGATTATATATGGAGGTATGAGTGGGTCACGTCTTGGTGATCTCTGGGTGTTAGATGTAGATAGCATGTCATGGTCACGTCCTGAAGTAGGAGGACCGGCTCCTTTGCCACGGTCATTACACACTGCAACTGTAATTGGGCACCATATGTATGTCTATGGAGGCTGGGTTCCTCTGGTACCAGATGAATCAAAACTTGCGACACACGAAAAGGAATGGAAATGCACCAACACCCTTGCATCTCTCAATCTCGAGTCAATGACCTGGGATAATATTGCCTTAGATAATTTTGAAGAATGTGTACCAAGAGCGAGAGCAGGGCACAGTGCTGTCGCTATTCAGACTAGACTATACATTTGGTCAGGGCGAGATGGCTATAGAAAAACATGGAATAATCAAATTTGTTGCAAAGACTTATGGTATTTAGAGGTAGGGGTGCCACCTCAGGCTGGGCGGGTTGCACTTGTTCGTGCTGGCACTACATCATTGGAGCTGTGTTGGCCAGCTATGAATACTATAACTACTTATGTTTTGCAAGTACAGAAATGTGGCAAAGTGACTCCAGCTCGCTTTCCTGCTGCAGCTGCTGAACCGGTTGCTGCTCCGCCTCCTGCTTCACCAGTTGCAGCACCACCTGATGCTGCAGCCAAAGCATTTGGATTAACGTCACCAGTCTCAGGTGGCTTGCACCCACCCACACCAATAGATACACCAGTAAGGCCAGTGGCTGCAGCCTCTGTGTCACCAGCTGCATCACCTATTGCCTCAACTCCACAGAAAATTGTTCCAACATCGATTAAGGTTGCTGCTCAAGCTGCAGCTACAGTAAAGATAACACCTAACACACCAACCCTGAAACCTGCCACATATCAAGGGAAGACTGTTGTTAAATCTCCAGCTGCTGGTTCTTCACAGCAGATCAAGGTTGCCGCAGTCACACCACAGGGTGTGACTAGAATAGTTAGTGGAGTGTCCACTCCCACCACGGTACGTGTGTCTACAGCGCAATCGAATGCACAAATTGTTTTGGGGTCCGGCACTGCTGGTGGTGGGACTCCAAGGTATGTTCAAGTTAAAACAGGTGCTGGAGCTGGAGTCCCAGTAAAACTGGGAGCGGGCAACATGCCTGTGAAGCTAACCGGTAGCCCTGTGCCTCTGAAAATTGGCACAGCTAACATCCAAGGCAAGATAACGGCTAATAGTGTTCAAAAAGTTGGTCAAGTTACCAACGTCCCTCTGAAACTAAGCGCAGGCAACGTGAAGATTGGCACAAGTAATGTCCTTGTTAAAACTGCAAGTGGGATGCCAATTCAAGCTAGTGTTGCAAATTTGCAGACTAAGGTGGCTGCGGGTGTACCGGTTAAATTGAGTGCAGGCAATCTGCCTGTGATTGCCAGCAGTGGGGGTGCAATTCAGATTGCTGGCAGCACACTAGGAGGACAGCAAATGAAGGCACCTGTGTATAAAATTGTGACGGCGAAATCGGCCGAACAGACGGGGACAGTGGTGACGTCGACTGGTGTGGCTGCAGGTGCAACCGTCCTGCGGCAAGCCGGCAGCAATGCGGGCATACCAGTTATTATTAAAAAGAGCCCAGGGGCAAATGCGCAAGCCAGTAATGCTCCGCAGTATGTGACCTTGGTGAAGACATCAACTGGCATGACAGTAGCAACAGTGCCGAAAATGGCCATGGTACAGAATAGGCCAGTAGCACCGGCGAGTGGTGGCCAGACTCAGAATATAGCATCGGGAGCTACCATAGTAAAGCTGGTGTCAGCAAACACTGTAGGGGGTAACAAGATAATCACGTTACCATCTAATATGCTGCAGCTAGGAAAGGCAGGAGTGGGCGGCAAACAGACGATTGTGATCACCAAATCAGCCAACCAGACCGCTCCCTCTAACCAACCACAGTGAGCCCCCGGAACTGTTTTTGGTTTCTCGTGTCTTGAGACTGGAATGTGCCGAATTGAGAGCTTACCACTGTGAGTGTCTCTTGTGGAATATAGGTGCAAGCGCAGTGGTACACTAGAATGTATAAATTTTTATGTGAATCACCAACTAGTAAGTCGGTTGAACTATAGAATATTTTAATCATAATTATTATAGAATATGAGTTTTGTATGTTATATGGGTCTGTGTAGAAAGTGTCCTCATAGTTTTTTTTCTTAAATATTTTATTTACTTGTAATATTAATATTATTGATAAAATAAAAATATTATTGTCTAATGTTACACATTGAATTATAAGTCATTTCATGATCTGTCATCATACTCTCTTATTATAGCACTTATTTCTTTTTGCACTTCTATGGCTAACAATGTTTAATGTTCTACTATGTTAATAAGAGTATTATGGGAAGTGCCTGTTGTGTGAAGTCTACATAGTTTTGTATCGAGATGTTGAAACTGAACATGGCATCTGAATTTTTATTATATAGTGGATGTGAGGAAAGTAGAAATATAACTCTATTTATATTATTTTATACTGATTGATTTTTTAACAAATTTCTATTTATTCTCTGTCCTGAAAACAAGATCTAATTAAATTAATGCAAAGTAATAACAATGTAATAACATACATATCATGGCTTCAATTTATTTATTTCTTTTTGTTGTTCACATTAGTCATTCAAAGATGTCACTGTTTACTGATCTTTGTTAGTGCTCTATAACTTCCCTAGTTTGCACCTTATAATAATGTGTATGACATGTAGTGACGTGGACAGTAATATTCTGAATGCCACAAGCTTTGCTGACATAAGATGCATTTATTCATGTGGATAATCCACAAAGTGCTTTATCCTGTGAATCGTTTTGAAAAGTGAAATGGCATACAGTCTTGTTTGGTAGTTATAATTATGTTAGGCGGTATTTAAGTTTTATATTGTGACAATATTATGTTGTTGATGTTCCATTGTGCTTTCCATTGGTCAGCAACATTTGGCGCTTATTTAATGTTGGAGGGGACTTTCCAGTGGGAAGGTCTAATTTTTAATAAGTGCTCAATACAGTGAGTCTTAGTGACATATTTTGCTGTGCCTGTATGTGTGATTTGTTCTTTATACTAAAAAAATCATTCAAAACATGATGACGGAGTTTGGTTTTGTTGGTATGAAAATTTATTGATAAGTATCAGTTTCTGTTCTTAGTAGGCAACTGGTATAAAATGCAAAACAATTTGTTCCGATTAGACAGACCCTTATGATAGCATAATATTGAAAACTTGAAAATTTTTAAAAATTAATTGTTTGCAAAACACTGTTTTCTGTTTATCTTTTTTTAATAATATGTAACACAACTTAAACAGATCATTCCGAAAGGTGAATATTTTTCAAGGCAATATGTGACAAACTACTAACTTCTTGATACATTGTGTACAATAGAAATAATTCAATTATATAGAATACAGTTGGCAAAACACCAAGCTTTACACTTGCATTAAGAAAACTGCTGCTATAATGAGCGACCAAATGGCAGTTTAACTGTAGAGCCTATTGCTGATTGTGCATTAATAATGTTATTTATAAGAATTTATGTTTAATACTTGCAAAACAATCGAGCATCGAAATTTTGAAATTTAACCATTTAGTAATGTAAGCCATTCTTACTACCAGTATACTATTTGAGCTTCTTTGAGACTAGTGTTTCCCTACTTATTTTATATATACTTATTTGCATAATTCAAATACGTTATGAATAAATAATATATGTTATGAGCAAAAAATCTGCCTTGGTAGTAAGAATGCTTGTAACAGCAATAAAAACCCACCCCACTGCCCGTCATTGTTTAACACATCTATCACGATTGCTAATATACTTTATTTTACAGACATTCTACTTTACATTCGTAAGCACACCTGTTACTGCCAAACTCCAGTTTTGGATAAAACACTTAAAAAAATGGCCTTAGTGCCAAAATGAGATTGGTTGCCTGAAATAAGACAAAGCACGTCACAATAATATAACAAAAATAATAGCCCACAAATCATAACTTGGTATAGTTACAGCTTAAAGTTATAAGTAGATAAAATTTACACATCAGGGAAACTAAGGATACGACACTGCCTTATTCTATTCTATTCTTTACACAGTGGCGCCGTCCTTAGAAGACAATTTTCACATATTCCTGTTTAGTCATCATAAATGTCACATTGAATTCGATCGTGATAGACAATTTCACAATGAGTCTACCAGTCCTTGGACGTGTTCGTACCAGGCTTCAGTAAAAGAATAATTTTGCTAACAAGATTGACTCTGAAAAAACGTTGATACAAAGCTACTTTTTATGTTGTTAATAAATTCAATAGTGCAATCTGCATTGTGGTGTTTTGCATTGTTTTACAAATAAATGTAAGCGTCCTAGGTGTATTTAGGGTAATCACTACTGCGGTAAGCGAGGTATGTAATGTAAATATCATTAAGTAGAGAAATTTAATGTTATAGTTTGTTCATATTATGTTCATTTGCTTGAATAAACGATTTGGATAACTGTGATTTTTATTTGCATGTTGTACTAATCTTTCCTCATATAAATCATTGCAATTCAATACTCTATTAGGTATATGAGAATAGCATAATCCTCGGCATCTGTAGTCTAGTGTTTAAGACGGCAAGGTTCAGAAGTGGAGGTCTGAGGTACAATTTATGGCGACAGGAAGTTACTGCATTGTGATTTAGGATCAAAGCCGTCATAAAAGCAAATAGCACTGACCTATATTAATCACTAGCTGTGCCCGCGACTTCGTCCGCGTGGAATAGTAACTCTTGGCAAAAGTAGCCTATGTTATACCTTATATAATTAGCTATCTATTAAAATCCCGTCAAAATCGATCCAGCCGTTCCGGAGATTAGTGGGAACAAACAGACAGACAAAAATTTATTGGTACCCGATACGAGTACTTACATTCATACCCATTTAGTAAAAACTTGTTATTTTGACATTACAAACAGACACTTCCATTTTATTTATTTATATAGGTACATACTAATAATATATTATTTACTTTTCACTTATCACCCCGGAAAATTTAAGGGACGCTTCAGGACACGGGAGTAGAATGATTTAAATATTAATAAAAGAATAACTCAACCATTTAATTTTATATTAATTTTCTAAAATATCCAAAAAATATTGCACTAGTGTAGTGCAGTATTTTAAGATATTATTTTTTTATTTAATAATGGATGTGTCCTGAAGCGTCCCTAAAATTTTCCAGGGTGATAAAAAAATAACCGTGTATAGTTTTGAGAACAAAGGTATCCGTAATAATGAGAAACTACCTTAAGGTAACTAAGACTTAATTTCTCATTATGATGGGTAGACTTTATCTTATTCTAGTAATATGTTTTAATTAATGCTGTGTATCACAGTCTATAATAGCATAATAATTTTAGATATTTAGTATGTATAGTTTTGTTCTATTTCCTATTAGGAAATAGAACAAAACTATATACAAAACTTATAATTAATAAAATATCTTGATTACCGACATCTAGTGAAAGATGCGATTACTAAATACTATGTGGTAGCAAGTGATTGCTCACCCATCTTACACGTATCTAGTTTCTTCACTAGATGTCGCTACTAGCATTAAACATCTATAGAAATAAATTAAATTGAAGTGTCTGTTTGTAATGTCAAAATAACAAGTTTTTATTTACTAAATGGGTATAAATGTATATCGGGTAACAATAACAAAAACACAATTTAAAACATTTTTGTCTGTCTGTCTGTCTGTTTGTTCCCGCTAATCTCCGCAACGGCTAGACCGATTTTGACGGGACTTTCACTAATATATAGCTAATTATATAGGGTATAACATAGGCTACTTTTTATCAAGATCGGTCCAGCCGTTACTATTCTACGCGGACGAAGTCGCGGGCACAGCTAGTTAGAAATATTTGATGAATTACTTAAAAAATATTTTTTTGCAAACTTACCTAAAAATAATTGATCTAGTTAAGATGGGAATAACGAACAGATTTTTTGAACATTTTAAATTTTTACTAAATTTCCTTCTTCCCACTTGTCTTCATTTCTTTTAGGTAGGTATGTCTTTTGTTACCTACTTATGCTTATTCAAAGTATGCCTTTTCATGGTTATGCCTTACATATTTCGGCCTTATAATATTATGCGTAATGAATTTATAATATAAAGACTTATGGCAAGTGACGATTATGGCAATTAACATTATGCATTTTTAGTTTATGAAAAAAAACGTTATGTGTTTCAACAGGTAACCCATTAGCCTTTATAAGTGTAAAAAAACTGGTCGCTCTAAGCTTGAAATTTTAATAAATAAGTACTTAATATGACGAATTTTATGCATTTCGAGGTAAAAAAAATACAGATGATTTCGGCCGGTTCGACGCATATGACCAAAAACGCAAAAGACCATTGGTCTTTTGCATATATAAAAAAATTATCTACAGAATGCACGTCACAATTCAACACATAAACAATCTCAATTACAATGCCAATATTTATTTTATGAGCTGTGAAACTAGCACTAGTTTCTGTCCTCGTCATTGCCTACATATTTATTTGAATAATGTAAAAGTTGTTAATTGTCTATGTCTATGTAATTAAAACATATATAATTAAAATATGTTAACAAGTAGTATAGACTTTGCCAATAGAACTCCCTGTCAGACATTGAGTAGGTAAGTAATTATAATAAAAAGGGAACAAACTTGATGACATACCTACCTACCGTGACGCTAAAATGTCGACTGCTGCCCGGTTTCTATATTCAAAAATAACTCGATTTTGCTAGGGACAGTGTTATATTTTGACATATTTTCCAGAGTAGGTATGTCAAAATTTAACCGTCCGTAGAAAAAACGAATCGTTTTTTGAATATAGAAACCGGGCCTAACTAACTTATTAATGTTAACTTTTCCACATCATGAATTAATAGTAAACACACAAGTAAAATTACAGACTAAAATAGGTAGGTACATTAAATTATCCAAACACATGCTTGGTTAATACACAGCAGACAGTCCATTTACCAAGATTGAAATAGGTACATTGCTCGCAAAATTCTTGTCACTAGATAACACATTGCTAAGAAAAAGAAGAAGTTAACTTTTCCACTTGATTGTGACGTCTGTGTTACTATATTTATAATAATAACAATATAAAATAAATATCATATTTTATGCATAAAACCCACATAATAAATTAACTATGATAAAGAAAAATAAAACAAGCAGACACTCGATCGGTCATCATATTATTATCCTGGTGCCGGTGGCGGGCGCCCCCGCCTGTTAGAGGATGCTCATTGCTAACAATTTGTTAGTTTTTCTTTTTTCTTTCTTTTGTCTAATTGTCACTAAATGAATGTAAGTTAATAAATAAACGTGTATTCTTACTCATAACTTTCAGTTATTTTCTCATTGAGGGTGATAAAAAGTAGTGTTCACCTCGGGATTAACACTATTTTATGCTCGAGTGACGTAGGTACTTTGAATCCCTCGCAGCGCTCAGGATTCTACTTTAAAATCCTTCGGTACGCTCGGGATTCTAGTCTAGAATTTTCGCTCCGCTCTAGATTCAAAAAACTCTTGCCTTAAAAATATTTACTTACCAATGCAATCTATACAAGTTTTTTTTCCGTTAGATGTTCATATCAGCCTCTACATTATCATTAGAACCGTCACTATATCGCTTCCTGGTAAATTCACTCTCAGTCGAAAGTTTTGCACGTCTTAGAAGAAACGACTTTATCGAAATCTCAAAATGTAGGTTTAGGCGGTGTCTCTGACTGCCGGTACCGAAAGACTAAGGTTACACTATCAGTATTTCATCAGTTTGATCCATCAGTCTGGTACGATTGACGCCAGACTGATCGTGTACCTAACTCAGTGACTGACGAAATACTGATGAATTTTCCCCAGTTCAGCGGAGACTGATGAAATACTGATACCAGACTGATGAATCAAACTGATGAAATACAGGTGCAACCAGAGGCTTAAAAAGGAGAATGTGTGTAAAAATAATTGCTTCTAAGAGAAAACTTAATACATGATCGCACAGACCTTCGAAAATATTTTAGAGTAGGAACAGACCAATTCAACGGGTTATGTGCTTTTATTATATACTAGTATATAATCGGCGATATGGCGATATACCGCCACAATCAAGCGCGGATCCACCGTGGTGGGCACGATGGGCATGCCCACAACCCTAATATTCTAGTGACGTCACACTTTCGCGGTCTATTGAGATCGATAGGCTGTTGATATTATATCCAATGGGTATTTAGCAGATTAGATCCTTAATGAAAAAAAACAATGAATCTTGGTCAGGGTGTCATATGTTTTACAAAACATATGACACCCTGACCATCTCCTTTGTAGAAATGCTCTATGTATATCGATCATGAGCAAGTTCATATTCCGACTCACAGTTGGCCGAATTTCGGGGTGGCAGTGACCACCATTCATTGCCCGTGGTCCAATTACGTAGTCCAACTGGTAGTACCACGGGCATTTTATTTTGCCCGTGGTTCTATCAGTAGGACTATTTGAGGGCTGGATCCACGCCTGGTCACAATATTCTTCAGATTCATTGAAGCGACGAATCGTACTATGTGTGTATCCAGTGAGTTTTATAGCTCTTTGTTTTGTAGATGCACAAAAATCAAACGAATGTTCTATTTTTAAAATAGGGATAACTGATAATATCATCTTATGTCTGGTTTCTATATACAAAAAGTCTCGTTTTTGCTGCGGACAGTTATAATTTGACATATTTTCTACAGAAAAAATGACAAAATTTAACTGTCCGATGCAAAAACGAATTCAAATTCAAATTCAAATTCAAAAATCTTTATTCAACATAGGCCTTTACAGGCACTTATTGACGTCAAAACAAAGCAAAACATTCTAATTTAAAGGAAACATAAATTTAACCTTGTATGTGCATACATCCTGAATATACCTACTCAAGATGTCTGCAAATACAAGTAGTACTTAATGAAAAAAAAAAAAAAGTTGAATCTACACCTGTTCGGAAATTGGGAGAGCCTTCTCGAGAAGAACAGGCAGGAAACTCGAAAGGTCAAATTTTTTATCTCCTCTTTTAAATCGCCATTTACAATTTTGGTTTTGTTACATAGTCATTGAAACTTTTAAAAAAAAATACAATCGGTATGCTTACATACACTTAAAATGTCAAAAAATAAGTTATAGACGTATACATTAATCATAATACAATAAATAATGTTGTTACCAAACATTTGATAACTTAGTCTAATTCAAAAACAGTGTCAGTTCTTTTCTGCCAACAACATTTGTTAACATCAATAGCTATACACAACAACACGATTATTGACATTATAACGAATAATAACTTCATATTAACACCAGGCATTGGCATCATTTAAATAATCGTTGACTTTATAATATCCTTTACTCATTAGAGTCTTTTTTACATGCGCTTTAAACTTATGAAAAGGCAAGTCAGTTACACTATGTGGAACTTTATTGTAAAACGTTATACATTTCCCCATAAATGAGCCTCTAGTTTTTTGGAGTCTGTACGTTGGAACGGCAAGTTTATTTTTATTTCTTGTGTTTAACTGGTGAACGTGGAAATTGGTTTCAAATGTATTATAATTCTTATAGACATAAATCAAATTTTCATAAATGTATTGTCCTGCTAAGGTCAATATATTAATTTCTCTAAATAAATCTCTTAGAGAATCCCTTGTTCGTAAATTATAAATAGCGCGAACTGCTCTTTTTTGAAGTACGAAAATACTTTCTATACTAGCAGCCGATCCCCACAGTAGTAGTCCATACGACATAACACTGTGAAAATAACTAAAGTAAATCAATCTTGCCGTTTCAACATTAGTAAGTTGTCTTATTTTTTTAACTGCATATGCCGCAGAACTAAGTCTGTTTGCCAAGGACTCAATATGTGGATCCCACTGCAAACGTGAATCTAATGTAATGCCCAAAAATTTGGTACAATCAATGAATTCAATAATTTGATTATTCATTTCCACAATAGTATCCACTTTCCTTACATTTGGCAATGAAAATTTTATACATTTAGTTTTATTTGAATTTAATGATAAGTTATTAATTGTGAACCAATGCAATACATTAGAAAGAGTACTATTTACAACGTCAGTATTTTCATTACCTCTGTCAACCTTAAATATTAAAGAAGTATCATCTGCAAATAGTACTGTATCGCACAGATTGTTAGTGAAATGTGGGAGATCATTAATGTAAATTAAAAAAAGCAAAGGTCCCAATATCGATCCCTGAGGTACACCCATAGTTATAGATGCACCAACAGACTCAGTTTTGCTAATAACAACTTTCTGGACCCTATTGGACAAATAAGACTCCATAAGGCTAATTGCTTTTTCGGTGACACCATAATGTTTGAGTTTATTTAAAAGAGTCTGGTGACTAACGCAGTCGAAAGCCTTCGACAGGTCACAAAATATACCAATCACATCTTGTTTACACTCCCAAGCGGCAAAAATGTGTTTGAGAAGTGCAACTCCAGCATCTGTCGTGGAACGACCTTTGGTAAAACCAAATTGGTTCATATGAAAAATGTTATTACATGTAAAATGATCTATTAACTGCTGAGATACAATTTTTTCGAATATTTTACTAAGTGCTGGTAGAATCGAAATTGGTCTGTAATTTGAAGGATCGTTTTTATTCCCAGATTTAAATAATGGTATTAACTTGCTATTCTTCATGAGGTCGGGGAAGACACCTTCATCAATACATTTATTGAATATCAACGCGAGTTGCGGGGCAAGTTCTATTATAACCGATTTGATTATGTGGGTCGAAATACCCCAAAGATCTTCAGTTTTTTTCGTACTAATCATACGAAATGTTTTTAGCACAGTGTCAGCGTCAATGTGACAAAATTTGAAAACCTTGTTGCACCTCTCTACACTCTGCCTTAGGAGAGCTACAGCTTCATCAGAACACGAGTTGAGACTACTTGTAGTTTCTATGGGTATGCGAGAGAAGAAGTCTTCGAATGCATTGGCAACTGCCTTGTCTGATTTGATTGTTTCATTATTGAATGGTTTTTTGAATATAGAAACCGGGCATTAGTGAGCACCTACGTCCTAAAAGAAAGCCCATATGAAGTGAGAGTCCTCTTGTAGTTTCTGAGATTTCCTAATCAGTTAGCAGATTTATTGAAAATCGATGTAGTTATGACTTTAATCAATGCTATTTGCACCCTTTTCCGGTTGAATAAACTTAGTTTTGTTTGCTCCTCTCCAAATAGGAATATATTGCTTCGGTTCGCAATTCTTTTCTATTGTATTAATCACTATCCACGAGGCATATGAAATAAGAACATAAATAAAAAATAACTTTATTTATTTGCTAGGTATATAATTGCAATAGGTAGGTTTGTTTTTTTACATAGGTCGAAGTCACATTTTTTTTGGATTTGAATCTCAGCACTAAGTACATTAAGTGCATCGCTTACCGCTCTGAGCCTTGACGATTTAGAGTTGTGGACGAAACAACTAAAAAATAATACTTAAAATCTAAACAATATTATTTAGGTACTTCAAAAATTGTTTCCTAACTAAAAAATAGATACAGTCTCCTCCTTTATGAAGTTGGTTAAAAACTACTTATCCTTAGGTTAAAATTCAGTTTCGTATTATACCAAGAACAATTATGATTTTTTCTATCTATACATATTTACAACTAAGGTAACTGTTTTAGGTATTTGTCTTGTGTATGTCTTACTTGTAATATTTGCTTTATAATTATATATTGTTTTGAACAATATATCAGTAACCATAGCGATATTTTGCTTATACGCGAAGTTTCACCGATATTGTAGTGGTAGATCACTTTCTTGACCGACCTTAGAGCCATCACTGCTTTAGCCAGAAGTCGTGTTACACAATGAAGGGGCCGCTTCGCCACAGCAACGACTGCTTCATCCAAGCAAGCCACACGTGATGACATTTATACAGCTTCTGTTTTGCTTCTCCGGATGCACCGACACAACTTTCTTCTTCTTGCCGTTTTCGTCGAATTTCTTTTCGTGCTGAAAAATAGTACATTACTCATTACTCGTCCGGCAATCCACTTCCCGCCGAGGTATGTATAGTGCTTTTCTCAATAATTGCGAGGAAATAATGAAAGACGTAATACTGGAATTAATTATGAAATTCAGTGTAATAATAATACCATATAAATAAAAACTTTTCATTAAAATAATTATTGTTTAATGTTGTCTATTTATTCAAATATTTATAATTGCCGTGATCTTCGTATAATTTAGCTTTATGATCTGTAAATAAGACAATAGTAGGTACCTAATAATAATAAGCTTCCTCTCTCTTGTTAAACGATTGCGTGCCCAACGCATCCATAGGTAATGATCTTATTTTTTGTGAACCACCTATGGTATGCATAAAAGATTTTGAATTGAATTGAATTGAATTGGAAACAAATGAATATAATATGAGTAAAAAAACAAATCAAGGAATTAATTAATTAATTCTAGCATTTAATAATACTTTTTAATTTTCAATTAGTGCAAAGGAAACAAAGCCCATACAGCCCAATCATATTTTACGCAAAAAATGTAATACCGATGATTAAGACTTTTTTCTCTCGCAACGAAAATTAAGCATATTTTCGTGTGCTTACTTGCTTACTTGCTTATTTTAAAAACGTCGTCCCACACTAGGATTTTCTCCTGTGTCGTGGGTGCAGTTACAAACATAGAATATCACATGCACATACGCCCAGACCGGAACAAATTTCTGTAGGCCATACAAAATATCTGTCCCGTGCGGGAATCGAACCCGCGACCCGTTGCGCATTAGGCGATCACTCGACCTCTGCGCTAACCGTGTCGTCGTCGTCGTGTGATTTCATACCAACATTTTAATAAAATTGTTGTCATATTCAAAATGCTTACAACGTGTCTCATAATAACTCCCCATAAAATTACAATATTTATTTAACCGAAAAGAATGTGTCAACTTTAATAACTTGTCATATCAATCGAATTTAATTGTCAAATTTTTGAAAATTCAGGTTTAGAACAGTTTTAGGTTGGCACTTTTGATAGTTTTAATAAAATTATATACCTATTATAATTTTTATGAGGAGATATTATACACGTTGTATATGCTCGAAGAGTGCATTTTTATAATGTGGTAGCAATTGGCTGTATGACAAGTTACATAATTCAAGTTATAGATAAATTAAAAAACATTGGAGCAGCGGCCAATAATGCATTTTTATACTTACTTTCCTGGCCTAGGCCGGTAAAGTAATGCATGAGCCAAGAATTACAAACTTTGTGTCTTCTTTTTACTACAATAATGCCTACATTTCCGAGCATGTTTGAGAAAAGTATATATTTATTTGCACAAAAAAAGAATGATCTCGACTAAGTGCATAGCGATGTAAGGCATATGGCATTAAATTTATCGTTAGTTTGAACGAAGAATTATAACATCTAAAGCAACTTCGCGTTTCGGAATGTACGTTTTATGATTTTCGAGATTAGGCGCAGGACCAACTGTTTTTAAACAGTGTGACTTCTGCGTCTGATCTCACTCCGGCTCTATCGATGAGCCGTCCGTTCGGACTGCGCGAGTGAAGAGCACTTGTGTACTACAATATCTCCCGCGCAGATTACTACCACCTCTTTCATAATTGACAGAAGTGACCGGATATCCGTGCGGAGGACATAGGCGGAGGACTATTATAATGAGCGGATTGATTGAGTCCGTAATCTTATAGAACCTCAGTTGGTAGGCAACGCGCAACTGACTTCTTTGGTTGCATTGAATGTAAACTTGTTATTCACCTTTTTATAATCCTCGCTCGCGCGCTCACACGCCTTGTGTATTTGCTTCGATACTGATAAACTAAATGATAAACCTGAAGTAAGGTTTTTCATCCAATTTGTCAGGCTACAATTTCGCTAGTTTTCAAAACATTACAATGCTTTGTTAAAAATTGCATTCAAAATAACAGTAGCGTGGTCTAAGTAGTTATACCAGCCACCAGCAACCAAACCAAATGGAAAAAAATTCAGCCTCTTTGGAAAACACAGCTCTATTGAGTCTCCAGATCTGAACCAAGCGGTCTTCAATACCTCGGAGGATGTAGTACATTCCTTGTAGATACTATTAAGACACTCCCCGCCTTCTTTATTAAATTATGAATTCTAAATTATTTATTATGGTTGTCTACACTTTATTTGGTAATAATGAAATATGTAATAAAAATATGATCATCTAAGTCACATACGCGATATCTTACACGACAGAGCGACAATCGACTTGCCTTCCAATACTGTGCGTTTCTGTGTAAAAAAATCAAATCGGCTTAAAACATTTCGCATTATACTCGTATGTACACATAAAGAATTGGCTAGATGACAAAAAATTTTTTTTCGCTTTATTAGAAGCTCATTCATATAATAAACAGAAAGAAAAAATCGGCTTTCGAATAACTATAAAAACAACCAAGATAAAAGGTATTAAAAATGTTTCTCCATCTCTTTCTAGCAAAACGTCAATTTACAAGGAGTTTATATGGCCGTACTCAACAATGACGTCACGGTTGATGTCGGATCTCTCTGTCTAATCGCCTTCTAATTAACAACTTAAAATGCTTGTATCTAATGTATTTCTAAGCCGATTTTAATTTTTATCTACACTCATGTTCTAATTCTAATATTAAGAACTCAACACTAATATTTTAAAGGCATAACTTAAAGCCCTTGGCCTTTTACAAATTACATTATAATACAGGTTCGCCATACAAAACCAGTACTTTAATGTAACTCGAATTCCAATAAAATACAGTTCGATTGACGAAGCCCGACCAAGGAGGTTTCGTCACAATTTTCTTTTGTGCCAGTACATTGTCTATGGCGGCGCGTGCAACAGCGCATGCGCGGTAGAATGTTAGTGTTGGCGCCATTTCTCTGAATTTTTCATTCATTATTGTTTGATTTTGTATTAATTTTGTGTCTTTTATTTAATTTAGGTAACCACTGATTGCATGAGTGTAGATAAAGTAGTGTATGAAATTGCACATAATTAGGTCTTAAAACACTCGTGTGGTACTATTAAAATAGGCTAGATGACTAAAAAATTTTTTTTGCTTTAATAGAAGCTCATTCATATAATAAACAGGAAGAAAAAATCGATTTTCGAATAACTATAAAAACAACCAAGATATAAGGTATTAAAGATTTTTCTCCATCTCTTTCTAGCAAAACGGCAATTTACAAGGAGTTTATATGGCCGTACTCAACAATGACGTCACGGTTGATGTCGGATCTCTCTGTCTAATCGCCTTCAAATTAACAACTTAAAATGCTTGTATCTATGTGTATTTCTAAGCCGATTTTAATTCTGATTTCACAGGACTGCATCTTTTCCCATGGTATTTTGATATTTAATGACGAGACGTAAAAATTAGAATTCAGTCATCATCCCAATTGTCTTTAAATATTATGTTGAGTTGAAAAATCATATGCAAAGATCTCATCACATTGCAATTTCTATCTATTTAGTCCCGAGACGGGGTTTGGTTTGTTCGCCTATAGTTCATGGGACTAAATAAGTATTTAACCCGAGGTTAACACTGTGCTTTTCATTACAAATACAAGGAAAGTAAAAGAAAAAACATAAATTAGCTAAAGAAAAAATGAAAAGCAGAAGAGGCGCCACCCAGTAGGTGGCGCCTCTTCTCTTATGAAATTAGGCGTTAAATCCATATCTGAATCCGGAAGAATTAACAAAACTCTATAAATCGAAAAATCAAATGGAGATCGAATTGCTGCTTTCCCGCTTATTTTGTTTTTTTTTTCTGTGGCCGGCCGGCCAGCTATTCAGCCACTATTATTCTTTTCATCTTTGAAAAATGGTAAATATTTAGCCCAAATCTATGTTGTTTTTAAGAAATTGTTCAATGTGAATTATAATTAAGTCATTAAAAAAAAATTTTTTTTTCAAAGTTGGCACATGGTTTAATAGAAATGTTAAAATAGAAGTAGTTTCATTTTTATAATTTGACAGCTGTCAGTTGAAAACTATTCTCCTTGGAGCTGAACAGTATTACTTTCAACCCGCTCTTCAGGCAACTTCAGCCCTACTTCAGTATGAGTAATGAAACATACTTTGCGATATAGTAAATTGCCTTTCGAATATTGTCTTATACTCGTATTATTATAGGGGACTTTTTGTTATTTGGTTGAACGTAAGCGTGTGAATGCGATAATCTTGTAGCGATTATTTCTTATGATAGTGGCATACATATAACTGCTATTGCTAACTAGAGAATTACGCTTTTGAGAGAAACTATATATCTCATACATATATTATACAGGGTTACTTTTTTATCACCTCGGTAAATTTAAGGGACGCTTCAGGAAACACCCATCTTCTTCTTATATAAAAATGAAACGCTGTGTGTTTGTCTCGCAAAAACTCTGAAACGGTTCGACAGATTCTTACGAAATTTTCTGTATGTTTGAATAGGTACAGGGAAGGTTTAAAAGTACATTTAGACCCAGTAGGTGGCGCTGTAATCGCCGGGCAGGACAACGTCTACCGGGCCCACTAGTAGTTATATAAAAAAATAAAAAGAATTAAATTTAAAAATAATTAAAAAATCTTCAAGATACTGCGCTAAACTGCACTAGTTTAGCGCAGTATCTTGAAGATTTTTTAATTTTTCAATTTTGTATTTTTTGGATATTTTAGAAAATTAATATAAAATTAAATGGGTAAGTTATTTTTTATAAATATTAAATCATTCTACTACCGTGTCCCGAAGCGTCCACAAAATTTTCCAAGGTGATAAAAAAGTAAGCCTGTATAATGAACGGCGCCATAACAAACCTAGTCACCAGAATATCTTCAAATAGAACATAATGTAAGTTTTATTTTTCAATATGACCGGGTTCGATTCCCGATCTGAGTACGTTTTTTTAAAATCTATGTATGCAGTTTTTCTTGTCACTAAAATCGATGACATGGTTCCTAGGGCAAGTCTGTAACTATAAGACATACAAAGATCTGTTCTTTGTATGTCTTATAGTTACAGACTTGCCCATTCTGACAGATCTAAATGTGCCTGTATAGAGTGGGGTCGGATGGGCCGGCCTGGGTGGTTGAGATCAAAGTGGCCAGTTCGACAAAACGCTAATTTCATAATTATGTAATGGCCTTTTTTTTCGGGGAGAAATGCGTAACCGCACCGAACCCGCCGTTGGCTAGACGGCGAGTGTGTGTGGGGCTCTCCCGGCAGAGTGCCAGACCTACCCACTAAAACCCCCCAGTGTTCTCCCTGCCCTTATTGGCGCGCTAGGTAAGGTTCACGCTGCGACTCCACTACCCACGCGCCCGGGCAAGCCCGACAAACTGGTAGGGCTATCGCCAAGAGGGGATTGCCCGAGAACTCCAGGGCAATCCCCAGACGGAGGGCCTTACGGCGGCGTACACGGGGCCAATTGTGCACGCAGGCCTCCACGGCAGGGTCATTAGACGGGCATCGCTTGTGCAATTGCCTGCCTTTGCCTGCCTTTCCGTCTGCGCCGAATGGGAGCGGCTTGAGGATCCGCCTCCCGCTTCCTCTCCGCAGCCTCTTTCTGCGAGATGACTTCCTCGCAGTATTATGTAATGACCTAACATTTCAGCTTATGTGTGAGAGTTTTTACAATATGAGTAAACATTATTTTGTCGTAATAAAATCGCAAGTTTTATTAAGCACTAGCCGTACCCGGCATGCGTTGCAATGCCACGTAAATCCCTTTTTTTTTGCTAGGAACCTAGCAAATCGTGTCCCCATAACACCCTACCAAAGTTTCATTACAATCTAATGAACGGTTTCGGAACGCATAGAGGACAAACAAACATAGTAATACATTGATTTTTATTTATATAGATTACCTCCACTATCTCTCCTATTTTATACTTCGCCATGACGGTCTTGGCGTCTGTTGTATGCCCCACGCTATCGAAAATTTTCGTGGTATCTGTTCCCGCCTCCTCTATGATGGCCTCCTCACCACCTGGGTGCTGTAACGTGAAAATAATGAGTGAGTGTTCACCTTGTTTCTTGGTCTAACGGTCCAATAGTCCTGTCTTCTTATGTTGGAGCGTGTGATATTGGTCATGATTGCAGACGTTCTTAGGTTACGGTAATCCCCTAACATCAGGTAGACCCACAGATGTCCACGGTATGACCTAGATATGCAACTACCAATGTTTACAATGGTATAAAAATAAAACCATTAACTATTGATATATCAATAATTAAGTTAATTATTTAAAACAACGTTACTTTATATTAATAGAATTTATTCAGCAATATTTATACTATATAATTTACTATATATTAATGTATGTTATGTATGGCATCCCAACAATCTAAAGTCGTTTGGAGTCCGATTAGAGATAAAGCAATTTCACAAACCTTAGGATGCTCTTAGGTGGCATGCTGTCACATTCTTTCCATTAAAGACAAAAAGTGACAACATACTTGTTAGGAATTCCCTAAGCTTAGGTTGGTGAAATTGACCATTAGTGGCGCAACTTAGACCTGCCTCCTAACCATAATCACTTAAAACAATATTGAAACAGCACTGAGAGTGAGATGGCGCTATACGCAGCAAGAGCGTTGTCTCTGTTTCAATATTGTTTTAACCTTGCTCTAAGTCAGTCCAGTGGTTCTTAACCGGTGGTCCCTGGAAGTACCCGTAGTGGTTCGCGAAGCCATTTGAAATATGGTATAGATAAAACAACCCTCTGTTCACTTACTGTATAATGGTTCAAACAGTTGGTGGCTAGGTCCATAGCTAGACAGATATTTTTCAAACTGGTCCCTCATCACTAAAAGATTAAGAACCACTGCTCTAAGCGACCATGGTAAAGCCTGCGTCGCAGCGGCCTGCATTATGTTTAATGACAATGATCTGAGACAGGTCACCTCTCTGATGTATTCGGTGAGGTCGAACACGGAGTCTTTGTAAATGACCCATATAGGCTGCCCACTATGGCCTTTGTTTTTAGCCACTTCCGCCAGTGTATACCTCTTTATGTCGGTCATTTTCACCTGAAACATGTTAGGTATCATCTTTAACTATTCATTTATCTCACTTCTTAATATAATAAATTCAAATGTGAGAACAATTGCATTTGAATGTTTAGTCTTTTATGCAACAATTGTTGAACGGATTTGAATGAATGTTCTGTTTTTTGAATTCGAATTTTCTGATTCGTCAGTGAACAGTGGGGTGCGGCTAGTTATTTTAATATTTGTTAATACATCTGTAATTTGGTTATTTCATCACTGTGTCTAGTGAAATATATAATTATAAACAAATGTTTATTTATTTGTAATCCAATTTCAAAATTTATTATTATTTTAAATGTAATGAGTTACGAGACACAACTACCTATGCAGATATGCTTTCAAATAGTGCGATGTCTTCTAAACGCCTTGGCAGTCAGAATATAGTTAACTGTGGAATACGAGAAATGATGCCGAGGAGACAGTCGTGTCGGTTAATCCCGCCCAAAAGGTAACAATTGAACTTCGAGCTAAATTTATTCGATAATTGTGCTATCGGTCTCCAGATAAGAATCAAGATTAGCAAGACTTGCTCGTTCAAATTCGATTTGTTGTTTTAATCTGAAAGCCGTGTAGTAATCTAGATATGTATTGTAATGTCAATAGTTGTAGATAGCGAAATCATTAGTAGGTACAATAGGCGACGAGATATAAGGATAATGTTTTGTTAGCAGGTAATAATATATCGATAAAAAAAATAATGATTAATGATGCTCCTCGTGGTTGCATTATTAATTAAAGTTTATATAATAATATCGCTTATTTATTTCAGCAACGTTTTTATCTAAGTCGAGACTAATAGCTAGGGTAGCTAATTTTCTTGAAATATCGATAAAACAAAATTGCTTTAACGATATTTGTAACTGTGACTTTTTTTCTGCGCGTGCTGATTTTAAATCACGAATTAGTTTAGAATTGAATCACGCTCTAACCTCGTGATTAAGCTATAGAGTACAGTGCACAGTATACGCGATTTATAGACATAAAAAAGTCAATCTTATATGAACCATACTTCCTAACTTCTTCAGCTTTGGCTATCAGGTCATAGACCCCATCACTATGTAAACAGATTTGGCGTGAATTGTAATTGTTTTTATTGGCTTCTAACGTTCATGTCTGTCCCTAGCAGATAGTGCAACCCTGCCGTTCATACAATTTTGGAGAGAAACATTTATAAAGGAGGTGTTTATTTTGAATCCAGTTATCGTTATTTAGTTTGTTTGAAACAATATTTTTTATAATTTAGATGAAAAGGCACTTTTAATCATTTTTTAACACCCTTGCTCGTAAAGCTGATGTAATTCCACCGGTTTTAAATATGTAAAGCGGGTCATAAAAAACGCGTTTGTTACCAAAGCAAATAGTTAAGTTATAGTCCATACAAATTCCATAACAGTATTATTTGCCATTTCAAATATGGAACTGATCGCCGCCGCACGACTCCAGCTAGTGAGCAGCGCGCTGTTGCTATTCAAATTTCGAACTAATCGCCGCGCGGCGCCAGTCAGTAGGCAGCGCTAGCGCGCTGTTAAAATGGCGGGAAAGCAACAGTGTGCATTCACAGATTGAGTTTATTTAAAATAATGTTTTTTTTTCTGATTCCTCGCAAATGTGTTAAAAAACGTCGTACGATATACGTGCGTATTGGTTACTAGCTGTGCCCGCGAACTACGTTTAATTCGAAACATGAATACGAATCTTTATCGTATTCATGTTTCGAATTAAAAGAAACAATTGTTAATAAATTAAAACTGTATACGAATAAAGTTTAGATTTTATAATGGGTGTTGGTAACACCAACAAAATATATTTTTTGGATATGACAACTTGGCCAATTTTGACTGGTCGTACAGTAAGCTCCTTGTCAAGCTATACTGTTTGACCTTTGAATCGTTCTTATGTCACTCGTAATACTGGCGGTTTTCGTAGAGTTAATGTATAGCATGAATGGGGGGGTTACTGTACAAATACGTTTTCCGTATTCGATATCCGATCACGGAATACAGACACGGAGTTTCGTGAACGTAGCGCAGACGTTCGTTTCTTCTCATTCGAGATTTCTACCATTCTACCTAAACGTGCGTACAGAACGTGTTCCGTTCGTAATAAAAACGAACGTGTGCGGCAGTCAATGAGTATTTTGTATAGATTTGATGCATTCGGATGCCCGCATTCAGAAAACGAATGCGAAAAAACGTATTTATGCGGTTAGCCTTAAAATGTATTGAGACTTCCGTTTTTGTAACGTGTACTGTGCGATATATTGTTGCTGGCATAGTTCGGTTAGCAAACTCGCCGTGATGACTCACATCTAACACACAAACTTGGAGTTATCGTTAGTCAGTTCACGATCGTTGCATTATCACGGTCTCGAAGGACACTAAACACAGGTAACATCTAACATCGAACATCCAATAGGCCCCGAAGCGGTTCTCAAACTTTTTTGGTGACGAAACCCTTTTGGAAAGCGAAATACTTGACGGAACCCTAAAATAAAACAATAGTTTTTAAAAGTGTATTCTTTATTAATAAGCATAATAAAATTACGACCAGAGAGGGTGTTTTGATTTTTCTAAATTATTTCGGAACCCTTATAGGGGTATTGTGGAGCCCTAGGGTTCCGCGGAACACACTTCGAGCATGGCTGCTGTAGGTACCCTTCAGGGCCTACTTTCATTTAATACCCCTATTGCTGGGTTTGAAAAGCAACTGTTATCCGTCTTTTTTGAGCGGCGGCCAAGTTGAATTTACGTCAATGTTGCTACGTTCATAGTGCTCTACTGATCAAGGCCTTTAATTTGATACCCATATTGCTGGGCTTAGAAACGAACTTTTATCAGTTTTTTTTGAGCAGCGGCCATATTGAATTTTGTGCTATTTTCCTAGGTTCATAGTGCTCTACTCTTCAAGGCCTTTCATTTGATACCTATATTGCTAGGTTTGGAAACGAACTTTTATCTACCTTTTTTGAGCGGTGGCCATGTCGAATTTACGTCAATATTGCTAGGTCCATAGTGCTCTACTCTTGAAGACCTTTCATTTGATACCTACATATATTGCTAGATTAGAAAACGAACTTTTATCCACCTTTATTGAGCGGCGGCCATGTTGATTTTATTTATGTGTTGCTAGGTTCATAGTGCTCTACTCATCAAGGCCTTTCATTTGAGACCCATATTGCTGGGTTTGGAAACGAACTATTATCCATTTTTTGAGCGGCGGCCATGTTGAATTTATAGCAATTTTCCTAAGTTCATAATGCTCTACTCTTTTAGGCTTTTCATTTGATACCCATATTGCTAGGTTTGGAAACGAACTTTTATCCTTTTTTTTTGAGCGGCGGCCATGTTGAATTTAGGTCGATTTTGCTAGGTTCCTAATGCTCTACTCTTCAAGGCCTTTCATTTGATACCCATATTGCTAGGTTTGGAAACGAACTTTTATCTATCTTTTTTGAGCGGCGGCCATGTTGAATTTATGTCAATGTTGCTAGGTTCATAGTGCTCTACTTATCAAAGCCTTTTATTTGATACCCATATTGCTGGGTTTGAAAACAAACTTTTATCCATTTTTTGAGCGGCGGCCATGTTTAATTTAGGGCACTTTTCCTTAGTTCATAATGCTCTACTCTTTTAGGCCTTTCAGTTGATACCCATATTGCTAGGTTTGGAAACGAACTATTATTCTTCTTTTTAAGGCGGCTATGTTGAATTTATGTCAATGTTGCTAGGTTCATAGTGCTCTACTCATCAGGGCCTTTCATTTGATACCCATATTGCTGGGTTTGAAAACGAACTTTTATCCTTTTTTTTGAGCGGTGGCCATGTTGAATTTAGGTCGATTTTCCTAGGTACCTAATGCTCTACTCTTCAAGGCCTTTCATTTGATACCCATATTGCTAGGCTTGGAAACTAACTTTTATCCACTTTTTTGAGCGGCGGCCATGTTAAATTTATGTCAATGTTGCTAGGTTCATAGTGCTCTACTCTTCAGGGCCTTTCATTTGATACCCATATTGCTAGGTTTGGAAACTAACTTTATTCCACCTTTTTTGAGCGGCGGCCATGTTGAATTTATGTCAATGTTGCTAGGTTCATAGTGCTCTACTCATCAATGCCTTTCATTTGATACCCATATTGCTAGGTTTGGAAACTAACTTTTATCCACCTTTTTTGAGCGGCGGCCATGTTGAATTTATGTCAATGTTGCTAGGTTCATAGTGCTCTACTCATCAATGCCTTTCATTTGATACCCATATTGCTGGGTTTGGAAACGAACTTTTATCCGTTTTATTTGAGCGGCGGCCATGTTGAATTTAGGGCGATTTTCCTATGTTCATAGTGCTCTACTCATCAAGGCCTTTCATTTGATATGCATATCGCTGGGTTTGGAAACGAACTTTATCGGCAGTCATGTCAAATTAAGTCAACGTGGCTAGGTTCAATGTGTTCTACTCTTTAGGTTCTTCGTTCGATATCCATGTTCCTTGGGTGGATCCAAAAAAATGTGATCCGTCATTTTACACATTAGGATCAAGAGTCCCGTCCCGTCCCTCTACGCGTAACCCAGAACATTGCAGTCAGATATTTTTTTTAATTATCAATATTAATCTATTACTTTTAATAGTTTTAAATGGATGAAAGAGTTTGATTCCTTAGTCCTAATGTAAAAACATATAACATCTTTCAAAATACCTTGAAAAGAGTATCTTCCTTTTTCAACATTTCAAATATTTCAAAAATTGTACCGACTTAGTGAAAATTAGTCATGAGTTAAACCAATCTACAAATTTGATGGTCACTCGATAAGTATTATCATAAAAAATGCTTTATACATTGGTTTTATGACTTGATCTTTTTGCCTTACCACCACGGTACGACATAAGAAAAAGACAATTTGGTTGGCGAAATCCAGTTGGGCACAGCCATTAACAGAAAATATTAAATTTTATTTGTACTATGTGAAACACTTCATTCCTGCCTTTCAATTTTCGAAATCCAATTACTTAAGATCAGGCTGTATGGTGTAGTTCCATTGCCTTTCCTTCGTGGAAGAAAATACCTTCTCTCTGTACTATGTGACAGACTTGTCAAAATAATTTCACGTGCGCCATGTTGTTTTTCTACCTAAAGCCAATTCGAAAATATTATATGGTATTTTTTCACTAAAAATAAAAAGTGAATTTAAACAAACGAAATTATGCCTAAATGTTCTTCCGGAAAATTCTAAGCATTATGGTGTAAGCCATATCAAATTCTGTCCAGTAGTTTCGGAGATCTTTCCGGACAAACAGACAAACAAACAAACAAACAAACCAACAAACAAACAATTTTTTTAAAAACTATTCTATCGTGTTCTGCTAATGATTTTAAGGCGACCTGTGTATTTTTTTTCTTAATATTTGGCAATTACAGATTTTTGTACCCCTACGATTTTATTATATATAGAGATAGAGATAACATGCGAGGCGGAATTTCAGCCCGAGCCGAAGGCGAGGGCGTAATTGAGCCGAGCATCTTAACGTACTAATATCGTAATGTAATATTAAATTATTAAATACTATTAACTAATATTGGACATTTGTTATCATATGTCTCCACCTTGTAGAAGAAATTCTAAAAATGAAAATATTGTTCATGTATAATGTTGTAGTAGTAATATTTTTTCATGAATTTATTTTTACTTAATCAAAAAGTAGCCCAAACACGGCTCGTTTTTTTAAGCCGAAACCAAATCGCATGGGTAATTTCCTTAGAGAATTTACCCATATGCTCTAAAGTAATTTCAGCTGACTTTTAAATAAATGAATTTTCCATTTGAGGTGGTGGTTTTTTATTTTTCATATTCGTAATTGTTTTATTATAATATTTCAGCTTATATTACGCGTGGGTATCCTTTACAAATTCTCGTCATTTGCTCTCACTCACACTCAAACGATTAGTGCAGGATGATCAAGGATTTTAGCAATACGGAAAGCCTCAGATATTTAGTAAATAGTCTCCTCGATCCCGGATCGACTTTGACAATCGGACTTAGACTTATACATCAAGGTTCGTGGTAAGGTCCTGCACATGCTGGAAGTCCCCATCGATAGGTTTCAAACGGTGTGCAATAGCATTATCAATTACCTTGGTTAAGGGCATTGCAGATCCTCATCCTATTCATATTAGTATGTGAATAATTTAACAATTGAAACAATATTACCTTCTTCATTATTTATAAATGATATAATACTCAGAGCTCCTGAATGCAAGTCTTGAATCCCTTACTTATGCCTGGTTTGCATCTCTTTTTACACCTAAGCCTACACTTAAATAGTCATTCATTCAATTTCATGCTACTAGTCACAGAAACGAATCGCTGCAAAACCAACTCCACGCAGACTTTTTTCCGCTATTTTTTAAAACGAAATTTTTTCCGCCATTTTTGAGCGGGGCGACAATCTAATTAAGTTCATAGTGCGCTACTTTAAGAAGTTTCGTTTGCACTATTGATGGTGCTGGCCAACAATGGTGCAAATGAGACATCGGGCTTATTTTTAGGGTTAAAAATGAAATTTCCGCTCCGCTTATTATGGGCGGCGGCCATATTGAATCAAGGCTAATGTTGCTAATTTCATTATGCTCTACTCTTAAGGCCATTTTATTTGATACACATGTTACTTTTTTTGCCATATAGATAGCGACGGCCATATAGAATTTAGAGTAACGTTGTTAGATTAATAGTGCTCTACTCTAAAAGTCCGTTTATTTGATAATTGATACCCATATAAATAGCGTTGAAAACAAAATGTAATCCGTCATTTGAAAATAATTGTCTAGGGTCCCTGAACCACTATTACTCCAGTCAGCTACAATGTCATATATACAAACTAATAACTATTAAGTTCTTAATTGTTGAAAGAATTCCTTAACATATTTGAAAAAAATACCTTATAAACCTGGACAATTGTGGTCTCTTTCCTTAACCCTTTTTTTTGCGGCTGTAATGTTAGGCGCTAAAGGTTACGTGTCAAAGAATAATATGGGAAGAATGAATTACGTTAGGTGTCGCCTTTGAATAGTCAACAAATACTCCAAGTGTTGAATATAACGCGTTGTATACTACTGAAAAATAACAAAATACTCATTCTTTACGTGATATTGTCACAAAATGGT
Source organism: Schoenobius gigantellus (assembly GCA_963935595.1). Lineage (NCBI taxonomy): Eukaryota > Metazoa > Arthropoda > Insecta > Lepidoptera > Crambidae > Schoenobius > Schoenobius gigantellus. The sequence continues at coordinate 41,739,700 of OZ012541.1, read as the reverse complement.
CGATTGCTACTATCGCCAGGTGACGGCATTTTCTTGAAAAATGCTTAATAGATTTGTTGTGTGGACTTGATTCTTTTGCCTTACTACGGTAAAAACATTAAAAAAACCCTAACCTACAATTTATATGAAAATTTTCCGAAGGTATTTATAGGTATACAGGATATTTAGATCGGTCAGTATGGGCAAGTCTATAACTATATGACACACAAAGATCTGTTCTTAGGAACGATGGTAAATATCATGTTTCATTGTAACATTTTTTACTGCTTATGATCTATACAATCGATGATCTAAATAGAAACAATATAAGTTTTATTCTTCAATACGACCGGGTTCGACTCCGAACTGAGTACAAGTTATTTAAATCTCTGTATGCAATTTTTCTTGTCAATAAAATCGATTATATGTTTCCTAAGGACAGATCTTTGTATGTCTTATACATTCAGATTTTCATTACGAAAATATGATCATTTTTCAGGCTTTCGTTCCAAACTTCAGTGGCTCCCATTCCGTCAACGCAGAGATATGCACATCCTTAACTGTGATTCAAAATCCTTAACTATCCTGAGATCCCCCATTATTTGCGGTCCCGATTTCACCTTCTCCCTCCCGATACCCGTCCTAAGCGTTCCTGTGTTATACCAAAACCACTTGATATTCCTAAATATCGATCAAAGTTCTTACACAAGTCCTTTACAGTGCGTGCCGCTCAACTGTGGAATGCTCTGCCGGTTGATATTCGTAAAAGCACTTGCATAATTTCGTTCAAGAAGCAGCTTAAAGCTCATATGCTCTCGAATTTGTCAAAGTGACAGAGTTGTTTGTGTGTGTTATATTTTGCTTATATTAGTAGTATGATAATTTTAAAAATTTTAAATGTACCCCTCGTCCCGTCCCGAATCTACTTAATTTCTCACTTTCGCTTGGGTTGGCTGGAAGAGATATATTTAAGAGATAAGCTCGCCCTTGTACAAGTCGTTCTATACTATATCTGTTTCAAAAAAATGTGTGTACAATAAAGAATTCAATAGTTACCTACAGACTTGGCCCATATTGACCGATCTTAATGAGGCACTCTGTATAAGCGTGAAATGTCAGATTTGACAGGGGAATTTCACGTCCGTAATGTATTTATACTTTATTCGCTTCGTTCCAAAAATTATTAAAATATTCTTGTTCACAAAAAAATAAAAATTTAAACAAAAATAAAACTATGCGATTTTTCTTAAATCTATGTTTCGCTCTTTAACATATTGTGCGAAGAAGTTGTAATGCTATTTGCGATAACAGGTGAGTTTGAATATCCATTAAAGTACTTACTAGATACAGATAGAATGTGGTGCGAGCGGCGTACAGCGCGTCACTGACAGGTTAACCAGCCGTGACTGTGCTGATAATACTATCACATCGAGCTATCACTCACGTAGACGATTCCGAATCTGCGATTAAGGACTGCTGACTGCACTCCCACGGTAGATTGACAGGTCAGCATTATTCATAGTATTAGAAATACTGTGTAGATATCTTATATTTTCTTTACTTGTTAGATTTCGGGTGACTGCATGTATGAACAAAAATTGGATTTATAAATATGTAACAATATTAATAATTGTCTTTTAGTTAGCTGTGAACTCTCGGTCCACCTTACCAACACTGACTCCTTGTGCGCAGTCGCCACTCGAGTACGTCAGTTCCGCGAGCGATACCGATTATGGTTCTCATACCTATTATGGTTCGCAATTCTATATGATATGTCGATGACTTACTTAGTTCTTGTGAGATGCTATACAAATATGATAGAAATCAATACTTTTCCACCCCTTATTGTTGGGACATGTTGTTATTATAGCAAACTCATAAATACAGTAACTCCAATACTTTCAGTAACCACAAACATTTCTCTTTTTAATAGTAAGGTTATTTTACTTCAAATTTATAAAAAAAAATTCAAATGTCTAAAACAAGTTATATATTAGATTGACCCTGGTTGTGTGTACTTCTTAAATCAAAGACGAAGATACGTCATCTAAAAAATACCTAAAAAATAAAACTTTTCTTGTTTTTTTATTGTAATTATTTCATATATAAAATAACAAAGATTTTTAAAATTAATTTACTTAATTTTACTTCCTTTCGAGGAGAAGACAATCGACTCGTGGTTGTTTATTGCTGTAAGAAAGAATTAATTCATGTTAATATTTCTAAACAAATATGATATTACTTTCTAATTATAATTATTTTGTTTGAATTAAAAATATTATATGCTTAGGATAGCGAAAGATGGTGGATTCGAGCTTCGGTTGGAATGGTGGCGGCGTAATGGCTAGTTTTTAAATGAGGTGTACTTACAACCCACCCGACCAGGAACCTCTGGAGCAGTACGTCGAAAACCACCTTCGGCATGCCGGAGACTCGCATGGCCAGCGTGGCGTCCTGGCCGGCGTGCCGCTTCAGGGGCTTGGGACCAACGGGATGCTGGAAATGGACAAAGCATGACACTAATAACGACTCGAACTAAACAGCAGGGGCGAATCGTGAATTTGTGGGGCCCTGAGCTAATACTACTCGGCTAACACTAATTGTTATTGTGTCAAGAAACTGTTTTCTATAGTGATATAGATGTACGGTATAGAACAGATGGAGAATTAAAAAATTATGTTTAATAATAGGGTGACACTTTGAAACGCATACTGTTGATTGTCATAATTTCGATTGGCATACATCATATGGCATAAAAATAGAAAACCAATAATATTTGGCATAACATATCAATAGGCATAAACATTATAATGCAGAATTGTCAAAAGACTTAATATTAAAAATCATCATTTTTAAATGTCATAATTTGATTTAGCATAATTTTATTAGGCATACTTTGAAACGCATAATTTTACTACGCATAACTGTTAATATGCATAATTTTGTTTGACATAATTAAACTATGCATAACCCAATAAAGACATAGTTTTATAAAGAATAACAACTGTAAATAGGTATCCCTAAAACTTTTTTAACATAATCTGGAATGTATTTTTCTCCATACGAGGATTACTAATTATTAAAAACAACTTGTGCTACTTAGTCAACCCCGACTCCACGTAGTATTGTCTGCCCTACCCCTAGAGTGTTATTGAGAACCGCGAAGGCACGGAGGGGTGAGGCGGCCCGTATGCAGAGGAGCAGATGGCTATGAGCGAACCGCCGCGGCTAAGGCTTTCAAGCCGAGGCTGCGGTGGTGAGCGAAAGTCATCTGTGACGAATAGTATGCGGGGGACCGCCAGAACCCCGCAATGCCGGAGCTATGACAGAAGCCTTGCATGCTGCATGCCTGCTTGCCTGCTTGCATGCCAGCTTACGTGCCTGCATGCATTCTGTAAGCCTGCTGTATGGCTGCATGCATGCTGCAGGGCTGCATGCCGGCTCCATGGATGCTGCAGGGAAGCATGCATGCTGCATGTCGGCATGCATGCAAAATTATATAATATAATATTATGACGTGATTTCTTTACACTAATCTAAAAATACTAAAATGTTGATTTGGCGTCATCCAACATTTCAAATCATTGTGTCGTTCCAAGTTGTGGAACACGTAAAAAGGAAAAATCGTGTCCAATATCTTTACAAGTTCAGACGGACAAAAAGTTAGTGATGGCCTCTGATTGTGGGATGTTGGATAAAGTTGATTGTATTAGCCAAAGGCCAAGAAGCATTAAAATTTAATGCCTCTTGGCCTGTGTGTACAATTAGTTATACATATGGCGAGGATTGCAGCATTTGTTATGAGACAACATTGGATGCAATATGAATATGTGCAAAATTCCGTAGTCTAACTCCGCGGTCAGACAAAATTGCTCCAGGTGCGGGTTTGTGGGTAACTCACCTCCACATTAGGTGGAGGAGAGTCCCACACACGACTGTCTGTAGTCGTAGTCGCTACCGGCGGATAAATGCATAAGAATGCATTTTACCAACATAAAAAAGGTCCGTGGTCCGACTAAATTGTTTCAGCTTTTGGCAAGACCATGGAATACCTAACCGAGGATGATTGCGACAAATTGTAATGTTGTAAAATTGTCAAAAACTAGGGTCCAAAATAACACAGGTTTGGGCAACGTAACAAACGTTTAATATATTTTATCACATATTTAATGAGATCAGATATCAAGATCACAAGTGATGTCAAAGAAATTAGCTTTAAGTATGAAGACATACTTAAAGCTAATTATATATGCAGGTGACTTATTGGCAAGACTAGCTGTGCCCGCGACTTCGTTCACGTGGAATAGTAACTTTTGGCAGCATTTTGATTTTTGTAGGCAATTTTTTTAAAGATCTTGATAAAAAGTTGCCTATGTTATACCTTGTATAATTAGCTATCTATTCGTGAAAGTGCCGTCAAAATCGATCCAGCCGTTCCGGAGATTAGCGGAAACAAACAGACAGACAGACAGTCAGGCAAACATTTTTTAAATTGTGTTTTTGTTATTGGTACCCGATATACATTCATACCCATTTTGTAAAAACTTGTTATTTTGACATTACAAACAGACACTTCAATTTTATTTATTTGTATAGATAACGTATACAACTTTGAAATGTTCATTTATAACAAACTCCATTTCAAGTTGTGGTTTAAATAGAATTCCTGTCGGCAAATTGAACTAGCTTGTCGGAACGGGCGCTGGGCGTAATCCCCGAGCAGAGTAATTGTTGGAGCTATCAAAACAATGGACGGATTTTCTGGGCTCGTCATGCTAACCACCAACCACATTTTTGATGCGTCTTAACACGCTCGCGATTTGGATTTCATTAATGTACAGATAAAAATTGCTATTAGTGTAATAACTGTCTTTTCTCTTCGGGAAATCGTTGGTAAGAATCGCCCCGACTTTGGACAAGATAGACGTCAAAGATAATACCACTAAAGGACAAAGGTACCCCCCGCATTGTGCAGGGAGAGGCCCACACAAGCTGTCCATGAGCTATTGGTTTGTAGGATGTGAAAGACAACAGCATTCCTCCTCGTAAACAAAGTGACATGTAGTAAACTGAAACTCTCTAAAATGGAAACCTCTAAAATTAATATCGTTAGTACGAATATTTTGGCCAAAAGCTTTCGCCTCCTACAGGAATACTGAGTGTACTTAACACTAGAGTACACGAGCCCCTTTTTTACATGAGTACACGCGTGGCCTACTATGGTATACCATTTTATAATTGCTATCAATTTGTTTTTTGGTAACGTATGAATAAAATTCCTATAGAAATGAAAAATATATTCAATCAGTCCCTTATTTTTCATAGCATTCAAGGCATACTACAGCCTGATGATCAGAGCAAACCCATTGGTTGCGTGTCTTGCACCATTTTTTTGTGGATCGATTTCTGGCTCTTGAGCAAAGTGCGCATCGACCGACCCGTCCCATCTTGAGGGTAACAACATACTGTGTGGCTTGAGCTGTGCCCGTTTGCATTTCTATTCTACATCTCAACTGTCGAGGAAGAGTCTCCATGGTTACTCGAACAAAATAAATAGCAAATCGAAACAAATAGCACTTACCTAAATTTGTTAAACTCATATATACTCAAAATACTCGCGCGGACTACTATGGTAGGCCAACGTATTTGGTGGGAAATTGCAGGAACGCGTTTACGTGCTGACCTTGCGGGCTTTACTGGCTCGCTGACAAATTTAATGGCCGAGGCTAGCCTAAAATTCCAACGCACCAGCGTGGATAATTCAAAAATTATCACTTAAAATGTCACCCTGGTCTACTATAGTAGACCACGCGTGTACTCTAGTGTTAAATCGAAAGGGGCTGTGTAAATGCTTATACCTAAATAGTATTCTAAAGCTCAACAATGATTTTTAAGCAGTGAAGTTGTCGATTGTTCTGTGGCGCTCAACTTATGATTGCTAAAGTTGCTAACATCCAAAATCGATGACCAAAAATGTAAAATACATTGAGCTCCTCCGCACTTCAGAAGGCACGTTAAACAGTGTGTGCTGCATGTACTTGATCCCGCTCCAGCCGTGTCGGTAAGCCGTCCCATCAGACTTTGAGTGAAGGGACAGCGTGCAAACACTTGTACGAGTACACTATACAGAATGAAAAAAAAAAGACCGTGGTTGAAGGAAAAGTACCCTTAATGTTGATGATGCTAAATTTTGCGGAAAAGAAACATTCCTTTATTTTCAAAAATAAGTAAAACTGCATTTAAAGATTTTTGAAAAATTACCTGCTTGAGTCGGGAATCAAACCGGTGAAATGTAACAAAAAATATCCTGTATTTTATGGTACCACCCGAAAGAGTCATTCATAAGGATCAAATTATTTTGAACAACATAGTCATCATCACAGCTCATATACGTGCCCACCGAGGGCTCGAGCCTACCCTATGTTAGGGTGATCAGGCCTTAGTCGACCACGCTGGCCCAGTGCGGATTGGTCGGCGAACAAAGGTTTGAACAACATAGTATCTTAAATTAAAGAAAGACCGAGAAAAAATTATTTTTTTATTGTAAAGCTTACTCAGTATCTAAAGAAAATAGTTCACTTAACTTATGAATTACTCAAAATGAGACCCATTTTTATGCACAGACGTATTTATCGACTGAATTCGCTACGTGTCGCCTTTTATATCGAGTTGATTGAATATTTAAAATATTAGTTTAACTTTTTAGTGAATGGGCTATACAATAAAAAAAATATTTTTCTTGGTTTTTCTTTAATTTTAGATACTTTGTTGTTTAAAACAAATTGATCCTTATGAATAACTCTTTCGGTTGGTATCGTAAAATAAAGCATGTTTTTTTTCACAATTAATCACCGATTCGATTCCCGGCTCAAGCAGATGATTTTTCAAAAATTTTTAAATGCAGTTTTAATTATTTTTGAAAATAAAGGAATGTTTCCTTTCAGTAACATTTGCTTCCATCAATATTAAAGGTACTTTTCCTCCAACCACGGTCTTGTTTTATCCATCCGGTATATCTACTGCACAAATGGCTTGTCTCTGTTAAGATTGGCCGTTGCGCCTAAATTAAATAAAAAATCAATGTCTTTATGCAATCACGACAAACTCGATGAAATTACAGGCACCTTGTCTTGGTACTTAGTGAAAGTTCTGGGGGTAGAAGCCACTGGGTACTGTGTCATCTTATGTCTCTGCTGGCAACGGACGTTATGATTATGGTATGGGTTGCAGATTTGCAAATTTTATAGGAACCAAGTCATGTTTTATTTGATGACTATACCTACTTATCGTTACTACACTTTGCTGTGTAGAAAAAGAAAAACTCACGAAATCGGCGAAGTCAGTGATGTCATAGACGCCTCCCTCAAACACGATGAAGAGGGCGCGTCCGTCTTCGCCGTCGTGCGCCGCCACTTCCTCCCAAGAGTACTCTCGTTGGGGCTGGACATCGGGAACACATGCAGTTTTTAAAATTCAGCGACGACAGACACCCGATGCTATTCGTTGGACGAGCATTTCATTCTTTTACAATAAAAAATATTTCTTGGGGTAGAATGGGTGGCAAATGTTAGAGGTTACCATAGCTTATAGACCAGGGGTTGTCAAATGGCAGAATGCGGTCTGAATCCAGACCGCCCACCTATTTAGTGCGATCCTGTCGAATTGCATGCGAAAAATGTTTAGCATTTGATTGATACCCGAGTTCTATTCAGACACGGATGATCCCGAAACAAATAATACTCGTAGTGCTGGGTAATACTTCATTTCATTTGACTACTAGATTATTAATATACTTTACTTATTAAATAGTAGTATTTCCCTTTTTTTCAGTTTATAGAATTATGAATCCAAATGAGAATATCTGAACGATAGAATTTGGATTATAATGACAATGTACTTTTGTAATAAGGATAAAAATTTTACATAAAAAGAACTAAGAATTTTGTAAAAGTTATTTCGCATTTACGTTATATGGGACAATAACTTACAACTATTACAACAATAACTTAAAACATTTCATCTACACCACTGGTGGTGTTGGGTAATGGTGCAAACAAAATCACGGGGTGACGGTATTAAAAAAATATGTACCTTCGGCGGAATAACCAATAAGTCATCCAAAGTTACATGGAAAATTATGTAATAAATTACCAGGCGTACCAGAAGGATAACCTCAGGTAGTAAAAACGACGTATTATCATTACCAGATCAGAGTTGTTTGCCATGCTTAATTAATTATATATCTCACGCCTTGCGATTTGTCCGGAAACCTGGCGAAGTCTCGCACATCCCTGATTAGCTTGTGCACCTCCTGCACAGGGTGAAGGGCGCACTTGGCTGAGTCCTTCAGAGATGATGCCAGCTCGCCGAACGACAGAGCTGATGCTGTTGGAAAAAAATAGATTTTTAATTTTGATTCGTTATTAATGAGTATTTATTTGTGAATCCTTAAAAACCCTACCTATAATACGATTCAAACTACATGACTTGGTAAAATTGATAGCAAAACAGTTGATTTGATGATTGCTTCTATGATTAATCATCATCATTATTATAACAGCTCATATACGTCCCCACTGAGGGGCTCGAGCCTACTCTAAGTAAGGCCTTAGTCAACCACGCTGGCCCAGTGCTGATTGGTCGACTTCACATACACCTTTGAATTACTTCGCAGATGTATGCAGGTTGCCTCGCGATTTTCTTTCACCGTAGGAGCGTCATTCAAATGTACATATGAAATTCGAAAAACGAAAACCACATTGGTACATGGCTGTCTCGAACCCCGAACTTCCCGCTTGGAAGGCAAGTGCCACCGACGCTCCTAAGATTGAATCGACAAAAAATAACTATAATGTAGGATGAGTTTTGTGTGTTCGATACATTTTCAAATATACAAACACTCTCTCAAAATCATCTCATTCTGCACTCTGTACTGTGGTACTGCTATGCGAAATGAAACCATAACACAAATCCTGATAGCAATCTTAAATTTATTGAAATCTTTCAAAGGAGTCAACTGAAAAAGAAATCGATGCTGATAAATTTTTTACACGTAAACTTATTTGATCGTGTGATTTTTACTGGAGCTACGGGGATGTTTACGCTGACGTCAGAGCCGCAAAGAAAAAAGAGCGCCACGAACAACGGCTTTCATTTGTATGAGCAATCACCAAGCGCCGAAAATATTAATAGAGACTGCTTTACAATGGCACCAAGTATTTCTATAAAGGCCTTAGAATATATACGTCTGCACATTGTTGATGGTTGTTGCTTGGTGGTTTGAGGTTCAATACGAGAACGAGAGAGACGAGAAGGCTTGTGTAAATGAAAAAATATTATTTATAGCATGTTCAGTAGGTAGATATGTACGATATGATGGTTATGTATGAAAAATCTTCTAACAAACATTGAATCTTATTCATTTATTCTCGAATAACAGAAGACATCAGATAATTCAATCAGTCCTTAGGACTGACTTTTATAGAGATAGCCTTGTAATACTGCCAATGTTTTAATCAGAATAGTATTTCTATCAAATAAAGCACTTGTATTATTTCCTTTTTTCGGAGAAATTAAAAACAAAATTGTGAATAGATGTGTTTAATTTCTTATAAATAATATAAATGATCTAATTTTGAAGAATATAACGTCCATTGGATATAAGAATATAAATAAATATAATGTTTTCTTGATCTACCTAAACTTATATTACTCATATTCCTCATATTCTATAACATTTTGTATTAAGCTACATTGCAATAATATTCCATATTTTCATTTTCATTTAAATAAAATCGTGTAAAGTGCATATCTCTTTGGCAGTTTTCGATAGTGCTACGGTAATAGAATGGATTGAGTCGAAAAAGATGTCATCATTTTCTTCAGTATCGTTAACAGCTCTGAAACTTCTTATAAGAAAGCTATTTTGTGTATAGTTTGTACACGGGAATGCTGAATGCCCTAATAGGTATTTTGAAACATAATATAATTAATCATTTTATATATATTGATCAGCCAAATTATTTTTTTTTCATGCTACTAGTGACAGGAGCGACGTAGCCTTGTCCCACCCTTGGAATCTAATTCAAACCCGCGTAGGTGCAAAGGTCCAAATCGGTCCGCAAGCTGAGGAGTAAGGGTGGGCGAAAACCATCTGATAAGCTTATACATAAATATAGAGATAAGTGTAACGCTAGAGCCGTGACAGAAACCATTCATGCTGCATTCTTGCTTTACGTACTGCATGCTTGCACGCTGCATGCTTTTTTGCATGTTACATGCTTGATTGTACTCTGCATCTTTGCTTACATGGTGCTTGCTTACTTGTATACAAGATTAAAATGCATTTCAAACGCATAGATAAAATGCTTGTTACATCATCTGAATATTATATAAAAAGATATTTCATCATATTTATATCAAACTTAACAAAAAATATAATAAAGCATAATATTTATTTAAACGTGAACGGTTCCATTGTGAGCAACGCCTTACAGTCAAGCGCGGAGGCCTCATCTTCATTCAATCTGGCCTGTCAACAGGCGTGTTTGCTGCCTTCTCTGCCAATATTGTGTCTTTCTGTTGGCATGCAATACTCCCGCAGACTTGTTGGAACAACTAATTAGAATGAGTAGTGAGGACTGCGATGCCATCAACCTGCATCGTAGTCCTCCTGTCATGGTCCCTAATATTGACTTTATAAGTGATATTAAATGACTGAATGATGATTAATTTAAAATAAAAATACGGGTTTGTAACTTGTAATAAGAATCTATGATTGATCAGAATTAAACATTACCTACCTTATTTCGGGAGCTTTGAACTTATACTGCATTGATTTACTACCAAACGTAGATAACGCATGAACGTTCGAAAAGTGGGCCGGTGAAGAACTGCCCAATCGGGCCTCGTGCAGTTCTTTTCCATGCGTTGGAGCGACAACAAGATAAGCAATTTTGAGCATTATGTTTGAGAGCATAAAGTTGATATTTTCTTGTAGTAATTACTAAATCGTCAAGTTTAATGTGGCTAGGTATGAAATGGTGTAACTGCACACGGTTGTACTTCAAATAGTTGCCGTAATAATAAAGAATAAGGTTGAATTCGGTAAATACGGTACTTTCGTTATAGTAATTTTAATTCGGGTGTGCATATTCAACTACCTTTTTATTAGCGTACAAATGTATAGTCGATTAGGTGACAGATTTCAAGCGCGTTTTTGTATGAAGTGCTCTATCTACATTTGGTAGTAAATCAATGTTATACTGTTAACAATATCAACATATTTCTTCTAATACCCCTGGACTGGACTATCGATAAATTTGGTATTAGACGAATAATCATGGAAATAAAGCTGATAGACAATCCCCATAAAACTCAAAGACAATAAATTGACTCTTTAGAACAATTAGTTAATTCTTACCTGAATATGATTTGTTTTGTTTTTTTTTTAAATCGCCTCACACTAGGTTTAACTCCTGTGTCGTGGGTGCAGTTACAAACATAGAATATCACATGCACTATACGCTCAGACCGGAACAATTTTCTGTAGGCCATACAAAATATTTGTCCCGTACGGGAATTGAACCCGCGACCCGTTGCGATTCGAAATCGATTTCGATGATTGCATTCGAAAGCAAAATTCGAGTCACAAAATTAATTAAGCGGTTTAAAAATTATGTCATTCAACAAGACAGACAGACCAATGAATTGTGTTTTTCTTGTAGAAATGTCACTCATGTAAGCGGGAGTGTAGATCAATAATAATTAGCAGAGGCATAAATAAAACTGTGGTTATGATCGGTTTATGCAGAAGCAGCGATCGTATCGAGCAATTCATATTATTGGCATTTTATTGCGAGCTAGTTAAAGGGAAATGACGACCTACAGTAATAATTCATTGTTAGTAAGTAAGTTTTGTATATATGTAATCCTCGTGTAAGGATCGTGTACCTAATTTAATTGTGACTTTTTAAATATATGAGATTTAAGAAAAAACGACATAAAACTTGAAATGAGCTGGATACAACTCTCCAGTTGGATGCCATTCACGCCTTTCTTTTGTCAATTAGGTAGTATTTATTAAAATAATATCATACACACAATTATGTTTCAAATGATGGTACTTTATTCTACTGATAAATAATTAAGCGTAAACACGTATGTATGTCGGCCAGTAGGTGTTTTTCAGCCGAGATGAAGACAATGATTCTATTATTTATATTGTGTCATTGAATTTTCTATGATTCTACATACTACTGTGTTATTTTTATTTCAAGAATGTACATATTAAGACGTTGACGTTCATTTATTTAAGTTCACCACGGTCATAACTCTGTGTAAGTGACGGAGCTAACTGCCAACAATTGATGTTTACGACAAGACTTTTTATTATTTAGTGATGTGGTGCAAGTGGAAAAACAATTTTATTTTATTTTATTCTGCAATAGAAGAGCTTGACGTTCATATCAACTGACGTAGGCAGATGGAGGCGAGCGACTTAGATTCCATGATATGGAAACGCGTTACCTCTTATTGTCGAAGCTCGCCATGCGTAATAATAGTCCAGTCACGCCAGTCTCTGAAGCAAAAATCATTGTGTGGTTTTATGAAACCACGACACAAGTGAGACTTTTTTCAGATCGTGGGCATTTAACTGAAAATTTTAGAAAAATAATTCGATTTAGGGTATTTAAATTGCGTTTTTAATCTCAACTTAAATCTTTCTCTTCTGAAAAGAAAATAAAAAACGAAATAATTAAAACACAAAAAAGTAATAAAAACACCAATTAAAAACAAATTTATGAATAAATAATGCTCTAGACCAGGCTCAAACTACTGCTACACAGATTTAAAGTAGAAGATCTAACGCATAGACTAATCCTGACCCATGTCAAGAAGGGAAATTAAAGATCTTGTTTTTGCGTAATCTGACATGCGATAGATGGACGAAAAAAATTGAGGCGATGTAAAAAAAGTTTCACTTTAAAGAAATGGTAAACCTCGCCAAAACTTTCCAAGGTAAAACCCTAATGTGACTGGACTATAAGGATTGTTGTTATGGTGACTGACTTATCTATACTTACTTACTAATATTATAAAACTGAAGTTTTTGCTTGTTTGATTGCACGCGCTTATCTCAGGAACTACTGATTCAAACTAATTTTTTTTTGTGGTTGATAGTCCATTAATCGAGGAAGGCTATAGGCTATATAACATCACGCTACGACCAATAGGATCTGAGCATCAATGAAAAATGTTTCAAAAACGGGAAAAATATATTCCTTTTCACAGGTTTCGTTGCGTGCGCTGCGTAAATGGTTATTATTTTCCGACATCCACGCGAACAAAGTCGCGGGCACTGCTAGTGTAAGATATAACTTAAGTAAGTAATAGGAGATTTAGAGATATGGGTGAGTTACACCTGTGTTAAACAATTATATTTAACGTTTAACCTTTAAACTATCAAAATGAATTATATATGTGTGCCTTCTTGGGTTAGGGATTGGAAGCACTGTGGAAACAATCTTATAGTGACAGCGGTAGGATTTCTGATTCCGCGCGACTTGATTCTTAATTATTACCAATGTTTGCCGCTATTACGACAGTGTTAGCAGCATTATACCTTAGGCGGGAGAACCTGTGGTCGTCAGCGCCGGCACCACTCTTACCAATTTCTGTCGCAAAGCAGCTGCTTGCATTAACTTTTTACATACGACAGGGAAACTCTTGGCCTTCATCTTACCTGATGGTAGGTGACGTAAAGGCTGAAGGTGGAAGAGAGCTTCTCCTGAACTGCACGAGATCTGAGAAACTGTACTATCTTACCTCTAATTGTCAGAACACAACGAGGCTATCAGCATATTAATGGCGATAAACTTAATAAGATGGTGACAGCTAGCCAGACTAGCTCAGAAGCCCTTCCACCAACCAAACCGAGCAGAAAATCTTCTGCCGGTCAACCAACGATCAGCACCCGGTCGATGGTCTAAACCAGTGCACGAAAGCGGTTAATTACATTATCGCGCTTCGGTGATGGTTAAGAGAGGCAGTAAAATTACTGGGTTCCGATACTAGTCATCTTTTTCACAAGTTAGCAGCGCACACTTTGGTCTAATGTTGCAAAATTAAGAATATTAAAAAATTACATGTACCTATTTCCTGTAATAGCCACTTACTTACATTACACTTACTTACTTCGTCGTGACATCGCCTCTCTTAGCGCCTTTTACCGAATGTTCCATAGGGAATGCTCTGAGGAGCTCTTTAACCTTATCCCTCCCTCTCCATTCCTTAACAGAAACACGCGTAAGGGCCTTCGGAGTCATCCGTACACTGTGTCCTCCTTTTCACACCGTACCAAGAAATTCCAAGATTCCTTCTTCTGTCGTTCATCCCACACTTGGAATTCTCTACCTGCGCACGTGTTTCCTCCATCCTACAACATGGGTTCCTTCAAAAGAGGTGTGAAAAAGCATCTTTTAGGCCGGCAAGGGGCGGGCAGGTAGGATAGTGGATGTCGTCCCTACTCTATCTGTCAACTCATTTGGGCCTCTTTCACCGCTTAACATCAGGCGGGAGGTCATTTGCCTGCCTTACATAAAAAAAAAAAAAAATTGCAGTCTGGTTCTTTACTAACTTTGTTGTTAAAACAATTCTATCAATAAGTGATAAGATAGCTAGTTCGCATGTAAAGTTTGTATATACAAATAAATGCCTTACTCGTTAACAGTTAAGTACTATTGTAATCTTAATAAAAGTTTTCCTCTTTGTAACTTATTGGCACGATACGAGAATATCAATTTTTAAAAGAACATTCTATTATTGCCTACAAATAGGTATGTCATTTCATGAGACACCGTGACCTTTAGCCTGCAAAGCTTGGGTCTACTTCAGTGACGTCGGGTGTGACGTCATGCTGGTTCTGTCAAAAGTAGGAGGAGCCTCAACAGTCTTGCGCGGCAAGGCTCCACCCCTGATCCGAGAGGCAGCCAACTGGTATATAAGGCTGTACCGGAGAGACAACTGCCAGTGCCACCTCGGACACGACGCAAGATTGCTGTCGCTACGGGCTCCAAACTTTACGTCGAACAACATCACGGTAAGTTAACATAAATTATTGAAATGTGTATGATGTCAACGTCATTTCTTATACCCAGAGTATTGTCGTACATTAAAATTTATCGTCTAAAAATGTGTCATATTATATATACGATTTGCAAGCGAAAAATCATCGTGTTGTCAGTCAATGCACTTCTTTAAAATATGCAAACTTCTTCTAGCTCAGAAAAATACTCTATTTTTTAATAAGAAGTTCTAAAAAAGCTAAAAATGACTTAATGGAGTTTCAAAAACATCAGAAATTATCATCATGATTATCTTAATGACAAAATTTAAAGACCAAACACGTATAAAATAAAAGAAATAGTAAAAAAGTGTGAGCTAGAATAAATAAGTATATAATATCTTCGTTTTGTCATAAAGTTATTTCTTTGAACAGAAAGACATTAAAGAACCATAAAACATTGCTTAAGGCAAATTTTAAATAACAGCTATTAGTTTGCAAATTATATAAGTAGGAGAATAATAAGTTTACGTTTAATATAATATGAGTAATATTTAATGTTTACAAAGCTTACATTGACTAACAGTCAATTTTGATAATTTATAAGCTTAAAAATATCTTGATAGAAATATAATTAGTATATTATACGATTTGATGGCTCTCGAATAAAGAAAGACTATGAACTATACCTTTGCCTATTCTTAAAAATAAGAGATTATAATTGTTAAAAGAATCTTATTATCCAGTGAGACTCGACCACAACTCGATAACAACATACTATACATAGACTCGATAATAACATCCATGTTATAAAATACTGTAAGGACGACACTGTTGCAAGCACCGACAAAGGTGGTCTTTTTTATGTACACCTGCACCTCTAGACAAGATGTCTTTCGATAAATGCTATCGCAATCGTTAAAAAAAGTGTATGAGATTTGACATAAGCCTTCGCTTAGTTTTCGAGTGCAATTTTCAAATCTCATACATTGTCAATTTAGCGACAGCGATAGCGATTATCGAAAAACATCATGTCTAGAGGTGCAGCACCGTCAATCGACGCTTCCGTTTTGTACACCTGTTATATTATGCAGTGTGTACACACATAATACTCGTAGTCTTATACAATCAATCAATTTCTAAAAAAAAAATTACTTTTGAAATGCTTCACTAATAAACTGAATCAACATAAGAAAAGAGTATGTAGACGCAAAACTGTATTGTAAAAAAATATAAAAATGCTATTATGTTTTTAATTATATACGATTAGACGTTGATTACGTTAAAAATATAATTTAATATCTCTGTGGATTTAAAACAAATGACAAAAACAAAACGACGACTCAAACACGATTAGGGTAATTTTTCAGCAATCAGATAACTTTCATCTGAGAAATAAATATGACAGTTTGACAGCTTTTATACAGATACATTTGTCAAACCACCATATCTATACTAATATTATAGAGCTGAAGAGTTTGTTTGGTTGAACGCGCTAATCTCAGGAACTATTGATTCGAATTGAAAAATTATTTTTGTGTTCGATAGTCCATTTATCGAGGAAGGCTTTAGGCTATATAACATCACGCTACGACTAATAAAAGCTGAGCATCAATGAAAAATGTTGCAAAAACGGAAAAAAATATATGGCGAAACGTAGTTCGGCGGGCACAGCTAGTATTATATATAACCATATTTATTCTAAAGTTACAAGTTATCTGACAATTAAGAAATCGGCCCTTAGCTTTTAGTGTATCAGTGAGAGATACGTAAGTCGCCTTTAGTATTAAGCCTAAGTCATATATTAATACGAAGCGTTTTTGCCAAATATTAGTTTTTTTTATTTGGCATATTGATTCACATGTTCGCGAATCTTAGTTTCATTCCTGAATCTTCCAATACGTTAGCTTTATCTTTATAGAGTCACGACTGGTATCGATATGTAGTAAATTCAGCGGGCTACACTCTGTATTTAGACTGTATTCGTTTAACGGAAGCTCGTAGTCCGGAAGTGCGGCTTTTTTTCACGCCCAGCCAAGAGTGCACGGACGCGTGTCGGCGTCAAATATTTCTTATAACATTAATAGCCTTTCAAACTATATATTTATATAATATATTATCTGGCTGGTATAGAAAGCATCCATTCATAGGATGAAGAAAAAAGAAAAAGGTCCTTTATAAGCATTCCTATGGATATTCAAAACCATTCATTGATTAATAAAAAATAGTTTAACAAAGATTGTACCACACAAGTTACAAAGTATCAAACAATCTAAATTATAAAATATTGAGGCTCTTTTTCTCTTTATATTTTAATATTATTATTTTTTTCGACTCGCTCATTAGCGCTAAAACTTATTAGTGAATATTTTATTTTGTATTCTTTGTTACTGTAAGTAAAAATGTCTCAAATTAGTTTTCGTAAAACAGTGTATAATACCTATTACCGAAAAATAAGAGTGTTAACGTATCGCTGAAAGACACTGAAAAATTATTTAGGGCAAGAACAATAGGATATCTTTGGTTCGAAACCTGTACATTTTTATTATACGAATAAAATTACATACCAACTTTTAATACAGGATATTGTAACACTCTTGCTGTAGTTAAAAAAATACATTATTATATCTTTGGTTCGAAACCTGTACATTTTTATTATACGAATAAAATTACATACCAACTTTTAATACAGGATACTGTAACACTCTTGCTGTAGTTAAAAAAATACATTATAATTACTGAAGCCTAGAAACTAACTTACCTTAAAGCCCTCGGATTTTTTTTAATATTCCGTCGTGACCGCACCGCGTTCAACATTTAATTAATTTGTATTACAAGCGAGAAAGTGCGCGAAAAGTTTCTGCTGGGAGATTACTTGTCGGTGTTGAAGATGCGCAGGATGAAACGGAAAGCTGTTTCAAGTTTAATATGGTGGAAAAACCATTGAGTGGGCTGTTTGAATTAAAATAACTGTACTTGGAAATATAATTGGGCTAGAATAACTCGTAAAACATTCTGTCAACAAAAGGTCAACAGTGATGTTTGATAAAAAGTATACTTAGACACCTTTCAAATGCATCCAAAATGAGTCGGACACAAAACCGGTTTCACCCATTACCTGCAGCCCATAACCTATCAATTTAACGTGACCAAATGAATAAATTTACAATATATACAAATCCCGTGTCGAAGCTATTCAGAAAAAACTTCTTACACACCATGTAAAATAGTAAAGAATTCCATGTTATTTCTTTATCGAAAAGAAACCATGTGGCTGATTTGACATATTTCTTGAAGATAGTTTATAGTATGATCGTTGCCCTGAGTTGCTTGGACAGCCCGGCTTTTACACTCCGGTACTGCCAAGAAGGAAACATGCACCGTTGAGAATAATTGCATGTTCCTAGCACTAATTCTAAATATATACAAATTTAATTTATTTCCCGAGTGAGAAAGATGTTACATAAAACTATCCTCCGAAAAGGATTAGAGCCACACGTATTTGCATGCCGTGGTGGCCTATAATTAGGACAGCATTTAGCTTCTAAGCATATTTGTACGTACTTTTTTTTGTAACGTGCAATAAAGATTTTAAATAAATAAATAAATATTTAATATTGTTGGCTTGCTGGTCATCCTATAAATAAACAAATAAAAGGATTACTTGGATTTGTCTAATCAACAAAGCATGCTAAAAAGACTTGTCAATGTTTTGATTTTTTGCAACTCAATTTGTCCTGTTGACTGTGAGGTGTTGACTAGATACTTACACACTTATGATGAATCTGAAAGTAGGTGAGCTTTTAGCTTATTTTTAAACGTGGTTATACAAGTGCTACTCATAAATTTTAATTTCAACTGGATAAATGCATTTCACAGCTTAGCAGCTCTAGTGAACGAGTTAAGGAATTAAAATCAAGTTCAAATTTCGAATTGGCTTGAGGGAAGTCAAGGGAATTTGATACAACACAGGAACGGTGAGGGCGAGAACTAGGTGAGAGAAATTGAAATCGTGACCGTAAATAATTAGGGAACTGAGGATTGTGAAGGAAATTGTAGGTGAGAATATGTATATGCATAATTTTACTTCGACAGATAGGGAGCCATTAAAGTTTAGAGCGGAAACTTGATACATGATCATATTTCTTGAGAAATAAAATAAAATATCGATAACTTTACTATTGTATAACGACATTTCTTTTCAAAGGGTTTTTCAATGTACTTATAAAAATATTTCTTAGAAAAAATAAAAACCGACTTCAAAAATACTAAAGAATTCACCGACTACAATATAGACATGTGACGTTGTCTGTACCTATTCGGTTTTTATTTTTTGTAAAAAAAATATTTTTATCTTTTTAGTGATTTCACTAAAAGATAATTGAAGTATACGACAAATTATCAATACGTATCTACTGTATTTAAAAAGGGTCAATACGTGCCTATTGTAATTAAGAAATCTCTAACTCCTAAAAGTTAAGGATCCTTCCATCATCAGCTCGGTTCATAACTACCAGAAGTAAATACCTGAATAGCTTCGGAAGAAACATGAAACACGTTGAACGTACCAATAAAATGTAAGGGTTACCGTCGATTTTCATAAGACCCCATTATCAGATCCTGACAATGGGACCACCGCAGGAGTATACTCTATCGTATACAAAAATAATTTTGAAAATCGGTCTACAAGTGGCGGCGTAATCGCGTAGCATACACACACACAAAAAACACATCGAATTAATAACTTTCTCCTTTCTTGAAGTCGGTTTAAAATAATAGACATATAAATTAACTCAATTTTTCTGCATGACAACAAAAAAAAGCTGTAGCTAATAAGTAAATAGATTCGTAATTGTGAAACGTGAAAGATGTGCATGTAGTTTGTCTTAGACATTGTTCGTATACCACTCGATACAAGCTAAGCTAGTGTCTTAAATTTTTTGCCTGAATAGATATTCTTTGCAGTTATAATTAGCAGTAACCGGACTCTTGATTCATAGCGCTGTCGCCCGCTAAGTTATAAATTTCCTGCGCTCTATAAAACCCGATGATGGATGACGTATTTTGATGGCGTTATCGTCTCAGTTTTAAAATTATGTTGTTTCCAATTTGGTAATGAAATTAAGGCGACATAATTAAGATAAGTGAGTATACATACATATAAAAATCGTTAGCGTTTTGTTTGGATTAAAATGTTTGTTTACTCGTATGAATATTTGATAGAAATGGATCTTTAACCTAATTATAATAATATGTAATGTGAAAAGGAATAAATAACTATCGTAACTTAACGTATTGCTGTTAAATTGAGCCGGTTAGCGCGTATCAATAAATATTTTTTTCGATAAATGAAATACGAAAAAAAAATTAAGAAAAAGTTTTAATTTGAGTCCAGAATTTTAATTCTGCTATCGTAATATATGGAGGGCCTAAATGGCAACATAAATAATTTAATAAATTAATATCGAACCCAAGACTTCATGATTAGCTGTACGCTAACACTTGTGACTCACTTGAGGTAGTTAATGATAATCTCTACTAATGTTATAAATGCTAAAGTAACCTGACTGTCTTAATGCATAAACCGCTAAACCGTTTAATATCACGCGTTCCCGAGGGAACTTATTAAAATTCGTGATAAAAGGTAGCTGATTTCTTTTCTAAGCGCATGAACTATACTCGTATTTATACCAAATTTCATTGAACATGGGTCCAGAAGCTTAGGCGTGAAAGCGTAATCGACAGAGAGACAGACAGATAGACTGACAAAGCTTCATTTGCATTTATAATATTAGTAGAGATTAACATCTGAATTTCGGTTCATAGGCTCCGCCAAATAGAATTATTAGTAATATTATTAAAGAAAATTATACAATACGCAACGTCCTCCATATTGCTATCTATAATAATATTCTTCACAACTTGTTTATTCTAATACAAAATATTTTCTATACGGGAAAAACGCTCTCTGTTGTAAGTAAATTGTTCATGTTTTCGCCCCGCAGCTGGCACGGAAAGCACCCCAGAGTCTATGATTATTTTGAGGACTTTCAATTCAGTTAACATCAGAACAAATTCGCGTGTCCTACTGAAGCTATTTTCGCCTCGTTTTCCCTTACGAATTTTATCTAAATTGTAATAATTTGAGTTAGAAATGGTTTCATGGAAAATTCTTATTTTTTCTTTCCTTGTTCGACGAATTCTTAATACTTATTCTAGTCTGTTCGTTTTTACACGGGTTGCCGGCCTAGAATTTGAACTCTGTAAAGATAACATCAACTTTGCAAGAAAGAAAGATGAATGAGACGGAACTGTTAACCGTGCAGCATCTTCAGAGCATAAGACAAAGACACTATTTTCATGGTGTATGTAATGTACCTGACACATTTCAATAAATGTACTTACTAAAATGTTTAATATTAGTTTCTAATGAATAATGGTAAACAGTAAAAATTATTATCTTTCTTTCACAATATTTTGAACGCATTGTAATTAATTATTATCTTAATAATAGGTTGGGGAAAAAGTTTCTTCGCATTTTTTAAGAAAATTCAAAACATTTTTTAATATAGTTTATTTACATTTAACTCAAGTATGTAGGTACCATTTTGTTCGATAACTTTTTGCCATCTTGTAGGTAGGGACATGATCCCATTGCTATAGAAATTTTGGGACTTCTGGTCAAAATACCGCGACAAGTGGTTTTGGCAGTCCTCTCGTGATGTTAACCTGACACTGCCTAAAGAATTCTGAAGAGACCGAAACAGGTGGAAATCTGAAGGTGCAATGTCAGGACTATACGGCGGATGCATTAACACCTCCCAGCCAAACTCTCTTAATTTTTGCTGAGTGGCTAAAGATGTGTGAGGTCTAGCGTTATCATGATGAAAAACCACACCCCTTCTGTTGATTAATTCCGGCCGCTTTCTCTCAACTTCTTGCTTTAATCTCATCAGTTGTTCGCAGTAGAGTTCAGAATCGATGGTTCTGCCTGGTGGTAACAGCTCATAATGAATAATGCCCTTCCAATCCCACCACACACACAGCATCACCTTGTTGCGAGTTAACCCGGGTTTCGCCACAGTCTGTGAAGCCTGACCGGCCTTTGACCACGACCTTTTTCGCACGTTCTTGTCGTACGTGATCCACTTTTCATCACCAGTTATCAGCTTCTTCAAAAATGGTTCGGTTTCATTACGTCGTAATAAAGAATCACAAATGAGTACACGGTTCATTAGGTTTCTTTCAGAGAGCTCGTGAGGTACCCAAATGTCGAGCTTTTTTGTGTACCCAGTTTTTTTCAAATGCGCCAAAACTGTTTTGTGGTCAATTCCCAGTTCTTCAGCTACGTCGTAACTACTGACATGCCGATCTTGCTCCACTTTTTCAAAAATGGCATCCATTTTATCTGTAATAGGGCGACTAGAGCGACGTGCATCTTTGACATCAAAATTTCCGGATTGAAAACGCTTAAACCAAATTTGTGCTACTCTCACAGACACTGCACTAGGTCCATAAACATCGCAAATTTTTTTCGCGGCTTGCGTTGCATATTTACCTTTTTTGTAGTAAAATTTTAAAATGTATCGAATTTCTTCATTAGATTCACTCATCTTGGCGGTACGAAAAACAAATGAAAATCACACATTTTCCTAATTTGAATTTGGAATTATGTTCTTTAAAATTTAAACTTTCAATGATACCAAAACCAGCCAGATACAAATAGTATAGCCAAAGAGATTTTATTACAAGTTTATACATACTATAATGCGAAAAGACTTTTTCCCCAACCTAATATTTTGTGAGCGAGCGTATGTAACTATAGTAGTTAATGGTTGTAGTATTTGTCGTATAAGTTTTATCTGCGATTTATATTTAAATTACTTTTATTGAAATCAGCTGATAGATTCTATAATTCCTAAATATGCTATTTATGCCCGTTAGACAAACACGCCGGAAACTATTCCATTTTTTATTTTGAAGTCGAGCCAAGAACTACAACAAGGAATGCGCTACGAACTCGCTACAATGCTACGGCGGCTACGAGCAACAGCCCGTAGTTCCTTGTAGTTGGAATGCTACGAGTATTTATTTCAATTGTAAATTTTCTTGTTAAACAAAGCACAATAGATATTAAAATTTGTAAGTAAATAAAGACTAAAGAAATATTTTTTGAGGGAACGTCCGTTGTTTCCTTTCAGAATATCGCGTTATAATAAAAATGACTTTCTACAGAACTTGACATCCATTTAGATTTCAATTCTTGTTTCAGTAAAGTCGATAAAGCACACTATGTTATAATATTGAACGTCTCACATTATCACGTAATTTTTTTGCTAGAATTATAATAGTGTTCGCAACAAATGTCAATCCAATTAAGTTCTTAATTTATATCATTGATACATTTGGTCTGTCAATAATATTGCTTTACACTAAACACATTAAAAATAGTTCTAAAAAAAATGTTCTATAAAGAACCAAAAAATATTCTAATGGTTCCATGATTCATCGCTATGTCGTTTATCTTATTGTATTATTTATATATTCAATATCTAAGTACAAGTTGTCCCAAAACAAAGTTTATGTTGGTTTATCTAACTGCGTGAACGCAACGAATCTAAGAGGCGTGAGGAGTGTGGTTGTTAGCCTGATAGCTTGGATTTTCATAGAAATTTAGTTATAATGGAGCGTTTTTCGGGAGTGCACCAAGCCATGTGCGTGCGAGCTTAAAAACAACGGTAATTCGGCGACTGCAGCGCGTAGAAGATTCTGAAATATAGAGGTTTTCACCACTTAAATGAACCAGGCGATCAAGATCAGTAAGAACGACAGAAAATGTAGTGAGTGTTAATGAGTGAGATAGTTAACGTTTGAGTATTTTAAATGTACATAAATCATCGTTACTCTTTTTTTTTTTTTTATGGATGGCCCGGCAGATGACCTCCTCCCGCCTGATGTTAAGCGGTGAAAGAGGCCCAAATGAGTTGACAGATAAGAGTAGGGACGACATCCACTCTCCTACCTGCCCGCCCCTTGCCGGCCCAAAAGATGCTTTTTCACGCCTCTTTTGAAGGAACCCATGTTGTAGGATGGAGGAAACACGTGCGCAGGTAGAGAATTCCAAGTGTGGGATGAACGACAGAAGAAGGAATCTTGGAATTTCTTGGTACGGTGTGAATGGTTGGTCTATATAATGCACAAAAACCTAAAGCTGCACCTCTATAAAATTCAGTTGGCTAAAGAAATAAAGTCCCAGGACGCCAGTAAGGCTGGACTTTGTAAACCAAGCAATTGAGTATTTTTTCAACGTTTGTTAACATTTCGTTTTCAGATGGCTCATTTTCAGCTTAGTGGGCATGTTAATAGTAGAACTGCCGCTACTGGAATGCGACCTATCCCATCCATGCATCAGATACTCCTACATTCACCTATGTGACCGTATGGGCTCCGATGTCTACGTAAGGAATTAGGTGTCTGAATTGCAAAACCATAGAACATGATTCAAGCAGAACGGAGTAGCGTCACACACGCCCAATACATCTCTGCCAAGAATTCGAGAAATATTCTCCGGCAAATTAATCTCCTAGGAGAGGTGACATAATTTGGGCCCCACGAAGTCCTGATCTCTATCTCTCTCAAATCTAAAGTTTACGTCAATCGAACATCTTTTTGGGCGTATTTATAGGGAAACCTATCTGACCCGGCTGTGCTGTGACTCAGTAGTTAGTTATGATTTACAACGCCATCTACTGGATGCTTACCTAACCTAACCTAACCTTTTTTTTTTTTTTTTTTTTTTGGGAGGGGGGAAAATGCATTTACGCATTCCTCGTGGTCGAGCCAAACCACGAGGATATGTGGGACTCCCCAGACCGTACCCGGCCCGGGCCTACCCACTAAAAACCCCCCCAGCAGCTCCTCCGTCCGTCACAAGACAGAGGGAAGGGGACAACAGCCAGGCCTTATTCCCGCTGACCCCCTGCCCGTGACATGTCCGTTGCCGGACTCTCCGCCTGGCTCTGCTGCTTTGTGGAGCGGCGCAGAATTGCGCCGCTCTACACCCCGCAACTGGTTTTTTACTGTGGTTGTCTTCCACGCGGCCCGACGCTCAGTGCGCCGGGCCCCCGGCCCGCTCAGTGCGGGTAACGGGTTGCCCGACGGCAGATCCCACTGGATCCACCGCCGCGCGGGTGAGCCGAAGCTCGGGGAAATCCCCAACGGGCGCGAAGCGCCATGGCGAGAAACTCGCCTCGTCCCTACTACCACCAGAGGTAGCCGCCGGGATCGGCTTCCAGCGAGAGCCACACCTCTTCTTATCATAAGAAGAGGGGACTTCGCCCTTCCCCGCATGAAGCGGGTGGCCACACGAAGTGGCCCGCCGGGTTGAACCCGGCCATCCCACGCCCCATATGAGGGTCCTCTCGTCAGACTATTAGCCCGCGGCAGAGAATCTGCCGGGTTGCCCAGGGTGCACCACAAGGAGGTTGTCTGACATCGCACCCCAACCTAACCTAACCTTTTTTTTTTTTTTTTTTTTTTTTTTTTTTTTTTTTTTTTTGGGAGGGGGGAAAATGCTTTTACGCATTCCTCGTGGTCGAGCCAAACCACGAGGATATGTGGGACTCCCCAGCGGACCGGGCCTACCCACTAAAAACCCCCCCAGCAGCTCCTCCGTCCGTCACAAGACAGGGGATAGGGGACAACAGCCAGGCCTTATTCCCGCTGAACCCCTGCCTGCGACATGTCCGTTGCCGGACTCCCCGTCTAGCTCTGCTGCTTTGTGGAGCGACGCAGAATTGCACCGCTCTACACCCCGAAACTGGTTTTTTATTGTGGTTGTCTTCCACGCAGCCCGACGCTCAGTGCGCCGGGCCCCCGGCCCGCTCAGTGCGGGTAACGGGTTGCCCGACGGCAGATCCCACTGGATCCACCGCCGCGCGGGTGAGCCAAAGCTCTGGGAAACCCCCGGCAGGCGCGAAGCGCCGTGGCGAAAAGTCGCCTCCACCTTGCTACCTTCATAGGTAGCCGCCCAAATCGGGCTTCTGGCGAAAGCCACACCTCTTCTTAAAATAAGAAGAGGGGACTTCGCCCTTCTCCGCATGACGCGGGTGGCCACACGAAGTGGCCCGCCGGGTTAAACTCGGCCATCCCACACCCCCCCTCTATGGGGGTCCTCTCGTCAGACTATTAGCCCGCGGCAGAGAATCTGCCGGGTTGCCCAGGGTGCACCACAAGGAGGTTGTCTGACATCGCACCCCAACCTAACCTAACCTTTTTTTTTTTTTTTTTTTATTAGGAGGTAGAAAATGCTTTTACGCACTACCCCGCGCCGGAGGACATTCGGCGCGGGGGTGTGTGGGACTCACCCAGACGGGAATACCCACTAAAACGTCCTCCTGTTTTCCGTCATCAGTGATGGGTCATGGGTTCGGAGCAACAGTAGAACCTTATCTCCGAAAATCCCACGAGCCATCACTTCGCCCGTCACGGGGCCCACCAAACCGCGGTTGCCCGCACTACTCCGCGATGCGGCGACATACCGGAAAACGCGTATGTCGCCGCGGTGCCACTCCATCGGCCATCATCCCTGGTGATGGTTGTCCTCCTCCATCACCCAGGAGCCGTTACCGCTCCTCATTTAGAGAGCTAGCGCCCCGGCATACGCCCGGCGCCGTCTGCCTACACGTCGTCGCCTTAGCGGGTCCGCCAGAGGGTCCTCTTCACGGGTCCGCTCCCCGGCCTCCTTCCCACTCATGGCCGCTTCGCAAAAGGCGCTTACGGCATTCCAGGACTGTACACTGCCGACCATAGCGCGAACCACAGCCGGCAGCGACAGATCATTGCCCACGACGGCCACCATGGCCGCCCTCTCCCGTGCCCAGCTCGGGCATGCCTCAAGAGTGTGTTGCGCCGAGTCCTCCGATGCACCACACTCATGACAGACGGCAGATCGCTCCCTTCTCGCAATGTTGCACAGATACCTCCCGAAGCACCCGTGCCCCGAGAGGACCTGCACTAGGCGGAAAGAGAGCGAACCACCCCTTCTCGACAGCCACTGCTCCAACACTGGAAGTATAGCCTGGATAGTGCGATGACCAGCACTAGGCTCTTCCAGCATATGGCGCCACCTCCTACAACCCACCACTTCGGCGTCCCTCCGCCATGCGTTAGTCTCCTCTGGGAGGGGATTTCTGCCTTGGGCCCTCGCGTCCGCGGTTTTAGCGAAAACTACCGCATGGACCTCTGCCTCCAGCTCCCAGGGAGGAGTTCCGGCCAGCACGCACGCCGCCTCGCAAGAGACGGTGCGATATGCCCTGGTAATTCTGACCGCCATAATCCGCTGCGCACGACGCAACATGGATTTATTATGGGCAGTCAGAGAGTCCCACCATATGGGTGCCCCATATAGGGCGATCGACCGCACCACCCCCGCAAAGAGGCGACGACATCCTTCTCTAGGACCATTGAGGTTAGGCAGCAAGCGACTCAGGGCCATTGCCGTCCTTACAAGCTTGGGTGCCAACCTGCGAAAATGCTCCTTAAAGCCCCATCGGCTGTCGAGGACGATTCCAAGGTACTTCATCGTCGACCCGACACCGATAGGAACACCACTCACAATTATTCGCGCGTTTGGCGGTGGCGCGTTTCGTGGGCCATGAAAGCATATAGCCTCCAATTTATTAAGGGCCACTGTCAAACCAAGGCGCCTAATACGACCCACCACTTGAGCCGTTCCCGCCGTTGCTAACAGGCTTGCTTCCCGGTGAGTTCTACCTCGGGCCGTCACCAATGTGTCGTCTGCGTAACAGGTTACCTCGACGCCGCGCGGGTTGGAGCCGCGCAAAACCCAGTCGTAGCCGATGTTCCACAGGAGGGGTCCAAGAACCGACCCCTGTGGAACACCGCACAACACATCCCTACGTCCCCACCCAGCACTCGTCGGGAAGACAACAGATCGACCCGAAAGGTACACCTCGATGACCCGACACAGGTATGATGGGAAACCATGGTACCGCATCGCCTGCAAAATACAGTCATGGGGTAGGGTGTTGAAGGCGTTTGAGATGTCCAATGAAACAGCCAACACCACCCCACCCCCTGAAATCGTCTCTTCAGCAAGGGCCCTCACCCGCGCAATGGCGTCCATGGTGGACCTGCCCTGCCGAAAGCCAAATTGGTTGCCAGATAGATCTGGGCCTACTCCTGATAAATGATCGTTTAGACGGACGGCAATAACGCGCTCAAACAGCTTGCCCGCCTCGTTCAAAAGCACAATCGGTCTATAAGCCGATGGTGACTCCACTGGACGTCCGTCCTTCCGCAGCAACACAAGTTTCCCTTGCTTCCATGTGCTGAGGAAGGAGCCTCTTCTCAGACACTCAGAAAGCAGAGCCCGAAAACGGTTTCCCAAGCCGTTCTTCAACGCGTGGACCAATGCTTTGCCGGGGACTCCATCCGGGCCGGGGGCTGTGTTCTTCGCCTGAAGGCGACGCACTGCCGCGTCCAGCTCGGCTTCGGACACTTCCGGAACTTCCTCCCCATGCCAAGCTATTGGTCTGGCTTGGCCCAAAAAGAGCGGAGCCGCTCTCTCAGCTGCGGGTGGGAAGAGGGCTTCTACGACTCTGGTAAGTAAATTTACCTCCATGGAAGATGTTAATGGAGGCGCCCAGGGACGGAGCTTACTCATGACGAGTTTGTACGGCCTGCCCCATGGGTCACGCGCCAGAGTCTCCAGCAGCTCTTTCCATGCGCTTTCCTTAGCAGCCCCTATTTCGGCTCTGAGAGCTTTCTTGGCCGATTGGAATGCCTCAAAGAGACGGGCCGTTTCGGCAGCATCCCTATTACGCCTACGACTGCGGGTGTACTGGCGCCGTGCCGCCACACAAGCCGCGCGGAGTCGCGCCAGCTCGGGCGACCACCAGTAGACCTGGCGACGAGGGGGCAGTGACCTTACGCGGGGCATAGCTGCGTCGCATATGCGGACCATCGTGTCACCAAACCAAAGAGCTTCGTGCTCTGGGTCGGGAGTCGTAGGTCCATCTGCCCAGCTCTCAACTAGAGACGCTTCCACCAGTGTATCCATGTCCAGATTTTTGACAGCCCATCTCGGGCCTAGCTCTGTCGAGGCACGTCTAGGTCTGTTCGGGATCATAGGATGGGGAGAGACATCGAACCTGATATATCGGTGATCCGATAGCGTCTCCTCCTCCACCAAGACTGCCCAACCTTGAACACGGCGGGCTAGGGCGAGGCTCGCGAACGTGATGTCCACGATCGACCCGCCCTGATGCCGCACGCACGTGTTGGACGTACCACGGTTCAGCACCACTAAACCATTGGCGAAAAGCCAGTCCTCCAACGCCTCGCCCTTTGCATCGGTGGCAGGGGAACCCCACAAAACCGACTTGGCATTAAGGTCGCCCGCGACCAAGATCTGGTGCGGGTGGCACCAGCCCAGTAGGGTGTCTACTCTCGCCAGGAAGCCCTCAAAATCAGAGAGCGAGCGATTCGGCGAGAAGTAGACACCAACGACCATTGTGTCACCGCACAGGGCCGCGACAAACCCATTGCCCTTCAGTGACCGGGTGATGAGAGGAGCGCCGTCTCCAATGGCTACCGTTATGGCTACCAGGTCGTCGAGGTCACCAACCCAATTGCTACGTCCGGGTATTAAATATGGCTCCGCGACGACTGCAATCTGCATGTTCCACTGCGCCAGACTCTGGAACAAGAGATCCTGAGCTCTGGCGCAATGGTTTATGTTCGCCTGCAAGAACGAAATAGCCATTAATTGTTCTGGGCCATCTCCACCTCTTGAGACCCATCCGGTGGGCGGGCAGACTGTGCTTGCGTTGACACCGCAGCACCAGCTAGCCTCCTACTTGTCATTCTTCGTCTGGGAGCCGAGCACTGTATGCTCCCTAGACGATGATTGGCCGACTTCTTAGCTTCTGCACATAGAGTGCAATGGGCGTCCGAGTAACACTCGGACGCACGGTGCCCCAACTGCCCGCAACGATAACACTGGCGGCTGCGGTCGACGTCTGCGGTGCACTGCTCCTTAACGTGCCCAGTTTCTAGGCACTTGAAGCAGCGCAACTCGCGAGCCTGAAGTAACTTGACCCGAGCCGCCGTCCAGCCAACCAAGAGTCGTCCTTCCAAAATCTTTTTAGCAGCCGCTATGGGGCAACTCACCCACACTGCACCCATTCCAAAGTAGTTATGGCGAATGGCACCCACTTTTACATGCTCCAAGGAACATTCTCCAAACCTGGATACGGCCGCCGCAACTTCCTCCACGGTGACAGAGTCGTCAAGGTCTGACACAAGAAGTTCTGCGGACTTCACAGGCCTGGCGATCCTGACCGATTCCGCACTGAGGACCTCCTTTAACTTAGCAGCTAATGAGTCTGCTTTGGCGCCATTGTTCTCGCCGGGGACCTGGATAATGGTTGCCCCAGTCACGGCGCGACGGAAATGAACGAAAGGAATATCCAGCGCTGCTAGATCCACCTTCCGCTTGGCTTCAGCAACTACGGTGCTGTACGTGACCCCTTTCTCCTTAGAACCAGGCTGCAGTGAAAGGACTACTGCAGCCATTTGTGGAGGCTTAGCCTTTGGCAGCTTAGGAAACTGCCGTGGCTGTTTCGGTGGAGCCGTCCGCTTTTGCAGCTGTAGTTCTGCATTCTCCTTATGCTTACCACCCTTGGTGACAGTGCTCCACCTCTTGTCTAAAGGGGCAGGGGCAGGTGGTAGGGTACGTGGCTCGTGTCGAACAGGCAACTCGTCTGCCGTTCTAACACCTTTCTTCCTTCTTCGGCTTCTCCTACTTCTCTTTGGGTCACTGTCCGTAGTCCTGTCCGCCCAGATTTCTTGTGCCTGCGTCCTTGTGCCCGAGGCGGACGGTTTGCCACCTGCAGGCTCCTTGACATTGGCAGCATGCAAAGCAACAGATGGAGTACTCCTGCTGGGCCGACTAGGCTCTACCTCCTCTAAGGGCTCCAGCGCAGGCTTCTGCCGCCTATTCCCGTCGACTCTTTCATGAGCTAACGGGGGGCGAAGCCTCGGTGCCGGGTTCAACCTTGGCTCAAGGCCCTCAATGCGCGCGTTGAGCCGAGCATTCCAGCAGCTCATCATGCGCACCTCATACTCCTCGAGCAAGGCAGGAGTGACCACCATCTCGGCTGGGCCTTGTGATACGGGCGCAGGGGCCTCACTGCGTTGCTTCAGGCAGGCCTTAATTTCCAATAGCTCCTTTCGGAGCTCCGCCAACTCGGTACGCAGTTTTTTATTTTCGCACTGTAACACCCTTGATTCCTCGGTCAAGCTACGAGCAGCCAGCATCTTGGCGTCATCTTTTATAGCCGCCGCCGCATCTTTAAGGGCTTTGACGTATGTGCCCTTAAGACGACCTGATGTGGCCGCCACCTTTTCGATGACAGCGGTGCTGGTCAGCACCCGAGATACTAGCTGTGACGCCGATTCAACGTCATCCGTTTCCATCTCTTGAGACGCGAGCAAGCGGGAGCGGGACACTCTAGCCTCGCGTAGGGAGGCGAGCATTTCCTGCTCAGCTCTGAGCTCTAACTCAGCTTTTCCGGCCCTCACGTATTCGGCCTTGGCTAGGGCCAGACTAACATAATGGCCTGCAGTGGGTGGACGCCCACGCCCTCTCTTATTCGGGGTACCGGAACGGGCGCTACGGATGTTATGCGAGCGTACGCTACCCGACGAATCCGAACCTGAACCGCCATTCTCCCTCGTCCTTTTTCTCCAAAATCTGCCATCGCACTCCTTTCCGTCGGAGGAGGCAGATTTAACAGTTACCATGCTGCGGACCGAAGAGTCGGACAGCATGATATCTTCCAATAAAACTATTGGATCCTTCTTCTTACTGGCCTGATTGCCAGTACTTAAATCACGTCCGGTATTACTGTTTCCCTTCGACGGCCCGAGAACCGCCGCCAGAGGATCATCATGAACATCCCTTTTCTCCTCGCACCACACGCAATTACAACTTTCCGCGCACGCCTCGGTAACAGATTTGTCACCAGACAGCCCGGATACTGCCTGGCGCCGCTGGCAAGACGGAGCACATGAGCCGCTCAGCGCATATTTGCCACTCGGGGTATGAGCTTCCCCCGAGCGCCCGTGGTCAGTGGGGGCGTCCGACAAAACCACATTAATAATATCCGACATTTCATTACTATAAGATGGGTAGATACATACGACCCTTCCCCAAGGGGCCGCAGGCGCTCTTTCGGCAGGGAATTTAATCCTGCCGGGCTCGCGCTAGCCTTGTGTCGGGATATCCCGCCCGTTATTCGGCACCGCCCTAACAACAGAGCGCTACTGCGCCTGGCGCCACTGCGCCTGGCGCCACTGCGCCCCAACTCAGACCGGCCGAAGCCGGTTCGCCGGGTTCAACCCGACCAACCCACGACCCGCGAACGGGTCCACTGGCGACAGTCTTGCCCCTTCTAGACCAAGAGGGGGGGACTTCACCCACCAAAGGGTAATTTTTTATAGAGGTTTTCTTCCTCACAGCCCGAAGGCCCCCGACCCCACTCAATGCGGGGCTACGGGTTTGTGTGACCGTGCAATGCCCGCCCTGAAAAGGGCAAGCGGCCACACACCAGTTTTGGTCCGCGCCGGCAAGCCGGTACCCCTCATATCTGAGGGGCGTTCCCCTATCCGCAACCCGGGGACGCGTCCGATGGCAGACTGGAAACTGCACACGGAAACCTAACCTAACCTAACCTAACCTAACCTAACCTAACCTAACTTAGATAAAGCGTTGTGTCAATAAATTAGCTGACACCGCCATCTGTGACAAACTTAAGCAACTTACAAATAATTGCTTACCATTTATTTCGCAATAATAAATATTGAAGTATGATCGAGATAAAAATTATCCCACCTTGAAGTTTAAGAAAATTTCATCCAGTAAACCAAATTTCATCAAAATCAGTTTAGTAATTTTGGAGTTCATCCTGGAGAAACACTGTGGTACGAGATTTTTATATACCTACTAGTGGGCCCGGCAGACGTTGTCCTGCCCGATTGTTGTACATATAAACCTTCCCTGAACCTATTCAAACACACACAGAAAATTTCGTAAGAATCCATCGAGCCGCTTTTGAGTTTTAGCGAGACTAACACACAGCGTTTCATTTTTATATATAAAGAAAGATAAGAAGATATAGATATTTGTCATGAAATGTCAGTCATCCAGTGTCCGAATAAATGAGTGCCATGCCAGCGAGAGTTTACATTTGGACGATATTCTTCTTTTTAGAAATATTGTATGGGTAGTAAACACATTTTCGGTAGATGACTTTAATTTTTATTGGTCCACTAAATATAAATTTTATTTTGTTTATTGAAATTATAAATGTAATTGAAATATCAAGGTTAATTAGGTTTTAAGTACATCCCTTTAAGACTCATAAAAACTAGGTGGTGTGAGATGAACAGTGATTAAACGGGATGATGATAACTTTTATTCCTTCTCCCACAATTTCACGGCACCTTCTCGGGATCCCGCGGGACGCAGCCGTGAGACGTGTAATTTTTCCAGTAATCGCGTTACACCGGCTGAAATAAATTGTGACAAGACTCCTGAATCAGATTAGCCGAGGTTCTATAAAACGAAAACGGATTTGGTAAATATTTGCGGAAGATATTCAGCTCATCCAATTCGGTTTTTTTGTACTTTAATCGAATAGAATCGATTATTTAATCGAATTGATCGTCATCAGCCGGCGTAAGTTTGTGTTGGGCGTCGAATCTTTAGCATCGTTTGCTTGTGAAATACAGGTTTTATTTTAAATGTTACAAAAAATTTTGCTCAAGTATAAACGAAATCTTATATTGTGCAGTCAGTCTCTCTGAAAACATGCCACAGTTTGTGAGCTGCATGCGTCATCTATAACCGCTGAATAAGGCATTGGGTGATCTGAAACGGAGTTTCACAAACTTGGCTCCGTCGCAATGTTTACAAATAGCTTACTCTGCAGCTGTCTCGCCGATACAATGAAACCCTGTCAGCTCTAGGTACTCGTATATATCCCTCTGTACTAGTCATATTAATTTGACTTGCTCCTTGAATCATTTTATTTTGCTATTATCTTTTTATCTCGTTTATTTCGAAGGGAATTAAAACTTACTATGAATTTTAACTTCAATTTCAAAATTCAAATGTTATGTATATAACACAAAAAATTTAATGTTACATGCCATAATATATTGAAAATTAGGGCTTTTAATCGTTCTACTTTCACCCAAACAGCTTTCTTCTTGCATCTCGCGAGCTACCCCTAATTGTCGATCCCCCAAGACGCAGCCGCCATTGAGGACTTCGTTCCACATTCCTGCGAGCAAAGCGCACTGCCCACAGCCACTTTAAGCTCGCAATTATTAGGGCTTTGTCGCTGACTTTAGTTCTCCTGTGGACAATATTTTTGAATCGATTTCAGTGAGAAACTCCGATAACATAGCATAAGCGTAGTCTACTCCTAGGTGACTAACCGTTCTAAAGCAGCCATGTCTCAGTATCATACCAGACAACACGCAACACATACGAACTTTATACGAATTGAAGGCCTTCGTCTTGAAACACTATACGGCATGGGAGAATATGTTGCGTAGCTTCTTTTACGCTGTCCAGCTGAGTTGAAATCTTCAATTGGTCACTTTTTCGATGTTAGACTTACCATTAAGAGGCTGACAACTCTGAGCTGAGCTCATCAAGCCCCACTTAAAACTTTTTTGGCAAAACCTGTTCAATATACCGTAGTAAAAAAAATACTCGTATATGTTACTCTTGAAATATTTCTGAGAATATCCATGTCCCCAAAACAAATTTTAATGAAAATTTCTCGTTAAAAATGCCAAAGACACCTATCAAAAACAGCTTCCAAAAGAAAATCCGAGTTATTTAAAAAAGGTTATTTAATGATTTTTAGGGAATTAACTCGTGACACTTACGGCCGGTTGCACCAAATTTACGTTTTACTATTTCGTAAAGGTCCCAAAAAAAATACGTAAGAATTGCAGCATAACCTAGTTTCAATTGTAGTTTTATTTAATCCTTTACATTTAAAAAGGTTAAATGTATGGCGCAAATCATATATTGAATAGTGAAACGACCCATTTCTAAGTATTAAGTTGTTACTTTTTACAAAATCGTAAAACGTAAAACTTGGTGCAACCGGCTGTTAATGTGATAATATTGATGTTTCATATCTTTAAATAAGTTACTAGTTTTTTTTTAAATATATTTTTAATTTTTCGCTCAATTCAATAACGCACCGTGCCCGTATTCTAGTACAAACCATGTCTCAAGGTCGTTGGCGTTACTCAGCTTTAAGGACTTTTTGTCCCAGATATACAGGATGTATCCTAAAACAAAGGTTAGACCTGTAACTATAGATGGACTTCATCATGGCCTCCCTTTCCACAAATTTTGACCTTAGTGAAAATATCACGGTTTCAGAGATATATTGTTTTTGAATTTTTCGAAAATTTCCAAGAGCGATTAGTTTTTATAGTACCATTTCTACAAATGGAGAAGTTTTTCGATTTAGTTTTTTTCCATTTCACAAGCGATAGTTCAGCTATCTAAAACAAGGACTTAAATATAATAAACAGGCGTAAAGTGTTCAAAAAAAATTAAAACACAAAAAACATTAAAAATGAAATTAATTTTAAAAGTTTTTTGAAATTTTTATACTATTTGCTATTCAACTAGTTATGAATTTAAAAATATTCAGAGTGTCTAGGGTTATGATACCTTTTTGGAATTTAGAATAGCTAAGCAAGTTTTTAAGATGATGGACACGATGAGCGTCCTACATTTTTTTATACTGTAACTGATCAAACATGAAAGAAAATTAATTTCATTTTTAATTTTCTTTGTGTTTTAGTTTTTTTTTAATTCTTTACGTTAGTTTGTTTACGTCTTTGTTTTTGATAGCTAAACTATTGCTTGCAAAATGGAAAAAAAACGAAACCGAAAAACCCCTCCATTTGTAGAAATGGCACTATAAAAACTAATCGCATTTGGAAATTTTAGAAATATTCAAAAATAAAAAATATCTCTGAAATCGTGATATTTTCACTTATGTGAAATTTGTGTTAAGGGAGGCCACGATGAAGTCCATCTATAGTTACAGGTTTATCCATTGTTTTAGGGACACCTGTATATATTCGTTGACAGCTTCTACATAGTTAACCTCCACTTTCACCTTTACAGTAGTGGGTGGGAATACTGGGAATTCGACATAATTTTCGTCTTTTCATCTTAATTGTCACCACAACCCTCCGCTATATATCCTCGGTTACTTGGATACAAACATTTTGGGGAAAAATTTGGGAAACTCATTGTTGTCATATAGATTTTTCAACATGACACAAAATAAGCTGATGATTATACAAACGTGTTACGACGGTGCTGTTGTTTATGTTTATGTTTATGTTATCATAATATATGAAGTTTATGTATTCTTCGAGACCAAACATTTTTGCTATTAAATACTTTCAATCATCTTTAAGGTATTTATAGATTTGGTGTTATTTGACGACACGGTTAGCGCAGAGGTCAAAGTGATTGCTTACTGCGCAACGGGTCGCGGGTTCGATTCCCGTACGGGACAAATATTTTGTATGGCCTACACAAATTTGTTCCGGTCTGGGCGTATGTGCATGTGATATTCTATGTTTGTAACTGCGCCCACGACACAGGAGAAAAGTCTAATGTGGGCCGACGTTTTTTTGTTTAAATTGTCTTTCAAAGTATTTCAAACCTTTTACAGTTTCGTCAATAAAATTCGATAAAACTTTGATAAGACATTTCCCTTCTATACAAAGTGAATTCAGCTCCGTGAAAATAACACGCAAAAAGGTCGCACAGACCTCGCAGATTACAAGGGAGATCTCAGAAAGCAATTAAAGAGATAACAATAACTCTTTTTAAAACGTTTATCTAATTCCGAACGAGTTTTGTTAATTAATCGCAAACACTTATTTGAATAGTAGATCGCTTTGATAATTTCTCTAATTTGAAACCCATTTTAAGTCTTTCGCGGCTCTCCCGCGGACAACGGCCGCATTAATTGACTACATTTCGTTAGATCTTGTCCAGATGATTGCTTAGGTGATTTGGTTACATTATTTGTGGTGTACCTACATTTTATGTACAGGAGTTTGTGTTTTTAAGCTTCTCCATTTAAAATTTGATTAACATGGATGAACCGTTTTATTCAATTTTAAAGAGATTGTTTTAATAACTGACTCATTAAAAAAATCTCTTCTCCTCGATTAAATAGTTCTTAAGAGCGTGGTTGCCTTTAAATCTACTACTATGCAATAAGTTCGAGCTCAAGTTAAATAGTATAAATTTTTTTTTACAAAAAATAAAACCGACTTCAAAAACACTAAAAACTTTAAAATAATATAAGAATAGGTACGGACAACATCACACTTCTATATTGAAGTCGGCGCCAAACGATGATCATAGAAAGTGTTAAAATTTGTCACCAACTTCAATATAGAAGTGTGATGTTGTCTGTACCTATTCTTATATTATTTTTAAGTTTTTAGTGTTTTTGAAATCGGTTTTATTTTTTGTAAAAAAAATATTTTTAACTTTTTAGTAAATGAAATCTTTTCAGTTAAAGAAACCCTGTTTTCCTCTATTTTCTATGGGATCACATCATCAGATCCTGACTGGTGACCATGGGACCACCCTTGCAGTATACTATATCGAATACGAAAAGAATTTTGGAAATCGATTTAAAAATGACGGAGTTATGAGGTAACAAACGTTTAAAAAAATACAACCGAATTGATAACCTCCTCCTTTTTTGAAGTCGGTTAAAAATACAATGAGAATTCACTGATGTATGATTTTTATTATTTACAGAGAAATAAGGAAACCATTTAAATAATACACAATTAATTAATTACACATATACACTGAGGAAAGCAATCTTTAAATATTATATCGTTACACTAGTCACAATAAAAACGAGTGAAGAATTGAATAGAGTAACACTGTTTCACTTACTTGAATCTTTCCTCGATGCTCCAGGCTAGAACCGCCGACCACCGACAATATTATACGTTGAGCTCGATCACATGTCAATCAGCCGACCATGGCGAATGTTTCAAAAATCATTCATTCATCATTTTCTTAAGACATTTATTTTGTTTTTATCACATTATTTCAATTACTTTGAATTTATCAGATGTTAATATTAGTATTTTAATATTTAGAAAATGTAATTATTACTGAAATATCCAGTTATAAAGCCGAACATACGGTATAAAGCCCATGGGGCTCTATTTCTGAATCATTCGTCTGGCGTCGACCGCTCGTCAAGCGATGTCATCCCTCGATTTTTATTAATTTTTATTTCGTTTTTGGTGAAAATAAAAATGATATTGATATTTTTTCTAATATTAAATTGATTTTCGTCGAAAACTAAACGAAAATCATCAGAAATCGAACTCAAACGATGCTCCACGAACGCTCGACGTCAGGCCAATGATTCCCTATTTTTGAATCATTTGCCTGGCGTCCAGCATTCGTGGAGATTCTTCAGTTATTAACCAATTACCAACTCTAAGGCAGTAGTGCTTAGGTAAATTTATTATTTATAAATTGATTAAAAATTAGGTTTAATTATGAACATTTATTTATTTATTTATTCTTTATGTACAAAAGAAGTACAAAGGTGGACTTAATGCCTTAGGCATTCTCTACCAGTCAACCTTAGGGCGGTTGAGAGGCTGTTCTGGTACATGCACAAGAATTTTTTGACAAAAGAATTTTTTGTAATTAACAAAATAGATATGAAACGAATAATATTAATTGATAAACTAATAAACCTTATTACATATATAATATACATAGAAATATATCTACACTTACATATATATAAACATTAATATATACTAATGAATCAAAAAGTAGGAAACATGCTAATAAATCTACAACCTAACGTGATTGAAGTTCTCCCGACAGCCATTTACGTAACCGCTTCTTGAAAGCGTACGGACTAGTGGACATTCTAATGTCAAGAGGGAGCGTGTTCCAAGAGAGAATCGATTGAACGAAGAAAGAGGAATGGAAAATATCTGTATGATGGGATGGACACGTGAGTAGTCGATTTGACAAAGAACGAAGGTTTTTATCATGAGATGTACATAAGTATTCGAAATGGGATTTGAGATAAGTAGGTGAATTCGGGGAATGGAGTAAGGAGAAAAGAGTGGTTAAAGCCCTCATCTTACGGCGTTGTCGAATGGGCATTCAACATAGACTATGACTGTGGGTGGAAACGTGATCATACTTCCTAAGATTGAACACAAAGCGAATGCAGTTATTTAACAACCGGTCTATTATATTCAAGAGATCCGCATTCAAGTCAAGATAGCACACATCACCATAGTCGATTAAGGGAAATATTAGACTTTGACCAACATCGCCTTGGTGTTTGACGGCAGAAGATTCTTAAGCCGATACAGGTATCGTAGCATGCCAGTAACTCTTTTGCAGATATTACTCACCTGAACTTGCCATCTCAACGTAGAGTCAATATACAAGCCAAGATCTTTAACATGACTGTCTACCGTCATAATAATACTATCATAAGTAATCTGTTCGAGATAAGCATTGGGAACTCTAGCAATCATCCGCGGACTGCCAACGATCAAAGCCTGACATTTTGAAGGGTTGACTAAAACTCCATACTTATCGGACCACAGCTTAATGTTTTGGAGGTCTATATTCAGTTTGTTAATGGCATCATTTAAGCAGTCAAGGTTTGCTTGCTCGTACAACTGAAGGTCATCAGCATACAAGTGATACGAACAGTGAAGTATAGGAGTGATAAAATTTATTAAAATTGAAAACAGAAGAGGAGATAAAATGCCGCCTTGAGGAACGCCAGAGTCTAGATTATACCAAGAAGATGAAGAATTGTCACTTAAAACTGAGTGCTGGCGTTCACGGAGATAGGATGAGAACCACTGCACGACCTCATCAGAGATCATTAGAGAAGACAACATAGCGAGTAGAATATCGTGGTTAACTGTATTAAAGGCATTTGAGAAATCAATTAATACTAGGACAGTAACCTTGTTATCCTCAATGCCTGTTCTAATGCCCCCTGTAACCTTAAGGAGAGCAGAAGTTGTGATGTGGCCAGGTCTAAAGCCTGATTGAAAATTACTGACAAGACTGTTCTCATAAATGAACTTGGATAGCTGCTTGTGGACACAGGCCTCAAGAACTTTAGAGAGAAAGGGAAGGATGGAAATCGGACAAAACTCATTGAGAAGGGTGGGATGTGGAATTTTGGGTAAGGGACGAACGTAGGCCTTACGCCATTGTGAGGGAAAGGTTCCAGAATCCAGGGAAAAATTAATGGTTAACCATTTTCACGCATAATAATCACTATAATTTATTTAAATAAGTTTATAAGGAGAGTTTCATCCGAAAAGATTTTTTTTAATTGAAACGTCCACATACATAATTGCGTAATATATGGAGATAATATTTACCGAGATGGATAGTTTGATATAAAATTACGACGAATGTTAAAAATTACAATTTAATCAATTACATAGATCCAGAGTAAAGTAAGAAAGGTTTTACTATGGATGAATCATCCCACAAGGATCTTTCTTTTGTATCTATGAAACTCTAAGCTTCCACAAAAGTGATATTATAAATAAGTATATCAATTTAATTAATCTATTCAGAAATCTGTTCTAAAAATGTTTATCGGTTTCTTCGGTTTTGAACTTGAAGGAATAGCAATGGTTTGGCAATGTGCTACAAATTCCTATTTTGTATCCTTCTGTAGTAATAATTTCATCCGTTAATAGTTTTAGTGATTTTATCAAATGTAAGTTTAAATTGACATTAAAATCCCATCAAATGAACCAATTTCAAACGTAATTTGTGCGACAAATAAACGCTCGGCTTATAATATTCGTCAATTTCTGTGCTCATTGAATCATTGTGAAAGCGATTTCTTCGTCATTATCTTAATTGATTTCCCCATAGTAAGCGATTGGGTGAGATATTGTTTCTAATAATTAATAGCAATGAATAAAACTATTGTTTGAGCACGAACCAGGCATTCCTGCCGCCCGAAATATTTAAGGATCGTTGGGAATTGTAATTAAAAACGGGCTGTGTTCCTCGCCATAGCTTTTAAGTAATTATGCGGTTTCATGGTAATTTTGCGTTATTTATTATGGACAAAATTGCTAATGATAATCTACCAATCGAATTGCTACTCACTGGCACAGCACTTTTTTAACACAATACTATATTACTTCTTAGGTATATAATATTTTTTGACTTTTCAAAAATTTTTTGTTTAGCACCGACATCAATAT
Organism: Schoenobius gigantellus; assembly: GCA_963935595.1. Taxonomy (NCBI): domain Eukaryota; kingdom Metazoa; phylum Arthropoda; class Insecta; order Lepidoptera; family Crambidae; genus Schoenobius; species Schoenobius gigantellus. The sequence continues at coordinate 41,698,242 of OZ012541.1, read as the reverse complement.
TAAATGTGATGTTGTAAACTACTCTTATATATTTTTTTAATTTTTGCTATGTTTGAAGTTGGTTTTTATTTTTTTGTTAAATATTTTTTTTTCAACCTTTTTAATGAATTTAATACATGTATTGAATTCGACCCGAGCCAATCACCAGAATAAACTGATATAACAAATTTTTCGCTTTATACAGTATTAAAAAAATTGTTATAAAATGTTTAAGAATTAGGTACACATTCCACTTTAAGCTCATCTGAATCACTTGAAAGAATACAGCAACGCATTAATGCGTTCCAATAATTCTTAAAGAACTACCTCACAAGTACCCACAAGAAACCTTCCATCGTTAGTTAAATAACATGAGATGATGACTCCCAGATGCAAATATCTGATCATAGGCTTATTAGAAAAAAACATGAAACACATTGGGCATGCCTATGAAATTTAAGGGATTTCCTCTATTTTCCTGGAACCTGGACCACCTCAAGAGCACACTCTTTCATATTTCAAAAAGAATTTTGAAAATCGCCCACAAATGCCTGAGTAATTGGTGAACATACATAAAAAAAAAAAAGTTTTTTTTGGAAGTCAGTTAAAAACACCAAATAGTTATTATAGTAGTTTATTGATCAAGGGGATAAAGCAGTGACTTATGTCACAGGTGTAGACTTGAATCGCGAGCATAACGAAGGACTCTATTTTTAACTGCCGAGCGCAGAAAGGGTGTTAAATAATTAAATCCTGAGCTTAGCTAGGAATTTAAGACTAGAGTCCTGACTGTAGCAAGTATATTGTAAGACTAGCAAGCAGCTTCGCCCGCGTTATTTTTATTTTTCCCGTGGGAAATCAATATTTTCTCGTAGTAAAAAGCATTAAAAATCAAAGGTATTAATGATCGATACAGCAAAAGCTGTCGCGAAGCGGAAGGCTTCGTACAAAAAAAGAGAGGAGGAAGCTAAAAGAAAACAAGTTAGATAATTAACACGGTATATTTACAAGAGAAAACGGAAACAAGAAAAGGCAGAGGTAGGGAGGAATAATATTAGGAGGGCACGACAGGACTTATATAACTAAATTAGCCTAAAAGGTAAAACTATGTACAACTAAATATAACAAGATCTAGCCTGGCCAGGGTAGGACGTGGGAGCGAATGGCAGCTCAGCCGGACAGGTAGTCAGCTCAGCAGCGGACTGGTAGGCAGCTCAGCGGTCACGTAGGTGGCTCAGCGGACTGGTAGGCAGCTCAGCAGACACGTAGGCGGGCTCAGGAACACCCCGACGGCAGCAGTATGCAGGCGAGGCTCGAGAATCCGTAGCAGACGGAGACACGCAGTCCAAGTGGGCGTGTAGGGCACTCGACTTTAGGCGGCCAGTTGTCCCCTACGTACTTGAGCAGCAACTCTTCTTTACGATGGCTGGTGGTAGACCAGTCCAAAACTAGCACAGGAGCTTAGATACTCCTTAAGCTGTTTGTATTCTCTACCAGAGCTGGTAGTAGACTGGCTTCCTAATGACCCTGGTCCGCTTTTATACTGGCCATAACAATAGACAACTACATAGCTGTCAAGCGAAAGATTTTTGAACAATAAAATAATTATATGACATTTGTCAGTCACGTAGGCATTGAGCTACAATATTGAGATCAAATGTCGGACGCTAACAATTATAATAAGAAAATATAGAAAAATACAATAAAGGACTAATAAATATTACAAATATTTATCGCTTGTGAATAATAGCGTTATACAAAGTGAAGTTCAAATAAATAATCAGTTAGTGCTTTACAAACATTCGTGAATCAAAAGTGTTACAAGAATTTGTGCATATTTACAAGATCGACATGTGAATAGACAAGGTAATAATATTATATTTTCCTACCTAGTTACAATAAAGAATTAGTAGACTTAAATGTAGAGTATGAGAGTTTTGTCTTTTATTTACATTTATGAAGTGAACATTTTATTCGTAAGTCTCGCGACTTTCCGTCAGCGCGAAGCAACCTGACATTTTCCCACCGCCCCAGAAAAATTTTCGCCTCGGAGAAAATTTTGAGGTTGAATTGGATACGATCTTCCCTTTCGAAATATACATTCATACGTCTCGCAATCATACATGTCTAGCAAAAGAAGGAGTAGGGTTCACCGCCTATGACACAAACTCCAAAGAAAGTATCCCGAAATTATACATGACAATACGGCTTATTTTTGAGGAGTTGTCATCCGCTCCATTTCTTAAGACCCGATGAATAAATATTTAAACTAAACGCATTTAAGTCACTTTTTGGTGACTCAAAAATGTGAAGACCAGTTAGTGTCTTCAAAAGGTAACATGACTAAAGAAGAGGTTTTCTCTAAGCTCAAGTTTAAAGACATGTTTAGAGAAGGTCTCTAGTCAAAAGTTTTTGACTGAGGTCATGAAAGAGCACCAGTATAAGTGAACGTCATCGTACAAAACATATTGTCAGTCGTCAACGTCGTCAGTTATAAAAGATGTGCAAACAATAAAAATATATCGGACTGATATTGCCAAAATTCAGTCACGAAAGTTGGATTCAATGTGTATGTGACGAAATGAAGTGTATGAACAATATTTACATGAGTTATATATTATAAAAATATTTTTCATACATTTATTAAACAAATTGAAAAAAAGTGAATAAAAAGAAAACATATAGTACTTAACAGTATCGACAGTGTTTGCAAGTATTTATGGTTATGGTCAGAGTGTATACCTAATACCCACCTAATACCTAAATACATACAAGCAGCGTGGAATAAAAACATGGGAACAAAAAATTGTCCCGACCTACCATGGACGATAAAAAGAATGGAAGTGCCAAACTGTCACGATGTAAGTACTTCCATAACTATATGTTGAAATTAATATGGAATTATTTACAACGTTAACGAAAGAAAAAAAATATACAGTGAAATAAAAAAAATAAAAGTGAAGTGAATAATAAAAGTGAAATACATAATTAAAAAAAAAAAGGTGAAAAAAATTGTAGGTTTTAAAATCCTTGACGTGCCATCTGCCACGACATCCAAAAGAATCCTCTAGTATGTAAACTAGTGGCGAAAGTTTCTCCACCACTTTACATTTTAGATATTTTGGTGCTAGTTTAGCACTATAGTATGCACCAGCGTTACTTAAAGTGTAATTTTTACGCCATACGATATCGCCTACATTAAATTCTTTAAATGAGTGTCTTAAGTTATACCGATTTAAGTTTTTAGTGTGGGCTATATGAAGAGAAACTTGAACTTTATCAAAAATTGAAGACAAGAGACCTATATTACTAGCGTATATGTCACGAGGTAGGAAAGTCATTTCATCTACATTATAGCCCTGTGAGTATATGGAGCCACAAGTTATAAGTTCACGGCCATAAACAAGAAAATTTGGAGTAAAACCGGTGACAGCATTTACGGAGCTGTTCATTACGGATTGAACTTTAGGTAGGTGGATATCCCACGACCTATGATCATCACCAACAAGAGATGCGAGAGCGGTTATAATAGTTTTATTATATCTCTCTGTGGTATTGACTTGCGGACAGTAATGCGGTGTAAAAGAAATGTGCGGTATTTTATAGCGTTTAAGGAAAGTATTGAATTCATGCGATTGGAATTGAGGACCGTTGTCCATTATTATAGTTCGTGGTACCCCATGGACTAGGAAAACATAATTTTCGAGATTGCTTATGATATTAGACGTTATTGCACGTTTCAATGGAAAAATCATGGTATATTTTGTGAAAAGACAATTTATGACAAGAATATATTGGTTTCTTCTTCTAGTCATAGGAAGTGGACCCATTAAGTCTAAAGAAATACATTGAAAAGGTCTAGAACAAATTTTAGGTTTGCCCATTGGGCCATACGGTGAATGATTTGTATGTTTGTAGGACAAACATTTTTCACAATTAGAAACAAATTTTGCAATTTCTTTAAACATTCCAGACCAATAATAAAGCAAAGAAATTTTTTTATATGTTTTAAAGATTCCCATATGTGGATCGGTAGAGGAACCATGAGCGTTGCTAATTAAGGTTTCTCGTCTATCTGGAGTCGGAACTTCTTTCCAAATGAAGTCTTCAGTTAAGGAGTGTGGAGTATAAGTGCATCGAAATAATTTATTGTTTTTAATTACGTAATTCGGAAAACTAGTTGGATCATTACGACAGTTATACAATAATTTATTGTACTGTTCTAAATCAGAAGAGATTGGTGTATCGGAGATTGGAGCCACATTATGATGGGTGTAATACGAAAATTCGACGCACGAAATCGCGACAAAACATAGTCATTTTTTTAGGTTGAGTGTAATACATAAGTTCGAAACACGCTATCTCGATGCACGTTAGCGCGACAAATCGCGACAAACCAAATGATTACCTGTACATTTGGTTGATATATCGGTGACTGATATATAGTTAATTAATATTGTGTTATGTTTAATAATTTATATTTTATTTAACATTTTGTAACCTGCATTTTATTAGATAAAACGGCTTGACAGATTTTTATGAATTTTTTGTGTATATTTGGTAGGTCTAAGAAAAGGTCGTAGGCTATTTTTTATACCCCTAGGTATGTATCACAATCGGTGATAAGGGGGGACTTCTCCAGATTTTTTGCCAATTATTGAGGCGAAACTTTTATTAAATTTTATTTTTTTATATATATAAAATATATAAAATTTTATTAACTTTCACCTTTACGGTGTCTGTAATGAAATTTTGCAAGTCTCCGATTGAGCTGACATTTTGCATGCATAATTATATCGCGTGACAATGTAAAATTATGATGATATAAAAGCTTGTATTTAAAAAAGTTTTCTTTTATTCTTCTTCTTATATATAAAAATGAATCGCTGTGTTATGGCCAATTTCACCAACCCTGTCTTAGCTTAGGATACTCTTAGGCGGCAAACTGTTATATTCTTTTCATTGCAGACAAAAATTGATAGCATACTCTTTAGAGGTTTCCCCTAAACTAAGGCAGGGTTGGTGAAATTAGCCATCAAGCAAATAAATGTTGATTTGAAAAATCAAAATCATTTTTGTGTTTTTCTTTTATTCCTTATAATAACACCTTATAGTTTCAAATTGTCCGTAATTTAAATTAATAATAATGAAAATAAACATTATATCTGCCGGAGACGGGGGAACCGACTACCCCAGTTCTAACTGCACCCCAGAATCAGTTCTCAAAAATCTGAAACAGGGACCGCCGATTCTGCACATTCTTTACGGGAACACCCATCAAAGTTCTGGACTGGACCAAAAAATCGGTTTTCGAATAACTATAAAAACAACCAAGATATAAGGTATTTAAGATTATTCTCCAACTCTTTCTAGCAAAACGGCAATTTATATGGAGCTTATATGGCCGTACTCAACGATGACGTCACGGTTGATGTCGGATCTCTCTGTCTAATCGCTCCCAAATTAACAGCTTAAAATGCTTGTATCTAATGTATTTCTAAACCGATTTTAATTCTAATTTCACATTATTGCATCTTTTTCTACGGTCTTTTAATATTTTATAAAGAGACATGAAAATTAGAATTCAGTCATCATCCCAAATCTTTGGGCTATGTCGGTAACTCTAGTGCTTCTATGGATCTCATCATTTCGGATGTGATCACGTAAAGAAACCCCGAGCATAGTCCTCTCCATTGCCCTTTGAGTGACATTAAGCCTTCTGATAAGACCCATTGTAAACGGCCACGTCTCAGCTCCGTACGTCATCACTGGCAACACGCACGAATTGAAGACAATTATTTTATTTGGTTTCGACGTCAGTAAGTGATCGAGATTTGACTTGTCGAGATTTCGTGCATCGAAATTTAGTTTGTCGCGATTTCGTGCATCGGGATTTGGTTTGTCGCGATTTGTCGCGCTAACGTGCATCGAGATAGCGTGTTTCGAACTTTTGTATTACACCCCATTATGATTCATGATCTCATCTGGTTTAGAGCGGGATAAAAGGTCAGGGACCAGATTGTCCTTGCCCTTCTTATGTTTAAGTGTCAAATTAAAACATGAAAGACGGAGAGACCATCGTGCTAATCTACCAGAAGGGTTGGTTAAGCTCAAAAACCATTTTAAAGCGGCATGATCAGTATAGACAGTAAAAGGTTTTCCATTATCGAGATAGCAACGCCAATGTTCCAAAGCAGTAATGACAGCTAATGTTTCTCTTTCAGTAGTAGAGTAATTTCTCTCATTTTTATTAAGAGATTTACTCATGTAGGCTATGACAACTTCCTTGTCATCACGAATTTGAGTAAGCATGGCACCGATTCCAGAATTGGATGCATCACAGTGTACAGAAAATGGTTTATCAAAATCAGGACAAGCTAAAATTGGAGTAGTGACTAAATGTTCTTTTAGTTTTAAGAATGAGGCGTTTGCCTCCGAATTCCAAGAAAATTTAGGAGCGTTTTTTCCACAAGAAGTTAATTTGTTAAGAGGAGTAGCAATTGTGCTAAAGTTAGGAATGAATCTGCGAAACCAGCTGCATGTTCCTAAGAATTTTCGAAGTTCTTTGCGAGAACTAGGAGTTGGAAAATCTATTATAGCCTGGATTTTGCTAGGGTCGGCACGTAGACCATTTTCATCTACAATGTAGCCTAGGTATTTAAGCTCTTTTTTAAAGAATTGGCTCTTTTCAAAGTTAATCGTAAGTTTAGCTAGTGTTAGTTTTTCAAGAACTTTAACGAGCAATGAGATATGCTCTTCAAATGTCAAACTGACAATTATAATGTCATCTAGGTAACAAAACACCTTATTATCGAACTCCGGAGTGAACAAAATGTCCATGAGTCTCTGCTGAGTAGCAGGAGCGTTAGTGAGACCAAAGGGCATGACGACAAATCTGTACATTCCTCTACCAGGAACATAGAAAGCGGTCTTATCGCGATCGTCAGGGTGTAGGGGAATTTCCCAGAAAGCCTTAGCAATGTCAATACTTGTCAAAAATTTTGCGTTATTGAGATGGTTAAGAATTTCATTGACAAAAGGTAGACTATAGGCATCCTTACGGGTGACTGAGTTAAGTTTCCTACTATCTACACAAAATCTCCATTCACCATTCTTTTTTGGAGTTATTAAGACAGGCGATAGCCAAGGGCTTTCACATTTTTCAATAACATTGAGCTCTATCATTTTATCCACCTCTTCCACGAGAGCTTTTTGCTTCTCTGGGGAGAGTCGATAGCATCTCTGTTTTATTGGTAAGGAATCACCAGTGTCTATTCGATGGCAAATTAAGTCAGTGTGACCAAGTTGACCACTAGCTTCAAAAGAGATATCTCTAAAACGAGAAATTATATTATCAGCAATAGTTTTTTGCTGAGAAGTAAGGTTCTCGTAAGGCAAGATTTGTTTTTCAATAGTGTTTATATTACGAGATGTTTCATCTAAAGTAAAAGCAGAAGATAAAAGTTTTGGAACTAAGTTAAATTCTCGCCAAAAATCGACACCAAGAATCATAGATGGATAAATATCAGGAAATACATAAGCTTTTATAAGTTTAGTTTGGTTATTAAAATTAAAAGGTAAAATAAAATAACCGATTGATTTAATAGACTGCTTACTTGCAGTATTTACGGAAATAAAGTCCGACTTGGATAAAGAAAAACCAAGGTCTAAAATTTTTAGGTGGGAATTGTTCCCAAGAATTGTAATCGAACTCCCGCTATCAAGTAGTGCGGTAAAACTGACGTCAGAAATCGAAACGTTAATGAAAGGTCTATTAAAATCTTTTTCATTGTTATAATATACAGAAGACGTTTTATAACTTTGGAAAAAGTGTTTTAGTGTTTTGAGCCAATTTTTCCAATCATCTAAATCAAAATATTGTGAGGCTTTATCCAAGTCGGTTACTAGTTTTTTGGCTGAGTAAAAGTATAGGGAGTAGAATTTTGTTTACATTTGGGACAGTCCAGCGCTTTGAAACCTTTAAGGCCACATTTAAAACAAATTAAATAGTGAGGCTTATCACAAGCGCTCAAAGAGTGACCGTTAAACCGACATCGAACACAAAATAAATTGGGTTGAAATTTAGAAGTTAAGGCATGAGTGGCAAAATTTTTGCTAGTACCAAAGTGTGTATTTTGAGTACTAGAGTAAGGTTTATTATTTGGTGATTTAAAATTACTTGGTTTTACTTGAGGAGTAAACCCGGAAGGTTTGGACAATTGCACAAACTCTGGCTTAGGTAAAAAATTAAAATTAGCATTTTTAGGTTTATAAGAAAACTCAGGAATAATGTTATTAGGTTCAGGTTCTTTAAAATTCCTATTACGGTCAATATAACGCTCATAGTTTTGACAAGCAGCAATAAGAGAATCAATTGAATTTATATCTTTTAAAGCAACAAAAACTGAATAGCAAGGACGAATATTACGGAGGAGGATTTCCAGTTTTTCTTCCTCTGATAATTTTTTCGTAAGCCTTGAAAACATTTCAAACATTATTGACACATAGACAATAATAGGCTCCGTCTTGCCTTGAGTTCGAGCCTTAATAGCTTCTAAGAGTTTATAGTCGTAATCGAAATTACTGAAATCTTTAATCAACAATTCTGAGAGTTGACCCTAACTTATATTTGGATTTCGAGTATTTTGGAATCGAAACCAATAGAGAGCGTTATCCGTAAAGATATCATATGTCAAATTCAACAAAATCTCTTTATCAATATTGCGTGCAATAGTGAATTCGTTGATTTTTAACAAGAAAGATCTAGGACAAGAATTCCCGTCGTATGTTATCTTTTTAATATCTTGAAGGTAATTATTATTAATTTGCAAAGGCAAAGTAAAATTTTGTGAAGAAGATGTAATAGGATAAATATTTTGTGGAGTATTAAGAGGCTTAGTAGAATTGTCAGTCTCAGATGTCATCACAGAGTAATAGCGTTGTTCTAGCAGTCCATATTGAGTTTTTAAGTCGTTGAATCTCTCAGTCAAGTTTGAGTCGTGTAAGTCATGGTCATCGGTTATGTCGATTCTTTCGAATCGAAAATGCAAATGGTTAAGATAACTTTCAATTTTTTTTACATATTTAAATTGGCCAGATTCAAGGTCTGTAATTTTACGAGATAAGTAGGAGATTGTGTCAGAGATCTGAGTTAAATCAACATCAATCGGAAAAACGGAGTCTAAGATATCCGAGGGAGAAAATTTCTCGGACAGTGGGAGAATTTGCCGCCTTAGTGAAACAACGTTATCCGCGGGTGTTTCAAAACGAACCAAAACCTCATACTCTAATTCCGCCTTATTCAATAAAATAAAATTAATAGGCCGTGCCATCCTAAATAAAGTTAATAAAGGGCTAGGAAGGAAAAGTTAAAAAAATAAATTAAGAGACCGAAAAAGAAGACCGAAAAAGAAATATGCTAAAGGTAAATGCCGAAATGTAGTGCCAAAAGTGAAGCCAACTTGTGCAAGTTTAATTTAAAATTTTGAGAAGGGTTCTTTAGAGTTGGGCGCCAAACTGTCGCGAAGCGGAAGGCTTCGTACAAAAAAAGAGAGGAGGAAGCTAAAAGAAAACAAGTTAGATAATTAACACGGTATATTTACAAGAGAAAACGGAAACAAGAAAAGGCAGAGGTAGGGAGGAATAATATTAGGAGGGCACGACAGGACTTATATAACTAAATTAGCCTAAAAGGTAAAACTATGTACAACTAAATATAACAAGATCTAGCCTGGCCAGGGTAGGACGTGGGAGCGAATGGCAGCTCAGCCGGACAGGTAGTCAGCTCAGCAGCGGACTGGTAGGCAGCTCAGCGGTCACGTAGGTGGCTCAGCGGACTGGTAGGCAGCTCAGCAGACACGTAGGCGGGCTCAGGAACACCCCGACGGCAGCAGTATGCAGGCGAGGCTCGAGAATCCGTAGCAGACGGAGACACGCAGTCCAAGTGGGCGTGTAGGGCACTCGACTTTAGGCGGCCAGTTGTCCCCTACGTACTTGAGCAGCAACTCTTCTTTACGATGGCTGGTGGTAGACCAGTCCAAAACTAGCACAGGAGCTTAGATACTCCTTAAGCTGTTTGTATTCTCTACCAGAGCTGGTAGTAGACTGGCTTCCTAATGACCCTGGTCCGCTTTTATACTGGCCATAACAATAGACAACTACATAGCTGTCAAGCGAAAGATTTATGAACAATAAAATAATTATATGACATTTGTCAGTCACGTAGGCATTGAGCTACAATATTGAGATCAAATGTCGGACGCTAACAATTATAATAAGAAAATATAGAAAAATACAATAAAGGACTAATAAATATTACAAATATTTATCGCTTGTGAATAATAGCGTTATACAAAGTGAAGTTCAAATAAATAATCAGTTAGTGCTTTACAAACATTCGTGAATCAAAAGTGTTACAAGAATTTGTGCATATTTACAAGATCGACATGTGAAAAGACAAGGTAATAATATTATATTTTCCTACCTAGTTACAATAAAGAATTAGTAGACTTAAATGTAGAGTATGAGAGTTTTGTCTTTTATTTACATTTATGAAGTGAACATTTTATTCGTAAGTCTCGCGACTTTCCGTCAGCGCGAAGCAACCTGACAAAGCTTTTTAAAAAGTCCCGTAATATACGTTGAGCAGTTACAATACTCAAACAAAAAAACGTAATGTCAACCCCTATATCACATTTCTAAGGGAGGAATTTTCAAATACGCTTAAACTCCAGAGAGTTCCAGGCTAACCTACATGGCCCCGTGTACGCCGCCGTAAGGCCCTCCGTCTGGGGATTGCCCTGGTGTTCTCGGGCAATCCCCCTTGGCGATAGCCCGACCAACATGGTCGGGCCTGCCCGGACGCGCTGGTAGTGGTAATCGCATTGTGGACTCTACCATGCGCTCCCACAAGGGCAAGGAGAACACAGGGGGGTTTTAGTAGGTAGGCCTGGCACTCTGCGGGGTGACACGCTCGCCGTCTAGCCAACGGCGGGTACGGTGCGGTTGCGCATTTCCTCCGTAAGAAAAAAAAAGACTAACCTACATAATTATGCACCGTTAATCCCAATTTCAACCCCTTAGGGGTAGAATATCTAGAAACGCTTAAATACGTGTCTACTCATTTTTAATCAGTAGCTCAAAAATAAAGGTTCATGTTTCAAACTTAAAAAATTACAGACTTCCATACAAACTTTCAACCCCTATTTCACCCCCTTAGGGGTAGAAAATCGAAAATTCCTTCCTTAGTGGTTGTCTACTCAATAAAACGACCCTACTTACCAAATTTCATGTTCCTAACTTTAATATTTTACGCTCGGTGATGATGAATCAGTCAGGACATGTATAAGTATAGATTTAACCTCACTCAAAACTAAGTCTGTTTTACTCTACTTTTTGCGCCACCTATGAAAAAATAGAAACAAATTCGTAAAAATACGGGCTGTTCCCAGTAGACTTACCAGTAGTACTACTAAGAGTTTACTTTCCAATAGACTTACTCCTAGTAAGACTTCAAAATCTTCTCAATTTTATATTGAATTAAATTTTTCATATTAAATTAAGAAGTCACAGTGGCTGTATGTACTTAAGTCCTTTTGCTTTTTTAATTTGGAAAACTAACTTGGAAAACTACAAATGTAAACATCATGGCGCGATTAAATTTTTGCTTGACTTTATTGTATTTTAGTGTCTACGCGGAGTACACGTAGTGTCTATTTTGCGAATCTGGTATTTTTTTTTATTGCAGAAAGTTGGCAAACAACCAAACTGCCCACCTGATGGTAAGTGGTAACAGTCACCTATAATAGATGTGGCTCTTGTGAGTTTCGCAGCAAAACTGCAACCCCCACAAGAACCACAGTGTACGTTGCCAACTTGTGACACCAGATGTAAAGTCCCAGTACCCAGTAATTTCACTGCCATATCTTAACCTTCAAACCGGAACACAGCAATGCAAGCACTGCTGCTTTGCGGCAGAAATAGGTAAGACGGAGGTACCTAAGCAGACGACCCTGGTACAGAGTCTCCCTCCAGTATTTTGAGAATCTGGTATTTTGAGAATCTGGTGTTTTGAGAATCTGGTATTCTGCGAATGAAGCGATTTTTGAGCATAAATGTTGTCGATTCAGAATCATTATTTTTTTCACTTAACAATATTAATCCGTTTGCTTTTATAACTTTAATGTACACAACAAAACATATTGAAGACATTACTTTTATATATTAAAAAGCTTGTACAAAGGCGAGCTTATCTTTTTAAGAGATCTCTTCCAGCCAACCTCCAGATATAGTAAATAATTAAATAATGCAAATACATACAAACACTTGAAAGTATAAAGATAAATTATAAATAATAATTGTGTTATTGAACTAGAAGTGTAAAATATACAATCACTAACACCTATACATTCTTCAAGTTTTTTTAAAGCTTAGAAAGAAGAATTTGATTCGGTGTTTATCTATTACTTCGTTCATAAAATCGCTTAGCTAATCGGCGACTTAAACAATAACAAAGTGAAACAATGGGACAGGAAGATTTGTGAAAGCTTAAGCCGTTTTCAGATACGGCAGATTTGCGTTACCGCCCGCTGGGAGCTACCAAATAAATTGAATATTAATTAAGGAGGGCACAATTGATTTGAACAATGTGTCGCTCGGTTATGGCGGCGACAGCTCGCTGACGTTTAAACAAACTTCAGTAATCGCGTGACTCGAAACCTTTTAACTAATCCACAAATAAGTAAAGTTAATGCCTTTGTAATAGTTAAGTCTGCGCTTGAACTTGAGATAACAGTACAACACTATTCAGAACGAGATAAATGCGAGTCAGGATGTTATGTTTGGTCAGTATGAGAACTTTTATCAACTATAAACATTGGCGTATCTAAATTTTTCTTTTCGGGGAGGCCTGGTCCATATTTTTGTGTGAAGTTATCACTTATCACTGTTTTGACGTCCATCATAGAATTTTCAATCGGTAGCCTAACATCCTGGTTTGGGCACGGCCAACCCGGTCCCCCTCTATATTATGTATACGCTTATGACTATAAGCTGCACATTGTAATCTTCCAAACCTTAGAATTCCGTTGAAACCATATTATAAGCACGTTTAAACCAATTGTAAAAAGCTTAAGGGAACAAACCAAAATTAGTCAGTCCACCGTTTTAAATTAAATAAATCAATCAGTAATCCTAACAGTTCTAAACTGATTTTCGCGGAAGCGATGCAGTAGGCATAGCTTATGTGTGTATCATTCAACAAGTACAGTTTTGATTGTTGTTGTTGTTGATTGATTGTTGTTTTGCATTATGTAAATACAACATTAAAACAAGTTAAAATACCTTTACAACAAATTTCGCAACAAAGCTTAAGCCTTCAGCCTCTTGTAAGATAAGGATGAGCACATTATTGATAAAGATCACCAATAAATCAGACCGCTGACCCTATCTGGTAGCGGTGGAATGATCCATGGAAATAGCCGTAGGCTGACCATTTGTTCTCAACGGGCTGACCGTTCGTCTCCTCTGTGAAATGGTAATGAGCGCGAATTAACCAAATGTGAGCCTTTGCACTTAAACGCGGTAATTCGAAATTATTTATTGTTACACTCAAAGATTACACCGTTGTTTTTGTTCAAAACTATTTGAAGCCATTTTGTTTGGAGTGGATTTATTAGTTACAAAACAATGGTATGAATAATAATAAATATTACGAGTATCTTAGTTAGGGTTTCACCCAATATTAGAATGACCATTCTTTATCATCAATCTATTCAGTTACAATTTGATAAGAAGATCTATCTAAGTGCGCTCAAGTGACACATGAATACCAACTTTGGGCTAGGCTTCGAAAAGATCTGTTTAGTCAGCGTTTATTAGGACTTGAAGTCCAATTAAATGTGGACTGTTTCACGTGATGCGGTCTAAGAGTAAGCTACCTTTAGGATTTGCAAATCTATGACCTCTACAAGAACGCCAATGTATGTTGCCAACTTGTGACAAAAAGTGTCCAGCCATCGTACCCAGTAATAACACTGTCTATTTTTCCCTTCAAACCGGAACTAGTGATGCTCGCATCTATCTGCAGCTTTTTAGTTACAAGCATTGAGCTTATTTTGAATAGTAAAAACGTAATAGAAAATAAACGCCTGCTAAAATTGACTAGATTTAGTGATCGCAACACATTCAAACTGGCTACTTCGACGTCGATATTTTGTCTGAAAATAAAATAAGATACCCTTAATTTCATCCCTTTGTTTGAGGACACCAAAGCACTTATAATGTGATGGGATTTAATATGTTATATCGGACGGTGTGTCAACATGTCCGCGCCCCGCTGTGTTTACACCGCTCATGTCATACGCGATGTGACCATTTATTTTTATGTTGCGAGAGAAATTCCCGATCGGTTTATGGTAAACTTATATGCTATTTGTTATAGTTTAATATTGAAAATTACTCATTGCAATAAAATATATTCAGAAACCTGTGTTATCTATCACGTACTGAAATGTATCAAACAATTCAGTGACGAAGGAAATTCGTGCAAGGAACATTAGCAGTCAATATCATGTTTATTTTCTTTGTATTTTGTACATTTTCAAAGCGCTAGGAAACAGCATAATATATCATAAAATTGTTTATAATTTAATTGTTCTAAAAGTCATTAATATGACTTAAAACAAGAAAAAATAACATAACCAAAAAAACTTTTAAATAGTATCCTTCTGTGTTTTTCTCACGGAGGTGAGAGGAGGAGGATAGAGGCGTTAGATTATATTCCAGCATCACGACCAGGTAAAAACAATTTGGCTTCCTTCGGGTGTTATTAGATAGCTATTGTAATTACCCCTTGCAAATCTTAAAGATACCTAGCTGATTTGAAATCAGTCTCATTTTTATTTTCAGAATTACAGTCATAACAGTAAACTTTATCGGACGAGTTCAAAGCTTATACGCTAGGCCAATATAATTATGCGCGATTGGGTGACGATCAAAATTTTATGATAAATGGCCTAAAACATTGATCTCAAATAAACTTTATTACAACCCACCCTACTGCAGGGCTACACGTCCCTCACGAACATCTACGCTTTTCTTATTTACGCAAAACTTAAAGAGAACTACAACACTGCATTTATCGTTTGGTTGTTAAACAGTTGAAGAAGTACCTCCACATTACAGAAAACCGGAGCTAAATAACCTCGTGTTTCCTGTACGTAAGTGCAATCGCCAGAGCCCATAGGATGTTTTCAGTACTCCGGCACTGTCGGCATGGAGTCTTGGCAATACGCAACTGGTACTAGATGCAAGCTTTAAGACAAACTACTTTAAAATTCTGTATATCGCAGCCATTCGGAACCCTGTTACCCTTATACGCCAGTATCAATATCTTAATCCAATTTTTAACCCAGCAATAATTTAGAAGGCGACGTTAAAACCGTAAAAACATTACGCCATCAAAATTAAAATTGAATCCGGGCATCAACATTCGCGAGTGCAAAACTCGGGATCCCGGCCTTAATGAGAAAATATCATCCTCTTACCGCGTTTTCGTACAACGACAACGACTGAAACTCCACTCGCATAAATTCGCCTTACATCGCGCGCTTAAACAGTACTATTTAGTTTCTACTATGAGGAAAGTGACCAGGTGTGCAAAGAGTGTTGGCAAAAAGTAGCATCGTTATGCTGAAGAATCATTAGCGGTATTTTTAAAAACGTGAAGAGGTGCCCCGAGAGCCATTACCGACAGACGGGTCAACTGCATCGCCCTGAGAGAATTAATTTGTTTGATGTACTAAAATGTTTGCTGTTTTATTGACACTCGTAGAGGCGTGCCTA
Organism: Schoenobius gigantellus; assembly: GCA_963935595.1. Classification (NCBI taxonomy): domain Eukaryota; kingdom Metazoa; phylum Arthropoda; class Insecta; order Lepidoptera; family Crambidae; genus Schoenobius; species Schoenobius gigantellus. Next base: position 41,682,420 of record OZ012541.1, on the reverse strand, counting down.
TTAAAGGTTCACTTTTTCCGTTCAGACTCGTATTTACGAGTATTTCAGAAAAATATTGCGAGCAAAAATAATAGCCACGAAAAAATGGGACTACTCGGTTACTGCAGACGTAATTGAAATACGTCTTGTATCTTGTAGTTTTGCTGTTGTATTAAAGCTATGAATATACGAGTACTAAATAGCTTGCAGTTTTACTGAATAAAGCAACAGAAAATGTTTAAATTAATGAAATTTTCAAATGTTCTGTACTGTTCATTAAAAGTTCCTCTGTCTGTCCGGTCTGGCGGTTTTACTCGCATTATTAGTAAAAGCTGTACATTACAATAACCATTAAAGTGAGTATTTTTCATTTGTTATTCCGTAAGATTTTAATAGTAACTTGACAAAATGTTGCAAACCTCTTAAATATTTGCTTTTTCTTCTTGAAAGAGATCAGTCATTGAAAATGTTAACGTATTCAATAGGATAGATGACAAACTTTTTTTTGCTTTAATAGAAGCTCATTTATATAATAAACAGAAAAAAAAAATCAGTTTTCGAATAACTATAAAAACAACCAAGATATAAGGGGTGTAATACAAAAGTTCGAAATACGCTATCTCGATGCACGTTAGCGCGACAAATCGCGACAAACCAAATCCCGATGCACGAAATCGCGACAAACTAAATTTCGATGCACGAAATCGCGACAAACCGAATCCCGATGCACGAAATCTCGACAAGTCAAATCTCGATCACTTACTGACGTCGAAAACAAAATAAAATAATTGTCTTCAATTCGTGCGTGTTGCCAGTGATGACGTACAGAGCTGAGACGTGGCCGTTTACAATGGGTCTTATCAGAAGGCTTAATGTCACTCAAAGGGCAATGGAGAGGACTATGCTCGGGGTTTCTTTACGTGATCACATCCGAAATGATGAGATCCATAGAAGCACTAGAGTTACCGACATAGCCCAAAGATTTGGGATGATGACTGAATTCTAATTTTCATGTCTTTTTATAAAATATTAAAAGACCGTAGAAAAAGATGCAATAATGTGAAATTAGAATTAAAATCGGTTTAGAAATACATTAGATACAAGCATTTTAAGCTAGTTAATATGGGAGCGATTAGACAGAGAGATCCGACATCAACCGTGACGTCATCTTTGAGTACGGCCATATAAGCTCCATATAAATTGCCGTTTTGCTAGAAAGAGTTGGAGAATAATCTGCAGCAGCAGCATATCAGCAGCATATCATTGATATGCAAAAGGAATAGTGTAGGTGATAGCACACATCCTTGGGGGACACCAGCATTTACAGACATACAGACAGTGAGTCTGAGCATTCGCCATCAATTAAGAACTTGATGCTTCTATCTGCTAAAAAGCTAGTGACCCATCCACACAATTTCTCGGGAAGCCCATATGAAGGAAGTTTTGAGAAAAGCGCTTTGTGCCACACACGATCAAAGGCCTTCGCGATGTTCAAACTAACTGCCAGTGCCTCCCCCTTCGTTTCAATTGCCTCTGCCCAATGATGAGTCAAGTAAACTAGAAGATCACCAGTAGAGCGACCCCTACGGAAGCCGTATTGTTGGTCACTGAGCAGCTGGTGATCCTCTAGGTACTGAAGGAGCTGGCGGTTGATAATTGATTCCATTATCTTTGAAAACAAAGAGGTTATAGCTATCGGCCTGTAGTTGGACGGATTCGAGCAGTCACCTTTCTTAGGGATCGGATGCACTAAAGCTGTCTTCCACCAGGTTGTTTTTTTTTCACGATCATACTTTAACAATTTTAATTATAATTACTATCTTAGTATATTATTTAATATTTAATTTATTTTTTAATAAATTTATCAATCTAGATGAATGAGAGAGCCGAAATAGACGCGTTAAAACCGGTGCCAACTCTGGAGCGCACGTCTTTAGCACGATAGGAGGGATACCATCGGGCCCACTCGACTTATGGATATCCAGGGCGAATAGTGCTTGCCGCACTGAGCTTTGGTGGAACCGAATATCTGGCATAAAGCTCTTGCACCGCGGTATGGTCGGAGGTTCCTGTCCCCCGTCGTCCAAAGTCGAGTTGGATGCAAAGAGTTTCCCAAAAAGATCGGCTTACTCTTTTGCATCATGGGCTAACTATGTGTTATCCTTGTGCAGTGGTGGAAAAGATGGCGTGCAGAAATTTCCCTGAGTAGCTTTGGCGAGAGACCAGAACGCACGAGACCCCGAAGGAAGACGTTCTAGTTTCTCGCCAATTCTACTGATGTGCTCCGACTTCGCTCTTGCAATGTCTCTTTTGAAGGGTCTGGAGGTAAAGTTATACTCCTATTTTAAAGCGCTGGTATTTTCATCCCGAGACGTCACCGCGTTTGCCCAGGCTTGGTAGGTTTCCTACTTCCACCGAGAAGCCTTTTTGGAAGATTGACCAAACCAAGGTTGGAACCTGCCACCAATGGGGACAACTGAGGATGGAATGAAAGTTTCCATACCCTGCAACACAACATCGGCAACAGACTCGGCGGCGACGTTGGGATCATCCGGCATAAACTAAACCTGCCTCCAAGGGTAGGACCCAAAAAAGGACTGCATCCCATCCCAGTCTGCTGACTTGTAGTGCCACTCGAAGTCGTTGCAAGCACGTGAGTGGTACTCCTAATGAGGCAGTGATCTGAGGAGCCAAGAGGAGCGTCGACAGATATGAGATAGCCGTCGGGGTGAGAAGTCAGCAGAAGATCCAACAGTGAAGGTTCCTGGCTCTCCACATAGGGAATTGGCGTGGGCGTAGTAACCAATTGTGTTAAGCCATAAGCCATATGCAAGAGTGAAGGCGTGAACAGATCTCCCCGCATGATCGGTCTTGCTTGAACCGAGCCATTCGGTGTGGTGTGCGTTAAAATCGCCAAGTATCACGATCTCCGCGAGTGGGATCTACTGCTGCACAGCGTCTGCAGCCATTTGAACGTGCTCGATGAGTCGGTCGGTTTCAGTATCACTGCTATGGGACCTATAGAGGCACGAATAGACGCGGGAAAGGTCGTCGCTGTCTACTCGGAGCCATAAGGTGGAGAGGTCCCTACTTTCAAGGTGACCGAGGCGCCGAGAGCAAATATCGTCTCTGACGTACACCCACACACCGACCTTAGGTGCGAAGAAGTGTTCCAGTCCGTACCCTGGGTAGGAAAGCTAAGAAGTGTCCGCCGGAGACAATATCTGCGTCTCCGTCAAAAAGAGCAAGGCCGGCTTTACTGTCTCGAGGTGGTGGAATATTACAGAAGTCCACAGTCAGTGTGGCAGGGGGTGCCGTGGGTTTGCTCTTGCCCCAGGTATCTTTGAGCGCGGTTTTGCCTAGGCATCCACGCCCAGGTATATTGCGTCCTCGAAGTGGACGTCCAGAGAGGGATTCTCCAACGCTAGCGCAGTTGGTACCCTCTTGGGGTAACAATCTATTTAACTGCGCCATCACAGGGGGGGGTAGGGGGTTGGGCCTCCGCTACCCTCACGCACACGACGAAACACAACGCAAGCGTTGCTTCACGCCGGTCTTCTGTGAGGCCGTGGTATCACTCCGGTCGAGCCGGCCCATTCGTGCCGAAGCATGGCTCTCCCACGGTAAATCTCTCTGCCTAATCGCCTTCAAATTAACAACTTAAAATGATTGTATCTAATGTATTTGTTAGCCGATTTTAATTCTAATTTCACAGGACTGCATCTTTTTCCACAGTATTTTAATATTTAATGACGAGACGTAAAAATTAGAATTCAGTCATCATCCCAATTAGGGCATGATGACTATATTTTTATGTGCTACTTGTGTTGTTACATTATTAACACGCTGTCATCGTTTTAGTAACGTTCAAGATGAGAACATGAGGAACATATGCATGTAAAAAAAGTGACAACATCAAATTCATGTATGCGCAAATTAATGCCCTTCCCACAACTCTACAGGGAATACTCGTATTACATGGAGCCAACAAATTTGATTGTTCATTTCCCAAAGTTTCGACCACATTCGGGCTCAACAGACACATGCTAGTCCCAGATTGCGTGGGTTTTTGGTTCCCAATGCCCTAGAGAATCACCTCACCGCGATACTATATTAAACTGTGCAATTGTTAATTTCAATGTTAAATATATTTCACTAAGTAAATAATCATAGCAACTCCAAGAACTTTCATGCATTGTTGACCTAATTCGGGTTAAAAACCGAATTGTGTTTCGTGTACTAGAATTTTTCAAATCCATTTATTGTATGTAAAGAGGGTAGGATAGATTTTGATGACTCTTTCACGATCCCTTTGATTAAACAGTAATTGCCGCGTCAATTCGAACTATGTTTATATATGTTTATTCTATATAGACTTTTACAGGCACTTATTGACATCAATAAACATAAAAATCTTCAACCAAGAATCTCATTATTTAATCCTTGTAAAGATGAATGCAAATACAAGTAAAATTACAAAAAGTTGACTACACCTGTTCGGAAATTGGGAGAGCCTTCTCGAGACGAAAGAACAGGCAAAAAAAGCATCGGAAGGTCTTTTATTTTGTCTCCTCTTTTGAATTGCCAACATTACATTACAAATATTATATTTCAAAATTTTTTTGTATATATTTAGTAGGTCTGAGAATAGGTCGTAAACTATTTTTTATTATGGCGAAACGTAGTTCGCCGGTACAGCTAGTGTAAAATAAAATACACTCATTTTTTCTTTAGTTAATTCATGTTTTTATTTTTACTTTTCTTGTATTCGTAATTCAAATTCAAATTCAAAAATCTTTATTCAACTTAGGTCTTTACAGGCACTTATTGACGTCAAAACAAAGCAAAACATTCTAATTTAAAGGAAACATATTTAACCTTGTATGTGCATACATCCTGAATATACCTACTCAAGATGTCTGCAAATACAAGTAGCAATGAAAAAAAAAAGTTGAATCTACACCTGTTCGGAAATCGGGAGAGCCTTCTCGAGAAGAACAGGCAAGAAACTCGAAAGGTCAAATTTTTTATCTCCTCTTTTAAATCGCCATTTACAATTTTGGTTTTGTTACATAGTCATTATTGAATGTTTAAAAAAAATACAATCGGTATGATTAAAATGTCAAAAAAATACAATCGGTATGCTTAAAATGTCAAAAAAATAAGTTATAGACTTATACACTAATCATAATACAATAAATTATGTTGTTACCAAACATAATATGATAACTTGGTCTGATTCAAAATCAGTGTCAGTTCTTTTCCTGACAACAATATTTGTTAACATCAGTAGCTATACACAACACCACGATTATTGACATTATAACGAATAATAACTTCATATTAACTCCAGGCATTGGCATCATTTAAATAATCGTTAACTTTATAATATCCTTTACTCATTAGAGACATTTTTACATGTGCTTTAAACTTATGAAAAGGCAAGTCGGTTATACTATGTGGAACTTTGTTGTAAAACGTTATACATTTCCCCATAAATGAGCCTCTAGATTTTTGGAGTCTGTACGTTGGAACGGCAAGTTTATTTTTATTTCTTGTGTTTAACCGGTGAACGTGGAAATTGGTTTCAAATGTATTATAATTCTTATAGACATAAATCAAATTTTCATAAATGTATTGTCCTGCTAAGGTCAATATATTAATTTCTCTAAATAAATCTCTTAGAGAATCCCTTGTTCGTAAATTATAAATAGCGCGAACTGCTCTTTTTTGAAGTACGAAAATACTGTCTATACTAGCAGCCGATCCCCACAGTAGTAGTCCATACGACATAACACTGTGAAAATAACTAAAGTAAATCAATCTTGCCGTTTCAACATTAGTAAGTTGTCTTATTTTTTTAACTGCATATGTCGCAGAACTTAGTCTGTTTGCCAAGGACTCAATATGTGGGTCCCACTGCAAACGTGAATCTAATGTAATGCCCAAAAATTTGGTACAATCAATGAATTCAATAATTTGATTATTCATTTCCACAATAGTATCCACTTTTCTTACATTTGGCAATGAAAATTTTATACATTTAGTTTTATTTGAGTTTAATGATAAGTTATTAATTGTGAACCAATGCAATACTTTAGAAAGAGTACTATTTACAACGTCAGTATTTTCATTTCCTTTGTCAACCTTAAATATTAAAGAAGTATCATCTGCAAATAGTACTGTATCGCACAGATTGTTAGTGAAGTGTGGGAGATCATTAATGTAAATTAAAAAAAGCAAAGGTCCCAATATCGATCCCTGAGGCACACCCATAGTTATACATGCACCAACAGACTCAGTTTTGTTAATAACAACTTTCTGGACCCTGAATGAAATGAAAATAATGAAAAGCACAATGTTTACCTCGGGTTAAATACTTATTTAGTCCCTCGAAATATTAGCGCCCTTGCTACGCTCGAACGCCTAACCCCGTCTCGGGACTAAATAAGTTACTTTCACCCCTAGGGTAACAATGCACTATTAATTTCATTAGTGAATTTAATACCAGCTCACCAAAGTAGCTTGAAAGAGTACAACTAGGGGTCAATTCGTCCCTAATATAATTTAAAAATTAACTTCTAACTCCTTAAAGTCAAGGATCCTTCCATCATCAGTACAGCAATTATCAGTACCAGACGCAAAAACCTGAATAGTTTCAGAAAAATAAACCATAAAACACGTTGGACGTGCTTATAAAATTTAAGTGTCCCTCAATATACCTAGGATCCCATCAGCAGATTCAGACTGGTGACAATGGGACCAAACAAAATAATAACAAATCAGTTAATAAATGACGAAGTTATGAGGTAGCCTTTTGTGAAGTCAATAAAAAATACGCATCTCCGCCTCTTTTATGAAGTTAGCAATCCTTTGTATAAAAAAATTCATCTCTCTGGTTGTTTCAACATAAGGTAAACACAGGCGTAATGTTTAAAGTAGCTATTCATGATATTTAAAGTGTATTAAAAAGCCCTGAAGTATTAATAATTCTTTAAACGGGACGTTGCAGAAATAATATAGGAGTTTTTCAATTGTAATGAAATAAAAAAACATTATTTGTGTGAGATAATATAAAAATAATAATAAATATATTTATATATAACACAATTATTAAGCATTATATATGCATTTTATTTTAAATGTTTAGATTGTTTTCTTCAATGAACAATGTCTTTATTCCCTTAATGAATAATATTCAAATTGGCTGTCTTGTACAACATGACTCATTTTCGCCATTATAATCTGTAATTATGTATTACAGGCAAAATTGTCGGGACCTAGTTTGGTGGCAAAATATATGATTACAGCGTAATCCGACGGACATTTTCAGTTCCTTTTCGTTATTAGGGATGATCTTCGCTCACTGCTCGGTACGGGGGTCAATCTTGGCATTCGTATGAGATTAATCAGTTTATTGATCAGCTATAATTAAATAGGTTATTACATTCTTTTATATTTTCTGATATTTTGATATATTTGGTATTTTGATAAAAAGAAAATAAATTTTGAAGCTATATATATTTTATTTATAAAAATATCATTGGTAGAATATCATAGTAACAGAATTTTCGTTATATCAGTATGTGGTCTAAAAAAACTAAAAACTGGTCTATGAAGTTTTAACTTTTTCCTCCTTAAATTGGTAGCAGCTAGTCGACGGAGAAATCATTTGATATATTCGTAGTTGCTGTAAAACAATTTTTAATGACAATTTTCAAATGTTTTTCGCTGTTGTACTTCTCATTAGCAATATAAGTGGACACGTCACTTAAAAATGCATTGCCCTTCAAATCGGTATACATCAATGCAATCATCAAATCCTCCCTCTGGTGTTTTTTGTACTGTTAACGAATAGGTATAATAATACATGCAGTGGCGTAGCTACCCAGGGGCAAGGCGGCGGTCTATCGAACTGAACTTTTGAAAATTTATTCCATTTTCAAAATAAATATCAAGCCTGGATTTAACCGAAGTCATTGATACTTTTGCGAAAACTAAAGCTAGAAAAAGATTGTAAATATAATTGTTATTTAGCCAGTTGGAAGGTCCGATCTTTACTTATAAAATAAACCCTTTAATCTTTTCTATTTCGTTTTATTGCCCAAAACCTACATCAAGTATTAATTGTAATTTATTACTCGTATATTTAATATTTTTACTTGATAAAACCTAACCAGTTTAGATAGTAGTGGGGCCCCATTTTTTTATTTGCACCAGGGCCCTTGGTTACCTAGCTACGCCACTAAATCCATGCCAATATTATATTTTTCATACCACCTGCTCGACAATGTTCAATTAGATCCCCCTTAACTTCAACGTAAAGCAAGACATTATATCCCAAGGGATATAATTTTGTTTGAAACTCCCAAGGGATTAAAGTGTTTTAAATATGGAACATAAAATTCGTATAAAAATTAAGCATAGATGCTAGCTTAGGAAGGCAAAGGTTCTACGCCCATACAGCAGTAGCGTGCATCCACTAGAGACAAAGTCATTCTACCTGTGTAAATAATGTTTTTATAAAATCTAAATACATAATTTCTTTACCAAAATTCTAAAATATTTATCTACATAATACTGCAGGCTAAAATAAACATTTAAATTTCACTTTATTTTTTATTGATAAAATACTTTTTATGCAAAAAGCGCCATCTTTTGACGGCCACCATTAACTATCGATAAAAAAGAATAAAAAGCAGAGTAAAGCAAGAACACTAACGTTGCCGGCGGATAAACAGCATTTGGAAAAATTACGCGGCATATTTAAAAATAAATAATGTTTCTACAAATTGTTCCATAATTTGCACCAACAGTATTCCGTTATATTGTTTTCATAGCTAAAACTTTGCCGCCAACGCCATTACGTATTTCAAAATTGTAATATCTTGTTGCTTACGTTAATAAAGTGCTTAGTGGAATGTGTTTTGTGGCATCAATAATACAGTCGTTTTAAAAGTTTATTCAGTGTTTTATTGATAAGTAAAGTTAAAAAACGTAAGTAAATGTCCAAATGCTTCAGCTTTTTTTTTATTTGGGGTCAATAGGTTGTCGACTATTTGAGATTTATTTCGACAGTTGTGTGAAGTTATTAATTGCTGTTTCAAAAGAAAATATACAACAAAGTTGAAAAATATAAGAAATTTATTTAATACCATTTTATTGTTAACAAATTAACATTCGCCCTGCGTGCTATGGTGCTACTAAAGGTCATTGACCGGGTCCAGCAGCTGATCGTATCGTATTGCAAATCGATGGGTAGACTAAGTTCATACTTGTTATATTATTATTAAATATGTTTTGAAGTTTTTGTAATGTTTTAAGCTTTATTTAAGATAAAATTATTGCGTGACGTGTTCGTGCTTGAGAAAAATAAATCTTTTTTTATGGTTTTCATGATAATATCATAATTTTAACCATAGTTATAGTGATAATGATAATGTGTTGTGTTTATGATGAAAACTACCACCTATGTAAGTAATTGGTTATAGAGCCCTGAGTTTTTATTGTCTCGCAGATGGTATGAAAAGTAGAGTATTCACCTCTGGATTAAAGCAGTGTCTTCGTCTTAGGCGACTTGAACCTCTCGCTTCACTTAGGACTCTACATAACTCCCTCGCTTCGCTCAGGAGTTAAATTGTAACTCCCTCGCTACGCTCGGGAGTTAGCTCTAGAGTCCCTCGTTACGCTCGGGGTTCAATATGGCGCCCGTGACGTTAGACACTGCTTTAATCCCTTGGTGCATAATCTACTATTACATAATTACAAATTGAGAACGGCAGTAGGACACTGCGATCTTGACAGATGATAATCCATTTAATTCGCGAATGCCTCATTATGTGAGAATAATCATGTCTTCGTTAAGGTCTCATTGAATTAGGTAATTAATCATCAGCATGGTTTTGTGTGTGTTATTAATACTGCCAAATATATATACAAGTAAAATTTAATCTGTCCAATAAGGTATAACCAAAGTACTCGTAACTACTGGTTTTGTGTCTTCAAAAATGATGCCTTCAGGGAAATTTTTTACACAATCAGATAAAATTTAACGATATAGATAAAGCGGTGTGACAGATTTACTAAACAGTTGAGAAAGTGTGATATTGTTCCTTCTTCTGAAATAAGGGTAGTCTAGATTTCATGGCTGGGTCAAACTGAGCTATTACAGAACATAGCTGCAGTGCGAGCATAGACTTGTCGATCGACATATTTGTCGATCAATAAAGGCATTTAATATATCGAATATTCACGATATTTTAAAAGAAATTAAGCTTACATTTCCCAGTCAACAAATTAAACTTATAAGCAAGCTAGCTTACCTTTAGCAATATTGTCAACTTTTAAGCATAAACGGAACAAAATATTTTCACAAAATTGTCACCTACGCGGGCAAAATCGTAAGGCACAGCTAGTATTTGTTTTTATTGCTGTCGGTGGCAGACGAGCTAGTGGCCTACTTAACGGTGAGTGGTAACCACCACTCTTGGACATCTGCAATGCCAGGCGCATAGCTCAGTTTCCGCCTACCTTAAGAGAAGTGCTATTTTTAAATCTCGTTTGAAGTTGGACACATCGTAGCGCTTTAGGAAACACCGAAGCCGCAAGAAATGACCGCGGAACACTGCTGGTATAACCATGATATTCCTATGCAAAATACAGAAACATTTTGAAACAGGACTATTGATGTTCACCGCAATTAAACATCAGTTGTAGTATGCAGTGTCACTGCGATGTGCAGCGGCGACCGACAATTAGGGTCAAGGCACATTAACGATACTGTAACAGCGTTAAATAATACACATCGAGCTTTGAAAAGTGAATCGGCTTAAGAGAAAACTAGCCGATCATCCCTTTCAAAGCCATAACTTGTCCCTAAAATAAAAGCATAAGCCATATATTGCAATAATAGTAGTTTATGAAATAGTCACATAATAGGGGGTCTTAAAACACTAGTGTGTGTTTAAAATTCGAGGCTTGCCGAGAATTTTAATAGTACCACACGAGTGTTTTAAGACCTAATTATGTGCAATTTCATACGCTACTTTATCTACACTCATGCAATTAGTGGTTACCTACATTAAATAAAAGACACAATATTAAAACAAAATCAAACTCATTTATTCTAATAATTATTTGCATTTTGAACAGTGCAATTGTGAAACTAATACAGAAATCGAAAACTACATACATTTATATTATTTATTATTTTAACCAATAACAGCAAAATAATGAATTAAAAATTCAGAGAAATGGCGCCAACACCAACATTCTACCGCGCATGCGCTGTTGCACGCGCCGCCATAGACAATGTACTGGCACAAAAGAAAATTGTGACAAAACCTCCTTGGTCGGGCTTCGTCAATCGAACTGTATTTTATTGGAATTCGAGTTACATTAAAGTACTGGTTTTGTATGGCGAACCTGTATTATAATGTAATTTGTAAAAGGCCAAGGGCTTTAAGTTATGCCTTTAAAATATTAGTGTTGAGTTCTTAATATTAGAATTAGAACATGAGTGTAGATAAAGTATAATAAACATCTACACTAACAATATTATAAAGAAGTTTATAAGGTGGTGAATTTGTTTGAAGGAAGATTTAACCGATTTTGAATGTACTTTCACTAGCAGAAAGCTACATTATTCCTGAGTTACAAAGGTATTATACTAGCGACCCGCCCCTGCTTCATATGTGTAGTAGTCTTATATAAAAAAAATATCTACGCTGGCTAAGCCGCGGGCGAGTCGCTAGTACATAATAAAATAATAGTACTAATGTATCACTAGTTTACACTATTATTATAAAGTGGAAAGATTTGTATTAAACTGTAATAAACTCTAAAACTACTGGACCGATTTCAAAAGTTCTTTCACCATTAGAATGCTACATTATCCTTGATTAACATACGCTACACAATTATTTTTCCTACGGGAAAATATAAAATTCCCACGAGAAAACAAAAACAACGCGGGAGATTTTTATGCTAGGTTGCAGCGGTGACGTTTCCACGTTGCGTTTATAATTATGCTATAGTCTTTAGGTGGACATCGCGCTATTCGATCGCGGTTAAACACGGCGACAAAGTTATGTATATGACATATTAAGGGTATAAAAAATTCCCAGGCCCCGAGTTCAATTTTCGCTGGACAACTGAATAAATAATTGTCTGTCGACTCCAGGTCTATTCTTTAAAACGAATAAAACAGAAATGTTTATTTATTATTAACTAGTAACTACCAACTACTGAACGTATCCCTCTCCCCCGGAGGTAGACTCTGTACCAGGGTCGTCTACTTTGGGACCTCCGTCTTACCTAGGCTATTGTTAAATATAACCTGATATTATACTTGTTACTCAGGGAACAATAATCACTGTGTAAAAGAATCAACACTAATAGAAAACACTTTAAACCAAGAAAATGTATAAAAACCAGCATAGATTTCCCTTCTAAATAAATCCACTAAAAGTAAGACAACACGTATTACGTCCAATAACTTCCGACAAGAACTGAGCTCGGTATCAGCCAACATGCCAGTTTTAAACCGATTTACAAGGTCACATCCCGCGTGGAGAACGCATGGAAGTACAAGCGAAATATGTTGCTGCAAAACGGAAGTTATATTTGGCTGATACTTTAATTCTTAGTCTATTTGATAATTGAGTCATATAAAAGCAAAAGCAGCAACATCCATTTTTTTTGGAATTGCAACTGTGAATGCAGTCTGTTAGTCTGTTACCATATTGATATATTTGAATTAACAGTTCCCTGTAAAACCAGCAAAATCCCCTTCAAAATCGTCTCTAAAAACTTATCTTAGTAGCAAACACAGAAACATCCAACACTGTTAACCGCAAAATCAGCAACATCCCCCTCAACCAATCAGGTGTCACCATTGCCCTTAACTTAATATGGGCGATTTTGTTTAAAACAATGCTACCGTGCAACTTATTTGTGCGATATTATCTGAATAAATTAATATTTCTTTCCAAACGATTATAAAAAATAGCAAGACGGACTGTTGCCCTACTCCTGTGGATAATAATTTTAATAGGAAAAGAAAAGATAAATCTGCAAAATGGAAAAGAAATTTGGCCAAAAAACAGAGGTTAGTTGTAGTGATTATAGAGTTTCCATGTTAGTTTGATCGTTTGTCATTTTTATCCGGATGGTGCAGGCCTGATTATATGTATTTAATAGGTATGTAGTTCATTGTATTTCCTGTTAAGTAATAACGTGTTAACCAACAATAAGTTTAAAAAATGAGTTATTAATGTTTCATGGAAATATACATATTCATGGAAATACAAAATGAAAAAGGATGCAAAGAAAAAGGACACTTTGACACTATTTAAAAGCCATTAGGGCAATGTTTAGCAGGCAAACGTAGAATTATTTTTTTTAAGGTATTTGTTAAATGAGGCTATGTGAACTGCAGGAAGAAATAGGTGACATACATGTTTCATTTTTTATTTTTGATAATTATATTGAGGAATCATCGAAATATTCTAAGATTTATGATTATTGCCATTATATTTAATTTTTATTTACCATTCCTTAATATTTACTTGTAATAAGTACCAAAAATATTTATACGTCCTACACCCAAAATACATGAACTGCAAAAACAGCAACATCCTAAACGAATTGTATCAAAGGTAGCAATATCCTGGTATTGGGTTCAAAAACAGCATCATCCAAAATTAATTATTATTTTCTGAGAAATATATTGTTATAAAGTAAAATTTTATTGAACAAGTCATATTGTATGGTAATTCCTCATTTAGAAATGTAAAAAACATTAGCACATTAGTTGCAATATTATTTATATTTAAAAAAACCCATTACTGGAATTTCATTAAAGATGGATGTTGCTGCCTTTGCTTTTATATGACTCAATTATCTATTAAATAATTGATAATTATGGAAATGAGTATTTGTAGTTATGAAAATCATTTAATCTTGGCATAAATAAAGAACCAAACGCATTTCATAAAAGCAGTGTCTTCCGCTACTATCACGCCATATTTGTACACCAACGTTTTCAAGCGGAAGTTACGATTGCCAATATTTTATCTTTAATAACCAATATTTAATAATATCTAAAGTATAATACAATTGCAAATAATAATATTTTAAGCATAATGAACTATCTCTGCTGCTGATTCTTGCCATTATCTTTAAGCAGCAATTTCTGCCTACGTTTCCTTGCCAACATATTTAGCACTATTTCTGCCGCAAAGCAGCAGTACTTGCATTGCTGTGTTCCAGTTTAAAGGGTAAGATATGGCAGTGAAATTACTGGGTACTGTGACTTTACATCTGATGTCACAATTTGGCGACGTACAATGTGGTTCTTGCGAGGGTTACAAATTTGCTGCGAATTTCACAAGAGCTACATGTATTATGGGTGACTGCTACCACTTATCATCAGGTGGGCAGTTTGCTTGTTTGCCAACTTAGTAACAAAAAAAAACCTAACGGTAAAGGAATACGTACAGAGAAAATGCATTCCAACCATCATTTATCATAGTCAGTCATTTTGCTATGAAAAGCATATTAAAATCGCTTCCATATTAAGTACCAGGGGCCGTAACATAGTTGCTTATAGCATGATTAAAACAATATTGCTGCATATAGCGCCATCCCGCTCTCAGATTGTTTTATGCGATCAAGGTTAAGGGCCTGATGGTAAGCGATGATACACTTACCGTCAGGTGCGAAAAAAGTTGTGTGTTTTCTTTTCGTGCGAAAGTAACTATCGAAGTTTTTATTGTGATTCCGTAAGAAACTTGGCAACTTATCGTCAACATAAGCAATTGATATTAAATTAGTCCAAATGGCAACTATATGTGGCATGATCTGGACTTGTTTTTAAACCAACACTATTGGTTTTAAAATTTTCAGCATTGGCGGTCGACTTACTTGCTTTATAAAGATACCACAATAATTAATGAAAGACATATAAATACAGAAATTTATGCAATTCCGTTAAATGTGGTCAGGAGACTACTCCCGGACTACAAAACGCGAGAGAAGAAAAAAAAGACATTGTCCAACATGTATGTTTTTCCATTATTATTTTTTTTCAATTTCCAAATCAAGTTTTAACATTTGGACGGCTACTGTTGCTCTAAAACTAACGCAGCTAACTTAGCCGTAATACTCGTACTATTTCGTCAAAATATATTCTACATACAACTATCAAAATGTATTCAGGTTTTAAAGCGATCTTAATTCTAACAAAAATATTTATTAAGCAGACTATGCTACAAAATTATTGTCTGATACAAGTGCGAAAAGTTTGCTATATTGATTTCAAATAAATGACATCGATAAAATTTGCTTTAACACATTTAACCATTAAAAATATTAAGTGAAATATACCCTAATAACAATATAGGTAATAATGATACAGGTCATAATTTTGGCGTCTCTACATCATCCCTTGACTGTATCATAAGCGAAAGCTACCAACAACACGCGCCGATGTCGGCGTCGGCGTCGGCTGTAATTAAGTGTATTTGCTGAACTAAATTACGGGGAGATTACACGCGCCCAGATCCACCCCCATTTACATACGCCGGGTTCACGCCGCGGATGTACGCTACTTAACGAGAACTCGCATGATTATGTTTTGATCTCCAACTCTATATGCGCCATTACAAATTAATGTTATTATTTCATCATCCTGTTTTAAAATAGCATAAAACTTAAAGCCGCCATAACTGTGAATTATCTAATATATAAAATCCTCGTGTCACAGTGTTTGTTTCCGAACTCCTCCGAAACGGCTTGACCGATCTTTATGAAATTTTTTGTATATTCAGTAGGTCTGAGAATAGGTTGTAAACTATTTTTTATTACGGCGAAACGTAGTTCGCCGGCACAGATAGTTTTCATATATTTTTGTGCATTTTGTTTTTTGTGTTCTGACTCTGCGCCTGAGCCGTCTTACCCCGTACCTAGGGTAAATCAAGCATTGCGAGCCTTACCCTTTTAACTAGAATGCAGCGCAGGAATACAAGCATTGCTAGCTCGCATTGCTGTATTCTAGTTAAAAGAGTAAGCACGCAGTGAAACAAATGAGTACAAAGCAAGGTCATAATTACCTACATTATGTAGAGTTGCCACGCGTTCTCTCAATTGTACTTTATTTCCTGTAGGTGTACTATGTAATCTACGATACCAACAGAGCACGCTAAAATACTATATTTAGGACGTAACTAAAACCATCGAGAGACAAAAGGAAGAAAGCTTCCCTAATCTAAATTAAAAACGACCTTTTGTATTTTAATTGTGATTGCCAAAATGCTGTACAACCACTTTTAAAGTAACACAAATATTTATTAGATGCTGCGAAAAGCGACAAAAAATATGGTTATGAAGATAAATCATTAAAAAACACAATGAGTACCCTTTTTCACTCTATGTACGAGTATGTACCTACTTTATTTTTTTGTTTTTCCTTTATAAAAAAATACTTTGTCTAAAACGTTGACAACGTAGGTCCACGAAGATCCATCTATAAGATAAATAAATAAAAAATCAATGAGTAGACAGGTACTCTTTTTCACTCTATGTTTGTACATTACCTACTTTATTTTTGTTTTTCCTTCATGAAAAAATGCTTTGTCTCAAAAAAAGTTGGCAACGTAGGTACACGAAGATTCATAAGATCAATAAGTAAAAAATCAATGAGTACTCTTTTTCACTCTATGTACTCGTATGTACCCACTTTATTTTTGTTTTTCTTTATGAAAAAATGCTTTGTCTCAAAAAGTTGGCAATGTAGGTAGGTACACGGAGATCTATCTAAGTGGTGCGATTCACGAACTTCAAAGGAGCCACATACTACTACAGGCGGCTATAGCCACTTACCATCAGGTGGACAGAGTGCTTGTTTGGCAACGTGCTTGTATAAACAATAAATGTTTGTAAAGTTCTAACCCACTGCCTCCATACTGTGTAACTCGATATGTTTCGCGGTGGCTTTCAATTCGATGACTGCGGAGTTAATACATTACTTTATGATGACTACCTTTCTATAAATCAATAATAAGCGAACATGTTGATTACAGTACCCTTGCTAAGCATGTTTCCTCAAAACTTTTTTAAATTAAACATTCTGTAAAATAAATTAAATAACCATCACTGCATAATGATACAGAAAAGAGGTAATTAAAAAAAGAAAACATTCTTAAATTGTATGTGATGTCTCACACAAACCTGCGAGCATATGCAGTTAAATGTCAGATTTAATAAGTCAGACACTCGCATTCGCCAAAATAATGGTCGAAAAAACAAGAGAGCGGGCGGCGGAAAAATCACGATCATAAGGTGTACGGTTACGAACACGGATTCAGCCTGTAACCTATCTGAAACCAGGTTTTATGAATCAAAGTTATGGCAGGCTTTAAGGCAGGTGCACAATGCGCGTTTACGATCATGCTCGCAGGGTTGCCATATCCTAAAAGAGGGGTAGCTAGCTACATAGGGTTGGCGCTGTGAGGTGTAAATTGTATTCGTATTCTAGGTAGCTATAGTAGATATACCAATGATAAAAGAACAATTATGTATAATGCATTTAGACAATCGACAATACCTCAAGCTTTATACATACAAAATACGAAAATTGCCGCTATTGCGAGCGACATGAAGGCGGTCCAAATGTCAAATTGTTAATTCTAACCAGGTGTGTACATAAATACTATGTATTTAAGGAAACCTCTAATTAAACATTCTTTTTTTTCTGCTTTACTTATGCGCAATAAAGTGAATACCTATAAGAAAATATTAATTCTCTAAATATGGCTAGCTTAATATTACTTATAGACAGCATGCCAAACTACAACACTTGTGACGCTGTTAGCTATGTCTCAAGAGAGTATAAATTAATTCAAATAAAGGAGAAACAAGTAAAATGATTCGTACAGAAGAATTTCCACATTGATTGTGTAACTCACAATCTAACAAAATCGCTTTCAATTTTGATAGTTAATTTGCATTCATCACTGCTTTGTAAAGGATAGGCGCCATAAAGTGTTGTATAACACCGTAATGACTGTTTTGAATATCCAAATAATAAAGTAATGTTTGATATGTGTTTCTGATTGTATGTGGTGTATATGTTTGTGATCTGTATATGTTTGATTATATACATAAGAACATGTAGAATAGTTCAATTTTAGGTGATGCGCAACTCACCCTAGATATAAGAGTAGTCGGACTTATATAAGAACACATAGATCAATAAGAAAATGAAAATAACAAAGGCACGGACCACGAGTCTGTGGTGATTATAACTAAATAAAAAATTAATTAATTAATAAGATCACTATTTGTCCGTGATCACTTTTGCGTCGTAATGGTATCACATACCAAGAGGGTTAGTATTCCATTGATCAGACCTATGTTTGAGGAGGCTCCTGTTGAAGTTTTATCAAGTGATGGATCAAACAAAGTTTTAAAAAATTTCCAATCAGAAGAATAAAAGAATGCCGTTTAAGACAGTGAAAGATTGATATGTCAGTTTAAAATGTATATAAAAAAATTATTATCAGCATTCAAAGGATACACAGGTTACGAATAATGTATATGCTTTGTAAGCGATAGTTATAGATTTTAGTTATAATAAACCCTCAGGTTATCTTACCTCTAACTGTCGCAACACAACAATACTGTAAACATTATTATTATGAAATCATTGGCAACCCTGCGTTGACACCGTTTTATTGCTCGGCTATCTGTGTGCCGCGTTATTTATCCCGATCGGGTGTTTACAGCCCGTTAGCGAACTATCACGAGCCTTTTATTATTGACCTTGCGCTGGGGTAAGTAGCGTCACATTTTTTGACACATCAAACTTTTGTGGCGGCGCAAGTGGGACCGTAAGCCAGGTCATAACTGTTAGATACTCTTTCAATTACGTCAGGTGAACGTGTAGACGGCTGATGTCGTAGAGACTTATATTGTTCTTGTAAAAAGCAAGTTAAAGTTTCTAATAAGGCATACGTTCTAGGTTTCCTGTAAAATCCTCGGTATTTTTACCCAAATTAAGGAAATGGCAATACTAAGTTAGGGCGTGGCGGTTGCAATAAAATACATCTAGGTTCAGTGGATGTTGAACATTTATATTATTATGGAATAGCGACACGGTTAGCGCAGAGGTCGAGTGATCGCCTACTGCGCAGCGGGTCGCGGGTTCGATTCCCGTACGGGACAAATATTTTGTATGGTCTACAGAAATTGTTGTTCCTAGACGTATGTGCATGTGATATTCTATGTTTGTAACTGCACCCACGACACAGTGAAATGGAGATAATCCTAGTGTGGTGCGACTTTTTTTAAGAAAAAAAAAGAAAAAGGCTGTTTTTTTCGTCATTTCAAGATCGGTGCCATAGCATTCGTAAAAGTTGTTCAGTTTGCTTGTAAGAACAAGCACACAAAATTTTGCTTGTGTCTAAAAAATAACCTTGTGTTAATTAAATAAAGCAAAACCTCTAGACACTCCCAACTTATTTTTATTTAAACAGAATTATATAAAATAATTGATAATTTATATGCTCGTGGATTATTTTCGAATATGTCTATCTTTCTGTTTTGTTGCATATCTTGCGAATTTGATACTCTATGGTCGCGCGCCTGCGAATACGATGTTGCCGCTTAGCTTAACCGTCGCGTCGTCGTCGCGCTGCCGCTGATAAGAGATTAAGACGACAGAGAGAGGCCTAATTTTTAGTCTTCATATAATTTTCTATATAAAAGCTGCCAAACTATCATATTTATTCCTCTAATAAAACTTATCTGACCATTGAAAAATCGACTCAGAGTAAAGTAAATTTTAAAAGCGGCATTTAATTTTGGATAAAATCTGACACATATTTTTTGTTTGTGAAATGGATTCCACTCTCGTGTCTGCTGTTACTGGCAAAACACTAAAACCGTGATATATATATTATTTATTGTACACAATCAAAACAAAACAAAATAGTAACAATCAAATGATGTACAAGGGCGAGCTTATTTATTTAGGGATATTTACTACTGGAGACTCATGCGACTAGCTAGGGTTACCATATGCCAGGCTTTCACCTGGTT
Source organism: Schoenobius gigantellus (assembly GCA_963935595.1). Lineage (NCBI taxonomy): Eukaryota > Metazoa > Arthropoda > Insecta > Lepidoptera > Crambidae > Schoenobius > Schoenobius gigantellus. The sequence continues at coordinate 41,662,341 of OZ012541.1, read as the reverse complement.
TGTTAGGCATTTTAGAACTTGATCAGGCGTCCGGCCGGAATTATTTACGGAGACGCGGGGCGTTGTGCGTTGCGATAAGTGGCGCGGCCCGCACTGAATTCAAACATATGGCGTTGTATGAGTGCCTTTACGGAGAAGCGATTTTACACACCTTTGCTTGAAATGAAGCGTTTTTTGCGGCCGAGCCCGCGTATGGTACCGACGCGTCTCACGCGGCGTTTATCGCGACGGCGCACGCAGCGACAATTCTCGATGAAGCGATGCTCGCAACGGAACTTTCTGCTAGTCTTATTTGTAAATCACGCAACGCAGACGTAGTCCTCGAAGCACTGGAGTATGATATGATCATCGATAAGGTTTGACTGAGTACCCCGCATGCGTGGCAGCGATGCCGTGCTTCGCTACACGCTTGAGGAAACGCCGCGGGCGCAGCGGCTGGCACCGCCACGCTTCCCTCCCGTATCTCTATGAACAAAATCGTATATTGCCATATGTTTGTGTTTACGCATGCGATTATGAGTTCGCTTCACGTGCCGCCCCACCGTAAACAGAAAAAACGTCTGACGCGCCGCGAGACGCCACGCCACACGCGACGCGCGACGCCTCGCTTCTCCGTAAATGAGGCCTAGTCAGGCGTTTTGAACTTCCGTACCGGTTGCGTACGTCATGCATGCCGCATGATATACGCAAGTTCACGCGATATTCACTTTAACTCAAAAAACTTGTTACAAAAAATTGCGTTGTCAAAGAAATATCATTGATGTTTTAAATTAAAAATTTCATTCAAGTGTCTTTTTTCTTCCTACTGTATATTAGTTTTATTATCCTTATAACCCGGCAATTTTTTTAAGAATCAGGCATTTTACTTCGTAAGTCAGGCATAGATTTCTTCAGAGATTAGGTTCCAAATATTGTATTTGGATATCCAATAAATAAATTTCATTGATCTGCAAACAAATTTAGACCTTCTTTAATTTCTAAAGATGAGTACAATCTACATAATATAACAACATGTTACAAGGCATATTTACTTTATGTATTTCATAATGTGGGTATAAAAATCAATTAATTTTATGGACTTCTCGTCCGAGTTGCCTGTGCTGTTTTGGATATAAATACATACATACTCGTATGTTGCCACTGCTTTCCTCCCGTGGATGTCGCAAGTGTCGATAAGGGGAATTTATCTCAATATCAATCACCTCTGCGAAATGACATCTAACTGCGAAGTCTATGGAGACCGAATCCAGCAGTGGGAAGTATGGGTTAAAGTGGTGGCAGTGGCCCCAAAGGTGGGATTTGAAATATACAATGTGTAGGTATTCTAATCTGGACTTCCTATTTTTGTTAATGAATGCACTTTTTATTGTTTCAATACATTAGTGTTAAAGGCTTGTATTATTTCTCGCATTAAAAACTTATTTTGTGACTTGGATAAAAGTACTTACCTTCTAATATTACTAGGTATCTTGGATAAAAAGACACAATGGTGAAGTGATCGAGTACATTTTTATACAAATCAGTTTTTAATGATAGTTATTGTTGCTCTCAATGTATATCATTGAAATAACTTTACCTTCAATTTAGTTAGCTACAGTAGGTGTCTACTGACACAATATAAGAAACAAGGTCACCTCGTCGCCGCGATAGAGGTATCAGTCGAAGAAGATGAGTTTCGAAGTGGAATTTTTAATTTCCCTAGCATCCCTTTGCCTAAAGAGCAACAATTTTTTTCCTTTAACGTGTAAACCAACCTTTATACAAGTCTGTAGAAATCGATTAAATATACTTTTACGATATTTTAACCTGTTTTATCTCATAAATGATTACTACTTCACATTGGTATTAAACTACAGCTTAGTACGTGCATAGTCTTTTTATTTCAGTACTACTGTTAAATGCATTTGCGCTCAGAGCGCCACCGACAGCTGTTCAACAAAGAGAATAAGAGCTTGAAACTGAAAGAATCGCTTAAATCCGTTAAGTGGTCGTAGATTTATGAGAACTCTTAGGGGCAGACGCTCGCTTTGCATTTTATAAAGTGAAATAGCAAATGATTTTAACTCCAATATCCTGCGTGTAACAAAAAATAATGCACACCTGTAAGCGGTTTAGTTGGAATTGGCTTTAGAATCGACTTAAGAGGAAACACCAAGGTCGAGAGAATTCAAAAATAAAATATTTGTAAAATGTATTGCTGTCGCGCTGTGTGTCCGAACAACTGAACTGAGCGCGATAGGGACAATTGCAGCTGGGACCGAAAATATATATGAAAGTACACAAAATATACGTTCCGTAGTCCCCATTTTTCTCCGTGAAAAATTGACCGATTTAATTACTTTTTACGTATGTTTTGCTTTTTTTCATATAATCTTGTTCTATTTGTTTGCTGGACGTTTGAATACAGCAGAAAATTAGGTCGATTTTTTAGGTTTTTCAAGGCTTAAAATCTCTTTTAATAATTAACTTAATAAAAAAAGGAAAACATAGGAACATGGTTATAGTGGCTATTGATTCTATTGGAAAAAATAAAGAAAGTAGTGCCATTATCCAGGAAGGAAACAGGAGACTACGTTTGTATGGAAAAACGGCCTGTACAATTTCCTCTTAAATGAAAAAAATAATAATAAAATAACGTTGCGTTGTCGCTATCAGCTGTTTGGTAGATCATTCACACTTCACGCTCTATTCGGTCGCCCCTCGCTATGCATACGAGTATCCATGCTATGCGTTTGTCATTAGTATAAAACATTTTTAGAATATCTCTGTTAATACTGTTTTTAAATTTTTTTAATAATAATAATAAAAAATAATAAAAGTGGCTTAAATTGTTTCGTTTGCATATTTGTAATAAACTACTTTTATGGTGTGCGTTATTTCTGTTACACGTTATTATTTTGTGCATTGTGCATGCATTAAAAAACGTATTTTGTATTGCTGATTCTATTATCTACACCCCTAATCCACGTTCGCCAAGAAGCATTTGTTAAAAATATGAATTTGGGATTTATTTGAATAATTAAAATTTGAAAAGAGAATGTTTTCTTTCTATAAATTAAATACGAGTATGCTATGAACCAGCCCCTCTAGCATGACCACCGAAACACGATATATCGATATAAACTGTTAAAAAAAGTTAGATTTTTTTTAGTATTCTTGAAGTTTTGAGTATGTTTTGGATATGGATATTATTATTTTGCGAATTGTTAATATATTAATCTCGATAAAATTTCAAGGTAGTCATTATAATATCTAAAATATTTTTACAGTTCATATCGATTTATCGCTTTATCATATCGTGTTTCGGTGTTCATGCTACAGGGGCTGGAGTTGACATTGGAGTATGTTATTCCATATTTTCCGAAAATAATATTTAAATTGGTTACTTGTTTTTTTTGTACACATATCACGGAATAAAAGCAGAGCAGAAGTGGGTTTGTCCATATGTAAAAAAAGTAGGAACGGACCACAACGGTCATATTTAAAAAGTACCTCGAATGAAACTAATTGGCGATCCCTGCTATAAAGTGGACTTATGAATAATACATCTAAACATGATTAAAACTGATAACTATGGGAGTGTAGAGCTCACTTGTAGCGACCCTGTCAATTCTCTCGTGCTGGCGGCGGGGGGTATGGGGTCGTCGTCAAATCAAACTGTCAATCAACTGAAAGATTAATGACACAGTATTATTCCTTTATCGATACATATGAGTGCCAATACTGGAACAAAACATACATGACCCTCGGTAATGACCGATTAATCACATGTTTATTTAAACATCCGAATGTGACTGAGCGGTACTCAAAAAATGGAAAGCAATCAATCTCCCATTAATATTTAGGTGTTTCGATTCACAACGAAACCCTTTTTAGTTAATCCCGTGGCTTAAATACCTTTAATTTTAATAATAAATGTACGTGGTTACTACGATTACGCTTTGTTGAATTGATTGTGTTAATTATTACTAGTATGGAAGCAAAGTAATTGTATATGTGTATCAGAGCTCTGGTGTGGTCTAGATAACACTGTAAATAACAAACATTAGTGGGCGGATTTATTATATGAAACTAAAAAGTACAAAGGCTTAAAGTTTCTGTTTTATAGTCGTTTCTACGCAGTATATACACTAAGATTATTTTTTTAAGAAGAATTAAGACTTACAAATAATTTAAAATTCAAATGGTAAATAAATTGTCACCCAAAACATTTACTTTGTTCATACTTCTTGTTTCTTAGCCTAAAAGACTCTCATGAGCCAGGCTTATTACAAAGTGAGTTATTATTCAAGTGATAATACGATATGGAACTAGTTACACTATCAGCCGGTTGTACCCAGTTTTACGTTATACGATTTCGTAAAAAGTAACAACTTGATACCTAAAAATGGGTAGTTTCATTATTTAATATATGATTCTCGCCATACATTTTACCTTTTTAAACGTAAAGGATAAAATGAAACTACAATTAAATCTAGATTATGGTGCAATTCTTACAAAATCGTAAAACGTAAATTTGGTGCAACCCTCCATATGTATTATATGTCATATTTGATAAAAACATAATTTATTGTAAATGATTAAAAGATTTGATATTCGAATCTAAGCATAGCGATGGAAAAAAGGAAACAGTATTGTAAAATAGGAGACAAAGTGATTTAAAAGAGGAGACAAAAAATCGATCTTCCGAGATCTTTTCTTCTGGTGAAGGCTCTCCCAATTCCCAAACAGGTGTAGAGTCAACATATTTTTATCTCCTACTTGTATTTGCAAACATCTCTATTATGTTTAGGATGTATGCACACAAGGCTATGTTTCCTTCCAATTGACATTAAAAAAATGCCTGTAAAAGTCTTTGTTGAATTAAGATTTTTGTGGCATTATTAGTGTCGTTCGGCCCATAAACGCTGCGGCTTTTGCAGCGATGCAGTCATGATGCAAACGCGCTGCAATCGATATTCAGTAGTTTACATCGATGCACACGAATGTTTGCATCGTAGCTCTACATCGATTCAAACTCACATTTTCATCGCTTTTGCAGCAAATTCCACAGATGCAGCCGTGTAACGATGCAGTCACTACCACAAACATTAACGCAGTTGGACCAGGAGACGCATTTTCGAATCATTAGCAGAATATTAAATTACAACACGAATCCAATCCAAGGCATAAGTAAATTATTGTTTGTCGATCCCAATTTTAATGTTTTCGAATAACTTGAATTCAGTATTGTCATTAAAAACAAAGTCTATATTAGATTCCATTTCACGCAGATAATATAAAAACCGGTACGCAATAACTCTATAATTTAAAAAACAACAAAATTAAATTGATAATTACTATTTGCAATACGAATTTGAATTGTTGTCTCAAAAGTGCGTAGTCTCCAGGGGTATTTTATTATTATTATTATTGTACCATATACTGTAACACACTAAAAGATTAGCTCTTATTGAGATTTCAATATAGTACGTACGTGATTTGTGTGATTATTTTAATCCGCGCCGCGCGTGTGGCAATCCTCCGGCGGGCATGGACGGCACGTCTGTTGACGTGGCCCATCTGCGGTCTGCGGCATGTACCTACGTGTTTTAACTATACCTACTGAAGCGACTATGACAGTATGGCAGCTCGAACACAAATCAAAAAAGTCATTATAGGTAATACGGGCTGAAAATCATAACAATAATAGTTTTCACTTAATACTACAAGGTATAAGTGCGTCGGTGGCGCTGTGGACTCGGTACTTGCCTTCCAATCGGGAGGTCGGGGTTCGAGACCCGCCATGTACCAATGTGTTTTTCGTTTCGAATTTCATATGTACATTTGTCTGACGCTCGTACGGTGAAGGAAAACATCGTGAGGCAACCTGCATACATCTGCGAAGAAATTCAATGATGTATGTGAAGTCAACCAATCCGCACTGGACCAGCGTGGTTGACTAAGGCCTAATCACCCTAACATAAGGTAGGCTCGAGCCCCTCGGTGGGGACGTATATGAGCTGTGATGATGACTGCAAGGTATTGAGTGTCATTCAAAATAATTCACTTTTGTAAGATATTTTTGAATATAATATAAAAATTCAATTTGTTTAAATTTATTTTTCAAATTGTAAAAAATTCAAATGGTTTCGTGCTTCTCTACTTAAATATTTGCAGTTTAACAACACTTATGTTAATAGTAGAATATATGCCAAAAGATGAAGCAGTCTTTTATGTCACACGCTAACTTTTCTGTAGTCGTTCCGCAGAAAAAATGAATGGAGATGACATTAGCTGCAGAAAAAATAGCGTGAGGTTGTCGCAAGCTAATGTCATTTCCATACATTTTTTTGGGGAACGACTGCGTATAAGTTAGCGTGTGGCATTTGTCTAGGAGGGCTGAGCGCAGCGAGGGTGTTAAATCCTGAGCGTAGCGAGGGATTTCAAACTAGAGTCCTGATTGGCTGTTGGTAATAATTTATGCTCACCCAAGACTAAATCTGCTTTATCCCCGGGAAAAATACTCTACTTTTCCTACCACCTGCGAGAAAATAAAAACAAATACGAAAATAATACAGCATTTATTCAAAATCTATTACTAGTTGTGCCCGCAAACTAAGTTTCGCCTACGCATTTGTCAAAAAAAATCACGAGAGGGCCCTTATCATCTAGGGGTATAAAAAATAGTCAAAGACCTAATCTCAAATTCAACAAACTCTGTGGCACGAGATTTTTATATATTAAATCATTATTAATTTAATACTAAATCATAAATTAGTATATTAGGTTCTTAAAAAAGTCACAAAACTTATGTAACTATTTAAAAAACCGTGAAATGTGCTTAAATCTGTTCGCTTTTTTAACTTGGAAAACTAAAACCTACAAATGTAACTAAACAACGTGACGAGATTAAATTTTTGTTTGATTTTATTATATTTTAGTGCTTATTCGGATTTTTGAGCATATGTTGAGAACTAAGGTTGAGAATCATTATTTTTTTCGCTTGACAATATAAGATGGGATTCTATAAATTTTTTTGTATTTTTGTGTCATAAATACAAATTAATTCTATCTTATCTAGGGAAAGAATGGAATTCAGTACAATATTCAATCCCTGTTGCAGATGCTTTTAATGACTTCCTTAATGTTGGGTTTACATGATACAGAATGTGTCATTTTTTAGCAGGTGGTACAAAAAAAAACATATCGAGCGCACTAGACGTTATTTCGCAATAAATCACTTTTTCTATACTCCTAATCTTTTGCTCCAAAATGTGGTGAATAGTATATTCAAAAGAATGGTTACTAGAACATCAGCAAATTATGTTGACTGATTAATAAACTAGATAATTATAGACTGCAGCACACAACGGCTTCATGCAATCGCTCAAGTGTAATTCAAATGCATATAATAGCACAACAGCTGAAATATCTTTAAGTACAGCAAGGTGAAAGTATAATAATCCAGATAGTATCCTTTTTGAAAGTTTTCAGAAAAAAAATAAATCGTTGCCGTAAAATAACCGAAAAGATTATCAAACAATGGCGATTTGAAAAATTGTACACCTAATCCGCTACGGAATTTCTTAAAACGTTGCTACTGAATTCTTCATATTAATTTTTATTCTCTATATATTGAATTGATAAGTAAAGTAGCCGCCGTGGACGATCGGAACTGGTGCGTGAGAGCATTGCTCGGGCTTCACGCGAGGATGAGGATAATCCACTCGCCATAAAACACTAACGCATTACCTTTTATAACTTCTCTTTATATTGACAAAATATTAAACGGCACGTTAAACGGTATTTTAAATAAAACATGTAGGTACTTTCAAAGGCGCTTAGTCGTCTCAATTTTAAAAATTCAATAAAGAAGAAACAAATTTCGTTGGAGAATGTTTGACGAGACATGTAGAAATATAACTATTATTTATTAATATATACTGGTAATGTATTACTTTACAGGACATATTGGACTTCGTGGTCGAAGAAATTGTTCTAAATTTCATAAAATGGACCCCAAAAAAACTCGATTTTCGATTTAAGCTCGAAACCAAAATGCTTCGTAAATTTTCAGTTAAATCACGTACTGTCTTTTTGACCAGTGATCATTCGCACGTTCTTGTTACCTATTTTTCATATTTATAGAATAAGTATACTATCTTCTTCTTCTTCTTATATATAAAAATGAAACGCTGTGTGTTTGTCTCGCTAAAACTCAAAAACGGCTGGACTGATTCTTACGAAATTTTCTGTGTGTATTTGGATAGGTTCAAGGAAGGTTTAAACGTAAAGTTGGACCCGGTAGGTGGCGCTGGAATCGGGCAGGACAACGTCTCGAGCTTTATATAGTATAGATAGATACGCATAACAGGTCAAGGCATCTTCTTGAACCTGAAGTATGAAGTGACTTGACAAGAAATTGAAGCGCCGTAGCAGATAGAAATTACACAACCCAAAAAATATATATAAATTTTCTTCAAAAATGTTTACCACTCCGCAACATACTTCACTTAGCAAATCTACCGAAATCTGACAGTGTTTAGGGGAAATATTGACATATTTGTAACACATTTCCATGCGTCGGTTTTCCATTACGCCGCCTGTCAGATTCCGCTGATCAAATTGTTACTATTTCATTGTGCCAGTTATTTGTGGTCTGTAGTGTTTCTGTCAGCCGGAATGTACCTTTTGAAATGAGGACCTTATTGGCTTAAAAGATTTATGGCCTTACAAATAAAAAACTTATTCCTAGGAATAACCTCGGAATAGTTATTCCGTGTTTTGTCTTATTTTGACATATTACATCTGACATGTGCTAAAACAAGACAAAACACAGAATAAATTATTCCGAGGATTATCCTCGGTATAAGTTTTTATTTGTAAGGCCGTTAGTATATACCTAGGAACCTTTATAAGTGTAATAATTTGTGTAGATATCGTTAAATTTAAAAATAGAAATCTAGACTAGTAGCTGAAAGTAGGATAATTCAATATTTAGAGATTTCTCACATCCTCAAACTTAACTTTCGTTATGGTACTGTGAAATGGCAAAAAACAATCAACTGTTCCATAGACACATTGTAGTCGAGTAGATCTTGTACTTTTGTATAAAACACCTGATATTTTAGTGTATTCAATTTACCATGCGCGCCCATAAGGGCACGGAGAACACCGGGGGGTTTTAGTGGGTCGGCCTGGCACTCTGCCGGGCCAGCCCCACACACGCCCGCCGTCCAGCCAACGGCGGGTACGGTGCGATTACGCATTTCCCCCCGAAAAAAAAAAAAAAAAAGGTCTACTAAACTTCTTTATCATAATAACTCATTCACTAAGGTTTGTAAGGGATTTCGAATCGTATTGGGGCTTATAATAATGATGATTTTTTTCTAATTTGTGTCGCATTTGAAAATGGTCGTTCACCACCCAGCACGGCTGCCGGTACCGGAACAGTAATGACGAGAATATATCAATGTACCTATATCAAAGTCATGCCGTTGTGAACTAGAACAACAAAATGTTAATATTTTTAATTAGATAATTTACTTTATTCAGTTTAAGTGTATGTAGGTTATTTATCGGCAGTATAAATAATTAAATTCGAAGTAACAAACCTAATAATTCGTGCCATGTATGATATAGCCTGTTAAATTTGTTTCAGTCAACTATCAAATATAATATCATTTTTTTAACATTTCGTTTTCAAATAGACACTGTGAAAGCTTACCTCAGCGCGGCCGACCATTATTCACGAGTAATCTTTAACAACCAATGCCCAGATAGCTACTGCTTGCCCGTAAAACAATGAACAAATATTTCACCGACAAAATAAACTCAGTTTAAATAAAAGGGGAATCGGTATCATAATTAGGCATCTATTTTGCTTGTTATTTATTGTTGAAACATACAAAGGGCTTGAAATGCGAAATGTAAAAAATTAAGGTTAGTTCAACAGGGTGATTTCAAATGAAAAAATTGGCAACGCTTTAGCCGCTTTAAATTTTTCGCAGTTCTATTTTCCTGTAATACGAGTAGGTATTAACCGTTCACTTGAAATTTGCCGTTACTTCCCGTCGCATTCGCCAGCCCTCCACGGAATGAAAGCATGACCACTGAAACACGATATAATAAAACGATATATCAATATGAACTGTAAAAAAAGTTAGGTATTGTTATTTTGGGTATTGTTAATATGTTAATGTCGCTAAAATTTTATGGTAGCCAATATATCCATCATATTTAGACAGTTAATATCAATTTATCGTTTTATCATATCGGTTTCAGTGTTCATGCTACGGGGGATGCACCGCGCCCGTAACACGCCCATTTAATATTGTTCTATATGTGACGTCATTTGACAACGACCAACTCGAAGTAAAAGGCTATTTTTAAAATAACAATCGGTCGTATCGCTGAACTCTAGTTTTGGATAAAACACAATAAGCTAATGAAATTTACTTGTATCTTGTTAAGCCACGAAGTTTCTTGTCCATACCTTTTAATGTTACATCGACAAAACCATGAACTGGAATTGGAAGTTTCTTTCGTCAGTGCCTATCAAAGCTCTCATAATTTTTAAGGCATTACAATTTCCCTACAACATTGCTTCAATTACGGTCCATACATTGTTTACCTAATCATAATAACAAATATCAATAATATTCCAATAACTGTTTAGTTATAGTTAACTGCTTACAGTTAAATAAACCATTATGTCTTACCTGTTAAACCTGGTATTTTATAACTTTTTTGTTTTTTTTTATTAATTAGTTTTAACTTTCTTTTCAGAAGAAAAAGATTTAAGTTAATATTAAAAACGCGATTTTAATACCCCAAATCGAATAATTATTCAAAAGTTTTCAGTTACTTACGATCCAAAAAAGTTTCACTTGCATCATGGTTTCTAAAACCACACAATGATTTTTTTATGGACTTAAGTATTTATTTCACTGGTACTACTTCAAATCATGTTCACTAAATTATTAAGCATAACTTCTATCATCGTCGGATGTATTTTAAGCTATTCATAGCCAATTTTCTATTTAAATTGTTTGATGTATGTGACATCTTTATTTCATTCAATGTGTATGCCTGTACAAGTGTTAATTAGTATATTTATATCAATCTTAGACATATAAAAAATCTTGTTATCGATGAATTACAATTTCGTATTTGTGTTTAAGTGCAAGTATTAGTTATGATCTGTCTGAATTCAGTCGTATTATTAAAAAATCCTAGGAAACTACTTAACTTTTCCCCACCGGACTCGTGGCCCCACTGCGATGACCCACTGGTGGGCCCACGAGTAATTTTAACTTTACTCGTGGACCCACCGCTCTAATCTGTCAAGCTTTAAGGGAAGTAAATTGGAATATGAACGGCGAAAGGAGTCCCCGATTCATTAGCACCTCATCAACTAGAGCTCAGGGGTGCAAGCGCCGGGAAAAATACTATCTTTTATTGCAATTAAGTTGGCAAACAAGCAAACTGCACAGTCACCTGTATAATACATGTGGCTCCTGTGAGATTCGCAACAAAACTGCAACCCCACAAGAACCACAGTGCACGTTGCCAAATTGTGAGATCAGGTGTAGAGTCACGGTACCCAGTAATTTCACTGCCAAATCTTACCCTTCAAACCGGAACACAGCAATGTAAGCACTGCTGCTTTGCGGCAGAAATAAGTAAGATGGAGGTACCCAAGCACGAAAAAAGAAGTACCAATTATTATTTACTTCTTGTAACAAAACATCACTAAGGTGAAATTAACTCTTGTTTTTCTGTTACGTTTCCTCACCTAAAAACAGAAGATCTTGGAGATGTATATTTTCATGCGAAAATTAATTTTAAGTATGTGTGGAAATAGGTGTGCCTAAAAGTTTGTGTAAGGAACTCAAATTACTATGGAAGTCTGTGTCTACAGCTCGACATTTACACGAACATGAGGTCAAATTAATATTTTCGAAATTGATTTAAGCATGTCGTCAGCCCTGAAAAATAGCTTGAGCTGGAAGTGTGCCTTCAAGCTTGATGAGCTTGCATTTTTTTATTGCCGCGTTCAAAGAGCCGAGATATTAACCAACTGATTAATTTCCGGTCGGTCCAATATCGGTCATGTTCAGTATTTCAAACAGATGAGTATCACGGTAGATTAGACATAGATATTCGAGCTTCTTTAATTAAAAGATAGAAGCTGTTTCTGCAAACTCTCTAATAACTTAATAAAAAAACACAGCGACCTCGCGCGGGTTTTAATTCCGGGCTAATATAATCATTAAGGCTGTAATGAAAAAATTGGTTCATAAAATTTATCCGATTTTGAACCCTAAGTCATTTCCGCATAAGTCCTGATATTCCTCCCCCTGATATTGTAATAATTTCAAGATAAAATGTATTAAAATGGGTATTCAACTCTACACATCAAGTTCTATCAAAATGTCCCGTTTTTTTTAAAGATACGAGTACTTACAAATATCTAACCTTACTATAATCTTTCACGCTTATATAGTGATTATTAAATAATCTGAAGAGCATCAAAGGAAGTACGTAATTCATATGAATACTTAAGAAATGATGTTTTCATTTCACTCCATTGTCTAATTATTTTAAAGAAATTATCTCTTTTATTAGCATAGATATAGAGCAGCAGGAATAATTGGGGTTTACTGCAATTTCCATCAGTGTTGCGCCCAGTGCTCGTTGGTCCACCAATTGCCACCACAGCACACCACACCACAACGGTAATTTTGAACGGACTTCAAAAAAGGAGGAGGTTCTCAATTCGATGCGTATGTTTTTTTTTTGTGTGTATGTTACGCGATTACGCCGCCAATTGTGGACCGATTTTCAAAATTATTTTTGTATTCGATAGAGTATAATCCAAGGGTGGTCCCATAGTCACCAAAGTCAGGATCTGAGGATGGGATCCCGTGAAAATCAAGGGAAACGCTAATTAAATATAAAGTTATTCGGTATTAGGGTTTCTTGACATGACAAATTTTAAGACTTTCTAGGAGATCATCGTTTGGCACCGACTTCAATATAGAAGTGTGATGTTGTCTGTACCCGTTCTTATATTATTTTTAACTTTTCAGTGTTTTTGAAGTCGGCTTTTATTTTTTTGTAAAATAGTTTATTTATTTATTTATTTATAAAATAAAAAAATTAAATAACTTAAGTCTATTACCTACCTACTGAAATTCAAGATGGCAGGCCAACAACACCTCGCAAAACACATCTCGTGAGGTACTAATGTTGAGTCTCGTGCGTTTAATATGGAACCTCATAAAGGGCTTAGTATTGCCACCGATATAAATGTGATGATTGTTTGTATTTAAATGTTTTTTTTAAATTATTTTAAAGTGATTTTTTAGTCGGTTTATATTTTTGTAAAATTATTTATTTCCGTCTTTAATGTTGAGGAGTTGAAGTTTCCACTATAATCTCATCTAAATCACTTGAAAGAATACAGCTATGAATAAATATACAGGGCTACTTTTCAGGCAGGATTCAAATTTTGTGTGCTTGTTCAGGGTTACCTATTGAAACGCATAACGTTTTTCGTCATAAACAAATAAGATTAGAGATTACAAATAAGATTTACGGATATTTATACAGTTATTATTCTTTATAAAACTATGTCTTTAGTAAGTATTGTTATGAATAGTTAAATTGTGTCAAACAAAATTATGAATATTAACAGTTATGCTTAGTAAAATTATGCGTTTTAAAGTATGCTTAATAATATTATAGCAAACCAAATTATACATTTAAATATTATGACTTTCAACAATTCTGCATTATAATGTTTATGCCAATAAGTAACTGTATATATGCCCATAATATTTAAAAAGAACTATCACCTAAACAACTTCTAACCCACAAGGAACCTTGAATTAATACATGAATCAATACTTTACTGTTTAAAATTGAAAATACAAAAAAAATATGATGGACTAACAAACGGCGGCCTTATTGCCAAAGCAGCAATTCTACCGATGGGTAGAAGAAAGTTTAAATTGTAAAAGGTAAAGACAGGTAGGATATTAAAGTACTTACTGAAACGTATAGTTTAACCTAAATATAATAATATGCTTGATAATAAAGTACATAAACTACACATATTACAGATATTTCAGAAATACACTACATAAAATATATAATACTATTATGGTGTTGGAGATGTCCAGCTGCAGGAAATGTTCTTTTTATTGCACGCCTGAATGCATCATGCGATGATGCACGTCTGATGGCTTCGGGTAGGGAGGTCCACAGTTTGATGGATTTACCGTAAATGACTTGTCGTATAATATGGAGGAATGGGAAGGGAAGACAAGTGACAAGTCATTTGATGAACGTAGGATTCGTGTTAAGATTGAGGAGCTAAGGACAAAGTGTGATTTAAGGTAATAGTGTTCACCTAACCCACCTGTTAGGATAAAGTGAAGAAGGGAAAGTATATGGCAGTCTCTCCGACGGCTTATTGACAGCCACTGAAATTTGGAGCGATAAAGTGAGATATGGTCGTATTTACGTAACCCAATGATAAACCTTATACATAGGTTCTGCAACCTTCCGTCATCAGAACAGCAAAAAATTTAGATGACTATTAAATACCTCAGCTTTAAAAAACATCAAACCTGCTGTGCATATGCTTATAGAATTTGAGGATTTCCCTCGATTTGCCTGCATAAGATACAATCATCAGATCCTGATTTGGAGGTAATGAGACTATCGTGGGGGGTAACCCTTGCGATTGAAAAAGTATTTCAAAAATCTGTCTTCTAGATATAGTTAAATGATAGATATAGTTACTTCTCCTTTTTTCAAGTCTGATATAAAAAGTGTATGATTTAACTTAAAATGCAGTACCTACGCCATTTGGTTTGAAGGTTTTAAAACTAAAGGCATGTCACATTCTGATGATTTTCTCTTTAAAATAATTATATATGATTCAGATTTTTTACATAATACATTTCAAAAGAAATTGTTTCTGGAGCGAAGTTCTGGGATTCACCCATAGGCGCCTTAACACCTTCAACATTAACTCAATTATCTCGATCGCTATTAATCTGACAGTTATAGCGCCGTCTATATACATGCCTTTTTAATGCTGTCTTTTTACAAAGCATTCATAGATATACATTTACTGTCAAATTGAAAGCGACAATAATGAATGTTTAATTTCACAATAAGGGGGCTGTTCACAAATCAACTGTGACAAACTGTTGAACCTTACTCTTAATGTGAAAGTAATGATGTATTCACCAGCGCTGCAAAGGTATCCGCAAATAAAAACATTTGATTTGATTTGAAAGGTAATGGCGACGTCACAATAGCGAAGTTAGAGCCCTTTATGATCGTTGTATTTTTTATTCACCAGACAATACGTTTGCATGAAAAATGTCGTAATAGGCAGCTATGAAGTTTATTTTGCTGTAAGACTTCAATACTTCAATTTTTAACAGAAATCTACTTGATTTTATTAAAAAAATGACATATTTCGACAGAATATTATAGTGTATTATTATTATCTTTATCTTAATTTTACCCGGGACTATATGCGCGATATCACATTAATTTTTTCTGATATGAAAATTATTTTTTTATAATATTTTTTTTAATAAAGTGTCGACATTCCTTCATCAGAATACCTTGTTTCTTCATTCAGTTAGCTAGACTATGATTGTCGCTTGAAAATTTTTGATTTCAGATTAAAGTCGGTGAACTCAGAAAGTATTACTTTTCCAGATCTTATACAAGCATCTCATAATATCTGACCTATATAATTATGCCCATTAATTATTATTTCGGCGTTCAGTTACACCTATTGTAGATATTTGGATGGGAAAACTTCACTTTGGAAGATAATGCTCCGTAGTTTTCTTATCCCAATCATTGTATCTTTTCACAAAACTGGACCACGACTTCATCTCATATGTACAACGATTGGGATTCTTAAAGTTGCATGAAAAATGACACCGAATCGCTCGTCAATCATACCGCGCTGATTGCTCAAAGCCGTCCTGGCCGACGGTGATTGTCTGGTTTTTGCATCTGTGATAGATACTTTCCGAATCGGCTCCGCACACTTTTTCTCCTTTGCTTTTTATGTAGAATAGGGATACCTCATAGAAATACCTTTGATGTAAAAAAGGTACGCCAAAGACTTCTCAAATTTTGCAATGCTGTAAATATTTTCAGGTAAAGTTATTTTAATATTTTTTCTTAGAAACATATGCAAAAAAATATTCTTACATACCTATTTGCCAATTTCATGCTTGAATTTCGTTGATATTCCGACGAGCAACATATTACCCTAACTTGCAAGGATAGAAAAGGAAAAACAAACGGTACTTACCTAGTACATATGTTAATAAAATATTTTGTCAAAACCTGGTTGAACCATTTATTTCAATACCAAAAAATACCAGTTTTTAAGGGTGATGGACCCTGTAAATGATTTTTGCAGACTAAAACTGAATCAGTTAAAATAATATAATTCTTAATAGTTTAAATATCACTCAACTACTTATATACTCGTACTTACGTACAAATCTTATACAGAAATATTAACTGCTAATTTTATTAAATTGCAAATGATGCATTCTTGTATAGCCTTTTTTTACGGTGGGAAATACATTACGCATGCTCCGCGCTTGTGAGGGCGCGGGGTTATGTCGGACTCTCCGCGGCCCCTGGGGGCAGAGTGCCAGCCAGGAACCGCGGCCTACCGACTAAAACCCACAGATTCCCCTCACATACGCCTTGGCGCGAGCACGTCCGTCATCGCCGCATTCTCCCCGTCATCAGACGAAGAGGACAAGCCGAGGAGGGCCGCGTCGCTGCTTGACAAGGTCATGGGAACTCGGATGAACACACCCATGACCATTCTTGTATTGCCTGGTACAATCTGTCCGTACCCGTACACGGATATAAACGTATAATTTTTTTTATGAAATCCAGAAAAATCCGAGAAATATTCATAGAGCTTTTAGTTGGGCTGTTTCAATAAAATATAACGGAACCCTAGTCGATGTCTTTTACCCAGTAACCCGGAAAAATAAAAACAAACAAGTATAAGCATAGTAGACTTCCTTGCAATAACATCGATGTTTAGCATCGGGCTAATTCCGACCTCGGTTCGCCGACCAAAGCCCGATCGCTTCACGTGTCATCAAATAAATACACAGCAAATAGCTGGACATATTTTTTTACGAATAAATACATTTATTAAAACGCCGTTCGAGCGTGGGCAATTGGGCGTATTTTGGAGCGGGCTTATGAAATTGGAGATGTTATTGATATTATTTCGAGCGTGACTAATTCTCTCGCGTTGAAATATTTTTAACACGATATCATTTCGAATTTGATGTCCCCATTTTGGCTAAAACATTTTATATTGATATCTACGAACCTATTAAAAAACGTCAATAATTATTGCATGCAATATGGCTTTTGGTAGAAAGGGTAAGCATAAGATTCTCTTTTTGAAGCTGTGCCTCTTAATATCTCATGACATAAATAGATGAAACATAATCTAATCTTGTATTGTTTCTCTGATTCCAACTAAGATGTTATTTTGGCAAGAGTATACTTACTTTAAGCTAGATAACAGCTTACTTATTCTTAAAGAACAAAGCTGTTTTGCGGTGGCTATTGTTCTTATTTATAGAAATATATTGACTTTTAAACTTACCATACTCGTAGGTAGTCCTATTTAAAGTATTGTACAAACCAACTTGTTATTCGATTTAAAGCGTACTATAAAATTAGGCTTTATAGAACACTGTTTCACATCTTGTATGAGTAATGTTCATTTAGCTTATAAAATGTTAACATGTTAACAAAATGTAATCTAATTTTACTTGGAAAAAGGGCAATTTATTTAAATACAATTTGTATTTTATTGTGATGCCTACTACTACATATGTATAAGCAGTTCTGTCAGCTTGGAAACGAAGCCCATACTTCTGTGGTTTATAAGTACCTACTCACAAAATTTAAAGTTTACACATGCAAATTAAACTTTTCAAATGATAAATAACGTGCTTACGAAGCAAGAATTTCATCCATAAATTGTTCAAGTAATTTGTTTTATTAATGTTCTGTTTCTTTCCCTATGATAATTAAAAGCCTAGAGTTTGTGGCTGAGTAACTCAGCCCGTTACGAAGTCGCTGCTAAGATCCATCTCCAAATAAATGTATAAATTACATCAATAAAAGTAACTCGCGATTCGCAAAACGTAGCTCCTGGGCTGCTACTCTGTTTCTCCGAAAGGAACTTTCGTCAACGAACAAAGATCAAAAGAAATTTCGAAGATGTCGCTACTCTATTTCATTTTCGAATACGCACAATAATTTCGTTTCCATAGACAACTTTCGTGAACGAATGGAATGAGACCATTGCCGTAAAGTTGGGTGAATAGAGTTGAAACAAATAAGCTTCCGGGGTCAGTAGAGTGAAACAAAATATGAGCAACCAATGAAGTGAGACCATTGCCTTAAAATGGGGTGGATAGGGTAAAGAGTTTCCGGGGTAAATGGAGTGAAACGGAAACTTTTTTTCATCGATATAATATGCGATTTTCTCGTTAATTTGTTAGAAAATAGTTAATTACTTATGGACAATCTCAAAATTTTTTGTCAAAATGAAAACAATCACGTTTTCTTGGAATTTGAGTTTGTATTAAATAGAAAGTGAATAGAAGTTCCATTTTAAATGGTTTAGCAATGTTTTCGAGTGATGTTTTTTAGTGTGCGTTATCGCTACATATTTCTTAGAAAGGAATGTTTCAGTCGCAGTTACATTGTGTGTTGTGTTGTTTGTTTTCAAGTTAAGCATTCTAAATTAGGTAAGAATCTTTCTGGTACTTATCAATACTTAGGTAAGTATATTTTGAGCATTTATGTAAATAATATTGATGATTACTGATTTTAGCTTGAAATAACAAGTTCCGTTATCCCGTAGCAAATCGATGCTCTTCATGGTCATAATTATCCATTTTAATTCTGAAATAATATTCAACTGAGTGCAATTTTGTATAAACTCCAAAGTCGGGAATCGACGCTAAATTTAAATTATTTCCGAGGCAACGTCAGGTTTTTACGCTCTATAAACTCCTCACGCAAAACGGCTTCAAGCAAAAGTATTCCAACAGCAATTTCACATTAACTTACTTAAAAACTCACAATTACGAATATCAAAAGGTAACACTTGTGTTCGTTAATTTGAGGTTAAAATTCCGAAAAATAAACTATCAAATTCAATTCTTCATTTCAAACTTTCGTAAATTAGAGTAGGTTTGGAGAATATATCTGTCAAACTTTTTGCGGTCGAACGAATATTCGAATCGAAGAGAACCTTAGTAGGAAACATGCGAAATTTCGTTTCTCGTAGAAATAGAATAGACCCCCTGACTTCCGTTTCGCACGTGAATTATACGAAACGTTTGTGTACTTAATTGTGCAAATAAACTTAAATACACGTCATAATTTAGATAATACGCAAAATATATACAGTGGGGCTATTTACAATTTTTTTAATCTTTTCAATCGATTTTATTAAATCTTTTTTATTCGCAAATAAATAATAAATTGTAACTAGGTTTCAAAAAGTAATATTTTAAAGGTAACATTTTAATCGGCTCAGAAACCATCCACGGTCAGTATATTATGTTATGCCGGCATAATTACCTATGACAATTCTTGGATTTTTAATTCTTCCTCTATCATTGTATTAAATTAGAACTTTGGTTATTAAGCTAGCTATGTTATTACTGTTAATTACCATACCACCAGTAGTATCATCAAGGGCACCGTGCGTGGGTCATCACAACTAAATATATTGAGCGTGTTTGTTTGTTTGTGTTTGATATTGTTTGTTTGTTTGTGTGTTTGAAAACTTTGTTTGTTTGTTTGTGTTTGATATTGAGCGTGTATCGTGCATACCAATAGACTTCATAGCCGCAGCTGAGTAGGTTGAATGAAAAGTTTCGATAAATGACACCAATATTACATTAATACAAATAATCTTTATTCAACAATATCATTTGTACACAAATATAAACTCTTCCTTTCGCTGTAGTCTAAGACTGTGTTGTGAAAGGCAGTGTCTTCCTAATTGTTGACAAAAAAATGTAATTGCTAAATTTAACAAGGTACGTGTGTTTTTATACAATATAAGAAAAAATCCTGTCTAGATGAGCCTCAAAATACCCTAAAGTTTCTTAAGTTAACTAGCTATTACAAAGAAATATAAATTGTACCCTACTGTGGTCGCTAATGACCTTAGATGTTTGAGCGACCTTAAATAAATGAATAAAAAAAAAGAAAAAATCCATAATACCAAAATAAAAAGTGAATTTTACAGATACATAAAATAATCCTTAAAACTGAAAGATTCTCCACATCGTCATAATCCAATATACTCAGCCATTCATATACAATGTTGTTTAATTTGAACAAACTTAGTTGCTTGCGGTCTTATTACGAAACCTGGTTTAAACCTGGTCTAAAGTTAGTCTTTGTTTAAATGTAGTGCGCTTTCACTTGTGTCAATATACAAAGATAGAGACAGCGTCAACTTAGTCCTGGTTTAAACCAGGACTAACTTTAGTCCATGTTTTGTAATAAGACGGTTGATGTTTACATTAACTTTGCTCAGCAAAGTATATAATATATTGAACAGCAAAGTTTGCTGTTCAATATATTATATAGTTTTGGAGACATGTAGTTATAATGTGTCCATGTAATCATATTTTGACAGCTAAGCAGTGGAAATGACACATGACATATAGACTAAAAATTGTGTTTGAATTTTGCAGAATATTACTTATATTTTTGAACTTCTGAGTTAAACTGAGAATGCAAAAATAATAATTTACCTAACAATTTATCTTATAATAAGTTAAATATTTCATATCGATAGATAACTGGACAGTGTTAAATCACGTCGTGATGGAATGGAAGGCAGTTTAATTACGGGGTACTCAGCAATTAGTACAAACTAAAATATTTTAAATACATACATTATTATATATGGCTTTTCACAAAAGTGAGGATTCACAATTGATTTCTTGTTTGTTAGGAAACTGACGATACTATTAGCCGATAATAACAAGCACAATCTGCTGTTGCCATAATGTACCAGAAGTCCTTCAATCCCATATTCCACCTCTCCTAATCCCACTTCGCACGGATTGTCCACAACACCAGATTGCACAAACTATTAGGTGCGGCACGTTGCCCGCGCCGCGCAGACAATTCAATTAGGTGTTTATATCCAATCTCGAAATTAACAATGAAACCTACGGGACTGTGGGTTAAGTACACAAAAGGAAACATTGGCACTCTACCCACAATTGGTTACTAATTCATGTTTATTTCGTGTATTTAAATAGCCTTAATGAAACACTTTGTTATGCTCGTTAAAGTACTGTATGTTACGTTATTGTTATGTTATGTATGTTATATTACTTACGAAAGAATTTCACATCCAAAAAAGTGGGCTTATCACAGTGAGCGATGGTAAGATAGCAATGTTTGAGTTTGTATGTGTGTCAAAAATAAGTATATTTGTCTCATTGATACAGTTAAAACATTGATCTTTTGTTTGTAGATGAAGGAGTTCAAAGGACTTGACGTTTTTAAAGAAACAAATACATCAACTGATACGACCTATACGTTTTAAAGAATATGACATCGTCAAAGCTAAAATGAAAACACAATCCCAATTAGTTATTATCTCTTATTACAAAATAAACAAAGGCCATTAAGGCAATACGTCTATGTGTTATTATATTATATTATTTGAATTTGAAACTAGTATTGTAAATTTCACATTTATCTTAAAACTAGGAAGTACGGATTAGTTACTCACCAGTTGTGTAGATGACCATTAGCACTGCAATCCTCTTCATCCCGCATACAACCACCTTACACTGATAAAATCACAGTTTCACTTATTCGAGAACGGAATGATTTCCTTATAGTTTTTACTTTAGGTCAAACCACAGATTTTATCGTGTCATATGTGTAGCTGGTAATTATGAATCAATGAATATGATTTGAAAAAAAACTTATCAGTTCGAGAATTCAACGAAAGTCATCTTCTGATCGCGTTGACATACAAGTTTAATTTTTTCATAGCTGTAAGAAACTTTACCTCGAGTAGGATTTCTATTTGATATTTATATCAGTTTGATATCTCTTCGCGTTTCATGAAAAAAAGGGTCTTAACACACAGACAGACGGTCAGACGGACAACAAAATGATCCTAAATTCGGAATTACTGAGACTTGCTTTTATTATCATCAGATAACTTTTATTCAAGGAATAAATTTATTTGACAGTTTAAACGCCCAAGTATTTAAATGTACGTGATACATATGTTAATTTTGCAGATTCACTGTTGTCCTAATACAAACATTACAAACCGATCCACTGGAACCAGTTTGCACTGAGATATATTAAAAATTTATAAAATAACTACACTTTTTTAGTTCATGATCTATAAAAGTTGACTATTAATGTTGGCGAATGCCATAAAGTTTACTTTGTCATGTGTGACATTTTTCATTTTTCATATTTATTGTCAAATAAATTGTTCACTCGGACGATAGCATATTTTTGGATTCCATTTATTTTCACGTCTATTTCACATCATATACAGCACAATTGTATTATATCTGGCGACCGTGACAGGACCGTTTGGGAGGATGTTGGCGAATGCCATAAAGTTTACTTTGTCATGTGTGACATTTTTCATATTTATTGTCAAATAAATTGTTCATAGCATATTTTTGGATTCCATTTATTTTCACGTCTATTTCACATCAATTATGATGTGTAAGATAAAAAGAATAAGATTTCGAGATCCTGATATTTTATGTAGACCTTTACAATTGTAACAAATGCTAGTGTTCGGAGCCTTAGTTAAGATAGAATCAAATACATTACAGTACTATACAGTTATGGATATTACATTGTTTTGATCCCATACTTGTTACTTGGAGGCAATGGTATTATGAGTTCATATCTCTCAGTAGCAACACAATTGGCATGAAATTAAAGACGCCTTTATTTCGACCATTCACATCACAAAACAGGATCAATTTTGTATGAAATGTCGTCCCTAAAGATATAACGTTTTTAAATAGAGTGCGAAATAAACGCAATTATAATAACGATTAGTAACCTTATAGTAGTCAGCATTTAAGTCAAATAACAACAAGTACAGAATGAACACGGTTTAAAGGAATGTTAGGGTCGATAGGTGTTTCTTGTGAAAGTTTCATGGATCGGGCAACGCTGACGGGAGGATTGCGATAGTTGATAGCTTTCAGCTTAACAGATTAGGGTGGACATCGTCGTGACGCATGTTTGGAGATTATCTATGGAAATATTATTCTTGGTTCACTCTGGAGACTTATTAAAACTCGTCTAACATAATAATGGGGCATAAACTGATATAATACATAGTTTCTTATTGTGTATCAACAACGCGTTCAATTATTTACTGGTTCAATGAATTATTCAACTGGTACTTATAAAGATTTTTTTTCTAGAATTACAAACCTTTTCTATTCATTAAGTACATATTTTCAACAATTTAAAAATGATTATTTTAATATTGTAGAAAATGTAATCTACAGAATATCAGTAATATCAGAAAGAATTCTCCTCATTAAGTTTAATTTCATTAATTATTTAAATATTAGTAATTGTTTCTTAAGTACATAACTATGAAAACGATGCCAAACGATAATCTCCTAGAAAGTCTTAAAATTTGTCACGGACTTCAATATAGAGGTGTGATGTTGTCTGTACCTATTCTTATATTATTTTTAACTTTTCAGTGTTTTTGAAGTCGGTTTTTATTTTTTGTAAAATATTTCTTATTTTTAAATTTTAGTGAAAGAAATCTTTTTAGTGATAGAAGAAAGAAGCGTTTCCCTCAATTTTCATGGGATCCCATCATCAGATCCTAACTTTGGTGACCTTGGGGGCACTCTAGGAGTATACTCTATTGAATACAAAAAGGATTTTGAAAATCGCACCACAATTGGCGGAGTAATCGCGTAACATACACACAAAACAAGTTAGACACACCTTAAAATTTAAGGGTTTTCCTCGATTTTCATCGGATCCCATCATCAAATCCTGTCTTTGGTGACCATGGAACTACCCTTGGAGTATACTCTATCGAATACAAAAAGAATTTTGAATATCGGTCCACAATTGGCGGCGTAATCGCGTAACATACACACAAAAAAAACATACGCATCGAATTGAGAACCTCCTTCTTTTTTGAAGTCGGTTAAAAAAAACATACGCATCGAATTGAGAACCCCCTACTTTTTTGAAGTCGGTTAAAAATAGAACAGGAATCAATTCAATTGATATCCAAAACTAAAGCGCCCTTTTGTTTTATGGTTATATAAAAATTCGTTAAAATAAGTAACTTAATTACCGATCAAGGAATACTAATTAACTATATTTTCAAGAATCAGGTTTCGTTAATTACAAAAATAGCAATCCAATTCGCAAATTAATAAACGCTTTCCTTTAGAAATGTTTGCTTCTAATAATGGCAATGAATATTATTTTCTTAATGTTTTTGTTTCAACTATGTATTTTGTATTATTATATTTTAATATATTTATGTAATGACAATTAGAGTGCTAACGTGCACCGTTCTGACCTTGCCATCAACCAAACTATATTTTTTCAACACGATAATAGAAAAAGAGACAATTTTTAGGGTTCTGTCCTCAAAAAGAAATAAACGGAACCCTTATAGGATTACTTCGTTTTCCGTCTGTCTGTCAAAACCCCTTTACTCGGGAACGTAGAGATATCAAGCATATTGTCTACGGTCTCTTTCAACTGTGAAAAAAATCAGACTTGTAATTTAACGTATACCACGAGTATAGAATTATATCATAGTACAGTAAGCTTCTTGTCAAGCTATACTGTTTGACCTTTGGACCGTTCTTACGTCGCTCGTAATAGTAGCGGTTTTCGTAGTGTAAATGCAAAGCTTGAATAGTGTAAGGGATGCAACTTAACCTAAATGTCAATTTAATCTAATGTCAAAGCAATGAGTGCCAAAAAGAAAAAAAAATAAAATGCAAAGTGAGAGTTGTTGTCAAGACTACTGATTAAACACTGATCTTAAAACATGCATAATTATGTACCACGACAACAGACCGTAGTTCATTTTACCGCTAATTATAGGTCGTGACCAAAGTGCAATATTGACACGCCTAATAATAAAACTATATGCATGCATAATGTACTTTGTACAAATAGGAGCTTACTGTACTTACAATCGTCCTCAACACAGATAAGTGATAAATATTAACGAATAAAAACAATGTCAATTATATCATAATAATCAATCTGTCACAAAATATGCGTACCCTTTTGTGTTTTGCCTCTATCAACCATCGAAATTCACAATCTTCGATCAATAATAGAAACAACGATAACCAATTATATACCATACTATATTAAGCATACCTTCAGTTTGCTCGCTAATAATAATCGCTACCTTCAGTTTGCTCAGTGTCACTAAGTAAGAAAATATTCAAAGATACTCGTATACTTCGGCTAAAACTTTTTGTTCTCATAAATTGCTCGGTACTAAAAAACGACTATCTCATGGTCACCCTACCACTGGTCAGTGTAATACTTCGGTAAGGATAAAGTCAAACAGTAAGCAGACTAGCTGTCCGTAAGGTAATTGCGTTAACTCTCGACTCATCACAAATTATACCTTCAAAGCTCACGATTTACATGCGCAAATTCAGCGACAAGCAAAGCCACGTTTAATTGTATACTAGGAAAAAACTAAGTTGCAAGCTAAACTGTATTGGAACTGCGGATACTTCTGATTCTTCCATGTTTAAGCAAGTTAATGTTCAGTAAAGCAATTAAACATTGTCATTACAAAGTTTTTAAACGCTGTCTATTGTCTGTTCTTATAGATAGGGGTTGCAGATTTTCTGCGGAATTCCCGAGAGCCCTGTGTACTATAGATGACTGTTACCACTTACCATCAGGTGGGCAGTATGCTTGTTTAATTGTATAAAAAAATCTATGTATTGTATTCAAACAAATAAAACAGTATCATGTTTAAGCAGTGTCTCACCTTAAACAGAGTTTAAAAACAATTTAGAGTAACACAATGTTTAGATGGTTGACGATACACGAACTATTGAATTTTTGACAGTTTGTTCGGTTCTATGGGGCTGATTCTCGCGGATTCGAAAAATGTTCGAATTTTTTCTCGAGTTCTAGTCATATCTCTGCTAACCAGAGCACTGGACGAGCTACGCCATTTTTTGGAGTAACTAGACGCTTGGCTTGACTCGAGTAGTAGGAATCATTTCTTACTTCTTTATCTTACTATGAAAAAATATTTATTTTAGATAAATTATCCGCCAATAATATAATGTTTATTTGAATAAATAATATTTCGAAGTGTTTATTTAGCATTTTGCTAAGTTAAATTCTACAATTACTATCAAATGTAATTGAAAGTACATTACAAAACATATATTAGGATAATCAGAAAAAAGGTAAAGAAGTGATAAACATATATCATACTTGAAATTGTCGTCTCGACTGCTCCCGAGCCCGAGCAGTGGAAACAATACTAGCGAATGGCGGAGCTTGACATCTCCTGTGTTCAGATTGGCTAAACTGTGATAACTGCTCAAGAAAAAACTCTAATTCGAATTATTTTACGAATTATGCGAAAATCAGCCATTTGTTTTTATAATACGACAAAAAATTCTTTATCTATATAAATAAAAATGGATCTTCGAAATGTATGTACGCCCATAACTTTCGAACAACTGCACCAAATTGGATGATTCTTGGTTTTATGTATTCGTTATTTTTAGGACAAGGTTTGTGTAATATAAAAATTACAATAATTTAAACGAACATTTCTATAATTTTGTTAAAAAACATGGCGATACAAAGTACGCCGGGTCAGCTAGCTTAAAATAACTATGATAATTACAAAAAATGCACATTTTCGATTGTGAATAGTAATAATGTACTACTAATAACTTGTTTAAGGAATTTCATAATTAATTAACTATCATCGTTTACAGGTAATACTAAACATTTTCATTTTTAGAGGTATTTTCCAAAATAAAATGCATAGAGGCAAAATTTTTAAATCATGTTTCTAGTTTTTGGCGTATCTACATAAAGATAGAGGAATCATTTATATGTCTAACTTTCATATCTATTAGAGCTTTCACCGGCCTATGATAACAATAAGAAGGAACTAATATTTTCGAAGTATCGCCATACCCTACCATCATTCAAATTCTGTGACTGTACCTATATAAGAATCCTTGCTAGGAAAGATTTTGCCCATGGCTATCAAGGACGAACCTAACTTTTTACTATACTTTATTAAAATTTTATGTGCGTGTGGTGTGAGAGCTCTTTTTTTAAGGGTTATAATATTTTTACGAAATCAAGGAAGAATATAGGAAATAATTGTGAAAACATCATGGTGAAGATAAAAAAATTGTGAAATCTATAGGGAAAAAGTTCTGGTCAATTAACTGGAACACTCACTCTGCCAACCAGAGAAAAAACTGTAACTCCGGTTAAAAATGTATTTGATATAAATGTTCAACATTTTTATGTGGAATAATTGTGTTGAATTTGTGAAACCTATTCACAAATATTCAAAAGATTTTAACGGTTTATTAGGATTTGGTAAAGGTTTATTTGGAACACTCAATTCTCTTATGGTGCAGACGGAGTGTTCCAAAACTTACCAACTTTAGCTAAACAAATAGTTAATTTTCTTACTGTGTTTCAGGAGTATAACACAGAGTTAATTTGTGAATCAAAAATCTTGACGTAAAACATAACAGTTAGAGATTAAATTAAAAATTATCTTTCTTTATAACATCCCGTGCGAGAGCTCCGTATTTTAGATTTTATTTACATAACCCGAACTGATATACAAACGGAGGCCACATCAGAAATTGTGAAAATGGTATCACTAAAGTTTTGAAACGTTTTCTATATCTGAGATTGTTTAATTTTAACAATAATCAAATTTACTACATTTCTATGCGAGAAATTTTTTTAGGGTGTCCATGCATACATACAATAAAATAATATTGTTTGTACTTATAAAAAATATTTTTTTTGTTATTTATGCCTAAGGTACATGCTGGCCTAAAAGGTGCTTTATCACTTTAACCTTAAAGATGTCCAGATTATACTGATCCGGGAAAACAGTCCTCGGCAGAGTTTCACTCCTTAGCTGTTCGTACAATGAAAGCGAAATTGCTTCATTGCTTCATGCGAATGAGAGGAATATCAACAACATTAGTGTGAAAATCCTCGCCGCGCCTGGTCGACCGGTGGCGGAAAGGGGCAGGGGGATCAAATTATCTACGTAAAACTTTCGCACTCTCCGAAATGTAACCGAAAAAAAAACCGAGAGGCAAGCAGCAACGCGTCTTCGGTGGTCGAGGCTCTTGAGATTATTCTCAACGAGTGTGTCATTGCCGATTTGGCATAGTGCTCCACTGAGTCTAGTGAACTTGGAGGATTTTACATTCTTTACCCATACAACCATTTTCAGTAGCAAAATTTTATAAAAGTCACAGATTAGTTATAAACCGTAACAGTGTCGTAACTATTTCTATACTAATGACTGTGTGCGTTTTGGTTGCAGCGTCTAGTAACCGGTGTTATCACTTTGCTCTGAAAATGTTACAGTAAAAAGGTGTTGTAAGTACGTCAACAAATTCCGACATATTTTTACTATATTCATTTACGACACATTGTGTTTGTGTTTATGTGTAAATATTTTCGAAACTAAATAAATAATTGCAATGCTCAAACAAATGCACTAGCATAAAATTGCGTTTGACAGGAATCAAGCTATCGGTAAACAGTAAATAGTTAGTGCGTAATGAGGGTAGACAAAAAATGTGTCCCACAAAAAAAATTGTCACCCTACACATTTCTTGCTTAGAAATGTAAAAAAGTTGATTAATGTTAAAATTAAACAGTCTCAGAAATAGAAAATGTGTCAAAACTTTAGTGATAACATTTTCACAATTTCTGATGTGGCCTCCGTTTGTATATCAGTTCGGGTTATGTAAATAAAATCTAAAATATGGAGCTCTCGCACGGGATGTTGTAGAGAAAGTATATTTTTAATTTAATCTCTAACTATTATGTTTTACGTCAAAATTTTTGAATCACAAATTGGCTCTGTGTTATACTCGTAAAACACAGTAAGAAAATTAACTATTTCTTTAGCTAAAGTTGGTAAGTTTTGGAACACTCCGTCTGCACCATAAGAGAATTGAGTGTTCCAAATAAACCTTTACCAAATCCTAATAAACCGTTAAAATCTTTTGAATATTTGTGAATAGGTTTCACAAATTCAACACAATTATTCCACATAAAAATGTTGAACATTTATATCTAATATATTTTGAGACCGGAGTTACAGTATTTTCTCTGGTTGGCAGAGTGAGTGTTCCAGTTAATTGACCAGAACTTTCTCCCTATTGATTTCACAAATTTTTTATCTTCACCATGATGTTTTCACAATTATTTCCTAAATTCTTCCTTGATTTCGTAAAAATATTATAACTTTAAAAAAAAGAGCTCTCACACCACACGCACATAAAATTTTTATCCAACCTATCTAATTCATTCTAAAGTATTAGAATGAAAATATTTTATATATCTTCCAAAAATATGTGTTGTGAATAGTCTTTGGCATTGCAAATATCACTGTTGCACCAAAATTGTTGTTCATTTACAAATTCAATTTTACATTTTACTTATACTATTCCGTCACTATTACAAATTCGTGGTTTCTTTAGGTATTCATAAACAAAATTTCTTGGTCAGTTAAAAACAAAAATAAATGTAGGTAAACGTTGTATATAAAATAAGCTAAAACCAAGTAATACAAAAGAACCTTGTTGAAATTAAACTTTTACAACACAACAGAATAAATCATTTGTGAAATTTCGTAACCAGGTATCAGAGAGGATCCTGAGTCAATAAAATTGATGACATGACTGCGCAGAAAGACAAATTGTACGTGTGTCGTGTATGTTGTGATCGTAAGAATCGCTACACAAAAGCAACAATAGGAGATACAAATAAGAAATTCAAAAAATGAAGGGATAAATGGAATGTTAGCTTACGTGTGAAATTGATATATTTTAAAAAAATTTATTGACGTGACTTGCAAATTATTATCGAGTTGAACGTTTTTTGAAATGAGTTATAATTTTTTTAGACCTTGGAAAGGCTGGTCTATTTTTATCACAATTCGTTATCTGTTGTTTAATTAGGGAAGAAGAGGCAGATTTTTTTGGTATTGTATTATATAAAGGTTTCTTTGTGGTTTGTATTCTGATTAAGAATTGATAACGATGCAATTCATAGGAGCTAGAAACTCCTATGAATTTTTTTAATCAATAATTTGTTCCACAATTGGTTACTATTTATTGGTTACTATTAAAATATAAATAAATATATTATTTTAATCGAATCAAAGTTTATACCACCCAACACAACACACGCGCACTTGATATCATAAAAAAATAAAACTAAATGTTACGTTATTTTAAATATCATATTTGTAGAGCAATGCACGTCAAGATGTGACTTATTTATTCAAGTGGATCTTTATAATTATGTAAAACGAGAGAGAGACTGTACCAGAGTCGTTTTCGCAGTGGGTCTAGACAAAAACCTACACACTTATTTTTCGCAGTTGTTCCGTAGAAGAAATGTATGGAAATGACATTAGCTACGGAAAAACAGCGGAGATTATTATTATTATTTATTTATTCGGGGCTATTTGCGTCACTGCGACCTGCAAAGATCTATTGTGACTAGCCCCCAAGTAAGACTTATTAGGTTTTACATGTGCTCCTTTAGCTGGGCACTGTCTAAGAATGATAAGATATTCCCAGCTTGGATTGTTTTTATATCGTCTGGGTCGAGAATGTGTCTCCCCAGTTGTCGGTTTTTTTTGTGAATGAGGGGTTCACAAAAGCACGCTCCTGTTCGCAGAATCTGCAAGCATCAGTTTCTTTTAGTCTCATATTGAAGAGATGCCTGTTCAGCTTGCAGTGGCCAGTCAGAGCCCTAATCATCACGCTCAGGTTGCCCCTGTTGAGCTTCAATAGCTCGTCAGTGCGCTTACGAGAGTATGGTTCGATTAGTGCTTTTGAATGTGTTAACCCAGCCTGAGATTACTTCATAATCATCATCACAGCTCATATACGACCGACCATACGACCCCACCGAGGAGCACGAGCCCACCCTAACTAGTCGAGCGATTCGGCCTTAGTCAAACCACGCTGGCCCAGTGCGGATTGGTTGACTTCACATACACCTTTGAATTACATCGCAGGTGTATGCAGGTTTCCTCACGATGATGTTTTCCTTCACCGTAGGAGCGTCAGATAAATGCACATATGAAATTCGTGAAACGAAAAACACATTGGTACCTACATGGCAAGATCGATCGCGGGCCCCCCGATTCTACTCGGAGCACAGTCCAGTGCCGAAGTTACAGCGCCACCGACGCTCCGTGAGATTGCTTGCGACAAGCTAAATCTCATCTCCATACATTTTTTCTGCGGAACGACTGCGGTAAAATAAAGGCGTGGCTTTTGTTTACGTCCACTGGTACCACTATCCTACCTCTTTCTGTTGCCAAGCAGCAGCGGTGCTTGCATTGATGTTTCCGCGATTGAAGGGGTAGACAGAAAATTACTGGGTTCTCTGACTTAAAATCTTCTGTCACAAGTTGGCAACGTGCATTCGCATCCTTGGTGGACGTTATAAATTTACAAGTTTTACAGGAACAATATTATTATGTGCAAACAGGAGGCTCTGTCTGAAAATCAGCGCTATTGCTGCGCCGCGCCTCTGTCAATAGTAATAGCTGAGACAGGGACGTTTTTGGCCTCGCACAGCCACTTTTTTCTTTTACCTGTATATTTTGTTTTTGATGTTTGTACCTATATTGTAATTTAATCTATATATTTTTGTATCTGCGCGACCAAATAAATATTTTCCTTCTTTCTTTCTTTCAATAGGCGACTGTGACCACTTACCATCAGATGGGCAACCTGCTTGTCTGCCAACTTAGTTGTATAAAAAAACAAGTGCGAGTTGGACACGCGCATCGAGGGCTCTGTACAAAATTATCTTAGTATATACCGAGGGCCCCTTATAAACTCTTGTCTAAGTATATAAGTTCCTAACTATGTACATACTTATGTACGGGTTTCCTTACATGTGCTATAAGGCCTTGCTTCTTGCCAAATTTCATGATCCTCCTAGGTTAACGGGAAGTACTTGTTTTTGATTTCGGATTTTAGGTTTTGATTCTCTTCTGAAATTAACGAGAAGTATGTACTTGTTTTTGGTTTTCATTCTCTTGTGAAATCACAAAATTTGCGAAAATATGCGACATAAACGGTAACCTCTGATTGTGCTGACTTACAAGTACGAGTTTTTCTCAGCTGAAAGAGACTGTAAACCCAAGTATTTGATTTAAAATTCAATTAAATATCTTTACGCGTTCCTAAAGGGTCTTAACAGACTTACAGACGGACAACAAAGTGATCCTATAAGGGCTCCGTGTTTTTTTCCTTTAGAGGTATAAAACCCAAACAACATTATTAATTTTAAATAATTCACAACATTTTGTTTTGTATAACTATAAGTTGGCATTAAACAAGCAGATAATTCATCTGCAAGGTAGGTGACTATACCTATTGAACGTGTCGTTCTTGTGAGATTTGCGAATCTGCATTGCCTACGAGAACCACAACCACAGTTTCGCTGGATCCACCACTCCCCAGACGCACCAAGCAAGCACGATGCTAGCATATCTAGTCATAAACATTAATTTGTAGGCTACAAGAACACCTGTCGGAAATAAAAAAAAACTTTCCAAATATATAAATTCCAACTCATTTTTCTATTTAGAGCCGTGCGGCTGATCGTTTGAATTATAAATTGCATTGACCGACCGACTGACTGCCGATTGTCGCTATTTTCAAGCTACAAATGACAGCAGAAATAGTTAAGTAGATTTTATTTTTATAATTCTTTTGTGAAAACTTTGTGCGGTGATTAAAGTTATTATAAATGGAACATCATGGAATAACCTTCACAACAAAACTGGATCGATATATATGATATACTCGTATATACACTAGAGGGCTTATTCCCCCCAATTTCCGAACAGATAAAGTTACCTTTTTTCATTTAACTTGTATTTGCATTCATATTAACTATGGTTGGGACGTATCGTATGTATCATGCAAGGTTTAAATAATAAATTGTGTTTGTTAGAGCCGCAACTGAATGTTGGTGTCGCGCGCCTGCATGCAGAAAGCAAATCGCGTCGCTCCTCTCCCGCGCCGACCCGTGTACGAACGAGGTACAAAATATATGGAGCAGCAACCAATTGGTATGCTGCACGCATACCGAGTGCAGTTTTTGCCCGATGCGTACCGACCCGTGAGCGAACTGCTTTAAAGTAAAAAGGTTGCATCTACATATAATCGAACTGCGCTGAAATAATAGAGCTCGACCCGATCGTCTTTTGTTTTTTTCCACTACTACGTCGCAACTTATTCTTAATCAAATCACATAATTTTTTTTTTACTATTTTTGTAAATGTAAACGTATTTTTTCAATTAATTTTACAATTTTGAATTTTCTGTGATACTTTTATGTGACTATGTTAACATGGGTAGGTTTCGGCTTGATGAGGTATTGCCAAACACGTTAATATATACTGATTTTAAATGGCATAACTATCGGGTGATTGTTTTAATTCATCAAACTACAATATATATTTTAATTATAAAACACTGGAAACTGCAAATGTTTATTTTATTCATCGCTGGCCAAATCAGTGAAGTTCAGTCAGCTCGATTTTCACACAAATAAAGCGATTGGCGTTATCCAGTTGTAGCAGTGTCTATGATTTGCACTGTACTGGAGTCGTACCTTTATTTTGTAAAGACTGTAGTAGGTACAACAACTTAATGCTGTATCCTTGCACGCGAAAAATACACTAGAATACTTAAAAAAAATATCGAAAAACGCAGTACCTACAATGATAAATTATCTGTAGCCGTCAATTAATGTAATAAAATGTTATAATATCATTAACCGCCGTTATTAAAAACTTTAATTTGATATTTCATAATGAAAAATAATTACCTTAAAATTTTACCCTTGAATTGATAATTTACCAGACCTTTAAATTGATCTATACCATTCCCCCTCTTAATTTACTGAAAACAGTGAATAAAAATCACTTTTAATCACTATTTTGGTGTTTGAATTTAGAACACACCGATATATTCGACTTACATCTCAATGCTGCACAACCTACTTGTACAAAAAATACTCGATGTTGAATGTCTATGTTCGCTTCAATGTTTATTTTTTTCGTAGTCAAGGTATAAAGTATAGTGTGCAACTCTTGAATAAAACGAATTTATACCGAGGGCCATGAATGACTCGCGTCGCTGAGGATTCTAACACTTGAATCAGTCGTTAGAATCCTTCACTTGCTCGTGATTCATCTATGGCCCTCGCTTTAAATCCGTCCTTTATTCACTAGTTGCATAATATACTATTTTACCATTGACGCTCGACAAAAAGCTCGCGATTCTTCAAAAACTGTGAATAAAAGGCTCTTTGTTTCACTGGGTGAATAAAAAAATATTAATTTGAAACATGCGCGAATATAAGGATTATAGTAAGAAAAAAAGAAAACGTGCAAAGAGGTTGCACACTCTCGCTATAAAACATCACATCAGGTAACTTCCTTATGTATGCAGATGACAAAAAAATATTTAAAGTAATTAAAACTGAACAGGACTGTAATGCCTTGCAAAAAGATTTAGATGCATTAGAGGAGTACTGCAAAATTAATAAAATAACTATTAACGCTCTTAAATGTCAGTGTATTACATTTACGCGAAAGAAAAATAGTCTAAAATATACATACAACTTAAACAGCATCCCAATTACAAGAGTTCCAGTTATTCGCGATTTAGGTGTAATGCTAGATGAAAAAATGTTGCTTGATGTACATATAGAATCGATAACCAAAAAGGCGTATAGAAATCTTGGTTTTGTTTTACGCTCCTGTAAACCTTTTCATGATTTAAATGTTTTAAAAACTGTTTACTACGCATACGTCCGCAGTATTCTTGAATATGCCAGTCCGATCTGGTCACCACAATATAAAGTTTACATTGAATGTTTGGAACGCATACAAAAAATATTCATTAGACATCTGAATTATAGAAACAAATGTTCATTCGCAACCTATCTTGAAGCTTGTCGCAAGCACAATATTTTTAGCCTTGAGGAGAGAAGAACAATTGCAGACATGTGTTTTTTATTTGACATAATTCGTGATAATATTGATTGCCCAGAACTTCTAGCTGGTGTAGCGTATAGCACGCCTGTTCGCCGTACCCGCCACACACCGCTGTTACATGTCCCACGATGCACCACCAACTACGCTCGCAATGAAACTCTCACACGCTTATGTAACACATTCAACGTAAAATTTGGTAGCGAGGATATTTTTGCACTGTCTAAATCGGTGTTTAAGAGACACATATGTGAAACTATTCATAATTGGATGTCTAAATAGTCTCACCGAACTTCTTCCACTTTAGTAACCTAATTATTAATGTTTGCACACTAAAATTAATGTCTTGCACTTTCTGTTATATACTTAACTTATGTTTTGTTAAAACGTGTAACTCGTAAACTCGTATTTACTTAAAGATATGAACCCAAAAACCTGTAATTGGCTTTACTAATTGATAGTCACATTTAAGTATCTTAGACTGTAACAAGCTGTTGGTTTTTGTAAATAAATAAATAAATAAATAAAAAGTACTAAAACCACCAAAACGTAATAACTAAGTTTCAAAAACTATTCTAATTTTACAATTAGTTTCTAGTTCTTTTGTTTTCTATTGTTATTTTATGTAGGTATTACCCATAGTAAAATTTGATTCATAATCACCTGAGTAATTATTTTCTCGCAGTCAATGATAAAAAGTAGAGTAACTAACACGTGAAAAAAAAATCATCTCGGTTCTTGTATCCCTTGATCCGCTCAGGATTCTATTCTAGAATCCTTCGTTCCTCTCGGGATACAACTTAGAGCCTCGAAAAGAATTTACCTTTTTCTCACTTGTTGGGTAATCTACTATAATCCTATTGTTGAAGCTTAGATTCGGTTCAAATAAATTATTAATAAAGTTTGAAGTTTAAAGTTAACTGTAATATGTAATTCCGTTTTAATCGATATTTCACTTGAGACTTTCAGCAGTTTCATTAAGCATCCAACGTCAGTTTATTCGGCAGAGGCTGAAGGAGTTTACGGAGATTAAAGGCGGACTCAACTTCAAATAACAACTCCTAAGCCTTCACTGAAAAGAGAAATACTTGGGAAGACTGTATTTGCGAACTTTCATTTTCTTTATTGAAATTGTAACAAAAAAATCTGCTTTTTACAGTGTAATACGATTTCGTATATCATAATTATTACGTTGGTTTAACGCAGAATGCCATCATTTTCATTAACAATTTCCATAAAAATATTAACACTAACTGTGTAGATAGATACTAAATATATAAGCTGAAAGAGGGAATGCGCAACTCACCCTAGATATAAGAGTAGTCAGAAATACATAAGAACACAATAGATCAATAAGAAAATGAAAATAACAAAGGCACGGACCACGAGTCTGTGGTGATTATAACTAAAATAATAAAATAAAAATACATAAGCTACAGAAATCTCGTGTTTTACACTTTTTAGTGTTGAGTACGACTAGCCGATTTTTTGAAGACACCATCTAAGTTTTATTTTAAAATACAATTAATACTTGATTATATCACTGTTATCTAGATTTTAATTTGTTATTGTAACATTGTTTCAGGTAAGACGGATATCGCCGCTTTATCTTTAAAGTATAGTTATAATCTCGGTAAGTGTTGGGCTATTGGATAAAAAGTATACCGCTCATCAATGTATACAGGATGTACCACAGCGATGCCACGTCATGGAGAGAAAGTACCTTAAATACCGTAAATAGAAAATTTTACTGAAGAAGACTTTATTTTGATTTTAAAAACAATCCGAACTGCATGCTGCACAGTTTTTTGAATAATCGCCTGTCTAAACCAGGAGTCGAAACCGGTAAAATTAAGAAAATTAACATCATGTATTTTTATGATACGTTACACCCTATTAGAACCTTACCACCTCCCTTGGTTTATCGGTGAAGTAGGTACTAAGCCCACAAGACTGGCTACTACTCTCTTACGTCTGTTTGTTAAATACCTTACAATATTAATATAATAATTGTTGTGTTTTGAAAATTTAAGATAGCTAGTTTGTCAATTGCTGAGGAATGTAGGTGAATCTCGCTGCTAGCATCATCATTATCGTCAATTACCTTCGGGCGAGATGAAGATCACTGCTGTTTGTCAAAAACGTGAAAAGAACAAATATCTGATATTAAAGAGCCCACTTAAACTATTTGCATTGAAGGAAACAATGTCTCGTTGAATAAAGCAAGGGGCATCTGGAATATTTCAAATTAACAGACGAGGCTCCGCGTCGGTTCCTCGGCGGGCAGGCGGACTCTTAATTGCTCAGTTTAGTTGCGTTTTGTTTAAGACAATAATTAATTTCCGTTTCCCAGCCCATTTAGCCTTGCGTAATAGATGAATGCAGTATTGGTTGTCCTCTAGCGTTTAATCGCATCACCAAGGACTTCAAAACGAAGCGAAATTTCGATTATATTACTTTCTTTTTACGATCGAATCGATACCTAGTTATTAGCAGTGAATACGATCTACTTTAAAACTAAATACACAGTTCGGAAATATAAGGAGTTATTTTTTAATTGGATTTTTTTTGAAATATCCAAATAAAGGGCGATGGGACCAAGACCGCTCTACAATATAAATAATAATTTAGATTAGAATCAACATTTCAAATACGCATCAGTCGCAATCAGTATCACTTAGAAATACTTTAGAATTCGTGTGACAATGTATCAAATTACAATTTTAGTATCTTTTGAAATCATAAAGCCAAAACGATAACCCCGCCAATAATTATCACCCCTCTTATGAAATACGCTCTACTGGACACATTGGCCTTCCTGAAGGGTAGCGGTTATCTGTCAGTAGAGACTACAGAACTTCGTACGTTTATCAACAAATCTTAATCTTCACGCAGGTGAAGTATTTGCCTATATTACAACCCTTAACCCCATTTTTACATATACTTACATCCTACTTCCAATACAAGTATAATAAATATCAATAATTCTACAATTTCAACTCCTATCAAATTGATACGCATAAACTAACTGCTCTATTAAATTTTAAGCTTCAGTTTACGCCGTACGGCGCGATTTATTTCCAAAGCCCGATTACGTCCCTATCGAGGCTAAGACAATCGATTTAATTAATTCCTTAGTCAAATCCGATATCGATTACTAATCGGCGATAATCGAGTGACTCGATTACAAGCAATTAAGGTGGCATTGGCGCGAGTTCTTAAGGCAGCTGGTGCGTGCGGCGCGTCTTCTGTGCGGCTTTGACGGCGTTACATTTACAATGCGTTGAAACGCCACGGGATGTAGACTTGAACTATTTACTAGATTTAGATTCAATTTACCGATTAGTAATCAATTTGATTCGAACCGAAATGAAACAAAAGTTTTATTTCTGTCATTGTATAAGGTCAAGCTTATAAGCTTATAATATGATGCACGGTACCGCGCGATACAAGATCCGACTACACAGCTCATAGTGTAGGTACTACCCAAAATTGGTTATCTAAGGAATACCTAAAAGCAGGGCATTTTTAAAATTGTGTTTATGAAGAAAACGTACCCCTGCTGGGGCAAGTGTGTGGGCAAGTGGGGTAAGTGTACTGGCATACGAACGCTTACAACACGCGGGACTGGTGATCCCAATCATTACCTACCTATTAAATGTATACCTTATGTTCTATTGCTAATAACGAGTATACCACTCGTACCAGCAGGCCTATTATGGATCTTTCATCGTATGACATGGTATAAATTTTGAGAAAAAGAAGCAATAAAATGCTTCATTTCGTATTACCGATCTCCAATGATATCATCACTTTGGCATAATTTCAATGTTGTCATCATGATATAATGGACGAATGATCAAAAATCTGACCGAAAGTCTTATTTCTCATTTTGCAAAATGATTTCATATGATATCATTTAAAAACCATGAGATCGGTAATAGGCCTGCAGATCCACTTGTTTCTTACGTGTATTAATTTCAACAGCTTTAGGAAAATCAGTGGACATTTCTCGCAATGTACCCTTTGAATCAACTGTGAAACTAGCGCTCCTCACTGACCAACCTATTTTCAACTATTAATCAATAAATTCGCCCACGTGAGCACATAAGAAACATTATAAGGCCATCCGAGACGCTAAAAATAACGCCCGTTAAAACTTTGAAAAGTTATCGTGTGAACTAGTTCTTTCAGAAAACGGCACTCTTTAGACTAAAATATTACCACTGAGACTTGGCGCTTTGAATACTGCAACATACACGCGCGTTGATTTCTTGTTGTTTTTATTTTCTACTATCTTTAAACTCTTAATAATTATTTATTGAGTTTATATTTTGTACCTTATAAACGTATTACTAATGTATGTTGTGACCCTTTGTTTACGCTAACGGCATGTGTGGGTAAAGCATTTTATGAAATGCCCGTCCCGTTCCAGAAACAATTAAATAGCCCAAACTACCCATCTTAATTTTAACAAATCTCTAATCAATTCCATCTCAGTAAGGTGAACTTAATTGCACTGTGAATTAATAACGAGTCGGGACCCTGCATTTCCATAATCCAGGGCAGATTATGCTAAACTGGCCTCAATTATTCCCGGACATTTTTAGGTCTGCGGGAAGGGTTAGTCGGGAACATATTAAGTAAACCAAATCTCATTGAGGAATCAATTGCTATAAACACGGACGGATTCTGTGCACGGGCCACTGACTATAAGCCGCGTCGACGTTGTGAAAGAAATGAAAGAATTGAAAATTCTATTAGAAAAATATCTTAAATTTAAAATGTTTAAAATATCAAAAAAGGAGGAAGTCCTTACTCCTTGCTTAGCTCTCCCATGCATTCTGGCACATCTACATGCGGATACTTTTGAAGATGGTGTTGATTTCTATGTTGAAAATATTTTTACAAAAAATAAAAACCGACACCAAAATCACCAAATAGTCAAAAATAATATAAGAATACTAGGCTTGTCCGCGACTTCGTACGCGTGTTGTTTGTACGACAATGAATCACTAAAAGAGGTACTCTATGGGTAAATAGGTATTCTATTGCAAATTATCTCCATATATACTAGAAAAACGGGTGGTCAAACTAAATTTTAAAAAAAATTTGCCCCCGACAAATATATTCTGCCCTTTATAAAGAAGGAATTAATCCTTAGTTTTATTCATTCCATTGCGTCGGAAAGCCGCTATGTAAACAAACCCACAGCAACTTTCCTAGACGCAGTGCATTCTGCTGTCCAAGAAATGCTGATGGCCAATAACTTTTGAACAGCTGAATAGATTTTCATCAAATGAACTTATGCAACCGCAATGAAATTCCCCTTTACTTTATAAAATCAACATCAAAGAGAGAGAGAGGAGACGATAATTTAGCATTTCATGGATTCACCGTGCGGGAGCCGGGTCCATCGCGTTACAGAGAAAAGAGCCAAGAGTAGTGCCTAGGGCTTACGACCCAGGTGCAGGTTTAAGTAGTTACTTTACAATGCATCAATATTCACCTTCACCACTCCGGCTCCTCTCTCTGCCTAATCATATTTGATACGATTCCGTCAGTGCCGCCTTTGTTACGCGGTTTAATATTGAGCTCACGGACGTTCTCGATAGGCCTAGATATTTTAGCAATTGTATAAGGATTTTGCCGGAATACCTCTCGCGCCTACTTCTACCGCATATAAGTGAACATAATAACCGTTTTTTGTGATATCGTTGGTAAGATCGTAGTATCTATTCAATTTAAATGTGTGGTCTTTGGGAATGTTATTTTCCCACGGCATCGGCACGGTGAGTTCGATGAGTAGCACGTGCTTTAGTATCCGAGAGTAAAGCAAAATGTCTGGCTTGGATGCAGTAATTGCTACGTCAGACGGAAACTTGTATTGTTTATCATACGTATTGGACACCGGATTGGACAAGGGTCCAATCCGGTGCCGAGCCTATAATCGAATAGGGTTTATTTTAGAGCCCTCTTTGGTGAATTGGATGAGGCTTGTGGTTGTTGTCATCCCTTTCTGGGCTCTTGCGACCGCTTGACTGACTTCTTCCCGTATGATTCCTAAGACCTTATCAGGACGTCGCGAGTAATGACCCTTTTCTAAAAGAACTCTGCATCCCACCAGTATATGCCTAGCTGTTCCAGGTGCTTCGCCACACGTATAGCATGTTTTTTCTGTGGCTATCCCCCATCTTATTAGATTACATTGGTCTGGGAAAGTCATCTGGAAGGCGTTAATATAGAATTTCAGAATTACAGCCGACCAATGAAATAGTAGAGGTTTCCACTTCAGAGCTGGCGTAATGCAGAATTCACCGATAGTTATCCAGTCATTTTGCATCTCCAAGTTCATTGCGTGTACTCTATATTTATCATTCTCATCGTGGTGAAGAAATGATTTTAGCATTTCTTTGTCTTCCGGTTTTTTGATCAAACTTTGACAGATTTCGTGTAAATGAATTAAAAAATTATATATTACTATAGGTAGGTATATTAGGTAATAAAATGACAACTTTCAACAAATAAGCAAAAAAATTATGATAAGTAAACATAGGTGTAGGGACTAAATTTTTTTGCCTTATCACGGTAAAGATATAAAAACAATGAATTTTCACGGGAATTTTTGATTGATATGACATGTAACACTAAACTATGCAGGTCTCAGAATTGTTCTGAGATGTAAGTAATAGATTTGACAGGAGAATTTACGCCCGCCATGTGTTTTTCTTCATTGGCGTAGTCGATTTGTCCTTATTTTTTGGATAGGAATCTCTCTGCTTCCTCTGGGAATTTTGAAAAATTCTTCCTTAGTGGGCGCTTACATAAGCCAACGAAGCTTTCCTTGTGAAGAATTTCATGCTTCTAGCTTCAGTAGTTTAGGCTCTAGATTGATACCTCAGTCAGTCATCAAAGCCTTTTATAAATATAAATGTACAACACCACATTTTTATATTAAATTTGGTGCCAAATTTTAACTAACTACATTTAAGGTGCGTACAGGGCCCTACTCACACAGTACAATAATGCATTCAGGAGGCTGATGTGGTTGCCACGGCACTGTAGTGCGTCGGGGATGCTAGCAGCAATTGGAGTCGACAGCTTTTCGGCCATCATTAGAAAGCGTATATATAGCGTCCCTGATGTAACGGGTGCGGGGCAGCACCAACAGCCTCCTGAAGACGGTCGAAGCGAGACTGGGTGTGGACAGTATCATTATGCAGCACTAGACTCGCATCCAGCTCGCCAAAGACACTAAAATTAATTATAATAATTTTAATAATAATAACTGCTTACACTAACATAGTTTGTAAAATTAATTGTTACAAACCATATGAACCTTTTCATCCGTATTAAATGCATTTTTTTTATTTATTAGTTTATTAATTGTGCCTATATTTTGTAAGATTTTCCAGGGGACCGTTTCTTCACACCAATTTCAATATGAAAATGTGATATTGCATGTGTTCTTATATTATTGTTGACTTTTTGTTGTTTTGTGGTCGGTTTTTATTTTTTATTAAAATGATTTAGTTTATGAAATATATGCTTAATTTTATTTTAAACTTATGAAATATATGCTTATCAGAATTACAAAAACACCAGAATAAATTAAAAAAACGCCTTTCGCTCTAAACAGTTTTCAAAGAATTATTTCCGAAGTCCTAACGAACTATTTGTTTAGGAGTTCTACTTACCTTAATTACTTGAATGAATAGAATTACGCGACTACGTGTCAATAAGTTCCCATTATATTGAAGGAACTATCCTCTAACTCCTAACCTACTGAAAACCTTCCATCATCAGCTCAGTAACATGATATGATGATTACCAGGTGCAGATACCTGAATAGAATATCTTTTACATCTCTCATGTTCGGTAAGTAGGTCCTTATTACCCCCAATTGTAGGTGACCAATTAGCGCTCTAGGGTAATAATGCAGCTAGAAAAGCCCTAGGGCTGTAAGTAATTTATTGCCAGTATGATGGTTAGATGTACGCGAACTTTTTGAAATAGTGAAGTGTTTTTTTTTATTACTTACCGCCCTAGGGCTTTCCAAGCTACATTATTACCCTATAGCGCTAATTGGTTACCTACAAGCCCTATTTGGGGGTAATAAGGACCTACTTACCACACAATCACACACACAGTAAATTTTAATAGCTTCTGAAATTCGAAAAAATGTGCTGTGTCATACATTTTACATAAAACATTTTTTTTCTGATTCTTAGAGTTAGTCCTATAGTTCGGAGGTTGATGGTCTGAACAACGCTTTAAATGTCATCACAATTTCTTGGAACACCTTATTAATAATTTGACATCTATAGTTTATAGTATCTTACTACCACAAAAAAGTTAATAAGTAAGATATGTGTAAGGATTTTAGTGATTTGTATGAAGACAAACCCAGTTAGCCGATCAAAGGAAAGACACTTTAGGTTATAAATTTATAATTTAATGAAAATCCCATAAAAATACGCACGATTTCATGGCGGAACAGCTGCACACACATCATATTTTGATGAGCTACCTATTTTAAATGGCAGACATCAAAGGCAAGACGAGGAAATTGTTTGACTCAATCGCAAACAATCTATTTCGCTAAATTCACACAAGACGTAGGTACTTATTGCAAAGTAATGTGAGGGGAAATCTGTTTGAACATTTTATCGCATCTTCAGCAAATTTAAGTCTTTACCATTTTCCTTTTTTTCAATTGAACCCATCGCAAAATATGCATGGCTATGTTAACTTCCCCGAGGAAGTAAAATCAGGGACAAAACCTATATATTTATTGTCACGGTCATATTTTTGCTTAGTGTTACAATAACGTGTACGTTATAAATACGTATACGATACTTACAGACCTAGTCCACGCTTCGTGAACCAAAAAAGGCATGTTCATTTGCAAGGATAAATACAAAGATACAAGATAATAACTACATTCTCGATTTATATAAA
Source organism: Schoenobius gigantellus (assembly GCA_963935595.1). Taxonomy (NCBI): domain Eukaryota; kingdom Metazoa; phylum Arthropoda; class Insecta; order Lepidoptera; family Crambidae; genus Schoenobius; species Schoenobius gigantellus. The sequence goes on along the minus strand of OZ012541.1, from coordinate 41,617,946 downwards.
ATACAAGATTTCTATGTTTAATGAGTTATGACACGCAACATGCAGAAAAAACGGTTTTCTAGTTGGGGCTTTTAATGTAGTCAAGTTAGTATCAGTTACATATTTTCTGGGATGTTCCTGAGCATTACCATGCTGTTTACCTGCAGGGAGGGACTGCAAAAAAAAGGTGAAAGTATTATAATAATAAATCATGATTCAAGTAAACAAGACTCATAGGGTCTTAAAACTTATTACTGAGTTAGTAAAATATCTGGGTAATTTAATTAAATAGGTAATATGTAACGACAATCAAGCCGGCCCGCGATCATCGTCAGGATGATGTTGGTGCTGCCCCGCACCCGACGCACCAGGGAGCCACACCTTTTGCGCATCGTTGCGTAAAAGCACTGCAGAAGCGAGGCAGCCCTAACAACACTCTGAATAGCTGCTGACCCACAGGCTGCACGTGTAAAATGAAGTGCTCTGTGTATGCTGAAATCTCTAAAAAAGTAATTTTGACGATGCTCCAGCAACGTGCTGGACGATGCTCCAGCTCCAAATCTGTGCGAGCCAGCATGTTTTACCGATATAGCGCCCTCCGATCCCTTTTAATGTCAGCATCTTTGAGTTCGGGAGTCAAAATGTAACCAAGATATTTAAAATTACGAACGCGTTGTAACTCACAGTCGTTTAGTAAAAAAGGCAGTATAGAATTCCTTCTGTGTGCATGTGATTAATTTTTGAACTTTTTCACTCGATAGGAGCTCAAAGATTCATGGTTCCCCTGGCTGGAAGTGTAAGCTTTGGTTTTATGATACTTCTCTATCGGCTATCGGTGTCTGTTCTTGTCATCACGAACTGCAAGTTGTGTTGGATTTTGTCAAACCATCTTATCGAAATTGGGTTTCAATCTTCTCATTTTGTCAGGTACATCGAGACAGTACATCTGTCAGGTACATCGAGACAGTGAACTCATCTTGGAGGCATACATTTTGAACAGAAATCTGTTAAATTGATAGTTATATGATATATCAATGTCGACAAGATTTAGAGAGAGATTAAGAACCTGTTTTTGATTCATGGTCAACTTTATCAAATAGTCAATGTAATGGTATTCAAAATGTATATCTGAATTTCAATCAGTTATATTACCAATTCCAATAGGAATGAGCGATATGAATCCTACCAGATTTTTGAAACATGTATCGTTGCAATTTTGCAAATCGGATATGCGACTTTAGCCTTAATACATTAACTTACGGATCAAACTGCCATGTATAAATAATGTACTATTAAATATGCCGGGATTTATATTTTGTTATTGATCCAATAGAAAATCTTATAATAAGATTTCAACGATTTAGCAAAAATTTATTATTGTATTTCTACAGCGAGTGCCAACACTGGATTCCAGTATAAAGGAAAGTATATTTGCTAATTATTCGTAAAAGTCATATTATAGGTAAGATTTAACATCCCCAATATCACAGGTAATGTTTATCATTAGACCAAAATATGTGTACTTCACCTTTACATACGCAGAATAATATCGAATCTCGTATCGAATCTTCAAAGTATTTCACTTATATGTAGGCTCAAAAAATATCGAATATCGATATACATAGTTTCAATTTGATATCCTACAAAACCGATATTGATCCCTTCTTAAATTTGTTAGGTTAGGTTAGATTAAAATATCTCACATAATCATTTACTCGTATCTTATATTTTGATTAAAAAAATATGTGAAGATTGGAAAATCAGCTTTACAGAAACATTAAAGGTTATGAAAATATAAAGAGAACGAAGATATTACTGGTTTTTTATTTATGCTTATAAAACTTATGAACAACATATAAAAATACGTGAGTATACTATACAGGGCTCCATAAATAGAAGTTATGCTCTGTGATCCATGAGCTTGGCCGGCGGCGCACCTAATCTTGTTTTTTATCGCGGTTTCGCTCATATTACGTTTATTTTTTTCAGGCGAGCGCCCGGCCTACATGTCAAATAGTAAAAGTAGTAATAGGTATGAGTAGTAAGCGACAGTGAAAAGAAAACTGTAGAGGAACTGGGTGTCATGGCTGGTTAAGCGCATCTCTTGCGTTTCGGCCATTATGGCTTGCACTCACTTCGTGGAGGGCCTCCACAAGGTGCTCTCAGATCTGGTGTTTTACCACTAAAATGGCAAGGTTCAGAAGACATGTTAATAGTATTTGTTGCGCCTTGTGCTTTATAATTATGGCTAAGAGCAAAACAATATTTAAACAAACACCGCTATTGCAGCGTATAGAGCCATTTCATTCTTACTGTGGTTATAATATTGTTTTTCCTTCCTGTTTAAAAATGACATATTCTATGTAAACCCAACATAAAGTAAGTAAAAGCTGAACTCTTCGACAGCTGCCTGGCTAACCTTGCCTATAATTATCGGAACACAACAACTCTATTAAAATTGTTATTCTGGCAACAAGCTATAGAAGACGGTCGTAGCCAGCCAGATGGGCTCAGAAGCCCTACCACTAACCAAACCAAGCAGAAAAATGTTTGAAAGAAAGTGTGACATCAACGCGTGCCGGCGTGCCATGAGAACCACCACACTATGCACATGCAATATTTATACCCTCTATCGATCTTGAAACACGTCACGACTAATTGGATCACCGCTGATCCGAGCTCGACATGTGACTCATTTAGATTGAATGCGTAACGATGACTATACTTTTATTAGACATTGGGAAGTGATGTATGGTGAAATAAGCAGTATAAATGTTGTTAATACCAAAATATTTACAAATGTTAACACGAAGATGTATTAAGTATTAATTACACAACATTATTTAAACGTTGGATTATTTGGATTTTATTGTGATTCTTAGAATTGTGATCACAAAGTGTTGTAAACTAGAAAAGGAAAACTAAATGAAGTGTTTTAAAGTTATTACTAGTAATCTTCAATAATAACTACAACTTGCATTCATGTTCATGTAATCAAGAAATATCTTTTTTGGGTTTTTGAAGCTCTTTGCCTTCATCTCACTCTCTGATGGTACTACAAGACAGTACGACAAGAAGGTGAAGGCGAGCTTCACTTGGACTCCTCAACAATTAAGGAACAGACAAACTTAGGTAGCTAGCCAGGCGGACTGAGAAGCGCTTCCACCAACCAAGTCAAAAAGAAAAGCTTCTGGCCCCATGCGAACACGAACCCCGAACCTCCCGATTAACACCTGGCGGTCTTAACAACTAGACCACGGAGGCAGTAAAAACAAAAGGAAATTGTTACTTGACCAGTTTCCACGATTAACGACACGCGTTGAAATTACTTGTATAACAGTTTCGTTTTTCATCTAGACACAAAGAATATAAAATTAGATATCTCTCACCATCTTAGAAGCATGCGACAGCTTTCTCACCCAAAGTTCGACTCTTTGGAATTCATTGAAAGAAAAAAGGATGAGCCGAATTACGTTGTTTTATATGTTACGTCGGTCACCTCTTTTTAACTATTCGTGAGCTAAAGTGCTACAAGTTTATATAGTCTGTTGTATCTGTGCTTATCTGTGATATCAGATGTGGCTCCAGTGTAGAAATATTCTTTCATGTTCAGCAAGCCGCATAATAAATTATTTTTAAAAAGACCTAAAAAGATAACATTATTAATTTATTTTAAAATACGACAGAATAATTTTTTTGGCGCATCTAATTCTTTCTTTCTCTACGCCACCCAAAGAGTAAGGTGTACAATAGCCTAAAATAACTGTTACTCAATGGATAAATTAATGAACACTAAGAAAAAATAACTGCAGAAGTGTACAAGATATACGTAATGACGCCATGTTATTCAACCCAAATTATTGTTTTTCGTTCACGTACCGATACCGTGCTCGTATCGTATTGTAATCGCTCACGATCTTCGGCTGTCATCCAACCGTCTAGGCACCGTTTTGTTCGAGGCCGATGGGTCGAAAACTCGTGATCGCGGGCCGGATCGGCTCAGAGTCGAGGCGCGCCCGCGGGCAGGGCTGCCGGAGATACAAAGAGTCCCAAATAAACCGCTATCAAGTTTCCCAAGAAATAGTATTTGTATTGAAAGGCACAAAAAGAACACAATATTTTTAATGTACGCTATTACGTCACTTCATGATGAATTTATTAGTGTTGCCCCGATTGTGGGTCTTGCCGAATGTCGAATTCGACCGAATGTTCGGTTTAAATATGTGCCGAAACTGAAGTTCGGTCGAAATTTGGTATCTTGCCCAGCCAGTACAGTTTACAATGAGATGCTCTTCTCAGAAGCCGGGAATATTTATGAAGAGAAAAGAAAGCGTCCTCTCTCAGAAAGGGCTGAGACGTTAACTTTCCTCCACCACAAACTGCCACTGGTTAATAAAAATATTAAGAGAAAATAATGTTTTTGACAATTAATTAGTAAAGTCAAAGTAAAAATTTAATTATCTAACCTTGCTGATAGATAATATTAAAATCGATAATTTTATTAAAGCATATTTTTGATACTTGATGTTTCTTTGTCTAAAGAAATAAAAACAAACACGAACGAACATCATACCCATCTACTAACAAATTACAAATCATCATTTGATCTAGATTTTATTTTGAAATACACTTCTCCACTTCTTATTTCAATTAATTTAAGCTACCGAATTTCGGCCGACATTCGGCAGATCTAATCGAAATTCGACCGAGGACGAAGTTCGGTAAAAGCTGCCGAACTTCGGCAATACCGAATGTGAAACAAATTTCGGTGCATCGCTAGAATTTATCACCACAATGTTCAGATCAAATTACATAGCTATATACGTACGTATTAGGTCCTTAACGCTCTTTCTTTTTAACCGACTTCAAAAAAGGAGGAGGTTATCAATTCGGTTGTATTTTTTTAATTTATTTTTTTTATGTTTGTTACCTCATAACTCCGTCATTTTTAAACCGATTTCCAAAATTCTTTTTGTATTTGATAGAGTATACTGCAAGGGTGGTCCCATGGTCACCAAAGTCAGGATCGGATGATGGGATCCCATAGAAAAACCGCTATCAAGTTTCCCAAGAAATAGTATTTGTATTGAAAGGCACAAAAAGAACACAATATTTTTAATGTACGCTATTACGTCACTTCATGATGAATTTATTAGTGTTGCCCCGATTGTGGGTCTTGCCGAATGTCGAATTCGACCGAATGTTCGGTTTAAATATGTGCCGAAACTGAAGTTCGGTCGAAATTTGGTATCTTGCCCAGCCAGTACAGTTTACAATGAGATGCTCTTCTCAGAAGCCGGGAATATTTATGAAGAGAAAAGAAAGCGTCCTCTCTCAGAAAGGGCTGAGACGTTAACTTTCCTCCACCACAAACTGCCACTGGTTAATAAAAATATTAAGAGAAAATAATGTTTTTGACAATTAATTAGTAAAGTCAAAGTAAAAATTTAATTATCTAACCTTGCTGATAGATAATATTAAAATCGATAATTTTATTAAAGCATATTTTTGATACTTGATGTTTCTTTGTCTAAAGAAATAAAAACAAACACGAACGAACATCATACCCATCTACTAACAAATTACAAATCATCATTTGATCTAGATTTTATTTTGAAATACACTTCTCCACTTCTTATTTCAATTAATTTAAGCTACCGAATTTCGGCCGACATTCGGCAGATCTAATCGAAATTCGACCGAGGACGAAGTTCGGTAAAAGCTGCCGAACTTCAGCAATACCGAATGTGAAACAAATTTCGGTGCATCGCTAGAATTTATCACCACAATGTTCAGATCAAATTACATAGCTATATACGTACGTATTAGGTCCTTAACGCTCTTTCTTTTTAACCGACTTCAAAAAAGGAGGAGGTTATCAATTCGGTTGTATTTTTTTAATTTATTTTTTTTATGTTTGTTACCTCATAACTCCGTCATTTTTAAACCGATTTCCAAAATTCTTTTTGTATTTGATAGAGTATACTGCAAGGGTGGTCCCATGGTCACCAAAGTCAGGATCGGATGATGGGATCCCATAGAAAATCGAGGAAAACACTAATTCTACTAACACCATTACCACCACCACCATTACCAATACCAGCTCACCGAAGGTGAGCTGGTATTAAATTAGGGTTTCTTTCACTAAAAAGATTTCATTCACTAAAAAGATAAAAAAATTTTTTTTTTACAAAAAATAGAACCGACTTCAAAAACACTGAAAACTTAAAAATAATCTACTTCTATATTGAAGTCGGTGACAAATTTTAACACTTTCTAGGAGATCATCGTTTGGCGCCGACTTCAATATAGAAAAGATTATTTTTAAGTTTTCAGTGTTTTTGAAGTCGGTTCTATTTTTTTTGAAGTTGGTTCAGAATTTGGTTACGACAACTATTCTCTTTTCAAACAGACTCTGACCACAACCAAGAAATATAAACTTAACACGCCTTTCAGTCATATGGTCTTAAAAGTTCTACTAAAACCCAGGCCAATTACCAAAATTAAATGTTGTTTTAGCTGATTATGAATTGCAACTTTATTAATTGAATTTCGCGTGACCTTATTTATCGTTTCGGAAGGTACCTATAACAGAAAACATTACTATCTAGTACATTTTAATTGATTTTTAGAATATTAAAACAAGTAATAATAACAAGCATTTTTTATTTTCTCAACATACAGATTTGAAGTTAATTATACACTAATACATTATAATGCAATAAATATTTACAGTTTTGGCGCCTGGGCTCCTCCAACAGTTTCAAAGTAACTCTTGTCTTTGCTTTCTTTGTTCAGATATGTCCAGCACTTTCTTTAATTACGTCTACGCAACGTTCCATGGGACGTCCTTCGGCTCTCTTGCCACATGGGCTTAGCCAATGTGTAACCAACTGTGTCCATCTTCCACCTCTCAATCACATGACCAAGTCATTACTACTTAAGCTGTTTCAAGCATCTAACACCTTGGTTTGTTTTCTTATGTCTTCTGCTCTTCTACTTTCTTAAGTAGTACTTTGTTTAGTTGTAGTCCTATTCTTCGATTTTTAGAATAATATATATATCAATAATCTTACCAGTTATTACGTTGGAACAAATATCTATCCTTTTTGTAAAAACAGCCTTATCTACGAAATCGATTACGAAAATTTTCGGTTATTGTGCTCCTCGGTTTCTTCAGTCTTCAGTTTTTTTGTGTCGTAAAATTTTACGTCATTTCTTCACACTGGAACCTCATACATCAATCATTTTGTCAAATTTCGTGAACTGGCATGACCTGAGGTAATTTTATTAACTTCCATTAAAAAAATGTATGTTTTTTGCGACTATTATTTTTACATTATCGCCTGATTCAACCCTGTGCTTTCCGAGCTTTTGTGTCGATACTGTGACAAGACAATCGCTTCCGAGACATGTACTTAGTCCTAATTGACTGATTGGCCGTATCATGCGAGCACTCACTTCAATGCTGTGCGAGGGAGCGAGAAGGAATCAAGTCATTACTGCTCCTTAGAATTTTATCCTCGCCATATAAACTTATTGAGAGAAACGCGTGTAGTTAGATTCAATTTTATTTAACATTCCTAATTTTAAAGACATTATAATTTATATAAAGCGACGAAAACATTAAACAAATAACAAATGAAATCATTACAGCTAGAAAGTACAATCCATTCCATAATTTCCGGCAGGGGAGGACTCAGATTCTGTTACGATGTACCCCGTAGTTCCTATCAATGTTCAATTCTACAAATATTTGCAACCTACCTACTCGATCAAAGACAAAAAAGTACCTATAATTTTGAGAAATTAATTAGCTACTTTGCGTTATCCGTTGCAATACACTAATCAACTATATTTTTACTTGTAATCACTACTGGGGAGCATACTAGCAAAATACATTGGGTCTTCGTCCGGAATGGCTTATGAACCGAGTAGGCAATGAGCACAGGATCCCAGCCTCTACGTACCTACACAATTCTCTTGCGTATGTAGGAGTGGGATTCGCCACTGGTAATAATAATAGCACAGGGACCAGCCAAACACCTGCTCACGTTGCCCCGTACTGGAGCCCTCGGGCGGTGTAATAAGCACTTTGCCATGATCGCTTTCAAAACTGAAACACCGCTATCGCAGCGTATACATAGCACCATGTCGCTCTTACTGCGATCTTAATACTATGTCCAAGTAAAGCCTCAGTTACACAAGGAGAGTTTCTCGCACGCGAGCAGCCATTTCTTCTAGGCAATAATATGCTCGCCTAGTGTAAACAAACTATACCAGTTTTGCCTTTCGAATACAATTATTGCTACAGAATTCGGGACGTCTTTTAGCTGATAAGAAGAATGAGCACTAGAAACTTCTCAGATTTATCAGAAGTGTCGCCATTTACAATAAATTACGTCATTATCATACACAGCAGTATTTTTGGTGAGAAACATCTATACGCGCGCCTTGGCAGTAAAGGCGACTCGTATGCCGTGACGGTAAACGGCATAACTCACCATGCTGCGATACCTCCCTCTATGCTACCGTACTCAACTCCCAAATAAATTGATTTTATTCGTGAGATTGGATTTTTCTTCATTTTTAATATACTTAGATGTTTCTCATCTATCGGGCGTCCCGCGACGGCCAACTTTTTTTTACATAAATAGTTATATTATTGTAACCACAATGGTGTCTACAAATTAACACCCAGCGTTGGGATCATTCACAAAATCGGCGACTTTATAATAATCTTTACTCATAAGTCTTTTTTACATTCGCTATCAATCTATGAAAAGGTAAATCAGTTACACCTTGTGGAACATTGTTATAAAAAGTTAAACATTTCTCTTTAAGAGAGCTTCTAGTTTTATAAAGCCTGGCACGTTGGACCGCTGTAAAAAAGTTACAAAAAACATCTCCATAAACTTAAGCATTTGTAATATTACTTTTGCAATAAAATATTATTATTATATAAAGTTTATTTGTAATATTATTTCCTCAATATCTATTATTGTGTTTTAATACGAGTATATAACAGAATTATATGTGTTTCGTGTTAAATCGGACTAATCGAAAAGTAGAGTCAACAGCATATCAGGCTACCATAGTATCACATTTTTTTCAATCAACTTTAAAATTAACATCTTACAAATTAAAGTTCAAAATCAGCTAGAGAAATTTGTCAATTTTGCAAAGCTGTTGACAGTACCTAAGTACCTACTATTCGACTAGTCTGATTTCACTCAAGAAAACTTCGTCCAACATCAAACACGTAATACAGAACATTTCATCAGTAATACAAACAAAAATACAGACAATAAGTATAGAACGGAGATTTAATTTAACAATAATTTTATTATCTTATAATCACATGAGGACACGCGAGTAATAATATGTAAATGTAATTTCTCTATACTAAGAAAAAGGCTGTTTACGACAAAGGTTTTCCTCGAAAGAGAAAACAAAATTTGCCGACTCATAGCAACACTTAGTGTTTGAAGATAAAATTATCATGTTAGCAAATAGGCTGGTCACTCCACATATAACTTTGTAGTTATAGTTATTATATTACATATTATAGCTTTATACAATGCTGTGGTAGTGCGGTATGTAATGGCACGGATAGAGCGAAAGCGCTAGTGTACGTAATACAGGCACAAAACTTCATTCAAAGACACAGACAGCAAGCCTTCTGGTCCATGAAGTTGCGACGCTGCGGTCACTTTGAAAGCCTAACGAATCTCGGGACTCGACCACACTCAAATCCCTTCTAACAAGATGAGAACAGACAAACATTAACTTAGACAGGCGGACGAAAGTAACGCTTCCGTGCTGTATTTGTTACTTAAACTTTATTAATACGAATTGGAATAAATATAGCCTGAATTTGCATACCATGTAAAGGTGAAGAACAATCTCCCTAACTGATTTTCTATCACGATGACTAATCTCAATAGTAGCAAAAAAATAGAGACTAGTAATCAGCGCAAGAACTATTATAGTAGACAAGTGTATGCGCCTGCGCAAGCACAGGTAAAGTAATGTTTATTTCGTGTAGTGATTACAGAATATTAACCTAGGATAAATAACAAAATATAAGTACAAACATAACAGAATATGAATGATCAGCGAGTCCTAAACTCAGCACAGCCTGTCTTTTGGAACTCAAAAAAAGGTGTAATGTTCGTTCGTTTGTAAAGTGCGATGTGGCGGCTCACAGACACGCCCAGAGCGAGATCAGGTGCAGGACCCACTATTCGTTGTTACGTGCCACTCGACACACGAGATAAGCTCAAGATGTTTTGATATTTTTACTCACCCATCTTAGACCTGACAACGGCAAACGTTGCTCACTTTAGAAATTGCAGGAGGTCATCACATCAGTTACTGCGCCACAACACTTCTCCGGGGAATATTTATTAGTAGCAAATCAATATTCGGCCCACCATGTTAAGCGGTTTCCGTAGTTCTATTAGAGATTCCTTACCTGGATTCACTTTTTGTCAACCGAAAACCTCGCGCTGTCAACGCGAGCATACTGCCAGCGTCCACGACAATCAAATGGATCTATCATATACCTACATACCTATTGAGCTTCGGTGTTTCGCTATCCGTCAAATATATCATTAGAAATCACTTCAACCATTTGCCGTTTACTGGAGAACAAGGTTCATGTCTTAAAAAAGTTTTTATCTCCATTAGTAAATTCTCGTTTTCATATAATCAACAACCGTCAACCGTCTCGGCAGTTTTGTGATTGAGACCACACTGCATTAATCTGGAGCTCCGAGATTCTATACCCCATGGATGCAGATGTTTTTCAGCTTAGGCTTCTGAGCCCTCTTGGCTAACTACTTCTTAGCCAACAATGTTAACAATTTGTTGGAATTAAGAGAACCACTTTCTTTATTGTTGAGGAGCCGAGGTAAAGTTCACTTTCATCTTCGGTGTTATTGTCACCTAATAATAGACGAAATTTTGACGTCTTTACAGATGATCGGGCAACGTTGACAATTACCCATAAACCTGTAGGTAGTAAATTTTAAATACTAGACAATATAGACAATATCATTAGACATGTTAATAAAGCTCCAATAATAACAGAATGTTACTGGCTAACAGAATGCATAACTGTGGATAGTCAAATTACTATTCTGCAAAATACTTGGAAGATTGTATTATTTCCTGTGTAAATTAGAGTTAATCTTGAGCAATGCTTTGAAGATATTCAAAGGAAGCTTTAGCAAAGTGAAAGCATCCCAAGAAACTATTTGATGATTAAACTTTAAAAATGATATTCTAATTTAATTTCACCGGAGTAGAGAGTAGAGTGAGACATTGTAAGATTGTTGTGGAAATATAGCCGCATATTACATTAGCGGCCTTATTAATAAAAAAATTACTCCTTGGATCATCCTCGGATTAATTACTCCGTGTTTTGTCTTGTTGCCGCACATGTCATATGTCAAAACAAGTCAAAACACGGAGTAACTAATCCGAGGATGATTCAAGCAGTAAAACTTTTATTAATAAGGCCATATAAGTATAAGCATTATACAGGGTTAATTTTGAAGCAGGAGCCAAATTTTGGCTGCTTGTTCTGTCAAACAAGCAAACTGAACAACATTTACCAATCTTGAAATCGCGAAAAAAATCGCTGTTCCATGGATGTTTAACATTGTATGGAACAGCAGATTTTTTTCGGAGAGAAGCGCACAGAATTGACTCGATCCTGCTTGAAAAGTAACCTTGTATATTGGGCATATTAAATGTGTTTCTGAGTAATACCGTGTAAAGTAAACCGTGTTCAGAAGGAATTCAACAATAGAAATTAACCTTGTGATATACCTACATTGTGTCTTTTTAATACGAATTTAGTGGCAAACTACTACAGCGTAGCTTGGCTAGCGCAGTTCGCTACTAGAGGTCACCTACGTGTCGCCAAGCCTTGGAGTACCTACCTACCACTGGAATCTGCATATTTCCATCACATCACTAACATATATCTACTAGCTTATCAAGTTACTATATGCCCTTAAGAATTTTTATAAAATTAATTTGGGAATATACACTAAATAACAGACATATCATCACTTGACAATTATTAAGATTGTGTATTAAAATGCGGTAGAAATAACTACGTTTTGTAATTACAAAACCGTTTGTGTATCAAAACAAGTTAAAAAGATCCGCCAGATAGCCGATCTCCGCGTTAAGTTAAATGAAGCGAACTTGATCGGTTTGGAACTTTGATGGGATTGCCCGATCGAGATTAAGCCACATTCTTATAATACAAAGCGGTACACACCCGCTTCACTAACTCGCGCTCGGCTAATGTTGACTGTCTGCCAAACTTGGTAATTCGGGTTTCATGTACCTATCGTGTCTGTTGGGTTTGACGTTTAAGTTAATACTACATAAGTATTTAATATGATTGGTATAACATCGAACTACTTACATAATATGTGGGTAGTATACATTCAGACATTTTTGTATTTTAAATTTTCTCATATCAAATTTTGCAAATCAAGTCTTTTGTACATACAACTCAACCAACCACCAACGTCTACAACATTTCATAATTTCTCAATTTTAGCAGAAATACAAAATGTCATATTTCTAGCTTCATAAAACGAAGTTCTATTCAAACCTTCAACCCCTTCCAGGGGGTAGAATTTCCAAACTCCATTTCTTTGTGAAATAAAAGGAACCTGCAGGCCAAATTTCATGCCTAGCTTTAATGAATGGACGAAATAAATCAGTCAGTCAAACCAGACATGTAATTTTATGTTTTTATAGCTGAATCCGTAACATTAAATTAACTTTTCGTCACTCATTCGCTGGAAGTGTGACCGAATTTACCTGATGAACTTACCTTACCTTAAAAATGATCCAGATGTGAAAGAATTTTTCAAATCGGTCCAGTAGTTTCAGAGCCTATACAATTATTATCATCATCATCGACCTACACTCGTCCACTGCTGGACATAGGTCTCCCCTAATGCACGCCGTCGCGCCGCCTATACAATGATAGCAAACAATCAAATCTTTATAACATTAGAATAGATTATTTACACAACAACTTGTATAATTTCCTCGCATGAGTGATGAAAAGCAGAGTATTCACCTCGAAATTAAACTGCCAATTGCATTCCAAATTGATTATTTACATATTGTCAGGCTCCACTATTGTCAGGCTATTTTAGGACGATAATATTCTACATATTACCAGAGTATCTTTTTCGAGATTCGAATATTCCGACAATAGCGTTGTTAAGAACTTTTCAAACGCAATCATAAATAACAGCTGAAGCGACTCAATTAAACTCTTTTCAGTCGTTAGCAGTTTCACACAATACAATAATACGAGTTATTTTTGAGAACCTTTTCACTTCGCCCCTTACTTTGCTGTCGATGGAGGCTCGAAACTGTTATCTGAGAATATTTTTTCTTGTTGTCAACACGTATCGAGATATGAAACTTTTGCGCTCACATCAGTATGTGACGTCATAGGATTAACGCAATTATAAATTTAGCGGCTGTATGTATGCTTAGAATAGCTTCTCTTTTATTTAGATATTTTTTATCGTTGTGCAATGTAGAGCAACTATGTCAAGCATTGACTCTCTCTCTTGCTTCGAGCGCATACAATGAAATGTGAAAATCCCAAAGGGTTGTTTGAAACGTGTAAAGAGTGCTGCAGCCCTGCAGGGACTGCAAATAAACGTGTAATAAACCGGCGCGCAACTGCGAATCCTGTAACTTTGTATTCGTAGCAATACGACTGTTTGACCGAGCGTTGGGAGCGCTGACGTCGTTCGAAATGCACTTATGATTTTTTTGTGAAATTATTCCATCTTTTAGATTCCAATAAAATATTCATCCATAATAACTTCAACTTCAATTATTCTCACATAACTCAAAATCTGTACGAGACCTAATCTTGAAATATGTATAAACATTCTCTTTAACATTATTACAACAAGTTTATAGCCGACTTCAAAAAAGCGTTTAAAACAAATAATAAGTAATTTTGTTGGAACTAAAAAATATTTACAAACAATTATACCGTGTGGAAAAAAAAGACCGTGGTTGGAGGAAAAGTACCTTTAATATTGATTGAGTTTAATAGTTTCGGAGAAATGCCTAAACAAACATTCTTACAAGCATATATATAAATCTAAATTGTGTACACTAGTTTAGTTGATTGTTATTTACGCCTATTATACAGGATGGAAAACAAAGACCGTGGTTGGAGGAAAAGTACCTTCAATATTGATGATGGCAAATTTCACTGAAAGGAAACATTCATTTATTTTCAAAAATAATAAAAACTGCATTTAATGATTTTTGAAAAATCACCGGCTTAGGCCGGGTATCGAACCGGTGAAATGTGACAAAAAAACAATCTGTATTTTATGGTACCAACAGAAAGAGTCATTCATAAGGATCCATTTCTTTTAAACAACAAAGTATCCTTAATTAAAGAAAGACCAAGAAATTTATTGTAAAGCTTACTTAGTATCTAAAGAAAATAGTTCAATTAACTTATGAATTACTTAAAATGAGACCTATTTTCACGTTTGCACAGACGTATTCTTCGACTGGATTCGCTACGTGTCGCCTTTTATATCGAGTTTTTTTTTGCTTTAAAAAAACGTCGCCCCACTAGGATTTTCTCCTGTGTCGTGGGTGCAATTACAAACATAGAATATCACATGCACATACGCCCAGACCGGAACAAATTTCTGTAGGCCATACAAAATATTTGTCCCGTACGGGAATCAAACCCGCGACCCGTTGCGCAGTAAGCGATCACTCCACCTCTGCGTGTCGTCTATTGTCGTCGTTTTATATCGAGTTGATTGAATATTTAAAATATTTGTTCAACTTTTCTGTGGATGGGTTTAACAATATTTTTTTTTGTCTTTCTTTATTTTAAGATACTATGTTGTCTAAAAGAAATTAATCCTTATGAATGACTCTTTCGGTTGGTACCATACAGAATGTTTTTTTTGTCACATTGCACCGGTTCGATTCCCGGCTCAAGCAGGTGATTTTTCTTAAATCTTTAAATGCAGTTTTGATTATTTTTGAAAATAAAGGAATTTTTCTTTTCAATAAAATTTGCCATCATCAATATTAAAGGTACTTTTCCCCTAACCACGGTATTTTTTTCCACCCTGTATAAAAGGCGTAAATAACAATTAACTAAACTAGTGTACACAATTTCATAGATTTATATATATGCTTGTAAGAATGTTTGTTTAGGCATTTCTCCGAAACTATTAAACTAAATGTGAGCATTCTTTTTAAATTTAGTTTAGGTCACACGGTGCGTCTGGAGCTTGATACGTATATCCCAACGGGTTATTCCCTGAGTACCCCGATCCCCGAGGCCCCCGTCCCGTAGTACCCCGAATCCGATAAGTTTGTTTTCAGCTTGTACTGTCAACATAAAATGTGTTTGAAATATAAGATAAATTAAGTAGATTTAAATTTTGTAAGTAAAAAATGTTGAATCATAGTTTTATTACATTGACACGTTGCTCCTGAGTCGCTTTCATACAATTTCGTTGGGGAGTGATTGGACGCTACGCGCGTCGCATACGCATCTCCAGTTCCATTCGACAAAATGGCGAATTATCTTTAAATACTAGTTTCTTGCTATAAATATAAAAAATGTTGTATAATTTAGTAGAATACGTAAGATTCTTGTTCTTTAGCAACGACAATTAAGGCTCTATAAACAGCTTATACATATTTGGGTACTTCTTTTATTGCGTCTATTTCTTGTTAAGTATTGTTGAGTATAGAAAGACATTATCTTTATCACTTTAAGGATAACTTCAAATTGTCTTAAGTCAGAGAATATATGTCAGCTTTTTTTGAGACTATAATGGCCATTTTCACCAACCTCTTCTTAGCTTAGGGGACTCCTAGGTGGCATGCTGTCACATTCTTTTCATTAAAGACAAAAAGTGACAGCATGCGTCTTAGGGGCTACCTAAGCTAAGTAATGGTTGGTGAAATCGACCATAAGACTGCCGCTTAATTTTGGATATCCTCTTACCATACCACTATATCGCCCATATGTCGCCCCGTGTGCCCTATGGCTTTACATTTTTTCAAGTGCAATTTGTATTAAAAATGGTTCAGTTCTTTTCAAGTTATGGATTTATCTTCAACCTCAACCCCATCAGCCCATTTGTCCTATTATTGGGCACGGGTCTCTCCTCACACGAGTAGAAATTGACTTACTACGCTAGCCATACGGTTGATGTAGAGTTATGTTTCAGGTCTCCTATCCCTTATAGCAGGGGTTTAGCTACAGCATGCTCTCTTAGTTGAGTCTTAAGACATCCACAGGAAGAAATAAAGCGCCGACAAATGTATTCGCAAAGACAAAATACACTTCGATTTGCACACCGGATAGAGCTCTCTGTATTATGTTGTTTTTAGGATGTAAACTGTATATACCTACTCTCTCTATACTGTTATACATGGGCGTACCAGTGCCTTTTATGTACCTGTACAGTACTGTACGTCGATCACCAATACTGTACAGGTGTGCATTCTAGTACATATGTACGTGTAACTTTTAATAAGTAATCAAATGCCCTTGTTGTAGATGCGTTGCTGCGTAGCCGCGCTGTGGGTGTCGGCGCTCACGACGCTAGCGGCGGCAGCGGACGACGCGCATCGGGAGCTTGCGCCCGCGCAGGTTATTATACACAATTTCTATTATTATTATATTTCAGTTTAAATTATCCCATTATCGGCCAATATCCCATGGTTTAACCATGGTTCCATGGAAGCACGGCAGGTGCCTGGTATGGGACGCTACTGTCGCGACTTCGCACAGCACATTGCAGTCGCAACTCTGGGCAGCTGGGGAGCCGAGGCCAAAACGTTGATGACAGAAATTGGTCGCCAAATTAGGGGAGAACGGCAGAGACTCCCGTTCCGACTCGTTCCTGGTACAAAGGATGGCCCTCGCTATTCAGCGTGGTAATGCTGCTAGCATCATGGGCACCTTTGCGCCGGGTTCGATACGGGGCGGGTTATATGATTAGTAGTTAGTAGTTATTTGACATTTTATTTATAGTTAAAGAAATTCAGAATGAATGACTATACAAAGATATTGATGATCGGCGTCCTGTATATTATCATCTGTGTCTATGTTCAACTATGGTAACATCATAAAATCTTTTTAAAAAATACAAAAAAAATATATATTTGTTATTTAAAAAAAAATTATTTCCTCAATTTTTTAAATGTATTTAACTCTATTATAAATCAAAAGTTTGTTACTCCTCTACACAAAAACTGATTGCGATAAAACTTGTCCGGCTTGCCCCGTGGCATGACCACCAAAACTCGATATGATTATGCAGTTTATAACGGTGAACTGTCAAAATACGATAAAGACATCGCGATAGCCCGCTTTATCATATCGTGTTTGGGTCATATGTCGTTATCAGGGCTGGTTTCCATGGGGAGGTTCCATTTCATGACGAGTAAATCCGTTTAGCATAGTAAATATTTTCTTTTATAATATATGGTTAAAGTTTATGACAAGAGAGTCCTTAACAATCTGTGTGTGTATTAAGAAAACTGTTTTATTTTAGAAACAAAACATTAAAAAAATTAAATTATTCCAGTATTGTCCAAATTAATATTAATCATTTTAGCCATAGCATAAATAATGATATTAAACCTTTGCATAACAAAAAAGCCGCAGGCAGGATTGCGAGCCTAAATTTTTCGTCTGTAGGTACACAAGCTCAGTAAGGATTTTGCGGTTTCCAGCGCGAGCTTGGCTTATTTTAAAATTTAAAAAGTCCTCGGTTATTTTAACCGAATCGAATAATCAATACGCTTAATATAATTTATGTTGATTTCTTATTATATCTTTATATATTTATTCATGAAAGAAAAGTTAAATAATTATATGGTTGTTAAATTTATTCTTACTTCCCTACTTATTAAAGACACACAAAATAATTAAATTTATTGTTTTCTTTTTTACCATTGTTAGCGATTAAATTGCGTGCAAAGACATTGACAAAGTTCAATGCAGCTTATCGCAATCGTGGGCAAACACAGAATGCAGAATAATATTTATACTTTTGTCTGTGACGTCATTTAGTGGCAGTCAACTCGAAGTAAACAGCTAGTCTTTTGTATTTATGAAAGGCTTTGGTGAGTTACTGGGATATCAACGTAGAGCGCGTTGTCGTATGTAGGCCCCCAAATAATATTAATAATAGGAAGCTGAAAAATCCCTATTCAAGAAAAGTGAGTGTTGAACTTTATTAAAACGAAATATAGTTCTCGGATACAGCTAGTAGAAGGAGGTATAAAGATAGCTCGATGCTCAGCGCGTCGCAAAAGTGGAGCAAAATCATCGAGAATGGCAATGTTTGTCGTTAACGCTCGCATATACACACACACTATAATAAAACGCGACTGCAATAATGACCTTGTTTCTCCAAAATCTGGGGGAAATCAAATGTTTTGGTTACCTATCCGCATATCGCAACCTTTGACAAGTTCATGTGTGTAATTAATTCTTAAGCAGGATTTTGCGAAGCATGCGAGACATAACACTCAAAGGCTGCACTTCAGAACGCCACACCTTAAATTTAAATAAATATATAATTATACGTTACCTATTGTTGTAAGGACCAGAGTTAACTATCTTATTTATTACTAAAATACCAAATATTGTTCCAAAATAAAGATTTTTATTTTAACTTCAGTGTATAATTTTATGAAGTTTTTAATCAAAGTGGGACGTGTTATCTAATTTTACCCTATGGTTAATGGGATACAGGGAATCCTAGTGCAGATTCTGTTTTCCCACAATGGCTGGTGACAAACAAATACCCCTATATTTAAATCACAAAATAAATCTAGTCTGAAGTAGATTAAACATAAAAATAACATCCGATTCTTTAAAACTCAACCACTTGAAAGCTCGAACACTCGAGATATAATAAAAACAAAAGTTATTATCCGTTTACAAGGAGTTAAGAGACTATGAATCCACATAAAAGACGGATCGGTCCGTCAAGCATAACTTTGAAAAAACGTTTTTCATTGTTATTTATTCGTTGTTTTTAAGACGTTTTAGATAACAAATGAATAAATCTACTATTATTATTTAATAGGTAGCTTTTTTTTCGGGGGGACATGCGTGACCGCACCGTGGCCACCGTTGGCTAGACGGCGTGCGTGTGTGGGGCTCTCCTGGTAGAGTGCCAGTGGCAGGTCTACCCACTAAAACCCCCTGGTGCTTTCCCTGCCCTTATGGGCGCGCTAGGTAAAGTCCACAGTGCGACTCCACTACCCACGTACCCGGGCCGGGCTATCGCCAAGGGGGGATTGCCCGAGAACACCAGGGCAATCCCCAAACGGAGGGCCTTACGGCGGCGTGCACGGGGCCAACCGTGCACGCAGGCCTCTACGGCAGGGTCACTAGACGGGCATTGCTTGTGCGTATGCCCGCCTTCGCCTGCCTATCCGTCTGCGGCGGAGGGGAGCGGCTTGGAGATCTTCCTCCCGCTCCCTCTCCGCTGCCTCCTGCGAGATGACGTCCTCGCAAAAGGAGGCGAGAGCCTCCCATTCCGCCTCGCCTGGCCACGACCATGCTCGGCAGCGAGAGGTCTCCGCCTCCCAGCGCAGCGTTAGACACACTGCGCTGTAGTCGCCAGGCCGGGCACACCAACAAGGTGTGCTCGGTAGTATCGTCGGCAGCGTCGCAATAGTGACACCGCGGCGTTTCCTCCCGATATTTTATAGGTAGCTACGAGTATGTTTTGTCTTCCAAGTTTCTATAATAAAAAATAATTCATATAACAGAATAGGAGATATAAATGAATACTGTGAGCATTGTAAAATGTCATGGACATACTATACGGCAATACATGTACTTACACCAACCATCGTGCTTAAGATCTCAAAATCTAAATAATCTGTAGTAAAACGCTGCTGTCCAAGAAACAATAAATGAAAATTTATGGCAAAATATTTTGTTGACAGTTATCTTCTACATAATTTGTTTGGATATTTATTTTTATATGTATAATATGGTTTATTTTAAACATCTGCGTTTTTGATAAAGGAAATCCCTTCTGTACGTGTCCCATTTCAAGTTTCATTCATTGTTTTAACTATCGGGGCATATTTTGTCCATGTCCTTTGGTCCAGTGTTCTTATCGATTAAAATAATCGTTAAATAGCGCTAAGAATAAAACAGGCTGTAAAGGAACTTATTCTAATCATACCATAGAATAAGGCTACTTCAATTTTAACAAAAAAAAATATTTTCTGTGCAGACTGACAACGAATTAGACCTAACAGAAGAAGACAAGAGAGCGTGGCAGAGCTTGCACGGCGGAGGGGGCTGGGGCAAACGGGGCTGGCAGGACATGAGCTCAGCCTGGGGCAAGCGGGCCTGGCAAGACCTCAATTCGGCCTGGGGCAAAAGAGCCTGGCAAGACCTCAACTCTGCTTGGGGCAAGAGAGGCTGGCAAGGTATAAATTTCCGGCGAGCGACACCTTTACTGTCATAGCATTCCTTTTTCGATGCTTTTTAATTACCTTCCATTAGACTTCTTTTATTCAAAATTATGATCTCACCACACTAGTCCGCAATTCGTTTAGCAAAATCAACCAAACAGCCGCAGCTCTTACTCCACTGCCTTTGCTACATTATCTATTGCTACATTTATCCTTCTATATTTGTCATTTACCGAAATTAATTAATGTCTAAAAATACTTTAGCCACAAAATCATATGGATGAACTAATTTCTAGTAAGAGTTCGAGTACAAATATACCGACATACTTGTCTTAACAAATAGGTATGAAATTCGACAATTTAGAATCCACGATGAATTGAATTAAGTTGAAGGTGTATATCTTATTTTAATCACTCGAATGTTAATTTTAGACCTAAACTCCGCATGGGGTAAAAGAGGTTGGCAAGACCTCAACTCTGCTTGGGGCAAACGCGCCTGGAGCGATATGTACCAGTCGCCGTGGGGCAAGCGCGCCTGGCAGGACCTCAACTCGGCCTGGGGCAAGCGCGGCTGGCAGGACATGAGCTCAGCTTGGGGCAAGCGAGGCTGGCAAGATATGAGCTCCGCGTGGGGTAAAAGAGCACCTGTGAGTAAACTTTTTCACCTTTTATGTATGCTTTTTTATATTGTGATAAGTATTACCGAAAAAGTTACGCAGATTCCTATAAATTTTACTTGATTGACTAGTCTTGACTTTAATGATAAAATACATTTCTTACATTCTCTTTACATGAAAACTTCTATTTTGTATTTTATTTTCTGCTAGAATAGTTAAAATAATTTATTTGATTCAACTTCGATGTTTACGTAGCTACATTGTGAATTTATTCCGTCAGACGAAATGTTAAAAGTGCTGTTATTGTTATATTCGTTTTGTGAAAAAAATTATGCATTGATAGTGAGATCACATAACAAATAATATATAAATTAGCGTAAACATTAATCGGCCTAATATTGACTTGCATACAGGAGAAATGGGCAAACTTCCACGGCTCATGGGGCAAGCGGTCAGGCCCTGACACTGACTACGAGGACATGGAGGCGGCTATCGAGCAACTAGTGCAGCAGCAACAGGTATATCTATACTTATATTATAAAGAGTAAAGATTTGTATTTGTGTATGTTTATATTGAATAGGCTCCGAAACTACTGGACCGACTTACAAAATTCTTTCGCCATTAGAATGCTTCAATATCCCTGATAATATCCCGGCCATATTTATATTATAACTGAAAAAAATTAGGGATCCGTGCAAGAGTAGTCCACGCGGGCGAAACCGCGGGCGTTCGCTGGTAATACTACAAAATTGGCAAACAATGATGGTGAATGATTGCCAAAAACGTGCAGCTGATCTCGCTCCAATCGTGTCTGAAAACCGTAGAGTGCACTTGCATTTGCCCACATGTTTGTGCCCTATATCAATATCTCCAGCGCAAATGGTTAGCCATCGAGACTGAGAAATAGTTAAAGTGACTGGAATAGTGTTCGGTCTGACGACTTAATTGATATCTCTGGGCCTAGATGAAAAAAGAAAAAATTATTATCCTTCAAAGGGATGAAAAGGGAAATGGAAGTTTGTATGGAGAAGGATATAAGCAGATTAGATAAAAAATAAGCTACCCAATTTACTTATTTCATGCGGACGAAGTCGCGGGCAAAAGCTAGTACTTAATAAAAGTATATTAAGATGACAGTATCAATACTAGCATTAAAAGAAATAAGGGAACTGTACAAAAATATAGAACCTGACAACAGTTCAGAATCAGTAACCAAATCGATTCCAAGTGTTTTTTTTTATACCACTAAGGTGGCAAACAAGCATACAACAAACAACAATACAAGCATTCCAAGTGTTTCGTAACTAGATCCTACTGTTGTCCCAATTTGAATTAATTTATAATGTCATGCAGTCAAAATAATGCAAAACAGCTAATAGCTGGCGGCGCGGGGCAGCGTCTACAAACAAACGTATTCTGTGGCATTTACACTGCATCGTGTACGCGCATATTTGTCTCGCTCAAACATTGATATACTACGTTTGGTAGAAAATTAATGCGCTCAAAGCACAATTTATACTTTGTTCTCATAGCACACTCGTACTTATTCGTGGTGTCACACGGCCAACGCAACGCGCTGTGTCCATGATAAGGCTGGGACTGACCGCGACAATAATGCAAAAACCAATATCTTCGTCAATTATCTTTGTACAATTTTTATTTTTTATATGTAGACAGAATTAAAGAAAATATTATACCTACATGTGTTTCGGTTTTTGTGGATACAAAATATATAACGTTGTATAATGTTCGATTAGTAAGAGATTTGATGATGATCGTCAACAGCTCGAGGACTCGGACCGGTCGGTCATCGAACCCCCGGAGAAGAAGGCTTGGTCAGCACTGCACGGAGCATGGGGCAAGCGGCCAGTGAAGCAGCACACCAATGCCGGTGAGAAGAACTAAGAATTTTATCCTCCCTATGGAGTGTTCAATAGTATAGTTGAAGTTGTAGAACTCAGTAGTCAATGCTCAGAACAGAACAGAACAGAACTCAATGCTTGTAGACGGCGAAAGTTGCTTGCGCATGTTAGGCACTTGCGCGGGTTACATGCATAGTATTGTGTTAGCGTATAGAGCAATACATGCTCACAAATTACGACTGACCAACAAAAAACAAGTAACTATATACGATGCAATTCTGAATAAACGTTTGCCCTTAGTACTTATTATAACACACTGACTGTTGGATTTCCATGCTGCCAGCTCTAAGCCGAGGCCAAAGTGTAGGAGGCCTTACTCTGATTGCTTAGTGCATGTTTAAAACAATAATGAAAGGGAGCCACAGCTCCGTTACGGAGCCACGGTCACGGGCCACAGATAATATAATACTGGGGCTATTGCAGAATATAGTGCCATCTCGCTCTCTCATTATAATTTTAATGGTGTTTTAAGAGATATAAGGGTACAGTAAGGGTGCTGAGTAGATATCATCATGAGCCACAGGCACGTTTGCCTGCACCGGCTACGTCGACCGTGTACAAGCATCCTTAGTGATAAAGCAGAACCCTTACTGTGAGCTATTGAAATCGATGGTAAGTTTTTTTATTATAAATACAGTCCACTGTGTTAGTAACAATAAAAACTTTTTAACTAGTTTCAACAATATCACAACATGTTTCTGACTTGTCAATCTTTCTTGTATAAAACATAATTCTTTCTTCCGTTTTTAAGTTTGTTGTGGCAACCAATTAAGATTTTCATATTTTCAAGATAAAAATCTCTAAAAAAATAAATATTTAAAGAAAACTCAAACTAGGTTAGTTTATTTCGAAGACTCGATATTTTAACACAGATTCGCCATAAGCGGGATGCCAAATTAAATTGCCTTAAATGTTCAGTTTCATTGAATATTGCAGATATTTTTCATTATAATAAGTAAAATTAATTACAAGAACGACAAATACCTTCGCCAAAGAAATTAGTAAATACGTAGAAAAAAGAAATGTGATTAAAATTATTTACGCGTAGAAAACAAAACGATTTGTTTAGCTTTGAAGCCTCAGGTATTGCGGCAGGAATCTCGCCCCTACGATACGGTACGTTTGGTGCTGCGAAAGTGGAAAGGGAAAGGAATCTCCCTTTTTAATTCAACGTTGTTTTTGTCAGTCTGAATTTTTCTTCAACTTGAATTCTGTGTTTTTCACGAAATAAGAAATCATATTTTTATCATAAAGGCGAACAAAAACAAGCAGGTCACTCACAAATATCCTACTTATAGAACTCGGAAACTACACAAAATTTGAAATAATAAACATTGAGAATATATTTTATATTAAAAATAGAAAAACTCCAAAAATTTCTATTTTTAATACAAAATATTCTTATTTTATGAAATTGCTCTCTTGTTACCATATTTTTTTAAACTATACACTTATATTAATCATTTATCCGTATAAGTAAATATATGTAAAATAATATTACATAATTTTACACAGCGGTTATGTTAATATAAGAATCTCAGCTCCAAAGAACAATAACATTTTCTACGAGATATTTTTTATATCGCAATACTTAGGCACGCTTAGAAGCTATTCCACATTGTAATTAATCACACTTTATTGCTCCAAACAGAAAATCTGTGCAGAAAGTGGAATCAGTGATAGGGAAATCATCTTATTCTATTTTATTACTCTAATTTAGTGTTAATCTAAACTGTGAAACACTTACCGCGACACTATCTAAAATGAAAACATCTCCTCTCTCATCTCATGTTCTCCTCAAATTCTTTCTACCCTTACACACGAGGACAAGTCAAACAATAACAAAGTCCAGCTAACTTCCGCGATGTTTCAAAAGCGATAGCTTGAAAATGATGCAGCTGGTCGAAGAATTCCAATCAAGCCGAACGTAAATCGACAGATGCTTCAAACTTTGACAACCAGTCATCTAAATTGTTTGGTCCGAGGGACGATAGGGGTGGCCACTGCCGACCTGCATTCACGTGTGTTTTATTTATTTACTCGTTTCCTGTGCTTCAATGTGCCATTCTTATTGATATATCAGTCTTGCGCAGTTTTAGACTGCATTCTTTCATTCCTCTTATTGCAAGATTAGAAACTTTAAGCCTACACTGGTCTGGAATGGTGTCACGTGAATTGATAAAATTTCAATAGTAGCCTTCTCAGACGTAGGCGTAGGCCTGACCGATGGAATACTAACCACCTCGGTATATGATGAAAATACAAAAAAAAATATCAAATATAAAACAACGTAAGAAAACAACCCTTGTTATTTTATAATACAACTTTAAAATAACTATTGACACAAATCCCTGATACAGATATGTTGTAGAGATGCTTTGTACAAAGATTTTTTTTCCCTACATAAACTACATAAACCTTCATACCTGCCCCTTTAGGTAGATAGTTTTTTTAAACTTTTCTCAGCTGACAATTGCTACTCTTACCCCCAGTTTCTGAAAGGCTGATCAAAATATTGTTCAACTAACATCCATGTCATCTTAACAGCAGTGTCAAATCAATTTGAGTTTCCGAAACGTTGGTTAGCCAAAATTTACTTATCTCTAATAATTTGATTTCTCGTGAGAAATATTTTTAGACACGGTCACATTACTGAAAACATATATTTTGTTTTATTCACATGTATTTTGTAAACCCAAAATGGGTCTTTCCTTAATAATTTTGCAATAAATTTGACAGCTGTGTCAACTAACACAGTGATAATTTGATTTAGCTTTCAGCAACTCAATTCATAGTTACCATTAGATTGACAGCTTGTTAGTTAATTTTATCGCTGAACAGCCTTTCAGAAACTGGGTGATAATCTACCAAATATCACTATCATAGTCAAGTAGTTTGACATTTCGTGAATCGTTAGTTAATTAGTGATTTCTATTCAATTGAAAATTATGATGATACATTATGATGTAAAGTTAGTTTGCACAGCATGACAAAAATGGTCGACATGTGCACAATCCATTTGGAAACTAATAAAACTATGTATTTTCTGGACAAGAACAATACTTGATTTTGTGTAAAACATAATATTCACATTATATTTTATTTTATTTATATGTTGTTACAGCCAATGTTACATAAAACTTAATCTAAATAGCCTTAAATAATGAATTTAATACTATAAAGATTTGACACATTAATTGAACAATTACGTAGAGAATATAATATTATTGTATATATCCATAGAATAAATCTTTCGCTACTCACTATAAAATAAACTTACAACTGTACTTTGTATTGGTAAACTGAATAAGCGACAAGGCTGGCATGTTAATGCGCCATATTAACCTAGATTGTGTCTAACCAAATACTTTGAATATTTTCTAAAACTATATGTTTGAATATAAATTAAGGCTTACTAGTGCTTACCAAAGACCTAAAGACCGTTGACAGATTTCTTTAGCGAGCGCATTGTATTATTTCTCTGTATCCGATTTTCAGCAAGACTCATGTATGTATGTATTTATTTTGTGCAAACAATATCTGCATACAACTTTTCTTACAAATTTATTTGCAAAGTTTTCACGGCTGTGAGCTCGAGTTAAATTCATTTCCAAATTAATATTACGTTCATTTATTTTGTGTAAAATATCATCTTATTTTATTATCACAAAGAGTTACGATGTCTTATGATCACTTCAAGTACCGGGACAATCGATCGAGTAGCACTTAAAATGTTTCGCTTAACAAAAAATATTTATTAGCGTCGGTGTCACAAAAATTATAACACATTTTCTTACGATTCCTTAACAATGTAACTCACCACTAATCTGATAAGGTTTCAACTTTTGCTTTTGAGACAACAACAAATCTTGAAACAAACACTAAAATACTGTTGATCATAGTAAGAAAATATTGTACGCAAACCGTGATCATTTCCGACCATGTAAAACATTTTACCACAAGCGTAAATATGAAAAAATGTAAACGACAAAAACCGCGTCACCGAGTTTGGAGTATTTACAAGCACATTTATTATTTACAAAGTGTTCCATCTCATATACGTATGTACACCTTAACACACGTCGAGATTTTTCCTCTGTAAAAGAATAAAATGTAACGTTTACTCAAACGACATGAATTTGTCGCGCGGAATCACTCGGGCTCTGAGTGAATTAGGTTATAATTCTAGCTTAAATTAAACGCTGAGACGTGGCGGACTGCCGAGATCCCTCGTTTCCACATTTAGAAAAATATAAACGGCAATAAGTAATCTATCTGATCGTGCTGTGAGAAGAAAAATATATGTACTTAGATTATTGCCTTGATATTAGACAAACTGAGCTCAGCAACGATTTCATTAGATACATACACATACACAAAACTTTATTTATATTATAAATATCACAGTGTTAAACATAACAAAGAAACAAAAGTAATAAGCGGCCTTTATGCTGCACAGAATCTCTTCCAGGCAACCATAGAACAAGAGAAAGAAGTAGACCGAAGTAACCATGGAAAGTAATAGATTATTTATTATATACTACAACTCAGCTATGTGAGCTACCTACAAATTTTTTGTTTGCTATTTTATATAATTATACTGTAAAATGACTCACCCGATGCTTAGGTGAGTCGCTTGTAACTTACAAGTCACTTGCTCGTTGTCGACCCTAAACTTCGCCGCCATATACCAGCACAAGCACAGTGACGGAAAAGATCATCGTTTAGCCGCTGCTTCTGTAATTTGGAGGTTGCAAGCTCTACCACACTCATGTTTATCAGAGATACTCGTACATAGAGATATTTCATTCTTAATTTGTGCATGAACTTTATGCAAAGTTTTAAGGTTATTTTAAAGTCAATTCGAAATATTATAACATATCCTTTTGTCGAACAACGTCTTCTTTTTCAACAAGCATGTTTCTTATTCAATTCTCAATTTTAAGTTAAATTAACAAAACAATGTCAGGTCACATCAACCATATCGCCAAGACACATGTCTGCAATTAATCACTTTAAAACGTACCTCAAAGCGAAGAACTTCCAACATTACAACTTTGAGATATTCCATAAATAATACCGCGTAATATACTGTTACCTGCCAGAGATTGACAAGGAGTCGATGGCGCTTCACAAGATTACCAAAGTTAGTTAACTTTGTAATGGCTCTCTTACAGTTAGGACGATGTTACACTTAAGCCTTGGTTGCCAGCTGTAGGCAAGTGAGGCAAATAGACAATAAAGTCAGATTAGTTAGACTAAAATGTATCACAATTTTCAATATCTGTAAGTTATTGTTTTCTGTCTTTATCTGTTTCTCTCTCTCTCTCTCTCTCTCTCTCTCTTTGATGAGACTAGCCCTTGATAAAGTGCTATTCCGTCAAGAATTCTAGATACAGAATTCTTTGTATTAGATGATCCATTTTAAATATAGGAATCTGTAACAAATTATGTATTAAAGTTATTTGACATCAATGAAACCTAAAATTTAATTGTAAAAAATACAAAAATAAAAACCACTTCAAAAACACTGAGAAGTTAAAAATAAAATAAGAATGGGTACAGACAACATCAAATTTTAAGACTCTAGATCATCGTTTGGCTACTGTAGTATTATATTATCTGTGGTTTGGCATCGACTTTAATATGTGATGTTGTCTTGCCTGTGCCTATTCTTAGGTATATTATTTTTAACTTATCAGTATTTTTGAAGTCGGTTTTTATTTTTTGTTAATTTTATTAATACAGAAGTTTTGTGACTATTTTAAGTAATATAATAATTTATGATTTAATATTAAATTTATATTATTTTGAATAAATGCTGTATTATTTTCGTATTTGTTTCTAGTTTCTCGCAGGTGGTGAGAAAAGTAGAGTATTTTCTTCGAGATTAAAATATTTTTAGTCTTGGATTAGCTTATAAATCCCTCGCTTCACTCAGGATTTAATTATTTAACACTCCCGCTGCGCTCGGGAGTTAACTATAGATTCCTTCGTTAAATTCTTTTAATATGAATAGAATTAAATGTTCTAAATTTATGTGATAATATCCAATTTCTCTTTCATTGAGGCTTTTCTAGGGAGCTAATCCACAGATAACAGCATCATCTACACATCACAGTATCAAACTATCCACCAAAGAAACAGCGACTAAACTGGCGTATTAGCACCATCTAATTTACGAGTGATTGTGTAAAAGTAACACGTAGTTGAATCAACAGGATCTTATTACTGGAAACGGGAGCCGGGATGGACGAATCTTAGAGGAATGTGGGGGAAGAGGTCCCCGGCCGACCCGATAGGCGACGATCACGGTAACTCTTACAACTACAAAACTGGTCTGTCTCTATCACCTCTGTAGAGCCACTAGTAGCTAGTCACACGCATTGCACTCTATCAGTCAACATATCTCTGCTTGTCAATTGCGTTTTTTCCATTCTATTCTTGACTCCATTATCAGCAAAAATGTATATCCTGCATAAAATGCAAGAGAAAAAAAAAGATTTTTTTTCTCATTCATTTCATACCGAAAATACTTAACCAACGGTATACCTATGAATGTATCTTTTTTATATACAGTCTATTTCTTATCATACAAGTTTTAACGCATCCGTTCAAGTAATCAGTCATTAATTGGTTTAATAACATCATAGATGAGATAAGATAAAAAAACATAAGAAAAAAAAATACTATTTTAATCAATTGCTTGATTTTGGACATAAAAAATAAATCTCAATGTCATAAAAATGTTATGACAATAAAGTGGTTTATTAAATAACCTTCAATATCTTTCTCGAAGAATATCGTTAATTGACTTCAAGTAAAGGAAGTAATTTTAAGTAGATTAATTGCTTGGACCATCGGCACATGGAAACCTAAAAGACAAGGCAAGTTTAAACTGCATTCTAAAAACTTATAGAAAAAAGTTTATACTTTTAGTCTACTCTGTTCAATTAACTCTCTTGAAAAGTAAAGTTTTACGCAATAAAATCACAACAAGGAACATAACTGGTTAAATTTAAGTACTTAAACAAATTATAATCCCACGAATATTGGGCAAATTGAAGGACTTTAAATTAAATTATTTTGAAATAGAAATTATTTTGGATTTAATTAAAAACTTTGCCATTGATTGAGCTGATATAAAACTGAAGTTTTCAAAGACTATACTTAGTATGCCTTGTCAAACAAATATCTCCGTTAAATAGCATATATTAAATTTAAACATATGATTTGATTATCTAGATACTTAGTATTTCATTGTAAATAGCATTCTATTCTTCTCTAGCGACGACCTTCTATCTTCAAATGTCTATCACTTTTTTATATGTAATGGTTTCACTTGTATTAGTTCACTGTGCATGGAAACTTTGTTTCACTTTTTGTCTTTAAGGACTTGTAGAGCACTTAACTTCCTTTTTTAGAAATTAGTTTGTATGTATATATTTAGATTGTTGTTCGTTAATTTACTAAGTATAATTAATATAAGTTTGTTATTATTAATTACATATTATAGCAGGTACAATTTCTTCGTACAATAGTAATTTCAAGTATAGTCGGCCAAAAAAGTAGTTCACCACTATTGACCATACTTCGCGTAAAGTCAAAATACCTTAATCTTAGTAAGGTAATCAACTGTGTTGTTTTATGATGCAAAACTG
The DNA here is from genome assembly GCA_963935595.1 of Schoenobius gigantellus. Classification (NCBI taxonomy): domain Eukaryota; kingdom Metazoa; phylum Arthropoda; class Insecta; order Lepidoptera; family Crambidae; genus Schoenobius; species Schoenobius gigantellus. The sequence continues at coordinate 41,587,249 of OZ012541.1, read as the reverse complement.
AATTTCAACAGTGTTTTACTACTTTTTGATCGACTAAACATAAATTCATACTAAAAGATAAATGTTTTTAAAAAAATAAAAATTTAGATGTCTTGTGTTTTATGATGATGTTAGTTAGTGTACATGCCGAATCCTTATAACATACGCTAACTTCGTTTAAACAAAAATCATTCCTATATTTTGAAGTTAACTCTTAAAGCTTTACATTTAAATACATTGAGATACAAACATAAAGTACGTTCGATTTCGTTTGGTCTGCAAATAGAAATACAACATTATGCTTACTGCGTCATATTGCGGTGATGTTACAGTAAAAATGCTGTGATATGTAAAATTATCGGCTCGTAGACATACTCAGACATTGGAAAAGATGTTTACGACACCGCGGGTCTTTCGAACTGCTTGGGAGCTACTCTCTAAATTACTCGAAAAAGTGTGGAGTCCATATTTTTCTTTTTACCGTTTCAACAGCATCGAAAAAATATAAGAAGATCGTGTCGTTGCCGACGCCGGTAAATAGAAAAGCGTAACGTATTTTCCTTTTCCAGTAACCGTGCCAACAAAAACCGCCTATTAAACATTAAATAATTATTAAATCAAACACAAAACGACGTCTGTAGATTCAGATAGTATATTGACTTAAGGTATCGTAATGAGACACCTTAAAATATGTGGAATATTGTAACAAATATTTTGTATCAAATTAGTTTTTGTATTTGTACAACACACTTGCTACTTTCTTTGTCAAATAAGTCAAAAAGCTAATGTTTTACCGAGGATACTAACTACACTATGGTGATTGTAAAAGTAGCAATGTATAAAAAGCCTTAAGAGGAAATACTAAGGTCGAGAGAATTCAGAAATATGTTTTTGTAAAATGTATAGCTGTCGCGCTATGTGCCCGAACAATCGTTCTGAGCGCAATAGAGACACAAATGCAGCTTGCACCGAAAATACCAATAAAAAGTAGGTACACAAAATATACGTTTCGTAGTCCCCTGTTTTCTCCACTAAAACAAGACCGATTTAATTACTTTTTGCTTTAAAAACTTTGACTGTGTTTCTATGTTTTGCTTTTTTCATTATAATCTCGTCAAATTTGTTTGCTGGATGTTTGAATATAGCAGAAAATCAGCTCAATTTTTCAAGGTTTTTGAAGGTTTATATCTCATTTACTAATTGACTTAATAAAAAAAGGAAAACATAGGAACATGTTAATAGTAGCTATTGATTTTTTTTAATAGAACAGCAAGGAAACAGGGGACTATGTTTGTATGGAAAAATGACCCGTACGGTTTCCTCTTAACGTATGCTCTATGTGCAAGCGTTCTACATCGAACTACTTATTCGAAACATTGAAATACGGCCTTAGACAGTAGCCTCCCAGTATCGTTTATACTACTGAATGCCAGTCGAGAGATCGCCGGCTGCTCTTTATCGATACTTTACCGATACTCTGATTCGACTTTTATTCCGCTGATTACGCGACGGGCTTTAAGCAAATACTGCTTACTTAATATATTCGCTGATCGTTGCATTTCTTCTTATTACATCTACACTGACGAGCTGAAATAAATGGTCACTGGCAAATTGAATAACAAATACCTATAGGATTATCGCAAATTTTTTTTATAAGCGTTTAATTATTACTGTTTTATGTCTTAGCGTTTTACATCAAATTCATATAACCTACAGTTATGCTCTATATTCGTTAATTAAAAAATGTTTTTTTTTTATTGTCTTTATTTTTATAATTTTGTCATGACACCGCAATAACCAATAACAATTTGAAGGCGGTAGAGATAGATTTTTTCAGTTCTCCAATAAAAACCGAAAATGAAGTGACACCAAATTTAAAAAAAAATGATACTCACCTGTTGAAATGAAAACAATTTCAAAAAGTGCATTTATTTACATAATAATTGATTCAGTAATCAATCACTAAACATTTTTTTCAATGTAAGTAATGAAAGAGCTTTGACAAATTTCACGAGACTTCTAATTTTTACTCGTCGAAGTCGGGGTAGTATTATGGCCAATAAATCTTAATGTACTACTATTGCATGTCTTTAAAATGCCTGCTTGCGATAGAATAAGTTGTTATTGGAACTTCTCAGCGATGCTTGGGGTAGCGCCAGGCTGGCCTGTGACATTACCAAATTATCTTTTTATTTTCAACTTTATTTTCAAGCTATACCAACTTTATGCATCTGAGTATTTAAATGTCGTAACAATTATATAAAACAGGGCCGTCCAAAGCGCGGCCCGCGGCTTGCGTTTGTGCGGCCCGCGACAAGTTTCTAAACTACGAAAAGTACCCAAATTTTCCTATGTTATTTTTTGGTAAAACTACATTTTATTTAATTTCTATGGTACTTATCTCAAATAAGTAATTAAAATGTTTTAAATAGTTTATTACACTTCACATTACTTTACTTAATTGACAAAGACTTTAGTATTTATTTTTTGTGTAACTGGTTCAAAAGTGCCATAAGTCGTTCATCACATAAAAGTTTTCTGCCACTCACTATTATTCGGGGAATTACCGAACTGAGTTTGTTCGGTAGCCAGCTTCAAAAACAGAATTATTTTTCTTATATCGAAACCCGGTTTCCAATAAAGAAATATAATTCTGTTTTCGAAGCTGGTTTCAAATAAAGAATATTGAATCTTCTATCGAAATTTCGGCGATGTTCACTAAGATCCATTGATGGATCTTTTTGCACGTTTTGCACTCTTTATGTTTACTTTAATGCATGATTTGTTCAAAAAGTGGATTTTTAGAACTAACGCCTGTCTAAAAATCTGTTAAGTATGAATAAGGAATGGTTCCTACTTTGCCGGATTTCAGACTGGTTTTGGGAATTTCTCAACAGTTTCATGCTCCACTCGCTTCGCTCGCTCCGCTGTGTGTGGTTACAATATCTAACTTAACCTAACCCACAGTTTTCAGTTTGATCCTAAAGTTTTTTCGATAGCAATTCACTATTCGGACCCGGTGAAATAAAATGGCGACGAGGTGGATTTTACTTAATTATTGAGTTTTGCGAGCGAAGCATGAAAGATGCAGTTTCATGCTCCGCTCGCTTCCCTGTATGTGGTCACAATGTCTAACCTAACCTACAGTTTTCAGTTTTGTTTAAAATAGACCACCACCAAGTTTACATTAAAGCACTATACCGACTGACATCAATAGGTTACAATGAAATTGCAAACATTATTATTATGCAGTATCCATGCGGTACGAAAATAACAACCTTAAAAACAAAAAAATGTAAACGTCCAAATCAAATCAAATTGAAACTTTCACCGAAGGTAGACTCTTTACCAGAGTCGTCTGCATGGGTACCTCCGTCTTACCTATTTCTGGCGCAAAGCAGCAGTGCTTGCATTGCTGTGTTCCGGTTTGAAGGGTAAGGATATGGCAGTGAAATTACTGGGTATCGTGTCACAAGTTGGCAACGTACAGTGTATTTCTTGTGAGGGTTGCAGATTTGCTGCGAATCTCACAAGAGCCGCCGCCGCATGTATTATGGGTGACTGTTACCACTTACCATCAGATGGGCAGTTTGCTTGTTTGCCAACTTAGTAACAAATAAAAAACCCTCTCAATAACCAAACGTAGTATCATCAGTGCATTGGAAACAATGCTATGCTCAATCCAGTGTTGCCATATATACAGATTTCTCCGTATTTATACAGATTTTCGATGTGTAATACAGATTAGCACTTGATACAGATTTTTATACAGAATTTTCTAACTACACACGATCCGACCGAAGGAAAGTCCGACCGCAGACTGCGGTTGCCGTCGGACTCCTACATGCGGACCGTGTGTGGCCAATATAAAAAAGAATAAAGCAAAATCATATGATCATGTGCCGTGATACACACAATTATTAGTTAGTTTGTTGCAAATGTTTGAAATTTAAATAATTTTTGTTTCAATTTGCCATGTTATCATACTACGTACAGTACATACCTACATACATAAACAAAATGTTAATTTTATTAATTTGTTTATATTTTTATTTAATTTACTATATTCAAACCAGCCTCCGTAGCATGACCACCAAAACACGATATGATATACCGGTTTATCGCCGTAAAGTGTCAAACACAATACATTTTTATAGTAGGTATTTTGACAGTTCACCGCGATAAACCGCTTTATCATAATTATCGTCTTTTAGTGTTCATGCTACGACTAATCACTAGTTCATAGCGCTTGTTTTTCAAAAGAAGCAATGATGATAATTTTCTGTTTTGTTTTTGGGATTATTATTCAATTTTGGTTAACTTGATTATACAGATTTTAAGTTAAAATAGCATACAGATTTTATACAGATTTTAGCAGTTTTTACTACAGATAAAAGGTTCAAGGCATCTGGCAACACTGGCTCAATCGGTTGATTACAATTTTAAGTAGACGGGTACTGTAGTGTGGGGCTTAGAGGAGTGGAATGAAACCAGTGTTCTATACGACAACTCATTTAATTCTAACTAACACTGCACGCATATCTTAGTAATGATTGACACGTAGGCACTGTTAACATATACATACTAGAAACATAAAAAAAGTAATTGCTTAAAATCGCGCTTTACATGGCATGTGGATTTGAATTCACGCAAAGAATCGAAATAAACCTCGATTTATTATATTATTAATAATATGATATTTTTCCTATTCAGTCTATGAGCTGCAATATGATTCTTACAATTGATGACATTTTCACTATTTTGCAAATAATTAATCTCAATTATCTTGTTTTATCGAACTAAATATAAATAGGTATACATTTCATGTCGTCGTCACCTATAGTGTAACAAGTTAACAACACTAACTCAAGTAGTGATCTCCACTCAAAACTAGCTTTGCGTGATTGGAATTCAAACGCTGCTTGAGTTGCTTTCTGTAATACGGGCCTAAGTTTATTGCAATTCGACGGAGAATTACATTCCTGTAGTTTAATAGTGTATATTTTATTGGTGATAAATAAATACATCTAATAAACTTACATAAATTAAATTTTTCATAGAATATTTATTGATTATTTATTATGAGATCGCAACTTGTTACTTTAGGGTGATATATCGCGTCTAATTACTCAAAAATTGTCTCCCCTAGTCTAATTTTCCTTTGCTCTTACACCTTTTGCCTTGTTAAGTGACATGAGTGCTCAATATGAATTTCAGAATTGTTCATGATATTAGCGCTCCCTAGCTCCCTTCATTTGGAGGCATTATCTCCAAATTGTGTCGAGGGTCGAACCCGTCGTGACACGGGCCTCGCCAATTAACTTCAGCGTTTACTTTGCTAATTGTGTATAAGAATCACGGAAATAATGAGCTGGAGTTTGATCGGAAATGAATAGATTAGGGTAACATTACCTTCAGACCACGGATAACATATGTTTTCGAACTATTTAAAGGAACAAAGAGTTCACCTGTACGCTTGTGTTGTATCTCCCACACCCTCTTAAGTTTGATTCCTCACAAACATTCACATACCTTCAATTAAATTACCAATTCTAGTTCTGGAGGATCACAATTATATGAAGACAGGGTGGTAATTGGTAAGTGTTACCTTATCAACTCATCAACCTTTAGCATATATTTAAACCAACTAAAACATTCACTTCTTTAAAATAGAATAATAATAATTTTTATTGTCTGTCCTACCATGGTCCTACCCTTCAAACCCGAACAATACAAGCACCATACAATACATACTATCATTTTTTCTGTGCCGCTGCTAAGCAAAAAAAATAGGTAAGATAGAGAAGTACCCGTGCAGACGATTCTAGTCTTTTTTGTTTTATTTGGTTAACAAAATCCACAGATCTTACAGGTATTTACAGCTAAAAGTTATATTAGGCCTTACATGTAATAATAGACTTACATTATGATGTTATTCTTGTAGTGGATAGTGTGTAAGTGCGTGTGGTGTGTGTATGCATGTGATGTGTGTTTTTGGGTGTAGTGTGTGGTGTGTCCATAACCTCCTTTGCTGTTGTGATGTGATGCTGTCGCGATGTTACTGGTATCGCAATTCTAAGTCCACCACGTTACAGAGCTATGCGTTGGATTTATATTTGTCGAAAAAACAGAAGATCGGGTTATTACTCCAAACGCTGCTTGTCTTGGCCTGTCATGATCCGAATACAGAAATAACGTAGCAAGACAATGCCGCGACGCCTCCTTCATAATGCATGCGCCTATTATGGCGTCCGTGCGAAGCATAATCAATAAACTACCATTATAAATGAACTATTTTATCGATCTTTTACTAGCTGAACTATTTGCTACATGGTCTTGATTTATTTAAGACATGGCGAAAACTGTCTTCGAGTCTTTGTGAAGTGATGGAAAACGGAAGTTTGACGCAAGCTTGGTTTCTTTCGAAACAGAGGAACTGATTTTCATCGCTGCAATGCAATAATATTAACATTGTAATAGGGCAGAACCAAATATTAAGATGATATGGATATAATCTCCATCGCCCATGGCTATTCTAACGATGCAACCGAATCATGGGAGATGCGCGCGCCAAAACCTGAGCTAAAATGTTCAGTACGTACTTCTGGACTCCCTGCTTTATTTTTCATTATTTCCTTCTTCTCTGGAATAGGCCTGCTATAATAATTTACCCAGCCCAGCCCAGCTACAATTAACAATTGTTCTGCTAACATCATTCAGTATTATCAGTCCATCTCGTATAGATTGTTCTGTGTGACCGCGGTTCGCGGAAGTCACGCCAAACACTTGTTAGAATTTCCTGTAGTATCTTATAAAGACTAATACCGATGTATTCAATAAACTCAATATCTCGGTTTCTTTAATACGTTAGTGTAATTGTTCAAAAAAATGTCTTTCAAAGGTTTGAATATCCTTTGAGGGTAATTTTTTTTATCGAATTCAAAATCCTCATTGACATTTATTCGGTAATTATTTATTCAATAAAAATTAAATAATTCAATAAGCTAATTTGAAATTTTTTCCACAAAAAGCAAATTAAAGAACATTTTTTTCTATCTATGAATACAAACCCATATATGAATATGTAGTAATCCTATTTCCTTTCTCAGTTTTTAAATATACAAGACTATAAAACTTATATTATAAAATATTTAAAAGTAAAGTCTTATCTTGTTTGCGTTTGAGTTAAAGACTACTTAAATACTGAAAATAAAAATATTAGTTACATACATCGCGTACCTATTCAAAGCAAAATACGCGATTCATTTTACCGTAACATCTTTTTGAAATATCATTAAAGAAAGATGATCAGAGCAGTATTAGGGGTTTTACGTTAATGATTCTTATGAGATATTAAAATATTTTTTCGTTATTTTTTCAGAGAGCAACGTGCACCGGGACGAGGCCTGAACCACCGGACCTTGTAAAATACTAACTGTCGTGTCTATATGTACAACTTAATGCATGTGCTTTCATTATTCGACAACTATATCTATTTATTAATTTGTATGATAAATACGTTGTTTTAGTATTAGTTTTTCCCACTCCCAACCAATGGGGAAAATTAATACAAGTATTATATAGTCCATTTCAGTTAAAAACGCTCAAAATGTAAACAATGTTTTCTCATCTATTTGACGTCCATTGTAATTTTATCTATCAAATAAAATTACTCCTACTGACTTATTCAATATTTTTTACAAACTTTATGTTATGAACTGTTAATTTTGTCATATTAATATGAATTAAAAACTATATTATTAAAATAGTTTTTCATTGGGATGGACTATGGTTGAGTTCCTAATTTGAACAGTATTATTTTCACCTTTACATCTTACACGTTAAGGTTTAAAATTTCGTACAAATGTATCCTCTTATACTAACTACGTCATCTTCTAGAAATCGTGTCTTGTTAATAAAGTAATTTGATAGTTTACTTTTACGATCATCGTGTAACTGTTAGCTGGGCCGTTGTGACCATGTATGTAACGAGCTAGTTAGTAATAAATGATACTGATAAATTAATTAATTGTATTTTATTAGTACGTTGATGTAAATTGTGGCGAGACTTCAGGTGGAGTTTGCGTTTGTCCAATAAAGTTTATTCGGAGCCGAAACTAGTTTTATTTGTTGACCTTGATTTGCATTCTTTTTCCAAATTCACTGGCAAATAATTTTAAAATTCTACTACTATGTTACTACAGAGCTGCTGCCTGGTCAACTACGGGCTAGGTCTTAATCTTAACACCTGTGTGGGATTAACCTTTTTTAACATTGTGGAATGCTGTCGCGCACCATTACTGTCGATGGCTAGCCGATGGAAAGACCCCTTATGAAGTCAGTAAGGCAGAGCGCTCCATACCCACTCATCCATAGCCTCAAATAGTCTCAGCTCTTAGTAACACAGCAAAACGTTATATAATAATTATAGTAACATTATTATGTTATTTCATTTGTGTTAATAAGGGTAGGTTAGTAACATTTTTCGTCTGCTGCAACTGTAAGCAAGAAAGATACGAATGAATAACAAATGACAAATGATATACTCGTACATATAATATTTATGTATGTTAATACTGAATACCTATCAGAAGCTTAGATGATTTAACCTATGCTCTAAGATCAGAAGACATTTAATAATAAAAACTTTTTAACAAAAAATTGAACCGCCGAAAAAACTAAAAAGCAAAAGCACTGAAAAGTTAAAAATAATATAAGAATAGGTACAGACAACATCACACTTCTATTCGGCACCGACTTCAATATAGAAGTGTGATGTTGTCTGTACCTATTCTTATATTATTTTTATCATTTCAATGTTTTTGTTTTTAGTTTTTTTGCTTTTTTGTTAAAAAGTTTTTTTTTTTTTTTTTTTTGTGACTTATCTATTAATTTTACAATCAGTGAGTATCATCAATTATCCCCCGTTTTTGTACCTTTAGGGTTGGAATTGTTTTTTCAAATTTATATGGGAACACCCTCGGGGTATACCCTTTCCAATAAAAAAAGAATCATCAAAATCGGATCACTCTGTAAAAAGTAATGCGTAGTCATTGATCACAATTAGTGAGTAAATCAAAAATAATTACCTGTTTTCCTACCCTTAGGGTAGGATTTTTTTTTCAAATTTAAATGGGACCACCCTCGGGGTATACCCTTTCCAATAAAAAGAATCATCTAAATCGGAATTCTCTGTATTATGCATGATCATACATTAGAAAATATATATATACGCGTCGAATTGAGTACCTCCTCCGTTCTTTCGTCGGTAAAAAAATGGTCATCACTCAAATGAGCAGCCTGACTACGGGCCTTTTAGAAGAATCTTAAATCAAATGTAGGTGATATTGTAAGGTCTATCGCCTGTTGTTAAGCCATGGAGGGATGCTATTCCTAAACTTCAAGAAAATACCGAATACATGAAAGAAAATATCACACTTGCCTTAACAGATTAAGATTTTTGAGCAGTTTTATTGTCCTGCTCTTTTTAAGCTGTTGGGTTAGAATTGAGCTAAAATAATTATTTATTGTACTTGAACTGAAAGATGTACAGACATATACGCGATGTACCAACTTATACAACGACAAGACTCTCATATATATATATATATGAAGGGGGAAGGCCAGGAACATCTTCCTGGTCATTAGAGACAGTATCCATAATTTGTGGGTAGTTAGGTAATTATTAAAATCACAAGTTCAAATCACACAAATTATTTCACTTTCTTAGCGTAATAACAATATACGAAACACTTTGCATCCACACAATACACACTATGTTTTTCTAAACTATACCACAGTAAACCTGTGACAATACGGTACAAATCTTAGTCAAGAACACGTGATGTTCCCGGCGTGCGCTCGCGTCCTTGCGTTCGCTCTGCGTGTTTCCGTTCGACTATCGATCGCGCGCCGATTACATCCGAACGTAGACGGGTCTGTCCGAACTACCCGACGGCTTTGCCACGTTCGACGTCTCTCGACTCCGACATATATATATATATTTATTAAGTTGGCAAACAAGCAAACTGCCCACCTGATGTTAAGTGGTAACAGTCACCTATAATACATGTGGTTCCTGTGAGATTCGCAGCAAAAATGCAACCCCCACAAGAACCACAGTGTATGTTGCCAACTTGTGACTTAGGATGTAACGTCACGCTACCCAGTAATTTCAATGCCATATCTTACCCTTCAAACCGGAACACAGCAATGCAAGCACTGCTGCTTTGCGGCAGAAATAGGTAAGACGGAGGTACCCAAGCACACGACCCTGGTACATAGTCGTGTGCTTGGGTTTCTACCAGGCATTGTAAAAACAGATATTCTGTTGCTACTTACCGGTAGTTATCTTTAAAAACAAGTATAAAGGTTACAATTTTAACAAAAAAATGGTAAAATAACGTTAATGTTTCTTTTTTCACATGTACAAAGAAGCATAACAAAACAGAACATAACGAAACAGAATTTCCTAACAACCAGACAAATCTATTATTTCATCATAGTGAACTAAAGAGTTCTAACAGTTATACTGTTGGATTAATTGACCGCCGTTATGGTAACGTCATCGTGAATGTCGAGGAGGATGATTTCCACATTTTGAGAGAGTTCATTGTAAAAGGACCGAGGATCTGCGTGGAAGAAAGATGAATGGTATTCGGAATATGATTCCAGGTAGAGTCCCAGGGACCGACTACAGGCTCAGCCGGTGACAGCAGGCGTAACTGCAGGTTTGTAAGTCGGTAGCTAAGCAGTAGAATGGCACTTGCTCATAGGATTATTATGATGACACGGTTAGCGCAGAGGTCGACTGATCGCCTACTGCGCAACGGGTCGCGGGTTCGATTTCCGTACGGGACAAATATTTTGTATGGCCTACAGAAATTTGTTCCGGTCTGGGCGTATGTGCATGTGATATTCTATGTTTGTAACTGCACCCACGACACAGGAGAAAATCTTAGTGTGGGGTGACGTTTTTTAAAAAGAAAAGAAGAAAGATAGTGCAGTACATGAGGAAGCGTACGTACGGAGACGATGAGCGGTAGAAAGAATTTTGAGGAAGTGGTATAGGGACGCAAGGGGCGCTCAGTGATAAACTTTTTTCCAATTCTTATAAATATTTATGCTACATGTCATGTGGATTGGCTATCATTTTGGTAGAAATTAAAAAAAATAGCTCTGTTTTCATGAAAAGTTTATTCGAAGATGTATGATATTATTGAGATGAAAAAATGATATTGCTTGAATGCCCACCTCCCGAGTTGTGGTACAATTTTGCTCGTTTTACAGCATTTTGAAAACAACTTTTTTTATTGCTACTAAGTTGGCAAACTAGTAAATTGCCCACTTGATGGTAAGTGGTAACAGTCACCTATAATACACGTGGCTCCTGTGAGATTAGCAGCAAAACTGTAACCCCCACAAAAACTACAGTGTACGTTGCCAACTTGTCACATCAGATGTAAAGTCACGGTACCCAGTAATTTCACTGCCATATCTTACCTGTCAAACCGTAACACAGCAATGCAAGCACTGCTGCTTTGCGGCAGAAATAGGTAAGACGGTGGTACCCAAGCAGACGACCCTGATACAGAGTCTCCCTCCGGTCTATAACTAGCTCCAAATTGGCGATTTCTTCTTCAATGTTAGCTTTCATGACTTGCAAGGTTTGTGATTTGTTCTGGTAAACGCGAGATTTCAAAAAGCCCCAAAGGAAAAAGTCTGGCACCGTAGATCTAGTGATCTGGACGACCAGTTCAAATCTCCAGAACGAGAAAACAGAGGGAAATTGGTCAAATAAGCAGTATCAGTAATTCCACGTTCTTGCAGGTGTTTATCACTCCACACATAGATGTAGGTATAACTTTTCGATAGGGGGTGTCCAGATTAAAGACTTTTCCTAGTGTATTAGCTACGTACACTGGAAACTTCATTCTATGTAGTGTAAGTTGATTTACAATAGAAGGTGTCCAGCAATGGCTTCATGGCTTATGTCTATTAATTTTTTTGGAAAGTAGGTCTAAAGTTGCCTGAGGAGCGGGTTGAAAATAATATTTTTCAGCCCTAGGGCTAATCGTTTTCAACTGACAGCTGTAAAATTATAAAAAAAACTAGTTCCAACTTTCTATACAGCCACTCAATTACAGAGCGATGTAAAATTGGAATAACATAAAGTTAAAAGTATTAATTAAATAATATATTTTCTAAATGACGTTATTATATATAACTTTCGACTATGTCTTTAAAATAACATAGATATGGGCAAAATATTTACCATTTTTTCAATGGTGAACACTTTACCTTTTGTTTTCTCACGATGTGATTATGTTATTTTATTTCCTTCCTTGTATTATTATTTTAATACCTTTTATTTGTAAGTATTTGTTATTATTCTGTCGGTTTTATTACTTTTCTGTTAATAAATCCTTTCCCATGAGATCCTTTTTTCTTATTTATTTCGTTCAATTACAATGATGTGTGTATAGTATCAAACGTAAAAAAATTCGATATCCGTTCTTACAGGCTATTCTCAACCACAAAACAAACTAGCATTTCCATTCAATGAAGAATTTCTAGTCGTATTTAAAACTTTTAAATTACTTAAAGAAATACTTCTGTAAAGTCTTTAATTGGGCAATTAAAGCAATCTTTTCTAAACGCTTTAGGGCCTTACCACGAGCGGCTGGAGCAGGATTAGTACAACGCCAGAGATGCCGCTTTAGCAGCGTATAGCACTATCTCGCTCTTATTGCAGTTTAATGTTGTTTTAAGCGATTACGGTAGGTCGTCTGTGCTCCGAACTCGATTTCCTATAGACTTGACGCGTCTGCCGCAAATTGCGTCAATTTGCAAGTGCTCTGACGCTGACGGATTGCGGCATCACAGATCTGACGTGACGCATATTTTATCCAGAGATAAAAACAACTGGCACAAGGAAGAGGAACAATCAGTAGGGAGTAGGAATATTATAAACGCAAAAGTTTATAAGATTGCGTGTGTAGATGGAGTTATAGAATAACATTTTGCCGTACCATAAACTTACTACCTACGCATATAGTTAGAAAAAGGAAAGCCAGATTAACATGAATCCTTTTAATTATCACGGAATCAGGATCTGTCGCAAGGTGATTCCCAACAAGTGGTCCGCGAGTGCAAACTCACTTCTCGGAGCAGATCTTCATTGGTAATAGACCATGGTCCGAATCGATTTAGAGCATTATGATTATTTGCTGGTTGATTCAAGCAATAATATAAGTCCTATAAGATAGACTCTAAACCAAGGTCGTCTGCATAGTTACCTCCGTCTTATCTCTTTTTCTGCCGCAAAGCAGTTGCTGTGTTACTTATATCTTACTAGTTTTCCGCTCGCGACTTCGTCCGCGTTATTTTTGTTTTCCCGTGGGAATTTTTTTCCTGTAGGAAAATTGCCCTATGTCCTTCCCCTGGTCTCGAACTATCCCTATACCAACTTTCATCAAAATCGGTTCAGTAGTTTCAAAGCCTATTCAATACAAACAAACAATCAAATCTTTCCTCTTTATATTAGTATAGATAGATAAACTATATTTATTTTATGTCACAAGTTAGCAACGTACACTGTGGTTCTTGTGGGGGTTGCAGTTTTGCTGCGAATCTAACCAGAGCCACATGTATTAAAGGTGCCAACTTAGTTGTTTAAATAGAAAAAAATGTGTGGTGTAAAAGATGAATGTCATGATACTATCAAGATTTTTACAATAATATACTTTAAAATTGATTAAGGTTTTTGTATACAATGGTCCCGGCTGATGACAGTGTAATGTAAATGGTCCCTGAAGATTAAAGATCTGACCAGAGGCCAAATTCTGCTAATAAGTTACAGCCGAATCGAAACTAAACCGTTGCAATCGACGAATCGTAGCGTGTATATTGCAACTGTTCGATGACGTGATAATGTGGCGTTCTGATTGGTCGATCACAAAGGTTTCGTTTCGATTCGGCTGTAACTTCTGCACCCACTGGCCCAGTGCGGGTTGGGAGAGCGCCAAAGTCTCGTCTGTTGGTCGGCAGGGTTCAGCGTAACACGACGGCTTGGTCTGTTGTTATCGGAACCTGTTGAACAACTCCTTGCGAAGAATTTCATCATACATTGATCATTTTTCAATTACTAGTATGAACCTCGAAAATTTTCCAGATGGAGCAAAAATGAACGCGCAATCCTTCAATTTCGTGTTCATTATCAATTAGTTCTAATTTATGTACTAAGTATTGTTGGATTTATTAAGTTTTAACATTATATAATCTATTATGGCTTCCATATCAGTATACAAAACATTAATATAATAATAATAATGTCCTCCTAACTGATATTCGGTCACGGCGGCCAAACTCAACAGAATATCCCTGCACGGGAGATACTAGAGCCAGAGCGCACTAGAGACTTTTAGTTGGACGATAGGTTGATCGTTCAGGGAATCAGTATAATAGAGCTATATTGAAGTGCACAGATTAAGCAATTAAAAATCGGCAGATCAAATGTTCTAAAATGACTAACGGCCGAACCCAATATTGTATCCGTAGTTTAAGATTAAAAACAATCTCGGATTATTGGGTATCGCTCAATCGATCTCTAATCCGCGTGCCAATATCTAAAGACTGCAATCCTAGGATTCTTTTGACACCGGATCGCCAGCTATCCTTTCCCTCTTGGCCGTTTCTTTATACGCAAAATATTAGATTGTGCAATATTATTACTGTATGTTCTATGAAAACAAACTAGCTATAAATCTTTTTAAATAATGTTTCTTATGCTTCTAACAATAAATATAATGTTTAAAAACACTTAGAAATTATTCTGTAAATAATAATATATCAAATACAATATTATGCAAACTACTTATTTTTATAGGAATGGAACGTGTATAAAACTGACACGAGCACGCGAGTGACATTATATTTGTTTGTTAGCTAGCTGTGGTGTGGTTGGTTTGATTTGAACGTATAATTTGTCATTTGAACTAATATAAATCAATAAAAGCAACGAATAATCGTATAATACATACAGAAGTAAAATTTGGGGTGAGAAATTACAGAAAGAAGAGGTGCCTCTCCATGATTACTAAAAAGAAGAGGAAGATTTTTATATGAGTGTAATGTAGTAATTAATGTAATGTGTAAACTATTGAGGTAACGAAATGTAAAGAGGAAAATAAATGACTTATTTATATTATAATCATTTATTTCAAAAAATATCTTAAATTTAAGATTTTTACAATATCTATACAAGAACAAAATAATATAAAAAACTTAATCCGACAGCGAGGCAAAGCTGAAGCTATTATCTTCTAATATATAAAATGTTCGTGTCCCAATTTGTTACCAAACTGTTTGTTACCAAACTCCTCCAAAACGGCTTGAACGATCTTTATGAAATTTTTTGTGTAAGTATGTTCGGTAGGTCTGAGAATAGGCCGTAAACTATTTTTTATACACCTAGGTGATTATTATGGCGGTAGTTCACCGGCACAGCTATTTATTATATACTAGCTGTGCCCGCGACTTCATCCGCGTGGAATAGTAACGGCTGAACCGATCTTGATAAAAAGTACCCTATGTTATACCTTATATAATTAGCTATTTATTAGTGAAAGTCCCGTCAAAATCGGTCCAGCCGTTCCGGAGATTAGCGGGAACAAACAGACAGACAAAACAATTAAATTGTGTTTTTGTTATTGGTACCCGATATACATTCATACCCATTCATTAAAAACTTGTTATTTTGACAATAAAAACAGACACTTCAATTTTATTTATTTGTATAGATTTCAAACACATTCACATCACATATATGTATAGCGCGGCAAAAGGTATTTTAGTCACTGTTTTGATGTTTCTTTTACGTATGGCATTATTTTCGTTAAAAGTAATTTACGACAGTTTTGTTCAGCCGGACGGAACCAAAAAGTAAATTCGTAGTTATTTATTGCTATTGTTGATATTTGGTGTTAATTACGACGTTGTTGTTATAACACTTCATCATCATCACTGCAATCACGTATCGAAATCTGATATTGTTTCGGCTTATAACTCCAAATCACTACTATCACATCTTCCAAAAATATCGTCTTTGCCATTGCCATTTCTTACAAAAATACAACAATTATTTTCAAAACATGTAAATCAATCCAAATTTTGACAAGTAAACCATGAAAATAGGAAGATTGCCAAAAAAAGATTATGTAGACGTCAATCAATCCCTTTTTAATCAAAGATTGATTATTGGGACACGTCAAACGTCATTTTCGAACAGAGGTCTATCCAAAAACACTGATCGGACCTCTCATTGATGGTTGCCTTTCAGAGATTACAAATGCAATCCTTCGATTGGTTATAGAGACGCAAAATGGTACTTTTGGATTGAGTTTGCAATCTCAATCCGGAAAAAACGGATCAGGATCGCATATTGGGTTCGGGCGTAAGTGATTTCTAATCAAACTATCGGGCAACTGTCAGCCAATTCAATAATGTGCATGAAGTACTATGCGATCGCGCGCACTACATTCAACTAAACAGTCGCCCGACTGTCGTCAGACTTTGCCTTCAGCGCGGCGCAATACATACGGGCGTGCGCGCACTCGACAAACTAAACAGTTGGCTGATCGTTTGCTGTCAGCTCGGCCTAGACGTGCGATTGATTACTAACAGATCGGTGTAGTGCGCGCGTGCCTCTTGACTAAACAGTCGACAGATAGTTTATTTTCGATCGATGTATGATAGCGACCTAACTATCGGGCGACAAAAAGTTTCTAGTGCACTCTGGCTCTTATGTGTGCCTTACTCTTACAAGTGACTGCGCAAACGCAAGTGCACTATCTGTTCCTTCACTCGCCTAGTCCGATGGGACGGTTTGTCGACACGACCGGGGCGAGATCTAGGCGCAGGTAGGACTCACTTTTAACGTGCCTTCCTAAACACAGAGCTCGAGATGTTTCGTATTTTGGTCACCCATTAACAGGGCTGGCCAATGCGCAACCGAGCTTCACAAAAACATTGATCTGTGTGTGTTTCTCAATGTACTTCTCCATACTTATTAATTATTGTCGTTAGTCCATTAGTCCAATGTAAATATTTTAATATTGTACAATAAAATTATAAACACAAAAGCTGTAAAAATCCAACAATGGAAAAGTAAATTGGGTCCGAGTTATTGGCCAATACGAATACGAATTGCTGAAAGTTAGCGATCACATTCAATTAATAACTCGCTGCTGCTCGGGACCGGCATTAATTCGAGCAAATGGCTTAATCGATTCTGAATTTGAACGTTATTCGATTTAATAGCTGTAAAATGCTTAGCTCGTTTAAGAACCAAACTGGCGTAAGTGTGACCTATAAGGAAATATACCACTGGAGCTGGTACACAAGTGCAGAGCCTGACAGATGTTAACGCTGTAACAATACTTTTTTATGGAGATTTCAATGCAATAAAAAATCTTATTGCAAAGCAAATAATTTTTTTCAATTTTCGCTTCGCCAGGTTAATTCACGAACAACATTACCGAAACCGAATAATTTTTTAAATTAAAAATCTAAGCGGTTATTAAGGCTATTTGTAAATCATACAAGGTGAAAAAACAATACGTTAATAAATAAACTTATAAATTTCACTTATTTTTATCCATTTAAAATAAGTAGATTATTAAAATATATAGATTTGTTAAAAAGTAGAATGTCCACCTCAGAATCAATCGTTCGCTCCGCTCTGACAGTAACAGTATCCAGACACATCACTGCCCGTCTTACCCTTTAAACTGAAACACAGCAATGCAAGCAGTTGCTGCCTTGCGGAGATATAAATAAGATAGAGATACCGGCGCCGATAACTCAGGTAGTCTCTCCCTCTGGAAAATTTACTTAAATAAAAAGAACTCTCTCTATTTTCAAAAAAAAGTAATAGTTATTTGTTATACATGAGTACAAAGTTGCTTTTTAACCGCGTGCTCAACTTTGATGACCGAGCAAGCGAAGGATACTAAAATTGAATCACGAGCGCAGCGAGTGATTCTAAATTTAGAATCCTGAGCGTCAGCGAGGAAATCAAAAGAGCACAAGGTGAAAAATCTTTGCACTTGAGTGCAACACGTAACTTTTCATTCCCCCTCATCGAGGAAATGACCAAATGCAAAATAAAACATTTACAATCACAAGATACTTTAATTTAGTTTAGGTACATATTTACTACAACATTATGATAGGTACTTAAGTATTACAGAAAAATATTTATATTATGTTTAACAAATAATAAGTTTTTTTTTACTTGTTTTTATAACAATACGACGTCAAAACAAAATGGCGCGCGCAAAGCTAATTAAACACAAAAATACACCAAGGAGGTTCACGGCCAAATACTCAAACGCTTCTAAAATCTTCTAAATAAAATCTTACTAAAGGTCTTCCTAATTTTCAGGAGGTCTTAGATTTAAATGAAATACTGAAACAATTTTTAATTGTTGGTAACGGCTGCTTTTGTAAGAGAGACATATATTTGTACACTGGTAACATTAATACATTTTTCGCATATTCGATAGAAAATCATCTTAGATTGTTAAGCGAAAAAAAAAATTGATTCTGAATCGACAACATATGCTCAAAAATCCGCGAAGACATAAAATATAATAAAATCAAACAAAAATTAAATCTCGCCATGTTTTTTACAATTGTAGATTAGTTTTCCAAGTTTAAGAAACAGTTTCTTCAGTTTTTTAGTGACTTTTCAACTAATGTAATAATTTATGATTTAATATTAAATTAATATGGTTTTGAATAAATCCATATCTATCTTTTGTGTTGGCACCAACTTCAATATAAAACTGTGATGAAAACGACACAACCCCATCGAGTTTGGCCTCGTTTGATTCGTATTGACGAGTACTTTAATCTTACATGGTAACCAGGGTCTGATGGTGGAGCTGGAAGGTTGCCATAGAAACTCTGCAATAAAACGACACAACCCCATCGAGTTTGGCCTCATTTGATTCGTACTGACGAGTACTTTAATCCTACATGGCAACCAGGGTCTGATGCTGGAGGTGGAAGGTAGCTATAGGAACTCCGCAATAAAACAACACATCCCCATCGAGTTTGGGCTCGTTAGATTCGAAAATATAAAAGCTTGTCACAAGATTTACCTATTTTATAAAAACAAATGTTTTTTTTCTGAGAATTACCAATATCAAGATCAAGTTAAATAGGTATTGTATTATTGTTATATTCTCATAAAAAATGTAACATGTCAGTATTAAATTAAAGTTTATTTTCCTCTTTTTAGGGCATTAAAATAAAAGCTTGCTTTTAAAAATCTCTTTTTTACTATTAGTTTTATAATTATAAAAGTACATATTAATAGAAAGGTACGATCAACTTTCAGTTGCATTTACCAAATAGGTCTGTAAAAACATTAATTTTATTAGTTTTATTTAGTAGTAGTGTAAAAACATTAATTTTATACATATTTAGAAAAATAGTAATGGTAACTATGTTAAGAAAATCTCAATCATAACTCCTTACGTGCCACTTGAGCGACGTCCAAAGCTAAGGGAGCTTCGGACGTCGCTCAAGTGGCACACAAAAAAAAATAAGAGCGACATTAATGCAGTTAATGTGGCATTAATCACATGTCAAATGATAATTGACGTTTGAGTATACGATTTTGGTTCATTTTTGTTGATAAAGAGACCTTAAAGTTAAGACCGTCTCTAAAGTTAAGTAGCTGTTAATATTTGTTTTGAGTATGAGTTAAGTTGCTCTCAACCACAGAACACAGAAAGAGGTTAGAAGGGCTATGTGGGCGGGGCACGCGTAGCCACAACTATGACTAAATGCTCATACTTGTGGCCCCGCAACGCGAACGCGTTGTTTAATCACTGACGGACAACTACAGTGAGTGTATCGTGAAGCGCGGCGCTATAAATATAAAAAAATGCCTTCTTGTGCTATAATTACTTGTAAAACAAGAAGTCAGGTGTCAAGTGTAGCTAAAGAAGGAATTTCTTTTCATCGGTAAGTAGTAAATTAATCATAATGACCATATTCCATAAAATTATGGGCAAATTCTAAACTAACTTTACAACTTAGAATTTTTAATATCACCATAATATTTATATGACTATTTTAGCATAGGTAGGTGGCCATGCAAGACATGAAGATTTGAGTACTTTAAAAAACACAAATTTACAGGTAAATATTTACTTTACAAATATTTACTTCTCCATCCAACTAAAATATCCTAACAACTAAACTACCGCACGTCCGTTTGTCAGATTATCCATTCTAGTTTATGCTTTCAGACCGGTGCATTATAGTATTATAGTTTTTCTTTTATTTTACGTCTAACCTACAACATTTTTGAGCTAAAAAGCTTTAATTTTGTTACATAGAAACAAAATATTACTTGAATATTATTAATTATAAACGTATAATGAAAGTAATAATTATTTTTCTAAATATTTCAAATGGTTAAATTGCTGGCAATATTTAATATCGATAGCTATTAATCGATGTCAATCACTAAAATAATGTTATTTGTACACGCAGCTCTGGACGTCAGTGAATTTCTGTGAATGGGGAGCCCAGTGAGCGTTGTGATTGGTTCAGCCCGATTTCGCGCGACTTTGCATGGGCGGTGCAAGGAAAAGAAGTGGGAGCAAAACTGGCGACAGCGGTTCCCGTACAAACGGTGCATGATTGCCTTTCTAACCTCTTTCTGTGTTCTGTGCTCTCAACTATGTATTTGAGCAGCTCATAAATATCTAACGTGTCGTCTGCGTATTCGGCCGTCAGAGTCTGAGTTTTTAACAAATTGAAAAAGTTGTATGATAAATTCGGCACCATGGAAATGGAAGTAAATAAGTTTAATGATGTTTTGAAATCACATACCTAGTGCACGCGATGTTCTAAATTCTAATTTACTTTAACCTCAAGCGGATAAAAACGGCTTTGGCGGTCAGACATCGAATAGCAAAAATACTCTTTCCGAGATGGGGGGATGAAAAATAATTTAACATTAATGAAAATTCTATGAACACCCGTTATAGCCGAGACACCGGCCGCGACAGTAATGTACTATATTTTTTAAAAGCTAGAGGTAATATAAAAGACGTCAATGAACTACATTGATTTTTCTAACCATTTTTTAATTTCGTCTATAAATTAACAATATTTGTGTTGTTTAATCCAAAAAATCAGTTCATTAAGTATTTTTACTCACAAGTGTGTTGAAAAACGTCGTACGATATACGTGCTTATATTGATTATACACATTCGGCTCTATTGCGCGCTCGCCTTCGGTTCGGGCTGAAATTCCGCCTCGTGAGCTATAAGCAACATAGCGCACTTCTTTCTCTTTGCCACTTCCCACTTTAAGTAGGGTCGGCTCTCCTAATCATTTTGCGCCAAGACAGACTCTTGAGTTGTCGGGTCGGGTAGTTGGGCTTTTTGAATAAGTTTTGTCATGCTGGTCCACCAGGTAAGGGGGGGGGGGGGGGGCGTCCTCTTCCTCTTTTGCCTTCCGGGAGAGCTAGCGCTATACGGACCACGTGTTCATCATCTCTTCTCTCACGTGACCGTACCATCTTAGGTGACTTTCTGCTAGCTTGTCCTGGATGGGGGCCACTTTAAAACTACCTCGCACGTGCTTGGTGCGAATCCGGTCTAGCCTAGTGACCCCTCCGGACCATCTTAGCATTTTCATTTTCGCTACGTGGAGCCTCTGGGCATGCGTTTCCTTTATCGTCCAGCACTCAGCCCCATAGAGCATCGCGGGTCTTATTAAGCAACATAGCGCACTTATACTACGATAATATACTATTTCAACACACTTGCTCGTAAAGTGAATCTAATTTCACCGGTTTTAGATACATATTTTTTAATGGCTGATTGATTACTCCGACCGGTTTCGGTCATGGCGACCACTTCGACTCCTAACCGGTAATTTGGCGCTCATGCGCCCTAAGATGACTTATGTAGCCTATCTTCGCGGCGAAACTCCGTGCACATTGCGGGCACGTAAGAACGCCGTTTTCGTATTGGTATGTTATGGCAGCAGGTGGGCGAGCCTTTAACTGGTCCCGTTTAAGGTAATATAAAATATGGCTAAAGGTAATATAAAAGACATCAACGAACTACTTATACATTGATTTTTCAAACGATCATTTTGATACCATTATTTAGTTTGTCTACGATTTAACAATTATTTATGTTATTTAATTAAAAAGAATAGTTTATTAAGTATTTTTCCTCACAAGTATGTTGAAAAACGTCGTAAGATATACGTGTGTATATAGATTCTATATGTTCTCTAATCCTTTCATGGATCGTTCTTTTTGTTTGGCCAATATAAGAGCTGCCACAACTGCGGTCTATTTTGTAAACCCCTGGTGTTTGTAAGGGCAAGACATCCTTCGGGGTGCCCACCATATTACTCACCTTTATGCCAGGACTATAGATTGTCGGTATAGAGTATTCACGCAATGCGTGGCCGATATTATCCGTCACTCCTTTGACATAAGGCAAGTAGGCCGGTTGTCTGCACACCTCTGGACGCCTAAATCTTTTCCTCGGCTGGTTTCGTCGTATATTCACCTGATATCCGTTTTTCTTTAGTACCTCCTGAACATGTTTCAGTTCCTCCTCCACATGCTCAGGGTCACAGAGGTCAAAGGCTCTATTCTTTAACGAAGATATCACGGACTGCAGGTACGGTGAATACTCTATACCGACAATCTATAGTCCTGGCATAAAGGTGAGTAATATGGTGGGCACCCCGAAGGATGTCTTGCCCTTACAAACACCAGGGGTTTACAAAATAGGCTGCAGTTGTGGCAGCTCTTACATTGGCCAAACAAAAAGAACAATCCATGAAAGGATTAGAGAACATATAGCCGCTGTCAAAAACCGCCAGTCTAATAAATCAGCGATTGCGAAGCATCTTTTAGAAAAAGGCGCAAATCACTGGATTGAATTTCACCGTACGCAAGTCCTTTTCACTGATCGTCACTTTTATTCAAGAGTAGTACGAGAAGCGATTGAAATCAGAAAAAATCCAAATAATTTCAATCGGGAAGATGGATTTAAACTGTCAACAGCCTGGAATCCAGTGTTTGCAAACACAAAATCTCCTTTTAATGAGGTTCCGTAACGATTTTAACTATAAATGTAGCTTTGTAGACAATTAAAAAACAATATAAATGGTACCAAAAATTTTTTTCTACGATGAAAATTGACGAAATTATAACGAAAAAACAGATCGCTCCGTCAAGCGGCCGCCTGGCAGGCGTGAGACGTCACACGACACGTTCTAGGCAGACTCCGCATCCGTGCTATCACTCCCGAGTTTTCGACTAGTAGCCCCGCGCAGCGTTTCATGCGAAATCGTATTACATACCTATATTGTTTTTTTTATGTAATAGTAGTAGTAGTATTCAAGAGGTTCAGTACAGTTTGAGCAATGAGTAATAAACTAGAAATCGGTTTTGTGTAAGGTCAATCGAATAAACTTCCTATTTTTGACATTTTTATGGAATCTGGTTACTTACCCATTTAAAGTACACCAGTGCCGAAATCCGTGGTTGGAAACTTCAAAGGTAAGTGAATAAAGCTGCATATTTTTAAATTAGAATAATAATATGTAGGTTATTGACCTCTAAAGTTATGTCACTAAGTTATAAACTAGTATTTACCTTTGAGTATTTCTTTGGTTCTTATCTATGTTTAAAACATTCAAATAGATATTTTTTTAATGTAGGTAGGTATAGGTTGGTATTCTGAGCACAAAATGAGTAGGTAGGTCTATTTCGTAAAATGTACGAACGAATGAACACGGCTGTCTTCAGGATCGCAACGTGACAGTTTTGGGCGGTCTGGATTTCATAGTATGGTGGTGATGTTATGATCGAAACACATAATGAGGGTGCAGCGTAGCGCGGAATATATTCTTTATTTACACTATGAGCGTGCGCTCCCTTTTGATTTTCTCTTTTAAAACACACATTTTTTATTATTCCTGATACCTAAACCTATCCTATCCGTCCGTATCCGTGGCCGTACCGCCTAAAAGCGAACACTCGCTATCGTTATCGTGACATTACAACAATAGTTTTTTATGTCACAGGTGACATTTAAACTGTTGTTCTAATGTCACGAAAGCGATAGCAAGTGATCGCTATGAGTTAGGCAGTAGCCCCCCTGGACTGCTGAGATGATTTTGAGTGTAACAATTATGTCCTGGGGCCTTATTCTGCTAGCGTTAATGCATTTGTGGCGTGTCAATAACGCTTCAATAGCATCGCTTTTTGAGACAGTTATTGTTGGTTAACCGAATACTAACTAAAACATTTATAACTATTGACTTATCAAGAAATTGTAGCACAAATAAATTGTAGCATAAAATGCGCATAAAAGCGACAAAAGCAGTGTTATTGAAACGCTATCACGACGCGACAACGACGTTAAGATTAGCGGAATTAGAGCCCTGGTCGTTGGTTTTAGTTGATTTGTTTACTGAAAAATTGATAACACTTGGCTTTGGTGCCCGTTTTGTGTAGGCGACAGGCTTTAGTACTGTATGGCCCATACTGCCAGATGTGGCTTTGTGTGTAAAACCTAGTTTTAACAGAGTGTTATCTACAGCTCTGCTAGACCCCTTTTGGGATTATAAGCGTGATTTTATGCATATATGTATGTATGTAAACCTATCTATGAGTGTTACCGTCACAAAGAATGTTTCCATTCTTCAATCTGGGCGTGCAGCTTATGGAGATGAAGCCGTAGGTTAGGTGCAAGTAAAGAGAACTGGCCACATTGTGCACTGTTAAAGCCAGAATAACGTCAGAACACAAATAGATTCACTATATCATTATACGGTCTAATATTGCATGGACTCATACAACGGTTAGTCTCTCCCTACTCGTTTACTGTAGGTAGGATACAAGTCTCCCTGCCTGCTACAAAGAGAGTTTTTTTTCATTGATTGTAGCACTAAACAAGAAAACATTCAACCTTACTTAAAAGAATAATAATAATAATAAATGATTTATTGCACACAAAGCATACAAAGATATAGAAACAGAAATTTTTCAAAAACAACACAGATGTTCAGCACAGGCGGCCTTATCTATACTAATACTAATATACTAATCTATACTAATATTATAAAGAGTTTGTTTGTTTGTATTAAATAGGCTTCGAAACTACTGAACCGATTTAAATGAAAGTTGGTATAGGAATAGTTCGAGACCAGGGGAAGGACATAGGGTAATTTTGCTACGGGAAAATATGAAATTCCCACGGGAAAACAAAAATAACGCGGACGAAGTTGCGAGCGGAAAGCTAGTAATATTATAAAGTGGAAAGATTTGATTGTTTGTTTGTATTGAATAGGCTTCGAAAGTACTGAACCGATTGTGATATAAGTTGGTATAGGGATAGTTCGTGACCAGTGGAAGGGCATAGGGTAATATTCCTACGGGAAAATATAAAATTCCCACGGGAAAACAAAAATAACGCGGGCTCCGTTCCATAATAGTGATATAATAACAATATTATATCATTTTTTCCTTTATAATCACCTTCATATTATCGTAATAAGCAAACAATGAAACGGAAAAAGTAATTTTGTATGGAAAAGTAGCGATTTTTTATTTTGTATGTTTTTATGTGTAATAATAAATTAAATATATAAAGATTCTAGTATCATTTCATAGCTTATATATTGGAGATCCTGTATGCAAAATTTTGTATCCGTAGGTGTAGTAGAAAAAAAGTTGCAAATTTTTGAAACGCAACTCACGCTTTCATCTCATAGTGCGGCGCGCGGCGGCGGCGGATAGTGTCGACTGACGTCATAGCCTGTCCGTAGGCAGCGGCCGATTTAATAAAATCAGTTGATGCAAATTGGTTTATAACTTTACATCGGATGGACCGATTTTGGTGATTTAAAAAACATATTTTTTGTAATACAATAAGGAATGTTACTATGTATGTTGTATTATGAAAAGCCATACCATTACGGGACCTCATTCGCAGTCGGTAAACCTCCAGAATACGGCTATCGTACGGAATAGGGACACTGTTAGTGTTGTGTGCGGGGGTTGGAGAAATAGTGTGACGGTGGAGGAAGATTCTTTTCATCCCCCCATCTCGGAAAGAGTATTTTTGCTATTCGATATCTGACCGCCAAAGCCGTTTTTATCCGCTTGAGGTTGAGGTTAAAGTAAATTTGAATTAAGAACATCGCGTGCAACTAGGTATGTGATTTCAAAACATCATTAAACCTATTTACTTCCATCTCGGTGCGTCGGTGGCGCTGTGGACTCGGCACTTGCCTTCCAATCGGGAGGTCGGGGTTCGAGACCCGCCATGTACCAATGTGTTTTTCGTTTTGAATTTCATATGTACATTTGTCTGATGCTCCTACGGTGAAGGAAAACATCGTGAGGCAACCTGCATATATCTGCGAAGAGATTCAATGGTGTATGTGAAGTCGACCAATCCGCACTGGGCCAGCGTGGTTGACTAAGGCCTATTCACCCTAACATAGGGTAGGCTCGAGCCCCTCGGGGGGGACGTATATGAGCTGTGATGATGACTTCCATCTCCATGGTGCCGAATTTATCATACAACTTTTTTTAAATTTGTTAAAAACTCAGGCTCTGAACCTACTTTTGTTTTTGATTTGCTTTGCGCGCGCCATTTTGTTTTGACGTCGTATTATTATAATAAGAAACTTGAAAATAAGTAAAAAAACGTATTATTTGTTATACATAATATAAATATTTTTCTGTAATACTTACCTATCATAATGTTGTAGTAAATATGTATCTAAACTGAAATAAAAGTATCTTGTGATTGTAAATGTTTTATTTTGTATTTAGTCATTTCCTCGCTGAGGGGGGATGAAAAGTTACGTGTTGCACTCGAGTGCAAAGATTTTTCACCTTGTGCTCTTTTGATTCCCTTGCTAACACTCAGGATTCTAAATTTTGAATCACTCGCTGCGCTCGTGACTCAATTTTAGAATCCTTCACTTGCTCGGTCATCAAAGTTGAGCACGCGGTTAAAAAGCAACTTTGCACTCATGTATAACAAATAACTATTATCGGACACTGAGGCGTAACATCGCTGCTACAGTCAGCCCGTGACCACGGCCGGTGAAACCTGGCCGAAACGTCGGAGCCAAAATAAGGTACCAAACGCGTTTTAATCCCGTAAAAGTTTTAGTAATTTAGAAATTCTTGTTCTAGACAAAGATTGGCATAGATTACCTACCTACCTGAAAAATGTGTATTTTCACAACCAATAAAAAATTTTACGTCGTGTATTTTATTGTAGAATGTGATATTACTGACACTACATAGGGGTTATATAATATATATATATATATATATATACTAGCTGTGCCTGCGACTTCGTTCGCGTGGATGTCGAAAAAAAAAACAACATGTCGTACATTTTTTCCTGTTTTTGGAACATTTTTTATTGATGCTCAGCTCCCGTAGTTCGCGCATCGCGTAGCGTGATGTTATATAGCCTTCCTCCATGAATGGACTATCCTACACAAAATAATTTTTCAATTTGATGCAGTAGTTCTTGAGATTAGCGCGTTCAACCGAACCAACAAATAAACAATCCAACAAACTCTTCAGCTTTATAATATTAAGTATAGATTCAATGATAACTCATAACTGTAGACTAGTGTGAAAAACCGGCCAAGTGCGAGTTGGACAAGCGCACCGAGGGTTTCGTTAATTTTATCCAAGTACAATTAGTTCCTAACTATGAACATTTACGGATTTCAGGAATTTTTTGATTACATGATTTTGATTACAGGATTTGAAGCCCTTGCTTCTTGCCAAATTTCATGATTTTGGGTCAACAGAAAGTACCCAAAATTTTGAGTCCCTTGTGAAATCACATTTGCGAAACTATATGACATAAACGGTTACATCTTTCGATCGCGTTGACTTACAAAGATGATTTTTCACAGCTGAAAGAAACCGTGGACCCGAATATTTCAGTTCGATAATCTTTACGCGTTTCCTAGAAAAAGGGGTTTGACAAACAGATGGACAACTAAGTGATCCTATAAGTGTTCAGTTTTTTCCTTTGAGGAACCCTAAAAATGACGCAAAAAACTTCAGTCTTAAAAGACTATGTTAATACGAGTATATTTAACCAAACTTTAACTACGCCAAAAATTAAGAAGTTCCCAAGTCATGGGACGATCAGTACAGCACACGTAATGAATCAGCCCTGGACAAACAAGCTTTGCTGAACACAAACAAATTACCAACGAATAGTGTCGTCATACAAAACTTTAATTCAATTCAGAGCTCATTTGCAGCTCGCTCAGGGCTGTCACCAATCCAATTGTAATGTATTTTTTGTTTGACGTCAGAAAAGGTTTTATTAGTATTATAATTTACAAAAATAACTCTCTGGAACAACAGCTTCAAAATGTTCATATACACTAACCTTCAAAAGTAAGTAAAAGTAGTACTTTTAAAATTGCAATAACTTTTAAAGTAGGCAAAATATATTTTTAAAATAAATAGTATTAAAAAGACTAATGTATAAAAAACTATAACTTCCCAGAAACCTGACGAAATGAGCTGAAAATGTTTTTTGTTTGAATCCTTTATCTTTTGTAGTTTAGGTAAAAATTTAATTTTAAAAGTGTAGTACTTACTTTTGAAGGTCAGTGCATATTTAACAAAGTCTATCCTCTCTAGCGGTTCCTTATATACATAAGTAAGGTTAACGTTATTGCTTATCAATTAAAATAACTTGATCAACAAATAATTGTTAAACGTTTGTGACCAATAAAAACTTTGAAAACATTTATTTTTAGTAAGTACAAGCATTAACCACTGCTTCCCAATAGTAATGAGCAATACAAGAATTTATTTTTCAATGCTTTTCCCAATAAAAGTTCTGATTAAACTTGTCTTTAATAGAAATCTGACAAACCAACATGTAAAAGTATTCACATTGAACTCGATCCTAATACTAGTACTAGTATGGATTTAATCTCGAGATTCAGGAAATGGGATTCGAAACTAGAGAAAGCCCTTACGCTACACGCGACAGAGCTACGTCATAAAATGAAGAATTGTGTTTTGCACATTTGAATAGCAATCGCTTTTGTAATCATGTTCATAACTAGACACATAACTATATTTTATTATTCATATTAGGTATATTACATTTTATAGTTACATTAAACTCTTACAGCCGGTTGCACTAAAGTTGCTGTTCTTTTACAAATTCAGTTATACCACAGATAATATAATACTACAGTTATACGTTATACTATTCCGTCACTATTACGAATCCGTAAATTTTCAGTTACTCCTTCAGTGTTTCAGATTGAGTAAATTGGTACATGTCTGAGAATTTTACATTTTAGGCGCTTCACAAACGTAGACACTTTTTGTTATCGACACAGCTTAACATCACAAGAAACCGTGATTGCTGTGTCCGATAACCCCAATCGGACACAGTCGCCGATTTCCTTCCTGTTACGGACAAGGTACACCACGCAAAACCGTGGTTACTGTTGCGCAGCGCTGTTCAATTGTAAGGAAAGTTCATGTTGCATTTGTCTTCGACTGGATTTGGATTTTAGTTTCCAGTACTACACTCAACACTTTTTAATCGGCGACAGTTATATTTGAAGTAGAACAAAAACTGGAAAAAAGTGTCTACATCTGCGCAAGGAGCGGCTGATTTCACACTGATTATGTGAAACTAAAATATTCATTCGTACGAGTAGCTTGTGTCGCACACAAGACACACATTTTCGCAGCGCCTAACTGAAGCAACAGTTGTTTCCGTAAAATTGTATGCGTCAGGACAGGTGGCGTAGACCTTTATGTTGCAGATGTTCTTTTAACATTATCATGTATAAATTAGGTCACTGTTTGTAAGTGTAATAAACAACATGTATTGTAACAGAATAAAGCAAAATAGCTTATACGAACGAAATAAATTCAAAGCTATGCATAATATTACCTTAAGTTTCATTAACGCGTCCGAAAGGAAAAATTGTAAGTCTAGTGTTGATCTAGGTTAACAGTTTAGTAACATACTTGGGGACCTCTGGTGAAGCGGTTCCGGGCGATGCTTGACACGTCCATTGCCATGGGTCACTTCCCCAGGAGCAGGCAATCACGGAGGCTCTGTCTGCTTAGGAGAAAGAGCAGCCCTGTAGACTCCCCATCGGGCTACTAGCCGGTTGTAGGTACTACTCAACTAACTCAATAAATCCGGGAATTTTCACAAGAGTATTCTCACTTCTCGGGTTGTTGAACATCTGGAGGACTGGGGATCGTACTTGACAGATTTTTAGTAATTAGTAGTTACAGTAGTAGTTAGCTGATGATGGGAACCCATGAAAATCGAGGGAAACCCTTAAATTTTTTAGGAACGTCCAACATTTTTCATTTGTTTATTCAGCTATTCACGTATTTGCATTACATTGGAAGTATTACTTAAATTTTTTCCTTTTTTCCGTAAGCGCCAACCCTAGTCACATGCCTCAGGCAGTTAAGCCTAATTTGTCCATAACAGTATTCATTCTATTACACGTTTTAGTTTTGACAAATTATAAATTTAATTTTCCGTAATAGGTAGATATAGTAATATTAGTCCAACTAGGGTTAGCAATTATTTTAAAACAATATTGCGTTCAGAATAATCGTAAAACAGTAAGTGTATTTCTGGAAAAAGCGTGTTATTTTCTTGTTATTGCGTGTGACGTTTTGGTGACCTTGTGTTCTTGTGGTTGAGACCACGCAGTATTAATCGAAAGTTCTGGAGTTCGATTCCCTGTGACTGCAGAAGTAGTTTAGTTACTGGTAGGGCTTCTGAGCTCGCCTGGCTAACCGCCACCTTCTTAACTCAATTTGTCGCCATAACAACAACGTTAAATAACATTTAATTGTGCGTTAACAATACATTGACTTTTCTTCAGTAAAGTAAACAGAACAGTCGATCAAGCCTGACCAAGCGTTGAAACTGAGAACCATGTACTTCCTCTCCACAACTCAAGATTAACTTAAGTGTGTAACTGCACTGGTAATCCTGTCAGGTACACCCTTTTTATCGGGGGGAAATGCGCGACCGCACTATACCGTTTGACTAGACTGCGGGAGTGTGGAGCTGACCCGGCAGAGTGCAAGCCTACCCACTAAAACCTCCCGGTGTTCTCCCTGCCCTTTTGGGCGCGTATGGTACGGTCCACAACGCGATACCACTACTCACGCGCCCAAAGGGGGATTATCCGAGAACACCAGGACAATCACCAGACGGAGAAGCCTGACGGCGGCGTACACGGGGCCAACCGTGCACGCAGGCCTCACGGCAGGGTCATCAGAGAGGCATTACTTAAGCGAATGCCCGCCTTCTCTTGCCCTGTCAGGCACACCCTAGCGTGTATGACTTACTAAGACGAGCAGTAAAATTACTGAGAACTGTAACTAATACCTTATATCAAAAGCTGGAAGCGTACAGTATTGTCCTTGAAAAAGCTGCGTACCCGGACAACAAAATTGGCAAACAAGCAGCCCATTGTATTGTATTGCACTTTGTTGTATAATAAAATAAGAAATTAAAAGCGATCTTGACAGAGATAAGGTAATAAGAAGGCGGGTCCCAAACAACACATGTGTGCACAATAAAGCTGACACACCGCAGATGGCTGCCGATACCGGGCAAACGAAAGCCGGTGGCGGGGCATCGCATCGTAAGTGGATTAGTTTCGCGGACTTCAGCCTCGAACGTTTGCGCAGACAAATAACTACTCGTCAACACTTAGTTGCCTCAGAGCTACTGGGACAAGCAATCATGCTAAGTTCTGTTTGTAGACATTATACCCACTATTCACTACGCATGTACTCCGCGACTTGCAAACCAGGTCTAGCACGGGCTGTGAACAAGGAGGGACAAGAGACAAGTAACATCTTTCTTCTCCCTCTTTCATATAACAATGAAGCAATATGCGACGCTCAGAATAACAATTGTTATTCTGAGATGCGACGTCTGTGTTTGACGTTTCTCCTCTATTTTGTTCTTGGTCCGTGTTGGACCTGCATTAGACGAATCACCGCAACAAACTTGATACATTTTCTGTGAACAAGATCAGAAAGTTTGGGTCAAGTAACCCCACCCAACTAATTATTACAATCTTCTCTATTCTTATCTAATAGATCAAGCGAGAAGAGTGATTACCCCTTCTGTGGATTACCCCATCCAAAAATCTTTGGTTTACTTTTTTATTTTAATAAATAGCACAACAAAATAATATACATTATAAATTTTTTTTACTAAAAATAAAACCGACTTCAAAAACACTGAAAACTTAAAAATAATATAAGAATAGGTACAGACAACATCACACTTCTATATTGAAGTCGGCGCCAAACGATGATCTCCTAGAAAGTGTTAAAATTTGTCACTTAGTGTTTTCCTCGATTTTTCTATGGGATCCCATCATCAGATCCTGACTTTGGGACCACCCTTGCAGTATACTCTATCAAATACAAAAATAATTTTGGAAATCGGTTTAAAAATGACGGAGTTATGAGGTAACAAACATAAAAAAAAATACAACCGAATTGATAACCTCTTCCTTTTTTGATGTCGGTTAAAAAACAATAATAACTGTATACTTTAAGTGTATCTCTGATAGTAATAAGCAGTATCTTAGTGGGATTAATGAATATATTGAATAACAATTACACATTGCATGTTAAATTTTAAATTTTCACCGTATAAGTAAAGTTTCACTTCATACTTTGGCAAATAACTCACAAATAAAGCTATTTTCTTTTTATTAATCGTAATAATTGTACACAAAATAGGTGCTCTCCCCTCCGTGTGTCCTTTTTATAAACCAACAAATAAGAAAATTTAACAATTTATTTAAAATTATGTTTAAAATTTATATGCAAAGTTTATTACATGAAATTTAAATGTAATGGGATTCCTTCAGAACTCAGTGTTAGACCCTCTGTCCCTAAGTTCATAGGCATATTTACATATATTTTTAAACTAACACTGTGCTATGAATCTCCAGGGCAGTCCCCATAGGGCTTGGCCGCCTGGTTTTTCAGCCAAGGAACTAAGAAACAAATTACGGATTAACAAGGAAGAATTCTGTGGACTCAACTAATCCAATAAAGACATAATATATAAAATGTAAGAAACTGAAATACTGTATCGCTGACCCGTTGCAACGGGTCAGCGAAGCAGCGTTGCAGAAAAATCATAACTCCCTCGATTTTCCTGGACTGATCCTGAGTTTGGTTACAATGGGACTAATCGAGAAGTATAAAATTTTCCAAATCGTTTATTGAATGACATAGTTATGAAGTTACAAACATAAAAAAATATTCAGTCGAATTGAGAACCTCCTCCTTTTTGCGAACTCGGTTAAAAAGCAAATAATGTTATTTTTTTCAAAAGCACGTTTTCAATCATTGAATGTTATCGAGACACTTTAAATTTTAACAGTAAAGTTAGCAGAATAGGAGTTGAGAAACGTGATCAAATCAAGGGTTAAGAAAGTAATTGTAGTGTTTTGTTTTTGCTAAATTACCAAAATATGTTGAAATTTACATTAGGAAAAAGAAAATAAAATTATTCCTTAGATTATTACAACAATAGGCTTTATTCTTGTACATATAGTTCACTTATGCATATTGTTTTTAAAATAAACAAAATCCCTCAATGCATAAAGCAATAATAAATTATCAAATTAATGGTAACCCTTAGCGGTAACCTACAAATCTATACAAACCAAGGGCAGGATGGTTCAGGCTTATTTGATAAGAGCAGCACAGCAGTCAGCCACTTTCCGCTCAAATGATGATTATGAGAAAATCTTGACATGGACAATTTAATGCAATATTTTCCAAAAGAAAATCTACACAAAATCTCTCAAGCTTTCTCGAATCAACTTTAACTCGCTTAAATTCAAATCAATATACAAATATTGTTGTTTTACACTGCCCCTGTGAATATTAAGGATTATTTTTTCTCCTTCCCACCCAACCAGCCGCCACTTAAGCCAATAAAGAAGATTGAAATCCGGCGTGGCATTTCAATTACTGTGCCTTGTGATCTTCGTCTTTCCCGCGAAACTTAACATATCGTAATCATCAGGGCTATCTTTTAAGGCTTTACTGGCCCTTGTCTTGTCTGTGTGTTGCAGGCTGTATTAGGGAAAATTTCATATTTCTTAAGTTATTACTCGTAATCTTACCTAAAACTATATATTTTGAAATTACTGCTTACATTACAAAAACAACAAACAAAATACTCGTTATATACGTATTAGAAGTAAAAATCAATAGTAGATTGTTTATCACGGTATGCAAAAAGGCAGTTGCACCCAGGGATTTGATTTCCCATGGAACAGAAGTCTTACTGCTTGGTTTGGTTATTGGAAGAGCTTTCTGGCTAGCTCCACTATCCTACCTATGTTTGTCGCCATAATAACTGTTGTGGAGCGTGAAGCTAAGTGGACTGTACATCCATAGGTTGCTGGTTCAGATCCGGCTCGAAGGACCAAAAATGTTGTGGAGCGTGAAGCTAAGTGGACTGTATATGGAGTAAATGAAATGGAGACAAGATAACGAGCAATAAAATATAATGATTTAAAATACACAAAAACAAGGACCTCACTCAAACAATATTAATTTGGCAACTAACTTCAAAAAGGAGACAAGTCAAATAAAATACATATAAAAACACAATGTCATATAAAAAGAGGCCAGTCACCAACAATAACAATAAAACACGATTCGATACGAGTACCGACAATAATTTGGGTCGAAACCAAATGACACTTGTTTTATTAGCTTAAACCGTAGTGTTTAAGAAAGACTTTAAAAAAGATTTTTTTAAGTATAGAAATTTTATCAAAAAGTGACTTTTAGGTCCCACGGCGACCCACGGCGATGCCACATGGAAGTCAAGTCCTTAGATACTGTAATAACACTTCATTTTGATTTGAGTTTTAAATAATCTCCTGTCTAAGCCGGAAATCGAACCCGATAAAATTAATAAAAGAAACATCCTGCCTGGAATCAAAACACGGCATAAGGAACAAAACTCTAATACCCACCTCATCACCATCACCTCTAAAAGTTGACGATGACAAAAATCAAACACTAGGTACTTAATGCATAGTGCGACAAAGCGAAGTACTAAGAAGTGTTTTAATTTATGTAGGTACTACTTTACTTACTTACTCGTAAGTAATCGCCTGCCTGATAGATAGATTAATACTTTATTGCACACAAAGAAAACAGAAACACTAACAAAACTCTTAAAATTAATGTGGGCAAAGGCGGTCTTATCGCTGGTAGCTATCTCTTTCAGACAACCTTTGTCTACGGATAATTATTTGTATAAGGCAGTGTGCCGTCATAAAAAAACAATAAGCAAACAATTTAAGATAATAATATATAAGTACCTATATAATACATACATATGTATATAATAAATACGAGTATGTATCGCCTGCCTGAATTGGGAACGAACCCACTAATTCAAAAAAAATAAGATCCTGCATTTTTTGTAATACCTTTTGGTAGAGCCAGTCATAAGGTACATCTAACTAAGAGCCTCAGCACACTAGCTACTTTTAGTAGCGGCGATCGGCGATTTAGTCGCTTCTTAGAAGCTAAATGCAGCGACCAAACGCTTCACACCGCACACTTAAAAACGCCAAAAGCGGCGACCGAGTCGCTTTTCGAAAGCTCAACTCAGCGACTGAACGCTGCACTCCGCACACATTCGAAAGCCGGTCACGTCGATTAAGCATCTAGGAAAGACGGTAGTGTTGTACTAAATATTGACGAATATTGAATTTTTAAAGTCGGCCCAGTAGTTGTCGAATTTTCCCATAGGAAAGAAATATTTTCCCGCGGTAAAAATTATAATATAGCCTATAACCATCAGGGACAATGTAGCATTCTAATGGTAAAAGAGTTTCTCAATTCGAACCAGTAGTTTCTGAGATTTGCGCTTACCAACAGATTTTGCGATTCATCTTCTAATATATAAAATTCTCGTGTCACAGTGTTTGTTACCAAACTCCTGCGGAACGGCTTGACCGATCTTTATGAAATTTTTTGTGTATATTCAGTAGGTCTGAGAATAGGTCGTAAACTATTTTTTATTACGGCGAAACGTAAGTTCGCCGTTATTATGGCGAAACGTAGTTCGCCGGCACAGCTAGTTTTTATATATAAGAAGATAAAAATTACGTATGACAAAACTTTGTGAAAAAATAATAAATAAATTTTCTTTCGTAAACTTAATAAAGAAGTTATGTTAGAGGGAATCGTCATAAGTTTATCGAAAAAAAACATCGAAATATTTTTCTTCATGAAACGCAAATAAATTAACGCATTTTTTTGTTAGTAGGTACTTCGTCTTGTCCCATTATGTTTTAGGTACTATTAGATTTTATGGTAGTCCTCAAGTTTGAGGTAATGTTTGTTAGAGAGATTTCTTCCCTGTGATCGACTCTATCGAGCGGTATCATTTAAATACATGTTGATGTTCTACGATACGAGTACCTAGTTTAGACAGATGGTTATTTAATAATCTTTGAATGCCTTTGGACGATATTGAGGTACTATCCATGTGGCATCGCCGTAGGACGCTCTATATAAGTACCTATTAAACCTTTGCTTGCCCCCTAATTAGCAAAAATATCGTAAAAATATCATGACGGATTTTATTTTGCATGTTTATTTATTTATTATTATTAGTTTAGTATTCAAATTAAAACCCAGCGGTCCGAAACGGGCCTAAGGTATTCCTTCATCGGGCAATACGCCATAAGGAGAAGGATCATACTAGGAATGGAATATTATATTCCGCATTCCAATCTCGTCAGTAGAGGCAGACGTAACCTCTGGTTCAATCGCGAGT
Source organism: Schoenobius gigantellus (assembly GCA_963935595.1). Taxonomy (NCBI): domain Eukaryota; kingdom Metazoa; phylum Arthropoda; class Insecta; order Lepidoptera; family Crambidae; genus Schoenobius; species Schoenobius gigantellus. Next base: position 41,550,289 of record OZ012541.1, on the reverse strand, counting down.
GCGCCTCTGCTGTTGAAAACAAACAGCTGGCTTACCGCGCTTGGATCAGAGGCCGAGCATCTAAGGATCCCAATACAAGCCTACTGAAAACAGCCTACAATAATGCCACCAAGTTGTGTAAGAGGGCTTATATTAGAGCGGATGCTCAGTGCATTGCACAAGTGGGCCAGGAACTGCTATCGCACCCTACGGGTAGCCGTTCTTTTTGGCGCCTGGCCAAAGCTGTGCAATCAAACTTCTGCCAACCCTCGCTGCCACCGCTGAGACATGCCGATGGCTCACTTGCTCATCAGCCGCAGGAGAAAGCCGACCTCCTGGCAAAACTCTTTGCGGCTCATTCCCGTGTCGATGACTGTGGTACACAACCTCCGAAACTGTCTCATTGTGGCAGCACCATGCCCGATATCCGTATCAGACAGCGTGATGTGCGGGCGGAGCTCCAGTCGATCGATACTCGAAAAGCAAGTGGACCAGACGGCATTCCTGCGATTGTTCTTAAGAAGTGTGCAGCGGAGTTGACTCCGGTCCTTACGCGTCTATACCGTCTGTCGTTCTCTGCTGGTTGTGTGCCGAAATCTTGGAAAGAGGCCAATGTCCAGCCGGTTCCCAAAAAGGGAGATCGTTCTGATCCGGCTAACTATCGTCCTATAGCCGTCACTTCCATTTTGTGTAAAGTCATGGAGAGGATCCTTAATACCCAGCTAATCCGTTACCTGGAAGGTCACTCGTTACTTAATGACCGACAGTATGGGTTTCGTCCTAAACGGTCAACAGGTGACCTTCTAGCGTTCCTTTTGCACAAATGGGGTGAATCTATCGATAAGTGCGGCGAATCGGTGGCTATTAGTCTCGACATCGCCAAAGCTTTTGATAGAGTCTGGCACAAGGCTCTTCTTTCCAAGCTTCCGGCATACGGATTACCCGCGCAGTTCTGTACGTGGATTGCCAGCTTCCTCCACGAGCGTAGAATTCGCGTTGTCGTTGATGGCTGCGCTTCGCGGTTCGTGGCAGTGAACGCTGGTGTTCCGCAAGGCTCCGTTCTATCCCCCACATTGTTTCTTCTGCATATCAATGATATGCTTTCCTTGGGAGCTATACATTGCTATGCAGACGACAGTACAGTGCATGGGGGATATCACGAGTAGGTGTATATTGGGCATTCTAAAACAGTTTTCATCAAAACACCGCAAACGAACGGAGTGAGATTTGAGCTACGCTTCGCTGCGCTCTAGCTCCGCTACGCTCCGCAAATCTCACTGCGTTCGTTTACGGTGATTTGATGAAAACAGTTTAAGATTGCCCAATATACATTATACAGGGTTAAATTATTCATACCATTAAATTGTAATTTTTGATAAATAAAGAGTTATGCGAGTATATTGAATCACCATATTTGTTTTCATTAATAAAACGCAGAAATTTTTGTTAAAAATATTTTTTTATTATAAAGCAAGTAACAAATATTATAGTAACAAATAGCTAAACTAGAACAATACTTTAAATACAAATTTTCATTCAAGTACAATTTACTGAAGTCATAAATTACATGTGCTTAAGTACCACTTTTTTATGAATAAAACATTCCTTAGAGCGCACTCTTTTTTATGAGTTATACAATTGAAGTTAGCTCCACCTTTAGCATAACTATTGCGCAATGTTGCAAAATTAGGACAACCTTTGCCTTCAACATTTATCAAAAAGCAGTCAGAACACAAATCTTTAATCCATTTTTGCTTTTCAACACCTTTCATTATTATGGTTTGGTCCTTTAAAATTGGAATAATTAATCTCTTAAATTCTCTGAAATCTATATTGCCTTGACTCCAGTATATTCCTCTGTTGCGTTCAATCCAATTGACTGCTCTTTTTTCTTTGGCAGATAATTTTAGATACGAATATGGAGGTTTTATTAAAAAGACTTGCGTAAACTCTTTTGTGGCTAACGCAAATTCCTTAATAATAAAATTATTTTTGCAGTCTTTGAATCCTTGAACATCAACAAAAAGTATCGAACTCTTATCAGCACTCATTGTTTCGTTGTATTCCACTGTTTAACATAAAGTTGAAGTTTGTTCTTTCAAATACCTTTTGATTGCACTTTATTTAGTTAAGATATTTTCTTCACAATATTGCTCAGAGGTTTGTACTCAAAAATGCAGTCATTTAAAATCAAGCAATATGCTGCTGTCTGATCCGGGATTTCTTGGTCTGTTTCAATCTCCACTCTGACATCGATTGATCCCTTTATCATTTCTTGTTGGTGAGAACAATCAATAACAAATAATGGGGCAACGTCTCTGAATTCCTTCAAGTTCATCAACGGCTCTGGTCGCCGTCCATGATAAGACTGTTGGAATCTTGCATATTGTTCGTATAATAAATTAAATTTATCCTCTGAGAAACTGACATTCAATCCTTCATAAGGGTAATACGATGAATTTAAATATACTTTTACATCTCGTACATTGCAGTGATCGAACTCTGCCATTGACATTTCCGCATTGTGTTTGCGATTGGTTTGCAAGGCTATAATAACGAATCTTGGTTTCTCTATCTGTGACGAAGTTTTGATAGACCAAGTGTGTTTACGTGTCTTCGGTAATAATGGATATTCATACAAATCCCAATTTCGAAATGCTAGTGTAATAGGCCTGTCCTTTTCTAGATGTTTCAACAAATTGATTCTTTCACGATCTGATACTTTAACGTGCGGAACTCGCCAAACAACTTTGCTAATAGTTATATCTTCGACCACCTCTCCGACATTTAATTTCAAAGCATTGAGATTCGTATTGCTTCTTAATAGCACCAATTCATGTTTGGAGTTAATTATAACTTTTTCATAATCTTCTGCAAAACCTAAAATTTTCTTCAACGGCACAGAAGCCGAAAAAATTCCTCCGTTAAGATTGTTTGTACCAGAAGTTGACCATCCCCATACACGTGAGCATTTAGATTCATTATCATTTAACGAGAGGTACGATTTTATTGTTGTAGTTATGCCATCATTTTTTATTTTGTCTATTTCTATTCCGTTTAACTCATATCGAATATCTTGAAATAAATATAGTATTGGATTGTTGATAAAATACACATTTGATATTTTTTCTTTAGTCGAACTATTATAAACATTGGCTTTACCCTCAATATACAAAGTGCTGAGTGAGGGTAACAGACATAGATCTTGTTGATTAATAGGTATTTTTTTTTTTTTTTTTTTTTTTTTTTTATTAGAATGAGCGGCTATGTTTTGTCACTGCGACCTACGAGATCTATTGTGACCGCCACTATTACAGTTCTCCCACAAGCCCAGCATCTTCTAAAAAGTGCAGTATTTTCTTGGGGGAGAGGTGCTTGACCTCATCTGGTGACAGTAAGTGTTTGCCCAGGTGTAGGCTGCGTTTACGCATCAGTGGTCCACAGTTTGTGAGCAAGTGCATAGGTGTCTCTTCTGCCTCGTGGCAGACCCTGCACTCTCTGCACTCACTCAACCCCATGATGGACTTGTGCTTATTAAGGCGACAGTGTCCAGTGAGGGCTCTGACCAAAGTGCGTATGTTGTTCCTGCTTAATCCTCGGATCTGTTTGCAGGTACTACGGTCATAGGCTTTTATGAGTGCCTTAGAGTGTTTAAGTCCTGGCATATGCAGCCACGCATTGTAGGACTTATTGTCGTAATGGGTTTCAAGCGTTAGACGGGCGAGGCTTTTGGGTATACCACAGAATGGTTCAGGACCATATTGCGTTCCTTCGGCGCCAGCCCTGGCGAGCTCATCGGCACATTCGTTGCCAGTGATTCCCGCATGCCCTGGGACCCATCTAAGTATTACTCTGTTACTGTGTCCCAGAGTGTTTAGGCGGTTCATACAGTCATCCACTAGCTTTGAGGTCACGAGGTTACTGCTCAACGCCAGTAAAGCTGCTTGACTGTCTGAATTTATATATATTGTGCGGTTGACTTGGTTGATTGCAAGGTTGGTTTCCGCACATTCTGAGATGGCATAAACCTCCGCTTGGAAGATAGAGGCGAAGCTGCCCAAGCTTTGTGAGAACTTGTGCAGTGGCTGCTCTCTATATATACCAAAGCCCACTTTGGACCCCATCTTGGATCCATCGGTAAACCATACGGTGCTTCCTGTCTCATAGGTAACTTGCTTGTTTAGCCAGTCATCCCTAGAGAGAAGTTCCACTTTGTAGTTTCTATTGAAATTGCAACGTGGAGGCATGATATCAGAGTTCATGCTTAGTATTGGTGTCTCATTGACTAGGTCTAATAGAGACCTTTGTCGAAGGGACAGACATTTGAACCCGCCTTGGGCATTCATCCTGTACGCACACGCTATCGCCTCCTTGACAATAAACATGTCCAGGGGTGTGAGTCGCAGTAGCGCATTCAGGGCTGCCCCAGGCGTGGTGGAAATTGCGCCTGTAGCCATGAGACAGGCAGTTCTTTGTAGACTGCCTAACCTATTTGCAGCGGTTTTTTGTTTGGCTTTGTTGTACCACACCACTGAGCCGTACGTAATTATCGGGCGTATAATGGTTAAGTACAGCCATAGGACCGATCTGGGGCTTAGACCCCAGTTGGTCCCAACCATTCGACTGCAAGCCCCTAAGGCAATTTTTGCCTTATCTATTATGTTGGTAAGATGTGAGTTCCAAGTCAGTTTCTGGTCAAGAGTGACGCCCAGGTATTTGACCTCTGTAGAGAACTGCACATCCTTCCCGTTTAGCCGAGGCTTAACAAGCTTTTCAAGCCGTCTTCGCCTGGTAAATGGTATTATAACAGTTTTATCAGCATTCACTGAGAGGTTGTTTTCCCTACACCAGTTGTTTATGGTATTGAGGGCTTTCTGCATAATGTCAGATATTGTACTTTGGCAGAAGCCTCGTACCGTCACCACAAGGTCATCTGCGTATCCTTGGGTGTCGAAATTGAGGTCAGCCATGTTGTACAATAATTTGTCTACCGCAAGAGTCCACAGGAGGGGAGACAAGACACCTCCCTGCGGGCAGCCTCTTGTGGACAGAAGTTCAATTGATGATTTGTGTAGAGATATTTTAACTCCCCTGTTGGAGAGCATTGCCTCTACCCACCTGGTTGTAGTCGGGTCTACACTTTTGTTTTCCAATCCCCTGACTAACATTGTTATAGGTGCGTTGTCAAATGCGCCCTCTATATCTAAAAATGCACATAGTGCAATTTCCTTGTCCTCCAGCGCTTTTTCTATCCTGTCAGTCAAGCTGATCAGGGCCGTTTCGGTTGATTTGCCTCTACGGTAAGCGTGCTGGGTAGGATGAATAGGGTTTACAGTCAATACTGTTTCCCTAATGTGTATATCTATAACCTTTTCCATGACCTTCATAAGGAAGGATGAGAGGCTTATGGGCCTGTAGGACTTCGGTTGTGATCGGTCCTTCTTGCCCGCCTTAGGTATAAATATGACTTTAACTGTGGTCCACCTCTCTGGAATATATCCCCAGGCCAAACTTGCCCTGAAGATTTTGACCAGATGGGGAGTGAGGACGTTTGCTCCTTCTTTAAGTTGTGCGGGAAAGATGCCGTCCTCTCCACAAGATTTGTATGGTTTAAAGGAGTCAATAGCCCACCGTACCTGATTCGGTCTTATTATTATGGCCGCTCTACGCCAGTCCTCGTTATTTGGCCTGCGGAGGTTGCCAATTGTTCCCTGCGAGCAGGATTTGCTCACAGAGCCAGGAAAGTGGGTGGCCGCTAGTAACTCCAGTGTGTCGGTTTCACTTGACGTGAAGGTTCCATCGGGCTTTCTTAGTAGCCCGACTGGATTAGGCACAGCTTTTGAGAGCATTTTTTGGAGTCTTGCCGTGCGAGGCAGGCTTTGTACTTCCTCGCACAGCTTCCTCCAGGATGCTCTCTTTGCCTTCCTAATTTCAATGTTGTAACTGGTTAGGGCTTTTCGGTAGGTGTCCCATTCATTAGATTGTTTAGCCCTATTAAACAATCTTCTGGTTTCTGCCCTAAGCTTCTGCAGCTTAGTGTTCCACCATGGGACTCTGGTTGTAGAGGTTTTGTTTTTCGCAGGGCAACTACTTTCATAGGCTTTCTTGATTCCTATGGTAACAGTCTCCACTGCTAGCTCAATACCGTCTACTGTTCTAATATATTTAGGCATTACTTCAAGGTTTGACTTGAGCTGGTCTCTATATTCGTCCCAGTTGGTCTTCCTTGGGTCCCTAAATATTTCATTTTGACAAGAAATCGCAGCTTCTATGTCAAACCGGATATGCCTGTGGTCAGACATGGAGTTTTCGTCACTAACCTGCCAGTCAGCGATATGTCTAGCGAGATTCTTTGTGGCAAAGGTAATGTCCAGTACTTCCTGCCTGGTACGTGTAACAAAGGTCGGGATACATCCTAAGTTAAGTGTGATGAGTCCATTAGCGACAAGAAAGTCAAACAATAACTCACCTCTAGCGTTCACGCCTGTGCTTCCCCACGCAGTATGGTGGGCGTTGGCGTCGCATCCCACTAGGAGCTCTGCCCTATGCAGACGCGCGTACTCCACCGCCCGTTCCAGATCCTCCGTGGGGTTAGGTTTCTCGCCCGGTAGATAGGCCGAGCACAAAATTACTCTGGGCCCGGTCCACCCGGCGAGATTTACATATCCTGCAACCAGATCATCACTGCAAAGCTCTGTAACAGGCAAAAGGTTAATATCTCTCCGAAATATTATACAGGCTCTGGGTCTATGGCCACCGGCATGTACTAAAATCTTACCTGCAGACGACAGCCCCAGAATATTGCCATTGGCTACCCATGGCTCTTGGATTAGAGCGAGATCCACCTTGTTGCCGGCGAAGCAACACTCCACCACCGCAGACGCAGCTGCAGCATGGTGGAGGTTGGCCTGTAGGATTCTCGCTCTGTTTACCATTGGGGTAGCCATTGCATTACTGTTTGGGGGGACGTGGCACATTGGCTGGAGGACGTGGTCGTCCTGCTGCACTGTTTGTGCCCCTCCCCGCAGTTTTCCCGCCTCTTGTACCGCTCCCTCCGCCCTTGGTAGACTTCAGCGGAGGCCGCAGGTTGGAAGGTGGTGGGGGTTTCCCAACCAGTCCTCTCCATGACCCCGGCACTCTCGCTGCCGTCTGTCCACTAGAAGTGGAAGGCGTGGGAGGCGGCACACTCGCGGCCCCCGTGCTGGCACCAGAAGACTTGGGTGGAGGCGGTTCACTCAGGTGCCCTTGGGAGGCTCCCTGAGTCTTCCCCTCTGCCACTTCGGTCTCCTGCTGCCGCACGGGCGCCCGGTTAGGCGTGTCTGTGTCAGAGCCACCTCGGATTCTGAAAACCACAGTTTTGAACCCGAGGGTGGCCCGACCATCGTTAGCCCGGAGGGCCTCCACAGAAGGGTCGTCGAGTGAGAAAGTCACAAGTGACCCTCCCACCCCGTCCCTCCTGTGGAGGACCTTCCAGAGCTCTGTGTTGAGGCCTTCATTTTGTGCCCTCAGCAACACCAGCGCTTCGTCAGTTGTCTCCGCCTCGCTGGAGGGCACAAAAGTAGTCCCAACATGAGGCTTAGGCAGCTCCGACTCAGGAATGGTCCTGAGATCTGCCTCAGGCCACGGCTTTAAGTTTGGGATTACACCCACAAGCCAGTCCAGGGTCGCCTGTCCCTCGTAAGTGACTAGGACCCAGCCTGGCTTGTGTGTGAAGCCCATAAATTTTGGTCCCGAACCCTTTTTATCCATCCCCGCAAAATTGCTGGTGATGGACTTAAGGAGAGCACGATGTACAAGCCGCATCTGCTCCTCACTCATGGGTTCCGAATTTCGGATCCCCACGCGAGAGGAGCCCGCTACGGCACTGTACCTCGGCCTCGGTTCGGCGCCCTGGTCCGTCCGGGATGTTTTTTTCGGTTGGACCTGAGGGGATTCTTCTTCAGAGCGAGCACGTTTTTGCGGCTTCGGTCTCTGAAGTTGAGGTTGTTCGGCCTCGATTTGGTTCCAGGGCTTACGGCATAGGTCAAAGGCATCCTGTTTGCCCAAGTCCGATGCCCGGAGCTTCCTGAACCTTTTTCGGGCCGCACCACTAAGCGATTTCCACTTAGATTTCTGAGAGGTCTTTGACAGAGTCCATGTATCAGCTGCCGAAGCGCCGGCCACGGGCTGTGTGTCTGAGACCTCCTCAGTGGGTTTGCTTGGGGCTTCTACCAACTTCATCTGTGTCCCTGCTGCCGAAGCGCTGTCCACAGATAAGGTTGTGAAGTCCTCCGCAATTTTGGTGAAGGGCGAACTAGCCGACCCAGCGCCAAACGGTTCTCCTTTCGGAGAGGAAATTGGAGTTCTTAAAAGGTCATTTTCATTGTCCATTTAAGTCCCACGAGTAGCTAGGGAAATATACGGTCATCCCCGGCAGAGCCCCGCTTGCCGGGGAAAGGGCTAATTACTGCTCCGGATCACCCTGGTCCCGTGCAGGCTCCGTTCACGACTGGGCTCCCTCCCAGCCACGCATTCATCGGCACGGATCGCATAACACCTTGAATTAGGGGAAGCGGATATTATGATAGGAGAAGGAGAAGGGAGAGGGTAAAGATTGGAAGTGGTGGAAGGAGTGATAGTTGGGGTGGACGGGAGAAAGGTATAGGTTATACCCCTGGCCTTGGGTTGGGCTTCAGGGCAGCCTTCTTTGTCCGGGATCACAAGTGTGACACCTCAGCCTCGTCACGGCTTGGTAACCTCGACGTGACCAAGGTTAGGCTATCCGCAACCCGCCCACCCGCTCGGTAGCATAGAAGGAATGCTTCCTACTGATGCAGAGCTGACAGGGCCATGACCCAATCACCTCTGAATCTAGGCCGAGAAAAAATTAATAGGTATTCTTATTTCATCATTCTTGTTGAAACTTGTTACGTACGGTTTATAAGAATGATATTCGAAACTTTCAATACTATTGTCATATGATGTTGATTGAGATATATTTAAAATATTCATTTTAACAAGCCAATCAACTTCAAAAATTCCTTATTGTTTTTGGTGAGCTTCTTTTTTATGTGAAGCGGTGTGCTTTTATGAGGTGATCTTCTAGTACTAACTTGAATGCAAGCTGTGTCATGATTTTTATTGAAATTTATCATTTTTACGAAAATGTAGATACAGTTGTACTTCTTCGTCTCGTAAATTGATTTGTTTATTCTCGGCGTCTAATAATTGTATAGTTATTGCACTTATAGAACTTTTATTTACAGGAAAATATATTAGATTTTTCGGCACTTCAATGATCCGATAACCAGGTGGTACGTTAGGAACAAACTCGTGAATAATATGACTTGCAGATCCGTTCACGAATGACCCACTAACTACGTCGCATTCGATGCGCACAATGGTTGTTGGCAATATACTGACAGGATACAGAGATTCGGTCCTTTTTAATGCCTTTATTGTTTCTCCACCAAAACCTAAAATCCTTCCAAGTGAGTCACTTTTGTTGAAATGAACATCTTTAGTACAAAAAATTGTAGTTTTTAAAGTATTATTATTACAAGTTAATTTTAACATTGCATTTCTAATGTATGTCTTTAAATAATCACAGATATCTTGAAGTTCATAAGCTCCTTCAGGTATTTCGATTACTTCGTTATCGTCATAGTAGAATTTATTATTTCTTTTATCTATGTTGGGTATAGAATTAAATGTTGAAAAATACAACAATCCACACTCATAGTATCCACTTAATTCCAAAGTAGGTGAGTAGTTTGTTATCAGAGAGGATCCTTTTCCAGTTATAGACACAGTGAAAGACATTTTACTACTGATAAAGAATTTTATTTCAAGCTTTATATAAATGTGTTTTCCAATACTCCTTTAAAAATTTTATACAAAGGTGGCCGCAATTAACAGAGTCAAATGTTTGATATTGCTCATAGTTATAATTTAAAGAAACATTTCTTAAGTAATCAAGTAGTTCTAACGGAGGTTTCAGATTACCAAAACTATCAAAATATTCAGCATACTTATTTTCTTTCACGTAGGCTACCCAATGTGTTCCAATGTTATTTGAAGTATCTAAATTTATAATACCGCATTCTATCTTCCTAGGTTTTGAGGGCAACGTATCCCTCATGAAAACACCACGAAAAAATGGAATATCACTAGCATGTTGTAATATATCCCAATTAGTTAATGCCCGCCTAGGTAGCCGCTTTATTAGTTTTTTGAGGGTTTCAAATATAGACCTGCACCCTTTTTATAAGGTCTAATATATAATCCTTTTCCGAGAGCAACCGCCTCCATCATCTTATTATGTCGTTCCGATTCTTGAAGAGCTTTTTGAGCTGCTTTTGAATCATTAACCGCTTTTGCTATGCCAGCTGCTCCACCAGCCAGTGAACCTAAAGCTGATAATCCCGCGAAAATAGGAATTAACGGTAACAGTCCTCCACATTTTGGAATAGGAATACAACGAGGTAAACTCATTTTATTTTTATTTCTAAATAGTTTTTTTGCAGCGGCGACCGCATATTTAATAGTAGAATTTGTGTCTTTAGATTTTATTTTTTTTAATTTAGATTTGAGTTTTTTCACAGCCGTCATAAACGACCGAGCACCTGCACCAGCTCTTAATTTGGCTTTCATAGCATTTTTTACTATCCATGAAGCAATTTTTTCTTTCTTTCCAGCGTCTTTTGATTTCAATCTTCTTTGAGCCATATTTAATAGATCTAGATCAGCTTTGTGCCTTACGTTAGCGTCGTTGTTTATGTAAGCAATATCGTGGTGCATACAAGCGTTATCCAATTTATTAATTCCTCGCTGACCCTTAAGTAATCGTTTCTGAAGCTTTGTGCCGGGTCCGCAATATTGGTAGCCCGGTAAATGTAACTCAAACGGAATCTTATTTATTAAGCTGTTTATGATACCACTTCCTTTCTTCATTGATAAACAAAAAGTGAATCAATAATGATATCTTGAGCTATTTTATATCATAAAACCAATTTATTCTTATCAACCCAACTATTTTCGCTATTACTTAATCCTAACCATTTTACAAACAATTTGTTTCCTTTTCTTTTTATAACCTTTTCAATGAGGTATAGGTCTGGAAACTTAGTTTTTTGTAACTCGTATGCATAAAATGAGCCGAGGATTCTTTGATTGCGTCTGTCCTCTATTTGATAAGTTGTTGGGTTAGTGTGATTAACTTTTACTATACGAAATATTTCGGTGGACCAGTTTGGCGTATAGCCTTTGTAAAAATCTGCTTTATATCTACTTATGCGAACATAATCACCAACACGAAATGTATATCCCCGACTTGTTTTATTCTTTTGAGAATTCATAATATAACCTTTGACTATAAGCTCATTTACTTTGTTAACTTCCACAGGCTTAAATTTTGTTATTCTATGCAAAGTGTTATTGTAGTGTTCTACAACGTCCTTTAAAATATTTTTATACCATTGGTAATTTCCGTTCAAACTAAATAGTTTGTAAAGGTGAGATTTAATTGTTCTTATAACTCTTTCTACTATAGATGCTTTTTTAATAGAATATGTTGAATAATGATTAATATTATACTTTTTCATTAATTGTTTAAAATTATCATTGTAGAATTCTGTGCCTAAATCAGTTTGTAAATTTTTAGGTTTTCGTAATGATGTAGTTAAAATACTTTGCATTGCATCTGTAACATAATTTTTCGCTTTTGATTTTAAAGGTCTGATCCATACATATTTTGATAAAGTGTCAATTACGATAAGAATATATTTATACCCTTTATTAAACTGTGAATATTTTTGCAAATCTATGAGGTCGGCTTGCCATAAATCATCTATTCCTTTTATGATCGTACATCGCCGGGAAAAATTCCTTCTTGCTGCTTTGTGAAGCTCATTCACTATGTCTTGTTTGCTCATTATTATCTGGTTTCTCTTGAAGCATGTGATCAATTTCTGTCCTTGTGTAAAACAAGGTGGCTAGCTTATTAAGTATTGAACTTTCAAAATCATTTAAACGAATATTTACATCACTTAAAATATTAGTTCTTAGTTCGTGTGTCTTTTCATCCACGTAAGCTTTATTGGCGGCTTCGTCATCATTGCCTGGCGATATAAGCCCTTTTAATCTTGATGATTTTAAATCATATTCACCTGTTTCTGACTTCACTAATGTATCGTTGAGATTTCCAATATATTCCTCTAATCGTAAACGTTTATGAACGTGATGACCAAATTTATCTACATTCATTTCCGTATCTATGCGGTGTTTGCTGTATAACTACTGATCAGTTTTTTAAAATTAGGTTCCTTATATTTGGTGTTTTTAATGATGCCTGCTTCGTACAGCTCTTCTATAATCGCAATAATTTCATTATCTAAGCCGGTATTGCCAGCATCACGAGATGCAAACAGTAATTTCAATCGATCTACTAATTCATTTGGATCATCCCAATAAACGTAATCTATATCTTTCTTTACACTTTTTAAAAGATTTATTCCTTTTCCTACCGTAAGACTTTCTGTGCTGTCATACTTATTTCTAGAGAACTTAAACAGTGGTTTAATAATATGCATGTACTTAAACCCTTTGTTACTATTAATTGGCTTGCGTGGATCACAATTACGCCTATGTGCATTCGTTTCTATTAGAAGCTCTTTATAATTTTGCAAATCTTCATCTGTGATAACATCCAAATTTGGTGTCTTTTCAAATAGTAACTCTTTTAATCCAAGAGTTTTGTTTAAACTTCGATTTCCAATTTTTATAATTTTTCCGTCGTCGAAAACACGTGTTTGGCCGAGCATAAGTTTTCCTCGTTCATTTTTTATTCCAAAAGGGATATTTGCGTCGGGTGAAGCACACCACGATAAACTATTAAGTGAAACATTTGGTGATGATTGAAAGGACTTAAAGGAAGCATCACTCATATTATTGTTGTCAGAAGGTGATACGACAAGGGTTTTTTCGGAATTAAATTTTTTATAGAACTGTTGTTCCTCTTCTTCATTAAAATCGTCATCAGAAAAATTTGTTGCCTCGCTGTCATTATGTTTATTTTTTTTTATTGTATAATGTTCAAACTCATCCTCATCTTCATGAGAAATTTCATTGTTCTTAATGGCTATTTGTTTCAGTGGATCGGTTATAGGTTTGAATATGGATTCCAGAGTGGCATCATTTGTATTTTTCATATCCTTTATCATTTCAACCTTTCTTTTTACAGCAGCTGCAGCTTTTACAATTTGTTTTTTAAGTTGCTTTTCCATTTTGACAAGGATTCCGTTCAATGCAAAATCCAGAGTAATAGTGATTGTGTATTGATGAAACAATAACTTATGTATATTAATCTACTACTACAAAAGTATCGAATGCCATCCTATAACATCCTTTATTTCTTTCGCAGTCTTTATTGATCACAACATAATTAAATGGTTTATTCCAAATAGTTGAGCACATTTCACGGAACTGAGACCACGACATATCTGAACCTACATGCTCATCGTAAACGTGTTTTAAATTTACATCGTCTTGTTTAAATAAAATAATGAGGTTAGAATTGTCCCTTATAAGTTGTTTAGGTACTTTACTGTATGTTTGGTTAATGTAAAAACAATCAATATTCTTATGTCGACCCATAGCAAAATAATCCCGAATGCTATTTTGGTTTTCACAAGCTACGTCGTCGAATATTATAATGGAGTTTGGCAAAGCTTCGTGTGGGCTTATGATATCATTATTATGGTTATATTTACTATAAGATATGTCTGCAACTAAATCTAATACTTTTTCTAAGAACACATATTTTGGTTGGTATAATGATTTAGAATATACATATAAGTTACGAAAACGTGCACCATTCTCATGTAATAACAAACCTATTACTAAGTTTGTCTTGCCGCAATTTGATGGTCCACAAACAATACATCGTATAGTGCTCGGCAATAAGTTGCCATGTCGCTTTGCTTCACATAATGATGCAGGACAGATATTATAATCTAATTTTAACGTTTCCTTTTGTTTGAGGAACTTCATAGCAACTTGTCCGTTTTGATTCGTGGCTTTTAACAAAATGGATATAACACTTTGCGTTCGTAATAATAAGAGAACTAGCAGTATATTTACTTGTAAGTGCACTCACTCCACCATATAGACTAAGCATTCGACGGCGGTAACAATAGCAAGGAGTAGAAGAATTTGGATACTGTTACCACTCATTATATTAAGTTATTGGACGTGTCTAGAACACACAATGTTAAAGCATCGAGAAGAATGGAGAGAGAAGAAAGAGCTCTCACCCCTCTCGAATCGTGCAATAAAAAATGATATGAGTAAGGAATCGATGCTTAAAAATAAACATTGTTTAATTACTTGCATCCCTACTTTAACAAAGTAATACACTGCGTTCTTTAATAAATAAAACTATATTTTTAATTTTATTACCATTATTTTAAACTATGTATTTGAATTCTAGTAAATTTTATCTTAGATTTATTTATAGAGGTAATTCTGAATGAATGTTTTTCAAAATATTTGATTACATTATAGAGGTGTTAAAATAAAAACAAATATTTTCATACAAGTCTTTTTATTTTTAAATAATATTTATTGAAAACAATACAAGACTTAAACTAACATAACTATTTAAAATAACATAAGTCTTAGTTAGTAAAATTTATAAGCATTACTATAATTTTTCAGAAGAATAATGTTGTTGAAATAATGTATCTCCGTGAGTGTACACGTAACTAAAGATAGTAGGTACGCATCTAGCACATTAGAGAATTTTAATATACATCTACAAATGTTTTAGGTCAGCAATAGTTATTTAAAAACTATAACTGTAACCACATATTTTCTTAGAGATATTAGTTATAATATTTTCTGCTTGATCCATTATTGGATCAATATGCTCGGTTACCACATATTGTGTTTTTATTAATGGATCATTGCTGGTTGATTCCAGATCTAATATTTCTAATTTAATTAATCGCCGCCCTTTAGTAGGTATTGTTTTAATTAAATAAGAAGGTTCGTTCCCCTTCGTATTCTGCAGTAACTTGCTTCTCCTCTTCATGGGCTTCTTTTTATTAAAAAGACTTTTAACCACCTTGGCATGCAGCGGTGAATCTTTAGCATTCCAATGTGGAAATTCTTCAGAGAAGCCCTCCAACATATCTTGCGCATTTTGCTCAAAGCAAGGAGGATAATCTTCTGTTGCCTCCTTGCTTATGAGTAGCGACTGCGAGATTTCTTGGGTATTCTGAAATTTAATTTATTATGCAACAAAAATAATTTCACATCGAAGAAATGATTGATATAGTGGCGGAGGTAGAAGAGTATATCTAGGATCCACAAGGAGGCTGACTATCTTATACGGAACCGATAGAATATGAGAATCACGATAACAGCATCACAACCATAAGGTTTTAACAACAACATTATCTTCCAACTAAATCAAATATACAAATAAACATTAACTAGTGATCTAACCACTACACAAGAAAAGAGTTTGAAGAAAAATAATTTATACGACTTACCATGATGTATTTGGGTGACCGTAGTTGTCACTTGATTAATTATGTGTGAAACAAATTTTAAAAACATTCGACTTTAATAGCTATTTATAGTGTAAATATAATGCTGACATAACAACAAAGCATTCGCACGGAATCGCAATTGGACAAATTACTAATGAACTATAAGTTGGAATACCTAAATCAGCAATAACATGTCCCAACCAGTTTCGAATTGTTCATTGCGTGTGCTATTTTATTAATAGTTTTATATTTTATGGATTATGAAATAAAAAAAAACATGGTAGCTGGTTTATAACGTTATATATTTTCATCGTTACAATACAACATTAAGTATTTGATTAAAACTAGGTAATTAATTTACCTATTTACCATTAAAAAACAATGTATAATACTATTAAACAAATAACTGATGGATAACAATATTAAAATTAAATAACTTTACAATATAAAGTGCCGTGTCGGTACATACTATACAATTTCATGTATGTTTTTATTCTATTAACTTATTCATTACTTAAGCCATATAATAAATAAATAAATAGATGATGGGGTAACATATTTCTCAACTTACAATTTGATTCATGATTACCATTAAAATAATAATAAACTATACAATACGGTGCTTCTAAAGAAAAACTAATGATATTAAACTAAACTATCCCAGTGACCCCATGATAAAGTAGAAATTTTGTTTTTTAATATGATACGTTTATCGTCATTACCTGACAAAGCTATTTTGTTCTGTTCTTGAGTAAATATTTCGTGCTTAAGAGATTTAAATATGATATTTTTTTTCTTCAAAAATGTATTTTCATTTAATACCTTGTAATAATCTTTATATTGTACATCTTTTAATACTTGCTTCTGTATGCCTTTTGCTTTTTTTAATTCATCTTCTGCCGTTTTAATACAGTATAACTTGGACCTTAATCCTACAAACTTCGAAATCAAACTTCCTCCTAGCTCATCTTTAAAGAGACCTGGCACCTTTTTGTTCCAACTAGGAATGTCGTATACGTTATTTACAGAATAATTACTAGTGTCGAAATAGGGAAGAAAATTTGATTTTAAATCAGCATAAAAATCTTTACTTTCTATTGAATACAAAAAACTATCAGTATCCGTATAACAAAGTTTTAACTTTTCCTTATAAAAAGGCTTCATAATAGAATAATGAAAATCAAACATGTGACTCTTAGATATTTCCAAAACGGAAAAACCAATGTATATAGGTTTATCCAAAGTGATTGTTTCAGGCTTCATTTGAATGGCTACCAAGTTTTCAGTGAAAATTGTAACACTGTGAAAATTTGGTCGAGCTATCATTTGCTCTGCACAGAAACTTTTCTTTGTTTTGTTACTATCATCATTCCACTTATTGACTAATTTCACATTAACCCTCTTTTCTGTGTCTTCTAACGTCTTGCCAAATATACTGTTGTTAAGAAGTTTGAAGAAATCTTGTTCAAATGTAGATTTAGCTTTTTTTCGTAATTCAGTATTCATGTCAATATACTGCTTTAAATAAGGACTCTGATTAAATTGAATAACTCTATGTATTTTTTTTAACAACAAACCATGTTTTATACATGTTTGCAGATGAGCAAAATGTATGACATAGAAATATTTATCGTATAAATTTGGAATCAATTTTGAAGTTTTAGAACCTGGCGGAGTAAATTTTTGAGCACAGAATGGAAAATCGTTATGATCATTATGCAAATGTTCGGGGTATTCTAAATCTACTTCTAGTATATAACCAGTGTCTCCGTTAGTTGGCACATTTATAAAATCTATTCCAGCGATTTCGAAGTCATTCAATAACTTAAAATTGGAATGAGGCAAATAAGCACACATTGCATATCCATAGAGATTATTACAATCGATATAAATTAGAAAGTTATTACTTTTTCTTGGATCGTAAGTTTTTAAATACTTGTTATTGGCTTTTGAATACCTTGTCGAACATAAACATATTCCACCGCGAATACCTTTTTGAATCATTCTTATTATTTCCAGGTCGTGTATTAATTCTAATTTAACATCTGTTTTTAATAGCATGGCATCAAAACTGAGACTCGGTGCTGTAACATAAAAGGCTGGATCTAATTTATAATTCATCTTACATGTCTGGCGAAAACTTTCAAAAACGTCAGCTAATAAAAGAACATCTGACTTAAGATACAAGTCTGTGTATTCACCGAGATTCGATAATTGAAACGTTTGCCAGACTTTTTTTGCATGATCATAATCTACTTTAGATATATTACTATTGCGTAATTTGCTGAAAAAGAACTCCTGAGGCGGAAGTACTTTTTCTTCGTATGAACTCCAAGTAGTCATGTATTCATATGGATACACCCCTTTTCGTTTTATTAAAGCAAAATGCTCACGAGAAGGAAAATAACGCCGCAGATGTTTAAAGTCGTCATTTTTTAAGTTTGCGACAAGTTTCTCTAGACTTGTGCCTAAAAATTTAAAAGAATCAACAAATCGAACAGGTATGATATCTTTATCATTAATTTGAAAAAATTTTGTAAAAGATATGTAGTTTTCCTTTTTTTTTGCTATTACTTGTATTTTTCCTGATAGTTTTCCCAACTGTCGTATAAAAAGATGACTGTCATAACCCGCTAAATTATGAAAAAATATAGGAACAAACTTAGGCAAACAATATCTAATATTGCAATAAGAATGAGCTGCACCACGATACCGTCCTGTAAGATGGCAATGATCTTTAACTTTATCGTCAAACAATATTTTATCACAAAGAAAACAATTTGTAGCCCGAGCAAAGTTCGCTTTGTCTTCATTTGTTAAACAAATAGCCACTGGCGACTGCAAAACGTTATAAATATCGGTTATATCCAATAATAGACTTTCTAAAAACTTTTCTACACAGGCTGGACCTCGATAAGATACATATTTATTACGCGACTTATCATAAGAACACACAACGTAATAAGCAAATGCTGATGGTACGTGTTTTTGCAATATCTTTGTACAGCCTGATCCAGAATCGAGTTCAGTTGGTTTTAATAATGATTCAAAATCTGCGTATAAGACGAAGGGCATGTCATGCATTCGCTCGTAATGATTAAATTGAATTCGTGTTCCATCACCGGGTAATATTGTCGATACACCACCACAAACATGAGCTTTCAGTTTATCATTACTATCAAAGAATATCATACAATCCTCGCATAAATATATTTTAGAATGATGTTTAGTTAATTGAAGACGAAGTAATTTAGATAAATCTTTAATAAGACAGTAATGGGTGCGTTTTCTGTTTTCCAGGAAAAGCATATTAATGTGATGATCTTTGCGAAACTCGCTTTTGTATAAAGGTCCAACAATGTTACCATTCTTTTGAATGCCGTAAATATTAATACTTATGCGAGGATTATTCTTTTCAAAAACTTTGATGTCCGCAAACCCAACTGGAAAAATCATATTTTTGATATTGAGTACATTTTTAAAGTGTGGGTAAGCTGACGTTCGATGTGCGTTTCTGTTTATAGGAAATAGTGCTGCCATGACACACCATAAAAAACAATAATTATCAGAATTTTGAATGTTGATACATGCTCGTTTACATTTTATGGACTTTGGTAATTCTATAAAACTGGAGCCTCTTAACGGGTTATATTTGTTTATATTTACTTCTAGATATAGGCTTTGTAAATAGGCCCACCCACTATCTCTTTCTTCAAATTCTTCAATTTTTTTACAAATTAAGTGAATAATTTTTGAAAACATATCTTCAAAATTGAAGTTTTGATGCAAGATGAAGTTTTCCGTTGCAAATGACTTTATTGAAATCGAATCATACTTACTAAGCAGAAAGAATTCACAGAAAAGTTCAAAATTAGCTTTAACATTAGTGTGAGCTTGAATTTTCGCTATGAGCAATAGGCGTACGCGAGAGCGCAAGTGCCATAAAAACTCGGCGGGCGGGCGAACACGCGCACTATCATGACCCTCATCTTGATATCGAACACGGTACGATGCTATACGATTACGAAAAGCGCTATGAACTTTTTCAACCCCCTCACTATCAACGACCGAACTGTTGTTCTTATGTAAAATACTTTTCAAATGTGCAGAGAAAACTTTGTTATTTACGGATACGTCACAAACTGAACAGAAAGTAGACCTCGACATTATGATTTGGACAGTACAAATTCTCAAAGTTAAAGTAATAAAGGCTTAAGTATGTAAGTACCTAATCTTTGAGTTTGCTAACGATAAACAATAAGTAAACCAGCTAAAACATAATTTACGCAGAGAGAAACAAAAGAGAACCTATTTTTTAACTTTATCTTTATAAAATATCCCCTCTGTGGTAAACTTTGCCTTAGCTAATTTTACAAATTTTTTTAATGCGTAAAATTCTGGAGATTCTGCTTCGCCTTGCAAGCGTACCCAAACGACAGCGCGCTCGCACCGGTCAAGGCCGCTGAGATTAGATACCTCCTTCTGGTTGTAGAGGCGTAGCTCCACTAGCAAGTCGCCGTCGAGCTGTGCAGTCCGACGCGTTACACCACCAGGTACTCGGCGTGTCAGGATACTGGTGGTCTTGTTTGGCAGGTTTGGCGGCCGCGAAACCTCGCTGTCCGACTCTGAGTCGAACAACCACTCAGAAGTATTGGACGACGATGTATTCTTCACTTCTGCACTCTTCGCCTTCGATAGGCACTTTATCGCCTTGCTTCTCTTCTTTGGACTAGGGAGATAGAAAAAGGATACACGATTATTGTACACATTAAACACTTGAAATTTAGATATATGTAAATATAGCAATAAAAGTACCTGATGTCTTCGTCGTCGGTATCAAAGAAAAGGTCAGATTCACAGCTCTTCTTGGCTGACCTTTTGTTTTGCTTGCTATCCGACCTGAAAATAGTAAATGTCATATTAGTATTAAGAGTGGTTACAAGAAAACGAGTTGAAGATTCACATCTTCAATTCATAAGATAAAAAAAATATCATCATCATCAGTCAATCAGCATGCCACTGCTGGGCTTGATGGTCCCTCGTGAAGACAGCACTTGGAGAGGTCACGTCATATACAGCCTGGTCCAACGGCTCAATTTGTTGAAGCATGAAGATGATCAACCACTTATAGACAATTAAAGAATAGATATAAAGTATAAAAACTTACGAACATTTTTCAGCTGTCTTGGTCTTGAGATTTTTTGATGAGGAGGTACTGAAGCACTGTTAGTGGTCAGAGATAGCACTGGAGTGTACTGTGACTACAGTTTTTCCGGATTTTATATAAGAAAAGTGCAATGCAAGTAATAATTTTACTGAGGTTCTCAACCTATACCTTATCTTTATAATCATTTTTATTTAACATGACTAATCTAAAAAAGAATGCTCATTAATTTTTATATTGTTAAATAAGTAAGTAATATTATAAAATATTATATATATAATCATAAAATTATTAATTTCCGTCCAAATCATATCCACACAAAATATTTATAAGAAAACAAATATGCATTCACGAATATGATGTCTATACGTTATCGAGAATCCTAATGCATTCACTTCCACTTCCATGGTCAGTGTTCGTTTTTCAAACACTAAAGAACTGACACTTTATTTAGAGAAAATATTTTTTTTTCGTGATTTTTTTATCACACCGCGCGTTTTAGGCAAAGGAGACGCGAAGCGCTCTGGGTACTATGGTACCCGGGACGTGTGAGTGGAGCAGTTCTCAGGTCTGCAACAAAATTTTTGATCCGCAGTTGCGTATGATCCAAAAACGGTCCGATCATCGGCTGAACTTCGTCAGCTATATAAAAAAAAAGTTCTTACGTAGCAAGAAAGAAACAAAACGACGAACTGACGCAATTACGTGTATTGGATTTTTATTTTCGAGGTAGTAGTAGATCGTTATTCAGCATCACAACATCTAAGAGAAGATTATAGTTTGGTAGTTTACTTTCAAAAAGTCGGTTCCATACTCGAAATATAAAACTTAATAACGTTTTGCACCTCTGACTTTCATGATATTTAGCAAAATTTGATATTTACCCATAATTCTACCAATGTGCAATATGACGCGGAAATAATCAGCAAATTAATTGTTTGTCGTTTATTTCCACAAACTTGCAATACAATACTGTGCATATACAGCAAAATAGTTGGTAACCGTTTAATTCTGCTGATGCAGAAATCTCGTGTAAGGCTGCATGCTCCAAATTTTTTTTCATTTCGGGTTTATTATATTTATTTAAATTATACATGTACATACATATTTACAATTACTAACGAATATTATCTCCAAATTAAAAAGTCTTCTTTATAATAACGGATGCGATTTCTAATTTTCATTTTTCGAGACTACTATTTAAAACAGATAAACAATAGGTATATCGTTCTATTAGGCGAACCGAATGTATTTATAGCATAACGATATTGATACGACATGAGGACAGAACCATAGAAGTTTATGAAAATTATTGTAATAATACATAGGTGGTATTCATCGGCAGCATCTCATACACGTTCCCACCGCACTACCTTATTTAATTAGGATGTTAAGACCTTTGTCAGCCAAGGTAGGTAGTTAAAATGTTCTTAGTATTTTTTATATTTTCATTTTTTAAATTATTGGAATATTTATTTTCTATTTTTTATTCGTGTGATGACTGGAACACATCTTTCAGGGATTAGCCCGCCCTTTTAAATATTTTGTAAAAATCAACAATTTTATACTTTGTTTTATAATAAAGAATATATTTAATTGAAGTAATTTAATAAACAAATAAAAGTATTAACGTGTGAAAGAAGCCTTATTATTTGAGTAAGCACTCGTAACTGGATATATGAATAATGTGCAATAAATTTATTGCTGATAAATGAATTTCGTGGGAATGCTTTGAAACTGTATGGCAGGCAGAGTGTAGAACGGTACTTATCCGAGAGTTGAGTCCTGAAGCTACGAAACCTCAACCTGTTTAATTTCTGTTGTTATTGCACTGCTACCTAGTTGAATGCCTTAATATTCTGAGATAGAAAACCTTGAAAATGTGTCTAGTAAATCGCAATCAATCAAAAGTATACTGTTTACAGTCAAACAACACAACACAATAGAACATTATGAAATGAAATGAAATAAAAAATCTTCTTTTCCATTTAACCCTATATAATGTATATTGGGCAATCTTAAACTGTTTTCATCAAATCACCGTAAACGAACGCAGTGAGATTTGCGGAGCTAGAGCGCAGCGAAGCGTAGCTCAAATCTCACTGCGTTCGTTTGCGGTGTTTTGATGAAAACTGTTTTAGAATGCCCAATATACACCTACTATCACGGAAGCTCAGGGGCTGCTCGTGGTGATATTGGTAGGGAAAGGCAGAATCTTATCATTGAGCTCAACAGGACGCTGGACCTCGTCTCCGAATGGGGCTCCAACAATCTTGTTGAGTTCAATGCTAAGAAAACACAGGTGTGCGTGTTCTCGGCGAAAAGGTCACCTTTCCTCCCCCTTCCTTCTCTTCAGGGCACAACCCTTCACACACAGAGCAACATCACCTTGCTCGGAATGAACATTCGCTGCGATCTGAACCCCAGAGACTACATCGAATCCGTCATAACTACTGCCTCACGGAAACTCGGTGTCCTGAACAAGGTGCGTAGGTATTTTGCGCCGGACCAACTATGCTTGTTGTATAAAACTCAGGTTAGGTCTTACGTGGAATATTGCTCGCACCTTTGGGACGGCTCCGCTCAGTACCTCCTCGATGCTCTGGACAGATTGCAGCGTCGCGCTATTCGCATAATTGGCGATGTAGAGGCAACTAACACCCTCGAGCCTCTACAACTTCGTCGTGACATCGCCTCTCTTAGCGCCTTTTACCGAATGTTCCATGGGGAATGCTCTGAGGAGCTCTTTAACCTTATCCCTCCCTCTCCATTCCTTAACAGAAACACGCGTAAGGGCCTTCGGAGTCATCCGTACACTGTGTCCTCCTTTTCACACCGTACCAAGAAATTCCAAGATTCCTTCTTCTGTCGTTCATCCCACACTTGGAATTCTCTACCTGCGCACGTGTTTCCTCCATCCTACAACATGGGTTCCTTCAAAAGAGGCGTGAAAAAGCATCTTTTGGGCCGGCAAGGGGCGGGCAGGTAGGAGAGTGGATGTCGTCCCTACTCTATCTGTCAACTCATTTGGGCCTCTTTCACCGCTTAACATCAGGCGGGAGGAGGTCATTTGCCGGGCCATCCATAAAATAAAAAAAAAATAAAAAAAGGAGATATCATTTCAACAATCACTTTACTTTTTTCACAAAGGTTTTTCTGGTTTTCAAAACGAAAATCATACTCATATTAATTGCATAATAGTGATTGCGCTGTTTGAAACGCGGTCATAACTATAGGCAAACGATCAGCGACAGCGCGCTTGGACTCTATAAAAGTGCTTTTGGGACCGCCCTAGAAAACAGTTTAGTTTGTCATAAACAAGCTTTTTTTGTCAACCGGGGAAGCAAAAAATGGCAAATATACTCGCGAGTATGTGTTAACCATAGATTTATTTATTAAGTCCATGGTTCTAAGTATATGGGCAAAATATATGTATATCCAAAAATCTTGTCATTTTCATGCTCGAAATATTTCAAAAAGTATAAAGCTTTATTTATAGTAAACCATAAATATGATTAAATCAAGCACATGAATATCTTAGCATGGGCATGGACCCTTGAATATAATCTAGGTAATTCGGGGTACGATAAAATGTTCTTCAGTTGTTGAGGAGCCCGGGAGAAGGTCGCTGCCATCTTTGGCCTTATCGCCACTTACCATCAGGTGAAATGAAGGCCAAGAGCTTACCTATTGTATGTAAAAAATATACTACTTACTTGAGTATAATTAAAATTAAGAATGGGATTTGTAAAGCATGCAGGTTGACGTGTGTGTTTGTAAAGCATACAGGTTGACGTGTGTGTTTGTAAAGCATGCAGGTTGACGTGTGTATTTGTTAGATAGTTACCGTTGTTGTGTTGTTCTTGTTTGTTGTTTTTACAGGTTAATTCAGTCTGGAATGCGACAGGCGTGGATTATCTTAAACATTTTCAAAACTCTTAAAAAAGTCCTATCCTATTTGCAATGTGAGCTTACTTTGAAATCTCTCGGTCAAAATAGATTCGATGAATTCCTATCGGTCAAAATAGAATCGATGGCGGTTTAATAATTTATAAAAGTTTATTTTAGTTAATTTTAGTTTTCCATTAGGAAAAAACGTTAACTTCAGCCTGAAGCCTACCCAAAAGTGCACACCAGGAATCACTACTGAGTTCAATGTATCAGAGCTGTCCCGTTTCACAAAAATACAGGATATGTTCAAAGCAAGTAATAGAAACGATTACAGGAAACCGCACTCAGTGCAGTGTAGACAGCCTGTGTTTATTTTCTTCCACCGTACTTTTATTTGTTCCTTGGAAAATCACACGACTAGTAAACCTGCAAAATAAGGAAGAGTATAATTTCAATATATCCTATAAATGTAAGAGAAAAAATTAGGAAAATGAAACCAATCGAAATAGACTTAAGGAGGAAATTAGTAATGAAAATATACCCTACTTAATATTAAGCTTGCTCAACTTATTAACCGTGTCGATTTGAAAGGTTTAATTATTATTAATGATTTCATTAAATAATTAATTTGGTTATTTTATTAGTGATTGAATTAATAGTTTGCAGTTAATACAATACTTCTATTTGCTAGTGTTATTTTTTTTACATTGTAATTTACCCGCCATTCAAATATCAATAAAATTTGAAAGCATTAAGGTTGAATGTTTGAAAAGATAAGCTTTCCTCTTTCGTTCTAAAATTTCAAAACTCGTTTTATTGTATTGGATGCTGAAAAAAAACTATACAGATCAAAATCTGAAGGTGTAAGGTCAGAGCTATGTGATGGATGTATTAAAACTTCCCAGCCAAACTCTCTCAATATTTATTTAAATATTATGATAATAGGGTACACCTCCCCTAAAACTAAAGTGGGGACGAAAAAATTTTTCTTGTCTTCCGCATAGTGCGAGGTATTGCTAGATAAGTCTTTTAAAATGTTGTATGTAGGTGTCCTTAAACCATTCTATCACACAAAGCAACTTTAACACATAGGGTTGCATGGTCTTAACTATATTCTATCTTTCTTTCAATTTTCAGGTACAAAAAGCCTTGGGAATTCATATAAACTTCATAAGCCTGCGAGAGCCCTTTGTTCAGCCCTGCCACAAAAATCTTTTTTAGCGAACGTTTAGTAACTATTAACTACCTCCCTGCCAAATTTTAATAAGTACTTTCACGCACAAAAAATAAGTACTTTCACACAAACTTGCAAAAGCCCTTAACCTCCTTAATCCGGCCCTGTCACAAAATCCGTTCTTATCGAATGTCTACTAGCTACAGCGTGACCGTTTACGTTAGATTTCCTACTACAGCAGTAGATTTTCATAAAGTATTTAGTTTGACTAATTATACATACACTAATTATACATTATGTAGTTATTTCATTGTCTAATAAAGTATTTAGATTAAGTAAAATGTAGTTTAAGTAAGCTTACAAAACAATGCATTAGTCAGTCGAATTTTATATAGATATATTATATAGTATAGATACTAGTGGGCCCGGCAGACGTTGTTCTGTCCCATTACAGCGCCACCTACCGGGTCCAATTGTACTTATAAGCCTTCCCTGGACCTATTAAAGCACACACAGAAAATTTCGTAGGAATCGATCGTGCATGTTAAGAGTTTTTGCGAGACTAACATTTAGCGTTTCATCTATAATATATAAAGCACGTACGTTGTCCTGCCTGATTCCAGCGCCACCTACCGGGTCCAAATTTACGTTTAAACCTTCCTTGGACCTATTCAAACATACACAGAAAATTTCGTAAGAATCGGTCGAACCGTTTTTGTGTTTTAGCGAGACGAACACACAGCGTTTTATTTTTATATATGTACTAGTGGGCCCGGCGGACGTTGTCCCTCCCGATTACAGCGCCACCTACCGGGTCCAATTAAATTACGTATGAACCTTCCTTGAACCTATTCAAATACACACAGAAAATTTCGTAAGAATCTGTCGAGCCGTTTCAGAGTTTTTGTGAGACAAACACACAGCGTTTCATTTTTATATATAAGATATATATATAAAAAAAGAAGACACTAGTCGTCTTCTTTTATATAGACGTTGTCCTGCCTGATTCCCGCAGACGTTGTCCTGCCCGACTCCAGCGCCACCTACCGGGTCCAACTTTACATTTAAACCTTCCTGGAACCTATCCAAACACACATAGAAAATTTCGTAAGAATCGGTCCAGCCGATTTCGAGTTTAAGCAAGACTAACACACAGCGTTTCATTCTTATATATAAGAAGAAGAAGACTAGTGGGCCCGGCAGACGTTGTCCTGCCCGATTGTTGTACATACTCGTATAAACCTTCCCTGAACCTATTCAAACACACACAGAAAATTTCGTAAGAATCCGTCGAGCTGTTTTGAGTTTTAGCGAGACTAACACACAGCGTTTCATTTTAATATATAAGAAGAAGAAGACAAGATAAGACTAGTGAGTCCGACAGACGTTGTCCTGCCCGATTACAGCGCCACCTACCGGATCCAATTGTACGTTTAAACCTTCCCTGGACCTATTCAAATACACAAAAATTTCGTAGGAATCTATCAAGCCGTTTCAGAGTTTTTGCGAGACTAACACACAGCGTTTCATTTCTATATATATAATAAGAAGAAGAAGATTTAGATATCGTGATACTTTTTTTTCTTTTGAGTTCTTTTTTTTATTAATCAGTCGGGTTTTTCGTTTTTTTCTTTTGTTTTCAAATGTCATCTTAGTAATTGTATCACAACCAGCCAGTTACAAACAGTACAACCAAAAAGATTTGACTTCAATTTCTTACTTCTAAAATACGAAGACTTTGCTCTACCTATTATTTTTCAACATCAGAATGTTGTCCAATCTCCAACTGATACAATTTTCAGATAAAAAAAACCCAAAATCTCTATTTTTCAAAAAACCTAATATAGAGTCTCATTGTAAAATTTTTTTGCACGCTCATATCAGTATTAAATGATAAATGACATCATCTAGTGGCACTGTTGGAACGAGAACACGTTAGATCATGTCATATGAACTTGTTCACAGAGATGAGTGTCATACGTCATTCCACACAAAATATAGTTCATAAATATTCAACATATTCTGTGGGCTTGTCCATTCACAATTTTGGTTGACAAAATGAAATCGCACCTTTGTATACAGGGCGAGACACGAACAATCTCCCATTTGAATCAGGTTAGAGAATTTGATTACCTTACTTTTAATTAAATGGTCCTGAACTCGGATAAATTTACTGTTATTCAGCAGAGCAACTTGAGTCGTATGTCAGAATACTCATTAATTTGTTATTAATTAAGCGAATGAGGCATTTCCCTCGATTGAATAATTAAAAGGCTTTATAATTAGGTTTAATTTTTGTTATTATTATTCATTTAATTTTTATAGTAAATCTCTTGATATTTTTGTTCGATCACCGTTTATTAATTATTGCAAATTTTCTTGTTTTCTCCACCAAAAACAGTTCTCTGCTGGGCACAGGCCATTAGAAGAATGCCCTAAGCCTGCTTCCATCGCACCTGGACCCAAACCTCATTAGTAGATGAGTCAGGTGTGCTGCTAGAAGATAACTTTGGATTGTTTTATGTGAGGTGTTATTCGGTACATAAAAAATTGATAAGAGAGTGCACGGCATTGTGCTGGAAAAAATTCTAACACAAATTTCGATTATAATCGATAATGGATGTAAGACATTTCGAGTCTCTATTCGATCGAATTAAATTCCTCCACTTGACGAGAAAGCATTTACCCTGAGTAAGGCAAAAACTATAATACATGGCAACACCGAGCCGCCAACTGCTCAATCGGCGATTAGCTAAGCAATTGGCAATGTCGCAAGCGCGAGTGCTGCGTTTGCCTGCAACCAAAACGCTAAGTGCCCCTCACTTTTATCGCTTGCTCAGCGGTCTAGCTCCGGAACGATTGAATGTAGCTCATTATCGCGACCACAGATAATGTAATACTACAGTATCGAGACCTCGATGATGATGTATTAAATAAGCTTATTTTTTCTATTGACGGGGCCCACCTACAGTATATACTAATGAGACTTAACCATCAAATAGGTAACATAAAACCAAATACAAGCCTTTTTTTATGGCGGGGGAATCTCTTTACGAATCCAAGGAACTGAAGCTGACAAGGCTGTCCCTTGGGTATACCGTAGGCCGAGTCCTGCGACATCTCGAAGGGACAGCCTTACCTTAAGTAAAACCCCATACCCGGCTAAGCCACCCCCCGGGGCCTCTCCGCCCCCGGTGGAGGCACGCTCGAGATCGAACTAGCCATTACCCGAACGCACCCCCTGTGAACTGGCTCAGCGGTGTAAGCGAGCTGGGACAGGGCTCGCCAAGGGAGGGGTCACCAGGTAACCAGGTTGTAATCCCCCAGACAGTCGACCAGATAGGAAAACGTAATATCTCCCAGCCGGTTGTCGGTCGGCCGAGTCTATTTTCTTCCTAGCTGCTTAGGGTAGTTGGTGCGCGCGCACCTAAAAAGGCGCGCTTCCTCCTACCCAACCGGGAGCAGCGGAGCGGGACGGCTTGAGGGTCCTCCTCCCGCGCCCACTCCGCTGCCTCCTTCTACAAGATCACGCCTTCGCACAAGGAGGCAACAGCCTCCCACACCATCGCGCGACGGTAGCACCGCCATCTATGCCCAGCGCGAAGACTAATGCGTGGCGCTGGAGTCTCCAGGCCGGATCTCCGTTAGGGTGTATCCAGCCGTGTCGTCGGAAGCACCGCAGTGGTGGCACTGCGTCATTTGCTCCCGACATGCGACATTGTACCTAACCACGACACAGGAGAAAATCCTAGTGTGGGGCGACGTTTTTAAAAAAAAATGGCCGTAGCAGCCGTGCCCATCGTCATCATCTGCACCATCCGGTAGGAAAGGCTGCCCCGCCGGGCGGCGCCCAACCCACTCCTCCAACACTGGACGTACTGCCTCGATCATTCAGCGGCCGGCAACTGGGTGGGCGAGTGTCTCGGCCCATTGGCGCAGAGCCTGCCTCTGCATCAGGTGCCTTATTTTTTTTTTTTTATTTATTTGTTATTATGCAACCAAATACAAGCCTACGCTGAGATAAAGTGAAATTAAAGAGTAAGACGGTAATTAAAATTATTCATATCTACACGTACCTTTACAACTTAAATATTTTATTATAGACTTCCTTTTTATCAAATTAACATTTGATTAAACAATATACAAAAATGTACGTCCAACTTATCTTCACAATTCTTACTCGTGCTTTTTCAAAAATTCAAAATTCAAAAATCTTTATTCAACATAGGCCTTTACAGGCACTTATTGACGTCAAAACAAAGCAAAACAATCTAATGCTATTTTTCTTAATGTTTATGAAAAGTAAGAGTTACCATGATACAAATTACGCGCCCACTTAATTAACCACTTAAATTACTTATTTATAAAAAGACATACTTTTATAATAAAATCATTTTCTCTGTCTGCGAGGAGTCTGTTATTCCATAGTATGAGTATGTATGACAGCTCGTTCATTATGAGACACCACAATGGATTTATTTCACACTCGATAATAAAAATGCGATAAGCTCGTACTTTTACATAGCTCACTTTTGTAACCAAAAAATAAATGTTAATTGTGTACTATAAATAAAGAGTATATAAAATGAAAAGTGACAAAATTGATCGCTTTTGTTGCAATATATAGTTTTTAGAAAGAAATTAAACATTAGTTTGATAAGAAATTAATAATGTGTTACGTTAGACAAGCTCGGTAACTGGGTTGCCGTGAGCATTGTCGTGCTTACAACTTGCTTGCGCGAATAAAATTTTCCAAGATATTCCAGTCTTACAAACTTTTATGGCGGCGTTAATACTATTGTGTTGTGCAATTTTTAAATGATGATATCCTTTATTTTCCCATTCATACATGGTTACTTCAGAGCCAGAATTTGAATAAAGTCTAATAACAAGCATACCTTGCTCCGCAACATGATTAAATCTATTTGTGACGCATTCCACAGCAATAACAGCACGGAGATTTTTTGCAATCCGCCATCGAGGCACAGTTAATACAATTATGTGCCTACGCAAAAAAAATATTGAAATGTTAATAAAACAAATTCCAGTCCCGCTGCGGATGTCTCTTTAGCGATGGAAGCACCCAGAGACCTCCAGGAATTATTACCGTTGTCCCGTCCCGTCGCGCTTAAGTATTCCGCTCGCAATGTAATAAATTCATACATATTAATTAATATAATTTAAGTAAGTTCTCTTTTTACGTCTGTCAATGCGGAGAAAAAAGCGTGGCGAAGTTTAAATTAATGCAAACGTACATAAATATTCATGTGAGCGTCCGAAACGCGATCGCCTGCGGTATGTAAAGTACCCGTCATAATCTAACGGCTGGTGTATGGGCAGCTGTCGTTGGAATTTTTTTTATGTTGAGGAAGGAAGCTATATTATCATGCTGGTTAAAGAATTCGCGACTCATATGATACCAGCATAAGCTACCGCCATCCATTAAACAATTGGGCTAGAGTGCGCGGTTGCTCTAGACCTAGTAGGCTTACTCATTGTACGCTTGGATTTCCACATTGGCGCCAAATTGGACCCGTATTGCGCAGATTTAAGAAACCAAACCCAGTGCTATTTATTTTATTCAAGATCCGCATCCAAACAGCTTATATGTGATGCCGGAAATAACAACAAACAACTCTGGAAAGCCATTAAAGAGGTCTCAGGCATAAGCAAATCCAAAAGCAGCAGTCAAGATCTGTTGTTATGTCAGGCAACGCCAGGGGAGTCGGTTGATTGTGTTAATGCTCACTTTAGTGATGTGGGAAGATCACTTGCCGAAGACATCCTGATGAAAAAATTATGCAATACACACCCCTTGACCGAGTCACGACCAGCATTCTCCAGTCCTCCTGTAAACTCCTTTATACTTCTTGAAACCACCAATGACGAAGTCGAAAAAGTCATTCGCTCTCTTCGAGAGGATTGCGCGGTAGGATGGGATAACATATCCACCTTCTTCCTAAAACGTTTGCAGCCTATAATGATCCCTATAATAACTCATCTTTGTAACATTAGCATGACAACAGGCACTTTCCCGAATGCATTCAAGAAGGCCCTTGTTCTCCCTATACACAAATCTGGTGATAAAAAACTCCCAAGTAACTATCGCCCCATATCGATCTTACCGGCACTATCGAAAGTCCTAGAACGCATTATCAATAAACCAACTGATCTACTTCCTTGAAAGATCTAAAGTCCTATCACCTAGGCAGTACGGATTTAGAGTGGGCAGATCAACAGCGGATGCAGTGAATGACCTTACTGAATTCATAGTCCGAAATCAAGATAAAGGAAAAAATGCCTCTCAATCTTTTTGGACCTCGCGAAAGCGTTCGATACGGTATCAATACCTATCCTAATTAACAAGCTAGAGTCTGTGGGAATTCGGGGAACACAGCTGTCGTTATTTACTAGTTACTTATCAGATCGATCGCAGTGCGTGAAAATAAATGAACATGTCAGCGAATCTCGTTCCATTGGGTGGGGAGTCCCACAGGGGAGTATTCTAGGACCTACACTATTCTTGGTTTATATCAATGATCTCCCAAACTTACCCTTACCTAATGGTAAAACATCTTCTTTCGCCGATGATACTGCCCTCGTTTTCTCATCTGACTCATGGGAGGATACTTACCGCCATGCTCAACATGGATTTGACATTGTATCTGGCTGGTTACGTGACAATTTACTTACACTTAATGCTCAGAAAACCCAATACATCCCGTTTTCCATACGCAAGATTGACCATCGTAGCCTAGATAACCTTTGTATTACAGCTCACTCACATCCTATTGTTCCAAACACACAATGTTCCTGTCCAGTCCTCACTTGCACAGACACTATAAAATATCTAGGAGTTATGATTGATAACAGACTATCATTCCATGCACATATCAATCTTATATCCGGCAGGGTACGTAAGTTAATTTATGTGTATAAAAATCTTCGTCATGTAGCAGATTCTAAACTTATAATATCTGTATATAAAGCCTTGTGTCAATCTTTGCTGATATATTGTGTTATAACCTGGGGTGGAGCCTCAAAGACGTCTCTTCTAAAGCTGGAGAGGGCACAGAGAGCTGTTTTCAAGGTATGCCTTAATAAACCGATTTTGTTTCCGACACGGGAGTTATACCAGATTTGCCAAGTACTCACGGTCAGACAGCTTTTCATACTTTATACGGTCCTACTTCAACACAGAATGACCATACCTTCGGAGTTAACTAACTCGCGACGTAATCACCTGGTGGCTCATTCCAGCTTCTTCAAAACCTCTTACGCTCACAGATTCTTTTGTTTCTTGGGTCCCTTCCTCTACAATAGACTACATCAAGGATTGGGTATAGTGACATTGACAAAGTTCCGATGTAAATCATTAGTCTCACAATACTTAAAGTCGCTTACCTACTCGGAAACGAAAGATCTGCTGCACCAGACAAGCTAAGTTTTTATTTATACAACACACTTAAATTCACTCATAAATCCCTTTACTACTGTATTTTCCCTTAACTATTCAAACATATTTAAACAATAACATATTCGCATGACATCAAGCAGCTGCATGTGTAAGAAAGTCAGAACAAGACAATACTATATTTTGGTAGATAGTATAATCAATTTTTATTATATACCGTAATATCACTAGAAAGATGATGTTATCTTCTTTTTCTGTATATTTGTATAAGTGCATTTTCTATTTGTTTTTAAGCTTAAGCCTTACTTCTTCTACACACACAGTAAAAAAAAAACCAATTGCTGATCTTAAGTGTTCCAACCCCATGTGGAGAGAGCTCTGGTGGCCTGAGATACAGGCTTTATACGCTTAGTTCAGCCACCAGTCTCTTACAATCTAAGATACACCTTAGTTATAAGATCTCCTGTATTTTTTTTAAGATTGTAGAGAAGAATAATAAACGTATTATTATTATAATTTCGCGGTAGTGTTGCTAAAAAAGCGTACGAAAAATCGCAATCTTAATATCGATCCATCGGAATTGATTCAAGAGTAAGCCTACAGGGCTGTCCAGAGCAAATCACTGTATAGATTGGAGGGCCGCAGAAATAAATGCTTAGGCTAATGATTATTTTTTTGGCTAATTGCAATTAAACATACGAAGCAGCCAAAGTTTGTTCACTGTCACAACTTACTTTGTCAAAACATACTTGTTTGGTGAAATAGTTTTTTCCTATACTCATCCACAACATTTTTTCTTGATTTAACAATATAAGTAGGTACTTCTTACATGTAAATAGTATATTGTTAAATCAAGTCATCTCACATTGTACTTTTATTCATAGATAAAACTTGCATACAAATCCTACACTGAATTTTGTTATTATTGTTGGAGATAAAATAATCTAATGCCCATTTCTCATTCAATGCACGGTTTTCATCACTTACTCTTCGCTTCATTTCATTTCATTATGCCTGAGAACATAATGTTTGTTGTTTTGGTAAAAAATTATGTGTGCAACACAAAACCGCAATACGTAATTATACTAATCAACGTCCAGAAGATAGCTCTCACTTAAAACGACAAGTGAAAGATGACCACAATCGGCTGCCGAAGAACAAGTTCGGGTATTCCTCGAATAATAGTGAGGGGCAGAAAACTATTATAATGTTACTTACGGCACTGAATACGGGTCTTTTGAAACATAGCTACTCGTAAATTATAATTAATATTTTAATTTTTTTATTCCAGATGCTCAAGAAATAAAATAAAATGTAATTTTACCAAAAAATACCAAAGGAAAAATTAGGTACTTATGGTAGATTAGAAAGATGTCACGGGCCGCGAAAATATTAGCCGCGGGCCGCATCCGCGAGCCTTGGTTTGGACAACCTGCTCTAGACCAAATAACAATTATTCTACTATCATTCCCTTATGATAGAGATACGTCAGTTATTCACGTTGTTCGGTTCTGAGTGAGTTTCTTGCCCGATTCTTCTCATGTTAGCCCCTACATTCGGAATCGGGTCGCTCTTGGCGATTACATGCGCGGCATCAACTCCGCGGATGTACTTGCAGTGGCAAGTACATCCGCACATAGCGCACGGGTTATCTTGATTTTAGTAGAATATTTTTCATGTTTCATTAATTTTGTAAAATTGACTATGAAAATTGGGCCTATGAAATAGAGTACTTTTGATTTTGATTTCTTAACCATGGATGTTCTCTCTCTCACACACTCACTCTCCCACTTCCAGTCCATCCCTACCACCACCGCCAGATGTGCAATAAGGTGCGCCAAAATATCAAAGCGACAAACTGTTTGACAATGTATGCATTTCATCCGGCCGAAATTAGGTTTGATGTGAATTAGAAGTCTGTTTAGCGAACTGAACCTACCAGCAGGCCTATTACCGATCTCGTGGTTTTCAAATGATATCATTATGAAATCATAGTCCAAAGGGAAAAATAACATTTTCGGTCAGATTTTTTGACTTCTTTATCTTAAAATGTATACCATGTCATTGAATCATTGGCGTGGGTTACCCCCATTGTAAATCAACTTACACTACATAGAATAAAGTTTTCAGTGTACCTATACACTAGGCAAATTAAAGTCTTCAATCTGGACACCCCCCATCGAAAATTTATACCTAAGCCTATGCATACGATAATAGGCCTGCTGATCCCTAAACGAGGCAAAAGGCCCAACAGGGAGGTTCAATGGTGGATTAGTTAAACCGCAGTCCCGAATACCACTAATTTTAACCAGATCGCTACATCGAGACTTCACGATATTATCGACGCTATGAGTGCAAACACGTCGTAGATTCACTCATAATTAACTGACTAGGTACTCTCGGCACAGCCTTCAGCTGTTTGCTGTTCGAATAATTTCATAACTCGCAGGCCATCGTTAATTATCAAGTGCTCCTCACCTCGCAAATTAATTACCATTTAATAAATCGATTGTTACCCTGTTGACCTGGAAGACATTTTAATTATTAAAATAGTAGAAGTATTTTTCCAGTTTTTTTTTTGGGAGTGTAATGTCATCATCATTATTTCAGCTAAGAGATGCCCACTGTTGGACATAGGCATTGCTCCTATCTCCAATCCAATCGGATCTGCGATTCACGCATCCAGCGGCTTCTCGCGACCTTCACCAGATCATCGGTCCACCTTATACGGAACCTACCAACGCTGCGTCTCCCGATGCAAGGCCGCCACTGTGAATTTGGTTTGCTCCAATTTAATCATCATGATCATAACAGCTCATATACGTCCCCACCGAGAAGCCTACCCTAAGTTAGGGTGTTTAGGCCTTAGTCAACCACGCTGGCACAGTGCGGATTGGTCGACTTCATATACACCTTTAAATTTCTTCGCAGATGTATGCAGGTTGCCTCACGATGTTATCCTTCACCACAGGGTCGTCCCACAAATGTACAAATGTTGTAATTCGAAAAATGAAAAACTCATTGGTTCGTGGTGGTCTCGAACCCCGGACCTCCCGATTGGAAGGCAGCGTCTACTTAATTCTGGTTTAAACCAGAACTAAGTTGACGCAGTCTCTATCTATGTATATAAACACAAGTGAAAGTGCACTACGTTTAAACCAAGACTAACTTAATACCAGGCTTAGACCAGGTTTTGTACTAAGTATAGAATCCATATAATTGCGACCTTAAACGAGTAATGTACCGGTACAAGTACCCATCAAAGGTGAAGCCAGCAGACTCCGTCGCTTTGTTGTCACGAATTCGGCGTGTTTACGTATAATTTTGTATGGCAGCGAATCCAAACAGTAACTTAAGGCGCGTGGTCTTAACGACGTGACTGGATTGAGTTACACCAGTCTAATGTACCTACTGAGATATTTGATTTACTACCTTTATAGCAAATTCTGCGGGAATGCCATCGGGAACACCCAGAGCCGCACACGCCTCTGATTGATTTAAGCCAGCCAGTGGCTTCTGGCGTTCGGTTCACCTTATCGAAGCCGTCGACGCTATATCCCCGATACGCGACCAACACTAGAGGACCATTCCGCCCCAACGGTTGTCGTCGGTCCTCCTAGTGGATATTCTGTACTGTTCAAGCTATCCTTTTAACAATACAATTACTCCATTGAACTAAAATCAAAAACAAAGCTATTACGAATCACGTAATCAACCACTGCTTCTTAGATATCCTTCCATACTGTCCCAAGGGTTCCGTAATAACCATTAGAAACCAATGATCCTAGTCGAAGCGTAATTGCCACTTCGTTCGAGCACAATCTTAAACTGTGAAGTCACCATTCCAGCAACGCCAATAGCTTAACAACCCCAATCCGCTATTGTACTCCAACGAATCACTAAAGTCAATGCTACCTATAAACTCACTCAACTGAACAGTATCAAATATTACACAATGAATATTCCCCAACGCTTGGTAAATATTTAGATTAGATTATTATAACAAGGGATTTGAAACTGTGGATTTAAGAGGACTCGATGTTTTATTCTGTTAAACAGCATTTGCTAGAAAACAATTCTCGGTTCAATCGGCATCAATATATAATAAAATCAATAGAATTTTAAACATTTTTTCACTACCTTACTATAATTGTAAAAAAATTAACTGTGTGGTTTTATGAAACCACGTTGCAAGTGAAACTTTTTTATAGCACTATAATATGCTACATTTTTATTATCAAAAGCAAAGCACGCCAAAGCATGCTAATGTGGGCAGAGCAATGTTTCGATCCAAAAATCGAAAATTAAATGCGATTGTTCATGTTTTAAAAATAGAAAACATATTATAATAGATAATATTAAAATCAAATTTTTATGTATTTATACGGTCAACTACTAAATACCTTGACGTGCTTTTTCAGCAGACGCGATTTTGAATTTCATTATTTTATTTAAAAAAGTTTTTGAATTTAGTTTGAAAACAATATGTTATTTTTAATTAAAGCATTGAGTATTTACTTACGATTTTATTTATACAAAATGAGTCATAATAATTTATTACATTCCCGTTTGATAGGTAAGTTTTGGATGGAACTAATTATAGATTGCTCATAGGTAATTCGTGCTCTAGCTAGAAGAAGCGTCGATGGCGTAGTGCATAAGGCCGTCGCCTTCCAATCGGGAGGTAGCGGTTCAAGCCCCGCCACGCACCAATGTGTTTTCAAATGTTGAATTCATATTACGTTTATTCTACGCTTTTACGGTGAAGGAAAACATCGTGAGGAAACCTGCACAACACCTGTGAAGAAAGAATTACTTTACAGTCTGTGTGTGAAGTCGACCAACCCGCACTTGGCCAGCGTGATTGTCTAAGGCCTAATCGCTCTAGTTTAGGGGAGGGTCGAACCCCTCTGTGGGGACGTATATGAGCTGTTGATGATGAATTCGTGCCCGTCAGCAGTCAACACAATAATTTAAAAAATAGGTACCTATTTTCAATTTCATAATCTAAAATTCAATAATTTCTATGTATATATTTTAATTTAAAATTAAAACAGTGATAATTTTATTCTTGTACATTTCCGGTCACAAATCGTCATTGTCCTTTATTAATATGTATAACGTACCTAAATATGAAAATTAAAAAATATTTACACAAGCTGATATTATGCTAAATGCTAACTTACTTTTGATCATTAATACTCGTACTCAAACGGTTCACCTGTGGCAAAGTGGTCAACAAACGGTTATTTGATTTTTAAAATGAAATTATATCTAAATAAATAAAAAACCAATTTAATAAAAAAAAACTGTTCGAAAAAGGGTTTTAAAATTGCGTTTTTAATCTTAACTTAAATCTTTTTCTTCTAAAAAGAAAATTATTAATTAAAACAAATTAGTAAAAAAGTAAGTACCTAATAAAAAAATAATTAAAAATAAATTTATAAAATAAAAAACATAAAAGCAATAAATAGAAAAAAACAGAAAGTGATGCTCTACACTGGATTTCAACCACTGCCACTCGGATTTAAAGTCGAAGCTCTAACGCACAGGATCAATCCTGTCATATCCGAAACTGTGAAATTAAAGATATCATGTTTTTTTTTTGTAATGCGACATGCAATAAATTGTGGCGATGTAAATAAAGTTTTAGTTTAAAAAGAAACGAAATGGTTAAAATTGCAAAGTTACGAAACCATAGAAAAACTTTTATCTGACCACTAACATCTAAAAAAAGAGAATGATCTGATTTTAGTTGTTGCATACAATATATTTAATATGGTATGCAACAACTAAAATTACATACACATTATACAGACATATTTTGATAATAAATAAATAATAATAAAAACACTAGACTCACTCAAAATATGAAAATGAAATTTATAAATTGGTACTAAAGAACACGAAAAATATTTACACAAATATATTTTGAAAATATTTTACAATAATATAGTTATCTTATTTACACAAGCTTAGTTAATATTCAATTACACAAGTTTTTTTTGGAAAGT
The DNA here is from genome assembly GCA_963935595.1 of Schoenobius gigantellus. Taxonomy (NCBI): domain Eukaryota; kingdom Metazoa; phylum Arthropoda; class Insecta; order Lepidoptera; family Crambidae; genus Schoenobius; species Schoenobius gigantellus. The sequence continues at coordinate 41,511,120 of OZ012541.1, read as the reverse complement.
AGCAAATGTATAAAAAATACACAAGTTTATTTTAATTTATTTATACAACTTCTGTCGATGTTAAATAAAATTAATAGTACATATTATATAAAGTATGTACCGTTATTATTAAGTTATTATAATTAAGTTAAATTATAAATATACTAGCAACTTTCTACATTATAAATAACAGCCCTAATTGTTGTACAAAAAAGAGAGGGGTCTTTTCTAATACAGGTTTTTTAAACTTAAAAGAAGAGGCTCACACATTCTGAAAGCTACGTGTAGTTAATAAAGTAATTTTGGATTTTTCTTATTAGAGTCTTTTTTACATGCGCTTTAAACGTATGAAAAGTTAAGTCAGTAACACTCTGTAGAACTTTGTTGTAACAAGACAAGACCTCGACATGCGAAATCTTGCGAGTTAAATTTAACCCACTTCCCGGTTTCCGACTGAGCTAAAATTTTGCATGCATGTATATTGCGTGACAATGCAATATTGTGATGACATGGAGCTGATCTGATAGGTGGCCATAGGAACCCCGCAATAAAACGACGCTGACCCATCGAGTTTGAGCTCGTTTGATTCGTATTGACGAGTATATACTTTGATCCTATATGATAATCAGGGTCTGATGCTGGAGCTGGAAGGTGGCCATAGGAACTCCGCAATAAAACTACACTACCCCATCTAGTTTGGGCTCGTTTGATTCGTATTGACGAGAATTTTGATCCTATATGGTAACCAGGGTCTGATGCTGGAGATAGATAGATAGATAGATTAATACTTTATTACACACAAAGAAAACAGAAACACTCACAAAACTCTTAAAATTAATGTGGGCAAAGGCGGAGCTGGAAGGTGGCCATAGGAACTTCGTAATAAAACGACACAACCCCATCGAGTTTGGGCTAGTTTGATTCGTATTAACGAGTATTTTGATCCAATATGGTAACCAGGGTCTGATGCTGAAGCTGGAAGATGACCATAGAAACTCCGCAATAAAACGAAACAACCCCATCGAGATTAGGCTCGTTTTATTCATCTAGACGAGTACTTTGGTCCTAGATAATATATGTATGCTACCCCATCAACTTGTATTGTACCGACAACCTCCCCCAATATGGGTATCAAATGAAAGAGCTTGAATTGTTTAATACAGTAAGTAAATTTTTTATATTAACAAAAACAATCAAGTCCAAGATGGCCGCTGTCACAAAATGACTGGTTTTTTTTGTACAACCCCTGCAATATGGGTATCAAATTAAAATGCTTGAATTTTTTTTTTTTATCCAAGTTTAAAGAGCTTGATCTGTTATAGACCATGTCGCTCTATACATCCACCTTGCTTAAATTATATAAATAATAATATTGTAACTTCAGTACAATAATTTAACGGGTCATACATGAATAATAAATTTTGATTAGAGATTTTGCTTCTTTTGACGACGGATCCCTTAGTGCGGAGTTACAATATCCTACCACGCACTCTGATTGACGAGACCCGGCCCGAACACATTCCATCAAGATGTGTTGTACATCTTCTACTGTTCCACAAACGTCGCAATTGGGGGTATCCGATTTACCAATAGTATATTTGAATTTATTTGTTGGAATGTGACTGGACCGTAGCCTCATCGCTACTATAAGATCTTGTCTGCATAGCGTACTTTTATCAATCCATGGCGACTGCAACGGCTCGGGCTGTATTGTTCGATACCAAATACCTTTCTCTTCAGATCGTTTATCAAAATATTCTTTCCATAATCTAAAACAATGTGCCTTTAATAGGTATAAAGCCTCAGAGTAGAAGGGTTTTATATTAATATGAACTCCATTTGAGGATGCATTTTTAGCTAGAATATCAACAACTTCGTTATCAGTTATCCCTACATGTGCAGGTATCCACTGAATCACAACGATTCTACCGCTATCCTGAATTTTAAGAATTTGCTTGATTATATCATAAGCTACCGGGGTTCCTCGAAAAGTCGAGGTGCAACGAGCTATATGTTGAATCGCACTTCTTGAATTGATATCTTCAAATAGAAAACTAGCATATTCTATCCTACTTCTCACCACTGCCATATACAAACGTCTTAGATGTTTAGGGTGAACGCCCCAGTTAGAACCAGCTAAAACTTTAAGGATGTTAAGAAATTTCTGTGCTTTTTCTTTAATTTCGTTGATATGTTTTGACCATCTTAAATTATTATCCAGCCATAAACCTAAATATTTAACATGAGGGACGACATCTAACTGATTATTGCATATTTGAAGTTGTAACGTTATATTCTTTCGCCCTCGCTGAAATATAACTAATACCTTGCTCTTAGAGGGGGAAATTTCTAAACCAATCTGACAAAAATTATAATTGAGAGAGCTTAAAGTCGCTTGTAGTTTTTCTTTTGCTGTTACAATGTTTTGTTCCGATACGTATATGGCAAAGTCATCCGCATACTGCGAAATCTTGACATCTTCGACTTGTTTGCATATGTCGAGAGTTGCAATATTAAATAATAATGGCGATAGGGGATCTCCCTGCGCTAGGCCTTGGCCTGAGTGTCTAGTCAATTCCGAACAGTCTGATGTTTTGATTCTTAAATGTCTTTCTCTTAAAAACTCATATAGATAATTACATAATTTTGGACTAACTTTACATTTTTCTAAAATAAGCATTAAGCTAGTTATGTCAACATTATTATACGCACCATCCAAATCAATGAAACAACCAACCGTTATACAATTTTCGCAAAAACCTTTTTGAATACTAGTTACTAAGTGACTTAAGTTATCTAAGCACGAGCGACACCTTCGAAAGCCTACCATTTTGTTCGAAAATAGATTTTTATTTTCTATAAACCATTCTAATCTTCTTTGTAGAATTGAGTGAAAAATTTTGCATACACACGAGATCATGGATATGGGCCGTAGCGCCGATGGTGAATTCGGGTCTCTTCGCGGTTTAGGTATAGGAATAATATTTATTTTTCGCCATTGAATCGGGACGAAACCTTTATTAAGAAATATGTTATATAATTTAGTTAACAATATTTTACCATTTTCAGGTAAGTGTTTGATCATCGAGTAAGATACATCATCACATCCTGGTGAAGTGTCTTTCGATTTGATTGATTTTTCCAACTCCGAGATGGTAATAGGGTAATCAAGCTCATTATCAACGTTTTTAAAACTTGGTCTGGGCGGCGTCACATAATCTGGTGTTAAACTTTGTAAGAGATCGTACGCTTTATCTGTATTAACATACGCTGACGTAAATCGGTATCCTTTAAGCCATCTCATTTTTTTCCATACAATTTTAGCAGAAGTATTTTGATCCAGACTTGTGCAAAACTTACTCCAAGATTCATTTTGTGCATCATTAATAAATTTTTGAGATTCGCTTATTTTATTTTGTAACAGCGAAAAGTTCCTAGGAGTGGGGTTATGCCTAAATTCTGATAAAGCTTTACGTCGTAATGCCACTGACCTTGATAAATCAGGATCCCAGTATGGTTTGGGCATAAACTTGCTTGTGGGGTCAGTATTAATTTTAATTACTGGGATGTTCTTTTGACTTGCTCTATCCAAACAATCCATAAAGAAATCGTATGCGTTTTGTGGATCGTCAGGTAAGACAATGTTGGTAAAGATTTCATTTAAATGTGATTTATATGCCAGCCAATCGGCTTTTTTAAAATTTCTTCTTTGAGATACGTTTAAGTCGATATTAATACATGTGGATAATTTTATAATATTATAATCACTCCCAAGATTTTCATTTATGACTCGCCATTCAAATTTTGTAGATAAATCTAAAGAGACCAGTGATATGTCTGGAGATGAATATCGAACAACACCCTCAACCATCTGAGACCGTGTCGGGTCATTATTATTAAGATAGACAAAATCGTTGTCTAGTGTAGCGTCGAAAATTTGAATACCCCTATTATCAGTCTTAGTAGACCAGTTCGAATGATGACCGTTAAAGTCGCCAAGGATTAAAGTCTTACGATTTGAAAAAGACATAATAGTGTCCCAATCACTTTGAGATGTAGCAACATTGGAAGGACAGTATAACGATATTATATATTCTAGATAAGAGCAGTTAAAAATTTTCACCAACAACATTTCAATGCCGGGATTAGGATGAGATATTACCTGTGCCTGTGCCTGAATAGATTTGTGTGTTAAAATAGCTACTCCCCCATATGATGAATCTCTATCTTTTCGAAACACATTGTAGTTTTGAACCTTAAGATTACATTCAGGTTCGAGCCATGTCTCACTCAAAGCAGCAATATGAATTTTTTCCTAAATCATGAGAGCTTCAAATGCTCTTTTTTTAGGCTTAATACTACGAGCGTTCCACTGAAATATATTTATACTAATACTTTTAGTATTTGACTTATCCATAAACAGTTTCAAAAAATTTTTTTACATATGACAACTCTAATAGCTTACTGCCTACAAAGCTGATAACCCAGTCTCTAAGAAGTATACAGCCACGATTTATTTTTTCAGACACACTAAGATGTTTCATAAAAATAAGATCCTTTAAGCGGTCAAGAAGCACAGAAAATTTTTGTATAGGTTCTTCTTTTTCGTTTTCTTTACTGTATGTTTTGTTTCTGTCCGGAATATTGCTCATATCTTCTGTTTTTCCTTCTTCTGACTCCGACTCTATATCAAGCATCGCAACCACCGTGTCTGATAAATGATAACGCATTTTTTCTTCGTCTTCTCACTACCTTATTTTTCTTTTTTACTTCACTTTGTTTAGTCTGTGATTGGTTTGGAGAATTGTGAAGAGCTCGACTGTATGTATAGGGTCTTGTAGTATTTGGTGTATGAACAGAGTTGATCGAAGCTCCTGAATTATCAGTTTCCTTAGAAGTGAAATTCTCTTTACTATTAATTGGGTTCTTATATTTCGAATTGAAAACGGGCGATGGAGGTACATAAATAGTAAGCGCTTTTTGATACGTACATCCAAATTCTGACATCAGCTCTCTGATTCGTTTCTCTTCAATAAACATGGGACATTCTTTCGACATAGCCAAATGATTACCGTAGCAGTTAACACATTTAAAAATAGTTGTGTCGCATAACTCATGTCGATCACCACATTTTGGACAGATCGGTTTGTTGGCCGGGCACAACTTGGTCATATGTCCATACCTCCAACAATGCGAACATTGCGTAACAGGGAACACATAATTATTCACTTTAATTCTAAGGTTGAATAAGTAAATATATTGAGGTATACTGGAGCCTTTAAAACCAAGTCTGACCGTTTCACTTGAAGTCCATCCATCTGGACATCTGCGGTTTAACCTTTTGACGGATATGATTTCGTAATCACATGAAATATGTTGTAGTAAATCTGCGTCGCTAAGATCCACATCTATATCTTTAATGATTCCATATGATTGTGCGACTTCGGATGTGTTTATATATTTTACTTTTAAAATACCCGTAATCTTGTGTTCTCGAAGTAATTTAGCAAGGCCGAACTGTTTAGGAAAAGCATTTTTACATGAAACGGATATTTGGTTAGGTATAAGTTGTGTATTTTGTGTGTTAGTCAATCTTTTCTTGGAGCTCCGTGTAACCTCTTGCCAGATTTCCTCCTCTCCGCATTCTTCCCGATTTCTTTTCTGGTATGTTCTTTCATTTGCCATTAGTTCATTATTACTGTTTTGTGTATTATCCTCCTCCATCATATGTATATAATCCTCATCCGAATCGCCTTGATCTGTGTTCATTTCACCGTCAACACAATCCAAAATCGTTGTTCTATCCATAGTCCATAAAGATCATACTTAACGAGTATGCAGTTGATATAATTGAACAATCGTTCGCGAATGTTAATAAGAAGGTGGGTAGATAAGAACTACGCGCACACGGCACACACGACGTTATCGCTTAGGAAGCGTCCTAGTCACGCGGCTCGTAGATCCGCACTGAATGCTTGAATTGTAAAGTACACCATTAAAAACCTAAGATGGCCGTCATCGCGAAATGAAAAAATATAAAATAAAAAATTAATGGAAAAAAAGATTTTTAAAAACAATCTTTTGTTTTATAAAAAAAAAGACCAACACACAAAGAAGAATGGCAAAACCCCGTGTATTTTCAGTGTCGCACTTAGGAGTTATGTATCTTAATGAAAATACCATTAAAAGATAGGTCTAAGTCCAATTAAAAAATAAGGTAGGGGAAGGTAGCCTAAAACGGGTAGGCCGCCTAAAACGGGTAAGTACTCGTACACTGCTGTATCAAGCGTTAGGGTTATTGTGTTCGTGTGCCTAGATTTCCCGAACGTTGACGAACTTCGATCAGTTTCGCTCGGATGCCGGAGTCGTGTAATAGCGTAGGTGTATGCAACGAAAGTTTTTTAGTGACTTTATTAAAAAAAATAAAGGTAAGTGTCTTACGATTAGTCAAAAATCTTTATACGAATCATGCTATTTGTGTTACCATCTTATTTTAGCACTATTTAACATTAAATTAAGGTAGAAAGTTTACCGGTATTACCTTCCAATTTGAGGTTATTGTAATTTTGCATAAACATGTGCTCTTGGGCAAAACGAGTAGGGCAAAACGAGTAGGGCAAAACGGGTACCTACTACCTGCCCGTTATGATATAGAAAAGTGTTAAGTTCATCTTATTTTGATTTTTCTTTGTTAAAGATTCAAATTATTTAAAAATGTTATGGTTATATACTGAATTTGTTATAAGTAGGTTAATTGACATTTGTTACATTTGTTTATATTTTTCTTTATTTAGAAAAATATAAAGTAAGTTAGTTTTCAATGTAAAAAGATTTCTGAACAAAGTTTCCTGCAAAAATATGTTACAATTTCAGTTTTTTACTAATTAAAATATATACATGATATAGCCTGTCCAAATATGACTCTATCCTAAGCATACCTGTTTTGCCCGAAGGGGGTTACCCGTTTTAGGCACACATGTGGGCAAAATGGGTTTTTAAAAGGGTTTTGTATTTATCTTATTTAATAAATATTTGATATATGGTGCCATCATATTATGTTTTATTTTGATGCTGGATAAATATTCTATCTCATAACGTAAAAAAAATATTCTTATAAAGGTAATTTATAGATTTTATTAAACATTTCCTTAGCTTACCCATTTTAGGCCACCTTCCCCTAATTGCAGCATATTTTTTTAAAATGGGGTTTTCGTGTTATGCTGCAAAATAACCTGCAAATACCAGTGAACTTACATACAGATAATACATGATTTAATACTGGAATTGATTTGAAAAATAGGTAATTATATTTAGTTACCTACATAGCCGAAATCATATATAAAGGTATGTACAGATGACAATTGACAACAAAACATACGGTGGGTAGGTACCATACCCACATGATGTATGATTGTTGTAATGTAAGGGTGCGGTTCATGGGCAAACAGCCTAAAGATGTTATCACACCGACCGAACTAATAGGCATAATCTTGATATTTGTTTCAATAAATTATATTATTAAGACTTATTGACAATAAGTTATTAAAATAAATCTTTGTTCTCTCATTAATATCGAATTCCGTTTATTTATCACTTGTTATCACGTAAAACTTAATAAAACGTAATAAGTTAAATCTTATAAATCTTTTAAACATTATATTTATTTAATTATTTAAGGTGGCAACTTATTCTTTTATACTTTACCTATGCGTTTCGTTATTGCATGTGTGGTTGAGTTTTGATACAAGTTTTTTTTTTTTTCGATTTTCTCATTATTCCCGTTTTACAAAAAAACAATATTTATAGGAAATGAACAACTATAATTGTCAAATATAATGCATAGAGTTTCATCGACTTTCACTTGATATTTTATGCGACCCTGAGTGTGCCATTCTTCTTTTAATAAGGTTGTGGTTACAGCCACCCAAAAATCATTCTCAAGCGACAACAATTAAAACGAATCTGGCTTGTGCAAAAAATCATTTTCTATCAGTTAACCATGAAGGTAGGGCAATGAGGCGGCGCAAAAGACTCGTGAAAACACAATCATGATAAATTGTATGGTATAAAATCTCTTCTTGGGCGCTTGAATAAAGATGTCGCATTGTGGACCCTACCACATGCCCCCTAAAGGTCAGGGTGGGCACTCTGTCTGGAGAGCCCCACACGCGCTCGCCGTCTAGTCAACATTCTATCGCCCATTTTTTCGTCCATTTATCGCATGTCGCATTACACCAGGCCGCGGAGTAGCCTTAATAAATTTTCAGTTAAATACCTACGATCCAAAAAATGTTCGTCAAAAATAACTTGCATCGTGGTTTCATAAAACCACACAGAGTTCTTATTTTGATGTGATAGTTCGGTTTTGTATGGAGTTTCCGAAAAGAAGTTAATCACTATCTATACTTCTATACTTACTAATATTATTTATTATAAAGAGGAAAGATTTGATTGTTTGTTTGTTTGTATTGCATAGGCTTCGAAACTACTGAACCGATTTTGATGAAAGTTGGTATAGGGATAGTTCGAGACCAGGGACAGGACATAGGGTAATTTTCCTACGGGAAAAACTGACGGGAAAAGTTTTCCTAAGGGAAAAGTATAATGAAAACAAAGTTGCATACGGTCAGCTATGTTTTATATTTTATCTACACTCATGTTCTAATTCTAATATTAAGAACTCAACACTAATATTTTAAAGGCATAACTTAAAGCCCTTGGCCTTTTACAAATTACATTATAATACAGGTTCGCCATACAAAACCAGTACTTTAATGTAACTCGAATTCCAATAAAATACAGTTCGATTGACGAAGCCCGACCAAGGAGGTTTTGTCACAATTTTCTTTTGTGCCAGTACATTGTCTATGGCGGCGCGTGCAACAGCGCATGCGCGGTAGAATGTTGGTGTTGGCGCCATTTCTCTGAATTTTTCATTCATTATTTTGCTGTTATTGGTTAAAATAATAAATAATATAAATGTATGTAGTTTTAGATTTCTGTATTAGTTTCACAATTGCACTGTTCAAAATGCATATAATTGTTAGAATAAATGAGTTTGATTTTGTTTTAATTTTGTGTCTTTTATTTAATTTAGGTAACCACTGATTGCATGAGTGTAGATAAAGTAGTGTATGAAATTGCACATAATTAGCTCTTAAAACACTCGTGTGGTACTATTAAAATTCTCGGCAAGCCTCGAATTTTAAACACACACTAGTGTTTTAAGACCCCCTATTATGTGACTATTTCATAAACTACTATTTCACGATATATATGTTCATAGCCTCCATAATATAAAGATATATTGCTTGGATAGCTCAACAACTCAACAGTTCTGCTTTAATTTAATTTACTGTTAATGGATCTAGCTGATTCTTAGGAAATCTTGTGATTCCTAGATATTTTACGAAACTACCTACTCTCCAATCTCATCTTGTTTCCAAGTGGAATATGGTGCGTGGGATGGTAAATGAACACATTAGGCGTATTTCACACTGCATCACGCCACGCAGCGTTGCGCAGCTGGGTAGCTGCGGACCTAAAAAGGCCACATCGCAGAATCATAATACGAATCATATTATGATTCATATTAAAAATGGAGTGCAATTCATCATAAGCAATTATTCTATTTGACAGCTTTGTATGAATATTCGTAAAATGGTCCACAAATAAGGCATTGCTAAAGTGTCAATTAGGACCATTTAACGAATCTTTATACAAAGCAGTCAAATAGAATTTGCTATGATGAGTTGCACTCAATTCATATTATGAATCATAATATGATTCGTATTATGATTCTGCGATGCGGCCTTTTTAGGTCCGCTGGTCATTTCTGTAATAAAAAATATGTGACAGCTAAGACTAAAATGTATAGAAATATAAATTGAAAAAATATTTACAATCTCAAAATCGGCCTGAAATACTTACCCACGGTGACCTAGCTATTGTGGTTGAAAGCCTAATAGAAAAGTTTTGTAACTATCAATGAGAATACCAATATTAAATTAATTCCTAAAAGCAGACGAACAATAAAACTCTAAAATTTATTCACATAATAATATTAAAAAACCGGCCAAGTGCGAGTCGAACTCGCCCATGAAGGGTTCCGTACGATTTATGACGTATTAAAAAAACTACTTACTAGATCTCGTTCAAACCAATTTTCGGTGGAAGTTTACATGGTAATGTACATCATATATTTTTTTTAGTTTTATCATTCGCTTATTTTAGAAGTTACAGGGGGGGGGGCACACCTTTTGCCACTTTGGAAGTGTCTCTCGCGCAAACTATTCGGTTTAGAAAAAAATGATATTAGAAACCTCAATATAATTTTTGAAGACCTATCCATAGATACCCCACACGTATGTATGGGTTTAATGAAAAAAATTTTTTTGGGTTTCAGTTCTATGTATGGAGAACCCCAAAATTTATTACTTTTTTTCTATTTTTGTGTGAAAATCTTAATGCGGTTCACAGAATACATCTACTTACCAAGTTTCAACAGTGTAGTTCTTATAGTTTCGGAGAAAAGTGGCTGTGACATACGGACGGACAGACAGACAGACATGACGGGTTCCGTTTTTTGCCATTTGGCTACGGAACCCTAAAAAAGAACAATCACTCTGTAAAGGAACTACTTTGATAATAAAATTGAAACATATGAAAGAGAACTGATCAATATTGACAAAAAAACAATAAATGACTCTGGAAAAATATTAAAAATAAAATATATACAAATGAAGAAAAGACAGACAAGATGAAGAATTAATAAAAATGAGACACACGCCCACACAGGCCGCAAGCGAGAAATTTTACTGAAAAGATCAAATTAATCAAAAATAGAACAAGACTATCAACAATTTTTAAGTACTTACATACTTATAATTCCAGCGCAATCACAGTCTTATATCTGTTGGACACTAACCCCGAATAAATAAACAGTATTTTAATGAGCCTGAAAACCAATAGTGCGCCTGGTTGGGACAATATTTCTAACAAATATTTAAGGCGAGGTTTCCCAGGAAATCTACTTGTGCACGGCAACTGCTTTAATGCTCAGAGTGCCTAGTGCGAGTTTTATCGAGCTCTACTCGATCGTACGCATCGAACGTGTTAACGCGAATTTGTATGGAATTAGAGCAGCGCCATCTAGTAGCTGTTATGGAATGAGACAGCTTCATCTAGTGGCTACTAGATGGCGCTGCTTTAATTCCATAAAATTCGCGTTAACGCGTTCGATGCGTACAATCGAGTAGAGCTCGATAAAACTCGCGCTCCGCACTCAGTAGTATAGTTGATAATTGCATAATACTAACATCGCTTACGCGCTCCGCTATGACCGAAATAAAACGTTACTTTTTACACCATTTAATCGATTTTTGGAAAAATAAAAAATGTATTTTTGAGTTTTCTACACAAAACTCATAGCATTTATTGTTGTATTTTCTGATTCACAGTTATTTTATAATATTGAACAGAGCACTCTTTGGATTTTGTTTTTATCGAGTGAAATATTATTCATGATGTTTCTGCATGTCTTTAAGAATGTTTTGATAAAATGTTCAACAATATCATATAATTATGAATTTTAATATTTGTGGCGTTACAGGTTTACGACGGTTCCGTAGAAACTTATCTAAGTACATACCTGCGGCTCGCAAACCAAAAAACAATGGCAAGCGTCTATGGATGCGACACGTATCGGTAAGCAGTAAAACTAGATGCTTGATCGATTTCCCAAATGATGTAAAAATTAAACTTGGAAATAGTATAGCAAGTCTTCATCATAAAAGTACTTCATTCATTTCCTCACCTTGTTGTTTCCTGTGTGAAGCCCGCCCTACAGCCACCCGCCACTTCCACCCAAATGACCAGAGATGGCGGATAATTTTGTTATGCATCCTACGCCAGTCGCTTTGTGTACTAATGTCACCGCATTACCGAACAAGATAATTAATGGCACAAGGACACATATGTCTGTGAGTATGTCCTAATCAATACGATATGACGTTACCGGGCAGTCATAGTTAATCATTGTTATTATGAAATTGGCAGGAGAATTTGAATGTGAGATTAAAACTTGATTGGTTAAAACTCGACTGCAAATGCCGTAGTTAACACATAACGTTAAGGTACAGGGATTAGACATCAGCGGGATTGTATTACTATTTCACGACAGTATTAATACAGTATTTCAAGGCTACATTATTATGCTGCATTTAATTTTAAATTATGTTTTCGAGTGGAAACGTCAACAGTTAATATTAGTGTTTGTTTGTATTTCCTTGATTAGCTGAATACCACTTAACAGAGACATAAATATAAAAATTAAATTAAATTAAAATCCATTTCAGGTTAAAGTCCCATAATTGAAAAATTTACAATATTTTTTTAAGTAAAATAGATAAAAATATAATAAAATTATGAAATATATATAGAATAAAAATAATAAATAATTGATACGTTATCAACATGTGATATAAGAAGTAAATGTTTATGAAGTCATTTTTTCACGATTTCCTCACAAATATTCAGTACTTTTATTACATACATCAAACAGTAGATACAGTTTGCAAAACTGTTTTGAGTAAAATTTTCTATGTTGTATGCACGTATATAGGACAGGTCGACAAATTGTTTTGGGTAAAATTTTCTGTATCATGCGCAATTATTTTCTCAACTAAATCTAACAGTTAATTCGGTAGTAGATTCGTTTTGATAGACAGCCAGATACCGGAGTAACCCATTACGTAAACATAAAAACCAAAGAGGATTTCTTATTTACCACAAATAAACCAACGATTCCCGGTACTCGATCAGCCATAGCCTATTAAGTTATTCAACCAACAATTGAAATAAATCCGTGGGTAGTTTGTGTCCGTTTAAATGCAATTAAGCGCAATACAAATGGCATGATAAACCTCCCTGGGACCGCCAGTACCTAAACGATATGAGTGAGGCTATTATCGACCTTATTGTACACAGCATAAGGACGGACCTAGATCTAGATTTAGTTAGCTTCCCGTCGCGTACGAGTAAATCCAGCCGCGAGAGCTCGATATATCGCTGGTAAATCGTAACTTCACTGTACTGTCCTAGTGTTGTGCGTCGAGATAATTTTTATTCAATTGATTCGTGTCCGATGTATTTAGACTCGAGTCTACCCGGTCAATCAAATGTCAAAAATCTTTATTCAATATACACTGGCCTGCAATAAAATCGAGCCACCTTTACGCTTTGGTTCAGAGTTCGACAAATCAAAATCTACTATCAATAAATAATATATTTTAAGCCTGTTTGTTAAACAAGAGCCTAAGCTTACATTAGACCAGTTTTTACTGTGACTGATTTGGGTTTATTGATTTCACAAACAAAAAACCAAAATATTTAAAAATACCAATTTTTTTGGGAAAGTAAGCACAATTTAAAGGGTCAATAAATCTCTAGGAATAATCAATTTTTGAATAAACTTTGCTTCAATTAACTTTTAACACTCTATACAGTCACAGAGATTGCGTATAACGGAAAAATGGGAAACAGGGTTTTCCGAAGAAATACGTCTCTTGTCAGCAATACTTCTTTTATCCACGTTTAGAGTATGTTAAAATAAAGCTTATGAAGTATGCTTTCAAATTGTATTTACCGTTTTTGTTTGTCTAATCTTATTTTTTATATACCGATATTTCAAAATCGACACCTATGAGGTGGATCGATTTTATTGCAGGTCAGTGTAGATGTTTCTTATTGACGTCAAAGTCAAAAATAAATACAAAACTATAATACGAGATATACCTATCTTAATAGGCTATGGTAACTTAATAAGCTCTGCTCGTTTGCCCCCTATACCATAAAAAATATGATGGATATTTAATCTGAATAAACTAAAATCAAGGTACGCTTAGACAAACAAAGATATAAAAAAAATATTATCAATCAAACTACTTTGATTTCTTTGGGTGTGAAAAAGGTTTACAACAAATGTAAAAAAAACAGAGTTCCCGGTTCCACCGGGGCTACGCGAGGCCACGAAAACAAGAGTAAGTCACCTGCTTTCTAATTCAAGCGTAAAGTCGCAGCATTAATTACGAAAATACACGTGTAGTCAACTATGGGAACAGTATGGTGCTGTCAAGCGTCTTGTAGGTATTTCTCCTGTAAGTGCTTTCAAACTTAAACTCTACTACTAAGGACGAATGGAAGCAAAAAACCTTTTTAGGTCTTCGAATATTAGCTCAACTCTATGTTAATAAAATAACTTAACTTACTTTACTAAAAATTAATTCAATGGTAAGTCGAAGTTTTGTTCGTCAATACGTACGCGCAAAATAGGTCTATTCCCCAAGGGACTTTCTTTCATTTCTACCCTAAGAAATGAATTTTGAATTTGGAACATAAATATTGAAAAATAAAAGATTTTTATCGAGAACAAAAAAATCAAATGCGAATTTATATGAACACTGGCAACCTATTTTCGCCTATTCCATGTCCTTTTTGTAAATGCAAAAGACGCGAATTTCTTTTGCATCACATGTATTCGAAAAAAGGTACTTGGTTCCTCATAAATAGGTACCAAAATAGCTTTTTCATTACTCATACTCTGAAAGTAGGTCTGAAGTTGCCTGAGAAGCGGGTTGAAAGTAATACTTTTCAGCCCTAGGGAGAATCCTTTTCAACTGACAGCTGCTGTCAAATTTTAAAAAACAAACTAGTTCTATTTTCATATATCTATTGAACCATGTTCCGTCTTTCTATACAGCCACTCAATCACAGCAAGATGTAAAATTGAAATAACATAATGTAAAGTATTTAAAGAATTTATTTTTTGAATGACTTTATTATAATTTACTTTCAACTTTTTTTTTAAATAACATAGATTTGAGCAAAATATTTACCATTTTTTCAATGATGAAAATGAAAAATAATGGCTGAATAGCTGGTCGGCCACAGAAAAAAAAAACAAAATAAGCGGGTAAGAGCGGCAATCCGATCTTCATTTGTTTTTTCGAGTTTAGAATTTTGTTTATTATTCCGTATAGCAGTAATTTCATACATAATAGAAGAGGCAAAAGTTGTTGATTTATTAAAATAAAATTCACTCATTTGTTCTTTAGCTGATTCATGTTTTTATTTTTACTTTGCTTGTATTCGTAATGAAAAGCACAGTGTTTACCTCGGGTTAAAGACTTATTTAGTCCCTCGAACTATTGGCGCCCTCTCTACGTTCGGGCGCCAAACCCCGTCTTGGGGCTAAATAAGTTACTTTCACCCCTAGGGTAACAATGTACTATTTAACCGACTTCGAAAAAAGGAGGTTACTCAATTCGACCGTATATATGTTTTTTTTATGTTTGTTCGCGGATAACTTCGTCGTTTATGAACCGATTTTGATGATTCTTTTTGTATTCGATAGAGGATACTTCAAGGGTGGTCCCATGGTCACCAAAGTTAGGATCTGATAATGGAATTCCATAAAAATCGAGAAAAACTATTAAATTTTTACGTGTGTCCAACGTGTTTTGTGTATATGTTACTTACGCGATTTCTCCGCCAATTGTTGACTGATTTTCAAAGTTCTTTTTGTTTTCGATAGAATATACTCCTGGGATGGTCTTAAAGTCACCAAAGTCAGGATCTGATGATGGGATCCCATGAAAATCGAGGGAAACGCGTATTTAACCGGTATTATATTAAGGTTTCTTTCACTAAAAAGAATTCATTCACTAAAAAGTTAAAAATAAAAAATATTTTACAAAAAATAAAAACCGACTTCAAAAACACCAAAAAGTTAAAAATAATATAAGAATAGGTCACAAATTTGAGGTGACAAATTTTAAGACTTTCTAGGAGATCATCGTTTGGCACCGACTTCAATATAGAAGTGTGATGTTGTCTGTGCCTATTCTTATATTATTTTAAACTTTTCAGTGTTTTTGAAGTCGGTTTTTTCGTTACTCATACCACAGAATAAATAATAGTACTAAAGTACAGAAGGATCACTCTCGAAGAAAAGTCAAGTTTAGGTATGAAAATTTACCTACTCTTACTACCTTCATCTTACTGCACGGGAAATTGAAATTTATTGCATGACACGAGTGATCCTATTCCGTTACCCGTCGCTGACCCGATACCGGTTTGGCGATAAGAGCGCAGGGTTCCCACTCACCGATATGCAGTTATCGTTACAAAAATGACCTCAATTATTACGTGCGACGCGGCCTACGTGCGAGCCGAGCGGCAAGCTTTTGCGACATACCGCCCGGCCGGACCGCCCGGCCAAACGTACCTAAACTGCAGAGTGAAACCCCCCTGCTCATACTCGGAAAGTTGGTCTGAAGTTGCCTGGGGAGTGGGTTGAAAGTAATACTCTCAGTTCTTGGGATAAACCCTGACATCACCAAAATAAAACACACTGAATAAATTTTACTTATCTCACTTAATTTGAATGATCACAAATTATTTCACAACCCTTTGCCCACCTAAATCTAAGTATCACAGTAACTTTGTAATAATATAAATAAAAAGGTAGTTTTTGATTTCAATATTTTCTCACAATGTCGCGATTAAATATCAAAGCGTCAGAGCCAACAACGTTGCAGACGCTAGGTGGCGCTGAAGTGGCACAGAGTCAATAGAGGAACTTATTGATGTCAAAAATACAGAGCAAAAGCAGCAAGCAGAGTTAAAAAGAAGAGGAGCATCTGTGCAAGGCAGAAAAGCCGGGCTTACGGTACTTTTGCTATTATTATGCCAAAATGTTTTTTCGGTACTTAAATGCAATTACACGTCATATTCACAGTTGGTACATATTACGGAAATAAAGCAGCGGAGCGAATATATGTAAGCATTATAAAAATCAACCGGCAAACTTAAAATTTTCAGAGGATCTTTACAAGAGTAAACCTAGAGAACAAATTTAATTTTTCTAACCTTTGACATGTTTTGTTTATTTGTGCTTTTTTTGATATAACTGACAAATTACTTGAGCGCGCACTTCTTATTGTGACGTGAATTACGGTTTAAAAGAGTTTCAATAAGAACTATTTTGATATTATAAATATCGTTTCCAATCGATCGCAAAAGTTTTTTTGATGTATATGTTACCGCTTGCCACTACACTATACAAGCGAATGTATAGGCGCCCGGGGACTGCTCGGAAGCTCGGGCTGTGCTCGCGGCCCGACCCGCCAATTTCATTACGACATATTTGACACACTCCGTTTTTCAAACTCTACCTCTACAAGGGCTGGCACATAAGCACCCCGTGTATTACTGCTTAATTGTTATAAACTTTTTTACTTTGCAATTAATTATTTGTTTAATTAGGATAACTAAACTGGCATGGCACTAGGCGACCACGACCACGACCAATAACCACATGCGACCAGTTCATTAACTGTGATCGCTAAAACCGTGCTGAGAACGAGATGGCGCAATAAGCAGCAAGAAACTTTATATCCATTATTATAATGAAAGAAACTTTATATCCATTATTACTAGTTTAGTGATCTTATGTGTTACGGCGGCATTCCTGATACCAGTAATAGATGTTAAGCTTCTTTCAAAAATGACAGTTCTAGTTAGCAACCGAAGTTAGGGAATAGGCCTGCTGGTCGCAGCGACCAATGGCCAGACCCGTCACGACTGGTCGTGTTCGTGGCCGTCTGCGGGTCCCTAAATACCGCAAGCTGAATTTTGAATAGGTGCAACTTTGGAGCCACCTTATAGGTACCGTAACATAAATGACCAGGCCATCTCCATTTTATATGGTCAATTAGTGGGAAATTGGAACAGAAATGTCACAGAGTGGTATACAAGACAGCAAAAAAATTCGAGGAAAAAAGCGCATGAGCAAATTATAACAGGGAAGCTGATTATTGTTAATGACGTTGTTGATGACGTCAAAGATAGAGCGAGTTACACCTAGATTTCTTATACAGGGACTTTATTACCTGTACTAAACGAGAAAACTTTATTTTTTTTATAGTAAATTATTATGCAAAAACATAATTTCTAGCCAGGTAGACTCAGAAGTCCTACCACCAACCTAGTTAAGCAGAAATGTGTTTTTCCATGAGACTCCAGCTGCTGACTACCGAAAGGAGTCTCGGCCAATAATTACACCCCGTACTTTAAATAACCCACAGAATAACAATGTCAATAAATCTTAGTTACTCCTGAATGTAACAAATCTGTTTCCGTTGGCAACCTTGAAGTCTTAATGTTTCGGGCTGATTACGCCAAAACAGCTCCTTTATAATTATTTTGAATGTTTATAAATTCAAAATAATTTAAATGAGGCCCCCCCGATAATTACAATATGCCAATTACTACTTATCGTCCGACATCTTTTGGGGCTCGATAGACTCATCTTAGAGGCTGGGTATTTAAATGAATGGCGGTGGAAATACTGTAGATGATAATATAAAGTAAGCTGGCTTTTAAGAAATAATTTAAAGAATAAGAATTTAAAAAAATAAAATAACTCAAAAAAATTTAAAGCTCATTCTAAAAAATATTTACTTAACTATAATCATTAAACTGTTACCACACATAACGACAACCATATTTATAGAAAACGACATAATTTTCAAATTGCTGAATAGATTCAGTCAGTGGCAATTGCTAAGATATTTTAATCGAAATAATCTTTTTCTCAAACATCCTACAATATACCACCATATATTATACAATCTACTTTGGGATAAATACAATGATTTAGTACTAAACGTTTGGTAGTAAATCAATGGATTAATAGTAATTGCTAATTGCAGTACTGACTGGACCAGGCAGCGGTCGGCATTTTCTTATGGCGTGCTCGAGCGGCAGGCAGTGTAATTTAAAAATGGAAAGAACTTCTTTAATGTCCATACATGATTACTAAAATAGTAACTCACTTAGGTTTTATTTATATTTCGAATTTTGCGCTTAAGACATTTATGTCATTATGCGTTTAGGACATTTATTGCTTTTAGGACATTTTGCGTCGAGTCCGACATAATTAATGCTGTTACATGAATTAAAAGGAAAGCAAAAAAAGAAATCGGTTTTTGCGCGCGGCTTTACTATATTTAGATAGATGCTTTACTATATTGTTGTTCCTATACATATTATTATATTTAATTGAATAAAATGACTTCATCGAGTGATGTACGTAATAATATCTCTTGAATTTCTTTCGGTATTAAAATATCTGTTTTAACACCGCAAGAAATTTAAGAGATATTATTACGCCGAAAGATATTATTGAAAGCAATTTACCGCCAAAATCAAGGTATATACATATATACTTGAAAATATTATAAAATTATTAAATCAAAAAAATCTAGGTCGCTATCTGAAATCGTTTCTTATAGCTTATTTCGGTGAAATGGTTGCAAAAGTAAAACCAAATAGGTACTCTTTGGGTAATGTATTCAATCTTTAAACTATTAACTACTAATTGTTTGACGTTAAGAGGTATCTGTAAAGGTATGTAATTAATATAGAATTTTGAATTTGAGTTTAATGAAGCATTATCGCATTATATTATTGTTGAAAGTAAGAAAAGTAAGTAATTTTAAGCCGCATGTTTGAGAAAAGCACTATACAAGCCTTATTGCGACAACTAAGCATTGCAGGTCGCGGCAGTAATGTACTATATAGTTTTACTTAGTTATTTAAGGTCGCTTATTAATATCTAAGGTCATTAGCGACCACATTTTATCATTCTTCATGCATAACTTAATTAACTTTTAAGCAATTATCCAAGCTTAAAAATAAAACAAAATGTTCAAAAATTTTTATCTTACACCCCAAAACTAGCCCAGTATAGAATAGTATCATAACTGAAGCTTTCTGCACCGCACCGTCGTGATTTCATAAAAAATATGTTTTTTTTATTTATGAAATTCATGTGTATTTTAATGAAGTGGTAACTCTTCATTCCCTAAGCTAGATGATTAATGAGTTAATTATTAAAAGCACTCTATTTCCGCCAATCTCCATCTTCATACGTCAAACAGCCCAGAAACATGCATTTGAAAATCCAATACCGTGTGATATATTTGCATATTTTAAAGTAATTTATTAATAACCGTCATATGTTCCATCATTATTTATTACTTTTCCTATAAATATAATCATAAAGCACTCGCTAGTATGGTTGGTAGAGATGCTCTCATAAAATAAGATTACATTTATACCTTTAAGGGAATGAAAGGATGTTGTAAACATTTTCACAAAAAATGTTTTTTTTTTATTTATTTAGATTTATCCATTAAATTGCTAATAAATAAATATTGATGCTTAAGAGCTTTAGATCACCATCAGTGGCTTTTTACGAATGAAACTGCAGCCTCAGCCTATGCCTTAACGAAGGAATATTAATGTACAAAACATAACATTATATGGTGAATTCTGTCACAAAAGGAACTGACTAAAGAAACCAATGCGAAATAAACAAAAATTTAAATTTATTACAAACCTTACACTTATAGCCCGAAAATGTAATAAGTATCCAGGTAAGAAGCTAAATCGCACCTCCAAACAAACTTTACGCTAACTATAACACTTCTCATAAAAGCATGTGTAGGTTTAAAGGCAGTTTAGTAAACAAGAACATTATAACATGTTAACATCGAACTGATACAATAATCTCGTCTAGCCTCCAACTGATATAATAATATCCATTGTTCGTTGGCTTACGAGGTATGTAGGTATAATTGTGAAGATAAGCCCAAACTATAAACTGGCTGAGTGACCAACTTCACCAAGCTTATTTCTGCGAAACATCTAACAGATCTTCATGTGGTTTAAACAAAAAGAACATAATTTCTATACAAGATCGACGGCAAATACACCTGTGCCCACCTATATTGTGGTTGCATTGCACTCCCGGGTTCCTTAAATATGCGACCATGTCACATATTATCGTACACACTGGCGACAATCATTCAGTCCGTGCCACACGACAATACAACAAGTATGAACCCGGGCTTCTTATTGCCACAACGTTTATTCCTTTAATAAGCTCTACTCAAGAAATAGTTTTGGTTAGATTAATAATAATAATTTTGTATCGGGTGATCTTTGTGGACAATCTATTAATTATATTCATGCAATTCTCGATAAGGAATTAATTTATATAGCAGATGGCTTTTGTCTTTTAAAAATTTTCAAACTCAAAATTGTGTTATTGCGATCTGACTGAAAAAATACATCCACAGAAAACAACTCTTAAACAAACACACAAAGACAGGGAATAAGTCACCAGAGCTCATTAGGGAGATTTAGGTTACCAATGCGATTCTAGAAAATCCCGAACGCGATTTCGATACAGATTTTATTTCGTCCTAAGTGAAAACTGTTCGGTAATCTAGGTAGGGGCTTAGTCTCTCGCTCAATTCGTAAAAAAGTTCGAATTTCAAATTTTTCTCGAGCGGCAATCACAAATCTGCAGCCAATCAGAACGCAGGTCATGTGGAATTATTTCAAAGGCAGATAAAATAATAACAAGATATTTTTTTTACATAAGCTTTTAGTACTCGTCAATGCGAATCGAACGAGCCCAAACTCGATGGGGTTGTGTCGTTTTATTGCGGAATTCCTATGGCCACCTTCCAACTTGTAATCTTGTACAACAGGACATAGATAAAGTAGTTCAATGGTCTCACGATAACGCCATAGTTCTAATTGTAGAAAAGACTACACTACTTGTCATACACTCGCCTTACCTTATTCCCTCGGGAACGACGCCTTCTCTTGATGCCTACGACTACTTATGTCTTCATAATAATCTAAATAATTGTAAATGTAAAAGTATAGAACGAGTCACAAAAGTCACCTACTTGGGAATGCAAGTAGACGAAAATTTTTCCTGGTACAAGCCCATTCATAACGTATGTTCTAAGTCAGGGCTGTCCAAACCGCGGCCCGGCGGCCCGCGACTACTATTTGTACGGCCCGCGACATGTTTTTAGTCTACCACAAGTACAAGAAAAAATAAATTAAGGCGAAACGTAGTTCGCGGGCACAGCTAGTCTTTAATACGATTCTTTGTGATCCGATAAATTCTTACACAAATTCATCACTGCGGCTTACCAGAGATACATTTCTCAAAGATTGAGCTTTACGATGACTAGTACTTATATCTAACTATAATTGTACACTTCTTTCAACAAACTCAATCAAAGAAAAGACCAAGACATCTACAAACCAAAGAAAGATTTGTGTAATTTTCTCACTGACGCATACGGCGAAAAATTTTGTATTGTTTCATCAGTGAGATAAATTTTTAAAAAATGAGAAGTCTTACTTACGGTTCGATATTACTCGTAGATACGCTTCAATAGTTTTATTTTTCATACATATCATTATTTTTTTTGATTTCACTTGTATTTTCATCCACTCTGCACTAACCATGCACTAACTTTTTATTTGATACTTATATAAAATAGAGATATGTGACAGATAATGAATTTGATTAAGGGTCTATTTCACAATGTATAAGTAAGCTTATTCAGTGACTAGCTGTGCCCGCGACTTCGTTCGCGTGGACGTCGGAAAATAACATGTTGACATTTTTCCCGTTTCCGCAACATTTTTCATTGATGCTCTGCTCTTATTAAAGAAAGAAAGAAAAAACACTTATTCGGCACACAACATTGATAATTACAACTAAAAATTATTAAATAAAAAATAAAAAAAATTAACAGTCAACATGGCGCTTTTTACAATGCCGAATCGGACACCAACTCAGCATTATGCTACCGTCGATTTAGACAATAGCGCTGGTATTCTGTTATTAGTCGTAGCGTATGGTTATATAGCCTTCCTCGATAAATAGACTACCCAAAACAATTTTTTTTTCAATTTGAATCAGTAGTTCCTGAGCTTAGCGCGTTCAACCCATGGTTCAACCAAACAAACAAACAAACAAACAAACTCTTCAGCTTTACAACATTATTATAGTATAGATTGAAGTTACGTATTTTTTCAAATACATCACTTTAAGCGATGCTTTCTTGAAACTGTACTATGTACAAGTAAATTTTCAAGTGAGCTAACCATGAAAATGTGACATAGGTCCGTAATGTCAGAAACCGAAAATTTCACTCAAGATTAGTTCGTTTACGGCGCAATCTCACCTTGCAACGCTAGGCACTTCACCTGAGTAATCCGAGTTACTGAATCTCAATCAAGTTTCACTGCATTTTTTAAGTGTAGTTTTATTTAAATGTGTGGTACTCGCGCACACAAAAGACAGTATTAAATATTACACAGCAATAGCCGCTTGTGAATTATCAATTAAAATTTAACTGGTCAGTTTGTAATAGAGTAATTTGTAACTATTTGTTTGACAAATAGCTCCTTGTTGGGAGATGTTTCACTAGCTTGGCATTAGAGATGCCATCGTAAAATCACTAATTGATTTAGAAGGTCGTTTAGTTAATAGCTGCCTAGAATACTGTATTTTGTGCGTACTGTTTATTAACTACGGAACCTTTCAATTCATTTCGTATGGAACATTTATTTAATAAGTATTCACTTGCAAAGTGTATTACTCGTAATTGCGTAAGTACACTTTAAATATGTGTTTTGTAAAATGAAAAGCGCCTTACGAAACAATATATTAATCTGTATATTAAAATAAAAGAATCGTACATGCGATCTCAAATTCTAGGCTACAGAACTATAAAATACATAGAAAAGCATGACAAAATAAGTAAGAGATACAAAAGAAACATGACAGACAAGCATAATGTCTGAAGAGCGAGAGCGGAATACAGAATAAGCATTTTGAGAAGACGAAAATGACGTAAGTATATGGGATAGGAACAATTACCTACATAATAGGGATGTGGTCGGGTATATCATAAACATTGTTGAGGCTTATTTCAAAAAATTGTATGCCCATTTATGTTCGTATGTGGCAAATCAGTGCCTTACTAAAAATCGTAGGCTTTGGACACGTAGATTATAATCACATTATTTTAATTTTACTTTCAAAAGTAACTCTATGGTCTGTAAACAATATCCACCGTGAGTGAATGGTGCAGGATGACTTCATAATAGTGCAGTAGATATAAAAAAATTGAAACAAGCATGTTTAATGATCTGATGGTACCAAATAGGGCAATGAAAGGTGAGTTGAAAAATGAAACTAAAATAAGTCTTATAATTCGACCTATTATTGTAGGCCCCAAAACAAAATTCATTTCATAGTGAAAATACATATATGTATATACGGTAACTTTTTTATTACCCTGGAAAATTTTAGGGGCGCTTCAGGACACATCCATTATTATATAAAAAAAATTAAAAAATAAAAAAAATATAAAAAATCTCTAAAAATGCTGCTCTCAACTAGTGCAGCATTTTTTGGATTTTGTAGAAAATTAATATAAAATTAAGTGAGTTATTTTTTTTATTCCTATTTAAATCATTCTAATACCATCGAACGTCGGTGGCGCCATGTACCAATGTGTTTTTCGTTTCACGAATTTCATAAATATGTACATTTCTCTGACGCTCCTATGGTGAAGGAAAACATCGTAAGGAAACCTGCATACACCTGCGAAGTAATTCAAAAGTGTATGTGAAGTCAACCAAGCCGCACTGGGCCAGCGTGGTTTGACTAAGGCCTAATAATCGCCCTACCATAACTGGTTGGGGTAGGTTCGTGCCCCTCGGTTGGGACGTACATGAGCTGTAATGAATACCATATCGTGAAGCATCCCTTAAATTTTCCAGGGTGATAAAAAAATTACCGTGTATAATATAACTAGCTTTCCGCTCGCGACTTCGCCCGCGTTATATTTGTTTTCCCGTGGGAATTTTTATTCCCGTAGGAACATTACCCCATGTCCTTCCCCTGGTCTCGAACTATCCCTATACTAACTTTTATCAAAATCAGTTCAGTACTATCGAAGCCTATTCAATACAAACAAACAAAGAATCAAATCTTTTCTCTTTATAATATTACTAGCTGACCGTATGCAACTTTGTTTGCATTATAACTAACTTTTCCCGTAGGAAAACTTTTCCCTTCAGATCTTTCCCGTAGGAAAATTACCCTATGTCCTTCCCCTGGTCTCGAACTAACCCTATACCAACTTTCATCAAAATCGGTTCAGTAGTTTCGAAGCCTATTCGATACAAACAATCAAATCTTTCCTCTTTATAATATTACTAGCTGTACCAGGCATGCGTTGCAATGCCAAGTAAATCCTTTTTTTTTGCTAGGAACCCTCACGGGTGTCCCCATAACACCCTACCAAAGTTTCATTACAATCTGATGAATGGTTTCGGAACGCATAGAGGACAAACAAACATAGTAATACATTGATTTTTATTTATAGAGATTAGTATAGATTATTTTGTCGATAGCAGCCTCCCATCACTATGCACCGACCAACGCGTGTTGTAAACATCAAAACAGCCTCTCCGATGAACAATCTTCACCTAATGTCGCTACGCATGTTACCTCGCTATATTTGCAGACCCCACACTCTTATCGCCGCGACAATAAAGTCCAAAATCTCAGAAATAAATGAAAGCTTCAAAATAACTTAAATGCATTGGTGAGTGCCACATCGCCATAACAGACAACTTATATCGGTTAAGTGGTCATATTTTTTATTCAGGAATATTAGTTGTTTTTATTATTATTACGTTTTTGTGTGGGGCCATAGTGAGCGAATCACACGAAGTACGATGGTGTTATGAGCACGGCGATTTAACGATTTATAGTTCCTTTATTTTATTTTGAATCTAATTATTTACAGTTTAGTTTCAAAATATTAACTAATAATATTGTTCATTGTAACGCACTGCTAGGTATTGCAGTTTATTATGATAAAGTTTTTGTTTTTCTGTCATGCTTTGGCCTTTCTTCCCCACTGCTCAACTGTTGAGCTGTTGCGCAGTAGAACATAGTTTGTATTACCGATCATTTTATGCTCTATAGCTTAACTTAGTTAATCAGTATGTCATCCTGTTATAAAATCGAACATACAACCTACTGCTCAATTGACCTTAAGACATTGGCTACATATAATCAAGAATAAGCACGTCGGTATTTTGGACCAGCGTTGCAAGATTTTTTTGGCAAGTCGGGATTTTGAAACCTTGAGTGAAAAAATCGTGATTCTTTCATCGAAAGCGAGACATAGTAAAAAACCGTATATAATTTTATTTGAGTTTTGAGTAACGTTTACGTAACAATAGATAGCAAAAATAGCCATAGAAAATATGTTTTAATAAAAATATGATATTTTAAACAGAGATACCCGTTATCTATCTATCGTTAGGTAGTTGAGTCTTCTCCGTCTTCGGAATAAAAATAAAAAACTAAAATCAAAGTTATTAAAGTTTTATTCATTACAAAAATGTAGTGTTAAACAATAGTCTGAGGAATGAATGTTACGCTTTCGGTAGGTGAGGTGCGCTTTCTCAGCATGCTGCACGCACCGGATAAGCTATAAAAGCGGTACTGAGCATGTCCCGCGCGGGACATTTAATTTTGATTTAAAAATCGGGACGTCCCGCAAAAATTGAGACATTTGGCAACGCTAATTTGGACTGACTACGGTTGCGCCATAATCTTACCTCGTAGACAGTATAGTTAGATTATAGTTACTACGTATAGTGTCTACGAAGCCGCAACCGTAGCCGTAGCATTGATTCGTCGTAGATTCTACGGTTTTCGTAGCCGGCTGAAATATGATAATGCTTGTAGTTAGAATTGTACTCATAGGCAGTAGTTTATAATTTGTGGATAGGCATCCAAGGTGACATCAGACGGTTCATTCCGCTGAATGTTCGCACACGGTGAATTCTTAATTTTTCATTCACACCATTTTACAAATGCACTCACCTGTTCATTTCTCAGAATATCAGATTAAGTCGCGCATTCTGGTGTTAGTCTAATTTGTGAATGTCGAGAAATCGAGCCGATGAGAGCTTTTTCGACTTGTTACTTCGTTAATAACGATAAAAAATAGTTACATTCAAATAAACGCCGTCTTTGTCCTAAGACGATTCATTTTGCATTTACTTGGAATGGCAGTGAAAGATGCCGAATGGAATTATCGAATATCGGATCAGTTCATTAATAAATTAATACAGCATTGCTCTTTAATTCCGTGTTCAAACTTTTCATTTCGTGTGAGAGAGAGAAATAAACGAAAAATATCTGATATCACGCTCATGCAAGCATCGGTCGATTTCAGCCGTCATGACTGATGGACGGCAAACATAACATCAGTCATCACATTAGACGACAGGTCATTCAGACTACCATAGCAAAACGTATCTTTTTGTATGCCAATATTATTTAAACTTTTTTTTATTTTCAGAATATCCTTTTTAAAATAGAATTAATAACGATAGAATATTATTTTATGATTTCTTATAAAACGCTTAAATCAACGCGAGTTTTCGTATAAATTTCTTCTTTATAAAAGAATCGCATTAGACTGCACATATCAACTGTCAAACGATATGATCTCAAATCTATGATTACATTACTGTTCAAGAATCGCAATGGATCAAAACTTGATGATATCACAAAATGGACCACCGTCTCCCGTTATTTCTTGTGCTTAATGTAATTTCAAAGCGTTTGATTTCTGTAGAAAGTTGACAATATTTTTAATATTGAAATGTTTGTTGAATCTGCAGCCTCAGCGCTTGCAGAATACCACTCGTAGTGGAAGAAGAAAGGTGAAACTTCCAAGTAAGTTATAGTTATATGTTTAGATTTCGATTCTTTATTTTCACATTTATAATTTTCTTACCGCCTCTACGTTAATGTATTCTAAATTTCAATGAATTTATTACAAGCGATTTCGTCTGTCAATATGGTAACACGATTTATTCATTGATATAGGAAAGGTTCTGACGTTGTTATTTTTAACTTTTCTGTACCTTGAAAATAGTATTTAGTTATTTCTTTGTTTGATAATATCAGGAAGATATTAGTTTGTTTAGAATATCTCGCCTGGGGAGGATGTTGTGGATTCATATAAGAACTCCTCGGCTATGGTCTATTAATTATTGACAATTGCGTGTGAAAATAAAACTAGTCTCTTTGACATTACGTTATCAAATGGAAGTTTAATTTATCTCGTCCCTTTAATTGTTCGAATCCTATAATATATTCAGGCATATTGTAGTATGATTAACATTAACACTTGAAGAAAACGCTAGTATATCGCTACAAATTTATATTATTTTACAGAAAAAATCTTATATAAAACGATGACTTTC
The DNA here is from genome assembly GCA_963935595.1 of Schoenobius gigantellus. Lineage (NCBI taxonomy): Eukaryota > Metazoa > Arthropoda > Insecta > Lepidoptera > Crambidae > Schoenobius > Schoenobius gigantellus. The sequence goes on along the minus strand of OZ012541.1, from coordinate 41,482,890 downwards.
GAGTTGTTATTTCAAAACTGTTTCCATAGAAATGTCACAAGTCACTATATAAAAATATTTGATGAAAACGAAACTAAAAAGAGTTTTCAACATCTTTCAAACCGAAAAGAGAAAAAAATTATAATTTTTTAACATATTTCCAGTGAAAACTCGCTTCAACTCGCCGGAATTGAATTTGCAAAATTCCTTCCTTAACACTCATTTCAAGTAGTGTGAAAATATTAATTCAGACCTAGCTTACGTGGTATGCTGGGTATTTTAAAAGTTAAATGATTTCACCGTTTCTGCAAAATTTGATTTTTTGAATATTGATATTTAAGATAATAAAGGTGACACCGTCACTTTTTAATCTGGACAAATCAAAATATTGATTTATGTTAATTGTCAATCCAACCCCACAAAGCACTAATAAAAGTTTTTAAATATATTGTCTCGATACAATTTAAGCACGTTGTTCTAATACCTTTATCGGATTGTAATAATGTCCTTAATACAAAAAGTGTTAACGCAATGTTACGAAAGGCATGATCCCCAATCCAATCATGTGCCTAAAGCTCGCAAAGGGTTAGGTCCCTTGAGTATTAGTTCGCCAATTCCTACCATCTCGTAGATCGCAAGCAAAAGTTATTTTGAACCGAAATCTCGCGACAAGGCTTTAAAATATCATAAAAAATGTTGTTTACTTTATTTACGTTTTAAATGTCATACGTTTATTTTCCTCTTTTTAACCGACTTCAAAAAAGGAGGAGGTTATCAATTCGGTTGTATTTTTTTTTATGTTTGTTACCTCATAACTCCGTCATTTTTAAACCGATTTCCAAAATTCTTTTTGTATTTGATAGAGTATACTGCAAGGGTGGTCCCATAGTCCAAAAGTCCAAAGTCAGGATCGGATGATGGGATCCCATAGAAAATCGAGGAAAACACTAATTTTTTTACAAAAATAGAACCGACTTCAAAAACACTGAAAACTTCAAAATAATCTTCTTCTATATTGAAGTCAAAAAAAATCAAAAAAATCAACAACAAAAAAATCATGGTGAATTCCCATGTAGTACCCACTCCTGTGAAGGTTGGCGGCTCTACACTGGAAGTTGTTGACGAATATGTTTACCTGGGACAAATAGTCCAGCTCGGTAAGTCCAACTTCCAGAAAGAGGTAAATCGACGAATCCAATCGGCTGGGCAGCGTTCGGGAAGCTACGCAGCATATTCTCGGCCAATCTACCGCAGTGTCTCAAGACGAAAGTCTTCAATTCGTGCGTGTTGCCAGTGATGACGTACGGAACTGAGACGTGGCCGTTTACAATGGGTCTCATCAGAAGGCTCAATGTCACTCAAAGGGCAATGGAGAGGGCTATGCTCGGGGTTTCTCTACGCGATCGCATTAGAAATAAAGAGATCCGTAGAAGAACTAGAGTCACCGACATAGCCCAAAGAATTGCAAACCTTAAGTGGCAGTGGGCAGGACACATAGCTCGCAGGACTGACGGCCGTTGGGGCGGAAAGGTCCTTGAGTAGCGGCCACGTACCGGGAAACGCAGCGTTGGTCCACAAGGTGGACCGACGATCTGGTGAAGGTCGCGGGAAGCCGCTGGATGCGGGAGACGCGGGACCGATTGGTTTGGAGATCCCTGGGGGAGGCCTATGTCCAGCAGTGGGCGTCTCTTGGCTGAAATGATGATGATGATATTGAAGTCGGTGACAAATTTTAACACTTTCTAGGAGATCATCGTTTGGCGCTGACTTCAATATAAAAGAAGATTATTTTTAAGTTTTCAGTGTTTTTGAAGTCGGTTCTATTTTTATTATATATTTTAAAGCAATCAGATTCAATAATAGGTGAGTACTGGCAAATCCATGTTCAATGGGTTTTCGTTTTAGGCTTAAAGGTAAGTCGCCTTTCATAAAGTCTTTCATGGACCAATAGCTCCTCCAGGCATTTTCGGTACGTTTTGCAACTTCTTTATCTTGTTTAGATAAAGAATCTTTATCTTTCTTTATCCTATGGTGCTCAGTCTTGGTCTTTGACGCAACATCAGAAGCATAAACTCGGGGTTTGTCAACGGGCCATGGAGCGTAGCATATTAGGTGTGAAGTTGATTGATAAAATCAGAAACGCCGACCTACGCTCTAAGACCGGAATCACAGACGTAGGGACTGCCGCGGCCAACTTGAAGTGGGACTGGGCTGGTCATATCTGCCGCATGCCGAGTGAACTGTCAGCTAAAACTCTTACAGAGTGGTCGCCATCAGGGAAACGACGGCTCGGCAGGCCTAGAAGGAGGTGGTGGGACGAACTCAACGACTTTCTTCCTGAATGGTGGTCTAGGGCCCAAATAGATACGGTTGGCGAAAAAGTAGGGAGGCCTTTGCCCTGCAGTGGGACATTACAGGCTAGTATAGATAGATAGATAGATTCCACAATATACGATCTAAGACTCGTCAATACGAATCAAACGATCCCAGACCCGACGGGGTCATGTCGTTTTATTGCGGAGTTCCTATGGCCATCTTCCAGCTCCAGCATCAGATCCGCTCCATGTCATCATAATATTGCATCATCACATGATAAACATATATATATAAACGTATGTTTGCAAAATTTCAGCTCAATCGGCAATCAGGAAGTGGGTAAAACTTGCAAGATTTCACTACAGACACCGGACAGGTACAAGTAAATAAAAGCTTGTAAAATGAGATCTTTTGGCAATAAAACAATGTAAGAAACAATTAAATATCAATCTGTCGATTTTGTCAATCGCTCACTTTAACAGGTATAATAAAATCAAATTCAAATTTTTAACTTATTCCTATAATTTTCCAAACATCTTTTATACAAACCTTGCTTTGACAATATCTAATACAACAAAAATAGAATTGTCCAATTTGGTGCCGTTGTTCTGAAATAATGCACATACATACATTTCAGCTATTCATCTTTATTTTATTTATATATATAACTAGCTGTGCCCATGAACTACGTTTCGGCTTAATACAGCTCAACACTCAAAAAATTCTGGAGAGGATTACCCTTAATAGTCTTCGTCCTATTCTAAGATCTACCAAATATACAAAAAAAAAATTCATAAAGCCGTTTCGGAGGACTTCGATAATAAAAACTGTGATACGAGATTTTAATATCTGTCGGCTTATTAGGAGTACGGTCCCATTCACGTGCTTGCAACGATCTCGAGTTGCACGTAGTCGCCGTGTGTGGTCAGCAAACTGGGATGGGATGCGGTCCTTTTTTGCGTCTTACCCTTGGAGGCAGGCAATAATATTAGACTAGCTGTGCCGGCAAACTACGTTTCGCCATAATAACGGCGAACTTACGTTTCGCCATAACAAAAAATAGTTTACGACCTATTCTCAGACCTACTGAACATACACAAAAAATTTCATAAAGATCGGTCAAGCCGTTGCGGAGGAGTTCCGTAACAAACACTGCGACACGAGAATTTTATATATTAGATAGAGAAGAAGATTATAAAATTACACACTATATATATATATATATATATTATATATATATTATTTAACTCTTTGTTCTTGATAGCTGAACCATCGCTTGTGAAATAAAAAAAAAAGAAATCGAAAACCCTCTCCATTTGTAGAAATGGCACTATAAAAACTAATCGTGCTTAGAAATTGTCGAAAAATACAAAATCATAAATATCTCTGAAACCTTGATATTTTCACTAAGGTTTAAATTTGTGGTAAGGGAGGCCATGATAAAGTCCATCTATAGTAACAGGTTTATCCATTATTTGATTGACATTCTGTATATTAAATGACTAACGGAATTTATGAATGGCTCCAAACAGACTGATCAGTGGTGTGTTGCTGACCCAGAACCCCACGCTGCCAGTACTGGATGTCGATTCTGTAAAATTCGAACAATAGCTCGCACCTCACTTCGATATTCACGCTCACTTCGCATAATATACAAGATACCCTTACATAGTAATTATCACGAGTTAGTAGCGATAAAATTCTAATAGATACCTCAGAACTAGTTTTTGTCACCTTCAAAAATAGTTTTAAATGTATTTTTAAACTATGATAATAAACTTTGCCTGTTTTCACTTACAAAATAGCAACGTTTTATTTGACACTTTGTTTCGAGTTCGTGTGCGAAGTGAGCTTCGAAGTGATAAAGGAATTCCCTTTACGGAATGCCACTTCTGCAGTGCAACGTATGTACATACGGTCTTAACGGAGAAAGGCGAAAACTAGTTGCGCTAAGACCCCTTAATTGCACTTTGTTTTAGTAATTTTATAATATTAGTAAATTAATAGTCAGCATCAATGCAAATGCAATAATGCCTTGATAGAAAAGTTCAAGCGGTTTTCACCACTCGATAGTGTGATTCTCGAGGAAGGTTTTAGTATATAATTTGTTAGGTTTTTGTATTTCTTTCTGTGTACATTAACGTTATTTGTTGAAGATGTCGGGAAGAAATAAATTAAGGCGAAACATAGTTCGCGGACACAGCTAGTATAATACAAAAAAACGCGAGTGAGCAGCTGTGATAAAATTCTAATAGATACCTCAGAACTAGTTTTTATCACCTTCAAAAATAGTTTTAAATGTATTTTTAAACTATGATAATAAACTTTGCCTGTTTTCACTTACAAAATAGCAACGTTTTATTTGACACTTTGTTTCGAGTTCGTGTGCGAAGTGAGCTTCGAAGTGATAAAGGAATTCCCTTTACGGAATGCCACTTCTGCAGTGCAACGTATGTACATACGGTCTTAACGGAGAAAGGCGAAAACTAGTTGCGCTAAGACCCCTTAATTGCACTTTGTTTTAGTGATTTTATAATATTAGTAAATTAATAGTCAGCATCAATGCAAATGCAATAATGCCTTGATAGAAAAGTTCAAGCGGTTTTCACCACTCGATAGTGTGATTCTCGAGGAAGGTTTTAGTATATAATTTGTTAGGTTTTTGTATTTCTTTCTGTGTACATTAACGTTATTTGTTGAAGATGTCGGGAAAAAATAAATTAAGGCGAAACATAGTTCGCGGACACAGCTAGTATAATACAAAAAAACGCGAGTGAGCAGCTGTGGCGCTGTGGACTCGGCACTTAAGTGCCGAGTCCACAGCGCCTTTGCCTTCTAATCGGGAGATCTACGGTGCGAGACCGTTATGTACCAATGTGTTTTTCGTTTTCGAATGTCATATGTGTCTGACGCTCCTAAGGTGAAGGAAAACATTATGAGGCAACCTACATACATCTGAGAAGCAATTCAATCAAAGGTGTATGTGAAGTCGACCAATCCGCACTGGGCCAGCGTGGTTGACTAAGGCTTTAACACGCGCATAACACATTGCACCGGACACCGCTCCGGTGTGCGGTGCTGCGATTTTTAATTTTGATTGAAGAATCTTAATTTGTATACAAAATCCGCAGGGCACACTCACACCGCATGCCCGTGCGGTTGTGCGGCGCGCGCGACGGCACCGCACTCCCGGACGGTGATGCGATGCGGTCCGCGGGGTATGCCACACTGTGCCACAGTATCGTACGGATTTTTGCGTAGAAAGGACGTGCATACGCGTAATAGATCTCGACATAGATAATGCGGTGATGCGGGGCGTCGTGCACCGCAGCTCCGGACGGTGATACGGAGCAAACCGTGCCGCCGCAGCCGCATGCGGTTTTCGTCCCTCCGTACACCGCAGCGGGATGCGGCGGCAATGTGTTAAGCGCCTAACTTAAGGTAGGCTCGAGCCCCTCGGTCGGGACGTATAGGAGCTGATATGATGGTGATGAGTGAGCAGCGATACAAACGACTGTATCGTAACTGCAACGCGTTTACAGCATGACTGTATCGCTACAAATAGTCGCAGTGTGTCAAAGGCCTCACTTGAACAATTTTAACTGTTATAGAGCTTTGCTTTAAGAATCAGTATAGTTGCTAACCTTCGAATAGAAAATAAAGCAGTGTTAGAGTTGTCCACTGTTTCCATCTTTTATTTATCAATTTTTTTTTTATTGCAGAAAGTTGGCAAACAAACAAACTGCCCACCTGATGGTAAGTGGTAACAGTCACCTATAATACATGTGGCTCCTGTGAGGTTCGCAGCAAAACTGCAACCCCCACAAGAACCACAGTGTACGTTGCCAACTTGTGACACCAGAAGTAAAGTCACAGTACCCAGTAATTTCACTGCCATATCTTACCCTTCAAACCGGAACACAGCAATGCAAGCACTGCTGCTTTGCGGGAGAAATAGATAAGATAGAGGTACCTAAGCAGACGACCCTGGTACAGAGTCTCCCTCCAGTATTATCCGTCCAATTGTATTCATTCCATTTATACATATTACTAAACATAATTGAAATGTGACAATTGTTAAATTCATGATATAATTTAATTGATAAAACGTCACAGAAATAACAAAGCATACTAAAATATAAAAGTTTTACAAATGTATTCAAGCTATTCAATTTAATTTATCACTGTATTTTTAAAATGTCAAAGAGAAATTGTACATCCCTGACGTGACGGCTAGCGGCGCGTGGCCAGTCGAGCCAATATAAATTATTATCAACTTCACTGCATGCACGCTTGTTTAGGGCTGCCACCAGTGTTGTGTATTGTCAATATTATTAAAAGAAAATCACACGGGCCGTTTCTCCATAGGTACAAACGATAGTCGCCAGTTTCCTTCCTGTATAATAGCAATAGATGCTCTATTTTTTCCAAAAAATCAGTAGCCAGTATTAGCATGTTCCTTTTTTTCTTTTTTATCAAGTAAATTATTAAGGGGGATTTAAACCTTCAAAAGCTTTAAAAATTGGCCTGATTTTCGTCTGTATTCAAACATTTCAAACTTCCGGCAAACAAATTTGATGAGATTAGGTATATTAAAGAAGCAAAACACAGCAACACAGCCTTGTATTTTTTGTATTTTTTAATGCACAATTAATTAAATCTGTCTAGTTGTAGAGGAAGAAACAGAGGACTACGAAACGTCTTTTTTGTGTACATATTGTAACACCGTTTTTTCTTAAAATTTCATAAAACACTAATTTTGCAAAAACATTTTGGTTTCACTGTAGTTTTAACACACATTTCACAACTAAAATCATAATTACAATAACTTTGTCAATTAATTTCACAATATCAATGTCAAGTGTCAACGTCAACGTCGTTTCACGTCACGTAAGTGACATTTGCAATTATCTTTGGTCATTATTCACTTTTCGCATAAACAAAATAAATCTCGCGTTTATCCTGGCCTTATTTACAAAGATAGTTTTTTTTCGCCCAAAATCCCGTGCTTCCATTTAGGTGGGTTGATTTTCTCAAAATTCGGAATTTGACATTTAGACCGTTTGTTTCGATCATTTTTAGAGACATATCGTAATAAAGTACACTTAAGGCTTACAGATCATATAATTATGGTTTCGTCGAATAGAATTTGGAAAGCATTCACAATTTGTTTATGGTTAATTTTTCATTACGTTTTGTTTTTCAACCAAACTTATAACTTTGGCTGGAAATACTTATTGCATATTGTAGAATTTCGAAAGATCCGTATGTTGACTTGACACATCTTGAAGCGAGTTAAGAGTCTTACGAGTGTTATGAAATGAATTTGGTTTTAGGAGAGGTTCCGTCGCCAATACGGCGCTTAACATTCAGCAAACGGACCTCGGCTCCGTCGCTTCCACATAAACGCAAATCTGTGCGCAAGTGGAGCGTTGTTTAGAACGCGTCTATCGTCTATGCTATGATCTCGGAACTGGATAACTAGTCTGTGAGACATCGACCGAAGTAATTTGTTATTGATTAGGTACCTATGATTTGCGAACAGCATTTCAAATCTTAATTTCTGCGAATAAAATCCATAGGTATTTCTCCCGTTTTCCGTGTGAATTTAATTTGAAAAGTACAGTAAGACTTCAAAAGTCAAGTCAGTTATTTTTGTTTTCAGCTTGAAGAGTAAAAGCTCAATCATATTTTTAATCGCCGGCGCGCGATTCATTAAATTAATAGAAAGAAATAAATTTTATCAATAGATAATACCCCGCCCACACTAAGGTATCTAATTAACTTATTATATTTCATGATTTAAAACAGATGTTGTTAATTTTATTTTTATTAGTGGGTATATTGATTATTAAATCAAACATATTACATTTCCAAAATTCGCCTTTTTCATCCCCTATTTCATTAAAAAAACCTGATAGTAAGCGGCATCTTAGTGGGATTAAGGCATATATTGAGTAACACTTGCGAATTTCCTGTTAAATTCTAAATTTTCACAATATTAAGTTTCACATCCTTCTTTGGCAAATAACTCACAAATTAAGCTGTTTTCTTTTTATTAATAGCAGTAATTATACACAAAATAGGTGCTCTCCCCTCCATATGTCCTTTTTATTAACTACCCAATAAGAAACTTTGACAATTCATTGAAAATTATGTTTGGAATTAACTTGCAATGTTTATTACATGAAATTCAAATGTATTGACTGGGATTCCTTCAGAACTCAGTGTTAGACCCACTGACCCTAAGATTATAGGCATATTTAATTATATTTTTAACATAACACTGTGCTATGAATCTCCAGGGCAGTTCCCGGAGGCCGTAGGGCTCCGCTGCAACTAACCTACCTAATAACCTAATATCAAGGAGGAATTCTGTGGAATTACACAAGTAATATTAGAAACAGAGAATAATCTAAGAGACTGGAATTTTATATCTCTGACCCGTGATTGCAAGACTTAGCATAGAAGGTACGATCCACTAACAACCGCTCCGGGGAAGGCTACTAATTTCTTTAGAAAAAAAGGAAACCTATAACTATTTGTTCGTGTACTTTATTGCCCCTCATTTTGTAGTTTTGTACCCAATTTGTACCTGATTTTTACCTGCCGAGATTGATCAAACAAACCTGAACCATCCTGCCCTTGGCTTGTATTAATTAAACATTTAGTTAAGTGCTTTGCATTAAGGGAGTTTATTTACTTAAGTAACATATGCCTAAGTGAATTATAATTATGTACCTACAGGAATAAAGCTTTTCATTTTGTATCGGACTAAAGGAATAAGTTTGTTTTTCTTCTTTAACTTTAAGATTTCCCTATATTTCTACAATTCAGCAAGAAAAAGCACTACAATATTTGGTCCGAGCTGCAGTTGTCTCTATCGCGCTCAGCCCGTTTCTTCGGCAGGCTTATTACGAAAAAAAGCAACCGGTTGCTAATCGCGATCTCGCGAACAACAACCACGTGTACTTTTAGTTCGTCATCTCTCGCTCTCCACCTTCGTGTTTCCTCTTAATGCGCTCTTCTAATATACTGTGTAATAAATGTTTTACGATTTTTCGAAATTCTATGACCTCGCATCTCACAATTTTCATTTACATAACGTAGCAAGTTATTTCTAGTTATTTTTAACATTATACCTATACGCTAATATTAGCACTGTAGTATTATACACGGTTATTTTTTTATCACCCTGGAAAATTTTCATTATTATATAAAAAGAAGCCGACTGACTGAAATATAAAGGCACAGCCTAAACCACCGGGTCTAGAGATTTAAAGATCCATTTCAATACTCTTCTAAGACATTTCAAAAACTGATTAAAAAAAATTTTTTTTAACCATTAACACATTGAGCTATTAAAACAATTACATCGGATATTTGGTCCCTATCTGTACACCCCCCCCCCTTCCCCGCGCCCCTTTACACTCTCTCACACACGCACAAGTACATTCACACACACTCATACACATACACAAAAACACACATCTTACATTCGTACCCTGTATGGGATTATGTAAAATTTTGTACTTCACTGTTTTCCTCTTATTGGTAATTTTTAGTCTGTTCTTAGTTATCGTACATTACTTTTTTGTGAAACCTGTTATTGGCATCCTAAAATGTATTATAATATGTAAATTTTGTATTATAAATATGCTGTTGGTTTCTGAATAAAATTAAAATAAAATAAAATAAAATTTGGCACGTAGGTTCCTTATGAGATGTACTAAGAAGGGATTTTCCAAAATTCACGCCCTAAGGGGTTGAAATCGGACTCCAAATTTTGTATGGGGGAACAAGATTAGTTGGATTATTTTATTCGAAGCTTCACAGGAGTACTCCTATCGATAAATGAGTCAACACTTGTTTTAGTTTTTTTTCAGAATTCACCCATTTAAATGGGGGATATGGGGTGTCGAAGGCTGAAAATTAATATGGGTATCCTTTGTATGGTTTATCTAAATCCAACCTGGCGGTCGTGAACTACCATCATCGTTTTATATCTTCTTCTTAATATGGAAAAGAAGAAACTGGCTCACATATCAACGTACAGCCCAAACCTTCGGGTCTAAAGATGCAAAATTTAACAAGTAGGTTTCTTGAGGTCTAAGGGCTATGAGCACTAAGAATGGATTTTTCAAAAACCAACCTCTAAGGATTTGAAACGGAGGTCCAACATTTGTATGAGGAAACAAAATCAGACTATTTTATTCGAAATTTCACAGGATTACTGTTATTATTAATTGGGTAAACACGTGTTTTAAGTTTTTACAGAATGCAACCCCTAAAAAAGGGAAATGGGATGAGAAAGTCTGAAAATCAACATGGGTATTCTTTTTGTGGTTCATCGAGTCGCTGATTACGAAAACAGCAACAATTTTTAAATCTAACGTGGCAGACGTAAAATATCATCACCCATATAAGGGTTCTATATATTTTTTAATTTTCGGTATGCCATCTCGATCGTCGTCAATCGGGTACCTAGGCGAGCGCGGGCGGCGCGGCGAGACGAGAGGAGCAGTTAATAATTCTGCATCTATAATAAGTACAGTTCAAGGTGCTGCTGGAAGGTGGTTGCCTTATCCCGAATTTGACGCGAGCGAAGCCGCGGGCAAAAGCTAGTATTAAGATACATGTCGTGTGTACACGTGTCATCCCTGCTGAGTTCAAACTCCGATATTTTCCGGGCCGGTGGAAAGAGACGCCGCCGCCGCCGCCCGCGCGATCTCAGACGCAAAAACTTTATGCTCTTTTGATTGAGTCGCTCTTCGACTGCAACTCGCTACGGGTCTTTGATGAACAATTGGGATGATGACTGAATTCTAATTTTTACGTCTCGTCATTAAATATTAAAATACCGTGGAAAAAGATGCAGTCCTGTGAAATTAGAATTAAAATCGGCTTAGAAATACATTAGATACAAGCATTTTAAGTTGTTAATTTGAAGGCGATTAGACAGAGAGATCCGACATCAACCGTGACGTCATCGTAGAGTACGGCCATATAAACTCCTTGTAAATTGCTGTTTTGCTAGAAAGAGATGGAGAAAAATCTTTAATACCTTATATCTTGGTTGTTTTTATAGTTATTCGAAAACCGATTTTTTCTTTCTGTTTATTATATGAATGAGCTTCTATTAAAGCAAAAAAATGTTTTTAGTCATCTAGCCTATTGTGCACTCGCGTTTTCAAATATTTGTATTGATGTTTTTTTTTATGCAAAAGAATTCAATAAAAAAATATTTACCTTTAGGTATCAATAAACGCAAATATAACTAGTAGCATGAACTTTAATAGTAGACAAAAGTGTATGTTTTAGCGCCAAGTTTTCTTGGTGATATCCTAATAATCATAAAAAAATCTTAAAAATACGTTGCCAACTTGCGACATAAAATGTCAAGTCACAGTACCCCGCAATACTTACCCTACTACTTACTACTTACCCTTAAACCAGAACACAACAAAGCAAACACCGCTGCTTGGCGAGATATATAGGTAAGATAAGGTACCCACGCAAAAAACGACTCTAGGACAGTCTTGCTCTGGTTATATTATAACCAGAACGAGACTGTCGTTGATAATGAAGCAACTGACTATTTATCAATCTTTATAAATCTTTTAAAAAAATTGTCAGGCATGTCTAGATACAGACCCGCAAACTTTCCCTTCTGATTTCTCGCGTGCTAAAGTTTTATGCAGGGGCATGAATGTGTCTGATTGCCCGAGAATGGGCAGTGCCTGCCGCTGATTGCATCCCGGGAGCATTACGTGATCCGTTTCAATTCAAACTAACGCAGATATCAGATGCGGTATCTTTTCCTTTTGCAACTTCAAGATTTTATGTAGAGAAATAGAATGCTAGAGTAAAGCGTAGACTGAATTTTTTTTATATTATACCTACTTTGGTGGGATTACGAGTGATAATTGTCTTTCGCGTTTTTGTAATCAGGGGCCTTATTCTGTGGCGTGTCAATAACGCTTCAATAGCATCGCTTTTTGAGACAGCTATTGTTGGTTAAACGATTACTAATTAGAACATTTGTCACTATTAACTTATTAAGAAAATGTAGTAAACATAAATTGCAGCAGGAAAATGCATATAAAAGCGACAAAAGAAGTTTTATTGAAACGCTATCAAGACGCGACAACGACGTTAATTTTAGCGGAATTAGGCCCCAGAGGGCCTATTACCGATCTCATGGTTTTGCAAATGATATCATATGATATCATAGTGTAAAACGAAAAATAAGATTATTTTTGATAATTTGTTCATTATTTAATGATGACATCATTGAAATTATGCCATAGTGATGATATCATTGGAGATCGGTAATACGAAATACAGCATGTCATGACTTCTTTTTCTCAAATTTATACCATGTCATACGATGAAAGATCCATAATTGGCCTGCACAGGTCTGCTGATGGAGAAGTATAGCAATTGACAAAAAAACTGCATATTCCTTAGCTAGTGTAGTATACACCCAACTTAAGGTAGAATAGGCAAAGTCGTGACGAAAAAACATGTCAAGACGCGCGCCATAATACAATTGTGCTCATTTAACAATGGCAATACGCGTAAGAGGGTCGCCGGTCGCCCCGACAACCTTTTACGGGATTGGCAGCTGACTCTGGACATGTTAACGCGTCCGGCCACACACCTGCGCCACGCGTGTACTTGTAGCCTCTCTTTTAAATGCACTACAGGAAAGCTCAGCTTTTATGGCTATTGGTGATGAATGGAGATAAGGCTGGGGGCGAATATTCCAGGCTTATAGGCAACTGCAAACACTTGCAGAATACTAGCCCGAATCTCACGCTATCAGGCGCACCAACAGCGTCCCCCATTTGAGCTGTGGTAGTGTCTAATACTTTGTTGCAAAAACTGCCACTAATATCGCAAGGACACGCAAAAGCAACAGTAGGTACCAGAAGTATCGATTTCGTCGTGGATAGTAGAAGTAGTACCAGCAGAAGGATAAAGTACTCGCCCTTTGTGCTCGATCTGCTAGCGCACAGATATGTATGATCGACGAGAAAGTGATTTAATTTACCACTTATAATAAAACTTTGCCTAAATACAAAATATCGTTAAGATTACCTTAGGACCAGTTTTTGAGACATGGTCAATTTAAACAAATAAGAAGTTAACAGGTAGTTAATGTTATGGGTTAATTTGTCTGTCAAATTGCTTAAATAAAAATATGTCAAATTTCATACGATTTGACAGATAAGTTCGTTAACTTCGTTATCGTGTTACCAGTACATTGACTAGGATGGTATAAGTTGACCATGTATCAAAAAACTGGCCCCAGTCAACTATCGGTATAGGTACTTAATATTGCACAGCTTTGTTTTGTGACTCAAAACTGACTTTGAACCTTTGTGATTTTCTGTGGTTTTCGCGGTCGACCGTACAATACATAAAGGTCTTCTGTAAGATGGAAATATTTCCCCAGTCACGAAATGTTTATTCGAAAAAGATCTATACTTTTGTTCGTATAGCGAACGTGAACCCAGAACAACAATAAGGTTTCATGGCACTTTGATATATTGTTAAAGGGAAAGAAATGATAAGAGGTTGAAAAATGTTAACAGGAAAACGATTATACTTACGAATTTCTTTTTATTTAAGAAATTACTTTGCTGACTGAATTTATTGGTAATATTATGACATGGTATGGTAAGTAAGTAGTCTGCTCGAGTACCTAGATCTACCTTGCTGCATTGGTCGTGTTCCGGTTTGAAATGTAACGCCCACTGCGTACTACTTACTGTCTTTTGACAGCGGCGCAGTCGCGAAAGAATTGCCATACGGTCGTTTGTAAAGGTGTTATATCGTGTATCGTTTTTGTTGTATCTAAGCCCGCAGCTTCTCTATTGCATTTACATCGCGACTGTATTGCTTCAAAAGGTCACAGTATTAAAAAGGGGCTTAAGACAAAAAACACTTCACAGTGCGTGCGGAAACGCATACTTCAAGCAAAAACGGAACTGACTGTAGGCTTACCGTAATACCGTCAATAAGACGCCAAAGCTCAACGTGGGCGGGGACGCTGCCAGCATTCTTGTGACAGACATATATTCAACTATACGTTGCAAGTTCATGTACTTCCAGTGCTGTTCAATAATGAAATTAAATTAGAGATTTAAAGACAAAACATAATGAAGTGTTTTCGTTGTTGCAAAATATTGAGAAATGGAGAAAATTAGAATCCGACGAAAAAAAATCACAATGCTTAAGGCGCATAGTGATCCCAATGACCTTGCGTCGATCGTCCCGCACTGATTACATAGGAGTGAGTGAGTAAGAGTGAGGGGAATATTTAAGCAAACTTTTACGCGTAAGATGAATTATTTCAATTAAAAATTAATAAAGGCGAATAAGAAAAATCTAAAAAGACCATCCGCTAGAATATTGTTCACTTTATTTATTGAAATCGAAAGTAAGTATATGATTTAACCTAATATTTACGACGCGTTTAGGTTGAAAATTTTAAAATCGAGGCATATTTGGGTCACATTTTAACCAAGTTTTAATTAATTTATCAAAAAATTAAAAAGACCATCCTATAAAGAATGCGTTGAATAACAACATATCTTTTTTAAAGATTTTCTATTCAATATTTATGAAGAGAACCGGTTTTTTCTGCAGCGATTTTTTTATGATTGACCCTACTATGCGCCTTAAATTTACAAGAAAAATTAACAAATAAACATAAAAATACATCAGATATCAATGGGGAAGATCTGTTTAATGAGTTAGAATTCCTACTAATATTTACTAGACACAACTCCACTTGATATATTAAAGTTAGATATGTAAAAATAATTTAATGTCCTTTTAATTCCTAACGTTACACCATGTTTACGTATATATTTAACACTTCCTGTGACAGTAGCTAAAGGTGAAAGGTCTTTTTCAAAATTGAAATTGATTAAAACCTATGTACTGTCCACTATGACCCAAGATAGATTGACAATCCAGAGCCAGTTTTTTGAATTGCTATCAGTGCTTTTCTTTTACTCATTATACAAAGAGAAAGAAATGGCATTTGACAATTCAGAATACTGCCTGGAATTAAAACGTCATGTCATAATATACCCCCTGGCCATTATAAGTGTAGAGTCTGAAGTTGATGACATAATTAAAAACTTTGCTAACGCAAAACCCCGAACAATTGAGTTTGCTGTATAATATTATAAACAAGAAAAAGGTATACCTACATTATAGATATATGTACCTATGTTCGTGCCTTGATCTTGCTGCACAAACATCTTGATGGAATCTTGATAAAAAAGAAGAAAACTTAATTTTCGAACGATGTTTATTTGCACGTGGTAACAGCAGTAAGTAATGTATAACTTAATATGTGCGCTTGGTCGCACGACTACTTGCTAACGATGCTAACTAGGTAAGTGAAATGACAATACAAATGAATTTAATTATAAAAAATGCTGATTCCGTAAAATGTACGGTGGCGAACCGTACTACCTACATGGAAAAATATTTAAGTAGTAAATTTTTCGAACCTTTGAATTGGGATGATGACTGAATTCTAATTTTTACTTCTCGTCATTAAATATTAAAATACCGTGGAAAAAGATGCAATCCTGTGAAATTAGAATTAAAATCGGCTTAGAAATACATTAGATACAAGCATTTTAAGTTGTTAATTTAAAGGCGATTAGACAGAGAGATCCGACATCAACCGTGACGTCATCGTTGAGTACGGCCATATAAACTCCTTGTAAATTGCCGTTTTGCTAGAAAGAGATGGAGAAAAATCTGTAATACGCTATATCTTGGTTGTTTTTATAGTTATTCGAAAACCGTTTTTTTTCTTTCTGTTTATTATATGAATGAGCTTCAGCTAAAGCAAAAAAAAATTTTTTGTCATCTAGCCTATTGACAAAAATCTATAATATACAAGGTTATTTTAAGTAACTAAAAAAAATTCGTGTACTTGTTCAGACAAGCAAACTGAACAAATTTCACTATGGGACCAACTTTGAAATCGCAAAAAATAATCAGCTGTTCCATACAAATGTTCAACATTCACTGAACCTAGATGTATGGAACAACAACTATAAAAAATAGGCACGTTCAACGTGTTTTTTTTCATAAGATATTCACGTATTTGCATCTAGTAGACATCATGTCAAGTTACTGAGTTGATGATGGAAGGTTTCTGGAAGAAGGAGCTTGGGAATAATTCTATTAATACTGTTTAGAGCGAGAGACGTTTTATTTTATGTTATTACTAGCTGTTGCCCGCGACTTCGTCCGCGTGTATTTGATTTTATCACGCGGTTAACTCTTATACAGCAAAAAATAAATAAAACAAAAAATCTTTTACAAAAAATAAAAACCGACTTCAAAAACACTGAAAAGTTAAATAATAATATAAGAATAGGTACAGGCAACATCACACTTCTATATTGAAGTCGATGCCAAACGATGATCTCCTAGAAAGTCTTAAAAGGACATTGTTCTGCGTCCATACATTGTTCGCCCCAGTACCAACAGCAGTGAGAAAATGCTTTTCGTATAATTAAACATTAGTAAATACTGTACGTCCACATCAATTACAACGGACAAGCTTCGTAATCTAATTTCAAATCAAAATGAATCAGATTTTGAGGTTAGTTGAAGTAACATTTTATTTCGTTAGAGCAATACACATAGTCCATACCTATATAATTATTAAAATAATAATTATTGCAATCATCAAATAACGTTATTATAGCCACGTAGTAAAGAACAAGAGATCTCGAAATTATAAAGCTAGTCAAAAACACAACGAACTAACAAGCGACAGCGCGTGAGTAGTCAATTGACGAATGTTTTAATTTAATTTTCGTTATAAATTGTGAAACAAATTACGGAAAACATAATTTATACAAATAAATAACATAAGTTAGACGACACGGTTAGCGCAGAGGTCGAGTGATCGCCTACTGCGCAACGGGTCGCGGGTTCGATTCCCGCTCGGGACAGATATTTTGTAGGGCCTACAGAAATTTGTTCCGGTCTGGGCGTATGTGCATGTGATATTCTATGTTTGTAACTGCACCCACGACACAGGAGAAAATCCTAGGGTGGGGCGACGTTTTTTTTTTTTTTTTTTAAATGTCCATACCTACATGAAATCGACTCAATTCTATTCAGTCAAGCAAAGGTAATAATAACCATTCGTTAATTTTACTTCATTTGGTTTTGTTTCTGAAAGTACTTTTATACAGCGTGTTTGGTGCATTGCATCGTGTGCCAAATTGAATTCAATGATTGGAGGGGTCTTTGGCTACCTCTTCAGCCCCCATAAAAAAACATAATTTTTTATACTGATTTTAAATGGTTATGGGTGAAAATTCATAAAAGTCTACATTTTAATTTTAATATAAAAAAAAGTTGTTATGTTTTACTAAATTTTCTTTTTGATCTTTAATTTGTAATATTATACGCTTCTTTTGAAACTAAAATTACTCACCAGCAATATCTAGTTTTTTTTTATAGCGCCGCAAAGATTTATTTACGTAAAAAAATAAGCTTGAACGTCAGCTTTCGATTTTAATAAAAAAAAACTAAAAGTGATCATGTTCTTCCAATTTTTTAAAAAATATCTCTGGACTGTCCCCTTTCGAATGGTGTGCATATGCCATATGCCATGAAAAGTAATTAGTAAACATCACTAATTTTCAAATTTTCTAAACATAGTCGCACTTTTCTAATATTCAACAGGTAAAATAAAAACAAGTTTTTGCGTAAATAACACTCACAATTCACAAGGCAGATGACATTTTCTGTCTCTTTCATAAAGTAAACCGCCCGTTATTTGTTTGAAACAGGTAAAATTTGTTGTTTCACTCTAGTGAAGCGAAATCTATCTTCTATCTCTTTCTTGCATAGCGCAAACCTGTTTTGAACAAATCGCGGACGGGCCCCGCATCCGAATACATATATTTGTTATCAGTGTTATAAAATGTGTATATAATTATGACGTCAATCAAATCTTTGTTGGTCATGGGGCGATTTTCGACATTGTCCTTTCATTGAAAAAAATATATATCTTTTTAGTGAAAGAAACCCTAATTAAATACCAGCTAGTGTTTAATTAGCGTTTCCCTCGATTTTCATGGGATCCCATCATCACATCCTGACTTTGGTGACTTTGGGACCACCCTATGAGTATGCTCTATCGAATAAAAAAGAATTTTGAAAATCGGTCCACAATTGGCGGCGTAATCGCGTAACATACACAAAAAAACATACGCATCGAATTGAGAACCTCCTCCTTTTTTGAAGTCGGTTAAAAATGCAAAGTTTGGATTAATGCGTAAATCGTAGATAAAAAGAAAATGTGAACAATTGGACACAGATTATTTTCCAACTTAACCCGGCCGGTGATTGAACCCGGATCCCTGCAGGCCAAAGGCACTTGCGGTACCATAAATGACCACTGTGCCACAGAGGTCGTTTGATCGACCCGATCAGCAAAAATAAAACCGGCCAAGTGCGAGTCGGACTCGCGCACGAAGGGTTCCGTATAAAAAATCCAAAAAAGCGTTAAGGCTACCGAAGTCGCTTCGTAAAAGATGGTATGGACCGTATCATCATCATCATCATAACAGCTCATATACATCTCCACCGAGGGGCTCAAGCCGGTGCTTAGCCCTTAGTCAACCACGCTGGCCCAGTGCGAATCAGTCGACTTCACATACACCTTTAAATTTCTTCACAGAAGTATGCATGTTGCCTCACGATGTTTTTCTTCACCGTAGGAGCGTCAGACAAATGTACATATGAAATTCGAAAAAGAAAAACACATTGGTACATGGCGGTCTCGAACCCCGGACCCCCCGATTGGAAGGCAAGTGCAGAGTCCACAGCGCCACCGACGACGCTCGGCTCGACGACCGTGTACTTGCATGCTATTCATGTGATACAGAAAATAGTGCCGAGTCCAGCACCACCGACGCTCAAAAACAATATAAAAAAACTACTTAATTAGATTATTATTAGTCTTTATATGCATGCATACGTCCCAAAGATGTCAGCAAATACAAGAGACTTCTTTTCTTGTAGGTACTTAACCTACAAGAAAAGAAGTCTCCACACCAAAAAAAGTTAGCACAATAACAATGCCTCAAACATTTACCTAGTTCTGTGATTCTCGGCGATTTGTGCAAATATTTGTTGATTGCGAGACGAGATGGAAGGTTTACGAGCTAGTTAATTAGAGAAGTGCGCCCATATGTGACAAATGCACACAGCCCGCGTTCAATTTAGAGGAGATGAGCTGCGCTGATATTAAATGTCGGCTCATATTTGATAGAAGTCGAAATTTAAGATTTAAGAAATATCAAAGAATTACAAAAAATAAAAACCGACTTCAAAAACACTGAAAAGTTTAAAATAATATAAGAATAGGTACTAGGGCATGCAGCTTCATAGATTTTCAGTTTCGAAATTGGCTTATGAAATTAGGTCATTAGTTTCGAAATTTCGAAATTCAAGGAACACCTTAGTAATGGAATATCAGACTGTTTGTGAAACTATAATGAAAGCAATTTATAATACTTAAAAAAACCTTTATTTCTTATAAAATTTATACCATAATTACAATCACAGTAATTACTAGTGTGGTGGTGTCGTGTGGTTTGTGTGGGCTTCCGTCAACCCAGTGCCAGGTTGACTGCGTTGACCCTCCGCCCAGAAAGACCCGAAGAAACGACTGTTCCGCTGGCCACCCGTGGTACAGTACAGGGGCCCAAGCGGACCTAACCAGTCCGTGAGGCTGCCCCACCATGCCACGCACAATCTCGGGGGGTCCGTCGTGCCGGTTGGTGACCGGACGGTGGGTCCCGGCGGCCACTTCCGGGGGGTTCGGGGGCCCTTCCGTGCGGAGGGTCAGCGGAAATCAGCTATCGGCTGTTCCCTGGCGAAACAGGCCTACACACGTTAACTATGCTAAACGCTGCAACGGCACCTCAATTTCACGCCTCTCACTCTAACAAACATGTCAGCGCATATTAGGACTGGTCGTACAGCGGTGCACTATCCCACCAAAACAGAAGTCATGGATCCTGGACACAGGCGCCAGTGATCATATGTGTGCTTATAAAGAATTATTCAGTGAATATAACTTGATATCTCAAGAAAGGTATGTTATTGTGGGAGACGCAGAAAATTGAAGGTTGCAGGTATTGGCAAAATAAATTTCTTAGCTTTTAATGGACAGAAACATGAACCTTCAATTCTCTTGCATGTCTTACATGTACCTGACCTAACAGTTAATTTATTTTCAGTTGGTTGTGCTATTGAGAAAGGGTATATTTTAACTACTTGCAAAGATGGTTGTAAAATTAGTTTGAATGGTGCAGTAACCTGTACAGCGTCTAAGTTAGGAAATTTATATGTAATGAATATAATATGTGAGCAAAATAATATCTCGCTAACGTCTATAAATGAATGGCACAGTATATTAGCACATCAAAACTATAAGCATGTAAAAAATATATTAAATAAGTATAATGTGAAACCTGAAGGGTTGATTGAGCAATGTGTTCCATGCTTAGTACGAAAACAGCATAGACTAAGTTTTGATAATAGTAGTTTTAGAGCATCCAGTCCCGGGGAGCTAATACATATGGATTTGTGTGGTCCGATGGAGGAGTTGTCTCTTGGTGGCTCTAAATATTTTTTGTTGTGTAAAGATGATTATTCAAGTTATCGTTTTTTGTACTTTTTGAAATATAAATCTGAAACTAAAGATAAAATAGAACTATTCATAAATACATTTGAAAATCAGACAGGGTTTAAGATAAAAATTATTAGAAGTGGTAATGGTACAGAATTTTTAAATAATGATATGAAAAGGTTATTTGGCAGGAAGGGCATCACACATCAAACATCTGTGAGTTATACTCCAGAACAGAATGGAAGAGCAGAGGGAGATGAGGACTATAGTGGAAGCAACAAGATCAATGTTAAAGGATGCAAGCCTGAATAAAGAGTTATGGGCAGAGGCGGTGAGTACCGCAGCATTTGTTATTAACCGTACTAGACCAAGTAAAGTGATAGATAAGACACCTTTTGAATTGCTTTTTAAGAGAGAGTTTAACATTCATTCATTAAGGAGATATGGTTCTGCTGTTTATGTTCACATACCAAAACAAAAGAGATTGAAATGGTATGCTAAAAGTAAAAGAGGAATATTGGTAGGCTACGGAGAAAACAGTAAAGGTTATAGGGTTTGGATTCCAAATACAAATTTGGCAGAAGGTTGCTTGAGTAAAATCCGTGTTCAGTGTGTAGAATAGGAATGAATTTATTTACAAAATTGAGCTATATTTATACATACAAACTTAATACTAAAACCAATCAAAAAATAGGATTTTACGCCAATCAAAATTCAGCGGCCGGCGAAGGCGCGAATTCTCATGGCGTATACGTCAGACGCGATATAAATACTTGCGATGACGTAGGCGCGCTCTTTTTGGCGGCGACAGCGAGACGGTGCGTACGTGTGTGGAGGCAGCGCGCGGATATCGGAACAGCGGCGCGCGCGCAGCGAAATACTACTACACGAAGATTTGATGCTGTGTTGAAAACTGTTGGAAGCTGTCTTATAGCTCTTTTCAGAGCTGCTCTTATTTCAAACCATAGCTCTTTTCAGAGCTGCTTACTATTTCACTCGACGATGTCTGTAGGTAAGTAGGCTACAGTGCTCCCCTTCAAGTGAAACGTACCGGCAGCTTGACGACACGGCCTGAGCGCGTTTTCTTGTGCTCTTGTTGGGTCGTCATGGTGGCCGTTGGCGCGGGGTTGATGCACTGTTGCTGAGGTATGGTGTTGGTATTTTTGGTATTTGTCTGGTTCTGAGGTAACTGCATGGTAACTTGGTTTCGCGGTGATGGTACTGTTTCCATGTCTTGATGTATGGTAACTTCGATTCTGTTTGATGTTAGGGCTTCATCTAAAAGGTATGCAGGCTTCAATCTGTCTATTGATATGTTTGTCTGGCGATCAGGTAACTGGATGGTATATACTTTTTCTGTTCTCTTGACAACTTTGAAAGGGCCTTCGTATGGCGGTTGAAGTGGTTTCTTTACTGCGTCGACTCTAATAAACACATGACTGCAGTTGTGTAAATCTTTATGCACGAAGATGTGTTTATTGTTGTGATGTGCAGTAGAACATTTTGGTTTATTTTCTTCTATGGCGGACCGTAGTTTTTCGACGTAAGTATAGTCCATTGTTGTAGACATAGATGTTTCGCTGAAGAATTCGCCCGGAAGTCGTAAGTTATATCCGTAGGTAAGTTCGGCTGCGCTAACTCCGGCATCTGTGCGTAGAGCGGCTCGTAATCCGAGTAACACTGTAGGTAATTCGTCTATCCATGTTGTAGTATCAGACAGTTTTGTACGTAGAGCAGTCTTTAATGAACGATGCCACCGTTCGATGATTCCGTTGCTTTGTGGGTGATACGGAGTAGTACGATTCTTCATCACACCTAATATTTTCATTAGGTTAGTGAATAGGTGACTCTCGAATTGTCGTCCTTGGTCGCTTATCACTGTTGTGGGGCAACCGAAACGTGATATCCAGTTCGTATACACAATGTCGGCTATTGTCTCAGCCGTTATGTTGTCGGTAGGTATTGCTTCGGGCCATTTGGTGACTCGGTCAATCATAGTGACGAGATAGCGATATCCTTGTCGTGTTACAGGTAGAGGTCCAACTATGTCTATATGCACGTGTTGAAATCGGTCGGTTGGCGGGAATCTTGATGTATCCGAGTACGTGTGTCGTTGTATCTTGCTTTTTTGGCAGTCGGTACAACTTTTTGTCTATTTTCCTATGTCGGCATTCATTGATGGCCAAAAGTACTTCTGTGTCATGAGCTTGCGAGTTGTGCGAGTACCGGGGTGACTGACGTTATGTACACTTCTGAATACTTCTCGACGATGTTGCTCTGGGATGTATGGCCGAATGTGATGTGTAGACGTTTCACAGTAGAGTTCTATATTGGTGTTAGGTATGATGATTTTTTTCATGGAGAGATTTTCTTGTCGGATTAATGCTTGAATATTTGTGTCTTGTTCTTGTGATGCAGCGATTTCTTCGTAGTTTATTGTTGATGGGCAAGTTATTGTTTCTATGCGGCTGAGTGCGTCGGCGACGATGTTTTGTTTACCGCTCACGTGACGGATATCAGTCGTAAATTCGCTGATAAACAAAAGCTGTCTTGTTCTTCGTGGAGTTTCGGTATTTGACTTCGTTTTGTTCATTGCGTATGTGAGTGGCTTATGGTCAGTGAATATAATAAGTTGTCTTCCTTCGAACATTTTCCTGAAGTATTTTACTGCCATATACATTGCCATTAGCTCACGATCATATGTAGAATATTTTATTTGAGCTTCGGAAAACTTCTTGGAAAAATATCCGAGTGGTTGCCATCTTTCTTGAACAAATTGTTGTAGTACGGCTCCTGCTGATTTGTCGGATGCGTCGCAGAATAATGCGTAGGTAGCATGTAGAGATGGGTGTGCGAGTAAAGCAGCGTTGCTGATGCTGGTTTTACAGGCTTCGAATGCTCGTGACGCTTCTTCAGTCCATTCTATTATCGTTTTGTCTCGCTTCTTGACGTTGTGCAAATAGGCATTTAACGGTGCTTGGGTGGATGCAGCATTAGGGATGTGATCGCGGTAAAAATTTATCATCCGAAGAAATCTTCGGAGTTCTTCAATAGTCTTGGGTTTGGGATACTTGGTAATGATGTCGACTTTGTCGGCTGGAAGTTTGATGCCCTCTTTCGAGACGATGTATCCGAGGAATTTTACTTCTGACTGCCCGAGATTGCATTTTGCGGGGTTGATAGTGATGCCATTGTCTTCCAATCTTCTGAGTACTGTGGTAAGGTGCTCTCGGTTCATATTTTCGTTTGGGGATGCAATCAAGACGTCATCCAGGAACGGGAAAACGAAATCTAACCCTCTGAGTACTTCGTGCATGTACCTTTGGAATGTTTGAGCTGCATTCTTAAGGCCTGGACACATTCTTGGAAATTCGAAAAGGCCCATTGGTGTTATAATGGCTGTCTTCTCAATGTCTTCTTCCCTCACACTTAGCTGTTGGTATGCTCGGTTGAGGTCTAGTGTTGAGAATATTGTCTTGCCGGACAGCTGGTATGTGAAATCTTTGATGCGAGGTATTGGGTATCGGTCGGGCTTCGTAATGGCGTTGAGACGACGATAGTCCCCACAGACTCTTAAGTCTCCGTTTTTCTTGGGCACGATGTGAAGAGGTGATGCCCAGGGACTTTTGCTTGGTCTGCATAGCCCTTGTTCGATCATGTTTTCGAACTCCTTCTTGACTTTTTCGTATCGGTGAGGTGGTATCGGACGAGCTCGGCAATGAATGGGACGACCTTCGGTTTCGATGTAGTGTTGCACGTTGATATTGCTGTTGAGATTCATAGATGTTAATCTTGTAATTCCAGGAAACTCGGCCAAAATCTCGTGGTAAGATTTTTCTATGTCGATACTGCGTATTGTTGGTATGTTTGTTGCTTGAACGGGTGCGTTGATTTTGAGGTTTGTAACACTGTCGATTAGTTTCTTGTTTTGAAGGTCGACGATGAGCTTGTGGTGCTTCAAAAAATCGGCTCCCAGAATTGGTTTTGATACATCGGCGACTATAAACTTCCACTTGTATGGACGGCGTAGATTGAGGTCGAGTTCCAGAGTTTTCTCTCCATATGTGGAAATTACTGTGTTGTTGGCGGCAAACAGCTTGAATGGTAGCGGACTTGCATTGCTGCCTTTAATCCTAGGTAGCACGGATATATTTGCCCCTGTGTCTACCAGGAATGAGAGTCCGGTTTTCTTGTCGGTGACGAATAGGCGGTAAGAGTATTCGTGAACGCCGGTTTCCGCCGCTGCCAACGTTCGGTCTAGTTTTCCGATGTTTTGAAATTGCACGGAGTGGTACATTTTCTTGCTTGAGCTCCAAATCGGCGGTGGTAGTAGCAATGTGGAGACGGTGAAGGTGACGGTGAAGACGCGCGGGATCGAGACTGTGAGTGCCGGTTTCGAGACTGAAATCGATTTCTTCGGTAACCATCGTATCTTCTGGTTTTCAATTCTGCGACTTCTAGTGATAACTTATGTATTTCTGCTACTAGAAACTGCATGTCGGCTTGAAGTGTGGGAGGTGAAGATTGTTTTGGCTGAAGATTGACCGCTGACACTTCGTGGGACTGTTCCATCATCTTGTCAGCTAACAAAGCCAATTCTTCCAGTGTGGCTTTTGAGCTGAGCGACTCACTCACGGCCAAAACGGAACGGACTTGTAGCGGCAGGTGGTTGGTCCACATTAGACGTAGCGTTGAATCTGGTAGGCGTTCTCTTGCAAGATCTTTCATTCGTCGCAGTAGTTGTGACGGCTTTTGGTCGCCTAGTTCCATTTCTGACAGGAGCTTTTGGAACTGCCGGCTGTCAGATTCTTCATACACCGCGATGAGACGCTCCTTAATTGCAGTATATTGGTCGGCTTCCGGCGGGTTGTAGAGCAGGTCGGTGATTTGCTCGATATCTGGCCTCTCGAACTGTGCAATGACCATTTGCGCCAGTTGAGCTTGACTCTTCTTTAGTTCGTGTGTTGCAGCTTCAAAACTGAAGAACCATAGTCGTGGTCTGTCACGCCAGAAAGGTGGTATTCGCAGTGATAGCGATATATTAGCGACTTCAGCTGGTCGTGACGTGATTGGTTGCGTTGCGTTTGGTGATTCCTCCATTTTTCTGGTTTCTGTCTTCTGACGGACGGACGTAGTAGCAGCTTGTTGTTAGGCAGCGGAGTAGAGCTTCTGGGCTGGCTTCTTTTCTTCAGTCGGGGTCACCACTTTGGCAGAAGGTTGCTTGAGTAAAATCCGTGTTCAGTGTGTAGAATAGGAATGAATTTATTTACAAAATTGAGCTATATTTATACATACAAACTTAATACTAAAACCAATCAAAAAATAGGATTTTACGCCAATCAAAATTCAGCGGCCGGCGAAGGCGCGAATTCTCATGGCGTATACGTCAGACGCGATATAAATACTTGCGATGACGTAGGCGCGCTCTTTTTGGCGGCGACAGCGAGACGGTGCGTACGTGTGTGGAGGCAGCGCGCGGATATCGGAACAGCGGCGCGCGCGCAGCGAAATACTACTACACGAAGATTTGATGCTGTGTTGAAAACTGTTGGAAGCTGTCTTATAGCTCTTTTCAGAGCTGCTCTTATTTCAAACCATAGCTCTTTTCAGAGCTGCTTACTATTTCACTCGACGATGTCTGTAGGTAAGTAGGCTACACAAAGATAATAGAACTTCACAGGGATATTACATTTATGAAGTTTACAGAAGAAGAAAACTGTGAGAGAAGAAATGAGTCAAATAGAACAAATAATCAGCAATATATACGGGAAACTTTTAGTGAAAATGAAAAGAATGAATTATCCAAAGAAGATACAGAAAATAAAGGACAGAAGACAATAGAAACAGACCAAGAGAATTACTATGAATGCCATGAATGAAAAAACAGTTGAGTTAGAGCCAAGAAATGAGAGTCAAGAACCAGAGCAAGAAATAGAAGGAACTAGATATGAAAATAGAGAAATAGAGAGTAATACAGAAGACAAAGAAAAAGGCCAAAGAGAAACAAGAACTAGAAAAATAGTAAAACCACAATATTTAAAGGATTATCATACCGGATTTATATCAATAAATGAAGAGGAAACGTTAACATATGAAAGCGCCATAAATGGGAAAAATAGTGTTGAATGGAAGGAGGCAATTCAAACTGAGCTAGATGCATTGGAAAATAATCAGACATGGATTGAGACCGAGCTACCTTAAGGAACAAAAACTATTGACACTAAGTGGGTCTTTAGAGTAAAAAGGGATGAAAAAGGAAAATTACAATACAAAGCAAGACTTGTAGCCAGAGGATTCCAGCAAGAAGATGAATTTGATTATACAGATATATATGCACCCGTAGGAAAATTAACAACTCTCAGGATTTTATTGACTATTGCTTGCAAATATAATTTATGTATTTCACAAATGGACGTAAAGATTGCTTTTCTTTATGGTAATATAGAAGAGGATGTGTTTTTGGAGAGGCCAAAAGGTTATAAAGAAGGAAATAATGTTCTAAAATTAAAGAGGTCATTATATGGTCTAAAGAGATCACCTAAAATGTGGAATAACAAATTTAATGATTTCATGATTAAGGAAGGGTTTTATAGAAGCAAATCTGATTATTGTCTGTGTTACAAAAATGAAGAAAAATGTTATCTACTTTTATATGTTGACGATGTGTTTTTAATAGGAGAAAATATGAAGCAAATAAGTAAGCTTAAAGAATTATTAAAATCTAAGTTTGATATGAAAGATATGGGAAATAATAATTTGAAATACTTGGGACTTAACATACACTCATTTGCAAAAAAAAACAGGCGGTTTTGATTTTCATTCATCTTTAAAAAGATACAATACAAATAAGGTTTCAATCGTTTGTACACGTTACTGGCCGGTCTTAAAAATGCCGTGGTATTTAAAAAAGTACGTTCTAAATTCAAATTTTCATTTGATGCTCATTTTTACAGAAAACCCCTTTTTATCCTACATTTTTGACGCGAAGTTCCAGAAGTTAACGCTTTGCAGAGGCATGTTTCGAAGAAATCACACCTTATGGTGGGTGCTCTGTTATGTTTTGGGCAGGAATAAAATCAATGGATCGTACAGAGTTAGTCTTCATTGAAAACGGCTCACTGACTGGGCATCGATACATAACGGAAGTTCTAATTCCTCATGCACAACCCGCATTGGCCGCTCTAGATGAAGACTCGATTTTTATGGACGACAATGCTCGCGCCCACCGATCTCGCGATGTTAAAGCGTATGTGCAAGAGGTCGGCATTCGTCGTTTGGATTGGCCAGCTCGAAGTCCCGACCTCAATCCCGTAGAGCATGTCTGGGACGTTCTGAAACGGCGTGTGAGATCAGTACAACCAGCTCCGCAGACCATCAGAGAGCTGAAGAATGTGATTACTGCGGAGTGGGAACGTATTCCGCAAGCAAGTATCCGGGATATACTCGCTAGCATGCCCAGACGAATTCAAGCTGTGATTTTAGCTAGAGGGGGTCACACTCGATACTAAACATTTATCTGCTTTTACTTTATTAAAGAAAAAGAAACAAAAAAACTTTTTTATTTTTACTTCATGAGCATATGCACTACTAGCGAACATACACTACTAGTGAGGTTTAGCATTATTTCCCATAAATTGTATCAAAATTTTATGAAATACTGATGAAAACGATTATTTTCTTATTAATTTACCAAATTGTGAGGATAAAACTACCTATAATTATCAAAAAAAGCAATATTAACATTTGAAATGGTTCATTGCTTAGGTGCCCGTTTTTTTTGCAAATGAGTTTATATAAAGATAATAATAAAATAGAGTTGAATCAAACACAGTATATACAGGATTTGTTAAT
Source organism: Schoenobius gigantellus (assembly GCA_963935595.1). Taxonomy (NCBI): domain Eukaryota; kingdom Metazoa; phylum Arthropoda; class Insecta; order Lepidoptera; family Crambidae; genus Schoenobius; species Schoenobius gigantellus. Next base: position 41,454,041 of record OZ012541.1, on the reverse strand, counting down.
AAAATACAAGATGGAGGAATGTAACACGGTTGAGACACCTATAAAAGTAGGCCTGCAATTAAGTACAGAGCAATCAGAAGATAAGGAGTTAATTAAAAATTGCAGAAGATTGATTGGGAGTCTAATGTATGCAATGTTGGGTACGCGCCCAGACATATGTTATGCTTTAAATTTTTTGGCTAGATATCAAACATATGCTAATGAAGAATTATGGAAAGCATTAAAGCGTATTCTTAGATACTTAAAGGGGACACTTAATTATAAATTAGTTTTTAAAGCAAACTAAGAGCTGCCTTTGTTAGGTTATAGGTACTGATGCTGACTGGGGCGGTGACAAGGTAGATAGGAAGTCCACTTCTGGGTACCTATCTTATGAAAGTTTTTGGTTGTTCAGTTTCTTGGGGTTGTGTTAAGCAACAATGTGTTGCTCATCGACAGAGTCAGAGTATGTCGCATTAGCAAAAGGAGTAACAGAGGGTTGTTGGATTCAAAATTTACTTACAGAACTTAATTTAAATGAACAAAATTTCAAAATATTTATAGACAATCAATCAGCCATTCATTTTTCAAAGAATTGTGATAATAAAAGATTAAAGCATATTGATTTGAAACATCATTATGTTAGACAAAAAATAACTGAAGGCTTATTGTGTTTAGAATATGTACAAAGTGATAAGCAAGTAGCAGATATGTTTACCAAAGGTTTGAGTAAAGTAGCTTTTAAGAAACTATTGTTAAAGTTAGGGATGATTATGTAATCATAAAGTAATAAGCTGTAGTGTTGTTAGTTTCACAGGAAAGAGATATGTTTTTTTGGTTTTATAATGTTGGAGGTTTGTTTTTTTTTTTTTGTTATGTGTCAAAGGATAGAAGTATCTTTATGTGTTAAGAGTTGGTAGGTGATTCTGATCTGATGTTTTCATTGAGGAAGGGTGTTATAGAATAAATATCATAGCAATGAAAACAAACTTGTAATAGAAAACATTCATTTTATTATCTATGATTGTATAGTATGTACTTAGCATAGCTGTCAAATTTTTTCTTTCTCTTGGTTCGCGCTATTTGTCAGGAACATACTAATGTAATTTTTGCATCCCTATTAAAGAAGATTAACAAACAAACAAGTCTCTCATTCCAAATACCACGATAATTCGCTCTCACGTACGACCTGACACAATTGGTTATCCAGCACACCAGGGTACCAGATATTATTGGTCAAGCGCCCTCTTTGTTGGTCCTTCTACTGACAAATCGCACCGACGGATATCAGGTGGTGATTCGAGCTCCACTAGGACCTTCGGATCACTGCCTGGTATCCGTCTCAGTGCCTCAGGCGACCCGACCGTCGCCTGTGGTTGCAGCACGCCGTCTGTGGCACTATGCGTCAGCAGATTGGGACGGTATGCGGGATTATCACCCATCTGTCCCTTGGTGGCAGCGCTGTTTCAGTGGGATGGATCCGAACTCCTGCGCTACCTCTGTTGCTGACGAGATCAGACTAGGAATGGAATATTATATTCCGAATTCCAATCTCGTCAATAGAGGGAGACGTAACCTCTGGTTCAATCGCATATGCGCCTCTGCTGTTGAAAACAAACAGCTGGCTTACCGCGCTTGGATCAGAGGTCGAGCTTCTAGGGATCCCAATACTAGCCTACTGAAAACAGCCTACAATAATGCCACCAAGTTGTGTAAGAGGGCTTAAATTAGAGCGGATGCTCAGCGCAGTGCACAAGTGGGTCAGGAACTGCTACCGCACCCTACGGGTAGCCGTTCTTTCTGGCGCCTGGCCAAATCTGTGCAATCAAACTTCTGCCAACCCTCGCTGCCACCGCTGAGACATGCCAATGGCTCACATGCTCATCAGCCGCAGGAAAAAGCCGACCTCCTGGCAAAACTCTTCACGGCTCATTCCCGTGTCGATGACTGTGGTGCACAACCTCCGACACTGTCCCATTGTGGCAGCACCATGCCCGATATCTGCATCAGACAGCGTGATGTGCGGGCGGAGCTACAATCGATCGATATTTGAAAAGCAAGTGGACCAGACGGCATTCCTGCGATTGTACTTAAGAAGTGTGCAGCGGAGTTGTCTCCGGTCCTGACGTGTCTATACCGTCTGTTGTTCTCTGCTGGTTGTGTGCCGAAATCTTGGAAAGAGGCCAATGTCCAGCCGGTTCCCAAAAAGGGAGATTGTTCTGATCCGGCTAACTATCGCCCTATAGCCGTCACTTCCATTTTGTGTAAAATCATGGAGAGGATCCTTAATACCCAGCTGATCCGTTACCTGGAAGGTCACTCGTTGCTTAATGACCGTCAGTATGGGTTTCGTCCTAAACGGTCAACAGGTGACCTTCTAGCGTTCCTTTTGCACAAATGGGGTAAATCTATCGATAAGCGCGGCGAGTCTGTGGCTATTAGTCTCGACATCGCCAGAGCTTTTGATAGAGTCTGGCACAAGGCTCTCCTTTCCAAGCTTCCGGCATACGGATTACCCGCGCAGTTCTGTACGTGGATTGCCAGCTCTCTCCACGAGCGTAGAACTCGCGTTGTCGTTGACGGCTGCGCTTCGCGGTTCGTGGCAGTGAATGCTGGAGTTCCACAAGGCTCCGTTCTATCCCCAACATTGTTTCTTCTGCATACCAATGACATGCTTTCCTTGGGAAGTATACATTGCTATGCAGATGACAGAGTAGAGTGCATGGGGGATATCACGGAAGCTCAGGAACTGCTCGTGGTAATATTGGTAGGGAGAGGCAAAATCTAATCATTGAGCTCAACAAGACGCTGGACCTCGTTTCCGAATGGGGTTCCAACAATCTTGTTGAGTTCAATGCTAAGAAAACACAGGTGTGCGCGTTCTCGGCGAAAAGGTCACCTTTCCTCCCCCTTCCTTCTCTTCAGGGCACAACCCTCCACACACAGAGCAACATCACCTTGCTCGGAATGAACATTCGCTGCGATCTGAACCCCAGAGACTACATCGAATCCGTTATAACTGTTGCCTCACGGAAACTCGGTGTCCTGAACAAGGTGCGTAGGTATTTTGCGCCGGACCAACTATGCCTGTTGTATAAAACTCAGGTTAGGTCTTGCGTGGAATATTGTTAGCACCTTTGGGACGGCTCCGCTCAGTACCTCCTGGATGCTCTGGACAGATTGCAGCGTCGCGCTATTCGAATAATTAGCGATGTAGAGGCAACTAACACCCTTGAGCCTCTACAACTTCGTCGTGACATCGCCTCTCTTAGCGCCTTTTACCGAATGTTCTAAGGAGAATGCTCTGAGGAGCTCTTTAACCTTATCCCTCCCTCTCCATTCCTTAACAGAAACACGCGTAAGGGCCTTCGGAGTCATCCTTACACTATATCCTCCTTTTCAAACCGTACCAAGAAATTCCAAGATTGCTTCTTCTGTCGTTCATCCCACACTTGGAATTCTCTACCTGCGCACGTGTTTCCTCCATCCTACAACATGGGTTCCTTCAAAAGAGGTGTGAAAAACATCTTTTAGGCCGGCAAGGGGCGGGCAGGTTGGATAGTGGATGTCCTCCCACCTCTATCTGTCAACTCATTTGGGCCTCTTTCACCGCTTAACATCAGGCGGGAGGAGGTCATTTGCCAGGCCCTCCATAAAAAAACTGTTTAAGTACCTTGCCCATATGTATTTACTTGGTAAGCCTTAAATAAATAAATATTGGTAATTCTAAGAAAAAAATATTTGTTTTTTATAAAATGGGTAAATCTTGCGACAAGCTTTTATATTTTATTAAAAACTAGCTGTGCCGGCGAACTACGTTTCGCCATAATAACGGCGAACTAACGTTTCGCCGTAATAAAAAATAGCTTACGACCTATTCTCAGGCCGTTTCGGAGGAGTTCGGTAACAAACACTGTGACACGAGAATTTTATATATTGGATGTATCATGTAATAAATTAAAATTTATTTTCGTCTTATTAGGGCTTTAAAATAAAATCCTAGTGTGGGGCGAGTTTTTTTTAAATCTTTTTACTATTATTTTATATTTTATCATTTTGTAACCGCATGGCCGCCATTACAAAACTCGACCAAAGTACTCGTCATTACGAAACAAACGAGCCCAAAACTCGATGGGCTTGTGTCGTTTTATTGCGGAGTTCCTATGGCCACCTTCCAGTTCCAGCATCACACCCTGGTTACCATATAAGATCAAAGTACTCGTCAATACGAATCAAACGAGCCCAAACTCGATGGGGTTGTGTCGTTTTATTGCAGAGTTCCTATGGCCACCACAAGTATGACAATGCTGTACAAAACGTTATTTATTACAAAAAAATAAATATAATAATCAAGTTAAATTGTTTTATTGTTTATCCTAATTCTCGGGACAAGCTTTTATTTTTTTATAAGAAAATATATCTTGTAATAAATTAAAGTTTATTTTCCTCTTTTAAGGCATTATAATATAAGCTTGTTTTTAAAAAAACTTTTTTAAAACTAATTACTCAAATAATACGAAATATTTTAATGACTACCGAGTTCTTTATTGTTAGTTGTATCTACAAATTATTTTATATAATATACATATAATAATTTAGTAATAAACAAATATGAAATGAATATTTTCTTGTGCTCAACGCACTTTTTAGTGCATTGAAGCCATTCGCTAGATTGTAATAAAAAAATAAATTAAAGTATATTTTCTTTTTTTAGGACATTAAAATAAAAGCTTGTTTTTAAAAATCTTTTGTGATAGCGGCCATCTTGTTTTAGTTTTTTTCATGGTGTACTGTATTTTACGAACTTTCATTTGATACCCCATAAAAATAATCTGTCAATTTGTGACGGCGGCCATCTTGTATTAGATTGTCTTTCAGAATATACTATATTCTACAATTCATTCATTGGGGAAGGTCGCACAAAAGAAATTGATGGGGTTGCGTATGGATATTATCTAGGCTAGGCTCAAAGTACTCATCAAGAAAAATCATATAGGATCAAAGTACTCGTCAATACGAATCAAACAAGCCCAAACTCGATGGGGTTGCGTCGTTTAATTTCGGAGTTCCTTTGACCACCTTCCAACTCCAGCATCAGACCCTGGTTACCATATAGGACCAAAGTACTCGTCAATACGAATCAAATGAGCCCAAACTCGATGGGATTGTGTCGTTTTATTGCGGAGTTCCTATGGCTACCTTCCAGCTCCAGCATCAGACCCTGGTTACCATGTAGGACCAAAGTACTCGCCAATACGAATCAAACAAACCCAAACTTGATGGGGTTGTGTCGTTTTATTGCGGAGTTCCTATGGCCAGCTTCCAGTTCCAGTATCAGACCCTGGTTACCACATAGGACCAAAGTACTCGTCAATACGAATCAAACAAGCCCAAACTCGATGGGGTTGTGTCGTTTTATTGCGGAGTTCCTATGGCTACCTTCCAGCTCCAGCATCAGACCCTGGTTACCACATAGGTCCAAAGTACTCGTCAATACGAATCAAACGAGCCCAAACTCGATGGGTTGGTGTCGTTTTATTGCAGAGTTCCTATGGCCACCTTCCAGTTCCAGCATCAGACCCTGGTTACCATATAGGACCAAAGTGCTCGTCAATACAATTCAAACGAGCCCAAACTCAATGGGGTTGCGTTGTTTGATTGCGGAGTTCCTTTGGCTACCTTCCAGCTCCAGCATCAGACCCTGGTTACCACATAGGACCAAAGTACTCGTCAATACGAATCAAACGAACCCAAACTCGATTGGATTGTGTCGTTTTATTTGCGGAGTTCCTATGGCTACCTTCCAGCTCCAGCATACGACCCTGATTACCATGTAGGACCAAAGTACTCGTCAATACGAATCCAACAAACCCAAACTTGATGGGGTTGTGTCGTTTTATTGCGGAGTTCCTATGGCCAGCTTCCAGTTCCAGTATCAGACCCTGGTTACCACATAGGACCAAAGTACTCGTCAATACGAATCAAACAAGCCCAAACTCGATGGGATTGTGTTGTTTTATTGCGGAGTTCTTTTGGCTATCTTCCAGCACCAGCATCAGACCCTGGTTACTATGTAGGACCAAAGTACTCGTCAATACGAATCAAACGAGCCCAAACTTGATGGGGTTGTGTCGTTTTATTGCGGAGTTCCTATGGCCACCTTCCAGTTCCAGCATCAGACCCTGTTTACCATATAGGATCAAAGTATTCGTCAATACGAATGAAACAAGCCCAAACTCGATGGGGTTGCGTTGTTTGATTGCGGAGTTCCTATGGCCACCTTCCAGATCCAGCATCAGACCCTGGTTACCATATAGGACCAAAGTACTCGTCAATACGAATCAAACGAGCCTAAACTCGATGGGGTTGCATTGTTTGATTGCGGAGTTCCTATGGCAACCTTCCAGATCCAGCATCAGACCCTGGTTACCATATATGATCAAAATTCTCGTCAATACGAATCAAACGAGCTCAAACTCGATGGGGCTATGTCGTTTTATTGCGGAGTTCCTATGGCCACCTTTCAGCTCCAACATCAGATCAGCTCCATGTCGTCATCATAATATATTTATACATATGCATGCAAAATTTCAGCTTAATCGGAAACCGGGAAGTGAGTCAAATTTAACTCGCAAGATTAGACCCGAACATGCAAAAGATAAATAAAAGCTTGTAAAAAGGTTGAATGTTTTTCGTACGGCAGCCACAAATAATAAAATTGTTAGTTATAAACTTCTCCGATTACTCCGTAAGACTTCGCGTCGTATACATACACAAATAATTACGTAACCGGGAGCTAGCTCAAAGCGACGTGCTCTCACTTCGATCGAGTCTTGATTGCATACTGAATTTCGACGCGCCCGAGCCAAGTATTTGTAAGAAAATCGATAAATGTATGTTAAAAAATTCATATAAAAATCAATGTACGATAATTTAAAAAAATACCACGATGTCAGTGTTATGCTTACCTTTGTTCTATATATTTGTTAAACTAAAATATAATAGGGTTAATTAATGAAGCTAAAAATCACGAACGATATGTGGGTGTAACCTAAATTTTAAGTAAAATGGATGCTATTTTTTAACGAAATGGTATGTAAATTTGAGAAATGGTGACGGTGATTGTGTAAACACATAATTTAAGAATTTAAATTTATTTTTTCCCGGTCAGTTAACTGGAACGTTAACGTAAAATATCAAAAACGCCAACTGCCTTTTTACTATTTTTCGCGCCATGGGCCCTTAAGCATTTGAGGACTTCTTTCATATACCCATAGAAACTACAAGTAGTCTCAACTCATGTCGCAATAAGGCTGTAGCTCTTTTGGGACAGTGTGGAGAAGTGCAACAAGGTGTTCAAGTTTTGTCACATTAATGCTAACACTGTTTTGAAAACATTTCGTATGATCAGTACCAAAAAAACTGAAGATCTTTTGGGTATTTCCACCCATATAATTAAATCTGTAATTAAAGAGCTTGCCCCGCAACTTGCGTTTATATTCAGTAAATGTGTCGATGAAGATGTCTTCCCCGACCTCATGAAGAATAGCAAGTCAATACCTCTATTTAAGTCTGGGAATAATATATGACAAATAAACCTTCAAATTATCGATCAATTTCGATTCTACCAACTCTCAGTAAAATATTCTAAAAAATTATATCTAATCAGTTGCTTAACTGATCATTTCACAAGTAACAACATATTACATTTGGTTTTACCAAAGGTCGTTGCACTACTGTTTCCGGTGTTGCACTTCTGAAACACACTTGCTGCTTGGGAGTGTAAACAAGATGTAATTGGTATATTTTGTGGCCTATCAAAGCCTTTTGACTGCGTGGTCACCAAACTCTTTTAAATAAACTCAAGCACTATAGTGTCTCCGAAGAAGCAATCAAACTTATTTATTATTTATTTGACAATTTATGCACGCGGAAATTAACATATACATATACGTAACGGAATACCGAAATAATATTTAAAATTTTTGATTAACAAAAAAATATGTTTTATGACTATTCTTTGTATTTTTATTATATGCCTACTTTGAAATTAGGCATATAATAAAAATACAAAGAATAGTCATAAAACATTTTGTTTGTGAATCAACAACCTTAAATATTATTTCGGTATTCCGTTACACCCGGTATAAACAACACAGAAGAAAAGATGTACAAAGGTACTGCTTATTTCAAAAATGAAATTTGTTTCAGCAGACCCGCGAGAGGAGAAATTGTATTGTAATAATGGTATGCATGTATAACAGAAGATAAATATATATATATAATAATAATAATAATACCGGTAGCTTGGGCCGTGCTCCGCCGCCAGTGGAACCCTAGATTTAAGTTTTTTATAATATTTATGTTTTTATAAGTATTTATTGTAAAAGACTTAAATTTAAGATACTGTTTGAAATAAATGTATAATAATAATAAACATAATAGTGAGAAAGGTAATAAAAAAAATATGTAAACCAGCAACACAAAGAACTCCCTTAAACGCCGTTTGAACGAGCAAATAGTTTGGAAGTCCCGTACGTAAGTTAGGTGGAAGCGAATTCCAAAGTCTAAAGGCATGGGCCATAAATGAATAGGAAAGGAAGGTGGAATTACAGGAAGGAACACTTAGAAGATATTAAAGGTAGGATCTACAGAGAGTCTCAGACGAGTTAGCGAAGGAAAAGCGCTCTCGAAGTTATGAAGGATACATGGGATTGAAGTGGGCATAGAGTCCAGACATTTTGGAAATTAGACTATTTGCTAAAAAGGCGATGAGCTATACAGACCATTTAATTTTGATAGTTGGACGTTTTGCTAATAAAGGCTTTTTGAACAGGAGGGCACCACACAATCGTCAATAATAGTCAATCAACAATATAATGTATCATCTATCTAAAGTACTGCATTTCCACCTTGTGCTTCAGTCTACCATATATATATATATATTTTTAATCAACTTTAACTTAACGTTAAACAATTTAAGGTTCAAAATCAATTAGATTAATCTTTAACAGTATTGTGCAGCCTGGCGTACTATTAACTGAATTATTTATCTCTCACACTTTGTGACAATGGTAATTTTGTTATTATTTTAAAAAAATCGCTTAAAGGAAATTTCAAATACATATAAGGTCTTTGCGAGCAAAAAAAACTTACCATAATAGTTCTAAAATAAAACAAACAACTGACTTATTATCATTTACTATTAAGTCTCGCTTATTTATGTACAAAAAGTATCATTCTATTAGTTGTGCCAAATCATAAAACGTGCACCGCATTGCATACAAACTCAAACAGCAAACCTCCATTTCAATAGCATTTCACTAATTGTGGTCCTTCGAGCCGGACAAACAAAAATAATATCGCGTGAACGCAACATCAGCCTCTTATTGTACGACTCAATGTCGATCACGATTTCTTTAAATTTCATTCATTACAGGCTCAATACAAGGCTGACGTTCGTCTTTTAACAAACAATGATGGATGTATATTCGAACAAATTAATTCATAACCCACTTTATACTCGATAATTCACTTAAAATTTTCAAAACTGTTGATTGTTACTAGCTTCTTACGCATGTTGCATTTAGGGCCTTCTTAATACTAGAAACTGTACGTTTTGAGTGTTGAATGATAACAAGAAATATAACAAGTTTGTTCCCAAAGACACATACAGTATATTCGACATTCGAAATTTGGCTCTACCTGCATTAATGTTGGAATTAACGCTTGCGTCCTAATACGCGTCAAAAATAGCGCATAAAAACAGTGCCTTACATCTGCGTTGTTTGCCACAAAAAGTAATTTCGTCTAACACCACAAACAATGACACATATCAATTAACACGTAATTTGTTGGTCGCATCAAAAAAAAACAAACGCAATAATTTTGATATCACATAATTGTGTGCTGTCAAAATTTTTGCGTTTATTAACGCGTTGCGACGCAGATAGAACCCGTGCGTAAGAAAATAAGACTAAAACGGGTGATTATTAAATTTGTTCGATTGTAGAGTCAACAGCACATCAAACTACTACAAAATTACAATTTAGGTTGGAAATCAATCAGAGAAATTGGATAGTTTTGTAAAACCTGACGTGCTGTTGGATGTACTTGTATATCGACTGTCATATTTAAACGATGGCTATAAAAATCATGTAACACTATAAGATTGTTACTCGAGCAATGGCTTTTTGTTTTATATCTTTTCATGCTAGAGATCTAAATCAGTGAAAACTAACCCTTTTGAGTAATGTAATGTTCCCCTATTAATTTTTTCAGTGTACAAATCATTTAAAAGTTGACATTGGACACAAAAAATATTTTTATTATGTCTTTATACTCTAATGTTACATAATAAATCATGAAATTATTTCCTAAAAATATAAAATAATCAATTTTGTGAAATCAGCACAGTTTAGTTTTCTAAATTCATTTCATTAGCTACATAAAAAAGCTTTATTTCTAGATATTACATGGGTGAGGCATCGAAAATTTGAATGACAACAGTGATACCATTTCTTACCGCTTTTGAAATCACAAATAAAATAAAACTCTGACGAGCAACAAGGATGTATCACAGAAAAAGGTCAGTATCATCTAATACATTCACTTAGCAAATTGACGATTGGCAAAAATTTACCAGGTTCGAAAAGGCTATAGAAAACTAGTTTAGGCCAATAAAAGGATGGGTATGCGGACTGTTGAAGCTTAAACGTGCCACCTAGGTAGGTAGGTAAACACGTATCACATTTACTCTACATAGAAATCAAAAATACTTAAAACGTGGTTTGTCAAACTCGTCAGAATATTAAATCTTAACAATCTCCTCAACATCTACTCATTTGTACCGTAAGATTAACAGTTCGTTGTAAAACAAACACACCAGTGCAGTCATATAAAGTAAGCGATATTTAAATTATTTACACAAAAAACGAAATAATTAATTTAAAATTACTAAATAATAGTGATAAAGTGGATTATTTGGTCAACCCCGCTTACAGTCCTTAAGACAAACACAAATATTGAATAAATCAAAAAACACTTAGTATTAAATACCTATGATAAAAGATAAAACACAAACGTACCTAGCAACGTATTCATTGTATCAAACAAAGAACACTTATTTATTCTGTCACAGTTAAATTGTATAACTTTTTAAATATTCTAACCACCAACCTAGTTTCGTAGGTTTTTCTTAACTTGTTCTGCTGTTTGTATATTTATTGTGCAGAATAAAGAATTTCTCTATCTAACTACCTATTGTCACCTACATTCATGTTTTATGCGACTTCACCGGCACAATTAGCGATTACAGCAGTAGATTCTTCTAATTGCCTATAGAAATATTTTCCAAAGTAAGAAGTTATAAGATTATGTTGAGCCTCTCCCATGGTTACAAATTTTACAAGAGTTTTTATAGCAAATCTAGACTTTTTAAAATATACACATGCAATTTTATTTACATTAAGTGGATGGGAGCAATACTAATACCGAAACCGGACTCCACCAAAACGGGGATATGCGGAAATGTCCGAAGCAAAAAAACATTTGTTTTTAAGATAGGCTGTATTCACCAAAGCTGTGCGGAGAACCGTTCTGTCTACATTGGAGCGCAGACGGGAACTAAGCTGCGATGTATCTTCCCTAAACTGGAGCCCAGGCCTCATCATAGTTTCGTAAATCACTTGTGACACCGATCTACACTAAGCAAGCATGAGGAAAAAGGAAGAGGCCTGTCCCAGCAGTGGCGTTATTTTGGCTGAAAGGAAGAGGCTGTACCTCATTACCATTACAGCAGCCATCTTATTTGCTGAAGTAGTGTTATTGGAAATATACTTTGTTTTGCAAAATATGCTTTGTTATTATAATAACTATATGGGCCAGCAAACTCACATGAATAATTATATTTTTTCCCCACTATAATGCTGATGAATTTCTGGCCTATTACAAAATTAGTAATAAAATATTGACTGTTGTTTCCAGCCAAAATTACTACTATTCTGAATCTTCTGTGTTCATCATGGTTATAAAAATATAGTTTCAAGCTCTCTTTCCAAAAATAATTCACATATATGTCTCTTACTTATTGAATTACTCTTATTTTTATCAATATAGAAACAAACCAATACATTTACCACTTTTAATGAATCACTCATAGACTCAGAACATCCACAAATCTATTAGTATTATTTGCATTCCAATAAACCTATTGGGAATATTGTGTCAGTTAATCTAACCAAACTCGCGGATTAATCATTACAGCAGGCCTATTCGCTAACTACGGGTGATAACTAGAACTGTCATTTTTGAAGGACACTTTATATTCATTACTGGTTTAGTGATGTTATGTGTTACAGCAGCGTTCATAGTAGCAGTTATGGATGTTAAGTTCCTGTCAAAAATGACAGTTCTAGTCAGCACCTGAAGTTCTAGTTAGTTACAGAATAGGCCTGCAGAGGACTTGCAGATTGAATTAGATTATATAATGAGAGTGGCGCAAAAACGGCACTATGCTTTAACATCTATGTTGTAGAAAAAGGCGACGTTGTCTAAGTTGATACCAAGGCGTGGAGGGAATTATACTACCCGTAAAAATTGAGAATTTCCGTTCAAACATCAATTTCCAAATCACCCCCCCCCCCCCCCCCATATTCAGAACTCTCCCGTCTCGCTTTGATGCGCAGCAATTAAAAGTGACAGGTAATAGAGATTCCGTGATTCTATTGTTTCCCGACAGTTGTAAATAAGGGGGCGTGTCTCCGATCCCCCATACTGGGCATTTGAACTGTCCATCCTTCGTCAATGAGGCGGCGGCAGACTACTTCTATGGGGCTTTTTTTAATCTCGCGTTTACCACAACATATTACAAACATTGAAAGTCTTGAACACTAACATTGATGAAGAAATCACCAATCAAATCATCAAAATTCGAAATTTTGTTAAACACAATAGGGAATTTACATAGAATTGATATTGTAATTATATTAATGCATCATAATACACTAAAAACCTTATCAAATTGTGAAGAAATGTTCTGATAACAATGAAAATAAACACCTTATTGGCTTTCGAAATTTGCATGTTATCTCTTTCTTTTAAAACAGATTTTTGTACCTATGTGCAGGTATTCTATGGCGGGCATATACGATGACCTCACAGACTATGTTGGATCTCTCTATCTACCTGGCAACATAAGATTTATTACTTTGCGGTTTTTAAAGTTTTTTTTTTAATATAGTTTTAATGAGTTGTTTGTCTAGCAAAAAAGCTTACGATAATGGAATAATAAACAATGTGCATATTCCCTATTGTGCATAAGCTCGGAAGATGGTTATTTCATCAATACATTTTTTTTGCACTTAATGTCAACTTTTCCATCTTCAAATAAACTTATCTTAAAAACAGGGCTCAACTTTTTCAATTTCCAACAAACGGTAGCCAAATCACAATATAATATTTTTTTTCACAATATAATATTACATCTGCGCCACATAATATTTAAATGCAATCAAAAGAAGTACATACTTTAGTATTTATGAAAATGCTATGATAACAATCACACTTCTGTTACATCACATTCAATATCGTGCTAATTGTGTGGTCACTCACTTTACAATTACAATCACTTCAGTGGTAATGCCGTGATCTCACTCAAGCTACAAAGAGTTGCACCGCAGTAATGTTCCAATGACACTTACACTATTTACAGCACTGCTGCACCACACTCAAGCTATTTTTTACACAGAAATCCAATTTCGCGGTAATGCTGTCTTCACACGCTATATTAACGATCACGAAACATTAATGCTGAAGTCGCATTCATTATTATTAAGGTCATATCGAGGCACTCCACATATTCATATTGACACTAACTATAGTCATCACGAGCAGTAAATAGCGACGAGGTACAACCGGAGTGAACTTTGCAAAGATACTGACGGTGCGAAAGTCACATTACTCGCGGTAAGTAGCGACCAGGCGGTACAGCATGGGTGCGCCGCGGGACGTTATCCGGGACCTGTACTTGGCGAATGCGGCGGCGCCCTTGTCGCAATACACGAGCGATAGGGCGTTGGGCACCGCGGGCAGGGTCAGCAGAGTCCCTCCGTTGGGATCCTCTGGCGCCACTACAGCTGTGTGGCCTCCAAGGCCAGAGGTCGATCCACCCAAGCAATACACTGCTTCCAAACGCGCGGTCTGGTAGTGCTCGCGGGGTGGCAGCAACTGTTCAGAAAACAATATACGCTAGAAGAGGCGAAGGGACGAAAGCTCACGCATCCAAAATATTTGCATTATGTATTTATTCGCCGGCCAGTCCAGCATGAGGGTCATGGCCCAAGCACAGATTTACGATATATATTAGTTACGAAACGAATGTACTTGAGTAGAGCAACGGCGTGAAAATCACAGGGGGGCGGACAGTAAGGTCCGCGGCCCCCAATCTCACTTATTTTACGCACTCGAACGCCGAGGGCTGCGGCTACTGTGTGCATTTTTGTTTTTAACGAAAATCGTTGATTACATCAGTTATATTCCAACAGCAAAATAGAACGAGGTTTTGAGATTTCATAGATTTGATTAGAATAATAAATAATTCAAAATATTTAATACAACCATTGACAGCTACATGGTCCATATTATTAAGTTAAAAAGATTTATTTTTACACTATTTGCTTATAAATCAAATTTTAACAACACTGTTAATATTACGAATTTATTAATGTGTTAGATTATCAGTGTGTGTGTAAATAAATACCTGCGCGGGCGGCGGTGTGGTCCGATATCAAATACGTTTCTTTCTCATCTGTATAGATTGTAAAACTGTAGACCAAGTGTCGGAAAGCGTACACACTGTGCAATGGTGTAACTACTCACGGTAAAACAGCCCGGCGACCATCGCTGAAGTTCCAACCGCTCATAGCTGGTCAGCGTTAGGTCCGTGCACTCCCGCAGCATGTGGAAGAACGCCGCGCTGGACAGCATCTGTAGCACCGCGCGCACGGGATTCTCCTTTTTCGCTGCTTCGTCGGCTACACATCAATACAAGAATTTACAAAGTCAATCTCAGAAAGCTCTGTGTTCAACATACAGGGTGTAAAAAGACGTATACCGAAGCCCGCGTCTACGCATTCAAAAGGCCTAAAAAACGAAATAAATTTTTAGGCTTAAAATAACGACAATAAATACTATGGCTTGCGAGTCCGAATATCGCGTCGGTGTTGGTGAGTCAGTGTGAGTGCGTGTAAAGCAAGACGAGTTTCCCGCGCAAGAGATTCCTTTTCAGTCATAAATTTTGTTAAGAAATACTGATTTTTTCGTAGATGTTTCTTTGGACGAAAATTATCAAAATACATTTCTAACAGTTTAGTATTAAAATCTCGAAAAAAAAATTGTAACTTTAATTGTACCGGTCTTTTTACAACCTGTAGGAATCGTTTTCGTTTGCACCACTGATGTGCTGCTGGTGAGTGGTGCAAATGAGACATCGGGTACAAAACAAGGTCGATCGCGTTCGATTCAACCCTGGTTTTCTGGCATGTAACCGGTAACTGGCGGAATCCCGGGAGTGTTCGGTTCATTCACTTGTACACAAGACGGTTTTGTCAAAACCATAATATGTACAAGCTTGCAAGCATAATTATTTTTACCCTGAAAACATGCAAGATTGTGATAGCTTTTGACTTTGGACCTAAGTGACCCTGCCTCCCTAGCACGTCCACCAAAACACGATATGATAAAGCGGTTTATCGCGGTGAACTGTCAAAATACAATAAGGTTTCGTCGTATTTTGACAATTCACGGCGATAAACCGCTTTATCATAACGTGTTTTGGTGGACGTGCTAGGGGGGCAGGGTCACTTAGGTCCAAAGTCAGAGTCGCGAGCGAGCTATCACAGCGAGCGCGCGCGTCCCTGCCTTACCTATGTTGTTTCGGTTTTGTTTCCAATAATTTCTTTTGTTATTTCATTATATTATGGTTGTATCATTGTTGTCGTTCTTGTTCCGTTATTAATACGGTCTTGTTTGTTGAATAATTTTGTGTTTGAAGTCAAACACACAAATTATTACTTCGTCGTCTTTGTTGTTGTATTGAATTGTAGATTACTTGCGTCCCTAGATATAAGGTATTCGTTTTTGTCAGTGTCTGTGCTAGTGGCGCGGGGTCATTGCCCCGGCCCGGCCCGGCTATAAATAGTTTGTACTTACTGTCTTGGTATTGTTTGTTTGTGCGTTGTCTTTGATTTTCTTATAATTGATGGTGTTATTTTCTTTTTATTATTATTTTTGGTAGTATTAAGAATTTTTATTTTTTTATGGGTTTTTTTTTTGGTAGGTTTTAGTTGTTTTTTGTAGGATTAAGTTACACTTAGGTATATATGTTTCTTTTTTTTTTTTTTCACTCACGATTTTTTTTGTGTAAGACTTGGCTTCGGATTCGTGTGACTGTTTTGCTTACGATTTGGATTGGTTGTTTCTGGTTGTGTTGTGCGAGGAATAGATTTTTAATCTGTTTTCGCCAACAAATTCGTTGCTGGGCTGGGCCTACGACTGGGTCATGTCCGACTCGGACATGATGTCCGAGACGGACACCGCTGGCGAGGGGGGGCCTATCAGGGACCCGAGCAACCTAATTCTCTCGGTGGAATCCGGGAGGCAAAAAAGCCGCTCGCCGGTGTATGCTGCTGTGGTTAAGGCTGTCGAGGGGGTAGTGTCTCCGGTACTGTCAGTCTCGGACGTCGGAAGTGTAGCGCCCCGTCGCAGCTCTCGCATACGCCTGAATGCGTCTCGTCCCTCTTACAAGGAAATAATTAGCGGGACGAATGCGGCGTCGCCGGAAACTGATTTCCCAGCGATGTCGCAGCCCGCTCAAAGGAAGAGGTCCATCCTGGGTCGATTCTTCAAGGATCCGCTGGCAACGGATCTGGAGACTGAGGCCGAGCAGGTCACGGCACCGTACGCACCAAAGGTTCCCCGAACCCGAAGGGGTAGGGGAGGCCTATCGCACGGGGTTGGGCTCTCGCAGGCGATGCGAGAGCTCAGGCAGTTAGAGGCCGACTCTGAGGAGTCGGAGTCGGATCGGGAGTCGGAAGCCGTAGCGGCTCCCAAAAAGAAGGGAAAGGGGAAGCGCTCTCCCGAGCCCACTGCTGAACTACTCTGCAGCAGGGCTGAGGAGAGCGCAAAGTCGTTAGTGGAGGTCGCCAAGAAATCGAAGCACCTCAAGGGGACGTCCGTGAGGGAAATTAGAGAGTCCTCCGACTCTTTACTCGAAATTGTGCGCGCTCTGGCGTCCAAAAATACCTCCGAGGAGGTGCGTCGGCTTCAAGCCGACAACAAACGCCTCCGGACTCAACTGGACGGTCTAATGGGGGAAATGAAGGCCCTTCGCCGGGCCTTCTCGGAGCGGGAGGTGGAACGCCCAAGGGGCCACGGTGCAAAGGCGGCCCCTGCGATGGTAGAGAGCGCTGATTCGGAGGATCCTACCGCCGACGACGCAATGGAGGAAAAGTTATCGGAGGTGCAGCTCCCGACGGCTCAATCAGCCGAGGCCGCCCCAGCCGTGGCCGTACCAGCTGATGCCGCACCCGCCGGAGGGATTTCCAGGATGGAGTTCCTCGAAAGTATGGAGTTCCTCCAGCGGGAGCTACTGGCGCAAGTCGGATTTATGGTCTCAGCTCGCCTGAAAGGCCTAGAGGTCGACGGGCGGCTGATGCCGGCTCAGGTCCGAAGGCCACCGCTTGCGGTGGACCGTGCAAGTGAGCCGCAGCCGCAGCCTCAACAGCAACGGACTGCGAAAGTTGCAACGGTCAACACCACTCTTGCCCCGCCGGCAAATATGCCGAAGGAAGCAAGAGTGGTCAAAAGGAAGACAGCGCCTTCTGCGCCAGTGGTAGTACCCTCTTCGTCGGGGGCCCGGCGCCAGTAGCGGCACCGGTCGATGACGGTTGGTCGACGGTTGTGCGGCGAGGTAGAAAGAAGCCGACAGTAGATGGGGCGACGCCCAAGGCTTCCGCTGATGGCTCCAAGCCTTCGCCAAAGCTGCCTAAGACACCGCGATCTTTGGCGGTGGTGCTGGCCCTCAAGCCAGAGGCAGTAGCGAAAGGCCTCACCTATGGTGAGGCAATAGCCAAGGCCAAGGCCTCCGTCAGCCTCAGCGCCCTAGGCATAGGGCCCGCCAAATTCCGGACGGGGATAACCGGAGCTCGAATAATCGAGCTCCCAATGGAGACATCCCCGTCTCAGGCTGATTCGCTGGCGGAAAAGTTGGGAGAAGCCCTAGGGGACGCGGCGAAAGTGACGCGTCCCGTTAAAACAGCGGATATCCGGGTCGTTGGTTTAGACGACTCGGTGACCGCTGAGGAGTTGGGGCAGATCCTGGCGCGGGCCGGTGAGTGCCCGGCCCACCATATCAAGGTGGGCCGTGTCCACACGGGGGTGCGTGGCGTCGGGGCGGCATTCGCCTCCGTGCCAGTGGAGGCGGCTAAGCGCCTGGCTGAGGCCGGGCGCATCGAAGTTGGATGGAGTTCTGCCTCCATCCAACTTCTTGAGCAGAAGCCCATGCGGTGTTTCCGCTGTATGGGCATGGGCCACCCCATACAGCGGTGCCCCTCCGCTAAGGACCGCAGCGGACTATGTTTCCGCTGCGGATCGGAAGGTCACAAGGCGGTTGACTGCATGGCGGAGCTGAACTGTGCCGTCTGTGCGGATGCCAAACGACCAGCCTGTCACCGCATGGGGGGCATGAACTGCAACCCCCCGCCGGTCAGGGGCCGTTTGGCCCCAGTGAAACTGACAGTGGCCCTAAGGAGTCCGGCACCACAGGCAGCACCGGCCGCAGCGACGGCCCAGGAGGAGCCCATGGAGACCACCAATGTCTAGTGGTCCCATAAAGCTCCTCCAAGCTAATTTGAACCACTGCGCCGCGGCACAGGATCTCCTATGTCAGACCGCGGCGGAGTGGGGAGTGGATTTGGCGATTGTGTCGGAGCCGTACTACGCTCCGCCACAATCGTCAAATTGGTTAGTGGCGGCGGATAATTCCGCCGCCATAATGCGGGCGGCGCGTGGCACAGCCCCCTCTCTCATTTTAAGAGAGAGAGGCACTGGCTACGTTGCCGCCATGTGGGGGGGAATTCTAGTTGTTTCAACTTATTTCTCCCCCAATCGCAGCCGGGCGGACTTCACAGTCTTCCTGGCTGCGCTAGAGGGGGTCGTCCATAGGACGGCCCCGGTACCAGTTCTAGTTGCGGGGGACTTCAATGCGTGGTCTACAGCGTAGGGGTCCTCCCGCACTAGCGCGAGGGGTGGAGATCTGGAGTCCTGGGTTCTGTCCCTGGGGCTCCAGATTTTAAATAGGGGCTCCATCCCTACCTGCGTCCGGGTGCAGGGCACGTCCGTGGTGGACGTGTCCTTTGCATCCCCCTCACTCGCCAGTCGAATTAATGACTGGCGAGTTGAGGAAGAAGTGGAGACCCTATCGGACCACCTATATATCCGATATGAGGTCTCCACGTCATCCCCAAGGACCCCGTTCCGCAGGGGCTCCGCGGTGAGTGCCTTCCCGCGATGGGCGCTCACCAAGCTCCGCCCGGATGTGGCGGAGGAGGCGGCGATGGTGCGGGCATGGGCAGCAGTGCCGCCCCATCTCGCCGGGGATGTCGACGGCATGGCGGATCTCTTCGCAGACGACATGAAGGTCATCTGCCAAGCCGCCATGCCGAGGGCGCAGGCCTGCCCCGAAAGGGGGCAGGTGTACTGGTGGACGCAGGAGATTGCGGATCTGCGTACCACCAGTATGAGGGCCAGGCGCGCCTACGTGCGTTGTCGTAGGCGCGCCAGAACTACACCCGACGAGAAAGCTGAACTTCGTCGGGTGTATGCGGCAGCCAAGAAGGCCCTGCGGAACAAAATCTGCAGGGCTAAGGAGGAGTCCAGGGAGCAATTTATACGGCTCTTGGACGATGATCCGTGGGTGCGTCCGTACCGGATGGTGAGGGTGAAGTTTAAATCTTCCGCTCCCCCTACCTCCGCTATGGACAGAGGGCTGCTGAATCGGGTGCTGGGGACTCTGTTTCCCGATCCCGGTCCCTTCCAGCCCCCCAGAATGGTCCCCCCGGACACTCCTCCGGTGGAAGTGGTTGCCGCCATCCCTCCCGTGTCGAACGTGGAATTCGACATGGTGAGGGAACGGTTCCGGCGCAAAAAGAAGGCGCCGGGACCGGACGGTGTCCCAAGCAGGGTTCTGGCCCTCGCCCTGGGACACCTCGAGGAGCGGTTCCGGGCGGTGCTCAATTTAAGCATCGCCTCGGGCCGCTTCCCCAGTCGTTGGAAAGCGGGCAGGCTCTGCCTGTTAAGGAAGGAGAGCCGCCCCGCTGATTCCCCGACTGGGTATCGGCCGGTGGTGCTGCTCGATGAAGCCGGGAAGTTTTTCGAGAAGATTCTCGCTTCCCGCATCATCGAGCACCTAGAGGACCAGGGGCCGGACTTGGCTAACAACCAGTTCGGCTTCCGCACCGGCCGGTCCACGATGGACGCGGTGGCCTTACTCAAGAGGTGGACTGAGGAGGCCACAGCTCGTGGGGAGACTGTTTTAACAGCCTGCCCCACGAGTGCATAAAGGAGGCACTCCGCTTCCACCGGGTGCCTCCGTATCTCCGCGCCCTCGTGGAGGATTACCTGCAAGGCAGATCCATCCTCTACGAGGGGCCGGATGGGCGCGTCCACACGTGGACAATGGCGGCGGGTGTACCCCAGGGTTCCATACTAGGTCCTCTGTTATGGAACCTGGGGTACAACTGGGTCCTGCGAGGCGACCTTCCGCCACGAACGAAGGTCGTCTGCTTCGCCGACGACACGCTTGTCGCGGCGAAGGCTGAAACGGGGGAGGAGGCGGCTCACCTTGCGTCGGTCGGCACCTCACTAGTCGTCCGACGCATCCGCCTCCTGGGCCTAGACGTGGCCCGGGGCTCCGCGTCCGAGTGGAAAGGGTCCGTATACCGGTCGAGGCGCATCTCAAGTACCTCGGCTTGGTTCTGGACCCCCGATGGAGTTTCGGGGAGCATTTTAAGCTCCTCGCTCCACGGCTGTGCGCCGCCGCAGCCGCACTCGGACGGGTCCTCCCTAATGTGGGAGGACCAGGATCGGCGTGCCGTCGACTGTATCACGGGGTGATACGGTCGATGGCACTCTACGGAGCCCCGATATGGGCGGAATGCCTCTCCCCCCGAACGGTGGCCCTCTTGCGACGTCCGCAGAGGGTCATAGCAACCCGGGCCGTGCGAGCTTATCGCACGGTCAGCCATGGCGCGGCCTGCGTTCTAGCGGGTCAAACGCCGTGGGATGTCGATGCACGCGTACATGCAGAGGTGTATCGACATCGGGTTGCCGTTAGTGAACGGGGGGGACGATCCGCTCCTGAGGAAGTGGAGCGGATTCGTACCCAGGCGCAGAGGGAGGCTCTGCGTCGATGGGGTGAGGCACTCGCCTCCCCAGCTGCCGGCCACCGGACGATCGACGCGATTCGTCCGGTGTTGGAGGAGTGGCTTGGGCGCCGGCAGGGCAGCCTCACGTTCCGCATGGTGCAGGTACTGACCGGGCATGGCTGCTTCGGTCATTACCTGCATCGAGTCGCGCGTCGGGAGGAAACACCGCGGTGTCACCACTGCGACGCTCCCGACGACACTGCCGAGCACACCCTATTGATGTGCCCGGCCTGGCGACTCCAGCGTAGCGAGCTTAACGCTGCGCTGGGAGGCGGAGACCTCTCGCTGCCGAGCATGGTCGTGGCCATGCTCCGCGGCGAAGCGGAATGGGGGGCTGTCGCCTCCTTCTGCGAGGACGTAATCTCGCAGAAGGAGGCCGCGGAGAGGGAGCGGGAGGCAGATCCTCAAGCCGCTCCCATCCGCCGCAGACGGATAGGCAGGCGAAGGCGGGCATTCGCACAAGCGATGCCCATCTAATGACCCTGCCGTAGAGGCCTGCGTGCACGGTTGGCCCCGTGCACGCCGCCGTAAGGCCCTCCGTCTGGGGATTGCCCTGGTGTTCTCGGGCATTCCCCCCTTGGCGATAGCCCGACCGGTGGGTCGGGCTTGCCCGGGCGCGTGGGTAGTGGAGTCGCAGTGTGGACCTTACCTAGCGCACCCATAAGGGCAGGGAGAACACCGGGGGGTTTTAGTGGGTAGGCCTGGCACCCTGCCAGGAGAGCCCCACACACGCTCGCTGTCTAGCCAACGGCGGGTACGGTGGTGCGGTTACGCATTTCCCCCCGAGAAAAAAAAAAAAAAAAAAAAAGGTCCAAAGTCAAAAGCTATCACAATCTTGCATTGCATCGCTTTATCATATCGTGTTTTGGTGGACGTGCTACGGGGGCTGGAGTAAATCCTTAAGCATTTCAGTATATGGAAAGGGTAGTTAACAGTGTATGGAGGAACATAGAAAGCAAATATCTGACTTTATTAATTAGTTCTGTATAGGGCAACACTCAAGTGTATAAATTTTACACAACAGAGTACAATCTAGTTATTTATCTATTGCAAGTTTGACAAGTTTGGCATCATCATCACCACAGCTCATAATGTCTCCACCGAGGGGCTCGAGCCTACCCTGTGTTAGGATGTTTAGGCCTTACTCATCCAAGCTGGCCCAGTGCGGATTGGCAGACTTCACATATACCTTTGAATTTCTTCCCAGAACGTATGCAGGTTTCGTCACGATGTTTTCCTTCACCGTAGGAGCGTCGGAAAAATGTACATAGGAAAATCCGAAAAACGAAAAACACATTGGTACATATAGCAAGATTGAGTCCCAGACCCCCCGATTAGAAGGCCAGTGCCAAGTCCACCACGGTAGCCCGAAGTTTGCATATTTTGGCGAAAAGCGTATTTGACTACATGCGATTCTGAAGTCATGCACGCTATCTGAAATGTACTCACCCTGCGATTCCGGCGACGACTCCGATTGCAGCCACTTGTCGGAAACGCGCTCGTAGCGCCGCTGGTGGGCCGGCCCCACCCACTCCCACTCCACGTCTGCGGACCATGCTGTGTTACACAGGTGAACCAAACCGATGCCCCTTAAGGCGAAAGAAATTGTCCTCACTGGGTATCGTGACTTTACATCTGCAGGCGTAGCACGGGCTGCCAAGACTGGACTCGAGTCACGCATTATCTCACAATTTCAGTGACATAATCTCTACGTCTTCAAGAGTGGCACGGCGGCGCGTATTTAGTGTAACTGGCGTGATAAAAATTTCTTGACACTCGTCAAGGGACACGTGTGTGTTACTGAGTTTTATCGCAAATTTCTTGCTCTCCGACTGCTGTTACATCTTTTAAAGCATTAAAGCCCTTGCTACAACCACAGCAGTCGGGGCACAGGCACGCCAAGAAATTTTTATAAAACTCAGTCACACGTGTTCCTTGACGAGCGTCAAGAAATTTTTATCACGTCAGTCACACTAAGCACGCGCTACTCTTTAAGACATAGAGATTATGTCACTGAAATTGTGAGATAATGCGTGACTCGAGTCCAGTCTTGGCAGTCCGTGCTACGCCTGCTGATGTCACAAGTTGGCAACGTACAATGTGGTTCTTGTGAGGGTTGCAGTTTTGCTGCGAATCTCACAAGAGCCACATGTATTATGGGTGACTATTATTACCACTTACCATCAGGTGGGCAATTTGCTTGTTTGCCAACATAGTATCAATAAAAAAATCCTAAATAAAAAAACTTGCTGTAAGGAAACATTTGCTTGTTTTTGAATCATACAAGGCATCCAACAATCATGCAGGATAGTGTTGCCGAAAACCGGTCTTGGTCTGGCAGTCTTGCAAGACTCTTGCTGCAAGACCAACGCCGATTTTCGGCAACACTTTTTCACGCAGACAAAAGTCGCTGTGGACCTTTATATGTCGACTCACCCAGGTCCTGCAAGGCGTCCAGCAGCCGCTGGTACTGCAGCGGCAGCAGAAAGTCCCGCAGACAGACCTCGCTGTCTGCCTCCACCTGCGCCTGTATTTGCGCGCGGGACCGCGGCGACATGTACGTCGGCTCCACCCACTGGTTCAGCAGCACCTAGCGAAAACCACCATTTTTGAGCCCATACCACTTTTCATTGACAGCAAGGATAAGCTAGTACTGGCCAACATCTCGTTTAATGGTAGAATAAGATCGTAGGTGAAAACATTATTTGGTGAGACTGTAGGCTTCGGAAAGTTGGCGGTAGTCTAGCGGACTTAGAAGTTTGATTATTTATTTATTTATTATTTGGCACAGTTACAAGATACAAACTAAAACATAAATTGTTACATCTAAAAAAATAAGAATATAAACTAAATTTGTATCTCTATTACAACCGCGCACAGCATGCGATTGAAATCTTGTGCGTTAAAAGGATATAATGCAATTAGTCACTGTTTTGTAGCTAACGTGTGTTCCACCTTTCCACCTGCCTGATGGAATTGACTGATGCTTGCATGGACGTGTAAATTCCATATCAAACAGTTCATTTTCCTCTTGCATTCTGCATATTTCAATCAGAATAAAAATTTGAACACAGAAAGAAAGAAAAGGGCAGAATTAATGAAATTCATTTGTTAATTGATCCAGCAATGTGAGATATTCCGGATTCAGGCCCTTTCACATTCACTTTGTATAAACCGTCTGAGCACAAAGTGAATGTTCACTCTAACTAAAGTTCTAACTTGATATTGATATTGGTAATTCTAAGAAAATGTTTTAATAAAATAAGTAAATCTTGCGACAAACTGTATATTATCATAAAATTATGTTATTATGTTGTATATTATCATAAAAAATCGTGTATGAAATGCACTTTTAGCTTTTTAAAATCACACATTTTATTAATTTGGTTAGTCTCTACTATGCCTGTAACGAGGTGCTAAATTCTAGATATAGCAACTCGTTGCATTCCCGCCTAACCTGACTACATTTTAAATCTTATGTCTGACATAATTTAATTCGTCTCGTCCGTCACTCAATTGCGGGCATCAAGGCGCATGAAAGTCGCGATGCCACAATTTAATATATTATAAATATTATTAAAATAATACTTACCCAAAGGCTGATAATAAAACTAAATAATGTAGTCGACATGTTCTTTTCAATAAAATTCAAGGCACTTATGTGGAAGTTTTTTTATTATTATGTTTATTCGCCATAGTTTCAAAATAGTCCATAATATCTGTTTCAGAGTGGCTTTTCCTTTTATAATAATTTTGTAACGGAAAATATATAAATCGGTGACACAATCCTGGTGCTTCATTTGGCTGACCTCCCTAACCACTGCACCACCGCGTCACCTGCTGCTCACCCGTCACATGCCTATGTCAAGAATTATATTTAGCACAAATTGTACCTACTCTGTTATGTTGTTCTAAAATCAAAACTAACGTGTTTCATAAATAGCAATAAGCTCATAGGTAATTGCAGGGCTTGCGAGACTTGCTGCTAGACAGAGACTATGACCAAAACCTAGAGCGCAAGACCAAGACCAGCCCACTGATTGTGTTACAAAAATCTATCGCGATCACTACAAAATCTATAATTTCAAACTACAAAGTTCATCCATTACTATTTTTTATCAGACAGTCGACACAGAATTTTATATTGACGCTGCAATGATTTGCAATTTCAAGGTGATCGTGATAGATTTTTTCAAGAAATGTGATAAATTTTCAGACAATAACCCCCCCGTGTAGGGACGCAGAACTAATGCCAACACCAAGACTGGCTAAGTCTCGTCCAGGTCTTGTCATTTGGGCGGCACTGGAAAAATGAAATATTCACTTGAGTGAACCTTCATCCGAATGAACCGTCTGAAACAGTTTTCAGAGCATTCACTCACAATCTGCGCGTGCGGTGGCGCAGCAAGCGGCAGCGCCGGCGGCGGCGGCGTCGCGGGTTCGTCCCCCGGCGCGGGCCCGTGGAACCACCCGTTGATGGACAACCGCGGCAACTCCAGCGACACCACCTCCTCAACCTGTGTCAATATACATGTTTTTTTAAATAAAATCACAGACTAAAAAGCAGCTGCACACAGACTAAATTAAGTTATTTAACGTAACTTTCTATATTTTAAATTTTAACATTCAAAAAGGACTGTGAGTAGCCAATCTTCGGTTTACCACGTGATAATCAATGACACCACGTCACTACATCGTTAACGTGGAATGATGTCGTCTTCACACCCCCTCCTCCCTACCCACCTCTCGTCCGGTCATCTACACATTGATACCCGGTGGTAGCACAGGGGAGGGGGTGATAAAGAGGGACTGTCCGGCGAGATGACTGCGTAATTGGCGAAGAAATGCCTGAGGCCCGTACCCAACAACAAGCGGAAAAAACGCAAAAAGAGATGCAATACAGTGCTACACGCTGGGGGCAGTATGCACGCGACAACGATGCGCAATATATATTATTATAATATTAATAAAGTACTGTATTAATTGGTAATACCTGGTGGTAGGAGTGTGGGCTGACACAGAAGAAAGCCAGCATGTTGTTCCTGGGCACCAGCCGCCTCACAATTTCCGTAGGGCCGTCGTCTCCTCGCTGCAGAAGTTCCAGCCTCCCCCCCATCTCAGGGTTCCAGCCGCCACTGCCCCCTTCATCCACATGTTCTACTAGGGAGAAAGTCACTTAGTTACATACAGGAGAGCGAATTATCTTTATATCAGTAGTGAAGTGATATCCTATCACTTCACTACTATCAGCGTGAACTTATGAATTTATGTACCCAAAATGATAAGACATTAAAATAAAAACGTCACAGACATACATCTCTATAGATATTGTAATCCTTAAAATTGTATGAAAACTGAGCGTGTCATTTTGTTACCAAATGTGACGTTAGAAGTGTGCTTAAAACGTTAAAAGCTATCATTATTTCGATCTCCAATTTGTTTTTGAGTTTTTTCAGGTCAAATAGTAAATGTTCTGTACCGAATGCAGAAGCAGTCAATGGAAACAATAGAGCGCTGTCAAAAAGAAACAGAGCATTGCTCTTCCTTTTGGCAAGTGAAGTACATATACGCATCGTATCTACTAAGATACATATCTCTATGGACCATAGTAGCTATTGTCTAAAATCTGTGACCTTAGTTTTGCAATCAGAAATAACTGCAAGGAGGTAACACTGTTTCGACGCTTTCGAAAATTCTGCGAAAGGGGCGATAAATAAAGTTTAAAATGGAAAGTTTATTAAGAGTCAAGGTAACAATGCGATGTCTGCAGTGGCGATGATTGCGATGGTTTGCTGGCACTTGCCTGCGTGTCCCCCGTTGACAGCGGGCTCGCGCGGCGACCACGGTGCCAGGTAGAGGATAAAGGCCACACGGCGGTCCTGGTGAAGGTCATCGTGCACCAGCAGGTGATCGCCGGGCCCGTACAGCGAACACGACGCTGACAGCGTTGACAACTGCAAACCCGTCACTGAAGATACCTATCCAGACAGGTTTATCGTGAAATTATTCAAATCTGGATTATTTGGTGTAATTTTAAAATGCGGAATTCAAATCGGAATCCGGAATAAGACTTAAATACTTAAATAATAAGGGTTTAAATATGAAATTGCCATTTTAACATACTGGCTACTTTTTAAATTGAAACCTGCATATAAAATTCCAGAGTAAATCTTTTTTTAACATCCTTATTTGTTCTGAAGTGTACAAAATTTTATGGCGCGAATTCAGTCTCTTTTTCATTCCGCTTTTTGCACTTGTGTGTATTATAACTATACATTGAAAATTAAAGCAAATTTTGAATACGAGTTCAGACGTGGAACTAGCGCAACTGAAACAGTTCGCAATATCAATGCTGTGTTGGAAAATGATGGGGGAGAGGAAGGCAATTTGGGGTGCGATATCAGACAACCCCTCGTGGTGCAGCCTGGGCAACCGGGCAGATTCTCTGCCGCGGGCTAATAGTCTCACGAGAGTCCCCTCATGGAGGGGGATCATGGGAGGGCCCGGTTCAACCTGGTGGGCCACTTCATGTGGCCAATCGCTTCATGAAGAGTGAAGTCCCTTCTTCTTTTATTAAGAAGTGGTGTGGCTTTCGCCGGAAGCCGGTTACCGGCACCTACCTTTGTTGGTGGCAGTGTTGGGCCGAGTTTCTCGCCATGGCGCTTCGCGCCTGTCGGGGATTCCCCGAGCTTCGGCTCACTCGCGCGGCGGTGGATCCAGTGGTATGGGTGGTCAACCCGTTACCCGCACTGAGCGGGCCAGGGGCCCGGCGCACTGAGCATCGAGCCGCGTGGAAGACAACCACAATAAAAACCAGTTTCAGGGTGAAGAACGGCAGAATTCTGCGCCGCTCCACAGCAGCAGAGCCAGGCGGGAAGACCGGCAACGGACATTGTTACGGGCAGGGGGTCAGCGGGAACAAGGCCTAGCTGTACTCCCCTTCTCCCTGTCTTGTGACGATGGAGAAGCTGCTCGGGGGGGGTTTTTAGTGGGTAGGCCCGGGCCGAGTACGGTCTGGGGAATCCCACATAACCTCGTGGTTTGGCTCTACCACGAGGATATGTGGGATTGCTATTGCAAAAACCGCACAATTAGAGCAATTTATAAATTGGGGTCTAGAGAGTCTGGGTATCAGTCTCGCTGAGAAAAAAATTTAAAGAATTTATATAATATTAAGCTTAGAACTATATATCAACGATGAAGTGTAATGACCTCCTAAATGACATTTTGTCTTTTTTTATAATTCTTATGTTTATGGATGTAAAATACGATTTTGCAAAAGACCACAAAACTGCATTTCGTAATGTATAATGTCAAATTAAAGATTCCTGATTAAATGATAAATTTACAATATAAAAAATTTTCGTTAATAGATTTCATTGATATGTATTTATAAAATGGGAAACATCAAGAGTAATATGAAAAAAATAGTGGTTGTCACAATTTAAATTTACGAGGCAAAAACTAACAAGCTTCTTATTCTTCTTCACAGAGTAGGAAATTTGTTCCAAGACATGGGTGTTGGCTTTATTGGGTAGACCAGCTGCTAAGGGAAATGACTATGCCTCATTAAATATTCTTTATGAGTTCATTTGTCAGCTCATAGTATTTGATTGTTTATATTGTGTGGTCTTTGGGGATTTTAGTTTCCCATGCCACAGTGAGTTCTAGAGTATTATATGTTTTAATTCTTTTGTGATGAAGGGCAAAGCTCCTTTGGGATTTTATAATGCTCTTCATATTTGTCCATCATTAGGGTCCAATCCGATGCAAGTCCAATAATGGAGTAAGGTTTATTTCCTTTTATTTGTAGTCAATCCTTTTCTGGCTCTGGCAGCAGAAAGACTAACCACTTAACATATGATTTCCAGGACTCTATCGTAGCGACGTGAATAATGACCAATCTGAACATCCCAGGGTCCAGACCTAGAGGGCGACCAAAGACGAGATGGACAGATGAGGCTAAAAAAGATCTGTGTTCATGCAATGTCTCCAAGGAGGACATGTCCGATAGAGCGTTAGATTATTTACATTCAATAAAAAGACCATCCATCAAATCAGATTTCAAATTTCACAGAGATGTGCAATCCCTGCAATGTCACAAAAATTTGTTTGTGAATTTTTTAAATGTGAAAATTAACAGCTTCTACATAAAACCAAAGAGAACTCAATAGGCATCTTTCACTCATCAAACACCTGCTTTTCCATGTGAATATCATAATCTGCTCAAACACATATGAAAAAAATTATGTCTATTAAAACTCTAAGTCGTAGAGTTTTTACCAGACCTAATGTAATATAAAAAACCGTATGTCACAGTGTTTGCAATAGAACTCCTCCGAAATGGCTTGACCAATTTTTTATTTAATTTTTTTGTTTATATCTGTTAGGTCTGAAAATAGGTTGTTGGCCATTTTTTAACCCCTAGGTAATAAGGGTGGCCCTTTCCAGAATTTCATTTTGGACAATTATTATGGCTAAACGTAGTTCGTAGGCACAGCTAATATATCTTATTTTGTACTAGCTGTGCCCGCGACTTCGTCCGCGTGGAATAGTAACTTTTGGCAGCATTTTGATTTTTGTTGGCAATTTTTTTTAAGATCTTGATAAAAATTGAAGCCTATGTTATACCTTATATAATTAGCTATCTATTAGTGAAAGTCCCATCAAAATTGGTCCAGCCGTTCTGGAGATTAGGGGGAACAAACAGACAGACAGACAAAAATTTTTTAAATTGTGTTTTTGTTATTGGTACCCGATATACATTCATACCCATTTAGTAACAACTTGTTATTTTGACATTACAAACAGACACTCCAATTTTATTTATTTGTATAGATGTATAGATATAGATAAAATGTTAAGATTTTTTTAGTCTATACATTACAACATACTATACATTACAACAATGCAACTCAATCCTAAGCATACATTTATAAAAATTATTCATTCATTCCAAACACTCTTTACTTATTCTTAAGACTGAAAAAACTGTTTATACTATTGTTAAAAGTAATAAATTTTAGACTATTTCTCTTAACAGATATATTAGCTGTTGAAAGAAATGAAACAACTTTTGGTTACAAACGATGATAGTTAGAATAGTAAACAACAATTTTATAAAAGTTTGTAAGCTAAATAGTAGACTTTTTGCTATCCTACTTATGTTAGTAAAAAGTTTCATCTTAAAATTTCATCAGTGAAAAAAATCAATCATGCTTATAACAAATAGCAACAGTATGAATGGTTCTCACCCAACTCATGACTTCAGTCTTTAAAAGCTCATATATCCCTCTTATGCTCCTTTGCCATGTGAGGTTTGCTAAGTCTGTTGTCTGGTGGAACTCATATAAGTCCATCTTTTTCCGCGTCCAGTCAAGAGTATTCATGTCATCTACAATGTTGTTAATGATCTCTGGATTGGCCAGGAAGTCTTGTAGCTGGCACACATTGAAGGGATCACATGTAAGTATGACCTCATTAGTTGACAAGTCTTTAGTATCCTCCCAGTGTGATTTTAACCTGTCTATTGTTTCTTGTGACTGCAAAACACAAACATGTTATGAATGTATTAATGAAGATATAAAAATGTTAGAAAGTCAGCATTCAAAGAAGCTGATTTTACAAAATTACATTGCAGCAGGATTAGGATATATTTAAAATATAACTGAATAATCTGAAGGTCAATTCTGTCAGGAACCAAATTTGAAACATAACAACTGGAATGTCTTTATGATCATTATATTCCAAACATGATATTTCTGGAATAAAATCATTTCAAAATTTTCAAAATCAATCTCAGTAATAAATAGCTCTAACTTGTTTTGTGTGCTATATTGTTAATTTATCACACCATTGCATAATTTGCAAATTTTTCTGTATTTAAGCAATAAAGCTGTAAATGAAACAAGCTCATATGTTCCATTTTTTAAATCAACAAAATTAAAATACTTTATTATTACATAGGTCAGCAACATTACTAATACTAATTTCACTTCTGTTGGAAATTTAACCTGTATTAGTCCTTTTATTACTTATAGCTACATGAAATTTTATAATTAATTTCACCCTTGGCCTGAAATATTTCTCTTTGTTATATTGCAAAAAAGACTGAACTATTTAGGTGTAGCCTGTCTTGCTTTGATTTAGTCATTTATTTTCCTCAAAATTAGTCTAATGAATTAATATCCAAAATAACCTTTAAATGAAATCTAAATTCAGCATTGGGTATTTGCATTCAATTAAAGATGAACAGCAATATTATTGTATTTTTTTTTTGTAGATATAAGACTGGCCAATTTCACCAATCTTAGCTTAGCCTAGGAAACTCCTAAGAAGTATGCTGTCACTATTTGTCTTTAATGAAAAGAATGTGACAGCATGCCACCTAAAAGTATCCTAAGCTCAGACAATGTTGTTGAAATTGGCCATAAGACTTGAGTGTTTCAACTCCAAATGGGACTCAAATCCAACATATACATTACCATCAAATCAGGTGAAGGCCAAAAGGTTCACATAGCTGTTCACATAGAAACTATTTATTTCACATAGTCAATATTCACTATATTGGTAATATGTTAAAAGCCATGCTATGCCCTTACTTTTAAAATAGGATTAAATTTAGGGTCATCCATCCGGTTTGCTCGAGGGTTAAGTTGTGTTCTCACAGGCTTGCTCTTATTATTGTATTTATTATCAGTCACAATTATTGAGTCATCTTCCCAGGGAGAGTCCGAGTCGGAGCTGTAGTCTGATGATGATGATGATGTCGAAGACGAAGAGTAATCGGCTGAAAAATAGTACAATATTGAACTAGGAACTACAAACATTTAAGTTTCCCGCGTATAATTGGAGTTTTCAGTCAATAAATACGACGTAGGTATCCGCTGTCCTTACCTCCTCGAATCCTTTTGACCTCGTCAGCGGAGGCCTGATAAGAGTTAACTGCACACACGTCCGAGTCATCACTTTCTGTATCAGATATTTCTATAACTGTGCTCGATAGCCGCCGCTTGGCGGGCGGACGCCGAGTCTCCGAGGACGCGCTGTCGCCGCCGCTGCCACCAGCCTCGTCCTGTGTTGGCGCGCCGCTTGAGGACGGCTCCTCATTTTCGTGGTTTGAAGAGCTCATACTGCTAAACTACACTACATAATACACTAGCTTTCCGAAAAAAAAACATATTATTCAAAGTCTAACCTCAAACTTTGTTGACGTATGTATTGACAGTGATGCCAAGCTCAAAAAATGGCCTCTTCTTCTTCTTATTTTTGTTGATGGCAATTCACTCCTCTTCAACGTCTTGACCATGGAATTATTACTCAAACAGGAATGAGCTCTTGCTTAAAAAAGTGTGCCGAGCGAGAGATAAATAACTGTACCGTTTGTCTCTTTCGTAAGTTTGTTGACCACAAATTCTACAAAATAGGGATTTTTTCTTAAAAACAATGACATTTAACCTGAAAGATACTGATCGAAGACCTGAAAGAAGATGATCATAATATGCTTAATAATCACGATTTTTAAGGAAGAGATCGCTTTTAGCGACAAGGTTGCCCTATGTACAATTAGTGTTAAGTGTATTATTTATACGTTGAATTTAAGCTGGTTGGTGTTGTACAACAAAGAAATATTATATTCTATTATTTCAAAATGGGTTGCGCAAAAGAATTTATATCTGCTTTTCAATACAAGATAGGTTTTATTAATATAATAATTATTTAAAAAATAATGAATGTCAATGATTGTCTTTCAATAGATGGGTCTTTCCAATCAGTATATTATGTTGAACCCACCGCCACATAACAGATAATCAAATATGTCAACTTGTCAAAAATGAGTCAACACTAAAATCTCTCTGTGATATTTAAATACATACCTAGTAAAAGAATGAGTAATATTTTAAAAAGAAAAGAATCAAAAACATCAGTGTGAGTCGAATTGTTTCAACAATATTTAAAACTTTTGTAGTTTCGCCAATATCTTGAACATAATGTTTATGCCAATTCTTTTTTCTAATAACTTTACATCGCATCGTGTAAGCTAAACAATAAATAACTAATATAAATTACTTTTATTGAAAAATGTTAAAAATTGCGATAATATTTATTACCATGTGGTCACCCTACTACAATGACAACGAAAATTACTGACATTGACAAAGTATCGTTGTTGCAATATAACATTTTTTGAATACTACCACTAGAATATTTCCTGCCCCCGTAGCACGTCCGCCAAAACAAGATATGATAAAGCGATTTATCGCGGTGAACTGTCAAATTACGACGAAACCCTATTGTCTTTTGACAGTTCACTTCACCTAAAACTATGGGGGTAATTCTGAAGTTACCTGCACTAAAACTAAAACTAAAATTAAACATATAATTTTAAATTAGTTTTAGGTAATTCGTATTCTGAAACGCCGGACTCTCTTAATTTAAACTGTACTTGACAATTACTTAAATTGAATACACAGATTATAAATACACCTAGTGCTGTAGAAAAACGGGATAATTTAGAAACATTAAAAACAGCTATATTCTACTAACTTTACTATCAGAATATATTAATTTAAGATTTGATCGTATTTGTAAATAACAGAAAAGAAATTTTATTATTTATCATTCATTTTATCACAAAAGAAAAATTATTCGACATTTATTCTGCGATTTCGCGCCTATGCTATGAAATAAAAAAAAATACGTGGTAGTCGCTCAAGGGCGTTGAACGGATTGCAGTAACCAAATCTTTTATCTCCCTCTTTCACATGATTTTTTATTTCTCTCTCATTCTGGTAGATGACATTATAGAATATGGCCGCCAATATCATCCAATCACGTAAGAGTATTTCAGTAATAAACGTCAGAGCGTTTTACAACCATCAAATTCGATGGTTGTTCGGTTGTAACTCGCGCCGACGCTCAAAGGTCTTGAACGGGCCGGTTGTTTCACCCGGTTGTCACGCTCGAAGGCATTGAACGGGGTTAGAGCGAAAAGTTGTACTTCGCGCGAAGGCCCTGAACGCGCCTCTGTAGTTGTATAGATAGGTACTTCGTGACTTCCTCTGAATTTTAAAATTGCGTATTTTGTTTCATTAGTAATTTTTGTTTTCTTTCATAATAACCGCTGTTATTTATTGACAAATAATAGTAATTGCTAGGCAACAAATCTTAGATAGGCATACTTCTATCTACAGATAGAATATTAATTTCTTTGTAAGAGTAAATACATACATATATAGCCTACCTATCATCTAAATGTCAGTACTATTAGACTACTTGGGAACAAACAAATTACAACTCACGACTTGGCAATTGATGCTATAAAAGCCTTTCCTATTGTATAATAAGTTTCCTGGTGCTGTAGGGTGTGTCAGTGGTGGAGCAACAATACCAATATGTGTACCATTTTTTTTAACGTTGGGAAATGCGTTACGCCTACCTCGCGCTTGGGTAGGCGCGAGGTTATGTCGGACTCTCCGCGGCCACTGGGGGCAGAGCGCCAGCCAGAAACCGCGGCCTACCGACTAAAACCCAACGATGCCCCCTCACAAACGCCTTGGCACGAGAACGTCCATCACCGCCGCATCCTCCCCGTCATCTGACGAAGAGGATACGTCGGGGAGGGACGCCCCGTCGCCGGACAAGGCCATGGGAACCCTTTCGGACACTTCCATGACCTCGTCAGCGTCTGCTCGCCTATGGCGAGCCCCTCTCACCTCCCTAAAATGGGAAGGCCGGCGATGCTCCTGGGCATTAGGAGTATCGACGACTGGCGGTGGCCTGTGCAATGCAGGACTCGGGCTTCCCGGGCCCGCGTCCCGCTGGTCACCGTCAGGTGGAAGAAGGCGGGCGAACTGCCGTCTCCTCCGCCCCGTTCTTCTGCGGCGGCAGGGAACTGCCGCTGGGTCACCTTCTCTGGCCTGTTCTGCCACCTCCTTCTGTGTGGAGGTAATCACACAGTTTGCTGCATTCCAGGCCTCGACCAAGATGTGTACCATCAACAGCTCCAAGTGTGTTTGGCATTCCATATATTTGTAGAAACCTAAATAGAAAAAGGACGGAGAATGTTAATGTATTTCTTAATAATTATTTCAAAATATTTTATTACTATGTAAGTAGGTGCTCGCTCACTCTGCCTTGACAAGGTCCTTTTCTATTGCTGTTTTAGGAAATTAATTTTTTTTGTGGAGTTAATTTGCGCAATATTAAATCAGTGACAACAGTGACAGCTCTGCATGACCAAAGGCTGGCTAAAACCTTTAAATGTTCCGGTAAAGTGCAGCTTGCGAGCGGATTGGCGAGGAAAACGAAATATTTTTCTAAATTTACGTTCGGGCATAGTAAATGGGTCTGATTTGTCCCTCAACTTCCTCACTTTTACTTTTTCTTCTCCTATTCTATAACATAAATAAGTCGATACTTTACAAATATATTTTAAAACTATGAGGCTCTCTAATTTTATTTAGTTATAGGGGGTGATTCTGAAGCGATCACCTAAAACTATAACTAAATAAAATTAGAGATAGAAATGTCAATCACCGTTTGGTATTCAGAACTCACAAGTTAACTCTAAAATTAAGAGTGACGTTACTAAACTACTCAATTTAGTGTTAGATGTTATTTTCGTATTCTGACATGCTTCCTAAATCTAATTTTTCCTATAATTTTAAATATGTCAAACTAATTTTAGGAGGTGAACTTTTAGGTGCCGTCTAAATTTATCTTGTTACTTTTTAACGATTTTCTAACATTATCGAAGGCATTTTTTTTGTGCAACTTGCCAAATGGATGATGAATTGATTGTTATGGCATTAATAGTCTTCAGAAAGGTAAAATATTTGTTTTATATAAAAAATTAGATAAATACCTGCCTCATAGTTTCAAATATATTTGTAAAGTATCGACTTATTTATGTTATAGAATAGGAGAAGAAAAAGTAAAATTGAGGAAGTTGAGGGACAAATCAGACCCATTTACTATGCCCGAACGTAAATTTAGAAAAATATTTCGTTTTCCTCGCCAATCCGCTCGCAACTTGATAGAAGCTATAGACTGCACTGAAGTACAGATTTGCTCCTTACCGGAACATTTAAAGGTTTTAGCCAGCCTTCGGTCATGCAGAGCTGTCACTGTTGTCACTGATTTAATATTGCGCAAATTAACTCCACAAAAAAGTTTAATTTCCTAAAACAGCAATAGAAAAGGACCTTGTCAAGGCAGAGTGAGCGAGCACCTACTTACATTGTAATAAAATATTTTGAAATAATTATTAAGAAATACATTAACATTTCTCCGTCCTTTTTCTATTTAGGTTTCTACAAATATATGGAATGCCAAACACACTTGGAGCTGTTGATGGTACACATATT
This sequence comes from Schoenobius gigantellus, assembly GCA_963935595.1. NCBI lineage: Eukaryota > Metazoa > Arthropoda > Insecta > Lepidoptera > Crambidae > Schoenobius > Schoenobius gigantellus. The sequence goes on along the minus strand of OZ012541.1, from coordinate 41,417,212 downwards.
GGTCGAGGCCTGGAATGCAGCAAACTCCTTCTGTGTGGAGGTAATCACACAGAAGGAGGTGGCAGAACGGGCCAGAGAAGATGACCCAGCGGCAGATCCCTGCCGCCGCAGAAGAACGGGGCGGAGGAGGCGGCAGTTCGCCCGCCTTCTTCTTCCTGATGGTGACCAGCGGGACGCGGGCACGGGAAGCCCGAGTCCTGCATTGCACAGGCCACCGCCAGTCGTCGATACTCCTAATGCCCAGGAGCATCGCCGGCCTTCCCATTTTAGGGAGGTGAGAGGGGGTCGCCATAGGCGAGCAGACGCTGACGAGGTCATGGAAGTGTCCGAAAGGATTCCCATGGCCTTGTCCGGCAACGGGGCGTCCCTCCCCGACGTATCCTCTTCGTCAGATGACGGGGAGGATGCGGCGGTGATGGACGTTCTCGTGCCAAGGCGTTTGTGAGGTGGCATCGTTGGGTTTTAGTCGGTAGGCCGCGGTTTCTGGCTGGCGCTCTGCCCCCAGTGGCGAGGTATGCGTAACGCATTTCCCAACGTTAAAAAAAATGGTACACATATTGGTATTGTTGCTCCACCACTGACACACCCTACAGCACCAGGAAACTTATTATACAATAGGAAAGGCTTTTATAGCATCAATTGCCAAGTCGTGAGTTGTAATTTGTTTGTTCCCAAGTAGTCTAATAGTACTGACATTTAGATGATAGGTAGGCTATGTATGTATGTATTTACTCTTACAACAGAAATTAATATTCTATCTGAAAGAATGCCTATAGAAGTATGCCTATCTAAGATTCTATAGAAGTATGCCTATCTAAGATTTGTTGCCTAGCAATTACTATTATTTGTCAATAAATAACAGCGGTTATTATGAAAAGAAAACAAAAATTACTAATGAAACAAAATACGCAATTTTAAAATTCAGAGGAAGTCACGAAGTACCTATCTATACAACTACAGACTACCACGTAATTTTTTTTATTTCATAGCATAGGCGCGAAGCCATCACAATCGCAGAATAAATGTCGAATAATTTTTCTTTTGTGATAAAATGAATGATAAAATTTCTTTTCTGTTATTTACAAATACGATCAAATCTTAAATTAATAATTTCTGATAGTAAAGTTAGTAGAATATAGCTGTTTTTAATGTTTCTAAATTATCCCGTTTTTCTACAGCACTAGGTGTATTTATAATCTGTGTATTCAATTTAAGAAATTGTCAAGTACAGTTTAAATTAAGAGAGTCCGGCGTTTCAGAATACGAATTACCTAAAACTAATTTAAAATTATATGTTTAATTTTAGTTTTAGTTTTAGTGCAGGTAACTTCAGAATTACCCCCATTGGCATTATTATCGCGTCTATTGATTCGGTCCGGGCGTGAGCAGTCTGAGTACTGTGAGTAGTGTAATCTCGAAACGGAACAGGGCCCAGGGGGTGCGTTCGGGGCACAGAACAATATATCCTTGTTCGGGGAATGGCTAGCCCGATCACGACCCTACTTTCTACTGGGGCGGAGAAGTTACTGCTGGAGGGTGGTTTAGCCGGGTATGGGTTTTTTTTACCCGAGTCCCTTATACAGCGCGCTATAAGCTATAAACTTCTAGTACGCTATTAAATAGGAACGCTATGATAAAGCGCGCTATAATTTAGGAAACCTGCCCCCCTAGCACGTCCACCAAAACACGATATGATAAAGCGGTTTATCGTGGTGAACTGTCAAAATACAAAAGGGTTTCGTCGTATTTTGACAGTTCACCGTGATAAATCGCTTTATCATTTCGTGTTTTGGTGGACGTGCTACGGGGGCTGTGGCGGCCGGCAAGCGCGTTAAATCTTGAAGCGCGATAGATCTTCTAATGCGATGCGCCACGTCTCTTACTTTACTTTTTGGTCTCGTATCATGCTATAAATACCTTGGGAAGATGGCAAAGCTGGGCGCCCCTATGCCAAAATATGTTGACCATATGACCACACACGTATAGGATTGTTCCAGAAGTGAAACTACAAGAATAATTTCTTCACTTAATTTATTTTATTCACCACACAATATTATACCACTCGGTAACACAACTTAAGTAACGACCGCTCTATGAGAGAACTTGAAACATAATGCCCAAGAAAGCCACGTTGCGCCCCGTCCTAACATTTCTGCGAGCACGCGGCGCAGCGCGGGCACTCTGTTTCCGGTTGTGGTGTAATTAATGTCAACGCGCTACTTTTAACATAATTTTGTATCAAAATGTTAAATATTGTGTTTCTTATAATTATACCTTAAAATTATAATGAATATTGCTTACACTTATAAGTATGCCTTAAATTATAATTAATATTGCTTACAGCTCAGCATTTCTTATAATTTTACCTTAAATTATAAAGAATATTGCTTACACTTATAAGTATGCCTTAAATTATAATTAATATTGCTTACACACGTTATATAAAACTATTTAACGTGCGGCCGCTGCCACACAAATTATATTACTGCCATTTGGTATCGTTTCGTGTCGCAAGTAAGAGCGATTGAAATTGCAATTGAAATAATTTTTATGCCATTACGATAGAAAAATACAATGGTACGGTAAGCTCCCATTCAAGTTTTACATTTGAACTACGAAAACGGCCACTATTACGAGCGACATATGAAGGGTTCAAAGGTCAAACAGTATAGCTTGACTAGGAGCTATTATTATTGTTATTTATTGGTAATTCAATTCTAGATTTTCGAAGTGTGCCATGCGAGTTTACCTCGCCTCCCGCAAGATGTGGCAGAAAAATGTATACTGTGATTTGTTGCGCACCATCGCCATAGGCTAAGTGCTCGTTAAAGAATAACATAATGATCGCGATGTAACGTACGGCAGAAGCAAACGTAAAAGTAACGTACGGCAAAAGCGTCTAATAACTGTAGCTCTTATGCCATTACTGGAATCATGTTCGTTTCGTTAAAAGGTCCTACTCACGATGAGACCCTACTCAAAATATCCTGAGAGTTTACCGGCGGTAGACTCTGTACCAGGGTCGTCTGCATGGGTACCTCCGTCTTACCTATGTGTGCCGCAAAGCAGTAATAGTTGCATTGCTGTGTTCCGGTTTGAAGGGTAAGATATTTGACTTTACATCTGAAGTCACAAGTTGGTAACGTACAATGTGGTTCTTGTAAGGGTTGCAGATTTGCTACGAATATCACCAGAGCCACCATGTATTATTGGTGACTGTTACCACTTAGTTTACCATTACCAACTTGTCAGCAATTAAAAAAAATCATGTAATATGCGTCCGTGCTCAAGAAAAACGGTAATGATTTCGCGTCACGATCTTATTAAGGTACTGAGCGGAGTACAAAATAGCGAAAAGTTAAGACGAATCCCAGGGGGTGCGTTCGGGGAATGGCTAGTCCGATCCCGAGCGTGCCTTGCTAACGCTACATATTGTCTATTTGCTCAATTTGGACCAAAGCAATATCAACTAAAGTGGTCTGTGCATGGACTTGTTTGATGGGTCTGTTGAGGTCTGTGCAATCAATCAACTTGTCACGGGCAATTGGGATATTTTGTGTGGGGCGCGAAAATTCGAACGGGTATCTTGTATTTACTATAAATATTTGATAAATCCTTAACTAGCGTCCCTTTTTTATTAGTTATTGTGTGTAAATATTTGTACATAGAATTATTTTGTTGAGTTAACTACATTTAGTTATTCAAAATGAATGAAGAGAGTGGCGGCGGAAAAAATTCTGCCGCCAAACGCAAGTTTCAAGATGTCGATTCTCCTCCACATAAAATGGCGGCATGTTATAATTCTTCGAAAAGAGTTTTATTTAAAGACTACACGCACATTTATACGGAAGATTCTAAGAAAGAATATCCAATTTTGCTTTCATCTTCAACTCCTAATACAAAACTTGATTTATTAAAAACAAATTCCATTCTTAAATCTTGCACTGGATTAAAATATGTGAAGCCCATTGGAAACTTCTTGCTTAATGTTTTTTTCAATAACAAGAATAATGCAAATTCTCTTCTTCTCGGGAAATCATTATTGAAATCCCAGAATTGGCAAGCTAAAATCCCATATGATCATCTGGAAAGTTTAGGAATAATCAAAGCTCCAGTAGATATTTCAGAAGAAGATTTATTGACAAACTTAAAAGCAAATAATGAAATTATTGGTGTGAAAAGATTCTCCAGAAAAAAATCTGATGGCTCCTTCTCTCCGACTCCTACAGTTTTGCTCACATTCTTGAGTTCCACTCGACCAGACCATGTGACATATTAATTTATTTGGTTTGATGTGAAGAAATATATATATAGCCAGTTAGACAATGCTTTATTTGCTATAAGTTTGGACATGGTCGTGGGTCTTGTAAGAGTCAACAAATTTGCTCAATTTGCTCGGGTAACCATTTCTTCAAAGAATGCTGCAACAAAGAAAATGTAAATTGTGTTAATTGCAAAGGATCTCATCTAGCAGTCAGTAATTCATGCCCAATAAAACAAGCAAAAGTTCGTGAACTTAAGGACAAAATAAGTGGCAAGCAAACATATGCTACTGTAGCGGCTAAAATTAAGGATTCAAACCCACAACCAGAGCAGAAATATGCTTATAGTTCGAAATTAGTTAATACTCCCCACAAAAGACTTTTGTATACAGATATCCTCAACTCCGATGATGTACTTAATGTCATAACAAAAACTATGGTAGATTTAATGAAGAAAGAAGATGCTATCTCTACCAAGCTCATAAAAGAATTGCTGATTTCCAATTTCTCATCCTAATTTTTTATGGATAGTGACATTGGAATTAAACATTTTAATATCATGCACTGGAACTGTCGTAGCATCACTCAAAAATTAGACGAACTCAAATTGTTTATTTCATCCCATAGTTTTAAAATTGATATTATTCTGTTAAATGAGACATGGTTAAACTTACCCAAAACTATTAAGATTCCAGGTTTCAAGATAATTCGCCGTGATTCTGACCGTCCTCATGGTGGTGTTGCGGTGGCTATCCGAGATAAGTTCTCTTACACTATGATTGATACTCGGTCTAGTTACCACTTTCAAAATTTATTCATTTCTGTTAAATGTGGTTCGATTGTAATTGATATTCTTTGTGTTTATATTCCACCTTCTCCTAATGGTAAATTTAATTTAAGCATGCTTAATGGATCTTTCTCCTGTATAAATAGCAGAAGATACTTAATAATTGGTGATTTTAATGCTCATAACATAGCTTGGGGTTCACGATTGAATGACAGAAGAGGTAATATTATTAATTCTTTTGCAGATGAACACAACCTTGTATGTCTGAACGACTTTTCTAACACAACATTGGCGCCGCACGGCCAAACTGGCAACGTTTTGGATTTAGCTTTTGCTTCCTCTGGGGTAAGTTCCAGCTGTTCTTTCTCTGTGCATGATGATCTTCTGAGTAGTAATCACTACCCGCTTTTCGTAAGCATTTTGTATAATAGTCCTAACAGTAATAATAACGCTTGCTGGTCTCATAACCTCAACTCAAATGTTATTTTGGATAATTATTATTCTTCATGTTTATCTAATATAAATTTCAACAAAATTGACTGGATACTGTTTTCACAAGTATGCGAAAGTAGGTTTTCTTCCTTTTCTTTAAATCAAGACCCTTTTGAAAGCACAAATTATATTACTGTTACAGATAGGAATCAGTTAGTTATAGTACTCTGTGTCAGTAGTTCAGTACTCTTTGCACAAATTATAGTTTGAAAGTTACAATTCATTCACTAAAATTCTGTGATTCTGAGCGAGTACACAGACTACTGAGAAGATACTACGTATAGCGAGTACTTTTGACATTTCCTCAGAAAAATAGTAATACTAATAATTGCCATAGTAAAAAACGTAAGGCCGTTATATGGTGGAACGATCTATGTTCTAAAGCAGTCAACGAAAGTAGGTTTGCTTTGATTTCTTACAAACGTTATCCAACTTTGGAAAATTATTTGCTGTACAAAAAACTTGACGCTAAAAAGAAAAGAACTTTGTTTGAGCAAAAACGCTTAAGCTGGTCCAAACTCTGTGATTCATTTAACAGAAAAACACCCTTAAAATTGATTTGGGATTATATTAAAAAAATTAAATTTGCCAAGTTAGGTACAAGCACCAGTTCTCATTATCTCAATAATCCATCTAATGCAACTGAGTTTTTAACTAAAATAGCTTCTCCTAGTCCTTTAATTTCTTTTAATAATCTTTTTTCGTTTTTTCTAGATAAAGGTTCAAATTCAGCGACATGGATTCGAAAACCATTCGAGTTTCATGAATTTGAAGCTTCATTACATAACAAAAGGAACTCGTCCCCAGGTCCAGATTTCATCCCTTACTCAGTCATAAAAAAACTACCTACGAAAGTAAAAAATATTCTTTTAAATACTTATATTTAATCAATTACGGTTGCATAAAGTAGTTCCTTCGATTTGGAAAATTCAGTTTGTTGTTCCTATATTAAAACCTAACAAAGATTGTAATAATTTAGACCCATATAGACCAATTTCATTAACCTCTTGCTTTGCGAAACTATTTGAAACTATGTTAAAAAATCGACTGGAATGGTTTATTGAACACAACTCTTTAATACCAGATCTACAATTCGGTTTTCGTAAAGGTAAAAGTACAATGTACAATTTAAGTTGCCTCATTGGTGATGTACAAAATAATCTCAAAAACAATAAAATTACACTAGCAGTATTTTTGGACATCAAAGGTGCGTTTGACAACATTAATCACGATTATTTAATGGAATGTTTACATTCACTGGGTATTCCTGGTCATGTTTTACAATGGATGTATAACTTTCTGCATGGCCGCACATTATTACTTAAAGTTAAAAATAATTTATATGGTCTTAGAAAAACTTTTAAAGGTACTCCACAGGGTTCTGTAATCTCTCCATTCATTTTTATTCTATCATTAGTACATGTAATGAAATTAATACCAAGTTCTATAAATTATTCCTTTTATGCTGATGATCTTGTTTTATATCTGGCCTGTGAAGATGTTTCACAAGGAGAGCAAGCAATGAATAACTGTCTGCTAACTTTGGGTAGCTATTTCAAAAACCGTCTCGGTCTCGAAATAAATGTCGGGAAAAGTTCAGTGATGGCTTTTGCTCATTATGACTGTTTAGTAACTCCTAGCATATTATATAATAATAGTATTATTCCCTTCAAATCGTCTGATATGTATTTAGGTATTATGCTTGACTGTAATCTATCCTGGGAGTCACATATCGCACATATTTGCAAAAAAGCAGAGCTTCGACTTAATATCTTAAGGTCCTTAGTTGGTGTGAATTGGGGTGCTGACCCTAAAATTCTTAAAAATGTGTACGTATTAGGAATGTTACGAATGTCATATTTTTACATTCGCGAATGCGAATGCGAATGTTTGGAGTGCGAATGTTGCGAATGCGAATGTTTACTTTAGATATCAAATCAGGTAATTAAAAAAAACAAATAAATGAATTATTAATCATTTTTATTAGGTAACTAGAAAAAACTGACGGATATACCATTTTAGGTAGTTTTAATTAGCTTTAAGTGATAGTGACAGGCATAAATTCAATGGGGTGCGATGTCAGACAACCTCCTTGTGGTGCACCCTGGGCGACCCGGCAGATTCTCTACCGCGGGCTAATAGTCTGACGAGAGGACCCCCATGGAGAGGAGGCGTGGGATGGCCGGGTTCTACCTGGCGGGCCACTTCGTGTGGCCATCCGCTTTATGCGGCAAAGGGCGAAGTCCCCTCTTCTTGTCTTAAGAAGAGGTGTGGCTTTCGCTGGAAGCCGATTTCGGCGTTTACCTTTGTTGGTGGCAGAGGTGAGGCGATTCCTATCGCCATTGTGCTTTGCACCTTCTGGGGATTTGCCCTGAGCTTCGGCTCACCCGCGCGTCGGTGGATTCAGTGGGGTCTGCCGTCGGGCAACCCGTTACCCGCACTGAGCGGGCCAGGAGCCCGGCGCACTGAGCATCGGGCCGCGTGGAAGACAACCACAGTAAAAAACCAACCGGGGTGTAGAGCGGCGCAATTCTGCGACGCTCCACAAAGCAGCAGAGCCAGGCGGAGAGTCCGGCAACGGACATGTCACAGGCAGGGGGTCAGCGGGAATAAGGCCTGGCTTTTGTCCCCTTCTCTCTGTCTTGTGACGGACGGAGGAGCTGCTGGGGGGGTTTTTAGTGGGTAGGCCCGGGCCGCATACGGTCTGGGGAGTCCCACATATCCTCGTGGTTTGGCTCGACCACGAGGAATGCGTAAATGCATTTTCCCCCCTCCCAAAAAAAAGGCACAAATTCAATACCCTTTCAAAAGCGGAATATTGTATTTTAGATGACATCGATCGACGACACGTCACGCACGACTTCCGTATACATTCGCATTCGCAAAACATTCGCATCATTTGATGCGAATGCGAATGTTGAAGCGAATGTTTAAAATGATGCGAATCATTCGCTTATGCGAATGCGAATGCGAATATTCGTAACAACCCTAGTACGTATCTTTGATTCGCAGCCAGTTTGACTATGGATGTGTATTTTACTCGCACGCTTCTAATTACTTGCTTCGTAAACTCGACATATTACAAAATAAAGCACTACGGATTATTACAGGCGCTATGATGTCTTCACCAATCAATTCTTTGGAAGTGGAAGCCGGGATTCCTCCATTACTTATTAGGAGAAGTTATTTAACAGATAAATTTTGTCTTTTAGTTAGTCGCGACAATGTTGTGGTCAGACGTTTTTTAGAAAATTACTATATTCCTAATTTTAATAGCATTCCTTTAATTTTGACTCCTACTATTAATGCATCTATTGCCTACTTAAATTTTGAATTCCAAGACATCGTTCATTGGGTAAGTTTAATTCCATGTTTCTCATACAATTTAGATTCCATGATTTGCGACGTTCCAGTGACTATAACGCGCTTTGTATCAAAATATGAGTTTTATGAGTACTTGAAAGAGAAATGCAATTTTATAAAAATTTATACTGATGGTTCTAAAACTTAACATCGCACCAGCTTTGCTTTTTATGATGCTTGTAAAAAATTTGGTAAAGTTTTTGCATGTGATACTCATTTTTAAATTTTTTCTGCAGAACTGTTAGGTTTAATTTATGCTGTTAAATATATTTTAGATAACTATGTTGGATTACAATACCGTAATTTTATAGTACTTTGTGATTCTATGTCTGTACTTCAAGCCTTGCAGCAAAAGTGTATTAGTAGTAACCATAATTATCTTATATATAATTTAAATGTAAATAGTATCTGCATCGAGTTCTGCTGGGTGCCTGGACATTCGGGCATTTTCGGTAATGAACTTGTAGACAAACTTGCGCGATCGGCTTCAAATATCACTACTATTGATGACTACAAAGTACCACAAAGCGATTTAATAACATGTCTGAAGAGTGATATGATTAAGTGCTGGTCAACAACATTATATGAAAGTCGTCAAGTAAAAGGAAAATGGCACGCCGAAATTGTCCCAATGCCAAGTACCAAGGCATGGTTCGATGTAACTTCTTATTTGGATAGAAATTATATTACTTGTTTTTGTAGATTAAGGCTAGGTCACTGTTTTCCTTCACATCTTTTTCGTCTTAGGTTAAGTAACGACTCTAAATGTAAATACTTTTTTCAAAGAAAATTGTGATCTTCAACATCTTTTCTTTAATTGTACATATTTTAACTTACAACGTCTGCTTTTTATTTCTTCTTGTATAGATATATTAAAATCAAATAATATGCCTCAAAATTTGCAAATTTTATTAAAAAATATTAAATTGTACGATATCCTAATATATAAATTTTATATTGATTGCTTTGGTCCATTATAATAGTTTAGTTTAGTTAAATGTTCTACTTATGTATCTGATATTTTTAAAAGTTTCTTGGTATACTTAATGTTTGTTTTTCGTTAATGTTTTATCTAAGGGGCCGTTCGAAAACTCGTGAAGTTTTCACTCGGTAAAAAAGAAAAGGATAGATATATTGCGAGAAAGAGAAGTTTAACTGGTTTTCAAACGCTAGCGAGTGATTTTCGCACTTCACGAGTTTTCAAACGGATTCTGTCAGTTAAAAACGAAAAGAGTTCTTGTGTTTTGCAACGCAAACTAGCTTTATTTTACAACTGCACAAAGCTTTACTTAACATTTGTAAACTTTAACTTCACATTATAAACGAAATCAGTAGTCACCTTAGATAAAGAATGAATAGATAGGACGTGACCGTATACCCGTAAGGGACAGACATAGATGACGTCATACCTGCCTAAAGTAGATGGGTATACCAGTGTTGCTTTAAGTTTTACCCTACTTTATGTTTATAGTGGCTTTTACCACTATAAACATATAGTAGGGTTGATTGATCTACGTATTTTTTTTGAGACATTTTAATGAGCGCCCCTCGCTCAATAATATGTCTCAAAAAATAAAAGTGGGAGGAAGTTGCGATTTTTTTTATTGAATTCTTCATTCAACCTTCGCCGCAGTCTAAAGTTATTTTCACTTTTAAATAAAACTACACTTTTCGGATTTACTCGAGTATATTTCGTTTTAAAACATTTTACTATTATTTATTTAAGCTATTATGTAAACATCTTTACAAATATAAGAAAATATATTAGGAATCATCATCCACACGCGTCCACTGCTAGACATAGGCCTCTCCAAGTGCTCGCCACTGAGCACGATCCGCGACCATTCGCTTCCAGCTTTTGCCAGCTAGGTACCTTGCGAAGATCGTCGCTCGATTAAGAATACAGCGGGCAATAATCATTGTTTTTTTTTATCTCTGCAGTTTATTTAAAATCCAATATTTACACATTTACTAAATATTTGTGAAGATTTAGAAAATGTATAATATTAAATTTTAAATAAACATTTTCTAAAATTAGATTTCAATAGCACCGTTATTGTCATCGAATAAAGGACTTCGGCTTACAGAGATAAAATTCACTACAATACAGGTAAAAATTCACTTGGGCTGGGTAAGTTCAAGAATTGAACTACTGATACCGCACTCAATATGGTGCTAAAAGCCCAAAGTTGGTAAGCTTGCTCACAATGTGGAAAAAAGATCTGGCAAAGAACGCAAGATGCCGATGTAGATAGCTGGTTATTCTTAGTTGCCCGTGTTGCCACCCCCAACCTCGCCCCCGCTGGCGGCAACTTGGAAATAGCGCAGGACAAGACCAATTTGTAGATCTCTGAGGAAGATTATGTTCTGTCAAGTACCTATATAATTAATTAGAAACACCTGTTCGGTGCATAGAGCTATATCTACATCCTATGTGTTCTTGTTAAATATTCAGACAAAGTAGAGATATGACATTTCATTTGGATTAAGAGGATTGTGAAGCTGTAAATTTTCATACAAAAAGCGATAACGCTTTTCACCCTCTAAACATAGTCCAATTTTCATAATTTTTGGAAATCTTGTAGATTTAATGAAAAACTAGGTTTGTACGTTTTGATTTTGAAGAAATATTGCTCAGAATATAAGTTATTAGCATCTAAATATCTATATTTCGACTTAAAAACTACCTTGAACATTTTTGTCTTTTTTGACTAAATTATACTGAATTACAAAAAAAGCAAAACGTACAAACATAGATTAAGGTATATTGAATCTAATGAGATCAAAAGCGTTTAATTTCATAAAGGTTTAGGGGGGTAAAACAGTTATCGCCCGAAACAATATTTCAAACAGGAATTGTAGGCAATTTCGACCATTTCTTGCAACTCTCTCTATCGCACGATACGGGTCGGGGGCTGGGGTATAATGTAGTGATAGTGATGTGACATAATGTTATCGTAGTTATTGTCGCCTAGGGAGGAGAAAGTAATATCGATATATCGATCAATAGTGAAACTTATTACTCAAGTCGGAACTATTAATCTTCACAAATACCTTATACATGAAAAAGTAAATATATTTTTGAATACGTTTATTGATTTTAGTGTTTTATTTTAAAGATTTTATTTCAATACAAATTTCCTTATTTAAGGGTTAGCAGCCTGTAGCTTTACTGTAAATTCCCAAAACCAAACAAGGAAAAAAATGTAAGTATGTAAGTAGTTGTTTGTTATAATAAACTAGCTTTTGCCCGCGGCTTCGCTCGCGTTAAATTCGGGGTAACACCGAAGATTTAAAAAAAAAATACGGCAGGTATTTTTCGTTGGTAACAAAGAGTCTGACTACTGATTTTTAGCTTCCTACCTTGAAAACGCAAAAAGTCCCATATAAAATTTCACCCCCTCTTTTAAGGGGCTGGGAGCAGATTTCCAAAAAAAAAATGATGCACGATTTTTTTGTTAGTCACAAATAGTTCGCATACCAATTTTTAGCTTTCTACCTTGAAAATTGCGGAATGCTCCATACAAACTTCCACCCCCCATTTTAGGGAAGTGGGGGGTTAGAAAGAGACAAAAAGTAGCCTATGTCACTCTCCATCCGTTCAACTATCTCAACTTAAAAAATCACTTCAATCCGTCGCTCCGTTTTGCCGTGAAAGACGGACAAACAAACACACACACACACTTTCCCATTTATAATATTAGTATGGATATGTGCCATAAAGACAAACTCAAAATAAATTCGTATTTTGTTTCTTGTGATAGGTATTTGTTATGCAATGTATGAAGTTGGAGCAGCAGTACCTATTTCTAAATTTTCAGTGTTTTTGTAGTCCATTTTTATATTTATTGTAAAATATTTTTTTACATACGACAGGAAAGCTCTTGGCCTTCATCTCACCTGCTGGTATGTGAAGATAATGCCAAAGGTGGAAGTGACCTGGACTCCTCGAGTCCTCGACAGCTGAGGAACTGGCTATCTCGCCTCTAATTATCGAAACACAACAATTCTATTAACATTGTTATTATGGCGATAAACTTAGGTAAGACGGTGGTAGCTAGCCAGGTGTGCTCAGAAGCCCTACCACCAATCAAACGGAGCAGAAAAGCTTTTGTCCCTGTGCGGAATCGAACTCCGGACGGACCTCCCGATCAACATTCGGTGGCCTCAACCACTAGACCACGGAGGTGGTAAAAATTAGAATTCTAACAGCCTTACAAATAAACGTGGCATAAAGTTAAACTCGAGAATAAATTAAGAATAAGCAAAATGTCTACAAATAAACCAAGAATAACTTATACTGAGTATAACATTGACATTTCTATTGATACAAACGTTATTCCGAAGTTATACCAGCCCGCACCCTTGTATAAACCTAGTATAACTCGATTTGTACTTGTTTGCTATGGTCATTTGAGGTTATAATATTTAAATATAGTTAATGAATACACTAAAGTAGTCTTTATTCACTGTTAAAAATTAACAAAGTTCCAATGAGATCAATCATCATCATCGTTTCAGCCAAGAGACGCCCACTGATGGTCATAGCCGTCCCCCAAGGATCTCCACACCGATCGCTCCTGCGCCTCCCGCATCCAGCGGCTTCCCGCGACCTTCATCAGGTCGTCGGTCCACCTTTTGGGGGGCTTACCAACGCGGCGTCTCTTACGGATCTCATCCTTACTGATGTGTTCACGTAAAGGAACTCCGAGCATAGCCATCTCCACCCCCCACCCCTCCTCCCCCAAATTAATGAGATCAATACAGTTAAGGATTTCGTTGGAGCTGATAAGAGCTCGGTGGTCGAAGTGGTTAAAGCGTCAATACGGTACGTTGGAGACACGGGTTCGATCCCCGCCCGAGACGAAATTTATTTATTGATTTATTCAGCATTTTTGAAAAAAAAATCAAAGTTCTTTATCGAAATTTAACTATATTCAAATTGATATAATTATTTACACGAAAGTATCACCAAATATACTAATATAGAAATGAAACCAATCAACAAAACGGTCGCCCGGTCGAAAAACTGACAGCTTTCACAGATAAGATGTTACTTTTTGTACATTTCTCTTTGATTGCGCTGTTGCCATATTATGCATTTTGATAGATCGGAAGAATAGCTATACCGAAGATAAACCTCGTTTATTTGTCAAAAAATATTCTAGCGTTATTCTCGTTTTATACTAAGTATAACTATACCTAGTATAAGGGTGGAATAAATGTGGTATAACTCATTTTTATTTGTAAGACTGTAAGACTATTAGTATGACTACCTGAGATTAGTGTATAAAAATGAGAGGTATTTTTTATTTGATGCATAATTATTACTTTATATTTTTTAAATCCCTGCTCCTATTTAGTTTGTATGTAAAAGTATTAATTTATCTATCTAAAATAGAACCGTTTTCCCCCCGAAGGGTAGAAAACGAATATTTAGGTTTCAGCCGTAGCTCGACCCACTGTGAGATTAACGCTTTGAATTTTACCTGTTTGCAGTGTGCATCTACCCTATATACAATTATTCACCTAACATTTTCAATGAGGGTATGTAAGTAAGTGCGGGTGCCATCGCCGACTAGCTTTTCTCTTCAGTACTTTTCTCACACGCCGGCTAGAACAGCAAATTTAGTGGGTCGAGCTACGGCTGAAACCTAAATATTCGTTTTCTACCCTTCGGGGGGAAAACGGTTCTATTTAGGTGTTCGAGCCTTCGCTCGACCCACTGTGAGATGTGTTTACAATCTGCCGGCGATGGCTAGACGTACTGTGAAATTGTACAAATCGTTTTTCAATGAAAAACAAAGTGACTTTACAAAGTAAATTATTTTAGTAATTATTTTAAGGAACAATATGACTACTATTTAATTCTAGATATGCTTATTTGCTTATATGTACAATCAAGGATTTAGGTATAACAATTAAATCGGAACAAATGACTGAGTTTAGTTAAATGGAGCTTGAGGATTGCCAATAGTCCACTCATTTTTGCCCATGTACGAGTATGTACACTTTGAAGTGTACATGTGTACCAAAATGTAGAGAAAATTCGAGAATTCCGAAAATTCCTTTTTTATTGACATAAAACTAGGTAATAAATAAATAAAAGTGTTAATTACTCGATACGAATTTGAGTTGATTGAGTATTCAATTGCGTTTAGCTTCGACTTCTGCAAAACTTGTAGTAAAAGATTTTATTTTTAGTTTATTTTTGCTTACGTACTGATGTATCGTGCACTTAAATCAAAAACATAACTTAATGGGATTACAACCATCAAAGTAAAAAAATAAAAAGAAATTGTAACTTGCAATTCATCTGGCTCTACGCAAGTAACAAAACGCTACAAAATGTCAAAATACGATCTATGGTGCACAAATGTTAGTGCCACAAACTCTTTGAATGGACGATTCAAAAGGGACTTCAAGTTAGTAAGAAACGACTTTAGTAACAAACAATGTCGCTACCTATCTAACGATGGACTTTGGGACTGCAGGGGCTATAATTAATTGCTTTCCATATTCCCATCAAAGACCGCCCAATTAGAAAAGACGAAGAGCATCTTTTATGAATATTGAAGCATCATATTATTAGTAGGGAAGTACCACGGTCTATTATAGTATCGTCCGTTTCCATCGTATAAAGTGCATATCAACATTTTCATTCAAATTAGTTTACGTAAACTCGCGCGCATCCCTGGACGTGTACTCATTCAACATAATCATAGTATCTGCAGTATTAATATAGCACTTAACAATAGCAATAAAAATCTCATCATTTCAATTACTGATACCTGTCAAATTGGAATTGTTTAACAGGTTTTTGAGTATCAAAGATTAATTGTTACAGATAAAATGACGTATTTTCTTTTAAACAATAAAGATTAGTGTATGTACCTCGCGGTACATCGATTAGGCAGATTGAGGCGACGTCCTTTCAAAATAATGTCAGAGAGAAAAAAAAAATTGTAGATCAACAATTTTCCCTTATAATTAAGACATCTAGATCAAGGTTGCTGTTTATTCAGTTTTCAGAGAAAGGTAACTGCAGCTCTACAGCTGCCGGGTGAAGCGATGATTCCCGCTTTTTTGAATAAAGATTGAAATTAACATGCAATGACGCTTCGCGAGGGTGGTTTAACTTTCCCCCTGGTAGATACAAATAAATTTGTTATGCTTCTACATCTTGATTTGCTTACTGGTATATATATGTTTATTCACCCAAAATACTAAATTTTGCCTTTCGTCCCTAATAATATTAAGCATCCAACCAGATTGCCTAAATTTTGATGAATCAGACTTGTAATCAAATTTCGGCCATAGTTTAACCACTGGAACGCTCGCCACGCGAAGCGTGGTGGGTTTCAAAAGCAAAAAGTAGTATATCTCAAATATCAAAGGTGACGCCATTGCGGAATGACTCACCCCGGCGCGTACGGAGTGTTCAAAAAATTGCGGAGAGTGACATATACTGTCTACAAGAGAACAAAAAATACGTATGGAAAGGTAATTTAATATAGAAGGAACTTATAACAGTTAATTAGATAAGGATTAATAATTAAATGAATGAAGCGCGAAAATGTTCGGAAGGTCGCGGAAGACCCGATTTTTTTTAAAAATTTTTTGCACCAAAACTATTTTATAAAACTTTAAATAACCATATATTATTATAGCCCTATTCTTGAAGATTATTTTGATATATAATAGTTTTGGGTAATATTATTAATGAAAAAAGAAAAAAATAATAAAAACGATTAATTACGTAATTATATACGCGAGATGCGCACGCGCGACCTCAAATTTAAAAAAAATGCAAAAAATAAATTATTGTGTCTAAAATTAAATAAAAAATACGTATGGAAAGCTAATTTAATAAGGAATGAACTTATAATAGTTAATTAGATAAGGATTCATAATTGAATGAATAATGACGAGAATAGTAACTAAAGTGCTTAAAATTTCAAAAATACTCACTTTTTGAAAAAAACGTTTAGTGTGGCAATATAACACTATAAACTATCATAAACCATACATAATAATGTAGCCCAATTCTTCTAGTTTATTTTGATATAGAACACTCTACGAAAATACTAATACAGACTAAGTAAGTACGCAATAAATCTCATCGGTCATGGAGTAAGAAACGTATGGATACGGCCAAGTAAGTTAAACCGCAGACTATGACAAATTTATTTCAATCTAAGACTAAAAATAAATTGGACATGACCTGTCAACTTATGAAAGAGACTATTGACAAAGGAATAAAGCCATAGAGAAAATATTTTATTTTTCGCGATTTTTTTATCACACAGCGCGGTTTTACGCAAAGGGAACTGGGTACCATAGTACCCAGGTCGGGCGAGAAGATCGAGATTTTGGGGACTATAGTCCCCACGGACGTTCCAGTGGATAATAATAATATATTCATCACTCGATACGAATGTCTTGAGATGTATGACAAAAAGAGTCAACTCGTGAATGCGTCTACCTAAACACAGGAGGATAAATGCAGCCACATAGCGTGACACTTAGTATATGTTGTTTCTATTGATATCAAATGAGTAATTATTTATTTTGTGTAAAAAATTACAACTAAGACGTTCACTTCTTTCGGGGTCAGCAAAAGTGGCAACTACTGATTTATGAATTATGAACTGCTATGTTTTTGTAATAATATGTGTATGATTATGAAGCAAAAAAATATATAGGGCAATATCATTTGACTTGGGATTATCAGCTATTGGCAGTTGTTACTCTGGGCGCCCCATTCCACCGTTCCGAAGTAGGAAATAAGTCTTTAGGATTCGATTGACGCCATGACGATTCGAAAAGATTCCGCTTCTAGCTTGACTATGACTGCACTGCATGGGATGTAGTTGAGAGGACAAAAAGTATTCAAGTCATTTGATAGATTGTATCGTTGTAACAAAATGGGTCTATCTTCACGGGACTACTTACAGTCCGTGACTACTTACGAAAAAAAAAATTCTGAATAGTTTTGACAACCTTCAATTGCTTCACATTTTAACATTTTATTTATTTCTGATGTCATATCCTTCGTGATAGAGCAAGACAATTAATTGCATGTATCCAAAGTCCAAACTATTATAAATCTTTTTAAATAAATAATTTTATGAGCGTACGAGTATATGTGCTCGCCAATTCACACTGGGCCAGCGTTGTTGACTAAGGCCTACTAATCACCCTAACATAGGGTAGGCTCGAGCCCCTCGGTGGGGACTTATATTAGTTGTGATGATGATGACATGTGAAAAGTAACTTATATCCAAATAATATGGATAATTGAGCTTTTCACACTTCAATATAATTTTTAATTTAGCCCGCCTTGAAATCTTAATTTGCTCATGTCAAACTTCCCTGTTTTTAATTTTCCTGGCCCTGATATCGAGCAAAAGTTTGCTGGCCTTCGTGAAACTCGTTCTGATCCCAATCTTTTAACTTCTTCCACCTTGGTCTACCCTTTAATGCATATTGGTAGTAGGCGGTAGTGATGGCTAAATCCTCCTTGTTCTTTCAATAAATCTGTCTGTAAAAGTTCAGAGAAAAGGTAAGTTGTAGAATTACAAAAATTGATGTTATGCGGTTTAAAAATGTTACATCTATGTTTTTTAAATTTTTGCTCTCTTCTCGCAACAGGTATTGAAAAACTATATCTGAAGTTTTACGAAACATGGAACCAGCTGCCAGAAAGCGCTTACTAATATGGGTTTCACGTTTAAGGATGTATCTTTATAAACATCTATAAAGTGTCTCCCCTGCGGAAGTAGGCCATCATGAGTAATTATAACACCTAAGCATTAGACTACTTTTTGTCAAGAGTTAAACGGGTTGCCATGCAGGTGTAGCCGTTGCGAGGCTACTATTGACTTTTATGGAGGTGAATACATGGTTGGTTTCTAGATATTTTTGTTCTTCAAAATAACAAAATATTTTGTCATTTTTCAGCCCCCAAACGTTGAACTTGGATTTCATGCTTAGCAAGTGATTCCTTTGTGTCTCCAAATAAAAAAGAAGTGTTCCTCTTGGTTATATTAGGAGGTACCAGGTTCATTATATCTGCATCTGGTTCACACCCTGTATCATTCATTCTAATAGAAGCCGTTATATCTGCTATGATCGAAGGTTGATAGCGAAATGGAGTTTGCCTTCTCAATTTTGACCTCGAGGATACGTGATTCTTCACTTTGGGAAATTAGCTGAGATTTTATCAAGGTGTAAAATCTGTATAGCCACTATCTGTGAGGTGATCTTTTTCATTAAGGCGAATGGTGTTTAAACCAGAGCACAACAGAATACAAATTAACAGCTTTTATTTAATTGCCTTATATTTTTGTTTGCTCAATGATTATATGTATGCGCGTCAGCTTCGCTAAAGCATAAGCTAATTGAACTTTACAGATTGCAAATCGGAGTCGACATTCTTCAGCGGATGAAATCTTATCACCAAAGAGGTCTTTATGATAGACGCAGTCAACCACCCATGATCTCCAATTATCCGCATTAATATCGTCTATTTTTAGATAAACTTTCCATGTGGCAGAGCTACCTAGGAGCTGGCTCCCAGTTGGCTAGGTCGCAAAGGATCGTGTGCTCCGTAATTTTTAATTGCTAGCCAGCTAATGAAGTAGGCTGCGTAGCTAGTATATTATGTGTAGGGGCAGGACCGGCTCTACCATAGAGCGAACGGAGCGGCCGCTCCAGGCGCCAAGTTCCAGGGGGCGCGTCAGTTCAAAAATTATCCTCGCTTTTTCAATATTTGGGCGCAAGGGGAGCGCCATAATTGGAACTCGCTTCATCTTAAAACTTGCCTTGAGCCGGCACTGTGTAGGGGTCGGATCATTAGCCGACGTGCAGTTCAAAAGTGACGGCTTATGACGGCTTTACAGCCGACGGTGAGGGCTGGGCAGTCGACAGTGAGAGCTGCGCAGTTGACAGTGTGGGCTGCGCAGCTGACAGTGAGGGCTGCGCAGCTGACAGTGAGGGCTGCATAGCTGACAGTGAGGGCTGCGCAGCCGACAGTGAGAGCTGCGCAGCCGACACTATTACATGAAACGCATGCTAGAATGGTGAAGTTGTTCGACCATTCAAGTGTGGAGTCGCAAGTTTGCCGTCCAGAGAGTGACCATTCGTAAGAACAAAGCAATTTGTGATACGAGTGCTAGTTTCTAAAATATGATACGTATGCTGGGATGGCAAAGTTGATTCTCCATTCATGTGTGGAGTAGCGCATCTGCCGTCCGGAGAGCGGGCATTCGCAAGAGTGAAGCACTTTGTAATACAAGTGCTAGTTCCTAAAGCATGATACGCATGCTAGGATGATGAAGTTGTTCCTCCATTCATGTGTGGAGTAGCGAGTCTGCCGTCCGGAGAGCGGGCATTCGCAAGAGGAAAGCACTTTGTGATACAAGTGCTAGTTCCTAAAACATGATACGCATGCTAGGATGATGAATTTGTTCCTCCATTCATATGTGGAGTAGCGAGTCTGCCGTCCGGAGAGCGGGCATTCGCAAGAGGAAAGCACATTGCAATACAAGTGCTAGTTCCTAAAACATGACACGCATGCTAGGATGATGAAGTTGTTCCTCCATTCATGTGTGGAGTAGCGAGTCTGCCGTCCGGAGAGCGGGCATTCGCAAGAACAAAGCACTTTTTTTTTTTAACTTGTACACTAAATAAAGGAAGGATCTTACCTCAAAATCTTCAACAGCTATTCTTAAATAATTTTTAAATATATATATTTCTTATATCAGCAAATAGCGCACAAAAAAAAACCTACTTTTTATTGAAATTAATTGTGTTACTTAATTTAAACAATATAGTTTTAACAATTTTGCACACTGCTCACGACAAAATTCAAAAACGTACTGAAGAGAAAAGCTAGTCGGCGATGGCACCCGCACTTACTTACATACCCTCATTGAAAATGTTAGGTGAATAATTGTATATAGGGTAGATGCACACTGCAAACAGGTAAAATTCAAAGCGTTAATCTCACAGTGGGTCGAGCGAAGGCTCGAACACCTAAATAATAGATTTTTTGTTATTTATTTTTAAGTTAACAAGAAGTCTGTTCTTGTTTAAACAATTGTAAATATCATTTTATGTTTAGTGTTTATTTTTTTCATAAAAGGATCCATTTTACATTGATTCACATCTCAAATGAAAATCATTTTAATTCAGTATAACACTCATCTTACAAAAAGTCATTTTCTTTAGACAGGTAAATGTACGATAGATAGGTACTTTCATAACAAATAACAGCTCAGTCCTATAAAGTAGGACTTGGTAGAGATACCAAGTAGGTAAGTGCCTACACTATAAATTTCAAAGGAAAACTGAAATAATTTACGAAATTTATCTACTAAAATATTATAAAGAAAGAAGATTTGTATTTTTGTTTGTAATGAATAAACTCAAAAACTAGCTCACTGGGAATTCTCGGCGTAATTATTGTTAAAATGATTTTTAGTAATAAGCAATTTTAATTTATTATATTTTTTATTTTTAAAAACTACCTACTAGGCTGATTTTAAAAATTTTTTGGCTAATAGAATGCTACATTATCACTGAGTAATATAAGGTTATAAAATAATTTTTCCTACGGGTAAACAAAATTCCCTCACGTCACGAAAAACGAAAATAACGAAGGCAAAGTTGCGAGCGGAAAGGCAGTCAGGAATACCTAAGCAACGCAAAACATTACAAACGGTAAAATAATGATCTCGAGTTCTCGCGCCGAGGAGTCGCGCGCTGCTATCGTTGTGTGCGTGAGAATTTGCTGGTGTTGTATTTGTGGTGTAAACGCCAGACCGGAGGCGGAGCGATGTGAAACAGATAGCATTTTAGAAAATACCTACTCGCGCCGCGCACGATTACTTCACAATCCTCTTAAGCCAGATTACTAGCTATGCCACAAAATTGCTAATAAATCACAAACATTTTCTAGAGGCTGTCTACTCCTCGCCACTCACCAGCTGTTTTTGGGTGTGGTAAACACGTATTAAATTGCTTACGTACAAACTCATATGCCTTTGAACTTAAAAAGTGTAAGCACAGCGCGAATTTCCTTAAAGGTTCAGAATACTTTCTTTTGTCAACTCCTAAAAATCTTTTCAGAAAATCTCTATTGGTTCCTCCTACAGTATCTCAAATGTCCAACTACTAATTTTGCATCATTAACTTACACTTCAAATCACTTTACACATTTTCAAGTGTGACTACTTTTTTTCCCAATCGTCTAAGCGATTGACGCACTGGCCGTAGTTTTTTATTTGATGACCTCACTGATTGTTTCAAACCCAGCATTTGAAGCCGCATTTTTCTCTTTCGGGGCGTATTCAAATTTGAACTGAAATCCAACACCGATGCGTCCTGAAACAATATGTATACAGGTTAAAAATAAAAGGAGGTTCCCCGAAGGAAATCTGTTAAATACAGACAAACAAGCAAATGGAAAGTCTCACTTCAAAAGAATTACCTTTGTTATCTAAAATGCTCAAAATTTTATACTTAAATATGTCAATATTAACGTAACATAGAAACTAATATGTGAGTTCCCTTTCACGTAACAAATTACCTACGAATCAAGGAAAAATAGTCGTAGCGTAACTGGTATCATTATAACCCGGCAAAATGTTATACGCGTTGGCTGTATACGTGGCCATATTGTATGGCGACATTCCTAGCTTGTTAGGTTAACAATAACCTTACTACTTAGTTTGAAATTTCATGTTTAATCCCATAATATGATTGAGAACCATAGTAGAAGGATAAAATATTGCAATATAACTTGTATTTATAATTTAAAAAATAGTTTTGGCGCTTTTTATTGACACAATTTAGGTCTTACCTGTAAAAGGTTATATTTTCCTGTTTTCTAGCACTATCACTATTACAAACTAAAACGGAGCAGTGCACCATGATTTAAATGTTCAAATAGTTCACAATTACACTAATTAAAGTGTTAAATAATTACACAGTAAGCTATAATTCACAGAACAAATTTCTTCCACGTATTTGTTTAGCACCAGACGCTGGTGATAAACAATCCCCACTACCAGTTTCACCTATATACGGTAACAAGGACAAAAAAAATGATGCCATCTTCTTCTTTCCTTTGGCAATGTGTATAAGTTTATCTCTTTTCCTCATGTTTGACGGCTTTTATAGCCCATCTATTCATTCTTTATCTAAGGTAGTCACAGATCACAGAATAGTCAACTGTCAATGTCAGGTAAAAAACACTGACTGGGGTCGTGAGAAATTCACTCCTGTCAGGCGAAAATTTCTCTGCACTAATGCGTTCAGAAATACGAGCGGAGTAATTCGTCGGTTAACCTCGGTTTCACTCGGGTGGTTCTCGAACGCTATCGGGTGAAATTCACTCTACCCCGAGTAAATGAGTAATATTTACTCGGGGTAGAGTGAATTTCACCCGAACAAACGCACCCTAAGTAAGTGTATGTTATAATAGTATTTTATATATTGCTTAAGCTGATGGCCTGGTTGCCAATGCTTTAATAAAGAAAAAAAAAATCAACTTGTAGAGATGGTCGTTATTACGATAGCTGAGGCGCGTTCAGCGCCTCTGGGTGTAGTTGTCCGGTTGTTTTTTAACTCGCTCAAAGGCGTTGAACGAATTGCAGAGGCGCTGAACGCGCCTCTGGGTGTAGTTGTCCGGTTGTTTTTTAACTCGCTCAAAGGCGTTGAACGGATTGTAGCAACCAAATCTTTTATCTCCCTCTTTCACATGATTTTTTATTTCTCTCTCTTTCTAGTAGATGACATTATAGAATATGGCCGCCAATATCATCCAATCACGTAAGAGTATTTCAGTCATAAACGTCAGAGCGTTTTACAACCATCAAATTCGATGGTTGTTCGGTTGTAACTCGCGCCGACACTCAAAGGTCTTGAACGGGCCGGTTGTTTCACCCGGTTGTCACGCTCGAAGGCATTGAACGGGGTTAGAGCGAAAAGTTGTACTTCGCGCGAAGGCGCTGAACGCGCCTCAGCAACCAAATCTTTTATCTCCCTCTTTCACATGATTTTTTATTTCTCTCTCTTTCTAGTAGATGACATTATAGAATATGGCTGCCAATATCATCCAATCGCGTAAGAGTATTTCAGTCATAAACGTCAGAGCGTTTTACAACCATCAAATTCGATGGTTGTTCGGTTGTAACTCGCGCCGACACTCAAAGGTCTTGAACGGGCCGGTTGTTTCACCCGGTTGTCACGCTCGAAGGCATTGAACGGGGTTAGAGCGAAAAGTTGTACTTCGCGCGAAGGCGCTGAACGCGCCTCAGATAATATAATGCATTATACGTAGTATCTCTAATAAGTCTGTGAATGCATTATATGAACGTAACGAATAACACATTATTGAGCAACGGATTATCCTGCTATCATTATAAACTGCTGTTGATGTTGTAGCGTTGTAGCGCAATGTCTGACGTTCCACCCACCGCGCTGTTGCTGATAACCGGCCCGTAAATAACACAGCACAGAGGCGCGTTCAGAGCCTCGGGGTGTAGTTGTCCGGTTGTTTTTTAACTTGCTCAGAGGCGTTGAACGGATTGCAGCAACCAAATCTTTTATCTTCCTCTTTCACATGAACTTTTATTTCTCTCTCTTTCTATCAGATGACATTATAGAATATGGCCGCCACTATCATCCAATCACGTAAGAGTATTTCAGTCATAAACGTCAGAGCGTTTTACAACCATCAAATTCGATGGTTGTTCGGTTGTAACTCGCGCCGACACTCAAAGGTCTTGAACGGCCGGTTGTTTCACCCGGTTGTCACGCTCGAAGGCATTGAACGGGGTTAGAGCGAAAAGTTGTACTTCGCGCGAAGGCCCTGAACGCGCCTCTGTTATTCATTATTTGGAAACAGTCGTTACTCCCCTTGGGTATATGTGTTCTGTGCTGTGCTGTGCGTTACTCTCATCTCTAGTCACAAATGTCACAATGGCATGGCATGTGCATGTACTCATCAAGCAAAGTAAATAAACAAACAATCTTTCTAATATCTACAAAACCAGCGAATCAGTCTAATCACTCCCTTAATTAAGATTTTGCGTATTAATTAATAATTATGAATACTGTTGAAAGTGTTAAGAACGCTCAAACCTCGCCACAATGCCAGTATTTTGTTGCGAGAAAGAAGAGGTTGTGCCGAATGACTGTTCGTCCCGGGCGGCATTACTGTGGGGAACATGAACCCCAGCCAATAATTAAGGATGGCCAGGTTAAGGCATAAGCATTATTTACTTTTATTACACTCCTTCCAATTTCAATTGCTATATGTTTTAGTAGTTGTTCTATGAAGATAAATTTAGGCTGCTTGTATTGTTAATTTTTTTTTATTATTTCACAAATGTCACAATGGCATGGCATGTGCATGTACTCATCAAGCAAAGTAAATAAACAAACAATCTTTCTAATATCTACAAAACCAGCGAATCAGTCTAATCACTCCAAACATTGGTGAGCAATTATAATTGCTCACCAATCCTTGCCTTGGTAGATAATTATCTACCATGTGACCAGATCAAAAAACATAAGACTAACCCTATATTTGGCAAACAATCAGTAACAACAATCTACACATACAAATTGTAAACAGACTGGAATATAATTATGTTATTACCTATTCAAATTCAATATTGTTTATTCAAAATTGGATTCTTTTACATGTCAAAGATGCTACACCATTGGTTCACAAGTCTGGATCTATGAATTCATTTTATACAACATGAATTTTGGATTCAACAAGAACCTTAAATATTGTATAAATAAAAATATTAAGAACAGATATAAACTTAAAATGAGCTACACCCACATATAAAAATATTGGTTTATTACATTTACAAAATATTTTTTAAATGGCGCACATTTGTATACAACCTCATTACCTCATCTCATTCATTTGTTTATATAACCATGCTAGACTCGAACTATCTCAGTCATGCACTTTAAAAAACGGCAACAGTGCAAAATTTCTAATGGTACTTTATGATGTAAATACTTCGTTATTTCTTGGTAAAAAATTACGATTATGAGTTGTTTCATTAAATCTAAATCAAGACAGAATAATACCAACACAGTCTAGTCGAGAATAATCTAGGTACATCTAATTGAAGTATAATTATTCTAAGGCTTCAATTAAGTCGAAACTTATAATAGTAAAAGTGTCCAATCACATGACTCAGGTAAAAAAATTTGCGCAGTAATCGGTACTGCGGTCTCCAACACCCCGTTTCAAATAATCATAGCTATTGTTACAATTAACCTAGAGACACAATTAATGTAGTGTTTGAAAACTGAAATGATACAGATTGAAATAAGCACTAGAAAAAAATACCATAAAGGGAGTATTTTTTGTATAAAAATGGGATTTAATTAAAAAGAATAAAAAAATTGCTTTTTTCTCCTTTAATCCTCTGTCATTTTTGTGTGTGATAATAATTGTCAAAATGTGTATTTTGACAGCAC
This sequence comes from Schoenobius gigantellus, assembly GCA_963935595.1. Classification (NCBI taxonomy): domain Eukaryota; kingdom Metazoa; phylum Arthropoda; class Insecta; order Lepidoptera; family Crambidae; genus Schoenobius; species Schoenobius gigantellus. The sequence continues at coordinate 41,390,791 of OZ012541.1, read as the reverse complement.
TATTGAACTTTAAGGTTCACATTGAAGTTTATTTCATTGATATTTGTCTATTCATTCAAGAGTTATAACTGTTAATGCAAGTTAGGTTTGCAACATAGGGTAAAAAAATGAAATGGCCCCTAAAAAATTAAAAAAAATGTGAGATTATTTTTTTATCACTAAAATGCCCCCTGCCTCGTATGTGTACTTGATGCAAAAAGAGACTGTATAAGCATACAGTCGAAAACCGAATATAACAACATCATTTATAATGACCAATCAGTTATTACAACCGAGTGACAAGGTCCCGGTTGAATCCCTATGTAAACTATTAAGTAAACATACCGCCTATAACAACATTGGATACAGCGACATATCGCTTAAAACAAGGAAACTTTTTTGATATTCATTGATAATAATGACCAACTGCTAACTTTTTCCAGCAAAACAAAAAATACAACAATTTTCCAACTTATTAGTAATCTATGAAGGAATATTTTGACTTATTATTAGCTACACACTTTCTCCCACTCCATCCGAACCTCTTCCGCACTCTTTGCCATTTGACCTTGCATATTTCATGACTTATTTAGTGTGATGGCTGACAGTGTGAATGACAGGTTGATTTTATAAGTTTTGGTTTATATCGTGTGTTATGCGTTAGCATGTCGCAAAAAATAAGAAAATTCACATATTATGCTCCCTTCGCCTCGTCTGGGAAGAAGATGAGAGCGCGTCGTTTGTTTTCCATTTAACAGCAAAATAACAGCACAATAACAGCTACCCCATGAATAAATAATACTTTCGTTTAATCTGTTATGACTTTGTTTTATTTTGTCTCTACCTTCACAAGTCAGTTCGAGCACAAATAGTATAACCAAATGTATTTGTAAGGACGTAAAGAGCGAATTTCTTCATTGCGTCGTTTATTTTCACCGAGGAAGGAGCTCTAACGACTGAAGCATGAGTGACGTTGAACAATATGTGAACAGTGGTGATGGAGTGCAAATATTGGAGTCACCAAAAACTGTGAGTAATTCTCCGTACAAACATTTTAGTGATTCCTCATCTTCTGATAGTTCTAAGTCCTCCCCACGTTACAAATACAATCGACACCGACATAGACGACATCACAAGGGGTCGCACATGTCTAATACCCTCAAAATAATGCAAAGTCAAATAATAATTACTTGAGTCTACAGTCTACTTTCAATCGATCTGCCGTTAATACGATTCCATCATCAGTGGCTCATCAAGTGAATGATTTCTCTGTGCCAGTGCAACTTCACAATGAGGAACGTATTGATAAAAACCAGCGATTTGTTGATATAGCAGGAAATGAATATGCACTAGTTAATCAACCTCTTGCGGCGCAAAAAGGTCATACGACTGATTATATCAGTTCAACAGAACCCCAGGCTGGGGTCTCGAAAGACGAGGATCTCGTCAAACACATATCTAACGAAAATTCAGTTCCAAATGAGGCATCCTCTCTGATAGTCGATAATAATCATGTTTTTCGCAACTTAGTACCGACATTAACAGAGAAAGTTCCCACAATAAAAACAGCATTAAAAGCTGAACTAGAAGTAGTTACATCGTTACAAAGATTTAATTGTCCAGACTGGATTAACATACCGTTTTTTGAGACTCAAAAAATGCATTTATATACTCCTGGGTTTTGTGCCCTCAAAACTAATGCAGAGTTAAAACCCGTAGATACGTCTTCACATTTACAATTTGAATTTGAGCAAACCTTAGCTGCCTTAACACATGCTGAAATAGTACAGTGATCGGACTTACAAAACAGACTACAGGCTGTAGTCGATTGGGCTCATTCAGATACTATTTTATCTGCTGATACAGTCACTTCCAAAATAAAGGCTTTATTTATGGAAGATGTAAATTTTTCTAAGGCTAACGATGATGTTTTACAAATCATATGCGGTAGAAGAGCAAGTATAATCCAACACCGCAGAAATAATGTAATTAAACAATGAATCCTCCTTCAAATGTACATTTATTTCATAATTCACAAATTGAAAAAAATATCATGGCGGTATATCTAAAAACTTTTATAAGCCTAACAATAATAAGCCATCGACATCTCAAGATCACATTAAATGGCGAAACCCTAAATACCCCCATAAAAATGACGTGCCTACCATTTGGCCTCTCATGTGCACCAAAGATTTTCGCGTCATTGACGAATTGGATTGCAAAACAGTTAAGAAACAAAGGGATTCGCGTAATAGTTTATCTAGACGACTATCTTCTGGCAGCCCAGTCACCCTCAGTCTTAGCGTCCCACATTCAAGTAGCACTGGATCTGCTAGAAAAACTGGGATGGACTATCAACAAAGAAAAGTCGACTATGGTGCCATGCAAGAATCTAGAATACCTAGGCATTGTGTGGGACCTTCAGAACAATTTAAAATTTCTACCCCTCAAAAAGAAAGACAAAATACTAACTCTGATAGAACAGACTCTAACATCAAGGAGATGGACGCTACGAAAGGCTCAGATTTTGTTAGGTTGCCTCAACTTCGCTTGTTTCGTCATTCCATTGGGAAGATTACACTGTCGAGCAATCCAAATACACTCCAAACTAGACTTGAGAAAAAATCCACAAAAATGTCAAAGTATTCCACCGATAGTCGTCCAAGAACTCCATTGGTGGAAGGAAGCACTTCAAAGTACATCACCAATACACTTCCCGAAAATATCACATTTTCTAGTAACGGATGCTGCAAATTACGGATGGGGAGCGATTCTCAACGACGAGATTTTGTCAGGCAAATGGAATACAAAGTCAAGTGGCATTCCAACAGAAAAGAGTTGCATGCGATTTACAAAGCCGTCACGCACAACTCATGGAGTCTCAAAAACTCAACCATGTTGATTCAGTCGGACAATGTCACAGCATTAACATATTTAAAAAATCAAGGCGGGACACGGTCGGTAACCCTGTTGAAGGAGGCTCGTTTAATACTGGAATTGACTCACAAACTCAAAATAACCCTGATAACTCAACATCTCCCAGGATGTCTGAACGGTATCGCGGATCGGCTATCACGGGGACGATCTCCCCCAGAATGGCATCTCCTGCCAAAAGCGACCACATATCTGTTCCAAAGACTGGGTCTTCCTCTAATGGATCTTTTTGCATCCAGGAAGGCCCATGTGACAAAAAGATATGTTGCTCTGGATGTTCACGACCATCAAGCAGAATTCCACAACGCCTTCAGTCACCGGTGGCAGTTCTCTCTAGCTTGGATATTCCCACCTCCATGTTTGATACCTCGTGTTCTAAGTCACCTAAACACAGCAGTAGGAAAATACATTCTCGTGACACCGCGATAGAGCAAAACATATTGGCGTGCAGATATAATGAAGAGAGCCTTACAGGACCCAATAGTAATTCCCAATCTGCAGGAAGCTTTGTTGGACACGACAATGAACAAAACACCTCAAATGTCGAGGATCTGACATTAGAAGCCTGGTTGGTACAGGGTGGAACGATTTCTGCTCGATGAAGCCGGGAAGTTTTTCGAGAAGATTCTCGCTTCCCGCATCATCGAGCACCTAGAGGACCGGGGGCCGGACTTGGCTAACAACCAGTTCGGCTTCCGCACCGGCCGGTCCACAATGGACGCAGTGGCCCTCCTCAAGGGGTGGACTGAGGGGGCCACAGCTCGTGGGGAGACTGTCGTTGCGGTGTCTCTTGACATCCGCAACGCCTTCAACAGCCTTCCCCATGAGTGCATAAAGGAGGCACTCCGTTTCCACCGGGTACCTCCGTACCTCCGCGCCCTCGTGGAGAGCTACCTTGAAGGCAGGTCAGTTCTCTACGAGGGGCCGGACGGTCGCGTCCATACGTGGGCAATGGCGGCAGGTGTACCCCAGGGATCCGTACTAGGTCCTCTACTATGGAACCTGGGGTTCAATTGGGTCCTGCGAGGCGGCCTCCTGCCACGAACGGAGGTCGTCTGCTTTGCCGACGACACGCTCGTCGCGGCAGGAGCCAAAACGGGGGAGGAGGCGGCCCAGCTTGCGTCGGTCTGCACCTCTTTAGTAGTCCGACGCATCCGCCTCCTGGGCTTGGCCGTGGCCATTGATAAAACGAGGGCCATGAGTTTCCACGCCCCCCGTCGCAGGATCCCACCGGGGCTCCGAGTCCGAGTGGAGGGGGTCCGTATACCGGTCGAGGCGCACCTCAAGTACCTCGGCCTTGTTCTGGACCCCCGATGGAGTTTCGAGGAGCACTTCAAGCTCCTCACTCCACGGCTGTGTGCCGCCGCAGCCGCACTCGGACGGGTCCTCCCTAATGTAGGAGGGCCAGGATCGGCGTGCCGTCGACTGTATCACGGGGTGATACGGTCGATGGCACTCTACAGAGCCCCGGTGTGGGCGGAGTGCCTCTCCCCCCGAACGGTGGCCCTCTTGCGACGTCCGCAGAGGGTCATAGCAACCCAGGCCGTGCGAGCTTATCGCACGGTCAGCCACGGCGCGGCCTGCGTTCTTGCGGGCCAAACGCCGTGGGATGTCGATGCACGCGTCCATGCGGAGGTGTTATCGACATCGGCTTTCTGTCAGAGAACGGGGGGAACGATCCGCTCGCTTGCTCGATCGCTCCTGAAGAAGTGGAGCGGGTTCGTACCCAGGCGCAGAGGGAGGCTCTGCGTCGATGGGGTGAGGCGCTCGCCTTCCCAGCTGCCGGCCACCGGACGATAGAAGCGATACGTCCGGTGTTGGAGGAGTGGGTAGGGCGCCGGCAGGGCAGTCTCTCGTTCCGCATGGTGCAGGTACTGACCGGACATGGTTGTTTTGGCCACTACCTGCACCGGGTCGCGCGTTGGGAGGAAACGCCGCAGTGTCATCACTGCGACGCTCCCGACGACACTGCCGAGCACACCCTGTTGGTGTGCCCGGCCTGGCGACGCCAGCGCAGCGAACTCATCGCTGCGCTGGGTGACGGAAACCTCTCGCTGACGAGCATGGTCGCGGCCATGCTCCGCGGCGAGGCGGAATGGGGGGCTGTCGCCTCCTTCTGCGAGGACGTCATCTTGCAGAAGGAGGCCGCGGAGAGGGAGCGGGAGAATGATCCTCAAGCCGCTCCCATCCGCCGCAGACGGACAGGCAGGCGAAGGCGGGCATTCGCACAAGCGATGCCCGCCTAATGACCCTGCCGTGGAGGCCTGCGTGCACGGTTGGCCCCGTGCACGTCGCCGTATGGCCCTCCGTCTGGGGATTGCCCTAGTGTTCTCGGGCAATCCCCCCTTGGCGATAGTCCGACCAGTTAGGTCGGACTAGCCCGGGCGCGTCGGTAGTGGTAGTCGCAGTGTGGACCCTATCACGCGCGCCCATAAAGGCAGGGAGAACACCGGGGGGTTTAGTGGGTAGGCCTGGCACTCTGCCGGGAGAGCCCCACACACGCTCGTCGTCTAGCCAACGGCGAGTACGGTGCGGTCACGCATTCCCCTCGAAAAAAAAAAAGGGTGGAACGATTTACTGAAGGGTTGGTCACAATCAGAAATTGAACTTCTGTCTCAAAGTTGGCGTCCATCAACACGATCGGTGTATAAACCAGCCTGGAAACGATGGATTGACATCTTAAAGAAAAATTGTCCTGCAAAACAATCATGTTACATAAATCTGTAATTTCCACCTTTTGTGAACCTCACCTTAAACAAAAACTTAGTTCAGATGCTATCTCCAAAATCCAAACAAATTTAGCTGTTCGACAAATTTAGCTGTTCGACATGGGATCCTCGAATTCTATCTAAGTGGTTAATTGGTAATACAGTCTCAAATATATCCTTGTTTGAAGCAAACCGACGCTGTGCCACCATACTCTTATTATCTTCGGGAGGGCGGGTGCATGACCTGACCTTATTATGTATAGACAAAGATAATTTTATAGACAACATTGACCACTTAATATTTTGGCCAAAATTCGGGTCTAAGACGGACTGTGACAGCCATCATCAATCTGGGTGGAAATTATCTACACTCGCGAGCAAAAGTTTGGAATCAGTTACTTGAAATTGGTTCCGCGCGATCTTGCTTACTAAATAAATTTTTAATAATCATAAAAATGACATCATGTTAAAGGTGCAACTGTCCACTTTAAATCGATATAAAATTAATTGATATCGAGCCCGTAATTGTGGAGTTATCCCGGATTAAGTGAAGGAGGTAGGAAAACAAGGAAATAGGGAAAAAGAATGAATGAATAAAACAACAAAAATTATTAAATAAAAATTTTATTTATCTTTAAAAATAAGTGTCAATATTTTGTGTTCCCTCCCCTCGCCCTAATAACTGCTCCAAGACGATTCTTCATAGACCTGATCAGCTTATGAATTGATTATTGTGGAATACCTTCCCACTCCTCAATCAACGCTGATTTCAGCTCATTCAGACATGAAGGAGCAGGAGTTCTGGAACGAACCTTCCTCTTCAGTTCATCCCACACGTGCTCAATGGGATTCAAGTCAGGGCTGAGCGCTGGCCAGTCCAATGTGGCAATACCGACTTCTTCGAGGTATTCCGTTGTTACACGGGCAGTGTGACAACGAGCGTTATCGTGCATAAGGAGGAAGTCATCACCGATGTATCCCGCATAGGGAACGACATGTTCCAGGAGAATATCGGAAATGTACCGGTCCGAAGTTAGACCGCCTTCTCATCCCCCGCCAGGCACGAAAACAAGCTCGGTTTTACCATCGAAGGAAATGCCGGCCCACATCATACAAGAGCCGCCCCCATAAGCCACTGTTTCAGCGACAGAGCACTGTGCAAATCGCTCCCCAGGCCGCCTGTAGACCCGTCCTCTTCTGTCGCTACCGTGCAAACACATCCTGCTTTCGTCGGAGAACAGGACTTGCCTCCATTGCTCAACCTCCCAATCAAGATGGGTGCGAGCAAACTGAAGGCGTGCTTGTCGGTGAGCTGCCGTGAGTTTCGGGCCTGTGGCAGGCCTTTTTGGAGTCAGATTCGCTTGCTTGAGTCGTCTTTTTCGTCGTCTTTTTCGATACACCTTCACTTAATGCGGAATGGCTCCATAAATACTGGCTTGTTTTTAATGAATTTGGTATCAGTTTAAAAGTAAAGAGTTGAACCTTTAAAATGATGTCATTTTTACGATTATTAAAAAGTATTAACTACTCAAGATAACGCGCAACCAATTTCAAGTACTAACTGATTCCAAACTTTTGCTCGCGAGTGTAGTTGTACAGAAAATACAAATATTTGTCCAGTATTTTGGGTTCGAAAAGTTTTAGAGCTATCCAAAAACAAAAGACACAACGAGAAGCAGTTGTTATCTCGATTCATGGCACCGCTAAACCAGCTTCAAGAACAGTCATTGCATCTTGGGTTAAGACAGTTTTCAAGAATGCTGGGATTCATGCTACAGCTGGAAGCTCTAGGGCCGCAGTTGCTTCATTAAATTGGATACAAAATATGCCGATTGATGAAATTATGACAAGAGGAAATTGGAAACAGGCAAAATACATTCCTGAAATTTTATAAAAAAGAAATCAAAGAAATACAAAATGATTAATTATCAAGATTATTTACTCCAATTTAATTTTGTGTTGATTATTTTTTTTGTAATCTGTACAAATTATTTACTAATTTCAGTTTCTTTTTTTTTTGAGTATATACTTACTATCAGGAATATAATGTGTATTATTACAAACGTACCTATTTTGGTATCTTATCATCATGATTAATACCTAAACTAATCATCTACCTCCACCAGTCGAAAACAAACACATCTCATCTTCTTCCCGGACGAGGCGAAGGGAGCATAATTACACAATTTTACCAAACAATAAAATTGATATTATGCTCCTGAAGCCTCGTCCAGGATACTTGAATGCTGCCTGGTGAAGATTAGATACAATGAGGAAATTCGCTCTTCACATCCTTATAAATACATTTGGTTATACTATTTGTGCGCGAACTGACTTGTGAAGGTAGAGATAAAATAAAACAAAGTCATAACAGATTAAACGAAACTATTATTTATTCATGGGGTAGCTGTTATTGTGCTGTTATTTTGCTGTTAAATGGAAAACAAACGACGCGCTCTCATCTTCCCGGACGGGGCTTCAGGAGCATAATATCAATTTTATTGTTTGGTAAAATTGTGTAAATATGGAGATTACAAAAGGGTGAATCAAATAGAAAAAAATGGAAAGGAATGTGGAGTTTCCCACTTTTCAATATCAATGATTTCGAAGAATATTGCTTATAACAACTATCGGATATAACGTCCGAAGTTAATGGCCCCTTCAATGTCGTTATATCCGATTTCAACTGTATATACTATAAGAGTGTATAATGAAAAATAAACTATGAGGATCAAATAATGCTATGTGTAATAAGATGCTCGATTCTTATGCTTTAAAAAGGACAGCAAGAAGTCCTTTGAAACTATCCTGATGACACATCAGCCTACAGCAACCACCACCTTGTTTGTTCCAGGCACTGCAATCCTTGTTTTGTAAGCACAGCAATCACTAAGTCGGGGGATTATTTGACTACCCTCCAAATAACCACAACAATTGAGGCGCGTTCAGAGCCTACGCTCGAGTGCACTCCGAGTGCACTCTGACAGCAACCGACCCGTTCAGAGCCTCGGGGTAAAAAACGCTCTGACAGGCGGCTATACTGAAATACTCTTACGTGATTGGATGATATTGGCGGCCATATTCTATAATGTCATCTACTTGTAGGAGAGAGAAATAAAAAATCATGTAAAAGAGGGAGATAAAAGATTTGGTTGCTTCAATCCGTTCAACACCTTTGAACGAGTTAAAAAACAACCGGACAACTACACCCAAAGGCTCTGAACGCGGCTTTGGACATGCACCATAAGCGCATATTCTCTATTTGAATATTGAAAAGTCAGTTCAAAATCAATCGCGTACTTCGCGCCCGCGCCGCACTGCCTGCCAGCTAATTTACGTTGCCAAGCGGCCAAGCGAAAGGGTGAAGTACTGACGGATCAAAACGTTGCCAACTTTGTTCTGCCGCCGACAAAGATGCCAATAGCTATCTGTCTATAGAAAGTAATCAGTTTCATTCCTAGATAATATATTATATATGATCATTTCGAAATAACTATTAATAAAAAATGTATGGTTTTTTTTTCAAAAATATAACCTAAATCATCACTATTGACGATTTAGGTTATATTTCTGAATGCGCTAGTAAATTTCCTCAGGTAATTCAATATTCACGGTGTATTTCAATAAAACATTGTGCTAAGATTGTTCACCAAACAAGACTTAAATGAACAGATTTTACTTATGGTTATATCTTTTAGGCAACATAAGGACTGGGTAAAAATTCCACAACACAAGAACTCAATGCAATAACTAAAGGTTTTTTATCAACAGTCAATACATTATAAAAGATTTGCAATGTTATTCATAAAATTATTCTATTGATGATACCTACTTACATATCATTACAGGCTGATACTCGTATTCCGTGTCCAAATGATCCAAAACAGTAAGTTTAGAGTCATAAGTCATATGGTACAAGAATTCAATTATAGTCACAAAACATAATGAAAAATTTTTTTTTTAGTACATGTTATGCTAGTAAACTACAAAAGCATCTGGCTATTTGCAACGCTCGCGCTGAAGACCAACCCCCCTATATTGTGATGAACATAAATGCACCACAGACAACATGGACACAGCCAGCTATTTTGTTAAGCCAAATACCCAAAGCAAAACTAGACTTACTTCTGGACAAGATCAATTATATTTATAATAGTGAGTATACACTTTTAGTTTTTTATACTTATAATAAAATGGTATACTTAATATTATTTAGTTTTCTGTTTATGATTGACACAACATTACATACACTCAGCAGCACGGAATCTGGCCCCCAAACAGAAGCAAAACTATAACGAGTTAACATGACATCGTGAATGACAATATCAAATGGTAGGCAGTTAAAATTATTGTTTTTGTTAATTTGAGAGGGTAGGTATTATTAAGATGAATATGAGCAAAACCATAAGAATAACTAATAATACGAGTACCTATAGAAGCGAAACTCCCGGCCGTCGAGCGCTCAAGGCCACGTTATTTACCTACCGTTTGATTTCCGTTGAACGGAATCGCCAGTCAAGGCGCGCACCGTGTGTTTCAGGTACCTTGTGAATGTTTTCCTATTGATTACCTGATTAAGCTTTTTATAAGAATGCGTATTTACTACGCGCTGAAGTTTAATAACCGAAACTTCAAATCATCTACAAAAACGCCATCTTTTATAAATATCAGACATTTGTAAATATTTCTGTTAAATTGAAACCTTTTAAATAAAATGATTGAATACTTTAAATTTATTTTTATTATACCTACCCTAGATACAGATACCGTTTTATTCGTAATATTCATTACATGTCAAAGCTAATACAATATAATGTATCGAGTTTCTAAAGCTGTCATTGTAGTGCAATTTTGAAACTCTTAAGTATGGGATTTTTTTTGTCAAGTCGGGAATAATTTGAATTATGAGAAACTTTGGTACTGCTATATACATATATTTTTATCGACCTTTGTCACTGTCCCATATAAAATTTAAATACAATCGACGACACGACGACTCGACAACACGGTTAGCGCAGAGGTTGAGTGATCGCCTACTGTGCAACGGGTCGCGGGTTCGATTCCCGCATGGGACAGATATTTTGTATGGCCTACAGAAATTTGTTCCGGTCTGGGCGTATGTGCATGTGATATTCTATGTGTGTAACTGCACCCACGACACGAGAAAATCCTAGTGTGGGGCGACGTTTTTAAAAAAAAGAAAAAAAAATCAATACTTGATTAAAATTATGAAACAACAGATTTTTTTTCAAGTGTAAATGTTGGTCTGATAGTAAAAAGTGAGCTTAGGTTTTATCCATTAGTACATTCATAACTTCAACTCTTGGACTATAAACGTAGGTACGATACCTAAATTACAAACCATTTTTGTACATCGAAATTCGAAACATTTTAATGATATTATTCTCGAAGTGTAGGGTCAATTAATCAAAAATAGGTCCGTAGTTATAAGAAACTACGGAATCAAAAAAACTAAAAATGTGCGTACTATTGCTAAAGATAGTCGCTCGCTCGCTACACTTGAAAAACAAAATCAATAAGACTTGGAGATCTATTTTTGAATTACGTATGCGATTTAGAAATCACCGCTGACTAAATAGTCAGCGATGACTTTGAACTCACGAATTCCTAAACATCCTATTTTTGAAAGTCGAACGCAGAGCTGCCAACATAGATAAAGGTAAGGGTTCGGTTCCGCGCAGAATGTAGCGGTTTTCGGTATATACCGGTTATTATACGGCTAAAAATTCATTGCAACTAGGCCAAAATATAAGAAAATACTGGTCTAAGTTTGTTTGTGACACAAATTTAAAAGATTTTAAACTTATACACGGTTATTTTTTTATCACCCTGGAAAATGTTAGGGACGCTTCAGGACACATCCAATATTATATAAAAAATAAAAAAAAATTAAATAAAAAATAAAAAAAATTATAAAAACTAAAAAAATCTCTAAAAATGCTGCTCTCAACTAGTGCAGCATTTTTTGTATTTAAAAAAAAATAAAAAATTAGTTAAGTGACTTATTTTTTTTATTTATATTTAAATCATTCTAATACCATGTCGTGAAGCGTCCCTTCAATTTTCCAGGGTGATAAAAAATAACCGTGTATATTTACTTATTTGAAAAATTTTAAATCCAACTCAAAATCAACACACATCAACTTCAAACTTGTCAATATGTTCTCTAAACAAAACACAGATAACGTTTCCACAGTTATGTATGACTTGTTTACGAGTGGGTGAGGGCACTCGTAATGAAATCACATCCGTGACTAGGTAGTCACATAAGTGATATTCAAAAATAAGAATCATTGAAAATCGGTGATTATTAGTCACATCGGTGATTTCGAAGTCGCATACGTAATTCAAAAATAGCTCTCTTGGTGTATGCTCAGTTTCTCATTTAATGTAAAATATGGAGGTACCTATATAAAAAATATTGTAGTGGTAACTATACGTCCATGTGGTGACCCTGGCGGCGTCCGCAGACTATTGCGGGGCGTTACAGGGGGAAGGGCGCTGTAGGTATGCAAATAGCGGCATTTGGCGCACCCACAAAGAAGATTCGCTTCTATACTCGTATTATTAGTTATTGTTATGGCAAAACTCAGCTGATGACCAATCGCACGAAACGTAGGGTCGAGGTTGATGGGCAAACGATACACTATGTCGATAAATACATTTATTTGGGCCAGTTAGTCTCCTTTGAAAATAGGCAAGAAAAGGAGATAGATCGTCGAATTGAGAATGCCTGGAAGGCTTTTTGGCCCCTAAAAACCTTTCTGAAAAGAGAATTTCCTATCTCACTAAAACTCATCGACATGTGCAATCTGCCTATCTTAACCTACGGGTGCACAAACATGGCCGCTTACTGAACGTCAGAGGTCCAAACTCAAGGCTTACCAAAGAGCTATGGAGCGTAGTATCTTGGGTATTAAACGGTAAGATCCAGTGAGAAATACCACCATACGCTCTCTAACAAAAGTAGCGGACGCGGGACGTAAAGCTGCACGCCTTTAAGGCTGGACCAAACCAACGCGTGCAGCGGTGGCGTGCACGGTGGCGATCAGTTGTTGTGTAAGAACTTGTAGCGGACTGTTCACATTGTTACGTCCTCATCAATGTGAACACGTTGTAGTTGTAGCGACGTGTTCACATTGATGAGGACGTAACAATGTGAACAGTCCGCTAAAAGTTCTTACACAACAACTGATCGCCACCGTGCACGCCACCGCTGCACGCGTTGGTTTGGTTCAGCCTGTGGGACTGGGCATGACACGTGAGCCGAATGAGCTCAGACCGCTGGGCCCGGATCGTCACGCAATGGGTACCGCAAGACTGACAACGTGGTCGCGGTAGACCTTGAAAGTGATGGAGTGATGATCTGAAAGGTCTCAAAAACAACTGGTGAGAGCTTGCCCAAGACCGTTAAGAATGGAGAAAGGAAGGGGAGGCCTTTGCCCAGCAGTGCGATAATATAGGCTAATTAAGATAAGATAAGAAGGTATGCAATTAAAACGTTCATTTAATTTTGATGCTGCGTAAACATCATTTCCTAAGTGAAAGTGAAACAATACGGTATGTTAAAATTTGGTGTTAAAATAAATTGTATTGCGTTAAATTGTTATTGCTTAGATTTTTGATCAATCTGTAACCATTTCTGCTTACAGAATCGGTAAATAATGCCTGTTACTCTGACCCAAGTTGCTCAAGTTGTGTTACTTAAGAGGATTGTGAAGCTGTAAATTTTCATACAAAAAGCGATAACGCTTTTCTCCCTCTAAACATAGTCCAATTTTCATAATTTTTGGAAATCTTGTAGATATAATGAAAAACTAGGTTTGTACGTTTTGATTTTGAAGAAATATTGCTCAGAATATAAGTTATTAGCATCTAAATATCTATATTTTCGACTTAAAAACTACCTTGAGCATTTTTGTCTTTTTTTGACTAAATTATACTGAATTACAAAAAATGCAAAACGTACAAACATAGATTAAGGTATACTGAATCTAATGACACCAAAAGCGTCTAATTTCATAAAGGTTTAGGGGGGTAAAACAGTTATCGCCCGAAACAATATTTCAAACAGGAATTGTAGGCAATTTCGACCATTTCTTGCAACTCTCTCTATTGCACGATACGGGTCGGGGGCAGGGGTACAATGTAATGATAGTGATGTGACATAATGTTATCGTAGTTATTGTCGCCTAGGGAGGAGAAAGTAATATCGATATATCGATCAATAGTGAAAGTTATTACTCAAGTTGGAACTATTAATCTTCACAAATACCTTATACATGAAAAAGTAAATATCTTTTTGAATACGTTTATTGATTTTAGTGTTTTATTTTAAAGATTTTATTTCAATACAAATTTCCTTATTTAAGGGTTAGCAGCCTGTAGCCTGTTAACTTTACTGTAAATTCCCAAAACCAAAAAAGGAAAAAATGTAAGTATGTAAGTAGTTGTTTGTTATAATAAATATGTGCCATAAAGAAACCAACTCAAAATAAATTCGTATTTTGTTTCTTGTGATAGGTATTTGTTATGCAATGTATGAAGTTGGAGCAGCTAAAAACGTGTAATAGACTATGCAAGTAGCGTTATTTTTAATATTATTTTATTTGAATTTTATTTCTCTAAAGCTGGGCTCTAAGGTTTTACTCGCGTTATGGAATCTACGATTGTATAAAAAATACAAACGACAAAGTATCTAAATAATATACGAGTATGTAGGGTAGGCAGGGTAGGCATATATGGGAAGAAGGCACCCTTCGTACGGTTTTGAATTTTTTTTTTCATTTTAACTATAAAATTAAAAGTAGCTGATTACATATACTAATAGGTTTTTTTTAACCGACTTCAAAAAAGGAGTTTCTCAATTCGATGCGTATGTTTTTTTTTGTGTATGTTACGCGATTACGCCGCCAATTGCAGACCGATTTTCAAAATTCTTTTTGTTTTCTCAAGATTATACTCCAATGGTGGTCCTACGGTTACCAAAGTTAGGATCTGATGATGGGATCCCATAAAAATGGAGGGAAATCCTTAAATTTTAGGTGCGTCCGTGTTTTTTTTTTTTATAAAAACGTCGCCCCACACTAGGATTTTCTCCTGTGTCGTGGGTGCAGTTACAAACATAGAATATCACATGCACATACGCCCAGACCGGAACAAATTTCTGTAAGCCATACAAAACATCTGTCCCGTGCGGGAATCGAACCCGCGACCTGTTGCGCAGTAGGCGATCGCTCGACCTCTGCGCTAACCGTGTCAACCGTTTTGTGTGTATGTTACGCGATTATTCCACCAATTGTGGACCGATTTTCAAAATTCATTTTGTATTCGGTAGAGTATACTCCTAGGGTGGTCCCTAGGTCACCAAAGTCTAAGGTTCTGATGATGGGATCCTATGAAAATCGAGGGATACCCTAATTTAATTAGGGTTTCTTTCATTAAAAAGTTAAACAAAAAAAATATTTTACAAAAAATAAAAACTGACTTCAAAAACACTGAAAAGTTAAAAATAGTGTAAGAATAGGTACAGCCAACATTACATTTCTATATTGAAGTCGGTGCCAAACGATGATCTCCTAGAAAGTCTTAAAATTTGGCACCGTCTTCAATAATGGTGTGTGATGTTGTCTGTACCTATTCTTATATTATTTCTAACTTTTCAGTGTTTTTGTAGTCCGGACGAACCCGACGAATCGAACCCCGCCGGACGGACCTCCCGATCAACATCCGGTGGCCTCAATCGCTAGACCACGGAGGTGGTAAAAATTAGAATTCTAAGACTATTAGTATAACTACCCAAGATTAGTGTATAAAAATGAAATAATAGATTTTTTGTTATTTATTTTTAAGTTAACACGAGGTCTGTTCTTGTTTAAACAATTGTGTCATTTTATTTTTAGTGTTTATTTTTTTCATAAAAGGATCCATCATTGATTCACATCTCAAATGAAAATCATTTTAATTCACTATAACACTCATCTTACAAAAAGTAATTTTCTTTAGACAGGTAAATGTACGATAGATAGGTACTTTCATAACAAATAACAGCTCAGTCCTATAAAGTAGGACTTGGTAGGGATACCAAGTAAGTGCCTACACTATAAATTTCAAAGGAATACTAAAATACTTTACGAAACTTATCTACTAAAATATTATAAAGAAAAAAGATTTGTATTTTTGTTTGTAATGAATAAACTCAAAAACTAGCTCACTGGGAAGTCTCGGCGTAATTATTGTTAAAATGATTTTTAGAAATAAAGCTATTTTTATTTATTATATTTTTTATTTTTAAATACTACTAGGCTGATTTTAAAAAAAAAATGACTAATAAAATGCTACATTATCACTGAATAATATAAGGTTATAAAATAATGTTTCATACGGGAAAATAAAATTCCCTCACGAAAAACGAAAATAACGAAGGCAAAGTTGCGAGCGGAAAGGCAGTCAGGAATACCTAAGCAACGCAAAACATTACAAACGGTAAAATAATGATCTCGAGTTCTCGCGCCGAGGAGTCGCGCGCTGAGCTGTCGTTGTGTGCGTGAGAATTTGCGCGTGTTGTATCGCGTATCTCGACGTCGGTTTGCTAGGGAACATGCCAACTTGTCTCATTAGCAATGGAGTAAATTTCTGTGGACTGATGAATGCAGAGTGGAGCTCCAGATGGCCGTGAACATGTGTGGAGAAGGTCCGGCGGGCGGTTTCTTCCCATCACCACCAACAAATCGTCAGCTTCCGCAGTGGGTTTGTTGTGATTTTGGGGAGGTGTAAGTTCAGACGCACATACAGAATTGGTGACTGTTGAAGGCCGTTGATTGATTGATTAAATCAACACGATTTATAGAAGCGATACTTCAGTACATGTTTTACCACACATGGAATTCATAGGTACCAAAGAATTTCGACTCATGCATGTTAATGCCCAACCTCACACAGCTCGTATCGTAGATAATTATCTTTCGGAGGTTGTCATTATGAAATTACAGTGGCCAGCAAGAAGCCCAGACATGAATCCAATAGAACATGTATGGGACATGTTAAAAAGAAGAATCAAATCTAGTCCCACACCTCGACAGACCTTGCACGAATTATATAAAAGCTGCTCTGGTGGCTGCTTGGGAAAAAATACCCCAAGTGCACATAAAAAACATCATCCACAGGCTGTGCATTATGTTTTTTACACAGCATGCCTGATCGCATGCAGGCAGTTATTAGAGCCAGAGATCAAAATACCCGTTATAAATTTAAATAAGAAGTAATTTTTTTTTTTCGTTTATTAAAATCATTTTAGTTTCGTAAAGGTCTATTGTGAAATTAAATTTCAATAATACTGTCGCTTTTTGATTGTTGATTTGCCATTGGCAAATGATAATTAAATGATTTTAGTTATGTTTTACGTTATCCGGCCTTTTGGTTTTTTGTTTTGATACTATACTACAAAATGCGTTTGGGCCAGTAAACCAGTGGCCTAACTATACTATCTGAGACCTGTGGCAAATTCGTTGGATGAAACCCTAAGTAAAAGTCGTCACATTGTAATTGAATTTTAATAAAACACTTAAGAAGTTACAGAACAGTATTATTAATATTGCGTGTACCAAAATATCTTTAAAATTAATATTGCGTGTACCAAAATATCTTTAAAAAAGCCTCTTGGTGACACTCTAAGGTCTTGAACGGGCCGGTTATTTCACCTAAACGTCACGCTCGAAGGTATTGAACGAGGTTAGAGTGAAAAATTGTACTTCGCGCGAAGGCTCTGAACCCGCCTCTGTATTTAAGTACTTTACTAAATTTACATAAAAATGTTAGGTTACTTCTGAGCTTGCGGCCTCTCAGGACGGGACCCCTTCCTGCGCGGAGCCCTTGCATTTTACCGACCCTGCCACCCTATAGTTACGCTACTGGTTAGGACTGCGACTACAGCCTACTGCGATAGCGGCTGTTTAGTGTCATATCTGAATTCTACCTATTTCACTACCCACGAAAACGCCTCCATGTCAGTCCTCCTTTAGAAACAAAACTCGAAACTAATACGACTAGCGCGGCGTGCGGCAGGGCGGCGTTATATATCCGAAACTGTTCACAGCTGCGTTAGAGGATGTACATCCTTTTACACTGGAGAGGACTCGGCATCAATATAAAGGGCGAGTCCATGACTCACCTTCGTTTTGCTAATGATATTGTAGGTATGGCTGAGACCGAGAAAGATCTAGGCACAATGCTCGAAGAGCTATGTAGAGTTTCCCACAAGTGGGTATTAAAATGAACATGAACAAAACTAAAATTATTTCAAATTCCCATGTTGTACCCACTCCTGTAAAGGTTGGAGACTCTATAGTGGAAGTTGTTGGTTGACGAATTTAACTCGGCTGGACAGTATTCGGGAAGCGACGCAGCATATTCTCGGCCCAACTACCGCAGTGTCTCAAGACGAAAGTATTCAATTCGTGCGTGTTGCCAGAAATGATGACGTACGGAACTGAGACGTGACCGCTTATAATGGGTCCCATAAGAAGGCTCAAGGTCACTCAAAGGGCAATGGACAGGGCTGTGCTCCGGGTTTTCTACGTGATCGCATCAGAAATGTCCGCAGAAGAACTAGAGTCATCAACATAGCCCAAAGAATTGAAAACCTTTAGTGGCAATGAGAGAACAAATCGCTCGCAGGACAAAGGCCCTCGAGTAGCAGCCGCGTATCAGGAGACGCAGCGTTGGTAGGCCCCCACATGGTGTACCGACGATCTTGTGAAGGTCACGGAAAGCCGCAGGATGACCGATCGGCTTGGAGATCCTTGGTGGAGGCCTACGTCCAACAGTGGGTTTCTCTTGGCTGTAATGTTGATGATTAACTAACACAATTTATTTATCCTCATTTTGTAAGATTGCACAAACTTTTTTCTCTCTTAGGTTTTAAGGTTTACCGTGCGCTACTTATTTATTATTATATAATCACTCGTTAATAAAAACAATCCATTCTTAAATAAAAGTGACGCACCAAGAACTTAAATTATTGCTAGAATCATAATATTTTGCTGTGCAGTCAGAGTTTAGATTAGTGTGGGAATTTTTTTATATAAAAAGACAGATATTTTGATTTGCAATTATGTTACCCTTTTATAATTTTGGGTTTTTGAATATCTTTTAATTTATAGAGTAATAAAAGTCTGAAAATAATGTTAGTAGTATTCATGATGAGTTTTAGTAATTTTCATTAAAAAATTTTTCAATCTTGTCAATTCCTTTACAGATTATGTTAAAGATGATATAGAAATATTCGAGGAACAAGATATTCATGAAGTTGTCAAAGAAGACTTTGAGGTATGTCATAATTTATAGATAACTGTAATTCCTTAAGTGTAGAAAAT
Source organism: Schoenobius gigantellus (assembly GCA_963935595.1). Taxonomy (NCBI): domain Eukaryota; kingdom Metazoa; phylum Arthropoda; class Insecta; order Lepidoptera; family Crambidae; genus Schoenobius; species Schoenobius gigantellus. The sequence continues at coordinate 41,371,776 of OZ012541.1, read as the reverse complement.
TGATAAAAATTGATAAATTGACAAATCTTATTAGTCTGTGACCCAATCGAGGGTATTGTGTTTTACCTTAGATAAAGAATGAATAGATAGGACGTGACCGTATACCCGTAAGGGACAGACATAGATGACGTCATACCTGCCTAAAGTAGGTGGGTATACCAGTGTTGCTTTAAGTTTTACCCTACTTTATGTTTATAGTGGCTTTTACCACTACAAACAAAGTAGGGTTGATTGATCTACGTATTTTTTTTGAGACATTTTAATGAGCGCCCCTCGCTCAATAATATGTCTCAAAAAATAAAAGTGGGAGGAAGTTGCGATTTTTTTTTATTGAATTCTTCATTCAACCTTCGCCGCAGTCTAAAGTTATTTACACTTTTAAATAAAACTACACTTTTCGGATTTACTCGAGTATATTTCTTTTAAAACATTTTACTTAATTACATCTTTACAAATATAAGAAAAAATATTAGGAATCATCATCATCATCCACACGCGTCCACTGCTGGACATAGGCCTCTCCAAGTACTCGCCACTAAGCACGATCCGCGACCACTCGCTTCCAGCTTTTGCCAGCTAAGTACCTTGCGAAGATCGTCGCTCGATTAAGAATACAGCGGGCAATAATAATAATAATAATAATATTTTATTGTTCCCAAAAATATTTTTACAATAGATTGATCCATTATATGTAAGACAAATAACTTTCTTCGAATTTTGGCATCATCAGCCGAACTAGGCTAAAGCCTGTATTTCAGCTTTCAGCGCCTCTCAAAACCTTCAGATCTTATACTTTACAATATTGTCTATCCAAATCACATATAATGATACAGTAAATTCCAGTAGAAAAAAATAACAAAACAAAACTTTAAAAATTAAGTAGGTATCAATAATTCCGATATGTTTGCAGAAGACATACACATTACATTATTTGATAAAATAAATAAAATAAAATAATAATAAAATAAATTATATACAATATAGTGAATAAACACATATACATATATACATACAGATATATAAAAACATGATTATATATGTATATATAAAATAATACATATGAAATATACAACATATTCAAATACTACATCTATATATATTTTTGTAACATCGACGACAAGGTACCTATTACCTAATTACAGTTATAAAGTTTTCAGTATCGTCATAGGAGAGTCTTTGAATCCAATCATATATTTTTATTTTGCACGTGTGATAATTTAATGGATAGATATCCAGTATTTTATTAATCTTATTGTACAAGTAAGGGCCTAGGAAGATAAAGAAATTCTTTATAAAGGATGTTCGTGGTATTATTGAGTGTTCACATACAGAATAGCTCCCACGCAACATCAATTTATTGGCATCAAAAACCTGACTACGGTGTTGTTTTAAAATAGTACTAAGAATAAAAAGTTGTCGTATCGTCAGAACTTCACAAAATTCATAGAGCTGCTTTGTTGAAAAATAAAAAGGCTTAAAAACACAGACCTTAAGTATTGCTCTTTGCGCAACTTCTACCCTCTTTAAAGATGTTTTATGCGCACCTCCCCATGAGGATATACAATAAGCTATTAGAGACTGACAGAGTGCATAGTATGTCTGTTTTAGTAAGTTTGGTTCCAAAATATGTCTAAGAACTTTAAAAACATGAATCAATTTTCGGAGTCTACTACTCAATAAATCAATATGGCTTTTAAAATTTAAGTTTTCGTCGATCATAGCACCTAAGTATTTAATAACTGTGGTACGATCAATAGCATTACAAAGGCAGGTATTGCTACCATTATCTTTGCAATTGCCTAAATGTACTTTTAACAATAAATTGTCTAGTTTCGGAGGCCTTCGCAATGAGTAAGCAATATATTTAGTTTTTTCTATGTTAAGTGTAAGAATATTGTCATCTAACCACTTAGCAACCCTATTTAGGCCATGTTGGGCGATCTCAAAAGTTTTACTCCAGGACTCAGCAACAAAGCTGAGAGCAGTATCATCCGCATAAGAAATAATTTTCTCATGTGGCATAGCAGAGTCAATCACATCATTAATGTAGACAAGAAACAGAGTAGGTCCAAGGATACTGCCCTGTGGCACCCCATAACATACAGGAAGATAATTGCTGATATATTGTCCTATTTTAACACATTGCTTTCTGTTTGACAAATAACTTTTTAGTAATTTAAGTTGATAGCCTCTTACCCCATACCTCTCTAGCTTCGATAACAAAAATGGTATGGATACCGTATCAAAGGCCTTTGCTAAGTCAAGAAAGATTGTTATGCATTTGTTCCCTTTGTCAAGGTTTGAAGCTATGAAATTGGTAAGATTAAAGACTGCATCGTCAGTGGATCTACCACGACGGAAACCAAACTGATTATTAGATAATAAATTATATTTTTCCAAAAAGTTCACTAATCTGTTATTAATTATTTTTTCTAAAATTTTTGACAGTGAGGGTAATATTGAAATAGGCCTATAGTTATTCATATCCTTTTTGTTGCCACTTTTATGAATTACAGTGATTTGAGACTTCTTTAGTATTTCTGGAAAGATTCCATTGTTTAAGCATAAGTTGAATATATGTGTCAGAGGAGGTACTATTGCAGTTTTGTTAAGCTTTAATAACTTATTTGTGATATCATCCCAACCAGCTGTACATTAATTCTTCATGGATGATATTAGTTGTTTAATTTCATCATCATCTGTGTTGTCAAAGACACAAGATTCTAAAATTTTACACTGATTATTTATAATACTCCTATTAATTTGATTATTTTGTATTTTTTCTGCTAATTTTTGCCCAACGCTGACAAAATAACCATTTATTCTATTAACTGATGTATCAGGACAGCTAGATATTGACAAAAGTTCATTAAGGTTATTTCTTCTATTATTGTTGCTTGTTAAGTTTTTGATACGACTCCATACCTTTTTTGTATCCTTACCAGCTTTACTGATTTGGTCTCTTTCAAAATTATGTTTTTGTTTTTTAAGAATTTTGCAGCAAAAGTTTCTATAGCGACTGTATGTTGTTTTTAAAATTAAGTTTCCTGGATCCAATTTCACCTTCATATGGAGATTATCCCTATTTTTAATACAGCGCAGCAAGCCCGGTGTTATCCAGGGTTTGATAATTTTTTTTCTATTAGACAATAGTGTGCATTACCGCAGCAAAATGTTGTGCTTTAGAGAAGTGAGAGTATATCAAATAATTAGTCCATCATGAGGAGAAATTAGTTCATGAATAGCAAAATTTGTTCGCATTGTAGTTTTAAAGTTATTCGAGAAAAACAGATTTTGCTGGAGTAATGTTCGAAACGTTACCCTGGCAAAATCTTTTTTTATAAAATCGTTTCCATCCAGAACCAAATACATGAATAGATAGCTTTTGTTGCGTATTAAATGTTTGTGAATAGCAAAATTTGTGCATGTTGTATTTCTTAAGTTATTTAAGATTTTGCTGCGGTAACGTTTTAGGATATCCCAGATCTCGAAATCGGTTGAACATAGAAGTTTGAAAAAAATACCATTAATAGACCTTAATTTGTTCAAATTTGTTCAAGCATTAGTTTTTGATTTGCTTGATGAATACCAATGTAATTAAATGTTTTCAAAAATCAGAAAAAACGAATTTCTCAGTAAACCAGTACACTTACAATAAAATAAAAGGCTGTAACATGTACCCTTGGTACACCTTTATAACGACAGTAAACTTAGATTATGTAACTTTACGCAATATGAACATATAGAGAATTTTAAAAAGGTTTTTTTAAGTCATCGAATACGCAGCTTCCATTAAACAAGGAAACATGGCATACTATGAACAAATTAAAATGTTCCATCAATAAACAATCCTGTTAATTCCAGCTTTGAATTACGGCTATTATGAAAGTTATATCAAAAATAAGATATATCAGTAATTTGTCAATAAGCCGACCGAATTATAAAGGTTACGTAAAAGCGACCGCACCATACATATGGGTATACTTCGCAAATTAGCAGCGTAGTATGTGACGTAGTGTACAGTCGGGTAGAATAGTAATTCGGACAACCGATTTTTTAATATTTCTACCAGTTTTCTTTTTTGTAAATTGCAATCATGATATTCAACAGTATTATTATACAATTTAATGACTTAAGTATACAGTGTGGAAACTTTCAGCGGGGCAGTAAGGAGAAGTACCTTATCCGTTGCAGCTACACGAAAATGGTTTTAGGAGACTATCCATAATTTTTTATGGAATTTTGATCCCCATTCACAGATTTTAAAAAAAATGTACAGTTTTTGATCAGTATTAGAAACAGGATCGATTGGCATCAAAAAATGTTTTTATGTAAAATGGCTATTTTCTTGCTAACTGTAATTTTTTTTGAAAATCTGTGAATGAGGATCAAAATTCCATAAAAAATTATGGATAGTCTCCTAAGACCATTTTCGTGTAGCTGGAACAGATTAGGTACTTCTCCTTACTGCCCCGCTGAAAGTTTCCACCCTGTATATTTAAAACCAAATTAACATTAAAAATGGAAATGTTGCCCCGTTGCCCCAATCATCGCGATAAACAAGACGATAAGTCACCACGCTAACAGGAATTGCCGTAAATGGCTATGTTCTTGCCGAATGAAATTATTGTTGGATTTCAAGCTAGCTAGTAGGGTTTCCTTTTTTAAATTTCATCTAATATTGTGTTACATGGTAATTAATCTAAGATTCTTCGCCAAGTATCAATTTGCGTTGCATGATTTTTTTATACACGGTGTTTCATAATAACCAATAAATAATCAATGCGTTATCTAAAACTAATTATTAAATTGTGTTTACCCGTAATGTCATTCAACCCAAAATTTTCATGTAAATCATAGACATGATGATGATACTATGATAAACATGAAAATATTGGGTTAAATGACATTACGTGTAAACACATTTTTAATAATTATTTTTAGATAGCGCATTAATTATTTATTGGTTATTATGAAACACCGTGTATAGTTTGCTTCTCAGATCGCACAAACATGGCTCTGTATGAAGGATATTTTCATTGTCTTATTGTTCCCGGGAGTATTACGCGGCTCAACAGATTAATGTCACTCTACCAATCCGATGATTTTATATTCACGTATAATGTGCATGTGTGCCTTATAAAAATTATCTGTGATTTTTAATAAGTAAAAAATATCATTTGTTTAAGACTGATTTTTAAATAAAAAAATGTCGTTCTCGTTTCATTATTTTATTATACCCTTTTTTTCGCAACTGTACTAACGAAACATCAATATTATACCGTTCATTTAAAATGGTTAGCCTTATGTATGATGCGGTCGCTTTTACGCAACCTTTATAATTCGGTCGGCTTATTGACAAATTACTGATATATCTTATTTTTGATATAACTTTCATAATAGCCGTAATTCAAAGCTGGAATTAACAGGATTGTTTATTGATGGAACATTTTAATTTGTTCATAGTATGCCATGTTTCCTTGTTTAATGGAAGCTGCGTATTCGATGACTTAAAAAAACCTTTTTAAAATTCTCTATATGTTCATATTGCGTAAAGTTACATAATCTAAGTTTACTGTCGTTATAAAGGTGTACCAAGGGTACATGTTACAGCCTTTTATTTTATTGTAAGTGTACTGGTTTACTGAGAAATTCATTTTTTCTGATTTTTGAAAACATTTAATTACATTGGTATTCATCAAGCAAATCAAGAACTAATGCTTGAACAAATTTGAACAAATTAAGGTCTATTATTGGTATTTTTTTCAAACTTCTATGTTCAACCGATTTCGAGATCTGGGATATCCTAAAACGTTACCGCAGCAAAATCTTAAATAACTTAAGAAATACAACATGCACAAATTTTGCTATTCACAAACATTTAATACGCAACAAAAGCTATCTATTCATGTATTTGGTTCTGGATGGAAACGATTTTATAAAAAAAGATTTTGCCAGGGTAACGTTTCGAACATTACTCCAGCAAAATCTGTTTTTCTCGAATAACTTTAAAACTACAATGCGAACAAATTTTGCTATTCATGAACTAATTTCTCCTCATGATGGACTAATAATAATAATAATAATATATTTTATTGCATGTCACATAGTACAAGGTATTTGTAGTACAAGTACAACTGGTTACGTAGGTACACGGATATGTGACGCCCTGCAAGGGCGTAGCAAATGTTGAGGATGGCATGCATTATTTAATTTAAAACATTTTAATAATAGTCCTAATTAGAATTAAATTATTTTGTCATAATGATAATCCATAAAAAACAATATAATTCCCTAAAAAACAATAATTACAAATTTCCATTTATTATAGTGTCATTTCATTAAATTTCATTTCAATAAATAAAGAATAATACATCACATTTTATAACAAATTTTTGTTTAAAATTAAATTAAATACATTTATCCTTAAAAAATTCGTCTAGGTTATAATAGCATTTGTCACAGAGGTATTTCTTTAAATGTTCATTAAATCGGTTTTTTTCTTGTATTACTCTTATTATATATGGTATGTGGTTATATATCTTAATGGTCATTGCGTGGGGACTTGTCGCACCAATTTTCAAGTTATATAGATCTAATTTAAGTTTATTATCGTCACGGTTATTTCTCTTTTTCTTTTTAGGTTTGACAGGGGAGAATAAGTTGTCATGTTTTCTTACAAACTTGCAGGATTCGAGAATATAAATTGAGGTTAATGTAAGTATGGAATATTTTTTAAAGTAAGGTCTACAAGAATCCATTTGTTCAATATTTGTCAAAATTCGAATACATTTTTTCTGTAAAATAAAAACACTGTCTATATTAGAACAATTTCCCCATAGAATAATTCCATATGATAATCTTGAATGGACGTATGCATAATAGGCAGTTAAAGCCGTACTAAAATCGGTTTCTTTTTTTATATTATAAAGTGCATATGTAAAAGAGGACAGTCTACTTGTCAGTTTCTGTATGTGTGGTTTCCAATTTATGTTACTATCGATATCAATGCCTAATAACGTTGCTGAGTTTACCATTTCTAATTCAATGTTGGCATAACTATATTTTATATTTAGAGGCAATTTTTGATATGGTTTGAATTGGATTAATTTTGTCTTCTTTAGATTAAGTTCAAGAGAGTTTAATTCAAGCCAATTAATTGTTTTATCTAAAATTTTGTTTAGCATGATGTTCATTTCAGATATGTTCGAGCATGGAAATAAAACCGAAATGTCGTCGGCAAAGAGAACATTTTGGGCCTCTATTTGGTTAGGTAGATCATTTATGTAGACCAAAAACAAGAAACATCCCAAGACGCTACCCTGTGGAATAGAGCCGTTTACAGTAACCTCTTTAGATCTAATATTTTCTATTCGACCCGAATTTGTGTCGATCTAATTATTTGATATACTCTCACTTCTCTAAAGCACAACATTTTGCTGCGGTAATGCACACTAGACAATATAGTGACAGAAGAATTTTTCTCAATGACTGATTTAAATTCATCTATCAAATATGAAAGTGAGAAATTAGGATCATTACTATTATATATGGGCTCATAATTCAAATCAGAAAGCCCCTTTTCAATAGCCGCAAAGTCAACATTGTGCATCATAGATAAAGCAAACTCACGCTTTTGGACCATCTTTAAGCTTGTTATTATAGTCTTATGGTCTGTAATTGTTGTATCAATAACAGCCGTAACTGACGGATTCTTACTTTTTATAAAAACATGGTCAACACAAGTTCCACTAGCATCTCGTGTTACCAAATTATGCGTTGGTAGTAAAGCATGGTAGGCTGTAAGTGTAAGGTATTGATCCGAAGAGCTCGAGGTGGCCCCTATATCAATATTGATATCCCCAATTAAAATAATGTTTTTAAATAAAGATAGTTCCTCCAATGTTTTGTTTAAAAATCGGAAAAATCTATCAGGATTGCTGTAAGAAGGTGAACGATAGGCTGATACTACAGCCATATCATTATTATTACCCACTTTGGTAATCAAACAATTGCAATCCTGTACTTCTGGCTCACTCACTGTGCATGTAATATCATTTTTTATATACAAAACAACGCCATCATTTTGTTAGATTAAATTTATTTTTGAAGAAAAAGATTGATATCCGCTTAAAGAAGGAGGGGAATTAATGCAAGAAAGCCAACATTCTGTGAGAACTATGATGTCACAGCTCATCTCTAATCGCTTTAACATAACCTCTAGGTCCAAAAAATTAGTTTATACTCCTGATGTTCTGAGTTAGTATTGTGTAAGCCTGTGTACGGAAAAGGAAGTGTTTGCATTCATCAACATCACACATAACAGATTGTGCTAAATTAAAGCTATCTATTTCATTACTTATGTCCTTTATGTTAGCCATTTATAATTTCTGAAAAAAGCTTGATCTAACAGTTTGATCCACCATGCTGTATTACAGTGATCTTTCAAAAAATAATTGGAATGAAGACTTTTTATATACATAATTATTTTATATTTTTTAAAAATAATACTTATTATTATAATACTATTCGATTGTAAACTCCTGTCAACACTACATAATAGGGTACCTTGGTAACATTTATGACAATAACATAAAACAATAATAATACTTTTACAATGAAAATAAATAAAATATATAATATAGTAAATAAATATTAAATACTTATAATTATGATAAGCATAGAATAACAATAATTTCGTATTAAACACAAAGAAATAACAATATCTATTGTTGATTAAATAAAAGCCTTGCATATCATATGATATTATGTTTCTTAAATTCCTTAATTTCCTTAATTGAACATATTTTTTATATAATAAAAAGTATAAAAATTTTTGAAATTGCACAAATATGTGTATGTAAGCAAATACTTCTGCTTTACTACAAACTATGGCTATATTATTCTTTATATATATACTTAGTGGGAGAAATAAACAAAAAATATTAACATATGTACTCAACACTATAATAGACAGTTTATATTGCACAAATTGTCTAAATAAAACATAAAAACTGTATAATAAGTTGAATTGACAGCTTGAGAAAAAACAAACTACTTGCAGATAGGTGCATATTAATTTCACCAAGTTAAGTAGGCCTGTATTTATACAATAGCAATAATCATTGTTTTTTCTTTATCTCTGCAGTTTATTTAAAATCCAATATAAATATTTGTGAAGATTTAGAAAATGTATAATATAAAATTTTAAAGAAACATTTTCTAAAATTAGATTTCAATAGCACCGTTATTGTCATCGAATAAAGGACTTCGGCTTACAGAGATAAAATTCACTACAATACAGGTAAAAATTCACTTGGGCTGGGTGAATGGGTGGCGAATTTCCTTAAAGGTTCAGAATACTTTCTTTTGTCAACTCCTAAAAATCTTTTCAGAAAATCTCTATTGGTTCCTCCTATAGAGAGTATCTAAAATGTCAAACTACTAATTTTGCAGCATTAACTTACACTTCAAATCACTTTACACATTTTCAAGTGTGACTACTTTTTTTCCCAATTGTCTAAGCGATTGACGCACTGGCCGTAGTTTTTTATTTGATGACCTCGCTGATTGTTTCAAACCCAGCATTTGAAGCCGCATTTTTCTCTTTCGGGGCGTATTCAAATTTGAACCGAAATCCAACACCGATGCGACCTGAAACAATATGTATACAGGTTAAAAATAAAAGCAGGTTCTAATTTTACAACATTAAAAATATTAATTAATAAATTTTTAAACTGTATCTGTACTTATGGTCAGACTTGTTATATTAATAGAAAATGACCAAAATCAAACCATTAATAATATGTTTGGCCATATCAAAATAGTAGAAAAGGATTTGGTATCTACCCTACCAATGTTAATCCAAAACTGTAAAATAAATTTCGAAATCCCCCATAAAAATTGTTGTTTGTGAAAAATAAATTTAGGTTTTGGCTTGATAGGGTATGTACCTTGTAGATATAATATGTATAAGTTACTGACCTGTAAAAAAAGTTTAGGAATAGCACCACTCCTAAGAAAAGTGCCTTTTTTGTTTTTCTGAATCCACTGTTGTTCAAAATGCTTAGAACACATTCGGGTATGCTTGGTTGGCTGCCAATTCAATCGACCAGTAGCTTTAACCCAACTGTTTTCGAGTAGTTATCTCCGAAGGAAATCTGTTAAATACAGACAAACAAGCAAATGGAAAGTCTCACTTCAAAAGAATTACCTTTTTTATCTAAAATGCTCAAAATATACTTAAATATGTCAATATTAATGTAACACAGAAACTAATATGTGAGTTCCCTTTCACGTAAAAAATTACCTACGAATCAAGGAAAAATAGTCGTAGCGTAACTGGTATCATTATAACCCGGCAAAATGTTATACGCGTTGGCTGTATACGTGGCCATATTGTATGGCGACATTCCTAGCTTGTGAGGTTAACAGTAACCTTACTACTTAGTTTGAAATTTCATGTTTAATCCCATAATATGATTGAGAACCATAGTAGAAGGATAAAATATTGCAATATAACTTGTATTTATAATTTAAAAATAGTTTTGGCGCTTTTTATTGACACAATTTAGGTCTTACCTGTGAAAGGTTATATTTTCCTGTTTTCTAGCACTATCACTATTACAACCTAAAACGGAGCAGTGCACCATGATTTAAATGTTCAAATAGTTCACAATTACACTAATTAAACTGTTAAATAATTACACAATAAGCTATAATTCACACAACAAATTTCTTCCACGTATTTGTTTAGCACCAGACGCTGGTGATAAACAATCCCCAGTACCAGTTTCACCTATATACGGTAACAAGGACAAAAAAAATGATGCCATCTTCTTCTTTCCTTTGGCAATGTGTATAAGTTTATCTCTTTTCCTCATGTTTGACGGCTTTTATAGCCCATCTATTTCATTCTATATCTATGTGTTTTACAGACGATGTTTGTCCCTTTGTAACATTCTAGAGGCCATACACTCTATGTTTACGTATGTATATAACTATATAAACATAAAAAAGATAAAACTTAATAATTGAGAATATTAAAATTATATTTCGTACTTATGACAGTAACAGAATGACAATAAAAGAAATGAACATCGAATATACATAAGAAAACTTTGTTTGAAACCAAAGAGTTTCTAACACTACCGTGTTTTATAGGCCAAACAGTCTACCAGACACCATATTGTAAAATAGAATTTGGAATTAAATAATTTGCAACCTAATTGAGTAAACAAATGAGTACTTATAGCTCACTAAGTGATTCCCACGATAAGCATTAATATCACATCCTATTTTTCACCTCAACTTACTGGTGATGGAAAAATAATGCTAATTTTAATTAATTTCATTAGCACGCTAATTTTCACGTCTAAGCAATGCTATTGCTATGCTATTTGCTATAATCGATTCTGTGAATTATCGTGAACGGCCCCCTATACTTAATGATTTAAACTTTACACCTTTGCTTGTCAAAATCGGACGAATCACCTCACTCTGTGTGTGTGTGTGTGTGTCTTTTATTGTCCATTTATTATATGTTTAAGTAACATTTATTTTATTGTATTATATTACTGTATTAATTTACCCGCCTGAGCACTACCTATACAAGTCTTCGTCACAACTGAGCACTGCGAGCTGCGACAGTAATGTGGGTACTTTAAATGTGGCTCCGCCCTCATTGTGTTGTGGTCGCCTGTGGTGCAGACGGCGGGCCGCACGGAGCGGTCACTGCGTCACCTGCGGCAGGTGTCGGCGCTGCTGCGGCTGGCGGAGCGCCGGGGGCTCGTGCGACAGCACTCCGCCTACGTCGAGCTTGGCGCGGGGAAAGGTACTCATCATTACCATTTACGCCGTTTGTCCACCGCCGCCATCACCGGGACACAGTTTAACAATGCATTTGAAAATCAGTGACCGGGAGGACGTCGCCAAGAGCGAGATGAGATGGCGCTAAGGTAGCGTAAGGTACACATACGTTTATTATGGCCATCTTAATCACCTCCAGGCGACGGACGTCCGTCGCCCGAACTTGACGAGAGTTCTCGTTTACGTCCCGATGACGGTACTTTTTTTTTTAATTTGTGATAAAACTCAGTCACACGTGTCCCTTGACGAGCGTCAATAAATTTTTATCACGTCAGTCACACTAAATACGCACCGCCGTGCTATTCTTTAAGACATAGAGATTATGCCACTGAAATTGTGAGAAAATGCGTGACTCGAGTCCAGTCTTGGCAGCCCGTGTTCCGCCTGCAGCTGTATTAATCTCTTTCTACTATGTTAAACCAAGGTAAACTTTAGTTACTGCGAATAACTACGTTCAACATTCAATTTAGAAATATTAAAAGATTTCGTGACAATTTATAAATGCTAAATAAATTGATAAATACATGAATAACATAAAACTTCGCTCTTTTGAGGCATATTTGGTGAATTAAACAAACTTATTAACTTAACATCTTTAGGTGAGACAGTTTTAACTTTTAAGATGTTTGCCTTATACATACGTATAGGTCACCTGTCGTACTACGCATGGCTCGCGTGGTGCGCGCATTCATCGAGTGACAGCGGCGTGGTGTTGGTGGACCGCGCTGCACTGCGGCACAAGCGAGACAACCGCCTACCGAAATGGGGGACGAAGGGAGAGAATTCAATGAAAAACAAACGCGGGAATCACGTGCTGAAGGAAGAAAATTGTGATGGTGATGAGGAAACAGACAGCATTACTCCACAGAACCAGCCTAATCCCCAGAGGGAGAGAGACAACGAAAGCGAAGAGGAAGAAAGTCAGGGTGGTGGTGTTTGTCGCGTTCGAGCGGATGTGGCACATGTGAAGTTGGCAGCGCTGCCGGAAGTAGCTCGTGCGAAACACGCGGTTGGCTTGGCGAAACATCTCTGTGGATGTGCTACAGGTAAATTTAATTTTTCACAGCAGTCCATGGACTTTTTCTCGCCTGATGAATGACCTAAGGAGATAGACCACACCACAAACCCGCAGCGGGTCAGGAGACGGCCGAAACTCGTCTCTTTTCTTGAGGAGTTCTATGTTGATATAGTTAAATAAATATTACTGATAAATTATAACAAATTTATAGAGTTCATTACAGACTTAATTAATCACATAGCTATCGTGAAAGTCTATGAACCTTAGGTCTTTAAGTGTGTACGACAATGCCTACGCGTAGCTACACGCACACAATGACAACATATACCACTTGGCTACAAACAATTACATGACATGACCTGCGGCGCGACTTGCGAAGCGTCTCGTCTCCTAGAAACAAATTGTACTAACGAGTATAGGGTGGGTCCCAGCTCAAAGTGGCCAAGCATCAACTCTTCATGATAGACTACTATATCAGCCTATAAGCTTATAATTATGTTTTTACTGCGCCAGACCAGAGGTTTTTTCATTGCAACTAAGTTGGCAAACAAGTAAACTGGGCACCTGATGGTAAGTGGTAACAGTCACCTATAATACATGTGGCTCCTGTGAGATTCGCAGCAAAACTGCAACCCCCACAAGAACCACAGTGTACATTGCCACCTTCTGGCATCAGATGTAAAGTCACGGTACCCAGTAATTTCACTGCCATATCTTACCCTTCAAACTGGAACACAGCAATGCAAGCACTGCTGCTTTGCGGCAGAAATAGGTAAGACGGAGGTACCCAAGCAGACCACCCTGGTACAGAGTCTCTCCGGTAAGGTGCGATTGCGTAACTCGTCGATTAATCGTATTCTTGATTTTAATTGGATCGTCATTCGTCATCATAATCAAAGAATGAATGATAAAGGATTAAGAATTAACTTAATACTTTATCATTCGTTCATTTATTACGATAACGATTCAGTTTTAAGTACTTTTTCTGTACGTACTATTGAAGTCTTCTATAAAATTCACTAAAACTTATGTTTTAAACCATCCATTATCAGCCCCACTGCTGGGCACACTCACCCATCATTAACCCCACTGATGAGCGCACTCACCTAGCACCCGCCAACTGCTGGGCACTCTCGCCAGCATCAGTCCCACTGCTGGGCACACGCCCGCTCATGGACACTCGCCCAGCGCCAGCTCATTGCTGGACACACTTACCCATCATTAACCCCACTACTGGGAACACTCACACATCAGTCAAATGCTGGGCATAAATAAAAATAAAAAATTGTCTAAAACTTATAAACTAAATACTCAATAATCTTAATCGTATCAAATTAGTAACTTGACGATCATGTCGAGACCGTTCGGACAACGTTATAAAATACCAAACGTAATCAATTATTGGTTTCAATCGAACAGAACTATTAAATTTATGCGATTGCCGATGAGTTACAAAATCGCACCTCAGATCCTGTGTCAATATTTCCTTTTATTACACTTCTGGCTCATGACCGAATTTTTTTATGATTTTTATTATAATATCTTAGCTGACAAATTTTGTGTTTGTAGTTTAACATAAGTTATGTTTTTTGGTACCATGCAGACTACGCGGCACGGTGCTTAGCGGCGGCGGAAGCAAGCGGCGTGGTGATGGCCACCTGCTGCCACCACCGCTGCACCGTGGACTCTCTGCTCGGCGTCGAACACTTGACGGTAATACGCATATACTTCTCGCATATACCGATTCGAATATGATTGATGAACTGTTTATTTACACATTGTTATAAAAACGGTTATCTTTTATCACCTTTTTATGAAGTCACTTTTATATTTTGTTTGTAAGTTTGTCCGGTTTTTTGTTGACCGCAGATGGCCTTTACGGTGGCACCTTGACTTAGTTTAGCGAAGGCGAGAACTTTGGTAGGTCTCAAGCCTTACTGGCGAACCGATCCTAGAGTTGTCCACATGAACCTAAACGTTTGCTCAGCATAATATAGCGCTAGTCTAAATTGGGATGATGACTGAATTCTAATTTTTACGTCTCGTCATTAAATATTAAAATACCGTGGAAAAAGATGCAGTCCTGTGAAATTAGAATTGAAATCGGCGAAGAAATGCATTAGATACAAGCATTTTAAGTTGTTAATTTTAAGGCGATTAGACAGAGAGATCCGACATCAACCGTGACGTCATTGTTGAGTACGGCTATATAAACTCCTCGTCGTTTTGCTAGAAAGAGAGGGAGAAAAATCTTTAAACCTTATATCTTGGTTGTTTTTATAGTTATTCGAAAACCGATTTTCTCTTTCTGTTTATTATATGAATGAGCTTCTATTAAAGCAACAAATTTTTATTAGTCATCTAGCCTATTCACGATTACACACATTTTGGAGTACAACTTTAGGATGAGAAAGAAAAGAAGATTGTGAAAACTGTAGTTTGTCAGTTTTTGGCTACGATGGTTATCTTATTACATTTTACGCAGACTATACCGGGTTATTTTTCTAGCAGGAGCCAAATTTTGTGTGCTTGTTTACACAAGCAAAATAAACAACTTTCATTATGGGACCAAACTCGAAATCTCGAGAAAAAAATCAGATGTTCCAAACATTTATAGTAAAAGATCTTCATTTTGCTTGTCTGAACAAGCACACAAAACTTGGCTCCTGCTGGAAAAATACCGGAGGGAGACTCTGTACCAGGGTCGTGTGCTTGGGTACCTCCGTCTTTCCTATCTCTGGAGCAAAGCAGAAATGCTTGCATTACTGTGTTCCGGTTTGAAGGGTAAGATATTATGGCACTGAAATTACTGGGTACCGTGACTTTACATCCTAAGTCACAAGTTGGCAACGTACACTGTGTTTCGTGTGGGGGTTGCAGTTTTGCTGCGAATCTCACAGGAGCCACATGTATTATAGGTGACTGTTACCACTTATCATCAGGTGGGCAGTTTGCTTGTTTGCCAACTTAGTAGCATTAAAAAAAATAACGTGGTATAACGGTGTCTGTGTCCAGCGGCTGGGCGTAGAGCTGGTGGAGGTGGGCGCGCTGCTGCGGCTGGTGTCGTGGGCCACCTGCGGGCACGGCCGCGCCAGGGACGCCCCGCCGCTGCCTACCACGTGAGTTGAAATCCACTCCTCCCAAACGGTGCCGATCGTTGGAAGCGACAAGCGGATAGAAATTTTGCAATTCATCGACAATCTACAGATTTGAGTTCGATTATAAATTAACAGCTTGCACTGAAAAAACTAATTAACTAAACTAGTTGAGTTAAATAAAGATTAGCAAAACTTTGTTAACTTTTAAATTAATTTCATTTATGTTTAGATCACCTGGCTTGTTACAATTTACAAAATCATTTCAGTTATTTAATTTTGGTTAATAACTTCTAAAGTTTTTGTTATTTACTGTCAAATTCGACTTCGGTACCTTGTAACATAACAGTACTTTGCTGTAATTGAACAAACTTAGAGTATTTTCTAACATACAGTTGGCTAAACTTAAATTAAGCTTTTACATAATTATTGTGCTATTTATTACCATAGCTAAAAATTGTTTACAACTGAATAGTATTGTTTAAGATCGTGTTACAAAGTTGCTATAAACAAATTAAATATTTGATTAAAACCAACTAGTATTAATAATGTTGATTACAACAATGTTTTTGTAAGCCAGAACAAAATAGTTTTGTCAGAGGTAATAAAAGTGATGCTGCGTGTAACAAAAAAAAATTGTAATTTCCCGCCCGAACTTGCATCAAACGTGACACGCAGGAACATAATGTTCATTTCGCTTTACCGGCCTTGCGGTTCGCACTTGTTCGCAGAAAGCAAGTGGCATTTAGTGGTAACTTTGTGATATTTTTCAAAAATAGAGAAGAATCATGGTACACATGAAGAGTCAAAACTGTATGGTGATGCCGTATTCATGAATGCAGCCCACCCGAAGCAAACGAACCTGCGGAAAAAATTTCCTACTATCTGAGGTTGTGGGACTTGGAAATGACTATTTCAAATTTTTGGATGGTGAGTGAACAGAACAAAACTTTTTTGATTTTTACAAGAAAATGTTTGTCCGTTTTTCGTACAGTTGTGCGACTAATGTGTACTCAGCTATTCACTTACTTCGGTTACCAATTCCGAACTGTCATTTTGAACACAATATCATACTGCTATAATAAACCCTGCCATAACAAAACTCACGTTGCCATTGCTATTTCAGCGAGTAGTTTTGTGTGTAATACACAGTAGTATATCACAATGACAGTTCGAAGTTCAGAGTTCAGAGCAACCGAAGTTAGCGAATAAGGGAGCTGGTGTTTATGCCCCAGTGATATTTTTCTTTCATTTGCTTCTTATTTTAATGCAGATAACTTAAAAATGTTTTTATTTTACAGAGTCTTATGAAGAGCTACTGGACTGTGCAGCTTTGACGATTTTGAATAATAATTGTACAAGTCACTAGTCGAATTGACCACGAACTCCGATGCCACCACGCTGGTAGCATAGCCAGCTGGAGCTCCAACAATATTTTGGACAAGGGTACCAAAAGAGGAAGTGCGCCTAGTGTTGAGGCGTAGTTATTTATAGTTCTGTGATTCTTTCTTTTGTTGATTAATATATTTAAAAGTTTTCTGTAATTAATTAATTTGTTCATTAATGAATACTCACTTATTTGAACAAATCAATTTAGTTTTTAATTTGTCCCAAGTTTGTAGTCGAAATTAATATATGAGGAGTTTCAACAGTTCTTGCCTTTCTTGCTGAAAATTCTCATATTATTAGTTTTGGCTACAAGCTATAAACCTGTAGGAAAAAACCGCTATAGTAACCTAAAAGTAATGTAACTTTTAACTGAAAAGTTCAGTTACAGATTACATAACAGTGATGTTGTAAATAATCTGAAACTCTAGCTATATTTTAATCACAAGTTTAGTAACAGGTATCAAATCAGTTTGGTCATGATTACAATATATTGATGCTATACTAATGTGAGAATCTAGTTACAATTAATCAAAAGTTTAGTAACAGATAGCAAAATAGTTTATTTGTGATAACAGTTTAGTGATGCTAATATTGAAGAAATAGTTATTTATAACAAAACAGTTTCGTAAATGGTAAACATAGATGTGGTCTATTCTTACTTAAAAGTTTTGTTATTAATACATTTATATTAGTAATTTACTCGAAACACTTTGGTAACTTATGGTTTATATATTTGGTGGGAAGTGATTATTTTTGTTTGGCTATAGATAACATAACTGTTTTTACAAAACTGAATTTGGCTACTAGTAACATTAGTTGTGAAGTCACTATTTTTATGTAATAGGTTACTCAAATGTTTGTTATTTGTTACTAAAAATTTCTTTCAGTGTGGTATTGTGATAACGATAGCTCGCTGATATTGTGTGTACGCCCATGGTTACGAATGCTGCTGTGGTTAGGACCTTAATGACCAAAAATATAACACTTCTTGAGACGAATGCCTCCATACTAAGGCACGTTGAGCTTGCAACTGATCTCGCTTTGATCGTATCGGTTAACCGTCTATTAGAATATGCGAATGATGGAATAGATAGTACGCCTGTATTTCTGCATTGTGATATGTTCCGCGCAGATGTTTAGTCTCTGTCGAAATTGACCGCTGACACCAAAAATAGGTCAGAAAGACTGTTTTGTGTGTGTACAGCGATAAAACCTTTACCCCACCTCTCTTAGGTACGAAGTGTCAAGTGTGTGAATAGGCCGCTTCTCAGATTGTGCACGCGCTAGCCGCAGATCGGCCGAATGTCGGTTTTCTTGCACATTTTAAAAACGCCGTGGCTACTTGCCACTACTGGTGTCGCGCGCCACTGTGCTCAGACAGCGTGCAGCGTGGTCTAGTTTTAAGTTATGCTGTATTTATAATAAAATAAATAATAATAAAGCAACCTGTGGGTGTGGCGACTGGTCTCTGCAGGTTTCTGCAGCAGGTTATCTCTTGTAACCAGTCGCGGACACGCTTTACTAATTAGTGTTAGTAAATGCATTTAAAGTCGCAACGAGTTGTAGCGACTGCAGTCGCGTGACATTGCTTGCACGTCGTCCGTCATAGCCCTAAAGGTCAGTTATTGCCCCGAGACAGGGAAGAGTGGGTGTCCCGCGCTGCTGTAGGGGGTCGAGCTAAGGCCATACTAGACTGGGCTCGCGCCGCCTGGCTCAAGCAACGAGGCCTCCAAGCCACGCTGTGCCGGTTCGTTCCCGCGCACGTCACGCCGGAGAACCTTTGCATCATCGCCACCGCAGCGGCAGAATCAGCGTCACTGGGCCAACGAATCCACAATGAGGACGATAAACATGCTAGCTAATAGATACTTTGGACAGCCGTAGACAGCAATGCAGAACTACGCCGCGCTCATATTGAACCATTTGATTCCATTTCATAGATTTTTACTCATAATTTTTATAATTTAGCCTTCATAAAAATGGAAGTTATTTATTTGATGATGATACCTTTATATGATGATGTCGTGATTCTTTGAAAGCAAGTTTAAAATTTCGAATACATCTCTTATGGAATTTACTGACATTAAATTGTATAATTCCATTTAACATTATGCACGAGCACGTATTATATACTTGATCATTGTCATCATATTAGACGACATGCCCACTGCTGGGCACAAACCTCCAAAAATCTCCAAGCCGATTGGTAAAACTAGCCAGTAGGGTAGGGTATACAAGCCTCCAAAAATGTCCAAGCCGATTGGTAAAACTAGCCAGTAGGGTAGGGTATGGTCGAGAGCGACAGAAGGTAACTGCATTCTTAAAAAAGTAATAAAAGTTACTTTACTACGGTCTTTCAAAAGTAAATAGATACACATTCTTGCATTGATCCGACGATTTGTTTGTATACCACCACCATTACCATAAAATTGGTGATGATTTCCATGTCCGAATTTAACTTATTTTGTGGCGCCGAAGCAAACTGTTATATCATTTCTTATTTTACGTAGTAAAAAGATAATATTGTTATATTTTTATTGAAAATAAAATGTTTAACCGTTATAATTTATATTGTTGTATTATTTCTATTGCACTCGAACATATTTTACTTGTCAAAAGGTGTTTTGATCATGTTCATGAGAATCTACTTTCAAAACTCTTTGGGTTATTTTTAGGGTTCCGTAGTAAACAAGGAACCCTTATAGTTTCGCCATGTCTGTCTGTCCGCGGTTTTACTCAGAGACTATTAGTACTAGAAAGCTGTAATTTGATATGGGTATGTATATTAATCATGCCAAAAAAGTGGTGCATTTTTTGGCTTTGTTTGTTTGTTTTTACATTGAAAAATTTTTTTTAGGGTAGCTCCCATACAACTACATTTTTTTCTCAACTAACCCATCGTGTGTTCAACAATACCGTTGAATAGGTCTTTAAAAAATAATGTAAGGTTCAGAACACCATTTTTCGATTTAGGGATCCGTTCCCCCCCCCCCCCCCCCCCCCCCTATCTGGTAAACGGTTATATATGGACACGTGAAAAAAATTACAACAGTAGTATATATAACAAAGTTTAAAGGAAAACTATCACGGTCTTATTACAAAACCTGGTTTAAACCTGGTCTAAGTTAGTCTTGGTTTAAACGTAGTGCGCTTTCACTTGTGTCAATATAGGCAGAGACAGCGTCAACTTAGTCCTGATTTAAACCAGTACTATCTTTAGTCCATGTTTTGTAATAAGACGGTCAGAGTTGAGTACTAAGTACAAACTAAAAAGTTATAGACGACTAACTTATAAAATGTACTCGGAACAGTAAAATTTCATTGAAAATTAGTACTGAATATAAATTTACGAACCACGTGAAGTTAAGGAAATATAAAATCATTGTAGCCTAAATAATAATAATGCCTAATTTAATAGCAACGTGTTGTGAGGTGTGAGTGTGAACTCAAAGTTGGCATTTGCAACTACGGAACCCTACACTGCGCGTGGCCCGACACACAATTGATCGGTTTTTTTAATTTGAGGTATTAAACCTAATTATTGAACGCGCATCGAAAACGAGACGTGTCAAGATGTGTTAGGCCCCTAGAATAAAAATAATCATTCGCATAATTACGTCAAACAAGACAATTCCTCTTCGTAATGAATGAATCTGTCCGTCTAGTGAAAATACATCTATAAAGCTGATGAGTTTGTTTGTTTTGGTTCAACACACTAATCTCAGGAACTACTGACTCAAATTGAAAAATTATTTTTGTGTTAGATAGTCCATTTATCGAGGAAAGCTATAGGCTATTATAACATCACGCTACGACTAAGGAGCTGAGCATCAATGAAAAATGTTGCAAAAACGGGAAAAAATATATGGCGAAACGTAGTTCGCGGGCACAACTAGTTTTGTTATACACAGGCTGGCCGGATGATTGACGACAAAAAATAAATTAGTTTCCTTTTTTTTGCCACTGAATCTTCGTTAGTTGTACTTTTATGCATAAAATAATCACATTCATAACTTTGACGAAAGTTATGGAAATGCTAAACGCTAAACTTTCGGCATTCATATGGCCAATTTCACCAACCTTCAATTAGCTTAGGGGACACTTAAGTGGCATGCTGTCACATTCTTTGCAATAAAGACAAAAAGTGACAGCATACGTCTTAGAGGCTTCCTAAGCTAAGTTATGGTTGGTGAAATCGGCCATATCTTTTAAAAAAAGTAGAACTTAATGAGCTACTTTCGTTAGAATCGGCCTTCAAAGACAGTTACGCGGAAGTCTTAAAATTAGCTATCTGATTAAAATAGAAGATTGTTTACCTACGAAGCAAAAAGCTACTTTTAAGGTGAGAG
The DNA here is from genome assembly GCA_963935595.1 of Schoenobius gigantellus. Taxonomy (NCBI): domain Eukaryota; kingdom Metazoa; phylum Arthropoda; class Insecta; order Lepidoptera; family Crambidae; genus Schoenobius; species Schoenobius gigantellus. Next base: position 41,350,057 of record OZ012541.1, on the reverse strand, counting down.
TTTTTCTTTGAGATGTGTGAGATTTAAAAGCAATAAAAACAGAAGTTCGAAAAATCTAAATTTTTAAGGTAATAAGGCCATAGCTGCATGGACCGTTGCCTTCCCTTAACAGAAAAAAATAACAAATCAAAAATAACAATATCCCTTACGTAGTATCTCTTCTTAATCTGTGATTCCTCCAAACAAGTTCCAAATTAAAGTCTTTCGCTCGCTCTACTTATTTGACTTCTTTGCAAACATATTGCTTCTTTGCATGTTTCTGTTTCGCATTCTGATTTAGACTTTGTTTACTTAGAAGTGTAAGAGATGAGTTACACGTTAAGTGAATACACAGAAATTCAATACTTTTATGGAGTTGCACGAGGAAACGGCCTAAAAGCAGCGCGACTGTATCGTGAACAACTTCAACTAGGTACGTGCGTGGTGAATCTAATAATCCGCATCCGCGGAGTCAACATTTTTACATCCGTAGCAACCCTAGTTTGTAAGCAAGCACACTGCTCCTCTGATGGTAAGTCAATTTTCTGATCAAATTGAGAATAATGAATCAAATTCTATGATGATTGGCTGGGACTTTGCTTATGTAGTGACAATATCATAAATAAGGTCTGTATTTACTAATAATGGTGTAAGAAAAAATGTTCGGGACTTTTTTAAAAAAGGATTGTTCGCATGTACAGTTTTTTAACGCACATGCGAACACAAAAAAAAGTCATGAAGCATATTCGAGACGTCAATATTACAGAGCAGAAACAAAGAGGAGAGGTGATCTAAAGCTCACACATTCAGTTTATAAGATAGATGCGATGTCATTAAATGTAATGAAATACGATGAGGTGACGAATACCTTAGTTTATTTTAAGGTACAAATATTTTATTTAAATAAGTTTTCTCTCAAATGCTGTTATAGGTAGGTAATTGGTTCCAGTAAAGCGGTTGCAGCTTGGGAAAAGTTTAGAAACAAATGAGGGCGCCCCTAGTGCACTTTCCAAAAAATTAGCAGCGATTAATTATAGCTGAGAAAAATAACAAACAATAGTCTCATTAGTACACTATCTAGCTCAAACCTGTTTAACGGTAGTAATCTCTTTTTAGTTTCAGCTGTCACCGGTCCTAACTCTTTTGCTAAACTGTAACTTGTGCAGTTACAGTTTGGCAAAAACGCGCATAGCGCCAGGCTATCGTTTATAAGGATCATGTTTTGCTTTTTATGTTTCCAGTTTTTCATTTTTTCGATTATTTAAGTACCTACAGGGCCGCACCGCGCATTTTGGTTTTGTAGAGTGAGCGCCATACGACCATTAAGAGAGAGCATTCGTGCGAACTAGACTCTCAATACCAAAACAAATTCCCTTGAAAATAAGAATGTCTGTTTTAAATTAATAAAACAACCACATGCAAATATATTTTTGTATATTTATATCAATAATTAACATCTAAAAACAATACTATTATTTTACAATTATCTGATCAGCGGAAATGCGTAGTTACGCCGTGTCCTCGCCGAGGCCGGCTACACACAGGGCGGCTTGCATAAAGCGCACTAACTACGATTAATAGTCAAATTTGTTTAAGCAATCGTTATCTTTGTCATTAGTTTAAAATTAATGGAACTATATTCAAAATGCTTATTTTATTATATTTAGTGAGACGATAAGCAAGCCACCCTTAAAACAATTTTAAAATAACCTAACTAGATAAATTCCATTTTCACACGCCTGTCACCTATTATTGCAGTATCCAACACGCGAAAAAATAACTAAATTAGCTATTACAAAAATTTATTCCTAGTAAAAATGATGCCAACTTAAACTGCGCTTTCTGGCTGCAAATATAAAAAGTCACTTTCGCACAGTTCCGTGTATAGAGACAGTGGTATAAACCGAGCGATGTCATTTCTTGCAACTATTTACCACGTTTAGAAGTAACACCCAACAAAATTCTAGAGCATGTTGATAAAATTAAGATATTAATTGCGCTACGTAAATATTAAGTCGCTATCGCGCTCTTTGTATTTACTCAGTGCTAATAGCAAAACTACTAACATTTGCTGCTGATACGTCGGTGTTACTTATAAAAATGATAGTGCTATAACGATTTGTTAGTCTGTGTAAAGAAAGCTGTCGCAGCCATAAGATAAATAGAACGAAAATATTTTTTAATTAAAATTTTAAGGAATATGGTCTTTATGAATCAAGTTGGTACGTACGCATGATATACTATTGTATTGTCTGCTAAACAAAAAAGATTATAAGTGATGAAACGCCCTCAATTACCTCGATGGTTTTTCTTTCAACACAGACTATAAACCTGAGTATAGCTACACATAATCGAGTCTCTCTTATTTATGTCATACACATGAATAAAGAACAAAGCGTTACGTAGTCTAAAGACCCCACTATAGATCCTTTATTAGTTAAACAAAATTATAAATAACACTAAATACACACACCGCTAGCGAAACACAAAAAAAAAATATTTTTTTTATAATATTGAATTTTCATAAAAGACTGGCCAATTATGTTAATTTAAAAATGGGACATAAGGCGACAGTCATTTTTTCATCGATTTGTTTCTGTTTCCTGCTAATACTGATTTGTGGTTTGAGCTCAGTCTGAGGTGAAATTCAAAAGTTTATAAATTCGATATCATCGCAATTTTATTAGTAAACGTTATTTTTCTTCGTATCAAATCAATAGTAGGCACTTTAGTTGAAATAAACTAAAAATGCCCGATTTAACACCACCAGAAATTTTTAGGGCGGATGAGATGCGCCACCTATTGCCACCAGAATTTAGCAATCAATTTCAACGATTCATCGCAGTATTCGTCGGACCCGCAGGCTTTTTACCGATCTTTAGAGATAGTCACAATTGTTGCGAATGTATAATTATTGACTATAAATCGCAAATTCGTATTATGGAACCTTGGATTGCACCACGATAGGCGACTGACCAACTAAAAATCCACGTCAGCGCTTGGACACAGCGACAGATTGTTTAAATTTGGTTGTTGATCACAAAACACTTAGAGAAGACACTCTGTTGGTCACGTTGCACTTGTACAATTAGCAACCGGTTGCTTTTTCCGTAATAAGCCTGCGGGTAACTAATTCTCTTGGGAGGAGAAAGGGCTAAGGCAGAAAAAGGTGCACTTCGAGTGGAGGGATGACCGTTTTCTACAACTTCGAGCTCGCAGGAACACGCGGGTAACGGCGGCGGTGCAGGCCCGAAATGAGCTTGAAGTCGTGCGAGGAGTGCGAGCGCACATTTCGTAGATTTGAAGAAAAAAGCTCAAAAACTTGAAGAGACACCACCGTGTACATCGGTAGAACTTTGCACGCGAACATCGTCTTTGGGACATAAACCAATGTACGGGTACTTTTCACTGATGAGTGTAGAGTGCTCTCAAATCAGATCGATGGAAGGCAGAGAATGTGGAGACGCAATGAAGAACTATACATTCAGACTAATTTTGAAAATACGGTGGCATATGGGCTCAGTTGTGGTTAGGGGAGCGATAACTTTCGGTGCTAGTACGGAGTTAGTGATGGTCGATGGAGGGAATATGACTGCTGAACATCAGAGATATTTTAGAACACTTTGTACCATTTGCCCCCTATAATGATGACTGCTTTATTCTGATGCAGGATAATGCTTGGGCTCACAGTGCTTGCTCCATCCAAACATATATAAACCATGTGGGTATAACAGTGATGCAGTGGTTAGCAAGATTTCCGGATATGAATCCTAGCGAACATGTTTGGGACTTGTTTTAAAGAGAAGCATTAAATCCACAATGCCAACACCTAACAACCTGAGAGAATGCAAAACGCATTATTTGAAGAGTGACCGAGCTTGCCCCAGCATACAATAGATAACATAATTCGCAGTATGCAAAAATTTTGTTAAAAACTTCTTAAAAAAGATGTTAAAAGATGTTTATCAGTTTGTTACTTCATGTCTAATTATTATTTGTTTTAATATACACGTTATTATCTCTGCCTTTTTTAATGTTCCGCTAATTGTGCCGGTGTGTGGAGTAGCAATCACTAACAATATTGGTATCATGGGTACAAAATATTTAATATCGCCTAGAATACCACAAATTAAAGAAACAACTATCTAGTACAACATTGACAACTTAGTAACAAATATATTTGTATGTAGGATTACATACAATAGAAAAAATACGTGTAAATTGAAACTAAATGCATGAGGCGCGGGACAGTGTTAGCCCGGATCCATCACTTTTATCGTATCAGCCCCTTGATTGTGTAACTGAAAATCTATCGTGATCGCTTTCAATTTTATAATTGCAGTACGCGACGTCCATTTGTTTACAGGTCTGTGGTGCGAGCTCATAGCGACCTGCTGAATTGTCTTGGTATCCGTCATACGTCATCTATCACTGCGTTCCAGATAAGCATTTTTAGCCATAAATATCAACATTTTTAGCATCTCTGCGTTTCATTAGCGGTGATGCTAGTTTTTTCTTGCTGGTTGTCATGCGTTTCATTTAAGCATTTTTAACACGAATTGCTAGCATCAAATACCCATGCTATTAGATGGGTCCTCTGATACCAATTTTTGACAGCTTTCAAATTTGACATTTGGAATCTTTTTTTCATGAATCAAAAAGGATTTTCAGCGGATTTAAGAAAATCATAGAAAGATATTTATAGTATTAGCCAATTCTGATTTATATTATTAGAAATTTTAAGTGGGTGGACTAAGTAGGTGAGGTGTCAAAATTCAGCACGAAAAATCAGTACCTTCCGTTTCATTTGTAACAATTAGCGCGGCTAAAAATGTCAACATTTCTTAAAAGAAACGCAAAACGAGGCTAACATCAGATGTCAGCACCAGCAAAGTAGCAGTGCTTATCTGGAACGCAGGGTATATCTGTAAATTGTGCGTGTCGCCAAAGGAATGTAGAGTTTCTCCGATTTCTTTCCAACAACAATTTAACCAATCTAGAATTAAACTTCAATAAGCTCTAATATTTTTGTTCAGTAACTCACTCAATGTGTAATGAACGAGCGACATTCCAAACTCTATGTATCAAACTTATAAATATTCTATATTACAATATTTAAACGACTAATAGCAAATTCGTCGTATTATAATTTATAATATAGGGATATAAGTAATAGAGATATGAAATAGTCCAAATGCGGTATTAAACATTAATTTAGAACAAGTTTTATTGTACAATGAACCACTTACACTAATGTACAAAATATTGGATAACATACACTGAAATGACTCAACATTACACTAGTTACACAAAAAATTTGCTACGCAGTCAAGTTACTTAATTTGCTATCTAAATGTTAAAGGTTAATTTTTCAGCAGTCGAAGGATTTTTTATTTGAGAAAAAATATGATAATATGACTATCATTTTATAGATCTGTCATAGCACCATATTTAGTTCGCAGAGAAATAAATGAATCAGCCCTACTTACGACATACTCCAATTCATAACTATTATGTAACTATCTATTGCACGTTTATAGTACTATATATATTATAAAAAACACAAAAGGCAAACAATAACAACTAATTATTTAAGGCTACAAAAAACATATACATATTTCAAATGTCTACACATTTTGGACGATTCAAAAAACAGAACAAAGAGTCGATGTGCTGATTATTATTATTTGCATAAAGACTAAAGACAAGCAGTTCAGTCCCTATATGACAAAGTTGTCGCGGAAATGAAAATAATAAAATTGTATGCGAGCAGAGGACATCGCGGTCGCTAAGTTTTAAGACGGGGGAGAGTTTTCCAGCACATTCAAATGTATATAATAAGAAACATAAAAAACCATCTAACTTATTTATTGTAATGTAAACAATATTATCGGAGGGAGACTCTGTACCAGGGTCGTCTACTTGAGTACCTCCGTCTTACCTATTTCTGCCGCAAAGCAGCAGTGCTTGCATTGCTGTGTTCCGGTTTGAAGGGTGAGATATGGCAGTGAAATAGGGATGTTGACATGAATCGCAAATATATAGAAAGTTGTGTTTATACCATAGAAGGGAATATTAAAAAGCTGAAAATCATATTTTGCAAACGTAAATATGCGTTAAAAATTAATTTAAAATGTTTAAAGAAATGCCCAGTATCACGTGATTTCAAACGCCAATCGGAGCGCGTGACGTCACAGTGTGTTGGCAAAACCTCAGAGGCCCAATTCTACTAATAAGTTACAGCCGAATCGAAACTGAACCGTTGCGATCGACCAATCAGAACACTGCATTATTACGTCCTCGAACTGTTGAATGGCAATTTACGCGCTCCCATTGGTCGATCGCAACGGTTTAGTTTCGATTCGGCTGTAACTTATTAGCAGAATTGGGCCTCAGGCAAAATTCCGACACTATGGTCCAAATTGAGCTATTCGGCGCTATTTGTACTGGTAGCGCACGGATGCGTACCAACGAAAGCAATGTGATCTCATGAAGCAAACAGTAACAGTGTAATCAGTGCTCATGAAAAATAAGTAGTGCATTGTGGGCGTAAATGTCGAATTCAAATTTTGACGGTTAGACGATTCGGAATAAAAAATGTAAATTATAATTAAGTTTGGAGATGCTAAAAACTTAATTAATTGACTACCTAAAAAATATACCTATTTACTGCCATTTTTTCAATATTTTTTTAAATAATTTATTACTTTATCACAGCAACAAAAAATGTTATAAAATCTACACCGATTTGTTTATCACTAACGCCAACTTCACCTGGTAGCTACATATATCAGCGCAGTTCGTGGCAGCTTCAAGAACTATAGTTAAAAAATGTCGACTAATTCCTCATAAAATCTTATGGAGATTGGCCTCCTTGTCTTTAGTCTTCATGGATTTTTGTTCCATTGAAAATTCAAAATTACGCTTGCAAATAATATAAACAATAAAATAAAACCTTTCAACAGAGCATATTACTGCATTCTATAAATTTAAACATTCAAATTGAAACGCGAATGTTGTATACATAAAACTATTGAATCTTCAATTACATTGTCCATACAAAGAAATAGAATGATAGTGAAGAATGATAGTGAAGAATCAATTATACTCTTTTAGGACAGTGGAAATGGTTTAACCACATTTGTTTGCATGTTACTGATTCTAAACGTTGCAGTTTTGTGTATGCAAAAATAAACGTTATAATACTTATCTCACAACATTCCTACCTCCCATGGCTAGAGTACTGACATGCAACAAGGAACCCCCCATAGTATAAGTGAAATCTGTCTTTCTCGTATGTGAAGAAGAAATGGTTGTTTCCTATGTGTCGAGTAGGCGTTATTTTTAAATACATCGTAGTGAATATCATTTTTCGTTTCAGGCATTTTTGTTATAATCAAGACTATGGGATAGCTTAGATGAATTTAAGCGCAGTACCAGTACCCAGTATAAACGATTAAGATGTGGAGGTACAGAAAGAGGGTTAGTACCTCAAGTGACGAAGATAGGGTAAACTTAAATGTAGCTAGGTAAACAGAGGTCAGTAATTCGAGTCTTAGGTGTAGACCGAGGTAGATACTGACAGCGATAATTAGTAATCGTACCTCAAGTTGTGTAGACAAGTGTACACATCGGGACCAGCGAACAGTACCCGTAACCTAGGTGGTAGATGATAGTATTAGGGTACAACAAGCGCAGGTCAATGCCCGTACTCTAGCTAGGTGATTGAGAGTAAGGGGGTACTTGCAGGTGTGGTCAGTAGCCGTAGCGTTCTTGTAGCGATGACACCACGCCGTTGGCCAGCGACGACAGACGACCGGCCACTCGCGTCACGCCCAGCCGCACCGACTCGCGCACCTTTCAAGGTATATTAGTTTACTTATAGTATTTTTGGTCATCAGTTATCTTACCGAAAGTGAAAGAGGTACGGACTGCATATAAGAAATCGGAATGTAATATGTCCGTCTGCCAAAAAACTACCGAGACGTAGCAATTTAAAGTTAAGGAGGTGAGGGCTCACTACGTCACGAGTTGGTGGAAAATTTAGTTACGTATGACTTCATGTCACATTTCAAATCCATATATCATTGAATGTTATTGATAGCGTAAAAATAAGTGCTCAATATTTTTTAATAACCATTAAAAAAATTCCACTTCCCTACTGAATCAGGCGGTTTCACAATATTGCCATCAAAGTGCCTGTAACGCACGATCCCCATGATGTCCCTCGCATAATCGATAGCGGTACGATCATCATCTTCACCGTCAACTGCGAATGCCTGATCTGTTGATCACCACCGTACACTGCTATCAGGTGAAGTATTGTTGTGTTTCGATAATCGGAGGTAAGATAGGGAGTTTCTCAGTTGATGAGAGTTCCAGGTGAAGCACTCTTCTATCTTGGGCCTTATCGTCACTTACCATTGAATGAGATGAAGGCCAAAAGCTGTTGTGTCTAAAAAAGACAACTATAGGGCAGGGTTTTGTGTAAAGTTAATGGTAATATTACACAATTCAACCAAATCGATTAATTGTCATAGAAGTGAATGAATATTTATTTATTTACACCTACCTATCTTTGAAGTCATTCTTTTGTATTTGTTGTACACTTTACTGTACCCCTCCCTAAACGTCACGTTACACATCCAAGTGACTATTTTTACCTAAAAATCACAATTATGTTACGAAAAAGTGTTGCCAACTTGGAATATTTTAATTCCATAATTTTAATTCAAATAAAAAACAACATCACGTAACGCGTAGTTCGAACTCCCCACCCGCCCCTCTAACGCATCGTAACATTATACAAGACCTTCCCCTCACCCAAATTGTGTTACGTAATACGTTAACGTCCTCTGAATGGTGAACGACAAAAGTATGAACCTACGCATATTAAATAAGCGTAGTTCTTTTAATAACTTTAATATTATTTAATATGATACGATCTTCTGGTTCCTTATGAGATTTCAAAGGCGTAAGTGAGCCTTTACATTACACCTACCATACTTTACAATACTTATAGAATACGGTAAAGTACTTAGAGCATTCAGACGGGAGATGGCAAGGCTGGGCGAACCCCTCTGCCAATTTACGTTGACCATTTATGACCATACACGTTATATAAAACTAGTTGACGCGCGGCCGCTGCCATTAGGTGTCGTTCGTATCGCAAGTAAGAGCTCGTAAAAATGGTTAATTGTGCAATTTCCTCTTGCAAAAGGCTATCCAGTAACTCAAATCTTCAAGACTAGGGTGTTTCCTATCACATGTAAGTATAAAAATACATAAACGTGTTTAATTTAAGTACAATTTTGAAGTAATTTTTATGCCGTTACGATAGAAAAATACAATGGTACGTTGGTAGCTCAACACAGTACACGGGTATGAATTGCGGGCGATTGCGTAGATACACGTTAATTTGTCGATGTGTGTGTTTCTTTATAGTGAGGTAATATTTTCATAGTGTATTGCAACTGTAATTGAATGCTAGATTTTCGTAGTGTGACATGCGTGTTTACCTCGCCTCCCGCAAAATGTGTCAGAAAAATGTATACTGCGATTTGTTGCGTACCATATCCATAGGCTAAATGATCTAAAGTATGGTAGTGTAAAAAAAACGTAACGTACCTCGTCCAGGTCCGGCGCGGCAACGCTGAAAGAGGCGGAGGCCGGGGCGGGGGCCGCGTTGCCGAAGTACTCCGCGGAGGAGATGGCGCGGCTGCCCGCGAACCGGGACGCATCGCCGAACCCGCCGCCGTTGCTGCCGCTCTCCTGGCAACACCACAATTTGTGCCATTATACAGGCTATCTTATTTTCGAGCGGGGAGAGGACGAGAGCAGGGGCTGCGTGTTCTACACTTCGGATCTTATATGCAAATTAATTATACACCCAACAGTCAAAGGAAGGCGCTATCCAAATCATCGCTCATTCGTTCAAAATACGTCAACAAATTAATGTCAAATAACTAGTCAACATTAAGTATTTGACTGTAATTTCGGTACTTTACGGCGATTTACTGTTGTTGTAAATGTGGTGAAATGAACGAAACGCTAACTTTGCACAACGAGAAAGAGATAGAATAATGGTGCAAAATTATATGTCAGGTCTAGAAATTTTTTGATATCATTAAAACTATTTATTTTAGTGCGTTCTTACATCGTTAGGAAGTTTTATTAAAAATGGTTTTACTTATGCTATAACTACAGTTACTTTATTGACAATTAAATAGATTGTATTAAGTTATTAAGAAATCTCTTGTCGCTAAATACATATTCCGAAAAAAAGGACTCCTGCGGATCTAAAAAGGCCGCATCGCAGAATCATAATACGAATCATATTGTGATTCATATTATGAATTGAGTGCAAGTCATCGTAAGAAAAATTCTGTTTGACAGCTTTGTATGAATTATTCGTAAAATGGTCCCAATTGACACTTTTGCAATGCCAAATTTTTGTGAACCATTTTACGAATATTCATACAAAGCTGTCAAATAGAAATTGCTTATGATGAATTGCACTCCATTCTCAATATGAATCATAATATGATTCGTATTATGATTCTGCAATGCGGCCTTTTTAGGTCCGCTGAGCTAGATCACAAAAATGTTAATTTGAAATCATTGATAAATATTATTAAAGTTATTTTGGCTCTTAACCAGGTGATGGAAATCGAACGTCGCTGTTCGATTTCCATCACCTGTCGTGTAAAATTAACAAAATATACATCCATTCTTCTTGAAACAATAACAAACACCCATCCATTCTAACACACTTCCACATTTATGATATTAGTCTAATGTTAATCAAACATTTGCAATAGTCCAATTCCTCGCGCTTCTGAAGGCATGTAATAGTTGGTCCTGCGCCTGATGTCACCTTAGTCGTTGCGATGCCGCACCATCAGGCTATGGCAGCGAGGCAAAAGTTAATTACAGTATGACCACTTTCACGAGTAGCATTGAAAAAATTCGGCCGCGCAGTCTCCTCTAGCCTAGTCGCAACCTAAAGCAGATTAAATACGAGGTGCCGGCCGACACCGTTAAAATATAGACTTTATTGCGAGATTTCAAGTCACCAAAATCGGAATTTCATTATATCTTGCTCAGAATCAGAAAAAGACACTTCTGTGCAAGTACAGCCAGCTTCAAAAGTAGATAAGCATTTTAGTACCATGTCACACCAACTATTAATAATGAAATATTGGTATAACCATACTAAATAAAAGGAATAGTTAGTGTGACATGGTACTAAAATGCTTATCTACTTTTGAAACGGGCTGTGCATTGGTATACTACCATACTTTTGTATGGTAGTTTGCGCAAACAGTCGTGTGAGCTATACTACCTCGCACGCAACATTTAGATTCATAGACATAAGGTGGCGGAACTGAGATTATTCGATGGAGAATATCCGTCGCGAGAGGTAGTCAGAAAGTAATTAGCTGACAATCCAGACGTTAAAATTATTACAAACATATGAAATGTTTAAATAAATATATAAATTATACCTGGTCCCCAAAGAACTGCGCCGAGCTGATAGCTTTTGCCGATCCGAACTTCTTGACGGCGGTATCCGCGTCGTTGCCGCTGGGTTCGGCGCGGCGGCCGCGGGTTCGGTTTCCGGCGGAGGTCGAACTGTTGGTGGATGGGCTAGAGCGAGGCTCGTCCGCCGAGAACATCGAGTGTACGGCGCGCGAGGGTTCGGGTTCGATGTTCTCCCACGACGAGGACAGCTTGGGCCGCTCCTCTGTTAGCATCTGGTCAAGTCCCCTGCTGCTGTATGGCTCGTTCCTGGATTTGTACGATTACATCCAACACCATCAGCCAAAATATGCCCACTGTTTAGACAAATTACTCCCCCAAGAAAGGGGGTAGCTGTGGACTAGAGCATCTCCCACCATGCTGACCCAGGATAGGTTGACATTTGTAAAAGTCAAAAATATTATCAAAAACTGTCTCAGTATACTCACTGCTGGAGTAGGTCTTCCCGAGAAAAGTTAAGGCCATCTACTATGCTGGCTGGCTAATGTAGCTTGGTGGAACATTGCTAATTATTAATTGCATTGCTAATTCCTTATCCTTTTTTGCGACTTTAAGTCAATATAATCATTCTCCCTTAAATAAGGACCGAAAGTACTAGAGCTGTGTCAATCGTGAATGAATAAACTTATATCTATCTATCTAATGAGTTCTTTAACCTAGATACTGCCAAAGTATTGACTATTGCAATCATTTATTTTAAATTGATTTGGGTTCTATAATGGCTAAGTTCGGGGTCCGATATTAACCTGTGATTGGTTGAACGGGAACCGACTGACAAATCACGAACGGAACTTACCGGTTGCTGATTGGACGGTTGTCTGCCTTAAGGTGCGTTCCGAATGAGCTTATAGGGACGAGAGCGGTGTGAGCGCCTGAGTGATCGAGTGATCCTTCGACTTTGACTAACATTAGCTTGACAATAAATTTTCTACAAAAGCACCTAATTTTTGTACCTAACCATTATTTAACGGGCACTTAAATAGACATTTAAAATATTGTTTGAAAAAGATAAGTTAAAAATGTTGAATTTGCGCACGTGTAAATGTATGTCCCACAAACCTGATCATGGTAAACACGCTGTTGAAGTCGTCCGGGTCGGAGCGGCGCGGCGGTTCACCCTCCTGCTCGATGCTGGTCATGGCCGACGTAGCAGAGTGAGACACGCCGCTAAAATTACATGATCGTCAACTTATTTGATAAAAATAAATGACAAGTAAATTTTATAATAAATTATCCATTAAAAATACTATTTTTATAATGGTAAAAATTATATGTATTAGGAATTCAAAAATAATACAGCATCTAATTTTCTTCTGCAGGTGTAGCACAGACCATGGACAAAACGGGACAAGAGACAAATAACATGTTTCTTGTCGCTCTCGCATATAACATATATAAAGCGAGACGGGACGAGAGTGACTACATTTTAAAGCCCACCTGCTGTGCTAACCCTGCAGGAGCGAATTTGAGACGGTGATTTTTTTCAAGTCGGTAATTCAATACTGCCAAGTGCCAACCTGCAGGCCAATTATGGATCTTTCATCGTATGACATGGTATAAATTTGTGAAAAAGAAGTCATGAAATGCTGCATTTTGTATTATCGATCTCCAATGATATCATCACTATGGCATAATTACAATGAAGTCATCATTAAATAATGAACAAATGATCAAAAATCTGACCGGAAATCGTATTTTTCGTTTTGCACTATGATATCATATGATATCATTTGCAAAACCATGAGATCGGTAATAGGCCCTCTGATGCCTTTGACAGGTCCAAGCGCACAATTAAAAAATCGAGTTACAAGATGTATGGCTTTAATAGGCTAGATTAATGAAAAATAAATATTGCTTAATGACGGCCATTCATATAATAAACAGAAAGATATAAGGTATTAAAGATTTTTCTCCATCCGTCCGTCGGCCGTACTCCACAATGACGTCACGGTTGATGTCGGATCTCCGTCTAATCGCTTCCAAATTAACAGTTTAAAATGCTTGTATCTAATGTATTTCTAACCCGATTATGATTCTAATTTCACATGATTGCATCTTTTTCTACGGTATTTTAATATTTTACGACGAGACGTGAAAATTAGAATTCAGTCATCATCCCTATTCTTGCTAAATAGAAATCATGCAAATCGACGTATGGCACACGCGCACTATACGTTATTTTAACAGCATAATATTCAATGACATTAAGTAACATTGGCAGCTGGAGAACTTATGGAGGACTAAGGAAAAAAATATCAATTCAAAGCTTTAATTGAGAATTTAAAAAAAATAGAATAACACTGCATCGCAGCGCAATCGGTGATACGCACGGCTTAGCAGTGCGGTGATGCGCGGCCAGCCCCAGGCGGTCGGTGTCGGGCGAGCCGCGGCCGGCCTGCGGGTCGCGCGGCTGCAGCCGCAGCGCCGCCGCCGCTTGCTCGACGCGCTCCAGCGTCGCCGCTGACTCCGACGCCGCCTGCGCAGCGGACGTTGCCGGTTTATATTTTAAAAATATAACTTATCTCAGAAACCATAATATCAGTCCAGTTAAATAAAATTATAGTTCCGAAAAAATATTTGTTTAAATTTTACAAATAAAATATTTGTGTAGAGTGTATGTACTTACTTGGATCGTTCCGATTCACGATTCATATACATACTTAATTAAACATTATATTTTGCGTGATTAAACAAATATTGGGCGTGATATGCATGGGGGTATAATGCGTGGGAAAACAGTGTAGATGCAAGAATAGGATGATTTACGAAATTTTATATTAAAATGATTTATGGCAAGAAATTTTATGTTTATACTAAAAATATTTATCACATAATTTTTGTGGTTAACTCTAAAAGGTAAATTATTAATTTACATTTCAAATGCAGAAAAGATCACCCACCATAGCCACTATAATACTCGTATGTTAAAGTGAAACTTTTTTTAACCCGCCCCAAATTTTTACTTCCATTTATCGCATATCGCATTACAAAAAAAAAACGAGATCTTTAATTTCAAAAAATCGCATATGACAGGATTAGTCCTGTGCGTTAGAGCTTCAATCAGTGGCAAATAAGTGGCAGTGGTTCAATCCCAGTGTAGAGCATCGCTGTTTTGGTTTTGTTTTAAATGGTTTCATTTTCGATAATGCAAAAGGATTTAAGCCTATAATGCCATAGGTTATTATCAATCTTGTTAATAATTAAATTACATTGAAATATGAGTATTAAACGTTTCAATGTAACAAAAAGACAAAACTATATTGTTGCCATAGAATGACACTGACATTGTCACGTGGTAGTGTTAATTTTACATTTTTTTAGCATTTGGTCTAAAAATTGAGAATTCAGAAATAATTAATTATTACTGTATCCATATTTAATTTTTGAATTGATTACTGAATTCTATAGCGCGAAGCAGAGTACGGACGCAGTTCTGCACGCTTTCAGTTTTTGTGATATACAGCAATCTCATTTTAAGCGATTACCGCACCAAATTACCAAGCGGCCAACACAGTGCATACACAAACACCACCTGTGAGCCCCAGCGACCTCACACGCGCAACAACACAACGATGTTTGGTTTCAGTCTTTATATTGTAGTGGAGGTATTTCTCCATTCGAGCAAGCGATGAGAGAGACAAACAGTTGGCCTGCTTAATATTATAGTGCTAAAAACCTTATTTAAGATTTATTCTTACTCTACTCTTTCAGTACGTAAGTATTGGTAACCGATGACAAAGCAGCCACCCTTACCTCAACCTTCAGCTTCTCAGCCATGATGGCCTCGCGTTCAATGTCTTCGAAGTTGGCCGCCACCTTAGTAGCACCCAGCCCCTTACGCGCACCCAGCTGACATAAAAAAACGCATAATTAGATAATTTACTTTTTATTCAAACTGTTGTAGTGTAGCGGACCACATTTTTTTATTGAATGGTTTCGTATAATATTATAAGATATTTACAAAAGGCGGACTTAATGTAATGCAAGGTTTAGACGAAGCCAGTAACGCTGGCGCCAGTCCTCAGACAAGCCTGCACTGGCTTGGCCCGTGTTGTTTAGATGAGGCCAATGGATTCATATCATTCCTGGATTAATCTTGTGGTGTGCATACGTTTAATTCTACGGAGAAGCGCCAGCAACTGGCGCGATGCGTCTACAAGCTTCCTAACGATGGCGCAGGGGTTGCGGGGCATGCGGGCGGAGGTCACTGGCTTGAAAAATAGGCCGGCGGTCTATTCCCGCTAGTGCTTACTTGTCATAAGTGAAAATAGGATAAAATATGAAATAGTTAATTTGAGGACGATCTCCTAGTAAATTTTGTTCCAGACTGTATGGAGTCTGGCGCATAAAGCTGTAGTTATTTAAAAAATATGCACAACAGACTGCCAGAAGATGTCACTCACTCAGAGTCGAGTTTATCGATCGTTAGTAATAGCAAAGTATTAGTAAGAGGAAAGTAAAACCGACCCTAGTCTATGAGCCATAAAGGTCCTTTATGAGATGATCGAAAAACCGAACCTTATTGACGTTGATGTATTTGACGTTAGTAACCTTACAATTATGATAAAATCCTGGGGTTTCGCTATTTAGTTTGTGTTGTGGGTTTATTTTTAGGCTGACGTTGACTTTTAAAGTGGCATTATGAAAATAGAATGCATCGTCAAAAGTTTATCTACATCAACAAACTACAGTTGGGTTTATAGCGGCCCAAGAGATTGATTAATTTGAATGGATCACACTTAAAGTGCTCGGGATATAAGTTTATTAGAAGGTATTAAAAGTAACACAGTTTTTGGAACGGGTCATGTATGTAGGTATTTTACTTAAGAGACACGTTTTTATTAATTTACTATTCACGTCTGCACATCCATTGCTACTATAATGAACGCCACCAAAGCATAACTACTAACTAAACTAGTGCTAGATATAAAGTATAACTGTAGGAGATAAGAGAAAATCCCATTGAGTCAATGTGTGACAGTCGACGCGACGGGAAGGTTATGTACTGACCCCAGCTCGCTTGGCAGGGGCGCGGCGTGGGGCGGCGCTGGTTGTTGGAGGCGCTGCCCCCCATAACCGCGCTTCTGAACTCAGCTCCGCAGCCTTTACAGACACCTATAAGCACACATTTAAAATTCGACCAATTAGCTAATCACACACATTGCATTTGGAAATCATTTACCAAGCTGTTAATGACTCAACTCAGTCGAGGATTTTTTTATATTGAAACCCAGGACGGGAAAGCTATAAATAGCTTTCGTTTAAAGTATAAGATACACCAAATCGATTCGCGCTTATTGTAACTATAATTTATCATGATCGTCATATAACCTATAATACTTCCATTGCTGGGCATATGGGTCTCAAGAAGGTTTCGTAGTTTGGACTTTACAATACTGCTTTGTGTAGCGCCCTACATACTTAATTAATTGAATTTTTCGCATCACCTGCGCAAAAATTACATATTCTAGTCTAGGTCATGTAAGCCCTACAAAAAGTAACTAATTTCAAGCCTCTATAAAACAAGGACAGAATATTGTACTGAATTTTATTATTTCCCTAATTATTGAATTTAATTAGTATTTGAAACACCAAATGTACTTAAATGTTGATAGAAACCAATCTTACAGTGTTAAGCAAAAAAAATGATTCTGAATCGACAACATATGCTCAAAAATCCGCAAAGACACTAAATATTTTGGGAATTGGAGTCGCTCACGTCCGTAGGTTTTACCCTCGAGACCCTACACGTGATCCCCGGGTGGTGCTAATCGAGTGACCAACTTCTGGTGGTAGGGCTTGAAAAACCCGACTGGCTAGCGACCACCGTGCGCATGATGTAAGTCAGTGGCCATTTTTGTCCGCGTTTCGGGATCAGTCTGCGCACAGCCAGAGCTTGAGGGGTCGTTGCTGCGATTCGTATGGTTTGTGCGGGCTTCCGTCGACCCAGTGCCAGGTTGACTGCGTTGACCCTCCGCCCAGGAAGACCCGAAGAAACGGCTGTTCCGCTGGCCGCCCGTGGTATAGTACAGGGGCCCAAGCGGACCTAACCAGTCCGTGAGGCTGCCCCACCATGCCACGCATAATCTCGGGGTGGTCCGTCGTGCCGGTTGGTGACCGGACGGTGGGTCCCGGCGGCCACTTCCGGGGGGGTTCGGGGGCCCTTCCGTGCGGAGGGTCAGCGCAAATCAGCTGTCGGCTGTTCCCTGGCGAAACAGGCCTACACACATTAACTATGCGAAGAGCAGCAAGGACACCTCAGTTTCACGCCTCTCACTCCAATAATTATGGCAGCGCAAAATATTAAGACTGGTCGTACAGCGGTGCATTATCCCACCAAAACACCATTATTCGAGGTGGGGCTCGCTAACATCCGCGGGCTCCATTCTAACCTCTTAGCTGTCCAAGTGTCCACCACCATCTCGAGACAGCCCGTCCAGCAATGCTGTTTTTGACGGAGACGCAAATTATCTGCCCGGCCGATACAGGCTACCTTAATTACCCCGGCTACGCTCTTGAGGAGTCCTTCAAGGCGAAGGCTGGTGTTTGTTTGTTCGTCCGGGCGGACGTTTGCTGTCGTCGCCTGCGCTGTTTGGAGGAACCTTCCTTTTCCATCCTTGCGGTACACGTCGATTTTGGCACTCATTGCCGTGTCTACGTCAGCGTCTACCGTTCCCATCGTGGTGACTTGGAGACAACTCGACTTTTTGAACATCTAAGTCGGGTGGCAGATGACGCGCAGGAGCGATTTCCTTCCACCGAGCTGGTGTTTTTAGGGGACTTCAATGCTCACCACGAGTTGTGGTTAAGTTCCTCTAAAACTGACCATGCGGGTAGGACTGCCCACGCATTCGCTCTCACGCACGACCTGACACAATTGGTCACCCAGAACACCAGGGTACCAGATATTATCGGTCAAGCGCCCTCTTTATTGGACCTTCTGTTGACAAATCGCCCTGACGGATATCAGGTGGTGGTTCGAGCTCCACTAGGATCTTCGGATCACTGCCTGGTATCCGTCTCAGTGCCTCAGGCGTCACAACCGTCGCCTGTGGTTGCAGCACGCCGACTGTGGCACTATGCGTCTGCAGATTGGGACGGTATGCGGGATTATTACGCATCTGTTCCTTGGTGGCAGCGCTGTTTCAATAGGATGGATCCGGACTCCTGCGCTACCTCTGTTGCTGACGAGATCATACTAGGAATGGAATATTATATTCCGCATTCCAATCTCGTCAGTAGAGGCAGACGTAACCTCTGGTTCAATCGCGAGTGCGCCTCTGCTGTTGAAAACAAACAGCTGGCTTACCGCGCTTGGATCAGAGGCCGAGCATCTAAGGATCCCAATACAAGCCTACTGAAAACAGCCTACAATAATGCCACCAAGTTGTGTAAGAGGGCTTACATTAGAGCGGATGCTCAGCGCATTGCACAAGTGGGTCAGGAACTGCTATCGCACCCTACGGGTAGCCGTTCTTTTTGGCGCCTGGCCAAAGCTGTGCAATCAAACTTCTGCCAACCCTCGCTGCCACCGCTGAGACATGCCGATGGCTCGCTTGCTCATCAGCCGCAGGAGAAAGCCGACCTGGCAAAACTCTTTGCGGCTCATTCCCGTGTCGATGACTGTGGTACACAACCTCCAAAACTGTCCCATTGTGGCAGCACCATGCCCGATATCCGTATCAGACAGCGTGATATGCGGGCGGAGCTCCAGTCGATCGATACTCGAAAAGCAAGTGGACCAGACGGCATTCCTGCGATTGTTCTTAAGAAGTGTGCAGCGGAGTTGACTCCGGTCCTTACGCGTCCATACCGTCTGTCGTTCTCTGCTAGTTGTGTGCCGAAATCTTGGAAAGAGGCCAATGTCCAGCCGGTTCCCAAAAAGGGAGATCGTTCTGATCCGGCTAACTATCGTCCTATAGCCGTCACTTCCATTTTGTGTAAAATCATGGAGAGGATCCTTAATACCCAGCTGATCCGTTACCTGGAAGGTCACTCGTTACTTAATGACCGACAGTATGGGTTTCGTCCTAAACGGTCAACAGGTGACCTTCTAGCGTTCCTTTTGCACAAATGGGGTGAATCTATCGATAAGCGCGGCGAATCGGTGGCTATTAGTCTCGACATCGCCAAAGCTTTTGATAGAGTCTGGCACAAGGCTCTTCTTTCCAAGCTTCCGGCATACGGATTATCCGCGCAGTTCTGTACGTGGATTGCCAGCTTCCTCCACGAGCGTAGAATTCGCGTTGTCGTTGACGGCTGCGCTTCGCGGTTCGTGGCAGTGAACGCTGGTGTTCCGCAAGGCTCCGTTCTATCCCCCACATTGTTTCTTCTGCATATCAATGATATGCTTTCCTTGGGAGCTATACATTGCTATGCAGACGACAGTACAGTGCATGGGGGATATCACGGAAGCTCAGGGGCTGCTCGTGGTGATATTGGTAGGGAAAGGCAGAATCTTATCATTGAGCTCAACAGGACGCTGGACCTCGTCTCCGAATGGGGCTCCAACAATCTTGTTGAGTTCAATGCTAAGAAAACACAGGTGTGCGTGTTCTCGGCGAAAAGGTCACCTTTCCTCCCCCTTCCTTCTCTTCAGGGCACAACCCTTCACACACAGAGCAACATCACCTTGCTCGGAATGAACATTCGCTGCGATCTGAACCCCAGAGACTACATCGAATCCGTCATAACTACTGCCGCACGGAAACTCGGTGTCCTGAACAAGGTGCGTAGGTATTTTGCGCCGGACCAACTATGCTTGTTGTATAAAACTCAGGTTAGGTCTTGCGTGGAATATTGCTCGCACCTTTGGGACGGCTCCACTCAGTACCTCCTCGATGCTCTGGACAGATTGCAGCGTCGCGCTATTCGCATAATTGGCGATGTAGAG
This sequence comes from Schoenobius gigantellus, assembly GCA_963935595.1. Taxonomy (NCBI): domain Eukaryota; kingdom Metazoa; phylum Arthropoda; class Insecta; order Lepidoptera; family Crambidae; genus Schoenobius; species Schoenobius gigantellus. The sequence goes on along the minus strand of OZ012541.1, from coordinate 41,329,644 downwards.
GCAACTAACACCCTCGAGCCTCTACAACTTCGTCGTGACATCGCCTCTCTTAGCGCCTTTCACCGAATGTTCCATGGGGAATGCTCTGAGGAGCTCTTTAACCTTATCCCTCCCTCTCCATTCCTTAACAGAAACACGCGTAAGGGCCTTCGGAGTCATCCGTACACTGTGTCCTCCTTTTCACACCGTACCAAGAAATTCCAAGATTCCTTCTTCTGTCGTTCATCCCACACTTGGAATTCTCTACCAGCGCACGTGTTTCCTCCATCCTACAACATGGGTTCCTTCAAAAGAGGCATGAAAAAGCATCTTTTGGGCCGGCAAGGGGCGGGCAGGTAGGAGAGTGGATGTCGTCCCTACTCTATCTGTCAACTCATTTGGGCCTCTTTCACCGCTTAACATCAGGCGGGACATTTGTAGGTTTTTGATTTCCAAGTTTAAAATGCAATGCGGATTGAAACACATACAGCCTTTGTGACAGAAATAGGTAAGACGAAGGTACCCATGCAGTCGAGCCTGGTACTGTCTCCTTCCGGTTTTGCAATACGGAAGTTTCGTGACTTTTCAACTAATAAAATAATTTATGATTAAATATTAAATTAATATGGTTTTGAATAAATGCTGTATTTCTCACGTATATATTTGCTTCTATATTCTCGCAGTTGGTGCGAAAAGTAGAGTATTATCCTCGGGGATAAAGCAGTCTTGGGTGAGCTTAAATCCCTCGCAACACTCAGGACTTCTAGTCTAAAATCCTAGGCTCAGGATTTAATTATTTAACTCCCTCGCTGCTCTCGGGAGTTAAGCATAGAGCCCTTCTTTAAGCTCGCGATTAAAGTCTACATCGGTGACATAAGACACTGCCTATCCCCTTGGTTAATAATCTTCTATTATTTTATAATATAGGCATATGTATAAGCTTGCATAAACCCACAGATAAACAAAATGTTTTTAAAATCCCAAAACTCTTGCATATGTGTATATTATATGTGAAACATTATTATCTAGAGCTACTGTAGATCAAAAGCAAAGGCTTAAACCTGAGTGTAGAAAACAACAAAGTGCCAAAAATCAAAACAAACAAACCAAACTTAATCTTTTGAGTTCATAATTTGATAATGAAAAGCCACAAACATTCTAAACAAGTTAAAGGTTAGTCAATCAATACAAACATTGTGTTAATTAAAGTTACCGAGGAATTTTAAATTGAACATCAAAAATTCTTTTCACAAATTACCTGCTTTAGCCAAGTCTAAATCTGCACCAAAACTTGATATTTTGTGTATAGATGTTTTACAATCACAAGTGCACATCTTAGTGTTTATATATATTTTTTAATTCTCACACCTCTCCTATACTTTGAAATAAAAAATAAATGTTATTTTACAGAATATAAAAGTTTTCCTTATATTTAAGCTAAATACCTATCCTATCAATGTAATATACAGTGTGTCCCCGGATAAGGTGCACAAACGAAAATGGGTGAAACTATACTACAATTTATCGATAAAAACAAAGAATTTTTCTAAAACACATAATAATTGCACGTAAGGAAATCTGTTGCGTAGCCCTGCGGACCATGTCGGGGTCATTTTTGATATTTTCCGCACATTGGACAATGCGATCGTGAAGTTCGGTCTCCGCATTAACGGTAGTGCTGTACGCCCATTGTTTCATCACACCCCATAAAAAGTAATCCAGTGGTGTCATGTCAGGTGTGCGTGCTGGCCATCCCATAGGTCCTCCTCGACCTATCCAGCGATTGGGGTAGGTTTGATTCAGGAAATTTCGCACAATCGTGGCGTAGTGAGCAGGGTATCCGTCCATTTGGACAAACATGTGTCTTCTTCTTGCCAGCGGCACATCCTCTAACATAAGGGGGAGATCATCTCTTAAAAGTGCTTGCAATAGCGTGGTGGCCATTTTGAACATTTAATGCATTAATTTAATAAAAAGTGTTTTTTTTAGATTTTTTGTAATAAATACTTATTGTGATTTGTTTTTCTTGTTTTAATCAATTTCATTTGCACTGAAAAAGCTTAGCTTAAGTTTAAAAAATGCTTAAATGTGTTTAACTGAATTCCAATTTAAGAAAAGCTACCTCAGCGGTTGACAAAAAGGCAGCGGCGCGGGCGCCAGGGGATGGCGCGTTAGCAGGCCCCTCAATTATAGCCTCGTAGCTAAGCATGTATATAGAGACAGAATGTTGCTTTTTTTATGAAAAGGTTATAAGATCTCGATTAATAAGAGGTAATAAAAAGAAATTGTTATAGGGGGCATTATTTGGTAAAAATAAACATTTACTCAAAATTTAACACTTTTATGTTCAAAATTAGTGAAAAAAAAATGTTTTTCTCCCTATTGACTGCTTTTATGTACTTTTTTTAATTTACCATACAGTGTTAATCTGTTGGCATCATTATTGTTTTTATTTGAACAAAATCCACGCAGTGGTTACAATGTCAAAATTTCACAAACACTAAAGGTCTTAAAAAGAGAATAAAAAAATAAAAAAATCAATATTAAATACAATTTCATTTTAAAAAAAATTTTGTCTCTTTTTATCGATAAATTGTAGTCTAGTTTTACCCATTTTCGTTTGTGCACCTTATCCGGGGACACACTGTATCTATAGTTAATGAAGGAATAAATTTTTTATCACTAGTAAATTACAAATGTGTATTACTTGTGCAAATAAAAGACAGTTATAGTAAATTATTCATTAACTACTGACAAAAAACTAATATTTTAACGAAATAATAGTAATTTAAAATGTTGCAAGAAGTAATGTGTCAACACAAAAAGCCCTAGTAGCGCAAGGCACTTATATTTCTATTTTTTAAGTGTATCTATAATGTTTTTAATACAAAATGCTAACCAGTGTTGCTTACTACAATATATTGGACACAATAATACTATCATATTTAAAACTAATTTTCAAAATGTATTGACTTTCTTATTACATTCAAATATCAGTACCATATCAATAGTATCATCACTATTTAGATGGTAATGATATTTGATTATGTAACTAGAATGAACATTCATAGTTTTTTGCTTTACTTACAACCTTATGTTAGCATTCCTTAAAATTATTTTAATTAGGTATCAAATAGTATTCAATAGGGAATATGCATGTATTTTTTTTTATGTTTCATGACAAAAAAATTAATATAACATATCCATCAAGCCAAAACCATTAAGCTAAAAGATATATTCAAATTACTATCATTGTCAGGCGACTTAAACGCTGCCATTTTATTAGCGCGGCGCGCTTATTCTGTGTTCCTAGGTTGCGTTCCGAAACAAAATTTCCTTTGTCGGGTAATGTTACCCAATTGAAATCGGTTTTGGAACAGGGTAAAAAGTGATTTCGCGAAAAATTCTGACCTAGCGTAGCGTATCCACAGATAGCGGAACACGTTATCTGTGGATTTTTCAACCTCTCTTCTTCTCATATTATGTATCATCGCTATCTCTCCGGTAGAGAGTATATACAGTGTGTTTCTGCATAAAGTGCACATACGAGGCAAGGGGCAAAAGGTAAGGTAAAGGTGAAATGACCCTTTAGTGATTAAAAAAGAAGAAAGAGCCACATTTTTTTATTTTAAGGGGCCATTTAATTTTTTTTCTTCCGTTGCGAACCTGACGTGCATAAACCGGTATATATAACAATTGAATGAATAGAAAAACATCAATTAAATAAACGCCAACATGATCCTTAAAGATCAATAGTGCTGTCAAAGCACAAATTTTGTCAAATGTTATCACACACAATTAATGACAGAGGATTAAAGGAGAAAAAAGCGTGAATTTTTTAATTAAATCCAATTATGAGGATATGCCGCTAGCTTTACAGCACGGAATGTTCGTACAGATGGATGGTTGTCCGGTCCACTACGCCAGTATTGTAAAGACATAATTATCCCATCAAAAACATAAATGTGAAATGAAAGCTAAGTTCAAATATATAGAATATGCGTTGTTGTTGACTTCGCCGACAAAAGATTTAATATCTATTTGGGTGCCAAGTTAAGACTAATAATTTACAGACAATTATTTACACGATGCATTTATTTAACCTGGGATGTAATTCAAGTTCAGGATTTGAATTGGATAGTTTTTATCAATAAATCAAACTTCAGAAATTGTAGTCAAAAAAATGTCGATTTTTAAACGTAAATATATCAATATCTTTTTGAGATACATTTATAAAATTTTGGATTCTAGATAAGCTAAGGGGCTTCAATAAATGTGATAAATTATTATGTAGGTTAAATAGGTTTTGAATTGAGAAGGGGTCAAAAGTAGCTCGAAATGGTTCGTGAAATATAATTAGTTTATTGATATTAATTCTCAATAATTTTCAGTTTTCAGATTTTTTCCTTTATATTCGCGTTATAGTTTACCTTGATGCCAAATATCTAGTTTCTAGGTCATCTGGAAGTGGATTAGGTTTTTGAGCAAAAGTCGAACTGCGAGATAAAATTTTGAATTGCGCTGAAGATCTGCAGAATGACCCTGGCATGATTCGAAGCGCAACACAGCAAATAGTTTTTCGCACAGCAATGTGCCTACAACAACGCAGGGATCATATCGAGAATTTAATACAACAATAATTTTTAATGGTACCTACTTCATGATGGTACCTATTTCACTTCGTTATTTCTTGATAAAAAAATTACGATGATAAGTTGTTTCATTAAATTTAAATCAAGTCAGAATAATACCAACACAGTCTAGTCGAGAATAATCTACATCTAACTGTAGTATTATTATTCTAAGGCTTCCATTAAGTCGAAACTAATAATAGTAAAAGTGTCCAGTCACATGATTCAGGTGGAAAAATTTACGAAGTTATCGGTACTGTGGTCTCCAACATCTCGTTTCGAATAATCATAGCTATTGTGACAAATAACCTAGAGACACGATTTATGTAGTGTTTAAAAGCTGAAATGATACAGATTTAAATAAGCACAAGTAAACAATACCATATAGGGGGTATTTTTTGTAAAAACAATTTACGCTTTTTTCTCCTTTAATCTTCTGTCATTAATTGTGTATGACAATAATTGACAAAATTTGTGTTTTGACAGCACTATTGATCTTTAAGGATCATGTTGGCGTTTATATCATTGATATTTGTCTATTCATTCAAGAGATAACGATTTATGCACGTCAGGTTCGCAACGGAGGAGGGTAAAAGAATGAAATGGTCCCTAAAAATACAAAAAAAAAGGAGGAGACAAAATGGTCATTGAGACCAATAACAATGTGACATACGAGTATGTCATTAGAAAGGTATTTCTATATACTACAATAGTTACTATGGGAGCTTATTTCAAATCACTGTGTGAAAAAAGTTATGGCGATATAAAAACTTTATTTTCATAGGCGATTTAAACAAAAAAAATGATGAATATTTTGTATTCTATGACATATATTTGCATTCGCTTTGTGAGTAGCTACGTTAGAAGTAAATTTCTTCGTGTTACTATTTTTAACTACTATACTATGTTACTATTTTTGACCCAGCTTTGATATTGGACTTTGTTTGTAAAATAGAACAATAAACTATCTTTTTTCTATTTTACATCCTGGTCGTATTAATAATCTATGGAAAGAAAGAGAATCAATGGGTGAATTCAATTTACGGACTTAAGTTACGATGTGAAAAAAATGTATGAATATCATAATGGATTATAAGCAATTTCAGGCACTGTTGAATATGTACTGCTTGTACTGCCTTACCCCGTGCCACGTCACAGCATCATTCGGCATGCCATGCATACCGCGGCATCCTGTGGCGGGATGCCGCAGGATGCCATGGCGCGATTTTCCATTGCTGCTCATGAAATCCCTTTTGATGCCGCAGGATCGATTTATAACATTAGAATTTATATCGTATTCCTCCTACAGGTGTCCTTTGGCAAAACTTTCCTTGCCATCCTGTCCCAGTGTGCAATAACCTTAGTTTTATGCAGTTGTAAAATAAAGCAAGTTCGCGTTGCAAAACACAAGAACTCTTATCTTCGTTTTTAACTGACAGAACTTTTCTTTTCTTTTTTACCTAGTGAAAACCTCACGGGCTTTTGAAGGGCCCTCTTATACATAGGTATTTATCCATAAGAGCAACATATTATTATTGCTCTTATGGATTTAACATTTATACACTGAGGAGAATTTTTTTTTTTTAAATGTCACCCCACACTAGGATTTTCTCCTGTGTCGTGGGTGCAGTTACAAACATAGAATATCACATGCACATACGCTTAGACCGGAACAAATTTCTGTAGGCCATACAAAACATTTGTCCCGTACGGGAAACGAACCCGCAACCCGTTGCACAGTAGGCGATCACTCAACCTCTGCACTAACTGTGTCGTCAGTATATGTTTCTGAACAACATTTAGTGAAGGTAAAATTTATTCGGCAGGGATTAAGATTTGCACCTATCTGTCAGTCAGTGCAATATTTCACATTGCGAATTGAAAATTTGCGAGGGAATTCCAAAAGAGCCACTTCTTGATGATCTTGATTTCACTATTAAATTATGATAAATTTAAACAATAATTGTACTTTGTTTTTAGCAATAAAGATTATGAATAAAAATATTTTGTAAATTTAGGGGGCACCTGCATTTTCCCTATTAATAACCTTGTAAAATTTATTTAAATGTTTTTGATACCAATTGGTACCTCAAACAAATCTTGACTGTTGTTTCTATACTAGTTCTAAAGCACAGAAAATAGAATCATTGAGTGACTAGCGCTGGTAGGGTGGATGAACAAAAAAGCAGGGCCCGGTGTGCGGGGTACCTGCTTAGGCGCAAACTCAGCGGTGGCTGCTCCACCCTCATGCTCTGCAAACCAGTCTACCTCGCCCTCGCGCTTGTGCTCTTTCACCTCTGCTGGCGCCACATCTAAATGTAACTGAAGAGCAAAACAGGAGAACAATTATTTTCAGAGTAAATATTCCTAGAGAATTTGACATGTGATTTAACTACATTCAGGTAATTCAAATTTCAGTCAAAGTCAGGCTGTCATGAATTTCTATATTTTGTTGTACTTTAACTAAAATGTAACTCCACGCTGTATGTTCTATGGGCCCCAGGCCTGCGACTTTGTTGATTTTGTTTATGCACAGTGGTGGTGTGCAAGGTTTGCTGGTATTCAAATGATTTTTGAATATTACCAGTGCCAGACCCTTCTTCAAAGTTTGGCAAACAAGTATTCAAGTTTGAGTAGATTCTTTATTGTCATAATTTGTTATTGTTCATTGTATTTTAATAATATTTAAACTATTGTCATTATTGTCCCAACTGCCTTTCTAAGGAATGTGGGTGTGAAAGCATAACACACAGTTACTCTGTATTTATAGTTTTAAATAAAAAAAAATAACTGGGATAAAAAGTAGTTTATGTCTTTCTTGAGGGCTTAAGTAAGCTATCTCTATACAAAATTTCGTCAAAATTGGTAGTGGTATAGATGTGAAAGCATAACACAGTCAGACAGCTATTTCACATTTATAGCATTAAGTAGGTTAATATATAACTTATTTTGTTAATAATATTATTTGTATGTTATTTTATTAGTATTTCTTTTGAAAAAAGTAAGCTTGAAAGAATTTAGCAAAACTTTTACAATCATATACTATTATTACCTTGGTCCCATGTGTTTTCATAGCTTGCTCAGACATGGCACTTAGTTTGTCCCGATACATCTGTGCCACACGAGAGCTATATTTCTGTCTAGCATCCTCTGTCACCAAGTCATGTGTCCGGAAGAACTGAGTCTAAAGCCATAGTTATAAATGGTTTTAATCAAATACCTTATGGGTTTCTGTATAAGTTTAAGTACACAAGGCATGTCTTACCGCGTTCACGTTTCCACCTAACTGCATATTTCTGAGCTGTTTCCATGTCCAATTCGTGTCAAGTTGAGTAGACCTGACAAAGGTAAGGTGGACTCCCAGGCTTCGATGGACTGCAGAGCAATCCAAACATATGAACACTCCGTACGTCACTGATGACCACGTAGGGTTCTTGGCATTGCAATCGAAACATACCTGTAACACAAATGTATGTTAAAACATTCAGTTAACAGGTACATACAATGAGTAATATCAAATGAGAACATACTTTATTTGATGGAATTGCTCGTAATCTTTGAAAAACAGCTTCAATATCGCTTTTACTTGGCCCAGCGTCAGCCATTTTCGACGTGTTGTCACACAAATGTCAAAGTATATTTTTTGTCTAAAAATGTCAAAGTCACGTTCGGCCGGATTAGTGTGACCATCAAAAACGGCAAATCTTACCGACACTAGCTTAAAATATGCCAAGATCTGAGGCGTGTTCAGAGGCGCGTTCAGCGCCTCTGGGTGTAGTTGTCCGGTTGTTTTTTAACTCGCTCAAAGGCGTTGAACGGATTGCAGCAACCAGATCTTTTATCTCCCTCTTTCACATGATTGTTTATTTCTCTCTCTTTCTAGTAGATGACATTATAGAATATGGCCGCCAATATCATCCAATCACGTAAGAGTATTTCAGTCATAAACGTCAGAGCGTTTTACAACTATCAAATTCGATGGTTGTTCGGTTGTAACTCGCGCGGACACTCAAAGGTCTTGAACGGGCCGGTTGTTTCACCCGCGGCCGTACCGCCTAACTCAAAGCCAGCACTCGCTATCGTTATCATGACATTAGAACAATAGTTGTAATGTCACAGATGACATTAGAGCTATTGTTCTAATATCACGAAGCGATAGCGAGTGATCACTATGAGTTAGGCGGTAGCCCCCCCGGTTGTCACGCTCGAAGGCATTGAACGGGGTTAGAGCGAAAAGTTGTACTCCGCGCGAAGGCTCTGAACGCGCCTCTGCCAAACCTTACACAAAAAAAATACAAAAATATGCCGTCTATATATTGGCTAAATAGAGACGGGATTTCGGAAATATATAAATATATAAGGTACATACCGATGGTTATCGGCTAAATCGAAATATAAAAGCATTATATTTTTGTGAGGTTAATAAAGATAGTCTGGCCAATGAAAGCTGTACCTGACATTTTTTTAAGTTGCAGCACTGATACAATGTCCCTCTGTAGTTTAGTTGAACATTGTGATTTTGATACTATGTAATAAACTTTTAACTTTGTAATTTAACTTTCGGTTTTGGTACAGAAGCACAAACCTGCCCCCCTAGCACGTCCACCAAAACACGATATGATAAAGCGGTTTTTGGCGGTGAACTGTCAAAAGACAATAGGGTTTCGTTGTAATTTGACAGTTCCCCGCGATAAATCGCTTTATCATATCGTGTTTTGGTGGACGTGCTACGGGGGCTGAACCAATGTATGAGAAAGACAAAGTTTCAAGGGAGCATGGTTATGAGGTGTTGGCTTGGTGTCGGGAATTCCTCCATACAATTGTGATCTTAACCCTATACTTGGTCATAATGGTAAGTTTAGGCAAGCACAAGGTTGCAGACGAAAACATGACTGTGTCAACAGTGAAACTAGAAGAAGTTATAAAAAAGCTTTTCATAAAAAAAGAAAGCATTAAGTTGAAAATCGGTGCAAGAGCAGGGATAGGATCACGGAAGAGATGGAGCAATTTATAATAAGCGTCAATGATGATGAATCAAGCAGCTCAGATGAATTAGATATGGGTGTTGAATATTTAAAAACTGTTTATCACAGTGAAAAAAATAAAATATTTTTTAATGTATTTCGATTTTTAACAACTATATGTACCAATTGACTGAAGTCTTAGTTTTCAACATTTCATAATATTTTTTCTTAACTACTGTCGAAATATAACAGAAATTAAGTAATTTATTAAATCCAAACGCGATTTTTTATAAAAGGTTCATTGTTAGAAGTTCGTTGAAACTAAACATTAATATTTCATAAAAATGTATCAACTCCGTTTTTTCCTACTATATTCAGTATTGCCCTCCCCATTTTTTTTAAATTTCCCGCGTTTTGCTAGGTTTTATTGTTTGTGTGTACATTTTATGTGCTTGCTACGGGCGAGGCCCGTGGTTTTGGTCCCATAATGGACCAGTTTAGTGTGTCTGACGCCACAGTGGCGTCAGACTATGAAATACTGCTGGTGGGGTCCCCCACGGTTGACATTGACGCCGAGGTCGCTTGTCAGGCCGCCTCACGTACCACTGAGTGGGTGGCTAGATCGGCGACGCCAGCAAGCCGAAAGAGGCCGTCCAGAAGTAAATTTTTTAGTGCCAGCTCGGGCACAGAGTCGGAGATGGATACGGAAGTGGAGGCTGGGGGGACCAGGACTCCCTTACCGAAGGTGGCCCGTAAGGCCCGCAAGGAGCTCGAGGAGGGCCCAGCCGAAACCGAAGTCCCGAAGCCTCCTAAGGGCAAAGGGAAGGGGAAGACATCAAAGAGGGTGAGGCTCCTATCACCGGGGGGAATCACGAATGAGGAGCTCCTGAGCAGGGCGCAGGCAAGCGCCCTGCAAATAACAGAGGTCGCCAAGAAGTCAGGTAACCTCAAGGGCACATGCGTCCGAGACCTCAAGGAGGCCTCAACATCAATCCTGGGAGTGGCCAGGGCTCTGGCGGAAAGGCGCACCTCCGATGAAGTGCGCCGCCTACAGGCCGACAACCACCGACTGAAGGGGCAGCTCGACGCCCTTCAGTCGGAAGTTGCGGCCGTAAGAAGGTTTTGCTAGGAGCGGGGAGGGGGGGCGAGCCCACACCAGAGGGTTAGCCCACCGCCAGTGGCGGTACCGGCGGTGGTGGCGCAACCAACCAAAGGGGGGGACGTCATGACCAAGGACGAGTTCATGAATTTCATGGACTCGTTCCAATCGGAAATGATGGCCCGTTTTGGAAATATCTGTTCGGCCAGAATGGAGGGCCTGGAGGTGGACGGGCACCTCTTGCCGGCTAAATCCCATAGGCCACCGTTGGCCAGCGACAAGGTCGCCAAGCAGGCGCCGCCTAGCGCCGCTGTGGAAACAGATCCAGCAACTGGGGGGAAAAAAGTGGTGACCACTCTGGCCCCTAAGGCAAACCTGCCGAAGAAGGCCAGAGAGGTCAGGGTGATGAAGGTTCCGGTGAACCTCCAAGCCCCCTGCCAAAGAGGGCCTCGGTAGTGAGGAAGGGGCGCGGAAAGTCAGCCAAGGTGGCGGCGGCGACGGTTGCCGCCAAGTCTGCGCCCCCTCCACCCCCAACCACCACTACGAAGCCTAGGATGCCCAAGGCACCGAAGACTTTGGCGGTGGTGATCACCCTTACGTCCGAAGCGGTGGCAAAAGGCGCTACATACGGCGCCGCCATTGCAACGGCCAAGGGGAGCATTAAACTGAGGGAGATGGGTATCGTAGGGAGCGCGACGTTCTGGACCGGGGTGACGGGAGCTCGGATCCTCGTGCTCCCAAAGGGTACCTCGCCGGAGCAGGCGGACGCGCTCGCCACTCGCATAGCGGAGGTGCTCGGCGACGCCGCCACGGTGGTGCGCCCGACTAAGACCGCGGACATCCGAGTCACCGGACTAGATGAATCGGTAACTGCGGTGGAGGTGGGCGACGCCTTGACTGCGTTGGCTGAGTGCCCCCGCTCTGCGGTCAGGGTGGGCTCAGTCCACCCTGGCCTTAGGGGAATGGGAGCCGTCAATGTGTCGGCTCCCATCGAAGTGGCTAAGCGCCTAGTGGACGCTGGCAAGGTGGCGGTGCATGGGGATCGGTCACCCTGTGCAGCGGTGCCCCTCTGCCAAGGACCACAGCGCGCTCTGCTTCCACTGCGGTTCGGAGGGGCACGCAGCCGCCACCTGCCAGGGTCAGGTGAAGTGCGCCGTGTGCGCGGACGCCGGCAAGCCTTCCACTCACCGGATGGGGGGGCCTCAGTTGCAGCCCCCCAATGGTGAGGGGAAGGCTGATGCCGAGGGCTGCCACAGGGGCGGCGACCGGGCGGGCGACACTGTCCGCCAGGGAGGAGATTCCCATGGACACCACCAATGGCCAGTAGGTCCATAGGGAATCTCCTCCAAGCCAATATCAACCACTGCGCCGCGACACAGGATCTCCAGTGCCAGTCGATGGCGCAGTGGCAGATAGACCTAGCGGTGGTCGCTGAGCCCTACGTGGTGCCTCAGTCCACGAGGTGAGCTGAGTCCACCGACGGCTTGGCGGCCGTTGTGGTGCCACCCACGAACTCGGCTACCCCATCTCGGTTAGAGAGAGGGGGCCGGGTTACGTGGCCGTCAAGTGGGGAGAAGTGGTGCTTGTGTCCACTTACTTTTCTCCGAACCGCAGTCGGGCAGACTTTGAAACCTACCTGCGGTCGAGGGGGTTGTAAGAAGGGCGGTGCCCCTGCAAGTTTTGGTGGCGGGCGACCTCAACGCGAAGTCGCGCGTGTGGGGCTCGCCCGCCACGGACGTAAGGGGTGGTTTAGTCGAGTCCTGGGCTACGAGCCTGGGCCTCGACGTCCTCAACCGAGGGACCACCCCGACGTGTGTGCGGTGGCAGGGTTCGTCCATCGTCGACGTGACCCTGGCTACCGCACCCCTCGCCGCAAGGGTGAGGGACTGGAGAGTGGAGGCAGAGGAGGAGACCATGTCGGATCACCGGTACGTCCGATATTCGGTCTGGAGACGTGGAGGCGTGCGAGGGGTCGCACGCCTCCACGTCTCCAGCGGGGACGGGTGCCGCCTTTCGCCGGTGGGCGGTGAAGCACCTCCAGCCCGACGTGGCGCCGTGCGGGAGTGGTCCGAGCTGCCCCCGCACCTCGCCGGCGACGCTAACGGCATGGCGGCGCACTTCGCGGAGGACCTTAGAATCGTCTGCGACGCTGCCATGCCGCGGGCGAAACCCGCCGCGCGCAAGCGGCAGGTGTACTGGTGGTCGCAGACCATCGCCGATCTGCGCGCCACCAGCTGCAGGGCGCGGCGCGCTTACCTGCGGTGCAGAAGGCGCGCCACCAGGAGGACGCCCGACTAAGAGGACACTTTGCGTCGGGCGTACAGGGAGGCGAATAAGGCCCTCAAGACGGAGATCTCGAGGGCCAAAACGGAGTCGTGGAACTCTTTTATAGAGCTCCTCGACTCCGACCCCTGGGGACGGCCGTATCGACTGGTGAGGGGGAAGTACCAAAACGGTGCTCCCCCGATACACCAGTTGGACGAGGGGCTCGTGCAAAGGGTTCTAGGGTCGCTCTTCCCCGATGCCCCGTCGGGGTACAGGCCGTGGTGCTGCTCGACGAGGCCGGGAAGTTTTTTGAGAAAATTCTCGCTTCCCGGCTCGTCGAGCATCTGGAGGGCCCGGGACCGAACTTGGCCGAGTGCCAGTACGGCTTCCGCACCGACCGGTCTACCGTGAACGCGGTGGCTCACCTCAAGAGGTGGACTGAGGGGGCCACGTCGACGGGGAAGATTGTCGTTGCGGTGTCGTTAGACATCCGCAACGCATTCAACAGCCTCCCCCACGAATGCATAGAGGAGGCACTGCGTTTTCACGGAGTGCCCCTCCGCCTCCGCTCCCTCATCACCGATTACCTCCGCGGGAGGGAAATCGTGTATGAGGAGGCGGACGGTCGCGTTCACGAGTGGCCGATGGCGGTGGGAGTACCCCAGTGTTCCGTGCTGGGCCTTCTGCTCTGGAACCTGGGGTACAACTGGGTTCTGCGAGGCAACCTCCTGCCGAATATGGAGTTTGTCTGCTTCGCCGACGACACCCTTGTCGTGGTGAAGGGGCGCACGTATGAGGAGGCGGTCCACCTGGCGTCAGTCGGCACGACGATGGTAGTCCGGCGCATCCGCCTCCTCGGGCTGGACGTGGCCGTCGAGAAGACGACGGCCATGACGTTCAGGCCGCCGCGTTGCCGCAGACCCCAGGCGGGGCTCCGTGTCCGAGTGGAGGGGGTGCAAGTCCAGATCGAGAGCTCGATGAAGTATCTCGGTCTGGTACTGGACCCCCGATGGGATTTCGAGGAGCATTTTAAGCTCCTCGCCCCAAGGCTGTCTGCCGCCGCGGCAGCCCTCGGATGGGTCCTCCCCAATGTGGGGGGACCGGGCCCAGCGAGCCGTCGACTTTATCAGACGGTGATAAAGTCGATGGCGCTGTACGGAGCCCCGATTTGGGCGGAGCGTCTCGCCCCCCGAACGGTGGCCCTCCTGCGCAGGCCGCAGAGGGTCATTGCCACCCGGGCCGTGCACCGAAATTGGGTGGCAGCGAGGAGTAGGGGGGAGCGCCCCCTCCCGCAGGAGGTGGCGCGCACAAGGCACCTGGCACAGAGGGAGGCTCTTCGCCAGTAGGCCGAGACGCTCGCCCACCCAGCTGCCGGCCACTGGACGATCGAGGCCGTTCGTCCAGTGTTGGAGGAGTGGGTTGGGCGCCGGCAGGGCAGCCTCACCTAAAGGATGGTGCAGATAATGACCGGGCACGGCTGCTTCGGCCATTATCTGCACCATGTCGCTCGGAGGGAGGAGACGCCGCAGTGCCACCACTGCGGCGCCCCCGACGACACGGCCGGGCACACGCTCTCGGAGTGCCCGGCCTGGCGACCCCAGTGCGACGCACTAGCCCTCGCGCTGGGCCTAGGTAGGGGTGCGCCCGTCGCGCTGGCCAGCATCGCACAAAAGATGCTGACCGGCGCAACGGCGTGGGAGGTTGTCGCCTCCTTCTGCGAGGATGTGATCTCGCAGAAGGAGGCTGCGGAGCGGGCGCGAGAGGCTGACCCTCTCGCTGCACCGCTCCGGCGCAGGCGGTTGGGGAGGAGGAGGCGAGCGTTCCTGAACGCGCGCCACCAAATCCCCTAAGCAAGCCGGGGATGAAATGGCCCGGCCGGCTGACAACCGGTCGGGAGACACTTTTCACCCCTGGCGTGCCCGTCTGGGGGGTTGAATTATGGCACTTGTCGACTCCCCCGTAGAGGTAAGACCTGGCGCTTACGTCAGGCCTACTATCCAGGGGACGCACTCGGGGAATGGCTAACGCCGATCCCGAGTGTGTCTCTACGAAAGTAGAAGTTGCTCTGGAGGGTGGTTTAGCCAGGTATGGGGTTTATACCCGAGTCCAATGGCATATCCTTGGGGCGGCTTTGTCAGCTTTCAGCCCCTTGTTGAATCGTAAAGCTTAGACTATAGATACCAATAGACATGAAATACCTACGAAAAAAGCGTGCCAGCATTTGGGCTGGTGCTCTACGATGCCGGAAAAAAACTAGGGACGCCGCATCCAAGATTCCACACTTTTTATGTTTTTCTTTATAGAATTCATTGAAAAAATCAATAAAAAACGTATAACTGTAAAACGCACTCACTAATAATGCTCACCGACTGATATTTTAGCACAACAACTACACGGTGCTTTGTAATGGCGGACTGAACTGAGGCCCTAGACAAATGCCACACGCTAACTTTTCCGCAGTTGTTCCGCAGAAAAATGTATGGAAATGACATAAGCTTACGACAACCTCACGCTATTTTTTCTGCAGCTAATGTCGTCTTCATACATTTTTTCTGAGAAACGACTGCGGAAAAGTTAGCGTGTGGCATTTGTCTAGGGGGGCTGGACGCATTGAGACAAATAATAACATTGCGAATCCATTGGTGTACTTAATCTGAGTCGTAAAGAGATTCCCCGCTTCAAAAAAAAAGGTTCAGCATTCATTGGTCAGACTACTCTTCAAACTAATTCAAAACTTAATAATTTTCAAAAATATGCAACATCAGCAGGCCTATACTCTTACTTCAGTTGCGCTAACTAGAACTGTCATTCTTGAAACAAACTTAGCATCCATTACAAGTAGTAACACATAAGATCACTAAACTAGTAATGGATATAAAGTTTATTACAAAACTGACAGTTCTAGTTACCAACGGTAGTTAGAGAATAGGCCTGCTGAGCCTCTGGGTGTAGTTGTCCGGTTGTTTTTTAACTCGCTCAGAGGCGTTGAACGGATTGCAGCAACCAAATCTTTTATCGCCCTCTTTCACGTGATTTTTTATTTCTCTCTCTTTCTATAAAATGACATTTTAAAATATGGCCCCCAATATCATCCAATCACGTAAGAGAATTTCAGTACGTTTTAGAACCATCAAATTCGACGGTTGTTCGGTTGTAACTCGCGCTGACACTCTAAGCTTGCTACTAATATAGTAATCTGTGCTCTAAGGTCTTGAACGGGCCGGTTGTTTCAACCGACCGTCACGCCCGAAGGCATTGAACGGGGTTAGAGCGAAAAGTTGTACTACGCGCGAAGACTCTGAACGCGCTCCTGCGCTGATTTTTGAGATTTCTATGACTTATTTTGAATAAGGACACCCACAATAAATCAATACCTTACTGTGGAATGGAATCAAGGGTTGAAAATTGTAGTATTTAAAAAAAAATCTCGATGTTTAGACCACTATCTTGATAAAGCCTGGTATTTATATAATATATTAAGATAAACAATGACATATAATTTTATGTTGATTTTGGTACCACCGCTCCATACAAAGTGGAAGAAGATTCTCGCCGAGAATCTCGCGCGAAGTGTGGAGCGCACTTGACGAATGTCACCAAAGCGATAGCAAGTGATCGCCACGAGTTAGGCGGTAGGGCCTCCGATCATTAAATGGAAAAAATGACGGGACGGAGAAATCAAAATCTTAAACATTTTAAGAAACATCAAGCTTTAATAAATAGTAACAAACAAACAAAGTTTGGGCTAGGCCTATGTCCAACAGTGGGCGTCTCTCGGCTGAAATGATAATGATGATGATGAACGAAACTCCTATTCAAAACATTGATTTCTGGAATGTCTTAGTATGATATTTTTTATTGCTAATCCATATTTGTCTCATAAAACTCTATATTGTCTTTGTTTCCAAGAGAGCTAGTGGTGTACCAGCAGGTTGTTCAGATAAAGTATAAGGTAAATGAATTTAGTGTTGCATCTGACCAGAAGGAATAAGCTCTACCCCGTTGGCCAAACGAGTTAGTGTAAGCTTTTCTCGCGAGTTTTGCAACAAAAGCTTACATAAACTAGCAATTTTAGGCAAAAACGTAAGTATAAACACCCACACTTTTTCCACATTACATATCCCAGGGGCGTCGTGAAGCAATCTTTATAGATTGGCGTTCTGTGTCGATGTGATCGAGTCAAGAAAGTAAGTAGAGAATAAGTAAAGATAGAAAATAAAAGAGTTGACAGAAGCAATTGTCAAACTAGTCCTGTTTTGAGTTGCACTTGTCTAACTTACGAACTAAATGCTACCATATACAATCTTATTAGCTATCCAGTGTGCATGCAACGAGCAGCGTACCGCGTCAGTTATCCTGAAAATAGGGGTTGTAGATTTGCAAGTCCCACAGGAAACTCATTAGTCACTTACCTTCAGGTGGGCAGCCAATTTATTTGCCAACTATGTTGCATAAAAAAAGTAAAAATAAGTATGGAAAGGCCTGATCTACCTACGTAATATGACAAGGATCCAATTTGGTGCTAGTATATCAACAGTGAATAATCACAATATCAATGTCGATCAATAGGAATAGGGAAGCGGACAATTTTTTTAATGTCCTTCTAGCAAATTACTTAAAAATATTGCACACAGAATTTTTTACATAATCAGCAACTTGGGATACATGACATCATATTTATTAATCTGTGACGAGGCAAGCCCCCACTCTCCCCATTCCAATACTGTAATTCGCTTTATTACAGTAGTTTTTTTTGGTATTTCAACAGAGCAATAAATACGTGTCTGATATTTTTATCTAACTCACGGACTAATTAGATTTTGATTTTTCATACTCAGTCTGCACCCCTATTGGTTTGAAGAGTTGGCCCACTGGTTGTATTTGTTTGGTCTTTAATTCTGTTGTTTTATAATTTTGGCTACTCTAAACGGACTTTTAATTGCAGTTAGTAAACAGAATCGGCTGTGGTACCGCCTAACTCAAAGCTATCACTCGCTATCGTTGAGTTGACATTTGAGCTATTGTTCTAATGACACGAAAGCGATAGCGAGTGATCGCTATGAGTTAGGCGGTAGCTACCCTAGTTGCAATGTAACAAAATAGAGTACAGTTTGTTACCGTACGTGATAACACAGCTGGCGACACGTTTTGACTAAACATAAGCCACAAAATAGAACAGTCTTTGCTGAATATGTATTGCAACACATCCCTAAAGAAACTGAATCGCTACCCAAGTTAGCAGAACAAGCCATTATACGTCCTTGTACTCTAGGTAGCTGAATTTATCAATGGCCTTATTAGCGTCGTTGAGAGCTTTTATATGATATGTATGAGAAATAGATAAATTTTTATGATAGAGAATATATGTTTTGAAGATATAGTCAAGTCATTGAGATATACTATATTGAGGCATACTTTGACCTAAAGAGGGCATTCGATCTGGTGGACAATGATATCTTATTGCGTAAGCTTTCTTCTATAGGCTTTGCGCTCATTATCTTAGAGATTGAAAGCAAATATGTCCAACTATTTGGTTTGCTATCCCCAGAGTACTATACACGTTCTGGTGTGAGTCAGGGGAGCACATTGGGACCAACTCTTTTCTCCATAATGATTAATGACCATCCTGAAGTTATATCTTCAGCCAAGTGTTTGTTATTTGCGGATGATTTAAAACTATTATCTCCTGTGGCGGACCTCAATGATGGTGTGGTGTTGCAAAAGGATATAAACGCAGTTGTAAGATGGACATCTGAAAACATAATGTCATTAAACTCTTCAAATTATGCTGTTATGACATTTTCTCGCTCACGTCAACCAGTTTTGTCTGACTACAATCTGGCAGGATTAAACCTTTCGAGTATCGAAGTTGAAAATCACGTTCAACCGAAGTTCGAGATCTTGGGATGAAGCTTGATCAGAAACTTACCTTCACTAGTCACATAGTTGACATAGTAAAACAAGCTAGCAAGACCTTGGGTTTTACTATGCGCTCAGCCTCATATATTCTTGACCCCAAAATAGCGATATTATTATATGTCGCTTACGTTCGCAGCAAGTTGGAGTATTGCTCAATAATCTAGGATCCAGACACACCAAAGAAAAACGTATAAAATTTTTATTAATTTTCTAATAGAGAAAATTAATAACAATTTTATACGTTTTTTTATATAAAAAGAAGCATGGCTTCCATCCATTTTTATGGTGAATGGTGGGTCTAGATACTTTGCAACTTCGACGGAAAGTTCAGTTATTCATCCAATATTGCTTGCTTTTGAGAAATAAAATAAATGACCCTGTTACTGTTGGGCGAATAGCACTTTACGTACCAAACAATTATATGCGGGGATCTAGTCGCAGGCGACACTTATTGTTTGCGTATCCGGATGCCTTACGTACACGACATGCTGTTAATAGCCCTATTCAACGCTTTTCTAATGCAGGTCCCAGATGCCGACATATTTGGTCAACAAATATGTCGGCATCTGGGACCTCTTGGGTCATTAGTCAGAAAATTTGAAAATGCTCAGCTCCTATTAGTCGTAGAGTAATGTTATATAGCCTAAAGCCTTCCTCGATAAATGGACAATCCAATACAAAAATATTTTTTCAATTTGAATCAGTAGTTCTTGAGATTAGCGCGTTCAACCAAACAAACTCTTCAATATATTGGTATAGATGTGTAAGATTCGTGTTATTTTATAGATTAACTTAGTGTGTTGTTTGTGATCATAAATTTTTATAAAGTGTATGTTTCTATAATTTTAGTCACTTAAGTAACATTGTAAGCGTGTTGGCTAGATCTAGCTGTACGTTTACTTCGATAAATAAATAAATCAAAGCATATAGTATACAGGGATACTGTTTGTATGTAAATGTAGTTTGGAATCATTAACACTCTTCCTCTGTTGATCTCGCAGGTGAACAAACCGCCACCGCGCACCGTCGGGATCTGTGGTACAGAATAAGCCTTAATGCGTGATGACTTTACATCAACCGCTCATTTACGGCCATCGGCTCCAAGCTCCAAAGTGAATTTCTTCTATAATTTGTACCGCATGACCAGTAGCTTCTCTTTAACTTTCAGGCATTTTTGCTAGTGTGTGTGCCACGTTGTTCCTGCACAAACAGGGCAGCACTTCTTGGATTCATTGTGACCATAATATCTCGGCTAGTGGGGATGCCAGGTCCAAACACCGGATAGCCGGACAAACCTGCCACTTTAGTCGGATATTTGTGTAAAAATGCTGGACGCTCGTATTTATGAGATTTTTCGTCATATTGTTAATTTAATACTTAGTGCCTATAATGTTTTTAATGAACCAAACACATAGAATTCTCACTTGGTTTCCTTAATGTAATTGTGGTCACAGCACTTGTTGCGGACAGGACCACCACTAACCACGGGACTGGTTAAATATATAAAAAACCTATCAAAAGCCGGACTGGCCGGACACCATCTAATTTAGCCGGACACGCATCTTAAAAAGATTAAAAATATAAAAATTAAAGATTTTTTCTTTTTACAAATACAATATCGATAGGGTAAATTTTGCACATCACTTACGTTTCCTTGGCATTTGCCAAGGGAAGGGACGCCAATAGACGTCAGTCATTAAATGTCAGTCGGAATGTGGTCCGAAGAACGTCTAACTTTCGTTTCGTTCGTTGTTCATAATCTCGACTCGGACAAAAATATTTCAATATAAATTAGTAAAAACATTCATGTGGTGATTATTTTATAAACACAATTTTAATGTCATGGAATTTACATAATTTGAATAGTTTTAATAATTTTATAAATGTGTAGAATGTTGACGAGATTAGCTTCTTCAATCACCTTGCATTAAGTGTTTTTTTTTTGTCTACGTGCCCGTTCTTCAGGCTGAAGGGTGAAAGTTATGGGACTGATCCGATCTAGAACGCTATGTTTTTGAAAACAGTGTTTTGAGTGTTATGCTTATATAAAATCAGTATAAATGGAAAACGTGAACTTTCAACCTAGCGGCGAGGAGATCGAGAGAGCCCTAATGGACCTCGGGCCGCTGCTCGGTGTCACGATCAAGGAAGAGGTGCCTGACGAGCTATCTGATGTGGCATCAGCGTCTGCCCCCGTCTCTGCCCTCAATGTGAGCCCCTCCAATCTACCAATAAAATACTTATTAGAAAGTTTCTAATTATGCTAGTTAAGGTAATATCTTATGCTTTCTTTAATATATCTCTTTCATAACTCTTTAACTTGCTTTTTCATACTAGCAGCTATTGTTTGGTTGGAGTTATACTTAAATTTGTTATCAGAGAATTATGTGTTACTTTAATTACATAATTTATAATTGTACATTTTAAAATATTACTGATGTAGATCTTACTTTAATTACTGACTTGATTGCTTTTCAGCTTTTATGAGAAATGATATTAAATTCTTAATTACCCATTGAAAGCCTTAATGAAATTTATATGTAGGTACTTTTACTTATATCTAGGGGCCTTTTCAAATCCTGTGAGGTATTCACCCAGTAAAAAGGAAAAGGATAGATAATCTACTGCAAGAAAGAGAAGTTTAACTGGTTTTGAAACGCTAGCGAGTGATTTTTGCAATTCATGAGTTTTTAACAGGGTCTGTCAGTTAAAAACAAAGAGAAGAGTTCTTATGTTTTGCAATGTGAACTTGCTTTATTTTACACTTGCACAAAGCTTTACTTATCATTTGCAAACTTTAAATTCTACTAAAAAATGAAATCAGCTAGCCACAGATCACAGAATAGTTAGCTGTCAATGTCAGGTAAAATTTAACCCCGACTTGAGGCTGCGAGAAATTCACACAAAGTATTCAGAAATATGAGCAGTGTAATTCATTGGTTACCCTCGGTTTAACTCAAGTGGTTCTGGAACGCTAAATGCTAAACGAAAGAATTACCCGTTTTTGAACATACCCCTCATCACCAATTGGGATTTCGCATACTTTTTATCATTATATGTGTGTCCAAAATTAGTGCATTTCTGTGCGAGATTTTAATCTGTTCCTAATTTTGGACACAAAATCCAGTTCTGTTTTTAAAGTAGGTACTCATTGATTTTTATAAGCCTTGCTTTGGTCTGTGTTGTGATTGTCTTTACAGCCAATAATAGATGTTACATCGCAAAGAAATAATTATCACAAGACTGTCTATCCTGGCACTTGATATTGGCAGTAATGGTTGTAAGCACTCAAAACGACCAATTGCCATAAGCACAAAAGAAAGAAAGAAAGACTCATTGTTGTACCCTTAAATTTAATAAAAACCATTTAAACATGTTTTTTTGTATAATTTATAGTAAATGTTAGGAACCCCTAAAAATGACAAATTTTAGAACTTCAAGGACTGGTAGAGGCCTCAAAATGACAAATATTTAATTAAATCTAATGATAATCGAATCTCTGTGTCAAAACGCAACTTTTGATACTTCTTGCGTTGCCATAGCTCAAAAAAAATCCCCATTCAGGACAGCCTATTGTGTATGCACATGTTTCTGTCTTGCTCATACCACATTCATACTTTTTCATGGTGATCCGAAGGTTTGTTAATAAGCTGTATGATTAGATCTTATAAATTTAAAAACAAGTGATTCATAATTCTTTCTGACCTAGTCTACCAATTCATCATCATCACATTGGCAACATCAGCGCTACCTCGAAATAATAAACATGTCTCTCTTTATATTGACGCTTCGGATACTTGTAAATAATAATAGCTTGACAAGGAGCTTATTGTACAATAAGCTCCTTGTCAAGCTATACTGTTTGAACTTTAGACCATTCTTATGTCACTCGTAATAGTGGAGGTTTTTGCAGTTTAAATGTAAAGCTTGAATGGGAGCTTATTGTACAGTAAGATTTTGTAGCATCTTTTAACATACCAAGAAAATGTTTATTAAACATACCTTATTAGCTTTTCCTAGTGGTATATTAATTTAACTCAGAACCTTTAAAATATTACAATTATTTAAAAATTTATTGAAGAGTCAGCAACATGTCAAGCTTTACATTTGCATTACGAATGCGTTGCTATGACATAAGAGTGTTCTTTAAGTCAACATGTAGTCTTGCGGGTTGCTGTGTACTTTAATCAGTTGACTAAAAAACTGGCCAAGTGCAAATTGGAGTCGCAAGCTGAGGGTTCTGTCTGTTCAAACATCAGTTATCTAAGTATATAAGTTCTTAACTATAAACATTTATTTATTTATTTTTGCTTCCATTGGTATATACAATGGTGGTACAATAAGTTACAAGCACATCTATGGACCCTGTAAGGCACTGCAAAGAAGAGAAAAGAGGAATAGCTAAATTTAATATGACAATGAAGACCTTCTGAAGTGCCTTCTTTTTAATTGTTTAATTTTTGTTTAAATATGACTTTGATAGAATTAATCACATGTTAAATTACATTACATGTTATGTAATTTATTTTATCGCATCATAATTATTATTCTAAAATTGTAATTATAATTATTATCATTAAAAATAGATTAAATTGTTTATTATTATATTTTATTTTATTACATTATTTATGGTTTTCAGATTTTTCCTTAACATGTGCTATAAGACCTTGTTACTTGCCAATTTTCATGATTCTAGGTTAACGAAAAGTTGACCTAGAATCATAGTTTTGATTTTCATATGACATCGCAAAATTTTCGAAAATATGCGACACAAACGGTCATATCACGTTAATAGTATATAAAGTATGTCGACTCGGCCCCCTCTTTGAATTTTTATTCCTAGGGCCGCTCGGCATCGCTTGGTGCGTGGCCCGCGATAGGGCTGCCTGCTTACGGGCCTTGCGCTCCGTCTCCGTTTGACTCGTACATATGCCCTGTGGCAAACTACATTCGTGACTGCCCTTATAGCTGGTTACCTATTGAAACGCATAAAGTTTTTCGTCATAAACTAAAATGCATAATGTTAATTGCCATAATCGTCACTTGCCATAAGTCTTTATATCCTAACTTCATTACACATAATATAAGGCCGAAATATGTAAAGCATAACCATGAAAAGGCATAATTTGAATAAGCATAAGTAACAAAAGGCATAATTGATTTTTGCCATAACATTTCAAAGGTATAATATTCAAAAGATATACACTCGAAAAGCATAACTGACAAAATCCATAAATCCATAGCGAACTCATTCACCATAATTACAAAAGGCAAACACTTGCTATACTCATATATAACAGATTAAATTTATTGTCTTAGGTTTAAATTACTCAAATTACTTACTATTGATTTTTTAACCTTATTTATTAAGAAATAGTTTAAAAATTCTAAATAAAAAGCTCTAATTTACGATTAATGTTAAGAAATCACGTAATAATATTGATATATCATATAATTTTCCATACAAGCAGACATGCAGCATGCATGCAGCTGGCATTTAGCATCAGACATGCAGAATGCATGCAGGCACGCAAGCTGGCATGCAAGCAGGCATGCAGCATGCATGACTTCTGCCATAGCTCCGGCACTGCGGGGTTCTGGCGGTCCTACGCACGCTAATCTTCGCAGATGGCTTTCGCTCACCACCGCAGCCTCAGCCGCGGCGGTTCGCGTTCGCATGCGGCCTTATACCTGCTCCTCAGCATGCGGGCCGTCTCACACCTCCGTGCCTTCGCGGTTCTGAATAACACTCTAGGGGTAGGGCAGACAAGACTACGTGGAGTCGGGGTTGACTGAGTCGGTTTTAAATAGCACTAGTTTTTTTAATAATTAGTAATCCTCATATGGAGAAAAATACATTCCAGATTATGTCAAAGAATATTTATGGGTATGGGTGGTTCTTTATTAAAACTATGTCTTTAGTGAGTTCTGCATAGTTAAAATATGTCAAACAAAATAATAGATAATAACAGTTATGCATAGGAAAATTATGCGCTTTAAAGTATGCTTAATCAAATTATGGCAAACCAAATTATACCTTTCAAAGTTTATGATTTTTAATATTATGCCTTTCGACAATTCTGCATTATAATGTTTATGCCTATTGATATGTTATGCCAAATATTATTATGTTTTTTGATTTTTATGCCATATGATGTATGCCAATCGAAATTATGACAATTAACAGTATGCGTTTCAAAGTGTCACCCTTGTAGATGCAATCCGAGTGCGATCTCAGATCGAGGCGCGTAGGCATAGCGCGTATTTATACTATTACCGTGGTCATATCGTACGTATTGAAGCCTTGACCTTCAAAAACACTGTATGTTGAAGAAGCAGGTTGGATCTCAGCCCGAGACAATTTTTTTAATTGATTAATTAATTTTTCAAAGGAGAATGTTGTTATTTTGAATTAATGCAATAATTTATTGAGCTTTCCTCGAACCCCTAATAATGGCGCGAAACGCGTAGCGGGTCGACAGAAGTATGATACGCAAATGGGTGTGCACTACTGTTATGCCGACTCCAAATTATCGACCAACATTCCAACCGTTCGTCCAACCTTCCACGTGTAGAGAGAGAGAGAGACAGTTTGTGCATGTTGGACGATGTTGGACCGTGTTGGCGCGCGATCGGGCCGCATGTTTTGATCGATCGTAAGTTGGGACAAGTTTGAAGTCTGTTGGAGTTTTGGACTGTTGGACGATAGTTTGGAGCCGGCATTACATATAAAAGTGCTAACAGACGATCCGATTTGGTTGGATCCAACGTGATCCAACCAAATGAGGAGCCGACGAAGCGCCTACAGACGGTCCGACGCGGTTGGCAATCCAACAGTAGGGATGCCCTAAAAAGTATTACGTACCTATATTGATATTGATACAAAATAATATTTTGGCCAATACAAAAACTATTTGTCTTTAAGAAACTCAAATAAATTAACACCGTTTTTGTTTATATTTTATAAAGTTTATAAAATTAGTTTATAAAGAATAAATAAATGGGTACAGATAGATTTCATGGTTGTCCTTAAGTTTTGAGGTAATTTTTGTTACAGATATTTCTTTCCTGTGATCCGACTCTATCGATCGGTATCATAAAAATACAGGATATTAATTTTCTTAACTTGGCGGGTTCGATTCCCGATCCAGACAGGTGATTATTTTATTTGATTTATTTTTTGTTTTTAACCCCCGACAAAAAAAGAGGAGTGTTATAAGTTTTACGTGTCTGTCTGTCTGTGGCATCATAGCTCCCGAACGGATGAAGCGATTTCAACTAAAAAGTTAATAAAAATACAATAAATAAAAAAAAAATTGTTTATTACCAAAAAGAACACAGATCGTACATATTTGACAAGCCCCCACACTAGGTCGAAACTTGTCCTATGGGGGAAACATACCATTAACATTATTATTTGACGGCAACAAACAATAAGCAAAACAAAAAAAAATATATAATGTAAGTATATGTAGTTATTTTACAATATTAAACGGTACGTGTTTGATGTGTGTGAGTGTGTGGATGTGCGTGTATGTGTGTGTGTGGGTGTGTGTAATTAATTTTTCTACTTTGTGGTTTGGCAGGACAGCAGTCGAGTCATTTTAGTTTACTAAATTATTACTTTATTACTTTAAGCACACATAATTAAATTAAACCACAAAGTATCGATACTTTTGTCTTTTGTCGCGTCCCTACTTGTCGGATGAGCGATCGGGCCGTCGAGCACCCGACAAGCTAATAATAATTATGTCGGGCCGACAGCCGTACACACGTTCCAATTTGGTTGGGGTCGGGCGGTTGGCTCCAACCAAATCGGATCGTCTGTTACGGCTATAAAAGTCAGTCGCTGCTTTCGTGTTATTTAGCTATTTACGCAAAAAGTATTTGAATGAACAACATTTATTTATTGAAGAAAGTTGTTATTTTGACCTGCTCTTGTGTTATTTGACTATTTAAGCAAAAAGTATTTCAATGAAACACATTTACATATATATTATATTGTGAAAAAAGTTTTTATTTTGAGTTATTGCAAATAAAAATTAAGATGCAGTTAAGCATCTTTTTTGTATTTTTTTACATTATGTATATTTTGAAAATCTCGTGATACAGATAATTTTAATCCCGATAATTCCGCGCCTAAAAAACAATTGGGACCCCATAAATTGAGATACCGATATCCAATCCTATACTATACTGGAGCCATACCTGCTCGTGCCGCATTGCACAAACTTCTTAAGGGTTTTTCGCTATTTTTACTAAATGTGGATGTGTTATATAGGTGAGTGGCGAAGGCGGGGAAGCTGGTGAAAGTGGGGAAGGCGCGGCGGGTGGCGCAGACTCGCTGGCCTCTCCCGGCGGGTCGGGTGCGGCGTCGGCGACGGCCTCCGGTGGTCAGGCGACTGCGCAGGACCCGTCGGCCGCGCGCTGCGTACTATGCGGCGCGACACTGGCACTGCAGGAGGGTACACCTAAGCTCATGGAGTGCCTGCACTCCGCCTGTGAGCCCTGCATCAACACCAAGCTGCACGAACGCCAGGCCAGCTCTCGGGACTTCCTCGGCGAGTCATTACTTTATTTAATTCAGCTCGTTGTTATAAAATGAACTGCTCAATGTAACTGTACACCTACCAGAAGTGCGGCGTTGAAAGTTCGAATAACTACACTAGTAATTATGGTTTTATATACCTCCTAGCGGCCCGTTCCGGCTTCGCACGTGTTAATATTTATTTATATCAAACAAAAACTAGTACCAATTCCAGAAACTCTGCTATGTCCTACACACTTAGATTAAAAATACTTGAAACACAGCGCCATGTACTGGATGGTTACCCAACCTAATAGTAAGTGATATACTGACTCACACCGCCATCTGTGAACTAGTACATTATTATAAACCATTTAATTCCCAATAATAAAAATTCAGTTCAATAACCGAGATAAAAACTATTGTTGGGTTTGGAACGCATCGTTATCATAATAGTTTCACCCTACCATCCTTACCCATCCTTGATAAATTACGACTATCGACGGTAGTGAAAAACACCTGTAAACCAGGGACCGGAAAACCCGTTCATTTGCTTAAGCCGTTCGAAAGGGTAACCCATTCGTATGGTAACCCAGTGGGCTCGGTAAGCCGTTCAACAGGTTTCCCAACAATAACGATAACCCGTAAAATAGGGGTTACCACCCACAACAATAATCTTAAAGGTTTTTAGTGTTTATGCGCTTAACCGCTTACTGTTCGGGTTAGGGTAACCCTATCCCTCACGCACACCGAACGATTGAAATAGCACTGCGGGCGCAATAACGCCAGAGTTCGGTTGCGACCTTCGGCAAATATGCGGTGCAAAAGCAATCTACACGCGATATACCTAAGGTCTAAAATATTTTTTACAAATTAATCAGCGTTTAGAACGGTAACCCATTTGGGGGTTTTTGATATCGGTTAGCGGTAACCCGAATTAATTCAATCGAAGGGATTAATGTGTAAACCGGTAAGCCGTTTGAAAGCTTACCGTAAGGCAAAGGGTTTAAAATCCCAGCATTATAAAATACCCCATCAAAACCCTAAGGTTACCGGCTATAACGGTAACCGGGTCCGGTCCCTGCTGTAAACTGCCTGTTGCAACTCCGCCGCGAACGCGAACGGTCGACTTACGAAAAAGTCCCGCTCCAAGTAAGTCGTATTTATCTCCCATTCTGTCCCGCACAACTATCGTTAGTTGGGCCAAATTACATGCAATTAGCCTTTCATCAGAATAGTAGTTTCGGAGATTATCCTTTTTTTTTTCACCCAGTTAAAAAAGATTTTAAATCTACCGCAGTGGGAGTGGGGCCCACCTACAGTTATGTGGGACTCTCCCTAACGAGGCCTACCCACTAAAAATACTGGAGGGTGCCGTCAAATCGCATTCCCGACACACAAAGGGAACTTTGCGCAATCGCTTTGTGTGTCGAGAGCGATGCTGCCCAGACACACCGGGCCCCCCTTCAGGGTAGGGAGTATCTGCGGAACGCCTTCAAATACTCCCTCAGCATAGAGGTCATCAGTGCGGTTGACGGGAGCCTCACTCCGTCACCGCGACCCCTTCGGAGATTATCCTGGACAAACATCATGACGTGAGATTTTATATATTGTGTGTCCCCGGATAAGGTGCACAAACGATAATGAGTGAAACTAGACTACAATTTATCGATAAAAAAAGAGATTTTTTTTAAAATTAAATTGTATTTGATATTGATTTTTTATTTTTTTATTCTCGTTTTAAGACCTTTTGTGTTTGTAAAATTGTAACATTGTAACCACTGCGTGGATTTTGTTCAAATAAAAACAATAATGATGCCAAAAGATTAACACTGTATAGTAAATAAAAAAAAGCACATAAAAGCAGTCAGTAGGGAGAAAAACATTTTTTTTTTCACTAATTTTGAACATAAAAGTGAAATTTTGTGTAAATGTTTATTTTTACTAAATAATGCCCCCTATAACAATTTCTTTTTATTACCTCTTATTAATCCAGATCTTATAACCTTTTCAACAAAAAAAATCAACATTCTGTCTAATACATGCTTAGCTACGAAGCTTTAATTGAGGGGCCTGCTAACGCGCCATCCCCTGGCGCCCGCGCCGCTGCCTTTTTTTTATATTTACCATACAGTGTTAATCTTTTGGCATCATTATTGTTTTTATTTGAACAAAATCCACACAGAGGTTACAATTTTACAACCACAAAAGGTCTTAAAAAAGAATAAAAAAAAATAAAAAATCAATATTAAATACAATTTAATTATAAAAAAAAATCTTTTTTTTTATCGATAAATTGTAGTCTAGTTTCACCCATTTTCGTTTGTGCACCTTATCCGGGGACACACTGTATAAGTACTTACTGGTTGTACCCGGCATACTTTGCAATGCCACGTAAATGCTAGGAACCCTCACGGGCGTCCCCTGAATATCCTACCAAAGTTTCATTACAATCTGATGAATGGTTTCGGAACGCATAGAGGACAAACATACATACATTGATCTTTAATTAGATAGAAGGTAGCATATCAGTTAAAAATGCGTTCTATTTGAGTAGAACGCAACTGAAAACTTTCCAAATTCAAATGTATGTAAATGTTCCCTATTTATTTAATTGGAATATTAAGTAAGAAAGTTGACGTGATATTTTAATAAAGTTTAATTTGATTTTGGGAAACCATAGTGTAACCGTAGTGGATCGATGTTTGTGCAGGCGCGGAACGCATCACGGTCACGTGCCCGGCGTGCCGCCTGCAGTGCCAGGTGGCTAACATGATCGACCAGCGCTTCGTGCTCGAGAAGATGGCGGTCGACCAGGCCGGCTCCACAGGTCAGTGATATCATCAACAAAAAATAAAACCGACTTCAAAAACACTGAAAAGTCATTAATAATATAGAAATAAATACAACATCATAGTTTTATATTGAAGTTGGTACCAAATTTTAAGTAATTAAGTAGGTATATTAAACAATATCTAAACAGCCCCTTGATTGTGTAACAAATATCTATTGCAATCGCTTTCAATTTTGGCAGTCGAAGTGCATCCAACGCTATTTTTTAACTCCCGACGCAAAAAGAGGGGTGTTATAAGTTTGACGTGTCTGTCTGTCTGTGACACCATAGCTCCCTAACGGATGAAGCGATTTCAATTTAGTTTTTTTTTTTGTTTTAAATGTGACTTATGTGTGAGTGTTTTTAGACATGTTTGATGAAAATCGGTTGAGCCGTTTATAAGTTGTGGGGGTGAAAGTGGGGAAGAATAACCGAATGTCTGCAAATATACTCGAGTGGGGTCTCAAATGAAAGCGCATCACGTGAACAATATAAAATAATATGTTAGGCCGTTTAAAAAGTATGAAATAAAAATTAAATAAAGAATTTGAAAAACCCCTAACAAAAAACCTCCAAAAAGTAAAAAATATAATGTGTTGGTTGGCCCTTTAGTCGTCATGTCGGGGACCGCAATTAATATAGAAATATTAAAAGAAATATCCTCTTACCTAACCTAACCTAACCTACCAGAAACCTTCCATCATCAGCTCAGTATCATACGATGACTACGACATTACATGCAAATACCTGAATATCTCAACAAAAAACATGAAATATGTTGAACATGCCTATGCAATTTAAGGATTTCCCTCGATTTTCATGGGATCCCATCATCACATCATGACATGGTGACAATAGGACCATCACGGGAGTATACTATAAATGGCCCATAAGGCGTAAAAACGCCAGAATGCGTGGGAGAAAAAATGTATGTCTTCGTGGGCAACTGAGCCCACACACGACTCATCCCGCGGGCTCAATTGACACCTTTTATTTTGTCGGGGGTGACTCGGCCCATTAATTTGGCAAGGACGACGTTTGAGTAGACCACTCAGCCCGCGGGCTTAGTTGACACCAGTTACCGCTATATGGTCTACTCAGCCCACAGGCTTAGTTGACACCAGTCCACCGCTATATGGTCTACTCAGCCCAATTAGGCGAAAAATGTTTAGGAAAGTACAGGAAGACAGTGAGGAGGGGCTTGGAATTCTACTTAATTACACGAAACCTACAATAAAGTATTATTTTGTAATAAAAAATAAAAAATCAAACTAATAAATAAAAACTAACTAATAAAAAATCTAAGGAGCAGTCTGACTGGAGAAGTATACCACCACCTCGTAATTGTTTTGTGGTGTTCGGCATGTTGGGGGATATCAATAGAAACATATTAAGAGAGTAGATACTTTACTGTGTAAGATAATCATTATATAGTATTACAACAATGTGCGACGCACGATACCAAAGTACAAGAGAAAGGAGAGCGGCTCGGTGTCACTGATAGATGTCACATAGATATAATTAATTGTTGTGTTGCCAAAAGTAATAAAATTCAAATATCTTCATGTCATGAACGTATGTGCCTGCGCATGAATGAGAAAACCATAGTTTGACGAGATGCGGTCAGCGCACTTCTACTGGCGGCTACGCTTATGGTTATCCTTGTGCTTGATTGCCATCGATGTAATGTTAAAGAGTCTTTTAAGTGAGTGGAGTTAAATTTGTGGAGATTGATTGATTCTTAATGCAACACTAAAAAAAGAATGTGACATTATAAATACAATTTGTAATACATATTTAAAATAGCACAGAAGTAAACTCGTGAACACCACCACCTATTTTTTATAATGATAATAATTTATTGGCGAAACATTATGATACATAAGTTGCAATACATAGTATCAAAAACCTCTAGATAGGAATAATAAGCTATATGACGCCGTACTCAACAATGACGTCACGGTTGATGTCGGATCTCTCTGTCTAATCGCCTTCAAATTAACAACTTAAAATGCTTGTATCTAAAATATTTTATAGAAAGTAAAAATAAAAGATATATTAAAAGTAAAAATAAATCAATCCATGATGAGATAATTGCTAATAAAAATAACCCAAGGGCGCTATCGAAAACCCTGAATAACATAACGGGTAGATCTAAAACATCTCCTGACAACATAATTTTAAACTGTCTACTAAAAAATAACATTTCGACAATTGATATAGCTTTTCTGCATATTTTGCTAATAGTGTTAAGTGTATTGCACCAAAATGCAGCACTAAACTCCTCAAGAAAGATACTTATCAGTCTCCTATAGATGTATTCTGTAGATATCAACAAACTTCTGCTAAAATTGTTATTGTGTTGTATAGATGGTATTACAGCGCAAGATTGTAAAAGTGTAAGCCAAGAGATTGCTGATGTATTAGCTCACTTTATCAACACGTCCATAAAACAAAGCAAATACCCGCAAGACTTAAAAACGGGTATAATAAGGTCAATACATAAAAACGGAAGCTACGATTTTTATGAAAATTATCGACCAATTACATTGCTATCTACTATTAACAAAGTTGTTGAAAGAATCGTATCTAAACAGATCCATTCATTCTACATAAATAATAAAGTAATAACAGATACGCAATATGGCTTTAAGTATTGTAAAAGCACTACCCAATTACTATCCAAATTTAGTGACAGTATTTACAGATATCTCAATAATAGGGAACATGTATTAGTTTTATTTATAGATTATAGTAAGGCCTTTGATACCTCGAGACATAACACTCTTATAGAGAAGATGGATGACTGTGGTATATGGGGACCACTTAAGAAATGGTGCGAAGACTACCTTAAGGATAGGTCAAATGTTGTTAAAATCGCAGATGCCACCAGCCAGAAGATTTTTGTTAGAGATGACACAGCTCAAGGATCTGTACTGGGCCCATTACACTATATAACATTTGTAAATGATGTAGCCAATGTTGTTAAAAGATGCGAATTATATCAATATGCTGATGATACTTGTCTTGTTGCCGCTAATAGAAATATAGATTTAGAGTTAAAAGATCTTCAGGACGATTTCACAGTACTAGCAAAATGGGCACACGATGCAGGTCTTGTACTCAACGCAAACAAAACTAAACTTATGTACATAAGCTCAAGTAATAATCGTATTAATGCAAATCTCAATTTATTAGCACATAACCACATTTGTCTCCACGATAACGAAACAAAATGTTCATGTGAACCCATAGAAATAGTAAATAAATATAAATATTTAGGTGTAATAATTGACGAACGTTTTAAATGGGACGAACATATTAACTATGTACGAGGGTGGGTCAAAAAGTTCGCGGAATGGAGGGTAAAAAGTAAGAAATAAAACACAAAATTATTTTTCCTTCTCAATGTATTCCCCCTTAACTCTAATACATTTATTAGACCTATCAATTAATTTATTAATACCTTCGAAAAAAAAATGATATCTCTTTGTCGTCAAAATAGGCCTAAATTGCGCTCTTCACTTCTTCATCGCTGGAAAATTTCTTCCTTCGAAGCTCTTTTTTCATTTTTGGGAACAAATAATAATCACTAGGGGCTAAATCTGGGCTATAGGGAGGTTGTTCCAAGATTTCGAAGCCCACTCTTTGAACAGCAGCCATCGCAACTTGCGCCTTGTGCACGGGTGCATTGTCGTGCAAAAGGAGCACACCTTTAGTCAATTTTCCCCGTCTTTTTTCTCTCACAGCATCTCGCAGACGTTCTAATAGCAGCTTAGTACTCTCCAGTGATAGAGACACCTTTTCTTTATAATCAATAAGTGGGATTCCCTCTGAATCCCAGAAAACAGTAGCCATGAGTTTTCCAGCCGACGGAGACACTTTGAATTTCTTCGGAGGTAGTGTGCCCTTTTTGTGCCACTGCATGGAGTCTTGTTTGGAGTCAGACTCATAATGATGAACCCAAGTTTCATCTCCAGTCACAATTCGGTTCAAAACTTCATCCTTTTGTTCACCACAGAGCGCTAAAATCTCGCGACAACACTCAACTCGCCGCTGCTTCTGGTGTGGCGTGAGCATTCTCGGCACCCATCTTGCACACACCTTTGACATGCCAAGATGGTCGTGTAGGATGTTCAAAATGGTTGTAGCTGATACTCCAATCATTTCTGCAAGCTGTTTCTTCTTTAAACGGGCATCTTCCAATATGATTTTTTCAAGTTTTTCGACGTTTTCTGCCGTGGTTGCCTCGACAGGCCGCCCTGGCCTCGGATCATCTTCAATCGAATCCCTGCCTTGCTTAAACAGGTTGTGCCACTTGTAAACCATGGTTTTACCAGGGCAAAAGTCCCCGTAAACAGAAGACATCTCTTCCAAAATAGTCTGGGGAGGTTTTCCTTGTTTGGTAAGGAACTTGATGACTGCGCGAAACTCAATTTTCTCCATGTTGCAAATTTTCTTCCGGATTGACTTGTTGATTGATGTGTAGCTCAGGTAATTATGACCTATTTTTTTTGAAACTTAGTATTTATACTCTTAATGAGTGTCACAACTAGTGCAGGTAGTAAAAAGTCACCGTTCCCCCCTCATTCCGCGAACTTTTTGACCCGCCCTCTTATGTGATAAACTGCAAGCGATTTTAGCAAAGTTCGCAATAGTCCCGTATCTGACACTTCTGAAATTGTACAAGGCTTTAGGTGAAACCATAATTAATTATGGCTTGAGCAGTTATGGACGAACTTCTAAGACTTACCTCGATTTAATATACAATCTTCAATATAGAATTTTAAAATGTATAGTTCCTACTTAAATAAGACCTCAATACCAAAACAATAACGACGAATTGTTCCATCATTGTAAGGTAATCACGGTTATGAAACAAATACAATACGCTTTGCTTGTTTTAAGAATTTATTCGATTTTAAGAATTATTGAGAATTACTTCGATAAGAATTTTCAAAATGTCAGACAAAATCCCAAATATACTCGTAGTTCATCCAGGGTTATTCTGAACGTCCCTTTGTACAGAAACCTTTATGGAAAACAACTGCTACAGCATCAAATTCCAAAATGAATAAATATATTCCTATAGAAATAAAAGAAGAAATAACAAAATTAAATATAAAATTTAGATTAAAAAAGTATTTTCTTTCTCTACTACCTACATAAGCAAATTAAAATTTACAGATAAAAGTTACCTTACTACTGTTATAAAAATATAATATTTAATCAATAAATTAATTAGAATGACTGGATAAAATTAAGTAAATAAAATAATATTAAATAGAAATACAAAAAAAAATATTTGCAATAAAAATTATCATCTTGTATTAAATATGAAACCTATAAATTAATAATAAAATTTAATTATTAGATTCAGGCAATGTTAATACTAAACGCAAAGTAAACAAAATGTAAAGTCTTATCCCGTGTGTTTTCAGCCATTGTGACATTGTTATTAGAGAAGGTCGGCGGTGGCCGTGCGATTATGTGGTGACCCGATAAAAAAAAATCATGTACCCTATTTATATTTGTTAGCGTATCTATACAATAAATACTAAAGATATTTTTGTGTCACAGATTTAAAAGTGTGATGTGTTGGATATATGTCTTGTTGTAAATATGTACTTAAATTTTGTATAATAATGTAATAATAATATTATTGTAAATGAGTGTGAGAACTGAATGAATGCAGTGTCCAGAAAAACCAAATTTGGTTTATAGGATGCTGAAAAAAAAATGTTAAAATGTATTTCTTGTTTTGTGAAATAAATAAATAATTCCTAAGCCGATTTTAATTCTTATTTCACAGGACTGCATCTTTTTCCACGGTATTTTAATATTTAATGACGAGACGTAAAAATTAGAATTCAGACATCATCCCAATTGTAGTTAGAACTTCTGCACGTGAACTGGGAGACCTGTATCCCTCGGTACGGTGGAGATTAAAAGCCCAATGGCCCCCACCTCCGACCGAGCGCAGTGTATGCCGCGGCCTGCTCGCCGGCGGCGCTCGCTGTGTCTGGGGCAAGAGTCAATCGCCCGGTGTGCTTGACTGCGGAGGGCCGTGCCTCGATTCCGGAGTAGTGACCACAGGGGGGTGGCGAAGAGTCAACACGTCTTGAGGACCACCTCGGGAATATACCCTCTCATATGAACTTTTTTCATATGAGAGGGTCAAGATCAATAAAATCCACAATTAATTGAGAAATTAGCGAACAAAATAAAAAAGATAGATACAGTTGAACATAGAACATCCTCTGTTTTTGAATTCGGCTTAAAAATAATTAGTATATTTATCCCTGGTGCTCCTCGCTAACCTACCTAGACCAGTGTGATGGGGGCCAAATACCCTGCCTCTTGAGGAAGGCCTATCAGAAATGCATGTTTTATGGCTGTTACGGTGATTTCGATGATGAGAAGTACTCGTTAAATCTAATTTTAGTTAGAAGTAAATTAAATTCATATCAATAACTATATAACGTCTCACCCGCGGCTTCGCAGCGTGGATTTTTTATACCGGGTGTAACTAAACGCCAAAATAATATTTAAGGGGCGTATAAGTTAGATATAAGATGGACCCTGGTTCTTATATACTAGATTAGCTGTGCCCGCGAACTACGTTTCGCCTTAATTTATTTTTCCCGACATCTTCAACAAATATCGTTAATGTACACAGAAATAAATACAAAAACTTACCTTCCTCGAGAATCACGCTATGGTGAAAACCGCTTGAAAATCGGTGCAGTAGTTTTTAAGTTTATCGCGAACAGACAGACAGACAGATGCGGCGGGGGACTTTGTTTTATAATATGTAAGGATGGTGATCTGGGAACACCATACTTTACGAGTTAATCTGATCAGCGGTTCCGGAGATTAGCGGGAACAAACAGACAGACAGACTGACAAAAAAAAAATAATTGTGTTTTTGTTATTGGTGCCCGATATAAATTCATACCAATTTAGTAAAAAAAAATCAGTTTCCAAATATTTAACACCTATATCACAGAATAGATAATAAGTACTGCCTATATCTGATTCATTTGAGCTGCTTAAGTAATCATCATTAAGGCTTATTACAAATATGCTCCATCTCTTCCGTGATCCTATCCTTGCTCTTCTACCTCCACCGATTTTCGACATAAAGCAATTGCTTTGTATTTTTATGAAAAGCTTTTTTTATAATTTCTTCTAGTTCCGCCGCGGAAACAAATATGTTTTTGTTTGCAACCTTGTGCTAGCCTAAACTCCATTATGACCTCTAAATATAGGGCTAATATCAAAATTATTGTATGGAGGAATTCTCAACACCTCATAACCATGCTCCCTTAAAACTGCGTCGTTCTCATATATTGGCACAGGTTTGTGCTTCTGTACCACCGAAAGTTAAATTACAAAGTTACATGTTTATTACAAAGTATCAAAATCACCATGTTCAACTAAACTAAACTAAAACACATTGTATCAGTGTTACAACTTGAAAAAATGTCAGGTTCAGCTTTCATTAGCCAGACTCTATCGGCCTTACTAAAAAAAATTTAAAGACTGTCTTAAGTTAGACACTGTTTTAACATGATGCTGTTTCATTTGTTTTCGAAGGAAAGATAGAGACAGCATCATGTTTAAACAGTGTTTATCTCAAGACAGTGTTTAAAAACTTTTTGTGGTAAGGCCGTATCTGTCTGTTTTATATTGCATTGAAAAATCATGTTTTAATAAAATATATTTCATTAGAAATAGCGCTTTATTGGTCGTCGATCTTGATAGTGGGGCAAAATCGGGCATCCTCCTTTATTAATAACGGTTCAGTAGTTTCAGGGAATACTTCCTACATACGAACTCACACAAACTGATAATATAAGTATACATATAGAAATGATATACCGATGCAATTCCTGTAATTCGGCGCAAGGAAATATGTCTTTGAAAGTTTATAATAACTACAATTATGTTACTTTTTCGTGTAATGCCTTGGGAAAAATATGAATTACTTTGTCTACATAAAAAATATATGTATCCATACATTCTACTTCAACAAAATTGTTAGAAATTGTAGATCGTACCATGAATTGGATCTAATTGATTCGCGAATGATTTAAACACTTCCTGAGGGAGCCAGTCGCAATACAATAGTTACTAATCAGTCTGTCCTTGGGGATAATTTTCCCATGTCTGCGATTACTTCGTACCAATCTAATTGGATTCATCTTACATTGTAAAATGAAACAACTTTAATGATTATATGAATACATTTTTCCACTAGGCCCCCCACAAGGTGGACCAACGATCTGGTGAAGGTCGCGGGAAGCCGCTGGATGCGGGAGACGCAGGACCGATCGGTATGGAGATCCTTGGGGGAGGCCTATGTCCAACAGTGGGCGTCTCTTGGCTGAAATGATGATGATGATGATGAAACGCACTATACACTTCTAAAGATGTACCTACTCGATACATAGTCAGCAGTTAGCATTATGATCCTTTCTCATTCACATATCAACTATATGTATTTTATAGAATGTAGTAATAATATACTGCCACTACTATCTTATAGTGTACACGTTGATATTATTTTAGTATTAGTATGTAGATATTTATATTTGAGTTTAAAAGTATTTTTATGGTATTCTGAATTGGAACACTATTTCGACTATTGTATGTCATAGATTATAGCAATAATCGATTTTGTTTGAAATAATAACTTCTTTCATCGATAATACACATTGCACATATATCCCAACCCTATTAAAGGATTGAGCTGAGAATTGCAAAGAATTATTTTTAATAGTATTATATTTTTTTGAACTTATACAGATAAAGTGCATAAATAGTATGAAAGAATAAATAAAGATATTGTACATAAATCTTTCACTTCTGTACGTGTCCTGTCTCAAGTTTCATGCATGTTTTGACTTGCGGGGCATATCTTGTCCACCTTCTTTAATAATAGTCTCGACGTATACGATGAGTGACAACTCGCTCGCGGAGGTAAAGCCTACTGCGGTTTCGCCGCAAGGCGCATAGTGCTCGCAATGCACACGCCACGAGGTGCTACCACTCGAAATGCATCCGGCCCGATCCATTATGGTATACTCACGATAACGCGCTCTTATGTCACTCGTAATAGGTTTTCGTAGAACAAATGTGTGCTTGTTAACGATCGTTGCGGATTGCACGGCGATTCGTCGCGATTCGCAACGATACGCCGGCGACTTACTGTAGACTTGTCGAATAATGTGGAAATGGTTGAGTTTTTTCCAACTCATCATTGCACCATTAAAAATCGGTTTTCATTCATTTTACGCTTATTACTAACTAGATAAAATATGTGTAAATGTGCCTCACCTTTTTAATATACATAATACTAGCTGACCCG
This sequence comes from Schoenobius gigantellus, assembly GCA_963935595.1. Classification (NCBI taxonomy): domain Eukaryota; kingdom Metazoa; phylum Arthropoda; class Insecta; order Lepidoptera; family Crambidae; genus Schoenobius; species Schoenobius gigantellus. The sequence continues at coordinate 41,290,054 of OZ012541.1, read as the reverse complement.
GTCACGCATTGCATTGGCTTAGTAGTTATACTTCCTAATGTAGTCAAATTAAGAACCCAGAGTGTAACATAATACATTCCAGAAACTCGGTTATGTTGTAAACATAAATGCATTATGATGTGAAGTAGACTGTACCATAAAGAGGTCGAAACACGACGATATCTCGAGTTCTCGAGTTCGAACCATAACAAATGAGTATTAACAGTAAACAGAAACAAATCGATGAAAAAAGACTCGCCTCAAGTTCCATTTTTAATTTAAAGTTCTAAATAAAACGGTAACATAACTGGCAGTCGTTTATGAAATATTATAAAAATAACGTTTTTTTGTGTTCCGCTAATTGTGCCGGTGTGTGTATTATTAAATAGGTTTAATTTCAATTAAAGTGATTTAGTGATTAGACTTTGAATGTGAATAACTCCGAAACGGGACGGAATTTTGATGAAATTCTTTTTTATAATGTTATCCAGCCATAATTTATATCACTTCACCAGCTGTCCCATTATTTTGTACACTCTGTATAGATATTAGGCAAATGATCACTTAAGAAATCGACTGAGCTGGGAATATTAAATAAGTTGCTGTAGTAAGTAGTAGTAAGCACAGATTGTTTCGTACAGGCGTGACGGGCGAGCAGCAGTGCAACAGCTGCGAGGACACGGAGCCCGCCACCAGCTACTGCGTGGACTGCGCAGAGTTCATCTGCGACAACTGCGTCAACGCGCATCAGAGGTAATAGGCCAGATGAATCAAGAAAAATTATTGCTCTAATAGAAGCTCATTCATATAACAAACAAGAAGAAAAAAAACGGTTTTCGAATAACTATAAAGATTGTTCTCCATCTCTTTCTAGCAAAACGGCAATTTACATGGAGTTTATATGGCCGTACTCAACAATGACGTCACGGTTGATGTCGGATCTCTCTGTCTAATCAAAATTTAAGCATTTTAAGCTTTAATTTCCAAATTAAAGCTTAAAATGCTTGTATCTAATGTATTTCTAAGCCGATTTTCATTCTGATTTCACATGATTGATTTAGGAAAGAATAGAGCAAATCGACGAGTTGTTGAATCAAATTTGACATTTCTTTGTTTACTATATAAGTGACGTCACGGCCCTGACAACAGGATATCAAAGCGTTTACGGCGTGAGATAAAAAAGATTATTTCTAGCATTTTCAAATTAAAATTTTACAGTAATCATTCATTGTTATTTATTAAAATCGATATATTGCGGAAGCTTACGCCAAATACTGTTAGAAATAAACAATATTTTCAGGCGAGGATTTCCAAAATTTGCCGATCTTAGAACGTCTAGATCTGGATAATATTAGAACCCACAATTCTGAAATTCACACACCTTAAACTTGAAGATATAATCTAGTGAACTGTGAAAGTAGAAACACGATTTACTCCATTTCACTCGATAGAAAAAAAATCCAAACATAGGTCTAAATCAAAAACTAAAACCACGATTTGAAATCGAAATATACATAAAACAGTATAAAAGTTATACCAAAACACGTAGTTCGTTATTATCTAGTGAACTGTGAAGACAGATTTTTTGATGTCATATAAAATATTTAGGAAAATGACGAAAATTCTATAATTTCGCTTGGTTGCAATCGCGCTCCATATAAGACAGTACTCGCCAAGTCGTCTCAGGGTATGGTCATGTCGCTTCGTGTCGCGGGCGCAAAAAAATATATTACGTGTTTCTTTACGATCGAATTTTAATTTTGCAGTTTGCGTTTATTTTGTTTACTTTCATTATTATTATAGATTAGTGTAGTAATATGGTGAATAGTGTAAATAATGGATTAGGTATTATAAAGGAGAAAACTATTTTAATCCTTCTTCCTAAATTATTTTATGTGTGAAAAAATATGTTTTTCGTTCTTTTTTTCTATAAGTTATTTTATGCGTAAAAATCGCTAATAAAAGAAGTCAAAGACGAAATGTTAAATCAAATGCATACAAAAATGCTGAAAGAAAAGTGGTAAATATTTATTTCCCAAATGTTTATATTTTATTGCCGCGGCCATATAGCACAGTGCAGTGTTAATAAACCAGTATGATAATTTCTTCAAGTAAATATGAAACGATTTATAGATTCAAAATAATGTTTCCTATAAAACTTTATTGCTGAATTCCTTTAAATACTTAATGTTACCCCCTTTATTCACAACGCCTTGCATCAAAGCTTTAGAAGGTAGAATCAACAGCACATTATACATGTAGCTAAATAATAGAGTTTTATTCGAGCCTATGTATTATATACGATTATGAACAGTAAAATAGTATTTTAGGAATCTTTTAAATTTCGTAACATTTGTGATCAAGCGTGAGTTGATTATAAAAAAGTAAAAAATAATTAACATAAATTTCCGTTCGATTTATGTAAAGATCACTTCATTGTATTAAAAGAAAATATCTGATCAGCGGAATTTTGTGAAACTTTATAAAATATTTGCTTTTGCCCGCTGCTTCGCCCGCATAAATGTCATAGAGGTTCCATACAAACTATTATTTTTTAGTTTTACCCCCTTAGATGGCGAATTTCCAACATACATGTCAAATTTCCGCTTTTTGTGCCTTTTAATTACGGCTGTGCGTAATCTGTCAGTCACTCAGTAATGAAAGTGTTTTTATATAAATACGTCGGCCCACACTAGGATTTTCAACTGTGTCGTAGGTGCAGTTTTTTTCTTTTTGAAAACGTCGCCCCACACTAAGATTTTCTCCTGTGTTGTGGGTGCAGTTACGAACATAGAATATCACATGTACATACGCCCAGACCGGAAAAAAATTCTGTAGGCCATACAAAATATTTGTCCCGTACGGGAATCGAACCCGCGACCCGTTGCGCAGTAGGCGATCATTCGACCTCTGCGCTAACCGTGTCATCAAAGTTACAAACATAGAATATATTACATATCACATGCACATACGCCCAGACCGGAACATATTTCTGTATTCCATACATAATATTTGTCCCGTAACTACAAAAAAATATTTTACAAAAAATAAAAACCGACTTCAAAAACACTGAAAACTTAAAAATAATATAAGAATAGGTACAGACAACATCACACTTCTGTATTGAAGTCGGCGCCAAACGATAATCTCCTAGAAAGTGTTAAAATTTGTCAACGACTTCAATATAGAAGTGTGATGTTGTCTGTACCTATTCTTATATTATTTTTAAGCTTTCATTGTTTTTGAAGTCGTTTTTTATTTTTTGTAAAATATTTTTTATTTTTAACTTTTCAGTGATTGAAATCTTTTTAGTGAAATAAGTGTGTTTTTAGTGCTTTCCTCGATTTTCTATGGGATCCCATCATCAGATCCTGACTTTGGTGACCATGAGACCACCCTTGCTCTATACTCTATCGAATACAAAAATAATTTTGGACATCGGTTTAAAATGACGGAGTTATGAGGTAACAAACATAAAAAATACAATCGAATTGATAACCTCCTCCTTTTTTGAAGTCGGTTAAAAATATTTGGGAATCGAACCCGCGACCAGTTGCGTAGTAGGCGATCACTCGAACTCTGTGCGCTAACCGTGTCGTCAAATGTAAAGTCATCATGGTAAAGAACGCTAGTTGTGTAGTACTTCCCGAGTTTTCTTACAGGCCTAAGGTGGTAGAATATTAATTAATATTTTAAAACTTGCTTAGAGACTAATACGGTTGCCTGATATTCATAGCGATTTGTGGCTTTCTTCTTGATAATCTTGTTTTTTTTTTTTATAATATAATTATATCACCACAGACTCGTGGTCCGTGCCCTTTTAAGGCTGTATTTTCGTTTTGATCTTTTTCTTTTTTAAACTTAATAAGTCCGACTACTCTACTCTATATCTAGGGTTGCGCATCACCTAAAGTGTAACTATCCTACATGTTTATATATAATACACACACGCTTATACATCATATATATATTTATGCTCATACATACCTATTATATTCCTATTTGATAATCTTGTTTAGTACATGCACGGCCCTGTCACTCACGCAATGCAGCGTTATAAATACCTACCACTAAGTAGCGCGCCGGCGCGCCGACCGCTGCACACACGTGTAAAGAAATTCTTAGGTTGTGTGTGAAGTCGACCAACCCGCACTTGGCCAGCGTTGATGATGGTAGCACATCAAAAACAGGTTTGAGCTTGTTTCGAATTCATCTAATAATAATATGATGGATGACATACCTGCCAGAGATACCTGTCACAAAAATTGGGATATAATTAAAAACAAAAATACTATCGTTTTTGATGCTTGCTAAGGCAAGGATAAAAATACCTCCGTTTTACCTATTTCTGCCGCAAATCAGCAGTGCTTGCATTGCTGTGTTCCGGTGTGAAGGGTAAGATATGGCACTGAAATTACTGGGTACCGTGACTTTACATCTGATGTCACAAGTTGGCAACGTACACTGTGGTTCTTGTGGGGCTTGCAGTTTTACTGCGAATCGCACAGGAACCACATGTATTATAGGTGACTGTTACCACTTACCATCAGGTGGGCAGTTTGCTTGTTTGCCAACTTAGTTTAGAACATGCCAACATTTAGTTTGCCAACATTTTTATTTTGAAGGAGTTTTTGTTTTGAAGTGGTGTCGGTATTTTTGTAAAAAAAAATTTTTATTTTTTTCGTGAAATTAATAATAGCTCTCTAAGTCAACTTGAAAGAATATACCTAACTGAGAGTCAATACGTGCCTTTTATATCTAAAGACTAACTCCCTAACTCCTTAAAGTTAAGGATCCATCGTAAGCTCAGCATAGTGGAAGAATCCTTGAGATGATGTCTTTCAGACGCAAATACCTGAATAGCTTCAGAAAAAAAACAGGAAAGACGTTGGACGTGCCTATTCGCTCGATTTTCTTGGGATTCCAATACTAGATCCTGACTTGATGGCATGGAACCACTTCGGGGGTATACTTTTCTGAATACAAAAAGAATTTTGAAAATCAGTTAATAAATGACGAAGCTATGAGGTATGTGTTACCTCATAACTTCGTGAAGTCAGTGAAGTCGGTTAACAAATCAAATCGAAATAAGTTATAGTACTTATTTATTCAGTAATGTATTAAAATACCTACATATATCTATTAAAATATTTTTCTTCAAACTACTCATTAATTTTACTCTAATCATCGGAAAAGGCAACACTAAGTAATACATTACTACCCTGGAAAACGGCAGTAGTATTGTATGAAATTTCATTAATGACCCGTTCAACATAATTGCCCTGTTGTTTGTTTTTCTAATTTAAAAAGAAATTACAATTCATATTCATACAATTCATACAAAATGTAGGCATTTTTCCAAAGAGATTTGAGTGGTTGTATAACATGTCACAAAAAATACACATGCGCAAAACAAGTTAGATAGGACCTTACAAAGCCAATTTTATTTAAAAAAGAGAGGCAATTGCCTTTAATGGCGAAGATTAGCTTTTATTTTAATAAATTAAAAATTGTATTCGAGTGAATATTGTGCAGTGACCACCGTCACCACCGTCAAGATAAGGTTTGGTTTCTTAATAAGAACAATTTGCATTTTTTTTGTCATAAATAAATAAGTTTTTCTACAGTCAACTTCAGTTTTTTATTATTTTTTAATAAGTTGAAGGAAAAGCAGATTACACACCTCGTAAGTGAGCTATTAATGCACTCGGGTTATTAGTGCCCTCGAGCAAGTGCTCGTGCACCAACCATCCGCGGGCATTAATAAGTCACTTAGCGCTCGGTGTAACAATCTACTATTTCTAAATCAAACCGAATAGCCGTCGAAGTCAAACAAAAAAATTTAACAGTGCTTTATAAGTATATGCCGCCGCGTCAGTCATATTCTTAGCTTTTGTTTTAAATACTACTTCTAGCCAGTTCTAGCTAATCGAGCATTTCTTGTATTCTAGTGATGCATTCTATACTGCACAAAAGAAATATGCATAAAATATGAATTTACATTTTATTAATAACACATCATAGAAACATTTAAAACCTTTGAAATTGTGAAGAAACGGTCTAATTATGATGAATCTTGAAAAGTCTAATTATTGATAATTGCTTTGCGTCTCTTTCTTATAAAATATATGTTTGTATCGGTATTATAATGGTGGACGAGTACAATGACGTCACTAGCAAATAAAAGCTTTTTAAACTTTGTTATTTTTTAAGTTATTAAAAAAATCACGTGGTTGTTTGTCAAATAAAAATACTATGTAATGTAACAATTAAAAAGTGTCCATATTTACATACAAATAAAGATACAATAAAAAATAGCAATAAAGTCATAAAGCTGTATCTTTATTGGTTGTATTACTGTAGGTACTTACCTCAGTTTATAAATCAATACTTATTTGTAACCTAGCAAAAAGTATATTGCATACGAAATAAAACGTCCTTGTTGTACTGTTATATTTTTACTATGCGGCACATGATGTTGGCGCCTGTTCAGTGGCCGCGTCCGCGCTAACGTCATGTACAAATGAACGGTGTGAAGTGCGGAACATATGGGCTTGCACGTGGAAATTCCTCGCCTTAATAAATTTTGATATGAGTCAACTACCCTATTGAAAAAGTTTACAAAAGTTGTTAATATCACGTTTATTAAAGGCATGAACACTGGGTACAAAAAGTAAAAGTAAGAATTATAAGAATGATTTTTTGTTTTATCGAAATAATAATAGAAATATGTACTAAGATTAATGTTTAGGTTTAGTATAAAAATCAAACTAATGTATCAGTACAGGCTATTGAGTCTGCACAAAAATGAAAGGTTACTTATCATTATTACTATTGTATTTGGCATTGGCAAAACAATATCAAAGCTAAAATTAACTGCGGAGTTTCTTTTTTCATGGCTGATAAGATTGAACTATGTATATCCAAAAAAAAAATATTCGGAATTCCGTATTTACGTACCATACATAGTTTTTTACCATTTAGAAACACTTGCAAGAATACTGTACAATGCTAATTAGGGTTGCGATGGATGTCGCAATATCTCTAATGTGCCACCATTGCACAGGTTGAAGATCACGAAGGACCATAGCATCAAGAGCCGTGAGGAGGCTGTGGCGGAGCTGCAGGCCGCACAGGGAACCCGCGCCGCGCACGATATGTACTGTCGAGATCACGTGCAGGTAATAAAATCCATTGTCAACGTCCTGAGAGGGCAAAATAGTATGTTGAAAATTCATTGTTAACGTACTTGAGCTCGGAGTCGCCAGTGGCACCGAGGCAACCAGTTGCCCTTTTGACATCACAGTCCTGCTCGAGCGCATTTCCAATACCACAGTCAAAATCTCTCTCTCGCATTGTCTCAGACGTCTGAAACCAACATTAATCGTCCTAGTAAAATTGTTAAATTAAGTTTTAATAACCGTAACAGTTTAAAAATACAAACTTCAATTAATAGAGATCTTGTTTTAATTTTCCTCGTAGATTTAATATAAAGCACTATATGTATAACTCAGATGAAAATACGATTCCCAACTATTAGGTTGGTGGACTACATTTTTGACCGACCGACCGACCGTACATATTGTCCATCAATTCGGCTTTAAAGTTTATAAATACGACGTGTGTTTGTGCGATTGTGTCTAAGATAAGTTATCGTTCGTCGATTTTCAGGAGCGACTGACGCTGTTTTGCGAAACGTGCGACCGGCTGACGTGCCGCGACTGCCAGTTGCAGCACCACCGCGACCACAAATACCAGTTCAGCACCGAAATGGCGGCACAGGTATCTTATGCTTACTGAAGAACTTCCAGTAGTTTTTTTAATGATTTGTGTACCGTTTAGGCACGTACAACTACGCGTAACGTGCTCATCTTACTATATGAAAATTGGATAAAAACCCGATTATAGTGATAAGACACAAATGTATCATAGTACTTAAAAACACACCGAAACCATCAAAATCTTCCAACCAACCTACGTCCATGTTGATCTTAGGATGCATTTGTTGTGTACACCAGTGAGATGTACGTGTTTGTTTGGCGTATTCCGCCAGTAAAATTGTTTGTGTGGTTTGTTAGGCTCGTGCCAACATCTCATCACTGCTGTCTGAGGTGAGCTACAAGCGAGTGCTGCTGGGCTCCGCCATGAAGGTGATCAAGGACCGCCAGCAGCTCATCGCCGACAAGAAGAAGGCGCTCGTGCACGAGATCACGCAAACCGTCGTCAAGTGAGTCCTCGCACCCACGCACAACACATTACTACTACGGTCCGTCATAAGGTGTGTAGTGTATGGTGCATACACCGCACACTGCCGATTCAAAACTTACGTCAGTGCATAGAATTCGAACCGTAGCGCGGCAGTCGGTTCACTCACACACACCTATATAGTATAGTGTCAATGTTAAAAATAGTTTCATTTCATCTGGTGTAGCGCTAACCCCTGCATAAATTGGTCCTTCGAGCCGGATCAAAGGCCATGAATGAAACACAAAGAGGAGTTATGCTTATGCAATGTAGTCCTATATAGGCCAATGTTGTCCTAACTAAACACGTTACCAGTTTTGCGGGTTATCCTCACCTCGCATTTTGGCTTCACATAATTTCATAGAGAAAGCGCCAAACAACATCTCTTGGTGTTTTCTCCGTGTCAAGAACCTCCAGCAGCTTGTCATCGCCATTAAGTCTACTTATTAACACTAAAATTACTATTATTTTTTTGCTTTATACTGAAACATTATTATATTAGGCATAGGCTACTTTTTATTATACTGAATTTTAAAGAGTTCCGTAAGGAACACATTATATAATCGGACTCGCGATATACAGGAATTTAGTCACCGGATAGTTGTCAATATCTGAATCCGTTGCATTGATCATCTCACCAGTGATGATAATTTCCTGTGCCGCTTAGGCTGACGAACGCGATCAACACGCGCGGCAAGCAGCTGGTGCTGCGGCTGAGCGAGGTCTGCGACGGCAAGCTGCGCACGCTGGCCGAGAAGAGGGACGCGCTGCAACAGCTGGCCGCCATCACCGACCACTGCGTGCGCTTCGTGTCCGCCGCGCTGGACCAGGTGAGTCGGTGTGGGAGAGGGGGGGGGGCAGAGCTGTAACAACTGGCTGTTATCATCCCCGCCCCCTAATCGCTCGCCGTTTAGTTTATCATATTGTAGACCCACTTATTAGGAGGCCGTCCAACACTACAGACGGCTACGGTTTTGGAACAAATAGATATTAAAAAAATTTTTTGCTCTAAAACACACATTGCTTGCCTCACAGCGGCTCGTGGCGACAAAAGGCAACGCCCGTTTTAAATACACTACGCCTTGTAAATTAAAAACTCTTATTTGTTAATAAATTCTGATTTTCTTATCGATGTTTCACTGGACGAAAATTAACAAAAAAAAAAATCCAAATCTTGAATATGTTGGTAACTATTAATTTCCCAGGTGTGATCTAGAAGACAAAAATCATATTGATGATGGGTGCAATACGTGGGTGTCGCCTTCGATTTTTTTTTCGGGGGGAAATGCGTAACCGTACTCGCCGTTGGTTAGACGGCGAGCGTGTGTGGAGCTCTTTCGGCAGAGTGCCAGGCCCACCTACTAAATCCCCCAGGTGTTCTTCCTGCCCATTCCTGCCCATTCTCGCTCTCTCATATAACAATGACGCGAGACGGGACGAGGGTTAGTCACTTTCTCTTCTATAAGCATGCGCTGTGCTAAGCCTACAGGGCAATCTCCAGACGGAGGGCCTTACGGTGGCGTGCACGGACACCTCCGCGGACAATCATTATACCTAGGATTCCGCACAGTAACATTTGTGTGATGCAGCAGGACAAAAGAGCCGCGTGACTCAGTGTCTAGCTGCACTCTTTCGAGCGAATACTGAATCTTCTGTCATCAGCAGGCCTATTCTGTAACTTCGGTTGCTAACTAGAACTGTCATTTTTGAAAGGAACTTAATATCCATTACTGCTATCATGAACGCTGCCGTAACACATAAGATCACTAAATCAGTAATGGATATAAAGTGTCTTTCAAAAATGACAGTTCTAGTTGCCAGTTGTAGTTAGCGAATAGGCCTGCTGTTCATCACCCATAGGAAGGAAATCAAATATTGTTTAGCTAAAACATTATAATGAATGAACTAACATCAAAAATACTAAATAGCAAAGAAGAAAGGAATTGTGTTTGTATATGTTTCCTTTCGATTGGATACCTACCGATTTCAGTTTACATTCACACGAGAATAAAATTGGATATGTTTCCTCCCAGGGCAGCGACACAGCGGTGCTGCACAGCAAGCGCGCAGTGGTGGCGCACTTGCAGCGCATCAAGTCCCGCCGCGCCGACATCCCCAACCCGGAGATCCCCGTGCGCATCGCCCTCGCCCTGGACAAGCTGCCCGACCTGCTCAGAGGTGCGTACTGTCATCATAGCACAGGTCCCGGTGACGACATCCCCAACCCGGAGATCCCCGTGCGCATCGCCCTGGACAAGCTGCCCGACCTGCTCAGAGGTGCGTACTGCCACTACAGCACAGGTCCCGGTGACAAAATTCCCCAACCCGGAGATCCTCGTGCGCATCGCCCTCGCCCTGGACAAGCTGCCCGACCTGCTCAGAGGTGCGTACTGCCATCATAGCACAGGTCCCGGTGACGACATCCCCAACCCGATCCCCGTGCGCATTGCCCTCGCCCTGGACAAGCTGCCGGACCTGCTCAGAGGTGCGTACTGCCACTACAGCACAGGTCCTAGTGACGACATTCCCCAACCCGGAGATCCCCGTGCGCATCGCCCTCGCCCCGGACAAGCTGCCCGACCTGCTCAGAGGTGCGTACTGCTATCATAGCACAGGTTCCGGTGACGACATCCCTAACCCGGAGATCCCCGTGCGCATTGCCCTCGCCCTGGACAAGCTGCCCGACCTGCTCAGAGGTGCGTACTGCCATCATAGCACAGGTCCCGGTGACGACATCCCCAACCCGGAGATCCCCGTGCGCATCGCCTCCGCCCTGGACAAACTGCCCGACCTGCTCAGAGGTGCGTACTGCCATCATAGTAAAGGTCCCGGTGACGACATCCCCAACCTGGAGATCCCCGTGCGCATCGCACTCGCCCTGGACAAGCTGTCCGACCTGCTAAGAGGTGCGTACTGCTACCACTGCACAGATCCCGGCGACGACATCGAGCAGTATTTTGTTTATCCTTGAGTCAACTTTGAAACACAGAGTACTTTAGGATGGACTGCAAAAAATATCAATGAAAGACACCTGTCATTTGATTTAAACAGTGACGTTCCTTTACACGCAAATCATCATGAAAGAACCAAGACTTTGAAATATATGCATCGTTTGCTTATTATTATTCGTTTCAGCAAGTTTTAATACTATTCTCAAGAAATAAACACATTTATTATGTTATTTTGTGTTTTTTAAATAAAATATTTTTTTTTCAATGAACGCGAAGTGGTAATGTAATCGTACAAGAATGTGAAACGGACTTGACGTCATTTTCAAGATCTATCATCTATGGTCAAAACCGTTCAAAAAACTATATTACGATTTCTCATTCGAGATAATTGATTTTACGAATTCATTATTTTCTCTGAAACTAGAAGATCCAGCCCCCCTAGACTGAACACCATAAAAGACGATATGATAAAGTATTTTAACCATCAAAATACGTTCGATACAACCGTCATCTTGATATTTTGTCGAAACAGCGAGCATAACCAAGCCGGTGACGTTACTTTGAGTTACGATATTTGAGATTGATTTTGAATTCATAAACACGACCTAGAAATGTTTATCAAAGTGATTGGAACAGTTACTCAAATACATTTATTCAAGAATTACAAAGTGTACTTATAAACGTCAATTGTCACATTTGTCATACTAACTTTCCGCCTGTAGCTTCACCCGGGGAAATTTTATATTTTCCCCTAGTCAAAACAATAACAACAAATTAAGAAGTAAAAAGTCTCGTATTGTGATACTTAAACAAAAAACAAAATTTAAAGCGGATTTTTTGAGGTTTATTTTTTAATAAGGTTTAAACACGCATTAAAAATGTTAGTGCTTTATTAAAAAAAATGAGGAACTTCCATATAAACTTTTATTCCTTTTTCAAGAACAAATTTCATGTTAATGACTTAAATAATTTTCGAGATTTCGTGACTAATGTCAAGTGAGTGATTTTTTTCTCATATATACATAAACATAATCAAACACTTTGTAATATGTTTATTTTTTTATAAGTTCTTAACCCAGCCTCCCTAGCACGTCCACCAAAACACGACATGATGAAGCGGTTTGTCGCGGTGAACTGTCAAAATACAATAGGGTTTCGTCGTATTTTGAAAGTTCACCGCGATAAATCGCTTTATCACATCGTGTTTTGGTGGACGTGCCATATACGGGGGCTGGATCGTAACTTTAATTCGGTCGTACCGTACCGGCAGTGGTGTCGAGCATCGGCGCCATCGTGGTGGACGGCAAGGTGGACGGCGCGGGCGGCGCGCAGGGCCCGTACCACCCGCCGGCGCCGGCGGCGGGCGCGCAGGCGGCGCAGGTGGCGCAGGCGCCGCACGCCGCGCAGGTGGCGCAGCAGGTGGCGCAGCAGGTGGCCGCGCAGGTGGCGCAGCAGGTGGCCACGCAGGCGCCGCACGCCGCGCAGGCCGTGCTGCAGGCGCCGCAGCCGCCCACGCCGCCCAACTCGGCCGTCGTCGCGCTGCAGCACGTCGCCATGCACCAGGTGAGCAAGGTCGCGGCTTACCTATGTCTCTATGACAGGTGTCATTCTATGACAATTCAGATATCAATAGACTTTGACAGGTGTCATTCTTTGACAATTCTTCTTCAGGCGTACGTTTTATTTATATTATAATTCTTTTAATAAAATAGATATCTTTTTAAATTCCCTTCCGATGTTTAAAAGAAAAGTTGGCGAAATTTTGTTTCAGTAAACAAAACATTATTGGTGACATATTGTGGTATATTTAGATTGTTAAACTATATATTATTTATATCCGTCCTAGGCACACACTAGTTTTAAATATTAATAATTAATGGTATTATAGGTTAATTTGTAAAAGTGTCTTTAATAATGTATTTTATACAACTGGTCTGTACCCAAATAAATAAATAACCTTTTGTGCTTTGAAATTTATGAATGTAAAATAACAGAAATTATGAAATAGAATTAGATAAAGTAAACTATATATGTATGACATTGTTAATAGTGTTTTTTGTGCATTCAATGCACACTAAATAGAATGAGAATTTTAACGGCTAAATGGAAAAACAGAGTAAAACAACATAGGTATTTCTTAAATAAATATTTATTAATCATTATCACTTATATCATCATTGTCGTCATCATCATCGACTCGAATTAAATAGGAATTAAACATACTATCCATCAGATCATTCAGAATGCACATTTTATCCTCTTCTAGAATAATATAATGGTCGATTCTGACCCATGGATTCATTAATGCATTCTTAGTGGGCTCATTAATAAGCCATCGGACCTCTATACCGAATTTTATGCTTCTAGCTCCAATAGTTAGGGTTCTACGTTAATACTTCAGTCAGCCACCAAAACCTTTTATAAGTATGGATGTATTGTAATAAAATAATAATATATTGTCCGTGCACCTAACTGATGTTCGATGTTAAGTGATTACCGTAGCCTCCGCCTTTTATTGGGAATTTTTGTCACCTACATATAATGTCATATTTATCGATTTCGTGACGAGATGTGAAAGTTATGAATGCAGTTTTGTTTATTTCACTAAACAATTAATTTATTAAAATTAAAGAAACCTACGACATTTTAATAATTCAGAATATAACTCATTTAATTTTCAATGTAAGCACAATACTTTACTATAAAATCTTTTGCGTATAAGGGCACGTTCAGATGACTGGCGTTAAGCGCACGTCGAGCGCGCGTTAGGTTTTTGTGTAGTGTTCATATGGCGTACGCTTAACATGCGTTGAGCGCACGCTGCCAGTGTTGAGTTAGAGTTGCACATTTTTCGGAGACGGACGTGGAAGCGGCCATGTGTTTGTAGATTTTATTTATATCGAAGATGGAGACAGGGACGTAACAGAAGACGGCAATCATTTTCATCTCCTTCGCAGAATATGAGAACGAGTTCTTCTCCTTAAAATTTTGTTGGAATAGTCAGAACTTGTCATATCCCATATGGATGGACGTTTTTCTATTTCATCAATAAAAAATATGTATTAAAATTTCCCTTCTCCATTTCGGGCTTTCCAAATTGAACTTAAACAGATCTAACCAACCGATCTTTAAAAATACGTCTGACGTATCGAAAGCGCGCGCTCAGCTGAACGACAGTACGGCAAACCAATGATCACAAAGCGCGCGCTCACGCGCGCTGACAAGTGTCGGGCGCTGGGGCAGCGTTGGAGTACGTTCAGATGACAGGCGTTTAACGCGCGTTTTGCTAACGCGCGTTCACGAGTACATGCATTTTGTTCGAGTTAACGTGCATTAGCATGTGAACGACTCGAACAAAATGTATGTACTTGTCGCGCATTAAACGCCTGTCATCAGAACGTACTCTGAAGCGCGCGTCCAATAAAAACGCGCGTTAGCATGTGAACGACTCGAACAAAATGCATGTACTTGTCAACGCGCGTTAGCAAAACGCGCGTTAAGCGCCTGTCATTTGAACGTACGCTAATAGTCGTCATAAACAGTAGTTGTGTTGTAGTCATAAACAAAGGAAGCTAGGAAATTGCTACATTATCAAGAACAGATGTGTGAGAATGAATGTGATTGGTTCCATGTCTCAGACGCTGGCGCGGTATCAGGTCAGTCGCGCCCTGGCGTAGATGTGACGTTGTGTCCTGCATGTTAGTGGTTTTTCTCAGCCTCTGGATGTATCTTCATTTAGTTTATATGGGTACCCGTGAACTCACACAAAAAGCAAATCAGTTTGCTCTATGTTAACACACAGAGAAGATTTGCTTTCTGTACGAGTATAAACCAAACCAACGGATGGAATACCTAAATCGCTTTAAATGATTTGATTTTTATGTACTTCTAAAAGTAATAAATAGACCGTGTCTAAATTAAGTTTTTATGTTATAATATAGAATAAATACATCTCATTTGCATGAATTATATTTGTAGATAATTTTTGATTCGATTTTTTTTACATTAAATTGTTATAATTATTTCTGTACAGCATTTGATAATTGAATATTGAATAATTTATCAAAGATGATTTTTCAATCTTAAGATAAATAGTGATTACTAGTACAAGTAACATACGAATGGCACATTTTATTTGTTATATGGAGTTATCGTCCACGTCATCAGCCTCATTACGCCCACTGTTAAATATAGACCTCTTCCAATAAGGACGCCACGTTGCCCAGTGAGTCATTTAATATGTCGCTTTAATCCCGTGACAGGATGATTCGCTACATAAACGGTTTGTCATAACACAATGAATAAAAGCTCGAATTATTTTAGACCTTAGCAAATAAACGGTGAGAAACTAAAGGTCTCCCTCAGGCCTGGCCGATCAAATTGTAATCGCTCATTCACAAAGCGAGCGCACCGAGCTCTCCCACATAAAACCCGTACTATTACCCCCTAAGTCAATAACCACATGCTTATTTTTCCGTAGTCATTCCGCATTAAAATGAATGGAAATGACATCACTCTTAGCGGCGAAAAAAGTTTTAGGTTGTTATTATTTAAAACTAATATTACAAGTTTATGTCATTTTCATACATTTTTTCTGCAAAACGCTTACGGAAAAATAATTATGTGGCTAATGTCTAAGGGGACTGGTTTCAATCACTTTACTAATTTTACAGTTACTGCGTTTCAATTATAAGAGACTAGCTTTCCGCTCGCGACTTCGCCCGCGTTATTTTTGTTTTCCCGTAGGAATTTTATATTTTCCCGTAGGAAAAACAATTTTGTAGCCTACGTTACTCAGGGATAATGTAACATTCTAATGGTGAATGAATTTTTCAAATCGGTCTAGTAGTTTCGTAGCTTATTCAATACACACATACAAAAATATAAATATTTCCTCATTATAATATTAGTATAGATATACATAATAGGTATTAAGTAAGTTAATAATAAATAATATTTTGTTAGTGAAACCTTCTGCCTATGGGGCTAAAGTGATCAGATTTTACGGGGTGTTTATATAAAACTAAATGGTTACTATAATAATATGACAGTGAATATGTGAAGGTTGAAAAATGTATCTTTTGTTGAATAGGTATTGTAGATTAGTTTGTTGTCATTGTAATCATTATTTGTTCAATGTCGTATTTTTATAGCTTTTTTCATTTATTAGATATCTCTGTTTTAAATTCGCTTTAACATATCTTGTACATTGTGTTCGATAGTACATATTTATGTTTCGAAAAAGAAATGCAAGTCCGCTTTGATCGATCGCGTCTAAATATGCCTTGTTATTGATTATTATGTTTAGCGATTAGTATTCTGTATAAGTCATAACGTGTTGTAACTTACGCTTTTTACGCCAGTCGTTCGTGCAAGGTGGAGTGGGAGGAGTGGGGGCGACGTACATGCCGCTAAGACATGGCGCGCCGCGTTCGCATACCCACCCTCACGTCACCTCTACCACGCACCCGCACCACTTGCACGGTGAGTGTTATAACTTAAACATAATAAAGGTTTTTAGTTTGTGAACGGTGACTCGCGCTATTTTCAAAACGGTAAACAATGTGATGTTATTTTCGAAACGGAAAACATTTACTAAATTCTCCAGTCCTTGTCAGTCTAATAAGAAGAAGTCGAAATCATGTTTCGTTAAATATTCTAATTTGGATATGCCCAATAGCACATTTCCATAGTTTGACATTGAAATTATATGTATATCGCCACATGATTATCGCTCGAGGATTACTTTCATAATCGACAATAAAAGATTCTTACTGATCGTTTGCTGTACGTTGCGCGTGCGCTGCTCCCGCGCCAACACGACCATACTAATAATGTATTAGTATTGATGAATAGTTGTTTTTTAATGTAACAATATCATCATCGCCCGCTATTAATCTGGAGGTCCGTGGTTCGATTCGACGATTCACCGCAAGGGCAGAAGTTTTTCTGCTTGTTTTGGTTGTAGGTAGGGTTTTTGAGCCCGCCTCGCTAACTATACCACCGTCTTACCTAAGATAATTGCCATAGTATTAAAAATATTATGTACATTATTGTTACTTTTATTCCGAGAATTAGAGGTAAGATAGCCAGTTCCTCAGTTGTTGAGGAGCCCAGGGCCTTATTTCACCATCTCTGACAAGTGCGACAATTCTCAAAATATATGACATTTTTATTTCATATATTTTCTGACAATTGTCACACCTGTCAGGGACAAGTGAAATAGGGGCCTGGTGAAGCTCGCTTCCATCTTGGGTCTTATCGTCATTTACCATCCATTACCATGGTGAGTTGACCAAGAGCTTCCCTGTTACTTAGGCGTACAGACGCCTACGACTAAATTCACTTGCACATTGCCTATCACCACACACCGCCGACGCCGGTACGAAGGAGTACCGGCAGCGTAGCCCGAATAATCTCAGCGTGATATTATTCGGCTGGAGACTTCTATAATGTGGGACTGCTTCTCCACTTTGGCTTCTTTGCTCTTTATCTCTTATGCCACGGCTTCACCTGTTAATGTTAGTGTTAAAGCCTTCGTTGTAATACGCGTTTAAAATGCTACAAAAGATATAATATTATGTACTAACAGTGCCATATACCAATTAACGCGCTAGGCTGTTGATTACATGTGAGATCTCAACATTATTGCGTAAATTATCATGTTGTCATTACAACGCAGGTGACACAGTAGTATTAAAAAGCGTAAGATGCAGCATTACAATAATCTGACGTGTCCTCAGGTATGAACGAGCTGAATTTGCGCGGTCTGCTAAACGCACAGGCGCAGCGCGCGCGACCGCCACACGTGCACCATGCCTACCACCACAGTGAGACATTTTCTTCTTACGGTTTGACGATCGTTGCTTATAGCATATCCACACGCAGTCGTACAAATAAAAGCTAGTTATTATGTTTTTATTTGTACGACTGCATGTCTCAAATCCACTTGCCCCCATAGCATGAACACCAAAACATGATATGATAAAGCGATAAATCGATATGAACTGTCAAAATATTTTAGATATAATGGCTACTGTTGCAGCCTTCAAGGTGAAGGCATGAGGGTGGAATCGAAATTCCTTAGTGGACTGTAAGGTGTGGTTCTACTAAACTGAGGGTTTAGTTGATACTAATTTAAAAGGAATATACGGCTGGTGACACAAGTAAATGGATTCTATGGAAATAAAATCTGCACTACTTGCCTTGCGGTGTGGTGTATGGCGGCTCATCTATCGACCTAAATCATGGGCCGCAGTGCACGTTCCGGCGCCGGTATTTCCTTCAGATCACTAGCAGCGGGATGGAGCACCGGTTTCTTCAGTAATTATCACAAACAGGCAAAACTGATATATATAATAGATATAGCGGAAGCGCGAATCTCCGTCCTCCTTACTGATAACCGATCTCTCATAGACTGGCGTGAGCAATGCGTTGACGCATTGCGATGCGGATATGCCATCTCTCTCACACACATGATATTTGGCGTAGTGCAGAAAGGGATAGGTAATGTATAGGAAATATAAGGCACAATTGTGTCACCAGCGAAATACTAAGAAATATTTACTTTTAATTTGAAATAAATAATTATAAAACCTGATAAAAACAGGCGCGAAAACATTAAACCAATAAACTTTTAGTTTTTTTATATATTGGCGTTAACATTCCCCCCGGCCTTAAAGGGTCACCTTTAAAAGAAAAATATATGTATATCTGAATCTAATATATTACGAGAAAAAAAGAACTAAACTAAATAGGAAATGGATTAAATATATTTTGTAATTATTGTGTTGGAATGGGGCACAAGCGGACCACAGGTCGCACTAGAATACCCTTAGAAGTACGTACAGAAACGACACGTGTGAAGCCGTCCTTAGACGTATGCAGTTTTTCAATAACCCCTAGCGGCCACGATAAAGGGGGGGAGCTATCGTTCATTAATATTACCACAGTTCCCTCCTTGATCGTGCTCGCATTGGGTTTATTCCATTTTAAACGCGTTTGCAACCGATGAAGGTACTCGCTTCGCCATCTTTTCCAAAATGATTGAATCATTTTGTCCATAAGTGAATGCCGCTCGAGTAGATGATCGTTCGATGAGTCTATCTGTGCGGCAGGCAAAGAATAAAGAGGCTGAGTATGTAAAAAATGCGATGGAGTGAGAGCCTTAGGCTCCGAGGGATCAGCGCTTAAAACGGTCAAAGGCCGGGAATTTAAAAGGCACACTATTTGGGCAAGGACAGTTACTAATTCCTCATAGGAGAGGATTTGTTGACCTATTGTTTTGAAAAGGTGAGTCTTTACAGCTTTTACCATAGACTCCCAACAGCCACCGAAATGTGGTGACGCGGGCGGAATAAATTACCAATCAATGCGACTCTCAGCGAGCTCTTCTTCGAATCGAGGGCGGTATTCTTTATTAATAAAATTATATAAGTCGCGCAAATATGAATTAGCTCCCCGAAAATTAGTTGATTTATCGGAATAAAGGCACTGTACCGGTCCGCGGAGTGACAAAAAACGTTTTAAGGCGGCTATGAATGAAGCAGTCGGAAGATCGCTAGCTAATTCGACATGAATAGCGCGGGTGGTCATCATGTAAAAATGCACAGGTAACCCTTGCGACTCCTAGCCCCCCTAGAACGAATGGGTACATATTGAATTGGGCCAGCGTAGTCACAACCAGTATGGGAAAAGGCCTTTACTGCAGCGTTAACTCTATGTTTAGGGAGGTCGCTCATTATCGGCGAACTCTGCGGTCGCGGTTTCCACTTGTGGCAAAAATTGCACTTGTGAATTCTAAAACGAATGATTCGTCTAGCGGACAAGATCCAATATCTGTGACGCAACAATGACATAGTGAGTTCTGGATCCGCGTGTAAGTATTTTTTATGATAGTAGTCTACGAGAATCTCAACTATGCGGTCACGACGTGGCAACACTATCGGGTATTTAGTACTATAGGCTTCAGCCGAATGTGTTAAACGACCACCAACGCGAATCAAGTTATTATTTAAAAATGGTTTAAGTTTATTAAGGGCGGATGAACAACATTTATTATCTTTTAAATCGATAAGATCTTTACAGAAATGTTTTCTTTGAACATGTTGCAATAAAATATTTTCAGCGAATTCAATATCGCTTGCGGTAACAGAGTCAGTTCGACGCGGCAGTTTTTTTATAAAGCGATACATAAAAACAATAACACGCAGTAACTTAGACCACGATGACGTGCGTTCAGCGAGAGCGAGTAAAGGCGAGTCAAAATTTTGTGTCAGAACCTTCTCCTCCGGAATTACGCCCGAATCTAAATCAGTAACTTTGTTTATAGGCCATTCGGAAGGATCGCGTTTGGCCCAAGAAGGGCCGTACAGCCATAGCGGGTGCCCGAGGAATTTCTCAGGCGTTAATCCACGTGATAGACAGTCCGCAGGGTTGTCAGTGCCTGCCACGTGGTAGACATATTTAGCGGGAACATTATCTACGATGCGAACGACTCGATTGGACACAAAAGTTTGCCAACGATGTGGAGAGGAATTGATCCAACAAAGCGTTACCTTTGAATCGGTAAAGGCGTAGATATTACTCACTTTATATCGCGGGTCGTACGTGTCGTGAACGTGACGAAGAAGTTTGGAAAGAAGCTCTGCGCCACAAAGCTCCAATCGAGCTACGGTCAGCGGTTTGACAGGCGATACTTTTGATTTGGCACACACTAACTGGACAGTTATTTCGTCATTACGAGTAATATGAGCATAGACGACAGCACCGTAGGCGCGTTCGCTAGCATCTGAAAATCCTATTAAGCGTAGAATGCAATTGTCAAAGAGGCCTAAATGGCGCGGAACTCTAAAATTATTTAACAGCGATAAGGTAGAACAAAAACTTTGCCAAGTGCATATGATGTGACGGGGCGGAACGTCGTCCCAATCGATCTTCAATAACCATAACTCTTTGATGAGTAGTTTTGCGTAAAGTACTATAGGCGCGACGAATCCCATAATGTCCCAAAGTCGGGCTACAGTCGATAGTATAGCGCGTTTGGTACACGTAGGTGGCGGAACGAAAATATGAAATTCAAAAGAATCACTTGACTTACACCAGCGCAAGCCAAGGATCTTTTGTTCTACTGACTTGTCAAATTCTAATTGTTCAGTCAATCTATGAGACGCAGGAATACTGCTTAATACTGCCTGAGAGTTACTTGTCCATTTGACTAAATCGAATTGACCTCCTTTAAAAAGCTGAATAAGTTCGCGAGAAACCTGAACTGCGCGGGATTCTGATATTTCACTATAGACGATATCGTCCATATATAACGAATTAGAGGCGACAGCGCGAGCGAGAGGATAGTTATGACCATCGTCTTCTATTAATTGTTGTATGGTGCGGAGTGCGTGATACGGACTAGACTTAAGGCCAAAGCAGACGCGGTTAAATTGGTATAATGTCAAAGGATCACATGTCTTAAATCGATATAAGATGCGTTGAAAGCGACGATCGCTTTCTTTTACACCAATTTGTAAGAACATTTGTCGACAATCAGCCGATAGAGCGATAGCGAATAAACGATAATTTAACAGAATTGTAAAAAGGTCACCCTGTAAATTCGGACCACTGTGCAAAATATCGTTGAGAGATATACCAGAACTCGATTTACAACTAGCGTCCAATACAGAACGTAATTTCGTTGAGGGTTTGTATAAACGTATAACTGCGTGATGCGGTATGACGTAATCGGGACCACTATCGCTAACATTGTCTAAGGGCGCGGGAGATAAATATCCTTTATCTATATATTCACGAATAGCGGCATTATAAGCATTACGTAACTCAAGAGAAGACTCCAATTTCTTTTCTAGACAGAAGAAACGTTTTTTCGCGACATCGAGCGAATTTCCTAAAGAGAACACGTCGGTGCGAAATGGTAAAGCTACAGTGTATCTACCGGTGTCTTTATCACGTATCGTTGTCATCGAATAAAAGTGTTCGCACTCTAATTCATCGAGAGATTTGCTTGACAAATGAGTACCGGGAGCTTCATCTACGTGCCAAAATCTTTTTAATGTTGTCTCCAGTGAGTCAACGCTAAAAGGATCAGGCGAATGCGAATCATATGAACAACAAGCGAGCGATATTTTATTATTACGTCGCATAGGTAACGCAGGTACAGTGCCCATGATGACGTATCCAAGTACAGTCTGCACAGCAGGTGGCGCAGAAGAATTGCTACTCACGACGCGAGGTAGTAGCAGATGCGGGAAAAGTGAGGCCCCGATCAGTACATCGATACGACCGGGGGCCCCGAACGATTCGTCGGCGAGCGGTAAGCCCTTTACATAAGGTAACGCGGAAATATCTACAGGAGCGGTAGGTAAATAGTCGGTTATTTCATCGATAACTAACGAGTTAACATTATACATAACGTTAGAATTAAAGCGGGAAAATAATTGGAAATGTACAGAGCCCTTAACTGATTTCTCCGTACCACCAATACCTTTAACTGAAGAAGTTTCGGATAAATGTTTTGTCAAATTCAAACGTTTACAACAATCAGTGGTAATGAAATTTGTTTGTGAGCCGCTATCTAACAAACACCTTATAAGATGTTTATTGTTCAAGGAATCGCGTACAATTACTGTTGCTGTCGATAAAAGTATCGTTGTATTAGCAGTACATTGCTGCTTATATTCGCAAGACCTCTCAGGATCTAACTCTGACGACGCCGCAATGGACGCGTTACATTGTGGAGCGGCTTGAGTGATAACGCTTTGGTCTGGCTGGTTGTAGCGCGAAACCTGCGCGTGCGCAAATGAATGGGACGGTTGCGGTTGCGCGAGCGAAAGGGGCAGCTGCGTGGACGCAGACTGTGCGTGCGACAAGGACGGCTGTGTGCTATCGGTCAGCACTTGAAATGATGGCGCGACGGCAGGAAGGTTCGAATACGAACCACTCGAATCCTTACCTCTCGATAATTGAGTTGAATAAGACTGCTGCTTTCGATTGAAGTGCAAAAGTGTATGATGTTTATTATTACAACTTTTACATCGGGAAGCTGACTGACAAACACCAGCCCTATGTTTGGTACTTAAACAATTGATACATGCATCAATTTGCTTTACAGATTTAAAACGATCGCTAGGCGACATATTAGAAAATGCGGGACATTTGTATAAATGTTCATGAACAAAGTTATTGCACAAACACTTTGCGGGCTTATTAATAATAGTATAAGATTGCGGTTGCGGGGCAGTTTTACCGGGCTTGCTCATATTAAACTGTTTTTTATTTATCGATTGTTTAGCGTTATTAAAATTAGTTGAATTCGGGTTTTCGAGAACTTTTGTGTTTTGAAAAATACGATATTGTTCTCTAATAAATTTAATTAAATTATCGAAAGAAGGTATTTCGTCTTTCGAGCTCATTTCGAATAATCGAGCGGTTTCAGTATCAACTTTTTTTATTGCAATATGGAACAAAATAAAATCGGATAAATTATCTATTTTAAGGTTTTTTAATGCATTTGCGGCAGAAACAAAATTATCACAAAATGATTCATAATTATAAATGGACGCAGTATTAAATGACTTATGATCAAATATTCGATTTAGGTAAGTAGAAGCCAACTTACGTTTATCTTCATACTTACTAACGAGCGATTCAAATATCATTTCATAATTATTTCCATCTGGACAGATTCCGGAAAATGCAGATTGGGCTTTGTCGGAAAGTTTCCCTAATAAGTAATACAATTTCTCTGAGTTAGTCAAAGAACTATTTTCGTGTACCGTACTTTTAAAATTGGCGTAAAATGGTGGCCAGTTACGAATGTCTCCATCGAATGACATAATTTCAATAGGAGGTAATCGAATCTTTTGTTTGACTAAATCATTACTGTTCGACGAAGTAAGCGGTGCGGGAGATAACTTACAAAAAATCGAATGACTATATTTAATGCGACAATACAAATCTTCGAAGCTAATCCATGCCTGTGCATTTATTTTATTTTTAGGGTTTTGTTTTAATAGAAGAACGTTATATTTGTCGTATGCCTCGCGGAACTCGGTGCGAATCGCATCGATATTGACATATGCACACATAAACCTTTCAAGGGGCTCAATACCGGTATTCACCTTTTCAATTAGGTCAAAAATTGTTTGCAAGCGAGCGTAAATCATATCACGGGCTGACAATGCCAATTGAAGGCCAATGGACGGGTCATCATGATCACTCTCGGTATCCTTCTCGTCTCGAGGCATTTTGAATTAAATATATAAGCTAATTAAAGTAAGGAATAAAATAAATAAATTGTGTTGCGTAGCTTTTAGAAGCTACGAACTGTAACTTATATTCGATGATGAAGCGAGCGAGTTATGTAGGTTAAAGATAGTTTACCTACCTACGAAAATAAAACTATGCGGTATAAAAAAGAAATATATAAAGTACGCAATGACTATATATATATATTAATGTTAGGAAATTATTAAAATGCGGTAAAAGACGGAGATTCATAAATTATAAAAAATACGTATGTAAATTAGCGTGCGGTAATTTTATAATAAAATATAAGTAATTGTATGCGGGAAAAGGCATCAGGGGGCCACAATTGTAACGATATGGCTCCAAGCCTATAAGCGGAAAGGATGTAACAAGATATCTTGGCTCGTTGCGGCCATCAAAATGTTGCAGCCTTCAAGGTGAAGGCATGAGGGTGGAATCGAAATTCCTTAGTGGACTGTAAGGTGTGGTTCTACTAAACTGAGGGTTTAGTTGATACTAATTTAAAAGGAATATACGGCTGGTGACACAAGTAAATGGATTCTATGGAAATAAAATCTGCACTACTTGCCTTGCGGTGTGGTGTATGGCGGCTCATCTATCGACCTAAATCATGGGCCGCAGTGCACGTTCCGGCGCCGGTATTTCCTTCAGATCACTAGCAGCGGGATGGAGCACCAGTTTCTTCAGTAATTATCACAAACAGGCAAAACTGATATATATAATAGATATAGCGGAAGCGCGAATCTCCGTCCTCCTTACTGATAACCGATCTCTCATAGACTGGCGGGAGCAATGCGTTGACGCATTGCGATGCGGATATGCCATCTCTCTCACACACATGATATTTGGCGTAGTGCAGAAAGGGATAGGTAATGTATAGGAAATATAAGGCACAATTGTGTCACCAGCGAAATACTAAGAAATATTTACTTTTAATTTGAAATAAATAATTATAAAACCTGATAAAAACAGGCGCGAAAACATTAAACCAATAAACTTTTAGTTTTTTTATATATTGGCGTTAACAGCTACCTTGAAATTTTATCGACATTAATATATTAACAAATGCCCAAAATAACAATATCAATATCCAAAATATACTCAAACTTCAAGATAACAACAAATCT
Organism: Schoenobius gigantellus; assembly: GCA_963935595.1. NCBI lineage: Eukaryota > Metazoa > Arthropoda > Insecta > Lepidoptera > Crambidae > Schoenobius > Schoenobius gigantellus. Next base: position 41,264,472 of record OZ012541.1, on the reverse strand, counting down.
AACTTTTTTTCACAGTCTATATCGATATATCGTTTTATCATATCGTGTTTCGGTGGTCATGCTAGGGGGGCTGATCTCTTAGACAAAAGCCACAAAAGCTACGAAAGCCACCTAATAATATTTTGAGGTTGTTCTAAGCTAATGTCATTAACGGAGCGGAGCGGACTAAGGAGCGTCAGTGGAGCTGTGGACTCGGCACTTGCCTTCCAATCGGGAGGTCGGTGTTTGAGACCCACCATGTACCAATGTGTTTTTCGTTTCGAATTTCATATGTACATTTGTCTGACGCTCCTACGGTGAAGGAAAACATCGTGAGGTAACCTGCATACATCTGCGAAGAAATTCAATGGTGTATGTAAAGTCGACCAATCCGCACTGGGCCAGCGTGGTTGACTAAGGCCTGATCACCCTAACATAGGGTAGGCTCGAACCCCTCGGTGGGGACGTATATGAGCTGTGATGATGAATGTCATTAACACTTTTTTCCTGCGGAACGATTAATAATAATAATAAATCATTTTATTTGCAAAAATATGGTTACAGAGATGATATAAGATTGCGTATAAGTAGTCATCTACTGGCTTGTCATTTGTCTAATGGCATAAATACAGTCATATATGTCAGGTAAATTAATGCGCGCATCGGTGGCTGTAAAGTTCTGTCAATGTGAATATATAGCGCGCTAAATTCTAATTGTGATTTGGTAGTGACAAAATAAAGAATGAAGTATAATATGGCGTTCCGGGCATGTTAGGCACCCTTTTATTCACTAACATGACAATGTATAATGCAGTGTCTGTCTGTGCACAGTGCTCGGTGCGTACGCGTCGAACGCGAACGCCGGCATGGGGTCGTCTAGCGGCATGGGGGGCGGCATGGGCGGCGGGATGGGGGGGTCCGGCGGCAGCGGGCGGCGGAGCGGCGGCCCCCGCACCCCCTCCCCCGCGCCGCAGCCCTTCTACCACCCCGCGCCCGTCCACCACCACCACCACCAGCCGCACCTGCAGCACCAGCCCCACCAGCAGCACCAGCAGCAGCAGCTGCAGCAGCCGCCGCAGCAGCCACCCGCCAAGTGGCACATCCCGCAGCAGGGGTTGACCAACGGTGACTTTTCGAGTTTTTGGCTCCCTATTTGTACACTTTAGGCCATTGCTGAACGTTGCAATACAACATGCACTATGGCTGATTATTGCATAGTTTCAATGGGGATCCAAACTGCCAATTTCTTCCTACAGAGGGCGACACGACCATTGTTTTGATTTGTAATGTGTGCGCTCTACATAAGCATCGCCCCTGACCAATCAACAATAGCACCTCTGACCACAGACTACGTATTATTTTCTACAAGTCGGGTCGCCGCTGGCGATCAGCTTTGCGCGTTGAACCCTATTGTCGCTACGCCGGGGTTACGAAATCGAAATCAATACTAATGAGCACCTATGTTTTTCTTAGATTTAGTGATATGTGTGTCGTTGTTCCAGGTAGTGTAGAAACTAGCCCGGCCGGGGGTTCTGGCAGTTCAGACTTCAAGATCACGCTGGGCCGCGCGCGGGCGCCGGCCGCCGTCACCTCCACCAACCCCAAGACGCCTAGTCCCAACCTTAACGTGAGTATGCAACGCACCACTCTAAGACATGAAATGTATACATCTCAACGTTGAGATCGATCTTAGGTGCAGTTTATGGAACATTTGTCAGAAACAGAATCTTAAGATTGATCTCAAGCTACAAGTTTTGACGTTTGACGTGCCAGCCCTGCGAGCATAGAACTCTCGATAAACAAAATTTGACAGCTAAGATCGTAATACTCGACAAAAATCGATAAATTTGACAGATATTCCTAAGGAGTGAAAAGGACAGATGCTTTTGTCGATCGATATATATGTCGATCGACAAGTCCATGCTCGCAGGGCTGGTTTGACGATGATATTTTTATAATTATGATGTTTTTAAAACATTCTTTCTTAATGTAATTGATATATTTTTGTGTGTGTATTCAGGGCACTGCGGGTGGCGGCAACGGGTTGGGCGCCTTAGAGCTAGACAAAGTATGCGCTGAAAGCGTACAGGACTTAATGGCTACCATCGCCAAGCTGGACTCCAACGGCGTGCAGGTGGTGCCAGAGGCGCGCTCCCCCGCGCCGTCCGTTCACTCGTCAACGCACCCCGACCCGCCAGGTACTGCCTCCTCCTCGCACCCCGACACTCCGGGTATTGCCTCAACCACTCACCCCAACCCGCCAGGTACTGCTTCCTCCACGCAGCCGACCCTCCGGGTACTGCCTCAACCACGCACCCCACCTGCCAGGTACTGCCTCCTTCACGCACCCGACCCTCCGGGTACTGCCTCCACCACGCACCCCGACCCGCGAGGTACTAGCTCCTCCACGCACCCGACACTCCGGGTACTGCCTCTTCCACGCACCATGCCCTCCAGGTACTGCCTCCTCCACACACCCCGACCCTTCAGGTACTGCCTCCTGCACGCACCCCGACGCTCCGGGTACTGCCTTCACCACGATCCTCCAGGTACTGCCTCCTCCACGCACCCCGACCCTCCGGGTACTGCCTCGACTTTGGTTTTATTTTTCAATAAATCCATTATTAGTTAATTTAGATTAATATTTGACAGATTTATTAATATTTACCGGAGGGGGACTCCGTATCAGGGTCGCCTGCTTGGGTACCTCTGTCTTACCTATTTCTACCGCAAGCAGCAGTGTATGCATTGCTGTTCTGGTTTGAGGGGTTAGATATGGCAGTGAAATTACTGGGTACCGTGACTTAACATCTTACGCCGCAAGTTGGCAACGTACACTGTGGTGCTTGTGGGGGTTGCAGATTTGCTGCGAATCTCACAAGAACCACATGTGCTATAGGTGACTGTTACCACTTATCATCACGTGGACAGTATGCTTGCTTGCTGACTTAGTTGTATAAAAACAAAATATACTCGTGTGTGCAGCGAGCAAACCGGCGGAAACGTCGGGCGACCCCAACGAGGACTGGTGCGCCGTGTGCATGGACGGCGGCGAGCTCATGTGCTGCGACCGCTGCCCCAAGGTCTTCCACCAGTACTGCCACATCCCCACCATCGAGAAGCTGCCCGAGTGAGTGTAACTGTTTCATTGATTTCATCTTCTTCTTTCTTCTTCACAGTCAAAGAGTGACCAGCTCTTACCAGTGGTTGCGATGAAATAATCACCCGCTATTTTGCATCCTCTTTCGGCACTCGTTTTTATTTTGCCCTTAGTTATTTTTAGGTCAATTCCTAAGGTTATGCCACCTAGGGTCGAAAACCCTTATCTATATACAGGATGTAACTGAACACCCCAATAACATTTAGGGTATGTATCCATCAGAAGTAGAGATTCTGTAGGAAAAATATTAGGGCTAACAAACGTACTTTTTTTTCCATACAAACTAAATAAATTATTTTTTGGTATTAAGTGCCGACAACCCTACGTAAGCGTACGAGGAATACTAAGCTCACGTCTGTCACGTGTCATTTTGTGTTTAAATTTATTTTGTGTTAAGAGCTGATTATGGTTGTCACTTGAAAGTTTTTGCTTTCAGTTTAAAATCAAATAACTCTGAAGGTATTGGGGTTCTAGGTCTCAGACAAGCACCGAAGGTCCATTTAGTATCTTAACTTATATGCCCCTTAAATGTTATTGGGGTGTTCAGTTACACCCGGTATATAAAAGGAGAAGTTCCCATCTATAGACGCACGCACAGCCATAACCGCTAAAGGTAGAAACGTGAAAAATTTACATTTGTTTTAATTCAAAATGCGGACGCACACTAAGAAGGTATTTTAAAAAATTCTAACCCTGAAGGGATGAAATAGGGGTTGCAAGTGTGTATGGATTTTTTTTAAATTAGCAACTATTTTGATAAAACTTGAGATTCATGCTCTTAAAAACATTTCATTGAACACGTGTTTCATGGTTTATTGGAATTTCACCCCCTTAGGGTGCAAAATAGGGGTTGAAAGTTTCTATGGAAAATATTTAAAATCTGCTCCAATTTCTATGAAATTTATTATTCGAGCTGCTAAATATAAATAACAGTCTTCTATATAATGGGTTACAAAATTATTTTACGGGAAAATATAAAATTCCCACGGAAAAACAATAATAACGCGGGCGAAGCCGTGAGTGGAAAGCTAGTTTCATATATAAATTTAATATGTGGTTTGTAGCAACTATCTAACTACCACAACTTGATGCGCAGTGTTGCCAGATGCCTTGAACCGTTTATCTGTACTAAAAACTGCTAAAATCTGTATTAAATCTGTATGTTATTTTAACTTAAAATCTGTTTAACAAGTTAACTAAAATTGAATATTAATCCCAAAAACAACATACAAAATTATCTTTTGAAAAACAAGCACTATGAACTAAAGTGAATAGCCGTAGCATGAACACTAAAACACGATAATTATGATAAAGCGGTTTATCGCGGCGAACTGTCAAAATACCTACTATAAAAATGTATTGTGTTTTGACAGTTTACTGCGAAAAACCGGTAGGTACCTATATCATATCGTGTTTTGGTGGTAATGCTACGGAGACTGGTTTGACTATCGTATATTAAAAATATAAACAAAACAATAATATTGACGATTTGTTTAAGTATGTAGGTATGTACTGTACGTAGTAAAATTAAAAACATGGCGAATTGAAATAAAAATTAATTAAATTTCAAACATTTGCAACAAACTAACTAATAATTGTGTGTAACACGGCACATAATCATATCATTTTGCTTTATTCTTTTTTATATTGGCCACACACGGTCCGCATGTAGGAGTCCGACGGCAACCGCAGTCTGCGGTCGGACTTTCCTTCGGTCGGACCGTGTGTAGTTAGAAAATTCTGTATGAAAAAGTGCTAATCTGTATTACACATCGAATATCTGTATAAATACGGAGAAATCTGTATATACGGCAACACTGTTGATGCGTACTGAGCGTCGAAATAAAATACATTGGTGCCAAGATGGCGGCACTAGCCCCGCCCATGTAACAGTGGCAAACGTAACAGAAGAGTAACGGAAAAGTAACAGACTACTGTCTGGATAGCTCTCGTACTATAGGCAACTGTAGCCACTCGCGATCGGGTGGGGCTAGCCTGGTTGTGTGCCAACTTGTATAAAAAAAATATGGTGACGCGCGGTCGCAGCGAGACGGAGTCGTGGCAGTGCCTGCTGTGCGTGAACTTCGCGGAGCTGCCGGAGGAGGAGGCGGCCGCGGGCGAGCCGGAGGGCCTCACCGCCCGGCAGCAGCGGGCCGTGGAGCGGCTGACGCTCGAGCTGTACTGCCAGTACGAGCTGAGCCTGCCCTTCCGCGAGCCCGTGCCGGCGCACAACCTGCACTACTACGCCAAGGTACGCCCGAAACAACTCCACGGTCACTCTTAACGTGTACCTACCCACAAACTGCAGTATTACTCCAATGTACGCCCGAACCTCGCTCTACTTACTGTAATATTATTATTTTACAAGTATGTACTTGTAATAGTAGATTTTACAACTAGTGCATAAAAGAGGGCTGATAGTAATGTCGAGGATAAAATGGTTTTGTGGACGAGTTATAAACTCTGCTTTTCACTTCGATTGCGAGGATATACAACAGTAGTATAACATAACATTTATTTAATTAAAATTCAAAGTAAAATTAGTACAGTACAGTTTTGAATACTAAAGGAAATTGTTTTATGTCTTAAAAAACACATAAGGCAAATAAATTAAAGTAAATATAATAAAATAACAAATTCTATTTATGAACTTCTTATTGTGTTTGGCTGTATAGCTCATTTTCTTTGCCTTAATATAGATACATTTATGTGTGAGTAGATATGTTAATGTACTTGTGCACAAAATTCGATTTTGTGCAGCCTATATTCACAAATAAGCACTTTCAGAGCATGAGAGGTCAAAAATATATTTTATTAAACATTATTTTCACAAGAAAATTGTATTCGCCCCGTCCTTGCCAAAGGCGGTCACATTTGTGAAACTGGTGGTGTGACATCACATATTTTGCAATTTTAATGTTTTTCGTTAATAAGTACTTTAAATTTCATCTCTTACTATATTTGACTTTGCAATGTGACATTACAAAATTTAGGACCCCTCCCACTCCTCGACACACAATGTCACACTCCTCAACGCCCCCACCCCCCAACCTGACGTGTGACGTTATTTATGGTCGGGCCCTTGGTAAACAAAACAAGTAGGTACTATTTGGCGAGTGTGTTGTCAGATCGCGCGACCGATGTGCCTGGACGCCATCCGGATGAAGCTGCAGCCGTCGGCGCCCGACCGGTACACCACCACCGGCGCGTTCGTGGCCGACTGCCGCCTCATGCTCCGCAACGCCGCCGCTTACAACCCGGTACGTATGTCTCTTTTAGGGTTCCGTAGCCAAATGGCAAAAAAGGCACCCTTATAGATTCGTCTATGTCATACTTAGAACTGAAACTCAAAAAATTTTTTTCATCAAACCCATATGTGTATTTATGGATAGGTCTTCAAAAATCATATCGAGGTTTCTAATATCATTTTTTTTCTAAACTGAATAGTTTACGAGAGAGACACTTCCAAAATGGTAAAATGTGTCCCCTCCCCCTGTAACTTCTAAAATAAGAGAATGATAAAACTAAAAAAAAATATATGATGTACATTACCATGCAAACTTCCACTGAAAATTGGTTTGAACGAGATCTAGAAAGTAGTATTTTTAATACGTCATAAATCGTACGGAACCCTTCATGGGCGAGTCCGACTCGCACTTGGCCGGTTTTTTTTATTGCAACTAAGTTGCCAAACAAGCAAACTGCCCACCTATAATACATGTGGCTCCTGTGAGATTCGCTGCAAAACTGCAATCCCCACAACAACCACAGTGTACGTTGCCAACTTGTAACATTAGACGCAAAGTCATAATTCCACTGCCATATCTTACCCTTCATACTGGAACACAGCAATGCAAGCACTGTTGCTTTGTGGCAGAAATAGGTAAGTAAGACGGAGGCACCTAAGCAGACGACCCTGGTACAGAGTCTCCCTCGACACACCGTAATGGTCGATCAGCACTATTCTCTTTACGCTGCGACTCCCACCTGCGTCCTAACGCGTTAACACACGCGATAGCTTTGTCATCCATCACACATACAACGTGCTAATTAAATTGCGCAAAACCTAAATACAGTTTGTTCGTAATCAAGAGTAAAATCGTTTCCACTAAAAAAAAAGATTTTGGATTAGCAGCCCTGTTCGGAAATCTAGGGCACGCGCTAGATTCGCTACCGACCCCGTGAAGTCAGTCGCACACTATCGCGCGTATTGATAGGTCGGTGACAGGTGAAATGCGCCCGACTCGCGAATTTAATTATTGCCTTATTTAAGTAATCAGGCGTCACCTAATTAGCGCCCCTGTGTATGTGTATTGTTTATCACGTCCACTGTGTTGTGAGCAAGTATTCCTAGAAGATATTCAGGGTCCATGGCTGGACTTTCACCCAGATCTCATGATTTTCAAATGATATCATAATGAAATCATAGTGCAATACATGTCATAAGATTTGCATTCAGATTTTTGATCATTCGTTCATTATACATAAAAAGAAATAAGTTGCGGAGGCTTTGCGTTATTGAATTTGCACGTCGTATGTGGTCAACAGCTTCACGCGTTAAATGGTGTGTGGCATTATTAATGGCGTAAAAAGTTAATAACTGTTCAAACTGCAGGCAATAAAAAAATTACTCCACTACTGCATTATTTTTCTCATCCTTTATAATAAATGTAACCGGGTCCATCGTTTTTTCAATCGCTGTCATTAACACGATAGTTCTATGACAGGACGTTCACAACGATTACGATCCTCAGACCAAAGAAACTAAAGGGCATGAAATACCTACAAAAAAGCGTGCGTAATGTATAGTGGAAAAAACTAGGGACCCTGCATCCAGAAATCCACGTTTATGATGTTTTTCTTCATACAGTTTATTTAAAAAATCAATGAAAAACAGAACTGTAAAATGCACTCACAAACAATGCTCACTGATAAATAATTTACCACAACAACACGGTGCTTTGTAATGGCGGACTGGCCGCAAATTTTTCGTACCATAGTTAAAGTATATTGCGAGTCCATTGGTTTCTTTGGTCTGAGTTACCATCCGAGGCATGGTCGTCGCAAACGCAAGATGGCGAATGTAATGACGCATAATCAGCCCTGCGAGCATGGAAATCTCGATAAACAAAATTTGACAGCTAAGATCGACATACTCGACAAAAATCGATAAATTTGACAGATATTCCTAAGGAGTGAAAAGGACAGATGATTTTGTCGATCGATATATGTCGATCGACAAGTCTATGCTCGCAGGGCAGGATGGATGCTGTCAGCGCGCTATTGGTGATTCGAAACGACTTTTAAATGCGCTGACTTCATCGCCATTCAGAACGCACCTCCGGTTGACCGGAAGACCGGTTGGCCACCGGTTGTCATATAAGTTATCGCAATTTCTGTTTTGTAGCAGCAACGCCCTAACAAAACATTTTTTCGTGGCAGCCTGACTCTCAGATCTACAAGGATGCGAAGCGACTGGAAGAATTCTTCGAAGCGCAAGTGACCAAGCTGCTGCCCGAACACTCCCTCGGGAACCTGTGGCCGCCGCCTGCCAAGAGACCCCGCTCCTAGCTACCGCTGCTTTACCTCCACCTTATTCGTTAACGTGAACTCCTCAGACGAATCAACAACAGACGATAAAAATTAAACAAGCGATCTAAAAAATTGGGAGGAGATTCTGTTACAATCTAGATTCTAAACATAGTCGCCTCTGTGGCATAGTGATCGGCAATTGATTAATAAGTCTGTAAACTCAATCCCCAAAGGAATTAGACTTTCTCCAAATGGTAAGTTTGTAATTCGTTGCTATTGAAGTGAAAATATTTTTAATGTATGTCAGTTATTCGAATCCTGGCATTGTCTTGCAGTGAAAGTGTTTACAAGTTTCCTGCTTTAAATTGTCATTGAAACTTGATATGATTGTCTGTCACGTCATATGATAACAGTGGCAGAATTTTTATAATCTAAAATGAATTGAAAGCATAAATGAAACCATTGATATTATTCATTCAACTGCCATAAGTGACATATTATGGATGTATAAAATAATTGTCTTCAAGTCAAGATCAATCACTATTCTCGCAAAACTGGGAATCCCCCACAGAAATACTTGAAATTAAGTACTAATTGATGTTTAAAAAAATGAATGAGGCCATTCATTTTTTTAAACATCAATTAGTACTTACTTACTTGGTACTTAAATATCATTATTGCATTCCATCCCATGTAATCCCCTCCAACCACTATTCCCCTGTTTTTCTTCTTCCTCATTGTTTTATGCAGTGTTGCAATCAATTTATTTATTTAATGTTATTTTAATTCTGAAAAATGTTTTTTATTCACAAATGTTATTACAGGTCAAAGGTATAACCTTGTACTGTACGCTCCTTTTTACATTGCAGTGCTATTGTACATAGACGTCGCTTTAGAATGACTTTTTATAAATGTTGTTTACACGACACAAACATGTATCAAACAAAATGTATGAAATGTAATTTCAGTCAAGAATCAAGATGAGATTGACAATACGACTACAAATAAAGCATGGAAACTGTTAACTTACAGATAAATTATATCATGAAAACCCATTTTCAATACCTGTAAAATATGATTTTTAAGGTCATTTATGAGATAAGTTGTGAATAGTTAAGATAATGTTAGTATTTTGATGCTGGAGCATTCATATTATAGTTACAGAATAATAGTTAATAGACTAGTAAGTATATTGTCTTATTGGCGTTGAACATATTTGTTTCACAAAAATACTTTGACAGTTCGTGACAGATCAATGTGGCAGTTGGGGTATAAGTATTTTTTGTTTATTCAAAATCTAAGTTGGATTGCCATGTTCACCTGTCGCGAACTGTAGTGAGGAAAAAATTGCATCCTAAGCTAGGGTTAAGTAACCACAGCTTACTTCGATCCGGTTGAAAGCGAGTGATGGAGTAGTTAATGTTCCGTCAAGGTTGCACTCAACACAACTACAGTCAACACAAAATAAGAGGCCCGTTTTGACATTTGACTTCATGACGTAACTAGTCATGTAACCATACGACTCTGTACTCGATTCTCACGATAAATCGATTGTAGTTTGTATGAGTATTTAATCGATTTGAATATGTATTGTATACCTGACCAGGAAAATGATTAAACCTGCTCCAGAATTTTTCTTGTTATTGCCACATTATGAATACTTTTTTAAACAAGTAAAATTTTCCATAATCGTATTTTTTCATGTTATTATCAAAGTCAAAGTTAAAAATTTTTATTCAACATAGACCTTTACAGGCACTTATTGACGTCAAATAATAAAAAAATATAACATTAAATAAAATAAAAAAAGACATTAAAGTAACATAAAATTTACAAAATTAAAACATTTAAGCTACTAATACAAAAGAAAATAAACTACGACTTTGAAAATAAATGGGTGAATCTACCTCCTGTTCGGAAATTGGGAGTGCCTTCTTGAGGAGAAAAGGCAAGAAACTCGGAAGGTCTATTTTTTTATCTCCTCTTTTAAACAGCCAATATAACAATAATATCAATAATAACAATAATGTATAAGGTATCAATAAAATAAGGTACAATTTAACTATGTATGTATGTACAGTAGGCTCCCATTCAAGCTTTACATGTACATTACGAAAACCGCCGCTATTACGAGTGACATAAGAACGGTCCAAAGGGCAATCAGTATAGCTTGATGAGTAGCTTACTGTACATATTATAGAAATGCCTGTCGGAGTCAATAAAACAGTTATGCAAATGATTCATATTTATACAGTTAATAAAAGCACAAAGTGCAAGACTGAACGTCAATTACCACATTTTATTCAATCTCAAGCAGTTTTATCTGTCATATACACCTTATAATATGCGTGCGTCAACGCCACTTGGCCAGAGACAAGCCATTTTATTTTTTTTTCTTAGAACATGGCCTCCTATTAGTTTTGTGAACGGACGGCGTAGTTTATCGCTTTCACCAAAATTTTGTAAAATGATTTTGACGTTCATAAGCATGTACTAAGACTCATCTAAATTGAATAAACGATATTGAATCTTGAATCTTAGATTTAATATGTGAGTTGGCCTTAAAAAAATACTTATTTTTTCCATAATCGATTATGAATAGTCTATGGACATTATGAAAAAATCGTTAAGCACATCACTGAGCCGAGTGGGCGGTGCCCGTCTATGAAAAATCCAATTACTGTGGAACATTTCCATAGGTAAAAATACAAAACTTTATGGACGTGAACTGTCAAAACGGGCCTCTTATTTTGTGTTGACTTTAATAAATTTTTGTTTCGTATCTATCTTTCACTTGACGCTGGCATAATTAACAAATTGCCATAAAAGGGGATCAAAAAAAAAAACTTTCGTTGATTATGTGGAAAATAAAACATTAGCTACAATTTTACGCATTCAATTGCGAGCGCATTTGTCTTGACTTCAAAATTAATGTGTTTTCGATATATATAAATAATTCAACTTTGGGAAGGAAACAAAATTTATTTCCATTGAGACAGAAAACATTAGTTGATAGAGGCTATATTTTACTAATTAGCAGTGTAATCGCGCTGACGATGGCACCAAAACTATGTCGCGCTGATTACGATCTTATTGCATCAATACGTACGTGAGAAAATATAACTTCATATTTGACATGATAATATAGCATTAGCCAAAATTTAATTATTATAAACCGATTTCGGCGTTATTGTATGTATGTGTAGCCAAGTTTGTGTGTATGCGGTTTTGTGACTCAACAAAAATCAGAATCTTCTCAAGTGAGTTCTTCTGGAATTAGCCGAATTCCTCTTATAAGCTTTATGAATATTGCACTCCTTATCTTTAGACTTCATGGTACACGACATAAGCAAACAGAAGTTCTGTCAACATTAAGATCAAAATAAGAAAAAATCAGGCCTGGTTTCTGGATGACTGACGATGTAAACTTTCTTGTATTGCCTGCGTTTTCAACATACCATGTTGACTGAGCAAAGCTTCAACTATTGATCTCTCTTTACCTTCTTAAGTTAAAGTAGACCTTATTCACCGTTAACTATGTTATAACGTCTAATTTAGAAATCAATTTGTGAAAATTGGTTAACAATAAAGTAAAGGAACAATTTCTATAATTTTAACTTTATAATTTCATTAAATGCTTTGTCACAAATATAACATTTTAAAATATCTTATTGATAAATTTTTCAATATTATAAATTATGCATACTTGTTGTTTACAGCCACGGACTTACTAAAAACTAAAATTTTATTTTAATGAGATAATTGATGTCTTGAGTTTTAAATTTATGACCCATTTAAAAGTCAAAAGAAAATGTTAGACTGAAAGAGTTAATTCCTTTATTTGAATAATTACATAATGAAAATATACCCTGGTTGCTAATTAGTAAATGGATCCAACATTAAGATCCATTTTTATTACGTTGACATTAGTTGTGACAAAGGTGTAACATCTCCATTTTTTCGTAAGATTCTAACGTGCCAAGTAAGTGGAACTACTCTGTCGAAAAGGTAATTCAGTGTCTATTGAATTTGAATTGCCTCTATAGCGGCAATTCGAATTCACTACCTACAGGGCGTCATGAGGGCGTCCCACGGTGATGCCGCATGGAGGGAAAGTACCTTAAATACTGTAGATATGGAGAATTTTAAGTAAAAAAGACTTCAATTTGTTTTTGAAAACATTCAAAGATTTTTAAATGATCGTCTGTCTGAACCGGGAATCGGACCCGATAAATTTGAGAAAATAAACATTCTGTATTTCTATGATACCGATCGAAAAAGTTAATCACTGATAACAAATCTCTCTAATAGACATTACCTCTAAAACTTGAGGAAGCAGTACTTGATACATAGTGGGTGGGATAGGACGAAGTAGAAACAAATGTTTTTGTTTATTTACTTCAATAATCGCCTGTCTGAACTGGGGACAGGAGTTTGCGGGATCAATTCTAATAAAAAACATTATTATGACACCACTCGTAAACCAAGAGCCAACCATAAGATACAACTAGGTACTCTTTAAGTGCATTGTATCTAAAATGTGTCAAAAACCACAAAAATTATGTAAGACTACAAAACCATGTGAAAAATAATCTGAATGATTCTTATAAACTTAATTAAGAAATTGCGTTAGAGCGTTGAGGCAACTGACGCAAATTTATCGAAAAACACATCGACATAGTTTTTCCTGCGAAACTTAAAATGAATTGAACCGTCTTGTCCCATTATGCATTAGGTACTGATTGCTTTTATCTTTTATAGTCGTCCCTAAAGTTTTTGAGGTAATGTTGTGAGAGATATTTCTTCCCTGTGATCGACTCTATTAATCGGCATTAAAATACAGGATATTAATTTTCTATATTTAGCGGTTATCGATTCCCGGTTCAGACAGGTGGTTGTTTATCAATCTTGGAATGCAGTTGGAATTGTTTTTGAAATCACAATGATGTCTTTAGTAAAATTTTCTATGTCTTATGTGGCGTCGCCGTGGGATGCCCTTTATATATTCAGTACATGCTTTGATTCTTATATTACGTCTTCAAGTTAACTATCAATAAAAGTTCTCTAATGTGTAATTGGTATGTGTATATTATGTTCGTGTTAAATATTGGATAATGTGCGCTTTGTTACATATTGGCGCTTGCACAGATATATTTGTTGTTATCGCTGAAGGAGATCATAAGTTTTAGTATTTAAATAATTCATAATAAATTTGAATTGATTAAAAACTAAAATATTCTCAAGTATCTCGTTGAAATTCATTAATTATTGAATTTGTTGAAATTTTAATTATTTATAAAAAAGTTTTGACATAATAAGTGACAAAAGTCAACAGTATACTTTTTTCTCAATTATAAGACGTTTTCTCGAAACTTCCCCATCCTTGAATCGTATTGCAAAACTTAAAGAAAAAAAACAAATCATAAACAATCATACCTACCTAAAGAAATAAAGACAAGATTTTTTATGAACACTATAATAATAAATGTTTTTCCCCTACTACCTAAAACCTAATTATTGACACTGTAGAATCTATATTTATAATTAAGGAATATTGATTTATTATTTATTGGGTCTAATTTAAATACCTACGTTTAAAGATTGTCGTTATAATAGTTAATGTTCTTAGTAGTGGTTGAATAACTCATTAGTGATGGGCAACACTTAAAGTACGTTCAGATGACAGGCGCTTAACGCACGTTTTGCTAACGCGCTTGACAAGTACATGCATTTTGTTCGAGTCGTTCACATGCTAACGCGCGTTAAATCGAACAAAATGCATGTAATTGTTAACGCGCGTTAGTAAAACGCGCGTTAAACGCCTGTCATCTGAACGTACTCTTAGTTTAGCGGAGAGTGCAAGTGTTGCAGTTTTTGTGATATTTGGCCAGTGGGCACACATCGGTTACTTGTTTACACTTCGACGCGAATATTATTATAGATAAGTCTTAGGAAAGCAAACTAGTAATAAGTTATAATAGTTATTATTTTTATTAAATCATATAAATACGGAGAGGAGTCGAATAAAATGAGTTATAAGGATGTATCAAGGATAAAAATAGCGTAATGTTGATCTTTAATTTCAGTGATTTGTCGACGTTCCCAAGTAGTGCTACAAACTGTTCATCCGAACGTTGAAGCAACCAATTTATGTATCTGTATTCTAATGTTTGAATAGTTAAATTATAAATATTTTCTATTCATTTAAAGATAATCGAAGAGGTCTTCCTAACGAGCATGTACGTAATATAGAAATAATCAGTTTTTATAAACGTTTCTTTGATCGATATTGAACTTACCGCCTTGTATATTACAGTTACGAATCGATCGAATTAAAATGGTCAGTTTATTATTATCTGTATAATTAATTTTGCATTACTGCTTTAAAAGGAAAGACATAAGGCGTCGCAGTCTTGTGTCGACGCCGCAATGATTGTGAATTGAAAATGATAGATGTCGAGTTACTCAATAAATGCCACGGTAGGCTCTACTGTGCCTTTGAAAGTTTAATTAAAGCAAATATTCATGTGAGTTAATCCATTATGATATGTGTTACTTATATAACAAGTAGCATTTTAAGTGGATATTTCGCCCTCCGCTCTGTCGCTCTGACTTGTTATTTGTTTGAAAACGCTAGACAAAGAAATATGTTTT
Organism: Schoenobius gigantellus; assembly: GCA_963935595.1. Taxonomy (NCBI): domain Eukaryota; kingdom Metazoa; phylum Arthropoda; class Insecta; order Lepidoptera; family Crambidae; genus Schoenobius; species Schoenobius gigantellus. Next base: position 41,249,147 of record OZ012541.1, on the reverse strand, counting down.
AATATGATTAGCGTTAAAGGCATTAAGCGACAGTATCAAGCCACCTTTATTATTATTCATAAATCTGTTGCCGTTTGCTGCAAATTTGCTACTCGCAGCATAACGTGCAAAAAAATATTTTAATTTCGCACACTATCTTTGAAGTAGCCTTAAGCCTTTTTTCGCGTAGCTTTTCTTCCCAACATAAAAATGCTATTTTGCTGCGAATTTGCTACTTACATCATAAACCGCATTTGCTGCGAGTAGAAAACTCGCAGCGTGCAAAAAAAAATTATTTTAATTTCGCAGACTATCTTTGAAGTGTGGCTGACCCAACCAGGGTCACAAAAAAACTGTAAAAAATAGATTGTTTGAGTTTGCCACTATAATGTCCACAGTTTGTCAGAGCTTGTCGGCAAATTTCTGAGTTTGTCGCTTGCGCGTTTCAGATATATGTGTGGCTCAGCGGGGGTAACGTTACCTCAGCTGAGCCACACATTGCCGACAAACTACCACTTCACTATTCGAACAAACAGATTCTCGCTACGTCGTCGCTTTGTTTTCAATCTCCAGTTAGATCAGTTGCTACAACTTTGCTGCAGGTGAGCTCTGAAACGGTAAATCGACAAACTCTGAAATTTGTCCGTCAAACTTTAACAAACTGCCGCCTATCCATATCAGCAAACAGATTTTCGCTACGTCGTTCGTTTTCGAGATTCGTGTGGCTCAGCTCGGGTAACGTTACCCTAGCTGCAGCTGAGCCATACGGCCCCTTTAAACGCGAGCCCGATGAAAACTGAAACTTATCCGAAAAACTTCGACAAACTGCCGTTTATCTATATATCAGCAAATAGATTTTCGCTATGTCGTTTCGTTTGCAAGATCCGTGTGGCTCAGCTGGGGAAACGTTGCCCCAGCCAGGCCACACGGATCTTTGAAACGCGCAAACGACAAACTGAAACTTGCCGACAAACTCTAACAAACTAGACATTATAGCGGCATACTCAAACAATCAATTTTTCACCGTTTTTTTTAACGAAACGAAACGACATAGCGAAAATCTGTTTGCTGATATAGATAGGTGGCAGTTTGTCACCTATCTATATCATCATAGCGAAAATCTGTTTACTGATATAAATAACTATATCAGTAAACTATATCGATATTAAATAACTATATCGAATACGGAACGACATGTCGTTCCGTATTCGAGATCCATGTGGCTCAGTTTGGGCAACGTAGCCCCAGCTGGGCCACACAGCCCCCTTAGCACTGAAACTTGTCCGACAAACTTCGACAAACTGCCGCCTATCTACGAGGGCGGTTCAATAAGTACCCGTGTTAGAAATGGAGACACAATTTTTTTAAAAAAATATTTTTTTATTTTTCAACATAGTCTCCTTTTAGAAAGATACACTTTTCCCAACGTTCCTGCCATTTTTTTAACCCCTCCAAAAAATAAGATTTGTCGAACTCTCCAAAATACGCCTCTGTCTCGGCGATGACTACCTCGTTTGAGCTAAATTTTTTTCCCGCGAGCCATTTCTTCATGTTAGGGAACAAGAAGAAGTCGCAGGGAGCCAGATCGGGTGAATACGGGGGGTGCGGCAGCGATTCATAATGCAATTCATGCAGTTTGGTGGCGACAACTCCGGATGAATGTGCTGGTGCGTTATCGTGGTGAAACAACACCTTCTTTTTCCCCAAATGCGGCCGTGTCTCCTTTAATTTTTTGTCGAAGCGCTCCAATAACTCACTGTAGTATTGTCCAGTGACCGTTCTTCCTTTTTGTAAAAAATCCATGAGGATGACGCCCTTCGCATCCCAAAAAATCGTCGCCATGACCTTTCCGGCCGATGGGACCGTCTTCGCCTTCTTTGGAGCAGATTCACCGGGAGAAATCCATTGTTTTGATTGTTGCTTAGTTTCGGGTGTGTAATGATGAATCCAGGTTTCATCAACGGTGACAACTCGACGCAAAAAGTCCTTCGGATCTCGCTTAAATTGCTCCAAACATTGCTTCGAAGTTAACAGCCGTATCCGCTTGTTGTCCACCGTAAGCAATCGCGGCACCCATCGGGCAGACAATTTTTTCATCGCCAACTTATCATGTAAAATATTAATTGCCGTTCCGACCGACACACCGACGGCCTTTGCTACTTCGCGCACTTTCGTTCGTCGATCAGAGAGAATCATGTCGTGGACTTTTTCAATGATTTCGTCGGTAACCACGTCTGCCGGTCGTCCGGTCGCTGCTCATCAAAAACGGCTGTTCGCCCACGTTTAAATTCGTTGAACCAAAATCTGACGGTTGTCATAGATGGCGAAGCGTCCCCATAAACAGCATCCAACTTTGCTTTTACCTCCTCGCATTTTTTCCCATCCAAAAACAAAAAGCGAATTACCGAACGATACTGCTCTTTTTCCATCTTATCCAAAATCACGAAACACGTCTCACTCGAATGGCTGCCAAATCCAAACTAACCTATTACTCAGTCTGAAATTTGTTTTGGCGTCGTTTAATAGATGGCAGCACACGATGATAATACCAACTTACCTCATGAACGTCCTGTCTTCAAACACGGGTACTTATTGAACCGCCCTCGTATATCAACAAACAGATTTTCGCTGTCTTTCGTTTTCGGCAGCCTAAAAACGCTTTTGAGCGCGTTTCAGGAGGTGCTCTAACACATACTAGAATATCGAAATTTTACTCAAGTTGCCGTTGTTTTCAGGCGCCTGAAACATGTTTTCAGTCCGTTTCATGCTACCCTCTATCGAACCACACCATAACCTGAAAACCCATTTTCAGGACCCCTTATGGGCCTTTGAAGCATATTTCGATATATGACTAAATTTTCAATAGGAGTAAGTGAGATAGCACGATAAGACAGAGACAACAATAGTGAGCACCATCCAGATACAAAAGATAGATCGAAATGCATCTAGAAACTTCTAGGCGTGCTGACTGACAGAGATAGAACATGCTCACAGAGACAAACGTAACAGTATCATTACAAAATATTCTTTTTTTTTTACCTATACGATAATATGATTTGAAATGTCGCGTGACGATAAGCCTGTGTACTTTTTGTAGCTCTTTGTTACGTAGCAGGCCCCCCACTCCTCAACTTTAAATCGCTATTTCTCTGTAGCTTTGTGTAATTTCGATAAAGCAAAAAATACGTGTCTGATATTTTTTAAATAACTGACCGACTAATTGTTCATCTTCATTCTTCATACCCTGTCAGCATCCCTATTTTAAAAACGTATACAGGGTGTAACGGAACACCGAAACACAATTTAAGGGTATATACCCATCAGAGACGTAGAGATAATGTTGGTAAAACTTTGGGGCTAATCAAGCTACTTTTTTTCCATACAAACTAAATAAAATATTTTTTGATCCCAAGCAATGTGTCGACCACCCATCAGCTTACCTTGTTTTTGTTTGCTGCATGCTGTCATTTTCTTTTCGTTAAAGATAAAAAGTGACAGATAACATCTAAGGAGTTTCCTAAGCTAAGATCGGCGGCCCTACGGCCTATCTCAAAGCGATAGCGAGTAATGGTAAAACTTTGGGGCTAATCAAGCTACTTTTTTTCCATACAAACTAAATAAAATATTTTTTGATCCCAAGCAATGTGTCGACCACCCATCAGCTTACCTTGTTTTTGTTTGCTGCATGCTGTCATTTTCTTTTCGTTAAAGATAAAAAGTGACAGATAACATCTAAGGAGTTTCCTAAGCTAAGATCGGCGGCCCTACGGCCTATCTCAAAGCGATAGCGAGTAATCGCTATGAGTTAGGGGGTAGCCCCCCAGGTTGGTGAAATTGGCCATTAGGTTACCAGATAAGACAAGCACCTAGGCTTCATCTAATATCTAACCTATTATGTCCCTTAAACATTATTTCGGCGTTTAGTTATGCCCGGTATAAACAGACAGATGTTCGGAGTGCTATACAAATAATATTAAACAAGTTTGTATCGTTGAATGTTTTATTGACAGTAGTTTTGAACGTAGAAAGTACGTTATCTATGACATTGACTATTTCCTAAATAAGTGTATCATAGGTTAGCAAGTAATTTTAATGGTAATATTTTATAATAATTCTTTTGATGTACGATTACTGTTAATGTTATTGGAATATTTTATAATTAATTTGTGTAGTAAAATTGTCTCAACTTTTTGGATAATCTCCCTATAGGTATTATTAATAGAAATAAATATCATATAATATTGGAAAGTGTTTTATTTTTTATTTACACCAATTGATTTACTACCAAACGTAGATAGAGCGCTTCATACAAAAACGCGCTTGAAATCTGTCACCTAATCGAGTATACATTTGTACTCGCTGATATATAGTTGAATATGCCCGTCCGAATTAAAATTACCATAAAGAAAGTTCCGTATTTACCGAATTCAACCTTATTCTACATTATTATCATTACCGCAACTTTTGAATGAGCACTTCGGCATGTTGACGTGCCGACAGCTATGGAAAAGAACTGCACGAATCGCTATTGGGCAGTTCTTCACCGGCCCACTTTTCGAACGTTCATGCGTTATCTACGTTTGGTAGTAAATCAATGTTTACACCCCCTAAAAATTACCAAATAGTAATAAATATTATTATGGCAACTTCGAAGCGTTTACGTCAACGCGCAAGTCGCAACGTCAAAAGATGTCAAAACCAGATGACAATGAGTGAGACGAGTCAGACGAGCTTGTTGAGGTATTGAGACGAGTGAGTGCATCGCATTTGATAGCGATTAGCGATAGTCAGTTTATTCAGCGTGTTATTTTAACATAAACAAGTAGCTATCAGCGGAGAGTTGTCAAGTTTTGTAGTAATAATCGCGGAGCTAATGATAAAGTCGTGAGTGCGGAGAAGTGGATAGTATTGAATCGATACCGGCACAAGGTGAGTGACCGTGATTGCAGGTCAGCGACCTGCCCAAAATATTTTGACACCATTTTGCCGGCATGTTAAAAGTTTCTGCACTTATGTATCCCAGTTTATGGACACACAAAATAAATCTCAAGTATATGACTATATGTCGATATGTATCTAATAAAGGAAAAGAACATTAAGTAACTTTTAAATACAATATGCTCCGTATGAGTCTGTTTTAAATGAGAGCTCTTTTATCCTAATTGTTAAACCATAATGTGTCATCTATTGATAAACCGGTCCTATTTTAGTAGCAGGAAAGCCTTTACAAAGCGCTAAACTCGAAATATTGCACTGTAGTATGTGATGTATTCGGTGATAAAGTCAAAAAACTGAAACTTATCTGTATTGTAGCCACCTAAGTGGTTAAAATAACAATTACAGTTTATATAAAAATATAGGTATAGACTAGAATACTTAAATATCTAAAATAAATGCGATGTTTGCGATAGAGTTACTGATTTGTATGTACGTACCTGTTGGCAATATAATAGCATTTTATTGACCACGCGAGAAGCGTGTTTGTAATAAAATAGCATCATATACTTTTATCTCAAATTTTCATAAACTTAGTAAGTAGGTAAAGTATTAGTAGGTAGGTAAGTAAGTAAGTAAGTAGGTACTACATAATATAACTTGATGCTTCTTCTATCTTCTCAATAAGTATAATGAAAGTAATGTCCTGAGCTGATACAGATTCATTATTGCCGAGCGTGAACAAAATGCCAGTAGGGTTCTTTTATATCGCTATCATCCATAAAGATTTAGGGTGTTTAACCCCTAAGAGGGTAAATAAGGTGTTCTAAGTTTGTATGGAACTCCGTTATTTTTGATGCTAGAAGCACGAAATTATATTAAAGTAGTCAGGGCCGTCTTTCACCTATTAGAGGCCCTGGGCACATTAGGATAGTGGGCCCCCTATGACCATAATAAAGCACTATTTAACCGACTTTAAAAAGGAGGAGGTTATTAATTCGACCCGTATGTTGTTTTGTTTGTGTGTATGTACGCGATTACACCGCCAATTGTGGACCGATTTTCAAAATTCTTTTTGTATTTGATAGAGTATACTCCTGGGGTGGTCCCAAGGTTACCAAAGTCAGGACCTGACGATGGGATCCCATAAAAATCGAGGGAAACCCTTAAATTGTATAGGTATTTCCAACGTGTTTTGTATATATCTTACTGTAAAAGCCCGAACTACGGTAAATCCTAACATTTCCGGTAAAACCTAAGATTTATCAACTCTTAATGGTTAAAAGTCCGAACTGTTCTGTGATCATTGTTTATTTCGGACTTTTACCATTATACACCCGCTATGCACATGGTCCTACGTTCTCCTTTTTTTATTACATTATAATTTAAAAAAAAGTATTTAAATCGTTCAAGTTTTAGAGGAGAAAATAGAGGACTACGAAACGTCTATTTTGTGTATTTTTCAGTTGTCTCTATCGTACTCGTTTGTTTGGGGGCACAACGCGACAGCAATACTTGCATTTTGAAAAATCCTATTTTTAAATGCTCCTGACCTTAGTGTTTTCTCTTGAGACGCATAAAACGTGGGACTTTTTAGATTGATCAAATATTTTAATTAAGTAAGTTATAAAATACCAAATAATAAGATTAATAATGATTCCGTTACCACAGGCCAACGTAGGCATTTGTAAGAAAATAATTTTCGTTTTTGAATTGTTTTGTTTTTTTAAAGGTGTTTTAAAATTATGTTTTATAAGTTACTATAGCTTTCCGCTCGCGACTTCGCCCGCGTTATTTTTGTTTTCTCGTGGGAATTTTTTTCCCGTAGGAAAATTACCCTATGTCCTTCCCCTGGTCTCGAAATATATCCCTATACCAACTTTCAACAAAATCAGTTCAGTAGTTTCGAAACCTATTCAATACAAACACACAAACAATCAAATCTTTCCTCTTTATAATATTAGTAAGTACTTATAGATTAAAAAATTAATAAAAATAATTACAATAACAAATGTTTTATCATAACGATAATTATCAATTTTTTATTTAGTATTTTAATGTGTACAATTACAGGTCGCATGTAACTGTGTCGTTTTGTACAGTCTAGGTGGATTCGTAACTTAATTAATTTGTAAGGTGCTGACTCATAGTTAAATTGAAAAGAAAAACGACAGAAATACACATTGTTTTATTTCGAAAACCAATATTTACTAACTGTCATTGGTAAAACCTAGCATACCCCAAAGTCTAAAAGCCCGAAAATCATCTATTCTTTTTAAAATCCTAACAGTTACCAGCTCATGTAGGATTTACCGACAAAACCTAATATTTACTGACATACGGGCTTTTACAGTAACAGATACACTATAAAATCACCTTTATATTAAAATATATTTCATTTCTAGACATTATCAGGTCCAAAGTGGATAATAATGTTCTTTACTGACAAAACCTAAGATTTACCAATTTATAAGGACTTTTACAGTAACATATATCTACGAGTATTCAATAGAAAATAAGAGCCACCTATTATTTTTATTGATTTTCAATAGAATCTTATTGCTTATTTATATTAGGTACGCACTTAATTTATTTGTCGTCAAAAACGTTCGGGACCTTAAAACCAATAAACAAACACAGAGAAGAAATGAGTACCTAATGTTAGTTTGTTTATCATACAATTTTACAGGTGGCTGTAATTTTGTTTTGAGTAGTATATAATATAGTATGTATAATGAGAAAGTAGAGTAGCTATCGGTTATCGCTTGCTAATCGAGTAGGGACTAGGGGGCCCCAGTCCATCGGGGGCCCTGGGCATGTGCCCATTGTGCCCAATGGGTAAGAGGGGCCTGAAAGTAGTGATGCAACGAATACTATTGGCGCGTTCCGAATTGCGATAAAAGCGATAATATCGCGGATCCGACCAAATTAAATCGTCACAAAATATAAGGGCTATTGAATCAATAGGTGATGTTGTGACTTTGGTCGGATTCGCGATATTATCACTTTTATCGTTTTACGGAACGCAGGGTATAACGAATTCGAACACGAATATCAAACCTGCAATTCGGCGAATACCTACGTATAATTCAACAAGATAATATACCTAAATAGTGTAGGTACCTATATTATTATTTTCGCACCACCTGCTCAAAAATTACATTCTGACTCATGTAAACCCAACATAAAGTAGATAAGTCATCTAAAGCCTCTATTAACAGGGATTGAATATTGTATTGAATTCCTATCTTTCCCTAGGGATAGAATGAATTTGTTATTTAGAATACAAAATCTTATATTGTTAAGCTAAAAAAAATATGATTCCGAAGCGACGACATATCGCTGGTTTGCGAGAACAGCGACGGAACTAAAAATTGTTGATTTTAGAGAATGGGGGTGATTCTGAAGCGACCACCTAAAACTATAACTAAATAAAATTAGAGATAGAAATGTCAATCACCGTTTGGTATTCAGAACTCACAAGTTAACTCTAAAATTAAGAGTGACGTTACTAAACTACTCAATTTAGTGTTAGATGTTATTTTCGTATTCTGACATGCTTCCTAAATGTAAATTTTTCTATAATTTTAAATATGTCAAACTAATTTTAGGAGGTGAACTTTTAGGTGCCGTCTAAATTTATCTTGTTACTTTTTAACGATTTTCTAACATTACCGAAGTCAATTTTTTTTGTGCAACTTGCCAAATGGATGATGAATTTGTTGTTATGGCATTTATAAGGAAAGGCTTTTATAGCATCAATTGCCAAATCGTGAGTTGTAATTTGTTTGTTCCCAAGTAGTCTAATAGTAGGTACTGACATTTAGATGATAGGTAGGTTATGTATGTATGTATTTACTCTTAAGCTGGACATTGACGATCAGTTTTTCGCGTCAGTCTAGATGTAAAACTGTGGCGTCACTCCAATGGTTTTATGCCAACTAGATTTGCCCATTCACTGGCGTCACTCCGGCTCTTCAGTTTTCGACCGGCCGGGCTGTTTAAAGAACGTGTACTACCTATTTGTGTCGAGAAAAAAGTGGATTCTGATTCTAAAGAAACATTAATTCTTACTGCGGTTACTCTTTGTTGCCAAATACTTACCAAAAAGCAAAAAAAAAAGCAATGGATGAAGGAATGACTTAAAAAAAGAAATCAGTTAACTCACGTCAATTAAAATAGGAAGCAATTCATCTAGAGCTTTTTGTCGATGCTGTTTTGTTTTATAATTTTTGTGCGATACTTTCCACAAACATTCAGAATTTTTATATTTTTCAATAAATTCTGTCATTATGACACGTCTAGAGGACAGCGACGTCATTGTATCAACAAAATACCATACACAGCAGCACAGCACGCTAAATCACCGCCACACGATCACACACTCACGTTCAGTTTGGCGCGACGCGCCGGGTTGAATTTATGGTAGCCCCGGAAATTTCGTGCAGCGTCGTCAGTTAAAACTCCGGAGTGATGATTCGACACTCACGATCAAATTTTGGATGGATGTCAGTTCAACTGACGCGCAAAACCGATCGTCAATGTCCAGCTTTACAACAGAAATTAATATTCTATCTGCAGATAGAAGTATGCCTATCTAAAATTTGTTGCCTAGCAATTACTATTATTTGTCAATAAATAACAGCGGTTATTATGAAAAGAAAACAAAAATTACTAATGAAACAAAATACGCAATTTTAAAATTCAGAGGAAGTCACCAAGTACCTATCTATACAACTACAGACTACCACGTAATTATTTTTATTTCATGGCATAGGCGCGAAGCCATCACAATCGCAGAATAAATGTCGAATAATTTTTCTTTTGTGATAAAATGAATGATAAATAATAAAATTTCTTATCTGTTATTTACAAATACGATCAAATCTTAAATTAATAATTTCTGATAGTGAAATTAGTAGAATATAGCTGTTTTTAAGGTTTCTAAATTATCCCGTTTTTCTACAGCACTAGGTGTATTTATAATCTGTGTATTCAATTTAAGAAATTGTCAAATACAGTTTAAATTAAGAGAGTCCGGCGTTCAGAATACGAATTACCTAAAACTAATTTAAAATTATATGTTTAATTTTAGTTTTAGTTTTAGTGCAGGTAACTAGAATTACCCCCAATGGCGTTTTTAAATTTCTTTATAAATGATTTAGGTACTGCGTAGGTACCGCCAATTATAAATGATTTATTGAGGGTTTGACTTTACTGATTAAAGGAAAATTTATATAGTAGGTATCGAACACATAAAAATAATTTATAACTTTTATTGAAATTATTTTTAAAAATCATCTAAAGGGGGTTTCAGACATCAGTCGTTATTCATGAGAAAAATAAACTTATGTCATTTAAAAACAACGTCTCATCATTAAATAAGTTTCTATTATTGAAAAATTATCAACAATTATTGCAATCGAACTGTAAATACGTCGGTATTTATGAGAATCGACCACGAATCGACTGTGCGTTCATTACTGTTGTCATCGGAGATGAGTGTATTTGTGATTTACGCTATTACGCTAGAATATTTGTCTCAAATGCATAATGACGCTCTTTCTAACGAATGTTGATGCGGAATCGGCGTTTCGTCTCTGTTCACGATAAAATAATCAAAGATTTATGATCTTTTGGTATTACTAAGTTCAATTTGACAGAATTTTGAGTTACGTCGATATTTTTGCAAACCGTCTAAAATCCGTGAAGCCCATGGACTTATCCATGGTGAAGCCACTCAAATATAAAAAAAAAAACAAATATACAAATTATTAATAAAAACAATGTATGAATAATAAAAAAAATTGTAACAAATATAATACCTAATAATTAATTTCGAAACGAGATATAATTAATATAATCAAAATACTAAAGATTAAGCGGTATGGACAAAGTTTACTTTGCCTTCCCCTAACAGGGAGAAATTCACAGACGTATTTTTTATTATTTTTTGCATTTATTCGGTTCTGCCCATGGACTTAATAATGTTCTGCCTCTGCCAGAATACTCTCGATTAATTTAATTTTATTGTCACGACGCCATTTTGTGTGTTATTTATTTTGGCAAAGCTAAACATGGAGTCTGCCACGGCTTCGGAAATGTGCGTTAGTATCGCCATAGACGAAAGACAGAAATAGCGATAATTCATGCATGACCTCAGAACAATCATTTTTCTTCTGAGTGCATGACACTTTGGAGTGAAAGTAAAAACGATATACTTCTCAGAACAACAACTAAAAGTTATTGTTCTGAGCATTACTTACGTATTACAAATGTGTGAGTAAAATTATGTTAAGTCTGCTTCCCTTTATACGTCTGTGGAGAAATTAACAAAGAAAAACAAAAAAAATTCGCCAAGTTGCTTACATTTTGTAAAAAAAGCAAACAGATTTAAGCCACTTCTGTATAGTTTTTTCAATAAAGACGTTTTGTGACTTTTTTAAGTTATACCTACCTATAATAATTTATTTTGAATATAAAGTATAAATTAATACGATTTTATAAAAATCGACATATAAGATCAATCATTTGACATCGCTTGAAATAGATTGATCTCCAATTTATTAGATGGCATTGTTTTATTTACCTATATTAAATCAGTTTTTGGCATTCATGATCAAATTTTTTACGATACTATGTCACGCTGTGTGATGAAATCGCGTAAAAGAGTATATTTATTTAAAAGGGCTGAAAGTGGAAGTTAAAGAATCGCTACTTTTAACTTCTTTTAACGTTTTGTGTAACCAAAAAGGTATTTATTAAGTAATTAGATAAACGTAAAAAGTGTTTTCTGCGGCTGATTTTTTTTAATTACAAATCATATGACAATATAGTACATTTTTATTGATAAAAAAATATTGAATGCACCTTTGATTATAATATACACTCATTTGCAAAAAAACGTGCGGTTTTGATTTTCATTCATCTTTAAAAAGATACAATACAAAAAGGTTTCAATCGTTTGTACACGTTACTGGGCGGTTTTAAAAATGCCGTGGTATTTAAAAAAGTACGTTCTAAATTCAAATTTTCATTTGATGCTCATTTTTACAGAAAACCCCTTTTTATCCTACATTTTTGGCGCAAAGTTCCAGAAGTTAACATCGACTTTATAACTTTTATTCAATTTTCATCGATTAATTTCATATCCTTGACTGTCAAAGCTTTATTTATTGCTGTTTGGCTGTATCAAAAATGGTAGATAAAGTGGTAAAAGCTACCAAAATTATTGCGCTGCTTGAAGAGGGTTGCAGCCAATGCTTCGTGGCTAGGAGGCTAAATGTTAGTCGCTCGACGGTCCAAAGGACCTGGCAGCGATATCAGGAGACTGGTTCCGTCGAGAGAAGGCCTGGTTCTGGAAGAAAACCATGTACCCAACCACGGGATGATCGTTTTCTTGTGAGTCGCGCATTGAGAAATCGCAAATCTTCGTATGTGGATCTTAAGAACAACCTCCAAGAAGTAAGAAATGTGCATATTAGTCTATGTACGGTCAGGAGGAGGCTTCTCGCTGCCAATATACGCAGTCACCGCCCGGCCCGCAGCCCCAAATTACTCCGTGAGCACCGAGTTCACAGGCTTAGGTTCGCTAGAAATTGTGAATCATGGAGTCAAGAAGATTGGAATAGGGTTTTGTTCTCTGATGAAGCCAGGATATCTCTGTTCGGTGAAGATCGACGTCGGCGAGTGCTAAGAAGACAAGGAGAACGCTTTGCAGAGGCATGTTTCGAAGAAATCACACCTTATGGTGGGGGCTCTGTTATGTTTTGAGCAGGAATAAATTCAATGGATCGTACAGAGTTAGTCTTCATTGAAAACGGCTCACTGACTGGGCATCGATACATAACGGAAGTTCTAATTCCTCATGCACAACCCGCATTGGCCGCTCTAGGTGAAGACTCGATTTTTATGGACGACAATGCTCGCGCCCACCGATCTCGCGATGTTAAAGCGTATGTGCAAGAGGTCGGCATTCGTCGTTTGGATTGGCCAGCTCGAAGTCCCAACCTCAATCCCATAGAGCATGTCTGGGACGTTCTGAAACGGCGTGTGAGACCAGTACAACCAGCTCCGCAGACCATCAGAGAGCTGAAGAATGTGATTACTGCGGAGTGGGAACGTATTCCGCAAGCAAGTATCCGGGATATACTCGCTAGCATGCCCAGACGAATTCAAGCTGTGATTTTAGCTAGAGGGGGTCACACTCGATACTAAACATTTATCTGCTTTTACTTTATTAAAGAAAAACAAACAAAAAAACTTTTTTATTTTTACTTCATGAGCATATGCACTACTAGCGAACATACACTACTAGTGAGGTTTAGCATTATTTATGATTATTTCCCATAAATTGTATCAAAATTTTATGAAATATTGGTGAAAACGATTATTTTCTTATTAATTTACCAAATTGTGAGGATAAAACTACCTATAATTATCAAACAAAGCAATATTAACATTTGAAATGGTTCATTGCTTAGGTGCCCGTTTTTTTTGCAAATGAGTTTACTTCTCATATAATCAAAGGAGCTAGTGCACGCAGGACAAGTGCACGCAACTGTTGTCGCTTTTCAACAAACAGACGTCCACAATTAAGGTTCTCAATTAGACGCGTACTTTGCGTCTAGCTATTACCCATCATCGTCTCAAGGATTTTTCTACCATGATGAACTTATTTTAGGCACACAGACATTATTATAACAGGTACATATTGACCCTTATTTCTATTCTTTTAAGTTGCTTCAGTGAGCTGCTTAGAGCATTTAAATGCTCTAAGATGAGCTGGTAAAATCGAATAAAAAATAATTTACAAAAAATAACCGATTTCAAAAACACTGAAAAGTCAGCAATTATATCTGTCAAAATGTTGCTGTAACGCAATATCCCAGCACTGGTTTCGTTCATCACCTGCTTTTGCTGCAGGAACGCGAGGAGCTCGTTAGCTACCATAAAATAATATTACTACGCCGTTTGTTTTTATTGGATAAGGCACCCGTCCGAAAGCGCATTGTTAGTGGTAAGCCGTTGCAGCAGCCGCGTAGCACAAGAATCGCGAGAATATTTTCTAGATTTCCTCTACACCGAAATGTCACTTTTGACAGTAGCGAAAGTAGCGAAAGTTTAGTGTCGAGAATGTGACAGTTAATGGTAGACATATTTATTTCGGGGTCCTTGTGCTACGCATGCTTGGATCGCCCTAACGGTGCCCCTAGTGTAAATTTAAACTTATTTGATCTGTAAGTCTAGCTTCAACGAGGAGGACATAGGTACGGGTAGCAAAGCAGCTGCTGCCTCGGGTCAAATGCAACACGCTTACTTTTCCGCAGTCGATCCGCAGAAAAAATGTATGGAAATGACATTAGCCTGTGACAACCTTACTGCGGAACGACTACGAATGTCATCTCTCTGCGGAACGACTGCGGAAAAGTTAGCGTGTGGCATTTGTCTAGAGGGGCTGGTGTTCTGGGAAAATCGCCCCCTTGGCGATAGCTCAACCACTATGGTCGAGCTAGCCCAAGCGCGTGGCTAATGGTATTGTGGACCATACCACGCGCGCGCATAAATGCAGGGAGAACAGTTTAGTGGTTAGGCCCGGCAATCTGCCGGGAGAACCCCACACACGTTGCGGTCACACATTCCCCTCAAAAAAACCTCACTGCTCCTCCTGCACTACACTGCCACTGAGTAGGAAGTCAGGCAGTATACATCCAGCAGAAGTCCCAACTTTGTTTTAAGGGTTCAGAAGTTGAAGTCACGCCATAACGCTAGTTTTAAAGCGTTCGGGAATCGGGACTTGCACAACAAATGTGCAAGTCCCGATTCCCGAACACTGCGCTGCTGGACAACTTCATGAAGAGGACTTCTAGGCGAAGTAAGTGGTGTACAGGCGATTCCGTGGTCTTTCACGGAACCACCTGACACTACCGGCATGGCAAAGAATATGCCTAATATTTAATTTTACTAATACACTTAACTTATAAGCTTATATAATTCAAAATTATTATTATATGTTAGTCTGTAAGGGAGCCTACGTTGCTTGAAATGAAATAAATAAATAAAGACAAAAAGCACAATGGAATTACAAATAGATCTTTTATATTATTTACATTAACATAGATTGACGTTAAGTAGGACGATGACATCTTTTATCTAAAGTCGATTATTGTGGTGCAACGTGACACTTGATCGCGTTACGAAATGTTAATGCTTCATTCATTAAATACACATTACTAGCTGCGAAACCCGACGTTGTCCGGGTTATGATACAACGCATGTTCAACAATATAACACAATTACTAGCTGCGAAACCCGACGTTGCCCGGGTTATGATACAACGCATGTTCAACAATATAACACAATTACTAGCTGCGAAACCCGACGTTGCCCGGGTTATGATACAACGCATGTTCAACAATATAACACAATTACTAGCTGCGAAACCCGACGTTGCCCGGGTTATGATACAACGCATGTTCAACAATATAACACAATTACTAGCTGCGAAACCCGACGTTGCCCGGGTTATGATACAACGCATGTTCAACAATATAACACAATTACTAGCTGCGAAACCCGACGTTGCCCGGGTTATGATACAACGCATGTTCAACAATATAACACAATTACTAGCTGCGAAACCCGACGTTGCCCGGGTTATGATACAACGCATGTTCAACAATATAACACAATTACTAGCTGCGAAACCCGACGTTGCCCGGGTTATGATACAACGCATGTTCAACAATATAACACAATTATTATTTTATTTATTTGGGAAACATACAACTTATAACACTATGATATGTATGATACTGTAAAACTAATTTATAGATTAGCATTTTAAAGTTTTCACTACTAATTATTATTTCAGTTAAGTATTGCTGCGGATGAGACACAAATTAATGAAACAAGAAAAAACTTACGTTATTATAATATTATGCTCTTAAAAGTATACGAAACAACTATACTTAAATAGAATATGTCTATGTAGTTGAATGAGGTATTAAACTTATTTAATGATCTTATAATATAACAATTTCGTCTATAATTGACTTACATGGTGAAATAAAAAAGTATCCTTATGAAAAGCTCTTGGTCTGGAACACTTGAAAGAGATTTTACTTAGAAAATATGTAGAATCAACGATATTATTAATGAAGGCCACTCTGGATCACTTTAACATCACTTAATTATTTATTACATCATACATGACTCCGGAGTTCGATCCTAATACATGTACAAATCTACCAATGTGTTTTTCGTTTTTCGAATTGCATATGGTAGGTACATTTGTCCAACGCTCCTACGGTGAAGAAAAACATCGTGAGGCTGCATACCTACATCTGCGAAGAAATTCAAAGATGTATGAGAAGTCGACCAATCATGACTAATCCGTACTTGGCCAGCGTGGTTGACTTAAACCTACCCTATCCTATGTTAGGGTGTTTTACCTAACATAGGGTAGGCTCGAGCCCGTCGTCGGTGGGCTGCCATCACGAGTGCCATAAAAGCGGTCAAAAATTAAAACTGTACCTAATGTCTGGCCTGCTGTGTATAGGTACTATAGGCTAGATGACAGAATTTTTTTTTTGTTTTAATAGAAGCTCATTCATATAGTAAACAGAAAGAAAAAATCGGATTTCGAATAACTATAAAAACAACCAAGATATAAGGCATTAAAGATTTTTCTCCATCTCTTTCTAGCAAAACGGCAATTTACAAGGAGTTTATATGGCCGTACTCAACAGTGACGTCACGGTTGATGTCGGATCTCTCTGTCTAATCGCCTTCAAATTGACAACTTAAAATGCTTGTATCTAATGTATTTCTAAGCCGATTTCAATTCTAATTTCACAGGACTGCATCTTTTTCCACGGTATTTTCATATTTAATGACGAGACGTAAAAATTTGAATTCAGTCATCATCCCAATTAGGACCAATTTATTCGCAACGACGACGCGATCGTCTTGGTCATGTCTCATCTCTTAGTCTCATCACGGACCTCATGTTGATTATTCTATGAGCTTTTCCGTGAACATCATTTCAGCCAAGAGACGACTGCTGTTGGACATGGCTTCCCACAGGGATCTCCAAATCTCCAAACTGTTCAATACTGCGCCTCCTACATCCAGTAGTAGTTCGAGCATTACGAAGTTGTTATTTTGCGAGATGAATCCGATGGTGTTGTATTACCAATACCAGTGGGAATCTTTGATTGAAATTAGTTAGTCCGCTGTCCTACAGCTGTTATTACGACCTGACGTGACGCAATATTCAACATGATGCTTTACCACCACCAATACAAATTGACCGCGATGTCGCTAGCAGATTAACGCGATAACTAAGGCCACACATACTAATATTATAAAGAGGAATTGTTTGTATGTATTGAATAGGTGCGTGGTAATTGCATCGGTAGCGCTGTGGACTCGGCACTTGCCTTCCAATCGGGAGGTCGGGGTTCGAGACCCGCCATGTACCAATGTTTTTCGTTTCGAATTTCATATGTATATTTTTGTCTGACGCTCCTACGGTGAAGGAAAACATCGTGAGGCAACCTGCATACATCTGCGAAGAAATTCAATGGTGTATGTGAAGTCGACCAATCCGCACTGGGTCAGCGTGGTTGACTAAGGCCTAATCACCCTAACATAGGGTAGGCTCGAACCCCTCGGTGGGGACGTATATGAGCTGTGATGATGATGATGATTGAATAGGCTTCGAAACTACTGAACCGATTTTAATGAAAGTTGGTATAGGGATAGTTCGAGACCAGGGGAAGGACATAGGGTAATTTTCCTACGGGAAAAAAATCCCACGGAAAACAAAAATAACGCGGGCGAAGTCGCGAGCGGAAAGCTAGTATATACAACGACTATCTAGTGATTTTATTGCGTTGCGTTGCCGCATTTGTCATTCACATTGGCAACGGGCACGCACAGCACCGACATGACTTTTTTAGGGTAACAAAGCGCTTGAATGACGTAGGCTAGGCAGGCGTGATGCGGCTGATAATCCTGGATGACATGGACGTGGTGGGACAGTGGGCGGCGCGGTTTGTGGTGCAGCGCATAGCGCAGTTCGCGCCCGGCCCCGGCCGCCCCTTCGTGCTGGGGCTGCCTACAGGCGGTACGCCGCTCGGGATGTACCGTAGCCTCATACAGCACTACAAGGAGGGCCGCATCTCCTTCAAGCACGTAATCACCTTCAACATGGACGAATACGTCGGTAAGTTGTTTAATTTTATGCGCCTAGGTGCGGCTTATTGTAAGTCGTTGATAACTTGGAGTACCTAATGCCTGTATATTGAGGGGGGGGGGGGGGTGTATATTGATGCGGGGTATACATACCCACACCTCAGTGTCCATTGACCCTTAGTCGAGGCAACTGAAAAAAGGTTCAGGCAAGAAGGTCCATGGACTGGGAAACCCGATTTCTTCGAATCGCCCCGGGACCTAACGCCTGTGGGGGATTACTCTGGACATAGAGGTAATCCCCAGACGAGGAGGCCTATAATGGCGCGCATAAAGCAGCGCGCAGGCCACACGTACGGCAGTCATTGAAGACGGACTGCATACGTCCGCCTTCGATTGCCCAACCATCGACGGTGGAGGGGAACGGCGAAAGGATCGTTTTCCCATTCTCTCTCCACTGTATATTATGCACGATGACTGGTAGTGAAGGTCGCCGCTGCCCACCGCAGCGCGTATAGCTTGCAACGATGGATCGCCACGCCGAGCACTCCAATAATGTGAGTTCGGCAGAACTATCGGGGGAGGGGACAAGAAGTTTGGTCTCTGACCTCATTGAAATATTATGCATAGAGTTTGTAGATATTAAGCTAACTTTCATTACCTACTCTTGTCAATAACGGCTCGGTTGCACGTAGGGCTGCCGCGAGACCACCCGGAGTCGTACCACTACTACATGTGGAACGAGTTCTTCAAGCACGTGGACATCGAGCCCAACAACGCGCACGTGTTGGACGGCAACGCGCCCGACCTTGTGGCCGAGTGCAACCGCTTCGAGGCGCTCATCCAAAAGGCCGGCGGCGTGCACCTATTCATTGGAGGTACAGTGGTTTGACCGTTTCTTCCCCTTTGCTCAACTCGATTACTCAACCAGTTGAGCAGTAAGACATAGCTTGTATGACCGAATATTTTATGCTCTATAGCTCAATTATTTTTGCTCAACTTAGGTGATCTGTACTGTAGGTCAATGTACATAATAATCTACCTAAATGATTAAACTTTATATTTTAAAATCGCAATTACCAGAACTCAATATTGTTAAACTTCATTGTGATTTTGAAATTGGGATGATAAATGCAATAAAAGAAGTATGGCCTACTGTGATTATTAAAGGGTGCTACTATCATTGGACAAAAATGATTTGGGTAAACGCAAAAAAATTGGGCTGTCAGAAAACAAAACATGAAAAAAGGATCGTTGGTCTCTGCTCCGTGTTGCCACTAATAGGTGAGGGGAAAATATTGGAAGGCTGGAATTACATTAAAAGTGAATATGGAAATATGAAACTTGCAATGCAGCCCTTTATAACGTATGTCGAAAACACTTTAAAGAAAAAGGATTTTATAAAAATAATCAGTATGGTGGGTGAGCGACATAGAACCAACAATGTGCTCGAAGGTTGGCACTCAAAATAAATGCACCAAGACATTATAACGATTATTAAAAATACTATAGCTAACATTAACGAGCTTAATGTAGATAAAACAGCGTTCAAGAGAGAAAAAAGTACATTAATAATGATTATATAATTACTTATATACAAAAACAGCTAATTAATGCTGAAATCTCAATTGGGCACGCACTTGAAAAACTAAGATAAGAGATTCAAGAAAAAGAAAGAAATAACAGTTTGTTTTAAGTTCGTTTGTAAGAAGAAAGAAATAGATTTTTATTTTAATTTTAAGATAGTGGATGAAATATATTATAAGATTTTGAATTTTATTTACAGAGAATTAAATATAGTTGAGCTATTAACAATTGAGCCATTGGTATTACCCACTGCTCAACTACTCATAGTTGAGCAACTACCAGTTGAGACTCATAGTTGAGCAATGAGTAATACCCACACTCATTGCTCAACTTTACTGAGTTGAGCAATCGAGTTGAGCAATCGAGTTGAGCAGTGGGGAAGAAACGGGTTTGACATCATTTAGACCTCCCATTTATAAGTATCAAATCACGTATCAAAAAACGCCAGCGCAAAAAGTAGTTTTTAACAACATGGATAGTATGTACCTACCTAACTACCTGATGTTAGGCAGTTTGACAATAAATTAATATTAAATAAGAGTTCTCAAATCATTTTAGTTCTCGTTCACTTTTATGACAGAGCCTGTGTCGTGGGAGTTTCAGGGCGTCGTTGACCGTAATTATATTTTATCAGTATTAGGCAACACATCGTGACGGCCATAATGGCGTAGGATTCCCCAGGAGGAGGGGCCCCTGGATTGGGGGCATCTCTCGCCACGCTTGCTTAGTGCGGATTGGTACGGAGCGCCAGAGCAGGTCATTGATTAGCAAGCAGGAACCATCACGTGCATAAAGTCTACTAGGGTCCAGTGAAGTGTTATTCGGATCCATACAACCCAACAATAGTGCACATTTTATGCTTTTAAATAATAAAGAGATTTAATGTTAAAGACGCGTTAATAGTTCACCTTTTGGTATTTTTGCACAGACTTTAATGTTTTGATAAATGTATGTCTTATGAATGAATGACACCCAACAGGCATCGGCCCGGACGGGCACATCGCCTTCAATGAGCCAGGCTCGTCGCTGGTATCGCGCACACGCGTCAAGACTCTGGCCTACGACACGCTGGAGGCCAACAAGCGGTTTTTCGACAACGACATCTCCAAAGTGCCGCGGCAGGCGCTCACCGTCGGCGTCGGCACCGTAATGGACGCCAAGGAGGTATACATCACCGCCGTATCGCCTACTCACGACACATCCAAAGTCGATATATTATCAGCGCCATCATCATCAGTGTTTGGTAAAGGCAACTGAAAACTAAAAGTCGTCTACTGAAGACATGAAATACATACAGTAATGGGCTGGCGCACACACACAAACATGTGCATTAACTGTGGTTTTCTGTAGTGCTGTGTCGCTATCAGGTAACCGGCGATTACCGCAACAACTTACGGTTTCCTGTGACGGTGTGCCGTGTGTATAGGTAACATATTTATTTACATTTGCGCGGCGTCTAAATCTCTGCCTGTCTCCAGGTTTTGGTATCAGGTGGTATCAGTCACTGGCAGCCATTTTATGGCAGATCATCGCCCGCCTTGGCTAAAGAAAGGGCAACGGTTCAGACTTAGGTTACTATTATCTATTCTGTGCTTAGGTGAACAAGACATGTATCACTATATGAATGAATGTTGCTTACAAATCAATTTCTTTAATAATGATCGTTAAGGCGCATAGTGGTCCCAATGACCTTGCGTCGATCGTCCCGCACTAATTACATAGGAGTGAGTGAGTGAGAGTGAGGGGAATATTTAAGCAAACCTTTACGCGTAAGATGAATTATTTCAATAAAAAATGAATTAAGGCGAATAAGAAAAATCTAAAAAGACCATCCCCTAGAATATTGTTCACTTTATTTATTGAAATCGAAAGTATGTGATTTAACAGGGTGTCCACTGCTAATGTTCAAAAAAATTCCCTGACTTTTCCCTGACTTTCCCTGACCATTTTTCAAAATTCCCTGACCACTATATTCATTTTACAGAAAAATATAATACCTACAATACTTTTTTCGAAAATCATTAAGCAGTTTTTGTTACAATTTTCAGAGCAAATGGTATCTAAAATTTCTTTTTTAAGTACACACTTAGGCACATAGTTTTAGGCACAGTATTTTTACACTGTAGAAAGTACACTGGCGAAAAAATAAACCAAGCCACTCTGTTTGTACGTTTGTAAAATAAATAATATTTCGACAAAAAGGCTCTTATTGAATACTAAGATAATAAACACAATCGCTGTTCCATTAAGGCGAGGATTTCCCAAATTTGCCGATCTTAGAACCTCTAGATCTGGATAATATTAGAACCCACAATTCTGAAATTCACACACCTTAAACTTGAAGATATAATCTAGTGAACTGTGAAAGCAGAAACACGATTTACTCCATTTCACTCGATAGAAAAAAAATCCAAACATAGGTCTAAATCAAAAACTAAAACCACCATTTGAAATCGAAATATACATAAAACAGTATAAAAGTTATACCAAAACACGTAGTTCGTTATTATCTAGTGAACTGTGAAGACAGATTTTTTGATGTCATATAAAATATTTAGGAAAATGACGAAAATTCTATAATTTCGCTTGGTTGCAATCGCGCTCCATATAAGACAGTACTCGCCAAGTCGTCTCAGGGTATGGTCATGTCGCTTTGTGTCGCGGGCGCAAAAAAATATATTACGTGTTTCTTTACGATCGAATTTTAATTTTGCAGTTTGCGTTTATTTTGATAACTTTCATTATTATTATAGATTAGTGTAGTAATATGGTGAATAGTGTAAATAATGGATTAGGTATTATAAAGGAGAAAACTATTTTAATCCTTCTTCCTAAATTATTTTATGTGTGAAAAAATATGTTTTTCGTTCTTTTTTTCTATAAGTTATTTTATGTGTAAAAATCGCTAATAAAAGAAGTCAAAGACGAAATGTTAAATCAAATGCATACAAAAAATGCCGAAAGAAAAGTGGTAAATATTTATTTCCCAAATGTTTATATTTTATTGCCGCGGCCATATAGCACAGTGCAGTGTTAATAAACCAGTATGATAATTTCTTCAAGTAAATATGCAACGATTTATAGGTTCAAAATAATGTTTCCTATAAAACTTTATTGCTGAATTCCTTTAAATACTTAATGTTACCCCCTTTATTCACAACGCCTTGCATCAAAGCTTTAGAAGGTAGAATCAACAGCACATTATACATGTAGCTAAATAATAGTTTTATTCGAGCCTATCTATGTATTATATATGATTATGAACAGTAAAATAGTATTTTAGGAATCTTTTAAATTTCGTAACATTTATGGTCAAGCGTGAGTTGATTATAAAAAAGTAAAAAATAATTAACATAAATTTCCGTTCGATTTATGTAAAGATCACTTCATTGTATTAAAAGAAAATATCTGATCAGCGGAATTTTGTGAAACTTTATAAAATATTTGCTTTTGCCCGCTGCTTCGCCCGCATAAATGTCATAGAGGTTCCATACAAACTATTATTTTTTAGTTTTACCCCCTTAGATGGCGAATTTCCAACATACATGTCAAATTTCCGCTTTTTGTGCCTTTTAATTACGGCTGTGCGTAATCTGTCAGTCACTCAGTACTGAAAGTGTTTGTTTTTATATAAATACGTCGGCCCACACTAGGATTTTCAACTGTATCGTAGGTGCAGTTTTTTTCTTTTTGAAAACGTCGCCCCACACTAAGATTTTCTACTGTGTTGTGGGTGCAGTTACGAACATAGAATATCACATGTACATACGCCCAGACCGGAAAAAAATTCTGTAGGCCATACAAAATATTTGTCCCGTACGGGAATCGAACCCGCGATCATACCGTTGCGCAGTAGGCGATCATTCGACCTCTGCGCTAACCGTGTCATCAAAGTTACAAACATAGAATATATTACATATCACATGCACATACGCCCAGACCGGAACATATTTCTGTATTCCATACATAATATTTGTCCCGTAACTACAAAAAAATATTTTACAAAAAATAAAAACCGACTTCAAAAACACTGAAAACTTAAAAATAATATAAGAATAGGTACAGACAACATCAAACTTTTGTATTGAAGTCGGCGCCAAACGATAATCTCCTAGAAAGTGTTAAAATTTGTCACCGACTTCAATATAGAAGTGTGATGTTGTCTGTACCTATTCTTATATTATTTTTAAGCTTTCAGTGTTTTTGAAGTCGTTTTTTATTTTTTGTAAAATATTTTTTATTTTTAACTTTTCAGTGAATGAAATCTTTTTAGTGAAAGAAGTGTGTTTTTAGTGTTTTCCTCGATTTTCTATGGGATCCCATCATCAGATCCTGACTTTGGTGACCATGAGACCACCCTTGCTCTATACTCTATCGAATACAAAAATAATTTTGGACATCGGTTTAAAAATGACGGAGTTATGAGGTAACAAACAAAAAATACAACCGAATTGATAACCTCCGCCTTTTTTTAAGTCGGTTAAAAATATTTGGGAATCGAACCCGCGACCAGTTGCGTAGTAGGCGATCACTCGAACTCTGTGTGCTAACCGTGTCGTCAAATGTAAAGTCATCATGGTAAAGAACGCTAGCTGTGTAGTACCTCCCGAGTTTTCTTACAGGCCTAAGGTGGTAGAATATTAATTAATATTTTAAAACCAGGTTGCTTAGAGACTAATACGGTTGCCTGATATTCATAGCGATTTGTGGCTTTCTTCTTGATAATCTTGTTTAGTACATGCACGCCCCTATCACTCACGCAATGCAGCGTTATAAATACCTACCACTAAGTAGCGCGCCGGCGAGCCGACCGCTGCACACACGTGTAAAGAAATTCTTAGGTTGTGTGTGAAGTCGACCAACCCGCACTTGGCCAGCGTTGATGATGGTAACTAGCACATCAAAAACAGGTTTGAGCTTGTTTCGAATTCATCTAATAATAATATGATGGATGACATACCTGCCAGAGATACCTGTCACAAAAATTGGGATATAATTAAAAACAAAAATACTATCGTTTTTGATGCTTGCTAAGGCAAGAATAAAAATACCTCCGTCTTACCTATTTCTGCCGCAAATCAGCAGTGCTTGCATTGCTGTGTTCCGGTATGAAGGGTAAGATATGGCACTGAAATTACTGGGTACCGTGACTTTACATCTGATGTCACAAGTTGGCAACGTACACTGTGGTTCTTGTGGGGGTTGCAGTTTTACTGCGAATCGCACAGGAACCACATGTATTATAGGTGACTGTTAACACTTACCATCAGGTGGGCAGTTTGCTTGTTTGCCAACTTAGTAGCAATAAAATAAAACACACAACATTACATTTTTATTTTGAAGGAGTTTTTGTTTTGAAGTGGTGTCGGTATTTTTGTAAAAAAAATATTTTTATTTTTTTCGTGAAATTAATAATAGCTCTCTAAGTCAACTTGAAAGAATATACGTAACTGAGAGTCAATACGTACCTTTTATATCTAAAGACTAACACCCTAACTCCTTAAAGTTAAGGATCCATCGTAAGCTCAGCATAGTGGAAGAATCCTTGAGATGATGTCTTTCAGACGCAAATACCTGAATAGCTTCAGAAAAAAAACAGGAAAGACGTTGGACGTGCCTATTCTCTCGATTTTCTTGGGATTCTAATACTAGATCCTGACTTGATGGCATGGAACCACTTCGGGGGTATACTTTTCTGAATACAAAAAGAATTTTGAAAATCAGTTAATAAATGACGAAGCTATGAGGTATGTGTTACCTCATAACTTCGTGAGGTCAGTAAAGTCGGTTAACAAATCAAATCGAAATAAGTTATAGTACTTATTTATTCAGTAATGTATTAAAATACCTACATATATCTATTAAAATATTTTTCTTCAAACTACTCATTAATTTTACTCTAATCATCGGAAAAGGCAACACTAAGTAATACATTACTACCCTGGAAAACGGCAGTAGTATTGTATGAAATTTTAATTAATGACCCGTTCAACATAATTGCCCTGTTGTTTGTTTTTCTAATTTAAAAAGAAATTACAATTCATATTCATACAATTCATACAAAATGTAGGCATTTTTCCAAAGAGATTTGAGTGGTTGTATAACATGTCACAAAAAATACACATGCGCAAAACAAGTTAGATAGGACCCTACAAAGCCAATTTTATTTAAAAAAGAGAGGCAATTGGCTTTAATGGCGAAGATTAGCTTTTATTTTAATAAATTAAAAATTGTATTCGAGTGAATATTGTGCAGTGAAAGTGGTGTTTTTTGGTGCACATTCATGTTGACGGCAAGAAATAAGGGTTTTGTGGTGTACACGACAGTGAGTTTTTTTTTGTGGATTTTCCACTTCCGTTACCACCGTCAAGATAAGGTTTGGTTTCTTAATAAGAACAATTTGCATTTTTTTTGTCATAAATAAATAAGTTTTTCTACAGTCAACTTCAGTTTTTTATTATTTTTTAATAAGTTGAAGGAAAAGCAGATTACACACCTCGTAAGTGAGCTATTAATGCCCTCGGGTTATTAGTGCCCTCGAGCAAGTGCTCGTGCACCAAACATCCGCGGGCATTAATAAGTCACTTAGCGCTCGGTGTAACAATCTACTATTTCTAAATCAAACCGAATAGCCGTCGAAGTCAAACAAGAAAATTTAACAGTGCTTTATAAGTATATGCCGCCGCGTCAGTCATATTCTTAGCTTTTGTTTTAAATACTACTTCTAGCCAGTTCTAGCTAATCGAGCATTTCTTGTATTCTAGTGATGCATTCTATACTGCACAAAAGAAATATGCATAAAATTTAAATTTACATTTTATTAATAACACATCATAGAAACATTTAAAACCTTTGAAATTGTGAAGAAACGGTCTAATTATGATGAATCTTGAAAAGTCTAATTATTGATAATTGCTTTACGTCTCTTTCTTATAAAATATATGTTTGTATCGGTATTATAATGGTGGACGAGTACAATGACGTCACTAGCAAATAAAAGCTTTTTAAACTTTGTTATTTTTTAAGTTATTGAAAAAATCACGTGGTTGTTTGTCAAATAAAAATACTATGTAATGTAACAATTAAAAAGTGTCCATATTTACATACAAGTAAAGATACAATAAAAAATAGCAATGAAGTCATAAAGCTGTATCTTTATTGGTTGTATTACTGTAGGTACTTACCTCAGTTTATAAATCAATACTTATTTGTAACCTAGCAAAAAGTATATTGCATACGATATAAAACGTCCTTGTTGTACTGTTATATTTTTACTGTGCGGCACATGATGTTGGCGCCTGTTCAGTGGCCGCATCCGCGCTAACGTCATGTACAAATGAACGGTGTGAAGTGCGGAACATATGGGCTTGCACGTGGAAATTCCTCGCCTTAATCTTTTCAGGGTTGACTTCTTCTTCAACCTATGTCCACCCACTGCTGGGTATAGGTCTTCTACATTCTGCGCCATTCACTACGGCGTTGGGCTTATCTTGCCCAGTTCTTGCCCGTTGTCTTTGTTATGTCGTCTGACCAACGAACCAGCTGTCGACCAACGTTCCTTCGTTCTGTTCTGGGGAGCCACTACCATTCGATGCTCCACCGGTTATCGGTCCGGCGGGCCACGTGCCCTGTCCACCACCACTTTCTACACGCAACGACACGAGCCACGTCGATCAGTTTGGTGCGCTTGCGTATCTCCGTATTCCGGATCCGATCCCGCAGAGAAACCCCAAGCATGGCTCGCTCCAATTTTCTTTGTGCTACATGTAGAGCGTGTATATTTTGTCTAGTCAGGGTCCAGGTCTCTGCCCCATACACGAGCACCAGTAGGGCGCATTGCTCGAAGGCTCGACGCTTATGAGATACAGGCATCTCACTCCTGAAAATGTGGGACATTTTGCTAAACGCGCCCCAGTCTATTTTTATTCGGCGTTCTATTTCTTGTTTGCCCACTTTTTAAGGCGCATAGTGGTCCCAATGACCTTGCGTCGATCGTCCCGCACTGATTACATAGGAGTGAGTGAGTGAGAGTGAGGGGAATATTTAAGCAAACCTTTACGCGTAAGATGAATTATTTTAATAAAAAATTAATTAAGGCGAATAAGAAAAATCTAAAAAGACCATCCCCTAGAATATTGTTCACTTTATTTATTGAAATCGAAAGTATATGATTTAACTTAATATTTACGACGCGATAGGTTTAAAGTTTCAAAATCGAGGTATGTTTGGGTCACATTTTAACCAAGTTTTAATTAATTTATCAAAAAAGTAAAAAGACCAGCCTCTAAAGAATGCATTGAATAATAACATATCTTTTTTAAAGATTTTTTTATTCAATATTTATGAAGAGAACCGGTTTTTTCTGCAGTGATTTTTTATGTTTATACCTTACTATGCGCCTTAAGGGTGAGTAGCTGCCCCAGATATATGTAGTGGTCAACCACGTCCCGCAATCATTATGGGGATTATGTTCGGATCCCTGGCCATGATTTTCATTTTTAGGGTATTGATGTGAAGGCCGACCGACAGTGACACGAGGTAAAGTTCTTCCAACATAAGCTGAAGATCTGCAGCCCTCTTAGCGAAAATGATAATGTCGTCTGCAAATCGCAGATGAGTTAATTGCTCTCCATTTATGTTGATACTCTTATCAGACCAGTCGAGGAGCTTAAATGTATCTTCCAAGCATGCCGTGAACAACTTTGGGGAGATTGTGTCACACACCTCCTTTAATAGGAACATGATCGGAAAGGTCGTGGAGTTTTACTTGATTTTAATGACTTTTCTGCGTTGTTACTTACTTTGTCATTAGTCTTCAGATTACTGTTGTTTTTGTTAAAAATAGATAATCCGCTCCAGGAAGCTATACTCAAGCTATCGCATCGCTATGTCGCCGCGCGCGACAGCTTTAGCATTGCCGCGCGGCGAACCGCTTCTTGTCGGTTTTTGAGACCGCATCAAAGGAGCTCGAGTCGTCCGCTCGCGCGCAGTTGGGACACTGTTTTGTTTCGGGGATTTGGCTCGCGCAGCACATAATATGTACCTATGTAAAACGGACGACTCGTAGATTTACAAGAATGAATCCGCCGCGGGCTGTTTGAGCTGAATCGCTTCCCGCACGCGGCCTGCTATTGTCTAAAAATTGGCTCGCGCGGCATATGAACATCTACCTCGGTCGAACATTGGCTCGAGCGCGTAGTTTATACGCACCTTAAGAGGAAACACCACGGTCGAGAGAATTCAAAATTAGGTATTTGTAAAATGTATTGCTGTCGCGCTGTGTCCCATTGATTTACTACCAAACGTAGATAACGCATGAACGATCGAAAAGTAGGCTGGTGAAGAACTGCTCAATCGCGACTCGTGCAGTTCCTTTCCATAGAAGTGATTATCTGTCGGCACGTAAACATGCCGAAGTGCGCATTAAAAAGTTGTGGTAACAATAGCCAGAAACGGCAGAAAAAAAGACGGGATTTCATATTTTGCGTGAGTAAACTTATTACACATCTTATCATGTATTCAAATATTCGATTTATACGTAAAAACCAATCAAAAACAATTATTTTAATCATAAACATGTCGCTTCGCGTCAGTGTCAGTACATCACAATCGTCTCGCTCGCACGGGCGTCGTATCACGATGTGTTATCTCATTCATGCCTTGCCCCCGTAGCACGTCCACCAAAACACGATATGATAAAGCGATTTATCGCGGTGAACTGTCAAAATACGACGAAACCCTATTGTATTTTGACAGTTCACCGCGATAAACCGCTTTATCA
Source organism: Schoenobius gigantellus (assembly GCA_963935595.1). Classification (NCBI taxonomy): domain Eukaryota; kingdom Metazoa; phylum Arthropoda; class Insecta; order Lepidoptera; family Crambidae; genus Schoenobius; species Schoenobius gigantellus. The sequence goes on along the minus strand of OZ012541.1, from coordinate 41,219,668 downwards.
TATCGTGTTTTGGTGGACGTGCTAGGGGGGCTGGAGCGACAACGCGATAAGCAATTTCAAGCATTATGTTTGAGAGTATAAAGTTGATATTTTCTTGTAGCAATTACTAAAGCGTCGTTTGATATGTGGCTAGGTATGAAATGATGTAACTTCCCGCGGTTGTACTTGAAATAGTAGCCGTAATAATGCAGAATAAGGTTGAATTCGATAAATACGATACTTTCTTTATGGTAATTTTCATTCGGGCGTGTATATTCAAGTATATATCAGCGAGTACCAATGTATAGTTGATTAGGTGACAGATTTCAAGCGCGTTTTTGTATGAAGCGCTCTATCTACGTTTGGTAGTAAATCAATGGTGTTTCTCAACAACTGAACTGAGCGCGATAGGGACAACTGCAGCTGGGACCGAAAATACCTATGAAAAGTACACAAAATATGCGATTCGTAGTCCCCTGTTTTCTCCGCGAAAAATTGACCGATTTAACTACTTTTTGCGTAAAAAATTAAAGCAAGGCTTTTTCTGTGTTTCTATGTTTTGCTTTTTTCATATAATCTTCTTCAATTTATTTGCTGGGCGTTTGAATACAGGAGAAAAATAGGTCGATTTTTTAGGTTTTTGAAGGTTTAAAATCTCTTTTAATCATTAACTTAATACAAAAAGGAAAATATAGGAACATGGTTATTGTGGCCATTGATTTATTGGAAAAAATAGAGCAACTCGTCCCATTATCCAGGAAGGAAACGGGACTACGTTTGTATGGAAAAACGGACTGTACGATTTCCTCTTAACGATACCACTTTTATCTAAATTGTGTTCATATATTTGAAGGAAATTGCATTTGAACTCAAGGGTTAAGGGTGGCTCGGTTGATTTGTCTGCCAAAATTATTATATAATGTGCAAACCTGGACAAAAATAATTCGGTAGTCAAGATTAAGAATCATTCTACCAAAATCATAAAGTAAACATATTCCTCATTTGACAATCACTGGGAAATTTGGGAGCCAAACAGTGTAAAATCCTAATTTTTCCCTGACTTTCCAGGTAGCCCCTCGATTTCACTGACTTTCCCTGACTGCTTTGAGCTTCCCTGACTTTTCCCTGACTTTCCCTGACTTTCCAGAATGTGGACACCCTGTTTAAACTAATATTTACGAAGCGATTAGGTTTATAGTTTTAAAATCGAGGCATGTTTGGGTCACATTTTAACCAAGTTTTAATTAATTTATCAAAAAATTAAAAAGACCATCCTCTAAAGAATGCGTTGAATAATAACATATCTTTTTTAAAGATTTTTTTATTCAATATTTATGAAGAAAACCGGTTTTTTCTGCAGTGATTTTTTATGTTTGACCTTACTATGCGCCTTAAGGCGCTATACCGAAAATATTGGTTATTTTTAATGTAATGTCATAGGTAACTGAGAGATCTTACAGATCTGAAAGTCATATATGTGTTTCTTCATATCTTTAGCTAGACACGAGAAGAACCGAAAACGCGATTCAAAGATCTTGCCTCGGTACATTTTATTTTTGAAATTACCTCTTAAAAATAAGAAAGTACGTATAGACCACACCTCCCATTGTTTGATTTATTTTCGATATAGCGCCTTAATTAGACAATATACTGTAGTCAATACAAAATGCAAAAACAGAAAATTGCGAAATGGCGACCACGATAGTGGTTTCGCGATCCTTCTTCGCTTTTTTGTTAGCATTCCGCGCGGACTTGAAATAGGATCACTATTGTAACCGTCTCAACATTTTCTCGGCGCTTGGAAGCTTTTTGCAATCTTTCAAGACTATTCTTCTTCAACGATATTTAAAAGACATCGGCGTATTATGTCTATAGTAATAATAATATCAGCTATGCGACGAATATCAGCATCGTGTTCAGGGTGCAGCTTTAATAGCCCACACTACGTTAACTTAAACTTGATCTCTACTCGAGAACACGGTGAGCCCAACAATGGGCGGTGTTACTTTTTAACTAATAGTTTATTCGGCTTATTCATTTAAGCGTAAACTTACAGCAGCACCATCCTGATTCATCATCTTTCGGATTTTATTAGAAGGATTGACACATACGTGGTGTGGTAAACAGGTGATGATTCTGATCACGGGCGGACACAAGGCGCTGGCGTTGGCCAAGGCGGTGGAGGAGGGCGTCAACCATATGTGGACTGTGTCGGCGTTCCAGCAGCACGCGCAGGCGCTCTTCGTGTGCGACGAAGCCGCCACACTCGAACTGCGCGTCAAGACCGTCAAATATTTTAAGGTGTGTGTGTTTCTTTTATGCCACATGTGTGACGAGCGGCCTAGCTGATGTTAAGGGGTGACTGTATTCTATCGATCACGAGTCGCCCAAAACTTAACACAAGCGCACAGACAGCGTCCCTCTGTTCCGCTGCTGCGCTTTCGTGTGAGATTATTCCCCAGTCAGATTGCTCATTAGAGCGTTACATAAAAACGCTTTATTGCTCCCGGTGACCACAGCGGCAGGACGTCTAATGCGAAAGTCCCAATAACCTTTGTGGAAATAATAATCAGTGCACTCAAGACATCCGGTGACTGTCTGGGTTTATGATGGGTGTGTGTAGGTATCTTGTGGCAACATGTATACTAAATTATCCAATAACTCCTGGGAAGAGAAAGAGCGTATTCCGTTTCTTTAAGGTGCATGTTCCAAATAACAATCTCGACTACTGTTCTGTCGCAATTTTGCATGACTCGGGATGTAAAGCAGCTCTCCTCTTTATTTACAGACATACTTTGTTTATCCCATACAAATAAATAACTCATTTCCCTCTATAACACTATGCATGTAGATGTACTTACATTCACATAAAAAGTGCATGTGCATGTAGCGAGATGAGATTGTATCTTAGTTACAAGATCGTTGTAGAGTTTCTGAACTAACTGCGGTAACTTTCGGTACGGTGTTAGGTCTGGGTGCCGCTGGTCTGCGATAGTCATGTTGCATTGAATAAAAAATGTTGCCTCAGGCGCTGAGCGATGAACACCAGAAGATGATCGAGGACGCTCCGGCGGACGCGCAGCAAGTGCTGCACTGACCGACGCAACAAATGGCCTTTCATACGCGAAACTTATGACTAGAGTGTAGAGTTACACTGTTAACTATTGATTGAAGTTATATTTTTATAAAATTTATTACTGATAATAACGTTAAACATGTTGCAAGGCTAAAGTGCTAATGTACTCCTACATATTGTGATAAGAAATTGATGTTGTTTGGTAAAATAGTTGTTTTGCTAAAATTTCAGAGTTTGATGAGCGAGCACAATAAACTCCTAGAGATCAAGCCTCCCCAGTGATGCATACATTCCACACATTATGTAAGGCTAAGTGTTATAGTTAAGTTTTGACATTAAGTTGAGAATTTTATATTAAAAAGGAAATATACATTTATACAGTATGTATCTTGTTTTTATTTAATGAAGTGAAATGTGCACCACCAACTATATTTTGATTTGACCACATACATTACTCAATTTCATTCCTTGCATAAAAAGCTTTAAAATATTAATCAAAATTTTCAAATTCAAGCTAATCAGTATGTTATAGTAGATCTGATACATAGACGAAGAATCCTTGATCTGATATAAGTGACTGATTAGCGGCAATAGATTTGGAACGAAGAGAGAATGTATCAAATTGTATTCGAGCTCTCGCTCCCATCCGCGAACCACCTAACCCACTAAAAAATCAAAAATACATTAAAGAGATTAAAAACATGGCTCAGAATAGATTAGTTAGTAGGGTAAGCTCTATTAAACTGTCATCCTGCTACCAATCAAAAACGACGACACGGTTAGCGCAGAAGTTGAGTGATCGCCTACTGCGCAACGGGTCGCGGGTTTGATTGCCGCACGGGACGAATATTTTGTATGCCCTACAGAAATTTGTTCCGGTCTGGGCGTATGTGCATGTGATATTATATGTTTGTAACTGCACCCACGACACAGGAGAAAATTCTAGTGTGGGGTGGGGCGACGTTTTTTTTTTTTAATATAGAGCCACAAGAAGTTTTAGATACTCGTGAATTTATTTGCAATTACAATATCTTTCTTTTACGATTATTGATACTTACTATAAACCAATTCCCCCAATGTACAGCCGGCTTCAAAAGTAGATGAACATTTTAGTACCGTGTCACACTAACTATGAACAATGCAATATAGGTGTATGTAACCATACTAAATAAGTTGAGTTGGTGTGACATGGTACTAAAATGCTCTAAAATGCCTATCTACTTTTGAAGCCGGCTGTACATCCCGATCCGCCCTTGCGGCCAAGTGCAAGTTGGACTCACTTAGAGTACCTATATTAAGAGTACATCAGTTCCTATGTTCATTTACGGTTTGCCGATTATTCCATAACATGTGTTATATAAGACCCTTGTGTCTGCCAAATTATTGCACCGTCCCCTCTCCTGCATGCGTAGTACGGGCTGCCAAGACTGGACTCGAGTCACGCATTATCTCACAATTTTAGTGACATAATCTCTATGTCTTAAAAGAGCACGGTGGTGCGTATTTAGTGTGACTGACGTTATAAAAATTTCGTGAAGAAACACGTGTGACTGAGTTTTATCACAACATTCTTGGCGTGCCTGAGCTCTGACTGCTGTGGTTGTAGCCAGGGCTTTACTACTTTGGAAGATATAGCAGCAGTTGGAGAGCAAGAAATTTGTTATAAAACTCAGTCACACGTGTCCCTTCAAGCGAGCGTCAAGAAATTTTTATCACGTCAGTCGCACTAAATACGAGTACGCGCCGCCGTGCCACTCTTTAAGACAGAGCTTATGTCACTGAAATTGTGAGATAATGCGTGACTCGAGTCCAGTCTTGGCAGCTCGTGCTACGCTATACGATGAAGCCTTAATGACCTCGGGGTTAAAGGCGTAAGGTGGAGTTTGGTCAGTAAGAGTCCGACATAAACCTGCACGGCCGGCTGTACAGGTATCCATGAGGATTCTCCACCTCCACTCCGCATAGTGGCTAAAAACAAAAGACAAATTACATGGTTCTAGGTCAACCGTAAGTATCCTAAAGATCTTTATCTGTGAATTGGAAAATATGCGACATTAACGGACATGTCTTTTGATCGCGTTGACTACCTACAAGTATGATTTTTTCATAGTTGAAAGAGACTACATCCGAGTAGTATTCAGTTTGAAATCTCTACGCGTTCCCGAGAAAAGGGTCTTGATTGACAGGCGGACAACGAAGTGATCCTATCAGGGATCCATTTTTTCTATTGCGGTACCTACGTAACCCTATTGACAGTACAAATGGTGGTAACAGCTTTTTAATTATATGCCACAGTCTTAGAGCATTTAGCCTATGGCGATGGTACGCAACAAATCGCAGTATACATTTTTCTGACACATTTTACGGGAGGCTAAGTAAACACGCACGGCACACTACGAAAATCTAGAATTCAACTACAGATACGCACACTAAGAAAAAACTATATTCCACATTTTATCCTTCCTCATTTTATTCCCCAACATAATTCACCTATAATTTTACAAAATAATTTCTAACCATAACTTCAAGCCGCTACCACAGATTAGATAATAGTTACTACGTAACAGATACATCACTCCCATAGAAACGCTCGAGTCGTTGTAATAATAATAGCCAAAACCGACTGACAAAAGTCGCTGCAAGAAGAAAAGGTCTCTATGAACGCGCGCCGAGAGTCGAGATTCCCGCGTACACCGCGTGATTGCGTCATCGAGCGAAAACTTAAGGGTTGTACAAAGAACATAAACAAAATAGTCAAAGTAAAACTTTAATGTTATTATTTTATTGAGATACGTAGGATTATAATGAAATAAAGTGATTGCGAGGAAAGCCCCCGACTCAAATGTGCTTTAATTTTATAAAATGATAATAATAATAGTACTTACTTAATTTGCAAGAATATGGCAAAATACATGATTGATGTTAATCATTACATTATTCCTCATAATCTACTTCTAAATTAGCAGTGCGCATATATTTAAAAATTTAAAATTGTATGTTAAAAAATAAGAGAATAGAATATACTTAATCGTCATTAATACATTTAAAAATTTTTAAAAATACAAATTATTAAAAAATTACCAATCCCAGCCAAGGCGAAATTTTTTCTTCATTGATTTTATTCATTTATCAAATTACAAACGATTAAAAAAATTACGAATTATTATGTAAAATACATGATCGATGTTTTTTTTTCATGTTTGAACTCACGGTTATTCAATTTTACTATGGAAAATGTCCTGAATCGTATGAATAATTGTGATAAATAGGCAATCTTTTAAAAACAGGAGTAAGGTGGAATATTTTTTTTGTAAGGAATCAAATAACCGGTTCATCGAGACTTTATTATTTTTTTTATAAAACTAAGTAGGAAATCAAGCAGGCTGCCTATTTTTTTTATACAAACAACAGAGAAAGCTGTTGGCTTTCATCTCAGCCGATGATAAGTGACAAAAAGGTCTAAGATGAAAGTAAGCTCAACCTGAACTCCTCAGCAAATGAGGAACTAGACTGAGGACTGAAGATTGTTACTATGGCGATGAATTACTGTCTTCTTAGTTCGAACTACTTCGAATTTCGACTATGAAAAAAAATCAAAATTTTTATTTGTCTCAACAACGACATCCAATAGCTTCACAGTATAAATTAACCACCGTATTGTTAATCAAGTATATTAAATTAAAATTATTGTGTGTAATTATTGTGTATTTTTTCGCATCAACATTTAGATTAAAATTTTCGGAAAATATTTCGATTTAGGTATAAAAATCCCGTTTTTAGTTCTGAAAAGAAAATTTGAAATAAAAAAAATAATTGATAAAACACTAAAAGAAATTAAAAACCAAATTAATATAATAATCAAAAAAGCAATAAAATAAAGGAAAAAAACAATTAAAACAAAATAATAAAAAAAATACAAAAGAAAATACAAAATTCGATAATAAAGTCTCGCCTGCGGCGCGGTGGGTGGCGGCGGCCCTCTGCCGGTTGGCGCGCCGGCGCGCTACTTAGCGGTAGGTATTTATAACGCTGCATTGCGCGAGTGACGGGGGCCTGCCGCTACTAACAATTTAATGTTCGCTCTGCTTTGCCCACAGGTAGCCCAACCGACCCAGCATTCTAGTATTACCGCTAAATCTTGTCAACCTAAAACGTGTTTTCGCTACACGACATTGGCAAAATTGTCACACCCGACAGAGGCCATACAACCTAAAAATTGAATTGAATTGAAGAAAAAACTACCTTACAATAAAGAAACACACACATCGACAAATTAACGTGTATCTACGCAATCGCGCCTGTGTGCTGCTACCAACGTAACGAGCTACAAACTGCACAATCGATCATTTTTACTAGCTCTTACTTGCAATACGAAGAGACACCAAATAGCAGCGGTCGCGCGGCAACTAGTTTTATTTGACGTGGTATTATGGTCATATGGCCAAGGAACTTTGGCAGAGGGGTTCGCCCAGCCTTGCCATCTCATAGGCGTATAGAGGGGGGGGGGGGGGGTAAGCCGTGCCCCGCCCACCCAATGTATGGTCTATGGTCTAGTGCCCACTCCAGGATGTTAAGCTACCGATTCAAAACTCCATGTGGACGCCAAAATACTGATAACTTCACAAAAATCATTGACTAGGCCCCCCTGAAAAAAAAAACTCTAGATACGCCAATGTGCCATCTCCTTAGGATAAATGCTCTAAGGCCACAGTACATACACACTTTACTGATAAAAAGAAAACGAAAATTGTATTTATATTTCAAAATATTTATTCAAACATGATATCAGTTGTACAAAGTTTGTCCAGTACTCCTGGAGACGTATTTTTGAAACAATAGAATTGAAATTCCCTATTGAAATCGTAAAATTCGTATACGAATTTCTATTAGTACAATATACGCAACGTATACAGAGTGGAAAAAAAGAGGATGTTTGGAGGAAAGTACCTTTAATATTGATGATGGCATATTTTACTGAAATGAAACATTCCTTTATTTTAAAAATAATTAAAACTGCATTAAAAGATTTTTGAAAAATCATATGCTTGAGCCGAGAATCGAACCGGTGAAATGTAACAAAAAAAAACATTCTGTATTTTATGGTACCAACCGAAAGAGTCATTCATAAGGATCAATTTCTTTTAAGCAACATAGTATCTTAAATTAAAGAAAGAGCAAGATTTTTTTATTGTTAAGCCCATTCACAGAAAAGTTGAACTAATATTTTAAATATTCAATCAACTCTTTTGGGGATTGGAGTCGCTCACGTCCGTAGGTTTTACCCTCGAGACCCTACACGTGATCCCCGGGTGGTGCTAATCGAGTGACCAACTTCTGGTGGTAGGGCTTGAAAAACCCGACTGGCTAGCGACCACCGTGCGCATGATGTAAAACCCGTCAAGTGGCCATTTTTGTCCGCGTTTCGGGATCAGTCTGCGCACAGCCAGAGCTTGAGGGGTCGTTGCTGCGATTCGTATGGTTTGTGCGGGCTTCCGTCGACCCAGTGCCAGGTTGACTGCGTTGACCCTCCGCCCAGGAAGACCCGAAGAAACGGCTGTTCCGCTGGCCGCCCGTGGTATAGTACAGGGGCCCAAGCGGACCTAACCAGTCCGTGAGGCTGCCCCACCATGCCACGCATAATCTCGGGGTGGTCCGTCGTGCCGGTTGGTGACCGGACGGTGGGTCCCGGCGGCCACTTCCGGGGGGGTTCGGGGGCCCTTCCGTGCGGAGGGTCAGCGCAAATCAGCTGTCGGCTGTTCCCTGGCGAAACAGGCCTACACACATTAACTATGCGAAGCGCAGCAAGGACACCTCAGTTTCACGCCTCTCACTCCAATAATTATGGCAGCGCAAAATATTAAGACTGGTCGTACAGCGGTGCATTATCCCACCAAAACACCATTATTCGAGGTGGGGCTCGCTAACATCCGCGGGCTCCACTCTAACCTCTTAGCTGTCCACCACCATCTCGAGACAGCCCGTCCAGCAATGCTGTTTTTGACGGAGACGCAAATTATCTGCCCGGCCGATACAAGCTACCTTAATTACCCCGGCTACGCTCTTGAGGAGTCCTTCAAGGCGAAGGCTGGTGTTTGCTTGTTCGTCCGGGCGGACGTTTGCTGTCGTCGCCTGCGCTGTTTGGAGGAACCTTCCTTTTCCTTCCTTGCGGTACACGTCGATTTTGGCACTCATTGCCGTGTCTACGTCTGCGTCTACCGTTCCCATCGTGGTGACTTGGAGACAACTCGACTTTTTGAACATCTAAGTCGGGTGGCAGATGACGCGCAGGAGCGATTTCCTTCCGCCGAGCTGGTGTTTTTAGGGGACTTCAATGCTCACCACGAGTTGTGGTTAAGTTCCTCTAAAACTGACCATGCGGGTAGGACTGCCCACGCATTCGCTCTCACGCACGACCTGACACAATTGGTCACCCAGAACACCAGGGTACCAGATATTATCGGTCAAGCGCCCTCTTTATTGGACCTTCTGTTGACAAATCGCCCTGACGGATATCAGGTGGTGGTTCGAGCTCCACTAGGATCTTCGGATCACTGCCTGGTATCCGTCTCAGTGCCTCAGGCGTCACGACCGTCGCCTGTGGTTGCAGCACGCCGTCTGTGGCACTATGCGTCAGCAGATTGGGACGGTATGCGGGATTATTACGCATCTGTTCCTTGGTGGCAGCGCTGTTTCAATAGGATGGATCCGGACTCCTGCGCTACCTCTGTTGCTGACGAGATCATACTAGGAATGGAATATTATATTCCGCATTCCAATCTCGTCAGTAGAGGCAGACGTAACCTCTGGTTCAATCGCGAGTGCGCCTCTGCTGTTGAAAACAAACAGCTGGCTTACCGCGCTTGGATCAGAGGCCGAGCATCTAAGGATCCCAATACAAGCCTACTGAAAACAGCCTACAATAATGCCACCAAGTTATGTAAGAGGGCTTACATTAGAGCGGATGCTCAGCGCATTGCACAAGTGGGCCAGGAACTGCTATCGCACCCTACGGGTAGCCGTTCTTTTTGGCGCCTGGCCAAAGCTGTGCAATCAAACTTCTGCCAACCCTCGCTGCCACCGCTGAGACTTGCCGATGGCTCACTTGCTCATCAGCCGCAGGAGAAAGCCGACCTCCTGGCAAAACTCTTTGCGGCTCATTCCCGTGTCGATGACTGTGGTACACAACCTCCGAAACTGTCCCATTGTGGCAGCACCATGCCCGATATCCGTATCAGACAGCGTGATGTGCGGGCGGAGCTCCAGTCGATCGATACTCGTAAAGCAAGTGGACCAGACGGCATTCCTGCGATTGTTCTTAAGAAGTGTGCAGCGGAGTTGACTCCGGTCCTTACGCGTCTATACCGTCTGTCGTTCTCTGCTGGTTGTGTGCCGAAATCTTGGAAAGAGGCCAATGTCCAGCCGGTTCCCAAAAAGGGAGATCGTTCTGATCCGGCTAACTATCGCCCTATAGCCGTCACTTCCATTTTGTGTAAAATCATGGAGAGGATCCTTAATACACAGCTGATCCGTTACCTGGAAGGTCACTCGTTACTTAATGACCGACAGTATGGGTTTCGTCCTAAACGGTCAACAGGTGACCTTCTAGCGTTCCTTTTGCACAAATGGGGTGAATCTATCGATAAGCGCGGCGAATCGGTGGCTATTAGTCTCGACATCGCTAAAGCTTTTGATAGAGTCTGGCACAAGGTTCTTCTTTCCAAGCTTCCGGCATACGGATTACCCGCGCAGTTCTGTACGTGGATTGCCAGCTTCCTCCACGAGCGTAGAATTCGCGTTGTCGTTGACGGCTGCGCTTCGCGGTTCGTGGCAGTGAACGCTGGTGTTCCGCAAGGCTCCGTTCTATCCCCCACATTGTTTCTTCTGCATATCAATGATATGCTTTCCTTGGGAGCTATACATTGCTATGCAGACGACAGTACAGTGCATGGGGGATATCACGGAGCCTCGGGGGCTGCTCGTGGTGATATTGGTAGGGAAAGGCAGAATCTTATCATTGAGCTCAACAGGACGCTGGACCTCGTCTCCGAATGGGGCTCCAACAATCTTGTTGAGTTCAATGCTAAGAAAACACAGGTGTGCGTGTTCTCGGCGAAAAGGTCACCTTTCCTCCCCCTTCCTTCTCTTCAGGGCACAACCCTTCACACACAGAGCAACATCACCTTGCTCGGAATGAACATTCGCTGCGATCTGAACCCCAGAGACTACATCGAATCCGTCATAACTACTGCCTCACGGAAACTCGGTGTCCTGAACAAGGTGCGTAGGTATTTTGCGCCGGACCAACTATGCTTGTTGTATAAAACTCAGGTTAGGTCTTGCGTGGAATATTGCTCGCACCTTTGGGACGGCTCCGCTCAGTACCTCCTCGATGCTCTGGACAGATTGCAGCGTCGCGCTATTCGCATAATTGGCGATGTAGAGGCAACTAACACCCTCGAGCCTCTACAACTTCGTCGTGACATCGCCTCTCTTAGCGCCTTTTACCGAATGTTCCATGGGGAATGCTCTGAGGAGCTCTTTAACCTTATCCCTCCCTCTCCATTCCTTAACAGAAACACGCGTAAGGGCCTTCGGAGTCATCCGTACACTGTGTCCTCCTTTTCACACCGTACCAAGAAATTCCAAGATTCCTTCTTCTGTCGTTCATCCCACACTTGGAATTCTCTACCTGCGCACGTGTTTCCTCCATCCTACAACATGGGTTCCTTCAAAAGAGGCGTGAAAAAGCATCTTTTGGGCCGGCAAGGGGCGGGCAGGTAGGAGAGTGGATGTCGTCCCTACTCTATCTGTCAACTCATTTGGGCCTCTTTCACCGCTTAACATCAGGCGGGAGGAGGTCATTTGCCGGGCCATCCATAAAAAAAAAAAAAAAAAAAAAAACTCGATATGAAAGGCGACACGTAGCGAATTCAGTCGAAGAATACGTCTGTGCATACGTGAAAATGGGTCATTTTGAGTAATTCATAAGTTAAGTGAACTATTTTCAAGCAATTGCTTTAGACACTAAGTAAGCTTTACAATAAAAAAAAAATCTTGGTCTTTCTTCAATTTAAGATACTTTGTTGTTTAAAAGAAATTGATGCTTATGAATGACTCTTTCGGTTGGTACCATAAAATACAGAATGTTTTTTTTGTCACATTTCACCGGTTCGATTCCCGGCTCAAGCAGGTGATTCTTCAAAAATCAATAAATGCAGTTTTGATTATTTTTGAAAATAAAGGAATGTTTCCTTTCAGTAAAATTTGCCATTATCAATATTAAAGGTACTTTTCCTCCAACCACGGTCTTTTTTTTCCATCCGGTATATGTGTTCCGTTTTACATGCGATTCATCGCTGATTTTTTAAATTAAAGAGTTATTACCATGGTTATTGCGTACCGGATTTTATTTTTCTGCGTGTAACGGTTTCTAATATAGAATTTGTTTTAATGACAATACTGAATTCGAGTGATTCAAAAATCTTTAAAATTGGGAACAGCAGAAAATAATTTCGCACGTGATTCGTATTTGAATTCAAGATTCATTTCTAATGATTCAAAAAAGCATCTCCTGAACCAATTCCAATCCATCGGCATTGAGATTGTGATTTTTTGTACGATTGAGTTTCCACATTGGCGCCAAATTGGACTCGTATTGCGCTGATTTTGAGTCAACCGAAGTCGGTGCTATTCAATTTTCTCAAGATACGGATCGAAATTTGTCACTAGTGTTGCTAAATAAGCGTACGACAAAGCACAATCTCAATGTCGATCGATCGAAATTGGTTCAAGAGTAAGCCTATACAAGGTTATATTTTAATTACCAAAAACAATTTGTGTGCTTGTTCAGACAAGCAAACTGAACAACTTTCACCTAGGGAAGAACTTTGAATTCGCAAAAAAATCAGCCGTTCCATACATCTGGTTTCAGTGAATGTTAAACATTTGTATGGAACAGCTGATTTCATCATCATCATCATCACAGCTCATATTCGTCCCCACCGAGGGGTTCGAGCCTACCCTATGTTAGGGTGATTAGGCCTTAGTCAACCACGCTGGCCCAGTGCGGATTGGTCGACTTCACATTCGACTTCGACTTCAACTTCACAGCTGATTTGCTTGATGATGATGAAATCAGCTGTTCCATACAAATGTTCAACATTCACTGAACCCAGATGTATGGAACGGCTGATTTTTTTGCGAATTCAAAGTTCTTCCCTAGGTGAAAGTTGTTCAGTTTGCTTGTCTGAACAAGCACACAAAATAATTTTTTGGTAATTAAAAAATAAACTTGTATACAGTTCGGTCTCGCACGTTCATCCTTGTCCGGCCCGTGCTGTCTGTACTAGTGCGATCAACCGTCGTCCGGGTGTCCGGCGGCGGCGCGGCAGCAGCGCGCCAGCAGCGCCGCCAGTTGCAGCTGGGAGTGCAGCCCGCGCGCGGCGTTCAGCTGCGTTTTGCCAACCTTCAAGGAATAATTGGGATGCTTGCGTGAGGATCCAAACAACAATTTGCGGAACCCAATTCGCCTGCTCGTAGTGTCGTAGTGCATCCTGGCCGAAAACGTACGATGCTGACTCTTCTACCACCGCATGGGGGCTGTTTGTGAGAGGCATACCCAGCACTAATTACGACTGGTTTGACTGTTATGATGGAATAAAAATATTGAGAGGGCACTATTAACTGAATTTGACATTTTTATAGTCAATCAACCGAAATTTGTTTGACATAAATACCCACCATTAAGGGTAATTGATTAAAGCACAAAATATAGGCAGTCCACCATATAGGCTGCTTACTGGCAAAACCAAGTAAAACAAGTGGATGCATTTTTTAACGAAAAAGCGTTAAAACGCAGATTATATTTATTAACGTTTTTTCTTGTAGTAAAATAGAATAAATCTACAGTTGCCGAAATACTAACTACATGTTAAATGCTTACAAAAATATTCATTCAGTAAAAAAGATACTTACTAGTAAAATATCATAAGTGGATAAAATACGTAAGTTCCTTTAGCTGCTGACTGTGACACATGGTGACTGTGAAAAAAATTTATAGTAGTTGATACTACACCAATCAAAAATATTAAATGACATGTTTCAGTGACAAATATTTTTAACAGTGAAACCCTTATAAATGCACAACATTGATGGTTATGCCCTTGTATTTGTGACGACTGACATTAGTTAATACTGGTTTATTGTGGTGTTTTTATTTTACATTTATTTTGATTTTATTCCTTATATTCCAAAGTATCCGATTAGTTCTATTATATGCACAGTGGCATTTCTTTTTTATTCCATCAACCTTTTTGTTTATGTAGAATTTGTTATATAAAATACATTTCTTAAGACATTTTAAGCACATTAAATAAATCAGCTATTCCAATCTATTTATATTGGCCTATTTCATAGATAGTTTCAAATGCAAGTAATTGCAGATAAAATCTTATTAATGTATGGCTCGCCATCCTTCAATCAATTTTTAAACAGCTTTTACTAATACTATGTAATAAACTATACAGTTATCAACAGTCAAAGATACGCAACATAATATTGCGTGAGATGATGTTACTTTTGGGGTAAATTTCAATTTATTTGAAGGAACACACGACATCTTGCTTTTATTTTGTTCTCCACTAAGCAGACGATAAAACATTCAATATTTATGGATCTTCTAAAATTTAATACATTTATTGAATGTGTGCCTACTTACATACTTTTCTGCTGTTGTATCTAAAGTTTACACTTATATTCACCATTTTGGTATCAGTTCAGATAAGGTGCCTACCTGCCATAAGCAATATTTTTAAAAAAGAGTATGGGTACTTATTATTTAATTAGTTACCTCGCGCACAAGTGCCAGCCGGATGTCCTCAGAAGCCTCCAGTGTCTTGCATACGCGGAATATGTTGCTCAGGATATCCTCCGCCGCGTAGCCCAGCTTACACAGCTTTGCAATCACCTACATACTTTGATATTAAATTTACAACTTACAGGAAGTGTTACCTTTCATAAAATTAATTTATTTAGCCTAAAAACAAACGAGCAATATTGTTCAGATCTAACGTCACATTGCGCGCCGGAGAAGAATAATAAACGTTTTATTATTATTATTCATTATTTTCAAAAATATCTCTTAAATTTAAATTTTTTACAATATATTTTTAAAAACAAAGTACTATAAAAATCTTAAATTTAGTATTCCGCCAACAGCGAGGCAAGGCCCAAGCTGCTAGTGGTTAGGGCTGCAGAGAGAGGAATCTCCGGACAATACGTGCCGTGTTGAGAATCACTGCCTTCGGTATCCGATCCTTGAACCATTCCTCTAGCGAGAGCTTCTTAAGAGGAAACACCATTGATATACTACCAAACGTTTGGTAGTAAATCAATGGGAAACACAAAGGTCGAGGGAATTCAAAAATAGGTATTTGTAAAATGTATTGCATCGCGCTGTGTCCGAACAACTGAACTGAGCGCGATAGGGACAGCTGCAGCTGAGACAGAAAATAATACCTATGAAAAGTACACAAAATATACATTTCGTAGTCCCCTGTTTTCTCCGCGAAAAATTAACCGATTTAATTACTTCTTGCGTTAAAAATTAAAGCGAGGCTTTTTCTGTATCTCTACTTTTTGCTTTTTTCATATAATCTTGTTCAATTTCCTTGCTGGACGTTTGAATACAGCAGAAAATTAGGTCGATTTTTTAGGTTTTTGAAAGCTTAAAATTTCTTTGAATAATTAACTTAATAAAAAAGGGAAACATAGGAACATGCTTATAGTGGCCATTGATTTTATTGAAAAAAATAGAGCAACTAGTGTCATTATCCAGGAAGGAAACAGGGGACTACGTTTGTATGGAAACACGACCTGTACGATTTCCTCTAAAGATGTCAGTTGAGCGAGACTCTTTGCTATCAAGCCATATCAAGCCATTTGCTGAAACAACTATCGGAACAATGATTGTCGAATCAACATCCCACATGGCGGTTAACTCGTGAGCCAAGTCAAGGTACTTGCTGACTGCGCTTTTCAGCTTTCACAGAGATTCTGGACATGAGGGATAGTGATTATTTCTTATTATTATTATTATTGAGACATGTACAAACCTTATAAGCAGCATGAATATCTTGTTTGATGCAGGATTCTAACATGCCCCTAACAAGCATGGGGTGTGGTTCATCACAAACTTTGAACACATTATCAGGGCTGATGTGGCCGAAGCCCTGAGCAGTGGACTGCAAGTTGTTGAGTGCTGACCTCAGGTCGCCCTGAGCAGTGAACACTATTGCACTGACACCTTCTTCAGTGTATGATAAATTTTCTTTTTTACACACTTCCAGAACCTAAAAAAATATTTATTTTTTACTTACCATAAATAGAATATGACGACATGGTTAGCGCAGAGATCGAGTGATCGCCGACTGCGCAACGGGTCGCGGGTTCGATTCCCGTACGGGACAAATATTTTGTATGGCCTACAGAAATTTGTTCAGGTCTGGGTGTATGTGCATGTGAGATTCTATGTTTGTAACTGCACCCACGACACAGGAGAAAACCCTGAAGCCCGCATCTCAGACCATTAAAATTGACTTATATAAAAAAAATTGTGATGGGAAACGAAATTATTTTTAGATTTTAAAAAACAACTGCTAAAAGTACTATGCAATGTAACCGTGCGAGCGCAGTAGGGATCTCGTCTCTGCGTGAGTCAGCGGCTCGCGGCGACAATAGACAGCGTCCATCGTAAATTCGGCAAATTCCCAGCGCTCCAAAATTTCGGATCCAGCGACTCCACGCCAACTATTAAAATTCCATGCAAGTGTTCCCAGCGGCTCCACGAAAATTATGAAGAATTACAGTGGTCAGCAGATTATGGTTGACATAAATTTTTGCAATTAATTAAATGTTTTCTAAGCTAAAAATTAGAGTTTTTTTCTATGTCCATAAACCGAATGTTTAAGAGGGTATGTAAATTCTGAACGAGTTGGCAACGTCGCATTCTTAGAGGATTTTTTAAATTATTTTGTTCATCTTATATATAAAAATGAAACGCTGTGTGTTAGTCTCGCTAAAACCAAAAAACGGCTCGACTGATTCTTACGAAATTTTTTATGTGTGCTTGAATAGGTCCAAGGAAGGTTTAAACGTAAAGTTGGGCCCGGTAGGTGGCGCTGGAATCGGGCAGGACATCGTCTGCCGGGCCCACTAGTTTTAAATAAAATTCAATTTTTCTGCTATGCTCTGCGTCATTTTAACTGCATTTTAATTGTAATATTGCAAAAATAACTGAAATATCGGGATATTTTTAAAATACGATGGGCGATATAGCGTAATGACCATAATTATTTTTTCTTTTAGTGTACTGAAAAAGATGGAGCCTTTTTAGATTTTTACCTTTTTTTGTAAGACGGAAAATCGGAAATTTTATTTTTATATAGTTTATTCTTGTTACTGACACTGTTAATGTTATAATCTTTATTTTTGCTTTAAACTTTTTAAAATATTGTGATCCTGTTTTGCCTAATAACAATAAGCTACCTACTCGTACTATTCCGAAACTAGGATTTTACAACCGCCGGAACTAGTCATCTTAACTAAACAGAATACTAGAATTCTTTGTTTTAGAAGTAAATCATTGCCTATGTGAACTTACTGTGATTATTATTTCAAAAATGTGATGTATATGTCTTTTAGTTATAAGATTGATTAAATCTAATAATAGATATTTTTTAACTATATTTTTTTATCTGTCCTTATTTATTTAATATTTTGTTTGCATAGTGCTAATAATTCTATTGTGATTTTAAACTTGTTCAGTATACCCGGATCTCCTGTGATTATTACATTTTAGTCATAAGATTTATTAACCGATATAAAAAATACAAAAAATATCTGCAGCCTACTGTACTTAAAAACTCGCGGAGCCATTGAAACTAATTTTCAATTTCCGTGGACCCGCCTGGGAATAGTTGTATGGGCGGTATTTTTTTGAGATCAAAGGATTTGTGGAGCGCTGGGAATTTGCCGTAAATTCATTGCGTATTGTAAATTAAAAACTTTTATTCCTTAATAAATATGTTTTTTTCTTTGATGTTTCTTTGGATGAACATTAACAAATAATATACCAAACATTTTGGTATGAAAACCTCAAAAAAAATATTGTCATTTTGAATTTAAATATCTCAGTAACTACTAATTTCCCAGGTATGGTCTAGAAGACAAAAATTATATGATGAATTCAATACATGGGTACGTATATTTCTATTTACAATAAGTGACTCAAAACAAAATGTGTATGAAAATAATAAGTAACCAACATAAAAGTATGTGATATACCTAATAAGAGCTCCATGTAACAAATTCATATTTATTAATATTTATTTTTTAAACAGCCATATTTAAACTTTAAATTGAAATGCTTTTCACTTTGAATGAAATTAGTTCAGATTCTCAAAAGCATATCTTATCGTTAGTCCCTTCTGTACTAAAATTTGTTCTACCGTAGAACCAATGCGAAAACCCTTCTCTGAACTATTATTGTATAATGAGTTTTCACAAAACCCAAAATCATTTTGTTCAGAATCAGAAGTAGAATCAATTCCACTAGTAGAAAAAATGGATACGATTTTGTAAAAAAAATCCTACCATGCTGCTTTTTAAATTTAGTTCAGCACTATTATAGGCGACCATAGTTTTAAATTTGCAAGATATGCAGCAAAACAAAGAGAAATGGATTTTTTCTCATAATCTAATATATAAAATTCTCGTGTCACAGTGTTTGTTACCGAACTTCTCCGAAACGGCTCGACCGATCTTTATGAATTTTTTTATGTTGGGTAGGTCTGAGAATATCTCGTAAACTATTTTTTTACTATTTTTTACCTATTTTTTATTATGGCGAAACGTAGTTCGCCGGCACAAGTAGTCTAATATATAAAATTCTCGTGTCACAGTGTTTGTTACCGAACTCCTCCAAAACGGCTTGAATTATAAAATTTTTTGTGTATGTTCGGTAGGTCTGAGAATAGGTCGTAATTATTTTTTGTTATGGCGAAACGTAAGTTCGCCGTGATTATGGCGAAACGTAGTTCGCCGGCACAGCTAGTCAAATATATAAAGATATCCTGTTACAGTGTTTGTTATCGAATTCCTCTGAAACTGCTTGACCGATTTGTATGAAATTTTTTGTGTATATTTGGTAGGTCTGAGAATATGTTTTATACCCCTAGGTGATAAGAGTCATCCTCCAGAATTTTATCTGGACAAATGTTTCTTTTAATTTTTTTATGATTTGGTATCAATAAAAAATTCCAACCCTAAATTTTCACCCTCCTACCACTAACCCCCATTTTTAATAGCAATATTAAAAAGTAGTTCATGGGCACAGCTAGTTTATTATTCTTTAATAATAGGAATAAGCACAGACACCCCAACATGTTGCCCCATTTTAAACATTGTATAAATATGTAGTATGAAAGAAATTTCCCAAATGATAGTCTCTTTTGTACTACCAAATAAAATTATGATAAATGTACTTACAATGACCATTTAAAAATAAACAAGTCTACACACATTTTTTAATAACAAGCTCATACTAACTTCTGCTGTTCTAGTACATTTCCCTCAACCTTGTGAAAATTATCTGGGTACAATCATGAGAAAAATCTAACTTTTCCATAACCATAGCTTGCTTTTTCCAAAACAAACAATAATTTTACTTTATTTAAAACCCTAAACAATAAGAAAGAAGCTGGCTTTACTCAAAAATAATAAAGATACATATAACAGAATAAGAAAGATAAACATATGCAAGGTTGAATTCCAATAGTAGATTTAAAATTACATCTAGTCTTCTACAGGCATGTGATGCCACCTGTCTTTGCTGCCAATAAAACAGCAAACATGCAAGGGAGGCGGTGCTATGCTCTATATACCTTCTCACTCAAAAATTTTCAAACATATTGATTCATTTTTATATCAAAATTTAATTTTGGTGTCATTGGATTATACCTCACAAATAAATCTATCTCTTGCATAACAAAGTAGCCATTAAAATAGCCATACTGAAATTCCCTTTTACATAAATATTCAAAATTACCTAAGATAGCAGGCAATGTGTTTATTTGGTTTTATTTTCCACTGTCAGCTAAATATGTTTTATATAATATTGCTTACTTACTTTGGTGAGTATTTGTGCATCTGTAAGGCGAGAATATCGTAACACTGCACATCGGGATTGTATGGGCTCAATGATTTTCTCACTATTATTAGCAGCAAGTGCAAACCGAGTGGTACTTGAATACAATTCCATTGTACGGCGCAGGGCCTGTTGGGCTCCTTCTGTCATACTGTCTGCTTCATCTAAAATCACAATTTTGTGTCTTCCTGGTGGTAGTGTCACCTTAATAAGAAAAAAGTTTGTACTAAATAACCTATTTATAGTAAAAGTTATAACTATTGCATAATTATTAAATAAGATAATTATAATAACAAACCTTCTGCTGAGCAAACATTTTTATTTTATTCCTTACTATATCAATTCCTCTATCATTTGAGGCGTTTAGCTCAAGTACTGCATCCTTAAATGAAGGTCCTAGTAAAGCTCGAGCAAGGCACAATATTGTGGTCGTCTTTCCAACACCGGGAGGACCGGCAATTATAATATTAGGGGCGTTGCCAGTGCGAGCAAAGACTGCCAGTCGTGACACAGTATCATCATTGCCGACAATATCATTGAAGGTTTGAGGCCTATATTTTTCTATCCACGGTAAATGCACAGTTGATTTTACGGAATTCTTTAGAGTGGATGTTTTCGAAGACTGTGGAACCTCTTCTACATCCACCACCATTATATCTTCATCGCTCATTTTCCTTTCACGTAAATTCACTAAAATATATTCTAAAAATTTTATGAATGCAACTAATACATTTTTTTTTTTAATTTTGTTTATCCCATTTGGGAAAGGCAAAGGCGTCAACCATACAGCCTAGTCTGAATGCAATAAACTATTGTTATTCATTCTTCTTTTGAATTCACAAATCGCCAAACGTAGAGGTTACATATTCATAAATTGCTTCAAAGCATTTTTCAATCGAAAGAAATTTTTGTAAAGAGCGCGGTAGATCTTGCTGGTGTTTCATTATTTTTGAAATTTCTTCTAATAAAATGTTTCTTTGCAGGGCAAAAATTGGACATTCGTAAAAAAGGTGATGCAGAGATTGAGGTAAGGTGGTGTTGCACCAGTTGCACGATGGGGAAGAAGTCATGCCTAGCCGGTACAAATGGTCATTGAATCGACCGTGCCCAATTCGCAAACGGCAAATAATAGTAAAAAATCTTCTGTTTATGTAATTGTGTCTATTGAACCAGGGTTGTTTTATTTTATTATTTATTTCTCGATACCACTTCCCTTTTATGAGCAAAGTACTATTCCAGTGTTCTTCCCATAGCTTCAATATTTCTTTCTTGATTAGAGCTGTACAATCAGTATATGAAATTGATATGTTTTTTATAGGTACGTCTAGAGTGTTCATAGTTTTGGCCAGTTTATCTACTTCCTCGTTTCCATATACACCGATATGAGCTGGAGTCCAAAATAATATAATGTCTATTTGATAATTTATTTTTAAATGATGTATCTGATCTCGGATATTATATATTAAATGATTTGTGACTGATGAAAAGGAAGGATTTCTCAAAGCCATCAACACACTCATGCTGTCAGTAATAATAATCCATTTTTTGTATTAGCTGAACTGTTGAATGTAGTTAAGAGCTACAATTATAGCATTCGCCTCAGCAGAAAATATGCTGGCATTTTGGCACATTTTAAAACTATGTCCAGTTTTACTACCTGCATCATACATAGCTACTGCAACACTTACATTCGTCTTTGAACCATCTGTATAAATTGATCGATAATCATTATAAGCCTGTAGACTTTCGTAAACATCATATTTATCTTTAAAATCTTTATGTAGGACAATATGAATGTCACAGAATTTACTAGCATATGAGCCACTATAACAATGTAAAGTAGTACTACAAAATATATTACATTGTTCTTTTAAACTTATAAAATGTGAGAAATTCTTTGAAAGAAAAGTGTTAGTGGAACAAACATTTAATTTATTTAAAAGATCATTATTCGAACGCGATAAGAGTTTAAAAAGAAATTTAAGTTTTAAAAATTCAAAGCGAATAACCATTGGTGGTAAATGACATTCGACCTGCATAGAATTTATTGGGGAAGTGTTCATAGCACCTAGTATTAATCGTAAGTTCTTATTCTGTATTTTATCAATAATATCTATGTATTTTGGATCGGAAGCGTAACAAAAGAAAGCATACTCAAAATGACTTCTGACCAAAGCTTTATAAAGCATTAACACAATTTTAGGATCAGCACCCCATTTCAATCCAGTAACGGACCTAATTACATTAGTGGCTTTTAAAGCTCTGCTCACCAAGCAATCAACATATAAATCCCACGTAAGATTTTCGTGAAAAATAACACCCAAGAATTTAACTGAATTATCAATAGGCAAAGTATGATTGCTGTATGTAATATTAATTAGAGGTAGAGAACTGTATTTTGGGCAAAATATTACAACTTTACTTTTTAAAAGGCTAACATTTAAATCAAGTTCTGAGAAGTAATCTGCCAGCTTCACTAGATTATTATTTAATGTTAATTGAATATCTAATACATTAGTACCTTTACAATAAATGACAAGGTCATCAGCAAACTGAAGATTGTTGACTAAATTATTATTAAGAATGGAATTTAGTTTTCTTATATACAAAATATACAGAATAGGACTCAAGATGCCTCCTTGACATACACCTTTGCTCGAAAATCTAGGGCCTAAAAATTTATTATCTATTTTGACATACACTTTTCTATCCGTGAGAAAAGCATATATCCAATAAGCAATTTTTACAGGTAAGAAAGATAATAGAGATTCAAACAAAATACCATGATTAACGTTATTAAATGCACCTTCTATATCAAAAAACACTGCTATTGTATACTCCATATTCTTTTGAGCTGTAGTGACGTCCAAAAAAAAAATGTGCTAAGCTTTCTTGAGCCGAAAGTCCTCGCCTAAACCCAAACTGGTTTAAAGGTAAAATTGAGTTCTTTTCTATGAAGAATTCCAATCTTTGTTTGATTAGCTGTTCAAATAATTTACCAGCACAAGACGTTAAAGCGATAGGACGATAAGAATCGGGATGAGATGCAATTTTTCCAGGTTTTAAAATAGGAACCAAGCAGTCCATTTTCCAATTAGGAGGAATTGTGCAATCTTGCCATAAAATATTATAAATTTGTAAAAGCTTATAAAGATTGTCAGTGTTAAGTAGCTGAAACATCTTGTACGATAAACTATCTAATCCACAAGCAGTGTTTTTTCTAGATTTCAGAGCTGCAGTTAATTCGTCAAAAGAAAATGGATCAGTGAGGAATGACTGATTATCTGGTAAACTATTGTCCTTCACAATTGGCCTGTTATTTTGCACAAAGTCAGGCGTGTATTTACGTAAAAAATCACTGACCCACGAAAAATCACTATTTTGCTTTTTATATGTTTTATGTGTAAGTTTTCTCATGTTACCCCATACTACTGAAACTGGTGTCAATCGATTTAATTTTGTACAGAATTCTATCCAACTACTTAGTCTTTCTCTCTTAATGGTAAGTTTTTTAGCAGCTTGTAATCTTTTGAAATTAATATATTTTTCTTGAGAAGGATTATTCTTAAAATCAAGATAGGCTTGCTTGCTTTCCTGGACAGCTTTAGCGCAATTACTATTCCACCAAGGAACTGTTCGATATTTTGATTTTAAGTTTTGAGTAGCAATGTTACGTGATTCGGACCGAGAGGTACGAGAGGGAATTGACTTTTGTGCAGCTGTCAAAATGATTTGACAAAAAGAGTTGTACACAGATGAGAAAGTAATATGTAGTTGTATGAATCTATTGGATTACTAATAGGGTTACATTGAAAATTATCTAAATCCTTATTAACAATTGAAGAATACAACTTCCAATCAACTAATCTATGATTAATGCGATTGTTAAAATCATTTTCATCCTGAAAATTGTTTTGAGAGTTAAAACATTGTGAACTACTATTGAATGTAATCTTAGTAAATGTTGGCAAATGATAACTGCCCAATGGATCGTCGTGTACTGACCATTCGCAGCGAAGAGCTAATGAAGGAGATACCATAGTCAAGTCCAAACCATTGGGTCTCCAAGAATGAGAACCGACAGTTGTGACCTGACCATCATTCAACAGGACTAAATTGCATTCATCTAAACACTCAAGAATATCCTTACCTCTGGAATCCGATAACGGACATCCCCAAATTGAGTGATGAGCATTGAAGTCACCAGCTATAATCGTCGGCCTATGGAGAGAATTCAAGAAATGTTTAAACTTATTTTTAGAGAAACTGGGAATACAATTTGTTGGACAATATATACTGGCTATTGAAATAGTGTTCTGATGTAGTTCTAAATGTATTACAATTGTTTGAAGAGAGTTGTCAAAATAAGATGTTACTTTTTGATATTTTAATGATGTATGGATTAAAATAGCAACACCATTATGCTTGTTGCCACAGTCATTACGTTCAATATGATAACCTTTGATTTTAAACTGCTTCTGAGGCTTTAGCCATGTTTCACATATAATTGCGATATGAATAAAATGGTCATAAAGAAATTTCGTAAAAATAAGTTGATTGCTTAATAAGCTTTGAGCATTCCACTGTACGATATTCAATTGATTGGGGGTGAATTGTGGGGATTTGATTGCTTACCAAAAGTATTTTTTAAGACCTCTAAAACACTTTTAGAATTTATAGAAGTATTTTGAGTATTATGCAAAGAAACACATTTAGTTATGGTTTCAACTAATAATGAGAGACACTTGCTGTCAGTATTGAGCAGTGTAAACAAATCTACATTATTTTTTGTCTTACTTTCTAATTTGGGAAAATTTAAAGGATTTGTAATATCTGCATAAGAAGCAGGCTTATATTTATTTCTATTTTCAATGATTTTCTGTTTTTTAACTGGGCATATTGGAGACACACTAGTATGATTGCCATCACAATGAATGCAAGTAGCTTTTTCGATAGAAACTGTACAAGTCTTATAGTTATGATTTTCTTTACATATACTACATTTTTCAGAATTTTTACAATATTTTGCCGAATGTCCGTATCTCAAACATTTGTAACATTGCTTAACTGGTGGTATATATTGAGACACATCATGTCTCCAACCACCAATATCTATATGATTTGGCAAAATGGAAGTGGCAAATGTCACTATTACTGTAGTTGTAGGTTGTAATATAAAACCCTCAGTCACATTTATTTTTTTCATTATTCTTTTTATTGTTATTATTTTTTTTGTACTTGTTATCATAGTAAATATTCTCTTGTTTGATATAATGGTAGGTACATTTCTTATAACTCCGGACACCTCAGTTGTAGCAGCAGGAATACTGGCTTTGAATTTGTATTCTTTCAAGAAGGTATTATTATTTAAAAAGGCATTCGCCAAGTCTGGTTTTTCAAAATAAATACCTATCTTAAACTTATTGATATTTCTTAAAAATTTGACGCCTTTGTTAAAGCGCTTTAAACAAGTTGACAAAGAAAGAAGATCTCTTGTTCCAATTGGTTTCTGGATGTCTGATGACTCAACAAAAACCACAAATTCAGTGCCGCTAATTTCTTCCGGATATCTGCGTATATAGTCAGTAACGTAATAAGGCTTGTACCTATCTGCATTGCTTATTTCTTCATCACTGTCCGAAGAGGACATATCCGTTTCTACCAACCTTACCTCATCTGTCTCCCTATCTGCATCACCAGACTCCGGTTCATCCTCCTTTTTTTTTCTTTTTCTCGAACTCCGCTTCCCCATATCTGCTTATAATATTATTTAATGCCTATATGTTATATACCTCTTTTGTTTGTGTTTTATTAAGTAACTGACTACAATTAAAAAATTACAAATAAAATATTTTAAAGAGCCCGCCTTTACTATGTGAAGTTCCCGCGCTTTTCCAAAACATTTTCATTTCAAATGACAGCATTGCCAAATGTCAAATGTCCGATAACAGAGGCGCGTTCAGGGCTACGTTCCAAAACATCACCCGGAGTGAGTAGGTGGTGGGGGGAGAGTGGCCGGTTAGGGTGGTCGGAGTGTTGGTTGTTTTAGAACGGCAAGAGTGTTGTCTGCTTGGTTTACATAACCAAATATACAAAAATAAGAAAATATATAATTCATCGGCGCGTCCGTTCGCTTTAATGCATGGATTACATTCCTCTGTTTCATCTACGAAAATGCTAAAACCAACAGAATATGAATTCTGTTAAATCGCGGCCTAACCTAGCTTCAGCGGAAATGAAGGCCAATTTTACAATCGTGTCACTTACGATACCTATAGTCTTTGGAATTTAAAATTAAGTTATTGTCGACTTTACGAAGCGCATCCTCGCTCTTCGAGATGCACAAATTGTGTGTGAATATGAAATCTTTGTAATAACGATCACACACAACTTTAAAATCCACACAATTTCCCGCCAAATCCAATCGAGTGAAATTACACCTTGCTATATTATGCGGGTGAGATTCTACTCGATCGAGTGCACTCCGTAGCGTTTTAGGACACCCCACTCCAACACTCTCGAGTGCACCTGAAATGTTTTAGGACATACTTCGGGTGACCGAGTGCACTCGGGTGATGTTTTGGAACGTAGCCCAGGGCCTTCGCGCGAAGTACAACTTTTCGCTCTAACCCCGTTCAATGCCTTCGAGCGTGACAACCGGGTGAAACAACCGGCCCGTTCAAGACCTTTGAGTGTCGGCGCGAGTTACAACCGAACAACCATCGAATTTGATGGTTGTAAAACGCTCTGACGTTTATGACTGAAATACTCTTACGTGATTGGATGATATTGGCGGCCATATTCTATAATGTCATCTACTAGAAAGAGAAAGAAATAAAAAATCATGTGAAAGAGGGAGATAAAAGATTTGGTTGCTGCAATCCGTTCAACGCCTTTGAGCGAGTTAAAAAACAACCGGACAACTACACCCAGAGGCTCTGAACGCGCCTCAGAGGCGCGTTCAGCGCCTTCGCGCGAAGTACAACTTTTCGCTCTAACCCCGTTCAATGCCTTCGAGCGTGACAACCGGGTGAAACAACCGGCCCGTTCAAGACCTTTGAGTGTCGGCGCGAGTTACAACCGAACAGAGGCGCGTTCAGGGCCTTCGCGCGAAGTACAACTTTTCGCTCTAACCCCGTTCAATGCCTTCGAGCGTGACAACCGGGTGAAACAACCGGCCCGTTCAAGATCTTTGAGTGTCGGCGCGAGTTACAACCGAACAACCATCGAATTTGATGGTTGTAAAACGCTCTGACGTTTATGACTGAAATACTCTTACGTGATTAGATGATATTGGCGGCCATATTCTATAATGTCATCTACTAGAAAGAGAGAGAAATAAAAAATCATGTGAAAGAGGGAGATAAAAGATTTGGTTGCTGCAATCCGCGCTGAACGCGCCTCAGAACAAAGAACAACCATCGAATTTGAGGCGCGTTCAGAGCCTCTGGGTGTAGTTGTCCGGTTGTTTTTTAACTCGCTCAAAGGCGTTGAACGCGTTGCAGAAGTCACAATCAGCAGAGGCGCGGATAGCGGGATGATGTTCGATTCGATTGTTTTTCTAGTCTCAGTCAATTGTAGATCAAGGTAGTTTTCCAATTACAGAGCATAATGCGACTCAGTGGCGCACAATGCCGAATTATGCTGATGCTTAATTGGAACGTGAATTAGTTTTCAAATGCACCAGCAGAGTGCGCTAAGTTCAGTGTTGAAAAAAAGAAATATTCATAGAGTTATGTAGCAATAACCTCATTAATGTGTAAATAATGTGGTATACATAATAATTGGTTGAAAACTATTTACGGTTATTTTAAGTAATTTGGATTTTGATTATTTCATTACCATTTTTTTGTTTTGAGTAATTTTTGTACCTTCATCCATACTTATATTTATTTTTTAACACAGTTTGAATTAACTTTGATTATTTCAAAAAAACTACAATGAAACGAAAGCTTTAAAAATTTTTCAACAATAAATAATATTACTAACGATTATATATAAATAAAACATTTCGATCAATGCCAACTTAAAGAAAAAACACTTGTTAATTTTCTGTCACTGAGTTGGTATCGATTGCACGCATCACACGAAAACATTGCTTTTGAGAGTGCTCGATTGTGCGAAGTGTTGCTGTAGTTGGAACATTCAACGTTAAGCATTATGCCGCATAATGCGCTCTAGTGCGGTAATTGGAAAACTACCCAAGGTTGCGTTGCGTGCACGCAACAGTATATAGTACGTTACGCGTGAATTTTGAATAATAACTTTAAAGCATTAATAGTTTGCAACTTTTTTGAAAAATTTAAGGAAGACGGTCTTGAAAACACCGATTGTAAATCCCGATGATTATGTAACCATAGTGCCAATTTACCATAAAAACGAATTTTTCAATTTAACGTTATAATCAATCGCCCTATCTATCCATCCATCTATATTTCATATAAGTTATAGGTAATGATGTATTTGTGTATGTAAATTGAATCACAAGTCAATCGTTTGTAAACAATTGCGCAAACACAACTTTATACTTACCTATGTATTTTTTCGAGTGAATTTCTTCTCACGCGCTTTACTAAATTACCAATAGATAGACTAAGCATTGATTATAACAGAGGCGCGTTCAGGGCCTTCGCGCGAAATACAACTTTTCGCTCTAACCCCGTTCAATGCCTTCGAGCGTGACAACCGGGTGAAAGAAGAGGCTCTGGGTGTAGTTGTCCGGTTGTTTTTTAACTCGCTCAAAGGCGTTGAACGGATTGCAGCAACCAAATCTTTTATCTCCCTCTTTCACATGATATTTTATTTCTCTCTCTTTCTAGTAGATGACATTATAGAATATGGCCGCAATATCATCCAATCACGTACGAGTATTTCAGTCATAAACGTCAGAGCGTTTTACAACCATCAAATTCGATGGTTGTTCGGTTGTAACTCGCGCCGACATTCAAAGGTCTTGAACGGGCCGGTTGTTTCACCCGGTTGTCACGCTCGAAGGCATTGAGGCGCGTTCAGCGCCTCTGGGTGTAGTTGTCCGGTTGTTTTTTAACTCGCTCAAAGGCGTTGAACGAATTGCAGCAACCAAATCTTTTATCTCTCTCTTTCACATGATGTTTTATTTCTCTCTCTTTCTAGTAGATGACATTATAGAATATGGCCGCCAATATCATCTAATCACGTAAGAGTATTTCAGTCATAAATGTCAGAGCGTTTTACAACCATCAAATTCGATGGTTATTCGGTTGTAACTCGCGCCGACACTCAAAGGTCTTGAACGGGCCGGTTGTTTCACCCGGTTGTCACGCTCGAAGGCATTGAACGGGGATAGAGCGAAAAGTTGTACTTCGCGCGAAGGCCCTGAACGCGCCTCTGAACGGGGTTAGAGCGAAAAGAGGCGTGTTCGGGTAGCCTGTGGTGGCGTTTTTAGCATTATCAAAATTGGCGTTGATGTAAAGCGTTCGGTTAGAAGGTTATGAAATTTTTGCCATTTTTGCTCCACACCCTAACCGAACGCTATATTATCAATATGTCAAAGTCATAAGCTATTATAACCTAAATTTATTTTCAGTTTCCAGATTCTGGAT
This sequence comes from Schoenobius gigantellus, assembly GCA_963935595.1. Classification (NCBI taxonomy): domain Eukaryota; kingdom Metazoa; phylum Arthropoda; class Insecta; order Lepidoptera; family Crambidae; genus Schoenobius; species Schoenobius gigantellus. Next base: position 41,189,829 of record OZ012541.1, on the reverse strand, counting down.
GTATTATGATGTAATAAGCTCGCTTCATGATTAATGTTCACTAATTTCCATAAATAATGAAAATAAAATTTATTTCGTTAAAACTTATTCAATCGTGTCAAAAATTTTACGTTTAGTAAACGTCAAAAATCTTAAATGTCAAAAACTGCCACTTTTGACCCTCTTCGATAGCTGGGGCGAAATTGGCAGTTCACAATGCCATTTTTGACATTTTTTCGGCTATCCGAACGATTGACGTAAACAGATAAAAATGCAACTTTTGTTCACATTTCTTCTAACCGAACGCTCCATGTGTCAATTTTGTCATTTTTAAAAGTTATTTTTGCCACCTCGATGCTATCCGAACGCGCCTAAGTTGTACTTCGCGCGAAGGCCCTGAACGCGCCTCAGGAATTTATATACCACAGATGAGAAATTACATTGTTGCCAAATTCAGAGGATTTCCCTAAATCCTAGGGGTTTTTGCAGGTCTTTGAGGTTTTTTGGAGGTTTTGATATCACGAAATTTATCTAGGGGATTTTCTGAAGGTTTTCTACTATTCTAACCAAATGGCAAATTCCTTTTTATATCAGACAAGACCGACAATTTATTCACCAAATAGAATGAATGGGACACTAAAACTTACGAGTATTAGCTGGCAACACATTATGTTACCATTGAACTGTCTTGTTTATCATAATTCCGGCTAAAAGACTGTTTTCCACAGCCTCACACAGACATTTATAACGAAAAATCCGAATCGACAGACACACGGCTATGTATGTGAAATAAATTAAAATAGATAATTTGAAGAAAACTTCTAAGTTTTTTATTGTCAATATTAGAAAGCTTATGTATATGACATGGCCAAAATAGTCAGAAGTTTTTTATCAATCAAACTGGAGAAACTAGGGGTTTTTTAAATGTATTTGGGGGGGAAGGTGGAAAAAATCTGGCAACACTGAGAAAGTAATATGTTTACAATTATATACGTTGAAAAAAGCGCGGGAACTTCACATAGTAAAGGCGGGCTCTTTAAAATATTTTATTTGTAATTTTTTAATTGTAATCAGTTACTTAATAAAACACAAACAAAAGAGGTATATAACATATAGGCATTAAATAATATTATAAGCAGATATGGGGAAGCGGAGTTCAAGAAAAAGAAAAAAAAAGGAGGATGAACCGGAGTCTGGTGATGCAGATAGGGAGACAGATGAGGTAAGGTTGGTAGAAACGGATATGTCCTCTTCGGACAGTGATGAAGAAATAAGCAATGCAGATAGGTACAAGCCTTATTATGTTACTGACTATATACGCAGATATCCGGAAGAAATTAGCGGCACTGAATTTGTGGTTTTTGTTGAGTCATCAGACATCCAGAAACCAATTGGAACAAGAGATCTTCTTTCTTTGTCAACTTATTTAAAGCGCTTTAACAAAGGCGTCAAATTTTTAAGAAATATCAATAAGTTTAAGATAGGTATTTATTTTGAAAAACCAGACTTGGCGAATGCCTTTTTAAATAATAATACCTTCTTGAAAGAATACAAATTCAAAGCCAGTATTCCTGCTGCTACAACTGAGGTGTCCGGAGTTATAAGAAATGTACCTACCATTATATCAAACAAGAGAATATTTACTATGATAACAAGTACAAAAAAAATAATAACAATAAAAAGAATAATGAAAAAAATAAATGTGACTGAGGGTTTTATATTACAACCTACAACTACAGTAATAGTGACATTTGCCACTTCCATTTTGCCAAATCATATAGATATTGGTGGTTGGAGACATGATGTGTCTCAATATATACCTCCAGTTAAGCAATGTTACAAATGTTTGAGATACGGACATTTGGCAAAATATTGTAAAAATTCTGAAAAATGTAGTATATGTAAAGAAAATCATAACTATAAGACTTGTACAGTTTCTATCGAAAAAGCTACTTGCATTCATTGTGATGGCAATCATACTAGTGTGTCTCCAATATGCCCAGTTAAAAAACAGAAAATCATTGAAAATAGAAATAAATATAAGCCTGCTTCTTATGCAGATATTACAAATCCTTTAAATTTTCCCAAATTAGAAAGTAAGACAAAAAATAATTTAGATTTGTTTACACTGCTCAATACTGACAGCAAGTGTCTCTCATTATTAGTTGAAACCATAACTAAATGTGTTTCTTTGCATAATACTCAAAATACTTCTATAAATTCTAAAAGTGTTTTAGAGGTCTTAAAAAATACTTTTGGTAAGCAATCAAATCCCCACAATTCACCCCCAATCAATTGAATATCGTACAGTGGAATGCTCAAAGCTTATTACGCAATCAACTTATTTTTACGAAATTTCTTTATGACCATTTTATTCATATCGCAATTATATGTGAAACATGGCTAAAGCCTCAGAAGCAGTTTAAAATCAAAGGTTATCATATTGAACGTAATGACTGTGGCAACAAGCATAATGGTGTTGCTATTTTAATCCATACATCATTAAAATATCAAAAAGTAACATCTTATTTTGACAACTCTCTTCAAACAATTGTAATACATTTAGAACTAAATCAGAACACTATTTCAATAGCCAGTATATATTGTCCAACAAATTGTATTCCCAGTTTCTCTAAAAATAAGTTTAAACATTTCTTGAATTCTCTCCATAGGCCGACGATTATAGCTGGTGACTTCAATGCTCATCACTCAATTTGGGGATGTCCGTTATCGGATTCCAGAGGTAAGGATATTCTTGAGTGTTTAGATGAATGCAATTTAGTCCTGTTGAATGATGGTCAGGTCACAACTGTCGGTTCTCATTCTTGGAGACCCAATGGTTTGGACTTGACTATGGTATCTCCTTCATTAGCTCTTCGCTGCGAATGGTCAGTACACGACGATCCATTGGGCAGTTATCATTTGCCAACATTTACTAAGATTACATTCAATAGTAGTTTACAATGTTTTAACTCTCAAAACAATTTTCAGGGTGAAAATGATTTTAACAATCGCATTAATCATAGATTAGTTGATTGGAAGTTGTATTCTTCAATTGTTAATAAGGATTTAGATAATTTTCAATGCAACCCTATTAGTAATCCAATAGATTCATACAACTCTTTTTGTCAAATCATTTTGACAGCTGCACAAAAGTCAATTCCCTCTCGTACCTCTCGGTCCGAATCACGTAACATTGCTACTCAAAACTTAAAATCAAAATATCGAACAGTTCCTTGGTGGAATAGTAATTGCGCTAAAGCTGTCCAGGAAAGCAAGCAAGCCTATCTTGATTTTAAGAATAATCCTTCTCAAGAAAAATATATTAATTTCAAAAGATTACAAGCTGCTAAAAAACTTACCATTAAGAGAGAAAGACTAAGTAGTTGGATAGAATTCTGTACAAAATTAAATCGATTGACACCAGTTTCAGTAGTATGGGGTAACATGAGAAAACTTACACATAAAACATATAAAAAGCAAAATAGTGATTTTTCGTGGGTCAGTGATTTTTTACGTAAATACACGCCTGACTTTGTGCAAAATAACAGGCCAATTGTGAAGGACAATAGTTTACCAGATAATCAGTCATTCCTCACTGATCCATTTTCTTTTGACGAATTAACTGCAGCTCTGAAATCTAGAAAAAACACTGCTTGTGGATTAGATAGTTTATCGTACAAGATGTTTCAGCTACTTAACACTGACAATCTTTATAAGCTTTTACAAATTTATAATATTTTATGGCAAGATTGCACAATTCCTCCTAATTGGAAAATGGACTGCTTGGTTCCTATTTTAAAACCTGGAAAAATTGCATCTCATCCCGATTCTTATCGTCCTATCGCTTTAACGTCTTGTGCTGGTAAATTATTTGAACAGCTAATCAAACAAAGATTGGAATTCTTCATAGAAAAGAACTCAATTTTACCTTTAAACCAGTTTGGGTTTAGGCGAGGACTTTCGGCTCAAGAAAGCTTAGCACATTTTTTTTTTTGGACGTCACTACAGCTCAAAAGAATATGGAGTATACAATAGCAGTGTTTTTTGATATAGAAGGTGCATTTAATAACGTTAATCATGGTATTTTGTTTGAATCTCTATTATCTTTCTTACCTGTAAAAATTGCTTATTGGATATATGCTTTTCTCACGGATAGAAAAGTGTATGTCAAAATAGATAATAAATTTTTAGGCCCTAGATTTTCGAGCAAAGGTGTATGTCAAGGAGGCATCTTGAGTCCTATTCTGTATATTTTGTATATAAGAAAACTAAATTCCATTCTTAATAATAATTTAGTCAACAATCTTCAGTTTGCTGATGACCTTGTCATTTATTGTAAAGGTACTAATGTATTAGATATTCAATTAACATTAAATAATAATCTAGTGAAGCTGGCAGATTATTTCTCAGAACTTGATTTAAATGTTAGCCTTTTAAAAAGTAAAGTTGTAATATTTTGCCCAAAATACAGTTCTCTACCTCTAATTAATATTACATACAGCAATCATACTTTGCCTATTGATAATTCAGTTAAATTCTTGGGTGTTATTTTTCACGAAAATCTTACGTGGGATTTATATGTTGATTGCTTGGTGAGCAGAGCTTTAAAAGCCACTAATGTAATTAGGTCCGTTACTGGATTGAAATGGGGTGCTGATCCTAAAATTGTGTTAATGCTTTATAAAGCTTTGGTCAGAAGTCATTTTGAGTATGCTTTCTTTTGTTACGCTTCCGATCCAAAATACATAGATGTTATTGATAAAATACAGAATAAGAACTTACGATTAATACTAGGTGCTATGAACACTTCCCCAATAAATTCTATGCAGGTCGAATGTCATTTACCACCAATGGTTATTCGCTTTGAATTTTTAAAACTTAAATTTCTTTTTAAACTCTTATCGCGTTCGAATAACGATCTTTTAAATAAATTAAATGTATGTTCCACTAACACTTTTCTTTCAAAGAATTTCTCACATTTTATAAGTTTAAAAGAACAATGTAATATATTTTGTAGTACTACTTTACATTGTTATAGTGGCTCATATGCTAGTAAATTCTGTGACATTCATATTGTCCTACATAAAGATTTTAAAGATAAATATGATGTTTACGAAAGTCTACAGGCTTATAATGATTATCGATCAGTTTATACAGATGGTTCAAAGACGAATGTAAGTGTTGCAGTAGCTATGTATGATACAGGTAGTAAAACTGGACATAGTTTTAAAATGTGCCAAAATGCCAGCATATTTTCTGCTGAGGCGAATGCTATAATGGTTGCTCTTAACTACATTCAACAGTTCAGCCAATACAAAAAATGGATTATTATTACTGACAGCATGAGTGTGTTGATGGCTTTGAGAAATCCTTCCTTTTCATCAGTCACAAATCATTTAATATATAATATCCGAGATCAGATACATCATTTAAAAATAAATTATCAAATAGACATTATATTATTTTGGACTCCAGCTCATATCGGTGTATATGGAAACGAGGAAGTAGATATACTGGCCAAAACTATGAACACTCTAGACGTACCTATAAAAAACATACCAATTTCATATACTGATTGTACAGCTCTAATCAAGAAAGAAATATTGAAGCTATGGGAAGAACACTGGAATAGTACTTTGCTCATAAAAGGGAAGTGGTATCGAGAAATAAATAATAAAATAAAACAACCCTGGTTCAATAGACACAATTACATAAACAGAAGATTTTTTACTATTATTTGCCGTTTGCGAATTGGGCACGGTCGATTCAATGACCATTTGTACCGGCTAGGCATGACTTCTTCCCCATCGTGCAACTGGTGCAACACCACCTTACCTCAATCTCTGCATCACCTTTTTTACGAATGTCCAATTTTTGCCCTGCAAAGAAACATTTTATTAGAAGAAATTTCAAAAATAATGAAACACCAGCAAGATCTACCGCGCTCTTTACAAAAACTTCTTTCCATTGAAAAATGCTTTGAAGCAATTTATGAATATGTAACCTCTACGTTTGGCGATTTGTGAATTCAAAAGAAGAATGAATAACAATAGTTTATTGCATACAGACTAGGCTGTATGGTTGACGCCTTTGCCTTTCCCAAATGGGATAAACAAAATTAAAAAAATAAAAAAGAAAATTATATACGTTTTTGTGTTTTTTTCGTGTAAAATATTTTTTGCCAAGTTAATTTAGATACATTGCAAATTATCTAAAATATCATTTCGTAACAATTTTTTTACGTAAGGTGTATTTGTTTTGTGCAGTGTAATCTTACGCATTAAGAATTTATTTGCCGTGAATCATCGTCCAAAAAAGGTATCAGTTATGTTTTTACGGGATTCTTTGCGTTTTTAGTTTTAAAAACTAATATTACTAATAATTTATATAACAGTATTTAAACAATAATGTTTGCGTTTAGTGAATTGCTTGCATATTTCATTTATTAATTGAACACAACACACTAATCAGCCATAAATAAATTACTATACGAGGTGTATCATCTATGAGTAGCCCTCCTCACCCTTCTTGGAAGAAGGACAAGAAGGAAGAAGTTCTTCCTTAGAGCTCTTCACACATAATGAAGATAATATATATTATAGCATCTAATATAAAAATATATTATCTTAAAGGACAACACACAGTTAGGATACAATAATATATTGCAACTGCATCATTGTATTAGAGGCAGTCTTGCGAGTCACCGGTTTCGTTCCTTATACAGAGTGTTTTGTTTTTGCCATGAACCGCAAATTGACTGCTGTTGCTAGATGTATAAGTACTTGACAGGTCATCTGATGACGAATGGGACAGTGAATTTGATCATATATGTATTGCATCGAGAAGAAAAAGTGCAAAATCTGGGAAGAGGATCACATTAGAACCAAAAAAGAGCGCTAGATAGAACATACTGTTGTTTATCTTAAGATAAATATCGCCGATTATATTAACACATATTTCAATATCTTAAGATGTTGTTGCTATGTTAAGATATCTTTTACATATCGGTCAGTATCTTAAGATGCCGTAATGTAAAATATATATTATACTAACTGTGTGATTGAAATGTTAGGTTAGCGATACATCGCAGATAAGATATACCTATTTTATAGTATCTTCATTGAGTGTGATGGGCTTAATTCATGGATCACTATTTTATAGAGGCCAATTACTAACATCCATAGTAGTAGGGCTCGTTGTCTAGACTTCAGCTCACTCTCACCACACTCATCACCATCACCTTACTTCTTCATTGGTGTAATTGTTGTATTTACAGCAACAACAATGGAGTGGTTGTTTGGTCATCGCATGACTCCAGATGAAATGTTGCGCAAAAACCAGCGTGCTCTGAACCATGCCATGCGCGATTTGGACAGAGAACGCATGAAAATGGAGCAGCAGGAGAAGAAAGTCATCTCTGATATAAAGAAGCTAGCTAAAGAAGGACAAATGGTTTGTTATTTAATTATAAATTTCCAAAGATTGAACAACATAAATAAGTAGAATCTATTGTTTCAATTTGCCACTCCAAAATTAACCTTTTTGTTAGTACTATACACGGTGTTTCATAATAACCAATAAATAAATCAATGCGTTATCTAAAACTAATTATTAAAATGTATTTACACGTAATGTCATTCAACCCAAATTTTCATGTATATCATAGTATCATCATCATGTCTATGATTTACATGAAAATTTTGGGTTGAATGACATTACGGGTAACCACAATTTAATAATTAGTTTTAGATAACGCATTAATTATTTATTAATTATTATGAAACACCGTGTATAGTATCTTACCATGTTTTGTTAAAAAAAATAATTATATTAAAATTAGATAAACTTTTGATGTCTTAATCTAATGCAACCTTATTGTAAGATATGGAGCCAATAACATCATAATAATACTTCTTTTATCCATTTTTATCCAAGTTTTTAACTAAATCCCATTTATGTTGAAAAAATGATGAATAAATCAATAAAGAAGAAAAATTGTTGTTGTCCTTGTATTGATGCCTTGACCAATGAAGCCATCAAGCTCTTACCAGCCCTGACGAAATTCTTAACTGCATTAATCCCCTTTATTCTTTGTGAAGCCAAAGTAGTTACTGTTAATAATTATGTATCAAAATCCAATTTACCAATCTTTACAGAATTCTTGAAAACTGCTTAAGAGTAAAGAAAACTTACAAATATTTTTATATATGACTACATTTTCTTTAAAAATGCTAAATAAATTGAGAAAATAATGAATAAATCAATAAAGTAAAAATTATCACAAATTATTTCATTATTTATAATGGTGCACACTTGTTCTGTATACGGAATGTTTCTCGACCGCAAAATACAATAAGGAATTAAGATTCCATAGATTTCCCCGCGACGCGAGGTATATTTATTCCTATAATTTCTTATTATTAATTAACCAAATTGGTATTGTCTAGTACTATTATACTAATAAAAAGGTTAAAGCATAACTTCAAGATATAAAAAATCTATGCACTATGAGAGTTTAGTGCAATAATAAAAAATACTTCTTAGTTAATTTTCAACTATATTTGAATAAACTCTAGAATAAATGTGTCGCCGCTGCCTATTTTCCCGTGGATGTGGATGATTTCCCGAAAAAAAACGACTAAAATAGTTGTGTAATTTAAAATATAGTTTATAGTTAATTCTGAACTATGAATAAACTCTATAATACATGTATCGCCGCTACCTAGCCTAGGTATCTTCCCGTGGATATCGAAAGAGACGACAAAAAGGTAATAGCATATAAGTGAGTTTCCTAATCCTTAATTAATAAGGATTAGGAAACTCACTTATATGCTATTACTGTACCAAAAAACAGTTTTATTATGTGATTGGGGCACATTTTTTTACTGAATTTTACTGTTGGTGGCAGATGATCTTTAATGACCAATAAGCTGAGCTTGGTATGGTGTGTGGTTTCTGTCTGAAGTTCCCTATATATTATCCATCCTTCTCTGTTGTTCCCTCACTGCTGAGTATCATAACCACATATACATATAATGCGGCTCCAGAGTGCTTGGGCCGGGGTTGAATGGACCGCCTGATAAATTCTACCACCCACTGCTTGATTAACGAGGTCGGACCATTGAGCCGGTGTTCTGCCCATAGCGTGGTTGCTAATATAAATGCGAGCTAATATTAAATGCCTCCCCAGACTATGTTTAGACAATTGCATAATATGTCTGAAGAAGTTCAGGACTTCTTGGCAGGTATCGGCTACAAAGCTTTGCAGGGCATTGGAGTGTCACACCCAGCCCAGGCACACTTTCTGTCTGTCCTCCCCAATACAGCTTCAGAGTGTCCATAGGGAGCGTCCTTGGGTTTTCGAATTTCATATGTATATTTATCCGAGGCTCCAACAGTAAAGGAAAACATTGTGAGGCAACAAAAAAGCAATTCAAAGGTGTATGTGAAATTGACCAAACCGCACTGGGCCAGCGTGGGTAGGCTCGAACCCCTCCGTGGGGATGTATATGAGCTGTAATGATGATACAGCTTCACCTTGATTTTATTTAAAGCAGGCGAAAGCTTTGGTGTGCCCTCAAGCCTTGCTGGCGAAGCAATCCTGCTGGATTTCTAGTGGTCAGGCATCACCAAAACGGTGTCCCACTGTCTGAATAGATTCGCCAGTGGGTTCAAGCCAGACAGGGAGCGACGAAACATAAACGCGCCTCTAAGGCTCGAGACGTTTAGGTTCATCGTGTGGGAGGCGGTGAGAAGTGACCGGGTACATCCTATGATGATGCAAATATTTATATTGGCGTCTCACGCATGGGCAGTGATGTACCGCGTCTACGCTGGCTGCTGTGTATTTTTTTGTGTAAAATAATATTTTTTGATTGCTTTCAGTATTGTTTTCATGTATAAATGTAGTCCCAATTTGCAAACAAAATTATTCTCATACTAGATACTGAACACGGGCTTATTAGTATCAATCAACCTTCAGCCAGAAACCTATAAAAATCTATCAAGAATAACACTATAAAATAAAAGAATGTTACGCCTGTTTTTGTGCTTTGATAAATTTTGTTAATTTAAATTTACCAAAGTCTCAAGTTTGTCATGAAGATGGAAAATATGTGCAGGACGCAGTGAAGATAATGGCGAAGGACTTGGTGCGCACGCGGCGCTACGTGCGGAAGTTTATGCTAATGAAGGCGAACATCCAAGCCGTGTCGCTAAAGATCCAGACGTTGAAGTCACAGAACACCATGGCGCAGGCAATGCGCGGCGTCACGCGTGCCATGGCAACCATGAACCGGCAGCTCAACATGCCGCAAATACAGAAGATACTGCAGGTACTTACGAGCGTTCTTGGACTTTTAAATCAGTAACTGATTCCAGATTATTAACTTAACTATTAGCTTAACTATCAGCTAACATTTGAGGCAACTTCTGCACGCAAATTTGGCAAAATTTATTGGAAAAATGTTGTATTGCATTAAGTAGCCGTTACAATTTATATCTTACAAGTGCATACTGTCAGTGTTAGGACCGAGCCACAGCTACCGTCGACATGATGAGTGACTCAGCATGTGATGAACTAAATACCGCGTAGCATACTGCTCTGAGCTGAGGTGATTTCGAAACAAAAGTTTCTCTACGACGTTAGTACAATTGCTCCTCTGCGACGCTCAAGTCGCGTCGCCGATAGATGTGGCTAAGCGGTTAAAGAGGTAAATTTAACCACTCTAACTTTCCAAGCTAGGCAAAAAAAAGCAGTGATGTAAAATATCAGAGCATTTGAATCCTTTTGAAATCTTATTGGTAGTATGGAAGAGGATAAAATCGCATGAGAACATTTACCATTTTTAGGAGTGGGTGGGAAATAAATTTACTTGATATGCAGTATGAATTTAAAAATACTGTTTTAATTTTCTTACTTTACAACCTAAACCTAAGCTTCGAGTCAGAAATCAGAGTGGGTGAATGAGTGGTTCAAAGTAACTGCAATATCAATTAATACTTCATCAAAGCAAAACAAAGCGAACAGACAATTGACATCAATGAACCAATATACCAGTAGTAGTTTCTATCGTGTCTGTGATCTTGGTTCTTGTTCTACAAGAACAAAGTATTGTTCTACAAGAACAAAGTATTGTTCTACAATACTTTGTTCTACAAGTTATTTATTAACAAAAAAAGTAGAATGGATTCATGGTTTGTTCTATCATATCATTACAAAACGGTATTAATTGTAGCAGCAAATTAAATTTCACGTCAGGAATTCGAGAAGCAGTCAGAAATAATGGACATGAAGGAGGAGATGATGAACGACTCCATTGACGAGGCGATGGAAGCCGACGACGATGAGGAAGAGAGGTCAGTTATGACTTTCTTACTCACTGCACAAATAGCTATTGTCAGTAATTCAGTTGGATCTGCCTATCCCCAATTGCTCGACCTAAAGAAAGGAGGAATTTGGTTTTATGAGAAGGCCCCGCAACAAACTGTGTGGAGAGTCCTAGTGTAGGGCCAGGGGCGAATCTACCTAAGGGCTTTTTGGGCCTCAGCCCTGGGCCCCGTTTATACAAAAGGCCCCCAACCCCCATTAAAAACAATAGACGATACGTACCTACTTGTTTTTAAGTAAAGAAAATATCTAAAATAAAAAAAAAACAATCATAAGTTTGGCAACCCAGATCGATCAACCTGTTTGCGCGACTATCAAACGAAACAGGGAATTCCCCTGTCTATTGAAAGCTTGATTTATAATAATGTCGTGGAATTTGTATGTAGCTACTGTACTTACATAAACACGAACTCTTATTAAATAAATATTTTTAATTCTCAATTTTTTCTATACCGTACATCTACATCACTATAGAAAACAATTTCTTGACAAAATGACACTTAGTTGAATAATTGATAGGCCCTCGAGTAGTATTAGCCCAGGGCCCCACAAATTCACGATCCACCCCTTTGTAGGCTACACACCTGACGAAAAGCCATCGGGAGATAAGGAGTCTAGCCAAAGTACATTATACAGCATACATGAGAACAACCACAATATGAGATTGACATAAATTACGTAATCTCATTGTGTAATTCCTTTACATCACTACATTTGTTTCAACATAATACACTCATAAAATTTCTAAGCTTTTATTACCCAGTAAGTTAGCTGGAAGAAAGTTCTTTTACAGATCAGTCCACAGATTTCCATATTACTTGTGTATTTAATTTGTTTTCGACTGCTTTGTTGTATTTGCAATAAAACATTTATAATATAAAAAGAAATTATTGTTGAAAGTGTATGTTAAGGTATAATGTGCTATGTGTCTGGCAGTGATGCAGTGGTATCGCAGATCCTGGACGAGCTGGGGCTACAGCTGGGTGATCAGTTATCAGGACTGCCCCAAGCCTCGGGATCGCTCTCTGTACCTGGTGAGAATGCATTTGGATTACTGTTTTTGTTTGCTTTTAAATCATGAAAATAAAGTTAGAGATATCACCTCATCCACAATGATCTCAATGGAAGGTATAGCCCCCTAAAGCAGGTTTTAGTTTGTCTTCCAGCAGCCTGGGAGAAAGTTGACTTATCTGCTGACGTGGCGACGCACAGTCACCAGGAGGCGTAGTACGGACCGTGGACAAATCGGGATAAAAAACAAATAACATGTTTTTTCTCACTCTGTGCTGTAACAAAAGATAGGACGAGGGTTAACCACTTTCTCCTTTATACTCCACGCGCCGAGCTAATCCTGCAGGTGAGGTTGGTTTGAGTCCCGTCCGATGTTATTTGGATTCTCATGATGCGAAAAACAAATGAGAGGTGGCTTTAGAAGTGCAGTCCACCTTACGTCAATGTTGTCGTGGTGATACATTTTAATGAAACTCAGCGTCAGTGATATGATTCACCTATGTGTGTTTTGTGTTTCTATACGCAAAATCATAAATAAAGTGCTGTTGGTTGCTGTAAATAGATAGACAATAGGCGTGAAGTCAACGAACGGTTACCACTGATCGACAAATCGTTTATCGATGTGGTAGTTTTGGCGCATGGACGTACATCATTCGATAAACATTCGACCGCCGCACCCCGCTTTTTGGCTACACATGGTCTCGTTTCATAGAGAAAACGTCAACATCTCTTTGTTTCTGCTCCGTGAAGAAAACAACAAGTTTAATAATACCAACCTACGCGCTATTGAACGCAACTAGCAAATACCGCCATCACAACATCATGTTGTGAGTGAGGTCGCTATTAATAAGTTGCACCATTGGAACAAAGTTTGAATGACAATGAAAATAACTTATTTACCTTGGAAAGATTATGTTTATCATTCGAAATCTGAGTGCAAAAGTGCATTTTATAGCCAGCTTGGAAAGTTACTAATATTCGAATCATTCTATTTTATTTAATCATTTTCTATGCCGCCAGTTCACTGAACATGCATTAAGGGCCCACCATCCGCGCGAGCCCGAGCTAGTTTAGGTAAATTTCTCTAGTCTCTGTTTGTGTGCGTCGCTCACGCACACAAGCGCACTCGGTCGCGCAATCGGTACGGCCGCCTAGCAAAATATCGTAGATGTTAATTTTGAGTATAATAGGTGTTTATTATTTACTGTGTTATACTATAGTAAATACAGGGATGTGTTTGATCAACTTTTATTTTTACAAGCTTTTATTTAGCTTGCACTGTATGTATTGTATGTAGATTTGACCACTTCTCGGTTTTCGATTGGGCTAAAATTTTGCACATAATAATATGTATATCGTGACAATGCAATGATAACATGGAGCTGATCTGAAGAAGGAACTGGACGGTGGCCATAGGAACTCCGCAATAAAACGACACAACCCCATTGAGTTTGTGCTCATTTGATTCGTATTGACGAGTACTTTGGTCCTATATGGTAACCAGGGTCTGATGCTGGAGCTGGAATGTGGCAATAGGACCTCCGCAATAAAACGACACAACCCCATCGAGTTTGGGCTCGTTTGATTCGTATTGACGAGTACTTTGATCTTATATGGTAACCAGGGTGTGATGCTGGAACTGGAAGGTGGCCATAGGAACTCTGCAATAAAACGACACAAGCCCATCGAGTTTTGGGCTCGTTTGTTTCGTAATAACGAGTACTTTGGTCGAGTTTCGTAATGGCGGCCATGCGGTTACAAAATGATAAAATATAAAATAATAGTAAAAAGATTAAAAAAAAAAGTCGCCCCACACTAGGATTTTATTTTAAAGCCCTAATAAGACGAAAATAAATTTTAATTAATTACATGATACATCTAATATATAAAATTCTCGTGTCACAGTGTTTGTTACCGAACTCCTCCGAAACGCATTGACCGATCTTTATGAAATGTTTTGTGTATATTCAGTAGGTCTGAGAATAGGTCGTAAGCTATTTTTTATTACGGCGAAACGTAAGTTCGCCGTTATTATGGCGAAACGTAGTTCGCCGGCACAGCTAGTTTTTAATAAAATATAAAAGCTTGTCGCAAGATTTACCCATTTTATAAAAAACAAATATTTTTTTCTTAGAATTACCAATATTTATTTATTTAAGGCTTACGAAGTAAATACATACGAGCAAGGTACTTAAACAGTTTTTTTATGGAGGGCCTGGCAAACGACCTCCCGCCTGATGTTAAGCGGTGAAAGAGGCCCAAATGAGTTGACAGATAGAGGTGGGAGGACATCCACTATCCAACCTGCCCGCCCCTTGCCGGCCTAAAAGATGTTTTTCACACCTCTTTTAAAGGAACCCATGTTGTAGGATGGAGGAAACACGAGCGCAGGTAGAGAATTCCAAGTGTGGGATGAACGACAGAAGACTTACCGGAGGGAGACTCTGTACCAAGGTCGTGTGCTTGGGTACCTCCGTCTTACCTATTTCTGCCGCAAAGCAGCAGTGCTTGCATTGCTGTGTTCCGGTTTGAAGGGTAAGATATGCCACTGAAATTACTGGGTACCGTGACTTTACATCTTAAGTCACAAGTTGGCAACGTACACTGTGGCCCTTTTGGGGGTTGCAGTTTTACTGCGAATGTCACACGAGACACATGTATTATAGGTGACTGTTACCACTTACCATCAGGTGGGCAGTTTGCTTTTTTGCCAACTTAGTAGCAATAAAAAAAAAGAAGAAGGAATCTTAGAATTTCTTGGTACGGTGTGAAAAGGAGGATACAGTGTAAGGATGACTCCGTAGACCCTTACGCGTGTTTCTGTGAAGGAATGGAGAGGGAGGGATAAGGTTAAAGAGCTCCTCAGAGCATTCCCCGCGGAACATTCGGTAAAAGGCGCTAAGAGAGGCGATGTTACGTCGATGTTGTAGAGGCTCGAGAGTGTTAGTTGCCTCTACATCGCCAATTATTCGAATAGCGCGACGCTGCAATCTGTCCAGAGCATCGAGGAGGTACTGAGCGGAGCCGGAGTGCGAGCAATATTCCACGCAAGACCTAACCTGAGTTTTATACAACAGGCATACTTGGTCCGGCGCAAAATACCTACGCACCTTGTTCAGGACACCGAGTTTCCGTGAGGCAGCAGTTATAACGGATTCGAGTTATTCAAAAAAGGGATCATATATGCATTTAAATTTCAGGACTGCACAGCATTGACATGTGTGTATGACAATGCTGTACAAAACGTTATTTATTACAAAAAAATAAATATAATAATCAAGTTAAATTGTTTCATTGTTTATCCTAATTCTCGCGACAAGCTTTTATATTTTTAAAAGAAAATATATCTTGTAATAAAATTAAAGTTTATTTTCCTCTTTTAAGGTATTATAATATTAGCTTGTTTTTAAAAAAAACTTTTTTTAAACTAATTACTCAAATAATACGAAATATTTTAATGACTATCGAGTTCTTTATTGTTAGTTGTATCTACAAATTATTTTATATAATAAACATATAATAATTTAGTAATTAGTAATAAACAAATATAAAATGAATATTTTCTTGTGCTCAACGCACTTTTTAGTGCATTGAAGCCATTCGCTAGATTGTAATAAAAAAATAAATTAAAGTTTATTTTCTTTTTTTAGGACATTAAAATAAAAGTTTGTTTTTAAAAATCTTTTGTGATAGCGGCCATCTTGTTTTAGTTTTTTTCATGGTGTACTGTATTTTACGAACTTTCATTTGATACCCCATATACAGACCCATATTGTGGGGATTGTACATAAAAATAATGTCCAACTCCAGCATCAGACCCTGGTTACCATATAGGACCAAAGTACTCGTCAATACGAATCAAACGAGCCCAAACTCGATGGGATTGTGTCGTTTTATTGCGGAGTTCCTATGGCTACCTTCCAGCTCCAGCATCAGACCCTGGTTACCATGTAGGACCAAAGTACTCGTCAATACGAATCAAACGAGCCCAAACTTGATGGGGTTGTGTCGTTTTATTGCGGAGTTCCTATGGCCACCTTCCAGTTCCAGCATCAGACCCTGGTTACCATATAGGACCAAAGTACTCGTCAATACGAATCAAACGAGCCCAAACTCGATGGGGTTGAATTGTTTGATTGCGGAGTTCCTATGGCCACCTTCCAGTTCCAGCATCAGACCCTGTTTACCATATAGGATCAAAGTATTCGTCAATACGAATCAAACAAGCCCAAACTCGATGGGGTTGCGTTGTTTGATTGCGGAGTACATATGGCCACCTTCCAGCTCCAGCATCAGACCCTGGTTACCATATAGGACCAAAGTGCTCGTTAATACAATTCAAACGAGCCCAAACTCGATGGGGTTGCGTTGTTTGATTGCGGAGTTCCTATGGCCACCTTCCAGTTCCAGGATCAGACCCTGGTTACCATATGGGACCAAAGTGCTCGTCAATACAATTCAAACGAGCCCAAACTCAATGGGGTTGCGTTGTTTGATTGCGGAGTTCCTTTGGCTACCTTCCAGCTCCAGCATCAGACCCTGGTTACCACATAGGACCAAAGTACTCGTCAATACGAATCAAACGAGCCCAAACTCGATGGGATTGTGTCGTTTTATTGCGGAGTTCCTTTGGCTATCTTCCAGCTCCAGCATCAGACCCTGGTTACTATGTAGGACCAAAGTACTCGTAAATACGAATCAAACGCGCCCAAACTTGATGGGGTTGTGTCGTTTTATTGCGGAGTTCCTATGGCCACCTTCCAGTTCCAGCATCAGACCCTGGTTACCATATAGGACCAAAGTACTCCTCAATACGAATCAAACGAGCCCAAACTCGATGGGGTTGAATTGTTTGATTGCGGAGTTCCTATGGCCACCTTCCAGTTCCAGCATCAGACCCTGTTTACCATATAGGATCAAAGTATTCGTCAATACGAATCAAACAAGCCCAAACTCGATGGGGTTGCGTTGTTTGATTGCGGAGTACATATGGCCACCTTCCAGATCCAGCATCAGACCCTGGTTACCATATAGGATCAAAGTACTCGTCAATACGAATCAAACGAGCCTAAACTCGATGGGGTTGCATTGTTTAATTGCGAAGTTCCTATGGCAACCTTCCAGATCCAGCATCAGACCCTGGTTACCATATAGGATCAAAGTTCTCGTCAATACGAATCAAACGAGTTCAAACTCGATGGGGCTATGTCGTTTTATCGCGGAGTTCCTATGGCCACCTTTCAGCTCCAACATCAGATCAGCTCCATGTCGTCATCATAATATATTTATACATATGCATGCAAAATTTCAGCTTAATCGGAAACCGGGAAGTGAGTCAAATTTAACTCGCAAGATTAGACCCGAACATGCAAAAGATAAATAAAAGCTTGTAAAAAGGTTGAAGGTTTTTCGTACGGCAGCCACAAATAATAAAATTGTTAGTTATCAACTTCTCCGATTTCTCCGTAGGACTTCGCGTCGTATACATACACAAATAATTACGTAACCGGGAGCTAGCTCAAAGCGACGTGCTCTCACTTCGAGTCTTGATTGCACACTGAATTTCGACGCGCCCGAGCCAAGTATTTGTAAGAAAATCGATAAATGTATGTTAAAAAATTCATATAAAAATCAATGTACGATAATTAAAAAAAATACCACGGTGTCAGTGTTATGCTTACCTTTGTTCTATATATTTGTTAAACTAAAATATAATAGGGTTAATTAATGAAGCTAAAAATCACGAACGGTATGTGGGTGTAACCTAAATTTTAAGTAAAATGGATGCTATTTTTTAACGAAATGGTACGTAAATTTGAAAAATGGTGACGGTGATTGTGTAAACACATAATTTAAGAATTTAAATTAATTTTTTCCCGGTCAGTTAACTGGAACGTTAACGTAAAATATCAAAAACGCCAACGGCCTTTTTGCTATTTTTCGCGCCATGGGCCCTTAATACTTATTTCATGTCAGCGCACCAACTTTATTTTTAGAATAACCGCATAAGCCAGCACAACGATTGCATGAAAAAAAAATTAAACTTTCAAGTTTAGCAAAAGCAATTGCAGTCATTTTACTTTTAATTTAATATATTATTTAAGCTGTTCGCACTTAGCATTTTCATCGCTGTAGTGAATAGTTGTGTTTTACGCTCGGCAGAAAAGTTATTCCACATCTCGTACTTTTAAAGATCTCACTACGCTCAGGACTCAATACAAGTGAACGCACCAAAAAACAACTTTGCAACCTTGCATAACAAATAACTATAATTGGGATGATGACTGAATTATAATTTTCATGTCTCTCTATAAAATATTAAAATACCGTAGAAAAATATGCAATCATGTGAAATTAGAATTAAAATCGGCTTAGAAATACATTAGATACAAGCATTTTAAGTTGTTAATTTGAAAGCGATTAGAGTAGACAGAGAGATCCGACATCAACCGTGACGTCATTGTTGAGTACGGCCATATAAACTCCCATGTAAATTGCTGTTTTGCTAGAAAGAGATGGAGAAAAATCTTTAATACCTTATATCTTGTTTGTTTTTTTAGTTATTCGATAACTTATTAGATTTTTTTCTTTCTGTTTATTATATGAATGAGCTTTTTTGAAAGCAATTTTATTTCATTTATCTAGCCTATTGTCTGTCTATTGCTTGCAGCGGCGCGGCAGCCGATTGCGGCTGGAGTGGCGGCGGGCGGGGGCGGGGGCGCGGCGGCGCCGGCGGCGGGCGGCGCCGGCATGACCGACGCCGACGCAGAGTTGCAGGCGAGGCTGGACAACCTGCGACGCGAATAGCCCCACTCACTGTCACCACCATTGGAACTCTCGTCAACGGCGACGGGCTGACGTTCAGCGTTCTTGCAACCGCGAAATGGAATCAGTAGGGTGGTAGAAATGACAAGATACCACAGGCCCCCAAATCGAAGTTCGTGGGATTCTAGCAATTCTTATCTGAAACTCTTGCTATGCCCTGAAGTCAAATATTAAACACGAAATTTCATGTAAGCACTTCGTAATCGCGATATGTTTTAGGACGGAGCACAGGTTTAAAGATTGGAGATCTTTTCGGGTATTCCCGAGTTATCATCCAAAAAGATTTTGATCGATAAATTTGCCTATCCCAAGCAATAAAGTGCCGCTTACGATAACGTAACGGGTTACTTCAACGTATCAACAGAATGCTGTGCATTGGCCCAAAGAAGAAACTTGCGAAATCGGACCATTGGTAATCATCGTCAACAAGAAGTCTCTAAGGCTGCTTTCTTATCTATGGGTAATAGCAGCGAAACAAAATCTCCCGAATCAATATTTTACCGACGTCTATTCGTAGTGCAACACAACGCTTTATTCACATAATTTTAAAATACCAAATATTTCCGACATCACAGTCACAAAGAAATTGAGATTGTATAGTTTGCATTCCGAGCCGATATCGACCTGACACGTGGAAATTTTCATGTTGTATGATATTTTACAAGTTTTTGAAATTAACAGTGACTGGTTTCTAAATTGACAATATGACGCTTGTATTATGAATACAAATTTAGCAATCATAGCAAGCAATTTAGCAATAGCAACACGTTAAAGGATTATCTTAAATTGCGAAATAATAATCTTATTATAATTGTCAGTGCCTTAGATATTTTCTTTTATATAAAGCTTTTGCATAAACGATACAAAGTTTTCCATATATTCAATGTATAATATTTACAATAACAGGTTTACAGACTACATAGAGATATACTACGTATGTACAGGTTGTTAATTCTGTTGTAGGAACTATGTCAGTAGTATCGATTTACGGAAAGACTCACCGTGGTCCGAAATGCGTAAACATTACTAACATTGCGATTAGTGGTGCAAACGGCGTGGTACGAATTGAATACGGTGATATTTGTACTGTTTGTACGCAACCATTTCGGACCACTTTAATAGCGCGTTCGTGTGCGCTCCTCTCAATGTCATTAATTAAAAAATCTTTAACGTTAGTCACAACATTAGTTAAACATGCAGAGCACAAGTTTAAAAGCTGTTATTGTTAAGTAAATTTTTGTCAACTCACAAAACGTAAAAAAAATAATTTGCACACTTGATAGTACATCACATTTTCATGAGCACTGCCCAAGTAGCACATTAGCGATGAATTAGATCATAAACAAGCTACATTACAGTCTACAGCTTTTGTGCAGATGTACTAAAGGATAGAACTAGTCTTTAGACTGTATTACGGAAAGATTATACACTATTAAACAGTATAGCTGACTAATGACTTTATAATGGGGAAAAAATATACTAAAAGCATTTAAGTAGAATTTTAAAATGATCTAATCCAGCTTATGTCTGCATGTGATGCAGAGCTACTGGTGCTGCTAGGTGATTTAGACGTCCAAAGCTTGTTTACGACTGGTTAATATGAAAATTTAACTCTCTTGTAATGGTGCAGGCTGCATTAAAGTATTGAATAATGCCATTGGCTTTTAATTGGTGTACACTAATTCTATTCTAATTCTTCTTCAACGAGCTTGTTAATGGCTGATTAAAAGTGGATATGTAATCTCTACAAATGCCGTTACATTTATAAGAGAATCATTAATTCACCCTGAGTTGTAAATTGGAGTAGGTGCACTCCATCCTAATGCCAATGCATAAAGTGTAGCTGACAGCTATTTTACAGCTTTCGGCGTTATTTAAGAGTAAATCTAGTTTATTGGTGTTTAAATTACGTCAGATTTGACTTTTTTTTTCATAACGTGCGACGCGACCTCAAGAGTTACACGTACATACGTATATTTTAATACACTTTAAAAAAAATGAGAAACTTAAAACCTTAGAACCTTATAGACTTAATAACACCACTGTACAGTAAATAACTTTTCAAAAGAATTAATGGAGAATTTGTGCTGGTTAACAAACGAACTCCATTTTGGCATTACAGAAACGATTTGTTATTAATATCCAAATGCATTTTCTTAGTGATTTCAAGGATATTTGATAGCTTTAATTTGAAACAAAATATTTTCCACTTATTTCCTAATAGAATACAATAAGTTAGAAAGCAATAATTTGAGTTATAAATCTATTAAGTATTCGTACACCATTTATCTTGTGAAATATTTTAGTTAAAACGATATTATTCTGAAGGCGCGTGAAATATTTGATGTTATTACCTATACACATTTACAGTAGACTAGCACAGTAAAATGATACTCGCAACTCAATTTACATACAAGCAGCATTTACATACTCAAAACCAACGTGAAAACTATTAAAAATATCTTATCTTAAATATGTCCGCCCGCGCACTTTGACAAACAATAAATGTCGTCTATCACAATACACAAAAGTAATAAAATCATTTTTTTGGTTATTTACCTATACTTTAATAAAAGCTGTTGCCAAGACTCAAAACATCTAAAAACTGTTGAAGAGAATTAAAGTAGCTAAATCTTAGGCTGCAATGACTGTTAAATGACTGTATAAGCCATTGTACAGGCCTTGTATAGCTATACCAATGATTATACTGCCGTAAACCAGCCACTGTAATGCTCAAGGCTGGCTAATTTGGGGCCCAAATTAGAATTACAAGGGCTGCGTAGCTAACTACACAGCCCTTATGCAGGAAACTAAAACAGCATTGAGTAGTCACATATTCTATAATCAAGTCACTGTGCGGCTGTCATGTGCTACTTGGGTGATAGCGCCGCTTTGTGTCGTCACTCATGACGTCACATTGCATTCGTTGGCACACATCCGTTCAATTCGGACGGCTTTCGGTTGTTTGCTCCCTATATCGGTACCAATAGCGCAGCATAGCTTAATTTGGATTATAGTGACCATTGTAACATCGTATCTGTTGATCTCAGACTCAAATGACAATGTTGAAATTACATATGATGAAGTTTTGCCTCATGTCGTTTATAGCCACAACATTTGCCTTTGAAATATATTCGTTCCAAATAAATATATTTATTTGGGTTCGTATTTCATTATAATATGTTTTCTATATTTTTGAATATATGTATGTATGTATGTATGTTTTTCATCACATTTGCGAGGAAATAAAAAAACAATTGTGTGGTTTTATGAAACGGATCGGCTATTCGGACCCGTGTCCTAATAGAAGTCGATTGCTATTTGGACCCGAAAGAAGCGTAATCATAAATAACTTATATGATAAACCAGTTGGTTAGGTTAGACATTATGACTACACACAGCGGAGTCTAATACTGCATGTTTCATGCTCCGCTTGCAAAAATCTATTATTACGTCAAATCCACCCGCCATTTTTTCTCGCCCGGGTCCGAATAGCAATCGACTTCTATTGGGACCCGGGTCCCTATAGAATTCGATTGCTATTCGGACCCGATAGTGAATTGTTATCGGAAAAAACTTATATGAGCACACTGAAAACTGTAGGTTTAGGTTACATATTGTGACCACAAACAGCGTAGCGAGCGAATCGAGCAAAGCATGAAACTGAATGAAAACTGCATGTTTTCATGCTCACAGCCTTTATGAAACCACGACGCATGTGAACTTAAATCTTTTACTTCTAAAATGAAAAACTAATTAATAATAAAACAAAAAGTTATTAAAAAATACAAATCAACAAAAAAGTAATAAAAAATAAAATAATGGAAAAACAAAAAAACAGTGCTCTACACCAGCATCGAACCATTGCCTCACTAATTTATGACATATTATATGAAGTAGTGAAATTAAGATCTTATGTTTTTGTGTAATGCGACAAACGATAGATGGACGAAAAACGGGGCGATGTAAGAAATTTTCGCTTTAAGAAATATTTTTTTTCTTTAGACTTCGTTGGTAGCAAATCGTTCTTGAGTAGTTGAGCCGCATTAACAACTCCGGTGGTGTTGGTTGATGCACTTTGTTTTTGCTTCGTGTGTTAATGCCACTACAGATTCTTCTAACTCGGATTATTCCGATAATGAAGTCACATTTAATTTGTTTTTTCGTACCTACCTCAATTAAACAAAATACGCTTTGAAAACAAGAATCTTAGAAATGAATGGCATTCAACTCGCGCACGAAAAGAGATCAACGTTTTTCAATTATAGTTGTTTAGTACACGGCCGGATCGTTTGGGGGGCGGTAAACGAAACCCTCGCCCTTACGGTAACCGAAACTCCGGGGTGTACTTTCGTCCGTGATACACGGAGCTTCAGTCGCCCTTAGATTTGCCTAGTAATAAAAATAATATGAGCAATAAAGACTTACTTGAGCTAGTGTTTTTTTTTTTTTTTTTTTTATTGCAGAAAGTTGGCAAACAAGCAAACTGTCCACCTGATGGTAAGTGGTAACAGTTACCTATAATACATGTGGCTCTTGTGAGATTCGCAGCAAAACTGCAACCCCCACAAGAACCACAGTGTACGTTGCCAACTTGTGACACAAGATGTAAAGTCATAGTACCCAGTAATTTCACTGCCATATCTTACCCTTCAAACCGGAACACAGCAATGCAAGCACTGCTGCTTTGCGGCAGAAATAGGTAAGACGGAGGTACCTAAGCAGACGACCCTGGTACAGAGTCTCCCTCCAGTAAACACATCTGTGGTATGGTAAGCAACACAATTCGCGAGTCGGGCGCATTTCACTCTTGCGCAACGTAACCGACCTATCTATACGCGTGATCGTATGTGACTAACTTCACGGGGTCGGGAGCGAATCTAGCTCGTGCCCCAGATTTCCGAACATCCCCCCGTCCCGGACCGTTACAAACGGTACGCTATTTATTCATTGGGTAAACGGGAAACGCGATACAGGTGAGTCTTGGCCGCCTTTACACATGCCTCAAATACTCCACCCCAGTTCGGACAAGCTTGAGGACTGAACTTCCAGCTTATCCCACGTTGAGAGAGGGCGGTTCCAATGTCTACCTGGTTTACCGTAAACATCTTTCAAGGAATTGTTCGCACCCTGATAATTGGTGCCACAATCGGAACGAATTAATGTCGGCAGTCCCCTGCGGGAAACAAATCTGCTAAGCGTAGCTATGAAAGCTTCAGTCGACAATTCCGACATAATTTTTAAATGCACTGCCTTGGTGGACAGATAAACAAACACACACAAATATATCAATAGTGTACCGGATCATGGTGTACGTGTACCGGACCCATCACAAAAAATCCCAGGACCGTCTGTACGGCAACCAAACCACCTGGCTGTAAACATGTTTGTTCTTTAACAACAGTCGCCCTAGGACGTCTGCTCCCAGGAGTACGTCAACCGAATTTGGGGCGTAGAATGTAGGGTCTGCCAGTAGCAGACCAGACGTTAACATAAAAATAAACGGATTTATTTGAAATAATGGTTGTCTGCCTACAACCGTATCCAAAACTATGGCTGACGTTGTGATGCTCGGGTATGAACAAAAAGTGGGGCTGAAAGTGAACTGAACTTCCCCAATCAATTTGGACACTTTCATGTCACCAATACCCCTGATCCCCTCAGGGTGAGGTTGAATCCTCAGACCTAATTGTGCAACCAACGAAGAAGACAAAACACATCCCTAAGCAACGGAATCCAACAAAGCCCGTGCTTTTGCACTTTCGCCTCTCAGCCCTCTAACAATCACAGAGGCCGTCGGCAGAAGAACGGTCTCTGGAGAAAGCTAAGGCGATATCAACTGTTAACAATAAGGAATGTCAACTGACGGAAACGTTCGCTCGTAGCGATCCAGCACGTTCAGAGCGTTCAGCGCGATTCTGGTTGACATTTACGACGCTGCTCTAAGCGTAGACGGTCTGCAAACTGCGGCTGGACTCGGCCGCCCTCAGCGACGCCATAATGTGCAGCTGTCCTAGGATCTGCACCTTACCTAGCGCGCTCATAAGGGCAGGGAGAACACCGGGGGGTTTTAGTGGGTAGGACTGGTACTTTACCGGGAGAGCCCGCCGTCTAGCCAACGGCGGGTACGGTGCGGTTACGCATATCCCCCCGAGAAAAAAAAAGGTGGCGGGTGACTCCTGGGGTTCCCGCCCCTACAGGGGTTCAATCGCTCCTGGGAACGCCTAGACCCTATTAATTCTCCATCACAGTTTGGCAAATAATCATTCGGGCACAACGCCGCCCCCGCCCTTGCGGGGCGCCATACAATGCCTCGAAGGGGCAGCCGTATATGTATGGTCTGAAACACAATTATTCGGCACAACGCCGCCCCCGCCCGTGCGGGGTGCCGTACAATGCCTCGGAAGGGGCAGCTCTATATGAACGGTCTGAAACACTATCAACTCCATTCCTATTCATGCACAAAGTCGAATGGTGCTTGCCAATACAAAGTTTACAAGGTTGTGCTTGGGAACATTCTCTTGGGTAGTGTGAGCCCAAACAGAATAGCACCAACTTCTTTGGCGAGCTATAGCCCTACGACCCTGTACACGCTGACCCATGAATTTACGACAGCTGGGCGTGATGCCCAGAGCCCCTACAGTACGTACAGGTTGAGGCTCCCTGTACCAAAGCGTACCGTTTGGGCTGTTTGGGTTCCTGCCGTCCAGATCGCAGAAATCTGCTCGACGACGTCACACCATGAACTCCACCCTTCACCCAAGATGGGCCAGCCACATCGGAATTATCCGCTAGCCTACATTCATCCTCTATAAATTTCAAGAGGTCATTAAAGGGTAGTAGATAAGTGGAACTATCCCCACCAAATCTCTGCTCAAATCGTACTTTCAAATTATCGGGCAACTTGGCCAGAATCATAAAAGAAATGACCATTCCTCGACAGGCAGGTTCAAACTGCGTAAGGCATTCACAGCCACCAGGAGCGGGTTCAATACGTCAACCATTGATTTACTACCAAACGTTTGGTAGTAAATCAATGACGTCAACCCGCAAACGCAACACGCTGGTAACTCGTGGGAGCCCTAAAATACTGGCCACGTGAGTGTCGGCTAGTCTCCTCACGTTTTGATAGCGTCGGGTAATCCATAGCCAACTTATAATTCTCATCCGTAGGGGCCAGGTGCTGAACCTGTTCACGGGCCTCCCCTTTCAAAACGGTGATAAGGTAGGCCAATTTTTGTCCCGGAGTTAAATCAACCCGCGCATCAACAAGGCTATGAAATAAATTCGAAAAGCCTTCCCATTCGTCGAGTCTACCTGAAAAGTGTCTAAGATCAAGGGGTGATAGACGTGACCATAAAGCGGGCGTCGACTTCGAGAAGGATTTTGTCCCTTCCAGATCAGCTTCCCTACTGTGGAGAAGGGTTCGAGCAACGTCGACAATACAACATCATTTTCGACCTCCTTTCGGACTCCCTCGATATTGCCGCTCTTTTCCAAAAACAACTGCCATACGAACCGGAAGATCGCTATATCTATTAAGCAAGGCCTCCTGTCTGTCTGGTCTATCCAACAAGGCCGCGGCTGTTATTAGCCATCGCAACAACCCAAATTTTTAATTTACTCGAAAGTGCCGACATTATTTCAATCCAGTACAATTAACGATTAAATACACAGACAATTAATTTAAAGTTAAGTGGAAGCGTAATTATTAATATTTAGTTCAAACAACAATATATAACAACCAAAAATAGAAACAACAATATATCAGTTGCGAACATACACACAGATTATTTTTCTATAAACACTATTCTTAGATCACAAAATATAAAAGAAATGAAAAAATATCTCAATATGCAAAAACAATATACATTTACCAATTGAAACCAACTGTATAGTACAACTTTATTATTCTACACAAAATTATTCTACATTTGATTTCTTTCAACAAATAAACAAAATCAAAAATCTATCCACAGACCTATAAGAGTAACTACTAATTAGAAATCCATACGGCACGGTCGAGAAGCGCATGAATAAATAAACTCGATAAAAAAAACAACTCAATATATGTATAATAACAACCAAAATATAAATTTGCTAATTGAAACCAACCCTTTTTTTTTTTTTTTTTTTTTTTTTTACGAGGTGGAATGCTGTTGCGCACCGTACCTGCCGATGGCTAGTCGACAGGCGTGTGTGGGACTCGCCCAGTGATCCGGGGTCTGGGTAACCCCAATTCTCCGAACCACCCCGGGACAGCCCAGCCAGCTACGGGCCGGGTCTTTACGCCTGTGGGGTTATTACCCCGAACATGGGGGTAATACCCAGACGGGGGGGGCCTATAATCACGCGCATCAGGAGCCACCCTAGCGCGCAGGCCACACCAAGGGCGGTCATGGGAGGTGGGCTGCGAAAGCCCGCCTTCTACCGCCCAACCGTCTACGTCGGAGAGGAGCAGCATTTGGGTCACATTCCCGCTCCCTCTCCGCTTCCTCCTTCTGCGTCATAACATTCTCGCAGAAGGAGGCGACAGCCTCCCATTCCCTCTCACTAGCCAGCATCTTACTGACAATGACTGGCAGCGAGAGGTCACCGCCGCCCAACGCCACGCGTAGCTCGTTACGTTGGGATCGCCAGGCCGAGCATTCCAGTACCGTGTGCTCGACCGTATCATCGGGAGCGTCGCAGTGGTGACACTGCGGCGTTTCCTCCCGACGAGCGACCTTATGCAGGTAGTGGCCGAAGCATCCATGTCCGGTCAGTACCTGCACCATGCGGTAAGAGAGGCTGCCATGCCGGCGCCCAATCCACTCCTCCAACACCGGACGAATCGCATCAATCGTCCGGTGGCCGGCAGCTGGGAAGGCGAGTGCCTCCTTCCATCGACACAGAGCCTCCCTCTGTGCCTCTGTGCGAAGCCGTCGCACTTGTTCCCTGACGAGTCGTTCCCCCCGATTTCTAGCTGCGACCCGATGTCTGTGTACCTCCGCAAGGACGCGTGCGTCGACACCCCACGGTAGCGTGCCTGCCAAAACGCAAGCCGCCCCGTGACTGACCGTGCGGTAGGCTCGCACGGCCCGGGTCGCGATGACCCTCTGTGGTCTCCATAAGAGGGTCTCCGTACGGGGGGAGAGGCACTCCGCCCAAATCGGGGCTCCATAAAGAGCCATCGACCGTACCACCCCGTGGTACAGTCGACGGCATGCCGAATTTGGTCCTCCCAAATTCGGAAGGACCCGCCCTAGAATTGAAACCAACCCTACGGCGGACGGTCGACAAGCACATGAATATATTGTCTTTAATTGCCATTCATTTTTTGGGTTATTGCCCGTGTTTCACTTCACCTGCGTAGTCCACCTATGTGTACCACGGCGAAAAAAACTTCCTTTGATTCACCCAGTTGTACAATAGTAAGAAATGTTTGCCCTTTTGTCCACTTAGGTGGACTATCGGAAGTAAATATTTCCCGTGGTACACCACACCATGACACGACCCCTTTATTATTAAGAAATATTTCGCAACCCCCCGATCTTACTCTTTTTTAAATTTATGGCAAATTAGTCGTTGGAGAATCCATTTTTTGTAGTTGTCACAATTGACATCCATTTTTACTCGAGGCAATGGAATTATCATACTAAAATGCTAGGGCTGCACTTACATCGTTTTAGAATGAACATGTTAAGAACATTTTAATAAAAATCATTTGAATTATAAAAGAAATCAAATTACTTACAATGTTGATTTTTATGTCCTATTTTCTTATGTATAATAAAAAAAACTTATTAAATATGTAAATTATCAAACTGGGATTTTTTTTTCTTGATATGCCATTAATTAGGAATTACTAGACATCACATGTTAAACTTTTATTGCCATCTGCATAATGATGTGACAGCCAATCACAGTATTTGTTTTCTCGGTCTAAAACAGAGTGATTATACACTCTTTGACAGCCCTGGGGGTACAGTGCAACTTACGTTCACGATGATCACCTTCGTCAGAAAGGGACGCAGAAAGATTTTTAGCATTCTTTTGACTTGCGAATTTAATTTAGTAACTGAACCTTCCAGTTACTTAGTATACAAATTCCCGGCTGGTACACATCGCTTCCACCAAAATACTTACCATTTATATATCGTAACATTACAAATATTTCCTTTTTGCTTGCGGAACGACTGCGGACGATAAGTGTGCCTATTTTCTAGAGGTGTTGAGCGCCTAGGATGAGTTCTGGATCTATTGCGATTTATGAATTAAGTAGAAACAAACTGTAGAAAACTATCGTACTCGTACTAAGCGCTTTGTACAGTTGTTAAGTTTATAATGTAAATTATAGATTAAGTTTACAAAATAATAATATATGTTTTATGTAATAAAGTATATTTTATATAATGTTGTGTATTTATTTGTCATCTAATATCATTTAATAGTTAGTCTGTTACTAGATAGCACTGCCTCAGTCCCATACAAATTGAATCGAGTGAAACTCGGTAAACTCGCACTAGGCACTCAGAAGTAAGCAAAGATTTCTTCTTCTTTTTTGTCAACGCGTGTATCAAGCGTTGACAAACTTTCAGGCGTTCACTGCGATGGACCCATTTATCGTAGTGCCTCAGTTCCAGGAACTGTGTGTGCGTTCACTGCGATGATGGACTCATTTATCGTAGTGCCTCAGTTCTAGGAACTAACTCTTCGTGTTTCTGATGGTATGGTACTGGGATCCAGTTTGGAAATTTCTGCCAGTGCAGTTAAGGAGTCAAATGACATTAGCTTACGACAACCTCGCGCTATTTTTTCCGCGGCTAATGTCATCTCCATACATTTTTTCTGAGGAACGACTGCGGAAAAGTTAGCGTGTGAAGAGCGTGTGGCATTTGTCTAGGGGGGCTGAACAGAGCAAAGCAGTACTTCACCCCTAACCAGCGGCGAATATTTTTTGGTTGCATATGGATTACTTTGCATCTTTGGGCAGGACAGGAGTTCCCAAATATCAGATCGACCCTTTTGACTCCATGCAAAGGCGGGCATTCCGCATCGTCTGTGATCCAAATATCACGAGATCACGACCTCAATGGAGACGCTGGAGCAAAGGAGAGACTGGTTCTCTCTGCGTACTTTAGAAAGCGTCGCCAATGGTACAATATCTCAATTCGTACAATTTGTAATTTATTAGCAATTCGTTCAAAATTTTGTTTCAAACATTATCAATTCGTAACAAAAATAAGGTGAGGTGCTTCGTTTCTGTAATTGGTACAATTTATATCGGCTCTTTAACGAAGAGTGCTCTGGGGAACTGTGTGCAATGGTGCCTTTGTCATCTTTTTACGATCGCACCACCCGCCACCGTTGCAGAGATCATTTATACCACCTGGAACCAATCTGGTCTAGCACAGTTCGGTTTTAGCGTTCATTTCTTCCACGTACGTACAGACTGGAACTAACTTCCGGCTGCGATTTTTCCTAGCGCTACTACGATAAGCCCAAACTTCAAACGAGGTTTAAAAAAGCACTTCTCTCCAGGTAGGCAGAAACTGAACTATACCCCTGGTATTGCAGATGTCCATGAGCGGTGGTTACCACTTACCATCAGGTAGGCCATTGACTCGTCTGCCACCGACAGCAATAAAAAACTGGTTGCGAAACTCTGCTGTCGTCTACGCTAGATACGTAACATGAATAGATTGTCTTTTTAGGCAACTGTTTGCGTAGCACGATTATTATTTCTATCTAAGGCTCGTTTTAATAATTGCATCTCAAGAATGAGATCGATCTTGAGATGTTGTTTTTGACAGATGGTCCGTCAGTATCTTAAGATCGATCTCAATTTTGAGATGCGTTATAAATACGAGCCTAAGCGGCCGGAGGGTTTTTTTTAATAATGTTGATTTTATTGTTAGAGATTTTTTTCAAAGATAATTCAAAGACTTCAAACACGATCATGAGATGATCGTACACACACATTGTGTACGATCTCATTGTGTTGTACATGGTACTCACCTAGCTCTATCAATAGAGCCCAAATACAGATTTATTCAGTACTAGCTGTACCCGGCATGCGTTGCAATGCCACGTAAATGCCTTTCTTCTTCTTTTTTTTTGCTAGGAACCCTCACGGGTGTTCCCATAACACCCTACCAAAGTTTCATTACAATCTGATGAATGGTTTCGAATCGCATAGAGGACAAACAAACAGTAATACATTGATTTTTATTTATATAGAAGATAGATTATATTTTCTGCTTCAACAGCGTCCTCTGGAGAGTTATGATCATACCCCACCACCTATCTACGAACAATCGCTGATGAATTGCGAACCCTATGCAGAAAACTTTCTAAATCGGTCAAGCCATTTTGGGAAAAGGTGACAACATTCGTCTGATACAAAAAAATATGAGTTTGAGTCGCGCAACGAGGGATCCGTGTAAACTTATCTAAGTTCCAAACTGTTAAATATTTACGGTTTACAGATTTTTTCCTTAATATGTGCTGAAAAAACTTGCTTCTTACCAAATTTAACCTAGAATGGTTTCCAGGTGAACGGGAAGTACTCACCCAATAGGTTTTGAATCCCTTGTGAAATCATAAAACTTGCGACATAATCAGACATATCTTTTGATCGCGTTGAATTATATGTATCATACATATAATTCACAGCTGAAAAAACCATACAACTTATCTACAAGCACTCACTCATTAACCCGTTCTCAATATAAATGGGAACATTCAATTGCGCACAAAGAGATAAACGGCGTGGCGATTCCTGGTGGGTAGTCTTAGGTTGGCTCCAGGCACTTCTTTTCCTTTCTATTACTTTGCTAGCATAAGCATGCTTTGGTTTTGATAATAAAAGCAGCGTTTAGTGCTGCCGCCGGCGGTGGGGAAACTATGAAAACAATACAACAACGATGCTTATAGAAGCTGTTTCGGGAATAGCTTCTTATGGGATCAATCCCAGTCCAAAAGTTTTCCCAACCGTGGCAGCACTAAAAAGTTTTTCTCATAAAATCATTTTTACAACATGAGGTGCGTATTGAATCAAATTTATAAAATGATTGGTGAGCTATGATGAGCTAGCGTGCAATGGCTTCTTAAAATCCAAAACAATCGATGTTTCTTGAATTGAGGTGTACATAATACATACGTATTGACACCCCATGCGGCGCTGCACGCCGTCGCATCGTGCATTATTAAATGCGCTATTTTAAACACAAACACTCTACGTAAGAAACATTAGCATCAACTGACATTGAACAGATTAATAAAACCAAAACGTTCTATTCATGTGTTTTATTTCACATTCATGTTCTACAGATACAATAGTATAACAATTAATAAAAGTATTGCAATACCCAAACAATGTATAATTTAATAATAATATCTAAAATTCACACACAACTTGTATATGTATAATGCAATAGTACGTGTGTAATGCTAAACAACTCCGACACCGAAGCACATAGTACATTAATAGGTATACTAGAAATGTGCCGAGTACATAACTTATCGAGTAACTTTACCTTCACCCGTCCTATCTAGTATTACTTGTTTTTTAATACATAACAAAAAAGCTCTTGGCCTTCATCTCACTCACCTGATGGTAAGTGAAGTGACGGCCGAAGAAGCAAGTGAGCTTCACCTAGCTAGCTGGATTCCTCAACAACTGAAGAATTGGCTATATCTTACCAATGAGCCGTCACGACTGGTCGTGGTCGGGGCAGTATAGAGCGCAGTATAGTGCCCTAACTGTCGGAACTCAACAATGTTTATTACATTTTTATTACGGTAACAAAATTAAAACAGTGTGAGCTAGCCAGGGGGGCTCAGAAGCCTTACGAACAACCAAACCAAGTAGAAAATCCTGCCCCTATGGGGAAACGAAACCCGGACCTACAGATTGCTCCTACTCCTTGGACCTACATTTGTTGCTCGGTTTGGCATAATTTCTGTAACTTATTTATTACCCGTTTAGCGGTTTCGAAAAATATATTGTGTCTAGACAGTTTATTTGTCAAATTTTCACTTTTAAATATAGTTTACATACAAACCTACATAGTTTTACAGATAAGTGAGCGAAAATGACCACTGTTCTGGAAGTTTCATGGACAAATTGAAAAAGATGAATGCAAAATAAATGGACCTACTTTATGCAATTCACAAACTTGACGTAGGCAGTGTAGTTAGTCGAGCTTCTAAAATGGCGACTTTAAACGTATTAATATCAAACATTTAAAGCGAGCGATTATTTTCGGAAGCGGTATAAACGTAGATGTGGAGAAAAGGAGCCGATTAAAACCAGAAGGGTTGCTTACTAGTTACTACCATTGCGCACCTTTATTCAATTAGTATTTTCGTATAACAAACATAATATACTCCTATATACCTAATAAAATTTGCCAGTTCGTTTAATTTTTTTAAGTAATATGATTCGAATTAAAATAAATTAATAATAAAAAAAATTGAGTTAACCGAGTACTAGGCATTCAAAATGATTTAGTCGAGTACGAATTTGTATGTACATTCACATGCCAGTGCCAACACGTCAAACTTTACATCCTCTCATTACTCGTGATGGTGGCTGACGTGTGGTGAAATAATGCTTCACGTTTTGTCTTTGTCGACTTTACATACTACAAAACATGCCCAGTACCAAAAACTAAGTAATCGAGTACTCGGTGCATCTCCATTGATACTCGTTTTAATTTAATTTTTAAATAGCGTTACATAGTTAGCGCGACAAGTGGACAGAGTGCCTAGTGCGAGTTTTATCGAGGTTGCTGGATCACACGCATCGAGATCATCGGCAACGCGATCTAGTAGCTAGTCGATGGTGCTACCTCATTCCATAGTAGCTACTAGATGACGCTGCCCCAATCCCATACAAATTCACGTCCACGCATTGGATACGTGTGATGAAGTAAAACTCGCGCTAAGCACTCTGAGAGTGCCGCTGAGAAACTATTACTCACTGTTTACTAGGCAACACATTTGCACTTTGACATACTTTTAACCATTCCTATGGTTTTAAGATTCATCACATTTGGAGTACATGATAACGATGAGTAAACAGAGGATTCATGTGGAAGACGTAACATAAATTCACTTTTTTGCTTCGACGGCTCGCATTACACAAACTATCAATATAATCGGTTGGCTTTTTCATAGTTAGAAATATAGAATATTTTTCGACATAATAACCGTCAAATACAGTGTTAGTTGTATTCAGTAAATGTTTCTAAATTCGAGGTAGGTTAAATAAAATACTATTAACGTGCCCTAACAATGTCAGCAGCAGTCACTCGAAATTACAGTATACTTGTACTATCGATATGTATCATTAACTTTTATTTACGTTTTGTAACTAACTATAGACAAAAAAGATTACAAGAGATATACATATTTTTAAGATTCATTAATTTTCTATTTGAATAAGCAATCCATTTATTTGAGGGATATAACACAATTAATTTACCTGTTTTAGCATTCTCTTTTTGTATTTGGTACATCTATATTTAAATAAGAATAAGACGCCTCGGAAATGCTTACCCATTTTCGAAGATTATTTACTGTTTGACAAAAAGGTCTAGAAACTGAACTAAAATTTCAAATATAGCAAAACCTCAATATCTCGATACAAAAGACAATAGTGCTGCCATTTGTGATGGGCTCTTGGCAAAGAAAGTGGCGCTCCCATTTACTTCTATTCTTTTTTTTCTAAGCTGAGATTGAAATTTTACATCACCATTTAATTATTTAGGTATCAGAGACACATTGCCGGGATATTGGTTATAATACCACGGCAATGTTTGACCACGTAATACCTACGTCTTAAATACAGCGGTAAATTAATAATAAGTAGTATTTTTTATCAACCTTTATTTAAACCTTACCTAGTGTGTGATCGGTAATTCCAAAGAATTATTGTATAGAGGTATAACATTAGTTTAAAACGAATGAAGTGTCCACGAGGTGTCGGTAGCAGGCTACATCCAGCGCGAACGACACGGATGTAATAATTGGATAAAGGAACGCGTCAATC
Organism: Schoenobius gigantellus; assembly: GCA_963935595.1. Taxonomy (NCBI): domain Eukaryota; kingdom Metazoa; phylum Arthropoda; class Insecta; order Lepidoptera; family Crambidae; genus Schoenobius; species Schoenobius gigantellus. Next base: position 41,154,583 of record OZ012541.1, on the reverse strand, counting down.
AGCCGTTGTACGGTTCTGATATAAATAGCATGGGTGCTGCATTGTGCTTGTGACACGCGATATACTGGTGTCCTACATCTGTGGACAGCCAAGGTCGTTGCCAGTGATTGATATCATATCACTGATGCATAAAGTTATCAAGCAGAGGGGCCTGGTCGCCATTGTATAATGTCATTTGTAATACTAGCTTCAGGCTATGATTATGTGAAACTCTTTTAATTATCAATACCTATCAAATAGTCACAAAAATAAAATTTTAGAATTCAACATTATTAAGCTTATTTTGATCGCAGCGTGATGTACCACTCAACATGATATTTCGAACACAATAACATTCTGCATTATTACTATCAAATATTTGTTATTAAAAGATGTATAACACATTAGCCTTAAGTGTAACCAAAGTGAATTAATGAGTTTGAAACGCCATTCAGGAAGCTGTCAGGTCGTTCATGGCATGGTTTTGCCTTCCTGTCTTTAATTCATAGCGCTCCACAATATAGCTAATGTGGAACAAATAAGATTGCGTGACTGCAGTAACTGCCCCTAGTTCCAGCCTTACACGCGAGGAAGCACATCTATACTAAGAAGCACGCAAACAACATATTATACAGCCGGACAGCCTTCACCAACCCTTACATAGTTTAAAAGACTCGTTACAACCCTTTCGCTTTCGTATGATACATTAAAAACATCGAACAAAACAAGAATTAGTTTTAATTATTATTTAAATAGAAAAGCGAATTATTACATCACCGAGCGATCATTGAACACACAGAGAGAAATACTTTCAAATTCAACTTTATACTATATATATATAAGTAAAAGGTAATTCCATTACCACAAAATACTTTTTACGACATAACACATTTTTTGGCACGCACTTATTTTACTTATTATACTGCAACCTAAAGACTAAATAAATGTCAATAATTAGCTGAATCCTATGAAATTGCGTGCGGATCGCCAATTTATTAATGGCTATTTCTCGGTGGCCAGTCAAAAGCATCTTTTTCATCACATCTATTAGAAAAGCGCTAATAAAAATAGGTGTCTTCTCAATAAAAAAAATTTTGCGGTGTTGCCCGCTAAGGCTGTCAAGACTATAATCGAGTTTGAATGTAAGACAAACTATAGTTCAGTATTTAGCGACCAAAGAGGTGGAACAACAGGGAAAAACAGTGAACTAATTGCTAAGTGAACTAAGATTTAAACGTATCAGCGACAGCTGCCTGTCTAAAACGAAATAATAATAATAATAATAACTAAAATATTGTATGAACAAAGATCCTGGCCATCACGGCGAAAGCCATGCCTTGTGTATGGGAAACTACGTACTACTTGCTTTTTTGCATATTAAATAATAATATTTAATTTGCAAAAAAGCGCGAATGCACACGACCGACTACCGGTGACCGGTTTTTGACGATGGAAAATGAAACTTATGAATGAAGTTCTATGTTGCAACAAAAAGTTATCCAAAATGAATCTCGGCTGACTCGATTATCGGTGACAAAAGGAACGTTCGTAAATGTATATACCACAGACGTATAGAGGGAAGCAGACTAAACGTATCGTTAAAAAAAACCTTTTAAAAACGAGCTTTTATTTAAATGCGCTAAAAAGAAAAAATAAACTTTTACACTAAAACTTTTACTTATAACGTCATTTTATTTTATTAACGTTTTATTACGTTACGTTTTATTAACTTTCGGTGTTATTGGTAAATTTTGTTGACTTTTTTCTTGTCGCAATGGCGACATACTCTAACGAAGAATATGCGGACATCATAATGATTTATGGTGAAGCCCGTGGTGTCGCTCGTGCAGCGCAACGACTTTACCAGGAACGCTTTCCTGATCGACGATTACCTGGCCGCAGAGTATTCCAAGACACACCGACGTTTACGCGAGACCGGGAGTGTCACTCGTCATGAACCAAGGGGACATGTTGTGCGACATAATGTTAAAGTGGACGAGAGAATACTGGCACTTTTTGAGGAAGATGACACAAGAAGCATTAGATATGTGGCGGCACAACTTAATATTTCAATATGGAAAGTGTGGAAAGTCCTTCGACAAAACGAAAAATATCCATTCCACGAGACTCCGGTTCAAGGTTCGTAATTTAAAACCTTTGATTGACGTTACCTTTGTTTAGCAGGTAATGAATATTATGACGTCTTTTTTAACAATTGAATGGGTATTATGTTCTTACGGCTGGACACATTTGAAAATCTTCTAATGCAATTACTTAATGCTCAAGAGGAATTAAAAAGTTTTTTGTTTGTTGCAGGTCTTGAGGATGGTGACTGACAGACGAGTGCACTTTTGTCGGTTTTTATTACACACAGATGTGAATAATCCTGATTTTTTAAAAAGAATACTGTGGACGGATGAATCCAAATTTACCAGAGAAGGGATTCTTAACTTACACAATTTACACCACTGGGCATCGAAACGGGAAAACCCACATGCCAAAAGACAGAAATCTTTTCAAAGACGATTTAGTGTGAACGTTTGGGCAGGAGTGATTGGGAATCTGGTAATTGGACCGCATTACCTGCCCGATAACGTCAATGGCGATAATTATTTAGAGTTCCTGCAAAATGATCTGCCGGAATTATTGGCCGAGGTACCCATGTTTAATGAAGATGTGCCCATAGTCTTTCAAAACGACGGCTGTCCTGCACATTGGCGTTTAACTGTGAGGGAATACCTCGATAATGTGCTCCCCAATTCGTGGATTGGGCGTGATGGGCCTATTGCATGGCCGCCACGTTCCCCAGACTTAACTCCGTTAGACTTTTATGTCTGGGGACGTGCCAAAGAGCTAGTATACGCCACAGAAGTTCCAACGAGGGAGATACTAATACAACGCATAGAAGCGGCCTTCAATACAATTAAAAACGAAATACGGTTTCGGACTACAACTGTAGAAATACGTGAAAGATGTCGGGCCTGCATTCAAAATAGGGGTCAACAATTTGAGCAGGATTTGTAAAAATTATGAAATAAATGTTTAAAATGTCACTTTATTTTTTTATTTCAAGTAAAACCTACGAAATTTAAAAATTATACCTGCTTGTGAGTTTTATTAACGCAAAAACTTGTTTTTAATTTACCTGTTGAATATTAGAAAATTGCGACTATGTTTAGGAAATTTGAAAATTAGTGATGTTACTAATTACTTTTCATGGCATATTGCACACCATTCGAAAGGGGACAGTCCAGAGATGTTTTTAAAAAATTGGAAGAACATGATCACTTTCAGTTTTTTTTTTATTAAAATCGAAAGCTGACGTTCAAGCTTATTTTTTTTACGTAAAAAAACCTTTGCGGGGCTGTAAAAAAAACTAGATATTGCTGGCGAGTAATTTTAGTTTCAAAAGAAGCGTATAATATTACAAATTAAAGATCAAAAAGAAAATTTAGTAAAACATAACTTTTTTTATATTAAAATTTAAATGTAGACTTTTATGAATTTTCACTCATAACCATTTAAAATCAGTATAAAAAAATCTGTTTGAGCAAGATTTTTTTATGGGGGCTGAAGTGGTAGCCAAAGACCCCTCCAATCATTGAATTCAATTTGGCACACGATGCACCAAACCAAACAGTAGGCAGCATCACTTCTTCCTAAAGCGACATACAGGGTTGTCGCTTTAGGAAGAAGTGATGCTGCCTACTGTGCGCGTAGTGTATCCTGCATCAGAATTCCCACACATTACTTACGTTCAAGATAATGCACGGATACACATGGCCGTGCTATGGCGTGGCTGAACCTGCACCGTGACATTCATCCCATTCAATGGCCCGCTCGGTTTGCTGATTTAAACCCTATTGAAAATTTATGGGGGCTTTTGGTTCAACGCTGGGACTATCAAAATAAAAGAAACCCTCATGCTCCTAGATCACACTGTGCTACGTGCCGTCATAGCTGCGGAGGAAGGTTATACTAGATATTAAATAAAGATTTTTAAAGTTTCTATTTTATTATTTCTTCATATTCTTAGTTAAAAAACTTAAATATTACATAGTTTTTTCAAAAAAAGTTTTCTATATTTTTTGACGACACGGTTAGTCATCACCTACTGCGCAAAGAGTCGCGGGTTCGATTCCCGCACGGGACAGATATTTTGTATGGCCTACAGAAATTCGTCCCGGTCTGGGCGTATGTGCATGTGAGATTTAATCTTGTAATTGCACCCACGATACAGGAGAAAATCCTAGTGTGGGGCGAAGTTTTTGAAGTGAGAACTTCTTTAGCGGCGTTGTACACTTTTTTTGTAATGGGTAAAAAATGTTAAACTCGCGTCAGGACACGTGACCCAGATCGAAAATTCGTAAGACGGATGGAGAGTAGCCAATTAAAATTGAAATGGCCGCAGGAACTGTCGAGGTGCGGTGAGGGGTCCACGTAAGCCGGCCGAGAACAATAGCGGCTGGCAAAAGCACTGGAAGTCACACGTCACTTGAGACAGTTTTAATCAATTTATTTACTTTGTTAGGAAAAATCTAAATTGTGCTTTTATTTGATTTGTTGTAAATATTAATTAGGTAAGTTAAATATATATTAAATATTATTTATTTGTTATAAAATTACGTTTTTAAGTAGTATATTAATGTCTGTTTTGATCATATTTTTAATTTAATTGTAAATATTTTGATTCATTATTACTAGTTATATAATTATGTACGCACAACGTTACAACAGGAAGTTGATTTTTCTGAGGGATAAACTTTTTAATGTAATATAAATTGTCATGTTTGTGTACGATAGCGCAATAAATAAATATTGTATTCTACCACATAAAAGATAGTACTTTTATTCTGGTAATTAAAGCAATTCGTGCAAAATTATTCCATAACCATTCCAAAATATCCAAAACGCACAACGTTAATACTTAAGTTTTCACTTCTGCCGGCACTCCCGGAGTGCAACCCGTCATTTCTTTTTTTTTATATATATCAAACCTTGATAGTAGTCAGTCCATCTCCTAGAGCGATTGGTTGTCATATCATTAGAAAAAAGTTAATCTATGGTCCATCAAATTATTATGAATTAGACATTTAGAACTTGTGACCTAAATGTGTGCATGCAATTGTGATCCTTAAGGTGGTAAACATTTTCTGTCCGCGACCGTACTTACATACTTACATTGCAAGTTAAATAAAATCTTGTAAAAAAGCGTGGCAACTTTACCACATGTAAACATTACTCACATACAAGCAATATTAATTTAATTAAATTGTAATTTCCGGAGTTTTATTATATGATGTGTTAGAACACTTTACCATTGTTCTTGTCTGATTAGCCGTTATTTTTATGTATACTCACAAAACAAAACATTATAACACAATGTCACGACGCCATTTGTCTCTTGTTTCGGCAAAGCTAAACATGGCGTCCACGTGGCGGCACCACGGCTTCGGAAATATTTATATGTGCGTTAGTATCGCCATAGCATAGACGAAAAACAGAAATAGCGATATATCATGTCACTTTGGAGTGAAAGTAAAAACGATATACATTACTTGAGTATGACAAATGTGTGAGTAAAATTATGTTAAGTCTGCTTCCCTTTATACGTCTGTCTGTGGTATATACGCACAAAAAATCGGTCACCGATAGTTGGTCGTGTGCGTTCACACTAATTAAGGAGTCATCAAGTTTCGGAAGCGAAACTAAATATTACATTTTACAAGTATCTTGTACCTTATAGCGCCTCTATTCCTTTCGGTATAGATTGGATGAAAAGCAGAGTGTGTCATTCGATCACAAAATTATTTTTAACTCGGGGGACCTAAATTTAGAATTCTTATTTCTCTCCGGATTCAAAATAGCACCCTCGCCGTAAAAGTACTATTTTGAACCCTTGTGATACAATGTAAAAGTACATTGTATCACAAGGGTTCAAAATAGGTACATACCTCTTATACGTAATTGATCCATTTTTAAGGGATTTAAACATTTAGGGCGACTTGCATAACACTAACTAAATATAATACAATCACTGCTAAATGCATTTAAAAAAATTGTCTTTGTCTATTTCAAAGAAATTACGAAGGCAACGACTGTTTAAACGCAATAAGCGTTGATCGTATTTATTTAGGAATTTGGTCAATTTCTTGCAAGGAAAAAATTGAAGATAAGGCAGTCCAAATCGCCTTCAAAGATTTTTATTGATTTTTCACTCCCAAAATTATTTTCATTGAACTACTTTCTTATAAATGGCGATTGTGCATAGATAATGACATAGTTCAATGGATTAAATATATAATTTTAATATTTTTTAGCTTAACTTTTCTTCTCTATATAAAACGATAATTTTATATTAAGGACTTAATATTTAGTGAGTTTTGTTCAAGTTGCTTTAGACTCCGTAAGAAGTTATTAAATTAAATATTCTTAAATTTTTATGCCAATAATAGGTAGGTAAAATAAAAATAATAATATACCTATTAAGATAGTGATTGTAAGACCAATCACCGACACATATCACAGACCGTTCCCTTGACTTCTGCTCGCTCAGCGCGCACCTAGTCCACCAACTGAGGTTTCAATCAAAGCCGATAATCTTTTTATGGGTATCATCGACTAGGTATATGGCCGATCATATTCCGTGGAAAGGACGATGCCCACTTTTGTATGGAGACTTGCCCCACTTACAAATTTCTATGAACAGAAACAACCCTAGGCTCATTTTAAACGTTTTCCATCATTAAGTGGAAAACAAGTATTGTTTTTTTAATTAAAGCTGCAGTTTCGTAGATATTTATAAAAATTGCTCCTAATCTAACCTAAGCGACTCATATAGTTGCAAGACGTCTAACTAGTTGAATGATGAAATGTAATCACAATGTAATAATATTTTATATTTTATTAGAAATAAACATTTTAAAATGTAATGAAATAAATAATGCATAACATTGCAAAAGGTGTTATTGTAGTTACAACGAAAAAATGCATAAAAATATGTAGTTGCCATTTTGTAACAGGAAATGCATGTGTCTTTAATTTTTTGCCGGAAAAAACCGTAGCTTCTATCTGTTTTATATTACAGTGAAAAACATGTTTTGATAAAATATATTTAATTAGAAATGCCGCTTTATTGGTCATCAACCTTGGTAGTGGGGCAAAATTGGGCGTCCTCATTTTCCTTCAGAACTCCGTTCCGGAATCCCGTTTCATGATTCGAGTTAATGAAAAATCCCGGATAAACGGAAAATCGCCTTTCAAAATACGTATATAATACGAGAATGTCGTAAGCAGTAAAGCAGCCCTCATAGCATGAACATGACCACCAAAATACGAATCGAATCTCTTGTGAAACTGAACAACATTCCACAAGGAACATATATCTAAAGACGCCAAAAAAATTTGGACTTTCCATATAACAATTTCCTTAGTTAAAATATCTTCTTGTATGGATAGTGCGAAAATTTTTGTCGTTTTTAGACATAATATGTTCCTTTGGGAAAGTTCTTCAGTATCATAAGAAGAATTGTGTTCTTTTTCTCAGTGACGGTTGTATTACATTCTGTATAATTCGCTCTTCAAATTTTTATCCAGAAATTTTCGGTGAAATTACACAGAAATTGGTCGATCAGAAAAGCGATTGAGACCTCAGCTGGCGTATCAGAGCCGCCAAACCACCATCCCTGTTCCAGCAATAGATAGTGACTACTTACTACTAAAACAGTTTGACCTTAACCACTAGTTACAGGAAGAGTTCCAAATTTCTAAACTATACTATACAATATCTATGCTTATGTTTCTAATCGACAATGCGGTGCACGGACACGGGACCGTTACTATAAGAGACGGAAAGCAACAATTCAGTAATTGATTCCATAAATAGCACGTATGATTACGGATTAAAATTCTTTTACTAGTATATTAAAATGTTATATAGTTATCAGGGTGCAGATTATATATAGCATTTTTCTAAATTAAATATTAATACACAGGTCTCGGGTCCGCTAAACGCGCAGTGAAAATTTAGGCGGATATAAATGATTCGTTTTGGAGATCTATATTATTACTATGTATAAAATCTATCGTTTACAAAGTGACCAGATTACTCGGGTCACAATCTATTTCACGTCCAAGCTAATGGACCTGATATCAACCTATCCCGTGTTTGGGTTGCAAGGTGGACGAATGTGTCCGCATTACAGGCCTCTCAATAAATCGAAACGTTTGCAGACCTATTCTTATCACATAAGGACGATAAAGCAAATTAATCGTTTAACTTTTTTTATTTATAGCAGGTATTTAGGAAACTATTTACCATTGATCGACGACATTCGACCTTATAGCATTTAGTTTTGCTCCACCATTGACTTATTAGGTATATTTATTATTCGAGATTGTTACGTGAGAATTAATGGAATTTCAACTTCATTCTTTACGTTCGGCAAAGCACCAACCCTCACAACTCACAATGCAGCATTGCTTACGTGCTGTTACGTGTGGCTAGTCAAAACGCGTTTCTTTGGAACAAAGAAACATAGAAACGTAAATTTAGATATTACCACCTTAACACATAGAATAGAATGATAAATCTACAAGTTAGCTCTGATCAGTTATACCAATGAGCAACTATGTTTTGGTAGCGATTATTAATTTGTAATTTAGATTCGAGTTAGATGCCATTAGATAGATTCATTGATAAGCCTGTAATACGCATTAAATATACAATCAAGGGCAATAGGACATATTAAAAAATAGAAGACTACTGTGGTATAGAACGGCGTCGCGTGCTGCTAATGTTGGCAATCGTTCTCGAAGGCGCTCAGTGCGATTCCCAGCTGGCCGAGGTAGTACGTCGACATCACCAGCACCTGGTTGCAGAATTCTGCTATACTCTTATACCTTGTTTGAACCGCATGGTACAAATGAGTTCCTTACAACATTTTACGACGTAGCGTACTCATAGATATGCCGTATAGTATTGATTAAAATCTTTATTAAATTGACAGCTACTACAAGGCTACTTCGTATTTTATTCACTTGTAAAATAAATATGTTTTTATACGCTATCACAATAAGCCATGCAATGTCCCAAGGGCCCTATTTATTTATATATAGGACCATTCGCCGTGCGTTGTGCGTTCGTTGAGCGTCTCGCCTGCACTCGATTTCTTCTGATTTTAATTTGTTTTCGACAAAATTCAATAAATATTACAACGAATATCAATATCATTTCAATTTTCATCAAAAGCAAAATGAAATTAAGTAAAAATCAAGCGTAAACGACGCTTGACACCAAACGAATGATTCAAAATAGAGCCCCCGAATGCAAAACTACAGGTGAAATTGAAATCATTCGACAAACTTTAGGGGAAAGTTGTAATAGTAATAAGAATTCATATAAAAATTATTTAATAAAATTATATTATTATATAAATATTAGTATATTAAGCAATTAGTGAATAAAGGACGGATAAAAGCGAGGGCCATAGATGAATCACAAACAAGTGAAGAATTCTAACGACTGAGTCACGACCGTAGGGAGTGATTCAAGTGTTAGATTCTTGAGCGCCGCGAGTCATTAAGGCCCTCGATATAAATGTACTACGTTGCAACGCACACGAACTACAAAAAGTTGGATACGGACAAAGTGATAGACGTATGCGTTGACTCGGTCGGAAAAATCGGCCCGATTATCAGCCCTACATAAAGTCGTTCATGTACGTTTGCCGTAACACTTACATTATCGAAATTACACTACACTCGTAAAGAAAAATGCCGTAGTGGCGCACTCGAGAAATGATCATGCACTTTGAACGTGCAAACATTTTTTCGCTATTCAAAAACCATATTATAGGATCCGTGACCGTGAATAGTTTTAGATACCTGGTGGTAGGGCAGCGGGGGGCGCTGGGAGAACAGGTGCAGCGCGAGCACGGCGTCTGACAGCAGGAACAGCACGGTGCCGATGGCCGCCCGGCCGCCGCGAGCCACGCCGCGCCACGCCGCCGTGGACAGCAGCGCCGCGTACGCCGGCACCAGCGCGCCCAGCCAGAGCGGCAGCTGCCACACGAACGCGGCCGTCGCCGCGTAGCACGCCAGCCCTGCGACCAGTTACACCGCTTATTTATTGACCTTCGGCGGCCGCCGCACTAGGAAAGCACTGCCACCACACAGAAGAGCGCAGCCAAATATTTTTTTTTACTTACAACAGAACAGGGAAGCTCTCGACCTTCATCTCACGTAGTGGTGAGTGACGATAAGGCCCGTGGAAGCGAGCTTCACCTGAACTCCTCAACAACTGGGGAACTTTTAAATCGCTCGTAGTAGGGGCGGTTTTCGTAGTGCAAATGTAAAGCTTGACGTGGCGTCTACTGCACATACAATTAGCGGATCCAACAGTGTTCATGGCGGTGCTTCTAGGAGGAACAATAATATGTTTTTCATTTCTCATATTCTGAAAGTAAATCAGTGCTTACCTAATTATATAGCTGGAAATTATACATGGCGAGTTCGCGACCCTCGGTCGACAAGCAATTCAAAAAAGTAACTTCATTATTTATCGTACGCGGCCATCGACAAAGTATTAATCTATATAATGTATGTCGTGGCCAGATCGTAAAATAAACCACTTCATTCAAAGGAATTCCACCCCGAATTCCACAAGCGGACGAAGCACATTAGAATACGACATTTCTATTTGAGAGAACTTGCAAGCGAATAAAAAAATCCGCGTTCAGAGAGTATCCACAATTAGTGACCAGGTTGCGGACATCCTGCCCGGACGGTCGCGTCCATACGTGGGCAATGGCGGCAGGTGTACCCCAGGGTTCCGTACTGGGTCCTCTACTATAGAACCTGGGGTACAACTGGGTCCTGCGTAATAACCTCCTTCCACGAATGGAGGTTGTCTGCTTCGCCGATGACACGCTTGTCGTGGCGAAAGCGAAAACGGGGGAGAAGTCGGCCCACCTTGCGTCGGTCATCTCCTTGGTTGTCCGACGCATCCGTCTCCTGGGCCTGGACGTGGCCCTCGAAAAAACGAGGGCCATGATATTCCACGCCCCCCGTCGCAGGATCCCATCGGGGCTCCGTGTCCAAGTGGAGGGGGTCCGTATACCGGTTGAGGCGCATTTTAAGTACCTCGACCTGGTTTTGGATCTCCAATGGAGCTTCGAGGAGCATTTTCTCACTCCGCACTCGGGCGGGTCCTCCCCAACGTAGGAGGACCAGGATCGACGTGCCGTCGGCTGTATCACGGGGTAATAGCATCCGCATTATCAGTACCAAAAAAACTGAAGATCATTGGGATATTTCGACCTACTTAATCAAATCTATAATAAATGAACTTGCTCCGCAACTAGCGTTCATTTTCAATAAATGTATTGATAAAGGTATCTTTCCTGATCTCATAAAGTATAGCAAGTTAATACCTTTATTTAAATCTGGAAATAAAAATGATCCTGCAAATTATAGACCAATTTCGATTCTGCCAGCACTTAGCAAAATATTTGAAAAAATTATTTCTAATCAGCTGTCAGATCATTTCACAATTAATAAAATCCTACATATGAACCAATTTGGCTTTACTAAGGGTCGTTGCACTACAGAGGCTGGAGTTGCACTTCTCAAACACATTTTGCCGCCTGGGAGTGTAAACAGGATGTGATCGGTATATTTTGTGACCTGTCAAAGGCTTTTGACTGCGTTGATCATCAGACGCTTCTAAATAAGCTCAAGCATTATGGTGTGTCTGAAGAGGCAATTAAGCTTATTGAGTCTTATTTGTCCAATAGGGTCCAAAAAGTTGTAATTAACAGAACTGAGTCTTCTGGTGCACCTATCATTATGGGCGTGCCTCAAGGATCAATACTGGGACCCCTGCTCTTCTTAATTTATATTAATGACCTCCCACACTTCACCAATAATCTGTGCGATACAGTACTATTTGCAGATGACACTTCTTTAATATTTAAGGTTGACAGAGGAAACGGAAATACTGACGTTGTAAATGGTACTCTTTCTAAAGTATTGCATTGGTTCACTGTGAATAATTTATCATTAAACTCGAGTAAAACTAAATGTATTAAGTTTTCATTGCCAAATGTTAGGAAAGTGGATAATATTGTGGAAATGAATAATCATACTGTTGAATTCGTCGATTTTACAAAATTTTTGGGTATAACACTAGATTAGAATTTGCAGTGGGATCCACATATTGCGTCCTTGGCAAACAGACTCAGTTCTGCGGCATATGCTGTAAAAAAAATGAGACAACTTACTGATGTTGAAACGGCAAGACTGATTTACTTTAGTTATTTTCACAGTGTCATGTCATATGGGCTACTACTGTGGGGATCAGCCGCTAGTATAGAAAGTTTTTTTGTACTTCAAAAAAGAGCCGTGCGGGCTATTTATAATTTACGAACAAGGGATTCTCTACGTGATTTATTTTAAGAAATTGATATATTGACTTTGGCAGGGCAGTATATTTATGAAAATTTGATTTATGTTTATAAAAATTATAACACATTTACCTATTTTAAATTTCATAACTTAAATACAAGAAATAAAAATAAACTTGCCGTTCCAACGTACAGGCTCCAAAAAACTAGAGGCTCATTTATGGGGAAATGTACATCTTTTTATAACAAAGTTCCACAGACTTACCTTTACATAAGTTTAAAGCGCATGTAAAAAAGACTCTAATGCGTAAAGGATATTATAAAGTCAATGATTATCTGAATGATGTCAATGCTTAGTCTTAATTGTAGACTTAATTTATAGATTTAAATGTATAATGTACACTGACACATCTAATCTTGTAATGGAAGTTGAACACAATCTTTTACTTTGGGTTCTGCTTCCAATTGACGACTCTGTAACAATACAGGGAGAAAATAATAGCCCTTGCTGGTTTTCTTGCTGGTTCTTTCCAGTACAAGGTCTCCCGCCGTAGACTTGTGAACCAATGGCGTAGCTTCTTTGACATTCAAAAGTGATTGTAAAATCCCAAAGGATATTGAATTTGAATTTGAATACGGTTGATGGCACTCTATGGACCCCGGTATGGGCGGAGTGCTTCTCCCCCCGTACGGTGGCCCTTCTGAGACGTCCACAGAGCGTCCATTCGGAGGTGTATCAGCATCGGGTTGCTGTACGAAAACGGGGGGGACGTTCTGCGCCACAGGAGGTGGAGCGGGTTCGTACCCTGGCGTAGAGTAAGGCTTTGCGCCAGTGGGGTAGGCACTCGCCTCTTGTTATATTGTTTTATTTTTAGATGTCATGTCACTTGTCATACTTGATTGTTGTTTACATTTTGACTTTACTCGTTTCAAATAAAAGTGTTTGTCGTCCTATAATAGCCTCTATTTTTACAAGCTTTTATTTACTTTCACTTGTCCCGGTGCAGTGTCTGAAATGAAATCTTGCAAGTTAAATTTGACCCACTTCCCGGTTTCCGATTGGGCTGAGATTTTGCATGCATATGTATATCGCGTGACAATGCAATATTATGATGACATGGAGCTGATTTAATTCTGGAACTGGAAGGTAGTCATGGGAACTCCGCAATAAAATGACACAACCCCATCGTGTTCGGGCTTGTTTGATTCCTATTGACGAGTACTAAAAGCATGTTTTTAAAAAGTTTTTTTTAATTATTTTATTTATTCGTAATCTGAAAGGTAGTCCGTAAAAAATTAGTTTGCTTCAAGTCAATACGGGTGTATTTACTTGAATCAAACACTATTTTTTCAGCTGCGGAACTATTGGCGCTCGAACGAACTCGACGGCAATGGGTGCTGCTCACCCTTTTAAAACAATTTACTACCTACTAGATTTCACATTTTGAACACGGACCTGATTTTAAAATGGTAAAAGTTGAAAAGGATTTTTTATCAATATTAAAAATCAACGCATATATTTTTAATATACGGCAGTTTAAGTCAGATCCAGATGTGCAATTTTATAATTTATCGGCACTCGGCGGAGTTGAAATGTCATTGTACATACGATGTCAAGAGCGATTTGCGTCGTTGCTTCAAAGCATAAATCATACAATATAGTACTCATTGATTTCAAGGTACAGGCATGTGTAAGCGGAGTCGGCATTTTGGATCGGCAAAGCGCAAGTTTCTTTGATAACAAGCGTAAATCTACGTCTAGTTCTCGGTAACTTCCTAACATATAGGCCCCTAACCATAATCGCTTAAAACAATATAAAAACCGCACTGAGAGCGGGATGGCGCTATACGCAGCAAGAGCGGTTTCTCTGTTTCAAAATTGTTTTAACCTGGCTTTAAGCGATCATAGTAAGGTCCCAGGAGGGCCGTTTGCTAAGGAAAATATGTATTTTTACAATTAAAATAACTCATTATAAGAAACCGACGTTACCCAGCAGAAAAACTGGTTATAATATTATGAGTTTGTGACATGAAAAGCGTGAGCAGCTTAGAAGCATACCTAGCAGTTCACAGCGCGGAGGTCCCCAGCCAAAGGCGGCGATGTAGGCGACGTGCGCGGCGGCGAATGCAGCGATGCCCGGTGCTAATCCCCGCTCAAACACCAGCAGCGCGTCACCCAGCGCCGACAGCGCCAACCCCGCGCACACGCACCGCCCGTATCGAGCCCTGTCACCGACCGGGGTATCAGTACCACCGTGGGACTCATATCAGCTTCAATTGGCACCAGTAGCGTGTTGCCCGGCACCGACAGCACCAACTCCCCGTTCTCGCACCGCCCGTACTGAACACTGCCACCGACCGGGGTATACGGTATTGAAGCAAAGCATAAACAGGGTCAAATCGAGGAGTGCGAAACTAGCATAATACAGCTCTAGCAATCCAATAAACCCCTTTTATTTTCTGTTCAAAGTTTAGCCAGGCATTATATATTCAAAAATTTATTGTGGCACATCCTATTGTTATTTCCACATTGTTAATTTGTAAGCATACTTTGTTGTAACAACATTTTGAAGTCTGTGTATCTATCCGAGGAAAGACAACTATCAATATGCCCAAATTTTCACCACCCACTGGTACGGTATGTGCACTGTGAAAATTAACAATTGAAAATTATTAGCGGCTATCAGCTACTTACGGCCTATAATGATTAATTGTTTTTTTGGTGATTATTTTAAAAGAACGTGCTGCGTACTCATAGTCTTATATGGTTGTAGATAGATCTTCTATAGGAACTTTGGCATAAAAGAGATTGTCTGCATGCAATTGATAAGAAGAAAGTGAAAGCGTAATAGAAAAAACTTTTTAACAAAAAATTGAACCGCCGAAAAAACTAAAAAGCAAAAACACTGAAAAGTTAAAAATAATATAAGAATAGGTACAGACAACATCACACTTTTATATTGAAGTCGGTGACAAATATTAACACTTTCTAGGAGATCATCGTTTGGCACCGATGTAAAAATAGGTGTGGAAACAGAATACCAACCTGCCGAACGCCGGCAGTTGTATAACACCAGGTGGAAAAGGTATGATCAAGACGTGTTCAGTGTCGACGGCCAAACAGGTTACTTCGAAACCAATCAATAATAATAATAATAAAGTTTATTTTTCAATAAGTCTGGTACATTGCATTATTGAACTGCTCCCAAATAAGGTTGCCCTGCGTTATGGGAGACAGGCTCTTCTGAAGAATGTTTACATGATAATATTATATTAATTTTAATACATGCAATCTATTGGTGCGTGTGTGTGTGTGTGTGTGTGTGTGCGCTATGTTATAGATGAATCAGGTGTAGACAGATCTTATCAAGTGATAGTTTTCAGGAGTGTCTCCAAGGTGTCATAATCAAACTGCTCAAGCCATTTACATACAAACTTTTTGAAAGCATTTTTGCGATATTTGGTAATGTGAACTTCTAAAAGAAAATTTTTATTATATATACGAGCTGCTAAATAGTCAAAATGCTTTTTTGCAGTTACGGAACAAGCTGATGCAGTAGGGAATTTAGAAATTCTTTTCGATGTTAGTGGAGTAAAGGGTACTATTTTATAATGGAATCTACTTAGAATTTGGTATACAAACAGTTTTCTTACGGTAAGAACTTTGGCGATTTGATACAACTGCGTAGTTGGAAAGCGATATGGAAGGCCAAGGGCTACTTTTAGAAACATTCTTTGTGCTCTCTCTAATTCTATCAGATGTGTTTTTGCAGTACGTGCGCATAATTAAGTTATGGTCAGCGACTATCCGAAGGCTTTTGAAGGCAAATATAAGTTTACGAGTTCTTGCTGACATTGCGGCTATATGTTGCTGCCATTGAAGTCTATCATCCACAAGAACGCCAAGGTATCTAATTATAGTAACACGAGAGAGACTCGGACAAGTACAGGACGGTTGGTCACTTCGGTTACAGGGGTATGTGTGAATGGGGATGGTAAATGTAGGCTCAGGATTGCTTGCTGCAGTCTTACTGAAACACAAATATTGTGTCTTTTGCGCATTAATAGTGAGTAAATTGTCTTCTAGCCAGGTTGTTACACGACAAAGGCCGTCCTCCGTTGTCTTCTCAACTTCTCTCCAGGTCTTGTTGTGGAACAAAATAACTGTATCATCAGCAAACACTAAAATGTCAGCACCAGGTATTTTCAGCTCACATAACGTATTTATATACAGTAAAAACAGAGTAGGACCTAGTGTAATACCTTGCGGGACTCCGTATGTACACCTAGCATTTTTGCTAAAGTGGTTTTCTACTTTGACAACCTGTTCCCGGTTTTCCAAATAGTTTCTAAACCAAGAGTGCACTATCCCCCTTACACCCAAGTTCTCCAATCGAGTAAGTAATATTGGAATGGATACCGTGTCGAAAGCCTTTTGGAGGTCCAGAAAAACACCGACACACTTTTCACCTTTATCCAGATATGTGGTTATTAAGGATGTTAGTCTGAGTATTGCATCTTCGGTAGATTTACCTTTTCTAAAACCATATTGATTACCAGCAATAAAGTTGTTCTTGTTCAAGTATGTGGTAAGTCTGTGGTTGACAATTTTCTCAAGCACCTTGGATAGAGGATAGAAGAGATATCGGTCTATAGTTGGTAGGTTTGTCACGCTCACCCTTTTTAAAAATAGGGCAGACTACAGCAATTTTAAAAGCTGATGAAAATACGCCTGTTGTAAGGCTTAGGTTGCAAATAAATGCTATAGGTTCTGCTAAGATCGAAGAAAACATCTTTAAGAATCGTGAGCTAATTTTATCTCCTCCCGATGCACTGTTTAGATCAAGTTTGCTTATCACTTCACCAACCTCATATGAATCAGTTGGGGCAAAAGACATTGATTGAAGTGGCAATTTATGTGTTTTAATTCTACTGACAAGCCCTGCTTCGGAACAATGCCAGTGAAAATACTCATATGTTAATATATGTAACATAGTCAGTAAAATATCAAAGTCAGACATATTAAAAGCGTTACCTAAGTACACCTTTAACACAGTTGTTGTTGAGAGTGGACTGTATGTAGGTACTTCTTGAGTTAAACACAGGTTTCTTTGTGATAATTTTGAAGCTTTATTTACTTCTTGCAAGACGACTTCCACTGACCGACTACAACTGACTACAATTTATCAGTATTCGGCCCTATATTTATACACTATCCCTTGGTTCGCGGGGGGACATCCCGCCCGCGGACCAATCAAAAGGGGCCGAATTTATTTAACATATGGTTCATTCATGGGGACTTGGCCCGCATAAGCCTAGACGACGTCCGCTGCTTAGTTCTGGGTCCCCGGCACTTCGAACTGTCGTCAACAATATGGTTCATTCATGGGGACTTGGCCCGCATAAGCCTCGCCGACGTCCGCTGCTTAGTTCTGGGTCCCCGGCACTTCGAACTGTCGTCAACATCCTCCCCCCGGCGAGAACTCGTACTCGCCTTCGCCGTAAGACAGTGCAGCGCGTCCTCTCCCTCTAGTCCGGGGAGAGTGCGGTAAGTCAGGCCGATGTGCAGCGCGTCCCCTCCCTCCGGTCCGGGGAGAGTGCGGTCTCGATGACTAGTTTTACTAGCTTTGACGTAGGGTGCAGAAATTTACTTGAATCAAACACTATTTTTTCAGCTGCGGAACTATTGGCGCTCGAACGAACTCGACGGCAATGGGTGCTGCTCACCCTTTTAAAACAATTTACTACCTACTAGATTTCACATTTTGAACACGGACCTGATTTTAAAATGGTAAAAGTTGAAAAGGATTTTTTATCAATATTAAAAATCAACGCATATATTTTTAATATACGGCAGTTTAAGTCAGATCCAGATGTGCAATTTTATAATTTATCGGCACTCGGCGGAGTTGAAATGTCATTGTACATACGATGTCAAGAGCGATTTGCGTCGTTGCTTCAAAGCATAAATCATACAATATAGTACTCATTGATTTCAAGGTACAGGCATGTGTAAGCGGAGTCGGCATTTTGGATCGGCAAAGCGCAAGTTTCTTTGATAACAAGCGTAAATCTACGTCTAGTTCTCGGTAACTTCCTAACATATAGGCCCCTAACCATAATCGCTTAAAACAATATAAAAACCGCACTGAGAGCGGGATGGCGCTATACGCAGCAAGAGCGGTTTCTCTGTTTCAAAATTGTTTTAACCTGGCTTTAAGCGATCATAGTAAGGTCCCAGGAGGGCCGTTTGCTAAGGAAAATATGTATTTTTACAATTAAAATAACTCATTATAAGAAACCGACGTTACCCAGCAGAAAAACTGGTTATAATATTATGAGTTTGTGACATGAAAAGCGTGAGCAGCTTAGAAGCATACCTAGCAGTTCACAGCGCGGAGGTCCCCAGCCAAAGGCGGCGATGTAGGCGACGTGCGCGGCGGCGAATGCAGCGATGCCCGGTGCTAATCCCCGCTCAAACACCAGCAGCGCGTCACCCAGCGCCGACAGCGCCAACCCCGCGCACACGCACCGCCCGTATCGAGCCCTGTCACCGACCGGGGTATCAGTACCACCGTGGGACTCATATCAGCTTCAATTGGCACCAGTAGCGTGTTGCCCGGCACCGACAGCACCAACTCCCCGTTCTCGCACCGCCCGTACTGAACACTGCCACCGACCGGGGTATACGGTATTGAAGCAAAGCATAAACAGGGTCAAATCGAGGAGTGCGAAACTAGCATAATACAGCTCTAGCAATCCAATAAACCCCTTTTATTTTCTGTTCAAAGTTTAGCCAGGCATTATATATTCAAAAATTTATTGTGGCACATCCTATTGTTATTTCCACATTGTTAATTTGTAAGCATACTTTGTTGTAACAACATTTTGAAGTCTGTGTATCTATCCGAGGAAAGACAACTATCAATATGCCCAAATTTTCACCACCCACTGGTACGGTATGTGCACTGTGAAAATTAACAATTGAAAATTATTAGCGGCTATCAGCTACTTACGGCCTATAATGATTAATTGTTTTTTTGGTGATTATTTTAAAAGAACGTGCTGCGTACTCATAGTCTTATATGGTTGTAGATAGATCTTCTATAGGAACTTTGGCATAAAAGAGATTGTCTGCATGCAATTGATAAGAAGAAAGTGAAAGCGTAATAGAAAAAACTTTTTAACAAAAAATTGAACCGCCGAAAAAACTAAAAAGCAAAAACACTGAAAAGTTAAAAATAATATAAGAATAGGTACAGACAACATCACACTTTTATATTGAAGTCGGTGACAAATATTAACACTTTCTAGGAGATCATCGTTTGGCACCGATGTAAAAATAGGTGTGGAAACAGAATACCAACCTGCCGAACGCCGGCAGTTGTATAACACCAGGTGGAAAAGGTATGATCAAGACGTGTTCAGTGTCGACGGCCAAACAGGTTACTTCGAAACCAATCAATAATAATAATAATAAAGTTTATTTTTCAATAAGTCTGGTACATTGCATTATTGAACTGCTCCCAAATAAGGTTGCCCTGCGTTATGGGAGACAGGCTCTTCTGAAGAATGTTTACATGATAATATTATATTAATTTTAATACATGCAATCTATTGGTGCGTGTGTGTGTGTGTGTGTGTGTGTGCGCTATGTTATAGATGAATCAGGTGTAGACAGATCTTATCAAGTGATAGTTTTCAGGAGTGTCTCCAAGGTGTCATAATCAAACTGCTCAAGCCATTTACATACAAACTTTTTGAAAGCATTTTTGCGATATTTGGTAATGTGAACTTCTAAAAGAAAATTTTTATTATATATACGAGCTGCTAAATAGTCAAAATGCTTTTTTGCAGTTACGGAACAAGCTGATGCAGTAGGGAATTTAGAAATTCTTTTCGATGT
Source organism: Schoenobius gigantellus (assembly GCA_963935595.1). Lineage (NCBI taxonomy): Eukaryota > Metazoa > Arthropoda > Insecta > Lepidoptera > Crambidae > Schoenobius > Schoenobius gigantellus. Next base: position 41,134,294 of record OZ012541.1, on the reverse strand, counting down.
TAGTGGAGTAAAGGGTACTATTTTATAATGGAATCTACTTAGAATTTGGTATACAAACAGTTTTCTTACGGTAAGAACTTTGGCGATTTGATACAACTGCGTAGTTGGAAAGCGATATGGAAGGCCAAGGGCTACTTTTAGAAACATTCTTTGTGCTCTCTCTAATTCTATCAGATGTGTTTTTGCAGTACGTGCGCATAATTAAGTTATGGTCAGCGACTATCCGAAGGCTTTTGAAGGCAAATATAAGTTTACGAGTTCTTGCTGACATTGCGGCTATATGTTGCTGCCATTGAAGTCTATCATCCACAAGAACGCCAAGGTATCTAATTATAGTAACACGAGAGAGACTCGGACAAGTACAGGACGGTTGGTCACTTCGGTTACAGGGGTATGTGTGAATGGGGATGGTAAATGTAGGCTCAGGATTGCTTGCTGCAGTCTTACTGAAACACAAATATTGTGTCTTTTGCGCATTAATAGTGAGTAAATTGTCTTCTAGCCAGGTTGTTACACGACAAAGGCCGTCCTCCGTTGTCTTCTCAACTTCTCTCCAGGTCTTGTTGTGGAACAAAATAACTGTATCATCAGCAAACACTAAAATGTCAGCACCAGGTATTTTCAGCTCACATAACGTATTTATATACAGTAAAAACAGAGTAGGACCTAGTGTAATACCTTGCGGGACTCCGTATGTACACCTAGCATTTTTGCTAAAGTGGTTTTCTACTTTGACAACCTGTTCCCGGTTTTCCAAATAGTTTCTAAACCAAGAGTGCACTATCCCCCTTACACCCAAGTTCTCCAATCGAGTAAGTAATATTGGAATGGATACCGTGTCGAAAGCCTTTTGGAGGTCCAGAAAAACACCGACACACTTTTCACCTTTATCCAGATATGTGGTTATTAAGGATGTTAGTCTGAGTATTGCATCTTCGGTAGATTTACCTTTTCTAAAACCATATTGATTACCAGCAATAAAGTTGTTCTTGTTCAAGTATGTGGTAAGTCTGTGGTTGACAATTTTCTCAAGCACCTTGGATAGAGGATAGAAGAGATATCGGTCTATAGTTGGTAGGTTTGTCACGCTCACCCTTTTTAAAAATAGGGCAGACTACAGCAATTTTAAAAGCTGATGAAAATACGCCTGTTGTAAGGCTTAGGTTGCAAATAAATGCTATAGGTTCTGCTAAGATCGAAGAAAACATCTTTAAGAATCGTGAGCTAATTTTATCTCCTCCCGATGCACTGTTTAGATCAAGTTTGCTTATCACTTCACCAACCTCATATGAATCAGTTGGGGCAAAAGACATTGATTGAAGTGGCAATTTATGTGTTTTAATTCTACTGACAAGCCCTGCTTCGGAACAATGCCAGTGAAAATACTCATATGTTAATATATGTAACATAGTCAGTAAAATATCAAAGTCAGACATATTAAAAGCGTTACCTAAGTACACCTTTAACACAGTTGTTGTTGAGAGTGGACTGTATGTAGGTACTTCTTGAGTTAAACACAGGTTTCTTTGTGATAATTTTGAAGCTTTATTTACTTCTTGCAAGACGACTTCCACTGACCGACTACAACTGACTACAATTTATCAGTATTCGGCCCTATATTTATACACTATCCCTTGGTTCGCGGGGGGACATCCCGCCCGCGGACCAATCAAAAGGGGCCGAATTTATTTAACATATGGTTCATTCATGGGGACTTGGCCCGCATAAGCCTAGACGACGTCCGCTGCTTAGTTCTGGGTCCCCGGCACTTCGAACTGTCGTCAACAATATGGTTCATTCATGGGGACTTGGCCCGCATAAGCCTCGCCGACGTCCGCTGCTTAGTTCTGGGTCCCCGGCACTTCGAACTGTCGTCAACATCCTCCCCCCGGCGAGAACTCGTACTCGCCTTCGCCGTAAGACAGTGCAGCGCGTCCTCTCCCTCTAGTCCGGGGAGAGTGCGGTAAGTCAGGCCGATGTGCAGCGCGTCCCCTCCCTCCGGTCCGGGGAGAGTGCGGTCTCGATGACTAGTTTTACTAGCTTTGACGTAGGGTGCAGAAATGTTCCCGTCCGGGTTTTCACGCGGACGTTTCTTGTTACGCCGTCCGGTCCCGGGAAAATCTTGTCTACGCGTCCCCGCGGCCAGACATTCCGGGGAAGCATGGGGTCTGCGATCAGGACTATATCTCCTTCGTCGAATTCCGCTGGCGTCGCAGCTTTGGGGCGAGGTACAAGGTTCGGAAGGTACTCCCGTACCCATCGACGCCAGAAGTGATCGGCCAGCGCTTGTGCCGACCTCCAGGTGTGGCGGTTCGCTTCGTCGCAGGGCCCGACCATCGGTAAGCCGCTTGACGATCCCACCAAAAAATGGTTTGGTGTTAGTGCAGCGTCGCTAAAGTTTCTTCCCTGGGGGCCTTTTCGAGCAGAGTAGCCCCCAGCGCAGTCTTCACTGAGCGTACAAGGCGCTCCCACGCCCCACCTTGGTTCGGGGCTCCCGGCGCGATGTATTTCCATCTTAAGTCGTAGTTCGCGCCGAATTTCTTTAGCTCTGGAAGCCATTCCTTGTAAGCCCTTTTTAGTTCCGTATCCGAGCCACGGAAGTTAGTGGCATTGTCTGACCAGACGACGGCGGGCCACCCTCTCTTTGCGGCCATCCTCCTAAGGGCCATTATCGCCGAATCGGTCGATAGCGATGCCACCAGTTCTATGTGGATTGCCCTCGTGGTGAGGCACGTGAACAAAGCGCCCCACCTCTTTTCCCGTCGTCGCCCGATCGCCACCATCATTGGCCCGAAGAAGTCCAATCCGCAGCGCGAAAACGGTCGCTCATAGGCCGCCAACCGTTCTTACGGCAAATCTCCCAGCGGCGGCGTCACAGAGCGCGCTCTTCTTAGGCGGCAAGTTTGACACGCTCCCGCCACTGTCTTCACCGCTGGCCGCAGTCTAGTCACCCAGTATGCTTACCGAAGATTGTTCACCACGGCTTCGGGATTTGCGTGTCCTAGCCGACGATGTTCGCGCTCTATCAGCAATTTGGTAAACGCATGTCGACCGTTGAGCACCACAAGACCGTTTCTTGTCGGCAGACGAGCGTGGCGAATTCTCCCGCGGAGCCGAATCAGCCCGTCGCTGCCTCTGGTCAGGTCAAGGCGGTTAAGGGCGCTGTTCTTCGACGTCCTCGCATCAGCCGGAAGATCAATTAGTTCCGGGAAACTCTCTCGTTGTGCCTGCTTTAGCCACAACTCGACAGCTCTTCTGCTGTGGTCGACGGTTCTTTCTGTAGCTCGGCGTCGACAACGGTCGATGAAGTATAGTACGTTGGCCGTCGCGCCGATGAGTCGTTCAAGCCGCGAAAATCTCGTTACTTCCGGCAGCGAGGGGTGCGGCTCGATGGAAATAGTGTACGCTGTCTCTACGTTCTCTTGCGTCGCTTTCTCATCGCGCGGCCATTGCCTCCTCGGCCCCCGCAGAAACTCCGGGCCACGAAACCATAAGTCGTCGCGTCCCTGCGGCACATATCCTGAGCGAGTGGCTATATCGGCGACGTTCAACGCCGACGAGATCCAGCGCCACTCTGTCGGTTGTGACAACTCTGTTATTTCGCCCAGCCGATACGCCACAAACGGTGAGTACTTCTTGCTCCCGTTCCTTATCCAGTGGAGCATGGTTTGTGAGTCGCTCCAGTACACGGTTCCGTCCACGGGAATGCGGTGATCCGCCTTGACGCTTTGAGCGAGCCTAGCTCCGATGAGCGCAGCCTGCATCTCCAGCCGTGGAATCCTTTGTGGCGGCGCGACCTTCACCTTGGCCGACACTAAGATCGTTTCTGAGGTGCCATCTTCATTTTTGTGCACCCAATATGCCGCCGCAGCGTATGCGTCTTCGCTCGCGTCGCAGAAAACGTGCAGTTCGCGACGCGTTACTCTTCTCCCCCCGTTGTAAGACCGGGGCAAGCGCAGTCTGCCGACGGCTTCCAGGCTCGTAAGCCAGTCTTTGAACATCGACGCAATCTCGGGAGGGACTGGCTCATCCCAGTTCGTCTTCAGCCGCCATAACTTCTGCTGCGCGATCTTCGCCGTAGCAGTGTAACAGCTCAACAGCCCGAGAGGGTCATAAATGCTCATGACTGTTGAGAGCGCTTCTCTCTTCGTTGGCGGCCGAAGTTGCGTCTTCACCTTGTTTGGGACGCGAGCCAACGTGATGTTGAAGCTCAATGTATCTTCTTGCGCGTCCCGCATGAGGTCCAGTGCCTTTTCTGGCTTCCCAAGGAGCGTAGTGGTCGCGCGGCGTTCACTCTCTACGTTCTTCAAGAGCTCCGCGCTGTTACTATTCCACCCCTTCAGCTTGAAGCCAGCTTCTATATGCACTTCATCGAGTTGTTGAATTGTTCTCGGTGCTCGTTTGTCATTTGCCCTCGTGTGCGTTGACTTCAGCGAGATTCCCGGCGATTCTAATTGGAAGTGCTCATCGGCTTGTCGTTCGATGTCTTGCGTCCAAACGTTCAGCACTTCATCTTGGCGCTTGATTATTACGTTGGTCGGTGCCGTTCCGTGCACCACCCATCCGAGTACCGTTCGGGATGCCGCGGGCTCGTTCCGTTTGCCCACGCGCAGTTTTCGGGTAACAATCAGCGGCCAATTATCGGATCCGATGAGTATGCGAGGTTTCGCGTTCTCGTACATCAACTGATCGTGCAGGTCAGTGAGGTGATCGAACTGCACCTCTTCCCTTGTAATTGATTGAGTGGCGAGGTTCAGGTCCGCCATTGTTCGCGCAGAACACGCCTTGAAGTTTGTCGCGCTTCGCTCGGCGATGCGTAGTGAAACGACGCGGCTGTCAATTTGACGTTGTCGGTCGTCGAACCCTTTTACGCGTAGCTGCATTGCGGGGCCATCCAGGCCTATCTCTCGTGCCAGTCCGTCTTCTATGAGCGTCACTGTGCTGCCTTCATCGAAGAGCGCGTATGTGTTACGCTCCCCGTTCTTGCCCGATACGGTTACTGGGCAAATCTTGAGTTTCACCGCGCACTGAGTTCGCGTTGAAGAGACGCTTGCTTCCTCCGGGTGGTAAGTACGGGCCGCAGGTGCTTCGGCGTGAAGTAAGCGGTGGTGCGGCCGTCGACATCCATTTACGCCACATGATTTCTGGCGGCAGTTCATTCTTCGGTGCTTGCTCTTCAAGCACTTAAAACACAAGCCAGCTTTCTTCGCGACGTTCCATCGTTCGTCCAAAGACACCTTCTTGAATTTGTCGCAGGCGTCAAGTCGGTGTGCGTTGTTGCACTGTGCACAGCGTTCCGGCTCGGTCTTGTCCGACGACGACGATTCTGCTGCGTAGTACGCCCTCCTCCTCTGTTCGGGTTTAGAGGCGGGGCGTCGCGGCGGTCGCGGCGTCGGTAGTTGCGCGTTGTTGCAGTGTGCACAGCGTTCCGGCTCGGTCTTGTCCGACGACGACGATTCTGCTACGTCGTACGCCTTCCTCCTCTGTTCGGGTTTAGAGGCGGGGCGCCACGGCGGTCGCGGCGTCGGTAGTTGCGCGTTGTTGCAGTGTGCACAGCGTTCCGGCTCGGTCTTGTCCAACGACGAGGATTCTGCTACGTCGTACGCCCTCCTCCTCTGTTCGGATTTAGAGGCGGGGCGTCGCGGCGGTGGCGGCGTCGGTTGCGCGTCGTCGTACTGAGCACAGCGTTCTGGCTCGTTCTTTTCCGACGACGACGGTTCTGCCACGTTGTACACCCGCCTCCTCTGTTCGGGTTTAGAGGCGGGGCGTTGCGGTGGTTGCGGCGTCGGCTTGTGAGTCGTACCGGAGTATCCGTGCTTGAGCGCTCGATCAGCTTCTCGCATGAGGAACATGGTCAACTTGACTATTTCCGGCTCAGGTTCATTGTGTTCTTCGGCGTAGTCGCACCATTTCGTCTTTAGATGCGGGCTAAGCTTCTCGGAGATTTCTCTCACGACCAGCGGATTGTGTAGATAGTTCTTTTCTACGTTGTTAAGCACGGTTACGACATTCTGTACTCGAACGGCGAAGGTGTTGAGTTCTATCGCAGTCGAGCCGAGCTTCGGTAGTTTCTTCAGGTCTTCGAACGCGACGTCGATCAATATTTCAGGCCTGCCAAAACACTGCTGCAGCGTCTTCATGATGACGTCAGGATGCGCTGCGGTGCTCAGTAACGGTCGCGACGGTCTCCTTGGCTTCGCCTCGCAGACAGTTACGGAGGCGCGCAAGGTTTTCCACTTTCGAAAACTGGTACACGGCCGTCGTTTCTTGCATTGCTGCGGCAAACTGCAGCCACTCTAGCGGTGATCCCGAGAATAGTGGCAGGTCGGTGGCTTGACGCGGCGGCGGTCGCGACCTCATCATGTGGTCGAGCGTGCCGGCTAAATGTTCAATAGCCCGTTCTCTCGAGTGCTCGCGATCACGCGGTGTGGTTGTTTCTTCCCACCGTAGTATCGTTCGGTGCGCGACTGGAGTAGCGATTTCAACCTCCCTAGGTCTAACTATGTCGCGTCTCACCGGTGCGAGTACGGATTCCGGTTCGAGCACTTGATGCACTTGTTCCTCTTGCCTCGAAGTCTCCTGTAGCCACGCCTCAATTCGTTCGTGGTTTTCCGCCGGTTCGGTCTCTTCTTCCAGCATACTGCCATCTTCGGCGGCGGCTAGGTCGGCGGTTAGCTTTTTTCGAATAAGCTCCGCTTCAATTTCTAGCTCCTGGCGTCGTATTGCAGCTTCCTCTGCAGCTTCCTGGCGTCGTACTGCAGCTTCCTGTGCAGCTTCCTGGCATCGTGCTGCGGCTTCCTCTGCAACTTCCTGGCGTCGTACTGCAGCTTCCTGGCGTAGTGCTGCGGCTTCCTCTGCAACTTCCTGGCGTCGTACTGCAGCTAGTCTCTCTTCGGCTTCGAATTGCAGGCGGGCGATGGCACTGGCGGTCGATCTCGTGGAGCGAGCAATCTTCCTAACCGGCGTCGTCTTATAAACGTGACGCGCATTCTCCTCCTCGCGAGTTGGCATCCCTTCAGTTCGGTGAAGTTGTTCGGGGCGAGTTGAGACCCCTTCCGTTCGGTGAAGTTGTTCGGGGCGAGTTGAGACCCCTTCCGGTCGTTGAAGTTGTTCGGGGCGAGTTGAGACTCCTTCCGTTCGTGGTTGTTCGGGGTGAGTTGAGACCCCTTCCGTTCGGTGTCGCCGTTCAGTGCGACTTGAGATCCCTTCCTCGCGGTACAGGTTTTCGTCGCGAGTTGAGACCCCTTCCGTTCGGTGTCGCCGTTCAGTGCGACTTGAGATCCCTTCCTCTCGGTACAGTTTTTCGTCGCGAGTTGAGACCCCTTCTGTTCGGTGTCGCCGTTCAGTGCGACTTGAGATCCCTTCCTCGATGCCCGGTTCCATTTGGGCGGCGACAGTCGCCGATGCGGATGGCGACCGCGGTGGGTGGTCGAATACGCAAACCAAATCTTCCTTCCCCCTCTGGCTCCGTGTAACTACCATCACTTATACTTGTTTAGATCCGGCTCGGTAGGATCAAGATGTTGAGAGTGGACTGTATGTAGGTACTTCTTTTTTTTTTTATAGAGAATAGGTTTGCGCTTGACCCAGAATCACCTGATGGTAAGCGAGACTGGGTCTATGATGGAGCGCGCTTACCTAGTAAATGCCCATTCACCCTTTTTTTAAAAAGACCCAGGTTATAATGGTCTGGGAACACCGATAAATGTAAAGAGTTCCATTCCTTGGCGACACGAATAAGGAAAGAATTGCCGAATCGTTTAGTTCGGCAAAATGGAATGTCCACAGTGTAGGGATGAATCCCCGACGTGCGTCTTAGATCTCTAAAAAGGAATGGAGCAGGAGGTATAAGACTATGTAGCTCTTGAGCGCAGTCTCCAAAATGTATCTTATAAAATACCGACAGACAGGCCACTTTACGCCGATGTTCGAAGCTTTGGAGTTTGGTCTCGAATAGATGACAATTATTTACCAATCTCAGGGCACGACGTTCAATTGAGTCCATAGCAGCCAGCTGATATTTGGCAGAGCCGTCCCAAAGGTGGGAACAGTACTCCATACACGTTCGAATTTGAGCTTGGTAAAGTTTCAAGAGTTGTTCTGGCGTGAAGTACTGTTTGAGTTAAACGCAGGTTTCTTTGTGATAATTTTGGAACTTTATTTACTTCTTGCAAGACGACTTCCACTGACCGACTACAACTGACTACAATTTATCAGTATTCGGCCCTATATTTATACACTATCCCTTGGTTCGCGGGGGGACATCCCGCCCGCGGACCAATCAAAAGGGGCCGAATTTATTTAACATATGGTTCATTCATGGGGACTTGGCCCGCATAAGCCTAGACGACGTCCGCTGCTTAGTTCTGGGTCCCCGGCACTTCGAACTGTCGTCAACAATATGGTTCATTCATGGGGACTTGGCCCGCATAAGCCTCGCCGACGTCCGCTGCTTAGTTCTGGGTCCCCGGCACTTCGAACTGTCGTCAACATCCTCCCCCCGGCGAGAACTCGTACTCGCCTTCGCCGTAAGACAGTGCAGCGCGTCCTCTCCCTCTAGTCCGGGGAGAGTGCGGTAAGTCAGGCCGATGTGCAGCGCGTCCCCTCCCTCCGGTCCGGGGAGAGTGCAGTCTCGATGACTAGTTTTACTAGCTTTGACGTAGGGCGCAGAAATTTTCCCGTCCGGGTTTTCACACGGACGTTTCTTGTTACGCCGTCCGGTCCCGGGAAAATCTTGTCTACGCGTCCCCGCGGCCAGACATTCCGGGGAAGCATGGGGTCTGCGATCAGGACTATATCTCCTTCGTCGAACTCCGCTGGCGTCGCAGCTTTGGGGCGAGGTACAAGGTTCGGAAGGTACTCCCGTACCCATCGACGCCAGAAATGATCGGCCAGCGCTTGTGCCGACCTCCAGGTGTGGCGGTTCGCTTCGTCGCAGGGCCCGACGATCGGTAAGCCGCTTGACGATCGCACCAAAAAATGGTTTGGTGTTAGTGCTTCTTCGTCCTCACTACTGACGGAGACATGAGTCAGTGGCCTTGCGTTGATACAATGTTCGGCCTCCGCCAGTAGCGTCGCTAGTTTCTTTAAAAATTTTGTTGTTCAATGCGCCAATATTTAAGTTGCCGGTTATCACAGCCTTATTCGTGTTGGGCGTATTTTTAGAATACTGTCAAGATATTCGATAAAACATAATTTACTTCTACTCAATGATCTGTACAATGCTAGAATGTGCGTGCAATGTAAGTCTTTCTGTTTTTATTATCGTATTTACTTGAAAATAATTACTTGGTTCTAGAGCGTAGTAAACAAGTTAACACTGTTGATACTTCGTGTTTTTGTAGTTTAGACAGAGTGGGACAATCTTTTGATAGGAGAGAGCTGAATGTAAGTCTTGGCAGGCCAGACAGAGGCGGCGCGGCGCGCATCAGTCGCACCCGGTGGCGCACTCGCAGCGCGCTGCAGGCGCGCCCGTGGGCGCGAACAGCGCTTGTATGCTACGGTGCGCCAGCGAGTGAGTACGTTGGTGCCATTAAAGAGTTTGATTTTGATCGAACAACATGTCTTCCTCTGACGACGAAGACATGTTAGCCCTGGTGCAACTCGCCAATTTGCTAAGGAGAAGGAGAAGAAACTTCCGGTCCCGCGCAAAACTCACTATAGACTGAGGTACGCGGCTGCGCGCCAGCAGTGCGACGGCCGGCGCACCCGTCTTTGCAACCGTAGCGCGCCATCTGGAAGCTTGTCGAATGATCTTTCATACTAATTGTATGAAAACGGACGGGCACAAAACAGATAGAAGCGGTGCGCCTCGCCCGCGCCTTTTCTATCTGGCCCACGCCTAAAGCAAAAATTAGCTCAATGATTTAAAAAGAAGTTTAATGATGTAAAAAATGAAATCAATTTTTGTTTTTAGCTCGCCCGACACACCCATCATGGGAAAGTTAGAGCCAGCATGCCATCAAAATAATTATTATCAACAAAATTTTGGGTCAGTTTGGCTGTCGGACGCACTGAAGTGGGAAATGGTGCCAAAAAAAGCCTGGCTACCCAGCTCTCTTAGCTAAGAGAAGTTTATCATAAAAAATAACAAATACAAGTACTTACACAAAGTATTAACAGTGAGGTAAAACTTTTCTAAGCCTGGACCTACAGGCTTAAAAAATGAAGGCAGTGTGAATGAAGAAGTAGAGACTACTGAGCAAGAAATACTTGGTTAGGACTTTGGGCATGAAGAACTTTGATGAGTAACTAAATAAGGTGAATATAAATAGATAAAATGGTAAGGGACATCCTAGGTATAATTATCTGCATTAAATAGGAGTCATCCTAAAGAAAAATCATGTCAAGGGAACCCTTAGCGTAGGAGCGTTTATGAAAGCATTTAAGGAATCTACAGGAGTATGTAAAGATTGTATCTAGTGAAAAACTTTGATCTATCCTCTGCCTACTCCCATGGTACAGTCCAGAGGCATAAGTAGGTATATGTATGTAGGCGCTACGCAGCAGAATTTGTTAAATATAAGATGGGTCAATAACTACTTATGTTGTGAAAAAAAAAAAATATGATTTCAGCAGGCATACCTTGGGCGGTGCCACAGCAATAGCAGAAGCAAGCTCAACACTGGCGCGCATTTGGCCGCCACGGCCGCCGCGGATGGCGCCGCCCCCGCACCCGCCGCGAAGTATACGCACACGCACTTGAAGAATGGCACTAGCCCAGGGCTCACTCCTACCTTCTTCAACTGACAATACCATCATGTTACTAATATGTGTATTTTATGTACATTACTTTTTATACAATAAAATGACATTCTCTAATTCATCATCATCACAGCTCATATTACGTCCCCAGGGGGGATGAGTCTACCCTAACTAGTTAGGCGATTAGGCCTTAGTCAAACCACGCTGGCCCAGTGCGGAATGGTTGATTTCACATACACCATTTGAATTACTTCGCAAGTGTATGCAGGTTTTCTCACAATGTTTTCCTTCACCATAGGAGCATCAGATAAATGTACATATGAAATTCGTGAAACGAAAAACAATTGATACATGGCAAGATCGATCGCAGGCCACACGATTCTACTCGGAGCATAGTCCAGTGCCGAGGCCACAGCGCCACCGATGCTCTTATTCTCTTATTACTGAATCATAATAGTATTTTTGATACCACAAAGCATGTAAAGAGGGCATTTTCCATGGCTACCCTGCCACCAAATGCCCCAAATCTGAAGTGTTATCTGACCCATAGGTACTCCAGACACTTGCTGGGGATGCCTAGCCCTAATGCAGGGTCCTTGATACTGGGAAAGCTCAAGGAATAAGCAGCCCTATCCCAGCATATAGGGTTCTGCATGTTGGACAATCTTTCCAATGAATGTCCCAGCTTTCTGGGACCTTCATGGATATTCAACATGAGTAAAGTTGTAATTCTCTATGGCTGAACAAAAGAAATTGTACCATTGGTGCAAAGCTTTAAGGCAAAGTATAGACCATTTAGAACCATTCAAGTCATGGTTGTCTTAGACGAAGTCTGACGATTTTTTTTTGTTTACATTATTTTTCGATAGATTATAATCTTTCGAGATTATAATCTATCGAAAAATAATATGTGAAATTGTAAGCAGTATGTTACGGTTCACAATCTTTTGATAGTTTACAATCTCGCGAGATAGATTATAATCTAATGCTATTTGCAATTTTAGTGACAAATACACAAATTGCAAAGTTTATTGAGAATATTTAACAAATACAGAAGCTATTAAACTAAGCCTACAAGGCATCATCACAAATGTTTATTGGGTATGTCGAAAATGTTTGCACATTCTTTGTGTTGTGTGTATTGCCAGTGATGACTTTTGGAAGTGAAACATGGCCATTCACTAAGGGTCTCGTCCGAAGGCTCATGGTCACTCAGCGGGCCAAGGGGTCTCCCTGCATGATTGGATCCGAAATGAGGATATCCACATGAGAACTAAAGTAACCAACATTGCTCAGCTGAAGTGACAGTGGGCGGGATACAAAGCGAGGAGAACCGATGGCCATTGGGGCCGAATAGTTCTTGAATGGCGACCACGTACCGGACGACGCTCAGTGGGTAGGCCCCCGAACAAGTGGACCGACGATCTGGCGGGAAACCGCTGGATGGGGGCTGCACAAGACCCATCGTTGTGGAGATCCATGGGGGAGGCCTATGCCTAGCAGTGGTCGTCGTCACAGATTAATATAATGTAGCAAGCTGAGGCTGACATGATGATGTTTCTTTGTTTATAAACCTACCTAAACTATTTAATTTAAACTTACCCAATGAGTTGGTGAAAACATTGTATTCTTCTTTCGAAGTTTAATAAACAGAACTTTTTCCGTCTAAAACACGATAAAGAATTCTTTTCATTAATAAGTGCTTTTAGTTTTATTATAGATTAATTCAGACAAACAAATCGACTACACTGTACGTAGTAAGTTAAGTTAATTTATTGATGGCAATGGTTTTTGTTACAAAAACATTTTGCCAGCATCACGTCAGCTTTTTAGAATAGTCAAAATTTCGACCGCGATTTATCAGAATAGGGGCTCCAGCCTGAAACAAAGGGAAAATATGGATAGAATGCTATCTACAACTACTACGTATTCATACACAATTTAATATAAATATGTAGGTATACTGTACGTAATAGTTTATTTGTGTTGTGGCATGTGGCGCGTATTATCTATACGGAGCGCGTTCAGAGCCTTCGCCCACAAACTATATAGAGATACTACGCATCCTTCGCCTTTGGCCTTCGCGCACAAACTCATAGTGTTACATCACAGACTTATTAGAGATACTACGTATTGTTACATGCTCTGCACAAACTAGGGTGCGTTTGAAAACGAGTAATATTTACTCGGGGTAGACTTGAGGCATAAATATGTGATTAGGTACGTGGATTAGGTATTTTTCGTTACCAGTACGTACCTAATCCATGCCACCTAGGATTAGGTATTCGTATACCATATTTGTTAATCGTAAAGTATCAATCTGTCAAACTATAGGTCCTGTAAACAAAACTACACTTTACGTCTAATTATTAAGTTTCAAACGTCATCTAGGATGAAATACCATAACTATTTTTTGCTTAGAAAATACAGTGAATCTCTTGTTCAGTTTAACAAAATCATAAAATCTTTTTACAAAATACAAAAAAATAAAATTCGACTTCAAAAACACTTAAAAGTAAAAAATTATATAAGAATGCTCACCATCACCTTTTTATTATGAAGTCGCTGCCAAATTGAAGTCTTTTTGAAGTTGGTTTTATTTTTTGTAACATTTTTTTTTGTTTTCTGTAAATTGAATACCAGCTCACCGAAGTCACTTGAAAGAATGCAATTTAGCATCAAAACGTGCCTATTGTATTTAAAAAACTAACCTCTAACTCCTAAAAGTCAAGGATCCTTCCATCATCAGCTCATTTCATGACTACCAGAGGCAAATACCTGAATAGCTTCGAAAAAAACATGAAACACGTTGGACGTACCTATGAAATTTAAGGGTTTCCCTCGATTTTCCTGGGATCCCATCATCAGATCCTGACTTTGGTGACAATGGAACCACCCCAGGACTATACTCTATCGAACACAAAAAGAATTCTGAAAATCGGTCCACAATGGGCGGAGTAATCACGTAATATACTCACAAAAAAAAAACGGTAAAAAATATTAAACTTTAATCAAGAATGAAATTAAATATTAGGACCTATTATTATTCCAATACATTCCCTAATCCGAATATTTATGCCAATACTGAATAAATATTAAGACCTATTACGATACTAATACATTCCCTATTCCGAATATTTATGCCGGTACCTAATAAATATTAGGACCTATTACGAGTACCAAACTAATACATTCCCTGTTCCGAATATTTTTGGTGGAACTGAATAAATATTAGGAACAGGTATTTGGATTAGGTGTTTGAAAATATTAGGAACAGGTGGATTAGGTACGGAAATTAGCTAATCCAGCCCATGTCTAACTCGGGGTAGAGCTTAGATAAAGAATGAAAGGGTAGAGTGAATTTCACCCGATAGCGTTCGAGAACCACCCGAGGGAAACCGAGGTTAACCGACGAATTACTCCGCTCGTATTTCTGAACGCATTATATTAGTGCAGAGGCGCGTTCAGGGCCTTCGCGCGAAGTACAACTTTTCGCTCTAACCCCGTTCAATGCCTTCGAGCGTGACAAGCGGGTGAAACAACCGGCCAGAGGCGCGTTCAGCGCCTCTGGGTGTAGTTGTCCGGTTGTTTTTTAACTCGCTCAAAGGCGTTGAACGGATTGCAGCAACCAAATCTTTTATCTCCCTCTTTCACATGATTTTTTATTTCTCTCTCATTCTAGTAGATGACATTATAGAATATGGCCGCCAATGGGGGTAATTCTGAAGTTACCTGCACTAAAACTAAAACTAAAATTAAACATATAATTTTAAATTAGTTTTAGGTAATTCGTATTCTGAAACGCCGGACTCTCTAAATTTAAACTGTATTTGACAATTTCTTAAATTGAATACACAGATTATAAATACACCTAGTGCTGTAGAAAAACGGGATAATTTAGCCACTGGAACGTCCGTGGGGACTATAGTCCCCAAAATCTCGATCTTCTCGCCCGACCTGGGTACTATGGTACCCAGTTCCCTTTGCGTAAAACCGCGCGGTGTGATAAAAAAATCGCGAAAAATAAAATATTTTCTCTATGGCTTTATTCCTTTGTCAATAGTATCTTTCATAAGTTGACAGGTCATGTCCAATTTATTTTTAGTCTTAGATTGAAATAAATTTGTCATAGTCTGCGGTTTAACTTACTTGGCCGTATCCATACGTTTCTTACTCCATGACCGATGAGATTTATTGCGTACTTACTTAGTCTGTATTAGTATTTTCGTAGAGTGTTCTATATCAAAATAAACTAGAAGAATTGGGCTACATTATTATGTATGGTTTATGATAGTTTATAGTGTTATATTGCCACACTAAACGTTTTTTTCAAAAAGTGAGTATTTTTGAAATTTTAAGCACTTTAGTTACTATTCTCGTCATTATTCATTCAATTATGAATCCTTATCTAATTAACTATTATAAGTTCATTCCTTATTAAATTAGCTTTCCATACGTATTTTTTATTTAATTTTAGACATAATAATTTATTTTTTGCATTTTTTTTAAATTTGAGGTCGCGCGTGCGCATCTCGCGTATATAATTACGTAATTAATCGTTTTTATTATTTTTTTCTTTTTTCATTAATAATATTACCCAAAACTATTATATATCAAAATAATCTTCAAGAATAGGGCTATAATAATATATATGGTTATTTAAAGTTTTATAAAATAGATTTGGTGCAAAAAATTTTTATAAAAAATCGGGTCTTCCGCGACCTTCCGAACATTTTCGCGCTTCATTCATTTAATTATTAATCCTTATCTAATTAACTGTTATAAGTTCCTTTTATATTAAATTACCTTTCCATACGTATTTTTTGTTCTCTTGTAGACAGTATATGTCACTCTCCGCAATTTTTTGAACACTCCGTACGCGCCGGGGTGAGTCATTCCGCAATGGCGGCACCTTTGATATTTGAGATATACTACTTTTTGCTTTTGAAACCCACCACGCTTCGCGTGGCGAGCGTTCCAGTGGTTAGAACCATTGAAAACAGCTATATTCTACTAATTTTACTATCAGAAATTGTTAATTTAAGATTTGATCGTATTTGTAAATAACAGAAAAGAAATTTTATTATTTATCATTCATTTTATCACAAAAGAAAAATTATTCGACATTTATTCTGCGATTGTGAAGGCTTCGCGCCTATGCCATGAAAGAAATAATTGCGTGGTAGTCTGTAGTTGTATAGATAGGTAAATCATGACTTCCTCTGAATTTTAAAATTGCGTATTTTGTTTCATTAGTAATTTTTGTTTTCTTTTCATAATAACCGCTGTTATTTATTGACAAATAATAGTAATTGCTAGGCAACAAATCTTAGATAGGCATACTTCTATCTGCAGATAGAATATTAATTTCTGTTGTAAGAGTAAATACATACATACATAACCTACCTATCATCTAAATGTCAGTATTATTAGACTACTTGGGAATAATAAGTTTCCTGGTGCTGTAGGGTGTGTCAGTGGTGGAGCAACAATACCAATATGTGTACCATTTTTTTTAACGTTGAGAAATGCGTTACGCATACCTCGCGCTTGGGTAGGCGCGAGGTTATGTCGGACTCTCCGCGGCCACTGGGGGCAGAGCGCCAGTCAGAAACTGCGGCCTACCGACTAAAACCCAACGATGCCCCTTCACAAACGCCTTGGCACGAGAACGTCCATCACCGCCGCATCCTCCCCGTCACCTGACGAAGAGGATACGTCGGGGAGGGACGCCCCGTCGCCGGACAAGGCCATGGGAACCCTTTCGGACACTTCCATGACCTCGTCAGCGTCTGCTCGCCTATGGCGAGCCCCTCTCACCTCCCTAAAATGGGAAGGCCGGCGATGCTCCTAGGCATTAGGAGTATCGACGACTGGCGGTGGCCTGTGCAATGCAGGACTCGGGCTTCCCGGGCCCGCGTCCCGCTGGTCACCGTCAGGAGGAAGAAGGCGGGCGAACTTCCGCCTCCTCCGCCCCGTTCTTCTGCGGCGGCAGGGATCTGCCGCTGGGTCATCTTTTCTGGCCCGTTCTGCCACCTCCTTCTGTGTGATTACCTCCACACAGAAGGAGTTTGCTGCATTCCAGGCCTCGACCAATATATGTACCATCAACAGCTCCAAGTGTGTTTGGCATTCCATATATTTGTAGAAACCTAAATAGAAAAAGGACGGAGAATGTTAATGTATTTCTTAATAATTATTTCAAAATATTTTATTACAATGTAAGTAGGTGCTCGCTCACTCTGCCTTGACAAGTTCCTTTTCTATTGCTGTTTTAGGAAATAAAATTTTTTTGTGGAGTTAATTTGCGCAATATTAAATCAGTGACAACAGTGACAGCTCTGCATGACCGAAGGCTGGCTAAAACCTTTAAATGTTCCGGTAAGGAGCCAATCTGTACTTCAGTGCAGTCTATAGCTTCTATAAAGTTGCGAGCGGATTGGCGAGGAAAACGAAATATTTTTCTAAATTTACGTTCGGGCATAGTAAATGGGTCTGATTTGTCCCTCAACTTCCTCAATTTTACTTTTTCTTCTCCTATTCTATAACATAAATAAGTCGATACTTTACAAATATATTTTAAAACTATGAGGCAGGTATTTATCTAATTTCTTATATAAAACAAATTTTTTACCTTTCTGAAGACTATTAATGCCATAACAACCAATTCATCATCCATTTGGCAAGTTGCACAAAAAAAATTGCCTTCGGTAATGTTAGAAAATCGTTAAAAAGTAACAAGATAAATTTAGACGGCACCTAAAAGTTCACCTCCTAAAATTAGTTTGACATATTTAAAATTATAGGAAAAATTAGATTTAGGAAGCATGTCAGAATACGAAAATAACATCGAACACTAAATTGAGTAGTTTAGTAACGTCACTCTTAATTTTAGAGTTAACTTGTGAGTTCTGAATACCAAACGGTGATTGACATTTCTATCTCTAATTTTATTTAGTTATAGTTTTAGGTGGTCGCTTCAGAATCACCCCCAATATCATCCAATCACGTAAGAGTATTTCAGTCATAAACGTCAGAGCGTTTTACAACCATCAAATTCGATGGTTGTTCGGTTGTAACTCGCGCCGACACTCAAAGGTCTTGAACGGGCCGGTTGTTTCACCCGGTTGTCACGCTCGAAGGCATTGAACGGGGTTAGAGCGAAAAGTTGTACTTCGCGCGAAGGCCCTGAACGCGCCTCTGTTCAAGACCTTTGAGTGTCGGCGCGAGTTACAACCGAACAACCATCGAATTTGATGGTTGTAAAACGCTCTGACGTTTATGACTGAAATACTCTTACGTGATTGGATGATATTGGCGGCCATATTCTATAATGTCATCTACTAGAAAGAGAGAGAAATAAAAAATCATGTGAAAGAGGGAGATAAAAGATTTGGTTGCTGCAATCCGTTCAACGCCTCTGGACAAGTTAAAAAACAACCGGACAACTACACCCAGAGGCGCTGAACGCGCCTCAGAGTAATTTTCGCCTGACAGGAGTGAATTTCTCACGGCTCCCAGTCAGCGTTAAATTTTACCTGACATTGACAGTTGACTGTTCTGTGATCTGTGGCTACTGATTTCGTTTTTATGTTGAATTTAAAGTTTACAAATGTTAAGTAAAGCTTTGTGCAGTTGTAAAATAAAGCTAGTTTGCGTTGCAAAACACAAGAACTCTTCTTTTCGTTTTTAACTGACAGAACCCGTTTGAAAACTCGTGAAGTGCGAAAATCACTCGCTAGCGTTTGAAAACCAGTTAAACTTCTCTTTCTCGCAATATATCTATCCTTTTCTTTTTTACCGAGTGAAAACTTCACGGGTTTTCGAACGGCCCCCTAATAAGTGAAAGTGAACAAGTGTGCCTTCGCGCGAAGTACAACTTTTCGCTCTTCTTCTTCTTTTTGCTTGGTGGCGTTTCCCTTTTGGATTTCGCTCTAGCCCCGTTCAATGCCTTCGGGCGTGACAACTAGAGGTGGTCGTTGCAAAGACGAACTGTTTTTATAGACCGTTTTGTGTTTCGCGACAATGGAACCGTTTCATGTTTCGTTTCAAAGCAGTCTTCGTCGCACAACCAGTCCTCTGATTGTCTTACGCGAATTTGAACTTAACGACGATGTAAATACAGTCTAGAACGCAATGTGACCATTGCGACGTTGTCGTTCGTTCCGTTTGCTTTGGATCTATGATATTAATAAAATAATCCTTATTATTGAACTTAGTCGATTATCGTATGACTATTTATTATTTCGCTTTTTCGTCTCGTTCGCAACGAGCTGGTGGTTATGCTGTGTATCTCACTTATCATGATTTATACACGGTTACTTTTTTATCACCCTGGAAAATTTTAGGGACGCTTCAGGACACATCCATTATTATATAAAAAGTAAAAAAAAAATTAAATAAAAAATTAAGAAATAAAAAAATCCCTAAATATGCTGCTCTCAACTAGTGCAGCATTTTTTGGATTTTTTAGAAAATTAATATAAAATTAAGTGAGTTATTTTTTTTATTCATATTTAAATCATTCTAATACCATGTGAAGCGTCCCTGAAATTTTCCGGGGTGATAAAAAATAACCGTGTATAGAGTGCAAGGTTGTTTTGCAATAAAAATGTAATAATAAATAATATATGACAACAAAATTATTTATTTAACAGCAAACCCGCAACCACTTCACTTGTCGAAACAAACGTCGACGAGACTTCGATTACGTACGTTACGTTTCGTTTGTTCGAAGTAGTTCGAACGTTCGGGCGTCGTCGCCGCGCCGTCCGTCGCCCGCGTCCGCCACCACTCAAACCAGTAGGGCTAGCACGCACTGTTTTGTGTGATGACTTTGTTATTTTTTTAGTTAATCAATGGTTTCGGTGCAAAATTATTCCGGTATCGTTTCAGGGACATTAACCTAAGATTGTTTCTTCGTAATACTTATGATCCGGCAAAAATAAACCATCGGGAGTTTACAAAAAGGTATAGGTTCACCAAACCGGCATTTAATTATTTATGTCGATTGCTGCGGGAAAAAACTAACCTAAGGCCCACCAAAAACATCTAATGTTTCAAAAGTTCAATTCAAAACTTTAGAAAAGTTCGATGTGCGTTCAAATCTTTGGATGCGGTCCATATTCAGATAACAGTACAAACGTTGGCATGCATGCAAACATCCTGTTCAAATCGTTTGCACTGCTCACGGACGGACGTAAAGCCGAAACTAGACGGTTAATTATTGCTTTCATCTAAATGAAATCTATAAATTGACGTTCATCGGATTGTGCCTTCGCGATGAAAGCGTCCGACTTCCGATTATTTTTAGTAGCATCTTGCATCATTCATCGGCAATGAACGATAAGTGAAACATCTAAACAGCTGACAGCTCATTCACAGTTCATTTCTCATACTGCCGGGTCGCCACGGGCGTTGTGTTCTCGCGGGAATTTCACGAGGAATGAAATAATAGCCTTCATCAAAAGTGAACCGCCTATACAAACAACGCAATTCACTGTTTATCGGTCACTATTCATCGCAGAAATGAATCACTTTTGATGAAGCGTCTAAATTTGACATAAGCACTGATCAATTTTGGACCAAGCTTTCGTTCTGTCAGTGTGTCAAGTTGACAGTCAATGTTATTAGAAAGAAATATTGGAGGAAGACATGTATTGACCTCCAGTATCTTTACAGAGCACTTCTGTATGTATTGTAGATATTCTACTAATAATATATACTATTAATACTACTATAGTACGAATCAAGATAAGAAAGTTTCCGTGACAGGTCGAATTTTTCCGTTTCATGCATACTAGTTATCGTGATTAAAAATATTATGTTTTAATCATATAATTTATCACTTTAAGTTATTTTTATCAAAAGTGTAATAATTAATTCTACATTAAATAAAACAAGAATATCAGTCTAGTTAAAAAAATTATAGCTCGAGAAAATATTTGTTTAAATTTTACAAATAAAATATTTGTGTAAAGTATAAGTTCCGATTCACGACTCAAATAAATACTTAATAAAACAAATATTTTATCAGAATTATAAATAATTATATTTAACTGAACTGATATTAATGTTTCTTTTTAATGTGAAATTAATTGTTGCATTGTTGATAAATATAACCGAAGGAGAAACATAATATTTTTAATCTCGGAAATAGTATGCATGAAACAGAAAAGCTTGACCTGTCAGGGGAACCTTCTTAACTTGATTAGACTATAATAATAATATTTTCTAATAAATTTCTGTAAAAGATACTTACCTATTCGTAAAGTATGGTGTTATGTTTCCGAACTTACCACTCCACACAACTTGTTAGATAGGTACCTAACTTATGTTTTTTTTAGTTTTTCGCGGGATTCGGTACTTATCAGTTGGGTGGGTGCTGTATTTTTTAATATGACGTGTTGTGTTGAAGTGTATTTTATGTGAAATCAGTGTAGTTTCGTGTCAAAAAGGAGGACTCGGCTGTATGGGCTAGATTCCTATTGCCTTCAAAAAACTTGAAACCAAAAAGCTATGGCTTATTATCGAGAGTTTTCGATAGGAACCAAACGTTACTCCCGAGTACTCGATATCGAGAATACAGCACCCACCCAACTGATAAGTACCGAATCCCGCGAAAAACTAAAAAAAACATAAGTTAGGTACCTATCTAACAAGTTGTGTGGAGTGGTAAGTTCGGAAACATAACACCATACTTTACGAATAGGTAAGTATCTTTTACACAAATTTATTAGAAAATATTATTATTATAGTCTAATCAAGATAAGAAGGTTCCCCTGACAGTTCAAGCTTTTCTGTTTCATGCATACTATTTCCGAGATTAAAAATATTATGTTTCTCCTTCGTTTATATTTATCAACAATGCAACAATTAATTTCACATTAAAAAGAAACATTAATATCAGTCCAGTTAAATATAATTATTTATAATTCTGATAAAATATTTGTTTTATTAAGTATTTATTTGAGTCGTGAATCGGAACTTATACTTTACACAAATATTTTATTTGTAAAATTTAAACAAATATTTTCTCGAGCTATAATTTTTTTAACTAGACTGATATTCTTGTTTTATTTAATGTAGAATTAATTATTACACTTTTGATAAAAATAACTTAGTGATAAATTATATGATTAAAACATAATATTTTTAATCACGATAACTAGTATGCATGAAACGGAAAAATTCGACCTGTCACGGAAACTTTCTTATCTTGATTCGTACTATAGTAGTATTATTAATAGTATATATTATTAGTAGAATATCTAGCTCGCTCTTATTGGCTCGTCTGGCAACACTAAGTCAAACATCAAAATATTTGTGCTCCGTATTTGTTAATTATTTAAATTAATTTTTTAAAGCCCAATTACCAATATTAAGCTTTTAATAGGTGTACATATAAGTGATTAATTATAGGTAATTAATGGTTGTGATTGTTTGTGACTTTAAATGAAATAAAAGTGTCGATACCGCTAACCTCGAAACAGCTGATTTTATCAAAGTAAGTATTGACTGACTGTTTCTCTTGAATATTATTATTATATCTCGTATATAAGCGGATATTCAATGAAGATATAGTCAGTTTCTACATTGATATAATCATTTAAATATCATATTGTGATTAACCGGTAATTTTAGAAATACCTACCTTCCCATTTTTAGTTGACAAATTGTTCCTTCGTTAATAAATTTTCTTACTTGTAATTTACAACCTTAAAATTATGACACGAAGGGCCCTGTCACGCCAAGAGGAGTCTAAACTTCAACTGACCTTGCAGGAACTTAAGGCTGCAAAGGAGCAATGTGTCCAACTGGAAAATGAAAGGGAGGATAATGAGAAGGAACTAGTAGGGGTTTTGAATAATAACAGTAGGCTTAAAAGTGAATTAGCATCGTTACATATTAGATTTAATGATATTGTTGATGAGCGGGACAGACTCCAGTCAATAGTTGATAGGTTCGATGAATGCAGTGATGAGTACGAGCAGACCCTTAGAAGAACTTCCAAATTGGAACAGGAACTACGTGAGGCCCATCATCACATCTCAGATCTGGAGGAGACTGCTCTGAAAGTCACTGCTCAGCAGAATGACAGCCTATACCAAGAATTGGTTAGTTGTGCCCCGCAGTTGGTTGCTCCTGCAATTTCTAACTTGACCATTGTAGACCTCACCAAAGAGGACTCAGTACATGAAAAGTCAAGAATAGCATTTTGCAGTAGGAATAAACTAAAAAAATATATTAAAATAAATAAGTTCATAAAAAAATCAAAAAGAGCTATGAAATATTTTAAATCCTTAACTAAAAATATTAAAACTAAAAATATTAAAACAAAAAAGGAAAATTTTGAATTAAGAGAGCAACTTCAATCATGTACTTTTAAATTAGAAAATAACTTGAAAAAATATGAAACTGACACACAATACTTAGAGTCAAAAATACAAAGTTTACAAAATGACTTAAAAAATCTTACAAAGAAATATGAATTGTCTCAAAAGGCAATTAAGGAGTATTCTATGGCAGTGGATGAAATTTTAAAGTTATCCAAAGATAATTCTAAGCGCTTTGACTCACTGGTTAAAAATCAGTGTTGTATTTGTAACAACGGCAATCTTCCACAGTCACCAGATAGACAAGGCACTCCGGTAACCTCAGAGTCCCAGGTCTCTCCTTTACTTCCATCATCATTGTGTGGCAGTATACATGACGTCAGTTCCTCTCAAAATATAATTATGTTCAGCGATAATATTGGTAAGGACATGGGCTCAAATTTGCGCTTAAAGATAAATTCACCGGAGCAGTCGATTATAAATAATTGTTTTCCTTGTGCTAATTTACATGAAATTATGCACAAAATATTTAACTACACATTTAGTAAGGATGATGAATTAATTATATTTATTGGAAATAGGGGTAATGTCAACAAAAAAAAGTTAACCTATTACTTTGAAAAATTAAAACAATTAGAGATTAAAAAAATTGTAATGTTTACATTCCCCTACATAAAAAATTTGCCAGATGCGGAAAATAATTATAGATTTAATTTAAATATGACTCTGAATTTATTCAGTCAGTATAATAATAAATTCCTTGTAATTGACTCTAACAGTATTGTTAGTAAAAATGTATATACTTTGATTAAAGGTAGATATTACCTGCCTCAATATTATAAAGGACAGATAGCAAATTCACTATCATATTTTTTATTAACTTCAGCCAAGAACTTGGCTAAACAAACTGACTCTATTGAGCAGTATAATTTAAATAATAGTGTGACAGTGGAATCTGTTCCAAGCTATTTAAATTAGATATAGAGACAAAAGAGATATCCTCTTGCAAATATAAATACATAAATAATGATTTTAATATGACATTATCATTAGAGTCAAATAAAAAAAAATGTGTTCAAAAATGCCCTCAAAATAAATGTATTAATTTAAATAAAATAAAAAATATTAACCTGGTGCATCAAAATAGTAATGGACTATCAAAGGGCAAACAATTAGAGATGGAATTATTCATGAATTCAAAACAAATTGACATTTTGTGTATTACAGAACATTGGCTTAAGGGATGTGAACTCATGTTTAGTTTCAATAATCACCAGGTTGGTAGTTCATTCTGCAGAGTCAACACAGTACATGGGGGGTCACTGATTCTGTTAAACAAAAGCTTAAAATTTAAAGAACGGAAAGATATTGTGTCTCTCTCTGTAGAATGCATAATAGAACTATCATGTATAGAACTTGAGCAACTCATTGTGGTATGTGTATACAAACCTGGTTCCTCAGCTTATGATAGGTTTCAGGAAATCATGGATGAAGCCTTGAACAAATTGGGTAGATCTAAAAAATACTTGATTGTGTGTGGAGATTTTAATATTGATCTTCTTAAAAAGAACACTGAAACCTATAAAATCTTAAATTTATTTAAATCACACAATCTTTCCAACTTATTTATGGAGCCTACTAGATTCTGTAACACAACATCAACCTGTTTAGACAATATATATAGTAATCTAGTACCTGTAAGTAAGAAAGTTATTACAAACTTAGATTCAGACCATTGCGGGCAATTAGCTTGCTTCAAAATTGATACAGAACAAGTCAATAAACGTAAAATTATATGTCGACCAGTAACTGCTGACAGATTGAAACGTATTGGAATTGAATTATGTTGTAAACTTCCTTTTTTATCACCGGATATGTCACCAAATGATATGTATAATTTATTTTTTGAGACATTTTGTAACCAATTTAACAAAATTTTCAAAACCAAAGAGATCACTGTTACTGTTAATCCAGTGTTTAGCGAATGGGCCACTGTAGGAATACACAAAAGTAGGCAAAAATTGTATGAGCTGTACTCAGAAAGACAGTTTAATAGAACTGAATCTTTTCAAAATTATGTTAAGTCATACTCAAAAATTTTTAAGCAGGTTTGTCAAACTGCGAAAATTAAATATATTAGTGCTCAAATTTATAACAGTAGAAACAAAGTCAAATCTACTTGGAAAATTATCAATGCAGAGACTGGCCAAACAAAAGCTTCAGCAAATAATTATAAACTTAAAATTGATGGTAAATTTATTAGTTCAGACTCGGATGTTGCTAATGAATTTGAGAAGTTTTTTACTCGAATTCCTGTAGATTTGACAAGCACTTTAGGCTCTTCCACCCCCATTGCAGAATCCTTGTTGAAAGAAAATGTTCCTTATTGTAATACTGTATTTAAATTTAACCATGTTAGTAAACGTGACATCATAGACACTTTCAAATCGTTGAACATTAAAAAAACTGCCGATCTCTGGGGAATATCTGTATATATGGTAAAGAATGTTGTTGAAATAGTTGCTACACATTTAGCTTTAATTTTTAACAACTGTATTGATAGTGGTGTGTTTCCTGATTTGATGAAACTTAGCAAAATAACCCCATTGTTTAAATCTGGTAGTACTTCAGATCCCTCTAACTTTCGTCCAATATCCGTACTATCAACATTCAGTAAAATTTTTGAAAAAACCGCGCTTAAGCAATTACAGAAACATTTTAGTAATAATAACTTACTGCATATTAAACAATTTGGTTTTACCCGCGGACGGTCCACGACTGATGCTGGAATAAAATTGTTAGAGTGCATTTATGAGGCCTGGGAGGAGTCGCAGGATGCCTATGGTGTTTTTTGTGACTTATCGAAGGCTTTTGACTGTGTCCAACATCAGACGTTAATCAGGAAATTACACTATTACGGTATCCGTGGTACCGCTTTGGATTTTCTCACTTCTTACCTAAGTTACAGGATTCAAAAGGTGGTCATCAATGGAGAGCAGTCACCTGGATCATTTGTAAAAATGGGGGTGCCGCAGGGCTCAATATTAGGTCCATTTCTATTTCTGGTATATATTAATGACCTCCCTCACCTTGTAAGACGCGACCATGAGATAGTCTTGTTTGCAGATGACACGTCTTTAGTATTTAAAGTTAAACGTGGACAAATTAATATTGACGAAGTAAACATTGCACTCTCCAAGGTCGTTCACTGGTTCGGCGCCAATAATTTGTTGTTAAATGAAAGTAAAACAAAATGCACTAGATTCACTATGCCAAATGTTCGATTAGTTAAAGCCAAAGTCAAGGTTAGGGATGAGGAAATAGAGCTGGCCAATCAAACTGTATTTCTGGGTATAACTTTAGATTCTAAGTTACAATGGGGTCCTCATATTGAATGCCTATCGAACAGACTAAGTTCTGCAGCATACGCCGTAAAAATGATTCGTCAAATAACAGATGTGAAAACTGCGCGGTTAGTCTATTTTAGCTACTTCCACAGTATTATGTCATACGGGATACTACTGTGGGGAAATGCCGCCGATATTGGCTGCATTTTTGTACTGCAGAAGAGGGCTGTTCGGGCGATCTATGGGATGGGCTCCCGAGAGTCTTTAAGAGAAAAATTCAAAGAAATTGATATTATGACTGTACATTCACAATATATTTATGAAAACTTACTGTATGCACACAAGAATAAAGATATCAAATTCAGTAAAAACAGTGACTATCATAATTTAAATTTAAGAAATAAAGACAAGCTAGCAATGCCCACATACAGGCTCCATAAAATAAGCAACTCTTTTGCAGGTCACTGTATACGAATGTACAACACGCTGCCATGTAACATGCATGACTTGTCAGTAAATAAATTTAAAAATTTAATTAAAGCTCAGTTAAGCAAAAAGGCTTATTACAGTGTTAAAGATTTTTTGAATGATAAGGCAGCGTGGCGGTAAAAGAAATGAATTGCTCGTTCTCTGAATAGTTTTGTAATATTCAAAATTTTAAGACATTTGGCGATTTTAAAAGAGTTTTGGCACATGAGTTTCTTGCCCGATTCTTCTCATGTTAGCCCCTACATTCGGAATCGGGTCGCTCTTGGCGATTACATGCGTGGCATCAACTCCGCGGATGTACTTGCCACTAGCGCACGGGTTAGTTTGATTTTAGTCGAATATTTTTTGTTTTAATAATTTTGTAAAATGTGTAAAATTGACGATTTTAAGTGCCCGCAAGGGCCTATGAAATAAAGTACTTTTGATTTGATTTGATTTGATTTGACAATCTTCCTCCAATATTTCTTTCTAATAACATTGACTGTCAAATTGACACACTGACAGAATGAAAGCTTGGTCCAAAATTGATCAGTGCTTATGTCAAATTTAGACGCTTCATCAAAAGTGATTCATTTCTGCGATGAATAGTGACCGATAAACAGTGAATTGCGTTGTTTGTATAGGCGGTTCACTTTTGATGAAGGCTATTATTTCATTCCTCGTGAAATTCCCGCGAGAACATAACGCCCGTGGCGACCCGGCAGTATGAGAAATGAACTGTGAATGAGCTGTCAGCTGTTTAGACGTTTCACTTATCGTTCATTGCCGATGAATGATGCAAGATGCTACTAAAAATAATCGGAAGTCGGACGCTTTCATCGCGAAGGCACAATCCGATGAACGTCAATTTATAGATTTCATTTTCAGTAATTCATCGATGAAGCATCGAAAATGAAAGCAATAATTAACCGTCTAGTTTCGGCTTTACGTCCGTCCGTGAGCAGTGCAAACGATTTGAACAGGATGTTTGCATGCATGCCAACGTTTGTACTGTTATCTGAATATGGACCGCATCCAAAGATTTGAACGCACATCGAACTTTTCTAAAGTTTTGAATTGAACTTTTGAAACATTAGATGTTTTTGGTGGGCCTTAAGTTAGTTTTTTCCCGCAGCAATCGACATAAATAATTAAATGCCGGTTTGGTGAGCCTATAACTTTTTGTAAACTCCCGATGGTTTATTTTTGCCGGATCATAAGTATTACCAAGAAACAATCTTAGGTTAATGTCCCTGAAACGATACCGGAATAATTTTGCACCGAAACCATTGATTAACTAAAAAAATAACAAAGTCATCACACAAAACAACCACAAAATATTAGCAATGTAATACACGTAAACTCACTTTCTAATTTGTTCCTTTTCTCTTCTTCGTGCCTCTATCATACGCCACGCCATATAGTAGCTCGGCAGGGGGCCTCTGAGCATTCTTCACATTTTATTTTAATATTTTTTCAAAAAATAAAAATAAATGAATTACTTCTCACTGTAAAATTGCTAGTGAGACGGTTTTCGATACACAAGCATCGAATTGTCCGAAACCGTACGTCAAATGGAGGTCCGTGCTTCCGATTTTCATACAAACAGCTAGAATTCGATATCGAGTGAGCTCGAATCGAATACAGTCGTACTTTTTGTACAGTGTACTCGAATCGAATACTATGAAATTAACAGTCAATATCCATTTTTCTGCTTAAAAATAATATCAACACATAAAAATCTCTATATTTCCCTTGTATTAGGCTTAAAAGAGTTCAAAGCCGTTATTTAATAAAATAATAAGTAATTAGCGTATTTTTGACATCGACTTTGACATAAAAGCTGTCAGAGTGTTTTTCACCCTACGCTCAAGTTGGTTGTTTGGTTGCATCACTCGAAGCTTCTGAACGGGCACAGAGTGTACTAACCGCCTGTCAGAGCGTTTTTTACCCCGAGGCTCTGCAGGCTTATTCACTAACTTAACTGACAAGTGGAAATGGCTATTAACCATCTATAAACATGACGTTTTTTATCTGTGGCTAACCAAAAAGCCTTTTTTGGTATTCACTAACACCGGTATCTAACGAAAAATCACTAGGCTCACTGTTAATCACTAGGGTTGTATTGATAATCACCGAACGACAATTTTCATCGATATTTCACCTAATTGGTATTCTGTATCGTTCAGTGTCTAACGTTTGACGTTTTGAATGCCTTATAGTGAAAGTCACCGTAGGTTCGATTAATCACTATTGGTAAGCAGTGTTTTATTTTAATCCACTCTAATTATCAAGCTTAAAAGTAGGACTATTAACATTTTTAATGTAGTGAATTGTTAATTTGGTTCAATTAAATCAAAACTAGTATGTTACATCGATATTCTATATGGAATTTTGAAATTATATATTTCTTGAAACTATATTTTTCGAAACATCATATTTTTGTGATACTTCGACGAGTATGATTTTATCATTATAACAAATTGACTCATTTAGGGCTTCGAGGAGTCAAATCTTCATTTAGCTCCGTACGCAGATAATTGAGTATTTATATGGACACTTTGTAATTTTACAAAATTCATTAGAGGAGAGAAGAAAGGTGTCCAGCAGGCGTAGCACGAACCGTGGATTAAACGGGATAAGAGACAAATATCATGTTTCTTCTCGCTCTCTCGTATCACGAGGAAGCGAGACGGGACGAGGGTTAGTCACTTTCTCTGCTATAGTTCACGCGACAGAAGATATAATAGTACTTCATACAGAACGGCCACTCACCTCTCCGCACTCATTTCAAATACCTCACCCCGCACTTCGTTGTAGACATCACTGACACATAAACATCGGGCGCGTGGGATCGCTCGGGCGCGGCGACACTTCACGTTCAACGAGTAGACGCGAGCGCCGGCCGATAATAGGCAGTCGCTGCACTTCTCGCGACATTTCGATTGATAACCGCGCACTCAGCCCTACTAGATTCCACGCACACATTTGCGCGTGTACAAACGTCATTTGCTTAAGTAGTTGTAATAGGTAATTGATTTGCGAACGTTGTATGGAGTGTCCGGGCCTACTGATGAAGGACTTCGATATTTGGTGTAACTAAAAAAAGTAAGTCCATATACATAGGTATTTAAATGCAATTATACGGAATATTCACATTACGACAATTCTGTAAAATATTCTTACCGTTGTGGTTTCGCCAGGGAATTGAAAATATGTATAGGTAAGTCTTAGGTAAGTATATATTTTTTTTTCAAGAACAGCAGTTTTTATTTCAATATATCATGCATTTTGATCGTCGTCGATAAATAACCACAACAGTGATCGGTGGAAATGTTTGCTCATCTCCTTATCACATCGTATCTTATCAAAGTAACGTCACCGGCTTGGATATGCTCGCTGTTTCAACAAAATTTCAAAATGGCGGTTGTATCTAAGTATTTTGACGGTTCATCGTGATAAAATGCTTTATATCCTCTTTTTGGTGTTCATGCTAGGGGGGGCTGGGTATTTGATGCTAAGTTTTCGTGGCAAAAGTGTTGATGTGGAACACACGAAACTAGTCTAAAAATGTTGAAAACGGTGCTTATCTGGAACGCTCCTTTGATAGTCTTATATTATCTGTGGGTTCAATGACAGAATTAACGAGCCAATTTACGAAGCTACTGATTTCTTTTGGGGAAAGTCCGGTAACTAAGGCTACTAAAATTAGTCGGGTAATGCACAGTGACGTGTTGTGATTTTGTGATTTATCGATATCCACTAGGGAACTTTCGTTGTACACCGATAGACCACGTGATTCAAATGCCTTACAGAATAGCAATTAGTAGTTTTGATGGGTTGTCCACTTTGGACGGTGGACAACTATAAACAGTTGGTCACTTCGAACTGTCAAATTAGCGAATAAGGCTGCTGAACGGGTCGGTTGCTGTCAGAGTGCACTCGGAGTGCACTCGAGCGTAGGTTCTGAACGCAGCTCTACAGTTGCGAACAATGCGAACGAGAACCGAGGCGCGTTCAGCGCCTCTGGGTGTAGTTGTCCGGTTGTTTTTTAACTCGCTCAGCAGGCTTATTCACTAACTTAACTGACAAGTGGAAATGGCTATTAACCATCTATAAATATGACGTTTTTTATCTGTGGCTAACCAAAAAGCCCTTTTTGGTATTCACTAACACCGGTGTCTAACGAAAAATCACTAGGCTCACTGTTAATCACTAGGGTTGTATTGATAATCACCGAACGACAATTTTCATCGATATTTCACCTAATTGGTATTCTGTATCGTTCAGTGTCTAACGTTTGACGTTTTGAATGCCTTATAGTGAAAGTCACCGTAGGTTCGATTAATCACTATTGGTAAGCAGTGTTTTATTTTAATCCACTCTAATTATCAAGCTTAAAAGTAGGACTATTAACATTTTTAAGGTAGTGAATTGTTAATTTGGTTCAATTAAATCAAAACTAGTATGTTACATCGATATTCTATATGGAATTTTGAAATTATATATTTATTGAAACTATATTTTTCGAAACATCATATTTTTGTGATACTTCGACGAGTATGATTTTATCATTATAACAAATTGACGCATTTAGGGCTTCGAGAAGTCAAATCTTCATTTAGCTCCGTACGCAGATAATTGAGTATTTATATGGACACTTTGTAATTTTACAAAATTCATTAGAGGAGAGAAGAAAGGTGTCCAGCAGGCGTAGCACGAACCGTGGATTAAACGGGATAAGAGATAAATATCATGTTTCTTCTCGCTCTCTCGTATCACGATGAAGCGAGACGGGACGAGGGTTAGTCACTTTCTCTGCTATAGTTCACGCGACAGAAGATATAATAGTACTTCATACAGAACGGCCACTCACCTCCCCGCACTCATTTCAAATACCCCACCCCGCACTTCATTGTAGACATCACTGACACATAAACAAGGGCGCGCGGGATCCCTCGGGCGCGGCGACACTTCACATTCAACGAGTAGACGCGAGCGCTGGCCGATAACAGGCAGTCGCTGCACTTCTCGAGTCATTTCGATTGATAACCGCGCACTCAGCCCTACTAGATTCCACGCACACATTTGCGCGTGTACAAACGTCATTTGCTTAAGTAGTTGTAATAGGTAATTGATTTGCAAACGTTGTATGGAGTGTCCGGGCCTACTGATGAAGGACTTCGATATTTAGTGTAACTAAAAAAGTAAGTTTTTAGTTACACTACATATAGGTATTTAAATGCAATTATATGGAATATTCACATTACGACAATTCTGTAAAATATTCTTACCGTTGTGGTTTCGTCAGGGAATTGAAAATATGTATAGGTAAGTCTTAGGTAAGTATATATTTTTTTTCAAGAACAGCAGTTTTTATTTCAATATATCATGCACTTTGATCGTCGTCGATAAATAATCATAAATTTCAACAGTGATCGGCGGAAATGTTTGCTCATCTCCTTATCACATCGTATCTTATCAAAGTAACGTCACCGGCTTGGATGTGCTCGCTGTTTCAACAAAATTTCAAAATGGCATCTAAGTATTTTGACGGTTAATCGTGTTAAAATGCTTTATTATATCCTTTTTTGGTGTTCATGCTAGGGGGGGCTGGGTATTTGATGCTAAGTTTTCGTGGCAAAAGTGTTGATGTGGAACACACGAAACTAGTCTAAAAATGTTGAAAACGGTGCTTATCTGGAACGCTCCTTTGATAGTCTTATATTATCTGTGGGTTCAATGACAGAATTAACGAGCCAATTTACGAAGTTACTGATTTCTTTTGGGGAAAGTCCGGTAACTAAGGCTACTAAAATTAGTCGGGTAATGCACAGTGACGTGTTGTGATTTATCGATATCCACTAGGGAACTTTCGTTGTACACCGATAGACCACGTGATTCAAATGCCTTACAGAATAGCAATTAGTAGTTTTGATGGGTTGTCCACTTTGGACGGTGGACAACTATAAACAGTTGGTCACTTCGAACTGTCAAATTAGCGAATAAGGCTGCAGAGGCGTTGAACGGATTGCAGCAACCAAATCTTTTATCTCCCTCTTTCACATGAACTTTTATTTCTCTTTCTTTCTATTAGATGACATTTTAGAATATGGCCGCCAATATCATCCAATCACGTAAGAGTATTTCAGTAAGAAACGTCAGAGCGTTTTACAACCATCAAATTCGATGGTTGTTCGGTTGTAACTCGCGCCAACACTCTAAGGTCTTGAACGGGCGGTTGTTTCACCCGGTTGTCACGCTCAAAGGCATTGAACGGGGTTAGAGCGAAAAGTTGTACTTCGCGCGAAGGCTCTGAACGCGCCTCCGTTTCGAAGACTAGTTTTCGTTCTTGAAAAAACGGTTGCGTTTCGTCGTCCAAAAATTTGACGACGACCCACCGCTAGTGACAACCGGGTGAAACAACCGCACAGACTTAATAGAGATACTACGTATAATGCCCGATTTACACTTCAATAAGTATAGTAGCGAGTTAACTTACGTCATCAGCGAGTTAAGTTGTTATTGTCGTTAGAACGGCAAAAGCGAGTTAAGTAGTAAGTTGTTGATTAAGTTGAGTTGAATAAGGGGTGCGTTTGAAAACGAGTAATATTTACTCGGGGTAGAGTGAATTTCACCCGATAGCGTTCGAGAACCACCCGAGTGAAACCGAGGTTAACCGACAAATTACTCCGCTCGCACTCGTATTTCTGAACGCATTAGTGCAGAGGCGCGTTCAGAGCCTCTGGGTGTAGTTGTCCGGTTGTTTTTTAACTCGCTCAAAGGCGTTGAACGCGTTGCAGCAACCAAATCTTTTATCTCCCTCTTTCACATGAATTTTTATTTCTCTCTCTTTCTATCAGATGACATTTTAGATAATGGCCGCCAATTTCATCCAATCACGTAAGAGTATTTCAGTAATAAACGTCAGAGCGTTTTACAACCATCAAATTCGATGGTTGTTCGGTTGTAACTCGCGCCGACGCTCAAAGGTCTTGAACGGGCCGGTTGTTTCACCCGGTTGTCACGCTCGAAGGCATTGAACGGGGTTAGAGCGAAAAGTTGTACTTCGCGAGAAGGCCCTGAACGCGCCTCAGAGTAATTTTCGCCTGACAGGAGTGAATTTCTCACGGCTCTCAATCAGCGTTTTTTACCTGACATTGACAGTTGACTGTTCTGTGATCTGTGGCTACTGATTTCGTTTTTATGTTGAAGTTATAGTTTACAAATGTTAAGTAAAGCTTTGTGCAGTTGTAAAATAAAGCTAGTTTGCGTTGCAAAACACAAGAACTCTTCTTTTCGTTTTTAACTGACAGAACCCGTTTGAAAACTCGTGAAGTGCGAAAATCACTCGCTAGCGTTTGAAAACCAGTTAAACTTGTCTTTCTCGCTTAGATCATTTAACCTATGGATGCGGTACGCAACAAATCGCAGTGTAAATTCTGCCACTTTTCGCGGGAGGCGAAGTAAACACGCACGCACACTACGAAAATGTAGAATACACTTACAGAGACGTTTTTCTTATGTTTACGAACACACACTATGAAAATATTACCCTACAATGAAGAAACACACACACATCGACAAATTAACGTGTATCTACGCAATCGCCCGACCACAAAGAATGAATGTCCCTAGTGATGTGACACAAAGAATGAGTAACTATTTGGGTCGTCGTGAGTGAATGATTGAAATGTAACCGTGCGTTTGCACTGAGAAACATAAAACATGCAATGTTTTACAACTTGTTGTATGATACAAATCTCAAAATTTTTAAGAAATTTATATTTTCAGTTAACGAAACACAGTAAGCGCTCCGATGCGTAATCATAATTTTTATCAGCTCTCTGGGAACAGACTATTGATTTGATTTCTGATTTTTATTTGTTGTTGGTATCCCACAGGATCCTTATACTTTTTCAGCATACATTTTATCCTAGATGTTGACAAAAAAGTCATAAATAATAATAATAATATAAGACTACTTACGACGTCACAGTTTCGATACCTTACTATTATAATGATCACCTTGAAACTCTTCAAAAATGTAGGAACAACAGTTACTTAAAATTTGGCACCAACTTCAATATAAAACTGTGATGTCATAATGTCGTCTTGCTTTATTATTATTTATAGCTTTTTGGTGTTTTTGAAGTCGGTTTTATTTTTTATAATATGTAGTGACGTAGTATAGAGACTAGATTCCGACCCACCAGCGGCTTTGGCCGCTAAGTTTTCAATTTTCCAATGATTATGAAAATTTTATCCGACAATCCCAGAAGGATAATGAATAAAGGGGTATCTCTTAAGGGTAATGTAATAAAGTAAGGTAAATAATAAATACACATATAATCAGTCAGACATTTATTGTGTCAAATACTATTCTACATTTCTACCTGCCTGAACACGTCGAAACAAGCTAGCGCGGGGTGCAGTGGGAGGGTGGGGAATACCGGGAATGTATTAGATGTTTTACGTGAGTATTGTTACTATACCAAGAACTAATTTCTGATTTTATTACATATCTACATAGTTATAAACATGTTTAACTGGTAGGTACTTTTTCGTTTAGCTTTGCTCATATGGCAGCAATTTGCTATATCGTGCAAGTAAAAAGCACGAGATAGCAACTTACTGCCATACAAACAAAATTAGTATTTTAGAAAACCTTTCATTTGCGATAGGGCCCAACGTGTTATAACGCTTGGGACGATATCGGGCATTTTCCTTTATGTTGCACCAAAAAATGTGAGTTAAAGTTAGTTCTACCATTTTAGCTTAGTAGATATTTACTACTATGAAAGTTTTTATTTACATGCAGTAAGACATGTTATTCATTAATGTCATACATAACGTGACGTTGAAAGTGTTTTTGTTTACATTGGCCGTACAAACTTCAAAGCCACTAAAATAAGAAGAAAAAGCTTTATTGTGTGATTTTAATAATGATGTGGCATTATTAAAATTTTATCTGTATATTGCATGACAATTACTTGCTTTGTGCTCTTTACTAATGTAAAATAATAACTAAAAGTACAAAAAATAGCTCATTTTTTGTACTTATGACCTTAACTACAACATAAATTTTAGAGGACATTACATGACATTTTTCTAACTGGAGTATTAACTTATATTGCATTTTGTAAAATACCAATATATTTAGATTATTTAATAGGCTTAAAATCAAGTGTGAGACGCAGTCGAAAAATTGGTTAGAGTAAGTAATTGTATAGGAAAAGTTTTTTAAAACTACAACGCAAAGTTGAAGCAAAATAATAAGTAATATTTTCTTGATATTTTTTTGTTCAATTAAATTCCACTTGAATTTCAATTTTAATCTTATACTACCTAATCCATGCACCGATATTAACATTATCTGGTTAAACAATAAACAAACTTCGGAGTGAATGATAAATAAAGTATGAATAAGCATCATTCATTCACGTTGTCCCAGCACTAAGCAAATGCCCGTGTCACAGATAATATAACGCCCGTGTATTGTGTTGAGCTACCATCGTAGCATTGTATTTTTCTATCGTAACGGTATAAAAATTACTTCCAAATTGTAAACAAATAAAACACGTTGATGTATATGTTATACTTACATGTGATAGGAAACGCCATGATCTCGAAGATTTGAGTAACTGGATTGCCTTTTGCAAGAGGAAACTGCACAATTAACCATTTTTTGGAGCTCTTAGTGCGACACGAAAACGACACCAAATGGCAGCGGCCGCGCGTCAACTAGTTTTATATAACGTGTATGGTCATATGGTCAGCGTAAATTGGCAGAGGGGTTCGCCCAGCCTTGCCGTCTCCCGTATGAATGCTATAAGCTTTCTCGCAATATATCTATCCTTTTATTTTTTACCGAGTGAAAACTTCAGGGGTTTTCGAACGGCCCCTAGAGAGCGATCCTATTTTTTGGCAAGTCCAGTGCGAAGTAGACCCCTCCCTCGCATCGCCCGCACCCCGCCAACTTAACTCGCCGACATGTAGACGCCGCAGACGGGCATGAGTTTAGTACAGTCCATAAATTTGTAGAGTGCGGACGCATACACGTGTTATTTTTTTACGTAATAAAAAATGAAGTGGTCTGACTACACTACGTGTACATTTGTACAGGAATATTTAAAACATGAGTGTTTATATAATTCCAAATGCAATAAATCAAATCCAAATGTAGAGGCACGGCGACAGGCAGCTGTCCTGGGGTATACCTGCGAGTATGGGGCGTGGCTGGAAGGTGGCCTCCTTGACCAAGAGAACGAAGCTCCGAAATAGCGTCAGCAGTCTCATATGAGCAGACGACATGCTGGTGACGGCCAGCTTGTAGAGGAGACCGGGAGGCCACAAAACCCCGACGGTGTGGTTACTCAGCTTCATTACGGCCGCGAGGTGGATCTTCTTCAGCAGCAATGGCTCGAATAGCTTGGCAGCGTGAGACAGAGCGTTATGTATCGATATGTGAATCGCGCGCTATCAAAAACGGGCTTGAATCCTTCATTCCTAACTGCACCTAGATCGCTGTATGCCCGCGTCTATGTACGAGTAAGCCTGTTTCCGCCCGATGCACTGTGGGACATCCATAGGTCATAAATCTTAAAAACCTGCTTTCTTGTTTTACATTTTATTCCTTGTCGTTACATTGGATAGTTGCGGTACCTTCTGAAACTATAAATAGGTCAGTAATTAGAGTGCGCCTTCATTATCTATTGTGCATTCAAAGAGAGCGCATCGCCAATCGTAAATACTGTTATGAGTGAGTCATTAAAAAGCGTGACGTCATTTGTTGTCATTGCGGGACCTGTGAGTGCCGTGTGAGTTTTTTCTGAAATGGATATCCAAGAACAGGGTATGTAATAATTAATATTTTTATTTTAATTGTATCTTAGTATATATTTTCTTTAGTATGTCATTGCTACGAGGCGACTTTTCTTGGAGTATTATATTTTAATATTCAAAGTTTGAATAAACTTTTAAATATGTTCCCACTCGCTCCGACTATGGAGGTATATTGCACCATAATCTTTAGACTTTCTTATCTTAGGAAAATTAAAACTTGGCTGCCCTTATCTGCCCTTTTGGCGATGACAAGGGTGCTACGGTTGCCAGATTATCTCGTAGCATTTGCTACGAAATTAGTTTATTTAGTCTTAGTTAGTTTGTAGGTTTTGTGACTGAATTTTAACCGTTTTTTTTTGTTTTAGGTAATTTATATATATGCTCGTTTTCAAGAATGCATATTCTTGAAATATGGCTAACTGTCAATACCGATAATGACTCGGAAAAGTGTCGTCAAGTCCTACAAAGTTTGTTGACTACTCTGAACGACGATGCTGAGAACATTGATATTCATTATTTAGAGAAAATTGTTAATAATTTATGTAAAGCTATTGCTCGATTCTGGAAAAAATGTAATAGGGATAAAACCAAGCTTTTATATAAGAATTCCGATTGGTTTAATGTTATTGAAAAAATTCAACTTGTGAAAAACAATAAGCAATGTACTCCGTCTGAAACGTCGCCGTGTCATTCACGTGGTCGTCCTCGAAAACCTTTTACGCAATGTAGTAAAAGGACTAAACGTCGGAGAGTAGCTGATTTGTCAAAGTCTGATGATTCTACTGTGAGTGC
Source organism: Schoenobius gigantellus (assembly GCA_963935595.1). Taxonomy (NCBI): domain Eukaryota; kingdom Metazoa; phylum Arthropoda; class Insecta; order Lepidoptera; family Crambidae; genus Schoenobius; species Schoenobius gigantellus. Next base: position 41,095,803 of record OZ012541.1, on the reverse strand, counting down.
ATTGCTTGATGTTTCAGACTGTTCATTCGATTCGTGTATATCTAGAGTTAGCACTGATGATGTCTTGTCACTTGTGACTGATGCTCAGTTGACGAAACATCAGTATTTATTAATTAAAAACTTTGTTAATAGTAAGATTTCTCCTAATGTATTACCATGTTACCAACAAATTACTAAAGCGAAACAGAGATGTTACCCTTCTAATATAACTGTTTCCGAGTCTTCAGCTGAAGTTGAATTACAAAGTCTTTTTGATCACACAGCTTCTCGAATCCTTGAATCTCAAAAAGAGGTCTTAGATCAGATTCCTGATGATTGTTTGTCTAATATCTCTTTACTTGGGAAATGGGGATTCGATGGCAGCACTGGACATAGTGAATACAAACAATTTTTTTCAGATTCAACTTTAGAAGATAGTAGTTTGTTTGTAACATCTTATGTACCCCTTCAAATTATTGTAAAATTTGCTGAAGATAATTGTAAAATTTTATGGAAAAATCCTCGACCCTCTTCCACTAGGTACTGCCGTCCTATTCGATTTCAATTTTTGAAAGAAAGCACAGCAGTGTCTTTGCAAGAGGAAGCTTATTTTAAGGATAAAATTGAAAGTTTGCAACCTACTTTTATTCAGATCGACAATCGTGAATTGGTCGATTCTTATAAGTTGCAGCTTTCAATGGTAGATGGTAAAATTTGTAGTGCTTTAAGTGAAACATCTACAAGTAGATGTTATATATGTAATGCTACCCCTAAAGAGATGAATAAAATAGACGAATGTTTACAAAAACCTGTAATAGAGAGTAGATACCAATTTGGATTATCACCACTACATTCTTGGATACGTTTCTTCGAATATTTTATTCATCTTTCATATAGATTAGACATAAAAAAATGGCAAGTTAGGCTAGATAGTGATAAACAATTGTTATCAAATAAAAAACAATATGTACAGTCCCAGTTTAGGGAACGATTAGGTTTAATAGTTGACAAGCCGCGTAGTGGTGGAAGCGGGACGTCTAACGACGGAAACACGGCCAGGAAGTTTTTTTTGGAATCAGCTGTATCTGCTGAAATTACAGTTTTGAATAAGGATCTCATAGATCGTTGTTGTGTAATATTACAAACGTTATCTTCTGGACATAAAATTAATGAATGCAAGTTTAAAGACTATGCATTACAAACAGCATACAGCCTGGTCGAGGAATATCCGTGGTATAGTCTTCCTGCTTCTGTCCACAAGGTGCTCGTACATGGATCAGATATTATAAGTTATGCATTGTTATCTATAGGAGAACTTTCCGAAGAAGCTGCTGAAGCGACAAATAAGTATATCAAAATTTATAGACGAAGTCACACTCGAAAAATGTCACGTGAAGTTACCAATCAAGATTTAATACAACGACTATTATTACATTCAGATCCTTATATTACAAGTCTTCGGAAACTTCCCCCTAAAAAGAAAAATACTCTGTCACAAAGTGTAATAGAATTGTTACATGTTTAATATTGTTAGAATAAGAATAATTTATTTGTATTTTGTTAGTTGTTTTGTTTTTTTTGTATTTAATTAATTTTAATTTATTTATTTCTATTATTTTATTATAATTAAATAATGTTATTTATTTATTTGGAAAAACAAACAGCTTATCTAGTTCATATAATTAAACTTACATAATTCGTACATAAGCCAAAACAGTTTTCACTTTTAATTTGTAGACATAGTTAACTAAGTGTGAAGATAAGACTAAAGTATCTAATAGAAAATAATTCTAAATGTTTTACAGCAAAAAAAAATAATAATGATAATAAGATATACCTACCTACTTGTAAAGCTATGTTTAGGTTAAGGTTAGTCTTTTACATTTTTCACGGCGGAAATAAATCCGTTGACTTTCTTATGAAATATATCAATATGAGAATAACGCTCATTGTGTACATTAGTAGCTCTAATTAAGAAACGGTTTGCACAATAATTTTTATTACAATTCGGTACTGAGAATACGGCACTTCTGGAGCGAGCAGACAGTCTGGGGCACCTGAATGATATATTACCAAGAAGATAAGGTGAGTCGAGGTCATTGTTTATGATTTTAAATAAAAAGACTTGGTCCCTATGTTCACGCCTTGTCATTAAGGATGTCAGCTGTGGCAAAGTGCTTTTAAACCTATATTTTAACCTTCTAATAAATTTTTGTTGAATATTTTGTATTTGATTTTTGTATTTAGCGTAGTGAGGGTTCCAAACAGTAGATGCATACTCTAGCTGACTTAATCAATCGTTATCAATGTTTTGACTCTTATTTTATTTAAAATATATGTTTTACATTCCAATTTTTAAGTGTTTGTTCATGATAAATTTAGGTAAAAGTATGTTATTGTTTATATTTGTTTTTTACTGAAGTAAACGTTTTTTATTCCGTAAATACATGTACTTCTTTCATTTTAATGTTCCTAAAACACTTTTACAACTATAAGTCACTAAAATAATACAATGTATTGATAGTAACAGGACTTTAACTATTTATGACCGCCCTTGTATGGAGCGTGTCCCTCCGTGCGATGTAGACAGCTTGTCCTCTTTATTACGCACACAAAATTAATATATATATAGGGCCGTGAATTTCAAATAGGTATTTATGGAGCACGCAAAACTCAAGATACCAACAACTGGTTGTACCAAAATGTGTTCTTATGATTTTGATTTCTTATTTTATCCTTTATGTAAAAAATAGAAACTGTTTTAAATAAATCTATATTTTATTTATACCTACTTTACTTGTAAAATAAGAAGTATGAAGAAATAGACCCCAACTAAAAAAAAAAACGCTGGAAAGTCTTTGTAAATTACATTCATTCACATCTACTATAGGTATTGAAGAAACCTGGGACCAGCAGACAATTCCGGAACTGATGATCTAAATAAGTTAGTTTATTTATTTATGGAAAAGGTACACCAATATTATAAGTGGTTATAGATACATTGCTAATGTATTATATAATATCATATTTTGATATACTATAAGTTTACCCATACTTTCCACACAACATAAATGGTATGAGCTTACATTTTTTAAGAGGCCTATTACAAAAGAACGCGCAGATTAAGGTTTTTAATGGTTAAAATAGTTGTCACTGATTGATAGAGTATGTAAACCTCAGAGGATTTGCAATAAAATACCGAAGAAACTGTCTAATAAACTATATAATTAAATTCACCAATATCCCTTATTTTCTTAGTGTTTTTTCAAAAGTAACTTAGCAACCATGATAAATCAAAAGATGACAACTTCTATTATGTTAAGTTTAATACACCAATATCGGATACAAAAAGGTTTTGTAACATCGTCCGCGCCGTTGCAATGCGAATACATCGCAACTAATCACTACAATTGTTAATGAAAACGATTAGGTAATGTTACAATGCGACCTGAACGCGTCATTTTTGGCTTAGGGTAAGCGTCAAGCTCAGGGTTAAGGTCAAGTTTAGTGGGTATGTTAATGTCAGCACGTTGTTGTTCAGCGTCAGTATCTCTGGACAAAGTTTCAGTTGCACTAATTTCCAACGGGTAAAGTTTTTGAACTGGCCTGACCCTTTCACCGCTTGCTGTTTTCACTCTTGCTACTCGACAAACGCCATCAACGCTATCGAAAACTTTTACAACAAGACCCAACGGCCAACAAATACGTTTGCCTTCGTTCTCCACTAAAACTATGTCACCAACCTAGACCGTCTGACACAGCTCTACCCTTTTGCACTAAAGCCGACAAGTACTCGTTACGAAACCGTTGCTGCAAATCTTCCCTTAACTTTTGTAGATATTTGAAACGAAGATTCAAACCCTTGCCATCCACATAATCTAAATCTAACACCTCACTCGAAGATAGTGGCTGAATAAACATGGCTGGAGTCAACGGCTTTAAATTTTCTGTATCCCCTCCCCTGTGACATAAGTTAGTGGCCTTTGGTTCATGACAGCTTCAACATCGCCTAGTACCGTTTCCAGTTCAACATAGCTAAGGGAGGCTCTTCCCAGTATTCGCCGAAGTATGTCTTTCATAATGCCAATCAACCGCTCCCACCATCCTCCCCACCAGGGAGCACCGGGAGGTATAAACCGCCATTTAATTTTGAGTAGAGTCGACTGAACCATCAACTCTTCATAGTTAACGGTGTTAAGTTTATTCCGAGTTCCAACAAAATTGGTACCGTTATCTGTGTATATGACCTTGACTCGTCCTCGTCTGGCAATAAATCTTCTCAATGCCATCGTAAATGTATCAGTTGCAAGTGATGTTACTAGCTCGAGGTGCACTGCCCGATAAACGGCACAGGTAAACAATACGACCCAAACCTTTTGGCCACATCTCAAGAACAAAGGACCAGCGAGATCGATCCCTGTCACCTCAAATGCTTTACCCCTTTTGATACGATCCAAGGGTAGACATACAGGTGGAGTCTGGCAGGATTTTACCCTATATCGGTTGCATTTTATACAACCGTTAACTACCTTTTTTGCGAGTCTCCTGATACCGACGATCCAGAATACTTCTCTGACATTCGCAATTAATGTTTGAACGCCTGCATGTTGAAGACATTTGTGTCTTTCTTCCAATAGCCGTCGCACCATAAGCTCATCCCCAGGTAAAAGAATAGGGCATTTATATTCCATATTATGTTCATCACTTCTCTCTAGTTTTGTTTTTAGCCGTAATATTCCATCATCATCTTGAGACAGTAGTAATTTTGAATTCTTCAACAGCCTGGAATAATTTTTTCCTTGAATTAGTTTTATCAATACCTTTTCTGCGTACTCTACTTCATCATATGACAATTCCGAACTATACGTTGTAAATCTTTTCCTAAATCTTAATATCCAACATAATGTTCTCACTACTCTAGTGTATGATGAAAAGTAATTAAGTCTATCTAAGAAACATTCTTCGGTAGCTAAGAGTGTGTTAACTGGAGTCTTTTTTAATTCTGAATTTACGGTTGTACTATCAATGGTAAAATCAGTAGCGGGCCAGCAATCGGGGTCTAGTGCCAGCCATGATGGCCCTTCCCACCATCGCGATTCTAGTAGAGCCTTGGCATTTACACCCCTCGATGGTAAATCGGCGGGGTTCAAGTGTCCCGGTACATGATTCCATTGCTCCACCGTACTGTTATTTTTTATTTCACGAATCCTGTTCGAAACAAAGACACTCCAATCACCGCATCCCTTGATCCAACTTAGCGTCACACTTGAATCGGTCCAGAAATAAGTCTTACTTTCTTTAATACCTAATGCTTCACTTGCGTGCTTGTATAGACGAATCCCCATCACTGCAGCTATTAACTCCAGCCTTGGAATTGTAATTACCTTTACAGGAGTAACTCGTGCTTTAGCGAGGACTAGGCTGACTTTCACATTTTTGCCATATTGTGAACGTAGAAAGACGCACACAGCGTATGCTTGTCGACTAGCGTCACAAAAAACGTGTATTGTATTGTCGCACTCAGCTATGCTGGCGCTAGTTAGTCGTCGTGGTATTTTTACTTCACTCATGACATGTATAACATTTAACCAGCTATATCTGCTGGCAATTCATCATCCAAGGATAGTCTTCTCACCCAAGACTTTTGAATCAACACTTTTGGAATTATTGTTGTTGGACAAAATAGTCCCAACGGGTCAAATATTTTTTGTGTAGTTGAAAGGATATTCCGTCTTGTTAGTTTTCCTTCTAAGCCCTTAAGAGAACTAATGTTGCAACTCAAAGTATCATCTACAGTGTCCCAAACTATCCCCAACACTGAAATTGTTCTTGTAGAATTATCAATCCTTTCTGGTCCCGTAACCCAGCATCTCAAGTCAAACATTCCATTTCTCATAAGTTCTCTTGATTCCGTTATAAATTTATTCATGGCTTCAATAGAATCAACGCTTGTAACACAATTGTCCACATAATACGACTTCTTCAGTTTCATAGCCGTGTCACCCAACATTGCTGGACAGTTGTCTAAATGGTATGCTATTGTTGCTGACAAGTGAAACGGACTGGATGTAACTCCAAAAACGACTCTCTTATGGTGGTAAGTAATAAGTTCCTTGTTTTCTGAAAGAGGGTCTGACCACCAAAGAAACTTTAGGAATTCACGATCTTCTGGTCTAAGTGCGATCTGTAAAAAGGCTTTCGCGATGTCAGCTGTTATGCCTATAGCTCCCTTTCTAAAGTCGATGAGGAGTTGTGGTATTAACTCTAGAAGATTGGCCCCCTTTTCTAAGCACGCGTTAAGGGATATGCCATGTTTGTCTCGCGCTGACGCATCAAAAACGGGTCTTACCTTTGTTGTCATACTACTTTCTTTTATCACGGCATGATGCGGGAGATAATGCCCTGAAATGCCTAAGGTTGGGGCTTTTTCTATGATCTCCATATCCATCCATTCTTGAAAAACAACATGATATTGTTCAATTTTACCTAACTGTGCAAGTCTTTTTGTGGTAGAATCAAGCCGTTTACGCGCTAGATCGTAATTAGTTTGAGGACGTGGAACGTCACGCCATGGTAAACTTACCTCATACCTTCCCTCGTCGTTAACTTTGATAGAGCGTTTGAAAGACTCCAATATTTGTTGCTCATACTTCGCCTTTGAACATTGCTCTGCGCGGTCGGTAATGCCAATAGCTTCTAAACTCCACAAATCTGTAATTTCAATTTTAGACGTACACAAAAGCATATTAATATTGTTACATGACCCTACAGTCACCCCTTGTATAGTCCAACCTAAATTTGTCTTAACAGCCGTTAAATTATTTTGTAATTGTACAACGTCTCCAGTCATTAAAAGTCCACAATAGTCGGCACCTATTAGAAGTGAAATGTCATTTAAGCAGTCGTCTGTCGCCTCAGTGAGTACAATACCTTTTTGTTTTAAAGTCGAAATAAGACATTTTGGAACCTTTGGAATATAACCACAAATCATATCTTCTTCTATAGCCATTATCTCCGTAGTAAATTTCTTATCGGTGCTTCTTACATTTATAGCGTATATCAAATGTTCTTTAGTTTCTGTTCTTGAGCCACCAAATACACCATGACACATTTCTTCCTTACCGATAGGCTTTAATGCTAACTTGTTGGCGGCTTCTTTTTTTATAAAAGATCTTTGTGCACCACTATCGATAAGCGCTCTGACTGTTATCTTTTTCCTATCGTTAAATAACTCCACTAGTATGGTCTGCAACAAAGTCTCATTTTCTTTTTTACACATCAAAACTTCTTGGTTTTTTTCCGACGATGACGTGCCTGCAGTGTTGCTTTCCGAGTCCTTTGACAGTTTTGTGCACATTAAAGTAAGATGTCTTTTTTTACAGTACAAACACTTGGGGAAGCTTTTGCATCTCTTAGACCAGTGGCCAACTTTCAGACAAATAAGGCAACCCTTTTTCTTCTTTACCAGATCTATTCTCTCTTCAATAGACATTTTTGCAGCGTTGTAGCATTCAGAACTGGGATGTGACACTTTATCGCACCAGGAGACCTATTTTTGAATTACGTATGCGATTTAGAAATCACCGCTGACTAAATAGTCAGCGATGACTTTGAGGTCACGAATTCCTAAACATCCTATTTTTGAAAGTCGAACGCAGAGCTGCCAACGTAAAAGTTACTCAACTAACTAATTTCAAGATGAAAAAAACTATATAAGAAGACTGACTGAAAAATCAACACACATCAACTTCAAACTTGTCAATATGTTCTCTAAACAAAACACAGATAACGTTTCCACAGATGACTTGATTACGAGTGGGTGAGGGCACTCGTAATGAAATCACATCCGTGACTAAGGTAGTCACTTAAGTGATATTCAAAAATAAGAATTATTGATAATCGGTGATTATTAGTCACATCGGTGATTTCGAAGTCGCATACGTAATTCAAAAATAGCTCTCCAGATACAATTTCCGTTTGCCTTCTCAGTCTTCTGACTGCTGGCTTTTGTACCTGATGTTGAAGCTGCGGTTGCTATGAAGGCCATTGTGGGTGATCTCGTCTCCATAATACCCATACCAGCGACACCAGTACGCGCTATTTCTATTCGCTCTTCAGACTCAACCTCTTTTCTGAGGAATAGTAGTAGTTTGGTAAGTTCATCGATAGACTGATCCTCCATGAGTCGGTTCCTGTTCCACGCTCGTAATGTCTCTTCTGCAAGAGCCGACTCCACCATAGGGAACAACATGGCGGCATATTTGTCCTTTGTAACGCCCAGGGTGTCTAAGGCCTGCAAATGTGTCTGAAGTTTATCATATAGTGCTCTTATATCTAGGCTTTGAACTTTTGCTTGGGTGAGTACTAGATTTTGGAGCCCTCGTACATAGCATTCTATTAACAGTTCATCCCTGGCAAATCTGGTTTTCAATGCATCTATAGCCTTATGATAGTTATCGCCACAAGGAGGATAACTTTCGATTAGTTGCTTTGCGCTGGAATTGGGACACATAGATTGGAGCAAGTATTGAAATTTATCATCGTCATCAAGTGACTTGTCTTCGTGAATTTTTCGGAACTGCCCCCAGAATTGTAACCAGTTCTTCAAATTGCCGTCGAACTTATCAAATCAAATCAAATCAAATCATTTATTTGCGAAATACAGGTCCATTTGTGGTGTTTACATTAAAAAGAAGTACATTTCCATATTTTACCGTCAGGTGTGCAAATACTTAGGTCAGTTTGGAATTATATCATGCTGAATTATAATTATTGGAATATAATGTCAAAAAAAAATCATGTCAAATAAATCAATTAATTAAAATTAATATACATTTATGAATTGAAACAATGTTGTGCATAATAATATAATAATAACTCTCAATACAATGGTCAACTAGATTAAATAATAATAACACTCAATACTATGGTCAACTAGATTAAATAATAATTACACTCAATACTGTGGTCAACTAGATTAAATAAAAATAATATGTCATACTATGGTCAACTAAATAAAATTATAAAATCCATAGGGAGTTTTAATTAATTTCTAGCTTCCATGAATTCTTGGATACTATAATATGCTTTACTGACCAGAAACATCTTAAGCTTACGTTTAAATTTATTAATATTTGCTATTTGCAAGAGGTCGATAGGAAGCCTATTATATATTTGTGGTGCCTTACAAAACACACTATTATTCATCAGCCATGTTTGATTAGGGGGTAGATGTATTTTATATCTATGTCTAGCACTATTAAAATTCTTATATAAATGTAAATTCTTTTTGATAAATATTGCTGTTTCATAAACATACATACAAGGTAAAGTTAAAAGCTTTAACTGTTGAAAGTATTCTTTACAACTATCCGTTTGCTTTAGTTTACAAATAGACCTAATACATTTTTTCTGTGCTTTAAATACAGCGACACTTTCCGTTGAGTTTCCCCAGAAAACTTAGGTAATTCCAATCTAGGTAAAGTAAATCGTCGTTGACTATCGCTTCCATCTCCATTCTCTGAGCCGTGCTGGTTATTATTTCTTTTAGTCGTACTCAAAGATAATTCTGATTTCATATCTAAGTCACGTTTTAATTTTTCAAAGCAAGTTCTAAGAGTGACATACCTTTTTCTGTATTGACTGTACCTGTCTTGGTCAGCTTCATAGGCAGCCTCATCAAATTCAACTTATTCTAGCCAGATATTGCGTAATGTTTCTTCAGTTTCGAATAACGAATCTGCGGTCTCCATAAAATTTGCGAAATGTACTTCTGTATTTAAAATATCACTATTATCGTCGATACATTTCTGCAGTTCATCTGCCGCCATCGTAAATTCTCTACGTTTCTGTTTCCTCTTTCTCTTTTGTACTTCCATCTTTTATTCTCGCTCAGATTCGATTAAGGTAAATTATATATACCTTGAAACTCACGGTCGCCACGATGTCACTGATTGATGGAGTATGTAAACCTCAGAGGATTTGCAATAAAATACCGAAGAAACTGTCTAATAAACTATATAATTAAATTCACCAATATCCCTTATTTTCTTAGTGTTTTTTCAAAAGTAACTTAGCAACCATGATAAATCAAAAGATGACAACTTCTATTATGTTAAGTTTAATACACCAATATCGGATACAAAAAGGTTTTGTAACAATAGTATAACTTTCGTTGGTTGCAATAAAAAGCATTTACTTGATAATATTGTTATCTACAGTAACAATAAAGCGGCTTATAACTTAGTCATAGTTATTTACCAGAAGCACGTTTAAGGCAAAAACTCACGCGGACCTGATTTGGGAATCTTTTTAGATTCTCTTTAATATTAACTATCAAAATATTAATTTTACGTAACACAATATCCTTCACTTCAACAAAAATTAAATATATTTCGTTTAATGGCTCCTAAGAAAAGAAAGAAATTCTTAATCTAATCTAATAATTCTTAAGTCAGATTATGTACGAAGTTCTCCATTACTTAAACGTAATTTTTATACCAAAATATGTTTAACCCTTGCTTAAACTGTTGTGTTATTTATGTTTATAAAGCGATATATTTTTTATGAATGAAATAGAACTAGAATTTATATTGTTTCGTCGGCGATTCCGAAAAGTTTGTTTGTTTAGTTCCACGCGCCGCGATTTTGTGATTGGCCTCTTAACAGTAATTCAATCACAAAACAAAAAGATTTAAGTAATTTATTGGCATGATTAGAACTAGTTCGATATACAATATCACAATGGCATATATTTAAACACATTACACCTTAATACACAAATGAAACATCTTAACTCACACCGTTGCCTGGCGGACTGAGGCGTGAGCGTACAAGGAGCACGCACGGCATGGAGCCTGTGACGTCACGCGTATTCTCGGCACACGGCTTTAACCGCCCGCAATCTCGGTGACTAATGGACCGATTTCGATAATTCAAAAACATATACCATTAGTTTGTCATAGAGAATAATGTGAATACTAATTTTAACAAGTTTGTAATAGTTGTACTGATCCTTATTGAGCAGGATCCGTTGGAGTATTGTGGGACTATCTGAAGTCCGAAGAGAGGGTGAGGACACGATGGTCTTTAAATCCGGCAACCTGCTCTATTTCGGGAGGGCGAAGAACTGTCCCAAGGTGGTGTCGGGTTCATTGTCCACAAGTCTCTCGTGAATAACGTGGTACAGATCGGAAGTGTGTCGAATAGGGTGGCGTACCTTATACTCAGAATCACCGAACGGTATTCGCTGAAGGTCATACAGGTGTACGCCCCGACCTCGACCCACCCCGACGAGGAAGTGGAAGCTATGTATGAGGATATTTCTCGGGCAATACATGCTCCCAAGACTCACTACACCGTTGTCATGGGAGACTTCAACGCAAGGCTAGGCAAGCGGGGCGATAATGAGTTGAAAGTGGGGCAATTTGGAACTGGAATCCGGAATTACCGAGGTCAAATGCTAGCCGACTACATGGAGAAAGAGGGACTCTATATGATGAACTTTTTCTTCAAAAAACGGCTGCATCGAAAGTGGACCTGGAAAAGTCCGGATGGCGTGACAAAAATGAGATTGACTTCATCATGTCGACTAAGACCCGTATATTCAATGACGTCTCAGTGATCAATTCGTTTAACACGGGGAGCGATCACCGAATTTTAAGAGGTGCATTGAATCTTAACATAAAAGCGGAAAGGTATCGATCGAGTGGTGAAGTCTGCGCTCCGTCCCAAAGCCATCCAGATCCAAAACCCCGAGCGCTTTCAACTCGAATTGCAAAATCGTTTTAATTGCCTGGAGGACTGCACGGATGTGGACACATATAATGACAGGGTTGTGAAAGCTGTCCTTACGGTGAGTGCAAAGTTTTGCAAACCTAGCCGTACTAAGCAAAGAAGTAAGATCTCGGAGCCGACAGCTAAGCTGATGGAGGAAAGGCGTGGAATGGGTCGGCATTCTTCTGAAGATGCTCGTCGGCGACTCAACAAACAGATCTCTAAATGTCTGACTCGCGACATACGCCGATTTAATACTGAACGTACTAAAGCAGAACAAGCATCGAGCAGAACATATTAAATTATCTAATCAAAGGCTGAAGATCAAAAACGAAATTGTAATAAATAATATACGAATTTTCTTTGACATCAATAAAACAATAATCTGTTACCAAGAAACGTCTTGTCACTTTCTACTACAAAAACTTAGACGTCATTTAACTGACATTAAACCTCATTCAACACTCCCTCTGGTTTAATGCTAGGGCTGATCGTAGAGCTTCAAATCTAGGTCTTGGCAGTGGTTTCGTCATTATGTCAGCAAGTTGCTCATCGGAGCTGACATGTATCACTTCCACGTCACCGTTGATAACAGCCTCTCTCACAAAGAAATGGCGGAGTCTGATGTGCTTTGTACGTTTGTGGAATTCTGGATTATGAGCCAGTCTCACTGCAGCTTCATTATCTACTGATAACAATGGTATCTGTTCCATTGTCGTAAGGTTACTGAATATCCTGTTCAGCCAGATTAATTCCCGTGCAGCCTCACTAGCAGCCACTATCTCTGACTCGGTAGTTGAGATGGCTACAGAGGGTTGACGTTGACTCAACCACGACACTGCGCCTCTTCCATAACAACAGATTACTCCTGTTGTAGATTTCCCAGTATTCACGCATCCACCATGATCCGCGTCACTGAACACTCGAATCCGTTTTTCAGTAGAGGGACCATAAAGTATGCCAATTGCTATAGTTCCTTTTAAATAGCGAAGAATTCGCTTTACTCTAAGCCAATCAGCCTTTGTTGGGTTCTCTAGCTTCCTTGACACTACACCCACAGCGTAAGCAATGTCTGGTCGGGTGGCGACCATTAGGTAGGCTAATGCTCCAACCGCCTCTCTGTATGGGAACTGTTTGTTTGTACATACTTGCATCAGTCTCGGACTCTTCTTGGAACTCGGGAAGTAATTTGTCCATAGGTGTTGCAATAGGATTACAGTTCATCATCCCAAATCTGTCTAAAACCTTTTTTGCGTAGGCTTTTTGGTTAATTAGTATCGATCCATCATTATACTGTTCGATTTCCATACCAAGGTAAAACGAGGCAGGCTTTGACGTGGTCTTTACTTGCTCTTTTAAGCTTATCAAGAAATCATCAATAAGATCTTGATTCGAAGCAGCAATCAAACCGTCATCAACATATAAAGTTAGTAAGATTTTCTTATCTCCTACATTTTTTGTGTATAAACATGGATCTGCTGTACTTTGTTTAATGTCTAACTCTAGTAAAACTTCATGAAATTTATAGTTCCAACATCTAGGTGCCTGTTTGAGGCCATAGAGACTTCTCTTCAGTCGACATACTCTTTTTGAACCATCTTCAAACCCTTCAGGCTGTTTCATATAAATTTCTTCAACTAAGTTACCATACAAGAAAGCTGTAGTAACGTCAAATTGGATGAGATGCAGTTTTTCAGTAGCAGCAACACTTAATAACGACCTTATTGTAGCCAATCTTGCTACTGGGCTATAAGTTTCATCGTAGTCGATACCCTTACGCTGCTTGAAACCTTTTACTACTAGGCGAGCTTTATATTTTTCAATTGAACCATCTGAATTTCTCTTAATACGAAATACCCATTTGCATGGTAATGCCTTCTGATCTCTGGGTAATTCACACAGATACCACACCTCATTCTCTTTGAGTGATGATATTTCGTTCTCCATAGCTTTGAGCCATTCTCTTTTGTCATCTTTGCTCATAGCATCTTTGAATGTTTCAGGTGAGTCGTCGATATCCATTAAGCAAACAAAATCGTCTAATTTCTTTGGTCGAGATAAAGTGCTTCTGTCTCGTAGATTGTATCTATGTAAATCTGGTTCATGAACCATTGGAGACTCCTCAGCGTCATGAAACTCGTTATCTTCTCGACCTGGATCTATCTCTTCTCTCTGAGCTACATCTAACTCATTATCTTCACGAGCTTGATCTATCTCTTCTTCTCCCTCTAGAGCAAGCTCGTTTTGTGTACCGGGTACTTCACTTGGCTCGTCAATGTTTCGCTCATTATCTACCCCTTGAACATCTCTCTCTACATCGGAAAGCTTATCAGATATTGAAGTTGAAATCTTGCATTCAATATCTGTTTCAAAGGTGATATCTCTGGATCTGATAGTTCCACTGGGAGTCCAGATGCGATAACCATCGTCGTTTTCGTAGCCAATGAGTTTTCCTTTTAATGCCTTTTTACTTAATTTCTGTCGCTTTTGTTTAGGTATGTGGGCATAGCACTCACTACCAATTATTCGCAAGTGAGAAATCTTTGGCTTCTTACCATGCCAAAGTTCGAATGGCACTTTGTTTTTCTGTCTGGTAGTTCCAGTGCGATTCAGCACATATGCGGCAGTATTTATAAGTTCAGCCCATAGAAATTGTGGTAACTCCTCTCTGGCGTGCAACATTGATCTCGCAGCTTCGACAAGAGTGCGATTTTCCCGCTCACTACACCCGTTTTGTTCTGGCGTGTATGGCATTGTCAGTCTCTGTTGTATACCGCGGCTGTTCAGAATTCTTCTTACTGCTTCATTGTCGAATTCTCCTCCGTTGTCACTTAACAATGTTTTCACTACATGTCCGGAAGTCTTAGATTCATTGAGCATTTGGATCAACTTGTCTTTGACTTCAGATTTCTGTCTTAAGAAGTAAACGTGGCGGTAACTCGAGTAATCGTCTTTGAAAGCAACAAGGTATCTGTATTTTGATCCACTTAGAGGAAAGGGTTCACATACATCGGCGTGTATCAACTCACCGGGCTTGTTTGCTCTTTGCCTTGTCCCACATTTTAGACGGTGTGCTTTTCCATATATGCAACCTACACATTTTGTTTCATCCAATGTTAGCTCTATTCCCAGTTCTCTTTTGACAAGTTGTTGCACATGCCTCTTATCTTGGTGCGCAAAACGTTCATGATAAAGCTGAAGCATATTGGAATTGCTCGAAAGAATATTAACTTCTAAAGTATTCTTCTTTGGACTAACTGTTTTCAGATTTAGCTTGTACAGTCCTCCTTTAGGATTTCTTGTTCCAACTACGACAGGTTTGCCTTCTAATTCAAGTTGGCACTTTTTAGCAGTTGACTTAAAAAAACTGTTCTGCATTTTGTCTTGTGCAGCCAGTGTTGAGAACAAGTTTTTTGTGAGTGATGGTACTAGCCACACGTCTTCTAGAATAATTTTCCAATTCTGGCCATTGCCATCCGATTCTACAATCACAGTGCCATTACCTGCAGCAGAAATAGTAGTTCCATCTGCAGTTAAAACTGTATGGTCTGACTCGAACTCATGAAACGTATGAAAAATATTTCTTCTATTCGTCACGTGCCTGGTTGCTCTACTGTCCACAAACCAGGATTCTCTATCTACTGGTTGTTTGTCACTGCAAGCATTTACCATCAGGGTGATAGTTTGAATTTGAGAAGTTGATGGTGAACTATCTGCACTACTTGGCTTCGGCGGCTTTCCATCCTTAATCCATTTTCGGCAGTTACGAACTCTATGTCCAACTTTCGAACAGTAGTTGCATTTCACATTTTCATCTTTCTTATTCTTACTCTTCACAACTTCTTTAGCATCTAGAACTTCAGGAGGTCCTTGACTTTCTTCCTTACTTTTTAATGACCTTTCGTAGGTGCAAAGATTGGTGGTCAAGTTCTCAACAGTTCTATCTTTCTTGTTTATCAAAAGCCAGCTTGATCTAAACGCAAAGAACCTTTCGTCAAGAGAGTCTAAAATTTTACAGATGAGCATCGTCTCAGGTAGCTCCGTATTTGCTTCTTCCTTCATTATTTCAGCATTCAGTTCACTCCAGATATTTTTCAACTTCGACATGAGAGTAGAAACATTATCATTTGAGTTGTGCTTGAACCCGAAGAAGTCGAGGCAAAGTTGGTAAGCTCTATTTTCAGATTCGCCATCATATAATCGGTGTAGCTCTTTCCAGACTTCATTTGCTGACTTAAATCTCATTACTTTTGGTAAGATGTCATCTTTCATGTTATTAGTGAGTATAAGGAGAGCGCATCTGTCAGCATTTTTAAATTTAGCAAGAGCTAATTCATAGGCTGCGACTTGAGCGTCACCACCTCTTGGTTGCAGTTCTGGTTGTCGTACTGTGCCTTCGCATACTTCTAGAGCTTGTTCACAACTGCTTAGTAGTATTGAGACTTTGTACCTCCAGATCGGCCAGTTACTTCCGTCCAATAACCCTATTTGATATTTCGTAGATAAACCTTCCATTTTTTTTATAGCACTAGCACATAACCTATTAAATTATCTAATCAAAGGCTGAAGATCAAAAACGAAATTGTAATAAATAATATACGAATTTTCTTTGACATCAATAAAACAATAATCTGTTACCAAGAAACGTCTTGTCACTTTCTACTACAAAAACTTAGACGTCATTTAACTGACATTAAACCTCATTCAACAAAACAAGGGCTCCAAAGTGTTCGCAAGAGATCTGTCACTCGGTCAGTCTGCTGACGAAGCTGAAGACAGAGGACGGCACAGTCATTACATCCCGACCTGAGCTTATGGCCGAGATCGAACGCTTCCATTGTAACACCGTTTTTTCTTAAAATTTCATAAAACACTAATTTTGCAAAAACACTTTGGTTTCACTGTAGTTTTAACACAAATTGCACAACTAAAATCATAATTACAACAACTTTGTCAATTAATTTCACAATATCAATGTCAAGTGTCAACGTCAACGTCGTTTCACGTCACGTCAGTGACATTTGCAATTATCTTTGGTCATTATTCAATTTATGCATAAACAAAATAAATCTCGCGTTTATCCTGGCCTTATTTACAAAGATAGTTTTTTTTCGCCCAAAATCCCGTGCTTCCCTTTAGGGGGGTTGATTTTCTCAAAATTCGGAATTTGACATTTAGACTGTTTGTTTTGATCATTTTTAGAGACATATCGTAATAAAGTACACTTAAGGCTTACAGATCATATAATTATGGTTTCGTCGAATAGAATTTGGAAAGCATTCACAATTTGTTTATGGTTAATTTTTCATTACGTTTTGTTTTTCAACCAAACTTATAACTTTAGCTGGAAATACTTATTGCATATTGTAGAATTTCGAAAGATCCGTATGTTGACTTGACACATCTTGAAGCAAGTTAAGAGTCTTACGAGTGTTATGAAATGAATTTGGTTTTAGGAGAGGTTCCGTCGCCAATACGGCGCTTATCATTCAGCAAACGGACCTCGGCTCCGTCGCTTCCACATAAACGCAAATCTGTGCGCAGGTGGAGCGTTGGTTTTTAGAACGCGTCTATCGTCTATGTTATGAGTAGTCTGTGAGACATCGACCGAAGTACCTAATTTGTTATTGATTTAATTCTAAATCGAAATCTAAATTTCTACATTATCTTAATTTCTGCGAATAAAATTAATAGGTATTTCTCCCGTTTTCCGTGTGAATTGAATTTGAAAAGCGAGACTACAAAAATCAGTTCTTTTTGTTTTCAGCTTGAAGAGTAAAGCTAAGGGAAAAATACTATATTTACTCGCCGGCACGCGATTATTTAAATTAAATGGATTTATGGTATCAATAAGTGCAAAAAATCAATAAGGTATCTAATTAACTTATTATATTTCATGATTTAAAACAGATTTTGTTAATTTTATTTTTATTTGTGGGTAAATAATTGATTATTAAATCAAACATATTACATTTCCAAAATTCGCCTTTTTCATCCCCTATTTCATTAAAAACCTTGATAGTAAACGGCATCTTAGTGGGATTAAGGCATATATTGAGTAACACTTGCGAATTTCATGTTAAATTCTAAATTTTCACAATATTAAGTTTCACATCCTTCTTTGGCAAAGAACTCACAAATTAAGCTGTTTTCTTTTTATTAATAGCAATAATTATACACAAAATAGGTGCTCTCCCCTCCATATGTCCTTTTTATTAACTAACCAATAAGACAATTTGTCAATTTATTAAAAATTATGTTTTAGAATTCATTTGCTATGTTTATTACATGAAGTTCAAATGTATTGACTGGGATTCCTTCAGAACTCAGTGTTAGACCCACTGACCTCAAGATCATAGGCATATTTAATTATATTTTTAACATAACACTGTGCTATGAATCTCCAGGGCAGTTCCCGGAGGCCGTAGGGCTCCGCTGCAACTAACCTACCTAATAACCTAATATCAAGGAGGAATTCTGTGGAATTACACAAATAATATTAGAAACAGAGAATAAGTTAAGAAACTGGAATATCATATCTCTGACCCGTGATTGCAAGATTTAGCATAGAAGGTACGATCCACTAACAACCGCTCCGGGGAAGGCTACTAATTTCTTTTAAAAAAAGGAAACCTATAACTATTTGTTTGTGTACTTTATTGCCCCTCATTTTGTAGTTTTGTACCCAATTTGTACCTGATTTTTACCTGCCGAGATTGATCAAACAAACCTGAACCATCCTGCCCTTGGCTTGTATTAAATAAAAATTTAGTTAAGTGCTTTGCATTGAGGGATTTTGTTAACTTCAGTAACATTATGCATAAGTGAATTACAACCATGTACCTACCAGAATAAAGCTTTTCATTTTGTATCGGACTAAAGGAATAAGTTTGTTTTTTTTCTTTAACTTTAAGATTTCCCTATATTTCTACAATTCAGCTAGAAAAAGCACGACACCATGGACAGCTTTACGCAACATCACAGGCACCTGTTATTCAGGCTACAGACCCTAGAGCCAAATTAACCCGGCACTATACCGAAGATATCCCGGATGTCAGCCTGTACGAGATTAGTGTGGCACTCAAACAGCTTAAAAACAACAAGACACCGGGTGATGATGGAGTTACAGCCGAACTCCTAAAAGCGGGCGGACTACCAGTCCGGAAAGCGCTGCAGCGGCTATTCAACTTCGTCATACTCGAGGGCAAAACGCCTAAAGCATGGCACAGGGGCGTGGTGGCACTTTTCTTCAAAAAGGGCGACAGGGCCCAGTTGAAGAACTATAGACCCATCACGCTCCTGAGTCATGTTTATAAGCTGTTCTCGAGGGTCATCACGAATCGTCTCGCACGTAGGTTCGACGACTTCCAGCCTCCCGAACAAGCTGGATTCCGAAAAGGCTATAGTACCATAGACCACATCCATACGCTGCGGCAGGTTATACAGAAGACCGAGGAGTATAATCTGCCACTATTTCTGAGTTTGTGAACTATGAGAAAGTTTTTGATTCTGTCGAGACCTGGGCCGTACTTAGATCACTCCAGAGGTGCCAAATAGACTATCGGTACATCCAAGTGTTGCAGTCATTGTACGAAAACGCCACCATGTCAGTCCGCCTTCAGGACCAAAACTCGAAACCAGTACGACTTCAGCGCGGTGTGAGACAGGGAGACGTTATATCGCCGAAACTGTTTACTGCTGCGTTGGAGGACGTATTTAAGCTTTTGGACTGGAGAGGACTTGGCATCAACATAAACGGCGAGTACATGACTCACCTTCGTTTTGCTGATGATATCGTAGTCATGGCTGAGACCGTGGAGGATCTAGGCACAATGCTCGAAGACCTCTGTAGAGTTTCCCAACAAGTGGGTCTCAAAATGAACATGGACAAGACTAAAATAATGTCGAATTCCCGTGTAGTACCCACTCCTGTGAATGTTGGAGGCTCTACGCTGGAAATTGTTGACGAATATGTTTACCTTTTTTTTTTTTTTTTTTTGAGGCGGGGGAATCTCTTTACGATTCAACAAGGGGCTGAAAGCTGACAAAGCCGCCCCAAGGATATGTCATTGGACTCGGGTTACCTGGGTAACCCCATACCTGGCTAAACCACCCTCCAGAGCAACTTCTACCTCCGTAGAGACACACTCGGGATCGGCGTTAGCCATTCCCCGAGTGCGCCACGAATATGTTTACCTGGGGCAACTAGTCCAGCTCGGTAAGTCCATCATCCAGAAAGAGGTAAATCGACGAACCCAACTCGGCTGGGCAGCGTTCGGGAAGTTACGCAGCATATTCTCGGCCCATCTACCGCAGTGTCTCAAGACGAAAGTCTTCAGTTCGTGCGTGTTGCCAGTGATGACATACGGAACTGAGACGTGGCCGCTTACAATGGGTCTCATAAGAAGGCTCAAAGTCACTCAAAGGGCAATGGAGAGGGCTATGCTCAGGGTTTCTCTACGTGATCACATCAGAAACGATGAGATCCATAGAAGAACTAAAGTTACCGACATAGCCCAAAGAATTGCAAACCTTAAGTGGCAGTGGGCAGGACGCAGGACACAACGCTCGCAGGACTAAAGGCCGTTGCGGCGGAAAGGTCCTCGAGTGGCGGCCGCGTACCGAGAGACGCAGTGTTGGTAGGCCCCCTACAAGGTGGACCGACGATCTGGTGAAGGTCGCGGGAAGCTGCTGGATGCGGGAGGCGCAGAACCGATCGGTATGGAGATCCTTGGGGGAGGCCTATGTCCAACATTGGGCGTCTCTTGCCTGAAATGATGATGAAATGATTGAATGGGGTTAGAGCGTTTGTATCTACTCGTACTTCGCGAGATAGACAAATGCCACACGTTCATGATAAAGCTGAAGCAGTCGTTCCGCAGAAAAAAATGTATGGAAATGACATTAGCTTACGACAACCTCACGCTATTTTTTCCGCAGCTAATGTCATCTCCATACATTTTTTCTAAGGAACGACTGCGGAAAAGTTAGCGTGTGGCATTTGTCTAGGGGGGCTGAACGCGCTCCCGGCCGTATCGCCTAACTCAAAGCGAGCACTCGCTATCGTTATCATGACATTAGAACAATAGTTTTAATGTCACAGATGACATTAGAGCTATTGTTCTAATGTCACGAAGCGATAGCGAGTGATCGCTATGAGTTAGGCGGTAGGCCCCCGTTCAGCCCGGCCTTACGGGGTGGCTACCGCCTAACTCATAGGGATCACTCGCTATCGCTTTCGTGGCAATAGAACAATAGTTGAAGTTAACATTAAAACTATTGTTCTAATGTCACGATAACGATAGCGAGTGATCGTTTTGATTTAGGCGATATTTACAGTAAACTGGCACCCAGTGTTGCCAGATGGGAGGGATTCCCTGCAAATTCGGGGGTTTTTTTCAACGTCGGAGGGAATTTTGGGGCGTTAAGTCCGTTGGGGGGATTTTCGGAGGTGTTAAAGGAATTTCGGAGACTTTTTTCAAGCCAAAATATCACTATTACCTTACCTCAACTACATGATCATTCATTTATTTTTAGTTTTGTTTAATGATTTGGCTGTACAAGCCTGATCACTCTGTCTGACACAAAGACATTCTACTAGTACCAGTATAATGGTACTAGTTTAATGTCTTTGGTCTGACAACAATACCATAAAAAATCGATTTCTTCACAAGGTTTTTACAAAGTAATTTTTTTGTGGCTCCGCACAATTTCTGCTTTATGGCCATGACAAAATTTGGGAAACGTTTGGAATAATAAGGAACGCGGAATGGGAATAGAATCTAGGATCATGATAAAGATCACGTAAGGGAGCTGAATAACTAAAATATATACAAGCTTACAATTTAATATTATTTACACATAAAAAGGATAAAATAATTTTATAAATATCAATACTATTTCGGCTATAAGGGCTGGAATAGAATTGACGGCGGGAAGAGAACATGAAGGGATTTCAAAGGGGTAAAAAGCAACAAAGTGTGGTTCCTAACTGTTTTGTCTCAAGACAGTATTATTTTCTTTCTCTCTGCTTACTCATTACTTGCTCACTGGTTTACCTACTCATTCTGTTTGAATGATTTATTGTATTCGCAGGTAGTCTTTTATTGGCTCCCAAGTGGCCGCCAGCTATAATATAAGTTTCCGTTTGCCGTGCAATTTAATATCAACTACATCAAAATCCAGTAAATCAAAATATGTGAGAACATACCGAAATGAATGAGAACACATTTCGTTCCAATATCTCGAATGCTAAATAGGTTTTCATGGGAAAAAATGTATGTATCTGATAAAGAAGATTGGCAGGATACCATACAATCTTGGTACCGTAAACAGACGAAGTGTATGGTGATAAAAATACCACGTATTTCTTTGTCTTTAGTAATGTAACAAAAAAGGTAATCACATCATATTTCTACAACTGCTAAATAAAAAGATATTCGCATTTGAAAATTATTATGGTACATAGAGTACAGAGATAACAAAACGTTATTAATAGTTAACAAAACGTTGCAAATGTCAAAACATAAGATTGAATTTGACATTGACATTACGAGTTACAGTAATAGTTATTATGGATTGAGGAAAAAATTCTTTCAACGAAAAACTTTTAGCGCGCTAACATCGATATCATCGCTATTCGGAACGCACCCCCACGACTCGACTGACAGTGAATGTGACGTTGACATTCACAGTTGACAGTGGTAACAGTCGCTCACGTGACATATCGATAGGTTTATCGATTAAAATTAGATTTCCCTGGAAATTTATTTAACTAAAACCTCAAGACAAAACCAGGAAAAGTAATATTGTTATGTTCTAGTACTATTTTTGGTCTTGTAACTGTCAATTTTCGATCAATTATATGAAAATAAGTGGATTAATCAACAATCGATATTTCTGCAACGAATCGATAGTTGCTTTTGTTTTGTTTACCTTTGCGTTTTAATATTGCTTGTCAGTTAGATGCGTTTTGTTACCAATATTCACTGAAATAGTGAAATCAATTTTTCTTTCTTTAGAAAAGTTATAGACATTCTACAATTAAAGAAAAATAGGTAAACTAGTATCGTTTACATAATATCCAAAATTCAGTATCCTACATTTCATATTTTAATGGGTACCAGGCTTGCCAATCTTCTTTACATTTGATTTTCATATCCCAATTGTATTTCTTTTAGTAAGTAGTGCTTAGAGGTTTTTTTGTCAAAAATGGTAATTTTCGGGGGGATTTTGAGTGAGATCGGGGGGGAAATTTAAACGGCCACCTGGCAACACTGCTGGCACCTGGCGCCATCTTGCGTCGCCTCGCCGGCGGCGCACGGACTCTGTTTTATCTATAAAGGAACGGTGTGCTTGACAGTTTGATGTGACGTTTGGTCAATGACATTAGCATATGAATCGTGGATTGGTGAATTTGGTTCGTTTGATAATTATGAACGGCCACGGGTCGGGGCGCGACTAATAGTGCGCGCTGATTAATAGTGACTATTGGTTTTCGGACCGCAGCCGAAGATTACATTGTTTATACGTAGTTGTTAGAGCATTTTACCTATGAATGCTCTTATCGTCAGGTACGTAGTATCTTTATTTAGTTCGTGGCATCTGATTGGATGCTGTGAGCACGCTCACGGTGATTCGAAACGATTTTCTGCTTGCTGACATCGATATCATCACCATTCGGAACGCACCAGTAGTCTGTGCTTTGGTGCTTTGTTTGTTTGACATCTCGGCTGAAGGCCACTGTAGCCAAGGCCAGTAAAACCTTTGGAGAAAAAAAAAAATTGTTTGATAATTGACATTGACATATAAATGTCGTCGATTAAAAGGAAAAAAAGCGCGGGAACTTCACATAGTAAAGGCGGGCTCTTTAAAATATTTTATTTGTAGTCAGTTACTTAATAAAACACAAACAAAAGAGGTATATAACATATAGGCATTAAATAATATTATAAGCAGATATGGGGAAGCGGAGTTCGAGAAAAAGAAAAAAAAAGGAGGATGAACCGGAGTCTGGTGATGCAGATAGGGAGACAGATGAGGTAAGGTTGGTAGAAACGGATATGTCCTCTTCGGACAGTGATGAAGAAATAAGCAATGCAGATAGGTACAAGCCTTATTATGTTACTGACTATATACGCAGATATCCGGAAGAAATTAGCGGCACTGAATTTGTGGTTTTTGTTGAGTCATCAGACATCCAGAAACCAATTGGAACAAGAGATCTTCTTTCTTTGTCAACTTGTTTAAAGCGCTTTAACAAAGGCGTTAAATTTTTAAGAAATATCAATAAGTTTAAGATAGGTATTTATTTTGAAAAACCAGACTTGGCGAATGCCTTTTTAAATAATAATACCTTCTTGAAAGAATACAAATTCAAAGCCAGTATTCCTGCTGCTACAACTGAGGTGTCCGGAGTTATAAGAAATGTACCTACCATTATATCAAACAAGAGAATATTTACTATGATAACAAGTACAAAAAAAATAATAACAATAAAAAGAATAATGAAAAAAATAAATGTGACTGAGGGTTTTATATTACAACCTACAACTACAGTAATAGTGACATTTGCCACAACCATTTTGCCAAATCATATAGATATTGGTGGTTGGAGACATGATGTGTCTCAATATATACCACCAGTTAAGCAATGTTACAAATGTTTGAGATACGGACATTTGGCAAAATATTGTAAAAATTCTGAAAAATGTAGTATATGTAAAGAAAATCATAACTATAAGACTTGTACAGTTTCTATCGAAAAAGCTACTTGCATTCATTGTGATGGCAATCATACTAGTGTGTCTCCAATATGCCCAGTTAAAAAACAGAAAATCATTGAAAATAGAAATAAATATAAGCCTGCTTCTTATGCAGATATTACAAATCCTTTAAATTTTCCCAAATTAGAAAGTAAGACAAAAAATAATGTAGATTTGTTTACACTGCTCAATACTGACAGCAAGTGTCTCTCATTATTAGTTGAAACCATAACTAAATGTGTTTCTTTGCATAATACTCAAAATACTTCTATAAATTCTAAAAGTGTTTTAGAGGTCTTAAAAAATACTTTTGGTAAGCAATCAAATCCCCACAATTCACCCCCAATCAATTGAATATCGTACAGTGGAATGCTCAAAGCTTATTAAGCAATCAACTTATTTTTACGAAATTTCTTTATGACCATTTTATTCATATCGCAATTTTATGTGAAACATGGCTAAAGCCTCAGAAGCAGTTTAAAATCAAAGGTTATCATATTGAACGTAATGACTGTCGCAACAAGCATAATGGTGTTGCTATTTTAATCCATACATCACTAAAATATCAAAAAGTAACATCTTATTTTGACAACTCTCTTCAAACAATTGTAATACATTTAGAACTAAATCAGAACACTATTTCAATAGCCAGTATATATTGTCCAACAAATTGTATTCCCAGTTTCTCTAAAAATAAGTTTAAACATTTCTTGAATTCTCTCCATAGGCCGACGATTATAGCTGGTGACTTCAATGCTCATCACTCAATTTGGGGATGTCCGTTATCGGATTCCAGAGGTAAGGATATTCTTGAGTGTTTAGATGAATGCAATTTAGTCCTGTTGAATGATGGTCAGGTCACAACTGTCGGTTCTCATTCTTGGAGACCCAATGGTTTGGACTTGACTATGGTATCTCCTTCATTAGCTCTTCGCTGCGAATGGTCAGTACACGACGATCCATTGGGCAGTTATCATTTGCCAACATTTACTAAGATTACATTCAATAGTAGTTCACAATGTTTTAACTCTCAAAACAATTTTCAGGATGAAAATGATTTTAACAATCGCATTAATCATAGATTAGTTGATTGGAAGTTGTATTCTTCAATTGTTAATAAGGATTTAGATAATTTTCAATGTAACCCTATTAGTAATCCAATAGATTCATACAACTCTTTTTGTCAAATCATTTTGACAGCTGCACAAAAGTCAATTCCCTCTCGTACCTCTCGGTCCGAATCACGTAACATTGCTACTCAAAACTTAAAATCAAAATATCGAACAGTTCCTTGGTGGAATAGTAATTGCGCTAAAGCTGTCCAGGAAAGCAAGCAAGCCTATCTTGATTTTAAGAATAATCCTTCTCAAGAAAAATATATTAATTTCAAAAGATTACAAGCTGCTAAAAAACTTACCATTAAGAGAGAAAGACTAAGTAGTTGGATAGAATTCTGTACAAAATTAAATCGATTGACACCAGTTTCAGTAGTATGGGGTAACATGAGAAAACTTACACATAAAACATATAAAAAGCAAAATAGTGATTTTTCGTGGGTCAGTGATTTTTTACGTAAATACACGCCTGACTTTGTGCAAAATAACAGGCCAATTGTGAAGGACAATAGTTTACCAGATAATCAGTCATTCCTCACTGATCCATTTTCTTTTGACGAATTAACTGCAGCTCTGAAATCTAGAAAAAACACTGCTTGTGGATTAGATAGTTTATCGTACAAGATGTTTCAGCTACTTAACACTGACAATCTTTATAAGCTTTTACAAATTTATAATATTTTATGGCAAGATTGCACAATTCCTCCTAATTGGAAAATGGACTGCTTGGTTCCTATTTTAAAACCTGGAAAAATTGCATCTCATCCCGATTCTTATCGTCCTATCGCTTTAACGTCTTGTGCTGGTAAATTATTTGAACAGCTAATCAAACAAAGATTGGAATTCTTCATAGAAAAGAACTCAATTTTACCTTTAAACCAGTTTGGGTTTAGGCGAGGACTTTCGGCTCAAGAAAGCTTAGCACATTTTTTTTTGGACGTCACTACAGCTCAAAAGAATATGGAGTATACAATAGCAGTGTTTTTTGATATAGAAGGTGCATTTAATAACGTTAATCATGGTATTTTGTTTGAATCTCTATTATCTTTCTTACCTGTAAAAATTGCTTATTGGATATATGCTTTTCTCACGGATAGAAAAGTGTATGTCAAAATAGATAATAAATTTTTAGGCCCTAGATTTTCGAGCAAAGGTGTATGTCAAGGAGGCATCTTGAGTCCTATTCTGTATATTTTGTATATAAGAAAACTAAATTCCATTCTTAATAATAATTTAGTCAACAATCTTCAGTTTGCTGATGACCTTGTCATTTATTGTAAAGGTACTAATGTATTAGATATTCAATTAACATTAAATAATAATCTAGTGAAGCTGGCAGATTACTTCTCAGAACTTGATTTAAATGTTAGCCTTTTAAAAAGTAAAGTTTATAGTAAACCGACCCGTACGCGCATCTCGCGGAAGATTACCCGCTAGATATGGCTATGCCTAGCGGCTAATCCAGGCTTGTCCAAAGCCGCGATATTAGTTCGCGCCAACCTCCGTTTTCGCGCCAATGGCGACGCGCGCGATGTTTACTTACGCGCGCTAGATCTTTCCAGAGTCGACCGAGACCGCGAGAGAGCAAGGACGTACGCGCCGCGACAAAGAATTTATACGCACGCTCGCGGACTAACAGTACCTACAACCAAGTGTTTGTTTCATTTATTCTCCACTAGACCGAACCCCTATAAGTGGCGTCCCAACGTAAATTAAGTGGCAACGGTAATAGTGTGAAGTAAAAAAAAAACATTGTGGTGTCAGACTTTATCTAGAACGTTAGTGTTTAGTGAAATTACGTGTTAACCTCGAACAATGAATACAAGAAGCAGAACGGCAAGTGCGTGTAACAGAGATGATGTGGCGCCTCAACCCGCATTTACCGACCCTCTGCCGCCAC
This sequence comes from Schoenobius gigantellus, assembly GCA_963935595.1. Lineage (NCBI taxonomy): Eukaryota > Metazoa > Arthropoda > Insecta > Lepidoptera > Crambidae > Schoenobius > Schoenobius gigantellus. The sequence continues at coordinate 41,068,270 of OZ012541.1, read as the reverse complement.
CGCCGTTGACACAGGATCGCGCCAAGGACATTCCAGTCTCAGTAAGTCGTGACTCCGAGATTCCCGCTTCTCACTCGAGTGCCAACATGACGTTCACTCACGAAAACGTAGCAAGTATCATTGCGTCGCTTCAAAGGTCACAAACAGAAGCGTTTAGAGATCTCCTACTGTCAGTGACGCACGCAAATTCGTCAACACCCGTACAAACACATGTAGAAGGAACCCTAGCCCGCTGCAAAGCTCAATTTTCCGGTCACCCTCACGAGTCTGTAGAGGCCTTCATCGACGCCGTAGAGGCGTACAGCGAGTGTGCGCAGGTGTCTAGCGCTAACATCGTCCGTAGCCTCGCTTACCTATTTACCAGTGATGCTGCTACGTGGTGGCAGGGCATTAAAAACAACGTCACATCATGGGCTGATGCCAAACAAAACCTGATAAGTGCCTACGGTGACCGCCGCCCACCTCACCGAATATACCTACAGCTATTTGCGAGTCCGCAACTATATGAAGAAAATACAGATATGTTCGTAGCGCGCAGCCGTGCACTCTTATCAAAAATTCCCGAATGTGACGTATCGGAAAAGGCCAGACTCGATATGATATACGGCCTCCTGCATATGAAAATCCGCCAAAGATTGCGGCGAGAAGAATTCTCTAGTTTTCAAGGACTACTGCACCATGCACGCAATATAGAAGACAGCCAGGGGGAGACGGATGTAGCAACATGTACATCAGCATCCCGCGCAACCACAACAGGTTCCGTGTTGCGCCGTGATACCGGCGCTAATAACGCTGCTATCGGCACTCTGCTGCCACCTCCGCCGTCGCCGCCTGCCCGCGCGCCACGCGACGTAGCCCGAGCGCAGGAGCCCCATGCGTACGTCGCACCGTCGGCGCCGGCCGCCGCCGCCCCGTGTTTCCTAGCTGCCCCGCGTGCCGTCGCACGCGCCCCGGCCGCGCAAGCGCGTGGTAGCGCCCCGCCGCCGCCGCAGCCCGCCCAACCCGCGACGATGCCCTACTCCACGGGCGTGTTGCCCGCCCCGGATGCGCCACTCAGAAAGCCGCGCCCGATGTGCTCCTACTGTCGACGCTACGGCCATAATAGAGATCAGTGTCGTAAGTTGGAAAAGCGAGGTGAGTCGAACTCTACCACTAATTATTCCGCGGCTATGGGTGACAATATTAAACAGTGTTTTTATAGTGTAGAACTACCGAATTTGCATAATAAGTGCGTAAGTGATAAGCGGGGTATGTCAAATAATAATTTGAATGTTTTGCCCACTAGTCCTAAGTCTGTTTCCTTGCCGTTTATGAAAGATGCATGCAACAATTATTTTAATTGTAACCTGCATGAACATAATACTGAACGTCTATCACAAAAATCATGTAAATCGCAATATCAGTGTCTGAATTCTATTTCTGATACAGCATGCAGTCTTTGTTGTGGTGGAGTGCATCATTCTAAATATGTATGTTATAATCAAACTGATTCTGATTTTGTATATAATGCCAGTCCTAATTTTAATGAAAAATCTTGTTCCTATGACAAAAACGCTATCTGCGAGGCAAAGCACCATAAGTTAAATTTGGCGAAAAATAGCGACCCTTGCGGGACAAAGTGTCATAAGTGTGTTTTTCAAATTTCACAAAATGTACCATGTTCTTGTAAATATTATTGTAGTAATAATTGTAATTTAGTTAATTGTTATAATAATTCTTTGCAAAGTAGTGATAATTCTTTAATGTCTAATAGTAATATGTCTATGCCTAGTAATAAGAAAAAAATGATTTCTGCCACAAATTGTGAATGTATAGATAGTTATAATTTATTTGATTCGAAATATAAGACACCCGTAAGCGTGCGTCCGATTTTCAAAATTGAAATTTTGGGATTTTCCGGTACTGCATTAATTGATACCGCCGCGAAACATTGTATAGCTGGTCATACACTCTATGCTCTCCTTCAACAAAAAGGTCATCCCCTTTTCCCCACCACCCGGCAAATTAAACTTGCCGATGGTCATGTGCGCGTCATGGAAGTACTTACTACGACTTTGGCAGTAAGTTTGCAACATAGAGTCATTACAGTACCTTTCTTAATTTTCCCGGACTCGGACAAAAACGAGACACTTCTCGGTATTGATTTTATTACTGCTGCAGGTGTAGTAATTGATTTTAAAAAGGGAGTTTGGTGCTTTAGCGATAATAATAGGATAAAGTATAAACTGCTTTTCGAACCTACCTCTAGGGAAATTAGCTGCAACTCTGCAGATGTCCTCCGTGATGACGAAGGGGCCCATCTCAACCCAGCTGAGCGTGATGAGCTGGCCGAAGTCCTCGTCAAGCACGCGCACATTTTCGAAGCAGGGGGAGGTCCAACTCCATTCGCTGAGCACTGTATAGAGACAGGTAACCACCCACCTATTGCTGTGCCACCGTACCGTCTCAATCCGGCGAAAAAGGAGTTGATGAAGCAGGAAATCGACAAAATGCTTAGGGATGATGTCATCGAAGAGTGCGAGTCTGCTTGGTGTTCACCGGCGCTGATGGTACCAAAATCCAACGGAAGCGTTCGGTTCTGCGTTGATTACAGACGTCTTAACACCATCACCAAATCTGACTCATACCCTATGCCGCGTATCGATGAGCTCCTCCAGTCGACGAAGAGGAACTGTTACATGAGTTCTCTTGACCTTCGATCTTCATACTGGCAGGTAAGTGTTAGGGAGTCAGACAGAGACAAAACTGCCTTCATTTCCCCCCTCGGCACTTACCGTTTTAAGAAAATGCCCTTTGGTCTCAAAAATGCACCGGCGACATTCCAGCGCCTCATTGACCGCCTTCGCTCCTGTGCTGCTTTAAAAGAGGTAACAATCCTAGCATACCTAGATGACCTCTTGGTGATATCTGAGGGGTTCCATCGGCACCTGCGGGACCTGGATCTGGTGATGAAACGTCTTGCTGAGTTCAAACTTCAAGTGAACCGACAAAAGTGTGCCTTTGCAAGAGAAAGTGTCAGATATCTCGGGCACGTTATTACTCAAGAGGGTATTTCCACCGACCCCAGCAAAGTAAGCGCAATACTTGAAATGAGGGAACCTGCCAACCTTAAACATTTACGCACTTTTCTCCAAACGTGTTCATGGTTTCGGAAATTTATTCCGAACTTCTCAAAAGTAGCCGAACCGTTGACACGTTTAACAAGGAAGAGCCAAACATGGATCTGGAGCTCTGAACAAGCCCATGCTTTTAATGAGTTAAAACGGCTACTAACCTCTGCACCGATACTGGTTCAACCGGATTTCAACAGCCCTTTCATTCTGCGTACGGACGCAAGTAACTACGCCTTAGGCGCGGTTTTATTACAGGGGGAGAATCCAAAGGACGAGAGACCAATTGAGTACGCAAGCCGACTATTAAACGCTGCAGAACGCAACTACTCAACTACGGAGCGTGAAGCTCTGGCCGTAGTTTGGGCAGTTGAACGTTTTCGGTCTTACCTGGATGGGCAACCAGTAATTATCGGTAGTGATCACCAACCGCTGCGATGGCTCCTTTCATTAAAATCGCCAACCGGTAGGTTAGTACGTTGGTCATTAAAACTCCAAGCATTCGACATAAGATTTGAATACACACCAGGGAAGGCGAACGTCGTAGCAGACACACTCAGCAGACCAGTTTGCTCCGATGAGACACGCGACAACTGTGGCATCTGTTCCGTCATCTGTGATCTGCCGACAAAGACACCTGTAGAGCTACGCCAAAATCAAATCGCCGACCCTGATGTTGTGAAGATTATCAATGACCTAGAAGGTAATGACGAAGTATTAGGTAAAAAGTGGTCAGAAAGAGGTTACCTTGTAAATCAGGGTGTATTATACCGCTTAAACCCAGAGTCAGAAAGCGAGACACCGCAACTCGTCATACCTACCAGTCAAGTCACCGATTTGTTAAAGGAACTACATGACTCTCCAACGGCCGGACATCCAGGTATTGATAGAACCTACCAACGAGTAGCACAAAATTACTATTTCACTGGAATGCGCCGTATTATTTCAGACTATGTGAAATCCTGCATTACCTGCCAGCGATATAAGTCTGCAAACACAAAACCACCTGGTCTTCTTCAAACACCTGTAATGAATCAGAGGAATGAGGTTTTAGCAATTGACTTATTTGGTCCTCTGCCAGAAGGAGATCAGGGGGAGCGATGGATTTTACTCATCGAAGACACAGCAACCAGGTGGGTAGAACTATTCGCCCTTCGAGAAGCTACAGCTGAAGCATGTTCCCGGGTCCTCATCGAAGAATACTTCATGCGCTATGGCTTACCTCGAAGGATCGTATCAGACAACGGTGTACAATTCGTCTCAGCAGTCATGCGTCAATGTATGCTTACTTTGAATATCAAGCAAAGTTTTGTACCACTCTACCATCCGGAGGCCAACCCTGCAGAGCGGAAGAACCGCGATCTAAAGGCAATGCTTGCTCAACTCGTGGAGGATGATCACACATCATGGCCTAAAAAGCTCTCCGTAATTCGTTTCGCCCTGAATAGTAGTAGATGTCGTATTACGGGCGCGTCACCTGCTTACCTTACATTCGCTAGGGAACTCAGGTCGCCGACGGAAGTCACCCATGATCTTCGCGCTGTCTTAAATAAAGACAACTTCATACCTCAAATAACGCCGTATCTGCACAGGTTTGTAGACTCTTTATCGGCTGTAAGGGAACGTGTAGAGGCCCAACAAGACAAGACGAAAGAATACGCTGACCAGTCTCGAAGACGTGCACAAACCTTCCAGGTAGGTGACTTAGTCTTACTTAAGTCTCATGTACTGAGTAAAGCCTCGAAAGATTTGACAGCAAAGTTCATTCCAAAACGTGATGGACCGTACAGAGTCGCACAAAAGGTCAGTCCTACAACTTACACCATTTCTCCTGTTGATAAGCCAGATAACCTCTTAGGCAAATATCATGTTAAGGACCTGACTGCATATGAAGGTAGCTTAGGTGCCATTCCTAAACCCGTAGTTCAAAAAAGGAACCGGGGTCGTCCCGCTAAAGATAGAGTCCTAGCCCAGGACCGAGGGCGTTCTTCTGGACTAGAGGGGGAGCATATAGTAAACCGACCCGTACGCGCATCTCGCGGAAGATTACCCGCTAGATATGGCTATGCCTAGCGGCTAATCCAGGCTTGTCCAAAGCCGCGATATTAGTTCGCGCCAACCTCCGTTTTCGCGCCAATGGCGACGCGCGCGATGTTTACTTACGCGCGCTAGATCTTTCCAGAGTCGACCGAGACCGCGAGAGAGCAAGGACGTACGCGCCGCGACAAAGAATTTATACGCACGCTCGCGGACTAACAGTACCTACAACCAAGTGTTTGTTTCATTTATTCTCCACTAGACCGAACCCCTATAAGTTGTAATATTTTTCCCAAAATACAGTTCTCTACCTCTAATTAATATTACATACAGCAATCATACTTTGCCTATTGATAATTCAGTTAAATTCTTGGGTGTTATTTTTCACGAAAATCTTACGTGGGATTTATATGTTGATTGCTTGGTGAGCAGAGCTTTAAAAGCCACTAATGTAATTAGGTCCGTTACTGGATTGAAATGGGGTGCTGATCCTAAAATTGTGTTAATGCTTTATAAAGCTTTGGTCAGAAGTCATTTTGAGTATGCTTTCTTTTGTTACGCTTCCGATCCAAAATACATAGATGTTATTGATAAAATACAGAATAAGAACTTACGATTAATACTAGGTGCTATGAACACTTCCCCAATAAATTCTATGCAGGTCGAATGTCATTTACCACCAATGGTTATTCGCTTTGAATTTTTAAAACTTAAATTTCTTTTTAAACTTTTATCACGTTCGAATAACGATCTTTTAAATAAATTAAATGTATGTTCCACTAACACTTTTCTTTCAAAGAATTTCTCACATTTTATAAGTTTAAAAGAACAATGTAATATATTTTGTAGTACTACTTTACATTGTTATAGTGGCTCATATGCTAGTAAATTCTGTGACATTCATATTGTCCTACATAAAGATTTTAAAGATAAATATGATGTTTACGAAAGTCTACAGGCTTATAATGATTATCGATCAGTTTATACAGATGGTTCAAAGACGAATGTAAGTGTTGCAGTAGCTATGTATGATACAGGTAGTAAAACTGGACATAGTTTTAAAATGTGCCAAAATGCCAGCATATTTTCTGCTGAGGCGAATGCTATAATTGTAGCTCTTAACTACATTCAACAGTTCAGCCAATACAAAAAATGGATTATTATTACTGACAGCATGAGTGTGTTGATGGCTTTGAGAAATCCTTCCTTTTCATCAGTCACAAATCATTTAATATATAATATCCGAGATCAGATACATCATTTAAAAATAAATTATCAAATAGACATTATATTATTTTGGACTCCAGCTCATATCGGTGTATATGGAAACGAGGAAGTAGATAAACTGGCCAAAACTATGAACACTCTAGACGTACCTATAAAAAACATACCAATTTCATATACTGATTGTACAGCTATAATCAAGAAAGAAATATTGAAGCTATGGGAAGAACACTGGAATAGTACTTTGCTCATAAAAGGGAAGTGGTATCGAGAAATAATAAAATAAAACAACCCTGGTTCAATAGACACAATTACATAAACAGAAGATTTTTTACTATTATTTGCCGTTTGCGAATTGGGCACGGTCGATTCAATGACCATTTGTACCGGCTAGGCATGACTTCTTCCCCATCGTGCAACTGGTGCAACACCACCTTACCTCAATCTCTGCATCACCTTTTTTACGAATGTCCAATTTTTGCCCTGCAAAGAAACATTTTATTAGAAGAAATTTCAAAAATAATGAAACACCAGCAAGATCTACCGCGCTCTTTACAAAAACTTCTTTCCATTGAAAAATGCTTTGAAGCAATTTATGAATATGTAACCTCTACGTTTGGCGATTTGTGAATTCAAAAGAAGAATGAATAACAATAGTTTATTGCATACAGACTAGGCTGTATGGTTGACGCCTTTGCCTTTCCCAAATGGGATAAACAAAATTAAAAAAAAAAAAAAAATAAATGTCGTCGTTTTTCTTTGCACTTTTTTTTTGCACTATTTTGTAGAAGTTTGTACCTATTTCAATTGAATATAATTTGTGATTAGTTAGCAGATAGATAATTACTCGTTTGTGGTTATTACTTAAATTATATTTTGATGGTTTAATATATTCAAATATTCAAAATGCCAAAGAAAAAAACGGGACAGCGAAAAAAGGCCGAAAAGCAAAAGTTGCGACAGAAAGAAATACGCAATGCTCGTGGCCACGTAGACCTTGCCCAGCATCCGTGCAACCTGCCAATGGAATGTGATAAGTGTCAGAAGTAAGCTCTTTGGTACCTACAAATATTAAATATCTAAGTATTGATGTCTGAAAAACAGGTAACCTAAGTTTGATATACTAGGGGTCTTCGGATATTTCAGCGAGTTCGCCTATATTTACAATATATTAATATCGATTTCCTTAACGGATACATATGATATTACACTGAGAAACACATCAGTACCATACTGTTGTAATTTTAGGTCACTGAGTCATACTAGAGGTTAAAGTATCCTTGACATTGACCTGGCCAACTAGTCGGTTTGTCCAGGGGTGATCTGGCGACTTGGGTCACACCATGAGTGGACTGACAGAACATTCTGAAGTTTTTTAGTGGATAAACCTGACTAGCGGAGAAGTCCCATATAACCACAAGAGGCAGCCCCAATATCTTGTGGAGGATTTGAAATCTTTTATCACATCTCTTAGGCAGGGCCACACCGACCCCCCACAGCGCCTGTGTGCAAAGCCTATGAAGCGCTTATTTTTTGTTGTCGTGGAGGATCTTCCCGCGCTCGCTTCGTCATCTAGCGCCCCTAGCGTCTTGGCGCCTGTGTGCGCCGCACACTTCGCACACAGGGGCGGCGCGGCCCTGCTTTTAGGTGTATAAAATCTTTTATAAACAAATATGAGACATTTATTTCTTGCTTTGTTGAAATAACAAAATACTACCGAGTTAAGGATTTCAACTATTGTAAGTAGTGAAGGGCTTGCTATGTCAAACATGCAACAAAATGTACACAGGCTTGAAATGTGGCATTTTAAATTTATGACTCGCGAATGGTTCCAGACTGACAAAGTCAGCTTCCAATGCCTTTCTCGCAAGATTATCTGCCTTTTCGTTTCCGTTGAAACCCCTATGTCCTGGAATCCATATCACATGTACTGTATTTTTCTTTGAAAGTTTATTCAGTACATTAATGGTATTGAGAACTAGTTTGGAATGCACTTTGTATGACATCAGTGCCTTTAGCACCGCTTGACTGTCACTTAGGATGTATATATTCAAATTAAAATACACGGTTACATTTTTATCACCCCGGATAATTTAAGGGTCTCTTCAGGACGGTAGAAGAATTATTTAAATATTAATAATTAAATTAACTATTAATGTAAATGTACAAATATAAAAAATCCAAAAAAGAATAGAAAACATATAGCAGCTAACACTAGATCTAACTACCTCTACCAGAAAAATTACCTGACACAAAATAATAATATTATATCAAAACTTATTAGAGGCAGATTGTGGTGATTAAATACCAGTTTCAAAATCATTACTAATTTAAAGATTTTTCCATACAAACTTGAAACCCCTATTTCATCCCTTTAGGGTTAAAATTTTTTAAAATCCCTTCTTAGTGTGCGTCCGCATTTTGAATTAAAATAACTGTCTAAATTTCATGTTTCTACCATTGTGGTTACGGGTGTGCGTGCGTCTATAGATGGGAACTTCTCCTTTTATATACATACTAGCTGTGCCCGCGGACTATGTTTCACCAGCAAAATGCTTAACACAGTGTTTAGTTTTTTCCTCCATTTCATTCCATAGTTTCAACTTGATTCTGCCTTTTTTGAGCAGCCTGCCATTTCGAAATTAGGACAATTTTCCTAAGTTCGTAGTGCTCTAGGTACTCTTCAAGGCTTGGAAACTTGGCGGTATAACCAAACCACCCAGGTTTCTGGAAGAGGCTTCCACAAGCCTAAGGTCTAAATAACCTTAAAAAAGTGGCAGTGGCACCTTGGGAAAGTGTCTCGAGCTTCCTCCCAAACCTTTTTAAATATGAGTTCAAGTACAGATAGAGATAGTATGCGCTGCAACCCGGCTAAGCCCCGGCGCTCCCAGGTACCCGGGCTTGGGAGTGGTAAGTATGTAACCGAAGACTCCACAGAAGTGGCTACCCAGGCTTCTGTGACAGTAAATGTGACTGGTGATACATATAAACCAAAATTGGTACAACAGGCTTTCCACAAGAGCATGTTTATGGATCGTCCAAGAAGTTTTTCCACTGGGGACTTGTCAACAGATCCCCCTTTACAGAATAGTCAACCCAGGCCTCAGGCTAACCCTGAATGGCAAAACAGTTCCAACCTCCCGTACAAATAAACGGCGTAGAACTTTTGAGTCCCCTACGAAAACCAATGAACCTTTGACCAGTAACCGCTTCGAAGTGCTTCCAGTTGATGCAACATCCGAAACCATCCATCCCACGCAAACTGGCAAACAAACCACCACCACTGATTTTGTATGGGGTTCAAGATGTTACTAAACTTCGCGAAACAATTGAAACTACACTAGATCCAACTGATTACAGTATGAAAATTGTCACAAAAAACCAGCTACGTGTCAACTGCAAAGCAGCAGAACCTTATAAAAGGCTGATGACTCTAGTTATGAGAGAAGGGTCTGATTGGCCATACTTTTACCAGTAAAGAGGAGAGAAGCTGTAGAATTGTCATCCGAAACCTGCATCACACAACACGGCACAGTGAGATTATTGATGAAATTGCAGCAACAGGCAATAAAGTGGTGGGTGAATACATTAATGCTCGCTTTGGTGCTGATAAAAATCCTACCAACACCTTCTTTGTTAACCTGGAACCAAGTCCTAATAACCGAAAAGTCAAGGACATAAAGTACATCTTTCGGACGGCAGTCATAATTGAAGACCCTAAGCAGAGAAAAACCATCCCCCAGTGCATAAGATGCCAGCAATATGGTCACACTAAAAATAACTGCACTAGACCTTACCGGTGTGTTAAGTGTGCTCTCTCTCATAAGACAGGTGACTGTCCCAAGAAAGACAGAAACACACCGGCCAAATGCGCTCTTTGTCATGGCGACCATCCCACAAACTTTAAAGGCTGTCAGGTCTACAAAGAAATATATGACAGAAAGTTCAATAAAGTGAGCAAGCAGTGGAACCACCCCACAAAACAATCAAATGAAAAAGTAGAGAAACCCATCAACTCCACTAAAAAGTTCGAAACTCCTGCTCCAAGCACCTCCCAGTTCGGAGAACATCCCGACACTTATGCAAAAGCAACAAAGGGATTTAACCTACAACAGTTAGTTATAACACCTATAGAAGGGAAGAGGTGAATGAAACCTCTTTATTAGGAATGTATTCACTTGGTACGTGGATATCTTCTTTTGATGTCAGTGCAATGATTTGTTACTATGTAGAGGGGGTCAAAGAAAGCAAGAAAATATGTGAGTTGACAAATCTGAAACAGAATACATTATCAATGTTGAATAGTAAATATAACCACTTTATAAAAATATATACAGATGGATCCAAAACTAATCTTGGAGTAGGAGCTGCCTTCTTTGACTCCCATAGTTAGTTAGTTAGTTAGTTTGACGGGGCTCTTTCGCACTTAGCCTCTTGATTGGGCCATTGTGCGTTCTGACCTTGCGTCAGCCTACATCTTACTCCATCCATCCCAGGTCCTCCCAGAATGCCAGCAGCCTCTGTGGGCTGCTACATGCTTCCGGCATGGATGCCGGGGAGTGGAGAAGTTTCGCCCGTTGATCGGCCACGCTTGTGCATTCCATAAGGACGTGCTGTGGCGTTTCCTCCGCCTCCATGCATCCTCTGCATAGGGGGCTGTCTGTCACTCCTATTGTGAATAGGTGTTTGTTTAGGAGACAGTGTCCGGTTATAGTAGCTATAACTTTCCGGATTTTGTCTCTCTTTAGTCTGATGAGGGAACGGGCAAGCTTTTTGGATGGTACCGGGATTGCATCTTTTGTTTGCTTGCATCCCTCATTGGCTCTCCATTCTGTTAGATGTTGTTCCTCGGTTTTCTCACGCAGCCAGGTTTTAATCTGGGCCTGTGGAATAGGCATTAAGGGTTCTGGTCCATACACTTTTGTGTTTGAACCTCTCTTAGCCAATTCATCTGCTGCATCGTTGCCAAGTGAGTCGCTGTGTCCTTTTATCCATTGCAGAGTTACCCGGTTTGTATCTGCTATGGTTTGGAGCATGTTGTGGCATTCCAGTATAAGGACGGAGTTGATAGTGTTGTTTTGGAGGGCCTGCAGGACAGATGCGCTGTCTGAGATAATCTTTATGCTAAGATTATTAACACCTCTAGCTGCAATCGCCTGAGCCGCTCTGGTGATGCCAATGCATTCTGCTTGGAAGATAGTATTCCGCCTATCTAGGGTTATTGATAATTTGATATTAAGGTCGTTTGAGAAGACGCCGGCTCCAGTTCCACAAGTGGTTTTGGAGCCGTCTGTATATATCCTAACTTCTTTAGTGTCAGAGCAATCTTTCGATTCTGCTGTAAGTTGGATATCATATCTTCTGCCAAAGACATGGTGGCATGGTATTCTATCGATTGGTGCATCGAGAAGAGGTGTTTCTTTCGTACTTCAATCTAGGATAATTGTGTGTGTTTTTCCAGTGTTGCGTTTCCATAGTCCCTGTGATCTTAGTCTTAGGGCTGCTGCTTTCGCCTCCTCTTGTATGACTAGATCTAGAGGCCTCAGTTGTAAGAGGTATTCTAGGGAGGCTGATGGAGTGGTTTTCATACATCCACTGGTCGATGTAGTTGCTAAGCGTTGCAGACTCTGGAGCTTAGCTTTTGCCGTGGTCAGTTGGGTTCTGGGCCACCAAACCACTGATCCGTAGGTTATAGAGGGTCTGATAACTGCAGTGTATAACCAAAGTGTGATTTTTGGATTTAGACCCCATTTCTTACCAACGAGTCTCCTGCATTGGTTAAACGCTAAGCATGCCTTCTTTGTTATTGTTTCCATGTGGCTCGCCCAGTTTAATTTACTATCGAAGGTAATGCCCAGATATTTTACTTGTGTTGACAGGGAGAGTTTGGTGTTAAATAATTTGGGTAGTTGTAGTTCTGGTAACTTCCTTTTGTTGGTGAAAAGTATAAGTTCTGTTTTATTTGGATTTACTGACAATTGATGTTCGTCACACCATTGTTCCACTAATACTAGGGCTGCGCGCATTTCCTTACATAGTATGTTTTCTGCAGTCCCATTTATCAGTATTGCCAGGTCATCTGCATAACCAATAGTAGTGTAGCCTCTTTCGTTCAGTTTCCTTAGGAGGCTGTCTACTACTATGTTCCACAGAAGTGGGGATAGGACTCCCCCTTGGGGACATCCTTTAACCACTTTTGCTCTGACTGTGTTATTCCCCACTATCTGAACCGCCCTCTTGCTTACCAGCTCGGTGATCCATTTTATTACTGCTGGTTCTATATCGTACTTTTGAAGGGCGTGGTTTATGCTATTGTGCATTGTTTTATCGAAGGCTCCTTCTATGTCTATGAAGGCACCTAGGGTTGAGGATTGGTTGTGTATGGCCGACTCTATTTTACGGACCACCATATGTAGTGCCGACTCTGTGGACCTGCCTTTCCGATAGGCGTGTTGTTGGGGATGTAAGGGTCTTACTTGGAGTGCTCCATCCCTTAGGTGTCTGTCTACCAATCTCTCCAGTGTTTTGAGCAGGAATGATGTTAGACTTATTGGTCTGAAGGATTTCGCCGTAGTGTAGTCTTCTTTCCCTGGTTTGGGTAGGAATACTACCTTCGCCTCTCTCCATTGTTTGGGAATATATTTGAAGGCTATGCAAGCTTTAAATATAGGTTCTAAGTGTTTTACTACTAAGTTAGGCTTCCATTGTAGCAGCGCTGGGAATATTCCGTCCAGTCCTGCGGATTTAAAGGGTTTGAAGCTCTTTATAGCCCACTCTATTCTATCCGCAGTTACTACTTTGCTGGCAGCCTCCCATTCTTCGGTTGATGGAGTGCTGTAGTGCTCGTCGGACCATTCCAGGTGCGACGCGATTCGACAACCGGGAAAGTGTACTTCCAGCATTACAGCACTGGTTTCTTCTTCAGATTTGGTATAAGTGCCGTCGCCTTTTTTGATGTTGCCAAGGAGGTCTGTGTTTCCCTTAGACAATACTTTCTTTATTCTGGCGGCTTGGTTTGTTGAGTTTATGCTGCTGCAGAAGTTTTGCCAGGCTTCCGTTCTCCGGAATCTGATCCTCTTCTTGTAGTGTCTCTGCGCATTTTTGTATTTGTCCCAGTCATCGGGAGTTCTTGTATTTTTTGCCCTATTGAAGAGTGCCCTCAGTTTTTTCCGCAGTCTTTCAAGTCTTTGACTCCCATAGTAAGCTTCATAAACTATTTAAATTAGATAAGGAAGTAAGCATAATGAGAGCAGAACTAACTGCTATATATGAGGCTTTGAAACATATTAGTAATAATCTACCGAATGTGAATGTTGTTGTGCTGACAGATTCTTGGAGCTCACTGCAACATCTGGCTCGGTGTACCTCGGCCACCCGAGGAATGCCGATTGCCTATTAAATCATCAAATTATTATACTTCATACAGAGCAGAAATGTATCAAATTGCAGTTGGTTCCTTCTCATATTGGCATTAATGGAAATGAATATGTGGATGGCTTGGCTACCCAAGCTGTCACTGATGGTGACCATTTGGTCTGTAAGGTATATAGCTCAGAACTCGGTAGAAAGGCCAAACAATTGTGTTGGGATACTTGGCAAAAACACTTTAATGAACAATCAAAATTAAAGGGAATTTGGTACTGCTCCATCACAGACAGGATCTTTAAGGCGCCCTGGTTTATTCAAGCCAGCCTCTCCAGGGAACTGCTTATTTTTGCGTTTAGGGTCCGGTCAGGGCACATTCCATTAAATAAGTATTTACATATGATGCGCATTAAGCCATCACCACTATGTACCAAATGCGATAAGGATGAAGACCTCCTTCACTTTTTGATGGAATGTGCTCTGACAAAGGAGAACAGAGATAAATATTTATCAGATTTAGATCTGAGGAATGGTGGGGTAAATCTTATATTGCGGGAATGTGTAGGTGGTACAGCGGGCCAGATATATAGGTTTATAAAACAATCATTCAAGGAACGAAATTGTGAATCATGACCTCAATCATCAACTTCTCAATCATTGGGCTGAGTAACGATCCGGAGAGCCCCTATGAGGCTGACATGGTTACTATGAGTAACTAAAGCCTCTTAAAATAATAGATATTAAAAAAAAAAAACCTACAACAGTCGACCTGCAATCGTTCAGTCGAAGACCTACTTATATTGCAATCAGAGAAAATAGATTTACTCCTTCAACAAATAACACAAATGATGAGCGTTATAGTTAATCTGGTTAATAGGCTATCCTCTTCATAGACTTATTAAGACTAGCAACCTGGAACATTAACGGACTACCTCCGAATAAAGAAGATCTTCAATTGCTTATAGATGCCCACAAACTAGATGTCGTCCTAATATCGGAAACTCATTTAACTGATAGAAGTCAATTCAACATCCCTGGTTTCTCTATTTATGCCACGAATCATCCAGATGGAAGGGCTCACGGTGGCACTGCAGTGGTCATAAAGAATTCGATAAAGCATTACCAAGAGTGTGCATTCAGGCAGGATTACCTCCAAGCGACTTCTGTAACAGTCCAGGATAGGTTGGGAAACATAACTATTTCAGCAGTATATTGCCCTCCTAGACATAAAATATCTGAAGAACAGTTTACTCACTACTTTAGAAAACTTGGAAGTAGGTTTGTGGCCGGTGGCGACTGGAACGCTAAGCACATAGAGTGGGGTTCCAGATTAGTCTCAACAAGGGGTCGTGAGTTGAAGAAAAGCACCGACTTTCTGAAACTTGGCACCATATCGACAGGAGAACCCACATACTGGCCTACGGATTGCAATAAAGTTCCTGATCTCTTGGACTTCTTTGTTGTCAAAGGCATTTCGACAAACTACTTGGATGTGAGGTCATCACTGGATAGCTCATCCGATCATTCCCCCGTCCTCCTAACTATCTCTAACTCTATACTGGAGAAACCGACACATGGGTATCTGTCAAACTACAAAACAGATTGGGCTTCATTTAGAGACTATTTAGATGAAAACATAAATCTCAACATTCCTCTTAAATCCCCAAACGACGTTGAGAATGCCACTAGACACATCTCGTCACTCATCCAAGTCGCAGCATGGAAATGTACACCACTACTGCCCGGTAGCGAATCAAATATTCGTATCTTAACTACAGCTCTGAAAGCTCAAATTGAAGAAAAACGGAGACTACGTCGAGTCTGGCATACCAGTAGACACCCCGCTGACAAAAGAACTTTTAACAAGGCGTCTATAGATCTAAAAAGAGCCATAAGGAAATCCCAAGATGACCAATTCCAGTAACACATCCAGTCACTGAGTGCAACCCAAACTTCTAACTATTCTTTGTGGAAAGCGACCAGGAGCCTCAACCAACCTCAAAGGCCAAAACCACCTCTTAAACGGTTAGACGATACATGGGCTAGGAGCAACCAAGAAAAAGCTGAAACATTCGCCAATCACCTGAATGAAAAATGTATTTATTCGGAATAATCCCGATCCTGGTTTCGATGACGGTTCAATCGATGAGGTCCTTGGCCAAGATATGCAAATGGATATCCCTATCAAACCTACATCACCAAGGGAAGTAAGAAGAATCATTCAAAAGCTTAAAGATAAATCCGCACCTGGCTACGACCTAATCACGCCCAGAATTCTGAAGGAGCTTCCAAGAAAGGGGATAGTATTTATCACCATTCTGATTAATGCTATACTAAGACTGTCATACTTCCCAGATCACTGGAAAGTCTCCCAAATTGTCATGGTCTATAAACAGGGCAAGCCAGCATGTTTGGTTTCCTCATATCGCCCAATCAGTCTATTGCCAGTTATGTCCAAAGTGTGTAAGCGAGTTCTTCTTGCTCGTCTATTGCCATCCCTGGAGGCTCTTAAAATTACTCCTGACCACCAATTTGGCTTTCGACAGCACCATTCCACCATAGAATAGGTTCACAGGGTCTGCAACAAAATTCACAAAGCAATGGAGCTGAAAGAGTACTGTTCTTCCGTTTTTCTCGACATTCAACAGGCTTTTGACAAGGTGTGGCACAAGGGGTTGTTGTACAAAGTCAAAAAACACTTACCCCACACATTTTTTGAAATTATAAAATCCTACCTGGACGGTAGAATATTTCAAGTTAAGGAGGACGGAGCATACTCGAACTTTTATGACATTGCAGCGGGTGTTCCACAGGGATCAGTGTTTGGACCATCCTTATATGTTTTATTTACCTCAGATCTTCCCACTTCAGAGCTAGTTACAACTGCCACCTTTGCAGATGACACTGCTATACTGGCTAGTCATCCAGTTCCGGAAACAGCTTCGTCTATTCTCCAAGAATCCCTCAACAATATTGAAAATTGGCTAAGAAAGTGGAGGATCAATGCGAGTGCATCTAAATCATCTCATATAACGTTTTCTCTCAGACATGGTGACTGCCCCCCAGTAACTTTGTCCAACGAAAGACTCCCTCACGTGGATTGTGTCAAATACCTGGGCATCCATTTGGACCGTCGACTAACCTGGAAGAACCATGTCAGAGCAAAGAGGGAACAGATGAACCTCAAATTTAAGAGCCTAATGTGGCTTCTGGGAAGGACTTCACATCTCTCAATGGACAACAAACTCCTAGTGTATAAAGCAGTAATAAAACCCATCTGGACATACGGGATTCAGCTGTGGGGTGGTGCGTGTCATTCAACCATAGAAATCATTCAACGTTGCCAAAACTCTGTTCTAAAGACCATACTTAGAGCCCCTTGGTTCATCAGAAATGGCGAAGTGCACCAGTACGCTCAGATCGACACAGTTAGGGAGGAAATTAATGCTTATTTTACAAAATACAGGTCACGCTTACAAAGTCACCCAAATGCGCTAATTCAGGATATATTCTCCAATGGACTTCCAAAACGCCTGAAAAGGAGTCACATCATAGGATTGGGGGACGATTAATGTCCCAACAAGGAAGAGGTGTCTTCATCATTGGATGGAGATCCTACAAGTGTTTGTTCTTCTCCCCTCACCTGCTCATAGTGTTAATACTGATTGCAGATGGAACAGCTAAATAACAAAAAAAAAACATAGTGCTTTACTCATCAAGGCCTTTCATTTGATACCCATATAACTGGTTTTGGAAACGAACTTTTATCCGTTTTTTAGCGGCGGCCATGTTGAATTTAGGGCATTTTTCCTAGGTTCATAATGCTCTACTCTTCAAGGCCTTTCATTTGATACCCATATTGCTGAGTTTGGAAACGAACTATTATCGGCGCTCATGTTGAATTGGGTCAACGTGGCTAGGTTCAATGTGTTCTACTCTTTAGGTCCTTTCGTTCGATATCTATGTTCCTTGGGTGTATCCAAAAAAAGTGATCCATCATCTTGGACATTAGGATCAATACCCCTTTACGCGTAACCCAGAACCATTGCAGTCAGATATATTTTAATTATCAATATTAATCAATTACTAATTGATTCTTAAGATATAATATGTGTGTAAAAAAAACGTATAACACCTTTCAAAATACCTTGACAAGGGTATTGATCACGCTTCACTTTTCAAAATTTCAAATATTTCAAAAATTGTACCGGTTTCGCAAAAATTAAACCAACTTGCAAATATATTTGTGACGTGATATTGTCTAAAAAAATGCTTTATACATTGGTTGTATGGCTTGATCCTTTTACCTTTGAAACGTCTTAACTTCTTGGTTGGCGAAATTCAAATAGGCACCGCCATTAACAGAAAAGATTTAATTTTTCTTTGCACTCATGGAATTATTACTCAAACAGGAATGAGCGCTTGCTTAAAAAAGTGTGCCGAGCGAGAGATAAATAACTACCGTTTGTCTCTTTCGTAAGATTGTGACCACAAATTCTACAAAATAGGGAATTTTTCTTAAAAACAACATTCAACCTGAAAGAAGCTTTTGAAAATCATAATATGCTTAATAATGGGGTTAAATATAATGACCACCAAAAAATACTTCGATACCCGAAGCTTTCTTATCAAAAAAAGATACTGAACAACAAAAACAAAAATTTACCATTACAATAGTACTAGCAATTTTAGTAACGACTACACATTAAATTGTATTCTAAGCCCAAATTTAGTAAATGATCACCAAATTTTAGCGAGCAAATTAATACACCATTTTAACCTAAATAAACCACTATGATTGCCATAAAATGCATCCATATTACCAAGTAATGTAAAATGATCCCAAATTTAGGAGCACCTACCGCTCAATCAAACCATTATTTTTGTATGTAAAAGTTAAGAAAGCATTGATGTGCAGTGTATGATTGCAGTATACTGATTGTTCTTAAGATTTTGAAATAACTATTTATAAGTAACCATCTTTTTATGTTTTTTTAATTTAATAAAAGAATTATTGGTGAGTATTCCAGGAGTTTTAGTTTTTAACCTGATAGGCATTTGATTGAATAAACGCTTCTGTTTTTTGGCAGTGGTAATTTAATTTAGGGAATATAAATATATCAGTTTAGTAAACATCTTACAATATATTTGTAAAGGATCAAATTTTAGGAGATTATTTACTGTGTTTGGGAGAAATAATGATTTACAGCATAATTATCTTTACTAGAATAATGAGATGTTAAATATTTGCTTGACATTTTAGATTAAAATTCGGTTAAAATACTGGTGGTCATATAACATTTTTGGGTTTACAATGATTAGTTTGGAGTCATGTGTTTTAATAGGATAGCAAGATGTTATAATTTAGGTTATAATTTTGAAAAAAAAAAGGAGTTTACATTTTGGCACTCATTACCTATTTTTGGGTCACCAATGATATGTTTGGAGACATTGTCATTATATAATAATATAATGACAATGTCTCCAATATAGTAATATGTTATAATTTTGGCTATAATTTCACATGAAAATGGTGTTTTAATTTTGGTGATCGTTTACTATTTTCGGCAGTAAAAATCGTTTTTTTGGCATTATATTTTACTATGTTTGGTGATCAGTTAAACGTAAGCTCTTAATAATCACGATTGTTAAGGAAGAGATCGCTTTTAGCTACAAGGTCGCCCTTTGTACAATTAGTGTTAAGTGTATTATTTATATGGTGAATTTTAGCTGGTTGGTTTGTACAACAATGAAATATTATATTATTCTATTATTTCAAAATGGGTTGCGCAAAAGAATTTTATATCTGCTTTTCAATACAAGATAGGTTTTATTGATATAATAATAGGTTTCATTCATCATCATCATTTCAGCCAAGAGACGCCCACTGCTGGACATAGGCCTCCCCCAGGGATCTCCAAACCGATCGGTCCTGCGCCTCCCGCATCCAGCGGCTTCCCGCGACCTTCACCAGATCGTCGGTCCACCTTGTGGGGGGCCTACCAACGCTGCGTCTCCCGGTACGCGGCCGCCACTCAAGGACCTTTCCGCCCCAACGGCCGTCAGTCCTGCGAGCTATGTGTCCTGCCCACTGCCACTTAAGGTTTGCAATTCTTTGGGCTATGTCGGCGACTCTAGTTCTTCTACGGATCTCTTCATTTCTGATGCGATCGCGTAGAGAAACCCCGAGCATAGCCCTCTCCATTGCCCTTTGAGTGACATTGAGCCTTCTGATGAGACTCATTGTAAACGGCCACGTCTCAGTTCCGTACGTCATCACTGGCAACACGCACGAATTGAAGACTTTCGTCTTAAGACACTGCGGTAGATTGGCCGAGAATATGCTGCGTAGCTTCCCGAACACTGCCCAGCCGAGTTGGATTCGTCGATTCACCTCTTTCTGGAAGTTGGACTTACCGAGCTGGACTATTTGTCCCAGGTAAACATATTCGTCAGCAACTTCCAGTGTAGAGCCGCCAACCTTCACAGGAGTGGGTACTACATGGGAATTCACCATAATTTTGGTCTTGTCCATGTTCATTTTAAGACCCACTTGTTGGGAAACTCTACAGAGGTCTTCGAGCATTGTGCCTAGATCTTCCACGGTCTCAGCCATGACCACGATATCATCGGCAAAACGAAGGTGAGTCATGTACTCGCCGTTTATGTTGATGCCGAGTCCTCTCCAGTCCAAAAGCTTAAATACATCCTCCAGCGCAGCTGTGAACAGCTTCGGCGATATAACGTCACCTTGTCTCACACCTCGCTGAAGTCGTATTGGTTTCGAGTTCTGGTCCTGAAGGCGGACTGACATAGTGGCGTTTCCGTACGTAATTAAAAAATAATGAATGTCAATGATTGTCTTTCAATAGATGGGTCTTTTCAATCGGTTTATTATGTTGAACCCACCGCCACATAACAGATAATCAAATATGTCAACTTGTCAAAAATTAGTCCACACTAAAATCTCTCTGTGATATTTAAATACATACCTAGTAAAAGAATGAGTAATATTTTAAGAAGAAAAGAATTAAAAACACGTCAGTGTGAGTCGAATTGTTTCAACAATATTTAAAACTTTTGTGGTTTCGTCAATATCTTGAACAGAATGTTAATGCCAATTCTTTTTTCTAATAACTTAACATCGCATCGTGTAAGCTAAACAATAAATAACTTATATAAATTACTTTTGTTAAAAAATGTTAAAAATTGCGATAATATTTATGTTAGGTACATACCATGTGGTCACCCTACTACAATGACAACGAAAATTACTGACATTGACAAAAAATCGTTGTTGCAATGTAACATTTTTTGAATACTACCACTAGAATATTTCCTGGACGTAAAATCATAGTGTTATAATTATAAATAGTAGGCTAACATGATAATTTAATTAATTTAATGTTATAATTATTACAAAAAAAAATAATTTAGGTATTTTGGGCGTTAAAAGTAATTAAAATAAACAATAATAAAAAATCTTCATCTACCAATAGTTGTTTCATAACTACTAAATTATAAAATATACAACAAAGTAGCAACACTGTGGGAAAGGGATAAAAGATACAGTTATTGCTAACTCTTTCGGCACACTTTTGTACTTTCAAGTGTTTAGTCTTTATTCACATAGAAATAAAGTCCAAATTTGAACAACAATATTTTGAAGAGCTCATTCCTGTTTGAGTAATAATTCCTTGTTTGCACTATACTATGTGACGTGACAGACTTGTCAAAATAATTTCACGTGCGCCATGTTGATTTTCTACATAGGTATGCATTGTTCGAAAATTTTATATAATATAATATTTATTCACTAGAAATAAAAAGTGAATTTAAAGAAATGAAATTATGCCTAAATGTTGTACCGGAAAATTTTAAGCATTGTGGTGAAAGCCATATCAAATTCTATCCAGTAGTTTCGGAGATCTTTCCAGACAAACAGACAAACAAACATTTTTTTAAACTATTCTATCGTGTTCTGCTAATGATTTTAAGGCGACCTGTGTATTTTTTTTTTTAATATTTCGCAATTACAGATTTTTATACCCCTAAGATTTTATTGTAATAATAATAATGTATGTGTTTTCAGAAATATTGATTAACTACTAAATAATAAATACATACTTGCTGTCACTATTCTTGAAGTGCATTTATTTTATTTGACTGATACTTGTGTTTGATTCCTTATGGCCGGTATACACTTTGTTTAGTTAAGTGCTTAGTGTTTAGTGTTTAGTAGACTGTTTAGTGTTAAGTGATTAGTAGGTGCTGTCCATACACTGTTTAGTAAACGGTGTTTAGTTTATTTGTTCATTATATGGACTAAACACTAAACAGATCTGTCCAGACGTGTTTAGTGAGTGTTTAGTGTTAAGTGAGGGGTGAAGGCGGGAGAGCGGGAGGGGCGACTCGCAGAAAAAATAGAACGCGTTCCTATTCGCTAAACACTAAACACTTAACACTAAACACTTAACACTAAACAGAAGCTGTCCGAATGTGTTTTTTACTAAACACTTAACACTAAACAAGCCACTCGCACTAAACACTAAACAATGTGTGTACCGGCCATTAGTCTATGGACACAGAACGATCTTCTGTAAGACTGACCAATCAGGGACAGGCTTCGGACAGTTGACAATTTAACGCGCGACAGATTGTGATTTAACAGTTTTACTTCGATAGATTATAATCTATCGAAAAATAATGCGTTAAATTGTAAGCAGTATGTTACGGTTCACAATCATTCGATAGTTTACAATCTCGCGAGATAGATTATAATCTAACGGTATTTGCAATTTTACGGTGACATATACACGGTTATTTTTTTAATCATCCTGGAAAAGGGGAATGCCCAATTTAGGCCCAAGAACGCCGAACATATCCGTACTGTCTAAAAATCATAATGTTTATTCATAATTATTTGTACTATTAGTCTGCCTTCAAGTTAGAGAAAGCTTAGTAGAAATATTTTAAAAAACACTGAAATTATCGCTAAACTGACCAAATAATCTTAATTGATCAATTAGGGATATTATAGTATTCGTGTCTATTATTACGATTTTAAGGGCCTTCCTTATATACATTATACAATATACATTATAAAGTGATTGATAATATCACTAGTTAAAAATCATTAGACATAATTTAAAAAATAGTGGTCACAAATGAATGATTGCATGTGAATTAAAATGTAAGACAATTCCCAACACTAAGTTACAGCGATTTAATATTAATAGTGGCTTACCAAATAAAACAAGCGCAGTCATATTTTGGGGAGCATATACCTACTTTTTAATGGCTCTTATAGGGTAGAAGTATGCCGTGATCGCAGTAGGAGCATATTGGAAACAGCTGATTTGGGCCATGATAGCTCTTTAATTAGGGCGAGAATTGCAAGTAGACATGTAAGTCGTAAGCTATACTTCGTATATATTAATAAATGCCAATGAGTCTGGTCGAGCGGGAATCAAACAATATTGCTGCAACTGCATTGTTGGTCGTCGGACGGTAGGTTGTTGTGCCCAACTGCCCACGCACGTCATGTCGGTCATATGGTATTTGGGGTGGGCACGGCATCAGGTTAATATCTATCCACCGACATAGTTCCTGGATGAAGTTTTAATAGAATTCGATGAGCTTGATGACTAGAATTGATGAGAAATATCAATAAATACCTACATATGAAATTCTTGTTTTATTTAAAAAGTGCAACTTTTTGAATTAGTATTTATCCTACTTATTCATACGATTATATACTATTATTATATTTGTATACTAATTTGAAGGTGGGTACTTCGGGCCGCCGTTACTATGAAAAATGGGCATTCCCCTTTTAGGGACGCTTCAGGACACATCCATTATTATATAAAAAATAAAAAAAATGAATTAAAAAAATAAATTAAAAAAAAATCTCTAAAAATGCTGCTCTCAACTAGTGCAGCATTTTTTGGATTTTTTAGATAATTAATATAAAATTAAGTAAGTGAGTTATTTTTTTATTCATATTTAAATCATTCTAATACCATGTCGTGCGTCCCTAAAATTTTCCAGGGTGATAACAAAATAACCGTGTATAGAGATAGAGATATGGAGCATAAAAGGAGGATGCCCGATTTTGCCCCACTATCAAGGTCGACGACCAATAAAGTGGTATTTCTAGTAAAATATATTTTATCAAAACATGATTTTTCAGTGTAATATAAAATAGATAGAAGCTACGTTTATTTTTTCGATAAAAAAAATTAAAGACTTACATGTATTTCCTGTTACAAAATGGCAACTGCATATTTATGCATTTTTTCGTTGTAGCTACAGTAACACATTTTTCAATGCTATGCATTATTTCTTTCATTACATTTTTCAATATTTATTTCAAATAAATTATAAAATATATTACATTTCATGATTTCAATTAAAAAGCAATTTTTGCAATGACAAATGGTTGATAGATAGCATAGAGTATATAGAAAATCCCGTTTTCCATGTAAGCAGCGCACCATTTTTTTACGCTAATATCAATATTAATTAATATTTTGAGTTTCTTTTATACAATGTTA
Source organism: Schoenobius gigantellus (assembly GCA_963935595.1). NCBI lineage: Eukaryota > Metazoa > Arthropoda > Insecta > Lepidoptera > Crambidae > Schoenobius > Schoenobius gigantellus. The sequence goes on along the minus strand of OZ012541.1, from coordinate 41,043,975 downwards.
ATGTTAATATTTTTAACCACGCTGTTTTTCCCAAAGGGAATCTTATTATTCAAAATATCCGATATTTTTAAATGATGCGCATTACGTTAACATACGATGCTCAATGACGACGGTCAAAAATCATAGAGCATTTACCCTACCAAAAACTAATGACTCGCGATGATGTTGAAAATTCTGCAAATCTGTGCTTAGGTGAAACGCGTCTAAAATAAGTCGCATCGTTGCTTGCGATTTCTGTTACCTTCATTTTATCCCTTATTATTGATAATACTGGATATCAATAGGCATATTGATAGTATTATTATAATTGATTTTTAATGATCGATAGTTCAGCATAACTAGTTTGACGTCTTGCAACTATTATGTACAGGTCGCATAGGTTAGGTTAGGAGCAATTTATATGGATATTTACGAAACTGCAGCTTTATTAAAAAAAACAATACTTGTTTTCTATTCAAGTACAAAAAACGTTTATGAGCCTAAAGCAGTTTCTGTTCATGGAAATTTGTAAGTGGGGCAAGTCTCCATACAAAAGTGGGCACCCTCTTTTAGTTATTACTACTAGAAGAGAAAAAAAATGTATGTACGAAGTAATGGTTAGAAAATAATTTAACGCTTATTTTATTTTTAATTAAATTAACTCACCTGTTTAATTAATTAGATATTAATTTTCTAAAATATTGCACGTTTTAAACTGTTCTGTTTGAGATACCACATGACCACAACAACACATCACTTTGTTTGGTTAATGTTTAACGTCCTGAAATGCAGTTTTGATACGTCGCTTCAAGTCTTAAGTTTGTGGGTTCATCATCATCATTTCAGCCAAGAGACGCCCACTGCTGGGCATAGGCCTCCCCCAGGGATCTCCAAACCGATCTATCCTCCGCCTTCCGCATCCAGCGGCTTCCCGCGACCTTTACCAGATCGTCGGTCCACCTTGTGGGGGGCCTACCAACGCTGCGTCTCCCGGTACGTGGCCGCCACTCAAGGACCTTTCCGCCCCAACGGCCGTCAGTCCTGCGAGCTATGTCTCCTGCCCACTGTCACTTAAGGTTTGCCATTCTTTGGGCTATGTCGGCGACTCTAGTTCTTCTACGGATCTTATCATTTCTGATGTGATCGCGTAGAGAAACCTCGATTATAGCCTTCTCAGGTACTACATGGGAATTCACCATGATTTTTGTCTTGTCCATGTTCATTTTAAGACCCACTTGTTGGGAAACTCTACAGAGGTCTTCGAGCATTATGCCTAGATCTTCCACGGTCTTAGCCATGACCACGATATCATCGGCAAAACGAAGGTGAGTCATGTACTCGCCATTTATGTTGATGCCGAGTCCTCTCCAGTCCAAAAGCTTAAATACATCCTCCAGCGCAGCTGTCAACAGCTTCGGCGATATAACGTCACCCTGTCTCACACCTCGCTGAAGTCGTATTGGTTTCGAGTTCTGGTCCTGAAGGCGGACTGACATAGTGGCGTTTTCATACAATGACCTCAACACTTGGATGTACCGGTAGTCTATTTGGCACCTCTGGAGTGACCTAAGCACGGCCCAGGTCTCGACAGAATCGAAGGCTTTCTCATAGTCCACGAACGCCAAGCATAGTGGCAGATTATACTCCTCGGTCTTCTGTATAACCTTCCGCAGCGTATGAATGTGTCCTTTACGGAATCCGGCTTGTTGATTCGTGATGACTCTCGAGAACAGCTTGTATACATGACTCAGGAGCGCGATGGGTCTAGTTCTTTAACTGGACCCTGTCGCCCTTTTTGAAGAAAAGTGCCACCACACCCCCGTACCATGCTTTAGGCGTGTTGCCCTCGAGTATGATGGAGTTAAATAGCCTCTGCAGCGCTTTCTGGACTGTTAGTTCACCCGCTTTCAAAGGCTCAGCTGTAACGCCATCATCACCCGGTGCCTTGTTGTTTTTTAGCTGTTTGAGAGCCACACTAATCTCGTACAGGCTGACGTCCGGGATGTCTTCGGTGTAATGCCGGATCAATTTGGCTCTAGGATCTGTAGCCTGAATGACAGGTGCCTACGATGTTGTGTAAAGCTGTCCATAGAAGCGTTCGATCTCAGCCATAAGCTCAGGTCGAGACGTAACGACTCTGCCGTCCTCTGTCTTCAGCTTCGTCAGCAGACTCTGACCGAGTGACAGATCTCTTGCGAACACTTTGGAGCCCTTGTTTCGCTCGATGGCTTCCTTAATACGTTCCGTATTAAATCGGCGTATGTCGGGAGTCAGAGACTTCAAAATCTGTTTGTTGAGTCGCCGACGAGCATCTTCAGAAGACTGCAGACCCATCCCACGCCTTTCTTCCATCAGCTTAATTGTCGGCTCTGAGATCTTGCTCCTTTGCTTGGTACGGCTGGTTTTGAATAACTTCGAACCCATCGTAAGGACAAACCTGTCATTATATGTGTCCACGTCCGTGCAATCCTCCAGGCAAGCGAAGCGATTCTGCAATTCGAGTTGAAAGCGCTCGGGGTTTTGGATCTGGATGGCTTCAGGACGGAGCGTTGACTTCATCAGTCGATACCTCTCAGCTTTTACTTTAAGATTCAGTGCGCCTCTCACCATTCGGTGATCGCTTCCCGTGTTGAACGCATTGATCACTGAGACGTCATTGAAGATGCGAGTCTTAGTCGACATGATGAAGTCAATTTCATTTTTTGTCACGCCATCCGGACTTTTCCAGGTCCACTTTCGATGCAGCCGTTTTTTGAAGAAAGAGTTCATCATATTGATTGACGACACGGTTAGCGCAGAGGTCGAGTGATCGCCTACTGCGCAACGGGTCGCGGGTTCGATTCCCGTACGGGACAAATGTTTTGTATGGCCTACAGAAAGAAGAATGGCACACCCAGGGTCGCATAAAATATCAAGTGAAAGTCGATGAAATTCTATGCATTATATTAGACAATTATAGTTGTTTATTTCCTATAAATATGTTTTTTTTTGTAAAACGGGAATAATGAGAAAATCGAAAAAATAAAACTTGTATCAAAACTCAACCACACATGCAATAACGAAACGCATAGGTAAAGTATAAACAAAAAAGTTGCCACCTTAAATAATTAAATAAATATAATGTTTAAAATATTTATAAGATTTAACTATTTAATACGTTTTTTAAAGTTTTAAGTGATAACAAGTGATACATAAACGGAATTCGATATTAATGAGTATTAAAGACAAAGTTTTATTTTAATAACTTATTGTCAATAAGTCTTAATAATATAATTTATTGAAACAAATATCAAGATTATGCCTATTACTTCGGTCGGTGTGATAACATCTTTTGGCTGTTTGTCCATGAACCGCACCCTTACATTACAACAATCATAAATCATGTGGATAGGGTACCTACCCACCCTATGTTTTGTTGTCAATTGTCATCTGTATATACTTTTTTATATGATTTCGGCTGTGTAGGTAACTAAATACCTATAATTACCTATTTTTCAAATCAATTTTAGTATTAAATCATATATTATCTGTATGTAAGTTCACTGATATTTGTAGGTTATACTTATTGCAGCATAACACGAAAACCCCATTTTAAAAAAATATGTTGCAATTACCTTTTTTTTTAATTGGACTTAGACCTATCTTATAAGGGTATTTTCATTAAGATACATAACTCCTAAGTGCGACACTGAAAAGACACGGGGTTCTGCCATTCTTCTTTGTTCCGGTCTGGGTGTATGTGCATGTGATATTCTATGTTTGTAATTGCACCCACGACACAGGAGAAAAATCCTAGTGTGGGGCGACGTTTTTAAAAAAAAAAAATATAGAATCCCTCTCTCTCCATGTAATCGGCTAGCATTTGACCACGGTAATTCCGGATTCCAGCTCCAAATTGCCCCACTTTCAACTCACTATCGCCGCGCTTGCCTAGCCTTGCATTGAAGTCTTCCATAACAACGGAGTAGTGAGTTTTGGAAGCAGGTATTGCCCGAGAAATGTCCTCATACATGGCTTCCACTTCCTCGTCGGGGTGCGCCGAGGTCGGGGCGTATACCTGTATGACCTTCAGCGGATACCGTTTGGTAATTCTGAGTATAAGGTACGCCACCCTATTCGACACACTTCCGATCTGTACAACGTTGTTCACAAGAGACTTGTGGACGATAAATCCGACACCACCTTGGGACAGGTCTTCGCCCTCCCGGAAATAGAGTAGGTCGCCGGATTTGAGAACCATCGTGTCCTCACTCTCTCTTCGGACTTCGGACAGTCTCACTACACTCCAGCGATCCCTGCTCAATTTCTTTACAAGTTCCAGCAGCTTTTCGGTCCAGTGTGCGCGCGTTAAATGTTGCCAGGGCCAAGGTCGTTTGACGGGGGATCTCCGCCGCTCGGGGATTCTTTGCACCCCATGTCCCAGTGCCGCGTCGACGTCCGTCACCGCCGGCCTGGCCTCCGGGACCGCCGGGCACTCGGGGTCTTTGTTTTAGGTGTTTCATCATCATGGGGGGGTTTGGGCCGTCTCCCACCACGCTGGCCCAGTGCGGGTTGGTGGGGAGCGCCAGAACCTCGTCTGTTATAAAGCAGGGTGCACCGCGTGCAGGTGAGGTTGGCTTGGGTCCCGATAGGTGGTATTTAGAACCCCTTACACCAAGTTTGTGGGTTCACACAAACACTTAATTTCACTGCACAAGTAAAAGTCTACGGCCTACCGGAGTAAGGTCTGTGTATTCGCGAGATGTGTACATTAAAATTCCGATTGCGCCCGATTGCCGCGTGTCGGGCGCGGGCGCGACACTGCGAAACGTTCACACGCGTCAGGGTCAAAGACGAAAGCGGGCCAGCCTGTGCCGGACTGCCGACAGGTGACAGCAAGCAACAAGACGCCGCCCCCGGCGCTCGGCGCCGGCGCCGACTATCTCTGTCTTTCGCTATTGTAGTGTCTAGTGCAATAATAACTCTTATTTCAAACGAGTTGTAGATTGATTTTGCTCGAATTAATAATGCGACTCTGCCGCATTTTCTTAAGCCCGTAGTAGTAAATTTATTCATTCATTATCTTACCTTATCTTGTAATAAACAAGAGCAATGTCTATAATTTAATGTTCTTGGCAGATAAAATTAAAAATGTAACCACATGTTTTTTTTATTGATATGAGTCGTATACCGTCTACTGAGCTACCCCTAAAATATTCAGGGGTGATAAAAATGTAACTGTGTATAATAATTTCATGTCATGTTTGTTATCAAACTTTGAAACGGCTTGACTGATTTTTATGAAGGTGTTTTTTAAAGGGTGGCCTCCTCCAGAAATTTTGTACTATTATTATGGTGAAACGTAGTTCGCGAGCACAGCTAGTAATTTATATAATGCTTTTATAATAATAAGTTAAGGTGTCTGAGGATTTTTATTTTATTAACAGTTGTAGAAGTATTCGACCGGTACCCAAAATAGTATTGAAATGTACATTTTGATATAACTAACTCAACTCAACTATTGAAACAGAATTTCTATTTGATTTGTAATACATATTTAATGTGCTTTGTTTATTAGGAAGCAAAAGAGCCGAGCATTCTGTTACTTCTGTTCCGCACTTCAGCGACTGCCAGCATGTGCTGCTTGTGGGAAGGTGAAATGCATGGCCAAGTCTGGTGACTGCGTGGTACGCCATCCTGGCACCTTTACCACAGGGCTTGGTATGGTGGTAAGACAAGATCATATATGTAAAAATTACATAAATACTCTAAACCCATTACAGTTATTAAGAGGATTGTGAAGTAACCGTGCGCGGCGCGAGTAGGTATTTTCTAAAATGCTATCTGTTTCACTCCGCTCTGCCTCCGGTCTGGCGTTTACACCACAAATACAACATGCGCAAATTTTCACGCACACTACGACACAGCAGCGCGCGACTCGGCCACGATACTCGGCGACAGCGGCCGGCGCGAGAGCTTGAGATTATTATTCTATCGTTCGTAATGTTTTGCGGTGCTTATATTTCTGACTCCCTTTCCGCTCGCAACTTCGCCATCGTTACTTTCATTTTTCGTGTGGGAATTTTATGTTTTCACACAGGAAAAATAATTTTATAGCCTATATTACTCAGTGATAATGTAGCATTCTATTAGCCAAAGAATTTTTAAAATCAGTCTGGTAGTTTTTGAGTTTATTTTATTAGTTTACAAACAAAAATACAAACGTACTTAAACTTCTTTCTTCATAATATTTTAGTAGATGAGTTTCGGAATACAGAATTTATTTACATTTCGTAAATTATTTCTGTATTGAAATATATTGTGAAGGCACTTATTTGGTATCCCTATACCTTATAGGATTGAGGACTTTTTGTTAGGAAAGTATGTATCCTATATTTACCTGTCTAAGGAAAATGCAATTTTTTAAGATGAGTGTTATACTGAATTAAAATAACTTTCATTTGAGATGTGAATCTTTTCTGAAAAAAGAAACATTAAACATATAATAATACTTTTACATACAAACTAAATAGGAACAGGGATACAAAAATAAAAAGTAATAATAAATAATAATAATATTTCTTTGATTGGGCTGGGCAAATTTTGCAAAACTTGGTTTTGGTTTTAATATGAGCATTAGCATAAAACAGAAAGCGCGGATCTTCAACTAGTGTTTCCTACCAGTGCTTACTTATGGAGCCGAGATATGGATAACAACTAAGGCCATCGTCCACAAACTAGAGGTGGCACAAAGAGCAATGGTAAGAAAATTGGTAGGAGTAACACTCCGGGACAGGAAAACGAATAGTTGGCTCCGAAAACGGCGTCAGGTCTCGGACATTACACACCGCGTAGCAAAGCTCAAGTGGCAATGGGCTGGATATATAGCCAGAAAGCCGGACTCGTGGTGCAGAACTATCTTAGAGTGGAGGCCATGGAACCGTAAAAGACCCAACGGGAGACCAAAGATGCGGTAGAAGGACGACATCGTCAAGATTGTGGGCACGAACTGGATTAGAGTAGCCCAAAATAGAACGGAATGGAGAAATTTGAAGGAGGCCTATACCGCAATGGTAGAAGAAAAGGCTTAGATGATGAATAATATTTTTTAATAATTATATGATTATTTTTGTTGGTGATGTTCACCTCAATTTCTTTATTAATAAGCCAAATGTAACATCATCTGCAACTAGCTCCATCTCCATCCATCTTTGAAATTAGTCAGCAGCAAACAGAAGTGATGTGCGTCGGTGGAAACAGGGTTAACAACAGGGCTCTGTGACTGATCCCTCTATGAGTTTCCATAATTGATCCTCAAACCCAAGATTCCTCGAAATGCCCGGAATACCAAAGGAAAAGGTGGCTAGATGACATTAAAAAAGTAGACTGGACTGACATATCCACAATTAAAAAACGCAGGCGTTTTATTAAGTAAATAACTAGTTATACTAATAGTTTTAGAATTTATTTTTTTCCACCTCCGTGGTCTAGTGGTTGAGGCCACCGGGTATTGATCGGGAGGTCCGGGTTCGATTCCCATCGGGGACAGAAGCTTTTCTGATCGGTTTGGTTGGTGGTAGGGCTTCTAAGCCCACCTGGCTAGCTACCACCGTCTTACCTAAGTTTGTCGCCATAATAACATGTTAATAGCATTGCTGTGTTCCGATATAAGGCCAAGAGCTTTCCTGTAGTATGAAAAAAAAATACCTATTAGTAGGATTATATGTAATCAGCTGCTTTAAATTATATTGTTAAAATGAAAAAAAAAACGTCAAAACCGCCTTCTCCAAATATATGCCTACCCTACATATATTATTTACTTTGTCGTTTGTATTTGTTATACATTCGTAGATTCCATAACGCGAGGACAAATAAAATAATATTGAAAATAACGCTAATTGCATATAGTTTGTTACACGTTTTTTAGCTGCTCCAATTTGGTTATACGAAAAATAGTATGTGAGCAACTTAGAATACGATAACGAACATATAATGCATAATAAATACAAAGAAAAAACGAATTTCTTTTGACTGTGTCTTTGTGGCACATACTCGTATCTATTATAAAAAAATAAAAACCGACTTTAAAAACACTGAAAAGCTAAAAATAGTTATAAGAATAGGTACAGACAACATCACACTTTTATATTGAAGTCGGTGCCAATTGTGCCAAACGATGATCTCCTAGAAAGTCTTAAAATTTGACACCGACTTCAATATAGAAGTGTGATGTTGTCTCCTACCTATTCTTATAATTATATTAAACTTTTCAGTGTTTTTGAAGTCGGTTTTTATTTTGTGTAAAATATTTTTTATTTTTAACTTTTTAGTGAATGAAGTCTTTTTAGTGAAAGATTTCCCCTCGATTTTCATGAGATCCCATCATCAGATTCTGACTTTTGTGACCTTGAGACCATCCCAGGAGTATGCTCTATCGAATACAAAAAGAATTTTGAAAATCGGTCAACAATTGGCGGAGTAATCGCGTAACATATACACAAAACACGTTGGACACACGTAAAAATGGTTTTTCTCGAATTTTATGGGATCCCATTATCAGATCCTAACTTTGATGACCATGGGACCACCCTTGGAGTATCCTATCGAATACAAAAAGAATCATCAAAATCGGTTCATAAACGACGAAGTTATCCGCGAACAAACATAAAAAAAGCATATATACGGTCGAATTGAGTAACCTCCTTTTTTCGAAGTCGGTTAACAAACAACTACATACTTACAATTTATTTTCTTATTTGATTTTGGGAATTTACAGTTAGTTAACAGGCTACAGGCTGCTTACCCTTAAATAAGGGTTTGTATTGAAATAAGATCCTTAAAATAAAACACTAAAATCAATAAACGTATTCGAAAAGACATTTACTTTTTGATGTAGAAGGTATTTGTGTAGACTTGAGTAATACCTTTCAGTATTGATCGATATATCGATATATCGATATTACTTTCTCCTCCCTAGTCGACAATAACTACGATAACATTATGTCACATCACTAGTAGATTATACCCCATTATACCCCTGCCCCCGACCCGTATCGTGCGATAGAGAGAGTTGCAAGAACTGGTCGAAATTGCCTACAATTCCTGTTTGAAATATTGTTTCGGGCGATAACTGTTTTAACCTTTACGAAATTAAAAACTTTTGGTTTCATTCGATTCAGTATACCTTAAACTATGTACGTTTTGTTTTTTCGTAATTCAGTAAAATTTAGTCAAAAAAAGATAAAAATGCTCGAGGTAGTTTTTAAGTCTAAAATATAGATATTTAGATGCTAATAATTTATATTCTGAGCAATATTTCTTCAAAATCAAAACGTACAAACCTAGATCTTCATTATATCTACAACATTTCCAAAAATTATGAAAATTGGACTATGTTTAGTGGGAGAAAAGCGTTATCGCTTTTTGTATGAAAATTTACAGCTTCACAATCCTCTTAATCAGAGATTTTTGCTCTTTATTAGGTCTGCCAACAATTATAACACTTTAACATTACAATATAAATAACATGTATGTACAGAAATATGTTTGCTTAGTGCATAATCCAGCCATACTCAACTTTTTTATAAGGGCCACAAACGGGTTTCAGTAATAGTATCGCGGGCCGCAAGCTAAAATTATTTGATTTTTAAGAGGATTCTGAAGTAAACGTGCGCGGCGCGAGTAGGTATTTCCTAAAATGCTATCTGTTTCACACCGCTCTGCCTCCGGCCCCGCGTTTACACCACAAATACAACATGCGCAAATTCTCACGCACACTACGACAGCAGCGCGGAGCGCGCGACTTGGCGGCGGGCGGCCGCTCCGGCGCGAGAGCTCGAGATTATATTATTAATTCTATCGTTCGTAATGTTTTGCGTTGCTTATATTTCTGACTCCCTTTCCACTCGCAACTTCGCCATCGTTACTTTCATTTTTCGTGTGGGAATTTTATGTTTTCACAAAGGAAAAATAGTTTTATAGCCTATATTACTCAGTGCTAATGTAGCATTCTATTGGCCAAAGAATTTTTAAAATGAGTGTAGTAGTTTTTGAGTTTATTAATTACAAACAAAAATAGAAACGTACTTAATCTTCTTTCTTCATAATATTTTAGTAGATAAGTTTCGGAATACAGAAATTATTTACATTTCGTAAATTATTTCTGTATTGAAATTTATTGTGAAGGCACTTAATACTTGGTATCCCTATAATACCTTATAGGATTGAGATTGAGGGTGAGGACTATTTGTTATGAAAGTATGTATCCTATATACATTTACCTGTCTAAGGAAAATGCCATTTTTTAAGATGAGTGTTATACTGAATTAAAATGATGCATTTGAGATGTGAATCTTTTCTGAAAAAAAAAAACACTAAACATATATGTATATCCATACTAATATTATAAATGGAAAAGTGTGTGTGTGTTTGTTTGTCCGTCTTTCACGGCAAAACGGAGCGACGGATTGAAGTGATTTTTTAAGTGGAGATAGTTGAACGGATAGAGATTGACATAGGCTACTTTTTGTTTCTTTCTAACCCCCCACTTCCCTAAAATGGGGGGTGGAAGTTTGTATGGAGCATTTCGCAATTTTCAAGGTAGAAAGCTAAAAATTGGTATGCGAACTATTTATGACTAACAAAAAAATCGTGCAACATTTTTTTTTGGAAATCTGCCCCCATCCCCTTAAAAGAGGGGGTGAAATTTTATATGGGACTTTTTGCAGTTTTCAAGGTAGGAAGCTAAAAATCGGTACACAGACTCTTTGTTACCAACGAAAAATACCTGCCTTATTTTTTTTTTAATCTTCGGTGTTACCCCGAATTTAACGCGAGCGAAGCCGCGGGCAAAAGCTTGTTTTTAGATACAAACTAAATAGGAACAGGGATACAAAAATAAAAAGTAATTTAAATAATAATAATTTTTTTTTGATTGGGCTGGGCTGCTTTTAATATGAACATTAGCATAAAACAGAAAGCGCGGATCTTCAACCAGTATGTCCTACCAGTGCTTACTTATGGAGCCGAAACATGGGTAACAACTAAGGCCATCATTCACAAACTACTGGTGGCACAAAGAGCAATGGTAAGAAAATTGGTAGGAGTAACACTCCGGGACAAGAAAACGAATAGTTGGCACCGAAAACGGAGTCAGGTCTCGGATATTACACACCGCGTAGCAAAGCTCAAGTGGCAATTGGCTGGACATATAGCCAGAAAGCCGAACTCGTGGTGCAGAACTGTCTTAGAGTGGAGGCCATGGAACCGTAAAAGACCCAACGGGAGACCACAGATGCGGTAGAAGGACGACATCGTCAAGATGGTGGGCACGAACTTGATTAAAGTAGCTCAAAATAGAACGGAATGGAGAAAGTTGAAGGAGGCCTATACCGCCATGGTAGAAGCAAAGGCTTAGATGATGAAATATATGATTATTTTTGTTGGTGTTCACCTCAATTTCTTTAAAAGCCAAACGTAACATCATCTGCAACTAGCTCCATCTCCATCCATCTTTGAATTAGTCAGCAGCAAAACAGAAGTGATGTGCGTCGGTGGAATCAGGGTTAACAACAGGGCTCTGTGACTGATCCCTCTATGAGTTTTCATAATTGATGCTCAAACCCAAGATTCCTCGAAAAGCCCGGAATACCAAAGGAAAAGGTGGCTAGATGACATTAAAACAGTAGGCTGGATTGACATATCTACAATTAAAAAACGCAGCATAGGATATCTTACACGTCGGCGTAAGGGCAAGGGCGTTTTATTGAGTAAATAACTTTTTTCAGAAACATCGTACAAAGTTATTAACCAAAGAATACTTGTAGTCAAGCAGTCGATGAAAAGTCTATGCTGTCAGAAATACAGGAATAATACTGTATGAAAGTACGTACGTGTGGGGTAGATTCGTACGAATTTCAATTTAAGAGTTGTCATAATTATGCAACAAATGTAAAATACCTCTCATTTTTATACACTAATCTCGGGTACCTAGTTATACTAATAGTTTTAGAATTTAAATTTTTACCACCTCCGTGGTCTAGTGGTCGAGGCCACCGGGTATTGATCGTGAGGTCCGGGGTTCGATTCCCCACGGGGACAGAAACTTTTCTGCTCGGTTTGGTTGGTGGTAGGGCTTCTAACCTGGCTAGCTACCACCGTCTTACCTAAGTTTGTCGCCATAATAACATGTTAATAGCATTGCTGTGTGACCAATAGCTTCCCTGTCGTATGAAAAAAATACCTATTAGTAGGATTATATGTAATCAGCTGATTTAAATTATATTGTTAAAAAAAAACGTTAAAACCGTACGAAGGGTGCCTTCTCCACCTACCCTACCTACCCTGCCTATCCTACATATATTATTTACTTTATAGTTTGTATTTTTTATACATTCGTAGATTCCATAACGCGAGTACACGTAAAATAATATTAAAAATAACGCTACTTGCATATAGTTTGTTACACGTTTTGAGTTTGTGTCTTCGTGGCACATATCTATTATAACAAACAACTACTATACTTACAATTTATATTCTTATTTTGATAATGGGAATTTACAGTTAGTTAACAGGCTACAGGCTGCTTACTCTTAAATAAGGTTTGTATTGAAATAAGATCCTTAAAATAAAACACTAAAATCAATAAACGTATTCGAAAAGACATTTACATTTTCATGTAGAAGGTATTTGTGTAGACTTGAGTAATACCTTTCAGTATTGATCGATATATCGATATTACTTTCTCCTCCCTAGGCAACAATAACTACGATAACATTATGTCACATCACTAGATTATGACCCATCATGGCCCCATCATACCCCTGCCCCCGACCCGTATCGTGCGATAGAGAGAGTTGCAAGAACTGGTCGAAATTGCCTACAATTCCTGTTTGAAATATTGTTTCGGGCGATAACTGTTTTACCCCCCTAAACCTTTACGAAATTAGACACTTTTGGTCTTATTCGATTCAGTATACCTTAAACTATGTTTGTACGTTTTGCTTTTTTTGTAATTCAGTAAAATTTAGTCAAAAAAGATAAAAATGCTCGAGGTAGTTTTTAAGTTTTATATAGATATTTAGATGCTAATAATTTATATTCTGAGCAATATTTCTTCAAAATCAAAACGTACAAACCTAGATCTTCATTATATCTACAACATTTCCAAAAATTATGAAAATTGGACTATGTTTAGTGGGAGAAAAGCGTTATCGCTTTTTGTATGAAAATTTACAGCTTCACAATCCTCTTAACAAAAAAAACGTAATTCTAAATTAAAGATGTAATGCACCTCAGAACCCTAACGTGGTCTCCTATTTCACGCTGCACGCGGCGTTTCATCACGCCGTACGCTGCGTCTGAATGCTCACTATAGAGATGTACTGGTGCGGTCTCTTTCTCACGCCGACAATGGCGTCTTGACGTCGCACGCGGCATCCAAAAGCTGTGCGCCGCGTCTCTAGTCATTTCGAAGCAATGCAGCGTGAACGTCGTCTCTCGCGTCAAAACAAAATGTCGTTTAATAAAGAAAAAGACGAGTTATTAATAGAATCTATTAAATCTTTTAATGCACTGTATGACAAAAGTGACAGGAATCATAAAAACAAATACACCATTAAAAGTTTTAAAACATCCATGATCCAAACACTACCGCATGTGACCGCTCGCGAGCAATGAATACGCCCTTCTCTGTGGCGGACGTATTGACCGCTGACGCTATGCGTTGCGTTCAGACGTCGATCGGAGCGGAATTGAACACTGACGCTGACGCCAGACGCCGCGTACAGCATAAAATAGGAGACCATAGCCTTAGGCCTTGGTCTCCTATAAAATGCTATATGCAGCGTCCGACTTCAGCGTAAACGTTTCGATCGACGTCTGTACGTCAGGCACAGCGTCAGCGGTCAATACGTCTCATACGCAAACAACGACGACAAACAGCGCTCACGCGTAGTCGTGTGATATAAAATGGATATAAATTCGACACTTTTGGCTGCGCTTGTGTTACTTGAAGAGGAGGTATAAAACAACCGCATACAAAGAAAACTCAGGGCAACAAGGCACCGATTATGTATAAAGAGAAAGAAAGAAGGATGTATCCAGATGTTAATAATGAAACACTTAAAAGACAACAATATTTTCGTATCAATCAAGAACAATTCAAACATATCGTAGAACTTTACCTTAACCATAGCCTTAGGCCTTGGTCTCCTATAAAATGCTATATGCAGCGTCCGACTTCAGCGTAAACGTTTCGATCGACGTCTGAACGCCAGGCACAGCGTCAGCGGTCAATACATCTCATACGCGAACGACGACGTCTCGTTCACAACAGGTAGTCGACAAACAGTTCTCGCGTGTAGTCGTCTAATATAAAATGGTTCTAAATTCGACACTTTTGGTTGGCGGAGCTTATACTGAAGAGCAGGTACAAAACGACCGCATACGAAGAAAAATCAAGGCAATAAGGCACCGATTATATTTATGAAGAGAAAGAAAGAAGGATGTTTCCAGATTTTGATAATGAAACACTTAAAAGACAATAATACTAGATTTATTTTATAAAAAACGTCATCAAAAAGGCATCCTAATCCCATATCACCTGACGAAAATTTGCTGTAAACATTTGTGTTTATAAATATTATTTTTATGTTCCTTGTCACTTTTATTGTATAATGCACTATAACATTGGACTGATTCAATCTTCGTCCTTTTCTTTATCAAATTTCGACATTTTGTACTGACGCCAAATATGACGTTTACGCTGCAATGGTTCAAAATAACTAGAGACGCGGCGCAAAGCGTTTGAATGTCGCCTACGGCGTCCACACGCCAACGTCAGCGTGTGAAAGAGACCATAACAGTACATTTCTATAGTAAGCATCGTGACGCGGCGTACGGCGCACAGTGGTCCGGATTTTCAAAAAGGTGGACGTAGGATCGAAAATGCATATTTAACTTAACAAAAAATTGTTTCGTATAGGAAATTTAACGCTGATTAATACTTATTACTACAACTTTTCAATAAAACTGCTCCTTCACGTCAAAAAAAAATATTGAAAATAAAAATGTATGGGAGAAAATCTATTTTATTTTTTTTCTCCGTTTAGTATCAAAGTATAGCAAGCAAACCTTATATTCTGGTAAGTACCTATTGTTCTTAATACGACGACATATAAATTGCGTGCGTATCCCTGCGGCCTTGACGCCTACGACGATTCAAAGTTTAAAATTTCAATTGGGTTTTTTTTTAATTATTATCGAGTTTTTCAATTATGCTGAATTTAAAATATAATTTCTTAATTATATAAGAATTAAAACATACGCATTCCAGCATTTGTTTCATTTTATTTTAATAAAAAATAGTAATAAAAGTCTTCAACAACAGTCACGTGCTGATTCGTTGCCTATTTGTAACTGACTGAAACGACTCCTGTGATATAAGAATCATTTACCCCCACCACCGGAGACATCGACGACGCTGATTGGCTGTTGAAGATGTGGTACTAATTTTGTCAGTCACTACTTGCGCGCGTGTGTTTGTTATAAATATCTGTGCATGAAACAATTAAAGGCACTTGTTTCTCAACCCTTGAGGAAGCAACATATCTAATTATTCGTGCTGTGTGAAAGTTTAGTGAGTTTCGTTATGGCTGCATTTGTAACAAACTTGGACATCTTTATGTTCCTCCGTATTGAAGGAGATATGAAAAATTGGGCACGACTCTATGAAGCTATTATTCTACATATCCCAGTTGAAACATGTTCACAAGATTTAGAAATAATCAAGACCTTTTTGAAGAACTACGTCAGTAATATCAATCGCAGATGGACGAGTGCTTCTAGAAATCAGAAAACTTTCATGAATAGACATGCTGCGTGGTTACAATCAAATATTAGTTGGCCAAATTGCACTACTGTTAATTTATCCGAGATTTTTCAAGCCCAAGATGAAGTTATCGAAAACATATCGTCAGACAATACTTCATTTGACATCGATACTACAACAGCTGTGATTCCGTCGACATCTAGTACAACAACTGTGGGCACATCTACCGAAGTTCAGATTAGGAAGCCTTTTGTTGACCTCAGCAACAAACAGAAGAAAAGACGTTCAGAGTCTTTTGGACTATTCGCCGGAAGAACTTACTTTTGCATTAGTCGAAAGACTTAGGATAGACAAGAAGAATGACTTAGCTCGTGTTATTGACCATATAACGAAGAACCCTGATAGTGTTGCTATCGTTCAAGCCACATTGTTTAAGAAAAATACGAAAAAAACTTTTGATGGAGATTATGCTCTTGGTCTTTATACATCATTGAACCTGTCAAAATGGAAATACTTGTGTTTAAGGAAAGCGCTGTTAGATTGTGAAGTTCCAGTGTTACCATCGTATCACAAACTCCTTGAAGCTAAAAATAGATGCTATCCTCATGATTTAGAAATTACTGAGAGAGGAGCCAGAGTGAAGCTTCAAGCCCTATTGGATCTGACAGTCCAGAAGATTCTTCAAATTACTGGTACCCAGATTGATTCGTCAACTGAAGGATTGAAGTTAATTAGTAAATGGGGTTTTGATGGTGCTTCTTCACAAAGTACCTACAAGCAAAGGAGTGAAGATGTAGACTTCAGTGATTCATCGGTTTTCATGTCAAGTCTTGTCCCTCTTAAATTAGTTTCTAATAATAGCACCATATGGGAAAACCCAACACCTTCTTCAACACATTATTGCAGGCCCATTAAGTTCGAGTTTTGTAAAGAGACAGCAGAATACATCAAGCAAGAAGAAGCTGCATTGAAGGAAGAAATAAAAAACATCGATTCTACAAAATGGACAGGGCTAGAGATTAGTCACAAGCTTCATATGACAATGATCGACGGAAAAGTGGCCACTATTATAACGGATACTTCGTCTGCATCTGCCTGCAATATTTGCCTTGCTAAGCCAACTGAGATGAACAAGCTGTCAGAAGTATTTACAAGACCTGTTCGAGAAGATGTTTATAAATATGGACTTTCTACTCTTCATATGTGGATTCGTTGTATGGAGTGTATTCTACACATATCTTACAACATGGACTTTGAGATGTGGACTGCACGAGGTGCTAACAAGCAACTAAAAGCTGCGAAGAAACATTTGACACAAGAAGAATTCAAACAGCAAATGGGAATACTTGTGGATTTTGTGAAGCAAGGCTTTGGAACCACAAACGACGGAAACACAGCCAGAAGGTTTTTTAGAGATTATGAGAAATCTGCCGAAATAACCAATGTTGACAAAGACCTGCTGAAGCATTTTGCGGTTATTCTTCAAACGATTTCATCAGGATGTGCCATAGATATTGAAAAATTCAGGACTTATTGCAGAGAAACAGCTGAGATCTTTGTTCATCTATACCCATGGTTTTATATGCCCGCAAGTGTGCACAAGCTACTCATACACGGTGCAGACATTTGTCATCACTTTGGCCTCCTACCAATTGGCATTCTTTCCGAAGAAGCTGGAGAAGCAAGAAATAAAGAATTTCGAAGAGTTCGTGAGTCTCACATAAGAAAATTTAACAGGATAAAGACCAACGAGGACTGGCTTCATAATTTTTTAATTAGTTCAGTCCCATATTTATCCCATATTCGACCAAAATACAGCAACTCAAAGCAATTCGATTTTTTTCCAGATGTTAAAGAGCTTTTGTTGTTGCCTGAGGTAGTAACAGAAGAAACCGAAAATATGGATCTACAGGAGTTGCAGTCTGAACATGATCCATTAATGTAAACGTGACAGATTTAGTGATGTTGTAATTGTTAGAATTGAGTTTGTTAGTAGTAGTAGTTAAGTTGTGGTCCTTTTCAGGACTACTTAAAATAGTCAAAGGGTCGTGATATTCAGCCGTATCCGGTTAGACTGGAAGACAAGTTATCCCGGTTGCGACCTTACGGGCCCGGGGTCCGCCCGACCCGTAAGGTCGCAACCGGGATAACGCTCGGATGATGATGATGACTTAAAATAGTCATTTTCAAGACTTCAGAAAAAGCCCTTTTCAGCGCTAAATCTATTTCTAATTGTTTCTTTCAAGATAAGTCACACTAGTAGTATAACCACCAATATCACCCATGATTTATCAATAGGAAATATCAACAGATGAAAGAATAATCAACAGAAGATTATTTAAAACAAAAATAAGCAAAAATGCTTATTTTATCATAACGTCACGCTTTATATTCCCCGAAGGCAAAGGTGTATACTACAGTATAGTACACTGTAATTTCGCCAGTTATATTTAAGTCCCAAGTAATAGGGGGCGAGCCTAATAAAAGGATGGGGCACGCGGGGGGCTTGTTTTATTAAAAAATATATTTTGGATTAATTTTAATAGAAAAACTCGTTAATAATAATAAGATAATTCAACATAAAAATTTTAAACTTTATAGCATCGTAGGCGCCAAGGCCGCAGGGATACGCAAGCAATTTATATGTCGTCGTATTAAGGACAATAAGTACTTACCAGAATATAAGGTTTGCTTGCTATACTTTGATACTGAACGGAGAAAAAAAATAAAATAGATTTTCTCCCATACATTTTTATTTTCAATATTTTTTTTTGACGTGAAGGAGCAGTTTTTTTGAAAAGTTGTAGAAATAAGTATTAATCAGCGTTAAATTTCCTATACGAAACAATTTTTTGTTAAGTTAAATAAGCATTTTCGATCCTATGTCCACCTTTTTGAAAATCCGGACCACTGTGCGGCGTAACGCTGTACGCGGCCGACGGCGTTTATAGGAGACCATAGCCTTAGGCCTCGGTCTCCTATCGTCGTACCGCAGTAAAAATGTGTGGAGATGACATTAGCTGCGGAAAAAATAGTGTGAGGCTGTCACAGGATAGTTTCAATTAGCATACATTTTTAAAAAAATTGCTGACTTTTGTCTAGGTGGGCAGTAGGGTTGTCTAGTTACATATATTTATTTATTTCCTGGTGCCCACACTTGAATGATGATTTACAATTTGATGGCCAAGATGGGCCAATCACAAAGGTCCGGTGGGCCGCAGGTTGAATATAGCTGGCATAATCCCCAATCCAGAATCTCATCTCCAATCCACAAAAACACTGCATACAAATACATACAATGTGCATTTGAACAATCCTTAATTTTGTTGATGAAAAACATACATATATTTTTTTAGTTTTACTTTTTGTTTGCCCTATGTAATACCTAATGTTTAGTTTTTATTCAATAATGATGAAGTTATTGGGCGAATTGGGCACAAAGCTGTAATGAACTTAAAATCAAAAAGCAACATTTTTGATCCAAAATTGAGTCTTCAAAATATATCTTGATGTCTCCCAAAAATCATTTTAAATAAAGGCACGGTTACACCCTGCTATTTATTTACACTGTCTCTGAGCAATCATATTTCATCTCTGTTGTAAATGATTGGGATATCATCAACATATACCGCCAGTATGATTAAATGTAAGGTTTGTTCTTAGATATTTTGAAGTTAGGGTTCTCGCTACTCATTGTATAGTTTTAAATTTCTTGAAAGGGAAGCTCACCCACCTTTTCTTTGCCTTTAAAGGACTACACGTGCTGGCCTGCGTTGTCACCGTCTTACTGTGACTATAATACCAACGCGTCGCACGATCAAAATATGGTATTCTCTGCCAGCACACGTGTTTCCTCCTTCTTACAAAACCCCAGTGGTTGAAGAAGCACCTTGCGAGTCGGCAAGGTGAGGGTGGCTAGTGCGGCGTGTATTCTCTCTCCCGTACTAGCTTTCTTTGCATTTGGACTCTATTTTCACTTACCACCTGGTGGAATGGAGTCATTTGCTAGGCCTTCTATAAAAAAGCTTGTTTGAGTCTGTATCTTTTCAGAAGACGTACGTGATGTTCTTTACTATTCTGTTCAAACCCATATGGCAACTTCACATATAACCTATTACATCTAGACTTCCACTTAAATATGCTGTTTTTACATCTTTAAGATATACTTTTACATCAATTTGTACTGCAAAAGCCTCAATGAGCTATGACGTGTCACTGGAGCTAATATGTCATTAAAGTCGATATTATTTTGAAAACGCCACTATGTCAGTCCGCCTTCAGGACTAAAACTCGAAACCAATACGACTTCAGCGAGGTGTGAGACAGGGCGAAGTTATATCGCCCAAACTGTTCACAGCCGCGTTGGAGCATGTATTTAAGCTTTGGACTGGAGACGACTCAGCATCAACATAAACGGCGAGTACATGACTCAACTTCGTTTTGCCGATAATATCGTAGTCATGAGACAGTGGACGATCTAGGCGCAATGCTCGAAGACCTCCCAACAAGTAGAGTAGAGTTTCCCAACAAGTGGGTCTGAAAATAAACATGGACAAGACCAAAATCATGGTGAATACCCATGTATTACCCTGTGAAGGATGGAGGCTCTACACTGGAAGCTGTTGAAGAATATGTTTACCTAGGGCAAATAGTCCATCTCGGTAAGTCTAACTTGCAAAAAGAGGTAGCAGCATATTCTCGGCCAATCTACTGCAGACGAAAGTGATGACGTACGGAACTGAGACGCGGCCGTTTACAATAGGTCTCATCAGAAGGCTCAGTGTCACTCAATGAGCAAAGGAGAAGGCTATAATCGGGGTTTCTCTACGCGATCACATCAGAAATGATAAGATCCGTAGAAGAACTAGAGTCACCGACATAGCCCAAAGAATCGCAAACCTTAAGTGGCAGTGAGTATAGGACATATAGCTCGCAGGACTGACGGGCGTTGGGGCGGAAAGGTCCTCGTGTGGCGGCCGCGTACCGGAAGACGCAGCGTTGGTAGGCCCCCCACAAGGTGGACCGACGATCTGGTGAAAGTCGCGGGAAACCGCTGGATGCGGGAGTCGCAGGACCGATCAGTTTGGAGATCTCTGGGGGAGGCCTATGTCCAACAGTAGGCGTCTCTTGGCTAAAATGAAACCTAACTTTTATATCTTTTAATTATTATTGATTTTAATATGTATAATAAACAAACTTATAATTAGGGAAATTTATACTTAGGGATTTCAATTTTAGGGCACGTGATATTATGTGACATTAATTTAGGGCTGGTTATCATACGGACACATGATGGTTAAAGTGGTTATGAGAAAAAAATATGAGACTTTAAATTATGGACAAAATAATTACGAGACAAAACAGAGAACCATGAAGAATACCTAAAAAAGATAGTGTTGACTGTTAAAAATAATTAACATACGAGTATCGAGATTTGCTGAGTGAATCGGGTTTTGAGAGTGCAATAAACCAATATACACGAATTGAAACTAGGGGTGAGCGAATATCGAAAACATGCATCGATCATATTTTCGTAAGAAACATAAACAAGCGAGGCGCGCACCTCCGGGACGTGCAGTCCGCCGTGATCAACTATTCTATAGCCGACCACATGATAACCGGTTGCGCAATGTGCGAATACTCGCCTGTAAGTACAGTCAGCATACACAAAACTATTACAAAAATAGATAGTAAAAAATTACATGCTATGTTATGTGAAACCGATAGGAATTCTTTAGAAAGTTTAAAAGAACCTAATGCAATCCTCGATAACATTGTGTATAAATTTAGGGATGCGTATAATAATTCGAAATATGAAATTAAATTGGATACAGGAAAAAGACATACTTGTGCATGGATAAATGATCGATTAAAATATATGTGTAAGAAAAAAAGTGAGTTATATAAAATATGGCTAAATGACACTAGTAATATGGAAAACCGACTTTTATACAATAAATACAGGAATAAATTGAACAAATATGTAAATAAAGTCCGAAATAACCATATTAAGATGGAGATAAGTAATAACTTTAGGAATCCGAAAAAGGTATGGGATATCATAAATAGATTAAGTGGTAAGTTAGTAAACTGTATAGACGAAACAATTGTAAAAGCTTTTAAGTCAAACTTAAAATATATAAGTAACGAATTTGCCTACAAATTTAGGGATAATGTAAAAAATATAACGTCAAAATGCAACATTAGTTTGTTAGATGAAAGTAGCTATTGTATCTCACCACAGTCTTCTATGCGTATTAAAAAAGCATCTAATGGCACAGTATTGAAAATTATAAAGAATATTAATGACAAAAAAGCCCCAGGTATTGACGGGATCCGCGCTAAAGACTTCAAGGCTATAACCAAACACCTGACGCCAGCTATAACGCATTTAATTAATAGGTGCATTACTACTTGCTTATATCCGGACAAATTAAAAGTAGGTATAATACGTCCAATATATAAGGGCAAAGGTAAAAAGAACGAGGTAAATAATTATAGACCTATTACAATACTTTCGTGTATTGACAAGGTAATTGAGAGATACTTTACTAATGAAATAAATACATATTTAATAACAAATAACATTATTAACAGGAATCAATTTGGATTCCAAAAAATAAAAATACTTCTCAGTTACTGTCTCAGTTTACGGACGAGATTAATTGTTACCTTAAGAGGATTGTGAAGCTGTAAATTTTCATACAAAAAGCGATAACGCTTTTCTCCCTCTAAACATAGTCCAATTTTCATAATTTTTGGAAATCTTGTAGATATAATGAAAAACTAGGTTTGTACGTTTTGCTTTTGAAGAAATATTGCTCAGAATATAAGTTATTAGCATCTAAATATCTATATTTTCGACCTAAAAACTACCTTGAGCATTTTTGTCTTTTTTTGACTAAATTATACTGAATTACAAAAAAAGCAAAACGTACAAACATAGATTAAGGTATACTGAATCTAATGAGACCAAAAGCGTCTAATTTAATAAAGGTTTAGGGGGGTAAAACAGTTATCGCCCGAAACAATATTTCAAACAGAAATTGTAGGCAATTTCGACCATTTCTTGCAACTCTCTCTATCGCACGATACGGGTCGGGGGCAGGGGTACAATGTAGTGATAGTGATGTGACATAATGTTATCGTAGTTATTGTCGCCTAGGGAGGAGAAAGTAATATCGATATATCGATCAATAGTGATTAGTGAAAGTTATTACTCAAGTCGGAACTATTAATCTTCACAAATACCTTATACATGAAAAAGTAAATATCTTTTTGAATGCGTTTATTGATTTTAGTGTTTTATTTTAAAGATTTTATTTCAATACAAAGGACAATGTCGAAAATCGCCCCATGACCAACAAAGATTTGATTTACGTTATAATTATATGCATATTTTATAACACTCATAACAAATATTTGTATTCGACGGACAAATCAAAAATATATAAAAGTACGTTTGGAAACAAAACCAAATGAAGTAAAATATAGAAATGGTTATTGTTACCTTTGCTCGACTGAATAGAATTGAGTCGATTTTATGTAGGTATGTACATTTATTTATTTGTATAAATTAAGTTTCTCATAACTTACAACGTAAATTGGATTAAAACATTCGTCAATTGACTACTCACGCGCTGTCGCTTGTTAGTTCGTCGTGTTTTTGACTTGCTTGATAATTTCGCGATTTCTTGTTCTTTACAACGTGGCTATAATAACGTGCTTTGATTAATTGCAATAATTATTATTTTAATAATTGTATAGGTATGGACAATGTGTATGGCTCTAACGAATTAAATTGTTACCTCAACTAACCTCAAAATCTGATTCATTTTCATGTTTAATTCGATTTCGAAGCTTGTCCGTAGTAATTGATGTGGATGTACAGTATTTACTAATGGCTTATTATATGAAAAGCATTTTTTCACTGCTGTTGGTGTTGGGGCGAACAATGTATGGACGCAGAGCAATGTCCTTTCCTTATTTAAGGGTTAGCAGCCTGTAGCCTGTTAACTTTACTCTGTAAATTCCCAAAACCAAAAAAGGAAAAAAATGTAAGTATGTAAGTAGTTGTTTGTTATAATAAATATGTGCCATAAAGAAACTAACTCAAAATAAATTCGTATTTTGTTTCTTGTGATAGGTATTTGTTATGCAATGTATGAAGTTGGAGCAGCTAAAAACGTGTAATAGACTATGCAAGTAGCGTTATTTTTAATATTATTTTATTTGAATTTTATTCCTCTAAAGCTGGGCTCTAAGGTTTTACTCGCGTTATGGAATCTACGATTGTATAAAAAATACAAACGACAAAGTACCTAAATAATATACGAGTATGTAGGGTAGGCAGGGTAGGTAGGCTTCGTACGGTTTTGAAGTTTTTTTTCATTTTAACTATAAAATTTAAAGCAGCTGATTACATATTAACCGACTTCAAAAAAGGAGTTTCTCAATTCGATGCGTATGTTTTTTTTGTGTATGTTACGCGATTACGCCGCCAATTGCAGACCGATTTTCATAATTCTTTTTGTATTCTCAAGATTATACTCCAATGGTAGTTCCACGGTTACCAAAGTTAAGATCTGATGATGGGATCCCATAAAAATGGAACTCCTATTTAGTTTGTATGTAAAAGTATTAATTTATCTATCTAAAATAAAATATTTTTTGTTATTTATTTTTAAGTTAACAAGAGGTCGGTTCTTGTTTAAACAATTGTAAATGTCATTTTATGTTTAGTGTTTATTTTTTTCATAAAAGGATCCATTATTGATTCACATCTCAAATGAAAATCATTTTAATTCAGTATAACACTCATCTTACAAAAAGTTATTTTCTTTAGATAGGTAAATGTACGATAGATAAGTACTTTCATAACAAATAACAGCTCAGTCCTATAAAGTAGGACTTGGTAGGGATACCAAGTAAGTGCCTACACTATAAATTTCAAAGGAATACTGAAATAATTTACGAAACTTATCTACTAAAATATTATAAAGAAAGAAGATTTGTATTTTTGTTTGTAATGAATAAACTCAAAAACTAGCTCACTGGGAAGTCTCGGCGTAGGTATTTATTGTTAAAATGATTTTTAAAAATAAAGCTATTTTTATTTATTATATTTTTTTATTTTTAAAAACTACTAGGCTGATTTTTAAAAAAGTTTTTGACTAATAGGCATTCTATTAGTCAAAATTTTTTTTTAAATCAGCCTAGTGAATTATCACTGAGTAATATAAGGTTATAAAATAATTTTTCATACGGGAAAACAAAATTCCCTCACGAAAAACGAAAATAACGAACGCAAAGTTGCGAGCGGAAAGGCATTCAGGAATACCTAAGCAACGCAAAACATTACAAACGGTAAAATAATGATCTCGAGATCTCGCGCCGAGGAGTCGCGCGCTGCTGTCGTAGTGTGCGTGAGAATTTGCGCGTGTTGTATTTGTGGTGTAAACGCCAGACGGGAGGCAGAGCGGTGTGAAACAGATAGCATTTTAGAAAATACCTACTCGCGCCGCGCACGATTACTTCACAATCCTCTTAATGATAAAAAGCATGTACTTGCCGTTTTTGTTGACTTCAGCAAAGCTTTTGATACCTTAAAGTATAACACGCTATTTAAAAAGCTACAACAAAATGGCATACAAGGACCCCTTCTAGACTGGTTCAAAGACTATCACAAAGGTAGACATACGATGGTTAATGTCGCTGGGCATCTAAGTGATGAGATACCAACAGAAGAAGGCACGGCACAAGGATCAATAATAGCCCCATTAGAATACCTAATATATGTGAATGACATGTGCAACATATTCAGTGGAGCGTCGGTGTATCAATTTGCTGACGATACCTGTATTATTACAGCGCACGAGACGGTCCTAGAAGCACAAATAAATATGCAGCGTAACTATGATGCACTGTGCAAATGGGCGCATGACGTCGGGCTCTCAATAAATGCGCAAAAAACAAAGTTGATGCATATTCACTCACCTTACATAAAACGTAACGTTACCCCGATTGTTATAGCCCACGATCACCAGTGCATGCATGGTGCGCAACTTAGAGACATATGTAAATGTAAACCACTAGATCGAGTCCAAAAACATACATACCTAGGCTTAGTCATAGACCAATTTTTCAACTGGCGCGAACATGTGAACCATGTATGTAATAAGTTAAGATGTATACTGTCAAAGCTAAGTATATTAAAATATAAACTGCCGTACAATATACTTAGGATGATATATCTATCACTAGCCCACACTGTTATCAATTACAGCATAAGTAGTTACGGACGTACATATAAATCCTATCTTGATGACATATATAAACTACAAGTAAGGCTCCTAAAAGTTATAATGCCAATAAACAAAAAGGAGACCTTCAGAAACAACGAACATAAACTATTTAAGTACTGTAAAATTTTGAATGTATATAACATGGTGAAAATGGAAGATATTTGTCAAAATTATGATTACATTCAAACATTAACAAAGACAACTCGTCCAGGAAAACTTCGGAACATCTCCTACCTACCCACATTTGTCTTACCGAAATACAGTAACAACTATGGCAAGAGAACAGTGCAATACCTGCTACCGGAATTCCTAAACGAGTTGTCTAAGGAGGATCTCAACACTTTGTTAAATTTAGAAAATTATAAAAGTAGGTTAAAACGTTATTTATTATCAAATTAAGATTAGTATAGGTTAAATTAGATTAAGCAGTCTAAAGCGAGCGTCACTTCCTGAGCATAAACTCCATTGGGAGTTTTATCAGAGAAGTATATTTTTTTTCCATTTAAGTAATATTATTTGTACTGAATAACAATTTAAAAAAAAAAATGTCTACTGCTTATATAAACCAACTAGCTTTCCGTTCGCGGCTTCGCCTGCGTTATTTTTGTTTTCCTGTGGGAATTTTATATTTTACTGGAGGAAGACTCTGTACTAGGGTCGTCTGCTTAGGTACCTCCGTCTTACCTATTTCTGCCGCAAAGCAGCAGTGCTTGCATTGCTGTGTTCCGGTTTGAAGGGTGGTCACAGTACCCAGTAATTTCACTGCCATATGGCAGTGAAATTACTGGGTACTGTGACTTTACATCTGGTGTCACAAGTTGGCAACGTACACTGTGGTTCTTGTGGGGGTTGCAGTTTTGCTGCGAATCTCACAGGAGCTACATGTATTATATGCGACTGTTACCACTTACCATCAGGTGGGCAGTTTGCTTGTTTGCCAACTTTCTGCAAAAAAATAAAAAAATTCCCTCAGGAAAAATAGCCTCCCGCTCCCGGCTTAGCCCGCGTTACTGTTTTCCCGTGGGAATTATATATTTTCCCATAGGAAAAATAATTTTGTAGCCTATGTTAATCAGGGATAATGTAGCATTCTAATGGTGAAAGAATTTTTCAAATCGGTCCAGTAGTTTCGGAGCCTATTCAATACAAACATACAAAAATAAAAATCTTTCCTCTTTATAATATTAGTTTAGATTACATAATACTAAAAAGTTATATTAAAGGATATATGAAATTAAATCATAAAGGCTTTTTTGTCGTGACTGCAGGGTGCAATTTGCGATTTCTGCGAGGCGTGGGTGTGCCACGGCCGCAAGTGCCTCACCACACACGCCTGCAGCTGCCCCCTTGCCGACGCCGTCTGCTTGGAGTGTGAAAGAGGTACAGGTGCATTTTTGAAACAATAGAATTCGAATTCACATTCGAAATTGTAAGATTCGCATACGAATTTCCAAATTTACTATTTTGAATATTTAATCCGTGAATTCTGTAACGATTGGCCCTACCCACTGTGTGTAACGGTTTCTTGATAGAATTTGTTTTTAATGACAATACTGAATTCGAGTGATTCAAAAATCTTTAAAATTGGGAACAGCAGAAAATAATTTCGCACGTGATTTGTATTCGTGTTCGAATTAAAGATTAATTTCTATAATGATTCAAAAATGCGTCTCCAGATCGCGGATTCGCTTCACATAAGGGCCCTTTTACATGGCGACTTTTTACAGCGGTACAAACGCGCGATTGCATCGCGATACCCGCGATCAACAAGTATTTGTATCGATTCATTCTCGCGTTTGTATCGATAGAAACGCGTATTTGTAGCGCGGCTGCATCGCGTTTGCATCGAAGCAGCCACGCGTGAGTAGCGATGCACACACATGTATGTAGACACGGGGTAGGGAGGGAGTTCTTGATATGTGGATTTTAACATCCCATAATAATTAAATAACTTTTTCCTATGGTTTGTTAATTTTTTAAATATTAACTCACAATGTCCACACATCGTTCTTTCACTTATAAATGGATGCACCTAATCATTCCGTAGTCTACGTTTACGTTTCTTATTTAAAAGTAATAATATAATGCAGATGGCGTGATTGTTTAAAACTGTTTCAAGCGGATTCATCGCGCTGTGGCTGTCGACGAAATACTGCACACATTTTGCATCGTTGCGGTTGTATTGTATTGATATCGCGTTTGTATCGATGCTGTATCGCGTTTGCATCGCGATTCTATCACTACAGTTTATGCGGCTAGCTACTGAATCGCGAGTGCAGCGCGATTGTATCGCTTCTTTGAGTTGCGCGTGTGTGTAAAGGTAGACGATTTGCTACAGTATCGATGCTGCATCGCGACTGTATCGTTGGAAAAAGTCGTGATGTAAAAGGGCCCTAACTTAAACAGAAAATGGCGTAGCAATCGTAGCTTATATGCCACCGCGTAAGTCTGTACCAGCTTATACGCAACGCAACGTGTAATGCAACATGAAACGCGCATTTCATTAATGTGGACCACGGATGTGAACGCTCTGCGCATGCGCACACGAACCGCACATAAACCTACTCACCTCTGTTACCGGCATGCGCGCGAACACTGTTAG
Source organism: Schoenobius gigantellus (assembly GCA_963935595.1). Taxonomy (NCBI): domain Eukaryota; kingdom Metazoa; phylum Arthropoda; class Insecta; order Lepidoptera; family Crambidae; genus Schoenobius; species Schoenobius gigantellus. The sequence goes on along the minus strand of OZ012541.1, from coordinate 41,015,282 downwards.
TCCGTTGAAAACAAGTAGGTACGGACCATAAGAAGACAGAAAACTAACAATTTTATTTGTACATTTTTCTTACGAAATTGACATTCCGAAAATTCATGGATCGCTTCGCGCGTGATAATGCTCGCCGCGTGCGCGTGTAATGCGCAGTCCATCTTAGGGGAATTTTGTTGCATTACAAGTTACATTGCATAAGTATGTACTGGCTTTTATTGATTAAAGATTTCATCAGGTCTGGTCAGGGCTTGTTGTTGGTTTGTTGGAGACGCGGGTTCAAATCCCGCCCGAGACGCATATTTTTCTTTATTGATTTTAAAGCACAATATTAAAGCCGTGGCGGTATAATACCATGGCATTTATGTAAAATCAGCTTTTAAAAATACTTCCATAAATTTGAAAAAAGAAATCAGATACTAACAAGCATTTTGAATTGGTTTATAATGTTTTCACGAAGTTTATTTATTTATTAGTATTAATGTTTTTTTGTCATTGCCTAAAATAAGAAGTTTGCGCCTTGTCAGATCATTTCAGCGAACGAACTATACAAACTTTAGGCTTGCATTAATAAATGCATCTCAAAGTTGAGGTCGATCTTAACCTGTCAAAAACTTAGCTTATACCTAGATTATAAATTTGTATAGCATATATGCATGTAGTAATGTGGCGGTGTGCTCGCAGGGGTGTGGGAGCACGGTGGACGTGTTTACCGCTGCTGTTTCTGCCAGGGGTTCTTGTGTGAGGATGACCAGTTCGAGCACCAGGCGTCATGCCAGGTGCTAGAGGCGGAGACGTACAAGTGCCAGTCGTGCAATCGGCTCGGCCAGCATTCGTGTCTGCGCTGCAAGGCGTGCTTCTGTGAGGAGCACGTGCGGCGCTACGCGGCCAAGGCCAAATCCAAGGAGGCGCCGCCCTGCCCCCGTTGCCAGCTGCCCACCCTCGCAGTGGCGGACCTCAGTCTCTCCAGTGAGTGCTCCTTTTTTTAAAAATTTATATCCCTCTTTGTACACTATAAAACGAAACTTGCAAACTAGGGTTACAGGTTAAGTGGACCTAGATCCTTTGAGGGGAAGTAGTTTCCGTCATTTCTGATTGATTTCACCATGAAACACCCTATCTGAAACTTAACTGTTCTCAAAATATTTAACTTTTAAGGGTTTTACAAATAATTACGTATTTTTATTAATCTCAACAACTTAAATACAAGTAATTGAGCATACTGGGTCGTCACAGATGATTGATTGTTGATTAAAGAAGTAAATTCGTAAGAAAATGAAAAACTAGAACCGTTTCTTGCCGCACTAAACTCCAACCTCCTTATTACAAAACATGGACTAAAGTTAGTCCTGGTTTAAACCAGGACTAAATTGATGCTGTCTCTATCTATGTATATTGACACAAGTGAAAGCGCACTACTTTTAAACCAAGACTAACTTTAGACCAGAGGGCCTATTACCGATCTCATGGTTTTGCAAATGATATCATATTATGATATCATAGTGCAAAACGAAAAATACGATTTCCGGTCAGATTTTTGATCATTTGTTCATTATTTAATGATGACATCATTGAAATTATGCCATAGTGATGATATCATTGGAGATCGGTAATACAAAATGCAGCATTTCATGACTTCTTTTTCACAAATTTATACCATGTCATACGATGAAAGATCCATAATTGGCCTGCAGGTTTAAACCAGGTTTTGTAATAAGACCGCATAAATTATGATATTCGTGTTACGTGATTAGAGGATAACCCTTTATCAAATATTGAAATTTAATAGAAAATATAAATATTTTGTTTATGTTTCAATAATAATTGTCCTATTATGGAATATTAAAATATCCTATAGTAAAATTATAGTTTAAATGATATATTTTAAATGAAACATTCTGTATTGCAGCACGCACACATCGCTACGGGCGGCAGGCAGCGCCAACGGACCATGACGACGACGCTCCCGCCTACTCTGGTAAGATGCTTCTAGTGTTTGAAAACATTGCAGCCTGCTACTTCTCAACACCGTGCTAGATATACGGCCTAGTCTAGTACAACTAGCACAGATTACATATACTATAACGGATGTCATGTAATATTCGTGTTCATGATATTCCCGGTGCTCGAACTGGTTATGTGGATTTTAAAATGTTTTAGAACAGACGCCCAATCCCATACAAAAAGGCGAACCTGCGTAAGGACCTGCTGCCACCCGGTGGTAGCACTAAAAGCTACATTTTGATTATCATAACCAAAGCATGCTAATGTGGACAAAGCAATGTTCCGAATTGAATTAAATGCTATACTTACATATTTAAAAAAATCGAAAACATTCTATTATTTATTAAAAAGAAATATGGATTCAGAAAACAAAACTTTTTGAATTTTACGTATTATAATTGACGTAGTCAACTCATAAGCACTTGATATGTTTTCAACAACTCATAACAATTTTTACATACCCATTTGATACAAGCTATGCCGTCTAATCCGTCTATGCAGTTTTGGGTCGAACTAATTATAGTTTGTTTCTATCGGTACCCTATGCAACTTCTATATCATCCGCATTTGGTCCTGCCTCCCTAGCACGTCCACCAAAACACGATATGATAAAGCGGTTTATCGCGGCGAACAGTCAAAATACAATAGGGTTTCGACGTATTTTGACAGTTCACCGCGATAAATCGCTTTATCATATCGTGTTTTGGTGGACGTGCTACGGGGGCTTGGCTTTTTGGTAGGGGAGATATGTTATTAGGAATGGAGATATACCGGATCGTTAAAAATATAAATCCGTGGACATGGATGCGAATACGGATCATTGGTATCCAGATCCGCGATATGGACTTCAACTTTTTTACTCAATCGGTGCGCGTGTCTTTAAACGACAGTTTACACTTTGCTTTCAGTAGGGCTAGCACGCAGGGGTATCGAAAATCGAATCGAAATCCGAATCGAGGAGTTTTGTATGGCAATTTAATTACCGCCACGGCGGTGTGTAGCAGAACTAAAATTTGGAAGCACGAAGGCATGACGTTTTCGACTGTATTCGATTCGAGCCCACTCGATATCGAATTCTAGCTGTTTGTATGAAAATCGGAAGCACGGACCTCCATTTGACGTACGGTTTCGGACAATTCGATGCTTGTGTATCGAAAACCGTCTCACTAGCAATTTTACAGTGAGAAGTAATTCATTTATTTTTATTTTTCGAACAAATATTAAAATAAAATGTGAAGAATGCTCAGAGGCCCCCTTCCGAGCTACTATATGCCGTGGCGTATGATATAGGCACGAAGAAGAGAAAAGGAACAATTTAGAAGGTTAGTTTACGTTTATTACATTGCTAATATTTTGTGGTTGTTTTGTGTGATGACTTTGTTATTTTTTTAGTTAATCAATGGTTTCGGTGCATAATTATTCCGGTATCGTTTCAGGGACATTAATCTAAGATTGTTTCTTCGTAATACTTATGATCCGGCAAAAATAAACCATCGGGAGTTTACAAAAAGGTATAGGCTCACCAAACCGGCATTTAATTATTTATGTTGATTGCTGCGGGAAAAAACTAACCTAAGGCCCACCAAAAACATCTAATGTTTCAAAAGTTCAATTCAAAACTTTAGAAAAGTTCGATGTGCGTTCAAATCTTTGGATGCGGTCCATATTCAGATAACAGTGCAAACGTTGGCATGCATGCAAACATCCTGTTCAAATCGTTTGCACTGCTCACGGACGGACGTAAAGCCGAAACTAGACGGTTAATTATTGCTTTCATTTTCGATGCTTCATCGATGAATTACTGAAAATGAAATCTATAAATTGACGTTCATCGGATTGTGCCTTCGCGATGAAAGCGTCCGGCTTCCGATTATTTTCAGTAGCATCTTGCATCATTCATCGGCAATTAACGATAAGTGAAACGTCTAAACAGCTGACAGCTCATTCACAGTTCATTTCTCATACTGCCGGGTCGCCACGGGCGTTGTGTTCTCGCGGGAATTTCACGAGGAATGAAATAATAGCCTTCATCAAAAGTGAACCGCCTATACAAACAACGCAATTCACTGTTTATCGCTCACTATTCTTCGCAGAAATGAATCGCTTTTGATGAAGCGTCTAAATTTGACATAAGCACTGATCAATTTTGGACCAAGCTTTCGTTCTGTCAGTCTGTCAAGTTGATAGTCAATGTTATTAGAAAGAAATATTGGAGGAAGACATGTATTGACCTCCAGTATCTTTACAGAGCACTTCTGTGTGTATTGTAGATATTCTACTAATAATATATACTATTAATACTATTATAGTACGAATCAAGATAAGAAAGTTTCCGTGACAGGTCGAATTTTTCCGTTTCATGCATACTAGTTACCGTGATTAAAAATATTATGTTTTAATCATATAATTTAAGTTATTTTTATAAAAAATGCAATTTTTAATTCTACATTAAATAAAAACAAGAATATCAGTCTAGTTAAAAAAATTATAGCTCGAGAAAATATTTGTTTAAATTTTACAAATAAACTATTTGTGTAAAGTATAAGTTCCGATTCACGACTCAAATAAATACTTAATAAAACAAATATTTTATCAGAATTATAAATAATTATATTTAACTGGACTGATATTAATGTTTCTTTTTAATGTGGAATTAATTGTTGCATTGTTGATAAAAATAACCGAAGGAGAAACGAAACATAATATTTTTAATCTCGGAAATAGTATGCATGAAACAGAAAAGCTTGACCTGTCAGGGGAACCTTCTTATCTTGATTTGACTATAATAATAATATTTTCTAATAAATTAGTGTAAAAGATACTTACCTATTCGTAAAGTATGGTGTTATGTTTCCGAACTTACCACACCACACAACTTGTTAGATAGGTACCTAACTTATGTTTTTTTTAGTTTTTCGCGGGATTCGGTACTTTTCAGTTGGGTGGGTGCTGTATTTTTTAATATGACGTGTTGTGTTGAAGTGTATTTTTGATGTGAAATCAGTGTAGTTTCGTGTCAAAAAGGAGGACTCGGCTGTATGGGCTAGATTCCTATCGCCTTCATAAAACTTAAAACCAAAAAGCTATGGCTTATTATCGAGAGTTTTCGATAGGAACCAAACGTTACTCCCGAGTACTCGATATCGACTCGATAGGGGTGCGTGCTGCCAATAATTCGATGAATCGAAATCGAATCGAGGTGAGTTACTTTTCGATTCGATTTTCGATACCCCTGCGTGCTAGCCCTACAGGACCGAAATATTTCGACTTGCACTACGCGGATTTTTTTGTTTAGTGTTTAGTGCGACACAGGGCAGCATAGATTACGTTTGTATGTATAGTTAAAAGATAAATTATAAAGATAGCTTAATTAATTTTTACATTGTATTTTTATCTTTGTATTAATTTCATATCATTCGAATAAATTGATTTAATAAAAAACAAATAAACTTGGAAAGATGGAAATAAGATCAAATATTAAAGGCGAATTTAAAACATATTTATGGTAGTTTTAAGTTTTGTTTAACAGAATAACAAGCAGTCGAAGGCATGACATTATAAATGATTTCACTTATTATTTATATAAGAAATTAAAAAATAGATAGTACATAGTAAAAATTGCATATTTTTATATTACATAATATGCTGGACCACCCCTTTACACCTTCCCTGGTAATCCCCTCTTTAGTTTCAAATATGAAGTTCTAGTTTTTAAACCTAACATAGTTCTAAATATCGGACTAAATAAATTGACTCCTGAAGCAAATTCATCCTTTAGATTACAGGTAGATATTAACAACTGGTCAGATAGGCTGCATATATATACTGATGCCTCAAAACTATCGGCAGATAGTAATGTCGGAGCAGCTGTATGGATCCCTAGTTTAAAAATTGTTCTGAGCTTCAAATGTCCTCCTGAAACCACAGTATTCACAGGCGAATCTATCGCTCTATATGAAGCTGTTGCATTTATTGAGTCACATGGATACAGCGGTTCGGTGATTTTTATTGATTCACGTAGCGTACTAGAAGAATTGTCAAGATTCCCACTTCGTTCCAGGAATATATCCTACTTGACATTGAAGACCAGGGAACTGCTGTTTCGATGTGACTCACAAGGCAAGGATGTTGCTATTGTTTGGATTCCTGGACATTGCGGTATCACAGGAAATGAAAATGCTGACGCATGTGCTAAACAAGCCACATCACTAGGCTGTCTGTCTTATGATAAATGCTTTTCTCAAGATATCCGTTTATCAGCAAAATCAGATTTATGCAGACAATGGCAACAGGAATGGAATCATTCTCGTTCCATAAAAAGAAAATTCTATGGTCGCATTCAGTTGGATGTCCCTACTAAGCCATGGTTTTTTAAATACAAATCAGCCAATAAACTTACCACCTCCACTATAATCCGGCTACGCCTTGGACATGTATGCTCCCCAGTTTTTCTGGCTAAAATACGCATTGGAGATCATTCCATATGTGAATGTGGCTTAGACGAAGGCACCGTGGATCATATTTTCTTTAATTGCCCGAGACAACAAACATCACTACACTGAAAGAAATTTTTAGTAACAAATAACAAACATTTGAGTAACCTATTACATAAAAATAGTGACTTCACAACTAATGTTACTAGTAGCCAAATTCAGTTTTGTAAAAACAGTTCTGTTATCTATAGCCAAACAAAAATAATTACTTTCCACCAAATATATAAATCATAAGTTACCAAAGTGTTTCGAGTAAATTACTAATATAAGTGTATTAATAATAAAACTTTTAAGTAAGAATAGACCAAATCTATGTTTACCATTTACGAAACTGTTTTGTTATAAATAACTGTTTCTTCAATATTAACATCACTAAACTGTTATCATAACTAAACTATTTTGCTATCTGTTACTAAACTTTCGATTAATTATAACTAGATTCTCAGATTAGTATAGCATCAATATATTGTAATCATGACCAAACTAATTTGATACCTGTTACTAAACTTGTGATTAAAATATAGCTAGAGTTTCAGATTATTTACAACATCACTGTTATGTAATCTGTAACTGAACTTTTCAGTTAATAGTTACATTACTTTTAGGTTACTATAGCGGTTTTTTCCTACAGGTTTATAGCTTGTAGCCAAAACTAATAATATGAGAATTTTCAGCAAGAAAGGCAAGCGCTGTTGAATCTCCTCATATATTAATTTCGACTACAAACTTGGGACAAATTAAAAACTAAATTGATTTGTTCAAATAAGTGAGCATTCATTAATTAACAAATTAATTAATTACAGAAAACTTTTAAGTATATTGATCAACAAAAGAAATAATCACAGAACTATAAATAACTACGCCTCAACACTAGGCGCCATCCTCTTTTGGTACCCTTGTCCAAAATATTGTTGGAACTGCAGCTGGCAATGCTACCAGCGTGGTGGCATCGGAGATCGTGGTCAATTCGACTAGTGACTTGTACAATTATTATTCGAAATCGTCAAAGCGGCATAGTCCAGTAGCTCTTCATAAGACTGTAAAATAAAAACATGTTTAAGTTATCTGCATTAAAATAAGAAGCAAATGAAAAAAAATATCACTGGGGCATAAACACCAGCTCCCTTATTCGCTACCTTCGGTTGCTCCGAACTCTGAACTCCGAACTGTCATTGTGATATACTACTGAGTGTATTACACACAAAACTACTCGCTGAAATAGCAATGGCAACGTGAGTTTTGTTATGGCAGGGTTTATTATAGCAGTATGATATTGTGTTCAAAATGACAGTTCGGAATTGGTAACCGAAGTAAGTGAATAGCTGAGTACACATTAGTCGCACAACTGTACGAAAAACGGACAAACATTTTCTTATAAAAATCAAAAAAGTTTTGTTCTGTTCACTCACCATCCAAAAATTTTAAATAGTCATTTCCAAGCCCCACAACTTCAGATAGTAGGAAATTTTTTCCGCAGATTCGTTTGCTTCGGGGGGCTGCATTCATGAATACGGCATCACCATACAGCTTTGACTCTTCATGTGTACCATGATTCTTCTCTATTTTTGAAAAATATCACAAAGTTACCACTAAATGCCACTTGCTTTCTGCGAACTAGTGCGAACCGCAAGGCCGGTAAAGCGAAATGAACATTATGTTCCTGCGTGTCATGTTTGATGCAAGTTCGGGCGGGAAATTACAATGTTTTTTGTTACACGCAGCATCACTTTAATTACCTCTGACATAACTATTTTGTTCTGGCTTACAAAAACATTGTTGTAATCAACATTATTAATACTAGTTGTTTTCAATAAAATATTTAATTTGTTTATAGCAACTTTGTAACACGATCTTAAACAATACTATTCAGTTGTAAACAATTTTTAGCTATGGTAATAAATAGCACAATAATTATGTAAAAGCTTAATTAAAGTTTAGCCAACTGTATGTTAGAAAATACTCTAAGTTTGTTCAATTATAGCAAAGTACTGTTATGTTACAAGGTACCGAAGTCGAATTTGACAGTAAATAACAAAAACTTTAGAAGTTCATAACCAAAATTAAATAACTGAAATGATTTTGTAAATTGTAACAAGCCAGGTGATCTAAACATAAATGAAATTAATTTAAAAGTTAACAAAGTTTTGCTAATCTTTATTTAACTCAACTAGTTTAGTTAATTAGTTTTTTCAGTGTATACCACCTACTTCCTGATTTCATTCCACGTCCTGTAAATATGAATTTCCTGCTTACTCAAATGAACACCCCATTTTTAAACATACTTTTTAAATTTATTGAAAGAAATCAAATTAAATTATAAAATAGTAGACCCTACAACTAACTTATTCCACATTTTTTCTTACCTCATTTTATTCTCCAACATAATTCACCTACAATTTTACAAAATAATTTCTAACCATAACTTCAAGCCGCTACTAACTATTTAATGTTCGCTCTGCTTTGCCCACAGGTAGCCCAACCGACCCAGCATTCTAGTATTACCGCTAAATCTTATGAACCTAAAACATGTTTTCGCTACTCGACATTGGCAAAATTGTCACACCTGACAGAGGCCATACAACCTAAAAATTGAATTGAATGTGCTATATTTGTTAAAAGTCTAGCTTTTATAAAATATAGCAATATAAAATAGCAATTTAAGTAATATAAAAGACATCGACGAACTACATGATTTTTCTAATGATTATTTTCATACCATTAATTAGTTTAGGTATTTACAAACTAGCAATGATTTGTGTTATTTAATCAAAAAAATCAGTTTATTAGGGATTTTTCATCACAAGTGAGTTGAAAAACGTTGTACAATACTGATGTAATACGTCATTGTCGTCGTTATGTACTATTAAAGTGGTTCTTACAGAGATGAACTGAATGAAAAAAAATCCTTACTCCTAAAACAATTGGTCCGTCAATAATTTTTCCTGTATCGCATTCGCTTAAAAAGGTCTTTGAAATATTGCTTCTGTAAAGTCCTTTTATTTGAAATATTAACTGCATACGCATACAACAGGCTTTTCGTCATATTCGCCGGAATTAATTTTAGCCACATTTGTCTAAACCATTTTTTGGTATACTTACTTACTGGAACTGTAAATGCATAACTTTAACTGAAAGAACTTAATTGTGGACACCCTTAAACTATTCAAAATCAAAGCCCGAAATGACGTACTAATGTCATTGTCAAAATCACTCAAACACCATTTTCACTATTGTTGCCAGTGCTCTAACCTTAAAGACTACAATTGTCACTTTTTGGGATATTTAAATTCATTATCATCATCACAGCTCATACACGTCACCACCGAGAGGCTCGATGCCGCACTACTCTTTAAAAACTATCCTACTAAATTCGAAGATTTTTCTTTCAAATGGCAATGGCAGAAAGGGACAAACGGCCTCCCTTCTGGCTATCCCTCTCGGCTCGTTTTTGCCTCTATCATGTTGGTGGCCTACATTGAGTCATAAGCGTATGTGATATGGTGTATTTTTGCATACGTCATTTTTGATGGAGCTCAGACCTGTTTTGATTATTAAGTCCATAAGGCCCACAGATAAAGCTCGCTTTCACCTTCGGCCTCATCGTTACTTACCATTAGGTGAGATGAAGACCAAGAGATTCCCTGTCATATGTAAAAAAATAATCCAAATGTTTATTAAATCCAAATGTGTAAATGGAAATTAAAATAGTATTTAATTGCTACCTTATTACCTACGTTCATTTAGAACTAGCTTTCCGCTCGCGACTTCGCCCGCGTTATTTTTGTTTTCCCGTGGGATTTTTTTTCCCGTAGTAAAATTACCCTATGTCCTTCCCCTGGTCTCGAACTAACCCTATACCAACTTTCATCAAAATCGGTTCAGAAATTTCGAAGCCTATTCAATACAAACAAACAATCAAATCTTGACGACACGGTTAGCGCAGAGGTCGAGTGATCGCCTACTGCGCAACGGGTCGCGGGTTCGATTCCCGCTCGGGACAGATATTTTGTATGGCCTACAGAAATTTGTTCCAGTCTGGGTGTATGTGCATGTGATATTCTATGTTTGTAACTGCACCCACGACACAGGAGAAAATCCTAGTGTGGGGCGACGTTTTAAAAAAAAAAAAAAAAAAAAAAAAATCTTTCCTCTTTATAATATTATATTAGTATAGATTTAGAATATGTAACGATTAATGAAATTTAATAATAAGATTCGTTCAAGATTCCCACAAAAAGTAATGGACCTTTCTCCTCCATCGGATATCCGCGGAGACAGATATTCGGCACATTACTAATTAGGGGATAACGTATGTAATTGTCGTTCTAGTAACCAAATCAATTATTCTTTACCTTAAAAATCTAACCTATTATCTTATTCCCATTTAATCTTGATTCATGTCAAACAAATTTTCAAACAAAATAAAAATAGTTTTAGCCGATTCTGATTTGTACTATTTATTTGTAATTTTAAGTTACTGGACTAAGCAGGTGAGGTTTCATTTTTTCAAGTAGCGCGGCTTAAAAATGTTAATATTTCTTTAAAAGAAACGTAAAACGCGGTCAGCACCAGATGTTAGCACCAAAAAAGTGGTGATGCTCATGCATCTAGAATGCACCTTATAAGAAAGTTGTCAGTTTTAGGCGCATAACACATTGCACCGGACACCGCTGCGGTGTACGGAGGGACGAAAACCGCATGCGGCTGCGGCGGCACGGAACCGTGCCACCGTACGGTTTGCTCCGTATCACCGTCCGAAGCTGCGGTGCACGACGCCCCGCATCGCCGCATTATCTATGGCGAGATCTATTACACGTATGCACGTCCTTTCTACGCAAAAATCCGTACGATACTGCGGCTCAGTGTGGCATACCCCGCGGACCGCACCGCATCACCGTCCGGGAGTGCGGTGCCGTCGCGCGCGCCGCACAACCGCACGGGCATGCGGTGTGAGTGTGTTATACCCTGCGGTTTTTGTATACAAATTAAGATTCTTCAGTCAAAATTAAAAACCGCAGCGCCGCACACCGGAGCGGTGTCCGGTGCAATGTGTTATGCGCCTTAATGTGTGTTTTATTTGGTTGTGTGCAGGCGATTACTACACGTCGGAGGGAGGCGACTACTTGTACACAAGCTCGGACGAGTCGGACTCGGGATCAGACGAGTTGGATGAGAGCTCAGACGACGAGTCGGCCGACGAGCGTGCCGCTTAGTCGCAGTTGTGGGCGGTGCGTTGACTCTTTCACCTGGCCTCTTCAAATGTACAAAGTGCTTGATTATTCAGAATTAATGTGAATTCGCGATGATAACACATTCTTGCAGTGCTACCTTTATCTGTTCAGTAGTAAAAAAATTGTTAGTTAATGTGATTTCATATCAATTAATTCCTAATCATGACAAAAAGTTGAGCCAAAAACCCGAAGCAAAGGGGCAACGCCTACAAAACCTTACAGTCAGACGTAAAAAAAGAATTATCTGTTCATGAGTCTGCTTGCACCATAGACTGTACTAGACTCTAGCCATTTACTGTCTAGAGGCCAGGCAGGAATTAAAAGAAGCAATGTCCTCGTTCAGGTAGGATACGGCTGATTTGACTGAATATCTTCCTAAAGGACTGAATGAACAGTAGTAATAAAAATGGAGCTGTTTCCGGTAAACAGCATTATCTAGACATTACACGTTTCTATACAATGATTGTAGTTTTTTATTTAAATACCTCATGTATATTACCTATTATCACGTACTTATATTTGTATGATGATCGCTTCAACTTTAAGAACATTTTGTGTAATTGTTTATAATAGGGATGATGACTGAATTCAAATTTTCACGTCTCGTCATAAAATATTAAAATACCGTAGAAAAAAAAAAAACAATCCTGTGAAATTAGAATTAAAATCGGCTTAGAAATACATTAGATACAAGCATTTTAAGTTGTTAATTTGGAAGCGATTAGACAGAGAGATCCGACATCAACCGTGACGTCATTGTTTAGTACGGCCATATAAACTCCATGTAAATTGCCGTTTTGCTAGAAAGAGATGGAGAAAAATTTTTAATACCTTATATCTTTTTTTTTTTAGATATTCGAAAACCGATGTTTTCTTTCAGTTTATTATACGAATGAGCTTCTTTAAAAGCAAAAAAAAATTTTTAGTCATCGTGCCCATTACAAAAAAATACTAATTTGTTGTATGTACTATCGAGGTCTCTCGTGCCTTACCATTTTGTAGAAATATTCGTTTGAAAGCGGATCGCATCGGTTACTACGATTTACTACGGCCAATCATAGACAGACATCTGGTTTCATTGAAATCGCTCTTGGTGTCAGTCTGCTTTACGCATTACTATTGGTGAATGAATGGAGCGGGGCGTGGTCTGACGCGATTGTCATCGTGCAGTGTGCAAGTGACTTTCGACGTAGGACAGGAGACGCATTTTTGAATCATTAGAAATGAATCTTGAATTCGAACACGAATACAAATCACGTGCGAATTTATTTTCTACTGTTCCCAATTTTAGGGATATTTGAATCACTCGAATTCAGTACTGTCAACTACTGTCAATAATAATAAATTCTATATATGAAACCGTTACACGCACAAAAAATCAATTTCGGTACGTAATAACATGGCAATAAGTCATTAATTTTAAAAACCAATGATGAATTGCATGTAAAACGGAAGATATATAAGTTGAGTACATTCTACTAGTAGAAATCAAAAACGAGTGGGTAGGACCACTCGTTGCAGAATTCACGGAATAAATATTCAAAAATAGTGAATTTGGAAATTCGTATGCGAATCTTACGATTTCGAATGCGAATTCGAATTCCATTGTTTCAGAAATGCGTCCCCTGGTAAGGTGCCAGTGTCCTCGATAGTACAATTCATTCGATATTGACAAAGGACAATGCCGTTTTTTGTGTGGAAACGTGACCGAAAATGTAGATAGATAAATGAAACGATTACCTACAGTCAGCTGAAAACTTCTACATTATGGGTTCGAAGAGTTACGGCTGAAATACAGAGCGGTTAACTTATAATATATAACAAAGTTCTTCAAATTACAGGTCCTCACATATAGAAACTAGTTTGGCACTGAAATAATAAACGCACACAGAAAATTACAATCATAAACCTAGAAACAACTTAATTATTGAAAAAGCTTTGGCTCATTAGACGATTCGTAGCTGCACATTTCGTTGCAAATAATTTTTTTTTAAAAAGGCTGAAATCGGTTTGGCAGGAACTTTTAGGGAGATATGTGACAAAAGCTCTGGACAGTCAATGGTTCCAGAGGTAATTTTAAGTAGAAACAATATCAAATATTTCGCCACGTAGCGCTAGTCTTCCTCTAGCGCTACGTCGGGTTTTTATGGTTCCGTACCTCAAAAGGAAAAAAGGACTTATAGGATCACTTTGCTGTCTGTTCGTCCATCTGTCTGTCTGTTAAGACCCTTTTTCTCAGGAACACGTGGAGGTATCAAGTTGAAATTTATATCAAATACTCGGGTCTACTGTCCCTTGGAGCTGTGAAAAAATCAAACTTCTAAGCCAACGCAATCAAAAAATACAGCCGTTTATGCCGCAAATTTTCGACACTCGCAAGGGAATCAAAACCTAGAGGGAAGTATCCCGTGAACTCAGAATCTTGAAATTTGGTACGAAGTAACGTCTTATAGCACAGATAAAGGAAAAATTGCGAAAACCGTACATTTTTAGTTACATCATATAATTAAAATATTTTTAATAATTTTGTACGGAACCCTCGGTGCGCGAGTCCGACTCGCACTTGGCCGTTTTTTTACATAAATCAAGATAGTATTTGGAACCATACTGATCTTTGATACGAAAGCATAAGTAGGTATCTAATAAAATTCTTTTGGACATTTTCGATTCGCGAAATATATGTTTTATATCTCGGATTAAAAAATCTGACTTGCATATTCCAAATGGAAACGTACTATATCAAGATAAGAAGGTTCGCCTGACAAGTCGAACTTTTCCGTGTCATGCATACTAGTTTCCGTGATTAAAATATTATGTTAAAAAAATATAACATCTCCTTCGGTTATTTTAATCAACAATGCAACAATTCATTCACTTATACTTTACACCAATATTTTATTTGTAAACATTAAACAAATATTTATTATAATTCTGAAAACTAGACGGATATTCATGTTTTTATTTAATGTGGAACTATTTTTTTCATTTTTTATAAAATAACCTAGAGATAAATTTATATATTATATTTTTAAAACATAATATTTTTAACCACGGAAACTAGTAAGTATGCATGAAACGGAAAAATTCGACCTGTCAAGGGAACTTTCTTATCTTGAATATACTATAGTGAACAATAGGATTTTCAATGTTTTAATTTAACTAAAATCTTGAGTGTTATGCATTATAAAGCCTAGAGTTTAAATGGCCGTAGACACAATATTATCAATATGTGTTGTGTATTGAACACTAATTTATGGTCATGGTAGACGCCCAAATCACAAATGCATTCACTTCGCTGAAGTGTCACCCCGTTCAACACATAACTGAAACGAACTAGATTAATTTTTCTGGAAAACGTAACAGTAACTATTACTACTATTTACTAATATTTACAAAAACATAATGGACGTGCAGGATGTGATCTATATGATAAAGATATTAAAACCTAACGGTATAATTGTTGGCTATCTTATTAATGACAGGTATTTGTCGAAATACGATTTCAGCAATTGGGTAACTCGTTCTATGGAAACGATGGGAAATGATAGCTTTGGTCCAAATCGTAACAAGTTTTTCAGAAATGATTGAAAAAAACTTCTGTGTTAGAAGGAGCTTTCCCATTCTTCTGTAGTTTTAGTTCATTTTTAGTAAACAAATGAATTTGATAACGTCGCTTATCACTGTTAACTGGCGATCGTCGATCGTCGTCATCGATCATATGGACCAAATAGCACAAATAGTTTCACTTCGTCTTGAACCCATTATCGTATGTAACAAAAACACCTATTTTATAACAAGGAAGTGCGAAGCGACACCTTAGGCGCTGGCCACACAGAAAAGGCGTAGGGCGAGGACGCGTCGCGGACAGGGCGCAGACAAGTGACGGTGCCCCACTTATTCTTGTTTATTTTTTCCGGAAAAGCTTTTAAAGCGAAAAAAAGGATTTTTAATTATTATTCATGTTACGCAATGTATGGCGCGCCGGCATTATTTTTGTTCCACTCACAACGGCGGGGACGTTCGATGACCCAGACAGCTATTTCGCGCGAAGTATGATGGAAATGTAATACGATTTACATTCCGAAATTTATTTTTTGTGTAATTATTGTGTTTTTTTACAAAATATAATTTGTAAACGTTAACTAACTTTTATTACACCAGATAATTTAGAAAGAAATACTTAATAATAAAATCTGAAAATTTATGAATTTTCCGGGAGAAAATATCTGTGATTTTCAAATTAGGGTCATGGTCTGAACTCACTGTTAAAAGAAACGGGACACCGTCACTTATACCCGGTATAAGTATTTTAGGGTCATATAATGAAACAATAATTGGGAAATATTTCTTAAATGCTTAGAGCATTTAACCTGGAGATGGTACGCAACAAATTGCAGTATATATTTTTCTGCCACATTTTGCGGGAGGCGAGGTAAACAAGCATGGCACACTACGAAAATCTAGAATCTAATTACAGATACGCACACTATGGAAATATTACCTTACAATAAAGAAACACACACACATCGACAAATTAACGTTATAGCTGCGCAATCGCCCGCAAATTATGCCCGTGTACTGTGTTGAGCTACCAACGTACCATTGTATCTTTCAATCGTGACGGCATAAAAATTACTTAAAAATTGTTCTTAAATAAAACACGTTAATATATATTTTATACCTACGTGTGATTTGAGTTACTGGATCGCCTTTTGCAAGAAGAAACTGCACAATTGAAAATGTTTTACGAGCTCGTACTTGCGATACGAAACGACACTAAATGGCATGGCAGCGGCCGCACGGAAACTAGTTTTATAACGTGTATGGTCATATGGCCAACGTATTTTGGTAGAGGGGTTCGCCCAGTCTTGCCATTTCCAGGTTAAATGCTTTAAGCTAGAATGGCATTGTCGTCGTCATAAATGACCTCAGCAGAGCTAGTGCTAAGCACATTTTGTGATCGATCATACATCCTGTAGCTGAAGGTTTTTACATGTCCCTGTAGATTCAAAATTTATCCACGAACCGAATTCTCTTGTATGTGTAAATCTTACCATAATGATGCTTTGCAAGATGCCCAAGGAAAGTTTATTTCTCAATTTATTTGTTATATGTAATACCGTTAATAACGCTCTAACAATCTTTGCAATATTTTCAAAACGTTGGCAGTTGGCAGCATCAGAATTCGTTATAATAGACTTCTGCAGGCCTATTCGCTAACTACGGTTGGTAACTAGAACTGTCATTTTTGAAAGACACTTTATATCCATTACTGGTTGAGTGATCTTATGTGTTACGGCGACGTTCATGATAGCAGTAAAGGCTGGACCAAACCAACGCGTGCAGCGGTGGCGTGCACGGTGGCGATCAGTTGTTGTGTAAGAACTTGTAGCGGACTGTTCACATTGTTACGTCCTCATCAATGTGAACACGTCGCTACAACTTCGTACACTTAAATGATCGCCACCGTGCACGCCACCGCTGCACGCGTTGGTTTGGTCCAGCCTTAATGGATATTAAGTTCCTTTCAAAAATTATAGTTCTAGTTAGCAACCGAAGTTAGAGAATAGGCCTGCTGAATAGAATTAGGCAGAAGAACTAAGTAATGTATACCTATCCACTGTTTGTTTTGTAATTGATTCCATTCCGACTTTACGTCATTTTATTACCATGTTCCATAAATTTTGCAAACTAGAATTTCAACTGGTCTTACTTCGGATGTGTCTTTTTTAGATTGAAAGTTGGACATCATTTTAAAATTGCAAGTTTAGTTTTATTCGATTCTGCTAATAAGTGACTTTTAAAAAATCTGCTATTAAGTGATGTTAATAAATCTAGGCCCCTAAAAAATCCCCCAAAAAAATCTTGCCCCTTTCAATGTTTCTTACCCCTAAATTTAGGGGGAAACCCCCAAGTTGGCAGCACTGTTCATCGCTGGAAACAATCTGTCGTAGCTGTAGTCGTAGCCTGCAAATCGTAACTTAAGCGGGGCTTACACAACACATGCAGTTCGGACCGACAGTTTGATTCGCAGTCCCAACCGTCATCCGATCTGTCGGTTTGGACTGCGCATCAAACTGTCGTACTAAATTGTTACAAAAAAGCGCCCTTCACACGTAAAGTTCGGAACGCGGGAAACAGCACGCGCCGTTCCATCCTTCGCTCCGAAACGTACGTGTAGATGCGCAGGACTGTCAGTTGGATCTGTAGGCCAATTACGGATCTTTCATCGTATGACATGGTATAAATTTGAGAAAAAGAAGTCATAAAATGCTGCATTTCGTATTATCGATCTCCAATGATATCATCACTATGGCATAATTTCAATGATGTCATCATTAAATAATGAACAAATTATCAAAAATCTGACCGGAAATCGTATTTTTCGTCTTGCACTATGATACCATATGATATCATTTGCAAAACCATGAGATCGGTAATAGGCCCTCTGGCGTGTCGAAGCGAGCGCATGTTTCACAGTTTTGTGCGTGCGTCTCGTGGGGACGCAAATAAAAAATATGTCGGTTTGGAGCGTCGAAGCAATTACGGAGTTCATTCCTTTGTTCCGTGAACATCCATGTCTATGGAAGATTAAAAGTAAGGACTACAGCAACAGGAACATGAAAAATAAAGCATACGACGAACTCGTTGATTTTTGCAGAAAATAGGTTTTGCCTCTGCTAATCGCGATTTAGTCACCAAAAAAATAGAAAATTTAAGAGGTGCTTTTCGCAAGGAATTAAAAAAGTAACGGAGACAAAAAGCAAAAGTGGGAGCTCCCAAGATGATGTAAATAAACCACATCTTTGGTACTACGATCAACTTTTGTTTACCAAAGACCAGAAACCTTAACGTGGCAACCAGCCGTTCATCGGCTGTTATACATTTTCTCATAACTGTATCTTGCTTGGTTATTTTGGGACGTACTAGCGCTAATAAACGATCAAAATCGTCACTATCCATTCTAAGGTAATTTTTAAAATCTTCTGGGTGATATTCTCTTAACTCTCTTAACATTGGTAAATGTCTGAATCTTCGTCTATATTCTTCTACCCACATACGGCGTTTTTTTCGGTTTAAACTAACTACAAATCCAGCTAACGCGATGACCAAACGAGTA
The DNA here is from genome assembly GCA_963935595.1 of Schoenobius gigantellus. Classification (NCBI taxonomy): domain Eukaryota; kingdom Metazoa; phylum Arthropoda; class Insecta; order Lepidoptera; family Crambidae; genus Schoenobius; species Schoenobius gigantellus. Next base: position 40,996,443 of record OZ012541.1, on the reverse strand, counting down.
TCCATTTTTCTTACTACTGAGGTAAAACTCTTAAAATTTATAATGTTCCACGCGCCAGTCGTAACTGCAGTCGAAACTCTAGAAAATCATTTTACACGCACGGTTCAGACCGTTTGCTTAATTATGTAAGATTTATCGGCGTTCCAAACCGTGGACACCTTTTTAGTCGTAAATAGCACAACAGTTTGATCCGCGGTCCAAACCGCACAGATAAATCCGCTGTTTGGAATGCAGTCCCAGATGCGTGGGTCCGAACTTTACATGTAAAGGGCGCTAAAATGTGACCACGGTTTGGAACGCGTTCCTCTCATACAGTCCGAACTGTGTGTGTAAACGAGTTTTCAACAGTATCGTCTGCAGTTTGGACTGGCCCGTGGAACGTTGTCGTGAATAACAAAAACAAACAACATTTCATTTCCATATTGAAGTCGGCGCCAAACGATGATCTCCTAGAAAGTCTTAAAAAGCACCGACTTCAATAAAGAAATGTGATGGTGTCTGCACCTATTCTAACATTATTTTTAACTTTTCAGTGTTTTTGAAGTCGGTTTTATTTTTTGTAAACAAAATATTTTTATCTATTTAGTGAATGAAATCTGGTATTAAATTCACCAAAAAGTTCCCTTGGTAATACGTACCTTTATGTATTCAAAAAACTGACCTTTAACTCCTAAAAGTTAAGGATCCTTAAAAATTACTAAATGGCCTCCGCGCTCCAAACCGATATTCCGCTAAAATTACGTTAACACAACACCGAGGATAAAACTGTTGGGCGATGCGTACGCATGGCATGCCAGCCCCCGTAGCCCGTAGCACGACCATCAAAACACGATATGAAAAAGCGCTTTATCGCGGTGAACTGTCAAAATACCATGAAAACCTATTGTATTTTGACAGTTCACCGCGTTAGACCGCATTATCATATCGTGTTGTGATCGTGCTAGGGGGGATGATCGAACTGTCGTTCTCGGCGCGCCGCTAGCTTTTACATGTTCGTTCCGAACTGACAGCTCGGAATGGCGCGTAGTGTTTTCTTCATTCCGAACTGCACGTGTAAACCTCGCTAATACGTATATCAGCTGAAGAGCGCCTTTATACAATACTACTCTAAGTTTATAAATTGCGTAATGGCCTCCGCGCGTTTTAGCCACCCACAACAAGTTAACGTTACCGTGCGTTTACACTGACAAAACATCTAAGTACCATACAACACGAAACATCTAAGTACATACATACAAGTATCATCCAACAAGTTGTAAAACATTACATGTTTTATGTTTGTCAGTGTAAACGTACGGTTAGGGAAACGGTATAGTAAAAGGATTTGAATTAAGGAATTTTAAAAGAATATGATCAGGAAAGTGAAAACACCTCTTTTATTTGTGATGTGCTGCCATTTTAACTGGAGGAGAATCGTCTCCTCCCATTAATTTAAGTTTGGTGGCAGAATTTCTGCAGCCGCTATCCCAATTCCTTACTACTAGTAATCATGCAATAAAATTATAAAACTACACTTAAAATGTTACAAAAAAGGGCTGCTAAAGAAATAATTCAACAACTTTTATATTTCCCTTTTAGCACTTTGAGCGTTGACGCCCTTTTGACCCTATAATTATAATTGAGAGCAGACAGTTTTCTCATGCATGATGATAACAGCGAAGTGACAGTTGTGGTTCCTATTATACCGTATAGTGCCATATTATAGCGCGCTATCTTTGTATAGCGCACATCGCGCGCTATGTAACTGCAGGGCTCGGAAACCGGTATATTTTTCGGAACGGTTCCGCCTAAAATACCTACAGAACAATTTGTTTCGTTTTCGTTCGAACAGAACGCTATAAATAACGTTTTTGTGTGGAAATGATCTCTATATCGTTTTTCGGTTAATAAAACGTGTTTTACCGTTTTTTTTTTCATTGGCTTTATTAGCCAATATTAAACTAAGAAATTACGAACATTATTACTATCATTCAGTTGATATTTCACGGCAGTGTGGCGTCGCCCTTTTACGATACCCCTTTTAACTTAATTTAACAAGAAAACCCCATTAAAAGCTTGGTCTACGATATCTTTTAATATATAAGGATCTACCATGGATTTATGGAAAGCTGGAAATGATTCAGAAGCAGAGCTAAAAAAGTATAGAAGTAAGTAGATAAAGATAATATATACCTGACTATTTGTTAACGTCAAGATTCTTCATTCCCTGGATTGGGGCGTAGATAAACTGTGAATCTTTGAATAACATATCGTAAAACTACCACCTATCTATATCAGTAAACAGATTTTCGTTACGGCGTTTCGTTTTGGGGATCCAGTTGGCTCAGCTGGGGTAACGTTTCTACAGCTGAGTCACACATATCTCCGTTTGTTAGTGAGAAACTCCGGAACTTGTTCGACAAACTAGCGCAACACTATTCCAGCAAACAGATTTTCCCTACCTCGCTTTGCTTTCGAGATCCAGCTGGCTTAGTTGCAGCAACTTTCTTTTGTATTTGATAGAGTATACTCCTGGGGTGGTCCCAAGGTCACCAAAGTCAGGATCTGTTGATGGGATCCCATGAAAATCGAGGAAAACACTAATTTAATACCAACTCACCGAAGGTGAGCTGGTATTAAATTAGAGTTTCTTTCACTAAAAAGATTTCATACACTAAAAAGTTAAAAATAAAAAATATTTTAACAAAAATAAAATCGACTTCAAAAACACTGAAAAGTTAAAAATAATATAAGAATAGGTACAGACAACATCACACTTCTATATTGAAGTCGTTGACAAATTTTAACACTTTCTAGGAGATCATCGTTTGGCGCGGACTTCAATATAGAAGTGTGATGTTGTCTGTACCTATTCTTATATTATTTTTACTTTTCAGTGTTTTTGAAGTCGGTTTTTATTTTTAAAGTGAACATTTTTGTTAGAGGTAAGTGTCCCCCCCCTCTATCTGGTAAACGGTTATTTATGGACACGTGAAAAAAATTACAACAGTAGTATATATAACGAAGTTTAAAGGAAAACTATCAGAGTTGAGTACTAAGTACAAACTAAAAAGTTATAGACGACTAACTTATAAAATGTACTCGGAAAAGTAAAATTTCATTGAAAATTAGTACTGAATATAAATTTACGAACCACGTGAAGTTAAGGAAATATAAAATCATTGCAGATTTAATAATACTAATAATGCCTAATTTAATAGCAACATATTTAGTAATCTGTGGCAATGTGTTGTGAGGTGTGAGTGTGAACTCTACTCAAGAGCGAGGTTACACCATCAATATTTCACCAATCAGTCTGGTGTGATTGACGCCAGACTGATCGTGTAACTCAGTGATTGATGAAATATTGGTGAGAATTTGATATTTTCTTCAGTCCGATGGAGATTGATGAAATATTGATCGTCTAACCGTTATATGTGTTCTGTGGTCAGCGCTCGGGCAGCGATGGAGGCACACGACCGTGACGGAGCTGCGGCCGAGTCACCGGGGACGATATATTCACCGTCATCCCCAGTTGAAGCCCAAAAAGATTTCATATTATATTTGGAAACATTACCAGTTTTGTGGAACAAAACTCACAAAAGTTGGCATTTGCAAGTTCTACGAAACCCTACACTGCGCGTGGCCCGACACGTGGCCGATTTTTTTACATATGGCAGAGCTCTTGACCTTCATCTCACCTGATGGTAAGTGACAATAAGGCGGAAGGTGGAAGCGAGCTTCACCTGGACTCCTCAACATTTGTTTGCTTTTATTTATTCTTCTTTTTATTTTACTTTTCTTGTTATTTTTGGTTTATTTTATCTTGTTCCCCTTAAATTTTTTTTGTGTTCCTTCTCTATAGCGTCATCTGTCGCTCTCCCGCGCTCCCCCGTACTCACGCGGCTCTCCTTACGGAAAGGCCGCGGCCGCGAAAGGGTACTCCCGTTCCTAGTTTTCCTACGCCTCCGCGCTAACCCATTCCGTCCATTATGGACACACACCTAAAGGCGACTGCCGCCTTCCTACTCCAGCAGTTTGTGGTGGTCTGCTATCTACACTCAGAAGAATAACAAGCAAGCTGCTTTATTAATTCTTCTGAGTATCTACATCACTGGGTGCGGTCCATAATCAGACGACAGTAAATCTATCGCGATCGCTTACAATTTGACAGCTATTGCGCTGTAAGCATAAGACTCGGTGCCTGCTTCCTTTTATAAAGGAGTAATGGATGAACTGCGACTATCAAATTGTAAGCGATCGCGATAGATTTTTTCTTAGACAAAAACCCACCGTCCCGTTCAAATCGTTTGCACTGCTCACGGACGTAAGCACTCAGATCAATTTTGGACCGAGCTGTCGTTCTGTGTGTCTGTCAAGTTGACAGTTAATGTAATTTGAAAAGAATAATTGGAGGGAGACATGTATTGTGCCTCCAGTATCTTTACAAAGCACTTCTCTATTCATTATAGAAAATGTAATGGAAAAATATATTCGAACAAAAATAAAAATAAAACTGATGTTGACATTGACAGTTCTGGAGGAACTGTCAATAATCTGTGGCAACGTGACGTCATACCGCTTACAAAATGCGCACATGAGCATTTTTGGACCGATTGTTTGCGTACAAATTGCGCACACGAGCGCTGATATCAAATTATGGACCGCACTCTATATCGTTCCTACATACGTAGTATCTCTATTTAGTTTGTGGTTCCTACCTAGGCCCTGTTCCGTTTCGAGACTACACTACTCACAGTACTCAGACTGCTCACGCCCGGACCGAATCAATAGACGCGATAATGATGCCAATGGACTCAATTCTGAAGTGGCCGCTAAATTGCCTAATTTTATTTAGGTGCCGCTAAACCATTATCCTATTCTACGGTAACTGTCAAATTCAACTGACATTGCTAAATTGAATCTTACGTTTCTAATTTTTGGACGGTCAATTAAACTTAGCTTTAGCCGTCCAAACGCTATTCCAGACGTGAAATTTTTACGCGTAAACATCCTAAACTGACTATTTTTAGCGGCGACTAAAATCATCCCGATTAAAATTAGAACCTTGCTAAAATCCGCAATTTTGGTAATGAAAATACAAATCCAAATGACAAATGAGGTAGAAATTTTTATTTTGCCCAAATTATTTGTTTTCGTCTTTAATGAATAGGTAAATAAAAATTATTTTTTAGTAGTTACAATTAAGTATATTGTTAAAAATAAGATAAAAATGTAGTTACATTAAATTTATTAACTGTTACAAACATTAACCTGTTTTAGTTTCTTTAACAACAATATCCATCAATTAATTTACTTTTAATATATTTACGATAGCAACCAACACAAACACAATTAAAACTAATTTTAGACATTTTAGAATTACGCTTAAGCTCTGCCTAAATTTAGTTAGCCTTTCACCGTAGAATAGCACTTGCTTAACCGGCCATTTAAATTAAGTTTAAATTTAGACATTTTAGTTTTAGGTTATTTAGACGGCGCGCCGTCTAAATAACCTAAAACTAAAATGTCTAAATGGCGGGCGCACAGAATTGAGTCCAATGGCATGCTATCGTCTCGGAATGATCGTGAGCGCGCTTATGTGAATAATATCAAAACAAACATAACCTCAAAAAGAATTAAACTCGTAATTTCAATTGTTTTCTATGATATTCAAGCTTTAGCAGTTTTTCATTGCCTTGTACCTATCTTTTACCATTTTCTGCTCTTATAGCGTCTTCAAGAGACAGTTTGAGGTAAACTACTTTGTTTTCTTCTTCAACAAAAACTGGTTATTCTAATGTCGTCAGTTTTTCCTTATATTAAATTAATTTTTTAGGATATTTGGCTTATTTTTGCCATCAATTCAAATACAGAGTAATTTTCAACCATCGAATTAGCGAACCAAAACAAAATGTCAATCGACAATGACATTTGACTCACGGTGCTGACGAATTCGGCCTGAGCACTGTAAACGTTGTTTATGACGCAATCAATGACGTCATCACATCCAACGTGAACGCTGTTGTCGCGAAACGGGCCGCCTGTTAGCGCGCTCACAGTGCTGATGGTCACTATAATCGCGAAACGGAACACGGCCCTACTATGTAGTTACTCGTCTGTGGTCTATTTTATTAATTTCTGACAGAGCGGAGGAGATGGATGTTAGTTTAGTTGATTTTTAGCAGAGCCGTATTTCGTACTGAAAACGGAAATAAAAAAACCTTTTTTGCGTCCAATTTTCAATGTAACAGTGGTCGATTAGGTGTTCATATTTATAACTGTTTCCGTCCAATAAAACCACCTGTATCACAGGTGATCGTCATGTCTTCGTCGTAGGGCAGTCAGTGAAAGTGCTTGGTGCTGTGACCGTGAGTGTGAGTGTGAGCATGGGCGTGGGTCTGCAGCCGCTGGAGTTCACGGAGTGCCTCGCGGATAGCCCGCAGTTCCGCGAGAACTTACAGCGCCATGAGAAAGAGCTCGAGCGCACTAGCCAGCAGATCAAGCGACTCATCAAGGAGGTCAAGGATGTGGTGCAGGCGGCCAAACGTAAGTATTCTTGTGTCTGGTGACAATCCATGCATTCATTCTTGATTAAAAATTAGCATATAGCTGTTATTTCATGGCCAGAATCTACCAAGTCTTAGTCACTATATTACAATGTTATAAAATGTAAATATTATTTTATTGATAATACAATGTTGAAAACATAGAAACACAAAGATCGGACTCTGCTCTATGGTTGAGTGCTTGATACAACGGTCCATCAGATATTTGAGATTTTTCTAAGTTTTTTAATGTATATTTGCCTTGTTGGTGTACTGTGATTGTTTTTATCCAGTGTGGTTGTGCTATTGGTTAAGGTAAGTAGAAGCTTTTTGTAATGTCTGATCCTCCTGACCCAGGGGAGGAGATGATTGGGCGCTTGTCGCACCATCTTCTCCGCTACTTCCTACTCAATCAGATATGCAAGACTCTGCTCCTTTTGTTGTACATGTGAATAAAATAGTTTCGGACCCGTCTGCGGGCAGTGTCTTTCACCCCATTAAGTTTGGACATTTCTTGCATAGAAGTAATATCAAAAATATTAAACTAGATGGTGTTAAGCGGATTGGACGGAATAGAATTTCAGTAGAATTTAAAACTTTCATGGATGGAAATGCTTTCTTAGAACACCCCGCTCTGGTTCCGGCCAAATATGAGGCATCCATACCTAGCTACAGTACCAGTAGGGGGTTGTGGGTCAGGTTCCAGTCGAGTGGACCTTGGAGGAGATTGTAGAAGCAATAGAAGTTCCAACAGGATTTGGCCCTATTATTCGCGCTCGTAGACTAAATAGGAAATCTGTTATAGAGTACAGTCCCACTGCAGTCTGGATCCCAACTCAGACTGTGGTTATTACTTTTGCAGGGCAAAAATTACCATCCCACGTCTACTGCTTTTATACGTCTCTTCCTGTGGAAGCATATATTCTCCCAACCATCCAATGTAATAAATGCTGTAGATTTGGCCACATACAGGCACAGTGTAGATCTAAGCCCCCTTGTTTTGTATGCACCCAACTGCATGAAAGTATATCTTGTTCCCGAAATATTCCATCATGTCTTTTCTGTTCTGGTCAACATAATTCCAACAGTCCGTCTTGTCCAGTACTGGCAAGACAGAAACGCATCAAAGTTGTGATGTCACAAGAAAACATCTCATATTCTGAGGCTTCAGCTGGGATACCCCGTGTGAGAAGGTCATTTGCTGAGACTGTTAGTGCAACTCAAGACACTCCTCAGTTACGCCCTATTCCTTATTCCTTACCTATGTCAACTCCTCAATCCCCAGTTACATCATTCTACCGTAAAACTGTTCCCTTTCCAAAAACTCCTTTCAGACCTTCCACTAGCCCAGGTTATGATATTCATGCCCATAGGGATATTGTTCGGTCTCTTGACCTTCAGTACTCTAACTTCCCTTCTCCCCAATTCAATTCAATTTTTAAGTAAAGTGGCTTCTGTCAGATTTGACAATTTCGCCAATTTCGAGTGGGAAGCGAAAACACGGATATAAATTAGGAAGTTTAGCGGTATGATAGCTACTTAGCCGGTTGGGCTACCTGTGGACAATGCAAAGCGAACATTAAAATATAACATTAAAATATTGTTAGTAGCGGCTAAAATTAAGGGTTGTAGGTGAGAAGTTAAAGGAGGGTGTAGGTATGAGTTGAGATGTACCTAATGCCTAGGATAATTTTGTAGGAGGAAAATTATAGCTTTATTTGGTATTTCTCTATATATTTAAAGAGGATATTCAGGAAAGGGGTATTGATTTGAGTTAGGAGGAAATTCATATTTGATGGGCGAGGAATAGATTCAGGAAGCAGGTCGTACAAAGAGGTTTGATGTCTCGAACAATTAAAGAAAATATGATCCACGGTGCCTTCCTCAAAGCCGCATTCACAATAAAGATGGAATTCATTTTAATTCCAATGATAACCTTATTCATTACTTTGTAGTATCATTAATATTATGGGTCGCTTTAGTGACATCGAGTTACCGAACAAAATCAAAGAACAATTGTCCCAACTCAATAAGTTGATTAATAATGGCCCTAATGGCTCCGATGATATTACAGTGGAACTGTCGCAGCAGTAAGAATAAAAAAAAACGAACTATTGTATCTGATCAATAAATACTCCCCCATTGTTTTTGCTGTCCAGGAGATGCGGTTGAAGCCTGGAATTCATTATAGAGTTCCAGGTTATTCGTGCCTCCGGGATGACAGAACCGATGGCCATGCAGGTGCTGCTTTGTTGGTCTCCAGAAAACATTCATTCAGCCAAATTAACCTCCCCTTCCATAGTGAATCTATTAATGCAGTAGCACTATGAATATCACATTTATGTCTGTGTATATTCCACATCCAGATCTTTCATGTTTGTCTGAATTTTCTAACATTTTGTCCTCTGTTCCCCCTCCACTTGTCATTCTGGGTGATTTTAATATACACCACACATCATGGGGTGCTTATTATTGTGATCACCTGTCATCCCCTTTCTTAGATTTATATGATAGTTTTAATCTGTGTGTTCTAAATGACGGGACTCCTACCTACTCGCAGAGTGTCACAGAACAGTCAGAGTGCAGTGGAACTGTCATTATGCTCCCCATCTCCTGTCTTCAAGATCTCCTCCATCAATGGTCTGGCGAAATGTTAGAATATTTAGGTGCTCCGTAATCAATAATGGTAATATCACTTCGAACGACCCCTCAGAATGGCTAGAGCCATTCTGCCATAAGCTTGCTCCATCCTCAGTCCCTTCTCAGTGTGAGGCAGTGATATATCAAAATTGTGCACAGTCTTCATCAGGTGAATTTGACTCTCAATTCTCTCCCGAGGAATTATCAGTGGTATTAGATAGCCTAAAGGACTCATCCCCAGGTGTAGACAGTATACCATATTCATTTATCATAAAGAGCAGCCAAGCAACCAAAGATCTATTTTTGAAAATCATCAATAACATCTTTATTACCGGAATCCCTCCAGAAGAATGGAAAACTCAAATTGTTATTCCAATCTTTAAACCAGGGAAAATGGGTAATGACCCTAATGACTATAGACTGATTGCTCTTTCGTGTACTATGTTAAAAATTTTGGAACACATGATTAAAAACAGGTCAGAATGGATCATAGAGAGAAAGGGGCTACTGGCAAGGAGCCAATTTGGGTTCCGCAAAGGTATGAGTACTATGAACAGTTTGAGTATCTTCTCTACTGATGTTTGGATAGGTCTCTCTAAACGAGAGAAGGTGTTAGGAGCCTTTTTAGATGTGTCATCTGCATATGACCATGTTCTGCTTCCGGTACTCAGGCAGGAATTGCACAAGCTGAGTATCCCTGAGAGGCTAGTAAACCTTATATGCAATCTCCTTTCATCTTGCACTGTTCAAATAAGCATTAATAACTCGCTTTTATCCCCGAGGACTGTGTGGAGGGGACTACCACAGGGATCAGTATTAAGTCCACTATATAGCGTTTATACACACGACCTCGAACTGTCCGTAAACTCATTCTGCAGTGTCCTTCAGTATGCGGATGATCTCGCTCTGTATGTGTCTGATAGTGATATCAATGTTGCTAAAACTAAATTAAATTCTGCTTTCAATTTCAAAGCCTTTTATTTACTAGCTCATCCGACCATCTCCTACATTGTCTACCCCTCTTCCTCTTTGTGTTGTAGCGAGGGGTCCATTCTGCTAATGCTCTGGTCCATTTCTCCCTTCGTTCTCTGAGCATGTGACCTGTCCACCTCCACTTCATCCTCCTTACTTTTGTTTCGACATCCTCCCACTTTGTGATCCTGTTTATGTCTACAGCTCTTATTCTGTCTCTCTTGGTACAGCCCAATACACTTCTCTCCATGCTTCTTTGACATGAGGCAATTTTTTGGGAGTTTTTCAGTGTTGTTGCCCAGGTTTCACATCCATACGTCAATATTGGTAATATGCAGGTGTTGAATATTTTCTTTTTGATTGTTAGAGGGTACTGTTTGTTTTTTAGGATTCCTTTCAATCACCAGAATCTTTTCCAGGAGTTTGTCACTCTCCTATCAATTTCTTGACGAATCTGGTCTTTGATTGAGATAAGTTGTCCTAGGTATATGTAGGTGGTCACATATTCAACATTTTCGCCTTCTAACGTGATTGGAGTATCTATTCTGTTCGTCATTATTTTGGTTTTCTATTTGTTCATAGTAAGGCCCACTTCTTTGCTACTAATCGTCAGATCTTGAATCATCTGTTGTAAGGTTTCAGGTTTGTCGGCTATAAGCACTATATCATCGGCAAACCTTAAATTGTTTATGATTTTGCCATCAATATTTATGCCTAAGCTTTCCCAAGGTAGCTGTCTAAAAACTTCTTCTAGGACAGATGTGAAGAGTTTCGGTGACAGTGGGTCACCTTGCCTGACACCTCTTTTTACTGGAAAAGCTTCTCCCATTGATTCCATTTTGACTTGAGCTGAGCTGTTGCTGTAGACATTTTTTATAATTCTTATGTATTTTGATTCAATGCCTTGGTGTTTAAGTGCTCGCCAAATATGGCGGTGTTCCAGGGAGTCAAAAGCTTTGTTAAAATCAATGAAGGCCAGATACAGAGGGTACCCATATTCTTGACATTTTTCGATTATTTGTTTTAGGGTATACATATGGTCTGTTGTGGAGAACCCTGATCTGAACCCAGCTTGTTCTTTTGGTTGTTGTTCGTCCAATTTCTTTGTAATCCGATTTAGAATTATTTTTGCAAAAATTTTGTACACATTTGACATAAGACTGATGGGACGATAGTTGTTTATATCGGTTTTATCTCCTTTCTTGAGTATTAAAATTATATTGCTACATGTCCATTGTGATGGGATGTATTCTGTTTCCAAAATGTTATTAAATAATTCGGTCAATGTTTTTAGGGTTTCTGGTAATCTTATTTTTATAGTCTCATTCGTTATGTGGTCTGGTCCTGGGGCTTTGTCGTTTTTTTGCGTTCTGACTGCATACTCTACTTCCCGCTCTAAGATAGTAGGAACTGCTTCTTCGGTTTCTACAAGTAGGCTCTCGTTTGGTTCTTGGGTGCTTTGGCTGGAGTACAGATCTTTGTAGAAACTTGTTGCTGTTCCTATTATAGATACCCTATTTGTTACTTCCTTTTTGTCTTTATTTGTTGTTTTAGGTATCCATGTTTTGGATTCTTGTAGTTCTTTTAGGGCTTTTTTAATTCCTCCCGTTCTAGCTATATGGTAGTTGATGCAGTCCATAGATCTCTTAGCTTTGTCTTTTCTTATACTAATATTGATCTGTTTACTTAGTCTTGTTATTTCCTTGAGAATATCCTTGTTCTTTTTATTTTTGAATAATTCGTTCCTAGCTGATAGCAGCTGTTTGGTAGTTTGGCTTAGAATATCTTTTCTTTTGCTCGTTTTTGGTTTTACGCCTGAGTACATTTCGCAAATTTTTCTTTCATAAAGCTCTTGCATTTCATGTATCACTTCGTTTGTTTGCTTTCTGTTTATTTGCGTATTCTTGTAATTGCAGTTCATAGGACGTTGGTATATATAGCTTTTTGTTGTCTTTTGTTCTTTGGGATATAGAGCAGCTCGGACCATTCGATGATTGGTATAGAAATTAAATTGGTTGATGACCGTTACGTCTTTGACTGCCTTTGGTTGGTTGGTTGCAATGAAGTCTATTTCATTATGGTATGTGCCATCGGGAGATTTCCAGGTCCATTCCTTTGACATTTTTTTCTTGAAGAAGGTGTTCATGATAGCCAGATTGTTTTCTTGACTCAAGTTTATTAGTCTTTTCCCATTTTTACTTCTAACGCCATGTTTGCCTATGGTATTTTCTTCTCCCTGTCTTTGTATCCCAACTTTCTTCTCCCTGTCTTTGTATCCCAAGTAGAAGGTATCTTTGTCTTTTTCATCAGCTGCCTTTGTGGGTGCCTATACTTGTATTATTGTCCAGGCGTCTTTATATCCTGGAATGTCGATCCTTAACACCGCAACTCTATCCGAGACACCTCTGAATCCCAGTATTTGTTTCTTAAGGTTTTTTTTTATCATAAACCCAACTCCGTAGTGGCCTTTAGTTTTTCCTATAGAGTAAATAATATAATCGTCATATTCTTCGATTTCCTCTCCTAATCTTCTGACTTCGCCTAAGCCAAAGATATCCCATTTGATCTTGTTTAGTGCATTGTAGAGTTCTAAAAGTCTTTCATTTGTTCTTAGTGTTAATACATTTAAAGTTGCAATAAAGACACTGTGGCCTTGTTGACGTGGTGTTGTGATGGCTGGAGGGTAGCGGTCGAATTTCCCCACGGTGACCGCTGTCGGATTGGGGAATGATTTTGGTTAGCTTTATGTTGTTCTGTTAGTTCGTTTTGTTTCTTCCGGGGCGCAGTGTACGTTGGTTGCTATTGTTTATTTCTATGGTGCGTGCTTGGTCCAGGTCTCTCCATACGTTTCATGTGTTCAAATGCGTTGGTCTTGATTATTTTGCTTGGGGCCGTATGCTTCATTCTAGAATTGTCAGTAGAACTGGACTGAGGTGGTGTTTTAGATAGAGACCGTTTCTTTCTCTCACTTATTCCACTTTCTTTGTTCTTTTCTTTTATGATAAGTTTATCATACCGGATGATAGCTACATTTCCTTTTTCTATTTCCTTTTGTTGTTGAAGTCCTAAGTTCTTTCCTTTTTTGTAGTTACTTCTTTTGGGAAGTCTTCTGTGGCGTATATGTTCGAAGGCAGGCTTTTATTATTCTTCAAAACTTCTATTTTCCTCCAGGCGAGTGTGAGTTTGACAAGAAGAGGCCTGTTTTTGTTGTCGTCTTTTTTCCCCAGCCTGCGGACTTCGCTTATTTCCCATTTATCGAATTTTGCCATTATTTCCTCTTTTATCCCGTAGTTTAGGGTTTGCAAGGCTAATTCTAGTAGGTTGATGTTATCATCCTCAGTTTCTTCTAACCCGTGGAGTATAATACTATTTTTTCTGGTCTCCTTCTCAAGTATTTGCACCTTGCTTTTCAGTGTTGTGATCTCTGTTTTCAATTGTACATTCTCTTCTACTAATGGTTTCAATTTCTCCTCTATTTTCGATGTTATGGTGTCTTTTAGAAGGATTGTTTGTTTATTAAATTCTTCCTTTAAGTTTTTCATGTGTTCGTCCATTTTCTCGTTCATTTTGTCAAGTAACATTTCCATCTGCCTGTCCATGTTCCCAAATGTAAGTTAAATTCTACTATTGGTAGTGTTGGATCAAGTGATGGTATCACAGAGTGATAGATTTGTTGTCTATGGTGGTGTTTTTTTTTTTTTTTTCTGGCAACACTTCATTCAATGTCAGTTGACAAACTGGATATTTGACACCTTGTCACTGTCAGAGCTGCGTTCAGAACCTACACTCGAGTGCACTCCGAGTGCACTCTGACAGCAACCGACCCGTTCAGGGCTACGTTCCAAAACATCACCCGAGTGCACTCGGTCACCCGAAGTATGTCCTAAAACATTTCGGGTGCACTCGAGAGTGTTGGAGTGGCGTGTCCTAAAACGCTACGGAGTGCACTCGATCGAGTAGAATCTCACCCGCATAATATAGCAAGGTGTAATTTCACTCGATTGGATTTGGCGGGAAATTGTGTGGATTTTAAAGTTGTGTGTGATTGTGATTACAAAGATTTCATATTCACACACAATTTGTGCATCTCGGAGAGCAAGGATGCGCTTCGTAACGTCGACAATAAGTTAATTTTAAATTCCAAAGACTAAAGGTATCGTAAGTGACACGATTGTAAAATTGGCCTTCATTTCCGCTGAAGCTAGGTTAGGCCGCGATTTAACAGAATTCATATTCTGTTGGTTTTAGCATTTTCGTAGATGAAACAGAGGAATGTAATCCATGCATTAAAGCGAACGGACGCGCCGATGAATTATATATTTTCTTATTTTTGTATATTTGGTTATGTAAACAAAGCAGACAACACTCTTGCCGTTCTAAAACAACCAACACTCCGACCACCCTAACCGGCCACTCTCCCCCCACCACCTACTCACTCCGGGTGATGTTTTGGAACGTAGCCCTGGGCTACGTTCCAAAACATCACCCGAGTGCACTCGGTCACTCGAAGTATGTCCTAAAACATTTCGGGTGCACTCGAGAGTGTTGGAGTGGCGTGTCCTAAAACGCTACGGAGTGCACTCGATCGAGTAGAATCTCACCCGCATAATATAGCAAGGTGTAATTTCACTCGATTGGATTTGGCGGGAAATTTTGTGATATATTTGCTGGCGTGCCGCAGGGTGGCGTTTTATCCCCACTTCTTTTTTCAGTTTTCATAAACTCAATTACTCTTTCTATATCTTCCTCTTATCATTTGTATGCAGACGATCTCCAGATCTACACTCAGGCGCCAATAAATGATCTGGCTAAAGCGATTGGCACTATTAATAAAGATTTGAAACATATTTCGGACTGGAGCCAACGTCATGGTCTTCTAGTTAACCCAAAAAAGACACAGTGTATCATTATTGGCAGTCCCTGGTACATATCAAGAGTTAATTATGATTCCTTACCCGATATTAATTTCGACGGGTCAATTATTTGTCTAAGTAAAGAGGTAAGAAATTTAGGTGTATATTTCGACAACTCCCTTTCCTGGCTCAAGCAAGTGTCAGAGGTCAGCAGGAGAGTGTTTTGTGTGTACAGTTCTCTTAAGCGCTTGAAAAATTTGCTTCCGACCAAAACGAAAATTTCGTTAGTCCAGTCCCTGCTTCTTCCTATTTTGGACTATTCCGATACTTGTTACCCTGATTTATCCGTTACCCAGTTGAACAAATTGGAGGGATTACAGAACCTATGTATACGGTTCATCTATGGGCTACGAAAATTCGATCATATATCTTACTATCGCTCCAAACTTCAATGGCTACCAATAACTCGTCGAAGAGACTGCCACATCCTTTCCCTTCTCCATTCTTTGCTTACCAATCCACATGCTCCTAATTACCTCAAATCCCGTTTTGTTCTCCACTCCACAACAATAAATAGAACCTTACGTTCCTCAAACGACCTGTCTCTAGTTCTCCCACCTCATTCCTCAATTTTCTATGACAAATCTTTTACGGTAAAAGCTGTTAGGCTCTGGAATTCCTTGCCGGAGTCCGTAAGGCGTGTACGTTCGCATGACTCATTTACGCGAGCAATTAAAAGTCATTTTTTGCAGCTGGAAACTTAGTGTTCTCCATTACTGATTTTAGTATTTTATTTAAGTATATGTAATTTACGTAGTGTATGAATAGTATTATTTAGTATGTAGTATATGTAGTTTATAGTCATTGATTTAATATTAAATAACAAAATATAATGATTGTTTATTTACCCGTCATGATAAGTTTTAAGTTAGCTTTCCTCTAGCAGAGGTTGCCTGGTAGAGATTGCCGCTATAGGAATAAGGTCGCCTTTTGTTTAAATTGTCTCCTTTAAATTATTGTAAAATTGTTATTTTAGAAACAATAAAGATATTCATTCATTCATTCATTCAATGTCTAGTACAACGTCCTCGTAAGGGGTTAAGTAATTAGCGTATTTTTGACATCGACTTTGACATAAAAGCTGTCAGAGTGTTTTTCACCCTACGCTCAAGTTGGTTGTTTGGTTGCATCACTCGAAGCTTCTGGGCTACGTTCCAAAACATCACCCGGAGTGAGTAGGTGGTGGGGAGAGAGTGGCCGGTTAGGGTGGTCGGAGTGTTGGTTGTTTTAGAACGGCAAGAGTGTTGTCTGCTTTGTTTACATAACCAAATATACAAAAATAATAAAATATATAATTCATCGGCGCGTCGGTTCGCTTTAATGCATGGATTACATTCCTCTGTTTCATCTACGAAAATGCTAAAACCAACAGAATATGAATTCTGTTAAATCGCGGCCTAACCTAGCTTCAGCGGAAATGAAGGCCAATTTTACAATCGTGTCACTTACGATACCTATAGTCTTTGGAATTTAAAATTAACTTATTGTCGACGTTACCAAGCGCATCCTCGCTCTCCGAGATGCACAAATTGTGTGTGAATATGAAATCTTTGTAATCGCAATCACACACAACTTTAAAATCCACACAATTTCCCGCCAAATCACATCGAGTGAAATTACACCTTGCTATATTGTGCGGGTGAGATTCTACTCGATCGAGTGCACTCCGTAGCGTTTTAGGACACGCCACTCCAACACTCTCGAGTGCACCCGAAATGTTTTAGGACATACTTCGGGTGACCGAGTGCACTCGGGTGATGTTTTGGAACGTAGCCCTGAACGGGCACAGAGTGTACTAACCGCCTGTCAGAGCGTTTTTTACCCAGAGGCCCTGGGCTACGTTCCAAAACATCACCCGAGTGCACTCGGTCACTCGAAGTATGTCCTAAAACATTTCGGGTGCACTCGAGAGTGTTGGAGTGGCGTGTCCTAAAACGCTACGGAGTGCACTCGATCGAGTAGAATCTCACCCGCATAATATAGCAAGGTGTAATTTCACTCGATTGGATTTGGCGGGAAATTTTGTGGATTTTAAAGTTGTGTGTGATTGTGATTACAAAGATTTCATATTCACACACAATTTGTGCATCTCGGAGAGCGAGGATGCGCTTCGTAACGTCGACAATAAGTTAATTTTAAATTCCAAAGACTATAGGTATCGTAAGTGACACGATTGTAAAATTGTCCTTCATTTCCGCTAAAGCTAGGTTAGGCCGCGATATAACAGAATTCATATTCTGTTGGTTTTAGCATTTTCGTAGATGAAACAGAGGAATGTAATCCATGCATTAAAGCGCACGGAGGCGCCGATGAATTATATATTTTCTTATTTTTGTATATTTGGTTATGTAAACAAAGCAGACAACACTCTTGCCGTTCTAAAACAACCAACACTCCGACCACCCTAACCGGCCACTCTCCCCCCACCACCTACTCACTCCGGGTGATGTTTTGGAACGTAGCCCAGAGCCTCTGGGTAAAAAACGCTCTGACAGGCGGTTAGTACACTCTGTGCCCGTTCAGGGCTACGTTCCAAAACATCACCCGAGTGCACTCGGTCACCCGAAGTATGTCCTAAAACATTTCGGGTGCACTCGAGAGTGTTGGAGTGGCGTGTCCTAAAACGCTACGGAGTGCACTCGATCGAGTAGAATCTCACCCGCACAATATAGCAAGGTGTAATTTCACTCGATGTGATTTGGCGGGAAATTGTGTGGATTTTAAAGTTGTGTGTGATTGCGATTACAAAGATTTCATATTCACACACAATTTGTGCATCTCGGAGAGCGAGGATGCGCTTGGTAACGTCGACAATAAGTTAATTTTAAATTCCAAAGACTATAGGTATCGTAAGTGACACGATTGTAAAATTGGCCTTCATTTCCGCTGAAGCTAGGTTAGGCCGCGATTTAACAGAATTCATATTCTGTTGGTTTTAGCATTTTCGTAGATGAAACAGAGGAATGTAATCCATGCATTAAAGCGAACCGACGCGCCGATGAATTATATATTTTATTATTTTTGTATATTTGGTTATGTAAACAAAGCAGACAACACTCTTGCCGTTCTAAAACAACCAACACTCCGACCACCCTAACCGGCCACTCTCTCCCCACCACCTACTCACTCCGGGTGATGTTTTGGAACGTAGCCCAGAAGCTTCGAGTGATGCAACCAAACAACCAACTTGAGCGTAGGGTGAAAAACACTCTGACAGCTTTTATGTCAAAGTCGATGTCAAAAATACGCTAATTACTTAACCCCTTACGAGGACGTTGTACTAGACATTGAATGAATGAATGAATGAATATCTTTATTGTTTCTAAAATAACAATTTTACAATAATTTAAAGGAGACAATTTAAACAAAAGGCGACCTTATTACCTATAGCGGCAATCTCTACCAGGCAACCTCTGCTAGAGGAAAGCTAACTTAAAACTTATCATGACGGGTAAATAAACAATCATTATATTTTGTTATTTAATATTAAATCAATGACTATAAACTACATATACTACATACTAAATAATACTATTCATACACTACGTAAATTACATATACTTAAATAAAATACTAAAATCAGTAATGGAGAACACTAAGTTTCCAGCTGCAAAAAATGACTTTTAATTGCTCGCGTAAATGAGTCATGCGAACGTACACGCCTTACGGACTCCGGCAAGGAATTCCAGAGCCTAACAGCTTTTACCGTAAAAGATTTGTCATAGAAAATTGAGGAATGAGGTGGGAGAACTAGAGACAGGTCGTTTGAGGAACGTAAGGTTCTATTTATTGTTGTGGAGTGGAGAACAAAACGGGATTTGAGGTAATTAGGAGCATGTGGATTGGTAAGCAAAGAATGGAGAAGGGAAAGGATGTGGCAGTCTCTTCGACGAGTTATTGGTAGCCATTGAAGTTTGGAGCGATAGTAAGATATATGATCGAATTTTCGTAGCCCATAGATGAACCGTATACATAGGTTCTGTAATCCCTCCAATTTGTTCAACTGGGTAACGGATAAATCAGGGTAACAAGTATCGGAATAGTCCAAAATAGGAAGAAGCAGGGACTGGACTAACGAAATTTTCGTTTTGGTCGGAAGCAAATTTTTCAAGCGCTTAAGAGAACTGTACACACAAAACACTCTCCTGCTGACCTCTGACACTTGCTTGAGCCAGGAAAGGGAGTTGTCGAAATATACACCTAAATTTCTTACCTCTTTACTTAGACAAATAATTGACCCGTCGAAATTAATATCGGGTAAGGAATCATAATTAACTCTTGATATGTACCAGGGACTGCCAATAATGATACACTGTGTCTTTTTTGGGTTAACTAGAAGACCATGACGTTGGCTCCAGTCCGAAATATGTTTCAAATCTTTATTAATAGTGCCAATCGCTTTAGCCAGATCATTTATTGGCGCCTGAGTGTAGATCTGGAGATCGTCTGCATACAAATGATAAGAGGAAGATATAGAAAGAGTAATTGAGTTTATGAAAACTGAAAAAAGAAGTGGGGATAAAACGCCACCCTGCGGCATGCCAGCAAATATATCACACCAAAACGAGAAATCGTTATCAATGCGAATCCGTTGCCGACGCCCGTACAGGTAACTTTGAAACCACTCAATTACTGGCGGAGATATGTTAAGAGAACGTAACGTAGCTAGGAGTATATCAAAGTCAACAGTGTTGAACGCATTACTAAAATCAAGCAGGGTTAACACCGTTATCTCCTTGTTTTCCATACCAAAACGAATGTCGTCAGTGATTTTAACAAGTGCCGTTGTCGTACTATGACCGGGGCGGAAACCAGATTGGTAGGGATTCAAAAGATTATTACGATGTAGGAAATTGACTAATTGTTCGTGAACAAGCTTTTCCAGGACTTTGGATAGGAAAGGCAATATGGAAATAGGTCGGAATTCGGAAAAGGTAGCGGGATATGAATTTTTAGGTAGAGGAGTTATATTAGCTTCTTTCCAACTTGCGGGAAAAATGCTACTGGAAATGGATTTGTTTAGGATATCGGTAATAATAGGTGCAAGGATATCAATTAAGGGAACGATCATACTACGACTAATGCAGTCACTACCACTGGCATTGGAGGCAATATTAAATACGCATTTCTTAACACCACACACAGTAAATTGAGTAAAATGAAAAGACTGAAATGAGGAAATTGGTGGCGATGAAAGGTTCTCGAGTGTGCTGTTTTTAATGTTAGCATCAATAGTGTGCGATGCAGCGAAATGTGCATTTAAAGCATTTTATATCAATATCTGAGCTATTCATTTTATTTCTTTCTGAGCTATTCTTTTTATTCTTCGACATTGTCGAAGGAGATCGGAGTATTTCTGTACGTGGAATAGAGAGAAGCACAGGAGTACCCAAAAGTACAGCCCATCGGATTTTGCAAAGAAATCAGCTACACCCGTACCACGTACAGCGAGTACAAACTCTACTACCGCGGGACCATCGACCCCGTGTTGCTTTTTGTCAAACAATGTTACAAAAACACAGAGAAGATCCGCGATTCTTCGAAAAAATTTTGTGGTCAGATGAGTCGACATTTAAAAAAGATGGTTACATGAACCTCCACAACTTACACGAGTGGCATATCGAAAATCCTCATTTGATGAGGCAAGATAGATCACTGTACGATATAGTGGACTGTATTATAGATTATATACATATAAAATGCGACAAATTCCTTTATGAACAAATTAATGTATAAAAACAACTCACCTGAATATTTCAGGACGCCAACTTAGCACAAAAGTAATGGCAAGAGATTCCTAGGATTTACCTATTGCTGGATCCAGATGAGTTCTTCCTATTCCACTCCTAATCAAAACTAAAGTGCTATGTTGTTTTACAAATAAATTAATGGTGAATTGATTAAAAACGATATTAATTACGATGACGATAATATTATAAATTACTGGATTTACGATGGTATACGACAAAATTATATTCGATAAACAACAACAACGATAATTCGAAAGGAAGTTCAGAAAGCAAGTAAGTTTAAATTGTCAACTGTAGCTCATTTTATTCAAAATTCGCGATCTTTTTTTAAAAAGTGTTGCCACTACAAAATATTACTAAAGATAACGAAAATATCAATTTTGAACAATCACAATAGGCGCGTTCGGATAGCATCAAGGTGGCAAAAATAACTGTTAAAAATGACAAAATTGACACAATGAGCGTTCGGTTAGAAGAAATGTGAACAAAAGTTGCATTTTTATCTGTTTACGTCAACCGTTCGGATAACTGAAAAAATGTCAAAAATGGCATTGTGAACTGCCAATTTCGCCCCAGCTATCGAAGAGGGTCAAAAGTGGCAGTTTTTGACATTTAAGATTTTTGACGTTTACTAAACGTAAAATTTTTGACACGATTGATTATGTTTTAACGAAATAAATTTTATTTTCATTATTTATGGAAATTAATGATCGTTAATCATGAAGCGAGCTTATTACATCATAATACATCCAGAATCTGGAAACTGAAAATAAATTTAGGATAAAATAGCTTATGACTTTGACATATTGATAATATAGCGTTTGGTTAGGGTGTAGAGCAAAAATGGCAAAAATTTCATAACTTTCTAACCGAACGCTTTACATCAACGCCAATTTTGATAATGCTAAAAACGCCACCACAGGCTACCCGAACACGCCTAATATCGATTTAAAGTGAATATGTGGACCGGAATTTTAAATGGACAAATAATAGGTCCTTTTGAGCTGCCAGACGCATTGACTGGTGAAGTTTATTTACATTTTTTACAAAATGATTTACCAAATCTACTGGAAAATGTGCCACTTAACATTCTAAGAGATATGTGGTTTCAACAAGATGGTTGCCCAGCTCACTATGCCAGCTCAGTAAGTCATCACCGATGTATCTCGATGAGGAATACCCAGGCAGGTGGATAGGACGATCTGGTACTATCTCGTGGCCAGCCCGTTCCCCAGATTTAAATCCATTAGATTTCTTTTACTGGGGAGCGGTGAAAGAAAAAGTTTACGCAAAGCCAATCGAAACTGTGACTGACCTACGGCAAAGAATAATAGAAGCAAATGATTTTGTTAATAATGGAAGATTCGCCCGCTTGATAGCCCGATCTTTTTTAAGAAGATGTCGAGCCTGCATTAGAGCTGAAGGAAGACAGTTTGAACACCTGTTGTAAATCTTGACATTTAAATAAATTATGTTAAACAATTTTTGTGTATTTAATTTATTTCACTATCTATCTCTCTCACACTTCGTAAAATGACTCCCCAGGTCTCACTCAAACTAGAATGTTAAAGTTACGGCCTTAAAGCAAACCATGGGTACATTTGAATAAATTTTAAGTACGTAAGAAAAATTTGTTCAAAACTGCCTGTTTTTGGAAAAAAAAAATATTGTCTGCAATCGTAGAAATTATCTACCAAGTATCATACCATTTTGGAATCCTTATTGAATGCGCCAACTTTTGCAGTTACTTGCCAAACTCGCATAGTACATTTCTTTTTCAGTACAGCTTGTTAAAGCTATGCGAAAAATTAATTTTGAATATTTAATTTAGATAAAAATGGCATATTCTTCTAATTTGGAGCAGCTTGTTTTAAATTTTAGATTAGAGTATACAGAAACATTATTCAGGATTACAAAACAAAAGAAAATGTTTAGAAAAGTCAAGAATTGTAGCAACAACACTGAAAAAACCGTCACAGGGTGTAAATTCTATCCATTTTTTTTATGCTAGATTTTTTTTAAATAGGTGACTTAGATTTTTTTTATATTTTACTGATAACATATATGAGTTAGTCTATCACCTGCTTTCGGCTTGACGTCGGCTTCTGGGACACCCTGTATATTTTTAAGTTTATTAGTAGTAGTAAAATAAAATTAATTATTAATATTCAATAAACATGCGTTCCGTTAATTTTAGCCTATTTTAAAATGATGTGATGACAGGATAATGACAACCTAAATTGAAATCAATATATTTATTATGAAATAACACCTAAACACAACTTAAATATATCTTTATGGAAAATTAAAATAATACTGAGGTTTCGACATAATTATCAATCACAGACTAATGACATGACGACAGGATAACGAACTTTAACACCTACTGTATTTGCCTTGCATTTGCTTAAGGTATTTTAGTGAGCTGGCAAGAATAAGTCTAACTATATAGATATTTTTTATATTTGCTGACACTTATATTTTTGTATTAATTCACTACGGACAACTAATCTATCTAATTAATAACATAACAAAATACTTTTTAAATAACTTCTAAACATTTCGGAGTTGATTACTGTGATGAAAAACAGTTTTTACTCACAGTAATTATTATTAAATGGCCATACAACGCAAGTCTTAAACTCTTAACACGTTGAGCGCCACGCGGGTCACCATGTGGGCCATACTATTAAGTCGGTTGGAGCCGTCGGAAATTTACAAAAATCTTAATTTTTGACAATGTTGTATTTGAGTTTTAATCTATTAGAAATATATTTGGAAGCTCTACAAACTAAAAACCCTGGTGTTTTTCTTCATAAAACTGAAGAATTTCTCAATTGGCACACGGGTGTCCCCCATGGCCTCCGCGGCAGGAATTGCGCTTTTACTACCGCGGGGGCCACGGGGATCACGGCGTGGCTCACCCCGCGCACCCCCTCCGGATGCCAATGCGCCGCGCGGCGAGCTCAAGCCACGGCCATTAGTCGCCCATTCCAGTGACGCAACGAAAGCACGTGTTATGCGTCCGCTTTTAATAAAAAAAAAATTGTTTTTAATGTATTCAAGTCATGGATAACTTAGATGATTTTGAAATAAGTCAAGAAGATCTCGCAGAGATCGATAATATCGAAATAAATCTTTTAAATGACAGTTTTCAAGATAATTCAGACGAAGAATTGTGTGCCGGGCCATTTTATAGAAGAAAACGGCAACGTATTTTGTTATCCGAGTCTGATGACAGCGATAATGAAAACAGAGTTATTCCCGATACATCAGGTAAGCAATATTGATAGTTTTTACTGTTTAGGCGCATAACACATTGCACCGGACACCGCTCCGGTGTGCGGCGCTGCGGTTTTTAATTTTGATTGAAGAATCTTAATTTGTATACAAAAACCGCAGGGTATAACACACTCACACCGCATGCCCGTGCGGTTGTGCGGCGCGCGCGACGGCACCGCACTCCCGGACGGTGATGCGGTGCGGTCCGCGGGGTATGCCACACTGAGCCGCAGTATCGTACGGATTTTTGCGTAGAAAGGACGTGCATACGCGTAATAGATCTGACATAGGTTCAGTAGTTTCGAAGCCTATTCAATACAAACAAACAAACAATCAAATCTTTACTCTTTATAATATGTATTAGTATAGATATACGATTTTCTGAATAATCTAATTCTAATAGAGAATTATTCAGAATTAATAAACACAAAAAATAAGTAGGTACTTGACCGACTTCAAAAATTGAGTTTGATATACCAAGTAGGTATGTGAAAGCTAGAAAACAATCCCTAC
The DNA here is from genome assembly GCA_963935595.1 of Schoenobius gigantellus. Taxonomy (NCBI): domain Eukaryota; kingdom Metazoa; phylum Arthropoda; class Insecta; order Lepidoptera; family Crambidae; genus Schoenobius; species Schoenobius gigantellus. The sequence goes on along the minus strand of OZ012541.1, from coordinate 40,971,846 downwards.
TATCCCAACTAATATATTATTATTAATGTGAAAAAGTAACTCTGTCTGTCTGTCTATTACGCTTTTACGCTTTCAGCGGTTTGTGGGTGATCGAACTAGTGGGGTGGGTGACTACTCGTTATATATATTTTATATTTTTCAGGCAATGCACCGTCTTCAAGCATATGGACAGAGCCTTTGGGTAAACAACGCACTATAATACCTTTCACTGAAATTTCTGGTGTTCCATTATGTGTCCGTAATAGCATGCCTAATAAATTACCGCAAGATTTTTTTGAGCTTTTGGTGACTAACGAGTTATTCCAAGATATCGTGGATTGCACTAACCAATTTGCTATTGCTAAGATTGTTACATTTAATGAAGCTTCAAGATATGCCAGGCTTCGTAGATGGGTACCTACTAATATCACAGAAATCAAAAAGTTTTTTGGATTGATACTGTTCATGGGCATTGTGAGGCTTCCCCGAATTGCAGATTATTGGTCAAAGGAGTTAATTACAGGTCATCCTTTTCCACGTACTATAATGTCACGTAATCGCTTCGAGCTTTTGCTCCAAATGCTGCATTTTTCTAGAGAAGACGAATCGAACAAGTCAGATAGATTGCATCGGGTTAGAAATCTTCTACAAATATTAAACACTAATTTTCAAGACAATTACACACCTGCTCAGGATTTGTGCATAGACGAAAGCATGATTCCGTTTCGAGGACGTATAATTTTTCGGCAATATAATAAACAGAAACGGCACAAATACGGGATAAAAGAATTTAAATTGTGTACTATGCCCGGATATACTTACAAAGTGAATGTTTATGCTGGTAAAAACGACACGTCGAATACTACTCCAACCAATGTGGTTATGGAATTATGCAGTGGGCTTTTAAATAAAGGTCACACGTTGTATACAGACAACTGGTACACGAGTGTTGACCTAGCTAGAAAGCTCTTAGATAATGAGACTCATTTAGTCGGCACTCTCAGGAAAAACCGAAAGCATATTCCGAAAACTGTCGTCTCAACCAAGCTCAAGAAAGGTCAATATATTGCCAGAGAAAGCGTGGATGGAATCACTGTCATGAAATGGCGGGACAAGAGAGACGTGCTTGTTTTGTCTACCAAGCATTCGGTACGATTTCATGATGTGACGAAGCGCGGAAATGTAGTTTCAAAACCACAAATAATTGTGGATTACAACAGAGGAAAAGGCGCAGTCGATCTCTCTGACCAAATGACTGCATATTCCACACCTTTGCGTAAGGCTGTGAAGTGGTACAAGAAACTTGCGATTGATTTAATTTTAAATACATCGATTGTCAATGCTTTGACTTTGTATAAAACAGTGACCGGAAAAAACATCCAAATCGTGGAATTCAGAAAACAAGTACTGAAGCATCTGTGTCAAACAGAAGAGGTGGCTGTGGCGGTACAAAGACCAAAGAGGCTGAAGCATAAACTTGCTAAAAAGGAAGGTCCAGTGAGAGCAACAAGACGAACCTGTCAACAATGCTACAAATTTAACGCTGCTACTATGGGAGCTAAAGATGCCAAAAATAAGTCAAAAAAAGTTGTGACTTATTGTGAAACTTGTCCGAATAACCCGTGGTTGTGTTTGGCCTGTTTTAATAGCACTCACTCTTAAAAATTCGATTTACTTCAATGTTTTTATTGTCTATTTTTTTTATTGTTTTAATAAGTATCTCAAAAAGGCAATCTCTTTAATTTAGTATAAGAACATTTTTTCCTAATCGTGATCTCATTGATTTAAAGAATAAAATAAACATATTATAATACTATACTTATTTTTTTATAAAATTTATAGCTAGAAAATTAAATTGTCTCTTTTTCTTCATACATATAACGAATAATAAATATTAATAATACATTAGAACATTTCATTTGGCAAAACTTGAAACAACTCTTTTAAGAGTATAGAAAATGTAAATAAATTCTAAGTATTTTGTGAAAAATCAAAACCAAGCTGACTGGATTGTTCTACGGGGCCACGCGGCCCACTTCCTTTGCTTTATTGTATGATATCGATGCGCTGTGGCTTGTAAGTTGCGTTTAATTAGAAGCGTTGCGGCGGCTCACCGGTGACCCCCGTGGCCTGAACAGATTCGTTGGGATTGGCCCACCCGTGTCCCCCATGGCTCAAATAAAAATAGAAGTCATTTCTTATGGCGTTCAACGTGTTAATAGACAAAACTCTAAAAACTTAATAGACACTAGATAGGAAAATAATAAAATCTTTAAAAATGAACCAAAAAGTTTTAAAAAGGGTAGGAACGTTTTTATCACAGTCAAACATTGCAAATTATGTCATGAAGGCGCAATACACTAACCTTAAATTCAATGGCACAACACACTAGCCTTAAAGTTAAGATATGAGATCTTAGGAGATATGAAATAAAATAACAAAAAAAAAAAACTAATAATCAACTCCTTCAACAAAAACTTTGGTATCTATGTGAATTCCCATATAGTACCCACTCCCGTGAAGGTTAGAGGCTCTTGCTGATGTGAGATTATTAGTCACACATGAATGGAACTTTAAGTCTGGGAAAATGGATGGCTTAGAAGTAGTGGTTTTGTGAAAACATAGGTATTTCATTTTTGTGCTGTTCAAAGAAAGATTTGATTGTTACCACCTTGCCAATAAAGAAAGACCTTCTTCGGCAATATTACGAGCCAAATTCCAGTCATGACCGTACAAAAGAACAACTGTTTCATCGGCATATCAAATTATGTATGATGAATGAATTTCTAAATTATTAATATCATTCATAAAATAAAAACAATGCCCCAGGATGCTGCCTTGAGGAACACCGAATCTGATTGGTCTTAAATCGCTTCTAAGTGCATCAACTTTTAAAGTAACTACTAAACCAGCTCAAAGCTAATACACAGATCCCAAGAAACTCTAATTTACGTAGTAGAATTTTCGTTGACACGGTATCGAAAGCCTTAGCCAGGTCCAAGAATACCCGTATGTACACAGAGCCTTCATCCAACTGTGCTGAAGTAAACTGTGCCTTTCAAGGAACGCTACGAGTCGTTTGTTAATCACTTTTTCTAAAAGTTTAGAGAGAGGGCACTAAGGATAAGAATTGGCCTGTAATTGCTAGGAGCATCCCTGGGCCCCCCCGTATGTATTGGCATGACGGATGCCGTCTTCCAGACAAAAGGAAATTTCGACGGCCCCAACGTAATTCATTGAAACTCAAATTTTTTTTATTAGCTGTAACGTTTTCTGTAGAGCTATATTTTAAACCCCACTAAAGATAATAAGAGAAAATTATGTCGTTCCAAAAATATAAGTCGTAAACCATTGAATATAAAACTCGATTCCTAGTAGTTCATCGAAAGTTTAGGTTTCAATAATCATTTTCGATAATTTACGTAGGTCACTTTAGACCCCTGGGGGTCGATATAGACCACTTATGCTATATTATCAATTTAATTCATTTTTGGTTACTCGACAGCGTCATAACTTAATTAGTTGTGCGTAAAATCGAGTGCACACACAATAACTGTGCCGTTGAGCTTCTTAATTTTAATAAAAAGAAACATTCATAAATATTACACGTCTTTGCTCACGAATGTTTGGGTGCCGCAGGCCTGGGGCAGGCGCAGAAGGCGCTGGCGCGCAGCATGGAGCAGTTCGAGTTCTCTTGCATCGGCGCCTCTATGACGGAGGACGAGCGCGTTATCAGCTACTCGCTACACCACTTTGCGCACCTCATCCGCAACATCGAAGAGGAGCGCGACCGCATGGTGAGGTTTTCTTTTAATACTTTTACTACTCTTACAGCTGGTTGCACAAAGTTTTACGTTTTACGATTTCGTAAAAAGTAACAACTTAATACCTAAAAATGGGTCGTTTCACTATTAAATATATGATTCGCGCCGTACATTCAACCTTTTTAAACGTAAAGTATAAAATAAAACTACAATTGAAACTAGATTATGGTGTAATTCTTACGTATTTATATTGTTACTTTTACGAAATCGTAAAACGTAAATTTGATGCAATCGGCCATTAAGCTTAACATGTCTGGTCAATTTTGACATACACCCTTGCATAAATTCCCAGAAAGCTGAAAATTTGCATGGTCGTCGTGAGGGACACCATTGAATGAAATTGTCAAAATTCCCAATCAATCCCATGTCTGCAAAATTTTTAATTCAAGGTCAAGGTTTGCAAATATGGGTAATTTGAATTTTTCAGCGAATCCATTACTTTTATGATAAAAATATCTGAGACAAAAATGTAGATCACGCAATTATCTACAAAAATTGTACTTACACATTTTTTCATAACATTAACCATTTCTGAGAAAGAGGGATTACAAAATTTACTTAGTTGTATTCTCCATAATATGCACACGTTTCCATCCACGCCACCTATTAGGTAGTGTACCTATTGCGTTTTTTTTAATGTGGTTTCCCCAGTAGGCCAACTCCACGGTCTATCTCAGTAAAATTTAAATGTCAGGTCATCTTATTCATCACGTTTCCATTTATTCAAGGTGAGATTTTTTTTTAAATCTTATTTTTTTAAGAGGCTTTAGTACACTCTAAGTGACCATGCCAGCCTCATAGGGAAAATCAAAACCTAAAATTCAATAAAACATTCAATGAGTGTCAGTTAGTTTAACAGTTAAACCAACTAACGCTCATTGAAAGAGTGTTTTATAGAGATGAATAATTGTTTAGCATGGCTTGAAAGTGGTTGCTGCAAAATTAAATTTATACCCCCATTGTATAAATCTACTGACCTAAGATATTATTATTATATTTCACAGATTACCTATAGATAGATACTAATTTTCATAGACGAGTAATTTATGTGTAAGCTACAAACTAGTGACTGTGATTTGGGGGGCGTTCGGAAGCATGCGTTTTTGCCCTACGCCGTTCAGAGACTATCAGCTGAGTGAAATCGAGGGTGATTTTGTATAATTGTCTAGGTACGTTGATTTTTGTTTTTTTTTTCTCTAAATTTTGTCTTATGTCATGGTTTTTCGTCTCGGGCGTCGCTGCCATGGAAGCAATTATGTAATCAAAATGATATAACAAGAGATATGTTTGCTTTCATGGTAACGGCATTGGTCATGCCTGAAAATCAGCGCTTTTCGCGTTTTAACGCAAGAGCAATTAGCTGAGGCATTGTCCTTTTTGGACTGCACTATATGTATAATTCTTGCATAAATATTTGTGTGTTGTGTACGTGCATCCAAATAAAGCATTCTTTCTTTCTTTCATATTTACTTCTATTCTGTAACGTTGTTTCACATTCCACCAAAAAAAGTAAACTTCTTCTATTGTATTACATTTTTGACACAATGGAGTTGATAATACATATCATGTGTAAAAATTTATTTAGTGGAATGTGACCCGAACGTACTCTAAATGCAGAATTGAGCAATTCCCTGGAGAGGCTGGTGAGAATTTGCAATGAGGATCAACGCGGTTTTTAATTTTGAATGTAGGATTATAGTCCGTAAAAAATCCTGAATATTAGTATAATTAGTTTTTTATACGACCTAAAACAGTATCGATTAAATGAATGCGCCACCCAGTTAAAAGTCGCGGCAAGAGAGCGTGACGTCATAACCCCCGTGACCGCCAGCGGGCCGTTGTCGCGAAAATGTGCGTGCGCCCGTGCCTACTGGAGCAACAACTACCAGCTATAGATCCCAAGTAAACCTGGCTGACGGCTCTTCGAAGTGGATGGATCTGATTTCTATGGCTGTCAAAATTAAAATGGGGAACAGAATTCTACCAATAAATTTTACTGTTTTCTCAGACGCAGATACGCGCACACTGTTGGGAATAGATTTTCTGGAAAGCAACGGGATCATTTTGGATTTAGGTCAACGAGTATGGTACTTTACTGACGACCCCGAAACAAAATTCGACTTTCTGCGAATGCAACACCAACTGACCACCATCAAGAAAATTGATTTTGCTGAAGCTGAAAAGGTTGACACGATTCAAGAGGAATCTTTATCCAATTTTATGACTTGGGCATCGCAACTAAAGATGCTGTCACCCATTCCTGACACTCCACCGGACTTTAGCGCATCCCAAGACGACCCAGTACCAATAGAGTGGAAGCTAGTGCCGTTGGACTCTCCATCTAAACCTGCTCGACCTCGCGAACCACGTGATGTAAATGATTCACGTCCAAAAGATCCTCGTGTAACTTACGTTCCAATAAATCCATTATCTTTGTATTGTGTTGATATTTCTTTACAACCTCATGAAGCTACATACCCTTTAAATTCTGAGAAAGAACAACTTAATGTATTGTTGAACGAATTCCATGATATTTTCAATAAACATGGTGAATCTACACCTTTTGCTGAACACAAAATACAGACAGGAAATTATAAACCACTTAAAGCATAAAGCACATAAGCCATACAGGCTTTCACCTGTCAGACAGCAGCAATTGAATAAAAACTAGATGAAATGTTGAAAAACAACATTGTCGAAGAATGTGAAAGTCCTTGGGCAGCCCCAGTGGTATTAGTACCTAAAGGCGATTCAGATATCAAAGTATGTATAGATTATAGAAAACTAAATGCCATTACAACGCCTGATTGCTACCCATTACCTCGCGTGGATGATTTGCTTCATCAAGCCGAAGCAATGCCATATATGACAACTATTGACTTACAATCAGGTTATTGGCAAAATAGAATCGATGAAAGTGACCAAAATAACTCATCGTTTGTTACTGCCTTTGGAACATTTCGTTTTAAGCGAATGCCGTTTGGCTTAAGAAACGTGCCAAGCACATTTCAAAGATTGATGAATAAATTCTGCCGTGAACTCAAAGCAGTCAGTATTTGCGTATCTTGATGATTTGATCTGTCGATCATCTTCTTATGAGCAACATCTTAAGGATTTGCGAGAACAAAACTAAGATATTATGAATTGCGAGCACACCGAAAAAAATGTAAATTCGCTTGTGCAACAATTAAATATCTGGGGCATGTCATAACACCGGAAGGTATAAAAACCGATCCTGACAAAATCAAAGCAATCAGTGGATTATCAGAACCGAAAACCTTGAAGCAACTGATTTCATTTCTACAAACAACTTCTTGGTACCGCCGATTTATCCAGAATTATGCAGATATTGCAAGACCATTAACAAATCTTACGAAGAAAAACGTGACTTGGAAATGGGAACAAACCCAAAAGATAGCATTTAATACTTTAAAGGAAGCATTAACCACAGCACCGGTACTGAAGCAACTAGATACCAGTTTGCCGTACATAATTAAAACTGATGCCAGTAATTACGCTATTGGAGCAGCTTTGGTGCAGGGGGAGGGTGAGAAAGAACATCCCATTGAATATGCAAGTAGGCTCTTAAGTCCTGCTGAACGTAATTATATAGTTACGGAAAGAGAAGCATTAGCCATAGTTTGGGCTGTAACAAAATTTAGAGGCTATATAGAAGGCACAAAGTTCTTAACAATCACAGACCACCAATCATTAAAGTGGTTATTAAATTTGAAATCGCCTACTGGACGCCTTGCACGATGGGCACTGCAATTACAACCATATGATTTTGAAATAAAATATTCACCAGGAAGAATAAATGTTTTGGCAGACAGTTTGTCGCGTCCACCGTGTGTTAATCACAATGAATCTTGTGATATCTGTCTTATCGAAGTTGATCTTCCAAAACGAGGAGAAAAGAATATTCGAGATGAACAAATGAAAGATGACGGACTAAACTCCATAATTCAATCTTTAGAAAATAATACAGGTTCAGAGAACTATATTCATTCAGCAAAAAGAGGTTATCTGCTTCATAAAGGAGTGCTTTATCGGTTTACTGTGGATCAGGATGATGATGATCCTAAATTGGTTGTGCCTCGCCATGAAGTACCTAATGTGTTGAAACATTTTCATGATGCGCAAACGAGTGGTCATTATGGAGTAGATAGAACTATAAAACGAATAGAAAAACACTTCTTTTGGAAACGTTTGAGAAAAGATGTGACAAAACATGCAAGGAGCTGCGTAGAATGCCAGAGGTATAAGCCAATAAACCAGAAACCTGCAGGAATATTTCAGTCAACAACAAATAATCAACGCTTTGAGGTACTATCCATAGACTTGTTTGGACCACTTCCTAAAGGCCCAAAAAGCGAGAAATGGATATTTATTGTTGAAGACACTGCATCACGATGGGTGGACCTATTTGCATTAACCGAAGCAACAGCACAACAATGCGCATTAACTTTAATAAATGAGGTATTTCTACTTAATGGACTACTAAGGAAAATAACCAGTGACAATGGCACTCAATTCATATCAGCAATTATGCAACAACTAACATATTGTTTGAATATTGAGCAAATACTTAGTCCTGTGTACCATCCAGAACCTAATGTTGTGAAAGGAAAAACAGAGATTTAAAATTTCAAATTGGTATCATGGTACAAGATAAACACAAAAATTGCCCAGAAACTTTACCTTCAATTCGATTTGCTATATACTCTGCATATAATCAAAGCACAGGTTTTACTGCGGCTTATCTAACATGGAAGAGAAATGAGAACGATATTTGAAATAATCTAAAAAGACGACCTGATCCTGGTTATGATATAGGAGACCGCGTTTTGATTGAAACTCACCCAATAAGTCGTCAAGAAAGTGGGTTTTCTGCAAAGATTGCTCCACGTCGCGACGGTTCATATATTATTACGAAAAAGGTAGGAAGTTTGATAGATTGCTAATTTAGATGAGCCTAACAAACCAATAGGCAAATACCATACGTCTGCCATTACTCCATTTGAAAAACGAGACGACCAGAATCTGCAGCCAGCACTACCTATCAGGCGAAGAGGACGGCCAAAGAAAAAAGATTCCAACTCTGATCCTGGTACTCATTCATAGGGGACGTTAATGACTACCAGAGGGGGAGAATGTAACGGCATAACGAAACACAATTCTACAAGGCGCGCGGGCTTGAATACTCTCCCGTTCGCACAGGCACTACTTGTCTCGCTCTGCCGCCCGACCGACCCGAGTTTATACGATAACGGGCTCAGGGCACTATATAAGCGCTCGCGCACCTACATTTATTCATTTCTAGCGCTTGCGCCCAAGCTTTAGAGACGGCTCTGCTATTCTCAGGTAAATCAGCACGGGGTGAGATGGCCGCTGCCATCCACCCTTAAGTTGATATTGGGTAAAAGCTTATAAGTTGATATACAGGATGACAGGAAAAGTCGACGTATTCCTTGAAAGGGGTTATAGTACAGGTCATAAGCAACAAAAAAAGGCCAATTAACCAGGGGTCAAAAACAGTTGGTTATCGAGCTACGACGGTTTTAAAATTTTTGAGATTTTTTCCGACTCGTTACTAAAAAAAATTTATTAAAAAAAACTTAACATTTGCAATGACAAATTGATTAATTGCGGAAAGCTGAAAAATGGGCAGTTAATTTAAATTAAAATTGTTGTCAAAAACTTACATAATTTTGGAAATAAGAGGTCTTTATTGACATTTAGGTCGATAAATTTTTTATCTTTCTGAAAATCGGCGTCAATTATTGAAAAAAAATGTATGACAGTTGGCGTAAAAACTACTTAAATATCTTGCTGGTTTCATAAGCTTTTAAAAAAGGTAAAAATATTATTTACTTTTATAAGTAGTTTTTACAGAAATTAGCAAAAAATTCATAATTTCATCTTTGAATAAAAATTGTCTGGAAAAGGCAACAGTACGAAGTAGAAATAAAGGAAATTGCATTTTAATACACAAAAGACTGAAAAATACTAAACAACGAACCAACATATAAAAACATTTATAAGTCCTGTGGCCTAATTCACGTACCTAACAAAACTTCAACGACATGCAAGCGATTTGATCGCTGAAGTCACTTTTCGTATTCACGTATTAATCGCACGATTTTGTTTAAGTCGATTTCGTTTAAGCGTATTCACGTACAATAATCGAAGTTCGATCTTGCCTCCGCGGTATTCACCTATTATTTTGACGTTTACTTTGATCGAATGTCAGCGATTAAACGTCAAAATAAACGATTTCTAAGTCGTTGAACCGAAGTTCATAATTTGTTAAATTTGAGTGCTTTTTTTCCGCAAAAAAATGAGTTTGGGACTAGGATTCTTACTTTTGGACCTAGCCAATGAGAGAGATAGGCGCCGACGTCGAAACGAACTCCGGAACAGCGCTTTTGATATGTCTGACGCTATTAAATTATTACAACAACAACAACAACAAAATATTTTACAAAAAAATAAAAACCGACTTCAAAAACACCGCTAAAAATAATATAAGAATAGGTACAGACAACATCAAACTTCTATATTGTAGTCGGTGTCAAACGATTATCTCCTAGAAAGTCTTAAAATTTGTCACCGACCTCAATATAGAAGTGTGATGTTGTCTGTAACTATTCTTATATTATTTTTAACTTTTTAATGAATGAAAGAAACCAATTTTCCTCGATTTTCATGGGATCTCATGATTAGATCCTGACATTGGTGACCACCACTATTGAAGTATATTCTATCAAATACAAAAATAATTTTGAAAATCGGACCACAATTGGCGGCGTAATCGCGTAACTTACAAAAAATACGCATCGAATTAAGAACCTCCTACTTTTTTAAAGTCGTTTAAAAATACAAACAAACTCGAAACTCGCAAATAATAGAAAATGGCACTGACACTGACATACGTATTTTTTTATTGGGCACTAGCTTTCCGTACGAACTATCCCTATACCAACTTTTATCAAAATCGGTTCAGTAGTTTCGAAGCCTATTCAATACAAACAAACAATCAAATCTTTCCTCTTTCATCAAAATTCCTATGAAAAAAGCCATAAAATGACAGAACTTAACGTAAATTTTTAGATTTATTGCAGAAAGTCATGTAGGTGTATAATAATTTTGATAAAAAAACATAATTCTACAAATTAATCAACATCTCTGCATGTTTTCGTCAACAAAAAGTATTTGAATTTATTTGGTAGAGTTGTAATGGCAACATCAAGTTTAAATAGTTGACAAATCGCCGAGTTACGATCCTATCGAGTAATCGTTCTATCGAAATGACGCGTGAATACGGATTTATGACTGTTTTTCAATATGACGACTTCTAAACGTTAACGACATTTCGACTATTACAAAATACGTGAATCAAATTGTCTGTTCAAATTGTCTGCCATTGTTACGTATGCACGCATGCAGCCTACGGCGTACCTCACTTACTGTCACACGCGTTGAAAGTGATGTCTTAATGACTTCAGCAGCTGATACGATCTTCGCCCTCGAATCTTCAATGGAAGTCGCAAGTTGCTTATCGCGTTGTTGCTCCAACGCATGAATGAGATAACACATCGTGATACGACGCCCGTGCGAGCGAGACGATTGTGATGTACTGACACTGACGCGAAGCGACATTGTTTATGATTAAAATAATTGTTTTTGATTGGTTTTTACGTATAAATCGAATATTTGAATACATGATAAGATGTGTAATGAGTTTACTCACGCAAAATATGAAATTCCGTCTTTTTTCTGCCGTTTCTGGCTATTGTTACCACAACTTTTTAATGCGCACTTCGGCATGTTTACGTGCCGACAGCTAATCACTCACTATGGAAAGGAACTGCACGAGTCGCGATTGAGCAGTTCTTCACCGGCCTACTTTTCGATCGTTCATGCGTTATCTACGTTTGGTAGTAAATCAATGAGTTCAACCAAAAAGGCTGGATAATGATGTACTTTTTTTTTTTTTTTTTTTTTGGGAGGGTGGAAAATGCATTTACGCATTCCTCGTGGTCGAGCCAAACCACGAGGATATGTGGGACTCCCCAGACCGTACCCGGCCCGGGCCTACCCACTAAAAACCCCCCCCAGCAGCTCCTCCGTCCGTCACAAGACAGAGGGAAGGGGACAACAGCCAGGCCTTATTCCCGCTGACCCCCTGCCCGTGACATGTCCGTTGCCGGACTCTCCGCCTGGCTCTGCTGCTTTGTGGAGCGGCGCAGAACTGCGCCGCTCTACATCCCGCAACTGGTTTTTTACTGTGGTTGTCTTCCACGTGGCCCGACGCTCAGTGCGCCGGGCCCCCGGCCCGCTCAGTGCGGGTAACGGGTTGCCCGACGGCAGATCCCACTGGATCCACCGCCGCGCGGGTTGGCCGAAGCTCGGGGAAATCCCCAACGGGCGCGAAGCGCCATGGCGTGAAACTCGCCTCGTCCCTACTACCACCAGAGGTAGCCGCCGGGATCGGCTTCCAGCGAGAGCCACACCTCTTCTTATCATAAGAAGAGGGGACTTCGCCCTTCCCCGCATGCAGCGGGTGGCCATACGAAGTGGCCCGCCGGGTTGAACCCGGCCATCCCACGCCCCATATGGGGGTCCTCTCGTCAGACTATTAGCCCGCGGCAGAGAATCTGCCGGGTTGCCCAGGGTGCACCACAAGGAGGTTGTCTGACATCGCACCCCTGGATAATGATGTACTGCCATGATTTCTTTTAAGTTGCATGGAAATTATCTAAATAAACCATAGCCTTAGACAAATTTGAACAGAACTTGTAGTATTATTATGTAATTTAGTATTTTTCATTCTTTTATGTATTAGAAGCAATTTTCTTTATTTCTACTTCGTACTTTTGTCTTTTCCAGACAATTTTTATTCAAAGATGAAATTATGAATTTTGACCTACAGCGCAACTTTTTGCTAATTTCTGTAAAAACTACTAATAAAAGTAAATAATATTTTTACCTTTTTTAAAAGCTTATGAAACCAGCAAGTTATTTTAGTAGTTTTTACGCCAACTGTCGTACATTTTAAAAAAAATAATTGACGTCGATTTTCAAAAAGATAAAAAATTAATCGACTTAATTGTCAATAAAGACCTCTTATTTCCAAAATTATATAAGTTTTTGACAACAATTTAAATTTAAATTAACTGCCCATTTTTCAGCTTCCCGCAATTAATCAATTTGTCATTGTAAATGGTGTAGTTTAAAAAAAAAATTTTTTTGGTAACAAGTCAGAAATAAGCTCAAAAATTTTAAAACCATCGTAGCTCGATAACCAACTGTTTTTGACCCCTGGTTAATTGCACTTTTTTTTGTTACTTATGACCTGTACTATAACCCCTTTCAAGGAATACGTCGACTTTTCCTGTCACCTGTATATGATATGTATGCCTTATGCAACCCCATCTTGTTTTGTAAGTTTCTGTAATAAACCTTCTGTACGTTCAATCCAGCGTTTTATTCTTCTACTACACTTCTAATATTGGTATCTTCAGGGGGAGAAGAAACCGATCTATATCATAGAGCATTTATCACCGGGAAATAAGGCATGCTGAGGCAAAATTAAAGGCGGAGGAACAGAAATATAAATACGTCTGGGTCAGAAATAAGAGATTGGTGTGCATTCTCGTAGACCTTTACGCTTCGACGTGGCAATCGTGCTCAGCGCTGGCAGTGGGCTCATATTAGAGGTGGCGTTAATGGTTGAAAAAAATAATAGTTAAAAGTTAATAGTTTAATAGATAATTTTGATGGTTAAAAATATCAGTTAATATTTTTATTCAGATACAAAATTGATATTTTTATTAGCATCGTGGCAATCAATATTTTTATTTATTTGGATTGTGATTGAAATTATTAATTACGATAATTTTATCAGTTGGTTACATTTATCTATACTCGCTCTATTAAATATTACTCGCGTTAAAATCAACTTAAATTGAATTTTTTGAATTGAATATTTATCGAATATATGTAAAAAAAATTATTTGTTAATTTTAACGGTTGATAAATATATTCAAAAACACTAGCTCGTATTCACTTGCGATGGCCGGAAGAAGAGTGGGCTCATGTCCAGTTTTCTGACGGATCCAGGTTTGGTTTTCACCCGGACTCAAGAAGAACAAGCGTGTGGCGAGCTTCTGGACGTCATGAACGGCTTCGTTACCCTCAGGAAATTCATCCCTACCATAGCGGAACAATTATGGTTTGGGCCGGTATTCGCATTAGTGGTAGAACGGACCACGTTTTTATATAGGGCAACATGAATGCTAAAAAATACCGCAACGAGGTGGTGGAACCTATTGTTGTTTCACACCGAATCCAATTGGGGTTGAATTTCATCTTCATGCAAGACAATGCTCGCGCAAATACCGCAGGATCAGTGATGAAAGTTCTTCATGAACGGGATATCGCACTCTTAGACTGGTATCCCCAGTCCTGCGATATGAATCATATTGAGCACGCCTGGGATTTGCTAGGAAGAATTGCTTTTAAACAACTTCCTCAGAATTTACACACCGAACAAGATCTTTTTTTACATCTTTCTCAGACATGGAGCATAATACCCCAGGCCACTATTGATAATCTGATATTCAGCATGCAAAGAAGATGCAGAGCCTTGGCCAATGCTTTAGGAGGTCCAACTGACTATTGATTTATCACCTACAATTTTTTTTACGATTTCAAACACCAAAATTAAAAAAGAAGCATTTTTTAATGCCTATCTGTATTCATTTCTGCACTTATTCTTTTCTTCATTAATAAAACTTTTTTTGTACTGTTGAAACTTTTTTATTTAATTTGAATAAACAAGCGTAAAATTACGCTTTTATACATCTAACATTATAAAATACCTCAAAGTTTTTAGTAATTTACGAAAATAGGCTTGAGTCTTAGACTTTGTTGATTAGTGTATTCAGTATTAACTAAACTAGTGATGGATGTAAAGTGTTTCGAAATAAAAGTACTGAGTCGGCAAACGAAGTTAGCAAATTGGGAGTGAATTGGTTTGTTGTGTTGTTATAAGAGCGGACATATTCAGACGCCTACACGGCTGGTCATACCACTCAGTGTGGCGTTGCGTCGGTTTCAGTATCAATGCTGCGCGTGCGCGCCAACCATTTGTGCAACGCCTCGGTGAGTGACGCCCTTGAACTTATCTAGCGGCACACCAATGATATAGGGGTACACCCGCCGCGGCGGGCGCTGATAATCAGACACACTGCGGAAACTTCGTGCAAAAACAAGATTTTAGCACATACTTAGTTGTTGACTAATCGATTTTGCTTTAAATATACTATCGCCTAACACCTGTGACAATATGTCTGTTAGTCTACGGCACAACGCAACTTTAATCATGTTAGCCGTTTTAAATCTATTGTAATGAAATATGAATATGGATGCAGTAATTATCTTTCCGCTTCCAGTTATAGGTTGCGTTTGCCCGCTAATATGGTTTGTCTCGTGCCAGGGAGCCATCGGCTGCTGACGACACCGGTGACTCAGCCGCGCTCAACAATCACTGTTGAACAATGATAATTTGCCAAATAAGTTTAGTGAAATGTACAAAAATATTGAATGTGGATAAAATAAAGTTATCAGGCCGTTGACTATAGTTATGAGTTCATTCAGACAATAATTTATGTTGAAGCACAGAATATATTGTTTAAAGGGTAAATTAAAACCTCATTTTCTTTTCGCCATTTGCAGTGTAAGCAGGCCGGTAAATGGAACAATTTGTCAAAAGTTTGGCCTAAAAGGCCTTGAAGCCAGAGCCGTAAATTCCACAGAATGAAAAAATATAAATTACAATCCTAAAAGAGGACATGCATAATTTTTATTTTTGGGTTTATTGGAAAGAAGAAAGAATGTGGAATGATCACAAGTATGTTAAAATTTTAAAAAAAAATTCATTGCAATAAAATGCAGTCTGAAACTAACAGGAGCGCGTTCAGAGCCTTTGCGTGAAGTACAACTTTTCGCTCTAACCCCGTTGAAGACCTTAGAGTGTCGGAGCGAGTTATAACCGAACAACCGTCGGATTTGATGGTTGTAAATAGTGTTGCCCAAAATTGGTCTTGCAGTCTTGCGAGACTTGCTGCAAGACCGAGACCAAGGTCGGCCTAATTGTAGCAAGACCAAGACCAAGGCTGTATGCTTACTCAGGCGAACAAAAATCAACAACCCCAACACAATCCCAATGTCGATCGATCGGAATTGGTTCAAGTGTAAGCCTACTGATCCATACAATATTTGACCAAGACTCTTGAGCAAGACTCTTGCTCAAATCTTGTATGGATCAGTAGGCTTACACTTGAACCAATTCCGATCGATCGACATTGGGATTGTGTTGGGGTTGTTGATTTTTGTTCGCCTGAGTAAGCATACAGCCTTGGTCTTGGTCTTGCTACAATTAGGCCGACCTTGGTCTCGGTCTTGCAGCAAGTCTCGCAAGACTGCAAGACCAATTTTGGGCAACACTAGTTGTAAAACGCTCTGACGTTTATTACTGAAATACTCTTACGTGATTGGATGATATTGGGAGCCATATTTTAAAATGTCATATTATAGAAAGAGAGAGGAATAAAAATTACCGTGAAAGAGAGGGATAAAAGGTTTGGTTGCTGCAATCCGTTCAACGCCTCTGAGCGAGTTAAAAAACAACCGGACAACCTACACCCAAGGCTCTGAACGCTCTCCGTTCTGATGACGTTACTCCTGTCTGTCACTCATTCGTCGTCAACATTCAATTCAAAATTCAAAATAATATCACAGGGAATGATTATATTAGTTTCGAATTATGTAGTTATTTTTAATGGACTATCCATAATCATTGTCAGAACAATGTTATTATTGCTCCGGAAAAAAAGACGTGTGGATTCATGTTTTGTACCAATTGGCCTATCAATTTGGCCTATCAACTTCAAAGAAGTTCCCAAATTAATTGTTTTTAACTGGACCTTCTGATCTAAAGTTGAAAAAAATGGCTGTAACACGATAAACTTCTTTTCGTACTTTATGCTCTAAATGAAACATGAAAGCTTAATTGTGATTTAATACCTACTTAAGCTACCGTAGTAGTTTAGTTCCTTTCATTTCTACTCTCAAAAACTCTGAACTTTCAACAAAAAAGTTTCCACCATGTCGACACTAACTCTTGATAGGTTTCTAGGGTCTATTTTTATAAAACCAACTTCTTACCATTTTTTACAGTAAAATCAAATTAAATATCCTTTATTCAATTAGGATTTTACAATCGCTTTTGAACGTCAGAGAAGCTACGCCATTGGTTCACAAGTCTATGACAAGAGACCTTGTACAGTGTACTGGAATGGAAAGAACCAGCAAGGGCTATTTTTTTCTTCCTGTATAGTTACAGAGTCGTCAATTGGAAGCAGAACTCAAAGTAAAAGATTGAGCTGAACTTCCATTACAAAATTAGATGTGTCAGTGTACATTGTACATTTAAATTTATGAATTAAGTCTACAATTAGGACCAAGCATTGACATCATTCAGATAATCATTGATAATATTCTTTACTCATTAGTCTTTTTTACATGCGCTTTAAACTTATGAAAAGGTAAGTCAGTAAATGTAAATGATTTGCGGAAAATAATGTTTACCTTTACATCTGAGGAGACATAAACAAGAGTAACGTCACTAGTCGTTGATTGGTTTCGTTTCGCTTATTTTTATTCCGCAATTATTCGTGAAAAATAGTATTTACTAAAATAAAAACGTTGCCATCATTCTTGTTTTACGTTTTTCTAACATTTTAGTTAAAAATCGTTCATAAGTATTACATTTGCATCTTCCCTATTGTGAAAGGTTCATTCTCCTTTTTTTAGTTTAGTCTATTTAAATAAAGGCTTGTTTTTAAAAATGTATTTTTACATTCAATTTACTTTATTTTGTGATGGCCGCCATCTTTGAATTATATTTTTGTCATACTGTATTCTACAATTCAAGCCCTTTCATTTGATTCCCTTATTGGGGGGCTGTACAAAAATATGTAATCGACTGGCCGGACAGTGGAAGGAAAACAAACAACAGATTTTTAATACTAATATATCTCATCTGTCTGTGTTAAACAAACATTATTGATATGTGGCAGACAGATTGCCGATAAAGTTGCATATATTTTTCTGGCTAATAAATGTTATGTAGACCGTCGTATATTTAAAAACTGTCTAACTTCATAGCAAATATTACAAAATGTCATGTCACAAGAAAATTTTGGGCGTTTGACGAAGGTAGTTATCGGATATTGATCTAATATAACTGATAACACTAGCAATCTTAATGGGCCTCATATTGTTTGCTATGGTTTTAAAAGATACAATGTGTATTGTATTACAAAGAAATGTCATGAAAAACATGATGTCGCTCGTAATAGTGGCGATTTTCGTAGTGTAGTAAAGCTTGAATGGGAGCTTACTGTACAAAGATGAAATTTGGCAGGGAGGTAGTTTATAGCTATTAGAGGTATGCTTAGAACGGATTTTGTGACAGGGCCGGAATAAGGAGGTCTTAGGGCTTTTGAAGCTTGTATGAAAGTCCTTCATTTTTATAAACTTGCAATTTGGCAGAGAGGTAGTAAGTAAACTTTCTGTTAGGGGGCCGACCCTGTTGGACTTTTTACTTTAACGTAAACTGTCCTCTATGGGATTTTTACAACCGCTTTCCCCGAGTGCCCAAATCTGTCGTGGAACTATCCAAGTACCCACTGAGTAACATAAAAGAGTCCGGCGCGGAACGGCTTGAGATAGGAATGTATAGTAATCATTGTAGACCCACTACCTAGGGATGTAACAGTTCGCTAAGAACGGATTTTGCGACTGGGCCGGATTAAGCAGGTCTAAGGGCTCTGGGAAGTTTGTATGAAAGTACTTATTTTTTTTTGTGCTACAAACTTTAAATTTGGCAGAGAGGTAGTTAATAGGTAGTTAACGTTCGCTTAGAACGGAGTTTGCGACAGGGCCGGATTAACGAGGTCTAAGCAGTCTCGCAAGTTTCGAGCTTATAAGTAGGAGACATTAGCTAAGAAAGAATTTTGTGACAGGGCTCAACTAAGCGTCGCAAGTTTATATTATTATGATGAAGTCCTAGTCTTTTTGTACCTGAAAAATTAGAAGAGAGATATAATATAGTTAAGACATGTTAGGTAGGAACAGAATTACTACGCGGAGGAAGTCGCGGGCCACAGCTAGTATCATTATAAATGTGTATGTTATTGTTCAATATTTATTTTTTTAAGCTACGTAACTGTGAAAAAAGTAAACATAAATATTATATATTAATAATTTATTTTAAGACGAATCATTCTATTATATTCTATAATATTTAATTAACTAAGTTACCAAACAAGCTAATAATAAGTGACTCCAGTCACCTATAGTAGATACATGTAGTTCCTATAAGTTTCAAATATGCAACTTCCACATGGACATGATGTCACGGGCAATACCTTGCCCACTTGTGACATAAGATGACCCAGAAATTTCACTGCCTGTCTTAACTTCAAACTAGAAAACAACAATTTGCCGCCGCCGTTTGGCGGCAGAAATGGATAAGATAGAGGTACGAGTATGTACCTGCGCAGACGACTCTAGTACCTTACTAGGCACAAATCGCACCAACTTCAATATAAAAATGTGATGTTGTATGTATTCTTATACTATTTTAAACTTTTTGGTGTTTTTGAAGTCGGTTTTTGTGTCCAATTAGAAACCCAAATTTAACTTTTATTTCAAAGTGCCACTAAACACAAATAATTAATAAATATTATGCTACGACCGAGCCACCCTTAATCCCTCAATTTGTAGATGTATCCGTATGCCTGTGCGATTGTCGACCTAGATCGACGTAGTTTAATCGTGTGTGAACTCGAGTGTCGTGAACTCTGTTTGGATTGCGATTGTTCTCCAAAAAGGCAATGTGTGTATGTCGCGTCGCGTCCGGGGCAAGGTCTACGAACGGCCTTGGTGCACTCACTTTCCCGCGCGCCATTAGAGGATGGTCACTTTTACTGGCGCGAGGCGTGAGGCGCACGCCGATGACTTGTGTGAGCCACCGTCCGCGCCCTCGGACAACGCACCGCGCCGCCAACACTGCCGCCGCATGCCTGTCAGACGGGTCCCGCCCGGGGTGCCGCCGCCTTCAGCTTATCGTGACAGTTACGTCACCATGTAAATAAACACGCAGAGATCAACGTTTTAGAAATGTTCCAAGACACGTATGCTCTCGCGCATTGTATGGTGCATATTGATTTGGTCGAACTGTGACATTTGTTGCTCATAACGATATGTTTCTTGTTTAAAATATATATTATATCAAAATGTTCACAAATTCTTCAGGTACAGCATAAGACGGTTAGGCGTTCGGAAGCGGGCTGAAAGGATTAAAGGTGAGCCTATCCTGCCCGTCTTCCATGATGTCTCTTGTGGCCTACGTGTTAGGATGGCTCCTGATTACCTCTATGAATAACGATGAATAAGAACAATTAACTAAAAGTACCTGTTAAACATTGTCGCTACATGTAGTAATGTCGATCGAGCTTATCTGTTGGTACATAATACAAAGAGAGGTTCTGTGGCTAGCGCATACCGTCGCGTCCGCGTCAGCCATTAATAAATACTGGAACAGAGGCTTCATTGTTGCTTAATTCGTCTGGCGTTTGCGCTTAATTTTTATTGTTTTTTTTTGTTTCCATTTAGATGGAAATCTGTATAATATTAATTTTCGTCGATTCTATTAATTTTCATTGGAAACAAAGTGAAGAGTGCAGACGAAGGTCGATTAGCGCTCGATGACGAATAATACAAAATAAAGTCTATTGCTATGCACTCGACGTGTTTTAATCACCTAATCAGTTTCCAGTTTGGATTCACTTTCCCTGTGATTTAATGCGTTTTGGCAGTAGCTGTTTGACCGGTCGAACATTACGAATTCTCGTCTTTATGCAAATGCAATGTTGATATATTAATATTTACTTTTGTAGCTAGAGATAGTACCATGCTTAGGTAGGCCGTGATATTTGTTTGGGGTCGGAAGCTGTCATTGTAAATTGCAGTGTGTGTATGAGTAACTGACACACATTCCTGAAGGCTTAAATTTCATCCGGTGTAAGGGTTTTTGAATAACAACTTACAGGAATCATTTTTAAATATTTTTATATATTGAGGAAGCTGATGTCTAGCACCAACGGGTGGAAGTTATACGTTGATGACAATGAAAGGTTTTCGCACATTTAAACAACGGCGTTGACTTCACTCTGACTCAAGATGTAATGCAAGAAAATCAAAGAAATATTGTTTTTGAGTAAAGATAAAAACCATATTTAAATTATATTCATATTTAAGGTACATATTTAAAGCATATTATGAAAATAATATATTTTGTCTAAAAAATGTTTTCCCACGTTTTTAAGAATTTACTTCTTTGTTAGCTATTGATTACATTCTATCATTACAACATGTATAGCTGCTTTTTTACAAACATTTTTAAAACTTTCAAAGGGGAATCTCTTGGAATTTATCTCAACTAATAACTGACGAACAGATGGGACGCAATAATACTGATGAAAATTTGGCTTTGTGGCGACAAACTGAGATAGACGATGGTAGCTAGCCAGGCGAACTCGGAAGCCCCGCCACCAAACTATCAAAAACCTTTGTAAAACTATTTTGTATTAATTCAATGCGTTGATTTCAGCTGGACCGCGCTGACGAGCAAATCATACAGCCTCTGGAACGGTTCCGGAAGGAGCACATCGGCGCCGTCAAAGTGAGACTCACAGCCTACACCATTATTAATGAGAGATACCCAGACACTACTTACTATAGATAACGAGACTACTATTGTTAATCGTTTACGTTTTGCAAGTGTGCAACCTTCTGCCAATGTTTGTGCTTTATCGGTACCCACACTACCAACTGATCACCTTTGAGCGACTTAACCTAGTTAATTGGTGGAACGTATTGTCGGGGACGGTACATCCGGACAGAAATGCACCCAATGAACTTTAGAGCACTATGATAGCAAAACAATAACTTTATAATAGACTAGCTGTGCCCGCGAACTACGTTTCGCCATACTACTTTTTTCCCCGTTTTTGATACATTTTTCATTGATGCTCAGCGCCTATTAATCGTAGCGTGATCTTATAGCCTAAAGTGGCTTCCTTGATAAATGGACTATCCAACACAAAAATAATTTTTCATTTTGAATCAGTAGTTCCTGAGATTAGATTAGTATTAGTATACATATGTTAGGTGCTAACTGACGTAAAATATGTTAGAAATTGATGATTTGTCATATTTTTTCTGAACTACCCACATTTTGAAAATACTATTTTGCGCATCACCTTCATATATACGCAGCCTCAGTGTGCGTCGCCGCCGCCCACCAAATTTTTGCGGACCTCAAGGCTCATTGGGACTTTTGTTACCGAGTCCATTGTTATGAATACATGCAACTATCACTCTAATGTTATGCCTCAATTTTTTTTATACAACAAAGTTTGCAAAAAAGCAGGCTGCGCACCTGATGGTAAGCGGCTACAGTCGCCTATTATAGTACATGTGTTTCCTGTTAAACTTGTAAATCTACAACTCCCACAATAGTCCAAGAGTTACTGAACCCTCCGGGTAGAAATCCTCCGGTTCTCCTGCAAAGATAGAAATTTGTTTAGTTATAAGTTGTAGCATGCTCAATACAATAACCATGACCTGGCAGGTCTCAGCCCTGAACATCAGTCACTCCTATGTTTTTGAAAATGTCAAAATAACTAAAAAAAAAACTTTGTGCTGTAAGCTTTAAATTTTAGGATGATGTAGTTTATTGAGTATGGAGTCAAGGCAAAAAATGCCAGGTGTTTTTGATGTGCACAAGTACCCGCCAGGTGAATCCAACAGTGTGCAGTATATGGTTCTAAATATACTTTCTCCTGTAAAGCTGAAATTGAGATATGTGTTCAAGTAAGGGATCTAGAAATAGGGAGTACAATGACAGGCGGTTCTGGGCAGCATAAGACCTTGACACGCGAAGGGAGAGCCGCTTTGGAAGTGCGAGTAAGAAGCATATAAATTCAGTAAATTTCCCTAAAATCGGGGAAAATTACCCCACGGTCCGATTTTTCTCGGCAAGCGCTACAAAAGGTCACCCATGGTTGTTAGTCAAAAAAGCTTGCAACCGCGTCAAAATCGCAACATTTCACAATTGCAACATTTCACAAAATGGCCGCCAGTGCCCTATTTATAAATTCCTTACTTGAACACATAATTATCTCAATTTCAGCTTTACAGGAGAAAGTATATTTACAACCATATACTGCATTTGGACTCACCTGGCGGGTACTTGTGCACACCAAAACCGCCTGGCATTTTTTTGTCTTGACTTCATAGTCAATAAACTACATCGTCCTAAAATTTCAGGTTTATAGCACAAAGTTCGACTTAAGATTTTGTAATAGTAATTCAAAATAAGTTAAAAACCACTGCACACCGAGATACAGGTTTCCTAGTTCGGGTGCAGAAGTTTTAACTACAATTGCTTTCAAGAGGTTTTTTTTGATACTATGTATTGCAGCTTATGTATGTATCATTATGTTTGGCCAATAAATTATTATTATGTTATGTATGATAACTCGATAATACTACACTTTACGTTACAGCAGATATCTACACAAAATATATCGAAATAACATTTAACCAAATTTATCTCGAAATCAGTAGGCTTACTCTTGAACTAATTACGATCTGTCGATAATGATATTGTGATTTTTCGAACGCTATAATGTTGCCTAGTTGGCGCTAAATTGGACCCCGTATTCCGCGAATTTTGAGTGCACCAAACTCAGTATTATATAATTTTCTCAAGATGCGGAACCAGTGCGCTAGTGTTGTTACTCAAGCGTACGAAAAATCACAATCCCAATGTCGATCGATCGGAATTGGTTCGAGAGTCGCCTGCTGTTCTATTGAATTGTCATAGTTTTTTACTGCCGACCGAACGTTCACATTTTCAATAACAATTCAGCCGAGGCATGAGATGTGAGTACAATAAATATTTTCCGGATCCGGATGAATGGACGTGCGCTTTGTGACAACGTTTGTTACGACTTTAATATCTACTCTACACATTGTCGTTTTAATGATTCATGAATGTATGTAATGATAATAATATAATATGTACACACCCGTTACATTTTCTTACTGATTAAGAGCCCTACAAAGCTATCCATAAGAAGTCTATTGTCTACCGAAGGCTCTTAAGAATACCAGATACCACCATTCTATCTGCAACCACTACCATCTGCAACCATTGTGTATGACTGTCGGCGCCCTGCTGTTTTACAATGTGATAATATGTGTATGTTTTTGTTATGTACTATAATGTGCCTTCAGCTGTGTATTTACATATGGAGTTTCATCAAAATTCGTACCGTAGTTTTTGCGCGAAGGAAAACATCCATCATCACAAGCATTTATGATTTGATTATACATATACACCTAAACAGAAAAAAACAATGGAAGTGCGATACGATGACATTGCTATGATGGCCGCTCTCGCCAAATTCACACAAAAAAAAAACAAGTACCTACTAAGATATTCCGCCTCTCACGATACATTTCGTTTAATTTGTTGTATTTATTTAAGTAAAAGCTAGTTTAAATGAAACACGAGTATAACTTGAATATACCCGTACACCGTCATACGATGACATATAATTTACTTTAATTTGGTAAAAACAGTACGGGTTCAAGTATACGTAGCTACGCATACCTGTGACACACCCCGGACACTCCATACAACGTTCGCAAATCAATTACCTATTACTACTACATAAGCAAATGACGTTTCTACACGCGCAAATGTGTGTGTGGAATCTAGTAGGGCTGAGTGCGCGGTTATCAATCGAAATGACGCGAGGAGTGCAGCGACTGCCTTCTCTTTTACCCGCATAGCGCTGTCTCTGTTATCGGCCGGCGCTCGTGTCTACTCGTTCGAGCGATCGAGCGCGCCCTTGTTTATGTGTCAGTGATGTCTCCAAGGAAGTGCGGCGTGGGATGAGGTATTTGAAATGAGTGCGGGGAGGTGAGTGGCCGTTCTGTACGTAGTACTATTATCTATTCTGTGCCTGTGACAAGTGCGGCACGCTCACTTTGTCATGCTGTCACTTCCGCTGTTATTGTCTGTACCGTGATTACATACTCTGTAACATAAGATGGATTATATTCCAGGCGTATGTCGCGCTCAAAAAGTTTTTAGTACAAGCTTCTTGGCCATACAAGCAACAAGCAGTCACCGACAAGGGCATAGCTTGCGTGTAGTATAATATCTCGCCACCGCAACAGTCACGTGACCCGCGTTTATCTGGCGCTGCTGGCGTTATCACCTCAGAGGTGTTGCGTTACCGACAATGCGCTGCCTTATCGCCCTGCTTACACGGCGTCAATACCTACGCCGCTGTCACATCAATGGTATTTATACCATTACACTGACGCTGTGTTGACCGCATTACGCTTACAATGGATTGTTTCAAATCAGAGGTGCTGACTAAACTAAGCAATAATGTCACCTCTGTCCGTGTCATTACGAGGAATGAAACTATCATCATGATATCCTGTTCATTCCTATAGATTAGACAAAGAAGAATAAATACCTTATAACTGATGGTATTATAATATGGGATGATTGGTAATTTGGTACCCACCGGCAACGAATCTCACTTCATTCTACTATTGAGAGTTTCCTAATAGCAAAATAAACTTACCCAACCCGGAAAACGAATTCAGAACGTCGTGATTTGTTAGTCGCATTAGTGATTTGTTAGTTACCTTACCTATTAAGATGTACGAGGCATATTATTTATTTTTCGACATTTTATGACATATTATTAGATATCTTACCTATGTTAATTCATCTCCGCGTAGGTACTAATTTTCAACCAAATCTGCACAGCTGTTTTTGCTTGGTTGATCTAAACATGTAGGACATTGATTTACTACCAAACGTAGATAACGCATGAACGTTCGAAAAGTGGGCCGGTGAAGAACTGCCCAATCGGGCCTCGTGCAGTTCTTTTCCATGCGTTGGAGCGACAACGCGATAAGCAATTTTGAGCATTATATTTGAGAGTATAAAGTTGATATTTTCTTGTAGCAATTACTTAAACGTCAAATTTAATGTGGCTAGGTATGAAATGATGTAACTGCACACGGTTGTACTTCAAATAGTTGACGTAATAATAAAGAATAAGGTTGAATTCGATAAATACGGTACTTTCTTTATGGTAATTATAATTCGGGTGTGCATATTCAACTACCTATTTAACAGCGTACAAATGTATAGTCGATTAGGTGACAGATTTCAAGCGCGTTTTTGTATGAAGTGCTCTATCTACGTTTGGTAGTAAATCAATGATGTAGGAAGGTAAATTATCAAATATCATGGGTATATTTTAAATTATTTTAGACCTATTTAGAATTATATATTTGGATGATAACATAGTGCGTTATAAAAGTATTTTCATTTATAAAAAAAGCCATTGTTTTTTTTATATCATCTAATGATGACTATAAGAATTTTCCGACTGAAAAACTGGCTATCGTAGGCCTTTGGCGGAATACAATATGCTATTAATATTGTAATTATGTTTTCTTTGTAGGATTACAACAATGCTATTAACATTGTTATTGTGATGACAAACTTAGGTATCTATGACGTCGCTAGACAGCCACGCGAACTTAGAAGTGCAATTACTAACTAAATCAAACAGATAAACTTTCTGCTTTAACTTAGAATCCAATCAAGGTCCATCAAATCTGAATCCAGTCTCCAGGTAAAGATATACAGTTCTACTAGACGTAATGCACCGTGGGAGACATTACGTTCTCTCAGCCACACGTGTAGCAAGCTCATAGTCATGACCTTAAGCTACGCACGCAGCCTCTTACCTCCAATTTGGTTCGGCTTGTTTGCAGAATAATTTGTATTTAAATAAAACAATTATGTACACGTTAACAATGCAATTGTAAGACAATTGATTATATTTATCTGATAACTGATAGTGAGATAAATAATGACCGCAAAATGTCTACACGACTATATGTAAGAACGTTTACGTTATTGGTAGGTAGGTAATTTTTGTAATGTCTCGATTGCAAGAGATAATGTCACTTCACGTACAGACAGAACCTTAATTGCGTCTAAGAATTATAATTATGGATAACATTTTAATTCGAAATTTTATCTATAGTAAAATGCACCGATATATTGATTCTGCAAATCACTTTTAATATTTTTCATTCCTATAAGTATATAGGGTTAGCCTGTAGTCATTTCTTGCAAGAATTCATTTATACTCTACCTACTCAATAATAGGAGGAATTTTACGAAATAAAACACAAAAAAAAAATCGGAGCTCTCCGATCAGGCCATTTGCATAAAAGTCATATCAGTGATTTCTCCCTAATAATCAGTGAAAAATATCTGATCTCACTTATAAGTAGCTTAATCAGAAAGGTGGAAAATCACTAATCTTCTAATCACTAAGTAATCTAAGAATCCCTTAAACACTTTTAAAAGAGCTCCCAAAAAAAATACTAATAGACTTTGGTGACTGACTGGGGTATCAACGTAGAGCCGAAACATACTGGAGCTAGATTAAATTCAGTAAAGAGGTTCGCTGGCTTATGTAGGCGCCCACTAAGGAAGAATTTTTCAAAATTCCCACAGGAAGCTGAGAAATCTCCAGCCAAAAATAAGGAAACTACAGTGATGAGCTTTTTTTTAAAGCTAAACATACTCGGAGTTCGCGGACACAGCTAATGTTACATTAAATGTGTAACATACACTTCGATTCTTGGTCAAATTAAATAGCCAATTTTTTCTTAAAATGTTATTAACCGCAGTGATTTGCACGTGTGAGGCGTAACGTTCAAAGCACACACGCATAATATAATTATCAATTATGTTGAAATAATTCTTAATCGTGGACGACGAGTTCGCAGAACACTATGACTACGTGAAGTCTGCGCGGGCGCACGGCACGTCGCGTGACCGCGCGAGAGACGCTCATTGCGCGGATTGCTAACATATTATTTGGAACTAGAAAACTGTTCTCAGAAAGTTGCTCACGACGACTACTCTGGCTTCTTTCTAAGTCATACACGTTACTAATTAGTTATTAGATGTTTACGCGAACTCATGCTGAAACACAATGGGCTCTGAAAACTAGGTGAAAACTACTTGTGCAAAAGTCAACGCTATCGCAGTGTCTCACCTAGCGCCATCTTCACCATTATTTTAGCGATCGTAATAGGCCGCCTAAATCTGTAGATTGTAAAAATAAACAGTTCGCAGCTATCGCTGTGAAGTTACACGTGTAAACTATACGACGTACGGATTGCAAAGTCGAACAGCGTTCGCACCTGCAGATCAGAGGCGTTAATGGTGTTAATCAAGCGCCGACAGACGGGAACAGGCCGCCTGACTCAGCCGCGCCCGTGTAGGCGGTACCCGACGCGCCAAATTAAGTACAAGATGAAAGCATAGACTTATGTATTCCAAATCTATCTTGTTTTGGAATCCATAAGAGTTGATACCGAAATAGTCTTGTTGTGTTCGTGTAAGTTTTTGAAACTGCCCTGCGAGCATGGACTGGTCGATCGACATATATCGATCGACAAAAGCATCTGTCCTTTTCACTCCTTAGGAATATCTGTCAAATTTATCGATTTTTGTCGAGTATGTCGATCTTAGCTGTCAAATTTTGTTTATCGAGAGTTCCATGCTCGCAGGGCTGTTTTGACCTGCTTTAACTGCTTATCGAAAGTATAATGTAAAACTACCTCCTCCAGCATACCGTGCTGATGCCTAGACCTCTCGGCCACCGAGCTCTTAACAGCCCTAACGAAATCTTTAACGTATTGATCTCGTTTTATTGTTATGCCAAAGTAGTCTCTATTCACTGATAATGATAATGACTACGTATCAACATCTAATTTAGCAATCTTTACAGTCGGCTCGGTGGCACGCGGGTTCAAATCCCGAATGAGACGAAATTTTTCTTTATTGATTTTATAAATTTTTCAATTTATTTAGCATTTTTAAACAAAATGCAAAGTTTTATATAAAATTTATAAGTTTGCTTTTCAAGAAAGTCTCAAATACGTCCAACGTGTTTCATGATCACGATTTTCAGGTATTTGCGCCTGGTAGTCATAATCTCAAGGATTCCTCCACCATGCTGAACTGATGATGGAAGGATTAGTTAGTTTATATGGGCTTCATAGTTAACAAGGAACCCTTATAGTTTCGCCATGTCCGTCTGTCTGCTAGTCTGCGGATTAAAAGTAAAACAGTGAACAGATTAACGTATCACGTGAAGTTATGGATAAATAAAACCAAAACAGCCTTAATAATAGTACGGAACGTCCGTTCAATCAATGACCGTAGCATGTCTCCCCGTGTCTCTTCTAGCAGTCAATTAACGTAACGTTCCATTGCAGGAGGGCAAGAAGAAGTTCGACAAGAAGACGGCCAAGTTCTGTCAGACGCAGGAGCGCACGCTGTCACTGTCCACCAAGAAGCCGGAGAGCGTGTTCCAGGAGGTGACGCCCGCGTACTATCACGTTTATTGTGACACCGACCGGTATTTGCATGCCTGGTGTTGGGACCTATCTTCTGCTCTATAGGGCTACTTTTGCTTGGTCAGATTCAAACAAGCAAACTAAACAACTACTATGGGGCCAATCTTGAATTCGCGAAACAAAAATTGTAATACATCTAGGTTAGCGTACGTTAGCCTGTGGACGCTTTTGACCAGAGTTACGTGGTGCCAACCAAAAATCTCATGCCGTCACCGCATGAGCATTGGCAAAGTGTCCCTCCGCTGAGCTCTGGCGATGCCATACTTACACGTTGCAGGAATCCAACATCAGGTTCTTTGGCCGCTTCTTTGAGGTGGGGGTGTTTTTCGGATGCTTATTGGGGTGACAAATCTTGTGCCACATTACTCCTTTTAGGGTGAGGTTACTAATTAAGTAAATTTGTTATTATAAAAAAACATATTATACAAGTTGGTCAACAATACGATAGTAGAGTGTGCATCCAAAATCATTTCTTTAATTTCAAGATTGAAGACAGAAGATCATTTCAAATATAAATTTACTGGCCATAATTTTATTTATTGTCGTCTCAATCTCCGCTTTATTTGCGATGTTAAAATAATACTCCGAGAAAGGAAAGTAAAACTAAACAATTTAGGCAGTAAGTATAAACAATATAAAATATTGTTAAGCCACACCGGGGTGGTTTAGGAAATTGGGGAGTTGAATTTTCTGAGTCCCTGGATTGCCGCGACTATGAACAAGAAGAATTTCAAATTTAGTAAGTATGCCCCACACTTCGCAAAGAGAGTCCCACTCATGGTTATTGACTAATTGCCATCTGGTACGGTGCATAACAAAACTACACTTAGATAAAAAGTGAAATATGTTAGTAGGGCTTTTATATACAAGACAGCATAGGCGTAGGTATAACTTTTCGATGGTTGATATCCAGATTGAAGACTGTAATTTGCTTATTGTATGGGTACACTGAAAACTTCATTCTATTTAGTGGTAAGTTGATTTACAATGGGGGTTGTCCGGACCCCAAGACCCCCCTCCTCCCACCTACGCCAATGCAAGACATAGTCATGGGGTGGGCAACGATATCTCTTTGGTAAGCAATACCAATCTTTCCTTGCATAACGTGGTGTTACGGACAGTGAATTGGGAGGCGGTGAATTAGTGCACGGATTTGTTATGAATGCTCCACAGTAGGCCTCGTCAATGCCGAGCAGTGTGGCATTAGCGACGACCGCTCCTTTATTTGGGGATCTCAGCTGATTAATATTCACCGCCTCGGAACGCGGAGGCGAGCGAATCCGACACACGTACTTTGCAACACGTCTCTTCGTTCTGTTTATTATGTACCTATTTAAAAGGTGGCATTGATGTCTCAGGTCATTATTCATCTATTTACCTTTTCTCTTTACAATACAAGTAGGTATAGGTGAACCTAATAGTATTGAAAAGGTTTGTTAATTTGTAAAACTTTGTTAGTTCTATTAAAATTCTTCAGCACGAGTGAGCTAGGACATTAACACATTAGCACTAACATTAAGGCGCATAGGAGGGTCAATCATAAAAAAATCACTGCAGAAAAAACCGGTTCTCTTCATAAATATTGAATAAAAAAATCTTTGAAAAAGATATGTTATTATTCAACTTTTTGATAAATTAATTAAAACTTGGTAAAAATGTGACCCAAACATGCATCGATTTTAAAACTTGAAACCTAATCGTGTCGTAAATATTGGGTTAAATCACATACTTTCGATTTCAATAAATAAAGTGAACAATATTCTAGCGGATGGTCTTTTTAGACTTTTCTTATTCGCCTTTATTAATTTTTAATTGAAATAATTCATCTTACGCGTAAAGGTTTGCTTAAATATTCCCCTCACTCTCACTCCTATGTAATCAGTGCGGGACGATCGACGCAAGGTCATTGGAACCACTATGCGCCTTAACATACGCATGTTTAAGAGGTAATTAGAAAACTAGTTTTATGCATTGCATGGTTGGGGGTAAAGCTTTAAACTTAACTATTAATTCTTTATGACAGTATAATGATTTTAGGTTTCTCATTGGACTCCCATTTTGAAGTGCATTGCTGGCAAAAAAATTTATAAAGACCACATCCATATACGGGTTCTAAAACTTTTAAAAATGATTTTGACCTTTATCTCACTTTTTATCTTACTTAATGAAGGCCAAGAACTCCTCAACTAAAAGCAAAATACTTTTAGTGTTGTCCATGATAATATCACCGCCCATGACTGACCTTTTAGTTAAAATAGCAGAATTGCGGGTGATATGTACCGTGCAGTTCGTGTATGACCGGTCTTTCAGTTAAAGTGAACGAATCGCGAGTGATATGTACCGTGCAATTCGTGTTATGTCATAATTTTTTTCTACCCTTTTTCCTTAGCGCATCTGTCCCCATTAAGTGATATGTAGGTGTTGCGATGCAGGCTGACGCGGCATTGGATATGGCGGAGCGGGACTTCTGCCAGGCGTCGCTGGAGTACGTGTTCCAGCTGCAGGCGGTGCAGGAGCGCAAGAAGTTTGAGCTAGTGGAAACGCTTCTGGGCTTCGTGTTCGGCTGGTGGACTTTCCACCACACCGCGCACGACGTGCACGCTGACGCCGAGCCACGCGTGAGGGACTTACAACTGCGGATACAGCGGGTGAGAGAGATACTCGTATATGTATTCTTAAATATCAGAGGCTAGGTTAATTTTTTAAAAAGAAACTTGTGGTCACACTACCCACACAATTATTTAATTACTGACCAAAATAAAGAAGACAAAAACAACACTACTAATTATTATAAAACTCTGCGCGATAATTCCGTGATAACCGAGTACTCGCCGCAGAGAAACGAAAGTGAGCCCACGGTGTCGGTGCGGCTCCTCCAAGAGTCTTGTCCATTGCTTTAGTTATGATAGCATAGTCTCCGAGTCGATAACAGCAGTCTCAGAGTCGGTAACACTAGAGTCGGTAACAACATATTCTTGGAGTCGGTAACAGTATACTATAATCATAAGGGAGTAAGAAAGTAGGCAGGGTAGAGAGCATTACGAGTGTGTAATACGATATCTGTTTGTCACTGTCACCGCTGCTAACGCTCCCAAGTGAGTTACTTTCTGCGGAATTTAAAGAAATGGAACGAGTGGCGGTGTGTGCTTACATTTCGGGGCCCTATTTTTTAACCGTCCCTCAACCCCAGGACCGTCACTCATTTTTCGCTGAACATGTCTCAACTAGTCATTTCGGAAGCTGCAACTATATCAACGAGAGAAAAGCGAAGTTGGTGGTAAGAGTGAATGTAAGCACATTTCTCTTGATCCTAATATGACAGCTTTGAAGAAATTATCATTAGCGCGATGAGTAGCATAGAGTAGATGAGTAGTGTAGCGGCAAGAGCATAATGTAAATGGATTGGGGGAGTGTGTGGGTGAGTGCGGAAACCATCAGCTCAAGATATGGGATGCTAAGTCTCAGGGACCTATGCTGTGAGTCTCCGTGGAGTACTGGCGAATCAAAGTGAGTAGTGCAGTGGATGAGTGTAAAGGATTAATAACTCATTGAGCAGTGGGAGAGCGTGGGGGTGCATCTAATACTGTAGTAGATATACGTCTCGGTGGTCAGTAATAATGCTTGCGCCTCTGTTCACAACGGGAGATTGAATGAGAAAAGAAAGACCAATGGGTATAATATATGTACCAGTATAAGGTGCTCGGCGTATGCCTACACACCCACAGGACAAGATGATCAATGTCTCAAACTTAACAAACACTGTATTCACTCTGTCATCTCGTCCTAGGTTTGAGAGCGCAAGGCAACCTTATCCGTGAAGCATGGTCTCAGCTTAGTTTTGGTTTAAACCCGACGCTGTCTCTATCCACTCTTATTAACACAGGTAAAAGAGCATCTGGTTAATTACTTAATTCTGGTTTAAACCAAGACTAAGTTTAAACCTTGTTTTGTAGTTACACGAAAAATGTTTTGATAAATAAATGATTTAATTCAAATTTGTTTTCCCTTCGGCGGTATTCGAATCTGGGTCTCCAACATGACATCATGATCACTCAAATCTGAGCGATATTTCAATAGTATAGATCTCTTTTTACTTTGTTGTACCAAAGTAAACTTTATTCACTGTTGATAACTAAGCAATTTACAACATCGCAATTGATGAATCTTTACAGGATTTGTGAAAAAAATTCACCTATCACATTTCACTGTAACAGGAATAAACCTGAGTTGAAGATCGAGAGAACCGAATAGATGCGAGCTTACTGTATGTTTTATTTACTCCACCAGGTGACCTGAAGGCGTCGCTCGCTGCCGCCGTCGTCGCACACTGTATGTCGCTGTGTGTTCAGTTTTTACCTACACTAATCTTGACTTTGAGTGGTGTTGCAACTTAGCTGAAGTAGGGTCGTGTTAAGGTCGCTTATGGTTTCAGCTGTTTAAAACTGACAAAGCTTACAAGTTTAATTTCGTAGGTTGTTGAGACCCGGCACCTATTTACATCCAAAATCATCGAGTAACGTTTTACAGTTACATTCATCTGTTTCTCCAAATGCATTTAGAATCCTAATGAGTTGTTGAAATGTGGTTTAACTATTGATGGCATGTCGGAGTGAGTGTCAAGTGCACTGGACTTTGATAGTCTCCGCACATCCGAAGCAATGATCCTTATCCGATAATTATAATTTAACTGCGGGAGACGATGCGTATTGCGTTCATTCCCAGTAGCAATGAGATTATTTGAGCTATCCGTGACTACATTGCCTCGTTTGTGGAGTCTGTCGTGGTGTAGTGCAGCACAGCATGTGTTTGTGCGCAGCCCAGCGTTGGGATACTGACTATGTTTCGACAGCCGTTACTGACTAAATCTCTTTGCAGACGCGGTCCAACTTCGAGGAAACAAGCAAACAGACCGAATCGCTCATGAAGAAGATGATGGAAGTGCGACAAATGGTAGGTAATCGCATTCTACATTTCTGCATTTTTACCTACTTCCAAAGAGAAGGATATCGCCCTAACATAACCAGTTACGGTAGGCTCGTGCCCCTCAGTGGGGACGTATATGAGCTGTGATGATGAACTATTGGTTTATGCGACAATGAAATTCCAAATAGCATGATATCCAATATCTTCATTAATTATTATCGTATTTGTACCAATTTATGGAAAACCATAGATTTCATAATATACAAACTAACTAGTATCTATGCCTAATCCCACCTCAAAAATGCTAACTTGCTTAAGGAAACTTATTTCGGGTAATTATTTTGTTACCTTAGTTTCCACACCGAAAGCAGCACTAAATGCTACATTTTTAGGGTTCCGTACTTCAAAAGGAAAAAATGGAACCCTGATAAGATTACTTTGATGTCCGTCTGTCCGTCTGTTCGTCTGTCCGTATTGACGTGGTAAACTGAATAAGCACTTGATTTGCTTTTGCAGCACGATTTTTTTTATATGATTATGATTTTTTTATTATGATTTTTTTTGCAATACGATTTTGTAATGTCATTATTTTAAAAAAAGTTATCAAATTTGCTTCGAATATAATATTGTCTTTTAAATTAAACCATTCAGCAGTTACTTACTTTATTGTTTCTATGAAATGTATCATTATCATTTTTTACATATCCGTTATGGTGCAAGCTAAGCTGAGCCATCTATTTTGAATAGAACTAATTAAAGTTTGTTTCAATCTGTATCTTAAGATAAGGCCTCATTTGCATGTTCGCCTGTTGCAGTATAAAGAGGACACGGGCGGCGAGGACGGTGGCCGCGCCGGGTACCTGTTCCTCATGGAGAAGAGTAAGACACAAATATTTTATATTTACAGCAGGAAGATTTTGCGTATTCTCCATCTGATAAATAAACGATGCATCCCGATGACATGACCTAAAAATCAGAGTGATAAGGGATATATCAATAGCAACTTTAAGTTTCACAAGCGAACGTTCACATAACACTGAATTTTACCATGGTGCCTGCCCAGACGTCAGCCATTTTTGTTCATCTTATGTTCCTCGATGTTGATCATAGTGAACCTCACTGTTAGAAATCCTCTATTCAATGTAAAGATTTATTGTATATTATCGACATCAAACAAAATTTTAATTAACTAAGATATACAATTTATTATTTACACCTTGTACCCCCAACCATAATTAAGACGTACCTATGCAAATGCAAGTTAAATTAACAAAAAAGTTGCCTAAGTGCCTGTTTGCTTGCACATAGGTTATCTTTTTTAATGTCTATGTATGACACGTAGAGTTGAGTTAAAATAACAAAACATATGAGTATTGACAATTTTCTTAGATTTTCTTAAATGATTAGCGGGGTTGGTTCAGCGGTGGTCCGGTTAATTAGATCCTTCCGATCCTGGAGCTCCCCTCCATCCAAACACACCTGTCCAGAGTCGCTACCACTTAGGTGCGCAATGGCCACATCACACTTTACGAGAAATCGTTACGATCGGACTGTACAGTTTAAATTGTGCCGATATAAATACAAAGCGCTGTATGAGAAGCTCTGGACTCGGCACTGGCCTTCAAATCGAGAATTATTTGAATCCAGAGCGAAGCGACAGTGTCCAAAGTAGAATCCTGAACGCAATGAGGGATTCAATACGTCTCGCGAGGCTAAAACAATTTTATAACTTATTATTGTGACCAACTGATACTCTGTTTTTCATCCCATCGATAAAAAGCCATAAGAGGCGCTTTTAGAAAAAAAACTCGCAACATATTTGGTTACGAAGCATACAAGTAGATACCCGTAATAAATTCAAATTCAATTATGCTCCTAATGAAAAACTCCTTAATGGCCCTACAAAAGTCTCTTACAGCCTTATTAATAAAAATTTTACTCCTTGTATCATCCTCGGATTAGTTACTCCGTGTTTTGTCTTATTTTGACATTTGACAGCCGACATCTGCGGAAACAAGATAAAAACACGGAGTAACTAATCCAAGGATGATCCAAGGAGTAACGTAAGGAGTAAGGAGTTTTTATTAATAAGGCCGTTAGAGTAAGGACCAACATTACTCACACATCATATTTAGGGCATCGAGAACCGGCCCTATTTTAGGAACCGGTTCTTTCGGTTCCGAGCTCAAGCCGGAACGGGGTACTGGCCCAACGTTGGGCGCCAGTGTGACGGTGTAACGGGTGAGGAGTAGGTTCAGCGACGCAGTGGTGCAGTGGTTAGGGAGGTCAGCCAAATGCAAGTACCAGAGTTGTGTCACTGATATATATATATTCTCCAATCGTTACAAATATTATAATAATAAGGAAAAGGCACTACATAAGTGCCTAAGTTAACAAATGGTCGTCGTGTCGACAACAATCAAGACAATCTTGATTTTAATATAATTTATAAATGCATTGAGCATAATATTATTTGATATTAGTTTGTGGCATCGCAACTATCTCACGTCTCGATGTCCGCCATTGAGTGACGGAAGAGACGAATTAAATTATGTCAAAGACATAAGATTTGAAATGCAGTCAGGTTAGGCGGGAATGCAACGTGTTGCTATATGTAAAGTATAGCACCTCGTTACAATACCATAGACCACACTCATACACTGCGGCAGGTTATTCAAAAGACCGAGGAGTATAATCTGCCACTATACTTGGCGTGTGTGAGATGAGAATGAAAAAGTCTTTGATTCTGTCGAGACATGGGCTGTGCTTAGGTGCCAAATGGACTACCGGTACATCCAAGCGTTGCAGTCATTGTACGAAAACGTCACTATGTCAGTCCGCCTTCAGGACCAAAACTCGAAACCAATACGACTTCAACGAGGTGTGAAACAGGGTGACGTAATATCACCGAAACTTTTCACAGCTGCGTTGGAGGTTGTGTTTAAGCTTTTGGACTGGACAGAGCTGGACATCAACATAAACGGCGAGTACATGACTCACCTTTGTTTTGCCGATGATATCGTAGTCATGGCTGAAACCGTGGAAGATCTAGGCACAATGCTCGAAGACCTCTGTAGAGTTTCCCAACAAGTGGGTCTTAAAATGAACATGGACAAGACCAAAATCATGGTGAATTGCCATGTAGTACCTACTCCTGTGAACGTTGGATGCTCTACACTGGAAATTGTTGACTAATATGTTTACCTGGGGCAAATAGTCCAGCTCGATAAAACTAATTTCCAGACTGAGGTAAATCGACGAATCCAACTCGGCTGGGCAGCGTTCGGGAAGCTACGCAGCATATTCTCGGCCAATCTTCCGCAGTGTCTTAAGACGAAAGTTTTCAATTCGTGCGTGTTGCCAGTGAAGACGTAATACGGAACTGAGACGTGGCCGTTTACAATGGGTCTCATCAGAAGGCTTAATGACACTCAAAGGGCAATGGAGAGGGCTATGATCGGGGTTTCTCTACGCGATCGCATCAGAAATGAAGAGATCCGTATAAGAACTAGATTCACCGACATAGCCCAAAGAATTGCAAACCTTAAGTGGCAGTGGGCAGGACACATAACTCGCAGGACTGACGGCCGTTGGGGCGGGGCGGTCCTCGAGTGGCGGCCGCGTACCGGGAGACGCAGTGTTGGTAGGCCCCCCACAAGGTGGACCGACGATCTGGTGAAGGTCGCGGGACGCCGCTGGATGCGGAAGGCGCAGGACCGATCAGTTTGGAGATCCTTGGGGGAGGCCTATGTCCAACAGTGGGCGTGTCTTGGCTGAAATGATGAATGACTTCTTTCAAATCACAGTCTTTTCGTAGTTGCGATAATACACTCAAATCACACACAATTATCATTTGGATGCTAAAAAACAAAGTAATGTGAGAAAAGAGAAATAAATAGGTACAACGAACGTTATCAAGACACATGGGCGCGTGTCCAGCCAAGTCTGGTGTAATTATTATTCTATTCCGTCCAATATGTTTACCCCGCAAGAGCGAAAGCGTAATACTTAACTGATTGCAATGACAATAAATATTCTCAATTTATTGATAAAAAAATGATAACAATATGCATCAATATTTAAAGTTACTCACTTATCAAATCGGCGTCAACAAAATAACACACCCACACACAGCGCGTCTGCCAGCTTTGCCAACCAGCGACTGTTAACGTTGCCGAATCCCTTGAAAAATTCTTTATTTTCTAATATTAATATAATAACGTTATTTATTAACTTAACATTAAAATAATGGTAATTTTGATGACTTTTGTAGTGCCAAAAATTAATACATTGTCGATCCGTATAATGCGACGTTGAAACTGAATCCACAAATGTGGCTAGATTCACACTTGTGGAATAAGTTTTATGTCATTATGTGGGAGAGGCAAGTAAAAATAATATTATGATATGATACTAACTTGATATTTAGCATAAAGAGATGTATTTCTAAATTTATTTTAAGAAAGAATCGAAAGAACCGAAAAGACCGGTTCTCCGATTTACAGAACCGGTTCTTTCAGGGACCCTCAGAACCGGGAAAAACCGGTTCCGATGCCCCAATCATTGCAAATGAATCAGCGTTTTTCGAACGTTACAGGTGAAAAAAGCGTGTCCATTAAAAACTGTCTATATTTGTCAAATCGCATTTGGAGTGATTGTCAGTAGTGATTGCACCGTGTGTAGTCCGCGCCAAACTTCTAGTCCGCTCTGAAGTTGTCTCACGCACATAAAATAAACTAAGTTCATTCTTATCGTGCTAAAACTTATTTAGTTACTCGTATGTGACATTCATCTTTTACTCATAACTTAAGCAGACAGACAATATTATTAAATTACACCTATATATTACAAGAATGCAACGCGAATTGTGCTGTGTTCAGTAGGCTTACTCTTGAACCAATTCCGATGGATCGTCATTGGGATTGTGATTTTTCATACGCTTGAGTACCAACACTAGCGCCAAATTGGATTTGAGGCGTATTTTGAGAAAATTAAATAATCCTGAGATTGGTTCAACTAAAATTAGTGCAATACGGGCATTGATTTACTACCAAACGTAGATAGAGCGCTTCATACAAAAACGCGCTTGAAATCTGTCACCTAATCGACTATACATTTGTACTCGCTGATATATACTTGAATATGCACGCCCGAATGAAAATTACCATAAAGAAAGTACCGTATTTATCAAATTCAACCTTATTCTGCATTATTACGGCAACTATTTTAAGTACAACCGTGAGAAGTTACATCATTTCATACCTAGCCACAGATCAAACGACGTTTTAGGAATTGCTACAAGAAAATAACAACTTTATACTCTCAAAAAACATAATGCTTGAAATTGCTTATCGCGTTGTCGCTCCAACGCAAGAATGAGATAACACATCGTGATACGACGCCCGTGCGAGCGAGACGATTGTGATGTACTGACACTGACGCGAAGCGACATATTTATGATTAAAATAATTGTTTTTGATTGGTTTTTACGTATAAATCGAATATTTGAATACATGATAAGATGTGTAATGAGTTTACTCACGCAAAATATGAAATCCCGTCTTTTTTCTGCCGTTTTTGGCTATTGTTACTACAACTTTTGAATGCGCACTTCGGCATGTTTACGTGCCGACAGCTAATCACACTATGGAAAGGAACTGCACGAGTCGCGATTGAGAAGTTCTTCACCGGCCCACTTTTCGATCGTTAATGCGTTATCTACGTTTGGTAGTAAATCAATGAATACGGGCTCAATTTGGAGCCAATGCGAAAAAATAAGCGTACGAAAAATCACAATCTCAATGCTTATCGATCGGTATTAGTACAAGAGTAAGCCTACTAGAAGTTCGGCGCAATATGTGTCGGTGACTGTGCGGCAGAGGCGTGGGGTACGGCGTGGGTGAAGCAGTACTGCGTGTGGGGCGGCGGCGGCGGCGGCGGGGGTGGGGGTCTGCGCGAGCGCACGCTGTCGCTGGCGGCGTGCAGCCAGCTGGGCGGGCGCTGGGCCGCGGAGCCGGAGCGCGTGCCGCTGCGGGCCGCGCGGCACCCGCCCGAGCCGCCCGAGCGACGCTTCTGCTGGGAGGCGCTGTCCGCCGACCACCGACCGCCGCTCACGCTGCAGGTGCGTACGACCACTTCTATAAGTCGCATCGGAAAAATTCGGCTGCGCAGAGGAGAGCAGCCTAAAAATGCCGATCGAATACGAGTGCCGACACCGTTAAAATATAGACATTATTGCGTAAGTTAAAGTTTCAAGTCACCAAAATCAGAATTTCATTCTATCTCGCTTAGAATCACAAAATGAGACACTATCCCCCTGCAACTTGCTCGTATAGTTGCCGGCGCGTTACTTGGCAAAGACGGGGGATATTATGACTGATATTGGTTCTTATGGTGAACACTGTGAATAATAATACCTAATAGTGAAATATTATTAACCAGAATGGAAATAAAACCATTTTTGTTGCAAACGAGAGTACACGCGCCAGAGAAGATATAATAGTACTACGTACAGAAAGGGCACTCACCTCCCCGCACTCATTTCAAATACTTCACTTCACCCACCCGGCACTTCGTTGTAGACATCACTGACACTTAAACAAGGGCGCGCGCGATCGCTCGGGCGCGCCGACACTTCACGTTCATCGAGTAGACGCGAGCGCCGGCCGATAACAGAGATAGCGCTATGCGGGTAAAAGAGAAGGCAGTCGCTCCACTTCTCGTGTCATTTCGGTTAATAGTCACGCGCTCAGCCCTACTAGATTCCACGCACACATTTGCGTGTGTACAAACGTCATTTGCTTAGGTAGTAGTAATAGGTAATTGATTTGCGAACGTTGTATGGAGTGTCCGGGGTGTGCACGCGCAAAATCACAAAATCGACGACGTCAAAACGTTGCCAAGTTAGGTGCCGGCGACTATGCCTACCGACTAGTATTGCCAGATGTCCCGATTTTGAGGGGTATGTGGACACGTTCCGATTTAACCATGATCGGGACGCAAAAGTGCCGATTTTTGCCCAGATCGTTAAGATTTTAACATTTTCCATAACGAAGCTGTGACTGAATACTATGACTGATTAATCTTGGCATATTTATCACTAAAATATTTGAAATAATTACACATACTCGTAACACTAGGCTATATGCCTAATTTTAACAAACTTCAGCCCCGAAATTTCGTTTTCTAGACCAGGCAACTCTACTACCGATGTCCACCACCGAGGCACGCACACCAGAATTAGCATTTAGTGGGCACTACCCAAGCTCACCGATTGCTCTTTCTATTGTGCCCTGACTAGTAATGGAAATCAATGCTTATTTTCAATTTGAATTATTAATTTCACAAGTACGTAAATTTTCGCTAAAATCGATATCGTGAATTGTTGCATCGGATCGAGTCAAATTCATTTGCATTCGCGTTGAACGAAAAATAACATTGAGCGGTTAGCGACGCGACGCGATCGAGCGCGGTCATGAAGATCGTATGATACTGCAGGACACGAATGTAAACGATTTTTCACGATCAATGTTAATTAGCCATAATGTGTCTTAGCAACGATTATTTAACTATGGCTAATGGACCTTTCGCAATTAATAATAATAATTATTGCATTACTAGCCCTTGCTAGTTGCTCCAGCGCTATATATTAGGTCCTTACATATGAAATTGGCGTTTTGCCGAACTGGCAACTTTGATCTCAAATATCTCCTCTATTTTCAAATTTATGCAGCTATTTATTCATGTATTTGTGTTTCGAAAATTATAATTCACTTGTTTTTTCCTCAATTGTTTTTTTTTTGTGTCACGCAGTTTACAAAATGGAAAACTTGAAATATCGCGTTATTTACGAGTACGAGTTCCACCGTGGCACCAGTGCTGCAGAAACGGCTCGAAGGATTAATGATGTGTATGGCGACGGTGCCGCAAAAGAAAACACAGTGCGTTTTTGGTTCCAACGTTTTCGTTCTGGAAATTTCGACCTGCAGAACAAGCCCCTTGGGCGGCCGGAGACCAAAGTTGATAATGAAGAATTGAAGGCTATTGTAGAAGCGGATCCATCGCAAACCACGTCCAAGTTTGCTGCAGGTTGCGGTATTAGTGATAAAACTGTTTTAATCCACTTGAAGCAAATTGAGAAGGTGAAAAAGCTTGAAAGGTGGGTACCTCACGAATTGAGTGAAGGAAATCAACAAACGCGCGTTGACTGCTGCGTTGCATTACTCAACCGGCACAATAATGAAGGGATTTTAAATCGAATCATTACTTGTGATGAAAAGTGGGTCCTGTACGATAATCGGAAGCGCTCATCGCAATGGCTGAACCCTGCCGAACCAGCCAAACCATGCCCCAAGCGAAAATTGACTCCAAAAAAGTTACGTGAGCGTTTGGTGGACTAGTGCTGGTGTCGTTCACTACAGCTTTCTGCTAAACAACCGAGGCTGGTCAATCGCTCTAGGCCACTGCTACTTCATGATAACGCTAGACCACACACTGTACAACAGACGGCTACCAAATTAGAGGAGCTTCAATTGGAATGTCTTAAGACATCCACCGTACTCTCCGGACCTTGCTCCAACAGATTACCATTTTTTTTCGAAATTTTGATAACTTCGAAATTTCGAAAGGGAAAAAATTCAACTCCGATGAGGCAGTCCAAACCGCCTTCAAAGAATTTATTGATTCCCGTCCGAATGGTTTTTTTTGTAAAGGGATCGATGAACTACCTATGAGATGGCAAAAGTGCATAGATAGCAATGGTACATACTATGATTGAATAAATGTATTATATTTAAAAAAATCGACTGTATGTTCCTCCCATACAAAACGCCAATTTCATATGTAAGGACCTTATATTATGTGCTATCCTATCTGCTGCTCATGCTCATGCGCGCCTTTTAAGACTAAGCTGTGCTATTGATTCTTAAATTTAGAATCGTAATATTTCCAAAACAATGTCTATGGTACAAGTAATACTAAAATGAATAGTATTATTTCGTAACGTAAAGGTGGTTGATTGAAATCAAAACATTATTGAAAACAAAACCATGCGTGACGTGACGTGCGTGCGCAGACAAATTGATAATGGGTCTCTGTGCGTGCACGCGCAGGCGCTGTCAGATCGCGACCGCGCCGCGTGGATGCGCGCCATCGACGCGACCTCGGGCGATATACCGTCCGTTCCCTCCCCCTCCCCCGCCCCCGCTTCCGCCTCCGCCCCGGCCGCCGCGCCGGTCGCCGCGCTGGACGAGGCCGGCTTCGAGTTCGTCGAGCTCATCATCAACACGCTCGAGGCGCGCGGACTCGACGAGCAGGGTGAATACGCACCTAACTTAATTTATATGTTATACACCTACGTAGATACTCTTGAGCGTCGGTGGCGCCGTGGTCTCGGCACTATGGGGCTAGCACGCAGGAGAATCGAAAATCGAATCGAAATCCGAATCGAGGAGTTTGTATGGCAATTTTATTAGCGCCACGGCGGTGAGTAGCAGAACTAATAAAATTGCCATACAAACTCCTCGATTCGGATTTCGATTAGATTTTCGATTCTCCTGCGTGCTAGCCCCACTGGACTGTGCGCCGAATAGAATCGGGAGGCCCGCGATCGATCCTGCCATCTGCCAATGTGTTTTTCGTTTCACGAATTTTATAATTATGTACATTTATCTGACGCTTCTACGGTGAAGGAAAACATCGTGAGGAAACCTGCATTTTTCTTTATTACGATAAGTTGGCAAACATACAAACCGCTCACCTGATGCTAAGTGGTAACAGTCACCTATAATACATGTGGCTTCTGCGAGATTCGCAGCAAAACTGCAACCCCCACAAGAACCACAGTGAACGTTACCAACTTGTGACATCAGATGTAAAGTCACGGTACCCAGTAATTTCACTGCCATATATTATCCTTTAAACCGGAACACAGCAATGCAAGCACTGCTGCTTTGCGGCAGAAATAATTAAGACGGAGGTACCCATGCAGACGACCCTGGTAGATACACCTGCGAAGCAATAGGGAAGATGCAAATGAAATATTTATGAATAATTTGTAATTAAAATGTTATAAAAACCTAAAAAAAGAATGATGGCAACGTTTTTATTTTAGTTAATACTATTTTTCATGAAAAATATGCGAAATAGAACGCATCTTGATCTACCAATCAGCGACTAGTGACGTC
The DNA here is from genome assembly GCA_963935595.1 of Schoenobius gigantellus. Classification (NCBI taxonomy): domain Eukaryota; kingdom Metazoa; phylum Arthropoda; class Insecta; order Lepidoptera; family Crambidae; genus Schoenobius; species Schoenobius gigantellus. The sequence goes on along the minus strand of OZ012541.1, from coordinate 40,927,247 downwards.
ACGTCGTGTTTTATGTCCCGTCAGATGTAAAGGTAAACATTACTTTTACGAAAATTATTTACATTTTTATGTAGAACAATGGTAGTTGGTTGTATAAAAATAGACCCCAGAAACCTACCGAGAGTTAGTGTCGACATGGTTGTAACTTTTAACAGTTACATTGCGTGACAATGCATGCGTGTACGTGCGTAACGCAGTCTCTGTGTCAGGTCTGTACCGCGTGGCCGGCGTGTCGTCGCGGGTGACGCGGCTGCTGGAGTGTGCTCGCAATCCCCGCTCCCTGGGAACCGCCCCCCTCCCGGACCGCTGGGAGACCAAGACCATAGCTTCCGCGCTCAAGGTACACACACACCCCACCCTGGGAACCACCCACCCCCAAAATCCTGCTCGAGGTGAATTTTTTTATTGTATCGATTTATGTATTTTTCAATTCATTTAGTATTTAAAATAAAATACAATGTCACAAATATAAAATGTGTAAGTTTGTAACTCAAGAGTACGAAAAATCAACAGCAAATACTTAAGTACGCAAGCGAAGTTCGGAGTCGGACCAATCTCTAATTAGTCTGTGGTTCAGAGCGATAACGATGTCATGTCAAATAGACAATGCGTTCCGAATTGATATTTCGAGTCTCGGCTCTATTGTGAGCGCGCTCACGCTAGCTGTGGCTTATATTATCGCCATCATATAACGTACAGTGACATTGCTGTAACGCGTAATCGCTGTAATAGCACTGACATGATACTTCTGAGACACTAATAACTCTCAACGCAATACTAATTCGAACCGGCTTTAAAAGGTAATCGGCAAATCGGACCGCAGTGATTTTTGCTAGAACTCAACTCAACTAACTTTTAGTCATTTGTCGTACATATATTGTAACGTTTTTTTCCAGACTCTATCACGATTATGTGTTTTTTGGATAAATCATAAGAAATTATATTAAGTACATTTGTAATGATGGAATTTGTGGACACTTAATGATTCTTTCGGATATTATTCTGCCATTGTTCTTTGACTTAAATCTTTTCATGAATCAAAAAGGGTTTTCAACGAATTGAAAAAATAAATTGAGAGATGTTTATGGTTTTAACCGATCCTGATTCGTATTATTAGAAATTTTAAGTTACTGGGCTAAGTAGGTGAGGTGTCAAAATTCAGCAAGAAAAAACAGTTCCTTCCGTTTCATTTGTAACAATTAGCGCGACTAAAAATGTCGACATTTCTTATAAAAGACGCAAAACGAGGCTAACATCAGATGTTAGCACCAGCAAAGTGTTGATGCTCATCTGGAATACAGTAACTCTGCTCGGAAAACTCGAAGCGTGGAGTACTCGCGGCTCGCGAGCGTGGAAAGATTGTTTATACTACACCTGCAGGCCTATTCGTTAACTACGGTTGGTAACTAGAACTGTCATTTTTGAAAGCCACTTTATATCCATTACTGGTTTAGTGATCTTATGTGTTACGGCAGCGTTCATGATAGCAGTAATGGATGTTAAGTTCCTTTCAAAAATGACAGTTCTAGTTAGCAACCGAAGTTACAGAATAGGCCTGCAGATCGGAACAGCAGTCATTATTCCTAGTGAAAGTTTGTCTTTTCTACGACTTAAATAAGCGGGAGGAAAAGTTATATGAAAATCCAATTCCATCGTGTTTAGCGGGAGAAAAGGTTATACTAAATTCCATTTATAACCTGTTAGAGCCTCTGCGGGGCGGAGGCGGGGGAACGCACTCCTCTACTCACCACGACTTGCGCTGAGTTTTGCCGCGCTGCATGGTGGCTGAATGTACTCAGATCTCGGTGTTATCAAAAAAAGGAAAAGAAGCCCGAATTTTTCATCAAATCTGTGAATTTATTTATAGTAATTTTTTGTTACGACGTGAGTTTATTACGTAATAAAAGTTAAAATGTCGAATTCTAGTAGTGGAAGTGATATTGAGATGACACCCATACAAATGTTATAATATTTTCATACTAATGTAATTCTGTAAACAATTTCAATCAAACACGTTTTTGTATGTTCTTCACTGGCTATAAAGCACTGTGTAGCACTTGGGAGAGAGTTCGATTCCTAGCTCGGGAGTATTGTGTCCCTCGGCTGCGCTTCCGAGCAACAAACTGCTCCCTCGCTAGTGATCGGTCGTTAGAGTCCTTCACTTGCTCGTGATTCACCTATGGCCCTCGCTTTAATTACGTCCTTTATTCACCAGTTGCATAGTACACTATTGTCGGGTGTTGTGGTGTGCAGGCGTTCCTGCGCGCGCTGCCGGAGCCGCTGCTGACGCGCGCGCTGTACGCGCGGTTCATCGCGGCGGCGCAGCGCGAGCGCGCCGCGCGGCCGGCGGCGGTGCGCGCGCTGGTCGCGCAGCTGCCGGCGGCGCACGCGCGGCTCGCGCGCCGCGTGGTGCGCCACCTGCGCGCGGTGGCGGCGCGCGCGCGGCACAACCTGATGCCGCCCGCCAACCTGGCCGTGTGCTTCGGGCCCACGCTGCTGCGGCCCAGCCACGACTCCGTCGCCGCCATACTGGACATCAAGTTCTGCAACGTCGTCGTCGAGACGCTCATCGACTACTACTACGAGGTACTGTACTGTACTGTGCGAAGTACGAACACTTTTATTCGGCTGCGCAGGGAAGAGCAACCTGAAGCCGAAAAAAATTTAGAAACAATATTTGGTTTTTCTGTACACCAATAACCTACATATGTGATGCTGCTGAGTAATTTATAAATTTTTCAACTACAAATGAGTAGTTAAAATTGATTATTTATTTTGGTACTTTTTTAATATTTAAAAATGTTAGAATAAGGTTTAAATGTTATAATTAAGTTTAGGAAACTGTAAGTCTAGTATTTAAGATTTTACCATTGATTTACTACCAAAGTTTGGTAGTAAATCAATGAATTTTACTGGTACATTATTTTATAAAGATATGAGACTATTTGTTTCTATAATAAATAAATAACAAAATACGTGCGCCGACACCGTTAAAATATAGACTTTATTGCGTACTTTGAGATTTCTAGTCACCAAAATCAAAATTTCATTCTATCTCGCTCAGAATCAGAAAATGAGACTTCTGCGCAGGTACCTTGGTGTAATTAATGAACGTGGTACTATTGTACTGTGCCGCACCGCCCTGCACCGCACCGCACGCGACTCGCAAATGACGAAATTCTTTCATAATAAATTTATTCAAGTTTTTACATCGATTTAAATTTTTTCGTTAATCTATCGCATGCCGCAATACACAAAAACATGAAATTTTTAATTTCACTACTTCATATTATTTACATATATTTAACGCCTATGGGCTCAATATGCCGCCCTGCTTCCCCTCGCCTACTCCTTACAAAAAAGTTAGTGATTCAACGAATACGAATATTCGTATTCGCCGAATAGTTGATATTTACCGTATTTTCGTATTCGCCGAATAGTTGATATTTACCGTATTTTCGTATTCGCCGAATATCATCACGTTAAAAATGATGTATTTAAACTAAACGTAACGCAAATTACGGTTTGGCTATACACAGTGTATCAGAACGCACTATTTTACCTGCTGTACGCACTACGCACTCTCTTAAAATGTATAAACTGAAAAAATAAATCGCTTAACACCTGAAAAATTATAAATATTGTGCTTTTTAAACAAAAATTTGTCAGTGGTAAATTTTAATTTAAACCTCTTAGTAAAAGAGAACAGTACGCGTACGGATAATTCAGCTATTATTTCGTTGCATTACTAAAAAAGTGTTAATACTTTTTTTTATAATTTATCCCCCATATATAAATCTCATGCGCCGGAATGACTTCAAAAATCCCCTCTTGGGCTCCCCTACTATTAGGAGAATAGAAGATCCGTAGCAGTATCTCGAAACCCATAGTAATGTAATTTTCTAATCAAGGTTTCGTGAGAAACGCAATCAAATGCCTTAGACAAGTCACAAAAAACGCCTAAAGGTTTCCGTTTCTTCCCTTTGAGGTCCGGAATCTTAAAAATCGAAATTAATAAATATCAATCCATATCAGACACGTGTTTTTGCTTTGTCGAAATAACATAAAACTACTGAGACAAAACGGTTTAAAGTTAAGAAGTACGGTATTATGTTACAAGTAAAAAATTTACTTGCATATGACGTCATCGGTGACGTCTCACATCAGTATATCGTCAAAGGTGCCTAATATTTTTTATTACCTACACATGACATTAAAAAAATCGGTGTTTTCCCTATTCTATCTATCGGATATGTACATGATTTTTACGTATTTGAATGCTACAACTTCGTGTTTTTCATTGTCTCCAGATATTCGAGGAGACGCCGCCGCCCCCCTCTCCACCACCACCCGCGGTGCCGACGCAGCCTGCCTACAACGGTACGATCGGGTAAGTCTGGAAACCTTGTCTAAACTTTCAGCTATAGTAATAGAAACACCAACTCACCAGGTCATCTTTGTCGATTCTCGATCGCAACGATCGATCTCCAGCTTAGTTCGATGAGGTTACATGGACAGGAGTGCGGCGAGATCAGAAGGCCAATTCTGCTAATGAACCATTGCTGAACCGAAGCTAAGTCGTTGCGTTCGACCAATCAGAACTTCACATTATCACTTCATCGAATAGTTAAAAATCAGTGTATCCACTCTGATTGGTTGATTGCGACGGTTGAGTTTCGATTCGGTTGTAACTTATTAGTGGGATTGGGAGAACCTCACTACTTAACGTGTCTTCCGAAGCACAGAGGAGAGAGAGATGTCATTTGTCAAAATTCTGAACGCAACGTTGCTCATCTTTAGCTATCTTTAAGCCTGGCGCCCATTAACGTACGGACGAATAAGAATATTTTTGTCTGTAACCGTACGGTAAGCACTTTTGGAACTTCATAAATATGGCAACATACTCGTAGATCTCTGTTTATAATTCGTCTTTAAGTTTGAAGTTATATTCTGTCCAATAATTTTAAACACTCGTATGATCTCCTTGTCACTAAAAATGTGTGTTGGGTATCCTTTTTGCGAGTGGAATGCGTTTACGCATCATGCTAGCTTAAGTAGGAGAAAGGGTGTGTGGGATTTCACGATAGTGCCGCGGTACCGCAGGCGGCACGGTACCCGATGTGGATTATCGCCCGGAGGCCCCCACAAGGACGACGGAATTATTGTATTGTACCATGATTGTACGCTCATGACACTCCTTCGCTCTCATTACCTTCGCATAGAAGTGGAAAACAGCTTCCCTGGCGACCCACCCAGTGAGCATTGTCACGAGGAAATGACCGCTCTAACCAGTAGGGTTACTCTTGAAACAAATGCAATCGATCGGCATTGAGATTGTGTTTTTTCGTACGCTTATTTAGCAACACTAGCGACAAAGTAGATCCATATTTCGAGGAAATTAGATAGCACAGAGTTTAATTCACTCAAAATCACCACAATACGGTTCTAATGTGGAAAATCAAGCGTACAAAAAATCACAATCTCAAAGTTGATCGATTGGAAATGTTTCAAGAGTAGGCCTACTGGGCGGGCGACATTACTTCCTCCTATAACGTCCAACAAGTCACCACGCTGTATGCAGCAAGCCAGCGTGTACAGCGAAGCTGCTGCCCTGCGTGGACACGACAATATAAAAGTTGTACGCAAAAATACTGATAAGAGAAGATGTTAAGCAAAAGGCATTGAACATCTTTCCTCCATCCCTATATTGTATGTATCATTTAACTTTTTTTTATAGAAGGCCTAGCAAATGACTCCATTCCACCTGGTGGTAAGTGGAAATAGAGTCCAAATGCGAAGATAGCTAGTGCGCCAGAGAGAATACACGTCGCACTAGACATCCTTACATGCCGACCTGTAAGGAGCTTCTTCATGCCTCTTAGAGAACTCACACTATACCGCCACAGATAATATTGTGTTTGCCTTTTGGTAATAAAGGAATCGACTGAACGCATTCATAAGGCAGATGGCACTCTTTACATGTCTCTACTTGCACTAACGTAAATAACCTTATGGATCCTACCTTACACTGAAGTTAAGGGATATTAATTCCATTATGCCAGCTTTTGCACAGAGGGAGTGAAATAAATATTGGTAAAATTTATAAAATGAGTAATACGGGTTTTGTGCGCCCTTTGAATTGGCCAATCAAACGTATGTATTTTTTATATTTTGAACGTTTGGTCGTGTGCTTATGCTACGTTACAGTGAATGAATTATTGAATTGATGGAATAAAATAAAAGCGGCAGCGAGATTGGTATACGCTACCAACTATAATCAGCCAATGGGGGCTGATAAACTCAAAATTCCTAATGTATTAAGGCTAAAGAGAGACAGAGTAAGTCCCGCTCAATATGATGGCTTTTTCTTAAATGTGGATTTCTGAATTTGGAACGTTCTTGACGGACGCTAGCGTGCCTTTCAATCTACCAGAATCGAATGTTGCGGCCGGGCTGAAGTAATCAGGTGATGGATTGGATCTGAAATTCGATTAGAGCCGCGGTTTTCGAGGTCATTGAGAAATAATCGGAAATTAAATTGGGTTTGCGGTAGGTAACTCGGCTATTGCCTTCCAAGCGGGAGGTCCGGGGTTCGAGACCTCCATGTGCCGATGTGTTTTTTATTTTTTCGAATTTCATGTGTACATTTATCATAACGCTCCTACGGTGAAGGAAAACATCGTGAGGAAATCTGCATACATCTGCGAAGAAATTCAAAGGTGCATGTGAAGTCGACCTATCCGCACTGGGCCAGCGTCACAGCATGGTTGACTAAGGCATAAACACCCTAACTTAGGGTAGGCTCGAGCCCCTCGGTGGAGACGTATATGAACTGTTATGATGATGATAAACCTTATAGTTCACATCGGATATCCATTAAAGTTGAGAATGATTAGTGAATTCAGAAATCTAAGAAAAGTCAATATATTTTCCATCATTAGAAATGTATAGTGTTATAATAATCTTTTTTTCTCAAACATGCTCGGAAATGTAGGCATTATTGTGGTAAAAAGAAGACACAAAGTTTGTTATTCTTGGCTCATGCATTACCTTACCGGCCTAGGCCAGGAAAGTTAGTATGAAAATACATTTTTGGCCGCTGCTCCAATGTTTTTTAATTTATCTATAACTTGAATTATGTAACTTGTCATACAGCCAATTGCTACTTCTTTATAAAAAATGCACTCTTCGAGCATATACAACGTGTCTAATATATCCTCATAAAAATTATAATATTTAATTTTATTTAAACTATCAAAAGTGCCAACCTAAAACTGAACTAAAACTGAATTTTCATAAAATTCGACAATTAAATTCGATTGATATAACAAGTTATTAAAGTTGACCATGGAATTATTACTCAAACAGGAATGAGCTCTTCAAAATATTATTGTTAAAATTTGGACTTTATTTCTATATGAATAAAGACTAAACACTTGAAAGCGCAAAAGTGTGCCGAGAGAGATAGCAATAACTGTACCTTTTATCCCTTTCCCACAGTGTTGCTACTGTTGTATATTTTATAATTTAGTAGTTATGAAACAACTATTGGTAGATGAAGATTTTTTTTATTGTTTATTTTAATTACTTTTAACACCCAAAATACCTAAATTGTTTTTATTTGTAATACTTATATCATAAAATAAATTAAAATACCATGTTAGCCTACTATTAATAATTATAACACTATGATTTTACGTCCAGGAAATATTCTAGTGGTAGTATTCAAAAAATGTTATATTGCAACATCGATTCTTTGTCAATGTCAGTAATTTTCATTGTCATTGTAGTAGGGTGACCACATGGTATGTACCTAACCTAAATAGTATTGCAATTTTAACATTTTTTAATAAAAGTAATTTATATTAGTTATTTATTGTTTAGCTTACACGATGCGATGTTAAGTTATTAGAAAAAAGGAATTGGCATTAACATTCTGTTAAAGATATTGGCGAAACCACAAAAGTTTTAAATATTGTTGAAACAGTTCGACTCACACAATGTGTTTTTAATTCTTTTCTTCTTAAAATATTACTCATTCTTTTACTAGGTATGTATTTAAATATCACAGAGAGATTTTAGTGTTGACTCATTTTTGACAAGTTGACATATTTGATTATCTGTTATGTGGCAGTGGGTGGGCAACATAATATACCGATTGGAAAGACCCATCTATTGAAAGGCAATCATTGACATTAATTATTTTTTAAATAATGATTATGTTAATAAAACCTATCTTGTATTGAAAAGCAGATATAAAATTCTTTTGCGCAACTCATTTTGAAATAATAGAATAAAATATAATATTTCTTTGTTGTAAAACACCAACCAGTTTAAAGTCAACGTCTAAATAATACACTTAACACTAAATGTACATACAAAGGGCGACCTTGTCGCGAATCGTGATTATTAAGCATATTATAATTTTCAAAAGCATCTTTCAGATTGAATGTTATTGTTTTTAAGAAAAATCCCTATTTTGTAGAATTTTTGGTCACAAAACTTACGAAAGAGACAAACGGTACAGTTATTTATCTTTCGCTCGACACACTTTTTTAAGCAAGAGCTCATTCCTGTTTCAGTAATAATTCCATGAAGTTGACACATTCTTTTCGATTAAATGAATATCATAATTTTTATGAAGAGTTATTATGAGACACGTTGTATATGAATATGACAACAATTTTATTAAAATGTTGGTATAATATCACACGAAAATATGCTTAATTTTAGTTGCGAGAGAAAAAAGTCATAATCTGCAGTATTACATTTTTTGCGTAAAATATGATTGGGCTGTATGGGCTTTGTTTCCTTTGTACTAATTGAAAATTAAAAAGTATTAGTATCACTAAATGCTAGGCTACTATAATTAATTAATTGCTTGATTTGTTTTTTTATTCATATTATACTCATTTGTTTTCAATTCAATTCAAAATCTTTATTGCATACCACAATGTGTAAAATAGGTGGTTCACAAAAAATAAGATCATTATGGACCCGTTGGGCACGCAATCGTTGAACAAGAGACAGGAGGCTTATTATTATTAGGCACCTTATATTGTCTTATTTACAGATCATAAAGCTAAATTATACGAAGATCAGGGCAGTTATAAATATTTGAATAAATAGACAACATTAAACAATATTTTAATATGAAAGGTTTTTATTTATACTTATGGTGTTATTATTACACTGAATTTCATAATTAATTCCAGTCTTTAATTATTTCCTCGCAATAGGGTTGTTGACTCATATCAAAATTTATTAAAATATTGTTTATTTCTAACAGTATTTGGCATAAGGTTCCACAATATACCGATTTTAATAAATAACAATGAATGATTGCTGTAAAATTTTAATTTGAAAATGCTAGAAATAATCTTTTTTTATCTCACGCCGTAAACGCTTTGATATCCTGTGGTCAGGGCCGTGACGTCAATCATATAGTAAACAAAGAAATGTCAAAGGACATGTCCACTTTTTGTATGGAACGTGGAATTTTATTCTGAACCTTTTTTAACCAGTTTAAAAATTTATGACGGTAATAGAACTTTATGAGAAGGATGTTTATCCATGAATATTAAAAATATTAAGGCCTGCATTTAGGAGAAAAAAATTAAAAATGTTTTTTTTTATTGTTTCTTTAGCAGGGCCACATTTAGTTTTTTTTTACTGGCAATTAAAAGGATGTCATTGTCAATGCCACTGTAGCTGTTGTTTTGACTTTTGTTTATTGTTTGTGTGTATGTGTGTAACCTTCCTTCCTTTCACTAGTGTTGTGTAGGACATGAATTTTATATGAGTTTGTAAGAGTAGCCTCTTTTTTGTACTGAGCCAGTACAATGTCCCACTTCAAAAGAGGCGAGGCGTCTTGAAGCATAGCGATACATTTGAAGTACAGAGTAATTATGTCACTTTGTATTGATGCGTTTATATGTACCTCACAAAAGTGTGATTGACGTAATACTTACTACGATACGCGATTGATCTATTGAGTAGTGAGCACTGACTAAATTATTTTTGTATGCATAATATTAGAACAAATATTCATTCTTTGTGCAGCCAGGCAGTATTTAACGATTTTAATACGCAATAAAACAAATAGATAATAAAAAATAGTTTAACGAAGTATTAAAAAATACATATTAAAATTGAAAAAGATTATTTGCGATTCTTTTTTTCTGTTTAGCCTATTGTTGTCTCATTCTTCTACTTATAAGTCAGGTGAAAGAGTAGACGCTCTACCGGCAGTACTGAAGTGAAGCATACCACTATAATGCTCGACACATACGCTGCGTTTTCTCTCAGTCTAGATTTTTGGAGTATGTGTCGCGCTCCCTCTCGGTTGCGACTACCGCGACAGAAAATGTGAAGTAGTACATTTTGAAATGCTGAGCCGCTCGTACATTTTGACGCCATGTACGGGACAAATGTACTGCCTCTTGTATGTCCTACTCAACACTACCTTTCACAAAATAGTATCTTTTATTTTCTACAGCTATGCTCAGGTTCTTGATTTTACATGTGATTTAAATATTGGCTTGCTAACTGGACTAAGTTTTCTCGTAATTTGAACGTACGAACGTACGAAGTAACCAGACCCAAGAATTGAACAACAAAATGTTATACTTCCAGGTTACAGTCGCACTCCTGATACAACTTCTCATTTTTTTGTACCAGAGTGCTATAATTTGGAATGTCGAAGGGTACCATTATATTTAAGAAAGAAGATCCTCGGGGATTGTAAAATATTCGTAAAGTAATGCCAGAGTCTGTGAAAATCACACGAGTCAATATGATTTTACATTTTTACGGTAACAAACGTAAGGTTTTACGTTTACGGTACGGTACGGTTTAAAAGAAACAAATACTTGCATTCACACATATACACATAAACATTATTATTACTTATCAAGTCAATATGATTTTGCATTTTTATGTATATTAGAAATTAACTGTATAGTTTACACCAAATGTAATAATTCATGCTTGACTTACTAACAATTAAATCAAAGAACAGAAACTAATTGAATTTGAAAATATAGAAAATTCCACTGATATAGTATGTAAATACTGGACAGGTTTAACAGTCACACAATTTGTTTTATTGTTCTCTTGCTTAACTCAATTAGGTGAGGTTTGTTCAAAGCCTAAAAAGGCCTTAGGTTTATATTAAGTCAGACTATGGGCTAAGGAACCCCTTTGCAGAATTGCTTCTCGGGTATGCATTTCAAAAACTCATGTTTACTTATATAAAAAAGTGTTATTGCTTCAAAAATCAATATGCACCTTTACATTTAGGTATAGCCCATATAAGCAGGGAAAACCTGTCCAGTAGAAATCTAACTATACCTTATACTCTTCAAACAATTCCATCGTTTTATTAGAGGTTACTAAAATTTTACTTACAAAAGTCCTCTAATTACCTATTTCAAAAGAAATCTTATAACTTACACTGCTAGCTGCAGTAAGCGACCAACCGACCTGGTGGTCAATCTATTTTAAATAGGGCATTAGAAGCCATCTTTGTACATATTGATGCTTAAATTCCACACTTGAATATGTTCCCCGGAATGAAAATATTCAATTTAATTGTAATCAGTCTTGGAACATATTAAATTAAGCAAGCTAAGTCATATTTTGGGGAACATATTCAAGAAAATGATCCATCACATGAGACTGCTGATAAGAGGAAAATCAAATGAAATCCATGAATTTAGGATGGGCTCCGCACTAAACTCATATAACACCACTGGCTCAATTTTGAAATGAGGGAAGATGTTGAAATTGAATAAATAAAAATTACATAATTTCTGGGTTTTATTTCATACCTGCAACCAGTTTCTATATTACAACTCTTTCATCTTGTTATTAAAACGACGATATACATCTGACGATGATGTATCGAAACCGGTCGCAATAATTTAAATATAATAAAGATTCAAGTGGAACTTGTGAAGTTAGTGTTTTAATAACAAGATACCATGGAGTTCCATCAAGAAATTACAACACAAAGCTTTAACAACTCTTTCACATAGTTTCCACTATTATAATTATTCAACACTTCATATTACATATTTAGTACCCATGATAAAATCGAGGGTATGTAGTCATATAGAAGTAAATATTTACACTTTGAATTAGCATTATAGTAATCTTAGAGAATTTTGCACTTAGTTCATTATAATGACTTGATTAATTAGCATTTGTTTTGTAAAAAATCTTTTGTTATTGAAATAGTAAAACTGTAGCATTCCTAAGAACAGACCAGTATATTTTATTTATGTTGATATTTCATTACTGTGAGGTAGGTGCTTATCCTAAGAGTAGGCAGAGTAAAACAGGTATCACACACTAGACACTACAGCCAGGGGCTCATCCTAACAAATGCTGCACAAACACACTGCTACAAAGTAAAGTATAGAAGTCATCTGCCACCAACCAATGCATTTATTGTGCTAGATTTCATTTTAATAGCATGGACCTATTGATTACATGTATCATTTTTTTGGTCAGAGTCAGAGATGCTTGTTTGTTACCAGCAGTGACCTGCAATGCTGCTAATTTGCAATCCAATTCAATATGTGATCACCCGGGGGTTTATTGTCGAAGGAAAAATCTATAACGTCTGCGCTGCCTTTAATTTGACAGTCATTGCGGCAACAACACAAGATTGTGCACTTCTTAATAAAAAGTATTGTGATGTATTGTGATTGCTTAAATTATAAGCGATCACGATCATTAAAATCACAAAATTAAACGAGGCTTTTCTTGACGCTGTCACTTCTGCAAGAGAAGGCAAAGGGAGCTAAGTTCATACAGCCCTCAGACTATAGAAAAAAAGAGGACTCGGCATAACGAACGTAGTTATAGGAATGTGATGTATTTCGACGGCATAGTTTCTGACATATTGGCATCTCTTTTTAACTTATGAGGATAATCATAAGTAAAAAAGGACAACAGTAGTTTTATCATTACCAAAAAGGGCAACATTATCTTGGCGACGTCACAGAATACCTCACTGCGGCCGGTCGCCATGTTTTGTCACAGTACTCACAATGAACAACAAGTACATCAGTTGTCATCGCGACTTGTTTGTTTCAGTGTTTTGAAGAAAATTTTGTTATTAGGCGAAAATTGTGCTTGTTTAAAGTGTTGAACTTGCATAATACTGCATTTATTATGGGTAAGTGCAGTGTGTTAGACTGCCGCATGAGCAAGCAAGCCGCCATCTTTGTGCCAGATTCACATTTAGGTATGCACGTTTTTTTCGTAGGTATTTCATGTCTATTCTTTTTTCCTTAGTCTGAGATACAGCCATGTTTTTCGTAAATCTTGATAAAACATTAAAAATGTAATTTATGTGAATTTTAGTCAGAAAGTCACTCACTATCACATCGTTTGTGCGCTTTTGTTACTTATTTATTCGTTTGTGACACGTTTCAGTAACTTGTCATTGGTTTCCATACAAAAATCGCTTTGTTTTACATACTATGAAAGTCAATCATAAAATTGCTGTTTTTTTGAACTTGCAGGCCTAAAAAAACCTAAATTTTATTCTAAACCCTAGATTTTTGAGTACTCTTTACAATTATACCTGAAACAACAATAATTATATTCTTAGCCCAAAAGAGGACATGTCCTTTGATTCAACAACTCATCGATTTGCACTATTCTTTCCTAAAACTGGCAAAAAATCGTCCAAGTCTCCGTTATTATATTTGTAAATATCGTAAATTATTTGTATTAATAGCAAAATCAACCATTGATGTTGGATTTGTGAGAGCAGATAGTACAAATCTTCCGAAAATAGACAGATTGATGGTCAGGAGATTCTTTGTGTATCGCTCTAAACAATATAAGTACAGTTTCAATACTGTTATAATGAAGAACGGTTACAAGTGTAGGTACTTGTCAAGATTGTCACGCGGCAGAAGAGAGTTGCAAACATGCATTTTTGGTGTGGTTGCACCATCACAGTGAGGAGCTATTTTGTACAGCAGTTGAATGCTATTGGATAGAATTCTATCTCTCAAAAGTCAAATAAACACTAAAAATATTTACTTCAAGAGAAATGTTGAAAAGAAAACATCAGGATCATGTGTCAAATACCAGTGTAGTACTGCAAGAATTTGTAAATGAACATAAAAAGAGAAAGATTGGCAGTTGTTCATTTGTCAAGCATGAAGAAAATTACTGGGAGGAAAAATATATATACATTCACAGACACAGATTGTGACATATTTCTTAAAAAATAAAAGACCTCTTCAATGAAGGAAGAATAAAGTGTATAGAAAACTAAACCACGAATCATCAATACAGAAGTGCTCTTTAGTTCGAGTTTCGTTATAAACAATAACAGCTTCCATGTGCTATAAAGTCAGCCAGTGCATAACACATGATGGTTCTTTTGTTGGGAAGATTTTTGGTGGGAAATCTTGCAGACACCTACGAGTATAATAAAATGTGGATAAAAGTTGAAAGATGAAGATTTGGGTTGAAATTTGCAAAATGTGACCTCATTTCTGATTAATACCCTGTAATAGTCTATTCAACAAACGGTATCCATAAAATTAGATTAATACAAAATTGTCATGCTCTTTTACTGAAGATAATGTTAATTATCAAAGACGGAAAACTGTGAACAGTATGCTTAACTCAAGTATAGATGCAGATGTTGTGCTAAAGCAAACAAAACTTATATACTTTTGTGTTGCTACTGCTAGCAGTATGTCATTTTGAAAACACTCAAAAGGTGACAATATTAGCTATAATAGGTATTTGTTCTAACAATCTGAATGTCAAAAAACTTATTGATCAAATAGTGTCTTTTGGAAACTATACTACATTTTTCCTAAATTATATGAAAGTATTACTTCATAATAAATCACTTTACTATTATTTTGACTTTTATTACCTGCGACCTTAAGGCAATATTATACAAATTAATAAATTTGATCTAACTCTATTCAACCTATTTGTACTTTTGGAACATATACTATATTTGAGTAACAATGATAAAAATGAGCAACAAACCTATAAAATATTATAAATCTTTTAAGGTGTAACAGAAAATAAAACACATGCATTTCAAATTAAAATATTTTGATTGAACTTAAACCTTTACAAGTCATTATTGTCAAATAAACATAGAACATTTTTTTTTGTGAAGAACATAATGACTAATGTAGTACAAAAATTTATTATGTCATCTTTAGATGTTAGTTATGTATAAAGTAAAGAAAAAAAAATTCTTTATATTATTTATTTAATAAGAAGGGTCTTGTAAATTAAGAAGAGCACAGGCTGACAACACAGCAATCACATTTAATATATTTGTATACGGCTTTAAAATGGATAACTTGCATATTCTTGCGTAAGCTGTTCTGAAATTTACCAGCCATGGTGGCCAGCAGGTTTAATCAGTGAAGATATAACATCTTTCAGTTTTACCAAACTGGACCTATTTACTTCTATGGTGCTTTGGTATATGAATACTTGAGTTATTTTGTTGACATAATGTTGTTCTAGTTGACGGGTCACATTTTGATGTTGTGGCTGAGCATGCACTGCTTTGTATTATGTTGCACAACTTTTACTGCCTTATCAATCTCGTTGTCAAGAGGAGAACAGGTTAGTACACAATAGTTCTCATTAAGTAACCACTGAAAGCAACAAATTTTAATTAGGTACTCAGTAAATTCAAGTAAAAGTTGTTTAGATAAATATATTCATTATGAAACTTTGATATTTTTGTTTGTATTACATACTTTTTAATTAATATTCAATTACATCATTATTCAGTTGGACATAAGTACATATTCTTTTCCTTGAAACATCATCTAGTGTCAGTGTATAACTTAGATTAAATCAAAAATGCGTAAATGGTCAAGTTTTCTCTCAGTTTTCTGGTCAAGTTAAAATTTGGTTGGTCGGCTGCAGTCAGTTTTCATTCTAACTGAAAGATAAAAATTTAATTAATTTACATACAGATTTGATTTTACATACAACCTAAAAACTTCTATTTTGTTTAAGTTGAAACTGAAGTACCTACACAGATTGAGTTATTCAGTTATAGTACTTACATTAATGTGATTTTCGCAAAAATACATTTGAGTTTCAATAGATAGTTACAGATAGTTACAGGATTTCTTTAAGCGAGTGTTAACCAAATATTTCGCATGTCTATATCACTGGGTACGTCTAATCCACAGATTTCCTGGAGTCTTTGAAGAGGTATTTCTATATTACTGTTCTATTGTCCCGTTCCATATACAGTTTTACTATATTTTGTGATATTTAATAGAAAGCATTGTTTTTGTGAGGTTATTTCCCCCCCGTGCTTTGTTTACTAGAGGACTGACGTCATTGCCACAGATAATGAACAGACTATCATGGCTGACCGTGTTTTCGGTCCAAAATTGAAAATCTTAATTTAAAATAGATTTTTTGCACTTTTTAGCCATCGAAAAAAATAATATTCATGTGCTTTGGTCTAATACAACAATTATGAACATTTTAAGCCCTACTTTAAAAATGGGTCAACTAGCCTATTATTGAGAAAAGCACTATAGGTACATACCTCGACGGGAATGGGATTGCCGGACTCGTAATTATTGTCAAAAGCATTACTCGTCCGGCGATCCCTAACTTCCCGGCCTCTGCAGTAATGTACTATTGTAGCCTATTTAGGCCCGGATAATAAATTTCTTAGAAATTGGAGCAGATTTTAGATATTTTCGATAGAATCTTTCAACCCCTATTTTGCACCCTAAGGGGGTGAATACCAATAAACCATGAAACACGTGTTCAATGAAATATTTTCAAGAGCATGCATCTCAAATTTTATGAAAATCGTTGCTAATTTAAAGATTTTTCCATACAAACTTGCAACCCCTATTTCATCCATTTAGGGTTAAATTTTTAAAAAATCCCTTCTTAGTGTGCGTCCGCATTTTGAATTAAAACAAATGCCCAAATTTCACGTTTCTATCATTAGTGGTTACGGCTGTGCGTGCGGCTATAGATGGGAACATCTTTATATATATAGATTTATAGTGTTTATACCGGATCATCCTGGTACCGGATTAAAACGACCAAAATGCCGAGCGTGTTCCATACACAAACTTAACATTTGCAAACAATTTTTATGTGTAATTGGTAAGCAATTAAACGAAAAAATAAAAGCAAATATAAATTTAAAATTATAAAAGTTCAAATAGTAAAAAGTTAAGTAAAATAATAAAAAACGACATTCCGCTAATCGGCACTGTTGTAAGTTTTGAACGCTGCTAGCGAAACATTTAGTACAAGGAAATTGCGGATTATGTTAAAACCTTACGCAGGCATAAGCTATTAAAAAAAATTACAACTTACGTACACAATGTTATCGGTAATACGAAAGGCGCTTCCATTATGGAGCTATTGTCGTTTTTTGTGAGGTCGACCGCTCTCAGTGTGGTTATCTGGTACATCGTCATTCCACATAGCAAACAATTACCTTCAAGTCTAGACTTGCACTTTTTTCTTATGAAAACGTAGGTAATCTAAAAAATGTATAACAGACATACACTATTTAAGTATAATATCCTATCCTACTGCTTATTCGACATTGGGAAGATTTTAATATTAAAGTCGTTCTCTAATTCGTGCGTCTTGCGATTGATATTTATCAATCGCAAGACCCTACCTATGCTGACACGTGATTGAGGGCAATGAAAAGGTAGTTTCATTACGCGATCGAATCAGCCAAACTCGATAAGGGTTGTGTCGTTTTAATGCGGAGTTTCTATGGCCACCTTCCAGCTCCAGCATCAGATCAGCTCCATGTCATCGTAATATCCCATTGTCACGCGATATACATATGCATGCAAAATTTCAGCTCAATCGGAAACCGGGAAGTGGGTCAAATTTAGCTTGCATGATATCATTACAGTCACGGGACAGGTGAAAGTAAATAAAAGCTTTTAATAAAAGCTTGTAAAATTCAGTGGTAGTGGGAGGAGCACATCGCCAAAAGGACCGACACACGTTGAAATTGTGCTGATTTTGGTAAATCTTTCAAATTTTACAAATGTACCAAATTAATTATATTATTAAATTTATATATTATAGAAATGTGATATCGTAAGAAAAACATAGATAGCTAATTTTCATAGTTAAATTAGTTGCTGTAGTGCTTGTCATTACCAACGGCTTATGAATGTATTTTATGGGACATATTATATTATGTGTGTAGATATATAGACACATTGAAGTAGGTATGTAAAAATACCGATAAATTCTTAAAGCGCTGTTCACCGGTCCATTATGGAACCTGCGCATGACAGCGGCGGACAGATGTGCAAACTGAATTGTTGGTAGGCGCGGCCAGTTGCGGCGCGGTGCTCACCAGGTGCGACGCAGGTGGTTACGCCACTGTCACCTTTATAACTACAGCACTAGATATCACACTGCGAAAGCACCGCCCGGCAGATGTCCCGCGCGTTGTAAGACTTCTTCGAACGAGATTCCGATTAAGCCGCATTTCTAGAGGCTCCATTAAGTGTTGTTTTTTTTTCGATACGCGCGTAAACTGTCAATTGTGTAACGGCTGGCCAGCTAGTTATCTCGAATTTCGCAGCTGTTTAATATTTTAATGTATGGGCAGTGGCAATGTTCTAGCTAGAGCTTTTTGTTTCATTCGTAATTATAAAGCGGTGCCCATTAGATACGTATTGGAAATGTTTTATACAGAAAAATAACAGCAAGATTGCTCGTCGTCGAAATGACTACCGTACTCTGCCGAGTGGCGCTGCCGGTGGTCTGACGCAGGTAAACGACCGCATAATAACATGCAAAATTATTGCGGTACTTTCATCAGATTGGTCATTCATGCTTGATACAAGAATGTTACGATAACAAAGGGAAATTAGGCTACATATTTGCAAAAGCTAATAAATAGATTAAAATATTATAACCAAACAATCTATGGTAATTCCATTGATGTTTGTTTATTTAGTGCACTGATTTATAAAAGAACAATGCAGGTACACACAGCAACACGCCAGAAAAATGTTGACTTTGAGCTCTTATGTCGCTCGTGATAGCGACGACTTTGGTAATGCAAATGTGTGTGCTTTACGTGTCGCTGACTGTACATAATTTTTATTTCTGACTGTATTTTTTTAAATGCTAAATTAAATATTTATTTATTTACCTATTTATATTTGGAAAACAAACAGCATTTACATTACTTATATTAAATAGTCTAAGAAACGTGGTATACAAAAGCTCTAAAAAGTTTTCGCAGAATAATTACTATTATCAATATATTACGTAGTTAAAAAATATATGCATGCAAATTGATTAACTGAGATGATTGAATTTAATAAACAAATCTCATCTCTGCTAGGATTTTAAAGTTTTCTTAGGTTCGTCAACTTGTTGAATTTATTTATGGATTTACTTTTTGTTTAGCCTTTAGTTGTACAGTAAACGTTATTGTTTTTGTCTTAGCTCGATGTCGAAAGTCGAAACGTAATCGAGTTGAAAAGATTACCAAATCGAAGTAGGATTGTAACACACGTGTGCTGCGCACGTGTGGTGGCCGTCAGCTGTCGCTGTCGCGCTTCCGATTCCGAATTTCCGATCTTTGGGCACCGCGGCGACCTACGTTCATTGTGCGTCCAAAATAAGCAGAGCTAACTAACCACCTTATTATAATACTTATACTACACACTAGCTGACCCGGCCACGCGTTGCATTAGCTTAGTAATTGGGTCAATATTATACTAAACTTCTTAATGTGGAGAAGTTAATATTCAACAATATAGTATAATTAATTATAACACAATACATTGTTTCGTTTACGACACAACATATATAACGTGGAATAGACTGTAGCTTACAGAAATCGAAACATAACGCCATATACTGGAAGGTTACCCAGCCTAGATAACCAAGAATAATTTATTTATTTATTCATGGAAAACAAACAGCATTTATATGATAATAATAAAAAATAAAATAATAATATATGAAATGGAATAGAGCACAAATGCCCTTAACAGTTTTCGCAAGCAGAAAAGTAAGTAATCCACAAAAATACATATGTTAAAGTCACATCAATATATTGTATGTAATGAAAAAATAATTATCCTTCAAAGAACGATGTGCTTGTTTATTTTTAAAGTAGTTAGGTCTCGCCATAAATAAGTCAACATTTTCGGAGTAATTATGGTTGAAATTTTTGAGTACTCGGTTAAAAAAGGCTTTAATCTATTGTCTCTATCGATATTCTTGTGGGGGTTGCAGTTTTGCTGCGAATCTCACAAGAGCCACATGTATTATAGGTGACTGTTACCACTTACCATCAGGTGGGCAGTTTGCTTGTTTGCCAACTTATTGCAATAAAAAAAAAACACCGCCATTTGTTTGAAACTTATGAAACTAACAATTAACTATAAACAATTTAATTCGCAAGAATAAATATTGCGGTCAATAATCGAGTTTAAAACTTTCCTATCTTTTAAGTTGGACCTAATTACATACAGTAAGCCAAATTTCATCAAAATCGGTCAAGTAGTTTCAGAGGTTATTCCGGACAAACATTATGAGTCATGACGCGAGACTAGCGTATATACGCCGGCTGGGGAAGCTTGGTCACGGTATGGCTGTCAGGCGCACTTTCAAGACTTCTTTGCTTTGCAATGTACTCGATGACGAGTGTTTGTCCGTTTCTCCACCACAACGATACGTTGTCGGCGAAGCAAACACTACACATGGATATTAGGCCGACACACCACACCCGTGTGCGAAGACCCGGGCTACCCCCGGTATCCGGTCGCTTCTCCTCACCCTCCACTACCCGAAAATCCTGAGCGTCCGAGCCTCAGAGGCGCGCTCAATTTGCGTCGCTCCCAGTTCCGATTTGAACCCCATGGCAACTTTATTCGGCCAACGGGACACCCTTGAGGTGATGCCTGTCCGATAGAAGTCCAGCAGAAAAGGTCCGCCAACAAGGCTTGAGGACCTACCAAAGTTCTCGCCTTCTTTTTAAACTAATTAAGGTGAAACTGTAAAACCCATCTGCAGCCAGCATCGTGTAGATCCCTTAAAGAAAGGGCGAAGCAAAAATTATCATCCACGGATTGGCACGCATTCTAATATATTTGCTATTGCCAGCGGTCCGAGTAGTGGAATAAGTGTCAATTTGTCACGGGTCATTTGAAGTGTCTTTTACCTTAACCTAATCTGACCCGGGGTGTTTTGCCTGAGAAAAAATATATCTCGATTGCTTTTAATTCAGCAGTCATGCGACGACTTTGTCTATTATAAAGCAGTGAAAAAATCATATTGGGGATTTTTTTCTCGTGGTGCCATTAATTTTTTCGACGTTATAATATTGATTGAATTATTTAAGGCAGGCAATAATTTTATACTAGATGTTCTGGTTATTTTAAAACGACCTGGATAGAAAAAACGATCAGCCAGGTAATGATATTATTTGCCATTGAAGCACGCTCCTTCGCCTCGAACAAAGCACGTAAAAAAAGCAATCCGGTCGTATCTGAAAAGAGGAATCGTAACGGATGGGTCGTCAAAGGCGCGCAAGATGAGGCGCGCGCGACAGCTGCGCCCGCGCCGCCGCCGCCGCGGACAGGTACAAAAAACGCGAAGCCTCGCGCGCGACACCACCTGCCAAACACTCTTGCACAGTCGATTTCAGACCATGAACCTTGGTCTTACGGCTTAATTTTAAATATTTTGTAAGCCAATAAATAATTCTACAATCTTATTCCTTACTTGCACCATATTGATTTCTTTTTGAATGCAATACTGGTATTCTGAAAAAATGTAAATTGTTTTACATTCTCTCCTTATTCATGTGTGTTTAACGACCGCTTACTTCGCCGTTGTTATGAAAAAATTGTATCTACATATTTTGGGAGATAATTTCGTCCTATTTTGTACTTTGGCGTACATTGTAGCAGCGTTAATTGCTGCCTAGTCGAAAGAATCTTGTAACGTGCTTTTAAAAGTAGATAATAAAAATTTATAATATCTACGTTGGTGGGCGATCGGTGCTATATAGGTAAAAAATACTGGCTTAACCAATACACCACAACAATGTAACCTTAAGTACTGTAATTTAACATAGTTAATGTAGTTTTAAGATGGGTTATTGTAGTTATTAACAAAGAGTGCGTTAAGTGCATACCGAAGTGCAGGTATCGTTCGGTGCTGTCCTCATTACGGCGCTTCGATGCGGGTCACTACAATGGATAATTTTAATGTGACCTGGTTCCCGGAAACAGAACCATTGTAGTCGTCCGTACAAGTTTCTGCGTTATTCAGGAATCAAAACAATTTTCCCGATAACATTGTTGGATAAATTGACACATATTTTTTATTTTTAAGAAATAATCGAGAGACATTCAATTTTTTAAGTTTATTTTTTATTGTTCCTTGTATATTATTAGAGATATGCACATCCTCACCCTTACATATAAAATCCAAGGACATCCCAATTTTCCTGAGTATTTACGTTGCCGTTTTCATCACATACCTCCTTCCTCTCGCCCTACACGTTCATGTGTAACGAATACCCTTATCCTTCCTACGTCAAATACTAAATTCTTTTTCCACTCCTTTACCGTACGTGCTGCTCAGTTGTGGAACAGATTGTCGGCTAATTTACGAGAGAGCCCATTGGTTGACACTTTTAAGAAGAGATTGAAAGAGCATTTTCTATCTTTTGGTGTATAATATATATGTATATATGTGTTTATTTTAGATATTAATTATATGTGTATTCTTTATTCTATAATATGTATTAGTTTATTTTAAATATATTGTGTAACGTAGTTCAGTTTTATGTTATATAAATATTTATTTATTATTTTTAAGTGCATAGTATATTCCCGCAAATGCAGTCTCACTACACCTGCTAGGGTTGGCTGGCAGAGATCTCTAATAGAGATAAGCCCACCTATGTACATTATTTAATTTTAGCCAAAGTTTGTTTGTTTGTGAATGAATAAAGGATTTATATTATTTTTCATATTATTATTAGCTATCAATTGCATTTTTTCAAAAGCAAGAAGCTTCACGACCTCACGAAATATAATAAAATAGCTGCCCGCCCCGGTCTCGCTCGGGTATACTAAAATAAAAACCTGAATGTTATTTAATTAATTCCCTCACTTTTTATATGAACATTTTTAAATTCATAATCTTACTTTCTGTATAATTTTTTAAATATTTTCTTTTATACAAACCTTATTCTGACAATAACGAACACATCAAAATAAAAACTTAACCAATTTGGTGCAGTAGTTTTGAAGTTATGCGCGTACATACATTTCGACGATTCATTTTATTTATATAGATACCTCATATAATTTTTGTTTAAATAGTACTTACACAACTATAGTGTGAGAGACTATATTACTTTTAATCATAAAATATACCTAAATAAAATCGTTGATTTGTTATCAATTTATCTAGGGGCTATCGCGATGTGTCTGGTCGCGTGTCTTACGCGATGTGGTGCTATAAGTTAAGGCTGGGTGGGGGTGGTACCGCGCAGATAAGTGTGCCGGCAGCTGCGCTGCGGAATGCACACCTGTCATTGTCCTCCAAACTCATCGGGAACGCGTTCGCTATTCTGTGCCTAACTGAAATGCACTTGAAATTACCCACTGCGCCTTAACGTTGACTGAATGTAAAACAATGTAAAAGAGATACTCAGTGAAATGACATGACTTTGTTATGTCTACTCAGCAGTAAAGTGTTTGTAATAAAAGGCAAAGATTGTAGCCATTACTATAAGGGGTTCCGGGATAATTATTGTCTAGGTACATACTAAGTTTTATCATCGTCCGTTCAATTTTTTTATATTTACGATGTGTTAAACCGTGAATAGCGAATATCTTTTACCTGTTGTGTTACAGAAATATAAATTATTATGAGAGAAAGATGCAATGACTTAGTAATGATTCCATTTTTAACATTTCTTTGAGCGTGTTCGTTTGTTAATACATATCCGATCTATAAACATTAGCGTGTGGCGGGGCTGGTAGTGGCAAATATGTCTAGAGTTCGGAACCTCTTCAGGGTGTGCATCGATACTTCTTCTGTGTGTTGTGTGATTGCGGCAGGTGCGCGCGCGCGCATCTGTTGCTAACACGCACGATCACGGCCGTGACGTCATGCGCGCCCCTTATATAAAGCCGGGTGAGCTACCTCGGGCGCATTAGCCCACGGGTCGTCATCCCAAGTGCATCCTTGTAAATAGTTTTCAAAAAAGTGACTGTGCTAGCCGCGATATCGTAAACAGAATTGTGTTGTCCGCAATGATCATCTGCCTCTCAGGATTTGTTATTGCCGGGTTGGTGTAATTATTATATTGTAAAATTTTTATTTACATAAATATTAACCTTAGAAATATGTGTATTTTGAAGTGCTTCGATTGGTGAAAGTAATGTGCCAACCGTTCGTGTGTAGTGAAATGGATTAAAAGTTTATTTTGTAGGAACTTAATGAAAATATTTGTTTAGATAAAATATATGAGCGTCGGTGGCGCTGTGGACTCGGCACTTGCTTTCCAATCGGGAGGTCCGGGTTTGAGACCGCCATGTACCAATATGTTTTTCGTTTTCGAATTTCATATGTACATTTGTCTGACGCTCCTACGGTGAAGGAAAACATCGTGAGGTAACCAGCATACATCTGCGAAGAAATTCAATGGTGTATGTGAAGTCGACCAATCCGCACTGGGCCAGCATGGTTGACTAAGGCCTAATCACCCTAACATAGGGTAGGCTCGAGCCCCTCGGTGGGGACGTATATCAAGCTGTGATGATGATGATAATGAGATAAAATATGAGTACAGTCACATACGGTTACCAGGCTGTAAAAACTGTCAAATTTCTCTTATTAATTTTGAACTTTATTACATAAATATTAGGTTCAAAGTTAAATGAAAATAATTAACATTTTGTGATAGACTGATGTGCTGTTGACTGTACATTATAAAAATATTGTCATTTATTAGAGAATTAACAAAAAAGAAAGGAATTAAATGTTATTAGCTTCGAAAATTCCACAAGTTTCACACCACGTTTTTGATGATTTCCCTAGTTTCATTATTAATAGTCAACATGTTGTTGCAGAACCTCCCCCTCCTGCCTGCCGCACCTCTCGCGCACCGATACCGTAAGTGTTTTTGAATATTTCTACAAATAGAATTGTCATTAAAGCACACGTTCACCCTCATGCTAAGTGTTAATTCTCTATCGAAAGATGTAATTTATATATCATGCAGGAGGTGCCAGTGACTAAGTACACATAAAGTTTCTGAGCACATTTGAGAATCGAAGAATTAAGTGTAGTGTTAAAAGATTAAAAGCTTTACAAGTATTACAGTTGCCTATTTATATTTGGGGTCAAATCTTCGCTAGAATTCTGAAAATACGTGGGCTGTTTGCCCGAGTTAAAGTTTGGGTTCTCTGCCGCTGTCACTGCGTATGAGCTGGTATACGAGTAGATAGTGTAGAGCGCTTCGTCCGCAATAGAGTTAAAGAGCTAGACAACTTGAATAATGGTCTAATCTATTTCTTCATTTCTACGTACACGTAGAGATCATGTGAGTGCCCTATGTTGGTTTTTGCCCTATCGTAGGGTTGCTCTATAATAGGCAAATTTTGGCCTGTGTATACTGCTATACTCGGAAGACTAGAGATTAAATATATACTCTCAGTTGCGAAGATATCGCGGCCATGATTACCTGCTGTAGTTGTGGTTGCTTTGTTAGTGAAAAAGAAAAATTAAGGAAAATGTGAAACGAAAATGCTGGGTCAAACAATGGATAGTAGATCGATCAAAACAAGAAGCATACAATAATTTAATTCAGGAATTGAAAACAAAAGATTTTTAAGTTCTTTTAGATCTTATCAGGCCAATAATAGAAAAACGAGTTACTGTAATGCGTAGAGCAATAACGGCTGAAGAAAAGGTTTTTTTGCGTCTTAGTTTGTCCATACACGTTTCGAAATCATTAATTAATTAACCAAAGCAAAATAATCCAATAGTTAACATCGATGACCTTGCCCTTAATCTAATGTGAACGAGGCGCTTTATGATAGATAGACATTTATTTCAATTCTCCATCACACTCATACGTCACAATCACAACTTAAAATAAAAATATGACAATAAATAGAGATACCTGCATATACCATGGCTGTATGTGTGTGTGCTGCAGAAGTACAAAAGGTCATGGGTCAGTAATCGCAAAAATGTGTACAAAGCACTGATATTCTGCCACAATCTAAGGGTGGCAGGCGCGCAATGGCGGCGTATTGATGGCAGTGTTTCGTGCAGAGCTCGCGCGTGCCGGGTCTGCCGCACCAGGTGGCGCTGGCGACATGGGCCCGCAGCCGCAGCAGCTCGGCGGAGTCCGTGTCGGCGTCCGCGTCCGCGTCCAGCCACAGCGCGTCGCCGCCGCCGCACGTGCCGCACGCGCCGCACCCGCCGCACGCGCCGCTCGCGCCGCCGCCGCCGCTGTCGCTGTCGTCGCTGGCGCTGGCGGCGCCGACATCGAGCGCGCCGCCGCCGCCGCTGCGCGTGCGCACGCTGTACGCCTGCCTCGGCGAGGGCGCCGGCGAGCTGTCCTTCGAGCCCAACCAGGTCAGTCGGTGCAGCTGACGTTTTCACAACGCTGCACAGAATAGAGTCCGGAACATCCTGATTTATATGTATACAGGGTTAATTTTGAGGTACCGGCAACCTCGCAGGATCAGATAGCTAACATCATTAACTACAACATTTGTTTTACGAGTTTTAAGATAACTCAATAATTTGAACAAAAATCAATTTTCAAGTTTTTATTGCACTGTCGTAACATTGATAAGTCTATGTTTCTTTTATAAACGATGACGGAAGACGACGCTACGCTCGCGCGCTATGCGCGTAGAGTTACAAACATTCTAGAGGTACGAGTATATTAAGTGAATATTTATTTTTGTATGAAAGTAAAATCTAACGAATTATCAAAAGTAGTAGAACAAACGTTGTTGATAATGATGCTATCGAATCCTGCGAGGTTGTCGGTACCTCAAAATTAACCCTGTATAGTGATTGTGATTCGGACTTTTACTTTGTTGATAAGTAAAATTGTGTCATAAAGTGCCCGGGGGATGAATGACGAGTATCATTATAAATGAAAAGTGCAAAGTACAAACCACTCCTATCTATCAGTTAAAATAAGGTGGCTGGAAGTTAAAAATATTTGACCCAACTTAGTGAGCAACTTCAGCACTGCACAACATGACCGACTATATAGGTGTCCAACAACATGCACGGACCTTGAATAAAACTGATCAAGTCGGCATATTTATTATTTTGCAATAAAGTTACTTAATATTTACCTAATTTCATGTTCGTATTATACTTCATGGCTCCTTTACTTGCCAAAAAAGAAACTGGGTTATGTTTTCAATTATTCTCCGCAATCTACAGTTTAATCAAATATTATCGGCCTAACTTTAGGTTTGTAATAAGACTACATCTGGAACCACCCTAAGGACTTCTAATGTGGACTATTTCAAAGATCTAAATTCAACTGCAGCCATGACGTTCATTTATAAATATTTCAGGGCAATAATAAAATACCATTTCGCCAAATATAGTTATAAAATAATGGTCGTTTTCCGCAGGTGATAACGAACGTAGCTGCATCTGGGGAGCCCGGATGGCTGCGCGGGACCCTCAACGGCGCCACCGGCCTCGTGCCAGAGAACTACGTCGAACCCCTGCCCTAGGGCTCCAATGACACTGGCCGCCTCACTGCGAAAACTCGCGGTGCTCAAAATTTGATAGTTCCAAGGAAGCCTCTTCCGGCAGTCGCCAGCGAATTAAGACCCCGCCTTCTTTGCTCGGAAGCTGATAGATCCAAGGAAACCGCTACCGGCAGTTGTCGTGTGGCACCCTCAGCAGCCTTACCAGCCTGGTGTGAACTTGCTGCTATAACTCGTGTCAGTCTCGCGAAGAGTTGAATACTGATAGTT
Organism: Schoenobius gigantellus; assembly: GCA_963935595.1. Classification (NCBI taxonomy): domain Eukaryota; kingdom Metazoa; phylum Arthropoda; class Insecta; order Lepidoptera; family Crambidae; genus Schoenobius; species Schoenobius gigantellus. The sequence continues at coordinate 40,899,195 of OZ012541.1, read as the reverse complement.
CCGAGCGACCCCGACGGGTCGCTACCGCCCGTTGTTGATAATATATCTGTATATTTTGTATATTGTAAATAAGAGTTTGTTGATATTTATATGTTTACTTATGTTGTCAATTTTTACTTGTGTTGTGAATTTTTACCAAATATACTATAATGTATTATTCGATATCCACCCGTGGATTAGTTATTAAAAAAAATTTTCGAGAGTCTGGTGTTTCAATGTCCCCTGAATCCCTTATCAGCAAATCATAATAGCCAATTATATTTTATCATAGGCAGACTTACAATATTCACATTATGAATCTAATCGCCGAACGAATATACACTTCAGGACAACTAAATCGAGCTACCTTGCACTTTTGGATTATATCTTCCATAACTTTTAAAAATATTTGGACAACCAAAGTTTTGATGTAATTTTGTACCGTAAAATGGGGTGAATAGAAATCAAGAGGTGAATAGAAACATAGAGCAAGAAAGTATTTTATCCACCGATTGCGTATAATCTGTTGTGTATGCTATGGTAGCAAAGGTATTTATTTAAAACTGTATTTTTATTATTGAAATTGGCAACACTGTTGTAACCGTCCCATGCAACAAATTTAAAAAAATCGTTCTTTTGTCGCGTTCGTAACAAGAAATTAAGTGAGATTTTCAATTACTAGTTTCTTTTCGAATTATTGTTTCCTGGCGAAAGATTTTAGCGATCAAAGATAACAAATTTATTGAATTTTATTAAAAATCAAAAGGAAAGTAAAAACTCTCATTAAAATATCTTGTTTTGTCGACAGCTTGAATATTCATACTAGGTTGGGGTTAATAGAAAAAACTTCAGGGTAAATAGAAACACTAGAGAGGGTGAATAGGTACACGAGAGGGGATAATAGAATCACGAAAGGGGTCAAAAGAAAGGCTCTTGGAGGGTTGTCAAAAAGACAAATTTTAAAAATATAATATACATTTTAAAACTTAAAATGTTTAACCCTTGCACCCTAAAGGGGGTTGTTTTATATAGATACATTATTAGACAAACTTCCAACCCCCGTTTTACCCCCTTAGGGGTGGTTTCGTAAAATTCGTTCTTAGCGGATGTCTACATCCTCTAAAGAACCTACCTGCCAAATTTCAAGTTTGTAGGTGTTATAGTTTCTGAGTTTTCGTGATACCTATGTCAGTCAGTGGTATTTCCCTTTTATATACATATTACACGGTTATTATTTATCACCCAGGAAAATTTAAGGGACGCTTCAGGAGTTCAGGACACATCCATTATTATACAAAAAATATTTTTTTTAAAGTAAAAAAATTAAAACAATCTAAAAATGCTGCTCTCAACTAGTGCAGCATTTTTGGATATTTTAGAAAATTAAAATAAAATTAAGGTGAGTTATTTTTTTTATTCATATTTAAATCACTCTACTACCATGTTGTGAAGCGTCTCATAAATTTTCCTGGGTGATAAAAAAGTAACCCTGTATAGATAGACTAATAAATTTAAATAAAATTAAGGTGAGTTATTTTTTTTATTCATATTTAAATCACTCTACTACCATGTTGTGAAGCGTCTCATAAATTTTCCTGGGTGATAAAAAAGTAACCCTGTATAGATAGATTAATAAGGAAATATGGATTAAGTATTTACATAAATATTTTTAAGGCTTCATCGAAATAGTAGTAGATGACTTAGTGCCAAGGACCAATAAATCAAAATGAATTCAAAAATCAATATTTCACAGCCCTGGGAAAATGTTCTTTTCACCCCTTATAGGTTTTTATTGACCCCGCATAGGGGGTGTATAGAATTTTAACATATTTTGCAGCTTTATTAAAAAACTGTAAGTTGTATAAATAAAATAGTAAAAATTATAAATTGTACTTCCGGATACTTATTGGAAGCAATTAAATAAGCAGGTTTGAAATAAATTTCTATAAAAAACACGTTTAAAGTTGAGAATTGTTTCTATTGACCCCATTTTACGGTACCTGATATATTGAGCGAGTACCCATGGATCAACTTGATAGCACAACACATGCTTCGATGGATTTGTCCCCGTGACACGTCTGATCATGTTCAATCTGATGTGCTGGTTATGAATATGATAGCTATAAAATTGTTTTTAACTTTTTGGTCGACCAAATATTTTTTAAAATTATAGACGATTTAATCTAAAGGTGCAAGGTGGCTCGATATCGGTGTTTCAGAGTGTACTAAGGCTCAGTTCAGACAGAGATAGAAGCGGCGCGACGAGAATCTTCAGTGTGAAATAATTTGCAACTTTATTTGCATTCTTTAAAGACCAGTATATCTTATGAAAAGTTGAAGAGTGTGCGGACACCATATTTGCCAGTTTCTTTCTTCCTCAAAAATAATAGCATCGTTCTAAACACTAGTTTCCTTGCCGAATGTATGAGTTAGACAAGCGGAGAGTAGACGCGTTCGCGTCGCTGCCTATCCCGGTGTGAATCTAGCCTAAGTCGATTAACGACACTCGTCAAGACTGCGCCACCCGGACTTGACCTTGACTAGGCCATGTCACTAGCCTCTGTAGCTCTAGAAGCTTCGCGAACTATCTCGTTCGACTTGTGACGGTCCGTTGTTTGTGGCTAATTCAAATAGGCCATAAATAATTATAATAATCCAATTTATAAATAGAAGGCCAAATAAGTGTTTTAGTTTCATTCTTAGGGTCATGTGTGGTCCACAATATCACAGTTTACGCTTTTAAATAATACACTATAGTTTTAGTGAGTTAGGCCACCAGGCCTTTTTTTTTTTTTTTTTTTTTACGAGGGGAATGCGTTTGCGCACCTTCCAAGCCCCCGCAGGGGCAAGGGTGTGTGGGACTCCGCAGCAAGCGACTACCCACTAAACCCCTCGATATGTCCTCTTTGGCGCCTGGCGCAGCCACGTCGAAAGGACGCGCCGCTGCCGAACGAGGTCGTGGGAACCCTTACGGACCGACCATAACCCCATTCGCGGCACCTGTCCACCAGTGGCGGGCCCCTCACGATGGAGAGGAGTTCCCGGGGCATACTCCGGGTGGTAATTTTTTACTGTGGTTTTCTTCCACGCGGCCCGACGCTCAGTGCGCCAGGCCCCCGGCCCCGCTCAGTGCCGGGTAACGGGCTTGCCCGACGGCAGACCCCACTGGATCCACCGCCGCGCACACGAGCCGAAGCTCAGCGGCGCCGAAGCGCCGACCCACCGCAAAAAGCGGCCACGGTGGCCACACGAGGTGGCCCGCCGAGTAGCACTCAGCCATCCCACGCCCCCCTCATGGGGGCTTCACAAGTGTGCCGAAGCCACACAGTGATCGGATCAGCCTCAGTCCTTGGAACAACGACACGCCGAAGCTCAACGAGCTTGCACCGACTCGGAACAACGACATGCCGAAGCTCAACAAGGACCCGCACCGACCCGACCAAAGGGGCAACGGCACAAAGCGCAACGCGCCATGATCCGCGAGCGGGTCCCCAGGCGACACACAACCCCATCTTCACAAAGAAGGGGAGGTGACGCCCCACATGGCCACGTGAAGTGGCCCGCCGGGTTAAACCCGGCCACACCACGCCCCCTCCACGGGGCAGCTGTCAGACTCTTAGCCCGCGGCAGAAAATCTGCCGGGTTGCCCAGGGTGCACCACGAGGAGGTGTTCTGACATCGCACCCCGAGGCCACCAGGCCTAGCCCGATCCAATATACAAAACTAAGGCTCAATTTACACTGCCGCGGAATGGATTGGAAGCGACTTTTTTGTAACGAAATTGTACATAGTATAATGAACTTTATGTCAACGGTATCGGCACTTGCCTTCCAATCGGGAAGTCCGGGGTTCGAGACCGTCATGTAACATAGGCGTAGGTATTACTTTTCGATGGGGGGGGGGGGGGCAAGGTAATCTGCGCCCTAATATTTCGAAGGATAAGTTCATTCTATCTAGTGTATGTTGATTGTCAATGGGGGGGGGGGGGGTCCGGAAATCCAACCCTCTACCTACGCTAATGCGTGTGGCTGACCCCAGCCGGGCCACAAAAAAAAGTGTGAAAAATTGATTGTTTGAGTAGGTCGCTATAATGTCTAGAGTTTGTCAGAGTTTGTCGGCAAGTTTCAGAGTTTGTCGCCTGCGCGTTTCAGAGATCTGTGGCCCGGCTGGGGATACGTTACTTAAACGCGAGCCCGATGAAAACTCAAACTTGTCCGACAAACTTCGACAAACTGCCGCCTATCTATATCAGCAAACAGATTTTCACTAGGTCCTTTCGTTTTCGAGATCTGTGTGGCCCGGCTGGGGTAACGTATTCCCAGCCGGGCCACACAGATCTCTGAAACGCGCAAGCGACAAACTCTGAAACTTGCCGACAAACTCTGACAAACTCTAGACATTATAGCGACATACTCAAACAATCTATTTTTCATAATTTTTTTTGTGGCCCGGCTGGTGTCAGCCACACCTCCAATGCCATGTACCAATGTTTTTCGTTATTCGAATTTCATATGTACATTTGTCTGACACTCCTACGGTGAAGGAACATCGTGAGGCAACCTGCATACATCTGCGAAGAAATTCAATGGTGTATGTCAAGTCGACCAATCCGCACTGGGCCAGCGTGGTTGACTAAGGCCTAATCACCCTAACATAGGGTAGGCTCGAGCCCCTCGGTGGGGACGTATATGAGCTGTGATGATGATAACATAACTAAATACGAGCCAAAAAAAGTCGCGCGTCTTCTGGCGAATCCTCGCGCTTTCTTAAAATTTCCCTTTGCTTTTGGCTCGTTAGTTTGTATGTTATTTAGTTGACATAAAGTTCATTATGCTATGTACAATTTCGTTGCAAAAAGTCGCTTCCATTCCATTCCGTGGCGGTATAAATTGAGCCTAAGTGTTAATTATATAAATAAAACGCAAGTTTCGTGTATTATTTTAATTGCTGCGTTTCCAAATATAAAAATATATATCGTCAGCGATGTATATCCACAATGAAAAAGCGAGCGGCCGCCGCACGACGGTCGCACTTGCCCAACGTACAATAAACATCTGCGACTATGTACAAGTCTTAAGAGAAGCGAGTCAGCAATGTACACCGCACCAAACTATAATGTAATACAACTATGGGTGCATAACTTTTACACGAAGTACAAATGCGTTTGCAGAAAATGGCAAAAAGTGATGTACTGTTGGCCGAAACCTAAATACTGTAAGTAGTGCGTTATAAATAATACTTTTTCTATCATGTTTTATAACACTAATGGCCGGTTGCACCAAATTTACGTTTTACGATTTCGTAAAAGTAACAATATAAATACGTAAGAATTACACCATAATCTAGATTGAATTGTATTTTTATTTTATCATTTACGTTCAAAAAGGTTAAATGTACGGCGCGAATCATATTTTTAATAGTGAAACGACCTATTTTGAGGTATTAAGTTGTTACTTTTTACGAAATCGTATAACGTAAAACTTGGTGCAACCGGCCGTATAAGTTGTGTGTTTCGCTCGGCAGCAAAGTTATTTTGCGGCTCGTAAAAAAGCTCTTTTAAATCGTCCAATTTTTTTTACCTACGTATATGTACCCAGATAGACCCTTCAATACAGTACTCGCGTCAAAATCAACTCTGCAACCTTGCATGACAAATTCCTATTTTGTATTCTAGAAACATGGTAGAAAAGGTTTTATTTACTCACAGTTAACATTCTGAGGAATAAATTTGAGCGTGCGTGAGCGGCGAAGACACCACACTGTCTTCGCCGGCTGTTGTCGGCTAGGCTTATTCACGCATACTTTTACAGTATTACGTACATATTATTATACAAGGTGGCCAAAAATAGTCATAATGTGAATGTGCCATTATTTCTGCAAATGGAATCAAAATGTCATTGTGCTTTGACACAGATGTTGTAGTGAGATACAGGAGCGCGTTCAGAGCCTTCGCGCGAAGTACAACTTTTCGCTCTAACCCCGTTCAATACCCTCGATCGTGACGCCCGGGTGAAACAACCAGCCTGTTCAAGACACACTCGACGAGTGGTATGGGAAGTAACGAGGAAAGGAGGCAAAGACGTAGTGTGGCAACATTACTCGTCATGCAGCACGTCATGCTCCTCGCCATGCTCACCGCTCCCTATTTTGTCGGTTTTTGGACGCGAGTCAAAGGACCGGTAATATGAACGCAAGTGTCTGACCACATAATCGCGCGAACACAGTCCGCATCGAGCGCTCAAGTACATAAAAAATGTATGACGGGGATTATGCAACAGATTTTTAAACCCTCTTATGTGATTACTTGTACAGCTTGTACTTAATGGTTCTATTGCGATTAATATATGTCATCCAGCCATCTCCGTTGGTGTGGATGACGACGACGATTTATATTTCTTTGTATTAGATTGACATGATTAGCTATACCAAGATTAGACGTTTATTGTAAAGCAAAAGCAAATAACCAAGTGCGGAGCGTCGCGATTAATTGCGCGAGCAGAGCAGTGTGTGGGCAGAGAGGGCAACATCGCGGCAGTGCGAGGAGCAAAGCGATGAGCAGCCCAAGGAGCATAGTGTGGGGGGCCTATTAGTGTCAGAGCGAGATACAACCGACCAACCATCGAATTTGATGGTTGTAAAACACTGACGTTTATAACTGAAATACTCTTACGTGATTGGATGATATTGGGGGGCCATAATCTAAAATTTGATCTGATAGAAAGAGAGAGGAATAAAAATTCATATGAAAGTGGAAGATAAAAGATTAGGTTGCGTCAATGCGTTCAACGCCTCTGGGCGAGCTAAAAAACAAGCGGACTACACTCAGAGGCTCTGAACGCGCTCCAGGATTAGCTGATATAAGCCAAGGAACTATACACACATGAAGAACGTGGAATTATTGTTACTGCTTATTTGACCAATTTCCGAGCCGAGTGATCTCCCGTGTTGAAGATTTGAACTGGCCGTCCAAATCACCAGATCTAATGGTGCCAGGCTTCTTCTTTTGGGGGTTTTTGAAATATCGCGTTTACCACAACAAACCACAAAGCAAGTCTTGAAGGCTTACATCGAAGGAGAAATCGCCAATTTGGAACCGGTATTTTGCGAGCAACAGTTCAAAATGCCTGTAACGCGAGCACAATTGTGCATCAACTCGGGAGGTAGTCATCTGAGCGATATAATTTTTTCTTGAAAACAGCAAAATTTTATTCATTTCTAACAAAGTTGGAGCCAATTCACATTATGACATTACTTTTGCGCCACCGTGTATGTATGATAAACGATCATGCCAACGGTACTCCACTATTAGTCTCTTAACTGCGGAATATTTTATACAAATCATACCGTAAAAACATAGCGGTGTATATCGAACGGACAGCCTATGTAGGTTGTATACCTAACATTTTTTTTATATATTTACATATAATACAATTTGATGACATTTATTAAAAGAAAAAAAAATATTTGCAATTAACACTATTAAGTCTTTAAAATGATAATCCCAGGGATTCCTTTGGGTCTAGTTGCGTAGAGTTGTGATTAGTCTAATAAATTCAATCGAAGCTGCCCAATAAATCTAAAGACATGTCGTTTATTTAAGTCTCTACGAAAATCCGTAATCCCGAATAATTTTAAATAAAAAAAACGTTAGTTAATATTCATTAACATGAAATCAAATAACAAATGAATTATAACAGTACAACCAATTGATATAAACAAATTCTTAACATACAAAAGCAATGACATTTACAAAAATCACCACATCATTATTTTTATTTTTTATTCCTAAATATAAATTGATTAATCAGTGTTACAAGATATTTTGCTAATGACGAAATATATTGACAGCAGCATAATTAATTTAATTTACAATTGTCTATAATTTACAATGCTAACACGAACAAGTCTGTGTGTTTGTTACATATTGCACATGCATAGTCTACGTTGGTCACACCCAAGACCATTAATTGCAGAAACTTGTGTATGTGGAAGGACCTTCAGCAATCAACAATAATCAAGTTTATGAGGATTTCCACCTTATTCTATTCATAGCCTTCTCCGAGTCCGTATTGATTACAGTTGTTAACAATTGACAACATGGTTAGAAAATTACAAATCGCCCATTTGAGAATCACTCGCTAAATTAAGAGAAATTTCAAAGAACCCTAGTTCGTCCAAAAATGGGCAGTGTATGAGTATTTGTAGAAGTAATGCTATAATGAAAGTTATAATTAAGAAAAAATAACAATAACAAAATACCTGTACTCCTTTTATGACTATTTTTATACATGTAATAAAAACACTACCTATTTTATATAAAGGGCTATGTTGTCACTTCTAAATCTTATTATAAATAAAATATTATAACGTAAAACTTTTTATTTTTCTAAATGTTATGGGTCAATATTTCACAAAACCATATAATGTGACCCAGTGGTACTAGACCTCTTATATAAACACATACACATAATTCTAAGTGCAACTTTCAAGCATGTTCACATTTATTAACTGTGAATAATACAGGATCCTGATGTACAGGACATCAGGATCCTGTCGGGTGCAGCAAAAGTAGGAGGAGGGATGACTGAAGCAAAAACATTTGAGTAATCTCTTTGTGTTTGGATTACGCTACTAACAGAAACAGAAAACTGCCTATGACTTAGATCAGATAACGCCGTTTTGGATATGTTTAAGATTTTTCATTTTCAGATTTATCGACCAATCTAATGGCTGATGCGAATTATCGCTTCCTCTGTCTTGATCGCCACTACACGTTAGAATGGAACTTTTCGTTTGGTAAATATGTAACTCCGTAGCAAATGTTGTAAAGTATGTCAGTGGCGAAAATATACTCGCAAAATGGTCGTTGGAAAGTTATAGGACTCATCTCCAATCTGCGCCGCAAACGTAAGTCTTGTTATTCCAATTGAAGCCAATGAGAAGCGTATTATGCTTTACAAATTAAAATTATTAACACTTTGTTGTTTATACAAAGTTATTAATTAAATATGTAATGCATACGATCACAGTGGATAAAGTCAAAAGTGATTGTGAGTCAAATCTTTGGCGAGAAGTTTGGACTGACCACGGAGTCTCGTCGTCATAAAGTTTTATCATTGCATAAGGACTATAGAGAATATAATCAGGATATATGCAGGTGATGACATCACATGTTTATAATAAAAACCTAACCTACATAATATTCTCTTGTTTACAAATCACAGATGGCTTTGTAATATCCCCGGACGTTTAGCTGTCTAAAATAAGTGGTGATTTATTAAGAATATTGATGGGGTTTGTAGCCCAATGGCATGGTTAGTACAATGTTGTTATAACAAAGGCTCAGTTTCGAGGTCATTTTCAAATTTAAATAATAAATAACATATTCTTTGGTACCTTTTCGAGTGTGCATTTTCTTGGATTTGTCATATCATTATTTGTTTTTATTGTAATTGTCTTTAGTCAATTGAATCACACCGAAAATGCAATAAAATGTCTCGTTTAAATTTTATTGTCACGATGAGCAAAAAAGGCTGTTTAGAGAGGTGTTTCTGAGATGGGGCTCTTATTTTTTGCAATAAGACCTTACGAAAATGAGTCCCTTGAGGGTAATCTGTTTATGAAAAGGTATAATGTATATGCGGTATATTTTCTACAGCAATAATCGTGAAATATCAAAATGTAGCATTTAAATAAATTATGAAATCATGCTCCAAATTGAGAAAAAATATAAAGTTGAGATATGTTTACGTGAATCAGGTGACCTGTACATTTTTAATTACTATAATGGTCAGTAAAGTGTAATAAGTCGCTGAATGCAAGAAGTACGGGACCGGTCGGTTTGGAGCTCCTCGGGGGAGGCTTATGTCCAACAGAAGGATCTCACGCCGGAAATGATGACGACGATAGTGAGATACATGCGGTAGCAAGGTACATAATATACATACTGACGTATGTGCGCTCTTACAAGATTCTGGAAAGTAATGTTTACATTTTTATACTAGCAGCGGAAATTCGTCATCGGGTAATTAAAACGGTTCCACTGGAGTGGATCGATTCCGGATTGAATATTTTAATACACCGGTTACACTGAATCACTATCGAGAGAAGCGCTAACCGTCCTCGAGCGCGAAACGTTTAGTCCTCGCCGTCCTCGTCGTCGTCGGCGTCCGCGTTCTGCGGCGGCGGGCGGCGCGCGGCGGGAGCGGGGGCGGAGGAGGTGGCGGAGGCGGGGGCGGGGGCGGCCGCCAGCTCGTCCAGGCGGCGCGCCTCGGCCGCGCGCAGGATGCGCATCAGCGCCGCGTACTTGTCCTGCAGCGCGGCGGCGCGCGCCTCCGCCTCGGCGGCCGCCCGCCGCGCGCCGCGCCGCAGCTCCGCCACCGCCGCGTCGCGCGCCGCCAGCGCCTCCTCCAGCTCGTGCGCGCGCGCCGCCGCCGCCTCGGCGCGCGCGCCCGCCGCCTCCGCCTCGCCGGCCGAGCGCGCCGCCGCCGCCCGCAGCGCGCGCTCCGCGTGCGGCGGACCGGCGGCGGCGGCGGCGGCCGCGGCGGCGGGGGCGGCGGCGGGCGGCGGCCGCTGCGGCGGCGCGCGCTCCTCGCGCTCGGTGAGCTGGCGCAGCTCGCGGCGCAGGCGGCGCATCGCGGCGGCGCGGCGCTCGGCGGCGTCGCCGTCGGCGGCGGCGGCGGCCAGGCGGCGCGCGGCGTCCAGCGCGGCGGCGCGCGCGCGCTGCAGCTCGTCGGCGTCGCGGCGCCGCAGCGCGCGCTCCTCGTGCAGCGCGGCCTCGGCGCGGTGGCGCGCGGCGCGCTCGGCCAGCAGCGCCTCCTCGAGCTCGGCGGCGGCGGCGGCGGAGGCGGATGCGGGCGCGGGAGCTGACGGCGGCGGCGGCGGCGGCTGGACGCGGGCGAGGCGCGCGCGGAGCTCGTCGAGGTCGCGGCGCGCGTCCCGCAGGCGGTCCCGCAGCGCCTGGTTGCCGAGGTCGAGCGCGCGCGCGAAACGGCAGCGGCCCAGCAGGCGGCGGTTGCGCTCGGCGTGCGTGTCGCGCCGCCAGCGCTCGTAGGCCAGCTGCGCCTGCGCCAGCGCCAGCCGCTCGGCGAGGTCGCCGTCGCCCTCGCCGGCGAGCGCGACTCCGCGGCCGCAATACAGCGCGGCGATGCGCTCGTCGAGCCGTTCCGGCAGGGGCGGTCCCGTCCCTTCCTCCTCCTCGTCGTTCTAAACGGGAGAAAACCAGGTCTCGCTTCAAAAAATATATCAATCCACGAAAATATAACAATCCATATTTGGCTAATGTTGTAGCGTCCTGCCTGTCGCTCCTATACTATATGTATTATAAATTACATTTTAAGTTAGTTTGTAAGATTTGTTTCGGCCTATAACTTTCTAAATATTAAGAAAATAAGCTTTTTCTCGGTAGCATGCTTTATATAAATTTACACTCGGCATCAAAAAAATCGCACCTCTAAGAAAATCACTTTCAAATGTCATTAACTTTTGATATGCAAATGCAGACACATTTATTGTGATTTTATTTAAAAGGTTAATGAACTTAATAAAAAACATTACTTTTCATTATCAAATAATAGTCCAGTCAACGAGGACATTTGTTGTATGGAGACTTCCGACAAATTCTCCCGCCTGTGAAATTTGGCATGTGGTGAAGTTAGATAATACAAATCACAGATGTAAAATAATCCAAAAAAAATGTACCGGGAAGTTAGGTATTTCTACCTAAACGTGAAAAATGCTTATAGCTCTCTGTGAATAATTCCTCAGTCTGAAATAATTTCTGTATACGTACGTATGTACTAGTTGGAACAACAAGGGTCCGATTTCAAACAACATCGAAAACTATTTCCAAACTTTGCCAATTTGGCAAGATTTTGGAAAAAATCGTCACAAATGAAGTGTTTACAGTAGCCCGAAAACTGATTACCCCTAACCAACGTGGGTTCTATAGAGGTCGTAGCGTTGATACTAATTGTTGAGTTTCACTGACACTATGTTAGGCGCCATGGATGACAAGTTGCAAGTGGATGCCGTGTATACGGATTTTGCCAAATGTTTTGACAAAATCTGTCATAACACTTTACTTTCAAAGATCTATAAGCTTGGGATCCATGGTGATCTTTTTAGGTGGATAAAATCCTACATTGAAAATAGAAGTCAAGCCGTAGCTTATGCTGGTTACACATCCTCCTATAAGCCTATCAGTTCTGGGGTGCCCCAAAGGATCCCATTTGGGACCCCTTCTATTTATTTTATATATAAATGAGATCACGGATAACCTACATAACACTGATGCCTTACTTTATGCCGATGACACAAAAATATTTGAAATTATTCGCAGTAGAGATGATTGTATACTGATGCAGCGTGATCTCTTAAAATTTGAAACTGATTGTAAAGATAATAGTTTATATCTGAACACTGATAAATGCTACACAGTTACTTTTTCCAGGAAGTCAAACCCTATTACTTTCGATTACGCTTTGAACGACAAGGTCCTGACAAGAGTTGACGAGATTCGGGATCTAGGTGTAACGCTGGACTCTAAGCTGACTTTTGTTCCGCATATCGATAAAATGCTTAAAAAAGCATTCAAACATCTGGGATTCATTTTGCGTGTTAGTAAGCCATTTAAGTATTCCCATACTTACAAACTTTTGTACAATGCGTATGTTCGTAGTCATTTAGAGTTTGTTTCAGTTGTTTGGCAACCCATTTTCAATACACATATTAATAGAATTGAAAGAGTCCAGCACAAATTTGTCAAGGCTTTAGAATTTCATACTGGTCGGGAGTACTTTGATTATGAAATTTCTGCAAATTACCATAACATATCTCTACTTAAACATCGCCGTGATCTCTACGATGTCTCTTTTCTTTATAAATTAATAAATAATGTTATCGATGCTCCTAAACTTTTACAACGCATTTCTTTCCATGTTCCCAGAGCGCGTGGAAGGTCATGTCGAAAAAAAAATCTTTTCTCATATCCAGTCGCAAATACTTGTTACGGAAGAAATACTTTCATTAGACGTTCCTGTAAAATTTATGATGATAAGCTGCATGAGGTTGATATCTTTAGCTTGAATATAAAGTCTTTTAAGAAAGAATCAATAAAAATTCTATCCAATGAATGAATCATGTAATGTGTGTAATTGTTTAAAGTACGGAGTTAACAGTACGGACTTGAAATTGTACACGTGGCTACAGTGCTAATGGCAATGCAGTATTATGATTAAAATGACCTGATGGTACACCCAGTAAATAGTTTTCTGTCAGTGTTGTAAATAATTAGAATACTTAGTTAGCTGATGTCAGTACTGTAAGTAATGTAAATAATTTCGTCTAATCCGTCCGTGTTGTCAATAATTTGAAAAGGTGTAAATAATGTAAAAAAAATTAAATAATGTAGATTCAGTAAATGATTTAAAAAAGCACAAATCACTTTTTTGAATGACCTGAAAGTGAAATGCAATAGTGTGAATACGCAAACATACCCTTAAATATAAACCAAAAAAAAGTCTGAAGACAGACTAAAAAGTAAAAAATAAATTAAAAGTAAAAAACTTAAAAAAAAACAAGCTTTTATTTAAATGTCCTAAAAAGAATAAAATAATATTTCGTTTAAAACTTTTACTATCAACTTATAATGTTATTACACAATATATCTGCCCCCCTAGACAAGACGTTTTTCGGCAATCTATTTGGGCAAAATTTAAATTTGTATCTAATTATTTTGTTGTTAGGATTTGTATTTTTCATTACCAAAATGAAGGATTTTAGCAAGGTTTTAATTTTAATCGGGATGATTTTAGTCGCCGCAAAAAATAGTCAGTTTAGAATGTTTACGCGTAAAAATATCACGTCTAGAATAGCGTTTGGACGGCTAAAGCTCAGTTGAATTGACCATCTAAAATTAGAAATTTAGCGGCCACTTCAGAATTATGTCCCATTATGTAGACGATAAATATAATAATCTAACCGCACGCAAATACCGAATATACGAGTATTTTTTTACTTTTCAAACGAATTTAATCTAGCAGAGCATTCTTTTTGTCGTGCCGGTTCGAAATTCATATAAAACTGAAGTAAGTTTAGTACATTACTGCCGCTGAAGTAAGTTTAGTACATAATGAGGGTAAATTTCAACAGGTCCGTTAAGATAGATAAAAAAATCCACGGAAATGAACATTTCATTTCCGTGGATTTTTTTTATCTTAAAAGTTTTTTTTAAAGTCGCGTTTTTTAAAGTTTAACATAATGTATGTATACTTGATTAATATCTAGCAGATAACTTAAAATACAAACGAGATATACAATATTAAAAATTTCGTGCCACGGCGATGAAACAAGCGTCCACGGCAATAAAATAAGCGTTCGCGGCATTATTAAAATCGGACTGTAGTGTGTGTGTGTGTGTGTGCTTGCGTGCATGTATGTGGATTCGCGTATTTACGTGTGTGTGTGTATGTAAGGCATCATTTTGTAAGGTTAACATGGATTTTTTTTTGTAGTTGACTATACAGTAAAAAACTCATCAATTTTATCCTTAAGTCTTTTATCATATTGCGGAGGGTTAACTTGATGTGTCCTGATCTGTCAATATTCGGCAATACCTGTATTACAGGTAAATATGATTTTTCCCCTAATCTTACCATTGCACAGTATGTAATTTTGGCTTAGTTGCGGCCATGTATAGTTTATGTGTTTATGTGATAGCTGTAACTATTTTAGAGGTTTAACAAAAATACCGACGATTTTTTGTTAATTATTTTCTAAGTTATTGTGATTATCGTGAAAACCCCATGGAAACCATAGAAATGCAATATCTTTTTTCAGATACAATATTTGTGAAAAAATAAAGTATGCTCTTATGAAAGAAGTTCATAGCTATAACCATGCCAAAAAGTAATTGAAAAAACACGGTTGATCAAGACACAATTAATGTTTTTGTCAATAATGAAAACAATTTTTTTGTGGGTCAGTTTCTTAATTGTCGCATTTTTTATTTAATGGGAAGAATGTACATATAATGACATATTCGTATGTAAAATTTCAGCTAATAAAAATAAAGGGCTGACGAGATATGAATTTTTAAAATTTTTGTTAGGGTTGTCGTTAATTTTTCTATGAACATTTCATTGTCATTTTCATTTATTCTGCTCACCAATAACATCGTCAATTTTGAAACATTATATTACTTAATTAAAAAAAATAACTGTTTATTTCAAATATTTTTTTTATTATACATTACAAATCAGGCGAAATCTTAAAATTAAAGATTGTGAAGCTCTGAGTTGCCGTTACATTTAAATTGCTTTTTCTTTGTTAATTGTTTAACTTGGATGTGGATCCCACTTCTGGTATTTGGATTGGATATGATATGGTATCATTATATCACTCATGATTTTTTTAAAGACTATATTTCGGTGTGATCATAGTAAAGATTGATATGTAATGACTAATGATAAATACAGTTGAGATTCAAAACATTAATATAAAATAAAACAAAATTGAACTTCACAAATTTTTCGGTTTTTAATAATTCAACTCTCTTGTTGTGTTACGCAAAATAACATTGCGCTTAAAGTATTAGAAAAGTATTCCTGACTACATAGACTTTGACACATTGAAAAAAAAAACAAAGGTTAGTAGTGAATGTGAACAACTTTATAAAGCCAATGCTCGAAATCGCACTAAAAAGTTTAAAATAAAAAAATATTTTACAAAAAATAAAAACTGACTTCAAAAACACTGAAAAGTTAAAAATAATACAAGGTTATATTTTAATTATGACCAAAATTTTGTATGCTTGTTCAGACAAGCAAACTGAACAACTTTTACTATGGCACCAACTTTAAAATCGCAAAAAAAATCAGCTGTTCCATACATTTAGGTTCAGTGAATGTTGAACATTTGTATGGAACAGCTGGCTTTTTTTGCGATTGCGAAGTTGGTCCCCCGTTGGTTGGCTTGTCTCAACAAGCACACAAAATTTTTGTCATAACTAGAAAATAAACTTGTATAAGAATAAGTACAGACAACATCACACTTCTATATTGAATTAGGTGTTTTAAGACTTTCTAGGAAATCATCGTTTGGCACCGACTTCAATATAGAACTGTGATGTTGACTGTACCTATTCTTATATTATTTTTAACTTTTCAGTGTTTTTGAAGTCGGTTTTTATTTTTTGTAAAATATTTTTTTTATGATTAGTTTGGACGACCCTATTTCCGTAGAAAATTCTAAAATACTTAGAAACGCTTTATCTCCCTAGCCCTTTGATTGTCGTGTGTAATTTTTTAGGACATGATAAACAACATCATTGTACATATTTATAATGAAGAATAAAATGCGCAACAAGGTTAAATTAAAAATCAATAAAAAGTGAAAATAAGAAAATCTAAAATATATCTTAAAATATTACAGCCACATTTCCTCTTTTTTAATTTGAGTAGATAATGGAATATTCCGTTATTTAAAATACTAAAAAAAACAATAACAATTCTATTTTAGGAGAAAAAAATTAATTTAATTTTACTTGAGGTCATTAACCTTTCACAAAAAAATGAATTTCTCTAAAAGTAAACAGAAATTTATTATGGGAATTTTTATCAATTGTTTGCCATATCAAGCTCTTTTGGATAATTGCATAAACTATACATGGCCGCAACTAAGCCAAAATTACATACTGTGCATTGCAATCAAAACATAAGTCACGGAAATGAAACACTTGGCCACGGCAATGAAACTAAATTGTGTTCCAAGGCATGGCAATGATTTTTTTTTCATTGCCGTGTCTTGTTTTTCATTGCCATAGCAAATTTTGGCCACGGAAACCACGGCAATGAAAGCTTATTTCCTTCTTCAAAATTCTAGTACTTGTTTTGTTTTATTCATTTGTTTTAGCTGTAATATAAAATTAGTATGTACGCTGATTCGACAGTTCAGTCGTCGAGTTAGTTCGTACACTACGCACTGTAGTGCAGGCCGTTCCCGGGCCATTGGCATTGGCCCGGGACTCAAGAAGGCTTCGCGTAAATCTAAAACTAAAACTATCTGCTGCTGCCTAATCGCTTTGCTGAAGCTGCTACTTTTGGTCGCCGTGGAAGAAGCTACCCTTCTATCGCCGTTTTACTTCGTCCTGCGGAAGAAGCCACTGCCGATTTGCCTCTACGGGACTTCTGATTATCGTCCGCGAGTGTTGAAGAGCATCACAACTGCGGGCCTGGTGCGACTGGGTTGTCGCCGTGCGCTGAAGCGACGCTGCTACTGCCATCTTCAGCTGTGTTCCTGTTTTCCCGCCATAGTTCACGTTCTCCCTAAGTCCGTACCGATCCTACCACCGGTGGTCACGTCGCGAGTGAATTCCCTTTTCCCCTTTCCCCTGCAACGTCGTGTGTGCATCGAAATAGACTAAAATTTGTTTGTAAATAAATGTTAATATTTTGTACCATAATATTTTTATCTTTTGTAGATAGTGTTTCCCTATTTCTCTCCCTTCAATTTATCCCAGTTACAGCTTCTCCCTCTGAGAGAAGTTGTAACGTGACAATGTGGAAATCTGAATTATTAATTATATATATACCAACTCTCTCAGAACCTCTGTGTTTCCAGATACTTTCAAAGAAAGTAACATAATTAATTTAAAAAAAAGGTGACAAACAAGTCGTCAGAAACTATTGACCAGTATTAATTTTGAATGCCTTTTCTAAAATATTTGAGAAAATATTATCTAAAAGCATTATTAGTAAAAATCAACATGGTTTCTTTAAAAACAAATCTACAGTTACTAATCTCGTTACCTACATTACTGACATTTGTAAAGTGCATTTGACAAGGTAGACCACAACATTTTGTTCTTAAAGTTAAAACATTATGGTATTCACAGATCCCTATTATTATGGTTTAATTCATATTTAAAGCACCGGGTGTTAAATCATTGTTAATGGATACATGTTCAAATACATTATAGCTACATCAGGCATTCCACAGGGATCTATTTTAGGCCCTATCCTATCGATCTATTAGGGGTCAGGAGGATACGCACTTGCAACAATAGGACTTGGATACAATAAAACAATGGTGTTATAAAAACAATATGTCGATAAGTTTTCGAAGAGACTTGAACAGTTCTGTATAAAAGTTATGTAAATCACAATTCAATCTGAATGTTATGTCACCATATTAAATTCGTGTCGTGTCATTAATTTTAGGTGCAAAATATGCACAAATCAATCAACCACATCAATCAGTGGTGCAATCGATATGAATGAATGAGGACAAAGAAGAACAACGGTTCACAGAGCACGGAAACTGCCACAAAACTCAACTTTAAGAAAGAGATAGTAGATAGAACTGCACTGGAGCATATTCGTGTTGTATAATAGTTTCTGTTAGTTTGTTAAAGGAAACTCCGAATGAGTGCTGGGAATATAGACATAGGTACTTACGACAAGTTTGATTTCGGAGGGTGGGCACCGGAAGAAGTCTGCTACGAGGAACTGGTAGGGCTCCGGCCACGTATCCAGCGTCTGCACTGCCACCGATTGCGTACGGGTCGGCGGCCGCGGCGGGCAGGACGCCGCGCGGTGCGGCGGGAGACTGCCGCGGCCTCGCCGGCGGCCCGGGCCCGCCGCCGGCGTCGCCCGGGGGTCCCGCACCGGCGGCACGTCCTCCTCCTCCTCGGACGGGCAGCGAGCTGGCGCGACGGGGACGGAGGCCGGGGCGCCCGGCGGCACCGCCACACGAGGTTCGGGCCGCGGCAGGCCGGCGGGGGCGGCCGCCGCACCGAAGGACACCGGCGACGCCGCCGCGCGCCGGTCGCCTGCCACGCGCGCGAGCCGCGCCGCGTACGCCGCCCCCCCGCCGCCGCCGCCGCCGCTGCCCTCGCCCGGGAATCGGAATTGCGCCCGCGCGTCCCGGGCGGGCGTGTTCTCGGGTGTCGCTTCGACGGCGGCCTCCGGCGGCTCCGCTCCGTCCGCCTCCACCGGAAGCGGCGTGTTCGGCGCCGAGTCCGCGCCGCAGCGCTCCGCCAGCGGGAACCACGGCTCGGCGCCGGGCTGTAGCGCGGAGGGTGCGCGCGGGACGAGAGCGAGCGCCGGCGACGGGGTCGGCGGCGGCGGGGAGCGCGGGCGCGGCGAGGCGGGCTGCGGCGCGGACAGGTCGAGGCGGCGGCACTCGTCCAGCACGTCGTGCGGCTCCGGGTGCGGCGGCGGCGCGGCGCGCGGCTCCACCAGCGCGGGGTGCAGCCGCACCGAGGCCAGCAGCGGCCGCAGAGCGTCGGCGCGCGCGCCCGCCGCCACCTCGGCCCGCAGGTGCTCCAGCAGCGCGGCCGGTTGCGCGGCGTACAGCGCGTGGAAGAGCGCGAGACGCGCGAGGCGAAGCGCCGGGAGCGCGGGCGCGGGGTCGGGGCGCAGCAGCGCGGGCGCGAGCGCGGCGGGCGCGGCGGCGGCGAGCGCGGGCGCCGCGGGCAGCAGCGCCGCCAGGGCCAGGAGAGCGTGTAGCAGCGGACGGGGCTCGGGCTCGACGCGCGCGGCGTTCATCAGTGCGCGCGCCGCTTGGTGGACGGCCAGGCGGTGCAGCCAAGCGGGGCGGCGCGCCACGAGCGGCGCCAGCGCGGCAAGCGCGCGGTGGCGAGCGGCGCGCTCGGCTCGGAGCTGATCCAGCAGCGCGTCCAACAGGTGACGCGCGTGCGGGTCGGGTGCGCGCGCCAGGAGGTCCAGTGCCCTGGTGGACCCGCTTCGGGCGTGGTAAGCGAGCAGTGCGCGCACCAACCACGGCTCGCGCACGGCGCCATATACCGCCGCAAACGTCTCTACGGGCTCGCGGCAGCGCGCCGGCTCCTCGAGCAGCGCGAACACCGCGCCCGCCTCGGACGCCGCCAGCATCTCCGACCTGCCGCGCACACACGAATATGAGGGAATGTTCACACTGAACCTACAGATCGTAGACTATAACAAATTTTTATTTATTTTACTAGCTTTCCGCTTGCGACTTCGTCCGCGTTATTTTTGTTTTCCCGTGGGAATTTTATATTTTCCCGTAGGAAAATTACCCTATGTCCTTCCCCTGGTTTCGAACTATCCCTATACCAACTTTCATCAAAATCGGTAGTTTCGAAGCCTATTTACAAACAAACAAATAATCAAATCTTTCCTCTTTATAATATTAATTAGTATAGATGTACAATTGTACATCATTTAAAAAACCTTAACATTCCTAGAATGCTTCTTGTAGATACACCAGTACATGTTGAGGTACATTGTTTCAGTGATGCATCCCAAAAGGCCTACGAAGCTTGTATTTACTTAAAATCTCGTTCTTTATCAGGTCATCACGCTTGCCAGCTTTTATGCGCTAAGTCACGTGTGGAGCCAACCAAAACAAAGACCTTACCACGTTTAGAGCTGTGTGCAGCTCATATATGTGCCCACCGAGTGGGCTTGAGCCTACCCTAAGTTAGGGTGTTTAGGCCTTAGTCAACCACACTGGCCCAGTGCGGATTAGTCAAGTACACATACACCTTTGAATGTCTTCGCAGGTGTATGCAGGTTGCCTCACGATGTTTTCCTTTAGTGTAGGAGCGTCAGAGAAATGTGAAAAACATCGATACATGGCAGCCTTGAACCCCGGATCTACCGATTAAAAGACGAAGACCAGAGCTGAGTCTACAGCGTCACTGACGCTCATACAATAAATATACAGGGTAAATTTTGAGGTACCGGCAACCTTGCAGGATTAGATAGCAAGCATGATTAACTACAACGTTTGTTTTGCGAGTTTTGAGATAATTCAATAGATTGAACAAAAATCAATTTTCAACTTTTTATTGTACTGTCGTGACATTGATAAGTCTATGTTTCATTTATAAACGACGACGGAAGACAACACTACGCTCACGCGCTGTGCGCGTAGAGTTACAAACATTCTAGAGGTATATTAACTGAATATTTATTTTTGTACTAGCTGTGTCCGCGAACTACGTTTCGCCATCAAAATACTTAACACAGTGTTTAGTTTTTTCCTCCATTTTATTCCATAATGATTCAACTTTATTCTGCCTTTCTTGAGCATCGGCCATTTCGAAATTAGGACAATTTTCGTAGGTTCGTAATGCTCTTTTTCTAACAGTCCATAAAATTAAATACATTACATATTACTATAAACACTAAGTATTATTATTGTTTTAGAGACATTATTGATATTAATTCCTCTTCGGTAGAAAGAACAGACAACACAGTTGCAAGAATAATCTTTATCGTATTCATGTTTCGAATTAAAATAAATAATTGTTAAATAAATTAGAACTGTATACGAATTTTCTTTTGTTGTTTTGTTTGTGCGCGAAGTTCAATTTGTTTTGTAACTGTTCAGTTTGTAGCATTTTCTTTTTGTGACCTGTATAAGTACGAGTATGTCGTCCGCAGGAAGAAAAAAGGACGCGATTTGGATTGATGAATATATTTTTAGTTCACAATTTTTTAAAAAAAAACGTCGCCCCATACAAGGATTTTATTCTGCATCATGGGTGCAGTTACAAAGTTACAAACATAAAATATCACATGCACATACGCCCAGACTGGAACAAATTTTTGTAGGCCATACAAAACATTTGTCCCGTACGGGAATCGAACCTGTGACCCGTTGCGCAGTAGGCGATCACTCTACCGCTGCGCTAACCATGTCGAAATGATAGAAGACCTGTTCTATTTCTATTTTATTTGTTAGAATGAGGTCCCGTAATGGTATGGCTTTTCATAATACAACATACATAGTAATATTCCTTATTGTATTACAAAAAATATGTTTTTTTAATCACCAAAATCGGTCCATCCGATGTAAAGTTATAAACCAATTTGCATCAACTGATTTTATTAAATCCGCCGCTGCTTACGGACAGGCTGTGACGTCAGCCGACACTATCCGCCGCCGCCGCGCGCCGCACTATGGGATGACGTGAATTGCGTTTCAAAAATTTGCAACTTTTTTTCTACTACACCTACGGATACAAAATTTTGCATACAGGATCTCCAATATATAAGCTATGAAATGATACTAGAATCTTTATATATTTAATTTATTATTACACATAAAAACATACAAAATAAAAAATCGCTACTTTTCCATACAAAATTACTTTTTCCGTTTCATTGTTTGCTTATTACGAGAATATGAAGGTGATTATAAAGGAAATAATGATTTTTATTTATTTATCTAGCTTGCTTACATGTACGTACATTATAGATAGTAAAATATTTAAAGTGAATCAGTACATGCACCCTGCAAGGGCACTGCTTTGCAAAATTAACCTAAATTTCTTTGTAGTTTAAAAATTAAAATATTCCATTAACAATGCGTAGTCAAAATGTTCGCCATATTTTAGAAGGGAGGATGGTAGTAGTTTCTGTCATGTTACTGAATTAGAATAATAATAAATTATATAATTACAACATTATTAAATGCTGTTTACATTACTAATGAAATAGAATTGTGATTAAATTTTTATCAATAAATGTCAATCAAGCCACGCATACAATTTATTTATCTATATATTATAAATGTCTTTTTTCGCTTTTATTTATGATTGTCATTCTATTTTAACTAAATATATATATTTAATTATTTGATATCAGTACATACAATTTAACTTAATTTTTGCAAATACTATTTGATTGTCAGAATAGTATTTTATTTATGTAATTTTAAAGTGTTCACATGAAGTAATATTTTGTTAATCAATTGGCATTCAATTATACTATTTACTTGTTTAATATACAAATTAATATTACATATTTATTAGTAGACCTATCAAAATTGTCAAATTATTTATTATTATGTTAGATTTCAATTTGTATGAGAATATTTCAATTTGATTATTATTATTATTTTTAGACTACACTTGCAGACAGTTATATTGTCTACATGTTACATATTTATATTTATAAAATTTGAGAATTAAATTTCGTCATATACTTAAATGTTTCTTAAATTATACTTTTATCATTTAAATATTCGTCAATTGTGTAGTAGCTCTTTTTAATAAGTAAGTCTTTTATTTGCGCAATAAACCTATTGTATTCAGATTCTTTTAATATTTCATATGGTAAGTTATTGTATATTTTTATTGACATCACCAAAGGGCTAGTTGCATGTAATTTTAATAGAGATGCAGGCAGTATTAATTTATTTTTATTTTTTTCCCGAGCAGCGTATCTCATATTTGCATCTTCTCGTTTTGTGTAGAACTCCGGATGTTGGCGGACAAACTTGCACATTTCCAATATGTACATGCTCGGTAAAGTAAGGATTTCACGTTTGATGAAGAAAGGTTTGCAACTTACTGTGTTTTTTATGTTTTCTAGAATTCTTATAAGTTTTTTTTGTTTAATAAATAATGATGTTATGTTTGTGCTATATCCCCATAGAATGATTCCATAATTTAGCCACGAATATGCATAGGCGTAGTACATTGCCAGCGCCGTTTGCGAATTTGTTGTTTTCTTTATTTCTCTGAATGCGTAAATAAAGGTAGCAATTTTTGATTGATTTTTTTTTAATATGTAGTTTCCAACTGATATGTGAATCCAAAGTTATACCCAGTAAATTAGATTCACGAACAATATCTAAAGTTGTATCATCATATTTGAAGTTGATGTTTATAGGAAGCTTTTGATGGGGGTAAAAACTAATAATTTTGGTTTTGTTAAAATTTATTTTTAAATTATGTTTGTTCATCCAGTTGGTTACTTTATCTAGTATATTTTTTAGTTGGATATCAAGGTTATTACTATTTTTACATGATGTCAATATAGATACGTCGTCCGCAAACAGAACACACTGCTCGTCGAGGACTTGGGGAAGGTCGTTTATGTAGAGGAGAAACAGTAAACATCCCAGAACACTTCCCTGCGGTATTGACGCATTACAAATTATACCATCCGATCTCACTTTTTTATATTCATAATTTGAGCAGTTTTCTACCTCTACGAACTGCTCTCTATTACTGAGGTACGAAGTGAACCACTTGTGTGCTTGTCCCCGAATCCCTAAGTCATTTAGTTTCCTTAAGAGTATTGTGTGTTGTACCATATCGTATGCTTTGGACATGTCCAGGAGTATACCAATTGCGTAATGTCTTTGGTTTAAAATATTATAAATACTTTGTATATATTTATAGACTGCTAAAGTAGTTGACCTCTTTTTCCGGAATCCGTACTGATTTTCATTGAGGATTTTAAATTTTTCACAAAAACGGGACACGCGATTAGACATAGCCTTTTCGAAAATTTTTGAAGCTGTTGGAAGTAACGCTATTGGTCGGTAGTTGCTTGGATCAGTCTTTGAGCTTTTCTTGTGGATCGTCTTAATTATAGTTTTTTTAAGTAGTTCTGGGAAAACCCCGTCATTAAATGATTGATTTATCATAAGACAAAATATTGTTATTATCATGATAAAATATTGTTATTATATCACTATTATATTATATCACTAAATGACGTGATAGTTGACTAAAATACACTATAAGGGCATGGACCTACAAGAATCTTTTATTCAGGTCTGTTTATTCAGGAGACATGTTTCCCTCAAAATGTATAAAGTTAAATATAATATTACCTTAAAGTTTATCGTTGTTTGTATTCACTTCAATTCAATTCAAACCTGAGACGTATTTTTGAAGGTCTGTAAACACCTTTTATCATCAAAACACGGCCAATAGTATGATCCAGCAAATCTTGTAGCTTTACTTTAGCACTTGTGTATGTTACTTCAATACTCGAAGCAGGCAAATAGTACGTTTTTTTTTGCGTCAGATACTCGATATGTTATTATAATAATGACGGAAACATGACTGAGTTCTTTTCTATAAATTTTAAATCTTAAAAATGTGTACTAGCTTTTGACAGATCCAAATTCCCGTAGAGGGCCAAAGCTTCATCTGCAGAGAAACTTTTCATATTGATGGTTGCATGAAATATTTTTCTTCGTCACCTTTTTCTTGTTTGTATTAGAGCTTCGCATTATGGCAACAATCGAAGCTTTTTCCGACCCGCCTTCGTCTCTCAATTCTTGCACATATGCGTTATTCGAACCTAATGCACCGTTCAGCCATGTTGAATTTTTAGTTACAAAACGTTCGGCTTGTTTTGTTAACGCGATCTTGAAATTTCGACAACAGTTGTTTTTGTTTCCTTTACTTACATAATAGATTATGTTGCCTGGAAGATATTGCTTATTAGCAATAGCTTTCCGCTCATAGCTTCGCCCGCGTTATTTTTGTTTTCCCGTGGGAATTTTAAATTTTCCCGTAGGAATATTACCCTATGCCCTTCCCCTGGTCTCGAACTATCCCTATACCAACTTACATCACAATCGGTTCAGTACTTTCGAAGCCTATTCAATACAAACAAACAAACAATCAAATCTTTCCACTTTATAATATTACTAGCTTTCCGCTCGCGACTTCGTCCGCGTTATTTTTGTTTTCCCGTGGGAATTTCATATTTTCCCGTAGGAAAATTACCCTATGTCCTTCCCCTGGTCTTGAACTATTCCTATACCAACTTTCATGCAAATCGGTTCAGTAGTTTCGAAGCCTATTTAATACAAACAAACAAACAATTAAATCTTTCCTCTTTATAATATTAGTATAGATTAGTATATTAGTATTAGTATAGACAAGGATGATCTTCGTCTATGGTATAGATAAGGCCGCCTGTGCTGAACATCTGTGTTGTTTTTGAAAAAATTCTGTTTCTATATCTTTGTATACTTTGTGTGCAATAAACCATTTATTATTATTCTTTTAAGTAAGGTTGAATGTTTTCTTGTTTAGTGCTACAATCAATGAAAAAAAAAAACAAAACTCTCTTTGTGGCAAGCAGGGAGACTTGTATCCTACCTACAGTAAACGAGTAGAGAGAGTCTAACCGTTGTATGAGTCCATGCAATATTAGACCGTATAATGATATAGTGAATCTATTTGTGTTCTGACGTTATTCTGGCTTTAACAGTGCACAATGTGGCCAGTTCTCTTTACTTGCACCTAACCTACGGCTTCATCTCCATAAGCTGCACGCCCAGATTGAAGAATGGAAACATTCTTTGTGACGGTAACATTCATAGATAGGTTTACATACATACATATATGCATAAAATCACGCTTATAATCCCAAAAGGGGTCTAGCAGAGCTGTAGGTAACACTCTGTTAAAACTAGGTTTTACACTCAAAGCCACATCTGGCAGTATGGGCCATACAGTACTCCAGCCTGTCGCCTACACAAAACGGGCACCAAAGCCAAGTGTTATCAATTTTTCAGTAAACAAATCAACTAAAATCAACGACCAGGGCTCTAATTCCGCTAACGTCAATTGTCTATCTAACGTCGTTGTCGCGTCGTGATAGCGTTTCAATAACACTGCTTTTGTCGCTTTTATGCGCATTTTCTGCTACAATTTATTTGTACTACAATTTCTTGATAAGACAAGCAACAAATGTTTTAGTTAGTATTCGGTTAACCAACAATAACTGTCTCAAAAAGCGATGCTATTGAAGCGTTATTGACACGCCACAAATGTATTAACGCTAGAGGGGCTACTGCCTTAACTCATAGCGATCACTCGCTATCGCTTTCGTGACATTAGAACAACAGTTCAAATGTCACCTGTGACATAAAAACTATTGTTGTAATGTCACGATAACGATAGCGAGTGTTCGCTTTTAGGCGGTACGGCCACGGGTACGGATAGGATAGGTTTAGGTATCAGGAATAATAACAAATGTGTGTTTTAAAAGAGAAAATCAAAAGGGAGCGCACGCTCATAGTGTAAATAAATAATATATTCCGCGCTACGCTGCACCCTCATTGTGTGTTTCGATCATAACATCACCACCATACTATGAAATCCAGACCGCCCAAAACTGTCACGTTGCGATCCTGAA
Source organism: Schoenobius gigantellus (assembly GCA_963935595.1). Taxonomy (NCBI): domain Eukaryota; kingdom Metazoa; phylum Arthropoda; class Insecta; order Lepidoptera; family Crambidae; genus Schoenobius; species Schoenobius gigantellus. The sequence continues at coordinate 40,872,271 of OZ012541.1, read as the reverse complement.
GACAGCCGTGTTCATTCGTTCGTACATTTTACGAAATAGACCTACCTACTCATTTTGTGCTCAGAATACCAACCTATACCTACCTACATCAAAAAATACTCAAGAACCAAAGAAATACTCAAAGGTAAATACTAGTTTATAACTTAGTGACATAACTTTAGAGGTCAATAACCTACATATTATTATTCTAATTTTAAAATATGTAGCTTTATTCACTTACCTTTGAAGTTTCCAACCACGGATTTCGGCACTGGTGTACTTTAAATGGGTAAGTAACCAGATTCCATAAAAATGTCAAAAATAGGAAGTTTATCCGATTGACCTTACACAAAACCGATTTCTAGTTTATTACTCATTGCTCAAACCGTACTGAACCTCTTGAATACTACTACTACTATTACATAAAAAAACAATATAGGTATGTAATACGATTTCGCATGAAACGCTGCGCGCGGCTACTAGTCGAAAACTCGGGAGTGATAGCATGGATGCGGAGTCTGCCTAGAACGTGTCGTGTGACGTCTCACGCCTGCCAGGCGGCCGCTTGACGGAGCGATCTGTTTTTTCGTTATAATTTCGTCAATTTTCATCGTAGAAAAAAAATTTTGGTACCATTTATATTGTTTTTCAATTGTCTACAAAGCTACATTTATAGTTAAATTCGTTACGGAACCTCATTGTAATATTAGAATTAAAATAATTAATACTAGACTAGACTATGATGTCTGTGATTATATTTTTAAGCTACAAATTTTATTTTTTGTCTATTTGTCTTTGTATACCTATACCATTGAAGGCTGTCTTAGTTGATTGTTATTGTATTAGTTACTATGTTACTAGTTATTTTTTATTGGATAAAAATATGTGACATTAAAGTTAAACATGAGTATTGTATTTTTGTATTTGCTTCGGTTTACTTTAATATAAAAATATTAATTTTGATTTAAATCAATTTGATTTAAATCAGCGAACCCTGATTGAGACTTCCGTTTTTGTAACGTGTACGTGCGATATAGTGTTGCTGGCATAGTTCGGTTAGCAAACTCACCGTGATGACTAACATCCAACACACAAACTTGGAGTTATCGTTAGTTAGTTCACGATCGTTGCATTATCACGGTCTCGAAGGACACTAAACACAGGTAACATCTAACATCGAACATCCAATAGGCCCCGAAGCGGTTCTCAAACTTTTTGGTGACGAAACCCTTTTGGAAAGCGAAATACTTGACGGAACCCTAAAATAAAACAATAGTTTTTAAAAGTGTATACTTTATTAATAAGCATAATAAAAGTACGACCAGAGAGGATGTTTTGATTTTTTCTAAATTATTGCGGAACCCCTATAGGGGTATTGTGAAGCCCTAGGGTTCCGCGGAACACACTTAGAGCATGGCTGCTCTAGGTACTCTTCAGGGCCTACTTTCATTTAATACCCCTATTGCTGGGTTTGAAAAGCAACTGTTATCCGTCTTTTTTGAGCGGCGGCCATGTTGAATTTACGTCATGTTGCTACGTTCATAGTGCTCTACTGATCAAGGCCTTTCATTTGATACCCATATTGCTGGGTTTAGAAACGAACTTTTATCCGTTTTTTTTGAGCAGCGGCCATATTAAATTTTGTGCTATTTTCCTAGGTTCATAGTGCTCTACTCTTCAAGGCCTTACATTTGATACCTATATTGCTAGGTTTGGAAACGAACTTTAATCCGCCTTTTTTGAGCGATTGCCATGTCGAATTTACGTCAATATTGCTAGGTCCATAGTGCTCTACTCTTGAAGACCTTTCATTTGATACCTATATTGCTAGATTAGAAAACGAACTTTTATCCACCTTTATTGAGCGGCGGCCATGTTGAATTTATGTCAGTGTTGCTAGGTTCATAGTGCTCTACTCATCAGGGCCTTTCATTTGATACCCATATTGCTGGGTTTCAAAACGAACTTTTGTCCTTTTTTTTTGAGCGGCGGCCATGTTGAATTTAGGTCGATTTTCCTAGGTACTTAATGCTCTACTCTTCAAGGCCTTTTATTTGATACCCATATTGCTAGGTTTGGAAACTAACTTTTATCCACCTTTTTTGAGCGGCAGCCATGTTGAATTTATGTCAATGTTGCTAGGTTCATAGTGCTCTACTCTTCAAGGCCTTTCATTTGATACCCATATTGCTAGGTTTGGAAACTAACTTTTATCCACCTTTTTGAGCGGCGGCCATGTTGAATTTATATCAATGTTGCTAGGTTCATAGTACTCTACTCATCAATGCCTTTCATTTGATACCTATATTGCTAGGTTTGGAAACGAAATTTTATCCATCTTTTTTGAGCGGCAGCTATGCTGAATTTACGTCAATGTTACTAGGTTCAGAGTACTCTACTCATCAAGGCCTTCCATTTGATACCCATATTGCTGGGTTTGGAAACGAACTTTTATCCGTTTTATTTGAGCGGCGGCCATGTTGAATTTAGGGCGATTTTCCTAAGTTCATAGTGCTCTACTCATCAAGGCCTTTCATTTGAAATGCATATCGCTGGGTTTGGAATCGAACTTTATCGGCAGTCATGTCAAATTAAGTCAACGTGGCTAGGTTCAATGTGTTCTACTCTTTAGGTTCTTCGTTCGATATCCATGTTCCTTGGGTGGATTCAAAAAAATGTGATCCGTCATTTTAGACATTAGCACAGAACACAGAAAGAGGTTAGAAGGGCTATGTGGGCGGGGCACGCGTAGCCACAACTATGACTAAATGCTCATACTTGTGGCCCCGCAACGCGAACGCGTTGTTTAATCACTCACGGATAACTACAGTGAGTGTATCGTGAAGCGCGGCGCTATAAATATAAAAAAATGTCTTCTTGTGCTATAATTACTTGTAAAACAAGAAGTCAGGTGTCAAGTGTAGCTAAAGAAGGAATTTCTTTTCATCGGTAAGTAGTAAATTAATCATAATGACCATATTCCATAGATCATAATGTCAAAATCCACCAAAACTGATCATAACGATAAGTTACATAATATTTTTCTAAAAAATATACATTACCGGCAATGTACGCCCGCGATTTTTGCCATATTACTTAGAGCGCGTAAGGTAGTACCATAAGAATAACTAATAATACGAGTATAGAAGCGAAACTCCCGGTCGTCGAGCGCTCAAGGCCACGTTATTTACCTACCGTTTGATTTCCGTTGAACGGAATCGCCAGTCAAGGCGCGCACCGCATCCCGCAAGCACGTGACTCATTCCCGCGCGCCGCTATCGAAAATAGCTTCAATAATTTTATTTTTACCGATGGTGCTGGTGCGGTCTTGCTAGATACAATGAAAAAAATTGTGTTTCAGGTACCTTGTGAATGTTTTCCTATTGATTACCTGATTAAGCTTTTTATAAGAATGCGTATTTACTACGCGCTGAAGTTTAATAACCGAAACTTCAAATCATCTACAAAAACGCCATCTTTTATAAATATCAGACATTTGTAAATATTTCTGTTGAATTGAAACCTTTTAAATAAAAATGATTGAATACTTTAAAATTATTTTTATTATACCTACCCTAGATACAGATACAGTTTTATTCGTAATATTCATTACATGTCAAATCTAATACAATATAATGTATCGAGTTTCTAAAGCTGTCATTGTAGTGCAATTTTGAAACTTAAGTATGGGATTTTTTTTGTCAAGTCGGGAATAATTTGAATTATGAGAAACTTTGGTACTGCTATATATATTTTTATCGACCTTTGTCACTGTTCCATATAAAATTTAAATACAATCAATACTTGATTAATATTATGAAACAACAGATTTTTTTTCAAGTGAAAATGTTGGTCTGATAGTAAAAAGTGAGCTTAGGTTTTATCCATTAGTACATTCATAACTTCAGCTCTTGGACTATAAACGTAGGTACGATACCTAAATTACAAACCATTTTTGTACATCGAAATTCGAAACATTTTAATGATTTTGTTCTCGAAGTGTAGGGATTAAGCTCAATTAATCAAAAATAGGCAGGTTCTTATAACTACGGAATTAAAAAAACTCAAAATGTGCGTACTATTGCTAAAGATGGTCGCTCGCTCGCTACACTTGAAGTACAAAATCAATAAGACTCGGTGTATGCTCAGTTTCTCATTTAATGTAGAATATGGAGGTACCTATATAAAAAATATTGTAGTGGTAACCATACGTCCATGTGGTGACCCTAGCAGCGTCCGCAGACTACTGCGGGGCGTTACAGGGGGAAGGGCGCTGTAGGCATGCAAATAGCGGCATTTGGCGCACCCACAAAAGAGATTCGCTTCTATACTCGTATTATTAGTTATTCTTATGGTAGTACACTGCTTTCGGTAGTGACGCATTTGGCTTAATGAGCATTAACGCAGTAGTCGCAGTACAAGGGATAGTGCCGTGCTAATCAAAAAACGCACGCATTACATTTTATCAATAAATGTATATTTTAAAATATTTGTATAAAGTAAAAATAACATAATATTTGTCACTTAAAATGCCATAATAATAATTATTACTTATCGATAATACAGAATGTTTGGCGAAACTAACACCTACCCTTTCTAACATCCTATTCATATAAGTACGGCGATGTAATCAAAGATTAAAATTGTAAAATTAATTTCAATTTTCACGATACAATTAGTTCGATTAGTAAAAAAATTATGGGCAAATTCTAAACTAATTTTACAACTTAGAATTTTTAATATCACCATAATATTTATATGACTATTTTAGCATAGGTAGGTGGCCATGCAAGACATGAAGATTTGAGTACTTTAAAAAACACAAATTTACAGGTAAATATTTACTTTACAAATATTTACTTCTCCATCCAACTAAAATATCCTAACAACTAAACTACCGCACGTCCGTTTGTCAGATTATCCATTCTAGTTTATGCTTTCAGACCGGTGCATTATAGTATTATAGTTTTTCTTTTATTTTACGTCTAACCTACAACATTTTTGACCTAAAAAGCTTTAATTTTGTTACATAGAAACAAAATATTACTTGAATATTATTAATTATAAACGTATAATGAAAGTAATAATTATTTTTTGGTTTTCTAAATATTTGAAATGGTTAAATTGCTGGCAATATTTAATATCGATAGCTATTAATCGATGTCAATCACTAAAATAATGTTATTTGTACACGCGGCTCTGGACGTCAGTGAATTTCTGTGAATGAGGAGCCCAGTGAGCGTTGTGATTGGTTCAGCCCGATTTCGCGCGACTTTGCATGGGCGGTGCAAGGAAAAGAAGTGGGAGCAAAACTGGCGACAGCGGTTCCCGTACAAACGGTGCATGATTGCCTTTCTAACCTCTTTCTGTGTTCTGTGGACATTAGGATCAAGAGTCCCGTCCCGTAACGTCCCTCTACGCGTTACCCAGAACATTGCAGTCAGATATTTTTTTTTATTATCAATATTAATCTATTACTTTTAAAGGTTTAAATGGATGAAAGAGTTTGATTCCTTAGTCCTAATGTAAAAACATAAAACACCTTTCAAAATACCTTGAAAGGGGTATCTTTACTTTTCAACATTTCAAATATTTCAAAAATTGTACCGATTTTGTGAAAATTAGTCAAGAATTAAGAGGATTGTGAAGTAATCGTGCGCGGCGCGAGTAGGTATTTTCTAAAATGCTATCTGTTTCACACCGCTCGGCCTCCCGTCTGGCGTTTACACCACAAATACAACACGCGCAAATTCTCACGCACACAACGACAGCAGCGCGCGACTCCTCGGCGCGAGAACTCGAGATCATTATTTTACCGTTTGTAATGTTTTGCGTTGCTTAGGTATTCCTGACTGCCTTTCCGCTCGCAACTTTGCCTTCGTTATTTTCGTTTTTCGTGAGGGAATTTTGTTTTCCCCTATGAAAAATTATTTTATAACCTTATATTACTCAGTGATAATGTAGCATTCTATTAGTAAAAAAAAAATTAAATCAGCCTATTAGTTTTTAAAAATAAAAAATATAATAAATAAAAATAGCTTTATTTCTAAAAATCATTTTAACAATAATCTCGCCGAGACTTCCCAGTGAGCTAGTTTTTGAGTTTATTTATTACAAACAAAAATACAAATCTTCTTTCTTTATAATATTTTAGTAGATAAGTTTCGTAAATTATTTCAGTATTCCTTTGAAATTTATAGTGTAGGCACTTACTTGGTATCCCTACCAAGTCCTACTTTATAGGACTGAGCTGTTATTTGTTATGAAAGTACCTATCTATCGTACATTTACCTGTCTAAAGAAAATTACTTTGTGTAAGATGAGTGTTATACTGAATTAAAATGATTTTCATTTGAGATGTGAATCAATAATGGATCCTTTTATGAAAAAAATAAACACTAAACATAAAATGACATTACAATTGTTTAAACAAGAACAGACCTCTTGTTAACTTAAAAATAAATAACAAAAAATGTATTATTTTAGATAGATAAATTAATACTTTTACATACAAACTAAATAGGAGCAGGGATTTAAAAAATATAAAGTAATAATTATGCATCAAATAAAAAATACCTCTCATTTTTTTACACTAATTTTGGGTAGTTATACTAATAGTCTTAGAATTCTAATTTTTACCACATCCGTGGTCTAGTGATTGAGGCCATCGGATGTTGATCGGGAGGTCCGTCCAGCGGGGTTCGATTCGTCGGGATCGTCCGGACTACAAAAACACTGAAAAGTTAGAAATAATATAAGAATAGGTACAGACAACATCACACATCATTATTGAAGACGGTGCCAAATTTTAAGACTTTCTAGGAGATCATCGTTTGGCACCGACTTCAATATAGAAATGTAATGTTGTCTGTACCATGAAGCAAATAATAAAGAGGAGATGTTATAAGCATCTAGGTCCAGCTCCTATCACCAGAGTCCTGACGTCACGCATTTTAGTTTTAGCTACTTAACGCCAGAAGCGCTGACATCAGTCGATCTTTTTATCTGTCGGATTAGTACGTCGTACGCTCTTCTTTTATTTTAGTTTTAAATTACCTAAATACAAAATGAAATGTTGTATTCTATCGTGCAAAAGTTACACAGATGACAGAAACAAAGTGAACGAAAAAAAATCTCTTTCCATTTGTAAGTACATTAAACAAGCATTATTAATTTATTACTTGACGTATTGCTTCTAGAATGTTCGACGCCACATGGACGCTGTTCGATTCTGTTAATGTTCCGATAAAGCACAAAAGGCCCTCTAGTGGCGAGTAAAAATACTAACGAAAACGTAGGATGTATTAAGGGCGAAAACAAAACACGTGAATTAATATAAGCAGTTTTAACGATTTTTATTTTTAGATTATATTGACACAGCACCTAATAAATTATCTTTCTCCTACGAATGTATCTTTTAACATAATTATCTTTCTCCTACGAATGTATCTTTTACTGCCACCTAGTAATGTATAGCGGAACTTTTATGTTAACGTCAATAATGCTGGCATTTTAGTCTGTACTAGCACTGCTGCCACCTAGTAATGTATAGCGGAACTTTTATGTTAACGTCAATAATGCTGACATTTTAGTAATTCTACTCGCTACACGGTGACAGTGGCGTCGCGCACCCTCCCCCCGCACCCCGATTTCCGGCTTCACTTGATTTCATACGGAAAACGCGATAGGGCACCTCCTCTTTGTATTTGCTTCATGGTCTGTACCTATTCTTACACTATTTTTAACTTTTCAGTGTTTTTGAAGTCAGTTTTTATTTTTTGTTAAATATATTTTTTTGTTTAACTTTTTAGTGAAAGAAACCCTAATAAAATTAGGGTATCCCTCGATTTTCATAGGATCCCATCATCAGAACCTGACGTTGGTGACCTAGGGACCACCCTAGGAGTATGCTCCACCGAATACAAAAAGAATTTTGAAAATAATTGGCGGAGTAATCGTGTAACATACACACAAAACGGTTGACACGGTTAGCGCAGAGGTCGGGCGATCGCCTACTGCGCAACAGGTTGCGGGTTCGATTCCCGCACGGGACAGATGTTTTGTATGGCCTACAGAAATTTGTTCCGGTCTGGGCGTATGTGCATGTGATATTCTATGTTTGTAACTGCACCCACGACACAGGAGAAAATCCTAGTGTGGGGCAACGTTTGTATAAAAAAAAACACGTTGGACGCACCTAAAAATTTAAGGATTTCCCTCCATTTTTATGGGATCCCATCATCAGATCCTAACTTTGGTAACCGTGGGACCACCATTGGAGTATAATCTTGAGAATACAAAAAGAATTTTGAAAATCGGTCTGCAATTGGCGGCGTAATCGCGTAACATACACAAAAAAAAACTGAATTGAGAAACTCCTTTTTTGAAGTCGGTTAAAAAATACCTATTGGTATATGTAATCAGCTGCTTTAAATTTTATAGTTAAAATGAAAAAAAAAACCGTACGAAGGGTGCCTTCTTCCCATATATGCCTACCCTGCCTACCCTACATACTCGTATATTATTTAGGTACTTTGTAGTTTGTATTTTTTATACAATCGTAGATTCCATAACGCGAGTAAAACCTTAGAGCCCAGCTTTAGAGAAATAAAATTCAAATAAAATAATATTAAAAATAACGTTACTTGCATAGTCTATTACACGTTTTTAGCTACTCCAACTTCATACATTGCATAACAAATACCTATCACAAGAAACAAAATACGAATTTATTTTGAGTTTGTTTCTTTATGGCACATATTTATTATAACAAACAACTACTTACATACTTACATTTTTTTCCTTTTTTGGTTTTGGGAATTTACAGTAAAGTTAACAGGCTACAGGCTGCTAACCCTTAAATAAGGAAATTTGTATTGAAATAAAATCTTTAAAATAAAACACTAAAATCAATAAACGTATTCAAAAAGATATTTACTTTTTCATGTATAAGGTATTTGTGAAGATTAATAGTTCCGACTTGAGTAATAACTTTCACTATTGATCGATATATTGATATTACTTTCTCCTCCCTAGGCGACAATAACTACGATAACATTATGTCACATCACTATCACTACATTGTACCCACAGAACACGGAAAGAGGTTAGAAAGGCAATAATGCACCGTTTGTACGGGAACCGCTGTCGCCAGTTTTGCTCCCACTTCTTTTCCTTGCACCGCCCATGCAAAGTCGCGCGAAATCGGGCTGAACCAATCACAACGCTCACTGGGCTCCTCATTCACAGAAATTCACTGACGTCCAGAGCCGCGTGTACAAATAACATTATTTTAGTGATTGACATCGATTAATAGCTATCGATATTAAATATTGCCAGCAATTTAACCATTTGAAATATTTAGAAAACCAAAAGATAATTATTACTTTCATTATACGTTTATAATTAATAATATTCAAGTAATATTTTGTTTCTATGTAACAAAATTAAAGCTTTTTAGCTCAAAAATGTTGTAGGTTAGACGTAAAATAAAAGAAAATCTATAGTACTATAATGCACCGGTCTGAAAGCATAAACTAGAATGGATAATCTGACAAACGGACGTGCAGTAGTTTAGTTGTTAGGATATTTTAGTTGGATGGAGAAGTAAATATTTGTAAAGTAAATATTTACCTGTAAATTTGTTTTTTAAAGTACTCAAATCTTCATGTCTTGCATGGCCACCTACCTATGCTAAAATAGTCATATAAATATTATGGTGATATTAAAAATTCTAAGTTGTAAAATTAGATTAGAATTTGCCCATAATTTTTTTACTAATCGAACTAATTGTATCGTGAAAATTGAAATTAATTTTACAATTTTAATCTTTGATTACATCGCCGTACTTATATGAATAGGATGTTAGAAAGGGTAGGTGTTAGCTTCGCCAAACATTCTGTATTATCGATAAGTAATAATTATTATTATGGCATTTTAAGTGACAAATAATATGTTATTTTTACTTTATACAAATATTTTAAAATATACATTTATCGATAAAATGTAATGCGTGCGTTATTTGATTAGCACGGCACTATCCCTTGTACTGCGACTACTGCGTTAATGCTCATTAAGCCAAATGCGTCACTACCGAAAGCAGTGTACAACATTACGCGCTCTAAGTAATATGGCAAAAATCGCGGGCGTACATTGCCGGTAATGTATATTTTTTAGAAAAATATTATGTAACTTATCGTTATGATCAGTTTTGGTGGATTTTGACATTATGATCTATGGAATATGGTCATTATGATTAATTTACTACCTACCGATGAAAAGAAATTCCTTCTTTAGCTACACTTGACACCTGACTTCTTGTTTTACAAGTAATTATAGCACAAGAAGGCATTTTTTTATATTTATAGCGCCGCGCTTCACGATACACTCACTGTAGTTGTCCGTCAGTGATTAAACAACGCGTTCGCGTTGCGGGGCCACAAGTATGAGCATTTAGTCATAGTTGTGGCTACGCGTGCCCCGCCCACATAGCCCTTCTAACCTCTTTCTGTGTTCTGTGATTGTACCCCTGCCCCCGACCCGTATCGTGCGATAGAGAGAGTTGCAAGAAATGGTCGAAATTGCCTACAATTCCTGTTTGAAATATTGTTTCGGGCGATAACTGTTTTACCCCCCTAAACCTTTATGAAATTAGACGCTTTTGGTGTCATTAGATTCAGTATACCTTAATCTATGTTTGTACGTTTTGCTGCTCAAGGTAGTTTTTAAGTCGAAAATATAGATATTTAAATGCTAATAACTTATATTCTGAGCAATATTTCTTCAAAATCAAAACGTACAAAACTAGTTTTTCATTATATCTACAAGATTTCCAAAAATTATGAAAATTGGACTATGTTTAGAGGGAGAAAAGCGTTATCGCTTTTTGTATGAAAATTTACAGCTTCACAATCCTCTTAAACCAATCTACAAATTTTATTGCGACTCGGTATTATCATAAATAATGCTTTATACATTGGTTGTATGGCTTGATCCTTTTGCCTTACCACCACGGTACGACTTAAGAAAAAGACAATTTGGTTGGCGAAATCTAGTTGGGCACAGCCATTAACAGAAAATATTAAATTTTATTTGTACTATGTGAAACACTTCATTCCTGCCTTTCAACTTTCGAAATCCAATTACATGGCGTAGTTCCATTGCCTTTCCTTCGTGGAAGAAAATACCTTCTCTCTGTACTATGTGACAGACTTGTTAAAATAATTTCACGTGCGCCATGTTGTTTTTCTACCTAAAGCATTGTTCGAAAATTTTATATGGTATTTTTTCACAAAAAATAAAAAGTGATTTTAAACAAACGAAATTATGCCTAAATGTTCTTCCGGAAAATTCTAAGCATTGTGGTGTAAGCCATATCAAATTCTGTACAGTAGTTTCGGAGATCTTTCCGGACAAACAGACAAACAAACAAACTTTTTTTTTAACTATTCTATCGTGTTCTGCTAATGATTTTAAGGCGACATGTGTATTTTTTTTCTTAATATTTCGCAATTACAGATTTTTGTAATTACGACACGTACGATTTTATTATAGGTATATAGAGATATAGAGATTAAGTTAGCCAACATTTTAACACCAATAACATACAATTACAAACGTTACAAAATAATGAACTGAGTGTAAAAACAATTACAGGCAAACACAACTTGTTTTTCCGTTTTGAATATACTTATAACTACCCTACTATACCAATACTAAAAATATAACAAATCTAGATTTAAAAAAAAATGATGTTTATAAAGCATTTCGACTTACACAAACACTATACTAACAATATACTAATTAAACTAATATTTTTTTCATTGCTTTAGAAGGCAGACGAGCAAACGGTCCACCTGATGTTAAGTGGTAACCGCCACCCATGGACTTTGCCAATATCAGGGACATAGCCAAGCCGCTGCCTACTTTGGAGCCGCTCTTCTTAAACCTCGCTTGAAAATAGACATGTTATAGCGCTCGGGAAACACAACAGCAGGAAGTTCATTCCAGAGCCGAATCGTACGTGGTAAAAAAGAGCGCTGAAAGCGAACCACAGAACAGAAAAAACAGTAGAAGTCGCATCATGACTTATTAGTATGAAAACCGGTGTCGCCAAACTCAACTTCTAATGCAAAATACCGAGCTGTAATTGGTCAAATAGAACTGGTGGTGCCCCAAGTAGACTCCACCACGTCGGCGTTTCACCGAATAAGGAATTTTGGGTTGATTGCTGATTACTAACAGCTCATAGAAAGGATTGTGGCTTACCCCGAGTCCTATTGTCTCCGTCCGTCTCCTCCGTAGCCGGTGGACTTCCTGAGCTAGCTCGAAGGAAGTCGCGGCTCCTGAAGATCTGCAGTGGATCCACCGGTGGAGACCGGAGCACTACAAATGCCTAATAGGCCACCACGACTCACACACGCGATTTCGCACAACACAAAGCGGGCTTTCGCACCCCGATATTAGGTGCGCCGCGCAAATCACTATTTGCTTGAATATTGTATATTATATTTTATTCCGGCCTGCCATAACCTCTAAGCATGTCATGACATTTCGACTCGACTCAACTGACCTATCACATGCGGCCGGCCGCCAAAAAAGCTGTCACTGCACAGACTAGAATGCAGTGCCGCCACTCGCTCTTCCTCGAGCGTGAACATCCCCCCGCTCCGGACAGTCCCGGACTGTCCGCCAAATCAGTCTAAGGGGAGGCGAGAAAGAGTAGCGACCGCGCGCTTCAAAACAGAATCCCCAACTAGGACCTCGGCAAACCTGGGCACACCATCAGACCCTAGAGTAAGTTGGACAATGCGTCCGCGACGCCAACGTAAGGGTGGCAGGTTTGGGTCCTTCACTAACACGAGGTCTCCAACCCTCGGTGGGTTTGTCTTATCTGACCACTTAACGCGCTGTTGCAAAATGTGTAAATATTCAAGGTGCCAGCGGCGCCAGAAGCTCTGGGTAAGCTGCTGGAGCAACTCAAACCGCGAAAGGCGTCCGGGATTGATATCTCTATAAGGATACTCGGGCAGGGCGTTAAGTGGTCTACCTATCAAGAAATGGCCCGGCGTGAGGGCCTGCAAATCGTTCGCGTCGGTAGACAACGGACATAACGGACGCGAGTTGAGAACCGCCTCAATCTTATGAAACACCGTCGCGAGTTCCTCAAACGTGAGAATAGTCTCCCCAATAACGCGGCGAAGGTGAGTCTTGGCGGCCTTTACAACAGACTCAAAAATCCCTCCCCAGTGAGGGCAAGACGGCGGGGAGTATCGCCATGTTACCCCCCTACGGGAGAGTGTGGATCCGATCTCAATATTATTTTTATCTAAAAATTCACAAACTTCTCTTATATGTCTATCAGTGCCCTTGAAGTTCGTCCCACAATCGGACCGAATTAGAGAAGGCAGTCCCCGGCGGGAGACAAATCTGCCTAACGCTGCTAAGAAAGCGTCCATGGTGAGCGCACTCACCACCTCCAAATGAACGGCTTTAGTGGCCAAACAAACAAACACACACAAGTAAGCCTTTTCAGTCTTAGCATTACGGAGTCGCGACGTTTTTATAGTGAACGGTCCCGCGAAATCAGTTCCAACTCCTAAGAAGGTCATCGATTCATTCACACGATCAGCAGGCAAATCACCCATTTGGGGCTGCATCGTCTCGGGGCGTAAACGATAGCAGGGCAGACATCGAAAGATAACAGATCGGATTATTCTTCGCGCTGACAAAATCCAAAACTCCCGTTGGAGGAGCGCGGTCAATGTATTACATCCGGCATGAGCATTCTTCACATGGCGATCAATGATCAACAATCGCACCAATGGTCCGTCCTTGGGGAGCAACAGGGGATGACGTGATCTATAAGGCAAGTTAGCGTGCCTCAATCGGCCTCCTACACGCAACAATCCTTTATCATCCAGAAAGGGAGTCAAACGCACCAAGGGTCCCTTCAATTTGGACGTCCCGGTACGGAAAACCTTAAGTTCCGGTTCAAACGCTCTAGACTGGGTCATACGCACCCAATGCAGAAGAGCATCTTGGCGCTCCTGCGGTGAGAGGACCGGACACAAATCTTTGTCCTGAGGCCGGCGACAATTTCGTATAAATCTTCTTATCCAAGCGGTCACGCCGAGCAACTTGTCCAGAGAACTGTAGCGGTCTAATAAAAATTCCCGCTCTGGAGCCGCCATAGTCTCGACAGCGTGAACACGCAAGCCCGGATTTGGTACCTTCACCACAGCTGGTGTGGAAGGCCAAGACGGCTGTAACAACCATTCGGGACCCCACCACAGAGTGTGGTCAATAAGCTGAGGGGCTTCGCTGCCACGTGATGCACAGTCAGCAGGGTTTATTTCACCTGGCACGTGGCGCCAAATCAACGTGGCCTTCGAGGCCTGTATTTGGGATACCCGATTGGCCACAAATACTTCCAGGGAGTGGACGGAGTTCTTAATCCAACACAGGACAACCTGACTGTCGGACCAAGCAAAGAGCGACTCAAAGTCCACACTACGTCCCAGGGTGTCAACAACGTGGTTCATCAACCGAACCAGAAGAGTAGCTCCAGACAATTCTAACTTCGGAATCGTTAATCGAGTCCGAAGTGGAGCAACCTTACTCTTAGCAATTAGCAAGTGGAGCTTAACAGCTCCTCTATCATCAACCGTCCGGATATATACGACGGCTGCGTATCCACTCTCAGACGCGTCACAAAAGCCATGAAGGCTGGCCGTAAACCGTCCCTTAGGCAGTATATGTCTAGGGATACTAACACGGTTAATGTCGGGGAGAGACGACATGAAGGACTCCCAATCTCGCAGCAAACGGCCCGAGAGGGGCTCATCCCACGACACTTCAGCTGACCAAAGTTCCTGTAGGAAGCACTTCATCCAAAACACTACGGGACTAATCCAGCCATTTGGGTCAAAGGTACGAGCTACTGTAGACAAAACCAACCGTTTCGTCCAGACCTTGGGGCTTGGCAGCTCCAATCGATAGGTGAACGTGTCCTGGACAGGTCTGTATTGCACTCCCAAAACAGACAGTAAATCTGGAGTGTTGGCATTCTCAAAAATATGAGGCTCCTGCTGGTGGTCGTCTGGCAAGTCACACAAAAGCTGAGGTGAGTTGGACATCCACTTCCTCAGTTCATAACCACCAGCCCCGAGAAGGGCAATTAGTTCATCTCGCAAAATCAAGGCTTCCTCGACACTAGAGGAGCCCGTACAAATATCATCAACAAATGCATCCTCCTTGAGAACCAAGGATGCGCGAGGGTATCGTAATCGTTCACGTTCAGCGAGTTCCACAAGTGAGCGAATTGCCACAAAGGGGCTCGAACGCAAACCGTATGTATTGGTGTTCAGCTCGTAGACCAGCATGGGATCCCTGGGATCCTCCCTCCATAATATGAGCTGATATCGTCTATCGTCCGGGTGAATCACAGTCTGCCGAAACATCATCCGGATATCGGTCACAAAGACGACGGCATGGCGACGGAAGTTGGTCAATACATCGCCCACCTCGTGGTGCAACTTCGGTCCAGCATGCAGACATTGATTCAGCGAAACTCCGGTAGACGTAGAAGCTGACCCATCAAAAACAACGCGTATCTTCCCAGTGGAAGGTTTCAAAACCGCGTGGTGAGGAAGAAAATTATGTTCCTCGTTTCGCCAGTCCAGTCGCGAGACCGACATGTGCCCCAGTTGCTCATATTCTCGCATGAAGTCGACATACTTCTGTTTGAGGTCGGAGTTCCTACTCATACGACGCTCCATGGACAGCAGTCGCTTCTCGGCCAACGGCCGGGAGCTGCCAAGTGAGGGGCGAACTGACAAAAAGGGCAAACGAGTGATCAGCCGTCCCGAGTGAAGGCGACCTGTATTGTTCTGGTAGAACAACTCACACTCCTCGTCCAAGGGGTTCACTCGCTTCACGGTAGGTGGCTCTTCCACCTCCCAAAACCGTTGAAGGACATCCGATAAGGTGGAGCTAACAGTTATGTAACTGTCCACCGATGGAGATGGTGGGTTATGCCTAACTGGTCCCATCACTACAAACCCAAGCGATGTAGATAAGGCTACCAGCCCACCCTTCTGTAACTCTCTCCTCTTCCCACAATACACGCGGCCTAGAACATCGGCACCGAGCAATAAGTGAATCGGACCGGTTCGGTGGAAGGAAGGGTCAGCCAAGGTCAATCCTGATGTCGCATCAACGACAGCGCGCGAAACGTGCTGTTGCGGAAGCTGACCAACAACCTTCTCATAAACAATCGCGGTAGCGCCAATTTTGGGCGCTGAAGAGAAGTGGGGGGAGAAGGAGAACAAAACCTGACCGATCGGATCCGGGATCCGCAGGTCTCCGATTCCTCGTACCGATTCAAGGTATGGAGATGTGTTCAAACTCAACTGCCGGACCAGCCAGCTGGAGGCAATGCAACCCTGAGCTCCCGTATCCAAAAGGGCGCGAACTAAAACAAAGGTGCCCCTCGGGCCCCACACCTGTACGGAGGCTGTTGGTAACAGCACCTGCTCCTGTGGGGGGGTTGCAGCCGACAGTTGGTTTAGTGAAAATCCTCCCGCATTCCCCGCAACGGGGGGGAAGGGGGGTCCGAAGAAAAATGCGTGCGCGGCGGAGGAATAGGGCGCTCAAGGCGCTCGAGCGGGTCCCAATCCGGCACGTACACACCCCGACCAAAGCTGCATCGGGGGGCCGGGCGGTGCCCATGATGGGCGAAAGTTGGGGGAGCCCGTGACAACCGGGGTCTCTCCATCAGAGGGGGAGAGAAGCGTATTGTCTCCCGACGTGGCTCCCTAATAACCGCGGCCCAATCCCGCGGTGGCGCCTCATAAGCGGCGCGTCGATCCCCCCCGCCCGTAGGGGGGGTGGGGCGCCCAATCCTCTCACTGGAGGGGGGGCGCCTGTCCAATCTCCGCGGAGGGGTGGCACGCCCCTCCGATCTCCTCGGAGAGGTGGGTGACCTAGGAGGGCCCCCGCCCGTGTGCGAGTCCCTCTCTCTCACCACCTCACGAGTGTCTCTATTGTTGAAGCACAAAAGGGGGTGATGGGCCCCTCCACAACAGTGGCAATCTCGTGGGTGGGGGCAAGCCGATGCCATATGGGCCCCCAGGCAGCGGTAGCACCAATTCCGCTGCTTGGCCATATTCCTACGCCCCTCGGTGCGTAGGCCAACAAATTTGGGACAGGCCGGCAAACGATGGCCATCCCGCTTGCAACACTTGCAAGGCCTCGGCCTCTCCCCGTGTGGAGAGTTCTGCCGCACTGCAGTATACTGCTTGTGCGGGCGGCGCTCTCTCCGTGGCGCTGCCCGGGTCGCCTCAAAGCGGCCTGTACTCGGTCCCGGTATAGGAACCAGATCCAAGTGGTCGGTCATCCGACACTCATCCTCCAAAAATCTGAGGAGATCCGAGAAGGGGGGGAGGTACGAGGCACTATTGCCCCCATACCTTTGTTCAAAGCGCCCCTTCATCTCCATGGGAAGCTTATCGAGGATGAGGTGGAGCAAAATAAAGGACCACTGGTCCACCGGTAGATCAAGGCGTTTGAGCGCGTTAATAGCGCTTAGCAGCGGGTTCAAAATCTCCTTCCTCAATGAGGAGACCCGCGATACTCGTGGCAGCCCTAAAATGGCAGCCACATGTGTGTCCGCTAGCAAGCGAACATTCTGATACCGGGCGGTCAACAACGCCCTTGCAATATCATAACTGTCATCATTGACAGGTAGATGCTGGACAAGTACACCAGCCTCTCCCCGTAAGGCAGAGAGCAAATAGGCCAATTTCTGGCTAGGGAACAGGTCGTCCCTCGAGTGAACCAGGCTATCAAAGAGGTTAATGAACCCCATCCAAGAAGCCAAGTTCCCATCAAAGGTTGGGATGTCTAAAGTGGGCAGTCTGCCCAGCAAGCCGGCCGGGGTAGGCTTGACCTCCCCGGGCGTGCACGACTCACCCCTCCGGACGGATAGGATTGCCTGAGCCTTGTTTATAATCACATCCGCCTGTTCAAAACACTGATCATAATCGGCATTAAATTGGTCGACTGCCCGCAACTCAGCGGCACCCTCGGCTGGGTGGTCGAGCAGATATTGTTGATGAGCAACGAAAAGCTGCTCCAATTCCTTCAAGCGAGCCGGTACTCCCTCATGCCGAATTAACAAGGCCTGTTCTCGGTCTGGTCGGTCTACCAAAGCGACGGCACTAGCAAACCATCTCAAAATCTTTTGTGCACCCGCGCGGGCACCACTAAGCGGGCTGACTGGCGGGACCATTTTGCACCAAAATTAATAAACACTATAATAATACACGGACAAACAGACCGACAACCGCAGACAATAAAACAGATCGGGAGGAACTTCAAAGGCAGAACAAAATATATAAACAAACCAAAATCAAGTGTAAATGCTAGAACTTAACTAGAACAACAAAGGCATTTAACAACAGAATTTTTCAAACAAATTAAATTCAAGCATTAAGTCAATAACTTAACAAACACAATATTCAAAGGCAAACAAAACAAAATCAAATGTAAATGCTAAAACTTAACACAGCAATATAGTGTATTACAACAACAGCAAAGTCATTTAGCAGCAAAATTTTTTCAACAAATCAAATTCAAGTATAAGTTTACAACTTAACAAACAAAATATTCAAGGGCAAAACAAAGATATGAAAAAACAAACCAAAATTTAAATATAGGTAAATGCTAGAACTTAACTAGAACAACAAAGACATTTAACCTCAATTTTTCATATACAATGACAATTAGTTAAGGAGATCGGTCCACAAATGAGCTGGTAGTCGGTTTAAAATCAGCAATCAAAACCAATTAATATGTATTGCCCGTTTGGACAACCAACAAGATTACAATATTAATTGTACAATACTAATCAAATGCTCAAATCTAAGAACCACGCTCTGCTACCAAGAGATGGTGGTGCCCCAAGTAGACTCCACCACGTCGGCGTTTCACCGAATAAGGAATTTTGGGTTGATTGCTGATTACTAACAGCTCATAGAAAGGATTGTGGCTTACCCCGAGTCCTATTGTCTCCGTCCGTCTCCTCCGTAGCCGGTGGACTTCCTGAGCTAGCTCGAAGGAAGTCGCGGCTCCTGAAGATCTGCAGTGGATCCACCGGTGGAGACCGGAGCACTACAAATGCCTAATAGGCCACCACGACTCACACACGCGATTTCGCACAACACAAAGCGGGCTTTCGCACCCCGATATTAGGTGCGCCGCGCAAATCACTATTTGCTTGAATATTGTATATTATATTTTATTCCGGCCTGCCATAACCTCTAAGCATGTCATGACATTTCGACTCGACTCAACTGACCTATCACATGCGGCCGGCCGCCAAAAAAGCTGTCACTGCACAGACTAGAATGCAGTGCCGCCACTCGCTCTTCCTCGAGCGTGAACAAGAACTGACTTATGTCCCAAAATTTATCAATTCAAATTCAATCTTATTACAGAATAACACAGCCCGTAATCGATTATTTCCCTAAAAAAGCAAGCACCAACTATTAAGTACCGACTACTAAGCGCAAGATGGCGTTACAAATGTTGCTTTTAAATCTACCCGTTTAGTGATGTACGCAGTACAGTAATAGGTATCAGCACAGATAATATAATTCTATACAGTCAGAATATTTGATACTGAATTACGAAAAGGACTTTTGACTTTTCTGTGGTTAATAATTATTTTAGAATTGACAATGTATCTGCGATTCGGTTATTCCTTTCGAAAATACGATGACATGCTTCTTTAATTGTTTTAGAATTATTAATATCGTATCTTAAAATAATAATTTTAAAAATAATATGTACTTCTTAAAATTAGTTTGATTTGTTTTATCTGATAGTAAAATAAAAAGGAGGAGAAAATTACATCTATACTCGTACTTACTAATATTATAAGGAAAGATTTGTATGTTTGTATTGAATAGGCTCCGAAACTACTAAACCGATTTCAAAAATTCTTTCACCATTAGAATGCTACATTATCCCTGATTAACATAGGCTAAATAATTTTTCCTACGGGAAAATAGAAAATTCCCTCCGGAAAACAAAAACAACGCGGGCAAAGCTGCGTAAAGCTAGTAGTAAAATAAGGAGTAGAAAATTACATTACAATGTTGGTATGTAAAATAAAAAAAAACTGATTTTAATTATTCATTTTAATCACGGTATTAAGAAATTATTCTCCTTGGAAGAGCACATATTTATTTAAAAGTTGTCTTTTTGTAAGTTTAACATTACTTTTAAGTAAATAATGTATTCGCACATTAATGTAACGTTCAGTAATCGCTTTTATTAGATCAGTTACATGATTAGATGCTGGAAATTGTCCAAGTTGATGAAAACTAATGTCGTCAAATAAGTTTTCGCCAATAAATAATTGCAAAATGTTTGATATTATCATTTCTTTCTTAAATTGTCGTCCATCGTAAGTTCGAAGAACACTTTCGGCAACTTTAAATATTTTTATCATGTCAGGAGATGGATATACAAGTCCACCTTTGTCTTTGGCTACAATAAAGTTATGTAAAGCGGTCCTCTCTTTTGAAATCAGTGCATTCACACACACATTACAATTAACTTTTTTAATTAATATTTGGGCAATATAACCTGCAATATAAGCTATTGCTTGAGAACCAAATTCTGTTACAGATTTTAATAGCTCTCCGATTTCATGTTGTTCAGAATCGTCTTCGACCTTGTCATCTTGTGTCAAAATTGGTCCTGTAGTGTTATTGATTCGCTCTATAGCGGATGAACAATTTAGGATGGATAATTGTTCCAATGCGGTGCAATTTCCAGAGCTAAAATCTTTTAATTCGACGTGTACCAAAAGTTTTTTTGTATGCTGCTATGAATTGCCTCGCTGTCGGGTTATTATTAGAGCCACCATGAGCTCAATATGGTCCTGGCTGAGCTTGTAAAATGGCAGATATATAATTATCTTTTCCTGAATAAGGTTTGCGTACAATTGTTTTAATGCTTCAGCACATCCGAGAAATCCCAAAATCCAGTTTTTCGCAGGCTTTTTGTTACAAGTGTTCCATTATCCATTTTTAAAGTTGAAATGTAATTACATGCCAATGTTAGAAAATTGAAGATCTGAGCTGCATTATTTTCATTTAACGCTTTCTTAAAGCCATACTGATGCAGATTCCTAGAATTGAAGATATCAAACATATCATTTATCATTAATATGAATTTTTCTGTAGCTTCACTATCTTTGAATTTGTTAATTTTTAAATCCTACAGAACTGTAGAGCTACAGACACGCTCCGACTAAATAACTGCGTAGCAAGCTTTACTTTCATCCGCTGGTTTTCAAAGTTAATATGCCCGTGTTTTAGCTTGTTGGATAAATGAAATTTTTCATTGACTTGAATTTCATTTAACTGGACCAAATATTCCCAATTTATTTTATTACCGTCTTCATCCAAAAACGTTTTGTACGTTTGAAACGCGTTTCTTATCAATTTGACCATGTGACAAGGATCCAGTATTAAAAAAATGGGTAATTTGGTAACCGGATGCTCGAAACTGATGTTACCGCCCTCAAAAGAACAGCTTAAATTTCTTGCCATAGACATATTTGCTGCACACCCATCGAACGTTAATGCAACAATGCGAATACCTGTCTCATCGACACGTTGAATACACTGTTTAACAAGCTCAGCTCTTTGTACACCTGTGACGCCGTCTACTAGAAAAAAAGCCACTGGAATTTTGAAATTCGCATTAAGAGCAGTAATCAAGAAAACTAAAGCCTCTTTTGCTTCTGGCAGATGGTCACCCTCTAAGCCTGTTCCCATATCAACATATCCATGAAATTTCTGGCCATCCCATTCTAATTTTTTGCGTATTGCCATTTCATCCATAACTAATGTTGCTAACAACGGAAAATCTAATGATTTTGCCTTTAACGTTAAAGCTTCTAAAGATTCTTTAGTAAAGCCAGGTTCTCCACCCATTTTAGCATACCATTTTTTAGTGTTTGCGGGTGAGGAAGACAACTATAAAATACACTGCGTATGTACTTGTATGCTTTAGGAGAATAATAATGGAGGGTGAGGGCGAAATTGCGAAGCCCTGGAGAATACTGCTGAGTTGAAGTAACTCCCGACTTTAAATTATGGAATTGTCTAGCCACCAAATCTGAAACCTGCAAAACAAAAACATATTATAATAACAAGCCTTTGCTTAGTTTACATTGCTTAGTGATTTAAAGATAGCCTTAATTTTGTAACGTAAAGATCAAGATATTATCGAGCTGCTTACCTTCACATTTGTGTATTTTAAAGTGGTTAAGTTTTCAGTATCCATCGAGAATTTTTCTTGTAAAGTTTTTAGAATGTCCTCAATTTTTGTAATTTTTTTCTTTAACCGTCGATTTTTTGCTTCCAATCTCTTAATTTTCAAGTTTTGTCTCTTTAACTTGCTCTCTTTCCATCGCAACACACGGTGTAACTTTTGTTTGCGAGGAGTAGACGCTACTGAACTTTGTCTCGGTTTAATTTTTTTTCTTTTAGGTGAACTGACTTCAGTTACCGTGTCTGTGGTCGTGTCAGAATGACCTTTGCGTTTGAATTGTAGAAGTATTTGTACTTGTACCAGGTTGGTTATCTGCCTGTAATAATGCAATATATTTTAAACTTTCAAAAGGCAATGATATAGTATCTCTCAGCTTATTTTTCATAAATCGTCAAAAGTTAACACTTTTCATATAACAATATTAATTGAGTTTAATATTAGTGTTAGTACAAATATAATAATTTACGCACCTGAAAATGTAAAATGTTTTGATCCGGTATAGCAGTATCAGTCAAGTACCTTCTTCCGCTCTTCAATGAAAAATAAAATATTTTTCATTAAAATGCTCTGAACATATGGTGCTCGATTTTGTAGGGAGCCAATTTTGCCTACCTGTGGCATTAATCCACTCTTCCTTATAATTTGAATCAGTTGGAAAACTGAAAAAAAAAATATCTAGCACATACCTACTTTTTTAATAAACTACCAAGTAAGTCAAAAAATGTAAATAAATCTTCGTTTGCATATTTAGAGCATTTACCCTATGGAGATTGTACGCAACAAATCGCAGTATACATTTTTTGCCACATTTGGCGGGAGGCGTAAACACACAGCATACAACGAAAATCTAGAATTCAATTACAGATACGTTGTTGTTATGTTTACGAACACATACTATGAAAATATTACCTTGCAATAAAGAAACATACACACAACGACAAATTAACGTGTATTTATGCAATCGCCCGCAAATTGCATAAAAATGACTTTAAAATTGTACATAAATAAAACATGTTAATTTAAATTTTATACTTGATTGATTTGAGTTACTGGATCGCCTTTTGCAAGAGAAAACTGTACAATCAACCATATAAGGACCTCTTACTTGCAACACGAAACGACACCAAATGGCAGCGGCCGCGCGTCATCTAGTTTTATATAACGTGCATGGTCATATGGTCAATGTACTTTGGCAGAGGGGTTCGCCCAACTTTGCCATCTCCATAGGGTAAATACTTGTGTGATGAGGGTAAATGCTTTAAGTTTGCATACGAACATGGTATTTATAATCATAATTCATACAATAACAATATCTGATACAAAAATTGAGTACATTACTAGGTGTTAAGTATCTATGTGCCACATCACTAATTGAGTAGCGTTTGACATTACCCCTCGTTTACACCAAGAAACAAGTAAAATACTAGCTTCATACAATACTTGTAGAACACTTGTCAAAACATAATTATTTGTTTTATACATGTATTGCAACTGTCTCAAACATTCTTTCGTTCATACTGTGTTGCCAAAAAGTCTCTAAACAAGTATAAACCACATCTGCGTTTACACTTAGATCTATGATATATTCAAACTAGTCTGATACATTGACAGCGTTTACACTATTACAAAAAGCAATCGTGTTTTTAACAAGTTTTGTTTATTTCACTGAAATTTATGTATCATACTAATTTAAAACATGTTTTAAACTCTATCCATGCTTGTTGGATAAAGTTTTAAACTTTTACCGGACGGACCGTATTATTTTACGGGGGGAAGAGAAGAAAAAAAAATCAAAAAAATACAAAAAATGCTGCACTAGTTGAGAGCAGCATTTTTAGATTTTTTAATTTTTTTTTTTAATTCATTGTTTTTATTTTATTTATAATAATTGATGTCCTGAAGCGTCCCTAAAATTTTCCAGTGATAAAAAAATAACCGTGTAAACAAGTATAAGTACTGCTCTCATGAAGTAAAGTTCCTCAGCATCTTTACTTTCCATTGTGAATAGTCAATTGAGTAGAAAATATTAATGAAACTACCGGACTGGCGTGTCATTTTCTACAAGTTTATCTACAACAAGTATAAAACGTGACATCATAAACATGTAGACAACTAGTAGTTCACAAACAATTTCATACAACAAGTTTCATACATGTTTTGTATTCAACAAGTTTTATATATGTATACGAGTGTAAACAATAAACGAAAACATTGCATAAAACTTGTAAAATACATGTAATATACCTTGGTGAAAACGAGGGGTTAGGATTCATTACGGAAAGTTCGAGAAAACAAGTTGTAAAGTGCGTTGAAAGTTGAATCTTAAAGTTATCGTGATAAGGTTAATTTCATTTTAAATTTTTTTTAGAGGTGATGGAATTTGTAATTTCTTCAATTTACAAAAATAATGTTAAATGTTACTTACCGATGGTATGATATGCCACCTTTAGATAAATTCTTCCTTCCGCTGTCGTTTTTACACGATAACACAACACAATAAGGCATTTTACTATATTTTTTTGAGATGACTTCCGTGGCAGTACTAACAGGCGACTGAGGTGGTTAGAGATCGAGATGCGCGTAATACGCTTATATGGCCCTACGCGGGTACCGCACACTTGCGACTTCTACTGTTGTTTCTGTTCTGTGAAGCGAACAGTGCTAGACGATATTGCTTCCAGGTAGTAAGGATGAACTGTACTGAGGTGCCGAGTCGTACGGTGATAAAAAAGTAACGTTGGTACCAAGTCGAACAGCTCTAACAAATCTAACAAGTGGGTTTCGAAATGAACATTTACAGTAGTACCCACTCCTAGTAGGACTTTCTATGTTTCGAGATGTGACACTAACACCATAAGCTATGTGTGACCTCGTGCATGTCAATAAATAGGATAACGCACTAACGGCCTGTCGGTAACAAAAAAATGACATACTATCTTCATCTTCGACATCTACCGTTTTGAGAATTGGTGTTTTAACAGATTTGCATTTGTCCATATCGAATCTTTCTAAAACACGGGTCGCATACGCTTTCTGGTGTTACAATATCGAGCCGTTGTGAAACGTTACTATTTCCATACCGAGAAAAAAGCTTGCAGGCTTTACAGTTATTTTGACACGTTCTCTCATTTTTTCTATGAAAATTAGTTTCTTTCTCACTAGTAGATGCTACAAGTCCTTCATCGACGAGCAAGTGCGATCTTTTCCTCTTCACGCCTTATAATGAAAATAATGATAAAGATCAGACTCACTCTTCAGTTCAGTTTTTGGGATAAGTGGCTTCTGTCAGGTTTGACAAAAAAATTTTTATGGTATAGGGGGCAAACGAGCAGACGTATCACCTGATGGTAAGTGATTACCGTCGCCCATGGACACCTACAACCCCAGAGGAGTTACAAGTGCGTTGCCGGCCTTTGAGGAAGGAATACGCTCTTTTTTTGAAAGTTTGAAGGTCGCATCGGTCCGGAAATACCGCAGGCGACAATTCGTTCCCAAGTTTGACTGTGCGAGGCATGAAGCTTCGGGAGAATCGCTCAGTTGTGGACTGCCAACCATCTAAGTGATGGGCATGGATTTTTTGTCGTGTGGAACGATGGCGGAAAGAGGCGGCAGGTATGTCCGAACAATTCCTCGGAGCATTCTCCGTGATAAATGCGATAGAAGATGCATAGCGAGGCGACATCTCTACGTAGCGCCAAAATATCAAGCCAATTTGATATTTCCAGGCAGTCGACGATTCGAGTCGCTCTCCGTTGAATGCGGTCCCAGTGGGAGAAGCTGGTATTGGGGTGCCCCAGCCCAAAGATGAGAATAGTATTCCATATGAGGCCGAACCTGCGCCTTGTAAAGCTGAAGGCGGTGCGCCGGAGTGAAATACTGTCTCGATCTATTGAGCACATCAAGCTTCTTAGAAGCAAATTTAGCCTTACCCTCTAAGTGGCCACGGAACTGGATTTCGCTCGTTATGTCGACACCTAGGATCTCAATATTGGCTGAGGCAGTTAGGGGGATGCTCTGAAAGCGAGGAGATACGACAAATGGCATTTTCTTTGCGGTGAATGCGCAAACCTGCGTCTTTGTAAGGTTAAAATGAACCAAATTAAGTCGACCCCAGTTAGAGACTTTCACTAATGAAGATTCAATTTTGGACACAAGTTTATTCCGGCACTCAATGACGTTTTTCCGAGAAATGTTCGCACGGCCGTTATAGAAGGTGTCTTTCGTGCTGTCGTCTGCATAACAATGAATGCCGCTGATTAGCAGCATATCATTGATATGCAGAAGGAATAGTGTAGGTGATAGCACACATCCTTGGGGGACACCAGCATTTACAGACAGTGAGTTTGAGCATTCGCCATCAATTAAGACCTTGATGCTTCTGTCTGCTAAAAAGCTGAAATGACCCGTCCACACAATTTCTCGGGAAGCCCATATGCAGGAAGTATTGAGAGAAGCGCTTTGTGCCACACCCGATCAAAGGCCTTCGCGATGTCCAAACTAACTGCCAGTGCCTCCCCCTTCGTTTCAATTGCCTCTGCCCAATGATGAGTCAAGTAAATTAGAAGATCACCAGTAGAGCGACCCTTACGGAAGCCGTATTGTTGGTCACTGAGCGGCTGGTGATCCTCTAGGTACCGAAGGAGCTGGCGGTTGATAATTGTTTATCATTATCTTTGAAAACAAAGAGGTTATAGCTATCGGCCTGTAGTTGGACGGATTCGAGCGGTCACCTTTCTTAGGGATCGGATGCACTAAATCTGTCTTCCACGAGGTTGGGACTACGCTAGATGAATAAGAGAGCCGAAATAGACGCGTTAAAACCGGTGCCAACTCTGGAGCGCACGTCTTTAGCACGATAGTTAATAATTTAGTTTAGCTCAACCCCACAAAGACACAAGTCTGCGCTCTCACTACCAAGAAGGTCCCTTTTTCTATAGTGCCTCAGTTCCGAGGTGTACCCCTTCAAGGCATTGACAATATCGGGATCTTCGGTGACGATATCTCCAGCAAAGTCCAGTTCGGGAGTCATTTGAAAAGCATTTTGTTATCTAGCAAAAAACTGGGTGTCTTGAACAGAGCAAAGCGGTACTTCACGCCACATCAACGTTTTGTGATTTACAAAACTCAAGTTCGTCCGCATGTGGTGTACTGCTCACATCTCTGGGCAGGAGCCTCTAAATACCAACTTGAACCATTTGCCTCTTTGCAAAGACGGGCGGCTTCAATCATCGGTGATACCGATCTGCTGGACTCATTAGAGTCGCTGGAGCCACGAAGGGACTTTGGATCTCTCTGTGTCTTCTATCGAATTTTCAACGGTGAGTGCTCCGAGAAACTGTTCGACTTGGTACCAACGTCACCTTTTTATTTATTTTATCTGTTAGGAAGACCAGCAGCTGAATCACAGAGTGGTTAACTTATAATATATAACATAACTCTAATTAAAGGTCCTCACATATAGAAACAATTAATACAGGTATACAACATAAAGCTAATTACAGGTCCTCACATATAGAAACAATTAATATATAAAGTTTGACACTGAATTAATAAACGCACACAGAAAATTACAATCATAAACCTAGACACAACTTAATTATTAAACAGCTTTGGCTCATTAGATGTTTCGCAGCTGCACATTTCGTTGCAAATAAATCAAGGTTTATTTGCAACGAAATGTGCGAAATGGGTTCAATTTTTGGACACCGCATTGAAACGCCAAAGATATGAATTCTGCCTATTATTTGAATTAGTATTGGGGAGGAAAAGAGGAGACTGAAATCGGAGAGGTTTGATGGGAACTTTTAGGGAGATATGTGACAAAAGCTCTGGGCAGTCAAAGGTTCCAGAGGTAATTTTAAGTAGAAACACAATATCAGATATTTCGCGACGTAGCTCTAGAGGTAGAAGATAGTGTTTTTTACACAAATCAAGATAGTATTTGGAATCATACCGATCTTTGATACGAAAGCATAAGTATCTAATAAATTTCTTTTGGACATTTTCGATTCGCGAAATGCAGTGTGTCCCCGGATAAGGTGCACAAACGAAAATGGGTGAAACTAGACTACAATTTATCGATAAAAAAAGAGATTTTTTTTAAATTAAATTGTATTTAATATTGTTTTTTTATTTTTTTATTCTCTTTTTAAGACCTTTTGTGTTTGTAAAATTGTAACATTGTAACCACTGCGTGGATTTTGTTTAAATAAAAACAATAATGATGCCAAAAGATTAACACTGTATGGTAAATAAAAAAAGTACATTAAAGCAGTCAATATGGAGAAAAACATTTTTTTTCACTAATTTTGAACATAAAAGTGTTAAATTTTGAGTACACAGTGGCCCAAAATAACGTTGACAAATTTAAAAAGAAAAATTTTTAAAAAGTAACACGGTACGATGTCCTTTTGTTTTTTCACATGTTATAAATGTGAGAAAATATAAGATTAATTTTTTTCATAGTAACGTTTTGCAGTGGATCGTTTAATGAAAAATATTTAATTATTATTGTTATTTGCCATGTCTTCGTAACGCGAGTCAATAATTTCCTTACACGACTTAGTGTTAGCCGTCAACTACTGTTAAAGACTCTTAAGCGATCTAATGAGCTCGGGCATGATGCAGACCGCCCAGGAAGAGGAAGAAAGAGAACTACTAGGACTCCCAGGCTCTGCAACATTATCAAGAGTCGCAATCCATGGACTATAGTGTGAAAACTGACTCGGGAATTGGGTGTGAGTCGTTCGACGGTGCAACGTATTGTCGTTGATGACCTCAAATTAAAAGCGTACAAACTGCGAAAAGCACAACTTCTTGAAGATAAAGATAAAAAAGTTCGCCTTCAAAGATGTCGTTTGATTAGGAAGCGCGCCGCTACTGAAAAATGGGAAAACATCCTTTTTTCAGATGAAAAACTTTTTGCATCGAACAGGCTCATGATCATCAAAATGACAGAATATATTCTTCTAGACGTCCTGGAGAGGCCGCAGTCATTACTCACCTCGAAAAACCGGATTCAGTGATGGTTTGGGGTGGTATTTGCTCTACTGGTAAAACTCCCCTTATATTTATAGGAAAAGGTGTCAAAATGAATCAGGAAATCTATAAAAGAGACATTCTTGAAGCCGTAGTTCTTCCCTGGAGTCAGCAACATTTTGGTAACCAACATTGGATATTCCGGCAGGACTCTGCTCCATCTCACAATGCCCTTAGTGTGCAGCAGTGGTGCAAAAACAATGTTCCTGGATTTCTAAGCTCAAGAAAGTGGCCACCCTATTCGCCTGATTTAAATCCAATGGATTATAGTTTGTGGTCAATTTTAGAGATTGGGGCCTGTGCCACTAAACATACAAGTGTTGACGCTCTGAAAGCAACCCTTGCGAAAGAGTGGGCAAAAATAACGTTGGAGGAGCTGTGGCATATTGTGGATAATTTTAGCAAACGTTTGCGTCTGTGTATCAAAGCGAAAGGAGAATATTTTGAAGATTGTTTTTTTATAGTTTAATGAATGACGTTCTTATTTTAAATTTCATTTTGTAATAAACTTGAAGGTATTAAAAATTATTCCAAAAAATCTTTGTCAATGTTTTTTTGAGCCACCCTGTAAATGTTTATTTTTACCAAATAATGCCCTTATAACAATTTCTCTTTCTATTACCTCTTATTAATCCAGATCTTATAACCTTTTCAACAAAAAAAATCAACATTCTGTCTCTAATACATGCTTAGCTACGAGGCTTTAATTGAAGGGCCTGCTAACGCGCCGTCCCCTGGCGCCCGCGCCGCTGCCTTTTTGTGAACCGCTGAGGTAGCCTTTCCTAAATTGGAATTTAGTTAAACACATTTAAGCATTTTTTTAACTTAAGCTAAGCTTTTTCAGTGTAAATGAAAATAATTAAAACAAGAAAAACAAATCACAAAAAGTATTTATTTCAAAAAATCTAAAAAACATTTTTTATTAAATTAATGCATTAAATGTTCAAAATGGCCACCACGCTGTTGCAAGCACATCATTGCACGTAAGGAAATCTGTTGCGTAGCCCTGCGGACCATGTCGGGGTCAGGCGCATAACACATTGCACCGGACACCGCTGCGGTGTACGGAGGGACGAAAACCGCATGCGGCTGCGGCGGCACGGAACCGTGCCACCGTACGGTTTGCTCCGTATCACCGTCCGGAGCTGCGGTGCACGACGACTCCCCGCATCGCCGCATTATCTATGTTGAGATCTATTAAGCGTAGCACGTCCTTTCTACGCAAAAATCGTACGATACTGCGGCACAGTGTGGCATACCCCGCGAAACGCACCGCATCACCGTCCGGGAGTGCGGTGCCGTCGCGCGCGCCGCTCAACCGCACGGTGATGCGGAGCGAGTGTGTTATACCCTGCGGTTTTTGTATACAAATTAAGATTCTCCAGTCAAACTTAAAAACCGCAGCACCGCACACCGGAGCGGTGTCCGGTGCAATGTGTTATGCGCCTTATTTTTGATATTTTCCGCACATTGGACAATGCGATCGTGAAGTTCGGCCTCCGTAGTGCTGTACACCCATTGTTTCATCACACCCCATAAAAAGTAATCCAGTGGTGTCACTTGAAATGTAGACGGTCTCTTAAGGTGCGGGTTACGCACTAGTGATATTGAATATATTTATCAACCGTTAAATTTAACTAATAAAAAAAATTAACATATATATTTGATAAATATTTTCAACCATATCGAATAAAAATATTCTTTCAATTCTAGTTGATTTTAACGCGAGAATTATATTTATTCGCATAGATAAAATAAACCAACTGATAAAATTATCGTATGGTTAATTTTAATCATAAACCGAACTAATAAAAATATTGACCACAACGGTGCTAATAAAAATATCAATATATTGTATCTGAATAAAAATATCAACTGATATTTTCAACCATTAAAGTGCTAACAGACGATCCGATTTGGTTGGATCCAACGTGATCCAACCAAATGAGGAGCCGACGCGCCTACAGACGGTCCGACGCGGTTGGCAATCCAAATTTTAAGCAAAATAGTATTTTGTATCGATATCGATACAAAATACTATTTTGGCCAATACAAAAACAATTTGTCTTCGCGAAACTCAAATAAATTAACGCCTTTTGTTTATATTTTATAAAGTTTATAAAGAATAAATAAATAGGTACAGATAGATTTCATGGTTGTCCTTAAGTTTTTGAGCTAATGTTTGGTAGAGATATTTCTTTCCTGTGATCCGACTTTATCGATCGGTATCATAAAAATACAGAATATTCATTTTTATCATTTGGCGGGTTCGATTCCCGATCCAGACAGGTGATTATTTAGCATTCTTTAATGCGGTTGGATTTGTTTTTGAATTTAAAATTATGAATTCTTTCCGCAAAGTTATATCTACGGCATTTAAGGTACTTTTCCTCCATGTGGCATCGCCGTCGGATACCTTGTATTGTAT
The DNA here is from genome assembly GCA_963935595.1 of Schoenobius gigantellus. NCBI lineage: Eukaryota > Metazoa > Arthropoda > Insecta > Lepidoptera > Crambidae > Schoenobius > Schoenobius gigantellus. Next base: position 40,840,473 of record OZ012541.1, on the reverse strand, counting down.
CCTGAATAGGTCCATTCGTTCCATTCGTTTGGGAACTATGAAGCCACAGTCAGACATCCAGACACACAGATACACATGTTAAATTTATAACACCCTTTTTTCCGACGGGTTTAAAAAAGTATCGTACTCGTAAAAATATTGAAACAATAGTATCAATACTCCAAATTCAAAGTGTAGAGTACTTCAACGTCAGTCAGAGACTTGAAAACAGCAACAAATTAAGTAGGTGCGTATAACCAATAATAATCAAGCAACTGTATTCACAAATCAAAGTTTATTATATTAGGTAGGTATTCATAAAGGGTAATGTTTGTTATTGATTATATTTATAATCAACTAGCAGGATGTACAGTAAGCTCCCATTCAAGCTTTACATTGACACTACGAATACTGCCACTATTACAAGCGACATAAGAACGATCCAAAGGTCAAATAGTATAGCTTGGCAAAGAGCTTACTGTACAATACGTAACTAAACGTGCGAAAATAAATAAATAATGAAACACGGTTGCCCTGTTAAAACACAAACAAAAAGTAATTATTAATCTATTATTTGAAGCACACATAATTAAATTAAACCACAAAGTATCGATACTTGTCTTTTGTCGTGTCCCTACTTGTCGGATGAGCGATCGGGCCGTCAAGCACCAAACAAGCTAATAATTATTATTTAGGGCTGACAGCCGTACACACGTTCCAATTTGGTCGGGGTCGGGCGGTTGGCTCCAACCAAATCGGATCGTCTGTTACGGCTATTAAAATTATCAATATTTTTATTGAACTATTAACTTTTAACTAATAATTTTTTTCAACCATTAACGCCACCTCTATTACGCACGTTTATGCAGGGCTACGCAACTGATTTCCTCACGTGCAATGATGTGCTTGCAACAGCATGGTGACCATTTTGAACATTTAATGCATTAATTTAATAAAAAGTGGTTTTTTTTACATTTTTTGTAATAAATACTTTTTGTGATTTGTTTTTCTTAACTTTTAACTAATAATTTTTTTCAACCATTAACGCCACCTCTATTACGCACGTTTACGCAGGGCTACGCAACAGATTTCCTTACGTGCAATGATGTGCTTGCAACAGCATAGTGGCCATTTTGAACATTTAATGCATTAATTTTATAAAGTGTTTTTTTTTTACATTTTTTGTAATAAATACTTTTTGTGATTTGTTTTTCTTGTTTTAATCAATTTAATCAATCATTTACACTGAAAAAGCTTAGCTTAAGTTTAAAAAATGCTTAAAAATCCACACTGTGGTTACTATGTTACAAACAAAAAAAGTCTTAAAAAGAGAAAAAAAAAATAAAAAATCAATATTAAATATAATTTAATTTAAAAAAATTGTCTCTTTTTTTATCGATAAATTGTACTCTAGTTTCACCCATTTTGCACCCGTTTGTGCACCTTATCCGGGGACACACTGTATATGTTTTATACCGTACCACTCGGCATCGCAATAGAGTTCATGCCTACTACCAAGAAGCAGTATCGTCTAGCACGGTCCGTTTTCAGCGCTCATTTTTACCACGTACGGTTCGGCTTTAGAATGAACTTCCTGCTGCTGTGTTTCCCGAGCGTTATAATATGTCCATTTTCAAGCGAGGTTTAAGAAGAGAATTACATCCAAAGTTGGCAGCGGCTTGGCTAAGTCCCTGATATTGGAAAAATTCATGGGTGGCGGTTACCACTTATATACCACCAGGTGGAGCGTCTGCTCGTCTGCCTGCTAAAGCAATAAAAAATACAGAATATTCTAATTAATTTTCTTTAATTAATATTCAAAGCCTTTTTCAGTTACGCAGCCTTCTGGGGGCTTCATAAACATGTCTTCACTTAAGGCTTCATATAATAAGGCTGTAGATCAAATTGTACTAGCGTTAGCTGTTTAGCAGCTATGCTTAAGACTGCCCTGATAGTACTGACTCTAGCAACAGAACTGGACTGGAGTCATTATTTTTCAGAGAGCTTATCTATTAAAGCTTCTTGCCATTTTTCTGAATCTTAACAAGCCATAGCCTTTCTTATGTACATGGTGCAAATTAAACCATGCTTCTAAGGTCATTATGTAATCACGGAATATAGCCGGGGGATTAAGGATTGTTCTATTTCTAAGTGTGTTTCTCTTACAATTCCTTCTAGGGAAAAATCAGAAAGATCTTCAAATTGTCACCCTTTAAGCTCTTTCTCTGAGTTTAAGTCCTCCTATATTGATTCATTTGAATCTACTCTTTGATCTTCATAGATTTGTGCTCTCACCTGCTTTGCACTGGAGATATTTCATCTAGTATTTTCTTGTTTGCTCATTTCAGGTGCTATCGATTTTTCATTGATGATTTCAATCTCATTTGGAAGGTTTAGCTCAAGATTCCTTTGAGGATGGGTCGTTGCCTTTTCCGGTGCGACTTCATCTTTTTCAGGTTTTCCAAGTAACGGGATTTTTTTAAGCGTTATGTCCCTTGACCCTTATAAGTTTGCATGACTTTTTGTCCCAAATTCGATAGCCGTCATCTTCTTCATAGCCTACAAGTACTAATGCCATTTCAAGCTTTCTGTTCAAGCTTTTACCGATTAGGTTTTGGAATATGCGTATAGCACGTGAAGCCTAAGATTCTGAGTTGCTTAATCGACGGTTTCTTTCCATACCATAATGACTGATTTTTCCCAAAGAAATATTTAATTGCTTTTTTTAGTACGTACAACTCGTTTTAATGAAATGCTATTTTATTTATAATCCCTGAGATCTTAAGCTGCACAAATGAAATAAATAAATTTACAAAATCATTACCAGTCAAGTCACGTCATGTCCATCAACCAGGATATAATTTCCATCCTGCTATCGTCATTTCCCTCACTACACATTTTTTTAACTGATAAATGCCTTAAAAAAATGTTCTATATAGGTGGCTTTTATATAAAACACCTTTTTATCAGTCCAATAACCATTGTTATGTATCAAAAATTAATTTATCAACATATTTAAAAAATCGTAAAAATAAATACTGTAGAATCAAGTTTAGTTTATTTACCTAGGAAAGAAGTAGAGATGTAGAACTCATTTTCAACTTCAACAAAGAGGTTAATCAATTCAAGTTGCTAGTAATTAATGGATATTGTCATGTAATGGTCAAATCTGGATATTGTACATAAAACACCGGCCAATTTCCAACTTCATAGACATTTACGGTAATCAGTTTTTCCTTTAATATGTGCTGTAAAATACCAAGGTGCCGAAAGTTCCGAAAAACAAGGAATAAGTGGAGAAAGACTAGAGATCTTAAAGTTAATATATTTGAAAAAGCGTAGAGAAAGAGACAACCTTACTGCAATTTTTTAAAAATTTATTACTTAGGAAAACTTGAACAAAAGCTTTTTAAATATTCCAAGAACAACCACAACCTTTGTGTTCATGGTTGTAAATTGAGTAAACTCATAAAATTTGTCAATAATTGATTAATTGAGACTTCGTACTGTTAGCAGTTACAATATCTGAAGGTTTCGCCTTCAGATATTGTAACTGCTAACAGTACGAATCAATTCAGAAACAGATCAGACAGACATACGAGTATATGTAACTGAAACAGTCACCATAAACAGTAACAATCAGATATAGGCAAAATCTGTTGTTTGGACTGCCTGCCTGTTTACAAAATATTATAATAATAACAATAACACTAAGGAAATAATATCACTGAATATTTAAGTAGTTCCCTTGGTATGGAATTTGGGTAGAACAAATCGTAAATGTGGATAGGGGTCGAATGCGAGAGGGAGCTGTAGACACCTTAGGGTTAGACGTACGCACCCTCTCCGAAGCTGAAATATACAGGTACCTGAGCTTGTCTCAGAATGTAGGTGTGGATGTGGCGCCCATGTCATGTTACAGTCCTTCCTTGAACTCCTGACAAAGGTGCTGAATAAACATTTGTCTGGGGCCAACAAAATTAAGGCTTTTATTTAGCGTCTGGGTTATGCCAGTTCTTAACACCTTTGGCGTGCTCAGATTATCCCAGACCAAACTAGATACCCTAGATCAGTCAGCACTACCTTCGACACTCTATAGGATGCAAAATCCGAGGTCGTCAGTGATGAGATTGTATTATGCCACGCAAGAGTGGTGGCCACGGATTACTCAGCGCGAAAACACAACTGTGAAATATACAAATTCCGTTACAACTTCCTGGCGAAATGTGTGTCAAGGCGCTACACGAGCGCCACGTAAACCCGAAAGTCTGCGCATATTGGCTGCGTTTCAGGGACCTCTTAGGGGAATCTGAAGGGTTTGTCTGTGCAATACAGGACCAGGTCATTATGACCTGTAGAGCCTGTCTCCCACCTGGAGAGTCACTCAGTCATGCCTATAACTTCCGGTTGTCCTTGTCTGGCCAATACAGAATATTTGCACAGTTAGCTTCAAAATATGGCCTCATAGGTGAAAAGGTATCGTATTACAAGTACTCACCGGAACAAGTGACGCCATTATTCTCTTTGACGAAAACCTTGTGAAGGCTGAATCAGATAAAAAGATTAACTATTTGAACCTGGCACACAAGGTTACCCACATGTGGCAGGTGGTGTTCCCTGACTTCATACCAAGTCCATACCAGTACCATACCAGTCTCGACTTCTCTCAGCGATAATCTAAAAAGATTGGGACTAAGTGATGAACCATTGATTGCGAGGCTCCAACGGCCGATTCCTCCTTTTGTCGTCCCGAGCCTTGGCCGTCTGTGCCGAGGCGTGTTCTCCCCTCCCTCGATTTGGAGAGAGACCGGAAGCAGATATAGACGTAATTTACGGCATAATAAGCTTCTTCATATATTGTTTTTTTTTCAAATTTCATGATTCTAGCACAACAATATGTATCCTACAGGTTTTGATTCTCTTGTAAATTGCAAAATATGCGACATAAACGGCCATATCCTATAAGGGGACCGTTTTTTAACCGACTTCAAAAAAGGAGGAGGTTATCAATTCAGTTGTATTTTTTTTTAATGTTTGTTACCTCATAACTCCGTCATTTTTAAACCGATTTCCAAAATTCTTTTTGTATTCGATAGAGTATACTGCAAGGGTCAGGATCTGATGATGGGATCCCATAGAAAATAGAGGAAAACACGAATTTATTCGGTGAGCTGGTATTAAATTAGGGTTTCTTTAACTGAAAAGATTTCATTCACTAAAAAGTTAAAAATATTTTTTTTTTACAAAAAATAAAATCGACTTCAAAAACACTGAAAACTTAAAAATAATATAAGAATAGATACAGACAACATCACACTTCTATATTGAAGTCGGTGACAAATTTTAACACTTTCTAGGAGATCATCGTTTGGCGCCGACTTCAATATAGAAGTGTGATGTTGTCTGTACCTATTCTTATATTATTTTTAAGTTTTTAGTGTTTTTGAAGTCGGTTTTATTTTTTGTAAAAAATTTTTTTCCTTTTAATGTATGAAATCCTAAAAATAACAAAACCTCGAATAACTCACATACCATAACAAAATCAGTTCCTTTTCACCTCATCTATAAAGTCTTAACAATTTACAGTTATTATCCTGTATAATTTTGAACAGATGTATGTAATATTATTGGATTAAAGTATTCATATAGTGCCCAGGTTGAAGACTTCAATTTACCTAGTGTATACTAATACAGAAGCTCCTTCTCCCCAACAAGGAAGGGTGCTATATTCCTATTAGAAATAGTAAAACACCATTAACGAAAGTACTTAGTTTAGTAACAGACAATTTGACTAAGCACATCTAAATTATTGGTAAACTACTTGTACTCAAACTGCATAGTTATTGAAATAAAATAACATTAAACAAATTAAAATTTTTAAACGTTTTTAATTAGCTTGCCCTGTTTGTTGTTGTCGAGTCAAATTATGAAAATTTTATCTCCTCCCTGTTGACTGATTAATCTGAAATTTGGTACACACATTTAAATTATAATAATATAATAATAATAATGTTTATTGGTATCTAATACAGGCTCTGCAGTTCTTAATTAGGACATTTTTATTAATTATACATATACAGGAAGTATTTAAGACGCGGTTGAACGATAACGTTTGTACTAGTTCTATAATTAAAACTGTATGACAAACGCTAACGTCTTCCATCGGACTTTATGATCATAAAATATAATGCCAAATACAGTTTAACATTTTTTTTAGCAGCAATAGCAAAAAAAAAATATATTAAATAAAATTGATAAAAAATCCATTTTCTTATAGAGTACCTACGTGATGTATGTATGTGTGTGTGTGTGCGCGTATGTCTGTGTGTGTGTGTGTATGTGTTTGTGCGTATGTGTGTGTGTATGTGTGTATGTGTGTGTGTCAATTTATCAAGGTGGCCTGTGCTATGAATTTCATGCCATGGGAAAAATTATGTCAAAGATCACAACAACAGGTAGAAATTGAAGTACTTGCGCAATTGCTTCTTCTAAAAATGTTTTTTTTTTAAATTCCTCTGTTTCATCGTACGTAAGCCCTTGTAGCCATTTTATTAATTCAGATCTACACTTTTTTAAAGGTATTGTATAGATGTTTAATAGCTTATTGATTTTATTGTACAAGTATGAACTTCGGGCAAAGTACTGCCTACCCGCAAGAGCTGTTCTATAGGGAATAGACCTACACATACGTTATGAAAAAAACTTGAAAATAAAAAATAGGTAAAGATTTTTTAAGTTAAATGGTTTTAAGAGAAGTTGAAAGAATACTAAATAGATAATGTAGTAGATGTACTAAAAAGCTCAAAATAATTAGGTAGGTCACCAGTCATCACACCACTCACTCTCCTTATAAATCTAGGGCATTAATCAGACACAAAAATAAAATCGTGCCGCACGTGAAATTTCTATCAACAGTCAACAACTCATATCACTCACTCATATCATTATAAATGATATGAGGGGTAACTCAGGTTACGCTATGCCTGTATTACTTTTAATACTCTTTGAAATCAATTGCTTCAAATCATTCAAATCTTATTGTCAGCATTTCAATTTTTCTGCTTTTAATTTCTTTTGGGTACTTACTTCGAGTGAATCATCAATGAAGAAAAGATAGAAAATGTAACATCTTATATCTACCTAGGACAACTTATATCATTTCAAGACCAAATGGCACAAGAAATTGACAGAAGGGTTACAAATGCATGAAAGAGATATTGGTCTTTAAGAGATATTATGAAAAACATCCACTATACCACATAAGTGAAAAAGAAACTCTTTAACACATGCATCTTGCCAATACTTAAATATGGTTGTCAAACTTGGGCCACAACACAAATGCTACAGAACAAACTAAAAACCTGTCAGAGAAGCATGGAGAGAAGCATCCTAGGGTACTGCAGGATAGACAAGAAGAGGGCTGCTGACATTAAGAAAGTCACTAAGTTTGAGGATGTAGTTCTGAAAATTAAACATCTAAAATGGCAGTGGGGAGGTCATATAACAACAGAAACGAGGGAGAAATGGACAAGGAAGATAACAGAATGGACCCCCAGATTCAACACTAAAAGAAAACGTGGGACACCACTGAAAAGGTGGTCGGGCGACATATGGAGGGCGGCAGCAGGAACTCTCTGGGTCAGGGTGACAAGAGACAGATCTGAGTGGAAAAAGCTGAAGGAGGCCTATGTGTCAATAGGACACGCTGATGTGGTTACTGATGTGCTATAAATTTTGTATTCTAACTATTATAATATCAGCAATAAAGGCTTTTGAATTTTGAATTTGAAACTTACTTCAAGTATGTAATTATAATGTGGAAGAAAACTTTATTCCACTTAGGGCTGATTTTTCAATCGTCAGTTAACTTTTATCTGAGGAATAAATATGATACTTTGACAACTATTGTATAGAAAATCTGTCAGATCGCAATATTTATTCAACAGTTAAAAGTTATCTGACTATTGAAAAATCGGACCTTCGTCTACATTCATAAAACACAAAATTAGTCCTATTTTATGAATAAAAAATAAAGTGTTTTTGTTTATTTTAGCATGTACAATTTTTTTTTATTTTTGTAAAGAAATTATGTAATTAGATTTTATAAAAAAAATGTAATGCTCAGGGAAGACAGTGTCTTATTGTCTCTATGAGATATTTATTGTCTATGTCTTATTGTCTCCTTCATTTAGATCTTTTGAGCTAAAAATAAATAGTTGTTTTAATTAGTTGTCTAGTGATTTTGAATTTGTTCATCTATATAAATAAATATCAATGTATTACTATGTTTGTTTGTCCTCTATGCGTTCTGAAACCATTCATCAGTTTGTAATGAAACTTTGGTAGGGTGTTATGGGGACACACGTGAGGGTTCCTAGAAAAAAAAGGCATTTACGTGACATTGCAACGCATGCCGGGTACAGCTAAGCTAGTGATATTATAAAAATGCAAATCTTTATAATATTATTATTTTTATTAAATGTTATTAGTTGGTATATAATTTCTGCAGTTTAATCTAAAACATATTGCTAGCACTTTAATGGAATAATTTGTATTCATTATTCTGTATTATGTGTTAAAGCGAGAACACTGTACCTGAAGTACAGTTTGAACTAGTTCGGGGATCAGGGTACTCACTAATAGTATATGCTATTATTGTGCCAATAAATATTATTATTATTATGTGTTTAAATAAAAAGTAAGTGGTTAAGGTGGTTAACCCAAAATAGGTCTGAATAAACCCATGATAAAGTTACAGTGCGCTGATTGGCAGGAAGAGGTTTCCAAATACCACCTTACAGTTGTCAAGAGTTCAACTGCGTATGGTTTATCAATATTCGAGACTTTGGTGCACCCACCAACCCGCACTGGGCCATTGTGGTGGGAGATTGACCATCTCCCATTGCTCCATTCCCGGTTTAAGAAGACCTAGCCCAGCAGTGGACGTTCAATAGTTGGGATGATGATGATAATCTAATAAGAGTGATAAGAGATCAGGGTTCAAGGATATATATCAATATATATCAATGGATATATATCCTTGGATATATATATCATGATATATATCCAATATATATATCAAATGATTTTTTATGATATATATCAATACAAAAACGATTTAAAAAGTTTTATATTATTAAGTAATTTTTGACGTTTGTTACTGTATTTCTACTTCTCAAATGTAGATAGCGTTGTAGTAGAGTTAAAACATACTCCCTAATAGTAAGTTCTAATCCATAAATGGCAACACTTCTGCTGGAATTAATAGCGTCAGTTGTGTCAGAAAAGTTTTGTTACGTCAGAAAAGTAAGTTTTTTTGTTTATTTATTCTAAGTGTAGATATGACCATTGACTGATTAGAATTTATAAAAAGGTTTTTGTTTTTGAGTTGATTTTTTTAATTTATGTTTTTAGTTGATTTTGCCTGATGTAGAAGATTTTTGTTTTGGTTTCATTTGTCTGATTTTAGGTAAACTAAATAAATAAAACATTACAAACATTTTAGTTTTTTTTCTAATAATTTTATACATATGCAAATAGTATACATAAATAATACAATAAAATAATGATATGGCTTTCATACAAAATGGATAAATATCAAACTTTTGATATATATCGGATATATATCATAAATATCCGATATTTTGATATTTATAATAAATATCACATATTTTCGAACCCTGTAAGAGATAGCTTGAGAGTGATAGCTTGAACTGATTATACAAACCAAATTTGAGCATTAAAGGTAGACTTTGCAGTCAAGTAGCAGGTGACAGCATCAGGTGTATGTGTAGCATGACAGTAGTTTATTGATGGTTTTCAATGAAATACAAAGTACAGGACAGTACTGTCACTTAGCATGTACAGCTGCAACAATTAACCTGCACTGGATTCAGATCCAGTTGGCCTAGAGTTTGATTCCCCATGGAGTAGAAATTTTCTGCTTGGTTTTGTTGGTGCTTTTGAACCCACCTGGCACTCTACATAATACACTATAGCAAATGATAATATTTTTTTGTGTTCCTACACTTAAAGGTAGCCAGTTCAGTTTCCTCAGAATGGTTGTTAGCCAGGTGGACTCAGAAGCTCACCACCAACAAAATTAAGAAGAAACTTCTCCTTCTTCCCCCACAGGGAATTTAAAGTCAGACTCTCTGATCAATACCAAGTGGTCTCAACCAGTAGACCATTTGTAAATTGATATTTGGTATTTTTATTAAAACAGTGAAGTTAAATTTTTATTTATTTGAAAATGATAATGATGATTTATTTAAATGATAATCCATTTAAGCTCCATTCTCATGTTTCACTTTATGGTACCACTATTACAGATGCATTTTTTCAATCTGAACAGAAGTTACAGGAGTACTCAAAACTTAAGATAAATAATCAATCAATATCTACTTAATCCACCTAGAATTCTTAAGCCTTCTAAATAAAGCAGTACTTCATTCTTTCTAGCAATATTAATGTTACGTAAATTGCAATACGGGTTTAATCAATATGTATATCAAAGTTTATTAACATATGATGATGCTTACCTTATATCACAATTTTAATAAAGTGGAAAGTTCTACACGGAATTAATTTGTAAGTGTACTGCATGAGATGCCGATCATAATGAGAAAGATACAGTCTAGGTGAAATAAACAGAAAAAATATTTATACGTGACGTGAAACTATTAAGTTTTTTAAAAATACCTGTCATTATTTCTAACCGCACTGTAATTAATGATTGTAGAATAATATTGAAATATTGACTCTTGAAACTTGCTGGAAATAGCAAGTAACGGACCATCGTCAAGAAAAATAATAAAATATTTAAAATAAAATTACCAATTAGCTGTTCGGAGAGGTGATCCCTGAGAAGACGAAGCTGGAGGAATTTTGATTTCGGATTTTATCTTAAGTAATTATTTTAATTTGATCAAACACTTTAAAATATATTAAAATTAAGTGGTATAACGTAAACAATCATTTTAAATATAGTAGATACAAAATAATTAAAACAAAATTGAATAATTTCAGCTGCGAAATGAAAGAAAAATAACTCTACTTGACATATGACATTGACAGTACAGTATATATTTTTTTTTTTTTTTGTACAATTCTTCCCATATGGGAAAGGCAAAGGTATCTTGAGATACCATACAGCCATGACTGGGAGTTTTCATTTCACTTCAAATGTCTTGAACTGTATTTTCTATAAAATTATACAAAGCTGAATATGTTTGCAGATTTTTCAAAATAGCTTGAACAGTCGACGGGATATTTTCTTCAGTTTTATAAATCTTGGCAAGATGATTGAAAAGAAGTGTCCTTTGGGTAGAGAAGGTAGAGCACTCAAAAAATAAATGATCCAAAGATTGTGGAGTGGCAGAATTGCAATAAGTACATGACGGGGAAGAGATCATGTTCATTCTGAACAAATGTTCGTTAAAGCGACCATGTCCCATACGTAACTTACAAAGCGTTGTGTAAAACTTTCTATTTAAAATGTCCTTTTAGAAACCACGGCTGTTTTATTTCTGAGTTGATACTGTAGTACCATCTTCCTTTTGACTGTATGGTTTTGTTCCAATCTTGAGTCCAACTGGTTGATAAATTTTCTTTAAGGGTGACGACACAATCTGATTCCGGAATTTTTACTTTTTTGATAGGTACAATATGAGATGTATTGGAAATAAATTTTGCAAAAGAATCTACTCTCTCATTGCCACTTACTCCAATATGAGAAGGTGTCCAATATAATACAATATCTTTCCCATTTATTACTAAATTGTAATATTTTTCTCTTATTTCATAAATGAGGTAGTTGGCTTGAGATGACAGAATTGGATTTCTTAACGATTCTAAAACACTCATACAATCTGTGATAACAATCCATTTTGAATCTTCTACCTTTTCAATATACTCTAATGCTGCGAGAATAGCTGCAGCCTCAGCAGTGTAAATACTAGCTTTTTTTGGTAATTTTATTCCATGCCCAACTTTACTTTGAGAATCATAAAAAGCCATTGCAACATTTTCTTTCTTTGAGCCATCTGTATAAACTTGTCTATATTCTGCCCAAGAGGTTAATTCGCTATAAACATCATATTTACTATCTAATTTCTTATTAATAACTATCTTCATTTCAAAATATTTACTACTAAAGCGACCTTTATAACAAGGTAAACTGTCACTACTATATACATAATCACTTTCATACATTTTAGAAACGTTATTTATATCATGAATCAAAAATAAGGGACAGTTATTAACTCTTAATTTATTGATGAGTAAATTATCATTGTTGAGCGTCGCCGATCGTGGCGAGTTGAGATCCCTTTAGTTCGGTGTCACCGTTCAGTGTGACTTGAGATCTCTTCTCCGCTTAACAGTTGGTATCCGTCTCGAATGACCAAGATGTTGAGAGTGGACTGTATGTAGGTACTTCTTGAGTTAAACGCAGGATTCTTTGTGATAATTTTGGAGCTTTATTTACTTCTTGCAAGACGACTTCCACTGACCGACTACAACTGACTACAATTTATCAGTATTCGGCCCTATATTTATACACTATCCCTTGGTTCGCGGGGGGACATCCCGCCCGCGGACCAATCAAAAGGGGCCGAATTTATTTAGCATATGGTTCATTCATGGGGACTTGGCGCGCCTACGCCTCGCCGACGTCCGCTGCTTAGTTCTGGGTCCCCGCTACTTGCGAACTGTCGTCAACAATAATTGATAGATAAAAGTTTTAATAAAAATCTAGATTTTAAAAATTCGAAGCGAATTGTCAATGGAGGTAAATTACACTCAATTTGCATGGAATTTATTGGTGTTGTTTTCATAGAGCCTAAAATTATTCGTAAGTTTTTATTTTGGATTTTATCGAGGCTGTCCATAATTTTTTTATTGGAAGCAAAACAGAAAAAAGCGTATTCAAAATGGCTTCTTACTACGGCCTTATACATTAAAAAGCTTAGGGTCTGACCCCCAATTAAGACCAACTAGAGATTTTATATATATTTTTTTCTATTTTTTCACAAGCTAGCTAGATGTAAAAAAGGCAAACGAAGTCCTCCCGGGCGGCGGTTGAACATTGACAGAAACATGTTTTGTTGTAGATGTTTCGTCAGTGTAAACGCACGGCTAGAAGCAAATTAAATTAATATTAATTAAGTCAAAAGATAAAATAAACTATTATAACATCCAATAAGTACAAAACAATTATTATAAGAATCCCTGAGGAATTGATTAGTAGGCAACATTTCATTAGAAGAATTCTGTATTTAAGGGAGCAAGGAGACATTAATTAATGGGCTCAGAAGAATATGAACAATTATGTTATACCTACTTACATGGTTTGAAAGCTGATCAAAATGCTATCTCCTTCTAGAGCCTGGCTAATGAAAGCTGAAACTGACATTTTTTCAAGTTGCAACACTGATACAATGTAGGGTTGTAACGGAGGCCTTCTTAGCGGAGGCGGAGGCGGATGCGGAGGCGATGAGTTTCACTTCCGCGGATGCGGAGGTTAACGGAGGCGGAGGCGGAGGTGAAAGTGGATGTAGATAAAATAGTAATTTATTGTTTATTTAAGTTTTTATTTCAAATACTTACATTTAAGTAAACATAATAACCTACCAAATACCTTATATACCTTAATTTTGATTACTAGAAGGTAATGTTTATTACAATACCTTCTAGTAATCAAAATTAAGGAGAGGTGAGCGAGCCCGAGAACGAGAAGCCGAGAAACCCATCACATTCACGCTTCTCGGGTGTTCTCGGGGGTTCTCGGCGTGAGTCTGGAGGCGCCTTTAAATCTCGACCATTTCGCGCGGAACACGCGAGTGGACGGCTGTCGGGAGCGCGCGTTATTGCTCTATGATTACGTCAATAAAACTCCGTTACAACTCCGCAAAAATTGTACGGAGGCGGAGGCGGAAGCGAAGGTACGATTTCTTGCGGAACTTCCGCAGTAACGGAGGCGGAGGCGCAGTTCCGTTACAACCCTAATACAATGTCTCTTTGTAGTTTAGTTGAACATAGTGGTTTTGATACTTTTGTAATAAAACTATCAAATGTGGCCTAACAGAGTGGACCAACTACAACTCAACCAAGTTAAGTTTGCCTCTTGCGTCGATTACGGCACACTGACGCTTAGGTAAGGTATGCATAAAAGGATAGGCTATGACTTTAAAAAAATTGCAAAAGAAACACGAAAATAAAGACACAATTTCAAAGAAGTTAAGTAATTTTTAAACAATATTTGGAAAATTAAGTAACGATAGTCTCGTTAATACACTATCTAGTTATGAAACTAGTTTTACTACGGAAATCGCTTTTTAGTTCCAGCTGTCACCGCTTTATACTCATTTTTGCCAAGCTGAACTGTACTCAGTTATGATTTCTGTGCATCTATGTTGTTATGTTATTGTGACGCCTTGTTTTGTCCTTTTTCAGATAACCCAAAACAATATCATTTTAACCCTTTCGGACATATTTTCAAAAAAGTAAATTCATTAACAGTATTTTATCCAAAACTTGAGCTTGGCAACAATGGTTGTGTTAGCGACCGATTGCTATATATTAGGTCCTTACATATGAAATTGGCGTTTTGTATAGGAGGAACATAAAGTCGATTTTTTAAATATAATATACTAAGTGTGCCCGCGAACTACGTTTCGCCTTAATTAATTTTTTCCCGACATCATCAACAAATATCGTTAATGTACACAGAAATAAATACAAAAACTTAACAAATTATATTCTAAAACCTTCCTCGAATCACGCTATCGAGTGGTGAAAACCGCTTGAAAATCGGTGCAGTAGTTTTTGAGTTTAACGCGAACAGACAGACAGACAGACGCGGCGGGGGACTTTGTTTTATAATATGTAAGGATTTATTCAATCAAAGTATGTACCATTGCTATCTATGCACTTTTGCCATCTCATAGGTAGTTCATCGATCCCTTTACTAAAAAAACTATTCGGACGGGAATCAATAAATTCTTTGAAGGCGGTTTGGATTGCTCCATCGGAGTCTTAGATAAAGAATGAATAGATAGGACGTGACCGTATACCCGTAAGGGACAGACATAGATGACGTCATACCTGCCTAAAGTAGATGGGTATACCAGTTTTGCTTTAAGTTTTACCCTACTTTATGTTTATAGTGGCTTTTACCACTATAAACATAAAGTAGGGTTGATTGATCTACGTATTTTTTTGAGACATTTTATTGAGCGCCCCTCGCTCAATAATATGTCTCAAAAAATAAAAGTGGGAGGAAGTTGCGATTTTTTTTATTGAATTCTTAATTCAACCTTCGCTGCAGTCTAAAGTTATTTACACTTTTAAATAAAACTACACTTTTCGGATTTACTCGAGTATATTTCGTTTTAAAACATTTTACTATTATTTATTTAAGCTATTATGTAAGCATCTTTACAAATATAAGAAAAAATATTAGGAATCATCATCATCATCCACACGCGTCCACTGCTGGACATAGGCCTCTCCAAGTGCTCGCCACTGAGCACGATCCGCAACCACTCGCTTCCAGCTTTTGCCAGCTAGGTACCTTGCGAAGATCGTCGCTCGATTAAGAATACAGCGGGCAATAATCATTGTTTTTTCTTTATCTCTGCAGTTTATTTAAAATCCAATATTTACACATTTACTAAATATTTGTGAAGATTTAGAAAATGTATAATATTAAATTTTAAATAAACATTTTCTAAAATTAGATTTCAATAGCACCATTATTGTCATCGAATAAAGGACTTCGGCTTACAGAGATAAAATTCACTACAATACAGGTAAAAATTCACTTGGGCTGGGTAAGTTCAAGAATTGAACTACTGATACCGCACTCAATATGGAGCTTGCTCACAATGTGGAAAAAAGATCTGGCAAAGAACGCAAGATGCCGATGTAGATAGCTGGTTATTATTAGTTGCCCGTGTTGCCACCCCCAACCTCGCCCCCGCTGGCGGCAACTTGGAAATAGCGCAGGACAAGACCAAATTGTAGATCTCTGAGGAAGATTATGTTCTGTCAAGTACCTATATAATTAATTAGAAACACTTGTTCGGTGCATAGAGCTATATCTACATCCTATGTGTTCTTGTTAAATATTCAGACAAAGTAGAGATATGACTTATTTCATTTGGATTAAGCCAGATTACTAGCTATGGCACAAAATTGCAAATAAATCACAAACATTTTCTAGAGGCTGTCTACTCCTCGCCACTCACCAGCTGTTTTTGGGTGTGGTAAACACGTATTAAATTGCTTACGTACAAACTCATATGCCTTTGAACTTAAAAAGTGTAAGCACAGCGCGAATTTCCTTAAAGGTTCAGAATACTTTCTTTTGTCAACTCCTAAAAATCTTTTCAGAAAATCTCTATTGGTTCCTCCTACAGTATCTAAAATGTCCAACTACTAATTTTGCATCATTAACTTACACTTCAAATCACTTTACACATTTTCAAGTGTGACTACTTTTTTTCCCAATCGTCTAAGCGATTGACGCACTGGCCGTAGTTTTTTATTTGATGACCTCGCTGATTGTTTCAAACCCAGCATTTGAAGCCGCATTTTTCTCTTTCGGGGCGTATTCAAATTTGAACCGAAATCCAACACCGATGCTTTGCAGGTTAAAAATAAAAGCAGGTTCTAATTTTACAACATTAAAAATATTAATTAATAAATTTTTAAACTGTATCTGTACTAATGGTCAAACTTGTTATATTAATAGAAAATGACCAAAATCAAACCATTAATAATATGTTTGGCCATATCAAAATAGTAGAAAAGGATTTGGTACCTACCCTACCCATGTTAATCCAAAACTGTAAAATAAATTTCGAAATCCCCCATAAAAATAGTTGGGTTTGTGAAAAATAAATTTAGGTTTTGGCTTGATAGTGTATGTACCTTGTAGATATAATATGTATAAGTTACTGACCTGTAAAAAAAGTTTAGGAATAGCACCACTCCTAAGAAAAGTGCCTTTTTTGTTTTTCTGAATCCACTGTTGTTCAAAATGCTTAGAACACATTCGGGTATGCTTGGTTGGCTGCCAATTCAATCGATCAGTAGCTTTAACCCAACTGTTTTCGAGTAGTTATCTCCGAAGGAAATCTGTTAAATACAGACAAACAAGCAAATGGAAAGTCTCACTTCAAAAGAATTAACTTTGTTATCTAAAATGCTCAAAATTTTATACTTAAATATGTCAATATTAATGTAACACAGAAACTAATATGTGAGTTCCCTTTCACGTAACAAATTACCTACGAATCAAGGAAAAATAGTCGTAGCGTAACTGGTATCATTATAACCCGGCAAAATGTTATACGCGTTGGCTGTATACGTGGCCATATTGTATGGCGACATTCCTAGTTTGTTAGGTTAACAGTAACCTTACTACTTAGTTTGAAATTTCATGTTTAATCCCATAATATGATTGAGAACCATAGTAGAATGATAAAATATTGCAATATAACTTGTATTTATAATTTAAAAAATAGTTTTGGCGCTTTTTATTGACACAATTTAGGTCTTATCTGTAAAAGGTTATATTTTCCTGTTTTCTAGCACTATCACTATTACAACCTAAAACGGAGCAGTGCACCATGATTTAAATGTTCAAATAGTTCACAATTACAATAATTAAAGTGTTAAATAATTACACAGTAAGCTATAATTCACACAACAAATTTCTTCCACGTATTTGTTTAGCACCAGACGCTGGTGATAAACAATCCCCACTACCAGTTTCACCTATATACGGTAACAAGGACAAAAAAAAATGATGCCATCTTCTTCTTTCCTTTGGCAATGTGTATAAGTTTATCTCTTTTCCTCATGTTTGACGGCTTTTATAGCCCATCTATTCATTCTTTATCTAAGATCGGAGTTGAATTTTTTTTTCTTTCAAGAAGTTATCCAAATTTCGAAAAAAATGGTAATCTGTTGAAGCATGGTCCGAAGAGTACGGTGGATGTCTTAGACATTCCAATTGAAGCTCCTCTAATTTGGTAGCCGTCTGTTGTGCAGTGTGTGGTCTAGCGTTATTATGAAGCAGCAGTGGCCTAGAGCGATTGACCAGCCTCGGATGTTTAGCAGCTAGCTTTTCCATCATGGTTTGCAGTTGCTGACAATAGACATCTGCCGTAATAGTCTGGCCAGATTTAAGAAAGCTGTAGTGAACGACACCAGCGCTAGTTCACCAAACGCTCACAAATAACTTTTTTGGAGTCAATTTTCGCTTGGGGCATGGTTTGGCTGGTTCGGCAGGGTTCAGCCATTGCGATGGGCGCTTCCGATTATCGTACAGGATCCACTTTTCATCACAAGTAATGATTCGATTTGAAATTATTGTGTCGGTTGAGTAATGCAACGCAGCAGTCAACGCGCGTTTGTTGATTTGCTTCACTCAATTCGTGAGGTGAGGTACCTTTCAAGCTTTTTCACCTTCCCAATTTGCTTCAAGTGGATTAAAACAGTTTTATCACTAAAACCGCAGCCTGCAGCTAACTCGGACGTGGTTTGCGATGGATCCGCTTCCACAATAGCCTTCAATTCTTCATTATCAACTTTGGTCTCCAGCCGTCCACGGGGTTTGTTCTGCAGGTCGAAATTTCCAGAACGAAAACATGAACCAAAAACGCACTGTGTTCTTTTTTGCGGCACCACACCGTCGCCATACACATCATTAATCTTTCGAGCCGTTTCTGCAGCACTGGTGCCACGCACGGTGGAACTCGTACTCGTAAATAACGCGATATTTCAAGTTTTCCATTTTGTAAACTGAGTGACGCAAAGGAAAAAAAACAAGTGAATTACAATTTCGAAACACAAATACATGAGTAAATAGCTGTATATATTCGAATTTGGAATTCCTAACCATAGAGGAGATATTTGAGATCAAAGTGGCCAGTACGGCAAAACGCCAATTTCATATGTAAGGACCTAATATAAAGAAGTGAAGTGAAGTACCGTACTTTTTGTAAATATTACTTCCTGCAGGCCTATTCTCTAATATCGGTTGCTAACTGGAACTGTCATTTTTGAAAGAAACTTAATATCCATTACCGCCATCATGAACGCCACCGTAACACATTAGAGAATAGGCCTGCAGGGGGGCTACACGGCCTACTCATAGCGATAACTCGCTATCACTTTCGTGACATTAGAACAATAGCTCAAATGTCACATGTGACATTAAAACTATTGTTCTAATGTCACGAAAGCGATAGCGAGTGATCGCTATGAGTTAGGCGGTACAGCCGCAGGTTATTGTCTAATAAAATATCTATCAAGATCGCCTTGAAATTATTAGTCATTGCGGTGTCAATACAAGACTTTGTGTTGAGTAATGGATGCTCTTTGGTTGTCGAAATTAAGAGCGATCGCGATAGATTTTTCTTACACAATGAAGTGTCTGGTCTTAAAATTATCGTACATTTGTCACACGGTAATATACTACCATATAAAGCATGAAATTCCTGTATGAAAACGGTAAATTCGCCGTTCTACCGTATGCTTGGCAACGGTGGTGGAACTGAAAGTTGTGCATTACTTTTACCTCGTCTGTAATATAATAAAAGCTTGTTTTTTCAAAGGTTATTTTACATTTAATTTATTTTTTACTTTTTAGTTATCACTGGACACGTTTCTCAGTCTGTTGATCTCATTCAACGCATCATTCTTGCAAGGTCGTTTGCTGAAACGTCTATATAGAATTTCAGCTCAATTGGTTAAAGATAATATATCTACTTCAAAATTATTTTTTTAACTTTAGAAGTACGCCATATTGGATTAATAGTGACATCTCTTTATTTTTCAAGTTATTCTTAGCAAGACCATTTATTTGATACCCATATTGTAGGAGTGCATTAAAAATTGTTGGTCCGCCATCTTGGGTATGCCGCCATCTTGGATTAAGAATTACGTCACACAGTTAACTATGCACTTTCATCCAAACTGTGTGTGTATACAAAATTTCAGTTCAATCGGTTAAAGATATCTACTTCAAAATTGATTTTCATGCTTTAGAAGTCCCCATATTGGATTAATAGTGACGTCACATTATTTTTTGAGTTACTCTTAGCAAGACCTTTTATTTGATACCCATATTGTAGGGGTGCATTAAAAATAATTGGTCCGCCATCTTGGGTATGCGGCCATCTTGGATTTAGAATGACGTCACATAGTCAACTATAGGCGTGTTCGGGTAGCCTGTGGTAGCGTTTTTAGCATTATCAAAATTGGCGTTGATGTAAAGCGTTCGGTTAGAAGGTTATGAAATTTTTGCCATTTTTGCTCCACACCCTAACCGAACGCTACATTATCAATATGTCAAAGTAATAAGCTATTATAACCTAAATTTATTTTCAGTTTCCAGATTCTGGATGTATTATGATGTAATAAGCTCGTTTCATGATTAACGATCATTAATTTCCATAAATAATGAAAATTAAATTTATTTCGTTAAAACTTATTCAATCGTGTAAAAAAATTTACGTTTAGTAAACGTCAAAAATCTTAAATGTCAAAAACTTCCACTTTTGACCCTCTTCGATAGCTGGGGCGAAATTGGCAGTTCACAATGCCATTTTTGACATTTTTTCAGCTATCCGAACGGTTGACGTAAACCTTAGATAAAGAATGAATAGATGGGCTATAAAAGCCGTCAAACATGAGGAAAAGAGATAAACTTATACATATTGCCAAAGGAAAGAAGAAGACGGCATCATTTTTTTTGTCTTTGTCACCGTATATAGGTGAAACTGGTAGTGGGGATTGTTTATCACCAGCGTCTGGTGCTAAACAAATACGTGTATGAAATTTGTTGTGTGAAGTATAGCTCACTGTGCAATTATTTAACAGTTTAATTAGTGTAATTGTGAACTATTTGAACATTTAAATCATGGTGCACTGCTCCGCTTTAGGTTGTAATAGTGATAGTGCTAGAAAACAGGAAAATATAACCTTTACAGGTAAGACCTAAATTGTGTCAATATTAAGCGCCAAAACTATTTTTTAAATTATAAATACAAGTTATATTGCAATATTTTATCCTTCTACTATGGTTCTCAATCATATTATGGGATTAAACATGAAATTTCAAACTAATTATAAGGTTACTATTAACCTAATAAGTTAAGAATGTCGCCATTCAATATGGTCACGTATACAACCAACGCGTATAACATTTTGCCGGGTTATAATGATACCAGTTACGCTACGACTATTTTTCCTTGATTCGTAGGTAATTTGTTACGTTAAAGGGAACTCACATATTAGTTTGTGTTTCATTAATATTGACATATTTAAGTATACAATTTTGAGCATTTTAGATAACAAAGGTAATTCTTTTGAAGTGAAACTTTCTATTTGCTTGTTTGTCTGTTTTTAACAGATTTCCTTCGGAGATAATTACTCGAAACAGTTGGGTTAAAGCTACTGGTCGATTGAATTGGCAGCCAACCAAGCATACCCGAATGTGTTCTAAGCATTTTGAACAACAGTGGATTCAGAAAAACAAAAAAGGCACTTTTCTTGGGAGTGGTGCTATTCCTAACTTTTTTACAGGTCAGTAACTTATACATATTATATCTACAAAGTAAATCCCTATCAAGCCGAAACCTATATTTATTTTTCACAGACCCAACTATTTGTATAAGGGATTTCAAAATTAATTTTACAGTTTTGGATTAATGACACCAAAATTTTTATAAGAGTATGTTAACATGGGTAGGTACCAAATTCTTTTCTACTATTTTGAAATGGCCAAAAATATTATTAATGGTTTGATTTTGGACATTTCCTATTTATATAACAAGTCTGACCATTAGTACAGATACAGTTTACTTTCTTAATTATTATTTTTAATGTTGTAAAATTAGCCCCTGATTTTATTTTTAACCTGTATACATATTGTTTCAGGACGCATCGGTGTTGGATTTCGGTTCAAATTTGAATACGCCCCGAAAGAGAATAATGCGGCTTCAAATGCTGCGTTTGAAACAATCAGCGAGGTTATCAAGTAAAAAACTACGGGCAGTGCGTGAATCGCTTAGACGATTGGGAAAAAAAGTAGCCAAACTTGAAAATGTGTTAAGTGATTTGAAGTGTAAGGTTGGACATTTTAGATACTGTAGGAGAAACTAATAGAGATTTTCTGAAAATATTATTAAGTACATACATAAAATGCAGCGAGAAATAAAATGTCACAAATGTGTGGAATCACTGATTGCCTCTGAACCATATATAATAGTCTGCAGTCAAAGAGGTAGTTACCACGTGCGAAGTTGCTGAAAAAACATATCGTAGAAATAAACCTTTTGGAAATAAAATTACTATGCATTCCCTTTTGCACCAATGCTTAGAAAAATTGTTAAATCAATTTTTTTACTGAAGAGTTTACGCATAATCACTACCCGCTTTTGATGAAATGTATTTGTAACAAATATTTAAATACGCGAATTCATTGCTAATACGCTTTATTCGATGACAATAACGGAGTTACTGAAATCTAATTTTAGAAAATGTTTATTTAAAATTTAATATTTATACATTTTCTAAATCTTCACAAATATTTATTAAATGTATAAATATTGGATTTTAAATAAATTGCAGAGATAAAGAAAAAACAATGATATTGCCCGCTGTATTCTTAATCGAGCGTCGATCTTCGCAAGGTACCTAGCTGGCAAAAGCTGGAAGTGAGTGGTCGCGGATCGTACTCAGTGGCGAGCACTTGGAGAGGCCTATGTCCAGCAGTGGACGCGTGTGGGCTGATGATGATTTCTAATATTTTTTCTTATATTTGTAAAGATGTTTACATAATAGCTTAAATAAATAATAGTAAAATGTTTTAAAACGAAATATACTCGAGTAAATCCGAAAAGTGTAGTTTTATTTAAAAGTGTAAATAACTTTAGACTGCGGCGAAGGTTGAATGAAGAATTCAATAAAAAAAATCGCAACTTCCTCCCACTTTTATTTTTTGAGACATATTATTAAGCGAGGGGCGCTCATTAAAATGTCTCAAAAAAAATATGTAGATCAATCAACCCTACTTTATGTTTATAGTGGTAAAAGCCACTATAAACATAAAGTAGGGTAAAACTTAAAGCAACACTGGTATACCCATCTACTTTAGGCAGGTATGACGTCATCTATGTCTGTCCCTTACTAAGACGTAAACAGATAAAAATGCAACTTTTGTTCACATATCTTCTAACCGAACGCTCCTTGTGTCAATTTTGTCATTTTTAACAGTTATTTTTGCCATCTCGATGCTATCCGAACGCGCCTTATGAATTGTCATCCAAACTGAACGTGTACACAAAATTTCAGCTCAATCGGTTAAAGATATCTGCTTCAAAATTGATTTGCAAGATTTCACCCGAACATATTTACATTGCAAGTTAAATAAAAGCTTGTAAAAAACGAACCGGACAGAATATTTTGATATATGGACTTATATAGTTCCTTTGCCTTCTTGAAAGGAAAAAGATAAACAAAAAAAGACCGGAATAACCTCAAAAAAGAGCATCTGATATACACAATTTTGATTTTCTCTAAAAGTTCTATTATGCTGGTAAATTTATCAAATAAACATTATATAGTTTTATGTATATAATCCACATTTTATTCAGAATCAACCATAGTTCTGTTACATCCTCGCAATCAGAATATGCTCCGAGTTATATCAAATATTTACATTGAAAGTCAAACACTGGAATTATTAGCAAATTATAGACGAGATGTATATAAATTATTTCGTAAGTAATTTGTTTACCTGTGTCGAATGTTTATTAACACTTTAAATTATCGAGTTCTTGTGCTATTATGCTACATCATAGATGTTGGCGCATTGCATGTATCAAATATATTATAGTTTCTTATATTTCAACCAGGTACATACGCAACATCAACATTATCCAACCAGGTGAGTGCACATAATCACAATCATAAAATTTTAAATTTATTATGAATCAAGTGTGCCAAAATATTAATAAAGCATTAAGTATATTGCGTGCAAAAACACACAGGTCAGCTATGCTATAACGTTTATCTGGGCGTCATTAGCTCTGCATTTGAGGTCACTGCAAGTTTTTGACCTTTTTTCACTAAAAAGGATGTGGAACAAAATTTTTGACCTTCATAATAGGCTAGATGACTAAAAAATTTTTTTTGCTTTAATAGAAGCTCATTCATATAATAAACAGAAAGAAAAAATCGGTTTTCGAATAACTATAAAAACAACCAAGATATAAGGTATTAAAGATTTTTCTCCATCTCTTTCTAGCAAAACGGCAATTTACAAGGAGTTTATATGGCCGTACTCAACGATGACGTCACGGTTGACATCGGATCTCTCTGTCTAATTGCCTTCAAATTAACAACTTAAAATGCTTGTATCTAATGTATTTCTAAGCCGATTTTAATTCTAATTTCACAGGACTGCATCTTTTTCCATGGTATTTTAATATTTAATGACGAGACGTAAAAATTAGAATTCAGTCATCATCCCAATTGAATATCAATTTGATATTTATTTACATATACACGGTATTTTTTTTATCACGCTGGAAAATTTTAGGGATGCTTCAGGACACATCCATTATTATACAGGATGTCCCAAAAACAATGGATAAACCTTTAACTATAGATGGTCTTCATCATGGCCTCCCTTACCACAAATTTTCACCTTAGTGAAAATATCACAGTTTCAGAGATATTTATTGTTTTTGAATTTTTCGAAAATTTTTATAAGTTTTTATAGTGCCATTTCTACAAATGGGGAAGTTTTTCGATTTCGTTTTTTTTCATTTCACAAGCAATAGTTCAGCTGTCAAAAGCAAAGACGTAAATTTAACAAACTGACATAGTGTTCAAAAAAAATTTAAACAAAGAAAATTAAAAATGAATTTAATTTTCTTTCATGTTTGATCAGCTACAGTGTAAAAAAAATGTAGGACGCTTATCGTGCCCATCATCTTAAAAACTTGTTTAGCTATTCGAAATTCCAAAATGGTATCATAACCCTAGGCATTCCGAATATGCTTAATTTCATGACTACTTGAATAGCAAATAGTATAAATATTTCAAAAAACTGTTTTTGTTGTAATAATTACTCCAAGGTTCTGTGTTAATATAAAGGTATAATAGGCCTAGATATTCTGTATTTTTAATCTCATGACTATTTAAAGAGTATGAAAATTTCAAAGTAGTCGGTAAAAACTCATTTATCCGTAAACAAATTAAAATTGGCCTTGTGCCGTTATACACCTCCTAGACCTTTAATAAAATAATGTTTATTGTAGTGCGCGTAACCTAACGTTTACCTAACGTAACCTGACGTTTTGATGTAAGCATTTTGGATGCGTGTCCGCAACTTCGCAATCGAGGATACAGACATCGCGTACACAAGGTCTTTTAGACACTCCTGATAAAAAATCCAAGGCATTTAAATTCGGTAATTTCGGCGGCCATAAAATAGGATTAAGCCTGCCTTTCGACCTTTGTGGGTAATTTTAGTTTAAGTGATTTCTCACTATTTCAAAATTTATGTTTACATTTCATACCTTTCTGCGTACTGTCGAGCAGCAGCGTTGGCATTGCCTTGACACCCGCCATAAGTGAAATGCATGTTTGCATATAATGTCGTGTACAGATGTTCAAAGTCCGAATAACAATTGCCAATTGTCAGAAGGTATCACAAACAAACAATATCCAAATCATAAAGCTAGTAAATTCCGGGTACGCGAGGCCAGTATCCTCGATTGCGGAGTTGCGGACTCGCATCTAAAACGCTTACATCAAAACGTCGGGTTACGCGCACTGCAATAAACATTCTTTTATTAAAAGGTCTAGGACGTGTATAAGGGCACAAGGTCGAGCTCAATTTGTAGAAATGATGATACTATAAACTTATCCATTGTTTTAGGGGCATTCTGTATAAATTATCTGAAGATAATTGAAACATATGCAACTGTAAATACAATTGAGTAGGCGTTTTGAAAGATAGTAAGAAAATCTATTCCAATCTTAGGTAGCCATCGCTGTTTTAACAAAAAAAAAATAAAACAAATTTACCTTTTTCCTGTTAATTTCATTCAAAGTTATCCTCCCGATTCCAGGAAGAAAATGCCTTTACCTATGGCCTTTTTATTAAGAGTGTCTAAAAGACCTTGTGTACGCGAGATCAGTATCCTCGATTGTGGAGTTGCGGACTCGCATCTAAAATGCTTACATCAAAACGTCGAGTTACGCGCACTGCAATAAACAT
This sequence comes from Schoenobius gigantellus, assembly GCA_963935595.1. Classification (NCBI taxonomy): domain Eukaryota; kingdom Metazoa; phylum Arthropoda; class Insecta; order Lepidoptera; family Crambidae; genus Schoenobius; species Schoenobius gigantellus. Next base: position 40,814,186 of record OZ012541.1, on the reverse strand, counting down.
TCTTTTATTAAAAGGTCTAGGACGTGTATAACGGCGCAAGGTCAATTTGATTTTTATATGAATAAATGTTTTTTTTTTACCGAATACTTTGAAATATTCATACTCTTTAATTAGCCATGAGATTCAAAAATACAAAATACCTAGGCTCATTATACCTTTACAGTAACACAGAACCTTAGAGTAATTATTACGACAAAAACCGTTTTCTGACATTTTTATACTATTTGCTATTCAACTAGTTATGAATTTAAAAATATTCAGAATGCCTAGGGTTATGATACCTTTATGAAATCTAGAATAGCTAAGCAAGTTTTTAAGATAATGGGCACGATGAGCGTCCTACATTTTTTTACACTGTAGCTGATCAAACATGAAAGAAAATTAATTTCATTTATAATTTTCTTTGTTTTAATTTTTTTTTAATTCTTTACGCTTGTTTGTTTAATTTAAGTCTTTATTTTTGATACCTAAACTAACGCTTGCGAAATGGAAAAAAACGAAATCGAAAAACCTCTCCATTTTTTTAGAAATGGCACTTTAAAAACTAATCGCATTTGGAAATTTTTGAAATATTCAAAAACAATAAATCTCTGAAACCATGATGTTTTCACTAAGGTCAAAATTTGTGGTAAGGGAGGCCATGAAGTCCATCTATAGTTACAGGTTTATCCATTGTTTTTGGGACACCCTGTATATACACCACTAAAAAATAATAGTCACAAAAATTTTAATGGAAAATTGAGGAAAGGGTCTTTATTATAAATATAGGGTCTTTATTAAACTTATTCAGTTTTTAAAATTGCGGAAAATATCGACAAATTCATGGACATAATGCAGTATTGTCAATGAAATTCGTCAATGAAAACGTCTCAACTGAAAATGAACTTACTGTTTACCAAAATAGGGTAGAATATTCGCTAGCAAGCCGTTCCACTCCCACCCGCCCAGCTGGGTGAGCCCAAGCGCCATCTTTCGTATTCATGATAAAAATGCGCTGCTAGGTAAAACTCAATTAAAGCACTGATTTGTGAAAAACTTTTAATTCATACTTTATCGGGCTAAGGACTGACAAAATTATATCGTAGACAGGCATTACGTTAACATACCAAAATGTAATAGCACATCAATTTTATTAACCACAATGCAAATAAATGGATCATTATTCACGAGAGTTCACGCGTAATTTTATCAGCATGTTTATTAATATTTTTATTATGCACACTATTTGTTCACATTAAAGTCATTGTCTTATAAGTGTTTTAATAACTTAAAAGTATTCTTCTTCATTTTCAATGCACACACGCGCCCGTTTAAATAAATTTCTTTTAAGGAATTAGAATGTTTCTTTGCAGTTTCACGTCATTAAAAGCGTCTACTATTCTCATTTTAGCACTTCAATAGTGTCAAGTTCACTCACATCTCTCACATACATCCTATGCTTTATTTTGCTTCACGAGAAAAAATCTAAAGGCGTGAGATCTTGCGAGCTTGCGGGCTAGGGCACCGCGCCCAAGCGCGCCTCAGCGGCGCCCCAGCTGATCCAGCGGTCTTCGAACTCTGGTGAGGTATTCCCCGTATTCCCTTAGAATATGCGTTATTATTCTAAGGGTATTCCCTTATATCATGATGGTAGTGTAACAGTGCGTCGTCTTGCTGAAACCACAGTCTTCTCATGTTCACCAGCAGAATGTCATTCAGCATTGTCGAAATCATTGTGCGAAATAGATTCAAATAGGTTTCAGGTGAGTCAGACTTCAAACGTATACACTAAATCAATGTTGAAACGTCGTTGTCATCGAGATCGCCGGTCTCTCTCGTCCTTGCGCATGTGATATCACGTTAAATAAGCCATTGTTTAGGAGTCATTAATAAGCACTTGACACTGTGCTGTAGTTTGGCTGTACAGCTCTCGGTATAGGGTAGATTAGCCTGTTTTCGACCAATTAGTGGAGTTGCCAACTTTGGGAATAAAAATATGTGTGTTCTGACATGTATTTTGTATTAAAAATAAATTGTGGTAACTCCTCATATAGTCTATTTTTAATAATTATATATTTTATAATAGTCAAATTAACAGTTTTTTTTATTATTAAATCCAAGCGTTAAATTGCCGATTTTACCAGTTTTCGACCAAAAATTCTAGTTTTCGTCCATCTGTTGACCAGTTTTCGACCAATTAATTAAGAAAGATTTTTTTGATTAAAAGTATGAAAGAATATATATATTTTTTTAAAACAAAATACTAAAATAATCAGCTTTTAATATTTGAACCCGGGTCCTAATCCTCATCATCGATCTACACTCGTCCACTGCTGGACATATGTCTCCCCTAATGCACGCCACCGCTCCCGATCTTCGGCTACTCTCATCCAGCCCACTCCAGCCAGCCTATGTATATCGTCATCCCATCTTGTCGCAGGGCGTCCCACACTACGTTTTCCGAGTTGCGGTCTCCACTCAAGCACCTTACGACTCCAACGGCCGTCAGTTCTGCGGCTCATTAGGCCAGCACACTGCCACTTCAGTTTACTAATTCGGTGGGCTATGTCGGTGACTTTGGTTCTCTGACGGATCACATCATTTCTGATACGGTCTTTTAGAGATACTCCGAGCATAGCCCTTTCCATAGCACGCTTAGCGACTTTAAATTGGTGGACTAGTCGAGCCGTGAGTGTCCACGTCTCGGCACCGTATGTCATGACTGGGAGGACGCACTGGTCGAAGACTTTCGACTTAAGACACTGAGAAATGGGTGACGAGAAGACATGTCGAAGCTTACGAAATGCTGCCCAGCCCAGCCGAATTCTTCTGTTGGCTTCCCTCTCGAAGTTGTTTCTGCCTAGTTGAAGAGTTTGCCCTAGGTACACATATTCTTCGAGAGACTCCATTTACTACGACCTGTGCCAGATCAACGAGCTCGTTGAATATGACCTTGGTTTTATCCAAGTTTATTCGGAGACCGATACGTTCGGAAGACTCAACCAGGCTGTACACCATCTCTTGTAAGTCTTGCAGGGCTTCAGCCATAATGACGATATCGTCCGCGAATCGTAAGTGTGAGATGCACTCGCCATTTATATTAATGCCACGTCCTGTCCAGTTGAGCGTTCCGAATACATCCTGCAGCGCAGCGGAGAAGAGTATCGGTGATATTGCATCCCCCGACCTCACACCACCTCACAGGAGGATAGGCTCAGTTTGACTATTCTGGACAACGATGGACATATAAGCAGCGTCATACAAACATCTCAGCACTTCGATATATCGCCAATCAACTTGGCACCTCTGCAAAGACTAGAACAGACCAGGTCTCGACGGAGTCAAAAGCTTTCTCATAGTCCACAAACGCCATGCACAGGGGTTGGTTATACTCATTGGTCTTCTGTATAACCTGCCTTACTGTGTGAATGTGGTCTATGGTGCTATAACTCCGTCGGAACCCGACCTGCTCCGGAGGTTGAGTTTCGTCAAGTCTTCGTGTAAGACGGTTCGAGACGACTCTTGAAAACAACTTATCGACATGGCTCAGGAGTGAAATTGTAGTTCTTCAACAAAGTCTTGTCGCCCTTCTTGAAGAACAATACGACTAAACTCCATGTGCCATGCCTTAGGAGTTCTCCCGCAGAAAAGAATAGAGTTAAATATATGCTGGAGCTCCTTCAGTATCGGCTTGCCAGCAGCTTTCAGAAGCTCCGTTGTGACTCCATCCTCCCCCGGGGCTTTTTCATTTTTAAGTTGCCCAAGAGCCTTCTCGATTTCGTCTAGGCTGATGTCTGGGAGATCCTTCGTTGCATGGCGGGTTAAGGTGGCTCTTGGATACTTCTCATCCGGCGCGGGACGGGGTGAGTGCGACGCGTATAGCTGACTGTAGAAGGTGCTAGTGCTAACTTCCGAAAGAATCTCCGATTTCGAAGCGACGATTTCTCCGTTTGCTTTGGTCAACTTCGTCAACGGGTCCTAATCGGACGTTTATTAATTGCTATTCAAATCCGGAGTATGAAAACATGCAGTTTTAATTCAGATTCATGTGGTCACAATATCTAACCTTTTTTTAAGGAGGGGTAATCTCTTTACGATTCGACAAGGGACTGAAAAGCTGACAAGGCCGCCCCAATGATATGCCATTGGACTCGGGTATTAACCCCATACCTGGCTAAACCACCCTCCAGCAACTTTTAACTCCATAGAGGCACAATCAGGATCGGCGTTCGCCATTCCCCGAGTGCGCCCACTGCAGACTGGCACGACGGTGAGCCAGAATCACTGACCAAAGCGCAGGGCCTTACTCTACGGAGGGGTCGCCAAGTGCAATAATGCCCCAGACGGGCAGGCCAGGGGTAGAAAAGTAATGTCTCCCAACCGGTTGTCGGCCGGCCGGCCCATTTCATCCCCAGCTTGATTGAATATTACTAATTAAATTTTAATATTTTTACAATGAATTTCTAATTAGAATGTATATTAATATTTATGAAATAGCTTTAATTAACTTTAAACTTTAACTAACCAAAAAACGGTCGGATTTTACACTATAGGTAGGTACCCAATTTTCGACCAACATGACTTTTTGAATTTTCGAAGTATTAATTCAAAAAGTAAACACAATCTAAAATTTATTTTGATTAAGAAATGTGAGTTAATTAGAATTCATTGAAATAGTTTTGAATAATTAATTCAATTCTTTTGATTTTAGCTAAACGAAAAAAGGCAGTCGGAAACTGGGATGATTATACCATATTTCTAATTTTCGACCAACAACATTGTTTGTCATATTTAGTTTATATTAACAAAGTAAAATATTGGACGAAAATTGGCCATTAGATAATATATGTAAATAAAGCTCACATTATCAAATTAGATTTAATATCTTTCCATACATTTTAAAACTACATAGAAATCTTATTTGTAGGTGCCTTACCTATTTTTCGACCACCCGGTCGAAAACTGAATTTTTTGAGTAAAGCGTGTACCCTTTCTTGACCACCTCATTTTATTAATTTGGTCATGAAATTTACGTTAAAATCTAATTAATCCACACAATAAAGGTCATAAACTAGCTGCACAAACAATAAATAATCCAATATTACTTAAGATTAATTAAAAACTTACCGTACAAGTAGTGGCACCTTACTATTTTTTTCTCAATATTCAACGCATGTGACGCTGTCCGCTGCTAACCTCAGACAAATAATTGGTTAGTTTTCGCAGCTTTCGATCAATTGTTCTAGTTTGTGTGTGTGGGGGGGATCAATGTATTCAGGTTGCTACTTGTTTATGTTTTGGTGATGCAAGTATATCAATATTTTTTTCCAATATTTTTGATCATTTAACAAGGGAGGACCGTTAAATGGTCGAAAATTGGCAGTGGTCGGGAAACAGGCGCATCTACCCTACATCCGCAAAGCCCCAGACACGTTTTTACCGCAAAATATGCACGAACCAAGACGACATACCTATTCACGAGATGTGAATTGATAAGCCATGGTTTTGTAACGATTACGTAACGGGTGTAATTGATCGATCGCTGAAAGCGCGCGCGCGTGAATCTCCTATGACGCGTACTAATCAAGTCGCAGTCAAATGGCTACTGCAGAGTGCGGGGCGGTGCTGCCTCGGCCAGCGCGGCGCCGGCGTGGCGGTCCAACGCCTACACCTCGTCAGGCCTCATCTCGCTCTCCCATTATTATGATTGTGTGCGTGTAAGCGCATATTGATGAGAGGTATGATTGTATGAGTTACCTTTTCAATTAAATTTAAATAGCTTGCTAGCAGACGTGCGTAAAGCCGTAGTAAATATTGGGATTGACCATTTTTTGAGTTTTTTAAGAGATAAATTGTGCATGGTTTGTTTTTCACTTAAACTTAGAAATATCGTAATTGTAGTCGATACTGATAACGCAGTTTAATTTTTATATTTTTATCATAATTTTATTTTAGTGGTGTATAAAAAAAAGGAAAATCTCTAAAAAAATTAAAAAATCTCTAAAAATGCTGCTCTCACCTAGTGCAGCATTTTTGTATTTTTTAAAAAATTTACATAAAATTAAGTGAGTTATTTTAAAATTAAGTGAGTTGACCGATGTGATGTCACGCTATGAATTTTTTTAAAAAAATACCCTCAATAAATTTTTTTCACAAAAAATATACAGGTGTAATTGAACACCCCAATAACATTTAAGGGTATGTATCCATCAGAAGTAGAGATTCTGTAGGAAAAATATTAGGGCTTACAAACCTACTTTTCTTTCCCCATACAAACTAAATAAATTATTTTTTGGTATTAAGTGCCGACAGCTCTACGTAAGCGTACGAGGGATACAACGCTCACGTCTCTCACGTGTAGAGTTGGGATTCTACCCGGTAAAAACCCAAACGTGGGAAAATTCCCGGGTTAATTCCCGGAAAATTCCCAAATCGGGTAAATATTCGGGTTTTTTCATTAGATACGCACATATCTAGTAACAATATGATTTAAAACATAAAATGCAAATAAAGAATAAAAAATAAAATTAATGTTCTCAATATGGTCAGAGTAATAACACCACTTAGATTATTGATAGGTCTTTGCGCTGATGCGATAACCTATCAATAATCTAAGTAACACCATTTCTAAGCAATATGCACATGCACGCTACGCTGTAGTTTTAAATCTCATTCTTTAACTGCGTGGAGATTACCATTTGCTATTTTACTTTTAAGTTTGTCGCAGGTAGCCTTTTTTTAAAACAATATAGAAATCAATAAATAAAATATTTCTGCTTTTGCTTTTGCATAACTGTCATGTGAACGCTAGGTGCCATAGCAAAGGCGCAAAAGGCGTGCCACTAGGGGGACGCCCGACGAAGAGGACACTGCATCGGGCGTACAGGAAGGCGAACAAGGCCATCAAGACAGAGATCTTGAGGGCCGTTTCGGAGTAGTGGAACTCGTTTATAGAGCTCCTCAACTCCGACCCTTAGGGACGGCCGTACCGTCTGGTGAGGGGGAAGTACCAAGACGATGCTCCCCCAATACACCGGATGGACGAGGGGCTCGTGCAGGGGGTCCTAGGGTCGCTTTTTCCCGACCCTGGATCCTTCGAGCTCCCGAGGAAGGTCGCCCCCAGCGCCTTACTGGAAGTGGAAGAAGCGGGCCCTCCCGTGTCGGACCTGAAATTCGACGCGGTGAGGGAGCGGTTTCGTCGCAAGGGGAAGGGGAAGGCGCCGGGACCGGACGGGGTGCCAGCGAGGGTCCTGTGCCTGGCACTGGGCCCCCTGTAGGAGCGGTTCCGGGCGGTGCTCACTACGAGCATCGCCTCGGGCCGTTTCCCCCTGTGCTGGAGGCCTGCCTTCTTCGGAAGCCGAATTGCCCTGCCGATGCCCCGTCGGGGTACAGGCCCGTGGTGCTGCTCGACGTGGCCGGGAAGTTTCTCTTCTTGGCTCGTCGAGCATTTGGAGGGCCCGGGACCGGACTTGGCCGAGTGCCAGTTCGGTTTCAGCACCGGCCGGTCCACCGTGGACACCGTGGCCCACCTCAAAAGGTGAGGTGGCCACGTCAGCGGGGGAGGTTGTCGTTGCGGTGTCGCTAGACATCGCAACGCAATCAACAGCCTCCCCCACAAATGCATAGAGGAGGCACTCCGTTTTCACGGAGTGCCTCCTCTGTGTGTCCGGCGCATCCGTCTCCTCGGGCTAGACGTGGCCGTTGACAAAACGACGGCCATGACGTTCAGGCCGCCGCGTCGCCGCAGACCCCCTTCGGGACTCCGTGTCCGGTGATGAAGGTGTCCAAGTCCAAAGCGAGAGCTCGATGAAATCTCGGTCTGGTACTGGATCCCCGATGGGGTTTCGAGGAGCATTTTAAGCTCCTCGCCCCAAGGCTGTCTGCCGCCGCGGCAGCCCTCGGACGGGTCCTCCCCAACGTGGGGGACTGGGCGCAGCGAGCCGTCGGCTTTATCAAACTGTGATAAAGTCGATGGCCCTGTACGGAGCCCAGATTTGGGCAGAGGATTCCACCTCCGAAAGGTGGCATTCCTGCGCAGGCCGCAGAATTAGCGCGCCGCAGGTCATTACCACCCGAGCCGTGCGGGCCTACCGCATGGTCTCTCACGGGGCGGCCTGCGTCCTAGCGGGCTCACCCCCGTGGGATGGGATGTCGAGGCAAGAGTCCTTGCGGCCGTGTACCGACATCGGGTGGCAGCGAGGAATCGGGGTGAGCGCCCCCTCCCGCCGGAGATGGCGCGCACCAGGCACCTGGCGCAGAGCGAGGCTCTTCGCCAGTAGGCCGAGACGCTTGCCCACCCAGCTGCCGGCCACTGGACGATCGAGGCAGTTCGTCTAGTCTTGCTTCGGCCATTATCTGCATCATGTCGCACGGAGGGAGAAGACGCTGCATTGTCACCACTGCGGCGCTCCCGACGACACGGCTAAACTAGACACACTTTCGGAGTGCCCGGCCTGGCGACTCCAGCGCGACGCACTAGCCCTCACGCTGGGCATAGGTAGGGGTGCGCCCGTCGCGCTGGCCAGCGTCGTATGCGATATGCTGACCGGCGCAACGGCGTGGGAGGCTGTCGCGTCCTTCTGCGAGGATGTGATCTCGCAGATGTGATGCAGCGAAGCGGGCGCGAGAGGACGACCCTTCGCCGTATCGCTCGGAGGCAGGCGGTTGGGTAGGAGGAAGCGCGCGTTCCTGGACGCTCGCCACCAACTCCCTTAAGCAAGCCTGGGACGAAATGGCGCGGCCGGCCGTCAGCCGGTTGGGAGACATTACTTTTCTATCCTTGTGGCCTGCCCGCCTGGGGGGGTCGCATTATAGCACTTAGCGACTCCTCCGTAGACGAGTCCCAGCGATTGGGGCAGCAGTGCTGGCTCACCGTTGGGCCTGTCTCCAGGGGGTGCGCTCGGGGAATGGCTGGCGCCGATCCCGATCGTGCCTCTATGGGGGTAGAAGTTGTTGGTTTAGTCAGGTATGGGGTTTATACTCGAGTCCAATGGCATATCCAAGGGGCGGCTTTGTCAACTTTTCAGGCCCTTATTGAATTGAAAAGAGATTTCCCCTTCCCAAAAAAAAAAGGTTCCATAACAAAGATATCCACATCCTTAAAAAATGTCAGTTTGGAGTGGGCAACCGAAGTTAGCAAATAGAGGGGGCAGATCAATAAATTAATTAAGCCATATCTAAGTGCAAGTTGCAAATTGTTTCAAGTTTGCTTAGTAGTTACGTAAAAAAAATAGTTATTCCGTTACAATATTAGACTACTAAATGTTAAAACCATACGAATAATTTTGAAAGTTGATACAAACATATAAATAAATGAACAATAACAACAGAGCTCACACTTGAACAAATAATGAAAAAACCCATCATTTGGGTTTTTTCCCTCGTAAATACCGGGTTTATTCCCGATTTGGAAAAATTCCGGAAATTTTCCCAGTTGGAATCTTTCCGCCGCCCATCTCTACACGTGTCATTTTGTGTTTAAATTTCTTTTGTGTTTAGTGCTGTTTATGGTTGTCACTTGAAAGTTTTTGCTTTCAGTTTAAAATCGAATAACACTGAAAGTATTGGGGTTCCAGGTCTCAGACAAGCACCGAAGGTCCATTTGGTATCTAACTTATATGCCCCTGAAATGTTATTGGGGTGTTCAGTTACAACCGGTATATTTCAGAACCAAAGTATATTTTTCATTTTGTAAAAAGAAATGTATTCATTTATAAATATCCTTTTGTGAGGGTATTTTTGACTATTACATAGCGTAAAACCACACCGATCGCATGCGACCGGTTGGTGGCTGACAGGTTAAATCATTCTAATACCATGTCGTGACGCGTCTCTTAAATTTTCCAGTGTGATAAAAAATAACAGTGTATATGCAATGTTGGATCTGCAAAATATTCACATAAAGATATCTATTGAGGAGAGCTATTCGATTAAGAGCTTCCAAACCAGTATAAAAATATTGAAATGTGTGTATTTCTATGTTAAAAGAAAATAAACTCAATTATTACATAAATCTGATTCTTACTTATGTTGATGTAACTAAAGTGCTTAGTTGACCCCATGCCCATAATAATGCAAGTTTTACTTATGTCAGTCACAATTACAGTTTTTTTATTGATTGATATGAAAAAATGCTTTGTCAATCCTGTATTTAGTGAAATAGTACTACAACAAAATAAGTCAATGTCAATTATATAATACAAACAAGCTTTATAAAATTTGCATTCATCACTTCATCCTAAAAGTGAAATTATGATGATTCACCATATAATTTTTCAATCTCTTCCCATTAACTTAACTCCATTTTAGACTGAATATTATGTGGTTACATTCAAAAGTTAAAATAATAAAAATGGTAGCATAAGCTGTATTAAAGTAAATTCATGACACTTGTATATCTTATAGTTGGTGCATGAACATAATCATACTCCTAACAAAACATAATATAAAAGAATTGACTAAGACCCCTAAGTAATCATTTAAAAAAGGTTGTATCAGAAACTCTTATGTGGACAAACGTTACATAGAAGTCATAAAGACGTATTCTCACAAATGAATTGGTCAAAGTAGCAAGCATTAGTCGATTAAATATGCTTTGCAGCTAATGTAATCATAATGAACATATAATAAGATCGAGTAACCATTTACATAACGTTTTGATGTGATCCAAGTAAAATGTGACTAAAAAGTTGTGTAAGATTGTTTAAAAGACGTTTCGATAGTAACCAATATACACATTTATTTTTTATCACCCCGGAAAATTTAAGGGACGCTTCAGGACACATCCATTATTATATAAAAATAAAGAAAAATGATATAAAAAAAGTAAAAAAGTCTCTAAAAATGCTGCTCTCAACTAGTGCAGCATTTTTTGGATATTTTAGAAAATTAATATAAAATTAAATAGGTTATTTTTTTATTCATATTTAAATTATTCTACTACCATGTCGTGAAGCGTCCCTTAAATTTTCCTGGGTGAGAAAAAAAAATCCTGTATAATGATCATATAATTTGCTTGTGTTAACGTTTACAGAACGTATTATTACGACACGGACTTATAACAACTATAAAGTCTTGCTTACTACTTTTAAGGGACTTGAAAGGAAACTAATTACCTTTACATGATTGTCTTACAATTAAATGTCATACTTACATCATTTTGTTATATGACTTATTTTGCTACTTGGGATAGTTGTATCATGACCAACTTGTTTCAATTGTTTTACTTTTTAATTTCCAAGCTTACTAGGAAGTTGAAACCATACAAAACAGTAAAACCATACAGGACTTGAAAGAAAATTAATTACCTTTACATGATTGTCTTACAATTAAAAGTCATACATAATTTTGTTATATGACTATTTTTGCTACTTGGGATAGTTGTATCATGATCAACTTGTTTCAATTGTTTTACTTTTTAATTTCCAAGCGTACAAGGAAGTTGAAACCATACAGAACAGTAAGTATGAATACTTTTTTTTGCGTTTCATTATTTAATGTTTAAAAGTCTCATCAAAGTAATATAGATATCATGATAAATTTTCCACATTAACAAATATTTCGTGTATTTTTATATCAAGCCATTTACCTAAAAAAATACTGAGAACAATTCAGTGAAGACAGAAATATAGGGAAATTAAAGCAATGATATCGGTAAATGTGAAATACACAATTTTCACCAGTATGGAAATTATAAACTAAACTGAGGGTGTGTTCTACATATTAACGTTCAGTTATACAAGGTGGTCAAAAAATTATTTAAATATATTTCATTAAACATATGTTAACATTTATTTAATTCAGCGCCTAAACATAATGTCGATAATAACAAAATATATAAGCCACCCACCCAACTTTTAAGGTGGCCACCGATTGCCGTATCTTTCTGATGCTAGATTTATTGATATATTTGTAAATTTCTCTGTTTAGACTGTATTGATAAAGGAGGACAATAATGTGCGGAGTGATACGCAGTCACCGCCTCCTTCACAACCACCACATCAGCCGCCGCAGACGCCGCAGCCGCCTCAGCCGCCGCAGCCGCCTCAGCCGCCGCGCCGCGCCTGGACTGTAGCCGCTGCCATCGCGTTTACAGCCTCCATCGGAGGAGTAAGTGTACAGTCAATGTATTGCTCTACTGAAAGAATGCGTATTGTCGATTGATCAGGGATGTCGAATAAATAGCAACATTTCACATTATCAACAAAACTGCAATGTAGCCTTGAAATAACACAGGTAACAGGTTGCAGTTCCCCTCGACAGATTTTTGGTTTCTTATATTAGCTTTTGCTTGTGACTTCGGTACATGTAGTTTGTATAACTGGAACCAAAAAAGTTATATGTCATTTAGTAGGGATAGTGGGCAGCGGCTTATTCGTGCAAGGATTGCCCACCGCGCCGCCATTCTAGTCCAAGGCGCGAATTAGCGCAGGAGCGCATTCAGAGCCTCTGGGTGTAGTTGTCCGATTGTTTTTTAACTCGTTCAGAGGCGTTGAACGCATTGCAGCATCCAAATATTTTATCTCCCTCTTTCACATGAATTTTTATTTCTGTCTCTTTCTATCAGATGACATTTTAGATTATGGCCCCCAATATCATCCAATCACGTAAGAGTATTTCAGTAATAAACGTCAGAGCGTTTTACAACCATCAAATTCGACGGTTGTTCGGTTGTAATTCGCCTTGACACTCTAAGGTCTTGAACGGGCCGGTTGTTTCGCCCGGGCGTTCATTCGAAGGCATTGAACGGGGTTAGAGCGAAAAGTTGAACTTTGCGCGAAGGCTCTGAACGCGCTCCTGCGCTTGCGACTCGACAAGTTCCCGCTAGACGCGCGAAGCAACAGCAGCTCCGATCTTCGGATCTGGCCAAACTTAGAAGCGGTAGCGGAAGCGGTAGTGATTTGCGCCGTTACACATACTGTTCATTAAAGCGTAATAAATAGTTCATAGATTTATTTTATCCATTGCGTCGGGGAAGCACCTTAAACAAACCCACGGCAACTTTTCCTGGACGCAGTGTTCCCTGCTGAACCGCGGTTACTAACTTTGGAACAGCTGAACAGATTTTTAACAAATAAAGCATTTGTCCCTATTTCTTCATCATAACATCTCCTGTACGTCCCCACCGAGGAGCTCGAGCCTACCCTAGTTAGGGTGTTTAGGCCTTAGTCAACCACGCTGGCCCAGTTGGTCAATTCCTCGACCGTATTTCTTACTTTCGATTAAAAGAAACCGCATGAAAATCGTTCAACCCGCTTAGACACTATACCACTACAAATGGTAAAGAAGAAAATTAAGAAACTTTCGAACTCCTGGGCAGAATTCTTGGATGTCGCTGAAGAGTTGCTAAACAAATTGGAGCGCCTACAAAACCTTGCTGTTAACTACGTGCTCACATTTTGTATTATATCTTTTTTTATACCTACCTTTCATTGTAAATTGTGTTTTAAATAATGTGTGGGTAAATAACTATTGCGGGTGTCCATGGGCGACGGTATTACTTACCATCAGGTGATACGTCTGCTCGCTTGCCCCCTATCCCATAAAAAAAATAAGATTAGTTTATTAAACGTTTCAAGTGTTTATAAATTGTATTTTCTTTGGGGGGTAAGTACGTGTGGGTCGCACTAACCACATAAATGGGGCTAGAATATTTCTATCAAATCAGTCGTTTGAAACTATCCGCGCGACACATGCATACTTTGCCCTCTCTGATTTTCTTTGGTTTTTGAATGTATATGATGTATTTTCTGCGTTAATTAATAGCCATTAAAAGTTCTTAAATTGTACATTTTGTTTTGGCTTGAGGAAGTATGATTATATGTCTGAATACCGCACTAAACTCAGGTAGCCTTCAATCCTCAAAATCCCAAATTACTTTGATTACTTATAGTTGGTCATAGTTTTCTTTCTCTAAGAATTCTATATGGAAAAGCTGATTTTGCACAAGTTATATGGAATTCATCTATCATCTTTTCCATGCCATCTAAGTTGTCTGCAAACAGCACTATATCATCTGTATAACTTGTCTGTCCGATTTTGGAGGCATGTATCACCCGAGAAATGTTTTCTTACATAACTTTCACTTTCTCGTTTGAGTGGGTCGAGGTAGGGATGTATACCTATGACCTTCAGTGATACTGTTTGGTAATCAATCTGACCATCGATTTTTGTTAACGATATACCCAGAATATAGGTCACTAGACAAATACGACAGTGTTTTTATTTTTTTGGTATCTTAACAAGTGACCGAGTTATAAGCGTTCAAAGTTGCCGTGCCGTCCGGATTTTTAAAGCGAGTCGCGGAACGTTGATGACGTCACACATCGACAGCGGGGAGACGCACGCGCGGCCTGACGTACTTCGTTAGCTCTGTACTACTGGTGCGCGCGATTTTACGTGGCTCTATTCAAATTCAAATTCAAATTCAAAAATCTTTATTCAACATAGGCCTTTACAGGCACTTATTGACGTCAAAACAAAGCAAAACAATCTAATTTAAAGAAATTATATTAACCTTGTATGTGCATACATCCTAAATATACTCAAGATGTCTGCAAATACAAGTAGGAATGAAAAAAAAAAAAAGTTGATTCTACACCTGTTCGGAAATTGGGAGAGCCTTCTCGAGAAGAACAGGCAAGAAACTCGAAAGGTCTAAATTTTTTATCTCCTCTTTTAAATCGCCATTTACAATTTTGGTTTGTTACAGAGTCGTCAATTGGAAGCTGACTCAAAGCAAAAGTTTGAGCTCAACTTCCATTACAAGAATAGATGTGTTAATTCACATTATATAAGCTATCTCTGAGAGAAGTGCGTGAACTTAGATTATAAATAAATTGCTCTCACTGAACGTTTCTTTGAAACAAAACGCAATACATTGTTAAATATTAGAATTGAGAGTTCAAACCCAAGCTTTTTTGTCCGTCATGTAATCAGACACTTTATAATATGCTTTTTTAATAAGTACATCTTTGATTGCAACTTTAAATTTGTTTAAGCTAAGTTCTTGTATACAACTTGGGATTTTATTGTAGAAACGTATACACAGGCCTCTAAAAGAATTATTAATTTTTTGGAGCCTGGTATTTGGTAAAGCTAACATATTCTTTTGTCTAGTATTAACTGAATGAATATCACTATTTTTACAAAACACATGAATATTCTTACGAACATATATTAGATTCTCATAAATATATTGCGACGCTACTGTCATAATACCAATTTCTTTGAACTTTTCTCGCAAAGAATCTCTCATTTTAAGGTTATAGATTGCTCGAATAGCCCTTTTCTGCAGTACAAAAACAATCTGAATGTCGGCAGCATTTCCCCACAACAAAATACCATACGACATCACACTATGAAAGTAAGAAAAGTATACAAGTCTTGCTGTATCAACATCAGTCAGTTGACGTATTTTCCATACAGCGTGAGCTGCAGAACTAAGTCTCTTTGACAATTTATCGATATGTGGGCCCCATTGCAGCTTAGAATCAAGTGTGATCCCAAGAAATACTGTGGTGTCCACAGGGTCAACACCTATATCCTTTATTTTTACAGTGGTGTGAACCTCTTTGACATTGGGTAAAACAAATTTTATACATTTTGTTTTCCCTTCATTAAGTGACAGGTTGTTCACATTAAACCAGTGAACAATTCTTGAGATAGAATTATTTACATCGTCATTAATTTGCACACCTCTTTTAATTTTAAATAAAAGTGAAGTATCATCTGCAAATAATACCATCTCATGTCTATCCTGTACAAAATCAGGGAGGTCATTGACATATATAAGAAATAGAAAAGGACCAAGAATCGAACCTTGCGGAACTCCCATTTTAACTGCAGAACCTTGAGACCTTTTTCCATTGATGTCTACTTTTTGAATCCTCCCACTTAGATAAGAGATTAGAAGATCAAGTGCAGTGTCACGAAACCCATAGTGGTGTAATTTTCTGATCAAGATTTCGTGATAAACGCAATCAAATGCCTTGGACAAGTCACAAAAAATGCCTAACGCATCGTGTGAGTCTTCCCAGGCTTCGAATATATGTTGTATTAACTCAACACCAGCATCGGTTGTTGAGCGACCCCTCCTAAAACCAAATTGTTTACAGTGTAGAAGATTATTCCTATTAAAATAACTTTGCATTTGCTCCAACATTATTTTTTCAAAAATTTTGCTAAAAGTAGGTAGCACAGAGATAGGTCTAAAATTACTGGGGTCTGATGTGCTACCAGATTTATGTAAAGGAATAATTTTACTTAGCTTCATAAGATCAGGAAATACACCACAGTCAATGCAATCATTAAAAATGTTAGCAAGTATTGGAGCTATTGTTTCAATTACGGATTTAGTAACATCAACGGAATTGCCCCACAGATCCGCAGTTTTCTTTTTATTTAAAGTTTTAAATGACTTTGTTATATCAATTCCACTAATGTGTACAAATTTGAATTTATCATTACAAACTTTAACATGATCCTTCACTATAGATTCAGCAATAGCGGGGGATGAATCCAAAGACTTTGTGATTGAGACTGGAATATCAGTAAAGAACTTTTCAAATTCTGCAGCTACTTCTGTGTCAACTGTTACCTTCTTACCATCAACATTCAAACAATATTGATTATTAGTAGTTTTAGCTTTTCCAGTTTCATTATTTATAATATTCCATGTCATTTTAATTTTATTACTACTGTTTTTTATTTTTGAACTTAAATAATTAGATTTAGCAAGCTTGCAAACTTTTTTGAACACTTTGGAATAAGTTTTTACATAAAGTTTAAATTCATCACTAGTATTGAATGAGCGTTCATTGTAAAGTTCAAAAAGTTTTATTCTGCTTTTGTGAATACCTGGTGTAGCCCATTCACTAAAAGCTAAAGTGCCATCAACCGATATAGTCTTTGGAATAAAAATATTTTTAAATTCAGAACAAAATGTATGAAAAAAGTTTTCATATAATTTATTTGGATTTTCTTCATAACCTATATAATTTAATTTAATACCAATATTATTTTTCAGCCGTTCTAAGCGACCAGCAGTCTTTGGTACAACAGTGATATTCTTTTTTTCCATGCTTTTACATTTAAGTGGAATGGTAACAATTTGTCCAGAATGGTCAGATTCTAAATTATTAAAAACTCTTCTTGCTAAAGGAACAATATTTGTATAAATATTGTCAATGCATGTGGCAGACGATTGAGTTGTTCTTGTTGGCTCCAAAAATAAATTTCCAAGGTTATATGACCAAAACAGATTTTTAATCCTAATAGATAAACTAGAATTTTCTAATAAATTAATATTAAAATCACCACAAACAATGGTTTGTTTTGTGGAACTACACACTTTTTTCAATACTTCATCCATAGTATCTTCAAAAAGGTCATATAATCCTGAAGGAGGCCTGTATATACTTAATACAATAATCTGGTCCAGCTCCACGCAGGCTATTTCTATTGTTCGCTCAATCGAAAGACTCACAATATCCTTACGATCCTTAAATTTCAGCTTTTTATCTAATATTATTAAAGAACCACCACAAATTGATTTTTCTCGACTGAACGAACTACCAACCAGATGATTGCTGAAATTAAACATGAACTGATAACTTTTAAGCCAGTGTTCAGTTACACAAAAGATGTCTACATTACTACAGTTCAAGAATAATTCCACTTCCAGATCCTTGCCTAACATTCCTTGAATGTTCTGGTGCACCAGGTTGATAAGATTTACTTTATTTTTGTTTTCAAATGGGTTTTGCAATACATTTACAAAGTTTTCAGTATCTTTTCTACCTAATGATAAGCAAGAGGATGTCTCTTTTGTCTCATTACTTAATTTAAAGATTTATTAAAAATATCATCAGTAACATTACTGACAGTCGTTTCACTACCACAGTATTGCTCAATAGGAGCAATTTCAGTACTTTGAGTGGGCTGCTCAATAAAAGCATTGTCAGAGAAAGAATTTATAGCCATGTTTTTGGCTAGTTTGTAAATAAAATCTTAGCGAAATAGCTAATTGTTTTTTATAGAATGTTGATAGATATAATCTATCTTCTGTCAAATAAGCTTTAATACATGTCAGTTTGTTGAAGTCAATAATATGGAATTTTTTCGAATAATTTGTCATTAAATCTAATGTCAAATTAAGTTTGTATCTAATATTATTTTCATGTTGTGACAAACGATTATGGTAGGGAAGGGTAAACATTATTATTTGATTAACATGTAAATTATTTAAATGAGAACAAAAATGTTTTAGTACTTTTTTGTTCAAATTACCCCTATTTCCCAAGATCATAACCAGTTTGTCATTAATATCAAACTTATAACTATTAATTTTATTTGCAATATCATGGAAACTTGAGCCAGGCATACAATAATTAATGACACTAAAATCCAACTGATTTGTCAATAACTGGCCCATACCTTTGCCTATGTCATCACAAAAAATAATACATTTAGGCTTAGACACAGACATCTTACAATGAAAACTAGATTGCTCATTGACTGGTGACTGACATACAATACTATGAGCGGAGGATGTATGACTGGGTGCATTGTTATTATTTGTGACATTGCATTCTGTTATTGAAATATTCTCACTTGCAGTCAAAACTAACTAACTAACTAAGTCTAAGGTGTGAATCAACATTATGCCATATAATAAATACTATGTAGTATCTATGTGTACAAATTCAACTATTAGAACGCCTACAAAACTATTTTTTGAAGTGCCATTGAATGCTAAAAGGCGTAAAAAGTGGACGAACGTTATGAAACGGGCCCTAAGACCGTTGGATTTTGTTGTGATGACCATTTCGATGTAAGTAAAATAATAATAATAATAATTTTTATTTATATCTTCACAATGGCTTACATTATAGGTACTACATCTTATTCTCTAACTACTATATTTTATTTAAATGACAAGCCTGTGTGACAAAATTCCGGCCCTCCACCCTCTAGGATTAAATCAAACTAAATAAACATATTAAATACTTAGATAATAAACATAATAAAAACATTTTCATAATAAATTTATACATATTATATTATTTTTTTTATTATAATATGTAATTAGATATTCTAAGCTTTGGGGTACCTATTACCTACTAGAAAATAACCTATAACTAAGTTGTATTACGAGGTTTTTTGGTGTAATGTCTTCTTTTTGTCACTTTTTAAACCACATAGGTATGTATGATTAAATGGTAAAATGAAGGTAACCTTCATTTTACCGTCAACAAAAGTCAACATAGGTACCCAATTTTATAGAAAAACTAACGGCCGCCCGCGGCTTCGCGCGCTTGGTGTTTGGTTTCTTTATCGCGCCACAGCAGCGCCTTCTGGCGACGCGATTAATAGTAGCTGAGCTGCTGAGTGTTTTACGCGAATCCTGATGGAACTATAATTTTTTGCTGGATGAAATCTCTTTTTCTGTAGGTACATCTACAACGTGTATATGCAAAATTTCAAGATGATCGGTTGAGCATTTCAGGTGTGAAAAAGTAACAAAAATAAATCAACAAACTAATTCACTTTCGCATTTATAGTATTAGATGGGATTAGGATACGATTCATGTTACCTAAACATGTACACTTACCTATAGACACTCACCCGTTAGTAGGCACCTACTAACTTTTGAATGAGTATCTTAGACCTGCGGGTATTTGATTTGCTTGTTGGTCCTATATAGGTACGTCTATAGTAATTACCATTTCCCAGTTGTTTTTTTTACCAAGCTGAACGCTTTTTAATAACTCTCCCACCGTTGGGTGCACAACGAGATCTCCTGGGGTTCTCCACCCAAAAAAACCCCTTGGATGTACTCTCTGTCTCCGGAGGTCCAGCGGGAGGTAAACGGTACCGATGGTCCATGGCGGTGATTGGACACCGTTTGCTACCTACCTAATCCTAAATAGGTGATACCTACGTATCTATTCTGTTGATTAGCTTTTATTGTAACTTCATAAACTTGTTAACTTTCAAACCATTGGCCATTTTTTGCCGAAAGCATCGGTAAATATTTGGCCTTGACATTTTTTGTATGAAAGTTGCTAAGCACAACCTAGGCAATACCACAGAACACAACTGGCAATCTGGTGGCTCCCCTTGGCGTAACGGCAGCTAGTCCGCCAGGATCGTCCCCGGTCTGATGGCTCGGAGAAGTGGCCTTCCCGATCCCGAGTTATTTTACCATATGGGGCGTAAAGATTCCGGCGGAGGCTTTGAATTAGTGAATTAGCCACCGGTGAACCGCAGACCGGCATACGGGTACACGGGGCTCGTCACTCTTTGCGCCAGTATCGATAAATCGCATTATTCCGCCTCAAAAAAAGGCAATACCACAGAAAATACACTTGATTGTAGGTATGTACACTAAACTGTTTGACTTCATGAGTCGTAGAACATACATTTGTAGGAGCTACAAAAAAAAATTTAACTATGCATGTAACTATTATTTCAGATTGAAAATGACATGGAAAATTAGGTCAAATATAAATTGGTTGGAGGAAGACTAGTACTAAAAAAAGATGCTTGCCCTCTTAAGTTTTCTTGTCAGCAAAAGACAGTTAAAAAATTAACGATATGTAGTGCAAAAACGTAGGCAAAAAGAACTGATTCACAAGATACTCCATGAAGATATCCCGAATCCGATCACTTCCGAACATATTGAGGAAATATTTTATTTCAGTTTGAGTCCTCGCATTTCCGCTGCTATGATCTATTTTCGGAAAAAATATTGAGTCACCATAAAACTGTCTACTTTTGGTAAATTATCTGATTGACCTTGTGGAAATCCTTTCTCCATTATTGTAATTATAAGGCTAATAAACAATAAAAGTCTAGTTACACGGAGCGCAGTAGGTGGTAGTTTTCCAATTACAGAGCATAATGCGACTCAGTGGCGCACAATGCCGAATTATGCTGATGCTTAATTGGAACGTGAATTAGTTTTCAAATGCACCAGCAGAGTGCGCTAAGTTCAGTGTTGAAAAAAAGAAATATTCATAGAGTTAGCAATATGTAACCTCATTCATGTGTAAATAATGTGGTATACATAATAATTGGTTGAAAACTATTTACGGTTATTTTAAGTTATTTGGATTTTGATTATTTCATTAACATTTTTTTTGTTTTGAGTATTTTTTGTACCTTCATCCATACTTATATTTATTTTTTTAACACAGTTTGAATTAACTTTGATTATTTCAAAAAAACTACAATGAAACGAAAGCTTTAAAAATTTTTCAACAATAAATAATATTACTAACGATTATATATAAATAAAATAGTGCTAACAGACGATCCGATTTGGTTGGATCCAACGTGATCCAACCAAATGAGGAGCCGACGCGCCTACAGACGGTCCGACGCGGTTGGCAATCCAACATTAGGGATGCCCTAAAAAGTATTATGTACCTATATCGATATCGATACAAAATACTATTTTGGCCAATACAAAAACATGATTTGTCTTTGCGAATCTCAAATAAATTAACACCTTTTGTTAATATTTTATAAAGTTTATAAAATTTGTTTATAAAGAATAATTAAATAGGTACAGGTAGATTTCATGGTTGTCCTTAATTTTTTGAGGTAATGTTTGTTAGAAATATTTATTTCCTGTGATCCGACTCTATCGATCGGTATCATAAAAATCCCGATCCAGACAGTTGATTATTTAGCAGTCTTTGAATGCGGTTGGATTTGTTTTTGAATTTAAAATTATGAATTCTTTCCGCAAAGTTATATCTACGGTATTTAATGTACTTTTCCTCCATGTGGCACCATTCGTTCCATTCGTTTGGGAACTATGAAGCCACAGCCAGACATCCAGCCAGATACACAGACACACAGATACCTAAAATAAGACCTATACCTATAGATTAAAAAATTATCGTACTCGTAAAAATATTGAAAGAAAAGTATCAATACTTCAAATTCAAAGTGTAGAGTATTTCAACGTCAGTCAGTGACTTGAAAACAGCAACAAATTAAGTAGGTGTGTATAAACAATAATAAAAAAGCATCTGTAAATTCACAAATTAAAGTTTATTATATTAGGTAGGTACTCATAAATAGGGTTATGTCTGTTATTGATTATATAAATAATCAACTAGCAGGATGTACAGTAAGCTCCTATTCAAGCTTTACATTGACACTACGAATACCGCCACTATTACAAGGGATATAAGAACGATCCCAAGGTCAAATAGCTTGACAAAGAGCTTACTGTACAATGCGTAACTAAACGTGCGAAAATAAATAAATAATGAAACACGGTTGCCCTGTTAAAACACAAACAAAAGTAAAACAAAATTTTTGCAACATATTTTTTTCTCTACTTTGTGGTTTGGCAGGACAGCAGTCGAGTCATTTTAGTTTACTAAATTATTAATTTATTACTTTAAGCACACATAATTAAATTAAACCACAAAGTATCGATACTTTTGTCTTTTGTCGTGTCCCTACTTGTCGGATGAGCGATCGGGCCGTCGAGCATCCAACAAGCTAATAATAATTATGTCGGGCCGACAGCCGTACACACGTTCCAATTTGATTGGGGTCGGGCGGTTGGCTCCAACCAAATCGGATCGTCTGTTACGGCTATAAAACATTTCGATCAATGCCAACTTAAAGAAAAAACACTTGTTAATTTTCTGTTACTGAGTTGGTATCGATTGCACGCATCACACGAAAACATTACTTTTGAGAGTGCTCGATTGTGCGAAGTGTTGCTGTAGTTGAAACATTCAACGTTAAGCATTATGCCGCATAATGCGCTCTAGTGCTGTAATTGGAAAACTACCGGTATGTACGACACAAAACCACAAGACGCAGAGCAACTGCGACTAGCGAGCGAGCGGCTGCCGGCTGTCGATGTGTGACGTCACCTACTTAGAGCGCGCGTACTTGAAAATTTAAATAGCGACCGTAACTTTCGGCGTTAATAACTTTGGAAATACTGCATCGATTTTAATGAAACAAAAACTATTGACATGTACATAACCATAGCTCTTATCTAATGTGTGTTTTATTTTATTTTTCAAACCTATCGGTCACATCAATTCTAAGTATAATAAATAATGTCCTCTCAACCAATATTTGATCAAATCTCAACAGAAACTAGCCATGTGCGCGGGATATCCTTCATTCGTATAGTCGGATGGGACGGTTAGCCAAAGCCATCCTCCAGATCCCAAAACCTCGAACGCTTTCAACTCTCGATTGCCTGGAGAACTACTGGACGTGGACATGTATAAGGACTGATTTGTAGAAGCTGTCCTCATGGTGGGTCAAAAGTTTTTAAACCCAGTCATACGGATCTCAGGGGCGACAGTGAAAGTGATGGAGGAAAGGTGTGGAATGGATCTGCAGTTTCTGAAGATGCTCGTCGGAATCTAGACACCTAAGTGTCAGACTAGCGACATACGTTAATTTAAGACAAAACGTATTAGAGAAGATCTCGAGCGTTACTAGGTCTCTAAAGTATATGCAAGAGATCTGTTGCCTAAACTAAGCCTACAGATGAAGCTGAAAACAGAGGACGGCTGAGTAGCTAGGTACATTCCGACCAGCTGGCATAAAAAGGTCGCATCGGCATCGTGATATGATAATAATTCGAATCATTTTGGTAGTTTATGAATATAATGACCAACATGTTGGTAATCTGTTTGTATGTATAAATGGTAACCGCTACTGACTGACTTATCTATCAACGCACAGCTTAAACCACTGAACGGATTGCGCTGAAATTTAGTACACATATAGCTATTATGATGTAGGTGTGCGCTATGAAAGGATTTTCCAAAACTCAGAAGTTTGTATGGAGCGAGAAACTGACTGACTGACATATCAACGCACAGCCTAAACCACTGGGTATTGAGATTCCAAATTTGGCACATAGGTTAGAGGTGCACTAAGAAAGGTTTTTTCAAGTCACCTCCTAAGGAGTTGAAACGGGGCTCCAGAGTTTGTATTTTATTCGAAACTTCACAGGAGTACTCCTATTAAATGAGTTAACACGTGTTTCAGTTTATTTTCAGAATTCACCCCCTAAAAGTGTTGTCAAAGTGTGAAAATTAACATGGGTATCCTATGTATGGATTATTGGGTCGCTAATTGCGAAAATAACAATGGTTTTAAAATCCAACGTGGTAGACGTGAACTACCACTTTTTATATCTTCTTTTAAATATGGAAAAGAACAAAATGATGACTGACTGACTTACATATCAGCGTAAAGCCCAAACCATCGGGTCCAAAGATGCAAAATTCGACAAGTAGGTTCCTTATTATGAGGCTTAAACCAAGCTTAAACCTCATAATATGCCCCGCCGTGCTTTGTATTAGGTACTAATAATGTATGGACTCCTGTCTCACGCTATTCGTTAGACGGTAGCTTTGGTAGCCTAAGCAGCCTTGGCTTCGTACTCTGTACGATAAATCCTAAAAAATCCCATATTTCTATTTTCTTTTAGCATATCGTTACATATGTTCGAACAACAGCTGATGCACGCGGATATTTGTTGACACTGCTGTGGAATGTGAATTCCGCCCCTTGCCGTGTCTATTATAACTGAGATGTAGCCGCTTACGATGCGCCTCATACCCCATTGAAACTCAACATACACTAGATAGAATTAACTTTTCTTTCCAAGTATCAGTATACACTAGGCAAATTTAAGTTTTAAACGAGCCCCCCCCCCCCCCCCCAACGAAAAGTTATACCTACGCCTATGCTAGGAGGCACATCGTTGATAGGTTCCACACATAGTGGACTAATGATCTTGGAACCGAAACAGAGCATTGGAAAAATGATCAAAATACTGGCGCTTATAGATTGTCATTAGTTCTGAATTTTGAAACTGCAATTATTTTATCAAAGCTTGCCAGAGATCTAATGCCATAAATGTTTCTTTACAGGTATACTTTTACAACCGGCTCAGTGATGATGAAAAGAAACCGATTCAAGAGAACAAAGGTAAGGAGCTTGATGATTTTATTGGATTGTAATGAACTGTGTCAATCCTGAGTGAGCAATTTTTTTACATCTTTGATCAATTTCTAACATCTTCAATAGTAAATGAAATTGTAAACCTTGAGCATTATCCAGGGTGAAGGTAAAGGTGAGGGCCTAGTTGAGTCATATACACGCTCGTTGCGTTAAACTTAAAATGCATAGAACGGCGATGGCTGAAATTACGAAAATGACTTCTTTTTTTACATACTACAGGGAAGCTCTTGGCCTTCATCTCACCAGCAGGCGTAGCACGAGCTGCCAAGACGGGACTTAAGTCACGCGTTATCTCACAATTTCAGTGACATAATCTCTATGTCTTAAAGTGTAGCACGGCGGTGCGTATTTATGCTGCGGTCCGAAAACAGCACTCACAGTGCTAACGATTATAATCGCCTGATTCAAATTAAAAAGAACACTAAAAATTAGCGCTGTAAGTTCACGATGGCGTATGACGTTAACGATGGCGTCATGTGGCTCTTCATGCCGGCTAACATAAGCGCGCACAATATTCCGGGACGCGTTTGAGCGCACTAATAGTGACTCTTATTGATTTTCGGAACGCAGCCTTAGTGACAGACGTGATAAAAATTTCTCTCTCCTCAAGAGATACGTGTCATTGAGTCTTATCACAAATTTCTTGGCAGCCCGTGCTACGCCTGCTGATGGGAAGTGCTGATAAGGCCGAAGGTGGAAGCGAGCTTTACCTGGAATCCTCAACAACTGAGGAACTGGCTATCTTATCTCTAATTATCGGAACACAACAATGCTATTAACATAGTTATTATGGCGATAAAGGAGGTCGCCCACTCGATGTACCGAGGTACACTACAAGGAAAAAAATCTCTATAATACGCTGAATAATATAGTAACTCCATTTTTTTCTAGTTATTTGGAAACGATTAAAAATCTTTTTTGATTGAAAGAAAAAACGCCGTCTTAAACCCTATAATCACAGATTACATATGCTTTATAATTATAACAATATAAATTACTGCCATCTATTGTCGGGTTTTTGAATTTTTGTGACGCGGTCAACTAATAAGCACTAGATGTGCTTTTGCAGCAGATTCGAATTTGCTTATTTTATTTAAAAACGTTATCGAATTTAGTTCGAAAACAATATGTTTGTATTTCGAATTAAAGCATTAAGCAGTTACGACTTTATTTCTACAAAATTAGTCAATCATTTATTACATTCCCGTTTGACCCAAGCTGTGCCATCTATGCAGTTGGATGGAACTAATTAAAGATTTTGTATTTCAACATTTTGTGGCGTTTTGTTTCATGCGCAGAGACAGTTAATTTGCAAGTTACAATTATTACTTTTTACTTTTGAATGTTGTAATCCCATTAACATGCTTTTTTTAAATAAGTGCGGATAAATCAAAACTTAAACAATTATTAACTAAAATAAACTATTTGGTAAACACTAAGGTAAACGGTGGTAGCTAGCCAGGCGGGCTCAGAAGCCCTCTACCACTAACCAAACCAAACAGAAAAGTTTCTGCCCCCATGGGGAATCGAACTCCGGACATCCCGATCAACGCTCGGTGGTGTTAACCACTAAACCGCGGAGGCGGTTAATTTATTAATTCCCACATATTGGCGTTTTATTTGTTTCAACACTTTCAACGACGCGAACGCGTATGCGAGATTGGCTAGAGGCTTTGGAATGGAAAACGGAAATACAAGTTGGTGTGTTGTTCTTGAATCGGTAAATTTGTATGTAGTAGTAATTAATTATTATATACCGTTTATGTCAGATACAGCGGCAGACAGGACGGCGGACAAGCCATTGGTTCCGTATCCAGCGGACGGCGGCCAGTTCCCAGAGCAAGTGACGTTCTTGGTGGTGGGTGCTGGCACCGCCGCTTTCGCTGCCATGCGAGCGCTGAGGGCCGCGCGCCCCGATGCACAGGTATCGCCCTGCTCACCACACTCACCCTCATACAGTACTGCACACATACCATCTCACACATCGGCCGCAAAATATAGTTGCTTCAACTTTGTAAATCCACGCCGCCCTGCTCAGCACAGTTATCTTCAGTACTGCACACATACTGTCGCACACATCGGCCGCAAAACATAGTTGCTAGAACTTTGTAAAGCCACGCTAAACGAGGTTGATTTTATTACAGACTAGTAAGTCCGACAGACGTTGTCCTGCCCGAATACAGCGCCACCTACAGGGTTCAATTTTACTTATACATAAATTTTCCCTGAACCGTAAGGATTGGTCTGGCTATTTAAGAGTTTTTGCGAGACTAATACACAGCGTTTCATTTTTATATTGATTATGATATGATGAGATTATGACCGTACGGACTTGACTGAACTGGTGTAATTTATGTAACTAACAATTTTTTGGTAGTGAAATTAGTGCCGTAGATGCTAGAGGAGCCGGGTATCTATAAACGGTTATTTTTTTATCACCCTGGAAAATTTAAGGGACGCTTCACGACATGGTATTAGAATGATTTATATATAAATAAAAAAAATTACTCCCTTACTTAATTTTATATTAATTTTCTAAAAAATCCAAAAAATGCTGCACTAGTTGAGAGCACCATTTTTTGTGAATTTTTCATTTTTTTTATTTTTTATTTAATAATGGATGTGTCCTGAAGCGTCCCTAAAATTTTCCAGGGTGATAAAAAAATAACCGTGTATAATACAGGGTGTAAAAAGACGTATACCGAAGCCCGCGTCTACGCATTCAGACCATTAAATAAAGCAATATAACGAAAAATCAATGATGTGAAATGAAATTAATTTTTAGGCTTAAAAAAACAACGACAATAAATAATAATACTACGCAATGTAACGCGTGCCCGCGCCTGGCTTGCGCGTCCGGATATCGCGTCGGTGCTAGTGAGTCAGTGTGAGTGCGTGTAAAGCAAGGCGAGTTTCCCGCGCAAGAGATTCCTTTTCAGTCATAAATTTTGTGAAGAAATACAGATTTTTTCGTAGATGTTTCTTTGGACGAAAATTATCAAAATACATTTCGAACAGTTTTGTATAAAAATCATAGAAAAAGAAAATCGTAACTTTAACCTTGAATATCTCGGCAACTATTCGTTTCACAACCATGGTCTACTAGAAGACAAAAACAATAGTGATGATGGGAGCAATACGTGGGTTTCGGCTTCGGTGCCGGTCTTTTTATACAAGGCTCAAGTGGAGTTCGTATCAGGTGCTGCTGGTGGGCGAGGAGACGGCGGTGCCGTACATGCGGCCGCCGCTGAGCAAGGAAGTGTGGCGGGAGCCGGCGCTGGCCGCGGGCGGCGAGGGCCAGGAGAGGGGGGCGGAGGAGACGCTGACGTTCAGGTAGGGGTGTCCACTCAGAAAATACATCGATGTTTTTTTTCGATGCAATACATCCGAAGCTATCTATTACTCATACGACAGTACTTGTACGCGCGCCTGTTGCGGTTAAGGGTGTTCAAGGAATCTATGTAACTATTAAGACAAAAAAACGACATTTCATGCAAACTTTTGCTGATTCAGTCATTGCTTATTAAAAAAAACTTAAGGGAATGTGACAATAAACACTGAAAAATCGAAAACAAATAAATCGTGTTAACACCTTGTAAAAATTGTTTATATTAAAAAGTATCTACAGTCAGCAACATATCA
The DNA here is from genome assembly GCA_963935595.1 of Schoenobius gigantellus. Classification (NCBI taxonomy): domain Eukaryota; kingdom Metazoa; phylum Arthropoda; class Insecta; order Lepidoptera; family Crambidae; genus Schoenobius; species Schoenobius gigantellus. The sequence continues at coordinate 40,785,535 of OZ012541.1, read as the reverse complement.
AACTTTACGTTTGCATTACGAAAGTTGTCGCTATACGCGCGACACAAGAGAGGTTTCAAGGTCTTCAATGTATAGTCTGACACGTTGCCGTGTGTTCAAACGAAATAAAAATACTCCACAACGTTTGTTTTCCGTGGTACCATTAGATGGTACCATCAATGGTACTACGGAAAATAAATCCGGTAAAGTCCTATATCCAGTGTTCTTTTGAAAGAGTTTGCATAAACAAAAGCTTATTTACGTTTTCCCTTTCGAAGATTTAATTGTATGACTTCTCTAATTGTTCGAAAACAACTGAAACAGTAATAATAAATAGGTATATATTCATTAGCTGGCTACCATCGATTCGATGTTTTAATGAAAACACATCGAGTATTTCAACAGATTTTCAAAACATCGGATCGATTCGATGCATCGTATTATAAACATCGAGTGAATTCGAGGCATCGATGTATATATCGAATATCCCTACGTTCAGCCAGTGGAACGGGCGGCGGCGCGCGCTGGCGTACGAGCCGCGCGCGTTCTACACGCCCGTGGAGGAGCTGGGTAGTGGGGGTGGGGGTGGGGGTGGAGCTGTGGCGTGTGCGCGCGGCTGGCGCGTGCGCAGGCTGGACGTGGAGCGGCGCGAGGCGGAGCTAGTGGCGGCGGGCGGCCGCTCCGCCACCGTGCGGTACCAACGCTGCCTGCTGGCCACCGGGCCCGCACCACCCGCTTCAGGTGTGTTCTTAACCGATTTCAAAAACACAGAAAAGTTAAAAATAATATAAGAATAGGTACAGACAACATCACACTTCTATATTGAAGTCGGTGACAAATTTTAACACTTTCTAGGAGATCATCGTTTGGCACCGATTTCAATATAGAAGTGTGATGTTGTCTGTTCTGTACTTATTCTTATATTATTTTTAACTTTTCAGTGTTTTGAAGTCAGTTTTTAATTTTTCTAAAATATTTTATTTTTAATTACTGAAAGACGGCTCAATGGTTATGGTTTGTTTTTTACACATTTAAGACTGGCAAGTTAGTAACTTAATTTTAATTTAAAATGAGATTTTAGTTTCCATTTTAGTGCTTCAAACCCCTGTTCCCATTTACACAGAAAGACTGTTATATAAATATGCATACTTCTTGTTTATCTATATATACATACAGATACTTACGTATATGTATAAAAATCTCGCGTCACGATATTTGTCCGGGATAAACTTTGAAACTACTTAACCGATTTTACTGAAGTTTGGCTTGCTGTATGTAATTTTCTGATTAGGTTTTTGATAAAGTAGAAAAATAAAAAAAAATAAGTGTCCAATATTTTTTTAATAGTCTGCATGATAGACATTCATCCAATTCTATACAATTCTATACATATTGTTACTTTTATTATGAGGGCGTCCGCTGAGCAGAATGGACGTCCGCGCGGCGTACTGTTTCATGCAAATTCATAAAGCAACGCTGCCTAATGCGGGTTGCCTGTCGCACGCGTCTCGGGTGACGGAGTTTGCCGCTCGCGGGACGGTTCTCTAGTCTATATCGTCTTTTTTCTAATTAGTAAGTCATCAAATAATCCATGACGGACATAATATAATAATCCATGATAAAGTCGGTAGCCCACGAGTTCGACGGATGCCCGCATAAAGTTCGATCCACAAAGATCAGTGAGGTCACAGGCCCACCACGTGATGATTATTCTTTCATACATTTTCTATGAACGTAACCACATCTGTTATTAAGTGTCCGTGGTGACATGCGGCTCTGAGTGACGTTCATAGAGAATGGCTGAAAGACTAAATATCACGGTAGCGAAACTGTGATATCACAGATCTGTGTACAATCAGCCGTAACTGATTTGTCTATGGATGACATTTGTCAGAATTCCGTCGAATTAAAAATCAGACTATAGCTTATGAATATGGTACGCAACAAATCGCAGTATACATTTTTATGCCACATTTTGCGGGAGGCGAGGTAAACACGCATTTCACACTACGAAAATCTAGCATTGACAAATTAACGTGTATCTACGCAATCGCCCGCAAATCATGCCCGTGTACTGTGTTTAGCTACCAACGTACCATTCTATTTTTCTATCGTAACGGCATAAAAAAATACTTCAAAATTGTACTTAAATAAAACGCGTTTATGTATATTTTATACATACATGTGATAGGAAACGCCATAGTCTTGAAGATTTGAGTTACCGGATAGCCTTTTGCAAGAGGAGACAGCACAATTAACCATTTTTTACTAGCTCTCACTTGCGATACGAAACGACACCTGATGGCAGCGGCCGTGCGTCAACTAGTTTTATATAACGTGTATGGTCACATATGGTCAACGGAAATTGGCAGAGGGGTTCGCCCAGCCTCGCCATCTCCCGTCCGAATGCTCTAAGGTGCGTGGTTACGTGGCAGACGCGCGGGAGGGGCCTGTGTTCCGCGCGCACAGCTTGCGGGAGGCGCGGCGGCTGGCGGCGGCGCTGGAGGGCGCGGAGGCCGCGGCGGGCGCGCGGGGGGCGCGCGTGGCCGTGCTCGGCGGCGGGCTGCCGGCCTGCGAGCTGGCCGCCTCGCTGGCGCAGCGCTGCAGGGACACGGGCACAAGCACTGAAGTTATACAGGTGAGAGGGACGCGGTAGAACGTACGGTGCGCTGGTGACCGCTTCGTTAGTGCCCTTTCAAGCTCATCGTTTCAGCCAAGAGACGCCCACTGTTGGACATAGGCCTCCCCTAGGGATCTCCAAACCGATCGATCCTACGCCTCCCGCATCCAGCGGCTTCCCGCGACCTTCACCAGATTGTCGGTCCACCTTGTGGGACCTACTCGTACCAACTCTGCGTCTCCCGGTACGCGGCCGCCACTCGAGGACCTTTTCGCCCCAACGGTCGTCAGTCCTGCGAGCTATGTGTCCTGCCCGATGCCTAAGGCTAGCAATTATTTGGGCTATGTCGGTGACTCTAATTCTTTTATGGATCTCTTCATTTCTGATGCGATCGCGCAGAGAAACCCCGAGCATAGCCCTCTCTATTGCCTTTTGAGTAACATTGAGCCTTCTGATGAGACATTGTAAGCGGCCACGTCTCAGTTCAGTACGTCATCATTGGCAACACGCACGAATTGATGACTTTCGTCTTCAGACACTGCGGTAGATGGGCAGAGAGCCGAAGCTCGATCACTCTTATTACCACGTCTTCGTATGCATTAACTATTGCACCTGGACGCAATGCACCATAAACGTGCGTGGAGGAATGTACTATATTTTTGACGCAAAACGTAGCATGAACACCAAAGCACGATATGATAAAGCGGTTTATCTTGATGTACTGTCAAAATACAATAAAAACGTATTGTATTTTGACAGTTCATCGCGGTAAACCGCTTTATCATATCGTGCTTTGGTAGTCATGCTACGGGGGCTGGGAAGCTCTCGGTATTCATCTCAGACTGTAGGATGTGACGATAAAGGTGGAAGTGAGCTTCACCTGGACTCCTATCAACCAAGAAACAAGCTTTATTACTTCAAAGGGTCGGAACACGACAATACTCTAAATAACATTGTTATTATTAGAAAAACTTCTGCCCCCATGGAAAGCGAACCTCAGACCTCCAGATCTAATTACTGGTCCACGGATGCGGTTTAAAATATGCGCCTTGTACTTCGTCTACGTGCGTATCGAATTGCGCGAGTTAAATCGCGACGAATTCGCCCTTTCTGGAGGAGATCTAATAGTCTTATTGCTTGACGAAAACATGTTGATAGATAAGAATTTTGAACTAAAATCATTCGTTCGATTGAATGTCTCAATATCATTCGGACCGCTAGCCGAAGGGAAACGTTTGGTATCAAGATAGTTGGCTTCTAATTAAACGGCTAAAGAAGCGAGTTGGACGCGACAGATTTATAGCGGTGAGACGCCGCTCGATGGGATCCTGCCTGCGTACTTGGGCGCGGAGGTAGCGGAAGCGCTGAGACGCGCAGGCGTGCGCGTGGTGCGGGGGGAGGAGGCGGTGGGGGGGAGCGTCGCCAGAGATGCGGACGTCGTCGTCGACTGCACGAACGAGTTACCCGCCGTCGACCTCGCCGCGTCCTCCGGTCTAGAGACACATCAAACGCTGGGTAACTTGAACTTACATTGTTGCTAGAAAACGTTATTTTGGTTATTTGAAATTTTGGTGATAATAATACATAGTCCAACTTATAGTTGATAAAGATAAAGATTTGTAATGTCTAATGCGTAACACACATAATACACAATTTTTATATCAAGACGGACAGAAGAAACAGTCAATATAAAACTATGATAGGTATCACGAGCACAGTTTAGAAAGGGACGCATCACAAGAGAAATAGGCAAGAACACAATACTAATAAAATTAAGCGTAGCGAAAGCAATAACAATACCGAAGGGATGGCAAGAGATAACATGCGCTTCGCGTCGTGCGTGAGTGGATCTCGACTGACTGAATGGTGCGCGGCGCGAACGTGGCTGCGCGCGCGCAGGTAACTCAATCTCGGGAACAATAGCCAGTTTTTTCTATACCGCGGCTAGTGCTGGGGCCCTGTCGATACGCACTATCGAAGGCGTGCCAAATTTCTCGATAGCGATGGTGCTGGTACCTAAGGTGATAATATGTGTAAATAAATATGTAAATAGATATTTTATATTTGTTTGTGTGTAATAAATATATTTGGTATAAATTTGGATTATATAAATAAAAATATAAATTATAAATATAGGTAAGCACCCTACATCAGCAATGGCAAGGGTAAACAGTAATAGCGTCGGGCTTAATCCATGACCAACTTTGACAACTGCTAGACAGTTTTTTTGTTGTAAATCTTTATCATCAACAAAATACCCGGCAGTAAATGATGCACAATATGCTAATAATGCATAAATAATGAACCGGTAAATTTGAAAATGGAACGAGGTTACTTGCATGCGTTATGTTACAAATACTTTTTTTATATTCTTACCAAACATTATTTACACAACAAACTTGTTCAATTTCCTCGCATGAGTGTTGAAAAGCAGAGTGTTAACCTCCGAAGTCAACGGTCGATTGCATTCCCTCGATGTATTTATTCACAAATTTGAACAAACCACCTCTGCAGGCGTAGCACGGGCTGCCAAGAAATTTGTGATAAGACTCAGTGACACGTATCCCTTGAGGAGCGTCAATAAATTTTATCGTGTCAGTCACACTAAGGCTGCGTTCCGAAAAGCAATAAGAGTCACTATTAGCGCGCTCAATCACGTCCCGAAATGTTGTGAGCGCGCTAATGTTAGCCGGCATGAAGAGCCACATGACGTCATCGTTAACGTCATATAGAACTTACAACGTTAATGCTCTGGAGTGAAATCACTTTATGTGAACTGTCAGTCTGACGTTCGATAATTGTGTTATCGGTTCAAAATGAATGTACACGTTCTTCCGGACCGAAATCGTAAGCATGCTGATAGCATTTTCAGTGTTCTCTTTAATTTGGACAAGGCGATTATAATTGTTAGCACTGTGAGCGCTGTTATCGGACCGCAGCTCCAATACGCGCCGCCGTGCTACTCTTTAAGACATAAATATTATGTCACTGAAATTGTGAGATAACACGTGACTCAAGTCCCGTCTTGGCAGCCCGTGCTACGCCTGCTGGTGCAATTGACTGTATACATACCTTGGTAAACAATCTACAATAGGCTAGATGAATGAAAAACAATTTATTGCTTTAATAGAAGCTCATTCATATAATAAACAGAAAGATAAAAACGGTTTAGAATAACTATAAAAACAACCAAGATATATGGTATTAAAGATTTCTCCATCTCTTTCTAGCAAAACGGCAATTTACATGGAGTTTATATGGCCGTACTAAACAATGACGTCACGGTTGATGTCGGATCTCTCTGTCTAATCGCTTCCAAATTAACAGCTTAAAATGCGTGTATCTAATGTATTTCTAAGCCGATTTTAATTCTGATTTCACATGATTGCATCTTTTTCTACGGTATTTTAATATTTTATGACGAGACGTGAAAATTAGAATTCAGTCATCATCCCAATTACGTGTATCGGCCCTCTGACGAGTGTTGTCACGTTGCAGGCGGCATCGTGGTGAACGCGGAGCTGCAGGCGCGGGACGGCGTGTACGCGGCGGGCGACGCGGCGTGCTACTACGACGTTGTCGAAGGTGCGTCATGTTTTTTTAATTTGTTTTATTGTCTTTTGTATGAATGAAAAATTTAGTCCACAAACAGTAATTCATTTTATTACTGTTTGTGGACAATTATTGTGGATGTCTTTAAACTATTTGTATGTGTGTATTGGACATAGAACCCATGTTGGACGGTGCGATCGGTATATACCTGACCCACACGAGCCCCTCCAGGGTGGCTGATGTCAGCAGCGAGGACAAAACTAGTCTAGTCATTACACCCTCGCTGCTACTAAATTTGGAAGAACGAACCTTTTGTGTAATGTTTCGTAGCGTAACGTAAGCGTAACGTACATGTGTATGAAGATTGCGAGCACAAACAAGGTTTTGACGTATAGTATCGTGGAACTCAAAGGTTGGCTATCGAAATCGTACGAATACTTTACGATTGCGACGGTGCTTCGTGCTATGTACTACCGCCATCGTATCGTTAACTCGATACGTTGACGTTACGAATCTTTTAAACATACGTGCTTGGTCTACAGAGTGCCTAGTGCGAGTTTTATCGAGCTCTACTCGAACGTACGCATCGAACGCGTAAACGCGAATTTGTATGGAATTAGAGCAGCGTCATCTAGTAGCTGCTGTGGAATGAGACAGCTTCATCTAGTGACTACTAGATGGCACTGCGCTAATTCCATACAAATTCGCGTTTACGCGTTCGATGCGTGCGATCGAGTAGAGCTCGATAAAACTCGCACTCCGCACACAGGTGTCCGGCGGCGCGTGCAGTGGCACGACCACGCGGTGGCGAGCGGGCGGCGCGCGGGCGAGAACATGGCGACCGACCGGCCGCGGCCGTACACGCACCGGCCCATGCTGTGGAGCGACCTGCACGACGTGGCCATCGAGGCCGTGGGCCGGGTGGACGCCGCGCTGCGGACCGTGGCCGTGTTCGTCGACGAGGCGCGGCAGGACGCCGCAGCCGCCGTCGTAACGGACTCGACGGTGCCGCAAAACGCCGCCTTGGCGACGGATGCGCACGCGTCGGTGGGATCACTGACCTCGGCCACAGCGGCGGTAGTGACGGCGGTGGGGTCACCGACCTCGGCGACCGGGGCGGCGGTGGGGTCATCGAGCTCGGGCACAGAGGCGGCAGCGACGGCGGTGAGGTCATCGACCTCTGCCACGGAGGCGGCGGTGACGGCGGTGGGGTCATCGACCTCGGCGACCGGGGCGGCAGTGACGGCGGACGGGTCACCGACCTCGGCGGCGCGGCGCTTCGAGCGCGGCGTGGTATTCTACCTCAGCGGCGAGCGCGTGGTCGGCGTGCTGCTCTGGAACCTCTTCAACCGCGTGCAGCTGGCGCGCCAGGTACGTACGCGTGCACTACATCTATGCGTACACAGACTGTTCGAAAATCGGGACACTCGCTAGATTCGCTCCCGAACCCCACCCGAAAAGGAGTCGCCTTTGAGCTCGCGCGTTGATAGGTCGTGTCAGTAACGTTAAGCAATATTGGACTGCGCCCGACTCGCGAATTGTGTTGGTTATCAAAGTACCTCAGGAAAGTTTGGCCGCCTACGTAGGGCGCCCTGTTGTTCGTTACTTTCTCGGTTTGGTTTTTGCTTTCACCACAGAAGGCCCCTCTCTCCACTGCTGTTCCCACACGTGTAAGAACACAGACAGCGAATTCCTGTATAAAAAAGAAACAATTTTCTTTTTTATACAGGAATTCTCTCATCTCATCTGATGGTAAGTGATGATGGAAAGATAGGCCAAAGATGGAAGCGAGCTGCATCCGGATTCCTCAACAATAGACGGATTGGCGATCTTACTTCTAATTTTCGAAACACACATTATTATTATGGTGGCAAATTTAGGTAAGTCGGTAATAGCTAGCCAGGCGGCCTTATAAACTCTGCCACCAACCAAACCCGACCCGATCGAACCCGGACCGCCAGATCAATAACGGGTGGTATCAACAAGACCACGGAAGCAGACGTATGAATTTATCGTAAGGTGTGTAGCGGTCGCTACATTGTTATGATCGGATTGTAGTTTACTGTGCCACAGTTTAAACTGTGACTGTACCATGAAGCAAAAACAAAGAGGGGATGTTATAAGCAACTAGGTCCAGCTCCTATCAACAGAGTCCTGACGTCACGCATTTTTAGTTTTAGCTACTTAACGCCAGAGGCGCTGACATCAGTTGATCTTTTTTATCTGTCGGATTAGTACGTGTTATGCTCTTCCTTTAATTTAGTTTTAGACTACATAAATACAAAATCAAATGTTGTATTATATCGTGCAAAAGTTACACAGACGATAGAAATAAAGTGAACGAACGAACGAACTGCGAGAAGGTGCTTATCCAAATATTGGGGATCACTAACAGATATATTTGCTATGATAATAAGATTTTCATTTTAATTTTGCTTGTATTATTAATTAACTTAATATTTCGTTACAGGATCGAAAGAAAATCCTTGAACCATCAGATTTAAAAGAATTTTTGGTAGTTAACGACACACCCATGAAAATTATACATTAAAAGAAAAAATTGCGATGGAAAATGTATTATAAATGACACAAAATGTCATATCTAGTCTGACACACGAAACATGAGCTTGGAAAAAAGCGGCAAATTCAAAAATTCTAGCTCTGGTAATACTGTCTACAGAAGGTAAAATACATTTTGATACTTGAAATATTCTAATATTTTTTTATTTATGTAGTAATTTAGAATGTTAAATTTGTGAAAGGATTGTCGTTTTTTCCTTGAATATAGTAGGAAAAAAAGGGGTTTATACTTTTTTAAAATTAAATATTTGGTAATGTTTAGTTTCAATGAACTTCCAATAATGAACCTTTTATAAGAAATCGCTGTATTTGGATTTCAATAATGTTAAAATTACTTAATATCTGTAATATTTCGACAGAAATTAAGAAAAATATATTATGAAATTGTTTATTACAAAGTATCAAAATCACCATGTTGAACTAAACTACATGGGGACATTGTATCAGTGTTGCTACTTGAAAAAATGTCAGGTTCATGTTTCGTGTGTCAGACTTTAGCTTATCTCATTTTCGAATTATTTATTTTCTTAAATCCCTTAGTGAGGTCCTGTAGTAAGCACTGCTGCCACCTAGTAATATATAGCGGAACTTTTATGTTAACGTCAATATTGCTCGCATTTTAGTAATTCTACTCGCTACAAGGTGACAGTGGCGTCGCGCACCCTCCCCCCGCACACCGATTTCCGGCTTTACTTGATTTCATACGGAAAACGCGATACCTCCTCTTTGTTTTTACTTCATGGACTGTACCGTTGGGGCAGCGCTATCTAGTAGCTATGGAATGAGGCAGCATCATCAACTAGCAACTAGATGGCGTTGCTTCAATCCCATACAAATTCACGTTTACTCGCTCGATGCGTGTGATCGAGTAAAACTATAAAACTCGCACTAGGTACTCTGTATATATTTTAATGGACATGTCATCAGCACTATTTAAAAAAAAAATCAACGCAGTATTTAGCAAAATCATTTTGTCCGTATACCGTGACCTATCCGCTATTGGCTGTGTGCACGACTTCAGTGCCACCTAGCGTCCGCAACTTTGTTGGCTCTGACGCTTTGACAAAATATTAAAATCAAAAACTAAAGCAAGTGTGAAATGTGATTACGTTTATAGACATGACAGCTGACAGAGCTTTCATTATTTCTACTTTTGGCCACCATGAGCGCTGCGATAGATGTCATTACCCCCACCTAGTACTTCGCACCCAGCGAATAAATTTTCAGGCGGAATATTGTAAAAAAATCCCTTATAATTCTTAGGCGATATAACACTGTGAGTAATTGAAACATTTTCCTTACAGGTCCTCGCGCAGGGAGAATTCCAAGATTTGTTCGAGGTAGCGAAGCTATTCACAATCCATGACCAAGATTGAACATTCCTCCGCTGCGTTCTGGTTGATTGATTAATATAGCTAACTTTTCCATGGTTCGTCGGTTGTTGATCTTGAAACTATGGTGTCTATAGTAATTTTTTAATCATCTGTTCTATGTTAATATTATAATCTATTTAAAATTTCTCAGACAAATATTATAGTAACTAGGCACTCGAAATTAGGTGGCTCATTAGGAAGCTACAAGCCAGTTAAATACTATGTAAAGTGTAGTTTGTAGATGTTTGTTTTTAACAACCTGCTCGCTCATATAGAGACTGATTCAATAATTGTAAATGCTTCGAAGTTTAAATCTTAGCTGACCTTTAATCCACCTGAATATGGATTACTTACAAGGCCCGGTTTACTGGTCTATCCGGTTGACTATCCTACCGAACCACGGACATCAAAGTTTTGCGCCATGCATTTGTAAATATTAGAAATAAATAATTTATATACTTAACATAGTTTTTGATTCAATAAATTGAAAATCCCATACCTAATTATTATATTGACATTTGTGTATAACTACTTATTTATAACTACGCCTTGGTTTCACCAAGTTTGACTGCTGGGCTGAGCAACACCGGGTATTGCGACAAACTTCTCAAAGTAGGTACTGTAAAGCTACACAACGTGAGCAGCTAACCAACCCGCATGCACCAAGTGTGGCCGACCCCAGCAGGGCCACAAAAAAAAGTGTAAAAAATAGATTGAGTAGGTCGCTGTAATGTCTAGAATTTGTTAAGAGTTTGTCGGCAAGTTTCAGAGTATGTCGCCTGCGCGTTTCAGATCACACAGATCTCGAAAACGAAACGACCTAGTGAAAATCTGTTTGCTGATATAGATAGGCGGCAGTTTGTCGAAGTTTGTCGGACAAGTTTGAGTTTTCATCGGGTTCGCGTTTAAGAAGGCTGTGTGGCCCCTGTGAGTCCCGACTGGGGTAACGTTACCCCAGCCGGGCCTCACAGATCTTCAAAACCAAACGACATAGCGAAAATCTGTTTGCTGATGTAGGATCTAGCCTACGGGGCACTAACGCACTATGGTGGCACTCACTCTATGAAACTCTGACTATAGCACGATAACTGTGACACTGATTGGGGACTACTGTCTTAACCGGCGGTTGTCGAACGACTGCCTCGCGGCACGTATGCGCCACCTATTTATAGACGCTTGGTGGGGCGATTAATAATGAAACAGATCAATATGATTATTGCATGTTAAATCATTTTACTAATTTATAGGAATATAGAAATATGATTAATGTCTATATTCTACATCTCTCCTTTTTTCAAGAAACATGAATAAGATTAATTGATGCATAACATTAGTTCATAGATGATATCCATGTGAGGTATGTAATACACAAGAATTACTATCAAGCAAAATCAACTATCACTTTACTTACAATAGTTATAGCCTAGAATATGTCCCAACGGTTACATACTATCTTTATCGATTTCTCCATCTTCTACTTCATCTGCATTTTTATCCGGAGCATTATCCTCACTCTCAATTGTCCATTCCCCTCCTATTTTCTTCAAATGAATTATGTTTCTCCTGTAGTCTCGTCGTTTCGGACCTGGACATCGCCACAGTCTCTGCTAGTTTTAGTTACTGTATGCTCGGTCGGAGAGAAATTTGGAGTAAGTTTATTGTCTTTCGTCATGTTTTTGACATAGACTTTGTCACCTTGTTCGATGTCGTGGTGTGTTGCTTTCCTTCTACGGTCACTGTACTCTTTACTTATCTGTTTGTTTACCCTGTCTCGATCTCTGGTCTCCAAGTCTAAGTGTTCATTTTCGATGTTTATGTGTGAGGGGATTTTGTCTCTGAACTGTCGGCCGTAGAACAGCTCTGATGGAGACTTACCTGTCGTCTGGTTTGGGGTGCTATTATACATCATTAAGTAATAGCATAAATCTTCTTTCCAGTTCCGTTTCTCTATTTGGCTAATACGTAACCTTTTTAGGATGCTGCGGTTCTGTCTTTCGACTTCGCCGTTTTGTTGCGGCCAGTAGGGAATGCTATGCATCAGCTTTATGCCGCACTCATGCAGGTATGACTTGAGCTCCTCACTTGTGAACTGGCGGCCATTATCAGTCAGTACAGTTACTGGGTACCCTAGTCTTGAAAATATTTCTTTTAGAATTTTAATGATTTGAGAAGCACTTATATTCTTTGTAACCTTTATTTCCTTGTAGCGACTGTAGTAATCTATGACTACTAGTATATGATCTCCTGATGGTAGAGGTCCAAGCAGGTCCATGGCAACATCCACCCAAGGCGTAGTTGGCAGGTCTCGTCTTTTCATGGGGTTCGGTGGATTAGGAGCGGATACTAACGTACAGCTTCTGCAATTTTTCACCTTTGTACGCAGGCGCTGTTTCATGGCCACGATACCAGGATGCCCTTCATGGGCAGCATCCAAGACTCGACTGCGTAATTTCGTGGGCACAACGATTTTACTCCCTCGCAAAAGAACGGATCCGTAGAAACAAAGTTCTGTACTGAATATATTGTAGCCTTTCACAGAAGGGTCCCATAAATTATCGTACAAACCAGTTCGGACTTTTTGATTTCAGGGTCGTCTGCTGATTCCTTCTCGATTTCGCCTAGTGAAACAGCAGTAGGTCTTGAGTATTCGATCACCTGGTGGATGTAATCCTCTTCGTTTGTAGTGTCTGTGACCTGGCAAGTTTTAGCGTTAACGCACAGTCTGGAAATCGAATCTGCAATATTGTTTTTTCCAGCTCTATAAATGATCTTGTATTTGAATGACTGCAGACGCAGAACCCACCTTTCGATCCTTGCGCAAGGTTTAGACTTTTGTCCAAATATAACCTCTAAGGGTTTGTGGTCGCTAATTAATTCGAACTCCTTACCATACAAGTACATTTTGAAGTGTTCCACGGCCCAAACTAAGGCGAGTGCTTCTTCTGACAATACCTCTTTTCGCAGTCCGTTAGACTCTTGCTCCCATAGGCTATAACCCGTGGACCATTGGCATCGATTTGAATTAATACTGCTCCTAAGCCTACGGGACTGGCGTCAGCGATTACCTGTGTTTTATCAGCTGCATCATAATACCCAAGAGTTTTTAAGTTTGACAGTTGATGTTTCAGTTTCACGAATGCGCCGTCTTGTTCTTGGGACCACTCATCAAGCAGCGAAGCTTTTTTAGCGGGTTTATTTCGTAGCAGTTTTCTCAGTGGCTCTGTGAGAGTTGCCAAGTTGGGTATCCACTTACCCACGTAGTTGACTAATCCCAGAAAGCTTTGTAATTCTTCTGTAGTCGATGGGGCCCTGAAGCTTTGAATAGTTTCAACATACTTTTTCAAAGGTTTAACTCCTTCTGGAGTCAACTCGTGTCCCAGGAATTCGATTTTTGAAATACTGAATTCACATTTAGCCTTGTTCAATAACACTCCGTTTTCAGACAGTACCGACAGTGTGTGCTGAAGTCGCCTATCATGCCCTTCTTGATCCGCTCCATAGATGACGATGTCATCTATAAAGTTCACAGTACCCTCGCATCCCAGCAATATCCTTTCCATAGTCTTCTGGAAGATCTCGGGTGCGCAAGAGATACCAAACATGAGTCTTTTGTATCGGTACATACCTTTGCTGGTTATGAAAGTGGTGATGTGACGGGAATCCGTATGTATTTCTACTTGATGAAAGGCGTCCTTTATATCAAGTCGAGAGAATACCTTGGCTTTCTTGAAGTGAGGGAGTAACTGATCCATTGTAGGGAGAGGGTGATTTTCTCGCCTAATGGCTTTATTGGCTCTACGCATATCAACGCACAGACGTAACTCACCGTTTTCTTTTAGAATGGGGACTATTGGTGATACCCATTTAGACGGTTCACGCACTTCTTCGATGATATCGGCATCCATCAGGTCTTGTAACTTTTTACTGACCTTGTCTTCCAGAGGGATAGGTATCCTCCGGCATGGCTGATTAACAGGTCTCACATTCTCGTCTATAGGGATCTCAACGAGTACGTCCTTGAATTTTGGGAAGCAGTCAGTTTCTACAGAGTTGATGTCAACTAGCCCTACGCGTAGAACACCAAGTGCGACTGCAGTTTCTTTACCAAGGAGGTCTTTTGTTCCATTCCGGATTACATAAAATGTTGCCAGTTCTTGCCCGTTACCAATCTTTATCGTTGACTTGAAAGATCCAGTCACCATGAGAGGGTGTGTACTTCCATAGGAGTAGAATGTCTTGTCGGGGTTGCTATTTTGGTCGGTGACGTCAATACCGGATGCTTTTAGATGTTCATAAGTATCCTCCGTAAGAAGGTTGCACTTACTTCCGGAGTCAATCAGCAATTTCGACGTTACGCCGCCAATGCTGCATTCTATTACACAGTCTTCATCAATGCGAAAGACATAGTGAACATCTTCTTTAGGTTTATTACCTACAGAAGATTGGCGTGGTACTTTAGCAGGCTTAGGTTCGCTGTTGTCATTTTGAGGTTTACGCTTGCTGGAGATCTTCTTTCTACAGACTTTAGCAAAATGTCCTAGTTTCCCGCAGAAGAGACACTTTTGTTTGATCGCAGGACATTGCGGGCCATCAGATGCATGCATTTTGTATCCACATTTTGAACATTTCAAGTTCTGGTTATTGGTTCTTGTTTGCATTTTGTTAACGTCATTGGCGTCGGGCTTACCTGTTCCTTCCACTTTGTTGACGGAGCTGCTTGGTGCAGGCTTGCGTTCAAATTCGTCTAACTGTCGATTTACACTTTCTAAAGTGGTAGCCTCTACTGTAATCTCATCTAGGCTTAAACTATCACCTCCTTTTAATATTTTCCGGCGCAGCTCCTTTGATGCACACTTATCAACGATTTGATCAATGAGGCTCTCCTCTTTGGATACGAATTGACATTTAGCAGCTTGCTTTCGTAGTCTTATTAAGAATTTTTCAAAATTCTCACCTGGCTCTTGTCTCATCTGGCGAAATATGTGACGTTCGTAGACTCTGCTTTGCTTCGGAGAAAAGTACTCGTCCAACTTTTGCAAGGCTATCTTGAAGACATCACTGTCACCATTTAGGTCCTCTTCATTGACCTTAGCACCAGGTAAGTTGTAAAAAATCTCCTGAAGTCCTAGACCACCTACATGGAGGAGGGTAGCTCGTTTCCTACCAGGGTCCTCTATTTCAGTGGCTTCCAGGTAGATCTCCAAACCACGCTTCCACTTGGTCCATCGAAGGCCGACGCTCCCTGGGTCGCTGTCGCAGTCGAAGCTCTCCAGCGCTGCCAGGTTCAGTTGAGATGCGATTTGGTTGTCATCCGTACCAGTAGGGCTGGAATGCCTGGAATGTGTGAACAGTATGATAGTCAGCCTGAGTAACAGTAAATTTTCACATATTAACCTCCTTAGGCTTGATTCTCCAGATAGAGAGTAAATATTTATCCATGAGAATGCGAGTTCCCAATGCCCAATGTTGAATAGTATGGAAATGTCATTGACTATTGAGCCTTATCAAATTTACAACAATTCAGATACCTACTCATAGTAGGTATGGGTATGTATGAATAGAGGTGGCAATAACGACTGTATTAAAATAATGAGCAACACTGTAGGGATATTTAAAAACTGTTGCTGTAAACCGTTATCCTGTTATTGATGATAAATATGCAATTCATTGTTTCAACAACAGGATGATCGGCAACAGAATCTTTCAATTGCCAATAACAGTGTTGTTCATTGCGTTCAAATAATGCATTGCGCACTGTGTTGTACTAACGACATCCACAATGATTGCATTAAATGATATACTCTATTCGTGTACCAAAAAGATACCTACATACAAAATAAGAGAAGCTTGACTTTAAATAGAAATGTATCCAAAGGGCGGCCTTATCGCTAAGTAGCGATCTCCTCCAGGCAACCATGAGAGAGATGACCTTATTGGGGTCGCATAATATTACGATACGTGACGTGTTATACGACCTACTTGTCTTCATGAGTTCTGTTACAGTGCCCAACCGACTCATTTCAGAGTGTCTAGTCAAAGTGCAGATACGCCTCCGTTGGCCTCATGAGTTTCCGCTACAATGTCTCGTAGACAAGGTGCAGACACGACACGTCATATTATCATGAGTTCTGCTACAGTGCCCGACCGACTCATTTCAGAGCGTCTAGTCAAAGTGCAGATACGCCTCCATTGGCCTCATGAGTTTCTGCTACAATGTCTTTTTAGACAAGGTGCAGAGATCCAGACATGGTAATCATAACCTAGGTATTTCAGCACGCGGTGCATGCCACGTACTCGGCACACGCTATGCCATGTGCTCAGCACGTGGTCGGCACGTGGTTTACCACGTGGTCGGCATGCGGTTTGCCACGTGGTCGGCACGCGGTTTGCCACGTGGTCGGCACGCGGTTTGCCACGTGGTCGGCACGCGGTTTGCCACGTGGTCGGCACGTGGTGTTCCACGTGGTCGGCACGTGGTTTGCCACGTGGCCGGCACGTGGTTTGCCACGTGGCCGGCACGTGGTGTTCCACGTGGTCAGTACGTGGTTTGCCACGTGGTTGTCACGCAGTGCATTCCATGTGCTCGGCACATGATGTATGCTACATGCTTCCATCACATGTTTAGAAGCAACGGTATAAATTATAAAACCAGTGACTCGCAACAAAATACAAAATCTTAAATATCTCGGAAACGGTGCATCCTAGCTCAAAAATAACCAAAATTTGACCCCCCTCTGCCACCCCCGTCAACTTGGTGTGGTGGTTCAATCCCATGAACCAAACCCATGAAAACCCCATCAAAAGAGAAACCATGTGGCCACACCATGGGGTGCAGTTACTACTAGGTTAGGTGGATATGAACAAGTAGATACATGATAAAAATACCCCAAATCCTAATTTAATAAGTGAAACGTTATGCTTGTCACTGGCTTTATCTGTGCCTTGCTGTTGTGTATATCCAGGGTGCAGGTTAAGCGATGGTTTTAATTTTCTATGAGGAATCTCATGTTTTCCTCCTTTTTCATGCTAAAACACCATTACAACACTACACTGGATATAAACTGGAACAACGCACGCTAAAAAATAGGTTAAAACACTGACCTTTTACTCGTCGCCAAAATGTAGGATCTAGCCTACGGGGCACTAACGCACTATGGTGGCTCTCACTCTATGAAACTCTGACTATAGCACGATAACTGTGACACTGATTGGGGACTACTGTCTTAACCGGCGGTTGTCGAACGACTGCCTCGCGGCACGTATGCGCCACCTATTTATAGACGCTTGGTGGGGCGATTAATAATGAAACAGATCAATATGATTATTGCATGTTAAATCATTTTACTAATTTATAGGAATATAGAAATATGATTAATGTCTATATTCTACAGCTGATATAGATAGGCGGCAGTTTGTCAGAGTTTGTCGGACAAGTTTCAGAGTTTGTCGATCCACCATTTCAGAGCTCACCTGCAGCAAAGTTGCTGCAACTGAGCTAGCTGGATCTCGAAAACAAAGCGACGTAGAGAAAAACTGACGAACTACATCTTTCATCTAGTTCACTAGTTCATCTAGTTCGCGTGTTCAATCAGCTCAATAAACACAAACGAATCCATTTCAATTGAATCACGTCTCCTCTCTTTTTCGCTTTTTTCTCCAAAGCCAATATTAATAATAATAATTTTCGCCAAAAGAAGCCGTCGTGGTAGAATGGTCAGGTCAGTATAGCTGAAAGAAAGTAAACAATTACAAAATACGTACTCACAAAAAAATCACTAAACAATGAAATAAACTTTAATTTAGTATTAAGCATTAAGCAAAACTGTGCTCTATTGTCTAGGTTCTAGCGTAGTTTATTCGTCATCTATTTTGTTAAATAGTATCAATTTAGAACAAATAACCAGTGACCAATAACAAGTGCCAGCCGGCCGTACAGCGTGCTTTGCAACTGTTTCATTTTATTATGTAAAGAAAAACGAGACAGACGACAGCCGACAGCTTGGGTCCAGCCGATCGTCACTTGTCGTATGAACTCGAGCGAGCGAGTCATTCGTTTCGTTCGGGAACGAGCGCCCGACTTGCGAACTACATTGAACTAGAGATACAGTCTGTAATACGAAACTGAACGAAAGATGCATTGCTTCTTTGTAAAGGAACTAGTTCATTTTTGTCTTTCGTTCGCGAACTACTCAAGACTAGAGGCTACTAGGCTGCAGTAAGAGTTCCTCTTCTTTATCGTAAATAATAAACAACATATTTAAAAATATACCCGTTTTTCGCACAATAATGCAGCAAACCCGATGGAGCGGCTGGCCAACTGGGTGAACGGTGACAACAATGACTCGGCGGCGCTCTGCTATGACACGCAGTTTGAGAAGTCCTTCGCCCTCTACACCAACACCAGCTACGTACGACTCCGCAGACTCAGTCAGTAGGTGTCAACTAACCAAACAGGTCGTTATTAGAGTACTTTTTCAGTCAAACAAGCATGATGATAAGCAGTGACTGCAGCCTATTGACGGCTGTGAACATGACCAGAGTTACCTGCACATTAGCGCCCAAAACTGAGAACTTCTAGAACTCTTCTCTTTTAAGAGGAAATCATACGGGCCGTTTTTCCATGCAAATACGTAGCCCCCTGTTTTCTTCCTAGATAATGGCAAATCTATGGCCACTATGAGCATGTTCCTATGTTTTCCTTTTTTTATTAAATTAGCCAGATTTTCTGCTGTATTCAAACATCCAGCAAATAAATTTGACGATATTATATGAAAAAAGCAAAACATAGAAACATAGCCAAAGCTTTCATTTTTAAATTACAAGCTTTTATTATTACACGCTTTTTTTACACGCTTTTTATTGAGTTGCTCTGTCTGTTGGTTTCTTTGTCACGATCAAATCTTGCAATCGATTTTTCGACCACTTCTATTGCTCCAATTGAGTTCAAATTTTTTCTACATATGTATTCCCGGTGACAATACAATATTTAAGCATATTGGAATCACAAAAATGCTTAGTTATAGTACAATTAAATAAAAACTAATTTTATATGGGAGGAAATCCAATGTCAATGATGTCAATTTTTAATTTTGTATGAAACTGTATACTTATGTCGACCATCAAACAATTTATTAATTATTAGTTAGACTAAAAAGTAGTAAATAAAAAAACGTTAAAAAACTTTTTAAAAAACACGCTTTTACCAAGACCAAGACTAAAAACCAAAAAGTAGAAAATAAAATAAGATCACACTTTTAGCAAATCAGGATTTTAAAAATTTTCTTGAGACAACTAGAAATGTAACACAAAAATTTTCTCAAAATTTTAGCGATGTTCTTGTACTACACAAGAACACAATGACTTTTTGTGTTACATTTCTAGTTGTCTCAAGAAAATTTTTAAAATCCTGATTTGCTAAAAGTGTGATCTTATTTTATTTTCAACTTTTTGGTTTTTAGTCTTTTTGGTAAAAGCGTGTTTTTTACTTCCACCTGTCCGGGTGTCTGTAATAAAATCTCGCAAGTTTAATTTGATTGACCCACTTCCCGGTCTCCGATTGAGCTGAAATTTTGCATACATATGTATATTGCGTGACAATGCAATATTATTATGATATAAAAGTTTGTATTTCAAAAAGTTTTTTTAAAATAATTTTATTAACTCACCTATCCTGGTGTCTGTACTGAAATCTTGCAAGCTAAATTTGATCCACTTCCCGGTTTCCGATTGAGCTGAAATTTTGCATGCATATGTATATCGCGTGATAATGCAATATTACGATGACATGGAGTGATCTGATGCTGGAGCTGGAACGAGGCCATAGTAAAGGAACTCCGCCTAAAACGACACAGCCCCATCAAGCTTAAGCTCGTTTCATCATCATCATCATCACAGCTCATATACGTCCCCACCGAGGGGCACGAGCCTACTCTAACTAATAACTAGTTATGTTAGGGCGATTAGGCCTTAGTCAAACCACGGTGGCCCAGTGCGGGTTGTTTGAATTCACATATACCTTTGAATTACTTCGCAGGTGTATACAGGTTTCCTCACTATGTTTTCCTTCACCGTAGGAGCGTCAGATAAATGTAGGTACATATGAAATTCGTGTAACGAAAAACACAATGGTACATGGTACGATCGATCACGGGCCTCCAGATTCTACTCGGGGCACAGTCCAGTGCCGAGGCCACAGCGCCACCGACGATTAATTGAGCTCGTTTGATATGTATTAATGAGTACTTACAGACATTTTCCCCCTTGTTAGAGCATAAATAAAAGCGAGCAGCATAAATAAAGCGAGCAGCATAAATAAAAGCGAGCAGCATAAATAAAAAATAGAGGACTACGAAACGTCTATTTTGCGTATTTTCATAGGTATCTTCTGTCCGAGCTGCAGTTGTCCCTATCGCGCTCAGCTCGTTTGTTCGGCGGTATAGCGCGACAGCAATACATTTTGCATACACCTATTCTAGAGTTCTCTCGACCTTATGGTGTTATTGCGTTTGTTGCAAATGCAAAACTATTGTTGTCGAATTTGCTGCAAATACATGCAATTGACATAGTGTGTAAGATACACAATATTTCAATTTTTTAAGTTATAATTTTTGTCTTGCATCCTCACACGTTCGTCTGTCTGTTTTTACACAATCTATGTTTGGTATTGACGTGCAAAAATATTTCTTTCTTATTTGTCAGCGCGCCTATGGTTATACCTGTCGTGCTCTGAATTCGGCTGGTTCCGGACATCAGCAAGACCTTCAGATCTATTCCAGAGCTGGTTGACTAAGGACTTCTTCTACCAGCGTTGCCAATATTTGTTCTCCAAGGAGTAAGTGTTGGAGTGAAAATAATTATCAAACATTGTAACTAGGTAAGTACTTAAGGTACTTCCTAGATCCTCGTGTATTATTTATTCAATTTATCATATGTCACCTTTTTCATCACGTTAAAGTAGCTTACATGAGACAATATCTACTAGCACACATCGTCAACAGTGATAGGGTTTGATGATTAATGATGACAATTCAGAAGCGGAAGTTATTACAACGTTGATAAGTTTTTAATGATATGGATTACTATTTAATCGATTGATTATAAGAAATAATCTTAAATGTCATTGAAAAGGGCATGGATACAGATTGTTATCAAATGTTATTATGACGAAAAGATATTGACTTTATTTAATAGGCACAGCTGCGCTTCGTGGTTTTTTCTAGCGTTAGTACTGATTTCTTATAATTTCTGGATAAAAAGGGCTTTTGTTACAACTTGGTAATGTAATTAAAACCCGTTAAAAGAACTGTAGCAGGCAAACGAGTTTTTATCGATGTTGATATATGTAGGTAGTCAATTGTTATACAGGGGACGAAAAAAAATCACATACGAAGTGGTTAAGACTTAATGTTTGGTAGCAAGGTTTTTCATACCCACATAGAATAAGTGGATGTATTTAATACTAGGAAAACGAATGACTACACACGTACATCTTAGCATTGAATTCTCAAAAAAAAAAATATTTTCATCTCCCCATCTCGGAAAGAGTATTTTTGCTATTCGATAACTGACCGACAAAGCCGTTTTTATCCGCTTGAGGTTAAAGTAAATTTGAATTTAGAACATCGCGTGCACTAGAAATGAAACATCATTAAACCTATTTCATCTCCATGGTGCCGAATTTATCATACAACTTTTTAAAAATTTGTTAAAAACTCAGACTCCACCTCCTTGGTGTACTTTTGTATTTAATTTGCTTTGCGCGCGCCATTTTGTTTTGAAGTCGTATTGTTATAAATAAGAAAAAAAAAAACGAAAATGCGTGATTCCAGCGACGAAGAAGTTTATTTTAATGTTGTGGTATATATGTACCTAAACTGAAATAAAAGTATCTTGCGATTGTAAATGTTTTATTTGCATTTAGTCATTTCCTCGCTGAGGGGGGATGAAAAGTTACGTGTTGCATTCGAGTGCAAAGATTTTTCACCTTGTGCTCTTTTGATTCCCTCGCTAACTCTCAGGATTCTAATTTTTGAATCACTCTCTGCGCTCGTGATTCAATTTTAGAATCCTTTGCTTGCTCGGTCATCAAAGTTGAGCACTCGGTTAAAAAGCAACTTTGCACTCACGTATAACAAATAACTATTATCTCACAACAAATGAAATTTTTCTGAAAATGGCGCGTTTTTGAAACTGGATGTATTTTTTTACAACGAAATTAGGCAATGGGCTCGAACGCTTATACAGTCTATCGATTGTCGATTTTTTGATAAATGTTTATGTGAAAATAATTAGATTATAAGTAGTACTTAATTTAATATAATAAACAACTATTTAAAATATTTAATTCTTTGATTTGTTTTTTACTATTTTCCACAACTGTATTGAAAAACGTCGTGTGATAGGTACACGGATGTATATAGGTTATTGGAAACTCGTGACATTAAAAACTTGTTAATGACAGCTCGTTTGCAATAACTTACTTTCCACCCTTGTATCATAATGTATTAATATACCTAATTCACTTCAGAGTAGGTTAACAGAATAAAACGTGCTCTATTGGATGTACAGTCAGAGAATTTGAATGTTGAGCAGGTGAAAGATTTTTTAATTTGTCGCATTATTAAAACAAATGAGCGCTATGGAACACAAAAAACTGTCGAAATATCGGTAATCCGTGTATTGGTTATTATACACCTAAATACAAATTATCGCCAACCTGCTTAATATTTAAATTCTTTAATTTGACATCACGTTACGTAGTTTGTTTATTAGCATCCATAAAAAAATAAAAATAT
Organism: Schoenobius gigantellus; assembly: GCA_963935595.1. Classification (NCBI taxonomy): domain Eukaryota; kingdom Metazoa; phylum Arthropoda; class Insecta; order Lepidoptera; family Crambidae; genus Schoenobius; species Schoenobius gigantellus. The sequence continues at coordinate 40,762,637 of OZ012541.1, read as the reverse complement.
CTGGTATGAAATAAATTTTTGGATTAAAACTCATGTACAACTCTTTCACACTCATGACATATTGATTATTCACCCCCGTAGTAGAATAGTTTTTTCAAATTCGCTTTTAGGAGCCTTTTCGCGTAAAAGTTATCGTATTTTGCTCTTAGTAACATTTTTAACGAATATTTTTTACAATTGCTTACCGTCTTACCTAAGTCTGTCGTCATAATAATTGTCATGTTTCGACATTTAGAGGCCGTAAGATAGCCAGGAGTTCAGGTCGTCGAACCAAACCACACCCACAGCACCCACAAGACGCCGGTGTTCGTTTTGGAAGGAGAGTCCCACTGCAGAGCCCAGACGTGAGTTCTTCAAGCTACGCTTTAATTTTTTGCCACTTGACACTTTTCATCTCATTGCCTGCCATTCGTAGACAGACGAGCCTGTATTTAGGTTCATTGAAGCAAAATTTATTTTTGAAATATCGTTGGGCTGCGCTCGATGCATCTAAAGATATTTATATGTATAATCTGGGGAAACAGTAGTACCTCTACCAAGACGCCATGCGGCAGAAGTGTAGAGTCCTGTAATAGGATATCCTTTTCTGAAGTGTTTTGTCGAGTTTTTAACCTCAAATAGTTTCTTTATTCAGTTTTACGGATTGCTTAATGATGATAGAAGGAGGTATTTCAGTATACAATGACTCTCATTTGATGACATTTTGTTTTGAGAACCCATGTAGATATGTACGAGACGTCGGTAGTGGTAGTTGCAGTGTGGACCCTACCACGCGCGCCCATAAGGGCAGGGAGAACACCGGGGGGTTTAGTGGGTAGGCCTGGCACTCTGCCGGGAGAGCCCCACACACGCTCGTCGTCTAGCCAACGGCGAGTACGGTGCGGTCACGCATTCCTCTCGAAAAAAAAAATGTAGATATGTACGAGTAGTGTTAGTAACACTTCAGAACATCGTTTTTTTCATTGGAAAGAACGTAATTTGAGTACTTTTAAAAGGCATGCTATACTTGAAATGACTGACAAGCCCTATTTAATAAAGTATTACAAATGTTGATTTAGTTTTTTCTTTCATGGCTTTCAATAACCATTTTAATGAAATATTTTATGAATGTCGTAGTAAATAAAACTTTGTACGTTATGTCAATTTCTATTATTCAATTATGATTCAATCCAAATGATTAAAAAAAACGTGCACAATCAATAGCCTAAAGAAAGATGCCGTACACATTATGACGGAACGATTTATTATTTTGTTACAACCATCGATGTGACAAATATTTTAATACGTACGAGTATGTGCCAATAATTGCGTCTGTTATATATTTACAAAAAGAATGTGATTATTCAAAATTCAAAAATCTTTATTCATCATAGGCGAAACATATATTAACCTTGTATGTGCATACATCCTGAATATAATCAAGATGTCTGCAAATACAAGTAGGAATGAAGAAAATGTAGATTACACCTGTTCGGAAATTGGGAGAGCCTTCTCGAGAAGAACAGGCAAGAAACTCGGAAGGTCTAATATTTTTATCTCCTCTGTACATTTACAATATTGGTTTTATCATTATAATTATTGCAAGATAAAATACAATCGGTATGCTTTCATACACTTAAAATGTCATTAACATATAAATTAAGCATTTACAATAAATTATGTTGTTACCAACATGACGTATTATTATGATTACTTAGTCTAGCTAGTTCCATATCGTATGATGACTTAAATAATCACTCAATTTGTAATTAATCTTTGCTTATGAGAGTCTTTTTGATATGAACTTAAAATTTATGAATTGGTAAGTTGGTAACACTTTGTGAAAGCTTATTATAAAAAGCTACACACATCTCCAGAAACGAGCCACTAGTTTTATGAAGCCTGTAAGTTGGAACGGCAAGCTTATTTTTATTTCATGTGTTTATATTATGGAGATTGCTATTTTTATTGAATGTATCTTAATATATATAAAATGCTTGTGAACATTTTACTAAATTGTCATAAATATACTGACCTGCTAAAGTTAAGATATTAATTAATTTATTATTAAATACTTTAATCGTATATTTTAAATTATTAACACAAACTGGAATCCTCGACTCAACACCGTGTCAATTTATCTCTCACGTGTGTGTTTTTTATATCTGAGACCTCAGATTCCCTTGATGATGATTAAATAGGTATATAGAAAATCTGTTTGGTTTTATTACATTCTGTAAGCTCAATAGCTGAACTACTTGTTCTCAACTATGAAGACACGAACAACCTTCTGATGTCAATGTCAAATAATTTAAATATTCAGTAATAAATTCAGGGTAACCCAATATTCATGATAATTTGGCGATTGTAAATAAAAATCTTATTTTTAGAAAAAGGTTAGCATTGTTATTAATCTTATAAAAACGAATGAAGTATATAATACATACTATCGATATATAAATCGTCATCATCCTGGAAAGTCAGCATGCGGGCTATTTTTAACCGACTTCAAAAAAGGAGGAAGTTCTCAATTCGATGCTTGTTTTTTTATGTGTAAGTATGTTACGCGATTACGCGCCGCCGATTGTGGACCGATTTTCAAAATTATTTTTGTATTCGATAGAGTATACTCCTGGAGTGGTCCCAAGGTCACCAAAATCAGGGTATGATGGGATCCCATAAAAATCGAGGAAAACCCTTAAATTTTTAGGTGTGTCCAACGTGTTTTGTGTGTACGTTGCGCTTTTACTCCGCCAATTGTGGACCGATTTTCAAAATTCTTTTTGTATCCCATAGAGTATACTCCTGGGGTGGTCCCAATGTCACTCATGTCAGGATCTAATGATGGAGTCCCATGAAAATCGAGGAAAACCCTTAAATTTTATAGGTCGTGAACGTGTAATCGTCGAACGTGTTTCATGTTTTTTCGAAAGTTATTCACGTATTTGCGTCTGGTAGTTATGAACCGAGCTGATGATGGAAGGATCCTTAACTTTTGGACTTGACCTGACCTTGGACTTGAATTTAATACGAGCTCACCGAAAGTGAGCTGGTATGGGCTGGCTGGTAAGGTCAGGTCAGGACTGTGAGGTGGTATTAAATTCACTAAAAATATAAAAATACAAAAAATAAAAACCGACTTCAAAAACACTGAAAAGTTTAAAATAATGTAAGAATAGGTACAGACAACATCACACTTCTATATTGAAGTCGGTGCCAAACGATGATCTCCTAGAAAGTTTTAAAATTTGGCACCGACTTCAATATAGAAGTGTGATGTTGTCTGTACTTTTTTTTTTTGGTAGGGGGAAAATGCTTTTGCGCATCCCTCGTGGCCGAGCCAAACCACGAGGGTATGTGGGACTCCCCGGGCCATATCGGTCCAGGCCTACCCACTAAAAACCCCCAGCAGTTCTTTCGTCCGTCACAAGACAAGGGGAAGGGGACAACAGTGAGGCCTTGTTCCCGCTGACCCCCTGCCTGTGAGTCGCCCGTTGCCGGACTCGCGCTGCGCTAAAAGACGTGTGGCTCTGCTGCTTTGTGAGCGGCGCAGGTGTTGTGCGCCGCTTTACACCTCTGAAGCATCCCGGCACTAGGTGCCCTGGGGCTGGGGCTATTTATAACGCGGGGCACTTCCCCTCCCGCGGCCGCCTCCTCTTGGATGATGGGAGCTCCGACGATGTCCTCGGTGACCTCCATCTCCGCATCTGCGCTTGGGGGTTCGAGCTGGCGGCTTCGCGCCGGCCTTCACCTCCTTCTATTTATGGGGGTTTTGGGGGCAGAGCAGGTTTTACCCCCAAGGCGGTGGTCCGCCGGTTTCCCGGACGCCGCGCACAAAGGGCATTTGGGCTTCGACGAACACGTCGACGCCCTGTGCTCTGCCTCTCCGCACCGGTAACATAAAGTGCTCCGGTCCTCCTCCGCCTTGCAGTCAACCTTTAGGTGCCCCGATTCGAGGCACCTGAAACACCGCATTTCGCGGGGCTGGAGGAGCTTCACCTTAGCGGCGGGCCATCCCACCAGCAACATCTTGGCGGAGGCTATCTTCTTGGCCGCTTTCACCGGGCAGCACATCCACGCTGTGCCCATGGTGTAGCGGCCCTGGCGGATCTCCCCCACCCGGACCTCCTTGACTTGGCACTCGCCGGTCTTTGCGAGTGCCTCTTTAAGCTCTCCGGCTGGACGGATTCGTCCAGTCCGGAAACCAACATCTCCACCATCTTGGTGGGAACGGTGACCCGCGCGACAGTCGGGTCGACTACGCTTTTAAGGGCGTCGGCTAGGTTGACCGCGCTTGCATCTTTCTCGTCACCCGTGACGAGGATTACGGCCGCCCCAGTCAAAGACCTGCGGAACTGGACACCCTCTATGTTCAGCTCCGCGAGGCTTACCTTGGCTCTGGCGGCCGCAATCATCCCGGCATATGAATGGCCCTTCTCCTCGGCGCCTGGCTGCAGTGACAGCACCACTGCCGCCGTTTTTTGCTTACGCAGTTTAGGCTGCCGAGGAGGAGCCTTCTTCTTCCTGGGAGGAGGAGGCTGCTTCGGCATGGTGGTGGCTGCTGGTATGCCATCCCCTCTCTGTCGCTTCCGCTGGCCGCGCTTCATCACCATGGTTCAGGCCTCCTCCGTGTTGGATGGGGCCGCTGGAAGTATGCATGGCTCCCTTGCTACGGTATTCTTCACAGTAGGTTTCCTCCTTCGAGGCGGTTTGCGCCTGCTCGGAGATGCCGCGAGCGCAGAGGGAGCGCTTTTCATAGCGGGCTTGCGAGTTGTGGGCGCAGCGGGTGGATTCGTCGTTAGGACGGCCGCGGGAGAGATGTTCTTCTCGGCTCGTCTCTCGTGGTTCAGGGAGGGGCGCAGGCGCGGCTCAGGGTTCAGCCTAGGCTCTAACCCCTCGAGCCTGGCATTGAGTCGCGCAACCATGCGCCCCATCAACCTGTTTTCTAGCTCTTCGATGTTATGAAGAGTTAGTGTCTCGTCCGGGTTTGTTGAGGGGGGATGTGGTGGTAGACTCTTCCCCTGAAAGTCTCTCATCTTCGCCTCTAGTTCGGCGATCCTGGCCCTCCGGGCCTTGAGGTCGGCTTCTAAACGGCGGTTCGCCTGCAGCAGGCGCTCCGTCTCATCCGGGACAGTGCGCGCCGCTAGCGTCCTCGCGTCTTCCCGAAGACTCGCCGCCGCCCTTTTCAGCTTGTTGACGAAGGTCCCTTTTTAGTTAGAGGACCTTTCCGCAACGAATTTTTCGCTTCCGCTCTCCTCCAGTGGGATAGCACAACAGACGCCGGTGTTGGTGCGGGAGCTGTGCATCGTGTGCTCCGGGGCTCCATTGGCATAGCCAAGAGTTCCCTCTCCGCCTGTAGTTGTAGTTCCAGGCGCTCCTGCCTCAGGTACTCCGCCTTTGCTTTGGCCAGCCCCACGTACTCACCAGTGGTTGGTGGGCGGCCTCTTCCTCTCTCCCCTTTGGGCATCGGGGTTCGAAGGGAAGGCAGCGGAACATCTTCAAAAGAAGGATCATCCCTGTCTCCTGCATCTTCACGGCCCCTCTTCCGACGAGCGGAGTGGATGGTAGTTCCGCTGTCGGTACTCATCGTAGATGAGGTTTCGGACAAACAGTCCGATTCCCCAGCTATAAGAAAAATATCTGGCGCGTTGTAATCAAAAATCAAGTCAGATATCCCTACCCTTCTCCTCCCTCCTTTTCGTCCGGTCGCATTTTTACCCCTTCACGACCCGGGAACCGCCGTCGGGGGTTGGAACTCTCCTGCCGCCTCGGTTGGATGGATGGAATTTCCACCAGTCGGCCCGGATACCGGTGGTGGCCCGCTCTTAACGGGTTCGCATTCATTAGGAAGGGTGGAACTCGGGTTAGCCAGCCCCAGATACGCCTGGCTGCCCGCAGCCGCCTTGCGCGGTCCTACGGGGGGGACTGATACCCTGGGGACTTTTGTCGTTCTTGCCGAGTTCCATTATGACTGCATTTTGGGATGCACTCCCTTTGCCCGCTTGGGACTGGTCTCCCACCAGCCACGCACCCCCTCGGCACGGAGACGCATCGCCCCTTGGGGTTGGGGTAATTTTTTATTGTGGTTGTTTTCCACGCGGCCCGACGCTCAATGCGCCGGACTCCCGGCCCGCTCAATGCGGGAAACGGGTTGCCCGACGGTAGATCCCACTGGATCCATCGCCGCGCGGGTGAGCCGAAGCTCGGCGGAATCCCCGACAGGCGCGAAGCGCCATAGCGACAACGCCGTCTCTACCCTGCTACCACTAAAGGTAGCGGCCAACATCAGGCTCCCGGCGAAAGCGATAAAATCTGCCGGGTTGCCCAGGGTGCACCACAAGGAGGTTGCCTGACATAGCACCCCATGTTGTCTGTACCTTTTTTTTTTTTAACGTTGGGAAATGCGTTACGCATACCTCGCGCTTGGGTAGGCGCGAGGTTATGTCGGACTCTCCGCGGCCACTGGGGGCAGAGCGCCAGCCAGAAACCGCGGCCTACCGACTAAAACCCAACGATGCCCCTTCACAAACGCCTTGGCACGAGAACGTCCATCACCGCCGCATCCTCCCCGTCATCTGACGAAGAGGATACGTCGGGGAGGGACGCCCCGTCGCCGGACAAGGCCATGGTAATGGATGTTCCGGCGAGGGGCCTCCTGCGGGGGCCATAGAAAGCTATAGCCTCGGTTTTACTAAGAGCGACCCTCAAGCTGTTGTCTGTACCTGTTCTTACATTATTTTAAACTTTTCAGTGTTTTTGAAGTCGGTTTTTATTTTTTGTATTTTTTTAAATCTTTATTTATTTTTTGTATTTTTTTAGGTTTAAATTTTCTGGAAAATATTTTTTATCTAGGGCCAGGGTTTGAATTCGTAGGTTGTCCAATTCGGCATCCTTGTGGAAAGTTGGTTGACACCAATGTCTCTCGAGTTCAAGCCAGCTTTCTTAGGCCGACCTCTTAAACACGTCTAAATAATTTTACTTATTATCTCTAGCTCTAGCAACTATTCAGTAATCTGTGCTCTAGCTTTCTATTAAAATGTACCTACGTTTGTTGCAGGTCCGTGGCGAGTAGCGAAACCGATCAGCTGCGTCGGGTAAAGCTAGCCGTTATCGAAAAAATTAAGGCTTTTGTCCACGGATAGCTCCGTGCCTACATCTTTTTTTTTTTTTTTTCTTTTTTTTTTTTTAATAAAACGTCGCCCCACACTAGGATTTTCTCCTGTGTCGTGGGTGCAGTTACAAACATAGAATATCACATGCACATACGCCCAGACCGGAACAAATTTCTGTAGGCCATACAAAACATTTGTCCCGTACGGGAATCGAACCCGCGACCCGTTGCGCAGTAGGCGATCACTCGACCTCTGCGCCAACCGTGTCGTCAAATCTGGCCAATAAATATATTTTTACCCCCTAGACTACTCACAAAATAGTCCTATAATCAATAAATAATTGTATTCGACACAGGTGCTCTTTTATTTTACATACAAATAACTATACGTTCCGCTAGTATATATCATATGTGCCATAGCCTATTTAATTTTGACACACTTGGTCAGAGTTGTTTGCGCGAGTAGTCGATCCACCATCCCAACTAACTATTTCCACGTTTTATTATCTGGATAGTATCCCGTTACTCTGAGTGCGCCGCTGAGGAAGTACCTCAAGTAGGTACACGCAGTCGCGCTGTTCATTAGAGCAATAAGTGCTTTAAAATGTTTGTATATACAACTATATACCTACATAGGTGCTTTTTTCAATGACATTGACAAACATCTCAGAGTTTGAGTGGATTCGTCGTAGGCTTAACATGCAGTGTGTAACAAAAACCCTGTAAACTCTTTAAGGGAAGGGCTGTTCCACTAGTCCCTACCAACGTATCCCCTGTAGTGGATGAATGGAATTATTTTCCGCCTATCTCTAATGGGGGGACGAATTGATTTTCACTTATCCATCCACATATCGGTTACAACTACAGGGTTATTTTTGGACCCCCCCCCCCCCCATTTTTTTTCCTGTTATTTTATACCGGATGTTATTCGAAATGAGAACCCTCGTTCCGGATAAACTTTATTTCGTGAAGCCGTCTGCAAAGTGATGGTGGTGTATGATCCTATAACATTTTCTAGCACAACCCTAAGCTCTTGAAGTAAGGTAAGTAGTAGTTAGCAGTATTGTTTCGTAGTAGTTGGCCCATAGATTTTATCCACTCTGCACAAGTAAACATATGTGTAGTTAAAGGGTTCACAGGGTTTTTGTAACACACTGTATATTGAATGTTAAAACATAGAAAGTCGCTCGATTTCCAAAGAAGTATCGATCGTTCAAATTGAACCGAGTAGGTAATTAAAGTCGTAATTTTAATCTCATTGGATATACTTAGTCGAGTATGAACGGCTCCCATTAAAAAAGAACTTCATTTATAGCACCACGAAACTTTCTTTTGTCATATGCATTCAAATAATTATAAATATAACTTAAATATAATGAAACTAATATTTATCGGATCCTAAATAATTTCACCAAAACAAAAACATTTTCATGTAAAATGTTGCTAAGATGAGACCATTGTGGATCGCACTGTCAAACAGATTTCATGTAGAGCCTAACTCTACACGCCCTAATTCTAGCCTTTAGTTCACAAAATCTACACCTTAGTCAAGCTTGGTTTCGCTACCGTCACATGGGCGTAAGGTGATTTTAGTCACTGTTTATTACTTTTCTGTTATACAAACATTTTTGTAGTAATGAAACGGCCAAGCCACATTATTTTGACTAAGGTGTAGAGTTTTTGAAGTTAGGTATAAGGCTTGTAGAGTTAGAAGCTTGGCTCTAAATGAGATCGAACTTTTTGACAGTGCGAGCCATATTGTCTCATCTTGTAACATTTACATGAAAATGTTTTTGGTGGGATTTCACTTATTGTTGTAAGTTGCTTATGACAATATTTTATTATTTTGTTCATTTATTCTTTCTGTTTTGGGGTGTATTCTTGCACATTGAAGGTGCCTTTTTTATAGCCCACTCTCTATCTTTGCTTTTTAACCGACTTCAAAAAAGGAGGAGGTTCTTAATTCGATGCGTATGTTTTTTTTTGTGTGTATGTTACGCGATTACGCCGCCAGTTGTGGACCGATTTTCAAAGTTCTTTTTGTGTTCGATAGAGTATACTCCAAGGGTGGTCCCATGGTCACCAAAGTCAGGATCTGATGATGGAATCCCATGAAAATCGAGGAAAACCCTTAAATTTTAAGGTGTTTCCAACGTGTTTTGTGTGTATGTTACGCGATTACTCCGCCAATTGTGGACCGATTTTCAATTTTTTTTTGTATTCGATAGAGTATACTCCTAGGGTGGTTCCAAAGTCACCAAAGTCAGGATTTGATGATGGGATCCCATGAAAATCGAGGGAAACGCTAAATTAGGGTTTCTTTCACTAAAAAGATTTCATTCACTAAAAAGTTAAAAATATTTTACAAAAAATAAAAACCGACTTCAAAAACACTGAAAAGTTAAAAATATTTTTGAAGTCGGTTTTTATTTTTTGTAAAATATTTTTTTTTCTATGCTGGTTTACCGTTTATAATTAGTTAGGGTAGGTACACTAGGCATTTTGCGTGCGCTTAATTCCATACACTAATTTAATTTGCGGAATTCTCATACGAACTTCTATCCAACATGAGTGGATAGAAGTTATATGGGTGTTTTGGCGAAACATGAAAAGCGAGCAAACTTATTAAAAACTAGCTGTGCCCGCGACTTCGTCCGCGTGAAATAGTAACTTTTATTGAAGTTGTTACAAAGTAGCCTATGTTATCTTCTTATATATAAAAATGAAACGCTGTGTGTTTGTCTCGCAAAAACTCTGAAAGGGCTCGACAGATTCTTACGAAATTTATGTTTCTGTGTGTATTTGGATAGGTCCAAGGAAGGTTTAAAATTACAGTTGGACTCGGTAGGTGGCGCTGGAATCGGGCAGAACAACATCTGCTGGGCCCACTAGTACCTCATATAATTAGCTATCTATTAGTGAAAGTCCCGTCAAAATCGGTCCAGCAGTTCCGGAGATTAGCGGGAACAAACAGACAGACAGACAAAAATTTTTTAAATTGTGTTTTTGTTATTGGTACCCGTTATACATTCATACCCATTTAGTAAAAACTTGTTATTTTGACATTACAAACAGACACTTCAATTTTATTTATTTCTATAGATTGTCAGTTTTAATTCTTTGTAAGTATCTAAGTTTTGTGTTAAAAAGAAACACCATATAATTTCGTCTTTTATAGTACATATATTTAAAAACTAAACTGTTTTAACCCATTGGTAGCAAGAAGATTATTCTCTTGCCTCTCAAATCATTTGTTCCTATTTCTGAAGTGCAAGATAACGTCTCCCTTCCTCTTCTTTACAAATTAAGAAAAGCTTTAACGTCTTCCACCATCGCCAACTTGACCCTTCTCATCTCTTCGCTATCGTTGATATTTAAGGAACTGCAACAAAAGTGATTTAACATTTATTACATTCAAGTGAAACGGTATAAAAAACAGAATATCTTGATTTACACTTTTTGTAAAAAGCTTTCTTTCTTTCGATATTGTGAGGGTTTTAAAAAATATAAAAGGGTGTCTTGCAGCAAACTCGATATGTTTTCCAAACTGCTGTGCTTGCATTGCTTTGTTGGCTTGAGGGATAAGACAGGCAGAGGAATTATTGGGTACGTGACTTTGACATCTTATGAATGATCACAATGTTGGCAAAAGACTTGGCGTCATTGTGGAGGTTGTAGATTTGGAAGGTTTACAGCAACCACATGTACTATAATAGACTATAGGTGACTGTTACCTCTTACCACTGGGCAGCCTGCTTGTTTGCCAACTTTGTTGTATATAAAAGTACTTTCTCGTATTCAGGCGCGGTTGACTCGCAACCGATGACTTTCCGGTAGGTCGATGTTATACCGACACGATTAAGATTGTGTAACAAAAATATATCGCTATCGCTTTCAATTTTGACACTCAAGTTCATCTATTTCTATTTTTTATACAACTAAGTTGGCAAAACTTGCAAACTGACCACCTGAAGGTACGTGGCATATGTGACTCTTGTGAGATTCGCAGTAAATCTGCAACCCCCACGAGAACCACAGTGTACGTTGCCAATTTGTGACATAAGATGTAAAGTCACGGTACCCAGTCCAGTCCACCCTTGTCGACCATTGTACAGTCTCCCTCCGGTAATTACTATTTTTTATCATCAGACAGTCGACACATAGTCTTGTTTTGACGCCGCAATGATTAGTAATTTTAAGGCAATCGTGATAGTTTTTTTCTTAGATAATAACCCTCCGGGAAATAGATCAGGCTTAGGGTAGGGCCCTCTGTTCAACCGTGTCGTTCGAAGCAGCTCGTAATGGTTTAAAAAATCTTACCACCGATCTTTGCTTAATTCTAGCAGTCGAAAATCGTACATGTTACTGCGCGACCCAGCAGCTCCATAATTATCAGTTATTGATGCTATAGCTAGACAGATAAATAATGAGCATCGGAAAACATCGAAAATAATTGACTAACTTATGAAAATAACAGTTGACAAAAAGTAATTTGGCCCTAAAATCATTTACATCACAAGAGCGTTACGCGTTATATCATTCATTAGTAGAGCATTATACACTGCCTAGATTGTGTCGGTCATCTTCGGAAATACGAAGTTAGCCGAATGCCGATGCCCATTATGGCCGGTACACACATTGTTTAGTGTTTAGTGCGAGTGGCTTGTTTAGTGTTAAGTGTTTAGTAAAAAACACGTTCGGACAGCTTCTGTTTAGTGTTAAGTGTTTAGTGTTTAGTGTTAAGTGTTTAGTGTTTAGCGAATAGGAACGCGTTCTATTTTTTCTGCGAGTCGCCCCTCCCGCTCTCCCGCCTTCACCCCTCACTTAACACTAAACACGTCTGGACAGATCTGTTTAGTGTTTAGTCCATATAATGAACAAATAAACTAAACACCATTTACTAAACAGTGTATGGACAGCACCTACTAATCACTTAACACTAAACAGTCTACTAAACACTAAACACTAAGCACTTAACTAAACAAAGTGTATACCGGCCATTACTTATCTTGGAGTACTGTAATTACTACTGCTCCACCCAGCTCCTTAATTATCAGCTATTGATGTTATAGATACTCGTATATGTAAAAGCATACTCAGTAGCTCTGCAGTGCGCGGATCCTTCCAGTATGTAAACGGGTGTGGTGGTAGTGTTCTGCTCCTGGGTGGGTCCCAGTACATGCCAGGGGTCCGCCGTTCCTTGCACGGAGATCACTTGGTCGGGGATGTGATCCAGCCCGCCGAAGAACTCATTATGCCGACCTATGTTCTGCAGCAGTCGGAACTCGTTGAAACTGCAGACATATGTAGACATATCTTTATTATGAGACAAAATGGCAACCATAGAATGGTAAACACTGGGATAATTTGTCAACATCCACAGTACTTGCAACTTCGCAGGATTAGATACAACAACGTTTGTTCCACGACTTTTGATAATTCGTCAATTTTACTTTCATACAAAAATAAAATATTAATTAATTTAATATACCTCTACAATGTTTGTAACTCTACGTGTACAGCCCGCGAGCACAGAATATTATAATAGTACTCCATACCGCGAGCGTTAGCGTCGTGTTCTTTTCTGTCGTCGTTTATAAATGAAACATAGACTTATCAATGTCACGACAGTGCAATAAAAGCTTAAAAATTGATTTTTGTTCAATTTATTGAATTATTTTAAAACTCGTAAAACAAACGTAGTTAATGATGATAGCTATCTAATCCTGCAAGGTTGCAGGTGTTTTACAATTAACCCTATATATTTATGTAGGAACAGGTATTTATGAATAATGGTTATTTGTGTATTGCTATTTATCCGTGTTGTCGTCTACTACATTTACGTAAGCCACTAATGCTATGGGTTGACTGGCAGAATAAGAGATAAGTCCGCCCTTGCTTACAATATTATTGTAGAAACTTTTTTTTTGTGTTTATGCAATTAAGAGTATATTTTATTATTTACGTTGTTATTCTGGCTACAAATTTAGCGAAGGCGGTGGTAACTAAGCTAATGGTAGCCTATCCAAGTTGTTCCGCCCCCATGGGGAATCCACGCCCGGACCTCCAGAGTCCAGATCAATATCAGGGGTGTCAACCAATAGACCACGGAGGCGGGTTAAATGAATGATTTATTAGAATATAAGTAAAGGAGGCACAGCTTTTTCACTCTAATAAGCAGTTCGATTGGGGCTTGTTCAATGAGCTATGCTGTCCTTGCGCATGCGCAGGTCACCCGAGCTTTATGAGGCTCGGTCGGGGCTGGTGAGATGAAGGCCAAAAGCTAAAATACTAGTAGTTTCCCGCGACTTGGTCTGCTTGCTTGATGTCGAGAGATCGATTATATCACGCGTTCTAAAGCGAAAGAATATATACTACTAGCTTTTGCCCGCGGCTTCGCTCGCGTTAAATTCGGGGTAACACCGAAGATTTCAAAAAAAAAATAAGGCAGGTATTTTTCGTTGGTAACAAAGAGTCTGTGTACCGATTTTTAGCTTCCTACCTTGAAAACTGTAAAAAGTCTCATATAAAATTTCACATATAAGATTTCCAAAAAAAAAATGATGCACGTTTTTTTTGTTAGTCACAAATAGTTCGCATATACCAATTTTTAGCTTTCTACCTTGAAAATTGCGGAATGCTCCATACAAACTTCCACCCCCCTATTTTAGGGAAGTGGGGGGCTAGAAAGAGACAAAAAGTAGCCTATGTCACTCTCCATCCGTTCAACTATCTCCACTTAAAAAATCACTTCAATCCGTCGCTCCGTTTTGCCGTGAACGACGGACAAACAAACACACACACACTCATTCCCATTTATAATATTAGTATGGATGTAGCCAAGGTATCTCTATACCAAATTAGTTCAGCGGCTAGTCAGACAAAATTACTTTCATATCTTATAAATAAAAATGAATCGCCGGAATGTATGTAAGTGTACACGCGTAATTTCCGAACGACTGCACTAAATTTTGATACTTAATTATTTTTTTTTGTGTTCGTAATAGTCAGGCAGGTTTTCTATAAAAGAAAAAAACAAAAGTCTATCCGATTTTTTAAATTATAATATGAAAAGTGTGTGAGTGAATGAGACAGAAGTCTGCAAGAGATCTTCACATGGACTTATCAATTGATAAATCCATGGAGCTTCAATATGTTGACAAAACATTGACAGATTAACGTTCAGTTGTTCCTCTAGCAGTTGATCACTTCCATCGAGATAGGTGTAACTTCGAACATTCAAACAGACCATACCGCATAATGTAAATCCACCATTCTGTCGAGTTCAGCCCCCGTAGCACGTCCACCAAAACACGATATCATAAAGCGATTTATCGCAGTGAACTGTCAAAATACGACGAAACCCTATTGTATTTTGACAGTTCACCGCGATAAACCGCTTTATCATATCGTGTTTCGGTGGACGTGCTAGGGGGGCTGGGATTTCAAAAATATTCACGAAAAAAACATGACAGAACGAAGTTTGCCGGGTCAGGTAGTTTATGAGTAAGGAATAATTAGTCCCCAGTGTCTAGCAAGTGTCATATTGAATATGGCGAGATTTAATTTAAAAATTAAATGTAAAAAACCTTTTTAAAAACAAGCTTTTATTTAAATGCGCTAAAAAGAATTAATAAACTTTTACACTAAAACTTTTACTTATAACGTCATTTCACATTTGACACAATTTATATGACATAAAAGCTTGTTGCGAGATTTACTTGTGTGTAGTAACTTAAAAGTACTTAAAAGAGTACTTTTAAGTACCTACTCGTATTTACTTAGAAAATTGTAATGTATAAAATTATTCACATCAAATTATTTAATTTACTTGTTTATCTACAAAAGTAAATCTCGCGACAAGCTTTTATGTCATATAAATTGTGTCAAATGTGAAATGACGTTATAAGTAATAATAATATAATAATAATAATTTTATTTCTTCTCTCACACAGAACAAATTACTTAAATGTTATTTATGAAGCTTACAGAAGGAAACATCTATGTGAGAGACTGGCGACTGTACTAGGAGACCTGTATGACAGATTGCCAGTCCCTCCACACCGGACCGGTTGGAAGTTATATAAGCAAATGCTAGGTAGAGAAGCTACAAGAAAGGTGTGTGTGTGTGTGTGTGTGTATATGTGTGTGTGTGTGTGTGTGTGTATGTGTGTGTGTGTGTGTGTATGTGTATTTGCGTTTGTGTTTGTGTTAGAGTGTTTTAGCAGGGTACTGTTAACAATTTCTCAGTTTCGTTATAATCTAAACTTTTTAACCATTTAACTGTGGCATTTTTGCAGTGATATTTCGTAAGTGGATATATAAGGATAGATTTATTTATTTTGTTGTATAAATAACAACCAATAAAGCCAAAAAACCGTCTTGAAAAAGTAGTAGTCCACTGGGTGTTTGGGCTACATACGTTATGTTTGCGTCGTTTGTTGGTATTTAGGTATTTTAGTTAAAAGTTTTAGTGTAAAAGTTTATTAATTCTTTTTAGCGCATTTAAATAAAAGCTTGTTTTAAAAAGGTTTTTTACATTTAATTTATTTTTTAATTTTTAGGTATCACTGGACACGTTTCTTAGTCTGTTCATCTCATTCAACGCATCGTTGTTGCAAGGTCGTTTGCCGGAACGTCTATACAGAATTTCAGCTCAATCGGTTTAAGATATCTACTTCAAAATTGATTTTTAGCTTTAGAAGTACGACATATTGGATTAATAGTGACATCACTTAATTTTTCAAGTTATTCTTAGCAAGACCTTTTATTTGATACCCATATTGTAGGAGTGCAATAAAAATAATTGGTCCGCCATCTTGGGTATGCAGCCATCTTGGATTTAGAATGACGTCACACAGTTAACCGTGCATTTTCATCCAAATTGTGTGTATACAAAATTTCAGCTCAATGTTAAAGATATCTACTTCAAAATTGATTTTCAAGCTTTAGAAGTCCGCCATATTGGATAAATAGTGACGTCACATTATTTTTCGAGTTACTCTCTTTTATTTTATACCCATATTGTAGGGGTGCATTAAAAATAATTGATCCGCCATCTTGGGTATGCCGCCATCTTGGATTTAAAATTACGTCACACAGTCAACCATGCATTGTCATCCAAACTGAACGTGTATACAAAATTTCAGCTCAATCGGTTAAAGATATCTGCTTCAAAATTGAGTTGCAAGATTCCACCCGAACATCTTACATACATTGCAAGTTAAATAAAAGCTTGTAAAAAGGATTTACAGCCTTCTCGTTTGAGTATCTAGACGTCTGCCAGTAAATCATCTCATTGTTGTAGGGTACTTCTATTTACTCACTTCTGCGAAAAGTAGTCCTTGCATAAATCGTAGTTGTAATCCAGGGGTATGGTGTTATTGAAGATCTGCGCGGGGCTGTCTGTAGTCTGGATCCAGCCGTACTCCGAGCACCACTCGTACGCCCACAGGCGCGCTATGAACCAGACGTTATTTACGTCACTCTTAAAGTTATTTGCTCAAAAAAAAACGACTTCAAAAACACAAAAAAGGCATAAATAATGTAAGAATACCAACATCACAGTCATGTTTAATTTTAAAGTCGGTGTGGATGATCGATGATGAGTTAAAATTTGGCACCGACTTCAAAATAAAAAATGTGATGATGGTATTTTTACATTAATTTGGACTTAATTGTGGTTTTGAAGTCAGTTTTTATTTGTTGTTAATTATTTTTTTTTATTTAACCTTTATCATCAATTTAATAGCAGCTCAACGAAGTAACTTAAAAGAATATAACTGAGTGTCAATACATGCCTATTGTAGGTAGTAAAAAAATTACCTATAACTCCCAAAAGACAAGGATTCTTCCATCATTAGTTCACGACTACCAGACGCAAATACTTACCTGATTAGCTGCTGAAAAAACTGATTTCGGTGACAATAGGACTATTCGGGATTTTCCCAAGTAGGTTAATAATAGAGATGCCGCGAATACTCGCTATTTTTCGGTATTCGGCATTACCCGGCATTTTTTTTGTTATTCGTCGAATACCGAATAATTGGCGAATAGTTGTATTGATGTTTAAAAACAAAACACACTTAGTATTAATATAATCATCATTAAAAAATAAAAAGTTAGCAAAAATCAGTAATGTTGAAGTTAATACTTAAAACACACATCAAGTACGCTCAGCACGAATGACAAACAAAACAAATGCATTGCGCCGCGCAGCGCAAGTGAAACCGATTTGACGGAAAATCCCCTACACAAACAAAATGAAGTTATTCCTCGTAAACTATACTACTACCATCCGACCGATTTCGGCCATGGCGACCACTTCGACTCCTAGTCAGATCTGCGCTGGTGCGCTCGAAAATGCCTGATATAGCCAATCTTTGCAACAAACTCCCCTGCGCAAAGCGGGCATATGAGTTTGCCATTAACAAAATTATAGACAATGGTCGCGGGTAGACGGGCTTTTATCTGGTCGCGTTTCAGATCAAGATCAGCTTTACGCTGTTCTTCGAAATCGTGCACTTGTCTTTGTACAAACCCGCGCCATTCAGGTCGCTGTGCTGCCAAATCCTCCCATCGAGAGGGCTCAATATTGCATCTTTTCATATGACGCTTCTGAACATCTTTATACCGGAGGAGTTGTCCGCCGCGTTTCCGCTTGCCTTCCTCAAGTTCAGAGTAGAAGATGCGCTTTGCCACTCTCTCTTCCACCATACGGGATACATGACCGCACCACCGAAGCTGTCGACGCATTATGTAAGACTCAATGCCACCAACATTGGCTCGTCGCAGAACGTCGGTATTTCGCACGCGATCAGACCATCTGATATTCATTATTTTCCTTAGGCATTTTAGGTGGAAGCGATCTAGGGTGCGTATTTGGTGACGGTATAAGCACCAATTCTCGGAAGAGTACAGAAGATTTGGCAACACTATCGCCATGTAAACAGATATTTTAGTGGGCAACTTTATGTCGTGCGAACAGAACACCTTGGAGCACAGCTTACCGAATGCTGCTGCAGCAGCACCAACTCTGCTGTTGATTTCGGCATCAAAGTCACACTTAGATGTTATAGTGCTCCCCAGATACCGGAACTTGTTCACCTGCTGCAACACATCCTCACCAAGCTTTATGGCCAGTGTCTCGTGACCATGGGCGTCCAAAGTCATCACATTTGTCTTTTTGACACTAATTTTTAGGCCGAACTTATAACAGGTTCAATGCATGCAGGATCAATGCATGCGACACCTTAGAACGTGCTCTAAGTCTAGCCAGGTTAAAAATACCGCCATCTGTGCGAAACCGGATACGTACCCCTTCAGAAACTGTTTGCAAGACCTCCCTGACTGCAACTGCAAAGTATAAGGCAAACAATGTGGGCGCAATAACGCACCCTTGTTTTACCCCACAGGTAACGGGGAAGAACTTTGATTGTTCGCCGTCAAAGGTGACGCAGCATTGCATATCGTCATGCAGGAGTCTAAGAAGTCTCACAAATTTTTCAGTACATCCCAACTTTTTCAGCACTATCCATAAGGCTTCGCGAGGCACGCTATCGAAGGCTTTTTCCAGGTCAACAAAGCAGAGGAACAGCGGACGACCCTGTTCTCTACTTTTTTCCTGCAGTTGACGCATGGAAAATATAGCTTCACAGGTACCCCTGTCAGGTCGGAAGCCAAACTGGGTTTCAGGCAGAATTTGTTCAGATAGAGTGCTCAAGCGGTTTAGTAGCACTCTGGCAAAGGCCTTTCCGGGGGTCGAGAGAAGTGAAATACCGCGGTAAGAGCCGCAATCGGATCGATCACCTTTGTTCTTATAGAGAGCACTGATGCAGGATATTTTAAATTCTTTCGGGACTTGCTCTCTCTCCCACATTCGAACAAACAGTTGCCCAAACCCGCGTGTGCAGCTCCTCGCCGCCGTACTTCAACAATTCTCCAGGCAATAGATTAATGCCAACCGCCCGTTTATTATGCTGCTGTCCGATGGCAGTGCAAACCTCATCACGAGAGAGGGGCCAATCCAATTGACTAGCCAAAGGAAGTTGGGGGAGCAAGCTGATATGTTGGAGATCTGCTGATCGATCTTCATTGAGCAAGGTGTCAAAATGCTCTGCCCAGCGATTAAGTACGCCCTCTTTGCTTTTTATGAGTTGCCGACCGTCCAATGACCTTAAGGGCACTTTCGCTCGATAGGGTCTCCCAATCAATCTGCGCACCTCGCTGTAAAACTCTCCGAGCTGATTAGTGTCCGCGAGCCACTGCATGTGACAAGCCTTGTCCCGCCACCATTTATCCTTGAGTTGACGAGACAGTTTACGCAACTCCAGGTCACTTTCTTTGACCATTGCCTGACTCCCTCCACGCCGCTTATGCTATTGCAAGAGGTATCGATGTTTGTTAAGTGAATCCTGAAGCACGGTATCATTCTCATCAAACCAATCTTTATTACGTCGGTTTTTCGTACCCAGAGAAGCTGAAGCGATTTCCTTAAGGTGAGATGACAGCGCTCTCCAATCATCCTCAACATTATCTATCTCATTAGTGGGCATCACCCCGCATTACACGAGTAACTTGGACTTGGCAGACGTCTCTTTGCCGTACTATGGCGTAATCTATTAAATGCCAGTGTTTGGATCTCGGGTGCATCCACGTTGTCTTGTACTTGGCGGCAAGTCGGAACATAGTGTTCGATATCGCTAGATTATATTGAGCACAAAGACTGAGCAGTAAATGACCATTACTGTTCATATTACCTACTCCGTGTATACCCAGAACTCCAGGCCAAGCCTCATAGTTCCGACCAACCCTGGCATTGAAATCGCAATAATACCTGCTCTCTGGCACTTATATTGTCAAGGCATCGTACTAACTCTTCATAAAATTGATCCTTAATGTCATCAGACTTGTCTAGTGTAGGTGCGTAGACACTGATGACATTTAGGAAGTTATCTCCGTCTAAATGAGGGCGCAATGTGGTAACGCGGTCTGAAATATGTATAGGGTATTCCTCTAGTTGCTTTACTAATTGATTTTTGACTGCAAATCCCACACCAGAACGCCTAGGTTCAAAGGAAGCGGTACCTTTCCAAAAGAAAGTGTAACCGCCGCCGTCTTCTACCAGCTCCCCTTCGTCAGGGAGATGTGTTTCGCTGAGAGCAGCCACATCTATGTTATAGCGACGAAGTTCACGAGCTACTATAGCGGTTTTACGTTCAGGGCAAGCGTTGCAATCTCGATCAATAAGCGTTCTCACGTTCCATGCACCGAAAGTCATAGCAGGTGTTGCGTGTTGGTTATTATTACGTTTTCGGTGGCGTCGACCACGTGTATAGTGATGCGATGGCAGCCGTGGTTACTACCATCTTTTAAGTGAGGACAAGCATTTGTTTAGGGCACCTTTTCTAGCCCCCTCCCTGTCTGAGCAGGGAAAGCAGCGCCTCCCTAAATAGGGCTGCTTTGTCGTCCCAGGTGCTGCCGAATCTACACTGTCGTCCCCAAATTTGCAGTGTGGAAGCGACCACGGTGTGATCCCACCCCCAGGACCGCCCATGTGCAGAAGTCAGACAAAGCCCAGCTTGCACCAGACCGGGCCGGCTTTGACAAAAATCATCGAAGTTCATTGAAACGGAAGCGGTCAGGTGCGCAGGATATTTTAAGGTGCACAAACGTTCGCGCAAACGCAGGTGCACGCACTCGTCCTTCCCCTCCTTGGCTCAATGGAACGGAGGACCGCTACGACTGATGGAGAGGTCAGATGATGTGTCTGGCCGAACGGCAACTATACGCCCTCTACCGCCGCCCTAGGCCATCCACCTTGCCTTACTGCACCGCCGAGTATGCCAAACCCTATCGCATATCTGCATCGAGTTGCCTTCCTCGCCGTAACAGACTTTATAAATTTTTCGGGAGGGAACCGCAAACAGGAAATATATACGAGAGGAGGAATATGGTATGTGGGTTGGTGGGGAAATGGGTGTAGGATACCTTGGCGATGGATCGGGAGAGTGGATGCCGCCTTAGTAGCTAGGGTGCTCCGGGGTCGCGTACCCGTGCATTCCAGGATTTGGAATACCCCATGGAGGATTCGTAAACTATATTTCGTACAAGAAAAGGGTTGCCATTATAATAGTCATAATCTTGGATTTTTTTAGGTTACAGTAACATATAAATGGTAGGGAAGTTCAAGAGACTATTACAAGTGTAATATTATTATTTGATAACAAATTAATTATTCTGTATATTCCTTTTTTTATGTCGAATAATAATGACGAATATTCGACTATTCGCCATAAGGAATGGCAAGTAATCGGTATTCGACTATTCGCCATAACAACTATTCGCTGCATCTCTAGTTAATAAATAACAGAATTACGAGGTAGCAACATAAGTCTTTTTTTATGCTATAATGTTCCTAAAAACGAATAACATACATACAAGAGAACGCTTCCTTTCTGTGAAGTCGGTTAAAAAGAAGTGTCAACACGGTTAAGGGCGCGCCGATCCGTCCCATATCTAAGTATAAAAAGTTCCAAATTATTTAGTAAATATTTTCGGTTTGCAGATGTTTCCTTAAAATGTGCAATAAAACCTTGCCTTGCCAAATAACATAATTCCACTTCAATAGGCAGTACTCTATCTTTCTTCAATAAATTAATAATGAGGTGAAATGCAACAAGTACTTACGTTTGTTTCTTCCTGAGGTTGACAAAAAACAACGTTATGTAAATAATTAGGCACACTTACTCGCTCTTTCCGTGGAGTTGAAGCTAGTGTTTAATCTCTCGTCGACTGTCACCATGTACCGCGTTTCAAAGCATTTGTTAGAGTTGGGACGGTTCACGTTGACCCACTTTGCCACCCGTTCCATAGCACTCGCTGGGAATGGATGAATTAAAATTGGCTGGGTTAGTACACAATCTGCTCATTTCTATTTGTCACATTCATCAATCGATCTACGTAATAGGTTCAAGAGTGTCGGAGTAGTTTTATTTTGAGCCGTGCCAACGCAGCAAATACCAGGGACATTTCGATGAACAGCGTGTAAGTTGCGAGTACAGTTACTGTTATTCAAACGAGTGCTTTACCACCCTAAGGCTAAAATTCAGCTCCATGTCATAAAGCAACATAGTTGACTTTCCTTAGCAGTAACATACTGACGGCCGCAAATAAATTTTGTTTATACGCGAAACTTTGTCAAAACTGGTTAACCACTTTCTTGGCCTACCGTATTGGTCGTAATGGTCGTCTGCTTGGGTACCTCCGTCTTACCTAATTCTGCCGCAAAGCAGCAATGCTTTGTGTTCCGGTTCGAAGGGTAAGATATCAGATCAGGGGGTATATTATGACGTCTTAATTCCAGCCAGTTTTCTGAATTGTTATCAGTGCCTTTCTTTTACTCATTATACAAAGAGAAAGGAATGGCATTATAACAATTCAGAAAACTGCCTGGAATTAAGACGTCATAAACCCCCAGATCAGACTTTACATTTGTGAGGGTTGCAGTTTTGTTGCGAATCTCACAGGAGCCACATGTATTATAGGTGACTGTTACCACTTACCATCAGGTGGGCAGTTTGCTTGTTTGCCAACTTAGTTGCAATAAAAAAAAACAAGGTGATTACGTACGGATAGAAGCGTTGGTGATTGCTTTGCAGGCGGTGGCCACGTCGCCCGGTGCGGCGTACTGCACGAGGCTGGAGAACGCGTACGTGATGGCTTCGTTGAACAACGTGAATAGGTCCAGGGGTGCGCCCGCATCCAGCACCGTGCACGTGCTGCATCACATTAATTAATATTGACTGTTGTGGTAAATTGGGATGAAACGATACCTCTGTAGGTGTCGACACTAATTGGGGTACAACTGGGTTCTGCGGGGCAACCTCCTGCCGAATATGGAGGTTGTCTGCTTCGCCGACGACACCCTTGTCGCGGCGAAGGGGCGCACGTACGAGGAGGCGGTCCACCTGGCGTCGGTCGGCACGACGATGGTCGTCCGGCGCATCCGCCTCCTCGGGCTGGACGTGGCCGTCGAGAAGACGACGGCCATGACGTTCAGGCCGCCGCGTCGACGCAGACCCCAGGCGGGGCTCCGTGTCCGAGTGGAGGGGGTCCAAGTCCAGATCGAGAACTCCATGAAGTATCTCGGTCTGGTGCTGGACCCCCGATGGGATTTCGAGGAGCATTTCAAGCTCCTCGCCCCAAGGCTGTCTGCCGCCGCGGCAGCCCTCGGACGGGTCCTCCCCAACGTGGGGGGACCGGGCGCAGCGTGCCGTCGACTTTATCAGACGGTGATAAAGTCGATGGCGCTGTACGGAGCCCCGATTTGGGCGGAGCGTCTCGCCCCCCGAACGATGGCCCTCCTGCGCAGGCCGCAGAGGGTCATTGCCGCCCGGTCCGTGCGGGCCTACCGCACGGTCTCTCACGGGGCGGCCTGCGTTCTAGCGGGCTCGCCTCCGTGGGATGTTGAGGCACGCGTCCTTGCGGCCGTGCACCGACATCGGGTGGCAGCGAGGAGTCGGGGGGAGCGGCCCCTCCCGCAGGAGGTGGCGCGCGCGAGGCACCTGGCGCAGAGGGAGGCTCTCCGCCAGTGGGCCGAGACGCTCGCCCACCCAGCTGCCGGCCACTGGACGATCGAGGCCGTTCGTCCAGTGTTGGAGGAGTGGGTTGGGCGCCGGCGAGGCAGCCTCACCTACCGGATGGTGCAGATGATGACCGGGCACGGGTGCTTCGGACATTATCTGCATCATGTCGCACGGAGGGAGCAGACGCCGCAGTGTCACCATTGCGGCGCTCCCGACGACACTGCCGGGCACACACTCTCGGAGTGCCCGGCCTGGCGACCCCAGCGCGATGCATTAGCCCTCGCGCTGGGCCTAGGTAGGGGTACGCCCGTCGCGCTGGCCAGCGTCGCACGGGAGATGCTGACCAGCGCGGCGGCGTGGGAGGCTGTCGCCTCCTTCTGCGAGGACGTTATCTCGCAGAAGGAGGCTGCGGAGCGGGCGCGAGAGGATGACCCTCTCGCCGCACCGCTCCGGCGCAGGCGGTTGGGGAGGAGGAGGCGTGCGTTCCTCAACGCGCGCCAGCTCCCCTAGCAAGCTGGCGGTTGAAATGGCTCGGCCGGATGACCACCGGCCGAGAGATACTTTTCACCCCTAGCTTGGCCGTCTGGGGGGGTCGAATTTCTCAAGATACTTGTCGACCCCCTCCGTAGAGGTAAGCCCTGGCACCAGGCAACCCTCCAGGGGGCACAATCGGGGAATGGCCAACGCCGATCCCGATTGTGCCCCCACGGAGGTATAAGTATCTAGAGAGTTTTTAGCCGGTAGTGGGTCTTCTACCCGAGTCCTGCATATCCAAGGGGTGGCCTAGTCAGCTCAATTCCCTTGTCGAATACCTTAAAGACTGTATTTTCTCTCTTGTAAAAAAAAAAGGTGTCGACACTATTACTCGACACAGTATCGAATAATCGATATCTACACTTGAAAAGTATCGAAACCTTCTCTATCGATTCATTTTTAAATTCTTATAAACCTTTTGCAGTTTCAATTTATCTCTCTGAAAATATTACCAAATATTAGACTTTGGAGGTTCTATCTTTACTCAATCAATATTTTTGTTATTTTTAAATAAGATATATGACTATAACCTACGATACTTTTATAAAAATAGAACAATTTATTAATTTAGTAATTAAGGGGTTCCAAATTACACCAAATATCATGGGGTACGACGAATCTTACCTGTACGCCCAACAAACATTTTCGTTATGTAATCAAACATTTATATGACCTTGAGTCTTATTAAAGTTATTTAACGGTTTTTTTTTTACTTTTCGGTATGTACTGGTGCATTATGTGTCCAAATAGTCATATACATTATTTGTCGTATAATAATGTCATATAAACGTTCTTCCAAAAATTTTGTACAATCGTCATATAATAGCGTCTACGACCACGTTTATAAAACACATTTATATAACTTTTCGTCGTTTTCATAGTATAAACGTCATAATACTGTCAATTGTGTCATATAATTACCTTTTAAACATCTGCTAAACGGATAATAATTGTTTACACGTAGTATTCGTAATCGTTATATATAAGTTGAATAAGTATTACGTGTGCAACCTGTATACGTCCTAAAGTATCACAAACATGATAATACGACCGCAATTTAATTAATACATATATTAAAGGTATATAATAACCTTGTATACAACTTCCACCATTTTGAAATCAAATTTAACTATCATATTTATTTACTGTTTGGATTTGACATGGATCGAAAAGTGGAAAAGTATTAAAAGGAGTGGAGCATTCATAAGAAAAGTTAAAAACAACTATCATTCTATTCAAGTACATAGTTTAATACAAAGTAATACAAGTTGAGAGTAAGGAAAATGTGAAAGGTTCCGTATCACATTTAAACGAAAATTCAACCAATCAATTCAAATATGATGTTTTTAAAACGCTTATGAAATCTTCATATCTTAATATATTTATGATATATGATAACGAAATTTTGCAAACAGAAGCCATATATTATATTACTGATATAAAGTGTAAGTTAGTTAGTGTTTCATACGACCCAAATATATATTCATACATATAAGAAATAGGTAATAAAAAATGTACTAAAAATTTATTAATTTTTTAATTATCTCCAGGAATGTAATTGACACTTCAAGTTAGTTCTGATCCGTATCCGTATCCGTATCGGACATATCCGACATAAGAGCGATTTGTTGTTCGGAACTTTCATAATTAGGAATATTATTTCGCTTTAGAATACATGGCATCGATTTCCAATTTATTTCTGGTATAGAATCTTCAGCTCCACGTTGTTCCCATTGTGCTGGCACAGTTGTTAATAAAGATTTTCCATTTTCTGTGGTCTCCGCTATTTTAAAAGGCATTTTGCTAAAAAATAAGTAAACAAGTTAGGAATTTTGAACAACAAACACTTACTAAGTAACAATAGGTTCTTAAATAATCTTATTAAAAATAAAACATTAGCAAGTTGCTACTTGACACTTTGGATTTCTTATATCTAAGAGCCACGCGCCCACTTGCTATTACCGACCTACTACAACTGACTGACTAAGCGAAAGTGCGCGAGCGAGAAGCAAAGATAATACCTCATTTTTCTGCAATCGAGACTTCGCGTCATCGTCGGCCGAGAGATTTAGAGCGACATATTGGCTCCGTGTAAGTACAGTCAGCGTGGAAATTACGCTACTAACTTTTAACAAGTTATAGGTACATAATAGTATATTTTCTAACATAATATATAAAAGTTATGAAAAGTGCTAAAAGGTGTTCATTATTTTATTATTGATCCCTAAATAAACTTTCATAGCGTACACATTTACAATGAACACGCAGTTTATAGATCGCGAAGTTATATAGTTGTCATATAACGCAGTCACTTAATAAATTATTACCAAAAATATGTGAAAAAGTTAAAATTTTAAAGGCGCACAAAAAAAATGTTAGAAACTTACCTTACATTTATCAGTAAACTTGATTGGACAATGGTTCACAACTGATAAAATGATAGTATCACCTCAAATAACAAATATTAAATCAATATTAACTCAGCTGTCAAAAATACTGCCAAATTAAATCAATGTGATTATCTGCTATCATATAATTTGCTCAATATAAGTAATGATCATCTTTAAATGACAACAACACAACGATTATATTATATAAAAGATAAATTGTGTTTAATTACTCGACACGAAGTCGTATATGTGATGCGACAGCTTTCATTACATGATATGTAGTCAAATCGCCGACGTGTATATGATGATTAGGCGACTATGTAGGTATTTATATGACTGATACACGAAACTCTTAGCGCCTTAAGTTGAATTAAATGGGCCCAAATGCCGTCGAGTAAACGTCCTTATAACATTTATACGATTATACTAAATAGCATTAAGTTCCCACCAAAACGTCTACTCAACATCGTAAATGTTTGTTGGGCGTGGCCTAAATATTTCTCTTTTTAAGGAGACCTATGCTCGTACTATGCGAATTAGCTTTTATATTGCACTAGCTGACCGTATGCAACTTTGTATTACAACTAACTTTTGCCGTAGGAAAACTTTCCCGTCAGATTATTCCCGTAGGAAAACTACCCTATGTCCTTCCCTTGGTCTCAAACTATCTCTATACCAATTTTCATCAAAATCGGTTTAGTAGTTTCGAAGCCTATTCTATACAAACAAACAAACAATCAAATCTTTCCTATTAATAATATTAGTATAGATAAACAAATATAAACAAAAATTACATTATTACACGATTAACAAAAATAAATATCGACACAGTTGGTGAAAGCTGCATTGTTAATCAGTGTTATGCAAAAATCCTACTATTATATTGACGTCAAAAAATTAAGATAAAAATAAAATTGACTGAATCGTATTTACTAAGATATTTAATAATTAATTATGTAATTATTTAATCCCTGTACATAAATATACCCCAACTATTATTGATTTTACTTGTATACTCTACACTTTTTAAAAAAAAATAAGTAGACTATACACTTTTTCGGATATTGGGAGAGCCCCCTCGAGAAGAACTGGGAAGAAACTCGATTCCAACACACGTTTGCCTCTTTTTTTGTAATTGTCAACATTACAATAATACTTAGAACCTTCACAAACATGATTTTAATATTATAAAAATATATACAAAAATGTCTGTTGGAGTGATTGGAACAGATTCGACGCCTGATGCCACTCCACGTGGCATCTTCAAGATGTTGTCGCTTTCGCTGCGCTCCAACGACAACGTAAGACTCGTAAGTCGTTGGAGGACTCGTAAGTCGTTGGAGCGCAGGGAACATACCATGTGGAGTGGTGAAACGCGTTGAATCGAAAATTATTTGCACGTTGGTGTGGTACTAGTTAGTGATATTCCTTTGTCGCATGCGATTGACGGAGGGCGGGCGGTGAACCACCACCATTGGCCTGCGAAGCTAGTACCAACTACTGCCTTTTTTGGAATTTTGCTATATATCTGCTTCTTAACAATTAGTAATGGACTTCCGAAAAATAACGCCTCACACCATTAATTATAACCAATTATGACATTGTGTACAAAATTATGAACGTAAACTCGCGTTGTAAAAAGACAAGTTAGGTAATACCATAGACGAACAATAATATCATCCTTGGTAATACTCACTTGAACAATTTGGAGATGAGTTGTCGGCCGTCGGCGGTGGCGCTGGCGGTGATGATGTCGTTCACGGCCTGCTGCACCGTGGACGTGCAGGCTTCGCCGCCCTCTGCGCGCATCACTGACGTCACCACCTCCAGGTACTCTGCAGTGGTAACAAATAACAATAGGTACCGGAAGTTGTTATGTAGGTAGCTGTTAGTGTCGCATAGGTAGGTATTAGTAGTTAACGATGTGCTTTTGTGACATTAGTCAATTCTCAAGAATTGGGACAATTATAGTGCCTGCATTGTTCGACAAAGGGAAAAAGTGACCTATTATCAACGAGGGCATAGCTATTGATAATAATATTAAATACACACGGGTTGGGAATCGTACTTTCTTTCGAGTAATATATACAAAGTGGTTTACCTTTGTACGAAAATAAAAAACAAAGAAGAACAAAATTAAAGCTGTAGGTATATATGAGAAGATATTAAAGTTTATTTTATAGTATAAGTTGTTATAGTTATGTAATAGTTACAAAAACAACCCTATCCCCTAGTGGATTCGTCAGTTCATTTGGCTTGAGTGTGTTCTGATGTTTGATTAAGGCTGGCCACCGAGGTGACATTGGCTGGAGACGCCTTAATTTAGCACGTTAACAGTTAATTTTTATATACTTCGATTGATTTTCATGTACATCTGTACATGTACATCATCTGCCCGCATATTTCTATATTTGTACACTAATCGCGTACATTCCGCCTCATTTTTTAAAAAAAAGTACTACTAATGGAGACCCGCCATCCTGATGCACACCTAAAAACGACTCGAAGTGAGAATTAACGGATCGAACACGAACCGAATACGAACCGTATACGTATGAGTGCGCAAGCGTCCATACAATCACTAGGACGGCCAAACCGGATCAAAACCAAACACGAATCGAATACGAACCGACTACGTACAAGTGCGCAAGCGCCCTTCACTTTTCCAATTAGTTTCAAGTGAGAGACACGCACACTCATGCACACACACACACACACACAAACACACACACACACACACACGCTGATGTTGAATAAAAAATGTACCAACAAGGAAGGAACTGGCTTCTGACACACAAATTATACTTATTTCATAAGCCAGGGTAGCATTAATATTTTGTATATTGGTTATGTTGCAATAAATATATTTTTCATTTTCATTAAAATTGTTTCATCACTTGAACTAAAGCCAACATTTCCAGAACGAACAAGAAACGTTACGTACTTTCTTTTTACAGTAGCTGTCCCTAACTACAGATACCTAATATAATACTACAGTAATCCTTTGAGCTGTTTCTGCAGCGCTGGTGCCACGGTGGAACTCATGTTCGTAGGTAAATAATTTTCCATTTTGTGAACAAAACGATGTAAGGGAAAATCAAATAGTGCGAAAATAAGAGAATCCGTAAATTTATCCGTAAATATAAAGCAGAAATACACGAACCTAAATCGGAATTTGGAACGCCGAACCAAACGCTAGATATTTCAGATTACAGTAGCCAGTTCGACAAAGCGCTGAGAAGTGAAGTGCTGTGTGCTCGTGTAAGTGTGACTGTGCCATCACCTTAATTAGTTTGGGTAGCAATGAACATTACCAAAAAAGTTTTCCTTGACGACGAGGGGCCCGCTGTGAGAGACCACCACGTCCACCAGGTGCGGGTAGACTTGCCTCAGCCACGTGGCCTTCGTGCCCGCCAGAGAACATCCCACCAGCACTACCTTACCGGATCTGGGAAGGCGACATATCTAGAGTAATTAGGGGACCTAGACATTGGCATAGGTATAGGGGGTTGGGGTCCATTGAAAATAAAATCAACATACATAGAATGGACGCCCCCCCCCCCCCATCGAAGAGTTATATCTACGCCTATGATGGACCTAGACAAAATGACAATTCAAAAACGATAGCGAAGTTCGATAAGATCAAAATATATGGGTTTCACATAATTATGCCATCGCTAAATAACGTGGCGAATCGATCAAAATCATTGACATGTAAGTCGGTAGACAAATTGATTCGCAACGAATTGATGAAGTAGTGAATTGTTTTTTCTTAACTTTCATATACACTTAAAAATGCAAAAAAGTTACTTATGTGAACTTTGACATTGAATATTAGTTTTGAATGTTTACAATCTATTCTATGGTACTCACTGTTCACGTACATTCAGAGTGTGTTAAAATTCGTAGAAATTCATCTAAGCGAATTAATACCACAGAATAATAGTACTAAGTATTAATACCCCTGTTTTTTAGAGTTTACCTCTCCGGACTATTCTGTTAAAATGCACAGCTGTTGAAGAGCTCAGTGGCACAGTGGAGTATGTGCTCACTGTCACAATGTTCACCGATTTATTTGAGTAAAAAGATAAATTATTTATTGTGAATTGTGAATCAATGTAATATTAATTTTAGTTAGAGAGTGCACACACACAGTATGTTTCCTTTGTAAAGCTGGGAAATTGACTTAGTAACCTCTGCAAATAGTACTGTACTACTTACAAAAGTTTTTACTGAACTATGTGAGATCATTGATGTTAATTGGGAAAAGCAATAATACCAATATTATTGATCCTTGAGGCACACCAATAATTTCGGGTGCGCTAGCAAACTCAGTTATTTAAATTATTATTCTATAGTATAAATAAAGGACATACACCATGTCAGAGAGTAATCATCCCAAAAACCTATATTACATTTTGTTTACCCAAGCGCCTAAAAAGGGTTTAGAGAAGTGAAGTATAACTTCAGCATCTGTAGTGCAACGAACGACCTTTTCTTTAAACAATGTTTACCGTGCTTAGGGCAAGAGAAATGGGCTTAATGAGTGACCAAAAAGAATAAAACATCTAAATCAAACTTTGAAGCCATAATGCTTACTTCTTAACTATATTCGAGACTAGTCGCGGAGTGCGCGTACTAAGCAAAATACGCTTTTATTGCATTTCAATTACTTTAGGTGTCGCTGGCTGGATTGATGGCACTTGGCGGGCCAGATTTGGCCCGCGGGCCGGAATTTGGAGACCTCCGATCTAAATTAAGCTTCTCTGTGCCCGTCGTATAGCATCGTCAATCAATCGAATTATGCGAGTTAATAGAGATTGTATATCCCACCCACTTTACCTGTCAATGATAATTATTATTCAGTCGATTCACAGGTAAAGTAAATCGACTGAATTAATAATAATAAATGAATTGTGTTACTCGTAAATACACACTGCGTTTGCATACGATTGGCCGCCGTGACCGGATGTCGGCGAGGTGGGTTGTTTAAAAAAAATGATTTAAGGCGAACTAGTAAGTTATATTTAGCATTAACAATGTTTACTCACTTGTATTGTCCATTCTCGAAGTCATCGCTCTTGATGTAGGCGAGGAACTGCGCCAGATCGCGCAGCACGTTGTCAGTTGTCAGATATTGAAGGGACTCTAAGTCGGTGTTCCTAAACAGAAATTCGTTATGTGGCAAGCATAACACTATCTAGTACCTATACAACTTTTTTGAATATCAAGACAATTTTCGAACATCTTATAATTATATAAACAATAGCTAAAATTCAGGAAAAAGTAGCCTGTGTCTTCCCCAAGGGCTTAAGCAATCTCTATACCAAATATCATTACAATTAGTTCAGCGATTTAGGCGTGAAAGCGTAACAAACAAACTCACTTTCGCATTTATAATATTAGTTAGGATGAATAGTATTTCTCTGTGGTCATATTCGAGCAGAAAGAGATTATATTGTCTTTAATCGTAAGTCTTCCTCCCTCTTGATCTCTTTCGCTGCACCTTACAGATAAATTAATTCATGATGTAGGTACAGAATTTATTTTAAACACCCTTGGTGAGGGGTTCACAAATTTTTCCAAGTCGTGGCACACTTGGAAAATTTGAATTTTCTTACGGCACCCTAGTCATTTTTTCATAAAATAAATAATATCTATCTGTGGTAGCTATATTTCATATTTATACGTCTATGAAGAAGAAATCAGGTTGAGACACTAATACAACTCGTATTCAATATGAGCAAGTACATTAAAAAAATTGAAAAGATTTTAAATATACAAAAAAATTAGGGAATGGGAGAACTGCGTCTTTTCAACAAGAACAAGACTTACGCACTGGCCTATGCACATGCATGGAGCGTTAAGCGAGATCAAGAGGCCACTCCACATCCACATGCTCTCTTCTGTGCCTCCCACCCAATCCGTTCCAAGAGCGTGCACCAGTCACGCGGGTGATTTTCCATTCCATAAAATGTTTGTATTCATGTAAAATTTTGTTTTTTCCGTGTCACCCTAGGATGCCGCGGCACCTACTTTGGAAACCTCTGCCCTAGGATACAATTTTGGAAATCAGAATAAATGAAATTATTTTTTTAAACTTTGTTTTGGGGTCAAGTGATTCGAAGAAACAAACTACCTAATCAAGATTATGGTTTTAAGGAGCTAAGTGGTTAAATTGCACTACAGACTACAATATACTCTACGCTGTGGAAGGCAAGCTCTAGTTAAGGCCAGATTTGGCTTAAGATCATGCAGATTCTAATGTATTTCTGGCGAAAAGGCAACATAGAGGATACTGTGGATGCGCTATGTATGCGTACACACTTTACGTTTGCATGGTGGCCATTAAGATGGTCTAGTATTCAGTTTGATCAACTAAGAAATTTTTAAGACAATGGAAAACAAAAGTAATCTAAGGGTCCGTGTCGTCGATTTTACGACGACAAGAAAACTGCATTCGAAAATTTTTACAGCTCTCTGAAAATCTTCAAATGCGTCTTCAAAGCGTCGAATAAACGTACATTATGAAATAACATGTATTTCATAATGTACGTTTATTCAACGCTTTTACGATGAAGGAAAGCATCGTGAGGAAACCTGCACACACCTGTGAAGAAAGAATTTCTTTACAGGTTGTGTGTGAAGTCGACCAACCCGCACTTGGCCAGCGTGGTTGACTAAGGCCTAATCGCCCTAGTTTAGGATAGGCTCGAGCCCCTCGGTGGCGACGTATATGAGCTGTTGATCATGATGATATTCATAATAAACGTTGACATAATGGTTTATTAGAAAAGATTTTCTGTGTCTTATAATTCGCCGGCTCGTTGGTCGTTTCGGCCTACGATTCAATATTGTATAATATGCAGGTGATTACTTAGGCCGTTTATTCACCGACGTCGACGACAATGAAATGATTGTGTTCACCGACGTCGACGACAGCGCCGAGGATAGCCACACAAAAAATATCTGGAAATGTTCAAAAAGAACTGTCTTAATGATTATTATTTTCAATCGTCATAATTTCGAAAAACATTAATCTATACCTATAAAATGATTTGTCCTGAATGACTGACTGACTGACGGATCAACGCACAGCGTAAACCGCTGATCGTAGAGACTTGAAACTTGGAGGGTGTGTTCTTTGTATGACGTAGGCGTCCGTTAAGAAAGGATTTTCCGAAATTCTACCCCTAAGGGGGTGAAAAAGGGGGACAAAGTTTGTATGGGACAACTAGATTCCTTGGTCCAATCTACTTTAAATTTTGCATAAACATTCGTTAAATAGAATCGATGGATAACATGTTTCGTATTTTACTGAAATTCATTCCCTAATAGGGTGAAATGGGGTGGTAAAATGTGATATCGACATTATTATCGTTTTCATGGTTTTTTGGGTCGTAGATTACGAAAATAACATCGATATCAAAATCCAACATGGCGGACGCAAAATACCATCATCCCTTGATGGGGTGTAATTAAGTTGAAGAGATACGATTCTGTATTAATTATCTTAATCGTATTTAATATATAATAAAATCGTAGGGGTGCAAAAATCTGTAATTGCGAAATATTAAGAAAAACAATACACCGGTCGCCTTAAAATCATTAGCAGAACACGATAGAAACGTTTTTAAAAAAAATATTTGTTTGTTTGTCCGGAAAGATCTCCGAAACTACTGGACAGAATTTGATATGGCTTACACCACAATGCTTAGAATTTTCCGAAAGAACATTTAGGCATAATTTCATTTGTTTAAATTCACGTTTTATTTTTCGTGAAAAAATTCCATATAAAATTTTCGCACAATGCCTAAATAGAAATGCCTTTTATATACCTAAGTAGAAAATCAACATGGCGCACGTGAAATTATTTTGACAAGTCTGTCACATAGTGCAAAGAAAAACTTAATCTTTTCTGTTAATGGCTGTGCCCATCTGGATTTCGCCAACCAAGAAGTTTAGGAAGTGTAAATTGTCTTTTTCTTATGTATTACCCTGGTGGTAAGGCAAAAGGATCAAGCCATACAACCAATGTATAAAGCATTTTCTATGACAATATCACGTCACAAATATATTTTTTTTAGGTTGGTTTTCTTGACCAATTTTCTCAAAATCGATACAATTTTTGAAATGTTGAAAAGTATTTTGAAAGGTGTTATATGTTTTTACATTATGACTTAGGAATCAAACTCTTTCATCGATTTAAACTATTAAAAGTAATTGATTGATATTGATAATTAAAAAAATATCTGACTGCAATGATTCTGGGTTACGCGTACGGGACTCTTATCCTAATATCTAAAATGTCATTTTTTTGGATCTCATTTTTTTGGATACACCTAAGGAACATGGATATCGAACCAAGGACCTAAAGAGTAGAACACATTGAACCTAGCCGCGTTTACCTAATTCGACATGACTGCCAATAAACGTTCGTTTCCAAACCCAGCAATATGGATATCAGATGAAAGGCCTTGATGAGTAGAGCACTATGAATCTGGCAACATTGACGTAAATTCAACATAGCTGTCGCTCAAAAAGGCGGATAAAAATTCGTTTCCAAACCTATCAATATAAGTATCAAATGAAAGGCCTCAAAGAGTAGAGCATTATGAACTTGGGAAAATTGCCCAAAATTAAACATGGCCGCCGCTCAAAAAAATGGATAAAAGTTTGTTTTCAAACCCAGCAACATGGGTATCAAATAAAAGGCCTTGATGAGTAGAGCACTATAAACCTAGCGACATTTACATAAATTCAACATGATCGCCGTTCAAAAAATATGGATAAGACTTCGTTTCTAAACCTAGCAATATGGGTATCAAATTAAAGGCCTTGAAGAGTAGAGCATTAGGTACCTAAGAAAATCGACCTAAATTCAACATGACCGCCGCTCAAAAAAAAAGGATAAAAGTTTGTTTTTAAACCCAGGAATATTGGTATCAAATGAAAAGCTTTAATGAGTAGAGCAGTATGAACCTAGCAACATAGACATAAATTTAACATAGCCGCTGCTCAAAAAAGGTGGTTCGAAACCTAGCAATATGGGTATCAAATGAAAGGCCTTGATGAGTAGAGCACTAAGAACCTAGGAAATTTGCCCTAAATTCAACATGGCCGCCGCTCAAAAAAGGTGGATAAAAGTTAGTTTCCAAACTTAGCAATGTGGGTATCAAATGAAAGGCCTTGAAGAGTAGAGCATTAGGTACCTAGGAAAATCAACCTAAATTCAACATATAATACTCTTTATTGCATAAAACAAACAGTACAAAACAATAAACACAAAAAAATAGTGAGCAAGGGTGGACTTATCTCTTAGAGAGATCTCTTCCAGCCAACCTGTGAACGCGTCAGAGAAGAATATTGTGGATAACACTGAAGCACTTAAGCAATAAAGAGACAAAAACACTACACTCATAGATACTTAATAATATGAAATATATACGGCATACTCAAATATATACATAAATATTATATATATACATAAATATCCTATTCAACGATGAAGAAGATGATGACTTTTAACTTACACAGAGGTGGAAAGCTTAGACAGATAGAGTTGTCTTAATTGTTTTTTGAAGCAGGCAGCTGATGGATTCCGTTGAATGCCATCCGGCAGCCTGTTCCAAAGTTGGGCGGCACGAAAACCAAATGACCGAAAGGCAAACTTGGTATTCGTTTTAGGGAGATCAAGCACAAGGGAACGACAGGAACGCATAGAGCGCGTGGGAGTAGGACGAACTTGGAAGCGGGAACACAGGTAAGGAGGGGCATAGGGGTCATATAGGATTTTGTAAAGGAGTGTAAGGATGTGCATATTTCTACGGTCGCGTATTGGAAGCCATTTCAAAGCAGATCGGTATTGGGAAATTCTATTGTATTTTTGAAGTCCGTACACGAACCGTATGGCCAGATTCTGCATACGCTCGAGTTTATTCAACTGCTCTTCAGTCAAATCCAGATAACAGACGTCGGCATAATCCAGGATGGGGAGTAAGAGAGCTTGCGCAAGCATTATTTTGGTGTGAAATGGGAGAAAGTATTGAAGTCGCTTGAGGGAGTGGAAGGAGTAATGCATACGCTTACTTAAATTGTCAATTTGAGGTTTCCAGGTCATTTCACAATCCATTGTCAGTCCGAGATTCTTAACTCTGTCAGCGTAAGCAATTGCAACCCCATTAAAGATGATCGGTGGCAAATGATCCAGCCTTAACCTGCTTCTCAGTCTACTGCTGCCTACAATCATAGCTTGAGATTTAGCTGGGTTTACAAGGAGACCAAAAGATTGGGCCCATGACCGTATAGCTGCAAGGTCTTTATTTAATGACGTGATAGCTACCTCAATGTTATTAAATTCAAAGTGACTATAGATCTGTAGATCATCCGCATACAGATGGAACCGGCTATGCAAAACTGAGGAGATTCTATTAATAAATGTGGAGAAAAGTAATGGAGATAGAACTCCACCCTGGGGTACCCCAATAGTTAAGTCACACCAAACAGATGAGTGGTCATTGTGCTTGATACACTGTTGGCGGCCAGTTAGATAAGATTGAAACCATACAATGGTAGACGGAGATAAATTGGCTAAACGAAGAGTACCAAGAAGAATGTCATAGTAAACTGAGTTGAAGGCACTGCTGAAATCCAGAAGAACTAAAGGTGTGAGTTTGGTCTCATCCATGGCTAGACGGATATCTTCTGTCACATTTAATAGCGCACTCACCGTGCTATGCGAGGGGCGAAAACCAGATTGATATGGACATAAGAGGTTGTGTGTTGATAAAAAAGAATAAAGCTGTCGGTGCGCCATGGACTCCAGGATTTTGGACAATAGACGGAGAATGGAGATAGGGCGATATTCAGAGAATGAAGTAGGATTTGCTGATTTTGGGAGAGGTATAACATAGGCTTTCTTCCACAATGCAGGAAAGACACTGTTTGTTAGGGAGAAGTTGATTAAGTGAGTGATAACAGGAACAATGTCCGCCAGCACCGGAAGAACCATGTCAAGGCTAAGTCCATCACTACCAACAGCCTTAGTAGAAAGAGCCCTGATACTCTTCGCCACCGAGTCCTCTGACACAGGACTGAAAGAGAAGGGAGGAATGATGAAGGGACATGGCCGCCGCTCAAAAAAAAATGATAAAAGTTCGTTTTTAAACCCAGCAATATGGGTATCAAATGAAAGGCCTTGATGAGTAGAGCACTATGAACCTAGCAACATTGACGTAAATTCAACATAGCTGCCGCTCATAAAAGGTAGATAAAAGTTCGTTTCCAAACCCAGCAATATGGGTATTAAATGAAAGGCCTTGATGAGTTGAGCACTATGAACCTAGCAACATTGACATAAATTCAACATAGCCGCTGCTCAACAAAAGGTGGATAAAAATTCGTTTCCAAACCTAGCAATATGGATATCAAATGAAAGGCCTTGAAGAGTAGAGCATTAGGAACCTAGGAAAATCAACCTAAATTCAACATGGCCGCCGCTCAAAAAAAAGATAAAAGTTGGTTTTCAAACCCAGCAATATGGGTGTCAAATGAAAGGCCTTGATGAGTAGAGCACTATGAACCTAGCAACACTGACATAAATTTAACATAGCCGCTGCTCAAAAAAGGCGCATAAAAGTTCGTTTCCAAACCTAGCAATATGGGTATCAAATGAAAGGCCTCAAAGAGTAGAGCATTATGAACTTAAGAAAATTGCCATAAATTCAACATGGCCCCCTTTAAAAAATGGATTATAGTTCATTTCCAAACCCACCAATATGGGTATCAAATGAAAGGCCTTGGTGATTTGAGCACTATGAACCTAGCAACATTGACATAAATTCAACATGGCCACCGCTCAAAAAAGGTGGATAAAAGTTAGTTTCCAAACCTAGCAATATGGGTATCAAATGAAAGGCCTTGAACAGTAGAGCATTAGGTACCTAAGAAAATCGACCTAAATTCAACATGGCCGCCGCTAAAAAAAAAGGATAAAAGTTCGTTCTCAAACCCAGCAATGTGGGTACCAAATAAAGGACCTTGATGAGTAGAGCACTATGAACCTAGCAACACTGACATAAATTCAACATGGCCGCCGCTCAAAAAAGGTGAATAAAAGAACGTTTCCAAATCTAGCAATATAGGTATCAAATGAAAGGCCTTCAAAAGTAGAGCACTATTGACCTAGCAATATTGACGTAAATTCGACATGGCCACCGCTCAAAA
Source organism: Schoenobius gigantellus (assembly GCA_963935595.1). Lineage (NCBI taxonomy): Eukaryota > Metazoa > Arthropoda > Insecta > Lepidoptera > Crambidae > Schoenobius > Schoenobius gigantellus. Next base: position 40,723,812 of record OZ012541.1, on the reverse strand, counting down.
AAGGTGGATTAAAGTTCGTTTCCAAACCTAGCAATATAGGTATCAAATGATAGGCCTTGAAAAGTAGAGCATTATGAACCTAGGAAAATCGCACAAAATTCAATATGGCCTCCACTCAAAAAAAAATCGGATAAAAGTTCGTTTCCAAACCCAGCAATATAGGTATCAAATAAAAGGCCTTGATCAGTAGAGCACTATGAACGTAGCAACATTGACGTAAATTCAACATGGCCGCCCCTCAAAAAAGGCGGATAAAAGTTCTTTTTCAAACCCAGCAATATGGGTATTAAATGAAAGTAGGCCCTGAAGAGTACCTAGAGCGTTACGAACCTACGAAAATTGATCTTATTTCGAAATGGCCGATGCTCAAGAAAGGCAGAATAAAGTTGAATCATTATGGAATAAAATGGAGGAAAATCTAAACACTGTGTTAAGCATTTTAGTGGCGAAACGTAGTTCGCGGGCACAGCTAGTTTCAAATATATTTAAAACGGTTCCAGCCTATTTTTGGGTTTTTATAAATCTATAGATTTTCTATATTATAGCGAATTTTTTAATGAGAATACTTTTACAAGCTTTAACTTTTGATGAATAGAGAAGTAATTAAATTTGACGACAGAGATTGGCTATGATGATACTGATACTGAGTCTCTGCAGTTAATTTAGAATTTTATTTATTTTATTTGTTAAACAATGTTTCAACAGCTTGATATTCGTACATTAAAACAAAAAAGGACATTACATAACATAAGTCAATTAAAGAAACACATTATGTTCACAACACATGTACAAAATAGGGTAGGTACTCAATACAAAAAAAATAAATAATTGGAGGTATTAAAAATTGCAAAATCAAATTAAATTTATTTCCATTTGACTTGATATACCTACCTCAGTGTTCGCGATTTAGTTTTTTATTCATCTGAACTACAAATAAACACAATCTCTATCTACATACGAGTAGTAACAGAATATTTCCTTATTAATATATCATGGTTGTATTTTTATCATGAATTATTTGAACCAGTTTTACGAAATCCAGATATAACTTTATCGTACCTACTAATCTTTTAATTAAGTAAGCACTATTTTAAGATAAAGTAATTATGATAAGGTTTTATAATAATAGTTACCGGAAAAAAAATTAATAGATTAGAAATAATACTCCTTAGCGCTGTGAGACACAACTAGGTACTGGCGATTGGTGACGAGTGACATCACATCGTTATAGCACAGATAACATAATACTAGGTTGTAGCACGTGTATTTAGTACAACTTTGAGCTATGGCATTCTCAATACTCGATACTTGTTAGTTTTTCCGCGTCGTTTTGCAGGTTTTGATTTATGACTTGAACACCCCAATATTTTTAATAGGTCTGCTTTGACTAGCAAGGTGGATCCCACATAACCGTGGGCGTGCGCCACTCCCATTAAAAAAAAAATACAAGACCTTCCGAGTTTCTTGCCTGTTCTTCTTGAGAAGGCTCTCCCAATTTCCGAACAGGTGTAGAGTCAATTTTTTTTTTTTTTTAATTTTACTTGTATTTGCACACATCTTAATAATGGTTGGGGTGTGTGTACATACAAGGATTAAATAATTTAGTTAATTAGATTCTTGGTTGAAGATTTTTATGTTTTTATTTTGACGTCAATAAGTGCCTGTAAAGGTCTATATTGAATAAAGATTTTTGAGTTTGAGTTTGAGTTTGAATTACGGTAGATATTTTTAAAGTGAAACTTTTTTTACATCGCCTCAAATTATTACCTCCATCTATCGCATGCCGCATTACACAAAAACAAAACGGTGAAATTAAGGATCTTAAAATAAGATCCTTAATTTCACCGTTTCATATAGGTACATAGATCAGGGATTGGTCTATGCGTTAGAATCGTTAGATCTTCGACCTTATATCTACGAGTATGTGACAGTTGTTCGAGACTGGTGTAGAGCGTTCTTTTTTCATAAATTTGTATTTTTTAATATTTTGTTTTTATTGCTTTTTTGTTTATTTTATGAATTTGTTTTTTTTATTACTTTTTGTTTTTTAGTTTAAGATCTAAGTTAAGATTAAAAACGCAATTTCAGTATCCTTAATTTTCCGAAAATTTTTAGTGGTTTCATAAAAATGATTTATTTACTTCTATTTAGTCTAATCAATAAATTTTTAAATTAAAGAATTCGTTCCACAAGAACCCAGAGGTTTTTAAGAGCAAATAGCGTCATCAAACTAAATCGAAACCACTTTAAAGCAAGCAAGAACCTAAGCATCGACTTTCTGTGAGTTACCTGACAAGACAGCGATATGACGTGAATTTTATATTCTTTAAGTTAATTGTTATATTTCTAATATCACTATACATTTTAATGACTCAAAAATTATGAAAGATTAAATTGCTTTCGAAAAACATATACTTATATGAATAATTTCAGTTTTATTAGAGCAGTAGAAGTAGCCGAAAAATAGATTGCAAAGTTTGAACATGACCAAACATCCAAAGCAAATCAAATAAAAGCGTGTAATGACAGATAGAAAACGAAGTTTTAATAATAATAGCTGTAACTATTCAAAAACAAATATATTATTGAACAAATAAATATACATTAAAACAATTTCCTAGCATTAAAACCAACAGCACTTTAAAAAAGTAAAGAACCTAAATACATTTTAGTGACTCAGAAATTGTATCTCAGAAAGCAATTTATTACCTTCTAAGATACGCATGAATGAAAAATTTCAGCTTGATTGGAATAGTAGAAGTAGGTAGTCGAAAAATCGATTGCAAAATTTGAAGGTGACAAACATGGCAGCAAAATCAAATAAAAGCGCTAATAACAGATAGGAGCGTGGGTGGCGCTGTGGACTCGGCACTGGTCTTTTAATTGGGAGGTCCGTGGTTCGACCCTGCCGTGTACCAATGTGTTTTTCGTTTCGTTTTTGAATTTCATAATTATGTACATTTGTCCGACGTTCCAACAGCGAAGGAAAACATCGTGAGGCAACCTGTTAAAGTTTAAAATTGTATAAATGACGGAAAGCTTGAAAAAATAATGATAGAAGGGAGACATGAACACGCGATGTAGAGTCATGTCATGTTATTGAAAATAACACCAAGAATATTAACAGACTCCTACCTAACTAAAACTTCATGAACGGAAAGAGTTCACAGGAAGAATCAATTAATTCAATAAATATCTAAATCCACTTGATACTTTTCAAACATGCATGGAAATGGTGTGACGACAAAATCCTCAATAACCAAATATTGAAAGCATTAACTAATAGATAATTGATAAATTTTTTCATGCATGGAAATTCCGAAAATTGGTATAAAGATCATTATTTTTATTTGAATGCATCTAATTTTAGATGCATTGATGTACTTATTTGCAAGTAAACCTGGCAGTCCCTATTGCAAAGAAGCTATCCGAAAAATAATGTAACGCTAGTTTTAGAAATTAAGTACCTAAGTACTACTTAACATTTTTATGTTTTTTTTTTGTTTCTGGCGCTAACATTATATAAGTGTTTGATTTTCTCCGTTGTCATTAATTGATTTTATCATATAAATAACTCAGATAATTGAATGAAATAAGTTATTATGCAAGTGATTAAATCCCAATGATAAAAAATTGCACACACGTTTAGTAAGTGTTTGATTGTGTTGTTGTGCCACTATTTTACGGAAAATTTAAGCATTCTAGTCGCAGGAGAAACTTGTGAGGTTAGAACATACTCTTAACAATGCACACACGACCAGTGCATCGAGCTTTATTCTAGGTATACTAATATCATAAATACTTACTTACTAATATAATAAAGCTGAAGAGTTTGTTTGTTTGTTTGTTTGAACGCGCTAATCTCAGGAACTACTGAATCAAATTGAAAAAATATTTTTGCGTTGGATAGTCCATTTATCGAGGAGGGCTATAGGCTATATATAACATCACGCTACGACTAATAGGAGCTGAGCATCAATGAAAAATATTGCATAAACGAGAAAAAAACATAGTGCGAAACGTAGTTCGCGGGCACAGCTAATCATGAACATATTAATTAAGTCCAAAAGCCCAAAGTCAGTGTAGACAAAAAATATAATTTACTCTGTGGGCCTGGTGTGTCCTTGGAACCGTTGCTCGGGGTAGAACATAGAGCCGCCGATGATCGCGGCGACGTCGTAGGGAAACCCGGCGGTCACCCAGTTCGTGCTTATGGACCACTCGGCGCCCACGAACAGCACCACGTGTTTGTCGGTCTCGTTTAGTTTGTTGTAGTAGAATCGCTGCAAACATTTTACGGTGTTACTGTAGTTATAATGTAATGCATGCTACAACAGTGCGGATATTGTTTGCCACACGAAATATGATGTAGATAAAATCATCACAGCTCATAAACGTCCCCACCGAGGGGCTCGAGTCTACCCTATGTTAGGGTGATTAGGCCTTAGTCAACCACGTTTGGCCCAGTGCGGATTAGTCGACTTCACATACACCATTGAATTTCTTCACAGATGTATGCAGGTTGCCTCACGATGTTTTCCTTCACCGTAGGAGCGTCAGACAAATGTACATATGAAATTCGAAACGAAAAACACATTGGTACATGGCGGGTCTCGAACCCCGACCTCCCGATTGGAAGGCAAGTGCCGAGTCCACAGCGCCACCGACGCTCCGAATCATAAAACATGAAAAAGCAAAATATTACTTCTGACTGAGATATTCTTATTGATAATGTTAAGATAATATTTGTTCAATTAACGTTCTATGTATAATAAAAAAAATCTCTATAATTGGGATAAAACAAACAGCAATAATTTTGGTAATTGTAAAGCCAGCACCGTTATTCACAATGTACCTACTAAGAATTTTGATAGAAAAGACAAACAACAATGAATTAACAAAGAACAAACAAATTGACTCAACTACACATTACATAAAAACCAATTGATTCTTGTCTCATATATTACAAATATAAAGCTATAAAATTTAATTTTATAATTCATATTAATCTTTCGTATTCTAGGACTTTGTGTGCAACATTTTAATAATATTAGATTTGTATCTTTTTATTGATAACAAAAAATATCAAAATCTAATAAATTTTGTTTATAAGTGAACATTAGCCGGCGGCGGCACAGAAGATATAATAGTACGGCGGAGAGGAGTTCGCACACCAGCGTTAGTTACACAATGTTTCAGGGCAAATAATATTGATTTTTATTTAAATTAGGAAGATGGATCCTGTCTTATTGAAATGTCTTATAGAAATACTGTCTTATGATTGTCATCAATTGGCTATTATTAATAGTCCAATGTGTTGTATATTAAAATGGGACAGTCAAATCTGTCTATAACACTACTTAGAATGCCGTTGCTGCTCGCACATAATCTATTTTTTACGTCTAATGGCGGTGAATCCGCCAATATGCCCCTCCATGAACATAGTTGAGGCATTACATACCATACATATTACGATATGTCCTTCTTCAAACGAGGCTTAAGACGAGCATTTCTCTCCAGGTAGGCAGTGACTGAACTGTGCCCTTGGCATTGCAGATGTCCATGAGCGGTGGTTACCACTTAAAATCAGGTGGGTCACTTGCTCGTCTGCCCTGCTACCGTTAGCAATAAAAAAAATACAGTACAGAAACGTGGGAGCCGCATAAGGATCCTGTAAGCAAATCAAATACAAGAAACAAATTCCGTCTCGGGTGGGCCTCGAACCCGTGTCTCCAAAATACCGTATTGGATTTTTTTCCTGTATTTGATTTAATTTCATCATTTTTTCAAATTATTTAGCATTTTTAAAGGAAATGCAAAGTCACAAATATAAAAAGATCCTGAAAGCGTCACTGTACTGCACACGCAGAGCGCTGACATCTCTGAGAGTATACGTTACGTTATCCACAAACTACTGCCATGTAAGGATTGATTGTACCTGCCTTAAAAATTTTTATCCTAACGACGTTAGAACAACCGTTGAATCTTCTGGATAATATATTAGCTCTTACCGACAAGGCTCTACGCTCTCTTTCGATATCAAGGTTATCCCTAAGATAATCACTCTTTATATGACCGAGATGCTTAAATTGACTAACTTAATTGGGACTCCACTGAGCAACTCAAGAGGTACTTACATGTGCGGGCCTAGTTCTGGCTTTAATAGTAGATTATGCACCAAGGGATTAAAACAGTGTCTTACGTCACGGGCGCGATATTGAGTCCCAAGCGTATAGTGAGGGACTTTAGAGTTAACTCTCAAGCGTAGTGAGGGAGTTAAAATTTGATTGAAATTTGAATTTATGAGGAGTCCTGAGTGAACCCCTCGCGGTTCAAGTCGCCTAAGACGAAGATACTGCTTTATTCTCACATGACGCGCTGGACGTTTTTTTTTGAGACTAGTCCAATACGTTTGACTGCGTTCATCATGAAACCTTGATCAGGAAATTACACAACTATGGATTTCGCGATACAGTTCTGGATCTACTCATCTGTCATCTCCTATCTGACTGAGAAGATTCACAAAGTAGATGTCAATGGGAAGAAATACCAGTGCTCCTCGGTTAAAATGAGAGTTCCACAAGGTTCAATTCTTGGTCCTTTCCTATTTTTTAATATAGTATATTAACGATTTTTTACAATAATTTATATACAAGACAGGCACGAGATAGTATTATTTGCAGATGATACTTCACTTTTATTTAAAATTAAAGGACGATTGCAAATTAATGACGACGTAAATAATTCTATTTCAAGAACAGTTCATTGGTTTAATACGAATAACTTGTCCTTCAATGAAGAAAAAATTAAATGTATAAAATTTGTCTTACCCAATGTTAAAGAGGTTCACACCACTGTAAACATAAAGGATAACAATGTGGAATGTATGGACACCGTAGTATTCCTTGGAATTACTTTAGATTCTAAGCTTCAGTGGGGTCCACATATTGATAAATTATCGAAGAGACTTAGTTCTGTAGCCTACGCTATACGCAAAATATGTCAGCTGACTGACGTTGATACTGCAGGACTTGTATACTTTATGCTTATTTTTATAGTGTGTCGTATGGCATTCTGCTGTGGGAAAATGCTGCCGACATTCAGTCAGACTGTATTTGTGCTGCAGAAAAGGGCTATTTGAGCACTTTATAACCTTACAGTAAGAGCCTCTTTAAGAGAAAATTATAAAGAAATTAATATTTTGACAGTTGCGTCACAATATATTTACGAGAATGTTATTTAAATTCATAAAAATATATAATTGTTTTGTAAAAGCAGTGATATTCACTCAGTGAATACTAGGCAAAAGAATAAGTATGTAAGCATTACCGGTTACTAGGCTCAAAAAAAACAATAATTCTTTTAGAGGCTTTTGTGTACGCTTCTACAATAAAATGCCAAATAATATTAAGGAACTTACCCTAAACAATTTTTAAAGTTACAATCAAGACTGTACTTTTGAAAGAAGCATATTACAAGGGCTCTGATTATATTATTGATAGATAAAACTGTTTAGGATTTTTATCCATAAAAAATAAAGTGAAGTGTTATTGTTTATTTTAGATTGTATTAAGACTTAGGTATATATTTTATAATTTTGGTAAATAAATATGTATTTAAATTTTCATAAAACATTATGTACACAGGCTCAGACTCGGCTCATGGTAGGTAAACAATATGCTATGCTGCTATATGGGCGTACCTAGTACCTTTGCTTTCCTAGCTAAATCTAAACTAAGCTTAATTTTCATACGAATTATGCTCTAAATTCAAAACACTTTACTCCCTTAGGGAGTTTCATACAATTTTATCTCCATTGGGAGATAATGTCTCGCTTTACGTAGAGATTAAGGGGGTTATAATTGAACATTGTCGAGCAGGTGGTATGATAATAATATTATGACTTCTTATTTTTTAAACATTATAGCACAATCATAGTTTCCGAAGCGCACCAACTGATATCACTTTACATTGCCAAGTAATTCTATTCTGCGTGTTTACCAGGGGGAAAGTTGCGTTATTGGTGGTGGAGAACTGGTCCAGCCGAACGTCAAGCCAACGCTCCTCGGGTGTGCCGCGGTACTGGCGATTTTGAGGCGCCAACGGCGGCTCGCGTGTCATCAGTGCCAGCGCTGGACACGCCAGCAACAGTAGCAACCCTGGTAACAATGACATGACAATGAAGTAGGTATTACTTTGTTATTCTGGCCGTAATTAAAACACTGATCTTGTAGTTTAGTAGGTTCTGAGTACTTGTGCTATCTTTTTCAAAATGCTTATTGAAATTTCAAAATGTATGCTTCTATTTTACTCCTCAGCATTACCATAAGGAAAGCCTCGTTAAAATTGGTATATGTTTGAAGCATTACCATAAAAAGAGCATTACCACTTGCGAAACAAATAAAAATGAGGGTATTTTGACAAAACCATACCTTCGGTACAAATGTTAATATTTCTGATATTTTTATTTACTTTTGATAGCACAAGTAAAACAACCAAGTGTGACATTCTTTATTAAATTACACAAAACCATTAACAAGTTACAATTATAATGAAATTAATTACATGTGTCCCTACACTCCCTACAACTTCTTTTCACATTGTTGTTTATTTTATCTTTGTCGCTGTGAAGCTTTTGACAACAGCGGAACTTCATAATTAGCAATAAAATGAACGGTCGCCTAGGCTTCTTTTATGCTTATCAACGAGCAAATTATATATCGAATCTCACGCCACGACGCCAATATTACGAATACCTATACTAGATTACTCTATTCGTTGTCTCCTTTGTTGTCAAATATAACATCACAGTTCATTTACTAGGTATCTTACCATACAACAGATAATACAAAAACTCCATAATGCTTGTAGTCGGTTTTGTTTTTACCCCTTGATTGTGTAACTCAACATTTATCACAATCGCTTTCAAATTTCACAGTCAAAGTGCATCGATCACTTCTTTATGAAAAGACGGTACAGCCTTGTACTCAAGCCGTAATGACTCGAAACGAATTACTAAAAATGTATCTTAAGCCGCAATTAATTACTCAAAACGAATTACTAAAAACGAATGGTGATCGATATTTTCTCAGACAATAACCCCTTAAAATGTTAAGGGAGAAGTTTTTTCTAAATAAAACTTAAATAAAATTATACTTACACATGCTGATTAATAAGTAGATATTGTCGTAAACGTAATTAAAATGCTACTGACTTCATAGTTCATGATAAAACTATATAAGTAATTTCATTATCTTATGAGTAGGGAGATTGATATGCTTTTACTGATTAAGAAAATAAAAAATTCAAAAGAAACAAAAAACACTATGTACGCTAAATCTAACACGACGAAGTAGGTAAGTACTTCTGGATGTCCTCGAGGGATCAATTTAAAATTCAAAAAGCTTTATCAAAACAGAAGTTATATAATTTTTATTTAAAGGACAATCATAGCTTGTTCGAAAAGATTTCAATCCAAGAGTAAAATCGATAAATTAACACGTTCCTTGCGTTAGGCTGTATAAAAAATATCTTACGTAACATTCAGCCTATGCGTTCAAAGTTCAAAATCTTGTTCTTTCGATCTTTGCGAGAAGATACTACACCTTTATTTCTAAGTGTAGGAAAGAGACGTAACTCTCACTAGAAGGGTAGGTAACTATTCTTACAATAAAATATATGGGAGACCGATTAGGTCCCTTACGCACTGAGTTGAAATTTGATTAACTCTGTGCGACAGGAGATCTTACGTATCTCCTAAGCCAGTGGTCACCCGTGGTCCACGGACCACTGGTGGCCCCTGGAAGCAGCCGATGTGGTCCGCAAAGCCATACGAAAATAATATTATAGATAATATAACAAACAACCCTTTATTCATATACTCTACTAGCTCATTTATCGTTAGGAGTTCTCCTGTGAAGTTTCGATTAAAAAAGTCTAACTAATCTTGTATGGGGATACAAACTTTGGAGCCCCGTTTCAACCCCTTAGGGAATTTTGAATTTTGAAAAATACTTTCTTAGTGCACCCCTACACCTCATAAGGAACCTACGTGCCAAATTTGAAATCTCTAGACCCAGAGGTTTGGGCTGTGCCTTGATATGTCAGTCAGTCAGTTTTTTCTTTTATATTATCTATACTATATAAAGCTGGATTGGATTGGATGTCTAGAGTTGATGGTCCATGTCTAGACTGATATTTGTAAAATGATCCCTCGACACTAAAAGGTTAAGAGCTACTGATGCCACTGTCCTAAAAAATTGGCCTCGTAGATGTAAGGAGCGGTGCGCAGGCGGCGCGGGTGCCGCTCATTACATCTTGGTTTAGTATAGCGACAAATTCAACCTGTATGCGGCGCCTTTAATTCCTTCTACAACGCTTCTACCGTTTGTTTCGCATTTCCGCATACAAGTATGAACGCACCGGTTTGTTACATTAATTCTATCAGGGATATTACAATCATCCCTGAATAGCACATTAACTGAATAAGGGCCTTGTTAGGTTATAACGTGCTATTCAGGGACGACTGCCAATCCACTGCTACAAATCCATTACTAAAATCTTCGCTTTAATGCAGGGGCTCCCAAACTTTTTCAAGTCGTGGCACACTTAGAAAATTTTAATTTTCTTACGGCGTCCTAATCATTTTCTTATTCCCTTTTCTATTTATACATAGAACTGAAACTCAAAATTTTTTTTTCCATCAAACCCATATCTATGGATAGGTTTTAAAAAATCATATTGAGGTTTCTAATATATATTTTTTTAAACTGAATAGTTTGCGCGAGAGACACGTCCAAAGTGGTAAAATGTGAGCCCTCCCCCCCTGTAAGTTCTAAAATAAGAGAATGATAAAACTAAAAAAAATATATGATGTACATTACCATGCAAACTTCCACCGAAAATTAGTTTGAACGAGATCTAGTAAGTAGTTTTTTTAATACGTCATAAATCCTACGGAACCTTAGACCAGTACTAAATGGTCTAAGTACGGAACCCTTCATGGGCGAGTATGACATTAGAAAGTGATAGCGTCACGCTCATTCTTCCGCAGCTAATGTCATATCCATACATTTTTTTTCGGGATGGACTGAGGAAAAATAAGCGTGTGCCTTTAGTCTAGGCGCACTGGTCATAAAATAACCGGTAGGTTGAAGTAAATAAGGTAGTCCGTCCGGTGAATGAACACGTTCAGTGAATGAACATTTCGAATGTTTTTTGTTTAAAATAAGAAATCTATAGGATTCTACCTTATCAGCTTTATTTATTTCAATTAATAACAATATTTTCTTTATAGTGGCAGCATTTGTTATCGCTTGACAACATTCATTTTATCATGACAGCCTTTTGAAAAAGTCATATTTTTGTGTAAAACTGTTTGTATGGAAAACTTATTTCGCCAGGTAAGACCGGCAATACTTTGTCGGCCAATACTAAAACAATTGACAGTTATATTTTTTAAACTTGTGGTTATTTATGTAATTCCAGACTTTTTTAACTGTTTCTACCATAATGAATCCTAGTTGACTCTTATTATCATTGAAATTTTGGGTGTTCCATTACCGGTTCACGGTTCGTTCTCAATTTAGTGAATGAATAGGGTGTTCAATTACTGGGTGTAAGATTATTTAGAAAATTTTCATAAATTAATCCTTATACTCATTTCTTTATTGCAGATTTTGGTATGTGAGAATAAAAAATCTTTTTGATTTATTTTGCCAGTATTGGAACAACAGTGTTCATTCATCGGTTTTGAAAAACTAGTGAATGAACTATAGATTTTCGACATAGTTCATTTATTGGTTTTGTTTTTTAATGAATGAACTACGCGCATTGTGACTGACTAATTTCGATTGTAGCTTATAGGAAATTAACAGCGAAAGCTTTTAATTTATTATATTTGTTTACAGTCTATTTTTTCCTATCTATAAATGCTGATGCAGTTGATTTGATTATACCCAAATGCATTAATACTCGCAGACAAGAAATGGCAGCGCAACCAACATCTGTTAATGGTGACAATAAAGAAAAGAAAGATGACATGAGGAGTACCATAAAGGTTATAGAGGCAGAAGTAGGCCAGGTTATCCGTAATGAATTTATAGCAAGCTACAATGCAAATAAACAGCATGTTCATCCTTACTTTACTTACTTTAGTTAATATGGCACAAGTGTAAGGCAAATCCAGATAACAAAATGTTATCAAATCAAAATACGACAGTACGCAAGCATCCTCTGGACCTTTCTAACTCAAAGTCTTATATTGAGGTATCAATATCTACTGTTTTTAAGCCCGGAGACCTACAGTGTGATGAAATGTCATTCAAATTCTGAATCTGAAAATGAATCAGCCATACAAGTAACTGATGTAGTAGCTGAAATTCATAATATGACCGATTATAGCACCCTCCTAATAAATCAAAAAATTCGTCAAACTAGTCAGTTAGCTTGATATGCAATAGTTCTGTCTGATCTGTTCGGGAACATTAGTCACTGCAGCTGTGATTTTGAGAACACTGATGATGTCATAGAATTACCTTACCTGTTCACCTGTCACTCTAGCATTACGATGGTACGGTACTTTAAACTTAGATTTGACTGATAACAAGTTAACCGAAAAGTCTGATGGGAAATTCTTACAATCGAAAAGCGATTCCGTCACTGATTCTTCTCATTTGGAGCTACATGTGGAACCAAAAACTTATGCCAAATCTATTGAATGTACGCCTGATTCTTATACCCTCATAAATGCTCCGTTGTACTCTGAAGGTTAAAATATTAATAAGCTCAACATCGACTTGATAATTACAGATGACATCAGTACTATTGACCACAATCTCGATATCTGTTCTTCTGATACTTAAATGCATCACTTTCCTTCGACACCCGCTGAAGTTACACAAACTGGCTATAATCGTGCTTCTCATCCAATTCAGGAGTTTCTAAAATATCCTGAAATAATTTCTACAAATAAAAGAATCTTGAAAACAAAAGAGCCTGTCCCATTTGGTTATACTGGTCAACGATACAAAGAGTTCATGAGGAAACAAGATGAAGAAAAACAAAGAAAGGATGAAGAAGTTAAAAGTAAAAGGAAAAACGAGGAAGCAGAAATACTAAAATATTGAAAAGAGGAAAACTTAACAAATAGAAAAGAAGCGGAAACAAGAAATATATTCAACAATGAAAAAAGGACATTCAACAGAAAAGTCAAGCAAAAAAAGTCAAAGGCATAAAATCTACAAGTAAAAGTTCATAGGTGAAAAGGTAGGATTACGTGTGAAAATATTTGTGGTAGGTAACTATGTGACAGTAAATACGATTTAAAACTGAAAAATGAATGCGTTATTTTGTTGGCAAAGTACTGACGCTAAATGATGAAGACATGAAATGTAAAGTTGATTGGAAGATAATTTTGTTAATTTTGTCAAACCACAGATACCAGACATATCAAATAAGTAATATTGAATATAACGATGTCCAGCGTGTTTTAAGTGAACCAATTATTTCAAGATGCGGATTTATCTTTTTCAGTGATATTAATTTTCAGGATATTGAATAAGTAGACTACAAAGTACTAATAAACCATAAATCTCAGAAATGTATGATATGTAGAACAGTCATTGATAGGTACAAGACTTTGAATTATGGACGTATCGTGTTTTTTCAAGTTATTTTTTATGTGCCTACCTATATAACGCAGGTGGATTAGGTATTAAGCGTACTCTATGATTCAAAAACATAGTTTTTAGGTAAAGATGCAGCCAAAATTGTTATGGTGACTGATTTATAATTAAATAATATGTGTTCATTGACTAGCTGTATTCGTGTTCATTCATTAAAAAAAATGTTCGTTCATTGGTAATTTGAGTCTTTTTTTACAAAATTTATCATTTCTCCCAATGTAAAAGAAAAAGTCCGAAATCCAGAAATTAGTTTTTTCTCTATTAAACATAGATGCCATAAAAGGTATAAAAATGCAACTAAAGCTATTACTTTTTTAGGGCTTCTCTTTCGAACTTGAAAAAATCCTTAACTGTTCATTCACCGGTCGGACTACCCTATATTGGTATATTTGTCACACGGTACTACCGTACGGGACATGAAATTATCGAACGAATACGGTAATTTCCGTACGCTTGGCAACGCTGGCGAGATGCCACTCGCGCATCCCCTTCCTGTGCCTCCTACCCAATCCGTTTCCAGAGCGTGGACCGGTCAAGCGGTTGATTTTCTATTCCATATACGTTTGTATTCAGGTAAAATATTGCTTTTTTTAGCAGAGACATCAGAGGCGCCTCATGGCACCCCTGGACTGTTTCCGTGGCACCCCAGGGTGCCGTGGCACCTACTTTGTGAACCTCTGCTTTAATGCTTAGTTCTATCTAACTTGTTTACATTACTTTTGAAAGAGGAATGTGTTACATTATATATAATTTTACAAGCTTTTATTTAACTTGCAATGTATGTGTATGTATGTATGTTCGGGTGGAATCTTGCAACTCAATTTTGAGGCAGATATCTTTAACCGATTGAGCTGAAATTTTGTATACACGTTCAGTTTGGATGACAATGCATGGTTGACTGTGTCACGTCATTTTCAATCCAAGATAGCGGCATATCCAAGATGGCGGATCAATTATTTTTAATGAACCCCTACAATATGGGTATCAAATAAAAGGTCTTGCTAAGAGTAACTCGAAAAATAATGTGACGTCACTATTAATCCAATATGGCGGACTTCTAAAGCTTGAAAATCAATTTTGAAGTAGATATCTTTAACATTGAGCTGAAATTTTGTATACACACAGTTTGGATGAAAATGCACGGTTAACTGTGTGACGTCATTTTAAGGCGCTATATCGAAAATGAATCAAACAATGGAAGGCGTGGTCTATACGTAAACGCGGGGCGCCCCCCGTGCTCAAGTAGCTAGTCTTTATTATCTATGTCACCAAAGTCGTGAATGCGTTGCGCCCGCATGCAATCAGATCGTTTAGAAATTACCGACGTAAGCGACAAAATACACATTATTTTATTAAAAAATAACTATAATGATTAGAAAGAAATGCTTCTGTACGATTCTCGATACTGATGATGGCTACTTATTTGAGGAACTTTTTAATGAATACCTTACACCGTTTACTAGTAATCCTGAATATTGTTATTTTTAAGAGGTAATTTCAAAAATAAAAAGTATCGAGGCAAAATCTTGAAATCGCGTTTCCGGTTCTGTTCGTGACTAGTTAAAGATATAAAGAAACACATATTTGACTTTCAGATCTGTAAGATCTCTCAGTTACCTATGACATTACATTAAAAATAACCAATATTTTCGATATAGCGCCTTAAATCCAAGATGGCTGCATACCCAAGATGGCGGACCAATTATTTTTAATGCACTACTACAATATGGGTATCAAATAAAAGGTCTTGCTAAGAATAACTTGAAAAATTAAGTGATGTCACTATTAATCCAATATGTCGTACTTCTAAAGCTAAAAATCAATTTTGAAGTAGATATCTTAAACCGATTGAGCTGAAATTCTGTATAGACGTTCCGGCAAACGACCTTGCAACAATGATGCGTTGAATGAGATGAACAGACTGAGAAACGTGTCCAGTGATAACTAAAAAGTAAAAAATAACTTAAATGTAAAAAAACCTTTTTAAAAACAAGCTTTTATTTAAATGCGCTAAAAAGAATTAATAAACTTTTACTTATAACGTCATTTCACATTTGACACAATTTATATGACATAAAAGCTTGTCGCGAAATTTACTTTTGTAGATAAACAAGTAAATTAAATAATTTGATGTGAATAATTTTATAAGTACATTACAATTTTCAAAGTAAATACGAGTAGGTACTTAAAAGTACTCTTTTAAGTACTTTTAAGTTACTACACACAAGTAAATCTCGCGACAAGCTTTTATGTCATATAAATTGTGTCAAATGTGAAATAACGTTATAAGTAAAAGTTTGAAGTAAAGACGATCTGGTGAAGGTCGCGGGAAGCCGCTGGATGCGGGAGGCGCAGGACCGATCGGTTTGGAGATCCCTGGGGGAGGCCTATGTCCAGCAGTGGGCGTCTCTTGGCTGAAATGATGATGATGATGATGAAGTAAAAGTTTTAGTGTAAAAGTTTATTAATTCTTTTTAGCGCATTTCAATAAAAGCTTGTTTTTACAAAGGTTTTTTTACATTTTTAGTTTATTCATCTCGCAGTTTTTTTACCCCTACGATTTTGTGAGTGGTTAACAAAATTAAGAAGTTTAGTTTAAATCTGTGCCCGCGAACTACGTTTCGCCTTAATTTATTTCTTCCCAACATCTTCAACAAATATCGTTAATGTACACAGAAATAAATACAAAAACTTAACAAATTATATACTAAAACCTTCCTCGAGAATCACGCTATCGAGTGGTGAAAACCGCTTGGTCGGTGCAGTAGTTTTTGAGTTTATCGCGAACAGACAGACAGACGCGGCGGGGGACTTTGTTTTATAATATGTAAGGATAGAGATAAGCACTACAAGACCAAATAGAATTTTAATCGGAATATATTTATTTATGTTACGCCCTCTAGATCACCACCAGATATAAGGACGCTAATCATATTTAATTGCTACCTAATCATCTATAATTTCGAACATGTTATGAATAATTAATAATATAAGATCGGATACGGATACAGATATTTCGCTGTGGATCTGCAGGCTTATTACAGAAAAAAGCAACCGGTTGCTAATTGTACATACAATTATGACAACGCGATCGACAAAGTATCTATCTCTAAGTGGTCTGCGATCAATAACCAAATTAAAGTCCATTCGCCAAAAATATTACTAAAAAAAAATTAAAGTCCATTCGCTTAGATAGTGTCGGTTTTGTGGTGTCGGTACACCCGGACGCAATTGTGGTTATTGTTATAAAATACGATTATAAATAATACACACAAGTAAGGTAGCAAAGAAAATTTTAATGAAAAATATGAGTAGGTACACGTACTCGTTAGTGAAGTAAAGTTAGAGACTATTCTTCATCACTCGTTGTGTCGCAGTCATTACCACCTGTATTTACTTTAAGAGATCCAACATCGTCACGTTCCGAATCCGTACTAAAATATCGATTTTCTTCTTTAATTGTGTGATCTACATATCTTTTCCAAATATCTGAAGTCACATTATTCAGGGCCCGTTTTTAATATTGTCTGTGATAGCACGGTGCAGACACATTCATTTCAACACAATGCCGATGAACATTGATTATAATTTGTTTACAATTTTTACAAAACACCCGTCTTTTTTGTTCGTACTACGGCGCTTCGATGTAAATTGCCACATTTACTAGCGGGTGTGCGTCGCACGCGGCATCGTTTGATTACGCGGCGGTATCTTTTAATAAGTGCCGGCATGTGCCACCAGAGTCGTAGCTAGGGTCTTGAGCGCCCCTGGCAAAATTCGAATTTTGCGCCCCCCAAAACTTATTTTCTAGGAAGAGAAATGACAATAAACGTACTCACTTTATCCTTACAAATAGTTTTCACTTTATTACTTCATGTAGGGAATGTACATTTTTGCTTTATGTAGGGAAGGATAGAACATGATTTCGATCATTTACACATAATAAATACTTAAAAGTTTCCTGGCTTTTTCAACACATAAGATAAGTTTATACTCTCAAAGCTCTTTCATTTGTTACCCGAATAGCGTGGGTTAAGAAAAGTCGCTATTTTGGACCGGCGGCTATATTGAATTTGGAGTAATGTCACTTACTTCACCATATTCTACTCATCATGCTCTTTGAATTAATAACCTTAAAGCGTTGAGTTGCAAAAAAAAGCGATCCGCCATTTTAAAGCGGCGGCCATATTGAAATTGGGGGAATGTCACTTACGCCGGCTTCACGTGTTGGCCCGAACGGTGGCCCTAACGCCTTGGCGCCGGCTCCACACTTTGGTCCCAACGCTGGTGCCAACTACCAACGCTCGCCCCAACGTTGGAGCCAATGCCATTTTCTCGATCCACGCGTGGGACGATTGGCGTTGGGGCCAACGTGTGGAGCCGGCGATACTGTATCTTACTCTAAGCTCATTTGATACCAATATTATGTAAGTTGCAAAATAAATAACATCCAACAAGAAGTGGCGGCCATCCTAAACGTAGGTACGTATGTAATGATATTACCTTCACTGTGTTCTGCTTTTAAACACCTTTCATTTGCTAACCATAAAACGTAGGTTGAAAAATAAAAGTGATCCGTCATTTTTAGAGCAGCGGTCATGATGAATTAAAATAAATGTCACTGACTCCATTGTGTTTTAATCTTAAGGCCATATTCATTTGATATTCCAATTGCTGGGGTTGCAAAAGAAGTGTGATCTAGCTTATTTAACGACGGCTATATTGAATTTACAAAGATGACATTGCTTTCAGCGTGTAATACTCAAATAGCCTTTTTATTGGGTACTTATATTGCCGTGCCGCTGAAAACCACACAGAGACAGCAAAAATCGTAAATTTTTCAATAATGGCCACAAGCGCCGCCGCTATCTTAAAACATTTTAATTGTCAATTCCTTGTAGGTAATTATAGTCAAATGTATGCTCGATCGTTTGGTACCATCAGCGTCCCAAGCTCCCTCCAAACCTCGCCAATAAATTGTAAAAGTTAGGTCGTTACTGAAAATTTAAGCTCGCTCAGCCTAAAGTGATGCCATATCACAGGCTCAAAATATTAGTATAAATATTCAGCGACGTCCGCTTGACCCCGTCTTATGAAAAAAAAAAATCGAAAGTCACAATTTACGTATTCCCCGAAATGCGGAAATTACCCTAAAATTGATGGTTTGATACCTCTCGTGTGGAACACTACAAAAGGTCATCAAGGCATCGTTGGTATTTTGTTTTCAATCAACTTTTAGAAAATTCGAGAGAGCACCAATATACTCCGATCAAAAAAATCTGTCAATCATGTCTACGATCGAAGAGACGCAGAACGCCTTTTTCAATCCAAGATGGTATGGTAAAATAAAGGTGGTATGGCAATTTTGTTTTTTCACATTTTGTCAGTCGTACAGCATCCCCAAGAGCGATACAATCAGTCGTTCCAAACGCCATGGCTATTGAAGTTATATTGGAAAAGTTGACATTTCACTCCGGCTGCCATCTTTGATTTTTAAATTTCGAACATAGCGTTCTATTCGACGGAACGGATCGTGCATCTCATTGTAATATCGCACCAATACAAAGAGGCGAAATAGTACCCACTCGAAGACCTTTCCGCCCCAACGGCCTCCCGTTCTGCAAGCTGTGTCCTGCCTACTGCCACTTAAGGTTTGCAATTTTTTGGGCTATATCGGTGACTCTTCTTCTTCTACGGATCTTATCATTTCTGATGCGATAGCGTGACATCTGTCGAAAATCAATCGACATCCCCAACAGCACGCAACCAAACACGGGTCGGATTTTTCAATCCAAGTTGTCGGTGCGGGCGTTTTTTTTTCACATTTTGACAGGTACACCGCATCCCCGAGAGCTACACGATCGCGCGTTACAAATGCTAACATTATCTTAGCCATTTAGGAAAAGTTGACAATATGCGGGAGCCGCCAACTTAGATTTTTAAAATGTATTGTAAAAACACACAAAAAAAGATTTAACAAAAATAAAAACCGACTTCAAAAACACTGAAAAGTCTAAAATATTTTTTTTTTTTTTTATGGATGGCCCGGCAAATGACCTCCTCCCGCCTGATGTTAAGCGGTGAAAGAGGCCCAAATGAGTTGACAGATAGAGTAGCGACGACATCCACTCTCCTACCTGCCCGCCCCTTGCCGGCCCAAAAGATGCATATAAGAATAGGTAGAGACAACTTCATCCGTTCTTCTTAATCCTTTAGGGTTTCACTCGATTTTCATGGGATCCCATCATCAGATCCTGACTTTGGTGACCTCGAGTACACCCCAGGAGTATACCTACTCTATCGAATACGAAAAGAATTTTTCATTACTTATACTCTGAAAGTAGGTCTGAAGTTGCCTGCGGAGCGGGTTGAAAGTAGTACTTTTCAGCCCTAGGGAGAATCACTTTCAACTGACAGCTGCTGTCAAACTTTAAAAAGAAACGTTCTATTTTCACATTTTTGTTGAATAATGTCCTGACTTTCTATACAGCCACTCAATTAGGACAGCACGGTGTAAAATTGAAATAACATAAATGAAATGAAATGAATGAAATGAAATGAATGAAATGAAATGAATGAAATGAAATGAATGAAATGAAATATGATTAATATGATTTATTTGCTATGAAAAACGGTTTACATTGTTCATTTATATAAAGTAAGTATTTAAAGAATATATTTTTAAATGACTTTATTATAATTTACTTTTAATTATTTCTTTAAAATAACATAGATTTGGGCTAAATATTAACCATTTCTTCTATGATGAAAATGAAAAAATAATGGCTGAATAGCTGGCCGGCCACAGAAAAAAAAAACAAAATAAGCGGGATAGCGGCAATCCGATATTCATTTGTTTTTTCGAGTTTTAATTGTTTATTCTTTTGTATAGCACAGATTTCATACATAAGATAAGAGGCAAAAGCAGAAGTTGTTCATTTAATAAAATTAATTTTACTCATATGTTCTTTTGCTGATTCATGTTTTGTTTTTACTTTCCTTGTATTCGTAATGAAAAGCACAGTGTTTACCTCGGGTTAAAGACTTATTTAGTCCCTCGAACTATAGGCGCCCTCTCTACGCTCGGGCGCCAAACCCCGTCTCGGGACTAAATAAGTTACTTTCACCCCTAGGGTAACAATGTACTATTGAAAATCGGTCCACAATTGGCGGAGTAATCGCGTAACATATACACAAAACACGTTGGACATACCTAAAAATTTAAGGGTTTCCCTCGATTTTTATGGGATCCCATCATTATATCCTGACTTTGGTAACCTTGAGACCACCCCAGAAATATACTCTATCGAATACAAAAGAATTTTCAAAATCGGTCCATTGGCGGTTCATCGGCGGCGTAATCGCGTAACATACATACACAAAAAAAAACATACGCATCGAATTGAGAACCTCCTCTTTTTTTGAAGTCTGTTAAAAAGAGAAGGTAAATTACCTAAAATACCCCTGATCATCAGTGAGTCAGAATGTATGGCCATGGCCAGGCTATATTGGTTTGACGTTTTTTATGTGGATTAGCATCGTTTTTTCATTTCGTGTGTCTGCGCCCCAGCGGCCTGCAGGATATGGGTCTGCAAAGTGCGCCCCCCTGTGGGCTACGCCCCTGGCAGCCGCCCCTCTGGCCAGCCCCTAGCTACGACTCTGCGTGCCACGGTGGCACAGTACGAAGGCGACCGTATCTAAGCAAATCAACTTTAAACAATCGGTCGATGTGTCTAATGGCCAATTTCAACTCAATTTGAACGACCTTTGAGGTTAGGAAACCCCTAAGAAGTATGCTGTCACTTTTGTCTTGAAAAGAATGTGACAGCATGCTACCTAAGATTGTTCTAAGCTAAGAGGTTAGTGAAATTGGCCATAAGCGTTGGACGTGCATTTTTAGTTCATCAGTCGCTCGCATGTGGCGCTGTCGTAGCGCAATCCTACGTTCCATAATACGATTTATATGCAATAGTTGTACAGTCGCAGCAATTGCGATCGTCTCTAAAGATCGGTAATAAGCCTGTCGGGTATCGAGCACGTCACAAGTATGTATAGCTACAACAAACAAGCGCCGGCCTTGACTTTCAGTATCGATTTGCAAAGTAGCCCCCCAAACCCATATCTTTAAATGTTCAACGCATCAAAAGATAAGTGAGATTATTTATAAACGATTGTCCAGGCATTATTATGTTAGTACAGTCTTAATTAATTACACTTTATTTCACCGCCTGTGTAATGATTACGTGTAAGTATCCAAATTATTGTTTTGTTTTTAGTAAAAAAATACCGACAATCGAGTCGTCTTTTGAAGATGTTTTATTTAACCGTGGTAAAAACAAAGTTGGGATTAGTCGAGGATTCTTTCATCATCATCACATCAACGTCAACACGTCTTACTTCTGGTCACTGGTATTTCTTTAGACCAGTAGGCTCACTCCTGAACCAATTCCAAGCGATCGACATTGAGATTGCGATTATTTGTACGCTTGAGTTGCCACATGGGCACCAAATTGGACCTAAGGGGTTATTGTCTAAGAAAAAAATCTATCACGATCCCTATTTGACAGCCATTCCGCCGTGAACATAGTCTGTGTGCCGACTTCCTTTTATAAAGGAGTAATGATGGACTGCGACTGTCAAATATAAGCGACCGCGATAGACTTTTTTCTTAGCCAATAACCCCGCTGTATTGCGCGGATTTTGAGTGAACCACACTCAGTGCTATTTCATTTTTAACCGACTTCAAAAAAAAGGAAGGAGGTTCTCAATTCGATGCGTATGTTTTTTATTGTGTGTATGTTACGCGATTACGCCGCCAATTGTGGACCGATTTTCAAAATTATTTTTGTATTCGATAGAGTATACTCCAAGGGTGGTCCCGTAGTCACCAAAGTCAGGATCTGATGATGGGATCCCATAAAAATCGAGGAAAACCCTTAAATTTTAAGGTGTGTCCAACGTGTTTTGTGTGTATGTTACGCGATTTCTCCGCCAATTGTGGAATGATTAATTTGAAAATTCTTTTTGTATTCGATAGAGTATACTCCTAGGGTGGTCCCAAGGTTCAAAAAGGTACCAAAGTCAGGATCTGATGATGGGATCCCATGAAAATCGCTATTTTCACTAAAAAGATTTCATTCATAATTTCATTTCTAAAAAGTTAAAAATAAAAAATATTTTACAAAAAATACAAACACGACTTCAGAAACACTGAAAAGTTAAAAATAATATAAGAATAGGGACAGACAACATCTCACTTCTATATCGAAGTCGGTTCATTTGATATCAACTTACTGAACCAAATTATTCTCAGAGTACCGTCCCGATCAGTTCGTAAACCACAATTATTTAGTGTGCCACTATCAAGTAATAATGTCTATGAATAATCCATTGCACAGAATGTGTAGATCCTATTACCAAATTTGTACTGATTTTGATATTTTTACATTAAACAATTCCCAATTTAAAAATTCGATCTTCAATTACACTGGTAACGACCTGGATAAGTAATAATAATGTTTATGTGTATATGTGTGAATGCAAGTATTTGTTTCTTTTAATTGTTTTAGTGTGTAATATTTAGTTTTATATGTTCATTATAAATGCTGTGTACAATTCTCATTGGAACTCAGGTTCAAACTGTTATATATTTACTGATTTTTACAAATGAATTAATCTGTTTTCTGTTATTGTACCTTTTTAAATAAAATAAAATAAAATATCGTTTGGCACCGACTTCAATATAGAAGTGTGATGTTGTCTGTACCGATTCTTATATTATTTTTAATTAATCAGTGTTTTTGAAGACGGATTTTATTTTTTGTAAAATATTTTTTTTTCAAGATATGCATCCTATTTGGCTAGTGTTGCTAAATTAGCGTATGAAAAATCACTATCTGAATGTCGATCAATCGGAATTGGTGCAAGAGTAAGCCTCCTGGGGCCCTATTTTTGAATTATTCGCTATTTCTTTTGATTTTCATTTCGTATGTGATGAAAGCAATAGAGTATTAATGTTAAAAATTAATATTTTTTTCATTTTAATCCAAAACAAAATGAAAATCAGCAGAAATCGAACGGACACGACGCTCGACGTGCTCTCGACGCCTGACGAATGATTCTAAAATAGAGCACCAGAAGGAATTTGGCCTAGTTCACTGCGCTGACCAAACGGGTTGACGTAGGGCATTTGCAAAGGTCCAGGGGGTGCGGTTGGGGTTATGGTTAGCGCCGATTTCGAATGTGCCTCTATGGGGGTGGAAGTTACTGAAGGGTGGTTTAGCCAGGTAAGTATGGGGTTTATACCCGAGTCCAATGGCACATCCAAGGGGCAGCCTTGTCAGCTTTTCAGTCCCTTGTCGAATCGTAAAGAGATTCCCCCGCCCAAAAAAAGGCATTGGCGAAGGTAAGAGAGGGGGCTTGAGGCCTGGACCCTCCCTTGAAAAAATAAACAATTTAGGTAGGTATACTAGAAAGAATGACGTTTTCCTCCAAATAAAAATTAATAAAAGATCAAAATTGGAATACCTAAGTATCTACCCAACAGCAAATAAAAACAGAAAAAACGGAATTCGAACGATATGATTTGAAAGATTTGAAGGTATTATTTAAAGAGGAAAAGATTTAATTTGTTTTTTTTTTATGTTATGTTATTGGAATACCGATTTAATTAGAAATTGTAAGAAACTTACCAATACCAATCATTTAAATGTACTAAATCAATATGTCTGTTACCGAACTACCTTCATTAATCGTGTAATTACTTTATCATATCTTCAATCTCTCAATTTCATAGTCCGCCTTTACGACATCGATGGGAAGAAAGGGAGCAACGACACATGTATTCTTAATGAAATATCCATGGATATATCAATCAAGTTATGTCATACTTATGTATTCTTAAACCTTTTCTTTTCACAGTACACAAACGGATGATATATAACACTTTTGGTGAAGGGGCAAAATAATGAAAACATAGATCAAATGGTCAATTGTGAATAAATAAATATAAAAAAATGGCTATACTTAGTCTTGCCATAAATATTGTAAGATAGAAAAAACATTTTTTTTAACTGCTTAAAACATTTATTACTTTTACACTATGTTAGTTTAGTACATAAATATAAAACAATTAAAAATATATAAAGCTTATTCGAAGTGGTCTCCATTGGCTGCAATACAGTCCTTTAAACGTTGAGGCCAGTTATCAATAGAAGCACGCACTCTTTCCATGGGAAAATTCTTATTGCCAATCGTATAGACTGTTTTAGGGACTCCAAATTATCATGGCGTTTAGAGCAAGCTGTACTCTCTAAAATTGACCATAAATCATAGTCTAGTGGATTAAGATCGGGACTAGACGACGGCCAGTCTTCAGCTCTGATGAAGTCCGAAACGTTCGCTTCTAACCAAGACTGCATGGAACGAGCTTTACGACCCGGCGCCGAGTCTTGCTGGAAGGACCATACTTGGTTATTGAACATGGTGATGTTAAGGGGCTTAACTACTTTCTCAAGAATGGTATCTTGATATACTTGTGCCGATGTTTTGATACCTTTTTCACAAAAATATGGCTCAGTCACTCCTTCATAGCTAACACCCCATCAAACCATCACTGAACTCGGATAATGTCCACGTTGCACTCTGTCGACTAATTGGGAAGCTTCCTTAGAGCTTTGAGCATAAATACGGTCATTTTGTTTGTTAAAATGTTACTCTATTGTAAAAATTTTCTCATCCGTAAACAAAGTTTTTCTGTGACATCCCTTTGCGTACCGCTTCAGTAGTTGTTTCGATTTTACCACCCTATTCTTCTTTAAATTATCAGTTAAGAAGTGACCAGTGCGTCTCTTATAGGCCGCAAGTCCTAAGTCATCTTTTAAAATACGTGACATGGTTCTAGGTGCTATCTTCATTTCCCGAGATAAAATCTTTTGCTTTCGGACAGGATTTCTTCGAATTCTTTCCCTTACTGCTTTGACCACCTTTTTCGTACGAACACTACGTGGACGGCCAGATCTTTTTCTATCACAAACAGAGGAAGTCTCATTGTACCTACTAATAGCCCGGTACACAAACATTTTACTAATACCAAGGGTATGGAGAGTTTTAAAAATTGCATTTGGCTCCATACCTACTTTGTGTAATGCAATCACAGCGATTCGGTTCTCTTTATCACCCCACTCCATTTTAATATCGCAAAATATTATAAAATGTATTGGCGCCAAAATGAGAAAACACAATGAACAACCGTATAAAAATGACAGATTCGAAATTCAAATGTAATATTTTTTATTTTTAAGTGTAACAGTATTTATGGCCAGACTAAGTATTTAAATCATTTAAAAATTAATAGTGATAAATCAAGTTATTTATATGATATCTGCTGTATCAAGAATCTGCCAAACCAAAATGTGTCCTAAACCGAATAAGCAATTTAATGGACATGTAAATAAAAATAATATTACTGACATAAAACAACAACAAAAAATTAATGAAGTATCAATGATTGGCGTATTTCATATTTCTCCAAAGCTCAGGTATTTGCGACTGGTAGTTGTCATCTCATCTTTTTGATCTGATGACGGAAGGTTTCCGATAAGTATTTCAATATAATGAAAACAAATTGACGCGTAGCCACGGGCTTGATATGACATTTTTTACAATAAAGGACATTGCTCTGCGTCCATACATTGTTCGCCCCTCAGAACAATCACTACAGCTTTAGTTATTCTTCTGAGGTTCGCCCCAATACCAACAGCAGTTAGAAAATGCTTTTCGTATAATTAGACATTAGTAAATACTGTACGTCCACATCAATTACTAACAAGCTTCGTAATCGAATTTCATATCAAAATGAATCAGATTTAGAGGTTAGTTAAAGTAACATTTAATTTATTTTAGAGCAATACACATAGTCCATACCTATATAATTATTAAAATTAATAATTATTGCAATCATCAAAGAACGTTATTATAGCCACGTAGTAAAGAACAAGAAATCTCGAAATTATAAAGCAAGCCAAAAACACAACGAACTAACAAGCGACATTGCGTGAGTAGTTAATTGACGTATGTTTTAATTTAATTTTCGTTGTAAATTGTGAAACAAATTACGAAAAACATAATTCATACAAATAAATAAATGTCCATACCTACATAAAATCGACTCAATTCTATTCAGTCAAGCAAAGGTAACAATAAACATTCGTTTAGTTTACTTCATTTGGTATTGTTTCTGAAAGTTATTTTTGATTTGTCCGTCGAATACATATAAGTATTTGTTATCAGTGTTATAAAATGTGCATATAATTATGACGTTAATCAAATCTTTGCTGGTCATGGGGCGATTTTCGACATTGTCCTTTAACGCATCTTCACCAGAAATAATCTCAAGTGAGATTGGGAGATGGGGAAGGTGGATTGAGCCTTTCACGACATCTTATTAGGGTGGGGGGAAATGGCCTAAAACGACTTACGTAATTAATGGACGACACCTTAACTTCTTTTTAACATTCAGGGCACCTATTAGTGTTGGTGGTGGCGTCCCCAGCGCTAGCGCTGTTGAGCCGGGAGCCGCCTCAGCCATTCCGCACGTCTCGCTCCACGCCCCAGGAGCGATGGGTCAACGTCAGGCTGGATCAGTTCTCCACCACCAACAACGCAACTTTCCCCTTGGTAAGCGAACAAAACCAATTTACTCAGAATTTTAAAAAATATATTTATCAAGGTTAATCCCTTTTGGCCACATTCGAAACATAAGTTTCACAACCGTTTCGTCCATCAACATGGATACGCGGTTATTTTAGAATTCCAAACATGAAATGTTTTGAATGGTTTTCAGCATTTTCCTGATTAGAATTGATTTTAAATTAAGATTGTGGCTGCTTTTTAGATGTGATAAAAATTGTAAATGTACGCATATATTTACTACTTATACGCTTATACTGAATACAATTTTGACAGACACAGGACCGTTTAAAAAGGTTGGTTCAAAAATTAAATTTTGCAACTGACACGGCCTTTTGGTAAGAATGGTTTCAGCAAAGCCATACAATTTAAATTCAAATTCAAAAATCTTTATTCAACATAGGCCTTTGACGTCAAAACAAAGTAAAACATTCTAATTTAAAGGATTCTGAATATACTCAAGATGTCTGCAAATACAAGTAGGAATGAAAAAAAAAGGTTGAATCTACACCTGTTCGGAAATTGGGAGAGCCTTCTCGAGAAGAACAGGCAAGAAACTCGAAAGGTCAACATTTTTTATCTCCTCTTTTAAATCGCTATTTCCAATCTTGGTTTTGTTATATAGTCTTTAAAAGTTTAAAAAATACAATCGGTATGCTTATATACACTTAAAATTTCTTGGAATGTTTACAGCGGTTCTATTACAATAAGCTAAACGCGACCGACAAGCACGTGGTCCTGTTCGTGGGCGGTGAGTGGACCGTCAGCAGCAATTGGGTGATGGGCGGGCTGCCCTATGACATCGCTGCCATCATCGGCGGCTCCATGTTTTACCCCGAGCAACGATTCTACGGGCATACCAGACCCACGGGGTAATTGAAATAATTAGGATATTTTTAGGTCCAGGAATTAGATTGCATGTTTGAAAAAAAATCACCAACATAGCTTTAGAAGAACCTTAACACGTTGAACGCCATGACGAAAACCACGCTTAGCCCATTGAGCCCCGGCGGACACCGTGTGACCGCTAGTATATCGGGGCCAGTGGCCGCGTCGGACACCGTATATGTCTGCATGCCCTCAATCACTTCATTCAAAAGCCTCTAGGCGGCCGACCGACAACGTTTCGACTGTTTTTACTAAGGAAAGTGACCCGCGCGGCCCCACAGTACAACCTGGCCACTTGGTACAAAAAATCGTAAGGACTTAGAATTTTTATAGCGTACTATATTCTACAAGGCAAACCCTTTCACTTGATACACATATTACGGGGGTTGTACAAAAATTTGTAATCTGTCTTTTCTTAGATTTGTTTTTTATTTCATAAAGTATACTGCAAGTCAAACCCAGTGGCGTAGCTACCCAGGGGCTAGGCACTGCAGTGCCCCGGGGCCCTCAAGCTCAGGATCGGTACGGTACGGTCGGTAGCCTCGAAACCTTACCAGAAAAGATCTATCAAGCTGGCAGTGGTAAATCGGCAAAAGTCGAAATCTGGATCGTACTGAACATTCGAAAATTTCTCTCATTTTCAAAATAAATATGACAGGTTGCAACTCGACTATAATTATGACAACTTTGTTGAAAGAAATTCGAAAGTTATACCTAGGGTATTCCCCTAAGTGGAGGCAGAGGAGGAGACCATGTCGGACCACCGGTAGGTCCGATATTCAGTCTCCCCCTCGCACGCCTCCACGTCTCCAGCGGGGACGGGTGCCGCCTTCCGCCGGTGGGCGGTGACGCACCTCCAGCCCGACGTGGCGCTGGAGGCGGCGATGGTGCGGGAGTGGTCCGAGCTGCCCCCGCACCTCGCCCGCGACGCTAATGGCATGGCGGCGCACTTCGCGGAGGACCTTAGAGTCGTCTGCGACGCTGTCATGCCGCGGGCGAAACCGGCCGCGTGCAAGTGGCAGGCGTACTGGTGGTCGCAGACCATAGCGAATCTGCACGCCACCAGTTGGAGGGCGCGGCGCGCCTACCTGCGATGCAGAAGACGCGCCACCAGGAGGACGCCCGACGAGGAGGAAACTCTGCGTCGGGCGTACAGGAAGGCGAACAAGGCCCTCAAGACGGAGATCTTGAGGGCCAAAACGGAGTCGTGGAACTCTTTTATAGAGCTCCTCAACTCCGACCCCTGGGGACGGCCGTACCGACTGGTGAGGGGGAAGTACCAAAACGGTGCTCCCCCGATACACCAGTTGGACGAGGGGCTCATGCAGAGGGTTCTAGGGTCGCTCTTCCCCGACCCTAGACTCTTCGAGCCCCCGAGGATCAACCGTGACGTCATTGTTGAGTACGGCCATATAAACTCATTGTAAATTGCCGTTTTGCTAGAAAGAGATAGACAAAAATCTTTAATGCCTTATATCTTGGTTGTTTTTATAGTTATTCGAAAACCGATTTTCTTTCTGTTTATTATATGAACGAGCTTCTATATAAGCAAAAAAAAATTTTTGTCATCTAGCTAATTGCCTGCGATCACTTTAATTAAAAAAAATATTTGACCTGATTTCGATTGAAACGGAAATACCCAATTATAACAAACAATCTAGGAGGTATAGGTATTTATCGGTCGGACAGGGTCAAGATTGCGGGCATCGAGATAAGCTGACAATCGATAAGACAAAATGAATATTGCTCTACTCAGTAGAGTTGTTATTGTAGAAGACTTTTTACTGATAATTAAAACAGGCAAATACATTTTTAACTGAGAACGTAGTGTCGTCGGTCAAAACCACCGATCGATTTGACCAATGTCCTTACTCATAAACAGTTTTGACTGTTTTACCACCACCACCACTCAAAAGTGGCTTTCACCGGTTATCAGTTTTGTAAGGATAAGCAAATTAAACCTAACTTCAGTGTAACTTAATCTAATGTCAAATGTCAATGCAGATGAGTGTTAAAAGAGTGTGCGTTCCCCCAGCAGGAAATTGTGTCCTAGGCCAAATTAAGTTTCATGAATAATTAGAGCGTAATTTGCTATAAATGTGCGCGAAATAAAAAATTTGTGCGCCTTTCCGTTTTGGAATAAAATGAGAAAAACGAATCCTGCTGGGGTAATGTTTTTCCAGCAGGAAGATTTTAAACGAATAATCCGAGAGATAAATAATTTATATGAGCGGATAGCTTATATTTGTGCATAAATGTGCGCCAAAAATGAAATTTGTGGGCCATCGGGTTTTACAGATATTTCGTTTCCTGCTGGGGTAACGTTTTGCTGAAACTTGTTTCTCCAAAACCATCGAATGTGCGCCCATTGAATAAAGATACATGAGTAGCTTTTAATTTGTGCCTATTTGTGACATAATTTGATTTTCAAAAATATTTACAGTTTAGGAGTAATCACGTAATGAAGGAAATTCGAAAAAAAAATCTAGCGCATAAATGAGAAAGCATAGAAGTTCACTGAAAACGACTTTTGAATGGTCTTATTATTACTAACAAACATAAAAAGTTTCAAGAATCTACATGTACGCGTTTTTGAATAATTAAACTTTAACTTTAATCGGTGATAACGTCACTGTAAACTCACAATGCAAGAAACTGACTAAACCAAAATTACATAGGTATAGACTAAAAATTAGAGCGTATTCAGAACTATTTATCATGAAAATTTCAGCATCATATATGTTGTATTAAAGGAGATATAAACAAAAACCAAAAAATTGGCTAATTCTTTGGTTATCCGACTAAATTCGAAAGACCACCAAAAAGCGACGGTTTCATACTTGTTGATGACATTCTTAATTTTACTCACTAACAAGTTTAAATACGTCACGTCTGTGTACACTCGGCTATAAAACTGTTTTGGAAAAAATTTATTTACTTTTTTTGAGTTTATTGTCTATATTATTAAAGATAAACACTTCCACTTAAATACCTACTTATTTAATGTGCGTCTATTGATAACTAATAATGTAATATTATGTGAATATATTATATATTATTATATAAATCATAGCATTATATAATATTACAATTGCGGAGATAGACCTCTTTTAGTGGAAATAAAAAGATATCAAATAAATATTAGGCATATTGAAAATTTATTAAGTGTAGGCAAACAAACACAAACATGGTCAAGTTATAGAAATAGATAGGAAACCAATAAAGTATCCTTTTATATTATGAACATAAAATTTGCAACAGCAAAATTATTTAAATGCTTAGAATCTGCTTTTTTAATGTAATAGAATCAAAACATCAATCTACGGCGCTAGGTGAAGTAGGTAATGATGGCACCTAGTTGTTTACTTGTAGCTATAAAGCTAGATTACTCGCATAGGGTGGAAAGCGTGCTTGTCATTCCTATCTGAGGCGATTAACTGTCGCATTCTATTCTATATTATATATAATTCTTTATTGTACACACACATTAAAAAAATACATTTAAAACGAACAGTATATATAAAGACGGACTTATTTTTCATAGAGATATCTACCAGCCAATCTAAGTCTTAATCTATTCCGCTCTTTGGTGATTGGATCTTTTTTGTTGCACATACAGTGCATCCAATGGTGATCATTCGGATTTAACGTGATGTAACAATCCCCAAAGAAAGCAATATCATGTGTGAGTAAAATATTTATTTTGTATTTTAATTGCATAGTTTTTAATTTGAAATGAAAGTTATCAATGTTTTTATGAAAAATGAATACCTCATTAAATTAATAAATGCCGTGTGTTAATCTATTTTTTAAAAACATACCTATATTATTTTTTTTAGACCTATAAATTGAAGTAATATTCAATTTATAATATTACTAAGAATTTATTAGTTCTGTTTAAAGTTAAAGTTTTTATCTTTTTAGAGTATTTAATGCTTTTTCAAAAAAGGTATCTTAATAATTTATTTTATATTTTTTGTCAGTGTTCTGTATATTTCTCATTTTAATATGTAAATATGTAATTTGCCGTTTAATGACAGTCAAACTCATTCATCTGATATTTATATTCGGGAGGATTGTACAAAAATATATTATCAGCCATTTGTGTCGGCGGCCATCTTGGATTTAATTTTTTTTAATAGTGAATAGTATTTTACAAGTCAAGTCTTTTAATTTGTACACATATTGGGGGAATTGTACATAAATATGTTATCCGCAATTTTGCTGTGGGAGCCATTTTGGTTTACAAATATACTAATTATACTTACACAATTGCATTGTTATTAGAACTAAAGGGGTGTATCAAATTTCAGCTCAATCGAAAACTGTTAAGTGGGTTAAATTTGACTTACAGGATTTGAAACAAACCAACAATCAAACATTACAAGTTAAATAAAAGCTTATTAAAACAAGATATTGGCCCTCATCTCACCTGATGGTCAGTGACGATAAGGCTGAAAGTGGAAACAAGCTTCACCTGGGCTCTTCAGCAACTAAGAGCCTTATTTATCTCTAATTGTGTGAACACGACAATGCTATTAGCATTGTTATTACAGTGAACAACAAACTAAGACTTTTGTCCCCAAGGGGAATCACCACCCGCGACCGTACCGCCTAACTCATAGCGATCACTCGCTATCGCTATCGTGACATTAGAACAATAGTTTTAATGTCACAGGTGACTAATGTCACGATAATGATAGCGAGTGATCGCTTTGAATTAGGCGGTACGGCCGCAGATCACAGACCCAATTCTACTAATAAGTTACAGCTAAATCGAAACTGAACCGTAGCGATCGACCAATCAGACCGCCACATTATCAGGTCATCGGTACAGTAGAATGGCAATATAAGCGCTACTTACTAATATGTTTAAGTATATATACGTATTTATTGCAGAAAGTTGGCAAACAAGCAAACTGCCCACCTGATGGTAAGTGGTAACAGTCGCCTATAATACATGTAGATCCTGTAAGATTCGCAGCAAAACTGCAACCCCCACAAGAACCACAGTGTACGTTGCCGAGCACTGCTGCTTTGCGGCAGAAATATATAAGACGGAGGTACCTAAGCAGACGACCCTAGTACAGAGTCTCCCTCCAGTAAAGTCTATGTCTAGTGTGCCGCAAAGCTCTTTACTTGGTCCGTTGGATAACTTATCTAACAAAAGCACGGCAGTTTATTTTGTACTAAAATTGCTATGAATGATACATTAATGACAATAAACTCAAAAACTCAATTGCCGTTATGAACGCGACTGTATCGACAACAACTGTTGTTTAATACTGTCAAGAATAGAATGTCATCGACAAGTATGAAATCGTCGCTTTTTGGTGGTCATTCGGATTTAGTCGGATAACCATAAACTTAGCCCATATTTTGGTTTTTTGTTTATATCTACTTTATTAATAAATGTATGAAGCTGAAATTTTCATGACATATATTTTGGAACATGCACTAATTTTTGATTCATACCCATTTAACTTGGCATTAATCAGTTTCGTGCATTTTGAATTTAAATTAACCTTATAACCAATTAAAGTTAAAGTTATATTATTTAAAAACGCGTATTCCCAGATTCATGAAACTTTTTATTTTTGATCGAAACAATAAGACCAATCAAATAACGTTTTCAGTGAGCTTCTATGTTTTCTCATTTAAGCGCTATAATTTTTTTTCGAGTTTTCTTCAATACGCGATTACTCCTAAACTGTAAATATTTTTGAAAATCAAATTATGTCACAAATAGGCACAAATTAAAAGCTACTCATGTATCTTTATTCAATGGGCGCACATTCGATGGTTTTGGAGAAACAAGTTTCAGCAAAACGTTACCCCAGCAGGAAACGAAATATCTGTAAAACCCGATGGCCCACAAATTTCATTTTTGGCGCACATTTATGCACAAATATAAGCTATCCGCTCATATAAATTATTTATCTCTCGGATTATTCGTTTAAAATCTTCCTGCTGGAAAAACGTTACCCCAGCAGGATTCGTTTTTCTCATTTTTTTCCAAAACGGAAACGCGCACAAATTTTTTATTTCGCGCACATTTATAGCAAATTACGCTCTAATTATTCATGAAACTTAATTTAGCCTAGGACACAATTTCCTGCTGGGGGAACGCACACGTTAAAAGAAGTAAATGAAAATACAAGGCGAAAGTGTTTCTAAAACTTCTAATTGAACACTAATTTATAAAATGCATTACGATAATAATTGCATATTATACTTTTTATCACATTTTCTCGTAAAGTGGATCTAATTTCACCGGTTTAAGATACATAAAGCAGCTCATAAAACGTCTGTGTGTTGTAATGCAATTATACCGCAGTATTCGATCAACAATTACATAATAACCGCACTGTTTGCGTTATCGTGTTATTTTTTTAAAAGCTAGAGGTATATAAAGCTAGAGAATATAATATATTAACGAACTACATTGATTTTCCACACGATTATTTTCATACCATTATTTAGTTTTGTCTACTAATTAACAATGATTTGTGTTAATTAATCCAAAAATTCAGTTTATAAATATTTTTCTTCACAAGTGTGTTGAAAAAAGTCGTACGATATACGTGCGTATATTGATTATACACAATAGGCCCTCTATTACGCGCTCGCTTTCGGCTCGGGCTGAAATGCCGTCTCGTGTGTTATAACCACCATAATGCACTTATATCGTCATGTACTATTGTACAAGTCTTGACTATCAGGTATAGGTAGATAGATTGATCTAGTACGTACACTATCTGCATATCTACAAAGCTCACAACCGTGTCACAACTTTTAAAATGTATGTTGTTGTAATGTCGCATGGTGTCTTTAAATCTATTTTTCGTCGATCGTCAGCCCAGTCGAGTAGTGAACATGCGGACATTCCATATTCCATCCAAGCCTAATAACAATCATAATATTCATCACCCGGACCCGGTTGGCGAAGGGCCCCGTGGTCCTATCAAATCGGCGTGACTCGTGGTCTCATTGGAGTCCAATGAGACCACGTCCAATGATTGGACTATTAATAGCATTAGATTTGTATATAGCTATAGTACATTTGGCGCCATGTTAATCTTTACATTTGACTACAAAAATCGCCCCTATTACGAGCGACATAACAGCGTTCCAAAGGTCAAACAGGATAGCTTGACGCGGCGCTTACTGTACATTATTTTTAGGTCTGCTGTAAGTACGGGAATTTATTCGTTTTCAAAACCCCCCCTAGCAGTATTTGCTGCTCTAGTACCTATTTATGAATTTATTTCTCTTATTGGCTTGACCGGCGTTATTATAAATGTATATTTTACATTCAAAATATCATCTACCAATTCTGCGCTAGTATTGTACATACATTTCCATGCACTGATTTTTATTTATGCTTGGCTATACAGAGAAAATTACCTATTGTTATACGTAATACCGATACTATTTATGTTTAGATTATTTAGTCTGAATGCTCTAAGTATTTATGGGACCACGAATACATAGTGGTAAGTCGTTATCTCACTTGTGGGAAAAATTGGTGGGACCACGGATCCTTCAGTTATTTTGCCACCGGTTATCGAAAAGAACACTGGAAAACAGAAATCTACCACACTCGCTTGCACCCCATCGATCGATGAGAAAGAGTCATTATGTTGCAAATCCCTTTAACAATTTATTATAATTCCGACATAACATAAACCATTGATAAAATGTCTCTATATAGCCTTGTTCTTCGTGTGTTCAGGAACACCGAGCTGGATAGTCTTCGGAAGTATTTCACGATAGACAACGTACTGCGCGACTTGGCGCAGTTCCTCGCCTACATCAAGAGCGACGCTTTTGAAAATGGACAGTATAAGTGAGTTACAGTTTGCTTTACCTCAATCAAAGATACATAGTGCCATTTGCGTAAGTCCACCGCATTAGCTACCATAACAATAATGAGAATGAAATTCTTGTGTTCGGACTAGATGATGCAGGGCGCACCCTTTGTGAAAAAGCAATTTTTGTGAGACATCTCTATAATAAAATAATAAGTTCACGGTTTATCCGTAATCACTTTTGCACTGTAACGATATCATTATCGCCCGGTTAGTATTCCATTGATCTGACTTATGTCTGAGGAGGCTACTTTTGAAATATCAAGTTACGTGAGGTGGCACGTGACTTAATATTTCAAAAGATTCCAGATCGGTGACGGGTCAAAGTTGGGTCGGCCTCAGGTTGTCTAGTGAAAAGTTGATAACGGGGAGGAGTTTTGCCGCAAACTTTGTGAATTTCTCATAAAACGGATATGTCACTTTAAGAATTAACCGGCGGGAGACTCTGTATCAGTTTCGTCTGCTTGGGTATATTCTCCATCTTACCTATTTCAGCTGCAAAGCAACAGCGCTTGCACTGCTGTGTTCCGGTTTGAAGGATAAGATATGGCAGTGAAATTACTGGGTACCGTGACTTAACATCTTATAACACAAGTTGGCAACGTACACTGTGGTTGTTGTGGGGGTTGCAGTTTTACTGCGAATCTCACAAAAGCCACATGTATTAGGTGACTGTTATCACTTACCATCAGGTGGGCGGTTTGCTTGTTTGTCAACTTAGTTGCAATGAAAAAAATTAATGGCCAATTGCACAAACCTTGTCTTAGCTTAGGCCGATCTTAAGTGGCATGCTGTCACATTGTTTTCATTAAAGACAAGAAGTGACAACATTCTTTTCAGGATTGTCTTAGCTAAGACAAGGTTAGTGAAATTGGCCATAAGTATATAACATTTTAATTTTTGCATCCAAAGGATAGTTGCCAGTGCTCAATAGTGTTCGTGAGCAGGTCAAGTTTTAGAGAACCTTCAAGAGTAGGCATCGTTTACGAAACTGCATAATTTCAAGCGTCTATCGGTAACGTGTATAATAATATTATGTTAACCGATTCAGTGATAGAAAACTGATTAGAACAGAAACCCAATATATATTTTAAACAGGTCTGGCAAAGTGGTGCTGGTGGGATGTTCTCTGGCGGGCACACTGTCCACGTGGCTGAAGCAAGTCTACCCACAGCTGGTCGACGTGGTCATCTCTAATAGCGGACCTCTCATCATCAAGGAGCTCTTCCCTGGTAGGTGCAATCGACTACAAAAAACATCATATGTTACTGTAAAAGCCCGAACTACGGAAAATCTCAACATTTTCCAGTAAAACTTAAATTAATGGTAAAACTCCGAATTGTTCTGTGATCATCTTTTATTTCGAAATTTTACCATCATGCACTTGATAAACCAAGACGCGGTAAATGTTGAAAATATTCTTCAGAGTTAAATCATACGGGCCGTTTTTTCATACAAACCTGGATAATAGCAATAGTTGCTCTATTTTTTACAAAAAATAAACATTAGCATCTTCCTTTGTTTTACATTTTTTCATTTAATTAATTTTAAAGGACCTATTTAAAAATTTAAGTAATAAGCATTTTAAACTCTAAACTTTTATGCTGTAAAAAAGGAAAATAAACTTATGACACAATTGTTTAAAGATAATATAAAAGCTTGTCGCGAAATTTACCTATGTAGATAAACAATAATAGATTGCCTATTTAACATGACCTTGATATTGGTAATTCTAAAAAAATATCCTTACATATATAAAACAAAGTCCCCCGCCGCGTCTGTGTGTCTCTCTGTTCACGATAAACTCAAAAACTACAGAGGCCCAATTCATCTAATAAGTTACAGCCGAATCGAAACTGAACCGTTGCGATTGACCAATCAGAACGCCACATTACCACGT
Organism: Schoenobius gigantellus; assembly: GCA_963935595.1. Classification (NCBI taxonomy): domain Eukaryota; kingdom Metazoa; phylum Arthropoda; class Insecta; order Lepidoptera; family Crambidae; genus Schoenobius; species Schoenobius gigantellus. The sequence continues at coordinate 40,685,779 of OZ012541.1, read as the reverse complement.
CATCGAGCAGTTGAAAGGCAATATAAACGCTCCGATTGGTCGACCGCAACGGTTCAGTTTCGATTCGGCTGTAACTTATTAGCTGAATTGGGCCTCTCACCGATTTTCAAGCGGTTTTCACCACTCGATAGCGTGATTCTCGAGGAAGGTTTTAGTATATAATATGTTAAGATTTTGTATTTATTTCTGTGTACATTAACGATATTTGTTGAAGATGTCGGGAAAAAATAAATTAAAGCGAAACGTAGTTCGCGTAAATTAGGAAAAGCAATGGTCCCAATATCGATCCCTGAGGCACGCCCATAATTATAGGTGCACCAGCAGACTCAGTTTTGTTAATAACAACTTTCTGGACCCTATTAGATAAATAATACTCAATAAGTCTAATTGCCTCTTCGGACTACTTCGGAGACACCATAAAGCTTGAGTTTATATAAAAGAGTCTGGTGACTAACGCAGTCGAAAGCCTTCGACAGGTCACAAAAATACCAATTACATCTTGTTTACACTCTCAAGCTGCAAAAATATGATGGAGAGGTGCAACTCCCTCATCTGTAGTGTAATGACCTTTGGTAAAACAAAATTGGTTTTTATGTTAAATTTTATTACTTGTGAAATAATCTGTTAACTCATTAGATATATTTTTTTTAGAGCTGGTAGAATCGAAATTGGTCTATAGTTAGATTGATCATTTTTATTTCCAGGTTTAAATATTATTAGTATTTACTTGCTATTCTCGATAAGCTTTATGATCATAAAAAATAATGTCCTAAGGGAGCATAACCAAAAACTTGTGTTTTCATTTTGTGATAGCGGACATCTAGTATTTAATTTTTTTATTGTGTGCTGTATTCTTCAGGGCAAGCCCCTTCAATTTATACGCATATTGCGAGGGTTATACAAAATCTGTTATTTTGTTGCGGTAGCCATCTTGGATTTACAACGATAAAAATATTGCATCTTACATTGTCATCAGAACTAAAAGTGTATACTTAGAGGTAATTGAGCACATTAAAGTAATAAACAAATTAGAAATTCCCATATATTTTTAAATAATAACAATAACAATTAAAAATATATATTATCATAATGATTTTTAACAATTTGTAAGGCTCTAAATGATAGGAAAATGAAAAAAAATATGACCGTTTATGTCACTTATTTTCGCATGTTTTGCGGTTTCGCCTAGCTTGCTTCCGTTGAAATCTGACAAGAAGCAATGTCTTACAATACATAAAAAGGAAAAAATCTGGCAACTCCAATAATGTTGGTAGAAACTTATATACAACTAGCTGTGCCCGCGACTTCGTCCGCGTGAAATAGTAACTTTTGGCAATATTTTGATTTTTGTAGGCAATTTTAAGATCTTGATAAAAAGTAGCCTATGTTATACTATAAGAATAAACAAGTATAGAAGCGAAACTCCCGGCCGTCGAGCGCTCAAGGCCACGTTATTCACCTACCGTTTGATTTCCGTTGAACGCAGTGTTGCCAAATTCAGAGGATTTCCCTAAATCCTAGGGGTTTTTGCAGGTCTTTGAGGTTTTTTGGAGGTTTTGATATCACGAAATTTATCTAGGGGATTTTCTGAAGGTTTTCTACTATTCTAACCAAATGGCAAATTCCTTTTTATATCAGACAAGACCGACAATTTATTCACCAAATAGAATGAATGGGACACTAAAACTTACGAGTATTAGCTGGCAACACATTATGTTACCATTGAACTGTCTTGTTTATCATAATTCCGGCTAAAAGACTGTTTCCCACAGCCTCACACAGACATTTATAACGATAAATCCGAATCGACAGACACACGGCTATGTATGTGAAATAAATTAAAATAGGTAATTTGAAGAAAACTTCTAAGTTTTTTATTGTCAATATTAGAAAGCTTATGTATATGACATGGCCAAAATAGTCAGAGGTTTTTTATCAACCAAACTGGAGAAACTAGGGGTTTTTTAAATGTATTTGGGGGGGAAGGTGGAAAAAATCTGGCAACACTGGTTGAACGGAATCGCCAGTCAAGGCGCGCACCGCATCCCGCACGTACGTGACTCCTTCCCGCGCGCCGCTATCTACCTAGTCGCCGCGATGCCGACTTATTGTTGCGTTTATGGGTGCAAAAATAATGCCATAATAACCCCAAATTTAAAGTTTTACAATTTGCCCGAAGATAAAGAAAGGTAAGTACAAAGGTATATCTACTTGTTTTATTCAATCCTCTCTAAGCAACTGCGAAGATGACTTGGATATATTTCTTTTGAGCAAAGACGACGGCACAGAACCTTTTTTTGCAAACCATATGACATCGGAGATTTCGCCGCTTGCTGTTCCGACATGCGATTACAGGTCTGAGGGCCTATTACCGATCTCATGGTTTTGCAAATGATATCATATGATATCATAGTGCAAGACGAAAAATACGATTTCCGGTCAGATTTTTAATCATTTGTTTATTATTTAATGATGACATCATTGAAATTATGCCATAGTGATGATATCATTGGAGATCAGTAATACGAAATGCAGTAGGGTAGATTAGCCTGTTTTCGACCAATTAGTGGAGTTGCCAACTTTGGGAATAAAAAATATGTGTGTTCTGACATGTATTTTAAATAGCTTCAAAAATTTTATTTTTACCGATGGTGCTGGTGCGATCTTGCTAGATACAATGAAAAAAATTGTGTTTCAGGTACCTTGTGAATATTTTCCTATTGATTACCTGATTAAGCTTTTTATAAGAATGCGTATTTACTACGCGCTGAAGTTTAATAACCGAAACTTCAAATCATCTACAAAAACGCCATCTTTTATAAATATCAGACATTTGTAAATATTTCTGTTGAATTGAAACCTTTTAAATAAAAATGATTGAATATTTTAAAATTATTTTTATTATACCTACCCTAGATACAGATACAGTTTTATTCGTAATATTCATTACATGTCAAAGCTAATACAATATAATGTATCGAGTTTCTAAAGCTGTCATTGTAGTGCAATTTTGAAACTCTGTAAGTATGGGATTTTTTTTGTCAAGTCGGGAATAATTTGAATTATGAGAAACTTTGGTACTGCTATATAGGTATATTTTTATCGACCTTTGTTACTGTTCCATATAAAATTTAAATACAATCAATACTTGATTAAAATTATGAAACAACAGATTTTTTTTCAAGTGAAAATGTTGGTCTGATAGTAAAAAGTGAGCTTAGGTTTTATCCATTAGTACATTCATAACTTCAGCTCTTGGACTATAAACGTAGGTAGGTACGATACCTAAATTACAAACCATTTTTGTACATCGAAATTCGAAACATTTTAATGATTTTGTTCTCTAAGTTGTAGGGATTAAGCTCAATTAATCAAAAATAGGCAGGTTCTTATAACTACGGAATCAAAAAAACTAAAAATGTGGGTACTATTGCTAAAGATAGTCGCTCGCTCGCTACACTTGAAGTACAAAATCAATAAGACTCGGTGTATACTCAGTTTCTCATTTAATGTAAAATATGGAGGTACCTATATAAAAAATATTGTAGTGGTCACCATACGTCCATGTGGTGACCCTAGCGGCGCCCGCAGACTACTGCGGACTACTACTAAAAATTAAATTGTGTTTTTGTTATTGGTACCCGATATACATTCATACCCATTTAGTAAAAACTTGTTATTTTGACATTACAAACAGACATTTCAATTTTATTTCTTTGTATAAGTAGATATAAAAACCTCGTAAAGCAACCTGCATACATTTGCGAAGAAATTCAAAGGTCGACTAATCCGCACTAGGCCAGCTGGATAACTAAGGCCTAAGAAAATACCCTAAGTTAAGGTAGTCTCGAGCCCCTCGGTGGGAAGATGTATAAGCTGTGATGATGAAATAGGTTTATACGGATTCCTCGGTGTGCGAGCCCAATCGCACTTGGGCGGTCTTCCTGCCACAGAATAAATAATAGTACTAAAGTACAGAAGGATCACTCTTGAAGAAAAGCCAAGTTTAAGTATGAAAATTTACCTACTCTTGCTACCTTCATCTGACTGCACGGGAAATTAAAATTTATTGCATGACACGATTCCAATTCCGTTAGGCATCGCTGGCCCGATACCGATTTGGCGATTAGAGCGCAGGGTTCCCACTCACCGATAACAGTTGCCGTTACCACAAAAATTACCGACAAAAATCTAAATTAGTGCGAGCCGAGCGGCAACGTTTTGCCATACACCGGCCCGGCCCGTGCGCCGGCCAAACGTACCTAAACTGCGGAGTGAAACCCGTGCTTCTGTTACGCTTCACCGAATTTTAACGCCCACGTTGCTTGAAGGACCTGCAATGTTTGGGGATACTTTAATTTTGTTAAATGTTATTACCTTATAAAACTAGTAACCGTTAAAAGGCTAGGTCTGCCTATTAGCAAGAGGCTTGTATACTTGTTAGCTATAGCTACCCATGTTAAAAACATAGCAACATGTCACATCGTTTGTTACCACTACAGAGTACCTGGAGGTGGTGACGTCAGTGATGCGCGCAGAGGGCGGCGAAGCCTGCACGTCCACGGTGCAGCAGGCCGTGAACGACATCATCGCCGCCAGTGCCACCGCCGAAGGCCGACAACTCGTCTCCAAAATGTACAAGTTGGTATCTGTTTGCCCTACAAATTAACCTTGCACATTTACCTTTTTTACAGATATATAAAACCAACTTCATGACCACTTAAAAGCAATAAAAAAATAACAATATAAGTAATAAAAGAATTGTATGGTTTTATGAAACTTTTTTCGGATCGTAGCTACGATAAATACAATAATTTTCAGAACTGAAAATTTTCGGAAAATTATTCGATTAAGGGGAGTTAAAATCGCGTTTTTAAGCCTAAGAATTCGAAAATTATAAATAAAAAAATAAAGGAACAAAAGTAATGAATAAAATAAACAAATTAATAAAATGAACAAAAACGCAATCATTACAACAAAATAATAAAAAAACAGTGCTCTACACCAGGATCGAACCAGCGAGCGTTAAAGTCAAAGATCTAAGGCACGACGCCCACATGAGAGTCGAGTCGAGGCGCGGGCGCCCTTGTCATGCATGACAGATGTCGTGAACGCGCTAACTAACGTTCATGCGGACCGGCTGTTATCGCGATAATATCGATATCATCGTCATGCGGATCGCAACCTATATGTGCGCACTGTCATTTATTTCTTAAAGGAAACCTAGAGACGGCGCGCGCCGCTTAGGCGCCCGCTTAGAATAATAACGCATAGAAACCCAACCGGCGCGCACAATTTGATGCAACTAAATGTGAGCCATAAATGGCTCACTACGCCGGCAGCTCCATACTATTTTTATCGTAGTGTGCGTGTTTCGCGCGTAAGCGACAGCAGCGGTGTCATTTTTGCTTCACTTTAATCATCGCGCTCTTTACCGGGCTGTCCTTCTGTCATGACGTCATAGATGATGTCATTGAAGCCGCCATTTTGCGCTAATATCGCCCATGTCCCAGAGCGTTATCGTTGTAAGCGAACTGTCAAAAGTGTCAAATTAAGCCGCCAATGCAAAAGTATTTTGAACTTTTGAGACAATAAATTATTTTATAAAAAGTTAAGAAAAATGGATTTGGTTGGATGGTTGGTTTGGAGCTTTCTCTCTCCTCCACAACAACAAAACAGAGATACTCCACAACAACAAAACAGAGATTGCAACGGTAAGCATTATGTGTTGTTGTGTGTAAACAGAGTTCGTTAGATAATTTGTAATGCGGGGGGCAATGGTCCATAAGAGTACCTAGATCTAGAAAAAGAAATGTTTGAATAATAAAACCGATACACAACATTACTAAATATTCTACTGCTTAAAACAATTTATTACTGATGTAATAAATTCACAGAGTACTTTTTTGGAAAACTGAAATTTGAGGTTAGCTAGCAGTTTCGTTAGCGCGCTAAAAGTCGGTCCGCATGATATCTGTCACAAACTGTCATTTGTCGATTTAAGCGCGCTAAAGTCGGGTCCGCTGCGCCATGTTTTCGTGTTTGTAAACAAAAACATTGTTTAGTTAACCGATTTGGGGCGTGGTTTAACAGTTTTGTTAGAAAAATACGATAACATGTTTCCCGCGACGAATGGATAACATCCCCCGCGTTCGCCTGCGGGGAGGGGAAGCTAAGCATTTTTTGTTAGCGCTCACTAGAGGAACACGTATCGCTTGAAGTTTATAACAATTCTCTTTGGTTTATTTTTGAGTGAAATAAAGACAATATTTTGCTTTTAATACAACTAATAAGAGAGAGACCGGTGCTGTGGGATGTTGAGATGTTACATCATTGATTTACTACCGTGTGTAATGTTTTCGTGTTTACAAACACGAAAACATGGCGCAGCGGACCCGGCTTAACGAATGCGGACCGGGCGTGAGCGTTGTGAACGCTATAATCAAAATTATTCTCATGCGGATCACACCGATACTGGAGTCGCGGCGGGGAGTCGCGTCGAGGCGCGGCGAGTCGAGGCGGGGACGCCGCGACGCGACTCTACCGCCATTTTTTCCTTGCATTTCGGTCGTGGCTGTGTTTAGACGTGTATTACGTACGCGTACCTATTAAATGAAGTGAAATGTTTGACGATATAAATATAAAAATCATCGAACTTGTTTGTGTGTGGCCATAAAGACCGTGTCTTTATGACACACGTTCCGACTATAGCAATAGAAACAAACGGGACCAAAAAACTCATTAAACTTATCAGGATAGTATCGCAGGTCAGATCAAGCAAAGAGAAGACACCAAAATGAATGGGTCGCTCAGAAAGGAATGGCGCACACCAAGCGGTTCATGGGCCTGAATAACTACAACAAATTCTCAATGAATTCAGGCAGAATGCAAATCCGACTCCTGTTGGGTGCTCTGACTGGCCACTTTGGCATTAATCGTATGCTAGCAAAAATGGGTCTGAGCAACACACAGACCTGCAGGGCCTGCAATGAGGAGAGCATGGACCACATATTGTGCGACTGTGATTCCCTTTCTCGTAGGAGAATGAGTCTCTTTGGGACTGGATATCCCAAACCCGAAGACTTCAAGGCTATCCCCCCTGGACCAATTGTGAGACTCATGAGTGCACTCAATTGGTCCATAAATGGTGATAGCAATCAATGAATGAAGAAATTGGGGAAGTACAAAGGATCCCTAAGGGTCGAAGTGCAGGGCCCCCTGGGGCCCCCCTGTTATAAGATAAGATAAGATCGCAGGTCACGTGCAGCTTTGAATAAACCCCATTTGGCGCAATTCTTCAAATATGGGTGAACCCAAAATCTTCGTTTATTTGAATTTAATGCCTATACGAGTGCAAGCATGTCTTCATCCTCGGACGACGACATTTTTAATGAAGTTGACTGTGTAAAGAATGCCTGCGTTTCGACTGCGCACGCCGCAACTGCGCCGCGACGCGCCTCGACGCGCCCGCGCCTCGACTCGACTCTCGTGTGGGCGTCGCGCCTAACGCATTGGACCAATCCTGACTTAAATGAAGTAGTGAAATTAAAGATCTCATGTTTTTGTGTAATGCGACATGTAGATGGATGAAAAAACTTAAGGCGATGTAAAAAAAGTTTCACTTTAATAAATGCGATATTTTGTGTATTTTTATACAGTGTGTTTCAGCATCAAGTGTACATACGAGGCAGGGGGCAAAAGGGGGTAATTTTAGTGATAAAAAAATAGAAAACAACATCCCACATTTTTTGTATTTTTTAGAGGCCATTTAATTTTTTTACCCTCTGTTACGAACCTGACGTGCATAAACATTTATATAACTCTTGAATGATTAGACAAATATCAATGAAATAAAGCTCCGTTCCCAGTAGTTACATTCTGAGTTACATTGATGTAACTAGATGGACAGTTTGTTTATTTTTTAATTGGCCGAGAGTAACATTTGTGTCACATAGGCAAGTCAGTAGTTACAGATTAATATAAACTAAATCTAGTCTTCTAAATTTACACCACAACATGTCATGTCATTAAATACAATAAAAAAATGTCATATCCATACAATAAAACAATAAATAATCAATAAACAAAATAATTTGCCAAATTAAAATGGCGTACATAAAAAAATATTCATTAACAGGTAAAAGCTAACGCTCAGTCAATCGAAGTGTCATAAATTCATTTAGAGAGTACATAGGATTTTCCACGAGAAAACATTTTAATGTTTTTTTGAATGAAAGTTTTAGTCCTAGTAGTTACATTATTTGGGAAATTAGATTTAATGTAACTAATGGGAGTTTTTTATTCCAAGTATTTTCATTGTTTATCAATACAATACAAAAATACACTTTACTTTTTTATTATTTTTTTACATTTGTGAACTTTCATGACTGAGAATTATCGGTAAAATTTTATCAAGAAAATGATTAACAGTTATTTCGCCCGACAATATCTGCATATGCGTCTTAATAAAAAAAGTCTCTATATCTCTATCACATTTCTTTCTTTTTGGTTGTGAACTTGCGTTGCCTTTTCTAATTTATTTTTCCTGGAAGAGGACAGAGTCATCGTAGTCCTGTAACAAATTTCTTCTGTTCTCTTGCTAACCAAAGTACTCATTTTATTATTACCTTCAACTAATTGTTCGTTCAATGTTGTTCAACAAAATTATCAATTACTTATCAATTTTTCTTTGAGTAAAAAAATTTCCAAATAGTTTTTAAATTGCTCTAGTTGTGTTTGATCGTCTTTGAGAAACATTTCTTTTCTATAAAATCCCAACCTATAGCAATGTTATGGTTCGATAAATATGCAATATTACTGCACAGTCATACTCTCTTTGCGCTTCGCTTATTATATACCTAAAACCCAACAGTTTGCTTTACATCTTAAATGCTTCTCGAATACGATCAAACACAACTGGAGCAATTTTAAAACTTTTCGAAACTCTACAAAAAATAAAACCGACTTCAAAAACACTAAAAACTTAAAAATAATATAAGAATAGGTACAGACAACATCACACTTCTATATTGAAGTCGGTGACAAATTTTAACACTTTCTCTTTTCGGAGATCATCGTTTTCATCATCAACTCAGTTTATGCCTACCAGACGCAAATACCTTAATAGCTTCGGAAAAAAATGAAACACGGTGGACGAACCTATAAAATCTAATTTCTTCCCTCGATTTTAATATACAAAATGAATTTTGAAAATCGGTCTACAATTAGGGGAGTAATCGCGTAACATACACAGAAAAAAACATACACATCGGATTGCGAACCTCCATCCTTTTTTGAAGTCGGTAAAAAAGAAGGTAGTTAGTTAGTTTGGCTGGGCTCTTTCGCACTTAGCCTCATGATTGGGCCATTGTGCGTCCTAACGTTACGTCAGCCTCCATCCTACTCCATCCATCCCAGTTCCTCCCAGAATGCCAGCAGCCTCTGTGGGCTACTACATGCTTCCGGCATGGATGCTGGGGAATGGAGAAGTCTCGCCCGTAGATCGGCCACACTTGTGCATTCCATAAGGACGTGCTGTGGCGTTTCCTCTGCCTCCATGCATCCTCTGCATAGAGGGCTGTCTGTCACCCCTATTGTGAATAGGTGTTTGTTTAGGAGACAATGTCCGGTTATAGTAGCTATAACTTTTCGGATTTTGTCTCTCCTTAGTCTGATGAGCGAACGGGCAAGCTTTTTGGATGGTGTGCGTCTTTTGCACACCATTTTGGAGTGCGTCTTTTGTTAGCTTGCATCCCTCATTGGCTCTCCACTCTGTTAAATGTTTTTCCTCGGTTTTCTCACGCAGCCAGGTTTTTATTTGGGCCTGTGGAATGGGCATTAAGGGCTCTGGTCCATACACTTTCGTGTTTGAACCTCTCTTAGCCAATTTTATTCATCTGCTGCGTCGTTGCCAAGTGAGTCACTGTGTCCTTTTATCCATTGCAGAGTTACCCGGTTTGTATCTGCTATGGCCTGGAGTATATTATGGCATTCCAGTATAAGGACAGAGTTGATAGTATTGTTTTGGAGGGCCTGCAGGACAGATGAGCTGTCTGAGATAATCTTTATGTTAAGATTGCTAACATTTCTAACTGCAATCGCCTGTGCCGCTCTGGTGATGCCAATGCATTCTGCTTGGAAAATGGTGTTCTGCCTATCTAGGGTTATTGATAATTTGATATTGAGTTCATTTGAGAAGACGCCGGCCCCAGTTCCACAAGAGGTCTTGGAGCCGTCTGTGTATATCCTAACTTCTTTAATGTCAGAGCAATCTTTTGATTCCGCTGTAAGTTGGATATCGTATCTTCTGCCAAAGACATGGTGGCATGGTATTCTATCGATTGGGGCATCGAGAAGAGGTATTTCTTTCGTACTCCAATCTAGGATTATCGTGTGTGTTTTTCCTATGTTGCGTTTCCATAGTCCCCGTGATCTTAGTCTTAGGGCTGCTGCTTTCGCCTCCTCTTGTATGACTAGATCTAGAGGTCTCAGTTGTAAGAGGTATTCTAGGGAGGCTGATGGAGTGGTTCTCATACATCCACTGGTCAATGTAGTTGCTAAGCGTTGCAGACTCTGGAGCTTGGCTTTTGCTGTGGTCAGTTGGGTTCTGGGCCACCAAACCACTGATCCATAGGTTATAGAGGGTCTTATAACTGCAGTGTATAGCCAAAGTGTGATTTTTGGATTGAGACCCCATTTCTTACCAACGAGTCTCCTGCATTGGTTAAATGCTAAGCATGCCTTCTTTGTTATTGTTTCCATGTGACTCGCCCAGTTTAATTTAGTATCGAAGATAATGCCCAGATATTTTACTTGTGTTGACAGGGAGAGTTTGGTGTTAAATAATTTTGGTAGCTGTAGTTCTGGTAACTTCCTTTTGTTGGTGAAAAGTATAAGTTCTGTTTTATTTGGATTTACTGACAATTGATGTTCGTCACACCATTGTTCCACTAATACCAGGGCTGCGCGCATTTCTTTACACAATATGTTTTCTGCAGTCCCATTTATCAGTATTGCTAGGTCATCTGCATATCCAATAGTAGTGTAGCCTCTTTCGTTTAGTTTCCTTAGGAGGCTGTCTACTACTATGTTCCACAGAAGTGGGGATAGGACTCCCCCTTGGGGACATCCTTTTACCACTTTTGCTCTAACGGTGTTATTCCCCACTATCTGAACCGCCCTCCTGCTTACCAGCTCAGTGATCCATTTTGTTACTGCTGGTTCTATATTGTACTTTTGAAGGGCGTGGTTAATGCTATTGTACATTGTTTTGTCAAAAGCTCCTTCTATGTCTATGAAGGCGCCTAGAGTTGAGGATTTGTTGTGTATGGCCGACTCTATTTTACGGACCACCATATGTAGTGCCGACTCTGTGGACCTGCCTTTACGATAGGCGTGTCGTTGGGGAGTAAGGGTCTTTCTTGGAGTGCTCCGTCCCTTAGGTGTCTGTCTACCAATCTTTCCAGTGTTTTGAGCAGGAATGATGTTAGACTTATTGGTCTGAAGGATTTCGCCGTAGTGTAGTCTTCCTTCCCTGGTTTGGGTAGGAATACTACTATTGTTGAATTTCAACTTGATTATATTAATAAAATAAAACTTTATAAAAATAGCCGAACAACATTTATTTCCTTCTTTGCATTTCAACCAAGCCAAAACAATACTTGAGTCAGTCCAATAAAACTCCTTACATTCTACATTTAACCCGTCTTTAACTTCCAACATTAATCTTGTTCCCATCAGGGCAGCGATTAATTCCAGCCTAGGCATTGTTACATGCTTTGTTGGTGCCACTCTCGCTTTAGCTAGGATTAACTGTACGCAAACCGATACGGGACTTTCTGAACGTAAGAATATGCAACAAGCGTAGCTAGTTTGGCTGGCATCGCTGAACATGTGCAACGTGTTAACAGTTTCATCCAGATCAAATTTACTTAAACGTCTTGGGATTCTACATAATTCTATTAAATGTAATTGACTTACCCAGTCTTCCATAATTTTATTTAAGTCCTGCGGTAAAGTCTGATCCTAACTAATGTTTAATATCCAACATTTCTGGATCACCAGCTTAGGGATGACAGCGACTGGAGAAAACCAACTGGATCAAAGATGCCTTGTGTTATGGATAAAACACTTCTTTTTGTAAAACCTGTCTGATGACATTTATCAATGTGTGGCATTTTACAAAACATTTTGTCATGAAGCGGATCCCACATTAAACCAAGGACAGAAACGATTAACGATCTCAGCGTCTGTAATTACAGGTCCAGTAACCCAACATCGGAGTTCAAATTGCCCATGACTCATAATATTTTTCGCCTCCGATATAAAATTATTCATGTCATTTTCATTTTTAACACTCACGACGCAATTATCTACATAAAATGATTTTTTTAAGATCGTCGCTGTAGCAGTATCATATTTGTCAAGATGGTGTAATATTGTTGCAGACAATAGAAAAGGACTCGCAGTCACTCCAAAAACGACACGTCTGTGCCTATAAGTCTTTAATTCTTTATTAGTGCTGTCAATATTAGACCACCATAAAAATTTTAAATAACCGCGATCTTCCGGATATAGAGATATTTGCATTTTATGTCGGCAGTGACACCAATCGCATTCATACGAAAATATATTAATAATTTAGGTATGTATCTTTTCTATTAAATTTATTCCCTTGTCCAGACATGAATTAAGAGATAATCCATTAATATCCTTGGGTGAAGCGTCGAAAACAGGTCGTATTTTAGTCGTCATACTAGATTCCTTAACAACTGCATGGTGTGGGAGATAGTGACCAATGCTAATGTTATCAACTTTAACCTCTTCGATAATACCATCTTTAACCCACTCCTCGAAAATTAAATCATAGTCTTTAAGGATCCCTAATTTATTTAGTCGAGCTGTTGTAGAATTAAGTCTTTTTAGTGAAATTTCAAAATTAGACAATAATGTTTTCGATGACTCCTTCCAAGGTAGTCTTACCTCATATCTCCTTTCTTCATTCGTGCGAATAGTACGATTGAAATGCTGCATTGCTTTCGACTCTAACCTTTTCCTACTTAAAGTTTCTGCTTCGTCTCTAATGCCAACCGTTTCTAAGGACCAATAATCTTCCACGGTACAGCAAAATGTATTAATGTTCATGACTGAGAGATAGACACCAGCCGTCGGACCCTGAATTGTCCATCCTAGTTTGGTTTCTACCGCAATCAGGTTATCGTCAACTCGTACTAGTCGCCCCGTAAGCAAGGAACCTAGAATATCAGAACCGATAAGCATAGCAATATCAGATATATCATCAGTACAGTCTGTAACAATGATACCTAAACTATTTAATCGAGACAAAACTTCACCATGTCTTAGCTGTGGCAAATACCCACAGATGACGCCTTGTTCTAATACATTTAAACAACAAGAATAACTTTTATTTAAACTACAAATATTTACATTATATACATTATGCAAGTATTGTTTTATTACAGTGCCTCCAAATAGATTGTGGCTCAGTTGCTGTTGAGCGATCGGCTTTAAATTTAATTTATTTACCACGTCGGACTTAATAAATGATCGTTGAGCACCAGAATCTAAAAGGATTCGAATTTTGACAACACCTGAATCTGAAACTATATTTACCTTTAATGTTTGTAACAAGACAGTTTTATCTTTTACCGGACATAAAGTTTGAGTAACAGCTACTTGCTCATCCTGACCCTCCTTTCCTGTAGCAATAGTCTTTCTAGTACTGTTACACATAATGGGAAAGTGTCGCTTCTGACAGATTACGCACTTGGGATGTTTCCAGCACTTCTTCCAAAAATGACCGGTATTCAAACATATACCGCACGCTCTTTTTTGTTTTATAATTGCTATGCGATCTTCTAAGCTTTTATTTACCGCCACTACACACACGGAGCTGGCATGAGAAGTTTTCTCGCAAAATATGCAAGCCTTGGTGACATATTCTGTGCTATCTTTGCTTGAACTCGACTGCTTTTTCCTATCGCTAGCTGTGAAGCATGATGTCGACGGCAGCGCTGGATTTACAAATTCGCTAGAAAAACCTGTGCGAGCTAATCGTATTCTCTCGTCCGACTCTACTTCCTGTTTAATAAACTCTAGCAATTTAGGAAGCGGCTTAGGTTGCTTGCCCGTACGAAAAGAAGACCTGTGCCATGCTTTCAAAAGATCTTCTGGCAAGGCAGACTCGACTAGCGGGTATAAGAAAGCTGCATATGTATCTTGTGTTACGTTCATACTGTCTAGTGCAAATATCTGTGTGGTTATCTTGTCATACAATGAACGAATCGAGATTTTTTGCCCACCTTTAGCCTGAGCTAGCACTAAAACTAATAACTCACGAACGTAATGCTATATTATTACATCGTCATTGGCAAATCTTTCACGCAGCTGCTCAATCGCATTTTCATAATTATCACCACATGGTGGAAAACTTTGGATTAGATCCCTTGCTACTGAACCTGGCTCCATACATTGCAGTAAATACTGAAATTTATCATCTTTATCTATGGAATCGTCATTGTGTATTTTTTTGAATTGTGTCCAGAACGCTAGCCATTTTTTAATCTCCCCATTAAACGTAGGCAGTTCCAGTTTAGGCAAAAAATAATGACGCCGGTTATTATGATCGCTTCTCGATGACGCTTGTTCATTAATCTCTTTGGTGATGCAAGTGCGCTTAGAAAATGTATCAAAGTTATTAAGCTCGATCCAATTATTGTATTTTTGTTAGAGAGTGTACCATTGAGTCATATATTCGTCAGAAGCATCTACATCTTGTTCAAAGAGAGTCTCGTTTCTCTCTGCGTCATCGAGCCATATATTTAGGACTTTGTTTTGAGCTACTTCTAGATCACTATATATATTAGTAAGTTTTTTAAATTCTACTTTTATCTCATTATAATTCTTAGATGTACTTACTAGATCTTCGAGCTTCTTCGCACAAAGTGTAAAGCGACGACGCGCAATTGATCGCTCGGCTTTTGCACGGTCCATATTTAATCCCACGGTCGCCAGATATTGTTGAATTTCAACTTGATTATATTAATAAAATAAAACTTTATAAAAATAGCCGAACAACATTTATTGATTTTTCTACATTAATAATTAAGTGACAATTTCGCCCTGACAAGCTAACAAAAAAACAGTTTGCGGTTTATGGTATTTGAAAATATGTAAATCCTCAACAACTACCTTCGCCTCTCTCCATTGTTTGGGAATATATTTTTTAGTATTTCTTTATTGAACTATAAATCATTGTATCGTTTATAATATTTCTATTTATTGACAATCCCCTGACAAGACTGTCATATCATTTTTAAAACTGTTGGCACCTCAGACTAAGGAAAAAAGAATAGACATGAAATACCTACGAAAAAAACGTGCATACCTAAATGTGAATCTGGCACAAAGATGGCGGCTTGCTTGCTCATGCGGCAGCCTAACACACTGCACTTACCCATAATAAATGCAGTATTATGCAAGTTCAACACTTTAAACAAGCACAATTTTCGCCTAATAACAAAATTTTCTTCAAAACACTGAAACAAACAAGTCGCGATGACAACTGATGTACTTGTTGTTCATTGTGAGTACTGTGACAAAACATGGCGACCGGCCGCAGTGAGGTATTCTGTGACGTCGCCAAGATAATTTTGCCATTTTTGGTAATGATAAAACTACTGTTGTCCTTTTTTACTTATGATTATCCTCATAAGTTAAAAAGAGATGCCAATATGTCAGAAACTATGCCGTCGAAATACATCACATTCCTATAACTACGTTCGTTATGCCGAGTCCTCTTTTTTTCTATAGTCTGAGGTTGGCACTGACATATATGATAGATCCTCCCCCTCAAATTTGGGAAGCTAACAGTTGATCCAGGTGCCTCTTCCATATCTCCCCCTGATCAGTCTTAATCTCGTAATGGAGACTGCCCAGCCTCCTGCGAACAGTTGCAAAACCCCACACTCCCCCCTAGCGTATAGTTCCTGGCTTGAACTCTCTGACCCGGCTGGAATGATCTCAACTGGTTGTCATCCCTGACTATCGGGTGTTCTCTATGGTCGGTCTTACCAAACCATGCATGTAAAGGGGTTCTAATGCTCCTACCAAACATTAATTCGTATGGGATCATCCCAGTGCTTCGCTGAGGTGTACGCCTTAACTGTGATTTAATAACAAGCAATTTGCTATGTATGTCACCTCTTTCATTAGTCATAGCTTTTAATGAATTTTTGACCGTCTGCACATACCTTTCGGCTTGCCCATTTGTAGCCGGATGGTATGGGGCCGATTTTTTATGTTTGATATTATATAGTTGTAAATAATTCTCAAATTCTGATGATGTGAACTGTCTTCCGTTATCAGAGACCAGGATGTGGGGTAGACCAAATATAGCGAAAATTTCTTGGAGGGTTTTAATGCACCAAGAAGCCGTAGTACTTTTAGTTGGGATCACTTCAATCCATTTTGTATAGGCGTCAACGATTATTAATAAAAAGTGATTGTTAATTGGACCAGCGAAGTCAATGTGGATTCGCTGCCAAGGACCAGACGGCTGCTCCCAGTGATGTAGCGGTGCTTTAGCCGGTTCATTTTGTTTAATCCTACATTCTCGACAGCTATTAACAAGTTTCTCAATGTCGTTATCAACGTTTTTCCAATATACATAACTTCTGGCAAGTAATTTCATTTTACAGATACCCAAATGCCCAGAGTGCAGTTCATCTAAAATTTCTTTTTGTAAGTTGTCAGGAACCATAAGTCTCGTTCCTTTGAATATAAGGTCATCGTGTAATGTAAGTTCGTTATTGTTTCTAGGGCTTCAATTAAGGTTTGATATTCAGTATATTTTTTTGATTCGTCAGTTAACTTATTGTGATTCATTGATATTGCATGTATTTGCTGTAGCTGATACACATAATGTTGGTCCAACTGATGGTCAGGTGACTCAACAGGGAAACGTGACAAGTAATCTGCATTGCCGTTTTCTTTAGTTGTTCTGTATTCTATGTTATAATCGAAACCTGATAAGAAATGTGCGTAATGGAACAGGCGCATTGTACTCATTGAAGGCAATGTCTTTTCTGGATGAAATATTGTTGTTAAAGATTTATGATCAGTAACTAAAATGAACTTTCTGCCGTAACAATAGTGGTAAAATTTTTTAAGACCCCAATATATTGCCATCGCTTCCTTATCGATCTGGCTATATTTCTTTTCGCTGTTGTTGAGTGATCGTGAAGCAAAGGCTATTGGTCGGTCGTCACCATTAGGTAGCCGATGAGACAGGACGGCAACCAGCCCAGTAGGTGAAACATCTGTGGCTAATACTAATATTTTTTTTAGGATCGAAATGTATTAACACGTTATCATTGGCAATCTCTTTTTTTATCGTCTCAAAACTTTTTTCACAATCGTAAGTCCAAATAAAATTATTATTTCGTTGTAATAAACTATTGAGGGGTGATGCAATACTGGCAAGATTTGAAATAAATTTATTGTAATAATTGGCCACACCTAAAAAGGTTCGAAGTTCATTAACATTTTTTGGTTTGTCACTTTTTAATATAGCACTTACTTTTTCATTATTTTTGTGTAAGCCATGTTCATCAATCATATGTCCCAAATATTTAATACTTGTTTGAAAAAATTTACATTTCTCTTTATTAATTTTAAGATTGTTATCTTTTATTTTCTCAAAAACCTGCTGTAATCGTTTCAGCAACTCTTCTCGTGTTGATCCTTGAATTATAATATCATCGAAAAAGCATTTTGTTCCAGGCAGGCCTTGTAATATACGGTCCATTAATTTTTGCCATAGATTAGGTGCCACTTTAACACCAAACATCAGACGGTTCACCTTAAATGTCCCTTTATGTGTGCTTATAGCTTGCATCATAGAACTCTCATCAGTCATCTGCATATCTAAGTAAGCCTGACGTATATCAAGAGTACAAAAATATTTACCCCCGTTCATTTCACTAAAAATATCTTCAATCACAGGTATAGGGTATTTTTCATCCATAATAACTTTGTTCAAGGTAACCTTATAGTCTGCACACAATCTAAGCGAGCCATTAGGTTTAACTATTGGAACTATTGGTGTTCCCCACTCAGAATTATCAACTTTAGTAATTACCCCTTCTTTATATAACCGTTCAATTTCCTCTTCAAATTTTTCCTTCAATGCATATGGTATTCTTCTAGGTTTAATAAAAATTGGTTTCGAATTGTCTCTTAAGCTGAAGTGACCTTTAAAATTAGGAATACATCCCAAATTAGTTTCGAAAATACATGCATATTCAGTAAGCAAGTCATCTAATTTGTAGTCCTTATGGATACTAACCTTTTTAATGTCGGATAAGTTAA
Source organism: Schoenobius gigantellus (assembly GCA_963935595.1). Classification (NCBI taxonomy): domain Eukaryota; kingdom Metazoa; phylum Arthropoda; class Insecta; order Lepidoptera; family Crambidae; genus Schoenobius; species Schoenobius gigantellus. The sequence goes on along the minus strand of OZ012541.1, from coordinate 40,667,389 downwards.
TATTCATATTACGTATCCAAGATCTTCCGAATATAGGTTCAACATGTTGTTTGATAATGTATAATTTACCATTAGCGGTTTGATCATTATAAGAGTATGTAACATATGTAACACCAAAAGGTATAATAATTTCTCCTGTGTAGGTTTTGAGCTTAATGTCCGTTTTAAATATTTTTTTGTTTAAATTTAATGCTTTTAAATCTTCATAAGACATAGATGACAATGCAGCACCCGTATCTAGTTCCATCAAGGTCTTTTTATTTTCGACAAAAATCGTCATCAAAAATTTATCTGTTGAATTTGAACTTATAATATTCATGTCACATATATCTTCTTCCTGTACTGTGTAATTTTCTTCAATTTGGTTGTTAGGTTTAATACTTGAACTTTGTAAACATACTTTTGCTATGTGTCCACGTTAGAGCATGTGTCATTCAAAAATCTGCAAGTGTTAGCTCTATGGGAGGTTCCACCGCAGCGGAAGCATCTACCTTTTAACTCTTCAAATGATATTCTTTTTTCAGGGAATACTTTCTTATATTGTTGTTTGTATTGTACAGTGTTGTATTGTACGGCATTGACATCCGAAGAGTGTCTCAAATCTATAGCATTGTTGTCGTTTTTTGCAATTTCCATTAGTGATGCTGACTGAACCAATTCTGAGTATTTTATTGTATTTTGATTTTGTAAAATTTTCGTACGAATTTCTCCATCACGAATACCTCTAATAAATTGTAAACTTAAAAAATTATCTGCAATTGTTTTATTGCAATGAGTGCATACGAAATCACATTCTTGGGCTAAATGTTTTAATTCGGATGAATAATTTACTATGGATTCACCGTGATCTTGAATTTGAGAAATAAATCTATGTTGTCTCGCCCAAATACTCGGTTTAGGGTCAATGTATTCGCTTAAAATTGTAACTAATTCTTGGAAGTCTAACTCACATGGCTCTTGAGGAGAACACAGATCGTGGGCCTTCTGGTATAATTCAGGTGATAAAGCAGTAAGTAAGGTATATATTCGAGTCTCATTTTCAAGGCAATTATTTAATTTAAGAAACATTTCGAGACGTTTTACAAAATTCTTAAAGGTTTCTTTTTCATGAAAGGGTTGGAAGTTTACCTTTGGAATTGAAAAATTAGGAGGTGTACACTCATTGTTCCTGTTACTGGTAGTAGGCCGGATACGTAAGAAATTAAGTCGGAGTTTTATGCGTAAAATACCTTCTTCTGTAGTGTTACGTTCTTCAATTTCATTTTCTAATTCATTTTCATTAATCAAGCTCTCAATTTCAGACTGCGTGCGATTAAAATTAGTTTCGTAAGATTCAATGTTTTTAATTTGTGTATTATAATCAAATTCGTCTACGTACGTAAGTGTTCCTAGTTGTTTTTCTATCCGTGTGAATTGTGCACGAATAGATGTTCTTGTTCTTTTTAATTTTGGTAATTCTGTAGTCATTTTCTCGTCGCCAGTTTAGTGTTGCTTTATTGAACTATAAATCATTGTATCGTTTATAATATTTCTATTTATTGACAATCCCCTGACAAGACTGTCATATCATTTTTAAAACTGTTGGCACTGACATATATGATATATTTGAAGGCTATACAAGCCTTAAATATAGGTTCTAAGTATTTTACTACCAAGTTAGGCTGCCACTGTAGCAGCGCTGGGAATATTTCGTCCAGTCCTGCGGATTTAAAGGGTTTAAAGCTCTTTATAGCCCACTCTATTCTATCCGCAGTTACTACTTTGCTGGCAGCTTCCCATTTTTCGGTTGACGGGGTGCTGTGGTGCTCGTCGGACCATTCCAGGTGTGGCGCGATTTGACAACCGGGAAAGTGTGTTTCCAGCATTACCGCACTGGTTTCTTCTTCAGATTTGGTATAAGTGCCGTCGACTTTTTTGATGTTACCAAGGAGGTCTGTGTTTCCCTTGGACAATACTTTCTTTATTCTGGCGGCTTGGTTTGTTGAGTTTATGTTGCTGCAGAAGTTTTGCCAGGCTTCCGTTCTCCGGAATCTGATCCTCTTTTTGTAGTGTCTCTGCGCATCTTTGTATCTGTCCCAGTCATCGGGAGTTCTTGTATTTTTTGCTCTATTGAAGAGTGCCCTAAGTTTTTTCCGCAGCCTTTCAAGTTCTGGCCCCCACCAGAGATTCTTGTGGAGGTCTTTTGGTATAGACATCGGGCATGCCAACTCGTAACTTCTGACTATTGCTGAAGTAAGGAGTTGTACTTTTTCTTCAATACTGTTCGTGCTAGGTGTTTCACCGCTGCCATGCGTTTCGTCTAGTGCCTTTGTTAATGTGTTAGTGTACCTTGCTATGTTTGTTTTACGGGGGTTGCGATAAGGAGCAGGGTCTGGTAATTCATAGAGCAATTGAAAACACACTCGACAGTGGTCCGCGAAGGATGGTTCGCTCGATACATGCCAACCTTTAATAAGGTTCGCCGCCGTGTGTGTTGCCAAAGTAATGTCAATGATTGTTTGATACCTAGAGCTTACAAAGGTTGGTTCTGTGCCTTTGTTCATGATATTTAGGTTTGTTTGGAAAAGGTATTCGGTTAGTGACTCACCTCTTTTGTTTGTGTCCTTACTTCCCCATAGTGGATGGTGTGCATTGCAATCCGCCGCAATGATCAGCTCCCAGCCGTGGTTCTCGCAGTGTTGTACCAGTTCCATCATTTCTTGGGGGAATGTCCTCTTCGCTCGGCATATAGGCTGAAGCTAGTACAAGGGTAGTTTGGTTTTCTGTGGAGAGCTTCACTGCAGTAAGATCTCTAGAACAGAATTGGTTAAGCATAGTTAATTACACTGAGTTAGGCATGTAAATGCAGGTTCTCGGTTTTTCCACTGTTATGTTTAACAGTAACTTACCACCGATGTTGTTCAGACCGCAAATTCTGCTGTTCCTGATCCAAGGTAATGCGATAGAGAAAAGATTTTAAATGAGGACGCGTATGTAGTTATTGTCAGAGGAAATAACTGTTAATTCTCAGTACTTAATGATAGTCCATAAATGTAAATAAACAATAAAAAAGTAAAGTGTATTTTTGTATTGTATTGATAAACAATGTAAATACTTGGAATAAAAAACTCCCATTAGTGACATTAAATCTAATTTCCCAAATAATGTAACTACTAGGACTAAAACTGTCCATCTAGTTACATCAATGTAACTCAGAATGTAACAGAGCGAAATAAACGCCAACGTGATCCTTAAAGAACAATAGTGCTGTCAAAATACAATTTTTGTCAATTATTATCACCTCAGAACAATAACTAAAGCATCTCTTCTGTTAGCACCGCCTAATGTCAAAGTGAGTCAAATATAATATTATACACGGTTATTTTTTTATCACCCTGCAAAATTTTAGGGACGCTTCAGGTCACATCCATTTTTATATATAAAAAAAAAGTAAAAAATGACAAAAAATGCTGCTCTCAACTAGTGCAACATTTTTTGGATTTTTTAGAAAATTAATATAAAATTAAGTAAATGAGTAATTTTTTTATTCATATTTAAAACATTCTAATATCATGTCGTGAAGCGTCCCTTAAATTTTCCAGGGTGATAAAAAATAACCGTGTATATTGAGTTCAGTAGCTATTTTAGCTAGGTTTCTATGCTTTAGTTATTCTTCTGTGATTATCACACACAATTAATGACAGGATTAAAATAGAAGAAAGCGTATTTTTTTGTGTTTTCTAATTAAATCCAATTTATACAAAATATACCCCCTATATGGTATTGCTTTTTAGTGCTTATTTCAATCTGTATCACTTCAGCTTTCAAACTTTCAAACATTACATAAATCGTGCCTCTAGGTTAATTGTAGCAATAGCTATGATTATTCGAAACGGGGTGTTCGCAGTACCGATAACTGCGTAAATATTTCTACCCGAGTTATGTGATTAGACATAACTCAAGTATTTAAATAGGGTATTTAAGTAATTGAAATAAATACCTTTTGGGACTAATAATACCTTCCGGCATAATACTTGCAACCATCAAAATGCGTTGAAAATTTTTTATTCTTAAAAATTATGTAAATCAAAGCCATTAAACTTGCAGTCTTATGGAATTTTAATATATCTGCGAGTTGTCTGTCAGACGATATTTATTTTCTTTATTGACAGATAATAATTTTAGAAATAATTGCTTTGTACGAAACGGGTTGATCAGTGGTTGTTGATTATAATGTTGTGCAGTACCTGCACCGTGCTGGCGGACAACGCGCCGCTGGACCTGTTCACCTTCTTCTCCGATGGCATCACGGAGACTTTCTCCGATCTGGTGCAGTACGCCGCACCCGGGTCCGTGGCCGCTGCCTGCAAAACACTCACCAACTCTTCTGTCTGTACGTCAGAGCATAAGTGCGAACACACACGACCGACAATCAGTGACCGATTTTTTATTCGGTTACGTATCTATTTACGAACGTTCCATTTTTCATCGATAATCGAGTCGGCTGGTATACACATATTTTTTTCACCGAAGTTTTGTCCCTTTCTGACCCGTGGAACACCAAAGTGGTTCACCTAGGTGTTCCACGGTTAACTTTCTGTACCCATGGTTCACCTAGGTGTTCTGCAATCCAAAATAATGTTGCCGTAGTTGACCTATCTGGTGAAATACAAGTCATCCTAAATAATTCAAAAACTAAATGTTAAAATTTATAAAATTAAAGATTTTCAGGACAAGACAAGAAAGAAAACTGTTTTGGTATTGTAACAATTTAATAAGAGACAGAAAACAGACTACTCCAGGGGTTAATACTCTACATTTTAATTAATAGATAATAATAATAATATTTTTAATTATTTTCTCACACAGAACAAATTACTTTAATGTTATTTATTAAGCTTACAGAAGGAATATTGTGTCAAATACTTGGTTCGTATAAAAAATAAAAAAATCGCCTAATTAACTACGTAGCTTTTCCAATGCACTCTATAGTGATTTCCTTATTAACTAATTGCATTTGTATGTTGAGATTATAGTTATCTTTTTTTAATAGGAATTTTATCAGCATGTGCAACTGATACAGTTTTTTTGTTTAGCGCGCGGTTTAATTTGGCATTGAACCCCTCGGTGGCATTATTGGTACCGTGATGCTGTCCAAATACATTCAATACACTTAATGTTTTCATTATATCATTTTAAAACCAAAAACAATTTATACACGGTTATTTTTTTATCACCCTGGAAAATTTAAGGGACGCTTCACGACATGATATTAGAATGATTTAAATATGAATAATAAAAATAACTCCCAAACTTAATTATATATTAATTTTCTAAAATATCCATAAAATTCTGCACTAGTTGAGAGCAGCATTTTTAAAGATTTTTTAATTTTTTTATTATATAATAATGGATGTGTCCTGAAGCTTCCCTAAAATTTTACAGGGTGATAAAAAAATAACCGTGTATAATTTATAAGTTTTGACATTGAAATATTGTACTGGTCACATTCAGAAAGTATATACCTATTTCCAGCCATCTAAAATAAATTCTTCCGGGAGTAATGATAGAACTGCCGTCAACGCAATAATTAGCTTTTGAGGTTTTGATTTAAGATTCCATAGTTTCATCTTTTTCCATAACCAAACCTTCGAAATACCAATTTGTGTAAGCATTCGTAAAAATTCGAAAGAGAGAGAAAACCAGACATGTCATGAAATGAAAGTATTCAATCGGCATTTTTGGCTGCCTAGAAATAATCCAATAGATTTTAATATTTAGAGGTGCAGAAAGTTAGCCGTAGAACTAGATCAACCAAGGGTTCCTACAGAAAATTTACACTTAGGTGAACCAGGGGTAAAAAAAGTCAACCGTAGAACACCTAGGTGAACCAGGGGTACAGAAAGTTAACCGTGGAACACCCATGTGAACCACTTTGGTGTTCCACGGGTCAGAAAGGGTTTTGTCGTGCGTGTGCTTTGCAACGTTGATCTTCATATGTTTCATTTCTCACCGACAAAATATCGGTCACCGATAGTGGGTCTTGTGCGTTCGCGCTTATACAGGTTATATTTTACAGGTTATTTGTAAGGTATGTCATCGTCGACGGTTGCTGCTCCGAAACCATACCCATAAACGCTGGCGTTCTTCATGGTTCGGTGCTCTCCCCAACCCTGTTCATTCTGCATATCAATGGCATGTTGTCCATTGAGAACATATATTGATGCGGATGATGTGCGTGTATACCAACCCCCAAAACGTCCCTCGGATTTCCTTGCATGAAAGGCGGTTGAAACTTGTGCCTGATGTCGAGTCTCTGAATGGGATACAAAGAACTTAGTCAAGTTCAACCCCACGAAGACACAAGTGTGCGCGTTCACTGCGAAGAAGGATCCATTTATCGTAGTGTTTCAGTTCCAGGGAGTTCTTTTCGTATGTTCGATGGTATTGAGATCCTCGGCGTGAACATTTCTGTTAAGGGCAGTTTGGAAGTCATTTGAAGGACTAAGCCAAATTGGCGAGCAAAAAGCTGGGTGTCCTGAACAGAGCAAAGTACTACTCCACTCCTAACCAGAGCGGCTAATACTGCTCACACCTCTGGGCAGGTGCTGCCAAATATCAGCTCAACCCTCGTCGGTCATCGCAATATTACGGCCACAATGGAGACGCTGGAGCAAAGGAGAGATTTTGGTTCTCTCTACGTGGTCTATCGCCTCTTTAACAAAAAGTGCTCTGAGGAACTATTTACAATGGTGCCATTCGTCACCTTTTTACCATCGCACCACCCGTTAGCGCAGTAGACTTCATCCGTATCACCTGGAACCGATCTGTCTAGTACAGTTCGCTTTCAGCGTTCATTTCTTCCACCACGTACGTACGGACCCTGGAACAAACTCCCAGCTGCGGTGTTTCCTGAGCGCTACAATATGTCTGACTTCAAACGAGGTTTAAAAAGAGCACTTGTCTCCAGGTTACCACTTACCATCAGATGAGCCACTAGCTCGTCTGCCACCGATAGCAATAAAAAAAGTACATCCGTGACATAAGACACTGCTTAATCGCCTTGGTTAATAATATGGATCTACTATTTTATCAAACGAGAAAATAATGTATCAAATATTAAACTTAAGTTTTGTATTTTGTAACATTCCAATCAAAAATTTAAGCTATAGGTATTCAAATACAAGCTGAAGAGACAATAGTTCAAATGCCTTTTCGCAAACTGAAACGCCATCGCGAGACGAAAAGGCAAGAAACTCGAAAGGTCAAATATTTATATCTTCGTAAAATCTGCCTTACTTTTTTCAGCGAGCCCCATGCAGCGGATGGCTAACTGGATCAATGTGAATCGGCCCAATCCCAACAAGTGTCTTGAAACTCGCTATATGGAGACAGTCAACGATAAAAGGGATCCCAGTTACAATTCCTCATACACAGCAGGTAATACATACAATCAATATAATCATTAAAAATATATGTGTTTAATAAGATCGGCATTAAATATTCGTATTTTAACATCATCATCATCATAACAGCTCATATAAGTCCCTACCGAGTGGATCGAGCCTACCCTAAGTTAGAGTGCTTAGATCTTAGTCAACCACGCTGGCCCAGTGCGGATTGGTCGACTTCATATACACATTCTGAATTTTTTCGCAGATGTATGCAGGTTGCCTCAAGATGTTTTTTTTGTTCAAATATACATATGAAATTCGAAAAACGAAAAACACATTGGTACATGGCGCTCTCGAACCCCGGACCTCCCGATTGGAAGGCAAGTGCCGCATTCACAGCGCCACCGACGCTCCAGTGATAGTTCAGAGCTCAAAGTTATTCTCCTTTGGAACGCATTAGTACGAGTAGGTCCCTATAGGTACGGTTGAAGTGGGATGTTGAGCCCTTCAAAAATATTCTCATTGCAGTTCGCCTTTATACATATCAGTGGTGCACGGAGCTAGGGTGGATCCAGACCACTGACAGCCGCAAACAGATCTTCAACAACACTTTGCCCTTGAATTTCAACTACGATATCTGCAAAGACTACTTCGCACAGGAGTAAGTATCAATGCGACATTTAGTAGGTATCTGTACGAGCATCATGGAATGAAAATGTGTGTTTAGCTTGTATTGTTTTTATTTATTACTAGCTGTGCCCGCGAACTGCGTTTCGCCATCAAAATGCTTAACACAGTGTTTAGTTTTTTGCACCATTTCCTTGCGTAAAGTTTCAACTTTATTCTGCCTTTTTTGAGCAGCAGCCATTTCGAAATTCGGACAATTTTCCTAGGGTCGTAGTGCTCTAGGTACTCTTCAAGGCTTTTCATTTAGGACCCATATTGCTGGGTTTGAAAACGAACTTTTATCCGCCTTTTTTGCCATGTTAAACTTATTGCTTTTTTCCTAGGCTCTTAATGCTCTACTCTCTAAGGCCTTTCATTTAAAGCCCATATTGGCAGGTTTGGAAACGAACTTTAATCCACCTTTTTAGAGCGGCGGCCATGTTGAATTTCTGTCAAAGTTGCTAGGTTTTTAGTGCTCTACTAATCAATGCCTTTCATTTGATACCCATATAACTGGGTTTGGAAACGAACTTTTATCCTTTTTTTTAACGGCGGCAATGTTGAAAGTTAAAGGCAATTTCCCTAAATTCTTAGTGTGCTACTCATCAAGGCTTTTCATTTGATAACCATATTGCTGGGTATGGAAACGAATTGTCATCCATTTTTTGAGCGGCGGCCATGTTGAATATAGGGCGATTTTCCTAGGTTCATTGTGCTTTACTCATCAAAGCCTTTCATTCGATACCCATATTGCTGGGTTTGGAAACGAACTTTTATCAGCGGTCATGTTGAATTAGGTCAACGTGGCTAGGTTCAATGTGTTCTACTCTTTAAGTCCTTTTGTTGGATATTCATGTTCCTTGGGTGGATCCAAAAAAAGTGATCCATCATTTCAGACATTAGGATCAATAGCCCCGTAATCCCTCTACTCGTAACCCAGAATCATTGCAGTCAGATATATTTTAATTATCAATAGGTATTAATCAATTACTTTTAATAGTTTCAAATGGATGAAAGAGTTTTATTCTTTAGACATAACATGGTGTGCAAAAAACATATATAATACCTTTCAAAATACCTTGAAAAGGGTATTGATCTCGCTTCATTTTCAAAGTTTCAAATATTTCAAAAATTGTAACGTTTTCTTGAAAATTGGTCAAAAATTAAACCAACCTACAAATTTATCTGTGACGTGGTATTGTCTTATTTATTTTATTTTTTTTATTTTTTATTTATTTATTTATTATCAGGCAACGTAGGCCCATAGATATATACCTTACAAACTACCATACATAATATATATAACAATTTGGTTAGTGTAATAGAACTTATAAGCTATGTTAGTAAAGAATATTAAATATTTGCCGTGTTCTGCGTGTTCTGCGGCATGCCGATAGTATTAGGTATTCGTCCCCGAAATCGCCTAAACACCACACCCTTTGGCCAGAAGTCCTCCTTCATGAAAGTGTCCAGCGCAATGTTTGGGACCCGAACCACAAATGCTTTAAAACTGGCATTGTGGCGCGACTCCAGTGGCTGTACCCTCAGAACGAAGTTGGCCTTCTTCTGGATGTACTGTCCCACATCCTGCTCTGTGGTGGTGTAGTGCAGGCGGGACAGGTACAAGGCCGTAGTCGGTGCCGCGGCCCTCAGCAGGAAGTTGGGCCCTGTCGGTGCGGTGCCGCAGCGGTTCTGTGTTCCCCTTTGGCGGCGCACTCTCTTCTTCTCGACCTTGACGAAGCCGTCGTCGTCACGGTCCTCGACGACGGATCTCAAGACGTCTCCTCTCGGCACTGCTTGAGCCGAAACAGTCGCGTAGTCACGAGGAGACGATACCGTGACCTTGCTTCCTGTGATTGGCACTGTCGACGCTCGTACCGCTGACGCATGTATTGCTGCGGGCCGTGCAGGCGGCGGCGGCGGAGGCGGCAGGCGGGGTGCGGCTGGCGGGTTGCGGGGCGCCGGTCGTGGCGAACAAACTGCTGACTTGCAGCTCGACGCCGGCGACGACGTCACGCATGCACCGCGCCTCGTGTTCACGTTCGAGTCATCGCTGGATGACCTAGATGCGGAGAGTGACGCGCGCAAGCTGTCAACTTCTTTGCGCAATTCACTCACCGTATTCTGTGATGCCTCGAATTTCAGCATCACGTCCGCCATACTCGCCTTCAGGGCAACGATGTCCTTAAGCAGTACAGTTACGTCGACGTGGTCGAAAGTGACGGGAGGCAACTTGCTGAGATCTCTCGCCACGAACGTAGGCACGTCGTCTGGATCGGTTTCTTTGAGCAGGGTTATGATTTCCTGCAGGCTCTTCTGCGTTCCATCACGCCGTCGAGACACCATCTGGTCCAGCTTGTTTAAGGACCGGTACAACAGCAACTTTGCAGCTTTAATGTCGTCCTCGGTAAAGCTGGACTTACAAATCTGCATCGCGCTGACCTCGTCCAGCTTTTGTTGCAGAAACGCGAGGAGCTCCAGCCACCAGGCCGGACTCGCCCATAGTGTCAGCTATACTCTAGCAACGGCTTACGCCGCGCTACACGTGTTTAAATAAAGTCACGAGCGCACGTCTAGTCACAACCGAGCGCAGCGAAACGAATGATTTATATTGTATATATAGCGCTCGCCGTTAACACTTATAAATGCTTTATATTGGTTGGTTGTATGGCTTGGTTGTGTGGCTTGATCCCTTTGCCTTTGAAACGTCAAAACTTTTTGGTTGGCGAAATTCAAATGGGCACCGCCATTAACAGAAAAGATTTAATTTTTCTTTGCACTACGTGACAGACTTGTCAAAATAATTTCACGTGCGCCACGTGCGCTATGTTAATTTTCTATATAGGTACGTATTGTTCGAAAATTTTATATGATATTTTTTCATATCATATAAAATTTACTACTAATAAAAAGTGAATTTAAAGAAATGAAATTATGCCTAAATGTTCTTCCAGAAAATTCTAAGCATTTTGATGTAAGCCACATCAAATTCTGTCCAGTAGTTTCGGAGATCTTTCCGGACAAACAGACAAACAAACTGACAAACAATTTTTTTAAAAACTATTCTATCGTGTTCTGCTAATGATTTTAAGGCAACTTGTGTATTTTTTTAAATATTTCGCATAAGTATACAGATTTTTGTACCCCTACGATTTTATTATAATATTAGGTCCTTACATATGAAATTAGCGTTTTGTATGGGAGGAACATAGTCGATTTTTTTGATATAATAAAGGGTCTTCCAATAGGGACTTACAAACTTTGACAGTTGATAGCGGCCATCTTGTTAAAGCTACTGTCAAATTGGCTGTCAAATCATCAGTCTGTTTTGCCAAATCACCGACAGATATCTAAGACAGATATAGCATTCAACAACACGTGCAAATAATTTTTTATCAAAATGGGTGTTCTGTTCTGGCAACGTTCCGCACGCTTCGCCTTTTTACGGTCGCCATAATCGTTCTACCAAGAGGACTATTCGCAGTGTGGTGGGTAAATTTGAGTCCACTGGTTCAGTAAACGATCCATGAGCTTACAATGCATTCCGAAAAAGTCACTGTTTGGTGTCCATTTTGGGCTGGCGGCGCCATTGGTCCATACTTCCACAATATAGAGAACGATACAGTAGCCCGACTCAGGCGTGTCTTTGAAATTTATACCTAAAGCTGAACTGGGCCACGGTAATAGTATATACAGTAGAATGACTTCCATAGAAACGGTCGAAACACGCGCTATGCCTACGCGCCTCGATCTGGATCGCACTTGGATCGCATAACTACAAGGTCTGTTACGAATGCAGTTCGCCGCAGGGCATACGCACGAGTCAAACGGAGCGCACGGTCGGTAAGCGAGCAGCCCTATCGCGGGCCACGCACCAAGCGATGCCGAGCGGCCGTAGGTATAAAATTTCAAAAAGGGGCCGAGTGCACCTACTGTATATACTATTACCGTGACTGGGCGCTAGGGTTGGTATCTACAAAAAAATCGGTGAACGTATCCCTAGAATACGTACACGCTGCGCGTGAGCGGCGCGGTGTGTATGTAGAGCACAACAATCTCGGCCAGCGCGCGCCGTGAGCCGTGACGCCGTGACTGACACTGCGTCACAAATTATATTAAGCCGGCTTTTGACTATGGGATGTAATGTAATATATATTACATTTTGAGATATAATATTTTATCGCTTGCCATACTTTTTTACGAGACCGTTCTCACTGTGCTATAATATATATTACACCCCAAACTGTAAATATTTTTTCGCCCGACCGAGCTATATTTGAAAGCTATTTAGGCGGTATATATTTTACCTCACATTCCCGCACACCGCACCTCTGCCCCTGTCTCGCCTTCATTTCGAATCGTGACGGTTATGCGCTCGTACCTAGCTGTCCGCATGTTATGATTTTTGGGTATTTTTGTTCGCAATCTTTTCTTTACGAATTTATCTATTTACGTATTTATCCATATAATGGAACATTTTATAGAAAGTGTTAGGAAATATCCTTGTATATGACCGACATCGTGACAATCGTGAAGAGTAGGTATAAAATGAATGAAATTAAGGATGCTGCATGGAGAAACGTAATAAGAAATTCACTATAATCTTTTCTTAGTCTAATATCATTCGATATCCAGAATCGACGTTTATTGTATTTTTTTCTAAATAATGAGACATGTAAATCGAATACTGCATCATCTTCGTCTGATGAACTATCGAAAGTATCTAGCAATACAATTTCCATAATATCCATTTAATAACGAGAGGTCAACCGTTTCGATAAAAGACGTTATGATGTAAGGATCATAGAAGCTGAACTATTCTCAAAAATATATCTGATAGTGAGAACAGCAAACCCGGGATGTAATATATAGCTGAACATGTAATATATATTACATCCTATAGTCAAAAGCCGGCTTTACTGTTTGCTATGCCGTTCAGCAGAGCATGCTTGGCGGCCGTGTAAACGACGTTTGTATGTGTGCGTGCGCTGATTCGTCCCTTTATATGGAGTCGGGCTACTGTATCGTTCTCTACTTAGTCTGGCCATAAATACTGTTACACTTAAAAATAAAAAAATATTACATTTGAATTTCGAATCTGTCATTTTTATACGGTTGTTCATTGTGTTTTCTCATTTTGGCGCCAATACATTTTATATTATTTTGCGATATTAAAATGGAGTGGGGTGATAAAGAGAACCGAATCGCTGTGATTGCATTACACAAAGTAGGTATGGAGCCAAATGCAATTTATAAAACTCTCCATACCCTTGGTATTAGTAAAATGTTTGTGTACCGGGCTATTAGTAGGTACAATGAGACTTCCTCTGTTTGTGATAGAAAAAGATCTGGCCGTCCACGTAGTGTTCGTACGAAAAAGGTGGTCAAAGCAGTAAGGGAAAGAATTCGAAGAAATCCTGTCCGAAAGCAAAAGATTTTATCTCGGGAAATGAAGATAGCACCTAGAACCATATCACGTATTTTAAAAGATGACTTGGGACTTGCAGCCTATAAGAGACGCACTGGTCATTTCTTAACTGATAATTTAAAGAAGAATAGAGTGGTAAAATCGAAACAACTACTGGAGAGCTATTTTTGAATTACGTATGCGACTTCATAATCACCGATGTGACTAATAATCACCGATTTTCAATAATTCTTATTTTTTAATATCACTTATGTGACTACCTTAGTCACGGATGTGATTTCATTACGAGTGCCCTCACCCACTCGTAAACAAGTCATACATAACTCTGGAAACGTTATCTGTGTTTTGTTTAGAGAACATATTGACAAGTTTGAAGTTGATGTATGTTGATTTTGAGTTGGATTTAAAATTTTTAAAATTTGTCAATAAGTAAATATACACGGTTATTTTTTATCACCCTGGAAAATTTAAGGGACGCCTCACGATATGGTATTAGATTAGAATGATTTAAATATAAATAAAAAAAAATAACTCACTTAATTTTTTTTTAAATACAAAAAAATGCTGCACTAGTTGAGAGCAGCATTTTTAGAGATTTTTTTAGTTTTTTAAATATTTTTTTTATTTCATTTTTTTTATTTTTTATATAATATTGGATGTGTCCTGAAGCGTCCCTAACATTTTCCAGGGTGATAAAAAAATAACCGTGTATAAGTTTAAAATCTTTTAAATTTGTGTCACAAACAAACTTAGACCAGTATTTTCTTATTATTTTGGCCTAGTTGCAATGAATTTTTAGCCGTATAATAACCGGTAAGTATATACCGAAAACGGCTACATTCTGCGTGGAACCGAACCCTTACGTATGTGTGTACTTTATCTATGTTGGCAGCTCTGCGTTCGACTTTCAAAAATAGGATGTATAAGAATTCGTGACTTCAAAGTCATCGCTGACTATTTAGTCAGCGGTGATTTCTAAATCGCATACGTAATTCAAAAATAGGACTCCTGAAGCGGTACGCAAAGGGAGGTCACAGAAAAATTTTGTTTACGGATGAGAAAATTTTTACAATACCCAAGTAGCATTTATCCTTAATGATAGTTATTGAAAATACCTTTTTGTCATAAAAAAGTTATATTAAGGAATTTGTATATCTTGTAAGTTCTATGTCAGTTAATTTTAGAGCTCCTTGGTCTTAGAACTATATGGTTTTTGTTTTAACCTAAAAGCCTTTTTCAAAAGGTTAATATAACGCAATCATAGATTGTTTTCCAGAGCTATAAGTCCTAAGTCTTCTAAGTTCCGAATAGGTTATAACTGAGTTGTTTTTAGGATAATCAAATGCCTAAATATGACGTGAAACGCATTGTTATATCTCAAATGTGACTCTTTCATAACTTACTTTACTAATACCTTATTAGCTATCTCAAAAACTGTTTAATAACTTAATAGCATTTTGTGGCTACATATAGTTAGGAAAATCACTTTAAGGTGTAAAAGATAGCTTTATAGCATAATTTATAAGCTTTTATTAATTATTATAACCTTTAAATACACAAAGAAACTACTCAATCATCACCGTAACTTCAAAGTTATATGGAATGCCCACTTACAAATATACAGGCTGTCTTAACAAAAAATAGCGAAAAGTGAACATTATAAAAGAAATTCGAAAAACATAGTACACCGCGAATCATCACAAAAAAGGTAGTTTTACGTTGGTTGAGTACGTATACGAATATACTCGTATCTAGGTCCTGTTATTTATGTTCCATCCTTTCCTTATGAGTTTTTACCAATTGTATCACAAAATAGTTCATTCTTTTTAGCCGATACAAATAATGAAGAAATAGAAAGTACAATCAGAAGCCTCAAGGCAAGCCCATCCACGGGCTATGATGGTATCCTAGCCCAGGTTTTAAAGCATTTGAGTACTTTAATTATTCCGACCTTAACAAATCTATTTGCTCAAACAGTTGCACAATTTGCTTGCACAATTGCACAATTTCCTGATGTACTGAAAAAGTCTGTTCTCATACCGATTCATAAGGCTGAGAGGAGAGATTGTGTCGATAACTAAAGGGGAGTATTTAAACGAGTGACTGTAAATTAAAATTTTAAGAGACATAAATGATTAATTTGGGTTATTGTACTAAGCGAGTGACTGACTGCGAGTGACGATAAATCAACAGAACAGTAACTTATATTATAAACATTCATTCGAGTTAGGTCAAATACAAAATGAAAAGCTTCATAATATTTGAGCGACCTATACCTAATATTAATTTGTTTGAGTGTCAACGTTACGTCCTGTATTTTTTTCAATATTTTCCAAATGATTTATTTATGGTGGTGTTGTGATTTATCATAACTCCCGAACCGATGAATCGATTTAGATTTTTTGTTTGAAAGGTAAATTAGTCGGAAGTGTTCTTGGCTATGTTTAATGACCATCGGTCCAAGATGGCCGCCGCCACAAAATGGCAGAATACATATTTGTACACAACTCCCTCAATATATATTTATATATCTATATTTATGTATATAGTATTTATATATTTGTGTACTTAGTATTAATCTTTATTTAGTATGTTGTTACTTAGTTGTGTCAAGGTTTGTTTAGTTCTTATTTTTTCCCAATTCGAACACCGTCAACAAAGATTTTCTCACATTTTACAGGTGACTGGTAGAGAATGCCTCAGGCATTAAGTCCGCCCCTGTACACTTTATTTATGCTCTACGAAAGTTTAAATAAATAAATAAATATATATGGGTATCAAATGAAAGGCTTGACTAGTAAAATACTACACACTATGATAAATTTAAAATCCAAGATGGCCGCCACCACAGAATGGCGTACTACATATTTTTTTATTACAACTCCCTCAATATGGGTATCAATGAAAGGGCTCGACTAGTAGAATACTATACACTATGATGACAATCTCAAATCCAAGATGGCCGCAAAAAATAAAATGCGTTGGTTGGCCCATTGACTTAGATATTTCTAGTAGGTCAGGGGGTGCGAAGAATCCCCAGGTAAGATCCGGCTACCATCTACGACGACTCGACCTGGCAACCTACAACACGCGTACACTGAGGACGGACGCGAAGTTAACGGAGTTGGAAGAAGCTATCAGTAAGCTACGCTGGGATATCATTGGTTTATCTGAAGTCCGAAGAGAGGGGAAGGACTCGATAATCCTCAATTCCGGCAACTTGCTGTACTACCGGGAGGGCGATCAACAGTCCCAAGGTGGTGTCGTCCATAACTCCCTCGTCAACAACGTAATAACCATCGGGAGTGTGTCGACCAGGGTAGCATATCTGATACTCAGAATATCGAAACGATATTCATTGAATGTCATACAGGTTTACGCTCCGACCTTGACACACTCAGATGACGAAGTGGAGGCTATGTATGAGGAGATCTCTGAAGTCATACGTAGCCACAATACCCACTACACGGTTGTGATGGGGGACTTTAACGCTAGGTTGGGGAAACGTTGCGGTGATGAGTTGAGAATGGGGCAATTTGGATTTGGGCACCGGAACACCAGAGGCCAGATGCTAGCGGACTTCATGGAGAAGGAGAACCTCTATATGATGAACTCCTTCTTCAGGAAGTCCGAAAGCCGAAAATGGACCTGGATGATTCCGGACGGTAATGTCAAAAACGAGATAGATTTTATCATGTCGACGAAAAGGCACATATTCAATGATATCTCCGTGATCAATGCCGTCAAAACGGGGAGTGATCACAGACTGGTACGAGGCACATTGAATATCAATATTAAGCTGGAAAGATCTCGACTGATAAAGTCTACGCTCCGACCAATACCTGCGCAAATCCAAAACCCCGAAAGGTTTCAACTCGAGCTCTAGAACCGCTTCGAAGCCCTTGAGAACAGCTTAAATGTGGACGATCTAAACAACATGGTGGTGGATACTGTCCGTACGGTAGGGTCTAAGTTCTTTAAAACCCGCCGCCCAGAACAAAGAAACTCTCCGACAAAACGCTCCAACTTATGGATCGGAGACACGAAATGAGGCTGCAGAACTCAACGGATGCTAGGCGTTACCAGGAGCTTAATAGGCAGATATCAAAGTCATTGGCATGCGACCTTCGCCGATTGAATACAACTCGTATTGAAGAGGCTATATAAAGCGAAATAAAGGCTCCAAAGTATTTGCGAGATATCTGTCTATTGGGCAAAGTCAACTGACGCAGCTGAAGATTGACGACGGTAGCCTCATTTTGTCGAAGCCTGAGAACCTAAGGGAGATTGAGAGTTTCTATGGACAGTTATACTCCACGCAAGCACCTGTTGAAAGCGAGGCTAGAGATCCCAGAGCCAAGCTTACCCGACACTATACTGAAGATATCCCGGACGTCAGCCTGTACGAGATTAGTATGGCTCTCAAACAACTAAAAAGCAATAAGGCGGCGGGTGATGACGGAATCACTACAGAGCTTCTGAGAGTGGACGGTAAGCCGATACTTAAACTCCTCCAGAGGCTCTTTAATTTCGTTATTCTCGAGGGCAGAACGCCTAAAGCATGGAATGAGAGTGAGGTCATCCTGTTCTTCAAAAAGGGTGATAAAACAATTAAAGAACTATAGGCCGATCTCACTCCTGAGTCATGTTTACAAGTTGTTTTCGAGAGTCATTACGAATCTTCTCGCTCGCCGGTTTGACGACTTTCAACCTCCCGAACAAGCTGGTTTCCGAAAAAGCTATAGTACCAAAGACCACATCCATACGCTGCGGCAGGTTATACAGAAGACCGAGGAGTATAATCTGCCACTTTGCTTGGCGTTTGTGGACTATGAGAAAGCCTTCGATTCGATCGAGACATGGGCGGTGCTGCAGTCTCTCCAAGGGTGCCAAGTGGACTACAGGTACATAGAGGTGCTAAGGTACCTCAACGGAAATGCCACTATATCGGTTCGACTCCAGAACCAGAGCTCTAATCCCATCCAATTGCAGTGAGGTGTAAGACAGGGAGACGTTATCTCTCCAAAACTCTTTACCGCTGCATTGGAGGATATTATCAAGCTCCTGGATTGGAAAGGATACGGCATTAACATTAATGGTGAGTACCTAACACAACTCCGTTTTGCAGATGATGTGGTTCTAATGGCTGAGACCTTGGAAGATCTGAACAGCATGCTCGGAGATCTCAGTAGTGCTTCCCAAAGAGTGGGTCTTAAAATGAACATGGATAAGACAAAAATCATGTCGAATGCCCATGTTGTACCCACTCCAGTTAATATTGGGAACACTACACTTGAAGTTGTAGACAGCTATGTATACCTGGGACAGATAATCCAGCTAGATAAGTCCGACTTCGAGAAAGAGATCTCTCGTCAAATCCAGCTCGGATGGGCAGCTTTCGGGAAGTTACGAAAAATCTTCGCATCCAAATTACCTCAGTGTCTCAAGACCAAAGTCTTTGACCAGTGTGTGTTGCCAGTGATGACCTACGGAAGCGAAACGTGGCCATTCACTATGGGTCTCGTCCGAAGGCTCAAGGTCGCTCAGCGGGCAATGGGGAGAGCAATGCTTGGGGTCTCCCTGCGTGATCGGATCCGAAATGAGGAGATCGGCAAGAGAACTAAAGCAACCGACATTGCTCGAAGGATTGCTCAGCTGAAGTGGCAGTGGACGAGACACATAGCTAGAAGAACCGATAGCCGTTGGGGCCAAACGGTTCTTGAGTGGCGACCACGATCCGGGCGATGCTCAGTGGGTAGGCCCCCGACCAGGTGGACCGACGATCTGGCGAAGGTCGCGGGAAGCCGCTGGATGCGGGCAGCACAGGATCGATCGTTGTGGAGATCCATGGGGGAGGCCTATGCCCAGCAGTGGGCGTCGTGTGGCTGAGATGATGATGATGATGATGATCTAGTAATATTTTGATTTTAGCATCGTCAAGTCGGGGGACCGCAATTAATATCTATAATGTAAATAATTAAATAAATAGATATATTAATTGCATTGCAAATTGAATATAAAACTTAAGTAGGTAGGTGCCTATTTAACTAGCAGTAGGTGCAAATAGAATCTGAAAAATAATAGAAGAATAATAATAAACATATCCTATGGTTTTGTAAACACTCTGTAGGTACACCACGCGGAATGTTGTTTTTTAATAAAATGTAATCTAAGCTCTTTTGGCATCTGAAATGACTACTTAGTCCGTCCGCGGTGATATAGAAGTACTATCAAATCTTACGAGAAAATTTAATGCGTAAAGGGTTGCACAAATAACTAATAGTTTGTGATAAGGTTATTTAAATTACCTACAGGTTATTTTTAAGTAAATTTCGTACGTTAATAGTAATTCAGGCTATTTAAAAGTTATTTGTAAAGCTAGTAAGCCTTTCATTGAAGGCAGCCATTTTTAAGAGGTTTTTTGTGGCAAGAATTTTCGGAAATATCAATTTATTTATTTTATTTGTTAGTGATAATAAATTTAAAAGACATTTTTACGTTTATAAATAATTGTGTGCCAGATTGGAGGTTAAAAATGTATTTAATGTATTTTTTTTACACTACGTATGACCATTAAATATTTTAAATGTGCCTGATAATTAGGGCGCGTGTATTTTATAAGCATATTATCCCATAATTTAACAGGAAACTGGTATTCGCAATAGAATTTATAAGCACGTGTGAATTTTACAGACATTTTGCTTCGTATATGAATACCCAAGTCATAATAAAAAATAGTATTACAAATGGAAGCCATTTGTCTGATATGAAATAAGTTTTAATAACTAATATATAACCAGTCTCTTATAAAATATTTTAAAAACTTACTAATAAGCTTTTGCTGGTACTTGACAATAACCTAATTCTGGAAAATGAGTGCTGCGATAAAAACTGATTATGACTAGTCCATGACTAAGCTGAGACTTCTTAAAGGTTATAATTAGGTAATACTGAATTTAACCAGGTTATAAAATGGTTAATTTACATTTACATCTAGGTTATCAAGCATTCCTTTAGGTAATTTGTGTAGTCAGTAAAGAGTAAAAATAAGGTCTACACTAGGTTGTTATGGAGGGCCTTTTTGGTTATTAAGAGTTTATGCGGAGTTTATTATGAACATATTAGGACCTATCGTATTTCCTTGAGGAAATCCATAAAAAGGTTATATAACCTATTTGTGACCTTTCTATAACTTAAATTGTTACTTGGGTAGAGCAACATTTTAACAAACAAAATGACCGTATTTATGCTCAAAGCTCTAAGGAAGCTTCCTAATTAGTCGACAGAGTGCAACGTGGACATTATCCGAGTTCAGTGATGGTTTGGTGGGGTGTTAGCTATGAAGGAGTGACTGAGCCATATTTTTGTGAAAAAGGTATCAAAACATCGGCACAAGTATATCAAGATACCATTCTTGAGAAGGTAGTTAAGCCCCTTAACATCACCATGTTCAATAACCAAGTATGGTCCTTCCAGCAAGACTCGGCGCCGGGTCATAAAGCTCGTTCCACGCAGTCTTGGTTAGAAGCGAACGTTTCGGACTTCATCAGAGCTGAAGACTGGCCGTCGTCTAGTCCCGATCTTAATCCACTAGACTATGATTTATGGTCAATTTTAGAGAGTATAGCTTGCTCTAAACGCTATGATAATTTGGAGTCCCTAAAACAGTCTATACGATTGGCAGTGAAGAATTTTCCCATGGAAAGAGTGCGTGCTTCTATTGATAACTGGCCTCAACGTTTAAAGGACTGTATTGCAGCCAATGGAGACCACTTCGAATAAGCTTTATATATTTTTAATTGTTTTATATTTATGTACTAAACTAACATAGTGTAAAAGTAATAAATGTTTTAAGCAGTTAAAAAAAATGTTTTTTCTATCTTACAATATTTATGGCAAAACGGTATATTGTGATACTTCTTTGAGAACGACGTTGGTCAAGCTATTACTGTTAACGGCGAGCGCTATAGGTCCATTACCAACTTCTTTTGGCCTGAATTGGATGATATGGACACTAACGACAAGACGGCGTTACGTGCCACACAGCTCATGCCACATTAGATATTCTGTACAAGCGATTTAAGGGCACGGTCATCTCACGTGGAGGTGATGTGAACTGGCCACCGAGATCGTGCGATTTGACCCAATTAGACTTTTTTTGTGGAGTTTTCTTAAGTCTAAGGTCTATGCAAATAAGCCACAAATCACAGTGGGCCTCAAAGCTAACATAACCCATGCCATCGGTCAAATTCAGCCTGATTTATACGCCAGAGTCATGGAAAATTAGACATCTCGGATGCGCGCCACCCAGGGATACCGCGGCGGACATTTGAACGATGTTATATTCCACACATAACGGCATCGATAGCTCTTTCAAAGAAATAAAAAATTTCAATGATATCACACACACACTTTGTTTTATTTAAAGTTAAAGTTAAATAATTAAATTATCATTTACGTAAATGCAATTCTAGATAAATAAGTTCACGCAAAAAATATATATATAATGTATGTCTATATAATATTATTCCATAACCTTAATCACATATTTCCTTTAAGTAACTGTAAACTAAGTTGTGATTTTTTCAGCACACTTGCTCGTAAAGTGGATTTAATTTCACTTGTTTTGGATACATATAGCAGCTCATAAAACACATGTATGTTATAATGCAAAAAGTGCGGCTATAGTCGTACTACCGCATAATTTGTGAAGTATTTTTTTTTCTCTCAAACTAAGGTAATATAAAAGTACTAACGAACTACAATGATTTTTAAACAATTATTTTCATACCATTATTTAGTTTTGTCTACAAATTTACAATGATTTGTGTTATTTAATTTAAAACTTCGGTTTATTAAGTATTTTTCTTCACAGGTGTATTGAAAAACGTTAGTTTGATATTCCTGAGTATACCTACCCGTAGACTCGTACACTTATATCGTTATGTAGTATAATAAGTTTAAAAGTAATTTGTCCTTTAATGAACGCCATCTATATTTTTCCGGAAAGATGTGGTATTGGACATTATTATGTTCAGTAGTCCCTAAAAACATCTTTCCTAATTTCGTAATTTACAGTTGCTAAATTATAGTTTATTCATAGTTTGTCACAGTAATATGAGATTATTACAATCTACTGTTGTAATAGTCTCATACCTATTATTGTACCTAGTTAATTATTGATGTTAACATTGCTGATCCGTTGGTTGTTGGTGAGGGTGGTCCTGGTTACCTGCAGTACAGGGTTTACCTAGTGCAGGGACCAGTCTCCACATATACTGTTTCCAATTGCTATGTTTATGTTTATATTTGCGTATATTTAAGTGTGGAGAAATAAATATAAATAAATAAATAAAAAAATAAAGATAGGAAGCGCTTAATGAAAGACCCTTTATATTTATTCAATCAAAGTATGTACCATTGCTATCTATGCACTTTTGCCATCTCATAGGCAGTTTATCGATCCCTTTACTAAAAAAACCATTCGGACGGGAATCAATAAATTCTTTGAAGACGGTTTGGACTGCCCCATCGGAGTTGAATTTTTTCCCTTTCAAGAAGTTATCCAAATTTCGAAAAAAAAAGGTAATCTGTTGAAGCAAGGTCCGGAGATTACGGTGGATGTCTTAGACATTCCAATTGAAGCTCCTCTAATTGTTGTGTGGCGTGTGCTAGACCAATGTTGTGTGACTTGGCCGTTAAACATTCTTTATACGTTAGTGGGTACAAATAAACGGCCAAGTCACACAACATTAACTATAATAATAAAGAAATCGCAGTAAGGAACCTTAGACTTGGCACGAATTTGTCTAGATTTTATTACTTTTTAGAGATAAACAAGCAGCTCCATCGAGACTTGGCTAGTTTTTTACAGAATGTTTTTGGTGGGATTACCTATACATATAAGAGATATGGTGCAGAGTAAGTTGTTAATGACTATAGTACCTTTCTCCACGGTATCAAAATTTGACGGTGTGTAAAGTTTTTCATTTCTTTTATTATAAATAATGAATAAAAAAATATTTGACTACAATCCAAGATGATTTCAACAAGAGGGTGGTCTAAAACATGTTACGACAACCCCATACGATTTGAAGAAGGCAAGAAGGATGCAAGAAGCTGATCTAAGGTAATTATTCTGTAATATTTTCAGTATCAACCAATACCATCTGCTGCAGAACATAGCACGTCATAATGCGTTTTTCGGCGGATTGCGGAATATCCCCAATCACGTGATCTCCGTGCAAGGTTCCGTCGACCCCTGGCACCTGCTGGGACCAACCATGCAGCAGAACACTTCTACGACACCCGTCTATATACTGGAGGGAGCGCACTGCAGAGCTACCAAGTAATACCATTATTTTGTTTTTCGATTTTCCAAGGCTATATTACAGACTATACAATAACTTATTCAACACATTGAAATGTTGCACAAAAAAGGCAAATGCAAATTATACTCTACTAAAATTGAGACCACTTATCGACAAAAAAATCTAATCACAGCTTATTATGCGTACAAACGTTCTCATATGAGATATGCTATTACAATATGGGGCAACACGACAGATGTATAACGGGTGTGAAAAAACCAATCACAAAGCCGAAGCCCACGTATTGAACCCATCGTCATTATCATTTTTGTCTTCTAGACCATACCTGGGAAATTTATAGTTACCGAGATATTTAAGTTCAAAGTGACAATTATTTTTTCGGGGTTTTTATACCAAAGTGTTTGGAACATTATTTGTTAATTTTCACCTAAAGAAACATCAATGAAAAAATCAGTATTTGTTGACAAAAAAAAGTTTTTAATTTACAACGCGCAATGTATTTGCAGCGGACGCTGTCTATTGTTGCCGCGAGCCGCTGACTCACGCAGCTCAGAGTCTCAGAGACGATATCCGTAGCGTGCGAGCGCGCGTTGCATTGCGTAGTATTTTTAGCAGTTGTTTTTTAAAACCTAAAATTAATTTCGTTTCCCATCAAAAATATTTTTTATATAAGTTAATTTCAATGGTCTGAATGCGTAGACGCGGGCTTTGTTTTTAGTTTTTTTACACCGTGTATATTCCATGCATTTATGGGCAACACAAAAGAGCCATAAGAATAATAATAGTTCTAAAGAAATGCGCCGCGGCCTTCGAGCATTTAACCTAAATGCACTAAGGCCTCGGCTAAAGAATACTTAAGAAAAATATTAAAATGACAGTACCAAATATAGATAGTTATACATATTTATGGAAATACACGAAGAAAGGTATACGGTTAAAAAGAGGTGACCTCCATACACATATCCTACGGACTAATACATAATTGTAATAGCCAAGAACTAGGAGATAAGCAAATGTCCGGAAAACAAGGTAGCTATTTATAACAAAATTGCTATGTGTAATAAATTACATCAGTGGTCAAAAAACTAGATGATCTTACATTGAAATAAACATTAAAGTGTTTTTATGGAAAATCCTACACACATTAAATGAATTAATGACACTCGGATTGACTATTTGTTTGAAATAATATAATGTTTATTTTATTTTCAAACAATAAACTCCTGCGTTGTTGATTGAAATTTCAATCAACCATATTACCTACACCTCTCGAAATGGGTCGTAGTTACCAGTTAACACTCGCTAGATTTGTTAAGAATAAGTGAGATGGCAATAAGAGCACGAACAGATGAGTGGCACTTTGTTTTTTATACAACAAAATTGGCGAATAAGCGGCACCCTCTTGGTGGTAAAGGGACGTTCAAGTATTACGTAACACAATTTCTGAAGATTTTTGATCCGCCTTAACATGTAACGCACCATAACATTTTTCTGTCTTGTATTGACATAACTATGATTGTCAAATTAGAAGCAATTATTATACACGGTTATTTTTTATCACCTTGGATTTTTTTTTTCAAATTCCAATTCAAATTCAAAAAATCTTTATTCAACATAGGCCTTTACAGGCACTTATTGACGTCAAAACAAAGCAAAACATTCTAATTTAAAGGAAACATATTAACCTTGTTTTGCATACATCCTGAATATAATCAGGGTGTCTGTAAATACAAATAGGAATTTAAAAAAAAGTTGATTCTACACCTGTTCGTTTAAGGGAAGCTTCACGACATGGTATTAGAATAATTTAAATATGATTAAAAAAATAACTCACTTAATTTTATATTAATTTTCTAAAAAATCGATTGCCTCGCCAGGGACAAAAAAGGAGGCTGGGGTTGGCTTAGTGGTTACGCCTTTTTGCAGAAAAAATAGAACGCGTTCCTATTCGCTAAACACTAAACACTTAACACTAAACAGAAGCTGTCCGAACGTGGTTTTTACTAAACACTTAACACTAAACAAGCCACTCGCACTAAACACTAAACAAAGTGTGTACCGGCCATTAGGCGGAGAATAGTTCCACATACGCTTGTTCGGGGTAGCTACCGGTAGGTTGGTGCATGTAAATGGAGCCCACTCCGTTAAAAAGGAAGTCAAGGTACTCAATTCCTGGCCTATTTCGCTGACATATTGCTAGACACAGACAATGCATTAATGTTGAAAATTACAATAGACATATCAAATAATGTCTATAGTTACGTGTAAACAGTGTATGCAAAGTCATAGTAACATTCCTTTTTTTTGGGGGGGGAAATGCGTAACCGTACCCGCCGTTGGCTACCCGGCAGAGTGCCAGCCCCCCTAGACAAGACGTTTTTCGATAATCGCAATTGTCAAATCTCATAAATTGTCCATTTAGCGATTGCGTTAGCGATTATCGAAAGGCATCTTGTCTAGGGGGTCAGGCCTACCCACTAAAACCCGGTCTTCTCCCTGCCCTTATAGGCGCGCTAGGTAAGGTCCACGCTGCGACTCCACTACCCACACGCCCGGCATAGCAACATTCCTAGTTCTTTTAGTGCCATATTGCTTGACGATATTCAACCTTAGGTGGGTCGCAAATTAAATTCCTTGACTGTAATTTACTCGATGCAAGTAGATAGCGCTTGTTCCTCAACACTAACGCGCAGGTTCAGCGATCTGTGCAGTTTGGGCCTTTGCTTGCTCTAGCTACTGGCACTGTGTACAAGCACACTGCAATTCAAAGTTCAATTTCACGCACCGAACAGCATGTGAAATAACTGAGTCATTACATTTAGGAAATAATATATTTTTTTAATTATTTTGTTGCAGCTCTCTTTCCATCAATGACAACGAGCAGATGAGGCTGGTGAAGTTGGACATAGTCAAGAAAGTGAAGGCTTTTCTTAAATTGTAACGGGTTCACTTACTCACGATCTACTTAGTTTAAATAAATAATAAGTTAATAAAAAAATAAAGAAGGAGTTTCTCAATTCGACTGTATATTTTTTGCGTTTCTACTTCAGAAGTCCGATATTTATTAACTGATTACTAACCCAAAAATGTATTAAAAATAAATTATGAATAATGATAGTGATGTAAAGTAAGTAATAAAAATGTAATAGTTTAAAGTGAAACTTTTTTTTCAATCGACTCAAATTTTTACGTCCCTCTATCGTCGCATTACACAAAAAACATGGGGTCTTTAATTTCATGGTTTCATATACTTACTATAGTATACGGGCGTTTAGAGACAAAAAATGACCCAACTTTAAATTTTTTGACACAGTATGAAACTTGGCACAGTTGTTCCTTGGGTCAAAATAAGCCGATTAAGATCGGTAGCCCTCGGGACCCCCCCCTTCTGACACCGGAGGGGGGGGGGGGGGGGGGTTGAAAGTAGCGCTCCGCCCGGCATCATTGCGAAAATTATAACTGTCCATGTTAAGCTAATAGGACAAGTGTGGTATCATTTTCGTATAAATCAATAACGTAGAATTCATTAATGATATAAAAAATTGCAATTTCTTGAGAAGTTTCTGAAAAAATATACAATATTCGAAATTTTCTACCAACTTTTTTTAATTAAGTCGCCGGAATTAATACATCGGTGTATTCATTTTCAAACAAAAAATATGATGATAAAGCCAATTTAATGCTGATTTAAGAAAATATAACTATTAAATACCTTTACTAACAATAAATGGCGAAAAAATAATAGCGAATTTCGCGCGCTGTGAATTTATTTTGCCGGCAACATTCGAAAAGCGCATTTTGGAGTTTGTTTCTCTGTAACCGGGCTTTGTTTGTCGAATTTCAACATTTAAGGTGTCATTAGATTTGTCTTAAATGATGGAGTGACATAGTATGTAAAATTTGAGTGTGACGTCAGTGTAATAAAAATAGAGGGGAATATTTTTTTTAGTTATTATAACAATATGGGTACTATCAAATTAGGGCTATTACATAGCTAATATCAAATAAATATAATGATATATAGTGTAATAATTTTACCTTACTATTTGACAGAAACTTTATAAAAAGTATAGCTCAGTATTATCAAATGAATTATAAAAAAATACTGGAAAGAAAACAACCAGTCTTTATTGGGAAGGAAAGATATTTAGGGCAAGTCTAAAATTACAATGGATAGGATATGGTGTTGTTTATTAAATAATTACTCGTTTTTATACTTTGTTTAACTTGAAAATATAAGCAGATAGAAGGTATGATTTTACCAGTACTATTTGAATCATGTTATATGGGTCAAAACTGTCTGCTGAGACATAGCTCAGTACATTTTATCGAGTTTTGCACTCCGCGTTGCATTCATATCTTTTCAGTTTCACGAAGATGCTGTCCACAGCAGGGATAATAGACCAATCCAATAGTATACCTACTCCATGTTTCCACCCTCAAGCAGAGAGCCCGGCAGTTTTGTAGAAGCACCAACGTCTAGGCTTAATATGCAGCCCTCGGTAAATTTATCGTAATGTATGCTGATATAAGAGTTGATTCCGTCCGTTGAAGGTGAATTCTCCCAGTTACCGATCTTTCTTAGTAAACAAAATCTTAATTAAACGTTATGCAGGGACTTAATCTGAAGAACAGAACAATTTACATTTAGCAACGCTCGAATCTCAACATATTTAAAATAAAATAAATATTATACCTATTACCATAATCTTGTTGATACTTGTAGGTATTTGTCATAAGCCGTGTCTTCTGCTCCTGTGTTATTGAATAACATCGAAACATTAACAAAACCACAGAAAGGTAATTTTCTTAAGTCTTTGAAAGTTTGTTGGGGATTTTCGAATATATCCACGAGTTAAATACGAAAATACTATGTTTTTCTACACAAAACACGAACAGGAGATACGACACTACTCTTATCTATCATCATTATTAGAGCAAACTTTTGTTATACATTATTTTAAAGGCTTTCATTATTGACCCATTTTTGTTTTTTGTTACCTGACTAAATACGTTCTTTGCTTCGAACCCATTTTTCTTACCCCCTTCCATTATCGCATCTTGTAAATACTGGCAAGATTATACCCATTTAACGGAAGGGGTAAAAAAGTGCGATCGAGGCATCAAAAGACATCCAACTAGTTCAAAATGGGGCAATAACGGAGACCATTAAAATATTACAGAAGTTTGTAATATCATTGTAGGATAGATTAGAATAAGTTAAGAATAACACCGACGAATACAAGTATCAACTAGGTAATAGATAAAATAATACTCTATAATATGTCGAGATTTAATCATTGCTACAAATATAATGTGTCATCTGTTTCTTCAGATCAAGTCCCTAAACGGATAAAGAATGCCGGAAATGTTTGTTTACTAAGAAAGATCGGCAACTGGAGAATCCACTTCCAACAGAAGCAGCTTTATACCAGCCATAACATAAAATACTTAGCTAGCTATAATACATTACGATCCTCTTACCAAGGGGTTCATATTTGGGGCCAGCCGTTGGTTCTATCGAATTTGCCCAGAGCTTTAGCCTAGGGATGGAAACATGAAGATGATTATTGAATACCACACTGGCCTGACAACCCTGCTGTGGTAAGTATCTGTTTAGTTTAGACTTTAGAAGATGTGAATGCAAAGCGAAATGGAACTGAGCTATGTCTCAGTGGAGGAAACTGTATTTATTTATACAAATGTTGGCAAACAAGAAGACTGCCCACCTGATGGTAAGTGACTCCAGTCACCATAGGCACTACAGTTTACGTGGTGACATATGTCACTACACTGTAGTTCCTGTTGGAGGTTGCAGATTTGTTGCGTCACTTGCGACTCTCACAAGAACCACATGTACTGTAGCTGACTGGAGCCAACTTACCATCAGGTGGGCAGTCTGCTTATTTGCCAACATATAAGATGTAAGTAAAGTAACAGTATCCAGTGATTTCACTAAAGGCGCCTACAGACTCTCGACGAGAACACCCGAGAAGCGTGAATGTGATCGGTGTCCTGCTTTCTCGTTCTCGGGCTCGCCTATTCTTTTTTTGGCCGCTTCAAAGAGTTTCTCGGGCGAGAAAAGAGAACGCTATACATTCTTGCTTGTTTTCAGTACGACTCGTGGCGTAGATCGCATGTTATCTCATGCCACTTTTTCTATAAAAAAGTACTTTGTAAAAACCACCATCATCTAGGCCCTTTTTCTTAATATAGTTTTTAATTTTGGTGTTAACGAGCTTATAATGTGCTAACGCACACCATTCATTCCGGATAACGACCGAGAATGTAAATGAGAAGATCGCTAGAGTGTGGAGACCTTCTTGATTCTCGCGCAATTCCTCGGCGAGAAGTCTCAGCTTCTCGCCGTTATTTTTTAAGGTAAAAGATGAAATTTTATTTTTGGGCTAAAATGAGTAAACGGCTGTATCAGCGTTTGTGCAAACTTTACCCCTAAGTTGTTGAGAGTACGTATAAATAAGCTAGTCTGGAAGTCCGTCATTTTTGAAGCTAGCAGCATGAAATGTATATGTCGTAGGCCGATCGTTGGATTGGCCACATCGTGATATGCCGGGGCACATCGTGATACGCCGGCACTTCATGATCTGGCCATCTTACACCAGCCATATCGTTCAACGCTTTACGTTTGACGATTTGACCAACAATACATGGGCATATCGTTTGTATGTGGTGTCCAAGGTCCAAATTAAATAGTATTTTAAAATTAATTTGTTTATTATTATAAAGCAATAACGTTACTATACTTCTTAAAATAATTAAAATGTCACATAACATCACAGCTCTTTGATGATGGGATAAGAAGCCAAGTACTTGGAATAATTAAATATTAAAATAAAAAACAAATTTAACTAAAAGCTTTACAAATAACATACCCATCACGCAGGCAAAGGCGCGGGCAATAGCTAGAATTAAAATAAATATTACATAAACAGTTACAATTATATTTTTTTCATGCCACCATGTCCAACAGCTTTGTGAACTTCAGTAAAAATATAAAAATATTCATTTAATGCGACTATGCGAACTGTGGGATCATCAACGGTTTTTGAATTCTTTGTCAGAAGTTTCCGTGACATCATATTTTGAAGTCCAATAATAGTCCGAAATCTCCTGCTACATGGACAGCCTACTTCTCTTGATTTCTTCAATAACCTAAAAATAAAATTGGAACGTTAACGTACAAACATTAAAATAGTTAATAAATCTACTAATTTTAAAACATGGAAAGGAGAGAATCATATTACATACATAATTATTATAGTTAACAAAAATAAACACTTGTTTATCAACAAAATACTAACGTCTACAATACGCTGAGAAGTCCATGACTTTTTCACATTGTGCGAAGAATTTTTATGTCTCTCATAAAATTCGAGTAGCTGACGATTATATTTTTCTTTAAATGAACTTTTTAATTCATTTTACTGTTATTTTCAATACAATATTCATTTATTTGTGTCGCCGTTATCTGCCACTCGCGTAAATGAAGTGGAGCGCGCGTTGACAGCGCTACTATCGGCGTGAAACACAACTACTTCACGATCCGCCCAGTGTTTAGCTGGGAATATCGACAAATACATTCTTCGCGTCGATCCGCCCGACTTTTTACTGGGCACATCGCGATATGACCGGCCTGATCATGAAGTGCCGGCGTATCACGATGTGCCCGGGCATATCATGATGTGGCCAATTCAATGATCGGCCCACGACATATAAATGCTGATAAGCAGAAATGATTGAGCACGTGTTTAAGCATTTTTGAAAACTCCCCCTTAGAATGTGATTTTTTTTTATACTACGATGCCGGCAAACAAACTTACGGCCCGCCTGATGGTAAGCAGTTACCGTAGTCTATGGACGCCTGCAACACCAGGGGCATCACAAACGCGTTGCCGACCCTTTAAAAACCTATTTACTCCCTTCTTGAAGAACCCCATACTGTATTCCCCGGGGAAAACCTCGGCAGGGAGCTCGTTCCACAACCGGAGCGTGCGTGGGAGGAAATTTCTCTCAAAGCGCACTGTGCGTGACCACTTAGGCTCCAGCGTGTGAGGATGAACACCCTGCCGATGGCGAGCGGTGCGATGATAAAAGGTAGCCGTTGGCATCATGTCGAACAATTCTTCAGAACACAACCCGTTGTACAAGCGGTAGAACACACATAATGAAGCAAAGTCTCTCCTCAGACTTAAAGGCTCAATACCGCTTGTGAGTTTGGGATCGTCAACAATTCGCTCAGCTCGTCTTTGGACCGAATCAAAAGGTCCAAGTTGGTATCGAGGTGCTCCCGCCCACAGATGACAGCAGTACTCCATATGAGGCCTGACCTGTGATTTATACAGCAACAGTCTTTGCCTTGAAGAGAAGTACCGCTTGGCTCTGTTAAGCACACCTAGTTTTTTGGACGCCAACTTGACCTTGTCATCTAAGTGACTTCGGAATTGGACCTCACTGGAGATGTCGACACCGAGGATCCCTAAACTCTTTGAGATGGTCAAGGGTGTGTTCTGGAATTGTGGGGCTACAGTAAATGGGGTTTTCTTAGCGGTGAACGCACAGACTTGTGTCTTAGAGGGGTTAAATCGGACTAAATTGTCCCGCCCCCAATCGGAGACTCTGGATAGAGTGCTCTCGATTTGAGACACAAGTTGTTCACGACTTTCCTCCACAATGGAACGAGGGATATTTGCACGGCCCGTGTAAAATGCATCTCCAGTGCTATCGTCTGCATAGCAATGGATGCCGTCAAGCGACAGCATATCATTGATATGCAGCAGAAACAACGTTGGAGATAGCACGGAGCCTTGTGGGATACCAGCATTTATCATCCTGGTTTCGGAGCAGCTACCGTCAACTACGGCTTTAATGCTCCTCTCGGACAAAAAACTAGCAATCCACTTGCACAATCCCTCGGGAAGCCCGTATGATGGCAACTTCGATAGAAGACCCCGGTGCCAGACCCGATCGAACGCCTTCGCTATATCCAGGCTGACTGCCAAGGCCTCACCTTGACTCTCAATGGCAGAGGCCCAACGGTGTGTGAGATACACTAAAAGATCACCAGTCGAGCGACCGTGGCGAAAGCCGTATTGGCGGTCGCTGATCAGATCGTGATCTTCTAGGTATCTAAGGAGTTTATCACACGCTCCATCACCTTCGAGAGAAGGGAGGTTATAGCAATAGGCCTGTAATTCGATGGATCTGATCTATCGCCCTTTTTGGGCACCGGGTGTACATTTGCAGTCTTCCACGAAGACGGAACTTGCCTTGTGCGGTAGGAAAGTGTGAAAAGTCGCGTTAGCACAGGACACAACTCAGGAGCACACTGTTTTAGCACCACTGCCGGTATGCCGTCAGGCCCATTCGACTTCTGAACGTCGAGAGAAAGCAGCTCCCGCCGAACTTCACTTTGTGTTATCTTGACTTCCGGCATGGAGTGACCACACCACGGGATGGTAGGTTGTGTGGCGCTTTCGTCACCGTTCATAGTCGAGTTTGAGGCAAAGAGATTACCAAAGAGATCGGCTTTCTCTTTAGCGCTATGGACCAAGTTGTTACTGACATTTCGGAGTGGTGGTAAGGACGACCGACAAAAGTTTCCCTCGGCAGCTTTGGCCAGCGACCAAAAAACACGACTACCCGAGGGGTAGCTTGCGAGCCGCTCGCCAATTCTGCCGACGAAATTGAATTTAGCTCTGGCAATAATTTTTTTACTGGCCCTCGAGGCCGCATTATACTTGCGTTTCACATCAGTTAGATTGGGGTCATGTGTCCTACGAACCGTGGTCCAAGCCTTGTATGCGGCTTGCTTTAGAAGTAAAGCTTCCTTACAAGGCCGGTTAAACCACGGTCGTTTTTTTGCCCCCGCAGCTACTAGTGAGTTAGGAATAAAACATTCCATACCCACCAGGATTGTCTGAATGACTGCGGCTGCGCAGGTGTCAGGATCATCTGATGTGAAGCAAAGCTGCCTCCACGGGTACGATGCATAAAATTCTCGCAATCCATCCCAATCTGCTGACTTGTATTGCCACATGCGGCGCAGACTGGGTGGCCTAGATGGATCAGGCCGCGCGCAAGCAACTTGGGTCCGGACGAGACAGTGGTCGGAAGAACCGAGAGGTGCATCCACTGAAATAGAATATCCGTCCGGACGTGTGGTCAGCAGAAGGTCCAGTAAGGAGCTCGTATGGTCCTCAATATCTGGTATTCTTGTAGGAGAATTGACCAGTTGAGAGAAACCATAGGCCAGAGAAAATTCGTGAGCACACCTCCCCGCGAAGTCAGTGGACCGAGAACTAAGCCAGTCTACGTGATGGGCATTAAAGTCTCCCAAAATCACTAACTCGGCGGAGGGATATTGCTCAAGGACTTTATCAGTCGTCAAATTCAGGTGCTCGAATAATCGAGCTGTATCCGCTTCTCCGCTATGAGACCTGTATAGGCACGCATAAACGCGGGTGTGGTCACCGCATTCCACACGCACCCATAATACGGATAGGTCCCGGTCTTCTAAGTGATATAGGCGGCGGCAGCAGATATCCTCCCGGGCGTACACACATACGCCAGCACGTCTCCGGAATGAGTGTTCGAGCACATAGCCGGGATACTTAAGGTATGATGTGTCAGCCGGACAAGATATCTGCGTCTCCGTCAAAAATAAAAGGGTCGGCTGCGCTGCCTCAAGGTGCTGATGGACAGCGTTGAGATTTGCGTGAATTCCCCTAATGTTACAGAAGTCCACATGCGTGGAAAGGGATGCCGCTGTGAAACTTTTCCTTTTATTTTTTCTATTCATATTATTTAAGGTATAGGTAAATAAATTAATACAAGGAAAAACTTTATTCCGGGCAGGAATCGAACCCGTGTTTTCAATACACCCATTTTTCTATTTATTTGGCAATTTTAAAGAAAATGCAAAGTCACAAATATAATATTTAGAAGCTTTCATTTGATACTCGTATTTTTATAAAAAATATTTTTTTATTCCTCCTCTATTTTTTCACATTGACATTACACTTAAATTTTATACACTATGTCGTTCTATTATTTAAGACAAATCTATTCGACAAACAAAGCGTTTAGGTTACAGAGAAATAAACTCCCGAATGCGCTTTCCTCGAAGAATGAATTTTCGAAGAACTACCCATATCGATGGCCCGAAGGCTTCGCCGCAGAAGTCTCAAACACGGCGTGTTACGCTGCGCTCCATAGACTGCGAGCCAAACGAACTAGCTCGCCTTGGTGGAGCTGCGTCTCCACAGAATTTTTGATGCATGCCTCTCCACAGGTCGTTTCCCCCGAATCTGGAAACAGGGCAGGTTGGTGCTCCTCCGGAGGGATGGTCGCCTTCAGCGTACCAGCTCATTGTCGTATCCTAGATGAGACCGCTAAACTAATGGAGCCCATCACCGCTGAACGGATTGCAGGATTTGCAGGCCATCTGTCAATAGAGACGGTCCGGATCTTGAGGTCACGCAATATGGGTTCCGGGATGGCCGATCGACCACTCGCGGTGGGGTTATGTTGGCGTGGCGGTGTCACTTGACATCAGTCTTCGCCTCTTGGGTCCACTCATGTGAATTATATGATGCTAAGGGTCATAGGATAGGTACTTAATAAGAGTTTGTTAAGTTTTATAATATTTTCAATATAATTAGAAGCGGATTAAAAAATTAATTGTTAATCAACAAAACATTTAAAAAAATTCTTGCTTGTCATGAAAATATGAACACAAATGACTAAAAAAATAACTTCTGAGATTAAAGTCAAATACGGAATTATTATTAAGATACATTAAACAATCATTCATTTAAATGATAACATTCCAACATCTGCATATTGAAATGTATTTGCTTGACAAAGAAAATTAATACTTGATCATACTCGTATGTATTTTTCGTTTAAACTGAAATAGGGAAGCTTTTATTAGTTTTACTTTTAAAATGTTTTTTTTATGGCAAATTGAAGGTCCGCGAACGCGCACCTCTGTACTGCCAAATATTTCCCGTATCGCACCGGAGGAAAATAATAAAGCTCGATACACACATTTCCGTGCCCTGCCCGGGACGTGGGTGGAATGTGTCCCATCAGTGGCTTGAAAATATATAATTGCGTACTTTTTATATGAACTGGTTCACACACGTCCGTATCCGGGCCGGCGACGGAGCTTCAGACTTCAGTCAGTGCTCGAGCTGACACCGCGGCGTGACGTGCGCCCGTCCACCGATATTACCACTACACGTCCGAGTTTTATAAAAAAATTAATGACGAGTTATTAATATAACCGGTATGCATCTATGCCGTATTAAACAAAGCCATAACGCATATTGTTTTCCGTAAATGGTGCATAAGGGGTACAGGTTGAAGTCGGTGGCACTGACGTAACACGGATCACTGCTCGTGCCACGTGGCCCTAATGTGTGTGGATAGACCTTAACGCTTCTGGGTGTTACGCAAAGATACTTCCCGTATTTGTTTTCTTTTAAAACTGAATATATTTGAAGTAATAATACCGGGAATATACTAGTTATCTCTTTTTTCCGTACACGGGAACATAACGAAACCAACCCCGCACCGAGCGCAAGACAAGGATAACTAGCTGCCGCACTGGCAGCTAGTTATCCTACATAGGTATGGAACAGCTGATTTTTTTGCGCGATACTATGCGAGTAAGGCCGAAATGTGAAGTTTTTTAAATGTATGATACTCGTGCAAATAAAAGACTGTACCAATTACAACATTTTTATTTTTATTGGGATCCCAAGAAATTTCCTTGGGATTATGATATTGATTGGTTTTTATGATTTAGATCCGGCTGCTCACTGTTCCCCAACAGGTTGAACTGCAGCATAACAAAAAAGTATGTCGAAAAGAGCGTTAGCAACTCGAGAGGCAGTCGCCCGTCCACGCGGAACGAGCATGCCGACAGTGGCTGGAACTGGTGCCGGTGGCTGCTAATTATATTTTTGAACATTTTCCTTTCGCCAACTGAAATCAATTTTCAGTTTATTTTTACGAGCACTAAATAAAGACATACAACTATTGTGTTAAGCGGGTACCGTAAGCCAATATGGATGGTATGGATTCGGACGGTATTGACGCTTATGACTAGAGTTACTATTTCAATGCCAACCTACAACCCGACGCCGACAGGACTATTTTTTTTTTTTTTTTTTTTTTTTTTTTTATTTATTCTTTACTAAAGTACAATACATTTTTGTTTATAAAGGTACAACATAAACTCCTTCGAGTTTTTCTGTGTACCAGTGAGCCGTTATTATTACTTATTATGAATATAAAAAATAATATTATTTTTTGCAAACATACAACATAAGCGTACAAGTAATCAATTTTACGTCTATAATTATAATAAAAAAATACAAAATATGATACACATACGCGTGATACAGGCTTAGTGAGATAACACATTGTTGTAGGTAACAAGTATAAACGGTATAAACGCTCCTCCCCATCACATCTTGTCATGTACATGTCATCTGTCTCATTCACAATAAGACTATTCATTGTGATACATTGTTATCTATCTCTGTCCGATATAGCCGCAACAACCAATATTGTTGACAAAAAAAAAAAACGGGTAGATCTTTGCAATTGCGACTATTGAAATGCGAGTCATCATCTAAGTACCTACCTATGTCAAACAACAAGTCTGTTAGCGGTACCTATACAGACACAACAATACAATAGTACAATTATAATAGTACGGCCACAGAACACAGAAAAAATGTTATGGGATTATGGACCGCACTCATGGAGCAGTGAGCTAACTTACCTGTGCTGTCACTGGATGCAATGGTTCTTACGCATATAACTTGAGCTTCATTGACATATTTGTAAAACAGCTCAAACTCAGCGCTGATTGCGCACACTATTATCATAACTTTGATGGTGTACGTGGCCACCCAAATTATTCGAGAAGTATCCTTTACCTGCAAATCAGATAGGCTGATCAGATGGCAGCATACCAGACAACAGTAAGAAACTCTTGAAAATGGTACAAAAAATGCATTTGATCTGTTTTTGAATATCGCAATGGCGCATGCTTTAGTTTTGTATAAAACTGTCACAAACAAACATTATACTAGCGATGAGCGATTGTGAGTAAAAAGTAAATCGAATGAATCGACAATTGTGCAATTGCGTATTCGATTGTCGATTCATTCGCCGTCGCCAAAAAACAATCGAATGAAAATTAACAATCGAATAACAATTACGAGCAGGACGATATCAGGCGCGCGGGCAGATCAATTAGCGGGAGTGATGTTCGATTCGATTGTTTTTCTAGTAGCTCTTAGTCAATTGTAGATCAAGGTTGCGTTGCGTGCACGCAACAGTACGAGTATATTGTACATTACGCGTGCATTTTAAAATAATTATGATATTATTCATAACTACTTTAAAGCGTCAATAAATTGAAACTTTTTTGAAAAATTTAAGGAAGACAGTCGTGAAAAAACCAAATGTAAATTATGTAACCATAGTGCCAATTACCATAAAAACTAATTTATCAATTTAACGTTATAATCAATCACCTTGTCTATCCATATTCCATATACGAGTAGGTTATAGGTAATGATGTATTTATGTAGGTATGTAAATTGAATCACAAGTCAAACGTTTCGTTTGTAAACAATTGCGCAAACACAACTATATACTTACCTATTTATTTTTTCGAGTGAATTTCGTCTCACGCGCGATACTAAATTACCAATAGACTAAGCATTGATTATCACAGAATTGTTATATTCGAATTAATTGTTGTAAGCCGCGCGCCCAGTCAGTTCGCGCCTACGACCGACAATCGACGCAACAATCGAATAACACTGATAGTTATTCGAATAAATACAACAATCGAATAATTCAATTGTTTTTAGTAACAATCGACCATCGTAACATTATACCCATTGCAAACGGATACACTACATACTCGTAAATACGAAAACTTTTATTCCGTCAGTCACAAATACCAATTTCAAAATACCGATTTTCATAATTCCGAATGGTTTAAAATTCCTAATATAAGAACTCCGATTCCCATTCATCAAATTTCAATATTCCTTACGTTTATAATTACTATGCTTAAAATGCCGTGTTTCAAAAGATCGCATAACAAAATAGGTATAATAAGACCCATACATAAAAAAGGCAGCTATACCTACTGAAACTAATAATTATAGTATTGGGAGGGGGGGGGGGGGGGGAGATGGTTATTTAAATGATAGAAAACATCTGTACTCATTGTTATGATAGACTTCTGTAAAGCTTTTGATACGCTAAATTATAATATAAAGAGGAAAGATTTGATTGTTTGTTTGTATTGAATAGGCTTCGAAACTACTCAACCGATTTTGATGAACATTGGTATAGGGATAGTTTGAGACCAGGGCAAGGACATAGGGTAATTTTCCTAACGGAAAATATAAGTTTCCTACGGGAAAACAAAAATAACGCGGACGAAGTCGCGAGCGGAAAGCTAGTGTATTATATTCAAAATTACAGCAGAATGGTATACAGGGCCCTTTACTAAACTTACTAAAAAATTATCACCGCAATAGGTTTAATGTGGTTAGTGTAGCTGGAATCCATAGCGAGCGAACTCCGACCTTATGCGGCACGGCCCAAGGTTCAATAATCGGACCTACTGAATACATATTATATGTCAATGAAATGGGCAACTTATTTAAAAAGGGCTCAGTGTACTAGTTTACTGATGACACATGCTTAATAACGGCGCACAGAGACCTGAAATCTGCGGAAGTAATGTTGCAGTATGAGTTTAATTTGTTATACCGTTGGGCACATGACGTAGGTCTAAGCTATTAACTTTGACAAAACGAAGCTTATGCACATACATTCTACATACTTAAACAGCACATAAGTATATCCCAAAAATATCGTCTGCTTAGGTACCTCTGTCTTACCTATTTCTGCCGCAAAGCAGCAGTGCTTGCATTACTGTGTTCCGGTTTGAGGGGTAAGATATGGCAGTGAAATTACTGGGTAGGTACTGTGACTTTACATCTGGTGTCACAAGTTGGCAACGTACACTGTGGTTTTTGTGGGGGTTGCAGTTTTGCTGCGAATCTCACAAGAGCCACATGTATTATAGGTGACTGTTACCACCTTCCATCAGGTGGGCAGTTAGCTTGTTTGCCAACTTTCTGCAATAAAAAAAAAATTGCTCACAATCACCAATGTATGCACCGTAATTCAGATTCAGACCTCTTATTTTCAAAATATGTAAGTTTTTGACAACAATTTTAATTTAAATTAACTGCCCATTTTTCAGCTTTCCGCAGTTAATCAATTTGTCATTGTAAAAGGTGTAGTTTTTAAAACAAAAAAATTTTTTGGTAACGAGTCGGAAAAAATCTCAAAAATTTTAAAACCGTCGTAGCTCGATAACCATCTGTTTTTGACCCCTGGTTAATTGGGCTTTTTTTGTTGCTTATGACCTGTACTATAACCCCTTTCAAGGAATGCATCGACTTTCCCTGTCACCTGTATAAACTACCTAAAACTAATAACGAATATGGAAAAAGGCTATGGTCATATACTCTTCCGAATATCCTAAATACATTGCCCAAAACTCTTATTGATACATTGCTATATAAAAAAAATAAATACATTAAATATAAAATTAAACAATACTACAAAGAAAATCAGTTTCCCACGGGAACGGAAGAGTCTACGTCAGTGCCGCTGGTGTAGTGAAAATGTGAGTGACTCAATAGTCGCTACAGCATAATAGCGGTTTTGAAAGTTGACAGGTTCTCTATTTTTTCTCATAATTTTTTTATCCATAATCTAATGTGTCATAATGTTTTTTGACATAATCATCATATGTCCGAATGATAAGCACCCCTAACTTAATTTCTCATAATATCACTTGCCCGAAAATCGAAATCTCTAAATATAATATGACCTATAATTTTTTTGCTATAAATATCACAATCTATAATATTTAAAATTCCTAAAAAACTTTTCTATAATAGTCATAAGTCCTAACGTAATATCTCATAATATAACGTGCCCTAAAATCGAAATGTAATGCAAGCAAGCATGCAGCATGCAGATAAAAGACTACGTCGTGTCGATTTTACAACGATATATTTCTGTCACTGAATTTTAAAACGTAACAATTTGTTATTATTGATCTATGTCTAAGCTTTATGATATTGGTGTTAACGGAAATGTATGTGATCAGGAATTGTATACAATTCCTAGGAAATGTATGAAATACCTAAAATCACCTAAAAAAGTGTGAAATAAATTACATAAGACATATTTCCTAGGAAATCTATACATTTCCAAAGTAGTAATCGGAAATGTAATAACTTAACCTAACCTACAGTTTAATCCTATAACTTCTTAACCCTATAACTTTTATTTTTCCTTGCGGGGGGCTGCGGCCCCCCGACCCCCCCGAGCAGGGGGGCTGTGCCCCCTGCACCCCTTGCTCGAAGCTACTAGAAAATGTATATGTTACAGTCAAAACTCATAACCGGTCAAAACCACTTTTGACTGCAAAAATTAGGCAAAAGTGGTTTTGACCGATGCCTTCAGTTAAAAACAGTTTTGTCTGATTTTTGTAGTCAAAAGTGGTTTTGACCGATGCCCTTAGTCAAAAACAGTTTTGACTGCAAAAACCAGTCATAAGTGGTGTTGCTTGATTTAAGATTTGGGTGGTATGGGTTCCCTTAGAATAGTATGACGCTACGCATGGTCATGTTCTGAAACTAACCTAACCAACAGTAGGCAATTTGTTACCTATTTTCTTTTGTGATGGCGAGCCCCCCCCCCGTCCCCCTGCTCCTTAGCATTTTATACAAAAAGATGCCCTCTCTGTATTTCTAATCGTTAACATAGTAATTTAGGCGCACGTTTAAAATTTTAATATCCAAAATCGATTATTCATAACCCACTTTTTGTAAGCTCGAACCACTTTTGACCGATATAATTTGGTCACAAACACATTACCCAATATTTTGCAGTTAAAAGTAGTTTTGCCCAACGTCCTTAGTTAAAACCACTTTTGACTGCGAAAATTAGTCAAAATTGTTTTTAACTAAGGGTATCGGTCAAAACAACTTTTGCCTGATTTTAGCAGTCAAAAGTGGTTTTGACTGGTTATGAGTTTGGACTGTAACATATACATTTCCCAGGATATGTATGAATTAAATTATTTTTAAAACAATATTTTATACATTTCCTAAAAAGCTTCGGAATAGTATACATTTCCTAGGAGTTGTATACAATTCCTAGATTTCATACATTTCCGGTAACATATAACATAACCAAGATAAATCAACTTTTAAACATGTTTTAAGACTAACAATATTATTATAAACCATCATTCGGACTAACAATATTATACAATATAACACTTAGGACATGTGACTTTATAGCAAGTAAAATTATGATATCTTATTATTATAGCACCCGATATTATGACACAAAAGCATTAGAACTAAAGACGATTAGGTAATATACAATTTCGTATACCCGAACATTATGGAAAGTGATGATTATAGCAAGCGTTTTCGGGATTATGATTTTCGGACGATCGATATTCGGAGAAGAAAGGGACTACCCTCTTGACATTGTCATATTATTAATGTTTTTGTTGAGTTGTA
The DNA here is from genome assembly GCA_963935595.1 of Schoenobius gigantellus. Taxonomy (NCBI): domain Eukaryota; kingdom Metazoa; phylum Arthropoda; class Insecta; order Lepidoptera; family Crambidae; genus Schoenobius; species Schoenobius gigantellus. The sequence continues at coordinate 40,624,911 of OZ012541.1, read as the reverse complement.
AAATAATAACATTATTCTATATTAGCGATCTGTTTTAATTATTTGACACATTTAAACTGCAATTGGTGATCCCGTGTTTATTTCAATATTATAAATATCGGCGGTTCAAAACCGAGTCAACTTCTTCGCCAAATGCAAAGTCTATGAACTCTTGATCTGTCAAGTAAAACACTGCGGACTCTCTGGCTTGAAAAATTACCGTCTACAATCAAAAACATTCTTATTATAAGCGATGAAAGCTTAGACAAATTAGCTGCTATGGCATATATGATAAGATGGCAGAAATGTCCCTAAATATAGAAATTTTTAGTACTGACAACGAATCAACCGCTAGTAACACAACACTATTCGACAAATTATTTTCCTAAATTGAAGCACTTCAACAAAATTTGAAGCTTTAAATGTATCCAGAACTTCTCGATCTTCACCGCGATGTACATATCGAAGCCCAAATTGAAGCCAATCAAGGCGAAGATATAACCTGGATGGAAAATTTTGCTTTTACCATTTCAAATTTGGAAAACGTTGCAGAGCTGAAAAATGCAAACCACCCTGTGCCTGGAAAAATACGGGAAACTTGAGCTCGCAACAGAATTAGCGATAGATTCTGCTGCTGACATGCTTCAATGCCGCAAATCACGACTGTTTTTCACCGACAAAATAACTGGTTTGCGATTTTTAGTAGACAGTGGTGCCGATGTTTCACTTATACCAGCTAGTCCAAAGGATAAAATAGATACCTCTTTTAAATAATTTGCCGCAAATAATACACAAATACCGACGTCTGGCATCAAGATTCTGACTTTAGATATGGGACTTCGACGTCAGTTCCAATGGCCGTTTGTTACTGTGAAAATTCAAAGAGCGGTAGGTATTTTAGGGGCAATTTTTTGAAACTTAACTTGCTGATTGATTTATACAATAGAAAACTAATTGATAATACAACCAAATTACAAACCGAAGGAGAAATAACAGAAATACATCAGACAGAAATATTAAGCACAACAGACAAAAGTTCTCAATATTTTGATATACTACAACAATTTACGGACTTAACCAAACCAAATTTACTGCTAGGAAAATTAACCCACAACATAAAACATCATAAAGAAACTGAAGGCGAGCCCGTGTTTTCAAGACCAAGACAGCTAGATGGCAAGATAACACATATCGCAAAATAAGAATTTGAATTCATGCTTAATAATGGTATCATTCGACCTTCAAAATCACAATGGTCTAGCCCCTTACATATGGTACCAAATAAAGACGGTTCGTGGAGATCATGCGGAGACTATAGACGACTTAATGACCGCACCATACCAGACAGATATCCGTTACCAAGAGTAGAAGACTTTCAGCATATTCTAGTTAACACAACAATATTCTCCAACATAGACCTTTTAAAAGCTTACTACCAAATCCCAGTTGCAGAAGAGCACAAACATAAAACCGCAATAACAACACCGTTCGGTATGTATGAATAGGCTAGTTGACCCTTTTTTAAAGTAGGGCTTAAAATGTTCATAATTGTTGTATTAGACCATAGCACATGAATATAATTTTTTTCTATGCCTAAAAAGTGCAAAAAATCTATTTTAAATTAAGATTTTCAATTTTGGACCGAAAACACGGTCAGCCATGATAGTCTATTGATTATCTGTGGCATACATCAAATGACGTCAGTCTTATAGTAAACAAAGCACCGAGGCGAAAAAACCTCACAAAAATAATGCTTTTTATTAAATATCACAAAATATAGTAAAACTGTAGTATATGGAACGGGAAAATAGAACAGGAATTACCTCTTCAAAGACGAACGGAAAGCTGTGGCTGTGGATTAGCCGTACCCAGTGATATAGACATGCGAAATAACTCTCGCTTAAAATTGATTAACACTCGCTTAAAGAAATCCTGTAACTATCTACTGAAACTCAAATGTATTTTTGCGAAAATCACATTAATGTAAGTACTATAAATGAATAACTCAATCTGTGTAGGTACTTCAGTTTCAACTTAAACAAAATAGAAGTTTTTAGGTTGTATGTAAAATCATTAATTAAATTTTTATCTTTCAGTTAGAATGAAAACTGACTGCAGCCGACCAACCAAATTTTAACGCCAGACGTAGAGAAAACTTGACCATTCACGCCTTTTTGATTTAATCTAAGTTATACACTGACGCTAGATGATGTTTCAAAGAAAAGAATATGTACTTATGTCCAATTGAATAATGATGTCATGATGTAATTGAATATTATTTAAAAAGTATGTAATACAAACTATTCCAGTTTCATAATAATGAATATATTTATCTAAACAACTTTTACTTGAATTTACTAAGTACCTAATTAAAATTTGTTGCTTTCAGAGGTTACTTAATGAGAACTATTGTGTAGGTACTACCCTGTTCTCTTGACAACGAGATTGATAAGGCAGAACAGCTTACGAAGAATATGCAAGTTATCCATTTTAAAGCCGTATACAAATATATTAAATGTGATTGCTGTGTTGTCAGCCTTTGCTCTTCCTAATTTACAAGACCCTTCTTATTAAATAAATAATATAAAGAATTTTTTTTTACGTACTTTATACATAACATATAAAGATGACATGACAAATTTTTGTACTACATTAGACATTATGTTCTTCACTATAAAAAATTTTGCATTATTATTTGACAATAATGACTTGTAAAGGTTTAAGTTGAATCAAAATTTTTTAATTTGAAATACTCGTACATGTTTTATTTTTCCCTTACACCTTAAAAGATAATTTTTTATAGGTTGGTTGTTCATATTTATCATTGTTACTCAAATATATATGTTCCAAAAGTACAAATAGGTTTGAATAGAGTTAAATTAAATTTATTAATTTGTCATATATTGCCTTAGGGTCGCAGGTAATAAAAGTCCAAATAATAGTAGTGATTTATTATGAAGTAATACTTTCATATATTAGGAAAAATGTAGTATAGTTTCCAAAATGGCACTATTTGATAAATAAGTACCTATTATAGCTAATATTGTCACCTTTTGAGTGTTCTCAAAATTACTTAATACACAAAAGTATATAAGTTTCGCTTTAGCATAAAACATCTGCATCTATACTTGAGTTAAGCATACTGTTCACAGTTTTCTGTCTTTGATAATTAGCATTTTCTTCAGTAAAAGAGCATGACAATTTTGTATCAATCTAATTTTATGGATACCGTTTGTTGAACTGACTATTACAGGGTATTAATAAAAAATGAAGAGGTCACATATTGCAAATTTCAACCCAAATCCTTATCTTTCAACTTTTATCCACATTTCATTATAGGTGTCTGCAACATATCCCACCAAAAATCTTCCCAACGAAAGAAACATCATGTGTTATGCACTGGCTTCATAGCACATGGAAGCTGTTATTCTTCATAACGAAGCTCGAACTAAAGAGCACTTCTGTATTGATGATTCCTGGTTTAGTTTTCTATGCACTTTATTCTTTCTTCATTGAAGAGGTCTTTTATTTTTTAAGAAATATGTCACAATCTGTGTCTGTGAATGTATATATATTTTTCCTCCAGTAATTTTCTTCATGCTTGACAAATGAACAACTGCCAATCTTTCTCTTTTTATGTTCATTTACAAATTCTTGCAGTACTACACTGGTATTTGACACATGATCCTGATGTTTCTTTTGAACATTTCTCTTGAAGTAAATACTTTTAGTGTTTATTTCACTTTTGAGAGATAGGATTCTATCCAATAGCATTCAACTGCTGTACAAAATAGCTCCTCACTGTGATGGTGCAACCACACCAAAAATGCATGTTTGCAACTCTCTTCTGCCGCTTGACAATCTTGACAAGTACACTTGTAACCTGTTCTTCATTATAACAGTATTGAAATTGTACTTATATTGTTTAGAGCGATACACAAAGAATCTCTTGACCATCAATCTGTCGATTTTCGGAAGATTTGTACTATCTGCTCTCACAAATCCAACATCAATGGTTGATTTTGCTATTAATGCAAATAATTAACGATATTTACACATATAATAACGGAGATTTGGACGATTTTTCTATATGTGTGACGTCACGACCCTGACCACAGGATATCAAAGCGTTTACGGCGTGAGATAAAAAAAGATTATTTCTAGCATTTTCAAATTAAAAATTTACAGTAATCATTCATTGTTATTTATTAAAATCGGTATATTGTGGAACCTTATGCCAAATACTATTAGAAATAAACAATATTTTAATAAATTTTGATATGAGTCAACTACCCTATTCAATGTCACGCGAGTTTTAGTTTGTGTAATGCTCCAGCAACCTTTCAGAGGTTCATAAATGAAGTGCTTAAAGGCCTAAACTTCGTCTTTCCATATTTAGACGATATTTTAGTGGCGTCATGTCTTTGTAAAACTTCATATCTCGGCGTACCTAAGACAATCATAACAGACTGTGGAACACAGTTTACGTCATCATTATTTGCAAATTTCATTAAACTATGTGGCACAAAATTACAACATACAACTTCATATCATCCGCAATGTAATGAAAAAATCGAAAGACTTCATAGAACTCTCAAACCTGCCATTAAATCATATGACACTCGTAAATGGTCAGACGTAATATCGACGACTTTAATGGGAATACGTGCTGCCATCAGAGAAGAAGAAACATATTCGATATCACAGATGGTATATGGCAAAACAATAAGATTACCTGGAGAATTTTTTGATAGACCAAATTTTGATTTGAATTTAGACAATTTTACAAAAAAAATATTTTCATACCCAAGGATCTACAAAATTCTACACATGTTTTTATAAGAGTCGACAAAGTTAAAAAGCCGCTAGAATCGCCTTATGACGGGCCATATGAAGTTTTACAAAGACATGACAAGTATTATACTTTGAAAATAAAATCTAAAGAAGAGAATGATTCTATAGATAGGCTGAAACCTGCTTTTCTTCTGCGAAGAAATCAGGAAGGGAAGTAGTGTAGCGGATCTTCATGATCGATAGTCGCTACAGCATAATATCGGTTTTGAAAGTGAGTGGCGTTTAACAGCTCTTGACATTGTCATATTATTAATGTTTTTATTGATTTGTAAAATAATAACATTATTCCATATTAGCGATCTGTTTTAATTATTTGACACATTTAGACTACAGATTTAACAAAAATGGAGGGATCTGGCGTTAATCGCCACTATTCTAACCTAACCCAATATTTCGCTGGTCACAGTTAAAACTAACTTTTTTTTCGGGGTGAAATGCGTGATCGCACCGTACGCCGTTGGTTAGACGGCGAGCGTATATATAGGGCTCGTCCGGCAGAGTGCCAGGCATACCCACTAAAACCCCCCGGTATATACTCTTCCTGCCCTTGAGGGCGAGCGTGGCAGGGTTTACAATGCGATACCACAACCCACGCGCCTGGGCAAGCTCGACTAGGGGGGAATTGTCCGAGAACACTAGGACAATAATCCCCCAAACGTAGGAGCATGCACGCCGGTTAGCTCCGTGCATGCCGCCGTAAGGCCGTAATGTCGTTTTTCGGACCGAGAACCCATCGAGCATTTGATTCTTCGAACGTATAAAATCGTAAAACAAATCGCATTTAAGACTTTCGGTAAAAAAATTTCATGAATTTTAATAATCGAGATTATAATTACTTAGATATTATGAAATTCGGGACTTTTGAAAATGGGAACATTCAAATTCGGAATAAAATATCGGAAAATTTGGGTGTTCCCATTGTAGACTTTGGTATGCTTTGTGTTGAATGTTTTGGATGACTTTATAAATGTTTAATTCGGTTAAAATAATGAAATAATTACATAAAATTAGTTGCTTACAGCTGGGTGATCCCGCGTTTTGAAAGTCCATAAACTCAGACAATATTGTAGGTAAGTCAACGGCATTGTCAACGAAAGCACTATGTACACTGCCATCTGCAATATTTTACAGAGTTATTAAAATAGACATTTCTTTGTCCTGTCGCTAGCGAAATTAACTTCTCCTTGAAATTACTAGCGATATAACTACAATTCACTACGAACACTTCACAACACCGGACCTGACTTAGAACTTTATTATGGTGCCCAAATTATTGTTATGCCTGCGCTCCACCTGCATAAATTTTACTGCCTGCGTCGTAATACGCGTTTTTAAATGCATTAAAAATAATGCCTTAAAACAGTGGCTTCGTTTTATATTACCGGTTAACGCCTGTAACAATGCCCTACGCCAAAAAACGCGCCAAGCTATTAGATACACGTGACATGTGGTATCAAAATTATTGCCTTACCCTTCAATATGAGACTCCAGCTCTTAAACCATATGTAATGGTAATAATAATGATTGACAACAAGGAATGAATAGAATAGGTATAATCTTTACTTATACCAAACTTATACCTATTGCAATTTGCCTTTTGAAGCTTATGCGTATCTTTCCGGAAATCGTCATAAAGACTTGTGTGTACCTACTAATTGACGATTATACTAACACTATAGATTTTCACTTTATGACATAATGATACTATTGTTTCTTTCAATAGATAACCTAAGTATAGTAAAAAAAATTCTCACCTTCATTCGAAAAGTTTGTCGCAGAAAGTTATATGCCCTCATAATTTCGAAATACGAGCAGATAACTCTTTTTTGGCGGTGACCACTGCTTATAAAACGGATCCACAAATACATTTTGCTTCTAATACAAAAAAGAATGCGCCCATTGTAAATAATGTTGATGTCGAAAAGAATGAAGCCTATATGTACAATAATACTAGTCACTCCCGCTTCTTTAAAGCATGTAAAAACACAAAACGATTGAGCGTATATGAATCCAATTCCGATAAATGATAACCAATTACTAAATATTATTTCCTTCATATGTTGCTTGTCATTCAAAATTTTATGGACAGCTTGAATTTGCAGAATCATAGACGTGTGTAAGGAATTATCAAATACTAAGCATATGAAGTTGCTGAGAAAGGCCAGAACAGGAATTACGACGGTGGCGTAAATTGTGACTTGAACAGACGCAGGGCTACTACTGACAGGTTGGAGAGGTTTGTACCAAAAGGTGAAATAATAATTGAAGCAAAAGAATAATGTTGATGACAACGAGAGAAATATCGATCTTTTGCTTTTTGGCGTCATGTGATTGTCCCGGATGTCGTATCTCGAATTAAAATGCAGCAGCTGCATCCAGTACAACGGTCGGAGCATCGACTCGAAATCCTTTTCTAAGTAATTGTTCAATAAGATTTCGCAATATGTCAAGGGCCACGGCATATCGTTTTGTGTGTGGGCACCATGTGTTATTAAACTTGATGCTTAGCAAACTTTACAAAATTCAGAGGCATTTTTGTATTCAGAACATATTATTATCAGCCAAAAGCGTAGTAAAAGATTTGCAGATGTTAATGTAGGTACTATGTACTATTTGTACTTTTGCTCTAGTAAATACAAGAATACACAAACTACAAATATCTGAAAAACAATTAAAGATATTACATTGAAAACCTGTTATTGCGATCTGATGCTATAAGTACTTAGATATTACTGATCTAATCGAAACAAATGAAACATTATTTTAATGGTGATTAGTATTCCGATGGATTGATAGATGGCCTTATCAAAATCAATTACGGGTAAGGTATAATGTAGGTATGTTAATGTGACCATGATAATCTATCTAGTGTCGTGTTTTGTTTGTTTCTATGCAACATGTAGTTGTCAGAACCTGGTCAATTTGGTCATGCGTGACCAGACAATGTTGTTAGTATTTTTTTTATAGAAGGCCAAGCAAGGACTTCAACATTATGGGCTAATGCCATAATGTTGAAAGGCAGCATGGCACTTTTTTGCACTAATATGCAACATGACGCATTGCCCGAAGTTAGGTATTTTTTGTCTAAGCTTATTTATTTCATTGCATATTGTTTCAATGGTGTCCAATAACCGTACACTTAAGGAATTGAAGACGGATTTTTAATCTCATCGACTAGGTAGCTAGCTAGGTAAATTACTACGCTAATTATTGGCGTAGTAAGTTACTAACTATAATAATAATAATTACAATTATAGTAAACCTATTGTCAAAATTTTTGTATTTGATAGAATATACTCCTGAGATACTTAGTTCCATTGTAATAAATGAGGATTGTCTAATTTGTAAGCATTCTCAAATATTGTTGATGAAATGTTGGTTAGATGGCGTTGTACAGGGCCTACAACGCGGTTACGTCGTGTACAGTTGATGCATATAAATAGGCTTTAAAGTTTGAAATAAACATTCTCACTTGTACTGAAATGCAGTTTTATTCATATACATTCAGTTACTCCTACCAAAGTAGGTCAGTTTTTGGGAATTAGTACATAGTGCATATATAAGGTCCTTCGAGCCGGATTGTTAAACTTGAAGAATTGTAAGCAGTATAAGTACTGGTTCCCAAAGCCCTTGGGATGGGAAGTCTGTGAAAACTCGGAGAATGGTGTATTTGGAAGATAAACAAGAAAAAAAAAACATATACACTGGAAGACTGTTGAAGTCGTGGAGTTGGTTACTGAGAGGTGTGACGCAGTTGACAAATGGGACGTCATAAATAGACGACGGTGACGTAAGAATACTACGGAGCAAAAGGTGCAGTGTGAGTGAGACGGTGTATCTACTATCCTATCCTGTAAGTACTCATAACTATTTCGCGTTTCTTTTAAAATTGAACCTTATTTGAAGAAAGAAAATAACTTAGAATCTGTAGTAGTCCATGAACTTAGAAAATTTTCAAGAATCAAGAGTAGACAGAATAAATTCGTTAAAAGTGATACGACGGGAAACCTATGCCCGATTTCGGTTCGATGTTCATTTGAATCAAAACACTTAGAAATTTTTTGAAGAATTGTCAAGGAGACTTAGAAGAAACAGTGACAGTGCCGGCAGTTGCATTGGGAACTTGGACTTATAGTTTTGTTTGATTTGTTTGTTGTATTCATACAGTTTATCAAAAGTTATCCTCTCATTATTGTTGTTAATGATTAGGTCATACGCGAGTTAGTTCTGTGCTATTGATAACATTATAATGGAACCGTTAAAGAAATTACAGGAAAATACTAAATTAAATATATGTAAAGGATACACATACACAAACTTTAAAAAATCTCCTAATGAACGTATATCCGAAAGTAACGTAGAGACTAGATTAGAAACTTTAGAAAATCAATGGTCATCATTTTGTAACGTTCATAGACAGATTATTACTGATGTAGACGAGAAAGATCCACGTTTCCACTTTGTATGATGATACCGAAGAAGTTTATATAAATTACTAGCTGTGCCCGCGAACTACGTTTCGCCATCGAAATGCTTAACACAGTGTTTAATTTTTTCCTCCATTTTATTCCAAAACCTCCCGCACGCACACCCCCGCCTTGGTGACGCTCACTTCGCAACGGGCCGTGCAGCAGAAATCGTAATATTTGAATTTCGCCATAACTTCAAAACCAAACGTTCTATTTTAATCATTCAAAGACCAAATATTATCTACATAAACTGTACTTAGTGATGAAATAATTTATTTTGATAAGGATTAATAGCATGACAAAAATAAATGCGTTTAAATGTAGTCCAAAAAAAATTCAAGATTTTTAAATAAAAAAATGGTTGTTGTGCCTCACTCGACATAGATAGATATAGTGTGTCGCGGACTTTTTTGTAGATATTTATAAGATCTACAATTAATTAGAACATTGTATGGTTCTATCTTTTATATTTTAGGCAGCGTACGCAAAATAAGTTACTTTTCTGGTTGATTTTTTACACATTGTGTCCGAAAAACCCAAATATCTTATAGAACTCTCTACTATATTATGCATGTATTATACATGTAAACCTTCCGTAAGAATCACTCTATCTATTTAAAAAAACGCATCAAAATCCGTTGCGTGGTTTTAAAGATCTAAGCATACATAGGGACAGACAGACGGCGGATAGCGACTTTGTTTTATACTATGTAGTGATAAAACAGATTTAAATAAAAGATTGTACAAACATCGTAAGTTAAGTGGTGACAATATAAGCGCTAGAAAGGAGTCTAGTCAAAATGCAGGGACTGTTAGTTCCGTTCAGTTGCCAAAAATATCACTACCTAAGTTCTCTGGAAATTACACTGAATGGACGAGCTTTAGAGATTTGTATGTTTCATTAATTCATAATAATTCAAACTTAGATGACGTCCAGAAGCTTCATTATTTAAAGTGCCATCTTAATGGAGAAGCTGAACAATTATTGCGGCACATACCCATTACAAACACGAATTATAGCACATGTTGGACAAAATTGTGTGATAGATACAATAATAAACGTTTCTTGTCTAATCACATCCTGAAACGCTTATTCAGTTTTAAAGTACTACATACTGATTCGTCAAGTAATATTAAGGAATTATTAGACACAATGACTGAATGTTTGCAAGCTCTAGATAATTTAGGAATTCCTACTAGACATTGGGATGTTATTATTAAATTTTTGATGAGTCAAAAGCTTGATCCTGACACTAGAAAACAATGGGAGGCCAAAGCAAACGAAGTGGTTGATAGCTTACCTTCCCTCGATATTTTTAAGCAGTTTTTGGAGCATAAGTACAGGTCTTTGGAATTTTGTGATTCAAAAAAGGTTAAACCCGTCAATAATGTTAAATTAACCCATGTTCATGCTTGTACTGAGAAGTCATCGTCGTGTCAATTTTGTAAGGAGGAACACAAACTTTTAAACTGTAAGCAATTTTCTAAGCAAGATATTAATGCTAGAAGAAGTTTTGTTCAAAGCAATAAATTATGTTTTAATTGTTTAGGTCCCAAACATTCAGTGTATGTATACCGACAGTCAACGCAATGTAAAATTTGTAACCGAAAACATCATTCATTACTTCATCCCCCGAATAATTCGCAAAAGGTTTCTACTAACGAGCCTACTAGTTCAGTTACTAGAGAAATTGTGTCCACAGTAACTGAAACATAAGAGGAATCAAACACAGTTAGCGCCTGTTTTTCGAACATATCAAGTCAAATTCTCTTGGCAACAGCTTTAATTAAAGCTGAGTCGAGAACAGAACAATATATTACTATTCGATGTCTGTTAGACCAGGGCTCACAGGCATCTTTTATTACGGAGTCAGCTGTTCAAGCCTTAGGCCTGCAAAAGATACCAAACAAAATTTCGGTATCAGGTGTCGGGAAAGATAGTAATTCTTCAGTTTCATCAAAATATGCAGTTTTGATTAAATTACAATAGACTTATGATCCCACATTTATTATTGAAATTAAGGCTCATGTGTTGAACAAACTTACTAAGTTCCTTCCTTCAAAGAAAGTTTCTATGCAATTGTGGGCTGAGTTGTCGTCAATGACATTAGCAGATCCACAATTTCACATTCCTAGTAAGATTGACTTGCTATTAAGTGCGGAGATATACGGCCAGATATTAGTTGATGGTCTACGCAAGGGTCTACAAGGTTTTCCTGTAGCACAGAATACCCGTTTAGGGTGGATTCTTTCTGGTCGTATACAATCAGGAGATTCTGATTTATTAATTAGCAATCATGTTTTTAGTATGCACATTGTTCAGCACAGCGATGAGGACATTAATGTTCTTTTGAAGCAATTTTGGGAATTAGAATCAGATGATATTAAAACTCAACTCAAAATACTGACTCCGGACGAGACGCGTTGTAAAAAAATATTTTCACAAACAACCGTTAGGGATGAGACCGGTCGGTATGAAGTCCGTCTTCCTTTTAGTAACTACGATCCAAAGAGCGTATATGGCAACAGCTTAGATGTAGCTACTAGAAGGTTGCTCGCTTTGGAACGAAGATTGGATAAAAATCCTGATTTAAAGACTCGTTATTCTTCTGCTTTATTGGAATATTTAGATTTGAATCACATGGAGTTGTTAACAAATGCAGATAGACAAGCTCCAAAGGTATATTTGCCACATCACGCGAAGAAAAAACTACCACCAAGGTCCGAGTCGTCTTTGATGCTTCATGTCGCGGGGTCAATGGCGTGTCGCTTAATGATGACTTGTTAGTTGGTCCACGGTTGCAACCAGATTTGCGACACATCATAATGCGGTGGCGTCAACATCGTATTTGTATCATTGCCGACATTGTAAAAATGTATAGGCAGTTAAAGGTTGACAGGAATGATGCAAATTTCCAATGCATTCTGTGGAGAGATGATAAGGGTGAAATTCAACACTATAGAATGTTACGGGTTACATTTGGAACTGCGTCAGCTCTGTATTTAGCTGTGAGGACCCTACAGCAGCTAGCGTATGATGAATTCGAGAGCTATAAAGAGAGATGTCTTTTTCCTGGAAAAGATAAAGAGTCTAAATTAGTAGGGGAGAAAATTATCAACGATTTTTATATTGATGATTTCATGTCTGGAGCTTCGTCTGTTAATGAATGTGTTGGATATCAGATAACCTACTTATATTAAACCTATGCTCAGTGTCAGATATGGTATCCATAGCAACATGATTGTTTTATTGTGATTAATTTACAATGTAAAATAAACCTTACAGTACAAAATATCTTAATTATTTAACAAATTGGCGACAATGACTAGTAAAATAGAAAAACTTAAAAGGATTCGAATAGCAACACGTACACAATTGGATTGGATTAGTAGGCATGTTGAAAATTTAGAAAATATTTCACAATTTGAATATGACACAAGACTTCAGAACCTCGAATCTTACCAAAAGAAATTTGATGATGCACAAACACAAATTGAACAGCAAGTAAGTGATGAACTCTTACATAGTGAAATTGAAGAACGCACTAATACGGAACAAATTATCTTACAAATAAAATTAACTCTACAAAGTGCACTTTTACAAGCACAACCACAAGTACTTTATGAAAGATCGAATGTGACCCATTTGACCCAAATTCACCAAAAATTCAATTCCAACCATACACCGAAAAAGAAACATTTAAGCATTTCATAAAACGTTTTGAAATGTATATACAACTTATAGGTTGCACCGAACCCATCAATAAACTATATACATTGTTAACAGCATTGCCACCGGAATTACATCAAAAAGCATACGATTTATGCGCACCACAGGAACCAGCTGAAGTTGGAATTGATGTGATAATTAAGCTCTTAGATAATTATACTATTGACCCAAAAGCTAGCATATGGACTAAACAACATAAATTTATAACAAGAGTTCAAAGTGGAGATGAGTCAATCTTTCAATTTTCATCAGAATTAAAACACCTTGCCCAGGAATGTGAATTCTTCTGCAACAATTGTCACAAATCTATAGCAGATAATTTTCTAAGTCTTCAGTTCATTCAGTTCTTCAAGATGACAGCATTACTAAATATACCGATATCGTAAATAGAGCTTCAGTAATGGAGACTTCGAAGAAAGATTGTGCTGTTTTTGAACATGCGTCAAATGTTTACCAAATTGGGAATAGAAATTTCAAAAGAAATATTACCTATGGTTCAAAATCGTACGACAGAATTTCTACATTCCAAGATTTAAAAGGAAAATGTTTCCGCTGCGGTAGTCCAAATCACAGAGCGAATAACTGCAGATGTGTCAACGACACATGTTCAAAATGTAAGAAGAAAGGACACATTGGACGAGTTTGCTTACAAAAAAATAACTCAAGTAATCAAGTCAATGAAACGAACAATGAAACTGACAATGATAGCATATGCGACATTAACGCGATTACTTCAGTAAATACAAACAAATTTATGCTTACGGTTCTAATTGAAAATAAAAATATACACATGGAACTGGATACTGGAGCAACACTATCATCTATATCAATGAAGGATTTTGAACGATTAAATATTAATAAACGAATATTTAGAACGGACATAAAATTGAAGACCTACACAGGAGAAATTATTCGACCATTGGGAGTTACTTACGTCAAGTACAGTTACGACTCTGAAACAGCTTATGGGAAATTGTACATAATAAAACAAAATGTTGAACAAATTTTTGGTAGAGCCTGGATACAAAACGTCAAAATTGATCTTACAGATATAAAAAAAATCGACAGTGACGACCACAAAAAATTTGAGGACTTACTTACAGAATATTCATGTATTTTTGATGGAAAATTAGGATGTATTCCTAAATTTAAAGGACACATTTCACTGAAAGAGGGTGTTACCCCTATTTTTATCAAACCAAGACGGATTCCGTACGCACTTAAAGAGAAAGTTGAGCAAGAGATTGAGAGACTTTGTAAAGAAGGTGTAATCACTAAGGTAGATAATACGGAATGGGGTACACCAGTAGTTCCGATTGTGAAATCAAACGGTAGCATTAGACTCTGCGCCGATTATAAAGTCACACTGAATAAAGTTATTAAGGACGAACAATACCCGATCCCAAAAATAGAGGACATCTTTGCCAAGATGAATGGTGGCAAAGTCTTTTGTACATTAGACGTCCATCAAGCATATCTCAACATGGTGATGGATGAGGAAAGTGCAATGATGCAAACCATTAGTACACATAAGGGGACGTTTAAAGTAAATCGTCTTATGTTCGGTGTGAAGGTAGCTCCGAACTTATGGCAAAAGTTTATGGACAGGACTCTTTATAACATTAATGGCGTAAAATGTTTCTTTGATGATATTATAGTACAGGGGAACACAAATGAACAATTACTACAACGTTTAGAGATGGTCTTACAGAAACTAAAAGAAAATAACTTAAGACTCAACAAGGATAAATGCCATTTTTTTGAGAAGAAAATAAACTATCTGGGTCATACAATTGATGAACACGGACTTCATAAAAATAAGGATAAAATAAATGCAATTATCAAATCAGACAAACCACAAAATATCAATGAATTGAGAACCTTTCTAGGAATGGCGAATTATTATAACAAGTTCATTCCAAATTTAGCGTCACTTTCATATCCTTTGAACGAGTTATTAAAAAAGGAATCATCATTTAAATGGACAGAAGAATGTGAAAAATGTTTTAACAGAATTAAAAATGAAATTACGGCTGAAAAAGTCCTAATACACTTTGACCCTCATAAACCCCTTGTTCTTGCTACAGACGCTGGACCTACAGACTTGGGGGCTGTTCTCTCACATAGAATGTCTGATGGCTCGAATCGGCCTATTGCCTTTGCGTCAAGATCTCTAAGTGCAAGTGAAAAGAATTATAGTCAAATCGATAAAGAGGCAACTGCTATATTTTGGGGTCTTAAAAAGTTTTACCATTATTGTTACGGAAGGAAATTTACTTTAATTACGGACCATAAGCCGCTTACAACTATTTTCAACCCTCATAAAACACTGCCTTCAATGAGCACGATGAGGTTGTTCCATTATGCGCATTTTCTGTCTGGGTTTGATTATCAAATCGAATACAGAACCTCAAGGGATAATAGTAACGCAGACTATCTTTCACGGTTCCCGGTAGATGCACCGGTTTTCAAAATGGATCAACATTCGGCATTTCAATTAGCACAAATTAACACGCTGTCAATTAGTTACTAAAAATTACAAGAAGAAGCCGAAAAAGACCCCGGGTATAAAAAATTAATAGATGCCATGCTTGAAGGAAAAGACCTTAGATGTCTAGGACATAATAACAATGAATTTACGCTTCAAGAAATGCCTTTTCAAAGGAACAAGATTGATGATACCACCAACTTTGCAAAAATTTATTTTACAGGAACTTCACGCAGGGCATTTAGGTATACTCAAAATGAAACTTCTCGCCAGGAGCTACGTGTAGTGGAAAAATATCGATAAAGATATTGAGAACATGGTAAAAAACTGTCGTGAGTGTCGATTAAATCAGAATGAACCACCAAAATCTCAAACACACCACTGGGAAGAGCCGACAGCTCCATGGCAAAGGCTGCACATTGATTTCGCTGGCCCTGTCCGTAACTATTATCTTTTCATTGTTGTTGATGCAATGAGCAAATGGCTAGAAGTGATCCCTACGAAAACAACGACAAGTACATGGTGTATTAAGGCGCTGGAGGAAATGTTTACTAATTTTGGGTTTCCCTATACAGTAGTTACAGACAACGGCCGACAATTCACTTCAAATGAATTTCAGAATTACCTCAAGTTACACGGTATAACCCATAAAACATCCGCGCCATACCATCCGGCAACCAACGGGCAAGCTGAACGTTACGTGCAGACGATGAAAAGGGCATTACGAAGTATGGATTCAGAGGGTGGTGATGTACACGAAAAATTATTAACAATCAAATCACAATTACGCCGAGTACCAAGTAAACACACTGGAAAGAGTCCATATGATTTAATGTTTGGAAGGCCTATCCGAACGCAATTAGATGTTGCCTTAAGACCCAAGTCACGTCTCTCACCATCAAACACAGCAAATAGACCAGTCAAACGAGCTTTTGTACCGGGGGATCGGGTACAGGTGCGTGAGTATGGTTCCAGAATGAAATGGGCATTTGGTACTGTTAAAAGAAGATTAGGTGTCCTGCATTACGAGGTCCTCACCGATTCAGGAGTAATGCTGAAGCGCCACATTGATCAAATGCTCAGAACAACTATTCAAGCTTAGGCAATTGGGAGGGAGGACTGTTGGATATCAGATTACCTACTTATATTAAACCTATGCTCAGTGTCAGATATGGTATCCATAGCAACATGATTGTTTTATTGTGATTAATTTACAATGTAAAATAAACCTTACGTTAGTACAAAATATCTTAATTATTTAACAGAATGCATTAACATTATTGAAGAGTTAAAGAAGGTAATGCAACGGGGTGGATTTGAGCTACAAAAGTGGACAAGCAATAATAGGGAGTTAGCAGACCAGATTGGTATCTTAGATAAAAGGAATGAAATAGAGATAGGACCACAAAAAAGAAGAACATTATGAAGGTTTTGGGAATTACATGGAATAAAGAAACTGATAACATGGAATATTGTGTGAACCTTCCCGAAATAAATCATCCAGTTACAAAAAGAAAGGTAATCTTCGACATAGGTAAACTGTTTGATCCTTTGGGTTGGGTCTCCCCTGTTTTTGTCAAAGCCAAGATCATAATTCAAAAACTTTGGTTGTCGGGGATCGGTTGGGATAATGAACTGCAGGAATGGGTCAATTATAGGAAAGATTTAGAACAATTGACTGCGTTCCATATCCCGCGATGGACTCGTTTATCTCCTGAAACTCAATGTTTTGAATTACATGGATTTTGTGATGCTTCTGTTGAAGCATATGCAGCCGTTGTATATCTGAGAACTATAGATCAGGATGGTAATGTTGGTGTTAGTTTGATAATGTCTAAAACTAAGGTGGCCCCGGTAAAACAAGTAAGTTAAGTTTTGGCTTAAATAAAGGTTTGGCTTAAATCAAGATCTTTATTTAAAAATAGTCCAATCATAGATCAGATAAAAGAGATCTCAGGTGAAATGAAAAACCCATAATGGCAGCGCAAGACACCCCCTTTACTTGTGTCTGTCCACCAAGAACTGCAGGATCTACTTCAACTCTTAAATATTCTCATTAAAAAAGTGGGTCAGCTATGTGTCAGCTATCTGTCTGACATAATTAAACCTGAAATCGACTTGATTGTGAAACCAAAAACGAGTTATAATCAACATGTCCTAAATCAAACATGTAAAAATTTATTAGAATATATAAGTACAATAACTTTTATAAAATACTAGCTGTTGCCCGCGACTTCGTCCGCGTATATTTGATTTTATCACGCGGTCAACTGTTATACAACAAAAACTAAATAAAACAAAAATACAAAGTTTGGAACTTAACCTGGCCGGTGATTGAACCCGGATCCCTGCAGGCCAAAGGCACTTGCGGTACCATAAATTACCACTGTGCCACAGAGGTCGTTTGATCGATACGATCAGCAGAAATAAAACCGGCCAAGTGCGAGTCGGACTCGCGCACGAAGGGTTCCGTACCATTATCTAGCTAGTTCCTTATAATGCCTCTTTATAGACAACGTTCGACGTGGTTTGGTTCGGAACATAAACAAACAGTTTGTTTGGTTGACTTACACGGGAGAAAGCCAAGCTGACCGTGTGAGAAACAGCCGACGTTGAGGTCCACGTCGGCAACACGTAGCGTCTGCCCCTGGGCTTTGTTTATAGTCATTGCATAACAACACAAACTCACCGGGAACTGTACACGTTTGAAATGGAATGGGTAATTATTGGGAATCAGTGGAATTCGTGGTATAAAAACTCTTTCACCGACGCCACATCCCGCCAAAATCTCCGCTTCTATTATGTTAGGCTGCAGAGAAGTAACTTTCAGTCTTGTCCCATTGCATAATTTTGGGGGAATTAAATTTCTCAACAAAATAATTGGGACGCCAGTTTTTAAATTAATCTTGTGTGCTGTAAGTCCAAGAGCGTCTAGAGAATTAAGAAATTCAACGGTATAATTGGTAGCCTCATCTTGCTCCATTACTACGTGATAGAAGTATACTCAACTACTTCTCCTTCAACATTGTTGAGTATATCCAAGTTGATTCTTGCGGTTTGGTCATTTCGCGGAGTCAAAATTGCTCTTTCGCAAAGCCATGAGTTCTCATGATTTGTTATTTGATTTTGTTCACCATACACGGAAGAGATAAGTTCTTCAATTGAACTAACAGTGTGGCAGAGATTTTCAGATAAAACAATTTGCCCTTCTTCTTCCGAATATGTCCAAAACTATTATTGACCTTAAACCATAAACAATTTTCATTGACCAAATCATAGAGCTATATCAAAATACGTATTTCCTAAGCCAAATAAGAAGAAAACAATTTTCATTTACCAAATCGCAAAACTATATCAGAATCAGTTTTTCCAAAGCCAAGTTACGAAAAAAGAAACAATTTTTCATCAGAAACTATATATCAGAAGCCAAGTTACAACGTTAGCGCGTTGTAAAAACGAACAGCGCCATCTATCATATTTTTAGAGAACGATTCTGTAGTGTAGAATGGAACTAAAAATACTTATTATTAAAATAATATCTCGTTTTTTAATCACTTTTGGGAAAGTCAGAAGGTCGGTTTGAGATTTTCACAGGTTATTAAAGTTGTTCAAGTTCAGCCGGCCAAGTGTGTGTCAGGCCACCCATTGAATAGGGATCCGTAGCAATTTTCTTTCCCGCTGAATCCCGTCACTTTTATAGGATTTATACTTAATTCGAGCGGTAAAATAAAAAATTAGCATAAGGTAAGTACATAAGTTGTGTGTACTAAGATGTCCAAGTTACTATGGTTGTTTAACTATCCCACGGGAACCCTTTAATTTTCCGGAATAAAAAGTATCTAAGATGTTATATAAGATGCAAAAATCTACCAGGTATCATATCAGGCTATCTACCAGGGATATAAGATGCAAAATTTCATTGAAATCGGTCCAGCCATTTCGGAGATTAGCCCGTACATACAGACAGACAGACAGCAGACAGCGCGTCGTCGGGCGGGCGAAGGGTGTGACGTCATGCGCTAAGCGGTTAAGCGCGATCACTATTTAGGAACTCCCAAGTTTAAAATTCAGTTTTTAAGATATCGAAAAAATTCTTTCACTCATTTTTTTAGATTTTAAGCTTGTTTGTTATAGCTAATAAAAAAATTCACCCTCATCTTCCTCATTCTGCCTCAGAATGTATGGCCAGGCCAGCCTATATTGGTTTGGCGCCGCGCTCCGTGCCGGTACATGGCCGCCGCTAGCGCCGCACGCGCGCCGCCCGGCCCAGTCGAAAAATAGTCTAAAAAAGCCCATGTGTGAAAGAATTTTGGTTTGTGAGTTAAGATTTTCTTTTACTTTTATTCAGAGTTCGGTACAAATTTTGTGTAAAATTTAAGCGTGCCGTTTCTTATCTACGGGGGAGTTTTTTATGTGGGTTAGCATCGTTTTTTCATTTCGTGTGTCTACGCCGCAGCAGCCTGCAGGATATGGGTCTGCAAAGTGCGCCCTCCTGTGGGCTGCGCCCCTGGCAGCCGCCCCTCTGGCCAGCCCCTAGCTACAACTCTGCCCTCGAATGTGCCAATTTTAGCCAACACCGTTAAAATGGCCCAAATCAAATGGATACCAAATACTTTAACAGCAGTTACTGCAGCGTGGTAAAAAGTGTTTGTCAGTGGTGCGTACAATGTGCGTAGTGCGAGTTTTATCGAGCTTTACTCGATAACACGCATCGAACGCGTAAACGCGAATTTGTATGGAATTAGAGCAGTGCCATCTAGTAGTCACTAGATGAAGATGTCTCATTCTATAGCAGCTACTAGATGGCGATGCTCTAATTCCATACAAATTCGCGTTAACGCGTTCGATGCGTACGATCGAGTAGAGCTCGATAAAACTCGCACAGAATAAATAATAGGTACTTTAGTACTAGGTATTATTTATTCTGTGGTAGGTACAGTGTTATTTTTCGGTTACGAAGTAAACAACAACAATTGACAAAAACGTAACACAAAATTTTATTATCATATGAATGTAGATTACAATCTAGAATCTAGGCAGTACACAACAAAACTACATTTGTTATTTTAAGCCATTTATTAGACATAATTTTAATAAATAAAAAGTTTTACAAAGTATCTTACAGCATAACTTAAAGTTATTTTAATAAATATTTTTATACAATGTGAAGAATATTTGGCAGTCTAACTTTATCTGCTACTAAGAGACTTTAGTTTTACCCAAAAAATAATCACACCTTTACCACTCACGCCAATGATCGATCATCACGGAGAAGTCTGGAGCAGTATTTGATTTCCTGGTAGAAATCGTAGCTTGCCGTGGCAGTGGCACAATAAGTGGACTAGATTCCACTAGTAGATTGTATAGAATAACAGTGATTTCAAAGTTTAATAACCGGTCTGTGAATATGAAGCATGGATATGTAAAGAAAGATGCGCAAAGCTTGCGTATAGATGTCATACGAGTAGATTATATGTGGATGGGAAACATGTGAATACTTACGAAAATGAAGGTATAGGTACACCTGTACGACAAGTAAAACTAGGACACAATTTCGTGTCAAGAACAGAGGAAACTCGGAAGTTAAATTTTTTAGTTTTTTACAATCTTCTTAATAATATAAAATGAGAAGTTCCCATCTATAGAAGCACCCATAGCCGTAACCGCTAATGGTAGAAACGTGAAACTTCGACAGTTGTTTAAATTCAAAATGCAACCACACACTAAGAAGGGATATAAAAAAAATTAACCCTGAAGGTATGAAATAGGGGTTGCAAGTTTGTATGGAATCTTTTTTAAATTAGCAACGATTTTGATAAAACTTGAGATTTATGCTCTCAAAAACATTTCATTGAATACCTACGTATTACATTATTGGAATTCACCCCTTTAGGGTGCAAAATAGGGGTTGAAAGTTTCTACAGAAAATATTTAAAATCTGCTCCAATTTCTATGAAATTTATTATCCGAGCTCCTAAATATAAATAACAGTTTTCTATACCTATTATAGGCTACAAAATTCTTTTTCCTACGGGAAAATATAATAACGCGGGCGAAGCGCGCTATAACAATCGAGAAGTTTATTACTTTTTATTCGCTATTATTATAATTGAAGTGAAATAAAATAAAAGTGTGAAAGTCATGAAAATATCTCAACAAATAAAGAAGTTTTAAGGTTCCAAGTTCCGATTAATGTGCGATTTGAATAATCAACTACGTTAAGCCCTGCACACTTTAAAGTTAATTTCTAGATTTAATGTCTTGAATTATCCTAGAGGTCATTAAATTAAGACAACAAAAGCATCTTTAAAAAAATATTTTATAAAAACATTTTTGTTTGCATAAAAAAATGGCGATAGGTAACAGACAAACTTTTAGTGCCAACCTCGCAAGTGAATTTGTTTTCAAAATGTGAACTTCGTGGGATGGATGTAGGTATGTACCTACTTATCTTATCTTATTTTTTAATTCTATTCTTCAGATTAATTTATATATGTATATATATAGAGTCCAGCTAATGAAAGCTGAACGTGTCATTTTTTTAAGTTGCAACACAGTTACAATTTCCCTTTGTAGGTAAGTTGAACATGGTGCTATTAATATTAATACTTTGTTGGAGTTTTTGTTGGTACTTACTTACTAGTTATATCTGATTCAGTTTGATCAAACTTGTTTTTTTGTAATTTAGCTTAGGGTTTTGGTACAGAGCACAAACCTGAGCCAATATACATAAATATGCGGCAGACAACGCAGGCGCGGATCCAGACCTCAAAAAAGGTTGTGGTCACATCCACCCAAACATCGGCCAAGTGCGAGCCGGAGTCTGGACTCGCTCATAATCGTATAGTGCATTCCTACAAAGGAGATGTTTACAAAACATATCACGCCCTGACCAAAATTCATAGTCTTTTTTATTAAGGTATTAGATATACGAGTAATATCATCAGCTTATTGATCTCACTAAACCGTGAAAGTGTGACGTCACAAGTTTATTAGGGTTGTGGGCATGCCCATCGTGCCCACAACGGTGGATCCGCGCTTGAGAAAACGACACGAAGTTAAGAAAAGCGCAAGGTTGCAAGCAAAAATATTTCTGACGACGGTCTCCACGTAAAGTAGTTATCAAATACTTTACAAGTATCCCCTACTTTACAAGAGAGCTATTCTTAGCTTAGATTTGGATTTTTATTTAACAATTAAATATTACATAATGGAAATATTAAGTGGTAAATTTATTGTTTTAAAAATCCAAATATAAACTATATAAGAATCGCTCTCCTGTAAAGTATAGGATTTACAGTTTCGATAGTTTGCGTGGGGACCGTCGTAATTATAAAAAAGCTTTTCATAGCATTTTAACGGAGGATTGGAAAAAAATACAAAACATGGCTGTGCTTCACGTTAAAAATCAGTACAAGACCCGGGATAGGATCACCGAAGAGATGAAGTAATTTATAATAAGCGTCAACGATGATGAGTCAAGAAGCTCAGATGAATCAGATGTAGGTGTTGAATGTATGGAAACAGTTATTAATTACAGTGAATAAAATAAAATCTTTATTAATGTTTTTTTTTTATTTTGCTTACAACTTTATGTATCTATTAATGATTAGTTTTCAACATTTCATAGTGCAGTAAGCTCCCGTTCAAGCTATACATTTACGCTACGAAAACCGCCACTATTACGAGCGACATAAGAACGGTCCAAAGGTCAAACAGTATAGCTTGATAAGAAGCTTACTGTACTTTTTTTAAATTTCTATCGAAATACGAGTATGACAGAAATTAAGTAATTTTAATTTTAATGTCTAAATACCGCGATTTTTTATCTTTTGACATCTAAGACAAAATGGCGGCAGTTGATGTTTCCTTTGCCACCGCAGTGACCATGTATAAAAATTACAAAATATAGTATTTATGTATTTAGCATAGATAAGAAAATCCCTTTTGCAGGAAAGAAATGGAATGTAATTGTACAGAAATAAAATAGAAAAGTGTTAGAATTAAAAATAGAAGAAGGTTAGTTAATTTTTAATACAGTTGCTCAAAAAGTGGTATATTGCAGGGCTATTTAGTGTGCGGGAAGGTCACCATTAAGCACGAGTGCTTTTTCTTTACCAAATGTCAAATGTCTAAAATCTGACACACATTTTGCTTTTTTCCTGTTTTTTTTCTAGCATGCTAAGTTAAGATTGCGCTAAATAATCTGACTGGTCTACCAGATTTTGTATTGTAAAAGCATGCCTTAAAAGCAAAGCATAACAAAAAGCACGGCCGAACCTTGCTTTTAAAAACACGGCAAGCAAAGCATAACACGCATTTGCTTTGTATCTGCTGTGTACGTACGATGACATATTTGGCGCCATTTTTTCTAAAATTTATAAGAAATAAATTACACAATGGTTGTATTTATTGTTTCATTTTCTCGCAACTGTATTTAAAAAAGTTATTCAATACACGTGCGGGACTGTCATTTCAATTCGTTCCGACTGTCAACCCTCGCCTTCGGCTCGGGTCGACATTTTTGTCGGTACTCGTTGGAATGACAGGCTTCCCGCACTTGTAGCGAAATAGTACATTATGATTATTATTTAGCGGCTGCAGCAGTCAATCATAATTATTCGTAAATCTCAATCAGTTAGACGGTCACTCATTATCATAATTTTCAGCCTGCACCACAGATATACATACATATTAATCATATAATATATTACTGTTAAAACATTATTAGGGTTCCGTAGCCAAATGGCAAAAAACGGAACCCTTATATATTCATCATGTCTGTCGGTCTGTCCGTCCGTATGTCACAGCCACTTTTTTCCGAAGCTATAAGAACTATTGTTAAGAGTGGACTGTATGTAGGTACTTGAGTTAAACGCAGGTTTCTTTGTGATAATTTTGGAGCTTTATTTACTTCTTGCAAGACGACTTTCACTGACTGACTACAACTGACTACTATTTAACAGTATTCGGCCCTATATTTATACACTATCCCTTGGTTCGCGGGGGGACATCCCGCCCGCGGACCAATCAGAAGGGGCCGAATTTATTTATCATTCATGGGGAATTGGCGCGCATAAGCCTCGCCGACGTCCGCTAGTTAGTTCCGGGTCCCCGCTACTTGCGAACTGTCGTCAACAACTATACTGTAAAAACTTGGTAAGTAGGTGTATTCTGTGAACCGCATTAAGATTTTCACACAAAAATAGAAACAAAAACATATGGATAGGTCTTCAAAAATTGAGGTTTCTAATATAATTTTTTTCTAAACTGAATAGTTTGCGCGAGAGATAAAATTTGTGTCCCCCCCCCCCCCTGTAACTTCTAAAATAAGAGAATGATAAAACTAAAAAAAATATATGATGTACATTACCATGCAAGCTTCCACCGAAAATTGGTTTGAACGAGATCTAGTAAGTACCTAGTTTTTTTAAAACGTCATAAATTGTACGGAACCCTTCATGGGCGAGTCCGACTCGCACTTGGCCGGTTTTTAAACTAATAAAAATACTTATCAAAACATTATCAATAGTTTATTAAAAAATGAAGTAATATAATATTTTAGATACGTAGGTATACAATTTTGATTAAAAATTATAGGTCTTACATACCTACATCCATTGGCGTAGGTATAGGGGGGGGGGGGCTTGGGGTCCGGACACCCCCCATAGAAAATCAACATACACTAGATAGAATGAACTTTTCCTTCCATGTATCAGTATCTGGACCCCCCCTCC
Organism: Schoenobius gigantellus; assembly: GCA_963935595.1. Classification (NCBI taxonomy): domain Eukaryota; kingdom Metazoa; phylum Arthropoda; class Insecta; order Lepidoptera; family Crambidae; genus Schoenobius; species Schoenobius gigantellus. The sequence goes on along the minus strand of OZ012541.1, from coordinate 40,599,654 downwards.
CCCCCATCGAATAGATAAATCTACGCCTATGCCGACATCATGATGAAAAGTTATTTGAAATGTTTAGTAATTCGGTTAGGACTGGAGCACATGACGTTGGGATGTAAAACCGTAAGTGAATAGAATTTTTCTGATGATAGGTTAGTAGTAGATTCGTAGACATTAAACTCTATAGACAATAATAGAGTTTAATATCTACGAATACGACACGAAGAGGTAAAATTCTACTAGAATATAACTATCAAAAGTGCTCAACATTTTGTCAATATATTTACTATGTGTTTTGAACATCTATAATAATTTTTTTTTTTTTAATATATTTATGTTACCTTTTTTCCTATTTTTGTTAAAATTAACTATAGTATACGAAAACAAAGTCCACGCGGCATTACTTATCTCTTATATCTATTATTCTACCTTGTGCTTTAGAGTCAATAAAATGCGTTGAATCGTAAACTCGAAGGAATGGTGTGGAGCATCAAAACGTTAAATGCGTATCGTTGGCATCTACATCGAAGAGGTTTAGGTCAGTATCCTTCGGTTGCCCCGTTGGTGCGCGTCAGCGGGCGCGCTTGGGCGGCGGCGGCGGCGCCGGGCGGTGCGGCCGCCGCTTCCTCGCCGCGCAGTAGGCGGCGGCCAATGCGGCCAGAAGTAACGCCGCGCCCGCGCAGCCGCCGGCCACCGCGCGCAGCCGCCCGTACGCCGGCACCGACAGCGTCGCGGTACCCCGAGCCGCGCCGCACGACACCCGCGCCACGTACGCCGCTCCCTCCTCCATGTCGCCATTCACTGTGGGATACGAAAGAATAACCACAGCTTGGATTTATAAAAGGCGTAAGAAAATCTATTTAGCCCGTCGAATAATTAATAAATACCTATCGAATGTGTATTTTTTATCGTTCGGTGGCTTAGATCATTTAGCCTAAGTTCGGTGGCGCTGTGGACTCGGCACTTCCCTTCCAACGTTTGAGGTCCGGGGTTCGAGACTGCCATGTTCTAATGTGATTTATGTTTTTCGAATTTCATATGTACCTACATTTGTCTGACGCGCCTTCGGTGAAGGAAAACAGCGTGAGGCAACGTGCAATACTTGCATTACAACTGCGAAGAAATTTAAAGGTGTATGTGCAATCGACTACGACTAATCCGCACTGGGCCAGCGTGGTTGACTAAAACAGGGTAGGCTCGAGCCCCTTAATGGGGACGTATATGATTGACGTTCGAGGTCCGGGGTTAGAGACCGCCATTGTACCAATTTGATTTTCGTTTTTCGAATTTCATATAATACATTTGTCTGACGCTCCTACGGTAAAGGAAAACAGCGTGAGGCAACGTGCATACACCTGCGAAGAAATTTAAATGTGTATGTGCAGTCGATTAATCAGCACTGAGCCAGCGTGGTTGACTAAGGCCTAAACCACCACCACCTAAATACTCAGAATTGACATATTCTGTGTCATATAAACCCAACATAAAGTAAGTTATTTACTTATAGCCTCTAAAAACAGGGATTGAATATTGGACTGAATTCTCTTCTCTGGACTAGAATTAATTTGTATTTGGAACACAAAAACAACGAGCGAACGAACGAGGAACGAGCTTAAATTTTGATAGAAAAGGATAGAAATACCTATAGTTAAAATGAAAAAATAACACTAAAATATATTAAAATCAAACAGAATTTTAATCTCGCGCTCGCTGTGTTCTTTACATTTAATTTTGTTAGTTTTATGGCCGATTTCATCAACCATAACTTAGTTTAGGAAGCCCCTAAGACATATGCTGTCACTTTTTGTCTTTAATGAAAAGAATGTGACAGCATGCTACCAGATGCTACCTAAGAGTCACCTAAGCTAAGAAGAGGTTGGTGAAAATGGCCATTAGTTTTCCAAGTTAAAAAAGCAAACGGATTTAAGCACATCCAACCATACTTCTGTATAATGTTTAGTCAATACAGAAGTTTCGTCGCTTCTTCAAGTAAAACATTTTTTTTATGGATGGCCCGGCAAATGACCTCCTTCCGCCTGATGTTAAGCGGTGAAAGAGGCCCAAATGAGTTGACAGATAGAGTAGGGACGACATCCACTATCCTACCTGCCCGACCCTTGCCGGCCCAAAATAATTTATGATTATTTTCATCAAAGACATTATAAGAGTAATGTCTTTGATTTTAATCAATATAATAATAATAATAATAATTTTTATATTTATATTGTAAAAAAATGTATATTTAAGAAAGAAGGTTAATAAAGATCATAATAATAATAAAATAATTTATTTACAACTCACAAGGTTCATTATATATCTACCGAAGTACAAATTAAGCCCATCCACACAAGACAACAATTAACCTTGTGAGAGTCTGGAGTCCGAACTAAGTCGAAACCTGTGCTACAGATCTCCAGGCTCCCCTCCTCTTCATAACGTTAACAATTACATTAGAGATAAGCTTTGCAATGCAATGATTTAAATCAAAAATAAAATTAAGCTAATTTAAGCCCTCACATAATTATTTGTGTATGAACGAATGTGAGCGTGAGTATGAGTTACTTTTATCTATGTTTATAAGTATGTATGTTTGTGTACGAGTTATCATGTACTAAGATGCTAATTATATATACTTAATGTCTGCATGAAACAGCTGAAATTTTATTTGTTTGTAATCACTAAACAACAAAGTACACTAATGATATAAGTAGTTATCAGAATCTTAATCTTCCAGATAAAGAAGAAATTTTTTTGAAAATAATGAAAAAAATTTAATAAATGATGCAAAGTATTATTTTATAACCAAAAGAAGGCCCTCAGTAGCTTCATAGGATAGTGCGCCTAACCAATCGGTTAGTTTCTTTTTTAAGTTAATCTTAATAATAATATATGAATTAATTTTCCTTGGGGATAAAGCAGTCTTAGTCTTGGGTGAGCTTAAATCTCTCGCTACATTCAGGAGTCTAGTCTTAAATCCATCGCAACGCTCAGGATTTAATTATTTACCACCCTTGGGCTATTTACCACACGTGAGAGTTAACCATAGAGTCCTTCGTTACGCTCACGATTCAAGTCTACACCCGTGACATAAAACACTGCTTCATCCTCTTGGTTAATAATCTCCCTACAATTAATTGACTTTTGGAATAACTCTTACTGGTTATTGTTCTAAAACGACAAAAAGCTATCTTTTTAAAAGAAGGATATCGCCGTCATTGAAAATTCCGAAATCATTAACATGGAAGTTTATTTTTATGGTGATACAATACGATTTTCTTCAATATTCTACTTAGGTTGTTGAGTTTCTTATTTTGCAGTATAAAGTAATTTTTTCCACAGAATTCTACACCATTTCTTTAAACTGAAAGCTCAAATATGTAATATTTTCTCAGGTTTTAAACTAGCTTGGCCTTAATATCAGATGGGCCGAATACTTGTTTGTACTTAAATGTCAGACAATGGGCTCTATGTGATCTCACCATGCACAGGATCACGACACGACATTTTTAACTGCGGCCTTCTGTGAGGTGAAATTATTCACGTATTTATGTGTGCAATTGGGATGATGACTGAATTCTAATTTTCACGTCTCGTCATAAAATATTAAAATACCGTAGAAATAGATACAATCCTGTGAAATTAGAATTAAAATCGGCTTAGAAATACATTAGATACAAGCATTTTAAGTTGTTAATTTAGAGGCGATTAGACATAGAGATCCGACAACAACCGTGACGTCATTGTTTAGTACTGCTATATAAACTCCATGTAAATTGCCGTTTTGCTAGAAAGAGATGGAGAAAAATCTTTAATACCTTATATCTTGGTTGTTTTTTAGTTATTCGATAACCGATTATTTTTTCATTTAATAAAATGAATGAGCTTCTATTAAAGCAAAAAAAATATTTAGTCATCTAGTCATAATTTTGAGGTACCAGCAACCTCACAGGATTAGTAGCAAGCATCATTAACTACAACGTTTGTTCTACGACTTTTGATAATTTGTTAGATTTTACCTTCATACAAAAATAAATATTCATTTAAGAATGTTGCATAGCGTTGTCTTCCGTCGTCGTTTATAAATGAAACATAGACTTATCAATGTCACGACAGTGCAATAAAAAGTTGAAAATTGGTTTTTGTTCAATGTATTGAGTTATCTTAAAACTCGAAAAACAAACGTAGTTAATGATGTTAGCTATCTAATCCTGCAAGGTTGCCGGTACCTCAAAATTTACCCTGTATAAGTTTGTTTTATATTAGTAGTTCGAACTTGACATTTTACCTAATACGTAGTCGTGTGTGGTATGTATCGAATCAAGTAGTTGATCGTCGCGCAGCCATCGCACCACGCAAGTGGCGCCACCAGTTGGGGGACGCCACGTGACCAGCGCACCCTCCTCCAGCAGCCGCACGCTGACCGCCAGCTGGTCATAGCCGGTCTCGTACGACTCGTCCGACCCGTCCGACCCTCTCGGCTCGTTCGACTCGTACGCCTCGCCCGTCCCGATCGCCTCGGTCACTTCGGTCGTATCCGTCGTCGACTCGTACGATGTGACGGTCTCATCAGCCTCGCCATCTGTAGAACATGCACCATACAAACGTTATTGAAAAATTTCTAAATAAATAATTCATAAAATTATTAAGCATAAAGGGTGTATGTGTATGTAACGGAACACCTAAATAATTAAATAATTAATGACCATTTTTACCAACCTCTTTTTTCCAGATCTAAGAACAAACACCTGTGTGCCTAGTGCGAGTTTTATCGAGCTCTAACCGTTAACACGTTAACGCGAATTTGTATGGAATTAGAGCAGCGCCATCTAGTAGACACTAGATGAAGCTGTCTCATTCAATAGCAGCTACTAGATGGCGCTGCTCTAATTCCATACAAATTCGCGTTAACGCGTTCGATGCGTACGATCGAGTAAAGCTCGATAAAACTCGCACTGCGTACACTGGAGTCCACCTACAATCTTTCTAACCTATATGCCCCTTAAATATTATTTCGGCGTTCAGTTAATGTACCATAGCTACCTGCCGATCGCTAGTCAACTTGGACGTTCGTTGTAACTTTATAAGTACCTTTATCCGATAAAACCAGTCAATTAAGGTTTGGAGTCAACGCCAGTGGCATCCATGTGCGCAGGCTACAGTTGGGATGATCGAGAAAATCGAACTGAACTGCGAGTACCTGCCGTGGAAACGAAGAGCGGCTTGCTGAAGAGGCCGTCACCCAGCGCGTCCTGTGCGAGTACTCGCAGCTCGTAGGCGGCAGGCGGCAACGCGCGCAGCGAGGCGGAGGTGGTGCCGCGAGACAGCACCTTCAGCGTACGCCACTCGCCCGCGCCGCGCGCCCGGTACCACACTTGGTATGAGACCTCCTCACCCGAGTGGCCTGCCGAACCATCGTGGCGCATTTTTATGTAAACAGCTGTCAGTTGTACAATGAATATAATTGTGGAACTGAAAGCTGTTTACGTGCTGGTTTGATGAATCGTTAAAATGATTACTATCGAAAAATCGCAGCGTCAATATTTCAGGTATGTACAAAGAATTCAATCATCGAATAGAAATCCCGCCCCTTGAGCCCGCTCGATAATTAATGTTATATTGAGTGCAAATAATCTGAGAATTGAGGCAATTCCATTGGTAGATCTAAAAGCAACTACGCATATACTGAATAAAAATTCCTCAATTCTTTTTTTATTTCTTTTACCTGCATGCGGCTGCCATTTGGCTCGCAGTACCAGAAGAGGTACGAGTTCCCTATGTCAGAAAAGTGTCCGTAGTAGTCCGATTGGTACCAAATCACTAAACTATGTATTTCTAGCATTTGCGCCGTGCTGTTAACGCATGTGTCCTGCCCATGTCTCTGTTATATAATGGTCTAAATTGAATATCTCTTCCAAGCCCTAGCTCCCGACCTCCCGTGCTGTGATCGCGTGTGTTCTGTCCACAGAACACGGAAAGAGGTTAGAAGGGCTATGTGGGCGGGGCACGCGTAGCCACAACTATGACTAAATGCTCATACTTGTGGCCCCGCAACACGAACGCGTTGTTTAATCACTCATGGACAACTACAGTGAGTGTATCGTGAAGCGCGGCGCTATAAATATAAAAAAATGCCTTCTTGTGCTATAATTACTTGTAAAACAAGAAGTCAGGTGTCAAGTGTAGCTAAAGAAGGAATTTCTTTTCATCGGTAAGTAGTAAATTGATCATAATGACCATATTCCATAGATCATAATGTCAAAATCCACCAAAACTAATCATAACGATAAGTTACATAATATTTTTCTAAAAAAAATACATTACCGACAATGTACGCACGCGATTTTTGCCATATTACTTAGAGCGCGTAATGTAGTACACTGCTTTCGGTAGTGACGCATTTGGCTTAATGAGCATTAACGCAGTAGTCGCAGTACAAGGGATAGTGCCGTGCTAATCAAAAAACGCACGCATTACATTTTATCGATAAATGTATATTTTTAAATATTTGTATAAAGTAAAAATAACATATTATTTGTCACTTAAAATGCCATAATAATAATTATTACTTATCGATAATACAGAATGTTTGGCGAAGCTAACACCTATCCTTTCTAACATCCTATTCATATAAGTACGGCGATGTAATCAAAGATTAAAATTGTAAAATTAATTTCAATTTTCACAATACAATTAGTTCGATTAGTAAAAAAAATATGGGCAAATTCTAAATTTCTAAACTAATTTTACAACTTAGAATGTTTAATATCACCATAATATTTATATGACTATTTTAGCATAGGTAGGTGGCTAGCTTGTCATATCATGAATACTAGACACGCCGTTAGGACGCCGCGCCGCCGCCCGTGGTAAAGTGGTCAGTAACGGAGCTTTACATCAAGCAGTCCAGGTTCAAATCCTGGCGGGAACAAATGTTTGTGTTAGTCTTGTTCTTATTCCTACGTTAGTTTGCGTGATAAACACGAACATTTGTTCACGAGTCTGTTGGTGGTTTTTGTATTGATTTATTTATTTTGAATATATTTTACTATCAATTATACCCTTTTAATAACTGTTTTTGGACATATTATTTTAGTTTTCCTAAAAATCCGGATATACGCAAAAAGTGGATTGACGCAACAGGTAGAGAAGAATGGATTCCTACTAAGTCAAGCACCATTTGCTCAAAACATTTTAGTGAAAATGATTTTGATATAAAAAATCTGGGAACAAGTATTTAAAAAACAGTGTAATACCACATGAAAAAGTCGTGTATTTGTATTCTGCAGTATGTATTATAATTTTTTAATGATATCAAATAATGATTGCAATATCAGTAAGCCAACTCTTTTATGTTTAAGATAAATGATGCGAGAAGTTCTACTTCGTCGTTAATCACAGAGAAATTAAACAATGGTAAATCATAAAAACGTAGTCTTACCATAAGAATAACTAATAATACGAGTATAGAAGCTAATCTCCTTTGTGGGTGCGCCAAATGCCGCTATTTGCATACCTACAGCGCCCTTCCCCCTGTAACGCCCCGCAGTAGTCTGCGGACGCCGCTAGGGTCACCACATGGACGTATGGCTACCACTACAATATTTTTTATATAGGTACCTCCATATTTTACATCAAATGAGAAACTGAGCATACACCGAGTCTTATTGATTTTGTACTTCAAGTGTAGCGAGCGAGCGACTATCTTTAGCAATAGTACGCACATTTTTAGTTTTTTTGATTCCGTAGTTATAAGAACCTGCCTATTTTTGATTTTCTTTATCTTCGGGCAAATTGTAAAACTTTAAATTTGGGGTTATTATGGCATTGTTTTTGCACCCATAAACGCAACAATAAGTCGGCATCGCGGCGATTAGGTAGATAGCGGCGCGCGGGAAGAAGTCACGTGCGTGCGGGATGCGGGATGCGGTGCGCCTTGCGCGCCTTGACTGGCGATTCCGTTTATTTAAAATGTAATAGTCAATTAATAAATCCGTAATTATTTACAGTTCAATGTACCGTCAAGTAATAGCTCAAATGCATCAATACCCAGGAAAAAAAATAAAAATACTTGTTTCTAAAGAGACTGTTATGAAACGACAAAGAAAAATAATTAAAAAAATAATAGCACAAAATCGACGTTTGAAAAAAAAGTATACAAAATGGAAGATATTATTAACGATTTACAGAAAAAGTTTTCATTAAGACATGAAGATTTGAGTACTTTAAAAAACACAAATTTACAGGTAAATATTTACTTTACAAATATTTACTTCTCCATCCAACCAAAATATCCTAACAACTAAACTACCGCACGTCCGTTTGTCAGATTATCCATTCTAGTTTATGCTTTCGGACCGGTGCATTATAGTATTATAGTTTTTCTTTTATTTTACGTCTAACCTACAACATTTTTGAGCTAAAAAGCTATAATTTTGTTTCATAGAAACAAAATATTACTTGAATATTATTAATTATAAACGTATAATGAAAGTAATAATTATTTTTTGGTTTTATAAATATTTCAAATGCTTAAATTGCTGGCAATATTTAATATCGATAACTATTCATCGATGTCAATCACTAAAATAATGTTATTTGTACACGCGGCTCTGGACGTCAGTGAATTTCTGTGAATGAGGAGCCCAGTGAGCGTTGTGATTGGTTCAGCCCGATTTCGCGCGACTTTCCATGGGCGGTGCAAGGAAAAGAAGTGGGAGCAAAACTGGCGACAGCGGTTCCCGTACAAACGGTGCATGATTGCCTTTCTAACCTTTTTCTGTGTTCTGTGGTTTTGTCTGTACAAAGTATCTGTATGAGTAAATTATTATCTGGCTGCCGAGATAATGCAATTTTAAGAGGATATCGTACAGACCGTTTTTCCATACAAACGTAGTCCCCTGTTTCCTTCCTGGATAATGGCACTAGTTGCTCTATTTTTTCCAATAAAATCAATGGCCACTATAAGCATGTTCCTATGTTTTCCTTCTTTTATTAAGTTAATTATTAAAAGAACCTTCAAACCGGAACCTTCAAAAACCTAAAAAATGGACCTAATTTTCTATTGTATTCAAACGTTTAGCAAACCAATTGAACAAGATTATATGAAAAAAGCAAAACATAGAAACACAGAAAAGCCTTGCTTTAATTTTTAACGCAAAAAGTAATGATATTGGTCAATTTTTCGCGGAGAAAACAGGGGTCTACGAAACATATATTTCGTGTACTTTTCATAGGTATTTTCGGTCCAAGCTGCAGTTGTCCCTATCGCACTCAGTTCAGTAATTCGGACACACAGCGCGACAGCAATACATTTTACAAATACCTATTTTTGAATTCTCTCGACCTTGGTGTTTCCTCTTAAGTCCCTAGAATAAATGTAGAGTTTACGGTATAGTTATTTAAATTTTGCGTTAATATTGGTGAAATCGGGCCTTATAGTGTGATTATTTTTGTCACCAGTTTAGTTGTAAATGAAACAACTTTTTCATACCGCTTCTACCTATGTCTTATCGCTTTAATTTTCAAACTGAAGCTGAACTTTTGGTAACTATTGGGAAGATACTCGTATTAAAATAATTTAGTGCTCTCATTCCGTTCACTAGTTTAGCTACCTACTGTTATTTTTATTATGTATGACTGTGCTTTATGCTCGCTTGGTACTCGCGTAAACCTTTTCCTGGCTGCGGCCTTGCACGTGGTCACCGTAGTCTCAAGCGTGGTCGTAGCTGTGCGTGTTTACCTGGCTGCCAAGACAGGTGCAGACTAGAGCCCTCGCGCCGCGCAGTCAACGCGTGCGGCGCGCGCGGCGGCAGGTTTTCAACTCGCAGCTCCGCCTCGTGTGCTCCACTGACGCCAGCACAGACGTAGACGCCGCGGTCGCGCTCGGCCACGCGCCGGATGTTGAGCCGGCCGCCTTCCACAATGAACCGCTCCGGTGGCAAAGCGCTGCCGTCTTTCTGCCGGAACACTGTGTTAAGTACTTTCGTGCACTTGAATAGACCCTGACCGTTGCGTTGCTGTTTTTGCTCATTTTTTGGATGGAATCATTTATTAAATTACAATGTTACTCGTTTATAGATTTCTGAGATTCATTATAATAGAAAAAAATATTGTAATATTTTTAATCATGTTCATAATATGTTTGGGTTTATAATATTTCATTGTTCAAAATTGCAAATTTAATGAAATATGTTTTGTTTGCGTAAAATTAACAGTTTGAATGATATTCTTGTTACAAACTTCTCTAGGCAACGATAAAGTTTCGAACATTATATCTACCTACCTACCTAGCCTGTGTGTTAGTGTGTTACCTAAAATTATTAAAAAAGAGAAAAATACTGTATTTTGTTTGCACGAGAAATATGACTTTAAATGAAACAACATCTTCCCGGATTTGAATCACATATACATATTTTAATTATTTATCCCGGCGACGACGTTTTGTAAGCTTTTCTTTTATAAAAATATATTGTAATATCCGTACATAAATTCTATTTTCGCCCCACGTTGGGCGCCACGTTGGAGTGTTTTTGACAAAGTAGGTAGAAGATTATTCATACATACACAACACTTCATTGCATGACAAAATTACATTACGCAGCAAATAACAAAGAATATAAAGCAATATGTGGCCTTATTGCTGCACAACAATCTCTTGCAGGCAACCATAGAATAGATATAGGGATAATTAAAGGAAGATAGACAGAAGAAAGGTAGAATAGTGTACAATTTTTTGCGTTAGTTATAGAAATCAGATAGAAGTCGTACGCTATTTGGCTTCATATGTGAATGTTCATATTGTCCTCTATTTTTTTAGCAGGTATGCCAAATGTCGTATTTTTGGCATATATAGGTAATATACCAGAACACAATTAACCAAGTGAAGTGACACAATCCATTCATACTCTAAAGACAGTCTATACATCAGTAAACATGATTACTGATTGGCTTAAGAATATGAACGACGCAATTCAATAACTTGAGGTGTGCTTTAACCGTTGAGCACTTTGATATACCTTGGTCCAAGTGAATGGGGGCGGAGAGTCGCAGGGAAGCGAGACATCGGCACCGAGCCGCGCTACGTGCAGACTGCTCCCCGTGTCTGCTGCATTTGCCGCACCCGCCGCACCGGCCGCCGGCTGCTGCACGCGCACTCGCACCGCCGGCGAGGCACCTGCCGTCCCCAACGAGTTGTACGGCGTGCACGAGTACAGGCCCTCGTGCGAAGAGTCCACCTACACCGCGACACACAATATATCAAAGAGTGGACGAATTTTCAAAGATAGCGATGCTAGGCGAGAAAGAAATGCCAGATTCTTGTGTTACGTCGTAGAAAAATCAGGTGGGAATCAGTCCGTAAATGGTGACATTAATACATCAACCACCGGGTGCATGACCAAGTGTTTTTTTTTCAGATCTGTTACTTACTAATGAACCAATTCAGACTGATCTACATCGAGATTGAGATTTTTTGCACTAGCCTAACTAGCTTAGCCCCAAGTTGGATCGGTATCTTGAGATAATTTGTGAAGTATGTACAGCCTACTTTGTTGTCAATGATGTTGACATGTTTTGTCACTGTCGCTTTAACTGACACAACTCAATTATCTTGCATTTAAGATTTACGTGTATATTTTAACTATTTCCAATATTCATTAAATAATACAACAGTTGAGAGTTTTATACATTTAGTTTATTCTTCTAAAATTGTCTATCACACTGTAATAACAATTTCCACTGCATCACCTGCCTACACAGCTTCAAATGTTGATAAAATTTAATAACGCTAGGTTCACTCAAAATGCGCGCAATATAGGACATCAAATCTCGGGGAGAATACTATAGCAGACCTGTATTGTTTAAACGGGTGCATCCTTAATTTCTTTTCCACAGAGATTTAGGGGCGGGTTCAGAGCCTTCGCGCTAAGAAACATTTTCGCTCTTACCCCAGTCAATACCTTAGAGCGTGACATTTGGCTTTAACAACCGGCCCGCTAAAGACCTAGCTTAGACTGTTAGAGCAAATTACAACCGTACAATTATCGAATATGATGGTTGAAAAATGCTTTGACGTTTATTCCAGAAATCCTCTTATATTAATTAATGATTTTGGAGCCATAATCTATTTCGTCATCTGTCTGCTAGACAGAAAGTGAATTGATCATGCGAAAGAGGAAGATATCAAATATTATTGCTGCAATGCGTTCTACACCTCAGAGCACGTTGAATAACGACGAACAACTACACTCCAAGGTACTGAACGCGATCCTGTTATCTAAGTATCGTACCTGATTGAAGAGCAGGCTCCCGTTCCTACTGTAGAAGACGCCGGGCACGTTGTAGGGGTCAAACAGGAAGCCGTCTTTTTCCCAGCGCAGGTTGGTGAGTGGCGGATTGGCGCTGAAGTGGCAGTCCAGGCTGGCCGGCTCGCCCAATGGCAGTACGCGCTCTTCCGGCGCGTACACCACCTTCGCTTTATCTGTTCACAGTTCATTTTCTAAATCACGTATTCAGTCTCAATTCATTCAGTCTCAAAAGAATAGTAATGAAGAAAAATTTAGGAGCCGTTAAAACAATTTAATGATCATGGTTTCTCTTTTAAATTTGGTTCAATACCGTGCGGGTGAACTATCCGCCGATGGTGAGCAAATTGGTGAAGGAAAGTGGGCGTAGGCGTTGTCGTCGAACATGTTCATATCTTTATTTAAGTATCTTATTTTACATAAGAATCTATTTCAAAACGTTTATTAGTGTATTACAATTATGCGATTTGCAATATGGTTACTCGATGTAGCCTAATATCTCATCTTGTAGATTGATTGCTGTTAAAATGAAAATGCGGGGTCAAAAATCCTTAACGCAGCCAACTTTTAGAATGAGTTAGGTATGCTGGCGCCCTCTTAGTCAATACCAATAGTAATAAATGCACAATCTAATCAGCACATCTATTCTTGTAATGGAAGTTGAGCTCAAACTTTTGCTTTGAGGTCAGCTTCCAATTGACGACTCTGTAACAAAACCAAAATTGTAAATGGCGATTTAAAAGAGGAGATAAAAAATATAGACCTTTTGAGTTTCTTGCCTCTTCTTCTCGAGAAGGCTCTCCCAATTTCCGAACAGGTGTAGAGTCAACTTTTTTTTTTCATTCCTACTTGTATTTGCAGACATCTTGAGTAGGTATATTCAGGATGTATGCACATACAAGATAAATATGATTTCTTTAAATTAGATTGCTTTGCTTTGTTTTGACGTCAATAAGTGCCTGTAAATGCCTATGTTGAATAAAGATTTTTGAATTTGAATTTAATCTCCAGTTCCCATGCGCCGAGCTCTCGGTCTAATACTGTTGTGAGAGAATTTGGCGTGCAATGGAAAGATTGTGCAAGCGAGGATACCCACACTGAACGTCCAGGAACGCGGCGGCGGCGGCGGTGTCAGCGCCAGCGCGCACGCGACATTCGTAACGGCCCGCGTCCGTGCCGAGCGCGTGCCGCAGCACCAGGCTGCCGTTGGACGGTAGCTCCGCACGCGCCGCCAGCTCCGGCAGCGCCTGCAGCGGCGCATCTCCGCGGAACCACTGCACCACCGCCTCGCCGCTAGCCGGCCGGCACTCCAGCTCCGCGCGCGACCCCTCCAGCACCGTCACGTTCATCGGCGGCGTCACTATCAAGTCGCCCCCTGCAATCGTACTTACACCTTTAGTTCAATCCGAAGCCATTTGACGAGTTCATCAGTTATTTTTCAGGCATCCTGTCGACATTTGCATACATATTTACAAATAGACGTTTCGCTCTCCTAGAATGTATGGGTATAGAAAATTGAGATATGGTGCATGCGCGGGAGAATTTCAAAAAGCATGAAGGAAGATGGAATTTGTTGTGACAGAGAGGAACGAGAGATATAGTTTCGTACAAATTTGGGTAGATACTTACCACCTCTCTCGACATTCCTATACCAGACGCAGATTAAGTATAAATCCATGTCTCTTTACAATAATGCTAAATGAGCATTTACTTAGACCGCCAGCATGGTCCAGAATTGACCTAATAATAATCTAATGTTTCTGCTAATGGCATGGGGTTTGGGTAGACAACGCGCAGGCCATACATCTGAATAAAATGCGCGCATGCGCCTTACGCCTCTATCATTCTTTATATCAGACCGAGTGATCAGATAACTTGACTTGAAAGTCACAATAGAAACAAAGTGACGTTGTTATCACCGTCGACGTGCAGGTAGTAGAAGGTGCCGTTGTTCCGCTCGGGCGGCGTGCGATTGGGGAAGGCGACGCGGCAGCGGTACAGGCCGGCGTCGGTCTCGCGCACGGCGGTGACGTTGAGCGAGCCGCGGCCTAGGCCCTGCCCGCCGTCATCCAGCCGCCGCAGCCGCCCGCCCCAGCGGTCCGCTATGCGCTCCGCCGCAACGCCGCCCGCGCCTCCGCTGTACCACGACAGAATCACCTCGCCCTGTTTACAATAAAACATACAAATAGGTACTTTATAAAAAGTATTAAAGAAAATGTATCTTGATTTAAGATAATAACAATTATTTTGTTAGTGTTATTTTTTGCGTTTTGTATTCCATTATAATATCCTCCAAAAAGTTCGCATAACTAAACCAAGTTGGACCATAGATCAATTTTAAAAAAACTATATTAGAACCGGATTTAATGTTCTTAATTCTGACTGAGAATGTGCCTAGTTCTATGATATTGTTCCGCAAACATCTATCAATTGAGTCCCAATTTTTGATCACACCACGTGATAGCGACAACGATCTCCCTAATTTAGTACCTATTTCAAAATTAATTGCAATTAAATATACTTAATAAATAAACAATCTCTTTTAGCATCAGAATTGATTTCTTCACTGTTTCAGCCAATCCGAATTTTTAAGAGATATTGCTAAAACTTCATCCAAGGAGCGAGAATGCAATGTCGGACTGACTTCTTATCCCGATGTTATAGTTCCAAGAGGTGGCAACCCTGCCTTCAAGGCAATACAATAAATCATTGTATTCAACGACGCGATTCGTCAGTCAAGGAAGAAAAACATGAGGAGGGAATTAATCTCGTTTATCTATGGTAATTCTAGCTCACGTTGAGGCCCAGCGGCTACGAAGCGAAGACAGTGGTTCCTCGTAGGTAATTGACAGGAAGGCGTCGCTTAACCGGCCGCGGGTACTAATTGTTCGCGGCAGGGTTGTCAATGCCAACCGATACTTTAGCAGTCGGTGGCTACGGTTAATTGAATGGTTCATCTTCGAAATACGGAATATAGACCAATGAAAATCGATAGTATGATCGATATCTCACTGGATATGTGTACCCGTAGACTGCGAGTATTTCCCACTATGAAGTAACATCAGGTTCTCAGGTAACGAAAAGAAAATATGATGTGTATACACTGATAATTCACTAATAATATTCATCATCACAGCTCATAAATTCATCATCATAATATTCATCACTATCCGAGGGGCTCGCTCGAGCTTACCCTTTAGGGTGATAGCTGATTGGTCGACTTCACATACACCATTGAATTTCTTCGCAGATGTTGCTTCACAATGTTTTCTTTCGCCGTAGTGAGCGTCAGACAAATGTACATACGAAAGTCGAAATATATATGAAACGAAAAACACATTGGTACATGGCGGTGTCGAACCCCGGACCTCCCGATTGGAAGGCAAGTGCCGAGTCCACAACGCCACCGACGCCCTTAATATTAGTGGAGCCGAACTTGGTCTCATGTATGAAGGACCTAGTGCATTCTAATTTTTTTAATCGAAAATGTCCTGATTGATTTCTTAGGTGGAGTTGACAGCCCTTATTTGGCAGATAGCGCACGCGCTTCCAGCTGCCACTCCGATCGAGTATGACCACAACACGTGCTTACTGGCATTTGATTTATGACTTACATAGATACCTAAATGACGTATTCCATTCACAGACATATATAAAGAAGCTGTTGTATAGAATTTTAACAACGTGGAGGTAGTTTTGAATAATCATGCAATAACAACGCGAATGCAAATAAAATCCGCGTTGTCGGATGCGATGAGTCGAATAAGCAATGAACCTACTTTTTCCGCAGTCGTTCCGCAGAAAAAATGTATGGAAATAACATTAGCTTGTGACAACCTCACGCTCTGTCATTTCCATACATTAATTTCTGCGGAACGACTGGAGAAAAATAAGTGTGTGGCTTTTGTCTAGACCCGCAGGATGAACAAGTCCATGTTGTTCGATCAATCGGACTAACGTAGAAAAAATGGAGTATGATCGGAGTATACTGTACCTACTTGTTCTTGACTGGTATGACAGAAATCACGTGGTCTCGTAATGACATTCCCATGCTGTTCTATGTGTTTACGTTAGCGAATATGTGTTAACTTGCTACTTTGCTAGAAACTCTGAGGGCACAGTTCAAGACATGACCTCTAGCCAAAGTCGTAGGCCGTCATCACCAGAGGGAGACTCTGTACCAGGGTCGCCTGCTTGGGTACATACCTCCGTCTTACCTATTTCTGCCGCAAAGCAACAGTGCTTGCATTGCACTGTTCCGGTTGGAAGGGTGAGATATGGCAATGAAATTACTGGGTACCGTGACTTTACATCTTGTCACAAGTTCTTGTGGGGGTTGCGGCTTTGCTGCGAATCTTACAGGAGCCACATACTATAGGTGACTGTTACCACTTACCATCAGGTGGGCAGTATGCTTGTTTGTCAACTTTGTTGTATACTTAAAAAAAATACGCGACCGGTCATGTATGGAAATAACGTTAGGAAACCACGTAACCTGATTAATTTCCTTACATTGCTGTTCTATGTGTTTGAACGCAACGAACGCGTAAGTGACAGGCTAGAGATACTGCATCTGTATCTGGAGAATACGAGCCACAGTAGCGTGGGAGCGCCGCCGTATCAAGTGGATCCCACGCGCGCCGCCCGCCCGTACTCAACCCATATAGGTATCTTAAGAATAAGGGCACCCAATTCCCTAGTGTTCAACTCAAAATCGCTTGCCACCGCGTTCAGTTTGAAAGCCAATGTAATCATCCATCACTGTTTTGCATCATCATCTGAAGTAAGTTATTAAAGGGTAAGAGGTACCCGTGTACCCAACGGCTGCACCAATCTATCAAAATATTAATTCAAACATTCACCTTTGAACATAAGATTGTAAGTGATGTACGATGCACAGCGCACACATTGCTTGCAATTACGTCAGTGCATAGAAAACTGAAAATTTTTGAATACAGGTTTTTAGCTTTGATTTTTTTTCGATGTTGATTGGTTTTCCAATTCTTCGTGACTTTAGCCGCTTTATCCGTTTTTTGGCAATTAAGTTTTGTTAAAACTGTATTTTATAAATTTTTAAAGTTCCGTACCTCAAAAGGAAAAACGAAACCCTTTTAATATCACTTTATCCGTCTGTCAGTATGTCCGTCTGCTGTCTGTCAAGACTTTTTCCTCAGGAACGCGTAAAGTAGGGCTGCCATAAGTTCTGGACCATCGACCGGGACATTTTGAATACTTACTTAGTTTTTTTTACAAAATATAGAACCCCCTTCAATAACACCAAAAAGGCATAAATAATAAAAGACTAACATACAACATCACAGTTTTATACTGAATTCGATGCTATGTTTTAAGTAACTACATTAATTTTTTTTACATATTTTTTAAAAGATTTTCAAGGTGATCTTTCCTTGACACCGACTTCAATATGATGTAATGTTGTATGTATTCTGTTACTAATTTTTTTGTTAATATATCTATATACAAATTAGAATTTGAGCCAAGGCAAACACCAGAATAACTTAAAATAAAACGACTTTTGCTCAAAACAGTTTCAAAGGAATTATTTCCAAACTCCTAATCTATCAGAAACCTTCCATCATCAGTTCAGTAATAAGATATGACGACTACCACATGCAATTATACCTGAATATCTTAAGCAGAAACATAAAACACGTTGGAAGTGCCTTGAAATTCATGGGTTTCCCTCGATTTTCATGGGATGCCATCATCAGATCCTGGTTTTCTTATCATGGGACCACCCTTTGAATATCTCCTTTCCAGAATCATCAAACCCGCGAACACACAAAAAAACCTGCCAAATGCGAGTCGGACTCTTGTTGCTATAAGTTTTATTGCGTTGACATAGAAGTTTGATTTTGTTACAGCTTAAAGGTATTATATTGAAATTCATAATAAATACTCAATTTAATATGAATTTCAATTTAATACCTCTACGCCTTTACGAGGAAAGAGGTAGTAAGTTTAAAATTATTAAAAATATTTTTATATTATAATGTAACTAAACATTCGGATTTAGCAATTTTTTTGTGCCTTTATCTGTGCTATAAGACGTTACTTTGTACCAAATTTCAAGATTCTGAGTTCACGGGAAGTACCCTGTAGGTTTTGATTCCCTTGCGAGTGTCGAAAATTTGCGGCATAAACGGCTGTATCTTTTGATAGCGATGGCTTTGAAGTTTGATTTTTTCACAGCTCCAAGGGACAATAGACCTGAGTATTTGATATCAGCTTGATACCTTCACGCGTTCCTGAAAAAAAGGTTATTGACAGACAGACAGCCAGACGGACGGACAACAAAGTGATAGGATCACTTTGTTGTCCGTCCGTCCGTCCGTTAAGGGTTCCGTTTTTTCCTTCGAGGTACGGAACCCTAAAAAATATACGGTCGAACTGAGTAAGTCCTTTTTTGAAGTCTGTTAAAAAGGTTATGACTACAATGAAAAATTCAAAAGCTCAATGAATATTAATGTACCAAAAACGATGTACCTTCGATACGAACTTTCAAGTTTCATTTTTAGTAGGATATTTTTTTAAACTCAAACTCAAAAATCTTTATTCAATATAGACCTTTACAGGCACTTATTGACGTCAAAAAAAAATCTTCAACCAAGAATCTAATTAACTAAATTATTTAATCCTTGTAAGTATGTACACACACCCCAACCATTATTAAGATGTGTGCAAATACAAGTCAAATGAAAAAAAATTGACTCTACACCTGTTCGGAAATTGGGAGAGCCTTCTCGAGAGGAACAGGCAAGAAACTCGGAAGGTCTTGTATTTTTTTTGTCTCCTTTTTTAAAATGCTATACTTAATATATAATATAATAATTATAATATTTTTAATAATATAGTTGAAAAATTGGCGAAAATATGCAACATAACGGTCATATCTTTGGATCGCGATAACTTACAACCTGTCGGTGTGAGTGGAACAGTTACTCGAATAAAATTTATCCCATTATCACAAAGTGTTAACACCCTTTGAACGTCAATTATCACATTTTTTGTCAATCCCAAGCAGTTTTATCTGTCATATAATCAGACACTTTATAATATGCTTTTTTCATAAGTGCGCCCTTGATAGTGACTTTAAATTTATTCAAGCTAAGTGTTAATCAAATAAAATGTTCAATTAAACCAACAATAAAACAAAAAAAACATGCTTATTCTCAGCGTTGATTCAATGTTCGCGTTCTAGATATATCACTTTTCTTTGTCCATTCACATTTTTCAGAGGTTCTGACTTTTTGAAGCGCTAATAGTGATCAACTTGTTTAGGTATGTCTACCCACCTAGCTCCACACCGGGACAAATGAGTTATTGACGGGGACACCGGGACATAACGCTATACAAATCACCGGGACGTATGGCAGCCCTAGCGTAAAGATAAAGGAAATGTATATTCAATTGTAATTCAAATCAATATTCTAGCCTACAGTCTCTTTCAGCAGGAAAAAAAAACATACTTGTAAGTTATCGCGATCAAAAGACATGACCGTTATTTTCGCCAATTTTTCAATTTCACAAGAAAATCGAATCCAATAGGGTACTTTGGCACAAAGAAATTTTGTTGACAACACTTGGTGATAACATAAAATATGACAACTTTTATTCGGTGGTGAAACGGCCTGATAGCATAACCATGTGCTTGGGAAAAAATCTGTAAACCATAAACAAATACAAATCGCACTTGGAAATTTTCGAAAAATACAAAAACGATAAATATCTCTGAAACCGTGATATTTTCACTAAGGTCAAAATTTGTAGTAAGGGAGGCTATGATGAAGTCCATCTATAGTTACAGGTTTATCCATTGTTTTTAGGACACCCTGTATATTTAGGAACTTAATTTGGTACGGAACCCTCGATGAGCGAGTCCGACTCGGACTTGGCCAAATTATGTTTTACTTTTAGTTTCTAATTTGACAGGAATTTGAGAAGTTTTTCAGTGTTATTTCTTATTATTATAATAAAGGCACAAGTATTAATAAAAAATAGTAATTTGATTGCATGTTAATGCATCGCAAAAGTAAATTGAGTCTTTTAAGATTAATTTTAAAAGACTCAATTTTGACTTTACATGAAGAATAAGTATTCATGTAAAGTCAAAATTGAGTAGCTTTTTATTAGTTTTCATATGCTGATTACAAAAAAAAATATAATGTGTATACTTAAAATGTCAAGGTTTTTGCTTATAGATAATGAATGAATGAATAAATTCTTTATTGTTAACAAAACACGCAGATTCAGTAATTTTAAACAAATCAAACAAGAATTAACAAAAGGCGTCCTTATTGCCTAGGCGGCAATCTATGCCAGGCAACCAAACAATAAAAACAAAATGAAATGTTTTCTTTTTCCACTCGGACAATTTCTCAAACCTGTAGCACACAGATTACTTATAGCAGAAATTAGGAACCCAGCTTTTATCTTGGTGTCTTATGTCCTCCGGGGGATTGTCCTGGTGTTTTCGGACAATCCCCCCTTGGGGATAGCTCAGCCATTGTGGTCGAGCTAGCCCGGGCGCTAGTGGTATCGAATTGTGGTCCCTACTACACGCGCCCATAAGGGCAGCGAGAACACCGGGGGGTTTAGTGGGTAGGCCCGGCAACCTACTTGGAGAAACACACACACGCTCGTCGTCTAGCCAACGGCGGGTAAGATGCGGTCACGCATTCCCCTCGAAAAAAAGGTGTCTGATGTCCTCGTTAAAGTAGTTAAAATATTTATTGTAGGCGATAAAGTGACCTTTGTTTACTAAACAATTATCACGTCGCCACACATGTAAATAAATTGTCG
Organism: Schoenobius gigantellus; assembly: GCA_963935595.1. Classification (NCBI taxonomy): domain Eukaryota; kingdom Metazoa; phylum Arthropoda; class Insecta; order Lepidoptera; family Crambidae; genus Schoenobius; species Schoenobius gigantellus. The sequence continues at coordinate 40,578,541 of OZ012541.1, read as the reverse complement.
GGATTATTTAAAAATTTCAAAAGATTTTATTATAAAAATTATTTATTTTCAAAACTTCTGTCACTTGATCACTTCTGAAATTCATAACAGAGCATTAAAACATAATATTTTTATAATTTGATGCCAGCTATGTAAATAGCAGCATTATCTTGTTCAATGAGGGTAGACTAATTTTAAATACAATAAAAACGGGCCTATATTTTATTGTATTTAAAATGTGTACAAATCGCGGAAGTATAAAATTTTGAGGCTAGACTCGTTAACTTCGGAAGATATTGAATATCGTGGAAAATTAAACTAATAAATTACTTTTACTTATCAACTCGTATTTAGCATGCGTAGACATCGAGCAAAAAATTGTTTAAAATATTCTGAATACTTTTTCCCTGTAGACCAGTCTTAACAGGCCCGCCGTAAGCGGGCGTGCAAAGCGTGCACCGCACACGGGCGGCACGTTCAGGGGGGCGGCAAATCGTGCGAATCATCACGTAATTCAAGTCATTGTCATAATACCCACCCCACCTTACGTTAAGAAATGTCATCGCATGGAAAAAATCGACCGAATGCGTAGGACCGAATATCGTTAACACCGCCATATATTGGCATCCGTTAAAACTAAGATGCAATATCAAATATCGTCTGTCGGCAGGTTGAACCACTCGCCCCCGCTTGGTGGCGTCTCAAGTAGGTATTCTATGAAAAGTAGGACTGGCGAAGTTAGGGGGATCCCCTCTGAGCTTCATTCAAAGACTACTCGTAAGTTCTTTAGCTATAGTTTCAATTGAACATAAAATTTTAAACAATTTGGATATAAGAAAGTTGATAGAAGATTTCGCAAATTTTTGTAGATAAATAGTTAAGTACAAGCTTTCAGCTCCCGTGGGAATTTATATTTTTCCGTAGGAAAAATAATTTTGTAGCCTTTTTAAGCCCGGATAATAAATTTCATGGAAATTGGAGCAGATTTTAAATATTTTCCATAGAAACTTTCAACCCCTATTTGCACCCTAAGGAGGTGAATTCCAAAAAACCATGAAACACGCTCAATGAAATATTTTTAAAAACATGAATCTCAATTTTTATCAAAATCTTTGCTAATTTAAAGATTTTTCCATACAAACTTGCAACCCCTATTTCATCCCTTTAGGGTTAAAATTTTATAAAATCCCTTCTTAGTGTGCGTCCGCATTTTGAATTAAAACAACTGTCCAAATTTCACTTTTCTACCATTAGCGGTTACGGCTGTGCGTGCGTCTTTAGATGGGAACATCTCCTTTTATTGTATACTAGCTGTGCCCGCGAACTTCGTTTCGCCATCAAAATACTTAACACAGTGTTTAGCTTTTTCCTCCATTTTATTCCATAATGATTCAACTTTATTCTGCCTTTCTTGAGCATCGGCCATTTCGAAATTAGGACAATTTTCGTAGGTTCGTAATGCTCTTTTTCTAACAGTCCACAAAATTAAATACATTACATATTACTATAAACCATTGATTTACTACCAAACGTTTGGTAGTAAATCAATGCTATAAACAATAAGTATTATTATTGTTTTAGAGACATTATTGATATTAATAAATTCTTCTTCAGTAGAAAGAACTACACAGTTGCAAGAATAATCTTTATCGTATTCATGTTTCGAATTAAAATAAACAATTGTTTATAAATTAGAACTGTATACGAATAAAGTTTAGATTTTATAATGGGTGTTGGTAACACCAACAAAATATATTTTTTGGATATGACAACTTGGCCAATTTTTACTGGTTGTACAGTAAGCTCCTTGTCAAGCTATACTGTTTGACCTTTGAACCGTTCTTATGCCGCTCGTAATACTGGCGGTTTTCGTAGAGTTAATGTATAGCATGAATGGGGGGGTTACTGTACAAATACGTTTTCCGTATTCGATATCCGATCACGGAATACAGACACGGAGTTTCGTGAACGTAGCGCAGACGTTCGTTTCTTCTCATTCGGGATTTCTACCATTCTACCTAAACGTACGTACAGAACGTGTTCCGTTCGTAATAAAAACGAACGTGTGAAGCAGTCAATGAGTATTTTGTATAGATTTGATGCATTTGGATGCCCGCATTCAAAAAACGAATGCGAAAAAACGTATTTATGCGGTTAGCCTTAAAATGTATTGAGGCTTCCGTTTTTGTAACGTGTACTGTGCGATATAGTGTTGCTGGCATAGTTCGGTTAGCAAACTCGCCGTGATGACTAACATCCAATACACAAACTTGGAGTTATCGTTAGTTAGTTCACGATCGTTGCATTATCACGGTCTCGAAGGACACTAAACACAGGTAACATCTAACATCGAACATCCAATAGGCCCCGAAGCGGTTCTCAAACTTTTTTGGTGACGGAACCCTTTTGGAAAGCGAAATACTTGACGGAACCCTAAAATAAAACAATAGTTTTTAAAAGTGTATTCTTTATTAATAAGCATAATAAAAGTACGACCAGAGAGGGTGTTTTGATTTTTCTAAATTATTGCGGAACCCCTTATAGGGGTAGTGTGGAGCCCTAGGGTTCCGCGGAACACACTTAGAGCATGGCTGCTCTAGGTACCCTTCAGGGCCTACTTTCATTTAATACCCCTATTGCTGGGTTTGAAAAGCAACTGTTATCCGTCTTTTTTGTGCGGCGGCCATGTTGAATTTACGTCAATGTTGCTACGTTCATAGTGCTCTACTGGTCAAGGCCTTTCATATGATACCCATATAGCTGGGCTTAGAAACGAACTTTTATCAGTTTTTTTTGAGCAGCGGCCATATTGAATTTTGTGCTATTTTCCTAGGTTCATAGTGCTCTACTCTTCAAGGCCTTTCATTTGATACCTATATTGCTAGGTTTGGAAACGAACTTTTATCCACCTTTTTTGAGCGGTAGCCATGTCGAATTTACGTCAATATTGCTCTACTCTTGAAGACCTTTCATTTGATACCTATATTGCTAGATTAGAAAACGAACTTTTATCCACCTTTATTGAGCGGCGGCCATGTTGAATTTATTTATGTGTTGCTAGGTTCATAGTGCTCTACTCATCAAGGCCTTTCATTTGGTACCCACATTGCTCGGTTTGAAAACGAACATATATCCTTTTTTTGAGCGGCGGCCATGTTGAATTTAGGTAGATTTTCGTAGGTACCTAATGCTCTACTCTTCAAGGCCTTTCATTTGATACCCATATTGCTAGGTTTGGAAACTAACTTTTATCCACCTTTTTTGAGTGGCGGCCATGTTGAATTTATGTAAATGTTGCTAGGTTCATAGTGCTCTACTCATCAAGGCCTTTCATTTGAGACCCATATTGCTGGGTTTGGAAACGAACTATTATCCATTTTTTGAGCGGCGGCCATGTTGAATTTATAGCAATTTTCCTAAGTTCACAATGCTCTACTCTTTTAGGCTTTTCATTTGATACCCATATTGCTAGGTTTGGAAACTAACTTTTATCCTTTTTTTTGAGCGGCGGCCATGTTGAATTTATGTCAATGTTGCTAGGTTCATAGTGCTCTACTTATCAAAGCCTTTTATTTGATACCCATATTGCTGGGTTTGAAAACGAACTTTTATCCATTTTTTGAGCGGCGGCCATGTTTAATTTAGGGCAATTTTCCTTAGTTCATAATGCTCTACTCTTTTAGGCCTTTCAGTTGATACCCATATTGCTAGGTTTGGAAACTAACTTTTATCCACCTTTTTTGAGCGGCGGCCATGTTGAATTTATATCAATGTTGCTAGGTTCATAGTGCTCTACTCATCAATGCCTTTCATTTGATACCCATATTGCTGGGTTTGGAAACGAACTTTTATCCGTTTTGTTTGAGCGGCGGCCATGTTGAATTTAGGGCGATTTTCCTATGTTTATAGTGCTCTACTCATCAAGGCCTTTCATTTGATATGCATATCGCTGGGTTTGGAAACGAACTTTATCGGCAGTCATGTCAAATTAAGTCAACGTGGCTAGGTTCAATGTGTTCTACTCTTTAGGTTCTTCGTTCGATATCCATGTTCCATGGGTTGATCCAAAAAAATGTGATCCGTCATTTTAGACATTAGGATCAAGAGTCCCGTCCCGTCCCTCTACGCGTAACCCAGAACATTGCAGTCAGATATTTTTTTTAATTATCAATATTAATCTATTACTTTTAATAGTTTTAAATGAATGAAAGAGTTTGATTCCTTAGTCCTAATGTAAAAACATATAACACCTTTCAAAATACCTTGAAAAGAGTATCTTAATTTTTCAACATTTCAAATATTTCAAAAATTGTACCGATTTTGTGAAAATTTGTCAAGAATTAAACCAATCTACAAATTTTATGGTCACTCGATAAGTATTATCATAAAAAATGCTTTATACATTGGTTGTATGGCTTGATCTTTTTGCCTTACCACCACGGTACGACATAAGAAAAAGACAATTTGGTTGGCGAAATCCAGTTGGGCACAGCCATTAACAGAAAATATTAAATTTTATTTGTACTATGTGAAACACTTCATTCCTGCCTTAATTTTCGATATCCAATTACTTAAGATCAGGCTGTATGGCGTAGTTCCATTGCCTTTCCTTCGTGGAAGAAAATACCTTCTCTCTGTATTAAGTGACAGACTTATCAAAATAATTTCACGTGCGCCATGTTGTTTTTCTACCTAAAGCCAATTCGAAAATTTTATATGGTATTTTTTCACTAAAAATAAAAAGTGAATTTAAACAAACGAAATTATGCCTAAATGTTCTTCCGGAAAATTCTAAGCATTGTGGTGTAAGCCATATCAAATTCTGTCCAGTAGTTTCGGAGATCCTTCCGGACAAACAGACAAACAAACAAACAAACAAACAAACAAACCAACAAACAAACAATTTTTTAAAAACTATTCTATCGTGTTCTGCTAATGATTTTAAGGCGACCTGTGTATTTTTTTTCTTAATATTTCGCAATTACAGATTTTTGTACCCCTACGATTTTATTATATATATATATATATATATATATATATATATATATATATATATATATATATATATATATATATAGAGATACGAGTAGATATAGTTTTATACTTCAGTAAACAAAAATAATAAGTACCTAATTAAAATATTTTTTTAATAATTATCTCACCACAGACTCAAGGTCCGTGCCCTTTTAATGCTGTATTTTCTTTTTGATCTTTTTTTTTAAACTTAATAAGTCCGACTACTCTACTCTATATCTAGGGTGAGTTATCACTACATAGTATAAAACAAAGTCGCTATCCGCCGTCTGTCTGTCCCTATGTATGCTTAGATCTTTAAAACTACGCAACGGACTTTGATGCGGGTTTTTTAATAGATAGAGTGATTCTTAAGGAAGGTTTGTATGCATACATGCATAATATAGTAGAGAGTTCTGTAAGATATTTGGGTTTTTCGGACACAAGGTGTAAAAAATCAACCAGAAAAGTAACTTATTTTGCGTACGCTGCCTAAAATATAAAAGATAGAACCATAAAATGTTCTAATTAATTGTAGATCTTATAAATATCTACAAAAAAGTCCGCGACACACTTTACCTATCTATGTCGAGTGAGGCACAACAACCATTTTTTTATTTAAAAATCTTGAATTTTTTTTGGACTACATTTAAACGCATTTATTTTTCTCATTCTATTAATCCTTATCAAAATAAATTATTTTATCACTAAGTACAGTTTATGTAGACAATATTTGGTCCTTGAATGATTAAAATTGAACGTTTGGTTTTGAAGTTATGGCGAAATTCAAATATTACGATTTCTGCTGCACGGCCCGTTGCGAAGTGAGCGTCACCAAGGCGGGGGTGTGCGTGCGGGAGGTTTTGGAATAAAATGGAGGAAAAAATTAAGCACTGTGTTAAGCATTTCGATGGCGAAACGTAGTTCGCGAGCACAGCTAGTTATATAAATATTTTATTTATTTATTTATTTATTAATTCTTCATGTACGCTTATGTACAAAGGCGGACTTAATGCCTGGGGCATTATCTGCCAGTCAACCTTTGGGTGATGCAGAGAATTCAGAGGTAGATGTACCAATACAAATTAAATTAAATGTAAGATATGAACAATACTTAAATTTAAACCTATATAAATACATACCTATATCCACATGTAAATAAATATGATAATATGCTTTATACAATATATACATATATATATATATATATATATACACACATACATAATTATAACTATGCACTATACTAAATATAATAAGGAAGAAAAACATCACAAACTTACATTACCAAAAGCAGTTTTGAGTTTCAGCCATGTGATGGAGTTTTTCCTTGGAAAACTTTCCGCAATCTATTTTTGAAAATTACTTTGGTTGATGACTTCCTGACTTCCAGTGGGAGAGTATTCCATAAAAGGATGGATTGGACTAAAAAAGAGGAGTGTATGATCCCCGACTGGTGAGTTGGACATTTGAGAAGGCCATTATAGACGGAACGAAGGGATCTATCATGAGAGGTAGTGAAATACTGAAAATGATCTCTAAGATAATTAGGGGTGTTCGGGCCATTAATTAGGGAATACAGCGTTGTTAAAGTCCTCATATCTCTACGCTCACGTATGGGTAACCATTTCAAATGCATCCGATGAGCAGAGACATGATCATACTTTCTTAAATTAAAGACGAATCGAATGCAGTTATTCAGAAGACGGTCCAATTTGTTGAGTAGATCTGCATTCAGGTCGAGATAGCACACATCACCATAGTCAATAATAGGAAAGATTAAGGTCTGTACAAGCATTTTTTTTGTGTCAGCAGGCAAAAAGTTTCTTAGACGATACAGAGATCGTAATGTCCCAGTTACTCTCTGGCAGATACTTGCAATCTGGGGTCGCCAACTAAGACTAGAGTCCAAGTGAAGACCCAAATCCTTCACACTGCTGCTAAATGAAATTGCTTTACCATCAAAACTAACAGGACACAAACTATCAAAAGCAACCTTTGATAAGATCCTGGAGCTACCAATTATGATGGCTTGGCATTTAGATGGGTTAATACAGACTCCAAATTGCTCAGACCAACACCTAATGGTTTCAAGGTCCATATTGATCGCGTCAATTGCTTTATTAATCTCATCAACGTCCGCCTGGGTGTAAAGTTGCAAATCATCGGCATACAAGTGATACGCACATTGAAGACGGTAAGTAATAAAGTTTATGAAAACTGAAAATAGAAGAGGAGATAAAATGCCACCTTGAGGAACACCAGTTATAAGATCACTCCAAGAAGAAGAGGATTCTTCACAGATAACCGATTGCTGGCGTCCCTGAAGATACGATGAGAACCACTCCAACACCACACGAGAAACCTTGAGATGGGAGAGAATAGATAATAGAATGTCATGGTTTACGGTATTAAAAGCGTTTGAGAAGTCGACAAGAACCAGCACAGTAACTTTTCGATCCCCAATACCGGCTTTTATATCATTGGTCACTTTAAGAAGAGCAGTAGTTGTACTATGACCGGGTCTAAAGCCAGACTGAAAAGGACTAAGAAGGGAATTTTCATGAATAAAAGAGGAAAATTGTTTGTGGACGCACGCCTCAAGCACTTTGGATAAGTAAGGGAGTATGGAAATCGGACGGAATTGAGTAGGGAGGGTTGGATTAGGTACCTTAGGAAGTGGTCGCACATAGGCTCTCCGCCAAAGAGAGGGAAATGTACCAACCTCAAGGGAAAAATTTATGATGTGAGTGATTGCGGGAAGGATGTGATCAATAATGGGAACAAGCATCTGGCGGTTGATCTTATCACATCCCATCGCATTAGATTTAATCGAAATAAGATTTTTTTTAATTTCATTACAGGTTACCGGTAAGAAAACGAAAGAGGTGACATCAGGACTAGGTAGATCAGCAATAAAAGCAATTGTGTTAGAGATAATGGGACGGTCAAGATTGGGATTAAGGGAGAAATGCTCATTTAGATCATCTAAAGAGATGCTGCTCGGCAGTTCAGAGTGGTGTGCTTTACCGATTCCAAGAGTACCAAGGAACTTCCAGATACTAGCAGAAGAAGAAGAAGAGATATTGTTAAGTATATGGCGGCGTTTAGCGTTACGTATCACTTGGTTACATCGATTCCTCGCAACCTTATACTCGTTCCATCTTTCGTCACAACGCTACCTCCGGAAGATCCGCAATGCTCTGTCTCTCCTTTTCATGGCTTTACGGATATCTTCTGTTATACAAGGTGCGGGCCGGTGTTTCAGTTTGATTTTCCTAATAGGAGCATGAGTGTCGTAAATTTGAGTTATTGCATCATTAAAAGCTTGCAACTTATCATCAATAGTACGTGCTTGAAACACTGGCTGCCAGTTAATCCTCGATACGTCTGAATAAAATTTTGCGACGTCAATGCGAGAAAAGTTTCTCCTATACAGGACCTTAGGGACAGGTTTGGGAGGTTTAAGAATATAGGAGAGGAAAATAAGGTCATGATGGGAGAAACCAGGAGCCGCATGTTGACCATGAGAGGATACACGGGAAAGGTTTGAGACAACAATTAAATCAAGCCAGGAATCATTACCACCGACGTTGATGTGTGTTGCTTGAAGGGGCAAAATATGTAGGCTGGCTGATTCAATTAATTGCAATAGTTTACGAGGACGCGCAGATAGGGGAAATAGGATATTGGTGTTAAAATCTCCCATGATGATATGGTGTGCATAATCAGACCCTAAAGACTCTAAGACTGATTCAAGGTCAGTGAAGTAATCTACGGCAGGGGGACAGTAGACCACACCAAGCACTAATTTAGCAGCACCCACACCCACCTCCAAAAACAGGAACTCGGCAGAGCCGGTGTAATGAGGATCAGAGGCAGCAACAATTTTGTAAGGAAAGTTGGAACGCAGATAAATTGCTACCCCTCCCCCACCCTTGCCGATGCGGTCGTTCCTGATGAGGGTGAAGCCTGGAAGCGGGTACATAGTAGAATGGAGATGTGGTTTTAGCCACGTCTCAGAGACCAAAATGGAGTATCGTAATATTTTATCTTCTTTAAGTTGTTTTTCTTTTTTCCCATCATAATGAGAAAACATTAATTATCCTTTTTTGACAAAACTCAGAGTAAGTATTCGTAGGGCGGCATAATCGGTATTGCACGCGGGCGATGAAACAGCTAGCGGCGAGCCTGAGTCTTAAAGCGATAAGCTCTCAGGAATATGCTGAACTAAGAAAAGCTGAATAAGCAGAGCGCCATATAGTTGCTAAATCCCTTTCTCTGATTCTGTAAAACACTACTCAGACTCAACGTCGACTACAAGAACAAGCAGAAAGGTAGGCTACCTTAAGGGCATCTAAAACACAACAACAGCCACAGTTGCGTAGAGATCTAATGCTCTTCTTTAAGCGGAACGTCGAAGAAATTTTCAAAGGGACACCTGGCTTGTATTTTATGACTCGGCATTTAATTATGACAGGGGGGGCACATCCCTTAATTGATTATCAAAACTACAGATTAGTTGTTATCGGAGTAATGGGTAATAAATATCGTTTTTGCAGTGTAATGGAAAGAAGAGACTGCAGGTATGCGCTGTTCCAGTTACACTTATTTTCTCATATAGGGTAATAAAAGGTGGAGTCTCCACCTCGGGAGCAACACTATTTTAAGCTCGAGGCACCCTACTCTGAATTCTTCGCTCCGCTCCGGATCCAAAAATTGTCTTTTCTTAAAAATAGTTGTTTGGTCCCTTGTTAAAAAATCTACTATTAAATGCTTACTTTAAATAGGACCTGGAGACCTATTTTTGAATTACGTATGCGATTTAGAAATCACCGCTGACTAAATAGTCAGCGATGACTTTGAAGTCACGAATTCCCAAACATCCTATTTTTGAAAGTCGAACACAGAGCTGCCAACATAGATAAAGTACACACATACGTAAGGGTTCGGTTCCACGCAGAATGTAGCCGTTTTCGGTATATACCGGTTATTATACGGCTAAAAATTCATTGCAACTAGGCCAAAATATAAGAAAATACTGCTCTAAATTTGTTTGTGACACAAATTTAAAAGATTTTAAACTTATACACGGTTATTTTTTTATCACCCTGGAAAATGTTAGGGACGCTTCAGGACACATCCAATATTATATTAAAAAAAATTAAAAAATGAAATAAAAAATATAAAAAAATAAAAAAAATATCTAAAAATGCTGCTCTCAACTAGTGCAGCATTTTTGTATTTTTAAAAAAATTAAAATAAAATTAAGTGAGTTATTTTTTTTTATTTATATTTAAATCATTCTAATACCATGTCGTGAAGGATAAAAAAATAACCGTGTATAATTACTTATTTGAGAAATTTTAAATCAAACTCAAAATCAACACACATCAACTTCAAACTTGTCAATTTGTTCTCTAAACAAAACACAGATAACGTTTCTACAGTTATGTATGACTTGTTTACGAGTGGGTGAGGGCACTCGTAATGAAATCACATCCGTGACTAAGGTAGTCACATACGTGATATTCAAAAATAAGAATTATTGAAAATCGGTGATTATTAGTCACATCTGTGATTTCGAAGTCGCATACGTAATTCAAAAATAGCTCTCCTGAAACTCTCAACGGTCACTCACGTTTATTATGTATCTTGATATCCAAGTAACAAAAAATGATTAGCTTCAGGGATAAGTTAACATCGGTCACCCGTGCCCAAAAAATAATTCACTTCTCTAAGGTTGAAATCACGGTTATGTACTCCGTGGTTGAAATACAATATCATACTGACTATTACTAAGCTGTACCTTACCGATACTTTATGTTAAGCATAAGGCTTTATCAAAATTGTTTCCTCGCCGACAGTACTTAATTATATTTACTTCTTGATCTAATCCTATGTTAGTACAATTCGATAAAATGATTCTATTCTATTCTATTCTATTCGATAGTTCAGTTGAATCGTGATGGTAAAATTTTCAGTTAAATCAACTGAGTGCGAGTTCTAATACTCTGTCTCGCTGAACTGCTCAATTCTTTAACTGTTAAGCAAATGAAGGACAACGGTACAATAGAGACAATCGCAGGCGCATTGTGCTGCCCGCGCCCTTAATGATTACCATCAACCGCCGCGCCTGTCTATATCAATCGTTAGAACTGGAAGTTCTAATAGTAGTACCTACTTATTGAGTTAAAAAGCGCCAGAGTTCTCCTTTCCAAACCTAACAGAACCATGGGTGAACCACGCACCAATGTGACCTATTGTAGAACAGTGCACCACTATGTACTCGTGGCCTTACGACTGCTGGGAGCGATTCAGGAGTATGGATATTCAATAGAATTTTTACTAAGTTACACACAAAAGTTACAGTCGAATACGAATTTTGTTGTTTATGGAAATCTATCATGGTTGGTTGGTAAAGGACGTGCGCACTCAGGGCGGTGCTTAATTATCTTTTCATTTCATATTCTAAAAGTAGGCCATTGTTTACCTAAGTATAGGGCTGACCTTCTAAGATCGCGACCAGAATCAAAAAAATGAATATCACTATTTGTCAGATTTTGTCATACGCGAACACAGATAATATATACCGAGTGGAAAAAAAAGACCCTGGTTGGAGGAAAAGTACCTTTCATATTGTTGATCGAAAATTTTACTGAAAGGAAACATTCCTTTATTTTCAAAAATAAATAAAACGGCATTAAATGATTTTTGAAAAATCACCTGCTTGAGCCGGGAATCGAACTAGTGAAATATGACAAAAAAAATATTCTGTATTTTATGGCACCAACCGAAAAAGTCATTCATAAGGATCAATTTATTTTAAACAACAATGTATCTTAAATTAAAGAAAGACCAAGAAAAATATTTTTTTTATTGTAAAGGTTACCCAGTGCTATCTAAAGGAAATAGTTCACTTAACTTATGAATTACTCAAAATGAGACCCATTCTCACGTATGCACAGACAGACGTATTCTTCGACATGAATTCGCTACGTGTCGCCTTTTATATCGAGTTGATTGAATATTTAAAATACCTATTAGTAGTTCAACTTTCTGTAATGGGCTTAACAATAAAAAAATGTTTTTCTTGGTCTTTCTTTAATTTAAGATACTATGTTGTTTAAAAGAAATTGATCCTTATAAATGACTCTTTCGGTTGGTACCATAAAATACAGAATGATTTTTTTGTCGCATTTCACCGGTTCGATTACTCACCGCTCAAGCAGGTGATTTTTCAAAAATCTTTAAATGCAGTTTTAATTATTTTTGATAATAAAGGAATGTTTCCTTTCAGCAAAATTTGGCATCATCATTATTAAGGGTACTTTTCCTCCAACCACGGTCTTTTTTTCCACCCTGTATATTAATTTAAGTGAAATTCAGACACATTTTGCATTTAAAAAGAAAAACTTCTTATTTTGGGCAATGACAAAATAGTACCTAAATTGTTTGGCCCATATAAAACAATCTACCTATTAAAATCGAGATATTTTGACGTTTTTTATAATTAATGTAATATCTCGCTTTAATATCTCGACTGTAATGGGTGCTGTTCACTCCTTATAAAAGAATCTATCATTTCACCCCTCCACTTTACTGTTCTTTGCTGCTTTAAAATTCCCACCGTGAGTAAAAGTGACTTTTATCAAACACCAATAAACTTAATAAGTAGTATAAAATCTAATCACATGCGTCGCAACGCAAGTGATTCTAATATAGAGATCGATTACTAAGCACAGTGAATTAAAAGCATACAATTTTACCTCCAAAAGCGAGAAAAGTATGTTCGTAGGTAAAAGTAAGTAAGATCCCACTAAAAAGTTTTTTATGTAAAATGTTGCCAAGACAAGACCATATGGTTCGCACTGTCAATAAGTTATAAGATCTGATGTAGAGCCAAGCTTCTATCTCTACATGCCCTAGTAACTTCATAAACTCTACACCTTATTCAAAATATGGGGCTTGGGTGTTTCGCTACCGTCCCATGGAAGAAAGGTAAAATAGTATATTGCTATACAAAGGTGAAAAGAAATCAATTCCCGTACTATAGTCCGAGTAAGAATTGTTTCCTTTTACCCGTGTGTGTGAAGCACTCTACTTTTATTATCCCTCCAAATTCGTCATGTTTACAGATAAGAGAGAGTATGAGGTTATAAGTAGTCTTTTTAAAGGAACACACTACGTTACCGCGGCAGACCATCTCACCGACTATTTTTTTTAATATTGTACCACAGATTGTATGTAACCTAATACAGTTCTATTTATAAAATTCATTTCCCGCCCTAGGGAAGGAAGCAGTTTCTACGAGTTTTTCCGCCCAAGGGTGGGGACTGGGGAGTAGCATTTTCCAACCATACTTAGGTCAAACAAACGCTACTTTCCGAGTATGAGACATGAAAAATTCTTTTTTCAACAGTGGATGAACGTAAAGTGGATCTAATTTTACAGGTTTTAGATACATAAAGCAGCTCATAAAACACGCGTATATTATAGCCGAGGCACGCATCACAGAGTTCGGCAATGCTGCACTTGCCTGCTATCTAAAGGAACTTGTACTATAAGAGACATCAACGAACTACATGATATTTCAAATAATAATTTTCATACCTTTATTTAGTTTGTCTACAAATTAACAATGATTTGTGTTATTTTATCAGAAAATTTAGTTTATTAGGTATTTTTTGCGTCGGTGGCGCTGTGGTTTCGGCACTTGCCTTCCAATCGGGTCGGGGTTCGAGACCCGCCATGTACCAATGTGTTTTTTTCGTTTCGAATTTCATATGTACATTTATCTGACGCTCCTACGGTGAAGGAAAACATCGTGAGGCAACCTGCATACATCTGCGAAGAAATTCAATGATGTATGTGAAGTCGACCAATCCGCACTGGGCCAGCGTGGTTGACTTAGGCCTAATCACCCTAACATAGGGTAGGCTCGAACCCCTCGGTGGGGACGTATATGAGCTGTGATGATGATGATGATGATGATGATGAGGTATTTTTTCTCAAAGGTGTGTTGAAAAACGTCGTACGATATACGTGCGATAGCGAGTGTATTTTTTTTTATTGCTACTACTCGTATGCTGGCAAACAAGCAAACTGCCCACCTGATGGTAAGTGGTAACAGTCACCTATAATACATGTGGCTCCTGTGAGATTCGCAGCAAACTGCAACCCCCACAAGGGCCACAGTGTACGTTGCCAACTTGTGACTTAAGATGTAAAGTCACGGTACTTTATTTGTATGAGTGTGTATGAGTTAGGCGGTAGCCCCCCCGATAGTGAATTGCTACGAGTCTTTCGAACCAGTCGTACAAAGAAATAAGTAAATTAACGTTAACTTTAATAATCTGCAATAATAATACTGTATTTAAAAAAATAATTTATTTATTTGACATGATACCATAGAAATTAAATAAATTGTAATTTTACTAAAACAAAGGAAAAGATAGGTAGGTACTTGTGGTAGACTAGAAACATGTCGCGGGCCGCACAAAAATATTAGCCGCGGGCCGCGGTTTGGAAACAGAATTGCGGTTTAGAAGCTGCAGCAAAAGCTGAGGGTCAACCCTAGTTGAGTATCTATCTAGTTTTAAATTTTCTTTAAAATTTATATTGTGGCACCGTAATAATGATTACTTATTTACTCACTATTTTGTATATTTATATTATAAACTTTCAGAAAGAACAGAAAACTTGAGTGTCTTTTGACACAAAATGAAACTTAAAGCTAGTTAGTGTAACGGAACAGGTTGGCCCTACCTACTTCTATAGAAATCCAATATTTTGATATAATCGAAGATTCGATCGACAGACGCGGAAAAACTCAGGAGTAAATTAAAATTGGACTAAGTATAAAAGATCTAGGTTCCAAAAATGTGTAAATATTCTATATTGACAAAGGATGTGCGAACACAAAGAACTATAAATAGAGTTATGTGAGCATTGGATTACAAAACAGCCAGCCACATTATCCCCGAGCACAGTCACAAACTCCTACGGAGATCGCGAAAGACAAAGATTGTTTCCGGCTCTTAATCCCAATTAGGGAACGCCGAGCCGCAAGTTCACGCGCAGAGAAGTAAACCGCGGCTAAGTGTGTCAACGCAGTCGCTACACTCGCTACTACGAGTATTCTTTGACTACGGTGTCGACCGCACGCGCACGTAATTAAATTACATATACCCTCAAGGGTCACCGGATTGGACACGCCAAAGCCACAACTGTGATAACCTAAGGTCATTCTAGATACTCATACAATGAACATACAATACATCATACATCCTTTCAAGCAGAAAGAAGAAAGAGATAATTATAATTTGATCGGATCTATACACATAAATAACTACAAGTTTTAGATATTTGAGAGTGTTACTACAAAACGTTACCTAAATTAGTACCTAATGGTTTAAATATTTGTATTGATAACGAAATAGTAAGAAGAGAAGTGACAAATCAGTTATGGAATTTGAGCTTAAACTTTTGCTTTGAGGCCAGCTTCCAATTGTCGACTCTGTAACAATACGGGGAGAAAAAAATAGCCCTTGCTGGTTTTCTTGCTGGTTCTTTCCAGTACAAGGTCTCCCGCCGTCCGTAGACTTGTGAACCGTTGGCGTAGCTGCATTGACTTTCAAAAGCTTTTGTAAAATCCAACTTGAATAAAATATTTTGTTTTTTTTTTAATTTTGATTTTATGATGATTTTCGTATGTTAATAAGGATAGATATGGTGACAGCGTCAGGTTTAAACCACGACTAACTAAGACAACGGATAGAGCGTTTTGTAATCCTAGATCTATATTCTAGTTTAAAACGAAATAAGTAGAAACGTATTTTAATGTTTTTGAAGATTCTCCAGACTTAAAAGGTCAATCGGGGTTTATTCGTTAAGGCAAAACTTTTTTATTTTTATTTATTTTACTTATTGACAATTTATGTATACACATGCCCCAAAAAACTGCAACAAAAACACAAACATATGGAGACACTGTACAAAAGTGCTGCTTATTTCTTAGCGAAATGCCTTTCAGAAGTCCTGCCTGAAATGGCTACAAAATGGTAGTTCAGTGTGTAGGTAAACGTGTGTAACGACTAAAAACGACTTTTGGCGTTTAAAAAAAAATGTTAATGCTTTTGTTAATGTTAATGCTTTCCAACGTTAATAACGAATTAAGTTTTTAAAGAAATATCGCATGCCAAGCGGTAAATAGCGCAAGCGTAGCAGCGCAAAGCATATCGACGACAGGCTAACTTGGTCTGTCGTCTGATTTGCTTAGGCGCTTAACACATTGCCGCCGCATCCCGCTGCGGTGTAAGGAGGGACGAAAACCGCATGCGGCTGCGGCGGCACGGAACCGTGCCATCGTACGGTTTGCTCCGTATCTCCGTCCGGAGATGCGATGCACGACGCACCGCATCACCGCATTATCTATGTCGAGATCTATTACGCGTATGCACGTCCTTTCTACGCAAAAATCCGTACAATACTGCGGCACAGTGTGGCATACCCCGCGGACCGCACCGCGTCACCGTCCGGGAGTGCGGTGCCGTCGCGCGCGCCGCACAACCGCATGCGGTTTTTGTATACAAATTAAGATTCTTCAGTCAAAATTAAAAACCGCAGCGCCGCACACCGGAGCGGTGTCCGGTGCAATGTGTTATGCGCCTTAGTTGGTTGGTCTGACCAGCAATCACTACGCAGTACTATTTTCTGGCAAAATGATAGGAAGATGCACAAGCCCAAAACTGTACACCTCTAGTTTGACTCTACACTAATGGCTTACAGAAGCGTCTTTGTACTCTACGTTAATGTTGATTTGTTATTATAAGTCAACAAAAGAAAAGCTATTGGTCTTCATCTCAGCTGATGGTAAAATTAAGGCACTGAAGCACAGCGTTGGCAATCTAAACTTTAATAGGCTAGATGAATGAAAAAAAATTATTGCTCTAATAGAAGCTCATTCATATAATAAATAGAAAGAAAAATCGGTTTTCGAATAACTATAAAAACAATCAAGATATAAGGTATAAAAAAAAGTTCTCCATCTCTTTCTAGCAAAACGGCAATTTACATGTAGTTTATATGGCCGTACTAAACAATGACGTCAGGGTTGTTGTCGGATCTCTCTGTCTAATCGCTTCGAAATTAACAGTTTAAAATGCTTGTATCTCAAGTATTTCTAAGCCCATATTAATTCTAATTTCACATGATTGCATCTTTTTCTACGGTGTTTTAATATTTTATGACGTGACGTGAAAATTAAAATTCAGTCATTATCCCAATTGACGGATCCAAGTAGCATTTTGACGTCTGTCGGACGATATTTTATGTAATACTTTATTGTACACCAGAAAATTGTCATCAATAAAATTAACTTAACACCAGAAAAATAGATAGAGCAGTACAAAGAAATCTTAATGTTTGAGGGCGGACTTATCTCTATAAGAGATCTCTTCCAGCCAACCCAAGTAGTAGTGCGACAGGTTGAAAATTGCTGGGCCTGAGTGTTCAAGTCACTATAGACTTATGCAAATTCCTGTCAAAAACTTCTTGTCAAAAACAGTTCACTTACCAAACATGCTCACAATTTATTGACGCAAAAGTGTTCTTAAGTTATTATATGCAGTTAGAAGTGTGTTTTATACAAAGTTTGGATCCTTGTGTCGCACATACAGGTATACAGGTTATCTGCGTACAATTTTCGCGTTTTCCACCAAAATTTTCGCAGTGAAGTGTAAACCACGTACGTTAAGTACGTAAGATTTATAAACAGATACTCAGATCAAGTGACAAATGTCAAAAGTCTATCATGTCTATACGTGTGGTATTGCCAGCTTATAAATTTTCCCTTGTTGTAATGTAAAATAGTAATCAAAGTATTGAAGCAATTTGATTACGAACTTTTACTTTTTGGAATCACTTAATTAATATATAACTTTTCATGATGTCGCAAAAGTGTTCAAAATGCAACATAAAAATTACTAACAAGGATTATTTGGCTTGTTTTATATGTAAAGAAAAATATCATAAAGACTCTACTATTTGTGTCAGAGAAAAGATTTCGATTAATGACGGTTGAGAACAAACAAAATTGGAAATGCAAATCTTGTATAAGTATCAAAAACAAATCCTTAAATAAAAATAATGTTAATGATCAAGAAATTTTATTGACAAGCGGAAATACAATCATAACAATGCGGCGAAAACCAGTCAATGTGATATCTAATAAGTCGCCTTCGAATAGTATTGACACATCCTCTGACACTACAACTTCCTCGGCTAACACGCTTTTCAATAGGAGCTGCCCTGAAAATAACGTACTTGTTTGGGAGGATCTTGAAGAACTTAAAGCTAAGATAACACTTTTAGAAACGAAGCTCGAAAGCGCAGATAATGAAATTGAGAGACTACTGAATGAAAATTATTCCCTAAAAAAAGGAATATCTAGCCGAGACTCTAAAATAAGTCAGTTAACTAAAATTTATCAATCTACTCCGAAGAATTACAGCCCCAGAGAATCATCCACACGCAAAAAAGCTTTTGGTGGAAAGAGCACAGCTAAGGTAAAGAAATTGAATTCCAAATTTGACACCGTCTCACCACAAAGAAGTCATCTGTTAACTTCTCCGACTGTAACAAACAGTAATACATCTGTAACATCGATCAGACATACATCAGTCTTTAAAAATACTAAACAAAAGCCTAAAATCACTACGCATAAGCCGAATTCCAGAATATGCTTGATTAGTACAAGTAAGTTTAATAAAACTAGGTCTATTGCTACATCAACTTTAAATGGAAATGTATGTCATTACCTTATGCCCGGTGGTGGATTAAACCAACTCATACAGAAAATTGACAACAAACTTACTGATTTTACGATGAACGACTACTATGTCATACTTATAGGTGAAGATGATTTCAAGCAAACAACGAATTACTTCGAATTAATTAAACATTTACGTGAAACACTAGGTAACGTTAATTTTACAAATATTTTATTATGTCTACCGTTTTATAAATGCGGTGAGTTTATGACTTTGTATAATTGGAGGGTGTTATTACTCAGGGATGTTATTACTCACAAATATGCTTATATTGTTGATTCAAATTGTAACTTGAAATATGACAGCACAATGTTCCACCCGCGTTTTGGCACTATTAATAATAATGGCTTGAAATTAGTATTAAGGGATGTAAATGAAGTGATGAAAAACCTTTTAGAATATCACAGTTATAATACTTCTAATTCATTCGACCAGGCGGAACCAAAAGATGAAGGCACATTAAAAAATAGTTTTTTTCGACGCCTCTCACTTTAATAGCAACAATTATTATTTTTCTCGTAAAAATTTTGGTAGTTCTAATAAATTAATTGTTTTTAATCAAAACATAGGCGGGCTTTGTAGCAAACTAGACTTGCTTGACGTAACTCTTGGAGATTTTTATGACAATGGCAAGGAGCAATCTCCTTAGACATAGTTTGTTTCACTGAGACATAGTTTGTCTCAGTGAAACATTCGTAAAACAGGGGTCAGAGGCTAATATAAGATTAAATAACTATAAATTAGTAGCATCATACCGAGATCAAAAAAGAGGTGGTACATGTATTTTAATCAAGAAAACCTTTGAATATAAAGTTTGTTTCTGATATTGCAACTAAATATTATTTTGAGTGCTGTGGTATAGAGGTCCTAGGCTTGGGACTTGTTGTGATAAAAGATATATATAGAATCCCAGAACAAACTAAATCACACATAGGTATTTTTGTACACAAGTTAGACGAATTGTTATTTTATCTCACCTCAAAATATAAAAACAAGAAAAATATCATAAAGACTCTACTATTTGGTGATTGGAATATTGACATTTTGAAGTAAACTCCTGGAACAAAAGACTTGTTAGGTACCTTAGATAATTATAATATTAAACCACACATACTCGCACCCACCAGAATGAACTCATGTTTAGATCAAATTGCTAGCAATATTAAGTCGGTTGAACCTATGATTCATTATCTTCGACTCTCTGATCATGAAACTGGCCAAACACTTGCTATAAAAATGGAAAAAAAGTTAGCTTATTCTACATGGTTTGAACATAGACGTGATTATAGCAATGAAAATATACAAAAGTTTTATAACAGTATATCAGCACTTTCTTTTTCAGAAGTACAATGTGCATCTAATTTTTGCAATGCTTTTGATAATTTTTATGACTTCAGTTGCCTTTTCTATAATCTATGCTTCCCAATTATTAAAGTAAAAAGAAATAATCGACCAAAGAAAATTAAATGGCTTACAAATGGTTTAAAGAAGTCATGTAGAACTAAACGTGTACTTTATTTAAAATATAAAAATGACAAAACAACGAAGCATGTCCATTGATCAAATTTTAAAAGATATCACTATATATTAAAGAAATGTATACAAACGTCACAACGGGTAAATAGCAATCATTACATACAAAAAAATGAAAATAAATGTAAAGCTACGTGGGAAATCATTTCATCTATCGCTTCTGATAATCCACTGAACAATTAAATTAATGAAATTAAATATCAAGATAATTATTATTCAAACCTCATGACATTTGCCATCTTTTTAATGATTATTTTATTAATATGTCAAGCTCTGCAAGCAATATCCATTATAATAATATGACATTCAATTCTACTTTAACTGACATTACTAATGTAAATAAAATCTTTTTACGACCAGTGAATGAGAAAGAAAATAACATTATCATGTCCTTGAAAAATCGTAAATCTTCTGACTATGACAGCATGATTACACAGATGATAAAGGTAACTGCTCCTTGTCTAAGTTCTGTTCTCGCACTTTTGATAAATCAGTAATTTGAGGAAGGCATTTTCCCAGAAAGGCTAAAATTATCGGTAGTTAAGCCTTTATATAAAAAGGGGATAAGTTCGACCTAAACAACTACAGGCCTATTACTCTAGTTCAAATCTTTGAAAAGGCCATGCTAACTAGAATAAATGAGTTTTTTTTTTCAAATATAACATATTACATCCACGACAGTATGGTTTTCGTAGAAATAGCTCAACGACACTAGCTTGTTTTAATCTTTTGCGGGTCGTAACTGAAAGTATAAATAATGGAACTCCTGTGATATCTATTTTTCTTGATATGAGTAAGGCGTTTGATTGTGTAAATCATTCAAAGCTGCTACGTAAACTCCATGTTTATGGTATAAGGGGTAGAGCACTGGAGTGGACCGAGAGTTTTGCATGCAATAGACGACAATGTACGGAGGTTTCAAAAATAATTGAGTCGCATAACATTCTTATAAAGCAAAATTTTCGATCTGAGTTTAGGACCAGTACTAGGGGAGTACCTCAGGGAAGTGTACTGGCACCACTTCTTTTCTTACTGTACATTGAAAAAACGTAAGGGTTAAAAATAAATAAAATACTGTTGAAAATAACCCAGCATGTTTGTCAATATAACGCCTGCAAAGTTCGTAGCTAAAATCAAATATGTCAACTTTGTTATCATTACTTGATAAGTATTAACCGTTACAATTTGTTATTAACACTTCTTTATTGATAACAGCATGCATTAGTAACAACAAAGTAAAATCGACTGCATTTGGCCAATTTTACTAGGTTACTACAACCGGTACACTCGGTAACGGCTGCATAGTTACTCGGTTTTCTCAGCCAATTTACTGAGTTACTACTAATGGTTCACTAGGTAACTGCTGCAAAGTTACTCGGTTTTCTCAAACAATTTATTGGGTCGCTACAACCGGTTCACTCGGTAACGGCTGCATAGTTACTCGGTTTTCTCAGCCAATTTACTGAGTTACTACTAACGGTTCACTAGGTAACTGCTGCAAAGTTAGTCGGTATTCTCAAACAATTTATTGGATTGCTACAACCAGTTCACTCGGTAACTGCTAAAAAGTTACTCGGTTTTCTCAGCCAATTTGCTTGTATCCCACTAAAAAATAAGATGAATCATTGGAGTGAAATTACTCGTTCACGGCAGCTTTAATTTCTTCATCATCCCTAAATTTTCTTCCCCGAAGGTCTTTTTTAAAATTTTTAAAGAGAAAGAAATCGCTGGGAGTCAGTTCTGAACTGTAGGATGGGTGATTCACTTCATCAAAGCCAGTTTCTCGAAGGCCTGCCTCGCAATTCGCGCCGTATGGACTGGCGCATTGTCTTGCAAAAACAGAATTCCTTTGCTAATTTTCCCTCTTCTTTTTTCCACAATAAGATTGCGTACTTTTTTATAAGTGCTGCATAATACGCGGCGTTCTTTGTAGTTTTTTTTGGAAGATAGTCAATAAGTAAAATTCCTTCCGAATCCCAAAAAATCGACTTCTCTCCCTTTTCAATCCACTGCATTGATTCTTGTTTTGATTCTGGATCATATTGTCGAATCCACGTTTCAACCACGGTGACAATACGGTTACAAATTTCGCCCAAATTGCCATTGCACAAGTCGATAAACTCCATAGAAGTTTAAACTCGACGCTGTTTATCGAGCGGCGTGAGCATTTTTGGAACTTAACGTGCTCTAATTTTATTCATGTGCAAAGGATTCTGTAAAATATCTCCAATTCGTTCCTTACTGATGCTCAACTCTTCTGCTACCTGCCACATTTTATTCGACGGTCCTCCAATACATTTTTCTTCACTGGCGATGTTTAGTCTGTGACGGCCGGTGCGAGGGGGGTCCATCTTTCAATGACTCTCGACCTTGCTGGAATAGTCTTGTCCAACGTTTGACTGTGACAGACGATGGTCCAGATTCTGGATAAACTGCAGACATTTCTTAAAAAATCTCCTTTGCCGTTTTCCCCTTTTTTACGAGGAATTTTATGACGGCACGATGTTCCGATTTCGTGTAATGCAGCGATGACTCAGATATGTTGATGTTTACAGATCTTCTTTCACAAAACTTTCCTTATATAGGTACTAATTAGATTTAACTCAACTACGCGACTAGCGCGAGTGAGTTTCTGATTATGAGTGGGACTGCTCAGAGCTTTCAGCCTCCCCTCGTATACTATTACCGTGGTTGTGTTGTTATTTTAGCTGAGCAGAGCGGTTATTCCTCTTTTTGATTTATCTAAAGGTTATTCCCAATAACGTAACTCGGTTGTTACATAGTTTAGCAATAATGTAGTTTGCTATAACTAACCGATTACATTTACTCATTTAAAAGGATATAAGTAACGTGACTAGAATTAATGAATTCATCTTATATATCAATAGATCAGTTGATGTCTTAAAATCAACCAAAAATTACTCGATTAAAATCAATAAACAATTAGGTTGGAATCAAATAAGTTCTACTCATCTATTATTAAATAAAAATGTTTGTAAAAATCAACCAATTGAAATAACTTGTTTAGAAACAACAGTATACTTATTAGGTGTTGACAAAATCACTTAATAGTTTTGGATCATGTTTGAAAGTGTTAAAATTTACCAATTAAGGTATTTGTAAATAATTAATGTTTTATTTGTTATTAGACAAGAATATTTAGCAATACACACAGGTCTGCTTTATACCAAGTTCACTTAGAGATTTTTAGTTAAGTCTTAGTTAAAATTTACCGATATGATTGTAACCGAGCCAAAAAGGTACTCTGCTAAAATAATATTTTTTCAGTGTACATTAATGATTTACCAAGAGCTACAGGTCATGAGTCAATTCTGTTTGCTGATGATACTACTCTAATAATCAAATGTAAGTCGAAAGAAAGTTTCCAGTTAGATATCAATACAGCACTGAAAGACGTAATAAATTGGATGAACGGCAATGATTTGCACATAAATAAGACTAAATATATCCAATTTAGTTCATACAACTCGCACCCTTTACCAATAAAAATTATAGTTGAGAATAATACAGTGGATCCAGTTTGCACACATAGGTTTCTTGGTATTGTTTTAGATAAAAACCTTAATTGGAAAGAGCATATAGACCAAATTTGTGGAAAGCTGAATCGCTTTATTTTTGCGTTAACAAAGCTAAGGCAGTATCTGAAAAAGCCGCTTTGATAGCTTATTATGGCTATGTGTCATCGGTACTAAGTTATGGTCTAATTCTATGGGGTAACTCTGTGGATTTCATTAGAGCATTCAGAGTACAAAAGAAATGCATACGTGCCATCTATAATCTTAAAAACGATGACAGTTGCAAACCACTATTTAAAAAACTAGCTATACTCCCTCTATCATCCTTATATATAAGGGATGTGTGCTTATTTGTTAATTCTCATCCGGAATACTGGAAAAAGTACGTAGATGTAACTTTAAGACAAACAAGGTTAAAAACCATGAACAATTTATATAACCCTCCAAGTTGCAAACAATTATACAAGATAAATGTTTATAATATGAGTATTGTGCTGTTTAATAATCTCCCAGATGATATTAAAGGAATAAATGACTATTAAATTTTTAAATTTAAGCTAAATCAGTGGTTATTGGAACATTGTTTTTACTCTGTTAAAGAATACCTGGACTACAAGCAAAAAATGTAATTTTAATTTAATAATCTGCTTTAATAATGTGTAATTTATAATAATGTATAACTGACTTAATATAATATTGACTAAAATAATTTTATATGTACAAATGAAAATAATGGGAAACATGACAGTAGGTAATTGTAAAATAACATGTGAAAAATTTGCACACCAGCTTACTGGTTGAATACAATGTACTTTAAAATAGTGTAAGATCTTGTTTATAACTGTATTCTTGCAAATAAAAATAAACAAAAACAAATGCACACATATATATCTTTAAAAAAAACCTACATATAAAAATATACATACATAATATACTACATATATCTTAATTAATTAGAGGGATAGTACTCTTTCAGATGACGTTTGAAAGATGTTAATGATGGTCTCTCACGGATTGAAGCCGGTAATCCCTTCCTCAGCTTAGCAGCACGGACGGAGAAGGATTTATGAAAAGATATGGAATTGAAATTTGGTACTTTAAGGACATTATAAGTAACACAAGAGCGCTTGGGACGGGGATTGTGGTCACAAAGTTTAAAACGGGATCGTAGATAAACTGGAAACTGGGGATAGTGGAGAATTTTGTACAAAAAGCGAAGAATGTGCATATTTCTGCGCAGGCGAATAGGAAGCCATATAAGCTGTTTTCGGTATTCAGATACGTGGTCAAACTTAGGCAAGCTGAAAATGAACCGAATGGCCAGATTTTGAAGACGCTCCAGTTAACTCAGCTATTTTAAGGTCGCCACAGACGTCAAAGACGTCGGTGATGTCGTCCTAGGGTACTCTATAATGACGGTCGTATGTATGAACCTCACGACGTCATGTTTAGATGTTTCGATGACTACTTTTCATGACTTTTAAGACGAACCACCTAGGACATCCTTACGACGTCAAGCAATGACGTGAATGAAAGAGCGTGACTTGTAAAATACATTACACTAGGAAAAAATATAAATGACCGCCATCACAGTTTGAAAAAATATTAAATTAATTAATGGTAAAAAAATATTTATATTAGGTCCTTACCTCAGAAGAATAACTAAAGCATAGAAACCTAGCAAAAATAGCTACTGAACTTAAAGTTAGACAGAGACACGTATATGCAAGATGTTTAGAAATTTTGTAGATCGTCACTAATTCTCGCTTGTCAGTTCTTCTCCCAGTGATGTCGTACTCATCACTCACCTAGTTTCAACGTCGATAATTATATTATGTAGGTATTTAATAGATCCCTAATACTAAAATGTCTTTATTACGAGAAATATAACAAATAATTAAGGGTAGATTTTCTTATGTAACTTATCCAGCTAATAGCTGCTGTGTCTCTTTGGTATGGCCCAGCTGGCCGTTCATGAGACTAAAAGCGGGAAGTGCGAGTCGGACTCGCCCACCGAGGGTCCCGTATAAAATTGTAGGTTATACTTTAAATAGAAACTAAATTTTTTATGATTTAATTACAAATGTGGAGTTTGAGATTTTCCCTGACTTGTAGTGTAAGACTATATAACTTCACAAATTTCATAGTTCTAGCTAGATCAACGAAAAGTACCCTATACATTTTGATGCCCGTGAGAATGTCGAAATATACGTTTTTGGCGACATGTTGTCCAACATTGAGGAAAAAACTAGTGAATTATAATTTTCGAAACACAAACATGAGTAAATAGCTGTATAAATTTGAATTTGGAATTCCTGACCATAGATGAGATATTTGAGATCAAAGTGGCCAGTACGGCAAAACGCCAATTTCATATGTAAGGACCTAATAAAAACAATATTTTATGTTATTGCCCTAAAAAGAGGAAAACAAGCTTTAATTTATGGCATGATACATTTTTTGAAAATATAAGTTGTGCTTGTTTTGTTTTATATCCACGACTAATGGATAGTGGTCATGTAGTGGTACTGTAATGGAAGTCTGTAGGACGTCTAATAATGACGTATAAACTACTGTCCCTGAATTGACGTATTATTGACGTTAGTTAGGCGTCTATATTTGGCGTACATTTATAGACCCTAAATTGAGGTCTTTTATTGGTCATTGACGTCTGTCTGCTACTTGGGGAATACTACAATGTCTGTTAACATTGTTGTTATCGTGACAACTTAAGTGGTGGCTAAGTGACTCCTGCCACCAGTCAATCAAACCAAACAGAAAAAATTCTGCTCCCATAAAGACCCCTGGCACACAGATCTACACAGCAGACGGTTTCAACCACACAGGAGGCCGTTAGATAAATTAATACATGACTAACACTTGTTAGAGATATGGGTCACTAAGATGAGATAATGATGAATAAAATTAATCCGTCTGGAATACCTACTTAAGATGGAAAACGAAACATAACGAGAGGGAGGGTTTTCAAAAAAAATCACTAAGTGATGAATTAATTCTTGAAAGTACGTATTAATTGTTTAACGTATGACGCAAACATTGCCTAACGTACATTCTTTAATGTAATTTAATATATTTTATCGTTGCGAAAATTACAAATACAACAAAACTTTGTCAAATCGGTCGAGCCGTTCTCAAAAGATGTATTAAAGCCGTTTGATTTTTAACCGCATTCGGTTCTATGTTCGACTGTATCTATTTTTAAGAGGCTTGTTACACTTTTTGCACGGAAATGACATTTTCTTGCGCAAAATTTACTATTAAAACTCTTTTTTAATGTAGGTGTGTTCACCAATTACTCCGCCATTTGTGGGCCGATTTTAAAAATTCTTTTTGTAATCGAAAGAGTATACTGCGGGAGTAGTTCTATTGTCACCAAGTTATGATCTGATGATGGGATCCCAGGGAAATCGAGGGAAACCCTTCAATTCCATAGGCACGTCCAACGGGTTTCATGTTTTTTCTGAAGTTATTCAAGTATTTACATCTGGTAGTCATCATATAATGTTACTGAGCTGATGATGAAATGTTTCTGGTAGATAAGAAGCTTGGGAATAATTCTTTCAATACTGTTTAGAGCGAAAGATGTTTTATTTCAAGTTATTCTGGTGTTTACCTTGGCTCGAATTCTAATACGTATGTATAAGAACTAAAAAGATTGAAAGAAAAAATAAACAAAAAATCATTTTTATAAAAATACTAGTGGGCCCGGCAGACGTTGTCCTGGCCGATTACAGCGCCACCTACCGGGTCCAATTAAATTAGGTATAAACCTTCCTTGAACATATTCAAATACACACAGAAATTTTCGTAAGAATCTGTCGAGCCGTTTCAGAGTTTTTGCGAGACAAACACACAGCGTTTCATTTTTATATATAAGAAGAAGATATAACAGGATACCTGCCTGTAATCTACTTTACTAATTTCTTTCATTCATAGCATGATCATGTCTGATGATGGTCAGTGACGATAGTGTCGAAGATATTGTTTTTTTTTGTGTTGGTTGTCAAAACGAAAAGTAGAGCGCCGACGCTTTCAGCCGATGTTACCTACCTATTAAACTGGAGACTCCTTACGCTCAAAAGTAATTTTGACTTTCACCCAAATATCACCGAGGTAACCTGAGTAGTAATTATAGTGCAAAGGAAAATCAACCTTGTTGTTTCATGACGCGAAACTAATTTTCAACCCAAGTGTCTTAGATCACATTTTTAGCTCAAACTCAAAAATCTTTATTCATTAAACGCCATTACAGGCACTTATTGGCGTCAAACAAATTAAGGTAGGTGTGGGATTTAACGCCCGTTGTGTAATGACGCCCGAATGCCAAAAATCATAGAAAATGACGTGTGAGTTACGTTAAACTTCACGCACACATAGAATATACCAATAGGAGCGCACTAACGTGGCGCGGCGGCCATCACGTCACCGTATCGTTCGTAGTGAACGACGCCTTGCGGACGCTGGGAGTGCAAGCCGTTTTTATAAAAAATACATCGACAAGGTTGTAAGTTTTAGTCTGTTTTTCTAAATATTACTTATAAATCTGTGATTACCTTTTACTTTAAATGTTTTTATGTCATATTTGATCGGTGATTTGATTTATTTGTTTGTATTAATGTGTGAATATATGAGAAGTAGGTAGAATGTAACATTCGAGTAATATCGCCCACCAGAGTGAGGGTTGGGCGTTAATAGCCTGTATGGGCGCTATTATCTATATATGGGGGTATTAATACAACGTCAAAAAGAGATCGAAAAGGATTATTAGTTAGACTGTAATTCGTAGAAAATTATGTAAGATAATATATTATGATATTTAAGTATCATTTTTGTATTTTTACGCTCCCAGATTCTTAGAGAAAGTTATTTTTTTAAGTTTGAGGATTAAAAAACTGCTACAATTTGTTTCACAGAATTAATCCTCATAGTATAGTACGCCGAGAACACTGCACAACATATTATAATACTTGCATACAACAGCTCTGACTCGTCTGATATAGATAGTGCCACAATTGAGCATTCAAATTATAAATTAAAATATTCTGTTGAAAATGTTTATGGTTTTTCATCAGATGAAAATCAATCCTTCATAGATAAAGGAGTAACTACACCCAACAAGTAAAATTCCGAGCAAGATAACAAAACAAATGATGCTACGACCAATTTTTAAGATGATGATAACGTTCCATTATCATATTTAAAAAAACAAAGCAACAGAACAGAATTTCACGAATGTTTGCCTACTCCTAATTACGCTATAATTAAAACAAACCGAGCACGAAAAAAAGCTATAAATTAAAAAGGTTAACGGATTACTAAAGATCTTTTTGACAAAAAAGAAGGTAGATAAAAAGAAAACAAATAATACTAAAACCAAAATTATAACAAAAGCAAAAAGCATACTAAGAATAAATTTAATAATAATAACACCAGAATAAAAACCAAAGACAAATATAAAAAAAAAACCATATATAGTTAATAAACAAGACAAAATAAAGAGGATTAATCAAGAAAAGGTTCATACTGAAGAATGGTACTGCCATGCAAGTCATGAAAATATAAAATTGAACATCAGATAATGTGCATTTTGGAATCATGAGGAGTGTGTGGGTCTCTCAAAATATGACAAAGAATTCATTTGTTCAAATTGTGATTAAATAAGCATTAAAGTACTTATTTCAAGTATTGATCTTAGCAAGACTGAAAAAGGATATTAAAGTAGGTAATTACGATAATAAATAAAAAGTATTGATTCAAGACTGACTACTGATACTCACTATATTCCTTAGGATATAATTATTATGATTTAATTATAATAGTAGATATGATAAATGTTTTAGCTTTGTAGGTAGTAC
Source organism: Schoenobius gigantellus (assembly GCA_963935595.1). Taxonomy (NCBI): domain Eukaryota; kingdom Metazoa; phylum Arthropoda; class Insecta; order Lepidoptera; family Crambidae; genus Schoenobius; species Schoenobius gigantellus. The sequence continues at coordinate 40,548,772 of OZ012541.1, read as the reverse complement.
CTACTTAATTTTCGGGCGTTATATACCTAAGTCGGGCGTCATTGGCCATCTCTGTTTATTAGCGCCCTATAGGCATTTTATAATTTCTGTATTTTTAAGAAAAAACCGATAAATGTTGATATTCTATAGATATAAAACATGTTAGATGTGAGATTTTTTTGTTAAAGATGATAAAAAGACAGTGCAAGATGTGTTTGATGTGTTACTATTTTTTACGTTTTTTGGTTTATATACTTCAATTAATGGCAATTATTATGCTTTCTAATAAAAAACAATATAATATATTTTTATGTTTAGTACGGCTTTAAGTCGAAATGCTTATGTTTTTTAAGATATTACAAGGAGAATAATACGGGCGTTATTAAAACCTATATGTTCAATTACGCCCATTACTAGGTTTTTTAAAAATCTTTGTTTACATTATTTAATATGTTCGAAACTACTTATATGATAATTTTCTGTGTTTCACTTTTTCTAAATTAACTATTTACATAAACAGTTTTATAATTTATTTATTATTCGAAATAATATATAGGTTTAAAATTAAGCGGGCGTTAAATGCCTGGGGTACCTTACAAGAATCTATTAACCAACAAATTAATTAAAAATGTAAAAAAATTAAGATAAGCAATGAATTTAAACCTTATAGGTACATACACCCCAACCATAATTAAGATGTATGCAAATATACTCGTAAGTAAAATGAGAAAAAAAAGTTGACTCTACACCTGTTCGGAAACCACACCTGTTGTAGCCGAGCGTTATATCGAAATATAACTTACATCTTTCTCCCACTGCAAGTGGTAGGGTATCTCGGTGCCGAAGGGGAAGTCCAGGTGGCAGTTCATGACAGCATACCCGCCCACGCTGGCGTGCAGCCGCTCAGCGTCCAACGGCAGCAGCGACGCGCGCACCACCGCCGCCAGCGCCCACCACCAACAACGCGACAACATATCGCGAACAAGCGATCACAATGACTGACAGACCACTGTCGCGCGCCCGCGCAGGACCCCCGCCTCCTACGCCTCTATTCCCGCTTAATACTCTACTTTTGTTGGCCACGTACATCCTCATCTTCGCTTACCGTAATCTATGTTCTAGACTTATCTACGATGTTCCAGTAATATGACGTATTATATTAACATGTATCTCTTTACGTAGGTGAGAATATTGAAATTTTTTCAGAAAAAATACATTATCTATTTATCTAAGACAAAGTCTTTCAAAACTAGGCATTAAATTTTTAATAACTGTTTATCGTAACTAAAAATTCAACTCTCATCTGATACTACGATGATAGTGTACAACTACGTCTTCCTTGTTCAAAAATAGGAATTTGATCCAGTGTTCATCAAAGCAGATAAAACAAAGAAGTTTTTGCCTGGATTTTCAAGTCCTTAATGAATGGAATTGGATGGTAGAGTTAGGTTGATTTGGCCTTTTTACCTGCCGATGTCTAGTCGACAGGCGTGTGTAGGACTCTCCCCGCACTGTGCGGGGTATACCCACTAAACCGCCTCGATGTCCATTTAGTTCTTTGTAGGGGTGACCAGGGATTGGGAGGGAGGCCCTTTCTCCGGACTACCCCTGGACAGCTCAACCAGCCGGGCCGGGTCTAAACGCCTATGGAAGTTGGACATATGGGTAATCCTCGCACGGGGGGGTTATAGTTTCGCGCATTAGGAACCCACCCAGCACAGCACCCAGGCCACACCTCACTCAGGCAGTCATGGGAGGCGGTTTGCATAGGTCCACCTTCTAGTTCCATTTGGCCTTTTGATTTTTTAATGTAACCTTATTCTTTTAGATTTCAATAACATCCAATTATTTATATAAGAAGACTTTAATTGCTGGAAATTCAAAATAATATCTGACAAACCGAACGACCGTATTCGGACACCTGTTGATTTTCATAACGCAATGTTGTAGCCGTAAAACACCTACAGAATTTGAAGGCCGAGTGAATTGGATTTTCATGATACGAGATCAATAGACAAATGCTACACGCTAACTTTTCCGCAATCGTTTCGCAGAGAAAATGTATGAAGATGACATTAGCTGCGGAAAAAATAGCGTGAGGTTGTCGCAACCTAATGTCATTTCCATAATTTTTTTCTGCGGAACGATTGCGGATAAGTTAGCGTATGACATTTGTCTAGGGGGGCGGGTAAGGTAAGATTTCGGTTCGGCGCATTCTGCGGTCGGCAGTAGCTTAGAGCGTTAACACATTATCAATTGATTAAGGGCCTTACACACTGGCTTTGGTGGCAGTTCTGGCGGTTTACGAGAGTTTACAAAGTGCGCCGGTGGTGGTGGCGGACCCGCTACAACTTGCGCCTTGAATAATTTTTTTTTGATTAATTATGATTCAGATATAATGTTTGCAGAACAACACAAAGTAGTCACTCTCTTCTGTTTCTGCAGTAGAGAGGAAGTGCGGGTAAAACTTGTTTAGATATTATCTGCTTTGTTGATCATTCTTAGATCAAATTCCTATTTTTAAGTCAATACATATAAACGACTCGCCCATGCTTACGACGACGACGGCTCTGATGCATCTATCGGACAGGAAGCTGGTGTTCCATTTGACTGATTAGCAGGTTTAAGATTTCTGATCTTGTCTGTCTTGTCTGATTTTATTATAAAAACAAACGAGCGCTATCATAGAACACAACAAACGTGTTCATGTATTGGTAGGTACTCATATTACAGGACTAAACACAAATAATCGTCAACCTGCTAAACATTTTAATTCTTCGACTGTACAGTAAGTCGAGCGCGAAGCAAACACTGCCGTACCATCCTTTACTGGAACCATTTCGCCGCATTTTCAGGCCCCTATTTGAGAACCTCTGGATAAGAACAGAACGCAGAAATTTTCGTCATCCAGTAAGCTATATCACATACTTAAAATCCAAAATTTCAAGTCTGTAGGTCATTTAGTTTCGAAGTTAAGCGAAAGCAAAGTTTCGCATTTATGACACTCACTCACTCACTCACTCATGATCATCAAAATAGAACTAGTACTTCCCATAAACTCAGAGAGCTGAAATTTGGTACAGAGTTAGGGTTTAATGGCCACATAAAGGGAAAACTATAAAAACTAGGATAATCGAAGATCTGGAGTACCTGGTGACCCCTGATTAGAAAACACAAGAGCCCAATCAAACTATTAGAGATACTTATCGACATACCGCCTTTACAAAAAATATTCAACTTGGTGGGCCGCTTCCAATCAAGAAAAGAAAAAGAAAAGAAAGAGATTTGTAATAATAAAAAAACTACCTCTACAAAGAAAAAAACTGTGTCAAATAAGAAAATCTAATACACTTCTGGACACATCTATTGGCCCACCTTGCATTTTCAGTTTCGTTTAGTCCTAGCTAAAAATTTATATTAGGTCGAGCAAAAAGTTTTTATACAGTTTTGAACCTGGCACATTCATAATTTTATTCAATAGTCTTTTTTGAATTTCGAACACAGAATTTAACGAAACAAAAGACAATTTGGAGCCTGTTCGTTGATATCAAACAATCGAATACTAAGAAAACTTGATTTTATTGGTTTACTTGGATTTAATTCTTGAAAGTGTGATTTTTCTCTTTGGTTTTGCAACAAACATTACTTATTTTTAACATTAAGGTGAGGTTCTATCAATAATCTATGTATACTTCGCCCTAAGTTGCTGCCCAAGCTGTGGCACTTATCCAGGCCGGACACAGCCAAAGAAATGTGAGTGCTCAACTTAATAAGTCGATCTGCGGTCCGAAATGTTTATCGGAGGTACCTAATGACTGGCGGCTTTGTTCGTCGCTAAGGAAGGCCACGATCTCGGGTCACAACTGAAAGGCAGGATCGATTCATCGTGACGACCAGCTTGAGAAATCGTCACCTTACCTCCATTGAGATACAAAACCAACTTCGGGACTTCCACGGAGTATTTGTGAGCGCGCGAACTGTTCGGAGAAGGTTAAAAGAACACGATATGGTACCACACAAGCCAGCTAATGGCCCCAAATTAACGCGAGCCCACCGAACAGCGCGTCTTCATTTCGCGCGCACTCATTTAAATTGGACTCAGCAGCATTGGAGCCGTGTACTCTTTTCTGATGAGTGTAAAATTGCGTTACATGGCAATGATGGAAGGAAGAAGGTCTACCGACGTAAGGGAGGGCGTTTTGCACAATGCTGCTTTGAAGAGAGGGTTGCTTATGGCGGTGGCTCATGGGCTGTCTGGGGCGGTATATCCGCCGCGAGCGGCAAAACTCAACTTGAGGTTGTTACGGGACCACGGCTGCCTACATTAAATGCTGAAAGGTACATTCGTGAGTGCTTAGAACCTCACGTGATGCCATACGTGAACCATGTGGGCCCAAATTTCCTTTTTATGCATGATAATGCAAGAGCCCATACGGCCGGCATCGTCAGGGAATATCTTCGGAATGTGAACATCACAGTTATGGACTGGCCAACCAGAAACCCGATTGAGCTCATGTGGGACGAGCTAAAAAGACGTGTTAGGCCTCGTTAGCCAGTTGCCCAGACGATGCAGGAGTTGAAAACTGCCATAGAAGAGGAATGGGAGATTATCCCTCAAAATTTTATAGAGCGGTTGATAAACTCTATGCATAATCGTATGAGAGCTGTCGTAGATGCCCATGGAGGCAGAGCAGTGCACTGCTCTGATTGCACTGCAGTGGTTCTTAACCGGTGGTCCGCGCGGACCACTGGTGGTCCCTGGATGCATCCGAAGTGGTCCGCGAAGACATTCGAAATATGGTGAAGATAGAACAACCCTGTGTTCATTTACTGTATGGGTATGGGTAATGGTTAAAACAGTTGGGTGGCTGTCCATAGCTGGGCAGATATTTTCAAAATGGTCCCTCATCACTAAAAGGTTAAGAGCCACTGATCTACAGGATGTATCAGACGCAAAACTAAAATCGTGGGACGTAGCGTAACCTGAGTAAATATGTAAATAGCAGTTTTAATTTCGATTAACAGTTGATAGAAATTTTACACACCGCACGATCTTATTTTTGCATCATCATTATCTTTCTTTTTAATAAAACCGTTTGAACAAAATCCACACATTTACAAATATACTCATCATCATAACCTATTTACGTCCCACTACTGGATACAGGCCTTCCTACATGGAAGAAACACATGAGAAGGACCAACAGCTAAACGTGCCTTTCGAAGCACGGAGGAGCTCGAGATCACAAAGTTTTGGTCACCCATCCAGGCTCCGTGACTATCCTGAGACTGTGGAGGATCTAGGCATAATGCTCGAAGACCTCTGTAGAGTTTCTCAACAAGTGGGTCTTAAAATGAACATGACTAAGTAAAATTATGTCGAATTCCCGTGTAGTACCCACTCCTGTGAATGTTGGAGGCTCTACGCTGAAAGTTGTTGACGAATATGTTTACCTTTTTTTTTTTTTTTTTTTTTCTCGGGGGGAAATGCGTAACCGCACCGTACCCGCCGTTGGCTAAACAGCGAGCGTGTGTGGGGCTCTCCCGGCAGCATGCCAGGCCTACCCACTAAAACCCCCCGGTGTTCTCCCTGCCCTTAAGGGCGCGCTAGGTAAGGTCCACACTGCGACTCCACTACCTACGCGCCCGGGCAAGCCCGACCCACTGGTCGGGCTATCGCCAAGGGGGGATTGCCCAAGAACACCAGGGCAATCCCCAGACGGAGGGCCTTACGGCGGCGTGCACGGGGCCAACCGTGCACGCAGGCCTCCATGGCAGGGTCATTAGACGGGCATCGCTTGTGCAAATGCCCGCCTTCGCCTGCCTATCCGTCTGCGGCGGATGGGAGCGGCTTGAGGATCTGCCTCCCGCTCCCTCTCCGCGGCCTCCTTCTGCGAGATTACGTCCTCGCAGAAGGAGGCGACAGCCCCCCATTCCGCATCGCCGCGGAGCATGGCCACGACCATGCTCGGCAGCGAGAGGTCTCCGACTCCCAGCGCAGCGAAGAGCTCGCTGCGCTGGGGTCGCCATGCCGGGCACTCCAATAGGGTGTGCTCGGCAGTGTCGTCGGGAGAGCCGCAGTGGTGACACCGCGGCGTTTCTTCCCGACGCGCGACCCTGTGCAAGTAGTGACCGAAGCAGCCATGCCCGGTCAGTACTTGCACCATGCGGAACGTGAACATGGGGCAAATAGCCCAGCTCGGTAAGTCCAACTTCCAGAAAGAGGTAAATCGACGAATCCAACTCGGCTGGGCAGCGTTCGGGAACCTACGCAGCATATTCTCGACCCATCTACGGTACGGAACTGAGACGTGGCCGCTTACAATGGGTCTCATAAGAAGGCTCAAAGTCACTCAAAGTGCAATGGAGAGGGCTATGCTCCGGGTTTCTCTACGTGATCACATCAGAAATGGTGAGATCCGTAGAAGAACTAGAGTTACCGACATAGCCCAAAGAATTGCAAACCTTAAGTGGCAGTGGACAGGACACATCGCTCGTAGGACTGACAGCCGTTGGGGCGAAAAGGTCCTCGAGTGGCGGCCGCGTTCAGGACGCAGCAGTGTTGGTAGGCCCTCCCACAAAGTGGACCGACGATCTGGTGAAGATCGCGGGAAGCCACTGGATGCGGGAGGCGCAGGACCAATCGGTATGGAGATTCTTGGGGAGGCCTATATCCAACAGTGGGCGTCTCTTGGCTGAAATGATGATGATGATGATCCAGGGTCTAACCATGGTGAATGTTGCTTCTTTGCCATTATCGAAACTAAAGCGTTCGAACCACTCTGTGCCCGAGTTCCTCACAATGATACTGAACATACATCATTGTCGTGTGTACCCAGTTTGAGATCAATCGACAACAGGGATAAAATGTTTAATTAATTTGACCCAACAAACAACGCAATGTAAATAAAATCATTTAAAATAGGTATTTTTTTAATTTAACTTTAAAGAAAAATAATGATTATTTGGGTATTATATTGTATTAAAAAGAGGCAGTGAATATTCAAATATATTTACTGTTACCTTATCATGACAATTTTTCACATTTGTCTGACCGTATAACTTCATTGTTTCAATATTATTTTTAAATATTAATAATAAGTATTTCTTAAAGCTACTTAAGTATGGAATATTATTATATATTAATGGAAATTATGGGGAATTGCATAAGTTGGAGAGAGTACATCATGAAAATGTCGGTCTCAGCCCTGCATGATGAGGTGGACAAAGTTTTCGTAGTTGATATTGCCCTGCGAGTCTTCTTGGCCCTGCAGCAACTGTTCAACCTGCAAATGAAATGAAATGTTCATTTTGCCGTGCTATGTCTTCGACATACTGTGTTTGAACACCAGTGAATCATCACATTTTCTGCGTGATTTCTGGGGGCCTAATTCCGCTAATCTTAACGTCGTTGTCGCGTCTTGTTGGCGTTTCAATAAAACTGCTTGTGTCGCTTTTATACGCATTTCTTGTGTCTTGTGTCAAATGTCTTAGTAATCGCTTAATCAACAATAACTGTCTCAAAAAGCAATGCTATTGAAGCGTTATTGACACGCCACAAATCTGTTATCGCTAGCAGAATAAGACACGTTGTTTGGACGCAATATCTAAGTATCACCCTAGTATCACTGAATATACCACAAAAAAGTGGTATAGTCGGTATGTGGGACTCTTCCCGCTTGTTAAAAAAATAATACAAAACCTAAAATTGAGAATGTTGTCGTATGATCCATGCTTTATCCGTAATTTCTAATGGCAACCATGTTAAATTTAGGGAAATATTCTTGATTCATGGTGCTCCACTCTTCAAGCGCTTTCATTTGATACCCATACCCATATAACTAGGGTTGAAAACGAATTTATATCCGCCATTTGAGCGGAGGCCATATTGAATTTTAGGCATTTTTGGGCAATGTTACTAGGTTCATTTGTTACTACATACATCTAGTTCAACGAGTTACTTCAAACAATATGTAATTATATTGAGTTTATACATACATGAAAATTAGGGGTTTTAGGTGGCATGACCTTAGGGTTATCGTAAATAAATTCCATAATGCGTTTTGTCAACAAGAAGACATACCATCTAGTGAAAAAACGAAGTCTCAAGGTGGCACGGGCCGAGGTGTCGATGGAACAGATAGATGGATGGAAATATAAGCACATAACGTTACCAGTTGGATTACGTTAAAAAATAATTCAAAACAATCTATTAAAACAATCCCGCTCGATGGCTATTCTATCACCTTTTCTTTTTATTTATTTTGCACGTGTATATTAGTCCTCACATATGAAATTAGCGTAATATATGAAAAATATGACAAAAAATATGTTATATTTGTAACTCGGCGTTTTCTTTAAAAATGCTGATAAATTAAAATATGATTAAATCAATAAAGATTAAATTTCGTAAAAGGCGGAAATCGAATTCGCGTCTTCAACAAACTGTGGTAACAAAAATATACCTATTATGAAATTTTATATTAAATCAAGCTTTACAATTGCACTACGAAAACCACCACTATTGCGAGCTACATAAGACTGATCCAAAGGTTTAACAGTATAGCTTGACGCAGCGCTTACTGTATCATTAATATCTATTACTAGTGGGCCCGGCAGACGTTGTCCTGCCCGATTCCAGCGCCACCTACCGGGTCCAACTTTACATTTAAACCTTCCTTGGACCTATTAAAATACACACAGAAAATATCGTAAGAATCTGTCCAGCCGTTTCAGAGTTTTTGCGAGACTAACACACAGCGTTTCATTTTTATATATAACTAGTGGACCCGGCAGACGTCCTGCCCGATTACAGCGCCACCTACCGGGTCCAATTAAATTACGTATAAACCTTCCTTGAACCTATTCAAATACAGACAGAAAATTTCGTAAGAATCTGTCGAGCCGTTTCAGAGTTTTTGCGAGACAAACACACAGCGTTTCATTTTTATATATAAGAAGAAGACTAGTGGGCCCGGCAGACGTTGTCCTGCCCGATTGCAGCGCCACCTACCGGGTCCAACTGTACGTTTAAACCTTCCTTGGACCTATTCAAACAAACACAGGAAATTTCTTAAGGTGCCTCCAGACTCACGCCGAGAACCCCCGAGAACACCCGAGAAGCGTGAATGTGATGGGTTTCTCGGCTTCTCGTTCTCGGGCTCGCCTGTTCTCCGATCGGTGTCGGTTTTTTTGCCCGCTTCAAAGGGTTTCTCGGGCGAGAAAAGAGAACACTATCACACTCTCGTTTGTTCTCAGTGCAACTGCGACCGTGGCGTAGATCGCATGTTATATCGTGCCAATTTTTCTATTAAAAAAAATACTTTGTGGTGTCTGATGCATATCAGTATCATTTAGATAACTTTACAGTTATTGTATACTCTTTCATTTAACATAGTCTCTCATCTGTGCTATCAGTGCTTAACAAAATAATGTGTGATAAATATTAAGAAAATAATTTAAATTCACGAAGATTTTAATTGTTTTGAGATATTTCGTTAGTCTTTATAGTTCAGTAATTTTAGACATACGAGTAAAAAATGTGGAAAAATGAAACAGAGTTAAAGTTTAAATAATATTTTCACACAGAGCCCATTTTGTGGGAAGCAAAACGTTTTTTATAAAAAAGTACTTTGTCAATAACCACCATCGTTTGAGCCATTTTTTCTTAATATTATTTTTAATTTTCGTGTTAACGAGATTATAATGTGCTAACGCACACAATACCAAGGCAGTACCACTGTCGTCCATTCCGGATCACGACCGAGAATGTAAATGAGAAGATCGCTGAGTGTGGATAGCTCCTCGGTTCTCGCGCAAGTTCTCGGCGAGACTTCTCGCCGAGACTTCTCGCGTGAGTCTGGAGCCGGTATAAGAATCTGTCGAACGGTTTCAGAGTTTTTGCGAGACTAACACACAGCGTTTCATTTTTATATACAAAATATAAAAAAGAAGAAGAAGAATATTATAGCCAATACAGTAAAGAATTTCGTTGGGGCTGGTAAGAGGTCGGTGGCCTAGTTAGTCAAGGCGTCAACATGGTGTATTGAAGACGCGGGTTCAAATACCGCCCGGCAATTTTTTTTTTCTTTATTGATTTATTAATCATTTTTATTATATTTTTTTTGCATTTTTAAGAAAATGCAAAGTCCTATAAAAAAATGATCTTACAAAAATATGATTTCCATTATAAATTTACTGTTTGCACATTAAATAGAGTTTATGAAATAGTCACATAATAGGGGGTCTTAAAACACTAGTGTGTTTTAAATACCACACGAGTGTTTTAAGACCTAATTATGTGCAATTTCATACACTACTTTATCTACACTCATACAATCAGTGGTTACCTAAATTAAATAAAAGACACAAAATTAAAACAAAATCAAACTCATTTATTCTAATAATTATTAGCATTTTGAACAGTGCAATTGTGAAACTAATACAGAAATCTAAAACTACATAAATTTATATTATTTATTATTTTAACCAATAACAGCAAAATAATGAATGAAAAATTCAGAGAAATGGCGCCAACACCAACATTCTACCGCGCATGCGCTGTTGCACGCGCCGCTATAGACAATGTACTGGCACAAAAGAAAATTGTGACAAAACCTCCTTGGTCGGGCTTCGTCAATCGAACTGTATTTTATTGGAATTCGAGTTACATTAAAGTACTGGTTTTGTATGGCAAACCTGTATTATAATGTAATTTGTAAAAGGCCAAGGGCTTTAAGTTATGCCTTTAAAATATTAGTGTTGAGTTCTTAATATTAGAATTAGAACATGAGTGTAGATAAACAATTTTAAATAATGTTAATTGGTAAAACAACGCAAAGCATAAATAACTTTTGACAAAAGTAGGTTAGGTTTTCTAACTGAGGCGCGTTCAGAGCCTCTGGGTGTAGTTGTCTGGTTGTTTTTTAACTCGCTCAGAGGCGTTGAACGGATTGCAGCAACCAAATCTTTTATCTCCCTCTTTCACATTATTTTTTATTTCTCTCTCTTTCTAGTAGATGACATTATAGAATATGGCCGCCAATATCATCCAATCACGTAAGAGTATTTCAGTAATAAACGTCAGAGCGTTTTACAACCATCAAATTCGATGGTTGTTCGGTTGTAACTCGCGCCGACACTCTAAGGTCTTGAACGGGCCGGTTGTTTCACCCGGTTGTCACGCTCGAAGTCATTGAACGGGGTTAGAGCGAAAAGTTGTACTTCGCGCGAAGGCTCTGAACGCGCCTCTGCAATCACATCGCATAGAGCGAGCGAAGCCAGCGTGCCGCCGCGGCAGCGGTCGTGGCGAATACCAGCGGACCTAAAATGGCCGCATCGCAGAATCATAATACGAATCACATTATGATTCATATTATTAATGGAGTAGAAATACGAAAAAATTAAAACTAAACTAAAATTGTACATACTTTACAAACACCACAAATTGATTTCCTTTCTAATAAGTTATTAACTAGTACCAAATGCATGTGTAAATTGTATTGATGATTGCTTTTTATTGTGTTTTAATGACTTAAGACCTAAAAATATAGTGACTCAAGTCAAGCCACATCACACAAACCTCAGTTGTTTCTGAATGTGTCAGTTGTTTACAGATGATTTTAATGTATGTTCTTAGACGGTAAACAGATTAAAAAAAGGTATAAAAAATTGATTCAAAAGAGCTTTTTTATCAAGTCACATTTCAAGAAAGATTATAGGTCCTATAAAGTATATTATTTCGATTAATATTAAGTCAAAAATAAAATAATGGTAGATGCCATACTACTAAGTATACAAAAGTATAATTTCAATTATAATTTATCATTGAAATCATATTATTACCGTAACTTTAATCAAATATTTAAAAATCTCGTATCACAGTATTTGTTGTTAAGTCCTGTGAAACGCTTGACAGATTTTTATGAAATTTTTTGTGTATATTTGGTAGGTCTGAGAATTGGTTGTAGCAAGCTATTTTTATAACCCTAGGTGATAGGGATGGGCCCTCTCCAGAAATTTTTGAGTGTTTAGCTTTATTAACGTTGCACGCGTTGTAGCGAAACGTTGTACGCGGGCACAGCTAGTTAATTTATAATAATAAACAAATGAAAGACAACTATATGACACTTTATAGAACTTCATGCAGCCGTCCAACGGATATGTCTAGACAAGAGTAACTATGTAGAGTTTGCGAGGCGAAGAAGGGGAGGCGCCACTCATGTACTCTCAAAGATTCTCACCGGGAGACATGGCCGAGGGTTGACTTTAGTTTACTAATAATTTTTAAACAATATTTAATAGTTCAAAATTTTATAATTTGAAAGTTTTATTTTAGTGTATCCAAGAGTCGCTTATATGCATGCTATGCAATGCATCTCCTATCAAACTTGCCCAATGAGAATCGGTTGGGATGGTCAGATCAGAACCAAGTTCATAAAACAGCAAGATGAGGCGAGGTTGGATTGGGTCCTGATAATTGAGGCTCTTATATTTGGTGTTCTCCTAAATATAAGCATTACTGGAATCATTAAAACATTTGAATATTGACATGAACGTCCATCTAACTATTTGAGATCCATTGAAATAATACAATATACACATACTCCAAAGCCCTGCAGCCACAGTGGCCTAACCTGCCAGCAAAAACCAACCAGACTGCAGCATTGATGTGAAGAGGCTATTTTAAAGTTTAGCATTTTCTAATAAGCAAAAGCGAGACACTTCCAAAAACAACATAACCACAGATTATTGACTTTAGCAGGACAATACATTTAGGAAAATTTGATTTATATCTATAAAAATTATAAAACATCTGATACTAATTTCCAAATACACCATTAAAACACAAGAAATAAAAATAAACTTGCCGTTCCAACATAAAAACTAGAGGCTCATTTATGAGGAAATGTATAACATTTTACAACAAAGTTCCACAAAGTGTAACTTATTTGCATTTGGGTATGAGTAAAGGTTACTATAAAGACAAGGATTATTTAAATAATCGGGTCATTGTGTACAACTATTTATGTAAACAAATATTGTTGTATTTGGTAACAACATAGTAGGAAGAAAACTGACACATCTAATCTTGTGATAGAAGCTCAAACTTTTGTTTTGAGGTCGGCTTCCAATTGACGAATCTAACAATACAGGGAGAAAAAAAAGCCCTTGATGGTTTTGTTGCTGGTTCTTTCCAGTACAAGGTCTACCACCGTAAACTTGTGAATCATTGGCGTAGCTTCTTTGACATGCAAAAGTGATTATCTTATAATCCAATTTTAATGAGCTATACTGAATTTTTCTGGAGTTTCAATGGTCTTGTGGTTGAGACCAGCCAGTATTGATCCAGAGGTCCAGGGTTCGATTCCTATGTTATCGTGTCTAAATCAGGGGCCGGACCCAGTTACCGTTATAGGTGGAAACCTTAGGGTATTCATCGGGTATTTTATAACGCTGGGTTTTCAAACCCATTGCCTTACGGTAAGCTTGCAAAAGGCTTACCAGTTTACACATGAATCCCTTCAATTGAATTAATTCGGTCTACCGCTTACCGATATCAAAAACCCCCAAATGGGTTACCGTTCTAAGCACTAATTAATTTGTGCAAGTTAATTTAGGCCTTACGTATATCGTGTGTAGATTGCTTTTGCACCGCATATATGCCGAAGGTCGCGACCGAGCTCCGGCGTTATTACACCCGCAGTGCTATTTCAATCGCTCGGTGTGTGTGAGGGAAAGTGTTACCCTAACCTGAACAGTAAGCGGTTGAGCACATCAACCCTGAATACCTTTAAGATTGGGTAAGCTGTACATTATTGTTGTGGGTGGAAACCCCTATTTTACAGGTTAAGGTTATCATTATTGTTGGAAAACCTGTTGAACGGCTTCCGAGCTCACTGGGTTAACATACGAGTGGGTTACCCTTTCGAGAGGCTTAAGCAAATGAATGGGTTTTCCGGTCCCTGGTCTAAATAGCATTTCATTAAAACTACTGTGATATGCTTTTCATTGCACAATTTATTCATGCTACAATTTCTTGGGAGTCAAATAGTGACAAATGTTTTAGTTATCAGTTAACCAACAATAACTGACTCAAAAAGAAATGTTATTGAAACATTACTGGCACACTATAAATGCATTAACGCTAGCAGAATAAGGCCCTAGGTGAGATGAAGGGGAAGAACTTCTCTGTTGTGTAACTAAAAAGTTTCAATGTTACTACTTTTGCGTGGTAAACTCCAAATTCTGACTGAGTAGTTTTACTTTTTCTTACCTCATCGTCACTTAATTTTTCTCCAAGGGTGGACAGCAAGTGTCTCAGCTCAGCTGATGATATAAATCCATTTCCATCTTTGTCAAAATGGCGCAGACCCTCAATAAAATCATTTGCGGTATCACCACTGCGAGCTTTTGAAATAGCCTGTTCAGAACATGCCATAATATATTATTATTAGGCATATTTATAAAAATCAACAAGAAACATTTGTAATTTTAGAAATTTAAACCTTAATTATAATTACAATTTTAATTATTATTTAGTCTACAAAATAAGATTAATAAATAAATCTGATTTTGAATTGGTTTTTTAACTATCTGATTGCTCTCCAGCAAAGGCTTATTACTTATAATATTATTGTAATTTATTTGTAATTAATTTTAATGAGTAGAAAATTTAATATTTAATACTGTGATAAATTGAAATAATTGAATTATTAATGTCTTAATTGTCTGAATAAAGGCTTATTATTATTATTAATTATTATCTTAACTATCAGATAAATTTTAGGTTATTAAATAGGTAGTTGAAAATGAGCCCTGAAAGTTTGTGAAAACTAAGCAACAAAATATCATACTTGGTATATTGGCAAAAAAACTTCAAATGATATCCTCTCATCTGGCTTTAGATGAAGTGTGCATTTCTTCACATCAGATTCAGTTGGGTTTTGTCCTAGAGCTCTCAGGGCATCTCCGATCTGTGCAACATGGATCTTGCCATCCCCACGAGAGTCAAATAATTGGAATGCCTCCTGGAATTCTGCAACATTTACAATGAAATCAAAGTATCAAAAGAAAAAGTAACACACAAATCTCACAGGCTTTAAGCATAAAATAAGAGCTTGGTGAGTAGGCACCTTCAACAGATGTAAGCTTAAGTTTAGTAGGGGGCTCGTACACGAACATATTGGATAGCGCAAGAAAACGCACTGCGCGTTAAAGTTTGCTTCCAAGGCTCGTTTAAAAATCTTACCATATATGGAAACTAGGGCGCATGCAATAACTACTGCATTTGGTAAAGACGTTGATTGACATGAGTCACAAGTGGACGCACCTCCATAGTACGAACATACGTGCGCCAGAGTACCTACTTCGTTTATCTTGTCACACAACCAGTTTTCATTACTGCAGTCAGTGCACAGCGGTGCACTAACTAAATAAATCGTTCTTTATTTTGTGATGATAAAACACACTTACCAGCTAACTGATCTTCGGAATACCCCGCCTATAAACAAAGAATAAATATTATACAAATGGAAGACTTTCGTGTGATTATTATTAATTTTCTTTTGGTAACACTTACCATTTTACACGGTTAAACAAAATACAGTGTTTTATAGATATTTATATGGGAATATAAAATCTTTTTATTAGGTAAAATAAAAATGCAAGTTACAAGTTTAAAATTGAATCATCAAGGCCTCATCAAAAACTTGTTTCAGAGAATTGACATTTTAGCTGTCACTACTTTATTTATCTGTGGTCATAAAAGATTAACCTAGCGAAACGCGGCAAATTTAAAAAAAAAGGGAATTCTATAATTATTTTAAAAAAATAAAATAAAAAACGGAGTTGGTACTTTTTATTCAATATTAATCACTAACTTTTATAAAGAATCGCGACACAGAATATATAATAGTACTCTATAATCGCGGTATGTAGATCTAATGAAAATGACTTGATTTTTGTCATATTTTATCTAACAAAAGAAAATGAAATGTTGAAAAATAAGACTTAATTTATAATAAATTAATAAGAAAATTCATAAAGAAAAGAGATTTTATTTTATTCACTTCATCAAAATAATATAAATTGTAAACTTATATTTCTTCAATCCTCCGGTGTAATGGTATGAAAAGCGCTTTCCTAAACTTCACATAAGTTCAATTAAAGTTAAGATCACAATAGTATAAAGGAAGTCCCAACGCCTCATTACTATTCTCCCTTAAAGCTTCATATAATGGCTCGTCTGTGCTTCTGTACCAAAACCAAAAGTTAAATCACAAGTTTGATCAAACTCAATCAGATAAATATATAACAAGTTGGTGCGAATAAAAAATCTAACAAAGTTTCAAAATCACTATGTTCAACTAACCTACAAAGTAATATTGTAACAGTGTTGCAACTAAAAAAAATGACAGGTTCAGATTTATCGCGGTGGAATGTCGAAATACAATGCGTTTTATCGTATTATGACGTTCACCGCGATAAATAGCTCAAGCAAAGGCAAAGGTGTTATCGCCTAAGAATAAATCTGTCACTGTCGCCTTTAATTTGATAGCCATTACGCCGTCAAAACAAGACTCAGCGATGACATCTCTTTAAAAAGCAGTCATGGATGCACTCAGCGGCCCTACCGCCTATCTCAAAAGCGATCACTCGTTATCGCTTTCGTGACATTAGAACAAAGTTTTGATATCACGGGGACGGGTGACATTAGATAGAACTATTGTTTTAATGTCACGAAAGCGAAAGCGAGCGATCGTAATGACTTAGGCGTCGTCCTAATAGAACGCGAATGCGCGATCATCGCACGAGTAAGTGATGCGACTATCGCGTGTTCGGGCGATAGCAAATACTGACTGTCCTAATAGAACGCGAATACGCCATCATCGAGCGAATTGACGACGCGAACGATGATGCACTTCCCAACGGGCGACATAGCGCGACGCGATTGTCGCGCGAATGTCAGTTAGGACACATAATCGAATTCAATATGTTTGATGGCGCGTTCGTTCGAACTTTAGTTCGTGCGAATAGAATTTCAAACATTGGAGTCGCGCCAGCGCGTTGTGCGATTGTCAATTAGGACACCTATTCGTGTTCAATATGTTTGATCGCACGTTCGTACGAGTAAAATTAACGCGAACCTGCGATGATCGCGCATTCGCGTTCTATTAGGACGACGCCTTAGGCGGTAGCCCATCCGATTGTCAAAAGGCTGCGTCTAATAAAGGGGTTCCGAGACAGTCAAGCGGCTTGAAACAAGCACGTAAATTTTCGCTTGAGGCAAGCATGCTTAAACGTTTACAAAACTTGCTTGATGCTTGAGTCAAGCATTAACGTGCTTGCCCGTACTTGATGTGATTTTTTGCTTGACGCGACGGCTTGACAATACGTGTTGATAATATTCGCGACCGGCTTGATCAAGCATAGCTCAGTCGCGCGCGTTTAGTTGGAAACATATTTACGTGTCGTGGCGTGTCGCAGTGCTTACTGTCGTGACGGTGAGTGTGCACACTTATGTGTCGTGTCGTGGCGTGCTCTAGCATTATTTCTTTCATTTCTGAACAGAACCTCGCAGTGTTTAAACGTACATAATGTTTTCCTCTTATTCGGATATTGATTTTGATGAAGACCTTCAATTTCTCTTAGCAATGAAACTTCTTGAGGACAAAAAAGAAAAGAAGGTACTGGGTTCACTCTATAAACAGAGAGAGACAAAAAGGTGAATTTCATCGTCTTGTTAAGGAATTAGAGAGTGACGAAAAAAAATTTCATCAGTACCTACTTTAGAATGAACAAAGCACAATTTGAGGAAATCCATTCGCTAATTGAAGGAGTTAATTTACACTTTGTGTCATATAAAACTTTTCGTTGACGTATGAGTTCAAAAAGCTCTTCAGTCATTTTTCAGAAATACGTGGCAAATAAAATAAAAAGGAGTCCACTAGATGTTCGCGTCACGAGCCACGCGCCCGGTATAGAAACACTTTTGCCTGTTATGTCGTGTCGCGTCATAACCCCCACCACCGTTCTGGCGCAATCGGTGGCCAGCAGTCGGCGCCACGACAGAACGCGTCGCGACACGACACGACATACAAATATGTTCCTAACCATATTAAATATATGAACCCGATATCCTACAGGCGCGTCACGACACGCGACGACACGTAAATATGTTTCTAGCCTTAGCAAGCAATCGTGGCAGTCGACTCTTTGCCAGGCGACAGCAAAAATAAATAATAATAACGAGCAACAGAACTCAAAACAGTTTCTATTATTATTGATATCATTGCATCGAAACGCGCCAGAACTTTGGAAAGTGAAATGAACATTTTACTTTGTTAGAAATAATTGATACCAAACAAAAAGAAGAAAATAGACGCATTAAGTATCTTCTTTTTGTTTAAACTTAATGCTAATAAGAGCTAATCGCGCTTTGTGTTTTTTTTTACTCCATTTCGCGCACAATTAGACAAAATATAAAATCACATCAAGCACGGGCAAGCACAATAATGCTTGACTCAAGCATCAAGCAAGCTTTGTAAACGTTTAAGCATGCTTGCCTCAAGCAAAAATCTACGTGCTTGTTTCAAGCCGCTTGACCATCTCGGAACTCCATAAGTGGCTGCGCGCACGGGTGACTTTTGTCACGGCGCGGCGTCAGAAATGTTTTTGTAACTGTCACGTCACGTCACGCCTCGTCACGCAGGTGCGCGCACGGAGGGCAACAGTGACGAAACTTTTTTGAAATCGAAGCGTCCAGTGTTGCCAAGTTAGTGAATTTTCCACTAGTTCCGGTGGTTTGTTGGCTACGTTACGTTTTGGTGGCTGGTGGGTTATTTACTGGGCATTAAATGTCAACAACTTAAGAACCTCATCTAATGATATACTTGTCTGACATCCCGAAATGTCACACTTGAGATTCCGCCTAACATCAGTTTAAAATTATTAGATTTTTTGCAATAAAATCTTTTAAATTCTAACAATACATTCTGATCTAATGATATACTAGTCTGTCATCCCGAAATGTCACACTTGAGATTCCGCCTAACATCAGTTAAAAAGTTATTAGGTTTTTTGTAATAAAAACTTTTAAATTCTAACAATACATTCTGATAGTGTGTCTACACATTATTTGATGTTTTTTTAATTACATACGTCATTTTTATGGAATATATTAGTATATTATTTAGTTTTTTATTTATTAGTATAAATTGTGTATTTTTACTCTTAATGTCTCTTTTGTTATTTGAAGATGTGTTAAGTAATAAAAAAGATTTTTAAAGAAATCATTTTTTAATGTTCGTTGTAGTGGTTTCTCAATATATTTGGTGATTATGAAGTCGATTTTTTATTATAAAGTACCAAGGGCGTAGCCAGAATTCTATGAAGGGGAGGGTGAGGCAGATCATCATTACTGCATCGTCAAGATGAAAATAATAACCAGAATAAGTTAAACATGCAACATTTCCTTTGATTATTATTTGTAAGGTGTACTTTGTGGACATACCAGCCTACTGGCGGCGACAACCCTTCTAAGGGGGGGGGGGGGGGGGGGCTTTAGCTACCCCTTAGACAAATTGCCACATGCTAACTTTTCCGCAGTCGTTCCGCAGAAAAAATGTATGGAAATGACATTAGCCTACGACAACCTCACGCTATTTTTTCCACAGCTAATACCATCTCCATACATTTTTCCTGTGGAACGACTGCGGAATAGTTAGCGTGTGGCATTTGTCTAGGGGGTCTGGTCTATTTTCTACTTCTATATTAATATCATTATCAATATCGTCCTCATGCACATTTACCTTTCGTGAAGACGTTGACGCCATTGTCGCCATTTGCGTGCTTTTATCAATAGTTACAATGTAAATGATGAAATGACGAACTACGCAAAGTACAGCATTACCAAATCGGATTTCAAAAAATGCGTAGGCCAGATTACGAAATTACTTAGAAATAGTAAAGCATATGAGAAATTCATAGACCTACGTTTTTTCGAGTATAATGAAGAGTAGGTTAGGTAAAAACAACTATTAAAAAATTATTTCTCGTTTATACATGATTACTTTTTTATCATCCTGGAGAAATGGGACCCTTCAGTGGGGTTATTGTCTAAGAAAAAATCTATCGCGATCGCTTACAATTAGTCAGTCGCAGCTTATCCATTACTCCTTTATAAAAGGAAGTCGGTACAGAGTCTTATGTTCACGCAATAGCGCAATAGCTGTCAAATTATAAGCGATCGTGATAGATTTTTTCTTAGACAATAACCCACCAGGATACATCTATTAATACCTTATTAATACATAAAAATTTTAAAAATAAGAAAAAAAAATACTGCACTAAACTAGAGCAGTATTTTTTTGATATTTTAGAAAATTCATATAAAATTAAAGAGGTGCGTAATTTTTTTATTCATATTTAAATCATTCTACTACCGTGTCCTGAAGCGTCCCTTAAATTTTCCGGGGTAATAAAAAAGTAACCCTTTATAGGCACCTATAAATCGCCAAAAAACTTAAAAATAACATTAATAAAACCACCGCGTTCGGAATATAGTTTCTACAGAGAAAAAGAAACTATGCAGTTATTCTTTTCATTTTTTATCCTTGCATGGGGAGGAGCTCCTTCATCTGTCCTTATAATACTTGAAAGAGCTCAAAGAGCCATACTCAAAGTCACTTTTAATAAGAATCGACGGTATCTCACCATTCTGCTGTATGAAAATGCTCAGGTTTTGGGTGTCCGTAGACTTTTTCTCATGCGTCTCTTCCTCTTTACACAAAGCCGTCTTAAATATGCCTTCATATCGAGAAATGCTTCAGAAGCGTACGTTTTATATAACTACTGCAAGAATAAAAATTTCTTTTGCTCGTCGCTTTAGAAAATTTTAGGGCCCTACATTTATAATAAAGCGGTTAAGACGTATCCATCCTTGAAACTGTCTAGTGACAAAGAGGCTTAATGTTTACTGCTGAGGTATCTGCTATCCCATAATTATACTGAATCGGAAGCTTTATTAAGGGTTCTAATGTAGCATAATCAATCTTACTTCGAATTTACTACACACACGCTTACATATACAACACTGTTTCACACACTAGTACACACACATACACACTCTCAAACAACACACATACTTACTCACACAGACACACTTAGGCTCCTTATTAATAATTTGTATTTTTTATTTAATTTCTTCATTACATGTACATATATAAATTAATATCTTTTAAATCAGCTGCTACAGAAAACCCTTGATCTTTGTTCATAAGTATGATCTTCGCGTAACAGGTCTAACCTAGTGTGATAATCATAGTAAATTTACCATGTACTATATTTCTTGGAAAAATAAATTATTGTTATTCTTTTCAAAAAGTATGTGTACAGCTGAATGTTACTTAAAATCCTACTAATATTATAAATGTGAAAGTGTGGATGTTTCGATGTTTGTTACTCAATCAAGCAACAACGGCTAAACGGATTTGGATGAATTTTGGCATGCATGTAGCCTTTGACATGGAAACTAACATAGGTTACCTTTTATCCCGATTCCTGAAGTAGTTCTCGAGGGAAAATTGAAAATTGTTTACAAGCTAAGCCGCGGGCAGACAGCTTTGAAATTTGGTATGCATGTCACCTAAGCTATGGAAAAGGACATGTAATAGTTCCCGTGGGAAGTTTAAAAATTGTTAACGAGCGAAGCTTTAGAGCCAATTCTGAAGTCCACGCAGACGAAGTCGCGGGCAGAAGCTAGTTATCAATAAGTAAAAAATCCATTTTCTTAAAAATGTAAGCAATCAATTCTTAAAATACGTAGATCTACGTAAAAGGTTTTCAGTTAAGACCTAAAAATACGTGGATCTATTTAGGTAAACAGAAATAGAGCTGGCAACACATTGTCACCCGGGCGTCACTGGCTTGTCGCCGGTCAAAAAAGTCACCCAGCTGTCACGTCGTAACGTGCGCGCACCTCCATACATTTCCATGGACTTGATGACGGCGACAAAACAGTCACGGCGTCAAAAGTCACCCGTGCGCGCACCCACTAATCGGAGCCGGGTACGCGCTAGATGATATATTTAAGCTTTTGGACTGAGGATGACTCGGCATCAACATAAACGGCAAATACATGACTCACCTTCGTTTTGCCGATGATATCGTAGTCATAGCTGAGACCGTGGAAGATCTAGGCACAATGCTCGAAGTCCTCTGTAGAGTTTCCCAACAAGTGGGTCTTAAAATGAACATGGACAAGACCAAATTCATGGTGAATTCCCGCGTAGTACCCACTCCTAAGAAGGTTCGAGGCTCTACACTGGAAGTTGTTGACGAATATGTTTACCTGGGGCAAATAGTCCAGCTCGGTAAGTCCAACTTCCAGAAAGAGGTAAATCAACGAATCCAACTCGGCTGAGCAGCGTTCGGGAAGCTACGCAGCATATTCTTGGCCAATCTACCGCAGTGTCTTAAAACGAAAGAAGGACGAAAGTCTTCAATTCGTGCGTGTTGCCAGTGATGTCATACGGAACTGAGACGTGCCCGTTTACAATGTGTCTCATCAAAAGGCTCAATGTCACTGAAAGGGCAATGGAGAGGGCTATGCTCGGGGTTTCTCTACGCGACAGCATCAGAAATGATGAGAACCGTAGAAGAACCAGTGTCACCGACATATCCCAAAGTATTGCAAATCTTAAGTGGCAATGGGCAGGACACATAGCTCGCAGGACTGAAGACCGTTGGGGCGGAAAGGTCCTCGAGTGGCAGCCGCGTACCGGGAGACGCAGCGTTTTTAGGCCCCCCACAAAGTGGACCGACGATCTGGTGAAGGTCGCGGGAAGCTGCAGGATGCGGGAGGCGAAGAACCGATCGGTTTGGAGATCCCTGGGGGAGGCCTATGTACAACGGTGGGCGTCTACTGGCTGAAATGATGATGTGTGTAACGTCCATCTATATATTCTTTAAAAAAACTGACGCCTTGGCTTGACATTACCTTAAAAAA
This sequence comes from Schoenobius gigantellus, assembly GCA_963935595.1. Lineage (NCBI taxonomy): Eukaryota > Metazoa > Arthropoda > Insecta > Lepidoptera > Crambidae > Schoenobius > Schoenobius gigantellus. Next base: position 40,525,785 of record OZ012541.1, on the reverse strand, counting down.
CGTTTGTTTAGTATTCTATATAATTTCCATGACATTACCTAATTTCCTTGGCTAGTTTTGAACAAAGGACTACAAGGAAATTAGGACCAAGGAAATTAGATTTACGCCTAAAAAACACCAGATACAGGTAAATATTAACCTTATTTCTAAGCGATTCAAATTGAGAGTTCAGCGCTATGGATACTCCTTTTGTATTAATAAATGATTAAATGAATCCATTCCACAACTACGCAAAAGTGGCCAAGGAAATTAACTTTTCAATAAACCAAAGCCCAAGGAGGCAACTATTTACGCGACTAGCGCGAAACCGATGAACAGCACACACACAAATAGCTGTCTCGACGGCTCCTCGGGGCGGAATGGAAATGGATGAATAAATCGGTGCAGACCGTTACGTTCAAACGCTTTGCGTTTTGTTACTACATCGTTCGAAATATCGACCCAAGGAAATTATGATTTTGAAGAGGACAAAAACAAATCTTCACTTCAGTCTTATCCTTCAACTGTAAAATATGAAAAATTATACTTTTTAATTAGCTGTATGTTTCTTTAACATAAAATAAGTCATATTGGAGTTAAATATCGTAGCACTTAAGAGGTTCCGAGACGGTCAAGCGGCTTGAAACAAGCACGTAGAATTTTGCTTGAGGCAAGCATGCTTGAACGTTTACAAAGCTTGCTTGATGCTTGAGTCAAGCGTTAACGTGCTTGCCCGTGCTTGATGTGATTTTATATTTTTTGCTTGACGCGACGGCTTGACACTACGTGTTGATAGTGTTCGCGACCGGCTTGATCAAGCATAGGCCAGTCGCGCGTTAGCAACCAATCATGGCGGACGACTCTTTGCCAAAAAATAATAATAACGAGCAACAGAACGAAAAAGAGTTTCTATTATTATTGATATCATTGTATCGAGACGCGCCAGAACTTTGGTAAGTGAAATTACCATTTTACTATGATAAAAGTAATTGACACCAAATACGTTTCATTTTCTTCATTTTGTTTAAACTTAATGTTGATGTAAGAGCTAATAGCGCTTTGTACCTGCTCGACCACCTAAGCGGACGATCGGTTACGAAATGAATTAAAGTGCCTCTAGCTTGGCTCAAGCGGCTTGACGCGCACCACGTTGCTTCAAGCAAATACGTGCTTGTTTCAAGCCGCTTGACCGTCTCGGAACCCCTTTAGATGATATGTATCTACATCAATAACTATTATGGTAATGGACATACCAAGGAAATTAGACAATCTAATTTCCTTGGTATGTCCATTACCATATCTGGTTTTGATGAAGTTTTTTGTATATTTTAATAATACTTTTTCATATGATACAGACAAAAACAAATCAATTTCAACATATACTATGCGAAAAAAATGATATGAGTATGAAGACATTAAAAATATACCGTTCACCTGCCCGGACATAAAAAATGCATCATTTTTGCGAAATACCCATCAAGCGCGGGCAAGCACGTTAATGCTTGACTCAAGCATTAAGGCGCATAGTGCTCCCAATGACCTTGCGTCGATCGTCCCGCACTGATTACATAGGAGTGAGTGAGTGAGAGTGAGGGGAATATTCAAGCAAACCTTTACGCGGAAGATGAATTATTTCAATAAAAAATTAATAAAGGCGACTAAGAAAAATCTAAAAAGATCATCCCCTAGAAAATTGTTCACTTTATTTATTGAAATCGAAAGTATGTGATTTAACCTAATATTTACGAAGCGATTAGGTTTATAGTTTTAAAATCGAGGCATGTTTGGGTCACATTTTAACCAAGTTTTAATTAATTTATCAAAAAATTAAAAAGACCATCCTCTAAAGAATGCGTTGAATAATAACATATCTTTTTAAAAGATTTTTTTATTCAATATTTATGAAGAGAACCGGTTTTTTCTGCAGTGATTTTTTATGATTGACGTTACTATGCGCCTTAAGCAAGCTTTGTAAACGTTTAGGCATGCTTCATCATCACAGCCCATATACGTCCCCACCGAGGGGCTCGAGCCTACCCTATATTAGGGTGATTAGGCCTTAGTCAACCACGCTGGCCCAGTGCGGATTGGTCGACTTCACATACATCATTGAATTTCTTCGCAGATGTATGCAGGTTGCCTCACGATGTTTTCCTTCACCGTAGGAGCGTCAGACAAATGTACATATGAAATTCGAAACGAAAAACACATTGGTACATGGCGGGTCTCGAACCCCGACCCCCCGATTGGAAGGCAAGTGCCGAGTCCACTGCGCCACCGACGCTCTTCGACGACGTTAATTTATTTAGGCATGCTTGCCTCAAGCAAAAATGTACGTGCTTGTTTCAAGCCGCTTGACCGTCTCGGAACCCCTTAAGATCGACATACTCGACAACATCCATGCGAGCATGGATTTGTCGATCGACATATATCGATTGACAATAGCTTTAACTGTCCTTTTCACTCCTTAGGAATATCTGTAAAATTTATCGATTTTTGTCGAGTATCTTAGCTGTCAAAATTTTTTTATCGAGAGTTCCATGCTCGCGGGGCAGGCGGATTATTGTTTGAGAAAAAATCTACCAAGATTGCCTTGAAATTAGACTCAGTATGATTTTTGAGCATGAGTACGCGCATTAAATGCAGTAATTTTTAAAGTAATATTTTGATGTGTTGGTGTGACTCATTGCCACAAGCTGGTTGTGGTCTGATGTGAGCGTTTTCGGAGCCAGCCTTCGCCTGTTCGTCGGCAATTTCATTGCCTCTTATATTGGAGTGACCCGGAAGTGCCTAGACCCCAGCCAATCATTACAGAATTCCTAATCCCTAATCGATTCAAGCCCTTCGTGCACTCTAAGGTGATTTTGGACTTGCATTCTACAGCAGCAAGCGCCTTGAAAGCAGTCTGGCTGGGAAGCCAGTCGTGTTTTTTAGATTTCCGCAAGGGATGCCGGAAGAAATCTATCACCCATTTCAAATAACCAATTGACCTTGTCTGGTGTATCTTACTAATGCCACAAAAAATAAACAAATCGATCAATAGAATTGAAGCTATTTCATCTGAAGAGTGGAGACGATTTGAGAAACAAAAAGAAGTGAGGGCACATATGGGGCACATATAAAGAATGACATGTTGATTAAACAAATTAAAAGATTTGAAGGTTAAGGCAACGGTAGAAGAAGAAAGATAAAAGAATAAGTGAGAGGCTGACTACAGGGTTAGGCATGGCTGACTTGTGGAGAAATGAGGCTGACTACTGGTAAAAAGTGCCATAATTCATTTAATGATGATTTTTTATATAATTCTATTGTTAATTTAATGTTTTGTTAATTTATTTACTAAATTTAATAAACATACGTATGGTAAAAAATTACTGTTTTGATTGAAAGTGTTTAATCTTTAAAATACACTTGAATCATAGTTCTCATCAAAAGGCTGACTATTGGGTGTTTTACCCTATCAATGGAGTTGCTGATACTGAATATTTTTTAATAATAACAGATTCATTAAGTGTTTTAAATTGCTTGGAACATTACTGTATTAGTTATAAAAATAACATAATAATATACCACTAACAACCACAATAATATACCACAATAATTACCAAAATAAGACAGTACATTTTCGACAATCCGACTAAGCATGTGGAGTTCTTATGGGTGCCATCACTTAATAATGGAATCTCAGGAAATGAAACCGTAGCCACTGGAACGTCCGTGGGGACTATAGTCCCCAAAATCTCGATCTTCTCGATCGACCTGGGTACTATGGTACCCAGTTCCCTTTGCGTAAAACCGCGCGGTGTGATAAAAAAATCGCGAAAAATAAAATATTTTCTCTATCCACTGGAACGCTCGCCACGCGAAGCGTGGTGGGTTTCAAAAGCAAAAAGTAGTATATCTCAAATATCAAAGGTGCCGCCATTGCGGAAGGACTCAACCCGGCGCGTACGGAGTGTTCAAAAAATTGCGGAGAGTGACATATACTGTCTACAAGAGAACAAAAAATACGTATGGAAAGGTAATTTAATATAGAAGGAACTTATAACAGTTAATTATCTAATTAATCTAATTAACTAATTAACTGTTATAAGTTCCTTCTATATTAAATTACCTTTCCATACGTATTTTTTGTTCTCTTGTAGACAGTATATGTCACTCTCCGCAATTTTTTGAACACTCCGTACGCGCCGGGTTGAGTCATTCCGCAATGGCGGCACCTTTGATATTTGAGATATACTACTTTTTGCTTTTGAAACCCACCACGCTTCGCGTGGCGAGCGTTCCAGTGGGTAGAAAAGTTAATGATAATAGGTGTCCTAAATTTTTATAGCAACAGTCAGTCAGTATTATGCTGTATGTATGTACCACCAGTTCCAATGACTAATAACAATTCTATTTTAAAGTTGAGAATTCAACATTGGCATAAAGTATGGGAAAATATGAAACAGCAAAAAGGAAAACGGTATGCAAATATACAGGAAATAATCCCAACAAGACCATGGTAGGTAGGTACTTTAAACTAAGTAATTATCTATCCAGAAAATTCATTACAACTATAAAAAGACTTAGAATGGGGCATGGAAAATTTGCTGCTCATTGAAATTTAGTAGATTGAGAGGTTTGTGAACACTGTTCACAGGAAGAAGGTACTCTAGAGTCTAGACCATATTATTCTATAGTGCCCAGCCTTCAACTTCCCACGATTACTTTTAATAGATGGCTTAATGAAGATATACAAAAAAATAATGAGCTTCTTGCCATCTATTTTAAAAAACCCAAAAACAATGAAATAATCTTCCAATTTATTTGACAACATTGGTCAAATACGAGGTCAAATATGAAAATTAATGGAAATGGAACAAAATTATTAAGATTTGGCTAGATGGCTAACCACCAAGGCCGTTAAACTTATACAAAAAAAAAGTTGATTGCACAGATTATATACATGCCAATTGCAGCCAATAGCGCAGGCGCGGACAATTTTCGTTTGGGTGTCTTTTCGATTTGATAGGTGGATGAAGGAACAAAACGAAACGAAATAATCGTTCGTTCGTTCCACGACAGCCCGCGCGCAGCCTGTCTGCTGCAGTGCTGCCTGCAGGAATTCTGTAACAAAAAAGCAAAATGGTGCTGCTACGGTGTCTAAAAAGGTTAGCAAAAATTTTTATTCGTCTTTTTTACTGCTTAATTTGATCTTCATTTTAAATTATATTTGTTTAAAGATGAAGCGGTAAAGATCCATTATTTGTCAGAAATGTATTACGGCATCGGGTGCTACTGTTCGACGGCTGCGCTCGGCTCGCTTTGTTCGCCGATCTCCACGTGCCTTCCGCCATTTAATCTTTAGTGAAATTGATTTTCCTGAATTGAATAGTTACAATTACATGCTTATTTTCGAATCCGTGTAGCGGTATTATCAACCATCAAATATGTATAAACGTTGTTGCGCTATGTCCAAGCGGGGTGGTAAGCCGGCACAGCGTGGTCTTCGGGCGGAGGTCGGCTGTGCTTGCTAATTACTCACGATGGTGGTCTTACTACTAATTGTACTAACGATGGTGGTTTTGCAGGTAGCTCGAGGCTCCCATGGCGGACGGCGGAGAGTTCGTGGAGGGCTGGCTGGTGGCCCAGGTGCTCGGCGAAGGTGCTTATGGAGAGTGAGTACCTATATTAAATCACTTACAATTTAAAGTACTCATGATCACGATTAGTACAATATTATTTTTACAGCTAGGACTCATAATCTCATCTAAATTATACTTAATGAAGTATGTTTATTTATATTGCTCTTTTTCTGTAGGTATCTAGAATATTAATACAATATCCCATCTATTGCGTAAAGTATGTACTCATGTCAAGCATTGGACGTAAAATTAGAACCTTTAGTAATATTTTGATTTGTATAGGATAGGTTTTAGCTGCTGTTCTATGCTTGACTTTTTTAACCAAATTAAGTTCAGACACTTAAATAGAATCCAACAATGTTAGTAAATACCACAGAGCTACAAAAAGAGTTATAGGAAAACAGGTTAGGATTTGTTTATTTTTTACTTCAAGCCATGTAAAGACAAACTAGGTATGAAGTATTTTTTAATAATAATAATAATTATGCCAGGTACCCTTAAATTAGTTATAGTTAAGTGTCAATACAAACAAGAATTGAGAAGCTATAATAACTTAAAAATAGTAACATGGTACTCAAGGGGTACTTTCGTATGCAGTGTTAAAACTATGCAATCAAAGAAAATACTTTTCTCATTAATATAATACCTAGTGATTAGACTCCGTTATCGGAGGTGCAATTTGGTAGCTGGACTTTTCTTAGAGATGGGCAAAAATATTTTTTTAAATATAACTAGGTATATAAATACTTTTTCTCTACTGTAATGAAGTCTTAGGCAAAGATTAAACATGTTTATTTCGTTACAACTGACATAATTAAAATGAATAGGTATAAGTATATTATCATCAATTTTTATGTTTATCAATAAAAATATTTCACTAACTCAACTGTATTATATATTTATTTACCAATGAGGGCAGTGTTAACATGAATATTGTAATTTTTTTGAAATGTCATCTGCAGAAAATACAATACAATATTTTATTAATTTTAAAACTAGCTTTCGACTCATCTTAGTCTGAAATGAGTGTTTTTTGGGAAAACTCTATATCAATATACATTTATTATATCAGAAATTGAATGCATCTCTGAGCATTTTTTCAGTAAGTTCAAAAATAAAAATTGTTTTCTTCAGAAAATATTTAAATATTTGTATAAATTAAAATATTATTTTCCTATTTCAGCGGCTTGAAGACGAATTACGAGAAATCAATAATTGTTAAGAAAAAGTATTGATATCGAGATCATATTTTTTTTATTTTACCCATCTTAAGAACGTCCTGCTACCAAATTGCACCTCCTATAACGGGGTGTACTAATGATATAGTCAGTATTATTGGTAAAAACAATGAACAGTATACCATTAGATAAGCCAGCCTTCATCACAGAAGGTTCTGTAAGAATAATGTTCTTTGTGTAGATTCATTCTGCTGCCTTGCAACTGGGTGTGTGCACCATTAGAACAGTACAAATGTATCCCACTTTTAACTCTATTTCATAATTCGATCGAATTCCGGCATTTATTAATGTTACTAAGCAAAAAACATTGAGAAAAGGTAAGAATTTCAAATAAAATAAAAGTATCTTATGATGAAAATGTTTGTAAATGAAAATTCACACATTTACAATAATTTGATAATTAACATGCAGTTTTAATTTTATACCTATTGCAATCATATTAAATTTTGAAAAAAAAAATTTTGGGGAAAAAAGAAGTTAATTCTTGTCACTAACATATAGGTAAATATTACAAACCTTTAGATTTTGACAAATTTTTATTTCAGTATTGTATAATCGTTTTAATTTTTTGGAAATTTTCACTTTTCAAAAACATACCTACTTGTCCAAGTGATTTGAATGAATGTGGTGTCACTGATGTCATTTGGATTCTAATCTAAATAATAATAATAAAAACAATTTATTTTCAATCACAATGACTTAGATCTACGCTTACAAAGCCTGTGTTACGCCAAAAATGCGAATGTGATTCCCGATTTTGCTATCGCCTAATCAGTTTATTATTGTTTCTGATAAGTTTATGGTTAATTTCTTCCTCGAGTTTTTGTTTTTCTGTTATTCGTTATGTTTCTGTTTGGTTTCTTTTTATGTTTCAACAAGATGGACCTTCAACTTGGCCCATTGCGACAGGAATCATACTTTCTCCAAGTAAGAAAGGGCTTTTTAAGACAAGCATGTGGGTCACCTGATGGTAAGTGATCACCACCGCCTATGGAAGCTTGCCAATCTTAAATATAAATACTTCTCTTCATACTCTTCACGCCTTTTTGAAGAACTCCATACTGTAGTCCTTACTGAAAGCCCCAGAAGGGAGTTTATTCCACAACCTGAACGTACGCGGGAGAAAATGTCTTGTGAACCGTACCCTACGCGACCATTTAGGTTCTAAAGTGTGAACTCCCTCCCGATGGCGAGCGATGCGTTTCCAAAAGGTGGTCGTTGGCATCACATCGAACAGTTCTTCAGAACATCACATTTCTATATTGAAGTCGGTGCCAAATGAAATGGTGCAAAATTTATAATTTTGGCATCGACTTCAATATGGAAATGTGATGTTGTCTGCACCTATTCTTATATTATTTTGAACTTTTCAGTGTTTTTGAACAAGTCAGTTTTTGTTTTTAGTAAAAAATATTTTTATTTTTTTAAATAAAAAATTAAAAAATAATTGAAGTACATACGAAAAAGTGTCAAAATATACCTATTGTATTTAAAAAAGGGTCATTAAGGCCTGTTGTATTTAAAAACTCTTAAAAGTTATGGATCCTTCCATCATCATCTCGCTTCATGACTACCAGACGTAAATACCTGAAAAGCTTCAGAAGAAACATGAAACACGAGCATACCTATAAAATAAGGGTGTCTCTCGATTTTCCTGGGATACCATCATCAGATCCTGACTTTAGGCCTTTACCCACAGAGCTTGATCCGATCCACGATACGTTCTGAGCGCATGCGATCACTGTAACCTATAGCCGCGCATGTATGCCTCCACACTGCCTGCGATAGATCGCACCATTCCATCCATTCCAGCGATTGGTTCGGGTGTTGTGGGTAAAGGCCTTTTGGTGACAATGAGACCACCGCAGAAGTATACTCCATCGAATACAAAAATAATTTTTAAAATCGGTCCACATACTCATTAAATTGATAACCTCCTCCTTTTTATAAAATTACCATAAATACCATTCACTGTATTCCTAAAAATACCCAAGTGTGCAAGTTTGTGCAAGATTTAGTATTCAGTCAGTTTGATGAAACTTAGCAAGCGGATAGGGCATGCGTTTTGAAGGTGCACCATGTTCGATACAGGGAAAACAATGTTCTCCGAGTATTTGATACACAGCACTCTGGGCACCGCATCTGAGGCACTTGCTGTGCCTCTTAGTAAGCGACTCCTATCACTTCGCCGCGTCTAAGCTCGAATAGTATTTCCGTGATAATTTATTATTTTTAATATACGGACCTTCTGCTATAACTTCTGCCTCTCATTCTACATTACATTAGGATACTTTTTCTCTGTGGCCTTCATTCTTTCCACATACATAACTAAAAATTGGGACTTACAAAAAATGGTTAGTAACAGCTGAGCTGTCAGAATAGGGTAGTTGACTCATATTAAAATTTATTAAAATATTGTTTATTTCTAACAGTATTTGGCATAAGGTTCCACAATATATCGATTTTAATAAATAACAATGAATGATTGCTGTAAAATTTTAATTTGAAAATGCTAGAAATAATCTTTTTTATCTCACGCCGTAAACGCTTTGATATCCTGTGGTCAGGGTCGTGACGTCACTCATTTAGTAAACAAAGAAATGTCAAATTTGATTCAACAACTCGTCGATTTGCTCTACTATTCTTTCCTAAAACTGGCAAAAAATCGTCCAAGTCTCCGTTATTATATTTGTAAATATCGTAAATTATTTGTATTAATAGCAAAATCAACCATTGATGTTGGATTTGTGAGAGCAGATAGTGCAAATCTTCCGAAAATAGACAGATTGATGGTCAGGAGATTCTTTGTGTATATATAATAACGTAAACAATATAAGTACAGTTTCAATACTGTTATAATGAGGATCAGGTTACAAGTGTACTTGTCAAGATTGTCACGCGGCAGAAGAGAGTTGCAAACATGCATTTTTGGTGTGGTTGCACCATCACAGTGAGGAGCTATTTTGTACAGCAGTTGAATGCTATTGGATAGAATTCTATCTCTCAAAAGTCAAATAAACACTAAAAGTATTTACTTCCAGAGAAATGTCGAAAAGAAAACATCAGGATCATGTGTCAAATACCAGTGTAGTACTGCAAGAATTTGTAAATGAACATAAAAAGAGAAAGATTGGCAGTTGTTCATTTGTCAAGCATGAAGAAAATTACTGGGAGGAAAAATATACTTATATGTCACAATATGTGTCTGTGAATGAAAAAGGAAAGACCTCTTCAATGAAGAAAGAATAAAGTGCATAGAAAACTAAACCACGAATCATCAATACAGAAGTGCTCTTTAGTTCGAGTTGTTATAAACAATAACAGCTTCCATGTGCTATGAAGTCAGCCAGTGCATAACACATGATGGTTCTTTCGTTGGGAAGATTTTTGGTGGGAAATCTTGCAGATACCTAAGAGTATAATGAAATAAAATAAAAATAAAATATGGATAAAAGTTGAAAGATGAAGATTTGGGTTGAAATTTGCAAAATGTGACCTCATTTCTGATTAATACCCTGTAATAGTCTATTCAACAAACGGTATCCATAAAATTAGATTAATACAAAATTGTCATGCTCTTTTACTGAAGAAAATGTTAATTATCAAAGACGGAAAACTGTGAACAGTATGCTTAACTCAAGTATAGATGCAGATGTTTTGTGCTAAAGCAAAACTTATATACTTTTGTGTTGCTAGCAGTATGTAATTTTGAAAACACTCAAAAGGTGACAATATTAGCTATAATAGGTATTTGTTCTAACAATCTGTATGTCAAAAACTTATTGATCAAATAGTGCTATTTTGGAAACTATACTACAATTTTCCTAAATTATATGAAAGTATTACTTCATAATAAATCACTTTACTATTATTTTGACTTTTATTACCTGCGACCTTAAGGCAATATATACAAATTAATAAATTTGATCTAACTCTATTCAACCTATTTGTACTTTTGGAACATTTAATATATTTGAGTAACAATTTATTTATTTATTATTTATTTGGACATTTATTTTATAATTTAAGTTACATTATAACTTAATACTAACAAAAAAACTTAACCTAGCAAATGTAACAACTTGTTGAAGGTAGCCACATCATGTACCAAACTAAACAATATGATCAACACCAGACTAAGCACACAGGCATTATACAAAATAATAATTAAGCAAATTACACGCGAAAATGAGACAAATTATGGATAATTATGGTAACAATGATAAATATGAGCAACAAACCTATAAAATATTATAAATCTTTTAAGGTGTAATGGAAAAATAACACATGTATTTCAAATTAAAATATGTTGATTCAACTTAAACCTTTACAAGTCATTATTGTCAAATAAACATAGAACATTTTTTTAGTGAAGAACATAATGACTAATGTAGTACAAAAATTTATTATGTCATCTTTAGATGTTAGTTATGTATAAAGTAAAGAAAAAAATTTTCTTTATATTATTTATTTAATAAGAAGGGTCTTGTAAATTAAGAAGAGCACAGGCTGACAACACAGCAATCACATTAAAATATTTGTATACGGCTTTAAAATGGATAACTTGCATATTCTTGCGTAAGCTGTTCTGAAATTTACCAGCCATGGTGGCCAGCAGGTTTAATCAGTGAAGATATATAACATCTTTCAGTTTTACCAAACTGCACATATTTACTTCTATGGTGCTTTGGTATATGAATACTTGAGTTATTTTGTTGACATAATGTTGTTCTAGTTGACGGGTCACATTTTGATGTTGTGGCTGAGCATGCACTGCTTTGTATTATGTTGCACAACTTTTACTGCCTTATCAATCTCGTTGTCGAGAGGAGAACAGGTTAGTACACAATAGTTCTCATTAAGTAACCACTGAAAGCAACAAATTTTAATTAGGTACTCAGTAAATTCAAGTAAAAGTTGTTTAGATAAATATATTCATTATGAAACTTTGATATTTTTGTTTGTATTACATACTTTTTAATTAATATTCAATCACATCATTATTCAATTGGACATAAGTACATATTCTTTTCTTTGAAACATCATCTAGTGTCAGTGTATAACTTAGATTAAATCAAAAAGGCGTGATTGGTCAAATTTTCTCTCAGTTTTCTGGTCAAGTTAAAATTTGGTTGGTCGGCTGCAGTCAGTTTTCATTCTAACTGAAAGATAAAAATTTAATTAATTTACATACAGATTTGATTTTACATACGACCTAAAAACTTCTATTTTGTTTAAGTTGAAATTGAAGTACCTACACAGATTGAGTTATTCAGTTATAGTACTTACATTAATGTGATTTTCGCAAAAATACATTTGAGTTTCAGTAGATAGTTACAATATTAAGCGAGTGTTAACCAAATATTTCGCATGTCTATATCACTGGGTACGTCTAATCCACAGATTTCCTGGAGTCTTTGAAGAGGTAATTCTATATTCTTGTTCTATTGTCCCGTTCCATATACAGTTTTACTATATTTTGTGATATTTAATAGAAAGCATTGTTTTTGTGAGGTTATTTCGCCCCCGTGCTTTGTTTACTATAAGACTGACGTCATTGCCACAGATAATGAACAGACTATCATGGCTGACCGTGTTTTCGGTCCAAAATTGAAAATCTTAATTTAAAATAGATTTTTTGCACTTTTTAGCCATCGAAAAAAATAATATTCATGTGCTATGGTCTAATACAACAATTATGAACATTTTAAGCCCTACTTTAAAAAAGGGTCAACTAGCCTATTCTACTGAATTCAATCCAACACCTAACCTAAATTGCAAATTAACCAATTAAACTTATCCTTAAATCAATGTTTACATGTTAAACTTAATCCTTAAATCAATGTTTACATGTTAAGCTTAGTTTACCCTAGACTAATGGCCATTTTCACCAACCTCTTCTTAGCTTAGGGTACTCTTAAGTTGCATGCTGTCACTTTCTTTTCATTAGACAAAAAGAGACAGCATACGTCTTAGGGGTTTCCTAAGCTAAGTAATGGTTGGTGAAATCGGCCATAACAATATTAAATTATATTAAATATTACATTTCATTAGTCACATACATCAATGAATCGAATAGTGGTAGATATCATAAGAATGCTCCCAGTGTACGAATCCTACCTGCTCTGCCTACCCACTCTATGGTGCTTCCTTTATGAAACCATGTGAAGCTAAGAAGCAGATCTGTTTATTAAGGGTGTTAAGTTGCAACTAGTTGCAAATAGAAGAACTGAAAGCACACTGCATTCAATATTCTGTTAGGTACCTTCCTAGTGCTTTCTATTCTATAAATTAAGCTAGCTTTCGCCTCTCACTATAAATAGATGAATGGGCGGTAGGTTCAGCAGGGCATTTAGCGCAGCTCCTGGGGTTGTAGACATGGCGCCAGTTATCATAAGGCAAGCTGTTCGTTATAGACCGCCTAGTTTGTTGAATCACTGTCTTTTGTGTGACTTTTTTTCATCAAACCACGCAGGCATATGTTAGCATAGGCCTGACGATCGCAGTGTACATCCACAGTGCGATTTTTGGATTTATGCCCCATTTCGCTCCTGCCAAACGACAACATAATCCTAAAGCACTTTTTGCCTTTTGGATTACATTGTAAATGTGACTATTCCACGTCAATTTTTGGTCGATCGTAACGCCCAAGGAAAAAGGTATTTGAGTACCACTTAAAACAGGATTTACCAGCTTGATTAGTTTGCGCTTTCTGGTAAAGGGAACTATCGTCGCTTTGATTGAATTTACCGACAATTTGTTCTCAATGCACCATCTATCGATTATGTTAAGAGATTTTTGTAGTATAGATGAGACAGTACTTTGGCAGGGACCAATGACGCATGCTACAACGTCATCTTCGTAGCCCTGATCATCTAAATCCTTTTCTGAGGCTACAGTTAACAAGCGGGCAATAACAAGTAGTCCTTTTTACTAGTCTTGGGAATAAATCGAACTTTTACCATAGTCCAATTTTCTGGTATACACGGTGTTTCAAATTAACCAATAAATAATCCATTCTTTATCGAAAACTCATTATTAAAATGTGTTCACACGTAATGTCATTCAACCCAAAAAGTTTCATGTAACTCATAGACATGATGATGATAGGTACTATGATTTACATTAAAATTTTGGATTTGCGTTTTGTTTGTTCCTGACTATGCGTCGCGGTACTGGCATTAATAGTTATGCCGGTTAAAAATTCTCAATATCTTAGAAATAAAGGATTTTTTTTCGAAATCCGTAAGCGTTAATCTGCAATTTATTAGGGCAGTGATGAGTGAATTAATAACCATCATTCGTAAATAGGACTAAATGGATAGTTATGTCATGAGGTATATTTCGTAGAAAATAAAAAAAAATAACCGATGAAACTACCTATATGCTCTTTGAGTCTACAAATAAATATCTAACTACCTACCTATACATTCATATATTAGCTTTCTAGTTTTCGAACTAAGTTATAAACGGGCTATACATACATGAATTAAATACTTGCTAAGTAATAACTAGACTTAAAAAATATTAACTTATACGAGGGGAATTCAATTATTACTTAGCCTCGCCGCCCGATGGCGCTGTTGTTACAAAAGAGTTTTACTATCGTGCAGTAAATACATTTTGAAGTCTACTAAGAAGTTTTCAATCTTTTCCCTTCATTTGTTTTGTTTTGACAGCCTTTGGAAGCGAGCGTGTCGGTCGGTTTTACAAAAATGGAAAAAGAACAATATCGTTCAGTGATTAGATTCTTGTTTTTGGAAGGGAAAACGTGCAGCGAAATCAAAGAGCGCTTGGATGCTGTGTACGGTGACTCTTCTCCTTCGATGGCGACCGTCAAATATTGGTTCAACGAGTTTGCTCGTGGCCGCACGTCGGTTTTTGATGAGCCACGCCCAGGTGCACCGAAAACTGCTACTACGGAGGAAAACGTAAAAAAAATCCACGATCTCGTGTTGGCAGACCGGCGATTGAAGATTCGCGTGATAGCTGAGACTGTAGGCATCGCAGAAGGGACAGTGCATCATATTCTGCACCAAGAACTGGGTATGAAAAAGTTATCGGCGCGATGGGTGCCGCGTTTGCTCACACCAGACAACAAGCGCAACCGTGAGACCACATCGGCGACATGTTTGGCACTGTTTCAACACAATCCGGACCCGGAGTTCTTGCGTCGTTTTGTGACCGTCGACGAAACATGGGTTCACTGGTACACACCAGAGACCAAGTGTAGGTTTATCATAGGTTCCTAGATAGGCAGCAGGATTCTGTGCGTTTTAGTGCTCTGCTGCCTATCTAGGAACCTATGATAAACCTACAGGTTATGGGCATGCAATAATTTAAATTATTCACTTGGTTATTTGATTCGAGTTTGTGAAGTCATGGGTGAAAATTCGTCAATGCAAGGATCATTTGGCATCCCAAAACTCAAGGGGACTGCTGATTTCCCTAATTGGAAATTCATGGTTCGCAATTATTTAGAGAACAAAGATTGGTGGAAAGTAATTGCAAATGAGACAATTGACCTGACTGACGACAAACATGCTGATGTAGATCGCAAAGCGAGAACCACGCTATGTCTGCTGCTGGAGACCAAGGAACAGTCGAAACAGTGGACTTTACCCGGCGAACATGCTCCAAAGAAGGCGAAGACTTCAATCGGCCGGAAAGGTGATGGCCAGTGTTTTTTGGGACTCACAAGGTGTGATCTACATCGATTACCTCGAGAAGGGTAAAACAATCACGGTGCTCTACTAATCCGACTTATTGGGCCGATTCGACGCCGAATTGAAAAGAAAACGGCCCCATTTGGCAAAGAAAAAAGTGCTTTTCTACCACGACAACGCGCCGGCTCACACCTTCGCCGTCGTCATGGCCAAATTGGTCGAATTGCGCTACGAATTGCTGCCCCATCCACCATATTCTCCAGTTTTGGCTCCCTGTGACTTCTTCTTGTTCCCAAATCTGAAAGTCACTCGCCGGCAAAAGATTTGGGTCGAATGATGAGGTCATCGCCGCCACAGAGGCCTATTTTGAAGACCTCGGGAAATCGTATTTTTGGACGGGTTAAAAAAGTTGGAGCATCGCTGGGCCAAGTGTATTGAATTGAAAGGAGACTATGTTGAAAAATAAATTTTCGCTACATGGGGTTTCGACATGATTGTTTTGTTTGTGATCATTTTAAGCCTTTTTTTTCGAGGGGGATGCGTGACCGCACAGTACTCACCGTTGGCTAGACGACAAGCGTGTGTGTGCTCTCCCGGCAGAGCGCCGCGCACTAAACCCCCCGGTGTTCTCCCTGCCCTTATGGGCGCGCGTGATAGGGTTCACACTGCGACTACCACTTGATTATCAACATCATTTTAAGCCTTCCTTGATTTTGAGAGTAATGAAGATATTTTCAGATTTATAGAAATTGTGCTAATCTAAGTCTTAAACTGTCGAAGCCAAGTTTATGCCGACGCTCAACGCCAGCGCCGTGCTAAACATCACTGACATCACTGAGCAAATAACTATTGTGTTTATATATTATGTGGTTACACAATATTATTCGCTGAAGGGTAAATCGTGGCGAATGTTCGTACATGGCCCCATCGGTCATTGTGTACAGAATAGGGTTGTTGCTGATGCAACTATTTACAGTATTAGCGGATGCTGATTTTTCCCCTCTATCCATTAGTATCCACCATCTCGATCCACCAGTGGATCGAATAGCGCTTTAAAGTTTTCTGGGATCCACCATTAGTCTTGGTGGATCCTATGATACTCTTAACTCATTTTAATGCTCCACCAGTGGATCGACCAGCACTCAGATAGTTTCATAAGATCCACCATGGATCCCAGTGGAGCCCATGTTATGATTATTATATCTAGCTAGTTATTGTCATCACTGATAGTGTAGATCACAATGGAGCCTCTATCTATAATTTAATAATATAAAAGAAAATAAAGTATAAGTAGATAGTTTTTATTGAATTAAGAGGAAAAATACTTATTGTCCTCTGACTTAAATTCCACCGGAATTTATTTCATTTCTTTAACATAGTTTTTTATATCATATAGACTCCACTGAAATCCATGGTGGATCTTATCAAGCTTTTGACGACACGGTTAACGCAGAGGTCGAGTGATCGCCTACTGCGCAACGGGTCGCGGGTTCGATTCCCGTACGGGACAAATATGTTGTATGGCCTACAAAAATTTGTTCCGGTCTGGGCGCATGTGCATGTGATATTCCATATTTGTAACTGCACCCACGACACAGGAGAAAATCCTAGTGAAGCGACGTTTTTTTTTTAAAAAAAATCTACCTGATTGCTGTTCGATCCACACTGGTGTAACATTAAAATGAGATAAAATATCATAGGATCCACCAAGACCAATGGTGGATCACAGTGAACTTCAAAGCGCTATTCGATCCACTGGTGGATCGAGATGGTGGATACTAGTTGGCACAGGGGATTTTTCAGTTGTTTACGAATTTCGAATAATCCGGATTGCATTCTCTAGGCACAATGCAATATTTAGACATAGTTGACTATCAAACCACACAACAAAAACGAAGCGAAGGAACGGGCGCACAGTATCGTGACAACGGCCCACTGGCCGTCACGGGATTTATGACGTCACGCTCTCTTGATGCGACTTCTAACCGGGTGGCGCATTCATTTAATCGTATAAAAAAACTAATTATATCAATGTTCAGGTTTTTTACGGACTATAATTCTACATTAAAAACTAAAGATTTTTAACAGTTTTAGGGCGTCCATAATTAAGTTTTTTTAATGAAAGTTATGCATTTACTGTTTCAATAAGGAAGTATACCAAAAAATGATTTAGGCAAATGTGGCTAAATACAATTCCTGTGAATGTAAAAAAAAACTGTGTGCAGTTCATATTTCAAATAAGAGGACTTAACAGAAGCAAGTTCTCGAAGACCTTTATAAGCGAACTAGCTTTCCGCTAGGGTTCCCATAGCAATATGGGTATCAAATGAAAGGCCTTGATGAGTAGAGCACTATGAACCTAGCAACATTGACTTAAATTGAACATAGCCACTGCTCAAAAAAGGTGGACAAAAGTTCGTTTTCAAACCCTGCAATATGGGTATCAAATGAAAGGCCTTGATGAGTAGAGCACTATGAACCTAGCAACATTGACATAAATTGAACATAGCCACTGCTCAAAAAAGGTGGATAAAAGTACGTTTCCAAACCTAGGAATATGGGTATCAAATGAAAGGTCTCAAAAAGTAAAGCATTATGAACTTAGGAAAATTGCCCTAAACTAAACATGGCCACCGCTCAAAAAAATGGATAAAAGTTCGTTTTCAAACCCAGAAATATGGGTATCAAATAAAACCCTCTGTCAACTAGTATCCACCATCTCGATCCACCAGTGGATCGAATAGCGCTTTGAAGTTCACTGTGATCCACCATTGGTCTTGGTGGATCCTATGATATTTTATCTCATTTTAATGTTACACCAGTGTGGATCGAACAGCAATGAGGTAGATTTTTTTAAAAAAAAACCTCGCTCCACTAGGATTTTCTCCTGTGTCGTGGGTGCAGTTACAAATATGGAATATCACATGCACATACGCGCAGACCGGAACAAATTTTTGTAGGCCATACAACATATTTGTCCCGTACGGGAATCGAACCCGCGACCCGTTGCGCAGTAGGCCATCACTCGACCACTGCGTTTACCGTGTCGTCAAAAGTTTGATAAGATCCACTATGGATTTCAGTGGAGTCTGTATGATAAAAAAAACTATGTTAAAGAAATGAAATAAATTCCGGTGGAATTTAAGTCAGAGGACAATAAGTTTTTTTCCTCTTAATTCAGTAAAAACTATCTACTTATACTTTATTTTCTTTTATGTTATTAAATTATAGATAGAGGCTCCACTGTGATGTACACTATCAGTGATGACAATAACTAGCTAGATATAATAATCATAACATGGGCTCCACTGGGATCCGTGGTGGATCTTATGAAACTATCTGAGTGCTGGTCAATCCACTGGTGGAGCATTAAAATGAGTTAAGAGTATCATAGGATCCACCAAGACTAATGGTGGATCTCAGAAAACTTTAAAGCGCTATTCGATCCACTGGTGGATCGAGATGGTGGATCCTAGTGGATAGAGGGGATTTTTCAGATCAATATCAGCGGATGCTGATGATGATTTACTAAAACATAGGCTACTATAATATTATTAACAAACGTGATAATATTGTTTTGAATTAATGATATGTAATTCTAAATAATTGTAGGAGGCTTTATGAATTTCAGCGTGGTTTATTTATGGTTACTGATAAGTTATTATTTCACTACTGACTCACACAATAATTGACTAGCATCCAACAAATGTACGTTCACAAAACAATAGAATGAGGGAAGATGGAACATAAAGTGACTTATTTTTGGTATAACTGTCTATGAAAACTCCATTTGACTCCATCTGACTTCGAAAAAGGAGGAGGTTCTTCTATGTTTATCTGTATCCTACTAATTAGTCCATTAACTTAAATTTCAAATAGTATACATTTCCTTAATTTTATTTTTCATATCCTCTGAAAAATTTATGATTCATGAAAAAAAAGTTCAAGTGTCAAATTTCAAATAAAAAAAGTGGTATCATAGGACCCATCCATTAGCCTGGGTGTTTGATGCTGACTTCGTGGCAAAAATGTTTAAATGGAACACACGAAACTAGCACGAAAAGACCGAGTTCAATATAGAGCTGTGATGTTTTATGTAATCTTTCTCATTTTATTTATGACTTGTTGGTGTTTTTTAAGGCGGTTTTATTTTTTTGTAAAAAAAATTTACGTAAGTACCTAAATATTATATTTTTTTATGTACCTACTTAAGATCAATTAAATTGAGACACATTTAAAGACCATAATATACAAATTCAAACTAATCATTAATATTCCAACACATTGAAAACAAAAAGACCTCTATAAATATTACTAGGAGGAACTAGGAGGATCCATAGAATTTGCCAAGGGCCTCAGATGGTATACTTACGCCACTGTTTTTTTTTCTACTAATCTTTTAACTTCAAAATAATGATGTAATAAAAGATAGTTGTAGAATTCAATGTTTCATTTTGTTTTGGTAAATAAATTAAAAAATATATATTTTAGTAATACTTTATTGGAATTTAGTATTTTTTTAAATAACAAAAGGCGACATAAAAAATTAACACCAATTCGAAATTGACCTTTTAATATTTCCGATCACTCAAGACAGTTAGTGACTTTCATACAATTCAATTAATTGCTAATCAATTAAAACAATTACCTTTAATTGCGATTACGATTTATTATGTGTATCATGAATAAATTAATCGATTAATGCCAACATTAATGTTAGGAATGGCATCATAATATCAAGCTTAACATAAAATGTAATAGGATATCAGACGGCTATGGGTAGAACTTTAATTAATTGGAATAGAGGAATGAGACATTTTTCCGTATCTACTTCTACATCTTCTGACCATCTGGTACTTTTCTCATTTTATCTAAGTGTTATAATAATTACCACTTGCTTATTCCGTTATATTACTTATATTGACAACTTGTTATAATTATGTTCATTCATTTCGACTTGTAATTTTAACAACTCTAGATGATGTATGAGTAGAGACGCAATCCTAGGTATACGATGACCGAGGTGGCATTAGCCGGTGCAGCGGTGGCGGCGTCGTATCCTTGAAAGTTTAAGCACCCCGCGCGGTCAGTGCCGTCGTCGTCGCCGCCGCCGCCGCCGAGTTTTTGCGACGCCTGTTATTTTCGGTTCGCACCTTTACATAATAGCACATTATGTTTGCACTCGTTCTACACGGTTTTCCTGTACTCTTCTGCGTTCTGAGGGCCGATTCTAAGCAAATCGCAAAACTTTAGCCAAACTAGGGTGACCAAATATCCGTATTTAACACGGTGTCCCGTTTTTCAGCTACAGCGCCAAATTGGATCCGTATTGTTAGAAAATTGAATAACACAGCTCGGTTTTTTTAAAGACGGCACACTGGCTTATACAAATAAGTATCCGTAGACAAAGTTGTCTTGAAGAGATCGCTACCAGCGATAAGACCGCCTTTGCCCACATTAGTTTTAAAGAGATTTGTTATTGTTTCTGTTTTGTTTGTGTGCTATTATGCAGTATTAATCTATCTATCTCGGTTCACTCATAATCCGCACAATATGGAGAGCCAATTTGGCGCCATTGCGACAACTCAAGCGTGCGAAAAAACAGAATGTCAATGTCGATCGATCGGAATTGGTTAAACAGTATGCCTACTGGTCACCCTAAGACTAATGAAAACTAAAACGTTGAGTTCAACCAATCCGTCATCCCGGTAAGACATCTGACATTTGAAAAACTTATATGCAATTTGTCCGCCGTAACGTAGCGTTTGAAGTGTTACTACTTACTATTAGTTAAAAAAGCCCAATAACGTCCTACTACTGTTTATGACGACTGTCCGAAAACAGTTATATCAATGAATGTGTGAAGTGACATCACTGAATCGCTGTTAAAACCGCATGTAACACATCAAATAGCATGCCGCCTAACTTGCCTTCAGGATCGTTCACTGTCACGTGTCAACTTTTATGGATGACAAACGTTAAAGTTTTATGTATTCTGAAGGCTAACAAACTAATGAGAACTTCTGTAACCGTTTTTGTGTTTCGTCACACGTGTGATTGCAATTTCCTTGAAAATACTATGAAAATTTATAAATAAGAACAAGAAGTATACAGGATGGATTTTTGAGATGGGATTTAAAGGGCAGGTACATTAACCGTTATAGTTACAAGAAAAGATTGTTAGGTAACCATCCATAACTTTTTAAGTATTCTGATCTGCATTCACAGATTTTGGAAAAAAGTTACAGTCAACAAAAAAAATGCTGAGATAGCAAAAAAATTTTTTTATGCCTATCGATCCTATTTCATGTAGGGATCAAAATACTCTATGGGACCATTTAAGGTATGAGTACTAGAAACGACAGAAATCGCCAAAAACATTTCCCATACATTTTGTACGGAAAATCCTCGGATCCTATTTCTTAAGGTGATCTCTCTATGGATCATATTTCTTACTATTAAGGGAAACTGTAATTTAAATAAATGCTAAATAAAATCATTTAAACATGTATTTTTAAACAAACGCAAAAATATCTAATCTATCTATGAAATAAATTGCTCAAAATGTCCGCCGTCTTCACAAATACTTATGTTTACTCGCTTTTGTACTGAGGACGTAGCAGCTAATAATTTTCTTTAATGGATGTTATTTAAAGTCCTCGTCGATGCATCTTTCAGTTCCTGAACTCTGTCGTATTTCTTTTTATAGATTTCGTTTTTTAGGTAGCCCCAAAAAAATCAAGTGGCGTTAGATCGGGGCTGCAAGATGACCACTTTATTGGACCATGTGTCCCTATCCACTGTGTCCTGTTCAAATTGGAACGCGTACGGCGGCTGTTATGTGGTGGAGCGCCATCTTGTTGAAAATAAACTTAAGAATTTCCCTTAAAAGTTAAGGATTCGTAGCGAGATCACCGTATGAAATAGGAGTTGAGGATTTTCCTTACAAAATGTATGGGAAAAGTTTTTGGCGATTTCTGTCATTTCTAGTACTCATACCTTAAATGGTCCCATAGTCTTTTGATCCCTACATGGAATAGGATCGATAGGCATAAAAAAATTTTTTTTGTTGACTTTCTTCCAAAATCTGTGAATGCAGATCAGAATATCTTAAAAAGTTAAGGATGGTTGCCTAACAATGTTTTCTTGTAACTAACGGTTAATGTACCTGCCCTTTAAATCCCATCTCAAAAATCCATCCTGTATACAGTGAGCGGCTATTTTCCGAAGCAGATATAATTTATAAGGAAAAGCACAATCGTTTGCTATCAATAAATGCTGAAAAAAAATGATTTTATTTATCATAACTTACTACTGGTACATTTCAAGTATTAATATGCATTTTTTTTATTGCTAACAGTGGCAGACGAGCCAGTGGCCCACTTAATGGTAAATGGTAACCACCGCTCATGGACATCTGCAATGCCAAGGGCACAGTTCAGTTAGTTGTTAATAAAATTAAAATCTTTCTTCATATTTTTTTTCGTGATTTACTGTTCGGTGTTTGGCCCAATAACTTGCAATATTCAGTCGAATATCGAAAAGTTGCCGAATATTCCTGGCATCTCTATAGATACCTCAAGCTGGTGATGCAGCATTAAGTAGACTGTGGGGTAACAAAGTTCTCTTAAAAGTCGATTATCTCGAAAACGGTTAGGTTTGAGGTAGGATGTTTCATAGTGAAATCAGTCAGAAAAGGTGGGTATTACACGCCCCTAACGGGTCGCGTCGACTTAACCTGTAACCCCTGTAACACTTAATTATTGTTAATTTCAAGGTGGCGTTCGGGACCGCGGTCCCGGTCCCAAAAGTTGCTTGACCCGTTTGGGGTAATTGTCTCAACAAAAAGTTTGAGATGAATTTAAATTGAGAGTATCAAGGGTCATCAAGGCGTGCGTTGTTGTTTTTTATTTATTTCCAATTATTATATTTACATGTGTATTAATTTTGATATCCCGCCAAACTAGACATTTTGTTTTATCAATAAAATATTAATAATATTTAAGGAAAGGCCGCCGCAATATTATTACAATTATTATGTATTTTTGTACGACTTCCGTAAACACAACAACAAAAGGCGGCGGCCATCTTGGATTTATTTTTTTATAGTCGCCGTGGTCACGAAGTGGCGGATTACATATTTTTGTACAACTCTTCCAACATGAGTATCAAATGAAGGAGCTTGACTTATAGAATACGAACTATATTTCGCCTTGAAAAGTTCAAAGAAAAAACTGTCTACTTTCCCGCGGGAACTACTTACTTTTCCGGAATAATAAGTAGCCTATATGTTAATCCCTGTCGTAATCCCTTTACCTACAAAATTCCATCCAAATCCATTCAGTAGTTTTTGCGTGTAAAAGTAATAAACATCCATAGATCCATCCATAATCACAAACTTTCACGTTTATTAGGTATATTAGTAAGGATAGTATATGAAATATGAAAAAAAATCAAATCAAAGCTGGTCACATCTTTTTTGTTTGTGTAAATTGTCGCGAAGATTTCAAAAACGAAGTCGAACGGTCCTAGTCTTAATACTTCTTGCATGCATTATCCACTCAGGTTGCACACTTAATGCTACCGTAATAAAGTGAGTACTTCACGGTCCGCACCTGTCTGTTTCACCGGTCAGGGTGCGCCTGCTGGTTCACGCGCGGTCGGGCGCGGCGGTGGCGCTGAAGGCCGTGCGGGGCGGCGCTGACGGGGGCGAGGGCGGAGCTCGCGAGGCGGCCCTCCACCGCGCACTGCGACACCCACACGTGCTGCGCTGCCTGGGCGAGCGCCAACACAGAGGCCTGCACTACGTGTTCCTCGAGTACGCCAGTGGCGGCGAGCTCTTTGACCGCATAGGTTAGTGTGCATTCTAGGATTTAAAGCACATGTGTTGTAGTGAGCGTCTTGACTGAGATGATGATTGCATGCATGGTGCACTACCAACATTATGTAACTTAGTAGCGGAGGAAGCTGTTAGAAATGCTTCGTAGGCAGCTTGAGCATTTGTCGTTTTAATGAGAAGGCCAGTACCTCTACCTCAAAAAGACCACAGCAAAATAACCTTATATTGAGCCCCTACATGTTAGTGAGTCCTCCAGCACTCAGCAGGCTGATATATTTTGTTATGTGACCTCTTGACGCGTGCGACCTCATCGCACGCTTTTTTATAATTTAAGTATGTATGTCAAATAGAGAAACGAACTTCATGTACAGAACCAGATGTGGGCATGGAAGGAACAGCGGCGCGTCGCTACTGGCGCCAGCTGCTGAGCGGCGTACAGTACTTGCACTCGCGCGGCGTGGCGCATCGCGACATCAAACCAGAGAACTTGCTACTGGATGCGCACGACAATCTCAAGATCTCTGACTTTGGCATGGCTACACTCTTCAGGTGAGGTGCGTTATAATCGCCTAGCATATTTTTCTAACACTTTTTTATGTATTTTTACTTGTTCTTATCTTACTTTTTACTTAGATCTTTAACAAATCATACATAAAAGGCATTAGAAAATAAACACTTAATATTTTTTGATAATTTTAACAGCCTCTCTATGGTCTAGTGGTTTTTTAGACCACTGGGTGTTGATCGGGAGGCCTGGGGCTCGATTCTCCATGAGGGCAGATGTTTTTCTGCTTGGTTTGGTTGGTGGGTAGGACTTCGGAGCCCGCCTTTCTATCTAAGTCTGTCGTCATAACAACAATTTTAATTACATTGTCGTGTTCCAACAATGCTATTAAAATAGCCAGTTCCCCTTAGTTGTAGAGGATTCCATGTGACACCTCGCTTCCACCTTTGGCCTTATTGTCATTTACTATCTAGTGAGGTGAAGGCCAAGAGCTTCCCTGTCATATGTAAAGAAAAATTCAACTTATTCAGCTTTGCCCAAAGACCGTATTGGTTGATCTGTAATTGCAAGTAATTACAGGTTAATTACTTGCAATTACTTGCTTTTACTTATTAATGACCAGCGTGAGATATGATTTTTGAATTTCTAGCATTTCTAACATTTGAAACTGGAGCATTTCCAAAAAAGAAACGCGAAATTGAATCTGTAGGCTACGGATACGATGTACACTAAAGGTAAAATCTAATAACCCACAGAGGCGGGAAGCGGGACGCTAGCGGAGCGGAATTTTTTGTAATGTTCGTGTTGCTATGGACCATGTCATGGACCATGTCACACAGACATCTCCCGCGGAAGCGACGCGGCGCAAGGAAAAGTTCCGCTACCGTCCCGCTCCCGCCTCTGTGGTCTTGTACCCACTGGACCTTCATAATTGGACCTTACCTACACGATAGGACCTATTCGACCTCCTATCAAAAATCTGGTGCCCATTGGACCTTCAAAATTAACGATACGTCTTATTCGACCTCCTATCAACAACATGGTACCCACTGGACCTTCAAAATTACACATTACCTACACCATTGGATCCATCAGACCTTTTATCAAAAAGACGTGTCCCATTGGACTATTTGGCTCTTTTCTTTTGGAATGTTACATGCAGAAAAGTAAAATTGTTAAAGAAATAAAAACAAAAGATATAAATCAAAATATTTAATCAACATATTTATAAAATTCAACATATTAATCATCAGCAACAAATTTAAAAAAGAAATAAAATATAGATCGATAACCTACTATAATCACATAACCACAGATCCTTTTTTACCTTACATTTAACGACAATAGAGAATATTTTTATAACTATAAGTTAGCCTAAATTGCCAAACAAAAATTATAAAAATATTTTAAACTAGCTGTGCCCGCGAACTACGTTTCGCCATCAAAATACTTAACACAGTGTTTAGTTTTTTCCTCCATTTTATTCCATAATGATTCAACTTTATTCTGCCTTTCTTGAGCATCGGCCTTTTCGAAATTAGGACAATTTTCGTAGGTTCGTAATGCTCTTTTTCTAACAGTCCACAAAATTAAATACATCACATATTACTATAAACACTAAGTATAATTATTGTTTTAGAGACATTATTGATATTAATAAATTCTTCTTCAGTAGAAAGAACTACACAGTTGCAAGAATAATCTTTATCGTATTCATGTTTCGAATTAAAATAAACAATTGTTAATAAATTAGAACTGTATACGAATAAAGTTTAGATTTTATAATGGGTGTTGGTAACACCAACAAAATATATTTTTTGGATATGACAACTTGGCCAATTTTCACTGGTCGTACAATAAGCTCCTTGTCAAGCTATACTGTTTGACCTTTGAACCGTTCTTATGTCGCACGTAATGCTGGCGGTTTTCGTAGAGTTAATGTATAGCATGAAGGGGGGGTTACTGTACAAATACGTTTTCCGTATTCGATATCCGATCACGGAATACAGACACGGAGTTTCGTGAACGTAGCGCAGACGTTCGTTTCTTCTCATTCGGGATTTCTACCATTCTACCTAAACGTACGTACAGAACGTGTTCCGTTCGTAATAAAAACGAACGTGTGCGGCAGTCAATGAGTATTTTGTATAGATTTGATGCATTCGGATGCCCGCATTCAGAAAACGAATGCGAAAAAACGTATTTATGCGGTTAGCCTTAAAATGTATTGAGACTTCCGTTTTTGTAACGTGTACTGTGCGATATAGTGTTGCTGGCATAGTTCGGTTAGCAAACTCGCCGTGATGACTAACATCCAACACACAAACTTGAAGTTATCGTTAGTTAGTTCACGATCGTTGCATTATCACGGTCTCGAAGGACACTAAACACAGGTGACATCTAACATCGAACATCCAATAGGCCCCGAAGCGGTTCTCAAACTTTTTTGGTGACGGAACCCTTTTGGAAAGCGAAATACTTGACGGAACCCTAAAATAAAACAATAGTTTTTAAAAGTGTATTCTTTATTAATAAGCATAATAAAAGTACGACCAGAGAGGGTGTTCTGATTTTTCTAAATTATTGCGGAACCCTTAATGGGGTATTGTGGAGCCCTAGGGTTCCGCGGAACACACTTAGAGCATGGCTGCTCTAGGTACCCTTCAGGGCCTACTTTCATTTAATACCCCTATTGCTGGGTTTGAAAAGCAAATGTTTCTTTTTTGAGCGGCGGCCATGTTGAATTTACGTCAATGTTGCTACGTTCATAGTGCTCTACTGATCAAGGCCTTTCATTTGATATCCATATTGCTGGGCTTAGAAACGAACTTTTATCAGTTTTTTTTGAGCAGCGGCCATATTGAATTTTGTGCTATTTTCCTAGGTTCATACTTACTCATAGAGCACTATGAACCTAACAACACAAATAAATTCAACATGACCGCCGCTCAATAAAGGTGGATAAAGTTCGTTTTCTAATCTAGCCTTGATGAGTCAAGGCCTTTCATTTGAGACCCATATTGCTGGGTTTGGAAACGAAACATTATCCATTTTTTGAGCGGCGGCCATGTTGAATTTATAGCAATTTTCCTAAGTTCATAATGCTCTACTCTTTTAGGCGTTTTCATTTGATATCCATATTGCTAAGTTTGGAAACGAACTTTTATCCTTTTTTTTTGAGCGGCGGCCATGTTGAATTTAGGTCAATTTTGCTAGGTTCCTAATGCTCTACTCTTCAAGGCCTTTCATTTGATACCCATATTGCTAGGTTTGGAAACGAACTTTTATCTATCTTTTTTGAGCGACGGCCATGTTGAATTTATGTCAATGTTGCTAGGTTCATAGTGCTCTACTTATCAAAGCATTTTATTTGATACCCATATTGCTGGGTTTGAAAACGAACTTTTATCCATTTTTTGAGCGGCGGCCATGTTTAATTTAGGGCAATTTTCCTTAGTTCATAATGCTCTACTCTTTTAGGACTTTCAGTTGATACCCATATTGCTAGATTTGGAAACGAACTATTATTCTTCTTTTTAGAGCGGCGGCTATGTTGATTTTATGTCAATGTTGCTAGGTTCATAGTGCTCTACTCATCAGGGCCTTTCATTTGATACTCATATTGTTGGGTTTGAAAACGAACATTTATCCTTTTTTTTTGAGCGGCGGCCATGTTGAATTTAGGTCGATTTTCCTTGGTACCTAATGCTCTGCTCTTCAAGGCCTTTCATTTGATTCCCATATTGCTAGGCTTGGAAACTAACTTTTATCCACCTTTTTTGAGCGGCGGCCATGTTGAATTTATGTCAATGTTGCTAGGTTCATAGTGCTCTACTCATTAATGCCTTTCATTTGATACCCATATTGCTAGGTTTGGAAACTAACTTTTATCCACCTTTTTTGAGCGGCGGCCATGTTGAATTTATGTCAATGTTGCTAGGTTCATAGTGCTCTACTCATCAATGTCTTTCATTTGATACCCATATTGCTGGGTTTGGAAACGAACTTTTATCCGTTTTATTTGAGCGGCGGCCATGTTGAATTTAGGGCGATTTTTCTATGTTCATAGTGCTCTACTCATCAAGGCCTTTCATTTGATATGCATATCGCTGAGTTTGGAAACGAACTTTATCGGCAGTCATGTCAAATTAAGTCAACGTGGCTAGGTTCAATGTGTTCTACTCTTTAGGTTCTTCGTTCGATATCCATGTTCCTTGGGTGGATCCAAAAAAATGTGATCCGTCATTTTAGACATTAGGATCAAGAGTCCCGTCCCGTCCCTCTACGCGTAACCCAGAACATTGCAGTCAGATATTTTTTTAAATTAGCAATATTAATCTATTACTTTTAATAGTTTTAAATGGATGAAAGAGTTTGATTCCTTAGTCCTAATGTAAAAACATATAACATCTTTCAAAATACGTTGAAAAGAGTATCTTCATTTTTCAACATTTCAAATATTTAAAAATTTGTACCGATTTTGTGAAAATTAGTCAAGAATTAAACCAATCTACAAATTTTATGGTCACTCGATAAGTATTTTCATAATAAATGCTTTATACATTGGTTGTATGGCTTGATCTTTTTGCCTTACCACCACGGTACGACATAAGAAAAAGACAATTTGGTTGGCGAAAGCCATTTGGGCACAGCCATTAACAGAAAATATTAAATTTTAATTGTACTATGTGAAACACTTCACTCCTGCCTTTCAATTTCCGAAATCCAATTACTTAAGATCAGGCTGTATGGCGTAGTTCCATTGCCTTTCCTTCGTGGAAGAAAATACCTTCTCTCTGTACTATGTGACAGACTTGTCAAAATAATTTCACGTGCGCCATGTTGTTTTTCTACCTAAAGCCAATTCGAAAATTTTATATGGTATTTTTTCACTAAAAATAAAAAGTGAATTTAAACAAACGAAATTATGCCTAAATGTTCTTCCGGAAAATTCTAAGCATTGTGGTGTAAGCCATATCAAATTCTGTCCAGTAGTTTCGGAGATCTTTCCGGACAAACAGACAAACAAACAAACAAACAAACAAACAAACAAACAAACAAACAAACCAACAAACAAACAATTTTTTTAAAAACTATTCTATCGTGTTCTGCTAATGATTTTAAGGCGACCTGTGTATTTTTTTTCTTAATATTTCGCAATTACAGATTTTTGTACCCCTACGATTTTATTATATATAGAGAAGAGATAAATCACATAAATTTAATCGATCTGTGATTTATAACCTATATTAAAATATTAAATTATTTACTTTTTGGTAAAAAAAAAGACTTCAGTTTAGTTAGTATACTATTCTATCGATTTTAATCTACCTTCGGCAGAGCTTTGACGAGTGGTACCTTAAGATAGAAAAATTGATTGATATAAAAACAGATTAAGCATGCATATAATTAAAAATTAATAGAAAAAAATGACATAATTACATGTCATTAATTATGTTAATTAATATTCAGTTCTGAGTTGATCTCCCATTTTTTAAAACGTGTTAATAATATGGGTGTTTTTTTTTAGTTTAAGTTTAACTATTTTATTTAATCAAATGCACATTGACTATCATATATCTACAAACAGTATACTTGGGAAGGTTTACATTGTATAAAGATTTTTGTCTTTGATTTAATATTATGTTAAAGTGCGATGTCGACAGAACCAATATAGGAGGAATGTAACTTCTAATCCTACCTACATATTACTTAAAATCAATAGTTGACAATAACTCAGTTTTTTGTTACTCCTTTAAAGTAGCCTTTTTTCAACCCTTCAGGTAGTTTTTTGGAAAGTAAACAATAGACAAGAACGAGAAAGAAATATTGCCACTGAACATTGCGCTACAATACAAGAGGCGAGAGCAGAACGAATGTCGTGAGAGTGAATATCAATACAACTCTAATTGTAAGAAAAAAAAAGGACGTCCGGTTTTCTCCATATTTTTTTCTGCTCGGAATTAGTGGCTGTGCCGATTGAGATATAAGTACTTACTTTTCAATGGTATTGGCTCTATTACAGCTCCTATTAATTTCATTTTAGTCTTCAATTTTCTATAAGACTGTACTTTTTTGAATAAAACTGTCAATAAGGTCCAATGGTACCCCTAAAAAAGGTCCTACGGGCACATTCAATATAATATTTAAGGAAGGTCGAATGGGGCATACAAATAAGGTCCAATGGGTACAGTTGCAATAGGGTCTAATCTTGAAGGTCCAGTAGGTACCAGTCGAATTCAAAAAAGAGGTCCAATGGCCGCATTGAGTATAATATTTTTAGGAAGGTCGAATGGGCCCAGTAAATGAGGTCCAATAAGCACTTTTTGCTTTTGGGTCGAATCTTGAAGGTCCAGTGGGTACAAGACCGCCTCTGTGGGTTCTGACCTTAAGCGCGGCCGCACATTATAAGAAATTTCTAACAGAAAAATTCTGACGCTCGCCGGAAGGCACTTGGTGCATGCATTTTGTATTAGATCCCGCACACTGTTAGAAAAATTCTGACCAATCATCCGTTTCTGATTCACACCGGATGGCACCTCAACCAGACGTAAGAATTTTTCTGGCAGAAATGGCGGATGGCGTGTTTGCCATAGATTTTGTACTAGTCCCCCGTACACTCAGATATTTGCCTAAGTTCAGGCACGCTGTCGCAAGCTGTACACGTGTTTTTTCATTCTTGATGAAAATGAGCGAAATTAAAGATTTAATTGCAGAGTTGGAAAAAATATTCATGTGCTTGGAATCTTGAGCATGAAAATTATCAGAATAAATCTGTAGAAAGTAAAAAATTTACTCGGGTAAACTCTCAATCTGGCATGTTTTAAGTAAAATTGGCTGTCTTGTAATCTTGTCGTATTAAGAGGGTGAACCGATATATCAACATTTTATTTTTCTGTTTTTAATTAAACTAAAACAATAGTGCTAAGAGCAATAGCGTATCTTCATCCATGTTGGTCGATGTGCGTTGATATAAGTATACAGACAGATGAAACAAACACGACTGGGCTCAAAAGTTGCTGGATCAAAATGTCTGATAGTATACGTGGTGGGGTGCGTCCGGTGAGCGTCAGAATTTTTCTGGTTAGAAATTTCTTATAATGTGCGGCCGCGCTTAGCGTTGCCATCTCTAAAAATCAAAAAGCCAGACTTAGACTTACCCGTCAAAAAAGCTGGAGTTTTGGGTCCCAAAGCCTTAAGATTTTTTTTTAATTCCAAAAATATCGAATATATCACATATTTAATAGCCGGTCTTTTCAATACCAAAACCGGACGCTAAAATAAGGGATTACTGATAAAAAAATTTAATGAAACGCACAGTTGCGAGCGAGTCAGTCAATCTCGTCTCGCTCGCTCGTTCGCTACTGACCGAAGTGATTGATTGAATTGGTTGAACGATAATATAAAAAGCCGGACGGGCCGGACGCAGTCAAATTTGGCCGGACAAGGGGTCAAAAAGGCCTAACACTGTCCGGCTTTATCCGGACGTATGGCAACACTGGCCGCGCTAAGTGTGTACCTTCCGCGCACCAGGCACGGGTCCCGCGAGCGGCTGCTGTCGCGCGTGTGCGGCACCGCGCCGTACGCCGCGCCCGAGGTGCTGACGGCGGCGGCGCGCCCGTACCGCGCCGCGCCCGCGGACCTGTGGGCCGCGGCGCTGGTGCTGCTCGCCGCTCTGCTGGGCGGTGAGTCACCACCACCTTAGATCATATTTAGCCCGTGGATATGGTACGCAACAAACCGCAGTAGTACTTATACATTTCTCTGACACATTTTGCGGGAGGCGAGGTGAACACGCATGGCACACTACGAAAATCTAGCATTCAATTACAGATACGCACACTATGAAAATATTACGTCACTATATAGAAACACACACGCATCGACACAAATTAACGTGTATCTACGCAATCGCCCGCGAATCATGCCCGTGTACTGTGTTGAGCTACCGACTAAATAAAATACGTTTATGTATATTTTATAGTGACATGTGATAGGAAACGCCATAGTCTTGAAGATTTGAGTTACTGAACGCTCTAGGGTCACCACTCACCACACACGCTGTAGGCTCAGACCACTTGGCCTACGCACGGAGATGGCGAGGCTGGGCGAATCCCTCTGTCAGAGTACGCCGACCGTATGACCGTGCGCGTTATAAAAAAAAACTAGTTGACGTTTGGTGTAGTCTCGTATCGCAAGTGAGAGCTCGTAAAGAATGGTCAATAATTGTGCAGTTTCCTCTTGCAAAAAGCTATCCAGTAACTCAAATCGTCGAGACTCATCATCGAGAATCATCGGCTCCGCTCAAATTCAGTGTTCATCACTCTCGTGATACGTACGGCTTACTTCGGATGTGTTTGTTGTCGTTAAATTATTTTTGTAACCAATTTTGTTTTTTTTTTCATGTTGAATGTAAGAAAAGTTAACTGTAATTGACATGTTTAAAAACTAACCAACTAAATTAACACCTATAGCATGTTAAATAACTTCACATGCTATATATACACTCGCGAGCAAAAGTTTGGAATCAGTTACTTGAAATTGGTTCCGCGTGATCTTGCTTACTAAATAAATTTTTAATAATCATAAAAATGACATCATGTTAAAGGTGCAACTGTCCACTTTAAATCGATATAAAATTAATTCATATCGAGCCCGAAATTGTGGAGTTATCCCGGATTAAGTGAAGGAGGTAAGAAAACAAGGAAATAGGGAAAAATAATGAATGAATAAAACAACAAAAATTATTAAATAAAAATTTTATTTATCTTTAAAAATAAGTGTCAATATTTTGTGTTCCCTCCCTTCACCCTAATAACTGCTCCAAGACGATTCTTCATAGACCTGATCAGCTTCTGAATTGATTCTTGTGGAATACCTTCCCACTCCTCAATCAACGCTGATTTCAGCTCATTCAGATATGAAGGTGCAGGAGTGCTGGAACGAACCTTCCTCTTCAGTTCATCCCACACGTGCTCAATGGGATTCAAGTCAGGGCTGAGCGCTGGCCAGTCCAATGTGGCAATACCGACTTCTTCGAGGTATTCCGTTGTTACACGGGCAGTGTGACAACGAGCGTTATCGTGCATAAGGAGGAAGTCATCACCGATGTATCCCGCATAGGGAACGACATATTCCAGGAGAATATCGAAAATGTACCGGTCCGAAGTTAGACCGCCTCCTCGTCCCCCGCCAGGCACGAAAACAAGCTCGGTTTTACCATCGAAGGAAATGACGGCCCACATCATACAAGAGCCGCCCCCATAAGCTACTGTTTCAGCGACACAGCACTGTGCAAATCGCTCCCCAGGCCGCCTGTAGACCCGTCCTCTTCTGTCGCTACCGTGCAAACACATCCTGCTTTCGTCGGAGAACAGGACTTGCCTCCATTGCTCAACCTCCCAATCAAGATGGGTGAGAGCAAACTGAAGGCGTGCTTATCGGTGAGCTGCCGTGAGTTTCGGGCCTGTGGCAGGCCTCTTTGGAGTCAGATTCGCTTGCTTGAGTCGTCGACGAACTGTCCACTCGCTGGCTGCTACCCCACGAACATCTCGGAGCTCCTGTTGGACGTCGACACCAGTCAAATGCCGATTTCGGAGAGAGGTTAACACGATAAAACGGTCATCCCTCTCCGATGTGCACCGGCGCCGTCCAGATCTTTGTCTCGGGTTAAAGCCACCAGTCTCCCGAAAGCGCTTATAAACTTTCGAAACACAGGATTGGCTTCTGTTTAGCCGACGAGCGACAACCCGCTGGCTGAGCCCTTCTTGCAATAGGGCTACGATTTGTGCTGCTTCTGTAGGTGTTGTCTCCATTGTCGTACAAGGTAAAGGGTCAAAAGTGGCGGAGCTGTGTACCGGTCAACGTGTGAAAGTCGACTGATAAAGAAAATCCGATAACAGGTGCCTTTATTGGGGGTCAATAGGTCGCAACTCGTGACGTATCAAACAATTGAAACACGTCTTTTTCGATACACCTTCACTTAATGCGGAATGGCTCCATAAATACTGGCTTGTTTTTAATGAATTCGGTATCAGTTTAGAAGCAAAGAGTGAAAACCTTTAAAATGATGTCATTTTTACGATTATTAAAAAGTATTAACTACTCAAGATAACGCGCAACCAATTTCAAGTAACTGATTCCAAACTTTTGCTTGATACGAAAGTTTGGTTTCGGCTGAAAATCCTGTTTCGGTCGAAAACTAGCTTACACTAACTGTGAACTAAATGTGAGTTAATAATAGACACATGACTACAAAATAATATAATTTTGTATGTTCTTAAAATCTCATACATTCACTGTATACTGTTATGCAACTATGTTGGCAAACAAGCAGGCTCCTCACCTGACGGTAAGTGGCTACATCACCTATAAGTACATGTAGTTCTTGTAAGACTTGCAAATTTACCTCCTACAAGGATGCCAATGTACGTTGCCAACTTGTGACATAATTAGTGACATGCATATTTAGTGACCACTATCAACACAAATACACTCATTATGTGTTTTTCTCTGAAGCTGCTTAATGTTTTGCAATTTGATTAAAAATACATTTTTGTTAAACATTCACTTTAGAAATAGTATTATTATATTGTGTATAGTATACTAAAAAACTACAATACACTGGAGATACATTGGTTCCATGAAAACATTGCATTAGCAGTAATAGGTTGCAGAGACGATACGTTGGGTCCGCCAAATGATCAAGAAAGGCTACAAATCCTATGATGGCGCGGCCCCTGTCTTTGGTATCCTAGCTGTAGGCGTGTGACGATCCCTAAAGTTATGGTACCGAAGTTAGGGTCCGCGCCACACATCGCCGGAACGCATGCGTTTGTGACCTGCTTGATTAACACGGAACGTGTGGATTTTGATGTTGTTTTTTTGTGTTATTCTAAGGATATTAATTGCGAACGCCGACCACGCAACCACTATACGCCTGATTTTACGTTCATTTAGATGTATATCTTCTGCGGGAGGAAGCGTGTGGCCTTTTTACCTATAACCGATGAACTAATTTGAAACCAACACAATTGTTAGTATCAAGTAGATTACAAGAGTGTAAATTCACTCTTAAAACTTTGAAAAATTGTCAAAATGACTTATCAAGATCGTTTGCATTGTATACTGGAAGTAGGACTAGAGTATGTATTAGCATGTTTTATTATAACACGCCCTTTGGTTTTCAGTCTGAGTGATGTTTTAATAAGATTGATATTATAACAATATTTTGTGTTTTCATAATAATAAAAATATCGGTAGATACTGGGTAAGTCAAAATAGGTGTACAAGCAGTGGGGGTCGCAACGTACGGTTTGAGTCTTGTCTACTATTGTTTTTTTTATTGCTGTGTACGTGTGGCAGACTAGCAGACGGCCCACCTGATGGTAAGTGGTAACCGCCGCCAATGGGCTTCGCCAAAATCAAGGACAGCTAAGTCAACTTTAAGTATAATTTTCTTTTCAAACCTTTCTTGAATAGGAACATGTCGTAGTGTTCGGGAAACACAGCAGTGAGAAGATCGTCTCAGAGCTGGCATGTTCGTAGTAGAAATGAGCGCTCAAAGCGAACCGTTCTAGATGATATTGCTTCAAGTTAATATGGATGAACTTCACTGCGGTGTTGAGTGGTACGATAATAGAAAGTTAACGTTGGTATCAAGTCATTTCCTCAGAGCTCACCCTTGAAGAAACGGTAAAACACACAAAGAGCTGAAATCCCTCCGTGAGCCCACAGATGCTAGCAGTACTCCACGTGCGGACGAACTTGGGCTTTATAAAGAACAAGGCGTTGATAAGGTGTGAAATACCGTTTCGCTCTGCTAAGCACACCGAGCCAGCCGACTCCCAAATTAGACTTTGCTCCTGATCTTGACACGAGGATACCTCGAAATACTCCTTGGAAACCGGAGGAAGACTGTACCAGGGTCGTGTACTTTGGTACCTCCGCCTTACCTATTTCTGCCGCAAAGCAGCAATGCTTGAATTGCTATTTCGGTTTGAAAGGTAAGATATGGCATTGAAATTACTGGCTATCGTAACTTTACATCTGATGTCACAAGTTGGCAACGTACACTGTGGTTCTTGTGGGGGTTGCAGATTTACTGCGAATCTCACAGGAGCCACATGTATTATTATAGGTGACTGTTACATCTTACCACCAGGTGGGCAGTTTGCTTGTTTGCCAACTTAGTAGCAATAAAAAAAACGGGGTCCTAAAGTAAAATGGTCTGTTTTGGCACTAAGTGCGCAAACTTGTGCCTTTGTGGGGTTGAACGACTATTATTATAATTATACACAAACAAACATAAAATAATGTTATAATATTAAAACATGTACAACCCTAAAGTGGGAGAAGATTAGGGCGGCACTTACGCATCATAAAATATTTGGAGTGTCAGTCACGTGTCCTATCCTTTTAAACATGCCGCACAGATTTGGACGAGATAAAGTAGGCCATTATGTTGACCCTGAAATATCAGTTTTAATTAAATGTGCTAAAACAAAAGTTGTTCACTATTATGTACTCTGTCACCCTTTCGGCTTGATACACCTTTTTAGACTAACCCATATCCATATACATTACTTCTATACTCCAGCCAAATCCGATGACGAGTAAATGTAAACAAACCAATTTAGGGTCATCACAACTGAGGTTACATTTTTTTTCTAAAAGTCATATTTCTGACTAGATTACTGCACATGATTTAATAATACTTAAAGTAATATATTTTTTCTGCAATATATCACTAGAAACACTCTCAAAATGTTAATATTTTAGTAATAAAAAGAAAAATAAAATAAAGCATAAATTATTTTTAGTAGACAGCCCTATAACCAAAAAGAACTCAGGTATTATGAACATTTTCGCACTTATACCAACCTTCCAACTGAAGTTGGCAAACACTTTCTTTCGTGTTCCTTTACCCTGATTGTTGAAATTGGTCGCGTAATTATTGCAGTATAACCCGAACGCGTTTGGAAGTCCTACGTTTCGTTACACTATTTAACACGATATACACTTTTATTTTTAATTTACCCTACTTATGTTTCCGAAGCAATATAGCATTTTGAATTTATTGCATTGTTTTAAATAACAAGTTTATGAATAACTGTTTAATAATTTAATGAAATTATATTAATAATATCGCGTCTTTATAAAAATTGTATACTGTTGTCTGATGGAAAAAGGTTGTTATTATATGCCTGTCAGTGGTTGCTAGGCAACGTTTTGTTATTAAACATTCTTCATCGGATTTGGCTAGAGTATAGTATGGTTTCGGCTAGAGTATATACAGGCTGTCCCAAAAAATAGTGTCAAGCGTAAGTCCAGAGTTAGAGCACCTCTTGGAGTACCCGAATCACCCCCATGTATGTTCCGCGATTATTCGTAGTTTTCGAGTAATAATTTTTTTTCTGACTTTTTGAAAATTTTGATCCAAAGAACTTAAAAATTTTAAATAAAAAAAAGTAGAACATATTTTAATGTTTTTCTTTTTGCCACTGAATCATCTTTAGTGCTTCTTTTATGTCTAAAATAATCAGCTTCGTAACTTTAGTGGAAATTTAGAAAACAGTAGTGTAAAGTCAAAATTTAAATGTTAGTGAATAATTACTTAAAAATTCATCTTTAAATTAAAAATCTAAACAGGCGAATTCATGGTTTCTAAGTATGTGTAAAAACTTCTCTAGACTCTCTGCTTTCATAATCACTCAAAAAAAGAAGTACTTAATAGGGCTACTTTGGCTTAAATCGGCCATCAAAGACAGCGAGGTGAAAATTTCATAAAATTTACCAAATTCCTATCAGATGATAAAAAAAAATATCTGGTCTTTTTATAATTTCTAAGGTTCAGATTAATTACAATTTAGCAAAAATTAACTACATGAAACCCATATTTAAATATTTTTCTCCCGGATCACATCGGTTGTAGTGTTGGATGTAACGCAGTACTAAAAAATTGCCCGAGTGAGAGGATATGAAAGAGATCGCATTATTGCTATCTCTCTCACTCTCATTGGCGAAATAGATAACTGTAACTGAGGAATGCTATTCTTTGTGACAAGGGGATGAGGCGGGGGGTGTAGTCCGAGCGCCTATTGTGTTCTGGCGCCAGTCGTTTGCCTGCTTTTGTTTGCGCCTTACGTACGATACGCTCATTTGTGATTATTTGACGAACTTTGCTTTCTTTACGGACCTTGAGTGCGATTACGATTTGGTTTTGTGTGAATAAGGGATTTTGACAAATTTGGCATTCTTAACGGACTTTTCAAGCTCTTCATTTTGTGATGTCTTTTTCATCGCAAGAATATGCTCTTATGCATTACTTTTATGGATATGCAAGAGGAAATGCTTCTGAAGCAGCCAGGTTGTTCCGGCAGCAAGTACAAGATGGAGGTGGACCTCAGCCTGAAACTTGGCCTGATCATCGCATGATTTTAAGAGTACATAACTCTTACATGGAAGGACGCCTACCAGGTAGAAGATCGGGGCGCCCATCT
The DNA here is from genome assembly GCA_963935595.1 of Schoenobius gigantellus. Classification (NCBI taxonomy): domain Eukaryota; kingdom Metazoa; phylum Arthropoda; class Insecta; order Lepidoptera; family Crambidae; genus Schoenobius; species Schoenobius gigantellus. Next base: position 40,486,430 of record OZ012541.1, on the reverse strand, counting down.
GAAATGAGTGACCCAGATACTGTCCAATCAGTGGTCGAAGAAGTGGTGAGAGATCCATCAGTTAGTGTAAGAACAATAGAACGTCGAATCGGAATTCCGAAATCACAAGCACATCGAATACTTCATCAAGAGCGTTTTCACCCATATCACATCCAGAAAGTTCAGCAGCTCAAGCCCGCAGACTACCCGAGAAGGGTGGCATTTTGTCAGGAAATGTTACGGAGACAAGCCGAAAACGAAAATTTCTTTAAAAATATTCTATGGACTGATGAATCACATTTTAAGCGATGTGGGGTGTTTAATGCGCATAACTACCATTCGTGGAGTATTGAAAATCCACACCTCACAAGGGAATCTAATTTCCAAGAACAATTTAGTATCAATTTGTGGTCAGGCATCCTAAACGGACAGCTGATTGGTCCGTTCGAACTACCGGACCGACTGAACAGCGAGGCCTACTTGCAATTTCTACGACGTGATCTCGGCGTCTTATTAGAAGATGTAGACCTATTAACGCGGAGAAATATGATTTTTCAAAAAGACGGCGCTCCATGCCATTTTGCTAGAAATGTTAGACAACATTTGTCTGAAACATTTCCAGGCAGATGGATCGGTCGTGGAGGGCCCATTGCGTGGCCGCCACGGTCCCCCGACTTGAACCCCATAGATTTTTTCGTCTGGGGATACTACAAGGAATTAGTATACGGCAAGGACATTACAAACGTCACAGTGTTAAGAACAAAATTAAGACAAGCGGAAGAAACAATAAAAAACAACAGAATTGCATTTATAAATTTTAAAGAAAACTTTTTTAGACGATGTAGAATATGTATTGAGCACGAAGGTCGTCATTTTGAAAACTTTCTTTAAGCGATCGAATAATAAATACTTTGAAAATGTTTTGTTTCATTTATTAAGTTATAATAAACCGTCAAAGGTTATTAAAGATGGCAGCAGGAACAGTTATTTTTGACCTTCAAATAATAAATTTTTAGCTTTTCTACAATCATTTTTGGTTTATTAATAAATAATTGGAATTTAAAAAAAAATTATTCAGAAGTCGAGTTTTATGAAATTTTCACCTTGCTGTCTTTGATGGCCGATTTAAGCCAAAGTAGCCCTATTAAGTACTTTTTTTTAAAATTATTATGAAAGCAGAGAGTCTAGAGAAGTTTTTACACATACTTAGAAACCATGAATGCCTGTTCAGATTTTTAATTTAGAGATGAATTTTTAAGTAATTATTCACTAACATTCAAATTTTGACTTTACACTACTGTTTTCTAAATTTCCACTAAAGTTACGAAGCTGATTATTTTAGACATAAAAGAGGCACTAAAGATGATTCAGTGGCATAAAGAAAAACATTAAAATATGTTCAATTTTTTTTTATTAAAAATTTTTAAGTTCTTTAGATCGAAATTTTCAAAAAGTCAGGAAAAAAATTATTACTCCAAAACTACGAATAATCGCGGAACATACATGGGGGTGATTCGGGTACTCCAAGAGGTGCTCTAACTCTGGACTATCGCTTGACACTATTTTTTGGGACACCCTGTATATAGTATATATTGGTGTAAGTTAGAGCAATTATTTTTTATAGACTTTGAATGTTATGTCTTGACTTGAGTGCTTCTATTATGCGACTACTTGCTGTAAAGTGCTTTGATCCTTTTGTGTTAGCATTAATATTATTAACTTCGCGACAATGCTATAAACATAAAATTATTGTCAGTAATACAAAATTTTACTTCTTGTATAAATTATTGGAATAGTGTAGCTCATCATTGATTTGTTCTTACTAATGTCAAGTGAAACATTCACGTGACATTGTGAGAACAAAACAAAATACTGTTTTACAAAATTATTAATAAAGATTTATTTTCGAAAGTAATTGAAATAATATCTGTGATAATGATTTCTTGAAAAATTAATGTGTAATTTTAGTTGAACATAGAATTTTATTATTTATTATGCTCTATAAAACTCGACCTACTATCTCACACTTCGTAGGATTGGCGGGAAGATATCTCTTAATAAAAAAACCAACCATTTCTGTGTCCATATTTGTGTAATTATTGTATATCTACTGGGCTTTGTATACATTGCTGTTTAGCAGAAAAGTAAAAGAACAAAATAAACGGCTAATGATGTTGATATAGTGTCTAAATAAGGTATTGTAAATTTCTTGCCTACATTATCATGGCAGTGTTTAAATTGTGTCACGTTCTAACGCGTCAGCATATTTGTCGCGGTGTTTCTCTTACGAAGCTACTATCTATTCGTTAAGCGTGTCACATAATTGCGTCGATCTTTTGTCGACAGTTGCGCAAGCTTGCGATCTTTGTATTAAACTTCTAGCAGATACATGTAAATTTACTGACAGTGGTTTTGTTTTATGCAAGTTGTTATATTTTTGTAAATTGTATCTTGAATTTTCGGTGATCCAAAAGTAATAATTATGGAGATGAAACTTGGTGAATTTTATTTATAGTGAGAGAAATATTTTTCTACATAGTCTCCTAATAAGTCAATATACTTAAGTCCATCTTTTTTCTACATCTAGGATTCCTTTAGAATTTTTATTTATTTATTTATATCCCTTAGAATCTTTGTCTTGACTCTCCCAAAACACCTGCACAGCGTCCATCGCTTCACTCTTACCTCAGAGGTTGTCCTTGAGTAGGGGAAAAATATAGAAATCCCGCAATCTTCTTATTTGGTCTGCGTAGCAAGAACCTGTTATAGTGGCTTCCTTGTCTAGATATTCCACTATAATAATTCCTTTCGCATCCCAAAAAACGGATGCCATAACCTTATCCGTCAAACTAACTTGACGCCTTGAATTTCTTCGGCGTCTCGGTGAGGAGGCTTGTTTCCAAATTATCGATTTTTGTTTGGTTTCAGGATCAAAATGGTGGATCCAGGTCTTGTCCCCATGGCCGGTCACGAAACGCAACAAAAACCTAAACAGCTTGAAACATGTAGAGATTCGTCCTCGAGATTCCAAATCGTTTTTTCTTTTGCTTGTCTGTAAACATTTTTTGTGTGTAACACGGAAACCTTTCTCATATGCAGTTCATTCACAAGGATTCTTTGAATGCTTCCATATGAGATCCCTGTAAGATATGCTTGATGATTCATGCTCTTCAGTCTGCCAACGCAACATCTTTAACATTTTTCATATTGTCTGCAGTGAGGGACGTTTTTGCCATCTTTCGCGCTGTTCATTTTCAGTGGATGTTCTGCCCAGTTTTAACTCATTGGCTAGTGTGAAACTGTAGAATATGGAGCAACAGAGTCCCTCAATGTTTCCATCAAGTTGCAGTATATCTTTGCCAGTCTCTCAGTAGCTCTAATTCCGTTTTTCTCCATTTTGGTGTTATCTCTTCGATGTTTGGTATTCAAATGAACGTACCTCCTGAGAACCGTGTTTTATTTATATGATTGTTTACTCCAACTTTGGGGCCGTCCATATATTACGTCATCGATTTTTGCTGATTCCCCCCCCCCCCCTACAATCACCTTATCGTCATTTCCTAATGCCCCCCCCCCCCCCCCTCTCGCAAAAACTGACGTCATTACCAGTTTGACAAAATTAAAACATTTGCGGATTTGAGAAGAATAGAGTAACATTAAAACATTTTGTTATAGAATCATCTTTTATTATTTTGTACTTTGGCAATTTTCATTAATATAATTATATTATTCTTCCCTATTCTTTACTTTTCTTTGGATTGTTCCCACATTTTGTTATAGAATCATCTTTTATTATTTTGTAGTTTGCAATTTTCATTAATATAATAATATTTTCTAAATTTAGAATGACGTAATAATATATGGACGGCGCCTTCGTAAATGTATAAGCAATCAAAAAAATGTATTTGTTATTTTTTTGCGAGCTTGATAATCGATAAAGATTACTTTTGGATCATATTTCTTGTATGGTATACTGTAGTTTATTTAAATAAACGTCACAGTGTGGTTTATCTCCCGCTAAAATGCGAATCCAAGTTAGTGTAAAATCACAAGGAATTTGAAACAGTTTGATTTTGCCTACAATGTTAAAATATTCAGAGAATTTGTATAAAATATATAAGTACTTCCAGGAGCAAAATAAATCGCCTGTAGCACTCGTGAGTAGTAAGTACCACTGCCATAAAAATACCCATAGTACACTACCAGTAGAACCAATGGTACTATAGTTGGCGGCACGTAAGTTGGGAAGATCGGGGGATATTATTACTAATATTGGTTCGAATGGTGGACACTATGAATAATAATAATACTGAAATATTATTGACCAGAATGAAAATTAAATGAAAAGCAGTAACAATTTTTGTTGCACACAAGGGTACACGCGCAAAATCAAAAAATCGACGCCAAAATCTTGCCAAGTTAGGTGCCGGCAAATATACCACAGCTAAACATTGAAATATTCAAACATACATTATAAAAAAAATATTGCACAAATCATATGGTGACATTGCTTAGCATCGGTATAATTTTAAATATTTTTTTTTTAACATACTATGTTAATTAGTTAATATTATTATGAAACATGTTATTATTATCATCTGTTTCTTTTAAAGTTACAGGAGGATAAACGTCTAATATTGTTTCTAATTGTCAACATATAAGAATGCCTTGTGTTCACACAGAACTACCTTGGGAGCGTGCAGCGGCGGAGGACGTTCGGTACCGCGCCTGGGCGGCGTGGGCGGGCAGCGACTCTACCGCGGCACTACCGCCACCGCCGCCGCCCTTCTGCCGGCTCGACGTCGGAGCCCTGGCACTGCTGAAGCGAGCTCTGTTCCCCGACCCCGCGTGTAGAGCGACGCTGCCGACGCTACTACAAGACCGCTGGCTCTGTCAGAACGGCGCTGAGAGCAGCGGCGATGGAGAGGATCAACTCGACTCGAACGCGCAAGGTAAGGCACTTCACTCATCGTCACCAGCCAGTAGGGTTGCCTCTGACAGATGTGCCTGTAGCATTGGGGCTTCCATCTCGTCACTATATGTTCTTATTTATTATTGCTCTCATGTTGTACATTTGCTGATGTTTTGACATTTTATAATTCTCAACATTCTCAAATTCTCAACCCTGCAAGGGCAGCGCAACATTAATACATATCAAATTTCCTACTAGGTAAAATATTTGATTGACAATCATCTCGCCAAATAAAATAGTATTTTACAATTGGTCCTTTATAGCCTTGCAATTCTTGGGTAATGTCTTTTAGTTGAATTAGAAGTTTAGAATTATTAAATTAATTACAAATATTTTCAATGTCATTGGATAAATTCATTAACATTAAATATTGATATAAATTATGGAATTACAAAAAAATGTATTCAATGACATTTTTTATTAACAGTTTTATGCCTGGGCTATCATTATTTGATCAATTCAATTCTCAAACGTTAAGTTCTGATCTTGTCACCAAACAACTACTGCGGTTTTCTCACGTTATTAGGGCTGCGGGTCACTATCTGACGGCGTCACCCAACCAAGGAATATTTACCCCGTTGCCGGCTGTCAGTAGAAGTGCCGATTGAAATAGGTGTTGTTGTCAGTAGGGGGTAATACTTGACGCGATGCCTTTGCGATATGTCTGCGAGGGCTCAGTGTCCCGTGACATTGTAATTTCGATTTTACAATATTGATCTAAAGTTTAATTGAAGCTGTAGTAATCTTGGTGGAGTTTGTTGTAAACTCTTAAGCTTGTAATATTATGTGTAACTGATTTTATTTCTATAATCTGGCAGCGACACTGTAAAATACTTAATTTGTGCTCAACAATGTTTTAGAATATTTTTTTATTTACAATTTATACTAGTGGTGATTGCAACAAAGGGACAATGTCGCCGTGAATGAATGATCGCAGCCTCCGCGCCAGGTACTAGGTGACTCTGAGTGGCGCGTCTCAGAGCCGCCTCGTGCCTCCGCCCGGCGGTCGCTGACCTCTGCTGTCTTTGCCAACACCTACGACTGCGTAAGAAGACCGACGAAGCTGTTTAAATATTTGTTAATAAAGGGCTTATCCAGTTGAAGTAATGTTATTTACGTTGCCGTTCTGCCATCACGTGATGCAATGAATTTTGCATTACACAAAATTACAAATAACATTTCAAACTGACATTTGTGTGACAGAGGATCACATCTTCAGTTAGTGGTTTTTATTTATTAATCAAGCGGCCGCACGTAAATTCCGTTAGGCATGATTTGACCCTTACTAGTTAGTATATTAACATCGAATAGCAATAAGGAATAGTAGAAAATGTATGTAAAATAATGTACATAGTTATGTTTTTGTATCTTTTCTATTTTATATTAAATTTAAATATATTAAATATAAAAAATTACCTGCCTTTAATTTATGTCAGACAGCATATCGCGTGAGAAGAATGAAGATTGGACTACGCAACGACGAAAGCGCGTCTCGGTGCTTTGGCGATTTAGCTCCGTGACGTGTTGAATGCTCATAAAGCTAGATTACCAAAGCATCGCGGCGCCGCAGTGCCGACGGACTACGTAATCATACATCACTTCCCACCTTTGCGTTAACCGTTTAACAGAATCCGGAAAATAAATGAAGGCTTACATTTTCTACGCAAGAAGCCGTCCCAAATGGCAACACTGGGTTATTTTGTGTGGAGAAATGGAGTGGTTTCCTAAACATTATTTTCATGACTATGTATGTATTTAGATCAATATCTGTGGAATCAACTGTGTTGTGTAATTGGGGACTTGTCTATGTGTTTCGGCATCTATCGCTTTCTTTTTATTTTAAATTTACAACATGAAACACGCACTGTCTTTAATTAGCTGGCCAGCGGCAAATGCATCGAAAAAGTTTGTGTTACATTTGAAAACGGAATTAATTCTAAACTATTGCTAATATTATTTTTTTGCTGTCCTCATTTTAAAAATACGACGTCAGTGCAGAGTAAATAACAATTAAATGAAATTGAAGAATCAATCAAAATCTTGGGTATCTAAATATATTTTATTTTGTTCTATGTGGTCAACATCAAGGGTGTCTTTAATTATGTGACCACCACTGTATGTATAAGTCAATCTAACGTGACTGTGAAATATCAATATTGTGATGAATAGCGATTTTAAAACATGATACAGAAAATTTAATGTTCCTTGTTTTTTTTTTGTTTGCTTTTCTCGTGATTTCTCAAAGGTGTACAGCTTTTTTTCCTTTACTTGGTAATTATTGAAAGACGTTGATTAGAATTTTGTTTTTTTTTTGTGTTTGATTGAAGTCGAATAGTAGCGATGTTCGAAGTGTTCAAACGATCAATGTTGCATATTGTTTTTTATCACGTTCGCTTAAAATCCGTTTGTAGGCGGGTGGCGGCGCACGTGGTGTTCGCAGCCTGCGGGCGTCGGCTGCGGCACGGAGCAGGACTACGAGCAGCTGTCGGCGTCGGATATGGACGCGGCGCTGTGGTGCTCGCAGCCCGCCCAGCCGGACGAGCTGGCGCTAACGGCGGGGGGAGGGGGGCGCACCACTCGCTTCGTGCTGGCCTGCTCGCCCGCCGACGCTCTGAGGGCGCTCGAGGCCGCCGCCGATAGCCTGGGTAACTGTGCCCACTTGCTTGGAAGCAGTTAGAGCCTTTTGCGCGCGACGTTTGTTTTATGCGCTGATAATTAGAACGCCTAGCGAACACAGGGCCGTCGACGCATTAGGACCTATGCACGCGATGCCCGCGCTTGTAGTGCTACAAACGCGCAGGTAACGCGATCGATACACGATGTGAACACGCACGCGTTTGCCGCGATACTAACCCGCAGATGCCTTTTTTAATTGTGAGCACAGCATTAATCGACGACATAGTAGAAAAAAAGCGTAGTAGCAGTTTAGAAATGAGAGTTTCAAAATCCTCTAACAACTAAACTTAGGGTAGACTCGAGCCCCTCGATGGGGACGCATATGAGCTGTGACGACACACTTTAAAATGACTAAATTCGGTATCGGCAGCCAGACTGATCAACTTCATATACCTCAGGTTGACCTGTCTCTTTATTTTCAAAAGTACAGCCACTTGTGACCTGGATGCATTATGTAGAAAGTACTATGATGTCCGCCCCAATAAACATTGGTGACCTCTCTCGCTCAGTGATGTGCTTGGCTGGATGCAGTATTCTGGAAGGTGTAGATTTAGTTCCCCAGTCAGATTGCTCATTTTGTCTAATCCTCTAGGAGGCGACGCGAGTATGATTACACTCGTCAGGTAAGCTTGAGCTAAATAGAGGACACACGTAGCAGTAAACCTGTACAAACTCATTTGAAGCCATGGCCTCGGCCGCAGATCTCGACGCTAGGGGCTTTATGATGACTAAAACTTCTACATACACTTTGCATCGTGTATGGGACGCCTATGACGTTTGTACAAGCGCAAATGTGTGCGTGGAATCTAGTAGGGCTGAGTGCGTGGTTATCAATCGTAATGACGCGAGAAGTGCAGCGACTGCTTTCTCTTTTACACGCATAGCGCTATGCGTCTATTAGGTTAACGAGAAGTGTCGCCGTGTACGAGCGAACGCGCGCGCCCTTGTTTAAGTGTCAGTGATGTCTACAACGAAGTGCGGGGACGCGAGTGGCCGTTCTGTGTTCGGAGTGCAAGTTTTATCGAGCTTTATTCGATCACACGCATCGAACGCGTAAACGTGAATTTGTATAGAATTAGAGCAGTGCCATCTAGTAGTCACTAGATGAAGCTGTTTCATTCCATAGCGGCTACTAGATGGCGCTGCTCTAATTCCATACAAATTCGCGTTAACGCGCTCGATGCGTGCGATCGAGTAGAGCTCGATAAAACTCGCACTAGGCACTCTGTACGTAGTACTATTATAATGTCCTCCTAACCGATATTCGGTCACGGCGGCCAATCTCCACAGAGACTAGCCATCTGCGCAGGAGATATTATAGTGCACAAGTGACTGCGCAAACGCAAGTGCACTCTCTGTTCCTTCACTCGCCTAGTCCGATGGGACGGTTAACCGACACGACCGGGGCGAGATCAGGCGCAGGACCCACTGTTTAACGTGCCTTCCGAAGTACGGAGGAGCTCGAGATATTTCTTATTTTGGGCACCCATCTTAGGATTGACCACAGCGAACGTTGCTTAACCTTAGCAATCGCTCGCCGAGTGCACGCGCCAATGCGCCACCAAGCTCCTCTTAAGTACTATTATAACTTCTGTGCTAACCAGGGATGATTGATTTAAATCAAATGATTTAAATCAAGTGATTTATTTTAAAAAATCAATGATTTAAATCAAAAATGATTTTTTTAGTATTAGGAAGATATTTAAAAAACTAATGATACTATTTACTTTACACCATAACTCCAAATTAATATCAAAACGAAATGATTTGTGTCTTAACACGCACGATTTGGGGAATTCCCTGTGTTTTCTATTTACTTGATTGACGTGACGTTGACGTGTTGTTAGTTTATTTTTTTTTGGCCTGATTTCTATTGAGGTTGTCAGAAATAAATAAAAACTTACTAAATGACATTGAAAAAATAAATATAACAAATCACGACTTTCCCTTGAAGTTTCAAAAAGAAATCTGTCAAGAACAAAAAATTCATGATTTTTATCAACCCTGGTACTAACGCAGTGCGTGTGTCGTGTGCCAGGTCACCGCTGGCGGCGCGTGGCGGGCGGAGCGCTGGTGGTGGAGTGCGACGGCGGCAGCGCCGGCGGCGGGAGCACCGCGGTGAGGGCGGCCGCGGCGCGCGTCGCCGGCGGCGGCGGGGCGCTGCTCGAGCTGCGGCGCTGGCGCGGCTGCGGGCTCGCCTTCAAGCGCGCCTTCCTGCGGCTGAGGGCGGCCCTCGCGCACCTGCTCGCCGCCGACCAGCCGCTGGACCCGAGGCTGCACGCGGCCGCCGCCACCGCCTGACCGACTGAACGAACACTGAACTGCTCAGTTTCATCCGACACTACGGCGCTCGACACGTTGCCGCCGCATCCCGCTGCGGTGTACGGAGGGACGAAATCCGCATGCGGCTGCATCCGGACACGGTACCGTGCCACCGTACGGTTTGCTCCGTATCACCGGCCGGAGCTGCGATGCGCGACGCACCGCATTAATGCATTATCTAAGTCGAGATCTATTACGCGTATGCGCGTCCTTTCTACGCAAGAGTCCGTACGATACTGCGGCGCAGTGTGGCATACCCCGCACACCGGAGCGGTGTACGGTGCAATGTGTTATGCGCCTACCGCGTGCACAAGAATAGAAAACACCCTAGACTGCTCCGGGCTAGTCTTTTCGCCGACTGAAACCACACCGGGCTGCTCAGTTTTACGAGACTGCCGCGTGCGCAAGATAAGAGAACACCCGAGACTGCTCCGAGCTAGTCCGAGACGGTAACGATAGTACCCTTCGTCAGCTGCCACTACCCGAATAGCGAGCGGATCCAGGACTAGCCCTCACCTGTGAAGATTGCACGACCGACTACCCCTCTCCAGCTAGCTGCTGATTGAGCAGTGGCCTTGCCCGCTGATACCGCTAGAAGAGACTAGACTTCCGGCCACGATGGCTGCATGTTTCGTGCCCACCGAATTCATTGTTCTGTTTTATTCTTTTAAGATTTTCGCAAATACAAACAGGCAGGTGAAGCAAAATTCATTCAACATTTTTGCAAGACAAATATCCTTTTTTTTTTAAATGTAAACGTCTGCTCAAATGGTTTAACATTTAGACGGATTTAACCATAAACGTAAAAAATCCCACAAGACAGTGATAACGTGCACTAGTTCTTTTCGACTTTCTTCGCCGGAATTTCTGCTTCAGCCAAATTCGTATCCGAAGTTTAGAACCAATATGGGAATATGCATGATTTTTTTTATTTAATAAATTATTCAATTGCATCTTTATAACACAGAAAAAAATATAAATAGGCTTGAAAATAGTCAAGTTATTGTTTAACCTCTCCGTGCCCGAATTCGCGAAATTCGCTTCTAAAATCCGAGACCATTTGGTCCGGAATTCGCAAGCGCGCCGCCATGTTTTCGCTGCGCTCATTTTTGTTTTTGTTCGAGAGACCAGATGTTTACGACTAAGGGTTTCACAGCTACATTTCTGACAAGCTATTGAAACAAACTACAAACTTATCTTTGTTTAAAAGCATTCCGATGTTTATGTTATGCCATTGTTACGTTGAAATAACAGAAACTAATTCGTTCGTCGATAAAATGCTCGTAATAATTTTATAATACATTAATAGTTGTAACTTTTTTTATTTCTATTCTGCAATATGTCCGCTTTATAATAAACCAGAAAATATAGGTATAGTCCCAGGGGTTAATATTTAATTTCGTGTACGCCTGATGGCTTGGTCAATTTTATCTCTGATGGGTATGGTGGAAGAACTACTGATGTTATGATAGTACAAGATTGTAATTACTTAGTGTTTACCTCCTAACAAAGCAGTGATGGCTGACCTCTACAAACTACAAAAAAGAAACGACGTTTCAATTATATTTTCTACATACATAATTCCAAAAAAATGATGCATTTTTCCAACAAATTTTCACACAGTTGCTTATCATAATCCACTTCTAAAATACTTAAATTTTTTGAAGATTCAAAATTAGTGTGAGCAACACAAAACAGAGCCTTTACTAGAAAAATGCATCTGTAGTTGCACTTGTGCTATGTATTTTGCAGTCACTTTATTTCCTGTACTAACATATCGTCCCATGGCTTTTTCGGATGTTGGGCATTTTATCTCAATGCTGTACACACTACTTTCACCACCTGGAGAGGCACCCATAATTGGATATGTACTATTTAACAGTAATCCACATTTATTTATTTTTATTTTTTTATAATGTTCTACTTTCTTCAAAACCCGACTTTCTAAGAATCTACCCCTTTTCATTGCCTCCGTGTCCCTCAATTTACTTGCTCCCAATATGGTCTGCGTTAATGTTCCATCAAGAACATTGCAATGTGCAGCATCATATAAGCTTTGGAAGCTGTGATCCTGCCATACCTTAGCTCGTGACACAATGGGCATTCATTTTGCTCAACAGTTGCTAATGCAGCTTCCTCACATGCATCCGCAGTCATTGCAAGTTTACAATATTCTATAAAATCAACAGGGTTTGGGTAGCTTTGCTTGACGACTGAAGATGATGTATTGACAAGTTTTCCACATTGTTTGGCTCCATATAAAACTTCATCAAATAACTGTTAGTGTCACCAACCATTGTGCAATAGGCTAGTTGACCCTTTTTTAAACTAGGGCTTAATTTGTTCATTATTGTTTTATTAGACCATATAGCATGAACATTATTTTTTTTGTTAGCTTACAAACCCAAAAAATCAAATTTAATTAAGCTTTTGACTTTAGCGGCCGAAAACGCTAAAGTCAAAAGCTTACATTTGTTCCTAAATCCTCTAATACGATATACGGCCCTAAGTATATAGGTTTTGTCTTGTCATTCGTTTCGTTTTTAATTAATATCAATTCGCCTTGTTGATAAAATTGCGGTCTAATGAACTCATCGTATTTTTCTTTTCGTAATCGTTTCTGTGATATTAAATTTTCTCTGGCGTGATTGTGTGCTATTTTTAATTTATATTTTAATTCTTGCGCGTAATCATCTATGTTATATAATGGTTCTAAAGTGCTGTCTGTAATCGAAGATGGAAGATTACATTGTTTCCCGAAAATTAGTTCGAATGGTGTGTAGTTTGTTTGTGTGTGTACTGTTGTGTTGAATGCAAAAGACCAATAGGGTAACCATCTCGCCCAATCGGACGGAGAATTTTCTGTTTGGATTCTCAAAAATGCTCTTAAGTTTTTGTGTGTATTTTCTAATGCGCCGATTGTTTCGTGTCTATACGCTGTGGAGTGAAGTTTTTCTATACCTAATAATTTGCAGATTTCTGTCATTGTTGAGCTTAGAAATTCTGTTCCGCGGTCTGAAACGATACATTTTGGGATTCCGTATATTAATATAAAATTATTTACCAATGAGCGTGCTACTGTGATCGTATCTTTAGATTGAATTGGGAACGCATTTACGTATTTTGACATTTCGCATTGGATTGTTAAAATATAATTGTATTCATTTTCATCTTTTGTCATTGGCCCAACTAAATCGAGATAAATTTTTTCCATCGGCTTGTATGCCGTTGTTGTGATCTCTAAGGGCTGTTTCACACTTTTGGAGTGTTTCATAAATTGACATTTTTTACATTTTGATACAAATTCATATACATCTTTATCTAATTTACTCCATGTATATTTACGTTTTATACTATTCGTCATGCGTCTCACACCTGCGTGTGCGCTTGTAGGTAATAAATGATAATCATTTAATATTTTTGACTTTTCTTTTTCGTCTATTATTCTTTTTACCTTTGACAAAATATTTATTCGTGGTCCTTCCCACTTTTTCCTTTTACTTATTTCCTCTTTTATATCTTTGATAAATTCTATTTTATCTTCCTCTTTTATAACATTTATATGTTTAATATTTAATTTTTTACAAAATTCTTGTAACATATCAGCAAATTCTGCTCGAGTAAAGTGCTGATTGTAACTTAAGTCTAATAATATAGTATTTTTACTAGGCATGAATAATAAAGATTTGTTTTCATGACTTATTTTATTTTCTTTTTTATATTTATTTATATTCTTTTTTGTTTCAAAAATAAAGTCTACACTATCGATAGGTTTTCGTAATAATTCTGATATTATCGGTATACCGTTATTTATACTGTCATTTCTTTGTTTTTCGTCACATCGTTTTCGCAGTATTTCAGATTTGTCAGAGCTCATCGAATCTGAACTACTTTGAGAACTATGTCCGTCATCTAATAGTCTTTTTTGTCTCCTTGTCATTACATTGCAAGTGTCATTTTCTGACATATTTTTTAAGTCGTCTGATGTTATCACTATCCTACTTAAACTGTCTGCTACGACATTAGTAGATCCTTTTATATATATTATATCGAAATCAAATTCCTCTAACTCTAGTCTATATTTTAGCAATCTACTTTCTGGATTTTTCATTTTAAATAAACTTACTAATGGACGATGATCTGTTTGTATTTGGAACTTTTTACCTATCAAATAAACTCTAAAATATTTTACGTTCCACACTATGCTTAATAATTCTTTATGTATTGTCGGATAGTTTTTTTCTGCTTTATTTAATGGTCTGCTAGTGTAAGCTATAGGTTTCATATTTTTATTCATTAATACGCTAGCTATAGACAATTGACTCGCGTCAGTCTGAAGTATAAAATAGTTGTCTTCACTAAAATTAGGATATTCTAGTAATGGTGGTTGTGTTAACTTTTCTTTTAATAATTCGAATGATTTTTGACATTCTTTTGACCAGTTAAATTTAACGTGTTTTCTGCATAAATTATTTAATGGTATTGTTATTGTAGCAAAATTTTCAATAAATTTTCTATAATAATTACAAAATGCTACGAATCTCCTAACTTCGTCAGAATTCTTCGGAACTGGGAAGTTTTCTACCACAGTAGTTTTACTAGGGTCCGGTAATACTCCTTTATCTGTGATTAAGTGACCTAAATATACTACCTCTCTTTTTAAAAAATCGCATTTTTGCGGATTGAGTTTTAAGTTTGTCTTTCTAAATCTTTCAAAAATTTCTATTAAGTTTTTATTGTGTTTTTCTAAACTGCTGCCCATGCAAATTATATCGTCGCAGTAAATTAAACATTTATCTTGAGATATCCCAGATAGGGCTATCGACATAAGTCTGCTGAAGGCAGAAGGACTTATCTTTAAACCTTGAGGTAGCCTGACCATTCTATACTGTTTTGAGTTTGCTGAAAATGATGTTATGTCTCTACTATTCTCATCTAATAGACATTGGTAGAAGCCATTTGATAGGTCCATTTTTGTGAAATATATTGCTCCTGACAAAGAGTCTATTATATCGCTTATGTTCGGTATTGGAAATGATAAATTTTCGATTGATTCATTTACTTTCCTAAGGTCTATTACAAGTCTATATGATTTTGTTCCGTCATCATTAGGTTTTTTCTTTACTAATAAAATTGATGAGTTCCACGCACTTGAAGTTTCTTCTATTATATTTTGTTCTAACATTTTATTTATTTGGTTGTCTACTTCTTTTCTTAATGATATAGGTATTCTGTATGGTTTCGAATGTACTGGTTGAATATTAGGTTTTAATTGTATTGATTGAGTTCCTATATTTGTGTACGATAACTTATCTCCCTCTAAATAAAAAATATCCGCGTATTTACTACAAATTTTTTCTATTGTTTCTTTATCATTTCCTTTTAAATGTTTTAATTTAATTTTATTCAAAACTTGTTGGGCTCTCGTACTGTTATTATTTACTTCTCCAAAATTACAATATGTGTAATTACTTAATGGCTCTAATGTTGTGTTAAAGTTTTCCAAAATTACTTCCGTTTCATTTGTATTCAGAAATGTTATTAATAATTTTCCGTTCCTTATTTTCACTATTTGACTCGCTACATGTAAACCCGGCTTTATTTCATTAGTGCCTAACAAGTAATCATAATGCTCATTGTGTTCGTTACTTGGAATTGAGCATGCGATAACCGTTTCGCAACGCGGTGGTATACACTGACGATTTAAAGTTATCAAAGGTGTTTCATTGTTACATTGTAATGTCTTTGTTCTTGGTATAACTTTGTTATGACTCACTGTTTTCGACGAATTGCAATAACCGTTCGTGTGGACTTTAAGATTATACTGACCCTTTATTGTTCGTAATGTAATTGTATTTGATGAAAAGTTTATTATTGAAATATATTTATTTATGAAATCTAACCCTAAAATTCCGTCATAACCGTTCGGTAATGTTGTAACTATGTGAAAATTCTGTATCATATAAATCTTAGTATTTGGAATATATAGGTTTATATATTGACTTCCTAATGTTTTTATTATTCCGCCTATTCCGTGTACGTCCGTTGAATTATTATTATTAATATTTTGAATTCTTATTACACTTTGTTTTAATAATGAGATATTTGCACCGGTATCGACTAAAAATGTTTTTATTTTATTATGTAAATATAATTTTATCGTAAATTTTGAGTTCGTATTGCAGATAAAATAACTTTTTTTTGGTTTAGGGACGAAAACATTTTGATGTTGATGGTATTGGTTCCGCAGCTTCTATCGCGTTCGTGTGGTTATAACCGCGTCCTCTATATATATGTCCTCTATAATTATATCTGCCTCTGGAATTACGAAATTGGTTTTGTACGTTATTGTATCTTAAATTCCGCGCATTATAATTTCCTCTATGCTGATATCGCGCGTCCCTATTATATTGGTTAGTCACGGTCGGATTGTTTGTCTGTCCGTATTGTCCGTGACCTCTCTGGTAATAATATCCTCTATGACCTCGTGACCTATTACCCATACTAAAACCTCTGTTATTACCCCTAAAATTCATAGCCGACCTGTCCGCGTTTTCTGTTCTTCTTGCATTTATTTCTACATCTTCTTCGATCGCGGCTCGAACTGCATCTTTCAAGCTATCATAGTTCCGTGCTGAAATTATTGTGGCTATCTGTCTGTTCCGTAATCCGTTGATGAATTGTCGGATTGCGTATTTTTCATTAACCGGCCTTAGTACCTTTTCCATAGACTCGTCCGAGTTCGTTTGTGAGATTGTCAATTCCGAGAATAACGTTTCCAAACGGTTACCTAATTGTGCTATTGTACCATCACGTTGATTCGTATTTTGCATTTGTGTCATAATGGATGTTGGGTTTTTCCTAATTAATAAATATTTTTTTATATCAGAAATAAGTGTATTTAATGAGTCATATTTTTGATTTAGTTTTAATTGAGCACATTTATCTAATCGAGTTTTTAATATGAAATTAATTAAATATTTTTCATGTGTTGGTTCTATGCAACTTAACAATAATTCTGATGTATTTATTAATTTTTGTATTGTTTCCTGTTTTCCATCTAAAATAGGTAATAATGAATTGGCCGTTTTTAAGTCGAAATTTTCCATTCTTATATCTTTGCTTGTATTTGCGGTTTGGTCAAAATTAGGTTCTTCAGTTTCTATTAAACAATATTTTTGAATCTTTTCGTAGTGTTCTCTTATTAATTTGGCAAGTGTTATTGATTTTAAACTAAGTAGTTTGTCACCTACGGTCTGTACTATATCGTCAAATTGTTTTACTAATGATTTTGCTTCTTCTAATTTTCTTAAAACGTATTCTTGTCTTTCAAATCTTTTACTACCCAATTTTCGTAAATCAACTCTAATTCCCGAAATTTGTGATTCTATACTTTCTATACCTAATTCTAAATCTTCCATAGCCTGAAATGAACATTACAAGGTTATAATTATTCACAATTTTTCCATTATATAATAATATAACGTGTTGCACAATTATATCGTTATACAATAAAAATGCGACACAAGCTCTTTGGCTTGGCCGTCTTTATTTAAATAGATACTTTTATATATATATATGGGGCACGTACCTGTCCCTTGAAGAGGTAAGGTAGTTAAAGCAATGTGTCCCGGTTCGCTAGTAATCTTCAATTACAAAGTCATAATTAATAATAAAATATTGGTTAAATAATTAACCATAATTCATTTAAGTATGTAAAGAGTTTTAATACATACTTCAAATACTCGTAACTTTCACTTTCACTTTTTATTCTTCTAATAAAGCTCCTTCATTTATCGTCCTGCTTCGGGACTCGAACTTCTCCCGGCTGCGACTTTCCTTTGTCACCAACAACCTCCCGGCAGCCTGCGACTCAGCAAAAAAAATTCTTCTTAATCTTGATATTTATTTTTCTGTATACTTCATATTTTATTAATCTTGCTATTTATTCTTCTTTCTTATATTTCCATTTTCTTCAGAGTTCGTCGTTATTCGTTCTCAATTGTCTTCGCAATGTATGAATTTCCACTTGTCTGTTTATATGCCGCTGGTATATTTTTCTACACACATGTATGAGAATAATTGTCAAGGCGATGCAGATTACTAATAGAATTGTAATTAGCAAGTATTCGTTAGTCGTCGTGATCTTTATTTCGTTTATAAGTTCATTTTTGAGTTCTGTTTCAAAATTATTTTCGACTGGATTTACTGCCACTGTTATTGGCATTTTCACTGATCACTATTAATTTAAAAATTTTCACTTCATGAAGAATAAATTTTAGTCCGTAATTATGTTCATTTTGGTTTGATGTTGTTTTCTAGTGATTTTAGTCTGAGTGGCGCGGGCGCGCGCGTGCGCGCTACGGCGACGACGCTCCGCAGCCCACTCCCGCGCACACTGTCACGTTTGGCAGGGTCGCCATCTGATGTTGGGCTTAGGGGAGATCAATGAAACCCGTGTGTTTGCGTTGAGAGTAACTTTACTACTACCGCCCCAGCTACATGGATTGCTTATATACTACAACGCTGTCCGCCATGATGGTCTATTAGTTATCTGTAGAATTATGTCAAATTACGTCATACATATCGTAAACAACGCATCGAGTAGAAATAACCTGATAACCTCTTTTAAACTATAAAAATAATGATTTCTAATATATTTCACAAAAAATATAGTAATTACCATTACTGTATAGTACGGGAATGTAAAAATACGTCTATAAAAACTCCAGGGAAATTGTGGATTAGTACCAAGTGATGTAGATATTCGAAATACCTGGTTAACACTTGCTAAAAGAGACCCTTTAAGCGTATCTACTGAAACTCAAATATATTTTTGCGAAGATCACTTTAATGTAAGTACTTTAACCCCTTCCTGCATGATTTTTTATTTTTTAGCGAAAAAAATATATGTTGTTTAATAAAATAAATAAAATGACACGTATTTTAGGAAATTTTATTTTTATCACAAATTATTAAGAAAATAGGGGTTTTCCACGTCGGTCTAAATATGGTACATTATGCAGAAATTACAAAAAACATATATAAATTGGTATGAAGAAGCAATTTCTACTATCATTCAGAGATAGGTTGGCCTTGCATTTTCTGTAGGTATTCTACATAGGATCTTCTGGTACAGTCTGGCACTTTACAACGTTGTCTGGATGCCCAGACAGGCAAGTGGTCCATTTGATCCAGACGTACATCCTGGGAAGGAATTACTGTAATAGCTCCACTAGATTTTTTTTCTTATATCGCACTTTCTATGAAATTGGGGGATGTCCGTCCACGTTTTGCACTTGTATTAGGCTTATTAGATATTATCAAGGCTTTAGCCACTGCTACCTTGAAGTCGCATAGCGGTAACCATGCATCGGCATCAGCATTTTTGCGTCTATACAGAAGCCATGCATTGACTGTCGTCATATCTATAAGATGAAAGAAAATGCGATTGTGAAGCTTACGAGATCTTATCTGAATCCTGTAGTAACCAAAGAGTGCATCTGAAAGATCATCACCCCCCCATATGCTTGTTGTATGTGATGACAGCTTGTGGACAGGGAACAGCTTCATACTCGTTTTCTTTTTTGTTGTATCCAAACATGCTGTCAGTAAACAAGAACTTAAAAAATTGCACAGGTGTTTCCAATTCCATGATATCAGCAGGTAAGTTTGTATCGCCAGAAAATTCAATGGCGGATTCTGATGTATGTAGTGAACCATCCCTCCATCTAGGTTTTGCGCTTCTTGCTGCACGTGAACTCGTGCTGGCAATATCTGATAAAGGAATATCATCTTCTGGTTCCGATTCAGACTCCTCTGATTCAGGTACTATTACGGGCGGTCGGTTTCGCGCTAATCTTCTGTAAGATTCATCATCAGACAGATCATCGTCAGTACTACCAACAGGAAAATCGGTGATAATATAATAGTATATATACCTCCGTAAAACCTTCTTGAATCCATATCTAAAAAAATTAAGCTTTCAAAAAGGGTAACATAACATCGCGACTCCAGGATCAAAGACTTAAAGATCGTAAAAACGTTCCCAATTCGGGAATCGAACCCATAAACTCAGTCTCTAATTGGCCAACAAAGTATTACATATCATTCTGATGCATGATGTGCCAAATATGGTCCAAGGGTGAAATGTATATTTCTGCATACTGGCACAAATTTGGTCCATACCTAAAAATATAATTTTATGTAAGTAAAGCCACAAAATTAAAAAAGAACTTACCTTTTCCCGATGAATGAGGGTATTTCCTATGCAAAACGTATTTTTTTGGTACGGAATTGGGACACCAACTATATTTTAACGAATTTTCAAATTGCTGTTGCACCGTGCACCGGTCGAAACCTGTTGGACTAACTTCTAACTAGGTTTTAGTTACGAAGCGTGCACAGAGATGGCGCGGTTAGTATTTCATATGGAAGCGTACGTGCCATTTATGATCTATCATGCAGAAAACCATCATTTCTCTAACAGTTGTTTGAAAAAACTATCTAAGAACAGTGTGGTTCATATTTGGACCAAAATGCAGCAAGGGGTTAAATGAAAAACAAAATATTGGTGTACCTCAGTATAAAATCTAACAAATACAAGTTTTTAGGTTACCTATATGTAAAATCATTGAAAGACTTGTACATTTTTCCATTTCAGTTAGAAAATGACATGGAAAATTATATGGAGTACAAAGTTATGGGTTCAGTCATTGATTTACTACCAAACGTAGATAACGCATGAACGTTCGAAAAGTGGGCCGGTGAAGAACTGCCCAATAGCGATTCGTGCAGTTCTTTTCCATAGCTGTCGGCACGTCAACATGCCGAAGTGCTCATTCAAAAGTTGCGGTAAAGATAATAATGTAGAATAAGGTTGAATTCGGTAAAGACGGAACTTTCTTTATGGTAATTTTAATTCGGGCTATATATCAGCGAGTACAAATGTATAGTTGATTAGGTGACAGATTTCAAGCGCGTTTTTGTATGAAGCGCTCTATCTACGTTTGGTAGTAAATCAATGGGTTCAGTCAAAAAAATTCGAATGAAACCTGACTGCAGACCATCCAGATTTGAATGCCAGTCGAAGAGAAAATTTGACCATACACTGACACTAGATGAAGATCTTTCAAATAAAATACTCTGTGTTAATGTACAATCCACTTCATTCTTTTCCCCAGGTAATGTAAATAAATAAAATTTTATTATTAAATTAGGAACTTTTCCAGTTTCATATGGGTATTATATTAAAATAATAAGCAACAGTTATTTGAATCTTTTCGAGTACTTAATCAAACTTATTGTTTTCAGAGCTACTCAATGAGGTCAATATTGTACCCTCATGTTCTTCTCTTGACAATAAGCTGGATAAGGCAGTACAAGTTGTACAACATAACATTCAGTTCTGTGACAAAGCAGTACAAGCTCAGCCAGAATATCAAACCGTGGCATGTCAAGTAGAGAAACATTATGCCAACAAAATCACTCAAGTATCAATAACAAAACAATATAGGAGTAAACAGATTCAATTTGGTAAAGCTGTGAAAGATGCGATATCCTCACCAATCAAACCTGTTGCCCACCATCAATTAACTGCAACATCACCCAGCTATAAACCAGCTCAAATGCCTCAAAGGCAGATTTTAAAAATTAGTCTCTTCAAACCGCGGCTATATTCAACTAAACAATTGTATCAGGATGCAGGAGTTCTAACAGTAAGACAGTTGTATATTCTACAAACTATTTTAAGACAACATAGTTGCATTTCCTATGATAATTACACTGTAACTCGGACGCGAAGAAATTACATGATATGCAAACAATTTTCATTTAATACTGCATTTGCCTCGAGATTCTTTTGTAGACAAGGTCCTAGGTTGTACAATTTAGCAAATAAAATATTAAATATTGTGCACAGAGCTAAATACAATTGTAAAAAGGAGATAGTGAAATGGCTTTTGAATCTGGACTACCATGAAACTGAGAGCTTGTTAATTCCATTACAATAGTTTTTTTTTCTTTTAGTATTAAATTAAAGCTAAATATTTTGTATAGAATCAATAGTTATAAATGTAACACGCACCCGTTTAAACAACAACACACACAAACACACACGCACACACACGCAGTCACGCACACACACACACAGAAACGCACACACACACACAGAAACACACACACGCAAATACACACACACAGAAACACACACATGCAAATACATACGCACGCAAATACACACGCACGCACATACGCTCACATACAACATAGACATACCATAATAGATTCAACACAGTACATTTTTTTCTTTTTTTTTATTATTTACGTCACTATGTTATTGTCTGTAATTTTGGAGTCCCAATACAAATACTTAATATTGTTTTGCAATTCAGCTTAATATGAGGGGCCAGGAGACCATAGCACAAGTTTTACTTAGTTTGGTTCTCCTGTCTCCCAAGATTGTAAATTTAATGTTGGTTATCATTACTTATGTAAAACAGAATGTGTACTGCAAAATTGGGAGAAATAAATACATATTATTATTATTATTATTCATATACACCATCACTAGTTGGATCATCACTTGATTCTTCTCCATCAAAAGTATCAAGTCAGGCAACTGAAGTCAGTTCTGAACAAAGAAAAATCAAAATAAAACAAAAATTAAATCTAGACAGTACACTAAACATGATAAAGCAAAAACCAAGACTATACATTTGCGGCCCGTTCCAGATAAGCATTTTTAGCCATAAATACCAACATTTTTAGCATCTCTGCGTTCCATTAGCCGGTGATGCTAGTTTTTCTTGCTGGTTGTCATGCGTTTCATTTAAGCATTTTTAACACGAAATGCTAGCATCAAATACCCATGCTAATAGATGGGTCTTCTGATACCACTTTTTGACAGCTTTCAAATTTGACATTTGGAATCTTTTTTTTCATGAATCAAAAAGGATTTTCAGCGGATTTAAAAAAATTATTGAAAGATATTTGTAGTATTAGCCAATTCTGATTTATATTATAAAAAAATTTAAGTGGCTGGACTAATTAAGTGAGGTGTCAAAATTCAGCACGAAAAATCAGTACCTTGCGTTTCATTTATAACAATTAGCGCGGCTAAAAATGTCAACATTTCTTAAAAGAAACGCAAAACGAGGCTAACATCAGATGTTAGCCTCAGAAAGTAGCAGTGCTTTATCTGGAACGCAGGGAGGGATACCAAAAAAACTTTATTTTATAATTGATATTATTTCCATACAAACAAAGCTCTCAGAGAAACATATTTTACTGTGTTTAATGAAAATACGATTAAATCGGACCTTTTCCGAACTAGCTGATACTTTTGATATTTCGCTGTCTCAAATCAGTAAAATATTTATAAATAAAATGCCTGTGATTGTCAGTGTACTTTCACCCTTTGTTAAAACTTTTACCAAAAGCACAATAAAGAAAAAGTTACCTATAGCATTTCGTCATAAATACAACAGGGTAAATTGCATCATAGATTGCTTAGAAATAGAAATTTAAAAACCCAAAAAGGCCATTCACCAAGCACTGACTTGGTCAGAGTATAAAAAAGCCAATACCATCAAATATTTAATAGCATGTACACCTGATGGTTTAGTCAGCTTTATATCTGCCGGATATGGAGGCAGAATTAGTGACATCAACTTATTTGAAGACAGTAAATTTCTTGACAGTTTGGAGCCACAGTCTTGTATTTTGGCAGACAGAGGCTTCAAACACATAGAAACATCTTTGAACCAGAAGGGTTTTACTTTGTTGAGGCCTCCAAGTGTTGCTGTTGGAACAAAACTAACTAAGCAACAAGTAAAACAAACGAAAGAAATAGCCAGTCTCCGAATTCATGTGGAAAGAGTTATTCGCAGAGTACGTGAGTTCTCCATGTTAAAGCCACATTGTTGTTAATTTAAATTTATTAAGTGTTCTAGATTTCTGTGTTAAAAGCTTGTGCTCTTGTAAATTTACAAGACTCTCTTATTAAATAAATAAGGAAATCTTATTGTCTTTGTACATAACTAGCATCTAAAGATTACATTTTTTTTTAATAACTTGTGTTCTTAATAAATATTTGCATTTTTTTCTCATGATAGTTTGTAAAGGTCAATTTTGAATAAAAAATTTTGAGTTTGAAATACTTATATGTATTTATTATTTCATTATACCTGACTACAAAAAGACAATAATAATTAACTTTGTTCATATTAATAACTATTACTCAAATATGGTTCCAATATACAAATTGGTTTGAATAGTGATAGATCAAAATTTATTTCACATACATCCCTTATATTGCCTTAGGATTGCAGCAGATAAAAGGATTAAAAGTCAAAATAAAGAGTAAAGTGATTTATTATGATGAAATACTTTCATATAATTTAGGAAAAACATACAGTTTCCAAAATGGTACTACTTGATCTATAAGTTTCTTGACATATAGATTGTTATAACAAATAGGTAATATTGTCACATTTTTGGTACTTTCAAAATTACTGCTCGCAACACTAAAGTATGTTAATTTTGCTTTAACACAAAACATTTGCATCTGTACTTGAGCTAAGCACTTTTTTGATAGTTTTCCATCCTTGATATAATACTCAGTATTTTTTTCAGTAGAGGGGCATTTTATTTCTATCAATCTCCTTTTGTTGATACCGTCTGGTGAACCAGCTATCATAGGGTATTCATCAGATATAAATAGGCCACATTTTGCAAACTTCAACCCTATTTTTTTTCAGCAACCTCCCTGACCCTATCTTCCAGCTTTTGTCCACGTTTCATCGCAGGTGTCTGCATGGATCTTCCACCAAAAATCTTTGCAATCAAAGAACCAACATGCGTTTTGCACCGGCTAACTTCATAGCACATGGAAGCTGTTATTCTACCATAACGAAACTCGAACCAGAGAGCACTTTTATATTGATTTCTGGTATCGTTTTCTACACACTTTATTCTTTCTTTGTTAAAGATGTCTTTAATTTTATAGAGAAATGAGTTACAATCTGGGTCCAGGTATTTGTATATTAAATAATGCAAAGATAGAATTATTATTTCCTCTGTGTAACTTTCTTCATGCTTGATGAATTGACAACTATCAATGTTTCTCTTTTTACATTCAGTAACAAATTCTTGCAACACTGGTATCTGGCACAGGATCCTGGTGTTTCCTTTTACACATTTCTCTTGTAGTTAATACTTTTATTGTTGAACCGACTTTTGAGAGATTGGATTTTTTCCAGTAGCATTCAACTTGTACAACGACGATGTAACCACATTAAAAATGCTACAGCATGTTTGCAGCCCCCTGCCGCCGCGGGACAATCTTGACAGAGAGCACTTGTAACCTCTTCTACTTCATTTACTAGTATTGAAACCGTATAATGTTTAGAGCGCACTCTGTGCTCAGGGCAAATTTTACATTTTACAGTACATTTATTACCATCTCTTTTGCGTTGAACATAACCTACAGCATCATCACCATATGATTCTCTTGCAGACCTGAAAATATAAAAATGTTTAGTCTACTGAAAATAAAGAGAAAACCTTTTTAGCTCTCTAAGTCTTATTAATATTGATTATATTTTGAACAGGTTTTCAATACATACATACCTAGAGGTTTTAACGTTCCTTAGCTCGGCAGAGCAAAAGTCTGGATTCAATGCAAAGAATTTCCCAACCATCAATGAGTTGATTTTCGGCAGGTTTGTACTGTCTGCTTTTACAAATCCGACGTCCATAATTGATTTTATTATGAATACAAAATTATATAAGTTACGAACTTTACATATACAAACAAAGATAAAGACGATGTTTTGGCAGTTTTAGAAAAGAAGAGAGTGAGCACAAATAATAAAAATATAGTAAGTCTAAAGAACGAGTCGACCAAATAACCTAAAACACATTCGAATTCGAAGCATTTGACGTTTAATTGTTTACGATATTACTGACGTCACAGACAAAGCCACAGATTAACATTGCGTTTGCGGCGTAAGATAAAAAAAGATTATTTAAAACATTTTTAAATTGGAATTTCACAGTAATCATTGAATTTAATTAATTATAATCGGCATATTGGAGAAACTTATGTCAAATTCTATCATAAATAAGCAATATTTAAATGAATTTTGATATGAGTCAACTACCCTATTATTTTTAACAAATGTGAGGAAACTAATTATTCATAGGTATTTGCACAAGTTTAGGTGTTTTAGAAATTTCCTTGGCTTTAAACAATTTTTCTCACAAATACTACTTACACATGAATATCGACGCTGATAAATCCATTGACATGATTGACCATAGACATCACATTCCGTTTCGACCAATGGTGGCGCGTTTTTTAAGTTTGAATTTCTCCCTTATTTTTCACTTTTTATATAATTTCTGAGTTTAAATAACAACTAAATAAAAAAAATACTTTTAAGTATAATGTAAAAGACAATAAAGTATCTAGAAAAAAACATTTGAGACAAATTTCAATTTAATGCATATTCCCTATTATGAAAACAACATACCAAAGCAGAATTATAGAAATTGAAAATAACATGTTGTTTGATAACTGATTACGAAAGTGAAAAAAGTCAATTACGGAGTTTCATAACTGCTTATGAAACTATAGTCCGTTTTTTAAACAAACTAGTACTGAATATGTCTCGCACATTTCCAGTATTAGACAGTGAGATGGGTCATTGGTTGGGATGGGGCCAACCCGTTGTTCTTGTTTTGAAATCGTAAAGGCACGTTCTTATTGAATAAAATGGAGTTATGTTGATTACGTGGACGCAATAGCAACGCAGTAAAAATTTAAATTTCGATACTGATATTTTGTTTAAAAAAACGGACTATAGTTACGAATGTGGCCGGAGGGGGATTTCCCTGACTCAACGGACGAGACACTAGTCTAGCTAGAAAAAAAAGGATAATAGGCTGTGACCTTAGTTTGTGTTAGTGATTGTCTCTAAGACACCACCAACATAAGGTGTTGTTTTGAAATAGTAGGGTGTACGGCCTTCGAAGTGGACTGTAAAACGCTTGCTGTAGATTTTGTAATCAGGAACCGGAGTACTGGATGGATCAATGAAACACTGGTATCACTACTGGAGCGCTTGCTGAGAGAGGTCGGAGGCACTTCTTGTTTCTGGTTGAGTTGTTGCTTCCTCGAGTGGTCGGAGCGGACTGGTTGCGGTGGCTTGTCCGCGCCGCCTTTTATTCTATTTTTTGTTATATAGGTCGTTGTTTATATATGGTTCCCCCCGCGCCCCGCAAGAGTGGCCTCCCACCTCTTCGCGCATGCGCACTTTATTTGCGTAAACCAACTAGCGTTTATTCTTATTCTAATACAATGAAATATTTCGATAAAATAAACCATTACAAATGTTACTTAACCATTCTACCTATTTAATGTTCCTTATTTCTAAGTAAAAGACAACAAGAATAACCATTTATTTTACATATACAAACTTATCGTTAAAACCAAATTATAAAAAAGACAAACTAAAACTATACATTGTTTTTCAGTTATTTGTGAATAATTTCGTCGTGAACATTATCTCCCGCCGTCGCCTCGCGAATTCCCGGTAGCACGACGATCTTCTTGGTAGGTCTCCGGAGTACGTGTCCTCGGCTCGTTGTGACGTCGACCACTCGAACCACGCCGTCTGCGCCTGGGTAGACTGCGGTGACTCTGCCTCTCGGCCATGTGTTGCGGGGTAGGTTGGAGTCGCAGACGATGACCAGGTCGCCAGTGGTTGGGCTAGTCCCGGTGCTATGGGGCTCCCGCCGCTGCTGGAGTACAGGCAGGTACTCGCGCACCCAGCGTTTCCAGAAGAGGTCAGCGAGGTACTGGGCGCGTCGCCAGTGTTGTCGCGCGTTCATGTCGCTGTCGTCGAAGCTCCCCGGGGCTGGTGAGTAGCAGTCTGGCCCGAGCAGGATCATATTCGGAGTGAGGGCCGGCGGGTCGTCTGGAGTCACCGGCACGTAGGTCAGGGGTCGAGAGTTGACTGTGGCTTCGACCTCGGCTAGCAGCGTGCGCAGCGTCTCGTCGCTGGGGCGTTTTTCGTGCAGCGTAGCCTTCATCGCCTCCTTCACTGTGCGCACGAGGCGCTCCCATGCCCCGGCCATGAAGGGTGCGGCGGGGGGCAGGAAACGCCAGCGGATGCGGCGTGCTCCGGCGCCGTTCTTGATCGCGCCGGACAGCTCACGGTCGGCGCCGCGGAAGGCGGTGGCGTTGTCGCTCCACAGCTCGGCGGGGCACCCGCGCCGTGCGATGAAACGGCGCAGTGCGTTGATGGCTGCGTCGGTGCTAAGTGACGGTACGATCTCCAGGTGTATCGCGCGCGACGTCAAGCAGGTGAACAGCGCGACCCATCTTTTTTCTCGGTGACGGCCAACGGTGACTTCTATGGGCCCATAATAGTCTAGGCCCGTGTATGAGTATGGCCTGACGTGGTGGGCCAGTCGCGCGGCGGGTAGGTCTCCGGTTGACGGGGCGGCCGGTTTCGCCTTGCGTATCCGGCACGCGAGGCAGTGGGCGATCGCTTCCTTGACCGCTGGCCTTATTTTTGCGATGTGCACGCGTTGCCGTAGCTCGTTGACGACAATCTCGGTGCCTCCGTGATGTAACTGCTCGTGTACGTGCGAAATGTACAACTTCGTGTAGTGATGCTTCCTATGT
Organism: Schoenobius gigantellus; assembly: GCA_963935595.1. Classification (NCBI taxonomy): domain Eukaryota; kingdom Metazoa; phylum Arthropoda; class Insecta; order Lepidoptera; family Crambidae; genus Schoenobius; species Schoenobius gigantellus. The sequence goes on along the minus strand of OZ012541.1, from coordinate 40,457,787 downwards.
AGTATCACGGGGTGTGCGTTTGCCTCTTCTATGCCGCTAGCCGCCTCTATTCGCCCGCGTAGTCGCACGATGTCGTCTTTGTCTATATACACGCTGAGTTTGGCGAGCCGGTCATCCTTGTCTGGTGCGCGACCGCTCGATATGCGCGCTCTCTCTCTCTTGTAGCTGTCTTCTTGACTGGCGCGCATCCATAATTTCTCAGCCTTGATTATGTAGTCTGCATCTAGCGCGACGTATTTTTCTTTTTTCTCGCTCGCAGAGACGGGTTCGATGTGTAGACGGCCCCGCGGCGTTGTTTTGTTCCAAGCTTCGTCTTCGCTCGGGTTGGCCTTTGTGCGTTTTCTTCGTGCCGCGGCGATTGTTTCTATAGCCGGGGCGCGCGGGATGGTTGACTGGCGACGACAGAGACTGATGAACTGCAGTACGCGTCCTGTAGCCCGTAATAGTCGTGTCCACTTGGAGAAGCGCTCGATCTCGGGTAAGTGAGCGTGTTGTCGGCGTTGCTGCAGCGTGTTGCATTTTTCTCGCTCTTCGCCTGTCGCAGGAATTTCGACCTTATTTTCAGCGGGCCAAGACTCTTCATTATCGTGCAGGAAACGAGGTCCGTTGAACCATCTGTGACTTGCGCCGAAGTCGATCGGTGTCGCTCGCGTTGCATCGTCGGCGACGTTGTCTGCTGACGGTACCCAGCGCCATTCGTTTTTCTTGCTTGAGTCTTCGATTTCGGCGAGGCGGTGCGCAACGAACGTCTTGTATGTACGGGGTTCGCTTCTTATCCACGCTAGGACGGTGCGTGAGTCGCTCCAGTAGACCTTGCGCGCTATCTCGAAGTCGTGTTCGTCGGCGACTGTCTTCGCCAGACGTACGCCTAGCACGGCAGCTTGTAGCTCGAGCCTGGGCACGGAGATCGGTTTCGTCGGAGTGACGCGACTCTTGGCTGCTGCGAGGGCGATTCTGACGCTGCCGTCGCTGCGTATCATTTTCCAATATACGGCGGCTGCGTAGGCTTCTTCGCTGGCGTCGACGAATGTATGTAGCTCGTAGCGATCGACGTGCTTCTTGTCGTAGCACCTAGGTATACTTAGTTCGCCTAGGTCTCGAAGTTGCTGTAGCCACTCGCTCCATCGGTCGTGTAGTGCGTCGGGTATCGCGTCGTCCCACCCCATGTTGTGGCGCCATGTGTCTTGCATGATTCTCTTGGCCGGCGTGGTGAATGGCGAGATCAAGCCCAGCGGGTCGAATATCGACATTATGATACTGAGGGCCTCGCGTTTCGTGGGCGGTCGTAGGTCGTTGATCACTTCGGCTGGAGCTCTTCTTGCATTGAGTCGAAATCGAATACAGTCTTCCGCGGTGTCCCATAGTAGGCCGAGTGTTTTTTCCATCTCGCTCCCGCCGATGGGGACCGTAGTGCCGTCTTGCTTCTCGCTAGTGCTGCTGATTGCTTCGACGTCGTTCGACGCCCAGCCGCGTAGTAGAAATTTCGCTTGTTTATGCACGTAGTCGACTTCTGACGTTATTTTTCTTGCTTTTTCTAGTGTCGCGAAGCTGTGTAGGTAATCATCCATGTAGTGATTACGCTCGATGGCCCGTGCCGCTTCCGGGAATCTTGACGCGTGTTCTCTTGCGTTGCGATTTTTGATGTACAGTGCGGTGCACGGCGATGACGATGCACCGAATACCACGGAGCTCATTCTGTATTCGTCGGGCACGCCCTCCCGCCGGTCGCCTCTCCATAAAAAACGTAGCGCGTCTCGATCTTCTTCTCGAATCTTGATCTGCATGAACATTTCTTTTATGTCCGCTGACACGCCGTAGGCATACTGGCGGAAGCGCATGATGACTCCGGGTAGGCTCTGTAGTAAGTCGGGCCCCGGCAGCAGCATATCGTTGAGGCTGAGGCCGGAGGATCGAGCGGCGGCGTCGTGGACCACTCGAATCTTTTTCTTCTCCGGGTGAGTGACGGCGAAGTGCGGCAAGTACCACAGGCGGCCGCGGGGCGGTGCGACGACTCTCTCGGCGTAGTTGGACTTCAGCAAGTTCTCGATGCGCTCGTTATATTCTTTCTTCAAATTCTCGTTGCGGTCGAGCTTGCGTTCCAGTGTGTATAGTCGCTTAAGTGCGTCAACGCGATTGTTAGGTGTCGCGGCGGCTTCTTCTCTCCACAGTAGCCCCGTCTCGAAGCGGCCGTCGGGCAGGCGTCGGCTTCTTTCTTCTAGTGTCTTGAGTGCTTGCAGCTCGGGATCGCTTCGCTGTCTTCTTGGCTCGATCGACAGTGATTCCAGCGCGAAATAGTCCTTCATCATTTTCTCCATATTCTCAGCCGGCTCACTTTGAGTAAGGTGAGCGCAACAATAGGCGACAGGCTCCGCTTGCGATGTTCGACACCCGTGAAGCACCCAGCCGACGGCCGTGCGTGAGGCCACCGGTTGGTCGCGACGTCCTCTTCTTATTTCGCGCGAGACGATCAACTCCCAGTTGTCTTGACCGATGAGAAGTCTCGGCGTGGCGTTGCTGTATATTAACTCTTGCTTCACTTCTTCTAGGTGTGGGCAGTCTTCTATTTCTTCTTTGCTCACGGACTGTGTTGCGAAGGCGAGGCTGTCGACTGTACGAGCGTTATAAATTTGCTGTTTGTCGTTGCTGTGGCGGCCTCTTATTGCGACGTTCACCCTCTTGCTCTTCTTGTGTTCCATTTCTTCGCCGCCGACGCCTTGCACCCACATGGGTTCTGTAGGCCCGTCGAGACCAAGGGTGTCGGCGAGCGACGCGTCGATGATCGTAACGGTGCTTCCCTCGTCCAATAGCGCGAACGTGTCAACCGCGGCGTTCGGGCCGCTCACAGTCACGGGCGCGATCTTCAGGTAGGCGCGGCTTTTGTTCGCTGCAGCGCTCGCGACTGGTTGTGTTGCTGACGCTATCACCTCTTCTTTCTTCTGGGGCGCGGGGGACTCGGTGGCGGGGACGCCGGTGAGTAGAGGCGTCTTCTTCTCGTGGTGCAGCAGGCGGTGGTGTCGCATGAGGCAGCCGTTGAAACCGCACGGCTTGGCACGGCATGAGAGGCGGCGATGCGTGCTAGCTAAGCAGCGATAGCACACGTGATTCTTCTTGGCTACCTCCCATCTCTCGTTCGTGTCGATCTTCAGGAATTTCGGGCACGTTGTCAGTTGGTGGCTCTGCTTGCACATCGGGCACGACGTAATCTTGTCGCAGGAGCTCTTCTTATATGGCTCGCTAGTGGCGGTGAAGGCGCGTTCGATCCTTTTCTTGGTCGCCCTGTGTTCCCTGTTGTCATTCATGGGTTCAGGCGGGGCGTAGGGGGCGCACTTGTCCGCTTCATGGTTCAAGAATTCGGCGATTCTCTTCAACTCTGGTATTTCTTCTCTGGTGGCGGCGTAGTCGTACCACTTGTTGCGTAGTATTGGCGTCAGCTTGTCCACGATGAGTCGTAGCACCTCCGGGTTGTACAGGTACTGCGGTTTCTTCAGTATTTCGATGGTAGCCACGGTGTTAGCGATGCGGCCGGCGAATATGCATAGGTCGCGCGGGCCGTCGGTCAGTCTGGGCAGCGTCTTGAGTTTCTCCATTTCGTTGATGAGCAGTGCGTCGGGCCTCCCGTATCTTCTTTCCAGCGCGCCGATGAGATCTTCAGGTTGCGGCTGACTAATGAGGAGGGAACTGACGGCCTCCAGCGCGACTCCCTTCAGACTCTTCCTTATTCTTGCGACGTTCTCGCTGGGTGAGAAGCTCGACGATGACTCGGTGTATGCTGCCTTGAATTGCAGCCATTCACTGCACTGCCCGCTGAACACTGGTAGTTCGGTGATGTATTTCCTCGTGGATTTGCTTGACTGGATTGCTTCTGTCAGCGCGGCGGCTAGCGACGTAACATCCATTTGCGGCGGTCGATGCTGTTCGTGGCCCGTCTTCTGTTGCGCGTGTTTGTTGGTACGCGCGGGTGCCTCCGACCTCTCCCCATAATCATGGTGTATTTCTATCGCTGCTGCTTCTTGCTGCGGGCGCCGATTGAACCAGTCTTCTACTCGACGCGGTGCTAGGTCCTCCTCCTCCTCTTCATCTTCCGTTGATGACTCGGCGACTATTTTCTCTAGGCGAATCTTCTCTAGCGTGGCTTCGGCTTGAATTCGTTGCACTTCTAGCGCGGCGAGCCTCTCCTTAGCTTCTAATTCTGCGCGAATCCTCTTGCTCGACGCCTTGGAGTGACGTGATCGCGCAGGCGGAGGTACTCTTGCGGCGGGCGGCGGCGGTGGCATTAGTTTGGTGCTGTGACGCTCGACGATCGTGTGGATACTGCTTGCGGCCGGCGTAGCTTGAATACCCGACGTGTCGGCAGGTGCGCCGTGCGTGGTTCTCGTTTCGCCGGTTGCCGGTGTTTCGCCGCTGTCTGAAGACTCTCTTGCCGTGTCGTCGTTCTTTTCCTTCTCGTGGCAGCTCCTTGTGAGAACCATGGTGATTCTTCAGTCTTCACGTTCTTGATGCACTAGTCCAGAAGATCCGGCTCCGAAAGGACCATACAATGTTAGTGATTGTCTCTAAGACACCACCAACATAAGGTGTTGTTTTGAAATAGTAGGGTGTACGGCCTTCGAAGTGGACTGTAAAACGCTTGCTGTAGATTTTGTAATCAGGAACCGGAGTACTGGATGGATCAATGAAACACTGGTATCACTACTGGAGCGCTTGCTGAGAGAGGTCGGAGGCACTTCTTGTTTCTGGTTGAGTTGTTGCTTCCTCGAGTGGTCGGAGCGGACTGGTTGCGGTGGCTTGTCCGCGCCGCCTTTTATTCTATTTTTTGTTATATAGGTCGTTGTTTATATATGGTTCCCCCCGCGCCCCGCAAGAGTGGCCTCCCACCTCTTCGCGCATGCGCACTTTATTTGCGTAAACCAACTAGCGTTTATTCTTATTCTAATACAATGAAATATTTCGATAAAATAAACCATTACAAATGTTACTTAACCATTCTACCTATTTAATGTTCCTTATTTCTAAGTAAAAGACAACAAGAATAACCATTTATTTTACATATACAAACTTATCGTTAAAACCAAATTATAAAAAAGACAAACTAAAACTATACATTGTTTTTCAGTTATTTGTGAATAATTTCGTCGTGAACAGTTTGTAATGAAGAATCTGCCTTATTAATAATATTGTAATAAATGAACCATACCTTGTTAAGAAGTTTGATATTTTTGTAAGATTTTTTGAAATAAATCCTAAACAATGCTATCTGATTTTTTATTTTGTCTTGAGGAAACAAATTTTCGCCGCGTCGTCGCTTTGTTTTGGAGATCCAGTAAGGCTGACCCCAGCCGGGCCACAAAAAAAACGGTGAAAAATAGATTGTTTGAGTATGTCGCTATAATGTCTAGAGTTTGTCGGCAAGTTTCAGGTCTCGTTTACGGAGACGCGGGGCGTCGCGTGTCGCGTGTGGCGTGGCGTCTCGCGGCGCGTCAGACGTTTTTTCTGTTTACGGTGGGGCGGCGCGTGAAGCGTGTGCGTTCCCCCAGCAGGAAATTGTGTCCTAGGCCAAAATAAGTTTCATGAATAATTAGAGCGTAATTTGCTATAAATTTGCGCGAAATAAAAAATTTGTGCGCGTTTCCATTTTGGAAAAAAATGAGAAAAACGAATCCTGCTGGGGTAACGTTTTTCCAGCAGGAAGATTTTAAACGAAGAATCCGAGAGATAAATAATTTATATGAGCGGATAGCTTATATTTGTGCATAAATGTGCGCCAAAAATGAAATTTGTGGGCCATCGGGTTTTACAGATATTTCGTTTCCTGCTGGGGTAACGTTTTGCTGAAACTTGTTTCTCCAAAACCATCGAATTTGCGCCCATTGAATAAAGATACATGAGTAGCTTTTAATTTGTGCCTATTTGTGACATAATTTGATTTTCAAAAATATTTACAGTTTAGGAGTAATCACGTAATGAAGGAAATTCGAAAAAAAATTCTAGCTCATAAATGAGAAAGCATAGAAGCTCACTGAAAACGACTTTTGAACGGTCTTTTTGTTGCAGAAGACGTCGGGGTCCCCAATTTTGTGATGGAAGTTTTTTTTTTTTTTTTTTTAATCTTTTAAAATACATCGATACAAAAAAAAATACAACATAACATTTAATAAACCAATGAGGTTTGTGACAAATGTTATTATTATTTATTCTAAGGTTTGTAACATATTGTTTAAAAAATGATACTTTAACTTAAATTTAATGTTGTTCGGTCTGACATTGTGGATGGAACGCAATTCCGGAGGTAGATTATTATAAGCCGAGGAACTAGGTAAGCAGTCGTTCGCTCGCCATAGGTATTGTTCATACCGGTCATCGTACGTAACTTCAGTTCATTCCGAGCGGCCGCTCGCGTGCATACAGGATGTTGGTGCTTTATCTCTTCTCTATATTTTTCATTAAAAAAATTTTCTTTGAGAAGCAAATATTTTAATTGGATTTCTACAGGTAAAATCTTACAATAGTTAAAAAGGCCATTATCATTGTCGTAAAATTGCTGCTTAATGTTAGGGGACACTAAAGTACGAAGAATTCGACGTTGAAAGTTAAAAATATGTTTTAAGTATGTACTATAAGTGCGACCATAACTACTTAGTCCGTATTGGATGTATGATTCTGCTAGGGAATTGTACAACATTATCTTGACCTTAAATGGTATACGGTCCTTTAAAATAATTAAATTGGCCAAGAATTGTCGAAGCTTATCACAGACATGTTCGATATGTGGGCCCCAGTTCATCCTGCTATCAATAATTAAGCCAAGATATTTTTGTTGCTCAACATTTTCTATTGGTGGACACTTGCAATTCCGCGCATGAGTCACATGCAAACAGCTGTGGTCATGGGCAATTATATCACTATATGGAGAATGTTTAAGGTATGGGGATTTAATACAAAGAAGTTTGGTCTTATCTGCATTCAACTGTAAGCCCCCATCGTGGCACCACTTCAAGAGCAAATTAAAATCAGCCTGCAGACGTTCGCTCGCTGTTTGAGGGTCTTTGTCAGAAGCTATTAAGCATGTATCGTCGGCAAACTGATAACAAGTGCAAAAATTGAGACAGTTGGGCATATCATTCACATACGCAAGAAAATGAAGAGGACCGATTACAGAACCCTGTGCCGTTCCCTCCATAACCGTTTTGTAGTCACTATACGTGTCATTGACTTTAACTGTAAATTTACGATTATGAAGGTAATTCTCGCACCACCCGAGGAGCGGTCCACGTACACCAGATTGTTCGAGTTTGTTGATCAACTCTCTATGATTTAGAGTGTCAAATGCCCGGGAAAAATCAATAAACAAAACCAGTACGTGCTTCCTGTCATTTAGGTAATTGTTGATTTCATCAGTAAATTTTGATAACAACTGGGTAGTACTTTTACCCGCTTGAAACCCATACTGGTTCTGAGTTATGATTTCATGTTTCTTGTAAAATTGGTGTATTTCCTGGCTGACGTATTTCTCAACAATTTTGTCAACAGTTGATAATAGTGTTATGGGGCGATAATTCATGTAATTATTCTTAGCACCTTTTTTGTGAACAAGTCTAACGCATCCTATTTTCAGTTCATCGGGGTATTCACCACTTGCAACACTTTCGTTAATAAGATTAGCAAATGCAACTGAAATCTCCTCTGCAACCATTTTCAACTCGTATGTTTTAATGTTGTCAATACCTGGGGATTTATTAGAGTTTAATTTATTTATTATTTTATATACACTAGCACGCGTAGCTTTTTTAAATAACATACTTTTATCTATGGTTTCATTGTAACTACAAGGATCAAGAAGCTTGACACTGCAGTTAGGAACGATATCCTTTACCGCATTTTCCAGACTAATTGCAAATTTATTCGTAATATTTTTCATTGACAATCCTTGCGCCTCAAAAGCTTTTGTAATTACGGAATCTATAGATGATGTAACTCTTCCTAACATTTCATTCAATATCTTATAAACTTTCTTGGTATTTTTGAAATTTTCATTAATAATCTTCATATAATATAAATTTCTACTTTTTTCTAATAATTTATTTACTTTATTGCGAATCTTATTGTAATTTAGTCTTAATTCTAGGTCATTTGAGTTATTTTTCCAAGCTCTAAATAGTTTATTACGCTTGTCACATAACCTGTTAATATTTTCATCAGCCCAAGGAAACGTTATTTTACTGTTAGTACGACAGGAATATTTTTTTTCTATTGTAGCAGTTTTACGTGCTTTTTGGAAAGAATTACAAATGAAATTATAGATTTCGCGAGGACTACGCATATCATTTGAGTTTGACCAGTCAATCTTTTGCAATTCCTTGCGAAGCTTGTCACGATCTACTTTTTTGCAAACACCCCGTATACGCTCACGCGCCGTGTTACCGACGCAGGCAAAGATAACTGCTCGGTGATCGGCCAGTACTACGTCTAGCACCGCAGAGTATGGATGACATGCCTGGAACCGAGCAAAAATATGATCGATGCAAGTTTTAGTGGTTATGTTTATTTTTTTTCAATTCGGGTGTAATCGGTTACTCCGCATATCAGCCCACACCCGCCGAGTTTATCTAGATACAAGTCTTTGTACGATGATACGGCTTTTAAATCGATATTTGTGTCGCCGACTAAAAGAAAGTTTTGTTTTGTGTTAAACATAGATACGTGATTACCTAGTTCCTTTACAAAAATCTTTTTATTTGTACTGGGTGGCCTATAAACCGCACACATAACTACATCCTGGTTAGCGATTTGGCTGGTATTTAAGGTACCAGTTATGTTTTCGTACGTTAAGGTTTTGTGTTGGAATTCAGTGAATTTAATGTGATTCTTAACGTAAACAATCACTCCGCCGCCTCGTCTTCCATTCCGCAGTCGTGTGTACATGTTATAGCCGGGTATATTGTATAGTGATGCAATATTATCTGATATACCGACTTCTGTTAATGCAATAATATCGAGGGGAAATGAGCAAGAACCAATTAGTTGTAATAGCTTAGTGAAATTTTTAATCATTGACCTGATGTTAAGATGTAAACATGAGATATTAAGATGACATTTCGGCGGTAAGTTTCTAATAAAATCTTGGGTAGAACTACAGTTAGGTATAATATTTATATGCGAAAAGTTATCCATTATAATTATGTAGAATTTGGTAAGTATAAATATTTTTTTTTACGTTAAGTTAATAAGTAACTATGTAGGTATGATTATAGTTAGGTACAAAAAATAGGTTCTCAACTAGTTCTTATTAGGTTTAGGACTAGATAATAGGTCAATATCATGCTGTGATCGGATGTATAGAATTTTTTCGTTATCGTCCTTTCTAACAAGTACCTTGCCATCTCTGCACCATATGTATTTATATGAACTATGTAACTGCATTTTCGCATTATATAAAAGGGTTTTAAAATGTCTAGTGAGGGCTTCCCTGATATAGATCCGGTGTTCGACTTCCTCCTTCGGGGCATTCGGCAGCACATCTCCTACGTTTAGACATTTTCTTCTCCCAGCGTCTACCCACTGCTTACGAATTGATGCATTCTTCAGCTCGATCAGGATCGGTCCAGGCTTGCCTTTAGAACCCGACATTTTTTGATGTGTTTGTATGTCATGTTGGTTCAGTTCTAACTTTGAAGCTACCATTTGGACGAATTGCGGTACATCTTCGGGGATAATATCAGGCATTCCGGCGATCTCCACTAAATTAGACAGCGACTTCTGCTCAGAAACTCTCAGTCCCTGCTCCAGAACTGCAACTCTTAACTCAAGATTTTTGTTCTTGTTTATTAAATCTTCATTCTTATTCTCGAGCTTTTTAATAGTGATCGCCTGGTTCTTTACAGACTGCTCCATTGTAGTAATTTGATCACTCAGGAACTCTAGTGAGTTTTCCAGGTGTGATAGTTCTTCTCTGAAGGTCTTTTTTAATTCGCGACTAATGTCCTTCACGAGTTTCTTTGTATCTACCGGTTGAACAGTAGCGGAAGCTCCATCATCAGAATCATTATCATCATCGCCGTCGTCTGGAATCAGGAAGGACGATCTGCGCGAGAGATTTTTTTGACAATCATCGCAGCTCCACTCTATTCCCGAAGAGTTCCGGAGTGTATTCAATTGCTTGTTGGACAGCTTAACACAGTTACTGTCAGCATGAACTACTTTATTACATCGACTACACTTAGAACATTTTTGTAGCACCATTTCGGGTAGATTCTAAGTGTTCGAGAAGTGTTGGAGGTAGTTTGCTGGACGACTTGTAATGAAAGACTGGCTGGTTGTTCATTTTTTATTGGGACTCCTGCCGCCTTATATACATTTTTCTAGGCGCAGACCCCTGCGGCGGGCAGTACCGTAAAGAGAGCCTATTTTTATTATTTACAAGTGAGGGTATCTTAATACTAATCTTATTCTAAGGGTACTTAACAAATCCATTATTACTAAATACCTACATACTAAAATATCACAATTTAATTCTAAGATTACCCTAACATTATTTTTATTGACTAGTGTTATGCTACCCTTTTTTTTTTTTTTTTTTTTTTTTTACAAGAGAGAAAATACAGTCTTTACGGTATTCGACAAGGGCATTCAGCTGACTAGGCCACCCCTTGGATATGCAGGACTCGGGTAGAAGACCCACTACCGGCTAAAAACTCTCTAGATACTTAGACCTCCGTGGGGACACAATCGGGATCGGCGTTGGCCATTCCCCGATTGTGCCCCCTGGAGGGTTGCCTGGTGCCAGGGCTTACCTCTACGGAGGGGGTCGACAAGTATCTTGAGAAATTCGACCCCCCCAGACGACCAAGCTAGGGGTGAAAAGTATCTCTCGGCCGGTTGTCATCCGGCCGAGCCATTTCAACCGCCAGCTTGCTAGGGGAGCTGGCGCGCGTTGAGGAACGCACGCCTCCTCCTCCCCAACCGCCTGCGCCGGAGCGGTGCGGCGAGAGGGTCATCCTCTCGCGCCCGCTCCGCAGCCTCCTTCTGCGAGATAACGTCCTCGCAGAAGGAGGCGACAGCCTCCCACGCCGCCGCGCTGGTCAGCATCTCCCGTGCGACGCTGGCCAGCGCGACGGGCGTACCCCTACCTAGGCCCAGCGCGAGGGCTAATGCATCGCGCTGGGGTCGCCAGGCCGGGCACTCCGAGAGGGTGTGCCCGGCAGTGTCGTCGGGAGCGCCGCAATGGTGACACTGCGGCGTCTGCTCCCTCCGTGCGACATGGTGCAGATAATGTCCGAAGCACCCGTGCCCGGTCATCATCTGCACCATCCGGTAGGTGAGGCTGCCTCGCCGGCGCCCAACCCACTCCTCCAACACTGGACGAACGGCCTCGATCGTCCAGTGGCCGGCAGCTGGGTGGGCGAGCGTCTCGGCCCACTGGCGGAGAGCCTCCCTCTGCGCCAGGTGCCTCGCGCGCGCCACCTCCTGCGGGAGGGGCCGCTCCCCCCGACTCCTCGCTGCCACCCGATGTCGGTGCACGGCCGCAAGGACGCGTGCCTCGACATCCCACGGAGGCGAGCCCGCTAGAACGCAGGCCGCCCCGTGAGAGACCGTGCGGTAGGCCCGCACGGCCCGGGTGGCAATGACCCTCTGCGGCCTGCGCAGGAGGGCCATCGTTCGGGGGGCGAGACGCTCCGCCCAAATCGGGGCTCCGTACAGCGCCATCGACTTTATCACCGTCTGATAAAGTCGACGGCACGCTGCGCCCGGTCCCCCCACGTTGGGGAGGACCCGTCCGAGGGCTGCCGCGGCGGCAGACAGCCTTGGGGCGAGGAGCTTGAAATGCTCCTCGAAATCCCATCGGGGGTCCAGCACCAGACCGAGATACTTCATGGAGCTCTCGACCTGGACTTGGACCCCCTCCACTCGGACACGGAGCCCCGCCTGGGGTCTGCGTCGACGCGGCGGCCTGAACGTCATGGCCGTCGTCTTCTCGACGGCCACGTCCAGCCCGAGGAGGCGGATGCGCCGGACGACCATCGTCGTGCCGACCGACGCCAGGTGGACCGCCTCCTCGTACGTGCGCCCCTTCGCCGCGACAAGGGTGTCGTCGGCGAAGCAGACAACCTCCATATTCGGCAGGAGGTTGCCCCGCAGAACCCAGTTGTACCCCAGGTTCCAGAGCAGAGGGCCCAGCACGGAACCCTGGGGTACTCCCGCCGCCATCGGCCACCTGTGGACGCGACCGTCCGCCCCCTCATACACGATTTCCCTCCCGCGGAGGTAATCGGTGATGAGGGAGCGGAGGTAGAGGGGCACTCCGTGGAAACGCAGTGCCTCCTCTATGCATTCGTGGGGGAGGCTGTTGAATGCGTTGCGGATGTCTAACGACACCGCAACGACAACCTCCCCCGCCGACGTGGCCCCCTCAGTCCACCTCTTGAGGTGGGCCACCGCGTCCACGGTGGACCGGCCGGTGCGGAAACCGTACTGGCGCTCGGCCAAGTCCGGTCCCGGGCCCTCCAGATGCTCGACGAGCCGGGAAGCGAGAATTTTCTCAAAAAACTTCCCGGCCTCGTCGAGCAGCACCACCGGCCTGTACCCCGACGGGGCATCGGCGGGGCGATTCGGCTTCCGCAGAAGGCAGAGTCGCCCCACCTTCCAGCCCTGAGGGAACCGGCCCGAGGCGATGCTCGTATTGAGCACCGCCCGGAACCGCTCCTCCAGGGGGCCCAGTGCCAGGCACAGGACCCTCGCTGGCACCCCGTCCGGTCCCGGCGCCTTCCCCTTCCCCTTGCGCCGGAACCGCTCCCTCACCGCGTCGAACTCGAGGTCCGACACGGGAGAGCCCGCTTCCTCCACTTCGAGGGAGGCGCTGGGGGCGACCATCCTCGGGGGCTCGAAGGGTCCAGGGTCGGGGAAGAGCGACCCTAGAACCCTCTGCACGAGCCCCTCGTCCAACTGGTGTATCGGGGGAGCACTGTTTCCGTACTTCCCCCTCACCAGTCGGTACGGCCGTCCCCAGGGGTCGGAGTCGAGGAGCTCTATAAAAGAGTTCCACGACTCCGTTTTGGCCCTCAAGATCTCCGTCTTGAGGGCCTTGCTCGCCTCCCTGTACGCCCGACGCAGAGTTTCCTCCTCGTCGGGCGTCCTCCTGGTGGCGCGCCTTCTGCACCGCAGGTAGGCGCGCCGCGCCCTCCAACTGGTGGCGCGCAGATCCGCTATGGTCTGCGACCACCAGTACACCTGCCGCTTGCGCGCGGCTGGTTTCGCTCGCGGCATGGCGGCGTCGCAGACGACGCTAAGGTCCTCCGCGAAGTGCGCCGCCATGCCGTCAGCGTCACCGGCGAGGTGCGGGGGCAGCTCGGACCACTCCCGCACCATCGCCGCCTCCAGCGCCACGTCGGGCTGGAGGTGCGTCACCGCCCATCGGCGGAAGGCGGCACCCGTTCCCGCTGGAGACGTGGAGGCGTGCGAGGGGGAGACCGAATATCGGACGTACCGGTGGTCCGACATGGTCTCCTCCTCTGCCTCCACTCTCCAGTCCCTCACCCTCGCGGCGAGGGGTGCGGTGGCCAGGGTCACGTCGACGATCGACGAACCCTGCCACCGCACGCACGTCGGGGTGGACCCTCGGTTGAGGACGTCGAGGCCCAGGCTCGTGGCCCAGGACTCGACTAAACCACCCCTGATGTCCGTGGCGGGCGAGCCCCACACGCGCGATTTCGCGTTGAGGTCGCCCGCCACCAAAACTTGCAGGGGCGCCGCCCTCCTCACCACCCCCTCGACCGCAGTCAGGTAGGCCTCAAAGTCTGCCCGGCTGCGGTTCGGGGAGAAGTAGGTGGATACCACCACCACTTCTCCCCACTTGACGGCCACGTACCCGGGCCCCCTCTCCCTAACCGAGATGGGGGGGGCCGAGCTCGTGGGTGGCACCACAACGGCCGCCAAACCGTCGGTGGACTCAGCCCACTTCGTGGACTGAGGCACCGCGTACGGCTCGGAGACCACCGCCAGGTCTATCTGCCACTGCGCCATCGACTGGCACAGGAGATCCTGTGCCGCGGCGCAGTGGTTGATGTTGACTTGGAGGAGATTCCCTGTGGACCTACTGGCCATTGGCGGTGTCCATGGGAATCTCCTCCCTGGCGGACAGTGCTGCCCGCCCGGTAGCCGCCGCTGTGGCAGCCCTCGGCATCAGTCTTCCCCTCACCGGTGGGGGATTGCAACTGAGGCCCCCCATCCGGTGAGTGGAAGGCTTGCCGGCGTCCGCGCACACGGCGCACTTCACCTGCCCTTGGCAGGTGGCGGCTGCGTGCCCCTCCGAACCGCAGCGGAAGCAGAGCGCGCTGCGGTCCTTGGCGGAGGGGCACCGCTGCACGGGGTGACCGATCCCCATGCAGCGGAAGCAGCGCATGGGGCGCTGCTCCAGCAGGCGGATGGAGGCGCTGCTCCATCCCACCGTCACCTTGCCAGCGCTCGCGAGGCGCTTCGCCACATCGATGGGAGCCGACACGTTGGCGGCTCCCATGCCCCTGAGTCCAGGGTGGACCGTGCCCACTCTGATCGCAACGCGGGGGCACTCTGCCAACGCCGCCAAGGCCTCGCCCACCTCCTCCGCGGTCACCGAGTCATCCAGTCCGGTGACTCGGATGTCCGCGGTCTTGGTCGGGCGCGCCACTCTGGCGGCGTCGCCGAGCACCTCCGCTATGCGCGTGGCGAGCGCATCCGCCTGCTCCGGCGAGGTGCCTTTCGGGAGCTCGATGACACGGGCTCCCGTCATCCCCGTCCGGAACTTGGCACTTCCTACTATCCCCAAGTCCCCCAGCTTGATGTTACCCTTCGCCGTCGCAATGGCAGCGCCGTACGTGGCGCCATTTGCCACCGCTTCCGGCGAAAGGGTAATGACCACCGCCAAGGTCTTAGGTGCCGTAGGCATCTTAGGCTTGGCGGCGGTGGCTGGGGGTGGAGGGGGCGCGGCCTTGGACGCTGCCGTCGCCGTCGCCGCCTTGGCTGACTTGCGGCGCCCCCTCTTTACTACCGTGCTCCAGCCCTCCGCTTCAGGGGGTTTGGAGGTGTCGGGCCTCGAAGGCCCCGCCACCGGTTCTGGCGCAGCGGTCGGAGCCGCCGGAGTCTTCTTGGCTTTGACCTCCCTGGCCTTCTTCGGCAGGTTCGCCTCAGGGGCCAGGGTGGTCACTCCCTTCTTCTTCTTCCCCCCAGTCGCGGGCGCTGGCGGTGCTTCCGCAACAGCGGCGGGGGGTGCCTGCTCGGCGGGCTGTCTCTTGGTGGCCTTGTCGCTGGCCAGTGGGGGCCGGTGCGATTTGGCCGGCAGGAGGCGCCCGTCCACCTCCAGGCCATCCAGCCTGGCCGCACACATGTTCCCGAAAAGGGACATCATGTCCGATTGGAACGAGTCCATGAATGACATGAACTCGTCCCGGGTCACGACGTCCCCCTTCGGGGCCACTGCTGCTGTTGCTGCTGGTGCCGTCACTGGCGGTGGACTCGCCCTCTGGCGTGGGCTCGCCCCCCCTCCCCGCTCCGAGAAGTCCCTCCTTAGGGCGACAAGCTCCGACTGAATAGCGTCAATCTGCCCTTTCAGCCGGCGGTTGTCGGCCTGTAGCCGTCGAACCTCCTCGGAGGTCTTCCTATCAGCCAGAATTCTGGCAACCCCCAGGATGGACGTGGAGGCCTCTTTGAGGTCTCTCACGCACGTACCCTTGAGGTTACCAGACTTCTTGGCAACCTCGGTAATTGCCGCGGCGCTAGCTTCCGCCCTCCTCAGCAGTTCTTCATTTGTGAGCCCCTCTGGTGAGGGGGGCCTGTCCTTCTTTAAGGTCTTCCCTTTTCCTTTACCCTTTGGTGGTTTAGGGACTTTGAATTCAGCTGGGCCCTCCTCGAGCTCCTTGCGGGCGCCAGAGAGCCCGGCCGAATGGAGTAGTTCACTACCATCAGGTGGTTGATTGGTTGGTTCCCCACCTTTACCACCCTTGCGAGCCTTATTGGCTTTACGGGCCACCTTCGGCAAGGGGGTTCTAGCTCCCCCGGTCTCGATTTCAGTGTCCATCTCCGAATCCGTGCCGGAGCTGGCGCTAAAAAACTTGCCAAGATTTGGCCTCTTCCTGCTGGCCCTATCGACCCACAGTGAAGTAAGCTCGCTAGCCGCACGAGCGTCCTCCTCATCCGCATAGTAGGCCTCTCCCATGATATCTCTTACCTCATTATCTGACGCCCCTGTGGCGTCAGATACGCTAAAGGTGTCCATAATGGACCACGTTACGGGTCTCGCCCGTCACATATACACAAAGTACACAAAGACAATTTTTTTTTTGCACACCTTAAGACTAAAACTTAAACAACCTTATAATCTATGCACACTAGTGTTTGTAACTTAGAACTACGCCACTAGGGTCCACAAATTGTCCTTACAACTACCTTATAGACTAACACTTACGGTCTATATGGAGTCTTGATGCGCACGATGCGGCCGCACGGCAGTCCTGTCTGCACAGCAACACGCACACGACACAGCACCACACGACACAGCACCACACAACACCGCGTTCGCCCGACGCAAGAGCGCCGGGGTCGCCACCACACTGCACAGCACCACTAGGCACCGGGAGATCCGATCCGACAAAAAATCGGAGACAGGAACCAGGACCGGCGGGACCGGGACCGGCGGGACCGGGACCGGCGGGACCAGGACCGGTGAGACCGGGACCAGGACCGGCAAGACCAGGGCCAGAACCGGCGGGACCGGGACCGGGACCAGGACCGGCGAGACCGGGACCAGGACCGGCGGGACCGGGACCAGGACCGGCGAGACCGGGACCAGGACCGGCGGGACCGGGACCAGGACCGGCGAGACCGGGACCAGGACCAGCGAGACCGGGACCAGGACCGGCAAGACCGGGGCCAGGACCGGTAGGACCAGGACCAACGCTTTGCCCGTTCTTCCTTTCTTCAGCGATACCAGCACTTCCAGCACTTTACTTGGCACTTAACGTGTTCGCCACGACACTAAATTTGTGTTCGGGGGTCTCACTACACTTTTATCGACTGGTCCGGGACCAGGACCAGCAAGACCGGGGCCGGGACCAACGGGACCAGGACCGGCGGGACCGGCGGGACCAGCGGGACCAGGGCCGAGACCGGCGGGACCAACGGGACCAGGGCCGAGACCGGCGGGACCGGGACCAAGACCGGTGAGACCGACACTTGTAAGCTATTACGAGCGACCGGCGGAGCGTCTCGGTGGGCGCGTGCGCTCAGGACGACGGTCAGAGCGCGAATTCTAGTGTTATGCTACCCTACAAACTATTCTAAGATACCCTACATTATTTTTATTGACTATTCTTATGTTACCCTACAAGCTATTCTAAGATACCCTACATTACCCCCCTCTAAGCGAAGCGTACCGTATGTTTGACAATGCGACAAGATCTTGCTGTATATGGCTTCGCTGCTGCTTTCAATATTGATCTTGGGGTCGATTGAGCTCTCATCAATGTGGTGTTTGCAGGTGGTCTTGAAGTTTTATCGTCTCTGGTCTTGAAGGTTGTCGATATATCGATGTCATCTATGCGTGATAGTGCGTCAGCGGCTTGGTTTCGGTCTCCTTGTATGTACTTGATGTTCAAGCAGAACTGACTGATGAAGTGAAGTTGTCTTTCACGTCGCGGTGTATCACTACTGGTAGGGGGTCTATTGAGTGCGTACGTCAATGGTTTGTGGTCTGTATATATCGTGACGTCATTCCCTTCAATCAGTCTTCGAAGATGTTTCACTGCTGTATACATGGCCAACAGCTCTCGGTCGTATACGCTGTATCGACGTTGCGTTTCACTCATCGATTTCGAGAAGAATGCCAGTGGTCTCCAGACATTGCCAATTCGCTGTTGAAGTGTAGCGCCGAGACTTTTTTCTGAGGCATCGGTCATCAGACAGAGTGGTGCGCCGGCTATGGGATGCGATAGCGTCGTTGCTTCGAGAATGCTTTGACGGCACTTCTCAAATGCATCTTCTGCTTCTTTCGTCCATACGATAGGGGTTTTGTCATTCTTCTTAGTATTGTGTAGGTATTTGTTGAGCTCGAACTGATTTTCCGCTTGACGTGGCAGACAGTCGCGATAGAAATTAATCATTCCAAGGAATCTTCTAAGTTCTTGGATTGTTTGCGGTCTTGGATAATTGGCTATAGCTTGAGTTCGTTCTTCTGTTGGCTGTATTCCTTCTGGTGTAACTTGATAGCCCAGGAACTGAATTTTGTATCTTCCGAATTCGCATTTGTCAATATTGAGCGATACTCCATATTTGTTAAGGCGCTCCAACACGAGTTTTAGGTGTCTTCTGTGCTGTTCTGGATCAGAAGAATGAATCAGCAAATCGTCGACGTAGCAGAAGACACAGTCGTCTAGTCCTCTCAACACTTCGTGCATGAATCGTTGAAATGTCTGTGCAGAATTTCGAAGTCCAAACGTCATGCAGTTGAATTGGAATAGCCCAAATGGTGTTATTATGGCTGTTTTGGCTGCATCGTCTTTTTCAATTGGGATCCAAAAGTATGCCATCTTCAGGTCCAGTTTTGTAAAGATCTTCTTTCCACTGAGTTGATATGTGAAGTCCTGAATGCGTGGTATGGGATATCTGTCTGGTACTGTCACAGCGTTCAATCTTCTGTAGTCTCCACATACTCTTAGCGATCCATCTTTTTTCTGGACAATGTGCAGTGGGCTGGCCCAGGGGCTGTTCGAAGGTGTACATATTCTCATATCAATCATCTTCTCAAATTCAAGTTTCGCTGCCTTGTACTTGTCGGGAGGTAGTGGACGTGCTTTAGCATATAGGGGTGGTCCAGATGTCTCGATGTGGTGAGTGACTTGATGCTTGGCTGGTGTCTTCAGCGACATTGGTCGTAGTACGTCTGGAAACTCTTTCAAGATATCGTGATATTCGTGGTTTCGATTGATCATGTATACGCGACTTTCTTGATTTTTGATTGAGATTGTATTCACGGCGATATCGGTCACTCCGTCGACTAGCTTGCGGCGATGTAAATCAACCAACAGGCGATGCTTTCTAAGGAAATCGGCTCCCAGGATAGAAGTCTTCACGTCAGCCACCACAAATGTCCATTTAAAACAGCGCCGTAGTCCTAAGTTGAGTTCTAATGTACGCTCTCCGTAGGTACGTATCGGCGTGTTATTCGCTGCATACAGTTGATATTGTGGGGTAGTATTAAAATTTTTCTTGTGACTTCGTGCTGCCAAGACGGATATGTCAGCTCCCGTGTCGACCAGGAATTTTTCTCTTTTTCTGATGTCGGTCACACATAGGCGGTGAGTTGTACATGGAACATCGATGCCCGCCACTGTCGATGTCTTCTTTAGTTTTCCGACTTCCTTCTTGAGCACGGTGGTTCACAGCGTCTTGCCTTGTAGCCATATCGGTAATGGTATCGACATTGCCATTCCGGATCTCCAGGTTTGCGATTTCTGTCAGCTGGCGTGCGAGAACGAGAACGAAAACGTGGTCGACTGCGAGTACGATGATGAATATGTCTTAAGTTTCTGCCGGACCGTAATTCTGCTATTTCGAGGGTAAGCTTCTCCATTTGCTTCGACAGAACTTCGAACTGCATGTTTCCGATGCTTGTACTGGATGAAGCAGTAACAGTTGACATCGCGCCGAGTCTTGAGATTTCTTTGTGTGTGTCCGGTCTTGCTTCGAGGTCACCAATTTTGTAAATCACGTCGGGGTCACCAATTTTGTTGCAGAAGACGTCGGGGTCCCCAATTTTGTGATGGAAGTGTTGGAGGTAGTTTGCTGGACGACTTGTAATGAAAGACTGGCTGGTTGTTCATTTTTTATTGGGACTCCTGCCGCCTTATATACAGTCAGAGTTTCTTCCGCCATGGGCGGGTGCGGGCTTCGGGCATTTGTCGCCCATTGCCCGGGCATCTTCTCGGCGAGCGGTAGCTCGCCGGTGTTGGGCACGTCACGTAGTGACGGGCCCCTCTTCGCCACCCCCCTGTGCTACCACTCCGGGATCGAGGCGCGGCCCTCCGCGGTCAAGCACACCAGGTTAGAGGGGCTTGTCCCAAGCCCAGCGAGCGCCGGCGAGCAGGCCGCGGCTTACTCTGCGCCCGGAGGAGCGGTGGGGGGAGGAGGGGGCCGTTGGTCTAATTAGGGTGGTGGTGTCAAATCCGGTGGTGGTGTCGCTTAGGCGAGTCACGCGCGCGAGCGGTGGGGTCCCGCGGCAGACTACAAACCATAAGCGACACGGGGTCTGGTCAGGTGGTGGCGTCGTCAGCGAAGTCGCTGACGAAGCGGAGTCTTGGCCGGGGTGGGTCGCCTCGTCGTGGGGATGCAGCTGGTGATGGTGGTGGTGACGCTGGTAGGTCTTGGTCTCTCTCCGCCCTGGGCGACAACAAGTCGCGGGGCAGCGCTCGTCCGGAAGAGTCTGGAGGCCTGGGGACATAGGGAGCAATATTGTGGAGGTGGAGGTGGGGCCCGTTGTCGGCGCTGTCGAACATTCGACGCGCCAGACGGGCGACGAACTCCTCCACCGTCGGCATCCGAACGTCCCGGGCAATGACGTCATTCCTGACGTAGCGGCCCGCGTTCGTCACGACACGGAGAGAGACGTTCTGGACCACCTGCAGTCTGGAACGCTGGGTCGGGGAGCACAACGCATACCATGCTGGGGCGGCGTAGGTGAGCCGCGTACGAACGTAGCTCTTGTAGACCATCAGTTTCGTACGCAGTGGTAGTCGGGATGCCAGCACCGGGCGCAGGATGCCACGGGCCATCTTGGCCTGGTTGACGACGTGGTCAACCTGGGGCACCATGCGCAGTTGGCGGTCGATGCGGCATCCGAGGTACGCAACTGTGGTCTGCCAAGCTACGTCCTGTCCGCGGAGTGTCAGCGGCGGTGGCATGCGGCGCTGCGACCCGACCAGGATGGCGGCCGTCTTACCCACGTTGACGGCCATCCTCCAGTTGTCCAGCCATGTTGGCAGGCGGTCCAGAAGTTGCTGCATCCGGGCGGAGGCGAATTTCACCTTCCGCGACGAGGCGAAGAAGGCGCTGTCGTCGGCAAATAGGGCCAACACCACGTCCCGCTGCCCCTCCTGGAGCTGGTCTTGGAGGGTGGGGATGTCGTCGGTGTAGGCGGCGTACAGGCACGGCGAGAGGCAGCTGCCCTGGGGCACTCCTGCGAGGATGGGGCGTGGCTGGGAGGTGGCGTCCTCGACCGAGACCACGAAGCTCCGACCCTGGAGAAACGACGCCAGCAGTCTCACGTGGGCGGGCGGCATGCCTTATATACATTTTTCTAGGCGCAGACCCCTGCGGCGGGCAGTACCGTAAAGAGAGCCTATTTTTATTATTTACAAGTGAGGGTATCTTAATACTAATCTTATTCTAAGGGTTCTTAACAAATCCATTATTACTAACTACCTACATACTAAAATATCACAATTTAATTCTAAGATTACCCTAACATTATTTTTATTAACTAGTGTTATGCTACCCTACAAACTATTCTAAGATACCCTACATTATTTTTATTGACTATTCTTATGTTACCCTACAAGCTATTCTAAGATACCCTACAGTCTTATTATTACTAACAAACATAAAAAGTTTTAAGAATCTACATGTACGCGTTTTTGAATAATTAAACTTTAACTTTAATCGGTGATAACGTCACTGTAAACTCAATGCAAGAAAGTGACTAAATCCAAATTACATAAGTATAGACCAAAAATTAGAGCGTATTCAGAACTATTCATCATGAAAATTTCAGCATCATATATTTTGTATTAAAGGAGATATAAACAAAAACCAAAAAATCGGCTAATTCTTTGGTTATCCGACTAAATTCGAAAGACCACCAAAAAGCGACGGTTTCATACTTGTTGATGACATTCTTAATTTTACCCACTAACAAGTTTAAATACGTCACGTCTGTGTACACTCGGCTATAAAACTGTTTTGGGAAAATGAATTTATTTACTTTTTTTATTCTATATTATTAAAAATAAACACTTCCACTTAAATACCTACTTATTTAATGTGCGTCTATTGATAATTAATAATGTAATATTATATATTATGTAAATATATTATATCATCACCACAGCTCATATACGTCCCCACCGAGGGGTTCGAGCCTACCCTATGTTAGGGTGATTAGGCCTTAGTCAACCACGCTGGCCCAGTGCGGATTGGTCGACTTCACATACATCATTGAATTTCTTCGCAGATGTATGCAGGTTGCCTCACGATGTTTTCCTTCACCGTAGGAGCGTCGAATAAATGTACATATGAAATTTGAAACGAAAAACACATTGGTACATGACGGGTCTCGAACCCTGACCCCCCGATTGGAAGGCAAGTGCCGAGTCCACAGCGCCACCGACGCTCCAAATATATTATATATTATGTAATATTATATAAATCATAGCATAAAGAGTGTCAGATAAATGTATACCTACCTACATGAAATTCGTAAAATAAACACTTCCACTTAAATACCTACTTATTTAATGTGCGTCTATTGATAATTAATAATGTAATATTATATATTATGTAAATATATTATATATTATGTAATATTATATAAATCATAGCATAAAGAGTGTCAGATAAATGTATACCTACCTACATGAAATTCGTAATCAGTCCCTAGTGGAATCGTAGCCTTTTTTTAGGGCGGAGGAACCGCCCTAAAAAAATGCTGTTGTCGTAGGTGAAAATCTCTCCTGTGACGACTCCGACTTTATTTTTTTTAATTGCAGAAAGTTGGTAAACTAGCAAACTGCCCACCTGATGGTAAGTGGTAACAGTAACCTATAATACATGTAGCTCCTGTGAGATTCGCAGCAAAACTGCAACCCCCACAAGAACCGCAGTGTACGTTGCCAACTTGTGACACCAGATGTAAAGTCACAGTACCCAGTAATTTCACTGCCATATCTTACCCTTCAAACCGGAACACAGCAATGCAAGCACTGCTACTTTGCGGCAGAAATATATAAGATGGAGGTACCTAAGCAGACGACCCTAGTACAGAGTCTCCCTCCAGTAAAGTCTATGTCTAGTGTGCCGGAAAGCTCTTTACTTGGTCCGTTGGATAACTTATCTAACAAAAGCACGGCAGTTTATTTTGTACTAAAATTGCTATGAATGATACATTAATGACAATAAACTCAAAAACTCAATTGCCGTTATGAACGCGACTGTATCGACAACAACTGTTGTTTAATACTGTCAAGAATAGAATGTCATCAACAAGTATGAAATCGTCGCTTTTTGGTGGTCATTCGGATTTAGTCGGATAACCATAAACTTAGCCCATATTTTGGTTTTTTGTTTATATCTACTTTATTAATAAATGTATGAAGCTTTTCATGACATATATTTTGGAACATGCACTAATTTTTGATTCATACCCATTTAACTTGGCATTAATCAGTTTCGTGCATTTTGAGTTTAAAGTGACGTGATAACCAATTAAAGTTAAAGTTATATTATTTAAAAACGCGTATTCCCAGATTCATGAAACTTTTTATTTTTGATCGAAACAATAAGACCAATCAAATAACGTTTTCAGTGAGCTTCTATGTTTTCTCATTTAAGCGCAATAATTTTTTTTCGAGTTTTCTTCAATACGCGATTACTCCTAAACTGTAAATATTTTTGAAAATCAAATTATGTCACAAATAGGCACAAATTAAAAGCTACTCATGTATCTTTATTCAATGGGCGCACATTCGATGGTTTTGGAGAAACAAGTTTCAGCAAAACGTTACCCCAGCATGAAACGAAATATCTGTAAAACCCGATGGCCCACAAATTTCATTTTTGGCGCACATTTATGCACAAATATAAGCTATCCGCTCATATTTATCGCTCAGATTATTCGTTTAAAATCTTCCTGCTGGAAAAACGTTACCCCAGCAGGATTCGTTTTTCTCATTTTTTTCCAAAACGGAAACGCGCACAAATTTTTTATTTCGCGCACATTTATAGCAAATTACGCTCTAATTATTCATGAAACTTAATTTGGCCTAGGACACAATTTCCTGCTGGGGGAACGCACACGCGGGAAGCGGCACTCATAATCGCACGCGTAAACACAAACATATGGCAATATACGATGTTGTTCATAGAGATGCGAGACGGGAACACCGACGGACGCGGCGGTGCCATCCGCGGGCTCGGCCGTAAAAAACACGCCATTTCAAGCAAAGGCGTGTAAAATCGCTTCTCCGTAAACGCACTCATACAACGCCATATGTTTGAATTCTGTGCGGGCCGCGCCGCGCAACGCCCCGCGTCTCCGTAAACGAGGCCTCAGAGTTTGTCGCTTGCGCGTTTCAGAGATCTGTGTGGCCCGGCTGGGGATACGTTACCCCAGCCGGACCACACAGATCTCCAAAACCAAACGACAGCGAAAATCTGTTTGCTGATATAGATAGGCGGCAGTTTGTCGGACAAGTTTCAGAGTTTGTCGATCCACCATTTCAGAGCTCACCTGCATCAAAGTTGCTGCAACTGAGCTAGCTGGATCTCGAAAACAAAGCGACGTAGAGAAAATCTGTTTGCTGGAATAGTGAAGCGGTAGTTTGTCGGAGTTTGTCGAACAAATTCCACAGTTTGAGGTGTGGCTGACTGACCCCAGCCGGGCCACAAAAAAAAAAGTGTGAAAAATAGATTGTTTGAGTAGGTCGCAATAATGTCTAGTTTGTCGGCAAGTTGTGAACGTCAGGATGGCACATGTAGTGCCTTTTTTTTTTTCTCGGGGGGAAATGCGTAACCGCACCGTACCCGCCGTGGGCTAGACGGCGGGCGTGTGTGGGGCTCTCCTGGCAGAATACCAGGCCTACCCACTAAAACCCCCCGGTGTTCTCCCTGTCCTTATGGGCGCGCTAGGTAAGGTCCACACTGCGACTCCACGCGCCCGGGCAAGCCCGACCAACTGGTCGGGCTATCGCCAAGGGGGGATTGCCCGAGAACACCAGCGCAATCCCCAGACGGAGGGCCTTACGGCGGCGTGCACGGGGCCAACCGTGCACGCAGGCCTCCACGGCAGGGTCATTAGACGGGCATCGCTTGTGCGAATGCCCGTCTTCGCCTGCCTCTCCTGCGAGATTACGTCCTCGCAGAAGGAGGCGACAGCCTCCCATTCCGCCTCGCCACGGAGCATGGCCACGACCATGCTCGGCAGCGAGAGATTTCCGCCTCATCGCCAAGCCGGGCACACCAATAGTGTGTGCTCGGCAGTGTCGTCGGGAGCGTCGCAGTGGTGACACTGCGGCGTTTCCTCCCGACGGGCGCCCGGTGCAGGTAGTGACCGAAGCAGCCATGCCCGGTAAGTACCTGCACCATGCGGAATGTTAGGCTGCCGCCCAACCCACTCCTCCAAAACCGGACGAATCGCCTCGATCGTCCGGTGGCCGCCTGCCTCACCCCACTGGCGCAGAGCCTCCCTCTGCGCCAGGGTACGAACTCGCTCCACCTCCTGTGGAGCAGATCGTCCCCCCCGTTCTCGTACAGCGACCCGATGCCGATACACCTCCGAATAGACGCGTGCATCGACATCCCACGACGTTTGGCCCGCAAGAACGCAGGCCGCGCCGTGGCTGACCGTGCGATAGTCTCGCACGGCCCGGGTTGCTATGACCCTCTGTGGACGTCTCAGAAGGGCCACCGTACGGGGGGAGAGGCACTCCGCCCATATCGGGGCTCCATAGAGTGCCATCGACCGTATTACCCCGTGATACAGCCGACGGAAAGCCGATCCTGGTCCTCCTACGTTGGGGAGGACCCGCCCGAGTGCGGCTCCGGCGGCGCACAGCCGTGGAGCGAGGAGCTTAAAATGCTCCTCGAAGCTCCATCGGGAATCCAAAACCAGGCCGAGGTACTTAAAATGCGCCTCAACCGGTATACGGACCCCCTCCACTCGGACGCGGAGCCCCGATGGGATCCTGCGACGGGGGGCGTGGAATATCATAGCCCTCGTTTTTTCCACTTCTACCCCACCGACCAACTAGCATGCACAACTAGTTGTGCGGTTGAGAATGCTCGAGGGCCACATCCAGACCCAGGAGGCGGATGCGTCGGACAACCAAGGAGGTGCCGACCGACGCAAGGTGGGCCGCTTCCTCTCCCGTTTTCGCTTTCGCCGCGAACAGCGTGTCATCGGCGAAGCAGACGACCTCCAATCGTGGAAGGAGGTTGCCACGCAGGACCCAGTTGTACCCCAGGTTCCATAGTAGAGGACCCAGTACGGAACCCTGGGGTACACCTGCCGCCATTGCCCACGTATGGACGCGACCGTCCGGGCCCTCATAGAGAACTGACCTGCCTTCTAGGTAGTCCTCCACGAGGGCGCGGAGGTACGGAGGCACCCGGTGGAAACGGAGTGCCTCCTTTATGCACTCGTGGGGCAGGCTGTTAAAGGCTTTGCGGATGTAAAGAGACACCGCAACAACAGTCTCCCCACGAGCTGTGGCCTCCTCAGTCCACCTCTTAAGGAGGGCCACCGCGTCCATCGTGGACCGACCGGTGCGGAAGCCGAATTGGTTGCCTGCCAAGTCCGGCCCCCGGTCCTCCAGGTGCTCGACGATGTGGGAACCCAATATTTTTTCTAGGAACTTCCCTGCCTCGTCGAGCAGCACCACCAGCCGGTAACCAGACGGGGAATCCGCCGGGCGGCTCTCCTTCCTTAGTAGGCAGA
Organism: Schoenobius gigantellus; assembly: GCA_963935595.1. Classification (NCBI taxonomy): domain Eukaryota; kingdom Metazoa; phylum Arthropoda; class Insecta; order Lepidoptera; family Crambidae; genus Schoenobius; species Schoenobius gigantellus. Next base: position 40,431,062 of record OZ012541.1, on the reverse strand, counting down.
GCCTGGCCGCCTTCCACCGCCTGGGGAAGCGGCCCGAGGCGATGCACACATCGAGCACCGCCCGGAACCGCTCTTCGAGGTGTCCCAGGGCGAGGGCCAGAACCCTACTTGGGACACCGTCCGGCCCCGGCGCCTTCTTTTTGCGCCGGATCCGTTTCCTCACCGTGTCGAACGTGGAATTCGACAGGACTCCAGATCTCCACCCCTCGCATTGGTGCGGGAGGACCCCCACGCGGTGGACCATGCATTAAAGTCCTCCGCAACTAGCATAGGTACCGGGGCCGTCCTACGGACGACCCCCTCTAACGCAGCCAAGAAGACTTGGTAGTCCGCCCGGCTGCGATTGGGGGAGAAGTACGCCGAGACGATCAGCATTCTCCCCCACATGGCGGCAACGTAGCCAGTGCCCCTCTCTCTGAAAACGAGAGAGGGGGCTGTGCCACGCGCCACCCGCATTATGGCGGCGTAACCATCCGCCGCCACCAACCAATTTGACGATTGTGGCGGGACGTAATACGGCTCCGCCACAATCGCCAAACTCACTCCCCACTCCGCCGCGGTCTGACACAAGAGGTCTTGTGTCGCGGCGCAGTGGTTAATGTTCGCTTGGAGGAGCTTAATGGGACCACTAGGCATTGGCGGTCTCCATGGGCTCCTCCTGGACCGCGGCTGCGGCCGGTGCTAACTGTGGTGCCGGAGATGCCGGTGTTGCCGGGCTTCTCGGCGCCACGGTCACCTTTACCGGGGCCAAACGGCCCCTGACCAACTTTTGCGCCACGGTGGCCCTCTTGGGCACCGTCACTTCCGCTGCCGGCTTTTTCCGGCCACGCTTGGTGACAACGGTCCAGGGATCCTCTATATTCGCCGTGCTTGCCACGACCGACCCCAGAGGTAGACGGGTCTGCCGCAGACTTCTTTTTTACCACTCTTGCTTCTTTCGGCATATTGGCCGGTGGGGCAAGAGTGGTATTGACCGTCAGCGTTTTCTCTGACCGCTGCGGTTGTGGCTGCGGCTGCTTCACACGATCCGACGCCAGCGGTGGCCTGCGAATCGGGGCCGGCATTAGGCGCCCATCTATTTCGAGGCCCTCTAGTCGGGCCGAAACCATTGTACCCACTTGGGCCAGCAACTCCCGCTGAAGGAATTCAATACTCTCCAAGAATTCCCTCTTGGAGATTCGCTCAGCGGGGACGGCCCTGGCCGGCTGGGCTGCTGGCTGCTCCACCTCCGGAAGCTCCTCTAAATCGTCTCCCTCGGAGTCGGCAGCCTCCGGTTCGACGTTATCCACAATCGTGGGGGCCGCAACCACACAACGGCCCTTAGGGCGCTCGAGCCCCCGTTCCGAAAAGGCCCGACGAAGGGCTCTTAGCTCACCCTCAACGACGTCCAGCTGACCCCGGAGCCTCTTGTTGTCGGCTTGAAGCCGACGCACCTCCTCCGAGGTTTTCCTGGACGCCAGGGTGCGGACAATCTCCAGGAGCGAGTCGGAGGCGTCCTTAATTTCTTTCACGTAAGTCCCTTTTAAGTTCCGGGACTTACGTGTTACTCCTAACAGCGCATTCACACTTTCCTCGGGCTTGCCGCAAAGGAGCTCGGCAGTGGGCTCGGGAGAGCGCTTCCCCTTGCCTTTCCTCCTTTTTTCGGGGGACTCTGCAATCACCGACCCCTGGTCAGACTCTGACTCAGTATCGGCCTCAACGATAAAAAAGAAAACAAAACTAACCTATACGGAGGCGCGTTCAGAGCCTCTGGGTGTAATTGTCCGGTTGTTTTTTAACTCGCTCAAAGGCGTTGAACGGATTGCAGCAACCAAATCTTTTATCTCCCTCTTTCACATGATTTTTTTATTTCTCTCTCTTTCTAGTAGATGACATTATAGAATATGGCCGCCAATATCATCCAATCACGTAAGAGTATTTCAGTCATAAACGTCAGAGCGTTTTACAACCATCAAATTCGATGGTTGTTCGCTCGTTGTTCGGTTGTAACTCGCGCCGACACTCAAAGGTCTTGAACGAGCGGTTGTTTCACACGGTTGTCACGCTCGAAGGCATTGAACGGGGTTAGAGCGAAAAGTTGTACTTCGCGCGAAGGCTCTGAACGCGCCTCAGCCATAAGAATAACTAATAATACGAGTATAGAAGCGAATCTTCTTTGTGGGTGCGCCAAATGCCGCTATTTGCATACCTACAGCGCCCTTCCCCCTGTAACGCCCCGCAGTAGTCTGCGGACGCCGCTAGGGTCACCACATGGACGTATGGTTACCACTACAATATTTTTTATATAGGTACCTCCATATTTTACATTAAATGAGAAACTGAGCATACACCAAGTCTTATTGATTTTGTACTTCAAGTGTAGCGAGCGAGCGACTATCTTTAGCAATAGTACGCACATTTTTAGTTTTTTTGATTCCGTAGTTTGTTATAACTACGGACCTATTTTTGATTAATTGAGCTTAATCCCTACACTTCGAAAATAAAATCATTAAAATGTTTCGAATTTCGATGTACAAAAATGTTTTGTAATTTAGGTATCGTACCTACGTTTATAGTCCAAGAGTTGAAGTTATGAATGTACTAATGGATAAAACCTAAGCTCACTTTTTACTATCAGACCAACATTTTCACTTGAAAAAAAATCTGTTGTTTCATAATTTTAATCAAGTATTATTTTTTTTTCTTTTTTTAAAAACGTCGCCCCACACTAGGATTTTCTCGTGTCGTGGGTGCAGTTACAAACATAGAATATCACATGCACATACGCCCAGACCGGAACAAATTTCTGTAGGCCATACAAAATATCTGTCCCATGCGGGAATCGAACCCGCGACCCGTTGCACAGTAGGCGATCACTCGACCTCTGCGCTAACCGTGTTGTCGAGTCGTCGTGTCGTCGATTGTATTTAAATTTTATATGGAACAGTGACAAAGGTCAATAAAAATATATGTAATATAGCAGTCCTACCAAAGTGGTCTCGCGCCCACTCATAACCAGAAACTCATAACTAGAATAAAATGTGGCGACTCATAACTGACTTGAGGACCCACTCATAACCATGGTTATGAAATATATTTTAAACTTATAAAATATTTAATTTAGAGGAGCAACTCATAACCGAACATAAAAAAAGCAAACACCTAAGCTGTGAACTACTTTGAAGTACATTTGAGACCAATAGTGCTTGCTTACTATTATATACTTGCATACTAATTTTAAAGTAGGTACTCTTTGTTTTATTATTTCATACTAAAAGGAAATATTTAGTTACAGTACAAACGGCAACACAGTCTTAACTGTCATTTCAAGACGCAATTCACAAAAAATCCAGTATTACCCGTGGTACTACTCACGTGTCCGGTAGTACTACGGGTGATTAATTTTGCCTGTAGTACTACTTTTTATCTTTGACAATCAAAGAAAGCCATGTAGGTATGTGGATAACTATCGGTTTTAATATTTATATTATTTTGTAAAAATTAAGGAAGGCTTTAATAAAACTATTTTAAAAGCAAATTTAACGCAACTTTCGATTGCGAGTCATTTCATTTTTTAACCGACTTCACAAAAAGGGGGACTTTATCATTTCCATTGTATGTTCTTTTTTTACATCTGCTACCTCATAACTGTGTCATTTATTAACCGATTTGGTAAATTCTTTTTTTGTTTGAGGGGGTATAGTTCTGGATTAGTCTCATTGTCACCAAATCCGGGATCGGGCATCAAAAAATACCCGTAGTACTATACTAACAGTAGTACCAACGGTAGTACCACGGGTAAGCACTAAACAAATCTTAGTGCGAGGAAGGCATAAATAGTTTCTCTCCGTGACATCTTCAACAAAAATAACAATATTGAGAAATTGAGAATTAGTTTGTCCTGATAGCTACATCTCATCTACTCTTTCAAGCGCCGCATAAGAGAATACTATCTATCCAAGCCCTAAAATTATGATATATAAAAATTTAATAATATTCATATTATTTGTGTTATAGGTATTTCTACATTTTTTTATTTAGTATGTTATATAGTATGGTTTTATTTTTATATATTTTTTTACTATTTGATAGCCTTCTAAGCTGCTATACCTACACGCAAATTGTAATATATGAAAACTTCTCCTTTTGCAGGCCTGCTGGAATAAATTTCATTTATAAAATAAGCAGATCCTTTTTAACGGACTTCAACAAAATAGATACAGTCGAACATAGAAGCTCTTCCTTCTTCAAAGTTGGTTAAAAAAGGAGGTTCTCAGTTTGACCTGTATGTTTGTATGTATGTTTGTCCGCGGTAATCTCGCGTTTGGCTTAATTCGATTTTCACGCGGTTTTCAGAAAAGTATTTGTTACATTTAGGATAAGGTTTTGGTATTTTAAATTAACTAAAAAGATTGAAAATATTTTTTTACAAAAAATAAAACCGACTTCAAAAACACCATAAAATCATATAAAATATCTATAAGAATACAAACAACATCACAGTTTTATATTAAAGTCGGTGCCAAGCAATCACCTAGAAAATCTTAAAAATATAAGTACTAGTTAAAATTTGGCACGAACTTCAATATATATTTTGTAAAAAAATTACATTTTGTCTTCTGTATTATTGTGCAGTCTAATTTTCATGCGGGAGAGAGATTACACACCGCAATAGCCACCCTCACCTTGCCGACCTGCAAGATGCCTCTTTACACCTCTTTTATACCAAGCTTTTTACTTTGATTTAAAATATTATTCACCCTTTTTTGTTAATGTTGTTAATAATTATTAAAGTGACTGTACAGAATTGTGTGGTTGTGTTGGTTATGAGTTTCGTCTTCTCACATCAGCAGTTATGAATGGGACCTTTACGTATTGGTTATGAGATTTTTTGTTATGAGTGGGCGCGAGACCACCAAAGTTTCTCATAATTAAAATTATACCACGACGTTGCATCCTCGAGATTTATATATTAACCAGGTAGTCCACTTTCCAATGTACCGGGCACCAAGCACAATTTTAGAGCGAAGACATAAAAATAAAAAGATAGGTAGGTAGTTTTAGTATTATTCACCCGCTTGCGCGATGTTACGTCGTTTGACTCATTCGCTTTCTTTGTGCGGGCATCACAGCATCGGAATATTAAAGATCAAAGTTTTATTATTTTATAACTTTATTTTTAGTGTGTTGTGTAGTTGTTATAGATATCAATATGTGTAAATGAAAACGTAAGTATTCTAAGCAATATATTAAGGAAAAGATTCGTAAACTAGAGAAACGTTTGCGTCACCGCCGCCGCCGCTGCGAGCATTTTGATGGTGCTGGAAGTACCTATGTAAGTTTAAATTATAAGTGTTTATTGTTTATTATATTGTATTATTTTTTCGACACGTTCTCATCTTTGCATTTCGTTCGTTTAAACAAAACTTTATTTCGTGTTTGTTCGAATCAGTAGATTATATTTAGCTCACTAATTAATTTCATTTTGAAATTTATTGAGCAACAAAAAGAGCCTTGCTATTTGCGCATTGCCTAACGTTACTGTTTAATTAGAAAATATTCTGTATACAGTGTTAAATAAAATGGTATCCGCAGAATACCAGCGTCAAAGCACTCTGTGCCTCTGCATGCGGGGCCTATTTGGCCTAAAATCTATCTGAATATATATTTATATTTTTTTGTTCCATTGTGTGTTGTATTTTTTGTACCAAATAAACGTCTATTCAAGCAATAATTCATAATTACTAAAGAACCGTGAATCGGCACTTTGAAAGACGCCTTGTACACGTGTTTAAGTGTTATTATTTCTTTATATTTATAGAACAGTGTGTCTTGGAACTATGATGCGATTATAGTCACGCACAGTAGTACGATGCGATTGTAGTCATGTTTTTTGGTCAGATTTATTGGTACCGTGACGCGATCACGGTCTCGATCACAACACTTCGTGTCATGATTCGATAATGACCTAGCTTATTTTTTCAACAGAATGTTATTATTTCTTTATATTTTATAGAACTGTGTGCCTTGGAACTATGATGCGATTATAGACACACAGTACTACAATGCGATTGTAGTCATGGTTTTTGGTCATATTTATTAGTACCGTGACGCGATTACGGTCTCGATCACAGCACTTCCTGTCATGATGCGATCATGACCTAGCTTATTTTTGAAAGAATGTTATTATTTCTTTATATTTTATAGAACAGTGTGCCTTGGTACTATGACGAGATTATAGTCACGCACAGTACTACGACGCGATTGTAGTCATGTTTTTTGGTCATATTTATTAGTACCGTGACGCGATTACGGTCTCGACCACAGCACTTCCTGTCATGGTGTGAGCATGACCTAGGTTATTTATTCAACGGAATGTTATTATTTCTTTATTTTTTAATAGAACAGTGTGCCTTTGTACTATGATGCGATCATAGTCGCGCACAGTACTACCACAATATAGAGAATGGTACTACGATGCGATTGTAGTCATGTTTTTTGGTCATATATATTAGTACACAGGCTGAGGATAGCCTCGCAGAATATGACTCGCCTCGTAGAATATTACTAATGTTACTCGCCGACAAACTACTTCGTAGTTTTGTGTTTATGTTTATAATAGTACATTTTGTTAAATAAAATAAAATAAAAATCTATTGAGAGGATGAATTGGCTTCAGTGTGTTATCATACATCCCATATGTTCAGTCAGTGGTTCATGTGACTGTAACTTGTAATGAGTGACAACCTAGTAATGTACAGGTGATGATATCAGAAGCATCAGCCAAGTGTCCCATACCACCCACTAGCTCTCAGGTACGTGTAAATGATGTTAACCCTCCAGCAACCAATTTATTTGAGAATATTTTAGAGGTCTTGGGATCTCAAAAGGGAAACACGAGCTTTTCGGAACAAAAATCCAGGATGAAATCTCTGAACGTTGGGGTCATATATTGTGCGGAGGCTTAAATAAGGATTAAAAGAAAGAGTTAGAGGGCAACATCTTCATACCTGAAAACTTTCAATTAGTTAAAACACCCAAATCGAATCCTGAAATCACTGCTGTGTTACTCAAAGAAATCAGCTTATATTGGACCTTCATTATAAAAACACGCTTAATCGAAGGAAATTAATAATGTATTCATTAGATTATAAGTTTAAAAAGATATTGCACGTGTACGAAGTGATTCATTTCTCTTTGGCGGGAATCTCACTAATAAAATTAAAGCATCGAAGTTGGCAGAAATATCGACTCCAAATCAAGAAAGTTCCAGCGGCGAGTACTTCTTCTTCTAATAGGCCTTCAGTCAGCCAGCAGGGAAACTGCAAAGCTCCACCGCGTCAAATGCCACGCACGCAGAGACGTGGTTAGGCGTGGAGTCACTCGTACCATTAATCTGCGAGGAAAGCACCTGTAGTAGATCGATATCAGACAACGAAGTCTCGACCAAAGGCGCCGATCAAAACATAATAAAAAAAAACTTATTATTATTTTGGTACTTAAATGAAAATATTTTATTCACACCAAAAAAAAAAAATACAATCGATCAAGTTCTCTTATGAGTTGTAACGGGTAAAACGGATTACAAATTTCTTTTTAAGAAACCGAATCTCAAAGATGTTTACCTATAAGTTCACGTTTTTCACAGTCAAATATTGTGACATTACGTTATGAAATTAAGAAGTTATACTAAATGAGAGCAGTAAGATGATGCAATGATGAATTAGATCAATTTATATATAAACTAACTAACATAATATTTCCCTCCTGTAATGCTCTTTTCTTGCTAATTGTCAAAATTTGGGAAAAGAAAACAAATTTAATCCTTGACTTATTGAAATAATAAGCTTTATATGTTTACATACAGTTTCCTTATGCATAAGCATAAGAGAACAATACAATTATAAGCCAGCCATCATAATAATAGTCAGATACAATCATATCCTTAGAGTTGTAAGTTAAATTAAAGAGAATCAGGTACCTATATTATAATAGATACAGAAATCTATACAATCAAAGGGCAGAATGGTTCGGGATTTTTTATCAATCTCGGTATCAAACTAATATATCTAAAAATTGGGTACAAATCTGGGTAATTGAATACACCAAATGAAAATGTTTTGTTTCTTTTTTTTAAGATTAGCCTTCCCCGTAACGGTGGTTAGTGGATCGTACCTTCGACTTTAAGTTGTTGCGATCACGGGTCGGTGATACTGTACTCCAATTCCTTAGATTTTATATGTTTTAGATATGTAATTCCACAGAATTCTTCCTTGTTATACTAGTTGTTTCTTATTTCCTCCACTGAAAAGCCAGACAGCCAAGCCTTAAGGGCCCTGGAGATTCATAGTACGGTGTTGGGTTAAATATATGTAACATGTCTATGAGCTCGGGGCTCTCACACTGGGTTTTACAAACATATTTTTTAATAAATTGTTATATTTTGTTGTTTGTTGGATTATAAAAATAACATATGGAGGATAAAGCACCTATTTTGTGTACAACTACTACCATTAATTCAAAGAAAATAGCCTTTGTGAGTTATTTGCCAAGGAGTGATCTGAAACTTTCTATGGTGAAAATCTAGAATATTTATAACATGAAATCTGTAAATATTGTTCATTAATCCACCAAGATGCCGCTTACTATCAGGTTTTTTTTTATGAAATAGGGGATGTAAAAGACGGATTTTGGGAATATATTATGTGTTTGAAAAAATAAATCCTACCTACCAAAAAACTTAATAAAATCTGTTCTAAATCAAAAAGAAAATTCAAGTAATTAAGATATACCTAAGGTACCTTGGTAATTAGCGTAAGTACTTAAATTATTATAACAAATTGATGAATCATTCGGAGAATCCTTATTATTTATAGCTAAATATGTATTGCGTGTCCTGAGCCTTGATCTCGAGCTGGAAACGGAACCTCGAAGGTCGCGTGCACTTGATATGTTCCAACGAAACTATTTCGTAATTTTTCTTGAATAAAATGAAAAGCAGGAGAAATGATATACTTCGATTATAACTAGGGATTGATTTTTCTAAGGTCAAGGTTGGTAAAGGAATCACACCCATAATACCCCAACCAGTTACACCACCTATGAAACTCTTGTTATGAACTATCAATTTAGATGTCTATTTTTTAGCCACTATGCATTAATCGTCGAAACATTATCTTAGATTTAAATTTGAGCAAATAACTTAAGAATTTCAATGTCTTCCCTTTGCACTTGCTTCAGCTTCATACATTATCTCTAAGCTTTTGAAACCCATATTATCTTATCTTAGAAGTCTAGTTTACTATTATAAATTATTTAGGTGATTTTCTGTGCCTTGGAAATTCTTATCAAGATTCTATCAAGTGTCTATCATGCGTAATAAAACTCTTATTCACTGATTTAGATTTTGTTATAAATTATAAAAAAAGTCAACATATACCGAATTAACGACAAACTTTCTTTTTTCTCTCACTTCTAATCAAAAATTTCTCAAAATACTCAAACATCCTACCTGGTTAATATATAAATCTCGAGGATGCAACGTCGTGGTATAATTAATGGTTAAACAAACTTACCTTTGTGATGTTTGACCATAATTATACGAGACGTTGCATCCGAAGAGATTTATACTCCCTCCCTACCCATTATTTGCTGTGTTGCAAATAAATACCCAATGTTTTTGAGAAATTTTGCTCTAAAGGAATGAGTCAAACGACGTAACATCGCGCAAGCGGGTGAATAATACTAAAACTACCTACCTATGTTTTTATTTTTATGTCTTCGCTCTAAAATTGTGCTTGGTGCCCGGTACATTGGAAAGTGGACTACCTGGTTAATATATAAATCTCTTCGGATGCAACGTCTCGTATAATTATGGTCAAACATCACAAAGGTAAGTTTGTTTAACCATTAATTATTCCCGACTTGACAAAAAAAATCCCATACTTACAGAGTTTCAAAATTGCACTACAATGACAGCTTTAGAAACTCGATACATTATATGGTATTAGCTTTGACATGTAATGAATATTACGAATAAAACGGTATCTGTATCTAGGGTAGGTATTAAAAATAATTTTAAAGTATTCAATCATTTTTATTTAAAAGGTTTCAATCTAACAGAAATATTTACAAATGTCTGATATTTATAAAAGATGGCGTTTTTGTAGATGATTTGAAGTTTCGTTTATTAAACTTCAGCGCGTAGTAAATACGCATTCTTATAAAAAGCTTAATCAGGTAATCAATAGGAAAACATTCACAAGGTACCTGAAACACACGGTGCGCGCCTTGACTGGCGATTCCGTTGAACGGAAATCAAACAGTAGGTAAATAACGTGGCCTTGAGCGCTCGACGGCCGGGAGTTTCGCTTCTATACTCGTATTATTAGTTATTCAAGCCTCAGCTCCAAAATGATGTGTGCGTTTTTTTTGTTTTTAATAAAATTTAACGGCCTGGCTACTAGGCTTTTGGGCAACTATAGTGTTAGGATGTATTTGCTTTCTAATTAACATCAGGCGGTTTTTTTTTGTAAATAAAAAATGTTTTGTTGTGATACTCGGGTACCCGGGTTTTTCGTCAAATATTACCCGCGTTTGAAAACACTCAAATACCCGGGTATACCCGACCCGGGTACCCGGTTCCGAAAACCCTAGTCTAAAACCAAGCCGAGGTACATGAAGTGCGCCTCGACCGGTATACGGACCCCCTCTAGTCAGACTCAGACCTAAGAGACGTCGAGGGCCACGTCCAGGCCCAAGACGCGAATGCGTCGGACCACCAAACAGGTGCAGGCCGACGCACGGTGAGCCGCCTCCTCCCCCGTTTCGGCTTTTGCTGCGACGAGCGTGTCGTCGGCAAAATTATTCACATCAAGATTACGTTATAAGTAAAAGTTTTAGTGTAAAAGTTTATTTTTTCTTCTTAGCGCATTTAAATAAAAGCTTGTTTTTAAAAAGGTTTTTTTTGTTTTAATTTATTTTTTACCTTTTAGTTATCACACGCCACGTTTCTCAGTCTGTTCATCTCATTCAACGCATCATTGTTGCAAGGTCGCCGTTGCTGGAACGTCTATACAGAATTTCAGCTCAATCGGTTAAAGATATCTACTTCAAAATTGTTTTTTTTTTGTTTAGAAGTTCGCAATATTGGAATTATAGTGACATCACTTTATTTTGCACGTTACTCTTAGCAAGACCTTTTATTTGATACCCATATTGTAGGGGTGCATTAAAAATAATTGGTCCGCCATCTTGGGTATACCGCCATCTTGGATTTAAAATGACGTCACATAGTCAACCATGTATTGTCATCCAAACAAACAAGCATAAAGGACAAACATTGATTTTTATTTATAATCAATGATTTTTATTTCAGATTATGTATATTTTTTATTTATTTAGGAAAGTTATTGTACCTATTTGGTACTTTTAAATTGCGTTAAGTCATAGTGTAATATGGCGTATTATGCGGGAAATCGTATTAAGCTGGTTTCACTGTATTTGGGTTTTCAATTAAACAAAAATAATAAATGTTTAATATAAGGAACAGATTCCGTACGCTAACATTATTAACAATGAATTATTTGTCAGTGAAGTTGTTATCCCGGTGTTCTTAGAAGCAAACAGACGTATTACTTACCATTACTCATAGAAGCAAAATTTTAAAATTTATTTGCCTACGAATCCCAATGATATTTTTATTATGTGTTGTATATTTCACTAGGTACTATTTAGGTACAGTTAATTGGCATAGGTTCCAGAATGATAGTTGTAGGTATAAACGTGTTATGACAATGCATCGGCCAGCCTGACGTCAGAATGGCAGGTGTAGGAGAATTTTTAATTTACATTCAAAGGATTAAGGTACAGTTTATCTGTGTATAGGTACTATTTAGAACAGTTTAGGTACCATTGTTCAAAATATATTTCATCGAGATTTAAGGCACTACATGTGCCATCCTGACGTTCACGGCAAGTTTCAGTTTGTCGCCTGCGCGATTCAGAGATCTGTGTGGCCCGGCTGGGGATACGTTACCCCAGCCGGGCCACACATCTCGAAAACGAAACGACCTAGTGAAAATCTGTTTGCTGATATAGATAGGCGGCAGTTTGTCAAAGTTTGTCAGACAAGTTTGAGTTTTCATCGGGCTCGCGTTTAAGGGGGCTGTGTGGCCCGGCTGGGGTAACGTTACCCCAGCCGGGCCACACAGGTCTCCAAAACCAAACCACATAGCGAAAATCTGTTTGCTGATATACCTAGATAGGCGGCAGTTTGTCGGACAAGTTTCAGACTTTGTCGATCCACCATTTCAGAGCTCACCTGCAGCAAAGTTGCTGCAACTAAGCAAGCTGGATGTCGAAAACAAAGCGACGTAGAGAAAAACTGTTTGCTGGAATAGTGAAGCGGTAGTTTGTCGAACAAATTCCACAGTTTGAGACATGCGCATTTCTGAGATATGTGTGGCCCGGCTGGAGAAACGTTACCCCAGCCGGGCCACCTGGATCGCGAAAACGAAACGACGTAGCAAAAATCTGCTTACTGACAAAGATAGGTAGTAGTTTGTCGATACATTCTTCAAAGATTCAGAGTTTGTCGACGCCTCAATCCAAAGAACGAAAGAATTCTTTATTTGGGTAAATAGTCTAGGAGCCTGGAGTCCCAAATGTGCGAGGTTTCGTTATTTTTTATGTTTTATGTGTACGGTTTACACCACACAACATACAGGCTAAGGTACAATTTCTTGCGTATCAGCATTTTACGCCACTACGTAATGTGATTGTAATTAGAGGCAGTTAGCCGAACGCCACCAACTAACAAACACATTGTTAACATAAATAAACTATAAACAAGTGACGTCGTTTAACTCAACCATAACAATCATAAAGGTGTAGGACAAGAACCCTACATCCTTTTTGGTCCTTCGAGGAATAACTAAGTGGTAAATCAGGTATTTGTTTTTTCTTTTTTTACGCGGTAGCGAACCGGTTTGTCTCGCCTCCCACAAGCGGGTCTCACCAGGCAGATTGAGGAGGCGTATATATCGTGTGAGGAAAGAGAGCATTGCGTACCTAAGTGCTACCACATCAACGAATTAACCTTTGAAAAACTACCATTAACTTACCAACATGAGCAACATCGAAGATTTATTAGCTAACCAAAATCAGGTCATCGAGGCTATACACCAACAATTACAAAACTTCAAAAAAGATTCAGTTAAACGCAAAACCCTAACTTATATCAAGAAGAAACTAGATCTACTAGATTCTTACTGGGCTGAATTTCAATCTAACCATGTCAAACTATGTGCGTTTGAAGACAGAGAAGATGTTTATTTTTCTGAAAACTACTATCAACAAACAGAAAATTTTTACAATGAAGTGCGAACAGTTATCCAGCAATCAAAAACAGCAGAACCAGAGAAGAGGGAGACATCACCTTTGTTCCCGAAAGTACAAGTAAGTGAAACGGCATCTGAAACAGCAACTTTTGGCGAATCGTCGAGCTCTTATCAGCAACAACAGCCACACAAGTGGAAATCAGCTACTCAAACTACTTCTCAAAGTAACTCTAGCAAAACGGAAGAAATGCTGCGGCAACAAAAAAGCAACTTCAAAGCCTTTTCAAGAACACTGGCTGCTATTGACTTAGAAGAAGTTAACGAAAACTGGGAGTTTGAAGATACCTTAAAAAACATTGAGTCAAGATGAAAAACAATAGATTTGCTACATTGGGGGCTGGATAGTGAAATTATAGAAGAACAAGAAGAATACGAAAAAATATTTGAAAAGTATGAAAGGCAGTATAATTCAATTAAAAAAGCTCTCAATATCAAAATGTGGTCTGCATCACATAGAGAAAAATCGACACCCGTAATTCTCATATCACAAAAATTGGACACGGACACCTATAACGATTACATTGAAAATCTGAAACAACCAAGAGAGCTGCCGAGCTTAACTGAGTTTTTACAATTTTTGGAAACAAAATTTACATCTTTGGAGTCATCACGCCGAAAACTAGAACCATGAACAAGTGACCAGCAATATCGTGGTTCATTGAACAGTAAATTTCAACATTCATACAAAGCCTTTAGCGCTAGTCAAAATCTCAACTCGAAACCGAAAATACCTAATAATTCAACAAACAATAATTATTATTCAACATTAAGCAAGCCGACATCAAAAAGCGTTCCAAGTTACGTAAGGTTACCTAGGTACTTGTACTTTGTAAAAAAGGAACATGGATTATTCCATTGCACCGACTTCATCAAGTTACCATTGAACGACCGCCGCAAATTGATTGCGAAACATAGCTTATGTATAAATTGTTTATTTGATCACAAGGGCAAGCAATGCAAATCGGAAAAAAGATGCCGGGAATATAATGAACAATATCATACACTTCTTCATCTAGATTTACCTAAAAACAATATATGGAAAAAACTAGCAACCAAACACTACAAACTCCAGCAGTCATGCTTCTTTTGAACAATTATGTCAGAAACACTTTTGGCGACCGCTCAAGTCAAGGTCAAGGCCAACGATGGTTCTGAGATCGTCCTGCGAGCACTGATTGATCAGGGCTCACAAGTTTCCCTTATTACTGAAAACGCAGCCCAGATGCTGGAATTACCACGACAAAAATGTAAAGGTGTAATTTACGGTGTCGAAGTGAGAGAAAATAACTGTAATGGTGCTATAACTATCATATGTACATCTATGTTCAGTAATCATACTTTCCCCTCAGAAGTTTACGTGATGCGCAATTTAATTAACAGTCTACCAAGGCGATCGTTTACAAAACCATCAACATGGACACATCTGGAAGGTCTTCAATTGGCTGACCCAGATTTCAACATCAGTAGACCCGTTGACCTACTTTTCGGGGCTGACATTTATTCTAAAATTATCCTGGGAGGAATAATTAAGGGAGAAGAAACACACCCCATCGCACAACAATCCCTTCTTGGCTGGATTTTGTGTGGTAACATGAGATCGTATCAATGTAATGTCATTCTAAATAATTTGGACGACATCAGCAGATTTTGGAATATAGAAGACATCACGGAGACCTCTCAAATGTCTGCGGAAGATCTTAACTGCATACAACTATACAACACAACTACAAGACGACAAGAAGATGGTCATTATGTTGTAAGGCTGCCATTACACTCGGACATCAACGAAAAAATAGGTGAATCGAAAAAGAAAGCTGCTGCACAATTTCATCACCTATAACAAAAATTTAAAAAAAAAACCAAAACATAGAGAAAAGCTACAAACTATTTATGTCAGAATATGAACAACTAAATCACATGCGACCTTGTAATAATAACACGAAACCTAACTATTATTTACCGCATCACTGTGTGCAACGTGCAGAATCATCAACAACAGCTTTGCGCGTTGTTTTCAACGCATCCGCGAAAACAAAAGTTTGAATGATTTGATGTACCGTGGACCCAACTTACAAACAGATCTTCAATCTATAATTTTGAACTGGAGAGTATACAAAATTGCAATTACCGCGGACATCGAAAAAATGTTTACGTTGACGATGAAGACCAAAAATACCAAAAAAAAATGTGGAAAAAGTCTTCTGATCAGCAATTAAACGAGTACGCGTAAGGACCGTCACATATGGAACTAAAGCGGCTCCATTTTTAGCTATGATGACTATAAAACAGTTAGCTAACGATGAGAAAAACAAGTACCCGGAAGCTGCAGCCATCATAGAAACATCTTTTTACATGGATGACCTTCTTTATACTTTCGACGACCTAGAAACTGCCATACGCATCAAAACTGACCTCAAAAACCTACTTAAGTCCGGTGGGTTTAACTTACGGAAGTGGTCATCAAACGACTGCAATCTTTTAGATGACAACCCTGTAAATAATGAACAAGAAGCATACAAATTTCGACACCAAGAATCAACAAAAACCTTGGGCCTAAGATGGAGTCCTAAAGAAGACAGCTTTACTTTTCAAATAACAATCGATATAAACTCTACAAAGCGGGTCACAAAAAGATTGTTATTGTCAGCATATTCTAAAATTTTCGACCCCATAGGGTGGTTGTGCCCTTTAACTACAAAATTAAAACTTATATTTCAACAAGTATGGCGAGAAAACATAAGCTGGGATGATGAGGTAACTGAAAACATAAAGAAAGAATGGTCTAAAATTAAAAGTCAATTAACAGAAGTCAACGAACTACAAATACCAAGATGGTTACAAATTAAAAAACAAGATGAAATAGAATTACATGGGTTTTGCGATTTATCTGAAAATGCCTACGCCTGTGTAGTCTATTGCAAAACAAGTCAAAATTCGACAGTAATAGTAGCTGAAAAGTCACGACTAGTACCATCAAAGAAAATTATTTCACTTCCGAGCCTTGAACTGTGTGCTGCGCTCCTCCTCGCCACTCTTATGAAAAAGATTCAAGAATGCTTACCTAATCACAAAATAACTTTATATGGCTGGTCTGACTCCACTACTGTGTTAGGGTGGCTTCACGGAGATCATAACCGCTGGAAGACGTTCGTATCAAACAAAGTGAAAAAAATAGTTGCTACAATGCCGGCGCTACGTTACGTCATCGGACAACCCCGCTGACTGTGCCAGCCGAGGCATAACTCCAACTCAATTGAAAAAACACCCCCTATGGTGGCACGGCCCCCTGTGGCTGCAAACTTTTCAACCTGAAACAAAAAACGACAATATTAATTACCAAACAAATTAAGAGACAAAAATTAATCAGCAGCTACAAATAAACGTCACGACGAAACGTCATAGATCTGACGTAATCGCCGATATACTTACGCGAAACAGCTGCTTGGGTCGAGTTACACGACTCGTCGCATGGATACTACGAACGGTGTCGCGTGACAAACATCGGCCGAACTACCTAACTATACCGGAACTAACAAAAGCAAAAAATATTATTATAAAACAAATACAACTTACCTCATTTGAAGACGACATCTCCAACCTAGAACAAAGTAAAGAAGTAGATAGAAAAAGCAAGCTCCTACCTTTAAGCCCTTTCTTAGATCGAGACGGACTTCTTAGAGTGGGCGGACGTATCAACAACGCCAACCTCCATGAAGATCAAAAACATCCTATCATAATTCCACACGAAGGTCACTTCACTAATCTTTTAATTGATCGATTTCACCTGATCACATTTCACGGAGGAGCTCGCCTTACGACAGCAAACATAAGAAAACATTATTGGATTATAGGCGGCATTAGGGCTGTCAAAAAACGACTACACGACTGCGTGAAGTGTAGGAAACAAAATCCGATCAAACAACAACAGCTGATGGGAGACTTACCTGCTACACGATGCAACCCTACAAGGCCGTTTTACCACACCGGCGTAGACTACACTGGGTACATCGATGTAAAAACCAACAAAGGCCGAGGAGTAAAAACAACAAAAGGTTATGTGGCTGTCTTCGTTTGTATGGTGACGAAAGCAGTACATCTGGAATTAGTGTCGGACCTCAGCTCATCATCATTTCTATCAGCCCTGCGAAGATTGGCTGCCCGACGAGGAGCCCCGCGACACATGTATAGCGACAATGGCACCAACTTCGTCGGAGCCAACAAAATCCTGAAACAAGAATATGTCAACCTGAAAGAACTACTGGATCCCCAATTTTTCACAGACATAACAGATATGCAAATAGAATGGCACTTCAACGCGCCATCATGGCCGAGCGCAGGAGCACTTTGCGAGGCTGCGGTAAAGAGCTTAAAATACCACCTCCGCCGTGTCATTGGCGAACAGAAGCTTACCTTTGAAGAGTACTCAACACTTCTAGCCCAACTTGAAGCATGTCTGAATAGCCGACCGTTGTTACCACTCACTGAAGACCCTGACGATCTGGATTACTTGACGCCATCACATTTTTTTCCAAATGGTCCCACCCTAACTATAATTGAAACTGAAACTGATGAGCGCACACGATGGCAACTTGTACAAAAAAATTACAAGGACATTTGGAAGCGGTGGGAATCGGAGTATTTATCTCAATTATCACCACGCAGCAAATGGCGGCACACTCGCGAAAACATGACCATCAATGACATCGTAATTATTCACGACGCCAACTTACCAGCAGGAAAGTGGGCTCTAGGAAGAGTGATCCAGTTACATCCGGGAAAGGATGGACACGTTCGAGTGGTAACCATTAAAACAAAAAATGGAACAATAAAACGTCCAATTACCAAACTGTCGAAACTACCTGTCTCGAATCCAAAAAGCAAAGAAAAACACGTCAAATTAAAATAAAAGGAACTAAAGAACAATGAAAACACCAAAAGGAACTAAAGAACAACCAACAAAATTCTGAACAAAAACAAGACAGTAATAATTCTGGAAACCGACGACCAAACAGAGGGTCAAGCAACTTGATATGGTATATGTTATCAATCTTGGCAATAATTACACCTGCTTATGCTAATTACAGCCTCACAAACATACATAGTAGCCTAGGCCTCTATTTGGACAAGACAACGGACATGCATCTTATGCGTGATGAGTGGAAGCTTATTGTCTATTATAACATGGAGCCTTATTGACATGGAATTTAAACATTCAAAAACTACATTACTAACTGGAGAAACTATATGTACAAATTCTGAGAAACGCAACCAGTGCGACGTCATCCTGCAACAGCTACGTCACGCCTACGCTGAAGTAAACTACTACAGTGATATGCTCCTCAGTCAGCATTTGACAAATTCAAGGCGGAAGCGCCGAGGCCTCATCAACGGCGTCGGTTACATCGCAAACAGTTTGTTTGGCCTACTCGATCACCAATTCGCCGATAAATACGAAAACGATATAAAACTGATTAAAGAAAACGAAAAACATCTCGTCCAGCTATGGAAAAACCAAACCTCGCTTGTGGAAGCTGAAAACAATTTATTAAAAAGAGTTGAACAAACTATAGCACGACAATACAAAATGTATAACCAACACATTATCGAACTCGATAAGGCTGCGAACACAATGACGGCTGAATTGAAAAATATGAAGATACTTAGCGATTTCACATTGACATCTATCATTGCTAACAATATTTTAGAGAATTTAAAAGGACTCCAGGAAACACTTTTGGATACAATAACTGAAATTCATTATGGAAAATTTGATATTCATCTATTGAATCCGAAACAATTAACAAAAGAACTGAACATTATTTTGGGACATCTCTCAAGCGATTTAACTTTGCCAATTGACAATATACAAACAAATGATTTACGAACACTTTACCATTTGCTGAAAGTAAAAGCAAGGATGACTACGAACTATTTTATTTTCGAACTCAAAATTCCGCTTATAACACGAGACAATTACGAGATATACAACTTAATCGCTATTCCGCAAGAAACTCAAGAATATATGATGAAGATTAGGCCACTTGCGGATCATATCGCTATAAACTTAAAGAAAGATGCTTTCATACCATTATCAGAAACTGAATTGCGATCATGTATGCCATACAACTACAAAACTCTGATGTGTCCTTTACGACAATCCATTTATCTTCTCAAATCAGACGAATACCTTTGTATGAAGATAAAGGATACAAATCAATGTGAAACATCACATACAGTATGCACTGACATGTGGACACAGCTTAATGAAATAAACACCTACTTATTTTTCTGCTGTGGACAACAAACTTTAAGAATATTATATGCGAGCATCAAGTTGCCGCCGAGCGCGTCACCAAGGTTGGCGTCATCAAATTCGGGGAAAGATGCGTCATCAAAGGTGAAACTTTTACCATATACTCGCATACTCAACAATCTAATACGATAACAGTACAACCACCTATACTCAAGGTCAACATACAACAAGATGTTTAGTGTAGTGTTATGTGAAATATCATAAGCTTAGAGACTTTAGATTTTATATTTCTTTAACTATTTTTATTCTTTTCATGCTTAAACTTGTATTGCTTTATTTTGTTGTTAATTTTTACTAACGAGCCCTTTCTCGCCCTCGGGAGCATGTACGGTTTACACCACACAACATACAGGCTAAGGTACAATTTCTTGCGTATCAGCATTTTACGCCACTACGTAATGTGATTGTAATTAGAGGCAGTTAGCCGAACGCCACCAACTAACAAACACATTGTAAACATAAATAAACTATAAACAAGTGACGTCGTTTAACTCAACCATAACAATCATAAGGTGTAGGACAAGAACCCTACATTATGTACTTACTTACAATAAGAAGTTAATGTAAAATAGTTAATTGAATTCAGTGATGAAACAATAACCGTTAATATTTAAATTTATGTAAATCTTCGATGAGTGATTGATATTTTTTAAATGTATGATTTAAGCAACATTTGCCATCTGGTCTCCGTGTCTATCTATATGTAGTAATGTACAGTCGTGTACAACTTTCTTTAAAAAATCGATTTTAATAAGTGCATGCAAAGTAAGTTTTATGAGGTTTTGTTTGTTAGATGTATATGCTGAAAAGAATAATTTTTTTATTATTCTTAAATTTATGGATGCTTTATAGCATCCATAAAGTTTATTACGAATTCATTGCTTCATGTTAAAAATTGTTGTGCTTTCCACCCACTCCGTATATCAACGCAAGTAAACATTAAAATAAAACTAGTAGAAAAAATTGGGTTGTTTTCATAACATACTTTGAGAGCGTCGGTGGCGCAGTGAGAGCGTCGGTGGCGCAGTGGACTCGGCACTTGCCTTCCAATCGGGGGGTCGGGGTTCGAGACCCGCCATGTACCAATGTGTTTTTCGTTTCGAATTTCATATGTACATTTGTCTGACGCTCCTACGGTGAAGGAAAACATCGTGAGGCAACCTGCATACATCTGCGAAGAAATTCAATGATGTATGTGAAGTCGACCAATCCGCACTGGGCCAGCGTGGTTGACTAAGGCCTAATCACCCTAATATAGGGTAGGCTCGAGCCCCTCGGTGGGGACGTATATGGGCTGTGATGATGAATAACATACTTTGAATATATGGTGCAACGAAAAAAAATCTATGTGTTCCTATAGATTTTACATCTCTTGAGATGGACTTTTGTGAATTAAAAAAGTGAGATGAATTATTTGAATTGACTTCAATCAAAATATCTGTGGTAAAAGTATAAAAACTTAGGAAAATAAAAAAACCTCACCATGTTGCGGAAAACAATTTGATTACCTATGGGTAACCATCTTATGGATAGGTAATGGAATTGTTTTTCGCAACATATTAAATTCATTATAATTTTTTTACTTTAATATAATTCTTATTTGAAAGTAGGTTGGATCTATTCCAATCCATTAATAATCACACCAACACATCAAAATATTACTATAAAAGTTACTGTATTTCATTTGCGTACTCGTGCAAATACTATACTAATAGTTTTTATTTAATCAAAATCGAACCAGGCTTTCCAAAGCGTTGTAAAGTTTCACCGTGGGGGGCACGAAAGGATAACAACTTTGAACATGAAAGCAATGAATTCGTAATAAACTTTATGGATGTTTTATACAAAAATTAAGAATTTGATTTGATTTTGATTTGATTTGATTTGGGTTGAATGACATTACGTGTAAACACATTTTAATAATTAGTTTCAAATAACGCATTGATTATTTATTGGTTATTATGAAACACCGTGTATAACAAACAAAACCTCATAAAACTTACTTTTTTAAAGAAAGTTGTACGCGACTGTACTTACATTACTTCATATAGATAGACAAGGAGACCAGATGCCAAATGTTGCTTAAATAATACATTTAAAAAATATCAAACTCATCGAGGATTTATATAAATTTAAATATTAACGGTTACTGTTTTATCACTGAATTCAATTAACTATTTTACATTAACTTCTTATTGTATGTAAGTAAGTACATAAAACATAAAAAATAACGAAACCTCGCACTTTTGGGACTCCAGGCTCCTAGACTATTTACCCAAATAAAGAATTCTTTCGTTCTTTCTTGTCGAAGAATGTATCGACAAACTACCACCTATATTTGTCAGTAAGCAGATTTTTGCTAGTTCGTTTCGTTTTCGAGATCCAGGTGGCCCGGCTTGGGTAACGTTTCTCCAGCCGGGCCACACTATCTCGGAAATGCGCATGTCTCAAACTGTGGAATTTGTTCGACAAACTCCGACAAACTACCGCTTCACTATTCCAGCAAACAGTTTTTCTCTACGTCTCGCTTTGTTTTCGAGATCCAGCTAGCTCAGTTGCAGCAACTTTGCTGCAGGTGAGCTCTGAAATGGTGGATCGACAAACTCTGAAACTTGTCCGACAAACTCTGATAAACTGCCGTCTATCTATATCAGCAAACAGATTTCGCTATGTGGTTTGGTTTTGGAGATCTGTATGGCCTGGCTGGGGTAACGTTACCCCAGCCGGGCCACACAGCCCCCTTAAACGCGAGCCCGATGAAAATTCAAACTTGTCCGACAAACTGCCGCCTATCTATATCAGCAAACAGATTTTCATTAGGTCGTTTCGTTTTCGAGATCTCTGAAACGCGCAGGCGACAAACTGAAACTTGCTGACAAACTCTAGACATTATAGCGACCTACTCAAACAATCTATTTTTCACACTTTTTTTTGTGGCCCGGCTGGGGTCAGCCACATCAGTTTGAGACATGCGCATTTCCGAGATATTATGTGTGGGGCCGGCTGGAGAAACCTTACCCCAGCCGGGCCACCTGGATCTCGAAAACGAAACGACCTAGCAAAAATCTGCTTACTGACAAAGATAGGTGGTAGTTTGTCGATACAATCTTCAAAGATTCAGAGTTTGTCGACGCCTCAATCCAAAGAACGAAAGAATTCTTTATTTGGGTAAATAGTCTAGGAGCCTGGAGTCCCAAATGTGCGAGGTTTCGTATTTTTTTATGTTTTATGTACTTACTTACAATAATAAGTTAATGTAAAATAGTCAATTAAATTCAGTGATGAAACAGTAACTGTTAATATTTAAATTTATGTAAATCCTCGATGAGTGATTGATTATTTTATAAGTGCCCTCTTGTCCTGTATAAAAGACATTGTCTATAACCAAGTAAACGCCCAAGACTTAAAAATATATTTAATTATATTAAAAATTAAATAGGATTTTTTTAATCAATTTTGTGGGTATGTAGTGCGTTGGGGAGGGAGTTTATGCAGGTTAGACCTATTGGAATCATTAGCAGCCATTAAGTGATTCTCATATTTTATTTATTTCTATTCTGAATAATGGTGTGTATTAGAGTATTTATAATCAAAATTCAATCTACTTAAAATTCATTATCAAAATACTATATTATAGGGGATTAAGAACCAAAACGAATACTTTTTATTAAAATTTGGCACCATCTGATTTCAAAATTATAGTATTAACTGAAACGTGGTTAAATAGTAATGTATTACTTAAGTACCGAATTGTTTGATAGTCGATATAAGGTTTATAGACGGGATAGAGAACTTACTGGTTTCCACTCGTCTAAGGAGTGGGGAGGAGTTCTAATTGCAGTGTCGAATAAAATAAATTCTAAACTAGGAGTCCTGGCTTAGTCCTTGTGAAGACTTATGGGTGATCTTAGATATCTCTGTAGCCGGTTCTGTTAAACAACTTGCTTTATGTGCAGTGTACCTTACCCCAACGGTTGGTCATCGCATGCTTGATTGTTTTCTAAGTACTTAATTGTAATTCGATACTTATACAGGCTAGTTGTCACTTTAGTATAATCGGAGATTTTAATTTAAATAATGTAAATTGGGACTTAATCGGTGGTTCTTTTGTAGCAATCGTACCAAAGGTTTCTAATCATAGAGATAAAATTTCGGATTTGGTGCGTTTTGTAACGTGTAGAAATCTCTGATCCTTTACATCCCCCTCTTTTGATCGATATAAATGCTGGTGAAATTAATTACCTATGCTACAATTACATGTCAAACAAGTTGAATTTTTGTAGAGCTGATTACAATGCTATCAGTATGTCGCTTTCAAAGGTTGATTGGTCGAAACAGTTTTCTGATATTAATGACGTAAACAAAATGGTGGAAATATATTACAATGTAATCAACGATGCCATATCGAAATGTGTCCCCCCCCCCCCCCCCCCCCCTCCCTCAAAAGCAATAATTGTAGTGTCATGGACTAGCGCTTTTCAATGGGAACAATAATCACTATGACAACTTTTACGAATTCTTAGTATATTAGGAGTTATGTCCAGATATTTAGTTGATGGGACTGAAGTTAAAGTGGTTGCCAGTATAACAGACCTCGGTGTAATATGCGACAAAAAGCTTACTTTTGAGAAAATATTGAAGCCACAACTAAAAAGCATCCATAATGCTTGGACTAATTATAAGAACTGCTAAAGAATTTCGGAAATTACAAACAAAGAGGATTCTTTATAATGATTATGTTCTTAGTATTCTGGAATATTGTAGTGTCGTATGGAGACCCCACTACGCGTGCCACAGATTAAGATTAGAAAGGCTTCAAAAAAGATATCTAAGTCAGTTAACTAATTCGGTGGGAAAGCGTAGGAAAGGATTTCCATATCAGTCCAGGCTAAAACACTTTAAATACACCTCTTTGGAAAAACGTCGAATTATATACGATCTGTTTTTGTACAAACTTTTTAATAATAAAATTTACTGTCCTCAGCTACTGCAAAAGTGTAACTTTAGAATTCCATTAAGAGTACCAAGACACAAACCCAAGGCGCAAGTCCCTCTGATTCCCCAAGGCGCACAACGGTTTTTGGTACAAATTCTCCAGTTCCGAGATTGAATGAGTAAGCTGTTGAATACACTTACAAGACTCCATAGGTGACATCACATTGTAAGTGGATAGTTACTTTGTTTTTGTTAGTGGTGTTTACCTATAATTAATTGTGCACTAGAATTATTACCTATTCCTAAGTTTATTTTGTTTGTTTGTTTGAGTGTAGCAATTGTTGGTAAACCAATAAATTAAAAAAATCGATATCAGTTTACGGCCAAACGTCTAAGCTTTCGTAACAAATACTTTTGCTGTTGTTCCTAGCCCTATCATCATCGTGCTGTGAGTGATCAAATAAATTTTTTTACAACCTTAGGTACCCAGTCTAAATAATAATTTATTGTAGGTGTACGAATAAAAAACGAATTATATAGTAAAATGGTTTAATACAAAATTGCTACTAATTCTAGCCGTCACACGAATGGGCGGTCTGGCTGCCGCCGTAGTCCGTTCCGCATCAGCAGCAGTCGCCACGTAATTAATACAACAATGGTTTAAGACAACGCGGCGGCGCCGTACGTGCTTATACTACAAATACCTACTGTGCCGGGTCCGGCGACGACTCTTCATCTTCAGCTACAGACATGTCACATCGACGTCAAAGTATGTTATGTAAATGTTAATTGTATAGCCCTTTGAGAAATATTCAACACTATAATTAAGAAAATATTCAAAGCCAATAAATAATATTCATAAATATAGCCCAATTTAATAGATTATTTATATTAATAGCTCTGAATTTAATCCTTCTTTATCTTCAGTAATGCGGTCTAAAAAACGAAAAAAAAAATGTTTGATTCATTCACAATTATATCAAATAGTGCCTAATTAACACAAAATCCTAATTATTATCTATGCCAAAATATTTCTTAAAAACTAACGTTGACTTATCTATCTATTACTGTCTATTTCTCGAGAATCGTCCCTCGGGGCTTACCTAAACGGTCGTTCAAAGAGGTTACAATGACAGTTTTAAGATTATGGACTTAATAATTTTAGGATAGACACCGCCATTGCAACGGATGATGCGCTTTTAAGGCGAGGAATTTCCACGTGCAAGCCCATATGTTCCGCACTTCACACCGTTCATTTGTACATGACGTTAGCGCGGACGCGGCCACTGAACAGGCGCCAACATCGTGTGCCGCACAGTAAAAATATAACAGTACAACAAGGACGTTTTATATCGTATGCAATATACTTTTTGCTAGGTTACAAATAAGTATTGATTTATTATTTATTATTTAGCTACATGTATAATGTGCTGTTGATTCTACCTTCTATAGCTTTGATGCAAGGCGTTGTGAATAAATGGGGTAACATTAAGTATTTAAAGGAATTCAGCAATAAAGTTTTATAGGAAACATTATTTTGAACCTATAAATCGTTGCATATTTACTTGAAGAAATTATCATACTGGTTTATTAACACTGCACTGTGCTATATGGCCGCGGCAATAAAATATAAACATTTGGGAAATAAATATTTACCACTTTTCTTTCAGCATTTTTTGTATGCATTTGATTTAACATTTCGTCTTTGACTTCTTTTATTAGCGATTTTTACACATAAAATAACTTATAGAAAAAAAGAACGAAAAACATATTTTTTCACACATAAATAATTTAGGAAGAAGGATTAAAATAGTTTTCTCCTTTATAATACCTAATCCATTATTTACACTATTCACCATATTACTACACTAATCTATAATAATAATGAAAGTTAACAAAATAAACGCAAACTGCAAAATTAAAATTCGATCGTAAAGAAACACGTAATATATTTTTTTGCGCCCGCGACACGAAGCGACATGACCATACCCTGAGACGACTTGGCGAGTACTGTCTTATATGGAGCGCGATTGCAACCAAGCGAAATTATAGAATTTTCGTCATTTTCCTAAATATTTTATATGACATCAAAAAATCTGTCTTCACAGTTCACTAGATAATAACGAACTACATGTTTTGGTATAACTTTTATACTGTTTTATGTATATTTCGATTTCAAATCGTGGTTTTAGTTTTTGATTTAGACCTATGTTTGGATTTTTTTTCTATCGAGTGAAATGGAGTAAATCGTGTTTCTGCTTTCACAGTTCATTAGATTATATCTTCAAGTTTAAGGTGTGTGAATTTCAGAATTGTGGGTTCTAATATTATCCAGATCTAGACGTTCTAAGATCGGCAAATTTGGGAAATCCTCGCCTTAATCGTTTTCAGCGGTCATGATGAATTGATTTTTACGACGACTGTGCCGACGGCAAACAATCCCACAAGCCGTTGTCCGACACCAAAAATAAACGCAATCACACATAATTAACTCTAACACGCAGTGCTTATAACAAATCGTTATTAAAGCCCTTACGAGTGTAGTCCATGGCTAATTCCACAATCGTGTACGTAGCAGGTACTTCAGCCTCGGAAACAGTTTAACACTTAAGTACAATTACAAGTAAAGTAGGTACAACTCTGTGAATACACTTGATTTTCTCCACGGAACAGAACAGTTTGTTAATTTGATCTTTATTCTGCGGCTTACTCACGTCACAGATTTAATATTTTCAAATAACAGTTTAATGTTTACTACAATGATAGCATGCCGACACTCTAATACTACCAGTTCAGTAACAGAATGGGATCGTAAAACAAGGAGGGACTCGCATGATGTACCAGCGTTTCCAATCCCATTCTCAGATATTTACTCTATAGGTGACCGTTAGATTTACACAAAAGCACTTACAAAACTAATGTTTACGCAGTTTTATTTTTGCAACTACCTACATTCATATTTTTAATTTACCCACGCAAGGTCAACGTAAGATTTATTAATATTATAAGGATAGAGTTATGTTTACATATTGAAACAACAAACGGAGACAAAAAACATTCAAGTGGAGCCAGTTGACTTATTGTACCTAGGTAGGTACTAATTTATTACAAACCTCACAGCATTAGAATAAACACTTAAGTGATGCACCAATATGCACAAATTAAATCGTTTTAGTCCAGAATACAATCTTATCTAAATTATTTCTAACATTTATTATTGATTCTGAATTTAATATAGGTACTTAATTAATTCAAATTAAAGTTATACATTTTATAAAGCACATTGCCAACTAAGACAACAAGTAAGTAAGCTTGATATACCAATTAAGTTAGGTATGTAGATTTATTTGCTTGTCAGTTCATCAAATAAAAAAACATTTAAAAATAATTCTAATGTAGCCGTTTCGTCTTTTTATTTACTGTATTTATTGAACTATTTAACTTAAAGTTACCAATCAATGTTAATTTACTTTAACTTAAATAATCGTATTAATTTGAATAACTAGTTTAGAAAGTACAGGAAACCACACAATACATACAGTAGTAATAAAAGTGGATAAGCAAAGGTCTGCCATTACAGTCAACCTTTCCGTGGAGATAACCATACGCATTTTGAATTTATCCAAAACTAAACTACTTACAAAGAAATCAAAAGATCTGTATTTTATGATAATTAACTGCTCAATTGATTTGGCAAGATTTTCGTTGTTTGATAACAAGTCCGCTTACATCCAGGTAATTTGGGATACTTAGGTATATATTATTTATAACTGGGATTATATATTATAGAAAATTGCACACATTAAAATACCTATATACATATTTACGTATAGTCAGAGGAGTCACTCAGGTTAAGGTATAAATCGCTATAACCGACGACGGCGGCCAGTGGCAGGGTTGCTTTATTATGGTTATTGGGATAGACTCAAATCATCTCTACCAAGGATATTATTCTTCGTCTATGTCTCTACTTATAGTTTGAACGTACGTCGAACCAAAAGTAATATCTATGTAAATGATATGTATGGCGCGTGGAAGCTGTGAGCTAGCTCGCAATACAACGGTATTTAATTAATCTTTGGATTAGGTCAGCCCTGCACGCAGATCTCATTACAAGTAGGTAATATAGATAGAGGTATATTATATTCTAACTCCTGGACACGATGTTCTATATGGTTTGAAGACGGCTTCATTTAATTTCATCTAAACATGATCGAATACTTGATTGATTAAAACATGTCCACTTCAATAAAAATAAGATTTTTTAAAAATAACGTAGGTAATAAGTAGTGGCGACGATTTAATATCTAATAATATCAAAACTAATGGTATCGATTTATATCCACGAATTTTTTATTGAACATGCCGGCAATTCTGAGTATTGGTCTATTGGCTATAGACAAGACACAGCTGGCAAACAATCATTGGCAATAACATCTAATCAATTACTCGTCTCCATAGACAGTTCGCGGCCTGTTACATCGGGCGTTTGGAAAATCCCAGATGTGATCCATCGGCCGCAAGCTTTTTGATGCGATGAACCGCTCCATACATGCCCAGAGATTAACCTACAATGTCTTCGCCTTCTCTAGCAAATCGTTTATGAACTTCTGTAAAAAAAAAAACATTTTGTTTTGTTATTTTTAATCACACTACTTAGTACTTTTTACCCGACTGCGCAATGCAAATGAGGGTAATGTGTTCATCAGTCTATGTAAGTATTCCTTTGTGGCACTGTATTAATCAAACTTGAGACCGATTTACAACTGCTACTAAGGACATAGGTTACAGTTATCGAAATCAATCATATCGATATCAATATGGCGACTATCAGGAGTTCAGGACCCATATCGGAAAAAAGAAAAACGAAATCGTTGAACTACATCTTGATTGGTAAATAATTATTGTAATTTATATGTATACTCGCAATGTATTGAACAATAAATTTAAAAAAAATACCTCTGTTCGCCAGTTTGTGATTTGCTTGTTAACCACCCATGTACGGGCCGATGCCAGTACACTACTGCTGACCGCGCGGAATGTACTGGCATCGGCCCGTACAACCCATAATGTGCCAAATAAAAGAGAGGTAGGATGTCAGGTAAGGTAACATCGCTTTCATTGACGTATATAACGTATATATTATATACGTCAATGATCGCTTTGGCCGTCAACAGAACCGTATTATCGTAACTAGTTTCGATGGAGGCTTTTATAATTCTCCTACGTAATTGGTTTGTCATACTTACAATTACATCCTTTTGTGGCTTTTTGGCATCCGACAGTAATTTCTGAAACAAAAAAATAGCTCACAGTATGTTTTTAAAAAATTCTCGGAAAAAAAAATGTTTCAAAACCCATAAACACGGACATTGCCAAGTGACCAATATTTGTAAATACTGACCATTTTGAATATAGATTACGTAATGTCACTAAGAACATCGTGCTTTACTCTTTAAGCACTTTCATTTGATAACCATATTACCTACTGAGGTTGAAAATGAAATGTGATCCGCCATTTTTGAGCAGCGGCCATATTGAAATGTTACTTGGTTCATAGTGCTCTATTCCTCAAGCCTCTTCATTTGATACCTACCTATATTAGTGGGTTGGAATCGAAATTTTATCCGTCTTTTTGAGGCGGTAGCTAAATTAAATTTAGAACAATGTTGCTAGGTTTATTCTTCAGGCCCATGCACGCCGCCGTAAGGCCCTCCGTCTGGGGATTGTCCTGGTGTTCTTCTTGGACAATCCTCCCTTGGCGATAGCCCGACCGATCAGGTCGGGCTAACCCTGGCGCGTGAGTAGTGGTGTTGCATTATTGTGAACCCTAGGGTGCGCAGTAATGGTGTTCTCGGACAATCCCCCCTTTAGCGATAGCCCGGGCGCGAGGGTAGTTGTATCGCATTGTGGACCCTGCCATATGCATCCTAAAGGGCAGGGAGAATAAGGCCCGATACTCTGTTGGGAGAGCCCCACACACGCTCGCGGACTAGCAAACGGCGGGTATGGTGCGGTCACGCATTTACCCCGAAAAAAGGGGTCTAAAAAGAAATGTGATTCGTCATTTTGAATTACGTATAAATGAATTAATATCGTTTAATTTGACCAAAAATATATATTACCAAAATAAAAACAAATAATGATAATTTAAAAAAGAAACAAAAAAAAACGGTTAATAGCAACTGGTTAAATAGTATGTAGTTAATAACTACATATAGGTAGTCGTGAATAGGCTACATGAATGAAAAAATATTATTGCTTTAATAGAAGCTCATTCATATAATAAACAGAAATAAAAATAGGTTTTGGAATAACTATAAAAACAACCAAGATATAAGGTATTCAAGATTTTTCTCCATCTCTTTCTAGCAAAACGGCAATTTACATGGAGTTTATATGGCCGTACTCAACAATGACGTCACGGTTGATGTCGGATCTCTCTGTCTAATCGCTTTCAAATTAACAGTTTAAGATGCTTGTATCTTATGTATTTCTAAGCCGATTTTAATTCTAATTTCACATGATTGCATCTTTTTCTACGGTTTTTAAATATTTTATGACGAGACGTCAAAATTAGAATTCAGTCATCATCCCAATTCTATCAGGTACTAGAAAGCTAGAATGAGTGCTTCCATATTCAGCATCAAAAGACGAGTTCAAGGTGCACACCCTGACCCGCCATCCAAAAAAAAACAATGGTACCAACCACGAGATGTGAGCGACGTATATCGTCGCTGTCCATATCCAGCAGCTCGTCAATGTCCACCTCCACCTCCTGCCCGCCACCCGCACCATCCTGAAAACACAGTCAAAATCTTTCTCACCACAGACACTTACGGCCGGTTGCACCAAATTTATGTTTTACGATTTCGTATAAGTAACAATATAAATACGTAAGAATTACACCATAATCTCGTTTAAATTGTAGTTTTATTTTATCCTTTACGTTAAAAAAGGTTAAATGTACGGCGCGAATCATATATTTAATAGTGAAACAACCCATTTTTAGGTAGTAATTGTTACTTTTTACGAAATCGTATAACGTAAAACTTGGTGCAACCGGCTGTTAATGTCGTCAATATTATTGTATTAGTACTATAAACATGGACTTATTAATCAAATGATGAGTCCATGACTACAAGGACCCAATGTACGTTGCTTACTTGTGACATACTCGTAAGTATGTCAAGTGGGCAAGAAGAGCTTATGATTGCACTCGCGCAGCGACTTGCAACTTATGTGCGGCGATCTGTACTATGCCAGTAAAATAGTATAAATATAGGTAACAGTAAGAGGACTTCATACGTATGAACCGAGCGCGGTTTATATGTGTGCCGCATGCACCCAAAGATAACATTTTTAAAGAGGGAAATGATGAATAACTGTGCTGCCACGTCACCTCGATAATATCCACGAGCCTATGTTTTGCAGATGTTGGGTGTTATTGAACTTAAAGCGGCCCAGCCTCCTACTGTTGGATTAATACTATGCCAGGCTTACTGTAATATTAATATAATTAAAACATTGCCACAACTGAACCTTATTTACTAAGACGTACTCACAGCAGGCTCGTACAGCTTCTGCAGTTCGTCGTAAAGCCACATCTCGACCGCCAGCCGTTTGCGGATCAGGGCCATCTGGTGGCTGCCATACTTTGCCGTCAGGAACTTCTCCCGGCGCTCCTTCACCTGGAGATCATACAGTATTCATGTTAATCATAGACAACACCACTTTGGGACGTCAATTAAAACGAAATTCTGAATATATTGCTGGGATCCTGATCTCACAGCGTACCGCAGATTTTTAATACTAACTTACCTATTATAATATGTCTGTGAGGCACACGCATTCCAGAACCCCTTCAGGCTCGAGGCTTGTGGTATTTTACCCCTGTGCCATCCTATAGTTACCCCACTCTGGATGTGACTGGAAGTTCGGAACAGGCAGAACACCTAAGGGGTCTGTTAGTAGTTATTTCTGCAATAGGCTGACTGAGTCCTATATAGCCCTATGTTCCATGACAATATCATACTAGGCCATTTGTTGCCATGCCACCAACCTAAGTTAAAAGTCAGTCCTTCTATATAAAGCATTTCCTCAAAACTACCTTTTTATGAGGCATTTGACACAATTTATGCTTTGCCATGAACCGTTACCTCGTGTGTTTATCAGCTATAACC
This sequence comes from Schoenobius gigantellus, assembly GCA_963935595.1. Classification (NCBI taxonomy): domain Eukaryota; kingdom Metazoa; phylum Arthropoda; class Insecta; order Lepidoptera; family Crambidae; genus Schoenobius; species Schoenobius gigantellus. Next base: position 40,398,252 of record OZ012541.1, on the reverse strand, counting down.
TCATGTTCCTGCGAGTAAGTGAAATGGCCACCATTGTTAATAAATATAAATGTAAGGAACTCCTTATATACAGAGTGTCCCAGAAGCCGACGTCAAGCCGAAAGCAGGCGGTAGACTAACTCATATATGTTATCAGAAAAAAATAAAAAAAAATCTAAGTCACCTATTAAAAAAAATCTAACTTTAAAAAAAATCGATATAATTTACACCCTGTGACGGTTTTTTCACTCTTGTTGCTACAAATCTTGACTTTTCTAAACATTTTCTTTTGTTTTGTAATCCTGAATAATATTTTTGTATACTCTAATCTAAAATTTAAAGCCAGCTGCTCCAAATTAGAAGAATATGCCATTTTTATCTAAATTAAATATTCAAAATTAATTTTTCGCATAGCTTTAACAAGCTGTACTGAAAAAAAAAATGTACTATGCGAGTTTGGCAAGTAACTGCAAAAGTTGGCGCATTCAATAAGGATTCCAAAATGGTATGATACTTGGTAGATAATTTCTACGATTGCAGACAATATTTTTTTTTCCAAAAACAGGCAGTTTTGAACAAATTTTTCTTACGTACTTAAAATTTATTCTAATGTACCCATGGTTTGCTCTAAGGCTGTAACTTTAACATTCGAGTTTGAGTGAGACCGGGAGAGTTATTTTGCGAAGTGTGAGAGAGACAGATAGTGACGTGACAGAGACGGAGAGATTCGAAGTATGAGCGAGACAGATAGTGACGCTAACGTGACAGAGACGGCGAGTCTTGTTAAATTGTGTAATGAATCGACTTCTTTATTCGTGTATGACATTCCTTAAATATTTATTTACTTGTGACAACACCAATGACTGTCATCCGTTAAGCTCTGACGTGTGACGTAATGACGTTTCCTTCTTCTTCCTGCCCCCCTAGCACGTCCACCAAAACACGATATGATAAAGCGGTTTATCGCGGCGAACTCTCAAAATACAATAGGGTTTCGTCGTATTTTGACAGTTCACAGCGATAAATCGCTTTATCATATCGTGTTTTTATGGACGTGCTACGGGGGCTGGAACATTCCATCATGGCCGGACGATATATTAATTAGGTATCTAATATTAGGCGCGTTCGGATAGCATCGAGGTGGCAAAAATAACTGTTAAAAATGACAAAATTGACACAAGGAGCGTTCGGTTAGAAGAAATGTGAACAAAAGTTGCATTTTTATATGTTTACGTCAACCGTTCGGATAGCTGAAAAAATGTCAAAAATGGCATTGTGAACTGCCAATTTCGCCCCAGCTATCGTAAGGCGTGTTCGGGTAGCCTGTGGTGGCGTTTTTAGCATTATCAAAATTGGCGTTGATGTAAAGCGTTCGGTTAGAAGGTTATGAAATTTTTGCCATTTTTGCTCCACACCCTAACCGAACGCTACATTATCAATATGTCAAAGTCATATGCTATTATAACCTAAATTTATTTTCAGTTTCCAGATTCTGGATGTATTATGATGTAATAAGCTCGCTTCATGATTAACGATCATTAATTTCCATAAATAATGAAAATAAAATTTATTTCGTTAAAACTTATTCAATCGTGTCAAAAATTTTACGTATAGTAAACGTCAAAAATCTTAAATGTCAAAAACTGCCACTTTTGATCCTCTTCGATAGCTGGGGCGAAATTGGCAGTTCACAATGCCATTTTTGTCATTTTTTCAGCTATCCGAACGGTTGACGTAAACAGATAAAAATGCAACTTTTGTTCACATTTCTTCTAACCGAACGCTCATTGTGTCAATTTTTTCATTTTTAACAGTTATTTTTGCCACCTTGATGCTATCCGAACGCGCCTGAAGAGGGTCAAAAGTGGCAGTTTTTGACATATAAGATTTTTGACGTTTACTAAACGAAAAAATTTTGACAGGATTGAATAAGTTTTAACGAAATAAATTTTATTTTCATTATTTATGGAAATTAATGATCGTTAATCATGAAGCGAGCTTATTACATCATAATACATTCAGAATCTGGAAACTGAAAATAAATTTAGGTTATAATAGCCTAAGACTTTGACATATTGATAATGTAGCGTTCGGTTAGGGTGTGGAGCAAAAATGGCAAAAATTTCATAACCTAACCGAACGCTTTACATCAACGCCAATTTTGATAATGCTAAAAACGCCACCACAGGCTACCCGAACACGCCTATTAATAATAGTTTTGATCACCGCTTGTGGATATTTATTATGATTAATAAATGGTCTCACAAACTATATAATTGTATTTTGCTGTTGGTTGTGCTCAACGCCGCTCGATCCGCTCACATTGCTTTGCCGCACTCAAACAGGTTATGGGCCCAGACTGATTTGCAAAATTGCAATAGAATCGAGCGTGAGCTTTTTGGAGCTAACCATAACAGCATCCGTCAGTATAATTATTGTTTGATCGTCCGGCCTAAAATACTAGACATAGCTAACGAGGCATCTGGAAGTTTGCCGGCGATTTCGGCGAAACCGAGCCACGTGCTATCTACACCTGGAATGGAGAAGCTGGATGGCCCTGCTAATTTCCACACATGGAAATTTACAATGAAGAATATTTTAATTTTGGAAGGCCTTTGGGAAGTCATTCAGGGGCGTGATGCAGATATTTTAAGTGGACAACGTGCTCTGGCGCGCATATGCCTAGCTCTAAAACCGAGCTTATATCAATATGTCCGGAGTGCACAGACAGCTGCTGAGGCGTGGAAAAACTTGTCAGACGTATTTGAAGACAAGGGATTATATAGAAGGGTTTTACTTTTGAGAAAATTGCATAGAATACAATTCACTGAGTTTAACACTATGAGTGAGTACATAGAAGAGGTGACAACGTTGGTGCAGCAGCTCCTTGACATTGGGAAGTCCATAGAAGACGCTGAGGTTGCTGAGATTTTACTTAGTGGGCTGCCGTCAAACTATGATACTATCGTCTCAAGTATGTCTGCTGTTACTGTAGCGAATCAACTTTCTAGTGAACTAGTTAAGACTAGACTTCTACAGGAATACTCTAGGAAAATAAACAGTGAAAATGGATTAGCTTTTGTTTCTAAGAAATATGAGAACTTAATATGCAATTATTGTAAGAAGAAAGGACATACAAAAGCCCGTTGCTTCAAATGGAAACGTGAGAGAAAATCAAGTCAGGCAACAGCCACAGTCATTGATAAGTCAAATTTTGTCTCCGCATTTATATCTGTTCCCGATAAGGATATGAACTTTTATTTAGACAGTGGTGCAAGCAATCATATGGTGAATAATAGAGCATTACTTGAGAATATAAAACCATGTCAAACTCAAATTAAGGTTGCAAATGATAACACTTTAACTAGCCAGGGAATAGGATCCACCAAATTATTATTTGCCAATCAGGTGAGTCCATTGACCTTGTCTAATGTGTTGTATGTACCTAATCTGTCCTGTAATTTAGTTTCTATTTCCAAATTAGTTGAAAAAGATTATTCTGTCATTTTTAATGAAAAGGGCTGTTCTATTTTTAATAAAACTTCTGGCAACCCAATTGCATGTGTTGCATGTAAAAATGGTTTATATAAATTGTGTGTGTCTTATACTAATGTGGAAAGTGATAAGCCCTTGCCAAAGGAGCACTCTTTGTTCCTGGATAATAAAAGCCAGGAATCAACGAGAGCCATTGTAGCAGCAAGCTTACCGGCAGAGTTATGGCACAGACGTCTTGGACACTTAAGTTTAAAAGGTATGTTACAACTTCGGGAATGTGCATGTGGAATTATGTTTCAGGATAAACATCAACTGAATGCATGTGAGCCATGTCTTCAGGGGAAGATGTCGGCCGCATCTTATCCCACTGGACGGGCACACCGTGCTACTCAACCACTGCAGTTAATACATAGCGATGTTTGTGGACCGATGCAGGAGCCAAACTGGGGTGGGGCAAGATTTCTTGTCACCTTCACTGACGACTACACAAGAAAAACTTATGGATACCTTATGAAGGAAAAATCAAGAGGTAATTGACCATTTTATTACTTTTAAATCACATGTAGAAAAACAGTTGGGGTTGAATATTAAAGTTTTGAGATCAGATAATGGTGGGGAATATTTCAGTAGCAGATTCTCTGACTATTTAAAAAGGGAAGGTATTATTCACCAGAGTAGTGTGCCTTACTGTCCACAACAAAATGGAGTCAGTGAGCGCCTTAACCGTACTCTTATGGACAAGGTCAGATGTATGTTGGCAGAATCAGGTTTGGGCAACCGTTATTGGGGTGAGGCTGTAATGACAGCTATATATCTCAAAAATAGATCGCCTACTGTCGCACTAGGAGGTTGTATGCCTGAGCAGGTCTGGTCTGGTTCACCAGTGGACCTGTCACATCTTCGGGTTTTTGGTTGCATTGCCTACTGTATAAAGCCAACCCAGAAGCGCAGGAAACTTGATGCTAAAGCACAAATGACTATTTTTGTTGGCGATAGTGATAGTGATAATTTCCCGTAGTGTTGTGTTTATAGAGAATAAGTTTTATGAAAATGTACCTAATGAATCTATCTGTGATATTGATAATTATTATTTTAATATTATAAATCAGAATTTAATTGATGACAATAATAAGAATATAAATGATGATAATGTTATTATTGATAATTTGAATAAAAATTCTCTATCTTTAGATGGTGTGAACCGGGAAGATCATTTTGAGAATTTGACTGCATCGGGGTTAGAAGATTCCGATGCTGATGAACATAATGACAGTTTGTCATCGTCTGGCCAGCCTGTTGATGGAGAGGAAGAGCCATTGCCTGTCGAACCGACGAGGGTGTCTCAGCGTCCTGTACGCAATGTACGACCACCGCAAAGGTATGGTGATTTTGATTATGGCATGTTAAGTCAGCATGTTCTATGTGAGGAGCCAGTATCATATGAGGAAGCTATGTCTTCGCCACACCGTAAGGATTGGCTAGCAGTCATGCAAAGTGAATACAACTCCCTTTTGGAACATCAGGTTTGGAAACTGGTAGCAAGACCTACTAACTCAAACATTGTAAAGTGCAAATTGGTTTACAAACTAAAGCATGATGCAGATGGGAAATTTGATAGGTTTAAAGCTAGACTGGTTGCCAGGGGTTTTACCCAAAAGCAAGGGGTAGATTATAATGACACTTTTTCTCCGGTGGTTAGACATTCTTCTCTGAGAATATTGTTTTCATTGGCAACTCAAATGGACTTAGAAATAGATCATATTGATGTTGCAACTGCACTCCTTAATGGTAATCTTAATGAAGTTATCTATATGGAGCAACCTGTAGGTTTTAGTAATAATAATCCTAATGAGGTCTGTTCATTGCAGAAAAGCTTATATAGCTTAAAACAATCTAGTAAAATGTGGAATGAAAAATTACATAATGTTTTAACTGAAATTGGTTTCAAACAGTCTCTTTGTGAACCATGTATTTATACAAGGAATTTAGATAAAGACTTTGTTGTCATTGCAGTATATGTCGATGATTTTTATGTTTTTTATTCTAAAAATAGTTCAATTAAAGAGCAGTTAATTAATGTATTACAAGTGAAATTCAATGTCAAAAAGTTGGGACCACTCAAAAACTGTCTTGGCATGAGAGTGACTAGAGACAGATGTAAAGGTACTTTGTGTTTAGATCAAACTGAATATATTAAAAAGTTGTTAAAACGTTTTGATATGGAGAATTGTAAACCAGTTAGTACCCCTATGGTTTTAAATTGTAAATTGATGAAGAACACTGATGTAAATATGCATTTAAAAGATGAAACCTATAACTATAGACAACTCATGGGATGTCTTATGTATTTGTTTGTGTGTACTAGACCAGATATTTCATTTTCATGTAGCCAGTTGAGTCAGTTTACAAACTGTTTTGATAAATCTCATTGGACCGCTGCTAAGATAATATTGAGATATCTAGCCGGTACAATTAACAATTCTTTATGTTTTATAAAGAGTGCTAATTTTGATTTGGTAGGATATACCGATGCCGATTGGGGCAATGATGTTAATGACCGCAAATCGTACACTGGTTTTGTGATAAAGTTAGGAGACAGTACTATTAACTGGGAGTCTCGTAAACAGAGATGTGTCGCTTTGTCTAGTACTGAAGCCGAGTATTTGGCATTAGGAGATATATGTAAAGACTTATCCTTTATTAAGAACTTGTTGTCTGAGCTTATGTATAAAGAGGTGTCTTGTACAGTTTACAATGATAACCAAAGTGCTCAAAAGCTCCTAGAATGTAGAGAACTGTGTCACAAAAGGACGAAGCATATCGACATAAGATTTCATTTTGTGAAAGATTTAGTTAGAAGTAAGTCTATTTCTGTGAAGTATTTATGTACTGAAGAAATGATAGCTGACGTTCTTATCAAACCTTTGTGTAAAGATAAACATTACTTTTTTGTTGAAAGTATGAACATATTGACACCTGATGTATCTACTTAAGTATACAATGATTATTTGTATGTGTTGTCAAGTATTTTATTGTATTTGTTACAATTGACATTGTATTATATACATTATTTGACTAAACATTGTAAGGAATGAGGGGAAGTGTTAAATTGTGTAATGAATCGACTTCTTTATTCGTGTATGACATTCCTTAAATATTTATTTACTTGTGACAACACCAATGACTGTCATCCGTTAAGCTCTGACGTGTGACGTAATGACGTTTCCTTCTTCTTCTTGGAACATTCATGGCCGGATGATATATTAATTATCTAATATTAATAATAGTTTTAATCACCGCTTGTGGATATTTATTATGATTAATAAATGGTCTCACAAACTATATAATTGTATTTTGCTGTTGGTTGTGCTCAACGCCGCTCGATCCGCTCACATTGCTTTGCCGCACTCAAACAAGTCACATCCACTTCGTAAAATTACTATTTTACGAAGTGGAAGTGAGACAGATAGTGACGCCAATTATTCGCTAACGCACAAACAATACACATCAGTTCGTTTCGCTCCTTCGCTTACTGCGCATCTTTTTGTATTCGTTCGTGTTGATTTCGTGCTTACCACTTTCTGCTTCGTTTATTGGACTTGATTGCTTGTGATTTGGATTCGGACTGTTTAGTTTCTCTACCGACGACCTTTGCTTTGCTCCGGACTACTTATCGTTGATTGTGTAATTGTGTAGTGCCACCATGTCTGCGTACACGACACAAGAATACGCCAACATGCATTTAATTTATGGGGAATATTCATATTCATATTCATTTATTTACTCATAAACATAGGTACATTGATGTTAGAATTAAAATTACAAGCTCAGCTATGTTTAACCTTATTGGCATACGAGTAGGTATATAATCTGAAATTATAGTTATTTTATGTCCAAAAATCAAAACATTACATTGTCACAAATTAAATTACAATAAAATATGTACCTAATTACTTATATAAAATGAATGTCAAGAATTATAAATAATACAATACAATAAAAGATTGAAATAATGTCAACTTAACAAATTAAATTAATATAAATTAAATCCATTAATATTACCTATGTCGAATGTTTAAATAATAAAAACAATGTCAATTTGAGGTGCATCATTAATTCATTACATATAGGTAGGTATGTCAATATTAACTTAAAATTTATCTTTTAAAAAATCATCAATAGAATAATATGCTTTGTCAACTAAGAAATTATTTAAAACATGTCCAAATTCAGTCGTATTATTTATATATCTTATGTAAGACGGCAGCTTGTTATAGATCGTGGGTGCCATACAGAAGACACTAGCCCGAAGATGACGCGTTCGACTCATAATAGTGCACCGTATCAATCCCTGTCTTCTATATCCTTCTGGATATATTTCATAAAGATGAATATTTTCCTTAGCAAATTTAGCTACTTAATATATATAAATGCAGGGGAAAGTTAAAATTCGTAATTGTATAAAACGAGGTCTGCATGATTCTAATTGTTTTATCCGACACATCGCTCTAATGCATTTTTTTTTTGCGCTATTAACACATCTTTTTTACCTGTTGAGTTTCCCCAGAAAATAACCCCATATCGAAGTGTAGATGACACATGACCATGATATGCCATCAATAATGTAGACATATTGGCTACATTACTTAACTTAGTGAGAGTTTTTTTAATAATAATGTCAGTATGAGTATTCCATGTCAAATTATTGTCAATTGTTAAACCTAAAAAACGTGTCGAGTCAACTTCTTTGATGTTATGTCCTAAATAATTAATATCCATGTCATATCGTACAGTAGTTTGCCTATGTCTAAAATTCATTAATAGAGTTTTGTCGAGATTAATTTTCAAATTATTATTATTAAGCCATTGAATCAATTTGACAAGAGAAGAATTTACTTCTTCTTCAATTTCCTGAAGTCGATTACTTATATATAATACTGTGCTATCATCGGCAAATAGTGTCATGTGTTGTGTTATAGATTCAGGAAAGTCATTAATATAGAGTATGAAAAGCAGAGGACCTAACACGCTTCCTTGTGGAACACCATTGGTTACTGTTTTTGAATTAGACACGTGAGTTTGTTCTGTACATGTCGGCACATTTATTCTATTTATACGGGTGATTTGCATTCTATTACTTAGATATGACTTGAGAAGGTCTTGGGCCTTACCTCTAAAACCGTAGTTATATAGTTTTCTAAGAAGGAGGTCATGATTAACACAATCGAAAGCTTTCGACATGTCCATATACAAAGCTGTTACTTTCTTTTGCCTATCTAAATTGGGATACACTTGAAATAAAAAATTATATATGACCTTATTGATAGACCTATTCTTTCTGAATCCATATTGATTGTCTATAAATAGATGGTTAGTTTCACAAAAATCATAGAATTTACTGTAAAATATTTTTTCAAATATCTTTGTGAATATTGACAATAGTGCAACTGGCCTGTAATTGTTCATGTCTTCTTTATTTCCTTTCTTAAATAGTGGTAGCACAATTGTTTTTTTTAAACCATCTGGGAAAACACCTTCTTTTGTGCATTTGTTTATTAGTTCAGACAGTACGGGTGAATTTAGATCTGCGACATATTTTACAATTACAGTTGAGATATCATCCCAGCCAACACTGTTACTATTCTTCAATGATGTAATTGCATTAAATATGTCTTGTGGTGTAGAGGGGGTTAAGAATATTGAGTTAGAAATGTCATGATTCAAATTGTAGTTAGTATTTGAATTAGAATGTAGATGCAATGCCAACGCTGCAGCTAGACTTTATCGTGAGAGGTACCCAAATGCAGCTCGTTTTCCGGATCATCGAGTCTTTACAAATGTGCACCGATTACTCTTCTCAGAGGGCCGACTGCCGAACCAAGTACATAGTGAAAGAAGATTTCATCCCCCTTACGAGGACGTTGTACTAGACATTGTCGATGAAGATCGGAGTATTTCTGTACGTGGAATAGAGAGAAGCACAGGAGTACCCAAAAGTACAGCCCATCGGATTTTGCAAAGAAATCAGCTACACCCGTACCACGTACAGCGAGTACAAACTCTACTACCCCGGGACCATCGACCCCGTGTTGCTTTTTGTCAAACAATGCTACAAAAACACCTTCGAAAAAAATTTGTGGTCAGATGAGTCGACATTTAAAAAAGATGGTTACATGAACCTGCACAACTTACACGAGTGGCATATCGAAAATCCTCATCTGATGAGGCAAGATAGATCACAATATCGATTTAAAGTGAATATGTGGACCGGAATTTTAAATGGACAAATAATAGGTCCTTTTGAGCTGCCAGACGCCTTGACTGGTGAAGTTTATTTACATTTTTTACAAAATGATTTACCAAATCTACTGGAAGATGTGCCACTTAACATTCTAAGAGATATGTGGTTTCAACAAGATGGTTGCCCAGCTCACTATGCCAGCTCAGTAAGAGAATATCTCGATGAGGAATACCCAGGCAGATGGATAGGACGATCTGGTACTATCTCGTGGCCAGCCCGTTCCCCAGATTTAAATCCATTAGATTTCTTTTACTGGGGAGCGGTGAAAGAAAAAGTTTACGCAAAGCCAATCGAAACTGTGACTGACCTACGGCAAAGAATAATAGAAGCAAATGATTTTGTTAATAATGGAAGATTCGCCCGCTTGATAGCCCGATCTTTTTTAAGAAGATGTCGAGCCTGCATTAGAGCTGAAGGAAGACAGTTTGAACACCTGTTGTAAATCTTGACATTTAAATAAATTATGTTAAACAATTTTTGTGTATTTAATTTATTTCTCTCTCACACTTCGTAAAATGACTCTCCAGGTCTCACTCAAACTAGAATGTTAAAGTCACGGCCTTAAAGCAAGCCATGGGTACATTAGAATAAATTTTAAGTACGTAAGAAAAATTTGTTCAAAACTGCCTGTTTTTGGAAAAAAAAATATTGTCTGCAATCGTAGAAATTATCTACCAAGTATCATACCATTTTGGAATCCTTATTGAATGCGCCAACTTTTGCAGTTACTTGCCAAACTCGCACAGTACATTTTTTTTCAGTACAGCTTGTTAAAGCTATGCGAAAAATTAATTTTGAATATTTAATTTAGATAAAAATGGCATATTCTTCTAATTTGGAGCAGCTGGCTTTGAATTTTAGATTAGAATAATTGTACAGAAACATTATTCAGGATTACAAAACAAAAGAAAATGTTTAGAAAAGTCAAGAATTGTAGCAACAACAGTGAAAAAACCGTCACAGGGTGTAAATTTTATGCATTTTTTTAATGCTAGGTTTTTTTTTAAATAGGTGACTTAGATTTTTTTTTATATTTTTCTGATAACATATATGAGTTAGTCTATCACCTGCTTTCGGCTTGACGTCGGCTTCTGGGACACCCTGTATACAGCGCACAGCGTGCCCTACTCAAAGTAATGATGGCGTTGCCCTATAGATATCCTACCAAAGACTTGTATTTGAAGTGTGGAGTATATTCTGTCAGGAAGATGTACATCCATAATATTATAAAGAAATACCATATAGATACGGTCCCGCACTTGCCGGTTTTAGGTCGGAGATTTGAATGTCCAGTTCCCAGTTGTAAAAGCATGATTGCGTGGAGACATTACAATTACCTGTCTCCAAAAGTATATAATATATTGAACAGTAAAGTTAATGTAAACATTAGGCAATTGACTTTGTACAAATTGAAAAATGTTGTATATGATGGCTGTGTAAATTAGATTATAACGATGTGGAGAATCTTTTAGTAAGGATTAAATAGGTTATGTAAATTTTTGTGTCTGTGTAAATTTTGTATCCGTAAATTTTTGTTTTTATTATTATCGCTTTTCTTGCACCCATACTAAAAGAGCAACAACAACATTTTTTTTTGCCAACATTTGGGAAGACACTGCCTTTCACAACACAGTCTTGGAGTACAGTGAAAGGCAGGGTTTATATATGTATATGTACCAGTACCGTAATATTGCTCAATAAGTGCTCAATAAAGATTATTTGTATTGTATTTGTATACACACCGAGCGCAGCCGCGTGCATGAAATTACTAGGTACTACGTTTGTAACAAAGGCTGCACTGCTAAACATCGTGTACCTGAGGATATGCATGCATTAACTTAGCCCTGTTACTAAGACCATCAAGTTGAACAAATGTCACTATGGGGCTACGAGTATCTCAGAAATCCCGAAAAAAGATCTACTGTGCCATACATTTCGGTCTAGTAGGTCTTGAACTTTAATTGAAGCAGCTGTTTTTTTTCGCCATTTTAGTATTGTGAAAGTTACTCAGTTTGATGGTCTGAATAATAGGTCCAAGTTAATGCATATCCTCAGGAACACGGTGCATAGCCGCGACCGGGTTACTCAGTGGTGGCAAAGCGCCGCTAACTCTGGTCGGAAGCGTTTATTGGGTACGGTATGGTATGTGCTTAACATAAGGTGGGTTGGACTGTGTGTTTGTTAAACCCACGTATCTATACAAGGTTATTTTTTAATTATCACAAAAAATTGTGTGCTTGTTCAGACAAGCAAACTGAACAACTTTCACTATGGGACCAACTTTGAAATCGCAAAAAAAAATCAGCTGTTCCATACATCTGGGTACAGTGAATGTTGAACATTTGTATGGAACAGCTGATTTTTTTTGCGATTTCAAAGTTGGTCCCATAGTGAAAGTTGTTCAGTTTGCTCGTCTGAACAAGCACACAAATTTTTTATGATAAGTAATTAAAAAATATACTTGTATATATGTATAAAAGGAGATGTTCCCATCTATAGACGCACGCACAGCCGTAACCGCTAATGGTAGAAAATTGTAATTTGGACAGTTGTTTTAATTCAAAATGCGGACGCACACTAAGAAGGGATTTAAAAAATTTAACCCTAAAGAGATGAAATGGGGGTTGCAAGTTTGTATGGCAAAATCATAAAATTAGCAACGATTTTGATAAAACTTCAGATTCATGCTCTTAAAAATATTTCATTGACACGTGTTTCATGGTTTATTGGAATTCACCCCCTTAGGGTTCAAAATAGGGGTTGAAAGTTTCTATGGAAAATATTTAAAATCTGCTCCAATTTCTACGAAATTTACCATCCGGGCTTAAATAGGCTACAAAATTATTTTCCTACGGGAATATATAAATTCCCACGGGAAAACAATAACGCGGGCGAAGCCGCGAGCGGAAAGCTAGTATTGAATAAAAAAACTAGGTAGAAGGTACTACCTCGCCCTTCTCGCTGAAGTTGACGTGCAGCTGCGCCTTGGCGGGCGAGCGCTCGGTGGGCGAGAGCGCGGGATGCGCTGGCGCCGCCACGCCGCACTCCATGCCGCACGCAGCCGCCGCACCACCCGCGCCCGCGCCGCCGCCGCCGCCGCCGCGCGACTGAAAATTAGCGGTGCTGAATCATCAAAAATGAAAAATCTACGGATACGGATATGAAAACAGATAGGTAACTAATATCCAGCAGAAGCGCGAAGTTTCGTATTCGGGACCTTGATTCTCTGTCAGCGCACGTGTAAACTACCTACAGATGAACAGACAGATGCGCTGACAGAGAGAGAAGAGCTCTTTACATGTTCATTTTATTTTTATAAAGGACAAAAAACAACATTAAGCAGTAGTTGCAGAAAAAACAGCGAGGAATACGCGCTGTGTGAGAACAGCAATGTTTTGCATTGACGCGTTATAACTTGTAGTTACTGCTGTTTTTTCTTTAAACAAAGTACGGCTGGCTGAGACGGCTTTGTTCATTGTTCAAGTGTCTTAGAGTGTGGTCTTATGTCATCACTCACTATTGTCGTAATTTGAATATAACTACAGACATTTATGTTTTGATCATTGATATGATTATATAGAGAAAGCTTTCGTACTACTTATTATTAAAATAACAAGTTCTCATTATTTAAAAATTATCACAAAAGTTTCCGGTATCTTATTATAACGATAGCTAGATAGTTTCAAGTACATACCTCGTGATTAACTAGCAAGTTATTGGAATGTTTGCTTAACTATACAGGTAAGCCACAGAACAGAAAAAACAGTAGAAGCGGCATGATGATTTATTAGCAAGAAAACCGGCGTCGCCAAACTCAACAGTCAACACCCACAGAACAGAAAAAAAACAGTAGAAGTCGCATGATGACTTATTAGCAAGAAAACCGGCGTCGCCAAACTCAACACCTAATCAGAATTCGCGGGGAATTCCCCGATTTACGGGGAATTGAGGGTTAGCGCGGGGAGAGCGCGGGGAATGACAAAAATCGGGGATTTTCGAGGAATCCAGACCAAATTTATCGATGGGCTAGGGCTAAGTTTAATGGAATGTCTTCACTCTTCTGACACAACTGTAATCTCCACTGGGTATAATTTTCGTGTAACACCTAATAAAGTACTTAATTTTTGTATGAGGTATTGTTATTGTTTGAATTATGATTATAAATTATCATGTTCGTATGCAATCTTAAAGCATTTACCCTATTACCCTATGGAGATGGCAAGGCTGGGCGGACCCCTCTGCCAAAGTACATTGGCCATTTATGACCATGCACGTTTCATAAAACTAGTTGACGCGCGGTCGATGCCATTTGGTGTCGTTTCGTTGGATGAAATGGTTGATTGTGCAGTTATTTGTTCTTGAAAAAGGCGATCCAGTAATTTAAATCTTCGACCATGGGGTTTCCTATCACATACAATACAAGTATAAAATTTACATTAACGTGTTTTATTTATGTACAATTTTGAAGTAATTTTTATGCCGTTACGATAGAGAAATACAGTGGTACGATGGCAGCTCAAACAATTTAATAATATTATTTTAAAATACGATATTAATAATTCTAAAACAATTAAAGAAAAAGTCATCGTATTTTCGAAAGGAGTAACCGAATCGCAGATACATTGTCTTCTAAAATATTGCTAAATTGTACGTTTATACTTTTAAAATAATTATTAAAATAATAAAAAAGTGAGTCATTTTCGTTATTCGGTATCAAATATTCTGACTGTATAGTATGATATATTATCTGTGCTGATACCTGTTACTGCACTGCATACATCATTAAACGGGTAGATTTAAAAGCAACATTTTTTTTTTAGTTTATTTAAAACTCCACAGACTCATGGTCCGTGCCTTCTGAATTCTTGGGTACAATATTATGTGATCTATAAAACGCTTACTACTAAGTACTCTTCACTTAATCTAGGGTGAGTTGCGCATTAACAATTTTATAGTTGCCTATATAAAGATAATCTAATATTAATAAAATAATAATTATTTGCAATAAAGTGTATTATTATTATAATCTATGTATTATTATTTTCGTACGTGCATTATTATACTAACTATATAATACTATTCATATGTTACAATCTACTGATAGGACTAGTTCCAGATAGGGTTCGGGATGATATCTTTATTGGTGGCTGGTCTTGCACCTAGATTGCTGCCCGTGTAAGGGCTCAGACCAACATTTTCACTTGAATAAAAATCTGTTGTTTCATAATTTTAATCAAGTATTGATTTTTTTTCTTTTTTTAAAAATGTCGCCCCACACTAGGATTTTCTCCTGTGTCGTGGGTGCAGTTACAAACATAGAATATCACATGCACATACGCCCAGACCGGAACAAATTTCTGTAGGCCATACAAAATATCTGTCCCATGCGGGAATCGAACCCGCGACCCGTTGCACAGTAGGCGATCACTCGACCTCTGCGCTAACCGTGTCGTCGAGTCGTCGTGTCGTCGATTGTATTTATATGGAACAGTGACAAAGGTCGATAAAAATATATATAGCAGTACCAAAGTTTCTCATAATTCAAATTATTCCCGACTTGACAAAAAAATCCCATACAGAGTTTCAAAATTTCACTACAATGACAGCTTTAGAAACTCGATACATTATATTGTATTAGCTTTGACATGTAATGAATATTACGAATAAAACTGTATCTGTATCTAGGGTAGGTATAATAAAAATAATTTTAAAGTATTCAATCATTTTTATTTAAAAGGTTTCAATTTAACAGAAATATTTACAAATGTCTGATATTTATAAAAGATGGCGTTTTTGTAGATAATTTGAAGTTTCGGTTATTAAACTTCAGCGCGTAGTAAATACGCATTCTTATGAAAAAGCTTAATCAGGTAATCAATAGGAAAACATTCACAAGGTACCTGAAACACACGGTGCGCGCCTTGACTGGCGATTCCGTTCAACGGAAATCAAACAGTAGGTAAATAACGTGGCCTTGAGCGCTCGACGGCCGGGAGTTTCGCTTCTATACTCGTATTATTAGTTATTCTTATGGTACTTTAGTACTATTATCTATTCTGTGGCCTTTAGTCCTGGCGCTCCCTCGAAGCGTAGGTCTTCTCGTCGATATAAATTACAGCTAAAACCGGCCTTTCCTAGCCATTGTGTAAGAACTTACTTTAGAGAACAACACGAGTCACGATGTTTTAAACAAATTTAAATTATGCTTTTTAGAGGAAACTGCTACCTTCTGCTTTAGATATTTTAGCATTTTACATTTTGCGAGAAAACGCGGGCAAAGCTACGGAAAATGAATGTAAGTCACCTAGTAGCTTACAATGAAGGAACCTATTCTGTCTACGGAAAGGCATTCTGTGTACACAATAAGCTTTTGAGTGGCGAGACTAGTGGCAACAGCGTGCTGAGTGCACCCCAGAGTGCCCGCCGCCCAAGCTCGGCGGCTCTCCCGTCCTCCCACCACCCTTGCCCGCTACCACAGGCCCAGGCCAGGTGAACCGTAGCGATTGACCAATCAGGGGTGTTAAGAGCCCTGTAAACGATCAAACATGATTGTCAAACTTGCTTGACAAACTTCACGTTTTCATCAAACCCGACGTCAATCCAGATACTTTTCAAACACATCAAACACGTAGTTCGTTTGTCAAACGCGTCAAACACAGCCCTACACGAACAAACAAGTTTGCAAACACGTAAATTTGCCAAACATGTTTGATCGTTTACAGGGTCCTTTATTGGCTAATAAATAATCTATCGCCATCGCTTACAATTTGACAGTCGCAGTCCAATCCAACCATCACTCATTTATAAAAGGAAGTCGGCGCAGAGCGCGCAGAGTATTGTGTTCACGGCGAAATGACTATCAAATTAAAAGCGATCGTGATAATTTTTTTCTTAGACAATAACCCACCAGAACGCCACATTATCACGTCATCGAAATGATGAATGGCAATTACAGTATTATTTCTAAAATACCTGCAGCCTCGCAGGATTAGTTAGCTATAACATCACAAACAACAACGTTTATTCTACGACTTTTGAAAATTCGTTAGATTTTGCTTTCATACAAAAATACATATTAATTTAATATATCTCTAGAATGTTTGTAACTCTACGCGCACAACGTGTGAGCGTAATGTCGTCTTCCGTCGTCGTTTATACATGAAACACACGATACGACATGACACAGCAGTGCAATAAAAACTTGAAAATTGATTGAGTCATCTTAAAACTCGTAAAACAAAAGTTCTAGTTAATGATGTTAGCTATCAATTAATATATATTTTTAAGAATCTGAGACATGTTGCAGATAAAAACATACTTAAAGAAACATATTTAGCCATTTGTCAGTCTATTCTGTCTTACTGCATCACGTCATGGGGTGGTGCATACAAATCTCATCTCATTAAACTAGAAAGAGCACAAAGGGCGGTGTTAAAGGTTTGTTTGTCACTCCCCTTTTACCATCCCACTACTGATCTATATCAAACGGCCAAAGTACTTACAGTCCGTCAACTTTTTATTCGTCAGACAATTAGTAAACAACACTCGCTCATCACCTTCAATCACTTAACTATTATCAAGCGTCGCGGGAATAGGGTTTGCTTTTCAAAGCCTTGCAGAAATAGAATCACACAAAAATTTTTCTGTTTTCTGGGCCCCTACCTGTATAATAAAATTAATGGAATACTATTAATTTATTCTCTTAACAGAATTAACTGCAAAAAGAAAGTATCAAGTATCGGATTGGTTACAAAACTTAACTTACTTACATAGAAACAGAAAATCTTTTAACTGTACCCTCCTAGAGCATGTGTATGAAGCTAAAAACTACATTCACACACACACACACATACATGCACACACACGCACTCGCACACTCTCTCTCACACACAGACACACACACATACACTTACAAATTACACAAAAAATGAGCCACAGAATTTTAATAAAGCTAATTATGTATAGTATATTAACTATTTCCTAAACTTTATATTATGATTTGATCATATGTATATGTAGAATGTAATCAGCTAATAAATCAATGTTATTTTCGAGAGGAGAGGTCCTGGTAATCTGTATGACAGGATCTATCCTAGTGCAGATGCCAGTCTCTCACATTACAGTCGATTGTCTGTGTTGAACATTTAGCTGCTATTATTATTTATTATTGTAAAACTGTTTTGTGAAAGAGAAACAATAAATTATTAATATTATTATCAAATCCTGCAATGTTGCAGGTGTTTTATAATTAACCCTGTTTAAGCACTCCGATTGGTCGACCGCAACGGTTCGGTATCGATTCGGTTGTAACTTATTAGTAGAATTGAGCCTCAGCGTAACAACTCCCTACATAGTGCGTAGGTACACATACATCGTTACCAAGGAGAGATTCGATTCTGATAAGTCGGAATATCTGATTAAAGTTAATTTCCAATTTCGACCTTCGACTCTTTAAAATCGTAGGTCGAAGCTCACGGGTATTTATTTTTGAGAGTTTAATACAATGTGAGTTTTCATAATGTGCTTAATTTTACTGTTTTCGTCAGTACCTATAATAAAGCATATTTTCCGTATTATTTTTATGTTTTATGGAACTACTTAGACATACGGTAGCTTAATGAGCTAAGTTCAACTTCAATCAAAAAATAATGGCAAGTAGCACTGCGTACTTATGGCATTTAAAAAATGTTTGTTTTCTGCGATCTAGAATTTTCGACACGCGGAAGCGTGTTTCAAGCGAAGTTCAAGCAAAAATAACTGATAAAGCACCGTGTGTAAATATAACACAAACCATTTGGAGCCACTTTTGAACATTTTTCAGAACTCAAAATTGATTTAGCATAAACACACCAAAGGACAATGCCAGAAAATGTATGGAGCTATGCCCCACTTGTAAATATGCACGCCCACAATTGATACTTATACTCACGTATGCGTCATTGTAATGGCTTTTTATATATATAAAAGATAGTTTTCAACACCGTGCGAATATAAAGATATTAGACTTAAAAAATAAGCGCCTGCTATTTTTGATCAGCAAAGTTGCGAAAAGACCATTTGCATTGAATTCTAAAAATATGTATTATTTTCTATAAAATAATATTTTTTGACGGATATAAGTCATTAATTACAATTACAATACTTCTACCGTATTCGTGTATTTGTCAGCTATGGTTAACACCTTTTATTTAACCGTAAAAACGCCAATCTTCTTAATATCGTTAGTGCAAAAAACAATAAAAAATGCAACTGAATAATATTGTTCCATTTTGAGGATATCTACAATTATAAAGCTTATACTCCCAACTAAAGTTGAGAGTATAAGGTTTATAGGTAGAAAATACCCATAGCCTAGAGAAAATGCAAGTTTCAACACAATTATAGGATAAGGCTTAGAGAAATTATTAGAATAGGACTTTTGCACAGCTAACATTGAAGTGTTTGCTTAGGTGTCATACAAAGGAGTGGCAGCTCTCAGGGTGTATTCATCACTGCTGGGAGTCTACTACTACTCGAAATGTTGACTTGCAAGTTGCGTTTAATCAATCAATGTAGTAAGAAAGCTAGAGTCAATAAAACAGATTTATTGTGTAATATCATTACAGTTGTGGCTTTTTTGCTGTAGCTGACAGACAGCTTGTAACGAATTGCAGCCTGCCTGTGTCTGGCCAGTCTAGATTCTGGTCTTTAAATAGGAATTGCGATTAAGGTGTATAATAAAATTCGAATGTTTATATTTATAATCATTATTTTATTGTTTCTTCATGTCAATTATTATTGAATTATTTATGAAGAGTAATTGAAATAGTCTTGTCTAAATAATATTTTGTAACCTCTTTTAAACATACTATTTACTACTTCAACTACCCATCTTGAGAATGTTACGCAGCTGGTTTTATTGGCTTGCAATGTTGTCAATTGATATTCTTCATTATTCACAGTTTCAGGTTCGATGACTTTATAGCTGTGTGTTTCCATTTCTGGTACCACAAAATGTCCTATCAAGAATAAAAACATCGCCATTCCTAAAAAATTATGTGACTTGATTGTTAAACAATTTCATCATTTTCCCTGCATCACTATTTACTGCCTTATATGGTCCTGAGACATCTAAGATGTACCGATCACAACACACAATTAAAAAGTCTCAATAGATTTTCATATTTGTGTGTGCTGTAGGTTAATTGACGCACTGCATTGTTGCATCCTCGACATATTAACATGCTTACAGTGAGGAAGGCTATAATGCTTCCAGTTACACCAAATATTTCAGAAGTATTCAATTAGTGGATAATGTAGTGGAGGTGGGGTTGGCACTTCTTGAGTAAGATCACCACCAGTCTCATTCTCCATAAAACCTCCTACTCTGCTTACATTCCTTTCCAGATGCCGATTAGCTCTTCCCCAACAATTATAGCAAGCAATAGGTGGATGAAATATTACCTGTAAAAAATAGTATGACATTAATGATAATTACTTACATAACATATTTAACAAAAAGTTAAAAGAGTATTTTCAAAATAATTTTTATAATACACACCTCATTTTTCACACCCATGACAAAACTATATGTAATACCTCTTCACTGGTACCTAATTCTGTGTTGCTTAACAGTGTACCTTCCTCTTTTAAAAGAGAGTGCTCACATCCAATGCATACCTACTCGATGACCGAGAGATTCATTGTTTCCATCATCTGACAACCGTCTTAGGATCTTGTAGCACTGAAACCATTGAACTGCATTTGGCCAGAGCTGAAAATAAATAATATTTCTATTAAATGATTTTATATGTTCACATGTTGTGAAGAGAGAATGAAGTAAAACAAACTTCATCTAATGAATAGCTAAGTATATACGGAATGAGTGAATACAATCATTTACCTTTAGCTATGTTGCGCATCTCTGTTCAAATCTGATACGAAACGTTTTCGTTGAAGTGATACACAAACTACAGTTTATGCACCGCGACATTTTCGACATTAGTAATTTACTTTAAAAAATACGATAAACTATAATCGCACGCACACAGAAAAAAACACAAACCAAACAAAAACAAGGCAAGGCAACAAAACGGAAATGTCTATGTTGCTTTTTATTTTAATCCCCTGTTTTACAGCTCCGTCATCATGACTTAAGCCATGTTAAAAGAAACTATTCGACAAATAAACTGATTACATTTTAAGTCAACGATCCTCCATTTCCAGTGTTGATTTTGACTTGATCCAAGTCTAAGAATGGAATAATGATATGTTATTAATAGTGATGTGTTACTATAGTACTTATGACCAAAATGCGTGAAGCAATTGTACACAGAACTAGCTCCTATTCTAGACCTATAGGCTTAGACAAAAGCCTCATTTTTCCACAGTCGTTCCGCAGAAAAAATATACGGAGATGACATTAGCTGCGGAAAACAGAGCGTGAGGCTATCACATTCTAATGTCATTTCCATACATTTTCTCTTCGGAACAACTACGAAAAAATAAGCGTGTGGCTTTTGTCTAGGCCCATTGTAAACTATTAAAAAGTTAGTTTATTAGTAGTTCTGTTTATTATCTTGCTACTTATTAGCACTAACTTGAAAAAGTAGCCTCGTTTTATGGACATTAAATACACTCGGTCTTATTACAAAACTTAGTTTTGATTTAAACCTGATGCTCTTTCACTTTTGTTAATAAGATTAGATATAGATATGGTTATAAAGCGGAATGGCTTTTACGCCCCGGAGTGGCTATTCGGACCCGATAGAAACGTAATCAAAAATAACTTATAGGATAAAATCTAAAACTGTAGGTTGGACAGACAGACCACACATAGCGGAGAGAGCGAAGCGAGCGGAGCATGAAATGTTTCATGCTCCACGCGCAAAAATCAATTATTACGTAAAATCCACCATCCCGTCGCCATCATTCCTCGCCCGGAGCGCATACCGATAATATAAGATAGATATAAGTTTATTTGTGTTATTTGGCAAATAAACTTATATCTATCTATCTATCTACCGCCTATCTCATAGCGATCACTCGTTATCGCTTTCTTGACATTAGAACAATAATTCTAATGTCACCTGTGACATTAGAACTATTGTTCTAATGTCACGAAAGCGATAGCGAGTTATTGTTTTGATTTTTGATTTGAGATAGGCGGTCCCTATAGAATGCGATTACTATTCGGACCCGATAGTGAATTGTTATCGAAAATAACTTATAGGATCAAACTGAAAAAAGTAGGTTAGATTAGATATTGTGACCATACGCAGTGGAGCGAGCGAAGCGAGCGGAGCATGAAACTGGATGAACACTGCATGTTTTCATGTTCCGGGTCCGAATAGCAATCGACTTTTATTAGGACCCGGGTCCGAATAGACACAACCTTTACGTCTATGGCTGGGCCCGGCGCAAAAAGCTAATGCCCAAAGCCGTGAAAAAACAACATTCAAAATGGCTTCGAAATCATTGTTTCCTTTTTTGATGAAATGCATTTTATTTTGAGTTTTGCTCTCGCACGCTTAATTGATTATTGAATGCCTCCAAAATTATTATTTTTATTTAAGTATTTATTTACATTTTGTCGTAACTCTGGGACCAGTGGGGCAAATTCTGGCATTCTCCTTTAGTCCATATATTGAGACCCCCAGATAAACTACTTAGTCAGTCAGTATACAGGTACCCTAATTTTCTGTTCGTGGACCGGACCTATGATCCAAAGTTCCAAACCATTAGATTAGATACATAATGTTCGATTAATCAAAGCAACATTTTGATCACTGAATTAAAGGAAAAGACTAAATTAAACAACTTGTCAAACTCATAATAACTGTTTGACGACACGACGACGGCACTGACAAAGCGGTCTTGTGCACAGAGCACAAAAAAAAGGAGATGCTCTAACTGAAAGCAACGCTGGCAGTTAACCTTTACCAAAAATGATCCTTTTGTTATCAAGAGATGTTCCAGATAATCAGCACGCGCGACGTTGCTTATCAGTTAAAGACTCAAACGCTTGGTTAACTTGAACCATTTAGTTTTTCAACATAGGTAATAATTTAAAATAAATTTTCATATTGGCTCTTTTAATAATTCAGCATTCTTACAAATTCCTCTCATTCGCTCTCACTCACACACAAACGATTCGTGCGGGACGATCGATCCAAAACGTTGGCATAACCAATTCCGTTGGCCTTAACAATTAAAGTTTATACGTTTCCTTGTGAAAAAACATCCAGTTATTTATAACATAAAACTATTTTTATTAACTATGTCCGTTCTTATTAGCTAAACGAAGGAAACGGAATGAACGCCACAAACTGAAAAAAAAAAACTATTTCATCATTAAATTGAAACAGAACGATTATATTAAGATCGTGTGAAATTTCTTTGAAACACGTGAATGTGTAAATAGACGATGAAAGTCACGTCACCCACGAAAATAGACTGCGCGGACGCCGCGTCTGGCCGGCCGACTCACGCTATACCTTGCATAGGCTAAGGTAAATTATTTTAATAACTCTTAAATAGGCAGGTTAGTTAGGCTACGTTATCAGTTAGCTATTTCTTAAATACGCTGAACTAACGTTTGTTGGCCGTGGTCAGGCATATGGACATGATGGATGACCAAAAAAGTGAAACACTTCGAGCTCCGCCGTGCTTTGGAAGGCATAGTGGGCATTGTGCCTCGTTCCGGTCGTGTCGGTTAACCGTCCCTGAATTGTACTTTTCCATTATGTAAAATTGCTCCTTAATTGTATTAGATCTATTTTATACCTGTAATGATAAATATTTGTGTTGTGGGTCAAAATAAACAAATAAATATTCCTAATGAATAACCATTTCTTTGATGAAGGAACAGTGAGTGCACTTGCCTTTGCATAGACACTTGAAAGAAAGAAAGAAGTCATTTACCAACGCCACAAAAGGCGCACACATATGATTTATAGGTAAAATAGCGAGAAGAAGCAGAGAAGAAAACATATAATTGGTAAAAATTGAGGTGTGCCCTTATGCCGGCGAATCGAACACTAACTTAGCATTTGCTGGGGAGCAACCTGCAGCGCTGATTTCAGCCAGTACCGTGTGTGGTGTGACCCACGGAACGCTAAACAAATTAGGTACATTCACACTTATAAAATTGTGCACACAAATAGTTTATAGGGGTTCGACGCATTTGTCCAAACACGCAAATTACCATTTGGCATTTTGCGTATAAAAAATTTTTTTTCGCAAATGACCAAGAAAATAACAAAAATAAGGTAACATACGTATATACTGTAAATAGGCATGCTTAACCAGAAAATAACGCTTGTGTTTTGCACATTCCCTGCCGTGATGAATATCGCTTAGGAGGACTATTTTGTGTATTAGAGATGGATTTATACGTACTATTCAACCTTTCAACAGTATCAAGATCTATCTAATGAAGGGGACCCATCGTACATCGAGGGATATCCTCACATTGAGCGATAGATCTAAAATAAAATTATAGAAAAATAAATGACAGTCGGGGAGCGTCGCAATAAAATGTCGAATTCGCAATAAATTGGGTAGCCCTGAGTTAGGGGATAGTACTGTAAGGGTTTTAGTGGCGTGGCTTCTTCAACATACTGTAAGACGCCATGATAATTCATTATTGAATGCTATTGAATGAACTTTAGCCTAAAAAAATATAAAAATTTGTAGTTTTTAATAGGTTTAATTAAATTTACAATTCGGTAAGTAATAAAAAAAAAAATCTGTAGTTACAAATTTGTTTCAGACGGGAAGAGACCGACATTTAATAGTAATTTGTTATACATGAGTGCAAAGTTGCTTTTTAACCTATGCTCAACTTTGATGACCGAGCAAGCGGAGGATTCTAAAATTGGAATCCTGAGCGCTAGCGACGGAATCAAAAGAGCACAAGGTGAAAAATCTTTGCACTCGAGTGCAACACGTAACTTTTCATCCCCCCTCAACGAGGAAATGACTAAATGAAAAATACTCGTAAAACATTTACAATCACAAGATACTTGTATTTCAGTTTAGGTAGGTACATATTTACTACAACATTATGAAAAGAAAAGAAAGAAAGAAGGAAAAACTTTTATTTTGCCACCACACGACAAAAACACAAAAAATGAACAAAACAATATTAAAAACAAATACAAACAATTATTTCGGTGTTAGTCTTCGTGTAATGCCAAAACTGTGCTCAGCTCAGTATAAGCAGCAAGTGGCGGGCTTGCTACACTGGTATTCGCTTACACACATAATACGCAATTCTTTTTTGAATGATAGGTAAGTATTACACAAAAAAATTATATTATGTATAACAAATAATATGTACGTTTTTTTACTTGTTTTCAAGTTTCTTATTTATAACAAAACGACGTCAAAACAAATGGCGCGCGCATAGCAAATTAAAAACAAAAGTACACCAAGGAGGTTCAGAGTCTTGAGTTTATGATAAATTCGCACCATGGAAATGGAAGTAAATAGGTTTAATGATGTTTTGAAATCACATACCTAGTGCACGCGATGTTCTAAATTCAAATTTACTTTAACCTCAAGCGGATAAAAACGGCTTTGGCGGTCAGTTATCGAATAGCAAAAATACTCTTTCCGACATGGGGGGATGAAAAACAGATTTATTTAGCTTGCCGTTTGTCCTGTTGATCGATTGATCCGTTTAGTTCACACCTTTAGTTCTGATGACGATACAAATTGTGTATGTTCAGTGCATAGACTAAGAATATGTGGTCTAAGCTTTTAGAATATATACCAATGTATCATTGTAAGTTCAAAACGACCGCCACCATAAAATGGCGGATTACATTTTTTTAACCCCCTCAATAGCTCAATATCAAATGAAAGCGCTTGACTAGTAGAATACAGTAGTTACTTATAAAATAATAAAAAATAATATAAAAAAGAAACGGTTTTATGGAAAAGAAATGATAATGATGATGTAGATGTTTAAAGTGTTTTTCCTACTAAGATAATGTACTAAAATCTAAAAAAATAATTAGGTGGGTCCTCCTAGACACCGGTCATCACTCTCCTTATCCAATCTAGAATATTGAACAAACGCAAAAATAAATATCGTGGGACGTAGCGTAACTTAAGTAAATATTATCTAAATCCCATTTATAATACTATATCAGCGAATGACTGTTGATAGAAACTTCACGCGCCCCACGATTTTTTTTGCGTCTGATCAAATGAAAAATAATATGAGGAAAATGTATTTTTAAAATAAGGAAATCTCGCGACAAGCTTTTATATTATCTAAAAAAAATGGTGTCATTGATGGCTTTTATTTAATTTAAAGTGTTTTTCCACTTTTCAGGGCATTTAAATAAAATCTTGCCTTTAAAATGATTTTTACTATTAGGTAATTAACTAACCTGAACTGCTCCTAACTGAGCTAGTAATGTCTGTTTAAATACTTACCAAAATCTGACACAAATAAAAGCTTGACCACCTATCGCGGATTCACGCTTTGATGATTTTATAACGACTTTTATTTACCTACTTCGTAATACTGTTCACAAAGAACCGTCAAAAGACCTCGAAATATTATTTGAATTGGAACCGAGGCTGCGGTAGATACCAGGCAAACTTTAATTTTGTATGTAGTTCATACCGTAATTTTATATATGAGTGAACACCACTGGTTTCTGTTATTTGAGCAATAGTTTGAAATAATAATCAATACTTACTTACTTACTAATATTATAAAGCTGAAGAGTTTGTTTGATTATTTTTTTTTTGTTAAAGGCAAAAAATTGTATGATTTTTCAAACTATTATATTCATACCATTATTTAGTTTTGTCTACAAATTGACAATGATTTGTATTATTTATTCAAAAAAATCAGTTTATTAGGTAAGTATTTTTCCTCACAAGCGTGTTGAAGAAGGTCGTACGATATACTGCGTACCTATCTATACAAAGAAATAAAATTGAAGTGTCTGTTTGTAATGTCAAAATAACAAGATTTTACTAAATGGGTATGAATATATCGGGTTCCAATAACAAAAACACAATTAATTTTTTTTTTGTCTGTCTGTCTGTTTGTTCCCGCTAATCTCCGGAACGGCTGGACCGATTTTGACGGGACTTTCACTAATAGATAGCTAATTATATAAGGTATAACATAGGCTACTTTTTAACAAGATCGGTCCAGCCGTTACTATTCCACGCGGACGAAGTCGCGGGCACAGCTAGTATCTGGATGGATCTGGATATAAGGAGATGTTCCCATCTATAGACGCACGCACAGCCGTAACCACTAATGGTAGAAACATGAAATTTAGACAGGTATTTTAATTCTAAATGCGGACGCACACTAAGAAGGGATTTAAAAAAAAATTAACCTAAAGGGTTGAAATAGAGGTTGCAAGTTAGTATGGAAAAATCTTTAAATTAGGAACGATTTTGATAAAACTTGAGATTCATTCTCTTAAAAACATTTCATTTCATACGTGTTTCATGGATTATTGGAATTCACCCCCTTAGGGTGCAAAATAGGGGTTGAAAGTTTCTATTGAAAATATTTAAAATCTGCTCCAATTTCTATGAAATTTATTATCCGAACTCCTAACCATAAATAACAGTACATTTTCTACGGGAAAATATAAAATTCCCACGGGAAAACAATAATAACACGGGCGAAGCCTTATAACCAACTTACCGCACTTATATCGTAATGTACTACTATTAAGTTTTCAGTGTTTTTGAAGTAGGTTTTAATTTTCTGTAAAAAAATTCAGAATTCAATCCTTAAAGGGGTGACATATAGAATTTTTTTAGGTAATGTTCACCCATTACTCCGCCATTTGCCGGCCGATCTTCAAAATTCTTTTTGTAATCAAAAGAGTACACACCTGAGGTAGTCACATTGTCACCATCATAAACGTAGGTATAACTTTTCAATGGAGGGGGGGGGGGTTTCCAGATTGACCAGATTGAGTGTATACTGATACCTGCTCCAAAAGTTCATTCTATCTAGTGTATGTTGATTTTCAATAGAGGGTGTCCGGACCCCATGCCCCCCCCCCCCCCCTACCTACGCCAATGGTCACCATGGCATGATCTGATGATTGATTCCCAGCAAATCGATCGAAACCTTTTTTAATAGACACTTCCAACGTGTTTCATGTTTTTTCTTGGTATTTGCGTCTGGTAGTCATCATGTCATGTTACTGAACTGATGATGGAAGAATTCATATCATATCATTTATTGCGTCATGTAGTTACAAGGTTCTTAGGGCTAATAAAGTAAGTACATTACATGAGTCCCGTGAGGGCCCTGCAATAATCACTTACAAAATAACACAACAGTCAGTACAATCCAACTCAATGGTCCAATTAGAAATCTTTGTCAGTTAAGAATGATTCAATAGCATAATAACACTTCTGTATCAACAAATTACTAAGATTTTTCTTGAAATTATTGAGGTCTTTAATATTTCTTATAGATTCCGGAATATTATTAAAGATGCGAGGGACGCTGCATATTACACTCTTGCTCATTAATGTTGTTTTACATTGTATTGACCTTAATTAAGTTTTATGACGTTCTCGTGAATTATATTTAAACAAATGTGGATTGACTTTAACGAATATACCGCATTCTAATATATATAAACAAGGTAGTGTTAATAAATTATATTTTTTGAGTTTACTCCTGAGGTGGTATCATTGTCACCAAGTCAGGATTTGGTGATAGAATCTCAGGAAAATCGAGGAAAACCCTTAAATTTCAAAGGCACGTCCAACATGTTTCATGTTTTTTTTCCAAAGCTATTAAGGTATTTCCGTCTGGTAGTCATCATCTCATATTACTGAGCTGATAATGGAAGATATCTTGAGGGTTAGGAGTAAGGAGCTAGTTCTTTCGATACAATGGGAACGTGTCAACGTATTGACGCGTAGTTGTACGAGTATTCTATTAAATGATTCAGATGAGCTGATAGGGAAAAGTTTAACGCCTTAACAATTAGGTAGGTTGTAGAGAGTTCGGGAATTATTCTTTAAACTGTTTAGGGCAAAAGCCATTTTATTTAACGTTATACTGATGTTTGCCTCGGGTCAAATTTTGGTCACTAAAAATATTGAAATACTCACTTACAAATATTTTACAAAAAAAAATTCAAAATATAAAACCGACTTCAAAAACACCAAAAAGTAAAAAATAATATAAGAATCATACTTACAACATCACATATTTAATGTTGAAGTTGGTGCCAAATTTTAACTTGGGTACTTACTAAACATGGGTTTTTCTTTTAAGACTTTCCAAGTGACCGTTGTCTTGCGACGTAGAAATGTGATGTTGTAAGTTTAATTTTCATATTTGGGTATTATTTTTGGTGTTGACTTTCTGGTGTTTTGTACAAATATTTTTATTTCAATTAAGTTAATTTAATACATGCGTATTAGTATTTGATCCAAGGCAAACACCAGAATTACTTAAAACGTATTTCTAAACAGCTTTAAACAATATTGAACAATCTCCCATCTCCTTACTCCTAACCTACCTGAAACCTTCCATCATCAGCTCAGAATCATAATATGACGACTAGATGCAAATACCTGAATATCTTTAACAAAAGCGTGAAACACGTTGGACGAACCTATGAAGCTTAAGGATTTCCCTCGATTTTCATGGGAGCTCATCATCAGATCAAGTAATTTTGAGTCGGCGCCAAACAATCAATGAACAAAGATCACTAACGCGCTTTACGTAATTAATTAATTTGCTTGTTTGGCGCCGACGCATAAAAGGTTTAATTATTATTTGCCTTTTAGTTTTTTCGGCAGTAATTTTTTTTTGTTTAAAAGTTTTTTCGTGTTCGATTTTAAGATTCACTCTAATGATTCAAAAATGCATCTTCTGACCACAGCCGACATTGCTTATTAATTATCACGTGTCAAGGCACCACCCAGCTCCTCAAACAATGACGATGTATAAGAAGAACACAGCCATTCTTAGCAGCCCGAAGGAAAAGGGTAACTTCCGCCTTACAGGTCACTGTCAATACGGTTGTGTTGACTACACGTTTGTAGCTTTCTCTAGTCGCATAGGCCGCAAAGTTTTATGCTGCCCATGCCGTATAAAAGACTATGCCCTATGGCACTGTTCATGTGCGCATCGAAGAGCGTCCAGAGGTGAACGTCACGCCTCTTCCGACCTTGGAGACGCAAGAATCCCACGGTTGGCCGCCTCCAGCTCCACTGGGCACAAGCACAGCAAGTTACAGTTCCGCTAGTAACACCTTATAACCATGAATAGTTGCGAAACGATGCTGACAATTTCTGACAAAGAACACAATTAGTGCTGTTTTCTTTGTTTTTCCAATTAGTACAGGTCTTTTAAAGTGGGAAAAGCGTTCCACTCCAACCGTTTGTCGTAAGTACGTGGAAATGTAGGTACAAAATGCGGCGAGCTATTGATATACTTTTTAAATAAGTACATCTACAAAATTTGAATCAGATCAAATAATTAATTGTTAAAATTAATTGTTTGGAAATTGGGAGAACCTTCTCGAGAAGAACATGCAAGAAACTCAGGTAAACTTTTCGTCTTCTCTGTTAAATCGCCAATATTACAATAGAGAAATAGAACATTCAATATAAAAATATATACTACATACTACCTATAATACATATTTTCAAATACAAGTACATGATTTTATAAAACTTTACAAATGAATGTAAATTGTTGCAGATACACCTACACCACTTCAATATTCACATTTTTATGTCAAGAAACGAAATTTATTAATCTCACTTACCGCCGTATCATTCAGGTGTGAAAAATACAAAAATCCGGCTAAGTGCGAATTGGACTCGCGTAACGCGGGTTCCGTATTAATTTATCTATTTTAGTTCCTAACTTTGTGCATATTTATATATTCACAAAGGTATTCGTTTTTTTTCGAGAACATGTGCTGTTAAGATCTTGCTTCTTGCCAAATTTCCTGATTCTAGGTCAACCGAAAATTCCTTATAGGTTTTGATTCACTAGTGAAATCGGAAAGACTTGTAAGTATGATTCTTGACAGCTGAAAGACCGTAGACCAGAGTAGGTAGGTATTTGATATAAATTTCATCAAAATAATAATTACATAAGTACACGGTTACTTTTTTATCACCCCTGATAATTTAAGGGACGCTTCAGGACACTTCCATTATTTAAAAAAAAATAAAAAATCACTGTGTTGTTTTATGAAACCACGATGCATGTGAAACATTATTCGGATTTCGGATCATAGGCATTTAACTGAAAATTTTCGGAAACTTATTCGATTTAAGGGTATTAAAATCGCGTTTTTAATCTTAATCTTTCTCTCCTAAAAAGACAAATAATTATATTAAATAAAAAAATAAATTTATAAAAAAAAACAAAGAAAAAACAAGAAAGCAATCATTACAACAAAATAATTAAAAAAAAGCAAATTTATGAAAAACAAAAACAGTGCTCTACTACACCAGGATCGAACCACTGCCATACAGATTTATAGTTAAAGAAGAAAAGAAAGATCTAACGCATTAGACCAATTCTGACTTATTATATCAATGAAGTAATAAAATTAATTAGCTATATAAAGATACTCCAAAAAATACTGCACTAGCTTAGTGCAATATTTTTTGGATATTTTAGAAAAATAATATTAAATAAGTGAGTTATTTTTTATTAATGTTTAAATCATTCTACTACCGTGTCTTGAAGCGTCCCTTAAATTATCCGGGTGATAAAAAGGTGTTATTGACGCGACAAAAATTCATATGACTAACTGTAACTTACAAACTTCTACCAGAACACGTTATGTATTAATAATGGATGTTTTATGTTTGCTTTGAAGTGTATTAAGTACAATAAATAATTTTATCGTAAAGGCGGTACACAACCGGCGCCTGGCACGTACCAATTGTGCACGTACCTACTATCAGATCAGTCCCCTTACCATGGTCGCTTAACAGTTTCAAAACCGCGGTGAGAATGAGATGGCTTTATACGCAGTAATAGTGGTATCTCTGTTTCAATGTTATTTCATCCTTGCTGTAATCGATCATGGTAGGGGGTTTCTGTTATCTAATTTGGATATTTAATTACTTTGGAATGTGCAGTATCCATAATCGACAGAACAATATTTTTTTGTGCTGGGCTCAAAGATAAGCTTATGCAGCATTGTAAGCAGAAGCAGGTAATAAGGGACGAGAAGGTGGGACAGAATAAATACCAACGATTTTATTTATTTTGGACGAGTTCATCGACATTGGAAAATTTATTGCAATACCAACTACCATTATGTTGGAAGGTACCTGTTATCTGTCGCTCAGAGAAGCCTCGCATAAGGCGAGACCACAACACAACCTTTATAATTAGATTTAAAAGATCTAATTTCATGCAGTAAAACAGAAAATCGTTTCAGTTAACATAGTTCTTAGCAGGTTATTTACACCAAACCGTCATCAAACACACTATAGTTCTCTTAAAACAAACATAATACCTAGGTAGATGGGTACCTACCATGTTTATAATCGACTTCAAAAAAGGAGGAGGTTCTCAATTTGATGTGTATGTTTTTTTGTGTGTGTAATGTTACGCGATTACGCCGCCAATTGATGTGGACCGATTTTCAAATTTTTGTATTCGATAGAGTATACTCCAAGGGTGGTCCCAAGGTCACCAAAATTAGAATCTGATGATGGGATCCCATAAAAATCGAAAAAAACCCTTAAATTTTTAGGTGTGTCCAACGTGTTTTGTGTGTAGTTTACGCGATTACTCCGCCAATTCTGGACAGATTTTCAAAATTCTTTTTGTATTCGATAGAGTATAGTCCTGGAGTGGTTTCAAGGTCATCAAAGTCAGGATCTGATGATGGGGTCCCATGAAAATAGAGCGAAACCTTAATTTAATACCAGCTCACCGAAGGTGAACGATGATCTCCTAGAAAGTCTTAAAATTTGGTACCGACTTCAATATAGAAGTGTGATGTCTGTACCTATTCTTATATTATTTTTAACTTTCCAGTGTTTTTGAAGTCGGTTTTTATTTTTTATTAGGTAATTTTTTTTAGTCAACATAGTTCTTAGCAGGTTATATATTCACATCAAACCGTCATCAAACTTGTACCTATAGTCACAGATTACTAAATAGTTACTACGTCTATAGTTCAAAGAGTACTATTAAGAGAAACACAACATGTGAGTAAGGAGATGAGTACCATATTTAATGTACTCTTGGCATGTTTCATTTGCATGAATTTGTTTACCTTTAAAACACTGTTACTCAGTGAACAAGCAGTTAATCAGACAACTTCAATTTGAACCACAATGAACATGGAAATTAAATATAAAGATGTTTATCTGCCTACATCCTACATCGAGGTCACTGCGGCATCTTTAACCGACTTCAAAAAAGGAGTAGGTTATCAATTCGACGTGTCTGTTGCTTTTTTAAACGACTTCAAAAAAGGAGGAGGTTATCATTGCGTATATTATTTTTTTTGTGTGTAAGTTACGCGATTACGCCGCCAATTGTGGACCGATTTTCTTCCTTTATATTCGATAGATTATACACCTGGAGTGGTCCCAAGGTCACCAAAGTCAGGATCTGATAATGGAATCCTATAAAAATCCAGGGAATCCCATAAATTTTATGCTACGCGATTAACCCGCCTGTTGTGGATGGATTTTCAAAATTCTTTTCGTATTCGATAGGGTATACTCCTAGGGTAGTCTTAAGGTCACCAAAGTCAGGATCTGATGATGGGATCCCATGAAAATCGAGGTAAACCTTTAAATTTTATAGGTGTGTCCAATGTGGTTTGTGTGAATATAAGTAGGTAGGTATGTTACGCGATTACTCTGCCAATAGTAGACCGATTTTGAAAATTCGTATTCGATAGAGTACCTATACTCCTAGAGTGGTCCCATGGTCACCAAAGTCAGGATCTGATGATGGGATCTCATGGAAATCGAGGGAAACCCTTAAATTTTATAGGTATGTCCAACGTGATTCATGTTTTTTTCGAAGCTAATAATTACGTATTTGCGTTTGGTAGTAGCTTTACTTTAGGACTTGACCTGACCTAACCTGACCTTAGAACTGGACGTGGCCCTTGGACTAAAAACATTACATTCATTATAAATATAAAAATAATAAACAAAAAATAAAAACCGACTTCAAAAACACTAAATAGTTAAAAATGATATAAAATAGGTAGGTACAGACATCATCACACTTCTATATTGAAGTCGGTGCCAAATTTTAAGACTTTCTAGGAGATCATCATTTGGCTCCTTTTCAGTGTTTTTGAAGCCGGTTTTTATTTTTTGTAAAATATTTTTATAATCAATCACCTACCCTGATCACTCAGTATTGTTTTTGAGGATAATATTAGTTAGTACCTATCGCAAATTAGTTAAGAAAGATTTCAAATTTTACATTTTACTTTTTCCATAATTAGTACCTAGTAGTAAAAGTCTTCGTCAATCCATTTGATTTTTACTAGGCCTATTTAGGTAGGTATTCTTTTTAGCTGTTTCAGATGCCCTTTACTTTAAAGGACTACCTCAAAAAGATCAGAGGAACTATATTATTTCGTCCTTTATTTTCACACAGTTTTTGATTACAATATTATTGAAACATCAATTTTTCGCTACTGATTTTTGGTGCGTACCTATTATTTTTTTCGTGAGGCAACCTACATCATCTGCGAATAAATTTAAAGATCCTACTTATGTAAAGTCGACCAACCCGCACTGGGCTAACATGGTTGACTATGGCCTAAACACCCTAACTTAGGGTAGGCTCGAGCCCCTCGTAGGACATATACCTATGAGCTGTTATGATGATAATTATTATTTTTTTCAGTAATTGACACTATACTTAACAAAGCATTATAAAACAATATAGGTAACGCCCTTTTTTTTCATTATATAGTCATTTATTTTCTTCCCAACAAATGCTCTGCCTGCTGGAACTGGAAGTGTAGGTAGCACTTTATTTAAACACTAAGCAGTGAGTAAGCGAACGAATAAGGAGGAGACTGCCTAACGTTCATAAAACTGTAAATTATTAGCTGTATTTTTATAATTATAGCTAGCTTAGAAAAACCTTAATAAAAATCGACTTTCTCAAAATGGAAATCAAACTCGCTTCTTTTCGCTTCGGGCGACTGTTGTCACAGAATATGTAAGCAAATAGTATACTGTACGTACCTACACTGTGGATCTAATTGAGCTGCCGATTAAGTTAACTATTAACAAAATATATAATTAAATTATGTAAGTAGGCTTAAGGTAACTAAATTTCATTGTATATAGGCCACCTAAGCTTATGTTTTGTGGCAGCACATCTCTCATCCCAGCTCAAACAGTCAAAATAAAATACAGGTTGGTTAACTGTTTTTTTTTTCAAAAGCACGTTAACGTAATTATAAACAATGCAATAATGTTGTACTACTATGATTGCGTCGGTCGATAGAGACTTTACTAAATAGAGACAGGTAGTTTGTTTTGTACTGTGATGGCGGGATGTGTCAAAATGTCATTGTCAACAGTTCACCACGTTTTGGAACGTACCGAGATCGCGAGCGGTCAATGCCCCCGGCGGAGCCGCGGGCTCGTACTGCCGTGGCACCCTCGGCCTCTCGAATCACTTATCGCAGAACTGAATCACTTACACGAAACACTACGTTCCTTGGCACTACTAGAATCAACTTATTATGCAATTTCGACTAGCGCGTGTGTTGCGCAGTCTAATCAAAACTCGACTGACTGAATGAACGGAAGGAGTACGGAGCGCAACAGCGCAAGCCCGAGAGGCCCGAACGAACGAGAATGAATCGAGTCGCGATCGCGCCATCGCGGGTATTCGCGGGGGCGATGACCAGCAGGCAGACAGCTCACTCAGCTGATAGCGACCACCAGCCTGTCGGTCGGCTGTCGGTCGCCCGTCGCGCCGCCCACAGATGCCGCCGCGCTGCATGCGCCATCTAGTCTAGTTATTGGTATCTTCTCTGAGAACTAGGAATCCAATACAATACAATATTTCGGGATGCCGATATAGATGACTCCTTTCAGACTAGATATTTTTATAGGTAACGGTTGATCAACTCTATAACAGAATGGTTTTGGCAAAATGATGAAAAACAAGAAAAAAAATTAGGCTCATGCGGGAATCGACCCTGCATCTTGAACATACAGTAACCGATCAGCCTTAACCACTGGATCACCGAGCACATACCAGCCCCGACGAAAATTCAACTGTATTGATCTTTTTTTGTACTTTAAGAGACCTAAATAGAATTTATCACTGTTCTTATGTACATAATTTATGACAATTTTTGAAATCTTTAGAGATTTCTTAAAAATTGAATAAAGCAAACTTACAAATTTTATATTTCTGACTTTGCATTTTCTTTAAAAATGCTTAATTTATTGAAAAAATGATGACCGAAACCAAATACAAGAAAAAAATCGTCGGCGCATTTTTTTCTTTCAATATAAAGGAATTTCCTTAAAAATGAAGAAAATCAGGGTGTCTAAAAAAGGGAAATTCAGCTAAAAGTCAGGAAAGCTCAAAACCCGCTCACGGAAAGTCACTGAAATCGAGGGGCTACTTGGAATGTCAGGGAAAAATAAAGATTTTACACTGTTTCATGTCCCAAAATTTCAGTGATTGTAAAAATGAGGGATGTAATTATTTCATGCTTTACCTAGAATTTTATCCTTAATCTTGACTAGAAAAAAACTGTCAAAGTATTTTTGTCCACTTTGGGAGTGATCTACATTATGACATAGTTTATTTGGTCAGAATTTGATTACCTACTTTGCGTATTTTTTTCAAGATTAGAGTGCATCACAAATTGTCACTGTTCTAAATTATCGAATAATGTTTACCTTTATTTTGTTGTTATTTTCCTTGGATAAGGTAACACTATTTGCAATAATAATAATCTAAGTTATAACATTTCTGTAAGTACCTTCTACAGTATGAAATACGATGTCTAAAAATATAAATTACGGAAGAACTTAAAATGAAAAGAAATCAAAATATTACCTATATGTTATTTTATTGCGTTACAAGTTTACAACCATACGTAACTTTTTATACATAATTTTTTTTTGATATCTTATGGTCTAAAAAATTGCAATGAATATTCTAACATATTTCTAAAAGATACACCTATTGTATTTTATTTTTCTGGTAGGTACTTAAATGAATATTTTCAGAAAAATCTGATATTTACAGATACCTACGCTAGTCAGGGAAATTAAAAAAAATGGTCAGGGAGAAGTCTGGGAATTTTTTTGAACATTAGCAGTGACCACCCCAGCAGGCGTAGCACGGGCTGCCAAGAAATTTGTGATAAGACTCAGTGACATGTATCCCTTGAGGAGCGTCAAGAAATTTTATCATGTCAGTCACACTAAGGCTGCGTTCCGAAAATCAATAAGAGCCACTATTAGCGCGCTCAAACGCGTCCCGAAATGTTGCGAGCGCGCTAATGTAAGCCGGCATTAAGAGCCACATGACACCATCGTTAACGTCATATAAAACTTACGGCCCTAATGCTCTGGAGTGAAATCACTTTATGCGAACTGTCAGTCTGACGTTCGATAATTGTTTTTTCGGTTCAAAATGAATGTACCTGTTCTTCCGGACCGAAATCGTAAGCATGCTGATAGCATTTTTAGTGTTCTCTTTAATTTGGACAAGGCGATTATAATCGTTAGCACTGTGAGCGCTGTTATCGGACCGCAGCCTCAATACGCGCCGCCGCCGTGCTACTCTTTAAGACATAGATATTATGTCACTGAAATTGTGAGATAATGCGTGACTCAAGTCCCGTCTTGGCAGCCCGTGCTACGCCTGCTTGAAATGCAAAGTCACAAATCCATACATACTAATATTATAAATGCGAAAGTAACTCTGTCTGTCTGTCGCGCTTTCACGCCAAAACTACTAAACCAATTTAGATGCAAGGTATAGACATAGATTAAGTCCCAGGAAAGGACAAAGGATAGATTTTATTGCAGAAATCACCCCTTAAGGGGGAGAAAAGGGGGTGGAAGTTTGTATGGGGAATCAATTACCGCTAAACCGATTTAGATGAAATTTGGTATGGAGATAGTATAGTTTGAGTTGTAGGGAAGGATAAAGAATATTTTTAATATCTTAAAGATGAAAAAGTAAAATCCTTTGTTAAAGTCAACGCGAAACTATTATTAATAGTCAACGCGAGTGGACGTGCGTTAAGTTAACCACAAGCAAAGTATAACCGCGAAAACAAAGAAGGTGTATTAGGTGTAACATTCGTGCTATCTATCCTGTTCTTACGTATACAACTGCGTGCAGCAATAAGACCAAAGAGTAAATTTCTAGAGACCAGTTTTTTTACCGAATATGTGGCGATCACCGAGTAGAGGATATGGTTCCGATTCAAACATACACAAGTCAGCTGACAAAAAAGACACGGTGTTGAAAGACACGGAATTAAATATACCTGCCCGAAAACGCAAGCATGACGAGGACGACAATCACTCAGAAATGTTCAGAGCATTTGTCTCGGAAATTAAAGGTACAATTAACAACTGGAACACTGAAATGAATACTAAAGTTAGCCAAATAAATCAAAATATTAATGAAATTATTAAAAGTGATTTAGCAAAGTTGACACAATCAAACCAAGACATGAAAAAAGAAATTGCCAGCCTGCGTAGTGAGTACACAGAAATTAAGAACAAAGTAAACAATCTTGAAAAGAGACAGCAAGAAATAAGCTCAGATTTAATTTCTATGCAGTGTTCTATTGAATTTAACTCAAACAACATCTGCGATATAGATAAAAATATAACAACCTTGTCCAGTGATTTGCAGAAGATTAAGGTACTTGAGGCGGAGATCGATCAAGTCAAATTAGAAAACCACAAAATTATGAATACTGTGAATGAAAATGACCAAAGAGACAGATCTTCAAATCTTGAGATAATCGGAATCCCTGAATCGATGGGGGAGGACCTGACTAAAATTGTGATGAAGATAGCTAAGCGTCTGAGCACAATCATATCATCGGAAGATATCGTTTCCGCTAACAGGGTATCACCCAGAAATCGAAATCAAGATCGTCCACGAACAATCATTGTAAAAATGAAGTCACGTCTACATAAGGACAATCTTATATCCCATGCACGAAAGGCAAAATTAACGACGGGAGATATAGATATACCGGGTAATATTAAATCCATCTACATTAATGAGCATCTGACCTTGATGAATAAACAACTTCTGAAAATGACAAAGGAAGCTGCAAAATCTCGACAATATCAATTTGTCTGGTCAAAAAACGGCAGAATATACGCAAGAAAAAACGAAGTAGCTGCTCTGATTCTTATCAAGGGTCCAGAAGATCTAAAGAAGATAATGTGAACCGTCCTTTTTTAACGTATATTAGTTTTTTTATTGTGTTTTGGCGTATTTTGCCGTTTATCAAACAAACTATTGTGTACTCATTAATTGGTCGAAAGCGATTCTTAGGCATGTTATTAAAAATAAGAAACTGTCTGTTTGCCGTTTATTCTATGTCACTTAACAGCCACAATTGGGTTATTTATGAATACCCGAAACTAAAATATAAATCTCTAATAACGTTGCTAATTTTAAATTGTGTCATAAATAATTGTAAGAAATATTATATCTACTGTACAGTTTTATACCTTTATAGTTATTGTGTGATATATCTCGTGTATTTTGATAAGTCGTGTGAATTTGAATGCTACGAAACTTTAAATGATAACAGGTGGTCGTTAGAGTATATGCAATCGTTGTCGGGTGTAATTGAGTTATTTCTCAGTAATTCAAAGTATAAAAGTAATATTGTAGTGTCAGTGTTTGGATATGCAGTTGGAATTGTTTTAAATAACAAATTAAAATACAGTCAGGTGAGTAAAAAATATGATCTCTGTATCAGTCAATGTATTCGGCTATTTTCAATATCTCGTTATATTATATTAATATTTGCAATTTTGATGCTACACTATAATAGTAAGAATAAATGTGAAGGGTCAGGGTTTGGCGCGTCTTCAGGGCTTCTGATAAAATCTGAATCATTTATGCGTACTGACAATTCGTTATGTGTTATACTGCTTATTAATGTCTACTAAGAATAATAGTAATTTAACTGTATTTTATCAGAATGTCCGCGGATTGCGCACTAAAACGCTGACACTAAGGCAGAATGTTCTTGCGAGTAATTACGATATAATAGTTCTAACGGAAACGTGGTTGCATGGTGGGATATTTGACGGGGAATTGTGTGACAACAGGTACGATGTCTTTCGTAGAGATCGCGATTTGTTAGCCTCGGGGAAATCAACCGGTGGTGGGGTCCTGTTGATGGTACGCCGAGGTCTGTGCGCATCGTTATCGGACTTGGATCCACCCCCTCCTACTGAAATGTTAACGGTGACAATTCCTGGACGTGCATTCGCCTCAACTACTGACCTATTTATTAGTGTAATTTACATACCCCCATATTCACCACAACACCCTGACATGTTTATTGATAATATTAATAATATAAGACAGTGTATTTCGAATCGTTTTCAAAATAATCAACAACTAAACTACCTTATTATTGGCGATTTGAACTTGAATTGTGTTTCATGGAACAAAGATATTAGACAACCTATTCATTTAAAAAAAGGCCCAGTTACGCTACAGAATGCCGCAGCTTTATTAATCGAGGATCTCTATTTTTTAGGTCTTACTCAGTATAATTATTTAAAAAATATTTCGGGAAATACACTAGATTTAGCCTTTTGCAATTTGCCCTTGAATTCCCAAATTGCTACAAATATGGTTAAGCCGGATCCTGCCCATCCATGTTTTGAACTAGAAATTCTCGATTTATCAATTGCCCCTTTTCAGAAATCAAATACATTAAAGCATAATTTCTATAAAGCAGATTATAGTGCATTAAATGAACACTTTGTGAATATAAACTGGAGTCAAATTTTGAATAAATCCGTATTATGTGATGACGCCACTAAAATTATGTACGATATTTTGTATACAGCTGTAGAAAAATACGTACCTATAAAGAATACAAAAAATACCTACCCTAAATGGTACAGTCGGTCGCTTGTTAATATTATACGTGAAAAAGCTAAAGTACATTCACGATGGAAAAAAAATGGTAATTTACGTGACTATGACGAATTTCGACTGTTAAGAAAAAGGTGTAAAACAGTACAGGCAAAGTGTTTCAAAAACTATATGTCGCACACAGAAAATGCAATACAAAAGAACCCCAAAACATTCTGGTCATTTCTAAAAACTCTACGTCAAGACTCTGCTTATCCACAGAAAATGGTTTATAATGGGCAGAATTATTCAGAAGGTAAAGCTATATGTAATGCGTTTAACTCATTCTTTTCTAGTGTATTTGGTGAACCATCTAACGAACCTGAGTTACACTTGCCTCATGCAAATAATAGTGATTGCGTTTCCTCTTTGAGTTTTTCTGCAAAGACGATTGAAGATGCTTTGAGAAATTTGGATATTAGTAAAGGAGCGGGTAGTGATAGGCTTCCACCTGTATTTTGGGCTAGATGCTCAAAGACACTGGCAATACCTTTAACTGTTTTGTTTAATAGATCCATCAAAGAGGGTCACTTCCCAAACATTTGGAAAGAGGCTCATATTATACCCTTACATAAAAAAGGCTCCAGAAAAAATATTGACAACTATAGAGGTATATCAATACTAAACACAGCTGGAAAGGTTTTTGAGAAATTAGTATATAAAGAAATTTATCCGTTAGTTAGTAGATATATTCCCACGGAACAACACGGTTTTCTTAGGAAACGATCGACTTTGACAAATTTAGCTTGTTTTACTAGATATTTGTTGACAAATATGGAAGGGGGTGGACAGGTTGATGTTATTTATACAGACTACGAAAAGGCGTTCGACCGCGTAGACCATAGCATATTGTTGATGAAATTGCAAAGTATGGGTATTCATGGTGATTTACTGCGTTGGATCAACTCCTATCTGAAAAATCGTTCGCAGGCAGTGGTTTTGGGCGGTTTTCGGTCTGATTTTGTTCCTATGCCTACAGGAGTTCCCCAGGGTTCTCATTTGGGACCACTTTTTTATAATGCTTATTTATATGATATCCATTCATGTTTCACATCAGGTAACTTCCTTATGTATGCAGATGACAAAAAAATATTTAAAGTAATTAAAACTGAACAGGACTGTAATGCCTTGCAAAAAGATTTAGATGCATTAGAGGAGTACTGCAAAATTAATAAAATAACTATTAACGCTCTTAAATGTCAGTGTATTACATTTACGCGAAAGAAAAATAGTCTAAAATATACATACAACTTAAACACCATCCCAATTACAAGAGTTCCAGTTATTCGCGATTTAGGTGTAATGCTAGATGAAAAAATGTTGCTTGATGTACATATAGAATCGATAACCAAAAAGGCGTATAGAAATCTTGGTTTTGTTTTACGCTCCTGTAAACCTTTTCATGATTTAAATGTTTTAAAAACTGTTTACTACGCATACGTCCGCAGTATTCTTGAATATGCCAGTACGATCTGGTCACCACAATATAAAGTTTACATTGAATGTTTGGAACGCATACAAACAATATTCATTAGACATCTGAATTATAGAAACAAATGTTCATTCGCAACCTATCTTGAAGCTTGTCGCAAGCACAATATTTTTAGCCTTGAGGAGAGAAGAACAATTCCAGACATGTGTTTTTTATTTGACATAATTCGTGATAATATTGATTGCCCAGAACTTCTAGCTGGTGTAGCGTATAGCACGCCTGTTCGCCGTACCCGCCACACACCGCTGTTACATGTCCCACGATGCACCACCAACTACGCTCGCAATGAAACTCTCACACGCTTATGTAACACATTCAACGTAAAATTTGGTAGCGAGGATATTTTTGCACTGTCTAAATCGGTGTTTAAGAGACACATATGTGAAACTATTCATAATTGGATGTCTAAATAGTCTCACCGAACTTCTTCCACTTTAGTAACCAAATTATTAATGTTTGCACACTAAAATTAATGTCTTGCACTTTCTGTTATATAACTTATGTTTTGTTAAAACGTGTAACTCGTAAACTCGTATTTACTTAAAGATATGAACCCAAAAACCTG
Organism: Schoenobius gigantellus; assembly: GCA_963935595.1. Classification (NCBI taxonomy): domain Eukaryota; kingdom Metazoa; phylum Arthropoda; class Insecta; order Lepidoptera; family Crambidae; genus Schoenobius; species Schoenobius gigantellus. The sequence continues at coordinate 40,355,276 of OZ012541.1, read as the reverse complement.
TAATTGGCTTTACTAATTGATAGTCACATTTAAGTATCTTAGACTGTAACAAGCTGTTGGTTTTTGTAAATAAATAAATAAATAAATATTTTTTGTTTTTTTTGTGTTTACTCCGCCAATTGAAAAACGATTTTCAAAATTCTTTTTGTATTCGTTAGATCATACTCCTGGGGTGGTTCCAAGGTCACAAAAGTCAGGATCTGATGATAGGATCCTATGAAAATCGAGGAAAATCCTTAAACTTTATCGGTTCGTCCAACGTGTTTGTTGATTTTTTCCGAAGCTATTCACGTACCTACTTGCGTCTGGTAGTCATGAATCGAGTTGATGATGGAAGGATCCTTAACTTTCGGACTTGACCTGACCTGACCTGACCTTGGATCTGAAATTAATACCAGCTGAAAAGTTAAAAATAATATAAGAATAGGTACAGACATCACACTTCTATAATTATTGAAGTCGGTGCTAAATTTTAAGACTTTCTAGGAGATCATAGTTTGGCACCGACTTCAATATAGAAGTGGATGTTGTTTGTACCTATTATAATATTATTTTAACTTTTCAGCGTTTTTGAAGTCGGTTTTTATTTTTGACTTCAAAAAAGGAGGACAATTTAATGCATGTTTTTTTGTGTGTATGTTACGCGATTACGCCGCCAATTGTGGACCGATTTTCAAAATTCCTTTTGTATTCGATAGAATATACACCAAGGGTGGTCTCATGGTCACCAAAGTCAGGATCTGATGATGGGGTCCCATTAAAATCGAGGGAAGCCCTTAATTTCCGAAGCTATTCAGGTATTTGCGTCTGGTAGGCATAAACCAAGCTGCATCATGATGGAAGGATCCTTAACTTTGGACTTGAACTGACCCAGAAGTATACTCTATTGAATACAAAAATAATTTTAAAAATCGGTTTACAATTGGCGGAGTAATCGAGTACCTAACATACACACAAAACACGTTGGACATACCTACACAATTTAAGGGTTATCCTCAATTTTTATGGGATCCCATCATCAGATCCTGACTTTGATGACTTTGGGACCACTCTCGAAATATACTCTATCAAATACAAAAAGAATGTTGAAAATCAGTCAACAATTGGCGGCGTAACATTGAAGATTGAAATGCGAACTTAAGATTGAATAGCGAATTGAGAACCTCCTCCTTTTATGAAGTCGGTTAAAAATAAGAACAACTTATGCAGTTTGTCAAAATTTTGCCACCAGCTTCAATATAAAAATTTGATGTTATATACATGTATTGTTATATCATTTTGGACTTTTTGGTGGTCTCGAAGTCGGTTTTTATCTTAATTACGGTCAAAAAGCGTTGGTACGCGGGGCCCATAGCATTTGCTGCTCTTGCTGCGCCACTGTCACCAGATCCTAACTTTGGTGACAGAGGGACTAGATGGAAAGGAAACCCTCTCAAACAAAAAAGATTTTTCCAAATCGGTTAATAAATAACAGAGTTATGAGGTAACAAACATTAAAAAAAAACAATTTGTCTAATAATTAGACTCTAATTTATAACCTCCTCCTTTTGTGAAGTCGGTTAAAAAATGTATTGAAATTAAAACAATGCAATAAAATGTACAGTCCACTAGTCTACAGAGCACAGAAAGAAATTATGTCTGTGCTACAGACTATCATCTCCGGACAAATCAGACAAATCAATTTAAAAAATAGAATTTATTGAATGCTTACTTAAGTTAAATATTTTTTTTCAAACCTAATCTATTAAGTAACTAATAAGTAATCTGTGCCTTAACTTAAATCACAGAATATATAATAGTACTACGTGCTTAACTAAATTATAAATATCAATGCATGCCACAGAAAGTAATGTAATGACCTGCAATGTTCTTTACTGACTTGTAAGCGCAATGATAGGTATTTGTTTGCAAGCACATGCTGAAAGAAGACGGAACATCCACAGACTACAACAGAGTGGTAGCACATGCTACCAGTTTGTATGTATTTGTGTCAGTCTGTGAGTGTTTCGTCTTCTTTCAGCATATGCTTGCAAACAAATGATATCATTACGGAAGACGGAACACCCACAAACTGACACAGACACATACTTACAGACTGGTAGCACATGCTATCAGTTTGTATGTATCTGTGTCAGTCTGTGGGTGTTTCGTCTTCTTTCAGCATATGCCTGCAAATAAATGTCCGAGTTGGACTCACGTACCGAGGGTTCCGTACAAACTTATCTATGTATAAGCTCCTAACTATGTACATATTTACGGTGCTTTGCTTAACATATAACTAAGAACTTGCTTCTTGGCAAATTTCATACCTCTAGATCAACGGAAAGTACCCTATAGGTTTTGATTCCCTATAAAATTACAAAATTTGCGAAAATATGCGACATAAACGGTATATTTCGATATCTCGAGTCTCGACCCCGAGAAAGGGGGTCTTGACAGACCGACCAAGTGATCCTATAAGAGTTCCGTTATTTCCTTTTGAGTTATGCGACCTTAAAAATCAGAGAAAAACGTGATATAGTTCAAACTGATTACAGAACGAATTGGCGAACATTGAGGGCGTGACAATGAGAACGGAGCTGGGGACTCCTCGCTGACACCCCCTGCCTTAGCTAATACACTGCAAAGATCGTGCCAACAGAAAAGGTCGTGGTAGGTACTCACGCCGCTCCTGAACTTGAAAAACAGCGACATGGTGCGGCCGGAGCGGTGCAGGCTGCGGCCGGCGGTCGGCCGTCACTGGCTCCCAATAGCTGAACTCGACACTCGATTACGCGTGCCTCGCCGACCGACTCGCGCCACCAGCTGGCCACTTTTGCATTTTAGTTACCTACCACAGCGGATTTTTATTAATTGAAAGGAGTAAAAGAAAAATTTGTTGAAACCTCCATCAAGGTAGCCAGGGCGCGGCGCGCAGGCGCGGGACGATCGATCGTGTCGGTCGTCCGCGCTCGGAGTCAGGTCAGTGCGAGCGAAGTGATCAGACGAGAGGCCACGCCTCCGAGCTCGATCTACTCAAGACCTGCTTATGGCCATCACGCTGCGGAGAGTTTTCACGTGGAGCTCAGAAACAGAGCGGCGGCGCAGGTGAAGGGCACTATGGCGTCGCTGGCGTTAGCTCTGGCGTTGGTTCTGGCGCCGGCACTGGCGCGCGAGCTGGACCCTGGCGCGTGCGCGGCTCGCTTCGACGTGCAGCGCGACAAGATCATCCGCACGGAGGAGTCGCGCGAGATGGGCGCGCGGTACCTCTCCGAGCTGGACGTGGGCTCGCGGCACGAGTGCCTGCGCCTCTGTTGCGAGACGGACGCCTGTGACGTATTTGTTTACGAAGAAAAGGTGAGCCAGAGGCCAGATGGCATGTCCTCTAGTCTACAGTAGCAGCATTTTTTATTTGTAAACAATTACAAAAATCGTTCGCTGCGAGTTCATATTCTAAAACACATATAATGCGAAGTTTTTGAGGATGAATCATAATATTTGTAATGGGCAAAAACTATTCGACGCATTTTTAATACTTACAGTTTGATAGCTAAAGATCCAGATTAGCTAAGATATATGTTAATTTTAATCCCAAGATTCCCGTGGAATCGGTAAGTACGCGAGTATAAATCGAATGACGTACCTAAGTAGCAAGTCCAGCCAAAATACTTAAAATCTCCTAAATTCCGTCACCGTGTAATGCCATTCGTAATGGTGCAATATTGCCAAAAGATCTTGTTGGTTCGTCAAGTTGAGTACCTAGATTGGCGACTCATGGCACCAATTCACCATCTGTCACAAAATCAATAGTTGAATTGAATTAAATTGGAATCATCATGCGGGCGCTTCAGTTTGCCAGTCTTACTGCACCGGCCATTGACGGTCTTTCTAAACAATTAGGTAACTTTTTTAAAACGATTAAAGATTTTAAAAAAGACAATTTTGATTTCTATTTATAAATAGACATTGATAAAATGTTTCTAGACATTTTCCCAATCTAGAGAAACATTCTGTACCTCTTGGCGTATCAAGAGTTTTTTCCAGGGCCATGATTTTGTGTGAAATTATCAGTATTTTGGCGTCCATCATTGAATTTTGAATCGGTAGCCTAACATCCTGGGGGTGGGTACTAAACCATTCTGGGGTGGGCACGGCCCACCCGGCCCCCCCTCTATATACGCCACGAATCTTACTAATAACAAAACATTATTAATATACAAATATTACAAATACATTATCATAGTATTAAGTGGTAAACAAGTTGTTTACAGTCGAGAAAAAATTCAGTCCAATATACGAGTAACTGTAATAGAGGCATAAGTCACAGTTTTTTGTTATTTTTACTAGAAATATCCGAATTAAAAAAAGGTTACAAAGGTGATTTGCGGGGTGCGAGGATTTTTTTTCGAGGATTGGCTTACCTGCTTGTAAGATAGGTTCCTAGCAGACAAATAAGCCTGGTACAGTCTACTGATGTCGCTTCTTCCACTGCCTGTGTCGATGGTGCTGAGTTGCTGAGATTCGTTCGGCCATCAGGTTCCCTTGGCATCGCGAATCCGTGGCGAAGATCTATCATTAGCTTATAGAAGTGACGTGGAATATCTGAATATGACTGGTTTTATTTTTTTCTTATGGAATCTATATCTTTGTTCGTGGTTAACCCGCGTCAGCTTATAGACATGAGGTATTTTTACAACAGCACGTTTATAAGGGGGTATTTACAGCCAAAAAAATCAAGGTTCAGTTTTCAGAGCAAAAGATTTAGGACAGAAAAGGAATTTTGTTGGTGGGTTTCGAGGCCAAAGGGACCAGCATCAATGCTGAAACATAATTATTGTGACACCCTAAAATTAATGAAAAAAAAATTAAGAAACCCAGCCTGTTCCTTGTATCTAGTGCCCTCAGATTTTCACCTTTTCACAAAACTGAAAGAATTCTTGAGTGCGAAACGTTTTTGCAACGAAGAAGAGATGAAAGACACAGTGGAGAAGTGACTTTCGAAAGTGCAGCGGGGCGTTTCAGTTCTCTGAATCTGTATTGAAAATAAAATTATAACATACATGCTGCTATTGAATGCACAACAAACTTAACACTTGAGATGCTTTTTGTTCTGAGATCAAATTTTGAACTTAATATAGACAAAAACTGTGCCAATAGTATTATTTTGACGAATACCTAAACAAAATCAACTTTACAAATTATCTTTAATAAAACGCCGTATCTTTCATGAAGTAGCTGACACATAAAGTTAATAGGGAGATAACATTATCATAATTATCATACGTGTATAAACACAGATGTATCTACACTGCGATACATATTTATACTATATAATATACTTACTCTCCTCTTACCATGATCTCAATAACAATATTAAAACCACATAAGAGCGAGATGGCGTTGTATACTGCAATATCGGCAGGCTAGCGCCATGATTGTTATTAATAGCCGTAACAGACGATCCGATTTGGTTGGAGCCAACCGCCCGACCCCAACCAAATTGGAACGTGTGTACGGCTATCGGCCCGACATAATTATTATTAGCTTGTTGGATGCTCGACGGCCCGATCGCTCATCCGACAAGTAGGGACACGACAAAAGACAAAAGTATCGGTACTTTGTGGTTTAATTTAATTATGTGTGCTTAAAGTAATAAATTAATAATTTAGTAAACTAAAATGACTCGACTGCTGTCCTGCCAAACCACAAAGTAGAGAAAAAAATATGTTGCAAAAATGTTGTTTTACTTTTTGTTTGTGTTTTAACAGGGCAACCGTGTTTCATTATTTATTTATTTTCGCACGTTTAGTTACGCATTGTACAGTAAGCTCTTTGTCAAGCTATTTGACCTTGGGATCGTTCTTATGTCCCTTGTAATAGTGGCGGTATTCGTAGTGTCAATGTAAAGCTTGAATAGGAGCTTACTGTATATCCTGCTAGTTGATTACTTATATAATCAATAACAGACATTACCCTATTTATGAGTACCTACCTAATATAATAAACTTTAATTTGTGAATTTACAGATGCTTTTTTATTATTATTTATACACACCTACTTAATTTGTTGCTGTTTTCAAGTCACTGACTGACGTTGAAGTACTCTACACTTTGAATTTGAAGTATTGATACTTTTCTTTCGATATTTTTACGAGTACGATAATTTTTTAATCTATAGGTATAGGTCTTATTTTAGGTATCTGTGTGTCTGTGTATCTGGCTGGATGTCTGGCTGTGGCTTCATAGTTCCCAAACGAATGGAACGAATGGTCCTATTCAGTGATACAATACAAGGCATCCGACGGCGATGCCACATAGAGGAAAAGTACATTAAATACCGTAGATATAACTTTGCGGAAAGAATTCATAATTTTAAATTCAAAAACAAATCCAACCGCATTCAAAGACTGCTAAATAATCACCTGTCTGGATCAGGATTTTTATGATACCGATCGATAGAGTCGGATCACAGGAAATAAATATTTTTAACAAACATTACCTCAAAAAATTAAGGACAACCATGAAATCTATCTGTACCTATTTATTTATTCTTTATAAACAAATTTTATAAACTTTATAAAATATTAACAAAAGGTGTTAATTTATTTGAGTTTCGCAAAGACAAATTATGTTTTTGTATTGGCCAAAATAGTATTTTGTATCGATATCGATATAGGTACATAATACTTTTTAGGGCATCCCTAATGTTGGATTGCCAACCGCGTCGGACCGTCTGTAGGCGCGTCGGCTCCTCATTTGGTTGGATCACGTTGGATCCAACCAAATCGGATCGTCTGTTAGCACTATAATCTATAAGGCAATTGAGTCAATTTTTTTAATCGCAGCGTGATGGATATCTCTTGTGCATTCAATATATCAAGTAAAAGGCATTAACGTATAATAGACGTGAAGAAATGCCTTTAGGTAGGTATTGAGGTAGATAAATTTACTGCCTTTTATATAAAACAAATGAACCCCAAAATAGGGATTGGGCAATTGGTTACCAGATTAACTCAACCCACAAATCCGCATTGTGCCAGCGTGGTGCTGTTATAGCCTGTACTCCTCATGTGTTTCTTTCGTGTAGGAAGGCCTGTATGTGCCCAGTAGTGGGCTGTGATGATGATATCCACGTAATAACTGAAGCTAGGAGCAAAGTACATAAATAAAATAAATATATTAAAAAATAGGGAATTTAACTAAAATTGCTGATAGTAGAGTTCTTTAAATCTCATAATCGCTTCATTTAAATATTAACGTCGATTAAATATAACGTTAGAACATATTTAAATTATTATGTATATTGTAAAAAGGTATTGGTTCATTATTTTCATAATATGATGATTGGGATTGACATGAGGATTCTAACCCGTGCTCTTAAATTCAAATGTAAGAGTACAGTTTTCACCAGCGCCGTTGAATTGTACATTGACCGATTGCAGAGCCCCGGCAGCTGCTACCTGTTCAAGTGCGGGCCGCCAGAGGACTTTCGGTGCAAGTTCACGGCGCACGGCAACTTCAGCAGCGGCGTGCTGGCGCTAAGCCGGCGGCTGGCCGAGCTGCAGGACCAGGAGCGGCTCAACCACCGCAGCGCCACCCTCCCCACCCTCAGGTTTCATTGCTTTTTATATAATACAACTTTGGTGGCATATACATAAACAAAGGCTCATCTTGGTTACCACAACCTTATTATAGACCGAATGTAGAAAAATCTATGTATTGAGCATCTTGTACCTATATACCTAGGTTTTCGGTCCATTATTTTGACTAGGTTGGAATACGGACTCTGGGATCGAATCAGCCGGTACAATGAATCACCGCAGTCACAGAATAAAAAATAGAACTAAAGTACGCAGCCTAGCAACCAATCACTTACGCGTTGCCGACTCAAAGCCACGCGCTACCAAGAAAGTATTGGCTGACAGCGGCCATGTTGATGAAATGCTGTCCGTTTATATGACTGTATCGCTGTTCACAGACCAACGACGAGTTCGACCAGCACCACCACGACAACTACCACGCCGCCGCCGCCGAACCCAGGCCCGCCTCGTATGACATTAATACCTATTACGCTATCACAAACACGTCTGTTACTATAGTACACACAGCAACACGCCAGACTATAGGTTGACCTTGACACCGCTCTACTACGCTCATAATAGACTTTCGTAAAGCAAACGATAATCGTGACGTGTTTCTGACTGTACATACTGCTACTCTTGAAGACTGCTTACTCCCACAGAGTTATTTAGACATTTTTAAAGTGAAACATTTTGACATCGCATCAAATTTTTTCGTCCATCTATCGCATGTCCATGTCGCATTACGCAAAAACATGAGTTCTTTAATTTCACTATTTTATATACATTAGGTTTTGGTCTATGCATTAGATCTTCGAATTTAAATGTGTGGCAGTGGTTCGATCCTGGTGCAGAACATATTTTTTTCATAAATTTGTTTTTTAATTTTATTTTTTATTACTTTATGTTTTTTTCTATTAATAAGGTTTTTTATTTTTTTTTAAGAAGAAATATATTTAAGTTAAGTTTAAAATCGCGATTTTAATAACCTAAATTTTCCGAAAATATTTAGTGGTTTTAATAAAATCACACAATGATTTTATTTACTTCTTTTTAGTCTAATCAATAAATCTTTAAATTAAAGCATTCCATAAAAACCTAATCGACGCGTAGTCAAACTAAATCGAAATCGACAGCATTTTGAAGAAAGCAAGAGCATCGACTTTCTGTGAACGAGTTATCTGACAAGACCACGAGATGGCGCAAATTTTATATTTTTCAACACACTTCCTCATAAACCCGTCGAGACCCAGGCGTACTCATATGATGACACGAAAAAAAGGCCTTGATGCCCGCGACATCATATGATGACGGAATTTCTCGGCCGACTTTTTACGTTATTGTGTCACAAGTAAGGCTTTATTTGGCCTGCTGTTTTTTTTGGCATATAGACTACTAAATGCTCTTTGAAATGGTACCAAATACTCGTTAACCATAACTTTAACTTTTTGAAAATAAAAAGTTTAGAAACGTCAAAGCGTTCACTCATTTTGTGTCACTGGGTTACAACGTTAGTGAACGTCAGTTAGGAATAAATTGGTTGAAATCGCTGTTTTTTTATCGTAAAAGGTATGTAAAGTGATATTATTTCTTTTGTTTACAGTATTTCCAGTAATAATTAGCATAAACAATTGTATTTCATTGTATATTTAGTTTATAAATCCGCGGTAAATTGCTCCGCGGTAGAACAAGACGCCAATTTATTTTCAACATATAATTTAAGTAAAACAACACAATAAAACTATAAATAACCATACATATTATTATAGCCCTATGTTTAAAGATTTTTTTGATATACAATAGTTTTGGAAATATTTTTAATGAAAAAAAAAAATGACGTAATGAATTGCGTAACCTTTCAAAGCGCGCGCACCTAGAATTAAAAAATTGCATAAAATAAATTATAGTGTCTACAATAAAATAAAAAATACGTATGGATAGCTAATTTAATAAGGAATGAACTTATAATAGTTAATTAGATAAGGATTCATAATTAAATTAATAAAGGGCGAAAATGTTCGGTAGGTTGCGCAAGACCCAAAGAAAACATTTTTTTTTTCAAAAATTTTTTTTAAACATACAACACTATAAAACAATAAATAACCATATATATTGTTATAGTTGTAATCTTCAAGATTATTTTGATATACAATAGTTTTGGGAAATATTATTAATGAAAAAAGAAAAAAATAAAAAATTCCTTCTGTGACGTAATGCATTACGCAATCCGGGCGCGCGCGCAACCTCACAATTAAAAAATTGCAAAAAAATAAATTATTGTGCCTACAATAAAATAAAAACTACGTATGGATAGCTTATTTAATAAGGAATAAACATATAACAGTTAATTAGATAAGGATTCATAATTAAATGAATTACGAGCATTTTATTATTTCTATTTTTTGAACGTAACAATGGCCGCTTTGATCTCCGATAACTAATAAAATAAGTATCGGAATGCTTTCAAACATAGATAAGTTTTTAGTTTGTTTCAATAGCTTCTCAGAAATGTAGCTGTGATACCCTTAATCCTAAAAAGTTGATTTCAAAAACAAAAACAAAAGCCGTAGGTGCCGAGCGCGGCAAAACCTAACGGCGCGGCTGCGAGTCGCGGGCGTCCGTACAGACCGCCTGATTAGGGGCCCGGGTCTCCACGGGTAAAGTGGCTCTAATCCCATGGCAATTAGGCACATAATGACACTTATAATCAAACTGTGACTTTTTCATTACTATTATTCACGAGTGAGTAATAGTTTTTTTTTATATTATTGGTTGAGTTACGCTTACACTTGCGCTAAAATGCTATCCGCGAAAAGCCCAAAAAAAAGAAACCTCATTTTTTAGTCTATGGCCGATATGCGCGCCTAGGAAAACTGATTAATTTTTCCCGCCATTACGAAATTTATTAGTCTATGGCCGATGCGCGCGCATAGGAAAACTGATTAATTTTTCCCGCCATTACGAAACATTTTTCACAACTCGTCTCGTTTTCTCTTTTGAAGTTATTTAGTTAGTTATTAATTAAGATGTCTGCAAATACAATTTATGAAGAAAATGATTTATGTTGTATACCGCCCGATATAAGATGTGAAGCCCAGAACGTTATGGAAAGTTTACTACCAGAAAACTCAAAGGAAAAATATCTATTAGCGTACCAAAATTTCATACAATGGCAGAACAACAAGAATACGCAGTCTTTTTCAGAAAATGTGTTCATGGCGTACCTACTTTAAAGAATTATCTTCTAAGTACAAACCTAGCTCTTTGTGGTGTATTTACTCAAAGTACAGTCCGAACTAAGAATGGAGTGGACTTAAAAACATACTCGAATTTGTCAGCTTATCTAAAGAGACTATCTGATGGATTTAGAAGCAAAAAATCAAAGGTTTTATCATCTGATGATATTGAAAAATTTATTAAAGATGCTCCAGATAACCAATATTTGGCTACAAAGGTTAGTTAAATTAATTTTAATTAAATATTTAATAGCAGCTTGTGTTGTGTGTTGACCTTAATTATTGTTTCTTTTGTTTCAGGTTGCTTTAATATTTGGTGTAACTGGTGCCTGTAGGATACAAGAATTAACAAATATAACTGTAAAAGATTAGAGAACCATGGCCAGATGCTTTTAGTGAAGATACCTATCACGAAAAATAAAATACCTAGGTCATTCACCATACACGGTCCATTCTATGATATTGTTAAGAAGTATGAAAGTTTGCGTTCGCCAAAAACAAAAAATGACCGTTTCTTTCTAAATTACCAGAATTGTAAATTTACCTGTCAGCCTATAGATATAAACAAATTTGGTTCCATGCCTAAAGAAATCGCTAAGTTTTTGGGTTTAGTAGATGCTGAGAGCTACACTGGACATAGTTTCAGAAGAACTTCAGCTACATTGCTGGCAAATTCAGGAGCTGATATAATGACTTTGAAGCGACATGGCGGGTGGCGATCTAGCAATGTAGCAGAATCATACGTAGAAGATTCCATACAAAACAAGAAGGAAATTTGTGCAAAAATCACAAAAAGAATTAAACTTGATTCTGAGACGCATCCTACTGGCGAAATACCAAGTACGTCCAATGATTGGATTTCACCTACCTACACGAATAATGAACCATCACAAATAACAATAGAACATGAAAGTATTTCAATAAATAATCTATCTGATGAGACCGCTATGTCATCAAAAATAGTTAATTATAATTTTACTAACTGCACATTTACTAATTGTTTCTCTAAGTAAACTTTTTATCTACTATGTAAAATGGTTTTTTATTTAAGTATTGTTTTATTCAGAAGTGTGTTGAAAAACGTTGTATGATACACGTGTGTATTGATGGTTACCGTCCTCGGCTTCTTAAGACCCTCGCCTGACGGCTCGGGCCTCAATGCGCCTCAGCGGTAATCACCAACATTACACACTTGTACCATAATGTACTATTACAAGCTTTTATTTCGCTTGCACTGTATGTGTATGTATATTCGGGTCAAATGACCCACTTCCTGGATTCCGATTGAGTTGAAATTTTGCATGCATAGGTATGTATATCGCGTGACAATATAATATTATGATGACATGGAGCTGATCTGATATTGGAGCTGCAAGGTGGCCATAGGAACTCCGCAATAAAACGACACAACCCCATCAAGTTTGGGCTTGTTTGATTCGTATTGACGAGTACTTTGATCCTATATCGTAACCAGGGCTTGATACTAGAGCTGGAAGGTGGCCATAGGAACTCCGCTATAAAACAACACAACCCCATCGAGTTTGGGCTCGTTTGATTCATATTGACGAGAACTTTGATATTTTATTGTAACCAGGGTCTGATCCTGGAGCTGAAAGGTGGCCATAGAGACTCCGCAATAAAAAGACATAACCCCATCGAGTTTGGGCTCGTTTGATTCGTATTGACGAGTACTTTGATCCTTAATAGTAACCAGGGTCTGATGCTGGAGTTGGAAGGTGGCCATAAGAACTTCAGAATAAAAGGACACAACCCCATCAAGTTTGGGCTCGTTTGATTCGTTTCAACGAGTACTTTGATCCTTTATGGTAACCAGGCTCTGATGCTGGAGCTGGAAGGTGGCCATAGGAACTCTGCAATAAAACGTCACAGCTCCATCGAGTTTGGGCTCATTTAATTCGTTTTGATGGGTACTTTGATCTTTTATGGTAACCAGGCTCTCACATTCTCACATTATGACAAACATCAAAATTGGTTTTAGCTTTGGAGTTTATCCCAGACAAACACTGTGACACGATATGTTTATATACTTATACACAGATTTAAATCGGTTTAAATCTAACGATTAAATCTCTGTACTTATTTATACGTATTATATTATCTGTGTCTATACTAATATTATAAAGAGGAAAGATTTGATTGTTTGTTTGTTTGTATTGAATAGGCTTTGAAACTACTGAACCGATTTTGATGAAACTTGGTATAGGGATAGTTCGAGACCAGGGGAACGACATAGTGTAATTTTTCTACGGGAAAATATAAAATTCCCACGGGAGAACAAAAATAACGCGGACGAAGTCGCGAGCGGAAAGCTAGTATATTATAAAGGGGTAAAGTATGTGTGTTTGGATGTTCAGATCTCCAAAAATTCCTTCACTAATAGAATCCTTTATTATCAGTGAGTAACATACGCTATAGAATTTTTTCTTACGGAAAAAATTTAGAATTCCCACGTGAGGGGCGAGAAGCTGCGAGCGGCAGAAGTGAATCCAGCCCTCTAATTTTAGAGATGTCGCATTGTGGACCCTACCACACGCCCCTAAAGGGCAGGGTTTTAGTGGGTAGGCCCGGCACTCTATCGGGAGAGCCCCACACTCGCTCGCCATCTATCCAACATGCACTGCCTCAAATTTTTTCCTGCATCTATCGCAGTGGTTCTTAACCTTTTAGTAACGAGTGACCATTTTACGCTCGCCATCTATTGGGAGCGTCGGTGGCGCTGTGGACTCGGCACTTGCCTTCCAATCGGGAGGTCGGGACATGGCGAGTTTCGATGTGTTTTTCGTTTCGAATTTCATATGTACCTACATTTGTCTGACGCTCCTACGGCGAAGGAAAACATCGTGAGGCAACCTGCATACATCTGCGAAGAAATTCAATGGTGTATGTGAAGTCGACCAATCCGCACTGGGCCAGCGTGGTTGACTAAGGCCTAATCATCCTAACATAGGGTAGGCTCGAACCCCTCGGTGGGGACGTATATGAGCTGTGATGATGATGATGATGACGATGACCATTTTACAAATATCTGTCTAGCCATGGGCCATCAACTCAAAACCAATAATAATAGAGCATATATGAATAAAGGATTGTTTGTTATATCAATAATATTATTTTGCGTATGGCTTCGCGGACCACTTCGGCTACTTCCAGGGACCACCAGTGGTTCGCGGAGCACCGGTTAAGAACCACAGAGGTCCAATTCTACTAATAAGTTACAGCCGAATGAATCGAAATTGCGATCGACCAATCGGAGCGCGTATATTGACTTTCAACTGTTCGATGACGTGATGATGTGGCGTTCTGATTGGTCGAACGCAACGGTTTAGATTCGATTCGGCTGTCACTTATTAGTGGAATTGGGCTTCTGATCTATCGCATGTCGCATTACATTACACCTAGCCACGAAGTAGGGGTAAAGACAAATTAAAGGCGCTCGGCAAAGCAGCCAAGGCCAATATGGCCTTAATAAATTTTCAGTTAAATCTTAAATGCCTACGATCCGAATAAAAGTTTCACTTGCATCGTGGTGTCATAAAACCACACAATGAGTTTTTTTATATAATTTTCTTTTCAGAAGAAAAATATTTTGGATTATAAACGCGATTCCGAAAATTTTTCGGATAAATGCCTACGATCCAAAAAAGTTTCACTTGCATCGTGGTTTTTTCTGACTATTGTTCTCGTAATTAAATCACATGTAGTAATCACAATCTACACTTAACTACAAGCTTAATTGTAAAATTCTTATATCAATAAAGGCAGTGAGAGACCTCATTGGTCATCATCATGGAATCTAAATTGTTATTGGCGAGTCGGCGTCCTCATTAATTTGACTCTAAATTGATATTGGTGAGCATGTTGAAATTAAAATAAAGTGAATCGTTATCAGATCATGTGCTGGATTTCTGCAACATTAAACTAATTAAGGTGCTTTACTGTTTCTTAACTCTTATTTTATTTAGACCTACTGCTATAAGCGCTGTATGTGTTTATGATTATGAGTGACTAGCTTTCCGCTCGCGGCTTCGCCCGCTTTATTATTGTTTTCCCGTGGGAATTTTATATTTTCCCGTAAAATAATTTTGTAGCTTATTATGTTATTTATATTTAGGAGCTTAGGAGCAGATTTTAAATATTTTCCATAGAAACTTTCAACCCCTATTTTGCACCCTAAGGGGGTGAATTTTAATAAACCACGGAACACGTGTTCAATGAAATGTTTTTAAGAGTATGAATCTCAAGTTTTATCAAAATCGTTTCTTATTAAAAAAAAATCCATACAAACTTGCAACCCCTATTTCATCCCTCAGGATTAAAATCCCTTTTTAGTGTGCGTCCACATTTTGAATTAAAACAACTGTCCAAATTTCACGTTTCTACCATTAGCGGTTATAGATGAGAACTTCTCCTTTTATTAGAAATTATTATAACGTTCAGTGTTTCTTTCCAAAATATTAATTTCTGTGGAAACTTTCAAAAAATGTTAATACTTATATTTAAATGGATGGCGTCTTTTTACTGTCCTTGCAAGATATCGTAATGATGAAGAAAATCTTATGATTCATGCTATGTTTACATAGCATCATTATAGGTAGGCAAATATTTTTAGAGAAACCGTTTGGTTCGTCATAGCACAATTTCTGTGTAACGTCAAAGTTCCTTTCTAAGAATAAGACGTGACACGCTCATAATAACACAGCCGAGATCTGAGACTGAGCTGTTAGTCACACAAAAATCTAGGACGATGCTAGTTAAAAGTATACCAATACCTACTATAAATCTAGAATATTATAATATTTCATTCACTTTGATGCCGCCTTAACATTCATGTTTTTTATACAACTAACTTGGCAAACAAGCATACTGCCCACCTGATGGTAAGTGGTAACAGTCAACGTAGTACATTTGGTTCTTATTAGATTCGCAGCAAATCTGCAACGCCCACAAGAACCACAGTGTACGTTGCCAACTTGTGACATAAGATGTAAAGTCACAGTACCCCGATAATGCACCATCTCATGATTCTTTTAAGCGAGCTATAAAAACACATTTTCTGCAGCTAGAATTTTAAGTTTTCTTTCCTTTCGTTTGTACTATAGGTATGTAGTATATGTATTTTATGTAGTTTATGTATTTTGTAGGCTTATTTACTTATTAATAACATGTAGTATATGTATTCTATTATTATGTTAGAATTTTACGGTCCCGTTGTTTATGTTTCGTATTAAACTTTCTTCTACGGTTAGGTTGCCTGGAAGAGATTGCCACTTTGGCAATAAGGTCGCCTTTTGTTATAAGGACTAGTTTTATGAAATTCCTGTAACTTTTTCTTTTTGCAATAAAGTTGTACATACATACATAATGGTAGTGAAATTACTTTCACTGCCATATGCCCTTCGAACCTATTCTGCCGCAAAACACAATGCAAGCACTGCTGCTTTGCGGCAGAAATAGGTAAGACGTAGGTACCCAAGCAGGCGACCCTGGTACAGAGTCTACCTCCGGTAATGTATCTGGTATGTACTATCGAGGGCACTGGCACCTTACCAGTCCTACGTCGAAAGTCGCTTGCACACTGCACGATGACAATCGCGTCAGACCACGCCCCGCTCCATTCATTCACCAATAGTAAAGCGTAAAGCAGACTGCCACTAAGAGCGATTTTAATGAAACCAGATGTCTGTCTATGATTGGCCGTAGTAAATCGTAGAAAAAATACGTAGCCAATAAGGGATAGGTATGGGTCGTGTGGGCGTGTCCGATGCGCTCCGCTTTCAAACGAATATTTCTACAAAGTGGTAAGGCACGAGAGACCTCGATAGTACCTATCTATTAGTAGGTACTCGAATACGTATCAAGAATTTTTATAGAGCTAATAGACACTTAAAAAATTGCAGCCTTGAAGATGGTCCTTACACTTACTGAAATGGATCCCTTTGTATAATCACAAGAGGGATGCTAGATAGATGAGATGAATGTATATTATAGGCTAGTGCACACGAGTACGACGGACAATCGGCCATTTTTAGCGATTTTTGTGCGGTAACATATATTTATGAACGTTTCATTTTTCACCGATGATTTTCAACCGTCAAACAATAGGCCTCCGATAGTGGGTCGTTTTTAAACTGTTATATAGGTATATTCATCTCTATTTCTATAAAGTAATGTACAAATTTGTGTTATGCAATAAAAACGCGCGGTGGTGCACGTCGACGAGAGAATTTGCGCGTCTTCACTTAGGTAGTTGGAGTCGAGCTATTTGTATAAAAAAATGTAAGTACGTAACTAAATGGAATGGAGGTGAATATGTATATTTTAAAGCTTCGCGTCAACGTGAGTTGAGCCACTTGAGTCTTAAAGGCCAAATACTTTGGAATGCATCACTTGCACATTAGCTACCTAGTTACTACCTACCTATGGACACTTGCAAGTTACAAATGGTAAACCTTGCCACAGGTATCAGTAGGCAACTCAGCATAGGTAACCTACACTGTTAACCTCAGTCAGTTGTACAATGTATCACTGGTGTACTGGTGAAGCAGGGCGGTGCAGCCGGTACCAGTTCGAGTGTCGGCGCGGCGGCGAGTGCATCGCGGTTTACAACGCGTGCGACGGCGTGCCGCAGTGCGCGGACGGCAGCGACGAGGCGCCCGAGCTGGGTTGCCCAGCCGTTCCTACCGCGGCGCGTCCTCCGACCACCACGACACCAGTGACCACCGCTCCACCGCCGCCGCCCCCGCCTGCGCCGCAGTTTAGGGCAATGCAGGCCAGTATTTTAATCCTTCAATTTTAAGGAAGGCAAAGGGATCTAAGATCATGTAACCGTAGACGAAGGAACAACTTTGTTTAATGTTGTGAATAGTCGTATATATTTTTGTATTTGTTATTAATTTAGTTTATCTACAATCTCTACATTCGAATTTTTTTGGAAAAAATAAACGAATACTTTTTGTCCGTTTCACACACAAATAATAACACAAGTAGGTATGTAATGAATTTACGTGAAATGCTGGATACCTTGATCCGTATCAATGATCGCAGATATCCATAAGAGAAAATAATGCATCCTGTGTCCGTTTCTTTTTACGGATCTTGGATAGATTTTCTCTTCGTTTAGTTTCATACTGATATGAATTTACAAATAATAAGTAGTAGCAGAAAGTACCGTAATGTTTCTTGGCGTCAAATATTGGCACATTTTTGAAATGGCATAAATGAGTATGCAGTGATTCACTATTTGCTACTTTAACTTAATACTAAACAAACTATCTATTTATAGTCATAATGAGACAGCGCAAATTAGTAGCGTAGCCATAGAATAGATAATAGTACTCGTAGCGTAGCCAGAAAAAAAATTCGCCCCCCCCCCGAATTTTTTTTCTGGCTACGCTTTCTGGTTTGGTCACGTAATTTTGCCACTCCCTACTAGATGTCGCTGCGCCGCTATCTACTACGTATCGTCGTGCGAGTACTCGTTATTTCGGGGGGGGGGGGGGGGGGGGGATCAATCCCTCATGTTCCCCCTCCCCATCCCCCGGCTACGGGAAATGGAATTTAGAAAGTTTTGCCTTTGTGGTCATATCTCTATTACATTAAATTAACGTAACTATCAAAAATGTTTTTGTATGCGTTATGAAAGAAATTCAAATACTTAATACGTAAAAATTACAATACAACGGAACTGTCTCTTGCAAAGAATGTTATCATCCTCACCAGAACCAATCTGTGGTAAAATCTAGTATGTATTTTTTGGTATTTTATTTTATTTATTTGGGAAACATACAGCTTAAGATTATACATAACATAATGTTAATGTTGTTAATGTTATGTATGGCTGTTGTTGACTGAATGTCGAGCGGTATGACTTTATGATAATGTGTTGTGTGATGCAGGTGCTAGGCGAGAACGTCCCTGAAGAGGAAGCTTCTGCGGCGCGCTGGCCGCACCGTTTGGCAATGGCGCAACCGCCGCGCCGATACAACGGTCAGTTTTAGATATTACAAGACAAATGAAATGAAAATACGTTGAGTATACTTACACCGGGCACGGTACCGGACTCCACTCCACCATTTGCCGAGGAACAGCCCGGACGGATAACGTATTCTGTTACTGTTACGCGTATCCTGGATGGAACACCTTGTCGCTGTAGCGCCATTTGACCGCGCATGCGTGAGAGAACAGAGAACATGCACAACCTCACAATATTTCAACGGCAAAATGGATGAACACAACAGCCGTATTTCAATAATGTTTTTCAAATAAATAACTCGATTCGCCTCGAGTCCGGCCTCTTGATTGTGCACTTTAAAATCCATAGCGATCGCTTTTAATTTTGACAGTCAAAGTGCACCCAGCACTGCTGTCTTGTCCGTAGAGGACAAACAACATTAAATATGTCAATGTTGAGTGAACATTTTAAACTTTAATTACGATTGAGGTTGACAATTGTTTACATGCGCGTTTGCAGGTGTGTCGGAGGGGCATATTTTCGCGCACAAAGGTGGACTGGTGCAGGAAGCGGAGGCTCCGCCATACGAGCCGCCCTGGCACCGACTCTGGCCGCACCAAGGTATGCATGTTAGGTACTCCTAAACCCACTGATAACGAGTACTTCGTGTCTAGTGATAGTACCTCTGAGACCAAGCAAAGCTACGTATATACCTACTGACTATACTCCAAGGTTCCTTAAGCGCGTACACACTCAAGCCAGACCGGATGCGGATGCGAGCTCAGCTTCGCCTATAGATTCTTCAACCACGGAGGAACTGGCTATCTCACTGCTAGTGTCGGAACACAGTCAAGAATGCATTAAAAATTTATTAAACCAAGCAGAAAAAAAAATCTTGTCGCTTGGGTAAACGAATCGTGGGCCTTCAGATCTGAATCAGGTAGTATAAATCCTCAGACCTCGTAAGTGGTAATAAAATTTTCTGGAATAGGTGCCTAAAAATCCATTCAATTCATGTGTCAATCGATACTATATACGCTTATTAAAGGCATGAAAGATGAATCTGCATTTTTGAGAGAGGTAGGACATAGCGTATTTCGCTCTAATGAGCAGCCTTACTAGGGATGTACCTCTATCTTTCAGAAGACCGCATCCAAATAATATCATGCTGTGTTCCTGAGGGCGAGTAAGGCCGATAGAGCTAATTGAGGAAGATGCTGGCAGTATTTCTGTGCGGGTGACAGGCGTGGGTTGTGAAATAAGGAGAAAACTGATTGAAACGTTCATATTATCGGTTGCCTGGTAGAGATTGCTGCTTTTGGCAATAAGGCCGCCGTTTGGTAGTCCATCACAAAAATTCTTTATATTTTTAATTTTTAAACAATAAAGTATTCATTCATTCATTTATTCATATTAGGCTGCAGAAATGTTAACAACAGGTTAAGCATGGGTCGTGTGCTTGCTTGCTGCTGCCCATGCTGTTTAATTTGTTGACCACGTGTAACTTACTTCTGAGTCTTCAACGGCCGTTTCCAGTGGGGGGAGCGGAGTGGGCGCCTCCACCGGGAGTGGGCGCGCCGTGGGAGGACGCCCGCGCGTGGCCCGTGCCGCCACCTGAAAGACCGCCTTACGCCGATAGACCGGTCAGTCTCACTCCACTCAACCACTCAGCTTTTGCTTGTATGACACATCCACGAGGTCCGCTAAAATACTGTCACGGCCAAAATTGAACTAACGCTACGGATTTCACATGAAATCCCTACCCCATTCTTATTTTTTAATTAAATGTAACTATCAGAGATCATAATGATCATAAAGCTGTGTATGTCGTCCAAAAGTAAGTAGGTACTTGTCTTTATAAAAATGTATGGCGCTGATTCCGCGGTCTACGATAATTGCAAAACATCGCCATACCCATATTATCTGTGGTCATACTATTGGCTATTGTCTCATAAACCGATCCATGCGGCCTATCGATCTCTTGCAGGTCGAATAATCGACCGCAAGTCTTTAAGGTTGATCTGTTGTTCACTTGCATGCAATGAAATCGACCCACCTGCCCCCTAACCATGATCACCAAAAACAATATTAAAACCGTACTGAGAGCGGGATGGCGCTATACGTAGCAAGAGCGGTGTCTCTGTTTCAGTATTGTTTTAACCTTGCTACAAGCGATCATGGTTAGGCCCCAGTACACTTGGTTCAGAGCTCGAAAAATCAAAATCTAAGATCAAAAAATAGTATATTTTAACCCTGTTTGATAAACAAGAACCTAAGCTTTAAGACCAGTTTTACTGTGACAGATTTAGGTTTTTTGATTTTACAAACTGAAAACCAAAATTGCTAACAAAAATTTTTGGGAAACTCATCTTAGTTAAAAGTGTCAATAAATCTGTAGGATTATTCAATTTTTGAATAAACATTGATTCAATTAACTTTTTATTCAATCTACTCTGCACAGTCACAGAGTTTGCGTAGGTATAACGTAAAAATGAGAAACATCCTGTTTCCAAAGATACATTGTAGGTAAAGAAATGTAGGTACTTACAATCTAATTGTCAGCAACATTTCTTTTATTCATGTTTAGAGTATGATAAAATAAAACGTAAGAAATATTAAGTATAAACTTTCAAATTGTATTGACAGTTTTTGTTTGTCTGATCTTATTTCTTTTATACCGATATTTCCGAATCGAAACCTATGAGGTGGATCGATTTCATTGCACGTACTAAGTGTAATCAGTTGTGCTATCAAGTTGGTCCATGGGTACTCGCTCTTTCGAAGAGGTTCTTCTCTTCATATTATTGGTCGTTTAGTTTTGTTTCGGCATATTTTATTTATCCTATCCTCTTGCTTTAGGAACATAGGCGTAGGAACAGTAATTAATACTCTTATCGACATATTATAAGTGGATCATGAAACTCCACGAATTCCATATAGAACATACTTACCATGGACGTTCGAGGTCATAACAATAGTAACTACGCTGATACCGTAGGAGGTGGTGAGAGGGTTCGCGGCTGCGATGCCGGAGGTGCCGCCGCCACCGCTCGCGGTATCTCCGCCGCTGCGCGACCAGCCCAAGAAGACGCCGCCGCAGCCGCAGTACCAGCCGCAGCCGCAGCAGCAGCCGCAGCCGCAGCCCCCGCCCATACCTCGGCCGCAGCCACAGCCCCAACCGCAACCAGCGCCCAGTGCCACCAAGAAAAAGGCTTTGCCAGACCATGTGCGTACACCAAAATAATAAACGACATTATTTTAAGCAACAACTTGTTATTAGGGATCCGTTCAGAAACATTTTGTTTTCGGACTCGGAAAAAATACAGTCATATTTCCCCTATAGAGAAAGAGAATATTAGGTATTCTAAACGGCACCGAGTGCTGGTAAAATTTAACGGCTCTCCTATAGGGGTTAAAATTCGCCCTTATCAGTGGGAAATTTCTCTTGACAGATTGATTCTGAACTGTGGCCCTACCTAGCTGGTGACCTTAGAATAATAAAACGCTGGTGACATTAGAACGATAGTTCTAATCCAATGACTAAACTCGATATTCTAATATCACAGGCAGTAGCGTAATAACCATCTGAGGCCCATGGCAAATTCTTTGAATGGGGCCCGCCTAGTAAAATTGATCGACGTCTTTTTGCTTTGAATATCTTGAAATCGAATCTCAATCCTTAGTTTGAACTTGTATATGGTCTTTAGTTGTCTCTCACTTTAATTGATTTCAAGTTCTTAAAAAATATAATTTTTAAATAGGTACTTAGGTACAAAATTGTGTTACTTTGGGCCGGGGCGCTCTTGGGTCGGGGGCCCGTGGCATTTTGCCAGCCCTGCCGCCCCATAGTTACGCCACTGATCGCAGGTGACATTAAAACGATAGCGAGTGCATCGCTATGAGTGAGGGGTAGAGCCGTGGGTTGGGTAAATCATTCGGCCACCTTCTGTTTCACTCAGGTAAGTTTTTCGGTGAAGAGTAAAAAACGCAAGTTTGTAAACGCTCCCTAGCAGTCGGTCTCGGGACAAAAATAGTAAAGATATCGCATATGTAGGTATACAACCTGCTTCTTGGCTACAATTTAAGTCACTGACAACATTTACGAATCAATTTATCTGACAATTGAACCGATTGCAAACTCGTTGGATCGGATTTTTTAATAGTAAGTAGGTACTTATTAAAACAAAATAATTGAAAAATGAATTGCAGAACATTTTCTGCTTGGTTTGATCTCGCCTAGACCTGACCAGCTGTCGCCGTCAAATATGTCGTCAGACAGAAAGCGTGGCTGGGCTGGGTGTGGCACGCCAATGTCCTGCCTACCAAGCTTTGTATACTACGAGTCACGGACCTGTCTGTCTGGACGGACGGATGGACGGATTCTGTCTGACGTTTTACGGTCTTGTCGTTACTTGTCATCAGTTAAGATGAAGACATTCACTTAAATAAAAAAGCATTGGGAGTAAAAATAATGTTTTATATAATACTAGCTTTCTGCTCGCAGCTTCGCCCGGGTTTTGTTTTCCCGTGAGAATTTTATATTTTCCCGTGAGAATTTTATAATTTTGTAGCCTATGTTCATCAGGGATAATGTAGGATTCTAAATGTGAAAGAATTTTTCAAACCGGTCTAGTAGTTTTTGAGTTTATTCGTTACATACATACATACAACTCTTTCCTGTTTATAATAATACTGTAGATTTGTATACAGGATAATTTTAAAACACCTGCAATCTCGCAAGATTATATAGCTTACATAATCAAATAAGGTACAACGTTTGTTTTACGCGTTTTAAGATAACTCAATAAATTGAACAAAAAACAAATTTCAAGTTTTTATTGCACTGTCGTCACATTGATAAGTCTATGTAAGGTGTGGAAGATTTTGGCACACAAGAACGTGCGACGCGAGCGCATCAAAGTCGCCCACTAACTGGCGGTGGCGGCAATAGATAAGTAGGTCAAGTTAGGTGCTAGCGATGCCGCGCCCCCATACAGCGTAATTCGCATAAGTTTGTTTACATAATTCTGGTGATACGCGTAGAGTTACAAACATTCTAGAGGTAGGTATATTAAATTAATATTTATTTTTGTTTTAATATAAAATCTAACGAATTATCAAAAGTCGTAGAACAGACGTTGTTATTTATGATGTTAACTATGTAATCCTGCGAGGTTGCAGGTGTTTTACAATTAGCCATGTATACCTACTTTAGATTCTATATGCAGAAGTTCTATCGAAGTCTAGGATGATCTCTGGGTGAGATTCAAGTCGAACGTCGGAACCCAAACAATGATTGCGTATTTTTTTAATGTTGGTCGTTTGCGCAGGCGCAGGCGCAGGCGCCGGCGCCGGCAGCGGCAGTGGTGCAACCCTTGGACGACGCTGACGGCGGCCTCAGCGAGCACCCGCCCGCCGCCGTTCTGCTGCTGGTTCTCGGTAGGTAATAGAACCCTCATTTATGTATTTTTACAGCACAATGGCCTCATTTATGTAGGTATATTTTTACAGCACAACGGGGTGTAAGTAATGCAAAGTAGCATCACACCATTCCAAACTAATCCGTCTGATTTGCTGGAGATACACCGACACTAGGCCAACGGAGAGATTTTCCTAAATGTACTGTAGTATCTTCATTATCGCAGTAAACATAAGCATGCATACAAGCCTGATAGCAAGCAGTTACCACTATCTGTGCAGCATCAAAAAAGGCATTTTAATCCACACAGCACTGATTTTTACCTTACCTTATGGTATGTGACGATAAAGCCAAAGGTTGAAGCGAGCTTCACCAGGATTCCTCAACAACTGAGGAACTGACTATCTTATATACCTACCCTATAATTGTCGATACACTACAACGCTAATAATATTGTTATTGTGGCGACAAACTTAAAAAATATGGTGGTAGCTAGCCAGGCGGGCTCAAAAGCCCTACCACCAACTAAAACGAGCAGAAAAACTTCTGTCCCTTTAGGGAATTTAACCTCGGATCTCCCGATCAACATATACTAGAAGCGAGCACCACCCAGTATCTTAAGCACGCGATGTCACCTGACGAGGTTACGAGTAGGTTTTGTTGGTAGGCGTGGCGATGACGACGGCGCTGGGCGCTCTAGTAGCGTGCCGCGCTCGGGGCGCGCGTCGCCGCCGCCGCGGGAAGGGACTCGCGCACGACGCAGACTACCTCGTCAACGGCATGTACTTGTAGCCCAACGACGCGTACCTTAACATCTGCGCTACGTCGTCAGCGGCTTCTGCCTGTAGCCCACTCTGTAACGACGCGTACCTAAACATCTGCCGCTATGTCGTCAGCGGTATGTGCCTGTAGCCCACTCTGCAACGACGCGAACCTCAACATCTGCCGCTACGTCGTCAGCGGCTTGTGCCTCTAGCCCGCTCACAAGGACGACGCGTACCTGACATCTGTCGCTACGTCGTCAGCGGCTTGTGCCTGTAGCCCGCTCACAAGGACGACGCGTACCTGACATCTGCCGCTACGTTGTCAGCGGCTTGTGCCTGTAGCCCGCTCACAAGGACGACGCGTACCTGACATCTGCCGCTACGTCGTCAGCGGCTTGTGCCTCTAGCCCGCTCACAGCAACGACGCGTACTTTAACAACTGCCGTTAGAGGAGCGAGGAACTCAACAGAGGCCACTGCTGTACGAACCTATGTCGGCGTATTTACCTGTAATAATGTTAGCCCACAAAGCAACAGCGTGGAGAAAAGCGGCGTTCTCACAACGTGCTTACCCAAACACTGGCGACAGCATGTACAAACGTCACTATCGCCACTCAGGAAACGGCGTGTATTTGAGCGCCATACGTTAGCTCTCTACAATCTCTACTGTCGATGGAACAATGTGTACCAAGAGACTGAGTAACCAGCCAATAAAAGTACTAAAAATTAGACGGTGATTTTCAAGAAACGTCATGTTGGGATTACAATTACATATCATGAAAATCTAAAAATTTAATTAAAAATAGGCATTTCAGGCAGATAAACGATGATTTTCATTTTTAAAAGATAAATTGATTTTGTTTTAGATTGATGTGTAGGTATACCTACTGGTTTTTGACTTGGCGAATTTGGAAGTCACCATCCTGGCTATAGATTTCATCACCTTGTATTGTTTACGCGTCACACTTGAGGCGGTTCTGCGAAAAGCCTAAAATGTATTAAAAATATGGCAAAATACTATAGTGCACGTGTAGTCGACAGCACGTCAAGCTTTACACCTGCACTACGAAATCTGCCGCTATTGCAAGCGACATGAGAGCAGCAGTACAAAGGTCAACCTGAGGCCCAATTCTGCTAATAAGTTACGAGTCGAAACTAAACCGTTGCGTTCGACCAATCGGAGCGCGTATATTGCCATTCAACCATTCGACGGCGTGATAATGTGGCGTTCTGATTTGGTCGATCGCAATGGTTTAGTTTGAATTCGGCTATAACTTATTAGCAGAATTGGGCCTCTGTCCAGCCTGGTCTGTTGTCGGGATTAGGATCCTTATGTGACCATTCCTTTGAATTCACAATTAACCATATTTTTGATCACATAGAATGAATGAAAATAACGAAATTCATGTGAAAGTTGAAACGTTCCATCACTTACGAACGTTAACGTATCTCTTACATGGACCGTGGATAATTGGTCTAGCTATAAATTAGCCAATCTTAATTTTTCCTAGTCCTAGATTTAAGTAATTTGTTGCTTTTGACCAATTATTGTTAATTAGTAATTGATTGTGTGAAATTATTAAGAAATCTAAAGAAATTGCTATAATAATTATTATCATCATCATTATAGATTATGATAGGTACCATAAGCTATTTAGCATTTTTGTGCGTTATTATTGAATTATTGTTATTACTACAGATCGGATAGTCGGATGCATACTACTATATATATGACCTAAAGCTAAAGTAGGGCCTTTTAAATTATTTTACTTTTAATACAATACAAAAATTTTACAAAAGAAAATAATACAAAAAGTAAGTAGGTACTTATGTAATATTTTTTTTGTCATAACGAAAAATATTTGTTCTTTAAAACTGTTCTCCAAAGTGCATTACATAATTGCCAATACCTTAATTTTCGGGAAATATAAATAAAGTAGTCGTACATCCGAATGTCCGATTTCTGTAGAGGCGTATTGTTTTGAACTTAAAATTATACGCTGGATGTAAATAATAACATGGACGACAGTTTACAAATGTACAGTTGTACACACCACATAGGTACCTATTAGATATTTTCCAAAATAATTGTAATGAAAACTGTGCACCTAGAAATTATTTCATCGGCTTCATTTATTTGAAGGTATATATTATCTAATTTCTCTTGGATATTTAGACCTTACATAATAGCATACTTACTTACATAGTACCTATATTATGTTATATTTATACTACCATGACACCTATCTACATAAAAGCAAGTACCTAGGTACTTAATTTTAATCAGTATTTATCTATTCATGCCTAATCCTAAATGAGTAACTCAAAATCAACCATGGTCGCTTTTAATTTTACAATGATTGAGACGTTAACCGTGGTCCGAATTGAACGGATGTTTGCCAACGAAAGCTATACAATGTGACGTCACGAGTGATGTCATTATTATATGTCAT
The DNA here is from genome assembly GCA_963935595.1 of Schoenobius gigantellus. Taxonomy (NCBI): domain Eukaryota; kingdom Metazoa; phylum Arthropoda; class Insecta; order Lepidoptera; family Crambidae; genus Schoenobius; species Schoenobius gigantellus. The sequence goes on along the minus strand of OZ012541.1, from coordinate 40,327,875 downwards.
GATGATTATATGTCATGATTATCCATGCACACGAAAAAGAGCTATTGCAATGTTTGCGCAAATGACAAATCCAAAGGCGTTAAAATGGCTTGGAATGAAAAATGTAGACGCCGTGGTCCGAATTAAAAACGTGATGATATTTGTATCATTTAATTAAATACCTACATAAGTTAAACAAGATTAGTCAAATAATGGCATTGACAGGAGTACATATTAATATACGCTTATAAAGTGGTCTGAAATGATTGCACGGACCACGGCGTTCGCACTGATCGATAAATGTATAATGCATCTCGGACCACCACGGCACGGGGATTAAGTCAGTCAAGGCACTGAGAACTGAGGAGATCCGACTTCTTTGGCGCCTTGTTATATTATTATATTCTTTAGCGCTACAAAGACTCAACATTTGAAAAGCGCTAAGCATCAAGTGTATATTTTATGGATGTTACATAAATTCTAAATGTAGGAGCAAAAGCGCTGCACTCTACATCCTCATCCCAAAGCTTCGCAAAGCACTGATGGACATACAGGGCGTCCCAAAACTATGGGACATGAAGGGAAAGTACCTTAAATATCGTAGATAGGATATTTTGCTGAAATGTTATTTTTAAAAGTTAGTAATACTGCATTCACAGATTTTCTAAAAATTACTTGCTTCGTCTGGGAATCGAACCGGCTTAAATGTGTAAAAAAAATCAGCCGTATTTTTATGATGCCAATCGAAAGAATTGACAAAAAACAATAAGTCCGTAAGAAAGGAATAACGTTTTATTAATCATTTTAGTCAAATTAAAACATACTTGAAACCGCCGAAGTCAATTGAGTACCTATTTTTTGTCAATTAATTAATTAAATGCTCAAAATGTGATCCTTCTTGTCTTATGCAAATCGTCAATCATTTGACAAGTTCACTGCCTGTTGATTTTCTTATCATATTATGGTGAAATACTCGACATGATATGTCTCAATTCTGTTTGTCTCAGAAAAGTATTTAGAAATACTTCAAATTTTAAGAGACGAGATAAGAAATCTCTCACTGGCGGAGCAACAAAATTTAATTTTCCAACAAGATGGAGCTCCGGCTCATAATAGTCGGAGAGCAGCAGTTTCTGGAGGAATGTTTTCCTACTTGGATTGGTACAAATGGACCGATCAGATGGCCGGCAAGATCCCCAAATGTAACTCCGTTAGATTACTTCTTATGGGGATATGTGAAAAAATTTCTATACAAAAAGCAAAACGACAACGTGGGCGAATTACAAACAGAATTGAGCCATATCATGTCGAATATTCAGCAAAATATGATAAGAAAATCAACAGGCAGTGAACTTATTAAAAGATTGACGATTTGCATAAGACAAGAAGGATCACATTTTGAGTATTTAATTAATTAATTTACAAAAAATAGGTACTCAATTGACTTCGGCGGTTTCAAGTATGTTTTTAATTTTATTAAAATGATTAATAAAACGTTATTCCTTTCTTTTCAGATACTATGTTACTTAAGAAGACTTATTATTTTTTGTCCATTCTTTCGATTGGCATCATAAAAATACTGGTGATTTTTTTTCACATTTGATTCGGTTCGATTCCCTGATGAAGCAAGTAATTTTTAGAAAATCTTTGAATGCAGTATTAAAAACTTTTAAAAATAACATAGTCTTCTTTCAGCAAAATATCCTAACAACGATATTTAAGGTACTTTCCCTTCATGGCCCATAGTCTTGGGACGCCCTGTATAGCTAAGTACATTAAAAGCCATTGTACGCCAAATTGAAAGCCACTGTGATAGATTTCGAGCGATACAGTCGGTAACTGCGACATTCGTACATTTTTTCCGCTGCTTGCGCCGACAGCCGTGCCAGACGGACGGTCAGTAGAAAAATAGGGGCAAGGCCGCTAGAACAATATTTTGTAATACCCCCCTATTGCCTATATAAATATTTTTATATGTAAACCAGTTAGTTCACTTGGACTATTTTAGTGTTTTTTTTTTGCTTATTTAAAATTTTAACATATTTTTGTAAAACTGGCAGTTATGTTGTGTTTACGATTCTTTAACAACCAAGATAATAAAGTTAATATTTATAATGAAATTCTGGATTTTGTAATAAACGTTAATTACTGAAACAGGGCGCTACCCTACGAGATAGCGAGGGAATCCTGGTGTTAGGCAACACTGAGTCACAGTAGCAGCCCACCTTCCATTACCGCCTAGGTGTGGCCTGTGCGCTAGGGTGGCTCCTGTGATGCGTGCGATTATAGGCCCCTCCGTCTGGGTATTACCCCCATGGGCATTCAAAACATGGATTAAGAGAAATAACCCCACAGACGTTAAGACTCGACCCGCAGCAGCTGGCCCTGCTGTCCCGGGGTGGTCCGGAGATTTGGGGTAACCCCGGATAACCCTAACTATGAACTAGATGAACATCGAGGGTGGCTTAGCGGGTATGCCCTGCAATTAGTAGGGAGTCCCACGTCCGTCGACTTGCCATCAGCAGGTATGGTGCGCCATCTTAGAGCATTCTTAGTGCGCCATACGCTGTGCGTTCAGACCCTTCGCGCCAAGTACAACCGTACATCGTGACGATTTGGTGAAATAACCGGCCCGTTCAAGACCTTCAAACGTCAGAGCAAGTTACAACCAAACAACCATAGAATTTGATGGTTGTAAAACGCTCTGACATTAATGAAACTCTTCTATAATTGTGTGGCTGACCCCAGCCGGGTCACAAAAAAAACTGTGAAAAATAGATTGTTTGAGTATGTCGCTATAATGTCTAGAGTTTGTCAGAGTTTCTCGGCAAGTTTCAGAGTTTGTCGCTTGCGCGTTTCAGAGATCTGTGTGATCTCGAAAACGAAACGACCTAGTGAAAATCTGTTTGCTGATATACCTAGATAGGCGGCAGTTTGTCGAAGTTTGTCGGATAAGTTTGAGTTTTCATCGGGGTCGCGTTTAACGGGGCTGTGTGGCCCGGCTGGGGTAGCGTTACCCCAGCCGGGCCACACAGACCTCCAAAACCAAACGACATAGCGAAAATCTGTTTGCTGATATAGATAGGCGGCAGTTTGTCAGAGTTTGTCGGACAAGTTTCAGAGTTTGTCGATCCACCGTTTCAGAGCTCACCTGCAGCAAAGTTGCTGCAACTGAACTAGCTGGATCTCGAAAACAAAGCGATGTAGAGAAAAACTGTTTGCTGGAATAGTGAAGCGATAGTTTGTCGGAGTTTGTCGAACAAATTCCACAGTTTGAGACATGCGCATTTCCGAGATATGTGTGGCCCGGCTGGAGAAACGTTACCCCAGCCGGGCCACCTGGATCTCGAAAACGAAACGACCTAGCAAAAATCTCTTACTGACAAAGATAGGTGGTAGTTTGTCGATACATATATTCTTCAAAGATTCAGAGTTTATCAACGCCTCAATCGAAAGAACGAAAGAATTCTTTATTTGGGTAAATAGTCTAGGAGCCTGGAGTCCCCAGTGTGCGAGGATTCGTAATTTTTTATGTTTTTACTTACTTACAATAAGATAAGAAGTTAATGTAAAATAGTTAATTGAATTCAGTGATGAAAGAGTAACCGTTAATATTTAAATTTATGTAAATCCTCGATGAGTGATTGATATTTTTTAAATGTATTATTTAAGCAACATTTGGCATCTGGTCTCCTTGTCTATCTATATGAAGTAAAGTACAGTCGCGTACAACCTTCTTAAAAAAAGTAAGTTTTATGAGGTTTTGTTTGTTATACATATATTTGTTTAATCAAAATCGAGCCAGGCTTTCCAAAGTTAAAGCGTTGTAAAGTTTCACCGTGGGGGGCATTAAAGGACAACAACTTTTAACATGAAACAATGAATTCGTAAAAAACTTTATGGATGCTTTATACAAAAATTATTCTTTTCAGCATATACATATAACACACAAAAGCTCATAAAACTTAATTACTTTGCATGCACTTATTAAAATCGATGTTTTTACAGAAAGTTGTACGCGACTGTACATTACTTTATATAGGTAGACAAGGAGACCAGATGCCAAATGTTGCATAAATAATACATTTAAAATATATCAATCACTCATCGAGGATTTACATTAATTTAAATATTAACGGTTACTGTTTCATCACTGAACTCAATTAACTATTTTACATTAACTTCTTATTGTAAGTAAGTGCATAAAACATAAAAATAACGTAACCTCGCACATTTGGGACTCCAGGCTTCTAGACTATTTACGCAAGTAAAGAAATCTTTCGTTCTTTGGTTTGAGGCGTCGACAAACTCTGAATCTTTGAAGAATGTATCGACAGACTACCACCTATCTTTGTCAGTAAGGAGATTTTTGCTAGGACGTTTCGTTTTTAGAGACCCAGGTGGCCCGGCTGGGGTAACGTTTCTCCAGCCGGGCCACATATATCTCGGAAATGCGCATGTTTCAAACTGTGGAACTTATTCGACAAACTCCGACAAACCACCGCTTCACTATTCCAGCAAACAGTTTTCACTTTGTTTTCGAGATCCAGCTAGCTCAGTTGCAGCAACTTTGCTGCAGGTGAGCTCTGAAATGGTGGATCGACAAACTCTAAAACTTGTCCGACAAACTCTGACAAACTGCCGCCTATCTATATCAGCAAACAGATTTTCGCTATGTCGTTTGGTTTTGGAGATCTGTGTGGCCGGGACCGGCTGGGGTAACGTTACCCCAGCCGGGCCACACAGATCTCTAAAACGCGCAAGCGACAAACTCTAGACATTATAGCGACATACTCAAACAATCTATTTTTCAGTTTTTTTTTGTGGCCCGGCTGGGGTCAGCCACACTATATTAGGACCTTTATCTATTAGGTACTCATCATCTGCTAGAAAGAGAAAGACATGAAAACTTCATATGAAAGAGGAAGTAAAAAGATATTATAGCTGCAACGCGTTCAACGCCTCAGTGAGTTAAAAAACAACTGAACAACTACACTCCAGTGTACCGAACACTACGCTATATTGTATGTTTGACTCACTTCCGAACATGTCCTCGTCAAAACTTACGAGTATAATTATGAAAATATTAATAAAATCTTTGTTTTTCCTTTTCTACTTACATGAAGGTACTTTTGTCTTTTTGAGAATCTGTCCTTATGCGAATAAAGGCAGCATTTCACCTCGTTAAAAAAGGCAGCATTCCACCTCGTTAAAAAGGAAACATTGACTAACTAGTAGTCTTTTTGAATAAAAGTGCGTTTCCACCCGATATATTTAAGTAATCCGAACAGTGCGGGAATGCTTACCTCCCTCTTCTACACGAAAACGAGTTGCATTTGCACTGGAAGCTGACTGCTGAGGTGTCGCCGGCGCTGGCGTCTCTCGCAGATATTTCTGATTCATGTCTCTCGCACTGTTGTATTTATACAAAGAACCCTCCGAGATAGAACGAGACCAAAGAAACAGTGATCTATTAGTTTTTTCGCTTACCCCTCAGTTTCCACGCACATCTATGGTGGCAAATCAAAGTAATTAGTTGCAAATTTGCAATTTTTTTGTGTTCAAATTAAATAATCTCAGAATAACCTGTATACTGTACAGTCAACCAAAAAGAGATCGCTATGGCCAAAGTTACGAAAATAATTTGTATAAATACACGAATTTATTGACTTAACATTAAATAAACGGTGAAATATAGGCATATTTAGTAACTTTGACAGTATCGATATCTCTTTGTAATCGACTGTACCCGTTGAACCCAGTATCATCTCAAGCAAAGGTTAAGTATTTTTTATTACTGTAAGTGACAAACGAACAGACAGTCTACCTGATGGTAAGTGGTAACAGCCGCCGATGGACATACAAAATATATACTTAGGTACAACATGATTGGCATACAAGCACCTGCAGGACTATTACCGATCTCATGGTTTTCAAATGATATCATGATGACATCAAAGTAAAAATAAGATTTTTTGTCAGATTTTTGATCATTCGTTCATTATATCATGATGACATCATTGAAATTATGCCATAGCGATGATATCAATGGAAATCGGTAATACCAAATGGAGTATTCATGAAAATGTATACCATGTCATACGATGAAAGATCCATAATAGACCTACTGATATTAACAATTGTCGAACCAAATAGACAACTGGAAACACGCCACACATGTGATTTTTCAAATTAAGTAAACACTTGGGGATCAAGAATTAAAAACCAAATCTTGTCCGTAGAAAAAGGTTTAACTATCTACTTGTAATTCTTTTACACAATTTGTAATCTTCACTAGAGTCACAATTATTATTAGTCTCTTCGCTATCTTTAAGAAAACCCTTCACTGCTAGCTGATTCTCTACCAGCGTCCCTCCGTCTGCTAAATGAGCTGATTCTAGCGATCTCACTCGCGCAGCGCAGGAATACAACATGAGGCTATTTGGCTAGAGTCTTTTGTGATGTGGACTGTGGAGGTATTTCTCTAGCCAGGCTGTTCATTAGAGAAATAAATGCTTTGTCCCACATATTTCATGACTAATAGACATTTACTGCATTCATAATCTCAAAATGTTGTGTGGCTGACCCCAGCTTGGCCACAAAAAAAAATCTGTGAAAAATAGATTATGCCGCTATAATTTCAGAGATATGTGTGACTCAGCTGGGGTAACGTTACCCCAACGGAGCCGCACGGATCTCGATAACGAAAAGACATAGCGAAAATCTGTTTACTAATTTATATAGGTGGTAGTTTGTCGATACAGAGTTATTTAAAGATTCAGAGTTTGTTAAGCCATAATCCAAAAATTGTAGGCGATTGTACATTACTTCGTGTATATAGACTAGGAGACCAGATGCCAAATGTTGCTTAAATAATACATTTAAAAAATATCAATCACTCATCGAGGATTTAGATAAATTTAAATATTAACGGTTACTGTTTCATAACTGAATTAACTATTTTACATTAACTTCTTATTGTAAGTAAGTACATAAAACATAAAAAATAAAGAAAGCTCGCACATTTGGGACTCCAGGCTCCTAGACTATTTACCCAAATAAAGAATTCTTTCGTTCTTTGGATTGAGGCGTCGACAAACTCTGAATCTTTGAAGAATGTATCGACAAACTACAACCTATCTTTGTCAGTAACCAGATTTTTGCTAGGTCGTTTCGTTTTCGAGATCCAGGTGGCCCGGCTGGGGTAACGTTCTCCAGCCGGGCCACACATATCTCGCAAATGCGCATGTCTCAAACTGTGGAATTTGTTCGACAAACTCCGACAAACTACCGCTACACTATTCCAGCAAACAGTTTTTCTCTACGTCGCTTTGTTTTCGAGATCCAGCTAGCTCTGTTGCAGCAACTTTGCTGCAGGTGAGCTCTGAAATGGTGGATCGACAAACTCTGAAACTTGTCCGACAAACTCTGACAAACTGCCGCCTATCTATATCAGCAAACAGATTTTCGCTATGTCGTTTGGTTTTGGAGATCTGGTCCGGGCCACACAGATCTCTGAAACGCGTAAGCGACAAACTCTGAAACTTGCCGACAAACTCTGACAAACTCTAGACATTATAACGACATACAAAACAATCTATTTTTCAGTTTTTTTTGTGGCCCGGCTGGGGTCAGCCACACCAAAATGTTGGCTTAATAATACCTTTACAATATATCAATCATTCATCGAGGATTTCCATAAAATCAAACTAAAACGGTTACTGTTTCATCATTGAATTCGATTGTTTTTTTTAAATCAACTTCTTATTGTAAGAAAGTACACAAAATATAAAAAATAACGAAACCTCGTGCATTCGGGACTCCCTGCTCCTGGACTATTTATACAAATAAAAAATTCTTTCAGTCTCTGGATTGGGGCGTCGACAAACTCTGAATCTTTGAATAAAGTATCGACAAACTACCACCTATCTATATCATCAAACAGATTTTCGCCATGGTTTTTTCGTTTTCGAGATCCATGTGGCTCAGCTGGGGCAGATAATATAATACTAGAGTAGCTGGGGTAACGTTACCCGAGCTGAGCCACACATATCTCTGAAACGCGCAAACGACAAACTCTGAAACTTGCCTACAAACTGACAAACTATAGACATTATAGCGGCATACTCAAACAATCTATTTTTCATGTTTCTTTTTGTGGCCCAGCTGGGGTCAGCCACACCAAAATGTTTATTTAGGTTATCAGTAAAATTAAAACCAAGTAAACTTTTGTTCAACACTTTAATAATCCAATGGAATATAATTATGTATATGAATATCTATCTATCCTTAAACTTTGGGCCATGCCGCGGTACACACCTATCTACTTGCTACTAACTATTATACATATGGTACACGGTTGAACCTTGTGCCATTCAGTATTGGGAACACTTGCTATCAAGGCCATAGAGTTCACTAAATCTCAACATCGATTTAAATAACATCAACTTGTCTGCTCAATCATGAGAATCTCAACATAGACCGAAGGCCTTATTTCTATTTCAATCGTTTAAATATTGTAAGTATTCATCGCATACAACTCGAGGCTTAACCGATTTGTCAATCGTATGATCCACTTTCATACAAATATTTGAACCGTTTGTCTTTGGTATTAAAGTACGCAGCGCGAAAATTTTGGTTGCTGAATTAAAGACCATTAATAATATTAATCAAATCGATTTCTTTTTCGTTAAAACGACAAATATACCGAGAAACAAACGATTCAACCGTCCATTGTTCGTGGTCCACCTACGTGATTCATTTAGTTGAATACATAATCTCTTTTATTAACAAAAAATTGTGGAAACTGAGTTTGACCATAGTATACATATAACAGTAGGAGTTCATTATACACGGTTATTTTTTTATCACCCTGGTTATTTTAAGGGTGGCTTCAGGACACGGTAGAAGAATTATTTAACCATTAATAATAAAATTTACTCACCTGTTTAATTAGATATTTATTATCTAAAATATCCAAAAAATACTGCACTGGTATGGACACTGAGTGAAGTTGTAGGCAAAACATTGAATGAACGCGAACTGGCAACAACGTAGCCGATTCAAAGTCATCACTGAGTTGATCACAATTTCACCTTCCTACTTTACGGGCTTACTTAACACACAATTTCACCTTCCTACTTTACGGACCGGCAAAACAAAGTTTTTAAAGAAAACAAACAGTACTAGGTGGGTATTACGGTTATGGTAGGTTGTTTTGGCGTAGTTAAAAAATTGGAATCAACTTTAAATACTTACCTACCTAGGAAACAATTTAAATCAACTTTAGTTCTAATAACAAAAGAGTTCTAAATTTAAAGGAAGTCCTCTAACTCATACATAGTCGTGCACGTTTAAAACTATACATGACCACAACAACATATCACTTTAGTTAGTGTTTAACTTTAACGTCTCGAAATGCAGTTTTCGCTTCCAAGTCTTACGTTTGTGGGTTCACTTTCTTACACCAAACACTTAATTTCACTTCACAAGTAAAAGTCCACCGGTAAAAACTCTACCGGAGTAAGGTCTGTGTATTCGCGAGATGTGTTAACTTGAAACTAAAATTCCGAATGCGCCCGATTGCCGCGCGTCAGGCGCGGGCGCGACATCGCGATACGTTCACACGCGCTGGGGTCAAAGGCGAACTAAAGCCGGCCGGCTCGTGCCGACAAGCGACAGCAAACAACAAAACGCCGCCGCCGGCGCTCGGCGCCGGCGCCGACTGTCTCTGTCTTTCACTATTGTAGTGTCTAGTGCAATAATAACTCTTATTTCAAACGAGTTGTAGATTGATCTTGCTTGAATTAATAATGCGACGTTGCCGCATTTACCTAAGCCCGTACTAGCAAATGCTTTATTCATTCATAATCTTACCTTATCTTGTAGTAAACAAGAACAATGTCTATAATTTAATATTATTGGCGGATAAAATTAAAAAATATAACCACATGTTTTTTTTAATGATATGAGTCGTCTAGCGTCTACCGAGCTGCCTCTAAAATTTTCCAGTATGATAAAAAAATAACCGTGTATACGCACCAAGCGCAATTTATATGTGTACGCGCCAGTGCCTATGCGTCACCGCACGCACACATTGATAACATTTAGAGATGATAAAGTGTCCGCTCGAGTGTGTGGCCGCGCCCTCATTTTACCGCTACCGAGTGCGATATTATTAAAGGTATGTCACCTCCGTGAGTAGGCTATTATCGCGAGGCTCGAATCAACCTACTATTAGACATTATACTATGGTTTCACTCTAAAAAGGAACGACTCAAAAATAAGGTAAGTACACAAACTGAATGGCAAGACTTCATGATAATAATACTCCATCTCAATCCAATTAGTAGTTTAGACGCAAATGTTTGACTACGCTTAAGCTATTGTTGAACAAACGCAGAACTACGTACACGTAGAAGAGCTTAAACGAGGTACAATTCATGAATCAATATCCTATTTTGTCTTTAGATTTAAACGCACTTCACTTTATCAGGATCAGAGATCGAATCAGTCAAACATAGTGTTAAGGTCGTTAACTCTTGACCTACCTTATCCGATATTTGATTTTAATTCAATACAACAAATTAGTATTTTGTGGCAAGCACTAGGTCACAATCTTCACATGAAATTGGATTAACACAGATTATTTAAGTTGCTTCACGACGCATTGCGCACTCAACTCGAAAACATCAACACAAATTAACAGGGGCACTAGCTTAATTTTGTATATGTATGACAGTTTCGCTAGCTCATAAACGTTTGTATGAACACTTGTACAGCGCTTCTAGCGACATATCAAATTATATGATACCGCCTTGTAATCGATATTCCGTTACGGCAGCCAATGTCAACAATCACCTACGAGCTTAGACCATTTAGTACAGTAGTCTAAGCCTACGAGAGATGTAGTGCGCGAAGGTGTACGCAAACACAGGTCGTCCCCCTATTGCTCCACGAAGGAGTTTAAGATGTTTTTGGTAGCCCATCAGAGTCTTAACCAAACGATGCCTGAGTATAGTAATCGTAACACCGAGCGCACGCGCCTCTCAACGTGCAAGTTTTCATACATTTAATTTACGTAATCACTAACGACACAAGTAGTACAGTAGTAGTAGTACAGATTATTACAAAACTTAAACATCACTAAAGCAAATCAACTAGGATCACGACTAACTGACTGTTTGGTGAGATGAGATTCTGCGACAGTCACAACACTGAAAAATCTATAGCCTAGCGGCTAGGTAAAGGTTGTTCGGTGAGGGACGGTCCTTCGTATTTAACTATTAGTCAAAAGTATTCCATGTATACTACTAGCCGTTGGCAGTCGACAAACTAGCACTTTATCATTCAATGTGACCAACATTAAACTTGCGATTAACTATATTTTCTTGATTTCCACAAAAATATTGTCGATTTTAACGATATCATCACAATAAAGCCAGTGGGACTAAAGAGTTACCCACACCACTATTTCACACTTCACCTGGCGCTCACACGCGCTATCACAAAATTTTAATCGTTAATTTCTTGTCTAATAGTGTACACACAAGTTTTTGACTTCATTTAACAAGTATCAAGTGTAAGTGTAACACGACAAGTTTACACATAAAAATAACCTACAATATGTCAGTTACACTTCTAATAGTTATGCAGCCCTAGTGCATCTAGTGATTATGAAAACAATAAAAATGTGTTTAACAAATATAATGGACGTATTGTACGGCAGCATATCTGTGACGAAACTATTTCATACATTTTCAGTCAACTGGTCAGACTACATATAGATGTCGTCAAAGCGTGATCGCACGAAAATGTAGTCCATTTCAATCAAAGAAGCTTATAATGTAAACAGTCTTTCCTTGTCCTTTTATTGTAGGAATATTAAACTTTATTAACCTCTTTGTTTAACCGACATTGTTCAACTAATTGTGGGTATAAAAAATAATTTTAAAAATGACTTAATAGAAGACAGCCAAGATTACTTAAAATTGTAGTTCTATATTAACTTTATTGAAATGACAGCACATTTTCTTCCTAGGGCGAGCGCATAATATGTGGTGAAGCTTAGCACAGGGAATTTTTTTGCCAAAAAATTATTATGATAAAGACTTTCTGTTAAATTATTATGATAAAATATATCGTCGTAAAGAAATTAACACAATAAATAATCTCTTGGATCGAGGCGTTATTGTATTCATTAATTTACAACCTCATTATAATACATGCAAAGATGATTATGCTTTGGCAGAATTAGGCCGTTAAGGCCAGGTGCAAACGTCAACGTTCGTGACATGAATCAAAAAGTTAGACATAGCCACAGAAAAAGTACAAACACAATTAATGTCTGTGCACAGCCGAAACGTTAATGTATTCAATGATACTTCTAGTGAGCAATACATAGTAAAAGTTCTTGATTGAATTTTACTACATTAGGCACTAGATATTTAGACAATGATAAAAAATATGACGCAATTATTGTACTTAACGTGACTCCATATTTTCAATAGAATTTTAATATTAGATTTTACAATTAATTATACAAATACCTACCTAAGTGTATAAACAGGGCGTCATTAAGTTGTCAATATTTAATTGTGATTAACATTTTGTGACACATCAAAAGATAGTGCTCTTTATAAATATAGATTTAGAGTTAAATATATTGTTAAAAAGTACTCAATTCGCAGAACAATATAAAATTCTTCAGAATAATTGTGACAATATAGAATATTAGAAGATACAGTAAACTTTTCCAATTAAAATATTGAATATTGCTTTATAATAACACAGTAAACTATACTTATATCATTTTCATATTTTCACTGAACATTCTAATTGTCATAAAATAAACTTAATGCTTAAACATGAATATAAGTACAAAGATTGGCAATAGCTTAATGCTTACGTGAGATACAGCGAGATAGGTAATAGCTCAAACTAGGATGTGCAAATTAGACAATATGTCATCTAAAAAAGTATCCGCACATTTACTTTCACATTCGAATTTTCAAATCAAATTTGGATTTATCTTATTGCATGTGTGAGATTTCAATGAAGATTCTAAAGTGAATCCGCGACAAGCGTTTAATCTATCTGAATGTGCTATTTCAAGAATTATAATGCAACTCAATTCACAGCTGGTTCTACTCGTATTATACTCGAAGCACTGCACTGTCTTAATAGGTAAGATTAATTTAAATTTTTTTTTATGTTTTTTGGCAGTTTTTTGTTGCTGTCTGTGGTTATTTTATTTTAAAATTATTTTTAAAATTCGAATACTCCCGATTCGAACATAAAAGCCGCTCCAAAAAAACACGGATAAAACACGCGTAGACTGTTTCCCAACATCAAACACAATAACAACAATACAGTAGGTATATTTTATTATTAGTCTAACGGTCAGAATTCAATATATTGATACCGACATCAAACAATGATATTTTTGTAATGAATAGATCTATATAGATAGTTATCCACGCTCGATCATTTTAATTGTACGCGGGCACACAAAAATTTCCAATACTCTAAGGCCTCTGCCACGAATTTTGCGGGCAGCGGAGCGGCGCGGCAGCGGTCCCGCCCGTGCATCTACAATCATAGTATTGTGAAATTACAAGTACAACTTTTCTGCCTGGATATACCTCTATATTGTTTTAAATTAATGCCCGACTCTAAATCGCCCTTGATAGCTTCAAGAATATATTCAAAAGTTTCTACACTCATTCTGGTATCGTCGTAGAATTTGTCGGGATACTGTCTCTACGCCGCTATAATGCCACGTGATCTACCCGCTGGTTTCGAGAACGGGTCTGCCTTGCCTTGAAAATTCGAGGCAGAGGCCTAATTGTACCATTTTTTGTACACAATTAAGGTTAGCCAATTTTAAGAGATAAGATCGTAACATACAAATATTATATTAAAAAACACATAACAAGTGCAGACTTACAAACTACATTACCTTAATAAATAAAATATATACGTACAAATAGTATAGGCACTGGTTTTGATCAAGATTCGATTCAACATAATTATAATTACCTTGAAAAATATTATGCCACGCTGTTTGTCACTTTTACGGGCGTGTGATCAAACAAATATTAAAAAGAGCGCATTAGTAGGTAGTAAAAAGGCAAAAAGCCTCATAAGTAGGTTATACCAAATATAAAATTCACTATGTAAAATGCTTTGTTTCAAATATAAATTCAATTAATAATTTTCTTTTTTTAGAAACCAATTTTGAATTTTTTTTTGATTAATTCAGATATTTATCATGATAATTATTAAAGGAAATAAGTAATTGAACCATGGTTTTCATTAACAATTAAGATATGAAGTGAATAATTTGTATTAAATCTATGAGGTCGCAAAATTTAATATTACAGACAGCCACACACTTTTACTGCTAAATGGGCCACTTTAGGTTCATAAATGTTTGTTAACATTTTAATGTTTCATTACAAATGCGGCAAGCAGACATACGCCCCAATCGGTTACCGCAGGTTATGGACGCTTGCAACTATCACATAATAGGTTACCGACCTAATAACCCACACGCCAGTGCCTGCATATTGATAGAGCTTCTGTCTGACTTTCCCTAAAGTGACTGAATAAAACCTTATAATAACATAACATCAAACATATACCATAAATTTTAGCGCCGACAAACCTTATTACTGGGCGAGCGCAGAAAGTTTCCTAATGACGCCACAACGTCACCATCCAGGATCCAGAATTTCATTTTGGGGGGACAGTGGTGGATCCAAGATTTCATTTGGGTCGGCAAATTTTTGCGCGCGGCTAGCATATTCTTTTTATATTCTTGTCTTCTTATTAAGTTCATGATGGTTGCGTTAAACGAATCCGTTTCGGATTTTATTCAGTTCATTTATAACTTCAATGGTTACATTTAATGTTTAATCCGTCAATCACAGTGGTTAGGAATAATCGTTATAATAATAATGTAATATAAATTTATATTGACTAAGCAAACAAAATTACCACCAAACTAATATTTTGACGTGCTAAATATATTTATGTACTTATTATAATATGCATCAATTTTTATGTAGTCAAACTTTGAATGTCATATCGTGCAACCATAGACTTAGAACATACTTGTGCGTAGACCAACTGACGGGTGTGAGCGAGAATATTATGCTACTTTGCATAAGTCCACATTTTGACCCATTCCTTCAAAACCAACTACTGAGTGTGCACCATGATACGGATAAGCAACAAATTGGTATCGTTTGATAGCTAACAAGATTTACTATTAGTAGAAGTAGCAAGCATATACATACCCCATACAATTTCAGAGAGTTAGCATTGAAAACAGCCTGTCAAATATTATTGAAATACTTGTCAAGTCAAGAACTCTGTAATAGGGAACATGCAATATAATGCGTTTATTGTAAAGAATCCTATGTGGAATAGATCACAAGTATGTTAAAAATTAAAATAATAAAATTTAATTGCAATAAAATGCAGTCTGGAACTAACAGTTTCAAATTTCGCGCTAAAACGGGCCTTCAATTCTGATGACGTCACTCCTGTCTGTCACTCATTCGTCGCTAATATTCAATTCAAATATCACAGAGAAAGCTTGCATTAGATTCGAATTAGTTATTTTAAATGGGCGATCCATCAACATTTTATAATCCGAACAATGTTATTATTGCTCTGAAAAAAAAAAGCGTGTGGATTCATGTTTTATACCAATGTGTCCATCAACTTCAAAGAAGTTCCTAAATAATTGTTTTTAACTGGACTTTTAAAGTTGAAAAAATGGATGTAACACGATAACCTTCTCTTCTTACTTTATGCTCTAAATCAGCCATACTTGCGGCCCGCCAAGCCCACTCGTTGTAGCTTCAAATTCTATTAACGAAAGCCAATTACCTATTTAAATACCTAAATTACCCACCTACATTCCGCGGGATTATTAAGAGGACTGTGAAGTGCCAATTTATGACTCGCGTATGCACTTTCAAAGATGCAGTTCGTTGCACACCGCTTAGAGTTGAAATTCCGAGGCAAGTGCCTACATTTCTTATTGAAATATTGTTTCGGGCGATAACGGTTTTACCCCCCTAAACCTTTACGAAATTAGACACTTTTGGTCTCATTAGATTCAGTAGGTATACCTTAATCTATGTTTGTACGTTTTGCTATTTTGTAATTCAGTATAATTTAGTCAAAAAAAGATAAAAATGCTCGAGGTAGTTTTAAGTCTTAAAAAAAGCTTTAAAAAAATAGATGTTTAGATGCTAATAATTTATATTCTGAGCAATATTACTTCAAAATCAAAACGTACAAACCTAGATCTTCATTACGAGTATATCTACCAAATTGTTAAAAATTATGAAGATTATTGGACTATTTAAAGAGGACGAGAAGCGTTTTCGCTTTTGGTATGAAAATTTACAACTTCACAATCATCCTAAGCGCAGCGCAGGGCACTGATTGCACACGTTGTACAAACTTAAGAGAAAAGGAGTACGCCGAATATTGGATAATAATGCCTGACCTTAATTACAAGCCAGATCTAGATGAAATTGTTAAAAATATTCCCAATGGTGGCAATTCTGTTGGCACTAATTCGATTAAACTAAACTAACTTTAGTTTTAGTGCTGTCAAATTGTGTTTTCAGTAAAAATCGAGCGATTTGAAAAAAACACGATTTGACAGCACTAAAACTAAATTTAGTTTAGTCTATTCCAACAAATGCCAACTGAATTGACACCATATTATCATCATTCTCACTAAGATTTAAATAAGCAATTAAACATAATAGGTTTTATTTAGTAACGCCTAAAAAACAGGTTGTGATTTAGGTAGCGGCCCGCGCGACACAGCTGAAATCTGAAAGTGACCCAAGAAAAAAAAGTTTGAGTATTGCTGCTCTAAATGAAACACGAAAGCTTAACTGTGATTTAAAACTTAACCTAGCAGTTTAGTTCCTTACATTTCTACACTCGAAAACTCGGCACTATCAACAAAAAAGTTACTACCATGTCGACACTAACTCTTGGTAGGTTTCTGGAGTCTATTTTTATAAAACCAACTACCATTTATTACAGAAAAATGTAAATAATTTTTGTAAAAATAATGTTTACCTATACATCTGACAGGACATAAAACACGAGTGACGTCACTTGTCGTTGATTGGTAGATTAAGATGCGTTCCGTTTCGCGTATTTTTATTTCGCAATTATTCATGAAAAATAGTATTAATTAAAATAAAAACGTTGCCATCATTCTTGTTTTACGTTTTTATAACATTTTAATTACAAATCGTTCATAAATATTACATTTGCATCTTCCCTATTGAACGTTGACGGCGGCGCCTTGACTTGATAATGAGCTATTTAAATAGTTTTATCGATGCTACCTTAGCTATATACCTAATTACCATCTACACCTCAATACTAGGTACATCCTTTATAGATATACCTAGTCGATAATATTGGAAATACGTGCGTACACTAAACTATTGAACGAACACATCCACAAATCAAAATTCGTCACATTGTAATGAGCTGTCAGCACGTTTATGCGACAGTATATTTTTAGTCTATGCGTGCAACCTACCTAGCATCACACACCAAGCACAGATAGACACAAGTGAAATTGTGCGAAAAGTAATGACATTTAATTATGTAATTTTTAATAATATGTTATTCTTCAGATTGTAATGACTAATGAGCTGTCAGCACGTCTATGCGCCAGTATATTTTTAGTCTATGCGTGCAACCTACCTAGCATCACATACCGAGCAGATATGCACAAGTCAAAATGTGAGAAAACTGATGTCAATAATTATGTAAATTTCAATGTTATTAATTTTCGTAATAGTAAAAATATATCTATTTATAAAAAAAAATACTTAAATGATATGTGAAAAGCACTTATAATGATATGAACGGTTGCTTCTTGATCGAAATTTTACGCGCCCCACGGTTTTATTTTTGCGTCTGATTAATGCCCTAGATTGATGAGGAGAGTGGTGCAATGACTTGTGCCTAGGGCCTATATAGTTATTGTTTAGCTTTTTAGTTGATTATTTACACTATCATTATCTTTCTCTGCAATAAATACGCTTAAATTTTAAAAAATCACCTTTCCGCACACCATGCATTCGCAAAGAAATGCTTGACGCTAAACAATATAAGCGCCCACAGCAAAACATGTTGTGCAACTTGATTTGCGTGAA
This sequence comes from Schoenobius gigantellus, assembly GCA_963935595.1. Classification (NCBI taxonomy): domain Eukaryota; kingdom Metazoa; phylum Arthropoda; class Insecta; order Lepidoptera; family Crambidae; genus Schoenobius; species Schoenobius gigantellus. The sequence goes on along the minus strand of OZ012541.1, from coordinate 40,309,681 downwards.
ATGTTGCATAGATTGCAAATTTAAGCTTTTTATAGATAAAGATTGTTCAACATGTTTATAGAAATACCTTTGTCAATCTGCATTATGGAAGATATCCGCATATTAGCATCTTATTGAAGGCACGCATTTATACATGCTTCTACTGTAATTTTCTTATATTAATATATGAGTTTTAAATTATAATCGACATATACAGGGTTAATTTTAAAACACCTGCAACCCCGCATGATTAGATAGCTAACATCATTAACTACAACGTTTGTTTTACGAGTTTGAAGATTAATCAACAAATAGAAGAAAAAAAAATTCAAGTTTATGCACAGATTTTGGAACACAGGAACGTGCAACATACGCGCATCAAACCACTTGCGGCCGTATAAAAGTAGGTCAAGTTCAAAGGTGCTAGCGATGCCCCGCCCCCATACAGCGTAATTCGCACAAAATTGTTTACGCAATTCTAGTGATGCGCGTAGAGTTACAAACATTCTAGAGGTATATTAAATTAATATTTATTTTTGTATGAAAGTAAAATCTAACGAATTATCAAAAGTCGTAGAACAAACGTTGTTATTTGTGATGATAGCTATCTTATCCTGCGAGGTTGCAGGTGTTTTACAATTAACCCTGTATCATATAATCGATTAGAGTGAGATCATAAACTGTCCAAAATTACAAACAATTCACTAAATCAACCAAAGATTAGGTAAAAATTAAAACATTGTAATAATAGAACACACATCAAAAATCTGTGATTGGAGAGCCCCACTCTATATGTCATATAATCATAACACTTATCGTAGAGCCAACTGTTTTTGATTTTCATGAATAGCTAAAAACTATACACATGTTTCATTATAATATACGCTTTATTTTCCATACAACGGCGTTATGGTAAATTAATAGGGACGAAAATTGTTATTTAGTAATCTAGCAAGAATAACTGTCAAAGAGTCGTGCTATTGGAGCGTTATTTATTAACACACTGTATTTGCTTTAATGATCGCATGCTTGGGTAGATAACTAATTATGGGTAGATGACTAAAGAACAATAGCCAAATCGGACCTAACTATGGGCAGAAATCAAATGTATGTTAAAAGATGTGCTTTTTTGAATTAATTTTAAAAATATAACTATTAGATCTTAAGACTTCTAGTTTCCGAGAAAATAATGAATTCGCAAAATCAAAAGTTTTGACCATAGATGATAGATCTTGATAATGACGTCAAGTTCCGTTTCACATTCTTGTAGGAACATAACATCTTCGCGCTTATCGAAAAAAAGATAACATTTCGAAAAAAAAAACACAAAACAAGATTATAAATGTGTTTATTTCTTGAGAATAGTATTTAAACTTGCTGAAACGAATAATATTAAGCAAACAATGCATATTTCAAAGTATTGGTTCTATTTAGGTTATTTGCGTGTAAAGGATCGTCACTATTGAAATCGAATGACAGATGTCTTTCACTGATTTTTTGCAGTCGATCTTTGTGTTTGCTTTGATAAGTACTGTGCGATTTTTAATTCTCTTTTGTGCTTTGTTTTGACCCCTATTTTGTTTCACGAGCTCTGATATCAACTGCTTTTTATGACCTACATATTGATAGAAAATAATGTGTCTGGAAGGGAAGCTATCACAGAATATTGTTGTAGTTGTTTGGTAGGCCGGACATCAATTGGAGTTTGGACGCCCATGTTATGACTGTGGTATGGTACCTTGGGTGGGCCATACACCAAGATAGGTAATACAATAGCGGCACCAGCAGGTTTTTTAGACAGTGTTGTTACAAGAGACTACATTGAATCAAAGTGTTTTATTTCAAACATCCATATTGTTTCATATGTTAATGAAATCCTATTAATATATTTTCACGTAACGTTTCTAATTATTTTAAAGTATTAACGTAAAATATACTTAGTTTAAGTTAAGACTGTTGCGTCGGTGACGCTGTGGACCGTTGCGTCGGTGGCGCTGTGGACTCGGCACTTGCCTTCCAATCGGGAGGTCCGGGTTCGAGAACGCCATGTACCAATGTGTTTTTCGTTTTCATATGTACATTTGTCTGACGCTCCTACGGTGAAGGAAAACATCGTGAGGAAACCTGCATATATCTGCGAAGAAATTCAATGGTGTATGTGAAGTCGACCAATCCGCACTGGGCCAGCGTGGTTGACTAAGGCCTAATCACCCTAACATGGGTAGGCTCGAGCCCCTCGGTGGGGACGTATATGAGCTGTGATGATGATGATGAAGTTAAGACTCAAAGATTTTAAAAAAAGATATATTTCTCCTAACGTAAAACGGAGGCTATTCGCACTATAGAAGTTAATTGCTATTCGGACCCGATAGAAGCGTAATCGAAAAATAGCTTTAGGATAAAACTAAAAACTATCGGTTAGATTAAACTGTGGGTTAAACTGTATGTTTCATGCTCCGGGTCCGAATAGCAATCGACTTCTATAGGGACCCGTGGCCGTACCGCCTAACTCAAAGCGATCACTCGCTATCGTTATCGTGACATTAGAACAATAGTTTTAATGTCACAAGTGACATTTAAACTATTGTTCTAATGTCACGAAAGCGATAGCAAATGATCGCCATGAGTTAGGCGGTAGCCCCCCCGGGTCCGAATAGACACAGCAAACCCTAAAAACGAAAAAAGAGAATATCTCCCATTACTGAAGTTTTTAATGAATTATTGAGCTATGAGACAAATTCAAATAATGTTAGGTCTATAATAATTACAAAAGAAATGATGCCCATGGTTATTTAATATCAGGTCCAGCTACTATGCGGATTTGGCCGATATTCTTTGATAAAACAGATTTTAAAAAAATAGAAAATTTTGTATATTTTATATAAAATGCAAAGTCACAAATATAAAACAAATTAGTGTTATACTTATATTCGATATGACAATCTCATTACATAATTCCATCTATAAACATACTTTTCCAGCTTTTTCGCAATAAATACTTATAACCATTCAGTTGTATTTAGTGTGGGGCGCTTTTGAGTGAATAATAGCAGACCGTAACCTGCCGGTGCGCCTCCGCATGTGAACACCGCATACACACACTTACTCCTACAATATTGCTATTCCGCTATTAGTATACTGTCAATACGTACACAGAAAACGGTTAAGTTGCAGCGGTCCGGTCGGATGGTGGCGTACAGCAGTATGTCGGCGTCAGGGAGGTGGCGCGCGGTGTTGGAGGCGGCAGTTCTCTAGGTAGAGGTCGGCCACTAGAGCGTCGGCGGCCCGCAGTCGGGCGCCTAGCCGTCGCAGCGCGGCGTCCGCGCGAGCCGCTCGAGCCACCAACGCTGCCGTGCTCTCTACGAACACACACACACACACACAAACAATAAAGAATCCGTACGAACAGAGAACCCTAGTGCAGGTTCTTAAGTTTACATTATAACCTATCAGTGCAACATCATTCAAAATTGCACCAATATTTTGTTTTATCACTATCCATTGCGAAGGAAATAAATGAGATTTTTGTTTCATTTTTTTCATTATTAACCGACTTCAAAAAAAAGAGGAGGTTCTCAATTCGATGCGTATGTTTTTTTTGTGTGTATGTTACGCGATTACGCCGCCAATAAAATTGTGGACCGATTTTTAAAATTCTTTTTGTATTCGATAGAGTATACTCCTGGGGTGGTCCCAAGGCCACCAAAGTCAGGATCTGATCATGGGATCCCATAAAAATCGATGGAAACGATAATTTAATTGAAGTTGGTGACAAATTTTAACACTTTCTATGAGATCATCGTTTGGAACCGACTTCAATATAGAAGTGTGATGTTGTCTTACCTATTCTTATATTATTTTTAACTTTTCAGTGTTTTTCAAATCGGTTTTTATTTTTTGTAAAATATTTTTTTATTGGTGGGATCGAGGGCGCTGCTAGTAGCCTTATCATCATTTTTGTTTTTATGCGACTAATTTGGCAAACAAGCAGACTGCCTACATTATTCTAAGTGGCTTCTGTCACTCCTATTATAGCACATGTGTTTCTAAATCTACAACCCTTAAAAAGATCCCAACCTGTGACAAAAGATGTCAAGTCTCAGTACCAAGTAATTTCACTGCCTGTCTTATGCTTCAAAATGGAACCCAGCAATATAAGCGGTGCTGCTTAGCGACAAGAACAGGTAAGATAGTTAGCAGCCAACTAAAATCACATCATATAGTGCAGAAAGAACAATGGCCACAGCCTATAGTTTAAGAATCTAAAATTAGTTTCTAAAGTAAAACTTTTTTTTTACAAAAAGCCCAAGAAATCTTAAAATGTACATATATGTAAACGTAAAGTTAGGAACACCTTTGTAATTAAATAATCGTGTTTGTTCCAAGTAGATAAAATCTATATTCTGTTTTTAGCCCTGAGACAAAATTGAGATTTGTTATGTTGTCAGTTTTTGCATAAACTTATCAATCAAACAGGGCTGAGTTCACTGACTAGAAAAACGAGCAGAGGAGAATAGCGTGAACAGAGGCCCTTGGTCCTTTTCGTATAGGCTGTCCATAATTTCCTTGTATTGAAAAGAACTATTTACTTTAAGTAGGGTATAATTTAAATGGTTACCAGAAATATTTTTAGGACCCTAAGCCGAAGTACCAAATAAAATAAATAGCCTCAAAAAAATTAAAATGATAAAGTCATTAAAAGGGTCCTAAAATATATATTATTTTGGTCCAAAATAAATAAACACAAACGAATAATTGCACGTTTTGTCCAAATATTCTTTTTGCTTCCCAAAATGGATAAATGGTCAACAAATAATGTCTTACAAAAAGATTAATATTACTACCAAAAACCTTACTTCAAAGTTTGACTGTCATTCAAAATTAATAAATTAAACCCAGATTACTTTAATGTAAAACTAATATTATAATTGCTTCCCTTTATTCCTTTAGTACAAATTAATGTTATAAGTGAATATACCTAATAAAACATATTTTCATTTGGAGTGGCTATTCCGACCCGGGTCCCTATTGAAGTCGATTACTATGCGGACCTGATAGAAGCCTAATCAAAAAATAACTTATAGGATAAAACTGAAAACTGTAGGTTAGGTTAGGTTACATATTGTGACCACACACAGCGAAGCGAGCGGAGCATGAAATTGAAAAGAAACTGCATGTTTCATACTCCGGGTCCGAATAGCAATCGACTTCTATAGGGTAGGGACCCGGGTCCGAACAGGGACCGGAAAACCCGTTCATTTGCTTAAGCCGTTCGAAAGGGTAACCCATTCGTATGGTAACCCAGTGGGCTCGGTAAGCCGTTCAACAGGTTTCCCAACAATAACGATAACCCGTAAAATAGGGGTTACCACCCACAACAATAATTTACCGCTTACCCAATCTTAAAGGTTTTTAGTGTTTATGCGCTTAACCGCTTACTGTTCGGGTTAGGGTAACCCTTTCCCTCACGCACACCGAGCGATTGAAATAGCACTGCGGGCGCAATAACGCCAGAGTTCGGTTGCGACCTTCGGCAAATATGCGGTGCAAAAGCAATCTACACGCGATATACCTAAGGTCTAAAATATTTTTTACATATTAATCAGCGTTTAGAACGGTAACTCATTTGGGGGTTTTTGATATCGGTTAGCGGTAACCCGAATTAATTCAATCGAAGGGATTAATGTGTAAACCGGTAAGCCGTTTGAAAGCTTACCGTAAGGCAAAGGGTTTAAAAACCCAGCATTATAAAATACCCCATCAAAACCCTAAGGTTACCGGCTATAACGGTAACCGGGTCCGGTCCCTGGGTCCGAATAGACACAGCTATTTTCATGTTACGTTTGTTTTTTTTATTTTACAGTAATATTTGAAACCTAAATATAATATTTGACTTATGATATTTTAATCAATTCATATAACTATAAACAATTGACATATTTTAGGAACCACAATTGACATATTTTAGGAACCACCATTATAATATTTGGTATTAAAAAGAAATTCGATTAACCGTTAGTTTTTTTAGCTTAGAAAAAAATACCAAATTAATACTCGTAACATAAAATATTAGTAACATCACTTTAGTAACAATGTATAATATTTGGTCTGAAATTAATTTTATAGGCGTTCATATATTTTTATGACATTCAATAAAAATAATAATTGTATCTATTTTATAATATTTTAGGAAACACAATTTGGTGACCATTTATCCGTTTTGGTAAGCGTTTCGAATTTTATTGGTAGTAAAATAGGTACATTTTTGGTAGGCGTTTAAACACAAGCCCTTTAAGTAGCACAATGTTAGAATGATAATACATATAACTAACAAAAAATAACTATAATATTTACGTTTTAAAGAAATAAATAATTATTTTAGTTTTAAAAAGTAAATACTTGGCCGTTTGCCCCTTTCGTATGGGGTGTCCATAATTTCCGCGTATTGAAAAGAACAATTTACTTTAAGTAACACAATATTAGGATGAAAATCCATATAACTAATAAAAAACAACTATAATATTTACGTTTTAATAAATTGTTTTATACACGGCCGGATCAATTTTGCGCACAGGAGACTACTTTACGGGGGGGGGGGGGGGGGGGGTCTCGCGCGTGTCCCAGATTTCCGAACATAAATAAAATATGCAAAATCATACTTTACTTACTTATCTACATCTACAATAGGCATTGACATTTGTACGTCATTTATGGCTTTGATTTTGAACAGTTTAAGGAAGTCCATAATCAAGTTGTATAGTTATATTGTATGGTAGGCATGCTTCCTTAGTCAATATAATGTTGAGATAAAACGCTGCATAGTCGTAATGATTTGTAAGCAGCATGATCAGAAAGCATTGTTCCTGCGGCGGGTACAGGAAAAATTGACGAACCAATTGTTTTACGAGTAATTATTATTATTATTATACTCTTCTGAGGGTCCTTAATTTGTAATTCTACATGATTTTTTCATGCAGTGCATCTTTATGTAAGACCTACTTTAAATATAGTTACAGAAATAATTGATAGGTTCTTTTTATTAACATAGGCGTATGGGATATGGTGTATTTTTGCATACGTCATTTTTTTGCTATTCTTACGCTAATGTGGCAGTATCAGAATTATACGTAAGACAAACATTGACACATTCGAAAACGTGTGCCATTTATAATAAGTTACCACGAAAAAAATTATAAAGTAGATTGATATGAAATGGGCAATTGAGCATAAATAACGTTAAAACAAACTCTTTATTATAAAAATTTCAATATAGCTCAAATGTTGGTCATGTTCGGGTAAAAATGAAAATAAAATCTTTCTTTCTAATGCCGACGATTATATTGCCCAAATGCCAAGCGCGGATCCACCGTTGTGGGCACGATGGGCATGCCCACAACCCTAATAGACTTGTGACGTCACACTTTCACGGTTTAGTGAGATCAATAGGCTGATGATATTATATCTAATGCCTTAATAAAAAAACAATTAATTTTGGTCAGGGCGTGATAAGTTTTGTAAACATCTCCTTTAGGAATGCACTATATCGATCATACTAAGCGAGTCCAGACTCCGGCTCGTACTTGGCCGATTCCGATTTTCGGGTGGCTGTGACCACAAACTTTTTTGTGGGGTGGATCCGCGCCTGCCAAATGCACGTTTAATCTCCAATCTCAATCGTGTATTCAAACTATATTCTCTGAACCCTCTCAAAATTGTCATTAGTTCTATAGTAACCTGCGCAGGAGCAGGGCCTGGGACGAGGTCGCTGTTCTCGTTGCCGTGCAGCCGCTAGCTGCGCGGAGTGCTCGCGCCGAAGCGCCACCAACTGCTCCGCGTGTTCACGCTCAAGGGCCGCTACCTGAACAACATCACCGCTTTGTGACTGTGACAGCTGCCTCATACACATACTGGTGGAGCAGCTGTCGCTGTCAGACAGTCGCTGAACTGTCAGTTAGCACATGTGTCGATGGTACACAAAATAATGTGACACCATTGTGTGTAATTTTGTCTTAATCACGGCCACCCACATATATTTTATTGCTTCAGCTTAGAGATCCAGTGTAGTACTACAACTTTTCCGAGGGAACCTTATTTTTTATGTTTAGTTTGGAAGTTATTTAGACACTCGACACAAAAAAAAATCAAAAATGTGTATATAACTTAGGTTAGTTTACAATAAATATGGTCGGAGCGAGACGCATCAATAACCACGCAACTGCAGTCGCCGCAACGTCACAAACACGTCACACTTCGTCAGACAGCGTCGTACCAATTAGCGGTCTCCCGGCGCGTTAATTTTTATATTTAATAACTCGCACGTTAACACGCATTTTTTCTTACACAACTCCAACCCGATTTGAAATAAATTCAGAAGTGTGACGAATTAACTCAAATTCATATGCAGTAAAAAACTGTTTTAATACAATAAAACACTATTTTTAAAGGTTATCTACATGATTATAAAAAAAAATATAGATAAATATTTTTTACCTGATGTTAACATAACCTTCAATATCTTCATAACTTAACATTAAAAAAATGGTTGCCAAGGAAAAGTTGTAGTACCCCGTAGGGTTTTTGGGGTTACAAAGCGTTAAAAATATAGGTGACCGCGGTTATGCCAATTATTACACACAGTGCATGGTTGCAAGTCTAATAGTAAGTATATAATCCGCAACACCAGCTTTATTTGTTTTCCATCCCAGTAGCATGAAAAATGCTAGAGAAGAATGAGAAATCCATTTTTTGTGTTTATTAAAATTAAGTATATTTCAAAATGACAGTTTTGGAGTTGGTGAAAATGGAGTGACTCAATAGGGCGGGCTATGGCTCTATTTGGTGATTTAATGGTATTCATTGTATCTTGGACCTACCTGCGCCTCGAGTGCTTCCCTCTCTGGGATGGGGGGCAGCGTGAAGCGGCGCTCGCAGTCTGCCACCCGCCGCAGTAGCGCCGCTAGCCGCTCATCACTAGCCCGCCGCTCCGTCTCCTGTTCCGCTCGCTCCTCCTGGAGCTTCCGCGTCCAGTATTCCTCGCAACGCTCGTACTCCTCGCGCATAAGCTCCAGGCTCTCCTCCAACTCCCTGGAAATGGTCCCGAGACAAATTCACATTTAAGTGCATACATGGAACGTCCTCTCTCGAATGTTCCTACATCACTTTGCACATAGCATTAGTATTTTCTGCTGTAATGAACACCGATTAAGGAAGTTCTATACTCCTCACAAAAGGCTACAGCCACTGCCAGGCAACAACATGTTGGATCAATGATATTATAAAAAAGGTATATATATATTTAGGTTGTCAACTACATACAGCTGCATAAAAGCTCAATGGTTGCAGTTAACAAAGCAGAATGTCCCTTTATCATGTCACTGAACATTTTATTGGCTGAATGTAACATGGCGTTTTAAGTTTGACTTGGAATAGGTGGAATTGAAATTGTGACAAATTTTATTGGAGTGGACATGGTTTATGAAAAATAAGAATTATATTTTGAAAAGAGTTGTATACAAAATATATCATCCAAATGTCTTCTTTTATTTTTTAAACTATAGCACAAAGGTACAAGTCCGAGTTGGGCTGCAAACTGCAACCGCAGGCGACACTGCGAATAGCGGCTGCGGCTGACCGCAGTGCAGCCTGCGATCGTAGGTGATTCTATTCCAAACGCAGTGGCAGCTTGCCGTGGCTGGCTGCACAATGCAAAGAACCATGGCTCAGTGGCTCAGTCACTCCAGTACCTTTGTGCGCGACAGAATGTCGAACAACGTTGCCTATAGCTTACTAATGTGTATTTTGTTAGAAGAGGAAGATGATAACCAAAGCACCTAATTTATTCAAAAGTTGAACCAAAGAAGGAAGTTATTCTATTTTGATTAAAAACCATATAATGAGTGTAGAGGAAAAGTTTCGAAAGTATTGTCGTATAAATAAAAATCGATTTGACTTTGTTTGTACTAAATTTAATTAGTGAAGAAATCCCACCGAAAAGTTATGGAAAAATTATATCTAACTTTAAGGTAAGTTAAAATAATAAAAATCTTCTTCGTTTCTTACATGGCCTGTGACATTTTTTATGTGTTTAACTCTCTGCAGTTCAATTCGCGACACCGTTTGACCACTGGCGCTAGAGTCTGCAGTCGCTGCGCGCCGTGGCTGCAGGCCGCAGCTCTGCCGCGCTCGGAATCAATTTCATAGGGATTCATAGAAATCAGCCCCGTAGCACGTCCATCAAAACACGATATGATAATGGGATTTTTCGCGGTGTACTGTTAAAATACGACCAAACCCTATTGTATTTTGACAGGGTAGTTAAGCTGTCTGTCTGGATGGAGGGAGGGGAGGTCCAAGTTCAGATCGAGAGCTCGATAAAGTATCTCGGTCTGGTAGTAGATCCCCGATGGGGTTTCGGGAAGCACTTTAAGTTCCACGCCCCAAGGTTGTCTGCCGCCGCGGCAGCCCTCGGACGGGTCCTCCCCAACGTGGGAAAACTGGGCGGAGTGAGCCGTTGGCTTTATCAAACGGTGATAAAGTCGATGGTGCTGTACGGAGCCCTGATTTGGGCGGAGCGTCTCACCCCCAGAACGCAGGCCGCAGAGGGTCATTGCCACCCGAGCCGTGCGGGCCTACCGCACGGTCTCTCACAAGGCGGCCGCGTCCTAACGGGCTCGCCCCCGTGGGATGTCGAGGCACGAGTCCTTACGGTCGTGCACCGACATCGGGTAGCAGCGAGTAGTCAGGGGTGAGCAGGAGGTGGCGCGCACAAGGCACCTGGCGCAGAGGGAGGCTTTTCGCCAGTGGGCCGAGACGCTCGCCCACCCAGCAGCCGGCGACTGGACGATCGAGGCAGTTTGTCCAATGTTGGAGGAGTGGGTTGGGCGCTGGCAAGGCAGCCTGCCAGATGGTGCAGATGATTATCGGGCGCGGCTGCTTCGGTCATTATCTGCATCATGTGGCAAGTAGGGAGCAAGCAAAAGAGAGTGTTTTTGTTATTAGTACCCGATATACATTCATACCCATTTAGTAAAATCTTGTTATGTTGAGATGACAAAAAGACACTTCAATTTTATTTATTTGTATAGATTAATTTAACCATTTATTTTTCCAATTTCTTTTCCATTTCTCAGTTTTGAGTACTTAGATAAACAATATGTTGTTTTCTACAGAAAGAACAATTCGACACAGCGATCGCTAATCCTTACGTTGGCTAGGAAATTGTTTTTTTTTGTTTGTTTTAGAGACTATGACGAATTTAGTTATCTTCTTCTTCTTTTAATAATGGCAATGTGTTATCTTTTGACAACAATTCTGCCAGCTCTGTGTGTCTTTGGCTGGGCAAGTAGACCGTCTTGTGCGTATTAACCGAGCATGTGTTTGAATAAAGCCTTGTGGGTGGGAAATTTAGACTGAAATCGCTTGTGTGATAATCAAATGGTTAGTATGATAAAATCCATCCACCTGAAACAAACACACTACAGTAAAAATTAACTGATTTGTATTATAACTTAAGACTATTACATTTTACAAATTTACAAATTAGTAAGATAATATCCTTGGAGTTAATGGTTAGGAGGGTTTTAAAGTTAATGGGTAATGGAATATCAAATTTATACAGGGAATCATATAGATTAAAAATTTGCTTATACTTAACACATTCAAAAAATATATGATCTAATGTGCCTTCCTCTATTCCACATTCACAAAGGGCGTTGTCTCTAACTCTTATTTTGTGTAAGAAAACTGGTGTACAGGAATGACCTAAGCGAAGACGACACAATACAGATACAGTAGTTTTATGAAGTTTTTTATATTTGTAAAACCAAGGTCGAGGTATTATTTTTGGTTGGATATTGTAATAATGGGTACCTTTAATTTTGCTAGACCTATCCCATTCCCGCTGGACGAATTTAGTTATCGTTTGGCTATGAAACGACTACCACTTGTCAAAGCCCCTGATCTATCGCATGTCGCATTACAGCCTGCCGCGGAGTAGGGGTAAAGACAAGTGAAAGGCGCTCGGCAAAGCAGCCAAGGAGAATATGGCCTATAATAAATTTTCAGTTAAATGCCTACGATCCAAAGAAAAGTTTCATTTGCATTGTGGTTTCATAAAACCACACAATGAGTTTTTTATAACGCGCACGTTCATACGGTCAATGTACTTCGCCCAGCCTCGCCATCTCCAGGCTAAACTAATTGGCTATTTGGGATTTTTAATAAATCTTGGATATCAAGAACACTACATTAACAATATGGCCAAACGTGGATGAACATATCATTAAATGTTGACGTTTAAATGATATGGTCAATTTTAGTTGGCCATTACATGAAATGTTTGGCCAAATCATGAAATGGTCAATTTATGATATGGCCAAGGCCCACGACATATACAGCAAGTGAGCCTGATAAAATAAATTTATAAACAATATTTAAAAATGAGAGCGTCGGTGGCGCTGTGGTTTCGGCACTTGCCTTCCAATCGGGGGGTCGGGGTTCGAGACCCGCTATGTACCAATGTGTTTTTCGTTTCGAATTTCATATGTACATTTGTCTGACGCTCCTACGGTGAAGGAATACATCGTGAGGCAACCTGCATACATCTGCGAAGAAATTCAATGATCTATGTGAAGTCGACCAATCCGCACTGGGCCAGCGTGGTTGACTAAGGCCTAATCACCCTAACATTGGGTAGGCTCGAACCCCTCGGTGGGGACGTATAAGAGCTGTGATGATGATGATGATTTAAAACTAGCTTCTGCCCCTGACTTCGTCTGCGTGGACTTCAGAATTGGGTCTAAAGCTTTGCTCGTTAACAATTTTTAATCTTCCCACGGGAACTATTTGAGAGATCATTAAGGACATGTACTTTTCCATAGCATAGGTGACATGCATACCAAATTTTAAAGCTGTCTACCCGCGGCTTAGCTCGTAAACAATTTTCAATTTTCCCTCGGGAACTACTTAAGGAATCGGGATAAAAGGTAGCCTATGTTCTTTTCCATGTCAAAGGCTACATGCATGCCAAATTTCATGCAAATCCGTTCAGCCGTTTTTGCGTGATTGAGTAACAAACATCCAAACATCCAAACATCTAAACATCTAAACATCCAAACATCCACACTTTCACATTTATAATATTAGTAAGAAGTAGGATAATCAAATTAGGTGTTAGAAATTATTATTTCAACACCATTGGTACAAGTACACAGTTTGGGATCTATAGCCAGATTCAGAGGGTATTGGAGTCAATAAATGCATCCTCTGGGTATATTCTGGTCAACACAGGCATTCATTTGTGAAAAGTAAGTATTGGTAAAAGTCAATACAATACCTGATAACTTCAAGATATTTTCGACGGTCTTCTTCGTAGTTGATGTCAGCAAAGGCTACTCCATCATCGGGTGGGTCTGTCTGTATTTCTACATCTCGAAATTTGAGATGTGATAAAACTTCAACTAATTTCTGTATATGAGTTTTGATCCCCTCTATTCCCTCACCACACATTCCACATTGATAGTCATTTAACTTATCAATGTTTTCAGATACACTTCGAAGTCTCAACAGTATTTCATTGACATTCATACTTCGTAGGGATATCAGCACATTTGTTGGACTTTTGCCCTGAAAATAAAAATTGAGGTTACCATTGAAAAAAGACAGCTAACCATACGTGACTGAGTAGTATTAGTTAAGTATACAGGATTAAATTGATATAAAGCACAATCTTTCTAGTTTGTAATATGTATTAAAAATGTATATGTTTACAATGTAGATATAGCCTTCATCCCTCCTCCTTCATCTTTTTCAAATTCAAATTCAAATTCAAAAATCTTTATTCAACATAGGCCTTTACAGACACTTATTGACGTCAAAACAAAGCAAAACAATCTAATTCAATGAAATCATATTAACCTTGTATGTGCATACATCTTGAATATACTCAAGATGTCTGCAAATACAAGTAGGAATGAAAAAAAAAAAAGTTGACTCTACACCTGTTCGGAAATTGGGAGAGCCTTCTCGAGAAGAACAGGCAAGAAACTCGAAAGGTCAAAATTTTTTGTCTCCTCTTTTAAATCGCCATTTACAATTTTGATTTTGTTACAGGGTCGTCAATTGGAAAGACTGGGTAGACATATCATGAGACCAGATGAAATAGAAACTCTCCCAACCCAAAAAATCCTCAGTTTCATAGAGGGTTTGGGCTTGAAGGAGATACTCTAACGGTGCTATAATTTTCTAGGTCGAGGTGAAAAAGGTCTACAAGGCGAAAGCCCGTACAACAACAATAATAATAATGTAGATGTATTTATTATAATTTATGTTTGTATGAATGTGTGTCTATCATTTTAATTTCATTTTATTAATATACACGGTTATATTTTTATCACCCTGGAAAATTTTAGGGACGCTTCAGGACACATTCATTATTATATAAAAAAATGAAATAAAAAATTTAAAAAAATATAAAAAAAATAAAAAAAATCTCTGAAAATGCTGTTGTCAACTAGTGCAGCATTTTTTGTATTTTTTTAAAAATTAATATAAAATTAAGTGAGTTATTTTTTTATTTATATTTTAATCATTCTAATACCAAGTCGTGAGGCATCCCTAAAATTTTCCAGGGTGATAAAAAAATAACCGTGTATATACAGTATTTTATTTACACAGTATTTAGCACAATGCCTTTTACACATTATTTTTTGTTATTTAAAAAACAGATGAATGCTTAGATGAATTAATCTAACTAGGGTGCCAAACTACAAAATGTCTTTGTGATTATTAATAAAGAATAAAACACACCTCAGTAATCGGCGGCGGGTCGGCATCGGGATCCAGCAGGGTGCGAAGTTCCTCTGAGAGGTGCTCGCACGGCGATCGGCCTCGTGGAGAAACTGGCGCCGCGCGGGATAGCGCCGCAGTCAGCTCATCCTCACGATCTCGCAGCCGCCGTAGCTCCGCTGTGGCTGCCAATAAGGCCGAGCGCAGCTCCGCCTCCTCCGCACTTGGCACCGGCACCGGCGCCTCTGTCACTGAGCGCACCTCTGCTGCCCGTGCCGCCGCTAGTCGCTCTGCTGCAGTCACGCGCTCTTCCGCCTGTACCAAACGCTCCTCCAGGTGCGTGGCGCGTGTGTGCTCCATATCCAACTCTGCCCGAGCCCGCGTCTCCACCTCAACTCGGCGAGCCATTTCTTCATCTAGCCGGGCTGCGAGGTCAGCGGCTCGTTCGCGCTCTGTTGCCGCCTCCTCCGCTGCGCGACGGGCACTCTCAGCATGCCGGGCTTCGGCGCGGCGCGCACGCTCCTCCAGCCGCGCCTCATTGCGCGACTGCGCCTCGTCCATGTCGACGGCCAGTAGCTGTGCTCGACGCTCAGCTGACGCAAGGTCGGCACGGGCCCGGTTGCGCTCGGCGGTGGCGCGGTCAGCGCGGCGTCGCGCGCGCGCTAACTGTAATCGCACTACCACCAGCGCTGCGGCCACTGACCCTGTTCCTGGACCGAGAGTCGCCTCCAGCTCAGCCAGAGGTACCGCTGGTGCTGCAAATCCCAGGCGCAGCAACAGCCGGCGGGGCTGCGACACACCGACGCGCTCCCACTCCTCCACGATAGTTTCACTCGTGATCATGCCATCCTCGTCTATGTTATCAACCTCACTACTGCCTGTAGGCAGTCCCCCGAGCCCTCGGGCACCCTCAATTGATGATGTCAGTGAAGCGTTCAGGCGATCAAAGAACTCCCCAATGGTGGTCTCACCATCATTTGCATCTTCAAATATTCGCTCAACAACCCCCCGATCTATACCGTCCATACGGAGATCGCGACAAAGCACAAGCGCCTGCTCGTAGTTTATGTGTTGGTCGTGGTCAAGATCACTAGGGCCAGCGACGTCAACGTTACCAGAGGCTGTGTCATCGTCATCTGTGGTCGAGCCGACGTCGCGACTGTCCATGGCAGAAGCGCTCCGCCTATAACGCGCACGTTGAGCCAACCGAAGTCTTCTCTCGTCAGCGTCGAGCCTCGACACGGACGAGGCCCGTGGAGCCCCGGACACCCCAGCAGGTGTCCGCTGCGGCCTCGAGCGGCGACCGTACTTTTTTGAGCCAAAAACAAACTTTGGGGCCACCTCACGGCCGGAGTCCTCGTCGCTGGGTACAGGCGCCGCACTAGCTGTCGGTGGGGAATACGCGCTCTCGCCAGGCCGCTCTCCGCCACTTAACACTGACAATAATCCGTTACGGAATTGCTCAAACGTGATTCGGTCGGGGCGCCGCTCAAATAGTGTATTTGCGAGAGTAACACCTCGATCCTCCAACTGTAACGCATCACATAAATCTAATACCGCTACTTTATCTAAAGCTTCCTCGTTATCTACGTCAAAGGACTTAAACACTGTGTAAAGCTGCTGTTCGTAATGATTGACTGACACGCTGTCCATGGCGATTATAGAATTATTAACACCTCTACGCTGAACCTTTCCTACCTCATTAATAATATTTACCCTACATTTCTATCTAAGTAAAAATTGTAACAAACTATAATAGCATTTGCATCAAAATTTCATTTTGCATCAAAATCAAACCAAACCCAAACACCACATCAAGAAACAAAAACGTCAAATCTGACATTAATTTGTCACTGTCAGATTGTCTTTTTAGGGGTCGTTCGAAAACCCGTGAGGTTTTCTCTCGGTAAACAAGAAAAGGATAGATATATTGCGAGAAAGAGAAGTTTAACTGGTTTTCAAACGCTAGCGAGTGATTTTCGCACTTTAGGGGCCGTTCGAAAACCCGTGAAGTTTTCACTCAGTAAAAAAGAAAAGGATAGATATATTGCGAGAAAGAGAAGTTTAACTGGTTTTCAAACGCTAGCGAGTGATTTTCGCACTTCACGAGTTTTCAAACTGGTTCTGTCAGTTAAAAACGAAAAGAAGAGTTCTTATGTTTTGCAACGCAAACTAGCTTTATTTTACAACTGCACAAAGCTTTACTTAACATTTGTAAACTTTAACTTCAACATAAAAACGAAATCAGTAGCCACAGATCACAAAACAGTCAACTGTCAATGTCAGGTAAAAAACGCTGACTGGGGGCCGTGAGAAATTCACTCCTGTCAGGCGAAAATTACTCTGCACTAATGCGTTCAGAAATACGAGCGGAGTAATTCGTCGGTTAACCTCTGTTTCACTCGGGTGGTTCTCGAACGCTATCGGGTGATATTCACTCTACCCCGAGTAAATATTACTCGTTTTCAAACGCACCCTTACTAGTTTTCAAACAGCGGCCGTACCGCCTAACTCATAGCGATCACTCGCTATAGCTTTCGTGACATTAGAACAATAGTTCTAATGTCACCTGTAACATTAAGACTATTGTTCTAATGTCACGATAACGATAGCGAGTGATCGCTTTGAGATAGGCGGTAGCCCCCCTGGTTCTGTCAGTTAAAAACGAAAAGAAGACTTCTTGTGTTTTCTTCTTTTCTCTACAAAGCTTTACTTAAGATTTGTAAGCTTTAACATCGACTTAGAAACGAAATCAGTAGCCACAGATCACAGAACAGTCAACTGTCAATGTCAGGTAAAAACGCTGACTGGGGGCCGTGAGAAATTCACTCCTCAGGCGAAAATTACACTTCACTAATGCGTTCAAAAATACGAGCGGAGTAATTGGTCGGTTACCCTCAGTTTCACTCGGGTGGTTCTCGAACGCTATCGAGCGTGGGACCGCCGGAGCCCCACAGCGCCGGAGCCGTGACAGAAGCCATGCATGCTGCATGCTGCTTGCTTGCATGCTTTAAGCTTACTTGCATGCTGCATGCTTGCTTGCATTACATCAAGTGACTGTTTTTAAACGTATGCATGGATTTGGTAATACATATGAAAGAACTTTATATTTGTGGTATTTCGATTTTAGGGCACGTTATATTATGAGATATTACATATTCATATTCATATTCATTTATTTCATAATACATGGGTATATACATTGGTGTTCTAAATAATGGGTAGTGTACAGCCATGATTCGCCTTGTAGACATATGAAAATTACAAAAAAGAAATACAGACATAGAAATATAAACAAATTCAAAGACGCATCCGATTGGTATAAAAGCCTATTAAATTATTTATAATTAATGTCAATAAAATCATAGTATTTAATATCAATGTCAATGTCAACTACAATGTCTGTTCATGTAAAATAAAATTAAAAAGAGACTAACAGTACTTAAATATAATAAATTTCAAAAATGTATTACAAATTAGATTTAACAGTGTCAAATTTATATTAATAAATATCAAAAAAAATAGATTAACAATGTCAAAATAATACCAAGTTAAATGTAAAAATGTCAACAAATATTGTCATTATTTCAATTACCATTATTTAAATGTCTTATCATTTAAGAAACTTTGAAGATTATAGTATGCTTTGCCAGCAAGAAAACTATTGAGGGTTTACGTTAGGACTTATGACTATTATAGAAAAGTTTTTAGGAATTTTAAATATTATAGATTGTGATATTTATAGCAAAAAAAATTAGGTCATATTATATTTAGAGATTTCGGTTTTCGGGCAAGTGATATTATGAGAAATTAAGTTAGGGGTGCTTATCATTCGGACATATGATGATTATGTCAAAAAACATTATGACACGTTAGATTATGGATAAAAAAATTATGAGACAAAATAGAGAACCCACAAGAAGTCTGCTTTTCGTTTTTAATTGACAGAACCCGTTTAAAAATTCGTGAAGTGCGAAAATCGCTCGCTAGCGTTTGAAAACCAGATAAACTTCTCTTTCTCGCAATATACGAGTATCTCTCCTTTTCTTATTTACCGAGTGAAAACCTCACGGGTTTTCGAACGGCCTCTTATTATTCATTCGAACTTATCATCATTATCAATTCGAAAAAAGTTCAAAGAATATCATTATATATTCCAATTAAAAGAAATTAATTTGTTTTTATTCCTAGAAAGTAGTACAACATTGTTTGGTCCGACGATTACCCTACGTTTCAAACTAAGTAAGCTAGCGTTTAAGGATTTAACAGAGAACTTAGGGCCTTTAATGTCTAATCAGCCTCGCAATACTGCAGTTCCCCAGCAATTAAAAGTACCTAAGTGGTCAATAATATTATGTAAGTAGCACCTAGACCATAAAAGTTATAGTCACGACCTCGAACTCTTGGACCTAGTCATACAAAAACAAAAACTCTTTGATGAATGTAGCATAATATGATGGAAACAATGTTATAATATTGTTGCACGGTAAGTTGTGTTAAGAAAACAAAATCATATTGTCTTACTGAATGTCTATGGTGGTTGGATTTTTGCCTGTGATGGAAAAATCTATAAAAATTAAATATTGAACTAAGGCTTACTGAACCTATTCATTGGGTATTTGATGCTAAGTTTTCAGGGCAAAAATGTTGAAATGGAACACACGAAACTTGAAAAAGCTGCAAATTGGTGCTTATCTGGAACGCTCCTTTGATAGCCTTATATTATCTGTGGGGTCGGTGACAGAATTAACCAGCCAATTTAAAAAGTTTCTGATTTCTTTAATGGAAAGTCCGGTAACTAAGGCTACTAAAATTAGTCGGGTAATACACAGTGACGTGTTGTGATTTATCGATATCCATTAGGGAACTTTCGTTGTACACCGATAGACCACGTGATTCAAACGGCTTACCGTAGGCCTATTCTGTCTCAGAACAATCACTACAGCATAGAAGGAAGATTAAAACAATAATTAATTGTGTGCTATTTGTCTCTTTCTAACATACGGCACAAAACTGTGTAAATGTAAGAGATGAGTAATATTTGTCTTTTGGCATATCACAAGGTGGTCAGTATATGAACTGATTGAATTGTCATTTTGGTTAAAAATATTAAAATTGGTTAAAAATATATAACACGGCTAAATTATATAGTACCTTGTATCGAAGATAGACCATCCGAGTTTGAACTATTTGAATTGTTCGTATAATATTTGTTTGTGCGTCCCGTGGCTAGTAATATTTTGATGATATTTTATTAATATTTAAGTGATTAGAAAGCAAGAATTCTTTAGGTATTTACAAATAGTGTGTGTTTGTGCACTCCGTAACACAATGTCTTGTGTAGTTTGGGGCTGCAAGTCTCATTCGTCGCGAAAGGAAAACAATCAAAATTTATTGACCTTAAATTGGCATGTTTTTTCATATTGTTACTTGAATGTGAGCTAATAAGTACACTTATATACATATGAAATATCGGTGAATCATTTTGTAGAAAAACAATACGTAATATTAACTTCACTTTTATGTTTTAGCGATTTTTAGAAAATTACTTTGAGGTTTTCTTGATCATGCGTAGTGTTGTAAAATTTTGTCGATATTTTTATTTTACAGATTTCCTAAAGACAATGTATAAAAAAATATGGATAAAGTGTATTGTCAGACGAAATTGGAGTCCAAGAAAGCATAGTCAAATTTGCTCCAGATATTTTCCATCAGATTAATTTTGTATGTACTTAGTAGTAAAACTATGAAATGGAGACGTCATGACGTAAGTCAAGTTATTTAATGAAAGGAAATCTTTAAACTAAAATATTATTTATGAAAATATAAACGTATTTAATTTCTTAACTATTTCTTTAAGGAATCCTTGACACGGATGCCAAGAACAACCAGTTCAGATGATTTTTTTCTAAGAATTAAAATATTAGATCAAGAAAAGAACAGAAAGAGTCAAAAAGGTCAAATATCAAAACGCCGCCTTCGGAAAATTTACATTCTAACTAAGCCCGGCCGCACATCAAGCGTAATAAATCTATCGAAAAATGTCTTATCAATAAAGTATGGTCAAATGTTAATGTTTTTAGTTTAATTTCCAAGCATATGTACAAATAGTAGTTTTAGCATTCACGAATTTATCCAAGGTTCAAAATCCATGAGAGTTAAATTTTCGGGTAAGTAAATTAAATATGAGATTAACCTCAAGTACCTCTAAACGATGCGATAAAAAATGAATTAAATCTAAGCGATGAAATAAAAGCAGTGTGTCTTCGATTTCCTTCCCATAGAATTTGTGAATCTCTGCAATAGAAAAATTCCAACATTTTAGATAACGGAAAATACCCGTCACTTAAATAGTCCAAATTTTAGGGTTCCGTACCTCAAAAGAAACACTGAACCATTATAGGATCACTTTATTGTCCGTTTGTCTGTCAAGACTATCTTGGAAACGCGTGAAGGTATCGAGTTGAAATTAAAACCATATAATTACTCAGTTCTACACTAACAAGTTCTAGTCCCTTGAAGATGTGAAAAAATCAAACTTCTAAGTTAACAAAAAAAGGTACGGCCGTTTATGTCGCCAAAAACGTATATTTCGACATTCTCACGGGCATCAAAATGTATAGGGTATTTTTCGTTGATCTAGCTAGAACTATGAAATTTGTGAAGTTATATAGTCTTACACTACAAGTCTGGGAAAATCTCAAACTCCACATTTGTAATTAAATCATAAAAAATTTAGTCTCTATTTAAAGTATAACCTACAATTTTATACGGGACCCTCGGGCGAGTCCGACTCGCACTTCCCGCTTTTAGTCTCATGAACGGCCAGCCTGACCATACCAAAGAGACACAACAGCTTTTAGCTGGATAAGTTACATAAGAAAATCTACCCTTAATTATTTATGTTATATTTCTCGTAATAAAGACATTTTAGTATTAGGGATTTATTAAATACCTATACACGGTTATTTTTTTATCACCCTGGTTATTTTAAGGGTGGCTTCAGGACACGGTAGAAGAATTATTTAACCATTAATAATAAAATTTACTCACCTGTTTAATTAGATATTTATTATCTAAAATATCCAAAAAATACTGCACTGGTATGGACACTGAGTGAAGTTGTAGGCAAAACATAGAATGAACGCGAACTGGCAACAACGTCGCCGATTCAAAGTCATCACTGAGTTGATCACAATTTCACCTTCCTACTTTATTACGGGCTTACTAAGGACCGGCAAAACAAAGTTTTTAAAGAAAACAAACAGTACTAGGTAGGTATTACGGTTATGGTAGGTTGTTTTGGCGTAGTTAAAAAATTGGAATCAACTTTAAATACTTACCTACCTAGGAAACAATTTAAATCAACTTTAGTTCTAATAACAAAAGAGTTCTAAATTTAAAGGAAGTCCTCTAACTCATACATAGTCGTGCACGTTTAAAACTATCATGACCACAACAACATATCACTTTGGTTAGTGTTTAACGTCTCGAAATGCAGTTTTCGCTGCCAAGTCTTACGTTTGTGGGTTCACTTTCTTACACCAAACACTTAATTTCACTTCACAAGTAAAAGTCTACGGTCTACCGGAGTAAGGTCTGTGTATTCGCGAGATGTGTTAACTTGAAACTAAAATTCCGAATGCGCCCGATTGCCGCGCGACAGGCGCGGGCGCGACATCGCGATACGTTCAGACGCGCCAGGGTCAAAGGCGAACTAAAGCCGGCCGGCTCGTGCCGACAAGCGACAGCAAACAACAAAACGCCGCCGCCGGCGCCCGGCGCTGGCGCCGACTGTCTCTGTCTTTCACTATTGTAGTGTCTAGTGCAATAATAACTCTTATTTCAAACGAGTTGTAGATTGATCTTGCTTGAATTAATAATGCGACGTTACCGAATTTTCCTAAGCCCGTATTAGTAAATGCTTTATTCATTCATAATCTTACCTTATCTTGTAGTAAACAAGAACAATGTCTATAATTTAATATTATTGGCGGATAAAATTTAAAAAATATAACCACATGTTTTTTTTATTGATATGAGTCGTCTAGCCTCTACCGAGCTGCCTCTAAAATTTTCCAGTATGATAAAAAAATAACCGTGTATAATATAATTATCGACGTTGAACCTAGGTACGACATCACTGGGAGAAGAACTGACAAGCGAGAATTAGTGACGACCTACAAAATTTCGAAACATCTTGCATATACGTGTCTCTGTCTAACTTCTATTAGCAGCGCCTAATGTCAAAGTGAGTCAAATATATTAAGTTCAGTAGCTATTTTTGCTAGGTTTCTATGCTTTAGTTCTTCTTCTTGTTTTAATTATGGCAATGTGTCATCGTTGCCAACAACAATTCTGCCAGACAAGTGTCTTAGCCAAACATGTGTTAATGCGAGTTACGGAGTGTTCAAGATATAATCCACTTCTATGATAACTTGGGTTAGCATGCAGGTATCACATCAATCTGGAAAAGACACATGTTATTTAGGTTTTGTTAGGGTTTTAATATGGAAAGTTTAAGGGTTTATTAGTTCATGTCAGATAAAGTAGGACGTCACAATTTTATATCATTACATTCAATATATCTAATAAGTAGATTAATAATGTCAGTTGAGTAAAAAGTTAATAAATTAGCAAAATTAATAGGAAGCGGAACATTCAATTTTGGTAGGGAATCATACATATCGAAGCTCCCTTCATATCTAACACATTCGAAGAAAATGTGGTCTAAATTGCCTTCCGCTAATCCGCATTCACAAAGAGAGTTATCTCGTACTTTAATTTTGTGGAGGAAGACAGGAGTACAGCAGTGACCCAGACGTAGCCTACACAGCATAGACACTGCAGACTTTGACAGTTTCTTATATTTGTAAAACCAGGGCCGAGGGCTTATATGAGGTTGAATGTTATAATAGAATGTTCCCTTGATTTTGCTGGATTGATCCCAAAAACGTTGCCATTCTGATTCTAGGTATAACTTAGGTAGATTAGTAATGTCATGCGTCTGCAGTGAATAGTGCTTTTTGCTTACTGGTAAGCTCTCTGATGCAGCTGCCTTAGCAGCAAAATCAGCGCACTCATTACCGGAGATACCAGTGTGGCTTGGTATCCAGACTAACTCCACCACCAAGCCCTTATTGAAACAATCTGTTAGGCAGGTCCTAATGTCTACTAATATGTCGCTTTGAAGTTTACATTTGAATGGACTTCTTTGAATAGCCTTAAGTGCACTTAAGGAGTCCGTGAAAATAACCGCCTTATTAATATTGTAGGCTTCTATGAATAGACAAGCTTCCAGGATGCCAATACATTCCCCTGTAAATACTGAGGTTTCTGGAGGGCCAATAAACTCTAAAAAGGTGTTGTAATTTTGGAAGTACACAGCGATACCAACAGGACCCTGAGGTGCTAATTTAGAAGCGTCTGTGTAGAATTTGGCATAATCACTCCAGTTTTCAGCAACCAAGCTCCTAAACATAGGGGCGGCGAAAGGGGAGTTTTTAGCCAGACCATTATCCATGTGTATGCAAGGGTTGAAAGTAAGTGCAGGGTACTTCACATCAAAGACCGGCAGGCGCACATGGCTCGTAACTTGCGCTGGGATATTTAATAGTTTGTGTAAACTTAAAACAATAGGAGGCTTATCTTTGTGACGCCAGTAGGTATTACTGGGTGCAAAGCATAGGTCATGAAGTGCCTGGAGCTTCGGTTTCAGAACATGAGAGGAAAAAGTAAAAACCCGGAATACAAATCTGTCGGAGAGGAACTGTCGTCTCAGTCTCAGGGGCGGGTCGCAGCATTCAACCTGTAATGCATTAATAGGTGTAGATTTCATACACCCGCTGACTATTCTCAGACACTTTGCCTGGATTTTATCCAATGCTGAAAGGGAAGATTTGTTACAGGGCTCTAACAAGAATGTACCATAGTCCACTACGCTGCGAACCAATGCGTTGTATAAGATTTTCAGCGTATATGGGTGTGCGCCCCACCAGACTCCCGCCAAGGACTGCAAGATCGGAATAACTCTCTCGCATTTTCCAATCAGGTGCTCGATATGGTAGCTGCCAGAGAGTTTGGTATCCAAGAACACGCCCAAGAACTTTGAATGGTTACTGACAGGAATTGTATGTCCCTCCACCTGTATATTTACAGATGGTGGGTTTCGTTTACGAGTAAACACCACCACAGAGCTCTTGGGGGCCGAGAGACCAAGCCCATGGTCACTCATCCAGGCATTTAGAGAATTCAGTGATATCTCCAATGATGATGCGCTATTGGTCACAGACTCCCCAGTTACATACAACGCCAGGTCATCAGCATACTGTAGGATATGGCAGTCACAATTCAGAGAAGAGCTCAGGTCATAGGTATAAACATTGTACAGGATAGGGCTCAAAACAGAGCCCTGAGGCAGGCCTCTATGGATGGTTCGAGAGCCGAAGTCGTCCCCAGGAATCCTTATTTTGACAACACGCGATAGAAACAGGTTGCTTATACAGTTAATTATTCTCTCGCTAATTCTCAGCTGTTGCAGCTTTTGCCTGAGGATTGGGAGAATAACGTTATCGTATGCTGCTGATACATCCAAGAAAGCAGCCACAATAGACTCATTTCTGGCAAAACAGGTTCTGATATCCGTAATAAGAACCGCGACACTATCAGTTGTACTCAAACCTTTACGAAATCCAAACTGAGTTTTGGGAAGATGGTAATTGTGTTCCAAGTACCATTCGAGACGCATCTTTATCAAGTGTTCCAAGGTCTTAGCTAAAACTGAAGAGAGTGCAATAGGTCTTATGCCTGTTGGATCACTGGGGTTCTTGCCTGGTTTAGGTAAAGGCATGATGGTCTGTTCCCGCCAATTTGCAGGGATAAATCCATTAACGAAGCAAATATTCAGCAGCTTTAATAGATAGGACCTACCATGAGAGCCCAGATTAACCAAAAAGGAGTAAGGAAATCCATCACCGCCAGGCGCCGAATCCTGTACCTGAGATAGAACCATATTCAGTTCATCCATTGAGAAAACTTCATTCAGCTCAGATTTGTCTTTAGGGTTAGGGATTGTGAAATTTGTAAGTATTTCATTAAAATTGGGTGCATAGCATGGTGCGATTTTCTTAAAGAATTGTTCAGCCGTATTATATGGAACAGTGGTTGTGGTTTTAGGGTAAAAACTGTTCCTATATCGGTTAATCTGGCGCCAAACCACTGAAGGAGGGGTGGTAGGGGACAGCGATGTACAGAACCTTTGCCAGCCTAGGCGTTTTTTCTTTTTTAAAAGCCTTTTGGTTTTGGATGAAATATGCCTATATTCAATTAAGTTTTCTACCGTCATAGATCTGTTGTAGGCCTTCTCAGCTCTTTTTCTTTCTTTAATGATCTGGGTGCATTCTGTATCCCACCAAGGTGGGGAAGGTATTTTGTTACAGGATGGTTTTTTGAGAGGGAAACATGCATCTGCCACTGTAGAAATTAAATTATTAAATGCTGTAAAGTAGGTCTCAGCTAGCTCGAGTTCCTCACTGTTGGAAAACTGGATACTGTCGATGGGTGGTAAGTGTTTAGAGTGAAGTTCAGATTGGCTTTTGTAGTTATTCCAATCAGGATTTGAAAGGCGATATTTTAGGAGTGCAGGAGTGGACCTGTCAGGCATGTTATGCTGTGGCATGCGGACTATAATAGGGAAGTGATCACTACCGTGTGTTGAGTTATCTAAGTCCCAAATCAGTTGACTAACAATATTACTTGATGAAAATGTAATGTCAACCGGGCTGGCATTCTGGTTAGGGAGGATTCTACGAGTGGATCGACCATCATTTAGAATGCATAAATTTAAATCATCCAGTATTTCAACTAATCCAGTACCAAAGTGGTTACACAGAGCGGAGCCCCAACGGTAGTGGTGACAGTTGAAGTCACCCATTATAATAATAGGGTTAGGGATCGAGGAAAAGATATTGTTTAATGTAGGTAGGTAATCTACATGAGGATGGGCTATATAGACACTTACAAATGTGATACCTTCAACCTGACAGGCAACTATGTTGATATCATCCTCTCTGTAATTTAATTTAATTGGTGATAAGACTGCCTTTCTGTTGACCAGCAGGGCAGCTCCACCATAGCCATCAGACCTATCATGTCGGTATACAATATAGTTGGGCACATTAAAGATAAGAGAGGGGACAAGCCAAGTTTCAGAGATGGCTACTACTAACGGGTTATATTTGTTTAATAAGTATATAAGGTCTTGTTTTTTGTGAGATATACTTCTAATATTCCACTGTAGCAGTGTTAATGGGAGCATTTTTTAATTTATATAATAGCGGTATAAGTTTCTGGGCAACGAAGTCGGGTGCAGAGTTGTGGGAGAGCATAAATGAGTTTATAACAGAAAGAATTGGTTCAATAACTTCACCAGGAAGAGTCATACTGGGGGTTTGGGACAAATTATTATTGGTAAGAGCACAACCATTATTTGAGGGTGAGAATGAGTAGTTGCTTGTGAGGTCAGCATGAGCTCGCTTATCATAGCCCTGTGGCAGAGTGACATGTGGTTTGGGCCGGGTATAGGTAGTTTTTTTATAACCTTTAGAAAATGAAGGAATTGACGGCTCAGAGATATGTTTTAGAGGTTGGGATATGGATATAGGGGATTTCAGTGTATCGGAGAATAGCTTACTTATAGTTGGGACCATCTTGCTTGCTTCATAATATGAAACAGATTTTTCAGCCATAATTACTTTGATCGACCTCTGTCTATTGAATTCTGGACATGCCTTGCTATCAGCGAAATGATTCCCTGAGCATAAAATGCAAGAACCACATTCCATTGGTACATCAGGTACCAATGGAATGTGGTTCTTGCATTATTGGTACATATGCTTTAGTTATTCTTCTGAGTATTCTGTAACTTCGGTTGCTAACTAGAACTGTCATTTTTGAAAGGACCTTAACATCCATTACTGCTATCATGAACGCTGCCGTAACACATACGATCACTAAACCAGTAATGGATATAGTGTTTCAAAAATGTCAGTTCTAGTTACCAACCGTAGTTTGCAAATAGTCCCGCAGAATAGCGATTAGTAGTTTTGATGGGTTGGCCACTTTTGACGGTGGACAACTATAAACAGTTGAGGCGCGTTCAGAGCCTCTGGGTGTAGTTGTCCGGTTCTTTTTTAACTGGCTCCAGGGGGCCGATTCTCAGTTTTTTAGAGATATCTCTAATTCGACATATCTATATTACATTGCATCTCTACTAATAATCTCTCAAAAATGTCTATGATATGAAAAAATCGTATTCTCGCTGGCAATAGAGATGTATGTCGAATGATGGTCGAATGACTATGAGGGTGCGGTCCGAAATTTGATATCAGCGCTCGAGTGCGCGTTTTGCGTGCAAAAAGTCGGTTCAAAATTGCTCATAATATGCGCATTTGTAAGCGGTATGACAGAAAAGAGGAGTGCACTGTCTCTAGAACTGTCAATGACAAAGTTAACGTTAGTTTCTCGCGGAATTTAATTTCTTCGAATTATTATATCTACAATAGATACAGAAGTGCTCTGTAAAGATACTGGAGGGACAATACACGTCGCCCTTCAATTTTTCTTTTCAAATAACATTGATTGATCAAATTGACATTTGACAGACTCAAAGATCGAAAGCTCGGTCAAAAATTGATCTTAATGCTTACGTCCGTGAGCAGTGCAAACGATTTGAATGGGTTTTTTTGTTTGCATGCACGCAACCACACCCATAAAAATGAATGGTTACGTTTTGTTGATTTATACGATCAAAAAAAACAAAAAAAAGTAGCGTCAAAGTCCAAGTCCAATAAAAAACAATACCTCACTTCAGCACAGAATTCGTGGCTTTGTCAGTTAAAGGTTGAAGAACTTTGTAAAGCCAAATTTTCGGGGACTTTTACTAAAAAAATCCGAACAAAAGTGGAAATGTATAGCAGAGGAATTAAATTGTTTGGGAGAAGTCAATAAGACTTGGATTTACTAAATATATTACAATGTTAACTAGGTAATTCTTTAGATAAGCGAAAGTTCTTAAATGCATATAATGGGGGTGATTCTGAAGCGACCACCTAAAACTATAACTAAATAAAATTAGAGATAGAAATGTCAATCACCGTTTGGTATTCAGAACTCACAAGTTAACTCTAAAATTAAGAGTGACGTTACTAAACTACTCAATTTAGTGTTAGATGTTATTTTCGTATTCTGACATGCTTCCTAAATGTAATTTTTTCTATAATTTTAAATATGTCAAACTAATTTTAGGAGGTGAACTTTTAGGTGCCGTCTAAATTTATCTTGTTACTTTTTAACGATTTTCTAACATTACCGAAGTCAATTTTTTTTGTGCAACTTGCCAAATGGATGATGAATTGGTTGTTATGGCATTTATAAGGAAAGGCTTTTATAGCATCAATTGCCAAGTCGTGAGTTGTAATTTGTTTGTTCCCAAGTAGTCTAATAGTACTGACATTTAGATGATAGGTAGGTTATGTATGTATGTATTTACTCTTACAACAGAAATTAATCTTCTATCTGCAGATAGAAGTATGCCTATCTAAAATTTGTTGTCTAGCAATTACTATTATTTGTCAATAAATAACAGCGGTTATTATGAAAAGAAAACAAAAATTACTAATGAAACAAAATACGCAATTTTAAAATTCAGAGGAAGTCACGAAGTACCTATCTATACAACTACAGACTACCACGTAATTTTGTTTATTTCATGGCATAGGCGCGAAGCCATCACAATCGCAGAATAAATGTCGAATAATTTTTCTTTTGTGATAAAATGAATGATAAAAAATAAAATTTATTTTCTGTTATTTACAAATACGATCAAATCTTAAATTAATAATTTCTGATAGTAAAATTAGTAGAATATAGCTGTTTTTAATGTTTCTAAATTATCCCGTTTTTCCACAGCACTAGGTGTATTTATAATCTGTGTATTCAATTTAAGAAATTGTCAAATACAGTTTAAATTAAGAGAGTCCGGCGTTTCAGAATACGAATTACCTAAAACTAATTTAAAATTATATGTTTAAATTTAGTTTTAGTTTTAGTGCAGGTAACTTCAGAATTACCCCCAGTGTAATGGTAATTCCACTAAAAACCGAGCTTCTTCTACTATACATTAACAACAGTTGTTATAATAATCATCGATTATTCATATTAATTAAATGTGTTAGCAATTAAAATACATACATAAACTAAAATCGTAAAAAAAGTTCCAACAAATTATGTAAAACGGACACAGAAATAACCAATTACTGTAGCTCGTACTCGACTTTTCAAATGTCGATTGCTATCTACCACTCGTGACATGTCGAACGCTAGGCATAGACATATCTCTAACGTGACATTTTGAGAATACGGAAACTGAGAAATATTCGACATCCGCCATTTAATTTAGGCGCAAGCCAGACAGAGGCGGCGCGGCGCGCATCAGTCGCACCCGGTGGCGCACTCGCAGCGCGCTGCAGGCGCGCCCGTGGGCGCGAACAGCGCTTGTATGCTACGGTGCGCCAGCGAGTGAGTACGTTGGTGCCATTAAAGAGTTTGATTTTGATCGAACAACATGTTTTCCTCTGACGACGAAGACATGTTAGCCCTGGTGCAACTCGCCAATTTGCAAAGGAGAAGAAGAAGGAGAAGAAACTTCCGGTCCCGCGCAAAACTCACTATAGACTGAGGTACGCGGCTGCGCGCCAGCAGTGCGACGGCCGGCGCGCCCGTCGTTGCAACCGTAGCGCGCCATCTGGAAGCTTGTCGAATGATCTTTCATACTAATTGTATGAAAACGGACGGGCACAAAACAGATAGAAGCGGTGCGCCGATGGCGCGCCACAGGTGCGCCTCGCCCGCGCCTTTTCTATCTGGCCCACGCCTTAGACATATGTCGAATTCGACATTATCTCTATGGCTTGAGAATCGGGTCCCAGAGGCGTTGAACGGATTGCAGCAACCAAATCTTTTATCTCCCTCTTTCACATGATTTTTTATTTCTCTCTTTCTAGTAGATGACATTATAGAATATGGCCGCCAATATCATCCAATCACGTAAGAGTATTTCAGTAATAAACGTCAGAGCGTTTTACAACCATCAAATTCGATGGTTGTTCGGTTGTAACTTGTATGTAACTCGCGCCGACACTATAAGGTCTTGAACGGGCCGGTTGTTTCACCCGGTTGTCACGCTCGAAGCCATTGAACGGGGTAAGAGCGAAAAGTTGTACTTCGCGCGAAGGCTCTGAACGCGCCTCAGCAGAACAACAACTAAGGAACGGCCATGATGATCTCTCTGGAACGGCCACTAATATAATATTAAGAGAACGGCCGTTCTATCTGTAGCTTGCTACACTATATTAATTAATCTGTGCACAAGATGACAAGATCTTGATGTCTTGGTCAGACTGTAACTGAATTTGATTGTTTTTTACTAGAAAGCCTTTGTCCTAAAGTAGTATATCATTTGTGAGTATATCTCAGATCTTTGTATAACTAAATAATATTTAACTACAGGATTTTTAAATGGTGCAAAACTTTTTGGAGAAAAACTTAATATATATTTAAAAGTATGAATTACAATTTAATTGAACCGAATGTCAATTATTATCAAAACTTATGGCTAAGGAGGAAAGCCATAAAAACTATTTATTTCTTTGCTGTTGTTAGTTTACTCACATTATTTATTATTGCTGTTGGTTGGAGTTTATCCCAAAAGTTTGAAATTCCTTACACCTGGGGGAAATCTAACATTTTAGCATATTTATATACAAACCATGCGATAAAAGAAATCTTTATAGAGCAAACTAAAATCGTTTCTTGCTACTATAATACTCCAATCCCTGATACAGCCAATCAATTGCAACCCAAGGATATACATCCATTTCTATGCACACATATCAATGTTGCGTTTGCTCAGATCATTGACAAAAAAATTGTATTAGAAGACCACCAGTATAAAAGTTTATCTGAAGTCGTAAAATTGAAAATTACAAATCCCAAGATAAAAATCCTACTTTCTGTGGGAGGATCTGGGAATGAGAATGGTTTTTCTGAGATGGTTGAAAGCCATGCAAACAGAAAAGTTTTTATAAAATCCATGAAAAATATTCTACATGATTACACGCTGGATGGCATTGACTTGGATTGGGAATTTCCGGCTGTACATTCAAACAACCTACATCATGGCAAACGAGAGAGACAACACTTTTCTCAATTATTGAGGGAAATCAGAACTGAATATATGAGAGAAAAAAAGCCTTACATACTGACTGTGGCTGCAGCAGCTCCTGAGATTATTGTTGATGCTGCTTATGATATAGACCAACTTAATTTATATACTGATTACGTTAATATTATGACATATGATTTTCATTATTATTCAAAATATACACCATTTACTGGCCTTAATAGTCCACTGTATCAAAGACACGAAGAACAATTGTATATGGCAACATTAAATATAAATTACACTGTACACTTGTATTTGCACCGAGGGTTGGCCCGGAGTAAGATTGTAATTGGAATACCAACTTATGGGCACTCGTTTTCTTTGGTGAATCCAGACAATGCTAGGATAGGAAGTCCATCATCTGGAGTAGGTTCTTTAGGGGGCGTGGGATTTGTCAGCTATCTAGACATTTGTTTATTTTTAAAAAGTAACAGAGATGTGGTGATAAAGCAAGATATTGAGGCGATGGTGCCCTACATGTACAGAGGGAAAGAATGGGTGTCGTACGATTCGCCTGAGAGTGTAGCCCGCAAGGCCGCCTACATCAAGCAAGCAGGCTTAGGCGGCGCGATGATCTACTCGCTTAATGCGGACGATTTTCAAGGCGTCTGTCAACAGCTCCCACTCGGAAATCACCAGTTCCCACTAATACACACAATTAAAAATACACTCTGCGGTAACAACAGTATCAACGACGTAAACCAGCATTGAAGAGTGAAAAGGCTTGTTACTAACCTTGTTTGTTCTGGCCACATATGTGATTTTGACCATAGCACAAGATCTCATGGTCATCGGCCGGGGTGCCGGCCCGTGGGCGGCCGCGCGCGCACTGCCGCTGCTCACCCGCACAGAACCGCACACGCATACATTACGCCAACTTATTAACTTTTACAGTTTGAAAAAGTTGTTGGTGTTACTTGACTGTTTCGTTATAGCGTGTGTTTCCGCTTGACCGAGTGCCTATAATGCAGTATATATAGCGTCAGAAATAATTAAATTTCGCGCCGTCTACCACCTGAGCTGATATGCCGCGGCGGGCTCAGTAGCTTTTCAATAGATGTAGATCTATGCAGTGGCCAGTGCCAACTAAACATTTGTAATTTTGACCTAGCAGTTGTGACATTAGCTTCAGCCCACATATGGGAAGAAACCGTGGGCGATATACATTCATGCAGTCGAATTTTATAACTGGTGCATTTAAAGAACATGCTGTTATATTTGACTACATTTTCTGTAAAAATGCTAAATAAATTTCAAAATAATTAAAATCAATATAACACAAATACCTCGGGTAGAATTCGAACCTTCGTCTTCAACGCTTTGTTGACTCCATTGAGGTTATCCAACCCAAACGCAATTTCGGAAAGGCTGCTTGGAATTGATTATAATAATGTATTCTGAAAATGCTTCACTTATTTTAGTTTGTAAGTAATAATCATCATAAGCTGATAGTGACTATTACTTTTAAGGGCTGTTGTAATTGTGTTCCAGTGACGTAATATCGATCGAAATAAATAGGTATGTAGGTACATAATTTCATTTTGAAGCGAAATTTGAAGAAGTTTTCTATGAGTTTCTAAGATCCTTATCAAAGTTTTATTATAATTTACAAGTGAATTCGATTCGGAAAGTCACGTCCCTTGATGTGCCGCAATAAAAAGCAGCAAGTACAAAGATTGCGTACTTAATTCCATTTGTTTTTCGAGTTTTGGATAAAGGGGCTGATCGTTTCAACAAAACGAACATCTGTCAATGCTGCTGGGCATGTCTCGTGCCAGACAACTGGGGCGCGTTGGTTTAGGTTGTAGGTAGTTTAGTTGTTCGGTTGTTATTTAATTCGCTCAGAGGTATAATGAATGCACAGCAATATCTTTTATCTCCCCTTTACACAGAATTGTCAGTTTCTCTCACTAACCGATAGATTATGGCCCCAAAATACATCATCTAAGAGTTTGACACTCAAACGACAGAGCGTTTTTCAACACCACCTTTGCGGCTCTTTCCCACAGTTCACCTCTTGTGACCACCTGGGTGAACTGTGGAACATAGTGTTGAGCCCATCGGGAGTATATTATGTTAATTTAGGCAGATTGGAATCTCAGAGACTAGAATTTATTTTTATCCATACATTCATATTGTATGCTTACTAACCTAATTATTTAGACAGTGTGAGTAGTGTATCCTCTATTCTTAGTCAGACTTCAACATCTTTCTACCCACTTCTTCTCTTATATTTAAAAATGAATCGCCGTTCGTTAGTCTTGCTAAAACTCAAAACGGCTTGACCGATTTGTATTTTTTTCTTTTGTTCGTTTTAGTACAGGGATGGTTTAAAAAGAAAAATAATAGGGATACCTAATTCATAAGAAAATCAAAAAAAATATATAAAGTAATTTGTATGGAAAATGATGGTTTGTGATTGTTCATTTAGATTAGTCAAGAGGATACGAAGTTTACCGGGTCAACTAGCAGAAAATATAACTTCTTTATTCGGAGGATCGGTACAAATCTTACCGCGTAAGAAAGTATTATCTATAAAAGGCTGTGATTGCATGTGATGTGATTGATAGGTATCAAATAGCAATTAAGATATAAATTGAATTGTTAAAATGAGCTGTTTTTATTAAATGTAGGTAAAATGAGCGGTGTCCATTTAATTCCCGTAGTATTAAAATTTAAAATGTAAATGAGTAGTTTTTTTATCGTTATGTTTATCATAAAATAAATAAAGTATACAAGCCTTTTTCTTTGGAACCATGGTAGTTTATACGCATATTATTTTTTGCGGTTTTGAAATGTACACTACCTGTAACTCTCAATCGAAATAGGTGCATCAAGGTCAGACTGTCATCGTAGTGCCACTTGTGTTCTATATGGTGATAGCGTGGGAGGATTACTGTGTCGATTAACTTTATTGAATTTTAGCTTTAATTTACAAGGTTGTATTGTCAATTGGTTGTAGAATATGACAAATAAAATGAGTTAAGTACTTATAAAAAAAGGTTCATACTTTCTTAAATCTTAAAAAAAATATAACTAGGGCTCAAAGTTATTAATATAGATAGTACTAAGATGGGACAGTTTGAAAGGATACTCCTGACATATCTGTTTAAAAAATAGCTTACTGATATAAGTAGTCGTAAATCTTGTGAGTGCACTGCCCCCGTAGTACGAACACCGAAACACGATATGATAAAACGGAAAACGAACTGTCAAATTGTACCAAGGGTCGGTAGCGAAAATATGTGGGATATAATGGCTACCTTGAAATATTACCGACATTAATGTTTAACAATGCCCAAATTAGCAATCCAAAACATACTCAAACCTTAAAGATAACTAAAAAATCCAACTTATTTAACAGTTTATATTGATATGTCGTTTTATCATATCGTGTTTCGGTGGTCATGCTAGGGGGGCAGATTGATTATTATCATCGTTATTGTACATGGGGACCGATAGGTAATTAAAAGTCTACTTAAAAATATTCAGGAAGCTCTTTTAATATGGCACTACCTACCTTAAAAGTACCTAAGTATAAGCATTACAAACTAATAAATATTAAAAATACGTTCATTTCAATCGATTACTGCGCCACATGACACACCATTGTATTGCAGAATATCTTAGCCTGAAGGCAGAGTTACATTTGGAAAGTGGACGCCAGTAGATTTCGGCGCCAGCATTGAACCGATACTGGCAGCATGTGAACTAGTTTCAAGAGTACCGACTTCACAAGCAGCACGGTGGCGGCAACGTTAGCTCAACTCGACTACTGACTCGAATGTAAGCCGTAGGTACAATTCCGGAGGGAGACTGTACAGCCGGCTTCAAAAGTAGATAAGCATTTTAAGCAGATTTAGTACTATGTCACACCAACTAATTCTTTTATTCAGTATGGTTACACCTATATTGCATTGTTGATAGTTGGTGTGACATGGTACTAAAATGGTTTTCTACTTTTGAAGCCGGCTGTACAAGGGTCGGCTGCTTCGGTACCTCCATCTTTCCTATTTCTACCGCAAAGCAGCATTGCTTGCATTGCTTCGGTTTGAAATGTAGGATATGGGAGTGAAGTTACCGAGTACCGTGAGTTTACATCTTATGTCACGAGTTGGCAAGATACACTGTGGTTCTTGTGGCAGTTACAGATTTGCTGCGAATCTCACAGGCACCAGATGTAGGGCAGTATGCTTGTTTGCCAACTTAGTTGTATAAACAATAGAGGTAAATCTGCCTTGATGATGATCATAGTTACTAAAATGTTGTTTGGTAATTTTCTCTTATCCCTTCAAAATCTAGAAAAATAAGTGTGCACTGAAGGTTGTGTTAATTGCCCATGTTTTACTATCAACTGAATATTTTTTTAACAGATTTGGATAAATTTGTATGGTTGGCTTTAGTTTTTTATGGCACTTATTTTTCAATTATTACAGTTTGATAGTACCTACTGCAATAGTTTCATCATATCATTAGTAAATTGGAGCTGAGGTATTCAATCTCTATGTAGAAGACGTTAGAAACCCCACATTATTGAATAAGATAATTGTTTTCATTTAGGTATTTAAGTATCTCTGCTTCATAGACTAGATCTTTATCATATACTAAATTTTCATCAGTGGTCGTTACTTCTAAAATCATGCCACATTTACCCAAACCCTTTTAAACATTGCAATGAATACATCAAGTAAATCTAATGGTGTGTTTGGAAATAGAACCGGCCCTTGCATTCTTGAATTAGGGAATAATCTGATAGGTACCTAAAAAAGATTATCAGATGAAGTGTCAATTTAAAAAACTGTACCTACTGGAAGTCTTGTCCTTTCTAAAACTTACTTCCATATAAATACTGTCCAATGTTGAGAGCATTTTTAAATGTTATAACATTTAAAAATGCAATACAATATAAGCGGTTTATCATGTTTAAAATAAAAAATATGGCTTTTAACTATGGCTGTCTTAATAGAATGTATATAAAATTAAAATCTAACATTTATACCTAATTAAATATTCATAACAAATAGGCATATTAACATGAAAGAAATAAGCACCTATTAAATGTTCTTACAAAACTAAAAAAATGATTTTGGCCTAAATAAGAGGGTACATCCCACTTGTGCCAGCCATGGCAAAGTCATTTTTATAATGTTTGATTGTTCAGATCTTAATTGATTAAATTATAATCTGCCTACACTCATGCTTAATTTCAACACTGTGAACACTGTGCAACACTTATTCATTTCCTTACACCATCTAGAGGCACTTGCTACATAACAATTACAAGTTAGCTGCTTTGTTATGAATTAAACTAATGACTGTACAATCAAAGTTCTTGATGAAGTTAATTAAAATCATAACATTATCGGTCAAATTAGTGGTAAAAGCCAGAATACAGTCATCTACTAAATAATACAATTACAAACTAAAACTGTTAATTACTACTAAAAGCAGTTTACTTAAAATAGTGAGTTTTGATAACTACCCTAATACATTATATGTATTACTAATATAACAAGCAAAATTGTCACAAACAAAATAATTTCAAGTGTTTAAAAATGTTGAGTATTTGTCCATAAATGCACATGAAATAAAAATGTTTAATTCCAATATTATTTCACTTCATAGTTGTGACAGGAATGTAGTGTTCAGTACAGAACTCCCACCAAGGGAACCACAAGTGTCACACACCCACAACCAGCCAATAGGCAACATAACAGAGGCGAAAGGATATTATCCTCGCACTTACCCTAGCCATGTTATTTCTAATATTGTAGATTCACACAAAATGTTAAATTCAACAGTATCACAAACTATATTCTATTCCTCTCCATATACACACATGTATAATAGAATGAGTATCTAAATATTAGGATATGGCAACTTAACAACAACTTATTGTCTAATGGAATATTCTAATTGCTGGTTAAGCCAAAGGCAGGCTTGGCCATGCCAGGGTGTTCACCAACTCATCATAGTATTGTCATATTTTTAGGAAGCAAACCACTTACATTTAAACATACAAAGGGTTAATCATTTTAAAAATTGCCTGATGTAGCTTGAAATTATTGAATGCAACATGGCTTGCTTTATAAATAGCTTTTTTAAAATCTCTAGTTGCAGCTGCACATATGAAACCAATACATCAACTGTGCTACCACTTTCATTTACCCTGAGCTATATTAGTTGTTTTACAAGTATATTACTACAAACACTAATTGCTAATATTAGTCAGAATAAAATAATTTCAGGACGGTTCTGTCGCTTAAATGTGCTGTGTACAAATTTTTACAGTATAAAAGCAGTTTTCTAAACCTTTGCGATATGTTTTCGATCACAACGAAGTTCTACAGTTCAGTTACAGATTTTCAGCTTTCATATCACAACAATCATAAACCAAAATTTACAAACATAAACTGGTATACCATGAAAATGTAAAAATTTCAATATTATTATGACAACGACCGCTAAGGCGATGCGGTGGCGCACGTTTATACGCACGGTCATCCCGGCAATGTTACGTTTGCAGCCAGTGGAACATAAGGCTATGTACCGTAGGGTAGTCGAGTTCCGCATTGGGAGAACTGAGGAACTCTTTGAGACTAAGGGTAGCGTCGCTCCCATGTGGCAATTCTTTTTGCTCGGGAGCGGACTGCGCGGAGTTGTCATCAGAAGCGCAGTCAGAAGATGCTACCCGCCACTTATCATCATAGTTGAGATCGCAGAGCGTCGGTGGCTCATCTCCGTCGCTGAGCTCATCTTCAAGCAACATTGTGCGCGTCTTACCCCGGCCAGTGGAACTATCGCCGTCGCTAGCATCACGAGTCATGCTACCGCCCTCGTGTTGTCTTCGAGCGTTCTTTAATGCTCGGTATCTACGAGAACGCTCCCTTTGCAAACGCCGTTTTCTTTCGTCTGCACGTTCAAGTTCTTCTGGTGACTTTTTTAAAGAATTCTTGCCAAAAAAATATCTCATGAAAGATTCATCGCAATTTCGTTTTGATAGGTAGCTAGCCATAAGCTTGTAATAGTACTGATTATCCATAGCTGTATTTAGTGGCAGTCTACTACTATCGTTATTTATTTATATTCATACGCGAACCAAACAAAAGACTTTCTAGAAATTGCGAAATAAATAAAAATAATTGGGATGAACAGATTGACAAGAGATGACGTGAGTGAAGTGCACAGAACACATATACGTGAAGTGTCTTACACAGACTAAATAAAGTCCACAGATAAAGTCTAACCGTACGTTTGCACCACTTGCACTGAGAAACATAAAACATGCAATGTTTTACAACTTGTTGCATGATACAAATCTCAAAACTTGTTGTGTGTGCTTTTGCGTTCGCACTGCCGAAAATCGTGTTGGATTGGATTCGGAACAAATCCTAAGATTTGTTGCAGATTGCGTGCGGACTGTCTCAAAACTTGTTGTCTGTCAATGTTTTTTATGGATTTGTCAACGATTGCGTTCGCACTGTGTCGGCTGTGAGAGTACATGTTTTGCAACATGTTGGGGTGTTTTCGAGCTGTGTGGGATAACATTTGAAATAAAATTATGTAATGGACAAAATCAGATACATTAAAGTTCATAGAAATTTGTCATGGAATGCCATGTTTATGGTAGGTATGCCAAATCATCGGAATATAAAAATAGACAAAAACGTCGGGACGCTATCGCATATTTCTTTTTCGTCACTGGAGTCCATCACTCAACTGTAAGCCCTACTTATATTTAGATAAAAGATGGTTTAAGTAGGTACCGAGTTCCCAATTAATAAATCAACTAGGTTATTAAAAAACTTTAAAGGTGTGAATAGTAACTTTGAAATAAATGTGATCATCGAAGTAGGTAGGTACTAACATACCTATTAACTAATAAGTCGTATTTCAAAGCTATTAAATACCTAAGTCATTTTCTATAGAGAGTCATTTATAACAACATGTCGTACATACATTTAAAAAAAATCATAAATGGAAATCTTTCAAACAAAAAAACAAATTAACTTCTCAAATAAGAAACGTGTTCATACAATATTTTTTCACATGTTGCGCTAAAACATGTCGTTTGGCAATGAATACGTGTTCATAAACATTGACAGAAACATGTTTTTTTGTAGATGTGTTGTTGTCAGTGCAAGCGCACGGTAATGTGAAACATGTTCATGCAAATTTTTTTCACATGTTTCGTCTGTAAAACTTGGTAACTTGTTGCGCTAAAACATTTCGTTTGACAATGGAAACGCATTCGTAAACATTGACAGAAACATGTTTTTTTGTAGATGTTTCGTCAGTGCAAACGCACGGTAGAATCATAGAGACTAGACTACCGCTTTCCAATTAAATACACTGTACACGATTTTATACCATGGTTTTATGCGGCATGATATGATTTAATGTATGGAATAAAACCCATTTTTGCGAAATATGAGTAGCTGTTTCTTGGGTAAAAATGTTAAATAAACATGAAAAAATATACATTAATTCAAAACTTACACATGAATCGAAAATTTATTTCATTCTTCAAATAACATTTTTCATTTTTGCGTAGGTGGTAAGTACATACCAATAGAAACAATTTTGAGATTGTTGCATTGTTATCACAATAAAGGTTGTTGGGATATTTTTATACAATAATTTAAAGATATTTCGAAAAAACTTCAGAGTACGAAGTGTTGGGCTGAATACCTTTGGGTATCCTGAAAAACTAGTTTTTAAATGCTAACATCATTGGTTATCTGTGGCTAACATTTAACCCAACCAACAAAAAAAAAGTATAATAGTCATGACAACGTTTCGTGATTTCCTTTAAAGTCGTAACATTTAGTTATAAAGTCGTAATACAGAATGTCCCAAAAATAGTGTCAAAAGCGGAAGTCCAGAGATAGAGCACCTCTTGGGCTATCCGAATCACCCCCAAGTATGCTCCGCGATTTTTTTTAGTTTTCGAGTTATAAAACTGAACTTTGGAGAATATTTCCGACCCTTATAGCGTGCTAACAGTCACTATAAACAAACCGTTTCACGCTTATAGCATGCTAACTAAACGTTTTACACTTATAGCACGCTGACAGTCTGTGCTTCTCAAAAGTCATTTCAGAAACGTTTAGTGTTGCCAACTTGCAATGCAACGCCTCTTTAACTAGTCACGCCATCTAGGATTTCACCCAGGTACTAACCTGACGTTTTCCATTTGATAAAATCACAGACATAAATAAAATGTCTTTTATTTATATGTCTGTGGATAAAATCGTGCCTTGTGAACAAATCCTTACTGACAAACATTAATTTAAGCTTACCCTCTAAGAGTTAAATTTAATCTTAGGTTTAATCAAAAGTGAAATAATCGAATGTTTCGACAAGTATAACTTTTCATATTTCACAGTTGAAGGAAAAGACTGAAGTGGAAATTTGTTTTTGTCCTCTTCAAAATCATAATTTCCAGGGGTCGATATTTCGAACGCTGTAGTAACAAAACGCAAAGCATTTGAACGTAACGGTCTGCACCAATTTATTCATTCATCCCCCTGCGACTCCTGCGAGGGGCCGTTGAGACAGAGCTGCGTTCAGAGCTGCGTTCAGAACCTACGCTCGAGTGCACTCCGAGTGCACTCTGACAGCAACCGACCCGTTCTGAGCCTCGGGGTAAAAAACAGGCGGTTAGTACCCTCTGTGCCCGTTCAGAAGCTTCGAGTGATGCAACCAAACAATCAACTTGAGCGTAGGGTGAAAAACACTCTGACAGCTTTTATGTCAAAGTCGATGTCAAAAATACGCTAATCACTTATTATTTTATTAAATAACACTACTTTGAACTCTTTTAAGCCTAATACAAAGGAAATATAGAGATTTTTATGTGTTGTAATTTTTTTAGCAGAAAAATGGATATTGACTGTTAATTTCATAGTAAGGATTAGTATATTTTGCCCTTTGCTTGATCTTGATCGGCAAAGTACAAACTAAAAAAAAAGATAGCAACCGAGCCGTTCTGAATCTCGGAGCGAGTGTAAAAACACTCTCGGTTGCATTACTCTGACCCTCGGAACGCAACTCAGAACCTACGCTCGAGTGCACTCCGAGTGCACTCTGACAGCAACCAACCCGTTCAGAGCCTTGGGGTAAAAAACGCTCTGACAGGCGGTTAGTACACTCTGTGCCCGTTCAGAAGCTTCGAGTGATGCAACCAAACAACCAACTCGAGCGTAGGGTGAAAAACACTCTGACAGATTTTATGTCAATGTCGATGTCAAAAATACGCTAATTATTTATTATTTTATTAAATAACACTACTTTGAACTCTTTTAAGCCTGATACTAGGGAAATATAGTGATTTCTATGTGTTGTAATTATTTTTAAGCAGAAAAATGGATATTGACTGTTAATTTCATAGTAAGGATTAGTAATATTTTGCCCTTTGCTTGATCTTGATCGGCAAGATACAAACTAAAAAAAAAGATAGCAACCGACCCGTTCTGAACCTCGGAGCGAGTGTGAAAAACACTCTCGGTTGCATTACTCTGACCCTCGGAACGCAACTCAGGTATGCTATGTGTGTCATGGTCTCAGAACAATCACTACAGCAGTCATGGTCATCGGTTTCTTGCTAGTCGCGTAAATAGTTGCCTCCTTGGGTTTTGGTTTATTGAAAAGTTAATTTTCTTGGCTCCTTTTGCGTAGTTGTGGTATGGATTCATTTAATCATTTATTATTACAAAAAGAGTATCCATAGGGCTGAACTCTCAATTTGAATCGCATATAAATAAGGTTAATATTTTCCTGTCTCTGGTGTTTTTTATGCTTAAATCTAATTTCCTTGGTCCTAATTTCCTTGCAGTTCCTTGTTCAAAACTAGCCAAGGAAATTATGTAATGCCATGGAAATTATATAGAACTAGCTTTTGCGCGCGGCTTCGCTCGCGTCAAATTCGGGGTAAGGCAACCACCTTCCAGCAGCACCTTGAACTGTACTAATTTATAGATGCAGAATTATTCCTGATAACTACTCTCGTCTCGCCGCGGCGCCCGCGCTCGCCTAGGTACCCGATTGACGACGATCGAGATGGCATACCCAAAATGAAAAAATATATAGAACCCTTATATGGGTGATGATATTTCACGTCTGCTACGTTAGATTTTAAAATTGTTGCTGTTTTCGTAATCAGCGACTCGATGATGTGGTGCCCAAAGTAGACTCCACCACGTCGGCGTTTCACCGACTTGTATTGCTGAATTTTATTCACCGACTACCAGCTCTTAGAAAATTGGTATTACTTACCTTGGATCCGATTGGTCTCCGTATGTAGCCGGTGGACTTCCTGAGCTAGCTCGAAGGAAGTCGCGGCTCCTGAAGTTCTGCTGTCTGACCGAACCGGATGGTACACTTGCCTATTAGGCCACCAATACCCGAACTCATTAACGAACACAAAAGCTTGATACACTATTCCCCGACACTAAAGCTTTGCGGAACCTCGCACCAACAATCACTTGGTGCGCCGCGCAATACTATACTATTTGTTGGATAATTTATTGCGGCCCGGACATAACCTCTAACAATGTCATTCCGTATTCGACTCGACTCAACTGACATGTTACATGCGGCCGGCCGCCAAAAGGCTCTCACTGCACAGACTATAATGCAGTATTGTCACTCGCTCTTCCTCGAGCGTAAACATCCCCCCGCTCCGGACAGTCCCGGACTGTCCGCCAAATCAGTCTAAGGGGAGGCGAGAAAGAGTAGCGACCGCGCGCTTCAAAACAGAATCCCCAACTAGGACCTCGGCAAACCTGGGCACACCATCAGACCCTAGAGTAAGTTGGACAATGCGTCCGCGACGCCAACGTAAGGGTGGCAGGTTTGGGTCCTTCACTAACACGAGGTCTCCAACCCTCGGTGGGTTTGTCTTATCTGACCACTTAACGCGCTGTTGCAAAATGTGTAAATATTCAAGGTGCCAGCGGCGCCAGAAGCTCTGGGTAAGCTGCTGGAGCAACTCAAACCGCGAAAGGCGTCCTGGATTGACATCTCTATAAGGATACTCGGGCAGGGCGTTAAGTGGTCTGCCTATCAAGAAATGGCCCGGCGTGAGGGCC
Organism: Schoenobius gigantellus; assembly: GCA_963935595.1. NCBI lineage: Eukaryota > Metazoa > Arthropoda > Insecta > Lepidoptera > Crambidae > Schoenobius > Schoenobius gigantellus. The sequence goes on along the minus strand of OZ012541.1, from coordinate 40,265,545 downwards.
TGCAAATCGTTCGCGTCGGTAGACAACGGACATAACGGACGCGAGTTGAGAACCGCCTCAATCTTATGAAACACCGTCGCGAGTTCCTCAAACGTGAGAATAGTCTCCCCAATAACGCGGCGAAGGTGAGTCTTGGCGGCCTTTACAACAGATTCAAAAATCCCTCCCCAGTGAGGGCAAGACGGCGGGGAGTATCGCCATGTTACCCCCCTACGGGAGAGTGTGGATCCGATCTTAATATTATTTTTATCTAAAAATTCACAAACTTCTCTTATATGTCTATCAGTGCCCTTGAAGTTCGTCCCACAATCGGACCGAATTAGAGAAGGCAGTCCCCGGCGGGAGACAAATCTGCCTAACGCTGCTAAGAAAGCGTCCATGGTGAGTGCACTCACCACCTCCAAATGAACGGCTTTAGTGGCCAAACAAACAAACACACACAAGTAAGCCTTTTCAGTCTTAGCATTACGGAGTCGCGACGTTTTTATAGTGAATGGTCCCGCAAAATCAGTTCCAACTTCTAAGGTCATCGATTCATTCACACGATCAGCAGGCAAATCACCCATTTGGGGCTGCATCGTCTCGGGGCGTAAACGATAGCAGGGCAGACATCGAAAGATAACAGATCGGATGATTCTTCGCGCTGACAAAATCCAAAACTCCCGTTGGAGGAGCGCGGTCAATGCATTACATCCGGCATGAGCATTCTTCACATGGCGATCAATGATCAACAATCGCACCAATGGTCCGTCCTTGGGGAGCAACAGGGGATGACGTGATCTATAAGGCAAGTTAGCGCGCCTCAATCGGCCTCCTACACGCAACAATCCCTTATCATCCAGAAAGGGAGTCAAACGCACCAAGGGTCCCTTCAATTTGGACGTCCCGGTACGGAAAATCTTAAGTTCCGGTTCAAACGCTCTAGACTGGGTCATACGCACCCAATGCAAAAGAGCATCTTGGCGCTCCTGCGGAGAGAGGACCGGACACAAATCTTTGTCCTGAGGCCGTCGACAATTTCGAATAAATCTTCTTATCCAAGCGGTCACGCCGAGCAACTTGTCCAGAGAACTGTAGCGGTCTAATAAAAATTCCCGCTCTGGAGCCGCCATAGTCTCGACAGCGTGAACACGCAAGCCCGGATTTGGTACCTTCACCACAGCTGGTGTGGAAGGCCAAGACGGCTGTAACAACCATTCGAGACCCCACCACAGAGTGTGGTCAATAAGCTGAGGGGCTTCGCTGCCACGTGATGCACAGTCAGCAGGGTTTATTTCACCTGGCACGTGGCGCCAAATCAACGTGGCCTTCGAGGCCTGTATTTGGGATACCCGATTGGCCACAAATACTTCCAGGGAGTGGACGGAGTTCTTAATCCAACACAGGACAACCTGACTGTCGGACCAAGCAAAGAGCGACTCAAAGTCCACACTACGTCCCAGGGTGTCAACAACGTGGTTCATCAAACGAACCAGAAGAGTAGCTCCAGACAATTCTAACTTCGGAATCGTTAATCGAGTCCGAAGTGGAGCAACCTTACTCTTAGCAATTAGCAAGTGGAGCTTAACAGCTCCTCTATCATCGACCGTCCGGATATATACGACGGCTGCGTATCCACTCTCAGACACGTCACAAAAGCCATGAAGGCTGGCCGTAAACCGTCCCTTAGGCAGTATATGTCTAGGGATACTAACACGGTTAATGTCGGGGAGAGACGACATGAAGGACTCCCAATCTCGCAGCAAACGGCCCGAGAGGGGCTCATCCCACGCCACTTCGGCTGACCAAAGATCCTGTAGGAAGCACTTCATCCAAAACACTACGGGGCTAATCCAGCCATTTGGGTCAAAGGTACGAGCTACTGTAGACAAAACCAACCGTTTCGTCCAGACCCTGGCGCTTGGCAGCTCCAATCGATAGGTGAACGTGTCCTGGACAGGTCTGTATTGCACTCCCAAAACAGACAGTAAATCTGGAGTGTTGGCATTCTCAAAAATATGAGGCTCCTGCTGGTGGTCGTCTGGCAAGTCACACAAAAGCTGAGGTGAGTTGGACATCCACTTCCTCAGTTCATAACCACCAGCCCCGAGAAGAGCAATTAGTTCATCTCGCAAAATCAAGGCTTCCTCGACACTAGAGGAGCCCGTACAAATGTCATCCACAAATGCATCCTCCTTGAGAAACAAGGATGCGCGAGGGTATCGTAACCGCTCACGGTCAGCGAGTTCCACAAGTGAGCGAATTGCCACAAAGGGGCTCGAACGCAAACCGTATGTATTGGTGTTCAGCTCGTAGACTAGCATGGGATCTCTGGGATCCTCCCTCCATAATATGAGCTGATATCGTCTATCGTCCGGGTGTATCACAGTCTGCCGAAACATCATCCGGATATCGGTCACAAAGACGACGGCATGGCGACGGAAGTTGGTCAATACATCACCCACCTCGTGGTGCAATTTCGGTCCAGCATGCAGACATTGATTCAGCGAAACTCCGGTAGACGTGGGAGCTGACCCATCAAAAACAACGCGTATCTTCCCGGTGGAAGGTTTCAAAACCGCGTGGTGAGGAAGAAAATTATGTTCCTCGTTTCGCCAGTCCAGTCGCGAGACCGACATGTGCCCCAGTTGCTCATATTCTCGCATGAAGTCGACATACTTCTGTTTGAGGTCGGAGTTCCTACTCATACGACGCTCCATGGACAGCAGCCGCTTCTCGGCCAACGGCCGGGAGCTGCCAAGTGAGGGGCGAACTGACAAAAAGGGCAAACGAGTGATCAGCCGTCCCGAGTGAAGGCGACCTGTATTGTTCTGGTAGAACAACTCACACTCCTCGTCCAAGGGGTTCACTCGCTTCACGGTAGGTGGCTCTTCCACCTCCCAAAATCGTTGAAGGACATCCGATAAGGTGGAGCTAACAGTTATGTAACTGTCCACCGATGGAGATGGTGGGTTATGCCTAACTGGTCCCATCACTACAAACCCAAGCGATGTAGATAAGGCTACCAGCCCACCCTTCTGTAACTCTCTCCTCTTCCCACAATACACGCGGCCTAGAACATCGGCACCGAGCAATAAGTGAATCGGACCGGTTCGGTGGAAGGAAGGGTCAGCCAAGGTCAATCCTGATGTCGCATCAACGACAGCGCGCGAAACGTGCTGTTGCGGAAGCTGACCAACAACCTTCTCATAAACAATCGCGGTAGCGCCAATTTTGGGCGCTGAAGAGAAGTGGGGGGAGAAGGAGAACAAAACCTGACCGATCGGATCCGGGATCCGCAGGTCTCCGATTCCTCGTACCGATTCAAGGTACGGAGATGTGTTCAAACTCAACTGCCGGACCAGCCAGCTGGAGGCAATGCAACCCTGAGCTCCCGTATCCAAAAGGGCGCGAACTAAAACAAAGGTGCCCCTCGGGCCCCACACCTGTACGGAGGCTGTTGGTAACAGCACCTGCTCCTGTGGGGGGGGTTGCAGCCGACAGTTGGTTTAATGAAAATCCTCCCGCATTCCCCGCAACGGGGGGGAAGGGAAAAATGCGTGCGCGGCGGAGGAATAGGGCGCTCAAGGCGCTCGAGCGGGTCCCAATCCGGCACGTACACACTCCGACCAAAGCTGCATCGGGGGGCCGGGCGGTGCCCATGATGGGCGAAAGTTGGGGGAGCCCGTAACAACCGGGGTCTCTCCATCAGAGGGGGAGAGAAGTGTATCGGCTCCCGACGTGGCTCCCTAATAACCGCGGCCCAATCCCGGGGTGGCGCCTCATAAGCGGCGCGTCGCTCCCCCCCGCCCGTAGGGGGGGTGGGGTGCCCAATCCTCTCACTGGAGGGGGGGCGCCTGTCCAATCTCCGCGGAGGGGTGGCACGCCCCTCCGATCTCCTCGGAGATGTGGGTCTCTATTATTAAAGCAAAAGAGGGGGTGATGGGCCCCTCCACAACAGTGGCAATCTCGTGGGTGGGGGCAAGCCGATGCCATATGAGCCCCCAGACAGCGGTAGCACCAATTCCGCTGCTTGGCCATATTCCTACGCCCCTCGGTGCGTAGGCCAACAAATTTGGGACAGGCCGGCAAACGATGGGCATCCCGCTTGCAACACTTGTAAGGCATCGGCCTCTCCCCGTGTGGAGAGTTCTGCCGCACTGCAGTATACTGCTTGTACGGGCGGCGCTCTCTCCGTGGCGCTGCCCGGATCGCCTCATAGCGGCCTGTACTCGGTCCCGGTGTAGGAGCCAGATCCAAGTGGTCGGTCATCCGACACTCATCCTCCAAAAATCTGAGGAGATCCGAGAAGGGGGGGAGGTACGAGGCACTATTGCCCCCATACCTTTGTTCAAAACGCCCCTTCATCTCCATGGGAAGCTTAATGAAGATGAGGTGGAGCAATATGAAGGACCACTGGTCCACCGGTAGGTCAAGTCGTTTGAGCGCATTAATAGCGCTTAGCAGCGGGTTCAAAATCTCCTTCCTCAATGAGGAGACCCGCGATACTCGTGGCAGCCCTAAAATGGCAGCCACATGTGTGTCCGCTAGCAAGCGAACATTCTGATACCGGGCGGTCAACAACGCCCTTGCAATCTCATAACTGTCATCGTTGACAGGTAGATGCTGGACAAGCACACCAGCCTCTCCACGTAAGGCAGAGAGCAAATAGGCCAATTTCTGGCTAGGGAACAGGTCGTCCCTCGAGTGAACCAGGCTGTCGGCAAATCGTTTATGTGTTAACTCCTCTGACCGAGTCAGCGAGTTGCTTTGCCCAAAACACGACTTGTCGATAATTGTAATGGGGTTTGGTAATGCATTACTTTGACTCACCTGTATAATATTGTGCTTCGCAATGGATGTAACGGGTGCTTTGCTTTGTAGACCATCTGTGTTCCTCCTGTTACCCGTAAACAGTTACAAGCCCTCGTTCATCTCCGACCTGTAGGTATTAAACGAACATTATTCCCATGTAATGGAATCTAAGTGCATAGGTTTACCTTAACACAACATATTTAAGTACTGTTTGTTGTTAGTAAGTACGATTGACCGTCGTCACCTTAAGTTCGGTGATATGGATATGATGCTGTGCACCACGAACAAGGCCCCTGCGTCCAAGTTCGCCGTAGGTTGGGTATCCCTTCTGCCGGCAGGCCCCACACAAGTTTGGGGGTACAACGAGACTCTGTACCTGTAGAAGAGCTACCAGGTATCAGTCATGGGTGCAAGCACCTTTTCAGAGTCCTTCATTATGAGTGTCTAAGTTGGTTCTCTCATAATCGGTCATCATACCAAGTCCCGCAGGACACACACACAAGTTAGGTAAGTTAATAGATTAACCCTAGGCACTTAACTTTCATCAACCCGTCAGTCCGGTCAGCTCCTCAAGTTAACAACTATTGAGCACTGATTTTACTTTATTAGACTTTCACAAGCTAATCAGAATCAAACTACATGAGTTACCCGCCATAATGTACAATCGACGCTTACTGCACTGACGTATGCTTAATATGGCTGTCATAAGGTCGGATGATGAATGAAGGATGTATAGACTAATACATTGTCTTTGCTTACCTTGTACAAAATATCAGTGTTGCTATATACAATATATATCTTGTGAGTGTCGCGACACTCCCGCCGGAAACATTTAAAACAAAGTTGCCATCAAATTCTGCGTCCACTCCCTTATTTTCCCAAGGGCTCGGACGGCAGCAGCACGTTTATGTCTCAAATCTCTGCTTGACGTATCATTGTCCATCATGTCATTTGAAAGATCTCTCAAACCATTACTGTCCATTCTATCAGCGCTCTCGATCTCAACATTTGGTTCGTTATTTGTGTCAATCATTGTATCATCTGTCATTTCCGTGTCTACTATCTGATCAGGTAATGTTTCATTCTGAGCAACTTCTGTTTCTGTGATAGCACGTGGTGAAACAACTACTTCATCAGAAATTTCTACAGGTAATTGAAAAGGTTGAAATCCTTCTTTAGTTTCTTGAGTTATTGTATCATGAATTTCGTTATCTTCGATTTCTAGGGGATATAAATGTGCAATAAAACGCGTAAAGATCGTATTTCCTACCCTTACTCGTGCTACTCTAATCAGACCATCGGAACCTTTTACTAAGGAAACTATTTTTCCCACCTTCCAGCCTTCTCTATTTCTATCTCCTTTTATCTGTACTATTTGGCCTTCTTGTGGATTAAGATTTGAAGTAACACGTGGTTGTTTAGGTGAATGTCTATATCGCTCTCTTAAGCTAGGTAAGTAGCGGTTTTGGAACATTTCCTTGAATTCATCTAATATTATTCTAGCCTTCTTCCAACCCATAATCAAATTGGTTTTTGTTGATGTTCCTTGTAATAAAACATCATTTTTTGCAGTCTCTAGAGTGACACATCTGCCAGGTTGAAGAAAATCGGATGGTTTCAAAATATGTTCAAGTTCTACATCAACACAAGTTAAAGGCCTGCAATTTACTATAGCTTCGATTTCCTTTATCATTGTTAGCAGTTGCCTATCTCTTAAAAGGTGTTTATGGAATGTTCGTCGCATACAGTGTTTAATCAGTCCTACCAAACGTTCATAAAATCCTCCATGCCATGGTGCAAGTTCAGGTATAAATCGCCATTTTATTTTGTTCTCAATACAATATGAATTTGCTACTATGTCCGAAATTAATTTGAAATGTAAGGCATTGTCAGAAGTTATGAGATTTGGAATACCTCTGGTTGAAATCATTCGCCTTAAGGCGAGAAGTCCTTATTCAGCTGACAGATCTTCAACCACTTCGAGGTGTACGGCCCTTACAGCGAGACAAGTGAATAGGCATATCCATCTCTTACTTGTTCCCTTTTCTGACTTGACTAGTATCGGCCCAAGGTAGTCGACACCAGTAAAAGTAAATGGCTTACTGTAATTGACTCTTTCAGGTGGCAGCGGAGGTGCGGCTGGTAATTTAAATGGTCCACCTCCATGTTTTATGCATCGAGAACATTTACTCAATGTTTTCTTAACTTGACTTTTCCCTTGAGGTATCCAATAAGTTTCACGAATTATACTCAGTGTATGGTTTACGCCAACATGATAATTCCTTTCATGTGTGTCTATGATCACTTTAGAGGTAAATTCGCAATCTTTCGGTATAATCACTGGGTATCTCTTGTCAAATGCCCAACCCGCATACTTCAGTCCACCTCTGCAACGAAGAATACCGTCAATATCCTTGAAGAGTCCTAGATTTTGACTAAGACTAGTTTCTTTTCCTTTTATTTCGTCTCCAAAGTACGCTGCTTGTAATTTCTTAATTTCTTTCAATATATTGTTTTCAGGTTTCCATTGTTCTGGTAATTTGTCTGGTAATTCTTGTGTCTGAGTCTCCTCGGCCATTTTCTTACATATTTTTTCTTCTTGTGTTATATTCATGAGTGGACTTTCTGCATTCGGCAGATCCTCCCGCGCCAGAAGAGTAACGGTATTTGATGGACCAATTGGCCATTCTGTCTGGTCCTTCTTCAGGAATTCTGGCCCCAGTAACCACCTTGACCTCTCTTCTTCTGAAGCGTATGGTCTCGTTGCCACATCGGCAGGGTTTTGTTGTGATGGAACGTGTTTTAGTATCAGATCCTTATTCTGTTTCACTTCATCCAATCTCCTTGCTACAAATGGTGCAAGTAGTTTGTTAGAATTATACCAGTCTATTACAATTTGGCTATCTGTCCACAAGATCTGACGAGTGACCCGCACTTGTAAGAATCTAAGAACATATTTGATCAGTCTACTGCCAATAAGTACACCAAGTAACTCCAATCTGGGTATACTTAAATTTTGCTGATCTTTTATTGGTACGAGTCGTGACTTTCCTATTAAGAAATGAATGTTCCTTCCTTGCACCAAGTAAACCACTGCTGCGTAAGCCTGCAAGGAAGAATCTGTGAAGCAGTGTAGTTCAGCTTTATCCTCGTTTAAGGTACTAATGGTTCTGCGGGGTATGCAAATATTCTCGACGTCCTTCATTTCCTCCAAAATTGTCTTCCATCGTTCCATGGTTTCATTGTCTAGGAGAGTATCCCATTTCACTTTTTTCTTCCATAGATCTTGTAAGAGAATTTTTGATGTTAGCATGATAGGTATACTAAATCCGCAGGGGTCGTAGACGGCTGCTATTGTTTTCAAGACTCCTCTTTTTGTGTATTCATTATTTTTGTTTATCTTCACTCTCAGACTTAGTGTGTCGTCCTTTAGATTCCAATCTAAACCTAGTACTTTCACCGTTTTGTCAAGGCATACATCTGCGTCTGGCATCCAACATGGTCTATGAATCTTTTAGAGTTAGAACTCCACTGTCTTAAATTCATAGAGATCTGATTAAATGTATTTTTCAAATTATTGTATAATTTTAAGGCTTCTTAAACACTGTTAGATCCAGTTAACAGGTTATCTACATATATATCGTTAGCTACTCTCTTAACACTTTCGTTTTCTGAACATGTCAAATGGTGCCTGACAGTTGCATTTAGAATAAATGGTGACGATGTAAGACCAAATGGAACACGGGTAAATCTAAGGTGTATGAGGTTGTGATCTGTTACTGGTTTGTGAAGGTCCTTTAACCATAAGAATCGTGTTACATCTCTATCCGGTTTTTTAAGAGCAATTTGAAGGAATGCCTTCTCAACATCTGCTGTTATACCAATAGCGTGACATCTGAATTTAATTAAGAGACCAGTTAAGTCCTCTAATAACAGAGGTCCACAATAAAGGTGCTGATTTAGACTTTTACTGTCTTTAACCCGTGCTGATCCATCATAGACTATACGTAGTACTTTCCCTAGTGCAGAGATGCCGTGATGAGGAATATAATGTATTGCATGGTCTACTTTTCCATTAGGAACTTCTTCAATTATTCCTTGATTCCATTGATCTTTTATTATCTCATCATATGACTTTAATGTAGCTGGATCTAGTCTTTTAAGTAAACTTTTTAGTCGTCCCAATGCCAGCCCAAAGTTGGATGGCAGCCCTGTAGGACTATCACTCCATGGCCAACTGATATAATACCTTTGATCTTAAAATTCTGTTGTTTCGTTAAAATGCTTGATAGCTTCTTCATCCCTATTTGCTTTTGGCGAGTCTGTTATACCTATAGACTCCAAGTCCCACAGGCATTTTAAACTTCCACTATCTAGTGGTGGATCTAGTTGATTAAAACTGACTTCACAAGAAGTTTCAAAATATGTTAATACTGATAACCGTTCGATGCTTTTGTTTGCAGGTATTCTACCAGAAACTATCCAACCAAAATCTGACTGTACGAAGTACAAGTCCTGTCTAATTTGTATTTTATCAGTAGACATAATAGTGTAATAATAATAATTGCCTATCAATATGTCAATGCGGTCAAGTAGGGAGCCATCATCAGCTAACTGATATCTTCCATCATTCCTTCAGCCAAGTAAATTTTTATTTGGATAAGGCACTCCTGGAGATATTGATGGTACTATGTTGGTAAACATTGTTTTGACTATGTTATTTTTTGTTATAATATTTATCTTTACTAGTGAGCTTTGTATCTCTCTAGGATGTTGAGATCCAAATGTAAATATAGCGAGGTGGTTGCATTCTTCTTCTTGAAGATTCAGCTCTTTAGCCATAGTTTTTGTAATATAGCTTCTCCCACTTCCAGTGTCTAACAATATCCTGCAGGTCCTTCTGATGTTATGATGACCTAGTACTTCAACAACTGCTGTTTGCAATATTGTAGTCTCCTTCCTGCGTATATGCATTACACTGGTGGATTCTTTTTCTTGTTTAGTCCTTTGTTGGAATTTGTTGGGACATAATGCCTGATTATGAACCCCATGCTTACCACAAAATTTACATTTCCTTTTTCGCTCACATTGCAATCTGCCATGCCCTGTTCTAAAGCAGATGAAGCATCTATCTTTCAGTTTTGCTTTCCGTTCATTAATGGTTTTGATTTTGTCACAATTTGCATTGAAATGATCTTCATTGCAAAAAATACAACTCCAACGTTTCTTCCTTTTTTCTGAATTATGGATTCCTTGTTCTCTCTTTATAGGTTTTCTAGATAAGATCAAATCTTCTCTTTATAGGTTTTCTATCCTTTGAGTTCCAATTATATCTCGATTTGACATTCTGTTGATGTTTCTTAAATGGTTTTGCACCATTAGTGAAATTGTTCTTGGATGGTCCAGGTCTGTCTAGGTTTGTAGCATCCTTTGTGTGCAAAGTCTCTGTAGTGTATGAACTTTCAACTACATCACTCTTACTAGGCTGTTGAGTTATTCTTATAGCTTCCTCTTTAGTAGAGATTATCAAGGATAGATGCTTTAGAATACATTCCACGGTAAGTATACTGTCAGAACCAAGTCTCATTTTGGTGTCATAAATGATATCAGCAGGAAACTTTTCCATAATCAAAAATCTCATTTGATTTGTATCTGTATTTTCTCCCATGGATTGCAGTATTCTTAAATGACGTTGAATTTCATCCAACGTAGTTCGACAATCATCAAAGTTTTCAGCCCGTTTCACATTATTCATGGCTCGATGATGCGCATGAATAACTTCATGTTCTTTTCCATATCGAGCTTTCAAAGTGTCAACAGCAATTTGATAGTTCTTATTGGTAGTGTTCAATCCTTCTATTAACCGAAGAGCATTGCCCTTGACTGAGCTCTTGAGGTATAATAACTTATCCACATCACTTAGTTTTCTTTGGTTTATACTTGAATTAAATTGATCCCAAAAGGAGCACCATTCAAGAAGATTACCTTCGAACTGAGGTAAATTAAGATCTGGAAGCTTGCCGTATGATGAAGGTTCCTTGGCTGGTAGTATCACAGTTTCACATTTGTATTTGATCTTTGCGTCTAGTTCAGCTAAAATCTCTTCCCCTTGAAGTTGATATGTGGTAAAGTTAGAGATCTCGTCCGGATCAGGATTCTTACAAATGTTAAAGTAGTTATATAATTCAGATGAGAAGCGTGTTAGAATTGATTTGAGTTTTGCTGACTGGACTTTAGCCTGTTCTAAATTGTCATTGTTTAAGTTCTTTGAGAGATCATACGCTTGCGCTGACAAAGATTTAATTTCTTCGGTGAATTTAGACAGACGGTTGATTAGTATTGTTTCCATTTTTAGGTGTCAATTCTGAAAAGTGTTTGTTACTATACACTTGTGTACATGTAAGTAATTTAAAATTTTAACTTAATCTATTTTATTTGATGGTGTAATTACTTAATTAACTTGGCCTTAAGCTAGACTTCACCTTAAGTTTAACTTGATTTTAAAATTCACTTGGCCTTAAACAAGACTTCGCCTTAAGTTCAACTTGAGTGTAACTTGGCCTTAACATAAAAAATATTCAAACATGTTCATTAGCACAAAAATAAGAAGAGTTAACTATACACTCTCTTTCAATCAATTAACTTTGTGGAAAATCATTTAATGTGAATACCCATTTGTGTCAAATATTCATTAAACTATTACTAGGTACCACTCATAAATTTCCTTGTAAAAGTACTTAGGTGGCATGGCATCACTTTAATCATCAATAAATTCATATACATTTACTAACATCTTCCTATAAATGTTTATTAATAATTAGTTTAATGAAACATGAATTGTTAAGAGGATTGTGAGGCTGTAAATTTTCATACAAAAAGCGATAACGCTTTTCTCCCACTAAACATAGTCCAATTTTCATAATTTTTGGAAATGTTGTAGATATAATGAAGATCTAGGTTTGTACGTTTTGATTTTGAAGAAATATTGCTCAGAATATAAATTATTAGCATCTAAATATCTATATTTTAGACTTAAAAACTACCTTGAGCATTTTTATCTTTTTTTGACTAAATTTTACTGAATTACGAAAAAAGCAAAACGTACAAACATCGTTTAAGGTATACTGAATAGAATGAGACCAAAAGTGTCTAATTTCGTAAAGGTTTAGGGGGGTAAAACAATTATCGCCCGAAACAATATTTCAAACAGGAATTGTAGGCAATTTCGACCAGTTCTTGCAACTCTCTCTATCGCACGATACGGGTCGGGGGCAGGGGTATAATGGGGCATAATCTACTAGTGATGTGACATAATGTTATCGTAGTTATTGTCGACTAGGGAGGAGAAAGTAATATCGATATATCGATCAATACTGAAAGGTATTACTCAAGTCTACACAAATACCTTCTACATCAAAAAGTAAATGTCTTTTCGAATACGTTTATTGATTTTAGTGTTTTATTTTAAGGATCTTATTTCAATACAAACCTTATTTAAGGGTAAGCAGCCTGTAGCCTGTTAACTAACTGTAAATTCCCAAAATCAAATAAGAAAATAAATTGTAAGTAAGTATGTAGTTGTTTGATAACCGACTTCGAAAAAAGGAGGTTACTCAATTCGACCGTATACCTATATGCTTTTTTTTATGTTTGTTCGCGGATACCTTCGTCGTTTATGAACCGATTTTGATGATTCTTTTTGTATTCGATAGGATACTCCAAGGCTGGTCCCATGGTCATCAAAGTTAGGATCTGATAATGGGATCCCATAAAAATCGAGAAAAACCATTAAATATTTACGTGTGTCCAACGTGTTTTGTGTATATGTTACGCGATTACTCCGCCAATTGTTGACCGATTTTCAAAATTATTTTTGTATTCGATAGAGTATGGTGATGATGGGATCCCATGAAAATCGAGGGAAACCCTAATTTAATACTAGGGTATTATATTAGGGTTTCTTTCACTAAAAAGACTTCATTCACTAAAAAGTTAAAAATAAAAAATATTTTCCAAAAAATAAAAACCGACTTCAAAAACACTGAAAAGTTACCGGCACCGACTTCAATATAAAAGTGTGATGTTGTCTGTACCTATTCTTATAATTATTTTTAACTTTTCAGTGTTTATGAAGTCGGTTTTTATTTTTTATAATAGATATGTGCCACAAAGACACACAGTCAAAAGAAATTCGTTTTTTGTTTCTTGTGATAGGTATTTGTTATGCATTGTATGTTCGTTATCGTATTCTAAGTTGCTCACAAACTATTTTTCGTATAACCAAGTTGGAGCAGCTAAAAAACGTGTAACAAACTATATGCAAGTAGCGTTATTTTCAATATTATTTTATTTGTACTCGCGTTATGCAATTTACGAATGTATAACAAATACAAACGACAAAGTAAATAATATATGTAGGTTAGGCAGGGTAGGCATATATTTGGAGAAGGCACCCTTCGTACGGTTTTGACGTTTTTTTTTTCATTTTAACAATATAATTTAAAGCACCTGATTACATATAATCCTACTAATAGGTTTTTTTTTCATACGACAGGGAAGCTCTTGGCCTTATATCGGAACACAGCAATGCTATTAACATGTTATTATGGCGACAAACTTAGGTAAGACGGTGGTAGCTAGCCAGGTGGGCTTAGAAGCCCTACCACCAACCAAACCGATCAGAAAAGCTTCTGTCCCCAATGGGAATCGAACCCGGACCTCCCGATCAATACCCGGTGGCCTCAACCACAAAAATAAATTCTAAAACTATTAGTATAACTAGTTAGTTACTTAATAAAACGCCTGCGTTTTTTAATTGTGGATGTCAGTCCAGTCTACTTTTTTAATGTCATCTAGCCACCTTTTCCTTTGGTATTCCGGGCTTTTCGAGGAATCTTGGGTTTGAGGATCAATTATGGAAACTCATAGAGGGATCAGTCACAGAGCCCTGTTGTTAACCCTGATTCCACCGACGCACATTATTTTTGTTTTGCTGCTGACTAATTTCAAAGATGGATGGAGATGGAGCTAGTTGCAGATGATGTTACGTTTGGCTTATTAATAAAGAAATTGAGGTGAACATCACCAACAAAAATAATCATATAATTATTAAAAAATATTATTCATCATCTAAGCCTTTTCTTCTACCATGGCGGTATAGGCCTCCTTCAACTTTCTCCATTCCGTTCTATTTTGAGCTACTCTAATCCAGTTTGTGCCCACCATCTTGACGATGTCGTCCTTCTACCGCATCTGTGGTCTCCCGTTGGGTCTTTTACGGTTCCATGGCCTCCACTCTAAGATAGTTCTGCACCACGAGTCCGGCTTTCTGGCTATATGTCCAGCCCATTGCCACTTGAGCTTTGCTACGTGGTGTGTAATGTCCGAGACCTGACGCCGTTTTCGGAACCAACTATTCGTTTTCGTGTCCCGGAGTGTTACTCCTACCAATTTTCTTACCATTGCTCTATGTGCCACCTCTAGTTTGTGGACGATGGCCTTAGTTGTTATCCATATCTCAGCTCCATAAGTAAGCACTGGTAGGACACACTAGTTGAAGATCCGCGCTTTCTGTTTTATGCTAATGCTCATATTAAAAGCAAAGCCAAGTTCTGCAAAAGCTGCCCAGCCCAATCAAAAAAATATTATTATTATTTATTATTACTTTTTATTTTTGTATCCCTGTTCCTATTTAGTTTGTATGTAAAAGTATTATTATATGTTTAATGTTTTATTTTCAGTAAAAATTCACATCTCAAATGCAAGTTATTTTAATTCAGTAGGTATAACACTCATCTTAAAAAATGGCATTTTCCTTAGACAGGTAAATATAGGATACATACTTTCCTAACAAAAAGTCCTCACCCTCAATCCTATAAGTTACCTATAGGGATACCAAATAAGTGCCTTCACAATAAATTTCAATACAGAAATAATTTACGAAATGTAATAATGTATTCCAAACCTCATCTACTAAAATATTATGAAGAAAGAAGATTAAGTACGTTTGTATTTTTGTTTGTAATGAATAAACTCAAACACTACCAGACTGATTTTAAAAATTCTTTGGCTAATAGAATGCTACATTATCACTGAGTAATATAGGCTATAAATTATTTTTCTGTGTGAAAACATAAAATTCCCACACGAAAAATGAAAGTAACGATGGCGAAGTTGCGAGCGGAAAGGGAGTCAGAAATATAAGCAACGCAAAACATTACGAACGATAGAATAATAATTTCGAGCTCTCGCGCCGGCCGCAGCCGCCGAGTATCGTGGCCGAGTCGCGCGCTGCTGTGTCGTAGTGTGCGTGAAAATTTGCGCATGTTGTATTTGTGGTGTAAACGCCAGACCGGAGGCCGAGCGATGTGAAACAGATAGCATTTTAGAAAATACCTACTCGCGCCGCGCACGATTACTTCACAATCCTCTTAATTTATTGTTATATTCAATATTCTTAATGTTACCTAGAAATAACATTATCAAATTTTCATAGCAACACTAAAGCAATATTTGAGTTATACATTACATAAGTACTGTTGATTTTGAATAGAATCAAGGCACACTGATTTAATTTGAATTGCAACATGGGTAGAATATATTCTGAAATTAACTGTATCAAAAGTAGGTAGGTATTAATTCTTTCACTTATGAATAGACATTTAAGTGATTTTATGTAGCAATTGACTTGGTACAACTGAATATTATGTTCCCACCTAAACATTACTTCATAAAGATAATACAAGTTGGTACCTATGACAATTTAATCGCATATTCTCAAAAATTAAAACAAACAAATTTATCTAAAGCGTCCCCATTTTCAATAGGAAAGTTCAACAGTAAAGTATGAGTACTTCCCCAAGCAACATAATCATGAATACCTATATTGTATTGTCCAACTATGAAAGGAAATCATCAGAACAGGCAACCAAAACCCGCCAATAACCTTCGTCATGCATCTGCCACATATGGTAATTTAAGCCTTTGCATTTGCTTCGTGCATCAATCATAGATAGATCCATTTTGATTTGAGAAACATGAATTACCATGTGCATCAAAAAGCTACGGATAGCCGGTTTAAACCCACGTCATGCGGGGTAATCGAAACAAAATGTTTTAACAGTCATATAATTGTTACTATTCTTACCTTAAAGGGTTCTTTCATCACAATGCATATATGGTTTTCTCACAAACTAAAAGGTTTTATAAAACAAGCAACAAGTGATCAAAAGTTAAGGGTAAATGGCGATCGGTTGGCGTCTCAACTTTTGTATTTAATTGAAACGAACTGAACTTTGTTGAACGAAGTGAATATGAATGAACGAAAGTTTGTTATAAATAAGGTGGTCCATACACAGTCTGTACTGTACTAAGCGGTCTTCAAGCGGTTCAGCATGTTGATACTAATTATGACGAGTTCTGATAAAATAGTATTTCATAATGCTTGGATAATTTTGTTGCAAGGCAATAAAAAAAACTATTAAAAAAAAAGATTCTGTAGTTGACAGTTCAATGTCATGATTTTGCGCCTTTTCATTAGAACCTCAAGAAACGTGCTCTTGTTATAATTGATGTGACCGACAGGTTTGAAAATTACAATAAAACACACATTAAATAAGAGCTATGGTTATGTACATGTCAATAGTTTTTGTTTCATTAAAATCGATGCAGTATTTCCAAAGTTATTAACGCCGAAAGTTACGGTCGCTATTTAAATTTTCAAGTACGTGCGCTCTAAGTAGGTGACGTCACATATCGACAGCCGGCAGCCGCTCGCTCGCTAGTCGCCGCAGTTGCTCTGCGTTTTGTGTCGTACATACCTACTGCGCTCCGTGTAATTTTTATTGCTTATTGGCCATTTAATTACAATAATAGAGAAAGGATTTCAACAAGGCCAATCAGGTAATTTACCAAAAGTAGACAGTTTTATGGTGGCTCAATATTTTTCCGAAAATAGTGGTTATATAGCAGCGGAAATGCGAGGACTCAAACTGAAACAAAATATTTCCTCAATATGTTCGGAAGTGATCGGATTCGGTATATCTTCATGGAGTAGGTATCTTGTGAATCAGTTCTTTTTGCCGACGTTTTTGCACTACAGATCGTTAATTTTTTTAACTGTCTTTTGCTTACAAGAAAACTTAAGAGGGCAAGCATCTTTTTTTTAGTACTAGTCTTCCTCCAACCAATTTATATTTGACCTAATTTTCCATGTCATTTTCAATCTGAAATAATAGTTACATGCATAGTTAAATATTTTTTTTTGTAGCTCCTACAAATGTATGTTCTACGACTCATGAAGTCAAACAGTTTAGTGTACATACCTACAATCAAGTGTATTTTCTGTGGTATTGCCTTTTTTTTGAGGTGGAATAATGCGATTATCGATACTGGCACAAAGAGTGACGAGCCCCGTGTACCCGTATGCCGGTCTCCGATTCGCCGGTGGCTAATTCACTAATTCAAAGTCTCCGCCGGAATATTTACGCCCCATATGGTAAAATAACTCTGGATTGGGAAGGTCACTTCTCCGAGCCATCAGACCGGGGACGATCCTGGCAGACTAGCCGCCAGGTTACGCCAAGGGGAGGCACCAGATTGCCAGTTGTGTTCTGTGGTATTGCCTAGGTTGCGCTTAGCAACTTTCATACAAAAAATGTCAAGGCCAAATATTAACCGATGCTTTCGGCAAAAAATGGCCAATGGTTTGAAAGTTAACAAGTTTATGAAGTTACAATAAAAGCTAATCAACAGAATAGATACGTAGGTGTCACCTATTTAGGATTAGATAGGTAGGCAAACGGTGTCCACGGCGCAATCACCGCAATGGACCATCGGTCACCGTTTACCTACCGCTGGACCTCCGGAGACAGAGAGTACATCCAAGGGGTTTTTACCCGGGTAGGCCTTACTCTAGGATGAGTCCTTTTGGGTGGAGAACCCCAGGAGATCTCGTCATGCACCCAACGGCGGGAGAGTTATTAAAACCGGCCAAGCGCGAGTCGGACTCGCTCATGAAGGGTTCCGTAGGATTTATGACGTATTAAAAAAACTACTTACTAGATCTCGTTCAAACCAATTTTCGGTGGAATATTGCATGGTAATGTACATCATATATTTTTTTTAGTTTTATCATTCTCTTATTTTAGAAGTTACGGGGGGGACACACATTTTACCACTTTGGATGTGTCTCTCGCGCAAACTATTCAGTTTAGAAAAAAATGTTATTAGAAACCCCAATATGATTTTTGAACACCTATCCATAGATACCCCACACGTATGGGTTTGATGAAAAAAAATGTTTGAGTTTCAGTTCTATGTATGGGGAACCCCAAAATTTATTGCTTTTTTCTATTTTTGTGTGAAAATCTTAATACATCTACTTACCAAGTTTCAACAGTGTAGTTCTTATAGTTTCGGAGAAAAGTGGCTGTGACATACGGACGGACAGACAGACAGACATGACGAATCTATAAGGGTTCCGTTTTTTGCCATTTGGCTACGGAACCCTAAAAAGCGTTTCCAGCCTGGTAAAAAAACAGCTGGGAAATGGTAAATACTATAGACGTACCTATTTTTTTTTCTATTTATTTGGGTAAAAAAACAGTGACAAAATGTGTAAGTACACAACTTATACAACATAACTTATACTAAAATACGTAATTTTGACACCAACAACTTTTACCACGAGTTAAATTAATAAATACCTATATAGGACCAACAAGCAAATCAAATACCCGCGGGTCTAAGATACTCATTCAAAAGTTAGTAGGTGCCTACTAACGGGTGAGTGTCTATAGGTAGGTGTACATGTTTAGGTAACATGAATCGTATCCTACCTAATCCCATCTAATACTATAAATGCAAAAGTGAATTTGTTTGTTGATTTATTTTTGTTACTTTTTCACACCTGAAATGCTCAACCGATCATCTTGAAATTTTGCATATACACGTTGTCAGAGGTACCTACAGAAAAAGAGATTTCATCCAGCAAAAAATTATAGTTCCACCAGGACTCACGTAAAACACTCAGCAGCTCAGCTACTATTCATCGCGTCGCCAGAAGGCGCTGCTGTGGCGCGATAAAGAAACCAAACACCAAGCGGGCGAAACTTTTGTTGACGGTAAAATGAAGGTAGGTACCTTCATTTTACCGTCAACAAAAGTCTACATATTTAATCATACATACGAGTACCTATGTGGTTTAAAAAGTGTCAAAAAGAAGACATTACACCAAAAAACCTCGTAATACAACTAAGTTATAGGTTATTTTCTAGTAGGTAATAGGTACCCCGAAGCTTAGAATATCTAATTACATATTATAATTAAAATAAAAAATAATAATGTAATATGTATAAATTTATTATGAAAATGTTTTTATTATGTTTATTATCTAAGTATTTAATATGTTTATTTAGTTTGATTTAATCCCGGAGGGCCGGAATTTCGTCACACAGGCTTGTCATTTAAATAAAATATAGTTGTTAGAGAATAAGATATACTACCTATAATGTAAGCCATTGTGAAGATATAAATAAAAATTATTATTATTATTTTACTTACATCGAAATGGTCATCACAACAAAATCCAACGGTCTTAGGGCCCGTTTCATAACGTTCATCCACTTTTTACGCCTTTTGGCATTCAATGGCACTTCAAAAAATAGTTTTGTAGGCGTTTTAATACTTGAATTTGTACACATAGGTCCTACATAGTATTCATTATATACCATAATGGTTATTCACACATTAGAGCCACGTAAAATCGCGCGCACCAGTACAGTAGCACAGAGCTAACGAAGTACGTCAGGCCGCGCGTGCCTCTCCCCCGGCTGTCGATTTGTGACGTCATCAACGTTCCGCGACTCGCTGTATAAATCCGGACGGCGCGGCAACTTTGAACACTTAAAACTCGGTCACTTTTTAAGATATCAAAAAAATAAAAACACTGTCGTATTTGTCTAGTGACCTATATTCTGGGTATATCGTTAACAAAAATCGATGGTCAGATTGATTAAGTTAAGTGTTAATTCTGGGTTGTGTTTCGCAATAAAACGAATAATCATAAAATCACCACCTTTTATTTACTCGTTTTACAATAGGTTATGGGCCCAGACTCGCCTATTGGTAATAAAACACGTAACTCTGAGTAGTACGTGGTTGGTTGGTGTTTGATATAAAATTATTGTGTGGACGCAGACAGATTAAAACCCAATAGAACTCTATCCATAATGGATCAGGAGATGACTGGGGTAACCGTGGTCCGCTTAATGGGACCAGAGAATTGGGCACTGTGGAAATTCCAAACCCGTGTAGTCTTGAATGGCTTGGGACTTATCGGTGTAGTTGATGGAACATTTCTACGAGATGAAAATAAACCCGCAGAATGGGACCAAAAGGACGCAAAAGCACAAACACAAATAGTCTCCAGAGTATCAGAAAATGTAATGCAACATTTATTGGCATGTAATAGTGCAGCTGAAATGTGGAATAAATTATGCAGTATCTTTGAGTTAAAGAGCTCAGTCAGTGTACATTTGATTCAGGAAAGGTTTATGAAATTCAAATATGAAGGCAATATGGCAGATTTCTTCAGTAAAATTGAACATATGTCACACCAAATGAAACAGTTGGGAGAATCTATACCTGAGAAAATGATCATAACCAAAGTGTTAATGACATTACCCACCCAATATAAACATTTTGTCTCAGCTTGGGAAAGTGTTCCTGAAAATTCCCAAACATTAAACAATCTTCAGGCGAGATTGCTCATAGAGGAGGAACGCATGAAAGAACATGAAGAACCAGTCGCATTAGCAGCTAAGAAATCATATCAGTGCTATAAATGTGGTAAAACTGGACATTTTCAAAATAAGTGCAAACTTAACAAGAAGTGTACTTACTGCAAAAAGACTGGACATGTCATGGAACAGTGTTATTTTAAAAAGAACAAAAACAATAATAGTAGCACAAATAAAACCAAAGTTAGTAATGCATTTATTTCTAGTGCATTTTTTGGGCAAGAACTGAACTATTCATCTCAATGGTTGGTAGATACTGGAGCCAGTGACCATATGACCTTCGATAAGAATCATTTCACCAGCTTGACGGAAGTACCTTCTAAGAGGTTTGTTGTAGTCGGTGATGGTAGAAAACTCCAAGTGAAAGGTATGGGACTTATTGTTTTAAAAGCTTTTAATGGACAGGAATATATTGAAACTTCATTAAATAATGTATTATATGTGCCAGAATTAAAAATGAATTTGTTTTCAGTGACATGTGCGGTAAAAAATGGTTACATATTTACAATAAAGGGTAAAAATTGTGAATTTTTAAATGATAATAAACTGTGTGCCATTGGTAGACTGTTGGATAAGTTCTATGTTATGGATTTTATAAGTAATGTACCGAATGTAAATACTATAAGTAGCCAGAATACACTTCAGGACTGGCATGAGAAATTAGTTCATCAAAATTTTGAATATTGTAGACAAATATTAAAAGATAATAATATTGAGTTTGTAGACACCTATGACCCCTGTGTATCTTGCTTAGAAGGGAAAAGATATAGGCTTCCATTTCAAAATAGTTTAACAACAACAAGTTTGTGTTGTGAAATGATCCACGCCAATGTATGTGGGCCAATAGAGGTTCCCTCTGTCGGTGGTTCTAGATTTATGTTAGTTATTAAGGATGATTATTCTAAGTATAGGAAGGTTTATTTCATGGCACGCAAGTCGGAAGTCTCTACAAAAATAATTGAATTTATAAAACGAGCTGAAGTAGAAACTAACAATAAAGTAAAAACATTGAGAACTGACAATGGAACTGAATTCATAAATAAAACTTTACAGTCATTTTTAATTTCAAAAGGTATACAGCACCAAACAAGTATTGTTTATACGCCAGAACAAAATGGTAAAATAGAGAGGGAGATGAGAACAATAATGGAAGCTTCTAGAACTTTGTTGATTAAGTCAAATTTAAATAAAAGCTTATGGGCAGAGGCTGTAAATACAGTGATATTTACAATGAATAGGACACATATTAAAAATAAAAATACAAATAAAACTCCATATGAGTGTTGGTATAGTAAGAAGTTTGACATTAAAGAGTTACATAAATTTGGTAGTTTAGTTGTATGTCATATACCAAAGGAAAAAGAAGGAAATTGGATGCTAAAGGAAAAAGGGGTTATTTTGTTGGATATGGTGAAAGTAAAAAAGGTTTTAGAATTTATTTTCAGGAAGAAAATAAAGTTGAAATTGTTAGAGATGTAGTGTTTGTGTGTTCGCAAGGTGAAAATAATATAAAGGGTATTAAAAATATGCAGACTGTACGTAAAGTTCATATCGAAAGTACTAACCAGGATAAGTGTAAGATACAGGATGAATGTAATATACAGGATGAGTGTAACATACAGAATGAGTGTAACATACAGAATGAGTGTAACGTACAGGATGAGTGTAACGTACAGGATGAGTGTAACATACAGGATGAGTGTAACATACAGGATGAGTGTAACATACAGGATGAGTGTAACATACAGGATGAGAGTAACATACAGGAAAATGTACAGAGTGATCTGAGTGTATCTAGAGGAGAGAGTATTGAAAGCTTACATCAAAATGAGTCAGTACAACAATTAACTTCGGAAAGTAGACAATTACGACCAAGAAGATTCATTAAACCACCTAATTGGCATAAAGATTTTAGTTCAGACTATACATGTTTATTAAGTTATATACAGGATGATCCCAGGACATACAATGAGGCTATGGAGAGTAATGATAGAGTAAGTTGGAAGAAAGCTATGGAAGAGGAAATGAATAGTTTGATTGAGAATAAAACATGGGAATTTGTTAAGAAACCTGAAAATACTAAAATAATTGAGAGTAAATGGGTGTATAAAAGGAAATATGATGAGCACGGAAATGTAACTAGCTACAAAGCAAGGCTGGTGGCAAGGGGATTCCAGCAAACTGATTTCATAAATGAGGATTTATATGCGCCTGTAGTTAAATTGCCTACTGTTCGTACCTTTTTAGCTGTGTGTAATCAAAAGGGTATACTAGTGCATCAACTGGATGTCAAAAGTGCATTCCTTCATGGAGATATCAAAGACAATGTATATATATCATTACCAGATGGTTATTCTAATGATAGTAATATGGTTTGTAAACTTCAAAAATCTTTGTATGGTCTTAAGAGTTCTCCAAGAAACTGGAATGATAAATTTAATTCAGTAATGTTATCTCAAGGCTTCAAACAATGTAAAACTGATTATGGACTTTATGTTAAAAATGTTAAGGGTGATTTTATATATTTGTTACTGTACGTCGATGATCTATTATTGGCAGGGACGGACTCAGGGCTTGTAAACGACACTAAGTGTTTTTTAAAAGGTAATTTTCATATGAAGGATTTAGGAATAGCAAATATTTCTTAGGCATTTCAATTGAACAAGATATTGTTAACGGAATACTTAAAATAAATCAAGTCATTTTTGAAACAGATTTTAGCAAAATTCAACATGTCTGAATGCAAATCTATAGCGACTCCAATGGATGCAAAATTTAAGAGTGATGTTTTAAAAAGAGAAGCATCTGAATCGTTGGATTTAGAGAAAAGATGTAGACAATTGATTGGTTGTTTATTATATGTAGTGTTAGGGAGTAGACCTGATTTGTGCACAAGTGTTGCAATATTAAGCCGGTTTCAAAAATGTGCTAGTAAAGACCTTTGGAATATGTTAAAAAGAATATTGCGCTATGTGATGGGAACTTTAGATTTAAATTTAGTTTTTAAGAAAACTGATACTGATGAATGTCATATAATTTCTGGCTATGTAGATTCCGATTGGGGAGGGGATCTAATTGACAGACGGTCAACAGCTGGTTAAGACATTTGAACAAGTTGCCGATTTGCTTACAAAGCCATTGCCAGCACCCTCTTTTATTAAGTTCAGAGAAAATCTAAATTTGTGTTAGAACTATAAAATTGTTCATTTTTAAATATTTTTTATTGAGGGACGGTGTTGCAAGGCAATAAAAAAAAACTATTAAAAAAAAAGATTCTGTAGTTGACAGTTCAATGTCATGATTTTGCGCCTTTTCATTAGAACCTCAAGAAACGTGCTCTTGTTATAATTAAGTGTTAATTCTGGGTTGTGTTTCGCAATAAAACGAATAATCATAAAATCACCACCTTTTATTTACTCGTTTTACAATAAATTTTAATACCTATTAGATGTAAATAATAAATCAAAATTTGAATATTGTACAAGTAAATATTCAATCATATTATTTTTCGTAACATGATAATCCTGTAAATAAAATACATATAAAACGAAATTTGTTCTAGATTTTTTGCAAGTAGCAGATATGAGTGCTATATCTATAAATATAAAATTCTCGTGTCACAGTCGTAGACCATAAATCAGGGATACGTAGCGAGTGCGCGATCGGGATGGAAGTTAATTTTTTACTAAACTCGAAAGTTCGCGTAATTGTAATATGCGACCAACGAACAACTATTTCAACAGGATTACAATTTTATTTTTAAAGCAACCAATACATTACATATTAGTCAGAGGCGCGTACATTTAAATAGGTAAGAATATCTAAAATATTTAAGTAAGTCTTGTTGTTATATGTAATTCTTATGCCTAATTGTTTTTTCTTATTTGCTTCATATTACCATTTTTATATATTTCTATAATTAATGTTAACATTGTATTTGTTCTTAATATCAGCAGAGCGAGCAGAGTATTCGTCGCGAACGACAGTGTCTTAACCAGACTCCTAGGAAACAGTTTGAACAAAGTCTTATAAAAAAAATCGTGTATATTTAGTAGATCCAAGAATGAATCACATACTACTTTTATGCCGCTAAGTGATAATTATGGTCACCACAAAAATGTTACTTATGGCGAAGTGAAGTTCACGGGCACAGAGTAATATGTAGTCCAACTAGAAACTTCAAAAATACCATCAAGTTATTTATGAAAACACTCCTTATATACTATTATTGTGTTATTTAATTCTAAATACTGTCAAAATTATACAGACATGTAAAATTACCAGTGTATTTTGTCACCGGCGTACTAAATGCTCCGTGTGAAAACAGCTTTAACACAAGCTTCGCGAGTGAGTTGCCATAGACCGTTCACTCTGAAGTGAACGAATAGTCAAGATTCGTTTCTTTATAGAAACACAGATGGCGCTACCTGTATTGAATGAAATACACCTTGCAATATGAAATCATGATTTCTACTTTTCTAAGCCAAAGCAATCATCACCAAACCCATGGATTCATCACAGTCAATTTAAACCTGATCCCAGCACCTCCACCATGTCGGCAAATCGTTTATGTGTTAACTCCTCTGACCGAGTCAGCGAGTTGCTTTGCCCAAAACACGACTTGTCGATAATTGTAATGGGGTTTGGTAATGCATTACTTTGACTCACCTGTATAATATTGTGCTTCGCAATGGATGTAACGGGTGCTTCGCTTTGTAGACCATCTGTGTTCCTCCTGGTACCCGTAAACAGTTACAAGCCCTCGTTCATCTCCGACCTGTAGGTATTAAACGAACATTATTCCCATGTAATGGAATCTAAGTGCATAGGTTTACCTTAACACAACATATTTAAGTACTGTTTGTTGTTAGTAAGTACGATTGACCGTCGTCACCTTAAGTTCGGTGATATGGATATGATGCTGTGCACCACGAACAAGGCCCCTGCGTCCAAGTTCGCCGTAGGTTGGGTATCCCTTCTGCCGGCAGGCCCCACACAAGTTTGGGGGTACAACGAGACTCTGTACCTGTAGAGAATCAGTCATGGGTGCAAGCACCTTTTCAGAGTCCTTCATTATGAGTGTCTAAGTTGGTTCTCTCATAATCGGTCATCATACCAAGTCCCGCAGGACACACACACAAGTTAGGTAAGTTAATAGATTAACCCTAGGCACTTAGCTTTCATCAACCCGTCAGTCCGGTCAGCTCCTCAAGTTAACAACTATTGAGCACTGATTTTACTTTATTAGACTTTCACAAGCTAATCAGAATCAAACTACATGAGTTACCCGCCATAATGTACAATCGACGCTTACTGCACTGACGTATGCTTAATATGGCTGTCATAAGGTCGGATGATGAATGAAGGATGTATAGACTAATACATTGTCTTTGCTTACCTTGTACAAAATATCAGTGTTGCTATATATACAATATATATCTCGTGAGTGTCGCGACACAGGCTATCAAAGAGGTTAATGAACCCCATCCAAGTAGCCAGGTTCCCATCAAAGGTTGGGATGTCTAAAGTGGGCAGTCTGCCCAGCAAGCCGGCCGGGGTAGGCTTGACCTCCCCGGGCGTGCACGACTCACCCCTCCGGGCGAATAGGATAGCCTGAGCCTTGTTTATGATCACATCCGCCTGTTCAAAACATTGATCATAATCGGCATTAAATTGCTCGACTGCTCGCAACTCAGCGGCACCCTCGGCTGGGTGGTCGAGCAAATATTGTTGAACAACAAAAAGCTGCTCCAATTCCTTCAAGCGAGCAGGTACTCCCTCATGCCGAATTAACAAGGCCTGTTCTCGGTCTGGTCGGTCTACCAAGGCGACGGCACTAGCAAACCATCTCAAGATCTTTTGTGCACCCGCGCGGGCATCACTAAGCGGACTGACTGGCGGGACCATTTTGCACCAAAATTAATATACACTATAATAATACACGGACAAACAGACCGACAACCGCAGACAATAAAACAGATCGGGAGGAACTTCAAAGGCAGAACAAAATATATAAACAAACCAAAATCAAGTGTAAATGCTAGAACTTAACTAGAACAACAAAGGCATTTAACAATAGAATTTTTCAAACAAATTAAATTCAAGTATAAGTTTACAACTTAACAAACAAAATATTCAAGGGCAAAACAAAGATATGAAAAAACAAACCAAAATCAAATATAGGTAAATGCTAGAACTTAACTAGAACAACAAAGGCATTTAACCCCAATTTTTCATATAGGAAAAAGTTTCTTCGCATTTTTTAAGAAAATTCAAAACATTTTTTAATATAGTTTATTTACATTTAACTAAAGTATGTAGGTACAGGGCAAAACAAAGATATGAAAAAACAAACCAAAATCAAATATAGGTAAATGCTAGAACTTAACTAGAACAACAAAGGCATTTAACCCCAATTTTTCATATAGGAAAAGTTTCTTCGCATTTTTTAAGAAAATTCAAAACATTTTTTAATATAGTTTATTTACATTTAACTAAAGTATGTAGGTACCATTTTGTTCGATAACTTTTTGCCATCTTGTAGGTAGGGACATGATCCCATTCCTATAGAAATTTTGGGACTTCTGGTCAAAATACCGCGACAAGTG
Source organism: Schoenobius gigantellus (assembly GCA_963935595.1). Taxonomy (NCBI): domain Eukaryota; kingdom Metazoa; phylum Arthropoda; class Insecta; order Lepidoptera; family Crambidae; genus Schoenobius; species Schoenobius gigantellus. Next base: position 40,238,343 of record OZ012541.1, on the reverse strand, counting down.
GTTTTGGCAGTCCTCTCGTGATGTTAACCTGACACTGCCTAAAGAATTCTGAAGAGACCGAAACAGGTGGAAATCTGAAGGTGCAAGGTCAGGACTATACGGCGGATGCATTAACACCTCCCAGCCAAACTCTCTTAATTTTTGCTGAGTGGCTAAAGATGTGTGAGGTCTAGCGTTATCATGATGAAAAACCACACCCCTTCTGTTGATTAATTCCGGCCGCTTTCTCTCAACTTCTTGCTTTAATCTCATCAGTTGTTCGCAGTAGAGTTCAGAATCGATGGTCGTGCCTGGTAGTAACAGCTCATAATGAATAATGCCCTTCCAATCCCACCACACACACAGCATCACCTTGTTGCGAGTTAACCCGGGTTTCGCCACAGTCTGTGAAGCCTGACCGGCCTTTGACCATGACCTTTTTCGCACGTTCTTGTCGTACGTGATCCACTTTTCATCACCAGTTATCAGCTTCTTCAAAAATGGTTCGGTTTCATTACGTCGTAATAAAGAATCACAAATGAGTACACGGTTCATTAGGTTTCTTTCAGTGAGCTCGTGAGGTACCCAAATGTCGAGCTTTTTTGTGTACCCAGTTTTTTTCAAATGCGCGAAAACTGTTTTGTAGTCAATTCCCAGTTCTTCAGCTACATCGTAACTACTGACATGCCGATCTTGCTCCACTTTTTCAAAAATGGCATCCATTTTATCTGTAATAGGGCGACCAGAGCGACGTGCATCTTTGACATCAAAATTTCCGGATTGAAAACGCTTAAACCAAATTTGTGCTACTCTCACAGACACTGCACTAGGTCCATAAACATCGCAAATTTTTTTCGCGGCTTGCGTTGCATTTTTACCTTTTTTGTAGTAAAATTTTAAAATGTATCGAATTTCTTCATTAGATTCACTCATCTTGGCGGTACGAAAAACAAATGAAAATCACACATTTTCCTAATTTGAATTTGGAATTATGTTCTTTAAAATGTAAACTTTCAATGATACCAAAACCAGCCAGATACAAATAGTATAGCCAAAGAGATTTTATTACAAGTTTTTACATACTATAATGCGAAAAGACTTTTTCCCCAACCTAATACAATGACAATGACAACTAGTTAGGGAGATCGGTCCACAAATGAGATTGTAGTCGGTTTAAAATCAGCAATCAAAACCAATTAATATGTATTGCCCGTTTGGACAACCAACAAGATTACAATATTAATTGTACAATACTAATCAACCACTCAAATCTAAAAACCACGCTCTGCTACCAAAAGATGATGTGGTGCCCAAAGTAGACTCCACCACGTCGGCGTTTCACCGACTTGTATTGCTGAATTTTATTCACCGACTACCAGCTCTTAGAAAATTGGTATTACTTACCTTGGATCCGATTGGTCTCCGTATGTAGCCGGTGGACTTCCTGAGCTAGCTCGAAGGAAGTCGCGGCTCCTGAAGTTCTGCTGTCTGACCGAACCGGATGGTACACTTGCCTATTAGGCCACCAATACCCGAACTCATTAACGAACACAAAAGCTTGATACACTATTCCCCGACACTAAAGCTTTGCGGAACCTCGCACCAACAATCACTTGGTGCGCCGCGCAATACTATACTATTTGTTGGATAATTTATTGCGGCCCGGACATAACCTCTAACAATGTCATTCCGTATTCGACTCGACTCAACTGACATGTTACATGCGGCCGGCCGCCAAAAGGCTCTCACTGCACAGACTATAATGCAGTGTTGCCACTCGCTCTTCCTCGAGCGTAAACAAAAGAATACCCATGTTGATTTTCAGACTTTCTCATCCCATTTCCCTTTTTTAGGGGTTGCATTCTGTAAAAACTTAAAACGTGTTTACTCATTTATTGATAATAGTACTCCTGTGAAATTTCGAATAAAATAGTATGATTTTGTTTCCTCATACAAATGTTGGACCTCTGTTTCAAATCTAAGAATTGATTTTTCAAAAACCACCCTTTTTGAAATTCCATTCTTAGTGCTCACCCAGGTAGCAAACTGACGTCGAGGACGAATAAAGAACGACATTTTAAGGTTAATTTAGAGTCAGTACTAAAGTCGACGAAAACTCACGTCAATATAACGTCATTTTAGCGTCTTAGGTCTGTCATTTTAAGGTGGAATTTGTGTCAGTACTTAAATAGTTAAAAATGCAGTTGGCTTAAAGACGTCATTTTTAAGTCAATTTAGGTTCTATTATAGTACGTCATATTTAGACGTCTAAAAAGCGTCAATAGTACGTCGATTCTAGGATAGCAGTTTAAATGTCATTATTACACGTCGTACAGACCACTATTATAGTACCACTACTTGACCACTATCAATTGGTCGTGGATGTAAAATAAAACAAGCACAACGAACGATTATTTTTTCATAAAAAATGTATTATGTTACAAATTAAAGTTTATTTTCCAGTTTTTAGGGCTTGGCTTTTTTTTACTTAGAAAGTGTATAATTACATAATACTATTAGTTCGTACGTGAAAACAGAGATGGCGCTGATGCAACTTAGAACGCGATGGCCTTGTGTGTAACATTGAGATATATACGGCTGGAAGGATCTTAACTCGAGCGCGCGTACCGGCTATAACCTGCCTGGTGACTCTAATCAGAGAGCGGGACACCCCTGTGGTGATGCCTCTCTGAGATAGAAATCTATAATCTATCAGGTTTGGTATAGTGATGTGCCAACTAGACATGGGCTGGATTAGCTAATTTCCGTACCTAATCCACCTGTTCCTAATATTTTCAAACACCTAATCCAAATACCTGTTCCTAATATTTATTCAGTTCAACCAAAAATATTCGGAATAGGGAATGTATTAGTTTAGTACTCGTAATAGGTCCTAATATTTATTAGGTACCGGCATAAATATTTGGAATAGGGAATATATTAGTATCGTAATAGGTCTTAATATTAATATTCAGTATTGACATAAATATTCGGATTAGGGAATGTATTGGAATAGTAATTTCATTCTTGATTCAAGTTTAATATTTTTACCGTTTTTTTTTGTGAGTATATTACGTGATTACTCCGCCCATTGTGGACCGATTTTCAAAATTCTTTCTGTGCTCGATAGAGTATAGTCCTGGGGTGGTTCCATTGTCACCAAAGTCAGGATCTGATGATGGGATCCCGGGAAAATCGAGGGAAACCCTTAAATTTCATAGATACGTCCAACGTGTTTCATGTTTTTTTCGAAGCTATTCAGGTATTTGCGTCTGGTAGTCATGAAATGAGCTGATGATGGAAGGATCCTTGACTTTTAGGAGTTAGAGGTTAGTTTTTTAAATACAATAGGCACGTTTTTATGCTAAATGGCATTCTTTCAAGTTACTTCGGTGAGCTGGTATTAAATTTACAAAAAACATAAAAAAAAATTTGTTACATAAAAATAAAACCGACTTCAAAAAGAGTTCAATTTGGCAGCGACTTCATAATAAAAAACTGATGGTGTGCATTCTTATATAATTTTTTACTTTTAAGTGTTTTTGAAGTCGAATTTTATTTTTTTTGTATTTTGTAAAAATTTTATGATTTTGTTAAACTGAACAAGAGATTCGCTGTATTTTCTAAGCAAAAATAGTTATGGTATTTTATCCTAGATGACGTTTGAAACTTAATAATTAGACGTAAAGTGTAGTTTTGTTTACAGGACCTATAGTTTGACAGATTGATACTTTACGATTAACAAACATGGTATACGAATATCTAATCCTAGGTGGCATGGATTAGGTACGTACTGGTAACGAAAAATACCAAATCCACGTACCTAATCACATATTTATGCCTCAAGTCTAGTGCCAACTCGGAAAAAACAAAACTCGATTTAACCCGAGTTAAAATCCACGTAACTCGGGTTGAACTCGAATTACGTAACTCGAGTTAACTGGATGGACAAGTAAATGTTTTTTTGAGTTTTTTCCAAATTATTCCCTGAGCTTGGCATAAATACTTTAAAAAATTGGAACAGACAAATTATATTTTTATCTGTTTCAATTCTTTATTTTTTTATATTATTTATTTATTATGTATTGGGAGAGTTATACCTACTAACTAATGAAACAAAAAAAGTTATTGTTTGAAATCGAATCTTTATTTAAGTATTTTTGGCTCGAATTTTAATTAAAAATAATATTTACTATCAATTAAACTATGAAATTATATAGCAGTCTTTTTAAAATAAAATCAGACTAACATTATGATGCAAGTATGTACATAGGTACATTTACAGGCTCATAATTTTCGAACTTGAGTTAGAGAGAATTCAACTCGAGTGGATTCGAGTTACGCCCAACTCGAGTTGACTCGAGTTAGGTACTCGAGTTAACCATCACTAGTTTGGTAAGCCAAACGAGGCTTGAGGACCCACCAAAGTTCTCGCCTTCTTATAAATGATTAAGGTGAAGCTGTAACAGCCATCTGCAGCTAACAGCATAGGTCCCTCAAAAAAAAACTCGAGTGCGCTTTTCATTCTCGCCCCACTCGCCGCTACAAAATTAATTTATTTTATATATTTTTGTTGTCCGCCATGGTCATTTATATTACTTTTCCTTTTAGTGCACTGTATTTTACAAGTTACGTCCTTTCATTATGTCACGTCATTGCTTGACTTTGTAAGGACGTCCTAAGATGACGTCCCATAGGCTGTGACAAATTAAGGTACTTTTCAGGACCCCTCCGACGTCATTTTATGACGTCCGTTGCGTCCTTGACTGACTGTATTGGGGTGTCATTATAACGTATATTTAATGGTTAAACAAACTTACCTTTGTGATGTTTGACCATAATTATACGAGACGTTGCATCCGAAGAGATTTATATATTAACCAGGTAGTCCACTTTCCAATGTACCGGGCACCAAGCACAATTTTAGAGCGAAGACATAAAAATAAGAAGCTAAGTAGGTAGTTTTAGTATTATTCACCCGCTCGAGCGACGCCACGCCGTTTGACTCATTCCTTTAGAGCAAAATTTCTCAAAAACATTGGGTATTTAGGTATTTGCAACACAGCAAATAATGGGTAGGGAGGGAGTATAAATCTCTTCGGATGCAACGTCTCGTATAATTATGGTCAAACATCACAAAGGTAAGTTTGTTTAACCATTAATTATACCACGACGTTGCATCCTCGAGATTTATATATTAACCAGGTAGGATGTTTAGAGTATTTTGAGAAATTTTTGATTAGGAGAGAAAAAAAAAATAGTTTGTCGTTAATTCGATATAAGTTGCCTTTTTTTTTAAATAGTAATTTATAACAAAATCTAAATCAGTAAGTTAAGAGTTTTACGAGTATTACGCATGATAGACTCTTGATAGAATCTTGATAAGAATTTCCAAGGCACAGAAAATCATCTAAATAATTTATAATAGTAAACTCAGCACTTCTAAGATGAGATAAATGGGTTTAAAAAGCTTAGTGAAAATGTATGGAGCTGAATCAAGTGCAAAGGGAAGACATTGAAATTCATAAGTTATTTCTTTCATTTTTAAATCCAAGATAATGTTTCGACGATTGATGCGTAGTGACAAAAAAATAGACATATAAATCAATGAACGCCATATAACTGAATTTAGACATTAGCTTAATAGCCGTTCGAATGTCGTCCATTTTACAAGGCAACTCTGAACAAATTTATTGAAAGGTTTGACAATAAGAATAAATCTGTTCTAACCCTCAGGTTTACGCATTGTAACACCGTTTATTCTTGAAATTTTATTAAACACAAATTTTGCAAAAACACTTTGGTTTCACTGTTGTTTCTACACAAAAATCACAACTTTTTTTTTTTTTTTTTTTTTTTTAATACAGCAATTCTTTGTCAATTAGTTTCAAAATATCCTTAACAACGTCATTTTTGCACGTGACAATTGCAACTACCTTTGATCATTGTGCAATTTGTGTATAGACAAAATTAAAGAAAATAAATTTGACATTTACTTAGTCCGTTTGTTTTGATAACTTTTAGAGACATTTAACAGTACATATTTTAAATTAATAGATCATACTAAATGAAGACATTTAACACGAGACATATAAATTGATAGACATATAAAGATTTTCGTTGAGTACTTACAGTTTTTACATTTTTGTTTATTGTTAATTATTCATGACCTTCTGTAATTTTCAACCAAACATTCAAAACTTTTACCTAAAATAACTACTGATTATATATTGTAGAACTTCCAAAGTTTCATATGTTGACTGGTGACGGTGATAAGCGATAAGTCCGTCCTTAACACATCTTGAATCACAATGAGAATTTCATATTGTGGTAGTATGGGTATGATTCCTTTGCCAATACCTTGACCTTAGAAAAAATTGCTCCGTAATTTTATATTTACTAACGAAGGAAAAAAAAAAAAGCGCGGGAACTTCACATAGTAAAGGCGGGCTCTTTAAAATATTTTATTTGTAATTTTTTAATTGTAGTCAGTTACTTAATAAAACACAAACAAAAGAGGTATATAACATATAGGCATTAAATAATATTATAAGCAGATATGGGGAAGCGGAGTTCGAGAAAAAGAAAAAAAAAGGAGGATGAACCGGAGTCTGGTGATGCAGATAGGGAGACAGATGAGGTAAGGTTGGTAGAAACGGATATGTCCTCTTCGGACAGTGATGAAGAAATAAGCAATGCAGATAGGTACAAGCCTTATTATGTTACTGACTATATACGCAGATATCCGGAAGAAATTAGCGGCACTGAATTTGTGGTTTTTGTTGAGTCATCAGACATCCAGAAACCAATTGGAACAAGAGATCTTCTTTCTTTGTCAACTTGTTTAAAGCGCTTTAACAAAGGCGTCAAATTTTTAAGAAATATCAATAAGTTTAAGATAGGTATTTATTTTGAAAAACCAGACTTGGCGAATGCCTTTTTAAATAATAATACCTTCTTGAAAGAATACAAATTCAAAGCCAGTATTCCTGCTGCTACAACTGAGGTGTCCGGAGTTATAAGAAATGTACCTACCATTATATCAAACAAGAGAATATTTACTATGATAACAAGTACAAAAAAAATAATAACAATAAAAAGAATAATGAAAAAAATAAATGTGACTGAGGGTTTTATATTACAACCTACAACTACAGTAATAGTGACATTTGCCACTTCCATTTTGCCTAATCATATAGATATTGGTGGTTGGAGACATGATGTGTCTCAATATATACCACCAGTTAAGCAATGTTACAAATGTTTGAGATACGGACATTTGGCAAAATATTGTAAAAATTCTGAAAAATGTAGTATATGTAAAGAAAATCATAACTATAAGACTTGTACAGTTTCTATCGAAAAAGCTACTTGCATTCATTGTGATGGCAATCATACTAGTGTGTCTCCAATATGCCCAGTTAAAAAACAGAAAATCATTGAAAATAGAAATAAATATAAGCCTGCTTCTTATGCAGATATTACAAATCCTTTAAATTTTCCCAAATTAGAAAGTAAGACAAAAAATAATGTAGATTTGTTTACACTGCTCAATACTGACAGCAAGTGTCTCTCATTATTAGTTGAAACCATAACTAAATGTGTTTCTTTGCATAATACTCAAAATACTTCTATAAATTCTAAAAGTGTTTTAGAGGTCTTAAAAAATACTTTTGGTAAGCAATCAAATCCTCACAATTCACCCCCAATCAATTGAATATCGTACAGTGGAATGCTCAAAGCTTATTAAGCAATCAACTTATTTTTACGAAATTTCTTTATGACCATTTTATTCATATCGCAATTATATGTGAAACATGGCTAAAGCCTCAGAAACAGTTTAAAATCAAAGGTTATCATATTGAACGTAATGACTGTGGCAACAAGCATAATGGTGTTGCTATTTTAATCCATACATCATTAAAATATCAAAAAGTAACATCTTATTTTGACAACTCTCTTCAAACAATTGTAATACATTTAGAACTAAATCAGAACACTATTTCAATAGCCAGTATATATTGTCCAACAAATTGTATTCCCAGTTTCTCTAAAAATAAGTTTAAACATTTCTTGAATTCTCTCCATAGGCCGACGATTATAGCTGGTGACTTCAATGCTCATCACTCAATTTGGGGATGTCCGTTATCGGATTCCAGAGGTAAGGATATTCTTGAGTGTTTAGATGAATGCAATTTAGTCCTGTTGAATGATGGTCAGGTCACAACTGTCGGTTCTCATTCTTGGAGACCCAATGGTTTGGACTTGACTATGGTATCTCCTTCATTAGCTCTTCGCTGCGAATGGTCAGTACACGACGATCCATTGGGCAGTTATCATTTGCCAACATTTACTAAGATTACATTCAATAGTAGTTCACAATGTTTTAACTCTCAAAACAATTTTCAGGATGAAAATGATTTTAACAATCGCATTAATCATAGATTAGTTGATTGGAAGTTGTATTCTTCAATTGTTAATAAGGATTTAGATAATTTTCAATGTAACCCTATTAGTAATCCAATAGATTCATACAATTCTTTTTGTCAAATCATTCTGACAGCTGCACAAAAGTCAATTCCCTCTCGTACCTCTCGGTCCGAATCACGTAACATTGCTACTCAAAACTTAAAATCAAAATATCGAACAGTTCCTTGGTGGAATAGTAATTGCGCTAAAGCTGTCCAGGAAAGCAAGCAAGCCTATCTTGATTTTAAGAATAATCCTTCTCAAGAAAAATATATTAATTTCAAAAGATTACAAGCTGCTAAAAAACTTACCATTAAGAGAGAAAGACTAAGTAGTTGGATAGAATTCTGTACAAAATTAAATCGATTGACACCAGTTTCAGTAGTATGGGGTAACATGAGAAAACTTACACATAAAACATATAAAAAGCAAAATAGTGATTTTTCGTGGGTCAGTGATTTTTTACGTAAATACACGCCTGACTTTGTGCAAAATAACAGGCCAATTGTGAAGGACAATAGTTTACCAGATAATCAGTCATTCCTCACTGATCCATTTTCTTTTGACGAATTAACTGCAGCTCTGAAATCTAGAAAAAACACTGCTTGTGGATTAGATAGTTTATCGTACAAGATGTTTCAGCTACTTAACACTGACAATCTTTATAAGCTTTTACAAATTTATAATATTTTATGGCAAGATTGCACAATTCCTCCTAATTGGAAAATGGACTGCTTGGTTCCTATTTTAAAACCTGGAAAAATTGCATCTCATCCCGATTCTTATCGTCCTATCGCTTTAACGTCTTGTGCTGGTAAATTATTTGAACAGCTAATCAAACAAAGATTGGAATTCTTCATAGAAAAGAACTCAATTTTACCTTTAAACCAGTTTGGGTTTAGGCGAGGACTTTCGGCTCAAGAAAGCTTAGCACATTTTTTTTTGGACGTCACTACAGCTCAAAAGAATATGGAGTATACAATAGCAGTGTTTTTTGATATAGAAGGTGCATTTAATAACGTTAATCATGGTATTTTGTTTGAATCTCTATTATCTTTCTTACCTGTAAAAATTGCTTATTGGATATATGCTTTTCTCACGGATAGAAAAGTGTATGTCAAAATAGATAATAAATTTTTAGGCCCTAGATTTTCGAGCAAAGGTGTATGTCAAGGAGGCATCTTGAGTCCTATTCTGTATATTTTGTATATGTATACGTATGCCCTAATGGGCAGACTCACCGATCCCTTAATACATGTGTACGGTTATTTTTTTATCACCCTGGAAAATTTTAGGGACGCTTCAGGACACATCCAATATTATATAAAAAATAAAAAAAATGAAATAAAAAATATAAAAAAATATTTAAAAAAAAAAAAAATCTCAAAAAATGCTGCTCACAACTAGTGCAGCATTTTTTGTATTTTTAAAAAAATTAATATAAAATTAAGGAATCATTCTAATACCATGTCGTGAAGCGTCCCTTAAATTTTCCAGGGTGATAAAAAAATAACCGTATATATTCAATACACATACACATTTGCACGAAAAACTTGTACATAATTCACATTCACGGCACGGCACAGGGAGAGGTATTAGTAAATAAGTATTCATGTATATCCACCAAACGCATTTCCTGTGACCACACACCAGGCCCAAGCTATATCTATACGCATGAGGCTGGAACTGATACATATGAAAATTACCTATGAAAATTTTGGCGGGGGATATCTATAGTACCAAATCGTCTATTGAATATCCTTTGGGTATACCCACGCGCTGCTTATTTAACAGAAATATTTTTAAATGTTTTTTAAAAGTATGCTTCGAAGTAGCAGTACACAGTGGTGGTGGTAGGTTGTTCCAGCACTTGGTAGCCAAGTAGCGGAAACTACCCCTGAAAGCAGCTGTCTTATGCGGGTAATTTTCTAGCAAACATCTGCCAGTTCTGGTGGTATATCTACTGCGAAGTATACGAAGCTTTTTAAAAAGGTAGATTGGTTTCTCAAACTTCAAAACATCAAACAGCAGTTCGGCAAAGTGAAGATGTCTACGTGAAGACATATTTAGCATAGCAGCGTCATTTAAATAAGGAGTGATGTGACTTCTAGGGGGTATCGAGAGGCAAAAACGACAACAGGCATTCTGTACTCTTTGTATGCGGCGACGAGATCTCGATAGCATACGCGGCCCGTAAACAAGGTCACCATAGTTGAGTTTCGACAAAATTAGTGCTTCGCAGATATGAGTTCGCACTTTTGTATCAAGAAATTGTCGGATGCTATACAGTATTTTCAGTCGATAGAAACATGCTCGAACCAATTCTAATATATGGGTTTCAAAGCGTAAGCCACCATCCATTAATATCGATTCAGCCTTGGTGGGCAGGTTCACTGAGCTACATGTATTAAGGGATCGGTGAGTCTGCCCATTAGGGGTTCTAGGTCACTTTATTTGTTAATCTTGTGTATACTAACATAGTCTATAAGTCGAATTGTTACTAACACTATGGATCTAATGGTCTGAAAATAAATTATTTTATTTTATTATTATTATTTTATTATTATTATTTTATTATTATTAATATACCTAAGTTTCTAGCTTCATCCACCCGTTCTATTGTTTGATTCCCGATTACAATCTTAGGTTCATTCGTAATAATTTCAGCAAGCTGTGCCCTAGATCCTAAGATCAGATATTTCGTTTTGCTTGAGTTTAGAATCAACCCATTATCAGTTGACCACTCTGCCACCGCCCTGAGGTCTTCATTCATCTCAGTAACTGCCTTTTGAAAATTGCGGGGGTTAGTAGATGCGTACAATTGAACGTCGTCCGCATATAAATGATATCCACAGTATTTGATTACATGAGTGATGTCAGCGCTAAACATAATAAAAAGCAGAGGCGACAGCAAGGAGCCTTGGGGTACACCACGCTGTAAAGGTTTTAGCGTAGAGAGTAAGCAGCTACCATCCTCCCTGAGGAGCCTCACTGATTGATGTCGATCAGTGAGAAATGATTCAAACCAAGTGAGTGCCTTGAAGTTAATGCCATAGTACTGCAGTTTCGAGAGTAATAGAGATAAGTTTAAACAGTCGAATGCTCGTGAGAAATCTAGGAGCGTGAGTATGGTACCATTGCCAATATCCTGCTGCGCTAGAATATCATCGACGATATTTAAAAGAGCAGTTACAGTACCCATACCCTTACGGAAACCAGATTGCATCGCAGGTAAAATATTGTTACTCTCAATGAACCTGCTCAGCTGAACATAAACGGCTTTTTCTAGAATTTTTGACATGTACGGCAATACACTAATCGGTCTTAGTTCTTTCAGTTGAGTAGGATTGCTTACTTTTGGTAGGGGTGTTATCAGAGCTGATTTCCATGCCTCAGGAAATTCGCCTGATGATAAAGATTTATTAATGATGGCAGTGATGGCTCCGAGTGACTGGGGAAGTGTAATTAAAAGCATATCTCTACTGATTCCATCTATTCCAGTGGCACTTGAGGTCAACGAAATAATATAATTTGCTACATCGCTTTCCTGCACGGGCTTCAGGTCAAAAACCGCATTGCCATATTTCTGTTGCCGGAAGAACAGCAGTTTAGATTGTGATATTGAGTTATCTCCAGGTAAATTTAGAAAATGATCATTTATGATGTCAGGGTTATTAAATTGATCCGGGATGTTTTCGCGTTTAAAAAAGTTTGGGAAAATATTTTGTTTTAAATTTTTCCAAAGTAATTTTGAGTTACCGCAATTACTGTTAATTTGTGTATTAAGATAGGCCTATTTTTCCAGATATATACTTCGCTTGACTAAATGCCTCATTCGCTCATAATTCGCCTTTTTAATAGCATTGCCCGATTTACGATACTTAGTATAAGCTTTGTTGCGTAAGCTAATCATCAATCTAATGTTGTCTGTTATCCAAGGATGAGAGTGATTACGTTTTAATTTAACCTTTTTTATCGGTGCGTGTAAATCGAAGAGTGATAAAAGTAGTGAGCTAAATCTAGTAACCATGGCGTCAACTGTCTCAAGCTTAGTGACAGAGTTCCAGTCAATACTGTTTAAATGTTTATTAAAGAGTTCTAGATTCATACTTTTGATAGGCCTAAAAGCAAGCATTCTGGGCGGGATTTTTGCCCGTTTAATGGACAGTGTTACGTTGATCATTGCATGACCCAAAGAACCAGTTATGTTATTGACAGAGACTTCGCGCGCCGGAGCATTTGTACATACTAGGTCAATAAGAGTATCGTTACTTGTCGAGAAATGAGTAGGTTCCTGTATCAGTTGTTCCAAGCCCATACATACGGTAAACTGCTTAAACTTGACTGTGCTCATATTTACAGAGTCTAGCAGATTAATATTAAAGTCTCCCAATAAAACAATGTAGTCAAAAGTTGAAAAATTACTGATAGATTCCGTCAATGCATCCAAAAAACTATCTACATTTATCCAGTTTGGTCGATACGCTGTACCGATAATTATTTTAAAACTATTGACTGTGGTAGAGAGCCATAATTGTTCTATATTAGCGGTCGGATGCGACTCGAGTCGCACTCGTACGCCACGTTTGACATAGAAAGCGAGCCCTCCCCCGCGACCCCCCCGCATCGACGCCGGCCTAGGTTCACTCAACAGGCGGTACCCGGGCACGGCGGGTGCTCGCTGCTCTTGACCTTTGCGCAGCCACGTTTCATTGATAGCAACAACATCAGCCCTATGGCGGTTCATTGCCATTAAAAAATCATCGTGGCCTGTACCAAGCGATTCCGCATTAAACAGAGCTAATTTAAAAAATGTTGTCAGTGGAGGACCAGTGAACAAATGTGGTCAAAAAACGACGTCTCAAAATAAAAATTATGCATTGACGCGCTAAGCTCAATGAGTGAGATCCGTACGTTAAAGTTAGTGACGATACTTAAGGGTGTTATAGTGTTAATAAAATTACAATAATTAGACGCAGCCTGGAATAATGTTTTATTTGTTAAATGATAAAAAACAGTTAAATTCATTCTTGTTAGGATAGGGGTTATAATTTGCAAAACACTACAATATATGTTATTAGACATCAGACAGGGAATATTTAATATGTTAGTTGAATAGGTTAATGGCCATATAAATTGTGTACGTAAATGCAATGTGGCAATTTTGGCACAATTCTGACACATGTTCACATTTTCCACAATATAGAAAACCACACATACTCCATGTACTCTTATTAGATAGTCACAAATTGTTACAGTGATTAAACTAGGAATTTTGTGCAAGCATTTGGGAAACAAAAATAATAATTTTCTTGACAGTTCATCTTCATAAGTAACATTGTAGATAAAGTTAACATATGACGGAGTTTTGATGATTGTTTTTAACTTACTTACATTGTAGACAAACTGACGTTTGGTAAAACAATTGCATTTTTTAATATTTAGTGGTACTACAAATAATAAGGAAATGCAGTTATTGTATATTAACAAGATTGTTAACTTATTGTGAGTAAAACAGAACCCTATATAGATTTCAGACATGCTTATCAAAACGAAAATAAAACATAGCCAGTGTCTTTCAGCCATTGAGACTAACTGGTGCAACACCAAAAACACGCTCCAAATCGGCTACCGTCCGGATGCGATGCTTAGGGGAGGCGGCGTCAGCCTCCTGTCGTACAAAAATTTTGCCCTCCTTGGTCCAGGCGTAGCGCCACTTAAGACGCCGCTTTAACTCACGTGTTTGGTTGAACAATTGCCGGTTAATTCGAGTTAGCCTCTCGTTGATGTAAAATTGCCTATGTGGGGCAGGCAGACCAGTGCCCTCAGTGGTAGCACCCCGTCGCACCCTCGCCGCTTGTAACAACTGGTTCCGTAGAACGTGGCGCGATAGTCGTACCACGATAGTCCTGGGTCGAGGGGCTTGGCTGGTTGAATTTGTGTATTCAGACAGTTCGGGAGACCGACCCACTCGCGTTGCACACACTATATCTTGGTCCCTGATTTCTACACCCAGCTTCTGGCATATGGAGCTTACAACATGCATGACACTTTCTCCTTTTTGTTCGGGCACACTGGCAATATCTACATCATTTTGTAGTAAATCCTGGTCGCGGTCATTGATTTCAGCCTTGAGCTCAGCTATGGTCTGCATCAATGTATCCTGAGATAGCTGACTAGACCGTTCATCCAAGCGACGCTCTAATGTTTCAACCTGAGTCGATAGGCTATCTATACTCTTTTCGCTGGCGTCCATCCGCTTTGATATGGTCTCAACAATCACGCCGAGATCTCCTCTCTAAAAAGACGAATCTCGGAGAGTAAAGCCTGTATGTCATCTGCACCGTGCGGTGACCGCTCGGCAAGGCCACTACAATCAGTATAGGACATTTCCATATCAAACCCTGACTCCTTGGGTTGCTCCTCTGGGCTCATATGACACGAGCGGGCTCCTTTACGAATGGTGACATTATCAAGCGGTCCGCTCCGAACAGGAGTGTTTGTATTATCGGATTTCGGCTCAGCACTTTTACACAGTGCGCATTTCCACATATCACGAGTCAATTTGAGCCGTTCTTTCGATATATTTGCACATATTATGTCAAAAACTTGATTACAATAGACACAATTTATAAATTGATTATCGACAATGGGGTTATGACATCCAGAGCATATTATTTTTGATGCCATTTCTTGAATATTCATATAAGTAGTTCACTTAACCTCACTAACGCGAAAACAACAGTCACAATTTGCACCTCATAGTGAATATTTGTATCAATATTATGTTGTATATATATATATATATATATATATATATATATATATATTTATAATTACGAGATTAGTTTTAGATATTTTTACACATATATTTTAGGTTTATTTTGATAGTTGTAACAAATATTGCCGCGGAAACGAAAAGGACGTGTTCGCACTTTGACAACTCAAAGTACCCTCTTATTATTAGCTGGCAACACATTATGTTACCATTGAACTGTCTTGTTTATCATAATTCCGGCTAAAAGACTGTTTTCCACAGCCTCACACAGACATTTATAACGAAAAATCCGAATCGACAGACACACGGCTATGTATGTAAAATAAATTAAAATAGGTAATTTGAAGAAAACTTCTAAGTTTTTTATTGTCAATATTAGAAAGCTTATGTATATGACATGGCCAAAATAGTCAGAGGTTTTTTATCAATCAAACTGGAGAAACTAGGGGTTTTTAAATGTATTTGGGGGGGAAGGTGGAAAAAATCTAGCAACACTGAATTGGTCAACAACAACATTGTATTGTTCTGTCTGGTAGTGGTGGGTCGGTACGCGTTTTTGCAATACCGAAACTATGTATTGGTTTAGTTTGTAATAACGGTTTTTGAAACTATTTATTTTAATAACTAGTTATTGAATGGGTATCGGGTATCGCAAGTGTCGACTGAGGGCTCGGTTTCGGTTCGAAGGAAAATCATGTTTTATTGAATAAATGATTTTATTCGGCAACTATCTATAGACGTGACTGAGTATTGGGTGTTCGATAGTAATCACCAGTATTATTTTGATAAATGAAAATAAACTTTCCTTCATACTTTGACCAGGCTTAGGACTGGCTGCCAGGCGGCAGGCGTATTTAAATTAAAAGTTCATTTGATTTTATGTACATTGTTATTCTGTACATATCCACAATATTTACCCTTTACTATAAACCTATTTTATATTTTACACGTTTTTATTTACACTATGTTACGAAGTTTTGTATTTACAATTCCTATTTTACAATTTGGCGCGAATCGTTTGGCGTCGATCCCGTCAGCCTGGCGCCTAGTATCGGCTCTCGCTCGGGTACCACGTTGCGAGCGACAGCAAGTGAACCGTCCGTTCCACACAATAAATAGTTACTCCCGATAAATAGTTTCTGAAGAAGTCAATACATAGTTTTCGGTATTGCTGCTAATAAATAGTTTCAATAACTGTTTACGGTTTATAACGCCCATAACTACTGTCTGGTCGAGCGAGTGCGTCGTTCAAGATCAAACGTGTAGCGACAGGTCGCGCTCCTTCTCAAGGCTGGCGCCGGGAGTACAAGCAAAGAGTATGTAACACTACGTAAGAGTCGGGTCTCCCATACTAAAAAATGGAAAAATTGCTTTGTATGAAACGCGTACCAAGCTCTATTACCAACAAAAAAATATGACGTCACTTCCAAAGCTGCCAACATAGAAATGCTAACCGAAGGGTTGTGCCACTACTCGGGATATATCGATAGTTTGAAAAAAATTACCGGTACTTTTTGCTACTTTTTATTCTAAGGTACATTCGAAATTGGGATACATTGGGATTTGCGTAATGAAATAAAACAAAACTATGATTATTATCAAAAGTACAATAAAGATCTTTTGTAATAACTACAAATTTTTATTTTTATTTCCCAACGCTCTGTTGTTGCGCTTTCTTTGCCGAATCTGCTGAAGGTTCTTCCGATAGGTAGTGCAAAAGTACATTCCTTTTATTACGAATTAAAATGTGGCTTAGACGGCGCAGCAGGAGATCAACCATTTTATATTTATGACCATGACACACCTAAGAAAAATCAATATTGGTCAACATCACGGTCATAGTGAATTCTTCGGTCATATTTTCTTTTTCAGCTAAAGGAAGTATTTCTGCAGTTATGTTGTAGAAACTGTAATTACAAAAATACACGTTAATTCACATTAATCTCAATAAACAAAACGAAATTTTAATGAACTTTATGTAAACTTACTTGAGCCGATTCTCAATCTTTTTTCATTACCAGATGTTTGTGTTATCTTCTCTGAAGAATCTGTAAAATACCAAACGATATACCAATATAAGAGATAACATGGTAAAGAGCTAAAATAACTTTATAAGTTACAATAGTGTTACCTTCAGTAAAATAGCACATTTTTGGCTTTTTTGGTGTATTAATCACCGTTGACATTTTTTACACCTGGAAAAAAAATAGCATGTTTATTATTAGCAGTTTTCCTTATCTAATATTAATTTATCATGTTACAAAGAAAAACAAAAATATCGATAGTCGATAAAAAAATGTCAAGCTCTATTGATACTTGATAGGAATTTTTATACTAAATACCATAATAATATTAGTTTTAAAAAACCTGTAAATCACGAAAAGTACTTTTCTGTTAAGTTTTGTAAATATAAATTAATGTTTACCTCTCTTCATCCAGCGGAAATTTTGCCATGAAAACTCTTTTTTTACTATGTTCCCGACGGGATTTTATTCCACATATTTCACACTTTTTGTAATGCATGACAGTAAACGTTTTATTCAATAGTTCGAATACACTAACAACACCAAGATAAACACTGCACATAAGCATACACAACCCAAGATACAATAATATTCAGAGAAACAGAAGCACAAAATTAAATCTTAAAGTGCTAACAGACGATCCGATTTGGTTGGATCCAACGTGATCCAACCAAATGAGGAGCCGACGCGCCTACAGACGTTCCGACGCGGTTGGCAATCCAACATTAGGGATGCCCTAAAAAGTATTATGTACCTATATCGATATCGATACAAAATACTATTTTGGCCAATACAAAAACATAATTTGTCTTTGCGAAACTCAAATAAATTAACACCTTTTGTTAATATTTTATAAAGTTTATAAACAAATTTATAAGAATAAATAAATAGGTACAGATAGATTTCATGGTTGTCCTTAATTTTTTGAGGTAATGTTTGTTAGAAATATTTATTTCCTGTGATCCGACTCTATCGATCGGTATCATAAAAATCCCGATCCAGACAGGTGATTATTTAGCAGTCTTTGAATGCGGTTGGATTTGTTTTTGAATTTAAAATTATGAATTCTTTCCGCAAAGTTATATCTACGGTATTTAATGTACTTTTCCTCCATGTTGCATCGCCGTCGGATGCCTTGTATTGTATTACTGAATAGGACCATTCGTTCCATTCGTTTGGGAACTATGAAGCCACAGCCAGACATCCAGCCAGATACACAGACACACAGATACCTAAAATAAGACCTATACCTATAGATTAAAAAATTATCGTACTCGTAAAAATATTGAAAGAAAAGTATCAATACTTCAAATTCAAAGTGTAGAGTACTTCAACGTCAGTCAGTGACTTGAAAACAGCAAAAAATTAAGTAGGTGTGTATAAACAATAATAAAAAAGCATCTGTAAATTCACAAATTAAAGTTTATTATATTAGGTAGGTAGTCATAAATAGGGTAATGTCTGTTATTGATTATATAAATAATCAACTAGCAGGATGTACAGTAAGCTCCTATTCAAGCTTTACATTGACACTACGAATACCGCCACTATTACAAGGGACATAAGAACGATCCCAAGGTCAAATAGCTTGACAAAGAGCTTACTGTACAATGCGTAACTAAACGTGCGAAAATAAATAAATTATGAAACACGGTTGCCCTGTTAAAACACAAACAAAAAGTAAAACAACATTTTTGCAACATATTTTTTTCTCTACTTTGTGGTTTGGCAGGACAGCTTCAAGTCGAATCATTTTAGTTTACTAAATTATCAATGTATTACTTTAAGCACACATAATTAAATTAAACCACAAAGTATCGATACTATTGTCTTTTGTCGTGTCCCTACTTGTCGGATGAGCGATCGGGCTGTCGAGCATCCAACAAGCTAATAATAATTATGTCGGGCCGACAGCCGTACACACGTTCCAATTTGGTTGGGGTCGGGCGGTTGGCTCCAACCAAATCGGATCGTCTGTTACGGCTATTACAATACAACGTCGGAACTCCGGCCGGATCCGAAAACGCCGAGCGAGCTGAGAGAGAAGGCAAGATGTTAGAGCAAGACAGCGATAGTCGCCATTATTTTTGGTACGCGTTTCATACTTCATTTTTTTGTATGGGAGTTGCGCCAGCCTGGGCTACGTTCCAAAACATCACCCGGAGTGAGTAGGTGGTGGGGGGAGAGTGGCCGGTTAGGGTGGTCGGAGTGTTGGTTGTTTTAGAACGGCAAGAGTGTTGTCTGCTTTGTTTACATAACCAAATATACAAAAATAATAAAATATATACTTCATCGGCGCGTCCGTTCGCTTTAATGGATGGATTACATTCCTCTGTTTCATCTACGAAAATGCTAAAACCAACAGAATATGAATTCTGTTAAATCGCGGCCTAACCTAGCTTCAGCGGAAATGAAGGCCAATTTTACAATCGTGTCACTTACGATACCTATAGTCTTTGGAATTTAAAATTAACTTATTGTCGACGTTACGAAGCGCATCCTCGCTCTCCGAGATGCACAAATTGTGTGTGAATATGAAATCTTTGTAATCGCAATCACACACAACTTTAAAATCCACACAATTTCCCGCCAAATCCAATCGAGTGAAATTACACCTTGCTATATTATGCGGGTGAGATTCTACTCGATCGAGTGCACTCCGTAGCGTTTTAGGACACGCCACTCCAACACTCTCGAGTGCACCCGAAATGTTTTAGGACATACATCGGGTGACCGAGTGCACTCGGGTGATGTTTTGGAACGTAGCCCTGAGTCAGGCGTTGGAATCACCCCTATAACTAGCGGGTCGTTAGTGGAGCGGCTCTGAGACAGTCTCCGCCATTTTTTTTGACGCCATTTTGCTTTTGGGTGCATGTGTGTGTGTCGTGTCGTGTCATTTCATCATAGAAGTAGAACGCACACATTTGCATTTCATTTTTCATTATTACATTGTTGGTTTGTTTAAATCTCTAATTTATCTTCAGATTTTATGTGTTTTAAGCATGTTTTTTAAGATTTTTGACACTCACTGTTCTTGATTCAATAACAGTACCTGTGTGTACGAAGGGATTCGGCAGTTTTATCGGTTTGTTTGCTTGTGATTTTCTAAACTTAATAACTTTTTGACCTTTCATTGTTTCATACTATTTCATGCTAATATAGCTGAGCCCACCTGGTTAGCTACCATAATCTTACTTAAGTTTATCAGATCACCATGGTGACAGTACAACTTGTGCAGAGTACAACTTGTTACTCTGATAATCAGACATCCAGCAACTCTCTTGTAGGCAAATCCAGGTGAAGAACGCTTTCATCTTTGGCCTAATAGTTATTTACCAAAATGTATGAAGTTGAACTTTCCCATACTAAAAAACGAGCGAACTTTATATTGTTATGAATCCACTAACATATTTTACAGACCATCGGCTTCAACAGAGGTTACATTTCTGGATGCACATCAATTTTGAAATCGATAAAAACAACTTATGAACACAGAAAAACTAGTGTTATTTTGAAACACAAATACTTGAAGATGAATATCTTGAGTTGAGTATGCAATAAATAACTTCCTCCAAGTGAAATAAATTCAGGAATACTTAAAAATCCAATAATGATAGGTGAGCAAAGTTGTGTAATATTTTTTTCATTAAATAAACAATAGTTTAAAATTAATTTAATATTATGTTTTCCATTAAATAACCTACACTATGTTGTTGTTCAAAATTACATGTAATTTTTTTTTAGATTGAATGAAAATGAAAAACACTTCTTCTCAAAAAGAGTAGCAAAGCTCTGCTAAAATTGATCTTCTGATGGTGCACATGTCTGGGCGCAAGGTGACTTCGGAAGCATAGAGAAGCTCGATATGTTAGAAGCTTTGGTTACTCACCATGGACCTGAATTTCATTTTATCAATTTTATTAATATGCTAAGAACATAAGCCACTGCACAAGCAATGAACAGGACATGAATAACAGAAAGTGGGCTGTCAAAAGGTGATTAATTTGTTTTTGACATAAATATGTTTGCTTATTAACCCCTTGTTTCTGAAAGGCTAATCAGTGATAAAATTAAATATAGTACATTCAAGATAAGAAAGTTCCCTTGACAAATCGATTTTTTCCGTTTCATGCATACTAATTTCCGTGATGAAAAAAATAATTTATCTCCTTAGGTTATTTTTATCAAAAATGTAATAATTAATTCCACATTAAATAAAAACAAGAATATCAGCCTAATTAAATAAAATTATAATTCTAAAGTTTAAAAATAAAATGTTTGTGTAAAGTATAAGTTCCGATTCATGACTCAAATAAATACTTAATTAAACAAATATTTTATCAGAATTATAAATAATTATATTTAACTGGATGGGATATTTTGGGATGTTGCCTTGATATTAGGACACCTAATTTTTATGGTTGTATCATATAGAATAGCTTTAAAATTAACACTTTTTATTCATGTCAATTTTCTCTCAAGTCTTATAGTTTGCGAGTAAATAAGCTTTGAAAATCACAATAGTCACGACGAAAAAAAAAATGGGATGTTACGTTGCTATTATAACACCTACTTTTTATGGTTATATCAGAAAATGACTAGAACGTGATGAGCAGATCAATACACACTTGTTCACAGTGGCTTTCTATTTCTTGTGTTTAGATTATGAAATCGAAAATTGGTACCAAAGGTTTTATAATTTTTATAGACAAATCAAATTTTCATAATTAGACTGTTCAGCTTAAATCAATATATTAATTTAGTTAAAAATATTTCTTAGAGAAACCTTTGCTTGTGAATTATAAATAGCACCAACTGAAGTCCAAAAATACTTTCTATACTAGCAGCCGAAACCCAGCAGTAATAGCCAATTACATGACACTGAAAATAACTAAGTAAATTTATCTTGCCGTATCAACATAGTAACATGCTTGAATTGTTTTACTACATATACAACAGAACTAGGTCTGTTCGCGAAGGACTATGTTGATCCCACAAACGTGCATCAAGTGTAATACCCAAAAATTTTGTAACTACAATTGATGAGTTCAACGATTCGATTGTATCCACTTTCCTTACATTTGGCCATGAGAATTTAATAAATCTAGTTTTATTTGAGTTTAGTGAACCAATTTGGAACATTTAACTCTGACACAATTATTTAAGAGAATGTGAAAGTTTGATAAACATAATTTTAAAAGCATTACAAAAGGAATGGGTATGCCATTCCTTTTAAATGCTTTTTCAAACTCTAATTAAAATCATTTATATGAATGAATATCATTAATTTATGGAAAACATTTCTTATTGACCTTAACATATTCATCAAAATTAAAAACTAGATTGATTTGTTTGGTTAGATTACCTACTATAAAATTAATTGCTTTTAATGTTAACTTCTTCAAAATGTATTCAAACGTTTTAAACTATTTGCCATTGTCTGCAGAGTTCAATTCTTCAATCTGAAGTTTTGTAAATAATCAATAAAACAAAATTATTTTCAAAAACAAAGTAATGTCTTATATAATTATCTTTTTTGTATCAACAGGTGTACAGATATTGAGAAGTGGAGAGACTAAGATCAGATGGAGAGGCAGGTTATTTATTTTTACTAGGTTTTTCACTGTTTTTCATTTTAGAGTCGTCACACTTTATACAAATGCTTATTTATCTTTTCAGAATCGCAGAGTAAGCACAGCGTTGCATGGCGGAGAATTGTGGGTTCTAATAAGTTCCATTGTGTACGTTTTTGTCATATTGTATGTTAAATTCAATAAAAAGATAATCGCATTTCGTTGTTTTGATTTTTAATAACCTAAAATATTATCAGAATTAAAAAAGTAGATTAGGGCTGTAAATTTATATCGATAATTTTCAGTATGTCGATAATAAGCAGTCGATAGTTTTGCAGCACTATCATTACGGAGCTGTCATTTCACTACGAAACGGCCGCTAGAGGGGTTGATTCCTATCTGAGGCGCGTTCAACGCCTCTGGGTGTAGTTGCCGGTTGTTTTTTAACTCGCTCAAAGGCGTTGAACGGATTGCAGCAACCAAATCTTTTATCTCCCTCTTTCACATGATGTTTTATTTCTCTCTCTTTTTAGTAGATGACATTATAGAATATGGCCGCCAATATCATCCAATCACGTAAGAGTATTTCAGTCATAAACGTCAGAGCGTTTTACAACCATCAAATTCGATGGTTGTTCGGTTGTAACTCGCGCCGACACTCAAAGGTCTTGAACGGGCCGGTTGTTTCACCCGGTTGTCACGCTCGAAGGCATTGAACGGGGTTAGAGCGAAAAGTTGTACTTCGCGCGAAGGCCCTGAACGCGCCTCCGTAACAGTAATATAATTTGTGCCCTGAGTACAAGTGTACAAGTAAGGCGTTGTAGTGAAATATCAATCAGTGACAATCAAGTGTTATAATTTCATCATTCATTGGGTTTTGTGTTAAACTGTAAGTACTATAGGTATATATTAATTTCACTTGATTCAGTTAATCAGTACTTACTTATTTTCATATTGTTACTTATATTCTATTTCAATAGACAAACAGTAAATAAGTGACATTCAATTATTATTTATGTAAGATAGGTTAATTATCATTTGTCTAATTTAAGTAAGTACATTGTTGTAATTAATCATCATGACTGAAGTGAAGGGTAATGCCAAGGTGCTATTTAGGGCCAAGTATAGGATGTTGACAGACTTCTATAAGACTGTTGAGGAAAATCAAACTACTATTGCTGCTAGTGTTGCTAAGCGTCACTTTGACAAATATTATGGGGAATTTGTTGAAGCTTACCAACAGGTCACATCAGAGCCTCTCCCAGAAGGTGAGTTATCTCAATTTAATCGTCAATTTAGTGAAGTCAATGGATTGGTCATTAAAATTGATCAATTAGGCCTATCAGCAATAGGGTCATCATCAGACCAAAGGTTCAGTGGTGAACCACAGGTAATTGCTAAGTTACCATTCATTGAATTACCCAAGTTCTCAGGACATATTATGGACTGGATTCCATTCTATGACTTGTTTCAGTCCCTGGTTCACGAGCGCCCTCACATGTCAAATGCAGAGAAGCATTATTATTTAAGGGCTTCTCTTCAAGGAGAAGCATTATCCCTGGTAAGGCAGCTACCCATGGATGACATCAACTATGAGGTAGCACTCAATTTACTTAAACAGCGTTATCAAAATAAGCGGTTGCTGTTGGGTCACTACATAGATCGTATCCTCAAATTGCCGGTCATTCATGATGGCTCATCATCACTCAGGTCCAGCCTTTGTGATCCTCTAAGAGAGACACTACAGGCGCTGGAGAAACTACAAGTACCTATTAAAGAGTGGTCATACTTAATTCTATTCATCATTTTACAGAAGTTGCCCGGTAGAATCAGATCTCAATTTGAGGAGAGGTATGGGAAGGATAGTGAGATCCTCCCCACCATCAATCAACTCCTGCAGCTGCTGGATGAGCAGTGCCGTATGCAGTTGACATTGGCGGATCCAGTAAGTGCTCCAGCTGCTGCTGCTTCAAGTCCACCACTGCAGTCTCAGAGGAAGACACCTCCTCGTTCACCTCAACCTAGGAGGAAGATCACTCCACCTCTGAGGACGTCATCTCCCAGAGTCAACCAGGTAACATCGCTCCGTGCTTGTAGTTACTGTCAAAACACTGAACATACCTTGTACCGGTGCCCTAAATTCACACAACTAGCAGTCAAGGCTAGGAAGAGCTGGGCATTCAAAGGGGGCTACTGCTTCAGGTGCCTAAGGAAGCACTACGCTAACGAGTGCACGCATCCCAACTGGTGTCAACGGTGTAGGTCACAGGATCATAATTCACTCCTGTGCACCAATGTAGTCAACACAGCACCATCAGGTCAGCGGTCCAGCCCGTCAGAGCGAGCTTCATCACCCCGAGGTCATCAGGCTGCTGCACCTGCCTCATCCTCAAGGTCATCACCAAATAGGACTCCCCCTGCTTCATTCTCATCTGCCACTGAGTCAAGTCAGACCCGTATGCCATTGCGTCACCGAGTGGGGGATCTCGCACTTCAGGCTCAGCAGCAATTTAATGAACTGCGTTTCGGACTTCAGACTGGTCCGATGAGGAATCAATGAGATGAGGCCACTGTCGAGGCAAACTCAACTTCATTAAATCTATGCCCCACAGCTATTGTTCATATTCGGGATCGTTGTGGTAACTATTTTCAAGCTAGGGCCTTATTAGATACTGGGGCCAGTATCTCAATTGTCAAGGAATCATTGATAGAAAAATTATCACTGCCTCGACAGTACACATCTATTTCATTATATGGAGTTGGCAATCAAAGGGTTAGCAAACCTGGGTCTAGGGCTACTATTGTAATCAAGCCAGTGGGTAAATCAGTACCTATAGTCAGCACCTCCGCCTATATCATGCCACAGGTCACAGGCAATCTTCCTTCAATATTCATTCAAGCTAAGAGTATTTTAAAGGGTAATCCACAGATCAAGTTAGCCGATCATACTTTCAATTCACCTCAAGATGTGGATATGATCTTAGGAACTGATATCCTCAATTACGTATATGATGGTTCAAAAATCTGTCTATCTTCAGGCATTTCTGCTTATGGTACCTGCTTCGGTCACGTCATCATGGGACCAGTCAAGGCGAGTCAGCCACCAACCAATGCAGAGGCCACGTCGGTGCTGGACTATGGAGCACACATCAATTCTCTTCAGGAAGCTATCGAGAAATTCTGGAAGGTGGAGGAGCCTCCACCGGAACAGGTCAGTCACCCTGATTATGATGAGTGTGATAATATTTATTCAACCACTACTCAGCGAATGCCTGATGGAAGGTATATGGTAAGACTACCATTTAAATCAAACCATTCACCACTTGGGGACTCCAAGGCTATAGCCATTCAACGACTGAAGGCTCTCGAAAGAAAGATGAGTAAGAATCAAGAATTCTCATGCAAATACAAGGAGTTCATGAAGGAATATGAGATGTTAGGTCACATGTCAGAATCAAAATTCAATTTTGACTCGGAACACTATGTCATTCCTCATCATGGCATATTCAAACGGGAGACAGACAAGTTCAGAGTGGTATTCAACGGAAGTTCAAATACTTCAACTGGTGTTTCATTAAATCAGTGCCTACATTCAGGGCGACCACTTCAAAATGATATCACTAAGATCCTAATGCAGTTCCGACTTCATCAATATGTCATCACAACTGATATCAAAATGATGTTCAGAATGACCTGGATTCACCCGGAGGACCGGAAATATCAGCTCATCCTATGGAGGTACAGCCCAGATGATCCCATCAAGACGTATGAACTCAACACCAACACTTATGGTCTCAGGTCAAGTCCTTATTTGTCAATTAAAATACTTCATCAATTAGCAGCAGATTGGGAGGTCTCTCACCCAAATTCAAGGGCGTCTGAAGTCATCAGGAGTCAGATATTCGTGGACGACATCTTAACGGGAGCGGACTCCATAGATGAAGTTCAAGAAATCATGAAGGAACTCATTCAATTAATGAACAGTGCAGGATACGAGCTGAGGAAGTGGTCATCAAATAATCCTCAGCTGCTACAGCACATCCCAGGTGATCACTGCGAAAGGATACATCAGTTCGACGGTGATGATCGAAGTTTCATCAAGGTTCTGGGAATACAGTGGGACCCCACATCGGATTCATTGTCATACAAGGTCAATATACCATCAGGCCAACCTATCACCAAGAGAAATATTCTTAGTACTATTGCAAGATTATATGACCCATGCGGGTACTGCGCACCAGTCATATTCAGATTCAAGTCACTTATTCAATCATTGTTTGTAGATGGCCTTAACTGGGATGATCCAATTCCAGTGTCAGTCAATAATCGATGGCAAGAGTTAATCGATGATTTACCATATTTATCACTGTTCTGTTTGCCTAGGTGTGTGTCAATTCCTCAGGCGCAGTCATACCAACTTCACGGGTTTGGAGATGCATCTGAGCTGGGCTATGCTGCTGCTGTGTACCTCCGGACGGAAGATTCATCAGGCCAGGTTCAAGTAAGCCTTATTATGTCAAAATCAAAATTGGCTTCTAAGAAGACGTTTCAAACAATACCTAAGTTAGAGCTAAATGCAGCTCACTTGGCATGCAAGCTTCTCAATCATGTAGCAGAATCATATGAGAACATGATACAGCTTGATAGTATCAATGCTTGGTCGGACAGCTCAATTGTACTTTCATGGTTGCAAGCCAAACCGCATATGCTTCAAACATTTGAATGTAACAGGGTTCAGTACATTCAAAATTCACCAAGAATCATGACATGGAGACACATCGGTTCAGAGTTCAACCCAGCTGATTGTGCTTCTCGTGGTATGTCTGCAAAGGACATGCTTTCTCATCAGTTATGGACATCACCACCATGGCTTCATCATCCTGCCGCTCAATGGCCTAGGACAAGAATCAACCCTCCGACTGAGCTACCTGGATTCAAGAAAATTATTCATGTCATCACCCCACATCATCAATGGGATATAGAGTTACTTCAACGCACCAACTCCTTCAACCGACTCATCAATGTTACTGCTTATGTTCTCAGATTCATTAATAATTTAAAGTTAAGCAGAGGTCAGAGGAATTTAACAAAGGGCCTATCATTAATGGAAACTAGAGATGCTACCAAATACTGGGTCAATCACAATCATATTCATCGGAGATAGAATGTCTTCAAAGAGGTAGAAGATTATGTACCTCTCTTCAGAAACTTAGTTTATTTATTGATCAAGAAGGTTTTATCAGAGTTGGAGGAAGGCTAAAGCGATCACAGCTGGAGTATAGGTCAATACATCCATATTTATTGCCTAAAGATCATCAATTTGTTCAGTTACTCATTAGTCATTATCATAACAGTTATTGTCATGCTGCTACCACAGCCCTTATGTCTATTATTCGCAGGGAATACTGGATTCCCTCGGCGAAGCGTCAAGTCTCTCGTGTCATCAGGAAATGTTTAGTATGTTTCAGATTCCAGCTGTCATTCAGTCACCACTTATGGCGGATCTTCCTGCCGACCGAGTTACGGCGGCAACTCCATTTTCCGGTACAGCCACGGACTTTGCCGGTC
Organism: Schoenobius gigantellus; assembly: GCA_963935595.1. NCBI lineage: Eukaryota > Metazoa > Arthropoda > Insecta > Lepidoptera > Crambidae > Schoenobius > Schoenobius gigantellus. Next base: position 40,209,952 of record OZ012541.1, on the reverse strand, counting down.
CCTTCTTAGTCAAATCAAGCCTACTCCGGAATGCTAGGTCAGTCAAAGCCTATTTATGCGTCTTCGTGTGCTTGGCCACGAAGGCTGTTCATTTGGAAGTTGTATCAAGTTTGTCCGTAGAGGCGTTCATAGCAGCCTTTACTCGGTTCGTCAGTCGACGAGGACTACCGTCATTTATAAGGTCCGATAGGGGTACTAATTACGTCGGAGCTAGTAACTACCTCAAGGAGGTGAATCAATTTCTTGTAGATCATGAGTTTGTTCTTAAGGAAGAGTTCCGTCGACAGCATATTCACTGGGAGTTCAACCCCCCAGCTTCACCTCATATGGGAGGTCTATTTGAAGCTGCAGTCAAGAGTGCCAAAACGTTACTTCGAAAGGAGGTAGGTGACACTATTCTTACCTTCGAAGAGTTGTCAACGATATTCAGTAAGATTGAGTCAGTACACAATTCGAGACCCTTAACTCCTATGTCAGAAGATCCCAACGATCTTGAGGTACTCACTCCAGGTCATTTCCTGATTGGTAAGCCATTGGTTTCCTCACCAGAGTCTCCATGGAAGGATACCAAGCTCTCAAGGTTATCACGGTTTCAAGCTATTCAAAAGATGTATCAGCATATTTGGTCACGTTGGCACCTTGAGTATTTAACTTCCCTTCAAGTCAGGAATAAATGGTACAATCAATCTGTCAATTTAGAATTGGACGATTTGGTTTTCATAATTGATGAGAATTCACCGCCCCAGCAGTGGAGGCGCGGTAGGGTCATGGAATTATATTCAGGAAAAGATAAAGTTGTCAGATCAGTCAAATTAAGGACACAATCTGGAGAATTAATAAGACCTGTTGTAAAGCTGTGTAAATTGCCTTTAGATAAGGAAGTCAATTATGTGTCAGTTCAATCTAGAGTTTAGTGTATTTAATTGGTTAATACTATTGTAATCATTGTAATAACTATTATCAATTGCCGTCACTGTAATCATAGTTTACTTAGCTTAAGTAACTTTAATTCAACTATTCAATTTCATATTCATTGTCGTTTCAGACTAGGTCTTTCACTTCCTAGGCCCCGGCCAGGAATGTTAATGCAAATTAACATGGTTTATAGTTCATAGTCAATTGTAAGTTCGAGACATCTAACGCCATCTGTCCCTTCTCACTGTATAACTTCAAGTATCGATTCAAGCATAAATCTAAGTCATTAAAGGATGTAGTACCTAACGAAGTGGATAGATGGCGCTACTCGCTAAGAGTCAATCTTCATGTATTCATCACTTCATAACCTTTTCCTCTCTGTTCCACTTCTAACTTCTCTCGAGATCACGGCAAGACGCCATTGTATATAATTCAATTTATTCATCCATTATTGCAATCACTTATCGTCTTAATTCATAAGAACTAGTGATAAATCTATTCAACTGTAAAGCACGATAAATAATCAAACATTCAACAAGCCACCAGTGTTTCATTTCATCAAACCTCCAATGTGATAGCACAATTATTATGTATTTGTATTTCCATATCAAATAAAAGCAACATGATTTTTGCTTACCTACGTATAAAAAAATATTATGACATTTTTTAAAATCAATAAATAAAACAAAACAAACTTAGTTATTGAAGCTATTCAATAAAATAAAGAATTTTTATATTGAAACCTAAAAAAACGAACAATCCCTGTAGTTCAACAACACTAACATTTATACATAAGTACTACCACTGGGATAGAAAATAAAGAAGTTTATAATCTCTTCTCTATATATTATATCTCTATATATAATAAAATCGTAGGGGTACAAAAATCTGTAATTGCGAAATATTAAGAAAAAAAATACACAGGTCGCCTTAAAATCATTAGCAGAACACGATAGAATAGTTTTTAAAAAAATTGTTTGTTTGTTTGTTTGTCTGTTTGTCCGGAAAGATCTCCGAAACTACTGGACAGAATTTGATATGGCTTACACCACAATGCTTAGAATTTTCCGGAAGAACATTTAGGCATAATTTCGTTTGTTTAAATTCACTTTTTATTTTTAGTGAAAAAATACCATATAAAATTTTCGAATTGGCTTTAGGTAGAAAAACAACATGGCGCACGTGAAATTATTTTTACAAGTCTGTCACCATGGAATTATTACTTCTGTCACATAGTACAGAGAGAAGGTATTTTCTTCCACGAAGGAAAGGCAATGGAACTACGCCATACAGCCTGATCTTAAGTAATTGGATTTCGAAAATTGAAAGGCAGGTATGAAGTGTTTCACATAGTACGAATAAAATTTAATATTTTCTGTTAATGGCTGTGCCCAACTGGATTTCGCCAACCAAATTGTCTTTTTCTTATATCGTACATACCGTAGTGGTAAGGCAAAAGGATTAAGCCATACAAACAATGTATAAAGCATTTTTTATGATAATACTTATCGAGTCACCATAAAATTTGTAGATTGGTTTAATTCTTGACTAATTTTCACAACATCGGTACAATTTTTGAAATATTTGAAATGTTGAAAAATGAAGATACTCTTTTCAAGGTATTTTGAAAGGTGTTATATGTTTTTACATTAGGACTAAGAAATCAAACTCTTTCATCCATTTAAAACTATTAAAAGTAATAGATTAATATTGATAATTAAAAAAATATCTGACTGCAATGTTCTGGGTTACACGTAGAGGGACGGGACGGGACTCTTGATCCTAATGTCTAAAATGACGGATCACATTTTTTTGGATCCACCCAAGGAACATGGATATCTAACGAAGAACCTAAAGAGTAGAACACATTGAACCTAGCCACGTTCACTTAATTTGACATGACTGCCGATAAAGTTCGTTTCCAAACCCAGCGATATGCATATCAAATGAAAGGCCTTGATGAGTAGAGCAATATGAACTTAGGAAAATTGCCCTAAATTCAACATGGCCGCCGCTCAAATAAAACGGATAAAAGTTCGTTTCCAAACCCAGCAATATGGGTATCAAATAGAAGGCCTTGATGAGTAGAGTACTATGAACCTAGCAACATTGACGTAAATTCAGCATAGCTGCCGCTCAAAAAAGGTGGATAAAATTTCGTTTCCAAACCTAGCAATATAGGTATCAAATGAAAGGCATTGATGAGTAGAGCACTATGAACCTAGCAACACTGACATAAATTCAACATGGCCGCCGCTCAAAAAAGGTGGATAAAAGTTAGTTTCCGAACCTAGCAATATAGGTATCAAATGAAAGGCATTGATGAGTAGAGCACTATGAACCTAGCAACATTGACATAAATTCAACATGGCCGCCGCTCAAAAAAGGTGGATAAAAGTTAGTTTCCGAACCTAGCAATATGGGTATCAAATGAAAGGCCTTGAAGAGTAGAGCACTATGAACCTAGCAACATTGACATAAATTCAGCATAGCTGCCGCTCAAAAAAGGTGGATAAAATTTCGTTTCCAAACCTAGCAATATAGGTATCAAATGAAAGGCATTGATGAGTAGAGCACTATGAACGTAGCAATATTGACATAAATTCAACATGGCCGCCGCTCAAAAAAAGTGGATAAAAGTTAGTTTCCGAACCTAGCAATATGGGTATCAAATGAAAGGCCTTGAACAGTAGAGCACTATGAACCTAGCAACATTGACATAAATTCAACATGGCCGCCGCTCAAAAAAGGTGGATAAAAGTTAGTTTCCAAACCTAGCAATATGGGTATCAAATGAAAGGCCTTGAAGAGTAGAGCACTATGAACCTAGCAACATCGACATAAATTTAACATGGCCGCCGCTCAAAAAAGGTGGATAAAAGTTAGTTTCCAAGCCTAGCAATATGGGTATCAAATGAAAGGCCTTGAAGAGTAGAGCATTAGGTACCTAGGAAAATCGACCTAAATTCAACATGGTCGCCGCTCAAAAAAAAGGATAAAAGTTCGTTTCCAAACCCAGCGATATGGGTCTCAAATGAAAGGCCTTGATGAGTAGAGCACTATGAACCTAGCAACATTTACATAAATTCAACATGGCCGCCACTCAAAAAAGGTGGATAAAAGTTAGTTTCCAAACCTAGCAATATGGGTATCAAATGAAAGGCCTTGAAGAGTAGAGCACTATGAACCTAGCAACATTGACATAAATTCAACATGGCCGCCGCTCAAAAAAGGTGGATAAAAGTTAGTTTCCAAACCTAGCAATATGGGTATCAAATGAAAGGCCTTGAAGAGTAGAGCACTATGAACCTAGCAACATCGACATAAATTTAACATGGCCGCCGCTCAAAAAAGGTGGATAAAAGTTAGTTTCCAAGCCTAGCAATATGGGTATCAAATGAAAGGCCTTGAAGAGTAGAGCATTAGGTACCTAGGAAAATCGACCTAAATTCAACATGGCCGCCGCTCAAAAAAAAGGATAAAAGTTCGTTTTCAAACCCAGCGATATGCATATCAAATGAAATGCCTTGATGAGTAGAGCAATATGAACTTAGGAAAATTGCCCTTAATTTAACATAGCCGCCGCTCAAATAAAACGGATAAAAGTTCGCTTCCAAACCCAGCAATATGGGTATCAAATAGAAGGCCTTGATGAGTAGAGTACTATGAACCTAGCAACATTGACGTAATTTCAGCATAGCTGCCGCTCAAAAAAGGTGAATAAAATTTCGTTTCCAAACCTAGCAATATATGTATCAAATAAAAGGCATTGATGAGTAGAGCACTATGAACCTAGCAACATTGACATAAATTCAACATGGCCGCCGCTCAAAAAAGGTGGATAAAAGTTAGTTTCCGAACCTAGCAATATGGGTATCAAATGAAAGGCCTTGAAGAGTAGAGCACTATGAACCTAGCAACATTGACATAAATTCAACATGGCCGCCGCTCAAAAAAGGTGGATAAAGGTTAGTTTCCAAACCTAGCAATATGGGTATCAAATGAAAGGCCTTGAAGAGTAGAGCACTATGAACCTAGCAACATCGACATAAATTTAACTTGGCCGCCGCTCAAAAAAGGTGGATAAAAGTTAGTTTCCAAGCCTAGCAATATGGGTATCAAATGAAAGGCCTTGAAGAGTAGAGCATTAGGTACCTAGGAAAATCGACCTAAATTCAACATGGCCGCCGCTCAAAAAAAAGGATAAAAGTTCGTTTTCAAACCCAGCAATATGGGTATCAAATGAAAGGCCCTGATGAATAGAGCACTATGAACCTAGCAACATTGATATACATTCAATATAGCCGCCGCTCTAAAAAGAAGAATAATAGTTCGTTTCCAAACCTAGCAATATGGGTATCAAATGAAAAGCCTAAAAGAGTAGAGCATTATGAACTTAGGAAAATTGCTATAAATTCAACATGGCCGCCGCTCAAAAAATGGATAATAGTTCGTTTCCAAACCCAGCAATATGGGTCTCAAATGAAAGGCCTTGATGAGTAGAGCATTAGGTACCTACGAAAATCTACCTAAATTCAACATGGCTGCCGCTCAAAAAAAGGATAAATGTTCGTTTTCGAACCGAGCAATGTGGGGTACTAAATGAAAGGCCTTGATGAGTAGAGCACTATGAACCTAGCAACACATAAATAAATTCAACATGGCCGCCGCTCAATATAGATCGATAAAAGTTCGTTTCCAAACCTAGCAATATAGGTATCAAATGAAAGGCCTTGAAGAGTAGAGCACTATGAACCTAGGAAAATAGCACAAAATTCTCAAAAAAACGGATAAAAGTTCGTTTCTAAACCCAGCAATATGGGTATCAAATGAAAGTAGGCCCTAAAGGGTACCTAGAGCAGCTATGCTCTAAGTGTGTTCCGCGGAACCCTAGGGTTCCACAATACCTCTATAAGGTTTCCGCAATAATTTAGAAAAATCAAAACACCCTCTCTGGTCGTACTTTTATTATGCTTTAATAAGCATACACTTTTAAAAACTATTGTTTTGTTTTAGGGTTCCGTCAAGTATTTCGCTTTCCAAAAGGGTTCCGTCACCAAAAATGTTTGAGAACCGCTTCGGGGCCTATTGGATGCTCGATGTTAGATGTTACCTGTGTTTAGTGTCCTTCGAGACCGTGATAATACAACGATCGTGAACTAACTAACGACAACTCCAAGTTTGTGTGTTGGATGTTAGTCATCACGGCGAGTTTGTTAACCGAACTATGCCAGCAACACTATATCGCACAGTACACGTTACAAAAACGGAAGTTTCAATACATTTTAAGGCTAACCGCATAAATACGTTTTTTCGCATTCGTTTTCTGAATGCGAGCATCCGAATGCATCAAATCTATACAAAATACACATTGACTGCCGCACACGTTCGTTTTTATTACGAACGGAACACGTTCTGTACGAACGTTTAGGTAGAATGGTAGAAATCCCGAATGAGAAGAAACGAACGTCAGCGCTACGTTCACGAAACTCCGTGTCTGTATTCCGTGATCGGAAATCGAATACGGAAAACGTATTTGTACAGTCACCCCCCCATTCATGCTATACATTAACTCTACGAAAACCGCCAGTATTACAAGCGACATAAGAACGGTTCAAAGGTCAAACAGTATAGCTTGACAAGGAGCTTACTGTAAATTGGCCAAGTTGTCAAATCCAAAAAATATATTTTGTTGGTGTTACCAACACCCATTATAAAATCTAAACTTTATTCGTGTACAGTTCTAATTTATTTAACAATTGTTTATTTTAATTCGAAACATGAATACGAAAAAGACTATTCTTCTATTCTTGCAACTGTGTAGTTCTTTCTACTGAAGAAGAATTAATATCAATAATTTCTCTAAAACAATAATAATACTTAGTGTTTATAGTAATATGTAATGTATTTAATTTTGTGGACTGTTAGAAAAAGAGCATTACGAACCTACGCAAATTGTTCTAATTTCGAAATGGCCGATGCTCAAGAAAGGCAGAATAAAGTTGAATCATTATGGAATAAAATGGAGGAAAAAACTAAACACCGTGTTAAGTATTTTGATGGCGAAACGTAGTTCGCGGGCACAGCTAGTAACAAATAAAAAGAACAGTAGTCCCATATTTTGTTTGAAGATAATCTTTGTGATAAAAATCAACCAAAAAGCAGAATTTGTCAGAGTTTGTCGGCATACTCAATCAATTTTTCACAGTTTTTTTTGTGACCCAGCTGGGATTAGCCACACGCTACATCGAATAACCAAACGGTTATAAAACATGGTTACGCACATCTCCTGCAACACTAAGATACAGGAGTTTGTAATTGCTTTAAGCATGCCACGTTGATCGCGTCCATCTACAACATCTTAAATTGGAATAGTTTGACATATTTGACGATGTATTTATGCAAGTTGCATGAATGTGGCAAGGCTTATATTTTTAAAACGGCTTGTCGTAATGAAAAGTTCTTTTGAACATAGATAAATATGATTAAATAAATGTGAATGGCACTTGTTAGGCGTATCTCGTGCAAGTTAAGTTACAGGACTTTCGCGAGACACGGCAGCCCTGTAGGTTTTTTTCTGGTTCCTTCCAGTATATGGTCTCCCGGCCGCCCCGTAGACTTGTGAACCATTGGCGTAGCTTCTTTGACGTGCAAAAGTGATTAAGTAATAATCCAACTTGAATATACTATACATATATTGAATTTGAATTTATTATTCGAATCAACATAAATAATTTTATTAATTGTTCTTAGCGCCGAATAAGAAGTTATTTTATGTTTAGTTTAGTTTTGTAGGCCAGCGTTAAGAAAAGCCTTGGCCGCTGCGACAGGGCATGAGACCCAACCCAGATGGTTCCCAAGCCACCTGGACCAGGGCCGGATATCGCCCGTCTTAATAAGATGACAGTCAGACTACGCCAGTCTTGTCGGAGATAGCCGTCACCACATCCTCTTTTTCGATAGAGTTATCGAGATCGTTTATTATGATCTCAACCACAGATAATATAATACTACAGTATCTCAACGCACTTATTATTGGGTCTCTTGATCCTTATGTCCTCCTCATTTTCCAACAGGACGCACAGGTCGTGACACAACTTTTCTGCCATTGACTCCCGCTTACTGCCAGAAACCTATCTCAAATATCTTGGCACCCGTGACCGACGTGTTAATACGTATCTGATGGTCCGTGATGTCAAGAGAGGGCAAGTTTATATTTGTCCGTGTCTTCTTAAAAATCTCGGTGTAAGTTACGCCACGCTTCGCCGCGTCAGGACTGATGGTCAAAACTACAGCAGTTGCACGGGGCTCCTTGGGCTTAGGCGGCTTTGTAGCGGTCTTGCCCTTGGCCCTCACCTGTGAACCCTTTTTGAGGGGTTGAAGATTTGGCGCGGCGGAGGATGTTGGCTCGGCTGTGTGTGTTTCGAGCTGTCAGGAGGCGGGGCCGACTCCTTCGCTTTCTCATTGACTGTCCCTTTCTGGGAAGTTGTCCAAGAAGCGGGAGTAACTCTTGACGCAGCCAACTTCTTCGATTTGCCCCTCTTTTTAGGCTTCGCCTTTAGCTCTGCCTGTGCCTTAGACGGCTTTTTGGCGTCAGCAGCTAGCGGCGGGCGGTCCGGTATCCGAAGGTTCTCCTGCTCCAGCCTTATCACCTCTTCGTTGACGTTGCACTTCAAAAGTGCAAAATTTCCTGAATGCCCGTCACAGAGGACTTGAGGGCCTTCTGGTCTGTGCCCTTAAGATAGCTGGATTTAGTGGCAACCTCATGAATAGTGGTCAAAGAATCCTGTACCAACTTATAGAGCTGACTTGCTCTTGACTCTCCCTGGTTCTCAGCAAGCAGGAGGTCAGACGCATCAGATGCTGTAAGTCAGCGAACGCAATTGACGCTGGGTCAACTCATCAGCGAACTCGTTTTCTGTCTGCAGCCTTTGGGACTCCTTCAGCAGAGCGTTAGCTTTTTTTGGTTTTCGCCAAGCCTACGCGGTCAGTAGTGGGCGGACGCCGTCGGCCTCGTTTAGCAGCCGTCTTTTTTGAGACCGTCTCTTCCGAACTCGAACTCAAACCGTCTGTTCCGTAGTTGCAAATGCCAACTTTGAGCTCACACTCACAACACGTTGCTATTAAATTAGGCATTATTATTATTATCATTTTATTTATCGAGTACATTTTATATTCATCGAGTACATTTTATATTCATCTATTACATTTTATAAGTTGGTCGTATATAACATTTTTGTTATAGACGACCAACTTATAAAATGTACTCGAAAAGTAAAATTTCATTGAAAATTACGAGTAGGTAGGTAGTACTGAATATAAATTAAGGAAAGAAAATATAAAATCAAAGTTTGTACTTAGTACTCAACTCTGATAGTTTTCCTTTTGGGCTCGAATCAAAAAAAGTGCACCGTTACGTACATGTAAAGGAATAGTTACGCACATGTACAAAAAGTTACGCACATGTTGATATTAAGGCATGTTCATAATAAAAGCATAAATTGAGTATTCAATAGTATTTATTAAAGAAATAAAATTAATAGAGGGCCACTTTCTTAATATCAATTTGTCCCCACATAAGTATATAAGTTAGCGCAGAGGTCGAGTGATCGCCTACTGTGCAACTGGTCCCGGGTTCGATTCCCGTACGGGACAAATGTTTTGTATGGCCTACAGAAATTTGTTCCGGTCTGGGCGTATGTGCATGTGATATTCTATGTTTGTAACTGCACCCACGACACAGGAGAAAATCCTAGTAGGGCGACGTTTTTATAAAAAAAAAACTTACTTATTATCTATCGGTCGTCTAAATAAGTATGTGAATATATAGACTGTTAACATCATTATCCTTCCTACTTCGCCGTAGACGGGTAAAAAAGACATACAGCCAAACACAGTACTTCTTCGCTTTTTGAAGTCGGTTTAAAACATCGCAAAACTAATGTATAAGTTCTAAGGTAAATAAAATATATTAATCAATATATCTACATGTGCGTAAAAACATTAGAATTCATCCATGTAGAGAAGCCTTTACTTCTCCGTTACGCACATGTTAAATAACCTAAAAAATCTGTTTTGTAACCAAAACAAACAGCTATATCTCGTTTGTTCTTATCTTTATTTAAAAAGACATTTGATCACTTTCGATCGCATTAATTATAAAACTGAAACCACAAATATGTTTACAGAAATTCACGCGTTAAGCACATGTAAATTATTTGCAAAATATTAGGACACCGGGTAACGCGCGCACTAGTAAAGAATTTTGACAAGAACACTCAAAATGGCGTACTTCTACATCGGCCACCACGAAAAGGAGGGTTGCCATTACAGAAAAATCGGTCGATTTAGTAGATTATTTTAATTTTAGAGTCTTAAACGACCGAATATTTTTCACCGTTACGCACATGTAAAAATGGCAGGACAAATATGGAAATTGTATGTAAAAATCAATATTAATTCGTTATAAAAGGACAAAAAATTTGTCAAAAGGTACACTTTTTTTGAGACATACCCATATACTACTGTTGTAATTTTTTTCACATGTCCATATAATAACCGTTTAGCAGATAGAGGGGGAACACTTACCTCTAACAAAAAACTGCACTTTAAAACCAAATATTTCAGAAATGGATCCCTATATCAAAAAATGGTGTTCTGAACGTTACATTATTTTTTAAAGACCTATTCAACAATACCCCACAACATGGGTTTGTCGAGAAAAAACATTACTCCCACTTTATTTGTATGAGAAACCCTAAAAAAATTTTTTTTTTCATTATTTTTTTCTACCACTTTTTTGGCATGATTAATATACATCATCATCACAGCCCATACACGTCCCCACCGAGGGGCTCGAGCCTACCTTATATTAGGGTGATTAGGCCTTAGTCAACCACGCTGGCCCAGTGCGGATTGGTCGACTTCACATACATCATTGAATTTCTTCGCAGATGTATGCAGGTTGCCTCACGATGTTTTCCTTCACCGTAGGAGCGTCAGACAAATGTACATATAAAATTCGAAACGAAAAACACATTGGTACATGGCGGGTCTCGAACCCCGACCCCCCGATTGGAAGGCAAGTGCCGAGTCCACTGCGCCACCGACGCTCTTTTAATATACATACCCATACCAAATTACAGCTTTCTAGTACTAATAGTCTCTGAGTAAAACCGCGGACAGACAGACAGACATGGCGAAACTATAAGGGTTCCTTGTTTATTACGGAACCCTAAAAAGCTTATCTATAAAAGGAGATGTCCCCATCTATAGACGCACGCACAGCAGTAACCGCTAATGGTAGAAACCTGAAATTTGGACAGTTGTTTTAATTCAAAATGCGGACGCACACTAAGAAGGGATTCAAAAAAATATATTAACCCTAACCGCGGCATTTACGAGGCCACGATGACGTATGCATCTGCATAATGTTCAAAGTCTGTTTCGTTTCACGTTGTGCGTTGCCACCCAGGGGACCCACCTCGGCCCTTCTGACCTAAGCGTACCAATAGAGCGTCCTCACTGTAAAGGCCTCGACCTACGGTCTTGGCCCTTATCTCAGCTCGTCCATCAAGTGCTGCACGCTGACCACGCTGTGTCCGCCTGGAGTTGCGCTGCGCTACGCTGCGCTGTCGGCCATTATCAGCGAGATCAGCAAAGTGGTCATTATAGACCGCGGCAGTAATAAACTATTGATTTCCTATGTCCGTAAATTCGATACTTCGCGTGTTCTTTTTCGAATAGTACATTATGATACGAGCGCGCTATGTCGGTAATAGCGTACGAGGCGATATTGTGCGCGAGCCGCAGGCGAGCGCGATAATAAAGCAGAGTACGCAATAACCAATGCGCGCGTGTATCATACGACGTTTTTCAACACACTTGTGAGGAAAATAAAAGATTTTGTGGTATTAATATTTTTCTGAAAATGACTGTGCTCTTTATCAATCTTCCACTGCATGAAAGTATCGTATGCCGCCAAGTATTTATCCTTTGACTTTGGCGGCAACAAACTACTACTCGCGCTTTGCGCCTCCACAATTATTTCGGGCGTAGTTAATAATATGGATTCTTCTTCACTCTGACTCGACATATTTGTAGATAATCAATGACAAAAAAAAATCGGGTCGGTCTCAGTTGTCTAGATAGCATTAAGACTACACTACACTAATGACTGTATCATAAAAATGACTAGGTATCATTTCGCCTAGGTCTTTAATTGACTACATCCGTTTTATGACTAGGTCGCAAAATGACTACATAGCTTATTCCTCTAGTTTCTCTTTTTGTTTCATGAATGTACAGTCAGTTGAAACTACGTCATGATTTTTACAAGCTTATATTTAACTTGCAATCTGTGTTGGTTTGGGTCAAATTTTGAAAGTTACATTTGACCCACTTGTCAATTTCCAATTTGGCTGAAATTAAAAGTACACTTTTAGTTCTTATAATAATGCAAATTATATTTAATTAGAATCGATGTAAATTCAAGATGACCGCCGTCACAAAATGGCGGATTACTTACATATTTTTGTACAGTCAATGTTGGCGGATTATGTTTTTATAGAAATGGTAAACCTCGCGAAAAGTTTTTATAAGCTTGTCACGAGATTTACGATTTTTATAAAAAACATATTTTTTCTTAAGAATTACTTGTATCATGAGTTCAAGACCAAATTAAAAAGGTATTGTATTACTTATTGTTTATCTACATTCTCGCCACAAGCATTTATTATCATAAAAATTGTGTCCTGTTATAAATAAGTTTATTTTCCTCTATTTAGCACATTGAAATAAAATCTTATTATTCATTGTTAAGGAGTAGGTATATAGCAAAACTTCCGATAAAAATGTCGGTAGTTGGTACTAACTACGCAGGCCAATGGTGCACCGCCCGCCCTCCCTCAATCGCATGCGACAAAGGAATATCAATAATTAGTACCACACCAACATGCAAATACTTAAATTCGACGCGTTTCGCCACTCCACGTGGCATCATCAGGATGTTGTCGCCTTCGCTGCGCTCGGACGACTTAGGAAGCTGTGAACGAGCCGGCCTTTTATAGAGCGATCACAACAACCGTCCGAGTTGTGTCGGTATAGGCGCACGTAGCCGCCATTGTAACAGCGCGCACGTGGCGCAGGTGTTGTTTACAAATTAAAAACACGTGGTTATCGGATGCTGCTATGATCGCATCTATTTGAAAAAATATTAAGTAGTGGGGAATAAGTAAAACTGACCTGCTCGTTCAGCAATGTAAGCGAACTATCCCTGTTGTGTTTTGAAATTTCTAATTGTTCCAACACGGACAGTTTTAGACCTTTTTCACACGTATGTAAAATGGAATATGTGTGATTGGAAGGAATACTATGTCCTGTATCTAATAGATGTTTAGCAAAATGTGATTTTTCAGGTTTATTATTTCGATATGCGGATATATGTTCTTTATAACGTGTGTTGAAACTACGGCCGGTCTGTCCTATATATGTAGAGTTACATGCATTACAATCTAATTTATAAACACCAGATTTTTGGTGTTTATCTAACTTATCTTTACCATTACAAAGCCTTCTTAGAGAATTATTTGTGTTGAACGCTGTAAATATATCATGCTGTCTTAATGTTTTTGATACCCTCTCTGACACTGGACCCAAATAAATCAAACTAGAACCACACTTCTTATCCCTTTCTCTAGGGACAGAGTACAGTAAACCAGTTATGATTTTCCGGGTCTTATTGTTAATAAGACTGTCAATCATGCATTTCTTGTATCCATTTGATATGGCAACGTCGTATAGTATATTTAATTCTTTTTGATAATTTGATTTATTCATTGGAATTGTGAGTAATCTATGAATGTATGAATTAAAAGCTGCCACCTTATGTTGCCATGGATGACAAGAAGATGCATGAATGACAGTGTCCGTATGAGTTGGTTTCCGATAGATTTGGAAACTGTGTTTATCCTCAACCCTCGTTATTGTTAAATCTAAAAAGTTGATACTATTGTTGGTTTCTAATTCTAGTTTAAACTTAATTTTGGGGTGGAAATTATTAATTTTATTTAAATAAATAGTTAATTGACGGTTTGTTCCAGTCCAACAAATCAATATATCATCGACGTATCTGTGATAATAGAGGATATTCTTATCGTTAACTAAGTATTTATTTTCGAAATCATCCATAAATATATCCGCCATCAATGGACTCAAAGGAGAGCCCATTGCCAATCCTTCCTTTTGTTTGAAATATTGATTGTTGAACCGGAAATAATTTTGTTTCATGCATAATGTTGTTAATGACATAAGATCATTAATTTCACCTGGATGCAAACGTTGTTTCTCTAAGTGTTTTTGTAAAATATTTAAAGTTTCATTATAAGGTACATTTGTAAATAAACTATCTATATCTAATGAAATCAACTTTGCATTCCTAGGAAGTGAAATAGACTGGATTTTATTAATTAAATCCAGACTATTTAAAAGAGAATATCTAGGTTGGAATGACGATTTCGTTTTTAGTATAGAGTTAAGATTTTTGGCTAACTTATATGCCGGTGCACCGATATAAGATACTACCGGTCGCATCGGCACGTTTTCTTTATGAATTTTCGGTAACCCATATAAACAAGGACTTATTGGGTTCATTTGTAATACATTATTCTTATTTGATAAATTTGGGAATACAAACCGAGTTGAAGAGGCTGCTTCTCTAATCTCGGAAGCCAATCTTTTGGTTGGGTCTGATTGTAAACAAACGAAATCGTCACTCCGGATTATTTCTTCTACCTTCTGTATGTAAGTGTTACGTTCCATTACCACCACCGTATTACCTTTGTCAGCTTTGGAGACAATCAAATCATTATCTGTGATTTTTTGAGAAAGCGATTTGTAAATTATGTATTCAGGATTGTGTGAGTTACGATTTGATTGCCTCAAAGTGTTTCTAATTTGATTCGCTGTTATGTTGGAAGTTAAACTTTTTACATGCTGATCTTTTTTACTACTTACAACGGCGATCTCCACGTCAACTGCTAAACTTTCTATTGATTTCTGATTAAGTGATGGACGTAGGTTATACTTTAACCCTTTATTTAATAACGAAACTTCGTCATTGGATAACTGAATATCTGAAAAGTTTTTTACTCGCGGGTAAAACGTATGAGAATTGGAAATTTGATCGTGGAGATCCCGATGCATACCATTACCATTTCTAGAATTATTGACCGACTCGTGTCTCAACACACGCAATTTTCTGGATTGAATAAGATATTTATCGTGAGCTTCTTGAGAAGCAAGAAGTCTAGCTTTATGATCTAAAAGATCAAATTCTATATTGTGTAAAGAAAAGGATAGTTCCGAATACAAAATTTTTATATGTAATTTTAAGTTGTCTCTAATGGAGAACCACCGACGTGATTCTTCATTAAGCCAAATAAGCTGCGCTTTTTTAATCGCTATATCCGCAGATCGACTATCCGTGTTGGAACGAATGTTAATGTATTTTGGTATAAGACGTTCTCGCTTACATTGCTGATTAAACCAAATGTTTTGTATTGCTAATCTATAAAGCTTAGTAAGTTTAATATATAGACGTGCCTGTACAGCTACGCTTGCTGATTTAATATAATTGATGGTGTTATTTTTCGGAAGTCCATTACTAATTGTTAAGGAGTAGGTATATAGCAAAACTTCCGATAAAAATGTCGGTAGCTGGTACTAACTACGCAGGCCAATAGTGCACCGCCCGCCCTCCCTCAATCGCATGCGACAAAGGAATATCAATAATTAGTACCACACCAACATGCAAATACTTAAATTCGACGCGTTTCGCCACTCCACGTGGCATCATCAGGATGTTGTCGCCTTCGCTGCGCTCGGACGACTGAGCAAGCTGTGAACGAACCGGCCTTTTATAGAGCGATCACAACAACCGTCCGAGTTGTGTCGGTATAGGCGCACGTGGCCGCCATTGTAACAGCGCGCATGTGGCGCAGGTGTTGTTTACAAATTAAAAACACGTGGTTATCGGGTGCTGCTATGATCGCATCTATTTGAAAAAATATTAAGTAGTGGGGAATAAGTAAAACTGACATGCTCGTTCAGCAATGTAAGCGAACTATCCCTGTTGTGTTTTGAAATTTCTAATTGTTCCAACACGGACAGTTTTAGACCTTTTTCACACGTATGTAAAATGGAATATGTGTGATTGGAAGGAATACTATGTCCTGTATCTAATAGATGTTTAGAAAAATGTGATTTTTCAGGTTTATTATTTCGATATGCGGATATATGTTCTTTACTTATCCGCGTTGCCATATCAAATGGATACAAGAAATGCATGATTGACAGTCTTATTAACAATAAGACCCGGAAAATCATAACTGGTTTACTGTACTCTGTCCCTAGAGAAAGGGATAAGAAGTGTGGTTCTAGTTTGATTTATTTGGGTCCAGTGTCAGAGAGGGTATCAAAAACATTAAGACAGCATGATATATTTACAGCGTTCAACACAAATAATTCTCTAAGAAGGCTTTGTAATGGTAAAGATAAGTTAGATAAACACCAAAAATCTGGTGTTTATAAATTAGATTGTAATGCATGTAACTCTACATATATAGGACAGACCGGCCGTAGTTTCAACACACGTTATAAAGAACATATATCCGCATATCGAAATAATAAACCTGAAAAATCACATTTTGCTAAACATCTATTAGATACAGGACATAGTATTCCTTCCAATCACACATATTCCATTTTACATACGTGTGAAAAAGGTCTAAAACTGTCCGTGTTGGAACAATTAGAAATTTCAAAACACAACAGGGATAGTTCGCTTACATTGCTGAACGAGCAGGTCAGTTTTACTTATTCCCCACTACTTAATATTTTTTCAAATAGATGCGATCATAGCAGCACCCGATAACCACGTGTTTTTAATTTGTAAACAACACCTGCGCCACGTGCGCGCTGTTACAATGGCGGCCACGTGCGCCTATACCGACACAACTCGCACGGTTGTTGTGATCGCTCTATAAAAGGCCGGCTCGTTCACAGCTTGCTCAGTCGTCCGAGCGCAGCGAAGGCGACAACATCCTGATGATGCCACGTGGAGTGGCGAAACGCGTCGAATTTAAGTATTTGCATGTTGGTGTGGTACTAATTATTGATATTCCTTTGTCGCATGCGATTGAGGGAGGGCGGGCGGTGCACCATTGGCCTGCGTAGTTAGTACCAACTACCGACATTTTTATCGGAAGTTTTGCTATATACCTACTCCTTAACAATTACTAATGGACTTCCGAAAAATAACGCCTGACACCATCAATCTTATTATTCATTTTTTTATTAATTTGGTTATCAAACAATCAAAGTGGCTAGTAACGCACTTCACACAGTATGGATAAGATCATAGATTTAGAATATACTAGCGTATAGACGTAATGACAGCTCATTAAAATGTGACCAATTTGTCAATTCCAATTCTATGTGGCTGAATTCCAATATCCAATGTGGCTGATCTGTCATTCAAAATCAGTTACAAAGTGGCTAAATTCACTGTCTATTTCAAACTCTCTAAAACTTCATAAGACTATTACATTCTCGCTCGCACTGTTAGTTGGTCTATATGCCAGTATATTCCAAGTCTATGGATAAGATTATTCCTTGGAACCCTTCTTAGGGTTCAACAATAATTTAATTACTATAAACTAAGTATTATTTCATGTATCATCTACAAAAATGTACAGTGGTAAATATTTTACTCATGTTTTACTTTCCTATACTCACCATCTTAAGGGTACACTGAATAGAGATAAAAAAGGTACCTACCTACCTGCAACATACTTATTTCACTTGACTGTACTTGCATTATAAGATGTAGTCAAACATGATATGTAGGCATTTTGCGACCTAGTCATTAAACGGATGTAGTCAATTAAAAGACCTACGCGAAATGATACCTAGTCATTTTTATGATATAGTCATTAGTGTAGTGTAGTCTTAATGCTATCTGGACATCTTGAGACCGACCCAAAAAAACAATAGGGGGAAAATGCCGCGCGCCCTTTTTTTCTTTTATTTATAGTTATTAATTATTGTTTTTAAATGTTTGTGTTTAAATGTCGTTGTTAATTTAATATTTAAGAAACCAGTTAAGTAGGCTGTTCATTTGTTTCCAATTGGCAGCCGCATAAAGTCGTGTTGAAAAAAAAAGTATTAAGCGACTAATTTAAGCACGCGTACTGGACATACATTAGATACTTTGCAATCTTGAACAAATTAGAATTTGTCGTGTTAAGATTACCACACTTGTGCGATTATGTAAATTGAAATGCACTCGTGTTTAATATACTGTATAACGGATCTAAATGCAAGGTAATAAGACCCACTTTACGAGCAAGTGTGTTGAAAAATTTAATATGGCGTCCATGGACCTACAAAACATCAACGCTCCGTCCGTCTTTTTTTCAGGTCCGTGATGGCGTCGTGATGGCGTCATTGAAAATTCTAAATTGTACAATTTTTTTTCTATACATTTTTTTCAGTTTCAAGTATTTGTTAAGTTATAGAGAATTTCAACACTCATTACGTTTACAACTTTAATAAAACGAAAGTATAGTTTTACAGAAGAGTAACAAACAACACAAGTACAGTAATAAAAAGAGCTAAGTAGGTAATGGCGAAACGTAATAACCACAATATCACTAAAGAATATAGTAAAACTAAATAACACAAAAGAAAACAATAATGTGGTTGGGGTAAGTATTGATAGGTAAATTACAAATTAATGTGTATCACATTTTCGAATAGCGGCTATTGAAATAATAATATTACCTATTTCCGAATTCTAGTTTACATTTATCACTTAGCTGCCTCTAAAAATTTAGGTTATGGGCCCGGGCCCATGTGATGCCATGCTCAATCCGGGCTTGAACATGGCGTTAGAGTCTTGTGGGATTTTAGGTCGTCAATTCCCAAGCGACTCATACTTAGTTCAAAATGTCTACGATAAAAAATAGCTACAGATCTGCAACAGTCAATATCTCCTTTTTAGCACAGCCGAACGTTTGTTCACCACATTTTGGGGCGCATTGACATTGGTATAATAGAGATTAGTTCGCTTTTACGCCGCGGCGGAATTCGTTTCGCACAGGACGCAGTGTCGGCTAGAAGACGGCGATCTGGTCGCGCGGCACGGCGGTCAGCCCGTCGTCCCAGGTGAGCATGGCGTTGAAGGTGAGGTAGAGCGCCAGCGCCGAGAGCAAGTGCCAGAGGTCGTGGCGGTCGTAGAAACGCAGCAGCAGGCACTCGTGGTTGAGCAGCCGCGAGCGCGCGGGCGTCGCCGCCCAGGAGGAGGAGCCGGCGGTGAACAGCCACAGCGCAGGCCCCCAGGCCGCCGCCGCCGCCGCCGTCAGCGCCCACGAGTACCACCGCGGCCGCTCGCCGTGCGCCAGCTTCATGCTCACGTAGAACACCATGTACAGCAGCGTGTTGCCTAGCAGCACGAACAGCAGGTGCGACGCGAAGTCCGCGCTCTGGCTGAAAAGTCTGGACCCGAAGACGACCCATGTTAATAGTTGTAGTGCAAGACTAAAGGTATATACGATAGCTATATTATATACTAGCTGTGCTCGCGAACTATTTTTCGCCTTAAAAGTTCAAATAAAAAAACTGTAAATCTACTTTCCTGCGGGAACTCCTTATTTTTCCGGTATAATAAGTAGCCTATATTGTTAATCCCTGTCGTAATCCGTCTACCTACAAAATATCCAAATCCATTCAGTAGTTTTTGCGTGAAAGAGTAACAAACACCCATACAAACAAACTTTCACCTTTATAATATTAGTAAGGACTATAGCGCTATACAGTTATAAGTCGAGGTTTACTAGGAAAAATATTAGGGCTAATCCAGCTACTTTTTTCATACAAACTAAATAAATTAATTTTTATTTTAAAGTGGCGACAACCCTACATCAGCGTACCACTTCTGATTTTCTGATGGATACATACTCTTAAATATTATTTCGGTGTTCCGGTATACCTGTATATGTATAACTGACGTACCGTCAATATTAGGCAAGGTGATATTATGAGAATGGTAGGGATACGTCTTGGTCTTCGCAGAACATGTTTCAAGGTACAATTCTGTGCTCGTTTAGCTGTTATCATGATTGTTTTATTAGCTTCATCTCATGCTTCTATTACGTATCTTATGAATAATTTACACACAGCATAATATTCAAGCATAATTTTAGCGATATCATTCCTGAAATTTGATTAGTCAAGTGAAGACAATTACGTCAGCGTTAGGTATTTCCAATTTACATAAGTCATTAATATGTAAATCAAAAAGAGGGTTGGGCCAAATACGCTTCCTTGTGGCAATCCCTTAACCATATTCAAAAATGTGCTTTCTGACTGCCCATTTCACGCACTATAGCCTGTTTTCTAGGTAGGATTTGAACCAATTCAGTGCAATACCTATTATTCCTAGCTCCTCCAATTTCTCAACAGTATAAGTCTTGATACAGCATCAAAGTAGGTCTCTGCCA
Organism: Schoenobius gigantellus; assembly: GCA_963935595.1. Taxonomy (NCBI): domain Eukaryota; kingdom Metazoa; phylum Arthropoda; class Insecta; order Lepidoptera; family Crambidae; genus Schoenobius; species Schoenobius gigantellus. The sequence goes on along the minus strand of OZ012541.1, from coordinate 40,189,478 downwards.
GGTCAAGAAAGACCCCAATACATTTATCTTTATTATTAATTTTAGATAATACAGCATTTACAACGCTAAAAATGGCGGCATCTGTATATTTTGTAATTATAAAATAGCAAAATTCGTGTGGCTTTTTTTACCCGCCACGTATGGAATATTTTTAAAATTTGAATAACTTTTAAATTTTCCTTTCGGTTTTCAGTAGCAGGCACAACGCACGTGCCGAGGCCCATATCGTAATCATTCGTTAGGCGTCGAGTGCTGAGCACCTTCGCCTTAGGTCTAAGCATCTGATTTTCTAGACACACACACACACACGCGCGCGCACAAACATACACACAGAGACACATGCACGCACCCGTAAAGCGCGAAGGCCCAGTTAAGCGCGTTGACAGCGACCAGCAGCGCTAGGCGTGCGGCGTACAGCGGTCGCGGCGCCTGGAAACGCGCCAGCACACGTGCCGCCGCTTGCAGCGTCTGCTTCTCTGCATAAACAGAACATGTTGGTCTTCTTTCAAAACAAGCATCGTCAAGGTCGGCATAACTGGCGCAAATAACAACAGTTGTTATCACTGCGATGTCAGTGACGTCTGCGATGTACCGACGTCGCAGGCTGTTCGAAGTCGTTGTGAGCGACGCCAGTCACTTGCTAGAAATTATTTTCAATTTGTTAGTCGAATATTATTCATTGTCAAACGTATGTAGATAAAGTTCATACCAAACCGGAACTGCCCCAGGTAATAGATGCGGAGTGACAGCAGCAGCACCGAGAACACGTGTAGCGCCGTGAACGCGCCCCAGAACAAGGCGCCGCCGCCCAGCACTCCCCACACCACTGCACCAGAAAGAATATATACTCAGTAAGGTTTACTGTTTTTGTGTTTATAAAACACGGTGTGTTACACAAGCTCGCTCACACACACGCGCGTATACACATCACACACAGTACATAAATGCAATAATAGTAGTTTATGCAACTTATACTTAATTGGAGTCAATTGTCTGGAAAGCAAAAGTATCTTATCCTATACTACTACATAATTACATGATAATATCATGTAAATAATTACATGATATTATCATGTAATTATTATTAAGACCAATTAAGACCTATGGTAGTTAATTAAGACCTTTGAAATATGAGTATCAATTTCAATGTCGTAAAATAAAAGTACTAGCGTGTAATACTCGTAAATTTGACTGATTGGGTTAGATGAGAATTCATATTTGTTGCATATTCAAAGAATGACACTGAAATTGACAACAATATACCCGAATTTCATATTGTTACAAAATAGTGACACCACATTTCATTCTCTATCTCTCTCAAACACACACACACGCACACACACACACACACACACAACGCTATAAGAGCCGCGGTCACGGCTAAGGTGGCGTGCAATCATAGACACACATATTCATTCAGCGCTAAAAGAGCAGGCAAGCACGGCCAAGTGGCGTGCAGTCTACACACACTCACCAAGCGCCATCAGAGCGGCGAGTACAGCGAAGGTGGCGTGCGCGCGCGCATTCACGTCGGGGTGCCGTGCCGCGTACAGCCGCACCATGCTCAGTGCCGCCAGTACGTACATAAACGCCGTGTCTGCGCAAACACCATTGCCCTTTTTCGTATAACATGGATAACAAATAAGCATACACACATGGCCTGATATGAGCGGTCTAAAACAATCTCGGGAACCGTGCTACAACAGTTGGTTTAGAAACACGGGAGGGGGTGCGAGCGCGGATGCGTATATTTTATGCTGCGTTCAGAGTGTACTCATAACTTGCGCGCCTATAAAATGCTAGAGCAGGTGTAGATGGTGCACTTACGAGTGGCTCAGAGATGCTTCTGTTGGCTTAATCTACCGTACGCGTATAGCGCCGGGACCGGGACCGGCGCGGCGGCTAGACCACATTAGCGTCTATTAGTAGGCGTATGGCTCTAAACTATTTAAATCGCCGCGTCTTGGATAAATATACATAAATATTAGTAGGAACAGTGAGTTCCTTATCAAGCTATACTGTTTGACCTTTGGACCGTTCTTATGTCGCTCCTTATAGTGGTAGTTTTCGTAATGCAAATGTTCCAGTCCCAGTGCAAATGCATTCAAGCTTTACATTTGCACTGGGAGCCTACTGTACAAAAGAATTTATACCTGCAGTACAACATCGGTTAATTAACGGATACATTGACGAATTCAGATAACATGTGGCAAAGCTCTTGTTGTTAAGCCGCGGATGTTATTATAAGAGCTGACTAAGGAACTTTACCACAGATACACCCCTGCGAAGAATTGGAAAATTCGAAAAAAAAACCATGCACGTTCCAATGCTGGTCACTACCACCACAACAACCCACATAAGTCCCCATGCTGGGCATCCCCACTTTAACCTATGTACGGTTCAATCCCCATTTCAAATTAACCAATTTTTCTTTTAATAAAATCAAATCTTTATCTATGTTTGACTACGCAACAGTTTGAGAACCATTAAACACATAGTGAAACTCATAAATTCTTTGGCACTGTCAACGCAAAGGCGTCAAGACCCAAGCGCCCGTATCTGCTCTTGCAGTCTGAACGCGCTTAAGTGTTACGCGTTTATATGTTAGTGTATCAAGTCAATGTTGCAGTGTCTCTTACCAAACTGAAAGTTGAGTCGGTTGGGGCACACGTGATAGGCGGCGGAGAGTAGCGCCACCACCATCATGGCCATTCCCAGCGCTGACAGAAGCCCGTAGTGCGTTGGCAGCCCGTAAGCCTGATACACCACACTTGTAATAACATCCTATAACTTTTTATTGACGAATTTCTACGATGAATAAAAAAAACATTCATCATTACCGGTTTTTTTCATAAAAATTATAGATGTATTTACGTACCGATTTGAAGTGCTTTTCATTTGACACTTAGTGTTCTGAGAATTGATTTGACTCATTTTCAAATTTTAGGTAATATTGTTATTACAACTTATAACAGACTAGCTGATCCGGCCACGCGCTGCTGTGGTTCAGTAGTTATGGTGTACAACAATTAAACAACAACAATTAGATAAATAAATAAATAAATTAGCTCACACCGCCATCTGCGAGAAACTTACGGAATTTACAAAAATTGCTAACCATTTCATTTCCTGGAAGCGCAGCGTATGTCGCAAAAACTGGCAATGCCAAAAGATAACATACATGCACTGAAAAATTCCTAATAGTTAACCTTCCCACTGTAATTGTATGGTGAAATAATGCGTTAAAGTTGCGATGGCGCCCAACGTGGGGCGTTAAGGAGTAAGTTCACACCCACACACTTACAAAATACAAAGATCTCTAATCACTTAGAGATTAATGATTGATTGGTATTGATGTGAGTTCAGAAGTTTCAACGATTGCCAATGACGATAGTTAAGGTGCAAGGAATTGCCACGAGCAACACACATGAAGGGTGGTTATCGGTTCCACACCACTTTGCTGATGTTAAGTGTTCGGTGCTGCTCTGCATGCTTTCTTACCAGAAGCGAAAATAACTCGCAAATTAAACTTCTTTCATATATTTGGCGAAGTTTTACCGTCTTTGTGATCTAGTGGTTAAAGGTAGGTAGGTATCTGGTTCATGTCTAGAGATCCAAACATTAATTTCCCTAGATGATAGGCTTCTATTCACCTGGCTAATAACGGCTATCACCTTATATAAATTATTATAATTATAATGTTTACAGCATTATGTGAAGGAGGCTCTGTACCCGTGTGCTCTGTAGGCAATGTACTTGTACTCTATCTTACATATTTCTGCCGCCAAGTAGCGATATTTGCATTGCTGTGTTTTCCGGTTTGAAGGGTAACGGACAGTAAAATTGCTGGGTGCTGTTACTTGACATCTTATGTCACAAGTTGGCAACGTACGGACGACAACACATCAAGGTAAACCCTGTGGCATCTTATGTAGTTGTAATAAGTACCATTTTGCAACAGAAATGTTTAGTCTGATGTGCTGGCGTGTGACATTGGCGTCCTTGTAGGGGCTATAGATTTGCAAGTCCTGCAAGAACCACATGTACCAGGCGACTGTAGTGACTTACAATTCAGGTGGGTGGCCGTTTGTTCGCCAACATTGTTGTATTAAAAAAACAGGCCATGTGCAATTTGGACTCGCGCACTGAGGGTTCCGTACAAACTTCTATAGCTTACTATAAACGTAATATCCGGTTTTAGATTTTTCCTAAATATGTGACATAAGAACTTGCTTCTTGCCAAATTTCATGATTCTAGGTCAACGGCTATTCCCTTGAGTGTCGCGTTTTTTGCGGCATAAACGGCCGTATCTCTTTGTATATGGTAACTCAGAAGTTTGATTTCATCACAGTTTCAAGGGACTGTAGACCTGAGTATATATGCTTTTGAATTCAACTCGATACCTCCACGTATTCCCAAGATAAAGGTTTTTAACAGACAGGCGGACGGACGGACAACAAAGTGATCCTATAGGGGTTTCGTTTTTCCTCTTGAGGTTTGGAACCCTTAAATTTATGTACAAGATTTCTCTGGGGTTGAGGAATGCAGGTGAAACTTGCATCCACCTAGATCCTTAACGAAGTCGCAGGCACAGCAAAAGGAAGGTACCTGATGTCTGGGGTAGAGGCGGCGCTGGGAGCGACGGCGGCGCACTTGCAGCATGAAGAGCGCGCCCAGCAGCAGATAGCCAGCATTGGACACCACGTGGTTGAAGTCAGCCACCACGCCCGCGGGGTGCGCGCACAGAAAGTTGTAGTAGCAATAGTCCAGCGAGCCCGACACGTTGGACACCTGCCCACAGTAAGGGCAAGTTGGACAAATTCGTTTTTACTGACTAGTCGTACTCGGTCATTAACGAATACCCATTAAGCGGTACTTTAGTATATTAGGTCCTTACCTATGAAATTGGCGTTTTGCCGTACTGGCCATTTTGATCTCAAATATCTCCTCTATGGTTAGGAATTCCAAATTCAAATTTATGTATTCACTCATGTATTTGTGTTTCGAAAATTATAATTCACTTGTTATTTTGGACTTTTCAATCAATTGTTTTGGCAAAACGCCAATTTCATATGTAAGGACCTAATATTTTTAAATTAAGTTACCACGTTGATCATGAGGGAAATGATACTAAAACTTTGCGAAATATTTACGAGTCAAAAAAGTTTTATTTTTTATTCCTTCAAACTCGAAACGGAGGAGGTATTTGTCTCTAGTTCCTTCATAGGCCTATAAATACCCAAACATGCCCAAGGAATTTGATCATCATTTAGTACACAAAAATATAGAATTGATTTACCCGGGTGATGTCACCCGAGCTCAAAGTGGAATAATCTTGCCCCTCGAGGGTGCAGTTACACGCACCAGCTGGAACGCGAACACCAGTTGCAGCACGGGCAGTGCATAGAACACAGCAACGGTGGCCAGCGTGGTGAGGTAGCGATCAGCGCGCGCGGTGAGCACGCGCTGGCGACGCCGCGCCAGCGCCGCCACGTACAGCCGCGGCGGCAGCCCGAACGGACCTGACGCCTGCCGGCAAGTTGATATATCCATCACTTAAGATAGCATGTAGCATACCAGCCCCTGTAGCATGACCACCAAGCACCATATGATAAAGCGATTTATCGCGGTGAACTGTCAAAATACAATACGTCTTTATCGTATTTTTACAGTGCACCGTGATAAACCGCTTTATCATAGCATGCATGACCACCTAAACGCGATATGATATAGTAGTTCATTGCGGGGAACTGTCAAAATACAATATGATTTTAAGGTATTTTGGCAGTTCACTGCGATAAACCGTTTTATCATAGCGTTTTTGGTACTTTAGTAATTTTTCTGAGGTACTCAAGCTACGGGGCAAAGATTAGTCGTCTGTGCTGGAAAATAACTTTAAGCAAGCAAACCAATAGAAAGACCATGTTGGTCTTTCGGCGATTCATCACGTTTTGAATTACAATAATTAAAAAAAGTCACACTAGGATTCCCTGTCGTGAAGACCAGTCTTCTCATTTAAGTTACAATAGATACGAGAACCCCCACCCCCCTACAAGGTGGACCGACGATCTGGTGAAGGTCGCGGGAAGCCGCTGGATGCGGGAGGCGCAGGACCGATCGGTTTAGAGATTACTTGGGGAAGCCTATGTCCAACAGTGGGTGTCTCTTGGCTGAAATGATGATGATGATGAGATACGAGAAGGCGTGTACATGTTTGTGTGTGTGTATGGTTTTGTGCAAGTGTGTGTGTGTGTGTGTATTTTTATTATAAACCTGTTTTATCTTACAATATAAGACAGAATTGAGAAAGTGGATTGCCATGTGTCGTTACGTTAGCTCACAAGCTATCTTCCGACGATGGTCCTTTTTTCGCACAAACGATACAAAATGGTCATAGTTCTTGCTGACGATGATACAGTTATGATCAAACTTAACACTCAGAAAGTCCGGACAAAAATGTTTATTTTTCTAACGATAACAGATCAATTAAGTTATATTTTCTTTTTAGTGTATAAGTTTGTAGTTTAAATTAAAACATATTGATACTAATTTCTACTTACTCGTGTTCCTTCGTTTGTCGGCTCATTCTGCGAAATGTTGATTACGTTGGCAGCGGGTCTGTTATGGCCTCCATCATCAGAAACCACCTGCGTTTCATCTACAGAGCTTGTGAACACTGCATTACTACCATCTGTCCTGCTCGGAGTGATATCGTCAGAACCAAGAATCCGGCTTGGTGTAACATCTTTAGAGACATTCGTTTTTATTACTATGACATCAGAACCATCTTGCCTTAAAGTCACGTCATCTGCACGGTCTATCCTGGATTGTGTGGCAGATTTTGAATCAACTGTTCCGGGAGCATCATCATTGCCGTTACCTGTCCTGCTTGATGGCGTCGCATCACCAGAGCCACCTGCCTGACATGATCCATTATTACAATCGCGTCTGCACAAAGCATTATCATTTAAAATATCCTTAGTTTTTGCAGTGTCATAACGGGAGCTATAAGTCCTTCGTGCGGTATCTTCAGAACCTCGCGGCGTGGTTACTGTGACGTTGTCAGAGCCGCTCGGCCTGGTATTTGCAACTTGCTGCGACCCTACTTCTTGTCCGGGCCGGGAAGCGGCGCCCACTTGCTCGTCCTCGTCGTCAGAGTCACTGATGTCGCTGCTGTCGAAAGTCGCCTCTGTACCGTAGAGGTAACATTATAAATAGCAACATTACCAAGAAGAAATAGACGTTGGATTAATTACAGTTTGAACCTTTACGCCGTGTGCATGTTGTGCGTATAATTTTGCGTCATCATTGCATGTCAATTTTTTATAGAATTTTTTGCTGAACACTAACCTGAGTCGTGTCGATGACGTCGCGCGCTATCTGGCATGCTGATATCCCCTGTAAAATGTGTAGTTACTGTATTTAAAAACAATGATTCTAAAGCTAAGGAGCGAGTAGGTATATATGTAGAACTATAGGTGGTTTATACGTTTATACATGTAAATGTAATGTAACAGGATCGCCGCAATTTGTAAAAGGAAAGCCAGTGAATGTACACTGATACCATGAAATCTTTTAATATACTAGCTTTTCGCTCGCAGCTTCGCCCTCGTTATTTTCGTCTCTCCCATGAGAATTCTATATTTTTACGTACAAAAATAATTCTATAGCCTTTGTTTCTCAGTGATAATGTAGCATTCTATTAGCGTTGCAACATTTTTAACACCTGTCCAGAAGTTTTTGAGTTTATTCATAACATACAAAAATACATTTTTTCCTTTTTATAATATTAGTAAAGATATATCTAGATATACATCATACTATTTTCCCTGCACGCTAAAAGACAATACTCGGGTAGAAGTTTTAAATAATTCTAATTAGTTTCATTGGGTTCCTCGTCCACTGAGGCAATTGGTTATTTTATAGGTACAAGTTTCATACCAATCGGCGCGAGCACAGCCCGCGGTGCCACGAGCGCGGCGAGGCGGCTCAGGTGCGGGATGCGCGGCAGCAGTGCGGGTACTGCCGCCGCCAAGTATAGCGCTAGGAACACCACTAAGGTGACGCCCGATGCTAACGCGTATTCGCCAGTAGACAGTGCTGGCTGCCCCCGTGTAAATACATAACAATAACAATAAAATTAGATTCTGCGAAAAGATCCCTGGCAGCCGAAAGTGTACAAACATTACTGTTTTTTCATGAAATACCCATTATTATAGTGATTTTTTGTAATTTTAATTATTTATTTTGCTGTGGTATATAATGTCGTGACACATAACAAAACATTATAACGTGGCGCAGTACCGACAAAATATACCTTGAGTACACAAATAAGTTCTCAACAACAGTTTAACGTGAGGCACAGATTTTGTAATGTGTAGTTAAAATATTATAGTGTGCTCGAAGACAATAAAATTCTGTTTTGGTAGCTGAGGGCTAATTAGTTGTCGATCAATAATATGAGTGTTTCCCGTTGGTGAGATTGAGAGTTGATTATGTGTGGGCTATTCTCAAGCTAAGCTTGGCATACGTGGCCCTACCTGCCTAACATCCTAACTAACCTCTGCTTTTGCATTGGTTAGATCTTAACATTGGACATTGTAGCCAAGACAAATGCACTCAAAAGGATTTTTCGAAGCTTTTATCTGGAATCCCACAAGGCTCTCATGTATGTCCTCTCCTTTTTGTTCTACCTATATTATGACTTGTAAAGTCATGTTTCAAAGGCTCAATTCAACTCTGTATGAATATGACACAAATTAGAGTATTCTTTGAAGTCGCAAGACGATTGCAACCAATACTAGATTACTGAGCAGCATACCTTAATCTGTATGGTGAGTGCTTTAACCGGTGGCGGCTCGTGGTCTGGCCGGTGGTCGGTACGCCCGTAGACAGCGGCCTCCCACAGCCAGTCGGTGTCCTCGCCTTGAGCGCCGCCACATGCTTTGTCGTCCTCGTGCGCCACCACTACCACCAGGAACCCACGCGGAAACCGCTCCCGCTGCACCACGTTACCGCTAAGCTCATTTTTATTGGTCGATAACTCAGTAGTTACACCGCACGCGGGGACTCCCTTAGTAGGTACGAGATAACGACTAATAGTCCATTATCAGTATTTTTGTCACTATTCGATCGACTATGTTTTCCGCGTGCGGTTTCTATGGGATGCGGGAACAGCCCCCCTAGACAAGATGCATTTCGATAATCGTTATCGCAATCGCTAAATTGACAATGTATGAGATTTGACATTTGCGCTCGAAAGCTAAGCGAGGGCTTATGTCAAATCCCATACATTTACCTTATAGCGATTGCGATAGCGATTATCGAAATGCATCTTGTCTAGGGGGGCTGAGAATCTCCTACACCCCGCATGTGAGCTTTAACGACCAATGAAAAAGATCCTTAACAATCATTAAGCTTTGGTCACGCCACGTGACTGCAAAAAATACATTACCTACCTATCATATTATTACTCATAATATATGAGAAATAAATGACACTGTGATTTTCAACTTTTGCATTCCTCCATATGAATTATGAAAGACTTTTAGGCGTAACGTGAATGCTTTAAATTTATTTTTTAAATTAAAAATTAAATTTTCATTTGACAACAGAGAAAATCATTTCCCCGGGAGAGAAATACTGTTTTCGTCCCTCTTTTCAGATAACTTGAATAGTAGGTACTTTCGAAGCATAAGATATTATCTTATGCTTCGATATGCCGCCTAACGAATAAAAACTTAAATAGGCTAAAACTTACTAAAGTATTAAACCTTATTAAGGCGTAACGAAGTTCGCGGGTCAGCTAGTTTTAAAATAGTCTATTGTTTCTGGCCTTGTATAGTCAATGAGAACCATTATAGTTTACCTGCTGCCCCTAAAACAAGTGATTGGCCATTCGAAAGGCGGGCGGACGGCAGCGCTACCGCACACAAAATCCATAAGACTGATTTCAAGCACTTTGCCAGTATTTTATTATAACAATTCTTACATTTTTAATTATAAGGATCCTACTGATTTAATGCGGATTGAGGAGGTAATATAGCACTTTGTAAAATCTTCAGTTCACGGCACTTATAAATTGACCAATGTATATGTATAAGCGTCGATCGAAGAGTCCATATAATATCTGTTTTTATATTTGTAACTCTACATTTTATTATAAAAAGGTATGTTGAAAACGCAGATTCGATCTAACAAATTTTCTCGAAATGGCTAACTACGATTTGATACATAGTTATTAGTTGGGACAATTTTCTCTTAAAAGTAAAATACAGTTATCTATAGCCTAAGTGGACATTTTTATAAATTTGGACATTTTTATAAATTTGGTGTAGACATCATTGCAAGGCGCTGTTAAGTTTTGATGAAATGAAAGGCTCGTGTGATACACCGGATTTTTACACAAAACACTTGTATCCATGCAAATTTTCGATTATTTTCTGTGGTTTGTGTAAAACCCAGCCAAAGATCATACCGTGACGTATGCGGCAGCGGAGCGCAGCATGGTCATGGTGACGGCATCAGTCGCCTCCAGCTGCGGCCGTGTCTGCAGCACCGGGCACTGCGGCATACGTAATGTTTATAATCTGCGCTGCAACTATAAAAAGCAATCCTATTTATTGGTACATATACCGCATTTCCTTTTTCTGCACCACCCTAAGGTTGACTAGAAGAAAATGCCTAAGGCATTAAGTCCGATTTTATAAAATAAAATCCGATAATCCACAAATCAAAAATATCCGAGTATTTGCACAATTTCAATCTAGTTAACACTTGAATTTTAAAATCACATTAGTATTTTTTAAACAATAAGAAATTGTAAACAAACTGAAAATTCTCAGTCCCAATGTGTGTAGGAAACCAGGTTAAGCTTTGCGCTTATAGTCACTTTTCCATCAGGTGAGATGGGAGCAAAGAGTCATGGGCGAGAGAGGACGCACGCGCACCTCTTTTGAGGAGGAAACCAATTATAGGAGGACCGACCCAGCAATAGGAAATATCTGTTATTTCACAAATACGGTGATTTCAATTGTCTCAGAATAGTAGGTATGCCCAGCATCTGCCGCACAGTAGCCCCGTTTAAACACCTGTCGACTGGTTATGAGCAGATTCGTTGCGTAACAAGCATTTCAAGGCATCAAAAAAGAAAAACCTACCCAATCTTCCGTGTCCTTTTAGGCTGACCGAATGATCAGATTTTCCACACGAGTTCAGATCGGTACGCACCTGGTAAGGTTGCACGGCGATGGTAGCGCAATGATCGTCGGGCGAGGAGACCTCCAGCCGCACGCGCTGCTCACCCGACACCCAGCGGTACCAGTGAACACGCGGCGCCACCTGTTTACAACATATCATGAAAAAAAAGGAAACGGTGCACTTCCTGGCAGGAACTAACCAACCCTGCTGGAATGCTCGTGAGACTCCAGAAATAATTTTTTTTTTACTATACTAACGAGATTCATATGAGTTTAAAATGACATTACTTCTTAGGCCTTTTTATCGTATCGCGATGCCTGTGGAAGGTTACGGCCACCTGGAGTTGCCAACTTTTTTGAATCATATAATATAGTAATTTAAAAGTTCTTACCTCTAAGAATATAGTAGATGGAAACAAATTTGAAACAAATATATGTAGTAATGACCAAAATCGAAACATAATTTGCCAAATGTTTTGACAAAATCTGTCATAACACTTTACTTTCAAAGATCTATTAGCTTGGGATCCATGGTGATCTTTTTAGGTGGATAAAATCCTACATTGAAAATAGAAGTCAAGCCGTAGCTTATGCTGGTTACACATCCTCCTATAAGCCTATCAGTTCTGGGGTGCCCCAAGGATCCCATTTGGGACCACTTCTATTTATTTTATATATAAATCACGGATAACCTACATAACACTGATGCCTTACTTTATGCCGATGACACAAAAATATTTAAAATTATTCGCAGTAGAGATGATTGTATACTGATGCAGCGTGATCTCTTAAAATTTGAAACTTATTGTAAAGATAATAGTTTATATCTGAACACTGATAAATGCTACACAGTTACTTTTTCCAGGAAGTCAAACGTTACAACGTACTTTCGATTACGCTTAGAATGACAAGGTCCTGACAAGTGTTGACGAGATTCGGGATCTAGGTGTAACTCTGGACTCTAAGCTGACTTGTTCCGCATATCGATAAAATGCTTAAAAAAGCATTCAAACATCTGGGATTCATTTTGCGTGTTAGTAAGCCATTTAAGTATTCCCATACTTACAAACTTTTGTACAATGCGTATGTTCGTAGTCATTTAGAGTTTGCTTCAGTTGTTTGGCAACCCATTTTCAATACACATATTAAAGCCAGATTTACATTGATACAGTAGCTGGCGCCAGTCCCGCTGGCATGCCAGCGCTGGATCCATGTAAACATTTTTTGACGCCAGTCCCGCGCTGGCGCCAGCGCTGGCATGAAGTAGAACGATGGCCTACTTTTTGTGCCAGTGCCCACACCCCGCATTCTCCGCACCCCTTGCCAGCGTCACTGGATCTGTATAAACACGTTCACGCCAGTCGCTGGCGCCACCGCTGAAGGTCACCACGTGTTATTGATTTGCTGCAACTTTTTTTGTCAAAAATGCCTCGAAAGTGGGGTGATGATAACACATTACAATTTATACATTTATATAGAAATGAGGAGTGTTTATGGGACACCTCTAACCCATGTTCGCTTCTTCTTAAGAATCTCTTCTTCTATCATTTCGATTAGCTCCTCGCGTAATAACTCGATAAGCTCCTTCGTCAGTAGTTTTATTCGCCGTCGTTTTGTAAAACTCATTGTATTAATTTTTTCCCAAACGTGTAGTCACCACAACACCTCGAATGCAACTGCTGGCAAAAATGTAAACGATACAATCTTGTCCAGTTATTGGCACCGTTTTTAGGCACCTAAAACTGGCGCCAGCTACTGTATCAATGTAAATCTGGCTTAATAGAATTGAAAGAGTCCAGCACAAATTTGTCAAGGCTTTAGAATTTCGTACTGGTCGGGAGTACTTTGATTATGAAATTTCTGCAAATTACCATAACATATCTCTACTTAAACATCGCCGTGATCTCTACGATGTCTCTTTTCTTTATAAATTAATAAATAATGTTATCGATGCTCCTAAACTTTTACAACGCATTTCTTTCCATGTTCCCAGAGCGCGTGGAAGGTCATGTCGAAAAAAAATCTTTTCTCATATCCAGTCGCAAATACTTGTTACGGAAGAAATACTTTCATTAGACGTTCCTGTAAAATTTATGATGATAAGCTGCATGAGGTTGATATCTTTAGCTTGAATATAAAGTCTTTAAGAAAGAATCAATAAATATTCTATCCAATGAATGAAGTTAAGAGAGATATCCTAAGTTAAGAGAGATGAATACTTTTATTATATTATTGTTATTTGTACTTAGCTTCTTACGCATCTCGTTGTTTTTCTCATCTATTAATGTTTTTATATATTATACTTACTCGAACTATCTTATCTCTTAAGTAACTTTTTATGGAACTATAGGTTTTTAGGTACTTCCTTAACTTGTACAATGTTTTTGTATGTAACCATTTGTTTCCTTACAAATAAAAAAAAATATAAAAACAATTCTGCTTATTATGTACCTATTTAATTTAAATTGGTCCGATTAATGCTCATCTAACTTTAACTTACTTTTTAATAAAATACTAAACAAGAAGTTGTTCGAAAGCGATATAATTAATATTTTATTACGGAGAAGCAAGAAAATACATAATACATTATCAAATTGGACAAGCAGTTTGATCGTATAATTGAGTCTTGTTGGTCATGTTGTCATGGTCAGGTCATACCTATATTGAAGTGACAATAATAATTTTGTATAATTTTGGACGCACCGGAGTAGCAGAGGTGTTGAACGGGTCGAGGAAGCGCAGCGCGAAGTCCTGCACGGGGCTGACGCGCACGTGCAGCGTCACGTCGCGCGTGCACGCCGTAGCCGCATGGAGGGACAGAGCGCCGTCGTTCGCCGTAGCATCGCCTGTGGGAACTTATTATGCTTGGAATTCACCATGTCCTCTAAGAATAAACAAATTAAGTACATCTGAGGCTAAAGTTAGTTATGTAGCCTACAGACGCATGGAACTGTCAAATCGCTTGCCAATGTAAAACCTCACCGCACGACTCAACATATTTTTTAAATCTTTTGTTAGGTGGAGTCACTCAGCTGCTTAAATACAGCGATCGCTATGTTGTCCTGCAAATGCTCCACGTGGAGAATAGGTTTGCATACTCTACGAACGAGGTTTTTCCGCTATCTATCCCCTGGTTACACTACGCTCGGAAGAGCGGTGTGATGAGTGTCAGAATGTAGTCGTGTCGGTATCGAATCGTGAGAGTCGTACTAACCGCAGTCTTCAAGGTCATAAGCAGGGTTTGCGGCGGCGTCGTCGGGACACAGTGTGCGCTCCAGCTCGTAGTGTAGCCGTAGGTTGGCGCCAACACCCACCCACGGCAGCTGCCACGTACCCGCTCCTGCACAGTTTGCTCGTCAAAAATCTTCATATAGATTTAACGCATTTGGCTCGGCTTCCAATCAGTATGGAGATGATAAATCAAAGTAAAGAGATGTAAACAGGTGAGTTTGTAGTCACAAGGAGATGAGATGACTTATATCATGCCGATGCGTTTCTGTTGTATGTATTTGCCTACAAATGTTCAGTTAGGTACTACTAATGTAAAGAATATTCATATTAGTCCAGTAACCTTACGTTTAATTTAGTACCCACTTGTGATTTCTAGCTCACTGATGATGGCTCATAGGACCGACTAGTCAGTGATTTTCAACCGGTGTGCCGCGGCACAGTTGTGTGCCGCTTAAGCTTTCAGGTGTGCCGCGAATTTTGAACGCCGTATTAGACTATGGTGAATATTACATTACTCGCGGTAATCAGACTCAGTTTAGTGTATATGTAAGATATTGTGTCGTTTTTATAGTACACTATCTAGTGAGACTCCAGTGTCAAGATCGCAAGCTGTATATTGCGGCCTTAAGCAGCATAAAGCCGGCCGCTTATTATACGAAATTTTCTGTCAGAAATTTCGATATAATTTGCAGGGTCTAGAACAAAATGTCCTCTACATTTTGTTCTAGACCTCGCAAACTATATCGAAATCGAATTACTTACAGAAAATTTGGTATAACATGCGGTCGGCGTTAAAACCACGAGTAATAAGATGATAACCCTCCACGCGCAAGTCCGACTCGAACTTTGCTATTTTTGTACTGCTGTGCCGTGAAACTTTTATAAAAAAAAAGTGTGCCAGTGATATGAAAAGGTTGAAAACGCCTGGACTAGGTATAATCATCGAATAGCATAACATTCAAAGTCACAATTTTTTTCTTTACATAGGTGATTTATAAGGCATGATTATCCAGAGGCATAACATTATAAAGCAAAATAATTGAAAACCCTGATTTATTATGACAATATACAGGGTCAATTTTAATGCACCTGCAACTGCAGGATTGCACTGCGGACCCACGATACCCCTGGTGGTATCGTGGGTCTTTTAAAATCAAACGATACCCCCAACAAATGACCGTAGTTTTGCGGTGTGGAATGCGGAAATGCATTTATCTCTTGTATGGTCACGCATTAGAAAAATTGCGTACATAAGTTTTACGGTTATGCCACACAGACGGCAAGTACTTTAAATATTGTATAAAGGAAGTTTAACTGGAAGAAGATTAAGACTATAATTTGATTTTTTTTGTAAATATAAAATTCAAGAGATGATAAAGCTCTTATTAATTAGTATCGCAACACCATTTGTTGGGGGTATCGTTTGATTTTAAAAGACCCACTATACCACCAGGGGTATCGCCAGGGGTATCGTGGGTCCGCAGTGCAGGATTGGATACCTAGGATAACATCATAAACAACAACGTTTGTTCTACGACTTTTGATAATTCGTTAAATTTACTTTCATACAAAAATAAATATTAATTTAATATACCTATTTCAGAATGTTTATAACTCTATACTTGGGACAGCGCGCGAGCATAGCTTCGTCTTTTGTCGTCGCTCATAAATGAAACATAGACTTATCAATATCAACAGTGCAATAAAAACTTGAAAATTGATTTTTGTGCAATTTATTGAGTTATCTTAAAACTCGCAAAATAAACGTGGTTAATGATGTTAGCAACCTATCTAATCCTGCGGCCACTTTACGTAAAAGTAAAATCTGAAGTATTTAAATTCTTTTAATTTGGTACACAGATTTCAGTGACAAATCGAATTGCTGAAAAACCGACACCACGTTGTCATGTTTGCCCTATTCGAAGAGTGCAATTTATATCCGCAAAGGCGCGGAGGGGCGAGGTATGTATGCCCGCGTGCTGAAAGACACGTGGTCTTGGTAGGCCGCCGCGTTCGTACCAAAGTGAAAGCTGCGGTGGTGGGCCCTCTAAAACCAACTACGACTATGACATGAGGTCCACGAGTAACTAACGCGTGGAACAACCAGAGCCCCGCAGCGCCGGAGCCGTAACAGCTATGCATGTCGGGGCCTAATTCCGCTAATATTAACGGCGTTGTCGCGTCGTGATAGCGTTTCAATTAAACTGCTTTTGTCGCTTTTATGCGCATTTTCTAGTGCAATTTATTTGTTCTACAACTTCTTGATAAGTCAATAGTGATAAATGTTATAGTCAGTAATCGGTTAACCAACAACAACTGTCCCAAAAAGCGATGCCATTGAAGCGTCATTGACACGCCACAATTGCGTTAACGCTAGCAGAATAAGGCCCGCTTGTTTGCATTCCAACTTGTTTAATAGCTATGCATCTCATTATCAATTTATTATGCTTTAAGAAATTCTAATAATCGTCGTGACTAATTTGCTATAAATTAATAATAGGTACTTTGAAAAATAATACGTCAAGTTGTGGTGTTTCCAAGTTATGGATTTTTATACTTATGACAAACAATTTTCTGCATTTTAACAGACTTTGAAAAAGGAGGAGGTTATAGTTCGGTTGTATGTTTTTTGAATGTTTGTTACCTCATAACTCCGACATTTGTGGACCGCCGATTTTCAAAATTCTTTTTGTAATCGAAAGGTATACTCCCGAGGTGGTCCTATTGTCACCGTGTCAACTCATGATCTGATGATGGGATCCCATGAAAATCGAGGGAAACCCTTGAATTTCCTTTATAGGCACGTTCAACGTGTTTCATGTTGTTGGTGGACATATTCAGGTATTTGCGTCTGGTAGTCATCATGTCATGTTATTGAGCTGATAATGGAAGATTCCTGGTAAATTACATTCATTGCCCTTGATTGGAAAAAAAATTACAAAAAATAAAACCCACTTCAAAAACACAAAAAAGTCATAAATAATATAAGAATAGGTACATACCTACATACAACAGTTTTATATTGAAGTCGTCGAGTCGGTGCCAAGCAATGATCACCTTGAAAGTCTTAAAAATATAAGAACAATTACTTACATAAATTTGGCACCAAATTCAATATAAAACTGTGGTGTTGTATGTATTCTTATATTAAATATGACTTTTAGGTGTTTTTGAAGTCGATTTCATTTTTTTGCAATTTTTTTTATGGTTATTAACATTCTGCTTCCCCATTTGTTATGCGTCGAGACGATTATTTCAATCGAAATTATGGAATATGATTATAAGTAGAGAACACAAATGAAATAAGTTACAAATTTTCGAGAGCTTAAGTCTAAGTAAATACTGGAATTGTTTCTCTACCTAGATAGACCTAGTAGATAACAAGTAATAACTGAAAGCCGAAATGCTTCTTAATTATTATTTAAGTGGTTTTTCATATTGGTAGGTTAGATATAGTCCGACCCTAGGTTCCATCTAGGATCCAAACTTTTTTGAATCATATAATAATATAGTTTTTTTTTGATGAGTCCGATGGGACGGTTAGCCGACACGACCGGGCGAGATCAGGCGCAGAACCCACTATTTCACGTGCCTTCCGAAACACGGAGGAGCTGAAGATGTTTCGTACCGTAATTTGGTTACCCATCATAGGACTGACCACAGCCAACGTTGCTTAACTTTCTTTAGCAATCGTTCGCTGAGCGCACGCGCCAATGCACCACCAAGCTCAGTAAAGAGAATATTCATTAGCAGTAAAGACGGTCCAGTGTGACTCTCAACTACAAATCTGTAAATTTCATCAAACGATATGTACCTACCTACCACTGGTAGGTAGGTTACCACATAGTTAAATTGTCAGTTACCGACCAGCGCGTTGACGGTGCGTGAGTAGCAGCGGTCGCGCCACGTCGCCGCCTTCCGTCGCCGTCCATACGCGGTTCGGCCACTGCCGCTGCTCCGCATCCTACAAGCCATTGAATCATACAAGAATCAAAGAAAACGGCACAACTATCTACCTAAATAGGTAATTCGAACTCCGCAATTGTTTCAGGAGGTCACAAACTCGTACGACCGACTGTTTTCCGATCTTCCAAATATAAAAATTATTATTTAATTTTAGTCTGTAAGAAAAGCGTGAGGAAAGCCACTGTGGTTAACGACCGCCATCCTTTAATATTCGGAAATATTTGTTTACACTTCATGATAACTGACCTAAAGCTCCGAGCTATTTAGTTTCATAAAAATTTACCGAGTTATTCGGTTTCATAAAGGTCGAAACTTCCTCGGTCGACACTTTCCTACCAACAAATAAAACAATATTTGAGGTAGGTAGTGGTTGTTTTAAATTAGTCATATTCGCTTTTATTTCAATTTAATTTAAATATTTCAGCTACCACGCGCTCATTTTCTTAAAATTCCCTTATGCACTTTCACTCATCATTGCATATGATTGATCCAAAGTCATTAACACAACTAAGCGGCTATATGGTGACTTTGAGTGTGATCTCTACAATCAGTAAGGTAGTTCGGGGCAGTACAGAAAGAAGATAATGACTGCGTGGGTACAGGTGCCGGCAAACATCTTGAACAATTCCACAGATAAAAAATACATGCGCAGTAAAAGCTTTTGTACTAAATAATGCAACTGCGCATGTATTTTTTGTCTGTGAAATTTTTCAAGATGTTTGCCGGCAGCTATAACTTAGGGCAGTACTAAATTGTCGTCTGTGGTTTTTACGATTTCTTCTATCTCTCACCAGTCACCACCCTACACTTGTTTGCGCGGTGACACAATTAATTCTCCTAGTTTCAGTTTAATAATTAACCAGTATAGACTCACCGGAACGAAGTCCAATATGTACTCAGTGGTATCGTTGACTACGATCGTGTGCGTCTCGTCCAGCGGCAACCTGCGACACCTCACTTTTGTACCAGAACTAGGTCACACACCTATATTGTGTGTGTATTACACATTTGCTGATAAGCGATTACGGATGTTATGGTATGGGTTTGGGTGGGTAATGCGGATTTAGTCGCAAGCTTAAGGCCGTTTGACCAGCATCTACGACACCGGGACGCCAACGACAAAGAGATGACGTATTTGACGTCCCGGTGAGAAACGGCCTTAAGCTTCGGTAACAGCCGCACAGCTTAACATTAGGAGGGCCGTATGTTTGATAAAAAGAAACCCTGAATACATTGATTGTCGTACTACAAACCATCACTGTCACATTTTGAGATACACAATTAAGGGATCATCCGAACTCACTGTAGACGAACGACAATAACTCCGGAGCGCGTGTTGGCGGCGGCGCCGGCGAGCAATGCGCACAACAGCGCGATTTCTCGACCCATGGTTCGCGAAGCACTGGCGCCCTATCACTCACTATCTATATTTTTATTATTTCACACTTCCCCACGTAATTTTATCGCACCTTATCGGCCCTAGCCCATTTGGCAAACAACTCATTGAATAAGCAACTTTCTTCAATATCCAAAACTCCGGAATCGCTGCGATAAGAAATGTGGTTATAGATACAGATTACTTACACAGAAATTATGTTAAGCGTAGTCGAATAGGTTGTTCTGTTTAAGTGGATAATAATGATAACAAATTTATTGTCATAATTACATCATTAGAGCCCCTAGCGATCTAGCCATGATGGCTTAATAAAAGATATGGATTTGTTATAAAAAATTAGAATTTGTATCACCTTAAGAGGAGAATATTGTAGCGTAGCAGATATATTATGTTTTACCCTAATTCATTATTTTCTGCAAATAATTAAATGATCAAACGAACTTACCTGAAGTGAAGTTCGATCTTAATTATCCTGTCTTCGCCGAAGAGATTTATTTCTTAACCATGTAGTAGCCCTGCTACGCGCTAACCCTATCGCACAAGTTTTAAAGTCAGAGAAAGAAAACCACTATATCTTCCTCTGTCTAATCACACCTGACAAGCCTCCGCAGTACCGACCTCATTCTTTTTAGAGAAATAGAGCAACATTGATATATAGGGGGATAAGATTCAGGGAGGGAGGGACCTTAAATCTCTTCGGCGAAGACAGGATAATTACGTATTTCCATTTTTTTTTTTTGCGCCACTAGCAAAAATTTCAAAACAACAAAATATTGTGAACAAAAAACTAATCAACCGACAGTATTATTTTAAGTACTTAATAATAATTATAATTGTGACAAAGATTCAATAAAATTGGTTTCAGAACTAATATACCGGTCTGTTATAAAAATCAGCAAATACAGCTGATCTTTACGAACATCCTGCGGTCTTTCTAATTACATCGACGTTGAGGCCAGCACGAGACGCCGCCTGATGTTGATGCGTGTCTCGCTCGCTCCGAATATTGAGATGTCAATGCCACTATCGCACATGATCTGCTTTATCCAGCGCCCAATGGGTTGAGAATTTGAGATGAAGCAGGTCTACGTGGTTTCTTATGTGTGAGGATCAGGTTTGTTCTGAATCTGAGCGAATTGAAGATGATACAGCAATATATCTTAATACCACTGATGCTGGACAAATACCGGGATAATAAAGGGATAAAAAAAAGTAAGTTTAAAACCGGTTGAGCTTTGCCAATTGCTTATGTTTTAATTAAATTTGTAAGTGTTATAATTACTCGATCTTCATATGCTTTATTAATATTTCGTATTTTTGTTAGAGAAATTGTATGCGTCCTTGGTCCAGCTAATAACATGACTAACTTCTTACTCATTTTTTCAAGATTAATTGTATCATTCTCAAATCGTTTAATAGTCTAATACTATAATACCAGGGGGCTACTGCCTAACTAATAACGATCACTTTCTATCGTGACATTAGAACAATAGTTCTACCTAAACTTCAAAATTTCAAAACACATTAACAGAAATTCCAACAAAAATGTAGTATTTACATTTAAAAAATTCTGTTCTATTCTTTTTACAAAATTCCCACCATATCTTTAGACTAGAATTATATTATGACCCGGTGTTATGTGATATCGAAGATAACATCTAAGGCTGTTTCTGGCACGTCATGAAAGCTTTCCCGGAAAATACACACGCTGGCAGGGAAAGGTGACGGCGCAGATGGTGTACCATCCTGAAAGGAAGTAAGTAGATCTTTCTTGGAGGAAATATCACAATCTCTGTGACACCCAGGGATATGAAAAGGGGATACCATGGTTAAGAGGGCTATAGTTGAACAACGATAATTCCGGTGGCTTAATCAGTAACTATTTTGTTTATCGTTTTAAAAATTAGTTCAAACGGTGTTAAAGCGTAAAAATAAAATTGCGACTAATCTACTGTTTAAACGCGTCAATATCATAGGCAAAGGGATCCCTTTTCCATGAAATATACGCGGGACATTTTGCATTACTACGAGATGCAAATAAGTTTAAATGTTTTAATTTTTAAAAGTTGTCGGATACCCAACTGCCACTCTGTGTCGAAGTTTATTTTTCTCGATTCACTGTCAGCTTCTATATTTAACGAGTAACGAATATAAGACGCGAAAATAAATATACCTACTTTTCTCACACCAGTCCCAAATCATTTTAGTAACTTGACTTAAGTGTTCTCCCCATTCTATTTATATAGAATATGGCAGTGGTGTTATCGACACTTAAAAGACTACCACAATTAGCGACATTTTTAGCAAATGAAATTAGCCCACAATATACAGCGAGTAGTTCCAGTCAGTTTATATGATTGGTTCGCTCGATGTTGGTTCAGAAACCACCAGTCTTTTCGTTGGCACAAGCTGCACCCTAGCCTGCTGTCGAAGCGTCCGTAAAAATTGCGAAATTGTACCTACGACTTTTTATTCAATTAACTGCCAATGGAATATTGATCTGCCACCAATGGAGATCATCATATTATTATAAAATATCTGTAATTGTAATAAAAACGTCGTAATTGTTAGTATTTCTAAGAAGAGCACTTTTTAGTGATTTTGTGTATATATATACTACCCATATACTACAGCCGACATGCTGCCGTAGAAAACGTTCAAAGAACCTTATTCGAATTCTGTTAGATTTAAATATATTTTTTATGTGTATAATAAATTTTTGTGGCTTGAATCTGGTAATTGTATGTTATTTTATTAGAGTTTAAAATAAAATCTAAAAATTTACAAAGCTTTTCTGGTATTAGACTAGTTTTTTTCTTTTTTTAATTAATAACTAACCCTAATCGTGTCAGACATTAAATAGTTCTTTTTGCGTTCTCTAGGCACTCTCCAGCAGAGTTTGCTAAACACAACATATAGATATCTCACTGATAGCAGACCATAAGATCTTAAATGAGTAAGAGCTGGCTGTAATATTTTTGTGAAATATATCGCGCGGAACATAGGCTAAACGGGAGTGCTAGAAACTCGTACAAAATATCATGAAAATAAAAGCGTAAACATGTTTTTTTTTTTTGATTTGTGAATCGGCAGCAAAAATTAAGCTTCCTTAATATCAATATTAATCACGTCTTCGGTCATAAATCTAGTAGCCGTTCTGATATCTTCCATTTTGAAATGAGATACCTACTTCGACTTCGAATTCAGCTTTTTAGATTTAATATATACACGGTTATTTTTTTATCATACTGGAAAATTTTAGAGGCAGCTCGGTAGACGCTAGACGACTCATATCAATAAAAAAATCATGTGGTTATATTTTTTAAATTTTATCCGCCAATAATATTAAATTATAGACATTGTTCTTGTTTACTACAAGATAAGGTAAGATTATGAATGAATAAAGCATTTACTATTACGGGCTTAGGAAAATGCGGCAACGTCGCATTATTAATTCAAGCAAGATCAATCTACAACTCGTTTGAAATAAGAGTTATTATTGCACTAGACACTACAATAGTGAAAGACAGAGACAGTCGGCGCCGGCGGCGGCGTTTTGTTGTCTGCTGTCGCTTGTCGGCACGAGCCGGCCGGCTTTAGTTCGCCAGGCGAACTTTGCCTTTGACCCAGGCGCGTGTGAACGTATCGCGATGTCGCGCCCGCGCCTGATGCGCGGCAATCGGGCGCATTCGGAATTTTTGTTTCAAGTTAACACATCTCGCGAATACACAGACCTTACTCCGGTAGACCGTAGACTTTTACTTGTGAAGTGAAATTAAGTGTTTGGTGTAAGAAAGTGAACCCACAAATGTAAGACTTGGAAGCGAAAACTGCATTTCGAGACGTTAAACACTAACCAAAGTGATATGTTGTTGTGGTCATGTATAGTTTTAAACGTGCACGACTATGTATGAGTTAGAGGACTTCCTTTAAATTTAGAACTCTTTTGTTATTAGAACTAAAGTTGATTTAAATTGTTTCCTAGGTAGGTAAGTATTTAAAGTTGATTCGAATTTTTTAACTACGCCAAAACAACCTACCATAACCGTAATACCTACCTAGTACTGTTTGTTTTCTTTAAAAACTTTGTTTTGCCGGTCCTAAGTAGGCCCGTAAAGTAGGAAGGTGAAATTGTGATCAACTCAGTGATGACTTTGAATCGGCGACGTTGTTGCCAGTTCGCGTTCATTCAATGTTTTGCCTACAACTTCACTCAGTGTCCATACCAGTGCAGTATTTTTTGGATATTTTAGATAATAAATATCTAATTAAACAGGTGAGTAAATTTTATTATTAATGGTTAAATAATTCTTCTACCGTGTCCTGAAGCCACCCTTAAAATAACCAGGGTGATAAAAAAATAACCGTGTATAGAGCACATGCTTTTAGGAATAACGAAGATATCATAAACGAATTGTTTTGCTGTCGGGTTACATCTCCTAATAGCTTTTATTTCTAATAAATGATTTAATTCGAGAGAAATTGCTATTCACTCACTTTTTGAAAATGAACGCCGCGCACGGCTGTATGGATTTTGATAAGGTTCCTCAATAAATGAAATCCTTGACACATTGTCTAATATAAACCTATCGCTAGTGATAGTTCACCACTCATTGACTAAATTAATATTTTAAGCGGCCGGCATGTACTTGCGGCTGCGCGCTCAGGTAGCGCGATTGTTCGATGACCGTTGTGATGCGACGCGACTGGCTGGTGCCTCGGCGGTGCCAGCGGCAGCGGCGGCGGCGGCGGGGCTGGCTGGCGACAAGCTGGCAGCGGTGCGAACGCGGCTGCTCGCCGTCGATTCGCTTGTTAGTATGACGTCTTTGACTGTCTCGGCCCACCGGCTCGATGAGGGTAGGATTGGCCGCTGCTTTGCTGTCGCGTTCGGGACGATGAGCCTTTCAAGTTTAAATGACTCTTAGATGAAATTGGTGTCTGTAATAATTTACTGGTCTTCTTGATACTCTAAATGGCAAATAGTCCATTCTTCTGTTTTTAATTAATAATAAAAGAGTATAATATGATATTGATTTATCTATTAGGGGAATAATCACGGATCTACGGGTATCCGTTTCTATATAATGAGAAACAGCTAATAATTTACCTGCATCGTTCAACGTAACTACATCTGGAATATTAAGATTTTTCTTTAAAAGACACGATTGTGCCCTTCCCAGTGCTGAAAGTGCTTTACCGAGTTGATTCTGTTGTCTACCAACATAGCACTTACTTCCGAATTAGAGTTCGGCCTTTCGCCATAGGTACTATAGTACATTGATTTTTTTTTAATGCTCGTCTTTGGTCACTTTTGGAAACCGTTTTGCAATAGGACTTGAAACCTGGCCGCTACATCGGTTTGTAAGTCATCAGTTATCACCATATTGGTTTGTATGTGAAAGATACTAATAAATATTTAATGAGAATTTAGGCAGCACAAAAAATATTTTTAAATAATTCCGATGAATGCAACGGAAATTTTTAAAACAGCGGGGAAAAAAGGGCAGCCCCTATATTTTCCATTAAATACATATTACGAGTATTACTCGTTGAATGCAACGAGAACATAATAACAATATGATCCGAAGAATACAACGGACATAAAAGTGATTTCCGATGAATGCAACGGAAATTTTTAGGCAGCGGGGAAAAAAGGATACCCACATTTTCCATTACGAGTATTACTGCACGTGGTCGCGCCGCGCGCGTACTCGGCGGCCCAGGCGAGCGGTGTCCACCCGCTTACTCGTTCAATACAACGAGAACATAATAAAATATTATCCGAAGAATACAACGGACATAAAAATGATTCCTCGTTCAATACAACGAGAACATAATAAAATATTATCCGAAGAATACAACGGACATAAAAATGATTCCCGATGAATGCAACGGGAATGTAAAAAAGTATTCTTCTGGTTGCACATCATTTTCGCCATCATCTGAGTACAAAATGTGCCTCCGGCTTGCCCCTACGTTTTTTTTTTCGTATCTCTTCATCTTCCTTAGCCATTTATCTTCTTCGGATTCACAGTGTTTTCGTTTAGGCATACTTAACAAATAAGCAAATAACCGTAAATTTATACCTTTTTTTTTACGTAGGTTACCTACACTCATGCACAAATTATATTACTGTTACACTCATGCGAACGCCGCGCGCGCACGGACAAGAATGAGATCGGTACTGCGGAGGCTTGTCAGGTGTGATTAGACAAAGGAAGATATATGGATTTCTTTCTCTGACTTTAAAACTTGTGCGATAGGGTTAGCGCGTAGCAGGGCTACTACATGGTTAAGGAATAAATCTCGGAGGCGAAGACAGGATAATAGTAGATTACCCAATAAGTGAAAAAAATGTGAATTCTTTTCGAGGCACTGAGTTGTATCCCGAGAGGAGCGAAGGATTCTAGAATAGAATCCTGAGCGGATCAAGGGATACAAGAGCCGAGATGAATTTATTTTCACGCGTTAGGTACTCTACTTTTTATCATTGACTGCGAGAAAATAATAACTCTGTGATTATGAATAAATTTTTATTACGGGTAACATAAAAAGAACAATAGAAAAAAAAGAACTAGAAATCTATACTTACTAATATTATAAAGTTGAAGAGTTTGTTTGTTTGTTTGCTTGAACGCGCTAATCTCAGGAACTACTGATTCAAATTGAAAAATTATTTTTGTGTTGGATAGTCCATTTATCGGGGAAGGCTTTAGGCTATATAACATCAAGCTACAACTAATAGGAGCTGAGCATTAATGACAAATGTTGCAAAAACGGGTAAAAAATATACGGCGAAACGTAGTTCGCTGGCACAGCTAGTTAATAATAAAATTAGAACAGTTTTTGAAACTTGAGTTATTAGGTGGTTTTTAGTACGTTTTTACAGTGAGAATCTGCAATCTCATTGGTGTGGTTGATCCCAGCTGGGCTACAAAAAAAAAACTGAAAAATAGATTGTTTGAGTATGCCGCTATAATGTCTAGTTTGTCGGCAAGTTTCAGAGTTTGTCGCTTGCGTGTGGCCCAGCTGGGGTAACGTTATCCCAGCCGGGCCACACAGATCTCGAAAACGAAACGACCTAGTGAAAATCTGTTTGCTGATATATACATAGGCAGCAGTTTGTCGGCCAAGTTTCAGTTTTCATCGGGCTCGCGTTTAAGGGGGCTGTATGGCCCAGCTGGGGTAACGTTTCCCCGCCAGCCGGGCCACACAGATCTCCAAAACCAAATGATATAGCGAAAATCTGATAAAGATAAGCGGCAGTTGGTCAGAGTTTGTCGGACAAGTTTCAGAGTTTGTCGATCCACCATTTCAGAGCTCACCTGCAGCAAAGTTGCTGCAACTGAGCTAGCTGGATCTCGAAAACAAAGCGACGTAAAGAAAAACTGTTTGCTGGAATAGTGAAGCGGTGGTTAGTCGGAGGTTGCCGAACAAGTTCCACAGTTTGAGACTTGCGCATTTCCGAGATATGTGTGGCCCAGCTGGAGAAGCGTTACACCAGATGGGCCATCTGGATCTCGAAAAAAAAAACGACCTAGCAAAAATCTGCTTACTGACAAGATAGGTGGTAGTTTGTTGATACATTCTTCAAAGATTGTCGACGCCCCAATCCAAAGAACGAAAGAATTCTTTATTTGGGTAAATAGTCTAGGAGCCTGGAGGCTCAAATGTGCGAGGTTTAGTTATTTTTTATGTTTTATGTACTATGTAGGTACTTACTTACAATGAGAAGTTAATGTAAAATAGTTAAATGAATTCAGTGATGAAACAGTAACCGTTAATATTTAAATGAGTAATGCAACGCAGCAGTCAACGCGCGTTTGTTGATTTGCTTCACTCAATTCGTGAGGTACCCACCTTTCAAGCTTTTTCACCTTTCCAATTTGCTTCAAGTGGATTAAAACAGTTTTATCACTATCATCGCAGCTTGCAGCTAACTCGGACGTGGTTTGCGATGGATCCGCTTCCACAATAGCCTTAAATTCTTCATTATCAACTTGATTTGGTCTCCGGCCGTCCACAGGGCTTGTTCTGCAGGTCGAAATTTCCAGAACGAAAACGTTGGCACCAAAAACGCACTGTGTTTTCTTTTGCGGCACTGTCGCCATACACATCATTAATCCATCGAGTCGTTTCTGCAGCACTGGTGCCACGGTGGAACTCGTACTCGTAAATAACGCGATATTTCCAGTTTTCCATTTTGTAAACTCAGGACCCGTAGCATGACCCCAAAAATACGATATGATGAAGCTGTTTATCGGGCCCCAGCGGCCCCACGTTGGGCGCCAGTGTGACGTAGCGGTGGTACTTGCTTACTGGATCTATGGGAACCGGAGGAAGTCCTAAGTCTTACGTCAGCGCGGGTTGTAGAGGGTATACCTACGCCGGTGAGAAGTGAGACTCGAGACACACAATCACCTACATTTTATTTATAATCGAGCTTATTCTATAGCGTCGAGTTTCAAAGTACACACCTACCAGACTCTATACAAACTCTAAAATTCCTAACCGGTGCGGGGAAATGAAACGGAACGCACGGCACACGCGAGTGCCCTATAGATAACTCACTAGCTTCTGCCCGCGACTTCGTCTGCGTGGACTTCAGAATTGGGTCTAAAGCTTTGCTCGTTAACAATTTTTAATCTTCCCACGGGAACTATTTGAGAGATCATTAAGGACATGTACTTTTCCATAGCATAGGTGACATGCATACCAAATTTCAAAGCTGTCTACCCACGGCTTAGCTCGTAAACAATTTTCATTTTCCCTCGGAAACTACTTAAGGAATCGGGATAAAAGGTAGCCTATGTTCTTTTCCATGTCAAATGCTACATGCATGCCAAATTTCATGCAAATCCGTTCAGCCGTTTTTGCGTGATTGAGCAACAAACATCCAAACATCCACACTTTCACATTTATAATATTAGTAGGATTATTATGCTGGAGATACACAGTTAAATTATAACAATATGCATACCGTTGTCGTAGCTCAGTAATTATTAAAAGATATTAGTGGTCAATTAACAGTCTTATGTGTAGGTTGAAATAGGTAATTTAGATTACGCTGCTCAGCCGCGAGACACCTAGGGTATTCTGCAAGGCTGGCGAATAGACTTAATCTAGACCGCTGCGCTTCTCTTGTGAGGAGGCTGGTATCGGCTCAACGCGGCGGACACAAACAGATAAACAAACATCGACCAAGCGCCTATCGTGAGAGAAAGGCTGCTTAGGTCTCAAGGACGGACAATTATATCTAGGCTACGCAGCTCAGTCGCGAAATGCCTAGAGCATTCAACAGGTCAGGCTTATCTACTTCTTACAACTAAGAATCGTGCACACAATAATTCAATCGCAGGAGCTTTGGTATGCTGGCGCTTGCCAAGATAATAGCTAAGAACAAAACGTAGTAATAAAACAAAATAGAAATCTCAACGAGTGAGCCACCACTCTCGTACGCAGGTAATTACGGTTTTCTCGAAAATAGGGATCACTACCTGAATCTATAGTCTATTCAAGATAAGGTTTCGGTGACAGGTCGAAGTTCTCCGTTGCATGCATACTAGTTTCCGTGATTAAAAATATTATGTAGTACATTACTGCCGCGGTCTATAACGACTACTTTGCTGGTCGCGCTAATGATGGCCGACAGCGCAGCTCCAGGCCGACACAGCGCGGTCAGCGTGCAGCACTTGATGGACGAGCTGAGATAAGAGGCCGAGACCGTGGGTCGAGCACGACGTCCACTAAGATCCATTGAAAATATCCATCGATGGATCTTTTTCCACTTTTGTGTCCACTTTAATACATTATTGAGAACCGCTATGCATAATGGATTTTTGTGGACGAACGGGTGTCTAAAAATCCATTATAGGGCAATGATACACGTAAAAATAATGGATATTTTCATTTATGAAACTAGAATAATAAGATAAGAAACTTGCGATCTTTGGCTTAAGCAAAAATAAAAATGAGCAGAATGAAGAGGTAAACGGTCAGGGACCATCTAGTACAACCTGTCTAGCGATTTCCTTGTTTAAAAGAATCGGAATTTAGTAAGTGGCAGGCAAGTCACAGACGTTGAAAAGGCAGGTGATCGAAGTCTCTTCTGATCGGAGATCTGTACCCCTACGCACGCCTCATAAAAAACCGGCCTTAGGTGTAACAATTGACATTAAAAATATTTTTTCTTTTTTCATTTTTAATGATTTCCTTCCGATGTTAAAACTAAGCATCCATATACAATTTACTTCATTCATTAAAAAATACGTATCTACCACGTTACGATATGTTCCCAACAAGTTTACTACAAAAAAATATTTTACAAAAAATAAAAACCGACTTCAAAAACACTGAAAAGTTAAAAATAATATAAGAATAGGTACAGACAACATCACACTTCTATATTGAAGTCGGTGACAAACGATGATCTCTTAGAAAGTCTTAAAATTTGGCACCCCCTTGTAATTGCATCCTGTATATCCATATTATTATATGTATACATATAAAATTCTCTTATCACATTGTTTGTAACTCCTTCATCGTCAGAGTACCTACCGTTACAATGTTTTGACTTCCAATAGCGACATCGCCATAAAATTGCACCTTGTTTATAAGTTGGTTTCTTGTGGTATTTATAACCATCGCATAACACCATTTTTTTACATTTAATGTAATGGAAATCAGTATTTGATGATGCCATGATTATTCAACACCCTATAAAAACGTCGACCAAAGCTTGGCAATTGACATTGACAAATATGATATTTTACTATAATCATAGGCGTCATTACCTAAGTAGTTATAAATTACCTAAGTAGTTATAAAAAACACATAAAAATTATACATAACATCTCCCCATAAAAATTATAATACTTATTTAATTTTATTTAAGAGGATTGTGAAGTAATCGTGCGCGGCGCGAGTAGGTATTTTCTAAAATGCTATCTGTTTCACACCGCTCGGCCTCCCGTCTGGCGTTTACACCACAAATACAACACGCGCAAATTCTCACGCACACAACGACAGCAGCGCGCGACTCCTCGGCGCGAGAACTCGAGATCATTATTTTACCGTTTGTAATGTTTTGCGTTGCTTAGGTATTCCTGACTGCCTTTCCGCTCGTAACTTTGCCTTCGTTATTTTCGTTTTTCGTGAGGGAATTTTGTTTTCCCGTATGAAAAATTATTTTATAAACTTTTATTACTCAGTGATAATATAGCATTCTATTAGTCAAATTTTTTTTTAATCAGCCTAGTAGTTTTTAAAAATAAAAAAATATAATAAATAAAAATAGCTTTATTTCTAAAAATCATTTTAACAATAATTACGCCGAGACTGCTGGTAAGTGGTAACAGTCGCCTATAATACATGTAGCTCCTGTGAGATTTGCAGCAAAACTGCAACCCCCACAAGAATCACAGTGTACGTTGCCAACTTGTGACACCAGATATAAAGACACAGTACCCAGTAATTTCACTGCCATATCTTACCCTTCAAACCGGAACACAGCAATGCAAGCACTGCTGCTTTGCGGCTTAAATAGGTAAGACGGAGGTACCTAAGCAGACGACCCTAGTCCTAGTACAGAGTCTCCCTCCAGTAGTACAGAGTCTCCCTCCCCAGTGAGCACTTCCCAGCTCACTTCCCAGTGAGCTAGTTTTTGAGTTTATTCTTTACAAACAAAAATACAAATCTTCTTTCTTTATAATATTTTAGTAGATAAGTTTCGTAAATTATTTCAGTATTCCTTTGAAATTTATAGTGTAGGCACTTACTTGGTATCACTACCAAGTCCTACTTTATAGGACTGAGCTGTTATTTGTTATGAAAGTACCTATCTACCGTACATTTACCTGTCTAAAGAAAATGACTTTTTGTAAGATGAGTGTTATACTGAATTAAAATGATTTTCATTTGAGATGTGAATCAATAATGGATCCTTTTATGAAAAAAATAAACACTAAACATAAAATGACATTTACAATTGTTTAAAAAAGAACAGACCTCTTGTTAACTTAAAAATAAATAACAAAAAATCAATTATTTTAGATAGATAAATTAATACTTTTACATACAAACTAAATAGGAGCAGGGATTTAAAAAAAATAAAGTAATAATTATGCATCAAATAAAAAATACCTCTCATTTTTATACACTAATCTTGGGTAGTTATACTAATAGTCTTAGAATTCTAATTTTTACCACCTCCGTGGTCTAGTGGTTGAGGCCACCGGATGTTGATCGGGAGGTCCGTCCGGCGGGGTTCGATTCGTCGGGTTCGTCCGGACTACAAAAACACTGAAAAGTTAGAAATAATATAAGAATAGGTACAGACAACATCACACATCATTATTGAAAACGGTGCCAAATTTTAAGACTTTCTAGAAGATCATCGTTTGGCACCGACTTCAATATAGAAATGTAATGTTGTCTGTACCTATTCTTACACTATTTTTAACTTTTCAGTTTTTGAAGTCCGTTTTTATTTTTTGTAAAATATTTATATAGGGTATCCCTCGATTTTCATAGGATCATCAGAACCTGACTTTGGTGACCTAGGGACCACCCTAGGAGTATACTCTACCGAATACAAAAAGAATTTTGAAAATCGGTCCACAATTGGCGGAGTAGTCGCGTAACATACACACAAAACGGTTGACACGGTTAGCGCAGAGGTCGAGCGATCGCCTACTGCGCAACAGGTCGCGGGTTCGATTCCCGCACGGGACAGATGTTTTGTATGGCCTACAGAAATTTATTCCGGTCTGGGCGTATGTGCATGTGATATTCTATGTTTGTAACTGCACCCACGACACAGGAGAAAATCCTAGTGTGGGGCGACGTTTTTATAAAAAAAAAACACGTTGGACGCACCTAAAAATTTAAGGATTTCCCTCCATTTTTATGGGATCCCATCATCAGATCCTAACTTTGGTAACCGTGGGACCACCATTGGAGCATAATCTTGAGAATACAAAAGAATTTTGAAAATTGGTCTGCAATTGGCGGCGTAATCGCGTAACATACACAAAAAAAAAACACACGCATCGAAATGAGAAACTCCTTTTTTGAAGTCGGTTAAAAAATACCAATTAGTATATGTAATGAGCTGCTTTAAATGTTATAGTTAAAATGAAGAAAAAAAACTTCAAAACCGTACGAAGGGTGCCTTCTTCCCATATATGCCAACCCTGCCTACCCTACATACTCGTATATTATTTAGGTACTTTGTCGTTTGTATTTTTTATACAATCGTAGATTCCATAACGCGAGTAAAACCGTAGAGCCCAGCTTTAGAGGAATAAAATTCAAATAAAATAATATTAAAAATAACGCTACTTGCATAGTCTATTACACGTTTTTAGCTGCTCCAACTTCATACATTGCATAACAAATACCTATCACAAGAAACAAAATACGAATTTATTTTGAGTTGGTTTCTTTATGGCACATATTTATTATAACAAACAACTACTTACATAGGTACTTACATTTTTTCCTTTTTTGGTTTTGGGAATTTACAGTAAAGTTAACAGGCTACAGGAAATAAAATCTTTAAAATAAAACACTAAAATCAATAAACGTATTCAAAAAGATATTAACTTTTTCATGTATAAGGTATTTTTGAAGATTAATAATTCCGACTTGAGTAATAACTTTCACTATTGATCGATATATCGATATTACTTTCTCCTCCCTAGGCGACAATAACTACGATAACATTATGTCACATCACTAGATTATGCCCCATTATACCCCTGCCCCCGACCCGTATCGTGCGATAGAGAGAGTTGCAAGAAATGGTCGAAATTGCCTACAATTCCTGTTTGAAATATTGTTACGGGCGATAACTGTTTTACCCCCCTAAACCTTTATGAAATTAGATGCTTTTGGTCTCATTAGATTCGGTATACCTTAATCTATGTTTGTACGTTTTGCTTTTTTTGTAATTCAGTATAATTTAGTCAAAAAAAGACAAAAATGCTCAAGGTAGTTTTTAAGTCGAAAATATAGATATTTAGATGCTAATAACTTATATTCTGAGCAATATTTCTTCAAAATCAAAACGTACAAACCTAGTTTTTCATTATATCTACAAGATTTCCAAAAATTATGAAAATTGGACTATGTTTAGAGGGAGAAAAGCGTTATCGCTTTTTGTATGAAAATTTACAGCTTCACAATCCTCTTAAACTATCAAAATTGCCCACCTAAAACTGTTCTAAAAGGGAATTTTCAAAAATTTGACAATTAAATTCGATTGATATGACAAGTTATTAAAGTTGACACATTCTTTTCGGTTAAATGAATATTATAATTTTTATGGGGAGTTATTATGAGACACGTTGTAAGTATTATGAATATGTCAACAATTTTATTAATATGTTGGTATGAAATCACACGAAAATATGCTTAATTTTCGTTGCGAGAGAAAAAAGTCATAATCTGTAGTATTACATTTTTTTCCATGATAATAAAAATATGATTGGGCTGTATGGGCTTGGTTTCCTTTGCACTAATTGAAAATTAAAAATTATAACTAAGTGCTAGGCTGCTCTATTAACCCGTGGAGACCCGGGCCCCTAATCAGGCGGTCTGTACGGACGCCCGCGTTAACTTATTGTTTGATTTGTTTTTTATTCATATTATACTCATTTGCTTCCAATTCAATTTAATTCAAAATCTTTTATGCATACCATAATGTGTAAAATAGGTGGTTCACAAAAAATAAGATCACTAAGGACCCGTTGGGCACGCAATCGTTGAACAAGAGAGAGGAAGCTTATTATTATTAGGTACCTACTATTGTTTTATTTACAGATCATAAAGCTAAATTATACGAAGATCACGGCAATTATAAATATTTGAATAAATAGATAACATTAAACAATATTTTAATATGAAAGGTTTTTATTTATATGGTATTATTATTACACTGAATTTCATAATTAATTCCAGTATTACGTCTTTCATTATTTCCTCGCAATTATTGAGAAAAGCACTATACATACCTCGGCGGGAATGGGATTGCCGGACTCGTAATAATTGTCAAGGCCTCGCTCACGCTCGGCCTTGAAAGTATTACTCGTCCGGCAATCCCTAACTTCCCGGCCTCTGCAGTAATGTACTATAAATTGAAACAGAACGACAAGGTCGACTTTGCTCAAACAAGGTTGTCAAAATAATGATCACATTACATGCATTTTTGAGTAAGAAATATAACATCTCCTTGAAACCATAAAATAGAAACATGAATACCTATCAGTCCAGTCATGTCCAGTTAAATATAATTATTTATAATTCTGAAAAAATATTTGGTTAATGATATATTTGAATCGGAACATATACTTTACACAAATATTTTATTTATAATTGTTTTTTTAAATTACAATTTTATTTAACTGGACTGATATTCTTGTTTTTATTTAACGTGGGATTAATTATTGCATTTTTGATAAAAAATAACCTAAAGGGATAAGTTATATTTTTAATCACGAAAACTAGTATGCATGAAACGAAAAATTTGACATGTCAGGGGAACCTTTTTATGTTGAAAAGACTATAATCGGACACAGAGATACGCACGGACTAATAGAACCTAGACGAAGCAAAACCGGAAGGCACAACGGGTGCAGCGGACGGGCGCATTACCGCCTTTTTATTCGAAGGTTCCGGAACGGCTGATAGATGATTACTGCACAGAACACATGGATTACTGCCCGTTGTGGTGCTGCGCACGCGCTTATATAAACTTGCGCGTGAGGCGTAGGTATCGTATTGATGCAGGGCCGGACTCAGGTGTGGATTCGGTGCGGGCACAAGGGCATACTTCGGCTGCGTGTTTCGGTTCGTCTGGCGGGGTGCGTTGTGCATCGTTACATTTCCCCTCTTGGCAGGAGGATTTTTTCTAGAATTGGAAAAATCACCAGCAAACATATTTTTCTATGTCATTTAGTTTTGGAGATCAGTGTGGCCCGGCTGGGGTAACGTTACCCCAGCTGGACCACACAGCCCGTTCACAGTTGTGAAAAATAGATTGAAGCGTCGGCAAACTCTGAATCTTTGAATAAAGTATCGAAAAACTACCACCTATCTATATCAGTAAATAGATTTTTGCTATGTCTTTTCGTTTTCGAGATCCGTGTGGCTCAGCTGGGGTAACGTTACCCCAACTGGGCCACACATATCTCAGAAGCACGCAAGCGACAAACTCGGAAATTAGCCGACAAACTACTGCTTTACTATTCCAGCAAAGAGATTTTCGCTACGTCCCTTTGTTTTCGAGACCCAGCTGGCTCACTTGCAACAAATTTGCTGCAGGTGAGCTCTGAAACGGTAGATCGACAAACTCTGAAACTTGCCCGACAAACTTCCGTCTATCTATATCAGTAAACAGATTTTCGCTATGTCGTTCCGTATTCGAGATCCGTGTGGCTCAGCTGGGGCAACGTTGCCCAGCTGGGCCACACAGCCCCCTTAACCGCAAGCCCGATGAGCACTACTTGTCCGACAACTTCGACAAACTGCCACCTATCTATATCAGCAAACAGATTTTCGCTATGTTTTTTCGTTTTCGAGATCCGTGTGGATCGGGTGGGGTAACGTTACCCCAGCTGAGCCACACATATCTCTGAAACGCGTAAACGACAAACTCTGAAACTTGCCGACAAACTCTAGACATTATAGCGGCATACTCAAACTATTTTTCACTGTTTTTTTTGGGGCCCAGCTGGGGTCAGCCGCGCGTCTACGGTCTTTGTCAGCTGTGAAAAAATAAAACTTGTAAGTCAATGCGATCAAAAGAAATGTTTTAATATTATATATTTTTGAGATTTCACAAGGGAATTAAAACCTAGCGCCCTTTCCGTTGACCTAGAACCATGAAATTTGGAAAACGCAAGTCTCATAACACATATTAAGAAAAACGTCTCAAAACCCTAAATATGTAGCTAGCACTTACATGAAAACGACTGAAAATGTCCGTTTATAAATAGGTTACCTAAGCATATGGTAAAAAAGTCATTTGATGCAACCTAAAATGAAACACAAGAATAACAGTGAAAAATAATTTAATGCGTGTAACGGTGGGTGCGTCACTTGCCGACGCAAGTATCGGTATCGGAGTCTGTGTCTGTACCGGTATCGGTGTCGGTATCGATACCGGGCGCGGTATCGGCTGCGGGCCCGTATCGCAGGCCGAGCTCCTCCACCACGGCCTCCATGGCGTCCGCGCACTTGTCCACCTGCCGCCGTGACAATCCCGCCGACAGACAGAACCTAATATAATAATATAGTTATCAAAAGATTTAAAAAGTGTACAGTGGGTGGACGGGTCGACATGGTATTCATAGCGCTCGCTAAAATATTTTTTTAATTTGAGTCTTAAATAACTAAGGTCCATAAAATATTGATTCTTTAATCCCGTAATAAATCCTCGTTTGTAGATTTATTCTTATTACAAAAAAAAAATATTTATAAATATTTTCCAAAAATATTGTTCACTGAAAAAGTAAAATGTACATCGAAAACTATAGATTGGTCAGTTCTAATGGGCTTGAGTGTAATCAGTAGTTATTTATTCAATACGAATTCTGAATAATCCTAAGCCCGTATAATAACTATATAAAAAAACTTGCACGCTTTTATTTACGCATAGAAAAAGTGCACTAAAAAGGAGAAAATATTTTTTTTCTTTGCTGCTATATGTGATCCAAACTACTAAAAAAAGCGTGAGGTGCTCATCATAATCCATTTCCATGGTGAGCGCCCCACGCTTGGATTTTTAGTCATAATGATTTTGGATTCAAGGTGTAATATTGTCTCTGAAGATGAGTGTGTGTATACATCGCGCTAACCTTCTAGTCTACTCTGAACATAGCAACGATTCATCGCATTGACGAAATATACATATAATTTAATTAAATTATATTGTCTGTCTACATCTATACAAATAAATAAAATTGAAGTGTCTGTTTGTAATATCAAATAACAAGTTTTTACTAAATGGGTATGAATGTATATCGGGTACCAATAACAAACACAATTTAAGACAATTTTTGCCTGTTTGTCTGTCTGTTTGTTCCCGCTAATCTTCGGAACGGCTGGACCGATTTTGACGGGACTTTCTCTAATAAATAGCTAATTATATAAGGTATAACATAGGCAACTTTTTATCAACTTCAACAGATGTTACTATTTCACGCAGACGAAGTCGCGGGCACTGCTAGTTAGTTATAAGTGGTGGATGAATGTCACATCACTTAATTTGTTTTAGCACGATAAAAATAAACTTGGTATATTTTATGTGCATGAGAAAGACGAGCGAAAAAAATTTAGAGCGAACTAGAAGTTTGGCGCGATCTCTACCTGTTACCTGATATATGTTTGTGTGAGTGTGTATCAAAGTGTAGGTACCTGATTTCTCTGCTAATGAGTGCGTTTGCAAGTGTGTGCATCGATATGCACGACCACCAAAAGACGATATGATAACGGTTTATCTCGGTGAACTGTCAAAATACAATAGGTTTTCATCGTACTTTGACAGTTCACCGCGATAAATCGCTTTATTATATCGTGTTTTGAAGGTCGTGCTACGGGGGCTGATGTGTTTCTGAATGTGTGTGTGTGGGGATGGATATACAATACGCATTGTACCTGATGCGCGCCTCGTTGAGCGGCGTGGCGGGGAAGCCGACGCCGACGACGGCGAGGCCGCGCTCGCGCAGGCGCTCCACGGTGGCGGCCATCTTGCTGAACGAGTACACCAGCACGGGCACCACGGGGGAGGCGGCGGCGCCCAGCGTGCGGGCGCCCATTAGCGCCAGCCGCCGGCGGAACTGCCGCGTGCGCCGACGCAGACGCCGCGTCAGAGCCTCGCCGTTTTCGCCCTGTTGATTTACGCATCCGTCGTAATTGATTTACGCATCCGTCGCTTAATGACCGTCAGTATGGGTTTCGTCCTAAACGGTCAACAGGTGACCTTCTAGCGTTCCTTTTGCACAAATGGGGTGAATCTATCGATAAGCGCGGCGAGTCTGTGGCTATTAGTCTCGACATCGCCAAAGCTTTTGATAGAGTCTGGCACAAGGCTCTCCTTTCCAAGCTTCCGGCATACGGATTGCCCGCTCAGTTCTGTACGTGGATTGCCAGCTTCCTCCACGAGCGTAGAATTCGCGTTGTCGTTGACGGCTGCGCTTCGCGGTTCGTGGCAGTGAATGCTGGTGTTCCACAAGGCTCCGTTCTATCCCCAGCATTGTTTCTTCTGCATATCAATGACATGCTTTCCTTGGGAAGTATACATTGCTATGCAGACGACAGTACAGTGCATGGGGGATATCACGGAAGCTCAGGGGCTGCTCGTGGCAATATTGATAGGGAGAGGCAGAATCTTATCATTGAGCTCAACAGGACGCTGGACCTCATCTCCGAATGGGGTTCCAACAATCTTGTCGAGTTCAATGCTAAGAAAACACAGGTGTGCGCGTTCTCGGCGAAAAGGTCACCTTTCCTCCCCCTTCCTTCTCTTCAGGGCACAACCCTTCACACACAGAGTAACATCACCTTGCTCGGAATGAACATTCGCTGCGATCTGAACCCCAGAGACTACATCGAATCCGTAATAACTGCTGCCTCACGGAAACTCGGTGTCCTAAACAAGGTGCGTAGGTATTTTGCGCCGGACCAACTATGCCTGTTGTATAAAACTCAGGTTAGGTCTTGCGTGGAATATTGCTCGCACCTTTGGGACGGCTCCGCTCAGTACCTCCTCGATGCTCTGGACAGATTGCAGCGTCGCGCTATTCGAATAATTGGCGATGTAGAGGCAACTAACACCCTCGAGCCTCTACAACTTCGTCGTGACATCGCCTCTCTTAGCGCCTTTTACCGAATGTTCCATGGGGAATGCTCTGAGGAGCTCTTTAACCTTATCCCTCCCTCTCCATTCCTTAACAGAAACACGCGTAAGGGCCTTCGGAGTCATCCGTACACTGTGTCCTCCTTTTCACACCGTACCAAGAAATTCCAAGATTCCTTCTTCTGTCGTTCATCCCACACTTGGAATTCTCTACCTGCGCACGTGTTTCCTCCATCCTACAACATGGGTTCCTTCAAAAGAGGTGTGAAAAAGCATCTTTTAGGCCGGCAAGGGGCGGGCAGGTAGGATAGTGGATGTCGTCCCTACTCTATCTGTCAACTCATTTGGGCCTCTTTCACCGCTTAACATCAGGCGGGAGGAGGTCATTTGCCGGGCCTTACATAAAAAAAAAAAAAAAAAAATGCCCCTATCCCAGGGACCGGATAACCCGTTCATTTGCTTAAGCCGTTCGAAAGGGTAACCCATTCGTATGGTAACCCAGTGAGCTCGGTAAGCCGTTCAACAGGTTTCCCAACAATAACGATAACCCGTAAAATAGGGGTTACCACCCACAACAATAATTTACCGCTTACCAAATCTTAAAGGTTTTTAGTGTTTATGCGCTTAACCGCTTACTGTTCGGGTTAGGGTAACCCTTTCCCTCACGCACACCGAGCGATTGAAATAGCACTGCGGGCGCAATAACGCCAGAGTTCGGTCGCGACCTTCGGCAAATATGCGGTGCAAAAGCAATCTACACGCGATATACGTAAGGTCTAAAATATTTTATACAAATTAATCAGCGTTTAGAACGGTAACCCATTTGGGGGTTTTTGATATCGGTTAGCGGTAACCCGAATTAATTCAATCGAAGGGATTAATGTGTAAACCGGTAAGCCGTTTGAAAGCTTACCGTAAGGCAAAGGGTTTAAAAACCCAGCATTATAAAATACCCCATCAAAACCCTAAGGTTACCGGCTATAACGGTAACCGGGTCCGGTCCCTGCCCTCACGTAGTCGACGTAGTCAATTCATTGTCTTTCTGACGTAGTCAGAAAGACAATGAATTGACGATTGTCGTAGTTGAAGTTCGCAACTCGTGCGACCTCTTTTAAACTTAGCGACCCAATATCTTACTGTTGTAAATGAAGAAGCAGACTCCCAGAATAGAATCCAGCTTGAATTTAATATCAGTTGGACTTACACCTTTCAAAATGAGAATATTGTATCACATATTTAAGAATAATTTTGTCCATGTTTGCAAAATCACTCCGAGCAATCTGGGGCATTGAGCTAGGGGATTCTAGTGGAACACCCCCTAATGATGGCTGTGAAACAAAAGGACGTATTTACTTCATTTTTCAAATAACGCGCCTGAAGATTCAAACGTTCGAATGT
The DNA here is from genome assembly GCA_963935595.1 of Schoenobius gigantellus. Lineage (NCBI taxonomy): Eukaryota > Metazoa > Arthropoda > Insecta > Lepidoptera > Crambidae > Schoenobius > Schoenobius gigantellus. The sequence goes on along the minus strand of OZ012541.1, from coordinate 40,148,430 downwards.
TTTCTTTCAACCAGCATTGCTATCTATGTGCAAGGTCGGCTATTTTTGGGACCAGCCTCGCATATTCAAAAGTTATTTATCAAGATACTAGTCCGATTATTACATTATCTATACAAATAAATAAAATTGAAGTGTCTGTTTGTAATGTCAAAATAACAAGTTTTTACTAAATGAGTATGAATGTATATCGGGTACCAATAACAAAAACACAAATTAAAATTTTTTTGTCTGTCTGTCTGTTTGTTCCCGCTAATCTCTGGAACGGCTGGACCGATTTTTACGGGACTTTCACTAATAGATAGCTAATTATATAAGGTATAACATAAGCTACTTTTTATCAACCTCAACAAACGTTACTATTTTACGCGGACGAAGTCGCGGGCACAGCTAGTAATTCATAAAACAGGGGAGACCTTATACCGGATGTAACGGAATACCGCAATAATATTTAAGGTTATTGATTAACAAAAAAAATATTTTATGACTATTCTTTGTATTTTTATTATATGCCTACTTTCGATTTAATACCCTAAACTGTTAAGCGTATTAAATCGAAAGTAGGCATATAATAAAAATACAAAGAATAGTCATAAAAACATATTTTTTGTTAATCAACAACCTTAAATATTATTGCGGTATTCTGTTACACCCGGTATATTAAAAAAACACTTCAAATTGGCCTAACAGCCCCCCTAGACAAATGCCACACGCTAACTTTTCCGCAGTCGTTTTGCAGAAAAAGTGTATGGAAATGACATTAGCTTGCGACAACCTCACGCTATTTTTTCCGCAGCTAATGTCATCTCCATATTTTTTTTTTGCGAAACGACTGCAGAACAGTTAGCATGTGGCATTTGTCTAGGAGGGCAGCTCGTCGTTTAAGAGACTCTCGCCTGTCACGAGTGGCGTAAAGCGCCAATCGGCACAAAAATGCGATTTACATGAAACAAGCTGTCCAATGGTGGTAGTAGCACACACACACACATACATACACACACACACGCACGCACCTGTAGCTGCCGCAGCGCCCACTCCGCCTGTGCGGCCACACAAGGCGCCATCGCTCCGGCGTACGTGTGCGCGTGCCCGGAAGCCCGCACCGCATTTACCAGCGCCGCCGACCCTGCCGCAAACGGAAAGACATCACTTAATTCTTCAAGAATAACTTGTACGTTCGCATAGTGACGATAGATCCAGATGGAAAAGTGTTGGCAAGCCAGTACAGAATTCTGTAGTATGAAATACAATTATTTGCTTACAAGCTTTACATAACGTTCGTTATGTTTTTAGTTCATTCAAAATTGTAAACCAATCTTCTTACATGCAACAGTCATGTTTAAATACCCCTACCTTACCTACCCCACACACGGTGGTACAGACATCGGGCGATTTATTGGATAGAACCCATCTTTTGCAAAGGAGTCTGTCACTCGTGCTGCTGTCTGTCTGGCTTCTAGAAATACATTTCTCTTAACAAAAAATATATAATAATGTCCTCCTAGCCCATATTCGGTCATGGTGGCCAATCTCAACAGACTAAAGACTGATTTTTTCATTTTTTACTATTTAATTAATGACATTGACAGGAGTGCATACGATCGCGCTCTTAAAGTGGTCCGAAATGATTGCGTGCAAACAGTATAAATATTACCGTATTCAATTCGGTCCACGTTTTTTCTATTTAACGTAATGTTAGTAAAATGTTTGCGTAACTCGGATCGCGGTGCATGACGCTATATTGGGTCTTACAAGAAGCAAAGATTTTACAAACACGGAGGTTTCGTAAAGAAAGGTTTGCAATCTATGGATTATTGGTCAGGTATTCTTATAGAAGAAAAATAATTTCCTTATTAATTATTGTAACTCATATAATATTATAATAAAAAATTTAAAAACTATCAATAAATTTGTATGTTTGTTTTTCTAATTGAAACCTTAAAATTCAAGAAAGGTTTATTTTTTTGTTAAAATGCTTTCCGTTTTTAGTTAGAATGTGGCAACACTTCTGAAATGTGAGAATTCCGTCGAAATTAAAAATCAGACTAGCCATCTGCGCGGGAGATATTATAGCGCACAAGTGTCTGCGCAAACGCAAGTGCACCCTGTTCCTTCACTCGCATAGATCGATGGGACGGTTAGCCGACACAACCGGGGCGAGATCAGGCGCAGGACCCACGTTTAACTTGTCTTCCGAAGCAGAGAGAAACTTGACATGTTTCTTATTTCGGTCACCCATCATAGGACTGACCACAACCACGTTGGTTACTTAGCTGAGCCCACGCGCCAGTGCGTCACCAAGCTCCCCTATGTGCGATCAGCTCACCGGCAATGTATCCGCCGGCGGCGCCGAAGCTCTTCGTGAAGGTGCCCATCAGTACGTCCACCTCGCTGGGGTGAACTCCGTGCAGCGCTATGGCTCCCCTGCCGCCGGGCCCCACGGCGCCCACGCTGTGCGCCTCGTCCACGTACAGCGCCAGCCCCAGCTGCTGCTTCAGGGCTACCAACGCACCGATCGGTGCCACCGACCCCTCCATGCTGTATACACCCTCCACCACCTACCACGAGATGTCTTATCTCAGTCTCGATTAAAATTTTAGAGACCGATTCGAATGGGCAGAATATGATGATGGTACGGCTCTACAAAGACGGAATTTTAACTCAGTAACGACTTTATTAATAAAAATGTTACTCCTTGCATCATCCTAGGATTAGTTACTCAGTGTTTTGTCTTATTTCCGCATATTTTTATGTCGACTGTCATATGTCAAAATAAGACAAAACACGGAGTAACTAATCCGAGGATGGTCCAAGGAAAAAAATTTTTATTAATAAGGTTGTAACGGCCTTATTAATAAAAATGATACTCCTTGGATCATCCTCGGATTAGTTTTGTCTCGTTTCCGCACATGTTGGCTGTCATATATCAAAATAAGACAAAACACGGAGTAACTAATCCGAATATGATCCAAAGAGTAAAATTTTTATTAACAAGGCCGTATGAGTTTACCATAGGGATTAAATCTTGAGAAACACTACGCGCAGAGCCGCATTTGAACACGCTGTTACCTGAGCCATACGCCACCAGCGTCAAGCCGTACTCACAGGTGTGACATAGTCCAAGAGCTACAGAACCCTACCGGTAACGGTTCTCCTGTAAGGCTAGAAATTTGTGCGCCAGTTCTGGTATAGGTGGTCTGCTCCATGTGAGTTATTGAACCGTTACTGGGAGGGTTCAGTAACTCACATGGAGCAGACCACATATAGCGCGTCAGGACCGTCATTAGTGAATACGCCGCTCAACCTGGTGGGTACTCACAATGACGATGTGGCATAGCGGCGTTGCAGCAGAGCACACCAGACCAACCGCTTTAAGCGGCATCAGGCTAGACACCGGCTAATTCATCATCTCTGGCAGGTGCAACAATTGTCGAAATATATGACATACCGTATTTCACCATCTCCGACAGGTGCAACAATTGTCAATGAGACATGGTGAAATAGGGGTCAGTTCATTGTGGCAGAACGTTGCACGCGGCAAGCGACTGGGTGACACTCAGTAACAACGCTAACTCAACCCTCGAATACTCACGATGACGATTCGGTCGTAGCGGCGTTGCAGCAGGGCACGGCGAGCCAACCGCGTCAGGTGGCGCAGGTCGTTGTGGCGGAACACTTGTACGGTGCAGCGCGACAGCCGCAGCCCCAGTATGAGCGATGCGTGGTTCTTTTCGTCGCTGAGCGCCAACGAGCGCGGGCCCAGTAATGCCGGCAGCGACAGGGCGTTCGTCGCGAACCCCATGCCGAATACTATCGCGTCCTGTAACGTCACAACGTTCTGCCTAGTTTTGTGCGTTAAATTCTGTTATTGATATTACGTTAAATTCTATTATTAGTATGCACAAAAGCTCTTGACGAAGACGAAAGTGAGATTCTACATGTCACATTCACATTAATAGATGGTAGGATGTACCTCAAGTAACCACAGAAGAAATGCTTTATCTCATAATTATGGTCGAACACAAAATGTGGTTATCGTTTTTCTATGGCAAAATGTTATCTAACATGATGGAAGGAAAAAATTCAATTCAAACCGCACCTCGGACCTGTACTTTTAACATCGGTATCAAGGTACTGTTTTTGTGATTGCTGCGTTCGATACGCAATTACTCATCTTATCCTTGACGCGTAAAACTCAGTTCAGATAGGGGCGGTTTACGTGCAAGATTACAAGTAGTCAAGCATTGTTAACTAAAAATTGCGACAAAAGAATGAAACAGGATCCAAAAATCCTACTTTTGAATACTATTTGATGAACTCAGCTTCATAATAATGTACCTATAAATTATAAAACCATTACGTCGCACACGTCTTAACAAATTGAAAGCATCCGCCGAAATTAACAACGCTAGTCAGCTAGTCTTATTTATGGGTACATAGTATATGTAATTAGTCTGTGGGTATAGTGCAGTTACTTACTAGTCTATGGTATTGTGCAAGGTTGTGTTTTGTGTTTTTGTGCATAAACCATATTATTAAAAAAGAGTATAAAATATGCCCTCTTAATGATCTAATGGATAGTGTGTGTGATTCCATTATAATTCGATGATGATGACAATGATGATATTAGTGATAATGATTAATAATTTTCATTTAAAAAAATTATGTTGTTTTATTTTGTTTTCAATTTAGCCATTAAAAATTTACATTCTAGTTAGTGTGCATTGAATGCATAAAACAAACACAATTTACGATATAGTTTACTTGATCTAATTCTGTTTCATGTTGTTTGTTATTTTATATTAAAAAAAATCAAAGCTGAAAAGGTTTACGATAACTGAATTGTCAAAGAATGACATTTATCATATTTCCTTCGAATTAAAAATCAGACTAGTTTTAATTTTCGTATGTAAACGTACTGTCAATATAAAACCTTGTCTATTGTGGGCACTCTGCTTAAAATTTAGAGGAAAATTTGTGCGTTGTGAATATTGCTTAGATCCTAACATTGACATGCGGTTTGTTTAATTAAAAACGTCACTGAGAGCTGTGCTAAGTTCGCACCACAAATCATTGTTGCATGGGTTTACGACGCGAAAGTCGTTAGTGACGCGAAATGATCAAAACGTATAGTTTTCAAAAGGGCGAGTGCTCATGCCACAATAGCTTTCGTTGAGTAGATCGTTTTGACCACTTCGACTAAGAGTATTTGAAATTGCTCAGCCGTTTCAGCACGTACCTCGGTGCCCAGGAAGGAGGCGACGGCGCGCTCCAGGCGGCGCTGCGGCGGCGTGGTGCCGAGTTCCGCACAGGACGACGATAACGCCAGCCCGTAACTCCTCACGGCGGCGGCAACATCTTCGCGAGCGCCACTAGCCGCGCCCAGACCAAGGTAGTTGTACGAGCCCAGATTGATGCACCGCTCCTTGCCGCCGGTCATCCTGACAACAATACATCACACATACAGTGCTTCCGGCTGACTTTTAATCATTTTGCTATCAATCTCAACATAGACTAACCATCTGCGCGGGAAAAATTATAGCGAATGTGTGCGCAAACACTCTTTACGCAGACTCCCTTAAACTCGATACGATACTCCTCGAAAGGATGAATGTACTTCCCCTGTCGGACTGTTCATTATTGTTCGGTATAAACGTAATAGGTCATGGCCACATCTAGGGGTAACATACGCCGCTCATCTTCGGTAGCGTAGCGCTATGCACAAAATTCTAGTAAAAGTTTGACGATGTTCACGTAACACCGAACATGCGCCAGTACGACAAGCGTAGCAATCAATAGAAAACTTACGCATAGGTGTGGCCTGGCAATTAGTAGGTTGCAAGATAAATGCTTACGTGTTTACATGTAATGAGTGGTTAGCATAGTTAAGCAGTGGAGGCGACACCTGAAGGACCAATTGTAGTCGTCGGAGTGGCGGCTCATGATGGTGATCTCGGCAGCGGGCGCAGAGCAGATGGGCTGGTTGAAGCAGTGCCGCACGCGCCGGTACACGTACCGCGAGAAGAACTGCTCGAATGGGTCGTACAATGGCGCGTACCCCTGCAATACGAGCGCTGCCAGACTATCATTGTTTATAACATCGCTAAACTTATACATATCCCTCAGATACGGAGACAATATACTGCAAGTGAAATAAAACAAAATATATATTTTTTTTACTTAATACAGTAAAGCTCTCGGCGTTTATCTCAACTAGTGGTAAGTGTAGATAAAGCTGAAAATGAAAGCAAACTTCAGCTGGACTTCTCCACCGAGGAATTGTCGGAACACAACGATTTTATTATAACGACAAACTCAGGTAATATGGTGGGAGATAGCCAGGCGACCTCAAAAGACCTACCACTAACCAAACCAAGCACAAAAACATTTGCCCCTATGGGGAATCGAACTCCGGACCTCCAGATCACCAGAACACAGTGATATAAGCTACTATACCACAGAAGCGGTCAAAAGGCGTCATTACTTTTAAAGGAACAGAAACGTAATAGGGGTAAGGAACAGAAATTAATTCAAACTTCCGAGAGATATTGGTAAAAAGAAAGCAGTCCCCTGAATTGATTTGGCGGTCAATTTCAACAGAGACTAACATTTGCGTAGGAGATATTATAAATAGTAGTGGTTTGTATGGTGCACTGTTTGTTGCCTCACTCGCAACTTTCTACATGACAGAGGGAATACAGATTGTATATGTGTATACAGGGTTATTTTTGAGGTCCCGGCAACCTCGCAGGATTAGATAGCTAGCATCATTACATACAACGTTTGTTCTACGACTTTTGATAATTCGTTAGATTTTACTTTCATACAAAAATAAATATTCATTTAATATACCTCTAGAATGTTTGTAACTCTACGCACACAGCGCGCGAGCGTAGCATTGTCTTCCGTCGTCGTTTATAAATGAAACATAGACTTAACAATGTCACGACAGTGCAATAAAAACATGAAAATTGATTTTTATTCAATGTACTGACTTATCTTAAAACTCGTAAAACAAACGTTGAAGTTAATGATGTTAGCTATCTAATCCTGCGAGGTTGCCGGTACTTCAAAATTTACCCTGTATGTAGGTACTATGCTGGTTTGTGCATTGAGATAAGGTAGGCTGACTGAAATAATCGAAATAAGCTTGCCCGTTGTGTAACTTGACATTTCTCATAATCGCTGTGAATTCACAGTAATTGCGACTTCAATACGAGTCTCTGAGACAACTGTCTTTTTATTGTTGTGAGTGACCGTGATACATTATAATTTTAGGCGTGAGAACTGTTATTTAAAGCTCTGGATTGATATAAAAATATGTATATATAAAATTATGTGTAAAGGTTTCGGGACAGTCTGGATTTGAGCAACACGGGTGCACGATCGGATTATGAAAACGCGCTTATTACAAAACACAATTAAAAAAAACACTTAAGGGCGACTTTATGTCAATTTGTTATCACTACCAGACCATGTCATGAGACACAAACATTCTGTTGTAGGTACTAAGAATTCTATTTCTTTTTTCATTTGTACATACCTATTAATAATAATACTATTACAAGTTCAAATTCAATATAGTTTATTCAAATTGGATTATTACATAATTACTTTTGCACGTCAAAGAAGCTACGCCAATGGTTTACAAGTCTACGGCGCCGCGGGAGACCTTGTACAGGAAAGAACCAGCAAGATGGTGTTTTTCAGAGTTCCTTAGCCAAATGGCAAAAAATGGAACCCTTATAGATTCGTCATGTCTGTCTGTCTGTCTGTCCGCCCGTATGTCACAGCCACTTTTTTCCGAAACTATAAGAATTACACTGTTGAAACTTGGTAAGTAGATGTATTCTGTGAACCGCATTAAGATTTTTACACAAAAATAGAAAAAAGCAATAAATTTTGGGGGTTCCCCATACATAGAACGGAAACTCAAAATTTTTTTTTCATCAAACCCATACGTGTGGGGTATATATGGATAGGTCTTCAAAAATCATATTGAGGTTTCTAATATCATTTTTTTCTAAACTGAATAGTTTGCGCGAGAGACACGTCCAAAGTGGTAAAACTTCCACCGAAAATTGGTTTGAACGAGATCTAGTAAGTAGTTTTTTTAATACGTCATAAATCCTACGGAATCCTTCATGGGCGAGTCCGACTCGCGCTTGGCCGGTTTTTTTCTCCCTGTATTGTTGTACAGAGTCGTCAAAGTATAGTTTATATTCCGAGGGAAACGTAGTACTAGTGGTCTGCGCGGGTACCTCTATCTTTTACGAATTTCTGCCGCCAAACAGCGGTTTTTTTCATCGCTGTCTTCTGGTTCGAAGGTTAAGACGACAGGCAGTGAAATCGGTCCTCTGACTTGACATCTTATGTCACAAGTTGGCAACGTAATTTGGATCCTTCTAGGGTTTGTAGATTTGCACATCTCACAGGAACCACATGTACTATAGGCGACTGTAGCCACTAACCATCAGGTGAGCAGCCTGCTTGTCTGCCAACTTTGTTGTATAAAAAAGTAATCTGCGGTTAAGGAGTAATTAACTTCAGTATATTATATTTTTTTATGAACCGTTTGCGAGGCTTGACGGTACTTACATACCTAAGTACACACTATAGAGGTCAGTGTGCATACTCGCGTCGTAGACAGAAAAATATAATGAAAATTGGGAATTATCAAAGCCTCTTGACCCTGTAGTTCAAAACTTAATACCAATAGGAGTATTTTCAGCTTAGTTTATTTTATATTTAACGTTGAGACTCTTTCTTAAAACTTTCCCTAACGAACAAAAATTAATGTAATTATATTAGTATTTAAAGTATTACAATGTTAAATGTATTGTAATTAATAAATAAATGCTTAAAAGAGTATTTGCTCTATCCAATAAAATTTGTGATTCAACTCTCAAAAAAACTGGACAAGTGCGAGTTAGGCTCGCATCATCATCACAGCTCACATACGTCCCCACCGAGGGGCTCGAGCCCACCCCTAGTAAGGGTGTTTAGGCCTTAATCAACCACGCTGGCCCAGTGCGGATTGGTCAACTTCACATACACCTTTGAACCACTTCACAGATGTAAACAGGTTGCCCCGTGATGATTTCCTTCATCGTAGGTGCGTAAGACAAATGTACATATGAAATTCGAAAAACGAGAAACACGTTGGTACAACGTGACGCTTTTTCACTTGTGTTTATAAGAGTAGATAGAGGCAGCGTCACCAAGAAGGTTGCGTGTTCAAATCACGTCGGGGTCACCAATGTAAGTGTCGAGGTTGGGTTACTAAATGTAGGAGTACCGGGAGTGTGGAATTAAACACTTACTGAGTACTATTCCGTTTATTAGCGCATCGCGACCGAATCGTGTCACGGCGCACACAGTACTGCTATAACACTACAAGATAGGTTGGCGTTATGCAATATGCACCCCACAATGGAAACAGTACTCGTAGTATATGAAGCAAATTCGTTGTAACATTACAACTGCAAATGAAGTTCATACGCAGATATTGAAAAATTTCCTATGTTACTTTAAATAGACAGACTTATATATAAGAGGTTTTCCTGTAATCTTATAACTGCAAATGAAGTTCATATATGGAGATGTTGAGAAATTTCCTATGTTATTTGTGGCCAATTGCACTAACCTTGTTTTAGCTAAGAGAACCCTAAGAAGAATACTGTCACTTGTTGTCTTTAATGAAAACAATGTGACAGCATGCCACTGAAGATCGTTCTAAGCTACGACAAAGGTTAGTGCAATTGGCCATTAGACTTCTTATAGGTTTTTCTGTAATCTATAGAGAATGATTTATTTTCTGCATCTTTTCAAAATTTTAGGCCCAATAGTTTCAGAGATAGGAGGGCCAAGATGGTTATTTTCGCCTTATTTCTTAAATAACTTTAAAACTCACAATCTTAAAACGTGTCAAGCAAATTGAGAAAAACCATTAAAAACTTCTTAAAAGTTCATCATCAATCATCCTCAATCATGAAAGCTCGAAAGTTATTTACAAAAAAGTGTATCATGACAAAAGTTTCATAGAATAGGTCAAACTATCGATTTCCGGACTGAATTTAAATAAATAACTTTTCCTAGAAGGCCTGGCATACACCGCTGAGTACCCGGTACCCATTAGCATTATCGCTCCAAACTGCACTAACTTTTGTTTCTTGAAGTGTTTCCCATTTACTTTTAAGATTTCAATTAAATAGATCTTTTTAAAGAATTGTGAGCGAAAAACCACCATAGATTTGACTTTACAGTTGGGCCACTTTAATTACCTACATCTGAAAATCTCAAATTCAACGCAATGGACCTACCAGTGGGACATGTTGGTGGGACCACGGGTAAAAGGCGGAATATGAAAAATGATGAAATTGAATTTGATTATTTTCATCATTTTTTCAAATTATTAAGCATTTTTAAATAAAATGCAAAGTCACAAATATGAAGAAAGTGAATGAATATCCTAAAAATTTTACTATATCTGTGAATCGAATGAAATTATTGCGCAAATATAAACGGCAGGAGTGTCTTCGCTGATGCTCTAATTACCCACTAATTGTAACATAACGTCGACACTTCGACAGTACGCGAGAATGACGGAGTTGCGTTCTGATAATTGACAAAATATAGGCGCCAATTTGTGTTCGAGTCACTTTTAGGGTTGCCATTTTTTTAAATTATATAAAGTATTTTAAAAACTTTTACAATAACTATATTTTTACCTCTAAAAATATAGTAGATGGAAAAAACTTATAATATGATTAAAATCGAAACACTATAAATTAATTTTTATTTTATTTCTGCTATTTAATAATTAAAATTTTATTCTTAAGTATAGTTTCATAATTAAAATTTTATTCTTAAGTATAGTTTTATATGCTTCATTATTACATTCCAATATTTCATATTCAATTAAAAATATACCATCAATTCTGCTTATATTTCATTTAGATTGTTCCGATTTTGTTCATCTCACAAATTATTTCTTTATAACGGAAAAGATGCGCTAAATAGGGAATACCTACTGTAATGAAATAAATAAATTGAAAAAGAAATGCAGAAGTTGCTAGTACTGAAAGAAGAAATAATCTTTAAAACATTATGCAATTCTGATTCCATTTTCTTTTGACTCAATTTGAAATAGATAATTAGAAATATAGGCTTTCGCCTACTAGAAATATAATATTAGACCAACAAATATAGTAGGATACTATATTATATAGTAAGGTTGGCAACCCTATCACTATATCGCAGACACGTGTAAACGTTATCTATATATTTATACATTTCAGAGTGGCTACGCTCTAGACTCTCAGAGCTAAAAGATAATGGCCGATTTCACCAACCATAACATAGCTTAGGAAGCCTCTAAGACGTATGCTGTCACTTTTTGTCTTTAATGAAAAGAATGTGACAGCATGCTACCTAAGAGTCACCTAAGCTAAGAAGAGGTTGGTGAAAATGGCCATTTAATTCTATTTTACTCGATAGAAAAAATCCAAAGATCACCCTGTTCAATATTTTAAAACAGATGTGAATCAGAAAATACAATAATAAATTACATAAAAGTTTTTCCAATAGATGTGCATTGTTATTGTCTAGAAAATGGCAAAAATACATTTTTTGTTTTGTACTGCAGTTTTCCAAAAACCTATTAAAACTTGTAAAAAGGATCGTTTTCGTTCGGTCACACAGCGTGTAAGCGACATTAGAAGCTACGCAATTATCAACTATATTTCCTTGCAATAAAGCAGTCGCCGTGCACGTAGATTAACCTCGCCTTAAATCAACTGTTTAATGTGGACGCAGTACTGAACGCAAGTGTCAATTACAATGAGATTTAATTCAAATAATGTTTATGTAACACTTTGTGTTATATGTTGAAGAGAGCTAGGGCAAAGAGAGAGAGAGAGAGGACAAGTCGAGCTGACTTGCCACCAGAATTCAACGTTTCAGTGCCACTGTCGGTAAGCGTATGCTGAATGGCGTAGAATTTTGGGTCGCCAGCGGCAAGTGACTATGATAGTAAACATCATACAAATTGAAAAGAATATCAAACATCAGTCATATAATGTAATCGAAGAAAACAAAGAAAACTATTTACAACAATATGAGTAGATTTCACTAGAGGCGATAAGATTTTACAATTGGCGCTCGCGTTTCAAGATCTTCAAAGATAACGAGAGCTTTACAAACGGGTCAAGAAACAAATAACATGTTTCTTTTCGCTCTCTCATATTACAATGAAGCGAGGCGGGACGAGAGTTATTTACTTTCTCTTCTATAGTCCACGCGCCGTGCTAGGCCTGCAGGACGTTTTAAATACGTATTTAGACGACTCGTTCAAGTATACATTCCAACAAGGGAGAAATGGGATAAGGGGCTGGCTCCCCCCTCAGGGAAACAGCATGATTTGGTACACAGATGGATCAAAGATGAAATCTGGTACAGGAGCAGGAATATACTGCAATAAAACTGACATATTAATTGGTATGGGCAACTTGCCCCTACTGGCTACTGTGTTTCAAGCTGAAACATACGCCATCATTGTCTGTGCACAGGAGAATCTAGACAAAGGTCGCAAAGGCCTTAACATCTACATTCTCAGTGACAGCCAAGCGACTCTCAAAGCGCTCCTGTCATTCAAGGTGGAATCCAAACTAGTGATGAACACAATTGAAACACGTAACAAACTAGGTATATACAACACTATACGTCTAGTCTGGATTCCAGGCCATAAGGGTTTCGATGGTAACGAAAAGGTTGACTGTCTGGCAAGAAAGGGATCGGAAACACAATTTGTGGGGCCGGAACCGTTTGTCTGAATCACCGCAAAAGCCGTCAGTACAGGCCTAAGAGCTCAATCACAAAGGAGGCACCAGGAAGAATGGGCCAAAAAGAATGAAATGAAGCACGCCAAGCTCTTTATGGGCATGGACAATGGGCTCAAATTTACATTGAGCTCTAGCAGATCCCAGATACGCCTAATGCTCGGTGCTCTCACCGGACATTTTGGCACTAGGATAACCAGGATGGAACTTGCCAGTTCCAAAATCTGTAGAGCTTGCAAGGATAAAGAGGAAAGCATGGAACATTTGCTGTGCCATTGCGATGCTCTAGCCAGCAGGAGGCTAATGCTGACGGGGATTGGTTATCCAAAACCGGAAGATTACAGGGCCATGCCACCAAAGGACATCATCAAGATCATGGGCATGGTGAACTGGACCGTAGGTGGTGATGGCTTTAGGGACTAACACCTGGGGAAGCACAATAGATCCAGAGTGGGTCGAAGCGCGAAGGCTCACTACTTGGGCCACCCCACTTCTAAGATAAGATAAGGCCACCGGGATCCGCTAGCCCGATTCCTAAGAGGATCTCGGTGAACTCGGTGAGTTTATCGACCTAAAAACATTTAAAGATCAATTGACTTACAAACATTTGTAGGTCACTCAATTAACGAGCAATCATAAGTGTCACAACATAGGTATTGTAATTTGTGTGTTTGCTAGGAGATCGAGGCATAAACCCATATTCGTCATATATGTATTGTATACCCATGTATTAACCGCCTTCGTGGTCTAGAGGTTGAGACCACCCGGTATTGATCTGGAGGTCCAGGGTTCAATTCCCCATGAAGGTAGAATGTTTTCTGCTTGGTTTGGTTGCTGGTAGGGTCTACCACCGTCATACCTGAGTATTTCGCCGTAATAACTTAGCAAAATAACAATATTAATAACATTGTTGTGTTCTGTAAATTAAGTAAGATATCCTGTTCCTCAGTTGTTGAGGAATCAAGGTGAAACTCGCTTCCACCATCGGCCTTTTCGTCACTTACCATCAGGTGAGATGAAGGTCACGAGTTTTTCTGTTGTGTGTAAAAAATCTTCCTCAAGTTAGGTCGAGACGTACCATGAGTTTGACAGTTCGTTCCTCGACTCGAGTGAGGAAAGAATTGTCAAAATGACGTATTGACAGAAAGTGGAGAAAGTTTGATACGACTATGAATATGGATTTCCTCGTAAACAGTCAAATCGAGTGGAGGAAGTTCAGAGGATACTTTTTAGAATATGGGTGATAGTACCTCTGGTTCAGCTAAGACAAACAGCAAAGATGTTTGGCAGACAGGGGGAGCATAGTACGTATAACATAGTTTACAACCAATAACGTGGCGATGCAAAACTTAAATTTGACGTGGGCAATATAAGTACATGTTGCGAGAACCTTTGGCAGCAGTAAGACGAATTTTATTTTGAACAAAACAAAACGTTTGGTATGTTAGGCCTCTCAGACGGTGAGACCGTAGACCCACACCGCCTACTCATTTTGACGCCATTATTTACGATAGTAATATCTTATCTTCTATTAGTAATGTCTTATCTGTGCTACTGATCCGATTTTGAAAATTCTTTCACCAGCAAAAAGCTACATTATTCCTGAGTATTATAGGGTAAATAAAAATAAAAATACTAGTGACCCGGCTTCGCACGGGTATTTTATATAAAATATATAAAAGAAATCCACGCTCGTGTTAAGGAACGATAATTAATTTCCCTTTAATTAAATTATTAAATTTCCTTATATTCTTATGTTTGCTAATTACGTGACGTGAGAGCTATTTTTTTATTTTAAATATCCCTATACAGCATTACCAGTAGTCTCCTTACCATGAGCAATACCGGTTCCTTCATAGCGAGGTACCGAAAATCCCACTTTGAAATAGCACTGGTTCTACATTATCTACTAGGTACTGTAGGTATTTCAAATTGCCAGCTCTAAGTAGTCTAAGGCCAAGGCAACCAGCGGAACATCATCTGATTTCCCTTAACCTTGTCATACAGTGACGCTTCCCTCCTCGGCGTGTTCTCCTCATCTAATGATGGGAGAAATGCGGCGGTGATGGACGTGCTCGCGCCAAGGAAGTCGACAGGCCGCAGTCTCTGGATGGCAGTCTGCCTTCATTGACCGCAGAGAGTCCGACTTTTAAAGTATTTTACGTAAGGTATGCATATTGCATTACCTAGATGTAAAAAAGTCTATACGTGGTCTGACAATAGGTCTTCCTGATCCTGGATCGCTGCGTGGAGGACATATTGGTTGTCAGGTTTGCTTAGCGTTTCAAGTTACTCTGTGAACTAGGCGAAAAAGGAGAGACACACACGCCTTCCGGAGTCGCTAGTAGCGAGTATGGAATAACGAGAAGATGGGTAACACAGGTTAAAAAAATTGGTTGTCAATTACAGTGCGTATTGACAACCAATTTTTTCGACAACCAATCAAAGTCGGGCGTATGTAGGGCAGAAACCACGTTGCCCTAACTTCTAGCAAACACGCCGGGGCATACTTATGTCCGGGATACCTGGCTCTTAGGATGGCACGTTGAATATGTCTAAACCTACATAAACATTTTAAAACTTATTGGTAAGTGCCCCATCAGCAGTTTCTACCCAACGGCGACGGAAGGAGCCTTCTGCAGACCAGTACGTCTAGTACGAGTTTCTAAAACGAGTAAACTACAATAGTTTTCGTTAGCTCGCCAAACTGTCAGTTTACGATGTAAACGGTAGTATGAGGTGCTCGTTTCGAATTCACGTTTAAACGATAGCGAGTTAGTTTTACTCAATTAGACGAACTTCACATTATATAATCATATCTCTCTTAAACACATGTGAATGGAAAGAGACACGCGATTCTGTTACTGTGACGTTTTGTATGCCGTTTTTATTATTTTTAAATTTTAGTTTTTATTATTATGAAAGAAAAACATTAAAGTTTTTATTTGTTGTGTTGTAAATTATATTATTTTATAATGTCGCGGACAAGTCAATCGCAGTTTATTTTAATGATAATAAATTGTGTTAAACACTTTAGGAATGAAAATAGAATTAAAAATCTCGGTTAAATTATGTGTATTTATTAACACTTTTTTAAGGAATGGTGATTTAAGGCGGTAGCGCTGAGTAAAGTGTGTATCGGAGATACGGCTTAAAAATGATTGTCACAGCTCTCTTCATGCGCTATTTCGTCTTGCATGGCCCTCCATGCAAAGTACTACCGTGCAGACATAATTTTAGTGTTTAGAAACACAAAAAAACGTATCTAAGTACCAAACTCACATAAAAATGTAAGGTGAGAACCTAAACTACAATAGTTTTCGAGTAAACTGTCAAACAAATGTCAAACATGTAACTCATACTGCCACACTATTCGAATACGTACTTATTGATCGAGTAGTTTATTACTTTGTAACTCATACTGTCAATTCTAGTTCATTATAGTTTCCGATAGAGGCGCTGGTGTGAAATGTATGGAAACAAAACTATTCGATCGTTCGAATCAGAAACTATCAAAACTCATACTAGACGTACAGAAACTATCAAAACTCATACTAGACGTACAGGCCGTTTAAAGCCCAGCAATAGAGCTTAAGAGCGTCAGTGGCGCAGTGGACTCGGCACTTGCCTTCCAATCGGGGGGTCGGGGTTCGAGACCCGCCATGTACCAATGTGTTTTTCGTTTCGAATTTCATATGTACATTTGTCTGACGCTCCTACGGTGAAGGAAAACATCGTGAGGCAACCTGCATACATCTGCGAAGAAATTCAATGATGTATGTGAAGTCGACCAATCCGCACTGGGCCAGCGTGGTTGACTAAGGCCTAATCACCCTAACATAGGGTAGGCTCGAGCCCCTCGGTGGGGACGTATATGGGCTGTGATGATGATGATGAATAGAGCTTTGGTCCCCTTGAGTGGGGAACACTTACACAGAATAATATACACTATCACATACAGGTGGCCCTATTTTAGGCTACCAAGAAACGCCTGGGTAAGATTGAGCACGAAATCACGTAAGCTAGGAGCACTCGAAAACTTTGTGCACTCTGTTCCCGACCGATTCTTTTGCTAGCTTAAGGCGGACTGTTTTATTACCTGACGTTGCGACCCAGCCGTGGTCGCAGGAGGACTCCCAAGGCGCGCGCGCGCATGCGTACGCACGCGCACACCTTTTTGTTTCCAACAATTACCCTCAGACAAAACACGATACAGAGCCTCCATGCCACTAGCCTAACCCATGATCACTTCGGTGTTGATTTACACCTACAATTCTTTTGACACTGCAATTCAAGGGCTCAAGTTCCTTTTTCTCCTACTAACAGTCACTGTGAGGCGCCGGACGCGGTCGTAACTCACAACATAGGGATCGCCAAGCTGAACACACTAATGATGTTTGTTTAACCTTATCTTCAGAAGCGGTCAATACCTACACCATTCAGTATGAGAGGCTGCTATGCGGGCGCCCAACACACCTTTCCAACACCATAAAACCCCAAAGTGTATGTCAATAATGCAAATGTTAACGGAATAATAGCATATTTTGACTTTTTAGTTTGTTCATATTAAAGGAAATGAAACATCTTATTAATTATTCAAGTTAAAAAACTATCAAACCCATGATAAAAGTAGCGATATTGAAACTTGACGAACGGAAATAACAATCATTACCTCTCTATTCTTTTCTGTGGCAACTTTCGGAGTGAAGAGCAGCTGGTTGACGAAGCCCAGGATCATGAGAATATATAGGCCGAGGTGGGTGAGCACAGCGGTGAGCAGCGAGCTGTGCACGGACTCACAAGGCGCCACGTCCTTGATCTGGGACCAGTCCATCGGCGGCGGCAGCCCCTCATATTCAGTCTTGCTTTTCTGTAATATAATGATGCTTATTCTCAAAAGGTACACACAGCAAAACGCTAGGCTTTACATGTTGACCTTGAGACCGCTCTTATGTCGCTCGTAATAGCGGCGGCTTTAGTAATGCAAATGTAAAGCTTGACATGTTACTGACTGTATACCGGTATTGTACTAGGAAGCTATGTGGTTTGATCCACAGAACACAGAAAGAGGTTAGAAGGGCTATGTGGGCGGGGCACGCGTAGCCACAACTATGACTAAATGCTCGTACTTGTGGCCCCGCAACGCGAACGCGTTGTTTAATCACTGACGAACAACTACAGTGAGTGTATCGTGAAGCGCGGCGCTATAAATATAAAAAAATGCCTTCTTGTGCTATAACTACTTATAAAACAAGAAGTCAGGTGTCAAGTGTAGCTAAAGAAGGAATTTCTTTTCATCGGTAAGTAGTAAATTAATCATAATGACCATATTCCATAGATCATAATGTCAAAATCCACCAAAACTGATCATAACGATAAGTTACATAATATTTTTCTAAAAAATATACATTACCGGCAATGTACGCCCGCGATTTTTGCCATATTACTTAGAGCGCGTAATGTAGAACTCTGCTTTCGGTAGTGACGCATTTGGCTTAATGAGCATTAACGCAGTAGTCGCAGTACAAGGGATAGTGCTAATCAAAAAACGCACGCATTACATTTTATCGATAAATGTATATTTTAAAATATTTGTATAAAGTAAAAATAACATATTATTTGTCACTTAAAATTCCATAATAATAATTATTACTTATCGATAATACAGAATGTTTGGCGAAGCTAACACCTACCCTTTCTAACATCCTATTCATATAATCACGGCGATGTAATCAAAGATTAAAATTGTAAAATTAATTTCAATTTTCACGATACAATTAGTTCGATTACTAAAAAAATTATAGGCAAATTCTAAACTAATTTTACAACTTAGAATTTTTAATATCACCATAATATTTATATGGCATAGGTAGGTGGCCATGCAAGACATGAAGATTTGAGTACTTTCAAAAACACAAATTTACAGGTAAATATTTACTTTACAAATATTTACTTCTCCATCCAACTAAAATATCCTAACAACTAAACTACCGCACGTCCGTTTATCAGATTATCCATTCTAGTTTATGCTTTCATACCGGTGCATTATAGTATTATAGTTTTTCTTTTATTTTACGTCTAACCTACAACATTTTTGAGCTAAAAAGCTTTAATTTTGTTACATAGAAACAAAATATTACTTGAATATTATTAATTATAAACGTATAATGACAGTAATAATTATTTTTTGGTTTTCTAAATATTTCAAATGGTTAAATTACTGGCAATATTTAATATCGATAGCTATTAATCGATGTAAATCACTAAAATAATGTTATTTGTACACGCGGCTCAGGACGTCAGTGAATTTCTGTGAATGAGGAGCCCAGTGAGCGTTGTGATTGGTTCAGCCCGATTTCGCGCGACTTTGCATGGGCGGTGCAAGGAAAAGAAGTGGGAGCAAAACTGGCGACAGCGGTTCCCGTACAAACGGTGCATGATTGCCTTTCTAACCTCTTTCTGTGTTCTGTGGTTTGATCGGCAACAAACTTTTACGTCAGCTCTCTTGAAGTATTTTTAATAATTTAAGTTACATTTTCCCAATACAAAGTAAAGAAACAATTCACCTTTAAAGATGTTTTATTTCTAAGATGGTATTAATTTTGGTATTGATTTTTTTCTATAAAAGATACCTAGTATTTCCTTTCAGTTGTGCTTTTAAAAAAGTATGATTTGAGAGTCCAGTTTTGAATAATTTTTTACAATAAATTTTAAAGTGAAACTTTTTACATCGCCTTAAATTCTTTCGTCTCTTTCCCATGTATTACACGAAAACATAAGAATTTCACTACTCCATATAGGTCAGGATTGGTCTATGTGTTAGATCCTCGACTTTAAATCTGTGTGGCAGTGGTTCGATTCTGGGGTATAGCCTTATTATTTTCATGTCTTTTTATTGATTTTTTGTTTATTTTACTATTTTTTTTAATTTTTCTTTTTTTATTAATTAGATTTTTTATTTATAATTTTATTTACAGAAGAAAAAGATTTAGGTTAAGATTAAAAACGCGATTTTAATACCCTAAATCCAATAATTTTCCGAAAATTCAGTTAAATGCCTACGATCCGAAAAAATGTTTGGACTTGCATTGTATTATGTGATAAATATTGCATTGATATTGTTTTATGTGAAAATTTTGAAAAATCGAATTTTTAAACACCCTATATCTTGGAACCCGACCCCTACTTGATAGGGGTAAATTTCTTGCAAATGACGTAATTTTTCCTGCCAGCCTGTATTTTTTTCCAGGTTAAATTATTTAAGCACAATAGGTTATTAAATTATTAATAGCTTTATTAAAAGTGTGAACATAGCAATGTAACATCAATTAGTTTTTTTACGGACTTCACAAGTCAACTGTATTTTTTTGTATTCAATGATATGGTCCGATCTCTCAAATGTAGAACTTCACCAATGAGTAGATTAGTGTCTACGCTTAGCATTTTTCTTATAGGTCTTTCTTTTGTTGTTGAGATCAATGCTTAACTTTATGCAGGATGCAAACCAGGATGTCCTCTGGATGACTAGACTTGAACTGAAAAGTTCCCCTCTCAGCCTTTATGAATGCAAAGTTTGCTGGCAATGAGCATTTAGAAGTTCGGTTTTCCCAAATGGTTTTAGATCATGCCAATGTCTTAACTGGTTCTGGTCTCTTTTAGCTAAATGCAACAGTGGTGTATGATCGAAGAAGTTTGACTATAAACAAACTCAGTTTCGGCTCTTTGCTGCGAAGCAGAAAGATGTTGCAATTTCATAATGTTTTTGTCACCTGAATCCTCATCAATTATGTCCGCTTTTCCATTATCCGGAGGCAAAATAGCAATAACATTTGGCAAGGTGGTATCATATTCCACTTGTTCCAATTCCTCTATTATTTCAGTGAGCTTTAACGACTTTCACGGATGTCATTTAAAATTTAATACAAAATATGTTAGATGTTGATACTACTAACAGATGTTATAACACCGGAGCACTTTCAAATGCTGTAAATAATATAATACTGCAGTAAGGCCTCGTTTACGGAGACGCGGGGCGTCGCGTGTGGCGTGGCGTCTCGCGGCCCATCAGACGTTTTTTCTGTTTACGGTGGGGCGGCGCGTGAAGCGGCACTCATAATCGCACGCGTAAACACGAGCGGAATTGAATTCTGAGCGGGCCGCGCCGCGGGCCGCGCCGCGCAACGCCCCGCGTCTCCGTAAACGAGGCCTAAAAGTATCACCTCGTTTGTTTTAGGGTAACTAAAAGCTGTACTATAAATATTAAAAGGTAAAAGTTTGGTAAATATGATTATATGTTATAAATAGCTTACCTTTTATTAGACAGAGTAAATTTAAATAAAATTGTTGCTTTAAAACACACTTTAGAGTCTAAAAAGACTTTATTTTATTTATTACAACTGCACATAATCATTGAAAAGTACTCAATGAGTGAGATAACTATAGTAATTTGATTGAAATACCCCTTTTTATTTCAAATATTTGAGGGTGTAATTGTAATTAAATTTGAGCAGTGTTATAACACCTGGTCAGGCTATCTGACCATATAATGTAATCTGTAATAAAATATAATAAAGACCGGATTACATATTTTATGCCTCTATGGGTCCAAATAAATTATTGATGCAATATAAATATCTATTGACGCAATATACAATGGTATATAGGTGGTACCACCAATAATGCCTTAAAGTAGATGATAACTTAGCATTCCATGGATTCACAGTGCAAGTGCCGGGTCCATCGCGTTGCAGAGAAAAGAACCAAGAGCAGTGCCTTGGGCTTACGACCCAGGTGCAGGTTTAAGTACCTGCACCTGGGTCGTAAGACCCGGGCACAACACATGTTTATTGATAAATCCTTTATGTAAAAACTCATGCAAGAAACAGGCAAAAAAACCAGTTAACTGCAACGAAACCGTAATAAAAAGGTTTGGCACCAAGTACATGATAACAGTTAGAAAGAGAATGGAAAGCATTAACTATCACATTAATACAATGGGTGGGATCAAGAGAGCACTGAAAGAACTCCGAGAAGCAAAATTATGGATACCCATACTAAAAAACAAAACAAAAAATTCTGGAACTAATAGAAAAAATATCTTAGACATTGCAACAGACTACTACAGAAAATTATACAGCACAGAAAACAAAGGAAGTAACATAAACCTAACAGAAGAAAGCAAAGATTATTCCACTTATTTTAGAAAGTGATGTAGCTCATGCCGTAATGTCACAAAAAAATCACAAATCACCAGGTCAGGATTTTATCACCAATGAGATCATGAAAATAACACTACCCGACAATCTCCAAAAGTTAACCAAGCTTTATAATTTAATCTTGAAGTCTGAATGTATTCCTACCCAGTGGACGAACAGTACCATAATTTTAAAATACAAGAAAGGTGCCAAAGATGACATAGGAAATTACCGCCCTATCAGCCTAATGTCAAATGTATATAAGGTGTTCTCAAAAGTAATACTAAACTGTATCACCAAAACACTAGATTTCCACCAACCAGTGGAACAAGCTGGGTTCAGATCTCGATTGTCAACGACAGATCATATGCACGCTCTGAAACAAATTATTGAAAAATGTCAAGAATATGGACAACCCCTGTACTTGGCATTTGTAGATTATAATAAAGCCTTTGATTGCTTAGAACACACACATATGGACAGCTCTGAAAAACCAAGGTGTTGAATTGAAATATATAAGGATTATCAAAAATATCTGCCTTAATAGCACAGTACAAGTTAAACTCGAATCACTTGGAGAGAGTTTCCCAATTGGAAAAGGTGTGAGACAAGGAGATCCCCTCTCACCTAAACTGTTCACCGCGGTTCTGGAAGAAGTTATCAAAGCCATGGATTGGGGTGAATTGGGAATTAACATAAACGGCCAAAGACAACCACCTTAGTTTTGCCAATGACTTGGTACTAATCACTGACTACTCTGAAACATTGCAATCAATGCTACAAGACCTTGCCATAAAAAGCAAAGAGATGAGGCTGACAATTCACAGATCGAAAACCAAAGCCATGACAAACAGATTGGAAACCGACATCTACATCAATGAAGAAAAGATAGAATATGTAATATCTTATATCTACCTAGGACAACTTATATCATTTCAAGACCAAATGGCACAAGAAATTGACAGAAGGGTTACAAATGCATGGAAGAGATATTGGTCTTTAAAAGATATTATGAAAAACAACCACTATACCATACAAGTGAAAAAGAAACTCTTCAACACATGCATCTTGCCAATACTTACATATGGTTGTCAAACTTGGGCCACAACACAAATGCTACAAAACAAACTAAAAACCTGCCAGAGAAGCATGGAGAGACGCATCCTAGGGTACCGCAGGATAGACAAGAAGAGAGCTGCTGACATTAGGAAAGTCACTAAGTTTGAGGATGTAGTTCTGAAAATTAAACATCTAAAATGGCAGTGGGCAGGTCATATAATAAGAGAAACGAGGGAGAAATGGACAAGGAAGATCACAGAATGGACTCCCAGATTCAACACTAAAAGAAAACGTGGGAGCCCACTCAAAAGGCGGTCGGACGACATATGGAGGGCAGCAGGAACTCTCTGGGTCAGGGTGGCAAGAGACAGATCTGAGTGGAAAAAGCTGGAGGAGGCCTATGTGTCAATAAGGCACGCTGATGTGGTTACTGATGTGCTATAAATTTCGTATTCTAACTATTATAATATCAGCAATAAAAGCTTTTGAATTTGAACATGATAACAGTTTGAAAATTTTGCCAGTATCTGAGTCTTGAATGTATCACATTTATTTATTTACTTCTTAACTTACAAATATTATTACAGGTAAGTACCCAATGCAATATTTAAGCAATGAAAAATAAGGTAGTAATAATAAGAAATATATATAATTATTTTTATTACTAATTACAAATAGAGCCATCTTTGTGAATTCATTCAGAGAACAAACAAATATGTCAATGTTCTTTGATAAGGTTGAGAATGTGAATTGCCCCCATCAGAGGCACCTCCTACAACAATTTAGTAACGGTATGGACAGCAGTGTTGGCATTTTGCATCTCACTCATATTGCAGAAGCTAATCTTTCTAATATTATAAATGCAAAGTTAATGAAATAGACACGCAAAAACTTTTAATGAAAATTAGTATAACAAGCAAAGAGCCAGATTAACAGCAAATAGGTGTGATCCATGTGTAGAATGTGAATTGCCCCCATCAAAGGCACCTCCTACAACAATTTAGTAACGGTATGGACAGCAGTGTTGGCATTTTGCATCTCACTCATATTGCAGAAGCTAATCTTTCTAATATTATAAATGCAAAGTTAATGAAAACTTTTAATGAAAATTAGTATAACAAGCAAAGAGCCAGATTAACAGCAAATAGGTGTGATCCATGTGTAGGTCACTAGCGGCAGAACAAACTGTGCCTTTGATGAGTAATTCATTATTTGGTCACCTGATGGCATATCGGCAGAAAATATAGGTATTTCTTTAGTATCCTGGATACGAGGGGAAGACCGCCTTAAAAGGAGGAGATGCGGAAACTCATAGTTTTAAAAAAATATATATTTAAATTCTGAGGTAAGGTCTATGAAAACTGCTTAAAACTTGTCTTAGTCTAAATTGATAGCCTGCAACAAAGACAACAATCAATATAAATTGTAAAAATGAGACATAACTGTGTCTGAGGAATCCGGTATTGGTTCTGAATAGTCATAAAAAAAATAACCGTTCTGGGTGGTCATAAAAAAAATAACCTATCTGCAACTGTGTTTGAGGTGCCCTGAGTCAGTTCTTGGTGGTCTTAAAAAAATATACCTTACCTACTATATTTGAGGTACTAATCCAAGTCAGTTCTGGGTTGTGAAAAAAAATTGTATACCCATAATCAACATATGCAGATTCCTTCTTACATAATTTGTGTTATTTATTTATTTCAATAGATATGATATTATTTTTTAAGGAAACTAACCTCAAAAAAAATTTAAGATTTTTTAAATACTATGTATTTCCGTACAAAAAGCTTTTAGATTATGATTTGGGGCATCAATGCCTATCGATTGATGCCAAAATTGGCCAGATACTAGTGCAGCAGGATACTAAAGCCAACCCAAAATATTGGTTTAAAAAGTATGAGAGCATCAGTCTAGCTAGGCCCTCTAGGGTGTGTCGTCCTCCCACTGAACAATACCTACCTCCGCTGCATACAGATATGCTTGCGGTGTAGAAGCTTCTTAACTATGAAAAAATAATAGAAAGTAGGTAACTTACAGTGACTGTATCATGTACCGTCGGTTTATTATATCCATTCCTAACGCCGTTGGCTTTCCCATTCATTAATTTCGATTCAGAATCGTTTCTTTTTGACTCATTATCAAAAATTTTGTAATTATAATCGGTACACCGAGTCTCTACCGTCTGCGCCATCCTAATTTGCGGCTAGGCGAAATAATAATAAAACTAAGATTGCAAGAAAAGAAGTCATTCAAATGGATGAAAAAAAATAGTATATATTAATGACAGTGACAGACCAGACAGAACACTCAAATAATTGACAGAACAGCCAACCAATGTTGCCAGATCCCGATCGGCCGAAGTAGCCAAACCCACCGAGTAGCCCAAATGACCCATTTTTTTAATGCAACATAGCCTAAAATCGTCTAAGTTAAATTCTTAAAAAGGGTGAAATTTTTGGTAGGTCTTTTAAAAATACTATATTTCGCTAAAAAAATATATTTTACAATATATTAGTAAAGTGTTTCGTGTTTTTTAGTTAAACAAAATTAGTATTAACATTATATAGGTAATTAAATATAAAGACCCAATGATTTTTAATGGTTACATGGTCTAAAACTATCATTAACTTTTAAAAAACTGCATTTAAAAATGCATTGTAGAAATGCATTCTAGCCTAGTTATATAGCGTTTTTATGAGCTGCAAGCATTATGTTACATTATTTTAAATGGTTTTCCTCATCAGAGAAATGAGGGCATCAGGAGTTTTATAGTTGTACAACAATAATAATTCAACAAAATAATTATGGACACAATCGCTATAATTTTTTAAAAAGTTTCAATAAATTAAATTATATAAGAGGTGAGCTGTTATCAGCCTTACAAAACTTTTTGTCACATTATAGAAATTGAGTAAGAGGTAGCCTAAATGGCAACAAGTCGCCATTTAGGATACCTTCTTTAAGCTACCTTTCCACAGCCCGGGGGGCTACCGCCTAACTCATAGCGATCACTCGTCCACAAATTATATTACTGTACTCGCCATCGCTTTCGTAACATTAGAACAATAGCTCAAATATCACCTGTAACATTAAAAGTATTGTTCTAATGTCACGACAGCGATAGCGAGTTCCGCATTTATATTGCACTGTCTTTAGTATTCACGTAACATGTTTAATCAATTGTGCATACTCGTATCAATTCAGTTTTTTATGATGTGTCTTCTGTTAGAGTTGACAATTTTGTCAATGTCGAGTAGCGAAAACACGGTTTAAATTGATATTTTTTATCAAGAAGGGTTTTGTGAAGTCATTTGTGCGGTTCACCGTATTGCCGTCATAATGGAGATGTTTGTTGATGTAAACAATAATTTGTGCAAATTATATCGAGAATGAAGCCAGACCGTCATACTTAATTAATTTATTTTATTTTATTGTTTTTACTGGTATATCTGTATACTTTGATTTAATTTTTTCTTAATTGAAAGTCAAAATACTAATTATTTGGAAAAAAAGGCTAACCTTGCAACACTGTCTATCCTTGCTTTGATTCGAATCAAGCACTCAGCAAGTTGAATTTTTATAGTTGGTGACAGTACATACTTTTAGTAAATTTTATTCAGCGCAGAAAGCGCTTGAAAACCGAAGGAACTGATTTTGATAACCGAATCGCTTTACCGACACTGCCAAATGTCCTATGAATGCGTTCATGATCACCAACAAATTTGATAACATTTTTAATATGTTAACTTATATTGCAGTTTATTATAAGCATGGTGAAGAATTGGCGTTGTAATATGTTAAATCTCAACATATTTATTATCAAATTATTACTTAGATAATAACACAATGGATCAAATTGCAAATTGTAATAAACGTGTTCTCCTTTCTGTTACTCCGCCTTAGTATCGGTCGGTAAAACAGGCTACTCAACTGCAGAGATTTCTGAAAAGTCGATATTCTTTATTACGTCTAGTCTAGTCTAGCTTTTTGCAAAACTATTTTGTCCGGTTTAAAATAAATCTCTTGCTTCATATTCGGTTTTGAAGATTCTATCCCGGCGATTTCCCTCATTATAGCCATTTCATAAAATATTTTAACATCAGCGAAAGGTGCCGCCCCCGCTGCAACTTATGCCTCAGGGGCCGGCTATGAGTAATACCGTTTTTCGTGTTGCTGAGTGACGTCGTCCAGGCGGGCGCCGGCAAGCGCAACGCAATATACAACTCAGTCGGCAGTCTGATACGACGGAGAGGCACGATTACACGACACGGCCCTCCCTCTGTAATCGCACCCTCGCATAAAACTTTCGACGCACCCAAATCGATAGCAGAATATATTGTTTTATTAGTTCAACGCGAAAAACCGATCAGTGTCATTTTGAAAACATGGATATCGCAGATGCACTACTTGGCGGCCTCGCGAGCGGCGACAATGTAGCACCCGTGGATATAGTTCCGCAAGGAAATCCCAACTTGAAACGAGAGCAGGACTCTACCGACGATTTCGAGCATTTGGAACGTGATAAGCAGGAATCGAACGATTCGCCTTCGCACCAACACCACCATCGCGTGGCCACGCAAAATTTTCTTGATATGGAGCGCGATGAGTTCGTGGACACTCCTCGGGCGCCATCCGTCGCCGACAAGCTAGCAGATCAGCTTGCTGACAAGTTCACAGATAGTGAATCGGACGCGGATACAGCTGGCGAATCGCCCATGCACCGACCGGAGGCGTTGCGACATAGTGTGCCCGAGGCTGCGGTGGACCCGACGACGGTGTTGACTCCCGCTCCTACTTCCGCTCATGCACCTGCTCTTGTTTCCGCCGCTGTTTCCGCATCTGCTCCCGCCCCTGCTTCTGCACCTGCTCATGCTTCTGCTCCTGTAGCTGCTCCAACTCCAGCTCCCGCTCCTGCTCTCGCTTCTGCTCCCGCTCCTGCTCCCGCTCCTACTCTCGCTCCTGCTCCTACTCCCGCTCCTGCTCCTGCTTCATCACCCGCTCCAACGCCTGCACCCGCCGCTCCGGTCAAGACCCCGGAGCCGCAGCAGTCACAGCCAGAGCCCAAACCCAAGCCAGAACCGCCGCGCGCGCCCACTGCCCACGTCATCGAGGCTGAAGTCATCTTTTGCCAAATGGGACTCGGTGAGTGTGCTAACCTTACAGGTCGGAGATTATCGCGACATCTGTCAGAGGTGTCTTATTTACACGTCGGGTTTTCTCCATTTATCTATAGATTTTTTTAAAACGGTTGGTTTTGTCTCAATGCAGTTCAACTCCTGAAAAGAATTATGAAGTTTCGTGGCTGTATTTTTTCAATACAGTATCTACTCGTCTAACTAGTTAGCTTTAATAGTTAGTACCTAACTACCTATTAGAATACACCGGGGTCCCAAAAATTGTTTTTTCATTGCTGTGATCATATTATTTATCTTCAAGATTCCGAGTTTATTGTCGATCGGCGTGGTTTTTGCCCCGTTGATAGTTCACGCGACGCCGACGGCAGGCCGTTGGGGCGCCGCGGACCGTGACGAATCGTCTTTAGGTGAATAAAGGCGAACAGTCTGCGTGGCCCGTTTCGCGGACGTCGACAAAGCGCTCTGGGAAGTAATAGTCTAGTGTGATTGTCGTGATAAATAACGAAGACATACAATGATAATCGCAGCGTCTGGGAGGGAGGTCAGGTGTAGGGCATTGCAGGATTGCCGCAGCGGGAACGTTGAAAGCACTGCTGCATCGAGAGCCTAACTAACGGCACCTACTGCCTGAAGACTAAGACTACCTCCCATGCGGCTAGGGTTACCATCTGACAGGCGTTCACCGCATTTGACAGGCATTTTACGATTTAGACAGGCATGCGGCCGGCGCTACGCTAGGACAGGCATTTCTGAATTTCGCGGGTCTCAATAGCTCAATTACAGTTTTACTCTGGATCCCCCCCCCCCCCCCCCCTATCGGAATACATACTCCAATCATGAGACAGGCATTTTTCCGAAAAATCAGGCGTTTTGTGCATGCCTCAACAGGCATCCTCCCTGACATGGACGGTAACCCTACATGCGGCAGACGTGGCATGGACTGTAATGCCTGTTATGTTGAAAAGATTCCGACTTTGGCTAACAAACTACAAATATATCCGAAATCAACAGTAGAAGAAGCGTGCTGAATATTATTGCTAAATAATAACCCGTCACTGCTATAAATAACTTATAGGTACTCGATAATTCGTAATACCTATATAGGTATAGGTACCCGACTGCTGTATGTATTTTAAAGCTATTTTTAGAATAGAAGAGAATTTTGAAGAATTCATCGTTACATAATATAGTTATTCATACGCATACCAGGGCTTATCCGACACTAAGATAAGAGAACAACATTTCGAAAACTTCGAAATACACCAATATAGAATGTAGAGACTTCCTACATTATCTGATGACGTCATGTCTCGTGTGGACTCTTTGCAATCTACTTGAATTTGGTGTTGATAATTATATTCAAGACCACTATAGGGACGTTGGGTTTACCGACTTCCACGAGAAATGCGGCTGCTGGCGATTAGTAAAACTTTCAGTTGCAAATGACAGGCAATTGTTCCGATGGCGGGCGGGCGGCGGTGGCGGCGCGCCTTCGCAAGTACCAACCGATGCTAATTATAGCATAGTTTTAAAGTATGTTCGGCCACAAGCCGAGATCCCACCGCTCCGAGCTCACGCACCGTCCGCGCGCTGACTGTCGGCGACAAGTCATCCATGTAGCCCCGTGTGGGCCGCGAAGTGACTCAAGTTTTACTTACAAGGACTGTGCACGCTTGCAGCGTCGTAAACAATGGCAACCGGAACCGATGACGCGATCACACGTGAGTATGCTAAACTATTGCTCGTGGAGAATCAGTGTGACCCTGCGCATAACCTATCTATGGATCACCAATTTACCATGCTGCGTGGACAAAGTAATGGATAAGGTCAATTCTCGTCACAATAAGCAATTACTCGTTGGAAACAAATTTCTGCCAGGATATGCGGTTCCAGCTGACTATGACACGATTAGAACATAAATAACCTCTAAAACTATATATCTCTAGAGTTTTTCGGACAGATTCTTTTTAGTGATTACCATCAATACGGAATGTTGATCCTACTTGTATAATTGTACTAACTGCTCACTTCATATGTCATAATTACAGTAGGTACTATAGAAAAAGAAACAGTCGGGATAATTTGCATGGCATTAGACAAACTACTTATTATCATATCAGCCGAGAGACTCCCACTGCTGGGCATATTCCTACCACAAGGATTTCCAAACCGATCGATTCTGAGCTGCCTTCCAGCGACTTACCGGGTCTTCGGATTACCTTGTGGTGCTGGTGATCAGCAGCTTCCGAAAAAAGACAATGTACATATTTCCAATACAGCTTACGTTTATACCGTTCAAAGGAGATCATTTTCTCGTTTTTTTTAATAAACACAGTGTTCGTTCGAATCGACTGCTATGAATACATTTACATTTATTGTTTACCGCCGTGATCAGTAATAAATTTTAATATTCTTTTGGTGAAATGTCTACAAATAACTTATCGCTTATTTTTTCATTTTTATTGCTTTGTCGCTCGACTTCGAGATGCGTCTGGCCGAATCTCTTGAAAATTATGATATTTCCGCATCCCTTTAACCTTGACCCAATTCGAGACCCTCCTCTAAAACGAAACGTACTTGAGCCCTCTGTGTTCACCCTCCGCGCGAATGACGTCTTTTTAAGTCACCCTTTGTTGTTTGCATGCGCTGTACTGACATTTTCTTTGTCCGAAAATGTGTGTGCAATATTTGTGTTTTTATGTACAAAGGGCTTATTAGTTGCATTATTGCCATACTTAATTAGTCACCATAGTGACTTGTAGGTATATTAATGTCGCAAATACAGGGGTTCTTGCGATATTAGCAGTGGTTAGTCACACTTAACATATTGGCAGGGTTTGCGGAAAAACCCAGACAGACGCATAGACTAGGCCTCTGGGGTGGCGACGACGGGGGGAGCAGGATCGATATTTCACAGGCGGTTCTGTCGCTCCCGGTCGGGCCGGACACCGCGCTTGTCTGCTGTGTGAACTAGGTATACGGTGTTTCATGTGGGATTTTTGCCTTACGAAGTTTGATTAGAGAATGCTGCATTGAGCAACGAACTTGAAATTGTCACAGTATTTTTAATAACTGCAAAGTTTTCTTTTGTAACTTGTATTTTTTGAGAACTTCTAAGTCATTACATAATATTGCAACATAATTATCTGTGGACCTCAAATTATAGACACATATTACTTGAGAGTATTGTTCATTTTATCTTGTTTGATTTATTTTTACGAAAGAGGATTTAGAAATAAAATAATCTTGTTAAGTATGTATATCAGAATAGATTGATCATTACACCGCGAAATAATTTGGTTTATTCAATAATTATCAATTAGTACCGTAGATAGAGTATGTCCTGGAATTTTTTCATCCGGTAATAAGCAATTATTGGTTACTAGTGGGCCCGGCAGACGTTGTCCTGCCCAGTTGTAGCGCCCGCTATCGGATCCAAATGTACATTTATACCTTCTTTGAACCTATTCAAACACACACAGAAAATTTTGTAAGAATCGGGGCGAGCCGTTTCAGAGTTTTTGCAAGACTAACACACAGCGATTCATTTTCATATATAAGGAGATTATGTTCAACTCATCCTTTAATTTTAATTTGCGTGTGCTACATGTTTGATCATCAGCTTTACCTTCATGAAATATCTACACATGTCTAGCAATCGACTTGTCTCTGATACAATTAAAATACAATACAATAGGTACAATTTCACTTTTATTTAGCACATGTCTTTGAAATATACTGAAAGTTGTTATAAAGGCATATTTTTGTTTATTATACATATCTACTACATAGGTAGTTACTGTCCCTACCTATATTGTGCCCTTCTCATTTATTCTCGCAGGGAACAATGACGAGTAGGAAAGTGTGATAACATACTTCTATGTCATAGAAGTATCTAGCATTTACGCCATGCTATCTGGCTGGTGATTGCCGCGGGACAATGCAAGTGCGTGCTGACGACACAACGGACTCGCATTCGCAAACGAATACGTATTTTTAGCGGCACGCCTGTTCGTCTCCATGCTGTGCCTTGTTCCGTCACTATAAATCGTCTTCTTAATGTTTTAAGCATTTGTGTATTTTCATAAGAATTTCCATTTTCTTCAATCTCATATCAGCATACGCTGTCCCCTTATTGTGGTTCTACGTCGATTACAAGTAAAACGTTATCAAGACAGTGAAATTTTCGCTCGGGTTGGACAACAAACAAGTCTGGTATTTGGAAACGTGGGTTTGAATTTTGCCAGAATAAATTTTTGTATTGGTTTATTTTTGATCAATTAATTCGGTAAATTTCGAGTGCCCTGCGCGTCAGTGGCGCAGCTGCGTTGTAAAGTTGTATTTGCCGCACCTCAATAGTCAATAGGTACTCTACTATTGTTTTCCATTTCTCGGGAATAGGCTACAATTTTAAAATATGTAATCCCGAAATAAGAATTGCGATTTTCAAAAATTCTAACATATACCTACAGTACTTACTCCTGGACACCTAAATCGAGCCACCTTGCATTTTTGGATTATATCGTCCCTAACTTCTTAAAGAGTATTTGGACAACCAAAAAGTTTTTATGCAATTTTGTAGCTGACATACTCATGTTTAATCTGATGTGCTGATTATGAATATAAAAGCTATAACATTGTAACACTTTTTAACCGACCAAACATTTTTTAAAAGTTATGGACGATATAATCCGTAAATGCAAGGTGGCTTGATTTAGGTGTCCCGAAGTGTATTATAATAAAGTTCCTGAGGAACCCAATTCCCTATTATTCAAAAAACTTTGTTTATTTTATTGAAAGTCTTAAATACTTATTTCAAAATTTTTCGACTTTCATTACTTCGAAGAATTAATAATCCGCCCTTAGTATTATTACTGGGCCGAATTCAAATATCCAAAAACTCACTGCTTAAATTAAGAATTTGTAACAAAAATAAGTAGCTAAAAATAAAAAATACAGCAAGTTAGGTTGGAACGAGGATTACAACCAGAATAATAGAACCAGAATTATTTTTCTTTTTACGAAACCCGGTTTCCAGTAAAGAAAAATTAGGTATTCTGTTTTCGAATCATTAGTTTCGAAAGTGGCCGAAGGGTCTCGTATTTATGTAGTGTACCCCCATAACTGCAATAATTTACCCACCGAAATCCCGTCAATACAACTTTCATAATTTGAAATAATTTCGTCACATTTTAATATGTCCACATGATTAGGATTAGATCATTCGTTAGTCTCCGAGTACGGACGGTGGTTGATGACTCACCGTGCACAAGGTTCGACTCGCCACAATACAATGCTACTTATATTGATCGTTATTATCTCAATAGCTATGTATATCTCGTATATACGAGAAGTAGTAGTACATTAGGGAATATCAATACAATTTATAATAAAAGGAATAATGTTAAAATTAACACTTTGGAATATATGAAGTTTCGAATTTTAAAGCGAAAAATCATCACTTAAAAACGTTCAACGAAGATCACCAAGTCAATACTGCTCTCGCTAGAATTTGGGGGTTACGTACCATTGGAATACCGGGTGATCAATCTAAATGGGTCAGTAGGGAGAAATCAAAAACTATAAGAGATAGCGAAATCTGTTCTTAGGAACCATGGTGTCGATTTTAGATTTCATAATAATGGCATTCAAATTTTTTAAACTTTCATACATACATACCGGGAATCGAACCTGGTCAAAATCTCTGTACAAAATGTTATTAATTCTGCTTTTTTTTCGTAGTTATTGTTGATGGTGGATTTAATCGAATGATTTATCTGAAGAGACCACTTATGCATATTTTATCTGCATCGATAATTATGAATTACAAATTGCGTTTATTTTAAATTAGAACATATTCGTTCAGCGGGCGGGCCAATTTATTTAATATTTAAAAAGACTTCAATGAAATAATTATCTTATTTTTGAGTATTTTTTTCAATTACTTGAACAAGGTTCCATTATAAATGTGTTCCTTGTGATTTATGATTCACACTATCAACAATAACAACGAAAAAACTTGCAGAATTTAAAAAAAAATTCAGTGATTTTGACAAGGTTCGATTCGCGGTTATGTATGAAAGTAAAAAAAAAATGCCATTATTATTATTAAATCTAAAATCGACGCCAAGGTTCCTAAGAACAGATATCGCTAACTCTCATAGTTTCTGACTTCTCCCTACTGACCCATTTGGATTGATCATGCTGTATATTATTTATATTTCTATTTTGTAGATAATTAGGTACATATTGAAAGAAAAAATCTGCGTGGCCTGGAAAATTAACAACTTTCATTAAATTTCATTGTATCTGCACTTAAGTGACAAAAATTATGTTTTTTTATTTCAGTATCCTTTTTTTAAAAGAAATGCATTTCATATTGTTCTTTAAAAACTTTAAATAAAATTATCATGACATATTAACTTTTAAGTTTCACAATGATGGTTTTTTTTAATTCAAATTCAATATCGCTTATTCAAACAAAGCAGTAGTGCTTGCATTGCTGTGTTCCAGTTTCAAGGGTAAGATATGGCAGTGAAATTACTTGGTTCCTGCCTAATGTCATAAGTTGACAACATACAATGTGGTTCTTGTGATGGTTGCAGATTTGCTATGAATCTCACAGGAGCCAAATGTATTATGGGTGCCTGTTACCGCTTACCATCAGGTGGGCAGTTTGCTGTTAGCCAACTTAGTAGAAATAAAGGGAAAAAAATCCGCAAAATCAGACTTTATTACCATATCAATCAAATGAAATATCTGGTGTAGAGCTGACCTCATGTCTAAAAGTTTTATCATCCAAATAATCTTTAATAATATCAATCTCTTTAAACCTACCTCTGAGAGAAGTGCGTGAACTGAGCTTATAAATTGCTCTCACTTCACTCACTTCTCTCACAATTGGGAGTTCAAGTTCTTGCATACAACTTGGAATTTTATTGTAGAATCGTATACACAGGCCTCTTGATTTTTTTAGACTGATATTTGGTAAAGTTAATATATTCTTTTGTCTAGTTTGCTAGTATTAACTGAATGAATATTTTTTCGAACATATATCTAGGTATTAGATTCTCACAAATATATTGCGACGCTACTGCCATAATACCAATTTGTTTAAAATTTTCTCGCAAAGAATCTGTTATTTTAAGATTTGCCCGAATAGCCCTTTTCTGTTAAAAAGTAATAGGTACCTATTTGACCGTCAGCCTCACTAAGCAATACTGAGCATGGCAACCAAACGAAGACTTTTAAATTCCTCAACCAATACATTTGTATGGCTGACCATGGTTATGCAGAGCGAATTTCTATTTTATTAAAAAAATACGAAGTACTAAAACCCGCAACGGAGACGATCCAGAAGGTTAAACATTATCAGAGTCAACGGTAGAACCTTTGATCTGTCGCATTGCACCGAACGCGCCCAGAGAAGGGTGTGTGATTCATCATTTTATTTTCATATTTAATACACATAACTTCATTTGTTATTATGACATGCTTGGTTTGCTAAAACTTACAAGGATCTATAACTAAATGTGGATTAATTATGATCTTTTTTAGTAAACTTAACCCAATTTTTGTAAGGTGTTGGTTCTTAGTTGATACTTAACCTCCCTTTGTCTGTTCTAACAACTTTGCGCGGCGACTCGAGGATGGATCTAGATTCGGGGTATTGGGAATCCAGATCTGCTACTGCCATGGCAACTACAAGACACACAATGTGACTGCAATAGTCTGTGAAGCAAAAGGAACTCGATTTGTATTTATGTAAGATCCAATTTAAAGCAAGAGGATACTGACTTGTACCGTTTATGCCAGGACAGTTAACCGTTTATGCCGGGTTAGCACTGGAACTGAAATCTACTGGCGTTAGAGCCACACAAGATTGAAATTTTGATTATGGAATTATGTGTAGTGCCGTCGTGTGCTACCAGGGTAGCAGAATATAGGTGTCTGTGTGTGAGTGGTGCGGTGTCGGGGTGGCCGCGAGGGTGCGGGCGGGGCGCGCGTGCGCGACGGCGGCGGCGGGGGCTGCCCGCAGTATCGACGCGAGAGTCGGGCGCGGCGCGCGCTCCGTCCGCCGCCTTAATCCGCACGTTCCTAGTTACGTAAAGTGTTGCCATGGCAGACTCCGGGCCTTCCCTGTGCTCCGTACTCGACCCGCGTAAGTCGCCGCGCGCTTGGCTTATTTCGCTTCTTCCTTCTTCTTTCGCGACTAACCCTCTAACTCGCAGCCCTCTATTGCAGATGCCTGGTTCGACCCCCAGAGGCTGCACCCCGAAGGTGAGAGTAAGCAGAAATACGCTTAGGTCGGCGCGCCGCCAAGTGGCCCGGGCGAGCAGCGCTGCCCTGCACTGTGACCCAGTGACCGGCTGACCGAGTGCATAGTGTTTGTGTGATAGAGACGGTGACCGCGGCCACCTGCGGTCAGAACAGTAATAATTGCGCTATGTGCCAAGTCAAGGTCTGATTGCATGCAGCATGCGTTTCTGTTTCATTAACACTCGAAAACATCCATTCTCTGTAGGTCATATTCGAATGTAGATTATGTTCAATATTATCGCACCATTACGAAGTAATGTGACAGAGTAAGTCCCGAATAAGTTGTGGTCCAGCATTGACACCGTTGTGCACAACTACGCGGCGCGCATGCGCCTGCTGCTGCTGAGTGAGGAGACAACAAGTCTGCCAAGTTGAAATTAGACTGATTAAATCTGACATTGAGGCCTCTGCTGCAGCGTGTTGATTTATGGCTGTAAATTGTGAGTTGATGCGAGCGCGTCTCAGTTTGAATTGACAGTGTCAAAGTCTACAGAATATCATGCAATGTTTTCGAAACTTACTTAATGATATAGTGAAATTGTGTGGATGGATGGACGGATGTTTGTTTACATAAGCCGTATGTGGATAGCGAAACACTGAGATCAATGCATAGGCTTCTTTTTATCCCGAAATTCGAGATCGGCACCTGCACGGGTAGAACCGCGGCTATTGATTGGTATTGTAAGGTCGAAAGCCAAAACATGTAGGTAGTAAAATACATATAAAAAAAACTCTGGTCTTCAAGACTTGTGGCTTCAACTTTTGCTATGGCATTGATTCCTGTCTTCTCGGCTCGACCGCCTTCGGTGTTCGAGGGAAACTTGATAGCACATTCCGCGGTCATCTGTTGGATCTTAATACGCAGCTATAGATTTCGTAACAATTACCTATGTACAAGCCGAACATATAGCAATAACTCGATTATAATGAAATGTCGTGGCATGTGCCTTTACTAAGTCCAAAGTAAACTTCCCCAGATTTCACTTGCATTAGCAGGTGTGTATTTGGTTTAAAAATTTTCTCCGTCAGCAGTAGGATGTCGGTAATAATCGGAGTCGTCAGCCTAATGCAGTCCACTGCTGGACATAGGCCTCTCCCAAGGCACGCCACTTAAACCGGTCCTGAGTTATGCGCATCCAGTCACTGCCAGCTCTACGCAGATCGTCGTACCATCTAGCAAATAATTGGAGTACTGCGATGTTATTTACGACTGTCCCGCACTGACACGATTACTGCTAGATTTTGCCCGTTTTCCAGGACACCCGCCGCATTGTCACACAGTGATGGGCGTCTATTATCAGCACTCGTCAAATGTCACAGATAAATACAATCTGGGGATCATATCTCGAGATAAGCTAAAGAATGCTGAGTTAAATGACGTATGATAACTCCTAAATCACAAAAGAAATATACTAAATACTCCTCACAGTGTCTTAAAAAACTTTTCATAATGAATTGACACGACACGAGTACCTATTGCACCTATAGTACCTAGTACCTATTACCTAGTGCTTATGGACTTTTTTTCTTGTGATTATTCTAAACAAGATTTATCCTTCTAATTGCCAATTTCACTAGCCTTGTCTTAGCTTAGGTGACTCTTAGGTGGCGTACTGTCACATTCTTTTCATTAAAGACAAAAAGCGACAGCATACGTCTAAGGAGTCCACAGTGCAACACCACTACCCACGCTCCCGGGCTAGTCCGACTAATTGGTAGGGCTATCGCCAAGGGAGGGATTGTCCGAGAACACCAGGACAATCTCCCAGACGGAGAAGCCTTAGGGCGGCGCGTGCAAGGGGCCAACCGTGTATGCAAGCCTCCACGGCAGGTTCATTAGATGAGCATTGCTTGTGCCTTTTCCTGCCTATTTGTCTGCGGCGGAGGAGAGCGGCCTGAGAATCTTCCTCCCGTTCCCTCTCCGCAGCCTCCTTCTGCGAGCCCCCCATTCCGCCTCACCGTGGAGCATGGTCGTGGCCAAGGTCCGCGGCGAGAGGTCTCCGCCTTCCAGCGTAGCGTTGAGTTCGCTGAGCTGGTGTCGCCAGTCCGGGCACACCAACAGTGCTCGGTAGTATAGTCGTGAGCGTCGCAGTGATAACACTGCGGCGTTTCCTCCTCACACATGACCCGGTGCAGGTAGTGACCGAAACAGCCATGTCCGGTCAGCCAGCCAAACAACCAAGCGGAACTAGAGGCTGCCCTGCCGGCGCCTTACCGACTTCTCATAACACCGAACGAATCGCCTTGATTGTCCGGTAGCCGGCAGTTGGGAAGCCAAGTGCATGTATGACAAGACCCTCGATAGTGTTATTCAAAATCAATCACAATTGCAACCAATAGGGATGTGGGCTGAGTATGATACATCGAAATCAAATATCCGACACGTATCTTTGAGCCTTGTCCAATTACCAAAAAAATTACTGAGAGAAAGCGAATTAAAATTAAGAAGTAGGAGTTCGATACTCAACTAGAAAATTTACCTGCGTATGACGTGGTACAACATTCCAAATCAATATATCGTCGAAAGTTTTTTTTATTCTGTAATGGATTGGATATGATTGGAGCAACACCACCTTCCATCCGTCGATGTTTAAGTTCCCTACCTGAACTCCGCATTACACATACACAACGTGCGGTCAGGCGAGAGTTTTAGCTCCGGAATGTTCATAAGTCGTGTGGGCTGGATGGCATCCCAGTAGTGGCGCTGAAGACGTGCGCCCCAGAGCTGACCCCCGTACTAACGCGCCTTTACCGCTTTTCTTATCGGAACAACGGGGTTCCATCTTCATGGAAGATAACGTCCTTGGTCTCCAAGATTATGTAGCGGGTCATCAACTCCCGGCTTCTACGGTACCTGGGGTGTTATTGTCTAAGAAAAAAACTATCGCGATCGTTTACAATTTGACAGTCGTAGTACATCCATCACTCCTTCATAAAAGGAAGTCGACGCAGAGTCTTAGGTTCCCGGTGCAATGGCTGCCAAATTATATGCGATCGTAATAGATTTTTTCTTACGGTTTCCGTCGCGGCCGTTTAGCTGGTGATCTTTTAGTTTACCTGACACACCGTTGAGCTGAAACTTTTAAGGACATAGGTGAGGCTCTCGCCGTTGGTTTGGATATCGCTAAGGCGTTTGATAGGGTCTGGCACAGAGCTCTTCTCATGAATCTACCATCTTATGGATCCCCCGAGGGATTCTGCAAATGGATAGTCAGCTTCTTCGATGGTAGGACCATTAAAGTCGTCACCGACGGCTGCTGCTCCGAAACCATGCCCATAAATGCTGGTGTTTCACAAGGTTCGGTGCTCTCCCCAACCCTGTTCATTCTGAATATCAATGACATGTTGTACATTGAGAATATACATTGTTATGCGGATGGCAGTACGGGTGATATGCGGTATATTGACGACCAGAATGTGCCTCGGAGTTCGTTGTATGAAAGGCGGTTGCAACTTGTGTCTGAAGTCGATGATTCTCTAGACCTAGAGCAAGTTTTCGAATGGGATGCAAAGAACTTAATTAAGTTCAACCCCACGAAGACACAAGTGTAAGGACCCATTTATCGTAGTGCCTCAGTTCCAAGGAGCAACTCTTCGTATCTCCGATGTTATTGGGATTCTCAGTGTGGAAATTTCTGCTGGTGCAGTAGAGGACTCATTTGGAGGACAGAGCCAAATTGACGAGTAAAAAGCTGGGCGTCCTACAGGCCTATTCGCTTACTGCGGTTGGTAACAAAAGCTGTCATTTTTGAAAGAAACTTTATATCCATTACTAGTTTAGTGATCTTATGTGTTACGGCGGCGTTCAAGATAGCAGTAATGGATGTTAAGTTTCTTTCAAAAATGTCAGTTCTAGTTAGCAACCGAAGTTAAAGAATAGGCCTGCTGAACAGAGCAATGCAGTACTTTACTGCTAGCCAGCGGCTAATGCTTTATAAAACACAAATTCGGCCGCATATGGAGCACTGCTCGCACCTCTGGACAGGAGCTCCCAAATATCAGCTCGACCCTCTTGACTCCCAGCAAAGGCGTGCATTCCGCATCGTCGGTGATCCGAATATCACGGCCTCAATGGAGACGCTATAGCAAAGGAGAGACTGGTTCTCTCTGCGTGCTCTATAGGCTTTTCAACGGAGAGTGCTCAGAGTGCTGTTTGCAATGGTGTATTCGTCATCTTTTTATCACCGCATCACCCGTCACCGCAGCTGAGTTCATCCGTACCACCTGAAACCGATCTAGGCTAGAACAGTTCGGTTTCAGCGTTCATTTCTTCCGCGTACGTGCAAACTCTTTACTGACCTGCCAGCTGCGGTGTTTCCTAAGCTCATCGATATGTCCCAACT
Organism: Schoenobius gigantellus; assembly: GCA_963935595.1. Taxonomy (NCBI): domain Eukaryota; kingdom Metazoa; phylum Arthropoda; class Insecta; order Lepidoptera; family Crambidae; genus Schoenobius; species Schoenobius gigantellus. Next base: position 40,107,544 of record OZ012541.1, on the reverse strand, counting down.
TCAAACGAGGTTTAAAAGGAGCACTTGTCTCCAGAGGCTCTAGACAAATGCCACACGCTAACTTTTCCGCAGTCGTTCCGCAGTAAAAGTGTATGGAAATGACATTAGCTTGTGACAACCTCACGCAATTTTTTCCGCAGCTAATGTCATCTCCATACATTTTTTCTGAGGAACGACTGCGGATAAGTTAGCATGTGGCACAGACATATTTTATATGTCTGTGGCGTGGCGTGTGACCCTTGGCAAGATTCGTCATGTCTGTCTGTCTGTCTGTCTGTCTGTCCGTATGTCACAGCCACTTTTTTCATGAATCAAAAAGATTTTTCAGTGGATTTCATTATTAAAATATTTATAGTTTTGGCTGATTTTGATTTATATTATTTGAAATATTAAGTTACTGGACTATTGAAATATTAAGTAGGTTAGACGTCAAAATTCAGCACGAAAAATCAGTTCATACCTTTTCATTTGGAACAATTAGCGTGGCCAAAAATTTTAACATTTCTTAAAAGAAACGCATAACGAGGCTAACATCAGATGTCAGCACCAGCAAGTGGTGTGGTGATGGTCAAATGGAACACAACTAAGGTAGTGCTTAGGAAACTTCACTTCATATAAGTCAGGATTGGTCTATGCATTAGATCTGCGTCTTTAAAATGAAAGATCAATTAACTAATTCATTCGCTTCTTGTCAATAAAGTCGACAGACTTTAAAACATTTGATAGCTACATTGTATGCTAGGTATGTTCAAATTTTATCAGTGTTTGTTTATCCCATTTCGTTATCTTTATTTGAAATAATTTACTGATAGACTGACAGTATCCGACTTTATCTGTCAAATGTAACTTTACCTGTAAATGCCGATTGCATTTATTTTAATAGCCTATCGAATAATAGTTACTGCGGATAACTACATGTCTGATAATTAAGTGGCAGTGCTCACAGCAAAATTACATTAGGCCACTTTTTTAAGTTGATAAATGAAAAGAGATTAGTCATGTTTTGTCTGTGGATATGCGTCACGTTGCGTCTATACGTTATAACAGACACCCTGATTTCAAAGTTGAAATATTTATACCATGCTGATTTTGTCGGTCTGGTTTATAATTTTTATTCCTTTTACTTGGCACTTTGACAGGGTAACTTTGATTTCTCATATATTTCATCTATAGTTCATCGTCTTCTAGTTTTATATTCGCATCGATAGTGGTAGTCGCAGTGTGGACCCTATCACGCGCGCCCATAAGGGCAGAGGGAACACCGGGAGGTTTAGTGGGTAGGCCCGGCACTCTGCCCGGAGAGCCCCACACACGCTCGTTGTCTAGCCAACGGCGAGTACGGTGCGGTCGCGCATTCCTCTCGAAAAAAAAAAAGTGTTATATTCGCAGCTATTTGCCCTTTTCCAATGTAAATTTAAAATCGGTTTGAAAGCTTGGGTTTGAAGGTTTCTTTTGCCTTTTTTATCGTTCGTACGGATTAAATAATCAAACGGTTTATGGGCTGAATTCTGACTGCGTTGTTTTGCAAATGATGTGATAAGTTATTATTTTAGTTAGCATTAAACTCTTACATCAGGTAAAATATGATTAGTAGTAAACCTATCTGTGATTTCTCTCAAACTATCACGCTTGACCGGGCGTGATAACAGATAATCAGTCTTTATCAGTTCAACAGTACACAACCGCATTGTGTTAGTTTACTCACTGTGATCTCACGTGCGCTGGATACTTACTGCGGTACTGCGCCTCTATCGGAAACTACAATAGTTTTCGTTAGCTCGCCAAACTGTCAGTTTACGATGTAAACGGTAGTATGAGTTGCTCGTTTCGAATTTTACTCGATTAGACGAACTTTACATTATATATTTATATCTCTCTTACACACATGTGAATGGAAAGAGACACGCGATTCTGTCACTGTGACGTTTTCTTAGCCGTTTTTATTATTTTTAAAGCAAGTTGAATGAAAGAAAAAAATTAAAGTTTTTGTTTGTTGTAAATTAAATTATTTTATAATGTCGCGGACAAGTCAGTCGCAATTTATTTTAATGATAATAAATAATGTTAAACACTTTAGGAATGAAAAAAGAATAAAAAATCTCGGTTAAATTGTGTATTTATTAACACTTTTTTAAGGAATGGTGATTTAAGGCGGTAGCGCGGAGTAAAGTGTGTATCGGAGATACGGCTTAAAAATGATTGTCACAGCTCTCTTCATGCGCTATTTCGTCTTGCATGACTCTCCATGCAAAGTGCCACCGTGCAGACATAATTTTACTGTTTAGAAACACAAAAAAACGTATTTATGTACCAAACTCACATAAAAATGTAAGGTGAGAACCTAAACCACAATAGTTTTCGAGTAAACTATCAAACAAATGTCAAACATGTAACTCATACTGCCACACTATTCGAATACGTACTTATTGATCGAGTAGTTTATTACTTTGTAACGCATACTGTCAATTCTAGTTCATTATAGTTTCCGATAGAGGCGCTGATGTGAAATATATGGAAACAAAACTATTCGATCGGTTCGAATCAGAAACTATCAAAACTCATACTAGACAGAGCAAGAGAAACGTACAGTACGTCTAGTATGAGTTTTGATAGTTTTTGATTCGAACGATCGAATAGTTTTGTTTCCATACATTTCACACCAGCGCCTCTATCGGAAACTATAATGAACTAGAATTGACAGTATGACTTACAAAGTAATAAACTACTCGATCAATAAGTACGTATTCGAATAGTGTGGCAGTATGAGTTACATGTTTGACATTTATTTCACAGTTTACTCGAAAACTATTGTAGTTTAGATTCTCACCTTACATTTTTATGTGAGTTTGGTACATAAATACGTTTTTTGTGTTTCTAAACACTAAAATTATGTCTGCACGGTGGTACTTTGTATGGAGGGCCTTGCAAGACGAAATAGCGCATGAAGAGAGCTGTGACAATCATTTTTAAGCCGTATCTCCGATACACATTTTACTCCGCGCTACCGCCTTAAATCACCATTCCTTAAAAAAGGGTTAATAAATACACATAATTTAACCGAGATTTTTAATTCTTTTTTCATTCCTAACTTGTTTAACATTATTTATTATCATTAAAATAAATTGCGACTGACTTGTCCGCGACATTATAAAACAATATATAATTTACAACAAACAAAAACTTTAATTTTTTTCTTTCATTTAACTCGCTTTAAAAAAAATAAAAACGGCTAAGAAAACGTCACAGTGACAGAATCGCGTGTCTCTTTCCATTCACATGTGTGTAAGAGAGATGAAAATATAAAATGTGAAGTTCGTCTAATCGAGTAAAACTAACTCGCCATCGTTTAAACGTGAATTTGAAACGAGCAACTCATACTACCGTTTACATCGTAAACTGACAGTTTGGCGAGCTAACAAAAACTATTGTAGTTTACTCGATTTAAAAACTCGTACTAGACATACTGAGCAAGTCAATAAGATTCGCGTTTTAGGAATGTGTTTAATGTCGCTGTATTGGCAACCTTATGTCACTTTCCGGTTAGATGTACCCGCCCGGAACTGTCAGTACTCTTATGCTGGTGGCGCAAGCTAATTAGTGAAGCTACTGTCTTACCCTACACGAAAATTGGGCAGATAGCGCTAGCAACAAGTAACTTTGTTAAGAACATGAGTTATTGAGGCAAGTAGTAGAATTGGCGCCCAGGAGGTGCTTTGTAATTGTTTGCTACTCGTGCGTGACCCCATACTGTATAAAAATGACATGTTGTACTTTCGTTAATAACTTGCTACCTTACATGAATACTAGGCAGGTAGTGCTAGTAACAAGTAATTTTGTTAAAAAATGTGTTATTGAGGTACCTACCCATGAAGCAGAATTGGCGCTCCGGAGAGCCTTTGTGACTGTTTGCTACTCGTGACCCCAGATTCTATAAAAATGACACCTTGTACTTTTGTTAATGACTCGCTGCGTTGACACGATCGAGGGATTCGGTCGATTAGGGCCTAATGACAAGTGAGTGGCATTGACCGCGAAGCGGCCCGCCAGCAGCGCCTGCGCGTGTGCCAGTGCCAACGCCTGCCTGTTTATTTTGGCAACGCTCACGCATGGTATGGTAGCCCGTCTCGCCATCGTCGCCGCCGTGATCAATTATTATTGTCATATTATTGAACTCATGCGCGCTTCACTTATCCTATTTATGGTTTTCATTCCCGTTCCTTCCATCTGAACAAGAGATAGGTAGAAAATTACTTTGGCTGACTATTCGGTTGCATAAAAGGTCGATTAGTATTCTATTTCCATCCTATTTGTATCAAGAATATTTCTGAATTCATAATTATTTACCAAAGCTATAAGTGCTATTCCTTGATTAAAGATGAAACAAAGACTGAAATTCTCAACCCTTGTTTTTCCTTAAGAGGTTGAATCTTGAAAAACGTATTTGATTAATCTTAATGAAGATCGTCAAATTTTTAAGAGTCAATAATTATATCTTGGATTTCCATACAATCCATATTTATTTCAAGTATTTCGCAATAAAGATGTATATTTTCCTCTTTAGGCATAGGTAATCCATCTATCTTCATACTTACTAATCTTATCCGAAGGTATACCGTATTTATGCTTACCAGCTGAAGCCAATGACGAGTAGGGTCCGACCTTATTTTAGGTAGATCAGACTGACAAAATTGCTTGAATTGTTTACCTACTTCGCAAATACAAAATATTCAAAAGTAATTTTGTAAAAGTATAGATGATCAAAAAGAGTACTTATTTTTTCATTCATTTATTTGTAATGTTACGCCACTGTCGTGGCAGATTCCGCTATACTATGGAATCAAGTAATCATAGCGCATGTGCTGGTGCGTGACAAAACAGACTGCTATAGCTCCTTTCACTGCCGTTCCATTATTCATTGATTTCCATACAATTATTCAAAGATTAAACATTAAAGAGTAAAACTCGATAGGTTTAATTGAAGACGTCAGAACGACGATGTATCGGTTGATGAGACATTGTTTTTTTGCAAACATTTTTCTTTTTGTTAGATCAGTAACAATTTGTTCAGAACATTGACGTAGGTATACGTCAATGGTTCAGAAATTAAAATTTTATGCTCAGTTTAAAAAAGCTAACCCTAAATATGGATTATAGAAACTGAAGGTTCAACTAACATCTACATTCTACATGTTATGTATCTGACACGTGATTACTATATCTTGATATAGTTCTAGCACAAAGTATCTAGGTATTTACTTTGTGGTTCTAGTATGCTCATACATGAGGAGTAAACTTAGTGCAAAAAATATTATGTAGGTTATATTGATTACAATTAATAATGTTTATACAACAATTAAGATTATATACGGTTATTTTTTTATCACCCTGGAAAATTTTAGGGACGCTTCAGGACACATCCATTATTATATAAAAAATAAAAAAAAATGAAATAAAAAATTTTAAAAAAATTCAAAATATATAAAAAAAAATTCTCTAAAAATGCTGCTCTCAACTAGTGCAGCATTTTTTGTATTTTTAAAAAAAATTATATAAAAGTGAGTTTTTTTTATTTATATTTAAATCATTCTAATACCATGTCGTGAAGCATCCCTAAAATTTTCCAGGGTGATAAAAAAATAACCGTGTATAAGCAAATAGTCATTTTAAAATTTTGTGTAGGCCTGCAGGTAATGCCGCGGGTGGAAAGCTCGTTATAACATTATGACTGTTGGACACCAAGCAATGCTTGGTATTAATTTGCAGACATCACCCGTTAAAATGTAATGTATGTGTATGGAATCGACAAAGTTTATTGTAAATGTCATTACTTTTGATAAAGCTGATAAGTTTCTTGCGCCCATTCTTCTTATCAGCTAAAAGAAGACCTGAATGTGTAGTAGGTAAAATAATTTGGACCATTTAAAAGAGCTTTCTATCAAGTAATTTTTGAATAAAGCTGATCAGTTCTGCGCTTCTCGTATCCAGCAGCTTTCCGCAACCTTCGCCAGATCGCCGGTCTACCTTGTGTGGGGGGGCTATTAACGCTGCGTCCCCCGGTACGCGGCCAAACCCAGCCGTCAGCCCTGCGAGCGATGTGTCATGCCCACTGTCACTCAAGGTTCGCAATTCTATGGGCTTTGTACGTATCTCATCATTTCTGGTTCGATTACGTAAAGAAACCCCGAGCATTGCCCTTTAAGTGACCTTGAACTTTGTGAGGCTTATTGTAAGCGGCCACGTCTCAGTTTTGTATGTCATTACTGGCAACAAACACGAATTGAAGGCTTTCCGAGATGGATTAGTCGATTTACATCTTTCTGGAGGTTGGAGTTACTGAGCTAGACTATAATTGCCCTAGGTAAACATATTCGTCAACAACTTTCAGTGTAGAGTCATTAACCTTCACAGGAGTGGGGACATGGGAATTCGACATAATTATTTAGTCTTGTCCATGTTAATTTTAAGACCCATTTGTTGGGAAACTCTACAGAGGTCTTCCCGAAATGGTGCTTAGGTCTTTGTATAATATATTGTCATAAAATATGCCGAGTTCAATAACACGATCAAACAATTCTTGGCTACTTTTACCGTAATCTATTGTGAACCAGAAACTTCAAAACCTTTTTCTTTGGGAACACGACAGTTGTACTTTCTCTCTCTAGAGTGCCAGCAACCGGTTTTGGATCGTTTGCTCTTTGGGATAAACTCGTTTAATTAGCGGAATTTCGACGAGTTATTTGTTGCCAAACATTAAGGGCTTTGCCCTCCGGCCTGCCTGTGCATTTTTTTTGGATTCTATCCAAAAGAATATTTCTGTAGGTTTTTAATTTTAAGTAGTATATTTTAACACGTTTAATGCTGTTCATGATCTATTTGAACTAGTGTTTTTCTAGAAAGTTTCATAACATAAGTTTCTTCACCAACTTTACAGGGATATGATTAATTCAGAGTCAATGACTCCTCCTTCCGACGACGTGTCCAAATCGCAACAGACGGTTACCGGTATCGGCGTGAGTCATTGTTTTCGAGTAACTAAATGATAACTTCGAATGGATTTGAACTGTCACTATATTATTTTCTGTTCTAGTAGGTATTCAAAAACTCTGTAAACAAGCATAGGTAATTTAGTTCACTGAACATTCGTAATGGTCTTATTTAATCAGTTTCTTGAGTTACACTACACGAAGTTTGCTATTAGTGGATAAATATTTTTTCTCTCCAGTTTTGATCAGTAATTTAGTAATTCTAAGGAGTGATATTATTTTATCGCATGTTAAAGTTCATTTCAAATTATCAAGTTTTTAAGGTAGACTGACACATTCTTGAATAAAGGCAGCGCTTATCTCTACCCGGGGTTACATTCATATGAAAAAAATTCGTAAAATTTAAAGGTTAGGCGGCAGATCCAGCGAACTTTGTGTGTATCTTGTGTCGGCAATGGTTGGGAGAGCTGTGTTGTGAATGGTGTGAAAGTGTCGGGTGTCTGGTCGCAAATGATAGTGGTCGCGCCGCGGTGTCATGTCGGCGTGTTGCGTCGTCAGCAGCGGGCCGGGTGACGTGTGCGCGCGTGGCGGCGGCGGCGGCGGCGGCGGGGAGCCCGCTCGGAGGTCCCTCGGCCACTCCGCCGACATGGTGCGCCCTAAGCAGTCGCCCCGTCACGCCGCGCAGCAAAAGAACCTCCCACCCCGCGGTCCAGGTATCTTACCCACCAACTTACGTGCAGTGAACAAATAAATCCTCCGTGATGCGCCGCTTTAAGCGGAACAGTGCGCAAAAGTGGACAAAGAACATATTGTTAGCAACGTGTGCACAGTACCCGTAGGACTCGTAGGACCGTAGTCGCAGATGCACAGCGTATTAGGTAATTGAAACGGTACGAGTTATGTCAGAATTTGCATGCATTCCCATATTTTGCGTTCGCTGTACAAGTACTATCATTTAGCTGCAGTTGGTATATTTGATCCCTTTTTATAGCGTTAGATAGTATGTTTTGCGCGTGTTTATTGACTCTAAACGCATGTGACTGAAATAAATATCAAAATTTCATCGAATTCTCAGAAGTCTTCTGTTATAATGCGGTCGTATTGACACTGAATGTGTCAAGTTGAGGGAATATGAGACGCATAGGCTGCAACCGGTTAGCTGCGCCAGCGCAGGACGGGTTACGTACTACGGTGCTGATCATTTTGCCGCGAACGTACTAAGGTGGACAAATTATTTATATTTACTTCCTGTAGCCGACGATAGCTTTTCTTTTGATGACAGCAAGTATGTAGTTGTAATAGAAGCAGAATATAGTATTCATAGTCGATTTTTAACATTTAATGTATGAAACTGTTTTGTGTGGGTGTTATGAAGTGCTGTCTCAGTCTCTCTCGTGTCCCAGCATGGCCGAATTTCGATTGTTACTTTTTTCACTTAGAAAGTAGTTATTCCAGAATATGGGGCGCTCTCGAATCTCATTGCTTGTGTTAAATGAACTATTGAAAATTTGTATTTTAGTAGGTAGAGCTACAAGTGATGATGAGTACGCCATACTGCCTTTAGTTATTAGTGACTGGACTGGATTATTATAATAATTATGTCAATTACTTAGTGATCATTTTAAATATTATCAGTATAACTTAATTAAAATTTAATCGGTCAATCTTAAGCGATCGCCATACATTTTTTCTTAGATAATAAACTTCCCGGCCCCTTATTGTGTTACACAACTTCTATCGTGATCACTTTTGATTTAACAGTAATTACGGCTACAATGCGTGGATCTGTGTAGATTTTTTGAAAACTGGAGCAAAGCAACGATCAACCTTCTATTTAAGTGAGGATAGGGAAAGCTTATGTTATCGTTAACGCAATTATGGTGTATCGATAGCGCCTCAATAATATTTCATTTTGACACAATTAGCTATTTCTGCTGAAACACAAAAACAGAATCATTGATTGGTCAAGAACCTATCCAAAATCAATATTGTGGTTTATTTATAATTTCCATTTAATATATTGATATATCAAAGTGTGTCTGCTATAGGTATATACTGAGAGAGTGTGATCCTTTCGTTTTCGACACCATCACAGTTCTTTTGCATAGGTTGCCCCTAAAATGGGAATCGGAGCCATCTCCCACAGCAAGGAGCTACTGCGGGTTAATCCTTTGGAAATTGTCAAGGTGGACCGATTTCAGGTCTGGTTGGCGTGGGTCTCGTAAGGTGTTATCAGACCCTGGAAATTCTGGAACCCTTTGCGCTCTGTTGAAAGTTTTTTCAAATAGCGTGTGTCGTGGAGTGGATTCAGTTAAATCTCGTTTAAAGTTCAAAAATAACAATAGTTGTGGCTGTGTCTACGCAGTGGAGTCGCTGATCTACTGGCGCGACGCGGCGCGGTCGGGCGCGGCGCTGGGCGGCGGGTTGGCGCTACTGGTGGCGCTAGCCAGCTGCAGCGTGGTGTCCGTGCTGGCGTATGGCGCGCTGCTGGCACTCACCGCCGCCGTTGGCTTCCGCATATACAAGAACGTGCTACAGGCCGTGCAGAAGACCAATGAAGGACACCCATTCAAGTGAGTTACTACTGTAACTACTGTAACTGCTGGCAACGCCTTATTTAATAACTCTGTTGCGCAAGTAACGTGTGCGCTCAGCGTTTCGAATCGTTCTTCTGCGGAAATCTTCGTCTAAGGTGGTTAACTATCCCATCGGATTTTGCGAGTGATGGAATACCACCTGCACCTGCACCTGTGTTAGCAGTGTTAGCGTAGACACTAATTGTGCACCATAAATAATATTTCCCGTGCAGATTGCTACAGTTTTCTTTGTTTTTAGCCACTGTGACGGAAAATTCGTTAGAATTTTATTTATTTATTTTTAAAGCAGAGGAAATTTCTGAAACGTCTCTATTTTGCCAAAATCATGACACCATGTCATACCGATATGGTCCAGCTTCAAAACGGAGTTCGCATATCAAAAAATACGCCATACACTTGCTGTTTGACGATTTTTTGTACAAAATTCTGTTCATTGATGAGTGGTCCTTGCTGCAGTCCTAAAACCAGCACAAGAGCAGTGACTATCCTACTAGCTCTGGTGATCTCGCCCACGCGCATCACGTTATTCCGCCGCAGTCTTATTTGTAGTGTTGGTACTTCTTGTTAGTTGATTTCGTCGTTAAAGAGATATATTAAGCGCTATATTAACTCCTCTATTATTGAATATCACCTAATTTATATAATAGTTGAATAAGCTGGGTTTTAACCAGGTCAGTGCCACGACAAGACAATGCTAGAAGAGGACATGGGCAGTTTTAATCTGCGACTCATAGTTTCGGTGGCCCCCGAGCCGAGGAGCGAAACGAGGCTCAAATAACGCTTGTCCAGCGGTTCGCGTTACACGACGCTGCGCAGACGCAACTGCACTGTACTCATTGGCGTAGGTTAGGGGGGGGGGGGGGGGGGCTTGGGGTCATTCGTAAGAAAATACTTGTTATGTTAAACATCTTAAAGGTGGTTGAAGGAAAACGGTTTTTCTCGAGTGATTTTCCGTAGCAGAGCACTAGATGCCTGTGTTGCTTCTGTGATATCAGCAAGAAAAGCACTGTCTGACAAACAATTATTTTTTGTCGTTAATGTCGCCAAAGGTCTCTCAGTCAATACAATGGTATTGACCATTGTATTGACTAAGAAATCGTTTTTGGCTGGCAAAATATCTTTTCATTACCTATCTCTCTCGCTCTCTCTCTCTCTCTTATTCATATGTCTTTATAAATAATATGAGTATTAATGTGTATGTTTTCATTATATGTAATTTGCAAAATGTTTCCTTATTTCTTAATGTTTAGAAGTGTGTGTAAGCGCAAAGACGCCACGCGCTCGGAGCATGTTTGCACAGTCTGTGCAGACTTGTTTGTTCTACAGATGCCTCCGTTACACGTCTTCATTTAATTGTTATTAATATTATTGTTCGTAAATTAGGTCATTATTAAATTCTGAGCTCCATTTATCATAGCTTACTTACGTTTAACGATACTTAATTGTATGTATATTATTGAGGCTGTACATGTGACAATATTTTACTGTGGGTACCGCTTATCTTTCCTAGCCGGTATTCGATCACTGAGGGCCTGTCTCAATTCTCAATAGAGAATAGCCATTTGCGCGGGAGATACTCGTATTTAAGTGCACAAGTGTCTGCGTTAATCTCTAAGGCGTTAACACAAGTTTATTCTCTGTTAATTCGCTTACATTCTCAGATGGGGCAGTTAACAGACACAACCGGAACAAGATCATGCACATGACACCTTATCGTGCCTTCCGAAGTAGGTACGGAGGATGTATGTTTTCATGTATGTTCCCATCATCACGCGCCCGATTACGGCCAGTGCTGCATAACTTAGCTTCTCAAATTTTATACACGTACAGATTCAATAATAGGCTGTGTAAAATAGCGCGGGTCGACAGCTGTAGGTATCCCTGTGGGGAGTGCCAGGTGTAGTACCACTTGAAGAGTGTGTATAAGAGTGTGTATAAGAAGAATTATAAGAAAACGAAAATTAGCGGTACCGTAAACAGTGATCTCACGGTGACTTTCCTCAAACAGAAGAGACGGACACCAGGGACAAAGGAGACAGAATTAAATTACTCGTGGGGAGTCCAGCGTTAAGCGCGATAGAGTGCAGTCGCAGGTTCCGCGCGCATCTCTCGCGATTCGACATGGCAGTATGACCAGAACGGTTGAGTAGGGCCAATGGTTGGTAGGTGGGTGGTACAGAGAGGTATGGGGGCAAACATAAGCGCTTAACGTTGCAATATGCAATCCGAGGGAAGTACCTACCTCCACCCTCGATCTCACAATAACCTAACAACTTGACCTGATTCGTTGACAAGGTAAGCGGTTACGGCTACGGTGATGTCCAAGTGAAGCTGGTTCGCCTACGTCCGTAACGTAAATAATAAGTGATTGAATCCAAGTATATCCTTGTTCTAGACAAATTGTACGTAGTCTAGCACTAATAAGTCTGGTTTATTTTCGACAGATGGCTCCTAGAGAAAGATGTGAGCGTACCCGCCGAGCGAGCGCAGGAGCTGGCCGCAGCTGCCGCCGCTCACCTCAGTGCTGCCGCACATGAATTGCGACGGTGAGTAGCATCACATCTATAAGACGTTATCACAGTACATCACACTGTACCATACCGTGACGTTGCCACATCATACTATAGGATCGCTGTGTACTGTATCACTTCACATTAACATCACACCAAATCACATTACATCATGTTGCATCATATCGTGGCAACGCTACATTACACCTCAGTACCACTGTGTATAAATTGCGATTAACTACCGCACCAGATTCCATGATACTGTATAACATTGGGGTGATGTCACATCATACCTTAATGTAAGCTGTCTGCGAATGTCGTACTAACAACATCGCACCAAACCGCGGCGGCACTGTATTACACGTCAGCACCGCCCTGTGGTGCCCTGATTTAATTATTTACAGCATTACACTGTGGCATATCGCGGAAGTACTAGATCACACCTCAGCGCCCCCGCATATGAACTGCCACGGTGAGTATAGCGCACCGAGTCACATTTACTCGTGCCTTGATACAGTGCACTACATCACGGTCACGTCACATTTCAGGGCCGCTGTGCAATGTTTAGTTAGACTTTAGAATGTCTACAAATTAGACTCCAATTCTACCTAGAATATTGTTTTTCAGCATTTTAAAAGAAGTCATGCCTATTTTTTTGCTAACACTATCTTTGAACGTCTGAACTACACAGTTCACAAACACCCTATGGCGCGTTCTATCAGTCAGAATAGGTTTGCACCATTCTCAATATGTTTAGCATCATCGCGTCACATATGCGTGCTAACTAACTTCTTATGTACCATTAAAGAAAATCTGTACTCTCGCGTAAGGTTCCCTTTGTGAAAAATAGTACAGCTAAAAATATTAATAAGTATACCTACTATTATGAAAGTCAAACAGGGCTATTTGTATGCGAATGGAGAGTGGCCCAGCGAGACACAACTCTAATTAGAGCCTTTACGTTGTCGTTCCAGGCTGTTCCTAGTGGAGGACCTGGTGGACTCTCTGAAGTTCGGCGTGCTACTCTGGTGCCTCACGTACGTCGGCGCCTGTTTCAACGGCATCACGCTCATCATATTGGGTGAGTCACTGACACAACAATTCTTTCCCGTTAACAGAAACACAACAGTTCTTACCGGTTTTAGGTAACTGCGGCTAATCTCAGCGGTGACTTAACTATATATAAGGTATTCCAAAATCTAATGATTTATTTAAAGGAACTTTTAAAATTATTACTATTAAAATTTATTCCAAAAAAGAAGTATTTTATCTAAGGTCATGGCATCTACTAATTTTTTATTCTGGGGATCTTTTTCGGCTTCTTGTAATTTTTCGTAGCCAATTGACAGAGTGTAAATTTGTGCTAATTGAAATGCCAAATGTTGATCCATTTTAAAGACGGGTGCATCTACTAAGAACCGTCAAGATAGTCTGCGTTACTATTATCCCTTGAGGTTTTGTATTCGATTTGATAATCAAACCCAGACAGAAAATGCGCATAATGGAACAACCTCATCGTGCTCATTGTCTTATGAGGGTGAAAAATAGTTGTAAGCGGCTTATGGTCCGTAATTAAAATAAATTTTCTTCCGTAAAAATAATGGTAAAACTTATTAAGACCCAAAATATAGCAGTTGCCTCTATCGATTTGACTATAATTCTTTTCACTTGCACTTAAGAGATCTTGACGCAAAGGCAATAGGCCGATCTGAGCCATCAAACATTCTATGTGAGAGAAATGCCCCCAAGCCTGTAAGTTCAGCGTCTGTAGCAAGAACAAGGGGTTTATGAGGGTCAAAGTGTAGTAAGACTTTTTCAGTCGTATTTTCATTTTTAATTCTGTTAAAGCTTTTTTACATTCTTCTGTCCATTTAAATGATGATTCCTTTTTTAATAACTCGTTCAAAGGATATGAAAGTGACGCTAAATTTGGAATGAACTTGTTATAATAATTCGCCATTCCTAGAAGGGTTCTCAATTCATTGATATTTTGCGGTTTGTCTGATTTGATAATTGCATTTATTTTATCCTTTTTGTTATGAAGTCCGTGTTCATCAATTGTATGACCCAGATAGTTTATTTTCTTCTCAAAAAACGACATTTATCCTTGTCGAGTCTTAAGTTATTTTCTTTTAGCTTCTGAAAGACCATCTCTAGACGTTGTAGTAATTGTTCAATTGTGTTCCCCTGTCCTACTATAATATCATCAAAGAAACATTTTACGCCATTAATATCATTAAGAGTCCTGTCCATAAATTTTTGCCATAAGCTTTGGAGCTACCTTCACACCTAACATAAGACGATTTACTTTAAATGTCCCCTTATGTGTACTAATGGTTTGCATCATTGCACTTTCCTCATCCATCACCATGTTGAGATATGCTTGATGGATGTCGAATGTACAAAAGACCTTACCTCCGTTTATCTCCGCAAAAATGCCCTCTATTATTGGGATCGGGTATTGTTCGTCCTTAATAACTTTATTAAGTGTGACTTTATAATCGGCGCAGAGTCTATTGCTACCGTATGATTTCACAATCGGAACTACTGGTGTACCCCATTCCGTATTATCTACCTTAGTGATTACACCTTCTTTACAAAGTCTCTCAAACTCTTGCTCAACTTTCGCCTTGAGTGCGTACGGAATCCGTCTTGGTTTGATAAAAATAGGGTCACCCTCTGTCAGTGAAATGTGTCCGTTAAATTTAGAAATACATCCTAGGTTTCCATCGAAAATACATGAATATTTTGTAAGTCAGTCTTCAAATTTTTTGTAGGGGAATAATAAACCGATCGAATAAAAAAACAGGTAGCGACTGATGATGAGACACTATTTTAATAACTTGAGCGGTATGAATTTGAGTAAGCGAAAAATTAACTAAACTGACTACGAATATTAATTAATAATAAAATCCAGAATGAGCTTACAAAAAGTGTGTTTAGAATAATCGATTTTGGATATTAAAATTTTAAACGTGCAAATTACTATGTGAGCGACTAGAAATACAGAGAGAGCATCTTTTGGTATAAAAAAGGGCAGGGGACGGCGGGGCTCGGGGGACGAAGCCCCCCGCCATCACAAAAGAAAATAGGATACAAAATTGCCTCCTGTTAGGTTCAGAACATGACCATGCGTAGCGGAGCGAGCGAAGCGAGCGCAGCCTCATACCTACTATTCTATGGGAACCTATACCACTGAAATCATATTATTAAGATCTTCCAATTTTAACATCTTTTAATTCTTAAATAGGTTCAAGGTGCGGCACAAACATGATTAACTTATACACAACCCATACATTTTGAGATTAGGTTTGTGAAAGTTTTAAACATTAATATCTCGAAAACTATGCATCGCCGAGAGGGGGGAGAGTGGTACAGGGGGTGGCTCCCCTCCTTCTCTCGTTATTAATTTTTAAAAATTAATAACAATGATTTAAAAGAAATTTGAGCCAAAGTACGCTGCTCATTATGGTATTTTTCAAAGTGGTTTTTCTATTCGAAACACCTCATTTAAGATAAAATGCCGCTCAACATAAATAAGTAATATGCCAAATACTGAAAAAAATGCAGGACATAATATTTGTTTGAGTGTCACTCAAACAAATATTAGGTCGCTCAAATATTATGAAGCTTCTCATTTTGTATTTGATGTAACTCGAATGAATTACTGTTCTGTTGACTTATGGTCATTCGCAGTCAGTCGCTCACTTAGTAATACAATAACCCAAATTAATTATTTTTGTTTCTTAAAATTTTCATTTACAGTCACTCGTTTAAATACTACCCTGTAGTCGTCACTATCATTTTGGCGTTTTGTATCCAGGCTCTACCAAAAATTGTTTGAACTTTTGGTTTTATTATGTACAATTTCCAATAAACTGTTTCAGAGTCGTAACTGTACTTGACGTAAGTAACTCGCAATGAATGGTCGAATAATGTCTCCTGTGTAGGACTTCAATTTTATGTCCGTTCCAAATATTTGCTTATTAATATTTAATCGTTCAAAATCCTTCATTGATATAGAATCTATATATATTATTGATGATAGTGCTGCTCAAGTATCTAGTTCCATGTGTATTTTTTATTTTCAATTAGAACCGTAAGCATAAATTTGTTCGTACTTACTGAAGAAATTGCGTTAATGTCGCATATGCTGTCATTGTCAGTTTCTTTGTGCGTTTCATTGACTTGATTACTTGAGTTTTTTTGTAAGCAAACTCGAGTTTGCTCGTCCAATATGTCCTTTTTTCTTACATTTTGAACATGTGTCGTTGATACGTCTGCAGTTATTCGCTCTGTGATTTGGTCTACCGCAGCGGACACATTTTCCCTTTCAATCTTGGAATGTTCAAATTCTGTCGTACGTTTTTGAACTATAGGTAATATTTCTTTTGAAATTTCTATTCCCAATTTGGTGAATATTTGACGCATGTTTAAAAACAGCACAATCGTTCTTTGAACTCCCCATTACTGAAGCTCTGTTTACGATGTCGGGTATATTTAGTAATGCTGTTATCTTGAAGAATTTTAGAGCGAATTTCATTGTCTCGTAGTCCCCTTATGAAGAAGACTTAGGAAATTGTCTGCTATAGATTTGTGACAATTGATACAGAAGAATTCACATTTCTGGCCAAGGTGTTTTAATTCTGATGAAAATTGAAGGATTGACTCATCTCCACCTTGAACTCTTGAAATTTATGTTGTTTAGTCCATATGCTAGCTTTTGGGTCAATATAATTATCTAAGAGCTTAATTATCACATCAATGACAACTTCAGCCGGTTCCTGTGGTGCGCATAAATCGTATGCTTTTTGATGCAATTCCGGTGGCAATACTGTTAACAGTGTATATAATAGTTTCTTGATGGGTTCGGTGCAACCTATAAGTATATAAGTACATTTCAAAGCGTTTTATGAAATGCTTAAATGTTTCTTTTTCGGTGTATGGTTGAAATTGGATTTTTGGTGGGTCACATTCGTTCTTTCATAAAGTACTTGCGGCTGTGCTTGTAAAAGTGCACTTTCTAGAGTTAATTTTATTTGTAAGATGATTTATCCCGTATTAGTGCGTTTTTCAATTTCACTATGTAAGAGTTCATCACTTAAGTACTTGCTGTTCAATTTGTGTTCGTGCATCATCAAATTTCTTTTGGTAAGATTCGAGATTCTGAAGTCTTGTGTTATATTCAAATTGTGAAATATTTTCTAACTTTTAAACTTGCCTACTAATCCAATCCAATTGTGTACGTGTTGCTATTCGATTCCTTTTAAGTTTTTCTATTTTACTAGTCATCGTCGCCAATCTGTTAAATAATTAAGATATTTTATACTAACGTGAAGTTTATGTAAATTAATCACAAGAAAACAATCATGTTGCTATAGATACCATAACTGACAATAAGCATAGGTGTAATATAAGAAGGTTATTAATTATCCAACAGATATTATTTACATTTAACACATTCTGTAATAGATTCGGATTTGGCCATCCAGCCACATTTGACAGATTGCTCATCAACCTTACAAAACTTCCACTGCTATTGAAGGTGGGTCTCCCTAAGATAGGGGATTGGGCCGTCACCCACCACGCAATACGAGTAGGCATAGAGCGACAAACCCAGAGATTTTAAATAATGGCCCTCTTTGCTTTTAACTAATTATTAAGGCGCGAGTATTTGTGCACCAAAAACTCGTTTGGGGCCATTTATTTATTACGTAAGACGATTTAGGGGAGGAGGGGGATTGACTATGTCTTATTTTTGCCTACAAGGGCGGGGGAGGAAGTCTTGATAGTTCTTACGTAATATCACACGAATGCGTAAAGATTATAGTACTTTGAACGGGCAACCGCTCGAGAACTGGGGGAAAAATCAAAATTATATTAATTTATTCCTTATGATTTCTACGTAATAAATATTAAACAGGGGGGAGGCCGTTGGACTATTCTTATTTTTTCTTACGTAGGGGGGAGGGGGTGAAAATCTAGCAAAAATAGTCTTACGTAATAAATGAATGGCGCCTTTCCAGTATACAATACTGTATGTTTAGCAAACATGTTTGAGTTAGAATAACGTGTTCCACATCGCATTGCAGGCTGGATCGCGCTGTTCACACTGCCTAAGGCTTACGAGATGAACAAGGCGCAGGTGGATGCTAACCTGGAGCTGGCGCGCGCCAAAATCAACGATATCTCTGCCAAGTGAGTGCCGGGACATACGCACGCTACACGCTCAACCATTTCACACCGCACTACGCTGCAAACTACGCCATTTACCACGCCACGTAGCGTCAAGCTATACAATACAACACCTCACTCTACAATATCACCGTATCGACCACTAACATACAAAGCCACGCCACGACACGTTAAACAACACAATATACCACATTACACCATTATACACTACAACACATCATGTTAGACACCTTACATAACCATAGTAAACATTAACAAGTAGGCCAACTCGATCCCCGTGTCAAATAAGAATAGCTGTACACATTTTCATTATATTTTGACGTCTTATGAGTCATAATTGTCAAATCGAACCACTAACGTAGGGCGAGCAAAAGAGAAGTATTTATAATAATTTGTTATGAAAGGATAATTCTGAATGAAAAAGTCTTAATTTGAGTTTAAGTCGCAGGACGAATAATTTTAATTAAGTCCTCTTTGCATTGTAACGAAATGCTCAAAATCGGCAATGAAGAATGGAAATTCATGTTTTTAAAAGCCACGTGGGCCCAGAACCTCTACCACTAACTAAAGTGAACTGGATAATCTTGTTATTAAAACACTAATTTCCATCAAGAAATTACAACACAAAGCTTTAACTATTTCAACTGGAAACTTCTGCCCGCGTGGGAAATCGAACCTCGGAGCTCCCAATCAACACCTGGTGATCTCAAGCACTAGATCACAGAGGCGGTTAAAATGTTATTAAAAAACAACAAAATCTCGAATAACTCAAAAACATGACCTCATACATAACGTCTTAACAGGAATAATATTAATATCCGCCTAACCGATATTCGGTCACGGCAGTCAATGTCAACAGAGACTAGTCATCTGCGCAGGAGATATTATAGTGCACAAGTTTAGTAACTGCGCAAATCTAAATGCACTTCCTGTTCCTTCACTCGCCTAGTCCCATGGGACGGTTAGCCGACACGACCAAGGCGAGATCAGGCGCAGAATCCACTGATTAACGTGCTTTTCGAAGCACGGAGGAGCTCGATATGTTTCGTATTTTGGTCACCCATCCTAGGACTGACCACAACCAACCCTAGCAATTGTTCGCTGAGACACGGTAACAGTATATAATTACCGTGGCTAAGCGCATGCACCAATGCGCCACCAAGCCGGAATAATAATACGCGGTTACCGGAAATATGACGTACATTTCCGGTAATCTTGTATATTATGAAGACGAGTTACTTGTTTGCTTACATATTTTATGAAATTGGCGTTTTGCCGTACTGACCACTTTGATCTCAAATATCTCCTCTATGGTTAGGAATTCCAAATTCAAATTTATACAGCTATTTACTCATGTATTTGTGTTTCGAAAATTATAATTTACTTGTTTTTTTCCTCAATTGTTTTTTACTTTTCAATCAATTGTTTTGTTTTCAACTTTTTTTGGAGTCAATTTTCGCTTGGGGACATGGTTTGGCTGGTTCAGCAGGGTTCAGCCATTGCGATGAGCGCTTCCGATTATCGTACAGGACCTACTTTTCATCACAAGTAATGATTCGATTTAAAATCCCTTCATTGTTGTGCCGGTTGAGTAATGCAACGCAGCAGTCAACGCGCGTTTGTTGATTTGCTTAACTCATGAGGTACCCACCTTTCAAGCTTTTTCACCTTCCCAATTTGCTTCAAGTGGATTAAAACAGTTTTATCACTAACACCGCAGCCTGCAGCTAACTCGGACGTGGTTTGCGCTGGATCCGCTTCCACAATAGCCTTCAATTCTTCATTATCAACTTCATTATCGGCTTGTTCTGCAGGTCGAAATTTCCAGAACGAAAACGTTAGAACCAAAAACGCACAGTGTTTTCTTTTGCGGCACCGTCGCCATACACATCATTAATCCTTCGAGCCGTTTCTGCAGCACTGGTGCCACGGTGGAACTCGTACTAGTAAATAACGCGATATTTCAAGTTTTCCATTTTGTAAACTGAGTGACGTAAAGAAAAAAAAACAATTGAGGAAAAAACAAGTGAATTATAATTTTCGAAACACAAATAAATGAGTAAATAGCTGTATAAATTTGAATTTGGAATTCCTAACCATAGAGGAGATAATTGAGATCAAAGTGGCCAGTACGGCAAAATACCAATTTCATATGTAAGGACCTAATATTATGCCATAAAAGATCACACCACGCCAGTGTACTCTTACAAACACACCACGTTAGAATTACACCACACCATACATTACGATACACATAACACCAAGCTACGCAGCACCACGTTTTACACTACAACACGTCTCGACTCGTCACATACACATCACATACATTATACATTCAAAAATAGGTATTTGTAAAATTGTATTGCTGTCACGCTGTTCCTGAACAACCAAGCTTACTGCGATAGAGACAACTGGAGCTCGTTACTCGAAGAAACCTATGAAAGTACACAAACTAGATGTTTCATAGTCCATTGTTTTCTCCTTTAAAACCAGATAGATTAAATATTTTTTTCATTAAAAATTAAAACGTAATGTATTATGGCTTTACATTATTTCTATGGTTTTAAATTGTTTAGGTTTTTTAAGGTTTTAATCTCTTTTAATACTTAGCTTAAGAAAAAAGAAACATAGGAACATGCTAATAGTGGCCATAGATCATTTTGAAATAAATGCTCTATACAACTATAGGTAAAACAGGGACTAATTTTGTACGTTTGTCTGGAAAAACGGCACTCATGATTTATTTCCTCCTAAGCTCATTACGCCGCATATGCCGTCAAGACGCTTTGTTAAAACTATAGAATTCAAAATTGCACTCGAAATCGTAAAATTCGACTACGACTTTCCATATTCACTATTTTTCAATATTTATTCCACGAATTCTGCAGCGAGTGGTCCTTCCCACTCGTTTTTGATTTCTACTAGTAGAATATACGCAGGAGTCACATTGACTGTGAAATATTTACTGTTTATTTATTTATTTAGTTGTCATCATATACGTAATATAAGGTTATTGTAAAGTTATGGTTTATACAAAAATTTAAAATTAATGTGTTATTATTGTGTACCGGTTTAATTTTGTCTGCGTGAAAAGAAATCTTTAATAGAATTGGTTTTTAAAGACAGCACAGAGTCGCATTCACAGCCTAGGAGTGAAGTTTTTCAGTTGTTTTTTAACTCGCTGTGTTGAACGCATTGCAGTAACAAAATCTTTTATCTCCGTCTTTCACATGAATTTTCATTTCTCTCCCTTTCTAGCAGATGACGTTATAGATTATGGCCCCAAATCCAATATCATCCAATCACATAAGAGTATTTCATCAATAAACGTCAGAGTGTTTTACAAGCATCAAATTCGATGGTTGTTCGGTTGTGACTCGCTCTGACACTCTAAGGTCTTGAACGGGCCGGTTGTTTCACCCGTGCGTTACAGTCTAAGCGGCTCTGAATTAGATTGATTTAAAAACCTTTAAAATTGGGAACAGTAGAAAATAATTGCGCACGTGATTTATATTCGTTCGAATTCAAAATTCACTTCTAATGATTCAAAAATTCGTCAGTGTGGCAGTGAGAGCAAAATGGCGCTAAACTTTCCAATGCAATATCAGTATTTCTGTTTCAGTATTGTTTTAACCTTGTTATAAGCGCTGAAGGGAAGGCCCCTGGACTTTGACGGTAAATGCGGCGTGATGAGCTTAAGAGGAAATCATAAGGGGCGTTTTTTCATACAAACGTAGTCCCCTGTATACTCCCTGGATAGTGGCAATACAGCATTCTTTAAAAAAATATAATGCCACTGTTAGCATGTTCCTGTTTCTTTTTTTTTTATTAATTATTAATAGGTTTAAACCCTTCAAAAACCTAAAAAAATTTGTAATATTTTTAGTTGTATTCAAATTCAAATATAGAGCCAAAAAAATTTTACGAGGTTATATCAAAAAAGCAAAACATGGAAACAGCCAAAGCCTTTCTTTAATTTTTAAGGAAAAAAGAACTTCTGGTTTTAGAGAAGAAAACTAGAAATTATAAAACGTTCATTTTGTGTACTTTTAGGTATCTTCCGTCCTAGCTGCAGTTATACATTTTCCGCCCTAGCTGCACCTAGCGCGACAGCTATCATCATCACAGCTCATATACGTCCCCACCGAGTGGCTCGTGCCTACCCTAAGTTAGGATGTTTATTTAGGTGTTAGTCAACCACGGTAGCAGAGTGTGGATTGGTCGATAGTGCGTATTGGTCGGCACTAAAAACGCCAGTTACACATTCCCCCTAAAAATAATATTTTTTAAAAGCGCTCCATACAAAGAGGCAGAAACGGTACGGCGAGGCGGCGGAACTGCTGTAAGCGATTTATTTTCTTGCGCCGCTCTGCTTCCGTGAGCAGTTTCTGTGTGGCATGGTCCGGATTTACAGATTTTACGCTTATGGGCCCAAAACGCCGCCCCACTCCCCCCCTCCCCCTTTACTCGTTACAAAAAAGTGTTAATACTATTTTCTTTTTCATTATTTGCTTAGGTTTCTTTACTTACTTAAGTAATAGGAACAGTGCCAAAAAGTATAATGACGAAACGCAACGCAACCAACATCAATTTCAATGCAATAATGTTGTTTGGGGTATCAAATTGTAGATATTGATAGGTAAATCACAAATTGTAATGTGTATCACATTTTCAAAATGGCGGCTACCTAATAAAATAACAGTTTTTTCCGAATTCCAGTTTTTTACCCTTTCACCGCTTCTAAAAACTCGCCGCTATGGGTCCGGGCCCACTTTGCCGCTATGATAAAATCGGCATTGGGAATGGTCCATAGCAACACGAACATTACAAAAAATCCACGCCGCTACCGTCCCGCTTACCGTCTCTGTATATGGAGCGCTTAAAATGATTAATACATTTGTTGGGTAATATTTGTTTTTCAGTTTACACCGCACTCTTAGTAACAAGGAACTGTACTGGAATGTCACTAAGCCATCTATTACCTACATCATATTTTATTGACCTATGATTGACAAAATTGGATTACCCAGGGACATTTTTTATCAAGAAATAAATATTAGTATTATAAAAAGGATCCCTTAAATCACCCCTAAAAATATAGTCCCCAAAAATCCCATCCATCCCACTTATTTATCTCCTTTTGGAAGGAAAACTCCTAACCTGATGTTGTAGAGAGTAAAGTGTGTTGTAGAATAGGTACAGCCGGCTTCAAAAGTAGATAACCATTTTAGTACCATGTCAGCCAAAACTAATCCTTTTATTTAGTATGGTTACACCTATATTGCATTGTTAATAGTTGGTGTGACATGGTACTAAAATGGTTGGGTTGGATTTTTAAATCGGTAGGCACCCTCGCTAGAAATAAACGTGATGGTAGGGGGGATAAGGGAGCCCACCTGAATGATTTCGTGAAATCATTCAGGTGGGCTCCCCCCCTTTCCCGACCTCCGCGCAAGAGGGGAAGTTGATTTATGTACCTTTTCTGCAAACATAACCTCAAACTTCACTGGCCTATATCTCGAAAACTATAAATCTCCGCGGGGTGGGAGTTGCAGGGGGGTATTCCCCCTCCCCTCCTCCCCCTCCCAAAATCCTAGCCAGGGTACTGATTTCAAAATTTTTACCAAATGGTTATCTACTTTTGAAGCCGGCTGTACATACACTGTAACGTAGTGTGATATTTTATTATGACGTAATACATAAGCAAACAAGTAAGGTGTCTTCATAAGGGTTACTGGAAATGTGACGTATTCTTGTTGAGGTGTTATAGATGAAATCAAAAGCAATAATTTTTTTTATATATGCCTTAAAATTAATGGCTTTGAGTTATTCGACATTTTGTTGTTTTTTTAACAATATTCAGATCTGACCATTTAAATTGTCTTTTGGCGCCTTGTAAGTAACTATACTAACTATCATGTCAAGTTAACTTGAAAAATAGGAGTGGAGATACTATTTACAAACCTAGTAGCTGAGAACTTTCCATTGGTACATACTAAATAAAATTAAAAAAAACAATCCAAACTAATATTATAAATGCAAAATTGTGTCTGTTTGTCTGTATGTCACCTCTTCACGCTTAAACCGCTGAACCGATTTAGATGAAATTTGGTATAGAGATAGTTTGAGACCCGGTTAAAGGCATAGGATAGTTTTTATCTCAAAAATCATCCTTTAAGGGGATGAAAAGGGGGTTAGAAGTTTGTATGGCGAATAAATAACCGTTGAACCGATTTAGATGAAATCTGTGGGGTGTATAAAAGCAGATTGAATAAAAAATAAGATACCTAAATTATTAATTCCACCGGACGAAGTCGCAGGCAAAAGCTTGTCTAGTTAAGTTCTAAATAAAATGAAATAAAGGTAGCACCCATCGATTAACCATCAGATAACCGTAGTCCATACATAAGGCGCTATAAACATTATTACTCTTCAAAAAAGGTATGGCTATATCGCTTTATGCCTATTTTTATCACGATATCATACCAACACTTTGTTGAGTCGAAAATTAAAAAAGATATTGGGGCGTGGCGTAACTTGAGTAAATATGTTTTCAACACACTTGCTTGTAAAGTGGATCTAATTTTACTGGTTTAAGATAAATAAAGCAGCTCATAAAACACGCCTGTATTATAGCCGAGGCACGCATCACAGAGTCCGGCAATGCTGCACTTGCCGGCCGCGCCAGTAATGTACTATATTTTTTAAAAGCTAGAGGTAATATAAAAGGCATCAACGAACTACATGATTTTTCAAATGATTTTTTTCATACCATTATTTAGTTTGTCTAAAAAATTAACAATGATTTGTGTTATTTAATCAAAAAAATCCGTTTATTAGGAATTTTTCTCACAAGTGTGTTGAAAATCGTCGTACGATATACGTGATAATATTGGTTAAATACACACTCGGCTCCATTACGCCCTCGCCTTCGGCTCGGCTCGGGCTGAAATTCCGCCTCTTGAGTTCTAAAATAGCATTTATAATGATATAAACGGTTGACTGTTGATAGAAATTTAACGCCTCCCATGATTTTATTTTTGCGTCTGATCAATGCCCTTAGATTGATGAAGAGAGTGGTGTGATGTGAACTGTCCTTTTAGTACACTATCTACATCATCATTATCTTTACCGTATAAAACACTTTTTTTTAGCAATTAATCTATTGGAATTGGAGCTTTTCTAAAAAATATCTGTATGTTCGTACAGGGTCCGCGCGGTGGTGCCGCTGGGACGGCGCGCCGAGAGCGACAAGGACAAGTAGGCGGCGGGATGAGTTGTTTAATTATTTTGTAATGTAATGTAATGTTTGCCTCGGAGCACCACTACGTGTACAGCTTTATGGGACGAGTCATGCGGAGTTTATTGTATTTGCTTTTTGAATTTTAAATTAAAATAACTATCGAACCAAGCCGATCTTTTATTCTGCTTCTGTGGTCGGTAAAGATGGGCGTTTTCGTTTTATGGCAATAACGGTTATATTGTAACCGATATTGAGTTTTCATATCAATATCAAAAACCGTTTTTTGATATCGATATCAGTATAGCGAGTTATATTTACGACAAACGAACAAAACTCAAACATGCACATTATGGTATCGAATGTATAGTTAGTTAT
The DNA here is from genome assembly GCA_963935595.1 of Schoenobius gigantellus. NCBI lineage: Eukaryota > Metazoa > Arthropoda > Insecta > Lepidoptera > Crambidae > Schoenobius > Schoenobius gigantellus. Next base: position 40,081,641 of record OZ012541.1, on the reverse strand, counting down.
GGCGATTTCCCTTCAGGCCTTGAGCTAGGCTTTGGACAAGCAGAATTAAAAGCTTTTTTATTTATATGAAATACTGCTGTAAGTGAGTGAAGGAAATGTATAACATTTTAAAATTATAGTATATTGAATATACTATTGTAAATCCAAACTAAGCCGTAACAATGTACACAGTAGTAACATTTTGCGTAAAGTGATTATGTTGCGTGAATAACTGTTAACCGGCAAAACTGAAACGTTATCGTAATACAAAACACCTACCGTATATAACCGACCTATAAGGTCGTAGCACACATATCAACTCGGAAAGGGATCGTCACCGTATCGCCTCGGCGTCAACCTAACTCGTACGCGCGTTACCGATCGATCAGCAGCTCCGAGTCGACTCAGCTACGGCAAGGTGACGCCGCGATTACGGCTCGCTGGCCGCTGGTTGACGGCTAAGCGGGATATAATAATAGAGCCCCAGGCCGCGGAGCGGGGCGTGGACGAAGAAACGTAAGCTAGGGTACGGAGAGACGTAAGACAGCGTACGGTGAGACGTAAGCACGGGTACGGCAAGTCGACCACTCACCGTACTGCGGTTTGTGAGCTTGTCCCGAGGCGAGGCGATTACGTTACGATTCCGATTAGAATGCGTTGCAGTGGGGAGTTTCATACAAAGAATACTGAACGGCTAGAGTTGATACGTTTACGTTCTGTTTACGAGTTGATATGTGTGCTACGGCCAATAAGCGTAAGTAATAACCGTCCGGTGTGACTATGGTTAATTTTATTTATCAGTTGTCATACCGGTGTGACTATGGACAATTTTACTAGATCTATAGTTACAACCTCATCCACGTCTTGACCCAATTTTTGATATTCGCTTCATCTCCTTTGCACACCATCTATCCCGATTACGAAGAGAGAAGCGAATATGAAAACATGTATAGAATTAATGCTTAATTGAATAAAAGTACAAAATACTGAATAAATGAAATAGTAGATTGTTCACTGTGGGAAGAAAGTGACTTCTGTCCTCTGCGGACAAAAGTCCCTCGTCTGCACAGGCCTTTATTCTTAAAAGGGGGTGTATTGTAGCGCTGTGGAAATACAGCAGTAGGAAGTTCGTTCCAGAGAGTGGGTACGTTTATGGTAAAATGTGTATACTAGTTCTGAACGATATCGCTTCCATGGGTACCTTTATAATGTTAAACCCCTCTGCGGTGAAGAGCGGTGCGATGAAAAAATAGTGACGTCGGTACCAAGTCAAAATAGTTTCTCGGAGCACTCACCTTTAAAGAGACGGTAGAACACAGGAAGAGCTGAAATCCCTCCGTGAGCCCAGGGACTCCCTTAATGAGTCCGTTAGATTGGCATTACTGATGATTCGAGCAGTCCGTCATTGCACAGAGTCAAATGGATTAAGCTGGTATTTAGGAGCTCAGTCAGAACCTTAAGGAACCTACAGATGTTAGCAGTACTCCACCTGCGGACAAAATTGGGCCTTATAAAACACAAGGCGTTATTTAGAGCGTGAAGTACCGCTGTGCTCTGTTTGGGACACCGAGCTTTCTGCTGGCCAGTTTAGCCGCCCGAATTAGAGTGCTTGCTTATGACCTCAACACCGAGGATACCCATACTATCGGAGATTTTAAGGGTAACTCCTTGGAACAAGGGCGCGAAAATAAAACGGTCCCCTTTGGTAGGTACTGAATGCCCATCCTCCATCTGCTCATTGTAGTTATGAATTGAATTAAACTTGTAATCAAAACCATTTGGAAGGGATGAGCGGAAATCAATTTTCCAGTAGCGATAGGTGGAAAAAAAAAGTAAAATTCCATTCTCACGAGGGATACGTTAGTAGGCACTAGTGGAACAGCCGTTGCAGGGATTGTACCAGTTCGCGAAAAACATTTTTAGCGTTGTAGCGCCGGCTATTTAGCGTATCGACGCTGAGAGCGTTGGCGAGAACTTAATTGAAACTCTTCACTCCCTTGAATTCACCAGCAGGCTTCACCAGTGGAGCCAAAGCTAACTTTTTCTCCTTTGGACGTGTGTGGAGACCAGGGGGCTGATTCTCTTGAATTCGAAAAAGTTGAAATTCAATTTTTTTTCGAGCGGTAGTCAGAGCTCATCCAATCAGAACACTGGCCATGTCACAGACGTATAAAGGGAAGTTGTACGCTTGTGGGCCATGTCGAGCTCCACTACATTTTGAAGTTTGTATTCGTGTTCGAATTCAAGATTCATTTCTAATGATTCAAAAATGCGTCTCATGTTCTGTTCTAATTCGCTGAGCTGTAATAATACCGCTCGAGAAAAATCTCGAATTCAAACTTTTTTACGAATTCAGCGAGAATCAGCCCCCCTAAATGGATTTCAAAAAAACTCTTGTATAAAATCAACATCATTTATTGAATATTATTCGCTACAACATTTACTTACTTTCACAAGATAACAATATATAATACAACGATATAAAATCTCCTCCACAATAACTCTAAAATATATCGGCCGGCGCCAGCGGCGACAGTACCTACTAGGCGATTCTACTAGTAAACCATCCAAACCAAACACAATAACGGCCAATTATGTTCTTCTTCTTCTTCTTTTTTAATTTGTGGCAATTGGTTGTTGGAGAGAATAACCAGGCCAATTATGTTAAAATGACTCAAAAATGCTTTCTGCAATTGACTGATTTTGACATTTTAGATTAGGTTGACTTGTAGAATCCCCTGATATAAATTTATTTATATTTATTGCACAAACTCCACGGCACCTGCCTTGTATTCCCACACTTATGTTAATAAAATACATGTTAAGTCCGTATCAATCAAAAAAACTCAATGTAAACAATCTTGATAGTCCTCTTTAAAGAATTTTAAAATACGAGGCACGCACTGGTCGCCGCCATGCGTAATTTTATATATATAATTACCCACATATATGTATAAATTATATTTTGTCTACCTAAAATATTGCATTACTAAAAATAGTAAACACCATTATACTGCGTTGTTTAAATCTTGACGAAAAAAATTAAACAATTGACTTTTATATATATAAATGATTTTAAGAAAAAAATATGGTAAATTTGATTTTGTGACTATAGAGGTATCTCCATATAGGTATCTATATTGATTGAGGATTTCAAATGAAAATTTCTCTTTGCAATTTTATCCAACAATATCGTGAAAAATTACAATAAAAATAATTCAAATTGATTTATATCATATCTCGATGTCTGCAGCAATGTTACATTTCATAAAAAATCATACAATAACGAATGGGGGTTAGTACCTGCTTTCTGGTATAACTGAAGAACCAGGTTACATGATGCTTTAGTATATTACGTTACAATTACAAGTTTGTTTTTGATCTGCACAGAAATACTATAAATACATGAATTGAAGAAAAAAAACTTCAGTTATTGAGATTAAGATTAACAACGCAGCTATTTCCTGTGGGTTGCCTCGTTAGTTAGTGCGGTGGGCGGTGGGCCTCGTCTAGTGGCAGTCCACTAGACATGAGATGTCTCACACACGCATCTGAGCTACTCACACAGTATGCGGCCAAGCACTTAATTTCCTCTCCTACAAAAAAGAGAGAAAATAACGATAAAATAAAAAAGGCTGCTTTGCTGCTCTACTTGGTCACAAGCGCGACTATATATACTATGAGGCCCTGGGTTCGATTACCCGTATAGAACAAAAAGTAAAATGAGTTTTTTCTGATTATGAAATTCTCAGTTCCGATCATCAATAGGCAATAGGTTTACCCCTGGGTATGTACCAGTACAGCTCTGTGCATAATCTTTCGGGGAGAACAGGCGATATTGGTTCTTTAATTTATAAAATATCGCAAGCACGAACTAGCAGCTAGCAAAAAGCAGCTTCTAACCCCATTACAGCGTTTCAGAGCATCTAATGCACTAAAAGCGCATGAGTGAGCAATTTACTCGACGTGACGTCACATTATGTCCGCGGCAATTGCGCCTTACTAACTAATCACAGCTAATATCATTTACAAGGAACCGTCAGTGATTGCACTGAGCAACCATTGGTGTGCATAGCTAAGGTATTTAATAACCTGCAATATTCTAATATGGAGCGAAATTGTAATAATTGTAAACGCTGTCAAAATTAGTCAGTACTTTATAGTCTGTGTCATTAGATTCTTCGGATCACACGCATATCTTTACATACATTACATTACATGTCAGAAACTAATCAGATACGCAGTTCGTCAGATTTTTGGAAAAAACACCCAAATTGTTGTACACTGCAGAATATTGGCGAGTTGCGAATTCTGGCAAAATGCGTATCGGTTTACTTGCGTTTTTGACGAAATATGTGTGATTCGATTCTACGATCTCCCTTCATCAATAAGCACCATTTTGTTGCTGGCACTAATATTTGATGTTAACCATGACCATAATGTTTTGTGTTTCTTTTAATGTTAATATTATTTAAATTTAACGAACGAAGTTAACACGCGATGCCAGCCTCAGAAACGCGATGATGCTAAGATGTTGGAAATGCGTTGAATCTGTGCTTAGATGGAGAAGATGATACATATTTAACACAACACAAGTCTAAAATTACTACCTTAGGAAAACTTCTGTGCGTTATTATTTATTTTTACACTCACATTAACAGTGTTGACATTTATTATAATTATAACTCAGCATAACTAAATTACAATATAATCGTAACTTTAAATAGGTAACTGAAATAATTTTTTAAAAATCATTTTAATACAAATGTAGAATTCATAAATATTTTTTTTAAAGTGCACCCAAAACTCAAAGAGCATTGTGAAGTGTCGATGGGCGGCGTGAGTAGGCATTTGCACCAATGCTGTTTCTCACCACTCTGCCTCCTGTTCTGTGTTGTATGAAAGAGTTAGGCAATTGTTTATATATTTTTGTGGGCGTACCCCTTTTGCGATATTAGATTTTGATCTCATTATATTATTACATAATAATATAAGGCTGTACGTTTTCTTTTTTAGATATTGAGTTTAGTTTAATAAAAAAAAAAAATACTTGAGCAAGTGTTAAGTCATAAATCGCTTCGACGCTAACAACTTATAACAGGCAATTTTTCTTTAAACAGAAACGTAAGAACCTAGTTCATTATTATATCTATGTATAACGTTTCATAGAAAATAGAATATGTTTTATGAAGTTAAAAACATTGTCGCTTTTTATATTATGAAAATATACAGCTTCACAGTCCTCTTAAGTAGTTCATTTATTAAGTAATTTACATTCAATAAATGCAAAAATAACTAAGTACTTAGATACTTATAACGTACACATTAAAAAGAATACAATATCGTATTAAGTCAAATTTCAAAAAGTTTGGTACTAGACAGGTTATAAAGTAAAATTTCGTCACAGCAAAAGCGGACGCCGCCGGAGAATTAATCTTCGAAATTGGTAGTACTATTATTGGTAAGGATTGAATTGACCCAAGCTTGAGCAATTTGTCAGCATCGCACAGCATGTCTCGTAGTGTAGGCACATTCTTTGATTTGATCAATTAATAATTTAATATATAAGTACAACAATATCAAGTAGAATTTGGTAAGTACGTTGGTATAATCAAAACATCACAATAGTATAATATACAGCTACATTTTATAAATATAAGGATATGGTATTGTCGCTTATATGTACCTAGACTTATTGATATTAAGACAGGTAGTATGCGGAAATAAACTCGTCATTCATACTGTCTACCTCACTTATTTTGATACTTTTTACTATTTATTTATTTATTTGACCCACTCCTTTTACAGTTCTCTTTTTGCACACTACATTTACTCTTTTAAACTACTTTGTAAGTACACTTTAACTTTAGACTGTTGGCTTCGGATCGCCAGGTTAAGGCAGTGGTAACAAGTTCGCTTCCCAAGTCGTCATGTTGGTAAAATGCAGTCAACGTAAATTTGTCGCTATAGAAGCCATGTTTATAGTATTGTTGTATTCCAACAATGAGAGATAACATAGAAAGGTTCTGTGGTTGGGAAACCCAGATAAAGCTTGCCGTTTGAGACTTGAAAATAGGGTTTTTTGTAGGTAAGTACTTGGCGTATGGAGATAATAAAATCGTTATATTTCCTTCATCTTACATTTGAGCGTCACTTACTAACAGTTGAGATAAAAGCCCAGAGCCTCCCTATTGTGAATAAGCAAAGCCTACATACATTGAGTATATAGTAAGTACGACAGGGACCGATGTATGTGCAAGAAACTTGGTGCCACTAGGCAGTGAGTCGACTATCACATCACCAGCAGGCGTAGCACGGGCTGCCAAGAAATTTGTGATAAGACTCAGTGACACGTATCCTTTGAAGAGCGTCAAGAAATTTTATCATGTCAGTCACACTAAGGTTGCGTTCCGAAAATCAATAAGAGTCACTATTAGCGCGCTCAAACGCGTCCCGAAATGTTGTGAGCGCGCTAATGTTAGCCGGCATGAAGAGCCACATGACGACATCATTAACGTCATATAGAACTTACGGCGCTAATGCTCTGGAGTGAAATCACTTTATGCGAACTGTTAGTCTGACGTTCGATAATTGTGTTTTCGGTTCAAAATGAATGTACCTGTTCATGCTGATAGTATTTTCAGTGTTCTCTTTAATTTGGACAAGGCGATTATAATCGTTAGCACTGTGAGCGCTGTTATCGGACCGCAGCCTCAATACGCGCCGCCGTGCTACTCTTTAAGACATAGATATTATGTCACCGAAATTGTGAGATAATGCGTGACTCAAGTCCCGTCTTGGCAGCCCGTGCTACGCCTGCTGCACAAACATATAGTTGACGGCACTTCAACAGGCGCAGATTAACATTTCAACAAAACAATTTGTTTGGCCATCAGTCACACCATTTGGTTGGTAAGTACCTATGTAAACATACAGACTACTTTTTGCTGACAGTTATGTTAATCTTAACATGTCAACCCATGTTAGTAATGCAAATACGATTATTTCCGTGTGTAACGATAATACATGAAAGCCTCACTTTCTATGCAAACTTATGCAGTAAAGAAAATAAGACTTTTAACTAATGTTGAAACGGCAAGATTAATTTATTTTAGTTATTCATATGGATTGTTATTATGGACTTCAGCGGCTCATATTGAAAGCATTTTTCTGTTACGGAAGAGAGAAGTTCGCGCCATTTATAATTTATGGGCTAGAGATTCATTCAAGAAGTAACTTTTGCTGGTCAGTATATTTATGTCAATTAAGTATATGCACACAAACATTATGAAACAATAAGAAATTAAAATGAGCTTGCCGTTTCAATTTATAGACAAACTAGTTGCTCGTTTCTGGGAAAATGTGTGTGTGTAGCTTCCACAAAGTTTCACTGACTTACTAATAATTCAAAAGTTCACATCAATAAGACTATAATAAGCAAATGTTATTACAAAGTTATTTGTGATCACACGAACTAGTTAGACTATGCAAGTTATCATGTCATGTTTGGTAACAACATAATTTATTGTATTGTATATGCTTATAACACGATTTTTTTCGACATTTTGAGTATTTGTAAACATAACGATTGTATATTTATCTTTCAACAATTATCATGACTACGTAACAAAACCAATATCGTAAATGGCGATTTAAAAGAGGAGATAAAAATTAGATCTTCCCGAATTTCTTCCTGAACAGGTGTAGTCAACTTTTTCATTACCTTTCTACTTGTATAAGTATGAAGACACCTTGATTATATTCACGATGTATGTACACATATAAGGTTAAGTATGTTTCCTTCCTTCTAATTAGAATTTTTTGCATTGTTTTCACCTCAATATGTGCCTGTAAAGGCCTTTGTTGAATCGAGACCTTTGAATTTGGCGCATCGGCTCACCGCCTCACCAGAGCTTACCTGTCCGGTTGAAACTTCCACAGATCACACGCAGGGACACGACCGCGATGCACACAATACCACTAGTCCGTAATTTGTCTATCACTGCAGGGTCTAATGTCCGATGTCCTACGAGGGTGCACAGGGTGCGGCCTGGACGAACAAGTGGGTGTAGTTGACCAGCACGTACAGCAGCGCGGCCCCCAGCGCCGCGCCCAGCTGGGTGACGGCGCCGGCGGCGCGCATGCCGCGGCCGCCGCCCCGCGCCGCCCACGCGCACAGCGCGCAGCGGCTGAACGACAGCAGCGCCGCCGCCGCGACCCAAGCACTCACCTGCCGCACAAACACGCAACATCGAAGGCCAACTCGGAAATAACAATAACAATATTCTCACTTACCCGTCTGAAAGTCTGATAAACACTCTAGTGGTATGGTACCGATCGATAGTTAAAAATACAACCGGTGATGCTAGTGACATAAATAATTAAACTATAGACCGACTAGCTGCGCCCGCGAACCACGTTTCACCGTAATGAAGTTGAACGCAATAATAAAAATATTGAGTTCAATAATCGAGATAAAACTATATTTTCTTTTAAGTCGGACCCCACATTACATACAGTAAGCAAAATTTCATAAAAATCGCTTGATTAGTTTCGGAGTTTACTCCAGACAAACACTGTGACGTGAGATTTTTATATGTACAGATAGATATCAATATAAATGACAAGTATTGTTTTGAAGGTCTTTGATAGTTTGCTTAATAAAAATAAACAGCTGGAGATCTTGAATTTCATGATAACCAATTCGGTTTTAAGCCAGGTCCCTCTACTGAAACAACTGTGCTGTGCCTTAATTAAGCAAACTGTCAGGTAGGTACGAGTACTATACTGATAGAAATGTGTGGGGTTTGTATGAATAATATAAACAACGGCAGACGATATGGTGTTGCTGAGTGCCTCTGTGTGTGACTCGGCTAAACTGCTCGAGTCCTGATATCTCCCGGGGTTCCATTCCCCATGGGGGCAGAAATTTTTCTGCTCAGTTTGGTTGGTGGTAGGCCTTGAGGCTTCTGAGCCCACCTGGCTAGCTACCACCGCCTTACTTAAGTTTGTCGCCATAATAACAATGTTAATAGCATTGTTGTGTTCTGGTAAGTTAGCCAGTTCCTCAATTGTTGAGGAGTCCAGATGAAACTCGCTTTCACCATCGGCTTTATCCTCACTTACCATTAGGTGAGATGAAGGCCTTTACCTGTCGTATTTTAAAAAGAATGATGCCAAATATGATTTGCTTGTACAATGTTCGAAAAAGTCAATAAGTACATCGTCTTTCAGACTGGACGGAGGTGTTTTAATGCAAAATTCGTCTAAGCAAGCAACTATGTATTGCAAGGAATTGCAACTGTCACTTTTTGTTCCCGTCCATGTGTACAGAAATCCAATGTATAAAGATTGGAATTCTTGCATCGTCAGAGATAGCCATTAGAATTTTGTTTCCGGAGCGGCGCAACCGGCTCCAAAAGGATGCAATATGCGATCTTATTATTGTGAAAATAATCGGGAACCTCCGCTTCAAAAAACATATTAAGAGCCCGGTATGCATTATTATACTGGACTCTTATCGTGTTGATGGCTTTCAGAGTTGAGAACGTTGTCCACAACTGACACGTGTACAGCCGGCTTCAAAAGTAGATGAACATTTTATTACCATGTCACACCAACTATTAACAATGCAATTTACGTGTAACCATACTAAATAAAAGGAAAAAATGCTTATCTACTCTTGAAACTGGCTGTACATGCACAGACAATACGCTTTAAAGAGTCTTTACGTCCTTACTATAGTTAGCAAACCTGCGTGCGAGCATATTACTTCAGAGCTCGCCTCTCGCGCTCAATATCAGTGACTGTTACCACTTACCGTGGGCAGTTTGCTGGTTTGCCAACTTAGTTGTATAAAAATAATACACCTAGGAAGGTCATGGAAGGTAAGCTGCGAAGGCCCGCCTTTTACCACCCAACAGTATGTGTCCAAGATACATTTTCGGAGATACGGAACCCAAAAAATTTTGACATTTATACAGGACTAGCCATTGCCCGCGACTTCGTTTGCATGGTATTCAGTTATATCGCGCATTCTCTAAGTTAACATTAGTTAAACTCGCTGTAGTAAAATTAACGCAGTAAATTATAATCGGTGTACATACATAATTAACAATAGATGGAGATAAGCAGGTAAGTGTCACGTGCAAGACGCTTCGTCATGGACGTGAAATTATTTCTTAACCTACATTACAATAATTATTCAGACTACAATGAAAATAAGTAATTAATATTTTTGCACGCAAGTATAAAAATCTGTTCAAAGATCGTGACCTCAATCACTATCTGTTCCAACTGAGCAAGGCATTAAAAAGGTATTGCAAAAATTGCAAAAAAAAACACATATATTTGCAATTTCAGCTACTATGTAAGGGATAAACCTTACTTTAATTATAGATATATTGTGGTCGTTTAAACCCAGTGGCAGAATGATCCACTGCACGAAACACTATTAGTTTGTAATGAAAAAAAATATTTCTCTTATATTGTTGAATAAGCTTCAATCATTTGCGGTAAACGATGAGAACTATTACTAGTACCTACCGCCCTTAGGCCCCATTTGATTGGTCATTTGAAAGGCGAGTAGGTACACGCGCTCTTCCGCACAAAACTCATAGTACTGTGTAACGTTTCTAGTTTTCATTTTTTTGTTTTCTTTCATTTACTTTATCAATATTAATTATAACTTGTTATTTCATTTATTACAGAAGTATAAACTTAGATAATAGAAGTATTTTGTAAGTTAAGTCATTTATCAACGGGATTAAAAAGGTTATAGTTTGACGGTGTATACAAGGATGTGTATACATGTGTGGCGCTGCGTAAAGTGCACATAAATGGGGCAGGGGGCAAAAGGGGGTAATTTTAGTGACAAAAAAAATCTCACATTTTCTTAAGGGGCCATTTAATTTTTTTACCCTCCGTTGAAAGAAAGAAAGAAAAAAAGAAAAAAGTTATTTTTTGGCCGCACAATAAATTAAAGCATAAAATTAAAAATACACAGAAAGAATAATGTGGTCTAAATATTGTGCGAGGCCAAAAAAGGTCCGAGCCTCAGCATATGCTTCCGCTACAAATAAGTGCAGCGAAGGCGTTGGTATTCTGGCAGGGCCTTGTAAAGAAAGACCAAAGGAGATGCCAAACTACTTCAAAATCTTGAAAATTTATTTAAAAAAAATGATAAAAGATCTGGCTGAATAGCTTATTCAGCCAGAGCCTTATAAAAATGTTTAAATGGAACACACAACACCAACACGAAAAGTTAACACCAAAGGCTAATGAAACGAAACGCGTTGATGCTAAAAATGTTGCAAATCCGTGGTTATCTGGAACGCGCCTGTAGTATCCCTTTTATAGTATCTCTACTTAGTCTGTGCCCTTATTTGTCTGTGTTGTACAGACGTTGTTTTAATTATTATTTATCTAACACAAAGAGTAAAATTTAACATAATTCGTAAGACTTATTGATGATTTCTATATAGGTAATGTTAGTAATGTAATTTGCGAGTTCTACATTTGTAATTTTTGAGAATTATATTCTCTCTATTCTGTAAATTTGTGATGCTAAACAGTGATGCTGCCACGCCACATCGTTATGCCACGTGAGTGCCACGGCGTAGAAAGCAACCATAAAATGGTTAAAGGCAGAGTAGAGAAATAACCATAAACTGAATCCAACAAGATTCAGTTAATGGAAAATTAATGTTGAGAATATTCGGTCGGTGGAGATATTTGTTATCTTTTAATTAGGTTCGAAATAAAAATGTAATAAGACAGTCTGTGACAAATACAGACATAGACATATCATATGACAAATACAGCATTATCTAAATTAGCTTCACATCACTTTTCGGATCAATTTTAAAATACGTATTTCTTCGTTTATCCATCCGGCAACCTGCTCTATTTCCGGGAGGGCGAAGAACTGTCCCAAGGTGGTGTCGGGTTTATAGTCCACAAGTCTCTCGTGAACAGCGTGGTACAGATCGGAAGTGTGTCGAATAGGGTGGCGTACCTTATACTCAGAATCACCGAACGGTATTCGTTGAAGGTCATACAGGTCTACGCCCCGACCTCGACCCACCCCGACGAGGAAGTGGAAGCTATGTATGAGGATATTTCTCGGGCAATACATGCTTCCAAGACTCACTACACCGTTGTCATGGGAGACTTCAACGCAAGGCTAGGCAAGCGGGGCGATAATGAGTTGAAAGTGGGGCAATTTGGAGCTGGAATCCGGAATTTTCGAGGTCAAATGCTAGCCGACTACATGGAGAGGGACTCTATATGATGAACTCTTTCTTCAAAAAACGGCTGCATCGAAAATGGACCTGGAAAAGTCCGGATAGCGTGACAAAAAATGAGATTGACTTCATCATGTCGACTAAGACCCGCATATTCAATGACGTCTCAGTGATCAATTCGTTTAACACGGGGAGCGATCACCGAATGTTACGAGGCGCATTGAATCTTAACATAAAAGCGGAAAGGTATCGACTGGTGAAGTCTGCGCTCCGTCCCGAAGCCATCCAGATCCAAAACCCCGAGCGCTTTCAACTCGAATTACAAAATCGCTTCGATTGCCTGGAGGACTACACGGATGTGGACACTTATAATGACAGGGTTGTGGAAGCTGTCCTTACGGTGGGTGCAAAGTTTTGCAAACCCAGCCGTACTAAGCAACGAAGTAAGATCTCGGAGCCGACAGCTAAGCTGATGGAGGAAAGGCGTGGAATGGGTCGGCAGTCTTCTGAAGATGCTCGTCGGCGACTCAACAAACAGATCTCTAAGTGCCTGACTCGCGACATACGCCGATTTAATACGGAACGTATTAAAGAGGCCATTGAGCAGAACAAGGGCTCCAAAGTGTTCGCAAGAGATCTGTCACTCGGTCAGAGTCTGCTGACGAAGCTGAAGACAGAGGACGGCAGAGTCATTACATCCCGACCTGAGCTTATGGCCGAGATCGAACGCTTCTATGGACAGCTTTACGCAACATCACAGGCACCTGTTATTCCGGCTACAGACCCTAGAGCCAAATTGACCCGGCACTATACCGAAGATATCCCGGACGTCAGCCTGTACGAGATTAGTGTGGCTCTTAAACAGCTTAAAAACAACAAGGCACCGGGTGATGATGGAGTTACAGCCGAACTCCTAAAAGCGGGTGGACTACCAGTCCGGAAAGCGCTGCAGCGGCTATTCAACTCCGTCATACTCGAGAGCAAAACGCCTAAAGCATGGCACAGGGGCGTGGTGGCACTTTTCTTCAAAAAGGGCGACAGGGCCCAGTTGAAGAACTATAGACCCATCACGCTCCTGAGTCATGTTTATAAGCTATTTTCGAGGGTCATCACGAATCGTCTCGCACGCAGGTTCGACGACTTCCAGCCTCCCTAACAAGCCGGATTCCGAAAAGGCTATAGTACCATAGACCACATCCATACGCTGCGGCAGGTTATACAGAAGACCGAGGAGTATAATCTGCCACTATGCTTGGCGTTTGTGGACTATGAGAAAGCTTTTAATTCTGTCGAGACCTGGGCCGTACTTAGATCACTCCAGAGGTGCCAAATAGACTATCGGTACATCCAAGTGTTGCAGTCATTGTACGAAAACGCCACCATGTCAGTCCGCCTTCAGGACCAAAACTAGAAACCAGTACGACTTCAGCGTGGTGTGAGACAGGGTGACGTTATATCGCCGAAACTGTTCACAGCTGCGTTGGAGGATGTATTTAAGCTTTTGGACTGGAGGGGACTCGGCATCAACATAAACGGCGAGTATATGACTCACCTTCGTTTTGCTGATGATATCGTAGTCATGGCTGAGACCGTGGAGGATCTAGGCACAATGCTCGAAGACCTCTGTAGAGTTTCCCAACAAGTGGGTCTTAAAATGAACATGGACAAGACTAAAATAATGTCGAATTCCCGTGTAGTACCCACTCCTGTGAATGTTGGAGGCTCTACGATGGAAGTTGTTGATGAATATGTTTACCTGGGGCAAATAGTCCAGCTCGGTAAGTCCAACTTCCAGAAAGAGGTAAATCGGCGAATCCAACTCGGCTGGGCAGCGTTCGGGAAGCTACGCGGCATATTCTCGGCCCATCTACCGCAGTGTCTCAAGACGAAAGTCTTCAATTCGTGCGTGTTGCCAGTGATGACATACGGAACTGAGACGTGGCCGCTTACAATGGGTCTCATCAGAAGGCTCAAAGTCACCCAAAGGGCAATGGAGCGGGCTATGCTCGGGGTTTCTCTATGTGATCACATCAGAAATGATGAGATCCGTAGAAGAACTAGAGTTACCGACATAGCCCAAAGAATTGCAAACCTTAAGTGGCAGTGGGCAGGACACATCGCTCGTAGGAACGACGGCCGTTGGGGCGGAAAGGTCCTCGAGTGGCGGCCGCGTACCGGGAGACGCAGTGTTGGTAGGCCCCCCACAAGGTGGACCTACGATCTGGTGAAGGTCGCGGGAAGCCGCTGGATGCGGGAGGCGCAGGACCGATCGGTATGGAGATCCTTGGGGGAGGCCTATGTCCAACAGTGGGCGTCTATTGGCTGATATGATGATGATGATGATCCAGCCTGTTTCGATTCGGCCTCAATGCACAAAAAAAATTGTATTATGGTTTAAATTATAATAACACTCAAAAAAACAACAACGCACGTTTTATTTGAAAAGTCAACATTTGTTTTAGCATTCGTGTGCATGTGAGAAATACGACATTCGTCACGTCACTAGTACAAAATATAATTAGAGCAGCAGAATCTCACAAGAGCTACATGGACTTATAGGTGAGTGTTACCACTTACCATCAGGTGGGCAGTATGCTTGTTTGCTAACTTAGTTATAAAAAAATGCTTAAAAGACCAGTCGCGATCGAGTGGCACAGTTGCCAAGAAGCTCTGGCCTTCATCTCGCTCCTAAATAAGTAAGGAACTGGCTATCTTATCTCGAACTATTGGAACACAATAATGTTTATTGACATTGTTATTATGGCGGCAAACTGAGGTAAGAGGGTGGTAGCTAGCCAGGCTCAGCCCCCGTAGCACGTCCACCAAAACACGATATGATAAAGCGATTTATCACGGTGAACTGTCAAAATAGGACGAAACCCTATTGTATTTTGACAGTTCACCGCGATAAATCGCTTCACATATCGTGTTATGGTGGACGTGCTAGGGGGGCTGGCCCTAATTTATATTTTTGAATGCAATTACAGTCAGGTCACTTTAATAGGTCACATTTGAAAGATGTCAATCACAATTTCATAGGGTTATATTATTCAATAGTCGGATGACTTTTATCCGAGGAATAAACAGATACAAATAAAAACAGTTTGGCAGGTTTTATGTGGAAGAGTTAAAAATTATCTAACGATTTCCCGGGGACTATATTGCACTCGAAATTGCTCAATAGGGAATTTTCACCCAGGGTCGCAATGCGAAATCTCCAATTGAGTAGAGGCCAATTAAGGGCTCTAGAGCCCTAACTGGCCACTGCAAACTCAATAAATATCTGCAAAGATTATGTGGTGAAGATGATGAAACACCAATTCACATGCTTTGTGAATGTCATGCACTCATCCACACAATAAGCCGAAGTCTGGATGGACCTAGTCTGCCACCATACGATGAGAAGGCTCTGTCTCCGAAAAAGGTTATTGGCTATTTTAACGCTGCGGGCTTATTTGGAGACCTTTAAAATAGTGGGGTCGGTCACAGTAGATCTGTACAAAGGCTTTGCCTCTGTTGGGGGTTGTTCCATTCACTGACAGTCCCTTTTTCAAATAGGTCAAATAGATAACTATGCAGTTCAAAGACTTTTATCAGTACAATCTCGAGGGAGGGCACTAAGTAAGCAAATCTTCAAATTTATCATAATTCACGGAGCAAATAGCGTTGTAATGTTTGTATGGCGTGACACATTTTCTCGATAAGATAAGCGTTTTGTCTCGAGTAACTAGACAAATGTTAAAATATGCAATTCACTTGTTTCTAACAAATTAGTCATTGCAAATTATAAGATTACTAGGTATGCGTTTTTATTACAGTAATCACTTATCAGCGAAAAATTCGAGACACCTGAAGTTTATGATCTATAAATATTCATTGCCACATCGTGATATCCTATCAATGATATCTTGCCGTTTTATTTCGGATATGTAAAACGAAATATGTATATTGCATAACACCACATCTAGTTACCATCGAACCAACATAGCAGTATGGAAAAGTCGCAGTTTTAGATCGCTTAAAAAAATTGGCGCAACTGGACGTTCCTGTGAATTACCGAGTCAACTAATTTGGTGAAGGTCAGTGGTTTTTACATCATTTTAAATCGCAATCTCGCAATGCTGGGAAGGGTTCACTCGTTAAACAATGAGAAACTGGCCTAATACTATATCACACCGGCTAGAAGGGTTTATGAGGGGTTTTATCCATGTATAATCATCATCATAACAGCTCATATACGTCCCCACCGAGGAGCTCGAGCCTACCCTAAGTTAGGGTGTTTAGGCCTGAGTCAACCACGCTGGCCCAGTGTGGATTGGTCGACTTCACATACACCTTTGAATTTCTTCGCAGATGTATGCAGGTTGCCTCACGATGTTCTCCTTCACCGTAAGAGCGTCAGACAAATGTACATATGAAATTCGAAAAACACATTGGTACGTGGCGGTTTCGAGCCCCGGACCTCCCGATCGGAAGGCAAGTGCCGGGACTACAGCGCAACCGACGCTCACGCGCAACCCACGCTCACATGTATGATTGCAGTAAAATATTTGAAAGAAAAATAATGATTATTCACGTGTTTTTTATATACAAAATGTTTATTAAATTTCACAAAACCTAAATATAGTTTGTGTCGGGGGGTTATTGTCTAAGAAAAAAATCTATCACGATCGCTATGAAATTACTATTCAGTGCGGCGTCAATACAAGATTTTGCGTCGACTGTCTGCTGTCTGATAAAAAAATAGTGACTTTTCAAAATTAAAAGCGATCGCGATAGATTTGTGTTACACAATCAAGGGGCAGAATCGAGAGTAGACAAAATTTAATTTTCAACTACGCCGCATTTTAAATATACTTAACTCTATCGTCATTATCGCTTATTGCTGGGGTCGCGAGAGTAGGGCAAAATCATCTTCGCAGGCGAACGACTATAGTTTTAAAGGAGGATGCCCGATTTTGCCCCACTATCAAGGTTGATGACCAATAAAGCGGTATTTCTAAATAAATATATTTTAAGAAAATATGATTTTTCGGTATAATAGAAACAGATAGAAGCTACGGTTTTTTTCGGCAAAAAATTAAAGACTTACATGCATTTCCTGTTACAAAATGGTAACTACATATTTATGCATTTTTTCGTTGGAGCTACAATAACACCTTTTTCAATGTTATGTATTATTTCTTTCATTACATTTTAAATATTTATTTCTAATTAATTATAAATGATATTACATTGTGATTACTTCATCATTTCAATTAAAAATCATTTTTTGCAATGTCAAAAGGTTGACAGATCGCATAGAATATAAAACCCCGTTTTCCAGCTAAGCAAGCATGCTCTGACGATGGTCAAAAACCTTAGAGCATTTACCCTATAAAAAACTAATGAATCGCGATGATGTTTAATATGCTGCAAATCTGTACTTAGGTGGAACGCGCCTAAAATAAGTAGCAATTCCCTTTGTTGCTTGTCACGTTGCATTATTTGCGATTTTTGTTACTCCTTATTGTTGATAATACTGGATATCAATAGGTAAATATTGATAGTATTATTTTAACTGACTTTTAATGATCTAAAGTTCAGCATAACTAGTTTGATGTCTTTTTTTTTTAGGAGCAATTCTTATGAACATCTACGAAACTGCAGCTTTAATTAAAAAAAACAATACTTGTTTTCTACTCAATGATGAAAAACGTTTAAAATGAGCCTAGAGTTGTTTGTGTTCATGGTAATTTGTAAGTGGGGCAAGTCTCCAAACAAAACTGAAAAAAATGGTAATATTTTCGATAATAATCTACGAGAATTTAATTTATATATTTGTTATAATAAAAATAAGTCTCCGGTTTTGCGTTATTAAGACGTTATATTTGCTCACAATAGATTGCCTATTCTAAATTACAACAAAGTCAGTCTTATTAAATTTAGCGACTGTCGGACCTTCTGTTAGTGAACCCATGCACGAAATCACGGGACTGGATTCTAGGCCGCTTGACTTTGAAGAAATGAACGCATGTGTATGTTTTCAAAGATGTGTAAGTATATTTATTTATACATTGACATAGAATGTCAATTAGTATATATTATCTAGTATCCATGTCATAAGTTTTTAAAGGCGTAGATTTATCACCAAGGCGCGGCGCCGTAACCATGAAACGGCAGGACGTCATACTGCGGCACGGCGCCGGGTACAGTGCGCCGCGGTAGCTGATGTCACAGCAGTAATCGTCGGTTTAAGCGAGTACTCCAATTTCCAGTACCGTACCGCGCCGCGGTACAACGTTGTGTCGTATCACGAGTGACGGCGCCGCGCTGTGGTGATATATTGGATAATTAACATTTATAGAGGGTCTACTACAGTTGCGCTGAACATCTTAATGGGTGTGTGTGTGTGTGTTATGTGCATGGTGTTTATGTGTAACTCACCACGAGTATTTCCCCGATCACAGCGTGTAGCAGCGGCGGCGTAGGGCTGAGTAAAGCGGCGGCTGTGATGTAGGCAGCGGGTGGCAACGCAGCTGCGGCCGCTATCAACGCACCTCGCGGCCACCGACCCTTTGGTGCTGTAACACCAATGTGTCATAAGGGGGGTTTTGGACAGTCTCGCATCGCGGGTTGTTTAGAAACGCCCTTATCTATCATTATACACGATTCCGGAGTTGTCCATATTTGCAGGGTCGCGCGTCGTCCTGTGGTGCATAGGTACTAACGGCGGCTACGAGGTTGTTGAGACTGTGGTATATAGGTACTTACGGCGCGGTAGGGCAGCTGACAGAGATATCTACATATCTACCAGATTAATTTGAGGAGCCAAAAGAGCAGAGATTCTGTATGTATCACTAAGATAACTGAACTACATAAAAAGAAAAGATTTTTCTTTTGCACAATTGAAATGTCTCGATAAAAAAAAAATTCAATAAAAAAACAGAAAAAATGGACTTGTTTATTGAAAGACAAAATTATAAAAGAAATAAATATTTTATATTTGAGCAAGGATTCATATAATTATATCAAACATTGTTTCCTATAAGAATTGACGTGGCTTCACACTTAGGTTTAGGTATCTATTCTGTGTTATTTACTGTATTTACGAATCACTATGCATGCATATTTCTATAAATAACATAATGTGTTAATTAAAGTAATCTGATAAAGCTGATATGCTTCTTACGCTCATTTTTCTTATCAATTAAAAGATTTTTTGTGGAAGGTAAAAAAAACTTCTAGATCATATTTGAATGAAGAATATTTTGATTTGATTTTGAATCCATTCATTCGTATACTATTTAATTTACATGCTGTCTGTTTTCCAAATACAAATACATTGGTGCATCTAGAGTTTTCTTTCAGGCCCACCCCTGAAAGAAAACTCTAGATACACCAATGATGGTACCAGATACACCAATGGTGGTTTTGTATTATCACCTGGCCCATGATTTTTGTGTGAAGTAATCAGTAATTTAGCGTTCATCATAGAATTTTGAATCGGTAGCCAAACATCCTGGAGTGGGCACTAGATCATTCTGGGGTGGGTAAGGCCCAGGGAAAGGTACAAATAAATAAATAAAATTAAAACGCGAACAAAGCAATAGCATCTATAGGGAAAAACTAGCAACTACGTAGTGCAATGGAGAAAATCGGAAGTCATTTAGGTTTCTTATACGTACCGACATTTTGTGGAATGCAGTTCATTTTTGAAAAAAAAAATCACGATAATGAAGAGGAGCCATTACGTACTTGCAGCGGCGGCGGCGAGACAGGCGGCGGGCGCGGCGGCGGCGCCCAGTGCTGCGGCGAGGTGGTGCGCCCTAGCGCCGTACGCGCGGCACGCATACGGCTGCAGCGCCGGCAGCACGCCGTTGCTCAGCGCGTTGATCGCCGCCAGTGCCGCCAGCGCTCCGCCCCACACACCCCGCCAGAGTACCACGCGCTCCTTCTCCGCACCCTCCTCTGCAGACTTCGCCTCGATAAGCACGCGCTCGGTTGCGAACCCAGACCACCTACCGAAGATCACGTTCCCCGTCAAACTAGCTAGGCGATTACCAGCTCAAATGTAACTAAAGCACTTGGACTTAGCTGCCCATACTTTCTATGCATTTTACAAATTTTGCATTTTTACGTTTCACACCCGTAGTATGCAAACGACTCATTATTTAAATTTATGTTTTGATATAATTTTACATTATAAGGCCTACTTTAGGCCTTCGTTAGGAAAACAAGAATCTAAGTTATAAGGAGAATAGTAAAATAGGGAGAACTGAGAAAAGCGGGAACTTAATTGATTATGCTATTCACCTATGCATATTGTGAGAAAGAGACCGAATCAGAAGTGAGGTAAAAACTAAGAGAGGACATGTACAACACGGACGTATTTCGAATTGGGTCAGTTTATTGCTTGTACTGTGGATGTACCTACAGTTAAATTTTTGTGCTCTGCTCAGTAGTAAGTCTATTTACATTAAAATATCAACAAGATTTTTTAGATTTGTATTTCTCAAGTAATAAAATTAAAGAGAAGCATTTGTTTATTATATAAAATGAAAATGAATGTTTTAACGATTAATGTCAACGGAATAAAGTAACCTTTTTTTTTGAAAACTTTCTTACCCATTTCTCAAAAATTGTATCTTTCAACTTAGATTATTTTCATACTGAGGGTACGATTTCTAAGGAGTTTTCTTAAGCGCTAGCATGAAAAATTATTTGATCTTTCACAAATCAACATTTTTATTAGTTTTATACATAAAAAAAATGTTACATTAAGGTCATCTTTTTAAATGATTTGTATAGATTTTTTGTAATTCTTGCTAAACCTTGTGGATGTTAATCAATTACTTATACAATTTTGCTGATCACCATGACAATTATGATGACTTGCACATCTTAAAATTAAAGTAGGCACTTAAAATAAACAAACTATACATCATATTAGAGTCATAAAACACTGACCTATCAATGATGATGAAGCTGGCCAGGCTTAGTAGCGCAAGCGCGCCCAGCACCAGCATAAATGCAGCGGCGTCGAACCGCGGAGGTGGGTACTGCGGCACCAGTGAGCCGTCGTCCACCGTCACACACTCCGGCTCGCCTCCTACGCCTTGTACCAGCGCTAGCACACTGGGCAGGAACCCGCTCAGCGCCTCACCCACCAGGTATGTGGGTAAGTACGTAGGCCGAAAATGCCGTAGATATGGGTAGAAGAGAACCGAGCTTGTGCAACCCACGAGGCCGGTCACGAATGTGAACGCGAGTAGAGGCATCGAGCGCGGCGTACCGCCTATTAGCACGGTGCGTGAGTGCAGCGGCGCGCATAGCAACAACGCAGCCGCACCCGCCGCTAACAACGTCCCCACGCCAATGGATTCGCCACGCCCTCGCCCTATAACCCCTCGCAGGGCCGCCCATGCCAACGGTCCCACATTAGCGGCCTGCACCGCCAGCGCCATGGCAGAGCCTAACGCCCAGCCCTCGGGCAGTCGTTCCACCAGCAACGGCAGCTGCACAAACAACCCATTGACTCCAACCCAGGTGCCCAGCCCCCAAAACACCATGAGCGCGTCCAACGATAACCGCCGTCGCACGCCCAGCATCTTGCTGCCGCCTCCCAGGCAAGGCGAGTCTTCACTGTCCCCACTCGACCTGTATGTAAATATCTCAATTTGTCGTTTGTATTTTGTCATGAATCTAAACTATTTTTAACCGACTTCAAAAAAAAGGAGGTTATCAATTCGACCCGTATGTATGTAATATTTCCAGAACTGCCCAGTTTTCGTATATGTTAGTCTATATCAGCGTCTGAACAAATGTGCCAAATTTCAAAAGTATATGTATGTATGTTTTTATGGTTGTGTTCGCATATCTCCGGAACTACAATTCCGATTTAAGTAATTCTAGTTTTTTGTAGTACTAGGTATTGTTCAACTTAGGGAATACTGCAAGTTTCATCAAAATCGGTTCAGTAGTTTTTGAGATAGGAAATTTTAACCGACTTTTTAACTGACTTCAAAAAAAAAGATACAAATAAAAAATTATTATACAAAAAATAAAAACCGAAAAAAGTTCAAAATAATATAAGAATAGGCACAGACAACATCACACTTCTATATTGAAGTCGGTGACAAATTTTAAGATTTTCTAGGGGATCATCGTTTGGCACCGACCTCGATATATAAGTGTGATGTGGTCTGTGCCTATTCTTATATATTATTTTTAACTTTTTTGAAGTCGGTTTTTATTTTTGTAAAATATTTTTTTATTATAAAAAATCCTTTACTCATTTTAAACACAATGACCGTTTCTTATTAAACCAGCAAACAAAAGCACAATATAAATATTCAAATTGGTAGGTATCAGTTTTAGCGTGACTAATGAACGGCGACTTTTTTTTATATGTACGTAAGATGTTAAAGTCAAAGATTATAAATTCTTCAGGGTACAATCTTATTATTTAAATTACATTATTTAAATTACAACACATTAGTATTTTCACAATATAATTTACCTAGCCTAGGATTTGTAAATTCAGGATAATATGTAAAATATAAGTTATTCATCATCATCATTTATATAAAACTGAAGCACTACAAAGTTATTCGGCCTATTCGACAATTTTTTTAAGATATTCTAACAAATCTAAGGGAATTACATTTTATGCGTAACTACCTATTTATTAATTACTAGCTTTCCGCTCGCCACTTCGTCCGCGTTATTTTTGTTTTCCCGTGGGAATTTTATATTTTCCCGTAGGAAAAATAGCTTACGTCCTTGGTCCCCTGGTCTCGAACTATCCCTTTTTTTTTTACGGTGGGAAATGCATTACGCATACCCCGCGCTTGGGAAGGCGCGGGGTTATGTCGGACTCTCCCCGGCCCCTGGGGGCAGAGTGCCGCCAGGAACCGCGGCCTACCGACTAAAACCCACCGATGTCTCTTACATACGCCTTGATGCGAGCACGGCCATCATCGCCGCATCCTCTTCGTCATCGGACGAAGAGGACACGCCGAGGAGGGCCACGTCGCTGTCGGACAAGGTCATGGGAACTCGGGTGAACACATCCACGACCTCGTCGGCGTCTGCTCGCCTAGGGCGAGCCCCTCTCACCCCCCCAAAAGGGGGAGGCCGGTGATCCCCCGGGGCATCCAGGGGATCAGCGACTGGCGGCAACCGATGCAATGCAGGGCCCGGGCTTCCCGACCCAGGGCCCCGCTGGTTACCGTCAGGAGGAAGAAGGCGGGCGTAATTCTGCCTCCTCCGCCCCGTCCTTCTACGGCGGCACGGATCGGCCATGGGATCCTCCTCCCTGGCTCTCTCCGCGGACTCCTTCTGCGTCATCACGTCCACGCAGAAGGAGTTTACCGCGTCCCACGTCCTCTCTCCCACCAGCATGGCACAGACCACGTTCTGGAGGGAGAGGTTATCGCCGATAACGGCGGTCAGCTCACGGCGCTCCGAAGAGAAGGCGGGGCACACCGCTAAGGTGTGCTGCGCGGTGTCCTCTTCAGCACCACAGTGGTGGCACTCGGGGGTCGCTTCCCGTCCGATGCGGTGCAGATAGCGTCCAAAGCAACCATGGTTGCTAAGAATCTGCACCAAGTGGTACGAGAGCGACCCGTGGTGCCGGTTCGTCCATGTGGTGAGGAACGGGTGCATGGCTTCGATGGTCCTGGACAGAGTGTCCGAGACCGAGGCCGAACCCGTTAGCTCCTCGAGCTCCTCAAACCACAGGCGAAATGCCTCCACTGTGGCCTCCTCCAAGGCGGAGGCCCTCTCTCTCGGCGCCAAACGCCGGTGTCTCGAACTATCCCTTTTTTTTTTTTTTTTTTTGGGAGGGGGAAAATGCGTTTACGCATCCCCTGTGGTCGAGCCAAACCACAAGGGTATGTGGGACTCCCAGGACCGGTGGGCCCAGGCCTACCCACTAAAAACCCCCAGCAGCTCCTCCGTCCGTCACAGGACAGGGGGAAGGGGACAACAGCGAGGCCTTGTTCCCGCTGACCCCCTGACCGTGAATGGTCCGTTGCCGGACTCGCGCTACGCCAAAAGGCGCGTGGCTCCGCTGCTTTGTCAGCGGCGCAGATGGTGTGCGCCGCTCTTCGCCCCAAAACGTCCCGGCACTAAGTGCCTTGGAGCTGGGATCTATTTCTTACGCGGGGCACTTCCCTCCCGCGGCCTCCTCTTCCTGGAGGATGGGGGTCTCAACGACGTCCTCGGTGACCTCCATCTCCGCCTCCGCTCTTGAGGTCCCGGGCTGCGGTCTTGGCGCCGCCCTCCTCCTCCTTCTGCTCATGGGCGTCTTGGGGGCAGAACATGTCTTACCCCCAAGGCGGTGATCCGCCGGCTTTCCAGCCGCCGTACACAAGGGGCATTTGGGCTTCGACGAACACGTCGAAGCCCTGTGCCCGGCCTCTCCACACCGATAGCACAGCGTGCTACGGTCTTCCTCCGCCCTGCGTCTCGAACTATCCCTATACCAACTTTCATCAACATCGGTTCAGTAGTTTCGAAGCCTATTCAATACAAACAAACAATCAAATCTTTCCTCTATATAATATTAGTATAGATTTTCAACGTTTCCCAAATTTTATTCCACTTATTTAATTCCCACTTATTTAATTTGGCGTCCGGTACGTGTTTGTACGAGCGAGACTGAACAATATGTGCGTGAACGAGATCGATATACGTATCATTGTTTTGTTGTTTAAACCAAATTTGTTTGACCCCTTGCATAATACACCGTTAGCGATTTTAGCTGTCGAAGTTTTATAGCGCGTCGCGTTGTTGTGTGAATTTGTCATGTAACGCACACAGACAAAATGTAATCACTTTTTGGAAGCGCAAGGCGCATCTAACGATTTAAATCTCTGGATATCGGGTATTCGGCCAAATACCAAAAAAATATAAAAGGAAAGACGTATTTCAATGAAAAAGTATTTATTTAGAATTTCGAGCATTTATTAAGAAAGATAATTATGTTATTTTAAAATTTAAAATTAATTAGAGGCAGATTGTGGTGAATAAATACCAGCTTCTCTGCATTAGCTGGTAAAAGCCAATTTCGTTTATCTTCATACACAAGACCTGCCTTCTCAAATTGGAGACTTTTTGTATATAACTGAAGCCATTTTTACTTATCGTAGTTAAACTAATAGGATTTAACAAAATCAAGAAATCTGGAATCACAAAAATGTTTAACACAACGCGTCGCGATAAGATCGGCACGCAAATGAAGCAAATACTTCTCGCACCGTCGCCCCCGCGCGCCCTGCGCGATTCTACTAATAAGTTACAGCCAAATCGAAACTAAGCCATTGCGATCGGCCAATCGGAGAGCCTAAAGTGCCATTCAACTGTTCGATGACGTGATATTGTGGCGTTCTGATTGGTCGAAGGTAACGGTTTAATTTCGATTTGGCTGTAACTTATTAGTAGAATTGGACCTCAGGTCGTGACATGTATGCTTCTCGCGATCTGCCGCTTGGCAACAGTCGAATATTCGGCTATACGGCCGAGACCGTCGCCGAATATTAGGTATTCAGTATGCAGCCAAATCACTATTCGTTGCATCTCTACTGCAAATCAACACATCAAGTACTTGACGTTTGTTTTACATTTAATAACAGCCAATAATTATAAAGGTGCATGACAAGATTAGAACATATTGCTTTTAATTATTGTGACTACATATTTACAATGTTATGTACATTGTAAATATGTAACAAGATATTTGCTTAGAGATATCTATATAGAAATCAATATAATGTGTTAAGCTTACCTGATGAACTTTAGAGTCATGTTGACTTCCTGAACCAGGGGTAGCACACAAGCTCGTAGCACCTTTCCTATCACAATCATGCATTTTGAACAACAGAAGCATTTGTCATTTTTACATCCATATCACCAAACACATCTACACTAGCAACACAGTTTAAAATGATATGAATCAAATAATGTATGTACATGATATAAAGCAGATATTAACAATGTTAAATATATAACAATTGTTAATTGAAAATATAAATAATGGTTAGATATGAAAATTTATATTAATAAAAATAATTATTATTGACTATCTCAAACTATATTTTGCTCTTTTTTGTTTGTGTAAATGAAAAACTTGGCCTTTTCTTTAAGCATTGTAAATTCATTCAATGTGCAACTATGAAATCATATAATATTTATGTTGAACTGATTGAGAGAAGTATCATATAAAATATAAGTACTGTAAAAATGTAAGTAAGTCAAACAAAACATTTTTTTCAAAATAAAATCTATTTTAACACTAAATAAATTCATAGAATGAAATTTTTAAATTTAATTGATCATTTATTTCTAGTATTTTTTTCACACAGTATTTTAATCTGAAACCAATTTTAGTTTGCATTTAAAATGTGGTTTTCAATTGAAGTATTTAAAGATAATTGCTTTCATACTTAATAAACAATAAAATGTATACATATGTATAAGTGAATAGGACATATTAACGATTTAATATGACCTTTAATTAAACTGATACTACTGTAAGGCAAAATGAAAATGTTTTAAATAGTTTGATCAACTGCAGTCAATATTGAAACAACTGACTCAAAGCACTCATTGATTTTAATTGGCATAAATTTTGATGAAAGTCAAGCAACTGAATCAAAGTAATAAGGTTAGATGAAGAATCTACATACTGTGCGAGTGTCTTCAACGCAGAGGTGTCTAGTTGAGATGGTTATTATCACCTGCAACCATAACAAGCATTGCACGACTGGTACTGGTAGAGACATCCCATTCGTAGAGCGGATCAGCTGTTGACGTAACTCATTCGTAGCTAATCTCGAAAATCGTAGGCAGGTAGGAAAATAGTACTAACCTGCTACTGTTCTCCATTGGGACTGTACGTTGGTACATGGCTGAACAATTTTTTCGTCAACTGATTATAAGTTTCATTACTTTTTGCAGACTTATAATTAAAGTTTCGAAACTTAACACAAGTTTATTATCGCGTCGAAATTATAGTGTTTAAGTGTTATAAATATTCGGTTATATAAAAATATCTAACAATATTTAATCACAACACTATCTCATACACAAACTTATAGCAATACTATTGAAGAATGAAATCAAATCAAATCACGCTGAATTTTAATAGAAAGAATCGCAACTTCCTCTGAATTCTTGCTTGATTTTTGCCGTCAGTGTCATGTTGACATTGACATTATGGAATGACATTCGAGTCGAGCGAACATCTCAGACCTAAGGCGTGTTCGGGTAGCCTGTGGTGGCGTTTTTAGCATTATCAAAATTGGCGTTAATGTAAAGCGTTCGGTTAGAAGGTTATGAAATTTTTGCCATTTTTGCTCCACACCCTAACCGAACGCTACATTATCAATATGTCAATGTCATAAGCTATTATAACCTAAATTTATTTTCAGTTTCCAGATTCTGGATGTATTATGACGTAATAAGCTCGCTTCATGATTAACGATCATTAATTTCCATAAATAATGAAAATAAAATTTATTTCGTTAAAACTTATTCAATCGTGTCAAAAATTTTACGTTTAGTAAACGTCAAAAATCTTAAATGTCAAAAACTGCCACTTTTGACCCTCTTCGATAGCTGGGGCGAAATTGGCAGTTCACAATGCCATTTTTGACATTTTTTCAGCTATCCGAACGGTTGACGTAAACAGATAAAAATGCAACTTTTGTTCACATTTCTTCTAACCGAACGCTCGTTGTGTCAATTTTGTCATTTTTAACAGTTATTTTTGCCACCTCGATGCTATCCGAACGCGCCTTAAGTACACCAATGGACTCGCAATGTTTTAATATATTGTCTCGAATTTTGCGTCCAGCCCCCCTAGACAAGACGCATTTCGATAATCGCTAACGCAATCGCTAGAAGGAAAATATATGCGATTTG
The DNA here is from genome assembly GCA_963935595.1 of Schoenobius gigantellus. Lineage (NCBI taxonomy): Eukaryota > Metazoa > Arthropoda > Insecta > Lepidoptera > Crambidae > Schoenobius > Schoenobius gigantellus. The sequence continues at coordinate 40,053,508 of OZ012541.1, read as the reverse complement.
ACATAAGCCCTCGCATAGCTTTCGAGCGCAATTGTCAAATCTCATACATTGTCCATTTAGTGATTGCGTTAGCGATTATCGAAATGCATCTTGTCTAAGGGGGCAGTCAGGCCGCCATTACAAAGTACCGTGTTTGTTGTTGTGCTAAAATATCAGTCAGTGAGCATTATTTGTCCCAAGCATCCCAAGTTTTTTCCGCCATCTTAGAGCACCAACACAAATGGCACGCTTTTTTCGTAAGTATTTCATCTATCGTGCTCTAAGATGGCGGAAAAAACTTGGGACGCCGCATCCAAGACTCCACACTTATTATGTTTTTCTTTAGACAATTCATTAAAAAATCAATAAAAAACATAGAACTGTAAAATTCACTCAGAAATATTGCTCACTGACTGCTATTTTAGCACAATAACAAACACGGTGCTTTGTAATGGCGGACTGAACTGGACGCTTTTATTAGTACATTGCGCGTCCATTGGTGTACTTAGTCTGAGACGGAGGGCGACAGTTGACGAAACTTTTTTGAATTCGAAGCGTCCAGTGTTGCCAAGTTAGCGAATTTTTTACTAGTTCTGGTGGTTTGTTGGTGGGATAAATTCATTTCTGGTGGCTGGTGGTTTATTTACTGGGCATTAAATGTCAACAACTTATGAACCTCAGTAATAGTGAGTACCGTCAACTGTTACATCTTTACCATAATTTTAAAGGAAAATCGTGATAAATCAAAAATAAAACCACTTAGGATTATGATTTGATTATTAATCGGTAAATAAAGCACTTGTCTACAGTTTTTTAGATTGATTCCCTCTGAATATTCAAAAACCATTAAAGTAGCATCGAAAACATAGTATAGGTAAAGAAGCCAAAAAAATTGCAACTTTACCTGTCTTTATTTCTCTGATAGGCTAAGCCTATTAATTTCAAATTGGTAAAGATACCTTTCCGCCTTACTTTCTCTATTAAGATTTAGGAGTATTTTAAATAAAAAAGCTTTATACTTGCAACACTGGCTGGTAGGTAAAGATGGCACGGGTTCCATCGAAATATTCATACTAATTCGGGTGTGGTGGAGGACTCTGCTCTATGGTTGAGTGCTTGATACAACGGTCCATCGGATATTTGAGATTTTTATAAGTTTTTAATGTATATTTGCCTTGTTGGTGTACTGTGATTGTTTTTATCCAGTGTGGTTGTGCTATTGGTTAAGGTAAGTAGAAGCTTTTTGTAATGTCTGATCCTCCTGACCCAGGGGGTGGAGATGATTGGGCGCTTGTCGCACCATCTCCTCCGCTACTTCCTACTCAATCAGATATGGATATAGACATTAACGTCTCTGGCTCCAGAAAACGTGGGACTTCAGACTGCATTCCCTCGCTGCCTCCTAAAAAGACGAACATAAACCAATCGACAGCGTCCATCCAATCTACTTTTATAAACCCACAATTTGTTAATAACAAAATTAAATATAATGAGCAAGACTCTGCTCCTTTTGTTGTACATGTGAATAAAATAGTTTCGGACCCGTCTGCGGGCAGTGTCTTTCACCCCATTAAGTTCGGACATTTCTTGCATAGAAGTAATATCAAAAATATTAAACTAGATGGTGTTAAGCGGATTGGACGGAATATTATTTCAGTACAATTTAAAACTTTTATGGATGCAAATGCTTTCTTAGAACACCCCGCTCTGGTTCCGGCCAAATATGAGGCATCCATACCTAGCTACAGCATCAGTAGGATGGGGGTTGTGCGTCAGGTTCCAGTCGAGTAGACCTTGGAGGAGATTGTAGAAGCAATAGAAGTTCCAACAGGATTTGGCCCTATTATTCGCGCCCGTAGACTAAATAGGAAATCGGTTATAGATGGGACTGCAGTCTGGATCCCAACCCAGACTGTGGTTATTACTTTTGCAGGGCAAAAGTTACCGTCCCACGTCTACTGCTTTTATACGTCTCTTCCTGTGGAAGCATATATTCTCCCAACCATCCAATGTAATAAATGCTGTAGATTTGGCCACATACAGGCACAGTGTAGATCACAGCCCCGTTGTTTTGTATGCACCCAACCGCATGAAGGTATGACCTGTTCCCAAAATATTCCATCATGTCTTTTCTGTTCTGGTCAACATAATTCCAACAGTCCGTCTTGTCCAGAACTGGCAAGACAGAAACGCATCAAAGTTGTGATGTCCCAAGAGAACATCTCATATTCTGAGGCTTCAGCTAGGATACCCCGTGTGAGAAGGTCATTTGCTGAGACTGTTAGTGCATCTCAAGACACTCCTCAGTTACGCCCTATTCATTATTCCTTACCTATGTCAACTCCTCAATCCCCAGTTACATCATCCTACCGTAAAACTGTCCCCTAGCAAGAAAAAAGCTGGCTGGTACAAATTTTGTGAAGCCCTGTCTCCAAGATCTCCCCCATCAATGGTCTGGCGAAATGTTCGAATATTTAGGTGCTCTGTAATCAATAATGGTAATATCACTTCGAATGACCCTTCAGAATGGTAAGAGCCATTCTGCCATAAGCTTGCTCCACCCTCAGTCCCTTCTCAGTGTGAGGCAGTGATATATCAAAATTGTGCACAGTCTTCATCAGGTGAATTTGATTCTCCATTCTCCCCCGAGGAATTATCAGTGGTATTAGATAGCCTCAAGGACTTATCCCCTGGTGTAGACAGTATCCCATATTCATTTATCATAAAGAGCAGCCAAACAACCAAGGATTTATTTTTGAAAATCCTCAATAGCATCTTCATTACTGGAATCCCTCCAGAAGAATGGAAAACTCAAATTGTTATTCCAATCCTTAAACCAGGGAAAATGGGTAATGACCCTAATGGCTATAGACCGATTGCTCTTTCGTGTACTATGTTAAAATTTTTGGAACACATGATTAAAAACAGGTTAGAATGGATCATAGAGAGAAAGGAGCTACTGGGAAAGAGCCAATTTGGGTTCCGCAAAGGTATGAGTACTATGGACAGTTTGAGTATCTTCACTACTGATGTTTGGATAGGTCTCTCTAAACGGGAGAATGTGTTAGGAGCCTTTTTAGATGTGTCATCTGCATATGACCATGTTCTGCTTCCGGTACTCAGGCAGAAACTGCACAAACTGAGTATCCCTGAGAGGCTAGTAAACCTTATATGCAATCTCCTTTCATCTCGCACTGTTCAAATAAGCATTAATAACTCGCTTTTATCCCCGAGGACTATGTGGAGGGGACTACCACAGGGATCAGTATTAAGTCCACTATTATATAGCGTTTATACACACGATCTCGAACTGTCCGTAAACTCATTCTGCAGTGTCCTTCAGTATGCGGTCTGTTATATTATAGCATTGTATATAATAGTGCCTACTACTTGAGCTGACTCTGCACTATGGCCCCACATCTCTATGCAGCTCACTTCGTTCAGGCAGTCTACTCTGTCCTGCCGTACCGCGAGGTTGCTTCCGCGACTAACATTAACTTAGTCCTAAAATTAGTATTAGTTGTGTTTCCTTTAATTCTTCGTGTTAAATAAATATTTCTTTTTAAAAAGTCTATCTCGATTTAAATTATAACATTGGTGGCAGCGGTGGGATCAAGAAGATTCCCGGCACCGTCTCCGTTCCAAAGAAAAAAAAAACTCGAAGAAAAGTGAAACCAAACAACGGGTAGACTCAGCATCCTCAGCATCCTGGAAGATAACCATACCCATATACCTCGTCGGCTCAGCATCCTGAAAAAGAAAACTTTATCTCCCATATACCTCGTCAGCTCAGCATCCTGAAAAAGAAAAGAAATATCTACACATATACCTACCTAAAGATGAACCACATCAGAATCGTCGTGCTGTAAGTCCTTGAACAATACATACCTGTTTCTTTTAAACATTCAGTGCAGTTCACCTGAAGCAGTGTTCCAGTGAAAAACTTCATTTATTATAATATATACTTACCTTTAGAATAGCATTCGTTTATACATTAAGTACATTCTAATTTTATTCATCAAAATTATTTGTGAATTTAAATCGTCTCAGTTCAACTTAGTTTAAGACGTTCAGTAACACCTTATCGCTCCGCACATTCCAGACCGCTTACATTGTAACGCCGTAGTCAAAACATCCGTAGTCAACGGGCAGTTCTGTTGTAGTTTCGAGAACTCATTCAAGACATTCCACGTTATCTATTCTTTGGCTTTATTTTATTATATTTTAACTAAGTTCCATTTTGTTAATAATCATGTCTAAGTCCGACACAAAAAGGGAAACAGTACTCCTAGAACAAGAAATCCCGTTAAGTGTCCTTCTAAAATTTATTAAACCATTCGACGGGTCGAGAAATAAACTAAATGCATTTATTACAAATTGTGACAATGCCATATCTCTCGCGTCATCCGACCAAGAGATCATTATTTTTAAATATATCCTTAGCCAACTTGAAGACAAAGCGGAAAGTGCGTGCTCCATAAAGGAATTCGAAACATGGAACTCGCTTAAAGAATTTTTAAAAAACCAATTCGGAGAGCGTAAACATTACGCCCACCTATTAACCGACTTACAAGAGTGTATTCAAACAAACAACGAATCCGTAAACGAATTTTCGTTACGCGTGGAAACCTGTCTATCTAAATTGTTAACAGAGGTTACCATTTCAAACACCAAGAAAAGTGAACTTCTAGGTAGATTGGCCGCAATGGAAGATCTTGCACTACATACATTCACACTAGGTGTACATCCGCGTCTTTCTAATATTATTCGATGTCGAAATCCTAAGAATCTTAATGAGGCCATAAACATTGCCATATCGGAAGAGAAAATACAGCAATTCTCTTACCGAAATAATAATCGTTTAAATAACCCGAGGCCTAATAATCCTAGTCAAACTCCGAAATCACCAAGGCCAGACAACAATTATACTTTTAATTCAAATCAAGCTAGGGAACCACTATTTTGTAGATACTGTAAGAGGCCCGGTCATACTCTTGAGAAATGCAGAATTCGCGAACATAACAACGCAAGATTCAACAACGGCAGACAGCCATTCACTCCATCGCAACCCTCTCATTCTTTTAGACAACCATTCACACCAGCGCAACCCTCTCATTCTTTTAGACGACCAAATCCAAATATAAATTACATCGAAAATGATCAGGAACCAAATCAAGAAATAAGTCCAGAAAATTTAAACTAAATTATGTCCCGTTAAGGTGTCAAACGGGGCATTTTCCGAAAAGCCATACCGACACCAAATTAATAAAGACCCATGGACAGGGTAACCAGCCCCAAACTCGTGGTCTCTCTCCTAAAATAAAAGCACATGGACAGGGTAACCAGCCCCAAACTCGTTGCTTCTCCTTTGAAACAAAGACCCATGGACAGGGTAACCAGCCCCAAACTCGCGGTCTCTCCTCAGTGGCACATGGGCAGGGTAACCAGCCTGCTCCCGTCTCTGCTCCTATCTCTGGCTCCAACGCCGCACCTGAAACAAAAAAAATAAAAAATAAAATACATAACATTAATACTAATCCATCAAAGAAGCACTTACCTTTTATTGAAGTCCAAACTTCAGTTTCTAAAAAACCCTTATCACTCTTAGTAGATAGTGGTGCATCCATAAGCATACTGAAACAATGCTCAATAGAAACCATGCCTTCTATAATTTCCGATGAACAAGTATCCTTCGCTGGAATTGGCAATGAAGCCAATCCTATTTTGTCTTTAGGTACCATTTCAGTTAAATTTCAATCCTTTGTTCATCAATTTCACTTGGTAGATCATCTTAAATTCCCCTACGACGGAATACTTGGGAACGACTTTTTATCACAATCCCTTAGCAATGTAGATTTTGCCAATGAACAATTAATAATAAATAAGATCACAATCCCTCTAAAATTTACAGAACCAATATACGTAATTGAGCCTCGAACTGAAACAATAATAGAATGCTCCGTCCAAAATCCCGACATAAAAGAAGGTGTCATCTTGGACCAACATCCAATCGGATCATTACTTATAGCTAACTGTATCGTTAAAGTTAAATCAAATTCTCGAATCAATATTACTGTAGTAAATACCTCTGAATTTCCTCTAACTATAAATTCCGACATAAAACTAAAAATATTGCCATTTGAAGAAATCAGGAGCCATAAAATCTTTTATAGTGCAAAATCTAATGAGAACTCTTCAAACGTTTTAAACCGAACAGAAGAAGTCATCGACCTCCTAAGAGTATCTCATCTTAATCACGAAGAAAGGGATGCCTTGTACGACCTTTGTTCCACTTTCTCAGACATCTTTCACCTTCCCAACGATAAACTAACCTACACTGATGCACTACAACATGAAATATCGACTACTACAGCTGAACCTATTAATACTAAATCTTACCGTTTCCCAGAAATACACAAACAAGAAGTTCAGAAGCAAATTGATAAAATGCTCGAAGACGGAATAATCAAACCTTCCATGTCCCCTTGGTCTTCCCCTATATGGGTGGTTCCAAAGAAAACAGACGCATCTGGTCAGCGCAAATGGCGAGTAGTAATCGACTACCGCAAATTAAATGATATCACCATAGGTGACTCATATCCCATTCCGAATATAAGTGAAATTTTAGACCAGTTAGGTAAAAGTAAGTATTTTAGTACTCTTGACCTTGCTTCCGGATTCCATCAAATAATAATGTCTGATCGCGATGCACCCAAAACAGCTTTCTCCGTCCCTCAAGGGCACTTCGAATTCACTCGCATGCCGTTTGGCTTAAAGAATGCTCCTTCCACATTCCAGAGATTAATGAACTCTGCTTTATCCGGCCTTCAGGGCTTACAATGCTATGTTTATCTTGACGATATCGTAATTTACTCGTATGATTTGATGTCCCATATAAAATCTATTTCCAATGTTTTTGACAGACTCAGGCACTTCAACCTAAAACTCCAACCAGATAAGTGCGAATTCCTTCGTAAAGAAGTATCTTATCTTGGACATACTATCACTGATCAAGGTGTAAAACCAAATCCCGAAAAGATTAAAGCAGTCCAGCAATTCCCAATTCCTAAATCTCCAAAAGACATTAAGTCTTTCCTTGGTCTAGTATCCTATTATCGTCGTTTCATACCAAATCTATCCAAAATCGCCAAACCTCTTACTAATCTCCTAAGGAAAGATGTCCCCTTCGCATGGCATAATGAACATGACCTAGCTTTCGAACAATTAAAAAACTGTCTGACCTCAGCTCCGATATTAATATATCCTGACTTCAGTAAACCTTTTGTATTAACCTGTGATGCCTCAAACTTCGCTATTTCAGCTATCCTTTCCCAAGGTCCCATTGGAAGTGACAAACCAATCGCATATTCGTCTCGTACTCTGAATAAAGCAGAATGTAACTACAGCACTACCGAAAAGGAGTGTTTAGCAATCCTCTTTGGAACCAAAGTTTTCCGTCCCTACCTTTATGGCCGCCGTTTCACTATTGTAACTGACCATCGACCACTCAAATGGTTGTTTAACCATAAAGATCCTGGGTCCAAACTTATCAGATGGAGACTCAAACTTGAAGAGTTTGACTACGAAATTGAATACAAGAAAGGCAAAATCAATAGTAATGCCGACGCTCTATCACGATACCCAGTCAATCCTCTCTTACCCGAAAATGTTGATCCCTCGAAATCCACTGAAAACGCACCACAGCTATCTACTCCCGAAAACCAAAATCTTACTACGAATCCTGAAAATTTAGAAGAGTTCAGTCCCATAACACTAGATGACTTAAATATACAGTTTCCTTCTACCCCTGATTTCGACCTCCACGACTTACCTGATACAGACTTCCTTGATAACGACAACTTGTTTCCCGAACTTACCTGCAACGAAAATCCTATTCCTTCTCAACCAACCGATGTTCAACCTCCGACTCAACGTCCAACTTCCCCTGCAACAAATATAAGTCCTGAAACTCAACAAGAATCCCTACCAAGATCTTCACCTAACTCCCAAATCCAAGAACCTGAAACAAACCCTACTTCTACTAACTTACCTGCCAATGAAAACTTCAATTCCAACGATGATTATAACAGTTTCCTTAAATCAATCTCTAATAAAAATGAAAACTTTAATACTTACATCAAAGAGCACAATGAAAGCCTCCTGAAAAGTAATTCTAAAACCATTATTGTCCCAACCTCTATCGACTTCGATGAATCGAATCCATACCTGCAAGAAATTTTATCAACAACTGAAGATTCCTCCACCATTCTTGATACTGAAAGAGAACTTCACTCCTTTAAGAAAGTAGAGATCAAGGATAAAACCTACTATTTCATATTTACTAAAGTCTATTATTTTGATGATTGCACATACCCTGACATATTCAAAGTTCTAAAATCTCTCCGTGATGAAATCCTCCTTGACGGTAATATTAACGAAATAGCTACACCAGATTTCAAAAATCCTTTTGAACAGCATACTTTTGTAAAAATATATAATATGTTTATGTTTCTGTTTCATAATACTAATATTATAATAAATATTCACCATAACACCATAATTTATCCCGTTCCAACAGAAATTGCAAAAATCCTTAGAGAAAATCATGACATCCCCATAGCTGGACACTTGGGTTCAACAAAAATGTATAATAGAATAAGAGAGCGTTATTACTGGAAAAATATGCGAACAGATATAGATCAATATGTTCAAAACTGTAAACTCTGTCAATCTAATAAAGCACTTAGGAAAATTAATCAATCCCCGATGCAAATCACAACTACGTCCACTCGTCCATTTGAGAGAATCAGTCTTGACATTGTCGGTCCCCTACCTGAAGCTGGTCTTAATAAACTCAAATTCATTCTCACTCTTCAAGATGATCTAACAAAATTTTCCATTGCATACCCTATTTCGAATGCCACAGCTGAAGAAACTTGTGAATGTCTAGTCCACTTTATTTCATTGTTCGGTATCCCGAAATACATTTTAACCGATCAGGGTACTAACTTTACAGCCGACCTATTTAAGCGCACATGCGACTTTCTTAAAATTAAACAAATCTGGTCGTCGCCCTATCATCCACAGACTCAAGGCGCTCTAGAAAGAAGCCATTCGACCCTGAAGGAGTACCTTAAATCCTACGTAAACGAGAATCAAACAGACTGGCATAAATTTGTATACACTGCTATGTTAACCTACAATAGCAATGTCCATACTACAACCAAATTCACCCCGTATGAACTTCTCTTCGGCCATAAGCCATTTATCCCAGATTCCATATTCGATTCGAAACCAGACGTCACATATCCCGAATATATTAAAATGCTTCACCATCGCTTGAAAATCTCCCGCGAGAAAGCTATAGAAAATATTAATGCCTCAAAGGAAAGATCTAAGGGCTACTATGATAGACATACAAGGCCAGTACAATACAAAGTAGGTGATTATGTGTATATAAAAAATCATGTTAGGTTACGTAAAGCTCTCTCCCCATTATGGAAAGGTCCATATAAAATAGTCAAAGTACATGGTAACAGTACCGTCTCTCTCTTGATAAATCGACGTCACGTCAAACATCATTTTGACGAAATAAAACCAGCCCATGATATTTAGATTATTTTATTAATTGTTTAATATTATTCTTTATTAGTATAAGTTTTAGTTTCATAAGTGTACCTTTTATTTACCTTATTTTATACTCTTATTTGATATTTCAGAACTGTGGTAATAAATTACCATGTTGGCTTGGCAAGGAGTGAAAGTCAATTCGTCGAAGGAATTGTTAAAAGCCCTGGTATTCTTTTTGATCCTATCGGCACCCTGCAAATTATAAATGACCAATTTCATATAGTTATTCCAGTGGAAGTATCTTCACTTAATCATCATTTAGAAAATATTCACGAAATATTTGGTACAATTCGATTTCAATGCCGTGAAAGCAGCGAAATAGATAACATGGAATGTCAAAATATACTACAGCCATTAGAAGCTCTTCATAAAGATATTACAAGAGATTTCAAATCTATATCTCACATTATATCCAATAATATTTCTAAGAGATCCGCATGGTTTGGTGGTATAGGTGTCGCCTTCAAACACATATTCGGAACATTAGATGAAGATGATGCTAAGAATTATGATAATGCAATCCAAAATCTATACAATAACGATAGACAATTAGCACACTCAATAGGAAAAGCTATAATGGTTTCTCAATCTGCCATTCATAATATAAATCAATCAATATATGAATTAAATACCAATGAAGCAAAGTTAAATGACGTCATTGAAAGTTTATCACAGTCTGTGAAAAATATCACTGATGTAATGAATAAAATTAGTTTTAAAAATAGACTAAATAACATTATTAATGTTCTACAAGCGCACTTACTTACCATGTCCTTTAAAATAGAAGATCTATTAAATTCAATTTTACTTACTAAAAGTAATATATTACATCCTTCTATATTAACACCAAGCCAAATGTATAATGATATTGTAAGTAATCTTAATTTGATACCTAAATATAAAGAGTTTCCCATAAGTATAGATATAAGCAATATACACACATTAATTAACGTAGCTGATTTAACTTGTTATTATATAAATAATAAATTAATGTTTATTGTAAAACTACCTCTAGTGAACCTACAGCAATATAATGTATATAAAAACTTACCTTTGCCAACTCCACACACTGCTGATAACCCCAGCTCTTTTGTTATGATTGTTCCTACTGAACAATTCCTAGCTATAAGTAAAGATAAATCATCTTATACTTACCTGAAATCACTGGATAACTGTAAAATCATACTCACTGATACTTACCTTTGTGAAATCCACGATGTCTACGCCACAATTAATACTCCATCCTGTGAAATTGAAATTATAACACAATCTTTAACTTCAGTTCCTGAAAATTGTCCACATAAATTTATTGTCGGAGAAATAGATATTTGGCATAAGCTTAATAACAACAAGTGGCTATTTGTACAATCTAAACCTACAAAATTATCAATTGAATGTAATAATAGTGTTTCAGAAACAGTGATATCTGGAACAGGAGTATTAAATATACAACCTAAATGTATAGCTTTCCATAAAAATGTAAAGTTAGCAATTAAGTCATACCCAAAATTAAATATTCCAATTATATCATCAGATTTTAATATCATTAATGATAACTGTTGTAATTTAAATAGTTTTAAGAAATTAAGTGCCAATATTCAAAATTCTAATATAAAAAGTGTTAATTTAGACAATTTAAAAAATCTTAGAGATGTATCTGATCAAATAGTTAAGAACTTAGATAATGTTAATAATGTTTCAAATTTCAATAATCACATTAGTTTTCCAATCTTAAGTATTTTATCTACTATCTTAGTTTTAGCAATTATTGTAAAATGTTTGATAAAAAGAAAATTTCCGAAATTATTTAATAAATATATTATTAGAAATCCCTCGCCTATTGAGGATGATCCCGGGAATCATGAGGAAAATAATTCTGGACCTCGCTTACGTATTGGCTAAAGTTGTTTCGGAAACTTTCTTAAAAAATTGTAAGTTTCCTCTTAACGTGGGGGCTGTTATATTATAGCATTGTATATAATAGTGCCTACTACTTGAGCTGACTCTGCACTATGGCCCCACATCTCTATGCAGCTCACTTCGTTCAGGCAGTCTACTCTGTCCTGCCGTACCGCGAGGTTGCTTCCGCGACTAACATTAACTTAGTCCTAAAATTAGTATTAGTTGTGTTTCCTTTAATTCTTCGTGTTAAATAAATATTTCTTTTTAAAAAGTCTATCTCGATTTCAATTATAACAGGTCGATCTCGCTCTGTATGTGTCCGATAGTGATATTGATGTCGCTAAAACTAAATTAAATTCTGCTTTATCTTACCTTAATGATTGGTTGTATAAGCATGGTCTCACTTTATCTTTGGATAAGAGTAGTGTGGTAATTTTTTCACGTTCGAGAAGCATACCTGTGGTCTCAGTTGGTTGTAATGGTAGAGAAATACCTACCCATTAAAGATAAAGTAAAGTTTCTGGGAGTGGTGTTTGACTCCAGAATGTCTGGAGCCCATCATGTTGCACATGTACTAAATAAATGTGAGAAAAACATAAACATCCTACGTTCTCTGTCTGGGGCCTGCTGGGGAGCACACCCATTCTCTCAGAAAATTTTATACAATGCATTAATTCGAAGTCATCTGGATTATGGATCATTCTTATTAGAACCATGCTTAAAAGCATTACTGAATTCATTGGACAAAATACAGTCCAGATGTCTTCGAATCATTATTGGAGCAATGAAATCTTCACCCATTAATGCTTTGCAGGTTGAGTGTTTAGATCCCCCTTTAGCAATCTAAAAGGGAAACGCCACCAAGCAAAAAGAAGAAGAAGAATAATTATTATTGTGATTCTAGCTAGGGCTAGTTCAAAAAATGTACTCTTTAAATAGGTAACAAAATTCTTTAATTTATGTCTTCTAGAGGGCGCCATATTCAAATTAGGGGTGACGTTTTATAGCTTGTAATTAGCGGATGATCAAGACGCTTCCAACAATACCTCTTTTGTTAAATTATAATAAGTAGATTCGAAGTTATGAGGGATCAGATGAACATACATACGGGTAAAAATTAACCCTCCTTTTGACTTCGCCGCAGTCGGGTAAAAAGTAAATTAAAAAACAACCCCATTTATGGTATAGTTTTAACCTCCCTTTTTCGTACGTGGTCGGTTAAAAAGAGATACAACCCTAGCCTCAGGTAAAGATGCCACTTTATGGACTGTGGCAACTTTACCTAACTTCAACTATCATTACCTATGTAATTTTTTTGAAAAATTGTGTAGCAACGACCATATTTACAGCGTCCACGTCTTCCCAGGGATGTTTTATTTAGTATATAAATTTTACGTACCTCTACCTAGTATATTCATCAGTACAATTGGACTGAGCGGATACTACGTGAATTTTGCCGAGCTACTCTGTATGTAGAAAATAGAAATGAAGTAATAAAATGGTATTCAAATTAACTATTATTTTGTAAATATTTATTCTTTTGCTTATTATAGTTGGAATATCAATTTCAACATAGGCGTATATAGAGCCCGTGCCCACCCCAGAATCATCTAGTGCCTACCCCAGGATGTTAGGCTACCGTTTTAAAATTCTATGATGGACGTCAAACATTGATAACTTCAAACATAAATTAAGTGCCAGGCCCACCCCAGAAAAAAATCTAGATACGCCAATGAATTTTAATGATTTGCAAAAATCTTTGAATACCTACCTACATATTTACGTTAAATACATAATTAAAAGTCTTTGAGATTAAAATTTTTGAATAAATATTTACGTTACATTTTTTCTTTTAACTTAGATAAATAATACCAATATCGTCTTCATGCACATTTACCTTTCTCGAAGACGTTGACGCTATTTGCGTGCTTTCATCAATAGTCGCAATGTAAAAATGACGAACTACGCGGAGTAGGTACAGTATTGCCAAGTCAGATTTCAAAAAATGCGTAGGCCAGATTAGGAAATTACGTAGAAATAGTAAAATTTATTTGGAAAGAAATTGCAAGGATTTTCGTAATTATAAAAGGAAGATACTTTTGTATAATGACCTGGTGCGAAGTATTTTATAGTATTGCGCAGTTGTATGTATGGAGACCTCACTAAGCTAGACATTCGCTGCATCTTGAACGCATTCAAAAGAGGTTCATGCGCTGCCGTGTCACGCGAGTCCTTAACTTGCACGAGATACGCCTAACAAGTGCCATTCTCATTTATTTAATCATATTTATCTATGTTCAAAAGAACTTTTCATTACGACAAGCCGTTTTAAAAATATAAGCCTGCGACGGGGTGACTTGGATATTAAATAACGCACCAATAGTCACTTACGTATTTAATGATAATAATTAAAAGGCACACCTGGTAATACTCGCTGTAACAATGATAACGGAATATTCAATCAAAGATTCAACACAATAAAATACGGCAAATACAGAACATTACAAAAACTAAACAAATTGGCTACTTACATGTGCCTTTAACTTTAGAATATTAATTATTATACTGTGAGTCCATGAAAATATATTGGCTTGGAGGCACACTTCTTCAATAGATAGATATAGTACAGATTTATATTATTGATAAATTACATATGAAATGCTCAGAAAATAATTGTTGGAAATGATGTGACAATAAATGTACACATGACATAAGCCTTTAAAAATTATCAAGGCGGCCAGCTACGAGCCAAAGAGTAGAGGTCTAGCGCCTTGTTACAAGCCTTGCCACATTTATTTATTTATTTATTTATTTAGACACACCAACAGTATACACATTAAACATTACATAGGTACATATAGAATTGGACACAATACCAGATGTGTAAACCGTAAACCTATAAGTAACAGGCATGTACAGCATTCTTTCGGAAATTGTCACGATTAGAATAGCATTAAAATGTCAGTTTACGTTAGAGTCAAATAATTAATTCTCTGGGAAATTGTCACGATTAAAATATTAATAAAATATCAGTTTAGTTATAGTCAAAAATTGAATTAAATTACATTGAATTTAAATTAAATACAAATAAAATTAAGATTTATCGAAATAATTTAAATAGAATTGTCGTTCATCAATCGTTACACATATACAAAACATTTTGTAATATGTCATTTGAAAAAATAACAATACATTTTTGGATTATAATAAAAATCATTTTTAAAAAATAAAATAATTATAAGCTATGCGTATGATTTCAGTACTTTACTTTTAAATTGGGACAGTGTATCGTGAAAAATGTCGATATCAATTTTACTGCACAACAAATTGTACTCCTTAAACATCCTCACAATTGGCGAGTTAGCGCCGATGTTAGTTCGGACCAGAGGAATGTAAAAGGTGCTTACTATGGGCTTTCTGGGAACTCTTCGAGGCACAGACAGAGAGATGGAGCTAGCCATAATACTATTTGACTGTATTATGCCATGAATCGCTTTATAAAGAAACACAAGATCGAGCATTTTCCTCCGATTCGTTAACGAGTCCATATTAAAGAATCGCAACCGCTGTTCATAGCCCGCACGAGCGCTAATACCCCAAGATATAAACGCGAGATGACGCGTAAAAGCCCGCTGGATACTCTCTACTCACATTCATGCAACTTGCATAAATACATCGTCAAATATGCCAAACTATTCCAACTTAACATGTTGTAGATGAACGCGATATGAACGCGATCAACGTGGCAATTGGGATGATGACTGAATTCTAATTTTAACGTCTCGTCATTAAATATTAAAATACCACGGAAAAAGATGCAGTCCTCTGAAATTAGAATTAAAATCGGCTTAGAAATACATTAGATACAAGCATTTTAAGTTGTTAATTTGAAGGCGATTAGACAGAGAGATCCGACATCAACCGTGACGTCACTGTTGAGTACGGCCATATAAACTCCATGTAAATTGCCGTTTTGCTAGAAAGAGATGGAGAAAAATCTTTAATACCTTATATCTTGGTTGTTTTTATAGTTATTCGAAAACCGATTTTTTCTTTCTGTTTATTATATGACGAAGCTTCTATTAAATCACAAAATTTTTTTTAGTCATCTAGCCTATTACACACTCCTGTATCTTAGTGTTGCAGGAGATGTGCGTAACCATGTTTTATAGCCGTTTGGTCATTCGATGTAGCGTGTGGCTAATCCCAGCTGGGTCACAAAAAAAACTGTGAAAAATAGATTGTTTGAGTATGCCGACAAACTCTGACAAACTCTAGATATTCTAGAGTTTGTCAAAGTTTGTCGGAAAGTTTCAGCGTTTGTCGCTTGCGCGATTCACAGATATGTGTGACTTCATTTTCTAAAATCACTTTCACGTTCTTCACGTTTTCAAAAAAAAATATAATTCCTACTCAGGCCTTAAAAGTTGTAGAATTTAGAAATGGTTCTGTAAGTATTTACGCAAAAAATGATTTTGAAGGAGATTTTAAAGAGTTAATCGCTGTGCCCGCGAACTACGTTTCACCATAATAATTTTTTCCCGCTTTTGCAACATTTTGATTGATGCTCAGCTCCTATTAGTCGTGTAATGCTATATAGCCTAAAGCCTTCCTCGATAAATGAACTATCTAACACAAAAAGGTTTTTTCAATTTGAATCGGAAGTTCCTGAGATTAGCGCGTTCAACTAAACAAACAAACAAACTCTTCAGCTTTATAATATTATCTATACTAATAATATAATATTATAAAGCTGAAGAGTTTGTTTGTTTGTTTGCTTGAACGCGCTAATCTCCGGAACTACTGTTCCGATTTGAAAATTTCTTTCAGTGTTAGTTAGCCCATTTATCGAGGAAGGCTATAGGCAATATATCATCATGCCAAGACCAATAGGAGCGGAGCACCAATGAAGAATGTTTCAAAATCGGGGGATTTTTTTCCTATTGAGAGCTTCCACTGCGTGCGCTGCGTAAACGGTTAAAGTTTCGCAAAAATCATGTATGACAGAATTGATTCCCTTTAAAAGTTCTAAAAAAAAGTCCGCGACAGTATATGTCTATCTTTTAAGTTTAGCTCACTATAACCTTTTTTATGCTAACCAAATTTGTTCTAAAATAATGCATTATTTGCGAAGGTGTTTTTATAAACATGATATTAATCCTTATCCAAATAAATACGTTATTCATCACAAGTATTTAATTTAAAACAAAATTGCCTTTTACATCATTCGATTTAAATGAATATCTTAGGAGATATAGCAGTTTTAAAATAACATCACAGCAAAATAATGATCGAGTACTGCGCGCACAATGTGCAAAGCCGGCGGGCAGTCATGAGAGGGAAGGGCGGTGGCTAGAGTTGCCAACCGTCCCATGTCAGGCGGGACGTCCCGTTTCCAGGGCTCAAATAATGCGTCCCGCAACATAACTGTGCGGGACGCTAATTGTCCCGCTTTATGGTAAAGCCAGCCTGGTGAGACAAAAAATCAGATAATAAATACTCTTTCATGAATATCAAAATAAGTAGGTACTCTTTCATAAATAAAAACTAATCGTGATTTTGCTCAGTTGATCGAGAAAGTGCTTTAATTACTGATTAATATTCCTATGTGGTGTTATAATTATCATTTTGTAATAGCAGAAAGTTTATTTTTTTAATTTAACGTTAAATAAAACTGATTTAATTTATATTTCGTTTTTTTTCTCGTTTCTGCACATTTGTATGCAGGTCCCGCATTTTTTGGCCAAGTCCCGCATAAAAATTTCTAATGTCCCGGATAGCTGTGAATGGGAGTTGGCAACTCTAGCGGTGGTCCCAGTTAGCTATCTACTTCTGCCGGAAGAAAACAAAACTAAAAATATAGTGTACGTAGAAGTACTTTAAAATAACATTAGTTTAGTTTTTTGAGAATAACCTACAATCTACATGATATAAGTAACATTATAAGACCCAGTACTTACTCACCTATATAAACGAAGTCGCGGGTTAAAGTTAGCGTTAGCGCAAAGTAACTATTCCACGCGGACGAAGTCGCGGGCGGAAGCTAGTAAATAATATCAGTATAGATTAGCACGCGAGGCAACCCAAGGGGTTAAGTAATTCAAATAAACAAGACCTACTTAAATGTCACTCAATGCCAAAACCAAGTAGGGTTTTTTTTCAATAACCTACAAGTCAATGTAGATCTTGACAGTATTAAAGATTATTAACTGTTGTATATACATAAAAATAGGTATAAGTTGATTATAGTTAGCAAATTATTTTCCTAAGGGCAGGAGGCTTTTTGGTTTTAGTTTATATAATGTAAGTTAGTTGATTTTTATAACAAATATTATCTTCAAACAAAATATGGGACTACTTTTTTTTTGCTTTAATAGAAGCTTATTCTTATAATAAACAGAAGGAAAAAATCGGGTTTCGAATAACTATAAAAACAACCAAGATATAAGGTATTAAAGATTTTATTCCATCTCTTTCTAGCAAAACGGCAATTTATAAGGAGTTTATATGGCCGTACTCAACAATGACGTTACAGTTGATGTCGGATCTCTGTCTAATCGCCTTCAAATTAACAACTTAAAATGCTTGTATCTAATGTATTTCTAAGCCGATTTTAATTCTAATTTCACAGGACTGCTTCTTTTTCCACGGTATTTTAATATTTAATGACGAGACGTAAAAATTAGAATTCAGTCATCATCCCAATAAACTTCTTTATTCTCTATCCCAGTTGTAGTACATACTTATGTACTTATAAATGTTATTGTTGTTGAACTACAGGGATTATTCGTTTACTTAGTTTCAATACAAAAAAATACTTTATTTTATTGAATAGCTTCAATAACTACATAAGTTTGTTTTATTTTATTGATTGATTTTAAAAAAATGTGATAATATTTTTTTTTAATTTAGGTACTTAAGCAAAAATCATGTTGCTTTTATTTGATATGGAAATACATAATAATAATTAATCACCTACTGTTTTTCTTTTCTACTATCCACGGTAAAATTTTAATATTTCCAAATAATTACGCTAATATAATTAAAATACGCATACTCAATCATAACTAATCATATCCTATAGTTACAAGAGATGTTACATTTACCTATTTAATGTTATGAGTGGCTAACGAAATCCATGCAAGTTAAGTTGCAAGACGTCGCGTAACCACGTTAGTAGTTAGGCGACCTGGACCTCGGCTGGGCCACGGTCGGCAAGGCAAAACGCAAGGCAAGTGGAACCCCTGAGAAGGGGCAAAGCGAGTCGGCAGTTGCGCCTGGCGGACCGGGCATTTCCAGAAGGAAAAAGAGGTTCCAGAAACTTAAGAGGAAGCAACAGCAGAGGAAGGCGGAAGGTGAGGGGCCTAAAACTGCTGAGTGCACCTCTAAAGTGACCCCTGAACGCGGCAAGGCTATGGATGAACCGAAGGTGACGAAGGTGGACTCACGGGGCAACCCGCCACCAAACAAACCGAAGGCGAAGCCGGAGCCGAGCAACGGGAAGGGTGTCACAGTAGGGAAGGGATCGAAAGGGAAAGGTAAGGCCAAAGCCAAACGGGCCAGACCAGAGGAGACTATGTCACCTCAAGTCCAACCCAAGAGGCAGAAGCTGAACCGATCCCACGGCCCCAGACCCACCTCATACGCAGCTGCGACTGCAACACCTGCCAGCAGGGAGTTTGTCGTTGCAATTACCTCGGCCAAACGTGGACATATTTCACGGGAGGCTGCGGAGGGCATCGAAGACTACCTGTCTGAAAGGATTGACGTTTTGGCCATGGGCACCAATTTGGACGTCCCAAGGCCAATCTTTAAAGCACGTCCCGCCTATGTGGACGGTAGCCTACGTCTGCACTGCGCAGATCAGGCCACGGCGAATTGGGTCAGGGAAGAGATCAAGGCCTACACTCCTGAAGGCACCGACGGTTTTGTCGCGCTTAAACCAGCGGACATTCCGAAACGTGTGCGTTGTGGAGTGTTGCTGCCAAGGGTGGAAACTGACCCAATTCGTATTGGCAGACGTCTGAACCTGGCGAACCCTTGGGCCCAGGTTCACCGATGGCTCCTACATGCCATCCATGTACAGGAGAAGGTGAAGGCCACGTTTATTGTAGTAAGTGTGCCTGAAGACCTTGTATCCTGTATCATGGAGCAAGAAAGGCAGCTGAGCTACCTAGTCGGGACCGCCTACATAAAGTTCCAGGATGGCAGGGGGAAGTTTACCGCGCTACCGCCGGGAGGCAACCCTGGGTCGTCCTTGGACACACGGGCAAACCCGACTTCGTCGACTCCGACGGGCGCTACAAACCCACCCAGCAAGGAACCCGTACCGGGCCCGAGTCGGGTGAGCGAGGGCACGGATGTCGACGAGTTGCTCAGCATGGAGAATCTGGTGTTGGAGGGCGAGGAAAGCCAAGATGGCATCCTCCTCTAAAGCCAAGATTCTCCAATGCAACCTCCACCACAGCATCACCGCAACGGCTCAGGTCAGAAGGTGGCTGGAGGTTAACAACACAGCGGTCGCCCTTATCCAGGAGCCGTGGTTAAGGGGCGGCACGGTTAGGGGACTCTCCAACCTTGGAGGTAAGCTAATCTGTGCTGCTATGAGTGACGTGAGAGCATGCATTTTCATTTCGGAAAATATCCAGACACAGCCTTTAACGGATTTCTGTTCCAGAGATCTCTGCGCCATAAGGCTAATACTGCATCAAGATCAACAGGACCAAAATGTGGTCCTCGCATCAGCTTACATGCCTGACAACGAGCCAGCTCCTCCAGATGAAACAGTGCGTCTGGTCCGCTTCTGTGAGAAGAACGGGCTCCAGCTGATCATCTCTACAGACTCCAACGCTCACCACCCACTGTGGGGCATGGATCAAGGTAACAACAGAGGTAACCAACTTGTTGAATTTCTTTTGTCTACAAACCTAGAAATAGTAAATACAGGTAACGAACCAACCTTTGTTGGTAGACGATGTAGCACAATAATCGACCTTACTCTTGCTACTAGTTCAGTGGCGAACCAGATATCAGGATGGCACGTTTCTAATGAGGCATCCTGCTCAGACCATCGCTGGATTCGCTACGACATCAAGGTAACAACCGAAACAAGGTCCCCTAAAAGGAAACCTAGGAAAACAGACAGGCATCGCTTTGCTAGCTTAATAGCTACAAGCATGAAGTCAATAAACACCGACGGAAGGCTTGATAGCATAGACTCGTTGGAAAAACAGGTAACAGTACTCAACCATACCATAACAAACTGCTACAACCTTTCTTGCCCACTAACGCCACCAACCCCACACAAAAGAGGTAAGAACCACTGGTGGGGTCCGGAGCTGGAGAACCTGCGCAGAGTGGTCAGGAAAAGGCTGAACAGAGCAATGAACACAAACGCGGACCAAGACTGGGACGATTATAAGGCAGCTAAAGCTAAGTATAAAAAACGCATTAGATACTGGAAAACAGCATCATGGAGAAATTTCAGTAACGAGATTACATCCAATATGCAAGCAAACAGGGTAAGGAAAATACTGGCTAAACAAGGTGACCACACTCTGGGGAACCTTCGCAGGCCAGATGGGTCAATGACGCTCACCACAGAGCAGAGAAACGACACACTTCTTCTTACTCACTTTCCGGGCAGTAGCTTCTTAGATGCAGTCGAATGGCCGGAACACAGTTACAAACCAACGGAAGCAGACTGGTTTGAGGCTCACAACATCGTTACATATGAGATGGTGCAGTGGGCCGTTGAGAGTTTCGCACCTTTCAAAACTGCAGGTACAGATGAAATCTTTCCAGCATTATTGCAATGGGGTGGTAAGTACCTCAACCGCATTCTCAGACAAATACTCGTGGCCTGCCTGGCTTATCGCTATACTCCACTTAAGTGGAGAGAGGTGAAGGTTGTCTTTATACCAAAACCAGGCAAAACTGATTACACAAACCCCAAATCCTTTAGACCAATAAGCCTCACTTCATTTCTATTGAAGACCTTAGAAAGGATTTGTGACAGGGTACTCAGGGACGGAGTATTACAAAACTTTCCTATACATAAACACCAACACGCCTACTGCTCAGGAAAAGGCACTGACTCAGCGCTACACCAGGTTGTAGGTAAGATTGAAACTGCATTACAATGTAAACAGGTCTGCCTGGGAGCCTTCATCGACATCGAGGGGGCCTTTGACAAAACCAACTACTCCAGCATTGAGGCTGCTCTAAGGAAGCACGGAGTATCCACGTTACTGTCACACTGGATAGTGAACATGCTACGCAACCGGGTTGTAAAGATAGCGGGAGACAATCGAGGCGCAGTTGTGGCCAAAGGATGTCCACAAGGAGGGGTACTGTCACCGCTTCTATGGAACCTGGTAATAAACGAACTCATAACTCTCCTAAACAGAAGGTACTTTTATACAGTTGGCTATGCAGATGACATCACAATACTCATGGTAGGTCCACGGGCTGATGTGGTCTGCGATACCATGCAAGCGGGACTGAAGGTTCTGGAAGGATGGTGCAGACAACATGACTTGTCTGTGAACCCCGCTAAAACAGAACTGGTAATGTTTACAAATAAAAGAAATGCAGGTCACCATAATCCACCCAAACTTTTTGGTACCACGTTAACACTGTCAAACGAGGTAAAGTATCTAGGCATAATACTAGACAGTAAATTAAACTGGAATAGCCATATCGAAAGTAAGATCAAAGCCGCAAGCATCACCTTATGGCAATGCCGTAAGATGGTGGGCAAGCGCTGGGGTCTTAGCCCTAAAATAATGAAATGGCTGTATTCAGTCGTCATAAGACCGATGGTAAGTTATGGAGCACTAGTTTGGTGGCCGAAGACGAATCAGACGACTTGTGCGAAAAAACTACAAAGCTTCCAGCGTTTGGCATGCTGTGCCATCACTGGCTGCATGAGGACAACACCAACAGCTGCCCTAGAAGTGATGCTAAACATCACTCCGCTGAGCTTGCATATCCAACAAGAAGCGGCGATGGCAGCGTTGAGACTGGAACAACTCCATCAAGTTAACTTCAACAAGGTAAAACACTTTGATGGCCTATTGAAGGTATGGGTAGAAACTCCACTTGTGAACGCAGCCTGCGACAGAATAAAACCTGTCTACATTTTTGATAAGAAATACAAAATCCATCTGGTAGAGCAGCAAAACCGCAGTGTCACACATAAGGCATTGGAAGTGTTCACCGATGGATCTAAAACAGGGTATGGTACAGGTACAGGTGTCTTCTCAGAAGATCTTAACATACACATATCCATGCCTCTAGGCACATACAACACCGTCTTTCAAGCAGAGTGCATGGGCATCCTGCTGGCGGCCAGAGCAATTACAGAAAGGAAGGTAACCAACTGTAATATAATTATACACTCGGACAGCAAATCAGTACTGCACGCCTTAGAAAGTGCAGTCACCACTGCGAGATTGATACACGAATGTCACACAGCCCTAAATATGGCAGGTACGACAAATAACATTACCCTTCACTGGATAAAGGGGCACAGCGGCGCGAGGGGCAACGACGCAGCAGATGAACTTGCTCGTTGGGGATCGAGCATGGCACCCATTGGACCGGAGCCAATCATCCCAATCCCACTGAGTTGGTTCAAAGGTAAGGTATGCGAACGCACACACTACCTACACGAGCAATATTGGAGCGCCCTGGAGGAGTGCAGACAGGCAAAGCTCGCACTACCCCGAGTTGATCCTCGTCTCTCCAAGGCCTTAATACAGCTGGAAAAACCTCGCTTGCGCCTAATCACGGGTGCATTAACGGGACACAGCAATTTTAACAGGCACCTTTTTAACCTAGGTATCACGGACAGTCCTCTATGCAGAGCATGCATGGAGGCAGAGGAGACAGCTGCCCATGTGCTGCTAGAATGCAGAGAGGTGGCAACTTACCGGGCAAAGTACCTGGGCAGCCCGGGTACCCTCCAGGACGTCCTGGGCAACCTTCGAGAGCTGGGAAACTTCCTGGAGGAGCTAGGATGGCTGGAGTGATCCAGCTTTCAACCCTCCGACGCAAAACAGGCGCACAGTCGTCGAGTTGCGGAAAATGCCCGTACGACGAAGAAGAAGAAGAAGAAGAACCACGTTAGTATAGAAAATTGTTTGAAAAGTGGTTACGCGTAAATCCTTTAACTTGAATATAATATTACTTAATAAAGATATGCAAAAAAAATCAACACAGTTAATTAAAACTTATTCGTACTAATATTTTTGAAATACTTATTAACAAAATACGTGTTAATGTTATGAAATAAGTATTATGAAAATTTGCTTAAAATCTTTACGCTCCATTTTCTCAAATAATTAATGGTTAAACAAACTTACCTTTGTGATGTTTGACCTTATTTATACGAGACGTTGCATCAGGTAGTCCACTTTCCAATGTACCGGGCACCAAGCACAATTTTAGAGCGAAGACATAAAAATAAAAAGATAGGTAGGTAGTTTTAGTATTATTCACCCGCTCGAGCGACGCCACGCCGTTTGACTCATTCCTTTAGAGCAAAATTTCTCAAAAACATTGGGTATTTAGGTATTTGCAATACAGCAAATAATGGGTAGGGAGGGAGTATAAATCTCTTCGGATGCAACGTCTCGTATAATTATGGTCAAACATCACAAAGGTAAGTTTGTTTAACCATTAATTATACCACGACGTTGCATCCTCGAGATTTATATATTAACCAGGTAGGATGTTTAGAGTATTTTGAGAAATTTTTGATTAGGAGAGAGAGAAAAAATAGTTTGTCGTTAATTCGGTATAATTTGCCTTTTTTTTTTTAAATAGTAATTTTTAACAAAATCTAAATCAGTAAGTTAAGAGTTTTACAAGTATTACGCATGATAGACTCTTGATAAGAATTTCCAAGGCACAGAAAATCATCTGAATAATTTATAATAGTAAACTCAGCACTTCTAAGATGAGATAAATGGGTTTAAAAAGCTTAGTGAAAATGTATGGAGCTGAATCAAGTGCAAAGGGAAGACATTTAAATTCATAAGTTATTTGCTCAAATTTAAATCCAAGATAATGTTTCGACGATTGATGCGTAGTGACAAAAAAATAGACATATAAATCAATGAACGCCATATAACAGAATTTAGACATCAGCTTAATAGCCGTTCGAATGTCGTCCATTTTAAAAGGCAACTCTGAACAAATTTATTGAAAGGTTTGACAATAAGAATAAATCTGTTTTAACCCTCAGGTTTACGCATTGTAACACCGTTTATTCTTGAGATTTTATTAAACACAAATTTTGCAAAAACACTGGTTTCACTGTTGTTTCTACACAAAAATCAAAACTTTTTTTTTTAAATACAGCAATTCTTTGTTAATTAGTTTCAAAATATCCTTAACAACGTCATTTTTGCATATGACAATTGCAACTACCTTTGATCATTGTGCAATTTGTGTATAGACAAAATTAAAGAAAATAAATTTGACATTTACTTAGTCCGTTTGTTTTGATAACTTTTAGAGACATTTAACAGAACATATTTTAAATTAATAGATCATACTAAATGAAGACATTTAACATGAGACATATAAATTGCTAGACATATAAAGATTTTCGTTGAGTACTTACAGTTTTTAAAATCGTTTACATTTTTGTTTATTGTTAATTATTCATGACCTTCTGTAATTTTCAATCAAACATTCAAAACTTTTACCTAGAATAACTACTGATTATATATTGTAGAACTTCCAAAGTTGCATATGTTGACTGTTGACGGTGATAAGCGATAAGTCCGTCCTTAACACATCTTGAATCACAATGAGAATTTCATATTGTGATAGTATGGGTATGATCCCTTTGCCAATACCTTGACCTTAGAAAAAATTGCTCCGTAATTGTATATTTACTAACGAAGTTTTCTGCGTGCATTTCATTTAAGAAAAATAACGAAATAGTTTCGTTGGAATTTACTACTAACTGCACGCGACCTTCGAGGTTTTGTTTGCAGCTCGAGATCAAGACTCTGGATACTCAATACATACGTAGCTATAAATGATAAGGATTCGCTGAACGATTCATCAATTTGTTATAATAATTTAAGTACTTACGCCAATTACCAATGTACCTAATATATTTCTAAATTACTTTAATTATTTTTTTTTTATAATTTAGAACAGATAAATTTATTAACTTTTTTTTTTTTGTTTTGGTAACTAGTTTTTTCAAGCACATTATATTCTCCAAATTCGTATTTTACATCCCCTATTTCATTAAAAACCCTGATAGTAAGCGGAATGTTGGTGGATTAATGAACAATATTTACACATTACATGTCAAGTTCCAGATTTTCACTATAGAAAGTTTCTGATCACTCTCCGGCAAACAACTCACAAAGGCTATTTTCCTTGAATTAATAGTAGCAGTTGCACACAAAATAGGTAGGTGCTCTCTCCTCCATATGTCATTCCCACAATTCAACAAATAAGAAAATTTTACAATTTATTCATAATTATGTTTGACGAATCCAATGTTAGAGCCCCTGACCATTAGATCGTTAGGCATGTTTACATATTATATTTAACCCCACACTGTGCTATGAATCTCTAGGACAGTTCCCATAGGGCTTGACTGCCTGACCCTTCAGTCGAGGAACTAGGAAACAATATAACAAGGAAGAATTCTGGGAATAACATATCTAAAACATAAAATCTATGAAATTGGAGCACAGCATTACCTACCCGTGATCGCAAGAACCTAAAGTCGAGGATACGATCCACTAACCACCGCTTCGGGGAAGGCTAATCACTTAGTTTACTTCATTGCACAGTTTTGTTTCCAATATAGATGATAGCTTTATGAATTTGATACCGAGATTGATAAAAAAACCTGAACCTTGATTATATAGTTGCACTTTGATTATATAGATTTCTGTATCTATTATAATATAGGTACCTGATTCTTTCTAATTTAACTTACAACTTAAGGATATGATTGTATCTGGCTATTATTATGATGGCTGGCTTATGATTGTATTGTTATCCTATGCTTATGCATAAGAGAGCTGTTTGTAAACAAATAAAGCTTATTATTTTATTAAGTCAAGGATTAAATTTGTTTTCTTTCCCAAATTTTAATTTTCAACCTAATTTTGACAATTAGGAAGAAGAAAAAAACATTACAGGTAGGAAATATGTTAGATATAAATTGATCTAATCCGTCATTGTATTGTCTTACTGCTCCCATTTCATAACGTAATGTCACGATATCTAACTGTGATAAACGTGAACTGGTTTGTTAAAAAGAATTTTGTAATCCACTTTACCCGTTACAAATTCTTATACAACTGGATCGATAGTTTTTTTTTAGGTGTGAATAAAATATTCTCTTTTACCAGAATAATTATTAAGTTTTACCGGCTTACTTTTTTATATTTTGATCGGCGCCTTTGGTCGAGACTACATTGTCTGATATCGATCTACTACAGGTGTTTTACTCGCAGACTAATGGTACGACGAGTGACTCCTCGCCTAACCTCGTCTCTGCGCGCGTGGCAGTTGACGCGGTGGGGCTTTCCAGTTTCCCTGCTGGCTGACTAAAAGCTTATTAGAAGAAGAAGTACTCGTAGCTGGAACTTTCTTGATTTGGAGTCCCGATTTTTCTGCTGACTTCGATGCTTTAATTTTATCCGTGACTTCTCGCCATAGAGAAATGAATCACTTCGTACATCTTCAATCTTTTTAAACTTTTAATGTAATGAATACATTATTAATTTCCTTCGATTAAGCGTGTTTTCATAATGAAGGTCCAGTATAAGCTGATTTCTTCGAGTAACAAAGCAGTGATTTCGGGATTCAATTTGGGTGTTTTAACTAATTGAAAGTTTTCAAGTATGAGGATCTTGCCCACTTACTCTTTCTATTAATCCTTATTTAAGCCTCCGCACAATATATGACCCCAACGTTCAGAGATTTCATTCTGGTTTTTTGTTCCGAAACCCTCCTATTTCCTTTTTGAGGTCCCTAAGACCTCTAAATTATTCTCAAGCAAACTGGTTGCTGGAGGGTCAACATCATTTACAAGTACCTGAGAGCTAGTGGATGGTATGGGACACTCGGCTGGTGCTTGTGATGTCATCACCTGTACATTACTAGGTTGTTCCTTGAATCACTCACTGAACATCCCGTGTATGTGAACAGACTGAAGCCAATTTATCCTCCTTATGTATTTTTTTTTAATTTTATTTAACAAAATGCATACATTATAAACATAAACACCAAATTATTGAGTAGTTTGTCGGCAAGTAACATTAGCAATATTCTGCGAGGCGAGTAATATTCTGCGAGGCTATCCTCAGCCTGTGAGCATTCCGTTGAAAAAATAAACTAGGTCATGATCGCAACATGACACTAAGTGTTGTTATGGAGACCGTGATCGCGTCACGGTACTAATATAGGTAATTATATGACCAAAAGAACATGACTACGATCGCATCGTAGTACTTACTGTGCGCGACTATGATCGCATCATAGTTCCAAGGCACACTGTTCTATAAAACATAAAGAAATAATAACATTCTGTTAAAAAAATAAGCTAGGTCAATATCGCATCATGACCGTGCTGTGATCGAGACCGTGATCGCGTCACGGTACTAATACAATAATTATATGACCAAAGAACATGACTACAATCGCATCGTAGTACTGTGCGTGACTATAATCGCATCATAGTTCCAAGGCACACTGTTGTATAAAATATAAAGAAATAATAACATTCTGTTGAAAAAATAAGCTAGGTCATGATCGCATCATGACACGAAGTGCTGTGTGTGGTTGAGACGGTGATCGCGTCATGGTACTAATAAATATGACCAAAAAACATGATTACAATCACATCGTAGTTCTGTGCGTGGTTATAATTGCAGCATAGTTTCAAGGCACAGTGTTCTATAAAATATAAAGAAATAATAACACTTGAACACGTGTAAGCAAGGCGTGTTTCAGAGTGCCAATTCACGGTTAGTTATTATGAATGAATGCTTGAATAGACGTTTATTTGGTACCAAAAAATACAATACACAAGGTAATAAAAAATATAAATATATATTCAGATAGATTTTAGGCCATATAGGCCCCGCTTGGCATATGCAAAGTCACAGAGTGCTTTGATGCTGGTATTCTGCGGATACCATTTTATTTAACACTGCATATAGCATATTCTCTAAGTTAGGCAATGCATAAACAACAAAGCGCTCTTTGCTGCTCAATAAATTTCAATAAAATAATTAGTGACCTAAATATAATCAACTGATTCGAACAAACACGAAATAAAGTCATGCTTTCAACGAACGAAATGCAAAGATGAGAACGTGTCTATTAATAGTACAATATAATAAACGATAAACACTTATATTTAAAACTTACATACTTCCAGTACTACTCGTATCAGAATGTACACTTCACTTCATTAAAAATGGCAATCGGTCGTAAACCCAACCATTTTTGCCAAACTCAAGTTTTGGATAAAACACTGTTTTTGAGTTTACTTTTTGAAAAAAAGACCAAATGTGTCCCAAGTATATTGTTTTGGGTTACGTTTTCTTTTACCCATGTTGGTATCTATAACAACTACATAACAAACTAAAAATAAAGTTATAAAATAATAAAACTTTGATCTTTAATATTTCGATGCTGTGATGCCCGCACAAAGAAAGCGAATGAGTCAAACGGCGTGGCGTCGCTCGAGCGGGTGAATAATACTAAAACTACCTACCTATCTTTTTATTTTTATGTCTTCGCTCTAAAATTGTGCTTGGTGCCCGGTACATTGGAAAGTGGACTACCTGGTTAATATATAAATCTCGAGGATGCAACGTCGTGGTATAATGACCTCGCGAGTTACATGATATTGGCCTGACACGGCAGTGCGGCATTTAACGTAGTATTATATTAGGCACTAGCTGTGCCCGCGAACTACGTTTCGCCATCAAAATACTTAACACAGTGTTTAGTATTTTCCTCCATTTTATTCCATAATGATTCTTAACTTTATTCTGCCTTTCTTGAGCATCGGCCATTTCGAAATTAGGTCAATTTTCGTAGGTTCGTAATGCTCTTTTTCTAACAGTCCACAAAATTAAATACATTACATATTACTATAAACACTAAGTATAATTATTGTTTTAGAGACATTATTGATATTAATAAATTCTTCTTCAGTAGAAAGAACTACACAGTTGCAAGAATAATCTTTATCATATTCATGTTTCGAATTAAAATAAACAATTGTTAATAAATTAGAACTGTATACGAATAAAGTTTAGATTTTATAATGGGTATTGGTAACACCAACAAAATATATTTTTTGGATATGACAACTTGGCCAATTTGGACTGGTCGTACAGTAAGCTCCTTGTCAAGCTATACTGTTTGACCGTTGAACCGTTCTTATGTCGCTCGTAATACTGGCGGTTTTCGTAGAGTTAATGTATAGCATGAATGGGGGGGTTACTGTACAAATACGTTTTCCGTATTCGATACCCGATCACGGAATACAGACACGGAGTTTCGTGAACGTAACGCAGACGTTCGTTTCTTCTCATTCGGGATTTCTACCATTCTACCTAAACGTACGTACAGAACGTGTTCCGTTCGTAATAAAAACGAATGTGTGCGGCAGTCAATGAGTATTTTGTATAGATTTGATGCATTCGGATGCCCGCATTCAGAAAACGAATGCGAAAAAACGTATTTATGCGGTTAGCCTTGAAATGTATTGAGACTTCCGTTTTGTAACGTGTACTGTGCGATATAGTGTTGCTGGCATAGTTCGGTTAGCAAACTCGCCGTGATGACTAACATCCAACACACAAACTTGGAGTTATCGTTAGTTAGTTCACGATCGTTGCATTATCACGGTCTCGAAGGATACTAAACACAGGTAACATCTAACATCGAACATCCAATAGGCCCCGAAGCGGTTCTCAAACTTTTTTGGTGACGGAACCCTTTTGGAAAGCGAAATATTTGACGGAACCCTAAAATAAAACAATAGTTTTTAAAAGTGTATTCTTTATTAATAAGCATAATAAAAGTACGACCAGAGAGGGTGTTTTGATTTTTATAAATTATTGCGGAACCCTTATAGGGGTGTTGTGGAGCCCTAGGGTTCCGCGGAACACACTTAGAGCATGGCTGCTCTAGGTACCCTTCAGGGCCTACTTTCATTTAATACCCCTATTGCTGGGTTTGAAAAGCAACTGTTATCCGTCTTTTTTGAGCGGCGGCCATGTTGAATTTACGTCAATGTTGCTACGTTCATAGTGCTCTACTGATCAAGGCCTTTCATTTGATACCCATATTGCTGGGCTTAGAAACGAACTTTTATCAGTTTTTTTTGAGCAGCGGCCATATTGAATTTTGTGCTATTTTCCTAGGTTCTCTACTCTTCAAGGCCTATCATTTGATACCTATATTGCTAGGTTTGGAAACGAACTTTTATCCACCTTTTTTGAGCGGTGGCCATGTCGATGTTACGTCAATATTGCTAGGTCCACAGTAGTTTAGGGGTGCTGTTTCCACGGCTACCTCCACGTGTGCGCGGGCTTGGATCTGCGCCGGTGCACCCTGGGCAATGACTGTTACGGAGGGATTACCATCTTACCCTCCCTGACAGTTAGCTAAAGGCCGCTTCCATCACCCTTATTCCCTTCTTACTCTCATCCTTAAACTACCCCATCCCTAAGCCCACTCTCCTACATCCTTCCTTATGTCCCGGAGGAGACGACACCTCGACACCAAAAACGTCCCAAATCCGGGGTGTTACCCGACCCGTGCCCCGGATACTTTGGCTGGGGGGTGCCCAGCCCTAACGGAGGGTCCTTGATACCAGGCGACCTCAAGGACTAATTAGCCTTATCCGCGCACGCGGGGCTCTGCGGGGATGGACATTTTAGTTCCCTAGCCGCTCGTGGGATCTGTATGGATTACCAGCAAGAATTGTCCGAGTTGTCTCAACTCTTAGCCGAGACGCCCATCGTCGAGGCGGATGCTAGCAGGGACTCAGCGCCCTCTAGTAGTCCTATGGAGGTAGCGGAGGCTACCCCCTCGCAAACAGGAACAGGAGGTCGGTCACCGCCTCCAGGACCTGCGCGAGCGGATGATGTGGGGAAACCCAACACCACCGCAGAAAGAGCGGGCAAGGGCCGCAAAGGTAGGTGGATTAGGCCAAACCTTAATGGCGCAGCCCGTAGACGCCTCATAGTATGGATGAAGCGGGGCTTCTCCAGGGAGGAGGCCACAGAACTGTGCCGGCGCCCATTGTCGGAAGTGCCTTTCGATCCACTGGAAAAAAAGGTAGCCGACGACGGGAGCCAAGGCCCCAATCAGGGGACAGGCAAGCGGCGCAGATCTGATTTGACCTCTCCACAGGAGCAGCCGCGGAAGAAGAAGGTCGCAATTGACCCTATGGTACCACAGCCGGGGCCCTCTTTTGCGGATACAGCGCGCTCGCGCAAAGTAGGTATCGTCGACGAGCATCGACCACTCACCGCCGCGGATGCGGAGCGGGTGAAGACTCACCTCCGCCGCTGCATCGAGACCACGCTCGAAGAGGGTCCGAGATTTGGGGGTTGCGTCCTTCGGGCTGGTGCCCTCGTGTTCACTTGCCTGAGTGACGCAACTGCCAAATGGCTCGAGACGAATATGAGGGCTTTTAGACCATGGGAAGGGGCCTGCTTGAAGGTAGTGGAAGAAAAGGACCTCCCTAAGCCCATCATAGCGACGGCCTACATAAGGGACACGGCTGGCAGTATGAAGTCCCTACTTGTAAGGCTTGACAAACAAAATCCAGGCATAGGCTGCGGTTCCTGGCGGGTGATCGGTTCCAAAGCAGAAAAGGAAGGGCAGACTATCTGCTTCGCCTTTGATGCAGAATCACTGGTCGCCCTGCGCAAGGTCAACCGCATACTGTTCCTGGATTTTGACTATATCCAGTTAAGGATCAAGGGGGACAAACCGGAGGTAAGAGGAAGCGAGGATCAGGGTGGGGACGCTGGTCAAGTGGCCGAGGGGAGCGCTCTTACGAGCCCATCGGCTGCGAGGCCGTCGACCAAGCCCAGAACCGATGCCAACCCTCAGCCCTCGTCTACTGCAGGGTCTAGGAACCTTCCTCCCACACCCAGCGGGACGGCTGGCCCGCAACCCTCCACGTCCAACGGCAAGGGTCAACGGGCACAAGTAGCCCACAGCGGCCTACCAGGACGCGGAGGGCCACCCAATGGGCGACCAAGGGGCGGACATGGTGGTGCCCCTAGGTCCAATAACCAAAGAGGGAAAGGGGGCCACAGAGAGGGGGTGCAATGTCGGGTACGGCCAGTCCAACTGCCGTCCTTAGCCCGCGAACACTCCTCCAGAAAGGCCGCCGCAAATCCCCTCAATTCCTTCCCACTACTCCCACCCAGGTAAAGTCCCAACAAACCCAGTTCTTTTCCCACATAACCGCTTTTTCCCATTTAATTTCGTATAGCCCTCGCTCCTACGTCCCTTCCCACTCCCATCCCATCCCATCCTATAATGCAGAAAGCTATACAAATAAACCTGCACCATTCGAAGGCGGCAACAGCTGCCCTGACGAAGAAATGGAGCGATGCAAGGTACTGTATGGCATTCATTCAAGAACCGTGGATAAGTGGAAGCGCGGTTCTTGGGCTGAACTCCCTAGGTATTATATTGTACAATGCCGGGGGAGCGAGGCCAAGAGCATGTATAGTGTTTAATAAAAATGTGAAATTCTTACCTATACCTTATCTGTGCACAGATGACTTAGTCGCTGCCTATGTTGTACTCCCTGGGATGCAGGATAGGAAGATGGTGGCCTGCTCTGTCTACATGCCGGGAGAAGAGACGGACCCGTCGGTGCAGCTGGCAGGACTAGTAGAGTACTGCGAGGAGCACAATGTGGGCTTGCTCCTCGGTTGCGACGCAAACTCGCATCACACATCATGGGGTAGTAGCAATACGAACCCAAGAGGTGAGTTTCTGCATGATTTTCTGCTATCCAGGAACTTGACGGTGCTTAATGAAGGACACAGTCCCACTTTCATCACGTCAGCCCGAAGCGAGGTCCTGGATATTACCCTCTGTACGTCGCATTTAGTGAACCACATTCGGGGATGGCACGTCTCCGAAGATGCTTCACTATCTAACCATAGGTACATCAGATTCGACATAGCAGTTAAGTCTGACACACAAATCGAATCCTATCGTAATCCTAGGCTTACTAACTGGGAGGGCTACCGCGAAAGCCTGAAACAAAGCTTGGAGACGATACCAGCCGTTAAAACAGTAGAACAGTTAGAATCAGCGGCAGGGGCAGTGACCGCAGGCATACTAAGAGCCTACGAAAATAACTGCCCCCATACCACCAGAGAGAGCAATCGTAAAGTACCCTGGTGGAGCGGCAAACTGCAATTCCTGAGGCAAAAAGCCCGCTCGCGCTTTAATAAAGCGAAAACAGATGGCAATTGGGAAGCCTATTCCCGGACCCTTACAGGGTTCAACAAAGAACTAAGGAGAGCGAAAAGACGATCCTGGGGTAGGTTCTGTGAAATGATAAATAGCACAGCCCATGCCGCAAGGATACACAAGATCTTATCCAAAGCGCCTCCGTCCCATATAGGTCTACTCAGGAAACCAGACGGGACCTTTACGTGCAACGCAAAGGAGACCTTGAAACTCCTAGCGAAAGTGCACTTTCCAGATTCGAGGGTACTAGAATCATCAGAGGAATCCAATCAACCGCCTAGGCACAGGCCGATGGCGGACGACTGGAGGAAAGCCTCACAAATCGTAGGCCCTCAACTGGTAGCTTGGGCTGACAGCTTTAAGCCATACAAGACCGGGGGTGAGGATGGTATTTTTCCAGCCCTACTACAACAGGGTAAAAATATCCTACTCCCAGTTTTAGTGAGGATCCTCAGGGCTAGTCTAGCCTGGGGATACCTCCCCAGTCTGTGGACAAGAGTCAGGGTTATATTCATCCCCAAAGGAGGGGATAAGGACAAGTCCCAACCCAAGTCCTACAGACCAATCAGCCTTACCTCTTTTCTTTTGAAAACCATGGAGAAGGTGATTAACATTTATGTAAGGGATACGCATCTGGCAGGTGATCCCTTACATTTTAGGCAACATGCCTACCAGAAAGGTAAATCTACGGAAACTGCCCTTATCGAATTAACCGATAGACTTGAACAAGCGCTGGAAAACAAAGAAATAGCCTTGTGTGCCTTTCTGGACGTTGAAGGTGCCTTTGACAACACCTCAACAGAAGTGATTGTGCGATGTCTGCAAAACCGCGGCATCGACCAATTAGTGATCTCCTGGATAAAGGCAATGCTATCAACAAGAACTGTGAAAACCACACTGTTGGACTGCACTATAATCGCCAGGGTGACTAGGGGGTGTCCCCAGGGTGGAGTGCTGTCACCACTACTGTGGTGTCTGGTTGTTGACTGCCTTATCCGGGATTTAAACATGGCGTACCTTCCCACACAAGGCTACGCAGATGACCTGGTGGTCCACATAGTGGGGAAATGTCCCTCAACTATATCAGGTCTCATGCAATTCGCTCTCAAGAAGATCGAACAATGGTGCTGCCAGGTGGGGCTGTCTGTAAACGCCGGCAAAACCGTTATAGTCCCTTTCACTAGGAGGAGGAATCTAGACGGCCTTAAGCCTCCTAAGCTCTTTGGAAGGACTATTGAATTCTCACAAAGTGCCAAATACCTTGGGGTCCTCTTAGACCAAAGGCTAAACTGGTGTACACATATACAAAACATAATCAAGAAGGCCAAAGCAGCGCTCGGAATTTGCCGCAAGCTGGCCTGTTCCCGGTGGGGACTGAAACCAAGCTACCTACTATGGCTCTACACCGCTGTGGTAAGACCTATGGTTAGCTACGGGTGTATAGCTTGGTTTAAGCAAACGGCAATAGGGACCACTATTAAGGCCCTTGAAAGCCTGCAAAGATGTGCCTGCTTGATGATTACGAGGGCCTTCTCGTCTTCTCCCACCCTTGCTTTGGAAGCTATCCTGAACCTCCCACCGCTCCACCTGTTCATTCAGGGGGAGGCAAGGATGGCCATGCTCAGAGCGGTGGAGGGAGGCCGATCGAGTTGGAAATCCCAAACCATGCGGAAACTACATGGTAGCCTCATGGCAAATCCTGTAATGGCAATGCCAGCTGATGCCATGCAGGAAACGTTGGAGTTCAAGAAGAACTACAGAGTTACGATTCCTAACAGGGAAGAATGGGATAAGCAAATCCCTGAGCCCTTTAGGAAAGCCAACCAGATTTGGTACACTGACGGCTCCAGAAAAGAGGGCCGTTCAGGTGCAGGTGTCTACGGAGGAGGACCACGAGCCTGGGTGCACATGCCACCGTTTTTCAGGCAGAAATGTATGCCATCATCGACTGCGTTCACGCAAACCAGTCTAGCGAGGGTAAACACATTCTTATTCTGTCGGACAGTCAGGCTGCCTTAAAGGCCCTGGCTGCCGTGGAGTTCAAGTCCAAGATCACCTTAGAGTGTTCGAAGGCCTTGAATGATTTGGCGACCAGGAACTCGGTTATGATTGGCTGGGTTCCAGGTCACTCCAACATCCGAGGCAATGAAATTGCCGACGAACTAGCAAGGGCTGGCTCCGAGAACGTTCTTATAGGACCAGAACCAGCATGTGGCATTTCGAGGGTGACAAAAAAGAGAGCCCTTAGGGATTGGGTACAGATACAAGCCCGCCTCCAGTGGGCTCAGAGTCCAGGACTTTTGCACTCGAAAATGCTCATTAGGGAATTTTCACCCAGGGTCGCAATGCGAAACCTCCAACTGAGCGGAGGCCAACTAAAGGTTCTCACTAGAGCCTTGACTGGCCACTGTAAGCTCAACAAGCATCTACACAGAATGGGATTAGCAAATGCCCCCATGTGCAGATTCTGTGGTGAGGATGACGAGACACCATCTCACATCCTCTGTGAATGCTATGCTCTCATCCACACAAGGAGCCGAGCTCTGGGCGGACCTAGTTTGCCACCTCATGAGGCAAAGGCTCTGTCTCCAAAAAAGGTCATCGGCTATTTTAACGCTACAGGCCTATTTGGAGACCTTTGAAAGAGGGGTCAGCCACAATAGATCTGTACAGGTCGCAGTGGCTCGCTGAGGGTCGCTACCCGTCGCGACAGCCACACCCAAATAACAGATAGATAGATAGATAGGTCCACAGTGCTCTACTCTTGAAGACCTTTCATTTGATACCTATATTGCTAGATTAGAAAACGAACTTTTATCCACGTTTATTGAGCGGCGGCTATGTTGAATTTATTTGTGTTGTTAGGTTCATAGTGCTCTACTCATCAAGGCCTTTCATTTGAGACCCATATTGCTGGGTTTGGAAACGAACTATTATCCATTTTTTGAGCGGCGGCTATGTTGAATTTATAGCAATTTTCCTAAGTTCATAATGCTCTACTCTTTTAGGCTTTTCATTTGATACCCATATTGCTAGGTTTGGAAACGAACTTTTATCCTTTTTTTTTGAGCGGCGGCCATGTTGAATTTAGGTCGATTTTGCTAGGTTCCTAATACTCTACTCTTCAAGGCCTTTCATTTGATACCCATATTGCTAGGTTTGGAAACGAACTTTTATCTATCTTTTTTGAGCGGCGGCCATGTTGAATTTATGTCAGTGTTGCTAGGTTCATAGTGCTCTACTTATCAAAGCCTTTTATTTGATACCCATATTGCTGGGTTTGAAAA
The DNA here is from genome assembly GCA_963935595.1 of Schoenobius gigantellus. Lineage (NCBI taxonomy): Eukaryota > Metazoa > Arthropoda > Insecta > Lepidoptera > Crambidae > Schoenobius > Schoenobius gigantellus. Next base: position 40,016,186 of record OZ012541.1, on the reverse strand, counting down.
TGAACTTTTATCCATTTTTTGAGCGGCGGTCATGTTTAATTTAGGGCAATTTTCCTTAGTTCATAATGCTCTACTCTTTTAGGCCTTTCAGTTGATACCCATATTGATAGGTTTGGAAACGAACTATTATTCTTCTTTTTAGAGCGGCGGCTATGTTGAATTTATGTCAATGTTGCTAGGTTCATAGTGCTCTACTCATCAGAGCCTTTCATTTGATACCCATATTGCTGGGTTTGAAAACGAACTTTTATCTTTTTTTTTGAGCGGCGGCCATGTTGAATTTAGTTCGATTTTCCTAGGTACCTAATGCTCTACTCTTCAAGGCCTTTCATTTGATACCCATATTGCTAGGCTTGGAAACTAACTTTTATCCACCTTTTTTGAGCGGCGGCCATGTTAAATTTATGTCAATATTGCTAGGTTCATAGTGCTCTACTCTTCAAGGCCTTTCATTTGATACCCATATTGCTAGGTTTGGAAAATAACTTTATTCCACCTTTTTTCAGCGGCGGCCATGTTGAATTTATGTCAATGTTGCTAGGTTTATAGTGCTCTACTCATCAATGCCTTTCATTTGATACCCATATTGCTAGGTTTGGAAACTAACTTTTATCCACCTTTTTTGAGTGGCGGCCATGTTGAATTTATATCAATATTGCTAGGTTCTTAGTGCTCTACTCATCAATGCCTTCCATTTGATACCCATATTGCTGGGTTTGGAAACGAACTTTTATCCGTTTTATTTGAGCGGCGGCCATGTTGAATTTAGGGTGATTTTCCTATGTTCAATTGTTCATAGTGCTCTACTCATCAAGGCCTTTCATTTGATATGCATATCGCTGGGTTTGGAAACAAACTTTATCGGCAGTCATGTCAAATTAAGTCAACGTGGCTAGGTTCAATGTGTTCTACTCTTTAGGTTCTTCGTTCGATATCCATGTTCCTTGGGTGGATCCAAAAAAATGTGATCCGTCATTTTAGACATTAGGATCAAGAGTCCCGTCCCGTCCCTCTACGCGTAACCCAGATCATTGCAGTCAGATATTTTTTTAAATTATCAATATTAATCTATTACTTTTAATAGTTTTAAATGGATGAAAGAGTTTGATTCTTTAGTCCTAATGTAAAAACATATAACACCTTTCAAAATACCTTGAAAAGAGTATCTTCATTTTTCAACATTTCAAATATTTCAAAAATTGTACCGATTTTGTGAAAATTAGTCAAGAATTAAACCAATCTACAAATTTTATGGTCACTCGATAAGTATTATCATAAAAAATGCTTATACATTGGTTGTATGGCTTGATCTTTTTGCATTACCACCACGGTACGACATAAGAAAAAGACAATTTGGTTGGCGAAATCCAGTTGGGCACAGCCATTAACAGAAAATATTAAATTTTATTTGTACTGTGTGAAACACTTCATTCGATTTCGAAATCCAATTACTTAAGATCAGGCTGTATGGCGTAGTTCCATTGCCTTTCCTACGTGGAAGAAAATACCTTCTCTCTGTACTATGCTTAGATAAAGAATGAATAGATGGGACGTGACCGTATACCCGTAAGGGACAGACATAGATGACGTCATACCTGCCTAAAGTAGATGGGTATACCAGTGTTGCTTTAAGTTTTACCCTACTTTATGTTTATAGTGGCTTTTACCACTATAAACATAAAGTAGGGTTGATTGATCTACGTATTTTTTTTGAGACATTTTAATGAGCGCCCCTCGCTCAATAATATGTCTCAAAAAATAAAAGTGGGAGGAAGTTGCGATTTTTTTTATTGAATTCTTCATTCAACCTTCGCCGCAGTCTAAAGTTATTTACACTTTTAAATAAAACTACACTTTTCGGATTTACTCGAGTATATTTCGTTTTAAAACATTTTACTATTATTTATTTAAGCTATTATGTAAACATCTTTACAAATATAAGAAAAAATATTAGGAATCATCATCATCATCCACACGCGTCCACTGCTGGACATAGGCCTCTCCAAGTGCTCGCCACTGAGCACGATCCGCGACCACTCGCTTCCAGCTTTTGCCAGCTAGGTACCTTTGGAAGATCGTCGCTCGATTAAGAATACAGCGGGCAATAATCATTGTTTTTTCTTTATCTCTGCAGTTTATTTAAAATCCAATATTTACACATTTACTAAATATTTGTGAAGATTTAGAAAATGTATAATATTAAATTTTAAATAAACATTTTCTAAAATTAGATTTCAATAGCACCGTTATTGTCATCGAATAAAGGACTTCGGCTTACAGAGATAAAATTTACTACAATACAGGTAAAAATTCACTTGGGCTGGGTAAGTTCAAGAATTGAACTACTGATACCGCACTCAATATGGTGCTAAAAGCCCAAAGTTGGTAAGCTTGCTCACAATGTGGAAAAAAGATCTGGCAAAGAACGCAAGATGCCGATGTAGATAGCTGGTTATTCTTAGTTGCCCGTGTTGCCACCCCCAACCTCGCCCCCGCTGGCGGCAACTTGGAAATAGCGCAGGACAAGACCAATTTGTAGATCTCTGAGGAAGATTATGTTCTGTCAAGTACCTATATAATTAATTAGAAACACTTGTTCGGTGCATAGAGCTATATCTACATCCTATGTGTTCTTGTTAAATATTCAGACAAAGTAGAGATATGACTTATTTCATTTGGATTAAGCCAGATTACTAGCTATAGCACAAAATTGCTAATAAATCACAAACATTTTCTAGAGGCTGTCTACTCCTCGCCACTCACCAGCTGTTTTTGGGTGTGGTAAACACGTATTAAATTGCTTACGTACAAACTCATATGCCTTTGAACTTAAAAAGTGTAAGCACAGCGCGAATTTCCTTAAAGGTTCAGAATACTTTCTTTTGTCAACTCCTAAAAATCTTTTCAGAAAATCTCTATTGGTTCCTCCTACAGTATCTAAAATGTCCAACTACTAATTTTGCATCATTAACTTACACTTCAAATCACTTTACACATTTTCAAGTGTGACTACTTTTTTTCCCAATCGTCTAAGCGATTGACGCACTGGCCGTAGTTTTTTATTTGATGACCTCGCGGATTGTTTCAAACCCAGCATTTGAAGCCGCATTTTTCTCTTTCGGGGCGTATTCAAATTTGAACCGAAATCCAACACCGATGCGTCCTGAAACAATATGTATACAGGTTAAAAATAAAAGCAGGTTCTAATTTTACAACATTAAAAATATTAATTAATAAATTTTTAAACTGTATCTGTACTAATGGTCAGACTTGTTATATTAATAGAAAATGACCAAAATCAAACCATTAATAATATGTTTGGCCATATCAAAATAGTAGAAAAGGATTTGGTACCTACCCTACCCATGTTAATCCAAAACTGTAAAATAAATTTCGAAATCCCCCATAAAAATAGTTGGGTTTGTGAAAAATAAATTTAGGTTTTGGCTTGATAGGGTATGTACCTTGTAGATATAAAATGTATAAGTTACTGATCTGTAAAAAAAGTTTAGGAATAGCACCACTCCTAAGAAAAGTGCCTTTTTTGTTTTTCTGAATCCACTGTTGTTCAAAATGCTTAGAACACATTCGGGTATGCTTGGTTGGCTGCCAATTCAATCGACCAGTAGCTTTAACCCAACTGTTTTCGAGTAGTTATCTCCGAAGGAAATCTGTTAAATACAGACAAACAAGCAAATGGAAAGTCTCACTTCAAAAGAATTAACTTTGTTATCTAAAATGCTCAAAATTGTATACTTAAATATGTCAATATTAACACAGAAACTAATATGTGAGTTCCCTTTCACGTAACAAATTACCTACGAATCAAGGAAAAATAGTCGTAGCGTAACTGGTATCATTATAACCCGGCAAAATGTTATACGCGTTGGCTGTATACGTGGCCATATTGTATGGCGACATTCCTAGCTTGTTAGGTTAACAGTAACCTTACTACTTAGTTTGAAATTTCATGTTTAATCCCATAATATGATTGAGAACCATAGTAGAATGATAAAATATTGCAATATAACTTGTATTTATAATTTAAAAAATAGTTTTGGAGCTTTTTATTGACACAATTTAGGTCTTACCTGTAAAAGGTTATATTTTCCTGTTTTCTAGCACTATCACTATTACAACCTAAAACGGAGCAGTGCACCATGATTTAAATGTTCAAATAGTTCACAATTACACTACCTAATTAAAGTGTTAAATAATTACACAGTAAGCTATAATTCACACAACAAATTTCTTCCACGTATTTGTTTAGCACCAGACGCTGGTGATAAACAATCCCCACTACCAGTTTTACCTATATACGGTAACAGGGACAAAAAAAAATGATGCCATCTTCTTCTTTCCTTTGGCAATGTGTATAAGTTTATCTCTTTTCCTCATGTTTGACGGCTTTTATAGCCCATCTATTTCATTCTATATCTATGGTACTATGTGACAGACTTGTCAAAATAATTTCAAGTGCGCCATGTTGTTTTTCTACCTAAAGCCAATTCGAAAATTTTATATGGTATTTTTTCACTAAAAATAAAAAGTGAATTTAAACAAACGAAATTATGCCTAAATGTTCTTCCGGAAAATTCTAAGCATTGTGGTGTAAGCCATATCAAATTCTGTCCAGTAGTTTCGGAGATCTTTCCGGACAAACAGACAAACAAACAAACAAACAAACAAACAAACAAACAAACAAACAAACAAACAAACAAACAAACAAACAAACAAACAAACAAACAAACAAACAAACAAACAAACCAACAAACAAACAATTTTTTTTTAAACTATTCTATCGTGTTCTGCTAATGATTTTAAGGCGACCTGTGTATTTTTTTTCTTAATATTTCGCAATTACAGATTTTTGTACCCCTACGATTTTATTATATATATATATAGAGATTTTATTATTTAAAGAGATTACACTACTTATGTCCGCGCCGCACGCGCCGAACGCGCCGCACCAGCCGCATTATACATTGGAATAGAGGCGCGTTCAGAGCCTCTGGGTGTAGTTGTCCGGTTGTTTTTTAACTCGCTCAAAGGCGTTGAACGCGTTGCAGCAACCAAATCTTTTATCTCCCTCTTTCACATGAATTTTTATTTCTCTCTCTCTCTTTTAGATGACATTTTAGATTATGGCCGCCAATATCATCCAATCACGTAAGAGTATTTCAGTCATAAACGTCAGAGCGTTTTACAACCATCAAATTCGATGGTTGTTCGGTTGTAACTCCCGCCGAAACTCAAAGGTCTTGAACGGGCCGGTTGTTTCACCCGGTTGTCACGCTCGAAGGCATTGAACGGGGTTAGAGCGAAAAGTTGTACTTCGCGCGAAGGCTCTGAACGCGCCTTAGTTTTTATTTTATATGGCCGAAAACTAGAATTACTTTTTAATACCAAAAAAACCATGGTAGTTTTCCAATTACAGCACTAGAGCGCATTATGCGGCATAATGCTTAACGTTGAATGTTCCAACTACAGCAACACTTCGCACAATCGAGCACTCTCAAAAGCAATGTTTTCGTGTGATGCGTGCAATCGATACCAACTCAGTGACAGAAAATTAACAAGTGTTTTTTCTTTAAGTTGGCATTGATCGAAATGTTTTATTTATATATAATCGTTAGTAATATTATTTATTGTTGAAAAATTTTTAAAGCTTTCGTTTCATTGTAGTTTTTTTGAAATAATCAAAGTTAATTCAATCAAACTGTGTTAAAAAATAAATATAAGTATGGATGAAGGTACAAAAATTACTCAAAATAAAAAAAATGGTAATGAAATAATCAAAATCCAAATTACTTAAAATAACCGTAAATAGTTTTCAACCAATTATTATGTATACCACATTATTTACACATTAATGAGGTTATTGCTAACTCTAACGGCCTTACAAATAAAAACTTATACCGAGGATAATCCTCGGAATAATTTATTCTGTGTTTTGTCTTGTTTTAGCACATGTCAGATGTAATATGTCAAAATAAGACAAAACACGGAATAACTATTCCGAGGTTATTCCTAGGAATAAGTTTTTTATTTGTAAGGCCGTATGAATATTTCTTTTTTTCAACACTGAACTTAGCGCACTCTGCTGGTGCATTTGAAAACTAATTCACGTTCCAATTAAGCATCAGCATAATTCGGCATTGTGCGCCACTGAGTCGCATTATGCTCTGTAATTGGAAAACTACCCATATCTACAATCACCAGATTGAGGTTAGGCCACACATGTACTCCACTCCATCTTTTTAAAATTCATGTAAGAAATACTCCAATCTGTGACTGAAGGTTCAACCGACCATATTTTATTCAACTGTTCTCTAAATCCTATATCTCTATATGACTTATTACCTTCCACCATCCCCCGCCCTATAAATATGAAATCACTCCTTTGTGAAACAAATTATCCTGTTTTAAAGCTCCTCTGTAAATATAATTATATCTACTAACAACATTAAACTATAAACTGTATTTTATTACATGTTTTATTTGTGCTGCTACATTGTCGTGTTGTCAATGTCATTGTCATGTTTTGTCCATTTTTAGGTGACCCAAAACAAAACCATAGCACACTTTTGGCATTTGTTAACAAAAGCAAACTCAGAAACAGTGTCTTAAGACTAATTATCCATAAACTCGAGATTGGCAGTAATGGCAGTAATAAAAACGACCGATTGCCACTTAACCAAGAAGTGAAGTGAAGTACTTTTTACTAGTTTCTGGACGCTTAGAATTATCTATGGCCGAAAAATGAATAATTATTACTGGTTGTCGACCGTCTCATTATCTATGGCCGGATAACGGTTTTAATTTTACTAGTAATCGGCCGCATTCTGGTAAAAATTTTACTAGTAGTCGGCCGTGTTTCGTTACCTATGGCCGAAAACCGGTAAAATTTGTATTAGTTTTCGGCCGCCTATAAATAGATGAAAGATCATATCTTTGAAAATTGAAAACATAATGGCGGCCGGAAACTAGTTTATAATTCGTATAAACGTAGGTCTACTGAATTAAAATGAATTCAATTTCGGCAAGTTGAAAGATTCCGGAATTTTCACTAATAAATAAGTCCATTAATAATCGTATTTTCGGCCACCATGCCGAAAACCAGACAGAATGCATTTCTAGATACCTATTTTTCGGCCCTTAAATATATTAAAAACTCATATTTTAGATTCATTTAGCTATTGAATGTTAAACTAGAATAATATTAACACACGCAGTCCAAAATTCAGCAAGAAATAACAAATAGCACTTCCAAAACTTACCATAGAAGTATAAACTACTTGCTATTTTTTTTCCTTGACGCATTTCTGCACTGCTGATTTTCAAATGCCGACTAAGAGCATATTGATATACTTTAGAGGTTCTGCTTTCAAAGTGTTTAGCACGAAGTTTGTCCAGATCAAATGGTGCGAAATTTGAAGAGAACTTTCCTTAAATTTACCTATTAATCAAAATAAATCGTGAAATGGCCGAAAAGGGGTGGTGGCCGGCGAACCGGTGCGTTTACCCTATTTAATAGGCATGATAGGAAGGTAGGGATTCTGGTAGTTTAACAATCAGTTAGGCAGGCTAGGTTAGATAGACAAAGGGCATTTAGGGGTTTAGATATCAAGCGTTATAGTCAGAATAAACTAATAGGAAAATTCAAATAAGCTTTATGTAGGTCCTAGTTTAGTACTGAACAGTTCAGTCAGTATAGGGAATGAAATCAATAGGATAGGCAGGGTTTTAGTGTTTTGACCTTAAAGACAAAGATAAGTCTGAGGGTTTTGTACAACAGAAAATAACAAAAGAAATAAAAACAGAATCGTAACAATATTTTGGCTACCTTAAGCTGATCTGTTATGGTGAAAGAATACCTAAAGATCCTAAGAATACATACTACACATAATAATATTACAGCTACAGAGAAGCTGGTCTGATGACTGCTTATCATATAGAATTATGCCAATAGAATGACTTGAAACTTTAATCTTTGTTTGCACTAAAAGTTGTGCTGATCCTGGTTTGTTCTTTAGGTGAGCGAAAAGTAGCCTAGACTTTCAATGCTCTTAAAGAATATAGAGTGACACTGTCTCTAAAGTTTCAAATCCAGTGATATTTTATTTAAACAAATGCTGACAGTTATGCTAAAGCTAGTTTGTGCCTTCAGGTGAGCAAAAGCAGCCTATACAGTTCAAGCCCGGATAAATATGGGAAACACTGTTACTCAAGGTACATGCCTAGTGATAGCATGCTGTCCAATGAGAAACTTGATATATTAATTACTTCACAGAACTGAGTTCTATTTAAACTGTAAGGTGAACAGTTATCATCACCATAATAAAATGTAGAAGTCAACTATAAGCCTAACAGATTGGTTTAATAGTCAATGTTTTACAATAGAAAATTGTAATTTAGGTATATACAAGAAATACCTCTGAGAAATAAGAAATTACCATTACTGAAATGTAAAGGATCAACTTTATTATTACACCATTCTTATCACTAAAAGAACTGCGGTTACTTTAACCAAATATGATTACAACGTAAGGTCCTAGACATCACTATACGTTCATTGACCAAACTTTATTATTTATTTTATTTGTTGGGAAAGCTTACAGCTACATTTACAATAATGGATAAAACAATTAACATCTAGACGCTAATTACAAGCTTCCGCATATAGAGGGATTTCATTGTTAAAAAAGAAATCATATTTATTTTATCTGCGTTTCGGTTAACAAGCGTTTCATATATTTAGTTGTGCCCTTAAACAAATCAAATCGATTATCCGTGATAAACATACTATTTAAATCGTTGAATAATTTGAAAGACCTTAGAAGGAAACTGTTCTTTCCATAATTAGTACGAGAATGCGGAATGTGAAGCAGGACAAATCTCTGGCGGAGATTTGAGGCTGGAGCTTTTAACTCAATTTTGCTTAGGAGCTCAGGACTATCAATCTTACCTTGTGCTATGTTCATGAGAAAGCACATGTTCGCGATTTTCCTACGTAATGAAAGTGGAAGAAGATGCAATCGCAAACATCGTTGATTATAGTCTTGAGTGGGAAGTTTAAACTTAGTACAAAGAAATCGGGTGAATTTTCTTTGAATTTGTTCGATTCGATCTACATATGTATTGTAAAAAGGGTTCCAAATTTGAGATGCATACTCAAGATGGCTTCTCACATAAGCACAATAAATAATTTTGATAGTTTTCATATTTTTGAATGATTTTGATACTCTGAATAAGAATCCCAGTGCCTTGTAAGATTTATCAACAACACTCTCTATATGTTTGTCAAATAATAATTTGGAATCTAGGATGACTCCGAGATCTTTGGTGCTAACATTATTAACTAGGGTCTGATGCCTAATCTTATAATCATGTATAAATTTATTACGTTTACGAGTGAAGTTCATAACCAGACATTTTGAAATATTTAGATCTAATTTGTTATTCAGGCAGTAATTTTCTGGGCGACTAAGGTCGTCTTGTAAAAGAATGGCATCAGAGAAATTGTTTACAACTCTATATACTTTCATATCATCAGCGAAAAGAAGATATTCTGAGTTGAGAAAACAAGTATGAATGTCGTTGATAAATATTACAAACAAAAGAGGCCCTAGTAAAGATCCCTGAGGTACACCGGATGGTATATCAACTGCAGAAGAAGAGAAACCATTTAGAACAACCACCTGAGATCTATGTCTTACGTAAGACGTGAACCATCGGAATAAATTGCCTCGAATACCTAACGATTGTAGCTTAGCAAGCAGTATTGTATGGTCAATTCGATCAAAGGCTTTGCTGTAATCGGTGTAAATTGCATCTACTTGATCTCCAGCATCCATATGATGGGTCAGGTAGTTGTTAATTAGAACAAGACTTATAATGAACATAGTAATTACAATAGGATTTGTAGGAAAGAATATTAGAAATTATTAGGCAGGGCCACGTGATGAGGAACTTCCGTGTTGTGTTGGAAGGGGGGAGTGTATATAAGGCAGGTTTGGCTTAGACACTCACCATGTGGGGCGAGGTTGGAGCTCGACATTTCCTCATTAGGTTTCAATGCCAGTTATGTACACCAGGGTTTTAATGCTGGTTAGGTAGAAGTAAAATTAGATTGAATTTTATAGAAATTTATTTAGACAGATAGAAGGTAATTATTTTTTTAGTAGATTTTGGTCACTCTGGTAAATAGGGTAGCTGTTTTAGATAGGCTGTTTTGGTAAGAGGGAAATCGTTACAACACCCTTAAATGTTATTGGGGTGTTTAGTTACATCCGGTATATTATACATGTGTGGAAGTGTTTCGATCCTGGTGTAGAACGTTATTTTTCATTTTGTTTTTTAATTTATACCTCGGTATTAAATAAAATAAAAACTAATTAATAAAAAGTACTTAATAATTTTTATTACATAAAAAAATCAAATTAGTAAAATAAACAAAAAAGTAATAAGGAAACACAAAATAATAAAAAATAAGATGAAAAGCATTTAAGTTAAGATTAAAAAATATTTTTTTTGAAAATTTTAGTTAAATGTCTTAAAGGAGCGTCGGTGGCGCAGTGGACTCGGCATTTGCCTTCCAATCGGGGGGCCGGGGTTCGAGACCCGCCATGTACCAATGTGTTTTTCGAGTTTCAGATGTACATTTGTCTGAGGCTCCTACGGTGAAGGAAAACATCGTGAGGAAACCTGCATACATCTGCGAAGAAATTCAATGATGTATGTGAAGTCGACCAATCCGCACTGGGCCAGCGTGGTTGACTAAGGCCTAATCACCCTAATATAGGGTAGGCTCGAGCCCCTCGGTGGGGACGTATATGGGCTGTGATGATGAGTTAAATGTCTACGATCCCATTTCAGTTTGTTTGTCTGAACAAGCACACAAAATTTGGGGCTCCTGCTTCAAAAGTAACTCTGTAATCATACAAATTATATTCCTTTTCATTTTGCATTTCACTGAGTAATAATTATATTATACTACTACTAAATTATGTTTTAACAAGAACCACTACCATAAGAATTGCTAGATTGGATACTTATATGTATAAGCTGTCAAGAAATGACATGTATGGGAATTTCTGCGTACATATAGGGTAATACTATGTATCTGGTAACACCGAGTATCAGCACGCTTTCGCATTCCAAACTACTTACTTTAATCAAAGTTTTTAGACTTCCGCGATTTGTACACATTTTACCGCGAAATAGACCCGAGTTAAAAATACATACTTTAATATCGATAATTTTCAAAATGTTCAAAATTAAATTTAGATTTTTTAATAAATAGTTGGATTGGATGTACTCGAACATGCTGTATTTGCCTGTGAGTGTTTGTTTCACCTAGTCCTAAATAATATTTTTAGATTGTAATAAATAAATGTACAAACGTTGGCGAATCAATAATCTTCTTCTTCTTCTTATATATAAATATGAAACGCTGTGTGTTTGTCTCACAAAAACTCTGAAACTGCTCGACAGACTCTTACGAAATTTTCGGTGTGTATTTGAATAGGTCTAAGGAAGGTTTAAACGTACAGTTGGACCCGATAGGTGGCGCTGTAATCGGGCGGGACAACGTCCGCAGGGCCCACTAGTAAATTAAAAAAAAATTTACTTGTACAGGATGTAGGTATAATTATGTCGTTGATAAAAAAATGTAATGATCATAACAGTCTACTAATTATTTGGTAATTATTATTATTTTTATCATTTTATAATCGTGATTATAGCTGTTCCATACAAATACGCGCGATCAAGGAACAATCCTTTAGCCATTGCATTCGCTGTTGAGCTAATGTTTTTTTTTTCACGATTTTAGTCTGATGATACCCCTGGGTGATCGCGCGCATTTCGAAATGCCATCTAAAATGTTCCTCTCTCAGAATTAGTTGTTGTTTTAAGGTTCCTCTAACGACCGGTGGCATTTCGAAATGCCATATGAGCATCACCGCACTTTAATGCTTATAACTTTTGAAATACATGTTATTTTCGTATGCAGTTTTTGCTATTCTATAGAGGAATAAATTCCACGTTCGGACAATAACCAAAGTTAATCTAAACCTATAGAAGAAAAAAAGTTAAACATTTTCAAACTTACTGACGCAAGACGTCAGCCCTTTCCGGGCCCCAACCGCCTCAATGTTTTATGCGAGTCAGTGTGTTTTACAGGATTTTGTTTTATAAAGGTGAGTAATGTGTTATAATTATCTTATTTATAGTATTTTTTGTAATTACAAGGCTTTTAGGATTTTCTGTGTGTTGTAGTTTTTGTATAAAAAGGATTTCAACAAGATGCGAACTAGTTTTCCGTTGTCGCGCGGCAAACAGGTTTTTGTCGCTTTACATTTCTCGTCATCATTCATTCAATTATGAATCCTTACTTATCTAATTAACTATTATAAGTTTATTCCTTATTAAATTAGCTTTCCATACGTATTTTTTTATTTTATTGTAGACTGTTGTAGACACTATAATTTATTTTTGCATTTTTTTAAATTTTGAGGTTGCGCGCGTGCGTGCGTGCATACCTTGCGTAATTAATTACGTCACTGAAGATATTTATATTTTTTTACTTTTTCATTAATAAAATATTAGGTCCTTACATATGAAATTGGCGTTTTGTATGGGAGGAACATAAAGTCGATTATTTAATTATAATATATTTAACATTTATACATATTGGTGTGACTTCTTGATGGAACTGAATGTTCATATTGAATAAAACCATGGTTTTCTTGCACTTTTTTCCACTATTTTCTTTACTGTTTGAATTTGCTATTTTGTACGACCGGTTTCGATTACTTCATCTTCAGGTATATTTATTGTGTTAGAGTGTGTATTCTATTTACTTTATAATAATAAATCTGTTTGTTTCCATTATGTACGTACTTTTTCTTTCCCAACTTATTTCAGAGAGACATACATCATAGACATTACAAATGACACAAATTCAAACATAAGCTAAGTAGGTTTTACTACATCAACATATTGAATAAGATATTATATTTAAAAACATATTTTTTTCCCTTTCAAGAAGTTATACAAATTTCGAAAAAAATGGTAATCTGTTGGAGCAAGGTCCAGAGAGTACGGTGGATGTCTTAGACATTCCAATTGAAGCTCCTCTAATTTGGTAGCCGTCTGTTGTGCAGTGTGTGGTCTAGCGTTATCATGAAGCAGCAGTGGCCTAGAGCGATTGACCAGCCTCGGTTGTTTAGCAGCTAGCTTTTCCAGCATGGTTTGCAGTTGCTGACAATAGACATCTGTCGTAATCGTCTGGCCAGATTTATGAAAGCTGTAGTGAACGACACCAGCATTAGTCCACCAAACGCTCACAAATAACTTTTTTGGAGTCAATTTTCGCTTGGGGCATGGTTTGGCTGGTTCGGCAGGGTTCAGCCATTGCGATGAGCGCTGCCGATTATCGTACAGAACCCACTTTTCATCCCAAGTAATGATTCGATTTAAAATTCCTTCATTATTGTGCCGGTTGAGTAATGCAACGCAGCAGTCAACGCGCGTTTGTTGATTTGCTTCACTCAATTCATGAGGTACCCACCTTTCAAGCTTTTCCGACTTTTTTCACCTTCCCAATTTGCTTCAAGTGGATTAAAACAGTTTTATCACTAACACCGCAGCCTGCAGCTAACTCGGACGTGGTTAGCGTACTTTGCGGTCTCCGGCCGTCCACGGGGCTTGTTCTGCAGGTCGAAATTTCCAGAACGAAAATGTTGGAACCAAAAACGCACTGTGTTTTCTTTTGCGGCACCGTCGCCATACACATCATTAATCCTACGAGCCGTTTCTGCACCACTGGTGCCACGGTGGATCTCGTACTCGTAAATAACGCGATATTTCAAGTTTTCCATTTTGTAAACTGATTGACGCAAAGAAAAAAAAACAATTGAGGAAAAAGCAAGTGAATTATAATTTTCGAAACACAAATACATGAGTAAATAGATAAATTTGAATTTGGAATTCCTCACCATAGAGGAGATATCCCAAGTAACATTTTAGGTTCTAGAATGGTTTTGAAAAGGTTCTAGAACCTATATATGGATATCTGCTACTAAGTCTTAATAGACTCAATAATGTTATATTAACCTTATAATAACCCCTTGAGTGCAAAAAGGGCCCACGTTTTAGAAATTTTCTGAGAGCTACAGCAAAACCTATAGTTTAAATCACAATACCTTTATTTAAGGTTAATATAACCTTCTAAAATGTTGTTGGATGTATCTTTATGATAATTCAAAACCGTTTTTAGACATGAATAAATGCTTTTCCGAGACTCCCAGGTTTTAAAATGTTTCTATTTAAGATATTTTACACACAAACAAGTGAATTTCAAATCTTTATTTATAATGGCGATTCCTTGTTTTAAAATGGCGAGATAAGGTAAGTGTTGTATTCATAAAAATAATAAGTAGCTTTCTGACGTCAGGAAAAATTAAAAAATACTGCGATTGGCACTTTATTGTAAAACTTCATGATAATAGAGCTGTACATAAGAGGTGGGCCCTTCGTATGTTAAAATTCTGAAGATATTTTAATAAAATAAAAGTTATAAAATACGATCGTTGGTGATAAATCGCATTAGAAATGAAACTTCTATCCATATAAAACATACATTTTAAATATATAGCACACATTACTTAATTTTGCCTTATTTAATTTATCAAAATATTGCTCTTTGTTCCGATAGATTTTTTATTTCAATAAAAAATATGGCTGCCGTTAGGAAATTACTAGAAAGAATTTAAATTAACCTTTTCAGAACTGTAACAGCTAAAAGCTAATTATGTTTGCCAAAATAAGATCTAAAGATTATCTGGCGGAGCTAGTTAAAACTACTAGGCTATTTTTGCAGTTGCTAAAACTCGCGGAGATAACTATAATTATCTGAGGATGTTTCTTAAGCTTTAAAATATTCTCGTAGGACTTAAATCATGCCGTAAGCTTACTGGTTTGGGTTTTAAGCATATAATCCTAATTTGTTTGTCTAGATAATCTAATATAGCCTAAAGGTTTCATGTAGGTTTAAGAAATGACTTACAGGTGATTTTAAAATTCCATAACTTTATAGCTGTATATAAGTTAAAAAATTTACCTTTAGATCTCACTTTAGTATTATACTAGCTTTTCTAGAACTGAATCAGGGGGCCGATTACGGATCTCATGATTACAAATGATATCATGATGACATAAAATTTATTTGCTTTTTTACGGATCAACACTTCATAAATATGTCTTTCAAGGGTTATGGCATGATGACATTATCGAAATTATACCCTAGCAATCATATCAGTAGAGTAAGGACAAGTAAATGAGCATTTCTAGACATTCTAAATATTGCAAATTTATACCATGTCATGTCATAAACGATCCGTAATACGGGGGCTGGAGTCGAAAAAAACTTTAAGATCTTAAGACTATATGCTCCTAAAACCTAAGTAAAATTAACGTATATTTAAACTCTTGTCGGCTGTTCCAAGGTTGTAATAATAGTCAATTAATTTTAGGACTAATTATTCTTTCTGAAATACTAAATACGACCAGATAGCAAAACGTTAACCTTTTTATGACTCTTTTAAAACCTTGAGGTAAAGTTTACAACCGAGACCCGAAAAAAATGTTACTTGGGATTTGAGATCAAAGTGGCCAGTACGGCAAAACACCAATTTCATATGTAAGGACCACGGATCTGAAAATATTTTTTTGTAGGTCCATGGTAAGGACCTAATATTTCCCAAAACTATAATATATCAAAATAATCTTGAAGAATAGGGCTATAATAATATACCAATATGGTATGGTTATTTATAGTTTTATAGTGTTGTTTTTTTGAATTAAATTTTGAAAAAAAAATCGGGTCTTCCGCGACCTTCCGAACATTATAGCCCTTTATTCATTCAATTATGAATCCTTATCTAATTAACTATTATAAGATTATTCCTTAGTAAATTAGTTTTCCATACGTATTTTTTTATTTTATTGTAGGCGCTATAATTTACTTTATACAATATCGCGCGCACCCTCGCGTAATTAATTTCGTCACTAAAGGAAATTATTAAGTATTTTAAAAATTTTTCATGATTAATATAACCCAAAACTGTATGTATATCAAAATAATCTTGAAGAATAGGGCTATAATAATATATATGCTAAATTATTTATACACACCTTATAATACAGCCCTCTGCGTATCGGGTATTCACAATCAGAGCAATTCACATAAATTACGTTACTAATAGGTCAATAAGCTCCGTACACAATAATAATAATGTTGAAGGTCTGTCTATCAGACAAAGTAAACGCAACCGATTGTTCGGCAAACAAATGCATGCACTGCTCCACAATTATGCGGTTGGTTACAAATTGAACTCATGACTATCTTTATCGCGTGGGTTAAAGATAATCCAGTTTATTAAAAGATAAAAATATTTTTTACAATGTAGTACGTTATGCATATAAGGGCGTTTGCGCACTTATACGTATTCGGTTCGTGTTCGATACGTGAAAAAACCAAATGGGGAAAACGTCTTGGCGTTTGCGCACTTATCCGTATTCGATTCGTGTTTGAGACGGTTGTGCGATAAACGTCAGGATGGCGGGATCATTCCCGGTTTTGAAAAACCTACTGCAATTTAGAACTCATTTGGTACTATTTGATACCAAACATTATAATTTTGGTACTTATGTACTTAGTTTAGACAAAATCCGGCTTTCATTATTAAAATGGCGGGATCATGCTCTAACATTAAAGTAACTATTTGATGTAACAGATTAAACCACAATTTAGTACCTACCTCCAGAAATTAAAAGCAGTTTCTTTTAAAATCAAATAATTAAATTCTGATGGCAAAAAAATTAAGAATAAAGAACAAAATCTGTATGAAATATAAAAAAAAACAGACCAATACAAATGGAGTAGGGCATGCACCCGGGAATCCCGGTTCTCAAAATACTCGAGATATCCCGGTTCTTCAAGTGTCTGAAGAGAACCGGATCTGCAGAGAAGCGACCCGGTTCTCCCGGTTCTTTAAAAAATTGAACGTAGTTTGATTCGTTTGTTAAAATTAACATTTTAATTCTTCTTTATTTATAACTGAGTGTGTGCGCATGATATTCCTACAAAATACAACGTTGCCAACTTCTGATGCTCGCAATTCGCTCAAAGACTACCTTATCACGGTTCAAATACCGTCTCCGATTATGTTATTTTCTCATTCTTTAATTCATCATTATTATTTGGGCAATGTTGGTGATTCTAGTTCTTCTAAGAATCTCAATTTCTGATGTGATCGCGTAGAAAAACCTCGAGCATAGCACTCTCCATTGCCCTTTGAGTGACCTTAAGCCCATTGTAAGCACCCACGTCTCATTTCCATACGTTATCACTGACAACACGCACGAATTGAAGACTTTCGTCTTCGGCGGTAGATGGGCAAAGAATATGCTGTGTAACTCCCGAACGCTGCCCAGCCGAGTTAGATCCGTTGATTTAGTTCTTTCTGGAAGTTGGACTTACCGAGCTGGACGATTTGCCCCAGTTAAACAAATTCGTCAACAACTTCCAGTGTAGAGCTTCCAACATTTACAGGAGTGAGTACTACATGGGAATTCGACATAATTTTAGTTTCGTCCATGTTCATTTTAAGACCAACTTGTTGGGAAACTCTAGAGAGGTCTTCTAGCATTGTTGTGCCTAGATCTTCCACGGTCTCAGCCATGACTACGACATTATCAACAAATCGAAGGTAAGTCATGTACTCGCCGTTTATGTTGATGCCAAATCTTCTTGAGTCCTAAAGTTTAAATACATCCTCCAACGCAGCTGTGAACCATGTCAGCAGCGGACTGAAATGATGGTACTTTTCATGCAGTGACTGCAACACTTGGATGTACCGAGTCTATTTGGCATCTCTAGAGTGACCTAAGCATGCCCCAAAGTCTCGATAGCATCGAAGGCTTTCTCATAGTTCACAAACACCAAGCATAGTGGCAGATTAGGTATACTCCTCGGTCTTCTGTATAACCTGCCGCAGCGTATGGATGTGGTCTATGGTATTATAGCCTTTTCGGAATCCGGCTTGTTTGGGAGGGTGGAAGTCGTCAAGTTTGCGTGCGAGACAATTCGTGATGACCTTCGAGAACAGTTTGTAAACATGACTCAGGAGCGTGAAGAGTCTATAGTTCTTCCATTGGGCTCTGTTGCCTTTTCTGAAGAAAAGTGCCATCACGCCCCTGCGCCACGCTTAAAAAGGTTCGGTCAGATAGCGGGCGGGGCGGGACGGCGACGGGGCGTCGGCGCGATATAAGCAGTTGTAATGTATGAGTTATTATGAACGACGTCACACAGCGCCGTCCCGCCCGGCGTGCCACGTCCCGCCGACGACCCGCCCGGCGTGAATACAACAGGCGGGCGTGAGCGCGGCGTCGGCGTGGTGGCGGCGGCGTATTACGCGTTGTGTTCTATGAGTTTTCGCTTTCGTGTTCACACTGACGGCGGCGGGGCGTCGGCGTCGACGTCCCGCCGGCTATGTGACGTCCACGCCGCGTCGCCGCTCCGCCGACGCCCCGTCGCCGTCCCGCCACGCCCGCTGTCTGACTGAACCTTAAGGCGTTTTTGCCCTCGAGTTTGACGGAGAATAGCTGCTGCAGCGCCTTTCCGAGTTCGGCTGTAACTCCATCATCACCCGGCGCCTCGTTATTCTTAAGCTATTTGAGAACCACACTGACGTCCGGGATGTCTTCGGTGTAATGCCAAGTCAATTTGGCTCTGGGGTCTGGGACCTGAATAACAGGTGCTTGCGATGTTGCGTCAAGCTTTCTATAGAAGTTCTCGATCTCGGCCATAGGCTCAGGTCGGGATGTAATGAATCTGCCGTCCTCTGTCTTCAGCTTCGTCAGCAGACTCGACTGAGTGACAGATCGCTTGCGAACACTTTGGAGCCTTTAATTCTTCCTCTCGATGGCCTATTTAATGCGATCCGTTTAAAATCGACGTATGTCGTGCGTGAGTCAGACTTAGAGACCTGTTTGTTAAGTCTCCGACGAGCATCTTCAGAAGAAAGGTCAGTTTCCCGCCTTTCCTCCATCAGCTTAGCTGTCGGCTCCGAGATCTTACTTCTTTGCTTAGTGCGGCAAGGTTTGAAAAACTTTGCACCCACCGTAAGTACAGTTTTCACAAACCTTTCATTATATTTTATTATTTTATATTATAATTGACGACTGAGATTTTTTCATTATTTAAAGTTTTAAGGCGAGGAATCGGTAGAAAGCGCTGAAAATTGCTCTGCGAAATCAATATCACACAAAACATGTGATTGCCAATGCAAATATATTCAACTGGTAACAGTTTGTATTTTCTTAAAAAACACTAAGAACCGGGAAGAACCGGGTATCTCGGTTCCGAACCTGTTTTTGACCCGGGTATAAAAAACGAAGAACCGCAACCGGTTAAAATGGAGGCCTTATTGCTAAAAAGCAATCTCTTCCAGGCAACCTTGGGACGAAAGAAGGAGACAGAACTAGGACTAAAGAAAGTTTGTTATGTGAGAAGGGAATTAAGAGCAAAACTTCCAGCTTAATTAATTGATATTTGAATAAGCTGTAGGCGTTTTAACATTCCACTTATAACATATTGTTTTCCAGTATAAATTGTCATTTTATATAAAAAAACCGATTAATTATTAACATAATACATACCGGCAATCATTATTAATATAATACATACCGGGTTATTTTTCCAGCAGGAGCCAAATTTTGTGTGCTTGTTCAGACAAGCAAAATGAACAACTTTTACTATGGGACCAAACTCGAAATCGCAAAAAAATCAGCTGTTCCATACATTTAGGTTCAGTGGATGTTGAACATTAGTATGGAACAGCTGTTTTTTTTCGCGATTTCGAGATTGGTCCCATAGTAAAAGATCTTCATTTTGCTAGTTTGAACAAGCACACAAAATTTGGTTCCTACTGGAAAAATAACCAGGTATATAAACGTTATTAACAGCTTCATCAAATAATATAAATAAATGATGGAGACCCGCCATCCTGATGCACACCTAAAAACGACTCGAAGTGAGATTTAACGGTTCGAACACGAACCGAATACGAACCGTATACGTATGAGTGCGCAAGCGTTCATACAATCGCTAGGACGGCCAAACCGGATCAAAACCGAACACGAATCGAATACGTATAAGTGCGCAAGCGCCCTTACTTATGTGTTTATTATTACGTTACGTTACGTTTATTTTCACACTAGCTGTGCCCGCGATTTAGATAGGTACCTACCTACCTACTTTTCGCATTTCGCTGTAAGCGTACCTAAACCCCAATTAAATCTTTCTTATGTTTTTAGAGTTCAGCTAAGTACCTACCTAACTCTCGCGCTATTGCACTGGAGTTGGAAACAAATTAACGAATGAATTTTATTTAATACACATATATACTTATTACATATATACATACTATATACTTACTATATGTATAGTCTGACATAATACTGGAGTTGAAAACAAAATATGATCCGTTCGTTTGAATTATCCATAGTACCTACTGGGGTTGAAATTATCATCAAGAGTCCTTGACCCACTAATATTTCTATCACAAATTTTTGCAAAATATATTTTTTTATCTTTACAAAACGAACAAGTTATGGAACTCTAAAACAGAGTGGCAAGTTGGCAATAGCATGGTAATAGTATATATACCGTGACAATAGTGAAACTTTATCTTAATGAGCGAAATTAAAGACTAATTTAGACGACGGAAAAATAAAACGTTGCATACCAGAGTCGACATACAACTGTGCCATGCCTGCGATGCTCGGTACACTTCATAATTGCACCTAATGTTCCAGTCTTTATATAAGCAGCTTGCATTTCTTTGTTCAACCAGACAGACAGACTCCTTTCGTTCACAATGCAAATATTCGATTTGATATTATCCTTTTTTTTATCTAAGAAACTTTCATTGCTAACCCTATTCGTTTGCTGGGATCGGGGTATTTTACTAGTTTCTTTAAATCTAATTTAGGAACATTTTATATTATGACCAGTGGCGTACCTAACTATATCATCTGAGGCTCGTGGCAAATTCTTTGGATGGGGCCCTCTCAACGAACACAGCACCTCTTTTCGTGTTCTGTGGGCCCTCCCAGTAAAATTGATCAACATGTTTTTGTTTTGAATGTGTTGAAATCTTAATGATTAGTTTAAATTTTAGCACTTACTTCCCACCACCACCCATGGCCATTCCAACCTCGCGGCTATTATGGCCGAAACACGGGAGACATGCGCGCGGAACCTGCATACGCACTCCGCCGCGCGCGATCCTTAGCTCCCTACAAATTCTTTAGTCTCTTGCCTGCCTTTGACGCGTCCTCTCCCCTAAATAGGGATAACGTTCACAGTAACAGCTCCGGTACGAGTCTCTCACCTCATGCAATGCTCCTCATTCCCAACCTGCTCCGCCTCTTGTGCCATTGGTGCGCGAACTCCCGCAGCCGTGCGAAGTTCGCTTCCGAGCTTACCAGTTCCGCACAATAAATAGGTCCCTCCTCTTCGCGGCGTATCCCATCCATCATTCTTACACGTAGATCCACATACAGTGGACACTCCCACAAGACGTGGAACACATCCTCCTCGTCATTCCCGCAATCACACATACTCCTCTCAACGAATTTCATGTCACACAGCCTTTTATTAAAACATCCATGACTTATGAGCAACTGGGACGTTTCATAGTCCGGTACGACCCAGTGTGAGGTGAGTCTAACCGATACATTCGGAAAGAATCGATACAGCTCCCTTCCTTTCGTCTCTGCATCTCATCTCTCTTGCCACTTATCCACTATCTGTCCCCAAATGGCGCGTTTCCTACTGCCAAGCTCGGGCTTTGGCAGCGTCCGACGTGCCTCTTCAAGTAGACCTGCACGCTTCACTTCCAAATCAGCGGGCAGGACTCCAGCCAACACTGGCAAAGCGGCCGTGCTCGCCGATCTGTACGCCTTGGTCAAAAGGACCAAAGCGGGGCGCTGTGTCCTAAGTACTGCGCTACGGCAGCAGTATAGCCCAATCCGATGGCTCCAGACGGCGGCAGCATATGTAAGAGTGGCGACGAAAGTGCCCCGATACAGTATGAGCAAGCCGGGGTATCTGATCCCCCAAGAGGAAGCAGACACCCGAGCCACCCCACCGAAACACCTCGCAGTCTTTTCCCCAATATTCTGGGCATGCTGTGCAAATGACAGGCTGGAGTCAATAGTTACACCGAGCACACTAGTAGCGTAGCTTGACTTTTCCCCTCAACATCATGGCAACCGATTTAGAGGGCGAAAATTCAAGCCGGTTCCGGACACCCCAATCATTAATGAGCTGAAGTGCTGCAGATGCCTTGGTCTCGATGCGCGCTCTGGAGTCTGCCTCGATCAGAATCGTCACGATATCCGCGTACGCTACCACAGAGACACCCGTCGGGAACGGCAGACGCAACATGTCATCCAAGAGAACGTTCCAAAGTGAAGGCCCCAGGACAGAGCCCTGGGGACATCCCATGGTGGAAACCCTCCATAAAACCTGGCTGCCGACGAAAAAGCCTACTTTACGCTTGGCAAAATAGTTCGTCAGCATCTGGTATATGTTGGGTGGGCACCCCCCTCTCTTCGCCTTTACCAACATCATTGGCCACCAGGCGTTGTCGAAGGCCCCCGAGATATCCAGAAATACTGCCTGGCAGTGTACAGCCGTGCTATTAGTGACCGTCTGAAGGACAGTCTGCAAAGCCGACACAGCGGAGTGACCGCGGCTAAATCCATGCTGTGACAAGCTGATATTTGCCGTCAATCCTGGAGCGCTGAGAAGTAGCACTCTTTCTAACAATTTACCGAAAACGGGCAATGACGTTAATGGCCTATACGCCTTTGGATCGGATAGTGCCTTGCCATTACCTTTCGGAATTACTACCAGTCTGCCAACCTTCCATAGATCAGGAAAACACCCTCTTCAACACATTTGGCATACACCCGATGAAACTCCACAATTTTAGCACTTAAAAAAATATAATATTTAAGTACCTACTTAAGGTACAAAATTTTGTTACAAATGTTAGAATATTTCTCTGAGCTTTGGGCCGGGACCCTCTCGACTCAGGAAAGAGGCAGATTACATTCAGTTGTAAAAATTGTGACTGATTGGGAAAGACAAATTAGGAGCAATTTTTTGACGCACAACAGGGATATCTCACCTGGTGGTAAGTGACAACGAGGCCGAAGATGAAAGAGTGCTTCACCGAGGAAGCTCTCACACCTCTAATTGACGGAGCATAAGAATGTTATTAACTTAGCATTGTCATTATACCAACAAACTTTGATGAGATGGTGGTAGCTAGCCAGGTGGGTTCAGAAGCTCTGCCCCTAACCAAACCATGCAGAAAAACTTGCTTTTTTAGGGAAACGAAGCCCGGACCTCCAGATCAATTCCAGGTGGTCGCAACCACTAGACCAAGGAAACGGTTAAGATTTTTTCTATATTAAGCCTTTTTATAATTTCAGGAGAGGTTTAAATGTGTTGTATGATTCCAGAGCAAGTCCTAGAGCTACAACGCGGTGGTGGGTCGCGCGGCGTGCGCGTACGGGTGGCGGCTCCAGGGTACATCGCCAACGCGGTGCTACCGCCCGAAGGGTTGCACCGCGAGGGCGTGCTGCTGGATCTAGGCTGTGGGTGCGCTTCTGCAATGCTGCGACAGGTAACCAATAGTCCGTTTTTTCAAACAAACGTAGTCCCCTGTTTCCTTACTGAATAATGGCACTAGTTGCTCTATTTTTTCTAATAAAATCAATGGCCACTATAACCATGTTCGTATGTTTTCCTTTTTTTATTAAGTTAATTATTAAAAGAGATTTTAAACCTTCAAAAACCTAAAAAATAGACCTATTTCTCTGCTGTATTCAAACGCCCAGCAAACAAATTGAAGAAGATTATATGAAAAAAGCAAAACATAGAAACACAGAAAAGCCTTGCTTTGGTCAATTTTTTGCGGAGAAAAGGGGACTACGAAACGTATATTTTGTGTACTTTTCATAGGTATTTTCGGTCCCAGCTGCAGTTGTCCCTATCGCGCTCAGTTCAGTTGTTCGGACACACAGCGCGACAGCAATACAATACCTAATTTTGAATTCTCTCGACCTTGGTGTTTCCTCTTAATGCACGTGTGTTGCAGGCAACGGCCACCCGGGCCTTCAACTACCGCTACTCCTGGCTGTTACTGCACAACGCCAGCTTCGACCAGGTGGCGGCGAAAGACCTCCTGGCGGGCACAGACGTACTGCCGGACGCCGATGTGATCTGGGCCGCCTCCGACTTGCTGCTGGACGTGTACCGGGTGAAGGCCGGCGAGCCCCTGCTTTTCACTCCACTACCGTTGCGCGTCGGTAGTACGCAACACGAGATTGCTGCGTTATGGGACGTATTACCACCCACCCCTACCAGAAGAAAGAATTTGAGCAACGTCTACCTCAAAGCTGGCACTACAGTTAGTGGTTTCATTTCAAAAAATAATAAGGCCGTTGTAACATATAAGGAGTAGTTATAATCTATTTTTGTATTTCAATTTCATTAGATCACTCAACCACAGAATTTCAAGGGGTGGTCCGATCTAACATTGAGACACGTTGACACTTTTCCAAAACTAACATACCCGCTGATGATGTTGTGCGCTGAAGATTTGAACTTCCGGTAAGTACAAGCATAGATAATATTTTATTAATGAACACAGAAAAGTATATATGTATATGATATAGACTCCTTTGTATGTTCGTTTGTAATATCTATCCATTTCTTATGCCAAATGTCTTATATGCCAATGTGACTTAATTATTAATTATTCTATACACGGTTATTTTTTATCACCCTGGAAAATTTTAGGAACGCTTCAGGACACATCCAGTATTATAAAAAATATGAAATAAAAAATATACTTAAAAAAAAAATCTAAAAATGCTGCTCTTGACTAATGCAGCATTTTTTGGATTTTTTTGAAATTTAATATAAAATTAAGTAAGCGAGTAATTTTTTTCATCTAATACTATGTCGTGAAGCGTCCCTTAAATTTTTCAGGGTGATGTTGAATATGTTGCCAATCAATGCCTACATGGCTTACGGAAGATGATAGTATTGTTCTATTACGAAACAATATCAGAACTAGTAAGTACGATCCGATAGTTGAGGAGGTAGAGCTGCTTGACGTTAATCCATTTTATTCTCACGTCTGATCGCAAAGTGGAAGGGATAATACGGTTTCGGACAGACAACTAGCGCCTAGAGGAGAAAGCGCATTATTGCAAACTACGGAGACACCTGAAGTTGAACCAGAAGCAAGACCTCTATCACCTACCATACATTGGAGATAATATTAGATCCAGCTCGTGATTCTCAGGCTGAGTCAGGACATTTCGCCGATCTGGTAATGTCAGATACAACCGGACCTGTGAGAAGATCTACTCGGGAACGCCATGTTCCACGTTACTTGGCAGACTACATACAAAACTAAGCTGGGGACAATGATATAGACTTTTTTGTATGTTTGTAATATCTATCCATTTTTCTTATGCCAAATGTCTTATATGCCATTTTGACTTAATTATTAATTATATATGTTGTGTTTTAAGTTGAATAAACCCTATTTCTCTGGGATGCTTCTCTATTTATTTCATTACACTAAGTATATGTGTTTGAACATGACAGGTACAATTTGAAGCAAGTAGATCTGTACGGCTACAAGTATGGGCCCAACGGATCGTTCAGCGGGCTGGCGGGACTACTACAGCGCGGTGACGTGGAGGTGGGCGTGGCTTCCATGTTCATGCGCGTGGAACGTCTGGCCATCATGCACTTCAGTGCAGAAACGTTGGAGCTCAGGTCTCCGTAATAAAACAAAAGCTATACTATACCCCTTACCAGACTTGATATTCGAGTGTGTGGTACATTATTCTCCAGGGGGGCGTTTCTGTTTCGTCAGCCATCGCAGTCTGCAGTGAGCAACGTGTTCCTACTACCGTTTAGCCGCGGCGTGTGGGCGGCGAACTTAAGCGTATTCGCTGCAGCCGCTGCGTTGCTCGCGGCGCTCCGACCACGGCTGGCGCGCGCCGATGTGCAGTTGGTACAGCTCTCCGCACACGAGGCTGTCACCTTCACTGTAGGCACTATTTGCCAGCAAGGTGACCACTCAGCTTTCCGATCTTGGTTAGTATTGCTTCGCGATTGTGTCCTAACGCGTCATTTTATGGTCAGGGTCCTACATGAATCCGCAGGTGTTGTCGGCGCGCCTCGTGATGTTCGTGACGTTACTGGCGTCCGTGTTTACATTCACTGCCTACTCCGCAAAGATCGTGGCCATCTTGCAGACGCCCAGCGACGCCATCCAGACTATTGATGATCTGACTCGTTCACCAATGACCCTCGGCGTCCAAGAAACTACCTACAAACGGGTTTATTTCGCTGTGAGTAACATTATTTTAAGACATCAGAAAAAACAGTAGCGTGAAGATACTCCCTAATAACACGTAAATATGATATTTTGATCGCATTGTACGAGGGAAAAATTCTAAAAAAAACGATCACTCTAGTAAGCTTCATCAGTAAACAGTATCAAGAAAGAAACAAACATTGTATTAGAACCTGCCGACCTGTATTTATTGAAACCGCGCTGGAGTGCAAAACGACCCGCCCACGCATCGCCAGTACCGCATCAAGGGGCTGCCGCAGAGAGAGCGCGTATTACAGTTTGATAGATGGTGATATCGAACATTGTATTTATAGCCTACTGATGTGTATTTTTTTGAAACCATCCAGGAGAGCAACGACCCGGCCACGCAGCGCCTGTACCGCACCAAGGTGCTGCCGCAGGGAGACAGCGCGTACTACAGTTTGGTAGATGGTATCGAGCGCCTTCGCACCGGACTCTTTGCCTTTCAGGTTAGGTTAGGTTAGGTTAGGTTAGGATTCATTTTGCATTTAAAATATTGTGAAAGGCTAGCCAATTTAGCTTCAAAAATATCGACTGCCCAGTTAGGGAGTTAGGTAAGCTCACAGGAGTCCATTATATTTGGTAAGGTACTCGTACATTCGGCTAATGCCGAAAAACGTGGAATCAGAAAATTAAATATTTTACAAAACGCGGCGATTTTAATTGATATTGTATGTAACATTCACCTAGATGCCATTATTACTCGTTTCTCCGCGCAGATGCTTGCTATATGAGCAAGTAAGCGCATCCGAGCCGATATTTCTGTAAACGAGTGCTATTTTCTGCGTTTTTAGATTATCAGAATTATCCGAACATCGATAATTATGAAGTTTTAAGTTATTTAATTGATTGTTTTTTTAACCCGATAGATTTTCGTTTTAGTTTACCTACTACTAAGCTGGCTTAGTATACCGTAGCTGAAGTAAAAGAATTGCACTGAGGAGAAAATGTATCGAAAAATATTTTACAAGTTTTATTTTACAAGCACATATTAAATAACAGAATAACGGAGTAACGGTTGTTAAGACAACCGCGTAGATAGGTATCAGTATCACAAATTAGATAACGGATACGCATGTCATGGATGACCCGCAAGTGGACCTCATTTTCTAATACTTCCCCTCAGTTAGGGTCCATTCCAATTTTCTTTAATATCCCATTCAATCTGGGTCCAGGCAATGCCTTGTAAAAGCATCAGCCTCTAACTCTTCAGATTGCTTGTTTTCAAGCTTTACCTATATAGCCTTCAGACACTTTTTCTTTTATATGGTGCTCTGTTATATGTATATGTTTTGATCTATGTTCAACCAATGGATTTCTGGCTATATTTTATGCAGCTTGAATATCGTTAAATAAAATCATTTGCTCTTGTTTTATTCCAAGATCTTTAGCTAACTGTAGTAAACACATTGCTTCTTTACAAGTTTCAGTTAATGTGATATATATTCACTTTCTGCACTTGATAGAGCTACTGTTTTTTGTTTTTTTGCAACCAAACTTATTGCACCTCCTGCATAAATAAAACAGTATCCAGTACAAATTATGATCTTCGATCGCTAATGCATGTGGCCCAGTTGGCGTCTATGTAACCTTCAAATGACTTTCCATCGTTCTTGTAAGTTAAACCCATTTCTAGGGTTCCCTTTAAATAGCGCAACACTCTTTTTACATATTTAATATGCTCTTCTATGTAACAATTATCGAACTAGCTTAAGTATGAGACGGCAAACGCTATATCCGGCCTCGTTCCTATGGCGAGATACATTAAAACCCACCAACAAGATTTTGATAAGGTAAGTTATTTAATTTTGTTTTATACATGGTGTTTCATAATAACCAATAAATAATCAATTCTTTATCGAAAACCTATTATTGAAATGTGTTTACGCATAATGTCATTCAACACAAAATTTTCATGTAAGTCACAGACAAGATGATAATACTATGATATACGAGGGCGGGTCAAAAAGTTCGCGGTATGAGGGGCATAGAGGGGGGAAAAGTGACTTTTTACTACCTGCATTAGTTGTGACACTCATTAAGAGTATAAATACTAAGTTTCAAAAAAATAGGTCATAATTACCTGAGCTACACATCAATCAACAAGTCAATCCGGAAGAAAATTTGCAACATGGAGAAAATTGAGTTTCGCGCAGTCATCAAGTTCCTTACCAAACAAGGAAAACCTCCCCAGACTATTTTGGAAGAGATATCTTCTGTTTACGGGGACTCTTGCCCTGGTAAAACGTGTGCGTTCCCCCAGCAGGAAATTGTGTCCTAGGCTAAATTAAGTTTCATGAATAATTAGAGCGTAATTTGCTATAAATGTGCGCGAAATAAAAAATTTGTGCGCGTTTCCGTTTTGGAAAAAAATGAGAAAAACGAATCCTGCTGGGGTAACGTTTTTCCAGCAGGAAGATTTTAAACGAATAATCCGAGAGATAAATAATTTATATGAGCGGATAGCTTATATTTGTGCATAAATGTGCGCCAACAATGAAATTTGTGGGCCATCGGGTTTTACAGATATTTCGTTTCCTGCTGGGGTAACGTTTTGTTGAAACTTGTTTCTCCAAAACCATCGAATGTGCGCCCATTGAATAAAGATACATGAGTAGCTTTTAATTTGTGCCTATTTGTGACATAATTTGATTTTCAAAAATATTTACAGTTTACGAGTAATCGCGTATTGAAGAAAACTCGAAAAAAAATTATAGCGCTTAAATGAGAAAACATAGAAGCTCACTGAAAACGTTATTTGATTGGTCTTATTGTTTCGATCAAAAATAAAAAGTTTCATGAATCTGGGAATACGCGTTTTTAAATAATATAACTTTAACTTTAATTGGTTATAACGTCACTTTAAACTCAAAATGCACGAAACTGATTAATGCCAAGTTAAATGGGTATGAATCAAAAATTAGTGCATGTTCCAAAATATATGTCATGAAAATTTCAGCTTCATACATTTATTAATAAAGTAGATATAAACAAAAAACCAAAATATGGGCTAAGTTTATGGTTATCCGACTAAATACGAATGACCACCAAAAAGCGACGATTTCATACTTGTTGATGACATTCTATTCTTGAGAGTATTAAACAACAGTTGTTGTCGATACAGTCGCGTTCATAACGGCAATTGAGTTTTTGAGTTTATTGTCATTAATGTATCATTCATAGCAATTTTAGTACAAAATAAACTGCTGTGCTTTTGTTAGATAAGTTATCCAACGGATCAAGTAAAGAGCTTTGCGGCACACTAGACATAGACTTTACTGGAGGGAGACTCTGTACTAGGGTCGTCTGCTTAGGTACCTCCGTCTTATATATTCCTGCCGCAAAGCAGCAGTGCTTGCATTGCTGTGTTCCGGTTTGAAGGGTAAGATATGGCAGTGAAAATACTGGGTACTGTGACTTTACATCTGGTGTCACAAGTTGGCAACGAACGCTATGGTTCTTGTGGGGGTTGCAGTTTTGCTGCGAATCTCACAGGAGCTACATGTATTATAGGCGACTGTTACCACTTACCATCAGGTGGGCAGTTTGCTTGTTTGCCAACTTTCTGCAATAAATACGTATATATACTTAAACATATTATAAATAAATACGTCCTATATACGTATATTGCCATGCAACTGTTCAATGACATGATAATGTGGCGTTCTATTCTGATAATAGGTTACAGACGAATCGAAACTCAACCGGTGCGATCGACCAATCGGAGCGCTTATATTGCCATTCTACTGTCCGATGACCTGATAATGTGGCGGTCTGATTGGTCGATCGCTACGGTTCAGTTTCGATTTAGCTGTAACTTATTAGTAGAATTGGGTCTGTGATCTGCGGCCGTACCGCCTAATTCAAAGCGATCACTCGCTATCATTATCGTGACATTAGAACAATAGATTTAATGTCACCTGTGACATTAAAACTATTGTTCTAATGTCACGATAGCGATAGCGAGTGATCGCTATGAGTTAGGCGGTACGGTCGCGGGTGGTGATTCCCCTTGGGGACAAAACTCTTAGTTTGTTGTTCACTATAATAACAATGCTAATAGCATTGTCGTGTTCACACAATTAGAGATAAATAAGGCTCTCAGTTGCTGAAGAGCCCAGGTGAAGCTTGTTTCCACTTTCAGCCTTATCGTCACTGACCATCAGGTGAGATGAGGGCCAATATCTTGTTTTAATAAGCTTTTATTTAACTTGTAATGTTTGATTGTTGGTTTGGTTCAAATCCTGTAAGTCAAATTTAACCCACTTAACAGTTTTCGATTGAGCTGAAATTTTATACACCCCTTTAGTTCTAATAACAATGCAATTGTGTAAGTATAATTAGTATATTTGTAAACCAAAATGGCTGCCACAGCAAAATTGCGGATTACATATTTATGTACAATTCCCCCAATATGTGTTCAAATTAAAGACTTGACTTGTAAAATACTATTCACTATTAAAAAAAATTGAAATCCAAGATGGCCGCCGACACAAATAGCTGATAATATATTTTTGTACAATCCTCCCGAATATAAATATCAGATGAAAGAGTTTGACTGTCATTAAACGGCAAATTACATATTTACATATTAAAATGAGAAATATACAGAACACTGACAAAAAATATAAAATAAATTATTAAGATACCTTTTTTGAAAAAGCATTAAATACTCTAAAAAGAAACAGAACTAATAAATTCTTAGTAATATTATAAATTGAATATTACTTCAATTTATTACATTTCGCTGAACCGATGTACTATAGGTAGGTCTAACAAAATAATATAGGTATGTTTTTAAAAAATAGATCAACACACGGCGTTTATTAATTTAATGAGGTATTCATTTTTCATAAAAACATTGATAACTTTCATTTCAAATTAAAAACAATGCAATTAAAATACAAAATAAATATTTTACTCACACATGATATTGCTACATTTGGGGATTGTTACATCACGTTAAATCCGAATGATCACCATTGGATACACTGTATGTGCAACAAAAAAGATTCGATCACCAAAGAGCGGAATAGATTAGGACTTAGGTTGACTGGTAGATATCTCTATGAGAAATAAGTCCGCTTTTATATATACTGTTAGTTTTAAATGTATTTTTTTTAATGTGTGTGTACAATAAAGAATTATATATAATATAGAATGCGACAGTTAATCGCCTCAGATAGGAATGACAAGCACGCTTTCCACCCTATGCGAGTAATCTAGCTTTATAGCTACAAGAAAACAACTAACTACTTAGTGCCAGAGATGTAAATCGATTTAAATCTCTGCTTAGTGCCATCATTACCTACTTCACCTAGCGCCGTAGATTGATGTTTTGATTCTATTACATTAAAAAAGCAGTTTCTAAGCATTTAAATAATTTTGCTGTTGCAAATTTTATGTTCATAATATAAAAAGATACTTTATTGGTTTCCTATCTATTTCTATAACTTGACCATGTTTGTGTTTGTTTGCCTACACTTAATAAATTTTCAATATGCCTAATATTTATTTGATATCTTTTTATTTCCACTAAAAGAGGTCTATCTCCGTAATTGTAATATTATATAATGCTATGATTTATATAATATTACATAATATATAATATATTCACATAATATATAATATTACATTATTAGTTATCAATAGACGCACATTAAAGAAGTGTTTATTTTTAATAATATAGACAATAAACTCAAAAAAAGTAAATAAATTCATTTTTCCAAAACAGTTTTATAGCCGAGTGTACACAGACGTGACGTATTTAAACTTGTTAGTGGGTAAAATTAAGAATGTCATCAACAAGTATGAAACCGTCGCTTTTTGGTGGTCTTTCGAATTTTGTCGGATAACCAAAGAATTAGCCAATTTTTTGGTTTTTGTTTATATCTCCTTTAATACAAAATATATGATGCTGAAATTTTCATGATAAATAGTTCTGAATACGCTCTAATTTTTAGTCTATACCTATGTAATTTTGGTTTAGTCACTTTCTTGCATTGTGAGTTTACAGTGACGTTATCACCGATTAAAGTTAAAGTTTAATTATTCAAAAACGCGTACATGTAGATTCTTGAAACTTTTTATGTTTGTTAGTAATAATAAGACCATTCAAAAGTCGTTTTCAGTGAGCTTCTATGCTTTCTCATTTATGCGCTAGAATTTTCTTTCGAATTTCCTTCATTACGTGATTACTCCTAAACTGTAAATATTTTTGAAAATCAAATTATGTCACAAATAGGCACAAATTAAAATCTACTCGTGTATCTTTATTCAATGGGCGCACATTCGATGGTTTTGGAGAAACAAGTTTCAGCAAAACGTTACCCCAACAGGAAACGAAATATCTGTAAAACCCGATGGCCCACAAATTTCATTTTTGGCGCACATTTATGCACAAATATAAGCTATCCGCTCATATAAATTATTTATCTCTCGGATTATTCGTTTAAAATCTTCCTGCTGGAAAAACGTTACCCCAGCAGGATTCGTTTTTCTCATTTTATTCCAAAACGGAAAGGCGCACAATTTTTTTATTTCGCGCACATTTATAGCAAATTACGCTCTAATTATTCATGAAACTTAATTTGGCCTAGGACACAATTTCCTGCTGGGGGAACGCACACTGGTAAAACCATGGTTTACAAGTGGCACAACCTGTTTAAGCAAGGCAGGGATTCGATTGAAGATGATCCGAAGCCAGGGCGGCCTGTCGAGGCAACCACGGCAGAAAACGTCGAAAAACTTTAAAAAATCATATTGGAAGATGCCCGTTTAAAGAAGAAACAGCTTGCAGAAATGATTATCAGAGCTACAACCATTTTGAACATCCTACACGACCATCTTGGCATGTCAAAGGTGTGTGCAAGATGGGTGCCGAGAATGCTCACGCCACACCAGAAGCAGCGGCGAGTTGAGCGTTGTCGCGAGTTTTTAGCGCTCTGTGGTGAACAAAAGGATGAAGTTTTGAACCGAATTGTGACTGGAGATGAAACTTGGGTTCATCATTATGAGCCTGAGTCCAAACAAGACTCCATGCAGTGGCACAAAAAGGGCACATCACCTCCGAAGAAATTCAAAGTGTCTCCGTCGGCTGGAAAACTCATGGCTACTGTTTTCTGGGATTCAGAGGGAATCCTCCTTATTGATTATAAAGAAAAGGTCTCTATCACTGGAAAGTACTACGCTGCACTATTAGAACGTCTGCGAGATGCTGTGAGAGAAAAAAGACGGGGAAAATTGACTAAAGGTGTGCTTCTTTTGCACGACAATGCACCCGTGCACAAGGCGCAAGTTGCGATGGCTGCTGTTCAAAGAGTGGGCTTCGAAATCTTGGAACATCCTCCCTATAGCCCAGATTTAGCCCCAAGTGATTATTATTTGTTCCCAAAAATGAAAAAAGAGCTTCGAGGGAAGAAATTTTCCAGCGATGAAGAAGTGAAGAGCGCAATTTCGGCCTATTTTGACGACAAAGAGAAATCATATTTTTTCGAAGGTATTAATAAATTAATTGATAGGTAAAATGTATTAGAGTTAAGGGGGAATACATTGAGAAGGAAAAATAATTTTGTGTTTTTTTCTTACTTTTTACCCTCCATTCCGCGAACTTTTTGACCCACCCTCGTACATGAAAATTTTGGGTTGAATGACATTACGTGTAAACACATTTTATTAATTAGTTTTCGATAAAGAATTGATTATTTATTGGTTATTATGAAACACCGTGTATATTGTAGGACCTTTTATTAAGTTAATACCAGTTTCAATTGGTGTTCTACATAATTTACAGTCTTCTAAATTAAACTTTTTCAATAATTTCTTTATAATGTTCTGGCTGTGACATTTTAAAAGTTTTTGCTTCTTTATTGTTATCTATTTTATTTCCCAGTATTTGTTCAATTTTGAGCGCTCTCATTTTAAACTTTTGTAATTGTGATTTCTTTATTTTTTCCACGTTTTTCCTTTAAAATCAACATAGATTGCGGTGAGAATTTCATCTTTCTCTCCCCCTTTCGCATCGTATAGATCTATAGACACATGGATCTGCATATAATGAGAGAAAGTTCAAATCTTTAAGAGCTTTGTCAAGTTTCTCAAACCAATGGTGCTTGTTTTAACCCATATAAAGCTTTCTGCACTAGACATACTTTTTCTTTATTTTTGTTTGTTTTCAAATCTATAAGCATTTTTTTGCAGCTTCAGACTCATCATTATCATCTTGTATCAAATCACATATATATTTTTCAATATTTTTCTTATATATTTTTTCTTTTAGATCTCCATTTAGTAACATCTAACATTTCTATATTCATGACATTTTGTATTGCATTTGCCAGTAGGTACTGTCCTAATTGATCTTAGTTTTGACGTTTTGAGTCTGGCGAGAAAGTTTCATCGTAATCAACTCCTGGTATCTGATTATTTTATTTCAAACTAGAAGGTTAAATTTTTGTTTTAAGTTTCCAAGCGAGACGTTTTATTTTACATTTCAGTGAATTTCTTTTTCTGCATTAAATATGTTGTTACTGCATAAAATGTGATAAGGTACCTTACTTCGTGAATATCTTTCATGTTGAATCGTAATGATTCCATTAGGTACTATATGCATTTAGGTATATTATGCAAGTCTTTGATATAAATAGTCCTTTAGTAGGTTATACATTAAAGTAGAAGAACTGACCTTTACATTTGGAGTATTAACTACGTCATTTTAACGAGTTACTGAAAATACAAACATTTCATTGCCTCTTGAAAAACCCTATTGTCATTATCTGATTGCACCTTATGTTTGTTACAATTTGATTTCAAAGGCGTTTGATTTGAATAAACCCAAGTATCACGGTTTATCTAGAACAGTGGTTCTTAACCTTTTAGCACTATTACCGTGCTTTTAGTGACGAGGGACCATTACAATATCTGTCTAGCCATAGACCACCAACTCTAGACCACTATACGGTCATTATACAGTATATGAATAGAGGGTTGTTAGTTTTTGTTACCATGTATATAATATTATTTCTCGGATGGATTCGCGAACCACTTCGGTTGCTTCCAGGGCTCTCAAAAAAAGGAAGTGGACCATAGGCAGCAAAGATTACTTAAATTAATTATTTTAAGGTACTACACACAAAGCCGAAGTTTAAGTGGTGCTATATGTAGGTATTAAAATATGTTAAGTTGTGTATTGATAATAACCAAAAAAATATATATAATGTGCTACTGATACATTTAATGAATAATAGGCAATTATAATATTTATGGAAATAAGTGTAATTTTTGAGTTCAGTAAATCAATAAATAATGCTCTATTTTCAATATGGAGCGCGTATAGGTGGAGGAGAGTTCCGGCTACGACATCATAAGCCAGACGTTCACCGAGCGTGAAAAGTGTGGCCTGCAGCAGATCCAGGCGTACAAGCTGCCCATGGTGGCTGTACCCTTGCGCAGGTTCTCTGGGTACAGAGAGCTGTTTGGTGTAAGGTAATTAAGCAATAACCATGACGTATCTCAAAATATTATGCGTAGACAAGTCAATTTCTGATCTTTTCCTCGATTTCAATTAGCTATTAGCTGTGTAGTCTATTATCAGTCTAAAACTCATCTTTGATGATGTAATATGTGTAATTAATACATTTTCCGTCAATATATTTTGATTGCTATGATTGATATCAAACTGAAATCAGTAAATGACAGCTAACTAATAGTTTGCAGCTTTCACATTTTTCTCATCTTGAAATTTTTTGTATACTTCAACACATAAGGTAAGGAAGTGCTTGACAAGGTTAGCACTGTTGGTAGATTGCGGTGGCAGCGCGAGGTGGGTCTGATGGGGCGGCAACGGCGCGTGTACCTGTCGTCCAAACCACGTTGCGATGCTGACGGCGCAGGCTTCCTCAGCGTGGGTCTCGCTGATGTGCTTCCTGCTATACAGGTAGTACTGGGGCCTTAGCATGATCCCATAAATCAAGGTTCAAACAACACAGAAACAGATAAAAAATATATGTACAAAAATATTGAAATTAAAACAAGCAAAAAAGGGTGAATAAGTTGTATTATTATCAGTGGTGCAAACGAGACAGAGCCGTTTGAATAAAGAAAAGCATTGCCTTTTGCTTCTATTATTTAAAGTAAAAGCTTCGGATTTGATGAATAATGACTTGTGTAAATGCTCATACTTAAAAGTTAAGCAAAAGTATCTACCCCCTACGTTTTGTTTATTTTAATGATATGAATAAAGTATACTATTAGATATGAATAAAACGTTCCTCCTACTCAACTCTTAAAGTAAATGCTTCAAACTTAATGCATCTGGTGTGGTGTTGACTCATGCTGAATTGTTTGGTCGGATTCGAATCCCCATCCATTGCTGCATACATTTCTCTTTCCCACAAATTCAATACGATTTTTTTGTTTCCAGTTTTTTTGTTTTCAGTTTTTTTCTTCAGGCGTGTTTTTATATTATTGATATTTTTTAGGAGTTTCGCAGAATTTATATCTTTGCCAAAATACTTGCTGTACTTGTTTATTATGTTTCCTAAGGCCGCATCTTTTAACTTTTTTTATGTTTGGTGCAGGGACCTACAAAATTTTGAGGTCCGTGGTTTGGTGTTTGTGACTTATTCAAAACTTCCGGGTATTTTCGTAATTCTTTAGCAATAAATGCAAGCTCATTACAGCCTTCATTTTCATCATCACTACCTTCTGAATGACTCATTTTTATGTTAAAAAAAGAGATTGCTTTCAATAAATTTGAAAAATAACCTCAAATATAACGGAAAACTTGTCAACTTGTCATATGCTTTTCCTTCTGAGCAAAAGGCAAAGATTATTCATACAGCCATAAGTAAATACTTATACCTTTTTTATGAGTACGAGCAAATGCTTTTGCTTCTAGCTTATGTTCGTAAGGTTTCGCTCTGGTTTTATTCAAACGGCTCTAGTAGTTTCGTTTGCACCATTGATGGTGCAGGCCAATAGTGCAAATGAGACATCGTCATCGGGCACTGCTCGTGCTGCGTAAAACGCCATCTCGCTGTCATATTGTTTTGAGTGATCATGGTTAGGGGCCCTTTCTGCCTGGCAAATATTATCTTCATATTCTGCTATACATATATTATAGACGTATGATTGACAGAGATATCTATTTTAGAAATAATTTCCAAGAAGTATGTAGATAATGCAACAACATGATCTACGAGAAACTAGACTGTATAATGTTTAGAAAGTAAAACTCATTTTCAGGGACTCTACTTATTCCCTACCTGTAGCGGCAATTAAGTGTCGCTCTATCTGATATAGAACTTACCTATGTTGTGCGTGACGCAACTCTGTATATTGACAGAATCTGTATTAGAAAGAAAACTGTTCTGATGATTGAGGGCGATGCTGATGTGGTCCTCGGTTACCTTATTTGTTCAGTAGTCAATACATTTTTGTAAAATGTACCATTTTCTTTTCCTTTCCGTCATTGTTTTGAATTGACATTCGACTAAATTAAGCTCTTTTACCTTCTTTTCTGTGGAGAAAATCACAGATAAGAAAAGTAAGGTAGCCAGTTCCTCAGTTATCGAGGAGTTGCGATGAAGCCCGATTCCATTTTCAACATTATCATCACTCACCTTAAGGTGAAATAAAGGCCAAGCTTTCTTGTTGTGTATGAAAATAAAATGAAATAGACCCATAGGGCAGTTTTCTATATCTTTTACTAGTGAGACCGGCAGACGTTGTCCTGTCCGATTACAGCGCCACCTACCCGGTCCAGTTTAATTACGTATAAACCTTCCTTGAACCTATTCAAATACATGCAGAAAATTTCGTAAGAATCTGTCGAGCCGTTTCAGAGTTTATGCGAGAGATACACACAGCGTTTCATTTTAATATATAAGAAGAAGAAGAAGATTATTATCTTACCTTTTCTTTCCATTATGTTTCCGTTGCTCAATCCCAAGGAGTAATGTGTGAGAGTATGATATTTATTTACTGTTAGTTCCCTGTATAAGCATAAACTCAAACTCAAACTCAAAAATCTTTATTCAATATAGACCTTTACAGGCACTTATTGACGTCAAAAAAAAACATAAAAATCTTCAACCAAGAATCTAATTAACTAAATTATTTAATCCTTGTAATATATGTACACACACCCCAAGCATTATTAAGATGTGTGCAAATACAAGTCAAATGAAAAAAAAAATTGACTCTACACCTGTTCGGAAATTGGGAGAGCCTTCTCGAGAAGAACAGGCAAGAAACTCGGAAGGTCTTGTATTTTTTTTGTTTTAAAATGCCAACATTACAATATTATATTTAACAAACATTTTTTTTTTTTTAAATAATATAGAAATGCCTGGCGGAGTGAGTGGAACAGTTTCTGGAATGACATTTATCCCATTATCACAAAGTGTTAACACCCTTTGAACGTCAATTATCACATTTTTTGTCAATCCCAAGCAGTTTTATCTGTCATATAATCATACACTTTATAATATGCTTTTTTCATAAGTGCGCCCTTGATAGTGACTTTAAATTTATTCAAGTTAAGTGCTTTAATATTATTTGGGATTTTATTGTAGAAACGTACACAAAGGCCTTTGAAAGAATTATTAATTTTTTTAAGCCTAGTATTTGGTAACGCTAACATATTCTTTTGCATAGTATTTACTGAATGAATATTACTGTTTTTACAAAACGAATGTATCTTTTTATGAACATATACTATATTCTCGTAAATATATTGCGACGCGACGGTCATAATACCAATTTCTTTAAATTTTTCTCTCAAAGAGTCTCTTATTTTAAGGTTATAAATAGCACGAATAGCCCTTTTTTGCAGCACAAAAACAGTCTGAATGTCGGCAGCATTTCCCCACAGCAAAATGCCATACGACATCACACTATGAAAATAGGCAAAGTATACAAGTCTTGCTGTATCAACATCAGTCAGCTGACGTATTTTCCATACAGGCGTAGGCTGCAGAACTAAGTCTCTTCGACAATTTATCAATATGTGGGCCCCACTGAAGCTTTGAATGTAAAGTAATACCAAGAAATACTACGGTATCCACAAGGTTCACATTTTTATGCTTTATGTTAACAGTGGTGTGAACCTCTTTAACATTGGGTAAAACAAATTTTATACATTTAGTTTTCCCTTCATTGAGGCACAAGTTATTCGCATTAAACCAGTAAACTATTCTTGAGATTGAACTACAAATGTACTTTTGCACTCTCTAAACGTACGTTTTTATTAAGCAAAATGTTTATAATGCTCGCAAATAAGCCGAAAAAAAATATTTGAAATTTACAATATTTTGTTCAAATATTTAATTTTGTAAAATTCAAAGTCAAGTAATAATTTCCGACAATGACAGCCAGTACCCATAGTCAGTACATTGTAAATAGAAGTTCACGTTCTATATGAATCTCTCGGCTAACGAGGTGGAATATGTTGCATAATCTCCTACTAGCGAACCGGGTCAGGGAATCCTACTGGAAAGAGGGTTTTGCATACGCATTGAATTTGACAGATCCTGGCGGGCGGCGCATTATTGTCGATCCTGCTGCTTGGCGCCGAGATCATCGCGAGTCGGTGCCGTTGGTCGGGAGGTGAAACATTGTACATGATATAGCCTATGCAGATGAGATAAGGTCAAAGAAGCTTTCGTATTTAAATAATTATTATTATGTTGACTGAAAGCAGTATAAAGGATCAGCATTTTGGAAATTGGAAGGACGCTATACTAGAATCGTTTGCGCGGGTACCTACCTCTGTCTTAACTATTTCTGTTGGCAAGCATCGGTGCTTGCCCGGTATCTTATTAGAGCGTGCTATCTGCATGCATGCGTTTTAGAAGTGAAAGCGGGAACTTAGATAAATATTCCGTCACAGTATGTTGACGTGACGACATGGGTTCCAAACCCGTCCGAGTTGTTTCTTGTATTTATTAATTAATTAATTTATGATTCTAGATATATATTAATACTTTTTTTTATATAGGTCATTTGCAAGATCCAGTTTCGAGGCGTTCTCTTTCAATGAAAATATAAATTAAATTAGAACATCTTCAACCATCACAATTGATTTCCTAGGTAATAGAATAAATAGATGCACAATGCAGCGGTTGTTTTATTTCAAAATCGTGATGGAAGATTCATTTCATATTAGACGAGGATTCATTTGCACGCCGTATCCGGGGCCACACTGACGTCTGTCCTTGCCGACATGGTCTCTGGGACCGTCGGGTCCCGCGTTTATTGAATAATCGGCCGAACTTTGAAAGTCCGGCTGCAGCTTACACAGTCAACGTTTGACCTAGGGGCCGGGGGGTGGTAGTGGGACCGGATGCAGCTGAAAGGTCAATATGACACCAGTAAGGGTTAATCTTGAACCATTTCCGATAGATCGTCATTGGGAATGTGATTTTTCATATATACACGTGAGTAACAACACTAGCGCCAAATTGGATCCGTATTTTGAGAAAATTTAATAATACTTAGTTTGGTTCACTCAAAATCTGCACAATACGGGGTCAATTTGGAGCCAATGCGCAAAAATAAGCGTACGAAAAATCACAATCTCAATGCCGATCGATCGGATTCGGTTCAAGAGTAACCCTACAGACCCTGCTCTAATATTATAACTATATCAAACAAAGGAGTAGGTACAACCCGCTACGTATGCTTGTGCCTCTCTACTGTATCATTGGTACACGCTAAGAAAAAGCCAGTGTGGTAGTAGCCCTAAAGTTCCTAGTATTGGTGAGCCATAACACTAATACATTATTCTGAAAATTTCAATCTGTAGACCAGAATCGAGAAAGTCGATGACTCCATCCAACTACAATAATCCCACTCTCACGACAGCTTCCAGCTTATTTGAAAGTTTGCAGTGTTTGACAGCATTGTTGGATTGTGTGTAGAGGCTACGGGAGTTGGATAATATGCACGAATGGATACAATTATTAAAATAAAAACCGACTTCAAAAACACTGAGAAAAGTTATTTGTTGTAGTTGTCACCAACTTCAATAGGGAAGTGTGATGTTGTCTGTACCTATTCTTATATTATTATTAACTTTTCAGTGTTTTTGAAGTCAGTTTATATTATATTTTTTGTAAAATATATTTTTTTAAACTTTTTAGCGAATTAAATCTTTTTAGTGAAAGAAACCCAAATTTAATACCAGCTCACCAAACTGGTATTAAATTAGCGTTTCCCTCGATTTTCATGGGATCCTATCATCAGATCTTGACTTTCGTGACCTTGGAACCACCCCAGGAGTATACTGTATCAAATACAAAAAGAATTTTTCATTACTCATACTCCGAAAGTAGGTCTGAAGTTGCCTGAGGAGCGGGTAGAAAGTAATAGTTTTCAGCCCTAGGGAGAATCACCTTCAACTGACAGCTGCTGTCAAATTTTATTTTTTGGAAAATTTAGGGGCTTTCCTCGATTTTCGTGGGATCCCATCATCAGATCCTAACTTTGGTGACCATGAGACCACCCTTGGAATACACTCTAACGAATACAAAAATAATTTTGAAAATCGGTCCACAATTGGCGGCGTAATCGCGTAACATACACACAAAAAAACATACGCACCGAATTGAGAACCTCCTCCTTTTTTGAAGTGGGTTAAAAATGAAAATCGAGGGAAACCCTAATTTAATTACAGGTCACCGAAGGTGAGCTGGTATTATATTAGGGTTTCTTTCACTATAAAGACTTCATTCACTTAAAAGAAAAAAAGAAAAAATATTTTACAAAAAATAAAAACTGACTTAAAAAAAACTGAACAGTTAAAAATAATATAAGAATAGGTACAGACAACATCACACTTCTATATTGAAGTCGGTGCCAAACGATGATCTCTTAGAAAGTCTTAAAATTTGTCACCGACTTCAATATAGAAGTGTGATGTTGTCTGTAACTACATATTCTTATTTTATTTTTAACTTTTCAGTGTTTTTGAAGTCGGTTTTTATTTTTTGTAAAATATTTTTTCTTTTTTTCTTTTTAGTGAATGAAGTCTTTATAGTGAAAGAAACTCTAATATAATACCAGCTCACCTTCGGTGACCTGTTATTAAATTAGGGTTTCCCTCGATTTTCATGGGATCCCATTATCAGATCCTGACTTTGGTGACCTTGAGACCACCTCAGGAGTATATCGAATACAAAAAGAATTTTGAAAATCGGTCAACAATTGGCGGAGTAATCGCGTAACATATACACAAAACACGTTGGACACGTAAAAATTTAATGGTTTTCCTCGATTTTTATGGAATCCCATTATCAGGTCCCAACACCCTTGGAGTATCCTCTATCGAATACAAAAAGAATCATCAAAATTGGTTCATAAACGACGAAGTTATCCGCGAACAAACATAAAAAAGAAGCATAATAGGTATACGGTCGAATTGAGTAACCTCCTTTTTTCGAAGTCGGTTAATTAGGGTGGAAAAATTTTTCTCTAAAGATCTTAATAAATTGGATAATGGAATCTATTGGTAGATTTCCTAAGTCAGTTGTATACCTTATTGCTCAATGAATGTAGCTTTCTGAGTCGTTTTTTGAAATATGTTCAGTAATGATGGATTGATAAACCCATGCTTATTTGGCTAATGACTTTGGCATTGTCAAATAGTCACGACCTTTTGAAATATTCGCCATAATTGGGATAGATAGATTTAAATCGAGTCCAATTCTGATAATAGGCTGGTCAACAGCGCTTGCAGCCAGGCTCCACAATAGCTACTGAGCCGCGTTCGCGTACACCATGGACACAATCAACTTCATTTTGTCATTTTTTCTTTCGAAGAAATTGACATTATTGACAGCTTTCTTGTGCTGGGAACAAGGTAACTTCACATGTTAACTTCGGTTTCCTAAGGCTTACACTTCCCTATCGAAGTCATTTAATGAAAACACATTGATGCTTGAAGTCCGAGCCCTACTAGGCACATCAAACTTTAACCACTGCCATGGATATATATATGTTACGCTAACTGACCACGCTAAACAGATTGCAGATAGGCAGTTTGGGATGGCATGCACGACTACTTTCCCTACTGTCCCTTAAAAAAGATCTACCGGCCATGTGAATTTGATAAAAAGTCACGTCACAGGGCATCATCCTTTGGTGTGACTTTCAAAAGTATTGTACTTCAGTATTGAACGTCCTACTGTCTGACGACGTCCAGACAACTGCCAACTTATTTATGAGGACTACAGCTACTGGACTCGCTCTACAATGCTAGTAGCGTTTGTACTGCGCGTCTCGAATTCCTCGCTAGACACCTTCATGAAGGGATTTTCTGGCCCAGAGTATAGTGTATAGTTGCTTTCAAGTTATTGAGCAGTTTTGTGAGCCCGGCCAAACTAGCGGAGTTAACGTACACGGCGACAGTGTCGCAGGACCATCTGCAACCTAAAGTCAGTAGCAGCGAAGCGCTATTGGTTTCGGCAGAGACGACACCGGAACAAGGAAAGAGTGGCACGGTATATGTCACGGAATTGAAGAATATTTCAAGATTTTGCGAAATAATAATCAACATGACAATTTGCGTGACGTTTATGTATGTGAGGTAGGCAGATGGGTGTATTCAAAAAGATGCTGTCTTCATGAGGTTGCAAACTTGCTGTTCACAGTGCAGAATAATTGATGTCTACAAATAAATATAAACGAGAACGTGTCGGTGGCGCTATGAACTCGGCACTTGCCTTCCAATCGAAAGGTTAAGGCCGCCATGTGTACTAATGTGTTTTTCGAATTTAATATGTACATTTGTCTGACGCTCCTACGGTGAATGAAACATCGTGAGGCAACCTGCATACATCTGCGAAGAAATTCAAAGGTGTATGTGAAATCGACCAATCCGCACTGGGCCAGCGTGGTTGACAAAGGCCTAAAATCAACGTAAAGTGTTTTTAAGGGCATGTGCTGGAGCTGCAACGTCAGGGCGGATCGCGTGGCGTGCGGGTGCGGGTGACAGAGACGGGGGGAACGGGGGCGCAGCTGGCCGACCGCGACGGGCTACGCCGCGAAGGCGTGCTGCTGGACCTCAGCTGTCCGTACGCACCCAAACTGCTGCGACAGGTATACCGTTGTCCTCGGCTTTGCACCCTTCGACACCTTTGCCACCACTAACATACGTGTGTTACAGGCAACCGCTGCCCGGGCGTTCAACTACCGCTACTCCTGGCTGCTGCTTCATAATGCCAGCTTCGATCAGAGCATGGCGGACGATCTCCTGGCAGCCGTGGAAGTGCTGCCGGACGCAGACGTAATTTGGGCCACCGCTAATCTATTACTCGACGTGTACCGGGTGAAGTCCGGCGAGCCGCTAATTTTCACGCCATTGCCACTGGGCGTAGACAGCACACAGGAGAAT
Source organism: Schoenobius gigantellus (assembly GCA_963935595.1). Classification (NCBI taxonomy): domain Eukaryota; kingdom Metazoa; phylum Arthropoda; class Insecta; order Lepidoptera; family Crambidae; genus Schoenobius; species Schoenobius gigantellus. Next base: position 39,971,243 of record OZ012541.1, on the reverse strand, counting down.
CTTACGGCGCTGTGGGATGCCTTGCCGCCTGCCCCCACCAGAAGGAAGAACTTGAACAACGTCTACTTAAAAGCTGTGACAACAGTATGTACCTAAATGAAGTATTAATAACAATAGCGCACGCGCGCTCTACCATTTTACCACTATTTTTTAATATATTCCTAAAACATTATATGATCACTTCTAACTATTTTTGGTGATCACCACACGCCAAAAAACACTGCTGATCGCTTTAGCGTCTAGTGATTACAAACAACGATACTTGCCATTCTCGCAATATCGTTAAATAACAAAAAAATTCACTTGTGACAATCATTGAATTGACAAAATTAGTCGTTGATTGCAAGTTCGATATCGAGAGCGTTGTAACACTGTTTTTTCTTAAAATTTCATAAAACACTAATTTTGCAAAAACACTTTGGTTTCACTGTAGTTTTAACACAAATTTCACAACTAAAATCATAATTACAATAACTTTGTCAATTAATTTCACAATATCAATGTCAAGTGTCAACGTCAACGTCGTTTCACGTCACGTCAGTGACATTTGCAATTATCTTTGGTCATTATTCACTTTTTGCATAAACAAAATAAATCTCGCGTTTATCCTGGCCTTATTTACAAAGATAGTTTTTTTTCGCCCAAAATCCCGTGCTTCCATTTAGGTGGGTTGATTTTCTCAAAATTCGGAATTTGACATTTGGACCGTTTGTTTTGATCATTTCTATAGACATATTTTAATAAAATACACTTAAACTTATAGATCATATAATTATAGTTTCGTCGAATAGAATTTGGAAAGCATTCACAATTTGTTTAAGGTTAATTTTTCATTACGTTTTGTTTTTCAACTAAACATAACTTTAGCTGGAAATACTTATTGCATAGGTATTGTAGAATTTCGAAAGATCCGTATGTTGACTTGACACATCTTGAAGCAAGTTAAGAGTCTTACGAGTGTTATGAAATGAATTTGGTTTTAGGAGAGGTTCCGTCGCCAATACGGCGCTTAACATTCAGCAAACGGACCTCGGCTCCGTCGCTTCCACATAAACGCAAATCTGCGCGCAAGTGGAGCGTTGGTTTAGTCTATCGTCTAGGTTATGACTAGTCTGTGAGACATCGATCGAAGTAATTTGTTATTGATTTGAAGATCATAAAGTTTTTATATATTTATTTCGTAGGTATTTCTCTCGTTTTCCGTGTGAATTTAATTCGAAAAGCCACCCTGAATTTAACAAAGTGAGTTATTTTTGTTTTCAGCTTGAAGAGTAAAAGCTCAATCATATTTATAATCGCTGGCGCGCGATTCGGTGAATTAGTTGAATAAATACATTATATCAATAGATAATACTCCGCCCACACTAAGGTATCTAATTAACTTATTATATTTCATGATTTAAAACAGATTTTGTTAATTTTATTTTTATTTGTGGGTAAATTGATTATTAAATCAAACATATTACATTTCCAAAATTCGCCTTTTTCATCCCCTATTTCATTAAAAAACCTTGATAGTAAACGGCATCTTAGTGGGATTAAGGCATATATTGAGTAACACTTGCGAATTTCATGTTAAATTCTAAATTTTCACAATATTAAGTTTCACATCCTTCTTTGGCAAAGAACTCACAAATTAAGCTGTTTTCTTTTTATTAATAGCAATAATTATACACAAAATTGGTGCTCTCCCCTCCATAGGTCCTTTTTATTAACTAACCAATAAGACAATTTGTCGATTTATTAAAAATTATGTTTTAGAATTCATTTGCTATGTTTATTACATGAAGTTCAAATGTATTGACTGGGATTCCTTCAGAACTCAGTGTTAGACCCACTGACCTCAAGATCATAGGCATATTTAATTATATTTTTAACATAACACTGTGCTATGAATCTCCAGGGCAGTTCCCGGAGGCCGTAGGGCTCCGCTGCAACTAACCTACCTAATAACCTAATATCAAGGAGGAATTCTGTGGAATTACACAAATAATATTAGAAACAGAGAATAAGTTAAGAAATTGGAATATTATATCTCTGACCCGTGATCGCAGAAACTTAGCATTGAAGGTATGACCCACTAACAACCGCTCCGGGGAAGGCTACTAATTTCTTTTAAAAAAAAGGAAACCTATAACTATTTGTTCGTGTACTTTATTGCCCCTCATTTTGTAGTTTTGTACCCAATTTGAACCTGATTTTTACCTGCCGAGATTGATCAAACAAACCTGAACCATCCTGCCCTTGGCTTGTATTAAATAAAAATTTAGTTAAGTGCTTTGCATTGAGGGATTTTGTTAACTTCAGTAACATTATGCATAAGTGAATTACAACCATGTACCTACCAGAATAAAGCTTTTCATTTTGTATCGGACTAAAGGAATAAGTTTGTTTTTTTTTCCTTCAACTTTAAGATTTCCCTATATTACTACAATTTAGCAAGAAAAAGCATTACAGCGTATACCTCTGAAACTGAAAAAGGTTTTCCCATAATATCACGTATAATTAACGTTGAGTACCATTCCAGAATACGAATTTCCATTTGTTGACTTATTTTACAGATAACCCAGCCGCAACACTTCAAAGGGTGGACGGATTTAACGAAACGACACATTGACACTTTCCCCAAACTTACATATCCTATGATGATGTTGTGCGCTGAAGATTTAAATTTTCGGTACGTCAATAAGCAGCACTTGAAATTGTGTTCGTGGTTCACTGATGCATATATGGAACATGTTACTAAATACGATTTGTGCTATGTATGTATTAGTAAATTACTAAATATCATTTTGACCCTTCCAGGTACAATTTGAGACAAGTGGACCTGTATGGGGAAAAACATGGTCCAAATGGAACATTTGACGGGCTGGCGGGGTTGTTGCAGCGCAACGAAGTGGAAGTGGGTGTGTCCTCCATATTCATGCGCGTGGACCGTCTGTCAGTAATGCACTTCTGCGCTGAAACTTTAGAACTCAGGTCACTCAATAAATACAATGTCATACATATTACTTATTAGTTGTTTTGGAAAGTAGACGAGTGGCTACTAATCATCACTGCTGCTGTCACGTGTATAACCTTGCTTTTCAGAGGCGCGTTTATGTTTCGCCAGCCATCGCAGTCTGCGGTGAATAACGTGTTTTTGCTGCCGTTCAGCCGCGGCGTGTGGGCGGCGAGTTTTGGCGTATTCGCAGCGGCTGCAGCGTTACTCGCGACGCTCGGTCCGCAACTAGCTCGCGCCGACCTGCAATTGACACAGCTCTCTGCTCGCGAGGCCGTCACCTTCACCGTCGGCACTATTTGCCAGCAAGGTGACCGCCCTGACTTCCTATTTTGGTATTCGCTTCGTGATTGTACCTTAATGTTGTTGCGTGGCTAGGGTCGTACATGAACCCGCAGGTGCTGTCGGCGCGTCTGGTGATGTTCGTGACGTTGCTGGCATCCGTGTTTACGTTCACCGCCTACTCGGCCAAGATCGTCGCCATCCTGCAGACGCCCAGCAACGCCATCCAGACCATCGATGATCTCAGGCGTTCGTCTATGACTCTAGGCGTGCAAGAGACAACCTATAAACGAGTTTATTTTGCTGTAAGTTTTAGTATCACGAAAAAGAAGTAAAAAGAATTTTAGTAAAATTAAGCTAATTATCCATTTTAATTTTAGATGAATGTTTTGTTCAATCAAAGATTCATTCCATTCGACATGCTAGGTATTTCTAACGGTTATTATAATAATGTATGAGGATTACCTTTATAGGAAAGCAATGACCCGGCGACGCAGCGGCTATATCGCACTAAGCTGCTGCCGCTGGGTGATCGCGCATATCTCAGCGTCGTTGACGGGATTGCGCGCATGCGCACAGGACTCTTCGCGTTTCAGGTCCCTTATTCAACCAGTTTTTTATACTACTAAGGTAGCAAACAAGCATACGGCCCACCTGATGGTAAGCGGTTACTACACATTAGGGGTATAGCTTGCGCATTGCCGATTCTTTAAAAACTTTTTATACCCTTCTTGAAGAGCCCCACGCTGTAGTCTTTTGAGAAAACCTCGATAGGGTTTTAAGTTAGTTAGGTTAGTTTATTCCACGTCCTTAAGTTTTTTTTAGAGATTATGGGTAGACACTTGTCCTCATCTTGCCTGATGGTAAGCAAAGGTTGGGACTAAGGTGAAGCGTGCCTGTACTCATTAGGTACCGATTCACTCTAGTCCTGAAAAGACCCGGGTTGTAGTTGTAGTGAGGTGGGAACACAGAGGACGGCAAAGAATTCCATTCTTTTGCAGTACGCATTAAAAAAGTAGAAGCGAAACGCTTTGTGCGGAGCAGTGGAATTTCTACTACGTAGGGCCACCTCTACGTAGTCTTTGCCGTTCTCCGGGTGCCTCGGTAGTAAAAGGGAGAGAACAAGTGTAAGGAAATTCATTCCTCTGAAAGCGAACAGCACGGGACCATTTTGGTTCTAAGGTGAATTCCCTGCCGATAGCAAGTTGTGCGATAGTAGACACCGTTACATCTATCCAGCAATTCAGAATCTCTCCTATAGGTACTTATAAATTCTGTTCACGCATGATAGTGTAAGGTTTCCAATCCCGAGTCAGATTAATCATCGTCAGCGTCGGGGCAGTTTTTAAAACTGCCCCGAGGCAGCTGTTTATCTTTGGAAAAGCTGATTTTTTCCAATTTGCAACATTTAACTTTGTTTGCAGTAACTTGCATTAGTAGTTTGGTGGGTCGTATACTCGTTGGTCATCCATGTAATAGGTAGTACAGAACACCGCCTTAACTTAATTTTTTAGATTATCTTCTACTGTTATCAATGTGGAATCTGTAATCTCTTATATCAATCTGTAATCAACAAGTGAATTGATGTTATCAATGTGGGCGGGCAGCGCAGAAATGATCATTTTGGAGATACTTAGAGGAGGTAATGTGGTCTCTCGGGTGTAATGATGACGATGGATGTGCAGGTGGAAGAGAGTTCCGGCTACGACATAATTAGCAAGACGTACACTGAGCGCGAGAAGTGTGGTCTGCAGCAGATTAAGGCGTTCACGTTGCCAATGGTGGCAGTGCCGCTGCGCAAGCATTCCGGCTACCGGGAGCTGTTCAGTGTCCGGTAGGATATACAATATGGATAAAAAAATTTCTTTACAAAAAATAAAACCGACTTCAAAAACACTGAAAACTTAAAAATAATATAAGAATAGGTACAGACAACATCACACTTCTAAATTGAAGTCGGCGCCAAACGATGATCTAGAAAGTGTTAAAATTTGTCACGTCATCAAATAAATTGTGTCATTTCACATTTGACACAATTTATATGACATAAAAGCTTGTCGCGAGATTTACTTGTGTGTAGTAACTTAAAAGTACTTAAAAGAGTACTTTTAAGTTTTAAGTACCTACTCGTATTTACTTAGTTTGAAAATTGTTAAGGAGTAGGTATATAGCAAAACTTCCGATAAAAAATGTCGGTAGTTGGTACTAACTACGCAGGCCAATGGTGCACCGCCCGCCCTCCCTCAATCGCATGCGACAAAGGAATATCAATAATTAGTACCACACCAACATGCAAATACTTAGATTCGACGCGTTTCGCCACTCCACGTGGCATCATCAGGATGTTGTCGCCTTCGCTGCGCTCGGACGTCCGATTTCAGCTCAATTGGTTAAAGATATCTACTTCAAAATTGATTTTTTAGCATTAGAAGTACGCCATATTGGATTAATAGTGACATCACTTTATTTTTCAAGTTATTCTTAGCAAGACCTTTTATTTGATACCCATATCGTAGGAGTGCATCAAAAATAATTGGTCCGCCATCTTGGGTATGCCGCAATCTTGGATTTAGAATAACGTCACACAGTTAACCGTGCATTTTCATCCAAAGTGTGTGTGTACACAAAACTTCAGCTCAATCGGTTAAAGATATCTACTTCAAATTTGATTTTCATGCTTTAGAAGTCCGCCATATTGAATTAATAGTGACGTCACATTGTTTTTCGAGTTACTCGTAGCAAGACCTTTTATTTGATACCCATATTGTAGGGGTGCATTAAAAATAATTGGTCCGCTATCTTGGGTATGCCGCTATCTTGGATTTACGAGTAGAAAGACGTCACATAGTCAAACATGCATTGTCATCCAAACTGAATGAGTATACAAAATTTCAGCTCAATCGGTTAAAGATATCTGCTTCAAAATTGAGTTGCAAGATTTCACCCGAACATACATACTTACTTACATTGCAAGTTAAATAAAAGCTTATAAATGACTGAGTTCTGAGGTGAAACAAACATTTAAAAAAAACGAATTTGATAACCTCCTTTTTTGAAGTCGGTTAAAAAAGACCGTGGTTGGAAGAAAAGTACTACCCTTAATAATGATGATGGCAAATTTTACTAAAAGGAAACAATCCTTTATTTTCAAAAATAATTAAAACTGCATTTAAAGATTTTTGAAAAACCACCTACTTGAGCCGGGAATTAAACCGGTGAAATATGATAATAAACTATGTTGTTTAAAAGAAATCATCATTATGAATGACTCTTTCGGTAGGTATCATAAAATACAGGTTGTTTTTTTTTTCAAATTTAACCGATTCGAATCCCGGCTCAATCATGTGATTTTCCAAAAATTTTTAAATGCAGTTTTAATTATTTTTGAAAATAAGGGAACGTTTTCTTTCACTAAAATTTGCCATTCCACACTGTATAATACCGAAAGCTCATAATGTCTGTTCTTGGTTCTTGTAGTACAAGTGTAAAGCTTGTGTTGTTAACTGCACGTATGTTCTGTGTTATATTTTATAGTCTGCGAAAGAGAACTGAGTGGGAAGTCTTATTTTTTTTTTGTTTAGCTGATTAGGTATACATCAGTGCACGTATCGCTTGCATCTCATTTAGCGTACCCTTCATTTTGCACTAAATGATTAGAAATGATTCATCAAAGGGGTTTTTATGATGTACGGATTACGTACGTTGTACATTCATCTAGTAGAAAAATTGTACCAATACTCTAGGAATGTGCGGAAAATAAGCGTATTATAGTTAGTCAGGCGAACGCAGGAAAACTATCACCAAACATACCTAATAATAATAATAGGTGTAAGTAGTCTTGCTAAAAGTGTTATGGGCCATCTCTGCGATACTCAGGTTGCGGTGGCAGCGTGAGGTAGGGCTGATGAGGAGGCAGCGGCACGTCTGGATGTCTTCGAAGCCGCGCTGTGACGCAGAGGGTGCCGGTTTTCTCAGCGTGGGCATCGTCGATGTGCTTCCGGCAGTGCAGGTTTTTCTCAATATAGTTCCGAAATCTGGTTGACGGGTTGTATTCTGTGCACTAAACTACACATTTTCTTACCATTTGAGGGAGACTTTTATCATACTAAGTGTCAACTTTTTAATAGTCAGATAACTTTTATTCTAGAAATAAATATAACAGATTGACAGTTTTTAAATGTAGAATCTGTCAAATCACCATATTTATTCTACAGTTAAAGGTTATCTGATGGTAATAATTGGCCCTTATTCGATTAAACGTTAGAATTAGTTATACCCCTCTTTCGCGATTTTATTAACTAAAAATTTAAGTGACCGTTGCGTTTACTTTGAAAACATAATAAACATCCGCAAAATAAAAACAAACGAGACATTGGTCTTAGCGCAAAATGATGTAAGTTAATCGGTTTGGCATACGTCAACCTATTCATGATCACTAACCAAGAGATTATTGGCAAGATCACTCCTAAGGCTCCTGACTGTAGCTATCAGGCAGAAAATTTTGATGTTTAGCAGGTTGACGATTATATGTATTTAGTCAACGCAATTGACAAATATTTAGACAGTTTGTTATTGTCCATAGTGCTCATTTGTTTTTGTACATAGACATGGAGTAAATTGGGGGTCTCGGTTGTCTTCTACCTGTCCCACCACGTTGGTCCAGTATGCTGTTGATAAGGGAACGCCAGAGTCTCCTCTGTTAATCGTCAGGCAAGTTAAACCGCGAGCAGGTAAGAATTGGCTTGGGTCCCATAGCATGTTGATCAGATTCTGTTGTTGTTATTCTATAACTCAATTTTAATTAATTATATTGTTTATTTGAGACAATTTGTGTAATAATTATTTTAATTATTATATTCAATTTCTTAGGTGTTAGCGGGAGGTGCGCTACTGTCGGTTGTCTTACTGGGTATGGAGATTGTCGCTAGCCGCTGTCGTACGTAGGTATGTAAACTGCACCTTTTTTTTTCCTCGCGGGGAAATGCGCAACCGCACCGTACCCACCGTTGGCTAGACGGCGAGCGTGTGTGGGGATCTCCCGGCAGAGTACCAGGCCTACCCACTAAAACCCCTCGGTGTTCTCCCTGCCCTTTAGGGCGCGTGTAGTAGGGTCCACAATGCGACACCACTACTCACATGTAAACTGCACCTGATGGGACATGACAATAAAGCTTAATGTGTGCGTGAGTGTCACTTGCAAATTATCAGTTACAGAGGAACAAGCCACCATTAGCTTCCTTCCACCAGGGGAATCATTAGATCTAAAACGTGCATCAATAGGATGTGTTAGGCTATGCTATTATATTAAAAACATAGTTGGGAATCTCTACGCAATGTTGATATATTTCTTGCAGAGTCATAGAGACCCACGTTGGGCGCCAACATAACGCAGACGGTACAGAATGTACTGAAGTGACATGACGGATATGAAACATCACTTAAATGCTTACGTTGTTAGTACTGTAACTGCAATGACTTAATTATATTAAAACTTCTGATAAAATCCCACGTTGTGCGCCACTTTGATGTAGTTAATGAACTAACTTACTTCTACATATACAGGACTACCAATACAAAGACATAAGTACACACGCAGCATTAAATTCTATTGAAAAAAGCTTATTGCAACGAATACGGTAGTTGACACGGTCTAGCATTAACAAAAATAGGTTTAATAAAATGATTATGTGAATGCATTTTTTTAACTCTCAGCTCACCCCTTCTTCGCACGGGTAGCATAGCTTTTTATTTTGGGGCCATTACATTAGCCAATCAAAGTATGAATTGTACACCTATACTTTACTGGCGAGTTACTATGTGTCTTCTGGTGAAAAACATAAAAATCTGGTAGCCGAGTAAGTAGCTATTACATTAAGGTTCTCAAACTATGCAACGTATCTTCGTTACTTGTGTATTTTAAAATTACCTTTGATTAAAAGTAGTAGTTATAAAAAACTACGAAGTATCAACCTCTCTTAACACTTATTTAAAACTAATTTAAAAAAACAAAAGACGTTTATCCCTAAAGTAATATATATTTTATACATTTTTTTTGTGAATAAATATATTAACTGTCTTGAACTTAGAACTTCGCGCGCAATACATTTTTTAATTTTTTTCACAATTTTTTACTGAGCCACCGCGACTCGCATAATCAGGGGCTCTATTTTTTAATCATTCATCTGGCGTCTTGCACTCGTCAAGCGTCGTCTTCGCTCGATTTTACTCTTTTTCTTATATTTTATAGGATAAAATCAAAATGATATTGATATCCGCTGTAATATTAGATTTTCATCGAAAACAAAATAACAATCAGTAGAAATCGAGCGCAGACAACGCTCGATGAATGCTCGACGCCAGGCGAATGATTCAAAAATAGGGCCTCAGTTCTCTTTGATTCCTCCAGCAAACTTCATCTAGGCGCCGACTCGTACGGAGCGTTGCAACTTTCAATTTTCACTATTACTGGAACTACATCTAAAGCTAACCTTGCTAAGCCAAAAACGATAATTAATGACAACACCCCTTAATTTCCCACGATATGTAATTCTCTTTCCGTACCGGACTAGTTATACACCCATGTAGATCCGTCACTAGTCAGTTAGAAGAACAGGGCGAAACAGACGAGCATCGTGACGAGCAGCGTGGCGGCTGTGATGTAGTCGATGAGCTGCGCTAGTGCCATCCAAGCATTGCGTGCTCCACCCGATTCCTGAATAAAATGTTTTTATTTTCATTGCTTAAAAAATTGGCAAAAAAACGAACTTCCCACTGAACACCTTACGGTGCGAATACTACAATTACCTATCGCACATGTGGGGCAAAATAACTTCATCATCATCACAGCTCATATACGTCCCCACCGAAGGGCTAGAGCCTACCCTAAGTTACCCGCGAGTGTCGAGACCTTAGTTAACCGCGCTGGTCCAGTGCGGATTGGTCGACATCACATACACCTTTGAATTTCTCTTTTCTTTATTCTTTATTCTTTATTGTGCATGAAATTCAGGTACATAATGCAGATCACATTGCATACAAAGAAAGAACACCAAAAATCTATCTTCACAGACGTATACACAAGATAATAATTAGATACAGAACAATACAGAACTATTTCTATTTCACCCATTGACGTAATATAACATATATTACGTCAATGGGTGAAATAGATGATAATGATTTCACAAAATAATTACAAATAGTAAGTCTTAAATTATCATAGGTGAATTAATCTATTTATAATTAAAATATTCCGGAGTACTATAGAAACATCTTTCAGCAAGCCAATATTTTAGTAATTTTCTAAATTTGTGATATTTGTGATTTTTGAACGAATCTGGCAAATTGTTATATATTTTTATGCACATTATAAAACCATTGTTACTAACAACGCTAAGATTTGTTTTTGGTCTATAAAGCTTGTTTTTGTATTTCGATCTTAACTGACGATTACTAATTTCCTGGTTTTGTTGAAAGAGGCTTCGATGTTTGTGTACAAACAAACACATATCCATTATATATAAACAGGGCAATGTTAAGAGCAAATGTATGCAGTTTGCTCACGATGTTTTCCTTCACCGTAGGAGCATCGGATAAATATGAAATTCGAAAACGAAAAACACATTGGTACATGGCGCGATCGAACCTCGGACCTCCTGGGGCCTAACCATGACCGCTTATAGCATGGTTAAAACAATATTGAAGCAGAGACACCGCTCTTGCTGCGTATAGCGCCATCCCGCTCTCAGCGCGGTTTTAATATTGTTTTGGGCGATCATGGTGAGGGGGCTGATTAGAAAACCACTGCCCAGTCCACAGCGTCTTTAACATTATATCTATACAAATAAATAAAATTGAAGTGTCTGTTTGTAATGTCATAATAACAAGTTTTTACTAAATTGGTATGAATGTATATCGGGTACCAATAACAAAAAGAGAATTTTTTTTTTGTCTGTCTGTCTGTCTGTTTGTTCCCGCTAATCTCCGGAACGGCTGGACCGATTTTGACAGGACTTTCACTAATAGATAGCTAATTATATAAGGTATAACATAAGCTTATCAAGATCTTTAAAAAATTGCCTACAAAAATCAAAATGCTGGCAAAAATTACTATTCCACGCGGACGAAATCGCGGGCACAGCTAGTATCATATAAGATTGGTCACTTTTTAACCAACGAATCAGTAATCAAAATTTTGTAGTCATATGTCATGTTCTATCTATGTCATATATGATCGAAGGACACAGGAAGGATTGTGGCCAAGTGTTAGGATGTAGCCTACCTCGTCGCGGGGCTTGCAGCAGTGGGGTAGCGAGGCTACAGCGGCGGCTAGCGCGGGCGGCGGACGGCCGGCGCGGGGCAGCCGAGCGCTGAGCGCTGCCACCACCGCCGCGCCGCCCGCCGCAGCGCACGCCACGCTCAGCGCCGCCACCGCACCCGGCGCGTGTGAACCACCGTTGACGCGCCACGCTGCGCTGCTTAGCCTGCCGAAGATTGTTAAATCCGCCATGAATGAGACTGAGATTAGGCTCAGGATCATACAACGTGATATTAGTACAACCTGTTTTTTATATAGCTTGTTTGCTATCAATGTTTTCGCGATTTCTAGATTGGTCCTACTTATAGTAAAAGATCTTAATTTTGCTTGTCTGAACAAGCCCACAAAATTTGGCTCCTGCTTAAAAAAATAACTCGGTATGTGTGGGTATGTTTAGGTTTTGTTTAGGGATCTCATATTGCCTTAAGGCCTGGATGGAGTGTTCGGTACTGTCGCCGAGTACATCAGCACTTGCTGTGTAGCTATTTTCATCGCAGAGTCTTAGGGCTGGTAGCTCCGACGGTTGGGCCGGCCAGGGTCAACCCCGGCTCCCGCGCGAGGATGGTCGAAGCTACAGCCTCCCACTAACAACCTCTGACTCCCACAACCTGATATTAGTTTATTCAGAACCGAGAGTGAAATCGATTTCAACAAAACAAAGTAATAATGACCTGATTTATCGTTAACCAGGAAACAGAGAAATCCAAAAGCTTAGTCAAAATCGAGGGTAAAATCGATTTCACTAAAACAAAGTAAAGACCACCTGTTTTTAATCATTAACTAGGAAACAGGGAAACCCAAAAGCTCTGTAAGTTCTTTCTCACTGGAAGTCAATAATAAAACAATAAAATCGGATTGCAGTTACCAATGCGTTTGAACACTTCTTCTCCCACATACCCATCTTCTCCTGTAGCCATCTTTGAACAAAGTGTAGAGAAGTGTAACAGGAGTTTCAAATTTTGTCACATTGATGCCCACACTATTCTAAAAACATTAAGAATAATCAGTATAAAAAAAACTAAATAAAGATCTTTGAGGTATTTTAACCCACTCAATCAAATCTGTAATAAAGGAACTTGCTCTGCAAATTGTGTTCATTTTTAATAAATGTACTGATGGAGGTATCTTTCCTGACCTAATGAAGAATAGCAAGGTAACAGATGATCCTTTTTTCATATTAGGTCCTCTTACATTGGCGTTTTGTATGGGAGGAACTTAAAGTCGATTTTTTGAAATATAATATATTTATTCAATCAAAGTATGTACCATTGCTATCTATGCACTTTTGCCATCTCATAGGTAGTTCATCGATCCCGATCGTGACAATAGTAATGACCATTGGTTAGGCAATTACGTGGTTAATAGTAGAAATTGTAATGCAAATAAGTTAAACATCGTCAAGAAAATAAAAAAATATATCAAATTAAATAAATACATAAAGAAAACCCAAAAATAATAAATAAGCATAAAAACATACAAAAATATAAATTGTATAGGAACGCGCGAAAACAGTGTAAAATAAACTACAAGAAGTTAAAGGAGTATCTCAAAAAAATAAATGTCAATATGAATTAGACAAAAATAAGTGACTTAGACCTAATTTCACCAAATTCGACGTAATCGTTCATTAACAAATGTCTCTTTAAAATTAACAAGTCTGTTAAAATACATTTTCAAACCATTCACTCAATTTGCAAGCCGACCAAATGAAAATACCATAATTTGTCACTTCATTGTATGGCCAGTGTGTACAAATTTCATTAGTTGTGTAGTATGTACGTCACTTGGCGTATAATGCGACTGAATTAAAACTATCGTTCTTCTTGTGCAACCTCAATGCAAACGTGTCCATTTAAATTTTGCCAGTTCAAACGTCAACAATTAAAAAATAAATAAATGTTTTTGTGATTTTGTGGATTTTGTTGTGGAGGCAAAGGATATTGTAAAAACAATGTCGAAAAAAATGCACGGCCCTAATTTCTCCGTTAACGAGAGAGAGATTCTTATGTGAGAAGTAGATTTGCTTGTTCTGCAGTAGTCTCCTACTGTTATTTGTTGCGAACCCGTTGCATAGTATCTCAACGTCAATACGAGTAGAAGTTGATTAATAGGTGAAATAAAGTCATTCCTATAACATAAATGAATTGAAGCTATATTATTTTGCAATTAATTATGGTAACTTATAAAATTACTTACTGTCTGTAACGAGCAGATGTAGCATTTACCATCAGGTAGATCCACGATCCTGCTCAGCATACGTCACAATATGTATTCAATAAAAGAAACTAGGTATTTACCGATCTGATGGATATTCAAGATTTTCTTCAATTACCTAATTCCAACACAAATAAAGTCGATTGTTTAGTTAAACGAAACCTTGTGCAAAAATCGACATCGTCATATTCTTCGAAATAATTATGCCGCTCTTTAAAAATTCTCGGACGTCGCACAATATTGTCCAAATTATCTACATTTTCAAGAATATTTTCATTTTGATAAACGAAATTATACGCTGCGTCAATTTTGACAATACACTAATCGTCTGTTACTGATTTAACGGACCTATAGAGCAGTAATTAAATTTAACAGCCCATCAAGAAAATTAATCCTTCGTTATGACGTGGTGGAACACTCGATAACTTTAACAGTCTGTTACCAAACTAACAGGGCATTAATATAACTAACAATGAATGGTGAAATTAGGTCTTAGAATTATCTCTTAACAAAATGTATGAAAACATAATGGATGTGTCTAATAAGCAATTAAATTACCAAAAAAGGGCAGCAAATGATGTGGTTGATATGTGCAGCTATAATATTGATAGGTTTGAGTCGTTTGATAGAAAACAAAGATGTAAATGTATGACACAGCATTTATTTGATCAAAAGCATGACGTTGATAGTCAAACAATGAATCCGGAGGAGGGTGAAGGCTTTTTGCTGTCATTGCAAAATACCTCTCCCCCTTCTTCTGTAGCCACACTGCCTATTAATACTGACGGAACTAGGCCGTCAGTCCACAAAAATGAGCCATTGCCAAGTACTCTCTTTTATTCAAATGATGTTGGGAAAGGATTTGGCTCAGCATTAAACTACCATTTGAATGGTAAGGTATTAAATACATGTGTACCTGGGGCTACACTAAATCAACTTGTGAGCGCTGCCTGTAAGGCTCCCCTTGACAAAAATGCAAATGTCGTGTTTTTCTTTGGAAATAGCTCTGATATACAAACAAAGGACTTAGTTAAGTGTTTCACCCAGTTATTAGATCTTAAATGTAAAAAGATTACTTGGTTTGCATTTCCTTATTGTACATCATTTTCCTCTTCTCAAAATGACAAAATTTATAAATTAAATAAGACCTTACATCATTTGATCAGTCGTCATAGTGAAGGCTTTCAATTATTTGACATTAATTTATTTAATAATAGAATTAAGTTGACGAAGGATTACATATGTATCTGGATAGACGATCTATAAATCATTTATCTTCTGTCTTAGCTCATAATTTAATTAACGCGTACATTGACAACTCAGTGCCTATTAGTAAGGTTAATTCTATTAGACCTGAGACTAATCATTTTTTAGTGATGTAAATATGACCGATGAAAAGTGTACAAATTTATTAACTTTGGTTTATCAAAACGTAAATCGCTTTTCTGGTAAAATTATGGACGTTGAATTGTTACTAGATAAATTTAATATCGATGTATTATGCTTGACAGAAACTTGGCAAAACCGGAAACAATGTGCTTTAATATAAAAAACTACAAAATTGCCAGTATATTTAATAGAGTGTCAGCTATGGGTGGAGGTTGTCTTTTACTGGTTAAAGATTCTGTTACTTATAAAGAACGTAAGGATCTTGTTAGGTATTCTGTTGAACGTGTTTGTGAGGTTGCTGGTGCGGAAATAGAGGAGTTTCTTGTACTTTGTGTCTATCGACCGCCATCAGGAAATTTCAGCTCATTCATTGGTGTCTTAGAGGACATATTGAACAAGGTGTCTAACAATACTAAGCCGCTTATTATTTGCGGTGATTTCAATATAAATCTTCTCAGTGAGTCGAATGAAAAGATAGCTTGATAACGTTGTTAAAGTGTTTTAACTTAGAATGTATCTTCAACGAAGCAACTCGAATAACCCCTAACTCTTCAACTTGCATTCACAATGTTATCGTGAATTGTAGAATTAAAAGTAAGTCTTTGATAAGTGGGATACCATCTGATCACAAAGGACTAAAAATAGAAATAGAAATTAATGGTGATAGGACACAAAACAAAATTATTAGTTATAGGCCTTTGACGAAAAATAACTTGATTAAGTTTAGAGAAAATATTTCAACATCCCTAACGTCTGCTTATTTTAATTTTGATAACCCAAATGAATCTTATAATACATTATTTATGACAATAAAAAAGAATTTGATAAAACATTTAAGGTTAAACAAATAAAACTAAAGGAAAAAATGTTTTTAACCACTGGGCAACAAAAGGTATAAGTAGAGAAAACTTATATGACTTGTACGACAAAAAATCCTATATATTTAATTCTGAGTTTCAAGAATATGTCAGGCAATATTCAAAAATTTTTAAAAGTGTTTGCAGACAAGCAAAATCAGATTACATTAGAGAGAAAATCATTAAAGCAAACAATAAAATTAAAACAACATGGTCAATCATCAATGAAGAGACTGGCAAAACCCAAAAAAAAGAGGCAAACATAACATTAAAAATAGTAAACAGGTTAATTGAAAATAAAAAAGAAGTAGCTAACATCTTTAATACTTTCACATAAATTCTTCTCCTGAACTTGCTGAAAGTATTTTAAGTGATAGTTTTGGTAAGGTATTAACATGTTTTGAATTTAGGAAAATTAATAAAATAGATATTATTAAAGCTTATAAAATGTTAAAAAAGAAGAAGACTGAAGATATTTGGGGGATATCCGTATTAGTGATAGAACCAGTAATAGACCTTATAGCACCTGTACTAGCTATAATATTTAATCGATGTATAGAGGTGGGTGTTTTTCCTGATTTGATGAAAGAAAGTAGGGTAGCTTCAATATTTAAGTCAGGAGATACACACGATCCTTCTAACTATCGACCAGTATCTGTGCTACCTGTATTAAGTAAAATATTCGAACGAATAATTTATTCTCAATTGGATACCCATTTTAAGTCAAACAAAATATTGCACAAAAACCAATTTGGATTTACAAAAGGACTATCAACTACAGATGCAGGGGCTAAATTAATATATAATATTTTAAAAAATTGGGAAAAAAGGTGTGACTCGGTAGGAATTTTTTGTGACCAATCCAAAGCTTTCGATTGTGTTGATCATGAGATTTTAATTCGAAAGTTAAATTGTTACGGTATTGGTGGTGTTGCTTTAGAAGTGATGAAATCGTTTCTCTCGGATAGAACGCAAAAAATTGGGCTAAAGGGGGTTGTCTCGGATGGTTCATCGGTTGAGATGGGAGTACCACAGGGATCGATTTTGTTTTGAATTTAGGAAAATTAATAAAATAGATATTATTAAAGCTTATAAAATGTTAAAAAAGAAGAAGACTGAAGATATTTGGGGGATATCCGTATTAGTGATAGAACCAGTAATAGACCTTATAGCACCTGTACTAGCTATAATATTTAATCGATGTATAGAGGTGGGTGTTTTTCCTGATTTGATGAAAGAAAGTAGGGTAGCTTCAATATTTAAGTCAGGAGATACACACGATCCTTCTAACTATCGACCAGTATCTGTGCTACCTGTATTAAGTAAAATATTCGAACGAATAATTTATTCTCAATTGGATACCCATTTTAAGTCAAACAAAATATTGCACAAAAACCAATTTGGATTTACAAAAGGACTATCAACTACAGATGCAGGGGCTAAATTAATATATAATATTTTTAAAAATTGGGAAAAAAGGTGTGACTCGGTAGGAATTTTTTGTGACCAATCCAAAGCGTTCGATTGTGTTGATCATGAGATTTTAATTCGAAAATTAAATTGTTACGGTATTGGTGGTGTTGCTTTAGAAGTGATGAAATCGTTTCTCTCGGATAGAACGCAAAAAATTGGGCTAAAGGGGGTTGTCTCGGATGGTTCATCGGTTGAGATGGGAGTACCACAGGGATCGATTTTGGGCCATTTTTATTTCTTGTTTATCTATATGACCTTTTTTTAATGGTGAAGGATATGTCGGACATCGTATTATTTGCAGACGATACTTCGTTGATTTTTTCTTTAGATAGATTAAATGTCAAACATAGTGAAAGGCATATTAATAACACTCTAAAAGAAGTCTCTCATTGGTTTTCTTTAAATAATTTAGTTTTTAATGTAAAGAAAACTAAATGTGTTAGATTCCTGCTTCCAAATACAAAAAATAGTACTATAAATATTGAACTAGACGGAAATAATTTAGAAATAGTTGATAATACTACTTTCTTGGGTATAAATGTAGACTCTAAAAAAAATTACAATGGAAGCCACATTTAGAAATCTTGGCAAAAAAATTAAGTTCGGCTGCATATGCAGTAAAAACAATTAGGAACTTAACAGATGAGACGACTGCAAGATTGGTTTACTTTGCGTATTTTCATAGTGTCATGTCGTACGGTGTTTTACTGTGGGGATCTGCAGCTGATGTCGAAACAATTTTTATATTACAGAAACGGGCTGTACGATTTATTTATAAAATGAAGCCTCGTGACTCCTTAAGAAATAAATTCAAAGAAATTGATATTCTGACATTGCCATCTCTCTATATTTATGAAAATATAATATATAACCGCAAAAATATACATAACTTTAAAAAGAGATGTGACGTTATGGATTTGAATACTAGAAGCAAAAATAAATTAGTGGTCCCGGATCTACGACTTGCAAAGAGTAAAAATTCATTTATAGGGAATAGCGTAAGGTTTTACAATAAAATACCTGACGAACTCTTAATTATGACGGATACATAATTTAACCAAAAAATTTAAACAAAATTAATTGCTAAAGCATATTATAGGGTACAAGACTTCGTCTAAGACAAACATCCCTGGCAATGAGTGCTACATGTTAATGTAGTTATTACAGACGATGGTTTTAACTAGTAATAGTTAATATTTTCTACTCAGTTGTTTTTTTTTATTTTATTTAAATCAAGTTACCAACTCGTGTTCCTTTTTGTTTTTATGACGTCAATGAGTGCTTTTTTAAGCCTACATTGATAAAAAATATGACTAATGACTAATTACTAAAATATCCATTCGGACGGGATTCAATAAATTCTTTGAAGGCGGTTTGGACTGCCCCATCGGATTTGAATTTTTTCCCTTTCAAGAAGTTATCCAAATTTCGAAAAAAATGGTAATCTGTTAGAGCAGGGTCCGGAGAGTACGGTGGATGTCAGACATTCCAATGGGTGCGCATTTTCTTACAATTGAAATTCAATGGTGTATGTGAAGTCGACCAATCCGCACTGGGCCAGCGTGGTTGACTAAGGCCTAATCACCCTAACATAGGGTAGGCTCGAACCCCTCGGTGGGGACGTATATGAGCTGTGATGATGAAGATTAAGTTCAATGAGCATGTCATCCCGGAACCGATCGCAATACAAAGTACTACCTCGGGCAAATTGTGCAGTTTGGTAGAAACAACTTCCAAAAAGAGATCAACAGGAGGATACAGCTGGGCTGGCAGCGTATTCGAAATTAGTTACTTACTTTAGTTATTTTCACAGTGTCATGTCGTATGTATGAGCTACTATTGTGGAGATCAGCCGCTAGTATAGAAAGTTTTTGCACTTGTTTAGCACTTTTTCTATTATGCTATCACACAGTGGTATTTTTATCTGTGGTATTTTTCACCTAGTAGCGAGTGTCGCCGGGATAAAATTCAAAAATTCAAAAATCTTTATTCAACATAGGCCTTTACAGGCACTTATTGACGTCAAAACAAAGCAAAACAATCTAATTTAAAGAAATTATATTAACCTTGTATGCGCATACATCCTAAATACACTCAAGTTGTCTGCAAATACAAGTAGGAATAAAAAAAAAAGTTGACTCTACACCTGTTCGGAAATTGGGAGAGCCTTCTCGAGAAGAACAGGCAAGAAACTCGAAAGGTCAAAATTTTTTATCTCCTCTTTTAAATCGCCATTTACAATTTTGGTTTGTTACAGAGTCGTCAATTGGAAGCTGACCTCAAAGCAAAAGTTTGAGCTCAACTTCCATTACAAGAATAGATGTGTTAATTCACATTATATAAGCTATCTCTGAGAGAAGTGCGTGAACTTAGCTTATAAATTGCTCTCACTGAACGTTTCTTTGAAACAAAACGCAATACATTGTTAAATATTAGAATTGAGAGTTCAAACCCAAGCTTTTTTGTCCGTCATGTAATCAGACACTTTATAATATGCTTTTTTAATAAGTACATCTTTGTAACTTTAAATTTGTTTGAGCTAAGTTCTTGTATACAACTTGGGATTTTATTGTAGAAATGTATACACAGGCCTCTAAAAGAATTATTAATTTTTTGGAGCCTGGTATTTGGTAAAGCTAACATATTCTTTTGTCTAGTATTAACTGAATGAATATCTATTTTTACAAAACACATGAATATTCTTACGAACATATATTAGATTCTCATAAATATATTGCGACGCTACTGTCATAATACCAATTTCTTTGAACTTTTCTCGCAAAGAATCAACCCACGCAATATGACTATCAAATGAAAGCTCTTGACTTATTTATGAAAAAAACTTCAAATCCAAGATGGCCGCCGCAAAAAATAGATTACATATTTTTGTGTAACTTCCCTAATATAGGGGTCAAATGAAAGGGATTGATTTATAGAATGCAGTACCCTTTAAAAAATAAATCAATGATGGCCGCCAACACAAAATGGTGGACCCACGCAATAATATCTATAAAACGAAGCTCTCTCGCTCCACTCCTATGAGCTTTAGCGATTTGATTAGTACATACAGGAACATTACAACGTTATTGGGCATTACATTGATTTACTACTAAACGTTTGGTAGTAAATCAATGGGGCATTAGGCTAATGCAGTCTTTTATGGGGTGGAGGTGCTTGCTAGCTGTATTAGTTGTTCATTAGAGGGATAAAATAGTGCACTCTACATTTCTTAGCACTAGAACAGTCTTAAGATAGTGGTACCGGTCCACCAAGGGACCGTGGTAGTGTGTTGTAGCAAAATACAACTAACCAGAGCGCAGCGATGAGGGCCGCGACGGCGCAGAGTGCGGGGCGGTGGCTGACCGGCAGCAACACGGCGGCGGCCAGTAGCGTCACGGTAGCGGCCAGCGCGGCGCCAGCGCCCGCCAAAGCCACAGCTCCGCGCCGCCGAAGCTTCACCGCCCAAAGCGCGCCGCCGCTCGCTCCAATGCCACCCGACAGTCCTGCCAGCTCCCACGTCCCGGATTCAAACGTCACCGCCGGCTACATACATACTTTGCTTTTTAATTTATATGATAAAGGAAACAGATTATATAATTTAAAAATACGGGTTAAGGACGGATGGATATGTCAGTTGGTATATTGTACATACAAATTTAATTCTTTATAGGCAGATAATTAATTAAGGATTACGTTGAAGTTTTGGAAATAGATTTTGTACTTTATTTTTATGCTGTCCTAATGAGGAAATGTCCTGTCCAAACTTTTTTACTCTAAGTGTACGAGCCTCTAATATATGTTTTTCAGGGAAAGGGGAACGGTCTCTTTGGAAGTATATTAAAACTCCGGCAAATGCTAAAAAAGTGTCATTCCCATAAAACTGGTAGATCATGGGCCCGTACTGATTCTGAGAAGGCTCAGGCATTCGCATCACATCTAGCTGTCGAAGACATCAGCTAATGTTTTAAGCCGAATGTTACCAATGAAACTTTTAAGAAGTTATTACAATACTCTCCTCAGTCAGGATCTGCAACAATGTCTACCTTTAACACTCACTACGCCTCGCGAATTTTAATTGAAATGAGATATAAGAATAAGAAGTGGAGTTTCTGGCGCGTCACAACACAAAGCAGTAATGTGTTTCTAGCATAAGTCATGCAGGTTCAGCAACGTGCAAGAGACGTTGTTCGCGAGCGTCCATAGACCACCGTAGCTACTTTACATCAGGCGGGCCGTATACTTGTTTGCCACACATTTTGTAGAAATAGAGCTAGCTAATAACCATCGAATCATCGATTTCCAACTCCAGCTCGTGGCTGTCCAGAGTTCTTGAGCCAAATTTGAAGAGGGCGATCTGCGTGTCTCTTGGCCAGCGTGCGAGGTCAAGGTCTACAGGCACGGCAGCATCGTAGCGCTGCAGCCAGGCCACACGGCCGTCGCTGGAGAGCCGCGTCCTCGCTGCTGCGCCGTCCCCCGTTGGGGCGCCGATGCTGTTCAGCAGCGACACTTCCGGCAGCCACAGCCGATCCGCCGATGCCACCACACTGTCACAGCCCCACTCGCTGGCGTTCCAACTAATCCTCGGGTCCACCCACGACTGCAACGATCATATAAATTTCAATATATTGAGAGTTCTGGACCACCGGGAATTTAATATAACTAGACCTTTTTGTGTGTGTATTTATTAGAAGTGAGCGAACATATGGTGATTTTTAGTGTGCCCCAAACATTATGCTCATCTTTCCGACCATCCGTTAATCTGCCTACCTGTCGGTAACACTAGCCAGCCGGTGACTCAGAACTCTCATAAAATTTTTATCAAGAGCGGTCGTAAATTCATGATGAAGATAAAGCATAATTTCTCGATGTACTTCACCCCACTGTTATCCCGGTACTAATAAGGACTCATTATGTGGTCGAGCTAAAGGCAAGATCAGGTCCTGATGATCCACTGAACAGTGTGAGATCGGCAATCATGTTTAAGGCTTGGCGCAAGTACAGCTTACCTGGTATAGTGACTATCTTAGGTCTGAAGAGTCTCACTGCGATTCGGTGTGCATGTGCGTGATGTCGTCATTGTGCACGGCGTCGTGACGTCCTGCAGTATAGCCTGTCAGAGTGACTATGATTAGGTCTATAGTATCGTACTGACCAGGGCAAGATCGGCGAGCATGTGGGCGGTGGCGTCGTCACGCACAGAGGCGTGGCGCAGGTGTAGCGCGAGGCGTGCGCGCACTGGCTGCGATGGCGCCGCCTCACGTTCGTACCGCGCCAGGGCTGCGTCCAGCCGCTGCGACAGCGACCGCACGTCGCCGCAACCGACCGCGCCTGCAAGCGTCGCACTGGCTCTTTGAAAATTTGCATACCTAAAACTGCCAATTACGAAATTAAGTCTGACTCAATAAAAGTAGAAAAAATTTAAACTATACAACGCACATGCACAAACATACAGAAAATGACGACAGGGACTCTTGAAGATGCGTCACATACAAATTCAAACAGAAGTTGTTATACCAGTATAACAACATGCACATCCGCGTTTATTGGTATTTGAGATAGGATATACGCAGATGACTCCCTCTACACGTCAAATGGGTATGATACCAACACGCTTTATAGAGCTTTCCTAATTATGATTATGGTATGGACGCTTTAAGTTCGCCGGTCGTCGCCTCACGCCAAGATTATTAGAAATAGAGCTGTTTACTTAAACGTTTTTATTTGTTTAATTTGTAATTTAAGTTTTATTGTGTAAACTCAGTAATTCCCTGTGCTGTGTATACCGTTCTGAACATATTATGTGTAATAAACTATTGAACACAGTCGTCTGATTCATTAAATATTTCACACCAACGTTCGTACTGTGATGATCCAACAATGTACCTATTTATCTCAACACTTATCTACCTACAGACCGTTGGGCGGGTGGGCACAGTTTACTTTACCTAACCGCTGATATAAAGCGTCGATGGCGTAGTGCGTAAGGCTGTCGTCTTCCAATCGGGAGGTAGCGGTTCGAACCCCGCCACGTACCAATGTGTTTTCAAATTTTGAATTCATATGTACGTTTATTCGACGCTTTTACGGTGAAGGAAAACATCGTGAGGAAACCTGCACACACCTACGAATAAAGAATTTCTTTACAGGTTGTGTGTGAAGTCGACCAACCCGCACTTGGCCAGCGTGGTTGACTAAGGCCTAATCGTTTAGGGTAGGCTGGAGCCCCTCGGTGGGGACATATATGAGCTGTTGATGGCGATGAACCGCAACTACTGCAGTAGTAATAATAAATATGATGTAATATTTGAGTGAATTTCAAAATAACGGTTTTGATAACCGGATAACAGCGTTTAAGATACAGGTACATGTCTGTGGGCAGGTACAAACATGATTTGTTCCATGCTGTGGGTACATTATAGGTAGATTTCATTTTCTACGATTTTAGATCGGCTGCTTACCAACATTTCTATCCAATAGCACCCATAGCTTAATACACACGGTGCACTACCACTTGCTTATCACCATTTTCACAGAACGACCATCACTACCAAAATAACAATTATTTTACAATAACCGTAACTTTTTAAGGTGCAACGTTTTCATATACTTATGAAAGCATTTATATTATTATAGTCCTCGAACACAACATTTAAAAGCACAGCACAGCACAGCACATTTTGAAAGAATAAAATAGCTATTTTAAATCAACATCTACTTAGGAACATTTACATCGATTATATTAGGTACTTGTGAATAATAACATGAACTGATTGACTGATTAGTAATAGTATTACCTGAGCGTTAACTAAAATATAAATTTTAACGATAGCTATTTCAAAAATTACATATTTTTAATAGTGTTAGGAACCTTGTGCCAGGAGTATGGTGACAATCACGACGTGCACTAGTAACGACATCCTACGGCGACTGGGACTCGGCGGAGGGATGCGACTGGAGCACGAGTTACGCGGTTGCTATGCTTCAAACACACGAATGCTTCAAAAAGTCAGAGCGAATTTATGTAAATTTTTGTGTGACAGTCCCTTATTGTTTATTGCCTACATATATTTTTTACACAACAGGGAAGCTCTTGGCTTTCATCTCACTAGATGGTACCTATACTATAAGTGACAAAACTATTGTCTACCGAATAAATAATTTGACTTTGAAAAAAGGCTGAAGATGGAAGCAAGTTTCTCCTGGATTCATCAATAACTTAAGAACTTGCTGTCGTGCCTTTAATAAATTGTCGGAACAAAACAATATCATGTCAAAGCTACACAATCTCTCCCAATAACATTTCTTTTGTTTTCTCTTTTAAGGCGTATTTACTTAATTTTGTTTTTTTTTTTCAAAAAGTCAAGTCTTTATCGATTTTTTTTGGTATTACATATTCTGAAGTTCTCCGATATGATTCTCCCGTCTCTCCCCAGTGCATTGTCTGCCCGCCCAGCTGCCGCCTGTCCAAAATATCATACCTTTCCAACAAATATCCTTTGTCGGAAGTTCTACTATGTATGCTGCTGCTACTCACTGACAATTAGTAAGGGACTTCCGAAAATAACGCCTGACACCATTAACGTAGTCATGGAATTCGGTGGCGGTGGCGCTGTGGACTCGCGGCACTTGTCTTCCAATCGGGAGGTCCGAAGTTCGAGACCGCAATGTAACAATGTGTTTTTCGTTTCGAATTTCATATGTACATTTGTCTGACGCTCCTACGGTGAAGGAAACATCGTGAGGCAACCTGCATAGTGCATACATCTGCGAGGAAATTCAATGGTGTACCTATGTGAAGTCGACCAATCCGCACTGGACCAGCGTGGTTGACTAAGGCCTAACCACCCTAACATAGGGTGGGCTCGAGCTCTTTAGTGGGGACGTATATGAGCTGTGACGATGATTTGGTGTAGTACGGTAGACTGTGCGGTAAGTTCGAGCGATGCTCAATGCGCTCTCAAAAAAAAACGAGTGCGTGCGTGGGTGGGCACGCTATCTACACGGATGTCCCGTTCTGCGGCCGCTCAAAGAGCCCGTTCGTGTTTAAATGTTTTATCTGGATTGAAACTTATTCGTCATTGTGTCAAATCATAAATTTAGTTTAATACAAAATGTGATAGATAGTAGATTATGCAAGCAAAACATAGGTACCTACCAAATACTGATTTAATTTTAAAAAGAAAAAATATCCTACTTTCTCAGCGCAGAAAGTTTTTACGTAGAGCGCAAAGACTTTATGAAAGTAATAACTTATCGCGTCTACGTCTTACCACCGTTCTTCCTACCGGACAAGTCATTTATCCGACAACTTCTTATATGCTATTACTAAAAGACTTGTTTCGCAATCGACAGGTAAGTTTTGAATAGCTTACTTGACAGATAACTAGTAGACTAACTTCGAATTTCAGAAACATTTCAACAGGCGTTTAAAGTTAACTAACAACCGCTTTTGACACATATTGTATGAGTAAAATGTTAAAAACTTGATTGTTAGTTAACTAACCGCCTGTTAAATATTGGTGAAATTGGACCTTTAGCTTGAGTAACTTTACTCCGAGTAAGTATTAAATCAGTAGTAAACAATTTTCATATTAATAAACACGGAGTAAGAGAGGAGTAGGTACCTAAGCTAATCCAACTCTAAAGTTAAATGTAATATAAAATTATGCCAAATCAATAATTTTTGCCAATCTTTATGACAATCATTATGCTATTCATAAATACAAAGGTAAATATTATATTCAGATGGAGTTCGAATACCTATATCGGGGTTGTTCTAAATTCAAACACCAAAATAGTGATTAAAAGTGAAAAAAGTGAAAAAAAAGAAAAAAAAAATAGCCAACATTGAACAATACCCTTTGAAAAAGAGCGACGGTGACTATGTAAACGCACATAATTTAAGAACTTAAATTTATTTTTCCTGGTCAGTTAACTCGAACGTTAACGTACAATATCAAAAACGCCAACTGCCTTTTTGCTATTTTTTCGCGCCATGGGCCCTTAAAAAATTGATATATTTTCTTTTTTTGTCACTATGTATGTCAAATGATAACTTCATTAATTACAAAAACAAATGTTGTGGTTGAGGCTAGAAATAAATGATACGCAAATTGATATATTTCCACATATTTTCTTTAATTTAAAACCATAAGTAGAATAGAAATATTGTGATTAAGTAAAATAACAAAGATTTCTCCACAAACAAAAATGTATACACAGTGAATCGTGCACATGATTAACGATTAACAAAAATATTTAATCATAATTACCTTAACCCTTTACCGCATGGATTTTTTAAAAGTTGTAAAAAAATATATATTGTATGTTAGTGATTTTGATGCATGGGAAAGATATTTAAAAAAATAAATAAGTAATAGTAATTCATGAAGATATTCTGAAAAAAAAGTAAGTTCCAAAATTCAGGTCAATATTATTCTATGTTCCACATTTGGCACAATATGCAATAAGGGTAATAAATAAAATGTAACTATGTATATATTAAGCACTGTACTATTTGTTTATAACATTTGTTGCATATTTGTTTAGTTTAGATTGATAATGTTTTGTATAATTATGAATCCTTATCTAATTATTAAATTAGCCTTTTTAAATTAGCCTTATTCCTTATTAAATTAGCTTTCCATACGTATTTTTTATTTTATTACAGGCACTATAATTTACTTTCTGCATTTTTTTTAAATTTTGAGGTTACGCGCGTGACTCTGCGTAATTAATTACGTCACTGAAGGAATTTATATTTTTTGCTTTTTCATTAACAATATTTCCCAAAACTATTGTATATCAAAATAATCGAGTCTCCCGCGGCCTTCCGAACTTTTTAACCCTTTATTCATTTAATTATGAATCCTTATCTAATTAACTATTATAAGTTTATTTCTTATTGTTTTAGCTATTCATACGACGTATTTGTCGTTTTATTGTAGACAGTATATATTATTATCACCCTCTGCAATTTTTTAAACAACCAGCACGCGCGCACGCCGCATGCGTAATTCATTCCGCAATATCGGGACGTTCAAGTTATAAAATTATTTAATAATTTATTATGTAATTAATGCATGATGTGCCCAATTTGACCATACAGGTTTTAGAACCTGAGTGCATAGTGTTCCAAATTTGCACAGTTAATTTATTTGTTATTGCATACAGTTCCAAATATGGCACAAACTTTAACTGCTCATTTATACGTAACTAATTTAACATTACTAACGTTTTATTCTATAGAAATACTCTGGATCCATTGAATTTTCAAAAATATTAACGTTTATGCCTAAGATTTTATGATAATCACTCGAAATATTGGGAACAATTATCACAAATCCACGCGCAAAGAAAATTGCCACCGGCTAATTCATCGCTCGATTTTAACTATTGACAAACGTTATTTTGTCAATCTACCCACATTTAATGAATTTGTTGAAATCTAAAGAAATGAATTAAAGCCATCAACACAAATCCAAAGATGGCATTAGTATTTTTTTAAAAGGAAAATATGTAGGTAAGTGTTCCAGATTTGTTACGACATGCAGTAAAGGGTTAAGAATTATTGCTCAATATCTTAATAACAACATAATATTTAACTAAACAAACGTACAAATAATGAAGCTGCTTATTGAACAGATTTGATATTTTCGCCACCTTTAATGCTTAGGTACTAACTTTGATCTTTATGTTTGGTACCTATGCTAGAGAGAATTAACAATTGGAGATATAAAGTTTTGCTGTTCATTAAACAGCCGTATGTTAAATAAAAAAAATATATTTATAACTATTATGATTCAAATGTGATGAATTTCGAAGGCTTACGGACATCAAATAGCAATATTGTAAAACCTAAGCCGAGGTAGAGTTTATATGGGGTGCGATGTCAGACAACCTCCTTGTGGTGCACCCTGGGCAACCCGGCAGATTCTCTGCCGCGGGCTAATAGTCTGACGAGAGGACCTCCCATGGAGGGGAGGCGTGGGATGGCCGGGTTCAACCTGGCGGGCCACTTCGTGTGGCCACCCGCTTTATGCGGGGAAGGGCGTCCCCTCTTCTTGTCTTAAGAAGAGGTGTGGCTTTCGCTGGAAGCCGATTTCGGCGTCTACCTATGTTGGTGGCAGAGGTGAGGCGATTCTTATCGCCATGGTGCTTTGCACCTTCTGGGGCTTTTCCCTGAGCTTCGGCTCACCGCGCGGCGGTGGATCCAGTGGGGTCTGCTGCGGGCAACCCGTTACCCGCACTGAGCGGGCCGGGTGTTCGGCGCACTGGGCGTCGGACCGCGTGGAAGTCAACCATAATAAAAAACCAATCGGGGTGTAGAGCGGCGCAATTCTGTTCCGCTCCACAAAGTAGCTGAACCAGGTGGAGAGTCCGGCAACGGACATGTCACAGGCAGGGGGTCAGCGGGAATAAGGCCTGGCTGTTGTCCCCTTCTCCCTGTCTTGTGACGGACGGAGGAGCTGCTGGGGGGGTTTTTAGTGTGTAGGCCCGGGCCGTGTACGGTCTGGGGAGTCCCACATATCCTCGTGGTTTGACTCGACCACGAGGAATGCGTAAATGCATTCTCCCCCCTCCCAAAAAAAAGGTATAGTTTATCTATTATGAAGTTTTGAAACCGCTACTGAAGACCTGCGACGCGACGACGAAAGCGGTGATATACCTATGCTAAATACGTCGCGTACGTGTCGGTAGTCGGTACAGTATGTATGTACCGATATTCGTTTATCACGTTAGATAGAACAATCAATTGTCGTTTAGTCCTTTTGTATTTTCGAAAAAATTTGCTGTCTTAATACAAATTGTTATTATTCACTCGAAAACATACTTAGGTATGTACCTACCTAATAGATAAAAGTTTGATCGAAAAACAGATAAATAACGATACCCATCCAGCCGTTTGTTATATACGAGGTAACAAAGAAATTTACAAACAAGATACCCGCGAAAAACATTACCTTTCCTTGGCAGTCGGGTACAAAATAAAACAGCTGTATAAACGTCTAGTCAAGGTTATTAGACTCTATTTACTTTACAAATTTTCTAGGCTATTCTATGTTGTTTATGCATTTTTTTTAATATACTACCTATCCTGCCACTGTGTATGTGGCAACATTAAAATCTCTGATGTTTTATATCTAAGACCTTGTTTGTCAATCAATTTTTATTTTCTTTTACTTGATAAGGTCTTTACATTTTGTTTAGGCAAAGTGACAGAAAACAAAATCAACATAATCAAAGAGCATGAACAATCAGTAGCAAAAACATAATCAAGGAATATAAACATTATAAACACAGCAGTCAAAACAACAATTAAAAAAAAGAAATAAGTAAAGGTAAAAGCAAAACATTTTATACACAGACAAAGACGATAGCTAAAAACATCAGCCAAAAAACTAACTTTTTCTAGCAGGTAAACCAACAAAACAATGCCAAAAATATCAAACCAGAACAGCATTAGCCTTTAAACACAGCAAAGTAAAAGAAAAACAGAAACATTTTTTTCCCAAACCTGAGCATATACACAGACAAAACAAGAACAAAATTTTTTTTTAACCAAATAGCTTATCCTTAATTAAACGAATATTATCTTATCTTAAAAGAATACAATAAACGAAAATTAGAGAAAAACAAAAACAAAAATACTTGTTATACATAAAGGTAATGAGACTTTGACTTTGACTTTGAAGTGAGGAGTCTTCAAGTGGCACGCCGAAACCCACCTTAGGTACGGGCGCCAGAACGAAGCGCCCCAAGCCCCTGCCACTCAAGGTTTACCCCCCGGGTGTTTTTGAGGATAGAGATTGGGAGTCTCGCTCGGTAGGGGCAACGAGGCAGGAGGCGCCCAACAAGGATATAATATCCTGCAGGGTAGCCTCTTCCCCCCCAGCGGAAGGGGTAGCCCGAAGGGGCCTACGGAAATGGCGTTGGACTTGGGTACCCACCACGCCCCCGCACAACAGGCACTGCTTCACTCTGTGCGTGGTCCCTCGGTAATTTGATGACCACCCCTGATCGTCAGGGTCTCTCTCGCCCTCATCATCCGGTGACTGCTCCTCCGTCGAGAGATCGTGAATCGATCGGACAGCAGCCGGAGGCGTAGTTGAAAGAGGGGACAGGGGAGGGGGGGAGCCTAGTCTGCACTATCACCATTTCGATGGTTTCGGCCTCGTCAGAAAGCAGACGGGGACTCCTACGCCCCCCCCCCCCGGCCCCCTCCCCGCCAGTATAACGGAGTCCTGGGACACCGGGGCAGCAGTGTCGAGGACCGCGTCGACGAAAGTTCGCCCACCACCTCCTCCCCATCATCGGCCATCCCCACGCCACCGCCCTGCTCCAGAGCCGGAGCAGCCACCGGAGAGGCAGGCGACAGAGTAGATCGAGACGGCAGGGAGGTCGACTGTGTCAGCCACGGCGCGGCCTGCGTTCTTGCGGGTCAAACGCCGTGGGATGTCGATGCACGCGTCCATTCGGAGGTGTATCGGCATCGGGTTGCTGTTCGAGAACGGGGGGGAGGAACCGCTCCACAGGAGGTGGAGCGGGTTCGTATCCTGGCGCAGAGGGAGGCTCTGCGCCAGTGGGGTGAGGCACTCGCCTCCCCAGCTGCCGGCCACAGGACGATAGAGGCGATTCGTCCGGTGTTGGAGGAGTGGGTTGGGCGCCGGCAGGGCAGCCTCACATTCCGCATGGTGCAGGTTCTGCCGGGCATGGCTGCTTCGGTCACTACCTGCACCGGGTCGCCCGTCGGGAGGAAACGCCGCAGTGTCATCACTGCGACGCTCCCGACGACACTGCCGAGCACACACTATTGGTGCCCGGCTTGGCGACGCCAGCGCAGCGAACTCAATGCTGCGCTGGGAGGTGGAAACCTCTCGCTGCCGAGCATGGTCGTGGCCATGCTCCGCGGCGAGGCGGAATGGGGGGCTGTCGCCTCCTTCTGCGAGGACGTCATCTCGCAGAAGGAGGTCGCGGAGAGGAAGCGGGAGGCTGATCCTCAAGCCGCTCCCATCCGCCGCAGACGGATAGGCAGGCGAAGGCGGGCATTCGCACAAGCGATGCCCGTCTAGTGACCCTGCCGTGGAGGCCTGCGTGCATGGTTGGCCCCGTGCACGCCGCCGTAAGGCCCTCCGTCTGGGGATTGCCCTGGTGTTCTCGGGCAATCCCCCCTTGGCGATAGCTCGACCAGTTGGTCGGGCTTGCCCGGGCGCAGTGTGGACCTTACCTAGCGCGCCCCAAAAGGGCAGGGAGAACACCGGGGGGTTTTAGTGGGTAGGCCTGGCACTCTGCCGGGAGAGCCCCACACACGCTCGCCGTCTAGCCAACGGCGGGTACGGTGCGGTTACGCATTTCCCCCCGAGAAAAAAAAAAAAAAAAAGGGAGGTCGACTGTGCCGGGGATGACGCTCCCGAGTCCGAACCCGACGTCGCCTGAGTTAAGGTCGACACCACCGATGCGGATGTGGTGTTAAAATGTGCCGCAGGTACAGTATTCGCGGGGCTCCCCATGGGCGATGAAATCGCTAGGGGCATATTGTTTATGCATATTGCACCCTTTACGGAATGCCCTGTCTGAAAAACAAAAAAAAAATGATAAATAAATTCTTTATTGTACATTACAAAATTAGGTTAATAAAATACATAATAATAATAAGGGTAAAATGGGCGGCTTTGTGTCAACCTTAGGTTGGACTTCATTAGCGGAAACGATAAATTAGAGAAGTTGGCAATCTACAACATAAAATATACTTAAATATAAGACATACTATAAAATACTTACACTCATATTATACGCAAATATACATATACACACATAACAAACATATACAGTTATAATAGAAGGACAGTGAGTGATTTTTAAAAATATTTAGTTTTTCTGCATGCCTGATAAGTAAATTATTCCATAGTGGCGCTGCTTCAACTGTAAAAGACTTATGTTTGAAGTAAGTGGAGTGCTTTGGAGTACTCAGAGTCAGTTCCTCTTCAGATCTAAGTGCTCGAGAGTGAGTGTTACAAGAAATGTAAAAACAATATTCTGGTAAAGAGGGGCGGCAAGTTTAAAGAGGATTCTATTATACTTGTTATTAGGAAAGAATATTTAAGCATTCCGGGAAGGTGAATGAATGGGCAACCACTTGAGCTCCCTATAAAATTTCCGATGCCCAAATAACAGACAGCGTTAATGAAGGATTGGGAGAAGGACGTGGGCGATTTTGGTAACAGTTGGAAGAAAACTTCGATTCAGGCCAAGTGAATATTTTGCAGCTCACTTCTTGTATTTGATATGCCCAAGTTAAAGTTCATGTAACAAGGGCATATCGCTATGTAGTACCACACTAACATGCAAATACCTACTTAGATGCGTAATGATTGCTCGAACGCATTGGTTCAGAGTCAGTTTCGATTAGACCCTCTTGATCAGTATATGAAGAATAGAGCACAACGGGCACATTCGCGCTGTGCACAGTGCAGTCGATGCGCAGTGAGCGATTTCATGGAGCAGGCTGGTTGTGAATTTTTATATAATCCAAAAATGCAGCTGGTCAAATGGGAACCGAAATATACTTATTTCAAAAAGAATACACTTGGATAGCTACTTATTCCATTCCACTAGTGCTAAAACGTATAAAAATGTGGTTTCGAAACCATTTTAATAAAAATGCCCAAAATGCAAACAATTTCTTCCTATCTTTCTAAGTGTATTGTTATTTACTGTGTTAATAGTAGATTATGCACCAAAGGATTAAAGCAGTGCCTTATGTCACGGGCGCCATATTGGACCTCGAACGTAGAGTCCGTGGAGAGAGAGAGAGAGCGTGTAGCGAGAGGTTCAATTAAGTCGCCTAAGGCGAGGACACTACTTAATGCTTTATTCTTGGGTGAATACTTTACTTTTCATACCCCCTGCGAAACAATAAAAACAAGACTGATAAATAAAGCGTGCATTTAATGGAAAACAGTAAAACTCTCTTTACTTAATAAAAACATTCTAGATATCAATGTACATTATAATAAAGAAATACACTGAAAACATGGCTGTATGGGCATAGTCCACTTGCCTTCCTAAGCTCAAGTTTGATAAGTATCTTCGCCAAGTTTTCATACAAAAGTTATGTTCCAAATTCAAATCATTTTACTCCCTTAGCAGTTTCATACAAACTTTATCTCCCTTGGAAGACAATGTCTTGCTTTACGTTGTTTGAGGGGGTTATAATTGGACATTGTCGAGCAGGTCTTATGAAATGAAATTTAATTTGCTTATTTATTTAGTAAAACTTTAGCTGCGTCCGACATGCGCTGTAATAATATCTTTATGTCCAGAAACCTACTCGGGCGTCCTTGAAAGACTACAAAAGTTTCATCACAATCAGTTCAACAGTTAAAGAACGTATGGACGACGAACATACAAACACTTATTTTTTATTAAATTATTATGCCTCTATAAATTACATAACTAAAAATAATTATTTAAAAAAAACATTTTAGCACTCCTCCAAACGTGGTGGCCGCGGAAGAGTTCCAAGAATGCTGGCAGCGTTCCCTCTTAATTGAATTTTAAATGTAAAAATGCGTTAAGGATGACTTAGACTATTCAGATTTTTATCTAGCTAGGTACTATTTATGTTTGCAATAGAGCTATACACAAATACATTATGAGCTATTTGAAATGCTGTTCGAAACTTTTAAGAATACTTAAATACAAAATATTATATTAAACCTTGAAATCTAAAATTAAAACAAATTATCAAACTGTAATCACATTCAAACAAAACATCAAAGGGTTTTTAACTTACACAAACAGTTTCATGATCCACTATATAATAAATTAACACTGATTATTATAATATTTGTACTTTATATTCAACACACACTCTCATGCTCCAATGTACTACTACATAATTATTCTTCTTCCATAAAAAAAGAATGGGATTGGAGGCTTTGCACAAGTAAGTACTTATTACACTACGTTATTATAAAAAGAAAGTTCATAATCTAAAACACGTTAACTGAAAAAATCACACTCAATAAGTATAAAATAGAAAATAATCTTATTTGAAACTATTACGTAAGTAAAATTTTCAATATTTAGCAAACAACTTACAAAAGTTTATGCTTTATTTTCTGAATGAATAAAATAGGTATCCTTTTTCCGAATAAATACAATTTCTCATTAACAAATAGTTCAAGCAGCATTAAATGATTTTAACAACTTGAGGCATTAGTGCAAACGCGCATGACAGACTATTTACCAAAGTTCCAATTTTCACCAATAATCGGGTCGGCCGGGATTTACCGGGTTTTTTTATAGCTCACTTTTAGTAGTTCATGTGCGTTGCAACGTAGAACTTCATATGTTTCATTTTCTACCGTCTTCAAATCGATCACCGATAGTCGGTCATGTGGGTCCGTGCTTATAATCGCATAAAGCTTTTATTAAGTTTGATTGTGTGAAAAGTCAAGTTACAAATTATTATTTTTTATTTATAGTAAGTACCAACACAATTTTTTTTTTGCTACTCTATTCTCTATAATCATTCAAATTAAAAATCGTTCTATGGCCACTTGGTCAACAATTCTTAGTATTCGGATACAATTCAATTGTGATTTGCTATTATTCAATCATTTCAGGGTGTTACCAATTACTTACGACTTCTACAATATGGTGGTATATACAAACATGTATCGCGTCCTAGCGATCTGTCAATTATATCACGATTTACTATTATAACATGCGAAAACACTACACTATCAGACAATAAGCATACATATAGAAAATATACAAGGAAAAACAACGAATCAAAACAAATCGTATTCAAGTCCATAACAGTCAACATGGTCCAATTAAAATATCTAACTAAAATCCAACTGCTCCGACGACTGACTGATTGTCCCTATTTCACTTATCCTGGAGGACTTTGTTGGTCAGTGCGAGTGCGGCAGCTGCGGCGGCGGCTCCTGGGCCGCGGCGGGAGCTCCTGGGGCGGGCAGGTAGTGCCAGTAGGGCGTCGACTCGGGCGCCTGCGCCTGGCACGCCGCGGCCAGCCCGCGCCAGCTGAACCGGTACGCGTAACGTTTGCCGTGCACCTGATATCATGAAGATGCACTACACTTTGTAAGTTGCTTTCATTCCGTCATATTATTATTATGCTACCTAAATTTTGATTCTTTTGACGAAAAAGAAAACCGACTTCAAAAACGCCAAATAGTCACAAATTATTTTAAGAATACATTCAACATCACAGCTTTATATTGAAGTTGATGCTAAATTTTAATTAACATTATTAAGGTTCCAGGTGATCATTGCTTGGCACCGACTTCAATATAAAACTAGAGGGAGGAACTTGCACTTTGAAGGTATGGTCAGGCCCCCGTCACTCTCGCAATGCAGCGTTATAAATACCTACCGCTAAGTAGCGCGCCGGCGCTCCGACCGGCAGAGGGCCGCCGCCACGCCACCCGCCGCGCCGCACGCGAGACTTTTATTATTATCGAATCTTGTATTTTTTTTCATATTTTTTTTATTATATTGTTTCTTTTCGTATATTTTATTGCTTTTTTATTATTATATTAATTTAGTTTTTGATTTCTTTTAGTTTTTTTCAATTATTTTTTTTATTTATAATTTTCTTTTCAGAACTAAACATGGGATTTTTATACCTAAATTGAATGATTTTCCGAAAATTTTCAGTTAAATGTTGATACGAAAAAAGTTCCACTTGCATTGTGGTTTTACAAAACCACACAATAATTTTATTTTTTTAAACTTGATTAACAATACGGTGGTTCATTACTATGATTCATTACTATGGTTCATTACTACCGTTATTGGATGTCGTTGTTAAAAGACAAATAAATAATTTGATTTTTTTTTTCATAGTCGAAATTCGAAGTAATTCGAACTAATTAGATAGTAATTCGTCGCCATTGTAACAATCTTCAGTCTTCAGCCTAGTTCCTCACTTGCTGAGGAGTTCAGGTTCAGCTCACTTTCATCTTAGACGTTTTCGTCACTTATCATCGGCTAAGATGAAAGCCAACAGCTTCCCTGTTGTTTGTAAAAAAAAATGGCAGCCTGCTTGATTGTCTGCTTGATTGCCTACTTAGTTTTATAAAAAAATAATAAAGTCTCGATGAACCGGTTATTTGATTCCTTACAAAAAAAATATTCCACCTTACTCTTGTTTTTAAAAGATTGCCTATTTATCACAATTATTTATGCGATTCAGGATATTTTCAATAGTAAAATTGAATAACCGTGAGTTCAAACAAACGAAAAAAAAAACATCGATCATGTATTTTTCATAATAATTCGTAATTTTTTTAATCGCTTGTAATTTGACAAATGAATAAAATCAATGAAGAAAAAATTTCGCCTTGGGCGGGAGGTATTAATGACGATAAAATAATATTCTATTCTCTTATTTTTTAACAAATACTATTTAAAATTTTTAAATATATGCGCACTGCCAATTTAGAAGTAGATTATGAAGAATAATGTAATGATTAACACCAATCATGTATTTTACCATATTCTTGCAAATAAAGTAAGTACTATTATTATTATCATTTTATAAAATTAAAGCACATTTGAGTCGGGAGCTTTCCTCGCAATAACTTTATTTCATTATAATCCTACGTATATTAATAAAATAATAACATTAAAGTTTTACTTTAACTATTTTGTTTATGTTCTTTGTACAACCCTTAAGTTTTCGCTCGATGACGCAATCACGTGGTGTACGCGGGAATCTCAACTCTCGGCGCGCGTTCATAGAGACCTTTTCTTCTTGCAGCGACTTTTGTCTGTCGGTTTTGGCTATTATTATTACAACGATTCGAGCGTTTCTATGGGAGTGATGTATCTGTTACGTAGTAACTATTATCTAATCTGTGGTATGGTTCCGATTCTGCCGGTCACTTCTCCGTATCATAAGTTGCTTCAGCAGCGGCTGTCCGGCAGCGGCTCACCGCACTATATGCATTTTATAGGAGGCATTCTGACCAAGGCTGCTCAGTAATGATCAGTATCGAACTAAGCTCGTCAGAGGTCCGGGGTGGCAAAGCTGATGAGGTTCCCAGTTTATCAAGTTGTTGTAATTTTTAAAAATGTTTATACAGTTTATATTTGTTGTTAAAGAAAGTATTTATGTTTATTTAAATCTTGGAAGTTAAATTTAAATACGATTACATAAAATATGAATATGAATATGAGGAAAATATATAACGAATCAATCGGCAATAAGTAAAAATAAAGTTTCAGGTAATTTTTATTTTCAGTAGCAATGACAGCATTTTATGTATGTTTTAGTGCCATCAACTTCTCAATAACTTCAGTGAACTTTTCTTTCAATTGAAAGCACAGAATACATTGCCGAAGTTGCCGACTTATATTTATCCACCTCCATGGTCTAGTGGTTTAAACCACCGGGTGTTGTTCGGGAGGTCCAGGGTTCAATTCCCAATGGTGGCAGAAACTTTCTGCTCGGTTTGGTTTAGTGGTAAGGCTTCTGAGCCCGCCTGGCTAGCTACGACCGTCATACCTAAGATTTTCGCCATAATAACATTGTTGCGTTCCGACAATTCGGATGATGACTGAATTCTAATTTTAACGTCTCGTCATTAAATATTAAAATACCATGGAAAAAGATGCAGTCCTGTGAAATTAGAATTAAAATCGGCTTAGAAATACATTAGATACAAGCATTTTAAGTTGTTAATTTGAAGGCGATTAGACAGAGAGATCCGACATCAACCGTGACGTCACTGTTGAGTACGGCCATATAAACTCCATGTAAATTGCCGTTTTGCTAGAAAGAGACGGAGAAAAATCTTTAATACCTTATATCCTGGTTGTTTTTATAGTTATTCGAAAACCGATTTTTTCTTTCTGTTTATTATATCAATGAGCTTCTATTAAATCAAAAAAAATTTTTTAGTCATCTAGCCTATTAGAGGTGGTATAGTCAGTTCCTCAGTTAGCGAGAAGTCAGGTGAAGCTCGCTTCCACCTTCGGCTTTATCGTCACTTACCTAATTTCACTGCGAACTATTTAAACCAGAACCCAGCAATGGAAGCACATTGCTGCTTTGCGACAGTATGATAGGATGCAGCATTGGACATTTGGAAAGGATACAGAGGTGCAGACGATTAAGTACAGAACCTCTATCTGGTATTGTAACAAGCCCACTTAGTGTATCCTCACCTTAGTCATGATGTTCTTGTCGTAATAGTAGCGCAGCGCGCGAGACAGCTTGTCATAGTTCATGTTGGGCTTCTGTTTCCGACGGCCCCAGCGGCGCGCCACCTCATCCGGGTCCGATAGCCGGAACTCGCCCGCCCCAGGCGGGCCCTGCAAATTTGTTATTGATTTCCAATAATAATTCAAAGGGATTTAGCCCATACAGCTTTAATACAGAAAAAAACACCTTCAATAAAAGTGCAAGGTTATAAAAATAGCATCGACTACAAGGTATTGTTGTCGGTGACGTTTTCTCCTACACAGCACCCCTTATTTTCGGAATTCAATTTGCTCCAGCTTATCACAATTTAGAAACTGACGACCAATAGATTGGCGATACGTTGAAATCTTCGGAAGATCATATTCTAAAATATGACGTAATTCGTGATGAAATTGATTGCTCAGCTAAACCCTTTAAACAAAAGCCACACGCAAATTTTTCCGCAGTCGTTTTGCAGAAAAAATGTATGGAGATAACATAGGTGCGGAAAAAATAGCGTGAGGTTGTCACAGGCTAATGTCATTTCCATACATTTTTTCTGCGGAACGACTGCGGAAAAGTTAACGAGTGCCTTTTGTCAGGGGGCAGAGCTTGTAGCCAATGTCATAGCGCATAGCACGCCTGCTCGCTGTACCCGCCACACACTGCTGTTATATCTCTCACGAATCACGATGTACCACCAACTACGCTCGCAATACAATGCAACCCTCACACGCAGAGTAACACATTCAACGTAAAATTTTGCAGCGACGATATTTTTGCACTGTCTAAATTGGCGTTTAAGAGACATATACGAGTATGTGAAATGACTCATAACTGGATATTAAGGGGCCTTGACAAAGGGAACAATTCAAATACGATAACGAAGTTCGAGATGAACAAAATGTATGGGATTGACATATGCCATCGCTAAATAATGTTGCGAATCGATCAAAGTCATCGATATGTAAGTTGGTAGACAAATTGATTTGCAACGAATCGATGAAGTAGCGAATTGTTTTTTCGTAACTTTCATATATGTACTACTCAAAACAACGTATTTTTCATTAAAATGAAATGTAAATATTAATTTTAATGATAAATGAAATGAAAATATCATAGGCGATATATTATTTCTATTATAATTTTATATATTTATAAATGCCCTCAACAAAAAACTTTTGCTCCCATGGACTCCCATGGAATCGAACCCAGGACTTCCAGATCAGGACAGGGTATTCTCAACTACTAGAGGCGGTTGAAATGAATGTTATCATGACTGTGTGTGAACGTTATTATGAATGTTAGTTAGCGGCCTTGTTATAATAAACGTTTAAGTAATCACCTCCCAGCAGATACCGGGCGCGCCTGCCGTGAGCTCCTCCAGCAGGAATTGCCACAGCTGCACCTGGCCGCCGCTGCCTGCACGCGCGCACCCGCTCAACGCAGCGTACGGATCTGCAATCCAATACACAAACGGTGATTTTAGGAGGACTGTGAAGTGCCAATTCATGGCTCGAGTATGCACTTTCAAAATGCAGTTTGTTACACACCGCTTAGAGTTGAAAGTCCCAGGCAAATGCCTACAGTTCTTATTGAAACATTGGGCGATAGCGGTTTTATCCCGCTAAACCTTTACGAAATTAAACACTTTTGGTCTTATTAGATTCAGTATACCTTAATCTATGTTTGTACGTTTTGATTTTTTGTAATTCAGTATAATTTAGTCAAAAAAAGATAAAAATGCTCGGGGTAGATTTTAAATTTAAAATATAGATATTTAGATGCGTCTGTGCGTTCACTGCTAAGAAAACCCCATTTACTGTGGCCCCACAATTCCAGAACACACCCTTGACCATCTCAAAGAGTTTAGGGATCCTCGGTGTCGACATCTCCAGCGACGTCCAATTCCGAAGTCACTTAGATGACAAGGTCAAGTTGGCGTCCAAAAAACTAGGTGTGCTTAACAGAGCCAAGCGGTACTTCTCTTCAAGGCAAAGACTGTTGCTATATAAATCACAGGTCAGGCCTCATATGGAGTACTGCTGTCATCTATGGGCGGGAGCACCTCGATACCAACTTGGACCTTTTGATTCGGTCCAAAGACGAGCTGAGCGAATTGTTGACGATCCCAAACTCACAAGCGGTATTGAGCCTCTAAGTCTGAGGAGAGACTTTGCCTCATTATGTGTGTTCTACCGCTTGTACAACGGGTTGTGTTCTGAAGAATTGTTCGACATGATGCCAACGGCCACTTTTTATCATCGCACCGCTCGCCATCGGCAGGGTGTTCATCCTCACACGCTGGAGCCTAAGTGGTCACGCACAGTGCGGTTTGAGAGAAATTTCCTCCCACGCACGCTCCGGTTGTGGAACGAGCTCCCTGCCGAGGTTTTCCCCGGGGAATACAGTATGGGGTTCTTTAAGAAGGGAGTAAATAGGTTCTTAAAGGGTCGACAACGCGTTTGTGATGCCCCTGGTGTTGCAGGCGTCCATAGACTACGGTAACTGCTTACCATCAGGCGGGCCGTAAGTTTGTTTGCCGGCATCGTAGTATAAAAAAAAAAGATGCTAATAATTTATATTCTAAGCAATATTATTTCAAAATCAAAACGTACAAACCTAGATCTTCATTATGTCTGATACATTTCCAAAAAATATGAAAATTGGACTAGGTATGTAAAGAGGGAGAAAAGCGTTATCGCAGCTTTACAATCCTCATAAAGCTAGTTCCGGAAAAATATTTTTCTGCGTACCTAATAATCTTATTTTGGTGTTATTAACATAAGATAAGACCGACAAAAATATTGGCGTTTCGGAAAGGAATTTTTTTTATTATTTTGTCACGTAGCGGAAGGCTACGGGCAAACAAAGGAGGAAAAGTGAGGTGCTGAAAATAAAACAGTAACAAAGTTAAATGCTACGTGCCTGCCTACCTGTCCTAGACGACTGTGGACGTCGCTGTCTGCGTGCCTGCCTACGTGCCGTCGACGACAGCTCAACGCCGCCGGGGACCAGCTGCGCCTGCCCTCTAACGTCTACGAGCCGCACCTACAGGGTTTATCGGGACCAGCTGCGCCTGCCCTCTAACGTCTACGAGCCGCACCTACGGGGTTTATCGGGACCTGCTGCGCCTGCCCGCCGTCGGTCTACGCCTGCCGCTGCCAACGGAGCTGCCAGCCGTCCGCCTGTCTGCCGGCCAGCCTGCCTGCTTGCGTCCGCCGCTACTGCCGGAGCCTACTTCCTACCTGCGACCACTCACCGGTCCCTCTCCACTCTCCCTGGCCAGGCTTCTTATATTTCAATTTTTTTTTCTGGTACTTAGTATAGGTAGTTTTAGGTTAGTTTTTAAGTTCTAGGTCGTGCCCTCTTCTGTCAATCGGGGAATGGCTAACGTCGATCCCGATTGTGTCTCTACGGAGGTATCTAGAGGGTTTTTAGACGGTATTGGGTCTTCTACCGGAGTCCGGCATATCCATGGGGTGGCCTAGTCAGCTCAAGTCCCTTGTTGAATACCGTAAATGTATCTTCCCTCTATAAAAAAAAACACACAGTGGAGGCGGAATTACGCCCGCCTTCTTCCTCCTGACGGCAACCAGCGGGGCCCTGGGTTGGGAAGCCCGGGCCCTGCATTGCATCGGTTGCCGCCAGTCGCTGATCCCCTGGATACCCCGGGGGATCACCGGCCTCCCCCTTTTGGGGGGGTGAGAGGGGCTCGCCCTAGACGAGCAGACGCCGACGAGGTCGTGGATGTGTTCATCCGAGTTCCCATGACCTTGTCAGGCAGCGACGCGTCCCCTCTCGGCGTGTCCTCTTCTGATGAGGACACGGCGATGAGGGACGTGCTCGCGTCAAGGCGTGTGTGAGGGGCATCGGTGGGTTTTGTAGGCTGCGGTTCCTGGCTGGCACTCTACCCCCAGGGGCCGCGGAGAGTCCAACATAACCCCGCGTCTACCCAAGCGTGGGGTATGCGTAACGCATTTCCCACCGTTAAAAAAAAAGGTCGTGCGTGCCCTCTTAATCCTAACCTCTTGCTTTCTTCTTATGTAAATATACAACTTGGTGGTGCCCAAAGTAGACTCCACCACGTCGGCGTTTCACCGACTTATGTTGCTGAATTTTATTCACCGACTACCAGCTCTTAGAAAATT
This sequence comes from Schoenobius gigantellus, assembly GCA_963935595.1. Classification (NCBI taxonomy): domain Eukaryota; kingdom Metazoa; phylum Arthropoda; class Insecta; order Lepidoptera; family Crambidae; genus Schoenobius; species Schoenobius gigantellus. Next base: position 39,928,339 of record OZ012541.1, on the reverse strand, counting down.
GGTATTACTTACCTTGGATCCGATTGGTCTCCGTATGTAGCCGGTGGACTTCCTGAGCTAGCTCGAAGGAAGTCGCGGCTCCTGAAGGGTTGCTTTCTGACCGAACCGGATGGTACACTTGCCTATTAGGCCACCAATACCCGAACTCACCGATAAAAACTTTGGTGCATTTGCACTATTCTCCGACACTAAAACTTGGCGGAACCTCGCACCAACAATCACTTGGTGCGCCGCGCAATAATTTCGACTCGACTGACTGACATCTTACATGCGGCCGGCCGCCAAAAGGCTCTCACTGCACAGACTATAATGCAGTGTTGCCACTCGCTCTTCCTCGAGCGTGAACATCCCCCCGCTCCGGACAGTCCCGGACTGTCCGCCAAATCAGTCTAAGGGGAGGCGAGAAAGAGTAGCGACCGCGCGCTTCAAAACAGAATCCCCAACTAGGACCTCGGCAAACTTGGGCACACCATCAACCCCTAGAGTAAGTTGGACAATGCGTCCGCGACGCCAACGTAAGGGTGGCAGGTTTGGGTCCTTCACTAACACGAGGTCTCCAACCCTCGGTGGGTTTGTCTTATCTGACCACTTAACGCGCTGTTGCAAAATGTGTAAGTATTCAAGGTGCCAGCGGCGCCAGAAGCTCTGGGTAAGCTGCTGGAGCAACTCAAACCGCGAAAGGCGTCCTGGATTGACATCTCTATAAGGATACTCGGGCAGGGCGTTAAGTGGTCTGCCTATCAAGAAATGGCCCGGCGTGAGGGCCTGCAAATCGTTCGCGTCGGTAGACAACGGACATAACGGACGCGAGTTGAGAACCGCCTCAATCTTATGAAACACCGTCGCGAGTTCCTCGAACGTGAGAATAGTCTCCCCAATAACGCGGCGAAGGTGAGTCTTGGCGGCCTTTACAACAGATTCAAAAATCCCTCCCCAGTGAGGGCAAGACGGCGGGGAGTATCGCCATGTTACCCCCCTACGGGAGAGTGTGGATCCGATCTCAATATTATTTTTATCTAAAAATTCACAAACTTCTCTTATATGTCTATCAGTGCCCTTGAAGTTCGTCCCACAATCGGACCGAATTAGAGAAGGCAGTCCCCGGCGGGAGACAAATCTGCCTAACGCTGCTAAGAAAGCGTCCATGGTGAGCGCACTCACCACCTCCAAATGAACGGCTTTAGTGGCCAAACAAACAAACACACACAAGTAAGCCTTTTCAGTCTTAGCATTACGGAGTCGCGATGTTTTTATAGTGAATGGTCCCGCGAAATCAGTTCCAACTCCTAAGAAGGTCATTGATTCATTCACACGATCAGCAGGCAAATCACCCATTTGGGGCTGCATCGTCTCGGGGCGTAAACGATAGCAGGGCAGACATCGAAAGATAACAGATCGGATGATTCTTCGCGCTGACAAAATCCAAAACTCCCGTTGGAGGAGCGCGGTCAATGCATTACATTCGGCATGAGCATTCTTCACATGGCGATCAATGATCAACAATCGCACCAATGGTCCGTCCTTGGGGAGCAACAGGGGATGACGTGATCTATAAGGCAAGTTAGCGTGCCTCAATCGGCCTCCTACACGCAACAATCCCTTATCATCCAGAAAGGGAGTCAAACGCACCAAGGGTCCCTTCAATTTTGACGTCCCGGTACGGAAAATCTTAAGTTCCGGTTCAAACGCTCTAGACTGGGTCATACGCACCCAATGCAAGAGAGCATCTTGGCGCTCCTGCGGTGAGAGGACCGGACACAAATCTTTGTCCTGAGGCCGGCGACAATTTCGAATAAATCTTCTTATCCAAGCGGTCACGCCGAGCAACTTGTCCAGAGAACTGTAGCGGTCTAATAAAAATTCCCGCTCTGGAGCCGCCATATTCTCGACAGTGTGAACACGCAAGCCCGGATTTGGTACCTTCACCACAGCTGGTGTGGAAGGCCAAGACGGCTGTAACAACCATTCGGGACCCCACCACAGAGTGTGGTCAATAAGCTGAGGGGCTTCGCTGCCACGTGATGCACAGTCAGCAGGGTTTATTTCACCTGGCACGTGGCGCCAAATCAACGTGGCCTTCGAGGCCTGTATTTGGGATACCCGATTGGCCACGAATACTTCCAGGGAGTGGACGGAGTTCTTAATCCAACACAGGACAACCTGACTGTCGGACCAGGCAAAGAGCGACTCAAAGTCCACACTACGTCCCAGGGTGTCAACAACGTGGTTCATCAAGCGAACCAGAAGAGTAGCTCCAGACAATTCTAACTTCGGAATCGTTAATCGAGTCCGAAGTGGAGCAACCTTACTCTTAGCAATTAACAAGTGGAGCTTAACAGCTCCTCTATCATCGACCGTCCGGATATATACGACGGCTGCGTATCCACTCTCAGACGCGTCACAAAAGCCATGAAGGCTGGCCGTAAACCGTCCCTTAGGCAGTATATGTCTAGGGATACTAACCCGGTTAATGTCGGGGAGAGACGACATGAAGGAATCCCAATCTCGCAGCAAACGGCCCGAGAGGGGCTCATCCCACGACACTTCGGCTGACCAAAGTTCCTGTAGAAAGCACTTCATACAAAACACTACGGGACTAATCCATCCGTTTGGGTCAAAGGTACGAGCTACTGTAGATAAAACCAACCGTTTCGTCCAGACCTTGGGGCTTGGCAGCTCCAATCGATAGGTGAACGTGTCCTGGACAGGTCTGTATTGCACTCCCAAAACAGATAGTAAATCTGGAGTGTTGGCATTCTCAAAAATATGAGGCTCCTGCTGGTGGTCGTCTGGCAAGTCACACAAAAGCTGAGGTGAGTTGGACATCCACTTCCTCAGTTCATAACCACCAGCCCCGAGAAGAGCAATTAGTTCATCTCGCAAAATCAAGGCTTCCTCGACACTAGAAGAGCCCGTACAAATATCATCCACAAATGCATCCTCCTTGAGAACCAAGGATGCGCGAGGGTATCGTAACCGCTCACGTTTAGCGAGTTCCACAAGTAAGCGAATTGCCACAAAGGGGCTCGAACGCAAACCGTATGTATTGGTGTTTAGCTCGTAGACCAGCATGGGATCTCTGGGATCCTCCCTCCATAATATGAGCTGATATCGTCTATCGTCCGGGTGAATCACAGTCTGCCGAAACATCATCCGGATATCGGTCACAAAGACGACGGCATGGCGACGGAAGTTGGTCAATACATCGCCCACCTCGTGGTGCAACTTCGGTCCAGCATGCAGACATTGATTCAGCGAAACTCCGGTAGACGTGGGAGCTGACCCATCAAAAACAACGCGTATCTTCCCAGTGGAAGGTTTCAAAACCGCGTGGTGAGGAAGAAAATTATGTTCCTCGTTTCGCCAGTCCAGTCGCGAGACCGACATGTGCCCCAGTTGCTCATATTCCCGCATGAAGTCGACATACTTCTGTTTGAAGTCGGAGTTCCTACTCATACGACGCTCCATGGACAGCAGCCGCTTCTCGGCCAACGGCCGGGAGCTGCCAAGTGAAGGGCGAACTGACAAAAAGGGCAAACGAGTGATCAGCCGTCCCGAGTGAAGGCGACCTGTATTGTTCTGGTAGAACAACTCACACTCCTCGTCTAAGGGGTTCACTCGCTTCACGGTAGGTGGCTCTTCCACCTCCCAAAACCGTTGAAGGACATCCGATAAGGTGGAGCTAACAGTTATGTAACTGTCCACCGATGGAGATGGTGGGTTATGCCTAACTGGTCCCATCACTACAAACCCAAGCGATGTAGATAAGGCTACCAGCCCACCCTTTTGTAACTCTCTCCTCTTCCCACAATATACGCGACCTAGAACATCGGCACCGAGCAATAAGTGAATCGGACCGGTTCGGTGGAAGGAAGGGTCAGCCAAGGTCAATCCTGATGTCGCATCAACGACAGCGCGCGAAACGTGCTGTTGCGGAAGCTGACCAACAACCTTCTCAAAAACAATCGCGGTAGCGCCAATTTTGGGCGCTGAAGAGAAGTGGGGGGAGAAGGAGAACAAAACCTGACCGATCGGATCCGGGATCCGCAGGTCTCCGATTCCCCGTACCGATTCAAGGTATGGAGATGTGTTCAAACTCAACTGCCGGACCAGACAGCTGGAGGCAATGCAACCCTGAGCTCCCGTATCCAAAAGGGCGCGAACTAAAACAAAGGTGCCCCTCGGGCCCCACACCTGTACGGAGGCTGTTGGTAACAGCACCTGCTCCTGTGGGGGGGTTGCAGCCGACAGTTGGTTTAATGAAAATCCTCCCGCATTCCCCGCAACGGAGGGGAAGGGGGGTCCAAAGAAAAATGCGTGCGCGGCGGAGGAATAGGGCGCTCAAGGCGCTCGAGCGGGTCCCAATCCGGCACGTACACACCCCGACCAAAGCTGCATCGGGGGGCCGGGCGGTGCCCACGATGGGCGAAAGTTGGGGGAGCCCGTGACAACCGGGGTCTCTCCATCAGAGGGGGAGAGAAGCGTATCGGCTCCCGACGTGGCTCCCTAATAACCGCGGCCCAATCCCGCGGTGGCGCATCAGAAGCGGCGCGTCGATCCCCGCCGCCCGTAGGGGGGGTGGGGCGCCCAATCCTCTCACGGGAGGGGGGGGCGCCTGTCCAATCTCCGCGGAGGGGTGGCACGCCCCTCCGATCTTCTCGGAGATGTGGGAGACCTACCAGGGCCCCCGCCCGTGTGCGAGTCCCTCTCTCTCACCACCTCACGAGTGTCTCTATTGTTGAAGCACAAAAGGGGGTGATGGGCCCCTCCACAACAGTGGCAATCTCGTGGGTGGGGGAAAGCCGATGCCATATGAGCCCCCAGACAGCGGTAGCACCAATTCCGCTGCTTGGCCATATTCCTACGCCCCTCGGTGCGTAGGCCAACAAATTTGGAACAGGCCGGCAAACGATGGCCATCCCGCTTGCAACACTTGCAAGGCATCGGCCTCTCCCCGTGTGGAGAGTTCTGCCGCACTGCAGTATACTGCTTGTACGGGCTGCGCTCTCTCCGTGGCGCTGCCCGGGTCGCCTCATAGCGGCCTGTACTCGGTCCCGGTATAGGAGCCAGATCCAAGTGGTCGGTCATCCGACACTCATCCTCCAGAAATCTGAGGAGATCCGAGAAGGGGGGGAGATACGAGGCACTATTGCCCCCGTATCTTTGTTCAAAGCGCCCCTTCATCTCCATGGGAAGCTTATTGAGGATGAGGTGGAGCAATATGAAGGACCACTGGTCCACCGGTAGGTCAAGTCGTTTGAGCGCATTAATAGCGCTTAGCAGCGGGTTCAAAATCTCCTTCCTCAATGAGGAGACCCGCGATACTCGTGGCAGCCCTAAAATGGCAGCCACATGTGTGTCCGCTAGCAAGCGAAAGCGAGCAGGTACTCCCTCATGCCGAATTAACAAGGCCTGTTCTCGGTCTGGTCGGTCTACCAAAGCGACGGCACTAGCAAACCATCTCAAAATCTTTTGTGCACCCGCGCGGGCACCACTAAGCGGGCTGACTGGCGGGACCATTTTGCACCAAAATTAATAAACACTATAATAATACACGGACAAACAGACCGACAGCCGCAGACAATAAAACAGATCGGGAGGAACTTCAAAGGCAGAACAAAATATATAAACAAACCAAAATCAAGTGTAAATGCTAGAACTTAACTAGAACAACAAAGGCATTTAACCACAATTTTTCATATACAATGACAACTAGTTAGGGAGATCGGTCCACAAATGAGATTGCAGTCGGTTTAAAATCAGCAACCAAAAACAATTAATATGTATTGCCCGTTTGAACAACCAACAAGATTACAATATTAATTGTACAATACTAATCAAAATACTAATCAATCTATCAAATCTAACAACAACCACGCTCTGCTACCAAAAGATGGTGGTGCCCAAAGTAGACTCCACCACGTCGGCGTTTCACCGACTTATGTTGCTGAATTTTATTCACCGACTACCAGCTCTTAGAAAATTGGTATTACTTACCTTGGATCCGATTGGTCTCCGTATGTAGCCGGTGGACTTCCTGAGCTAGCTCGAAGGAAGTCGCGGCTCCTGAAGGGTTGCTTTCTGACCGAACCGGATGGTACACTTGCCTATTAGGCCACCAATACCCGAACTCACCGATAAAAACTTTGGTGCATTTGCACTATTCTCCGACACTAAAACTTGGCGGAACCTCGCACCAACAATCACTTGGTGCGCCGCGCAATAATTTCGACTCGACTGACTGACATCTTACATGCGGCCGGCCGCCAAAATTCTCTCACTGCACAGACTATAATGCAGTGTTGCCACTCGCTCTTCCTCGAGCGTGAACACAACTTTTAACTTTGTTACTGTTTTATTTTCAGCACCCCCCTTTTCCTCCTTTTTTTTGCCCGTAGCCTTCCGCTACGTGACAATTTGACAAACTGTATTTAGCATTATGTTCTTCCATATTATGATAATAATGAAATTTATCCTTTATAAAAGCAGCTGATATTCAATGAATTTAAGGAAAAAAGCAGTCTTAGACAAAATGTTTTAGAAGGCTTAAAATTTTACTGTAGCCGTAGACAAAATATACTATGCTACGGTCGTGTCGATCACCCGTAGTATATCTGAGCTACAGTACAATTACGTAAACTTGTCACTCCTTGGTAGTTTACTACGGTCGGCTACGGCTACTTGAAATATACGGCACTTGCTACGGGGACGTGGCTAATGAAAATTACAATTTTTGTCAAGTAAAGAGAATTTGTTATGGGATTTCAAAATTCAAATAATGATGTTGATTGTATTCTTAAATTATTTTTAAAGTTTGTTTTTTGTGAGATAATTTATTTTATTCCTTTGAGTGAATTTACTACCAGCTTACCGAAGTTGAAAGATACGACTGAGGGTGAATACTTTCCTATTATATTTAAAAAAAACTAACTTCTAACTCCAAAAAGTCAAAAGTCCTTCATGGTGGAGAATCATCAGTTCATCATGGTGGAGGAATCCTTGAGATGATAAGTAATAGACGCAAATACCTTAAACGCTTCAGAATAAAAAAAAACATGCAATACGTTGGACGTGCCCATTAAGTTGAACGGTTGCCCTCGATTTTCCTGGGATTCCATCACTAGATTCTGTCTTGGTGACAATCGCACTGATTCGCACTAATTGGAAAATATATACCCTCAAATAAAAAACGAATTTTCCGAATCGGTTAACAAATAGTATAAGATATGGTCCGTATGAGTCATTCATACGGAACATATCTTATAGTCGAATTGAGATCCTCCTCCTTTTGTGAAATCGGTTTAAAGTTGTATTTAAAGCACTAGTTGTTTTTAATCGATGGATTTTCTTTATAGTCTGCTACTATTTAAGAATAATTTTATCATCACCTACCCTGGTAAAAGTGGTGTATACGGCGATGGTCGGTTGGGCTCAGCCACAGCATCGCAGAGGACTCATTGCACCATAAGCGTAGTTTCCAAGTGTAACACGTTTATTAATTTAGCACTTCTATAAAGGAGAGTGCTTTTGGGTGAAGCATTATTATGGCGATGTGTTTAAAAATCACTTTCAATTCTCAATAGTTTTGAAATCGCAATAAAACACTTTCACGATTATACCGAACACTTTATCGTCAGAAGTCTAAGGAAAGGTGTTCGAATATACATAATAATATTATGTCACATTTATTTAAAGTATTACTTTGTTATCCTTTTAAATTTATATGAGTTATATGTATATGAGAACATTTCCGCTTCTTAAAAAGCGTTTAGAATAAATTTAAATGAATGTTGTTTTTAATAAGTAGTTTTCTTTTATTTATTATAGATATTTTCTTATTATTTGATGTTTTAAATCCCGGTTGTGTAATGCGGCCGGATGGCGGGCCGGAAGCGCGCGAGTGACGGAGGGCGGTATGTGAACTCGGCCTCCGCCCTATGTGCCCGCCCTAGCCGCACGGAATCGTATGTAACACCGATTTATAACACTTATGGACAAGATAAGCCGTTGAATCTTGACACCATTGACTTAAATCCGATGAAGACATAAAACTTTTACGGACTATTATTCTCCTCTAAGTTTCTTAAAATATGATTTGAATCAACATAATGTTACAGAAAGGATTGATTCACAGTTTTGTACGTCAGTTACATATACATCTTAATTATGGTTGGGGTGTATGTTCATACAAGGTTTAAATAATATATTGCGTATCTTTGTTTGTTACATTTTTTATTAATTTATTGGTTAAATAGATTCTTGTCATTTGTTTGACATCAATTTTACAAGCTTTTATTTACTTTCACCTGTCCCGGTGTCTGTAATGAAATCTTGCAAGTTAAATTTGACCCACTTCCCGGTTTCCGACTGAGCTGAAATTTTGCATGTATATGTATATCGCGTGACAATGCAATATTATGATGACATGGAGATGATCTAATGCTGGAGTTGGAAGGTGACCATAGGAACTCCACAATAAAACGACACAACCCCATCGAGTTTGGGCTCGTTTGATTCGTATTGATGAGTACTAAAAGCTTGTATTTAAAAAAGTTTTTTTAATAGTACATTGTTACCCCAGGGGTGAAAGTAACTTATTTAGCCCCTAGATGGTGTTTGGCGCCCGAGCGTAGCGAGGGCACCAATAGTTCGAGGGACTAAATAAGTGTTTAACCCGAGGTAAACACTGTGCTTTTCATTACGAATACAAGGAAAGTAAAAATAAAACAATGAATTAGCTAAAGAATAAACGTGTAAATTTTATTTTAAATAAATCAACAACTTCTGCTTTAGCCCGCTTTCTTTTATAAAATCAGGCGTTAACTCCATACCTGAATCAGATGAACTCATTATCTTAATTATTAACACAATGTTATACAAATATAATTAACAGTTAATACAAATCTCTGCTATACGGAAGTATTAACAAAACTCTACAAATGGAAAAAACAAATGAAGATCGCAATGCCGCTTTCCCGGTTATTTTGTTTTTTTTTCTGTGGCCGGCCAGCTATTTAGCCATAATTTTTCATTCACATAATTTAAAAAATGGTAAATATTTTGCCCAAATCTATGTTATTTTAAAAAAATAGTATAATAAGAAATTTAAAAGTAAAATAAATTATAATAAAGTCATATAAAAAATATATTCTTTAAATACTTAACATTATGTTATTTCAATTTTACACCATGCTGTAATTGAGTGGTTGTACTAATAGACGTCGGAACATGGTTCAATAAAAATATGAAAAAAGAACTAGTTTCTTTTTTAAAATTTGACAGTTGAAAGTGATTCTCCCTAGGGCTGAAAAGTATTACTTTCAACTTCAGACGTTCTCAGGCAACTTCAGACGTACTTTCAGAGTATGAGTAATGAAAAATAATTTAACTTGTTTCATTTTGAGTTTGAGAAAAAATCATCTAGCACGTCCACAAAGATTCTGTTACAGTACCTAATTAAGTTTTCAACTTAATTGTGGACGACATCTAAAAAGAAGTATTAAACAAGAACACGAAAATTCTGAATCAATCTTCACATTAAATATTGCTTTTTTTTTCAATTTATATAATTTAAAAAATCCTTAAGTCATTTGTTTTCAAGCTTGCACTGGTTTTAATCGATTCATATTGGGAATATATCAGAAAAAAAACCAAACGTAAGATGTAGAATAGTATTTTTGGGATTTTTTGTGTATTTTTTCGAAATAAAATAGTTTTTTTGGTAATAAAATGTCTTCTTAAAGTTCTTTATCTTTCTATATCCTCGATAAATATTGCAATCCTATAGAACTTCTTTGACCACTTTTACTGGTGTCTGTTATAGGTATACCTACCTGAGCTAAACATGTAAAATTTTTGTTCGAGGGATGGATTTGAGGAGCCACATTAAAAGTAATTATCTTGTCGAGTTTCAGCCGTAACGGGAACAAATTTTTTTGTAGACAAAATCTCTACCAAATGATACAAAATTTTCAAAAATTTACATATAATCTTACAAGTTCTCTCTCGATGACTCCTCAGTCCATACATCTGGTATGAGGAGCCACTATTAAACTTAAGTTTCTTTTGATGCGTTATATGTACTACAAATTCCAGGATTTCGCCTACAAAATCAGCTTATTTGCTACTAAAGACTGTGATTTTCTATTGATTTCGTGATGTGGCTCCTCAATCATTAAGCATGCAGGTTGGGGCGGTGGTAGCAAGCACTAGCAGCCGCCACCCGCTGTGCTTAATTTGATTTCGTAGGTATTTAAATTAACAACTTCGTATATATTTTATTTATGAAGGTTTACAGAAATGCTGCATTTCAAATTTTTTATTACTTACAGGTTTGGCAATTTAAAAAGATAGTTTATATTTAATGATTTTTTATAAAAGTATTAGTTCAGCTGTTATTGAACGACTAGCTAGTGCTACTAATTTGATTATGTCAGTGAACATAACACATACTTACCACTGTAAAAACTTACTGAGAATATACTGTGAGAACTTGATAATACGACTGTTAGTACACGTTATTAGATTGTTCGGCCTGGCGATCCCAACATTGTGACCTACGCGCAGTGTTTCGCGGCGCTGACGTCTCGCTGCCAGACATTATAAATAGGACGCTGGCTGGTAAGAGGAAATGTGCAGATGTTACCTGCAATTACGTGGACGTAATCTCGCAGAAGGAAGCAGTGGAAAGGGATTAATAAAATAATCCTTGCGCTGACGCAGACTCTCTTCTTCGACGTATACGGTTGGGCGGTAGAAAACAGGCCCGCTTTCCATGACCATGGTGCTCCTGATAATACGCGCGATTATATCCTCCCGTTTGGGAATTACCCATATGATACGGTGATCCCTAAAGAATTAAGACTCGGCTCGGAGCTGGTCCAGCTGCGTCGCGTTGACGTTGAGGTTGGTTTGGTGGGTATACTGGGTTGACTTGCTTATAAGCGTGTCAACTTCAGTGCGATGCGTTAGTCCTCGCGTTGGGCCACAACGGAGCCCTCGCATAGCCACATGATAATTAGAAAAATACCGACTAGCGCGACGGTATGGAAGACTGGCGCCTCCTTCTGCGAAGTCATCTTGCACAAGTAGACTACGGTGCGAGCGCGGGAGTAAGGCCCTCTGGCCGTCCCGCTCTGCTGCAGGCAGTGAGTAGGAAGGAGACCTACCGGGGTCTAACGGCTTCGGCTAACCGTGTCGGACCAACCACCGACTGGAAGATAAAGCCCTGACCTGACTACCCGTTTTAGAAAAATAATATGTAACTAACATTTGTAACTTAATAGCAAGCATTACCCTTGTATAATAATAAATAATTTTGTTGTATAACAGTAAATAATTTAAAAGTTCAACTATTAAGATCAACGAACGAGTGCGTCAGGAAGGAGTGAACCAGGAATTTTACTCGCAAATCAGGAATTTTGTTAGGTATTTCTAAATTTATATCTGGTGACACTAGTTGCCTTAAAAATAAAAAAGGGTCCACTCGGTAAAAGAAAATATTGCAATTTAAAAGAGCTAACAGAGAGACTGCTAAAAGCTTTATGATCTGGCAGGACAAAATGTATCGGTCGTTATATGGCGAAATTTAATAAAAAAAACATATTTTTTAATTAACTATAAATGCTATGCTATGCCTATGTTTAATTGCTAATACAAATAGAAGAGAAAAAAAAGTTTTCTCTACCATGTATTGAAATTGAGACGGTCTTCGCGAGTGAAACAGGCAAAAAACTCGGTAGGTCTAAAAGCATCAGTTTTATTCGTTTGTCTGTCTGTCCGTAATCCGGGATCAGGTGGCGCGCGGCAGCATGCATAATGCATGGCGCCCCGCCGCGCCGCCGCTGCAATATCGCGGCTCGCCTGCCCTCGCTCGCCCCTCTAATGGCCGATTGACTGCTATTAAATTAACTTATTCAATTCTAAGGGTGTTGTTCCTCCGAAAGCTAAATATCATTTCGTTCCGTGATTATCCGTTGAAATGTTAATATGACAAATGTCGTTACGTCCGCTGCCAAAATGAATCAAACCCCGGATTTCCAGATCATATCTGTCATTTTAGTGGTCTTAATACTAAAACAAGGAAAAGGCAGTTAAAAACCAAAACATTTATTTGATAATGCTGATTACGGCTTATAAAATGTTGTCATAGTGAGGCTACTAAAAGGCTTTTGAAGTCACGACGACAACGTGACGACTCAACGAGTTTAGACCTCGTCAGTGATTGGGCGGCCTGTAACAGACTGGAATTTTCTCCTGCGTCGGCAACTATACTGACAATCATGGAAGAGGCCATCCCATCCCCGTCATCAGTTTCGGTGGGACATCGATCAGGAGCGTCACGTTGACTACGGTGCTGGGAGTGGTGGTCGATGCAAGTTTTTATTCTCGTAGCATGTGGGAGTTACAGGGGTAACTACAATATGCTTCGACAAAACGTCCAAGTTTTCAGCGTCATGTAAGGTACTCGTACAGACTGCGTCTATACATCGGTATTGTAGCGCCCTACGCGCGCTCCGGGATCGTTGGGAACTTGGGACGTTAACTCAAACCATTTAGATATATTTCAATCTGTTCTATTACTCAACTCTCTTTACAATCTCTCAAGTTACAATCTTACAATGCTTCAGATACTCTTGGTGATCGTCTTTTAAACGTCTATAATTCTAGAATATTCTCATTCTATATTTAAAAGGGTGACATTCCTTGCCACTGAGCACATTTACGCAATGAGGTGGAATGCGGTGTCATAGACGCAAGGAGGTCACCACAGTACCTACATGCCTACATCGCCACCATCACGTACGTTGTGGCGGTTTGAAGACAGGATCTTGTGGCTAAATCGTATCGCTTGACCAGCTCTGCCCTACTAGTATTGGCCGATGTTCTACCAGCCGAGCCACAAAAAGATCCAGGCTGATAGACTAGATAGGGCGAGCGAGTTCGGGGCTACCAGGGAGAAGATGCGTTTGGTGAAACTCGAAACATCTGAGTTCGGTCTTGGCGAATAGCACGAATGCTGGGAAATCGAAGGGGTGGGAGACGAATCATTTCTTACCGAATTGCGGATTCGCTCAGGTTTACTGGGTCGAGTTGAACTATATGATGTTTCGAAGCCATTATCAAGGTATGACTGTTTCAATGGTAGGCTTGAATTCAGATTACTTCTAAGTATCATAACATGAATTATTTTCAAATCGAACAAAATCATTTTTAACCGACTTCAAAAAAGGAGGAGGTTATCAATTCGGTTGTATTTTTTTTTATGTTTGTTACCTCATAACTCCGTCATTTTTAAACCGATTTCCAAAATTCTTTTTGTATTTGATAGAGTATACTGCAAGAGTGGTCCCATGGTCACCAAAGTCAGGATCGGATGATGGGATCCCATAGAAAATCAAGGAAAACACTAATTTATATTAAATTCGGGTTTTCTTTCACTAAAAAGATTTCATTCACTAAAAAGTGTAGTGCTTTTTCTTGCTAAATTGTAGAAATATAGGGAAATCTTAAAGTTGAAAGAAAAAAAACAAACTTATTCCTTTAGTCCGATACAAAATGAAAAGCTTTATTCTGGTAGGTACATGGTTGTAATTCACTTATGCATAATGTTACTGAAGTTAACAAAATCCCTCAATGCAAAGCACTTAACTAAATGTTTAATTAATACAAGCCAAGGGCAGGATGGTTCAGGTTTGTTTGATCAATCTCGGCAGGTAAAAATCAGGTACAAATTGGGTACAAAACTACAAAATGAGGGGCAATAAAGTACACGAACAAATAGTTATAGGTTTCATTTTTTTTTAAATTAGTAGCTTTCCCCGGAGCGGTTGTTAGTAGAGCGTACCTTCGATGCTAAGTTTCCGCGATCACGGGTCAGAGATATAAAATTCCAGTTCCTTAGATTATTCTCTCTATATATGTACAATTCCACAGAATTCCTCCTTGTGTTAGGTTATTAGGTAGGTTAGTTGCAGCGGAGCCCTACGGCCTCCGGGAACTGCCCTGGAGATTCATAGCACAGTGTTATGTTAAAAATATAATTAAATATGCCTATAATCTTAAGGTGAGTGGGTCTAACACTGAGTTCTGAAGGAATCCCAGTCAATACATTTGAATTTCATGTAATAAACATTGCAAGTTAATTCCAAACATAATTTTCAATGAATTGTCAAAGTTTCTTATTGGTTAGTTAATAAAAAGGACATATGGAGGGGAGAGCACCTATTTTGTGTATAATTACTGCTATTAAGAAAAAGAAAACAGCTTAATTTGTGAGTTATTTGCCAAAGTATGATGTGAAACTCAATATAGTGAAAATCTAGAATTTAACATGAAATTCACAAGTGTTACTCAATATATGCATTAATCCCACTAAAATGCCGCTTACTATCAGGTTTTTTTTAATGAAATAGGGGATGAAAAAGGCGAATTTTGGAAATGTAATATGTTTGATTTAATAATCAATATACCCACTAATAAAAATAAAATTAACAAAATCTGTTTTAAATCATGAAATATAATAAGTTAATTAGATACCTTAGTGTGGGCGGAGTATTATCTATCGATATAATTTATTAATTCAATGAATCGCGCGCCGGCGATTATAAATATGATTGAGCTTTTACTCTTCAAGCTGAAAACAAAAATAACTGACTTTGGAAATAGCTTTTCAAATTAAATTCACACGGAAAACGAGAGAAATACCTATGGATTTTATTCGCAGAAATGAATTTAAATACTTTATGATCTTCGAATCAATAACAAATTTCTTCGGTCGATGTCTCACAGACTAACCAGTTCGGAGATCATAACATAGACGAAAGACGCGTTCAAAGACTAGGGTGAAAAATGGGCGCGTTCTATTTACGCACATACTAGAATCGAGGTCCGTTCACCGAATGTTAAGCGTCGTATTGGCGACGGAACCTTCCCTAAAACCAAATTCATTTCACAACATGTGTGTCATGATGTGTCAAGTCAACATACGGATCTTTCGAAATTCTACAATATACAATAAGTATTTCCAGCCAAAGTTATAAGTTTGGTTGGAAAACAAAACGTAATGTAAATTAACCATAAACAAACTGTGAATGCTTTCCGAATTCTATTCGACGAAACCATAATTATATGATCTGTAGCTTTAAGTGTACTTTATTATGATATGTCTCAAAAAATGATCAAAATAAACGGTCTAAATGTCAAATTCCGAATTTTGAGAAAATCAACCCACCTAAAGGGGAGCACGGGATTTTGGGCGAAAAAAAAACTATCTTTGTAAATAAGGCCAGGATAAACGCGAGATTTATTTTGTTTATGCCAAAATCGAATAATGACCAAAGATAATTGCAAATGTCAATGACGTGACGTGAAACGACGTTGACGTTGACACTTGACATTGACATTGTGAAATTCATTGACAAAGTTATTGTAATTACGATTTTAGTTGTGAAATTTGTGTTAAAACTACAGTGAAAACAAAGTGTTTTTGCAAAATTAGTGTTTTATGAAATTTTAAGAAAAAACGGTGTTACAAAAGTTAAAAATAAAAAAAAATTACAAAAAATAGAACCGAATTCAAAAACACTGAAAACTTAAAAATAATCTTCTTCTATATTGAAGTCGGTGACAAATTTTAACACTTTCTGGGAGATCATCGTTTGGCGCCGACTTCAATATAGAAGAAGATTATTTTAAAGGTTTCAGTGTTTTTGAAGTCGATCTATTTTTTGTAAAAAAATTTTAGAATTCGCAATCTGAGTTGTTTATACTCGTCTCAGTAAATTAGGTCAACGGCATTAATATTACCTTATAGCAAAGTGGGTGGCAATATTTGTTGATGAACCAAAGGACATTCTGTCTAACACTCGAACCTAAAATTAAAGGACTGTGGTGAGGCATTAACGACGATACGATAGTGCAGTGCATTTGGTAAAAATTTTATGATTTTTGTGATTTTTAGTAGATGAAAATATAACTGTTTAATATGTATTTCTTATTCAACAAATAATAACATTAAGTAATTTTTAATACTTTATGTACACACCACCGTACAGTACCTACTGAAGTGTATGTCATCATAATATGCAAGTAATACCATTCTTGTTATCTAATATTTCATTGCTCTGTTTTTATGTCCTGGTGTCATTTTTGTTTTGTATTGTATTTGCTACTTTGATTTGTTGCGCCTGATTGTGCTTTTATGGAATAAATGTTACAAAATGTGTACATCAATTTAATCGTTTGTTTAATTTGTATTGAGTACATATACTTATTATAGTCGATTGTTCGAGTCTTGTTAGCAAAATGAGTTTCTTCTGTGATTGTACACTATAATGTTGTTAAAACATTGTTCTATAAAAACAATGCATTGCATAATGCATACCGAATGATGTCTCAAGATTGCGATACGACGGATACCTACATAATTCCTGCCGAGTAACCGGAGTACCGAGTCGAGTATTACTCAGTTTTTTTTATTGAACCGAGTACTCGGCCGATAATAACTCTTAAATGAAACGTATTTTATGTGATTCACAAAGTGAAGCTCTACGTCAAGCTTCTATACCGACAACATCAAGTTATATTAAAATGAAACACATATTTATAGCAAATGATTATTTTTAAAAGCTGCTACTGAATATGAGAAAAAAAGAAACAGAATGTTACAAAAAGGGCAGACTTTATGCCCTTGCACCGCAACGAAATAATATCACACTCTATTATGTTGCTTTATACCAACGACGCAAAAAAATATAGGATAATTAAAGACATTAAAGACTGTGAATATACTTTACCAAAACCTATAAAAAATCTTAAAATAGTTTATTTTTAAAGCTTGGCAAATAATTAATTTTTCTATAAAGCTTACAATCCAAGTTATGAATAACAATTTCATGGTTAAAACAAAAAAGAGTGGATGAAATCCGAAATCTTGGAATTATTTTGGATTCACAATTAACGATTGCTTCACACGTAGATTCCATTCTAAAAAAATCTTATAAGCAATTAGGATTAATTCTACAAACTGGAAAAAGTTTTCACAATTCTTTAACGTAGGTATAGAATTTGGTATAAAAGTTTTGTTCTACGTCATCTTGAAATTGCTAGTACTATCTAGTACATACCCTTTCTATATGATTATGGTCATAGAATAGAGAGAATCCCGAAAAAATCATTAAATCTCGAAGATAGAACTGGACATTTTGATACATTACAAAGCTGTGCCCGCGAACTACGTTTCGCTTTAATAAAGCTCAACACTCAAAAATATCTGGAGAGGGCCACCTAGGGGTATAAAAATAGCCTACGACCTATTCTGAGCTACAAAATACTTGTATACACAAAAAAATCATAAAAATCGGTCCTGCCGTTTCGGAAGAGTTTGGTAACAAACACTGTGACACGCGAACTACGTTTCGCAATAATATAAAAAATAGTTTACGACCTATTTTCAGACCTACCGAATGTACACAAAAAAAAAATCGGAGGAGTTCGGTAACAAACACTGTGACACGAGAATTTTATATATTAGAAAAAAGATATTAGAAAGATAAAGAATGGCTCAAGTAGGTACTACAAAGTCAAATCTTTAAGTGCGCCGCGACTATGCAGACTGCAGATTTCATATAGGTAAACTTAAAAAATTTTAAACAACGTTTTAGATGTCTACCCATACCCTTTATTTTGCAGAGAATCTGTTTTAAAGTATACCCCTAGACTCGAATGGCACATGTCGTACAAAAAGAACTGTTTTTTATACCACCTATTGACATGTTAAATAAACCTCGAGAAAGTTCATGACGCGCGCCTGTAAAATCTTTAATGATAAGAAATAATTGGCAGATGTAGATATATTTTTATATCAAATATTCGGGTCTACGGTCTCTTTTAGCTGTGAAATATTGTCATACTTGTATCTAATAAGTCACCACGATTAAAAGATATGACCGTTTATGTGTTATATTTTTGCAAATTTTACGATTTTACAAGGAAATCAATACCTATACTTACCTATAATAGGAGAGGTACTTCCCGCTGACTTGGAATCATGAAATTTGGTTTAGAAAAAACCGTTTTGTACAGTCAGCCTCAAAAGTAGATCAAAATTTTAGTACCACGTCACACCAAATATTAACAATGCAAAATAGGTGTAACCATATTAAATAAAAGTAATAGTATGACATGGTACTAAAATGCCCATCTACCTACTTCTATATCCAACCATACATAATACCAATATATCTCTAATCAAGACAAATAATTTATAATATGATCAGAAAGGGCATCGGCGCGGTCGCATCAACACTATCTACGCATAAACACTATACTTGTATAAATAACATAATTATTATTGAGTCGGTAATTCACTGACTGAGAGCATCCGATAATTTAGGCACTCTCTAGCCGCCGACATTTCGCGGAAAGCGGCCTGTGCTTCAAGTCACGGGCGCCAGAGAATTTATTCCAATTAATTTCTGATAGTTTTGTGTCTTGGATACAAAACAAAGTAGACCTTATTCACTGTTAATAATAACTACGAACTTTGAACCAATAAATATTTCTGATTCGACTTTTGGATGATTTACTTTGACTTTACAAGGTAATAAAAATATTTTACAAAAAATAAAAACCGACTTCAAAAAACAATTAGAAGTTAAAAATAATATAAGAATAGGTACAAACAACATCACACTTTTCTAGATCGACTTTCTAGGAGATCATAATTTGGCACCAACTGCAATATGGAAGCGTGATGTTGTCTGTATCTATTCTTATATTATTTTTAACTTTTGAGTGTTTTTGAAGTCTTTTTTTTTGTAAAATATTTTTTTTAACTTTTAGTGAAAGAAACCCTAATTTAAAATTAGGGTTTCCCTCGATTTTCATGGAATCCCATCATCAGACCCTAACTATGGTACTGAGAACACTCCAGGAGTACTTATACTCTATTGAATACAAAAAGAAATTTGAAAATCGGTCCAGAATTGGCGAAGTAATCGCTTAACATAATTACACACAAAACATGTTGGACACACCTAAAAATTTAAGGGAATCCCTCGATTTTTATGGGATCCCATCATCAGATCCTAACTTTGGTGACCATAGGACCACCCTTGGAGTATACTATATCGAATACAAAAAGAATTTTGAAAATCGGTTCATAATTGGCGGCGTAATCGTGTAACATACACACACAAAAAAAGACATACGCATCGAATTGAGAACCTCCTCCTTTTTGAAGTCAGTTAAAAAAGAAATCAACACCAACACGGTATTATAAGTAATACGTAAGTGATCATAACATCAACACGTCATGTTGAAGTCGCAGATTCGAATTCTCCTTAAGGTGAAATTATCCTTGTATTTTCTCTCATGTTACTTTAAATTAATTCATCATTTTTGAAGAAAATGCAAAGTCATCACAAATATAAAAGAGACCTAACGGAAATCGCAGCAACAACAATTCAGCCATTCCTTGTGCATGTGCAAACCTAGACGCTATTTCAGGTCAGTTGTTTTCATTTGGCACATACGTTACGGATTGCCAATAAAAAAAATAATAATAATAATCATCATCACAGCCCATATACGTCCCCACCGAGGGGCTCGAGCCTACCCTATATTAGGGTGATTAGGCCTTTCTCAACCACGCTGGCCCAGTGCGGATTGGTCGACTTCACATACATCATTGAATTTCTTCGCAGATGTATGCAGGCTGCCTCACGATGTTTTCCTTCACCGTAGGAGCGTCAGACAAATGTACACATGAAATTCGAAACGAAAAACACATTGGTACATGGCGGGTCTCGAACCCCGGCCCCCCGATTGGAAGGCAAGTGCCGAGTCCACTGCGCCACCGACGCTTTAAAAAAAATATGTCACTGTTATACTCAGTACATAAGTTAATTAAAAAATTTAATTAAAATTTACAATAATTATAAATTATTTTATTAACATTTACAGAGCTAAGATAGCCAGTTCCTCAGTTGTTGTGGAGTCCAAGAGAAGCTCGTTTCCACCTTCGGCCTTCTCGTCACTTACCATCAGGTGAAATGAAGGCCAAGAGCTTCCCTGTTGTATTTTAAAAAAAATAACTGTTTACATTGAACACCCACACCATTTACTTTACTATTTACTACTTTGTCGTATTGACCTAACCGGTCTGGATTTTACCATCTTATCTACTTGTTGATGTCAATCCTTAACTCGATCCTGTCTTTGGTGCTGTTTTTGCTGCATATCAATGGCCTATTTAATGGAATTCATTGTTACGTATGCGCATAACAGTACTTTTTTGCCACCTTTATTGTATAATCATATCCTATCTGGGTGAAAACTAATTACTAATTGATCTTGTCAATCAGAGACTGGTTAATTGAAGTAAGAAAATTAATCGGTGTCTGATTGACAAACTCAATAAGTACCTATGTCCACATAACTTTTATTTGAGTAATTTATATATGATTATCCACGAATCAATCAGTAATAATACTGTAGTATTATTTTTATAATCTGTGGTAATAGCAATATCTGTATTTTATATGAGCAAACGTGCGCTGAAACAGTAGCGCCTCTGTGCTCTAATACATAAGGTATTCTTGGCATTTATTTCACTTAAAATATCAATTAATGAAAGAGAAAGTAACAATCCTAATTAGCCCATCAGAGTGGATTCTTACTTCTTCATTAAAGCTTAATTCAGGGTACCGTGTAAGCCTCTTCGTGTCTAAACTAAGACTTTAAAATATTTAAAATCTCTTTAAATCTGTACAAAATGGGAAGTTGGGAAGCTTTGCTTTACACTCCAACTATAATCAAAGTACTATAAAAACGTTTTATTTCGTTTATATTCCAAAATCATAAGGACGAGTTTATATTGACATACTTTGTAGCTTCTATTATAAATACAATACCAAAATTTTAAAATAGAATCACATTATTACACTTTTTCTCAAACTTAACAATGTTATAATGATCATTACGATAAAGGCAAATCTGAGGTCAAATTAAAGGTCAACAAAAAAATGATATCAAAGAGATTCTCCATCAACTTAATTTTAATGAACGCATATAGATAGCTTCGGAGTGCTCAGGTTGTATGACATTACAAAAAAATTAATTCTAATTTTTATTTATTTGTGGCAACAACCACTTTATTGGCGCCAATCTCACGTTTTGTTGTATTGAATTTCATGGTAAATAATATTTTTGCTAACATTGTCTGATAATAGCGAATGTAAAGTTTAGACTCCGCCCGATATATTAGATGGCGGAAAAGTGGCTCAAAATATACATAGGTAGGTCTACTAGCATAATTGAGAAAACTACGTATGTAACTTTGACCTTTTTCTCATAATAGATTCGTCCCCAGTTTATGAGCATGAAACTACACAAAATAAAAAAAAAACAACAGTTTCATTAATTACTATTTTATTTATTTATTTGCCATCATGTACAGTACATACATAGGTTTTTCATTACTGATTTGATTTCAGCACTCAAATAAATGTTTCATATTTTATTCGTTCCATCGAGGCTTATACAAAGAAAAAAAATCATTATTGGTCTGCCTGTATCTCTCATCGCTTATACTGCCAGGTTTGTAGGAGGGGCCACGGCTGGGAGGGGCCTGCAGAGCCGCACCTCCGGCTTCAGACACTTCAGTCTCGTAAGCACTTGACGATGTTAATATCTTGATTTACTTTAAAACCAACAGCTTCCAAATCCACTCGAAAAATTATGAAACGTTGTACTTCGGTAATATAATCGCTGACCACATCTCAATGTTTAAGGATTACACAAATAATAAAGCTATTATGCAAATAGCTTTACTGTAGGTAATATCAAAATAATACTTCATGATGTTTTTTTTAAATTATAAATGTGAAACACGACAAATAGGTACCTTTTTTAAAAAAAATATTTCACCTTCACCTTCTAATGATTAAGCCAGTTTATTCCTAGTATATTCACAAAGCATCTTGGACAGAGATCACTTTGTTTTCTTAACTCTACATATTTTATATAAAAGCTTATTAAACGTTTACTATTTTCACAAATAAATCTTAAACTAAAGCTTAAATGAAATACAATCATAATATCTTGTTTAGGATATTGTGTATCTATTAATTACTTATCTTTAAGTGAGACTTTAATTTTACATTCCATCAACAAATGCAGAAGGTCCAAGGATTCTGTGGAGGCTTGCTGAGCCTCCACAGAATCCTAGGACCTTCTAAGTAATGATGTAAGGATGTAAAAAAAAAACAAATTTTGTGGATACGAGTAAGTGGAAACAAAACCATAATAAATCACTTTGTCCATTAGTCAAAACCGCGTAAAAATCTATTACCTTTATATTTGAGTCATTATGTGTGCCATTTATTGTCAAAAATCTTTATTCAAGGTACCTAATAAAAACCTTCACAAGGTACGAGTATGTCAAAGGCCAAATTCTAATCAATGAAAATATTATATCTACAATATTAACATACTAATTAATTCTTGTTTAATTATGTAATTGTGTATACATCACAACTGTATTCAATATAATGTAAAGAGAAAGTAGAAACAGGTTGACTCTACGACGAAATGACTACCCACGAAAATTATAGGAGAGCCATCACGATCAGGCTTCCTTCCGTCGGAAGCCTTTTTTTTTAAATCGCCATTCACATGAAATGATGAGTATCAAACCTGTAGTCCTCCTGGAAGCAGATCATCGGCCTTGTTTTTATTGAGCCGACATTAGGTAACCTGTGGCTAGGTCCGCATTCCGCGCGCGTGACTCACTGCGGGAATGTGAAAGCTTGTTCCCAGGCAGACCTCACATGCATCTCTACAGCACCGCCAAGAAAGTAGATTATTTATCTCATATTTCCATGCCCTAATAATTAAATTATTGACACAGACGAATGTACCTATTTGGTTTTCTAAAATTAATTGATTTTATTTGTTACTGCGTGATTTTAACCACGTAGAGACTGACACAATAGGATTTTTTTTTAATGGCAAATGACTCCATTTCACATTGTCATGATGGTTTCGGTCTATTGCCAGTAGGAGCTTTGGCAAAATAAAAATCTTACAGACATAGAAAACAAAAACGCCAATGTCCATATAGGGATTTGAACTCGGCAGTAATGTAGAGATTAAAACCATGACGAGGAAATATACAAAAAAAATCAATATCGTACATCTGTAGGTCCCAGGCTATGGGAATTTCAGGATAAAAATATGTATAGTCTATGTAATATAATGGGCTTTCACCAATCCATTTATCAATTTTCATCCAGCAATTTTTAAGTTATCAGCATACATAGTAAGTTACACCGCAATCGGTCCAGTAATATTTTAACTATCTACATACCCTAACTTTCATCGCAAATAATTTTAGCTATAAATTACATCGAAACTATTTATAATTTTTCAGCTTTTTAAATACCAAGTTTCGTTTCAGTTTTTTATACATTAAAAAATGAAAATATATCTATCCATGTAGCCAGGTTCTCTATTTCGTCTCCTAAAATTTATGCCTTACTTGTCTACTATCCAGACTGTCAATTTCTCTAATACATATTTGAAAAAAATCTATATAACGTTTGTTAAATACTACTCGTATTTATTGTAATATTCGCAATTGGAAGGGCACAAAACCAGACCATCGGTTTCTTGCCTGTTTTTCTTGAGATGGCTCTCCCAATTTCCGAAAAGGAACCAATTTTTTTTTCATTTTAGTTAATTGTGTTTGCATACATCTTTACCATGGTTGGGAATTCTTGCAAACCTTTATGAAACAAAGGCATTTAATAATAAAATAAGGGGCAATAGTTGCATGATGCCTAAAGAATTTATTACTTTAAAGGTTAACTGCGCTATATGATACTTATTACTATTTTGAATTATATTTTAATGTGTTGTGTTGGGTTGGACTGTTTTATTGCGAAGTTACTATATCCACCTTCCACTAGCTCTAGCATTAGATCAGCTCCATGTCATCATAATATTGCATTGTCAAGCGATACACATATGCATGCATGCATATTTTGTTTCATGATCTGATGATGGGATCCCAGGAAAATCGAGGAAAACCCTTAAATTTCATAGACACGTCCAGCGTGTTTCATGTTTTTTCTGAAGATAATCAGGTATTTGCATTTGGTCGTCATCATATTATGTTAATGAGCTGATGAATTCTCCAAGTTTAAAGAGGAGATGAGGTGCATGTTTACTAATATAATGAAATCACAGGATCAGCAGATAAAAGAGAATGGGACCATCTTAAAAGAAATACAATCAACAAATATTAACATCAAGAATTCTATCGCTTTTTTATCTGTCCAGAATGATGAATTTAAAAATCAAATTCGAAAACTGGAGGAAGCTCGAGAGGAGGACAGGAAGTACATCACTCTTTTAGAGGAAAGGCTGGAAAATATACAACAGGACGGCCGCAAGGCCAATTTTGAAATCAAAAATGCACCAAAGAAAGCGGATGAAACAAAAACCGATTTAACTGACATGGTGATCAGCTTAACAACCACAATTGGCTGTCAAATGACCAAGTCCGATATCAAAGACGTATAATAATATAGAGTTCGCGGAAAGAGACATGATATCTCAAATTCTCCAATCGTGGTGGAGACCTCTTCAACAATTTTAAAGAATGAGATTCTAAAATGCAGCAAAGCTTACAATTATAAAAACCAAACAAAATTATGTGCAAATGACATTGGTTTACGATTTTCTGAAAACGCGCCAATTTATATCAATGAACAACTAACCGCTAAATTAGCGCGCTTATACTTCTTGGCACGAGACCTAATAAAATCCAAGAAGTTTAAATATTGTTGGCTGCATATGGTAGAGTCTATCTACGAAAAGAAGACAACTCCCCAATTATACTCATTAAAAATGAAGCCCAAATACAGCAATTGCTTGTGTCTGAATGACTAGCAATCACAGACTATGTTAAAGCTGCATACTATAGTATAGGTTTGCTGCATGCACATTATCCAAATATAAAAAACTGTAAATATCCTCTATTCTTGTCATGTTTTAATAATATAGTATATAAATGTAAAACTTTTGTGTGTCATATGAAATCATATTTATTTTACAAATTCACCTGTAAAGTGGTACTTCTGATAATAACCCTTTACCTACATTTAAGTAACTACTATAATAATTTATTTCTTATATTATGTTGTATTATACTTAATTGCCCAATTTTTATTTTCCGTATAATGAACACGAAATCGAAATTATTAGACAACGTTGTTTATAAATTCATGATGTTACTTGAATTATTGTATGACTTACTAAGTACTTATTTTATTAATTTTTTATGCATGTTGTTATATTTTACTGTTACGACTCATTGTAATTTCAGCCTGACTTTGCGTAATAGTGAATATGATTGTTATACTTTTAAATTAACCCTACACTTACAAAATAAAATAACACTCGCACACTTATCATTCCATCCACAAATACTTATAAACACAAGATTTCAAACTCTCATACATATTATTGATTCCTTATTCATACAATTTTATAACATTCATCACAATTTAGCCAACTCGCATACAATTTTTTATATTCAATTAGGCGGCATTAAAATTAAAATATTTTTGAGACATAAAAACAATACATACGTACTACAATACGCACCACTAAAACTTTCTTAAAATAGTTGCACCTCTTAATATATTAAATGATATTGACCATACTTCTGTTGCAACTTGTATGCGTTGTGATGTTCAGAATCTCTCTAAAAATATAAATATAAACAAATCAGACTTAACGATAGTTAGCCAAAACATAAGAAGCATTTACTGTAATCTCGACGATTTCATGGTTACACTGGCTGATATAAAGGTCAACATTGATGTGCTTGTCTTCACGGAATGCAGACTTAGCATGAATAAACCGATTCCACAGATACCGAATTACACAGTTCTAGCCACTTCTAATAACGGAAACCAAAACGATGGTGTGGTTGTGTATGTTAAGGCCAATCTATCTGCAAAAATTAAAGAGGTCATATTAGAGCATGCAACCTGTATTCAGATAAATATATTAAATCACACTATATTAGGTATCTATCGCTCCCCGGCTTACCGCAATGCTAGTGGCTTTGTAAACTCGCTGTGTTCGCAATTGCAAGGGCTAAATTCGTCTAACAGTCTGATTTTGACTGGGGACATTAACATCAATCTCATAACTAAGCCAAATGCGAATTCAGACGAGATTAATAATAAACTAAATTATTTGAATATGTTGGCGTCATTCGGTTTACTTCCAGGACACACACTGCCAACCAGAGGAGACAACTGCCTAGATCATGTATTTTTAAAGCCTAATTTAAGTAGCATCTCTTCATCAATTGTTGTGCTTGACACTTCAATCTCTGATCATTCCACAGTACTTACATGTATAAGAAAAATCAAACCCACATATTGTAACCCAAAAACTTATAGAGTAATCGATTATGAAAGGGCCTATATCAGTGTTCAGCATAGTGACCTAGAAACATTACTTAATTGCAATGACCCCGATGCTGTACTGGAGGGATTAATTACTAGACTCAAAGAAGCACTGAATGATGCTACGTGTATAAAAAAATCCCAATAATAAAAGAACATTAAAGCCATGGATAACAACTGGCATTCTGCGTTGCATCAAGAACCGAAATAATATGCAAAATTAAGGTCTGATCCATACAATGAGATTCTGAAAGTTTCATTCCTGAGGTATCGTAACTTCTGCAACCGTCTAATAAAAAAATTAAAAAGAAAATATGAAAACAAACTTCTAACTAATGCCACTAAAAATAATAAAAAGCTATGGACAGCCATCAAAACTATCACACATATCAAAAAAACTAATACCCACTCTCAAGACCTGCTTCATATAAAATCGTCTCCTACAGAATCTGCAAACTACATAAATTACTTTTTTACAAACATTGGCAAAGATTTAGCAAATAATATAACTACAGTAAATACGAATAGGAATTATGTCAATACTAATAAAACACTCTCTCCTGGAAACAGATCCTTCCGAGGTGGGAAGTGTAATCTCTTCTTTGAAATCTGAGAGTGCCTCTGGATGGGATAATATCCCAACTAAGCACATGAAGATATGCGTGCACATATAGCGCCTATAATACCTTTGTATGTAACCTTTGTTTTCGAACTGGTACTTTCCCCGACCACCTAAAAAAAGCTCTTGTTACATCGATATACAAGGCTGGGAATAGAGACGATGTCAATAATTACAGGCCGATTTCCGTTCTTCCTTCTATATCTAAAATTGTTGAAAAGCTAATAAATTCACGTTTAATAAACTATTTAAATAAATATAACATTTTATCAAAATCCCAATTCGGTTTTAGACAAAAATTATCAACTGAGGATGCTATCAGATCTCTAACGTCCTTAGTCACTAAACACTTGGACAATGGCAGGAAATGTCTTGCCGTTTTCCTAGATCTCAAAAAGGCATTTGACACCGTCTCTATTCCTATCCTGATACAAAAACTTGAAAACATAGGTGTTAGGGGAATACAACTAAATCTTATGAAGAGCTACCTACAAGGGCGCACTCAAAGGATTAAATTGGGTGACTTTTACAGCAAGGACTCAGAAATAGCCTTTGGGGTCCCACAAGGAAGCGTACTGAGTCCAACACTCTTCCTAATTTATATCAATGAGCTTTCCAACATTGATATTACAGGTGGTAAGGTCTTCTCATATGCTGATGATACTGTTATTGTTTTCAACGGTGACTCTTGGAGCACAGTTTTTGAAAGAGCTGAATCCGGGCTTGTTTCAATCTCTAAGTGGCTTAAAGATAACCTACTCACACTTAATGTAAGCAAAACAAATTATCTATGCTTTACAATTAATAGTAGGACACAGCCCATTCAAAATTTTCCGCTAAGGATTCACCAACACTGCAACCAGAACAACGTGAACTGCAACTGTGTGCCCCTGGAGAAAGTTGAGTCTACCAAGTACCTGGGTATTATGTTGGACCAGCACCTCACATGGCATCGTCATATTCAATTTGTCACTGACAGACTGAGGAAACTAATATTGGTTTTCATGACCTTACGTCACATTGGTACACATAAACTCTTAAACAGTATTTATGCTTCACTGGCTCAGTCTGTCTTAACATACTGTATTTCAGCATGGGGAGGTGCTGCGAAGACCAAACTTATAGAAGTTGAAAGGGCACAACGATGTTTACTTAAGGTCATGCATTTTAAACCTTATAGATTTCCAACCAGAGACCTTTATAAATTATCTGATTTACCCACAGTGCGACAGCTCTATGTGTTAAAACACAATCTTCGCTTCAAAACAGTTTGATTGGCAAGCTAGTAATGTTTATAATCAAATAAATAACAAACTAGATATATATAACCTTAACATGCGTGAATGTAAAAATAATGTGTTATCTTGGCTAAAACTCTTAGCTACGTTCAAACAGAACAATTACTTAAATTACCTTATAAAGAATAATCAAATACAATACATACTTACTAATTTATACGTACACACACATACACACACACACACACACATACACACACACACACACACACATACACACACACACGGACACGGACACATCTCTACCTCTCTTACAATCACAACTTACCTGTATAATTACTTTTAAGAATGTTTTTTTTTTCTCTCCGTTTATGAAGCACGGTTATGAAGACGTTGCTTGTAATCAATAAAATAATGTATAAGTTATGGAAGAGCGAGACCTCCTAACACAGGCATATTAATTTGCCTCTAGGAGATCTCAAACACTGTAAAGCTTATGTATGGGTTCGAAAGAAAATAAACTATTTTCATTTTCATTTCATTTTCAATGAGCTGATGATGGAAAGTATCTGATAGGTTAGGAGTTAGGGGATAGTCCTTTCAGTGTAATGGGAAGTAATTGCCGCGTAGTTCTAGTCTTTCAAGTGATTCAGGTGAGCTGATATTGGGAAATAAAACTTGTAAACAAATTGTTTGTTAGGAGTTCCGGAATAATTATTTCAAAATTGTTTAGAGGGAAAGACGTTTTACTTCAAGTTATTCTGTGTCTTTAAGGGCAAACTAGCTGCTATATTTTACCTAATATAAATGCATAATAGTTTATGCATTTATATTAGTTCTCCATCTTATTATTTATAATAGTTCTCTTTCACTTAAATACTGAAGTGATTTTCGTGAAAGTGTGTGTAGTACGTCGATTTTGATTCAACTATCAAATCAGTAAATTCTTTTACAAATAGCACAGTCCAGCTCAGCACGGTGAAAATTGGGAAAGTAGAAAAACGCCTAATAGTAGCTACATTACCAAAAAAACACAGATTCCTTTTTATTCCAATTTACGCGTGATCGGGATCTAAGAGGAAATTATATTAATATCATATGATCCCTCTTATAGCATAGATAATACCGCTAAGATCTCGCGATCGTTAATTAAACTCTTGTCAAAAGCGCTTACAGTACCTACAAAGCAGTTTATTAAATCCCGGAATCTCCGTGAAGTGCGGGAATCTCGGCGCTTTATGGGCCAGTGATCCTAGAGATCTTGCCGGCGCCCTCCGCCCTTTGCTCTGCGCCCTATTGAATTGTAAATACCACAGAACACAGAAAGAGGTTAGAAGGGCTATGTGGGCGGGGCACGCGTAGCCACAACTATGACTAAATGCTCATACTTGTGGCCCCGCAACGCGAACGCGTTGTTTAATCACTGACGGACAACTATAGTGAGTGTATCGTGAAGCGCGGCGCTATAAATATAAAAAAATGCCTTCTTGTGCTATAATTACTTGTAAAACAAGAAGTCAGGTGTCAAGTGTAGCTAAAGAAGGAATTTCTTTTCATCGGTAAGTAGTAAATTAATCATAATGACCATATTCCATAGATCATAATGTCAAAATCCACCAAAACTGATCATAACGATAAGTTACATAATATTTTTCTAAAAAATATACATTACCGGCAATGTACGCCCGCGATTCTTGCCATATTACTTAGAGCGCGTAATGTAGTACACTGCTTTCGGTAGTGACGCATTTGGCTTAATGAGCATTAACGCAGTAGTCGCAGTACAAGGGATAGTGCCGTGCTAATCAAAAAACGCACGCATTACATTTTATCGATAAATGTATATTTTAAAATATTTGTATAAAGTAAAAATAACATATTATTTGTCACTTAAAATGCCATAATAATAATTATTACTTATCGATAATACAGAATGTTTGGCGAAGCTAACACCTACCCTTTCTAACATCCTATTCATATAAGTACGGCGATGTAACCAAAGATTAAAATTGTAAAATTAATTTCAATTTTCACGATACAATTAGTTCGATTAGTAAAAAAATTATGGGCAAATTCTAAACTAATTTTACAACTTAGAATTTTTAATATCACCATAATATTTATATGACTATTTTAGCATAGGTAGGTGGCCATGCAAGACATGAAGATTTGAGTACTTTAAAAAACACAAATTTACAGGTAAATATTTACTTTACAAATATTTACTTCTCCATCCAACTAAAATATCCTAACAACTAAACTACCGCACGTCCGTTTGTCAGATTATCCATTCTAGTTTATGCTTTCAGACCGGTGCATTATAGTATTATAGTTTTTCTTTTATTTTACGTCTAACCTACAACATTTTGAGCTAAAAAGCTTTAATTTTGTTACATAGAAACAAAATATTACTTGAATATTATTAATTATAAACGTATAATGAAAGTAATAATTATTTTTTGGTTTTCTAAATATTTCAAATGGTTAAATTGCTGGCAATATTTAATATCGATAGCTATTAATCGATGTCAATCACTAAAATAATGTTATTTGTACACGCGGCTCTGGACGTCAGTGAATTTCTATGAATGAGGAGCCCAGTGAGCGTTGTGATTGGTTCAGCCCGATTTCGCGCGACTTTGCATGGGCGGTGCAAGGAAAAGAAGTGGGAGCAAAACTGGCGACAGCGGTTCCCGTACAAACGGTGCATGATTGCCTTTCTAACCTCTTTCTGTGTTCTGTGGTAAATACGCCCCCGACCACGACCGTGGGTGACAGCGGCGTTGGGTTCATTTATTTTATCTGCTAAAGTTGTGTGTAACATGTTCACTCGCGAAACGGTTTGCGATAATAATGATACGTATCCTCTAATGTTTTAGGTAGCTTGCTGGTGCGCGAGGTATGCGAGATTATTTAACCGACTTCGAAAAAAGGAGGAGGTACTCAATTCGTCGGAATCTTTTTTTATGTATGTTCCCCGATTACTCGAAGACGCCTGAACCCATTCAGAAAATTCTTTTTTGTCTGAAAGGGTATACTTCACAGGTAGTCCCATTGTCACCATGTCATGATCTGATGATGGGATCTCATGAAAATCGAGGGCACCCGAGGAAACCCTTGAATTTCATAGGCACGTCACCGTATATTCACCGATTAATCCGCCATTTGTGGACCGATTTTTAAACTTAAAATACTTTTTGTAATCGAGAGAGTATACTCCCGAGATGGTCCCATTGTCACCATGTCATGATCTTATGATGGGATCCATGACAATCGAGGGAAATCCTTGAATGTCATAGGCACGTCCAACGTGTTTCATGCTTTTGCTGAAGATATTCAGGTATATACAGGTAGTCATCATATCATGTTACAGAGCTGATGATGAAAGGTTTCTGGTAGGTTAGGAGTTCGGGAATAATTCTTTTAGTACTGTTAAGTGCAAAAGACATTTTATTTTAAGTTATTCGGTGTTTGCCTTGGCTCAAATTCATGTACCTTATTACAAACTAAAAAGATTGAAAAAAAAATTTTTACATGAATATAAAACCGACTTCAAAAACCCCAAAAGTCATAAATAATATAACAATACATACAAAATCACAGTTTTAAATTGAAGTCGGTGCCAAGCAATGAACACCTGGAAAGACTTAAAAAATTAAAAGAACAATTAATATAGTTACTGAAAATTTGTCACCAACTTCAATATAAAACTGTGATTATGTATGTCTTCTTATATTATTTATGACTTTTTGGTGTCTTTAAAGTCGGTTTTCTATTTTGTAATTTTTTTTAAGAGTAAGTATACTTTTCCACCAAAGATGTATGTTGTGGCTCAGTGGTGCGAAACTGCGTAGCAAGGCACAAAGTGTAATGTGCAAATAAACAGTGCAAAGCTGTTTTTTTTTCACATTTCTCGTTAGCATCCATCGGACACAGGGAGGCACCTATTTCACGCTCATGTTAACGTCTGTCAGTTCAATCTATGAATCAACTTCATGCAAACGTCAGTCGCCACATAAAAAGATAGATTACGAGTTTTCTTTAGTCCCAGCAGTGACTGTGGCAAAACTAACAACAAATCCGTTCGTCTAACTAATGGGTGTTACATTCTGCACTTGTCACACATGTAAAATGTACAGAATATACAGTTTTTAAAAAATATATGAAAATAATACTGCTAATTTTAATTTATCAGGATGCTTTATTATCTTCAACCAGTATTGAGTTTGTGTGTCATTATAACAGGTGGTAATAATTCAAAAGATACCTAGCGTTCTGTTAACGTATAGCATATTACATTTTTGATAAGTTATTTTTAAACATTTCTTCGATACATAAAAAGCATGGTTCATGGTTCATTATCATATAGAATTTGTGGCCATGATGAAAGAATCACACTATTTATTAGCGTAGAATACAAATTAGTTTTAATCCGAATTATTAGCCCAATATATATTAATGGGTATGACCCGGCCAGTTTGAGAGGGTCACAATGTCCTGAGTGGTACTGGCGACGCGGACTGCAGATACTTCTCAGAATAGTTGACACATTTTCCTGTTTGGTGCAAATCCTGTTTGCTTTACAAGCCACTTACTTTTAATAGTTTATTATTAACGCAACGAGGAGTCGGTAGTGTAGTGGCATATATGCACTCGGCGTGACGATTGTTTAAATCCGCAGGTGAAGTAGTGACGTTCCTTCGTCTTTAAAAACTTAAAGCATGTTTTCATATTTTTTTTATTTCTGTTAACTAAATGTATGCTATCGATGCATCTCTGCCAGCACAGTGGCAAGTTTTCAATGCTCTTCTTGAAGGCGTCATCAAACAAGAAGCATTAATTTTCAAAGGGTTAACTGCCTCCTGCGTTTCTTCAAAGGCATTTTATACTGGCTCTTGGGTATTATTTAACTTTTTTCCTGCCAAGAAGCATTCACTGAATTCATTTATTTATTTAAAAAATGAAAAAATTCATAAAGAAAAATTTCATCTCGGGAGAGGAGAGTATATAACATACCGTGTTGACGCCTTGACTAGATACTTCGACCAACGAGCACTTACCAGCCCCGACGAAATCTTACACAGGGTTTTCGTTACACATTATAAAGGTGATTGTAGCCATTAACCATCAGGTTGACAGCCTATACTTGTTTGTCAACTAAGTTGTATAAGAAATATTTTTGAAATTAACGTAGGTAGGGGAGAGTGGGGCATGACGGGGTGGGGGGCAAGACGGGGCGACCAATTTTGAGTGAGAACGAATAAGTCAATCAGGATCGTTTAGCACCTTACGTCGCGCCGCCATTACGGCAATCAGTTATCGAAGTGAGCAGACAATGACACCAAGCGTTTTATTTGTTTTCTGAAAAAAAAAACGGTTTTTTGCCAAATAGCTAGTGATTTTTCTATAAGTAGTATATAGGGCGTGTATTTTCGGTAAATAATAACACCTTGGAATTTTTTAAAATGTTATCATATGTGACAATACTACACTAACAGGTAAGAACTTGTTTTTCTCTATGCTGCGTATTGGTTTTATTCAGTTATTTTTTAAATTTAGAAATTAAATTAGAAAGAATTAGAAATTAAATTTAGAAAGAAAAGTGAAGGTAAAAGTAAGGTACCCTAGGGGTGAGGCATGATGGGGATGAGGGTGTAAGTCTACTTTTTGTTTTTTTTTTTTTTTATTTGGTAAACTAATCAATTAATTAGACTGCCAAATAAACGCTTACAATAAAGACTGATTATCAAAGAAGATTATAAGAATAAAACAAATTAATAAAACTCATCACGGTCAATTTTATTTACCATCAAACCTTAAGACCCCGTCATACCCCACTCTCCCGCTTCCTTTGAGTTTTGACAACTTCAGTATTTAGGATACTTTTCCTTCATGTCAACGGTTGTGACCCAGTGTAGACCTTATACAAATAATACAAATATTTTTACATATTTATTTACCACCAGGTTCCGGAGTCGAACCCCGGGACCCCGTAATCTGCCCCTTATACATAAATCGAGAAATATACATTGAATGTCAAAATGTAAAGTAGGTAAATAACCTACTACTTCAATACTAAATAACCTACTACAATTTTATTTACCATCAAACCTTAAAGACCCGTCTTACCCCACTCTCCCGCGTCCTTTGAGTTTTGACAACTTCAGTATTTAGGATACTTTTCCTTCATGTCAACGGTTGTGACCCAGTGTAGACCTTATACAAATAATACAAATCATCATCATCATCATCATCACAGCCCATACACGTCCCCACCGAGGGGCTCGAGCCTACCCTATATTAGGGTGATTAGGCCTTAGTCAACCACGCTGGCCCAGTGCGGATTGGTCGACTTCACATACATCATTGAATTTCTTCGCAGATGTATGCAGGTTGCCTCACGATGTTTTCCTTCACCGTAGGAGCGTCAGACAAATGTACATATGAAATTCGAAACGAAAAACACATTGGTACATGGCGGGTCTCGAACCCCGACCCCCCGATTGGAAGGCAAGTGCCGAGTCCACTGCGCCACCGACGCTCAATAATACAAATATTTTTACATATTTATTTACCACCAGGTTCCGGAGTCGAACCCCGGGACCCCGTAATCTGCCCCTTATACATAAATCGACAAATATACATTGAATGTCAAAATGTAAAGTAGGTAAATAACCTACTTAAAATTTTGATATTCAATGTATTTTTCTTCGATTTATTTTCAATATCCTTGCATTAATTGCACCATCCATCTGTTTTGTCAAAACACAATACTCGTAAAGTCGTGTTTTTGTGTTTAATACATTAATTGTCAAGAAATTTTAATTTGCCTAAGTTAAGAAAAGTTTTCAGGATGACTAAGCTTCCCGATATAAAAAATATAAAAAATAAACATTGTAATTTGCATCCATTTTGGTATCAGTTATGATCAGGAAGTCGCTTAAATAAATTAATGATGAAAATAAATTATTCTACCTTACAACTTTTTCTAACGCCGCGCCGTACGTCGGGCGCCGCCGAGCCCTGAGTAGGCCGCACATGGCGTTGCAGCGTTATAATAATGACTCAGTGTCTGCTGGTTATTGTATAATTCCGCGAATAAATCCTAAAATAGCCAAGGAAGGCTGTGGGTGTGAGCGCGAATGGTGCCGCCTCCGTTCTACGGCCAACCTTATAATAACAAACAGATAACTATTCATATTTATATACCTATATACTGACGAGAAAAATAAGTAATGGAATAACTTCCAAAAACAGACAAGGTGTTGTCTGCTTTGGAAGTTATTTAATGACAGCTACGTCAATGACAGTTAGTGCTCCTACAGAAAGCACCTGAACATTTGTTCGGAGAACTTCGTGAGGGGAGTTAGGGGTCGTACATTAATCCTACCCGCGCTCACAAGCAACCTTTTATCTTTTTAGTGAATTTAACACCAGCTCACCAAAGTAACATGAAAGAATATGACATAGGGTCAATACGTGCCTACTGTTCTTAAAAAAACTAACCTATAACTCCTAAAAGTAAGGGATCCTTCCATCATCAGCTCGGTTCATTAGTACCAGAAGCAAATACCTGAATTGCTTCGAACAAATATGAAATTCGATTGACGGAACCATAAAATTTAAGGGCTTCCCTCGATTTTTCTGGGATCTCATCATCAGATCCTGACTGTGGGACCGTCGCAGGAGTATACTCTATCGAATACAAAAAGAATTTTGAAAATCAGTCCACAATTGTCGGAATAATCGTGTAATACACACAAAAAAAAACATACGCATCGAATTGAGAACATCCTCCTTTTTTGAAGTCGGTTAAAAATTTATGACTGTCTGGTGTGTCTGTACATATTTCCAGCAAAAATAAATAAAGTTTATTTTACCCATGAAGAAGGTTTTCAGTTTCGACACATTTTCGACGTAAGCTTTTTGTTCAAAGACTAGGTATGGAAGCATTCAAAACAAGATTTTAATAAAGTAGTTAATTAATCAAATCGTAACAAGTAAACTTTGAAGTTAAGAGTTTCGTTTTTTATTTTTTAAGTGAGCACGTAAAAAATATATCTAATATATTTTCAGAAAGAGAGGATTTGATTTTTGCAAAAATAACTTGCATTAGGAAAAGCCCTCTCTGCTTCTACACTAGTAGGGGAAATAGGCAATAAATAATTGTTAAAATGTTTTGAGATAATTACTCTGTCACCATCATCTTTCTGTACATATAAAAGGCAACCGTTACTGACATATCTATCAACACACAGCTCAAACCAGTGAATGCATTGCGCTCAAATTTGGCACGCATATAGTTATTATTATGGCGTAGGTAGCGTAGCTAAGATAGGATTTTCCAAAATTCACCCACTAAGGGGATGAAAGAGGGGTCCAGAGTTTGTATGGAAAAACAAGATTAGATACACTTTTTTATTCGAAACTTTACAGAAGTGCTTAAGTTATATATGTTTCAGGCTTTTTCAAAATTCAACCAGTAAAGGCGTGAAATGGGGTTAACAAAGTCTGAAAATGACGGGTAAATATCGGCTTTATAGTTTTTTTTTAGTCTGGTTAGGTTGCCAATATACGCTTATTATTCTACACTTACCTACCTATACTATCTGGACTTCAAGTCTAATCCATACAGATAGATGATATTAGTAGTATTTTAAAACGTAGATAAGAAAGGAATATTGTTTAAAATAATGACGTTCTATAGAGTGAACAACATTACCATGAATTTGTCACGAGCGAAGCCGCGAGCAAAAGCTAGTTTTCATTATACCTCGAGAGCGCTTTTATATTGCTCGTAATAGCGTCGACTTTCGTAATGCAAATGAAAAGTTTGACGTGTTGCTGACCTATCTACGATAAATTGCAATCTCTACAGACAGATTATCCTGACTTTTTAGTTTAAATTAAATTAAGGACACTGGGTGCAAGCTCTTTTGTGTCAATCCTTCCAAATAAATTATCTAGAATAATCTTACAACTATAACAGGCTAAAATAACTAAATACAATTTCTTACTTCGCAGTATTGCCAGAATAAAAAATGCCAGTGATTGAGTAGAATTTGACGTAAGTCTCGAAAGTCTCATTAATTTCGAGTCTTGAAAATATGAAAATATCGCCGAGACTGTCGAAATTTTCGAGACCGAGACTCCCGGGATGAACGAAGCCTTACCTAGTTAGCAGCGTAACCTATCGGTTGCGCTGCCACTATCTCTGGCACATTACTTTCTCTATCTGGTACATTACTTTTTCTTTTTTGCAAAGTATTATGTAGTTTAATCACAAACACAAATTAGACAAAATAAAAAATAAATCACCAGGGGAGAGAATTTTCTTATTAAAAAAAAAATAAGTCACTTTACCAACTGTTTTTATATATTTTACTGTTCAACTATTGGTCAAAGCTTACTGTAATCTTCTATGAACGGATGTTCAGAAATAATATTTTCATTCACTCCTATATCTGAAGTGTACTTTCATTTCAGATTTAAGAGTCTACTTTTGTGATATACCTACATGTAATACGTAGGTTTTCGTGTATCTGCTAGAAGCACATATTCAACCATACAGTATAATCAATTATATTTAGGTATTATAGTTTTTAAATGTCATAACTCTAGCAGAAAAAATATTTGAAAAGAAAAATCAAAATAAGAGTGAATGATTGAAAACATTTTTTTTGTCCACAGCAAATAAGTTTTGAAATATTTGACATGATAATTCTTCCAGTGTTTTTGTGGCTGTTTCTTGCGAAACACGAAAGGAATAATTTGCAAAATTAATCGTCGACTATTTATTTTGACCGTATATTACAAATAATACAAGATATTAGGTCGTACGAGTCGCTTAGAGCATTTGGGAGAGCAAATATTCATTTTGAGAGTTTTTGTGCTGTCTATTTTTTTTAACAAACTCAGCAAACATTTATATTGAAAAATTCTCAGTCTTTTAATCGATGTCACCAATAATCTTATGAGCCCCGAATTTAATATGTATACAAGAGAAATCAAACCAATGCCGCTGGAGCTTGGAGGGAAATGTCCTAAACATTGAAGAGCTAACAAATTTTATTCAAAGGAAAACTCAAAGGAAGAAATCGGAATTGAATTTGTGAATTAAATTATAAATTCTGATTCTATTTTTATATTTTCTAAGAATAGGGTTAATATGTAGATAACCCTATTTACATATTAACCCTGTTGTACCACCCACACAATCGAAAGGGATATTGTAAGGAACAAATCTAACTAATAAACGTTACCTTTAATGTTTGAATATTATAAAAATAAAGCATACTTTTTGCCAATTTCGATTCCCAGCTCTGGTAAAATACTTAATAATTTTTGCTTCCCTTGAGCAAAATTTGCTATATAAATACAAGTAAGCAAGAAGGCAGAAAAGAAAAAAAATGCAACACATTCCTTCCTACTTATTCTATTTTAATTAGAAACGAAGTAATGGGTTTAGTAGATTACGCTGTATTTTTAGGCAGTTCTTAGTTCTTAACTATACAATTGTCCATATTTATGGTTTTCAATTTTTTCCTTAATATAAGCTAAAACACCTTGCTTCTTGCCACATTTCATGATTTTAGGTTAATGGGGAGTATCATATAGGCTTAGATTCTCTAGTGATATAGCAAAATTTGCCAAATTTTGCGACATAAACGGTAATATCTTTTTGTAGCATTGATTTACAAACTTATTTATGATTTTTTTACAACTGCAAGAGACGCGACCCCGAAAAAAGGTCTCGACACACAGGCGGACAACAATGGGTTCTATAAAAATATTTTACAAAAAATAAAAACCGACTTCAAAAACACTGAAAAGTTAAAAATAATATAAGAATAGGTAGAGAAGCGTCGGTGGCGCAGTGGACTCGGCACTTGCCTTCCAATCGGGGGGTCGGGGTTCGAGACCCGCCATGTACCAATGTGTTTTTCGTTTCGAATTTCATATGTACATTTGTCTGACGCTCCTACGGTGAAGGAAAACATCGTGAGCAACCTGCATACATCTGCGAAGAAATTCAATGATGTATGTGAAGTCGACCAATCCGCACTGGGCCAGCGTGGTTGACTAAGGCCTAATCACCCTAACATAGGGTAGGCTCGAGCCCCTCGGTGGGGACGTATATGGGCTGTGATGATGAGGTAGAGACAACATCACACTTTATATTGAAGTCGGTGCCAAACGATGATCTCCTAGAAAGTCTTAAAATTTGGCACCGACTTCAATATAGAAGTGTGATGTTGTCTGTACCTATTCTTATATTATTGTTAACTTTTCTGTGTTTTTGAAGTCGGTTTTTATTTTTTGTAAAATATTTTTTATTTTTAACTTTTTAGTGAATAAAATCTTTATAGTGAATGAAACCCTGTGAAAGTGTTTCCCTCAATTTTCATGGGATCCCATCATCAGATCCTGACTTCGGTGACCTTGTGACCACCCTAGGAGTACACTCTATCGAATACAAAAAGAATTTTGGAAATCGGTCCACAATTGGCGGAGTAATCGCGTAACATACACACAAAACACGTTGGAAACACCTTAAAATTTAAGGGTTTTCCTCGATTTTCATGGGATCCCATCATCAGATCCTGACTTTGGTGACCATGGGACCACCCTAGGAGTATACTCTATCGAATACAAAAAGAATTTTGGAAATCGGTTTACAATTGGCGGAGTAATCGCGTAACATACACACAAAACACGTTGGAAACACCTTAAAATTTAAGGGTTTTCCACGATTTTCATGGGATCCCATCATCAGATCCTGACTTTGGTGACCATGGGACCACCCTTGGAGTATACTCTATCGAATACAAAAAGAATTTTGAAAATCGGTTCACAACTGGCGGCGTAATCGCGTAACATACACACAAAAAAAAACATACGCATCGAATTGAGAACCTCCTCGTTTTTTGAAGTAGGTTAAAAATGAGAAGTTGTATATATGTATTTTCATAATATTTATAACTTTTTGGTGTTTTCGAAGTCGGTTAAATTTGAAGTAAAAAAGATTTTTTTTCAATCTTTTTAGTAAACTTAAAACATGCGTATTAGAATTTGATGCAAAGCAAACATTAGAATAACTCAAAATAAAACGTCTTACGCTCTAAACAG
This sequence comes from Schoenobius gigantellus, assembly GCA_963935595.1. Classification (NCBI taxonomy): domain Eukaryota; kingdom Metazoa; phylum Arthropoda; class Insecta; order Lepidoptera; family Crambidae; genus Schoenobius; species Schoenobius gigantellus. Next base: position 39,887,864 of record OZ012541.1, on the reverse strand, counting down.
TATTTCATTTTTTTTCCCGAACTCCTATCCTACTAGAAACCGTTCATCATCAGCTCAGTAACATGTGATATGATGACTATCAGGTGCAAATACCTGAATATCTCCAGAAAAAAACATAAATAGTTACGTTGTACGTACGTTGGACGTGCCTATGAAATTAAAAGGGTTTCCTTCGATTTTCCTGAGATCTCAATCATCAAATCATGATTTGGTGAGAATGGAATCACCTAGGGGGTGTACTCTTCCGATAACAAAAAGAATTTTGAAAATCGGCCCACAATTGACCGAGTTATCGTTAAATGTAGAAAAAAATACAGCCGAACAGAGAATCTCTTCCTTTTTTGAAGTCGGTTAAAAAACAATAGTACATTGTTATTCTAGGAGTGAAAGTAACTTATTTAGTCCGGAGACGGGGTTTGGCGCTCGAGCATATACACGGTGTTTCATAATAACCAATAAATAATCAATGCATTATCTAAAACTAATTATAATATTAAAATGTGTTTACACGTAATGTCATTCAACCCATCCCAGTATCATCATCATGTCTATGATTTACATGAAAATTTTGGGTTAAACGACATTACGGCTAAACACAATTTAATAATTAGTTTTAGATAACGCATTGATTATTTATTGGTTATTATGAAACACCGTGTATAGTGAATAAGTAGTTTGAGCCAATAGTTTGAGGGACTAAAAGACTTTAACCCGAGGTAAACACTGTGCTTTTCATTATGAATACAAGACATGAAAAAATAAAAACATGAATGAATTGGCTAAAGTAAGAATGAGTGAATATTATTTTCCACTACTGCTTTAGCCTTTTCTCTTATGAAATCAGGCATTAAATCCATATCTCAATCAGATGAACTCATGTTAATACAAATATCTGCTCTATTTGGAAATTTAGATAAAACTCTAAAACTCGCAAAAAGAAATGAAAATCGGATTGACGCTTTCCCGCCTATTTTGTTTTTTTTTCTGTGACCGGCCAGCTACGAGTATTCAGCTATTATAACTTTACAAATACAAGTTGAAGAAAATGCCAAGTCAACTCTACTACAAATAAGATACTAACTCTAACACTAACTCGAGAAAAAAGCTTGGCTCTACTAAACTCATTTTATCCCGAATACGATGGGATAGAGACAAATATAGGTAGTTTGTTTAATCTTTGCTACGGGCGCTATAGAAAAGCCGCGCGAATACGATAATAGTTTGTTATTACCTTTGCGCGGATGCAACTAGTCTGAATATAATAGAAACAAATAATACAGAAACAGCTCTAGCGCCGCATCGGCATCTCGTTCGGCGCCTGCGTCGCTTACGTGTGACACATCGTACCGCGAACCGTGGATTTGCTCTCCCACGATGTTTTTCTACGGCTTTGTAGTTGTACTCGCATTGATGGCGCCAAAAATCGCGACTCACGCGTAGCGATCTACTCGTAACGAGAAGAGAAAGGTACGCGATTACAGCTCATACTAACAACATATTAAGGTTCATTGATCAATAGAAGACGCTACATTTTTGAGAGATCATTGAGTCAACCGCTTGCGGAACCGCGTGATTCACCATTTCCGAGTAAATATTGAATCATTTCCGCATAGAACTATTTGGGTTAAAATTAATTGCACGCGGACGAATCACTTGGCATTATGCAAGTAGTTTTTCTATGTGAAACGTTTAGCGTTGTCAGATCGTTGTGACTCAATACTCTGCGAAATATTACAAATTTCAAGCTATTGAACTCGGAAACACCATGATTCACGAGAAGTTTGCGATTATTACACAATAATTTACCGTAATAGATAAAAGTAGACAATTTTTTAAATATTTCGGCGATTTAGTATCTGTGACACTTTAAATTGTTGTTAAAACTTTTAGGCTGGAATTCATCAATACGTAAAACAGTGATTAAAAGTTAACCATCTGTTTTTGACAACTATACGGTCTGTACGGTAACTATCAAAAATCGACTGTCAACTTTTAATAGCTTGTTTTAGTGTTAATAGTCCATTGAAATGCTACATTTTTTTGGACTAATATTGTACATTTGTCAGAGGATACAATTTTATTGTTTAGATAATTATCAAAGAGGGTAAAGTTAAATCCAAGTTTGTGGGGTTATAACCCTTGACCCACGGCCGCCAACTTGGAAATAGAGGTACAATGGTTTTTAGGTTTATCTGACAAAGTATAGGTCTCACAAAAAAAATATAAAACGTTTTTTGTTGCAAATAAAATATTTTCTACAACTTTAGTCAAGTCAACTTTTAGTCCTGGAACCAAAAACAACAAAGTTGTTAGCGAAAACCTATGAAAATTTGAGAAAAAATTATTTTGGTCGTTATAATTTTTTCTGATCATTTTACAAAAAAAAATAATATCAGCCCATTTTCATAGAGGGGTTTTTAAGGAATAATTTTTATTATGATCTTTTTAAATTTTAGTCAATAATTAAGGTTTTACAGCGCTGCGAAACGAATACTATTCTCCAGTATTCATAAATATAATACAACAAATATAGCCCCAGCAATATTGAGTATTTGAAACACATCAAAAGTTCGATAGGTGTTGCTGGGGCCTTGTGATTGGCCACACGCAACGTTAAAGCTTTGATTTGACTTTGGTTTATAAACGGAATAGTCCCATTCCGTCCAACAATGCGAAATATTTGGAAGATCGCTGGCACTCGCAGCGGCATGCCAGCGATGTTGGCATCTTATGCTCCAGATTCATGCTCGGTTGTAGTAACAGCATTTTTGTTCAATGATGAGGTAGGTATGCTGTAAAGTGTTCGAAGTTCGTAGGTACATAAAATATGATTAAAAATTTTCTGTACGTACTTAAGAGCGCCTTACATCATATATCTACCAATGATTAAAATATGTACAAATTAGATCGGAAAAGTTTATTTTACTCTTATTTTTTTTATTCAAGCATCAATTGATAAGTACATTTTGATTTAAAATTTTATTCCTGCCTTCATTGTTTCTATTCTATTTTCTAAAAGCACGTGTTTGCAGAAACCTATAAAAAGCTATAAAAAATTCCACAAACCTAAATGGAAATAATAAAATTACTTTCTGTTTAAGATATTAAAACGCTTTAAATGTGTTATATATACAGCAAATTAAAAAAATGTAGGTACATACTTAAGTCTTCAAACACAATAATATCATAATAAAATAATATGATTTCACTGTCCCAATATTATACTAAAGTACCTATATACTAATTAACTACTTAAGATTTAGTTCGTATATTCTATAAAATAATCTACAACGAATATTTCGAAAAACATCACTTAGCCATGGTATAAAACCCAATTGTGTTTGAATCATAATACAATAGCTGATAACAGCGTCCCCGCAGACTGCAGACTTTATAGTCGGCCAATAGTTTAGTCAACTTGGGTTGCTAGTGCGCACACTGAGCCAACAAAACAGTGGGTTGGACGTGAGTGCGCAAATCAGCCAATAAATAGTGGGTCGATTGATTACACATATTATTTTGATACATTGGCGAGAGTTGGTGAAGAGATCAGTCGTATGGAATGTTGCCTAGAACTATTCTTCTTGCTTTATACTTGAAAATAAGAAGGTAAAGGATAAAGAAGAGAAATTACTCTTTTATATTTTTTTATAGAGCGCGGGACTTTTTTAAATTTCTTGAATTAAATTTTCGATATAATATGTTTTCACAAACAGCAAAACGTACAAAAACGCACGCTCACGACCTTTCACGCATCCAACGCAGAGCGAACAGACTGAAGCTATCAGCCGAGTCGACCGATAAAACAATCGGGCAGTATGCGGGCGGGGAAGAAGGCCATACTGATCAAGCAGTCCGCCGATAGTTCGCCGATAGTTAAGTTTGAAGGCAATTATGAAGAAAGCCCATCAAACTTTTTTGTCGGCTGATACTTAATAGCTATAATGTGCGCACTTGTATACATCTTCATACAAATTAAGAAGCCGACCAAACTATCGGCCGATAAAAAGTTTGCAGTCTGCGGGGACGCTAAATGATTTCACTCTATCTATAAAAATCTCACGTCACGGTGTTTGTCCGGGATAAACTCTGAAACTAAGTACCTAACTGAATTTGATAAAAATTCAAATTACTCTATGCAATCAGCCCCCCTAGACAAGATGCCTTTCGATAATCGCAAACGCAATCGCTAAATGGATAATGTATGAGATTTGACAATTGCACTCGAAAGCTAAACGAGGGCTTATGTCAAATCGCATACATTTTCCTTCTAGCGATTGCGTTTGCGATTATCAAAAGGCATCTTGTCTAGGGGGTCTGGTCCAACTTAAAATATAGAATAGTTTTATCTTGATTTTTGATCTCATCATTTATTATTGCAAATTGAATTGTTTGTATTGTAAATGTATTAGTCCCATAAGCTTCAAACAGTTGGTGGTGTGAATTTGTTTATCGACATAACGTATGTACGAGTACTATAATTACTAAGCCAATGCGACGCGTGGCCGGGTCAGCTAGTATCCAACATAAATCTCAATAAAGGCTTCAGCATATTTTTTGCGCTACATTTGCGCCATTATATTCCTTAATTCGTTAGATTTTCCTTGTTGTAACTTTTTTAGACCTACAACTTCTATTGTCAACGGAAATGTAGAAGATATAGAAATAATTGCAATCTATGGGATTGCAATTATTTCTATATCTTCTACATTTCCGTTGACAATAGACAACCACACAGTGTACGAGTACGTTGCCAACTTGTGACATAAGATATAAAGTCACGGTACCCAGTAATTTCACTGCCATATCTTCAAACCCTTCATAGTTCATACCGGAACACAGCTATGCAAGAACTGCTGCTTTGCGGCAGAAATAGGTAAGATCAGGGTACTCAAGCAAGCGACCCTGGTACAGAGTCTCCTGTAAATTTACTCCTGATTTAAGTAAATGTAGCCCGGCATGCTTTTGGACAAAATTAAGGGGATCTTAAATTTAAAGGTCGCGCCAGAGCTACGTGCGTGAGGATAATACTGCGCTTCATCGGTCACGTAAAGTTCGCTGATTTTGCTTTGTAACTCTTCTGTCGTTAAAACATGTGATCAAGGTGAGATCTCTCTCTTTTTCTCCTCGGTATTTATTATTCCTGTCTGATCGTGGGGTCTGCCTTTCTTATTTATCTCTTTCACTTCTGTCTCCTCTTCGGTCTTCTTGGGAGACATTGCAGAAACACAAATCTCTTTTGACCACCTCTGTCTATCTCGTCTTTAGTCGCCCTCAAGGTCTGGACTCTGTGATTAGCAGATTGGCCGCAACATTACCCACATAATGAGGAGGTCTTTTTTCGTCACCAAACCAACAAAGCCTTGTAGTTACTAATATCTACTCCTTGCATATTTTATCGCGTCTCGTCAGCCCGCATATCAACCGGAGCATTTACATTTCAGCTACTTGGATGGAATGGGTTTGGCGCTGAGTTATTTCAATGCCATATTATTGGGACCTTTCATTTGGCATAATGTTGTTTGTCATAAAGACGCTTGGCATAAATCACTAAGCATAATAATCGAAAAGCATAACATTAACGTCACATATTTTTTTCTTTGCATAATTTGTATAAGGCACAATTATGCAAAGGCATAATTTTATGAAGCATAATTAATGAACTCCCTAATTTCTTTTGACATAATATTGATAGTCCTAAAATGTTTTGCCATAATTTTAAGTGTCATAATTAATTATAACCCTAATATTTTGGGGCATTTCTTATAATTAGAAATGAATTTATTTTAAAGGATATAACGTTCATTAGATACAATGTTTACTCTGTTTTACTTAACTTTTAATTAAACTTTTATTATATTTGAATAAAATAACATTTCTTATATTATTTTATTCAAATATCATACTAATTTATATTCTATATTTTCATTTGATATAATTTTTTCATAGTATATATTGATTTTTTATTTGACAAAGTATTTCATTCATGCTACTAGTGACAGAAACGAATCGCTGCAAAACCGACTCCACGTAGTCTTGTTTGTCCTACCCCTAGAGTGTAATTCAAACCCGCGTAGGCGCGTAGGGGCGAGGCGGCCCGCGAGCTGAGGAGCAGGTGGTTGTAACGCTCGACGCCGCGGCTGAGGATGGCCGGCAAAGCCGGCCAGAGGCCCAATTCAGCTAATAAGCTACAGCCGAATCGAAACTAAACCGTTGCGGTCGACCAATCGGAGCGCTTATATTGCCTTTCAACTGCTCGATGACGTGATATTGTGGCGTTTTGATTGGTCAATCGCAACGGTTCAGTTTCGATTCGGCTGTAGCTTATTAGCTGAATTGGGCCTCTGCAATCCGAAGCTGCGGTGGTGAGCGAAAACTATCTGCGACGATAAGCTCGCGTGGGACCGCCGGAGCCCCGCAGCGTCGCAGCAGTGACAGAAACCATGCATGTGCATGCTTGCTTGCAAGGTGCATGCTTGCTTGCATGGTACATGTTTGCTTGCACTGTGCATACTGGCTTGCATGTTGCATGCTTGCTTGCATGTTGTATGCTTGCTTGCATGTTGCATGCTTGCTTGCAAGGTACATGCTTGCTTGCGTGGTGCATGCTTGCTTGCGTGGTACATGCTTGCTTGCACTGTGCATACTTGCTTGCATGCTGCATGCTTGCTTGCATGTTACATGCTTGCTTGCATGTTGCATGCTTGCATGCATACTGCATGTTTGCTTACATTGCCGCATGCTTGCGCGCAAGTTTATGCCTAGAGAAATTCTGCGTAAACGTATTGTTCGATGTGATTAATATGCTAAACATGAATTATGCTTTGAAAAATTATGCGTCAAGTTGTTCTGGGTTTTGAGTTTATGGGTTTTAATACTTATGACAAATGATTTTCTGCCACACAATATTATGCTTATTACCATTCTGCTTCCTGATTATTATGCGTCTTGATGATTATTTCAATCGAAATTATGGAATATGATTTTATGACAATAATTTTTATGCCTAGAAATAGAGAGCCCATATTATTACCTATGTCACGACTGACCTGATCATGGTCTTGTGTCAACAAAGTGAGTGATCATATTTTATGGAACTTGTTACAGCACTACGAGATGTCCGGCGTATATGAAACCTATTCTTTTTATGATAACTCACCTGACGCGTAAGGGACTGACTGTAAAAATATTATTATATACTTTGAAAATGCGAAATATTTTCAATATATACTTACCATATAAAAAACCATGAGTTAATAAACCCGCTCTTGGCCGTTTTTCATTTTCAACGACATGGCGTTAGCGACAACAAGGGTACGCCTATCGACGAAGCAAAAATAAACAATCCATGAAATTATGTGACATTTCTTCTCTCTCTGGCACTTACCGATGGCATGGTCGGTGCCGATAGCCATGCCGTGCCGTGCCGGACAGGAAAAATCAGCCATCAACGATGCATGTTCGTATTCGTGGTCGATCCCAGCAGCGCACGGCTGCTATGTATAGGCGAATAGTGTGTATGGCGACGTTAGTCTTCGTCTGCACGCATCAGTCGCACACGTCGGATTTCGAAGGCCGCCTCATACATTTTCAAACTGCTGCGATCGAATGGAGACACACAAATTGCTACCACACGCCGAAACGACCCAAGAGCCAGCCCGCAGTCACATTTGCCTACAGAACACAAACAAATACTGCAATGTGAGAACATAGTGTACTTATTGGACTGCTGCTGACCTTAAAGGGGTATTTTTGAATTATTCGTATAGCGTTGAGCGTTCGTTGAGTGTAGTTTTCTATTGATTTTTATATCGTTTCTGATGAAAATCAATAGACTTAGAGCATTTAGCCTATAGAGTATTATGTCAAAAAAACAATATTATTTCAAAACAAAAAAACCCCAGGTTTCAAAAACTGAGGTTCATTTCTTGGCTGTTAATAAATTCAAATTACAGTGACATGCATATAAATAGTATGAATAGTTTATTTTAAATGTTGGTATTGATTAAAGTTATAGTTGTACCAAAATCTGATGGCAAATGTAGAGCTGACTCTAATGAAAATTATACTTATTAAAAAAAAACTTTGAATCTCTATTGTTAAACTAGTATAAATTATTTGTGATCTGAAGATGTTTTAGATATTATTAAAGAAAATAACTTTGTTTTCATTACAGTACATTCAGCTCTACATTAGTCATCAGATTCTTGCACCTTGCATCTTGTTTTCAGCTATGCAGTGTGCACAGCTGAAAACCCTGTGAACCCTGTGGATCATGTTCAAAATCGATATAAGATTGTTTATAATTATGTATGTATTTTTTTTAAACTCTTCAATCTTCAAAAAAAAATAAAAATAAATGTTTCATCATTAATATTTTGAAAGTAACACCGATTGCTCTCCTCTTTGTGCGCCGGCGTCAGCGGCGTCCCCTCGTCTATGCTTATATTGATTATACTAATGTTAGATTTTTTTTTCAAATATATCAATTTTATTGCTTACATTATGTTTTCGCAAAGTTATAGCAATTTAATCTACCCTAGTGCTGGTGATTAGAGAAAGACCTGCCGCGCACTGGCGGAAATATCATTGGGGGCGCATTTCGACCCGCCGCAGCACCAGTTTATGATATAGGTTTATGATTTTACTTGCCGCAGCCAAGGTGTTAAATTGTAACTTCTTTTTTGGTAAGCATATACCTATGCAATTTTTGTCATGCAATTTTTAATTATTATTATTATAACACTGATGGTGCTCAAAGTAGACTCCACCACGTCGGCGTTTCACCGACTTGTATTGCTGAATTTTATTCACCGACTACCAGCTCTTAGAAAATTGGTATTACTTACCTTGGATCCGATTGGTCTCCGTATGTAGCCGGTGGACTTCCTGAGCTAGCTCGAAGGAAGTCGCGGCTCCTGAAGTTCTGCTGTCTGACCGAACCGGATGGTACACTTGCCTATTAGGCCACCAATACCCGAACTCATTTACGAACACAAAGCTTGATACACTATTCCCCGACACTAAACTCACTGCACAGACTATAATGCAGTGTTGCCACTCGCTGTTCCCTCGAGCGTAAACATCCCCCCGCTCCGGACAGGGACAAACGGAGACAGATTTAAATAACTTGTAGGGAGTCAAGCATTGCGGCGCGGCAGTCCCGGACTGTCCGCCAAATCAGTCTAAGGGGAGGCAAGAAAGAGTAGCGACCGCGCGCTTCAAAACAGAATCCCCAACTAGGACCTCGGCAAACCTGGGCACACCATCACCCCCTAGAGTAAGTTGGACAATGCGTCCGCGACGCCAACGTAAGGGTGGCAGGTTTGGGTCCTTCACTAACACGAGGTCTTCAACCCTCGGTGGGTTTGTCTTATCTGACCACTTAACGCGCTGTTGCAAAATGTGTAAGTATTCAAGGTGCCAGCGGCGCCAGAAGCTCTGGGTAAGCTGCTGGAGCAACTCAAACCGCGAAAGGCGTCCTGGATTGACATCTCTATAAGGATACTCGGGCAGGGCGTTAAGTGGTCTGCGTATCAAGAAATGGCCCGGCGTGAGGGCCTGCAAATCGTTCGCGTCGGTAGACAACGGACATAACGGACGCGAGTTGAGAACCGCCTCAATCTTATGAAACACCGTCGCGAGTTCCTCGAACGTGAGAATAGTCTCCCCAATAACGCGGCGAAGGTGAGTCTTGGCGGTCTTTACAACAGATTCAAAAATCCCTCCCCAGTGAGGGCAAGACGGCGGGGAGTATCGCCATGTTACCCCCCTACGGGAGAGTGTGGATCCGATCTCAATATTATTTTTATCTAAAAATTCACAAACTTCTCTTATATGTCTATCAGTGCCCTTGAAGTTCGTCCCACAATCGGACCGAATTAGAGATGGCAGTCCTCGGCGGGAAACAAATCTGCCTAACGCTGCTAAGAAAGCGTCCATGGTGAGTGCACTCACCACCTCCAAATGAACGGCTTTAGTGGCCAAACAAACAAACACACACAAATAAGCCTTTTCAGTCTTAGCATTACGGAGTCGCGACGTTTTTATAGTGAACGGTCCCGCGAAATCAGTTCCAACTCCTAAGAAGGTCATTGATTCATTCACACGATCAGCAGGCAAATCACCCATTTGGGGCTGCATCGTCTCGGGGCGTAAACGATAGCAGGGCAGACATCGAAAGATAACAGATCGGATTATTCTTCGCGCTGACAAAATCCAAAACTCCCGTTGGAGGAGCGCGGTCAATGCATTACATCCGGCATGAGCATTCTTCACATGGCGATCAATGATCAGCAATCGCACCAATGGTCCGTCCTTGGGGAGCAACAGGGGATGACGTGATCTATAAGGCAAGTTAGCGTGCCTCAATCGGCCTCCTACACGCAACAATCCCTTATCATCCAGAAAGGGAGTCAAACGCACCAAGGGTCCCTTCAATTTGGACGTCCCGGTACGGAAAATCTTAAGTTCCGGTTCAAACGCTCTAGACTGGGTCATACGCACCCAATGCAAGAGAGCATCTTGGCGCTCCTGCGGTGAGAGGACCGGACACAAATCTTTGTCCTGAGACCGGCGACAATTTCGTATAAATCTTCTTATCCAAGCGGTCACGCCGAGCAACTTGTCCAGAGAACTGTAGCGGTCTAATAAAAATTCCCGCTCTGGAGCCGCCATAGTCTCGACAGCGTGAACACGCAAGCCCGGATTTGGTACCTTCACCACAGCTGGTGTGGAAGGCCAAGACGGCTGTAACAACCATTCGGGACCCCACCACAGAGTGTGGTCAATAAGCTGAGGGGCTTCGCTGCCACGTGATGCACAGTCAGCAGGGTTTATTTCACCTGGCACGTGGCGCCAAATCAACGTGGACTTCGAGGCCTGTATTCGGGATACCCGATTGGCCACAAATACTTCCAGGGAGTGGACGGAGTTCTTAATCCAACACAGGACAACCTGACTGCCGGACCAAGCAAAGAGCGACTCAAAGTCCACACTACGTCCCAGGGTGTCAACAACGTGGTTCATCAACCGAACCAGAAGAGTAGCTCCAGACAATTCTAACTTCGGAATCGTTAATCGAGTCCGAAGTGGAGCAACCTTACTCTTAGCAATTAACAAGTGGAGCTTAACAGCTCCTCTATCATCGACCGTCCGGATATATACGACGGCTGCGTATCCACTCTCAGACGCGTCACAAAAGCCATGAAGGCTGGCCGTAAACCGTCCCTTAGGCAGTATATGTCTAGGGATACTAACCCGGTTAATGTCGGGGAGAGACGACATGAACGACTCCCAATCTCGCAGCAAACGGCCCGAGAGGGGCTCATCCCACGACACTTCGGCTGACCAAAGTTCCTGTAGGAAGCACTTCATCCAAAACACTACGGGACTAATCCAGCCATTTGGGTCAAAGGTACGAGCTACTGTAGACAAAACCAACCGTTTCGTCCAGACCTTGAGGCTTGGCAGCTCCAATCGATAGGTGAACGTGTCCTGGACAGGTCTGTATTGCACTCCCAAAACAGACAGTAAATCTGGAGTGTTGGCATTCTCAAAAATATGAGGCTCCTGCTGGTGGTCGTCTGGCAAGTCACACAAAAGCTGAGGTGAGTTGGACATCCACTTCCTCAGTTCATAACCACCAGCCCCGAGAAGAGCAATTAGTTCATCTCGCAAAATCAAGGCTTCCTCGACACTAGAGGAGCCCGTACAAATATCATCCACAAATGCATCCTCCTTGAGAACCAAGGATGCGCGAGGGTATCGTAACCGCTCACGTTCAGCGAGTTCCACAAGTGAGCGAATTGCCACAAAGGGGCTCGAACGCAAACCGTATGTATTGGTGTTCAGCTCGTAGACCAGCATGGGATCTCGGGGATCCTCCCTCCATAATATGAGCTGATATCGTCTATCGTCCGGGTGAATCACAGTCTGCCGAAACATCATCCGGATATCGGTCACAAAGACGACGGCATGGCGACGGAAGTTGGTCAATACATCACCCACCTCGTGGTGCAACTTCGGTCCAGCATGCAGACATTGATTCAGCGAAACTCCGGTAGACGTGGGAGCTGACCCATCAAAAACAACGCGTATCTTCCCGGTGGAAGGTTTCAAAACCGCGTGGTGAGGAAGAAAATTATGTTCCTCGTTTCGCCAGTCCAGTCGCGAGACTGACATGTGCCCCAGTTGCTCATATTCTCGCATGAAGTCGACATACTTCTGTTTGAAGTCGGAGTTCCTACTCATGCGACGCTCCATGGACAGCAGCCGCTTCTCGGCCAACGGCCGGGAGCTGCCAAGTGAGGGGCGAACTGACAAAAAGGGCAAACGAGTGATCAGCCGTCCCGAGTGAAGGCGACCTGTAATGTTCTGGTAGAACAACTCACACTCCTCGTCTAAGGGGTTCACTCGCTTCACGGTAGGTGGCTCTTCCACCTCCCAAAACCGTTGAAGGACATCCGATAAGGTGGAGCTAACAGTTATGTAACTGTCCACCGATGGAGATGGTGGGTTATGCCTAACTGGTCCCATCACTACAAACCCAAGCGATGTAGATAAGGCTACCAGCCCACCCTTCTGTAACTCTCTCCTCTTCCCACAATACACGCGGCCTAGAACATCGGCACCGAGCAATAAGTGAATCGGACCGGTTCGGTGGAAGGAAGGATCAGCCAAGGTCAATCCTGATGTCGCATCAACGACAGCGCGCGAAACGTGCTGTTGCGGAAGCTGACCAACAACCTTCTCATAAACAATCGCGGTAGCGCCAATTTTGGGCGCTGAAGAGAAGTGGGGGGAGAAGGAGAACAAAACCTGACCGATCGGATCCGGGATCCGCAGGTCTCCGATTCCTCGTACCGATTCAAAGTACGGAGATGTGTTCAAACACAACTGCCGGACCAGCCAGCTGGAGGCAATGCAACCCTGAGCTCCCGTATCCAAAAGGGCGCGAACTAAAACAAAGGTGCCCCTCGGGCCCCACACCTGTACAGAGGCTGTTGGTAACAACACCTGCTCCTGTGGGGGGGTTGCAACCGACAGTTGGTTTAATGAAAATCCTTCCGCATTCCCCGCAACGGGGGGGAAGGGGGGTCCAAAGAAAAATGCGTGCGCGGCAGCGGAGTAGGGCGCTCAAGGCGCTCGAGCGGGTCCCAATCCGGCACGTACTGGCCCCGATCAAAGCGGCATCGGGGGGCCGGGCGGTGCCCATAATGGGCGAAAGTTGGGGGAGCCCGTGATAAACGGGGTCTCTCCATCAAAGGGGGAGAGAAGCGTATCGGCTCCCGGCGTGGCTCCCTAATAACCGCGGCCCAATCCCGCGGTGGCGCCTCAGAAGCGGCGCGTCAATCCCCCCCGCCCGTAGATGGAGCGCCCAATCCTCTCACGGGAAAGGGGGCGCCTGTCCAATCTCCGCGGAGGGGTGGCACGCCCCTCCGATCTCCTCGGAGATGTGGGTGACCTACGAGGGCCCCCGCCCGTGTGCGAGTCCCTCTCTCTCACCACCTCACGAGTGTCCCTACTGTTGAAGCACAATAGGGGGTGATGGGCCCCTCCACAACAGTGGCAATCTCGTGGGTGGGGGCAAGCCGATGCCATATGAGCCCCCAGGCAGCGGTAGCACCAATTCCGCTGCTTGGCCATATTCCTACGCCCCTCGGTGCGTAGGCCAACAAATTTGGGACAGGCCGGCAAACGATGGCCATCCCGCTTGCAACACTTGCAAGGCATCGGCCTCTCCCCGGGTGGAGAGTTCTGCCGCACTGCAGTATACTGCTTGTACGGGCGGCGCTCTCTCCGTGGCGCTGCCCGGGTCGCCTCATAGCGGCCTGTACTCGGTCCCGGCATAGGAGCCAGATCCAAGTGGTCGGTCATCCGACACTCATCCTCCAAAAATCTGAGGAGATCCGAGAAGGGGGGTAGGTACGAGGCACTATTGCCCCCATACCTTTGTTCAAAACGCCCCTTCATCTCCATGGGAAGCTTATTGAGGATGAGGTGGAGCAATATGAAGGACCACTGGTCCACCGGTAGGTCAAGTCGTTTGAGCGCATTAATAGCGCTTAGCAGCGGGTTCAAAATCTCCTTCCTCAATGAGGAGACCCGCGATACTCGCGGCAGCCCTAAAATGGCAGCCACATGTGTGTCCGCTAGCAAGCGAACATTCTGATACCGGGCGGTCAGCAGCGCCCTTGCAATCTCATAACTGTCATCGTTGACAGATAGATGCTAGACAAGCACACCAGCCTCTCCACGTAAGGCAGAGAGCAAATAGGCCAATTTCTGGCTAGGGAACAGGTCGTCCCTCGAGTGAACCAGGCTATCAAAGAGGTTAATGAACCCCATCCAAGAAGCCAGGTTCCCATCAAAGGTTGGGATGTCTAAAGTGGGCAGTCTGCCCAGCAAGCCGGCCGGGGTAGGCTTGACCTCCCCGGGCGTGCACGACTCACCCCTCCGGGCGGATAGGATTGCCTGAGCCTTGTTTATAATCACATCCGCCTGTTCAAAACATTGATCATAATCGGCATTAAATTGGTCGACTGCCCGCAACTCAGCGGCACCCTCGGCTGGGTGGTCGAGCAGATATTGTTGATGAGCAACGAAAAGCTGCTCCAATTCCTTCAAGCGAGCAGGTACTCCCTCATGCCGAATTAACAAGGCCTGTTCTCGGTCTGGTCGGTCTACCAAAGCGACGGCACTAGCAAACCATCTCAAGATCTTTTGTGCACCCGCGCGGGCACCACTAAGCGGACTGACTGGCGGGACCATTTTGCACCAAAATTAATATACACTATAATAATACACGGACAAACAGACCGACAACCGCAGACAATAAAACAGATCGGGAGGAACTTCAAAGGCAGAACAAAATATATAAACAAACCAAAATCAAGTGTAAATGCTAGAACTTAACTAGAACAACGAAGGCATTTAACAATAGAATTTTTCAAACAAATTAAATTCAACTATTAAGTCAATAACTTAACAAACATAATATTCAAAGGCAAACAAAACAAAATCAAATGTAAATGCTAAAACTTAACACAGCAAAATAGTGTATTACAAGTTTACAACAACAGCAAAGTCATTTAGCAGCAAAATTTTTTCAACAAATTAAATTCAAGTATAAGTTTACTACTTAACAAACAAAATATTCAAGGGCAAAACAAAGATATGAAAAAACAAACCAAAATCAAATATAGGTAAATGCTAGAACTTAACTAGAACAACAAAAGGCATTTAACCCCAATTTTTCATATACAATGACAATTAGTTAAGGAGATCGGTCCACAAATGAGATGGTAGTCGGTTTAAAATCAGCAATCAAAAAACAATTAATATGTATTGCCCGTTTGGACAACCAACAAGATTACAATATTAATTGTACAATACTAATCAATCAATCCAATCTAAGAACCACGCTCTGCTACCAAAAGATGATGGTGCCCAAAGTAGACTCCACCACGTCGGCGTTTCACCGACTTGTATTGCTGAATTTTATTCACCGACTACCAGCTCTTAGAAAATTGGTATTACTTACCTTGGATCCGATTGGTCTCCGTATGTAGCCGGTGGACTTCCTGAGCTAGCTCGAAGGAAGTCGCGGCTCCTGAAGTTCTGCTGTCTGACCGAACCGGATGGTACACTTGCCTATTAGGCCACCAATACCCGAACTCATTAACGAACACAAAGCTTGATACACTATTCCCCGACACTAAAGCTTTGCGGAACCTCGCACCAACAATCACTTGGTGCGCCGCGCAATACTATACTATTTGTTGGATAATTTATTGCGGCCCGGACATAACCTCTAACAATGTCATTCCGTATTCGACTCGACTCAACTGACATGTTACATGCGGCCGGCCGCCAAAAGGCTCTCACTGCACAGACTATGCAGTGTTGCCACTCGCTCTTCCTCGAGCGTAAACAAACACAAACAGATAGAATGCCAGAAGAGGCAATTTTTTTAATATACAAGTTTATTTTTTAGTTATGACAAAAATTTTGTGTGCTTGTTCAGACAAGCAAACTGAACAACTTTCACTATGGGACCAACTTCGAAATCGCAAAAAAAAATCTGCTGTTCCTTATGAATGTTCAACATTCACTGAACCTAAATGTATGAAACAGCTGACTTTTTTTTGCGATTTCGAAGTTGGTCCCATAGTGAAAGTTGTTCAGTTCGCTTGTCTGAACAAGCACACAACATTTTTGCCATAACTTAAAAATAGCGGTGTATAGGTATAGTACTAGGATATTATGCTAGAATCGTAATGACTCCGAAGTGAAATATATGAATGAATCCATCTATTAGAAAAGGGAGTCTAAGATAAATTACGGTTAAATCGGTGCCGTTTTCCGTTCTGTGGAAAACATTGGACTCCGGTGTCCCTGGGGAACTTGCGATGATAATTGAATCGCCAGAGATAGGACGATAGGACCGAGACCGGACCTTAATGTCAGTGCCAGTGATAATCTGTTGGAATAGCATGCATTGGTATCTATCTAATAGCTTTCTTATTTAATCTTATTATCCTTTAAATCAGGGTATCTCCAATTCGAAAATATAGGTATAATCGTAAGTGGCTCCGAATAACATCTGATAGCACAAAGGTGAATCTCAAGCCTAGCTGTAGGCGTATTTTGGCTAAGATGTTAATGACTAAATATAATAAGCACTTGCAACGTGGAATAACTATAACATAAAATAACATCCCTACTATAATATTGTTAATATAAAAGTAGCTCTGTTTGTCTGTCTGTAACGTTTTCAGTTCACACCTAAGCCACTGAACCATTTTTTGGTATAAAGATAGCCTAAGCTCAGAAAGGACAAGGCCGACCGAACTATCAGACGATTTCACGGGCAACAGATAGTGTTGAAAAAAAAAATTCTTCGTCACAAATAAACGACAAGGTCTTCATGAATATTTGAGTAATTGCTGATATCTAAGTAACATTTGAAAAAAACATTTATATTTGAGTTAAGTATATATTCTTAAATTAGTTGTTTTTAAAGTTATTTTTTTTAACATCGCATCAAATTTCGTCCATCTATTGCATGTCGCATTACACAAAAACATGAGATCTTTAATTTCACTACTTCATATTATAAGTCAGGATTGCTCTATGAGTTAGATTTTCAACTTTAAATCTGTGTGACAGTGGTTCGATCGGTTAAGAACGTTATTTTTTTCATTAAAAAAATATTATTATGTTTTATAATGGTTTATATTGCTTTATTTTGTATATTGCTTTATTTTCTTATTATTTTTATCATTACTTTTTTGTTTTTTATTTACTAATTCGTTTTTTCTTTGTTTATTGTTTTCTTTCCAGAAAAAGATTTAAGTTAAGATTAAAAACTCGATTTTAATACCCTAAATCGAATAATTTACCGAAAATTTTTAGTTAAATGCCTACGATCCGAAAACAGTTTCACTTGCATCGTAATTTTATAAAACCACACAATGATTTTTTTTTTTAATATTTAAACGAATGCGTGGAAATTCCTATTCACGTGAACATGTCACGTGTCGCAGTTTCGGAGATCTTTCCGTGCCAACTTAAGGCGCATAGTAACGTCAATCATAAAAAATCACTGCAGGAAAAAACCGGTTCTCTTCATAAATATTTAATAAAAAAATCTTTAAAAAAGATATGCTATTATTCAACGCATTCTTTAGAGGATGGTCTATTTAATTTTTTGATAAATTAATTAAATCTTGGTTAAAATGTGACCCAAACATGCCTCGATTTTAAAACTATAAATCTAATCGCTTCGTAAATATTAGGTTAAATCACATACTTTCGATTTCAATAAATAAAGTGAACAATATTCTAGGGGATGGTCTTTTTAGATTTTTCTTATTCGCCTTTATTAATTTTTTATTGAAATAATTCATCTTACGCGTAAAGGTTTGCTTGAATATTCCCCTCACTCTCACTCACTCACTCCTATGTAATCAGTGCGGGACGATCGACGCAAGGTCATTGGGAGCACTATGCGCCTTAAGGAAAGTAGCTATTCGAGATGCGTTGAAAAAGCAAAAAAGCTGGAATGCACTGCAATCCTGTGTCGGCCCTTGCATAGTTCATTCACCCAGCCTGCTGCTACAGGACTCGGCTATGAGACAACTTCTGAGATAAATAAACGATGAAAATAGGACGCCCTTTAATTTTATAATCTCAATCCATAACACGCTTCTTATACCTAAACATCACTGTAATATTTGAAACTTCGAATTTTTTAATTTCACCTTTATAAATCCTAAAAAATCTAATTCTGATTGCCATTATCAAATTTGTAATTACTATAGTTTTACCTGTAATACAGTATAACGAATAAGCAACACTCATACATTTTTCGTCTTTATAGCTTCCGTTAAAATCCGAATCGAGGTTTTTTTGTGGTCCTATTAGACTATTATATCTTCTGTGCTATTAGACTTTACACTTAGTAGGTACCTACAATATGCTCAGTGGCCGGAAGCGAATCTTCGCATTATGCTAACTTAGCATTCCATGGATTCACCGTGCGGGTGCCGGGTCCATCGCGTTGCAGAGAATAGAGCCAAGAGCAGTGCCTGGGGCTTACGACCCAGGTGCAAGTTTAAGTAGCTACTTGGAGGAAGATGAAGAAACTGGAGATGTATGAAACTGTCTAAACGTCAAGAATCAAAATGTTAAACGTTATAATATCGACCAATATACCAATATAGTCATGCTTGTTGGGATCGATAATTAAATCGGCGGACATACACACTCATTTTCTTATCTTATAGTATCTTATCACGGTGACGTCACCGGCATCGGTTTCAAGATGACGATTCTATCCAATATTTTGACATTTCATATCGAGAAATGGATTTATCATATCGTGTTCGATGGTCATGCATGCACGGCTACGAGCAGCTACAAAGCAAAACTCACTCTACGATGGTAAAGCTTCTATAAGCGGGTACGAAACGTTTATACCTAGACACTTGGTGACTTGAGTGATGACACTGGCGACGGGTCTAGTTCTTGGACACAAATAAAAACAAAAAATATGTTTACAAATAATATTTTGTCTCTAACTAAACGGTGTTGTTTTTAATTTGACATCTAATCTAATAGAAGCAGTAATTACTTAGTCATGATTAAAAATGTATTCAAATCCTGTTTTTTTACTACATCATATCATTATTTGCCAGTCAGTGTGAGAGAAATTCGAAATATTTCGATATTTAAATTAAAACTAATGGTCATCATACCCGTTATTATATTTATTCGTATGTATATTACATTACCTACATTTGTCAATAGTTGATGGCAATGATTGAGAAAGTGTACTATGTATGGTACACGGCGCGCGTTTGTTCCGCAAACTGAGCAATTGAGTGAGTCAGCGCGACAATGGCGGGATGAATGGATGGATAGATGCAGCCCGCTGCCCGCTGCCGCTATGATGAGTTGATGACTCACCACGCCGGCCGGCCCGTTCGTTTGGCGTTCATTCATAAAATAAATAATGGCGAGCTTTCCTACAAGACTCGCTTGCAATACGAGAGATTGCGCTATGTGGGCAACACATTGACGCCTCAGTGCTGAGGTACTTATATTGCCTTATTACATACAAGAGTTTCCTGAATATTAGTACCTTAATAATTATTATACCATATGGTAATGTTTTTATGTGGAGATATAACACAAGTTTACAAAATTAAATATATTATAATAACGAATGTTAAGTGAGCACATTACTTTATTTAAGATGGTGCAAAGCACAAAGAGATAGAGAAAGTAGATAAGCACGCAAAAATGGAACGTAGAGACGTTCAATTTTTGCGTGCTTATCTATTCAAAGCGCAAAGATGCATTATACAGGATAACGGGATATAGGTACGCATTTAATCTACGCATATCTACTAGCATAGATGATAGGTAGTGAAAAAAATCTATAAGGTCTTGGTAAATAAGAATAAATAGTAAATAAAAATGAATTTATTACTTACGAGTACCTCAATTTACCCTATTACAAAAATCTTCCACGATAAAAAAAATCACCTGCTTACAAAAAGCAATGCTCGTATTCGACTATTCGATGATTCGACCCACCCGTAAACTACCAAATTATCTTCTAATATACATATAAAAAATCTCGTGTCACAGTGTTTGTTATCGAGCTCCTCCGAAACGGCTTGACCGATTTTTATAATTTTTTTGTGATATTTGGTAGATCTGTTTGAGAATAGGTCGTAGTCGTAGGCTATTTTTTATACCTCTAGGTGATAAGGGTGGCCCTTTACAGATTTTTTGAATTTTTTTTTCATGATTTGGTATCAAAAAATACTTAAAACCGCAAATTTTCACGCTTCTACCACCAATCCCCATTTTTAATAGCGATATTAGTATTTTTACTGGCGAAACGTAGTTCATGGGCACAGCTAGTATTTTAATAAACCACACATAAAATTTCACTTAATTTTATTATAAGTATGGCGTTAATCAGAATTCATAGTGCGAGTTTTCAGCAATAACTGTATTGCTGAAAGCTTGCTACGCGAATACATTGCAAAGTCCATACAGCAGTTTGCATCTATCTATGTATACATATCGTGTTTGCATTTGCATTGCCTTTTGGACGAAATCTGCATGCTCCATTTTCCACAGTCATTCCGCAAGAAAATATATTATGTATGTATGTGAATGAAATTAACTAATGACACGGCACGCTACTACCTTTGACAGGCTACGAAATAAAGTGCCGACGGGATTCTTTGTAAAATATGTAGGTACCTACGTAATCAGATCTGCGGTGTTGGTAAGAAGTATACCTACTCCTTTAATATCACATTCAAAACGATCTAGAAAAATTACTTTCATATATTTATGAAGGTCCTTTACTGAAGTTTTTCTTAGGGACATCCATGAGCTTCAAAAAAAGGTGTCAAATCCTTGTGTTATTTTTGAATTGTGTGTTAAAGAGATATATAAATTACATTATAAGATTAGCAACTCTTAAGTGATGCCTACAGTACTTATTGGGAACGTCCATTAGCCGTGGTGAATTGCTGATCGCGTGTCAACAGGCGACACAGAAGGACCTTTCTGGTATAAAAACAATATGCGATTTAAGGCCCCACTTGTAGTAAAGCTATGTAGGTAAATGAACTCACAGTGGTCAGCATTGGTCGTGGAGGCGGAAGGTTGTGGGTCTGGCGCAGGCGCGGCCTGGTGCTCGGGCAGCGGCGGCGGCGGTGGCTGCCCGCGCGCGGTAGCGTGCGCGTGCGCCAAGAACGCCGACAGAATGCGCGCAGTCTGTTCGTCTCCCTCGCACACCTACGCAACTTTCTTTTTATAAAAATAATATATTTTTGTATACATAAACCAACTTTCTAGCACAAAGTAAATATAATTAAGAACTTGTGTTATGACTACTAATAACGGATAATCAGAAATAAAACACAGTCCTGTTACAGTTTTATCACAAATACGTCATAAATTACAATTCTATCTCCAGTAAACAAATCCAGAGATATATATCATATAGATTGAAACCGGACGTTAGTGCACAAGCGTTTGCGCAAACAGGTGCACCGTCTAGTTATGGGTTAAATCGGTGACGCAGAAGCACAATGATTATAGTATGCAGGTGCACTGCATGAGTATTACACGGTCAGCCACGGCGCAGCCTGCCTTCTAGCGAGTGAAACGCTGTGGGATGTCGTTGCACGCGTAGTTACATGCAAAGGTGTATCGACATCGGGTTGCAGTTAGAGAACGGGGGGGACGATCCGTTTCTGAGGAAGTGGAGCAGATTCGTACACAGGCCCAAAGGGAGGCTCTGCGTCGATGGGTTGAGGCACTCGCCTTCCCTGCTGCCAGCCACCGGACGATCAAAGCGATACGTCCGGTGTTGGAGGAGTGGGTAGGGCGTCGACAGGGCAGTCTCTCGTTCCGCATGGTGCAGGTATTGACCGGACATGGTTGTTTCGGTCACTACCTGCACCGGGTCGTGCGTCGGGAGGAAACGCCACAGTGTCATCACTGCGACGCTCCCGACGACACTGCCGAGCACACCCTGTTTGTGTGCCCGGCCTGACGACGCCAGCGCTGCGAACTAAACGCTGCGCTGGGAGGCGGAGACCTCTCGCTGCCGAGCATGGTCGTGGCCATGCTCCGCGGCGAGACAGAAGGGGAGACTATCGCCTCCTTCTGCGAGGACGTCATTTTGCAGAAGGAGGCCGCAGAGAGGGAGCAGGAGACTGATCCTCAAGCCGCTCACTTCCACCGCAAGCGTACAGGCAGGCGAAGGCCATGACCCTACCGTGGAGGCCTGCGTGCACGGTTGGCCCCGTGTACGCCGCCGACAGGCCCTCTGTCTGGAGATTGCCCGACCAGTTAGGTCGAGCTAGCCCGGGTGCGTTGATAGTGGTAGTCGCAGTGTGGACCCTATCACGCGCCCATGAGGGCAGGAAAAACACTGGGGGTTTAGTGGGTAGGCCCGGCACTCTGCCCGGAGAGCCCCACACACGCTCGTCGTCTAGCCAACGGCGAGTACGGTGCGGTCACGCATTACCCTCAAAAAAAAAGAGGTGCACTACATGAGCAGACAATTAAACATTCGTAATCCAGCCTGTGTCGATAGCTACTATCTTACAATGTCATCTCTCAAAGCGGCTTTTTGTATCTCTTTGCCATTTATGCTTCTCGTTTATACAACTGGAGTAAAAAACAAGCATACTCGTATGTTTAAACGCCCACTTAATGGTAAGAGTTATTGTTTCCGTAGCCTAACGATAGATGCTCGTAACTCCATAGTTAGGAGAGTATTTCAAACGTTGCCGACTCAAAAATCGCGCGTATTATGCTTTATGCTTTTTTTGTTTAAGGAAAACCTCTAACCTTTAAAGAAAACCTGGGGAATCCTCAGTCAGAGCTGATTGATGAAAAAAATGGTTCTAGCCACTTGTTCCTACGATTCGACAATAAAGAGTCTTCCAACTAATTTCGGTCCCGATTTCCGGACATGACAAGAAAACCGGATAAGTCCGGTTAAACCCGGACAGATGGCAACCCTATTCACTGCGACTGTGACTACTCTCCATATTACGAGTATACGAGTGCAGAAAGATCTGCTCCCCTAGACAAATGCCACACGCTAACTTTTCCGCAGTCGTTCCTCAGAAAAAATGTATGGAGATGACATTAGCTGCGGAAAAATTGCGTGAGGTTGTCGCAAGCTAATGTCATTTCCATACATTTTTTCTGCGGTACGATTGCGGAAAATTTAGAGTGTGGCATTTGTCTGGAGCCTCTGGTGTAGGTAGTACTTTTTAACGTGTATTCCGAATCACCAAGGAACTCAAAATATATAACTTTTTGTTCACCCATTAAACCACTGACCTCGGCGAATATAAATTGACTTCATCAATGTTAACGCGGAATGCTCACTCCTTGAATGCTTCTCCTCTCTCAGAAAAGTCCTATTGATGACTGTGTGTGATTGTACCTGTTGCCAGCTGGCGGATGAGAGTGCAAGCAGATCGGAACCGCGGCGCGGCAGCAGGCGCGCGCGCGGAGGCCGCACGCGGAACGCGCGCGCTGCCCACCGCAGCCAGCGCCGCACGTCGCGCGACTCCCACTTCTCTGGATCTACAATGCACACATACACTGATCAACGAATACAATGAAAGAAAATGTCCGTATGCAGGTCATTGTTAACCTATGTATAAGGTTGAAAATTATACATCGCGACCATAGATAGGACCGACAAGAACTCAAAAAAAGAATAAGTATGAGAAAGTTTGTCAGATTTTGTCTTATGCGGTTAAATACAGCCACATCTGTGTATAAAAAGAAAAATTTATCATTTTGGGCAATGCCAAGAAACATAAATACAGCCACACATCAATTCTAATAAAAAAATAAACTTCGTGAAAACTTTATGAACTAATGAAGTATGCTTATTTATCTAATTTCTTTTTTCTTAAATATGGAAATACTATATGAAAAACTAATGGACTTAACAGTTACAAATATTTACATTTTGAAAATTTTGTAAATTTACGTATAAATGCCATGGCATTATTACATATAACGCTGAAATAATATGCATGAAAAAAGAGGCAGGAAAGCCAATATCATGCACACAAATATGTTTTTGGAATATTAGCTTTGTTGTTTCACTTTCCTCATATTCGAAATGAAATATGGAGAGTATTTAATTCCGGTGAATACACCCATTTCAGTCTCGAACTATTGGCGCACGAACGAAGTGACAAATATCTCGACTCTAATGGGTGCTGTTCAGCCCATATAAAACAATCTCCTATTATTACGTAGATATGTACTAAAGCTCCAAGAAAATGACCAATCTTTTATTTTTTGCATATGATTAGCTCAGCACCGACTTCAAATGAAAATAGTTCATTGTGATACATGGAAAGTGGAATATTGCAAACGAGCTGCCATTATAATGTTATTGTAATACTAGTAACTTGGGACGTCACAATTATGACACGTGGAATAGTTTATTTTAATTAGTTACACAGTTGACACCTAGCTTCACGGTACCTATATAAATTCAACGTTTGTTCCTTTTTAGGGTTCCGTAGCCAAATGGCAAAAAACGGAACCCTTATAGATTCGTCATGTCTGTCTGTCTGTCCGTCTGTATGTCACAGCCACTTTTCTCCGAAACTATAAGAACTAGACTTTTGAAACTTGGTAAGTAGATGTAATCTGTGAACCGCATTAAGATATTCACACAAAAATAAAAAAGCAATAAATTTTGGGGGTTCCCCATACATAGAACTGAAACTCAATTTTTTTTTCATCAAACCCGTACGTTACGTGTGGGGTATCTATAGATAGGTCTTCAAAAATCATGAGGTTTCTAATATCCTTTTTTTCTAAACTAAATAGTTTGCGCGAGAGACACGTCCAAAGTGGTAAAATGTGTGCCCCCCCCCCCCCCCCCTGTAACTTCTAAAATAAGAGAATGATAAAACTAAAAAAAATATATGATGTACATTACCATGCAAAGTTCCACCGAAAATTGGTTTGAACGAGATTTAGTAAGTAGTTTTTTAATACTTCATAAATCCTACGGAAACCTTCATGGGCGAGTCCGACTCGCGCTTGGCCGGTTTTTTATTTTAATTACTCAATATCTGACAGGACGATCCATCCACATCCAAGTCTTACACGTATTATACTTGTTAACATATTTTTTTCATTTATGTGTTTTATTTACATGGACAATTAAGAACTATTATAAAACTATATATTATTTAAATTAATATATAATTACGAGGACAAGAACTAGAGTTGGTTTTACAGCTCATAAAATAAATATTGTGATTATCAGTACATAGAGATTGTTAGATATATTTTTAATTGTGACATGCATTCCGTATGATATACTAAAGTAAGCCCAACGTACTGTTTTATTTTATTTACAATGTTGTTGTTATTAAAAAAATAAAACTCTCTGTTGATTGGAACTTTAACAGACAATATCCACATCCTAAATTCAAATCACTTTTAGTCCCAGAGGGATAAAAAAGCTATGTTGGTCCCTGTTTACGTAAAACCAGGTAGCTCTTTTCGAATAGATGTGATCAAAATATTTTTTGTTATAGTAGATTGTTTACCAAGGGAGCAAAGAACTATGAGTCAACTAAGTCAGGAGTTTGTATCACGCAACTAGAGAATTATAAAGTTTACCATTTTAAATCCGAGGTATAGTAAAATTTAAATGAAGCAATAGCAAAACGAATGGCTATATTTTCAACTAAACTAAGTTTTTTCAAGTGAAATCTATTGTTTTCACCTCAATCTATACGACCATTTAAACAGACTACAGCGCGATTATATATGCATAGATAGATTATAACAATTTTCTGGAAGTGAAAGTTAAGAAAATAAATAGGAAATAATGTCTACGAAATCAACATAATAATTTTAAACAATATGTCTATGATGTTTAGATGTTCACTGCAAAATCAATAGAAGTACGAACCCTATTTGTAGAGCTTCCTTAGACAAAAGCCGCACGCTTATTTTTCCGCAATCGTTCCGTAGAAAAAATGTATGGAGAGGACTGCGGAAAAATAGCGTGAGGTTGTCACAAGCTAATGTCATTTCCATACATTATTTCTGCGGAACGAGTGAGGAAAAATAAGCGTGCGGATTTTGTCTGGTCCACCGACTAATAGTACTAGCTGTGCCCGCGACTACGTTTGGCTTTAATAATACTCAACACTGTAGTTTCCTTATTTCTTGAATGGGTATTTCTCAGCTTCCTGTGAGAATTTTGAAAAGTCCGTCCTTAGTGGGTGCCTTTATAATCTTCATGCTTCTAGCTCCAGTAGCTTGGACTCTACGTTTATACCTCAATTGAATATTGGAAATGTCAGACCGTATTCCTATTAAGACGTTATAGCCTTCCTAAGCAACTGTAATGTTGTGCCCTAAAATGAATGGTTAGTGAGTTATTCTGGTTTTGTTTTTTTTATGAATATTGTCCAAATTGATCATTTAAAATAGAAAATAAACTAAATTACCTTTTTTTATTTCAGGATTTAGAAGTAATCTGATAGAAGACACTTGTGTGATCAAAATAAACAATAATAATAATAAACACTGATAATTACTTAATATTATCCATAAACCTAAGAGAATCCAGGTTTTGCACAAATATCTTATTTGTCCAAAAAACCTTAGTTTGTTTTAAAAATCAAAGTCGATTTCAATTTTTAATACTTAATTTAAACTACAAAATATGTGGCAAGCAACAAACACTGATATATTTGTCTTTATTTTACAAACAAAAGTAAAAAAGAAAGTTAGAGATATTTATAGGCTGCAGTGACCGCCAAGCATCATGTAGCTGGTACGCTTGCTTGCTTGCAACCATTGATATGTGGTATAAAAATCACTGTACTATGACAGTACAGTGATTTGATTCATAAATTTAAAGAAATGTTCAAATTGTTAAATTTTCAAGTGAATTCATTCAGTTTCAGTTTTATTTTTATTTTTTTCACATAAGTCTCTCTGGCAATCACAAATAGGTAATTTCAATATTGATACTAAGATTCTATGTGATTATAAGAAATGTAGAGTCGCAGTTCTTATATGCATTTAACGAAATAACGACGTACTTTCTTCACTATTTCTTTAAATACCTAATTATAATCAAAATATAGGAATGTTTCAGGATTTTCATAGAAGTAAGTATACATATAAGTACCTTTTAGGTGTTATTTCGTAATCTTCTGGTATAAGATTTCTTTCGATTTTTCCGGTTTCAGCAATGCGATTCTGTAAGATTTCACTTTCGAATTTCTTTAATTTTATCCTATACGTGCGACATAATTATATAATAAGGTCACATGAGTAAGAACTACATTTTTAAGAAATTAATAAAAAATGAAAATAATTTATTGTTTATTTTTTACTTTATAACCGATTTTAATAATTAATTGTTTTAAACCTACATTATTTAGAAGTCGAAGGCCGCTGATACAAAGATATTATTGTAACACATACTATTTACAGTTAGTGTTAAATAAAAATATCTATGTAATAAGTACTGTACATGCTGAGTATATGAATTATAAAATAATAAATTATTTTTAATTATTAAACACGCCTTTAGTAGAGTTATAGTACGCTTTCTAGTAATGACAATTGTAATATTAATAGCAACATTAAGCGTCTTGCCGAAAATTGCATATATTTTTACTCAAACTATTTACTACTTCTATGTAATTATTAATTATTTTGCGCATATTTTAGTACGTCACGTTAGATCGAAAAAAAACGTCGTAAACGTTACAATTAGTACTATAATTGACATAGAGCTGAAAATTTGTACAATTGTTCGGAACAACACTGTAAATAAATAAAATGTGAAAATTCCCACCGATCCCACGTCGGTGTTTTTTTTCAAACAGTAAGTTCACTCAACAGTTAAGGCAACAATTGTAGAGCACTTAATTTACTTTAAACATTTATCTTACACAATTTTTTAAATAGAATTGCCAATTTTTAAATATTATAGCCATTAAAATGCTGAAAAATTCTATGTAATGTAACCAAGTACGAGTACGCCGCCAATTTGGATGCCTGGTCTAAACCTAATGTTAGATTGAAAATTGAAAACACCCAGGTGTGACCTGCATAATTATGTTCCTAACCTACAATAACAAAACCATCTATCGGATTTTCCCGGTCGTTCAATCTTGTACTAAATCGATCAATCAATTTCGCTCAGCCAACCCAAACATCCCACTGCCGGGCGCGTGTTTGTCCTTAGACACGGAGGAATTGTCTTCCTGATCCCGAACATACCCCTACCGGGGGCGGAGAGGTTCCTCAGGGTGGTTTATCCGGTTATGGGGACACCAGCGAACGCCGGTAGCCCAGAGATTTAAATCTCTGCGGTAGCCCAGAATCCCGGCATACCCAATCGGCCGCCTAGTCAACTTAGCCCCTTCGTATCGGAACAGATTCCCCCGATGTTTGCACAGAAATGTAGTCGGTTCTTGCGACATCGAAAAGATAGTGAATTGGCGATGAAGTGGCGACACATTTAGTCCAAATTCATCGCAGCTCGGACAATTTAGTCAAATTTCATATTTAACTATATTTAAAATTACCTATCCACAAAAAAGCCGTAAAGTGGTAAGAGTTGATACGTTATACATTTATTTTGTTGGTCGCAATTGATTGTTACAACATCACTCCGCGACAGATTGGTCCTACAGAGTGTCTCAGCATTATCATCTCAGTTACATCACGCTTTCTATTGGGGACCCCTCCTTCAAAAAGGGGAGGCCGTCGCCCATCACGTGTCATATGGTTAGGTGGAGCCCCATCCGTAAATTGACAAAGTGGACCGCGTATAGGTAGGTCCCTTAAAGTGAGTACCTCGCCGTTTCAATAAAGCCACCGTAAACTACACTGTTTTGCACTTACACTATGCGAAGAGCACATATCACATAAAGCACACACGGGTCACGTACCGGTAGGCACCGATTCATCCCCCGAGTCGGAATCTGCGCCAGAGTCTGGTGGCGGGGGCAGGGCCTCCATGCAGGCATCGTGGCGGGGCGCCAGGGCTGCGCGCGTCGCTATGGCCGGCCAGCGACTAGGGTGCGCGGCGCGACCTCGCCACGGTTTTTATTTCACAAGACGCGTCATCGGCTTGACGTCGCGGATTCGTCATCGCGATCTCTGTGACGAGGAAAACGCTTTCTGGGAAGCTGCGCGGGCGCAGCGCAGACTCAACAGACGCGGTGGATGCGGGTGCGACTCGACCAAATCGGAAAGCGAACGATGATAAAACTATTATTATAGACGTTCGTTAAAATCAGTTTCGATGCAAAGAGATTTATAACATAATATGTAATATATTTATTTGGTAGAATGCCGTACATAATACTCCAAGAAATACATTATTTACAGCCCATGCAAATTTACTAGAAACTGCTTTAAATCGACAGATACAATTTTATTGGGTGGACCTAATTTAAAAGCATATTATGCACGTCAATCTCAGTCATAAATAAATAATAATAAAAAAGTTGTGCAAAAAATTTATTTGTTATTCACTTACTTTTTGCATTCTAAAATCCTAAAGCAATTTTCGTAAAAAAATTACAATGTCCGACTTAACTTGACCTCTGTCACAGCTAAGCCAATCAGAACACTGGACATGTCGGGCTCCGCCTTTTTAAAGGAATGTCGCTTGTCTTGTTGGAAATATTATTTTTTCACTTCTATAACATTTGAAATAAATGATTATTTTAGATAAAAAAGTTTGAATATACTCTAATAATATTTTTAAGAGACTATTTAGACAAACTAAATGCTAAGTTCAATTCGACAATATGTACCTAAGTAAGTAATTGAAAACAAATCATAAAAAATTTAACCCCTACTGTAGTATTATATTATCTGTGGTTTGTTCTTCGCTTTATTTTTGCTCAGAATCAAATATATTTAGCTGACTATTGACACTTAATTGTATTATGAATTGTATTATGAATTGTTTATGTAGTATGAATTTATAATAATATATACAAATATATACTTAGGGCCATACTAATAACCTTTTGAATCGTTAAATTTTTTTATGTACCACACATTTAGGACATCTTTTAACAGATAACAAGAATGGGCACAAGAAACTAATCAGCTTTATTCATATAGAAGATCGATAGAAAATCGAAAAAGAACGAAAGATAACCATAGGTACTTCAAATTTGAAATTGCCATCTCGACTACTCCCAAGTACTCGAATTAATACAAGCGACTTTCCATAAAAAATATCGGAACTCGATGTCGATATGTCCTGTGCTCCTGTAGTGCTCATGTGATCTGATTGGCTGAACTGTGATTACCGCTCTATAAAAAAAATAATTCGAACTTTTCAACAACCATTGAATCTTATGGCTATCTTCTACGTATATGGCGGTCCTTCTGTAACTTCAGACCTTCAGTCCTATGATATTATGAAGGGAAGCATACCCTTTGTAACGTGTGCAACGTTATAATTGATATTATAATTGATAGGAAAATTCACTCTTAATTGTAAATATAAATCTGTCCATCTTTCAGTTCGTTTACTATGCATAAATTAATAACTACATTTCTCAATACTGTGCGCTTACTGTAATACAGTGTAATGCATGTATAGAGTTCATGTTAGGAAATATAAAACACCTCTAGGAAGTCGGCATGGGTTGCTCTAGAAAAGTGCTCGTTTCGTAGAAGAAAGCCTGCTGCACAAGAAGAGCATGCTGCAGCTTCTGGTTCCGGACTGAAAAAGGGACCAGCACCAAAACAGCCAAATGAAATCTCTTAAAGCCAGAGCCATCTTGGTTTTCCTGGTAGCGGCCAGGCTAAAAGAGATACTGTAACTTGGCGGCGAGTCACAATAGATCTTTTAGGTCGCAGTGACTACAGCTTCATTGAAGTTGCATAGCCCCAACAGTTACAGTACGAATAATAATAAAAAGTCCCCAATAATGTCACGATGTGATCTCCCGAATTTTTGGGCCTATAGTCCCGGACCCCCTATACGTGTGAGAGTGCCGCGACTGGCGGACGAATTTAACGATGGATGGAGAAGTCTGCGAGGAGCAAGCAGATAAAATCGCAAGCCTCATACAGCGAGTATTACCAACAGAGATGCGAGTGGCGAGACCTGTAAAGAGTGTGGATAACCGCTTGACGGGTCTATAGCCGATGGTCCAACGCCGAATCAGGTTATGGCAGCATTAGCTCGGATTGGGGGTTGCCCGGTGAACCAGGTTCGGGTTAGGAAGATAATCTACGGGCCTTCCGGAATGGGGACTGTTCTTGCCAGCTTTTTCATTGCTGCCGCCAAGACCATATCGGAGGGAGGAAGACTGGCAGTAGGCTGAGTGTCTGTTAGGGTGAGGCTTTTGCCCCCCAAGATGACACGCTGCTACCGGTGCCTCAAGGTAGGCCACATAGCCACCCTGTGTAAGCAGGAGCCTGACCGCAGCCGAGACTGTTTCCGTTGCGGTCAAACAGAGCATCGCATCGTGGTGTCCTGCATCGCCAAGCCCCATTATGGCCCCTGCGCCGAAGTAGGGAGAGCGGCCGACCACTGGGTGGGCAGCAGTGTATGTGTGACTGCTCCATCGTAGAAGGTTTGCCGGTTTTTGTATAAGCCGCTAAACACCACGCCAGTGTCGTCGCAAGATGGTAGGTACTAGGTTACGGGTCGGGAGCAGCCCGTAGCTCATACACGGTTCTCGGGAGGCAAGCGGCGGAGACGGACATAGGGTAGCTTTTATCGCAGAAACCACCCCTCAATGGGGAGAAAAGGTGGGTGGAAGTTTGTATGGGGAATAAATAACAGCTGAACCGATTTAGATGAAATTTGGTATGGAGATAGTTTGAATTGCGGGGAAGGTTATAGAACAGTTTTTATGCCCAATATCATTGCTTAAGGGTGTAAAAAGAGTGGCGGGGATTTGTAAAGGGAATCAATAAAAAGGATTTCCACGCGAACGAAGTTCCGGGCAAAAGCTAGTTATTGATATGTGCACATTTTAATGAAATGTTGCCTTTTAAAGTTTCATACGGCACTAAAGGGTTTATTCTCACAAACATTAGTCGTTGATATACAACCGCATTTAAAATATAAAGCAGCTGTTATGGATATCTGACAGAGGTGTATTCTTCTGTGTCATATGTACGAGTATTTTTGGACACACAGTTACTGTATGCGACACAAACGTATTGCAGGTGAAAGTGAACTGCAATCAGAGGTCGACATAGTCTCGATTGTAGAAGAGATCAATTCAGATCCATCCACTTCTATGGCTGCAACTGCAACAACAGCTTTACAGCCTTTAGATTTTACCGAACTACCTGCAAATGTAAGCAGTGAACCAGTTCGTGTTGAATTGGATGAAGAGATTTTAAGTCTTTAGGGTGAAACACCCTCCAAAAAAAACTGAGCCCTGATATTCATCAAGATTTAGCTCCGCGACTAGGATATATTGCGACTACGGGTTTAACTAAGTAAAATAGAAAAGAAACTTCTAGAAAAACATCTTATTCCCAAGAACTGTATAAAAATAAACACACCAAAGTTGAACCCCGAGATAAAGGCAGCCTTATCGGAAATGCTTGTTAAGAAAGATAAAGCATTAGAAAATAAACAAATACAGCAGGCAGCTGCTATATCTTGCATTGGTGACGCTCTGACCAGATTATTTTCTTTAGAACTTAGAGACCAGTGAGTCTAAAAACTGTTAATGGAGGCCAGCCGTTTAATGTTGCGATGCACAACATACCGAGTCAAAAAACAAGACGCGTTTTTATTTGCTCAGCAGTAATTGGGGAAAAATTTGCCGACAGTCTCAAAGCCGCAAAGGCGATATCGAAGTCTGGTGCTGAGATAAAGATTACTTCATCAACCAAGAAAACGCTTGCGGCGACAAAACCAAAGCAACCTTTAAATCGTCCTTTAAACCAGAAGCCTCCGCTCGCGAGGTCCAGGCAGGTGAGAGCACCGCGGAGGACGGAGCTGGCCCCGCCGCAGGCACCGCGCCCGCCGCGACAACAGCAGCTGCCGCGACCGCCGCCGCGCTCGCAGCAGCACCTTGGCCCACGTCGCTAGATTCGGTATGTTCAGCAGGTCGTTTAAGTAATTTTTACGATAATTGGCAACTCTTAACTGATGACCCGGTTATATTATCATGGATAAAGGGTTATAAGATCCCTTTTTCCAGACCTATTCATCAATTATGGGAACCTAAACTTGTCAGGTTCTGAATCTTTACAATATAGAGTGGCCATTACTTAATTGATTGATTCAGGAGTAGGGAATGCAAATCTCGCGAGATTGGGGCTCAAGCGAGATCCCGCGAGTTTATGAATAACAATACTGCGGGATCTCGCCAATTTCGAGATCTCGCGAGATTAGCAGTTTGGTGTGTTTTTTTGCAAATAATATCAATATTTGAATAAATTAGGAAAAAAATAATAAATATTATAAGTATTATAAGATAAACATTTATGTTCACGAATTTTTTCAATAGACTTTTATGCATCAAACATTGTTTGACGTATCTGTCTATAATTTTTTAATCAACTTCTAAGTAGTAAACTTTGACATACGTATCAATCAAATAACAAATATAAGAAACAAATAGTCTTCTCTTTTAATATCAAACAAAAATCTTTTAGTAATAAAACAGTACTTTTATAACAAACAAAACAATAAGAAGTCAAAAAAATTAAACTTATTATCTAAGTTGAGTCGACTATTATTAAACTGAGATATTATTATCAATTAAATGAAAGTAATGAAACTATATCTACTCAGTAGATCCATTAGATATTACAGATTAATTAACAACATATACCAATTAGTCAGACTATTAGACTATTTTATGCTCGAGTGCAATATCGTTAAACTCGCGAGATCTCGCCTTTTTTTCGTCCGAGATCAATCTCGCTAAAAAAGGCCGAGATCTCGCGAAAACGAGATCTCGCGAGAACGAGATTGCATTCCCTATTCAGGAGCTATTTCACCTTGTCAACCAAGTGAAATAAACAGTTCTTGTTCAGCTATTTTATTATTATTAATAATAAAAATAATAAAATTATTTATTTCTCTCACAACAAGTTAGCTTACAATATAACTTATTTAGATCGTACAATTTTCGCATACAGTGTTGTGAGAAGCTGGTGCCTGTTAGAGACTATATAGCCTGTGTTACAGGTCACCAGGCCCCCCTCAAGCAGATTGCAATATAATAAGGTATGTGCCTATGTTTGAAACGACATCCGTTTAGAAAAAGAGATAAGGAATAATCACAATAATTAATAATAATAATGAAAGAAAAAGTATGAAAAATCATATTTAGAAAATTAACATAGTACTAAAAACATTAAAGAAATAACACTATAACTATTAATGTACTGCGGAAAAACACAGAGCGAAGTTATCTGACGTATGTGGCTGGGTGTGCGAACGTGTAAGGGGGTAAGGTGATGATGTGTGGATGTGTGTTTGCGTGTGTGCGTGAGTGTGATGTTGTGTACATATACGTGTGGGTGTGAGTGTACATGTGTGTGTTTATGTGAGTTGTGTGAAAAAATGTCAATGAGGTTTGTATAAACAACAAAAGGCTAACAATAAATATATTCCAAAATGTAGGGTAGAAGCTTTAGCTTTAGCAATAATAAGGGGATTAATGTATACAATTTTGGTCTTATCTTTGGTCAAAATGTTACGACTTATAAAAATAATATTAAGTTCCATAATTTACTCATTTTATTTGAGTATACGCTTTTGGGGTGTTGATTACTTTAAGATGGAAAGGAGACTTTCAGTGGATTGGTAATCTAGATTTGTTAGATATCTCACTACAACAGTCTTGCAACCGGCTCTAGGGAGTGAGTATATACTTAATATAGTATTTACCTTATTGTACAGATTACCCATGAAACAGAAGAAATTAAGTGAAAAGGCGGTTCTGTAGGGTAACACTGCACAGACAGACCCCTTCCTGCGTTTATCCTTCAGTAGTTTCGGGTCATAGAACAATTTGGAGTGCTTGGTTAAAATGGTTTGTAGTATGTACGTTTGCCTGACGGTAGGCACATCCCATTTTTTATAGAGCTCTGCGGTTGGGTATTAGAATGGAAGGCCAGCCGCCACCTTTAGCACTGCGCGACTCTTTCGACCACAAGAAGAGTTGTTTTAGGTATACCACCCCATGTTGAAATACAGTATTCCAGTAGTGGCTGGCAAAGGGTATAAGCAACCAATATGTAAATACAGATTTTTTTTAAACTTAAAACCTATAAATAAATTCATAACATCAAGGCATTTTAAAATTGAAGATTACAGAACTACAATAAAATTAGTTTCAAAAAACAGTTTCATGGCCACCCTAGATTTAAAAGATGCCTATTTTTTAATTTCCATCCACCGAACTCATAAAAAATATTTAAGGTTTATATCTGAAGATAAACTATACGAATTTAACGTTCTTCCCTTTGGCCTTAACACCGCACCATTTGTATTAAAAGTTGCTTAAGCCGGTGATGTACTTACTTCGATCCTTAGGCCAGCCTTAGGCCATATGTGTACCATTTTCTTAGATTATATTTGTGTAATTGGGATTTCCTAAAATGTCTAGCAAATATTGCTGATTTTAGAGTCCTTTGGATTTATTATCAACATTGAAAGACACGGTTAGCGCAGAGGTCGAGTGATCGCCTACTGCGCAACGGGTCGCGGGTTCGATTCCCGTACGGGACAAATATTTTGTATGGCCTACAGAAATTTGTTGCGGACTGGGCGTATGTGCATGTGATATTCTATGTTCGTAACTGCACCCACGACACAGGAGAAAATCCTAGTGTAAAAAATCGACATAAAAAAAAAGAGATTTGTATGATTCTTAACACTAGTTGTAGATTTCTTGGTTTTATAATAGACGCGAAAAAATTTCATATATGTTTAACACAGGATAAAAGAAATATTATTAAAACAGAATTGCTTCATTTTCAACATAAGACAAATTGTAAAATTCGACGTTTCGCTCGACTGCTGAGACTCCTCACCTCATCCTGCCCAGCAGTACAGTACGGTTGGTTGTATACCAAACAAATGGAGAGATGCAAATACCTTGCTTTATGCATTAACAATAGCTACGACAGCTATAACAATTGCAAACAGATTTTTCCTGGTGGATAAATTCCATAGATAAAACGTTTAATCCTATTAGACAATACTATTACAATATCGAAATTTTTTCGGATACAAGCAAAAAAGGGTGGGGGGCAGCGTGTGGTGAGGAGACCGCTAGTGGACAATGGAGTATAGAGGAATCATCCAAACACATAAATTATTTAGAACTTTTGGCCGCTTGTCTAGGCTTACAAATATTCGCAAAAGGAGAAATTGTCTAATATTATTGCGCATTGATAACACAACTGCTATTTCGTATATCAACCGCATGGGCGGAGTGCAATTTCCACACCTTACATATATAACCAGGAAACTGTGGCAGTGGTGCGAACCTAGAGGTCTATTTGCGTTTGCTTGTTACATAAGCTCTAAAGATAATATAATTAATGGTTAAACAAACTTACCTTTGTGATGTTTGACCATAATTATACGAGACGTTGCATCCGAAGAGATTTATATATTAACCAGGTAGTCCACTTTCCAATGTACCGGGCACCAAGCACAATTTTAGAGCGAAGACATAAAAATAAAAAGATAGGTAGGTAGTTTTAGTATTATTCACCCGCTCCAGCGATGTTACGCCGTTTGACTCATTCCTTTAGAGCAAAATTTCTCAAAAACATTGGGTATTTATTTGCAACACAGCAAATAATGGGTAGGGAGGGAGTATAAATCTCTTCGGATGCAACGTCTCGTATAATTATGGTCAAACATCACAAAGGTAAGTTTGTTTAACCATTAATTATACCACGACGTTGCATCCTCGAGATTTATATCGAGTATTTTGAGAAATTTTTGATTAGGAGAGAGAAAAAAAATAGTTTGTCGTTAATTCGGTATAAGTAGACTTTTTTTTTTATAAGTAATTTATAAAAAAAATCTAAGTCAGTAAGTTAAGAGTTTTACAAGTATTACGCATGATAGACTCTTGATAGAATCTTGATAAGAATTTCCAAGGCACAGAAAATCATCTAAATAATTTATAATAGTAAACTCAGCACTAAGATGAGATAAATGGGTTTAAAAAGCTTAGTGAAAATGTATGGAGCTGAATCAAGTGCAAAGGGAAGACATTGAAATTCATAAGTTATTTGCTCAAATTTAAATCTAAGATAATTTTTCGACGATTGATGCGTAGTGACATAAAAATTGACATATAAATCAATGAACGCCATATAACAGAATTTAGACATCAGCCGTTCGAATGTCTTCCATTTTGAAAGGCAACTCTGAACAAATTTATTGAAAGGTTTGACAATAAGAATAAATCTGTTCGAACCCTCAGGTTTACGGATAGTAACACCGTTTATTCTTGAAATTTTATTGAACACAAATTTTACAAAATCACTTTGGTTTCACTGTTGTTTCTACACAAAAATCACAACTTTTTTTTTTAATACAGCAATTCTTTGTCAATTAGTGTCAAAATATCCTTAACAACGTCATTTTTGCACGTGACAATTGCAACTACCTTTGATCATTGTGCAATTTGTGCGTAGACAAAATTAAAGAAAATCGAATTTACATTTAGTCCGTTTGTTTTGATAACTTTTAGAAACATTTAACAGAACATATTTTAAATTAATAGATCATACTAAATGGAGACATTTAACATGAGACATATAAATTGATAGACATATAAAGGTTTTCGTTGAGTACAGTTTTTAAAAGCGTTTACATTTTTGTTTATTGTTATTTATTCATGACCTTCTGTCATTTTCAACCAAACATTCAAAACTTTTACCTAGAATAACTACTAATTATATATTGTAGAACTTCCAAAGATTCATATGTTGACTGGTGACGGTGATAAGCGATAAGTCCGTCCTTAACACATCTTGAATCACAATGAGAATTTCATATTGTGGTAGTATGCGTATGATTCTTTTGCCAATACCTTGACATTAGAAAAAATTTATCCGTAATTTTATATTTACTAACGAAGTTTTCTGCGTGCATTTCATTTAAGAAAAATAACGAAATAGTTTCGTTGGAATTTACTACTAAGTGCACACGACCTTCGAGGTTTTGTTTGCAGCTCGAGATCAAGGCTCTGGATACGCAATACATACATACGTAGCTATAAATGATAAGGATTCGCCGAACGATTCATCAATTTGTTATAATAATTTAAGTACTTACGACAATTACCAAGGTACCTAATATATTTCTAAATTACTTGATTTTTTTTATGATTTAGAACAGATAAATTTGTAATTTTTTTTTTGGTAACTAGGTATTAGGGTTTTTTCAAGCACATTATATTCTCCAAATTCGTATTTTACATCCCCTGTTTCATTAAAAACCCTGATAGTAAGCGGAATGTTGGTGGATTAATGAACAATATTTACACATTACATGTCAAGTTCCAGATTTTCACCATAGAAAGTTTCTGATCACTCTCCGGCAAACAACTCACAAAGGCTATTTTCCTTGAATTAATAGTAGCAGTTGCACACAAAATAGGTAGGTGCTCTCTCCTCCAAATGTCATTCCCACAATCCAACAAAAAAGAAAATGTTACAATTTATTTATAATTATGTTTGACGAACCCAATGTTAGAGCCCCTGACCATAAGATCGTTAGGCATGTTTACATATTATATTCAACCCCATACTGTGCTATGAATCTCTAGGGCACTAGGGCAGTTCCCATAGGGCTTGACTGCCTGACCCTTCAGTCGAGGAACTAAGAAACAATTAATATAACAAGGAAGAATTCTGTGAAATAACATATCTAAAACATATAAAATCTAAGAAATTGGAGCACAGCATTACCTACCCGTGATCGCAAGAACCTAAAGTCGAGGATACGATCCACTAACCACCGCTTCGGGGAAGGCTTATCACTTAGTTTACTTCATTACCCAGTTTTGTTTCCAATATAGATGATAGCTTTATGAGTTTGATACCGAGATTGATAAAAAAAACCTGAACCTTGATTATATAGTTGCACTTTGATTATATAAATTTCTGTATCTATTATAATATAGGTACCTGATTCTCTCTAATTTAACTTACAACTCTAAGGATATGATTGTATCTGGCTATTATTATGATGGCTGGCTTATGATTGTATTGTTCTCCTATGCTTATGCATAAGAGAGCTGTTTATAAACAAATAAAGCTTATTATTTCAGTAAGTCAAGGATTAAATTTGTTGTCTTTCCCAAATTTTAAATTTCAACCTAATTTTGACAATTAGCAAGAAAAACAAAACATTACAGGTAGGAAATATGTTAGATATAAATTGATCTAATCCGTCATTGTATCGTCTTACTGCTCCCATTTGGTATAACTTCTTAATTTCATAACGTAATGTCACAATATCTGACTGTGAAAAACGTGAACTTATAGGTAAACATCTTTGAAATACTGGTTTGTTAAAAAAGAATTTTGTAAACCACTTTACCCGTTACAACTTCTCATACAACTGGATGGATAGTATTTTTTTTTCAGGTGTGAATAAAATATTCTCATTTACCAGAATAATTATTAAATTTTACCGGCTTACTTTTTTATATTTTGATCGGCGCCTTTGGTCGAGACTTCATTGTCTGATATCGATCTACTACAGGTGTTTTCCTCGCAGACTAAT
Organism: Schoenobius gigantellus; assembly: GCA_963935595.1. Lineage (NCBI taxonomy): Eukaryota > Metazoa > Arthropoda > Insecta > Lepidoptera > Crambidae > Schoenobius > Schoenobius gigantellus. Next base: position 39,848,014 of record OZ012541.1, on the reverse strand, counting down.
AGTACGACGAGTGACTCCTCGCCTAACCTCGTCTCTGCGCGCGTGGCAGTTGACGCGGTGGGGCTTTCCAGTTTCCCTGCTGGCTGACTAAAAGCCTATTAGAAGAAGAAGTATTCGTAGCTGGAAATTTCTTGATTTGGAGTCCCGATGTTTCTGCTGACTTCGATGCTTTAATTTTATCAGTGACTTCTCGCCATAGAGAAATGAATCACTTCGTACATCTTCAATCTTTTTAACCTTTTAATGTAATGAATACATTATTAATTTCCTTCGATTAAGCGTGTTTTCATAATGAAGGTCCAGTATAAGCTGATTTCTTCGAGTAACAAAGCAGTGATTTCGGGATTCAATTTGGGTGTTTTAACTAATTGAAAGTTTTCAGGTATGAGGATCTTGCCCACTTACTCTTTCTATTAATCCTTATTTAAGCCTCCGCACAATACTTATATGACCCCAACGTTCAGAGATTTCATTCTGGTTTTTTGTTCCGAAACCCTCCTATGTCCTTTTTGAGGTCCCTAAGACCTCTAAAATATTCTCAAGCAAACTGGTTGCTGGAGGGTCAACATCATTTACAAGTACCTGAGAGCTAGTGGATGGTATGGGACACTCGGCTGGTGCTTGTGATGTCATCACCTGTACATTACTAGGTTGTTCCTTGAATCACTCACTGAACATCCCATGTATGTGAACAGACTGAAGCCAATTTATCCTCTTCATGGATTTTGTTTTTAATTTTATGTAACAAAATGCATACATTATAAACATAAACACCAAATTATTGAGTAGTTTGTCGGCGAGTAACATTAGCAATATTCTGCGAGGCGAGTAATATTCTGCGAGGCTATCCTCAGCCTGTGAGCATTCCGTTGAAAAAAATAAACTAGGTCATGATCGCAACATGACACTAAGTGTTGTTATGGAGACCGTGATCGCGTCACGGTACTAATATAGGTAATTATATGACCAGAAGAACATGACTACGATCGCATCGTAGTACTTACTGTGCGCGACTATGATCGCATCATAGTTCCAAGGCACACTGTTCTATAAAATATAAAGAAATAATAACATTCTGATAAAAAATAACCTAGGTCAGTCATAGGTAATTATATGACCAGAAGAACATGACTACGATCGCATCGTAGTACTTACTGTGCGCGACTATGATCGCATCATAGTTCCAAGGTACACTGTTCTATAAAATATAAAGAAATAATAACATTCTGTTAAAAAATAAGCTAGGTCATTATCGCATCATGACCGTGCTGTGATCGAGACCGTGATCGCGTCACGGTACTAATATAATAATTATATGACCAAAGAACATGACTACAATCGCATCGTAGTACTGTGCGTGACTATGATCGCATCATAGTTCCAAGGCACACTGTTGTATTAAATATAAAGAAATAATAACATTCTGTTGAAAAAATAAGCTAGGTCATGATCGCATCATGACACGAAGTGCTGTGTGTGGTTGAGACGGTGATCGCGTCATGGTACTAATAAATATGACCAAAAAACATGACTACAATCGCATCGTAGTACTGTGCGTGGTTATAATTGCAGCCTAGTTTCAAGGCACAGTGTTCTATAAAATATAAAGAAATAATAACACTTGAACACGTGTAAACACGGTGTGTTTCAAAGTGCCAATTCACGGTTAGTTATTATGAATTAATGCTTGAATAGACGTTTATTTGGTACCAAAAAATACAATACACAAGGTAATAAAAAATAGAAATATATATTCAGATAGATTTTAGGCCATATAGGCCCCGCTTGACATATGCAAAGTCACAGAGTCACACTTTGATGCTGGTATTCTGCGGATACCATTTTATTAAACACTGCATATAGCATATTCTCTAATTACAAAGTAATGTTAGGCAATGCATAAACAGCAAAGCGCTCTTTGCTGCTCAATAAATTTCAATAAAATAATTAGTGACCTAAATATAATCAACTGTATCGAACAAACACGAAATAAAGTCATGCTTTCAACGAACGAAATGCAAAGATGAGAACGTATCTATTAATAGTACAATATAATAAACAATAAACACTTATATTTAAAACTTACATACTTCCAGTACTACTCGTTTTAAAATGTACACTTCACTTCATTAAAAATGGCAATCGGTCGTAAACACAACCATTTTTGCCAAACTCAAGTTTTGGATAAAACACTGTTTTTGAGTTTACTTTTTGCAAAAAAGACCAAATGTGTTCCAAGTATATTGTTATGGGTTACGTTTTCTTTTACCCATGTTGGTATTTATAAAAACTACATAACAAACTAAAAATAAAGTTATAAAATAATAAAACTTTGATCTGTAATATTTCGATGCTGTGATGCCCGCACAAAGAAGTCAGTCAGTCAGGGTTTCTTCCGCCATGGGCGGGTGCGGGCTTCGGGCATTTGTCGCCCATTGCCCGGGCATCTTCTCGGCGAGCGGTAGCTCGCCGGTGTTGGGCACGTCACGTAGTGACGGGCCCCTCTTCGCCACCCCCCTGTGCTACCACTCCGGGATCGAGGCACGGCCCTCCGCGGTCAAGCACACCAGGTTAGAGGGGCTTGTCCCAAGCCCAGCGAGCGCCGGCGAGCAGGCCGCGGCTTACTCTGCGCCCGGAGGAGCGGTGGGGGGAGGAGGGGGCCATTGGTCTCGTTGGGTGATGGTGGTGTCATGTCCGGTGGTGGTGTCGCTTAGGCGAGTCACGCGCGCGAGCGGTGGGGTCCCGCGGCAGACTACAAGCCATAAGCGACACGAGGTCTGGTCAGGTGGTGGCATCGTCAGCGAAGTCGCTGACGAAGCGGAGTCTTGGCCGGGGTGGGTCGCCTCGTCGTGGGGATGCAGCTGGTGATGGTGGTGGTGACGCTGGTAGGTCTTGGTCTCTCTCCGCCCTGGGCGACAACAAGTCGCGGGGCAGCGCTCGTCCGGAAGAGTCTGGAGGCCTGGGGACATAAGGAGCAATATTGTGGAGGTGGAGGTGGGGCCCGTTGTCGGCGCTGTCGAACATTCGACGCGCCAGACGGGCGACGAACTCCTCCACCGTCGGCATCCGAACGTCCCGGGCAATGACGTAATTCCTGACGTAGCGGCCCGCGTTCGTCACGACACGGAGAGAGACGTTCTGGACCACCTGCAGTCTGGAACGCTGGGTCGGGGAGCACAACGCATACCATGCTGGGGCGGCGTAGGTGAGCCGCGTACGAACGTAGCTCTTGTAGACCATCAGTTTCGTACGCAGTGGTAGTCGGGATGCCAGCACCGGGCGCAGGATGCCACGGGCCATCTTGGCCTGGTTGACGACGTGGTCAACCTGGGGCACCATGCGCAGTTGGCGGTCGATGCGGCATCCGAGGTACGCAACTGTGGTCTGCCAAGCTACGTCCTGTCCGCGGAGTGTCAGCGGCGGTGGCATGCGGCGCTGCGACCCGACCAGGATGGCGGCCGTCTTACCCACGTTGACGGCCATCCTCCAGTTGTCCAGCCATGTTGGCAGGCGGTCCAGCAGTTGCTGCATCCGGGCGGAGGCGAATCTCACCTTCCACGACGAGGCGAAGAAGGCGCTGTCGTCGGCGAATAGGGCCAACACCACGTCCCGCTGCCCCTCCTGGAGCTGGTCTTGGAGGGTGGGGATGTCGTCGGTGTAGGCGGCGTACAGGCACGGCGAGAGGCAGCTGCCCTGGGGCACTCCTGCGAGGATGGGGCGTGGCTGGGAGGTGGCGTCCTCGACCGAGACCACGAAGCTCCGACCCTGGAGAAACGACGCCAGCAGTCTCACGTGGGCGGGCGGCATGCTGGTGGCGGCCAGCTTGTAGAGGAGACCGGGATGCCACACACGGTCGAAGGCCTTCTCGATGTCCAAGAAGACCCCCACGGTGTGGTTATCCCGGTTCATGGCGGCCGCGAGGTGGTGGAGCACGCGCGCCAGCTGGAGCGTGGTGGAGTGGCCGCTGCGGAATCCGAATTGCTCATCCCGGAGTGGGACGAACGGGCGGATCCTCCGCAGCAGCAGTCGCTCGAACAGCTTGGCCACGTGAGACAGCAGCGTAATGGGTCGGTAGCTGGACGGGAGGCGCCTGTCCTTACCCGGCTTGGGGAGGACGATGATACGCCCCATCTTCCAGGCCACGGGGAAGTGGCCGGTGCGCAGGATGCCGTTGAAGAGCCTGGCGAGGGTCGCCAGGCCCCTGCGGGGCAGCTGCCTGAGGGCCGCGGAGGAAACGTTGTCGGGCCCGGGCGCTTTCCGCTTGTTGAGGCGGAGCACCGCTTTGCGCAGCTCTGCGGGGGAGATGAAATCGTCACCCCGCAGCTGCGGCGCTGGGGCCGACAGAAATTCCTCGACGCGGCTCAGCACGTGCCTGTGGTGCTCGACGACAGCGCAGTCGGTGGACGCTGGGTGTGGGGTAAATACCTCCTCCAGGTGATCAGCCAGAATATTGGCCCGGTCAGCGGCGGCGTAGCATCGCCTGCCCGCGCTGTCCAGCAGCGGGCCGACGGGGGCGGTGGACTTCGTCAGCTGTCTGTTGAGCCGGAAGAGGTCAGCGGTGCTATCGGCCACCTGGTCCAGGTGACTCTCCCAGGTGGCACCGTGCCATACCTTCACGGCCTCAGACAGCTGGGTGGTGAGGCGATTGAGCTCCGTCTTGACCCGCGGGCACCGGGTGCGGGCCCACAGCTGGCGCAGCTCGCGCTTCCTGCGCATCCGCGCGCGCAGGTGGGCAGGCAGTTCCTCCCTGCGTGACTTCGCAGGGGGGCGGGTGGAGGCTGCCTCCTCGGCAGCGCGGATGCGGGTGCAGATGTCGTCGGCGGCCACGTCCACATCCTCCGGGGAGGAGAGGGGGCCGCCGAGCGCGAGATCGCTGAGCGCCGAGCTGAAGGCGCCCCAGTTGGTGCGGGGGCGCGGAGCTCTCGCCTGGACGAAGTCGGCCGCCATGCTGGTGGTGATGAGGATGGGGAGGTGCTGCGTGTCCATGTCGTACAGCACCTCCACGGAGACCGGGCAGGGGATGTTCCTCGTCAGGACGATGTCCAGGACGTCTGGCTGATACCTGGCGGTGGTAGGAATGTGGGTGGGGGCGTCAGGTCCCACCACTTCGGCGTCAAGTCCGGTGGCGGCATCCAGGAGCATCCTCCCGGCGGGCGTGATGCAACGCGACCCCCATTGGGGGTGCTTCGCATTAAGGTCGCCCGCCACGAGAGTCGGCGTATCGTCGCCGAAGAGCCCCTGGATGTCGGAGAGTTCTACTCTGGATGCGGGGGGGCGGTATGCTGCGTAGATATGTAGCTCCCGCCCGGCTGCACTCACCCTCACTCCGATGGCCGCACAAAGAAAGCGAATGGGTCAAACGGCGTAACATCGCTGGAGCGGGTGAATAATACTAAAACTACCTACCTATCTTTTTATTTTTATGTCTTCGCTCTAAAATTGTGCTTGGTACCCGGTACATTGGAAAGTGGACTACCTGGTTAATATATAAATCTCGAGGATGCAACGTCGTGGTATAATGAAATAACAGATGCGGAGTCAAGAAAATCTCACCCTGATACTGAAAGGGAGCTAAAAAATCATGCATTTAATCGAATTTTAAAGGCGTTTTGCAAGCCTGACATTGATCTTTTGCCTCCAGAGTCAATAAAGAATGCGACTTGTGTGTTTCTTGGAATAAATAAGGATCCAGATTACCGTGTTCAGGAGCTATAACGGTAAACGCTTTTACCTTGAATTGGAAACATCTTTCATTTTATGCATTTCCGCGTTTTGCTGTAAATACTAAAAGTTTTACGAAAAATAATAACCGATCAAGCTGAGGCAATAGTATCGTTGTTCCCTTCTGGTCTACACAACCCTGGTTCCCTTTATTCCAAGAGCTTCTTTGTTCAAAGACTGTACAATTCCAGCCTTCAGATAACGTTGTTGTCTGTTTCCAACAGCCTGCCCAAGCTCAGATTGATAGCAGGGAAGTTATCCGAAAGGCACTTCTGAAGAGGAGCATACCACCGTCATCCTTAGACATAATGATGGCTTCCCTGTCAAAAAAAATCCATCAAAGAATATTATTCGTAATACGTCGCTGGGTAAATTTTTGTACGGATAACAATGTTGACGTGTATGAAGCATCAACTTTCTCAGCAGGTTATTTATTTTCTTACACAATTATTTTATTCTGATTTACAATATGAATTATTAAAATAATAGTCATCGCTCTGCTCTATCTTTTATCTTGGGATCAAGAGTAATGTCAAATGACCGTATTACAAGACAGTTTAAGGGTTTTTTCAGACTTCGTCCGTTTCAGACTTCCCCTCAATATGACATTGAATCCTTCTCTAGTTTTAGATTACCTGTCAAAAGCTTATCTATACACCACGTTGAGTTTAGAGCAATTGTCAAAGAAGATTGCAAGATTTCTTGTACTTACTTACTGGCGATCGCAAAAATAAAATTAGATAACATAATTATTAGAGATCAAGTAATTATTATTAAAATTAAAGATTTGATTAAAACATCACGTCCAGGATCAAGTCAACCTAATTTGTGTATACCATTTTACAAAGACCGCCCACAGATTTATTTATTTATTTAATCTTTATTGCACTTAAAAAACAGTACAAAGGGCGGACTTAATGCAACAAGGCATTCTCTACCAGTTAACTGAGCGGAAAGTAAAAAAAAAAAGACATTAAAACAGTACATTGAGAGGACAAGGTCTTTAAGAAACGACTCTACAAACCTTTTGATAAGTTTCAAAAGACCTCATAAGGCTAAACCAATACAATCAGCAGGTGGATTAAGGACACCTTATTAACTAGCGGAGTTGATATTTCAATATTTTCTGCCCACTCCACCAGACATGCAGCTACCTCAACGGCGCATAGGGCAGGTGTCAGTATTGACAAAATACGCAGGACTGCAGGGGGGAGTGGCATTCCAATGTGTTTGCTAATTATTACTATAGAAATATTCAACCAGATGAATCAAATAGTTTCGCATTGTCTATCCTTAATAGCTAACATTATGCCAATAAATAATTGATATTATTTGTTGTTGCGTTGATTCCTTTATAGATTTGATTTTTGGTTACAGAATGAATATCATAATATATTTTTCAACACACTTCCTCATAAAGTGGCTCTAATCCCATGGCAATTAGGCACATAATGACACCTATAATCAAACTGTGACTTTTTCATTACTATTATTCACGAGTGAGTAATAGTTTTTTTTTAATATTATTGGTTGAGTTACGCTTACACTTGCGCTAAAATGCTATCCGCGAAAAGCCCAAAAAAAGAAACCTCATTTTTTAGTCTATGGCCGATGCGCACGCATAGGAAAACTGATTAATTTTTCCCGCCATTACTAAATTTATTAGTCTATGGCCGATGCGCGCGCATAGGAAAACTGATTAATTTTTCCCGCCGTTACGAAACATTTTTCACAGCTCGTCTCGTTTTCTCTTTTGAAGTTATTTAGTTAGTTATTAATTAAGATGTCTGCAAATACAATTTATGAAGAAAATGATTTATGTTATACACCGCCCGATATAAGATGTGAAGCCCAGAACGTTATGGAAAGTTTACTACCAGAAAACTCAAAGGAAAAATATCTATTAGCGTACCAAAATTTCATACAATGGCAGAACAACAAGAATACGCAGTCTTTTTCAGAAAATGTGTTCATGGCGTACTTTAAAGAATTATCTTCTAAGTACAAACCTAGCTCTTTGTGGTGTATTTACTCAATGTTAAAAAGTACAGTCCGAACAAAGAATGGAGTGGACCTAAAAACATACTCGAATTTGTCAGCTTATCTAAAGAGACTAAGTATCTGATGGATTTAGAAGCAAAAAATCAAAGGTTTTATCATCTGATGATATTGAAAAATTTATTAAAGATGCTCCAGATAACCAATATTTGGCTACAAAGGTTAGTTAAATTAATTTTAATTAAATATTTAATAACAGCTTGTGTTGTGTGTTGACCTTAATTATTGTTTCTTTTGTTTCAGGTTGCTTTAATATTTGGTGTAACTGGTGCCTGTAGGATACAAGAATTAACAAATATAACTGTAAAAAATATATAGAGAACCATGGCCAGATGCTTTTAGTGAAGATACCTATCACGAAAAATAAAATACCTAGGTCATTCACCATACACGGTCCATTCTATGATATTGTTAAGAAGTATGAAAGTTTGCGTTCGCCAAAAACAAAAAATGACCGTTTCTTTCTAAATTACCAGAATGGTAAATGTACCTGTCAGCCTATAGGTATAAACAAATTTGGTTCTATGACTAAAGAAATCGCTAAGTTTTTGGGTTTAGTAGATGCTGAGAGCTACACTGGACATAGTTTCAGAAGAACTTCAGCTACATTGCTGGCAAATTCAGGAGCTGATATAATGACTTTGAAGCGACATGGCGGGTGGCGATCTAGCAATGTAGCAGAATCATACGTAGAAGATTCCATACAAAACAAGAAGGAAATTTGTGCAAAAATCACAAAAAGAATTAATCTTGATTCTGAGATGCATCCTACTGGCGAAATACCAAGTACGTCCAATGATTGGATTTCACCTACCTACACGAATAATGAACCATCACAAATAACAATAGAACATGAAAGTATTTCAATAAATAATCTATCTGATGAGACCGCTATGTCATCAAAAATAGTTAATTATAATTTTACTAACTGCACATTTACTAATTGTTTCTCTAAGTAAACTTTTTATCTACTATGTAAAATGGTTTTTTATTTAAGTATTGTTTTATTCAGAAGTGTGTTGAAAAACGTTGTATGATACACGTGTGTATTGATGGTTACCGTCCTCGGCTTCTTAAGACCCTCGCCTGACGGCTCGGGCCTCAATGCGCCTCAGCGGTAATCACCAACATTACACACTTGTACCATAATGTACTATTAATTATTATTTGGTTTTAATATTTCACTTGCTTTCAAAATCTACAACTATTAACTAATCTCAAAGGATGAAGCAACGAATGTATAATTAGTGATTAAACGAACTTACCTTGAAGTGATGTTCTATCATAATTATACGAGTTGCTTCGTCCGAAAAGATTAGGTCCCTCCCTCCCAATATAAAGTGAAATATATAGGTTTTGGGGGACTTTCAACTAAATGAGCGACTATATGCTTGGTGTCTCTAGGAATGTTTGTGTACCACCATCAAAAAAAAAGTGTGAATTACCTAATTTTAACTTAGTGGATGTAATATGTAAGTAGTATACATTATACCTAATAAATTATTATACAGTGACCAGCTTCAAAATGAATTTGTAAAATACTTTCACCGCTATGTTACCTACCAACATAGACTACGACCTCCGTGGCGCCATGCCTATATCTAATTAGTATTTGTCTGCCGTTCGCTACGTTTGCTAGGGTCGTAAAAAAAACTAAAACAAAGCGTGTGTGCGCACGCGCAGCGGGTTTTCCAACCACGCAATGTTTGTGCATACGCCGCTGAGGGGCAAGTCATTCATATATGAAGTAAGCTTCCGATTACGTTAGCGTTCTACCCACTGCCACTGCTGTGCCTAACTCAAAGTAAAGAATACGAAGCACTACCAAAGCCCCGCCTTGCTAATTAGAATAATCAGAAAAAAACAAAGAAGAAACAAAGAACTACCAAATCCTTGCTTTCCCAGCTGTTAGAAATGATTACAATTTAAAGGGAAATCTTAGATATGGCACAATGTACAGGGCGATGCTGATGATCTTGATCAGTTCCATAGGGCATGCACCACTAACTCACATAACTTAAAACGAAGTTCAAAAGCTTTATACAATACTTACGTCCGTAGTATTTTGGAGTTTGCTAGCGTGGTCTGGAACCCTCAATATATTGTTCATAAGGATAGGATAGAACGAGTGCAACACAAATTCTTGAGGTCTCTAGACTACCGCACAGGTTTTTATTACAAAAACTACGATGAAAGTGCAAAAAGACATAACGTTAAATCATTGGTATGTAGACGCCAGTTGTTAAATACCATATTTTTATATAAAATTATGAACAACCATGTCGACTCGGCTAATTTACTGCAGAAAATAATACTGAAAGTTCCCAGATTCTCCTCTCGTTCTAAGGATACCTTTTTCATCCCGAGTTTTCACACAAACTATGCCAAGAACACCTGTTTCAGGCGTACATTTTATTTATATAATAAGTCATTTAATGAAATAGATATCTTTTTAAATTCCCTTCCGATGTTTAAAAGAAAAGTGGGCGAAATTTTGTTTCAGTAAACAAAACATTATTGGTGACATATTGTGGTATATTTAGATTGTTAAACTATTTATTTTATATCCGTCATAAGCACATACTAGTTTTAAATATTAATAATTAATTGTACTATAGGTTAATTTGTAAAAGTGTATTTGATAATGTATTTTATAAAACTATCTGTACCTAAATAAATAAATAAATAAAAAAATTGAGAAAAAGAAGTCATGAAATGCTGCATTTCGTACTACCGATCTCCAATGATATCATCACTACGGCATAATTTCAATGATGTCATTATTAAATAAGAACAAGATCAAAAATCTGACCGGAAATCGTATTTTTCGTTTTGCACTATGATACCATATGATATCATTTGCAAAACCATGAGATCGGTAATAGGCCCTCTGGTCGGGATGTAATGACTCTGCCGTCCTCTGTCTTCAGCTTCGTCAACAGACTCTGGCAGAGTGACAGATCTCTTGCGAACACTTTGGAGCCCTTGTTCCGCTCGATGGCCTCTTTAAGGCGATACATCGAAAATAAATCAAACAATGGGAGATGTGGTTTATGCTATACGTAAACGTGGAGCGCCCCCAGCGCTCAAGTAGGTAGCTAGTCTTTATATGTGTCATCAGTCATGAATGTGCTGCGCCCGCATGCAATCAGGAGATCTACTCGTTTCTCCGAAAAGAACTTTCGTCAACGAATGAAGATCAAACGAAACGCAAGTGTCTCTACTCCATTTCATTTTCGAATACATGTTATCGCTCGCACAACGGAAGCGCTTCGAAGTGACGTCACATCCGGCAGACCTGCGTGTGTTATCGTCCGCTCTCCACAACGTTTCAAGTGACGTCACAACCGGCTCAGTATTTAAGGCGACGAATGCGTGTACAAGACTCAGTGTGCTTTCGATCACCGTACGGTATAGGCGTTTTCTTTTAGTGCTAGGCAGTTGCAGTTACTCTTGTGAATCATTTATATTCTTGTTAATTAGTCAGTATCGATTGTTGTGATTAAATGTAATAACTCGTAGAGAGTTGTGTGTGTCTATTAAAGCCTTTTGCCTACTAAACGTGTCTTCTTCTTACATCAGAAGTGGGATATATAACTTATTGCGCACGCCATGCCGCGGGGACGGAAATACAAACGAACGTGTTCACCTTCGGATTCAACGAGTAGTTCAAGCTCTAGTTCAAGTAACAGTGACCGGGATCGGCGGAAACGCCGCCGCAGAGGATCGTCAACCGTGAGTCAGAACGCTGTTTTATCTTCAGTGATTCCCGAATTCGACCCGTTAGTGGATGATATAGATATGTGGATTAATGTGCTAGAGGCTAATTCTCGGGCGTTTGGGTGGTCTGATAATATGATAAAATACCAAGGTTTGCAAAAATTACGTAATAGCGCTAAAACATGGTTAGATTCTTTACAAAAAAATGAAACCACGTGGACTAGTTGGCATTGGAAACAGTGGCGTGATAGGTTATCAAAGACTTTCCAAACTAAACGTAATATGTTTCTCTTATTGAAACAATTGATAGAAACAAGGCCATTATTAAATCAGTCTCTTTACGAGTTTTATTTTCAGCAAAAAGGTAAAATAGATAGGTTACATTTAAAATTTAAGGATTGCGATATAGTTTCAATAATCGTAGGGTCTATTGGTGATCCAAGTATTAGCACTGCTGCGGAAGCAGGAAGTTTCCCACGTTGTGATGATTTAGCATCGTTTTTACATGGTAAAATAAATCAAATACCTGAGAAAAATTATGTACAAAAAATTAATCAACCAACAAAACTTATTTCTCGCAATTATTCAGCAATACAGGGTGGTGTAAACAATATAAAGCCTGACGTAAAAAATGAATCAGCTGGTAATACGAATAATTACGCTCCTAGCCTGAATGTGTCGTGTTTTCGTTGCGGTGAATTAGGTCATCGACGAAATAATTGCAACCTTAGAGAAAATATTCAGTGCAGCTCATGTAATAAGAAAGGACATTTAGAGAAGGCATGTAAATCGAAACCCACATCGAAAATAGAGACCGACTTGGAAGTTAAAATGATCAGTAAACCTGAAAGTAAACAAAAATTTTGTAAGCAGATCTTAATAAATAATTTTAAATGTGAAGCATTTTTCGATATGGGTAGCGAATGCTCTTTAATTACAAAGGATTTAATTGAGAAATACAATTTGCATCCTTTTAATTTGAACTCACACATTAATTTGATAGGGTTTACAAAGGACACACACATCCAAGTTTCGAAAGCAGTTGCTGTTAATTTGAAAGTAGATACAGTAGAATTAGTTACACTTCTGTATATCATCGATGAGCTGACTGGATGTGACTTGCTGATAGGTCGAAATTTCACTGAAGACAGTAGCATAATGTATACTCGAATGGGCAATACTTTGACCTTCGAACCACTCAAAAATATGACGATATTCAACATCAATAGCGTTAACTGCAAACAAAATGAAAGTATTTTGAATTCTATTCTGTCAAAATACCTTCATTGTTTTGCTGACGATTTGTCCACACTTGGTAAAACCAGCTGTGTGGAATTGGATATTGAGTTAATCTCTAATAAACCAATATGTTTTCGGCTATATCGAATGTCTGAATCTGAAAGACAGAAAACACGCGAAATTACAGACGACTTATTAAAAAACGGAATTATAAGACATAGTAATTCGGCTTATGCGAGTCCAGCCTTACTGGTGGACAAATCGTCTGGAGAAAAAAGGTTATGTATTGATTATCGCCAGCTTAATAAAATAACAGTTAAGGAGACATATCCTATGCCCTTAGTTGAGGACTTAATTGATAGATTGCAAGGCTGTAAGTATTTTACCTCCCTAGATTTAAAAAGTGGGTACCATCAAATCCCTATAAAACCCAATGCTATACCTAAGACAGCATTTATCACGCCTGATGGCCATTTTGAATTTTTAAGAATGCCCTTTGGTTTGTGTAACGGACCATCAGTTTTTCAAAGATTGATGAATACTGTCCTCGGTAATCTTCGCTTTGGGAGAGTGAGTTGTTACATGGATGATTTGCTGATTGGCACAGAATCCTTGGAGGAGAACATTAGTTGCTTAGAAAGTGTGCTAAACATTCTTCAAAAAAACGGTTTAACAGTTAATTTAAGCAAATGTGCCTTTTTTCAAAATAAAATAACATTCCTTGGTTATGAGATTTCAAAAAATGGTATTCAACCTAGTTCAAAAAAATTGAAAGCTATTAAAGACTTCCCTTCCCCAAAAACTGTCCATCAAGTACGTCAATTTTTGGGTTTAATAAATTACTTCCGAAAATTCATAAGGCAATGTGCAAACTTGTGTAGTCCTCTCACCAAACTGTTAAAAAAGGGAGCAATCTGGGAATGGGGTTCGCAACAAGAGCAAGCCTTCATTCATATTAAAAAATCGTTAATCGAACAGGCCATTTTAAAAATATTTGATCCAAAATTGCCTATTTCCCTGTATACTGATGCTAGTCGTGACGGCCTAGGTTGTATTTTAGTTCAAGTAACTGAAAATGGTGAACAACCTGTGCACTTTTATAGCCGTCAAACAACCTTTGATGAAAAGAAATACCATTCCTTCGAGCTTGAGTTGTTGGCAGTTGTAGTTGGCTTACAAAAGTTCAGACATTACCTTTTAGGGACTCACTTTAAAATATTTACTGATTGTAGTGCTGTAAGATATGCATTACAAAAAAAAGAAATTATTCCACGCATTGGTAGGTGGGTTTTACAAACCCAAGAATTTAATTTTGATATTGTACATAAGCCGGGAACTCAAATGCAACACGTAGATGCATTGAGCCGAAACCCGATAGTAGATAGCTGTAATGTGGTCATAGAGGATGTGATGACGATAACAGAAGGCGATTGGCTCTTATCAATACAGCTTCAGGATCCAAATATTTGTAGCATTAGGGACATTTTATTGTCAGGTGAGGCCGATGCCAACAAACTTATCTTTAATCAATACGAGTTACTTGGCAATAAAGTATATCGCCGTACAGAATATGGTAGGCGATGGCTTGTACCTAAACAATGTGTTTGGCAAATCATTAGGGCCAATCACGATGACATAGGCCATTTCGCGGTAGATAAAACTGTTGAAAGAATTAGATCAAAATATTGGTTTCCACATTTAAAGAAAGTTGTCACTAAATACATTAGGAATTGCTTAAATTGCATTTATTATAAAAATATACACGGCAAGAAACCCGGAAAATTATATCCAATCCCAAAGTATGCAAGGCCATTTCATACATTACATTTAGACCACTTGGGTCCTTTTGTAAAGTCTACACAACGAAATTCTTATTTGTTGGTTATCGTAGATTCATTTACTAAGTTTGTTTTCATTGCGGCAGTCAAAAATACCAAGTCTAAGAATGTAATTAACGAATTAAACAAAATTTTCAAGGTATTTGGTAACCCTAAGCGTATAATTAGTGATGCTGGTAGCGCATTTACTTCAAAACTTTTCAAAACCTTCTGTAATGATAGAAATATAAGAGCACACGTCATAGCCACTGCCGTACCGCGTTCGAACGGACAAGTCGAGCGGTATAATTTAACCATTTTAGAATCTTTACGTAGTATGGGCGCCAACACTGATAACAACAAATGGGATCAACATATCACAAATATACAACAGGGTATTAATAGCACATTAAATAAAACCACTGCAGCCATCCCTAGCGAGGTCTTCTTCGGATATCGTATTCGAATGAATAACGATGGGGTCGCTGATGATGATATAGCGGAGACTACAGTTGATCTTACAGCTCTGAGATGCAAGGTTGATAAAAATATCCAAATAAATGCGGACAGGCAAAAAACTTCCTTTGACGCAAAAAGAAAAGAAGCACCCTTATATAAAATTAATGACTTGGTTGTAATAAAAATACCAAGCATTACAAACAATGGTCAAAGTACGAAATTGATGCCTCTTTACAAAGGTCCATTTCAGATCACGGAAGTACTAGGTCACGATCGATACAGAGTAACGGATATGAGAGGAGCTGAAAGGAGTTCAAAAAAGTACAACGGCATCGCATGTGTGGAGAATATGAAACCATGGATCAGGATTTCGGATCCAGATTTGCCAGATGTTATCTAACACTCAGTCCTAAGGTAACAATAATAAAAAAAAAACCATATCACAAATCCAAGAAAGAGGGTAGTATAGAATGTATCTTTTCTTATAATAATAAAATAATATATATACATATCAAAATAAAAGCAAGCCTTTATCACAAAATGCTTTAATTATTTTTGTACACACTAACAATAATACATATTTTAGTCAAATGCATTCGCTTCAAACATTTACTAGTCGTGGTGAGGTATCGGAATGTACAAGGGATAACGGATATCCGTGGTGAACGCCGTTGTCAGGTACTTGGTGATACACGACCGAGTCAGTTTACACTCGGTTCAAACCATTTGGTTGAGTAGGTTGGCCGACGACGGGATAGCTTACTCTACCAAATTCTGATGCCTCTCGCTCCTGAGTGAATGTACATGCATTTTAAAATACAAATTTTAATAGGTAACTAAATATTGTTCTAAAAATAATATATCTTGTGTATATTGTTCTCAGCTTATGCATTAGACTACATCGCTGCTCGAGGACGAACGCGAAAGCAGGAACGGCCGGATGTTATCGCTCGCACAACGGAAGCGCTTCGAAGTGACGTCACATCCGGCAGACCTGCGTGTGTTATCGTCCGCTCTCCACAACGTTTCAAGTGACGTCACAACCGGCTCAGTATTTAAGGCGACGAATGCGTGTACAAGACTCAGTGTGCTTTCGATCACCGTACGGTATAGGCGTTTTCTTTTAGTGCTAGGCAGTTGCAGTTACTCTTGTGAATCATTTATATTCTTGTTAATTAGTCAGTATCGATTGTTGTGATTAAATGTAATAACTCGTAGAGAGTTGTGTGTGTCTATTAAAGCCTTTTGCCTACTAAACGTGTCTTCTTCTTACATACACACAATAATTTCGTTTCTATAGACAACTTTCGTGAACGAATGGAGTGAGACCATTGCCTTAAAATGGGGTGGATAGGGTAATGGGTTTCTACTATCTGGCGTCAATATAGTAAAACGGAAACTTTTTCCTTTCTTCAATATATGCAATTTTCTTGAATTTGTTAGAAAATAGTAAATTATTTATGGGTAATCTCAATTCTCAAACATTATTGTCGAAATGAAAACAATCACGATTAGATACTTGGAATTTGAGTTTGTATAAAATAGAAGGTGAATTGAAGTTCCATAAGTGGTTTAGCAATGTTTATACTATAAATAATTTTTCATATATAAATAATACATAATTTATCTATAAATAATTTTCTAACAAATTAACGAGAAAATCGCATATATCGTAGGAAAAAGTTTCCGTTTCACTCTATTGACCCCGGAAACCCTTTACCCTATCCACCCCAATTTGTGGCAATGGTCTTACTCCATTGGTTGCTCATATTTTGTTTCACTCTATTGACCCCGGAAACTGTTTTGTTTCAGTCTATTCACCCCACTTTACGGCAATGGTCTCATTCCATTCGTTCCTCATTCCTTCATGAAAGTTGTCTATGGAAACGAAATTATTGTGTGTATTCGAAAATGAAATAGAGTTCTAGACACGCTTTCGAAATTTCTTTTGATATTGGAAAGTTCGTTTCGGAGAAACAGAGTACAAAAGAGCGTCGATTATCCGAACTAAGTACATGGGTGTTCGGAAAAGGTTTATTCGGATAATCGAACTGTATTGATTCAGCCTATAATGAAAACGATACTTATTTCTAAGTTTAATGACAAATAGGATTAAACAAAAAAGTGCAGACAGACTTGTAATGAAACATGTATGTAGATACTAGATACAATTAACGCTTAAAAATCTCCAATCTTCGTCTGCCGAAGTAAGCCTACCCTAGCGCGGGAGGAGGTGCGGTGTAGTAGTTTTGATAAGCGGTCGTTCGGATCTATATTTTACTAAAAAATGAAAAAATAATTGTCACTTTAAACAAAAAATATATTAACGATGGATTCAATACGTGGGTTTCGGCTTCGCTTTCGGTCTTTTTACACCCTGTATGTGTCCACATCCGTGCAGTCCTCCAGGCAATCGAAGATCATTGAGATGTCATGGAATATTCGAGTATTAGCCGACAGGATGAAGACAATCTCATAATCTCATTATTTGTTATTATATCGCATGACAATGCAATACTATGATGACATGGAGGTGATCTAATGCTGGAGCTGAAAGGTGGCCATAGGAACTCCGCTATAAAACGACACAGCCCCATTGAGGTTGGGCTCATTTGATTCGTATTACGAGTAGGTACTAAAAGCTTGTATTTAAAAACGTTTTATTTTTATTTATCTTGCTTTAAAATATGCTCAACAATAAGAAACGTTTTGCAAGCCAAACTTTCGGATCCACTTGGAGTTCAGAATTTCTTATCAGCCTTTTCTTGGATTGTTTCATGATAGCAGCAATATATCACACTCTTAGAAAGACAACGACCGAATCCAACATTTTGACAAAACGAGTTACAGTAAGATATCGACCTAAAAAAGCAAGCTCTACAATATAACGAAAGAAAAACAGCCGTTTTCGTGACGAAATAAGGTGTAAAATAAGGAGAAAAACGACGATATTTTCATATTTTCGAGACTTTAAAATGCCTTAAAGAGACTTTAAACCTCCAGTCTCGAGATTAATGAGGATTTTGAGACTTAAGTCAAAAATCTACTTAATCACTAGAATAATTTTTTATTCTGTCAATACTACGAAGGAAGAAACTGTATCCTCCTAGCTAGATCCTTTTTTTACGAGGGGAATGCGTTTACGAACCGTCTTAGCCCCCGCAGGGGCAAGGGTGTGTGGGACTCCGCAGCAGAGCGGCTACCCACTAAACCCCTTGAAATGCCCTCTTTGGCGCCTGGCGCAGCCACGTCCAAAGGACGCGCCGCTGCCGAACGAGGTCGTGGGAACTCTTTCGGACTATTCCATAACCTCGTCTGCGGAACCTGCCCACTAGTGGCGGGCCCCTCATGCCCTCTCCAAGATGGAGACGGAGAGGAGTTCCCGGGGTATACTCCGGGTGGTAATTTTTTACTGTGTCCTGTTTCCTTCCACGCAGCCCGACGCTTAGTGCGTCAGGCCCCCGGCCCCCCTCAGTGCGGGGTAACGGGCTTGCCCGACGGTAGACCCCACTGGATCCAGCGCCGCGCACACGAACTGAAGCTCAGCGGCGCCAAAGCGCTGACCCACCGCAAAAAACGGCCACGGTGACTACACGAGGTGGCCCGCCCAGTAGCACTCGGCCATCCCACGCCCCCCTCATGGGGGCCGCACAAGTGTGCCGAAGTCACACGGTGATCGGATCAGCCTCAGTCCTTGGAATAACGACACGCCGAAGCTCAACGAGCTTGCACCGACTTGGAACAACGACATGCCGAAGCTCAACAAGGACCCGCACCAACCCGACCAAAGGGGCAACGGCACAAGGCGCAATGCGCCATGACCCGCGAGCAGGTCCCCGGGCGACACACAACCCCATCTTAAAAAAGAAGGAGAGGTGACGGCCCACATGGCCACATAAAGTGGCCCGCCCGGGTTTAACCCGGCCACACCACGCCCCCTCCACAGAGCAGCTGTCAGAGTCTTGGCCCGCAGCAGAAAATCTACCGGGTTGCCCTGGGTGCACCGCGAGGAGGTTGTCTGACATCACACCCCAACCCTAGCTAGATCGTATCTTAGCGGATGCATACATCATAATAACTATCTGCGTGCCAAATGCGGAATGCATTCAGTAGCTTAAGCTGTGTTTTGATAGATCAGTCAGTAACGGTTCATTATGTATGTATGTATGTACAACTTTATTGCAAAAAGAAAAAGTTACAGGAATTTCTTAAAACTAGTCCTTATAACAAAAGGCGGCCTTATTGCCAAAGTGGCAATCTCTTCCAGGCAACCTAACCATTCATTCATCGTCATCATCATTTCAGCCAAGAGACGCCCGCTGTTGGACATAGGCTTCAATCGGGGATCTCCAAGCCGATCGCTCCTGCGCCTCCCGCATCCAGCAGCTTACTGCAACCTTCACCAGATTGTCGGTCCACTTTGTGGGGGACCTACCAACGCTGCGTCTCCCGATACGCGACCGCCACTCGAGGAACTTTCCGCCCGCGGCCATCAGTTCTGCAAGCGATGTGTCCTGCCTACCTGCCACTTAAGGTTTGCAATTCTTTGGGCTATTTCGGTAACTCTAGTTCTTCTACGGGTCTCATAATTCTCTACCAGAGATAAGCCCACCTATGTACAATATTTAATTTAACCAAATTTAATTGTTTATGTGCAATAAAGGATTTAATAATTTTTTGGGTTCCGTAGCCAAATGGCAAAAAACGGAACCCTTATAGATTCGTCTTGTCTGTCTGTCTATCCGTCCATATGTCACAGCCACTTTTCTCCGAAACTATAAGAACTACACTGTTGAAACTTGGTAAGTAGATGTATTCTGTGAACCGCATTAAGATTTTCAGACAAAAATAGAAAAAAAGCAATAAATTTTGGGGGTTCCTCATACTTAGAACTGAAACTCTAAAATTTTTTTTTCATCAAACCCATACGTGTGGGGTATCTATGAATAGGTCTTCAAAAATGATATTGAGGTTTCTAATATCATTTTTTTTTCTAAACTGAATAGTTCGCGCGAGAGTCACTTCCAAAGTAGTAAATGTGTGTCCCCTCCCCCCCCCCCCCCCCGTAACTTCTAAAATAAAAGAATGATAAAACTAAAAAAATATATGATATTACCATGCAAACTTCCACCGAAAATTGGTTTGAACGAGATCTAGTAAGTAGTTTTTTTTTAATACGTCATAAATCGTACGGAACCCTTCATGGGCGAGTCCGACTCGCACTTGACCGGTTTTTGATGTAATCGTGTAGAGAAACCCCGAGCGATAAAAAAGCCAATTGACTACCTTTCCTTCCTTCCTTGCCTTCGCATCGTGAGGTGGAAAACTATGACCACCTGCTCGGCTCCTAGTGTTGATGAGAGCATAGCACACACAGAGAATGTGAATTGGTGTCTCGCATCCTCACCACAAAATTTGCACCCGGGGGGCATTGGTCAAGCCCATCCTGTGTAGATGTTTCTTGAGTTTGCAGTTAAGTTTCTAGTACCTAAGTGCCCTTAGTTGGCGTCTGCTTAGTTGGAGGTTTCGTATTGCAACTCCAGGTGGGAATTCCTCAATGAGCATTTTCGAGCGCAATAATCCTGGGCATTGAGTCCACTGGAGCCGGGAATGCCTCTATACCTACCCTTTTAGGACCCTCTTTTAAGTGCCCCTCGAAATGCTACATAAACTTACGTTCCGCAGAAAAAATGGAGATGACATTAGCTGCGGAAAAAACTAGCGTGAGGTTGTCTTAGGCTAATGTCATTTCCATACATTTTTTCTGTCACCGATATTAAAGTGACCTGGGACATAGAATCATTACCGAGTTCTTGGTTCCTAATTGGTTCAAGGCCTTCATACTCTCTAGGGTGATTTTGAACTTGAACTCTACGGCAGCAAGAACCTTTATGGCAGATTGACTGTCCGATAAAATAAGAATGCTTTCACCCTCAAGCGATTTGCGTGAACACAGTCGATTATGGCATACATTTCTGCTTGGAAAATGAGGGCATGTGCACTCAGGCTCGTAGACCTCCTGGATTTCGCACTTCCCCCATAAACACCTGTACCTGTGTCGGCCCTCTTTTCTAAGCCATTGGTGTACCATGTTTGGTTTGCTTTCCTAAAGGGCAGAGGGATTTGCTTATCCCATTCATCCCTGTTAGCAACATTTCAAGCGTAGCATCGGCTGACATTGCCATTACATGATTTACCATGAGGCTACCATACAGTTTCCTCATGGTTTGGGATTTCCTTTCCGATTTTCCTCCCTCGACTACCTACTCAGAGCATAGCCATTCTTGCCTCCCCCTGAATAATTAGGTGGAGCGGTAGAAGGTCCAGGGGGGTTATTGTCTAAGAAAAAATCTATCGCGATCGCTTACAATTTGAAAGTCGAAGTCCATCCATCGCTTCTTTATAAAAGGAAGTCGGCGTAGTCTTGTGTTCACGGCGCAATGGCTGTCAAATTATAAGCGATCGTGAAAGATTTTTTCTTAGACAATAACCCACCAGCAGGCCTATTCTGTAACTTCGGTTGCTAACTAGAACTGTCATTTTTGAAAGGAACTTAACATCCATTACTGCTATCATAAAAGCTGCCGTAACTCATAAGATCACTAAATATATAGTGTCTTTCAAAAATTACAGTTCTAGTGAGCAACCGAAATTAGCGAATAGGCCGACAGTAATGGATATAGTGTCTTTCAAAAATGACAGTTCTAGTTACCAACCGTAGTTAGCGAATAGGCCTGCAGGATGGCCTCCATCGCTAAATACACTTAGAGCATTTAGTCTATGGAGATGGTAAGTACCTACGCAACAAACCGCAGTATACAATTTCTGACACATTTTGCGGGAGGCAAAGTAAGTACGCACGGCACACACACACTACGAAAATCTAGAATTCAATTACAGATACGCACACCTTGACAAATTAACGTGTATCTAAACAATCGCGCAAATTATGCCTACTGTGTTTGAGCTACCAACGTACCATTGTATTTTTCTATCGTAACAAAATGAAAGCTATTTCAAAATTGTACATAAATAAAACAAGTTATGTATAATTCATATTAACATGTGATAGGAAATGCCATGGTCTCGAAGATTTGAATTACTGGATCGCTTATATCAAGAGGAAACTGCGCAATTATCAATTTTTTACAAGCTCTTACTTGCAACACGAAACGATAGCAAATGGCAGCGGACGCGCGTCAACTAGTAGTTTTATATAACGCGCATTGTCATAATATGGCCAACGTAATTTGGCAGAGGGGTTCGCCCAGCCTTGCCATCTCCGTAGGCTAAATGCTCTATAGTCTGATTTTTAATTCGACGGAATTCTGGTGGGTTATTGTCTAAGAAAAAATCTATCACGATCGCTTATAATTTGACAGCCATTGCGCCGTGAACATAAGACTCTGTGCCGACTTCCTTTTTTAAGGAAGTAATGGATGAACTGCAACTGTCAAATTGTAAGCGATCGCGATAGAATTTTTTCTTAGACAATAACCCACCAGAATTCCGTCGAATTAAAAATCAGACTATAGAGCATTTAGCCTACGGAGATGGCAAGGCTGGGCGAACCCCTCTGCCAAATTACGTTGGCCATATTATGACAATGCGCGTTATATAAAACTACTAGTTGACGCGCGTCCGCTGCCATTTGCTATCGTTTCGTGTTGCAAGTAAGAGCTTGTAAAAAATTGATAATTGCGCAGTTTCCTCTTGATATAAGCGATCCAGTAATTCAAATCTTCACCCCCCTGACATTTCAAAAGTGTTGCCAACATTGAAAAACTCTTCCTAAAAAGGGAGAGCATTTTAGCAAAATAAAAAACAAACCTTTATGGAATTTAAGGTTTCATTTAGAAAAACTAAGACTTGAAAAATTACTGATAATTTTAAAATGGTAATTACATTGTTTAATATCATATTGTTGAAGTTACAATAATTGTCAAGGAAATTATTTTTCTATTACTGGGATCCCTGTTCAATAATCCATAGGCTGCCAACCTTTTTTAGAAATACATCTTCGTTTGTAAAATTTTTGCTTCTTCTAAGAGCCAATATAACAAAATGTCAAAATTTAAATTAAAAACTATTTACGTCGCGTCATGCACCGCGGTCCGAGTTGCGCAAAATGAAACATTTAATATTAGAGGTCATATAATATCACAGCTGAAAAATGGCAAGAATGCATAAACTATAATATTAAAGAAGAGGATAAAATGTAACCTCTTAATGATCTGCTGGGAAGTGAGTGTGATTCTTTTATAATCCGAGTTGATAATGATGACGACGATGATGATGTGATGATAATTAATAAATATTTTTGTTTGAGAAATATGTTGTTTTAGCACTTAAAAATGTACATTCTAGCTAGTGTGCATTGAGTGCACAAAACAAACACTATTTACAATGTAATTACTTGATCTTATTCTGTTTTATATTTTTTGTTATTAAGTATTTCAAAAATTCTAAGCAGAAAAGGTTATTTAATTAAAAATCAGACTGTAACTAAGTTCCTTAGACTATGGATACCAAAGGACATGAAATACCTACGAAAAAGCATGCCAAGAGTTGTGTTCCTGCTCTCAGATGGCGGAAAAAACTTGGAACGCCTGCCGCATCCAAGATTCCCACACTTATTATGTTTTTCTTTATACAATTCATTAAAAAAATCAATGAAAAACATAGAACTGTAAAATGCACTTAGAAATAATGCTCACTGACTGATATTTTAGCACAACAACAAACACGGTGCTTTGTAATGGCGGACTGAACTGGACGCTATTTCAGACATATTAATACATTGCGAGTCCATTGGTGTACTTAGTCTGAGCTAAGTTCATACCCTGCGCTCGGAAAGTCCGTCAAGCATGGAATTATTACTCAAACAGGAATGAGCTCTTGCTTGAAAAAGCGTGCCGAGCGAGAGATAAATAACTGTACCGTTTGTCTCTTTCGTAAGTTTGTGACCACAAATTCTATAAAATAGGGAATTTTTCTTAAAAACAATAACATTCAACCTGAAAGATGCTTTTGAAAATCATAATATGGTTAATAATCACGATTGTTAAGGAAGAGATAGCTTTTAGCGACAAGGTCGCCCTTTGTACAATTAGTGTTAAGTGTATTATTTATACGTTGTCTTTAAGCTGGTTGGTGTTGTACAACAAAGAAATATTATATTCTATTATAATATTTCGAAATGGGTTGCGCAAAAGAATTTTATATGTGCTTTTCAATACAAGATAGGTTTTATTAATATAATAATTATTTAAAAAATAATGAATGTCAATGATTGTCTTTCAATAGATGGGTCTTTCCAATCGGTATATTATGTTGAACCCACTGCCACATAACAGATAATCAAATATGTCAACTTATCAAAAATGAGTCAACACTAAAATCTCTGTGTGATATTTAAATAAAAAATAATAAATATATATAATATAATATAATAATATTTAATACCTAGTAAAAGAATGAGTAATATTTTTAGAAGAAAAGAATTAAAAACACATCAGTGTGAGTCGAACTGTTTTAACAATATTTAAAACTTTTGTGGTTTCGCCAATATCTTGAACAGAATGTTAATGCCAATTCTTTTTTCTAATAACTTAACATCGCATCGTGTAAGCTAAACAATAAATAACTAATATAAATTACTTTTATTAAAAAAATTTAAAAATTGGGATAATATTTAGCTTAGTTAGATACCATGTGGTCACCCTACTACAATGCAAACGAAAATTACTGACATTGACAAAAATCGTTGTTGCAATATAACATTTTTTGAATACTACCACTAGAATATTTCCTGGACATAAAATCATAGTGTTATAATTATTAATAGTAGGCTAACATAGTAATTTAATTTATTTTATGTTATAATTATTACAAAAAAAAAACAATTTAAGTATGTTGGGCGTTAAAAGTAATTAAAATAAACAATAATAAAAAATCTTCATCTACCAATAGTTGTTTCATAACTACTAAATTATAAAATATGCAACAATAGCAACACTGTGGGAAAGGGATAAAAGGTACAGTTATTGCTATCTCTCTCGACCCACTTTTGCACTTTCAAGAGTTTAGTCCAAAGTCCAGAACAACAATATTTTGAAGAGCTCATTCCTGTTTGAGTAATAATTCCATGCCGTCAAGTTAGCAACTGGGTGGTGGTCGGGTGGGCTATTGTCTATGAAAAAATATATCACGATCGCCTTCAATTTGACAACCATTGCGCCGTGAATACAAGACTTTGCGCCGAAATCCGTTTATAAAGGAGCAATGGATAGACGGCGACTGTAAGCGATCGCGATAGATTTTTTAGACAACCGAATGCTCACCGAATGTTTTTAAATGGTTTTGAAACGTTCCCTCAGTATCAGTCAAAATCTGCTGTCAGTGTCAGTGTCTATCTACTGGTGTGGTCCGCATGAGAATAATTTCGCTTATAGCGTTCACAACGCTCACGCCCGGTCCGCATTCGTTAGCCCGCTTAAATCGACAAATGACAGTTTGTGACATATTATCATGCGGACCGACTTTTAGCGCGCTAACGAAACTGCTAGCTAACCTCAAATTTCAGTTTTCCAAAAAAGTACTCAATACGAATTTATTACATCAGTAAATAAATTGTTTTAGGCAGTAGAATATTATTACTCTACTTTCTCAGTAGATACTCTGTTTTTAGTGAATGTTGTATATCGGTTTTATTATTCAAATATATTTTTTTCTAGATATACAAATAATTTGTGATGCACCCCCTGGTCCATAAGAGTACTTAGATCTAGAAAAAAAGGAATGTTTGAATAACGAACTCTGTTTACACACAACAACACTTAATGCTTACCGTTGCAATCTCTGTTTTGTTGTTGTGGAGTAAGAGACTCTCTTATTACTCTGTTAGTTAGTACTCTGTTATTTTCCTCATCCCTCACAGTAAGCGGAACCAGTTCAACCAAATCCATTTTTCTTAACTTTTTATAAATAATTTATTGTTTCAAAAGTTCAAAATTCTTTTGCATTGGCGGTTTAATTTGACACTTGACAGTTCGCTCACAACGATAACGCTCTGGGGTATTGTCGATGTTAGCGTAATGGCGGCTTCAATGACGTCATCTATGACGTCATGACAGATGTCGTGAACGCGCTAACGTTCATGCGGACCGACTGTTATCGCGATAATATCGATATCATCGTCATGCGAAAGAAAAGAAAAGAAACAAAACAAGATAGCTTTTTGCATGTCGTTGTTCTGAGGTCACAGAGTACTGAGACGCGTTCAGAGCCTTCGAGCGAAGTATAACTTTTCGCTCTAACCCCGTTCAATGCCTTCGAGCGTGACAACCGGGTGAAACAACCGGCCCGTTCAAGACCTTAGAGTGTCGGCGCGAGTTACAACCGAACAACCATCGAATTTGATGGTTGTAAAACGCTCTGACGTTAAGGTCAGTCGGGGCAAGTGCGCCATATTTTTTCCATAGATGATTTCGATACAACATAAAATATTTAAATGATGACTTATGAATGAACATTTAGCATGTTGACAATATTTGGTATTTTAAAACTGTAACAAATGTTGATTCAATCAAATCTATCAATAACTTTACGATATTTTATAAAAAATTGGAAAACATTGATATAGGCGCACTTACTCCTGGAAACGGGGCAAGTGCGCCTGTATGAAAAAAAGCGCTAAAGAATTACGTTACAAGAAAAACAATTGGTGTACTCTATAGAACATTGCCAACTAAACGCATTAATCTTGATTTCTTTTTCAATAATCTAGTCCTATAGGCAACTACGGCTTGCTTAATAAATTTGGGGCAAGTGCGCCATAGACTTGTCATTAGGGGCGCTAAACATTTTAAAGCTATATTTCTTATTATATTAATTAAAAACTGCTGTATTTAAATAAAAGTATTTGCAGTCAGTTTGGCTGAAATAATAGTATTTTTAATAATAAACCAAATTAGCCTTTATTCGTTACTTTTATTTATGAAAAAAATACAAAAATAGGTAATAATTTTAATGCTTCATGTCCAGATACGCCCGATCTGACAGCGTCAACTGCCTGACATAAAGTCTCTCTAGCTAGACCAAGAAGTGTTATGAGAACCCAATATCCTAATCAAACCATGGTTTTCTCGATTTCATTCTGCTGACAAAAGAACAATAGCAACAATAACAAGACTGAGGCTAGGACAAACGTGTACACCACTCCATCTTTTTAAAATTCACGTTAGGAATACTCCAATCTGTGACTGTGGCACTGAAGAAGGTTCAACTGATCATATTTTATTTAACTGTCCTTGTAACCCTATATCTCTTTATGACATATTACCTCCCTCCATCCCCCGCCCTATAAATATTAAATCATTGCTTTTTGAAACAAATTATCCTATCCTAAATAAAACTCCTCTGTAAATATATATCCACTAACAATATTAAACTTTAAGTGTAATTAGAATAATTAATGTGCTCTGTCAATGTCGCTATATTTGTGATGTCATATGTTTTGTCCATTTTCAGGTAACCCAAAGCAAAATTCTAAACCACACCTCTGGCCTCTATTAACAAAAAGTAAACTCAGATTAAAGTGTCTTATCCATAAACTCGAGTTTGGCAGTAATGGTTGTCGAT
The DNA here is from genome assembly GCA_963935595.1 of Schoenobius gigantellus. Lineage (NCBI taxonomy): Eukaryota > Metazoa > Arthropoda > Insecta > Lepidoptera > Crambidae > Schoenobius > Schoenobius gigantellus. Next base: position 39,820,358 of record OZ012541.1, on the reverse strand, counting down.
AACGACCGATTGCCATTTAACCAAGAAGTGAAGTGAAGTGTTATGAGTTTTTTTTGGTAACTACGAGCCATCTGAAAAAAGGACATAATTATTTTACGGCTAATTATGGTCAGTACTTTTTTGACCTTACGGCAGTTGTCCAGTTCCTTATTGAGTGTTCAGTAGCCAATATAGTTCCAGAGTTAAGACCTATCCTTACACAATAACCTCAGCAAGTAAAAAATCATCGTTACACTGCGTACCCTAAAAAAATCTTTTTCGAGATTTTATTTAACCACTTTGTCGGCGTAATTAATATGTGCATCCATGCCAAATAACAGTAATCTAAAACTTGAATCTCATAGTTATGCTGCGGACGGACTGCGGATGGACGAACCTAAACACGAGGCACCTACCACTACCCAAAGGCACTCATTCACCGTCTCCATCATGAAACTCTAAGCACTTCATAAGTTCTCAAAAAATATAATCTAATTTGAATCATAAAAGTTCGCGACTTCTGACTCGAGGCAAGTGCGCCATAGTACCAATAATTTGGGCGCACTTACCCCACTCGACATTTTTGCAATAAAGATTTTAAACTGTATGACAAACATTCATTTTAGTAATTAGTGTTTTAGCTTGTTGCATGGTTAAAAGATGTTGTTAGTTGTGTAATATCTAGGCGCGTTCAGAGTCTTCGCGCGAAGTACAACTTTTCGCTCTAACCCCGTTCAATGCCTTCGAGCGTGACAACCGGGTGAAACAACCGGCCCGTTCAAGACCTTTGAGTGTCGGCGCGAGTTACAACCAAACAACCATCGAATTTGATGGTTGTAAAACGCTCTGACGTTTATGACTGAAATACTCTTACGTGATTGGATGATATTGGGGGTAATTCTGAAGTTACCTGCACTAAAACTAAAACTAAAATTAAACATATAATTTTAAATTAGTTTTAGGTAATTCGTATTCTGAAACGCCGGACTCTCTTAATTTAAACTGTATTTGACAATTTCTTAAATTGAATACACAGATTATAAATACACCTAGTGCTGTATTATTAATTTAAGATTTGATCGTATTAGTAAATAACAGAAAAGAAATTTTATTATTTATCATTCATTTTATCACAAAAGAAAAATTATTCGAAATGCCATCCATAACATGCCATGAAATAAAAAAAATTACGTGGTAGTCTGTAGTTGTATAGATAGGTACTTCGTGACTTCCTCTGAATTTTAAAATTGCGTATTTTGTTTCATTAGTAATTTTTGTTTTCTTTTCATAATAACCGCTGTTATTTATTGACAAATAATAGTAATTGCTAGGCAACAAATTTTAGATAGGCATACTTCTATCTGCAGATAGAATATTAATTTCTGTTGTAAGAGTAAATATATACATACATAACCTACCTATCATCTAAATGTCAGTACTATTAGACTACTTGGGAACAAACAAATTACAACTCACGACTTGGCAATTGATGCTATAAAAGCCTTTCCTTATAAATGCCATAACAACCAATTCATCATCCATTTGGTAAGTTGCACAAAGAAAATTGACTTCGGTAATGTTAGAAAATCGTTAAAAAGTAACAAGATAAATTTAGACGGCACCTAAAAGTTCACCTCCTAAAATTAGTTTGACATATTTAAAATTATAGAAAAAATTACATTTAGGAAGCATGTCAGAATACGAAAATAACATCTAACACTAAATTGAGTAGTTTAGTAACGTCACTGTTAATTTTAGTGTTAACTTGTGAGTTCTGAATACCAAACGGTGATTGACATTTCTATCTCTAATTTTATTTAGTTATAGTTTTAGGTGGTCGCTTCAGAATCACCCCCATTGGCGGCCATATTCTATAATGTCATCTACTAGAAAGAGAGAGAAATAAAAAATCATATGAAAGAGGGAAATAAAAGATTTGGTCGCTGCAATCCGTTCAACGCCTTTGAGCGAGTTAAAAAACAACCGGACAACTACACCCAGAGGCGCTGAACGCGCCTCTGTAGTTTTCGATATTTTTATGGGTGGCGCGCTTACCCCGTTGGCGCACTTGCCCCGCCTGACCTTAATTACTGAAATACTCGTACGTGATTGGATGAAATTGGCGGCCATATTCTATAATGTCATCTACTAGAAAGAGAGAGAAATAAAAAATCATGTGAAAGAGGGAGATAAAAGATTTGGTTGAGGCGCGTTCAGAGACTTCGCGGAAAGTACAACTTTTCGCTCTAAACCCGTTCAATGCCTTCGAGCGTGAAAACAGGGTGAAACAACCGGCCCGTTCAAGACCTTTGAGTGTCGGCGCGAGTTACAACCGAACAACCATCGAATTTGATGGTTGTAAAACGCTCAGAGTTGCGTTCCGAGGGTCAGAGTAATGCAACCGAGAGTGTTTTCACACTTGCTCCGAGGTTCAGAACGGCTCGGTTGCTATCTTTTTTTTTAGTTTGTAGCTTACCGATCAAGATCAAGCAAAGGGCAAAATATACTAATCCTTACTATGAAATTAACAGTAAATATCCATTTTTCTGCTAAAAAAAATTACAACACATAAAAATCTCTATATTTCCCTTGTAATAAGCTTAAAAGAGTTCAAAGTAGTGTTATTTAATAAAATAATAAGTGATTAGCGTATGTTTGACATCGACTTTGACATAAAAGCTGTCAGAGTGTTTTTCACCCCACGCTCAAGTTGGTTGTTTGGTTGCATCACTCGAAGCTTCTGAACGGGCACAGAGTGTACTAACCGCCTGTCAGAGCGTTTTTTACCCCGAGGCTCTGAACCTCAATAGAAAAAAAGAGGACTCGGCATAACGAACGTAGTTATAGGAATGTGATATATATCGACGGCATAGTTACTGACATATTGACATCTCTTTTTAACTTATGAGGATAATCATAAGTAAAAAAGGACAACAGTAGTTTTATCATTACCAAAAATGGCAACATTATCTTGGCGACGTCACAGAATACCTCACTGCGGCCGGTCGCCATGTTTTGTCACAGTACTCACAATGAACAACAAGTACATCAGTTGTCATCGCGACTTGTTTGTTTCAGTGTTTTGAAGAAAATTTTGTTATTAGGCGAAAATTGTGCTTGTTTAAAGTGTTGAACTTGCATAATACTGCATTTATTATGGGTAAGTGCAGTGTGTTAGGCTGCCGCATGAGCAAGCAAGCCGCCATCTTTGTGCCAGATTCACATTTAGGTATGCACGTTTTTTTCGTAGGTATTTCATGTCTATTCTTTTTTCCTTAGTCTGAGCTCTGAACCAGGGGGGCTACCGCCTAACTCATAGCGATCACTCGCTATCGCTTCGTGACATTAGAACAATAGCTCTAATGTCATCTGTGACATTAAAACTATTGTTCTAATGTCATGATAACGATAGCGAGTGCTCGCTTTGAGTTAGGCGGTACGGCCGCGGGTCGGTTGCTGTCAGAGTGCACTCGGAGTGTGCACTCGAGCGTAGAGGCGCGTTCAGGGCCTTCGCGCGAAGTACAACTTTTCGCTCTAACCCCGTTCAATGCCTTCGAGCGTGACAACCGGGTGAAACAACCGACCCGTTCAAGACCTTTGAGTGTCGGCGCGAGTTACAACCGAACAACCATCGAATTTGATGGTTGTAAAACGCTCTGACATTTATGACTGAAATACTCTTACGTGATTGGATGATATTGGCGGCCATGTTCTATAATGTCATTTACTAGAAAGAGAGAGAAATAAAAAATCATGTGAAAGAGGGAGATAAAAGATTTGGTTGCTGCAATCCGTTCAACGCCTTTGAGCGAGTTAAAAAACAACCGGACAGCTACACCCAGAGGCGCAGAGGCGCGTTCAGAGCCTTCGCGCGAAGTACAACTTTTCGCTCTAACCCCGTTCAATGCCTTCGAGCGTGACAACCGGGTGAAACAACCGGCCCGTTCAAGACCTTTGAGTGTCGGCGCGAGTTACAACCGAACAACCATCGAATTTGATGGTTATAAAACGCTCTGACGTTTATGACTGAAATACTCTTACGTGATTGGATGATATTGGCGGCCATATTCTATAATGTCATTTACTAGAATGAGAGAGAAATGAAAAATCATGTGAAAGAGGGAGATAAAAAATTTGGTTGCTGCAATCCGTTCAACTCCTTTGAGCGAGTTAAAAAACAACCGGACAACTACACCCAGAGGCGCTGAACGCGCCTCTGAACGCGCCTTAGGTTCTGAACGCTCTGACGTTTATGACTGAAATACTCTTACGTGATTGGATAATATTGGCGGCCATATTCTATAATGTCATCTACTAGAAAGAGAGAGAAATAAAAAATCATGTGAAAGAGGAGAGGGAGGGAGAGAAAAGAGTTAGAGCGAAAAGTTGTACTTCGCGCGAAGGCGCTGAACGCGCCTCTGTAATCCGTTCAATCAACGCCAACGCCTTTGAGCGAGTTAAAAAACAACCGATTTCCGAAGTTTATTTTGTTTTTGTAATTTAATAGAGTGATGTGAATTTATAAATTGATGAAGGGTTTCTTTTCAAGCTATAAAATCGAAATGTGTCAAGTTTCATAATAAAACTTAGAATATAGCTAAAATGGTTATTTACGGAGTGTATATTGTAAGTAAGTCAGGGGGACTAATTTACAACTATGACCATAATATTCCAAAAGTAGAATCTGAAAAAACATTTAGTTTTCCCTTGGATTTAAAATTACAGTACGAAAATAAAAAAGTTGTAGTTGCCTTTGGTCAAAGAGATGGAATTAATGGTGGGTATGTCGTTTCATCAACCAGGTTCTGGTATAAATATCTCTCAGTAGGTATACATAATAGTCACAGAGTACTTTTATATATCTGAAAATAGTTACGTGTATGTTACAGTCGGGCATGTGCTGCTATCAGTGAATGGATCACCTGTTACTGGACGCTCTACTGAAGACGGTCGCGATGTATTCGATCTCATAGAAGTTAAGGTGCCTATTTTTATGACATCATTTTGTTAAGTTTTTCTATATTTATTTCTTCAAAATAATCCTTTCTGGAATATCTCATATTTCATGCAAAATTTTACTGTCTCTAAAGACCTGAAACCATGAAATTGTACACAAAAACATTTTTCTGTTTGTTTTGCTAGTCATTAATATTTTGGTATTCAGTTTTGATTCCTTAATTAATATTTTTTACAGGAAAATTACCCTCTATGTCTAAGGTTTGGCAGAGCAAGGGCTACTACAAATGAGAAAATAGTATTGGCTAGTATGTTCTACCCCTTGTTTGCATTGGCAAGCCAACTTAGCCCTGTGCCAAAATCATCAGGAATTGAGTCACTTACTGCTGACACTTTTAAATTATCTTGCTTTCAAACTTTGACAGGTAATGTTGCATTGTCTGTACAATTCAGTAGAGGTAATTGTTAATTTTCCATCACCATATTTTTGAATATCACCATAGTTTATTTGAAATTGCATACCTTTCATGTCAATTTCCTTGATGCCAGATCGCTTATTTAGCGATTATTGATTGACAGTACTTATTGCAGTAGATTTGTGTTGTTGAATGAAAATTTATAGAAATCGAGTGCTCAATGCCAAACAAATTATTCACAAATGAAGCTCCTGACCATAGTGATGATAAGACCAAAAATAGAGGTGAACTTCATCTAGACTCTTCATGCTGCTTGGATGAACCTGACTTGATCTCGAATTGTCGGAATTCCACAGTGTTGCTTATATTATAATAAACTATGATAAACAACTGTTTTTTTATAAAGCAGAGAAAGCTGTATGACAAACTGAAACTCATGGTGATAGATTTCTTGTAACACTATGTTATAAAAAGTCAGTGTATATAGGACTTTAAAGTTATGCTGTATTTTCCAGGTGTCAAATTTATAGTTGTAACGGATCCAAACATGAAAGGTGCGGAAGTAGTGCTTAAGAGAATTTATGAAATATACTCTGACTATGCTCTCAAAAACCCTTTCTATTCACTGGAGATGCCGATCCGTTGTGAGCTGTTTGACACCTCACTGCACACACTGTTGGAACTTGTGGAGAAATCGGGGACGGCTAATTTATAGTTTGTGGAATTAAGATATATAGCTTTATCATTTAAAATTGTGTTTATAATGTGTTAAATAAAACTGTTATATTAATATGTTTTATCAAATATTCATACAATGAGATGGGCTGTTTCATTTTAGAGCCATAAAATGGAATTACTAACTAGTTGCTTAAATATTTCTCCTATGCCTGTGATATTCACACCACTTTGTACTGCGATTGATGGGAAACTAAGGAGACTTATACACAAGCTTATTAAGTATCTATTTTTAATGCTTGTTTTATGCACAACAAGGATGCTCTTGGCCTTCAAGAAGGTCAAAAATAAAAGCGTGAGTTGCTCAACAACTGAGAAACTAGCTATCTTGCCTCTAATTATTTTGCTTCCTAACTTGTTTAAGGCGGTGGCAGCTAACCAGAGAAGTCCCACCATCAACCAAACCTAGCATATAAATTCGTGGAACCGTAACCTCTTACCACCAGAAAAATATAATCAACGAAGGTAGGTAACACATTATATTACGAGGTGAACACTAAATATATATACAATCATTTTGTCTGTCATTGAAAATGAAAAACAGGTAGGTATGCCAATCTAATAAAAAAAAGAAAAATTTAAATTGGAAGCATAAACAAATCATTCATTCCTGCTTTTGAGTTCATTCCCAATACTTTTATGTATGTGTTTATTGAATTTGGTTAGATTATAATTAATTTTAGCTTATGATTAAATCTTTTTTCATTATGGACAAATATTTCGAATTAGAAATAGAAAAAAATGGTTTCTTCACATTGCAAGATTAAGGTTTTGTTTTCATGTAATTCGGAAAATGATTTAGTAAGATTAAAAAGCTTGGGGGGGCCTATGTCCAACAGTAGGCGTGTGTGTTCCCCCAGCAGGAAATTGTGTCCTAGGCCAAATTAAGTTTCATGAATAATTAGAGCGTAATTTGCTATAAATGTGCGCGAAATAAAAAATTTGTGCGCGTTTCCGTTTTGGAAAAAAAAGAGAAAAACGAATCCTGCTGGGGTAACGTTTTTCCAGCAGGAAGATTTTAAACGAATAATCCGAGAGATAAATAATTTATATGAGCGGATAGCTTATATTTGTGCATAAATGTGCGCCAAAAATGAAATTTGTGGGCCATCGGGTTTTACAGATATTTCGTTTCCTGCTGGGGTAACGTTTTGCTGAAACTTGTTTCTCCAAAACCATCGAATGTGCGCCCATTGAATAAAGATACATGAGTAGCTTTTAATTTGTGCCTATTTGTGACATAATTTGATTTTCAAAAATATTTACAGTTTAGGAGTAATCACGTAATGAAGGAAATACGAAAAAAAATTCTAGCGCATAAATGAGAAAGCATAGAAGCTCACTGAAAACGACTTTTGAATGGTCTTATTATTACTAACAAACATAAAAAGTTTCAAGAATCTACATGTACGCGTTTTTGAATAATTAAACTTTAACTTTAATCGGTGATAACGTCACTGTAAACTCACAATGCAAGAAAGTGACTAAACCCAAATTACATAGGTATAGACCAAAAATTAGAGCGTATTCAGAACTATTCATCATGAAAATTTCAGCATCATATATTTTGTATTAAAGGAGATATAAACAAAAACCAAAAAATCGGCTAATTCTTTGGTTATCCGACTAAATTCGAAAGACCACCAAAAAGCGACGGTTTCATACTTGTTGATGACATTCTTAATTTTACCCACTAACAAGTTTAAATACGTCACGTCTGTGTACACTCGGCTATAAAACTGTTTTGGAAAAATGAATTTATTTACTTTTTTGAGTTTATTGTCTATATTATTAAAAATAAACATTTCCACTTAAATACCTACTTATTTAATGTGCGTCTATTGATAATTAATAATGTAATATTATGTAAATATATTATATATTATGTAATATTATATAAATCATAGCATTATATAATATTACAATTACGGAGATAGACCTCCTTTAGTGGAAATAAAAAGATATCAAATAAATATTAGGCATATTGAAAATTTATTAAGTGTAGACAAACAAACACAAACATGGTCAAGTTATAGAAATAGATAGGAAACCAATAAAGTATCCTTTTATATTATGAACATAAAATTTGCAACAGCAAAATTATTTAAATGCTTAGAAACTGCTTTTTTAATGTAATAGAATGAAAACATCAATTTATGGCGCTAGGTGAAGTAGGTTATGGTGGCATCTAGTTGTTTAATTGTAGCTATAAAGCTAGATTACTCGCATAGGGTGGAAAGCGTGCTTGTCATTCCTATTTGAGGCGATTAACTGTCGCATTCTATATATATAATTCTTTATTGTACACACACATTAAAAAATACATTTAAAACTAACAGTATATATAAAGGCGGCCTTATTTCTCATAGAGATATCTACCAGCCAACCTAAGTCCTAATCTATTCCGCTCTTTGGTGATCGGATCTTTTTTGTTGCACATACGGTGTATCCAATGGTGATCATTCGGATTTAACGTGATGTAACAATCCCCAAATGTAGCAATATCATGTGTGAGTAAAATATTTATTTTGTATTTTAATTGCATAGTTTTTAATTTGAAATGAAAGTTATCAATGTTTTTATGAAAAATGAATACCTCATTAAATTAATAAATGCCGTGTGTTGATCTATTTTTTAAAAACATACCTATATTATTTTTTTTAGACCTACCTATAGTACATCGGTTCAGCGGTTATTGAATGTAATAAATTGAAGTAATATTCAATTTATAATATTACCAAGAATTTATTAGTTTTGTTTAAAGTTAAAGTTTTTATCTTTTTAGAGTATTTAATGCTTTTTCAAAAAAGGTATCTTAATAATTTATTTTATATTTTTTGTCAGTGTTCTGTATATTTCTCATTTTAATATGTAAATATGTAATTTGCCGTTTAATGACAGTCAAACTCTTTTATCTGATATTTATATTCGGGAGGATTGTACAAAAATATATTATCAGCCATTTGTGTCGGCGGCCATCTTGGATTTCAATTTTTTTTAATAGTGAATAGTATTTTACAAGTCAAGTCTTTTAATTTGGACACATATTGGGGGAATTGTACATAAATATGTAATCCGCAATTTTGCTGTGGCAGCCATTTTGGTTTACAAATATACTAATTATACTTACACAATTGCATTGTTATTAGAACTAAAGGGGTGTATCAAATTTCAGCTCAATCGAAAACTGTTAAGTAGTATAATAAGTAAACTGTTAAGATCAGTATAATATAACAAGGCAAGGCGTACCTGATCATCATCACAGCTCATATACGTCCCCAGCGATGGGCTCGAGCCTACCCTAAGTTAGGGTGTTTAGGCCTTAGTCAACCACGCTGGCCTAGTGCGAAATGCGGATTGGTCGACTTTACATACGAGTAGACCTTTGAATTTTTTCGCAAATGTATGCAGGTTGCCTCACGATGTTTTCCTTCATCGTAAGAGTGTCAGATAAATGTATACCTACCTACATGAAATTCGTAATCAGTCCCTAGTGGCATCGTAGCCTTTTTTTAGGGCGGGGGAACCGCCCTAAAAAAATGCTGTTGTCGTAGGTGAAAATCTCTCCTGTGACGACTCCGACTTTATTTTTTTTGATTGCAGAAAGTTGGCAAACAAGCAAACTGCCCACCTGATGGTAAGTGGTAACAGTCGCCTATAATACATGTAGCTCCTGTGAGATTCGCAGCAAAACTGCAACCCCCACAAGAACCGCAGTGTACGTTGCCAACTTGTGACACCAGATGTAAAGTCACAGTACCCAGTAATTTCACTGCCATATCTTACCCTTCAAACCGGAACACAGCAATGCAAGCACTGCTACTTTGCGGCAGAAATATATAAGACGGAGGTACCTAAGCAGACGACCCTAGTACAGAGTCTCCCTCCAGTAAAGTCTATGTCTAGTGTGCCGGAAAGCTCTTTACTTGGTCCGTTGGTTAACTTATCTAACAAAAGCACGGCATTTTATTTTGTACTAAAATTGCTATGAATGATGACAATAAACTCAAAAACTCAATTGCCGTTATGAACGCGACTGTATCGACAACAACTGTTGTTTAATACTGTCAAGAATAGAATGTCATCAACAAGTATGAAATCGTCGCTTTTTGGTGGTCATTCGGATTTAGTCGGATAACCATAAACTTAGCCCATATTTTGGTTTTTTGTTTATATCTACTTTATTAATAAATGTATGAAGCTGAAATTTTCATGACATATATTTTGGAACATGCACTAATTTTTGATTCATACCCATTTAACTTGGCATTAATCAGTTTCGTGCATTTTGAGTTTAAAGTGACGTGATAACCAATTAAAGTTAAAGTTATATTATTTAAAAACGCGTATTCCCAGATTCATGAAACTTTTTATTTTTGATCGAAACAATAAGACCAATCAAATAACGTTTTCAGTGAGCTTCTATGTTTTCTCATTTAAGCGCAATAATTTTTTTTCGAGTTTTCTTCAATACGCGATTACTCCTAAACTGTAAATATTTTTGAAAATCAAATTATGTCACAAATAGGCACAAATTAAAAGCTACTCATGTATCTTTATTCAATGGGCGCACATTCGATGGTTTTGGAGAAACAAGTTTCAGCAAAACGTTACCCCAGCAGGAAACGAAATATCTGTAAAACCCGATGGCCCACAAATTTCATTTTTGGCGCACATTTATGCACAAATATAAGCTATCCGCTCATATAAATTATTTATCTCTCAGATTATTCGTTTAAAATCTTCCTGCTGGAAAAACGTTACCCCAGCAGGATTCGTTTTTCTCATTTTTTTCCAAAACGGAAACGCGCACAAATTTTTTATTTCGCGCACATTTATAGCAAATTACGCTCTAATTATTCATGAAACTTAATTTGGCCTAGGACACAATTTCCTGCTGGGGGAACGCACACACAGTAGGCGTCTCTTGCCTGAAATGATGATGAAAATGTGATAAAAATCAAACAATAAGCTACAATAAAAAATTTATTCATAAAATCATTATTTTTAACAATTCAAACCGAGACGGATTCGTCCCCACGCATTTGTCACCGCCGCCGTACCAATGTTACAACTATTATTACTTCAAAGTTATTTTAATTATTTCAGAACTCTTTCGCAGGTACCTTCTACACAAACACACGACAATCACACGAAGATATTATTGCCTAGTGTCTGGGGCGTGGACGCCGGGGCAGTCTTATACTATTACACCCATAAAATTCATTTAATAAAAATTACAAAACCGCACAAACAGCAATAGTAAACACAAATTTCGGTAGCCTACGCAGGTACTTTTTATCGGCTTGTTTTATGCCCCGGAGTCCGAGCACCAAGCACTTCAATTTAACAAGCTCATAAAATTTATATAAAGCTATAATATAAACTCCGCGCAGACAACGACCCAGGCTAGCGTCAATTGTTTATATCTTTTCCAATCTTGTCTTCTTCTTCTTATATATAAAAATGAAACGAATAGGTCCAAGGAAGGTTTAAACGTACAGTTGGACCCGGTAGGTGATGCTGTAATTGGGCGGGACAACGTCCGCCGGGCCCACTAGTTAGAATATATATTTATTGCATACGACTTACAATACTCAGATTTAAAAATGTCCTAATTAAGAACTGCAGAGCCTGTATTAGATACCAATAAACATTATTATTTTTAATGCTGCTCCAAAAAATTAATTCTAATTTAAGGGGTGGAGAGATTATAAGCATACACAAATGAATGTGATGAAATGGTATTATTTTGAAACAAGTGGTAAGAAAATTGAGCAATAGTAAAAACAAGTGGTTAGAAAATGTAACAAGTAGTTATAACAAAGTAATCTACTCTTATTTTCCTTTCATCTGAGGCATTAGATGTTGAATCTAAAAACACCGAATTCCGTTTAAGAAAGTTCATTCTTATTTTCAATCAGTGATTCGGGTAGCCAACTCCACAAATAAAATAAGCAATTTTACCAGTGTTGAAAGTATTGGACAATACGCGCACAACCATAGTGCAATTTCTTTTTAATGTCAAGTTCGTATCTATTGCGAGTTTATAACTTATATACGGGACGATTTGGGTTTATTACATCTACTGATTATGATATACTAATCCTATATTGTGCAACAAAACTTGCCCGTACCAATCCTTCGATGAGATGAGCCAATGCTACAGTCGGTCCGCGGGAGCTTCACTGCGTTCCGTACAAAAATAGAGAAACGGTCTCTACTACAAAATATAACATCTGCACACTATTATTAAGTCTTAATTAATTTTAACACAAGGCTTATAATATATATATCTATAGAAAGAGGCGCGGCGTCACGGAGCCGGCGTATTACCATACGTAAATTTTACTCTTGATTGCTTCATTCACATTTGCTAGTATTAGGTTTGCGAGGAGTATTTGTGTAATCTGCGTGATGTTTCGACTGATATATTGTTGTCGCACTTTAGTTAGTAGTGATTACGTATTATGAAACTCCCCGCGTGCTTAGAGGTCAACGCAGACCAAGGAAGTGGCCGCGAAACGACTGATCCTCGGTTATTAGACGGCGACCGGCATCGGCGACGACATATAATGCCGCGCCTTGCCGACACCGGCCAAGGAAAAACGTCACATGTACCTTCATAGATTTTTTGCTACTATTGTTATTTGTTGATATTTCATAGAAAACCCACGGCAACTAACCTGGCAATAAACGTATCTCGTGCTGGCGATAGGTTATGTAAAAATGGTCGTAAGACATTTTTTATTTAGTTGGATATGTAAATGAGGCATGATCCACGCTAGAAAACTAGCTATCTATCCAAAACATCGGAAGCTTTCATTCTTTTCATACTCAGCTCAGTATATAATCAGGATAACGCAACATATACATCTACAGATTCATCGATTGTATCCCAACAATTTCGCGACAGTGCCATAACAAAAGCAAAAACAATACAATGTCACAACTACTCATCTAGAATGTCCTCAATAGCTAGATTACCAAATATCCACCGTCCCTGATTAAAATCCCATGTAAAAGTTTTCGCTCGGCACTTTTAATCTGTATGAAAAACAAATAAAAGTAATAAAAGAGAGAGAGTTAACAGAAAGCAAATTTTTTGCATTAAGTGTAATAATTTATTTTTGCGTCACTTTTGACGACCTACGATCAATAATCACAACAAAATTGCCAAACACCATAATAATATCTATATTATATTTGTGTAAGTATATCATTGCTGAATTAGGTTTACTATTCTTAGGGCGGCTTTCGTATCTGTCGTCAATTTTACGATTAGCTATAAACGCACCTAACTTATTTCCGTCAATTTTAAACAATAATTGCCAAATACAAAATAATAGCATAAAATCATTTTGCTGATAAAAGTGTTTAGAGATACGCACGCAAGCCACCCTTAATATTGCTTTGAATATATAAAAACAGAACGCAGATCGCTTTGTCATTGTGAGTGAGTGAGGCATGAAATATATGAATTATACACGGTTATTTTTTTATCACCCTGGTTATTTTAAGGGTGGCTTCAGGACACGGTAGAAGAATTATTTAACCATTAATAATAAAATTTACTCACCTGTTTAATTAGATATTTATTATCTAAAATATCCAAAAAATACTGCACTGGTATGGACACTGAGTGAAGTTGTAGGCAAAACATTGAATGAACGCGAACTGGCAACAACGTCGCCGATTCAAAGTCATCACTGAGTTGATCACAATTTCACCTTCCTACTTTACGGGCTTAGGACCGGCAAAACAAAGTTTTTAAAGAAAACAAACAGTACTAAGTAGATAACATTTTAAACTTTCGCGTTGCATTATTGACTTAGTTAATTATGTAGGGTCTACGGGTCTAGTACTAAGTAGGTATTACGGTTATGGTAGGTTGTTTTGGCGTAGTTAAAAAATTGGAATCAACTTTAAATACTTACCTACCTAGGAAACAATTTAAATCAACTTTAGTTCTAATAACAAAAGAGTTCTAAATTTAAAGGAAGTCCTCTAACTCATAAATAGTCGTGCACGTTTAAAACTATATAGTCATGACCACAACAACATATCACTTTGGTTAGTGTTTAACGTCTCGAAATGCAGTTTTCGCTTCCAAGTCTTACGTTTGTGGGTTCACTTTCTTACACCAAACACTTAATTTCACTTCACAAGTAAAAGTCTACGGTCTACCGGAGTAAGGTCTGTGTATTCGCTAGATGTGTTAACTTGAAACTAAAATTCCGAATGCGCCCGATTGCCGCGCGTCAGGCGCGGGCGCGACATCGCGATACGTTCACACGCGCCGGTGTCAAAGGCGAACTAAAGCCGGCCGGCTCGTGCCGACAAGCGACAGCAAACAACAAAACGCCGCCGCCGGCGCTCGGCGCCGGCGCCGACTGTCTCTGTCTTTCACTATTGTAGTGTCTAGTGCAATAATAACTCTTATTTCAATCGAGTTGTAGATTGATCTTGCTTGAAATAATAATGCGACGTTGCCGCATTTTCCTAAGCCCGTAGTAGTAAATGCTTTATTCATTCATAATCTTACCTTATCTTGTAGTAAACAAGAACAATGTCTATAATTTAATATTATTGGCGGATAAAATTTAAAAAATATAACCACATGTTTTTTTTATTGATATGAGTCGTCTAGCGTCTACCGAGATGCCTCTAAAATTTTCCAGTATGATAAAAAAATAACCGTGTATAAATGGCACTATCAAGGGGATGAAGTGGGGGGACATTCGTTCGTTTAAAAATTCTTGAAGAAAATTAAAGCAAGTGCACTTAGCAAAATAAGCAACTGGTTATGTATAAATATAAGCATTTCTATTTCCGCAATCTTCTAATCGTCCTTTTAATTGTGTTATCGTATAACTTTTTTTTTACTAAGACCAAATAGGAAAGTTTCAAGAAAAACATAAATCGTACGTTTTCAGTACATAAGGTTATTCGTTAAAAAGTACGATAGAATTTATAACAGATAGAAAAGAATATATTATGTTTACAATAGATTCAAAGACGGAAGTTAAATGATTTGATTTCTCAAAGAATTTAAATGAAATGTTTAGAATATTTCCTACATAGTGCCGGCCTCCAGACGAGTTCCGTAACTTACAATAATTTATTACATCTAGATACACAATATAAGAAATTTTCCCACTATTTACTCGCACGTTGCAGCGCCTTATTTTTAAATACCACGAAAAATTTCAATTTCGGAAATAATATAGGCACTTGTCGAGTCAAAGTATTGCACATATTAATAAGTTGTCACGCCATTTCGAGAAAAGCCGCTATTATAGATAGCCCCGCGATATTTTTGTTAATCTTTTCTAATACATTTTGTTGGAACTTGTGGAGCATTGCATTTGCATTGGAAATGCTTATTTCTTCAAATATCAAATGTTTCCAAAATTCTTTCGCGGGAAGAAGACTAATTAATCTGAATATTAGTGAAAAGATGCTGGCCTTACAGCGCGTCCCATGAGCTATTTCCATATATTTTTTCCGTTCATTCAAATTAAAAAACGTCAGAAACTTATATGCTAGCGAGTTTTAAAACTCCGCATGAAGAACTTATGAGTGCACACGTACAGCAATGAATATAATAATCCAAATAGACTAATCGAAAAAGTGTTGAGACGCGCTTTCGTGAACAGCACTATCTATAACAGCGGGCAAACCCCGTGAGACAACTATTTGAAATGAAACCGTACTTTCATAAAACGTAAGCAGCAATGCTAGCGAAAGTTAAGTGTCTGGAAACTACTTCACTTTTAAATTGATTTCATTTGTGTCGTGTTTATGTTTTTGGGTGGAAACAAAAAAAAATCGCGTCCATTTAATGCAATCAAAAAAATAACAAATATCCAGGCCAATCGTCGATTGTACCAAATGTCATTTTGACAGAAACTGTTAGGTATGTATATTTAATCAATGTATATAAATAAATCGCACATAATTTATTAAGTGTACAAAGCATTCGGAGATATGATACAGTGTCAAAGTGACAAGATCAACAAATATCCCATCACCGGTAGTGTAAATAAACGTAGTCATCGTCAGTCTAAATATTGTATTTTGTCGCCTTGAAATACGTCTATATTGACGGTGACATAACAATTCCCCAATATTACTGCTAGTGTATTGATTCTCGGAGGTCTCCCTCACAATAGTGAGGTCAGCACTAGGGCGCGCGATACACACGCCAATTGGCGTTAAAATACGAGGTCCCCAAGATGGTTAGTACACGTGGCTCCCAAAGGCGTTACAAGTCGTTCATCCCCGACTCGCGAATGCGCTAATCTGCGTGTCCACAGACGCCAATAGGCATTGCGCTGGGCCACAGGACCCGTTGACGCCGAAAGGCTTTAGGACGCCCGGTCCGTGGACGCGCTGCGGCGTTAGGGCGCGTGGTCCCTGGGTCCCCAGAGGCGCACGGAGTAGTCGTCGGAGGCCGACACGAGCACGTCCTGGTGGACCGGGTTCCAGGCCACGGCGTTGACGCAGCGCGTGTGGCCCGCCACCACCGCCACCGGCTCCTCGCCGCTCATGTGCCAGATGTACACCTGTGTGTACATATAGTAGACTGTACAACAAGGCGCATAAAATGAGTCATTGTAGCCCGAGACGATGTTATATGTGGATAGTAAGTTGAGGGGTACAATGGCTTGTTTATGCCAGTGTTTTACACTCTGCTTTTCACTTCGATTGCGAGAAAATTAAACGATTACTTCAAAATACAAACGAAAATTTAATTAGCATTCGATGCGTTTTATTAATAACCGTTTACTATTTTTATCTGGTTTTATGACTTTTGAGGTAGAAAACACAAGAGAAATAAATTAAAGCAAATAAATAAATTATCGCAAGTTATTCTGTGAAGTTTTATTGAGCGTTGTTGGCGGTTGGACCTAGAAATCTTTGCTTACTTTATGCTCTAGAACGTATAAAGCCATTTAATGCAGCCTATAAACGACATAAAGACGAACTTTGCGAGCACGAGAAGTAAAAACTAAATTGATTGAGTTGCGCAACTCACCTTAGATTAGGAATAAAAAATAGTCGTGTCTTAATATGATAATAATTAATTTTAAAAAATAGATCAAAACCACAGACATATAAAGGGAAGCAGACTTAACATTTTTTTTTCTCACACATTTGTCATAAGTAATGTACTCGTATATCGCTTTTACTTTCACTCCAAAGTGACATGATATTTATCGCTATTTCTGTTCCTCCCTTCGGTTGTGTATGTGAGAGGGTGTGTGTATACGAACCTTGTTGTCCTCGCTGCCGGAGGCCACGAAGTCCTGCCGCGGGCCACCGAAGCAGGCGTGGATGGTGAAGTGGCCCTGCGAGAGGCCGCGGAAACGCCGCACCAGCGAGCGCGAGCGCAGGTCCCAGAGGTGCACGCCCTGGTTGGCCACGTTCAGCAGCGCCAGCGAGTCCGCGTCGTTGAGCGCCATCGCCATCACCGCGTGCTCTTCCTGGATCCTGGTGAAGCCGAAAGAACGCTCGTCATGACGTATTCCCTTGGTTTCAATTGGAAACAATGACAAAACCAAACGAGCGTCCATACGAGGTTCAAAAACTGGTTTAAAATATGTTAAAAAAGACAATATCACACAAATTTAAGTGGAAAGAATAAAGAGCCTGTAAGACGGTCAGCTGCGATTATAACTGAATGTTTAAATCATTGATAGTTTTAAATTATGGACCAATATTGTAGCTACGATTGACAGTGCATCGAATTGATGCACTGTGAATTGTATGTAATCGATGCGAATCGAGTGACACAGTGTACCTATGCAGTGTGTGCTCACTCGCCAGTTGGTGCCTATGTAGTCGAAAGCTTAGACAGTGTGTGTCGTCAGTGCAGTGTGTGCATCACTTCCAGGTTGGTAAGTGTGTTAGTGTTAGTTGGTTGATGTGTTAGTGCAATGTATATTCCACTCACAGTTGGGTATCGCTGAGTATGTAGGGACTCGCACTGTGCGGGTCAGTGCAGTGTGCAGGTCACTCACAGGATAATATCGCCGCAGATGTAGGCATGCACTGTCTATGTCAATACAGTGTGTGCCTCACCCACAGGTTAGTGTTGATCAAGGTGTAAGTTCGCACTGTTCAGGCCAGTGCAGACTGCACTGACCAGAGGCTCTAGACGAATGCCACACGCTAACTTTTCCGTAGTCGTTCCGCAGAAAAAATGTATGGAAATGACATTAGCTTACGACAACCTCACGCTATTTTTTCCGCAGCTAATGTCATCTCCATACATTTTACTTGAGGAACGACTGCGGAAAAGTTAGCGTGTGGCATTTGTCTAGGGGGTCTGAACAGTGCGAGACAGTGCATAAATTCGATGCACTGTCAATTGTATTCAATTGATTGGATCAGAGTTACACGATGTAACGATTGGTGTGGGTGCAGTCGTGCGCCCGCACCGTGAGTCAGTGAATTGGGATGATGACTGAAATTTAATTTATACGTGTCGCCATTAAATATTAAAATACCGTAAAAAAGATGCAGTCCTTTGAAATTAGAATTAAAATCGGCTTAGAAATACGTGAGATACAAGCATTTTAAACTGTTAATTTGGAAGCGATTAGACAGAGAGTTCCGACAACAACCGTGACGTCATTGTTGAGTACGGCCATATAAACTCCTTGTAAATTGCCGTCTTGCTAGAAAGAGTTGGAGAAAAATCTTTAATACCTTATATCTTGGTTGTTTTTCTAGTTATTCGAAAACCGAGTTTTTCTTTCTATTTATTATATGAATGAGCTTCTATTAAAGCAATTTTTTTTCATTCGTCTAGCCTATTGCCAGGCCATTCGAGTACAGTAATCTCGTTTTCTAAAAAAAGAAAATCCTTCACTTTTTTAGCTTTATGGCAAGTCGCAAGATGAAAGGGGTTGAAAAATAGGAAACACTCACAGGTTGCGGTCGGTGAGGTCGGTGAAGTCGTAGGCCCGCACGCGGTGGTGCGTATCGGCGGCGAGCACAGTGCGGTCGTCGCCTCGACACGCGAGCGCATTCACGCGGACGCCGTCCCAGCTGTTGATCAGGGCACCCTGCGCGACGCGATAATATATTTAATTTTTTAATAAATTAGAATTCTTCCAATCGCTTAACGCTCCAGGCGGCTAATCTCATTTGAGTCAGAGATCTGCAGGCCTATTAACGGTCACGTGGTTTTCAAATGATATCATATGAAATCATAGTGCAAAACGAAAAATAAGATTTTTGATCATTCGTTCATTATATTATGATGACATCATTAAAATTATGCTACAGTGATGAATGATGATATCATTGGTGGTCGGTAATATAAAATGAAGCATTTCATGACTTCTTTATCTCAAAATTTATACCATGATGTTATACGATGAAAGATCCATAATACCACCAGACCAGAGTTTTAGTGCAAGATTTACCGAGTTTCACTCAATCACACGTATTGAACGCGTAAACGTGAACTTGTAATGGTAAAAGTAGTAGTAACTAGATGACACTGTCTCATCCCATACCAGCTACGAGATACCTATACGTATTTCGTTACCGTTTAATGAAGTCGAACTGTTTGCAGCACATCTAATGCTGAGGTTCCTAAACTGTAAATGTATTGCGTCACGACAACATTGGCCTATGAAGGACTACATTGTGTTCGAGTCCATGAAGTCCATTTTGCGAATGCGAATGTCAAGAATTTACACGATAACTAATAACTAGAAATTAGTCTTACGTCGAGCGAGCAGTGGTAGAACTGTCCGCGTGCGCCGCCGCACACGAACTTGTCGCCCGAGGCGCACCAGGCCGCCGCCGTCAGCGAGTCCTCCTGCGAGTGCGACATCTTCAGGTGCAAGGTCTCCGTCTGCAAGCAACGCGTCGTGTTTCAACGAGAGGCAAATAACAGTCCCATCGGCTCACCTCAGCCATACCTCGAGCACTCCAAACAACGTTCGCAAAACAACTACCTATTACTACTACATACGCAGCAAATGACGTTTGTACACGCGCCAGTGTGTGCGCAAAATTTAGTAGGGCATAAGAAAGTGATATGCATCAGATAACGAAGCGAACGCGCGCGCCCTTTTTTAAGTATCGGGGTGTAATGAAGTGGGGGGTGGGGTCCGATATTTCCAATGAGTGCAGAGGGGTGAATGGCCGTTCTGTACGAAGTAGTAATTATATATGCTGTGCCTTAACAGAGAACAGTCATGTGCGTGGAAGATATACTGTGCGCAAACACGTATTCCTTTAATCGTACAGTCCGATGCCAAGATTAACGCGTTAATCATGGTTCGTTGTGTCTACGATTGGATCGAGATCCGACACAGGACCGTCTGTTTAATGTGCCTTCCGAAGCGCGCTCAACATTTTATTATACATTTTTGGTTACTCGACAGGCTCCTGACCACGCACGGCGAACATTGCTTAACTTTAGGAATCGACCACCGGGCGCACAAAACACTGCGTATACAACACTGTGATACCGTGCTTGTCTAGAAAGGCGTATTACTAGCACAAAAAATGATTTGACAAAACTTTAGTTCTCGAGTGTGAACGTCCCTGTGTGTGTCTCTAGAGTGTTAGTGCTGAGTCACCGACCTGCATATTCCAGATCCAGAGATCGGGGCAGTCCTCGGGTCCCGCCGCCAGCAAGTAGCGGCCGTCCGGACTCCACGCCACATATGACACGCCGTACGAGTGGCCCTCCAGCGACTTTCTGGAACCCCAAAAACATTGTCTAAGGGTTTTTCCACGGCCTAAATATAACAGCTGATACCTATTTTTAAGCGTTAATATATATTTTATGCCGACGATTGACAACAACCATAATATACTACAATATATTATGGTTACTATTCGAGTACTATTCGCGGCACATAAGTTGAACTGCCATCTACGGAGATGCAACAGTAAAAATAACATTAAATGTAATATGAATATTTGCCTACGAAATTTAAATTGCTATTTCTATATCTGCCTCATTGTTTTTTGGATCTCAAACGAAGTGTGACACGCGAGGGCTTACAATTACTCCTGCGCAGACAGCAGGCATTTTAATTCAACTTATGTGCCATGATCCGTGTGTGCTTTGATTACTGTTTCAAAATCAACCGCTAGACCACGGAGGCCGCCGTGGTCTAGTGTAATCAATACCACACGGTATTGATTTGTAGGTATATGGTTCGATTCCCAATGGGGCAAAGTTATTCTACTTAGTTTGGCTTCTGAGCCCGCCTGGCTAGTTATCGCCATCTTACCTAAGTTTGTCGCCATAATAACAATGTTAAATAACATTGTTGTGTTCCGCCAGTTCGAGGTAAGATAGCTAGTTCCTCAGTCGTTGAGGGGTCCAGGTGAAGCACGCTTCCGCCTTCGGCCTTATCGTCACTTACCATAAATAGAGATGAAGGCATTTGTAAAAAAAACTATTTTATAGTTTATTTAATCATGGACTTACGTCATTTAAAAAAATGAAATCATAATTCCTAAATGCGTGTTGAGGAGATAATATATACTTAGATACTACTTAGCATAGTATTTTATAAAAATAAATCTTAAAGCTTCTTTATAAACCAATAAAATTAACTTACTTATAAATTCAACTACATGGCTGATCACTAGACTAAAAAGCGTTCAAGCAATCACAGTATGCTAAGCACCAGAAGATGGAGTAATAACTCAATCTCATCTTATGTAGCTTACACGTGAAAAATAATATGATTCATTTCAATGATTATTACAAAGTATTTTTTATTTATTAATACATTATGTAGAAAAATGGCTGTACAGAGGCGGACTTAATGCCTGATGCATTTTCTACCAGCCAACCTTCGGGTGATGCAGAGAAACAATGTGGTAGATGTACCGAAAATAACGCAACTAGTGATAAACAAAGATGTCTTTGCTCAGAAATTATAAAACTCAACGTGAGTGTAGTAAGAGTGGCGGTGACTCGCCTGAAGGAGAGCCGCTTGGTGACCGGGTCGTAGTCCCAGATCATGACGGTGTTGTCCTTGGAGCCCGACGCCAGCTTGGACCCGTCGGGCGACCACTTGCAGTACCACACCTCGTCGCAGTGCTCGGTCAGCACCTACACAGTTACCATGTCTGCATATGCCATTTCGAATAGTCATGCAACGAATGTTGATATTTTTCACACTCGTGAACGCGAATAAGCACATTTGCCCAACTTGCCGTCTCGTTTTGGCATTATAGGAACTCAGAACTTTTAGCCGAATCTATACTGGTTTATGAATTCAGTTTGGTTATTAATAAAATTTAAGACTGGCGGCTAAATACAGCGATCAACGCGCCAAACCTCTAGTCCGCTCTGAACATAGCAACGATTCGTCACATTGTCGAAATATACGTGTAATTACAATAGGCACGCTCATACACATACACACACACACACACACACACACTGAACGAACGTTCGTGCACTTACAATAAACACCTTTTACAATAGTCACGCTCTACGCATCCACACAAATTTATTGTACCTTTGTATAAGTTAGATTGAATAGTCTCTATATTACATCATGGCTTGTATTGTTGAGTTTATTGAGGGTTGGAGGCCTGGAGTTCTAAAATACACGCAGACTACTGCCAAGTTTAGACTCCAGTCTCCCGCAGACAGTATATAATACAACAACTATACTAATTATTAATGTTTAGAATGTTTTTGTTTGTGGAGAAAAAATATATTATTATTTATTTAATTTAATTATATTGTCTATCTACATAAGTTATAAGTGGTGGATGAATGTCACAGCACATAATAAGTTTTAGCACGATAAAAATAAACTTAGTATATTTAATGCGCAAAAGAAAGAGGCGCGAAGCAACTTCAGAGCAGACTACAAGTTTGGCACGATCTGTACCTGCAGCGAATGTACCGGACAGCGGACGGTACACTGGCAGTGGCGAACAGCGACTTTCTTGCAGCGGGTGTACATTGGCGGCGGAGTATTGCGACGTTCCATCAGCTGATAACGGGGACTGCGGACGGTGGGTACACTAGCGATGGCGTTTAGCGACGTGCCTACAGCGGGTTACGTTGTACCGCAATATACTTGCAGCAAGTGTATGGCGCAGCGGCCGGTACACTGGCAGTAGCGTACAGCAACGTACATGCAGCGAGTGTTTGGCGCAGCGGCCGGTACATCGACGGCAGCGTACAGCAACGAACACTTGCGGTGGCGTACGACGACGTACCTGCAGCGGGTGTATAGGGAAGCGGTCGGCGGGGCACTGATGGTCAGCCAATAGTGAGATGGGAACAGTGTCCCCGCGGATCTCCGTTCGCGGATCCAGGTGGAACCGGCAACGGCTCGTCTGCAATCGTCAATGTAGTACACAAGCTTTTATTTACAAGATTTTTCAATGGCCTTCCAATCAAATATAGTACCTAAATACCAAGTAACTATGAATATAATTTAGTTGCATTTAGATAAAAATCACTGCATGCGTGACAACATCATTCAAAGAGTACTATGAAGGAATACAATAAAACTTGTTATGCGGTGTTAAGAAATAGTTGTTCACAGCGAACTAACGGTTTCAAATGGCAGAATGAGACTGCATGTAAGTAATACCGGTGAACCCAGTTACACAAACACACACACTGACCTCTATTTATTGCGTATATACTTGGTTAGGTTAGGTTGATAACTTAGTTTATAAACTTGGCGTTACAACGTATAGGCTTGTTCGTGGGGAAATGTGTTGCTAATTTGCCTGTTCATGAGTTAAGAGCGCATGTAAGACTTGTTAGTAAAATTTATTATAAAGTTAAGCATTATTTGAATGATACCAATGCTTGGTGTAATTTGTAGACATCGCTCGTTACAATATAAAGAAATGTTATTATGCATAACTATTTACGTAAATAAATATTACTTATGAATGGTAACGACATTAAGCGCATTCCAGATAAGAAAGCATTTGTAACGTTTTCAACATTTTTAGCATGAACGAAAGATTTTGGTGTTAGCATTTCGTGCTGGTTTCCTGTGTTCTATTTGATTATTTTTACCACGAAATGTTAGCATCAAATACCCATGCTATTATAAAGGTTCTTTGATTTTAGTCAGCTTTCGACATTTAAAATCTGTTGTTCATGAACCAAAAAGTTTTATTAGACGATTAAAAAAATAAATTCATAGAAATTTATAGTTTTTGCCGATTCTGATTTGAATTATTTGAAATTTAAGGTCTGGCCTAATTAAGTGAGGCGTCAAAATTCAGCACGAAAAATCAGTTCTACAGTTTCATTTGTAACAATTAGCGCGGCTGAAAATGTCAACATTTCTTAAAAGAAACGCAAAACGAAGCCACGACATCGGACGTTAGCATCAGCAAAATGGTGATTCTTATCTGGAACGCACCTATTGTGTAGTGTAACGATCTCATAAGTTTCTCGCACCCATTCTTCTCACCAGCTAAAAGACGTTCAAAACGGGAGGGAGATAAAAAAAACAAATTGTAAGATTCAAACAAAAAAAACTGTGCATCAAGTGGCGTTCGCATAAAGACCGTTTCGATCGCGACCTGGTGCGCGGCGGCGTGCTGCATCAGGCGGCGCAGGCGCTGCGGCGGCAGCATGAGCGCGGGCGGCAGCGCCTGCTGCACGCGCTGCAGCACCTGCAGCCGCGCCTCGCCGCCGCCGCCGCTCCACGCGGCGCGCCGCCGCAGCTCGCCCGCGTCCGCGCACATCATCAGCGCGGACAGCCGGTGCACGCGCGCCGTGTCCCACTGCAGCGGCGTCAGCTCGTTGCGCAGCACGTGCAGCGCGTCCAGCGCGCGGCCCGCCTCCAGGTGCTCCAGGTACTTCTGCTCGAGCACCGCGAACTTCATCTCCTGCGCGGGCGACCACTCGCGATTAGCCGCGAACTCGTTTAGGCAAAGGCCACACACACCGGAGGTGGCAGGCTTAGTTGGCTAGGTAGGAGGCAGGCTTAGCGGTCAAAGTGCTTCGATAGATAGTGGCCGCACTAGCAGTGTGCGCCTAGTGATCTAAAGTGTATTTATAGACATACATTTTGTTAGAGTAAAATATCTCCCTTTTAAATTTTTCTAGCTTCTTAATTTCGAAGTAATCGAACATGTTGCATACGTGATATTAATACGTTGAGGTCTGCTAAAGGAGAATTTGAAATTTTATACAAAAAAGGTAAATTATAATAATAACATCACTGTAAAACAATTGTAAAATATCGGTTACTTCTTGCCACACAACACACCTACATTTAATGTAACATGTGGGGAGGAGTCCACAGTGGTTTGTTTTTATAAACAGAGGCTATTCTCAATGAATTCCTGCACAATGGGCATGAAGCACTAAGCGAGCGGTGGGGCCGCGCGCATAGCATGCAGTGTGTTGGTTCACTGGGATAAAACATCTAAGCTACCAACTTCCTGCCGCTAAGCGTGCCACCTGCGGTGTGGCTGTGGCCTTGTGTAGCACGTAATGTATCTGATACTGTAGCAATCTACAAGTGTTTACGTGGTGCCGTCCACGAGCACGCTGCGAACGCCTTTGTGTTCGCGCAAAAACCGCCAACCGGCGGGTCGCTGCACTGCGCTCCGCGGGCGAACGGCTCGCGTCAAGCTACTGTATCAGATACGTTACGCGTGACACCTCTAAGTGAGTACGCAGCTTTACGGACACGCCAATAAATATACAATCGAGGCATACCAATGCCTCGAGACAGAAAAGTATTTACCTGTTCTGAATACAAATGTGCAAAACAAACATTTCGCCAGTCATGTAAGTACAACGACTGACCGACCGTAATAAGCACAGCTCGGCGTCGCGTTCAGCGCGCCGCGCCGTCACTGGCCGCACTCGGCCGCGCCGTCACTGGCCGCACTCGGCCGCAGTAAAAATCCGAAGGCTCTATTTATTGAATCATTCGTCTGGCATGGAGCGCTTATCGAGCGACGTCTGTGCTTGATTCCTATCGATTTTTGTTTCGTTTGGGATGAACATAGCGACCAAAATAAAAATCATTTGTGATTTTCGTCGAAAACAAAACGAAAAACAGTGGAAATCGAGCGCAGACGACGCTCGGTGAGCATTCAATGTCGTCAACGAGCGCGCAAAAGGCGGCTTCCCACAGTGCGTGATTTTACGGGCCTCCTCGGATGAGCGCGCGCCGACGCGCCGTGGGAAGAGTACCATCCGTGGCGGCCCGAAGTGGCCCGATCCTCTGAATAAGGAAACTAATGGAACTGTTGCAATGTCATATAGAAACTTAGTTATATAAAATTTAAGAAGACGAAAAAATAAATATAATGGCGTCTTTGTCTAACGCAGCGGTCAGCAACAGGCGGACCGCGGTCCGTATCCGGACCGCGGAAGGTCGAACCTCGGACCGCCCAATATTGTAAAATATACCTACATAATATAACTAATCTTTTCATAAAACTAGCTACAAAGAAATAAGTATTGAACATCCATCCATACACAAAAATTTTAAATATTTCTTGGTTTTGTTTAAAAATTCTATGGCAATAAATAATACTCATATTTATATAATAACATTAAAAGTCAAATAAAAAATAGTACTCAATCATGATCACTTTTTTCTGGACCTCGATAAAATTTTTCAACAATATCTGGACCCCACTTAAAACTACTTGCCGACCCCTGGTATAACGTATGCAAATAAAACAGTCCAACTCTATAAAAAAATTAAGAAGAATTAAGAAGAGAGATATTTAAGAAGAGAGTGAAGGAGTTTTATCTCTCTTCCACATTATAATGTTAAATTGAGTGTTATCCATTTATCAATTTAATTAGTATTTGAGTTTTTGTTTTGTGTTTTTTTTGTATAGGTATTTTTTTTGTAGTATGTGTGTTTTTTTATTTAGTGTACACACCGCGGCTGTTTTTGTTTTTGAAAATTTTCCTACTGTAGGTTGGCTGGAAGAGATTTCGTCAGAGATAAGCCAAACCTTTTTGTACTCATATGTGTGTTGTTTGTGTTCTCTTTTTGTATTTTTGTGTACAATAAATTGTGAAAAATAAAAAACAGTTTCGATTTATTGGCAACATTTTTCGTGACGTCAGACGTGTGCCGCGTCCGCCATAATATGACGCCGTTTACTTTGAGGCGCGTTCCAATTACACGCAGATTAGCAGCTTTTTCAAATTTTTTTGCATCATCGCGTTTCATTAGCTTTTGACGTAATTCATCGTACATAAACGTTTCTTTTAAACGATATCAATATTTTTAGATAAAGTTCCCTTTTGTTACGATTTCTTCAAATAGCGCGGTTAAAAATGTTACCATTTCTTAAAAGAAACGCAAAACGGGGTTAACATTTGATGTTAGCGTGAAAAAATGGTGACGCTTAAATGGAAAACCGGG
The DNA here is from genome assembly GCA_963935595.1 of Schoenobius gigantellus. Lineage (NCBI taxonomy): Eukaryota > Metazoa > Arthropoda > Insecta > Lepidoptera > Crambidae > Schoenobius > Schoenobius gigantellus. The sequence goes on along the minus strand of OZ012541.1, from coordinate 39,792,880 downwards.
TTGGTGCAAACTGTTGAAAATATGCGGTACTAAGCCGCCATGTTTAGACGCGTAGGTATGCACGTTTTTTTCGTAGGTATGGCAGTTCCATTTGTTTCCTTATTCAGAGGCCCGATCTCACCCGTACGTATCCGCTGAATGTCAGTAACTTAAGTTCAGGCTTCAAGGCGAGCTTGCCCGTGGCCAGGGGCGCCCGTGGAATAACGGGCTGCGGGAAGTAACGTGGCCCGAACTTGCCGTGAAAGCGGCGCTGAGTACTAACCGCGAGTTTCTGCGGGTCGACGTGTGGCGAGTCTTGCAGCAGGTCGTGAAGTGCGCGCAGATCGTGGTCAGCCTTGACCCAGTCGCCGGCCAGCACGTGCTGTCGGAACGTGGCCGCTGCTGGGTGCTCCAGGTGCAGCCCCGACTCCTCCATCAGGTGCGTGGCGCTGCGCCTGCATACGCCGGACATGCAACAATAAGAACCATGCTTTTTTTTCATTTCAAAATTATAAAGGCCAATCTATATCGCAGATCTTCCGTTCCGTCACGAATACTGTATATGTAAAATAAAACAAAATTCAACGTTAACATTTGAAACCGTTTAAATTTCACCAAAGAACGCAAACCTTCGGCGACGTAAATGGCGTTACATGTAGGTTGGTCCAAAATATAGACGTCCACTGTAAACAATGTAGACCTTATACGTCATCGTGTTATATCAAAATATCTTAAGCAATAAAGATATGTTTAATACCTAATTCACTAATACCTCATTTTATGTTTAGTATATGAGCCACTTAAAATTAAGACTTTCGTACATTTTTTCTTCTGACGTCTTTTACACATAATCTACCTCGGTAGGTACCTAAATTTTATTTTTCAAAAAGTACTTACATAATAATATAGTATTTATGTACTTTTTGAAATTTTCTGATAAGTAAGTAGATATATACAAAAAAAATTGGTGCTTCATCATGATCATGTCAGTCATATTAATTCCACTGCTGACCACAGGCTTTTGCCAAGAAGGGGGAATTTGGCTCATCACGCCAGCCCGTGCGGGTTAGTAGGTTGGCCAGGATCCCGTGAGAACCCCTATTCCCAGAAGATTGATCATGTATTTTGAAACATGGTGAAAATAAGCACGTCAGGATATTCATACGGTTAATCGATATAAATTCGAACCGTTTATTTTTACTCGCAACAGGGAAGCTCTTGGCGACAAACTAAGTTTAGACAATGGGTGGCCAAACTAAAAAACAAGCAGAAATACTTCAGCTGCTATGAGGATTCGATCCCAGGACATCCAGATCAAAACTGGATGTTCTCAACACGCTAATACTTCGTGGTTCTCAACCACTAGATCTCGGAGACGGTTATAAGGCGGTTGAATGCATGAACAAATCAGCATAACACTAAACATCAAATAATAGGACACCGTACTTAGATATAGTCTGTAATCAATTCAAGCTGACGCCTGCGGCGCCACACAACATAATTGGTGGTGCGTCACAGAGAAGACTTACAACCAAACATCAGAGTCGCGACAACGCACGCGAACTTCATTAAATATTAATTTGCTGCAATCGAAAACTTCACTAGAAACCACCCCCCTGTAATTACAACACTATCGATTCTTTGCGTGGGTTTTCACCACATTGCCGACCGAACTATCAGTTCGCATTTGCATCATTTAATATAACCTAACAAACCATTTGAAGTAAATACTAATAGTTTCAACACTCTTTGATCCTACTCATTAACCAATTTTGATGAACTCATTATCTCGGACCCAGGTAACATTAGGTTTTTTTGTGTCCCGAATTTTTCACGAGATGTGAAATGTACCCATGCGAGTAAAACAGGGAAGCGCGGGTGCTTGCTTTCGTGGGGCTAGCAAATGACTCCATCCTATCTGAGGGTAAGTAGAGTTCAACTGCGAAGATAGCTAGTTGGTGCCCTCATCTTGCCAACCTGCAAGGAACTATTTTACGTATATTTAAAGGACACAGAATAGGGAAGAACACGTGTGCTCAGTACTAGTATTACTTCATCTACGTTGGCAGGAAGTTTAATTTTTTATTTATGCGACAACGACTATCAGAATGAAGTCATGTGAAGGCAGCGGGGGCAGTGGCATAACGATCCTCATGCCGCTTCCCTCCGTCGGTCCTCCTAATTCGGCACTGGTTGCACATTAGCCTCCCTCCTAACTACCAGCACACTTCCCGAAGAGTAAAAAAATTAGAACAGGCGCGTGAATACGGGAGACAACTCAGTTGCTGCACAGTTTTAAAGTACAATCCCCGGAATAAATCAGGTCAACTAGTTTTCCGGACGTCAAGTGATTGTACACGAACATCACGCCACATACCGCAATCAGGGTACTGATGGTGGCGGTGCGTTGCAATCATCGATTTGGGAATAAGCCACGAGTATTACAAGGAGATCGGGTTTAGCCTGTGGTTTGTGTGCTAGAGAAACGTCTGAATACCTCAGTGGTGGCATAGATGACGGGCAGAAACGCCAGACGACAGTAACCACGGGAAACCATAGGATGCTTCACCAGTTCGTCGCCGTACGGCGCGCTGGAAATCAGCTCAAAGCTTTCTTACGGGACTTAGAAGCCTTATTGTAAGCTACCGTCAGTGATTCGATCACAGGATCCTTCAGAGCGCGATCCCTGATACACTGCGCAATATGCTGCATTCAAGGTACCTACTCAAAAAGTAGAGTTCAATGTTGCCGATGTGGGGGTCTGTAAAGGCACACATAAATTATAGTTAAAGGACCAGAGTCAACGTGTACGTCCGGTACGGACAGATCTTCCAGGCAAATCAGACGGTGATAGCAACTGAAGCTGATATCCGACTGAATATACAAGCATACACCGGTTTTCCGAGAGAAACAAGAACACGGGTGACAATTTAATTATATGACAAGATATTGAGGTTGACTCTCTCTCTTGGTTGATTGCTTTATTTGTTATTTTATTCATATTATACTCATTTGTTTCCAGTATTACGTCTATTATTGTCTTTCATTATTTCCTCACATTTATTGAGAAAAGCACTATACATACTTCGGCGGGAATGGGATTGCCGGGCTCGTAACTATTGTCAAAGCTTATTGAAAGCTTACTCGTCCGGCAATCCCTAACTGCCCAGCCTCTGCAGTTCATGTACTATTATTTTATGCATTCAATAAGTGCGGTTCATAATTTGATATCAGCGCTTGTGTGCGCTATTTGCACGCAAACAATCCGTCCAAAATTGCTCATGTGCGCATTTTGTATGCGGTGTGACATAATTGATGACGTCACCGATTGATGCTGACAGTGCTAACAGAAAAGAGGTAGTGCACTGTCTCCAGAACTGTCAATGTCAAAGTCAACATCAGTTTTATTTTTATTTTAGTTTGTTCGAATTTATTTTTTCATTAGATCATTTACAATTAATAAAGAAGTGCTCTGCAAAGATACTGGAGGCACAATACGTCTCCCTCCAATTTTTCTTTTCAAATTACATTAACTGTCAACTTGACAGACTCAGAGATCGAAAGCTCGGTTCAAAATTGATCTCAGTGCTTACGTCCGTGAGCAGTGCTAACGATTTGAACGGGTTGTTTGCATGCATGCAAACGTTTGCACTGATATCTGATTATGAACCGCACCCAATGCACACTAACTGGAATGTAAATTTTTAATGGCTATATGGAAAAACAGAGTAAAAAAAACATATTTCTTAAATGAAAATATGTATTAATCTATATCACTCATATCATCACTAGCTGTGCCTGCGTGTTCGTCCGCGTGGAACAGTGATTTTCGGCAGCATTTTTAACTTTAGGGCTAATTATTTTGCACATAAAACAGGGTATATTAACACAAATAACGCAAAGATTATGAAAACACACTCAAACCAATTACAAAATTAACGAAAACAATGGTATTTTACGTATGATTCTAAACAAAAACTAATTAAAACAAAAAATCGTGTTTATATTAGTCCTAACAAGTGAAGGTTTTACAGAGGTTTTCCTAAAGAAAGGTTGGCAACCTATGGATTACTGGTTACAGATTCTTGTAGAAGAAAAATTATTTCCATAATAATTATTGTAACTTCGAAAATAAGATAATAAAAAACCTAATTACCATTTTAAAATTATCAGTAAACTTTCAGGTCTTAGTTGTACTAATTGAAACCTTAAATTCAAGAAAGGTTTATTTTTTATTTTGGTAAAGTGCTTTCCCTACTTAGTGAATTTTTTTAATGTTGGCAAGACTTCTGAAAGGGTTAGTACCCGTGGTCGCTCTGGTAGTCCCTTGGAGGGACCACAGGAACTAAAAGTGCCCCTAGTCCCTCTGTCAGATATAACACCACCAAATGAAATATCAATTTGTTAACCATAACAAAATATATGCACCTTCTTAACATTTTAATCCATTTTACCTGTTTTTTCCTTTGCTTTCCTAACACTGTTAATATAACACGACTATAAAATGTCCTACAAGGCATATGCACCGTAAAAGAAATACAAAGGGCTAAAAAGACAAAACGGTCTCAAAAACTTTCCCTTACTGATGATTTCATTCGGCAGGTGTTGTTAGAACTAGTCACGGACGAAATAACACTGGGACATGCAGTTGAAAAATTACGTTAGTGCCTGCCGAACGAAATCATTTCAAATCGTTTTCTTTAGTAAGTTTATCTTTATCATTTTCTTTAGTAAGTTCTTATTAATCGTTTACTTTAGTTTCGTTTTATTAAGTATATACCTTAATTATTTTTTCCGACAAAAAGTCATCATTTTGGATAGGTACCAATTCAGTCTATTTTTTGTTTGTTTATATTATTTTTGTGTATATTTGGTAAGATAACACCTTAAAATAAGTTAAGAAGGAGCATAATACAGTTGTATGTATTTTTAATGATATTTCATTTGGTGGTGTTATTTATATCTGAAAGAGGAACTACGGGCACTTTTAGTTTCCGTGGTCCCTCCAAGGGACTACCAGAGGGACCACGGGTACTAACCCCGTCTGAAATGTCAGAATTCCGTAGAATTAAAAATCAGACTATAATTGGCTTTATTTTAGCAGTTGATCAGCAGCCTGCATGCACAGTCCAAAAGTGAGTAGGTTAGGTATATCAATCTCTTCACAGTAGGTATACTGAGATGACTACATTCAGTTTAATTTAATTTTATACTAGCTGCCAGACTCGGCCTTGTACAGGTATAGTAAAAACCTTTTGACAATACAGCAATGTAAGAAACCATAGATGTGAAATAACTTGAATAATTGAATATCAATCTGTCAAGTTCAACATTTTATATGAAAACTAGCTGTGCCAGCGAACTACGTTTCGCCATACTATTTTTTCCCGTTTTTGAAACATTTTTTCATTGATGCTCAGCTCCTATTCATCGTAGCGCGATCTTATATAGCCTAAAGCCTTCCTCGATAAATGGACTATCCAACACAAAAAGAATTTTTCAATTTGAATCAGTAGTTCCTGAGATTAGCGCGTTCAAGCAAACAAACAAACAAACTCTTCAGCTTTATAATATTAGTATAGATTTTTAAATTCATAATTTTTACCTTTTTGTACAATTTTTCAAATATTTTCATTTATACAAAGCTTGCAATGACAATAACGAACACAATAAAATAAGAATTTAATAAAACAATAAAGTAAGAAATCCTAGTGTGGAGCGACGTTTTTTTAAAGAAAAAAACCGGCCAAGTGCGAGTCGGACTCGCGCACCGAGGGTTCCGTACACAATTATTTAAAATATTTTTATTATATGATGTAACTAAAAATTTACGGTTTTCGCAATTTTTCCTTTATCTGCGCTAAAAGACGTTACTTCGTACCAAATTTCAAGATTCTGAGTTCACGGGAAGTACCCTGTAAGTTTTGACTCCCTTGCGAGTGTCGAAAATTTGCAGAAATTTGCGGCTGTATCTTTTGATTGCGTTGGCTTAGAAGTTTGATTTTTTCACAGCTCCAAGGGACAGTAGACCTGAGTATTTGATATAAATTTCAGCTTGATACCTCCACGCGTTCCTGAGAAAAAGGGTCTTGACAGACAGACAGACAGACGGAGGGTTCCGTTTTTTACTTTCGAGGTACGGAACCCTAAAAATTTACCAAATTGGTGCAGTCGTTTTGAAGCTATTTCGAATTGAAGACCATTCGAAATATTGGCGAGTAAACATCGTCAGCGATGTCGCGAATTAAATCAGCATTGCCCTATTTATTGTAGGTTAAATATCGATTCCACCCTGTAAGAACTTATATGTTTAGCTAATATTATGCACATTCATGGCATAGTATTTCTAAGCAGGTGTAAATAAAATCTTATTTCTTTTGCACTATTAGGTAAATGTCAGAAAAGTTAATTGATCCCGACGAAATTATAATAAAGCGACGCGTGCAAAACAAGACACAGAAAATAAGTAAATAAATAGATGTTGTAAAATAACTAAGTTATCATCGCACTTTTCTTTACATCCATTCAAAACGTTTATTTGCTGATAAGAAATTTGGCACAAGTAACTTATCAGCTTCCATTGAATAACCGCAATTTACAATGACCTAAGTATATCGTAACCGAACAATATGATGAAACCAGCTGAAACTTCTTGTGATTTGTCATAAGGTATTTAGGTTGACAGCCTCTCTCGGGATTCAGAAGAGACGACAGAATTTTCTTAAAAAATACATGTAAATAATTATCAACAATAATTATTGTCAGACTTAATAGTCATAAAAAATCTTAGCTGGTATTGTTTCCTCATCTCTGCTGACGTTAGCATAAATTGCAAAGATACTTATAAAAATGATATTTTGCTGAAGTAGGTAAGTATATGTTTGTTTTCCATATTTTTCGACCATCAAAATATCACTGACATACGAAAACGAATCATTTACCGAACTACGTTTCACCGATAATCAAAATATTTTATTTTAAATAGGCCGCAGTCTTTTGAACTTCTTCACCACACACACATTTTGTACTCCAGTTTTCCAAAAATCGATTAAAGGGTGTAAAAAGTAACGTTTTCTTTCGGCCAAAGCGCATAAACGACATTAGAAGCTATGCAATTATAAACTATATTCACTTGCAATAAAGAAAGTAGTCGCCGTGCACGAGTAGATTTCCTAGGAAACTTCGCCTTAACAGCAAATGTCATATTACAGGACAGTGAAATAAGGATGTTAACAAAAAGAAATTGCATACACTACGCCTGGAATAGTGTCTGATAAAAAAAATATTGGTCATTATGCGTCGGGAGCATTGATTTACTACCAAACGTAGATAACGCATGAACGTTCGAAAAGTGGGCCGGTGAAGAACTGCTCAATCGGGCCTCGTGCAGTTCTTTTCCATGCGTTTTGGAGCTACAACGCGATAAGCAATTTTGAGCATTATGTTTGAGAGTATAAAGTTGATATTTTCTTGTAGCAATTACTAAAACGTCAAGTTTAATGTGGCTAGGTATGAAATGATGTAACTGCACACGGTTGTACTTCAAATAGTTGCCATAATAATAAAGAATAAGGTTGAATTCGATAAATACGGTACTTTCTTTATGGTAATTTTAATTCGGGTGTGCATATTCAACTACCTATTTAACAGCGTACAAATGTATAGTCGATTAGGTGACAGATTTCAAGCGCGTTTTTGTATGAAGTGCTCTATCTACGTTTGGTAGTAAATCAATGGTCGGGAGCTATAAAATTATTACAAACCCTGTAAGCCAATCTAAAAGGGAGGTCTGCGAGATAGAAAGATATGTAACAATTTACGAGTTTTTATTGTCCAGATGAATGAGAACGAAACGCTGAACAGGGCTCTTGTCACAAATAAGTCATCAATGAATTTCACAATATACATTTTGGTGAACGATTGGAATTCGTCACTTTCACCACATGCAAGACAATCAACAGACATGGCTGACGATGGATTCAAATTTCTCCTGGACTGAATAAAATAGGTTCCTTTCAGTATCGAAGGTTTATTTTATTTTTACAATGATTCCTATAAGAGAATGTTAATTGTGTCACAAGAAAATGTTCATGCCAAATTTCATTATTCTAGGTTAATGGGAGGTAACATTAATAGGTTTTGTTATTCTTCCCTTCGCTCTCAGAGAGAAGCTAGATGAACAACAAAATGATCTTATGTAAGAGTTCTATTTTTCCTTCAATATACGAAACTCAACACCAAAACAGATTTAAATGTGTAATCGTTTACATTGTGAGTTTGTGAGTTAGATAACAGGATAATGTTTATTACGCGAAAGATTGCGAAAACAAAGTTAAATAACTGAGCCTAGTAATGAATAAGCTACTTGTTAAAGTTTAAAATATAACGAGTAAGTTGTCGGTGCGTGTCGTACACACAAGGTCGACTGATAGGAAGGAATCGAGAGGTCGACCTATACGTGTGCACTGTGCATTGTGTGCAATGATTTCGCAACACGACACCCACTCATCCTCGGGCGCGTCACTCGATTGCGACGCTGCTACGTCACAATGACGACACATAAATATCATGCTGCAGGCTGTCAAAATTAAAGGCTTATATTATTATTATGTACTAGCTGTGCCCGCGACTTCGTCCGCGTAGAATAGTAACGGCTGGACCGATCTTGATAAAAAGTAGCCTATGTTATACCTTGTATAATTAGCTATCTATTAGTGAAAGTCCCATCAAAATCGGTCCAGCCGTTCCGGAGATTAGCGGGAACAAACCAACAGACAGACAGACAAAAAATTTTTAAAATGTGTTTTTGTTATTGGTACCCGATATACATTCATACCCATTTAGTAAAAACTTGTTATTTTGACATTACAAACAGACACTAATTTTATTTAATTGTATAGATATAACATTTGAGTCATCTTAATTCAGACGTTTTTTGAATTTACCGTTGGCTAGACGGCAGGCGTGTGGGGCTAGCCCCGCAGAGTGCCAGGCCTACCCACTGAAACCCCCCGGTGTTCTCCCTGCCCTTATGAGCGCCTGGGTAAGGTCCACACTACGACACCACTACCCATGCGCCCGGAAAGCATTTTAAACCTAGCAACATTGAACTAAATTTAATATGGCCACCGTTCGAAAAGGTGAACCACATTTTGTTTTCAACCCCAGTTATATGGGTATCAAATAAAAGGGCTTGAAAGTAGAGCACTATGAAGTTATCAACATTAAACTGAATAAAATATAGTCACCGTTCGAAAATGGCGAACCACATTTTGTTTTCAACCCCAGTTATATGGGTATCAAATAAAAGGGCTTGAAAGTAGAGCACTATGAAGTTATCAACATTAAACTGAATAAAATATGGTCACCGTTCAAAAATGGCGAACCACGTTTTGTTTTCAACCCCAGTTATATGAGTATCAAATAAAATGGCTCGACAGTAGAGCACTATGAACTTGGCGAACCACATTTTGATTTTAAACAAAATAATACGGGTATCACATACTTAAAAGGGCTTGAAGAGTAGAGCACTATGAATCTAGGGGGCCGTTCGAAAACCCGTGAGTTTTTCACTCGGTAAAAAAGAAAAGGTTAGATATATTGCGAGAAAGTGAAGTTTAACTGGTTTTCAAACGCCAGCGAGTGATTTTCGCAATTCACGAGTTTTCGAACGGGTTCTGTCAGTTAAAAACGAAAAAGAAGAGTTTTTGTGTTTTACAACGCGAACATGCTTTATTTTACAACTGCACAAAGCTTTACTTAACATTTGTATCTTTAACTTTGACTTAAAAACAATATAAGCTAGCCACAGAGGCGCGTTCAGCGCCTTCGCGCGAAGTACAACTTTTCGCTCTAACCCCGTTCAGTGCCTTCGAGCGTGACAACCGGGTGAAACAACCGGCCCGTTCAAGACCTTTGAGTGTCGGCGCGAGTTACAACCGAACAACCATCGAATTTGATGGTTATAAAACGCTCTGACGTTTATGACTGAAATACTCTTACGCGATTGGATGATATTGGCGGCCATATTCTATAATGTCATCTACTAGAAAGAGAGAGAAATAAAAAATCATGTGAAAGAGGGAGATAAAAGATTTGGTTGCTGCAATCCGTTCAACGCCTTTGAGCGAGTTAAAAAACAACCGGACAACTACACCCAGAGGCTCTGAACGCGCCTCTGATCGCAGAACAATGAACTGTCAATGTCAGGTAAAATTTAACTCTGAATTGGGGCCGGGAGAAATTCACTCCTGTCAGTGCGAAAACTACCCTGCGTTTACTTTCACGACAGCGTTCAAAAATTCGAGCAGAGTAATTGGTCGGTTACCCTCGGTTTCACTCGGGCGGTTCTCGAACGCTATCGTGTGATTCACTCCACCCCGAGTAAATATTTCCTACTCGTTTTCAAAAGTACCCCAGCAACATCACTCTAAGGGGCCGTTCGAAAACCCGTGAGTTTTTCACTGGGCAAAAAAGAAAAGGATAGATATAATGCGAGAAAGAGAAGTTTAACTGGTTTTTAAACGCTAGCGAGTGATTTTCGCACTTCACGAGTTTTCAAACGGGTTCTGTCAGTTAAAAACGAAAAGCAGACTTCTTGTGTTTTGCAACGCGAACTTGCTTTATTTTACAATTACACAAAGCTTTACTTAACATATGTTAACTTTAACTACGAGCGTCGGCAGCGCTTTGGCGAGCGTCGGTGGCGCTGTGGACTCGGCACTTGCCTTCCAATCGGGAGGTTGGGGTTCGAGACCCGCCATGTACCAATGTGTTTTTGATGTACCAGCGATGTCCCTCACATAAGCTTTGGTGCGAGCACTTCCATTACCACCGCGTCCTCCCCGTCATAGGATGAAGAGGACTCGCCGAGGAGGGACACGTCGCTACCGAACAAGGTCATGGTGATCTGGCGCATATGACCTAGTGCTAGTTTGGTGTTCACCATTATCTGATGTAACATATTGATAACAGTTTATCTCTACCTCTTTGTTTAAATATAGAGCTTTTTAATTTTTGTATTGTAGTAAAACTATTATGTTGAATTATTTGCCGGTAACAGTAATAATTCAACATAATAGGCAAATAGGCAACATCTTGAGGCAACCTGCATACATCTGTGAAGAAATTCAATGGTGTATGTTAAATCGACCAATCACTGGGCCAGCGTGGTTGACTAAGGCCAAATCACCCTAGCATAGGGTAGGCTCAGCGCCTCAGTGGGGACATAATATGAGCTGTGATGATGAGCAGTAATTCTACTATCAAAATTCAGTTTATATAACCGGATGATGGACATATACATATAATATGTATATGTCCATCCCCAACAATTTACATGAACTACATCATTTACATCTGATAAAAGTTACATGTTGATAAATTGGTAATGAAGTCAATAGTCACAAATATAATCAATTGAAACAAATATTGCATACAAAGCATTGCATAATAGAAACAGAAGTATAATCTATAAGTACCAAGGCAAGCCAAGCCTGTTTCAAGTTACAAGCCAACACAGGAAATAAGCATTTCAAGTTCAACTACAGAGTATAATATAGGTAACTTCTGTTGTTCAACAAATCAGACAGTTATTAAACAAAATGTATACTACACAATTAATGAAATAAAATCATTTTACTAGGTATTTATTTGTGATATTTTTTTTTCGTCTCAATGAGGTATTGTAGTTGCTATCACAGTATCAATCCATATTTTACCCACTATGAGGCTGGCATAGTTACTCAGAGGGCACTAAGTGAGTGCACGGTTAGCGCAGAGGTCGAGTGATCGCCTACTGCGCAACGGGTCATGGGTTTGATTCCCATACGGGACAAATATTTTGTATGGCCTACAGAAATTTGTTCCAGTCTGGGCATATGTGCATGTGATATTCTATGTTTGAAACTGCACCCATGACACAGGAGAAAATCCTAGTGGGGTGACGTTCTTTAAATAAAAGAAAGAAAGCCTCTTTAAAATAAGATTAAAAAATATTTTACCCAAGTCTTATTTCCACAACAAAAAGACTTCATTTTGCAGTTTAGATGTGAAAATAGCAGACAGAATAACCTTCAAATTTCTATTATTAGTAACAATTATAACATTACTATATTAGTACAGTATGACCACTTTGATAAGTTGCATCGGCAAAATTCAACTGCTCGGAGGAAAGCAACCTAAAGCCAATTGACTGCAGAATCTGCAGTCAAACACAACACTGATAATATATAGACTTTATTGCGTACATCATGATTTCTAGTTACCAAAATCAGAATTTCATTCTATCTCGCTCAGAATCAGAAAATGAGACTTCTGTGGAGGTACATCGGTGTAACTTATAAACATTGTACTATTTAACAATTATAACATTGCTATCTGTTGATTTAGCAGTTTTAAAGCATTCATCTATTTCTCAATCCAATACATGTTCAACAATACATTAGGTTTTATACTTTCACTGCAAATCTGCCACTATCTCAAGCAACATAAGGGCAGTCACAAGGTCAATAAGTAGAGTGGGAATAAGCTCAAAATCTAGAATAAAATGTTTTTCAATGCTATGTTGTTTATGAAGAAGATAAATAGCATGGAGTTTGAGTCTACTTATACATAAATGTAGGGGTTTGTATGTTTTGAAATGATACTCAATCACTAAATGGATTGGTGTAAAATTTGATACACATAAATATCAGATCACTGACAATTTGACAACTAAGCTACCTTTATAAAAAAAACATCTCAGTCTCTGCATTGAATGCAATGGCTGTCGAATTGAAAATGATTGTGATAGATGTCACATTACATAATATGGATTGGCATAATAAGATTTGGATTGGTTATGAATCAACACAAAGGATATTATTATCTGTTTTAAGTTATGATCTTCCATGAATTTGTTGCAATGACTTAGGAATTTGTTACATGTATCAGTTTTAATTTATTTGAAGTTGCATAATAATAACATTAGTTGATGCGATTTATTCAAGTTATGAAAATCTCTAAGATGTCATACAATGTCGTTCTTCTTACCTTTGACCATACATGAGAGGGTCACTGCTGCATATACTACTACAGTGGATATAAAAATTCCCCAGCAATCCTAGATAGTCTAAAACAGTGGTTCTTAACCAGTGGTCCCTGGAAGCAGCCAAAGTGGTCTACGAAGTCATCCGAAAAATAATATTGTAGTTATAACACACAAACCTTTATTCATATACTCTATATTGGTCTGGAGTTGGTGGTCCATGGCTAGACAGATATTTGTAAAATGGTCTCTCTTCACTAAAAGGTTAAGAACTACTGGTCTAAAATAAGGAAAAATATTCTTAAAACAAGGCTAAGATAAGTCTTTGATGGTAAGACTACCAAAGAGTTATCCTTATGAAGGGAAGTCTTATCTAAAATACAGTGTAGTAATGGGCTGAAAATCTTTATCTGAAGATGAACTAGCTATGTTTTCACTCATTGTTAGTACAACGATAATTGTAATACTTGTAATGACAAAATTCACAGGAGGTAATAGTAGTAATAGGTATGGACAGTTAACTGCTGATTGAGCTGCTAATTTGCTAACTCAATTTTAAGTAATGACATAAATAATAGTGTCTATTGTAAGTAAAAAAGTGCTGATCTATGGGTGAGCTTTCACAGTTGGAAAACAAAAGTAATGCTTACTTGGAGGATCACCATACGACATCGGTTTAGTTAGTGTCATAGATAGAAAAAATGAACGATTGATCAAGGGCTGAAAGAGCATGTAGTACTCACTCGAGCCCAATGGAGATGAGGTGCTGGCCGATGAGGCGCACGATCTCCTGGTCAGTCTGTGAGAGGGCGAGGCGCGAGGGCGCGGGGGCTGCCCGTGCCTCACCGTTGATGTGCGGCGTGCCGTTGGCGCGGTGCATATTGGCGGCGGCGGGGGACTGCCTGCGGGACCGCTTGCGCGGCGGCCGGCGGCCCGCGCCCTCGTCCCCGGAGCCCGACTCACTGGAGGCCAGGCTGGCGCGTCCTCGCGCCGCGCTCACGACCGCAGCTGCATCGGCCGGGATCTGCGCCCGAGTGACGTCACGGCACCGTCCCGACTCAATGGACCATCTCCCTTTGTTCGTAGTACTAGAAATGTTTCTCCGTAGTAGTCTTGAAAATGAAGCTTTTTCACGAACGCCTGACACGTTCCCTGAGCTAAAAGTGCCCTGTCGATAACTGATTTTAGATGGATTATAGCGTTTGCTAGCGTACACAAAAATCAGCTGAAAATGAAACGACAGCTGTCTTTCTTCGCTAATGCAACATCGCCCTTGTTTCCGTTTTGGTAGGTACTTTCGTGTGACGTACGTTGAACGTTCGTTCGTTCGGTCCCGTTCGGTGCGTTCGGTTGGCAGGAGCGCGTTCGGAGCCTCGGAGTGTAGTTATTCGGTTGTTTTCTCTCGTCCATCCAGAGGCATTGAACGCATTGCAGCAACCAAATCTTTTATCTTTCTCTTTTACATGAATTTTTATTTCTCTCTCTTTCTAGCAGATGACATTATAGATAATGGCCCCCAATATCATCCAATCACGTTTTTTTAGAGTATATCAGTAATAATAAACATCAGTGTTTTATAACCATCAACTAAGAAAGATGCAAATGTAATATTTATGAACGATTTGTGATTAAAATGTTATAAAAATGTAAAACAAGAATGATGGCAACGTTTTTATTTTAGTTGATAATAATTTTTCATGAATAATTGCTAAATAAAAATACGCGAAACGAAATGCATCATAATCTACCAATCAACGACTAGTGACGTCACTCGTGTTTTATGTCCCGTCAGATGTAAAGGTAAATATTATTATAAGGAAACTTATTTACATTTTTCTCTAAAAAATGGTTTTGAGTGCGGTTCATCATTTGATGTTTGCACGCAAACAGTCGATCCATAATAGGCTAGATGACTAAAAAATTTTTTTTGCTTTAATAGAAGCTCATTCATACAATAAACACAAAGAAAAAATTAGTTTTCGAATAACTATAAAAACAACCTAGATATAAGGTATTAAACATTTTTCTCCATCTCTTTCTAGCAAAACGGCAATTTACAAGGAGTTTATATGGCCGTACTCAACGATGACGTCACGGTTGATGTCACTTCACTTCTATTCTTTATATATGGCAATCGGTCGTAAACACAACCATTACTGCGAAACTCAAGTTTTGGATAAAATACTGTTTAAAGGTTTACTTTATTAAATATGGCCAAAAGTGTCAATATAATATTGTTTTGGGTTACCTGAAAAAGGACAAAACAAGACGTCACAATAATGTTACATAAAACATAGAAGCACACAGAACATAAACTTTGTACGGTTACAGTTTAATATTATAAGTAGAAATATATTTACACAGTAATCTTAACATAGGAAATCTTATGATACATAGTAGGGTTTTAACATTTATAGGTCTAGGAATATAGTCACAAACACAAAAAAATGTCAATGCATATCATTTACACGCAAAACAAAGCCAATAATCTATAATTATACATTTAATGGAGATAGAATTAATAGAACAAATACCATCAAAGATCTTGGTATATACTTGGACCAAAAAATGACGTTATCTGGTCATATAGATTATATAACTGTCAAAGCCTATAAAAATCTTGGGTTGTTTTGCGGACATGTAAACCATTTAATGATATTTCTGTTATTAAAACTTTATTTTATGCATATGTAAGAAGTCTCTTAGAGTATGCATCTCCTATTTGGTCTCCACAGTATATAATTTACAAAAACAGGATAGAGAGAATTCAAAGAATGTTTATTAAACATCTAAGTAAATTTTCGATGCCGTAAATACCCAAATTATGAAGAAAGCTGTGCTGAACATAAACTCCTATCTTTAGAACAGAGAAGAACACTACTCGACATGTGTCTATTATTCGATATTGTCCGTAGTGAAATAGACTGCCCGCAGCTTGTATCTAGACTTACCTTCTATACACCTAGATACCGGACGCGTCATACTCCTTTGCTACTGCCTCCAACACACCATACCAATTATTTTAAGAACTCAATTATTAACAGACTGATTTGCACTTACAATAACAGATTTAAACATGTAGACCTCTTTGCACTTTCCAAAAAGAAATTTAAACTCGAAATTACACAAAAACTGCTAAGTAAAAATGTTGGGGATTGAGGGGAGCTGGTGGTATCATATTTGAATATAATATATTTAAATGAGATATTGTTGGTTCCTTTCAATCCCTAACATAAATAAACTTTAGTATGACAAACCAAGCCAAAAAAAAAAGTTAAATATACATGAAGTACGTGTATACGTACAAGACATCGTGTACATATTTATTTATATATGTATATATTATGTGTTTCTATTATTTATGTAAGGGAATAATACGCATATGTAAGTATATGTATATGGATATTTCTATGGGTAGGTATGTATATATTATGTCTTTAGGTTAGATATATACAATATTGATTGTTTATTTGTGTTAGTAATGTTAGTATTCATAAAATTTTAATTATGCTTTTTTTTTAATTGCATAGTGGTATTAAAAACCACCACGGTTGAAAATTAATAATAAAATAAATAGATAGATATACAGAAGCATAGTATTATATACACTTTATTATTGTTAATTTTAAGCGAAACCTGTTATTGGCCTTATTATTAATAATTGTTAAACTATATATAATGTATAAGACGCTGTTGGTTTTCGTAATAATAAATAAATAATGTTGGCGCAAGGCAATAATTCAAACAACCTTTGATCTTCACAACGTTTATTTCCTCGCAAGAACAACAATATCGTTACAGTTCAGTCGCTTAGCAGTATTTCGCTGTATGCTTTGATCAATGTTTGACCAACGACTGAGCTGCCTACTGGCTGGCGGTGTCTTTTATATTCGTATGTCGCCCTACGCCTTTGCCGACGTATGCTCAAATGGATGTCGGTAAGTAATAGTAAGATTTTAATCAACAGTGTCGGTAAAAGTATCCAGCACGCCCTTATCGACGCATGCCATCCGGAAGTCGGTAAGCAAGAACATTATGATTTTAGTAGTAAGCTTGACATGCGTCGGTAAGCCCGCCTGCATTAACCGACATGTGCCATTCGGAAGTCCAGTCATGGTCGTACTGCCTTTGTTTATAAATGCTACATTTTTAGTATTTAAACGGAGGTGTTAGACTAATATTTTTGAATACATGTGATGTTTGTGAGAAATATAACAATAATAAATTAATGGTATGTAATAATGAGATCAAAGTAGGGTTATACATTAAATTAACCTAACAATAGGGAGGTAAAATATCATATAAGGACACGGGATAACTAGGACAATTGAATAACGGTTGTCGGATTGTATTTTAGTTAATAACGGTTGTTGATGTCGGATTTCTCTGTCTAATCGCCTTCAAATTAACAACTTAAAATGCTTGTATCTAATGTAATTCTAAGCCGATTTCAATTCTAATTTCACAGGACTGCATCTTTTCCACGGTATTTTAATATTTAATGTCGAGACGTAAAAATTTGAGTCCAGTCAGCATCCCAATTGCTTAATTCTGACAGTACTAACAGAAAAGAGGTAGTGCACTGTCTCCAGAACTGTCAATGTTAAAGTCTAAATTAGTTTCCTGCGGAGATTTATTTGTATTTCAGTTTGTTCGAATTTTTTCTCATTAGATTATCTACAACAAATTGGAGGCACAATACATGTTTGCCTCCAAATTTTCTTTTTAAATAACATTGACTGTCAGCTTGACAGACTCACAGACCGAAAGCTCGGTCGAAAATTGATCTGAGTGCTTACGTCCGTGAGTACTGCAAACTATTTGAACGGGTGGTTTGCATGCATGCAAACATTTGCGCTGTTGTCTGATTATGGACCGCATCCTTTATAAAAATAGACTAGGGCAGCCGTAGAAAGAGTATTCGTCTAATAGATTGCCATCAATAAATTAACTTACTTACTTCGTCTAATAGAGGGCAGCCATACTCAAACTTTTTTTTTCTTGGGTCACTTTCAGATTTTAGCTGTGTCGTGCGGGCCGCTACGTAATAAATCACAACCTGTTTTTTTGGCGTTAATGAAAAAAAACCTATTGCGTTAAATTGTTTATTTAAATCTTAATGAGAATGATGATATTGGGAACATTTTTTCACAATTTTATGTAGATCTGCCTCCCTAGCACGTCCACCAAAACACGATATGTTAAAGCGGTTTATCGCGGTGAACTGTCAAAATACAGTAGGGTTTCGTCGTATTTTGACAGTTCACCGCGATAAATCGCTTTATTATATCGTGGTTTGGTGGACGTGCTACGGGGGCTGGCTTGTAATTGCTGCACGCTACTCTTAATACGTTATAGAGATGAGAATCTGTAAACCGGTTTCCGTATACGTTCTTTGCATATTTCATTTTTGAATAAGATGACTCACAAAGAAATGTCGATGCTAAAAATGTAAGCAGAATTTGGGCGCATTTTTTAATAGTCTTATATTGATCAGGCACTATTATCCAATATTCGGCGTTAAAATTTTTTCATTAATACGCGCAGCATGTGCGCATGCGCTTATTAGTCCCGCGGAATTTAAATTGGTAATTGGCTTTCGTTAATAGAATTTGTCGTGCGGCTGAGATGATGATGATGATGATGAATAGAATTTGAAGTTACAACGGGTGGGCCACTTTCAAATGCTTGGTGGGCCGCAGTTTGAATATGGCTGCTCTAGGGGTACGTTTGAAAACGAATAATATTTCCTCGGGGTAGAGTGAATTTCACCCGATAGCGTTCGAGAACCGCCCGAGTAAAACCGAGGGTAACTAATTACTCTGCTCGTATTTTTGGACGCTGTCGTGAAAGTAAACGCAGGGTAATTTTCGCCTAACAGAAGTGAATTTCTCCCGGCCCCAATTCAGCGTTATACCTGACATTGACAGTTATTATTCTGCGATCTGTGGCTAGCTTATATTGTTTTTAAGTTAAAGATATAAATATTAAGCAAAGCTTTGTGCAGTTGTAAAATAAAGCAAGTTCGCAAAAACTCATCTTTTCGTTTTTAGCTGACAGAACCCGTTTGAAAACTCGTGAATTGCAAAAATCACTCGCTAGCGTTTGAAAACCAGTTAAACTTCTCTTTCTCGCAATATATCTATCCTTTTCTTTTTTACCGAGTGAAAAACTCACGGGTTTTCGAACGGCCCCTAGAAACCTACCGTTAGTGTCGACATGACAGTGTTTTTTTTTTGTTGAAAGTGCCGAGTTTTCGTGTGTAGAAATGAAAGGAACTACTACTGTAGGTTAAGTATTAAATGAAAGTTTTATAACCTTCGTGTTTCATTGCATAAAGTGCGAAAAGAAGGTTATCGTGTTAAGCTGATATACTGATTTCGTTTTTATGCCTTAGTTAAAGTATACAAATGTAGTAAAGCTTTGTGCAGTTGTAAAATAAAGCAAGTTCACGTTGCAAAACACAAGAACTCTTCTTTTCGTTTACAGATCAAGTTTGAAAACTCGTGAAGTGCGAGCGCTAGCGTTTGAAAACCAATTAGGCATTTAAGGCGATTCACACACTACCACACACCAACGCACGCAGCGTAGCGCGTGATTGCTTGTTCTTGCGTTGCTTGTAAGTATCTCCGTTTATATAGAAAACACGCAAAGTCCAACACACAGAAAACGCATCCACGCGCGTTCAACCAGATCACGTACCTACAAGCGGAGAAAGACGCACCCACGCGTGTAGGTGCGGGCGAGACGCAAGGTATGGCACACCAAGTCCCGCAGTGCCGTGCGTGATTTTGGAAGGGCTTGACGTGTGTTTCAAAATGGATCTCGATATCGATCAATTTATATTCGAAATCGAAAATCACCCCGCCATTTGGAATATGAAATATAAGGAATACAATGACAGAGCGCAGAAAGTTAAGCAATGGGAGGAAGTAATAAACATGTTTATCGATCAGAATGCATCCGTTGAAGACAAAATAAAGCACGGTAAGTTGTTTTAATTTCTTTATTAACTACAAATTAATGACTCGACATTACAATTAGGAAGATGTCAATATTACTAAAACGCTTTTTTAGCCTTATAACAATGTTTAATTAATTGTGATAAGAACAGTCAAAGAATCATGACGATATCGTAAGGATTGATTTTTTATAAATTAATCAAATTGAAAGTTACCGCTTCACCGCTGCTTGGACGCCTACCGGCCGGCTGCTTGGTCTTGCGATTGCGGCGAGTGCCACACGCGGACAGTATTCTTCCTTTTCATTTATTTATACATTTTAGTGTTGCAGTCGGTCGTTTGTTTGTTTAAAAAATAGTGTTATTTTGTTTGTAAATAAGGATGTACCCAGTATAACGACGACGGACTAAGCTTTCGAGAAAAGAAAGCAAGCGGCTGCCATTCACCTTCGTGTAATTGTTGCAAGACAGCTCCCATAGAAATGTCCGATGCGTCTGTAACTAGTGCTTACTTAGCTCGGCAGTCTGGATGAGCAAGTAGAGTAGCACCAGCTAAGCTTTCCTTGGTGTTTTGGAAAGCTTTTAGAGCATCGTCAGTCAGGGTGATGGGAGTTGAGCCCTTAACTGAACCAGCAAGGAGGGCATTTAAAGGAGCTTGCGTTGATGCAGCATTTGGCAAAAATCGCCTGTAAAAATTTACCATCCCCAAAAAACCTCTAGGCTGTTTAACGGTTTTGGTTAATGGAAAGTCGCGTATGGCTTTTACTTTGTCCTCCGTTGGTTTTATTCCACTCTCCGAAATGTGATGATAACCCAGAAAGGTTACCACGGGAGCGCCGAAAACACATTTGGATGGGTTTATAACCATGCCATACACTCACGAAGTCTAGTGAACAGCTGACAAAGGTGGTATTCGTGCAAGGCCTCAGATTCCGAGAAAACCAAGAAATCGTCGATCTAACAATAGGTAAAATCTAGCCCACATGTGATCTCATCTACAAACCGTTGGAACGTTTGACTTGCATTACGCAGGCCAAACGTCATAAACGAAAATTCGTACATACCAAACGGAGTAGTGATGGCTGTCTTCATGATGTCGTCAGAATTGACAGGTACATGGTTATACGCCTTCACGAGATCTATGGTGCTAAATATTTTACAACTAGCAATATTGTGTGTAAAAGTAAATCGTGAAGTTGTCTAACTGGGTAGGTATCTGTCGGGAATCGTCCTAGCGTTAAGTTGTCTGTAGTCCCCACAAGGCCACCCGTTGTTCTTCTTCGGGGCTAAATGCAAGGGTGAAGACCAGGGACTCTCCGAAGGTCGCGCTGTACCATCAGCAAGCATGGCCTCAAATTCTTGCTTAGCAATTTTAAGTTTATCGGGTGCTAAGCGCCTTGGCGCACAAGAAACAGGTGGTCCAGGGTGTAGTGCGGATGTGGTGTAGTGTACTGTGAGTGAGGTATGGTGTGTTGAGTGCAAGCAGGTCGCGTTATTTCGGGGAATTCCCGTGCAAGCAAGCGATGGAAGCGGGTTTCACCAGTCACTACCTTTACATAAGAAATACAATTCACAGAAGCAAACAAAGCAGAGGCACTAATATTAAACACACAGTAACATGATCTACTAGTTTTTGATTTCTGCAATCTACCATAAAGTTGTAAAAAGATAAAAAATCTACACCAATAATAGGTTTAGTTACATTAGCTACAATGAAGCGCCAGGGATAAGCTCTACGTAAACCTAAATCTAAATTGAAATGGAAATAACCAAAAGTATCGATGGTCGTCCCGTTGGCCACGCTGAGATTGTAAGAAGTTGGAGCACGGCGTTCTCGCAGCATAGTCCGGGGGAAAACACAGAGATCGCTACCGGTGTCGATCAAAAATTGCATTTTCGTGTTCCAGTCTGTGATGAACAGGCGACCAGAAGTTGGGCTATCAGCTATCGCCACCACCGACTGCCCTTGGCGTTTCCCGACGTCATGTAGTCACAGGGTTTCAGGCATTTGTAAGCCTTGTCTCCAAATTTTTGAGTGGTACCAGCAAACAGGATACTCCCTATGGGATGATCTGTCTCGGTGCCTGGTACGTGAAGGTGGTCTTCGGGAATTCCGCATGGTCAACGTCTTGACTAGCCGGCGAAGCTCGGAGATCTCCTTCGCCATGGCGTCTAAGCGGGGATCTTGACTGGTGCTGGTCGATGCAACTTGTGGTGACATAGGGGCGATGTCATTAATACGGTCAGCTAGATCAGCGAGGACTTCTAGCTTAGCTGAAGGTTGTGCTGCTAAGATGGTCTGGATGTTCCCGGGAAGATGGTGCGCAAAAAAGCAAGTATAATTTAATGCGTAGTAAGTAATTATATTTTACGTACTATTTTCCAGCGGCTTTTTTCTTGTCGAACAGGGGTCACCAGTTTGGGTGTTTCAAAAGAGAGGAATGATAATCGGTGCCGGTAATATGTTGCGTACGCGCAACTGTTGTCACACCAAAATAAATACACTTCCCCCAATTACTCCAATCAGTAGTTTATTCTTCACGGAAGGAGAAGCCGAGAGCACTTGTGAGTAAATAGTAGGTCACTTTATGATGTTAATAATAAAAATCCTGAGCGCGAGTAACATGCAGTTGGTGTCAATACAAGGCATCGACTGGGTATATGTGTTCTGTGATCGACTGGTTCGCGGTTCAATCCGCGGCCGCGGTGTGGCGCGGGTCCTCGCGATCGAACAATAGAAACAAGTTGCCTGATAGTGCAGTGCTATGCATTAGAGTGATGATTTGCGCTCAACGATTTTGTACGAAAAATAACAAGTTATCGTTATTTTTATTGTATAATGTTTATTTGTTAAAATTGTAGTGTATATTTATCTATGTATATGTAAATATGTTTATAAAACTAATTTTAGTTGTTTTTAATCGATTAATATTTAAATGTAAATAACTTTGAATTTGTAAATAAATATTTGTATTAATTTGATGTGATAAAATATTGAAATGTTTATAAAATGTTGGGAGGATCCCACAATTCTAAAGGCACGATTTCTATTAATTTGATTGTACAAAAACCAAACAGTTATTATAATTGCAGCATCCTGGTTCCACACTAATAACTATTTTTAATATCAAAACTGACACGACGCTTTGCACTGCACTAGCGAACAGCTTTGAATGAAATGAAAGAGTCAGAGCCGCCGTGGATCCACAAAACGCAGCTACGCGCGTGAGTGCGTAAAAAACCCGCACAATGATGCACTCCCGATCTGTACTCCAGATCTGCACTCCCGCAAGTACGCGAGTAGGTGCGTCGACACGCAACGTGCGGCGTAGTGCGTGGCTGTGTTTTAGGCGATTCACACACTGCCACGCAAGTCATATATTAAAACAAATCTAGCATTAAAAAAAATCTATAAAATTTACACCTTGTGACGGTTTTTTCACTCTTGTTGCTACAAATCTTGACTTTTTTAAATATTTTCTTTTGTTTTGTAATCCTGCCTGAGTAATGCTTCTGTATACTCTAATCTAAAATTTAGGGTTCCGTAGCCAAATGGCAAAAAACGGAACCCTTATAGATTCGTCATGTCTGTCTGTCTGTCTGTCCGTCCGTATGTCACAGCCACTTTTCTCGGAAACTATAAGAACTACACTGTTAAAACTTGGTAAGTAGATGTATTCTGTAAACCGCATTAAGATTTTCATACAAAAATAGAAAAAAGCAATTAATTTTGGGGGTTCACCATACATAGAACTGAAACCCAAATTTTTTTTTTCATCAAACCCATACGTGTGCGATATCTATGGATAGGTCTTCAAAAATTATTTATTTATTTATTTAATAATTTATTGTACACTAAAAATATATGTAGAAATATTACTAAGTGAAGACAGTACAAAAGGTGAGCTTATTTCACATAGAAATCTCTTCCAACTCACCCGCAATGGGAGAAGTGCATAGATATATAAGATGTCCGCGTACAATATAAAAAAAAATAGTAATGAAATAAACTGCATACATACCTAAATATTGTAATGTATAAATAATATATATACATATATATGTTCTATATATATAACACCAAGAATAAAATAGCTTCTTATGGATAACCAGGATAAACGGATTTAAATTTGTGACAGATAGTGCTCCCTCAAACGCCTTCTGAACGAAATCAGAAGGTTATGTTTTCTAAGCTCTGAACGCGCTGTGAGTGCTCAGAGCGCTATTATTATTGCTCACAGCCGGTTCGATTTGATTTAGCGCTATGTTGAACGGAACGGAAAAAACATAACCTTTACGTGTTTTGGTGATTTTTTTATTTTCGTTCGTTCGTGGAATATTTGGAAAATAAAATAATCTATTGCAAACCCTTATACAGGATTACTTTTTTATCACCCAAGAAAATTTAAGGGACGCTTTACGACATGGTAGTAGAATGATTTAAATATGAATAACAAAAATCACTCACCTACATAATTTTATATGAATTTTCTAAAATATCCAAAAAATGCTGCACTAGCATTACAGAAGCGCGTACAGAGCCTCTGGGTGTAGTTGTCCGGTTGTTTTTTAACTCGCTCAGAGGCGTTGAACGCATTACAGCAACCAAATCTTTTATCTCCCTCTTTCACGTGAATTTTTATTTCTCTCTCTTTCTATAGGATGACATTTTAAAATATGGCCCCCAATATCATCCAATCACGTAAGAGTATTTCAGTAATAAAGGTCAGAGCGTTTTACAACCATCAAATTCGACGGTTGTTCGGTTGTAACTCGCTCCAACACTCTAAGGCAGCGGTCAGCACAAGCGGACCGCGGTCCGTATCCGGACCGCGAACGGTCGAACCTCTGACTGCCAAATATTGTAAAATATACCTACATAATATAAGTCATCTATTCATATCTTTCTTTTTTATCACTTTATTCATCACTTTTTCCTGGACCTCGATAAAATTTTTCAACGCTATCTGGACCCCACTTAAAACTACTTGCCGACCTTGAACGGGCCGGTTGTTTCACCCGGTTGTCACGTTCGATGGCATTGAACGCGGTTAGAGCGAAAAGCTCGCGAAGGCTCTGCAGGGGTGCGTTCCAAGCCTACAACTTTTTACTCTAAGGCCGTTCCGTACCTTTTGGCATGACGTTTGGCTGTCACAATTACCCCGTTCCAAGCCTCCGAGAGTCGCAACTTTTTGGCGATCAATTTTGATGGTTAAAAAACACTCTGACGTTTAAAACGTCACTTTAGTGGATAGATAGGTTAGTTAAGTTAAAGTTATGTCATCATCATCATGTCAAATCTAAATAAAAGCACACTAGTTTACTTTAATTTTTAATTTACTTTAGTTAATATAAATAAAAACCTTATTTATCTAAAAGCTTAATTTATTAAGTATTCGTTATTGTGTGTGACTTGTGTGACTTGCGAAATGGAAGACTTCCAATTAGTAGTAACGGAACTCTTCATTATGATTTAGATGGTGATGTTTTGATCCAAAGGGTTGTTGGTAAACAAAACAGCAATTTTATATTTTCTAATTATTCCTAATTTTACTTTTAACATTAACTGTACGACATATCGCTATGTAGACCAA
Organism: Schoenobius gigantellus; assembly: GCA_963935595.1. NCBI lineage: Eukaryota > Metazoa > Arthropoda > Insecta > Lepidoptera > Crambidae > Schoenobius > Schoenobius gigantellus. Next base: position 39,767,319 of record OZ012541.1, on the reverse strand, counting down.
CTGAGACTTAGTCAAATATCGATATAGTCACTTCGCTATTTAGTTGAATCAAGATTTAGGCCAACTACGACTTAGTCCAATCGAGACCTAGTCCATTCAATACCTAGTCTTATCAAGATGTCGTCATAAAGCTTCTAACCCAAAAATATATTTACAATTTATAAATACAATTAAACAAATATAGAAAATTTAATCCAAATAGTTACCGAGAATACAAAGTGTACAAAAAGTGTTATTATTTACAAATAAAAAACACCTGCCAGGTCCTCCACCGCTGGAAGTGGTGTGGCTGACCCCAGCCGGGCCACAAAAAAAAAGTGTGAAAAATAGATTGTTTAAGTAGGTCGCTATAATGTCTAGATTTTGTCAGAGTTTGTCGGCAAGTTTCAGAGTTTGTCGCCTGCGCGTTTCAGAGATCTGTGTGGCCCGGCTGGGGATACGTTACCCCAGCCGGGCCACACAGATCTCGAAAACGAAACGACCTAGTGAAAATATGTTTGCTGATATAGATAGGCGGCAGTTTGTCGAAGTTTGTCGGACAAGTTTTAGTTTTCATCGGGCTCGCGCTTAAGGGGGCTGTGTGGCCCGGCTGGGGTAACGTTACTCCAGCCGGGCCACACAGATCTCCAAAACCAAACCACATAGCGAAAATCTGTTTGCTGATATAGATAGGCGGCAGTTTTTCAGAGTTTGTCGGACAAGTTTCAGAGTTTGTCGATCCACCATTTCAGAGCTCACCTGCAGCAAAGTTGCTGCAACTGAGCTAGCTGGATCTCGAAAACAAAGCGACGTAGAGAAAAACTGTTTGCTGGAATAGTGAAGCGGTAGTTTGTCGGAGTTTGTCGAACAAATTCCACAGTTTGAGACATGCGCATTTCCGATATATGTGTGGCCCGGCTGGAGAAACGTTACCCCAGCCGGGCCACCTGGATCTCGAAAACGAAACGACCTAGCAAAAATCTGCTTACTGACAAAGATAGGTGGTAGTTTGTCGATACATTCTTCAAAGATTCATAGTTTGTCGTCGCCTCAATCCAAAGAACGAAAGAATTCTTTATTTGGGTAAATAGTCTAGGAGCCTGGAGTCCCAAATGTGTGAGGTTTCGTTATTTTTTATGTTTTATGTACTTACTTACAATAAGAAGTTAATGTAAAATAGTTAATTGAATTCAGTGATGAAACAGTATCCGTTAATATTTAAATTTATGTAAATCCTCGATGAGTGATTGATATTTTTTAAATGTATTATTTAAGCAACATTTGGCATCTGGTCTCCTTGTCTATCTATATGAAGTAATGTACAGTCGCGTACAACTTTCTTTAAAAAATCGATTTTAATAAGTGCATGCAAAGTAAGTTTTATGAGGTTTTGTTTGTTAGATGTATATGCTGAAAAGAATAATTTTTATATAAAGCATCCATAAAGTTTATTACGAATTCATTGTTTCATGTTAAAAGTTGTTGTCCTTTCCACCCACTCCGTATATCAACGCAAGTAAACATTAAAATAAAACAAGTAGAAAAAATAGTTTGTTTTAATAACATACTTTAAATATATGGTGCAACGAAAAAAAATCTATGTGTTCCTATAGATTTTACATCTCTTGAGATGGACTTTTGTGAATTAAAAAAGTGAGATGAATTAATTGAATTGACTTCAATCAAAATATCTGTGGTAAAAGTATAAAAACTTAGGAAAATAAAAAACCTAACCATGTTGCGGAAAAAAATTTGATTACCTATGGGTAACCATCTTATGGATAGGTAATGGAATTGTTTTTCGCAACATATTAAATTCATTATTATTTTTTTACTTGAATATAATTCTTATTTGAAAGTAGGTTGGATCTATTACAATCCATTAATAATTATCATTATTCAACACATCAAAATATTACTGTAAAAGTTACTGTATTTCATTCGCGTACTCGTGCAAATACTATACTAACAGTTTTTATTTAATCAAAATCGAGCCAGGCTTTCCAAAGCGTTGTAAAGTTTCACCGTGGGAGGCATGAAAGGACAACAACTTTGAACATGAAAGCAATGAATTCGTAATAAACTTTATGGATGTTTTAAACAAAAATTTTTCTTTTCAGCATATACACGGTATTTCATAATAACCAATAAATAATAAATGCGTTATCTAAAACTAATTATTATTCAATTGTGTTAATAAATCCAAAATTTTCATGTAAATCATAGACATGATGATGATACTATGATATACATGAAAATTTTAGGTTGAATGACATTACGTGTAAACATGTTTTAATAATTAGTTTTAAATAACGCATTGATTATTTATTGGTTATTATGAAACACCGTGTATAACAAACAAAACCTCATAAAACTTACTTTTTTAAAGAAAGTTGTACGCGACTGTACATTACTTCATATAGATAGACAAGGAGACCAGATGCCAAATGTTGCTTAAATAATACATTTAAAAAATATCAATCACTCATCGAGGATTAACATATATTAACGGTTACTGTTTCATCACTGAATTCAATTAACTATTTTACATTAACTTCTTATTATAAGTAAGTACATAAAACATAAAAAATAACGAAACCTCGCACATTTGGGACTCCAGGCTCCTAGACTATTTACCAGAATAAAGAATTCTTTCGTTCTTTGGATTGAGGCGTCGACAAACTCTGAATCTTTGAAGAATGTATCGACAAACTACCACCTATCTTTGTCAGTAAGCTGACCCCCTAGACAAGATGCCTTTCGATAATCGCAAACGCAAACGCTAGAAGGAAAATGTATGCGATTTGACATAAGCCCTCGTTTAGCTTTCGAGCGCAATTGTCAAATCTCATACATTATCCATTTAGCGATTGCGTTTGCGATTATCGAAAGGCATCTTGTCTAGGGGGCCAGATTTTTGCTAGGTCGTTTCGTTTTCGAGATCCAGATGGCCCGGCTGGGGTAACGTTTCTCCAGCCGGGCCACACATATCTCGGAAATGCGCATGTCTCAAACTGTGGAATTTGTTCGACAAACTCCGACGAACTACCGCTTCACTATTCCAGCAAACAGTTTTTCTCTACGTCGCTTTGTTTTCGAGATCCAGCTAGCTCAGTTGCAGCAACTTTGCTGCAGGTGAGCTCTGAAATGGTGGATCGACAAACTCTGAAACTTGTCCGACAAACTCTGAAAAACTGCCGCCTATCTATATCAGCAAACAGATTTTCGCTATGTGGTTTGGTTTTGGAGATCTGTGTGGCCCGGCTGGAGTAACGTTACCCCAGCCGGGCCACACAGCCCCTTTAAACGCGAGCCCGATGAAAACTCAAACTTGTCCGACAAACTTCGACAAACTGCCGCCGATCTATATCAGCAAAAAGATTTTCACTAGGTCGTTTCGTTTTCGAGATCTGTGTGGCCCGGCTGGGGTAACGTATCCCCCGCCGGGCCACACAGATCCCTGAAACGCGCAGGCGACAAACTCTGAAACTTGCCGACAAACTCTGACAAACTCTAGACATTATAGCGACCTACTAAAACAATCTATTTTTCAGACTTTTTTTTTGTGGCCCGGCTGGGGTCAGCCACACCTGGAAGTGTGCCAAGAAAGCTGATCGAATTGCCTCGCTGAATAGCGAGACTTATTCTCTGCGCGAGATATATACCAGCCCTCTTGGCACTCGTGGTGTCCGACAGTCGTGTCGTGATGTCTTTGTATAGGGAATGGGCGCCCGGTCCCCACGGTCCCAGTGTTTCCACCCCAAACGGCGCAAATACGTAATCTCCGCTAAGACCAGTATGCCTACGCCACTATGTGACTACGCCATCATTACGGCTCAGGTAGTACCGGAAACAGAGAAACAAATCTCCCCCGCTGAGGAACGTGATGACGACGGTTTCGTCAAGGTCCAGAAGAGGAAAGTGCGCCGACAAAGAGGGACACAGAACCGCTGCGGCACCGCACCTACAGGGCCCAACTTCCTGCTGCGAGCCGCAATACCGACCACGGCCGTGTACCTGTCCCGCCTGTACTATACCACCACTGAGCAGGACGTCGGACAGTACATACTGAAGAAGGCCAACTTCAATCTGAGGGTGCAGTCATTGGAGTCGCGTCATAACGCTAGTTTTAAAGCGTTTGTGGTGCGAGTTCCGAACTCTGCGCTGGACACCTTCATGAAGGAGGACTTCTGGCCGAAGGGAGTTGTGTATAGGAAATTCCGTGGAAGGATTCCTAACACCACCGGAATGCCGCAGAATACGCCTAAGAAATAATTTTACTAATATAGCCTATTAAGTACTATATACTAACAAAATTGTATTTTATATTATGTATGTTAGCTTATAAGGTATGTATCTATGAGCCTAAGTTGTTCGAGTATAAATAAATAAATAAATAAAAAAAATAAAAAATAAATTACTGAAATACTCTTACGTAATTGGATGATATTGGCGGCCATATTCTATAATGTCATCTACTGGAAAGAGGGAGAAATAAATAATCACGTAAAAGAAGGAGATAAAAGATATGGTTGCTGCAATCCGTTCAACGCCTCTGAGCGAGTTAAAAAACAACCGGACAACTACACCCAGAGGCCCTGAACGCACCTCTGGAGTGTAGGCTTGGAACGCGCCCCGAATGCGCTCCGGGACGCACCCTATCTGTCATTTGTCAAAGTCAAAAAACTACCACCCACCCCTCAGACTAAGGAAAAATATAGTCTGAGACCCACCCCCACCTCCCCCCTTCCTTCACTTCATTCATTCGTTGTCTAGTCTGTCTGTTTGCCATTCATTTCATGATTAGGTTTTCATATTTTCAAGAAAGTTTTTTATAATCAATATTCACCTATAGTAAAATATATAAATTTTTAATGCGGGCGAAACAATAGACAATGTTCATATTATTTTTTATACGGAAATATGAAATCTCTGTGGCTTATATTGCTATTACTCTATATATTAGTGGAACAAACAAATTTACAATTATTAATAAATGTTAAAAATCAGGTAGGCACTGTTTATATTGTCTTTAGATTTAAAACCAATTTATTTTTTTGTGGTCCAGGTCTAAGCTGCTCAAATAAAATTGTAAATCATATATAAGTATTAATGAAATTTACTATTCACTTATTTAACCTGCCACATTTCATATTTTTACATAAATCTATAATCTGTTGCTGGTACATTTCAGGGTGGAGATGTTATGCAGGAGAACATAACAGCAAATGTGTCTGAAGACACTATCACTTTAGAATTTTTACGCCTAGATGGAGTATTCATATCTCAGCTTGTCGACTTCACTAATGTAAGACCTTTTGCATAATATTTTTAATACATATACATACATACACTGGCCAAACACTTACTGCCTTTTTACAAACCATGCTCTTAACTTATGGCCAACTTCACCAAACTTAGCTTAGGAAACACCTTAGACATATGTTGTCACTTTTAGCTTTGATGAAAAGAATGTGATAGCATGCCACCTAAGAGTATTCTAAACTAAGACAAGGTTGGTGAAATCGTCCATTAGTCTTCGTTTAAACCTTGGGCTGCCTTTGAAAACCCTTCAGACTTAAACCAAGGCTAAATTTAGACCAGGATTTGTAATAAAACTGCTAATGTTTAAATTTATATAGATTTAAAAAAATAGGAATAAATCAATAAAGAAAAAACTTTGTCTCGGGTGGGATTTGAACCCGGGTCTCGAACATACTATGTTGATGCCTTGACCACGTAGGTCACCAAGCTCTTACAGTAAATAAAATCTTAATTAATAGTAAACAAAGACTACTTTGGCTCACAGAATAAAGGAGATCAATACGGCTAAGAATTTCCTTGGGGCTGGTAAGAGCTCGGTGGCCTAAGTGGTCAAAGTGTGGAGGAGGTGACCGCGGGATACCTTTTGAGTAATTTTTGTAAAATAAATATCTCTACATAACTCTATATTTGGCAAATTATACTTCTATCTATATTTGACAAAATATATAAAATAACAAACATCAAAACTCCTGTCTGTTAGTGGTGGAGGTAGAAGATTAAGAGAGTTAGATTTTATTTTAAAATTATTTTTAAATTCTAAAATTACTGTAAAAAAATCATACTGGAATTTTAATTTGATAGGAAGTGGAGGCTATGAAGGTTGTGATCCCTGGTGAGGAGGAATTAGGCCAAATGAGCTACCAGACACTGTGTTTCCTTACACATGCAGCACAGGCAGATTTCATAGCACCAGATGCAATGGCCAAACTGAGACAGGTACATAAATTATAATAGTATATAGTATTTTTATCTATTTCTAATATTCTTAGTGGCTAAAAAACGAACGAAACAAAGAGATTATTACAAAAATATGTATTAATTTATCTACCTCATGTTGTACATTATGATATTCTTGCATTATCTTTGGGTACCCAGGGCTAATACCCTAAACAAGGGGTCATTAATGATGTGCATCAGGAGCTAGACTTACTGCAAGCCACACCTAGGGTGGTCATGGAAAGCGGGTTGTAAATCTTCTACTTAAACAATGAAAAAATAATCACCCATTTCTTCAAGACGTCTCATGTAATACTTATGCCTCTATTTCGCACAGGCGTTTTTTCCAATTCTTTATTTCGTTAATATAAGATGTAGATAGATCTCCCTCAAAAAGCCCCTCTTTAAGAAGAAGCTTTGAGTGCATTGTTTGAAAATCCAAACCCCCTTATACAGGCCCATCAGCCTATCTACCTATTTTGTCAAAAGCATGAGAAAAATTGATTCTTCATTGAATTTTGCCTCTATTACAAAGCAACAATATCATCCTAAACCACCAATATCATCTCATACCACCAATTTGGATTTAGGCAGCAATATTCTACTATCCGACAAGTCCATACAGTAGTTAAGAGAATAAGAAGATCAGGATAGGACAGGACATCCAGCAGGCATTTAATAGGGTCTGGCACGAGGGTTGTCTCTGTAAAATAAATAAACAGTGTTCCGCACAGCTACTACACTCTGCTGTAATCCTATCTAACAGATAGAATCTTTCAGGTGAAGGAGTCTGAATCAACCTCCAAATTTTACAATATAGGAGCAGGTGTGCCTCAAGGCTCGGGGTTGGGACCTATTTTGCATACCTTATTCACTTTAAGACTTACCACAAGTAGACAGAGTAATAAATAGCCTGAGCTGGTCACAGGGAAACTGCAACAAGGTCTTGACACTATTACAAAGTGGCTTCAAAATGGAGGATCAAAGCTAACACAGCTGTCCATGCAGATCAGTTTCACACTTCAGAGAGAAAACTGTATCCTCCTGTACACCTTGAAAATTCCACATCATCACACAAAGAAACTGAGGTATCTGGGTATACACTTGGATCACTGTTTAATGTGGAACCAGCATATCCAAAGCAAGAGAAAAGAACTGAATATACAGCACAGAATTCTCTATTGGATAATGGGTAGAAATAGCAGGTTATCACTAGATAACAAACTTTATATATAGGTACAAGTCTATATTGAAACCAACTTGGACATGTGGTATTCAGCTCAAAGGCAGTGCAAGCAATTCAAACATCGCAATATTGCAAAGAATGCAGAATACAATATATATTAATAATAATAGCCCATGTTCCGTGGTTTATTACTAATTCCGAAATCCATACTCACCTTAATATGACCACTGTAATGGAGGAAATTCAGACATTTAAATCTGAATATTTGAATATTACAATCTATTGATTTTTTGTATGCCGCCATTATGTTCCTCTGCTTGGCCCTTGGTTGACTGGTAGAGAGTGATATTTATCGCTAAGTCCACCATAGTACAACCTGTTTGTAGCATAAAAGCTTAAATATTAATAAAAAATAAGTCAAAATAAATGAAAAAGCACATAATATTCCCAGTTACTATGCCGACTGCTATGCTGGGGCCTCCCCTAAAAGGGCTTTGGACTGCCTTCCAGCATGCCAACCAGTGAAGTTCTGTAAGTTTGTTATTCGGAAAATCACAGTCTTAAATCACATCTAAAATCACAGTCTTACACCACAAAAACTTTGTGCTTATACTAAATTTGGTCGTATTCAGAAAAACCCGGGTACGGTGCGCGTGGCGGAAGAAGACCGCGGGTGGCGGCAGAGCACAGCTACCGGCTGGGTGGTGGGGGGCGCACGAGCGTTATCTCCCGCCGCCGCAAGGCACTGCGCGCGCGCTGTCTCTGTGTTCCTGCGTTCAGCCGACCTGGCGCGATGGCCTCCAAGATCAGGTACAGACAAACACTTGCAAAGGTATATATATCAGATTGATGGGCACAATGATTAAGCTAAATTTCACGAACGAACGGTAAGTATATGGGTGTAACTCAAATTTGACGTAAAATTTATGCTATTTTTTAACGAAATGGTATGTAAATTTGAAAAATAGCGACGGTGATTGTGTAAACACATAATTTAAGAACTTAAAATTATTTTTTCCCGGTCAACTAACTGGAACGTTAACACACAATATCAAAAACGCCAACTGCCTTTTTGCTATCATTCGCGCCATGGGCCATTAAGAGGATTGTGAAGCTGTAAATTTTCATACAAAAAGCGATAACGCTTTTCTCCCTCTTTACATAGTCCAATTTTCATAATTTTTGGAAATGTTGTAGATATGAAGATCTTGGTTTGTACGTTTTGATTTTGAAGTAATATTGCTCAGAATATGAATTTCCATATTTAGATTATCCATATTTTAGACTTAAAAACTATCACGAGCACTATTATCTTTTTTGAATAAATTATACTGAACTACAAAAAAAGTAAAACGCACAAACATAGATTAAGGTATACTGAATTTAATGAGACTAAAAATGTCTAATTTCGCAAAGGTTTTAGGGGGTAAAATAGTTATCGCCCGAAACAATATTTCAATATGAAATGTAGGCACTTGCCTCGGACTTTCAACTCTATGCGGTGTGCAACAAACTGCATTTTAGAAAGCGCATACTCGACCCATGAATTGGCACTTCACAGTCCTCTTAACTTACCAGAATATAGAAGAGCTCCTAACAGGGTTGATCATTGTATTATTTATTCCCCTGCACTATATTTGGAAGACATCATTTTTGACGATGAATTTGCATAAACCATGGAAGTAACCATAATAAATGTTTATTTTAAAAAAATGTTTTATTTTGTTGGTATCACTAAGGTTAATTACCCAAGTGATAAGCTGACTAAAATAAAGCATTGAATGAATTTTTTCCATTGAAGATTTGATATTACAAAAAAAAGTAATAGCAGAAAATATAACTTTTTATGTTCCCGACTGTACATTTCCGGTCCATTCATAACATAAACTTTTTCATTTCAGTAACCTGGTTAATACAACAAATGCGGTCAGTCAATATGGCCGCGTAAGATATGCCACAAAAGACTAATTTCCAACAGCTCGCGCTGTTAAATAGTCCGTGGAGTTCGCGTTCGACAAACATATTCGTCCCTTTTTACATAAAGTGTATATTATTTTTATTTTTATCTTTTTAGTGAATTTGATACCAGCTCACCGAAGTAACTTGAAAGAATACAAGTTATGGTCAATACGTGGCTATTGTATTTAAAAAAAACTAACATCTAACTTCCTAAAACTTCCTAAAATACTTGAACAGATTTAGAAAATCAAAAAAACACAAATCAAGTTGGATGTGTCTATAAAAAAGGTTTCTCTCGATTTTCTGATACACGTCCTGATACACGTTAGCACAACTGCTTCTCAGTTTCGTTCGGCAAGACGTGTGGCAAGCAGCGTCGCCGCAGAAAAACGGGAAAGCACTAGAAAGATTGAGAAATGGGAAATGCTTGCTGTAGGTGCTGAGCAGGTGTCAGTTGCTGCGTTCCCCGAGCGCGCTCTGTCCGAAGGCGAGGCTGCCGCCTGTGACGCGGCCTTGCCGGGAGCAGATTGTATATGCCACTTGCAGGTGGGTCGCCTCAGGGGTTTGAGTCTCGAAATTACGAGTCTTGACGAATTTTTCGTACTTTCGAGATTTTTCGATAAGGAACTTTTAAGACCTAGTCAAATAATAAATATTATTAGCAGTGCTCGCGAACTACGTTTCGCTTAGCCCTGGTGGCCTAAGATACAGGCTTATATCGCTTAGTTCAGCCACCAGTCCCTTATATCTTATTACAGGGTGTCCACATTCTGGAAAGTCAGGGAAAGTCAGGGAAAAGTCAGGGAAGCTCAAAGCAGTCAGGGAAAGTCAGTGAAATCGAGGGGCTACCTGGAAAGTCAGGGAAAAAGTAGGATTTTACACTGGTCCCCAAATTTCCCAGTGATTGTCAAATGAGGAATATGTTTACTTCATGATTTTGGTACAATGATAATTAATTTTGACTATCGAATTATTTTTGTCCAGGTTTGCACGTTATAACATAATTTTGGCAGACAAATCAACCAAGCCATCTTTAACCCTTGAGTTCAAATGCAATTTCCTTCAAATGTATGAATACAATTTTGATAAAAGTGGTGTCGTTAAGGTAAACTACGCGCAGCAGCCGCGCGAGCCAATGTCGACCGAAGTAGACGTTCATTTGCCGCGCGAGCCAATTTTTAGATAATAATTTAGCAGAACGCTGCTGCCGCGCGCGGCAAGCGATCCACCTCCAACAGTCTGCGATTCATTCTTGTAAACCTACGAGTTGTCCGTTTTACGTAGGTAGGTGTTGCTGTCGCGCGCGGCGACCCCGTCCACATAGCGCGCGGTCACCTTGAGAGCCAATGTTCGAGGGTTTGTCGCGCATAGTTCATACACACCTATGTTGGTGATTTTATAGGCTTTATATTGAAAGTAAATTGTATGGTGTGTGTTACAATAAAAAACATCAGAAAACAATAAAAATCTATGTATTACTAATGTGTGTTACCGCCTCTAGCTTGGATAACTGCTTGCATATTTGAACCTATTGATCTTACCAATAGTACGATGATGTTTTGGAGGATGTTGTTCCATTCTTCCTCTATCGCCATTCTGTCAGAGCCCATAAGGTTTTGAAAAAGCCAGAACCCTATCGTAGGCCCTATGTTTTAATTCATCCCAAAGATATTCGATGGGGTTCAAATTAGGGCGCCGTGCTGGCCTCCATGACACGAATGCCAACGTCCCTGAGTATAATATTGCGTAAAAGTTTATTTATTTATTTCTTTTCTTAAAACGTCGCCCCACACTAGGATTTTCCCTTGTGTCGTGGTTGCAGTTACAAACAGAATATCACATGAACATACGCCCAGACCGGAACAAATTTTTGTAGGCCATACAAAATATTTTTACCGTACGGGAATCGAACCCGCGACCCGTTGCGCAGTAGGCGATCACTCGACCTCTGCGCTAACCTTGTCGTCGCTCGCTGTATAGGGTCTTGCATTATCATGCACATTAGAAACATTTATCTTAAACACAATATCTTGAGAGGTAGGTACAGTAAGCTCCCATTCAAGCTATACATGTACACTACGAAAACCGCCACTATTACGAGCGGCATAAGATCGGTCCAAAGGTCAAACAGTATAGCTTGATAAGGAGCTTACTGTACTACATGATCTTCAAGAACATCACGAATATATCGTTCTGTAGCCAATCCGCGTGAATGAGCATTGGATTCGATATAAACCATCTCTGTTCATGCTGTTGGGGAAATGCCGCCCCACACCATTAAGGAGGCTCCATAATGGAGTCATCATAAGCAACAGTTTCTTTGATACAGCACTGAGCGTAACGTTTTCTAGGGCAACGGTACAGTCTCTGTCTTCGATCATTTCTAAAAAGCACTCTTGTCATGTCTCGCCAGAAAAAAGAACGGCCATTGATGCAGTGTCCATTATATATGCTCACGAGCAAATTGAAGGCGTACACTGCGGTAAGCTATAGTTAATTTTGAGCCTATTACGAGTATAGCATTTTGAGGTGTTAATTGCGCTCGGCTAACTTTCTCCTGACTGTACGCGCGCTTATGGCTACTGCACGTTCGTCACGAAGCTGATGTTGGACCTGCACTGCGTTCTGATTCCTCGGGACATTCAAATGCATATATCGATCATCTGCGGAGGCTGTAGCCCGTGGCCTGTCAGTTTCAGCGCGTCGATCGAAGGCTCCAGTCTCTAGGTATCTTCTATAGACGCGCTACATCGAAAAACGCCTTAACATTTGAGCAATCCGACGATGACTAAGGCTCCATTGAAGTAGTGCGACAGCTTGAGTATAGCTTCCTGGAGCGGATTATCTATTTTTAAAAACAAAAACAAGCATAATCTGAAGACTAATGACAAAGTAAGCAACAACGCAGAAAAGTCATTAAAATCAAGTAAAACTCAACGACCTTTCCGATCGTGTTCCTATTAAAAGAGGTGTGTGACATAATCTCCCCAAAGTTGTTCACAGCATACTTGGAAGATACATTTAGGCTTCTCGACTGGTCTGATAGGGGTATCAACATAAATGGAGAGCAATTAAATCATCTGCGATTTGCAGACGATATTATAATTTTCGCTAAAACGGCTGCAGATCTTCAGCTTATGTTGGAAGAACTTTACTAAGTGTCACTGTCGGTGGGCCTCCGCATGAATACCTCAAAAATGAAAATCATGGCCAGGGATCCGAACATCATTGTGGACCCTACCATGCGCGACCACAAGGGCAGGGAGAACACCGGGGGGTTTTAGTGGGTAGGCCTGGCACTCTGCCGGGCCAACCCCACACACGCTCGCCGTCTAGCCAATGGCGGGTACGGTGCGGTTGCGCATTTCCTCCCCAAGAAAAAAAGGGATCCGAACATAGGCCCCATAATGATTGCGGGAAACGTGGTTTAGCAGGTTGAACACTACATATATCTGGGGCAGCTAAGCTACTTAGTCCTGAAAAAAGTTAATAGAACGCCGAATAAAACTAGGCTGGGGCGCGTTTAGCAAAATGTCCCACATTTTCAGGAGTGAGATGCCTATATCTCTTAAGCACCGAGCTTTCGAGCAATGCGTCCTACTGGTGCTCATGTATGGGGCTGAGACCTGGACCCTGACTGGACAACATATACACGCCCTACAGGTAGCACGAAGAAAAATGGAGCGAGCCATGCTTGGGGTTTCTTTCCGGGGTCGGATCTCGAATATGGAGATACACAAGCATACCAAACTGATCGACGTGGCTCGTGTCGTTGCGTGTAGATTGTGGCGATGGGCAGGGTACGTGGACCGACAACCAGTGGAGCAAGAAGATCATCGAATGGGAGGTGGCTCCCCAGAACAGGACGAAGGAACGGTTGTCAACAGCCGGCTCGTTGGTCAGACGATTTTTCATTACTAATACTCTGAAAGTAGGTCTGAAGTTGCTGAGGAGCGGGTTGAAAGTAATACTTTTCAGCTCTAGGGAGAATCACTGTTAACTGACAGCTGCTGTCAAATTTTAAAAAAGAAACTAGTTCTTTTTTCACTCAATTACAGCGCGGTGTAAAATTTAAATAACATAATGTTAATTATTTCAAGAATATATTTTTTAAATGACTTTATTATAATTTATGTTCAACTATTTCTTTAAAATAACATAGACCTGGGCAAAATATTTACCATTTTTAATTATGAAAATGAAAAATAATGGCTAAATAGCTGGCCGGCCACAGAAAAAAAAAACAAAATAAGCGGGACAGCGGCAATGCGACCTTCATTTGTTTTTTCCATTTGTAGAGTTTTCTTAATACTTCCGTATAGCCGAGATTTGTATTAACTGTTAATTAAATATTTGTATAACATTGTGTTAATAATTAACACAATGAGTTCATCTGATTCAGGTATGGAGTTAATGATTTTATAAGAGATGATGATTTTATAAGAGAAAGATTATAAGAGAAAAAAGCGGGCTAAAGCAGAAGTTGTTGATTTATGTAAAATAAAATTTACACGTTTTTTCTTTAGCTAATTCATTGTTTTATTTTTACTTTACTTGTATTCGTTATAAAAAGCACAGTGTTTACCTCGGGTTAAAGACCTATTTAGTCCCTCGAACTATTGTTGCCCTCGCTACGCTCGGGCGCTAAACACCGTCTCGGGACTAAATAAGTTACTTTAACCCCTGTGGTAACAATGTACTATTACACGGGGTAGTTAATGGGACGGTAGTCAATCGACAAATGGACGTCGAATTTAATAAAATGTGTTCTTCAAAATGTTTGATAATACAAACGTTTTGGTATTGACAATAATACGCCGTTTGATTTAAGGTCGGTAGGTACTCTCCGCCTGCAGACATCAAAAATTATTTCGTTAAATCCCTTAAAAACATAGAGCATTTATAGAGGTAGTACACACCAAATTGCAGTACCTATACATTCTTCTGACTCATTTGCGGGAGGCCAGGTAAACACGCATGGTACGGCATACACACTACGAAAATCTAGAATTCAATTATAGATACGTACACTATGAAAATATTACCTTACAATAGAGAAACATACACACATCGACAAATTAACGTGTATCTACGTAATCGCCCGCAAATCATGTCCGTTTTCTGTGTTTGAGCTACCAACGTACCATTGTATCGTTCTTGCGACACGAAATGACACCAAATGGCAGCAGCCGCTTTTTTTCCACCCACGTGCCAAAATTTAAGACTAGGAGATTATCGTTTGGCACCGACTTCAAATAGAAGTGTGATGTTGTCTGTACCTATTCTTATATTATTTTTAACTTTTCAGTGTTTTTGAAGTCGGTTTTTATTTTTTGTAAAATATTTTTGGATTTTGTTTTTCTTTTCGGAACTACCAAATATTTGTAGTGCGATATTGTTCCCCCTTTTTACATTTTCTTTTTTTTCGGATACTTTTTAGCGCTGACGCAATGTCCAAATAGGTACCTTAGATCATTTAGCCTTTAAGCCATATACACAATAAGAAATAAGAATTTCAAGAAATTCCACTTTTATTTTTCACCGAATCGCTTTATTGGAGCTATCACAACAATAACAAAAACTTTAGATCAGTAAAAAACAAATAAAATTTAAGTTAGACTCCTTACAAAATGTATGGAAAAGATTTTACGATCCCGATTCGAAATTCTTAACTTTTGGGGTACTTGGAATCAGATACATTTGTATTTCGATTCATGCTATCCTGAAAAAAATTGTATTTAGATTCATGCTATCAATTTACAGTTATGCGTGAACTGGTACCCGTGCGGCTTGAAGTACTGCAAGGGCAAGCCGCAGGGCGGGCTGAGCTACCGCTGCGGCATCAAGACATGCCGGCGCTGTTACCGCTATCACTACTACGTGGCGCGCCGCGACGCTTGCGCCAACCTCACGTGACGCCGCGCCAGGCGCCCGCGCCTCGCTCTTCTGCCAAAGTTTCTACGTACCTTTAAGTGTGATAACTTTACTATATTTTACAACAATAATCTTATAAGCTGTGACAATATATTATATAATCTTGTACTGTAAATAGTAAACTTTTATAAAATTTATTTTCTGTTATCATTTGCGGTATCATGAAAATTACCTAGTTGTTTCGCAAGGCTAGAAGTTTAGATAGATAGATACTTAGATAAATTCTTTATTGTACATTACAAAATTAGGGTTAAGAATTACATAAATATTATGGTACAATGGGCGGCCTTATCGCAATGAGCGATCTCTTCCAGGCAATCTTTGGACGGAAACGAAAAAATTGGGGAAGTTGGCAATGAACATTAGACAAACTTAAATATAAGACATACAATAAAATACCTCCATACATACAATATACACAAACATACATACACACACATAACAAACATATGCCGTTGTAATAGATCTACAATGACAGATAGTAGTATACTATAACAAGACGCAGGTGGCGGACTATGTACTCTATATCTATCTAAACTGTAAATTAGTTTTTCATTCAGACCATTGACATACTGTTTATAGGGATAATATTATTTGATCACCTAAAAACAAGTTTATATACAGGGTTACAGGTTAAGTCGACCTAGCCCCGTTAAGGACGTGTAATATCCATCTTTTCTGACTGATTTCACTATCCAGCGGCAAAGGCAAGGCATTGTTCAAATAGGGGTTGTTGTGCATCCAATGGTGGGCATTTCGCCGGTCCACATGCCGTTTTTCGTGAACGTCGACTCGTCGGTCCAAATCACACGAGAAACAAAATTTGGATTTCGCTGCTGTCGGTTCATCCAACGACCAACTGCAGTACGCTACACGGCAAGTCGCGTCATCTGACACCAGCGCCTGCCCTCTGTGAATTTGGTACGGGCGTTGCCGATCTCTGCGCAGCACTTTGTGCACTCTCCAGTGCGAAACGCGTGGGCCGTGATTTCACCGTAATAATTTGGCACCACTTCGCGTTCCCAGGCGCGGATTACGACTACTACGAAATACATCCAAGATTGCATCTTCGCTATTATTACGCACTGATCTACTAGCGACTTTTTGCACCAATGAGCATATCATATTAAGTTGTCAAACATTAATTTAACTTGTTTTACTTACTACTTAACATTATTGATAGCATTAGAGCGTTATTGATTTGAATTTAAGCCTGATTTACAAATCGGTCAAGTTGCCATTGTTAATTAGCAAGTACGATAGACAATTTAAGCTAATTTCACTTGCTACTTAGCTGTAAAAATTGCTTTGCTCAAATGGTGTATGTAACGTACATACAGTTAAGTATATAGTCGCATGCATGGACTTATTATTATCAATAGTATGTAAGTGAAATTACGTCTAATGAATTTATGTTTGACAACCACTTGCTAATCGACTGACGTACTTCGGTAGTTTTGACGTGATTTGAAACATTTTTACCTCAACACCGACGCCGATAACTTCAATATTTTTCGGTTGTTTGAAAAATTAACGGTTTGCGCGAATGGTTAATGGTTCGCAAATTTATGATGCCTTATTTTAAATGTGACGTTAGTTAAGTATGAAATGGCGAATTTTTAAGACTTGAGCTAAGTTTTCTTCGCAAACTTTTACCTTGGTTTCATAATGAGAATAAAATAAAACTGCTAAATGAATTATCAAGTACCTAGGTAGTAAGGTATTGTTCACTGCATAAAACATTTACTCGCATTTAGGCATTGATCAAAATTAAAATATCCTTTATTGATTTCCCAAAAAAATATTAGTAGTTATCTTATTACAATCCAAGCCTGAGGAATAAAGAAACTTACAACTTTGGTAATTTTGCCAACCCTGGCTGGGGCTTGCCCATGGACTTAATAATCAAATTATTAAATCCATGGGCTTGCCCTCCACGCCATGGTAATAGTGTCGTCTCTTTCGCGCGCTTTGTATTTGCCAGGGCTACGTTCCAAAACATCACCCGGAGTGAGTAGGTGGTGGGGGGAGAGTGGCCGGTTAGGGTGGTCGGAGTGTTGGTTGTTTTAGAACGGCAAGAGTGTTGTCTGCTTTGTTTACATAACCAAATATACAAAAATAAGAAAATATATAATTCATCGGCGCGTCCGTTCGCTTTAATGCATGGATTACATTCCTCTGTTTCATCTACGAAAATGCTAAAACCAACAGAATATGAATTCTGTTAAATCGCGGCCTAACCTAGCTTCAGCGGAAATGAAGGCCAATTTTACAATCGTGTCACTTACGATACCTATAGTCTTTGGAATTTAAAATTAACTTATTGTCGACGTTACGAAGCGCATCCTCGCTCTCCGAGATGCATAAATTGTGTGTAAATATGAAATCTTTGTAATCACAATCACACACAACTTTAAAATCCACACAATTTCCCGCCAAATCCAATCGAGTGAAATTACACCTTGCTATATTAAGCGGGTGAGATTCTACTCGATCGAGTGCACTCCGTAGCGTTTTAGGACACGCCACTCCAACACTCTCGAGTGCACCCGAAATGTTTTAGGACATACTTCGGGTGATCGAGTGCACTCGGGTGATGTTTTGGAACGTAGCCCAGGGGAGTCGGTGCGCCGCACAGACGTATAACTTTATACGTCTGTGGTGGTCATATAATTTTTTTTTTCATGGTGGTGGTGGTCATATAATTTTTTTCCCCCGTTTTTGCAACATTTTTTATTGATGCTCAGCTCTTAGTCGTAGCGTGATGTTATGTAGCCTTATAGCTTTCCTCGATAAATAGAGTATCCAACACAAAAAGATTTTTTCAATTTGAATCAGTGTTCCTGCGATTAGCTCATTCAACCGAACAAACTCTTCAACTTTAGTATATAATATTAGTATAGATAAAACTCACACCAACTATCAAAATTGACCGGATTCCCCAAATCGCTTCGCCAATTTACGACCTTGCAAATCACCTGGCAGCCGTCTAATCATGGGCGCCGGCAGAGGGGTGCAAAGGGGTGCATTTGCACCGTTGCACCTCCCTGTGAGGAAAGAAAATATATAGAAAAAATTAAATATTTTTTACCCGACTTATCCAGTGGGAGAGTAATGTTTTCCAGTGTATGTATGTTAGACCATTTCGATAGCACGCGCTACAGCCCAAACAAAGGGCTTGGCGGATTTCAGAGAAGGGCGTGTCGTTAGATTCGTGAAGACCGTGGGAGTGACATACTCGTAGGCCTGGTAGAATGCACCTTAAGCATGTTTTCGATAAACAAAATATATTAAATCAAACACCCGCGTGATTGGAATTTTATATTGTATTTATTCACATACTTTACATGTATAATTTTATATTGGTTAACAGTATGTATTGATACAGATGCACCTCCCTGAAAATAATCCTGGCGGCGCCGCCCATGGCCGTCTTACAACCTTTGGTGGGAAAAACACGTTTTTTGTGTGACACGTCATTTTGTCCAAATAATAAATAACCCATGTTTAGAACCCGACGAAGTCATGATAAGTTTTGACGTGGAGTCTCTTTTCACCGATGTTCCGATAAACGAGTGTTTAGTCGTTTAGTTTAGTTGTCGCGATGGGAAGTCCTATAGCCCCTCTACTGGCTAACCTCTGGATGGAACATTTTGAAGAACAGGCACTTCGCTTTAAGTTACAATTCCAAGACGGGCCGCAGACCGCAAACTGCAACCGCAAACTGCAAGCGCCATCACTTGTTTCTATCAACATCTATGAAATTGATTCCGAGTGCGGCAACACTGCTGCGTGCAGACGCGACGCGCAGCGAGCGGCCGCGGCGCGCAGTGACCGCAGACTGCAGCGCCAGTCGTGTCGCGAACTGCAGAGACTTCACACACACGTATTAACTTAAAACAATATTGAATTGAATAATGTCAACTTTTTACACATTAGTACACTATCGGTAGCGTTCTGTTCCAACATTCTGTCTCGCACGACGGTACCGGAATAACTGAGCTACGGTTCTGTGCATTGTGCAGCCATGGCATGCAGCCGCGGTTGGAATAGCGGCCGCAGGCAGCATTGCGGTAACCGCAGCCGGTAGCCACAGTGTCGCCTGCGGTTGCAGTCTGCGGCCCGTCTCGGAATTGTACCTTTAGGTAGGCCCAACACTTATACTTTGGAAGAGGTAAGTTGATGACATTTTTAGCATAGTGAAAGCAGGTAAACAAGAAGTGGATCAATATTTAGACCATGTGAATTCCATTCATGCTAAGATGAAATTTACATGTGAAGTGGAGAAGGCCAGGTTGTTGTAATTTTTGGATGTCAAAGTGGCGTTGAGATCCGATGGCTCACTATCGCAGTGTCTATAGAAAACCAACACACACAGATAGATACCTGCATGCGATCAAACAGCACCAGCCTAGACACCTACAATCCATTATGACAGCATATGAGCTCTGTGAACCTGAGCATTTGAAGCTTACTTTATCATGTTCAGGAGGTACTTAGAAATAATGGTTAAAAGGTATCATTAAAACAACTGCGACCAACGATGAGGAAGTGTAGGAGTCCAGGGGTAAACTGACATCCCGCATTTTGCCTTATTTGAAAGGAAGGAGTAATGGACAAGGTCGGTTCCCTATTGAGAAAGTACTTCATACCCTCTGTCTATATTCCCGGTTCCAAAGTAAACAGTGTATTGCGCACACCAAAAGATGTCTTGCCCATACGAACTCCGAGCGACTATAAAGTCGGCTGCAACTGCGGTAGTTCGTATATAGGCCAAACGCAGCAGACTATTGCTGAAAGGTTGACCCTTTGAACACATCGCCTCTGTGAAAAACCAACAAATAACTAAATCGGTGATCGCAGAACATTTTCTCTAAGGGGGCACTAATCAGTGGATTGAGTTTCGCAATACGCAAGTCCTCTCCACGGATTGCCACTCTTACTCAAGAGTGGTGTGTGATGCCATTGAAATCAAGAAACACAACAATTTCAATCGGAAAGACGGTTTCCAATTATCAGCGACATGGAATTCAGTAATAAATATTACAGAGATGAGCGGTCGCCAGAATACGGACGCGTCTGTCGGCCTTCGGTTTACCTCTTACAAACAATATTAAAATTAAGCTATGTACTATATTTCTGGAATCTGGACGTAAACTAATATTTACCAATTTACTATTGCTCCAAGGTCATAGCAGCCAAGCCATAAACCCCCCCGCCCCCCCAAATGATGAATAATATTTATTTCAATTAATTTTATTGTCATAATACCTATTTATTTACATTTCAAACGTAAGTTTGTAAACTAGTATGCTTGACTATCAATAACATCCGGGAAAAGGCTCGTGTCGATTTTTTCTAAGAACGAATTTAATTTTTCTTTCCATATCCTCATTATACAAAGCTTTGCATCTTTCGTGGTTTACCCTACGTCTTGTCTGTAACAGATGAAAAAACAAATTTACATTAACTTCTTGCAAATTTATTTACTAACTCATCCTAAATATTGCACGTCAATAAAAATTACTTGGAATGGCTTTTCGTAATATCGTGTGAGTCGAAATTGCTCTAAAATTCCTTCTTTTCCCAATATCCTATTAATAAGCCTGCAAGCGTCGTCTACATTATTATTTTTCACGAATACTGTTCGCGCTATGAATTGTGGATGTTTGTTGGCTAACAATCTTGTTGTAAGAAACATTATAGAATGAAAATCTTAACAGCAAAATTATTTTTCAAGATTTTTGGAAAAAATGAAATACAATGCAAAGAAATGTCAAGTCTTGACATTTTTTTTTTGTTTAGTTCTTCCTTTTAGGAAAGGCAAAGGAAACTAAGTCCATACAGCCTAGTCTTCAGTAAGATTCAAATTAACGCGAAACAAAATAGAACAAAAACAAACTGAAAGACACGAAACTTTGTGAAACAAAAAGAACAGACATAAGAAGACAACAAAATATTTATAACAACCAATAAATATACAAACAAACTAAACAACACGAAACAATATTCTACGAAACTTTGTACAAATAAAACAGCAATAGAACGTTAACCAAGAGGTCAACAACCTTATACCCATCTTCAAATTAGCTTTTCAGAATTGTTCTATTGTTCTGTGATTATATGTCACCGATAGTGGATACAATAAAATTATAAATTGGCTTGAAACAGTCTGAACAGAACAGCATAGTAAATTTTGAACGGAGCGCGGGATTGCAGCATGATTTTTAAAAATTTCTAAAAGAGAGTTAATCAAAGACAGTCTTTGGAGGCCAAAACTAGAGCAATGAAGAATAATGTGGTCTAAGGTTTGATTTTCATTAGTGTTACAAAAGTTGCATAGCGGTGATGACAAAATTTTTATTTTATGTAAATGAGCGTTAAAACGACAATGACCAAATCTAAGTCGACAGATGATGGTATAAAATTTTCTACCAGAGTATAAAGAACCCCTAACAAACCATGGTTTAGAAATTTTTTTATTTATTTCGAAGTACCATTTTCCTTTAATTTGAGTTATTTCGTGCCACATTTGCTGAAATTCTTTAACCAATTTAGTTTTTACTGGTGACAGAATGTCTGAATCTGGCAGAGGTATATTTTTAGTTGGAAGTCGAAGAAGACTGTTAGTAATGGTCCTGGCTAAGTAGTCTGCTTCTTCATTGCCCTTAACTCCTATATGTGATGGTGTCCAGACAAATACTATATCATATTGTTTTAATTTTAATTGATAATATTTCTCGCGAATGGTGTGTATGATGTAATTGGATAACGTGGAAAATTTTGGGTTACCTAATGCTTTAAGAGCGCTCATACTATCCGATATAATAAGCCATTTAAAGTTATTGACCTGTTCCTCAATGAAATCCAGCGCCATGGATAAAGCTAGACACTCTGCAGTAAAAATACTAGCATTATCAGGAAGTTTAAACCCAATACCTTTTTTAGCTGAGTAATCATAGAGAGATGATGAAACTGAGTTAGTGTTTTTGGCTCCATCTGTATAGACTTGCCGGTGACAACTCCATTTACTAAGCAATCCGTAAACATCCTCTTTAAATTTTAATGACATATCTATACAAATTTGAATGGGACAAAATTTTGAATTATAATCATGTTGATAACATGTCCAAATAGAAGACGAATACATATTATTTTGTGACTGAATATTAATATTTTCTGAAAAATCTTTCATTAAATAGAGATTGTGACTGTTTCTTAATGTAGAGTTGTGTTTTAACTTCTTTAGAAGAAGATTGCTATTGTTTGATGAAATTCGTAGAATAAATCTGGTTGCTAAATATTTAAATCGAAGTGACAATGGAGGTATATTACACTCTATTTGCATAGAAATTATGGGTGTGGAGCACATTGCTCCAGTGATAATACGTAAACATTTATTTTGAATTTTTTCTAACTTGTCTACTAAATATTGGGAATGGGCGAAACACTGAAAACCATATTCAAAATGACTCCTCACTAGAGATTTATACAGCAACAACAAAATTTTGGGATCAGCTCCCCAGTATACCCCTGTCAATGCCTTAAGTATATTAGCAGCTTTTAATGCTCGGTTTATTAAGCAATCAACATAATTATTAAATTTATTATTATTTTGAAAAAGTACACCTAAAAATCTAACACTGCTTTCAACTGACAGAACATTATTATTATACAAAACAGAAATATTTGAAGAAAGGTTTATTTTTTTTAGAAAAAATTACAACTTTACTTTTTTCAGAGTTGACAGATAAATCAAGACTGTCAAAGTATTGATGCAATTCCTGGAGTGCTAAATTTAGCTTTGCAATCAAGATTGATACGTTATTTCCTGAGCAATACACAACAAGATCATCAGCAAATTGAAGATTTTGTACTTGAGTGCCTAATACAACATTCATCTTATAAATATAAAGAATGTAAAGAAGAGGACTTAAAATTCCACCCTGAGACACGCCTTTATAGGAGTATCTTGGACCATACAAATGATTGTTGTATTTAACAAATAATTTCCTACCACCTAGAAAACTAAAAATCCAGTTTACAAGCTTGCTCGGGATTTGTAAAGTTTTTAAAATACAAGAAAGAACATTCAAATTGACATTATTAAAAGCGCCAACGACGTCAAAGAAAACTGAAGCTAAATATTGATTTTGTGATAAAGTATTATGAATATCCAGGCAGAAGTGACTCAAACTTTCTTTAGCGGAACGACCACGGCGGAAACCAAACTGATTAGATGGTAAGATATTATTGCTTTCTATGAAAAATTCCATCCTTTGTTTTATCAGCTGTTCAATGATTTTACCAAAACATGATGATAGAGTAATAGGACGATATGAATCGACGTTATTGGCATCTTTGCCTGGTTTCAGAATAGGTATAAGACAATCAGTTTTCCATTGTTCAGGGATAATAGACTTCTCCCAGAGTAGATTAACTAATTCTAAGAGTTTAAACAAACTATCTAAGTTTAATAATTTAAACATTTTGTATGATATCCAGTCTAAACCAGTAGCTGTATCTTTTCGAGATTTTAATGCAGCTTTTAGTTCAACCATTGAAAACCTTTGGACTAGGTAAGCATTTTCAGAATGGTCTGGATTTGTGTGTAAAGTTGGCTTGTTACTAACTGTATCAGGTGTGTATTTATTAAGAAAGTTTTGGATTATTTCAGTGTTTAGGGTGTTAGAACTTGTGCTATTTGATTTAAATTTTCGCATTTTGGACCATACTAGACTCATAGGAGTCAATCTAGATATTGAAGAAGAAAAATTTTCCCAGGAAATTCTTTGTTCCATCTTCAGAGTTCTTTTTTTTATTGCTTGAGTATGTTTGAAGTTAATGAAATTTTCAGTAGTCGGATTGGTTTTGAACTGAATATATGCTTGCTTACTAGAATCTACAGCTTTGGCACATTTATCGTTCCACCACACTAACGTTTTACTTTTTTTTAAATTTAAATAATTGTTTGTTGGAGCATTTTTGTAACAAAAACTGTTATTACAACAGTTGTTATTACAAAAATGTTGACCATTTGATTTATTTTTTAAACATTGAGTTAAACATAGAGCCTTATTTACAGCTTCTGTAATAGTACTACAGAAGTTGTTATAACTTGATATGGGATCTAAATAATCTACAGTAAACTCAGTCAGCGATTCGTTGACACACTTTTCATATAATTTCCAATCCACTAATTTCAGGTTCGCATGAGGACTAATATTACAAGAATCCAGAGTAGGATGGGAAACAGAACTAACATTGTATTTTGTGAGTGTGGGAAGGTGATAACTGCCTAGTGGCGAAGAAAATACCTGCCATTCACAATCAAGCGATAAAGATGCAGACACCATTGTTAGGTCAAGTGCATTAGGTCTCCAAATATCTGATCCTACTGTTGTGGGTTGACAATCATTTAAGAGAATTAGATTGTTATCGTCAATTATATCTACTATATCTTTTCCACGACCATCCGAACGACTACAACCCCAGGATGTATGGAGTGCATTGAAGTCTCCAGCAAGAATCAATGGTTTTGGAACAGACTGCAACAAGTTATTTAATTTATTTTTATCAAACCTTGGCATACAATTTTTTGGACTATACAAACTGATTATAGAAATAGATTTTTTATTTATTTGTATTTGTACAGCTATGTTTTGTATAGAATCATCAAACAATGTATCGAATTTTTTATATATTAAGCTTTGATGTATTATAATAGCAACTCCGTTGTGGTCATTTCCACAGTCATTTCTTATAACATGGTAGCCATTTATGAAAAATTTATGGTGGGTGGGTATGTATGGTGGTTAACCACGTTTCAGAAATTAATGCTATGTGAATAAAATTGTCATAAAGAAACTTTTTGAATTCTTGTTGATTGCTTAATAAACTTTGTGCATTCCACTGTAATATGTTTAAGTATTGGGTGAATTTGAAGGTGTTTGTTTTTTATGCTGAACTGTTTCTTTTATATAATTTGTAACACTTTGTGAGTTAATTTTGATATTATCGGTTTTATTTAATGTAATTATTTTAATAAGTGTTTCTGTAAGTAAGCTGAGTGCCTGCTCATTTGACAAAACCATGTTAATTAATTGTTGGCTGTCATGTACTGTACTTAATGTCGGGAAATGTTCATCTTTGTTAAATAAATTGGAATATGTCGTATGTGTATATTTATTTTTATTTTCCTGTATTTTTTTTCTTTTGATGGGGCATTGTCCTGAAATCGATATGTGGTTTCCAGAGCAGTGAACGCACATGGCTTTGTCCATTGGTGTTGTACAATCTTTATATGAATGTTCTAGTGTACATATAGAGCACCTTTGGCTGTTGTGACAGTATTTGGCAAGATGTCCAAATCTCAAACATTTAAAACACTGTTTAATTTGTGGGATATATGGCCTCACTGGTATTCTCCACATTTTAATGAGGACATGCTCGGGGAGACTGGTTGATGTTGCGAAAGTGATTGCAACTGTTTGAGTTGGAACTAATTGAAACTTGTCGTTGATTTTCGTTTTGCGCATTATGCGCCTGACACAAACAATTTTTTTAGTACTTGATATGGCTTTAAAAATTTTTTTGTTCGACATATCTACTGGTACAGAACTGATGACACCAGTCAATTCTGTACTAGCTGCGGGAATGGTGGCTTTTAAGTTTTGTTCCCGTAAAAATGTACTATTGTCCAAAAAGGCGTTAGCAAAATTTGGTCGATCAAAGACAACACCAACTTTGTATTTATTAATTTTCTTCAAATACTTCGTACCTTTGACAAATCGTGTGAAGAGACTACTTAGATACATAATATCTCTCGATCCGATGCAAGTTTCGTTGGAACTTTCAACAAAGACAATAAATTCACTGCCATTTGTGCTGTCCTCCGGGTATCGTCGACTGTAGTCGTTTACCCTATACGGTGTGTATTTGTCGATCTCATCGTCGACAGCGGGAGACAAATATTCAGAGTCACTGGTGTCTGACTCCACCAATGTAGGTGTGCCGCCGGAATCTGCTTTTTTTCTTTTCTTCGTCATTGTTGACAAAATACATGAAAAAACTCACCAAAATAAGAAGGAAGTTGAAAATATATACACAAACTTACGAATACTATACAATATGTTACAATTAACTATTATTTGTCAATAAAATAAAGAAATTATTTAAAATGCCGCCAGATGCCTTGAAGTGCTCCCGCGCTTTTTTTCTCAAGTCTTGACAAGTGTAGTTGGCACACAGACAGAACACATATACCAGAGCTGAGGCGCGTTCAGAGCCTTCGGGCGAAGTACAACTTTTCGCTCTAACCCCGTTCAATGCCTTCGAGCGTGACAACCGGGTGAAACAACCGCCCGTTCAAGACCTTTGAGTGTCGGCGCGAGTTACAACCGAACAACCATCGAATTTGATGGTTGTAAAACGCTCTGACGTTTATAACTGAAATACTCTTACGTGATTGGATGATATTGGCGGCCATATTCTATAATGTCATCTACTAGAAAGATAGAGAAATAAAAAATCATGTGAAAGAGGGAGATAAGAGATTTGGTTGCTGCAATCCGTTCAACGCCTTTGAGCGAGTTAAAAAACAACCGGACAACTACACCCAGAGGCGCTGAACGCGCCTCTGCGTTCAGAACCTACACTCGAGTGCACTCCGAGGTCCGAGTGCACTCTGACAGCAACCGACCCGTTCAGAGCCTCTGGGTAAAAAACGCTCTGACAGGCGGTTAGTACACTCTGTGCCCGTTCCGAAGCTTCGAGTGATGCAACCAAACAACCATCTCGAACGTGGGGTGAAAAACACTCTGACAGATTTTATGTCAAAGTCGATGTCAAAAATACGCTAATTATTTATTATTTTATTAAATAACACTACTTTGAACTCTTTTAAGCCTAATACAAGGGAAATATAGTGGTTTCGATGTGTTGTAATTATTTTTAAGCAGAAAAATGGATATTGAGTGTTAATTTCATAGTAAGGATTAGTAATATTTTGCCCTTTGCTTGATCTTGATCGGCAAGACACAAACTAAAAAAAAAGATAGCAACCGACCCGTTCTGAACCTCTGAGCGAGTGTGAAAAACACTCTCGGTTGCATTACTCTGACCCTCGGAACCATTGCTCGGAACGCAACTCCAAGTTGGCACTTGCTTGACAGACGGTGACATGACTCTCCACAAATTAATAAAACTACTTAATGGCTGTGTCTATTCGGACAGGGGGGGGTTATTGTCTAACCCTTTAGCTCCACATGCGCCTATCGTCCCGAAGCTTCGTGCTATGATAACGCGATACACGCAGATGGGTCCAGTCCTTAGATCTAAGGTCCAGTCATATTCGGCTATCGTCGAGAATATTCGGGCTTTGTGTGCGTTATCGGGCGTGTGGCGGTACATCAAAGGGTTTTAGCGTGCTAACTATTCGCGCTGCGTGGTCACTCTATATGGCCTTATTACATTACACGATTTCTCGGACCCTGTCGGCAGGGACGGGTAGTGTAATAAGAAACAGGAAGGCAGGGTTCCTAAATAGGGCGACCGACCTCCCTGTCTCCCTGCCACGCTGTAGATCGTGTACGGAGCTCATGCTCAGTTCAGCCGCGTGGCCGCGAGCGCAGCGTTTACACGTCGATTTAAATTGCTAGTGCGTTTAGGTGCGGAGTATAATTTTTATTTCGGGGATTTTATTTATTTTATTTTATTGAAGTTTATAGGGATATGCCTTATCTTTGGAAAAAGAACATAAAGACTACTCAAATAGAGATATGAGAAGCGATGGCTTTAATGTACACTTCAAATATATAAAAAAATACAAAATACTAAGTATTTGAATATTTGACAGTTTTACTCTTAGCTGAGGCGCGTTCAGCGCCTCTGGGTGTAGTTGTCCGGTTGTTTTTAACTCGCTCAAAGGCGTTGAACGGATTGCAGCAACCAAATCTCTTATCTCCCTCTTTCACATGATTTTTTATTTCTCTCTCTTTCTAGTAGATGACATTATAGAATATGGCCGCCAATATCATCCAATCACGTAAGAGTGTTTCAGTTATAAACGTCAGAGCGTTTTACAACCATCAAATTCGATGGTTGTTCGGTTGTAACTCGCGCCGACACTCAAAGGTCTTGAACGGGCGGTTGTTTCACCCGGTTGTCACGCTCGAAGGCATTGAACGGGGTTAGAGCGAAAAGTTGTACTTCGCGCGAAGGCTCTGAACGCGCCTCTGTAAATATTTTTTGACCCACATTCTCCTTTTTAACCGACTTCGAGGTTCTATGTTCGACTGTATCTATTTTTTTATGTATGTTCACCGATTACGCCGCCATTTGTAGACCGATTTTCAAAATTATTTTTGTAATCGAAAGAGTACACTCCGGAGGTGGTCCCATTGTCACCATGTCATGATCTGATGATGGAATTCCGGGCAAATCGAGCGAAACCTTTATCAAGTGGGGCAATTTGGAGTTGGAATCCGGAATTACCGAGGTCAAATGCTAGCCGTCTACATGGAGAGAGGGACTCTATGATGAACTCTTTCTTCAAAAAACGGCTGCATCGAAAGTGGACCTGGAAAAGTCCAGATGGCATGACAAAAAATGAGATTGACTTCATCATGTCGACTAAGACCCGCATATTCAACGACGTCTCAGTCATCAATTCGTTTAACACGGGGAGCGATCACCGAATGTTAAGAGGTGCATTGAATCTTAACATAAAAGCGTAAAGGTATCGACTAGTGAAGTCGCTCCGTCCCGAAGCCATCCAGATCCAAAACCCCGAGCGCTTTCAACTCAGCTTTGATTGCCTGGAGGACTGCACACAGATGACAGGGTTGTGGAAGCTGTCCTTACGGTGGGTGCAAAGTTTTGCAAACCCAGCCATACTAAGCAAACAAGTAAGATCTCGGAGCCGACAGCTAAGCTGATGGAGGAAAGGCGTGGAATGGGTCGGCAGTCTTCTGAAGATGCTCGTCGGCGACTCAACAAACAGATCTCTATGTGTCTGACATACGCCGATTTACAAACCCAGCCGATTTGCTGCCGCCTATCAGAAACTTAACTTCTAAATACACATTTAAGTTAAAAATACGATCACATTTGCTAGAAGTACAGAAGTTAGGTAATTTAGCAAGTTGGTAGGCCTTTTACTTGTTTTATGTGCTGGTGCTGGTTCTACATAATATGCCTTTATAGATCTTTTTTATTAGTTTTTTGACCACTTTATGACTATTTTAATATACAACTTTATTATTTTGTATTACAAAATATTATTATTATAATGGGGGTAATTCTGAAGTTACCTGCACTAAAACTAAAACTAAAATTAAACATATAATTTTAAATTAGTTTTAGGTAATTCGTATTCTGAAACGCCGAACTCTCTTAACCGACTGTATTTGACAATTTCTTAAATTGAATACACAGATTATAAATACACCTAGTGCTGTAGAAAAACGGGATAATTTAGAAACATTAAAAACAGCTATATTCTACTAATTTTACTATCAGAAATTATTAATTTAAGATTTGATCGTACTTGTAAATAACAGAAAAGAAATTTTATTACTTATCATTCATTTTATTACAAAAGAAAAATTATTCGACATTTATCCTGCGATTGTGATGGCTTCGCGCCTATGCCTTGAAATAAAAAAAATTACGTGGTAGTCTATAGTTGTATAGATAGGTACTTCGTGACTTCCTCTGAATTTTAAAATTGCGTATTTTGTTTCATTAGTAATTTTTGTTTTCTTTTCACAACAACCGCTGTTATTTATTGCAAATAATAGTAATTGCTAGGCAACAAATTTTAGATAGGCATACTTCTATCTGCAGATAGAATATTAATTTCTGTTGTAAGAGTAAATACATACATACATAACCTACCTATCATCTAAATGTCAGTAGTATTAGACTACTTGGGAACAAACAAATTACAACTCACGACTTGGCAATTGATGCTATAAAAGCCTTTCCTTATAAATGCCATAACAACCAATTCATTATCCATTTGGCAAGTTGCACAAAAAAAATTGACTTCGGTAATGTTAGAAAATCGTTAAAAAGTAACAACATAAATTTAGACGGCACCTAAAAGTTCACCTCCTAAAATTAGTTTGACATATTTAAAATTATAGAAAAAATTACATTTAGGAAGCATGTCAGAATACGAAAATAACATCTAACACTAAATTGAGTAGTTTAGTAACGTCACTCTTAATTTTAGAGTTAACTTGTGAGTTCTGAATACCAAACGGTGATTGACATTTCTATCTCTAATTTTACTTAGTTATAGTTTTAGGTGGTCGCTTCAGAATCACCCCCAATGTATATTCAATTTTAGTCACACTTCCTAATGACAGTCAAACACATTTTGCATGCTTGGTCTGTACGTAAAAATAATTTCTCTCGGAACAATCACTAAAGCATAGAAGGAAGATTAAAACAAGAATCAATTGTGTGCTATTTGTCTCTTTCTAACATACGGCACAAAACTGTGTAAATGTAAGAGATGAGTAATATTTGTCTTTTGGCATATCACAAGGTGGTCAGTATATGAATTGATTGAATTGTCATTTTGGTTAAAAATTAAAATTGGTTAAAAATATATAACACGGCTAAATTCTATAGTACCTTGTATCGAAGATAGACCATCCGAGTTTGAACTATTTGAATTGTTCGTATAATATTTGTTTGTGCGTCCCGTGGCTAGTAATATTTTGATGATAGTTTATTAATATTTAAGTGATTAGAAAGCAAGAATTTTTTAGGTATTTACAAATAGTGTGTGTTTGTGCACTCCGTAACACAATGTCTTGTGTAGTTTGGGGCTGCAAGTCTCATTCGTCGCGAAAGGAAAACAATCAAAATTTATTGACCTTAAATTGGCATGTTTTCTCATATTGTTACTTGAATGTGAGCTAATAAGTACACTTATATACATATGAAATATCGCTGAATCATTTTGTAGAAAAACAATACGTAATATTAACTTCACTTTTATGTTTTAGCGATTTTTAGAAAATTACTTTGAGGTTTTCTTGATCATGCGTAGTGTTATAAAATTTTGTCGATATTTTTATTTTACAGATTTCCTAAAGACAATGTATAAAAAACATAATATATGGATAAAGTCAGACGAAATTGGAGTCCAAGAAAGCATAGTCAAATTTGCTCTAGATATTTTCCATCAGATTAATTTTGTATGTACCTACTTAGTAGTAAAACTATGAAATGGAGACGAGAAGTTATTTAATGAAAGGAAATCTTTAAACTAAAATATTATTTATGAAAATAGAAACGTATTTATTTTCTTAACTATTTCTTTAAGGAATCCTTGACACGGATGCCAAGAACAACCAGTTCAGATGATTTTGTTTTCTAAGAATTAAAATATGTATTAGATCAAGATAAGAACTTGAAAGAGTCAAAAAGGTAAAATATCAAAACGCCGCCTTCGGAAAATTTACTTTCTAACTAAGCCCGGCCGCACATGAAGCGTAATAAATCTATCGAAAAATGTCTTAACAATAAATTATGGTCAAATGTTAATGTTTTTAGTTTAATTTCCAAGCATAATTATGTACAAATAGTAGTTTTAGCATTCACGAATTTATCCAAGGTTCAAAATCCATGAGGGTTAAATTTTCGGGTAAGTAAATTAAATATGAGATTAACCTCAAGTACCTCTAAGCGATGCGATAAAAAATGAATTAAATCTAAGCGATGAAATAAAAGCAGTGTCTCTTCGATTTCCTTCCTATAGAATTTGTGAATCTCTGCAATAGAAAAATTTCAACATTTTAGATAACGGGAAATACCCGTCACTTAAATAGTCCAAATTTTAGGGTTCCGTACCTCAAAAGAAACACTATAGGATCACTTTATTGTCCGTTTGTCTGTCAAGACTATCTTGGAAACGCGTGAAGGTATCGAGTTGAAATTTAAACCATATAATTACTCTGTTCTACACTAACAAATTCTAGTCCCTTGAAGATGTGAAAAAATCAAACTTCTTACGTTAACAAAAAAGATACGGCCGTTTATGTCGCCAAAAACGTATATTTGGACATTCTCACGGGCATCAAAATGTATAGGGTACTTTTCGTTGATCTAGCTAGAACTATGAAATTTGTGAAGTTATATAGTCTTACACTACAAGTCAGGGAAAATCTCAAACACCACATTTGTAATTAAATCATAAAAAATTTAGTCTCTATTTAAAGTATAACCTACAATTTTATACGGGACCCTCGGTGGGTGAGTCCGACTCGCACTTCCCGCTTTTAGTCTCATGAACGGCCAGCCTGACCATACCAAAGAGACACAGCAGCTATTAGCTGGATAAGTTACCTACATAAGAAAATCTACCTTTAATTATTTATGTTATATTTCTCGTAATAAAGACATTTTAGTATTAGGGATCTATTAAATACCTACATAATATAATTATACATTCGTTGCTTCGTCCTTTGAGATTAGGTAATAATTGTAGTAACACGTATCATGTCGCCTTTCATCCACTAAGTTAAAAGTAGGTATTCACACTTTTTTTTTTTGATGGTGGTACACAAACCTTCCTAGAGACACCAACCATATAGTCGCTCATTCGCGTTTTAGTGCTTCGCCGATCACCACGTATCCTACTTAATTTCTTAGAAAACGTTACTATGCCGAAACGAAGTCATAAGGAGGAAGATAGTGATTACTTACGCAAGAAAATAAGAAAGATAGAAATGATGTTAAAAAAGCGCGAAAAGCGTACGCGCAATCGAATAATTTCAAACAATAGTAGCTCGTCGTGCCCAGCCTCACCGGCGGTGGCACTTCTGACGCTATCAGGAAACGAAGGTACGCAGTTGTTAAATAATATTATACTTATTTATTAAAAGTGGTTAACATTTGTATCACTTAATGTGATGTAATGTGTTCCTATATTTATATGGGATTATTTCATAACGAAAGACCACCACTGGTTTTTAATATTGTGTAGTGTACATCTATACGGGGATGTTACCGGCACAAAATATTATACCTGATAATATTAAAGTATCTGCCTGTTATCTATAACAGATAATCTTTAGTGATGTGTATATCTATATGGGATATTACCTACCGTCACAAATAATTACCACTGGTATCTTGTATGTAGTGTACATCTATGCGGGATGTTACCGTCACAATATTTTTTATGTACTGTGTACATTCTATATGTTATGTTAACTTCATGACTAATAAAGTATGTGAACATTTTAATGGAATGTTGCCTTTTAAAGTTTCATACGGCACTAAAGGGTTTATTCTCACAAACATTGGTCGTTGATATACAACCGCATTTAAAAAATTAAGCAGCTGTTATGGATATCTGACAAAGGTGTATTCTTCTGTGTCATATGTATTTTTGGACACACAGTTACCTGTATGCGACACAAACGTATTGCAGGTGAAAGTGAAGTGCAATCAGAGGTCGACAGTCTCGATTGTAGAAGAGATCAATTCAGATCCATCCACTTCTATGGCTGCAACTGCGCAACAACAGCTTTACAGCCTTTAGATTCTACCGAACTACCTGCACATGTAAGCAGTGAACCAGTTCGTGTTGAATTGGATGAAGAGATTTTAAGTCTTTTGGGTGAAACACCCTCCCGAAAAAAATAATAAAAAAAATAAACACACCAAAGATGAACCCCGAGATGAAGGCAACCTTATCGGAAATGCTTGTTAAGAAAGATAAAGCATTAGAAAATAAACAAATACAGCAGGCAGTTGCTATATCTTGCATTGGTGACGCTCGGACCACATTATTTTCTTTAGAACATAAAGACCAGTGAGTCTAAAAACTGTTAATCGAGGCCAGCCGTTTAATGTGCGATGCACAACATACCGAGTCAAAAAACAAGACGCCTTTTTATTTGCTCAGCACTAAAAAATGACATAAAGGAGCAACTGTACAATGCAAAAATTGACAGTTTTCTATTTGGGGGAAAATTAGCCGACAATCTCAAAGCCGCAAAGGCGATATCGAAGTCTGGTGCTGTGATAAAGATTATTTCATCAACCAAGAAAACGCTTGCAGCGACAAAACCAAAGCAACCTTTAAATCGTCATTTAAACCAGAAGCCTCCGCTACCGAGGTCCAGGCAGGTGGGAGCACCGCGGAGGACGGAGCTGGCACCGCGCCCGCCGCGACAACAGCAGCTGCCGCGACCGCCGCCTCGCTCGCAGCAGCACCTAGGCCCACGTTGCTGGATTCGGTATGTTCAGCAGGTCGTTTAAGTAATTTTTACGATAATTGGCTACTCTTAACTGATGACCCGGTTATATTATGATGGATAAGATCCCTTTTTTCCAGACCTATTCATAAATTATGGGAACCTAAACTGCCGACCTTGTCAACTTCTGAATCTTTACAATATAGAGTGGCCATTACTGAAATGATTGATTCAGGAGCTATTTCACCTTGTCAACCAAGTGAAATAAACAGTTCTTGTCCAGCTATTTTATTATTAAACAACCAATATGTAAAAACAGATTACAGAACTACAATGAAATTAGTTTCAAAAAACAGTGTCATGGCCACCATAGATTTAAAAGATGCCTATTTTTTAATTTTAATCCACCCAGCTCATAAAAAATATTTTGGGTTTATATCGAAGATAAACTATACGAATTTAACGTTCTTCCCTTTGGCCTTAACACCGCACCATTTGTAGTAACAAAGTTGCTTAAGACGGTGATGTACTTACTTCGATCCTTAGGCCATATATATGTGTACCATTTTCTTAGACTATATTTGTGTCATTGCTAGGGATTACCAAAAATGTCTAGCAAATATTGCTGAAACTAAAAATATTTTAGTCCTTTGGATTTATTATCAACATTGAACGACATGGTTAGCGCTGAGGTCGAGTGATCGCCTACTGCGCAACGGGTCGCGGGTTCGATTCCCGTACGGGACAAATATTTTGTATGGCCTACAGAAATTTGTTCCGGACTGGGCGTATCCGTATGTGCATGTGATATACTATGTTTGTAACTGCACCCACGACCCAGGAGAAAATCCTAGTGTGGGGCGACGTTTAAAAAAAAAAAAAAAGCTGTATGATTCCTAACACTAGTTGTAGGTTTTATAATAGACACGAAAAAATTTCATATATGTTTATAGTACATAGGATAAAAGAAATATTATTAAAAAGGGAATTGCTTTATTATCAACATAAGACAAATTGTAAAATTCGACGTTTCGCTCGACTGCTGGGACTCCTCACCTCATCCTGCCCAGCAGTAAGTATGGTTGGTTGAATACCAAACAAATGGAGAGATGCAAATACCTTGCTTTATGCAATAACAATAGCTACAACAATTGCAAACAGATTTTTCCTGGTGGAAAAATTCCATTGATAAAACATTTAATCCTATTAGACAAGACTATTACAATATCGAATTTTTTTCGGATGCGAGCAAAAAAGGTTGGGGGGTAGCATGCGGTGAGGAGACCGCTAGTGGACAATGGAGTATAGAGGAATAATCCAAACACATAAATTATTTAGAACTTTTGGCCGCTTGTCTAGGCTTTCAAATATTCGCAAAAGAAGAAATTGTCTAATATTATTGCGCATTGACAACACAACTGCTATTTCGTATATCAACCGCATGGGTGGAGTTCGATTTCCACACCTTACTGATATAACCAGGTAACTGTGGCAGTGGTGCGAACCTAGAGGTACATTTGTGTTTGCTTGTTACATAAGCTCTAAAGATAATATAATTAAATAGCAGATGTGGAGTAAAGAAAATCTCACCCTGATACTGAATGGGAGCTAAAAAATCATGCATTTAATCAAATTCTAAAGGCGTTTTGCAAGCCTGACATAGATCTTTTTGCCTCTAGAGTCAATAAAAATGCAACTTGTATGTTTCTTGTAATAAATAAGGATCCAGATTAACGTGTTCAGGGGCTATGGCGGTAAACGCTTTTACCTTGAATTGGAAACATCTTTCATTTTATGCATTTCCGCCTTTTGCTGTAATATTAAAAGTTTTACGAAAAATAATAACCGATCAAGCTGAGGGAATAGTATCGTTGTTCCCTTCTGGCCTACACAACCCTGGTTTCCTTTATTCCAAGAGCTTCTTTGTTCAAAGACTGTACAATTACAGCCCTTCAGATAACGTTTTGTTGTCTGTTTCTAACAGCCTGCCCAAGCTCACATTGATAGCAGGGAACTTATCCGAAAGGCACTTCTGAAGAGGAGCGTACCACCGTCATCCTTAGACATCATGATGGCTTCCCTGTCAAAAAATTCCATCAAAGAATATTATTCGCAATACATCGCTGGGTAAATTATTGTACAAAAAAAAAAAGAAAATATGAAATAAAAAGAAAGTATGAAGCATCAACTTTCTCCGCAGGTTATTTATTTTCTTATACAAATATTTTATTCGGGTTTACAATATGGATGATTAAAATAATAGTCATCGCTCTGCTCTATCTTTGATTTTGGGATCGAGAGTAAGGTCGAATGACCGCATTACAAGACTGTTTAAGGGTTTTTCAGACTTCGTCCTCCAGCCCCTAAATATGTTACATTACCTGGAATCCTTCTCTAGTTTTAGATTACCTGTCAAAAGCTTATCTAAATACCACGTTGAGTTTAGAGCAATTGTCAAAGAAGATTGCAACACTTCTTGTACTCGTAACAGCACACATAGTACAGACGATTGCAAAAATAAAATTAGATAACATAATTATTAGAGATCAAGTAATTATTATTAAAATTAAAGATTTGATTAAAACATCACGTCCATGATCAAATCAACCAAATTTGTGTATTCCATTTTACAAAGACCGCCCACAGATTTAATTATTTATTTAATCTTTATTGCACTTAAAAACAGTATAAAGGGCGGACTTAATGCAACAAGACATTCTTTACCAGTCAACCGAGCGGAAAGTAAAAAAAAAAAAAAAAGACATTTTGATAAGTTTCAAAAGACTACATTAGGTAGTATCTTCCAATACAATCAGCAAGTGGATTAAGGACACCTTATTAACTAGCGGAATTTATATTTCAATATTTTCTGCCCACTCCGTCAGACATGCAGCTACCTCAACGGCGCATAGGCAGCAATACGCAGGACTGTAGGGGGGAGTGGCAGCCAATGTGTTTGCTAATTATTTCTATAGAAATATTCAACCAGATGAATCTAATAGTTTTGCATTGGTTATCCTTAATAGCTAACATTATGCCAGTAAATAATTGATATTATTTGTTGGTGCCTTGATTCCTTTATAGATTTGATTTTTTTGGTTACAGAATGAATATCATAATATATTTTAATTATTATTTGGTTTTAATATTTCACTTGCTTTCAAAATCTACAAATATTACCTAATCTCAAAGGACGAAGCAACGAATGTATAATTAGTGATTAAACGAACTTACCTGAAGTGAAGTTCTATCATAATTATACGAGTTGCTTCGTCCGAAGAGATTAGGTCCCTCCCTCCCAATATGCCCCCTTTAAAGTGAAATATATAGGTTTTGCGGGACTTTCAACTAAATGAGCGACTATATGGTTGGTGTCTCTAGGAAGGTTTGTGTACCACCATCAAAAAAAAAAAGTGTGAATACCTACTTTTAACTTAGTGGATGAAAGGCGACATGACACGTGTTACTACAATTATTACCTAATCTCTTCGGACGAAGCAACTCGTATAATTATGATAGAACTTCACTTCAGGTAAGTTCGTTTAATCACTAATTATCGACGTTGAAACTAGGTGAGTGATGAGCACGACATCACTGGGAGAAGAACTGACAAGCGAGAATTAGTGACGACCTACAAAATTTCGAAACATCTTGCATATACGTGTCTCTGTCTAACTTCTATTAGCAGCGTCTAATGTCAAAGTGAGTCAAATATATTAAGTTCAGTAGCTATTTTTGCTAGGTTTCTATGTAATTTCTGCTAACCACGCTCATCTCCGGGTGATGGCTGAAAATCAGTGTTTTGTCTTCGGGCAAAAGATTACACTGAGCCTTGACCCTACTTGCTACTGCACACATGTACATTCGTCCAAATGTATTCTTTGTACTTTTGTTTTGTTTTTCTATACTTAATGTACCTATGTTACCTTTTTTTTTTACTAAACTGAATAGTTTGCGCGAGAGACACGTCCAAAGTGGTAAAATGTGTGTGTCCCCCCCTGTAACTTCTAAAATAAGAGAATGATAAAAAATTTTCGGGGGGAAATGCGTAACCGCACCGTACCCGCCGTTGGCTAGACGGCGAGATGTACCTATGTTACCTACTACTACAAGTTTATTTTTTAATTATCACAAAAAAAATTGTGTGCTTGTTCAGACAAGCAAACTGAACAACTTTCACTATGGCACCAACTTCGAAAGTTGTTCAGTTTGCTTGTCTGAACAAGCACACAATTTTTTTGTGATAATTAAAAAATAAACTTGTATATGTTACATACTTATTTGTCGCTTTAACCATTTGTATATGTGTGATGTAGCAATAAACGTATTATCTATCTATCTATTTAATACGGAACGTATTAAAGAGGCCATCAAGCAGAACAAGGGGTCCAAAGTGTTCGCAAGAGATCTGTCACTCGGTCAGAGTCTACTAACGAAGTTGAAGACAGAGGATGGCAGAGTCATTACATCCCGACCTGAGCTTATGGCCGAGATCGAACGCTTCTATGGACAGCTTTACGCAACATCACAGGCACCTGTTATTCAGGCTACAGACCCTAGAGCCAAATTTACCCGGCACTACACCGAAAACATCTCGAACGTTAGCCTGTACGAGATTAGTGTGGCTCTCAAACTGCTTATAAACAACAAGGCACCGGGTGATGATGAAGTTACAGCCGAACTCCTAAAAGCGGGTGGATACTAGTCCGGAAAGCGCTGCAGTGGCTATTTATCTCCGTCATACTCGAGGGCAAAACGCCTAAAGCATGGCGCAGGGGAGTGGTGGCACTCTTCTTCAAAAAGGGCGACAGGGCTCAGTTGAAGAACTATAGACCCATCACGCTCCTGAGTCATGTTTATAAGCTGTTCTCGAGGGTCATCACGAATCGTCTCGCACGCAGGTTCGACGACTTCCAGCCTCCCGAACAAGCCGGATTCTGAAAAGGCTATAGTACCATAGACCACATCCATACGCTGCGGCAGATTATGCAGAAGACCAAGGAGTATAATCTGCCACTATGCTTGGCGCATGGAATTATTACTCAAACAGGAATGAGCTCTTGCTTAAAAAAGTGTGCCGAGCGAGAGATAAATAACTGTACCGTTTGTCTCTTTCGTAAGTTTGTTGACCACAAATTCTACAAAATAGGGATTTTTTCTTAAAAACGATGACATTTAACCTGAAAGATGCTTTGGAAAATCATAATATGCTTAATAATCACGATTTTTAAGGAAGAGATCGCTTTTAGCGACAAGGTTGCCCTATGTACAATTAGTGTATTATTTATACGTTGACTTTAAGCTGGTTGGTGTTGTACAACAAAGAAATATTATATTCTATTATTTCAAAATGGGTTGCGCAAAAGATTTGTATATCTGCTTTTCAATACAAGATAGGTTTTATTAATATAATAATTATTTAAAAAATTATAGACATTATTATATTAAGAAGAAAAGAATTAAAAATATCAGTGTGAGTCGAATTGTTTCAACAATATTTAAAACTTTTGTAGTTTCACCAATATCTTGAACATAATGTTAATGCCAATTCTTTTTTCTAATAACTTTACATCACATCGTGTAAGCTAAACAATAAATAACTAATATAAATTACTTTTATTGAAAAATGTTAAAAATTGCGATATTATTTATTACTATGTGGTCACCCTACTACAATGACAACGAAAATTACTGACATTGACAAGGAATCGTTGTTGCAATATAACATTTTTTGAATACTACCACTAGAATATTTCCTGGACGTAAAATCATAGTGTTAAAATTATTAATAGTAGGCTAATATGATAATTTAATTTATTTCATGTTATAATTATCACAAAAAAAACAATTTAGGTATTTTGGGCGTTAAAAGTAATTAAAATAAACAATAATAAAAAATCTTCATCTACCAATAGTTGTTTCATAACTACTAAATTATAAAATATACAACAGTAGCAACACTGTGGGAAAGGGATAAAAGGTACAGTTATTGCTACCTCTCTCGGCACACTCTTTCACTTTCAAGTGAAAAAGTTTATTCACATAGAAATAAAGTCCAAATTTGAACAACAATATTTTGGAGAGCTCATTCCTGTTTGAGTAATAATTCCATGGCTTGGCGTTTGTGGACTATGAGAAAGCTTTTGATACTGTCGAGACCTGGGCCGTACTAAGATCACTCCAGAGGTGCCAAATAGACTATCGGTACATCCAAGTGTTGCAGTCATTGTACGAAAACGCCACCATGTCAGTCCGCCTTCAGGACCAAAACTCGAAACCAGTACGACTTCAGCGGGGTGTGAGACGGGGCGACGTTATATCGCCGAAACTGTTCACAGCTGCGTTGGAGGATGTATTTAAGCTTTTGGACTGGAGAGGACTCGGCATCAATATAAGCGGCGAGTAAATGACTCACCTTCGTTTTGTTGATGATATCGTAGTCATGGCTGAGACCGTGGAGGATCTAGGCACAATGGTCGAAGACCTCTGTAGAGTTTCCCAACAAGTGGGTCTTAAAATGAACATGGACAAGACTAAAATAATGTCGAATTCCCGTGTAGTACCCACTCCTGTGAATGTTGGGGGCTCTACGCTGGAAGTTGTTGACGAATACCTGGGGTAAATAGTCCAGCTCGGTAAGTCCAACTTTCAGAAAGAGGAAAATCGACGAATCCAACTCGGCTGGGCAGCGTTCAGGAAGTTACGCAGCATATTCTCGCCCCATCTACCGCAGTGTCTCAAGACGAAAGTCTTCAATTCGTGCGTGTTGCTAGTGATTACATACGGAACTGAGACGTGGCCGCTTACAATGGGTCTTATAAGAAGGCTCAAAGTCACTCAAAGGGCAATGGAGAGGGCTAACTTCGGGGTTTCTCTACGTGATCACATCAGAAATGATGAGATCCGTAGAAGAACTAGAGTTACCGGCATAGCCCAAAGAATTGCAAACCTTAAGTGGCAGTGGGCAGGACACATCGCTCGTAGGACTGACGGCTGTTGGGACAGAAAGGTCCTCGAGTGGCGGCCGCGTACCGGGAGCGACGATCTGGTGAAGATCGCGGGAAGCTGCTGGATGCGGGAGGCGCAGGACCGATCGGTATGGAGATCCTTGGGGGAGGCCTATGTCCAACAGTGGGCGTCTCTTGGCTGAAATGATGAACCAGCATCGTTTACTTCGTTTTAATAGCTTAAAGTATAATTTGACGAAACAAATGAGAGTGGATAAATATATTTAAAGATAATTATAAAAAATAGGGTTAAATATTGAACTTCCTACTTAAACTTTAGACCACCAACCGGTCGCATGCGACCGCTGTTACGTCACGCGCCATTAGCACACCCCGGACACTCCATACATCGTTCGCAAATAAATTACCTATTACTACTACTAATTAAGCAAACGACGTTTGTACACGCGCAAATGTGTGCGTGGAATCTAGTAGGGCTGAGCGCGTGGCTATCAATCGAAATGACACAAGTGCAGCGACTGCCTTCTCTTTTACCCGCATAGCGCTATCTCTGTTATCGGCCGGCGCTCGCGTCTACTCGATGAACGTGAGGTGTCGCCGCGCCCGATAAAAATAAATAACTAAAGCATCTGATTGTTCTGAGCGCGCGCCCTTGTTTATTTGTCAGTGATGTCTACAACGAAGTGCCGGGTGAAGTGAAGTAATTGAAATGAGTGCTGGGAGGTGAGTGGCCGTTCTGTACGTAGTACTATTAAGTATATCTTTTGTGCCATTAGTATGAACGGCACGACGTATCGGAAGCTTCTGTCACAATAGTATATGGCTACCCCTCAGAATAACAACTAATTAGTTGTTATTCTGAGGGCTACCCCACATAATAGGATATTAAGGGAATGAAAAAGGTGAGGGTAGTGTTAGGTTAATCCCAAGGAGAGACGATAACTTAGCATTCCACGCGTTTTGTTATTTTATGATGAAAGCAATTTTAACACTGTAACTCTTCTACTCCTACCCAAGAGGGAGAAAGAAAAGGTCCATATAGTTTCAATTACAATAACTATAATTGTAGATACACATAATAAATACAACGTAAAATTACAGTAGGTCGTGGGAACTAGAACTATATTTAGCATCCGAACTGTCCATAAATATCAATCAATCAACCACTGCCCTCAATTGATCCAGTCGTTGTCGAAGTCCGAAGTGGCGTCAGTTGTCCGATATCGGTAGGCTGCAAACGACCGAAATAGCGTTGGCCGTGATCAGGATTGCGTTGAAGGGTAGCCAGAAGGGTATAAATAGCGAAGGTTGAATCCCTGGAATAGTATTAAAACCAGACTTTTCACGACCATCCTACTTTCATAGTTTGACTGCAACATCAATCGATCCGTATGAAGCATTATTCGAAGCGGCTAAGATGGTGATGATTAGCAAAAAATAGTGATCCTTGATGAGGCAGTCAAACAGCAATAAATGAAATATATATACAACTAAAAATAATAAAAACTATGACAGAAAAATGAAACAACAATAAGGCGGGTGAGTTGAAAAACCTTAGCACCATATGATTTACGAATGACCAGCCGTAAAGCGATGATTAACTAAATGTTTAAATAAACTCTATACACGCATAAGTAAAACAAAACAAGTCTAGTCAATACTTATACAATATCCACTATTATTCCAGACTACTATTGCTTTTAATAATGCTCATCTATTAATGTCATGTCATTTAAGTATGCAGTTTGTGTAAAAAGATATCATATTATAACTATCGAAATATTGGTAATGACCAATTCTAAGACGACTTTTAAGCGAAACAATAACATATTTTAAAGTTTTTACTATTTCATCATAGAACAATGGCTAATACGAAATAACATGACATTTTCGGTGCATACATAATTATCTTAAAACACTTACCCAATTCGGGGATCACAAGGCACTTATTTAGTAATATGTTA
Organism: Schoenobius gigantellus; assembly: GCA_963935595.1. Lineage (NCBI taxonomy): Eukaryota > Metazoa > Arthropoda > Insecta > Lepidoptera > Crambidae > Schoenobius > Schoenobius gigantellus. The sequence continues at coordinate 39,723,845 of OZ012541.1, read as the reverse complement.
AGTAGTATATTAAGACAAACAGTCTTTAACTGCAAAAGTTAATCAAGTGAAGAAGGTAGGTACCTATTTGCTTTAAGTTTAAAGAACGACCACTCGTAGCGATGTCTAGCAAACAGTCTCTCAATCGCGAATGTCCCGACGATGCATGCGTGATGTTATAGCCGGCTCGCGTAGCGGTACTTTGCGAAACAAGTCGTGTCGCCCGAGTTTACTTATGATTTATGAATTAATTTAGTTTTAGTTTTTTTTTGTTTAGATATTAGTTGTAAATTAGGTTAAATTATTAATGAAGTCATTTTAATATTATTTATTTTAATTAATAATAGAAAGTTGTTACAACACCCTACGTTATAGACTGCGTTTCAAATCCAACATACCGCCCGCCAAAGAGCAGCAGCTCTTTAGAATAAACAAGTTAGAAAATTAAGGCGCATAGTGCTCCCAATGACCTTGCGTCGATCGTCCCGCACTGATAACATAGGAGTGAGTGAGTGAGAGTGAGGGGAATATTCAAGCAAACCTTTACGCGTAAGATGAATTATTTAAATAAAAAAATAATAAAGGCGAATAAGAAAAATCTAAAAAGACCATCCCCTAGAATATTGTTCACTTTATTTATTGAAATCGAAAGTATGTGATTTAACCTAATATTTACGAAGCGATTAGGTTTATAGTTTTAAAATCGAGGCATGTTTGGGTCACATTTTAACCAAGTTTTAATTAATTTATCAAAAAATTAAAAAGACCATCCTCTAAAGAATGCGTTGAATAATAACATATCTTTTTCAAAGATTTTTTTATTCAATATTTATGAAGAGAACCGGTTTTTTCTGCAGTGATTTTTTATGATTGACGTTACTATGCGCCTTAAGTTCAAGTTGATTCTCCTTGAGTGTGAAAGAAAGATGATGCTTCAAATATGGAAACCAATAAGATGACTGGCTTAAGTAACTAAATATATTTTTTATAATGTAAAACTTTTCCTTATTAATCTATCTCCTAGACTAAATTTAGGTAAAATTGTCATTTTCCGTTTTCCGTATGAAATCAAGCGAAGCTAGAATCCGGGGAGCTTCACGCGACGCCACTGTCACCTTGAAGCGAGTGGAAGTAATGTAACCTTAACCATAAGAATAACTAATAATACGAGTACTCGTATTATTAGTTATTCTTATGCCTTAACCGTGTGGATCCAGTAGGTATTGACATTCTAGTGAGCGAATAGATTTTTGACATACGAAAATATCGTTGAGACTTACGAAATTTTCGAAACCGAGATTCCCGGGATGAAAGCCTGTGACCGATAAATTGGTCAAAACATTGCGCCGATTGAATACAAAATCGGTCAAAACATTGCACCGACTGAATACATTTTGTACCTATAGGTATATTTTATATCTGAATATATTTTGATATTTTATGAAAGTTACTTACGAATATCTGAAGTAGGATATGAGTAGGATATGAATATTTTGCAAAATATTCATATTCACTTGAGATATTCGTAACTTCGTGAATATTTTGTAAAAAAGTTAAAGAATATCGTGTTCAACTTTGTTTTATCCATCAAGTACCTACCTACAATGCGTGGAGGTACTAAAAACTGGGAATTGTCAGTTCACATTTATTACCCAGAAAACATAATAATATCAACATTTATCGTATAAATAATTTCAGTAGCATCAATTTAATCTAAATAATTTAATTAAAATATTAGCATCTGTGTCAGTGTTGTTCCTCAGTGTTTTCGATTTTCGTCGGTTTTTTTTGCGATTTAAATAAATGATTTCTGTTCTAAGTTTCCCACATGCTTAAAAGTGCGACATGAATACTGTGAGAAGCTGTTAGAAGACACGATAACTAGGAGCCTAGTCTAGCCTAGCCTCAAATATTTAAGACTTAACAATGTAAAGCTTAAACGTGGTGACGACAATAAAATACTTATAACTATAATTTCTATAATAAAATCTAACATATAACTATTTCCCTTTCTTTCTTTGTTTCAAATTATTTTTTTTTATTTTTTTATGTAAGGCCCGGCAAATGACCTCCTCCCGCCTGATGTTAAACGGTGAAAGAGGCCCAAATGGGTTGACAGATAGAGTAGGGACGACATCCACTATCCTACCTGTCCGCCCCGTGCCGGCCTAAAAGATGCTTTTTCACACCTCTTTTGAAGGAACCCATGTTGTAGGATAAAGGAAACACGTGCGCAGGTAGAGAATTCCAAGTGTGGGATGAACGACAGAAGAAGGAATCTTGGAATTTCTTGGTACGGTGTGAAAGGGAAGATACTGTGTAAGGATATTGTAATATTGTCCGAATCTGAAATAAATAACAGTATTTTTGCTTTTTATGCAACAAAGCTGGCAAAGGAGGAAAGAAGATAGGTATAAGAGGTTACAGTCACCTATAGTAGGTGCAGTCACCTTTCTAACGTAACGTACGTAACACATCCTAATAATAGTTCTTCACTATTATACATGTGTACTTTTTCACCCTTTGGCTTGATACACCTTTTAGACTAATCCAATAAGACTAAATGTATTCGTATATATATTTTAGTTGCTTATATTATACGGAGTCAATGTGAAGATCACACATGTATAATAAATACCTATAAGTAATAATACTGTGTCACGATAAATAATCGATTTGATCACACTACAAGATCAGCCTTTTAGGTGCTTTTAGCGATGTTTTGACTAGCAGCTGTAATAACAAAAAAAGTTTGTGAAAACCATAAATACTTTTTACCTCCTACTTAACTCACCTCATTTTTTATGAGGTGTATTGGGATCACAATCTATGGGATTAAAAACAATATCTGACAGCAAATGGCACCTACCTAGTTTTGTTTCATTGAAAAATAATTTCTTTACTGGATAAAGTATACTACCTACACGTTTATTTGAGTTGTCTCATATTAGTATCATAGTATATTTTACAAAAGCGTTGTTAAATAAAATCATAGAAATGGCAAACGATTGTGACATGAAGTCACTAATGACATTATCCTCGAAGTCGGAGGCTAGCACGGCGCCCACGCGGCTGCGGTGGCGCAACACACCACTGCACGAGCGTTGCTCGATGCCAGACATGGTGCGCTTAAAGGACGCTTTCCAAAACACGTATTGCAAGAAGATGCTGCCGAACGAGTTCCGGCAGTTGCTGAGTAGCTTGCTCAACCTAGATTACGACGATGACGAATTTAATATTCTATTCATGAAGGTAAGTTGGCTAAATAAGAATACGTCAATTTTCATTGTTATAAAATAATATAACATACATATGGAGCGGTTTACTAATGTTTGCCCGAATTTAAAATGCAATAATTTTGTATAAAATAACCTTTCATTTGCCATAATTATCAAATTACATAATCTTATTTGCACTAATTTTATTGGTCACTAGCTGTGCCAGCGAACTACGTTTCGCCGTATATTTTTTACCCGTTTTTGCAACATTTGTCATTGATGCTCAGCTCCTATTAGTCGTAGCGTGATGTTATATAGCCTAAAGCCTTCCTCGATAAATGGACTATCCAACACAAAAACAATTTTTCAATTTGAATCAGTAGTTCCTGAGATTAGCGCGTTCAAGCAAACAAACAAACAAACAAACTCTTCAGCTTTATAATATTTGTATAGATAAGTAGTCATAACCAATCAAGTGCCATAATATTTATAATTAATAATATTATTTGCCATTTATATCCTATTCAATAATTTTATTATCCATAACATTTACTTACCATATTATTCAAATAATAATCAAGCACAATCTCCCATAATTATAGTATGATAATCATGCAAGCAATTTTAAACATGGTCACAAGTCTAACCCAACCTAACCAAATAAATAACTTCCCGACTAATACTTTCCACTCCCTCGAGCAGGGAGCCAGCCCCTCTGCACCCCCCGGCAAGCATACTGCAAGCAGGCATACAACATGCAATGCAAGCTTGCATACAGCATGCAATTCAAGCATGCATGCAGCATGCAATGTAAGTATGCAAGCGTGATAATGCAAGCATACAAGCATGTGTATGCAAGCAAAAAGAATACAGTCAGCAAACAAGCAATCCCCGTTAGCTTCGGTTGCACCGCTGCCTGCCTATGATCACAAAACTAACCTTTTTTTTAAGGCGGGGGAATCTCTGTACGATTCGACAAGGGGCTGAAAGCTGACAAGGCCGCCCCAAGGATATGCCATTGGACTCGGGTAGAAGTTGCTTGGAGGGCGGTTTAGCCAGGTATGGGGTATACCTGGCTAAACCGCCATCCAAGCAACTTCTACCTCTGTAGGGGCACAATTGGGATCGGCGTTAGCCATTCCCCGAGTGCGCCCCCTGGAGAATAGGCCCGACGGTTAGCCAGCGTAGCTGACCAAAGCGCCAGGTCTCACGGAGGGGTCGACAAGTGCAATAATCCGACACCCCAGACGAGCAGGCCAAGGGTAGAAAAGTGCTTCCCATTCGGTTGTCGGCCGGCCGGGCCATTTCGTCCCCAGCTTGCTTAAGGGAGTTGGTGGCGCGCGTCCAAGAACGCGCGCCTCCTACCCAACCGCCTGCACCGGAGCGGTGCGGCGGAGAGGTTTGCCTGTGCTTTGCTTGGCTTGTCTTGGCGTGCCCCCAAATACACATAAAACTATATGAAATAAATAGGTACCTATTACATAAATACAAAATAGATAAGATGTTTAACAAATGACTAGGTATATATCTCATTGCTAAGCTGGATCGGTATGGTATTAGGAGATCATTAGCGTGGATTCAAAGCCTGTTTAGCTGATCGGAGAGGTAGATCTCCGATTTAAAGTTTCGCAATATCAGCCGCTTTTGCAATATAATCAGCGATCCATAATTTTGAAAGAAAAATACGAAGACCGATATATGGTATTTTTTTAGCACTCTTTTGACGTGACATTCTTCAAAGAAAAATGTTCTCAGAATATCCCTTACATTCTTGCCATCAGATCAACACTAATCGTGACGGCGCAATTGACTGGGACGAGTTAGTGTCCCACCTCTTGCTCGGGTACTTCGCCAACGACCCTGACAACCAGCGTGCCTCGCTGCAACCTCCAGTGACCGGACTGCCCATGATCATCCGCTCGCAGCACCGCCACCCCATCTCCAGAATATGCTTCTGTCCAGATATTGGAAAGGTGAAGTAATCTCTCAAACCACAAAGAGATATAGGTAATAAGGGACGTCCTGACTAACTGATCTATCAACACGCTGGTCGCAAAAACGTGAATTTTGGTATACGTATTTCTTAATAGGACGTAGGCATCCGATATGAAAAGATTCAGTACAATTCAACCCTAAAGGGAAAAAAAGGTGTATGGAAAAATGTGTTTCTTGGTCTGACCAACTTTTTATACATATTCTTCAAGAGAATTACAGTCTACAAAATGTAAGAAATATACTTTTCATCCCCCCATCTCGGAATAGTTATTTGTTATACATGAGTGCAAAGTTGCTTTTTAACCGCGTGCTCAACTTTGATGAAGGATTTTTAAATTAAATTCTAAATTTAGAATCCTGAGCGTCAGCGAGGGAATCAAAAGAGCACAAGGTGAAAAACCTTTGCACTCGAGTGCAACACGTAACTTTTCATCCCCCCTCAGCGAGGAAATGACTAAATGCAAAATAAAACATTTACAATAGCAAGATACCTACTTTTATTTTAGTTTAGGAACATATTCACTTCAACATTATGATAGGTAAGTATTACAGAAAAATATATATATTATTGTATAACAAATAGTACGTTTTTTTTAAGTTATTTTCAAGTTTCTTATTTATAATAATACGACGTCAAAAGAAAATGGCGCGCGCAAAGCAAATCATACAACAAAAGTACACCAAGGAGGTTCAGAATCTGAGTTTTAACAAATTTAAAAAAAGTTGTATGATAAATTCGGCACCATGGAGATGGAAGTACTTTAACCTCAAGCGGATAAAAACTGCTTTGGCGGTCAGATATCCAATAGTAAAAATACTCTTTCCGAGATGGGGGGATGAAAAGAGTATTTTTGCTATTCGATATCTGACCGCCAAAGCCGTTTTTATCCGCTTGAGGTTAAAGTAAATTTGAATTTAGAACATCGCGTGCACTAGGTATGTGATTTCAAAACATCATTAAAACTATTTACTTCCATCTCCATGGTGCCGAATTTATCATACAACTTTTTTTAAATTTGTTAAAAACTCAGACTCGCTGAACCTCCTTTTGTTTTTAATTTGCTTTGCGCGCGCCATTTTGTTTTGACGTATAAATAAGAAACTTGAAAACAAGTAAAAAAAAACGAAAATGAGTGATTCCAGCGACGTTTCCAAGAAGTTTATTTAAACCAACCGAATTGACAGAAACTGTTAATATTATGTACCTAAACTGAAATAAAAGTATCTTGTGATTGTAAATGTTTTATTTTGAATTTAGTCATTTCCTCGCTGAGGGGGGATGAAAAGTTACGTGTTGCACTCGAGTGTAAAGATTTTTCACCTTGTGCTCTTTTGATTCCCTCGCTAACGCTCAGGATTCTAATTTTTGAATCACTCGCTGCGCTCGTGATTTAATTTTAAAATTCATCGCATGCTCGGTCATCAAAATTGAGCACGCGGTTAAAAAAAAACTTTGCACTCATGTATAACAAATAACTATTAACGTTTCGCATTTTTCATTAAGCAATAACCTTGTTAAAGCGGAGGCACCTAACACATGATATCAAACAGTAAATCCTAGAATTAAAAATATCTATTTATTAATATAATAGTACATTATGGTACAAGTGTGTAATGTTGGTGATTACCGAGGACGGTAACCATCAATACACACGTGTATCATACAACGTTTTTCAACACACTTCTGAATAAAACAATACTTAAATAAAAAACCATTTTACATAGTAGATAAAAAGTTTACTTAGAGAAACAATTAGTAAATGTGCAGTTAGTAAAATTATAATTAACTATTTTTGATGACATAGCGGTCTCATCAGATAGATTATTTATTGAAATACTTTCATGTTCTATTGTTATTTGTGATGGTTCATTATTCGTGTAGGTAGGTGAAATCCAATCATTGGACGTACTTGGTATTTCGCCAGTAGGATGCGTCTCAGAATCAAGTTTAATTCTTTTTGTGATTTTTGCACAAATTTCCTTCTTGTTTTGTATGGAATCTTCTACGTATGATTCTGCTACATTGCTAGATCGCCACCCGCCATGTCGCTTCAAAGTCATTATATCAGCTCCTGAATTTGCCAGCAATGTAGCTGAAGTTCTTCTGAAACTATGTCCAGTGTAGCTCTCAGCATCTACTAAACCCAAAAACGAAGCGATTTCTTTAGGCATAGAACCAAATTTGTTTATACCTATAGGCTGACAGGTACATTTACCATTCTGGTAATTTAGAAAGAAACGGTCATTTTTGTTGAAGACTTTTTATTTGCTGTCTGTATGAACCTTTTTAGTTTATATTTTTTAAATATGTGTTGTCAATTTGATTTACTTGTCATACCTTTTCTTCACTTCAAAATAAATCATTGTATCGTGCATTTCTATTTTATTATTATTTTATCTGCAAAATATATACCAACAATGGTTATGGGCCCAGACTAGCACTAATGCAGTGAGTTATAATATACATACGTTATTCAGGTGAATCTAGAACAAAATAATATTATGACGGAACGAGTAAGGATCGAGCCCCTTAGTAAAGAAAATTTTGATACATGGCGTATTCACATAAAGGCCATACTTTGCAGAAATGAATTATTGGCTTATGTGGATGGAACGAAGGTAAGGCCGCCAGAGCCCAACCTATTAGAAGAATGGATTAAAAATGATCAAAAGGCTATGTCAGAAATTATTCTAGCAATAAGTCCGAGTGAATTACGTCATACAAAAGGATGCAATACCTCTCGGGAATTATGGCTCAAATTAGAGAGCTTTTATGCATCCAAAGGTCCTAAAAGGAAGGCAAATTTGTTGAAACAAATTACACTCCATAAAATGCAAGAAAGTGATCAGATAGGAACACATTTAGCTGAGTTTTTTGACGCAGTTGACAAGTTGTCAGAAATTGGGGTTGAAATGTGTGATGAATTGCTATCTATTTTGTTACTACATAGTTTACCTCCAAGTTATGAGAATTTTCGATGTGCGATAGAATCCAGAGATGAATTGCCGAAGGTAGATGACCTTAAAATTAAAATTCTTGAAGAACACACATCAAGAAAGGGAGATAGTATAAATGGGGCAATGTATGTTAACAATGGGAGAGGACGAGGAAGGGGAGGTAATAGATATGGTGAAAATTCAGGAAGATACAGACAAACCTTTAGATGCTATAAATGCAACAAATTGGGTCACCGCTCTTTTGAATGTAAGCAGCCTGACGCTCAAAATGTTGAATATAATTTACAGGAAGCTAAGGTAGTTGAAGAGCAACAATATTGTAACGGTTTTAATCATAATAATGGGGATGATAATTCATTTTCTACTTTTAAATTTTCAGAATGTAGAGATGTGAATGTTACCAAGAGTCAGGACTTTGTTCTAGATTCGGGTTGTACGGCGCACCTTTGTAATGATGTCAGCAAATTCAGAAATATGTCTATGGGAGGCGGTAAATTAAACTTAGCCACTAATTCTTCAACATCAGTAGAAGGTAAGGGTACGGTATGTTTGTCAGCATGCAATGGTAACGAAAAATGTAATGTAACTTTGTCTAATTCATTATACATACCTGACCTTAGGTGCAATTTGATCTCAGTTGCTAAGGCCACAGACAAAGGGTATAAAGTGTTATTTAAAAGAGATGCGGCTTATGTGACAGATAATAACGGTATAATAAAATTAACTGCAGATCGAAAGGGAGACCTCTATATTCTAAGAGAGATGGTTGATTCGGTCTCTATGGGATCCGTTGCATTGAATGTGGATGTGTGTGAGTGGCATGAACGTATGGGTCACCTTAATAGTCGAGATTTGTTAAAATTACTCAATGATTGCAAAATAGATGTCGGTAGTCAAAATATTGATAAGATAAAATCCTGCCATATATGTAGTCAGGCTAAAATGACAGCGTCACCATTTGTTCCGTCAAATAGAATATGTAACGAAAGATTGTCGATCATACACTCCGATGTAGTGGGACCGATGAGAACAACTTCTCTAGGTGGCTCAAAGTACTTCGTTACTTTTATTGATGACTGTACACGTTGGTGTGAAGTATTCCCTATTAAAAACAAATCGGAGGTATTGCGATACTTTATACAGTATAAAAACTTTATGGAAAATTTGACGGGTATGAAAATAAAATATTTACAAAGTGATAACGGAGGCGAATATTGTAATCATGATTTTGACAATTTCTTGGAAAATTCGGGTATTCAGAGGAGGCTGACTGTACCCCTTACTCCAGAGAGTAATGGTTTAGCGGAAAGGATGAACCGAACATTGATTGAAATGGGAAGGTGTATGTTATTATCTTCTGGTATAGAGACTCACTTCTGGCCTGAAGCTATTGTAACAGCTTGCTATATAAGAAATCGTTGTCCAAATAACAGTATAAATGGACTTACACCATATCAGAAATTTTATGGGAAAGTACCAGAAATAGGGTACCTGAGGAAATTTGGATCAAGATGTTATGTACTTGATAAAGAACCATCTAAAGATAAATTCGCTGCCCGTGGATTACCTGGAATATTTATGGGTTACCCAAGAAGCTCGAAAGGTTATAGAGTGTTGTTTACTGATAGGAGAAAGATAATTGTATCAAGAGACATAAAATTCATTGACGAGAATAAATGTACTGAGAATTTATTCAATAAAGAAGATAGTAGTGCCAATGCCAAGGTATCATTGAAGCCCAAGACCATAACAGAGGTTGAAAAGATTGAAGATTCTAAAACAAAAACAGATTTTGCTGAGATGCAACTCGGAGTAGAAGTGACAAAAGGGAAACAGTCCGTATTAAGGCCGCCCTTAGTTGAAACATTACCAAATCAATCTGAAAATATCTCTCCAACTGTTGCGGAGACCCTTAATGATAATTTCACCAACGGACCAGAATCAGAACCCACAGAAGTAATTAACGAAAATCCGACTACATCTGATCAAATTAGAGAGATTCAAACAACAGATACATCCACATCACAAGAGATCATACTTGAAAGGCATATGAAAAGAGGCCCGGGGCGCCCGCGTATTGATAGAGGACACGTTGGACGTCCACGAAAATTGTACAATATGATAGAAATAAGTGGTCCGTCAACAAGTGACGCCACCGAACAGTCGAGGAATAATAGTGATCCAATAATTACTATCAACGATGATACTACTGAAGAATACCTTGATGCCGATTTTGTAGGTGCAGCGGTAGAAAAATCTCTAAATGAAGTCTTATCCTCAGAAGATAAGGAAGAATGGATGGAGGCCATTTTATCCGAAGTAAGAAGTCTTGTTAAGAATGATACTTTTGAAATTGTAAAGAAACCTCCTAACAGAGAAATAGTTGGATGTCGTTTCGTTCTTACTACAAAGCTGGATGTTGACAAATCTGTGAAGAAAAAGGCTAGATTGGTAGCCAAGGGCTATAGTCAAAAATTTGGAGTCGATTACCATAATACTTTTGCACCTGTTGCAAGGTTCAGTACTGTGAGATTGTTGTTATCTTTATCTGTTGAACTTAATATGAAAATTCACCAAATTGACATTAAAACAGCATATTTGAACGGTTTGCTCGAAGAAGAGGTGTATATGAAGATGCCAGATTTGTTGGAAGATGTGTTACAAAGGTTAATCATGAGTGACGGTTATAATTCATCAGTTGGGATTCGTGCGATTAAATTATTAAACGATTTGAAAGCCGGGGGGGATGCCTGCTTATTAAAAAAATCTTTGTATGGGCTTAAACAGGCAGGAAGGCAATGGAACATCAGATTGGACAATAAATTAAAAAAAATGGGATTGATCCCAACATTGAATGAGCCTTGTCTGTACATGAGCAAAAGTAAGGACATAACATTGTACGTATTAATTTATGTGGATGATATATTAATTGCTTCCCCTTTAGAAGAGACCATAGATAATTTCAAGTCTAAACTCAATCAAGAGTTCGAGCTAAAGGACTTTGGCAAAGCTAAATATTTTTTGGGAATTGATATACGTCAAGAAGGATATGTCATAATTTTGTCACAACAAAAATATATTCAAGATCTTTTGCAAAAATTTAAAATGCAAGAATGCAATCCAGTTTCAACGCCGATCGAAATAAATACAAAATTAGAGGAGGATAAAACTTATTCAGAGAGTGAGCGCTTTCCATATCGTGAGCTCATAGGTGGATTGATGTACTTAGTAAATGCTACAAGGCCGGATATTGCTCATGCTGTATGCAGATTGTCACAATTTTGTATGAATCCCAATGATTCACACTGGAAGGCTGCTAAGAGAGTGTTACGGTATCTCAAGGGGACAGAGGACATGGGTCTCGTTTTCAAACGAACTGGTGAGTGTATTCAAGGTTACTCAGATGCAGATTGGGGAAACTGTACAATAGATAGACATTCCTTCTCGGGTTCCGCGTTTATTTTAGCCGGTGCCGCAATTTCATGGTCATCTAGGAAACAGAGAACGGTGGCTACTTCGACCTGTGAGGCTGAGTTTATAAGTTTAGCTGAATCTGTAAAAGAGGCCGTCTATTTAAATAGTTTGCTTACAGAATTGTGTTTGCCTCATTATGCTAAGATTATCATGCGTGCTGACAATCAGGGAGCTATTCATTTGGCGACCGATTCTGTAAACCACGGACGGTCCAAGCATATTGACATAAAATATCATTACATAAGGGAAGTATTGCGTGAAAACAAGAATATAACTCTTGAACATATACCAACAACGATTATGTTTGCTGACATCCTTACTAAGGGCGTTTCATATGATAAGCATTATAAGTGCATGAATGGTCTTGGACTTTCACGCGTAGTTAATTAGTATTTATTTCATATTGTTGAGTTTTTTTTTTGTTTCTCTTCATAAAGTATATGTACTTTAAGTTTCATTGATCATAATTATGAACGTTAATTTGCATACTACTATTTTTTTTAAAATAGGTAGCGTCTGCAAATTATGGGGGAGTGTTGAAGACTTTTTATTTGCTGTCTGTATGAACCTTTTTAGTTTATATTTTTTAAATATGTGTTGTCAATTTGATTTACTTGTCATACCTTTTCTTCACTTCAAAATAAATCATTGTATCGTGCATTTCTATTTTATTATTATTTTATCTGCAAAATATATACCAACAATTTTTTGTTTTTGGCGAACGCAAACTTTCATACTTCTTAACAATATCATAGAATGGACCGTGTATGGTGAATGACCTATGGTATTTATTTTTCGTGATAGGTATCTTCACTAAAAGCATCTGGCCATGGTTCTCTATATCTTTTACAGTTATATTTGTTAATTCTTGTATCCTACAGGCACCAGTTACACCAAATATTAAAGCAACCCAAGCTGCTATTAAATATTTAATTAAAATTAATTTAACTAACCTTTGTAGCCAAATATTGGTTAACTGGAGCATCTTTAATAAATTTTTCAATATCATCAGATGATAAAACCTTTGATTTTTTGCTTCTAAATCCATCAGATAGTCTCTTTAGATAAGCTGACAAATTCGAGTATGTTTTTAAGTCCACTCCATTCTCTGTTCGGACTGTACTTTTTAACATTGAGTAAATACACCACAAAGAGCTAGATTTGTACTTAGAAGATAATTCTTTAAAGTACGCCATGAACACATTTTCTGAAAAAGACTGCGTATTCTTGTTGTTCTGCCATTGTATGAAATTTTGGTACGCTAATAGATATTTTTCCTTTGAGTTTTCTGGTAGTAAACTTTCCATAACGTTCTGGGCTTCACATCTTATATCGGGCGGTGTACAACATAAATCATTTTCTTCATAAATTTTATTTGCAGACATCTTAATTAATAACTAACTAAATAACTTCAAAAGAGAAAACGAGACGAGTTGTGAAAAATGTTTCGTAATGGCGGGAAAAATTAATCAGTTTTCCTATGCGCGCGCATCGGCCATAGACTAAAAAATGAGGTTTCTTTTTTTTGGGCTTTTCGCGGATAGCATTTTAGCGCAAGTGTAAGCGTAACTCAACCAATAATATTTAAAAAAACTATTACTCACTCGTGAATAATAGTAATGAAAAAGTCACAGTTTGATTATAGGTGTCATTATGTGCCTAATTACCATGGGATTAGAGCCACTTTATGAGGAAGTGTGTTGAAAATATTATTACTCATAACATTCTTATAAAATTATCTAATGTTTAACTACGTAAAAGTAATTGAAAATAAAAACAATACTTTCTCAACACAGGCTTGTAAAAAATTGTTTACTGGCGTTTCAGTCAAAAAGTACAGAACAATACCACCACAAAATGGATGCAAAAAAATTGCAGTAGTTTTGTTACGATGACTCTCTGGATAACATCGTTTAAAATTCTATAATGGTGGTGGATAATGCTCTAATAAAAAATTAAAAGCTGGTTTCGTGGAATTGCTGCCATGACAGGGTGTCAAGACAAGCATTAGCGTGTTGAAAGCATAGTTATTGTCCCTAGTTAATAGTCCAGTCAAAAAAGACCAAAAGTAGCAGTCCACTTTTTTGCATTTATCTCAATTTCTATCGACTGGTGGCGATGATGAGAAGTCGATCAACACCATGGGTGCGGGAATATCAATTATTAAAATGCAGGTATACTGGTTATCAATGAAACGATGAGTGGACTGTATCTTTGAATATTTTTACGTTATAAATGCAGAGTTGACACGGAAAGACTACAACTGCAATGGAAAACAAGTGGAGATATACAGTTGTATGGATAGAAATCATGCACACTTACCGAGAATACTCTTCTTCTGTCTTGTGAGACCACGCAGTTCACTTGGAGAGCCCTCCGTAATTATGCTATAATAGGCTAGATGACTAAAAAAAATTTTGTGCTTTAATAGAAGCTATAGTACATATAATAAACAGAAAGAAAAAATCGGTTTTCGAATAACTGTAAAAACAACCAAGATATAAGGTAATAAAGATTTTTCTCCATCTCTTTCTAGCAAAACGGCAGTTTACAAGGAGTTTATATGGCCGTACTCATTAATGACGTCACGGTTGATGATCTCTGGATCTCTCTGTCTAATCGCCTTCAAATTAACAACTTAAAATGCTTGTATCTAATGTATTTCTAAGCCGATTCTAATTCTAATTTCACAGGACTGCATCTTTTTCCACGGTATTTTAATATTTAATGACGAGACGTAAAAATTACAATTTAGTCATCATCCCAATTCCACTGATTTAATATATTATATCTCGTGCTAGTACACTATATAACGTCACAATTGGTAACCTGTTGGATATTTATTATTGGTGTTTTATATTTTTGCGATGAGTTTCGATAACATAGATGTGCACGCACAGCGACTTAGGCGGCCATTTTTTTTAAACGAAGACAACAAGTGTGCATGTGGGAAAGGGAAGGAAAAGGAATATAACCCAGTGCATTTGTGTCGGTTTAAAATTTGAATGCGCGAATCAAATAATACCAAACATGGACAATACGTCATTTGATGTTATTATATATCTTGTAGATTATAAAATTGTCTACAATTTTTATTTTAAGCATTTTTTGTATCTATAACCGTTCTCGAGGTACAGCGCGGAGGGAGCAAGCGCTCATCCTTATAAAGGCGTATATTGCATACATAGGTCACACTAAAAGTTTCCGGAATCGCCACTTACATTAACAATATAATGCAAAAAACCAACCTGGAATATCTTGTGACGCTGACACGAGATTATATGAGACTTTTTTCCCAGTCTTTAGAATGCCAAAACAAAGGTTTTTTACCAATTTATAGCTTATTCGCTTCCATTCCTAGGTCGGATGCTTATTTTACTGGACTATAAACAGTTTTTAAGACTTAAGCTACGATACATCTAGCCGAATTGGCAAAAGAACATTTGGATTGAATTGGCAGTATAACGTAATCCAGTTAATATGGGCCCAAATCAAAGATAGGTAACTCACATTGTAATTAATATCTTAATTTTGATAATGAACTTTAATAATAATACAGGTATCACATTTTATTTGTTTGTCGTCTATTTTACGTAAAAAAATCATCAGTTCATTATAAATTACATGTAATATGACACTTCTTTTGTGTCAAGAAATCGAGCAACCTAATTGGGTAAATAAACATTATGCATAATCAGTAACACGCCAAGCTTTACATGTGCATTACAAAAGCCGTCGCTGTTACGAGCGACATAAAGAGCGGTTGCAAGGTCAACATGTAAAGTCTGGCGTGTTGCTGTGTGCACATACAGCGCAGTCATTTCGTTTATCTTACAGGATCGTTCCGTAGACCCAATGCAGGGTACTTACATAACGGCTAGTCGGGATGGTATGATCAACTGGTGGTCACTCGACATGGTGTTGCTAAGGACAGCGTCTTCGTTCAGTCGTAAGTTAAACATTTTTCTTTAAATTGTAACGATAGTTCTTATGAATATTATGTTACAATTGATCGTGTCGCGTTCCTTGTTCCACTCTATTAAAACCACACGGATACAGATAAAAATATTTTAGAAGATTTTAGCAATTTCATTAAAAGTCCTAAATCATTTTATAAATAAATAAATCAATACAAATAAAAGTTCATGGCGTCACGGTACGTTGAAGACGCAGGTTCGAATCCTGTCCGAAGTACGTCATATTTTTTCTTGTATAAATTAGTTTATTTATCACAGACATCTATACTTCTATACTAATATTATAAAGAGGAAAGATTTGATTGTTTGTTTGTTTGTATTGAATAGGCTTCGAAACTAATAAACCGATTTTGATGAAAGTTGGTATAGGGCTAGTTCGAGACCAGAGGAAGGACATTGGGTAATTTTCCTACGGGAAAATATTCCCATGTAAAAACAAAAATAACGCGGACGAAGTCGCGAGCGAAAGCTAGTGTTTCATACACCATTTTAAATATTCTCAAGCAAATTTGAAAGTAGTTTCTGAATGATTTATAAAAATAACGATAGCGCCCCACGTTGGGCGCCAAATATGTACCCGAATAAGGGTTACAGTTTGCGGTTTATACTTAAGATGAGCTAGCCATTAGAAGTAAGAACCCAACAATAAATAAATACTGGTTTGTTTCGGCTTAAAGCTACTTGTGTGCAGTCTTAATTGACAACATTAATAAACATGGTATGAAAAATTACGAAACCATTTTGACTGTTTGGTTATGTACTATTTATTTTATTATGTACTATATATTTTCAAAATTTATTATGTGCTCAGCTGTGAGATATTTCAAAAACCCAAAATAGTCCAAAAATGCGCAGTGTAACATTTCAATGGTGAATGTCTCTGCTGTACTTACATTAAAAAACTACTGTTCCCTTAGGCCTAGGAAAAATCTTAAAGGATATCGTAACAAATCGACAACACCTGACTAATTTCATTTTAATATGTTGTATGATACGGTATGCCGCATCTACGTGATATGTTAAACATTATAACAATTTTAATTTTGTTTTTTGACCACCATTCATTTGCATGGCATTCATTCGTTTTTTTATTTTTTACAGCTTTTATGATCAGTATATAATCTGTGAATGTGGATTTGACGCTTGAGTGACTTGACGCAAGGAAGGATATTGGAATATCAGGGAATATCACACCAAATAAAACAAACCGTGCTACCACATATCCGTTTTTAAAAAAGAAACCTTTTCATCAAGTCGAAGAATCTCGGCAGTTTTCATCTAACAGCCCTTTAATGATGAGATAAACTAGTAATTTTTAACATTATAGGTGTCCGTTAAAATCACCAGCTATAAGCGTCTTATAAGGAAACAAAGCAAAAATACTGTCCCAGTCCGACTGTGACGTGCTTACACTCGATGGGCAATAAACAGATACAATATTTTGTAGGTCATTACAATTAAGCAATTTTATGCATAGCAATTCAATGCGAGGATTTCGTATATCAATAGGACATTCAAGGCACCTGAGCGATTTATGAACAATGATAGAAACTCCTCCGTAGGAGTCTGGTCTATCCCTTCTAAAAATATTGTAACCACTTATATTTAAAGCTGATCCAGGTGCTAGCCATGTTACGCTCAGTATTGCCACATGAATTTTTTGTTGATTTAGGATGCAGTCAAAATCAGTTATTTTAGGTCTTATGCTCTGACAATTCCACTGCACAATATTTAGATCCCTATATTTATAACTTGTGTTATCCATTAATGAAGCAATTGAATATATTTTTTATCCACTCTCCTTCTTTAACTAAACTTATAAAAAACAACTTACATTCTTCAAGTAGCAACATGAAAAAATTTAAAACTTTTTCTTCCAAACTGACCTTAGCCAGGAAAGTCTGTTTGAGTCTTTTAATAAAAACTTTAGTCTTATATTTGTCCCTGGTGTCTTCTTTTTTCTCTTCTTCTGTCCCTGAAGTACTCTCATTTGATATTAAGCTATTTTCCCTCGTAGATTGTGTGTATTGGATTTTCTTTTGTTTTCTTTTTCTTATCGCTTTTTCTTTTTATTGATGTTTTTGTTTTTCCATAACAATCCGTCTCTTGCTCGCTTTCGGTGTCCATAGCTTCATTATTAGATATAGCTTTTGTTAACAGTGCATTTTTATAGGGTGGTGTATTATTTAAGCATGGCAAATATATATTTTGTGTAGAAGACCCACTGCTATTTTTCTGTTGATCTATATTTTGTTTTTGTGCTTCTTTTTGGTTCAGATACCTCCCTAGTGCTTG
Source organism: Schoenobius gigantellus (assembly GCA_963935595.1). Lineage (NCBI taxonomy): Eukaryota > Metazoa > Arthropoda > Insecta > Lepidoptera > Crambidae > Schoenobius > Schoenobius gigantellus. Next base: position 39,705,949 of record OZ012541.1, on the reverse strand, counting down.
TTTGTATGTGTAGCTTTCATTAAACATAATATCACGAATTTCTTTTTCTTTTATGAATACAGGGCAAGATTTATTTAATGCCATGTGGGGGCCATTGCAGTTAATACATTTAAATTGTTCTATTTCACAATTTGCATGCTCTCCGCTACATTTGGGACATTTTATTTTTTTTGTTGGACAAAACCGTATAAGGTGACCAAACTTCCAGCAGCCCGAACATTGCGTCACTGGAAATTTATATGGACTGACCTTGAACCTACAGCCATACCCAATTACGTATGAGGGTAAGGTGGGTCCTTTGAAACACAAGCGTACAGTTTCGCTAGGTATCCATTTTCCACCTGCTAGTCTTTTCAATCTTTTTGCCGAAGTAATCTCAATATAGCATTCTAGACTGCTTAGAATTTCTTGCTCACTCAATTCTAGGTCCACATCTTTAATAACCCCATACGAGAAGGAGTTTTCATATGTGAGCTGACATCTGTAGTCTAAATCCATAATTTTTTTATTTGATATAAGCTTCTCAGCGTCCTCTTTATTATCAAATTGGAGGAATACTCTAAATGGGCTTTTATATTTTATATTTATGACATTTAAAATATTTTCCCCTTTCAGTAACTTTGCTAAGCCAAACTGTTTTGGAAGGACTTGTTTTCCTGTCACGCAAACTTCGAATTTATTTTGTTCAATAGTAAGGTTAACTTGACTTAGTTGTTTGTTTTGTGAAAAGCTTCTGGCCAGTCGTTTGGGATTTCTCTTCCGCACCGTAATGAAATTCTTCTTCATCTTTTTCTAATATTTCCCCGCTTTCCCCACTTTCTTCTCTTCGTTTTTTCTCTGTTATTCTTTGTAATTCAAGGTCAACATTGTCCCACTCATACTCTTCAGTTACTTCTTGTTCACACTCTTGATTTAACTCTTTAGGACCACTATCACTTAACAATACCTCTTCGTTGTAATTACTTTGCTTATCACTCATCAAGGAGGTAATCGCGAAATAAATAAACATCTCCGCGTACGAATGGATAGTGCGTTCACTCGCCCTGCGTACAAAAGTGATTCGAGAGGTATTCAACTTTTGGACTCTGCATTAGAACACGGATTTTTCACTCTTAACGATGGCAGCCTAACTAGAATCAGATTAGTTGATGGTAATATACAAAGATCCTCACCTGATATATCTTTTATATCATCAGATAGTGCTTTGAATTTTCAGTGGACCGTCACTTGTGAATGTTTGGGCAGTGATCACTTATTAATTAATATGCGCATGAGTTTCCGTATAAGTACATATGTAATTAAAAAACGCAATCACAAACTAGCTGATTGGATTAAATATCGTCAGTTATTACAGTCTTCATTTGTTAGTCCCATGGCATCATGTGATTTACAAACAAAATATGATACTTTTATCAGTATGGTAGATCTAGCGGCCACGGAATCTATTCCTCATTCAAAAATCTGCAACAACCCAAATTCAAAATTTACACCAAAAAGCTATTGGAATCCAACTTTATCTCAATCTATAGCCAAACGCAGACGCGCTCTTAGCAATTTTAGGCGAAATCCTACTCCCAGCAACCTCGATACGTTAAACAAACAAATCGATGAAACTAGGCGTCTTATAAGGCAGGCAAAGTATAGTAGTTGGAAAAACTTTTGCACCTCTATAGATAGTGTGACCACAGCCTCCGATATGTGGAGGCGTATGCGGTGGCTGAAAGGCTATAAGTGTTCAAATATAACGGTTGACCAAAGTAAGAAGATAGAACTTTTGTGTGACTTAGCGCCTGATTCTGTCCCTATAAAGATTCCATTGTTCAATTCTGTAAATACACAATTTGGAATACCTTTTTCTATGCAGGAATTAGATAATTGTCTTAAAAAGTCTGACACCGCTCCTGGTGATGACAATATTTCTTATTCGATGATCTATAACTTGCCCAATTCAGCCAAAGATTGCCTACTGAGCATTTATAATCAAATTTACTCTACGGGATATATACCTGACCAGTGGCGAAACATAGTTATTCTTCCAATACCCAAAATCAACTATTCCAATAATATAATTAAGCTAAGACCTATTTCATTAATATCTTGTGTATGTAAAACATTTCATTTGATGCTTACTAAGCGATTAGAGTGGTTTGTCGAAAGTAATCAGTTTCTTTCTAGATATACTACAGGTTTTAGGCGTAGTCAATCCTGCCTAGATTCCCTTTCGTGTTTAATAACTCAAATACAAATTGGCTTCTCAAATAGCGTACCCACAATAGCATGCTTTTTGGATATCGATAACGCCTATAATAATGTGTTAGTGGAATCAGTGGCTACCACTTTGAATGAGTTGGGCGCAGGTGCTGAGATTTGTTCATATATCTATTCATTTCTTTCGGAGAGACACCTTAAAATTAGAGGAGAGATAGGGAGAAGTAACACTGACATTTGTAGATGGACGGATAGAGGTTTGGCTCAGGGCGATCCAATTTCTCCTTTACTTTTTAATATTGTTACGTACAAAATTTGCCAAACAATTCACAATGTTTCAATATTACAATACGCCGATGACTTTGTATTATATTCTACCGATAAGCTTAAAGATGGCGAGGAAAAACTTCAGGTAGCATTAGATGCATTAATTATATTACTGGTAAATGTAGGTTTACAGCTTTCCTCTTCCAAATCTAAATGTTGTGTGTTTAGTAGAGGTCATAAGAAAAGTAACGTTAAGCTAATCATTGATGGGAATACACTAAAGTGCGAAGATAGCGTAAAGTATTTAGGTATGTGGCTTGATAGATCATTACGGTGGTCTAAACATATAAATGAAATTTGTGAAAAAACTCAAAAATTTACAAATATACTTAAAGTGTTAGCAGGATCATCATGGGGAATTCATCCAAAACAACTTCGCAGAATATATATGTCTGTTGTCAGAAGTCGCATAGACTATGGTAGCTTCCTATATGATAATAGCGCGAAGACTCACGTTTACAAATTGTATAAGATTCAGAATCAGGCACTTAGAGTTGTGGGAGGCTTTATTAGAACTACACCAATTCAGGTAATGGAGTGTGAGACTTGTATCCCCCCACTAGCTATAAGGCGTCAATACTTAGCATACAAATATTGCCTTAAATCTAAATCAATAACTGATAACGTGACTTGCAAGTTCCTACAGGTTCTGAGCGCACTTTGTACCAACAGCTATTGGCGTAACAAAAAGAAGCCGCTTCTGGTCACAACAGCCTATAATGAAGTTAAAGATTTAAACATACATAAGTGTTATCCATTGCAAATGTTTTCGCTACCTTATTGGATTTCAAATATTAATATAAAGAATATTATTAAATCAGATTTACAGTGTATTAAAACAGCAAAAAAAGATATTGAACCTAACACCTTAAAGAATTCTGTATTACACGAATTACATAATAATTACAAATTATGGCATAAGGTATACACTGATGGCTCTAAGTGCGCTCGGGGCTCTGGGGCAGCCTTCTATGACTCTAGTTGTAAATATGGTAAAAAAATTTGTATTAGCCCAAGTTCGATATCCATTACGTCTGTGGAGCTCGCTGCTATTCTGGAAGCTCTAAAATATATTAAATACCTTCCATATGAACATGTTGTTATATTAACTGACAGCAAAAGTGCCCTGCAGCATATAGCTGGGTGTACCTCTGGTCACAGAGGTACACCGACAGCTTACTCTATACTAGGACAAATTTTACATTTAGCTCAGGACAACAAGCTTGTGAGATTGCAGTGGGTTCCATCTCATATTGGTTTAGCGGGAAACGAGCAGGTAGATAATATGGCGAAGCTTGGAGTGGGTGAAGGAGAACAACTTCCGCTCACACCGGGCTACGTAGAATACATACACGTATATAAAAACAAATGCCAAAATGAATGGAAAACATATTTCGATGAAAGATCAATAATGAAATAATGAAAGGTTCAATAATATACATATTAGTAGAAACTTAATAGTTATTGCACATAGGCTTCGTTCTGGACACATTCCGCTTAACAAGTTCGGCTATCTCATGAAGAAAGTTAGCTCCCCTAACTGTAGTGTGTGTGACAAAACTGAAGACGTAGTTCATTTGTTGGCGGAATGTGTCAAGAATCAAGAACAAAGGGCCAAATTATTTAATGAATTGAAGGTCAACGAGCTTAACATTGGCGTTTTTCAGAGCATACTTGCAGACCCTCACTCAAAGGAAGCTTTGTTGACCTTCAAATTCATAGCGCAAAGCTTAAAAGAATATGAATAATATAAGGGTATAAAATAATTTATATCTTAGAGTTACGATAGGACTGACATGTATTTTTATTACAAAAGTCCTTAAAAAAATAAAGATTAAAAAAAAAAACATTATAGGTAGGTACTTCTTTTACAGTATGCACATATAGGTGCATATAGGTGTAAAAATAAACCCAATATAATTTAAAAGAAAAACATTTTATTTTCAAACGAACAGTGTATATTTGAAGATATTCAGGAGTGAAATCTTGAGTTAGATTACTTTTTATTTAGAAGTAATTTTTATATAAATACTCTTAAATACATTTATTTGATGATAAACGACAGTTAAAATAGATTAGCATCAAAATAGATGCTATGTTTTCGTATGAGCTGGTTTGATTCCCGGTTTACGCAGGTGATTTGTTATTATTACTAACATAATCTTTGAATTTTTAAATGCAGTTTTATTTTTGAATGGAATGTTTGCTATAGATAAAGTGAGCTAATCACCAATTTTACATTATTCTACTCCAGATACCTTATGAATTTTCCAGAGCAGTATACAGAATACTGTTCTGGCAAACAAACGCTAAATTATCTTAGTTGTTTACATATACTTTTAAAACTTTAAAAATTAAATGACTACTGAATTCAACATCTTTTGACGAATTTGCTGTTCTGGCAATATACGAATGGGTTGGCAAGTATTTTATTTATGTAAATTAAACATGTCAAATGTGCAGCTTTGTCGTGTGTAGGATTGTGTTTTATCAATTTTTCACACACATAAAAAAAGGTGATACAACCGCGAAATTACGATATGACATTTTATTACCTTATAAAACCCTACGGCTACACTTAAAACTGTGCTTACGTAGTTTCGGTATAAGCTTGTTCTGATAATTAAATTCAAATTTTAAAATTAAAATTATGAAAGTCGTGTTGCATCTTAATATATACCGGGTGTAACTGAACACCCCAATAACATTTAAGGGACATATAAGTTAGATACTAAATGGACCTTCGGTGCTTGTCTGAGACCTGAAACCCCAATACTTTCAGAGTTATTTGATTTTAAACTGAAAGCAAAAACTTTCAAGTGACAACCATAAACACAAAAGAAATTTAAACACAAAATGCCACGTGACAGACGTGAGCGTAGTTATATTCCTCCTACGTATACGTAGGGCTGTCGGCACTTAAAACCAAAAAATAATTAATTTAGTTTTAATGACGTGAGCGTAGTATTCCTCGTACGCTTACGTAGGGTTGTCGGCACTTAATACCAAAAAATAATTTATTTAGTTTGTATGGGAAAAAAAAGAAGGTTTGTTAGCGCTAATATTTTTCCTGCAGAATCTCTACTTCTGATGGATACATACCCTTAAATGTTATTGGGGTGTTCAGTTACACCCTGTATATTTTTCATAATATATTTAATAAACTAAACATAGATACTAGTTATAATATGTAGTGTTGTTTGTTTGTAGGTAGATATACACATTAGGTATAGGCAATTAGGTCTAGGATATTTATATAAGACAGGCGAAGGCAGGCTTTCGCACGAGTAATGCCCGTCTAGTTACCCTGCCGTGGAGGCCTGCGTCCACGGTCGGCCCCGTGCACGCCGCGCCGTAAGGCCCTCCGTGTGGGGACTGCCCTGGTGTTCTCGGGCAATCCCGCCTTTGCGATAGCCCGTGACCGTACCACGCATTTCCCCTCCAAAAAGGATATTCCAAAAACTGTTTTATTCTATTTATAATTTCACGTTCACACGCGTACAGCAAACTTGAAGGTGCGAACGACGTGGGTGACGGACATGGTGTGTATGCCCGACATGAACATCATTGTGACTAGCTCTACGGAGCGCGACCTGCGCTTCTACGACTGCACCGCCAAGACCTTTACCCTCAAGATCATCATCACCAGCTGGGAGTACATGGTAACAACCCTAGAAACACGTAAGCTGCTAAGTTCGAGCGGAAGCTTCGGTTATCGGACAAAGTAAACCAGCATACTTACAACTCATTTGTTAGTTAATGGTTTCCGTAGCTTGCGAACGCTTGTTGTAAAAAGAGAGAAGAAATATTTTGACTCGGGGAAATGCATTTAGTTGCTCCTATCGCAGTTATTGGATGAAGTATTTTTTGTTTTCCCTTTCAATTCTGTTATAAGATGCAACCATAAGGGCCACACCATGGTCACACTTTCGATGGGGTTGCACTACTAATGACAAAAATTATAAAATGTCCAAAACGAAAAACGTCCAATAGGAAAAATGACTACGAAAAATATCCAATGCGAAAAATGACCAAAATGAAAAAAAATTTTTTGTTTGTAAACTGACATGATTGAGATAGTTCTTAGCTTAGATGAAGACCTGTTCAGGCGTTTGAAGATCATCAGCTTATTTCCTAGTTGATGAAGGGATGTCACCAACTTTCACAAGTCCGAATGATCAACTGTTTCTTTGGTGGTACTTCCATATGGTTAGACTAATTGATAATACAGCATCAGATCTAGGTTGATCTGATGTCTTTGGGATACCAAACTCCTCAGCAATTTACTGCTGATTGATACTGATTCGAAATTAACTGTTACTTTGATGATGCTCGTATTGCTACGATAGGTTACGTTGACCTGAGCACTGGCGTGTGCGCTCAGCAAACAACGTTTCGCCGTGTACGTTGCCGTAACCGGCCCTCCGTCTGGGGATTGCCCTGGTGTTCTCGGGCGATCCCCCCTTGGCGATAGCCCGACCACTCAGGTCGGGTTAGCCCGCGCACGTTGGTTGTGGTAGTCGCAGTGTGGAGCCTACCACGCGCGCCCATAAGAGCAGGGAGAACATCGGGATGTTTAGTGACTAGGCCCGGCACTCTGTCGGGAGAGCCCCACAAACGCTTGTCGTCTAGCCAAAGGCGAATAGGGTCCGGTCACGCATTCCCCTCAAAAAAAGGGTTAAGCAACGTTCGATGTGATCAGTTCTATGATTGGTGACCAAAATTCAAAATATCTTGAGTTGTTCCGTGCTTCGGAAGGCGCGTTAAACAGTGGATCCTGTGACTGATTAGTCGGCTAACCGTCTCATGGGACTATGCGAGTGAAAGAACAGATTCCCACTTGTGTTTGCGCAGATACCTGTGCACTATAATATCTTCCTCATAGATGGCTAGTCTCTGTTGAGATTGACCACCGTGACCGAATATCGGTTAGGAGGACATTAACATTATAATACGTATTATGTAGTGTGTCTAATTTTAAAAAGTCATCACAGCACAGCTTATTTACTTCCCCACCGACCGAGGGGCTCGAGCCTATCTAAGTTAGAGTGTTTAGGCATAAGGTTTAGAAAGTATAAAATAAAATTATAAAATGTGTTGGTTGCCCCTTAAACTTTGATATATCTAGTAATATTTTGATTCAAGCGTGCATCGACACGTCGGGGGACCGTAATTAATATATCTAGTATAATGTCTTAAGTATTTGGTCGGACATAATTCAATAAATTGATAGTGGTCCCGCGACCACTTGACGACGCTTGAATCAAAATATTACTAGAAATATCAAAGTTAAAGGCTCAGTTAAAGGGCCAACCAACACATTTTCTTTTTTTCTTTTTTGAGGTTTTTGTGTCGGGTGTTCTTTTTTTTATGATTACTAAGCCGCACTGCGGAGGTTTTAAGTTCTTCCATAAAAACCCACTCCCACAACAGATGGAATGTATGTGAACGATTCTGACTCGTATTTGGCCGGCTTTTAAACTGACGAAGTCAAATATTTTAAGTTTTTTTTTAATGTACTTATATTGGACATTATTATTCATTGTCATTTTTATTTTCTGACATTTTCATTTTATATCATTTTTTTTATTTTTGGACATTATTATGATTTGGACATTGGTAGTGCAAAGCTCTCGATGACGTTATCGTGCTGAACGCTGCCGTCGAGAATATCTCGGTGTATTTGATTAAGATAGATATATCAACGACTTCAAATGACTTGACCATACGATCGGTCCAATAAATCGCACCGATCGATGGCATACACATTTATGTATTGCAGATCAGGAGAGCTATTTTTGAATTACGTATGCGACTTCGAAATCACCGATGTGACTAATAATCACCGATTTTCAATAATTCTTATTTTTGAATATCACTTAAGTGACTACCTTAGTCACGGATGTGATTTCATTACGAGTGCCCTCACCCACTCGTAAACAAGTCAACTGTGGAAACGTTACCTGTGTTTTGTTTAGAGAACATATTGACAAGTTTGAAATTGATGTGTGTTGATTTTTCAGTCAGTCTTCTTATATAGTTTTTTTCATCTTGAAATTAGTTAGTTGAATAACTTTTGCGTTGCGTCAAAAATAGGATGTTTAGGAATTCGTGACCTCAAAGTCATCGCTGACTATTTAGTCAGCGGTGATTTCTAAATCGCATACGTAATTCAAAAATAGGTCTCCAGGTGCTCTAAATAATACCTACCAAGCCTGCTATAAGCTGTCACCGGTTAATGGGTTCTTGAGACGACGTAAATAGAGACGACTTCGTTCGATCACACTTTTATTTCAGATTTCAACCTGACGACTGTTGCGAACCTAAAATATGTGGCCACTTTGCCATAGTATCCGGAGTCAAACGATCTCGTCCGAGCGGTCCACGATCTCACGATCAGAAGCGCATTGAACTTTGACATGTTAACTGTGGCATGCTAACCGCCGCCACTTCGTCGGTTTGCGCCCACGCTTTTAGCCAGTTGTTCAATTGACAATGAGATCGATTTATTTGTACAGATCTGCACAATGCACTACCACTTCGAGAAAGAATCGCAAGAGAGTACGCTGATATGCGGAGATGCGGGCGGTTGGGTGCGCGTTCTACATCTGGCGGCGGCCGAGCGCGGGCCCTTCCGCGGTCGCACGCTGCTGCGGCTACGCCACCGTGACCTTCAGAGGAAGGTATCATATCATGGGCTCCAAAGAAAGATATAGTCTACCTTTATTTATACAACGGAGTTGACAAACAAGCAGACCGCCCCTGTCTGATCGTAAGTGGTTACAGTACCTACGATGTTGTGGCAAAGTAAATCCTGTCCCATAAACTTGTAAGTTTAGCTAAAGATTTCCAGTTACAATTATACAGTATATTCCCAGAAATGTATGGGGCTCTCTCCGTAAATGCACGGCCTCTTCACTAAGCCAATCTCAATATCCATCTTGTCCTTAGTCTAGGGCAATCTAGGCACAGGAAAACCCAATTCTCCGGACCACTCCGGGATTGCTTGTCTAAAATAAACACCAAAAGTAAGAATATTATAAGTAAGATAGATGTACATTAGTAGGTGCATATTTTACCCGGGTAGACGACTCAGCACCGAGTCTCCCTTTGGTAAAGCTGCCTGGGTTTGAGTGTGTGTAGAAGGTCATGAACTTTAATGTGGGACCCACAAAGAGTACAATATCGCCATGACTTCTCCGTTTATATTTAACTAAATTACAATAATAATAGTTTGGACATTGTCTCGCTGTTGATTTAATATTTAAAATATGGTGCCCCTAAAACAATAGATAAACCTGTAACTATAGATGGACTTCATCATGGCCTCCCTGACCACAAAGTTTGACCTTAGTGAAAATATCACGGTTTCAGAGATATTTATTGCTTTTGAATTTTTCGAAAATTTCCAAATGCGATTAGTTTTTATAGTGCCATTTCTACAAAGATGGAGAGGTTTTTCGATTTAATGTTTTCCGTTTCGCAAGCGATAGTTCAGCTATCAAAAACAAAGACTTAAATTTAACAAACTAGCGTAAATAATTGAAAAAAAAAAATAAAACAAACCGAAAATTAAAAATGAAATTAATTTTCTTTCATGTTTGATCAGCTACAGTGTAAAAAAATTATTAGGGGTGTCTAAAAGACCTCGTGTACCTACGCCATGTCAGTATCCTCGATTGCGGAGATGTGGATTCGCATCCAAAATGCTTACATCAAAACGTCGGGTTAGGTGCACTGCATTAAACATCTTTTATTAAAAGGTCTAGGACATGTATAACGGCGCAAGGTCAATTTCAATTTTTTTAGGAATAAATGTCATGTTTACAGAGTACTTTGAAATTTTCATACTCTTTAAGAGGGGGTATAAAGCTAAATTGCAAATCGTAGATTTGATATCTACACTTGAAATTGAATAATGAACTACCCAATTTTTAAAAAATAGATATTTAACTATATTTGTAAGTGAACGCACTGAGTGAAAACATAAAATTAAATTATTTTATCGATAGAAAAAAATCGCGAAGATACGTCTAATTTTCAAGCAAAATCGATTGCTTTTCAATGTGATGCATATAACTGCGTCAATTTTTTAATATATAATATAAAACTATATTACCTAGGGACTGTACTAGCGATTTACAAAAAAAATGTATATTTTACGAGTAATTAAAATAAAAGTAATTCGGCGCTTACAACGTTCTTATTCCGCACAGAACGCTATCGTCTGTCGCACCTGACCCGAGGTAACAGGCATGTTTTATTTCATCAATCAGTCTTGATCGCTCCGTTGAGACGAGTGAACTGTGCTTCTGTGCTCCAGCCCGAGAAAATACATCGACCAAATTATGGCGAATGAAAAAACCAAAAAAAAATTGTCTAAAAGAACTTAAGAAGTCAAAAATTCAACTTATGGCGTATTGTAGAAGGTACCTATTACTTTACTTTTATTGTGTTTACGTAATATTTTTCCGTTAATAAGTAACAAGTAGTAGTACCTTACAATATAGACCCATGCGCGTTGACTTTTAATAACACAATACAATGCACAAGCGCTGGTGCAACGTAGGCGCGGGTAGTGTATGTAAAACAAATTGATGCGTTTGACTACTCGCGTGCTGGACGTAGGTGACAGTACCTATGTAAACTTTTTATAGTGCTAACATAAATTAAATCAATTTGACGCGAAACTTTGATTATATAAAGACGCGAAATTATCACATCATACTTCGTTAAGTAATTAAAAGTGTCATTACTGTAACACATTTAAATTAAGCGACGACCGCCTGGCGCTGTGGTTAGAACGTGGACCTTTGGCGCCTTAGGCGCCAACGGTCCCGGATTCGATTCCGGGCGGAGCAGATTTTTTGTGATAAATATGAATATATGTATGTGCTCGAACCATGGACGTGTATGTTTATTTATATTTACTTGTGCTTTATTCATTTTTATTTATTTATGTATGTTTATCCGTTATTTCTATGAAATCTACAAATTCTTAATGTTACTTATTGGGTTATATAATTGGGGTGAATGGGAAAAAAATATTTATTTATTTATTATTGTTAATTATTTATAGTAATTTTGTATTTCAGAGCTGCTGCAACACGAAATATCACACAAGCTGACGAATACGATCCAGTCAAATCCGTAAGCGGAAAGCTCTGATCAAATTTGTAAGTTTATTGCAATTGTTGAACATAGGACATTAATAAATGTTGTGTAGATTTTTCTGGGGACTGAAATCTACTTAATTTACTGTCAAAATATATTTTGATGTGAAAATCTATTTCTAACCAAAATTGCTTCAAAATTTCGGTTGGGTCGGTTGGGTCAAAATGTCGGTCGGAGGCATTTCATTTTACTTATATCTCGAAAACGGTGCAGCGAAGTTAAAAAATACTTAATGAAATTTTTGACCCCCGTGCACTCCCACAGCCAATGAGGACACACATAATAGTTACAAAAATGGTCAAGTGTGGGTTTGACTTTTTTTCATTTAGGATGAACTGTACCCACTAACGTATAAAGAATGTTCAACGACCAAGTCACACAACATTAACTATAATAATAAAGAAATCGCAGTAAGGAACCTTAGACTTGGCACGACTTTGTCTAGATTTCATTACTTTTTAGAGATAAACAAGCAGCTCCATCGAGACTTGGCTAGTTTTTTACAGAATGTTTTTGGTGGGATTTCACTTCTTTTGTAGAAACGTGAGCTTATTGATTTATTTTATTAGATTTTCTTATTTGACACAGTTTTTTTCTTTTTAGGGGTAGTTTTTTTAATATTACAAATCTTTCTTTTCTTTTTTTCTTTTCTTTATTGGAAGCGGCCCACCAAGTTGAATATTTTTTGTAAAGGCGGTATGTCGATATCTCTAATAGTTTGGTTGGGCTCTTGTGTTTTCTAATCAGGATCACCAGGTACTCCAGATCTTCGATTATCCTAGTTTTTATAGTTTTCCCTTTATGTGGCCATTAAACCCTAACTCTGTACCATATTTCAGCTCTCTGAGTTTATGGGAAGTACAAGTTCTATTTTGATGATCATGAGTGAGTGAGTGAGTGAGTGTCTGTCATAAATGCGAAACTTTGCTTTCGCTTAACTTCGGAACTAAATGACCTACAGACTTGAAATTTTGGATTTTAAGTATGTGATTATAGCTTACTGGATGACGAAAATTTCTGCGTTCTGATCTTATCCAGATTGATCTGATCTTATTGATTTGTTCTCAAATAGGGACCTAAAAATGCGGCGAAATGGTTCCAGTAAAGGATGGTACGGCAGTGTTTGCTTCGCGCTCGACTTGGCGGGGGCACTGCCGTGCCCCCAGATTTAGGAAAAAAATAAAACGTATTGCGATTTATATAGATTTTGTCACCACTGAGAAGTTTTATTGCCCAGTGGAAAAGTTAAGATTGTAGGTGCATTCGCGAAAGATTATGATCGGTTGCTTTTTGTCTTTATTGCTACGCGATAGAGTCAAACAGTAGTCGAGCATAAACTTTCGCGACTGTACTATAGCGACATCTAAGTGATATTCTGATTTTAGTGCCATCATGATTTTTACACTGGGCTAGATTTGTTTTGGCTCCATATTAAAAGTTATATCTAATGATAAAATGGTGCCACCATATTCACACTCAATTTTAACACTAATTGTTTGATTTCAGTAACACCGAACGACGGTTTTATCGGTTAATCGGGCAAAGACGGCTTTCAAAAAACGGAAAGCTAAGGAAGCAAAAGACCAAAGCATCTATGATGCAAGTGAACGACTTATCATTCATAGCCAAGGTATAGACCGAATTCTGAAAAAAAAACCAATTTAACATACACACATTAATTATTGTAAATTAAAGCGATTCTTACGGTTAACAATTTCAAAAATTGAAAGCGACATTATAATAAGAGAGGTAAATAAATATATTTGTCACTACCTTTTCGTATTATTTAAATCTGTACTCCAAGTATTTTTGGTGTTTGAAATATGTTTACGCCTATGCTTATCCGACGAGTGCTTAGCAGGTAAATGTAAATAAAGCACTTACCTATTATGTTAAATACCTATATTCTAAATAAATAATAATATTTATTACCTACTTTTTCGTTTTACTTATCACAAGTGAAAAGTATTTTATATTCACAGTTCAAAGTACGGATAAATGGTCCGACTCGCACTTAGCCAATTTTATCTGCCTAAGGTAGGTTATACTGTGCGCGATCACACAAAACATGAAGAGGGAGCGAACTTATCGCTGCGATGGTCGAGACCGGAACGTGTGAGGCGCGCGGGTGAAATCTGATATTTTTCTAGCTTTATACCCGCTCTTAAGGAGCCATGAGATTAAAAATACAGAATACCTAGGCTCGTTATACCTTACATTAACACAGAACCTTAGAGTAATTATTACGACAAAATTAGTTTTTTGAAGTTTTAATACTATTACACCCTGTATATTCAAACTATAGCTGATGGGAATAAGTTCGCCCATTAAAAGGCACTTAATCCATCTGGAGTTCCTTCAACCAAAATACATAATGCTTGAGAAGACTTAGAGCCATTTGTGCAGCTCATAATAACTACCTAAGTGCCATCATTTCGAAATTGGGTAAATTATGGTTGTCATATATTTCTGAAACCCATACCTCCCGCTTTAAGTGATCCTTCATTAAATTCCTCGATACTTTCAAATGCAGAAAAATGAGTTGCTTCGCTAAAACATCAGTTGCTATTACAGCAGTACATATACCAGTCCGAAGACGGCACATTCATCAATGAAAATTATGCGGTCTCCGGAGTCGGAAACATTATTAAACAAACATCCACCCTATACTTCTCTTTGTTAACTAACTCTTTTTCTTATTCACCTGTTAACTCTTGCCACTTTTTCTTTTAAGAGATTCAAGAAGTTCCCTTATTTCTTTGGTAATTACATAAACTCTGTCTAACGAAGAAAATATTCTCTAAAAGGAACTGTATCTTATATGGTCAAAATAATTCTCTTCTGTGGACAATGTCAGTTAAGTACATTTTATTAGTACTACGTTAAGTTACTTTCAACTGTTAATAAATGTTAGAAATTTTGCAATATTGTAGAGTTGATTGAGTTGTGAACTCCTTTTTCATCATTTTTGTGGCACGGCAAAAAAATTAAATCAATAATTTCTCGATATACTTACCTTAAAACGATCTACTATGATTTATTTTCTATAAATTTAAATAACAAATAATTCATTAATAAAACTTGATATTTTATTATTTTGAAAAAGTATTTTTTCTTGAAAAAAGAAGCGCTGTATGTTTATGACCCAAGTACTTATGACGCTACTTTCCCGTTTTCTAACTTTTAACAACATTAGTGTCTCCCGTAATTTTTGAATTATTTCTTGCTATCCATCAACTTAACAATAAATATCCCTTCTCGCTTGGATTGGCAAAGCCTCTATCAACCAGAACAGAGGCGTAAGATGTTAACCTTAAAGAAATTTACGTTTTGTGATCAAATGTGATGTTTGACCTATTGTTGTTTGTTGTGGGCTTAACTTGGGAATGGTTTCCCATTGCCAGCTTGATTGTTCAGCTATTCTAGTACAGACATAAATGCGTGGTTATGCAGTTGCCAGTGGTAGCGGGCCTGCGACTGCGCGAGTGGCGCGCGCACACTGGCTGGGTGCGGCAAGTGACAATGTACGTCACACTGCGCCGCGCCGTCTCTTGCGCCGGCGGCGAGACTGTGGGCGCGCTGCTCATGCGTGACCTGCATGGTTCCGACGCCGATGCGACCACAGCGTTCGACGTTGACAAGGTGCTATTACTAGGCAACATTGTTTCTCAGCCGGAAGACTGCTGCTGGACGTAAAACTCCCTCGAGAATCTTCACAACAAATCACTTCTGTGTTTTACCAACGCTGCGTTCCCGGTCAAGGGGTCGCCATATATTTGCTAATTTTGCTTTCGCATGACTGTGTTATTGCGTCACTAACGTTTACGATACACGGGCCTTTTTGTGTTCTGTGCACGTACATTTTGCACTGGAGAGGACTCGGCCTCAATATTCAAACGACGAGTATATGACTCACCTTCGTTTAGCTGATGATATCGTAATCATGGCTTAGACCGTTGAATACTTAGGCATAATGCTCGAAGATTTAGGTATGTAGAGTTTCCAAAACAAGTGGATCTTCAAATTAACATGGAAGATAATATACATTATGTGGAATTGCCATGTAGTATCCACTCCTTTGAATGTTGAGGTTCTACACTGGAAGTTGTTGACGGATATGTTTAGCTAGGGAACAGTGCAGCTCGGTAAGTCCAATTTCCAGAAAGAGGTAAATCGACTAATCCAACTCAGCTGTGCAGCATTCGGGGAGCTCTCTACTCACTAATGGTCACTCAAAGGGCGATGGAGAGAGCATGCTCGGAGTTTCTCTACATGATCGAATCAAGAATGATGAGATACGTAAAGTCTCCAGACATAGCCTAAAGAATCGCGAATCTAGTGGCATCTTCGGTGGCGGTGGACAGGACACCATTGCTCGCAGAGCTGACGGCCGTTAGGATGGAATGGTCCTCGAGTGGCAGCCGCGTACCGGAAGATGCAGAGTTGGTGTGCCCCTCACAAGATGGACCGATGATCTGATGAAGGTCGCGCGAAGCCGTTGGACTGATCGGTTTAAACATCCTTGGGTGAGGCCCATGTCCAACAGTGGGCATCTTTAGGCTGAAGTGATGATGATGGAAGTATATTATTAACCACACTACCTGGCTGCTGCTAAAGAGCTTTTTTGGCGCTGTTGGCTACGAAATCACCTCGGGCGGACCCCCTGCCTGTCATGGTGGCACTTGAAATCTGTCCAAACTTTGCTGTCGTATATATGGGCAAATTGGACAATTCGTGCGTATTGTCATTGATGACGTACGCAACTGAGAGTGGCCGCTCACAGTGAGACTCATAGGAAGGCTAAGAGAAATTCTGAGCATGCTCTCTCCATCACCCTTTGAGTGACTATTAAGTCACTCAAAGGCGAATCAAAAATGATGAGATCCGTAGAAGAACTAAAGTCTCCCGACATAGCCTAAAGAATCGCGAATGTGGTGGCAGCTTAGGTGGAAGTAGACAGGACACAGCTCGCAGGACTGACGGCCGTTAGGATGGAATGGTCCTCCTGTGGCAGACGTGTACCGGGAGACGCAACGTTGGTGTGCCCCTCACAAGATTGACCGATGATCTGGTGAAGGTCGCTCGAAGCCGCTGGACAGATCGGTTTAAACATCCTTGGGTGAGGCCTATGTCTAACAGGAGGCGTCTTTAGGCTGAGGTTATAATGATGGAAGTATATTATTAACCACACTGACTGGCTGCTGCCAAAGAGCTTTTTTGGCGCTGTCTTGAAATCTGTCCAAACTTTGCTGTCGTATATGGGCAAATTGGACACAGCCATTTCAGTGTGGTGAAATATATTCATCATCACAGCTCATATACAGAGGCTCGAGCCTTCTCTATGTTAGGGTGATTTGGCCTTAGTCAACCACGCTGGCCCAGTGCGGATTGGTCGACTTCACATACACCATTGAACTTCTTCGCAGATTTATGCAGGTTGCCTCACGATGTTTTTACCGTAGGAGTGTCAGACAAATGTACAGCCGGCTTCAAAAGTAGATAAGTATTTTTAGCAGATTTAGTATCATGTCACACCAACTATTTCTTTTATTTAGTATGGTTACACCTTCTATTTAGTATGGTTTTTATAATGTACATTAACGACCTTTGTAACCTGACACCAAGAAATTGTAGAATCATAACCTACGCGGATGATACGGCTTTAATTGTGCATGGAAAGGATTGGTATGAGACCCAGTCATGTGCTAAGGTTGCATTGAATGAGGTTACGAATTGGCTATCTAGGAATTCGCTAACTCTTAATTTAGATTTTTTTTTACAAAAAATAGAACCGACTTCAAAAACACTGAAATCTTAAAAATAATCTTCTTCTATATTAAAGTCGGCGCCAAACGATGATCTCCTAGAAGAAGATTATTTTTAAGTTTTCAGTGTTTTTGAAGTCGGTTCTATTTTTTGTAAAAAAAATTATTTTTAACTTTTTAGTGAATTAAATCTTTTTAGTGAAAGAAACCCTAATTTAAATTAGTGTTTTCCTCGATTTTCTATGGTGTAAATGATGCAGGCGCTTCTTGATGGTGGGCAGTGACTTGGAGTATACAATAAGTACGCGACAACACCGTGAAAATTGTATATTTTACACACTGATACAATATATGGAATAAATGCAGTTACTTTGCGAACAGATGCGTAAACAGACAGACACTATTAGATGAACTAACACCGCGGTAACAATTTAGCGGCTTTTTATGCAATTACAACAATTAATAAACAATTTACCCTCTTTTATCATAATAAAAATATAAGACCATACAGTGACGCTAAATTAATAATAAAAATACCTTTAGTTTACAAAAATATCAATTTCAAATAACCTTCAACATATAAATAAAAAATAAAAAATGCCGTCGCCAACACTCCCCACCCCAGTGCTAGAACTAGCACTCTTTAACCATAGGCACGGGGGCGACGCGCGCCGCGGACCGCCTCAGCGTCCCGCTGGCAGTCCTTACTTCCACCACTCGGACACGACCATCTCGCCCAGGAAAAACTTCAGTGATGACCCCTTTAAGTCATATATTGCGGGATGAGCTAGGGTCCACAATATAAACAAAGTCCCCAACTTTCAATGGCGTGGACTCACCTTGCCATTTAGGCCGTTGTATGAGTTCAGGGAGGTACTCCCTCAACCAGCGTTTCCAATACATGTCAGCCATCCTCTGAGCAATACGCCACTGCTTCCTTAGGTACAGGTCACTGTCATCAAACACTCCAGCCACCGGCATGTTTGATGATGAGCCTAAGAGAAAGTGGTTCGGCGTGAGAGACTCTAAGCTACCTGGCTCCACAGAGACATGCGTCAAAGGTCGCCCATTGACAATGGCCTGCACTTCGGCGAGGAGGGTGTTCAAGGTCTCATCCTTAGGAGCGCGCTCTTTAAGTACTACCTGAAGAGATGACTTGACGCTCCGTATGAGCCTTTCCCACGCCCCACCCCAATGAGGGCTAGCCGGCGGAATAAATCTCCACAGTGTACCATGGTTGGCTGCAGCAGTCTTCAGAAGCTGTTGGTCTACCGCTTGGAGAGACTTACGCAACTCCGCTTCAGCACCCCGCAGGTTAGTGCCGTTGTCGGAATACAAATACCGTGGCCAACCACGACACGCAGCCATGCGACGCAATGCCATAATGAGAGCATCGGCAGTCAGTGAATGGACAACCTCGATGTGAATGGCGCGCACTGTGAGGCAAGTGAAAAGGACACCATACCTTTTTTCTCGGCGTCGACCAACTTGAACCTCCATGGGACCGAAAAGGTCCAATCCACAGTGCGTGAATGGTCGGTGATGGTGTGCCATTCGAGCTTTAGGTAGGTCACCCATCCGAGGCACTGACACTTGTGCCTTCCTCAACCTGCAAAGCATACACTGTGACGTCACAGCCTTCACTGAAGGCCGCAGTCTCACAACCCAATATTTTTGTTTCATGTCGTTAACAACTTTCTCCTGGTTGCTATGTGCAGCATTGACATGATAATGCATTATCAAGAGCTTCACAGTCGGATGGCTTCCGTCTAATATAATTGGCCTCTTGACTTCGGAAGACACATCAGGTGCCGCGTCGATGCGGCCGCCCACCCGAAGCAAGCCGTTACTGTCCACATAGGGACACAAGCCCCTCAGACGACTATCATTTCGCAGACTCTTACCTTGTAGTAAAAGTGAAACGTCACTCGCAAATGTGTCAGCCTGAGCCTGTTGAAGTAGAAGGAGTTCAGCCCGCTCCATGATCGCGCAGCTATCGTCACAGGTAAGTCTTCTACACTTGTTTATGAACAGAATTACCATTGCAGTAGACCTTAACAAGCGAAGCCACGATGAGAACCTGTGAGGGTTAGGTATAGGTAAGTCTACAGATAATTGCTGAACAACTCCCACTAGCTCCAAGTGATCATCATCACTAACCGGCTGCAGCACATCTTGCGGCCAGGATGTTTCATTCAGATATAAAAAATCGGGCCCACTAAACCATTTATTTAAAAATAAATTATAATTAAAAACATCCCTAGTGGCTATATCTGCGACATTAAGGTTAGTGGGTACATACCGCCACTCCGAAACGTCCGTGAGCTCGTCTATTTCCCCTAACCGGTTTGCTTCAAACGTTTTATATGTGCGGGTCTTATTGCGCAACCAATGTAGCACTGTTGTCGAGTCGCACCAAAATACTCGCCTTACCACTTTTACTTTGTGTTCGCTCATAATTGTGTTCGCGAGCCTCGCAGCCAATAATGCACCCTGTAGTTCCAACCGGGGAACAGTGACAGACTTAACTGGTGCAACCCTACACTTACTTGTCACAAAGGAAACGCATATTTGGTTATTTTCTAACCATCTGTAGTATGCGACCGCGCACATCGCCTTCTGTGAAGCATCACAAAATATATGTAATTCTAGGTTGCTATAGCTCACCGTCGCAGCAGTCGTGTATTTATTGTCCGCGCCACCGCTAGTCGTAGCATCTGCTACAGCAGTAGTGCTACGCGGCGCTACGGCTTCGGAACGTTGGTTGTCCATCTCGCTCACACTTATCGTGGCGCGCTTATACCATCTCGGCACTCGTATTGAATGTATGTTTTTAAGCAAATCTAACCACTCGGTCCATTTCAATAAAATAGGTTGCGGAATAAAATCATCCCAGCTGATATTTGCGCGCCACGTATCTTGCAACATTATTTTCCCTTGAATTGTGAAATGGGAAAGAAAACCAAAAACATCAAAAATTGACATAATCACACGAAGCATTATCCTTTTAGTCGGTATTTGCTTACCGTTCAAAATGCATTCAGGGATGCGCTTAAACGATACGTCGAACGCTAACTCATCAGTACTCGGATACCAGATTAGGCCGTGTGCGTTCGCCGTCACACTGTTGTTCGACCTTGAACTTCACTGCGCTACTCCCCAAAGAATCTTTTGAGACTGCGTCGAGTACAGCTAAGCTGTTACTCGCCCAATTTCTAATGTCAAACCCTCCTTCACTATGAATATAAGAAATGTTTCTTACCATTTCAACGGCCGTCGTTTCATCAGGTAAGCTTTGAATGTAGTCATCCATGTAATGCGAGTTTAAAATCGCATCGACAGCTGCCGGCATTGACCCTTCAAACCGCGCAGCATTTTTATTTTTAATAAATTGCGCGATAAAAGGGGAGCATCGAGCACCAAAAATAAGCGAACTCATTACGTACGTTTTTATCGGTTCCGTAGACTTTTTCCTCCAGAGAAACCTTAAAGCGTGCTGGTCACTCAGCAACACTTTTATTCTAAGGAACATATCTTTTATGTCGCCGATAACTGCAATCTCGTTCTCACGAAATCGCAACATAATCCCGAACAGCGAGTTCAGCAGGTCCGATCCTTTTAATAAATAATCATTAAGTGACAAACCTCTTGTTTTAGCTGCAGCATCGAACACCAGCCGGAGTTTATTTTTATTCGGGTTGTCAACGCCAAAGTGTGGTAGGTACCAAGTTTTCTGCGTGGGTTGAGTGTCAATTAATTCCCTAGCGTAATCATTATCAAATAAATGATTTACTCTCTCCACGTACCTGTCGGCGTATCCCTTATCCCTTCCTAATTTCCTTTCTACTCCCGTCAGTCTGCTCACAGCCCCCAAGTAGGAATCAGGCATGGTGCACTTCGGATTCTTCCAGGGAAGGCCGACGTGCCACCTGCCGTCAATCAGTTGAGCAGTTTGTTGCAAACAGTCGACGGCTCGTACATCTTCTTCATTAAGCCTAGGCTTACCTGCTACTCCCATTGACTCGAGCGCGAAGTACTGGCGAACCTCCTCGTGCAGGTCGCGCAGATCTTGCTCCTCCGCAGCGTCCTGCTCTGCTACGAGCAGAATGGCGTCACCATCCTGCTCAAGGCTGCCGGCCTTGACCGCCGCGCGCGTCCCTCCCGGCACGCTAACAAAACCATGAAGTGACCAGCCTAAAGGAGTAAGTGTGGCGGACGGCTCATTCTTTTGACCCAACAATATTTTTAAAGGCAATAACAAATGATAATTATCTTGGCCAATTAATATTTCTGGTTTACAGTCAATGTTACACAAAATATGTTTCGCAGAATCTAAATGTACATAAGAATTCAAATCTACAATAGAACATGATTGTATAGGTAACATTAAATTGTTAACACTTCGTGCTTTAATACAATGAACCTTATTATCTAAGCCAGAAAGTCTCAAATTCAGTACCGTTACATCGCACATGACCTCGTTGTCCGCCCAGGGGCCGCGGACGCACATCGTCTCGCGGCGCCCGCTCAAGCCAGCCCGCTCGGCCAGCTCGCTGCTGATCATCGTCACTGTCGACCCGTCATCAAGTAACGCACTTGTATCGATATAGCCGCCACTGTCAGTACACACGCGTATAGGTACAACTTTTAAGAGCACTTTGCCGGCACTCGCGGTAACGTGAGTCACAGTTTCACTCGCAGAAGGCACTATTTGTTGTTCGCGTGCTCCCGTTGCGCTGCCCGGCCGGCCGTCGCTGTCGTCCCTCGGATAGTGAAGCAAGTTATGATGCGCTTGCTTACATATATCGCACGGTGGCGCGGGGCAAGTTTCTCGACTGTGGTTCGATTCCAGACATTGAAAACAAATCCCATGTCGCTTCACGTGCGCCCATCTCGTTTTCCGTAATGACTTCTTGAATCGGTTACAATCAATTAGTTTATGAACAAACTTACGGCAGAACAGGCACCTCTTGCTGCGGTCTTCCGATTGTAACAACACAGCCTGCGATCTTATGTTGCTGCCGTATTGTCTACTATAATGACTATCGCGTGCTGATACATCATGCATATTTGGCATAGTGGATGATACTTTAATAGCTTCCATTCTTAAAAACTCAGATAAAAATTCTAATCTCGGCCTTTTGTGTTCTTTCAGCAAGGGAAAGCTATAGTCGGACCACTTAGAGAGTAACACTGGTGGCAATTTAGATAAAATAAGTGAAACCATGCTCATACCTTGTAAGTATTCTTCTCGTTCCACGGCACGCACGGCTTCGACAAAATTCTGCACCTTTATGGAAAATGGCACCAAATCCTTCTGGTACTCAGTAGACACGGGTTGTATCCTCTTAATGTCTTGTGTAAGGCGTTGTACAATACTGTCCGGGTTTCCATACTGTAGCTCCAACGTTTCCATTATTCGGTCCGGTGATGTGGCACTTATGAGCAGTGCTGAGACAGATTCTTTCGCCTTGCCATGTAGACATTTTCTTAGTCTCCATAAATTTTCCTTCGAAGTGAATTTGCATACCTCGGTAGACTCTTCAAAAGCCCGTTTAAACTGCAGCCATTCCATCGGGTCACCAGAGAAACTAGGGAGGTCCTTTGGTGTGCAAATACGGCTCAGCAAGTGGGCGTCGGGGTTAGCATGGCTGGAGGCCGCTGTCAGGTTCTGAAGTGCGGCGGCAAGCATTTGGATGGTTCCATCAGTGCCGGCGGCCTCGCGGCCCGTCGACGGGTGCAGATCGACGCCCTGAGTTTTACCATAATCGTGGGCGCTCTGCTGTTGATCCACCTCGTGCATGCTTCTCTCCATCCAAGTTTCAACATTTTGGCGTATGCAGTCGTTGTTAATTTGTGAACTGTATTCTTCCTCTTCATCCAATTTCGCTAGGTCTGCCTCCAATTGTGCATCTATCAACTGCACCTTCAGTTTTGCCTTTTCTTGTTCCGCCGCCAAAATCAACTGCTTTCTTCGCGCCTCGACAGAAACCGTTGACATTTTTGAATTTCTTGATGACGCAACAGAGGGTACTTTAGCGGGCGGTCGGGATTCCGTTTTCACGCTGGAAATCTTGATTCCCGATGACTCCTTTGGCAATTCTTCTTTATGCTCGCTGCCATGAGGTTTATTCTCCACTTCCCCTTGGTCGCGGTCGCGTCGCGTTGTACTCCGTGTGCCCACCATTTTGCTTGTCGGTGTACGGAACATGAGATTCGGCTCGAAGACCACTTTGTAAATGATGCAGGCGCTTCTTGATGGTGGGCAGTGACTTGGAGTATACAATAAGTACGCGACAACACCGTGAAAATTGTATATTTTACACACTGATACAATATATGGAATAAATGCAGTTACTTTGCGAACAGATGCGTAAACAGACAGACACTATTAGATGAACTAACACCGCGGTAACAATTTAGCGGCTTTTTATGCAATTACAACAATTAATAAACAATTTACCCTCTTTTATCATAATAAAAATATAAGACCATACAGTGACGCTAAATTAATAATAAAAATACCTTTAGTTTACAAAAATATCAATTTCAAATAACCTTCAACATATAAATAAAAAATAAAAAATGCCGTCGCCAACATATGGGATCCCATCATCCGATTCTGACTTTGGTGACCTGACCATGGGACCACCCTTGCAGTATACTCTACCAAATACAAAAAGAATTTTGGAAATCGGTTTAAAAATGACGGTTATGAGGTAACAAACATAAAAAAATACAACCGAATTGATAACCTCCTCCTTTTTTGAAGTCGGTTAAAAACTAAGTTTATCACCTTTGGACCCAACACTTCATCACTTCCACCAGTGTCTTTTAATATTTGCGGTCATAAACTCCAACCCTCAATATGTTTAAACTGCAACTGTATGCAAATTACACGTACTTCAAGTATCAAATACCTTGGGAGTTTGGATTGACAGTGTCCTATCTTGGAAGGTGCATTAAATGTACTTATTGGTCGAGTGAGGAAGCTTATATTTATATTTTAAAAATTGTGGTCTGCGGTTGATTTTTACATACTTAAAACAATCTACTATGCTTTGGCTCAATCCATTCTGTCTTACTGCATATTTGTATGGGGAAATGCAGGAAAAACCTTTTTGTTACGATTAGAAAGAGCACAAAGAGCCGTAATAAAAGTAATGAGTTTTAAACCTATCCTATTCCCTACTACTGAGCTATATTTGGAAACGGGCTTGCTTCAGGCAGATTTATTTTCTTCAGATCGTATTGCTAAAACACTCTCAACTACCATTTAATACAGAGAACACGGAAAATAGGCGTACCTAGAACTGACTTAGTTTGCAAAAATGAATCGTGTAGACTTATGGTTTCAAGGCGTCACTATTATTTTCTATCCCCCATATTATACAACCGAATTAACAAACCCATAAAGATTTATCCCATGACATTGCGTGATTGTAAAAATTGTACCACTAAATGGCTTCTTTCTCTTACATATAAAGACGGTGAAGACATTTTTATGAGTTGTTTGAGACCTTCTCAACGCTAAATGCCATATAAGCACAAATAATAATCATCACACATTCATATACTATCGAACACACAGACAAACAAACAAACACATACACACACACACCACACACACACAAATATACATATATGTTTATATTCATTAAGATAGAATTAATTAGTGTATAAGTAAAAAGAAAAATGTGTTAGTTTCTTATCGGAACAATGTCGAAAATATTTCTGGGGGTGGGCGTTAATGGCTGCGACACAGTTTTTACTAATGCAGACATTAACGTACACGGTATCACAGAATAGATAATAGTACTACGTACAGAACGGCCACTCACCTCCTCGCACTCATTTCAAATACCTCACCCCACCCGGCACTTCGTTGTAGACATCACTGACATATAAACAAGGGCGCGCGCGACCGCTCGGGCATGGCGACACTTCACGTTCGTCGAGTAGACACGAGCGCCGGCCGATAACAGAGATAGCGCTATGCAGGTAAAAGAGAAGGCAGTTGCTGCACTTCTCGCGCCATTTCGATTGATAACCGCGCACCCAGCCCTACTAGATTCCACCCACGCACACATTTGCGCGTGTACAAACGTCATTTGCTTTAGTAGTAGTAATAGGTAATTGATTTGCGAACGTTGTATGGAGTGTCCGGGGTGTGACGATATATCACTATATATGTATGTACCTATCTTGTTCCAAATAATAATATTATTATACCTACGAGTATATTGCATTGTTAATACACTCGCGAGCAAAAGTTTGGAAGCAGTTACTTGAAATTGGTTGCGCGTTATCTTGAGTAGTTAATACTTTTTTAATAATCGTAAAAATGACATCATTTTAAAGGTTCAACTCTTTACTTTTAAACTGATACCGAATTCATTAAAAACAAGCCAGTATTTATGGAGCCATTCCGCATTAAGTGAAGGTGTATCGAAAAAGACGTGTTTCAATTGTTTGATACGTCACGAGTTGCGACCTATTGACCCCCTATAAAATAATATAATAATAATAATAAATCTTTTATTTCTCTTAAGAATACAGCGCAAGGTACTAGATCTATGACTCCCACACTAGGCTATGCCTGTCTTGTGGGAATCAAAATAAAAACAAAACAATATAATTCAAATCAAAGCAAAGCGCTCCAGAATTTATGCATGCATTTGTGTGTGTGTGTATGTGTGTGTGTATAAATGGAAGAGTTAAAAAGCATGTGTGTTTGTACTCACATGTATTAATAGGTGAAAAAAAAATTATAAAAGGCTAAAGATAGGATATAGGTAAGTTTGGGTTTTATAAGCCCAACTATCAGGCTCTTGGCATTAGGTGACAAAACTATGCCCAGCCTGTTGAAGACCTATGTAACGACCTTTATGATCTCTTCGGATTGCTCATATTCCCAGATCAATAATAGACTTGTTATTTTCATTTTGGCCTCGTGAAGATGGGACCCTTTTAAGTCACATATATTGACAAGTTTGTTGTAAATGCGAGGAAATAAGTATACTTTGAAATGATGAGCGAAGACCGTTCTCACAGAAGTTGAGGGAACTGAAAAAACTCTTTTTTTTACTAAAGTATTATATGTCGGCAACTTGAGAGCTACCTTATGCATAAACATAAAGACTCTCATCAAATACAGTCTTCGGACGCTCAAAACTTGTGCTTCTTTGTATAGATCAGATGTATGATAACGTCTTGGCTTCCCCAAAGCCACCTTCAAAACCGCCCTCTGAGCTCTTTCCAACATGATAAGCGTGGAAGATGCTGCCCCACCCCAAACCAGAATACAGTAGTTAAGTACAGACTGACAAAGTGCGAGATACACTGACTTTAAGATGCTGCCATCCGTAAGCTCCCTCAACAATTTCATCGTATGTATCAGTTTACGAACCCTAGACGACGTCGCCGCTACATGTTCCTTGAAATTGAGGTTCTCATCTATAATAATGCCTAAGTATTTGACAGAAGAAGCCCTATCAATCTGATCACAGTTACAACTTATAGAGTCCGAGTCACTGAAATTACAGTAATTGTAATGAATTTTGAGTTTTTGAAAAAGAGATCGCGGCGGACTAGATACTGCAGTCTTATGAAAACATATAAATTGGGTTTTAGAGGTATTCAAGCGTCAAAATGTTATGATTTAACCATCCTTGCAATTTCTGCAATCCAAACATCGCCAAGTTATAAGCTTCAAGCCAGTTTTTACCGTGGAATATTATGGCAGTATCATCAGCATAACATATGACCTCACTGTTTTGTAGTTTCAATGACATAATATCGTTAATATAACAGGTAAACAGAGTTGGTCCTAAAATGCTCCCTTGAGGAACACCGAAATCTATAGAGCTGACCTCACTGATTCTATCTCCGATTTTAACACATTGCCCTCTTCCCGACAAATAACTAGAGAACCAGTTCAAGGGCAAGCCACGAATTCCGAATGCATTTAATTTTTTAAGTAAGATAGGAATCGATACTGTATCGAATGCTTTTGCTAGGTCGAGGAAAACACCAACACAGGATCGACCCTCGTCAAGGTGAGACACGATTGTATCTGTTAGAAAAGTTACTGCTTCCTCTGTAGATCTTCCCTGGCGAAATCCAAATTGGCGGTCTGAGAACATATTATGCTTTTCTAGATAATTGATCAGCCTCTTATTAATAACGCGTTCCAGAAGCTTTGAGTATCCACCCAGCAGGGATATAGGCCGATAATTGCAAGGATCGTTTTTAGCTCCACTTTTGTAAAGCGGAGTAACTGCAGCTACTTTCCATTCATTAGGAAAGACACCTGATGACATACTTATATTAAAAATAGCTGCCAAAGGCTCTGCAATAACATGCGCAATAGATTTTAGAAGCTTATTATTAACGCCGTCTAATCCAGGAGAGCTATCCGTATTGAGAGACCGAATGAGGCCCAAAAGCTCTTGTGCGTCTGTGGGATCCATAAAAAACGAATGGCTAGGTTGATCAGTTATGTGAACTTTTCCGGCCAGGGACTCCTGAGTCTCATTCAACCTCATCATTATAGAATTTGCTAATGCGTTACCTATAGATGCGAAGTAAGTATTGCAATAATTAAGAGATTCACTTACAGAGGGCTTGGCGCTAAGAAGAGACTGAAAAGAACATGAGCTACTTTCTTTACCAGTTATACGTTTTATAGTTCTCCATAGTTTTTTTGGAGCACATTTATTTTCAGTAATTTCTCTATTGTAGTACTCAAATTTTAATTTTCGTATTACATTTATGTAGAAATTTCTATAGCGCGTGTAAACCAATTTTTTCGTGTGATTGTTAGGATCTTTACGGAGCTCAGCATGCAACTTATCACGGTGCTTTGAGCATCTGATTAGGCCATGGGTCATCCAAGGATGTAACAAAGTTTTAGAACGACTAATCACAGAATTTTTCGAGTATTTCGATATTGTCTCCGAGATCACACCAGTAAAGTAGTTCACAGCTTCGTCAAGACAACTGCTGTTTAGTACTGGGGACCAGTCAACCTTTTCTAACTCCGATCTAACCGAGTCAGTATCAAGTATTACCCTTGATCGAAGAAGTTTTGGAGTTTTGGGTTTTTGTGTTTGGAACATAATTCCCGCCATAGTCATGTCATGATCCGTTACCCCACTGGAGCATACAACTGATTCTGTATTGTATCTAACGGGTACGAATATGTGATCTATGCAAGTCCTTCCGCGGGTGGCTTTGTTTATACTTGGGACCAAACCATAATTCGCTAGTACATCAAGATATTCAGATGATATGTTGCCATCTGCAGCGGAACCAAGAATATTAATGTTTAGATCTCCAGCAAAAACAAGACAAGGAGAGGGGCCGATTGATTTTAAGACGGAGTCGAGAGATCGAATGAACATTTCCGAATTAGAAAAACTTGGTGATCTATAAGCAGCTACTACGGAGAACTGACCAACGACTTCAGCAAGAACACAATTACCCTCGTCAACGTTCAGCTCAGAGAAATTGGCAGGCCATATGTTTTTTATATATATAGTGATTCCTCCTGACTTGTTTATATATTTTATGGAGTTAAATGATGTATAATCTTTCAATTGGGGAATTGTCGCAGTCTCACCAAGCCAGCATTCACTTAGAACTATTACATCGAAATCAAGGTCTAGTCTTTTTAGAGCGACAAGAAAACTGTCAAAGTTCTTACATATGCTTCTTATATTCATGTTTAAAATCTTCAGCGAGAATCCTGACAGGATTTTATTACAATTCTCAGGAATAGTTATTGTATGGCACTTAATCTGAAATGAGTTATCCAAGTCATCCAAAAAACTTATGGCAGCCATGGAAATTTACCATTAAAGAGGCCAGAGTGCTTCGATATGAATGAAAAAAGTGCCATACAAACAATAAAGCCATGAACCATGTCAAATCCTGAGGAGAGATAAATTGGAAGCGTTCTATGTATGAAATTAGTATGTGAGTGTGTAAGTATGTGTGTGTGTAAATGTTTACAACAATTAAAATAAAGGATTGAATATAAAACTATGGAGAATATGTAACCAAAACTAAAAGTATACAAATTGTTTAGTAACAAATTAATCGTAAAATTAGAGAGGTGCTTGTTGATCCTGCTGTTTACACAGAGACTCCTCCTGCTTCGCTGCTGTTTCTGATGTGCACTGAGTGCTGAGGAGACGCATGAGATCATCTTCCGACTTGATATGTATTGCAGGACTCCCTTCCTTGACATCTTTCTTTCTGAGAAACACCGAGCCTTTACGCAGCCTTAGAGGAACGAAATAATCCACGATTTTCATTCGTGAGGCGTTCATTTACGTAAATATTGTTTTCAGGGCCCTGGGTCACGAAATCATTCCATTTTAGATTTCGTCTCATTTTAGCTTGATCAAAGAATTCATCACGTTTAACACGGCGAATAAAAGCAACCACCAGGGGACGTTGAGGTATTCGGTTGCTCGCGGTCGCGTCGGACTTTTTCTTACGATCCTTAGGTCCGATTCGAGATGCATAATTCAGATCAGTGTCCTGGAGCTCAACCCCCAGCTTATTAGCAATACTCAATACCAAGTGTGTTGGATTTTCGTTTGGGGTTTCCTCCAGTCCAGATATTTCCAACTCGTTTCCCAAGGCTCGCTGGGCTTGACTATTTAAACGAGATTGCAAGTCTGCTACAGTGGCCTTAAGAACAATATTTTCTTGTTTTAATAACTCAATTGACTTTATTTGCTGATCATACTCCAATAATTTAGTTAAATTCATCGAAACGGCCCCGGAGAAAGTTGATGTCCTCTCTTATTTCAGAACTAAACATTGACAATTTACTGTCAAGCAGTGCACCAAACTGGTCATACGATATCACCGGAGTAGAGTAGGAGTTCGGAGAAGTATTTTTGGCATGTGTGTAATTTGATTTCTCCCTAGAAACTATCGGGACCTCGTCACATGGCATATTCGTTTCGTCTACAGATGCTAGTGGTGATTGCCTACGAACAGGTGTGCTGTCCTCTTTACGGCGTGTGATCAGCGAACAGGATTGACATTTCCAGTGCTTTTTTAAAGTTGTCAAGTTTTCTTTATAATATGAAGTGGATATGTTGTAACATTTGTAGTGGTAGCTACCCTTGCACGCAGTGCATCTCAGCTGCTCTTCCGGACGTGTGACTTTATTGCAAGCCAGGCAAATCATTACCAACAGATAATGCAACAACGATTCTCCCAAATAAATTACAATATTATTATTACTGGCAACACAGATGAGATGTCACTTTCAATATTTGTGTTGTCAGTTGATCTTGACAGTGTTGAAAACAAATTCTGAGGGTACATGTATGTTTTGTATAACAGCTGCGTAATAATGTAATTATGTGGGTATAAAATTCGATAACTTATCTTTAAGTTTTTGCCGTTAGCTGCCGGAGACAATTATGGATAATAATTCTGTAGAGTAACTCAATGTTGTATTACACTATTCAATCACTTTAACTAAGAATCTTTTAAAATTTTGCATAATACATAAATAAGATATGGAGCGCAATGACTGTGTTGAACATCAAACATTTAAAAAGCACCTGTTATCGGATTATCTTTATCAGTCGACTTTCACACGTTGAACGGTACACATCTCCGTCACTTTTGACCCTTTACCTTGTACGACAATGGAGACAACACCTAGAGAAGCAGCACAAATCGTAGCCCTATTGCAAGAAGGGCTCAGCCAGCGGGTTGTCGCTCGTCGGCTCCACATAAGCCAATCCTGTGTTTCGAAAGTTTATAAGCGCTTTCGGGAGACTGGTGGCTTTATCCCGAGACTAAGATCTGGACGGCGCCGGTGCACATCGGAGAGGGATGACCGTTTTATCGTGTCAACCTCTCTCCGAAATCGGCATTTGACTGGTGTCGACGTCCAACAGGAGCTCCGAGATGTTCGTGGGGTAGCAGCCAGCGAGTGGACAGTTCGTCGACGACTCAAGAAAGCGAATCTGATTCCAAAAAGGCCTGCCACATGCCCGAAACTCACGGCAGCTCACCGACAAGCACGCCTTCAGTTTGCTCGCACCCATCTTGATTGGGAGGTTGAGCAATGGGGGCAAGTCCTGTTCTCCGACGAAAGCAGGATGTGTTTGCACGGTAGCGACAGAAGAGGACGGGTCTACAGGCGGCCTGGGGAGCGATTTGCACAGTGCTGTGTCGCTGAAACAGTGGTTTATGGGGGCGGCTCTTGTATGATGTGGGCCGGCATTTACTTCGATGGTAAAACCGAGCTTGTTTTCGTGCCTGGCGGGGGACGAGGAGACGGTCTAACTTCGGACCGGTACATTTCCGATATTCTCCTGGAACATGTCGTTCCCTATGCGGGATACATCGGTGATGACTTCCTCCTTATGCACGATAACGCTCGTTGTCACACTGCCCGTGTAACAACGGAATACCTCGAAGAAGTCGGTATTGCCACATTGGACTGGCCAGCGCTCAGCCCTGACTTGAATCCCATTGAGCACGTGTGGGATGAACTGAAGAGGAAGGTTCGTTCCAGAACTCCTGCTCCTTCATGTCTGAATGAGCTGAAATCAGCGTTGATTGAGGAGTGGGAAGGTATTCCACAAGAATCAATTCAGAAGCTGATCAGGTCTATGAAGAATCGTCTTGGAGCAGTTATTAGGGCGAGGGGAGGGAACACAAAATATTGACACTTATTTTTAAAGATAAATAAAATTTTTATTTAATAATTTTTGTTGTTTTATTCATTCATTATTTTTCCCTATTTCCTTGTTTTCCTACCTCCTTCACTTAATCCGGGATAACTCCAAATTACGGGCTCGATATGAATTAATTTTATATCGATTTAAAGTGGACAGTTGCACCTTTAACATGATGTCATTTTTATGATTATTAAAAATTTATTTAGTAAGCAAGATCACGCGGAACCAATTTCAAGTAACTGATTCCAAACTTTTACTCGCGAGTGTAGTTGGTGTGACATGGTACTAAAATGGTTATATAGGTACTTTTGAAGCCGGCTGTACATATGAAATTGGAAAAACAAAAAACACATTGCTACACGGCGGTCTCGAACCCGGACCTCCCGATTAGAAGGCAAGTACCGAGTCGACAGCGCCACCGACGCTCAGTGAAATATACGAGTATTATGTCAATATAGGGAATTCAATCAAATTTAAAATATATATTCTTTATTCAACAGGTACTGATTGACGTCACAACATAACAAAATTGTAACTAAAGAAGGAAAAATATTGAGCCTTGTATATTACATAATTAAGATATCTGTAAACTGTAAATGCTAGTAGGAGAAAAAAAAAGTTCACTCTGCACTGATCGGAAATTGGTAGAGCTTCCTTTATGAATAGGCAAGAAACTCGGAAGCTGTAATTTTTGTCTCCTCTTTTAAATCGCTAACTTATTAGAGATAGACGATAAACCTAAGATATTTAAGATAAAAAATATTTTACAAAAAATAAAAACCGACTTCAAAAACACTGAAAAGTTAAAAATAATATAAGAATAGGTACAGACAACATCACACTTTTATATTGAAGTCGGTGCCAAACGATGATCTCCTAGAAAGTCTTAAAATTTGGCACCGACTTCAATATACATAGAAGTGTGATGTTGTCTGTACCTATTCTTATATTATTTTTAACTTTTCAGTGTTTTTGAAATCGGTTTTTATTTTTGTAAAATATTTTTTATTTTTAACTTTTTAGTGAATAAAATCTTTATAGTGAAAGAAACCTTGTGAAAGTGTTTCCCTCAATTTTCATGGGATCCCATCATCAGATCCTGACTTCGGTGACTTTGTGACCACCCTAGGAGTATACTCTATCGAATACAAAAAGAATTTTGGAAATCAGTCCACAATTGGCGGAGTAATCGCGTAACATACACACAAAACACGTTGAAAACACCTTAAAATTTAAGGGTTTTCCCCGATTTTCATGGGATCCCATCATCAGATCCTGACCTTGGTGACCATGGGACCACTCTTGGAGTATACTCTATTGAATACAAAAAGAATTTTAAAAATCGGTCCACAACTAGCGGCGTAATCGCGTATTTGTAATCCACGCCGGGGGACCTGGAGACCTATTTTTGAATTACGTATGCGATTTAGAAATCACCGCTGACTAAAAAGTCAGCGATGACTTCGATGTCACAAATTCCTAAACATCCTATTTTTGAAAGTCGAACACAGAGCTGCCAACATAGATAAAGTACACACATACGTAAGGGTTTGGTTCCACGCAGAATGTAGCCGTTTTCGGTATATACCGGTTATTATACGGCTAAAAAGTCATTGCAACTAGGCCAAAATATAAGAAAATACTGGAGAGCTATTTTTGAATTACGTATGCGACTTCGAAATCACCGATGTGACTAATAATCACCGATTTTCAATAATTCTTATTTTTGAATATCACTTAAGTGACTACCTTAGTCACGGATGTGATTTCATTACGAGTGCCCTCACCCACTCGTAAACAAGTCAACTGTGGAAACGTTACCTGTGTTTTGTTTAGAGAACATATTGACAAGTTTGAAGTTGATGTGTGTTGATTTTTCAGTCAGTCTTCTTATATAGATTTTTTCATCTTGAAATTAGTTAGTTGAGTAACTTTTGCGTTGGCAGCTCTGCGTTCGACTTTCAAAAATAGGATGTATAGGAATTTGTGACCTCAAAGTCATCGCTGACTATTTAGTCAGCGGTGATTTCTAAATCGCATACGTAATTCAAAAATAGGTCTCCTGGTCTGTTTGTTTGTGACACAAATTTAAAAGATTTTAAATGCTTTAGTTGTTATTCTGAGTTTTAAACTTATACACGTTTATTTTTTTATCAAACTGGAAAATTTAAGGGACGCTTCACGACATGGTATTAGAATGATTTAAATATAAATAAAAAAATAACTCACCTACTTAATTTTATATTATTTTTTAAAAAATACAAAAAATGCTGCACTAGTTGAGAGCAGCATTTTTAGAGATTTTTTTTTAATATTTTTTTTTAAATTTTATTTTTTTATTTTTTTTTATATAATAGTGGATGTGTCCTGAAGCGTCCCTAAAATTTTCCAGAGTGATAAAAAAGTAACCGGTATATTTACTTATTTGAGAAATTTTAAAAATTTTAAATCCAACTCAAAATCAACACACATCAACTTCAAACTTGTCAATATGTTCTCTAAACAAAACACAGATAACGTTTCCACACTTATGACTTGTTTACGAGTGGGTGAGGGCACTCGTAATGAAATCACATCCGTGACTAAGGTAGTCACATACGTGATATTCAAAAATAAGAATTATTGAAAATCGGTGATTATTAGTCACATCGGTGATTTCGAAGTCGCATACGTAATTCAAAAATAGCTCTCCATAAGTCACAGGCGAAAGCCTAGTTTAGGATCCAGTCTCTCATAACTTGTTACAATTAAGCGTTACACGATTGTTTGTGAAATTATAAAAATATTGTTGTTGTGAGAGAGAAATAAACGATATTATTATTATTAACATACACACAAAAAAAACATACGCATCGAATTGAGAACCTCCTCATTTTTTGAAGTCGGTTAAAAAGGACGATGCTCGATTTTGCCCCATTATCAATGGTCGAACAACTTCACTATTCTAACATGAGTCTCATGTAAAACATGCACGTACAGGAACTAGCACTCGTATCACAAAGCGATGTCGGCTGCGCAGCCGTCATTTTCAAACTGTGTGTCGTCGGCTGGTGAGCCGACCCCTACACATATTGTAGGCTACGCAGCCGTCACTGTTGACTGCGTAGCCGTCACTGTGGGCTGTGAAGCCGTCACTTTTGAACTGCGAGTTGGCTAATGGCCGACCCCTACATATAAAAATTATACTGGCTACGCAGCTTACTTCATTAGCTGGCTAGCAATTTTAAATTAAGGAGCACACGACCTTTTGCGACCTAGCCAACTGGGAGCCACCTCCTAAATAGCTCTACCACATGGAAAGTCTATCTATCTATAAAATATACAATATTATTGCGGTTGCGGTTGATTTGGAATCATAGGTGGTTAACTGCGACTATCATAAAGACCTCTTTGCACAGTGGTTCCGCGTTCAAGGCAGCGCGCTCAAAATTCTTTAAAATTGTTTCTAATCAGCTCGCGGACCACCGAACCACTGATCTATGTCATTTCGCATTACAATACAGCTGGCCGCGGAGTAGGGGTAAAGACAAGTGAAAGGCGCTCGGCAAAGCAGCCAAGGCCTATATGGCCTGAATAAATGTTTATTTATTGTTTACGTAGTTTTATTTAAATAAATACATGTTTTTCAGAATCCTCGAATTTTCTCAACATTTTGGTACACATGTACCTCAAGGTACATGTGTACATGGGCAAAAATATATGGACTATTGGTGACCTCCTTTATTAAAAATTTCTCATTTTTTTGGAAGACAGTTGTTGAGAGTGGACTGTATGTAGGTACTTGAGTTAAACGCTGATTTCTTTGTGATAATATTTGGAGCTTTATTTACTTCTTGCAAGACGACTTCCACTGACCGACTACAACTGACTACAATTTATCAGTATTCGGCCCTATATTTATACACTATCCCATGGTTCGCGGGGGGACATCCCGCCCGCGGAACAATCAAAAGGGGCTGAATTTATTTACGATATGGTTCATTCATGGGGACTTGGCCCGCATAAGCTTAGACTACTTCCGCTGCTTAGTTCTGGGTCCCCGGCACTTGCGAACTGTCGTCAACATCCTCCCCCCGGCGAGAACTCGTACTCGCCTTCGCCGTAAGACAGTGCAGCGCGTCCCCTCCCTCTAGTCCGGGGAGTGTGCGGTATGTCAGGCCGATGTGCAGCGCGTCCCCTCCCTCTGGTCCGGGGAGAGTGCGGTCGATTCTTCTTACGCCGTCCGGTCCCGGGAAAATCTTGTCTATGCGTCCCCGCGGTCAGACATTCCGGGGAAGCATGGGGTCTGCGACCAGGGTCACACCTCTGTCGTCGAGCTCTGCTGGCGTCGCAGCTTTGGGGCGAGGTACAAGGTTCGGGAGGTACTCCCGCACCCATCGACGCCAGTAGTGATCGGTCAGCGTTTTTGCCGACCTCCACGTGTGGCGACTTCTCGCGTTTGCTCCCGTTCTTCGTACAGTGGAGCGCGGTTTGTGAGTCGCTCCAGTTCACGGCTTCGTCCACGGGAATGCAGTGATCCGTCTTGACGCTTTGAGCGAGTCTAGCTCCGATGAGCGCAGCCTGCATCTCCAGCCGTGGAATCCTTTGTGGCGGCGCGGCCTTCACCTTGGCCGACACCAAGATCGTTCCTGAGGTGCCATCTTCATTTTGGTGCACCCAATATGCCGCCGCAGCGTATGCGTCTTCGCTCACGTCGCAGAAAACGTGCAGTTCGCGACGCGTTACTCTTCTCCCCCCGTTGTAAGACCGGGGCAAGCGCAGTCTGCCGACGGCTTCCAGGCTCGTAAGCCAGTCTTTGGACATCGACGCAATCTCGGGAGGGACTGGCTCATCCCAGTTCGTCTTCAGCCGCCATAATTTCTGCTGCGCGATCTTCGCCGTAGCAGTATAACAGCTCAACAGCCCGAGAGGGTCATATACGCTCATGACTGTCGAGAGTGGTTCCCTCTTCGTCGGCGGCCGAAGTTGCGTCTTCACCTCGTTTGGGACGCGAGCCAACGCGGTGTTGAAGCGCGATGTGTCTTGCGCGTCCCACATGAGGCCCAGTGCCTTCTCTGGCTTCCCAAGGAGCGTAGTGGTCGCGCGGCGTTCACTCTCTACGTTCCTCAAGAGCTCCGCGCTGTTACTATTCCACCCCTTCAGGTTGAAGCCAGCTTCTATTTGCACTTTGCCGACTTGTTGGATCGTTCTCGCTGCTCGTTTGACGGTGGACTCAATGTTGGTCATCACTCGCTTGTCCTTTGCCCTCGTGTGTGCTAACTTCAGCGAGATTCCCAGCGATTCTAATTGGAAGTGCTCGCTGACCCGTCGTTCGATGTTTTGCGTCCACACGTGCAGCACTTCATCTTGGCGCTTGATTATTACGTTGGTCGGTGCCGTTCCGTGCACCACCCATCCGAGTTCCGTTCGGGATGCCGCGGGCTCGTTCCGTTTGCCCACGCGCAGTTTTCGGGTAACAATCAGCGGCCAGTTATCGGATCCGATGAGTATGCGAGGTTTCGCGTTCTCGTACATCAACTGATCGTGCAGGTCAGTGAGGTGATCGAACTGCACCTCTTCCCTTGCAATTGATTGAGTGGCGAGGTTCAGGTCCGCCATTGTTCGCGCAGAACACGCCTTGAAGCTGTTCGTGCTTCGTTCGGCGATGCGTAGTGAAACGACGCGGCTGTCAATTTCACGCTGTCGGTCGTCGATCCCTTTTACGCGTAGCTGCGTCGCGGGGCCATCCAGGCCTATCTCTCGTGCCAGTCCGTCTTCTATGAGCGTCACTGTGCTGCCTTCATCGAAGAGCGCGTATGTGTTACGCTCCCCGTTCTTGCCCGATACGGTTACTGGGCAAATCTTGAGTTTCACCGCGCACTGAGTTCGCGTTGAAGAGACGCTTGCTTCCTCCGGCTGGTAAGTTCGGGCCGCAGATGCTTCGGCGTGAAGCAAGCGGTGGTGCGGCCGACGACATCCATTCACGCCACATGTTTTCTGGCGGCAGTTCATACTTCGGTGCTTGCTCTTCAAGCACTTGAAACACAAGCCAGCTTTCTTCGCGACGTTCCATCGTTCGTCCAAAGACACCTTCTTGAACTTGTCGCAGGCGTCAAGTCGGTGTGCGTTGTTGCACTGTACACAGCGTTCCGGCTCGGTCTTGTCCGACGACGACGATTCTGCTACGTCGTACGCTCTCCTCCTCTGCTCGGGTTTAGAAGCGGGGCGTCGCGGCGGTGGCGGCGTCGGTAGTTGCGCGTTGTTGCAGTGCGCACAGCGTTCCGGCTCGGTCTTGTCCGACGACGACGATTCTGTTGCGTCGTACGCCCTCCTCCTCTGTTCGGGTCTAGAGGCGGGGCGTCGCGGCGGTCTTGGCGTCGGTTGCGCGTCGTCGTACTGTGCACGGCGTTCCGGCTCGGTCTTGTCCGACGACGACGGTTCTGCCACGTTGTACACCCTCCTCCTCTGTTCGGGTTTAGAGGCGGGGCGTTGCGGTGGTTGCGGCGTCGGCTTGTGAGTCGTACCGGAGTATCCGTGCTGGAGCGCTCGATCAGCCTCTCGCATGAGGAACGTGGTCAACTTGACTATTACCGGCTCAGGTTCATTGTGTTCTTCGGCGTAGTCGCACCATTTCGTCTTTAGATGCGGGCTAAGCTTCTCGAAGATTTCTCTCACGAGCAGCGGATTGTGTAGATAGTTCTTTTCTACGTTGTTAAGCACGGCTACGACATTCTGTACTCGAACTGCGAAGGTGTTGAGTTCTATCGCAGTCGAGCCGAGCTTCGGTAGTTTTTTCAGGTCTTCGAACGCGACGTCGATCAATATTTCAGGCCTGCCAAAACACTGCTGCAGCGTCTTCATGATGACGTCAGGATGCGCTGCGGTGCTCAGTAACGGCGCGACGGTCTCCTTGGCTTCGCCTCGCAGACAGTTACGGAGGCGCGCAAGGTTTTCCACTTTTGAAAACTGGTACACGGCCGTCGTTTCTTGCATTGCTGCGGCAAACTGCAGCCACTCTAGCGGTGATCCCGAGAATAGTGGCAGGTCGGTGGCTTGACGCGGCGGCGGTCGCGATCTCATCATGTGGTCGAGCGTGCCGGCTAAATGTTCAATAGCCCGTCCTCTCGAGTGCTCGCGATCACGCGGTGTGGTTGTTTCTTCCCACCGTAGTCTCGTTCGGTGCGCGACTGGAGTAGCGATTTCAACCTCCCTAAGTCTAACTATGTCGCGTCTCACCGGTGCGCGTACGGGTTCCGGTTCGAGCACTTGATGCACTTGTTCCTCTTGCATCGAAGTCTCCTGTAGCCATGCCTCAACTCGTTCGTAGTTTTCCGCCGGTTCGGTCTCTTCTTCCATCATACTGCCATCTTCGGCGGCGGCTAGGTCGGCGATTAGCTTTTTACGGATAAGCTCTGCTTCAATTTCTAGATCCTTTCTTCGTATCGCAGCTTCCTG
The DNA here is from genome assembly GCA_963935595.1 of Schoenobius gigantellus. Lineage (NCBI taxonomy): Eukaryota > Metazoa > Arthropoda > Insecta > Lepidoptera > Crambidae > Schoenobius > Schoenobius gigantellus. Next base: position 39,666,318 of record OZ012541.1, on the reverse strand, counting down.
GCGTCGTACCTCTGCTTCCTCTGCAGCTTCCTGGCGTCGTGCTGCAGCTTCTTCTGCAGCTTCCTGGCGTCGTGCTACAGCTTCCTGGCGTAGTACCGCGACTTCCTCTGCAGCTTCCTGGCGTCGTACTGCCGCTAATCTTTCTTCGGCTTCGAATTGCAAGCGGGCGATGGCACTGGCGGTCGATCTCGTAGAGCGAGCAATCTTCCTAGCCGGCGTCGTCTTATAAACGTGACGCGCATTCTCTTCCTCGCGAGTTGGCATCCCTTCCGGTCGGTGAAGTTGTTCGGGGCGAGTTGAGCCCCCTTCCGGTCGGTGAAGTTGTTCGAGGCGAGTTGAGACCCCTTCCGTTCTTGGTTGTTCGGGGCGAGTTGAGACCCCTTCCGGTCGGTGAAGTTGTTCGGGGCGAGCTGAGCCCCCTTCCAGTCGGTGAAGTTGTTCGAGGCGAGTTGAGACCCCTTCCGTTCTTGGTTGTTCGGGGCGAGTTGAGACCCCTTCCGTTCGGTGTCGCCGTTCAGTGCGACTTGAGATCCCTTCCTCGCGGTACAGGTTTTCGTCGCGAGTTGAGACCCCTTCCGTTCGGTGTCGCCGTTCAGTGCGACTTGAGATCCCTTCCTCTCGGTACAGTTTTTCGTCGCGAGTTGAGACCCCTTCCATTCGGTGTCGCCGTTCAGTGCGACTTGAGGTCCCTTCCTCGATGCCCGGTTCCATTTGGGCGGCGACAGTCGTCGATGCGGATGGCGATCGTGGTGGGTGGTCGAATACGCACACCAAATCTTCCTTCCCGCTCTGGCTCCGTGTAACTACCATCACTTATACTTGTTTAGATCCGGCTCGAAGGACCAAGATGTTGAGAGTGGACTGTATGTAGGTACTTGAGTTAAACGCTGATTTCTTTGTGATAATATTTGGAGCTTTATTTACTTCTTGCAAGACGACTTCCACTGACCGACTACAACTGACTACAATTTATCAGTATTCGGCCCTATATTTATACACTATCCCTTGGTTCGCGGGGGGACATCCCGCCCGCGGACCAATCAAAAGGGGCCGAATTTATTTACGATATGGTTCATTCATGGGGACTTGGCCCGCATAAGCTTAGACTACGTCCGCTGCTTAGTTCTGGGTCCCCGGCACTTGCGAACTGTCGTCAACAACAGTGGTACCTTAAATGAGTATTTTTGAATGTAAGGTTAAATTAGAAACATATACAAACAAGTGTGCGATTAGGGCGTAGAGTGCTTCGTGTTGTCGGAGCCTATTCACATGGTGGTGACGGGCGGCAGCGACGGCGTGGTGCGGGCGTGGAGCGCGTTCGCGGCTGCGCAGGCGCGGGGCACTCCGCTGGGGTCGCACCGCGCTACTGTGGCGGCGCTGGCGCTGCCCCACCCTCACATAGTTTGCTCGCTCGGACGAGACCGTGTGATCAAGGTGTGGGATTTGCGTGCGCACACCTGCCTACAGGTATAACTGGTATACAACAAACAAATTCTAACTAATCCTACTACTATATTCTCTATACTAACTCTTTTTGAACCTTTTTAACTGTCCGTATGACATCTTGACTGATTTTATTATAAACGAGCCTGGCTATGAAACCAGAGGTCTCGCTTCTAATCCCAATCGGTGTATGTTTGTTGTCGGCGGCCGTACTGCCTAAGTCATAGCGATCACTCGCTATCGTTATCGTGGCATTAGAAACAATATTTTTAATGTCACTGGTGACATTTAAACTATTGTTCTAATCTCAGAATAACATATTCTTCTGAGGTTCTAATATCACGAAAGCGATAGCGAGTGATCGCTATGAGTTAGGCGGTAGCCCCCCCCCCCCCCCCCCCCCTCCCAGATCTGTGGGCCTAGACAAAAGCCTCACGCAAATTTCTCCCCAGTCATTCCTTTGATTTCGATCCTGACTTTGGTGACCTTGGGACCACTCCAGGAGTCACTCTATCGAATACAAAAAGAATTTTGAAAATCGGTCTACAATTGGCGGAGTAATCGCGTAACGTACCTACACACAAAACACGTTGGACACCTTAAAATTTAAGGGTTTTCCTTGATTTTCATGGGATCCCATCATCAGATCTTAACTTTGGTGACTATGGGACCACCCTTGGAGTCTACTCTATCAAATACAAAAAGAATTTTGAAAATTGGTCCACAATTGACGGCGTAATCGCGTAACATACACAAAAATTTTATTCTTTTATTAATTTTCAAAAAAGGAGGTGGTTCTCAATTCGATGCGTATGTTTTTTTTGTGTGTATGTTACGCCAAATTTTCAATTTCGAATTTTTCGCCGATTTTCAAAATTTTTTTTTTGTTTTCGATAGAGTATACTCCAAAGGTGGTCCCATGGTCACCAAAGTCAGGATCTGATGATGGGATCCCATGAAAATCGAGGAAAACCCTTAAATTTTAAGGTGTGTCCAACGTGTTTTGTGTGTATGTTACGCCATTACTCCGCCAATTGTGGACCGATTTTCAAAATTCTTTTTGTATTCGACAGAGTATATTTCTAGGGTGGTCCCAAGGTCACCAAAGTCAGGATCTGATGATGGGATCTCATGAAAATCACCGAAGCTGAGCTGGTATTTATCTAGAGTTTCTTTCACTTAAAAAGATTTCATTCACTAAAAAGTTACAAATAAAAAATATTTTACAAAAAATAAAAACCGACTTAAAAACACTGAAATTGAAAAGTTAAAAATAATATAAGAATTGGTACAGACAACATCACACTTCTATATTGAAGTCGGTGACTTTTAAAAGTTTCTATAGGAGCTCATCGTTTGGCACCGACTTCAATATAGAAGTGTGATGTTGTCTGTAGCAATTCTTATATTATTTTTAACTTTTCAGTGTTTTTGAAGTCGGTTTTTATTTTTTGTAAAATATTTTTTATTTGTGTATGCGTAGGTCTGAGAATAGGTCGTAAACAATTTTTATACCCCTTAGTGATAAGGGTGTTTGTTTTTAGGGTTCCGTACCTCGAAAGGAAAAAACGGAACCCTTATAGGATCACTTTGTTGTCCGTCCGTCCGTCCGTCTGTTTGTCTGTCTGTCAAGACACTTTTTCTCAGGAACGTGTGAAGGTTGATATACCTTCACGCCACCTAGCTGAAATTTATATCAAATACTCAGGTCCACTGTCCCTTGGAGCTGTGAAAAAATCAAACTTCTAAGCCAACGCAATCAAAAGATACAGCCGTTTATGCCGCAAATTTCCGCAAATTTTCGACACTCGCAAGGGAATCAAAACCTATAGGTAGGATACTTCCCGTAAACTCAGAATCTTGAAATTTCGTACGAAGTAATGTCTTATAGCACAGATAAAGGAAAAATTGCGAAAACCGTAAATTTTTGTTACATCATATAATAAAAATATTTTTAACAATTTTGTACGGAACCCTCGGTGCGCGAGTCCGACTCGCACATGACCGGTTTTTTTAGATTATGGTTCGCGGGCACAGCTACTAATTTATATCTTTTTCTCTTTAACTTTATCACTTACTTAATTCATATCAATGTGTGATAATCATCGCATAAGGGGAGTTTCGATGCTAGGTTTAATTGAGGTATCTGTTGTAGACATACGTGGACATACCTGCGGAGATAGGCGAGCATACCCCACTCTCGTCGGTGTACAACTCGGCTACTCGCGAGCTGATCCTGGCCGGCGTGAAGGTCGCGACGCTGGTCCTGGATGAGCAACTTAATCCTCACCACACGGACGGCTTCACCCATTCGCGCGGCGTCGCCCAGGTCCTCTACAACCCGCTCTTCAAGGTGGTCATCACGTGCGGCATGGACAGTATCATCATCAACTGGGATCCGATCACCGGCAAGTTTCTTTTTCCTACAATCAGTATATAAATGTGTGATCGGTTTGATATTTCGTCACGAAAGATTATATGATAATTTGGAGGAGGGGTTATTATAAACATCATGAATGCATTGCCACTTGGCTCACCGGCTACTTTAATCCTCAAATGATACGGTTAATTTTATTCAATACCTATTCACAAACTTTTTACAATGTAAATGGCTGTAGTCAGTTCTAACTCCTATTTCACCCCTTCAAGATTTATAAGGTGTAGGCTAAGGTACGTTACAAATAGAAAGACATTGACTACGGCATTTATAATAAATTTAGGGTTGTTAATATAGGTACCATAACTACAGAGTACAGACTACCTTACCTACATATTGTAGTCTGGTCAAAATAGATACGCACCCATGCATAAACTCCCAACAAGCTGAAAATGTGCTGGAACGTTAGACATGTCGCATTACATTACAATGAAATTGTGAAAAGTGCCCATCGATCCCGTGTGTACAAAAGGTCACAGTTCGCAAACATTTTTTATATTTTTTAAACGAAACGATTAGTTTTTATGGTAAAACAGCTCAAACAAAAAGTGTACATCATGTAATTAGCTACAAAATTGCTGTTATTCTTTCTTCTCTAAGATTTAACATTTCTGAGAAAAAGCCATTTGAATAAATTCACTAGTTGCATTCTATGGAGAATCGGTTATTTAGGTTTTTGGTTATTTTCTTGCATTTTACGTAATTCTTTAAACTAAAGTTTCATTCAAGTTTCAAGTTCCATTTATACCATTTCATTTATTCCATTGTGTATAGTTTTGTTTTACGTCAGTGTTTGTTTTTTGCGAATAAGACATTTTCCCGCTGTAAAAAGTACCTACTTAAGTAGATGTTTTAGATGGATAGTCGACTATCGTCAATAAATTTTATCAAAATGTATTAGGTACTTAGTGATTTTCGAGTTAAATACAGAAAATAATACTTTCAAGTAGCTATAGTGGATTTGGCCTCTGTATCCACAATAATATCTATAGAATAAACCTCTTTTAAAGTTTTCTCAAATATTGATATCTTTTCCTCTCCAATTGGAGAGTATAAAAATAATGTAGGTCTAATGAAAATGTTAATTTAAAAAAATCTTTTTAAAGCCTAAAAATTTTAATGAGAATAATAGTAACTATTATACAGGATGTCCCTTAAGCAATGGATAAACCTGTAACTATAGATGGACTTTGAAAATTTCCAAGTGCGATTGCGCACTTGGAAATTTTAGGTTTAATTTTACATCGTAAGGCTTTATTGTTAAACAATTTTGCATGTGTATTAAAATGACGAAATGTATGAAAGTTCCGTATGATATCTTATACCTACTTAGCAATATCTATGATGCACTTTGATACATTGACATCCACAGGCAAGCGCAACTTGATGATTCATGAGGCACACACGCGGCCGCTGTACGGCGAGTTGCTGCCGGTGGAGATCACGGCCGCGTGCTTCGACCCCGGACACCAACGGCTGCTAACTGGAGCTAGGGACGGCTCGCTCAAGGTGGCTGCCTTAAACCCTACAAAGCTACGATCCATGAACTAAGCCACAACTGTCACCACAATATACAGGTGTAAAAAGACCGGCACCGAAGCCGAAACCCACGTATTGCTCCCATCATCACTATAGTTTTTGTCTTCTAGACTATGGTTGTGAAACTAATAGCTGCCGAGATATTCAAGGTAAATACCAATTTTTTTCGAGATTTTTATACAAAACTGTACGAAATGTATTTTGATAATTTTCGTCCAAGGAAACATCTACGAAAAAATTAGTATTTCTTAACAAAATTAATGACTGAAAAGGAATCTCTTGCGCGGGAAACTCGTCTTGCTTTAACACGCACTCACACTGACTCACTAACACCGACACGATATTCGGAGTATTCCGGAGTCCGGACGCTCCAGCCAGGCGCGGGCAAGCGTTACATTGCGTAGTAGTTATTGTCGTTGTTTTTTTAAGCCTAAAAATTAATTTCATTTCACATCATTGATTTTTCGTTATATTGTTTTATTTAATGGTCTGAATGCGTAGACGCGGGCTTCGGTATACGTCTTTTTACACCCCTGTATGTATATATGTTACCGGCAATGTGTATAATCCGGTATTGTATACAATACCTAGGCAATGTATAGAATACCTAAAACGGGCAGGTAAAGTATGAAATAGAATTTATTTTACACTTTACCTAGGTATTCTATACAATGCCAAACTTGCAGCAGGTAATGTAACACTCGAACGCAATTGTGGTTATTACAAACAAATAAGTACGGTAAGCTTCATAGAACCCTGACACCCTTCCTAGAGGCGCCATTTCAAGCATTAATGGAAGTGAATCGTTTTAGCATGACCGTTCACTCGCGAGTGTACGCCGCACGCGGGTATCCTTTGCAAATAAAATTAAATCCTTTGACAAGAGACAGCACGGCGGCGCCAAGGCGGCGCGATCAAAGTAAGTTCGCTTAGATAATGTCGGTACACCCGAACGCAATTGTGTTTAATAAAACAAAATAGGAATAAAAATTATCGGGACACACAAGCTAGGTGCAAAGATAATTTTAATCAAAAATATGCGAAAGTAGGTAAATTCACTGGAGGGAGACTCTGTACCAGGGTCGTCTGCTTAGGTACCTCCGTCTTACCTATTTCTGCCGCAAAGCAGCAGTGCTGGCATTGCTGTGTTCCGGTTTGAAGGGTAAGATATGGCAGTGAAATTACTGGGTACTGTGACTTTACATCTTGTGTCACAAGTTGGCAACGTACACTGTGGTTCTTGTGGGGGTTGCAGTTTTGCTGCGAATCTCACAAGAGCCGCATGTATTATAGGTAACTGTTACCACTTACCATCAGGTGGGCAGTTTGCTTGTTTGCCAACTTTCTGCAATAAAAAAAAAAAAAAATTCAAAGTAAAATTACACCACAATTCTTCATCACTCGAACTGTCAGAGTTACTACCACCCGTTTTTTTAATAAGAGAGCCATTATCACGCTCTGAATCCAAAACAAAATATTTAGGTACTTATTTTCTTCTGTAATTGCGTGAACTACGTATACTTATGTTCCACATAAATGTGGAATTACCTTTTTTATTAATACTTCCTGCGAAGTGCGATTAGTCCCACACACCGCACAAGTAGAGTGCGAAGGCCCGGTCTACACAGCTTGCGATATACCAGGTATCAGATATGTGCCTGCCCGCCTAGCACGTCCACCAAAACACGATATGATAAAGCGATTTATCGCGGTGAACTGTCAAAATACGACGAAACCCTATTGTATTTTGACAGTTCACCGCGATAAACCGCTTTATCATATCGTGTTTTGGTGGACGTGCTAGGCGGGCTGGTCGCTTTTCTCCACCCTCCACTACACGGCGAACTCGAGCGTCCGAGCCTCAGAGGCGCGCTCAAGTTGCAGCCGATCCCCGCACCGGCTATAACCCGCCTGGTGACTCTACTCAGAGAGCGGGACACCCCTGTGGTGATGCCTCTCTGAGATAGAAATCCATCAGGTTCGGTAAGCCAAACGAGGCTTGAGGACCCACCAAAGTTCTCGCCTTCTTATAAATAATTAAGGTGAAGCTGTAACAGCCATCTGCGGCTAACAGCATAGGTCCCTCAAAAAAAAAAAAAATCTCCATTTCATTTCGCGACGTGGGATGATACTGTTAACACGTGTATTGAGCTATTCGCGTCATAGTTATTATTTTTGCTAATTTTCGTCAGGTAGGAAAGTAATTTAATTTATTAAAAAATGGCGGCCGAACAACGAATAGATGAGATGAAAGAAAGATTTTATTCACAATTACAAATAAAAAGAGAAGCAGCAAATACAAAAAATCGCACGTTTATTGAAAAAAATCGTTATGAACAATTGATAGAAGAAACAAAAAATGCAAAAACGGCTGAAAAAAGGCTTCTCGGGATTATTGGTTATTGAAGCATTATGATGTTATAACTGTTGGTCAGAAAGATAAGTTGATTTTTCCTGTGGATGCTACTACAAATAACAATATTATATACTACGTTGCTGATACTGAATTATTTCAAGTACTTCACGACGCACATCAGAGTATCGGCCATAGAGGACAAGACAGAATGCTGAAGGAGCTTTCTTCAATATATAAGAATATAACTCGCCACGATGTTGAACTATTTTTGCAACTTTGCGAACCCTGCCAGCAAAAACAAAAAGGAATAAAAAAAGGGATTGTCGTGAAGCCCATACTTTCAACAGAATTTAATTCTCGCTGTCAAGTATATTTGATAGACTATCAATCTCAATCAGACCGGGATTATAAATTCATAATGGTCTATCAGGATCATCTCACAAAGTTTGTCATATTAAGAGCCCTGAAAACAAAACGCGCTGAGGAAGTAGCGTACAATTTACTGGATATTTTTACACTGATTGGTGCACCAGCCATCTTACAATCGGACAACGGTCGAGAATTCGCAAACCGAGTGGTCAGTAATCTTAAAATATACTGGCCGAACTTAAAAATTGTGCATGGCAAGCCTAGACATTCCCAAAGTCAAGGGAGTGTCGAACGAGCTAACCAGGACATTGAAAACATGCTTACAACTTGGATGCAAGATAACGATAGCGAACGTTGGAGTGATGGTCTGCGATTTGTACAACTCATGAAGAATAGGGCGTTTCACTCAGGAATCAAAAGAACACCTTATGAAGTTCTTTTTGGGTCGAAAATAAAAGTTGGCATATCTTTGCCTTTTGAGGATACTCACAACCTGGAGAGCGAAGAAGATTTAGAAAAAGTGATGAAGTCATGTTCAGAATCTGTAATAGATGCGGCTGAGACATCAGAAACTGAAACAGCTGACACTCAACCTCTACAGGCACCAGATCAACAAAACGCTGCACTCGATAGTTTTAACATCGGTAAGGAAGCTTCAAATGTCCAAAGTGCGCATGATGAACACATGGCTATCCCAAATACTAAGAATGTTGTTGAGCCTACGAATGTCGAAAATCTTCCTTGTGAGGTAAATGATCAAGCGTTACATGATCCGAATTTGGTATCAGTACGAGAGGAGTCATTGAGTTGTGCACTTATATGCTGTGTTTGTTCCGAGGAGACAACAGGTGGTCATTCGTGCAGAATGTGCAATAGGCCTATTCGTACTATTTGTGCTGCTCCGGAAGAAAATATTGCAGAAGGTTTTGGATCCAAAGTTGCTTGTCCTTTATGCGCAAAAAACGCCTTTTCGATAGAAAACCGCATCAGAGCCAAAGAGAATTTGATAGTACAAGCTCAGAAAATGCTTAAAACTCCTAAAAAAAAAATCCCTCCCGTATCGTTGGGTACCACTGTACGCATTCCTGTTCCAGAAGTCGATAGAGGTCGTGGTGATGCTCGCAATATACTGGCTGTAGTATTACACAAAACTGATGACGATCTATATCAACTAGGCACAAAGCAAGGCGTTGTCAAGACATTGTATTCAAGACAACAGTTCACTGTTTGCCATCAGAAATTACTGCAAGAAGAAGACGTCCCCAATCTGGAAACGACACTCCGTACAGTTGCGACTTTGCAATCTACGGAGACAGGACAGGGCTTTGTGAAATGTAGCTGCAAAAAAAAACTGTGACTCTAAAAAGTGTTCCTGTGTCAAAAGTAAGGCTCTGTGCTCTTCAAAGTGCCATAATAGTTTGTCGTGTAAGAATAAATAAAACCTACTTTTACTTAAAATTGTGAATGCCTATTTGACCTACTTTTTGTTATAAAGAGAATTGTTTTGTTTGTGAAGTTCAATTACAAAATTACTTATATTATGTTAAAAGATACTTGTAATGTTATGTTACAAACAAGAAGAATTTTAAGTTTCCTGTTATTTTTTTGTGATTTTAAAGTTGATAATAAAGTTTATTTCAAGTAAATACAACATGTTTTATTTGTCCGCTATTTGATAAGTAAGTCTGTTAAGATTTATTGATATTAACCGGTTTACCTAACATTAGTTTAGTCTTAAGATTTATTTATTTTACACATTACCGGTGAACCAGCAGGTATTCTATACAATCCCTAGGAATTGTATACAATACCTAGGTAAAGTATGAAATGGACAATGATATTCATGATATTTCATACATTGCCTGGACGCCCCAGGGATTGTATACATTACCTAGGGATTGTATACAATACCTGAATTATACACATTGCCGGTAACATATACACTAATTGGTACCATAGCAGCATGCTACGAACGCGCACAATTGGCTTTTAGGGATGATAAGATCGATGATTTGGCCTTTACCTCCACCACAGTTAAACTGTGCCTCTACAGTGCTACGACCACGTCGACCACCGAACATAAGACACCTGTTGCAGGCGTAGCACTGCACGGGCTGCCAAAGACTGTACTCGAGTCACGCATTAACTCACAGTTTCCGTGACATAGGTCGCGTATTTAGTGTGACTGACGTGATAAAAATTTCTTGACGCTCGTCAAGGAACACGTGTGACTGAGTTTTATCACTTAAGTTTTGGGGTTTGAACGGAGCGTAAATGCATTCCCCTCGTGAAAAATAGTGTTAATTATTACTCAAGCCACAGAGCTCAGCTCGGTGACTCAAGCATTACTTAGGTTGAATTATGCATGCATTGTCATTCTTAAAATACATTGTCATCTGCCACATTACCTAAGGTTATATAATTACAAGTTATAGTTTCTAAAGGTTTTCCCTACGTTTTTATTTAATATTTTTATTATAAAGAAAGCCTTTAAATTCACTGGATTAAAAAAGGGAGGGCGATACTGGTGACTACTACTGTTGCTAAGTCTGCAAGTTTGTTTACACGTCGGCATCTCATAGCCTTCGAATTTTCTTTCTTCGCAAAGCTACAATTCTTGTGGTATCACACTTGCTTAGGAGTATAATCACGATATCCATAGAAGTTAATTAAAAGTCTTTATCATTACATAGGTGTGGAACTTCAACACTGGTTTATGTCTCCGAGAAATGTCTATTGAGCACATGTGCGAAGTTACCAACTGCTTCTGGGTAGAGGGAAGGTAAATTATACTATATTATCTTGTGACGAAGGTATTTTAAATAACAAATAAATGTCCTCCCGCAGGCGTAGCTCGGACCGTAGACAAAACGGGACAAGAGACAAATAACATGTTTCTTCTCGCTCTCTCATAATATAACAATATAACGAGATGAGACAAGGGTTAGTCACTTTCTTTTCTATAATCCACCCACACACCGTGCTAGGCCTGCTGATGTTAAATAGGTTCCTATAGTAGACTATTGAACTATCAACCTAGGCATAAAACGGCATGTGTTTAGCACATAGGCGACTTCTCTCACGCGCGGAGCTCTTGAAGAACTCCAAGGCGTTCTCTTCAACTCCAACTTCGATTGGTTATCTTATCAGCAGAATTGTTGAAACACAGCAATGCTGTTACGAGTAACATTGGTTTTATAGCGTAAACCAAAATAAATAGCTGGTATAGTAATGGAACCTAGGTAGTCTTGCAGGCTCAGGACCGTCCAAAGCAAGCAATTTATGTCCCCATGGTGTAATCTAAGCTTAGATCTCCTTAGCTGAACTAAATGATCTAGACATCAAACCCGTTTTACATTCGACTATCGTATATGAGCACTTCGTACTATAAGCATTAAGCAAAAGTCCTACATGTGTATTAAGAAAGTATGTATTGTGAGGAAATGGTCGAAGCAGAAACAAAGGGATTAATGGATGTTTATTTCTCATTAGAGAGAGCAAATACAATATAGGTATCTACTGGACTGGTACTCGGTATGGAAAAAGTTCAAAACCACATTTTTATAGCAAACCTCCCACGGGATTAGTGACTACGTGGGTAAAAGTGGCGTAGCTAATGTCTTATTTCGCCAACGCCAATTGATAGGGTAGTTTATCAGGTGATTTGTGGTTCGCTCTCGTGCATCTTAGTCGTGTAGTTTTTGAATATCTATGAGAGAAAGGCGAGATTGGTGAGATTATTGGTGAGTGAGTATTGGTGAGATTCGTGTCCAGGATCCTGGCTGTGGGGTGGAACCGGCACGTAACAGAGTGGGCGGACTCGGGGGCCGCCAGCGGAGCGTCACGTGGCAAGAGCTGGGACACGCGCCACTCGGACGACGTGGTGGCAGCAGCCGCGCACCCGCCGCTAGCCCTCGCCACCGCCTCCTACAATTCCGAGCTCGTGCTGTGGAAGCTGGAAACCGGCCAGCCGTACAGGTGAGGGGCTGAGAGCAGGGAAACGCTGCTATCATTCGTAACTCTGGGCAGGTGGTCTGGAAGCTGAATACTTGCCAGCCTTGCAGGTGCGTCGAGGACACTGAATACCGGCCAACTTTACAGATGCTTGTAACTGGGCTCTGGAGTCCGGCCAAAACCGTACAGGTGCGTCTCCACGTAAGTGTGAACATTGTTGGAATTAAGATTTGAGACCAGGGGTCCTCAAACATTGAAGCCATAATGTTTAATTTTTCTGCCCTTAACTATATTTCTAGACTAGTCGCAGAGTGCGCGACCTTAGCAGCATACGCTTTTTTGCATTTCAATTACTTAAACTGTTGCGGGCCGGATTGATGGCACTGGTGGGCCGGATTTGGCTCGCGGGCCGTAGTTTGGAGGCCCCCCCCCCTATTTTAGACTATTAGGAGAAATCCGTAGTTTGACGTACCTACCTTAATACTGACATGGATGGGTGTTCATCAGGCGGTTCTCGTGCACGGACCCTACGCTGCGCATCAAGTTGCAGTACACCCGCCGCGAGCCACGGGTCGCCTCTCCAGGCGCCGCCAGCGCCGGAGCTACCCATTCTCGACCTCACTCGCCATTTAGGAAGCCAAGGTACCTATACCACAAAAGGTGACAAACCCTGCGATCGACCCGAAGCTTGGAACAATATTGAACAAGACACCGATTTTGCCACGTAAAGCACCATCTCAGATGTGTAACCTTATAACTAGGTACACAATAAAGTTAGTTATTCTATTTTTTGACCAAAGTAATTATTTCATTATACTAATGAGGTATTATTTCCTTCAAACTCATAAATATCTAAAAAAAACATTTTTAAATTATTATAATGGATTTGATTCCTTTGTTTACGTTTTTGTGAACCACAATTAGAATTTCCATGAGAATTTTCATTTATTGATTGATATGAAAAATAACCAGTTCGGTGTGACAGATCTCTCAGAAGAATTATGGGAAATTACCTTAGATTAACGAAATCAATAGACAGCTATGTAATATTTACTAATAAAGCGTGCACACCTATTCATGTGCTTATTCGCACTTAAATGGCAGAATGAACTAGGGAAGCGTCACGCCTTGATCGATATCGATATCTGAGTTAATATTTTCATATTTTTGCATTCATATTATCAAAAATTAATAAATCAACAAAGAAAAAACCTCATATCGGGCGGACCCGCGTTACATGCCATGTTGACGCTTTGACCACTCGTCCCCGACGAAATTTTAACTGTATAGGTAGGTAGATCTCTTTTGTACTTTGTTGAGCCAAAGAAGTCACTCTTTATTAATAACGACGTATTAACATCAAATTTCGAAATCTTAACAAATTTCTAGAAAATTGGTCAAAAGTTCTAAAAATTTGAATGTTTCGAAAATTTGGAAAGTAACTTCACTCTAAAACTATTAAATAGTGTCGCTATAATGAAAGTCATTAATAATGACTAGGTGTCACTAATGAATTATTTATACCAGCGAAATGTCTTTAGAACCTACTGAAAGATCTTGGCCTATCACGGTCAACCATACATTCTTTATGTGGGAGCGAGAGGTTTACACGTGTTTCCTCTCTCTTACAATCCCGGGTCCTTTAAAAGAGGCGTGAAGAAGCACCTTGCAGGTCGGCAAGGTGAAGGTGGCTAGTGCAGCGTGTATTCTCTCTGCTGCACTAGCTATCTTCGCATTTGGACTCCACTTCCCCTTACCATCAGGTGGAATGGAGTCATTTGCTAGGCCCATTATAAAAAAAACCAGTGAAGTCTTTCAGTAGGTTACATATAAAATAACCTTCTGAAAAAAGTTGGCCTGTCACGGTCAACCGTAAATTCTTTATTACAAAGAATATTAATGAAGCGACACTTGTAGGATCTTACCAGATAATATGGTTGGGCAGAGGAAGGGGCGCGGGTTGTGAAGGTGAGCGCTAATGCATGCATATTAAGAGGGTCCTCTACCTGGGTCACATCACAACAGTCACAAGGTTCAGGCGCTGCTTCGTATTCCTTTCTACGTAACTCTAAGATGCAACACTGCCGTGCGGGTGCCGAGTCGGCACCCGTACGCTGAATCCATGGAAGGTTACGAAAATTGTCTCATATCAATTTATTAGAAGCGTTACCTTTTAGGGCCCTATATGTAGTTAATATTATTCGAATACTTTTGTAATATTTCACTCTATAATTACACCTTTGTCTAAAAATGACACATAGCTATATTTGTGAAAATTCACAGAAATGTCTTCCCCAAACATTTTGTGTGAGTTATAGTTGGGTACATAGGTGTACAAAGCAGAGTATGCTCCTCGGGGAATATAGTGTCAGCCTTGGGCATACTTGAATTCTTCGCTTCATTCAGGATTCTTATCAGAATCTCTTATCTACCTACAGACTCAGAGAGAGCTACTTTAATATAATTTACACCTAACGTCCCGTGCTTAGCTCAGGGCGGCGGCGCGGGGGCAAGGCGCCTAGCGACGACGGGCAGTTCCGGCCACTTGCAGTGCTCACCATGGTGTTTCTGGAAAGCCGCCCTTGCGATATGCATATTGGTCTGTGCTCCTCCTCCATAAGTAGTTTAATTTGTGTAATCAATTTACAGAAATGTTTTAGACAAATACAAATTACAAAATATTGTTATGCCTATGGTATAAGAAACTTCCGGCATTGTTTTCTATGCCTTAGAAGCGTTTTCAGCAGCCTGAAAACGCGTTTCGGCGTGTTTTAGGAGGTGCTCTATCACATACTAGAATATCGAAATTTTACCCAAGTTGCCATTGTTTTCAGGCGCCTGAAACATGTTTTCAGTCCGTTTTGGGCTACCCTCTATCGAACCACACCAAAACCTGAAAACCCGTTTCTGGCGTTGTCAGGAACCCTTTTGGATCTTTGAAGCACACTTCGTTACGTGACTAAATTTTCAATAGAAGTGAGTGAGATGACACGATAAGAAGGGACAACAATAGTGAACACTTTCCAGATAAGATAGATCGATAGATCTTCTAGACGTGTTGACTGACAAAGATAGAACACCCAGACAGAGACAAAACATAATCGGGCGTACCACGGAACTTTCCAGAATGGAAGACAATTAGACAAACAATAGTAACCAACCAACAAAACAACCCTTTAATCGTTTTTATAATTACGAACGCATTAGGGCACATAGAATGTGATATTGCGGAAGGAGGAAGCGGGCAAACGACCCACAAGCCGTTCCTCTCTGACGCAGACGTTTTTTTTTAGTTATAATCACCACAGACTCGTGGTCCGTGCCTTTGTTATTTTCATTTTCTTATTGATCTATTGTGTTCTTAGGTATTTCCGACTACTCTTATATCTAGGGTGAGTTGCGCATCCCCTAAAATTGAATTATTCTACATGTTCTTATGTATATAATCAAACATATACAGATACACACACATATATGTACATATACATATATACATACACAAAGATATATATATTCACTAATTCCCAAAACATTATATACGGTACATTTATTTCTCTACCGATATATCAATTTTAACTATTTAATTAACTATGTCTATACTTACCTATATCAAATTTTAATCTTTAATCTTATAACTTTGCTAAGGTTGTGGCTAATGGGACTACCTCTAGAGGGATTCGGGTTGAGGCGGTTCATTTTCCGCACCTATGTCGCTGCGCGTGTCTGGGCTCTGACAGCCATTTTCATGTTATAATCGACGACCTCGTGATCCGTTGCCATTCTGGAAAAGGCAATGAGGCGTCTAATGGCATCATCCTCCTTCAGCTCCCGGTAGTAATAGGTGCAAGTCACCGTGTGCCTTGTTATGGCGACCACCGCGTGAGGGACACTGTCGTGGACTGGGTTCTTTGGTTCCGCTCCTCTGAGCACAACCACGTGGTCGTACGTTAGCCCCTGTGCTTCATGGATCGTAAGCAACCTAGACTTTGCTCCAGTGCCGAATCCATCCCTCCTGTGCACTTCTTTCTCATCTTGAGTGAAAGTCAGGAAGAGAGTATTGGAGTCACACCTTGGCAGTCTCGCTCCCGAAGCCATTCTGCAAGTCAAGGACCTCAGTACTTGCCGGGATGTGTAAATGCCCTCGTAGATGTCTTGGAGAGCGTACACCACATCCATCGGACTTCGGTGTGTACAGAGGAGCTTTTGGGTAATGGACGCAATGGCAGCAGGACTTTCGTAACACATTTCGAATAGGTCGTTTCTGTCGATGAACGGGATCTGGTTAGTGTCTGCCATCAGAACCAGTTCCTTTGCTCCGGTCAGTTTTGATGCCATAACTATGGCTCCAAAATGGACCAAGAGAAATCTACTCGTCCACTAAAAGGCGCTTTGAAGCTCTCGCCCCATTGATCAGGACCGAGGCTATTGTTCTTATTTTCCCCTTTGCGACCGCCCCTAGACGACTCGTCACTTCGTCCGACAGCTCTTTTGCCGTTTCGAGTGTACTGGTGATGATCAAGTCTTCCTTTATTCGGAAGTTCTTGAGGAGCCATGTGGTCTTCCTACACCCCGGCACCCCATCCACCCACCTGATTGCCAACTTACCCCATGGCTCTACGATTCACGTTCCGGGCACGTTTTTTGCCGCTTCCAGAATCCGGTTCTCCAGTATGAAGCGAGTGCACTTAGCAATCACCACTATTAGGTCATCGATCGGTGCATAGAATGTGAGGGCTCCTCTTTCTTCTGTCGCTTCTTGATCCACCCGCACCATTCCCGACGTGCCACTGTATGCCGCCATCTGTCCCTCAGTTATGGGGTGATTCCCCGCCACCACCGTCCCGGAGTTGTTGTCATAGACCACAGCCCTCGCCTCGTCTAAAAGCTCCCGCAACAACACTCGGGAATTTATTTGAAATGCTTCAAGTATCTTGCTGCAGGTGATGTCTTTTACCTGCAGCGTCGCCCGTAGTGTTTCCACGTACTCCAGGTAGGCGTTGACTAGGTCGTCTCCGTCTCGGTCTGATGATAGTCTTGGCGGCGGCCTGACCCTTCCCATGTCGGCCAGTGTGGTCTTTGTGGGTTTGAGTATCGAGGGTGCTCTATTTTTGGGGTCCGTGGTCGTTGCTGTCACGCTCCTTGGTCCCCGAGGATGGGCGTGGCCCAAGGCAGCACATATTCCCCTAACGAGGTCGTCTGTCGGGGATGGCCTTTGAGGCTGGAGACGTCGCCTATCATTTTCCTCCTGCACTGCCTCCTCATGCTGCCTTTGAGCTCTTGCTGAGCCACATTCCATCTGGCCGTCGCGTGGACTCTGCTCTCGATGTTTTAGCAAAGAGTCGAGGTTTTCGCCTCTCCCTTCGTACACAATTATTTCGTGTTTTCGGGCGGCCTCCAGTAAGGGAGTGTAATCCGACACTTACCCTTTCTCGAACATCACTTTCATGACGTCCACGCTGATGACCCTCGGATCTCCGTCGAGGCATGACAACAATTCCACACATCCGTGGATGAGATGATTAGCGTGTGGTTTGCTTTCGGTTTTGGTGTGGTCGGTCTCGCTGCCATCGACGCATACAAGGGGAGCGCCTGCGGTCTGGGCGCCGTTGGTGGCGATTTTGATGCTGTAGCAAGCTCGGTAGCCAGGGACATTGGTGGCGGAGATAGCGGTACCCTCTTCTCTTCCCTCATAGTCCTTAGTTCTGACCGCACGGCCTCCAAGGTCTCAGTTAATGGCTGCAACTCCTCGCTGATTTTCAAGGTCTGGTTTGCCTTGTCGGGGTCTACTTTGTCCGTGCTCTCAGTCAGCATGTCGGCCAGGTTCCCCAGGGACTTCTGAATTTCTTGTATTTAGGGCGCTAATTCTCCGCTTGGCAACGCAGTGCTCCCCTCGAGACGCTCCATGACACCATCGACCTGTCGGTTTATGTTAGCCGTTGCCAGACATGCGTTTGAACATGTTTTTATCAGCTGGTCCAGCTTGTCCGAGCTGTGCTGAATGTCCCTCCGCATGTTGTCCAAGGTGTTTTGAAGCGTATCGATCTTCCGAACCGCCTCGAGCTAGACCGGGTCAGGTACTGAGTGAGTCTCGCTGAGCCAGGCTCCGGTCAGACCCGCTTCCACCCTGCTGAGTGCGGCCTCTATTTTGATAGTTCTGCCGCGAACCTCCTTTAGTTGTTCCTGGGGTTCGCGGGTTTCGAACTGCAGCCAGTTGTCCACCCTGGAGACCTGTTTCAAGGTTTGGTCAGATTTTTCTGCTTGTAACTCCAGGGCCGCTGTGACTCTATTCGTCACTTCTTGTAAGGCCTTGTTGTGGGCTATCTCCGTCCTGACCAACTCCAGGGCGTGTCTCTTTAACACCCGCTCCAGATTATACTTGTGTCTGGAGCGGGAGTCGGACAAAGAAAGTGTGGTCTCGTACAACGTTTGTAGGCACTCTATCGCCGTGGCCTTGGACTCTCGCTTCATATTACTGGCCATCGCGAGGGCCTCCTTGCCCTTGAGCCACATCTCGTTTGCCAATTTTGTGGCCATGTCCATTTCCACTCCCTTCACTCGCCCCGATCTTGAGGGCATTGCTAGCATGCTGGGTCTGCGCCGCGCGTCGGTGTCCAGGGCCCTCGATGTGCGAGGAAAGGAAGTCAAGGTCGTCATCTTCATCCTCGGAGTTGATCGGACGGGGAGGGAGCTCGTCACAGTCCCACTGCCTGACCTTAGAGAGCGCCGACATGGGTTTGTTGCGGTTTGATGATGATCCCTCTGATTCGCTCACATTAGTAGTCGCTGTCACCGTTTGGGAGCCCTGTTTTTGTTTTTCGGTAATGGCGGCGGGTGGTGACCTGCTCTTTCTACGGGGAGGCATTGCTGGAGTCGCTTCTTGCTGGTCTATACTCTTTGCCATCACGGCAACAGTGTCACTCATTGCCGTCTGGCTGAGGGCTGCTGTGTGGCCCTTTGTTAGGACCTTTTCGCGCAGCGACCTGGGCGCTCTGGTCGCTTTTGTGGTGACCACCGCCTTTCCGGATCCCGATGTGGTAGGTTTCGAAGACATTGTTTTTCTTAGTTAGCTTATACAATATAATAAATCGACATAGGGGGTGATTCTGAAGCGATCACCTAAAACTATAACTAAATAAAATTAGAGATAGAAATGTCAATCACCGTTTGGTATTCAGAACTCACAAGTTAACTCTAAAATTAAGAGTGACGTTACTAAACTACTCAATTTAGTGTTAGATGTTATTTTCGTATTCTGACATGCTTCCTAAATCTAATTTTTCCTATAATTTTAAATATGTCAAACTAATTTTAGGAGGTGAACTTTTAGGTGCCGTCTAAATTTATCTTGTTACTTTTTAACGATTTTCTAACATTACCGAAGGCATTTTTTTTATGCAACTTGCCAAATGGATGATGAATTGGTTGTTATGGCATTAATAGAGTCTTCAAAAAGGTAAAATATTTGTTTTATATAAAAAATTTGATAAATACCTGCCTCATAGTTTTAAAATATATTTGTAAAGTATCGACTTATTTATGTTATAGAATAAGAGAAGAAATAGTAAAATTGAGGAAGTTGAGCGACAAATCAGATCCATTTACTATGCCCGAACGTAAATTTAGAAAAATATTTCATTTTCCTCGCCAATCCGCTCGCAACTTGATAGAAGCTATAGACTGGACTGAAGTACAGATTGGCTCCTTACCGGAACATTTAAAGGTTTTAGCTAGCCTTTGGTCATGCAGAGCTGTCACTGTTGTCACTGATTTAATATTGCGCAAATTAACTCCACAAAAAAATTTAATTTCCTAAAACAGCAATAGAAAAGGACCTTGTCAAGGCAGAGTGAGCGAGCACCTACTTACATAGTAATAAAATATTTTGAAATAATTATTAAGAAATACATTAACATTCTCCGTCCTTTTTCTATTTAGGTTTCTACAAAAATGCCAAACACACTTGGAGCTGTTGATGGTACACATATTGGTCGAGACCTGGAATGCAGCAAACTCCTTCTGTGTGGAGGTAATCACACAGAAGGAGGTGGCAGAACGGGCCAGAGAAGATGACCCAGCGGCAGATCCCTGCCGCCGCAGAAGAACGGGGCGGAGGAGACGGCAGTTCGCCCGCCTTCTTCCTCCTGACGGTGACCAGCGGGACGCGGGCCCGGTAAGCCCGAGTCCTGCATTGCACAGGCCACCGCCAGTCGTCGATACTCCTAATGCCCAGGAGCATCGCCGGCCTTCCCATTTTAGGGAGGTGAGAGGGGCTCGCCATAGGCGAGCAGACGCTGACGAGGTCATGGAAGTGTCCGAAAGGGTTCCCATGGCCTTGTCCGGCGACGGGGCGTCCCTCCCCGACGTATCCTCTTCGTCAGATGACGGGGAGGATGCGGCGGTGATGGACGTTCTCGTGCCAAGGCATTTGTGAGGGGGCATCGTTGGGTTTTAGTCGGTAGGCCGCGGTTTCTGGCTGGCGCTCTGCTCCCAGTGGCCGCGGAGAGTCCGACATAACCTCGCGCCTACCCAAGCGCGAGGTATGCGTAACGCATTTCCCAACGTTAAAAAAAATGGTACACATATTGGTATTGTTGCTCCACCACTGACACACCCTACAGCACCAGGAAACTTATTATACAATAGGAAAGGCTTTTATAGCATCAATTGCCAAGTCGTGAGTTGTAATTTGTTTGTTCCCAAGTAGTCTAATAGTACTGACATTTAGATTATAGGTAGGCTATGTATGTATGTATTTACTCTTACAACAGAAATTAATATTCTATCTGCAGATAGAAGTATGCCTATCTAAGATTTGTTGCCTAGCAATTACTATTATTTGTCAATAAATAACAGCGGTTATTATGAAAAGAAAACAAAAATTACAAATGAAACAAAATACGCAATTTTAAAAGTCACGAAGTACCTATCTATACAACTACAGACTACCACGTATTTTTTTTTATTTTATAGCATAGGCGCGAAGCCATCACAATCGCAGAATAAATGTCGAATAATTTTTCTTTTGTGATAAAATGAATGATAAATAATAAAATTTCTTTTCTGTTATTTACAAATACGATCAAATCTTAAATTAATAATTTCTGATAGTAAAGTTAGTAGAATATAGCTGTTTTTAATGTTTCTAAATTATCCCGTTTTTCTACAGCACTAGGTGTATTTATAATCTGTGTATTCAATTTAAGAAATTGTCAAGTACAGTTTAAATTAAGAGAGTCCGGCCTTTCAGAATACGAATTACCTAAAACTAATTTAAAATTATATGTTTAATTTTAGTTTTAGTTTTAGTGCAGGTAACTTCAGAATTACCCCCAATGATATACTACAGGTACTAAATACAATTCTAATATTATGTCTAATTTTTTTTTTTTCTGGGAGTGTGAAGGGTTAGTTTGTATGGGAGGGTAGTTTGGGGGGTGGTTTTCTGGTTGTAAGTGGGTGTTGGAAAATGGATTGGGTGGGGGTTGCAGCAGGTTCTGACCGTGGGTTGTGATGTGGTCAGCTTCCCGTGCTAGATGAGTCCCAACACTAAGGGTCTGCTGTTGAGAGTTGAGGAGTTGAGGAGGTGATGGAAGTTCCCGCAGGATATGCAGGCACTGTCTCCTGGGGGAAGGAGTCTTCTTTGTATGCACTTGCCCTTGATGAAGGATCCTTTTAGGCTGCGTCCGTGCTGTTGGTGGATGAGGAGATATCTTCAGGTCGTACAGATCAGTCTTCAGACTGTCCACAGGCTGCCCCCAGCGACCCTCGCGCCGTCTCCGGAGTCTTGAGATCGGTGTGTTGGCGTGCGTTACACGTGTATGACGTTTTGCTTACGCGTCACCGAGGTCGTCTTTTTTCTCAATCCGGATTTCAGATGTTAATAACTCCGGAGTCCTTTGGCCTAGGAGTGTGATCTTGATGTCCTCAGACAGCTCTTCCCGAGATCTTCCTTTTGGTGTAGGTCTCCTCACTGGGTTACTCGCCGTTGGGTAGATGCTGCGTCCCTGGATTGGTGTCCCGTATCTCCCGTTTCTTGCTACCGCCGATGTCGCCTCCAATGTCACCTGTTCTCTACACTACACTCTTTCGGCCTATACCACTTTTGCGCCAGTAACTCCACAAAATAAATATCTACAGATTTTTTAAATACTTGCGTGAGGAGCTACTAGTTTACTGTGTCGTGTCGCTGACGTTACTTGACGTAGACGTTTGGGAGGTAGAAGGCGGGCTTACGCACGCAACCCGCCTTCCATGACCACTCTAGGTGTGGCCTGCGCATTAAGGCACAGAATAAATACTAGTACTAAAAGTACTAGTATTTATTCTGTGTTGCTTCGGGGTTGCTTAAGTGAGTATGTCTTGCACTCCGCGGAGAGTGTCCCACATACGCCTGTCAGCAACTAGGCATCGGCAGATACGATACGCAACAGCATTCCATCTCGTAAAATATGCACATCCCTATGTGCTTGCTCATAGTCTTCTCCCGCTTTTAACTACGACCCTTCATTACATACAGCAACTTTTCTGATGGTATTGCTGAAGAACGCGTGGGTAAAATTGCGGGGCTGCTCTGTGCACGAGTCGAAAGTAATGCTGCGTGACTCGTGTCCATCTGCGAGGAAGACCATGTTTCATTATTGCAGCGTCCCTAATGGTGTCGCTGCAGAATGGGTGGGTGCAGGGGTGGTCTGAGCACGCGGCGGGAGGGCTTCGCGGCACGTTTCAGGCGGCGAGTGAGGACTATGTCGCCGCACTCGCCACCGACCGCACCGACCGCCTGCTCTTCGCCGCTACCGCGCGAGGCTACGTCACCGTTTGGCTCATGACCAATTACCTCACCAACATCAAGGTAACTCTATGAATAAGATATTTTATCACCATTATCCTAGCCACAATATGAGGAGATTAAAACAGCCAGCTGAGATCTGCCTCATTTTGCCGGTAGGGTGCACTGTGGGCAGGTGGGGTTGCCTCGGGACCTGTGAGGTATTAATAATCCGATGGTCTTATTGTGAAATGGAAATACTATTACGATTGCATTTGAATTAATAGTAATTATAAAGAAGTTATGGATGTAGGTACCGACACTGACTGTAAAATTGATCGTGATAGATTTAATTTACACAACAACGGTGCTGAACACCTTAATCCCATGCAAAAGTATATTAATTTATTACACTTGTTAACTTGTTAAGGATTTGAATAGCTATGGGTAGTTCTTCATAGACAAAATTTTCGATTTTTAAGGGTATATTTCTGTATTCTAACCAACCAACAAAACGGCCTGAATTTTTTTACAGTTTACATTGACGTATTGCGTCAATGACAGTTTAGCTTTAACTGGGTCAATGGTCAAATGTTATGTTTGACATAATTGCAATCTAGGTATGAAATAAAAATATTTAAAGTTTGTTCTTCTAAGGGCCGATTTTTCAATAGTCAGATAGTTTTTATCTGCGGAATAAATATGACAGTTTGACAGCTTTTATATAGAAAATCTGTCAAACCGCCATATTTATTCTACAGTTAAAGGTTATCTGACATATTCGTTCATATAGCATATGACAGGTTCATATTGCCTTTTTTTCGGAACAAAATGGTCGATGTCGCATTTTCCCTATGATAAATCAATACAAATCATAATCTCATCGAAAGGCAATGAATTGTCCTCTTACAAAATAATGTGTATTAGTTATAACTACCTTATAGTGTTTATGATTATGTAAATAAGAAGTGTCCGGCGTATAATGCTCGAATGAGTCATCGTCCTCGTGGAGTAACCTTGTGGCTGGAGTTCCTCAAGGCGGCATTTTATCCCCTCTTCTCTTTTCTATCTTTATGAACTTTCTTACTTACCATCTTCGCTGCTCGTACCATTTATATGCAGGTGACTTGCAGCTTTATACCCAGACGGATATTGATAATGTAAATGGTGCTATTGATATCAATCAATCAATGAGGATCTAAAATCTATTAAGAGGTGGTCTGAGCAGTTTGGGATCCTTATCAATCCAACCAAATGCCAAGCAATAATTATCGGTGGTTCAAAAATCATGTCAAGGATGGATCCCTATAACCTTAGCGCTGTAATTTTCGATGAGAAGACCATCCCCTTCAGTAATACCGTGAAGGATTTAGGTTTATACTTACCTGGATTCTAGTTTTAGTTGGGGACCGCAAACTGCCAACATTTGCCAAAAAATTACAGGGGTTTTACAGACTCTTTATCGCCTGAAGAACTTTCTACCTTCAGAGACTAAGAAAATGCTCGTACAGACTTTGATATTTCCCATAATTGACTATGGTGATGTATGCTATCTCGACCTGAATGTAAATCTACTCAATAAACTTGACCGACTTCTAAATAAATAACTGCATTCGATTCGTTTATAATTTAAAAAAGTTTGATCATGTTTCTGAACATCGGCTGCGTTTGAAATGGTTGTCTATACGGCAACGTCGGCACATGAGAACTTTGACTACACTCCTGTCATTACTTAATAGTCCCGACAAGCCCGTTATGTTAACAATAGTTTTGAGTTCCTATGTTCCTCACATGATAGATCCCTTCGTTCTACCTTTAATAGTCTCCTCAAATGCCCCGCCCACAAATCTGATACACTCTTCTTTCATAGTCCAGTCAATCCTGTTATGGAATGTGTTAGTGATTGTCTCTAAGACACCACCAACATAAAGTGTTGTTTTGAAATAGTAGGGTGTACGGCCTTCGAAGTGGACTGTAAAACACTTGCTGTAGATTTTGTAATCAGGAACCGGAGTACTGGATGGATCAATGAAACACTGGTATCACTACTGGAGCGCTTGCTGAGAGAGGTCGGAGGCACTTCTTGTTTCTGGTTGAGTTGTTGCTTCCTCGAGTGGTCGGAGCGGACTGGTTGCGGTGGCTTGTCCGCGCCGCCTTTTATTCTATTTTTTGTTATATAGGTCGTTGTTTATATATGGTTCCCCCCGCGCCCCGCAAGAGTGGCCTCCCACCTTTTCGCGCATGCGCACTTTATTTGCGTAATCCAACTAGCGTTTATTCTTATTCTAATACAATGAAATATTTCGATAAAATAAACCATTACAAATGTTACTTAACCATTCTACC
Source organism: Schoenobius gigantellus (assembly GCA_963935595.1). NCBI lineage: Eukaryota > Metazoa > Arthropoda > Insecta > Lepidoptera > Crambidae > Schoenobius > Schoenobius gigantellus. Next base: position 39,641,109 of record OZ012541.1, on the reverse strand, counting down.
TATTTAATGTTCCTTATTTCTAAGTAAAAGACAACAAAAATAACCATTTATTTTATATACAAACTTATCGTTAAAACCAAATTATAAAAAAGACAAACTAAAACTATACATTGTTTTTCAGTTATTTGTGAATAATTTCGTCGTGAACATTATCTCCCGCCGTCGCCTCGCGAATTCCCGGTAGCACGACGATCTTCTTGGTAGGTCTCCGGAGTACGTGTCCTCGGCTCGTTGTGACGTCGACCACTCGAACTACGCCGTCTGCGCCTGGGTAGACTGCGGTGACTCTGCCTCTCGGCCATGTGTTGCGGGGTAGGTTGGAGTCGCAGACGATGACTAGGTCGCCAGTGGTTGGGCTAGTCCCGGTGCTATGGGGCTCCCGCCGCTGCTGGAGTACAGGCAGGTACTCGCGCACCCAGCGTTTCCAGAAGAGGTCAGCGAGGTACTGGGCGCGTCGCCAGTGTTGTCGTGCGTTCATGTCGCTGTCGTCGAAGCTCCCCGGGGCTGGTGAGTAGCAGTCTGGCCCGAGCAGGATCATATTCGGAGTGAGGGCCGGCGGGTCGTCTGGAGTCACCGGCACGTAGGTCAGGGGTCGAGAGTTGACTGTGGCTTCGACCTCGGCTAGCAGCGTGCGCAGCGTCTCGTCGCTGGGGCGTTTTTCGTGCAGCGTAGCCTTCATCGCCTCCTTCACTGTGCGCACGAGGCGCTCCCATGCCCCGGCCATGAAGGGTGCGGCGGGGGGCAGGAAACGCCAGCGGATGCGGCGTGCTCCGGCGCCGTTCTTGATCGCGCCGGACAGCTCACGGTCGGCGCCGCGGAAGGCGGTGGCGTTGTCGCTCCACAGCTCGGCGGGGCACCCGCGCCGTGCGATGAAACGGCGCAGTGCGTTGATGGCTGCGTCGGTGCTAAGTGACGGTACGATCTCCAGGTGTATCGCGCGCGACGTCAAGCAGGTGAACAGCGCGACCCATCTTTTTTCTCGGTGACGGCCAACGGTGACTTCTATGGGCCCATAATAGTCTAGGCCCGTGTATGAGTATGGCCTGACGTGGTGGGCCAGTCGCGCGGCGGGTAGGTCTCCGGTTGACGGGGCGGCCGGTTTCGCCTTGCGTATCCGGCACGCGAGGCAGTGGGCGATCGCTTCCTTGACCGCTGGCCTTATTTTTGCGATGTGCACGCGTTGCCGTAGCTCGTTGACGACAATCTCGGTGCCTCCGTGATGTAACTGCTCGTGTACGTGCGAAATGTACAACTTCGTGTAGTGATGCTTCCTATGTAGTATCACGGGGTGTGCGTTTGCCTCTTCTATGCCGCTAGCCGCCTCTATTCGCCCGCGTAGTCGCACGATGTCGTCTTTGTCTATATACACGCTGAGTTTGGCGAGCCGGTCATCCTTGTCTGGTGCGCGACCGCTTGATATGCGCTCTCTCTCTCTCTTGTAGCTGTCTTCTTGACTGGCGCGCATCCATAATTTCTCAGCCTTGATTATGTAGTCTGCATCTAGCGCGACGTATTTTTCTTTTTTCTCGCTCGCAGAGACGGGTTCGATGTGTAGACGGCCCCGCGGCGTTGTTTTGTTCCAAGCTTCGTCTTCGCTCGGGTTGGCCTTTGTGCGTTTTCTTCGTGCCGCGGCGATTGTTTCTATAGCCGGGGCGCGCGGGATGGTTGACTGGCGACGACAGAGACTGATGAACTGCAGTACGCGTCCTGTAGCCCGTAATAGTCGTGTCCACTTGGAGAAGCGCTCGATCTCGGGTAAGTGAGCGTGTTGTCGGCGTTGCTGCAGCGTGTTGCATTTTTCTCGCTCTTCGCCTGTCGCAGGAATTTCGACCTTATTTTCAGCGGGCCAAGACTCTTCATTATCGTGCAGGAAACGAGGTCCGTTGAACCATCTGTGACTTGCGCCGAAGTCGATCGGTGTCGCACGCGTTGCATCGTCGGCGACGTTGTCTGCTGACGGTACCCAGCGCCATTCGTTTTTCTTGCTTGAGTCTTCGATTTCGGCGAGGCGGTGCGCAACGAACGTCTTGTATGTACGGGGTTCGCTTCTTATCCACGCTAGGACGGTGCGTGAGTCGCTCCAGTAGACCTTGCGCGCTATCTCGAAGTCGTGTTCGTCGGCGACTGTCTTCGCCAGACGTACGCCTAGCACGGCAGCTTGTAGCTCGAGCCTGGGCACGGAGATCGGTTTCGTCGGAGTGACGCGACTCTTGGCTGCTGCGAGGGCGATTCTGACGCTGCCGTCGCTGCGTATCATTTTCCAATATACGGCGGCTGCGTAGGCTTCTTCGCTGGCGTCGACGAATGTATGTAGCTCGTAGCGATCGACGTGCTTCTTGTCGTAGCACCTAGGTATACTTAGTTCGCCTAGGTCTCGAAGTTGCTGTAGCCACTCGCTCCATCGGTCGTGTAGTGCGTCGGGTATCGCGTCGTCCCACCCCATGTTGTGGCGCCATGTGTCTTGCATGATTCTCTTGGCCGGCGTGGTGAATGGCGAGATCAAGCCCAGCGGGTCGAATATCGACATTATGATACTGAGGGCCTCGCGTTTCGTGGGCGGTCGTAGGTCGTTGATCACTTCGGCTGGAGCTCTTCTTGCATTGAGTCGAAATCGAATACAGTCTTCCGCGGTGTCCCATAGTAGGCCGAGTGTTTTTTCCATCTCGCTCCCGCCGATGGGGACCGTAGTGCCGTCTTGCTTCTCGCTAGTGCTGCTGATTGCTTCGACGTCGTTCGACGCCCAGCCGCGTAGTAGAAATTTCGCTTGTTTATGCACGTAGTCGACTTCTGACGTTATTTTTCTTGCTTTTTCTAGTGTCGCGAAGCTGTGTAGGTAATCATCCATGTAGTGATTACGCTCGATGGCCCGTGCCGCTTCCGGGAATCTTGACGCGTGTTCTCTTGCGTTGCGATTTTTGATGTACAGTGCGGTGCACGGCGATGACGACGCACCGAATACCACGGAGCTCATTCTGTATTCGTCGGGCGCGCACTCCCGCCGGTCGCCTCTCCATAAAAAACGTAGCGCGTCTCGATCTTCTTCTCGAATCTTGATCTGCATGAACATTTCTTTTATGTCCGCTGACACGCCGTAGGCATACTGGCGGAAGCGCATGATGACTCCGGGTAGGCTCTGTAGTAAGTCGGGCCCCGGCAGCAGCATATCGTTGAGGCTGAGGCCGGAGGATCGAGCGGCGGCGTCGTGGACCACTCGAATCTTTTTCTTCTCCGGGTGAGTGACGGCGAAGTGCGGCAAGTACCACAGGCGGCCGCGGGGCGGTGCGACGACTCTCTCGGCGTAGTTGGACTTCAGCAAGTTCTCGATGCGCTCGTTATATTCTTTCTTCAAATTCTCGTTGCGGTCGAGCTTGCGTTCCAGTGTGTATAGTCGCTTAAGTGCGTCAACGCGATTGTTAGGTGTCGCGGCGGCTTCTTCTCTCCACAGTAGCCCCGTCTCGAAGCGGCCGTCGGGCAGGCGTCGGCTTCTTTCTTCTAGTGTCTTGAGTGCTTGCAGCTCGGGATCGCTTCGCTGTCTTCTTGGCTCGATCGACAGTGATTCCAGCGCGAAATAGTCCTTCATCATTTTCTCCATATTCTCAGCCGGCTCACTTTAAGTAAGGTAAGCGCAACAATAGGCGACAGGCTCCGCTTGCGATGTTCGACACCCGTGAAGCACCCAGCCGACGGCCGTGCGTGAGGCCACCGGTTGGTCGCGACGTCCTCTTCTTATTTCGCGCGAGACGATCAACTCCCAGTTGTCTTGACCGATGAGAAGTCTCGGCGTGGCGTTGCTGTATATTAACTCTTGCTTCACTTCTTCTAGGTGTGGGCAGTCTTCTATTTCTTCTTTGCTCACGGACTGTGTTGCGAAGGCGAGGCTGTCGACTGTACGAGCGTTATAAATTTGCTGTTTGTCGTTGCTGTGGCGGCCTCTTATTGCGACGTTCACCCTCTTGCTCTTCTTGTGTTCCATTTCTTCGCCGCCGACGCCTTGCACCCACATGGGTTCTGTAGGCCCGTCGAGACCAAGGGTGTCGGCGAGCGACGCGTCGATGATCGTAACGGTGCTTCCCTCGTCCAATAGCGCGAACGTGTCAACCGCGGCGTTCGGGCCGCTCACAGTCACGGGCGCGATCTTCAGGTAGGCGCGGCTTTTGTTCGCTGCAGCGCTCGCGACTGGTTGTGTTGCTGACGCTATCACCTCTTCTTTCTTCTGGGGCGCGGGGGACTCGGTGGCGGGGACGCCGGTGAGTAGAGGCGTCTTCTTCTCGTGGTGCAGCAGGCGGTGGTGTCGCATGAGGCAGCCGTTGAAACCGCACGGCTTGGCACGGCATGAGAGGCGGCGATGCGTGCTAGCTAAGCAGCGATAGCACACGTGATTCTTCTTGGCTACCTCCCATCTCTCGTTCGTGTCAATCTTCAGGAATTTCGGGCACGTTGTCAGTTGGTGGCTCTGCTTGCACATCGGGCACGACGTAATCTTGTCGCAGGAGCTCTTCTTATATGGCTCGCTAGTGGCGGTGAAGGCGCGTTCGATCCTTTTCTTGGTCGCCCTGTGTTCCCTGTTGTCATTCATGGGTTCAGGCGGAGCGTAGGGGGCGCACTTGTCCGCTTCATGGTTCAAGAATTCGGCGATTCTCTTCAACTCTGGTATTTCTTCTCTGGTGGCGGCGTAGTCGTACCACTTGTTGCGTAGTATTGGCGTCAGCTTGTCCACGATGAGTCGTAGCACCTCCGGGTTGTACAGGTACTGCGGTTTCTTCAGTATTTCGATGGTAGCCACGGTGTTAGCGATGCGGCCGGCGAATATGCATAGGTCGCGCGGGCCGTCGGTCAGTCTGGGCAGCGTCTTGAGTTTCTCCATTTCGTTGATGAGCAGTGCGTCGGGCCTCCCGTATCTTCTTTCCAGCGCGCCGATGAGATCTTCAGGTTGCGGCTGACTAATGAGGAGGGAACTGACGGCCTCCAGCGCGACTCCCTTCAGACTCTTCCTTATTCTTGCGACGTTCTCGCTGGGTGAGAAGCTCGACGATGACTCGGTGTATGCTGCCTTGAATTGCAGCCATTCACTGCACTGCCCGCTGAACACTGGTAGTTCGGTGATGTATTTCCTCGTGGACTTGCTTGACCGGATTGCTTCTGTCAGTGCGGCGGCTAGCGACGTGACATCTATTTGCGGCGGTCGAGGCTGTTCTTGGCCCGTCTGATGTTGCGCGTGTTTATTGAAACGCGCGGGCGCCCCCGACTTCATCCCGTAATCTTGATGTCCCTCTATCGCTGCTGCTTCTTGCTGCGGGCGCCGATTGAACCAGTCTTCTACTCGACGCGGTGCTAGGTCCTCCTCCTCTTCTTCATCTTCCGTTGATGACTCGGCGACTATTTTCTCTAGGCGAATCTTCTCTAGCGTGGCTTCGGCTTGAATTCGTTGCACTTCTAGCGCGGCGAGCCTCTCCTTAGCTTCTAATTCTGCGCGAATCCTCTTGCTCGACGTCTTGGAGTGACGTGATCGCGCAGGCGGAGGTACTCTTGCGGCGGGCGGCGGCGGTGGCATTAGTTTGGTGCTGTGACGCTCGACGATCGTGTGGATACTGCTTGCGGCCGGCGTAGCTTGAATACCCGACGTGTCGGCGGGTGCGCCTGCACCGTACGGTGCGCGGATGGCGGGCGCATCGGTGTCACACGTTGTCGTCTGTGTGGTGGTGGCGTCGGTTCCGTGGCTCCATGTACGCGTAGTTGTGGTTCCCGTTTCGCCGCTGTCTGAAGACTCTCTTGCCGTGTCGTCGTTCTTTTCCTTCTCGTGGCAGCTCCTTGTGAGAACCATGGTGATTCTTCAGTCTTCACGTTCTTGATGCACTAGTCTAGAAGATCCGGCTCCGAAAGGACCATACAATGTTAGTGATTGTCTCTAAGACACCACCAACATAAAGTGTTGTTTTGAAATAGTAGGGTGTACGGCCTTCGAAGTGGACTGTAAAACACTTGCTGTAGATTTTGTAATCAGGAACCGGAGTACTGGATGGATCAATGAAACACTGGTATCACTACTGGAGCGCTTGCTGAGAGAGGTCGGAGGCACTTCTTGTTTCTGGTTGAGTTGTTGCTTCCTCGAGTGGTCGGAGCGGACTGGTTGCGGTGGCTTGTCCGCGCCGCCTTTTATTCTATTTTTTGTTATATAGGTCGTTGTTTATATATGGTTCCCCCCGCGCCCCGCAAGAGTGGCCTCCCACCTTTTCGCGCATGCGCACTTTATTTGCGTAATCCAACTAGCGTTTATTCTTATTCTAATACAATGAAATATTTCGATAAAATAAACCATTACAAATGTTACTTAACCATTCTACCTATTTAATGTTCCTTATTTCTAAGTAAAAGACAACAAAAATAACCATTTATTTTATATACAAACTTATCGTTAAAACCAAATTATCAAAAAGACAAACTAAAACTATACATTGTTTTTCAGTTATTTGTGAATAATTTCGTCGTGAACAGAATGATCTCCCACTTGACGTCAGAAAGTCATCAAGCAAACTAAGTTTTAAAAAGATATTACGAAAGCTGTACCATGAGAATCTTTTTACGCCTCTTGATTAGGGATATGCAGTTCATCTTCGAAATATCGTCTCGAAGTTCATTTTCGTTTTATAGCTTTGTAAATTAATAGTAGGCACATATATATTAGTTTATTTTATTTATAATATTTATGTATTAGTATATTATGTATATAACATTATGTATATACCGCATTATCAAATATTTTTTTTACCATTAAAGTACTACATCTACTTCCTTTTCTCTGCACCACCCAAAGGTTGACTGGTAGATGAAATCCACAGCTTCTTAACTTATTTAACCAATATATAAACAATAATAAATTAGAATTACAGCCAGTTCTGGATTTTACATTATTTAAAAAATATAATATTTTGATATAATTATCCAGAGTGCCTCCAACCAGTTGTGATCACTGCCGGTAGTGCTTGTCAGGTATTATGAAATCTATTTCGTTCCTGCCCCCGTAGCACGTCCACCAAAACACGATATGATAAAGCGATATATCGCGGTGAACTGTCAAAATACGACGAAATCCTATTGTATTTTGACAGTTCACCGCGATAAACCGCTTTATCATATCTTGTTTTGGTGGACGTGCTAGGGGGGCTGGTCACGTTATCGGGTCTTTACCAGGTTCACTTTCTTTAAGGCTTCTTCTGGTAAAATGAGTTCATCAGGAAAAGCCCCTGTTATTATGATGGACGAATATCACGGATGATGGTGATGATGTAGACCGAGGAAAAGAATAAAGGACTTGGGTTCGAGAAATATAATTGTTTAATCACTTGCGTGTTGCGTGTATGCATTCAATACAAAATTCTAAAACAACCCGTTACTAAGCAACGATCCGTCACAGTCCCCACGAAAAGGCACCGGAAGGTGTAAGTTAGTCATAAGTCATAACCGTATCTACTAGGGACTTTACAAGTCCTGCCTGACCGTGTTTTGTACGAATCACGACTATCTTTAAGGTTAAGATCGATGGTGTTGCTTGTAGTTGTGGATTGGAGTTCAAGCGGGTAAAGCTTTTGGAATGCACGTAGCTTGTAACCAGTCGCAGTACGAACATTAGCGACTCTCTCCTTTCCATCTGCTCCCTGAAATACTTCTTGGACTATTGCCAAAGGCCAGCTGGTTCTTTTTCCTTCGGCTTCTAACAATACAATGTCACCTGGAACCAACGTACTGATCTTGCCTTCCTTTGCTCTGTGTACGAGTGTACTAAGGTATTCGTTACGGAAACGCTGACGAAGATTATCTCGTAGAGTTTGACAATATCGAGCACGCACGTTGAGTGATTTTCTGTCGATTTCATCTAAGTCGGGAGTGTCACTATTCTCTAAAGTATGCAGAAACATTGCTGGTGTTAAAGGTTTTAGCTCTTCAGAACTATTTTCAAAATACGTCAGAGGTCTGTTGTTCATCATTTGTTCGCACTCACATAAAATTGTTTGTAGTTCCATGAGTGAGATTGATGCTCGACCAAGTACTCTCCGTAACATTTGTTTCAATACACCAATGGGTCTTTCATAGAATCCTCCCCACCACGGAGCACCGGGAGGTATAAAATTCCAGGTTATTTTCGCTATGGATGAAAATTTCAATACTTGTTCCCAGTCTAATATTTCAAGACTGTTGCTTAGCCCGGTAAAATTAGTAGCGTTGTCACTGTAAAAGTACTTAACTCTACCATGACGAGCTATAAATCGACGTAAAGATTGTATAAAATCATGCGTCGATAGTGATTCTACCACTTCTAAATGCACAGCACGATACGTCGCGCATGTATACAAAACGATCCAGCACTTATTTCCAGACTGTAAATAAAGAGGACCTGCTAAGTCCACTCCTGTCACTTCAAACACCGCCCTTGCCTCAGTCCGGCCTAATGGTAGACTAGCTAAAGGTGTTTGACAATGTTTTGCCTTGTACCTTTGACAAATTATGCATTCCTTTATTGTCTTCTTTACTAATTTTCTAGCACCAATGATCCAATATTTTTCGCGTAAATTAACTAATAATGTTGAAGTACCAGCATGTTGTAGCCTCTTGTGTCGCTCTTGTACTAACCTTTGAATTATAACTTCACAAGCAGGTAATACTATCGGAGATTTAAAATCAAAACTTTCATTTCCGTGATCTAACTTAGTTCTTAATCTTATTATTCCATTTTCATCCTTCCATGTTACGAGTCTATCAATTTTCTGTTTATATTCTGTTTGTACTAACCTAAACAAAACCCTTTCTGCGTACTCGGTCTCCTCGTAGGTAAGCTCACGATGATCGCGAGTCTCTTTGCCGCAACCTTTTCGCAATCTCAGCATCCAACTTATTATGCGAACAATTTTCGAGTATGCTGAAAAATAGGTTAAACTTCCTAAAAATACCTTATCTTGACTAGTAGTCATGACATTAACTTGTCCCGTTTTAAGCTCCTTGTTGACCTCTTCAACGTCGGCTGTAACTTCGGATGTTGGCCATTCATCACTGCTCTTGAGTAACCACTCTGGACCCTCCCACCATCTGCTAACTAATAAATTATTGGGAGTGGTACCTCTGGAAGGTAGGTCGGCAGGATTCAAGTGACCAGGTACATGCCTCCAGTCGTCTACAGAAGTTGTTTCTCTTATTTCGCGAACTCTATTAGTAACGAATACGCCCCAGTTGTTGTGATTCTTTAACCAGCAGAGTACTACGCTAGAGTCAGTCCAGTAATATACGCGGCATTTTAAACCTAAACTTTCGATTACTGTTTTACTAAGTCGAGTAGCCAAGGTAGCTGCTATCAACTCGCACCGTGGTATGGTAATCTCTTTTACTGGCGTGACTCGCGATTTAGCTAGAACTAGGCTCACGTACACATCACTGTAGTATACTGAACGTAAAAATATGCATGCCGAATAAGCTCGTTTACTTGCATCGCAAAAAACATGAATAGAATTTTCACATAAATTAATATCAAATTTTGTTAAGCGTCTCGGAAGTTTGATTTGGGTAATATTGTGTATCTGACTCACCCAGGCTTCGAATTCCTTACGTATTTTATCTGGTAACTCCTCGTCCCATGTGGTTTTGGCAGCCCAGCTCTCTTGTAAAAGCATCTTTGGTACTATTGTCGTGGGACAGCATACTCCGATCGGGTCAAATATTTTTTGTGACAGAGAAAGCACAGAACGTTTTGTCAGTTTTTCGTTGACACCTGTAATAGAACTAATATTACAAAAAATTTCGTCATGAACAGTATTCCAAACAATGCCTAAAACTGACATAGTGATAACGTCAGTGTCGATTCTCTCCGGTGCAGTGACCCAGCATCGCAAGTCAAACTTGCCGAGAAGCATAATTTCCTTAGCTTCTTTTATAAATTCGTTCATTGCTTCTACGGAATTTAAGCTTGTCACACAGTTATCCACATAAAAGGATCGTTTGAGCTTCATTGCTGTGTTTTGTAAACGACATGGAACGTGATCCAAATGATATGATATAGTGGCTGCTAAGTGAAAGGGGCTCGATGTGACGCCGAAAACCACGCGTCTATGTCTATATGTGTTAGTGATTGTCTCTAAGACACCACCAACATAAAGTGTTGTTTTGAAATAGTAGGGTGTACGGCCTTCGAAGTGGACTGTAAAACACTTGCTGTAGATTTTGTAATCAGGAACCGGAGTACTGGATGGATCAATGAAACACTGGTATCACTACTGGAGCGCTTGCTGAGAGAGGTCGGAGGCACTTCTTGTTTCTGGTTGAGTTGTTGCTTCCTCGAGTGGTCGGAGCGGACTGGTTCCGGTGGCTTGTCCGCGCCGCCTTTTATTCTATTTTTTGTTATATAGGTCGTTGTTTATATATGGTTCCCCCCGCGCCCCGCAACAGTGGCCTCCCACCTCTTCGCGCATGCGCACTTTATTTGCGTAAACCAACTAGCGTTTATTCTAGTAAGCCTTATTCTAATACAATGAAATATTTCGATAAAATAAACCATTACAAATGTTACTTAACTATTCTACCTATTTAATGTTCCTTATTTCTAAGTAAAAGACAACAAGAATAACCATTTATTTTACATATAAACTTATCATTAAAAAACCAAATTATAAAGAAGACTAACTAAAACTATATATTGTTTTTCAGTTATTTGTGAATAATTTCGTCGTGAACATTATCTCCCGCCGTCGCCTCGCGAATTCCCGGTAGCACGACGATCCTCTTGGTAGGTCTCCGGAGTACGTGTCCTCGGCTCGTTGTGACGTCGACCACTCGAACTACGCCGTCTGCGCCTGGGTAGACTGCGGTGACTCTGCCTCTCGGCCATGTGTTGCGGGGTAGGTTGGAGTCGCAGACGATGACTAGGTCGCCAGTGGTTGGGCTAGTCCCGGTGCTATGGGGCTCCCGCCGCTGCTGGAGTACAGGCAGGTACTCGCGCACCCAGCGTTTCCAGAAGAGGTCAGCGAGGTACTGGGCGCGTCGCCAGTGTTGTCGCGCGTTCATGTCGCTGTCGTCGAAGCTCCCCGGGGCTGGTGAGTAGCAGTCTGGCCCGAGCAGGATCATATTCGGAGTGAGGGCCGGCGGGTCGTCTGGAGTCACCGGCACGTAGGTCAGGGGTCGAGAGTTGACTGTGGCTTCGACCTCGGCTAGCAGCGTGCGCAGCGTCTCGTCGCTGGGGCGTTTTTCGTGCAGCGTAGCCTTCATCGCCTCCTTCACTGTGCGCACGAGGCGCTCCCATGCCCCGGCCATGAAGGGTGCGGCGGGGGGCAGGAAACGCCAGCGGATGCGGCGTGCTCCGGCGCCGTTCTTGATCGCGCCGGACAGCTCACGGTCGGCGCCGCGGAAGGCGGTGGCGTTGTCGCTCCACAGCTCGGCGGGGCACCCGCGCCGTGCGATGAAACGGCGCAGTGCGTTGATGGCTGCGTCGGTGCTAAGTGACGGTACGATCTCCAGGTGTATCGCGCGCGACGTCAAGCAGGTGAACAGCGCGACCCATCTTTTTTCTCGGTGAGGGCCAACGGTGACTTCTATGGGCCCATAATAGTCTAGGCCCGTGTATGAGTATGGCCTGACGTGGTGGGCCAGTCGCGCGGCGGGTAGGTCTCCGGTTGACGGGGCGGCCGGTTTCGCCTTGCGTATCCGGCACGCGAGGCAGTGGGCGATCGCTTCCTTGACCGCTGGCCTTATTTTTGCGATGTGCACGCGTTGCCGTAGCTCGTTGACGACAATCTCGGTGCCTCCGTGATGTAACTGCTCGTGTACGTGCGAAATGTACAACTTCGTGTAGTGATGCTTCCTATGTAGTATCACGGGGTGTGCGTTTGCCTCTTCTATGCCGCTAGCCGCCTCTATTCGCCCGCGTAGTCGCACGATGTCGTCTTTGTCTATATACACGCTGAGTTTGGCGAGCCGGTCATCCTTGTCTGGTGCGCGACCGCTCGATATGCGCTCTCTCTCTCTCTTGTAGCTGTCTTCTTGACTGGCGCGCATCCATAATTTCTCAGCCTTGATTATGTAGTCTGCATCTAGCGCGACGTATTTTTCTTTTTTCTCGCTCGCAGAGACGGGTTCGTTGTGTAGACGGCCCCGCGGCGTTGCTTTGTTCCAGGCTTCGTCTTCGCTCGGGTTGGCTTTTGTGCGTTTTCTTCGTGCCGCGGCGATTGTTTCTATAGCCGGGGCGCGCGGGATGGTTGACTGGCGACGACAGAGACTGATGAACTGCAGTACGCGTCCTGTAGCCCGTAATAGTCGTGTCCACTTGGAGAAGCGCTTGATCTCGGGTAAGTGAGCGTGTTGTCGGCGTTGCTGCAGCGTGTTGCATTTTTCTCGCTCTTCGCCTGTCGCAGGAATTTCGACCTTATTTTCAGCGGGCCAAGACTCTTCATTATCGTGCAGGAAACGAGGTCCGTTGAACCATCTGTGGCTCGCGCCGAAGTCGATCAGTGTCGCTCGCGTTGCATCGTCGGCGACGTTGTCTGCTGACGGTACCCAACGCCATTCGTTTTTCTTGCTTGAGTCTTCGATTTCGGCGAGGCGGTGCGCAACGAACGTCTTGTATGTACGGGGTTCGCTTCTTATCCACGCACGACGGTGCGTGAGTCGCTCCAGTAGACCTTGCGCGCTATCTCGAAGTCGTGTTCGTCGGCGACTGTCTTCGCCAGACGTACGCCTAGCACGGCAGCTTGTAGCTCGAGCCTGGGCACGGAGATCGGTTTCGTCGGAGTGACGCGACTCTTGGCTGCTGCGAGGGCGATTCTGACGCTGCCGTCGCTGCGTATCATTTTCCAATATACGGCGGCTGCGTAGGCTTCTTCGCTGGCGTCGACGAATGTATGTAGCTCGTAGCGATCGACGTGCTTCTTGTCGTAGCACCTAGGTATACTTAGTTCGCCTAGGTCTCGAAGTTGCTGTAGCCACTCGCTCCATCGGTCGTGTAGTGCGTCGGGTATCGCGTCGTCCCACCCCATGTTGTGGCGCCATGTGTCTTGCATGATTCTCTTGGCCGGCGTGGTGAATGGCGAGATCAAGCCCAGCGGGTCGAATATCGACATTATGATACTGAGGGCCTCGCGTTTCGTGGGCGGTCGTAGGTCGTTGATCACTTCGGCTGGAGCTCTTCTTGCATTGAGTCGAAATCGAATACAGTCTTCCGCGGTGTCCCATAGTAGGCCGAGTGTTTTTTCCATCTCGCTCCCGCCGATGGGGACCGTAGTGCCGTCTTGCTTCTCGCTAGTGCTGCTGATTGCTTCGACGTCGTTCGACGCCCAGCCGCGTAGTAGAAATTTCGCTTGTTTATGCACGTAGTCGACTTCTGACGTTATTTTTCTTGCTTCTTCTAGTGTCGCGAAGCTGTGTAGGTAATCATCCATGTAGTGATTACGCTCGATGGCCCGTGCCGCTTCCGGGAATCTTGACGCGTGTTCTCTTGCGTTGCGATTTTTGATGTACAGTGCGGTGCACGGCGATGACGATGCACCGAATACCACGGAGCTCATTCTGTATTCGTCGGGCGCGCACTCCCGCCGGTCGCCTCTCCATAAAAAACGTAGCGCGTCTCGATCTTCTTCTCGAATCTTGATCTGCATGAACATTTCTTTTATGTCCGCTGACACGCCGTAGGCATACTGGCGGAAGCGCATGATGACTCCGGGTAGGCTCTGTAGTAAGTCGGGCCCCGGCAGCAGCATATCGTTGAGGCTGAGGCCGGAGGATCGAGCGGCGGCGTCGTGGACCACTCGAATCTTTTTCTTCTCCGGGTGAGTGACGGCGAAGTGCGGCAAGTACCACAGGCGGCCGCGGGGCGGTGCGACGACTCTCTCGGCGTAGTTGGACTTCAGCAAGTTCTCGATGCGCTCGTTATATTCTTTCTTCAAATTCTCGTTGCGGTCGAGCTTGCGTTCCAGTGTGTATAGTCGCTTAAGTGCGTCAACGCGATTGTTAGGTGTCGCGGCGGCTTCTTCTCTCCACAGTAGCCCCGTCTCGAAGCGGCCGTCGGGCAGGCGTCGGCTTCTTTCTTCTAGTGTCTTGAGTGCTTGCAGCTCGGGATCGCTTTGCTGTCTTCTTGGCTCGATCGACAGTGATTCCAGCGCGAAATAGTCCTTCATCATTTTCTCCATATTCTCAGCCGGCTCACTTTGAGTAAGGTGAGCGCAACAATAGGCGACAGGTTCCGCTTGCGATGTTCGACACCCGTGAAGCACCCAGCCGACGGCCGTGCGTGAGGCCACCGGTTGGTCGCGACGTCCTCTTCTTATTTCGCGCGAGACGATCAACTCCCAGTTGTCTTGACCGATGAGAAGTCTCGGCGTGGCGTTGCTGTATATTAACTCTTGCTTCACTTCTTCTAGGTGTGGGCAGTCTTCTATTTCTTCTTTGCTCACGGACTGTGTTGCGAAGGCGAGGCTGTCGACTGTACGAGCGTTATAAATTTGCTGTTTGTCGTTGCTGTGGCGGCCTCTTATTGCGACGTTCACCCTCTTGCTCTTCTTGTGTTCCATTTCTTCGCCGCCGACGCCTTGCACCCACATGGGTTCTGTAGGCCCTTCGAGACCAAGGGTGTCGGCGAGCGACGCGTCGATGATCGTAACGGTGCTTCCCTCGTCCAATAGCGCGAACGTGTCAACCGCGGCGTTCGGGCCGCTCACAGTCACGGGTGCGATCTTCAGGTAGGCGCGGCTCTTGTTCGCTGCAGCGCTCGCGACTGGTTGTGTTGCTGACGCTATCACCTCTTCTTTCTTCTGGGGCGCGGGGGACTCGGTGGCGGGGACGCCGGTGAGTAGAGGCGTCTTCTTCTCGTGGTGCAGCAGGCGGTGGTGTCGCATGAGGCAGCCGTTGAAACCGCACGGCTTGGCACGGCATGAGAGGCGGCGATGCGTGCTAGCTAAGCAGCGATAGCACACGTGATTCTTCTTGGCTACCTCCCATCTCTCGTTCGTGTCAATCTTCAGGAATTTCGGGCACGTTGTCAGTTGGTGGCTCTGCTTGCACATCGGGCACGACGTAATCTTGTCGCAGGAGCTCTTCTTATATGGCTCGCTAGTGGCGGTGAAGGCGCGTTCGATCCTCTTCTTGGTCGCCCTGTGTTCCCTGTTGTCATTCGTAGGCTCAGGCGGGGCGTAGGGGGCGCACTTGTCCGCCTCATGGTTCAAGAATTCGGCGATTCTCTTCAACTCTGGTATTTCTTCTCTGGTGGCGGCGTAGTCGTACCACTTGTTGCGTAGTATTGGCGTCAGCTTGTCCACGATGAGTCGTAGCACCTCCGGGTTGTACAGGTACTGCGGTTTCTTCAGTATTTCGATGGTAGCCACGGTGTTAGCGATGCGGCCGGCGAATGTGCATAGGTCGCGCGGACCGTCGGTCAGTCTGGGCAGCGTCTTGAGTTTCTCCATTTCGTTGATGAGCAGTGCGTCGGGCCTCCCGTATCTTCTTTCCAGTGCGCCGATGAGATCTTCAGGTTGCGGCTGACTAATGAGGAGGGAACTGACGGCCTCCAGCGCGACTCCCTTCAGACTCTTCCTTATTCTTGCGACGTTCTCGCTGGGTGAGAAGCTCGACGATGACTCGGTGTATGCTGCCTTGAATTGCAGCCATTCACTGCACTGCCCGCTGAACACTGGTAGTTCGGTGATGTATTTCCTCGTGGATTTGCTTGACTGGATTGCTTCTGTCAGCGCGGCGGCTAGCGACGTGACATCTATTTGCGGCGGTCGAGGCTGTTCTTGGCCCGTCTGATGTTGCGCGTGTTTATTGAAACGCGCGGGCGCCCCCGACTTCATCCCGTAATCTTGATGTCCCTCTATCGCTGCTGCTTCTTGCTGCGGGCGCCGATTGAACCAGTCTTCTACTCGACGCGGTGCTAGGTCCTCCTCCTCTTCTTCATCTTCCGTTGATGACTCGGCGACTATTTTCTCTAGGCGAATCTTCTCTAGCGTGGCTTCGGCTTGAATTCGTTGCACTTCTAGCGCGGCGAGCCTCTCCTTAGTTTCTAATTCTGCGCGAATCCTCTTGCTCGACGCCTTGGAGTGACGTGATCGCGCAGGCGGAGGTACTCTTGCGGCGGGCGGCGGCGGTGGCATTAGTTTGGTGCTGTGACGCTCGACGATCGTGTGGATACTGCTTGCGGCCGGCGTAGCTTGAATACCCGACGTGTCGGCAGGTGCGCCGTGCGTGGTTCTCGTTTCGCCGGTTGCCGGTGTTTCGCCGCTGTCTGAAGACTCTCTTGCCGTGTCGTCGTTCTTTTCCTTCTCGTGGCAGCTCCTTGTGAGAACCATGGTGATTCTTCAGTCTTCACGTTCTTGATGCACTAGTCCAGAAGATCCGGCTCCGAAAGGACCATACAATGTTAGTGATTGTCTCTAAGACACCACCAACATAAAGTGTTGTTTTGAAATAGTAGGGTGTACGGCCTTCGAAGTGGACTGTAAAACACTTGCTGTAGATTTTGTAATCAGGAACCGGAGTACTGGATGGATCAATGAAACACTGGTATCACTACTGGAGCGCTTGCTGAGAGAGGTCGGAGGCACTTCTTGTTTCTGGTTGAGTTGTTGCTTCCTCGAGTGGTCGGAGCGGACTGGTTCCGGTGGCTTGTCCGCGCCGCCTTTTATTCTATTTTTTGTTATATAGGTCGTTGTTTATATATGGTTCCCCCCGCGCCCCGCAACAGTGGCCTCCCACCTCTTCGCGCATGCGCACTTTATTTGCGTAAACCAACTAGCGTTTATTCTAGTAAGCCTTATTCTAATACAATGAAATATTTCGATAAAATAAACCATTACAAATGTTACTTAACTATTCTACCTATTTAATGTTCCTTATTTCTAAGTAAAAGACAACAAGAATAACCATTTATTTTACATATAAACTTATCATTAAAAAACCAAATTATAAAGAAGACTAACTAAAACTATATATTGTTTTTCAGTTATTTGTGAATAATTTCGTCGTGAACAATATGTGATAACGCCCTTACCTTCATCATTCACGTCAGCCCACCATAAAAATTTCAGGTAGTCTCTATCTTTCGGAGAAAGAGATATTTGCAGAAAAGCTTTAGCCACGTCAGATACAACCCCATACGCCTCCTTTCTGAAGCTAATCAAAAGATCAGGTATAAGCTCTATCAAATTTCTACCCTTTTCTAAACATCCATTCAGAGAATTACCGCAGTAATCCTTTGCCGAAGCGTCGAAAACCGGCCTTATTTTTGTGGTTTGACTCGATTCCTTGATTACTGCGTGATGAGCAAGGTAGACACCTGTTGACGTGTTAGGACTGGGAGCGACCTCTATTATTTGTAAATCTAACCATTCGTTGAAAACTTTGTTATAGTCCGACATTTTATTTAGTTTTTTAAGTCTTGCCGTTGTAGATAAAAGTCTCTTTAAAGCTATCTCATAATTCGAGTGCGGAAGATGTACAGCATCTTTCCACGGTAAGCAGACTTCGTACCTAGACTCGTCATTGATCTTTATAGACTCAACAAAACTAGCTAATACATCCCTCTCCCGAGCTGATTTACTTTTTTGTTCGCCGGGATCGTTAATACCTAGCGCTTCAAGAGACCACAAATCTGACAAGTCAATTTTGGATAAGCAGTGTAAAGTCGTTGTTTTCCTTGCTATGGTACTGTAAACCCCGGTTACAGGTCCTTGCAGAGTCCAGCCCATTTTTGTACGAATAGCAGTCAAATTGTCAAATTGTCGATAGTCACTTGTAAATAGTAAACTCAAATAGTCAGCACCTACTAGTACAGTTACTTCGTCAGGAGTATATTTCGTCTCAGTCAATTCAATGCCGTGTTGGATAAGTTGCTTGGTAATTACATTGGAAATTACTTTTGGTAAATAACTACAAATACTTTTGCTTTCGAGTGCACTGAAATTAAAACAGAAGTCCTTCTTCATATTTTTCATCGTAATATTGAAAACTCCTCGTTTTTCTGGTTTTGTTTCCACTTCACCGAAAAGACAATGCGAAATAGTTTCATTATTTACTGCTTTCAAATCCAATGTTTTTATCAAGTCACTTTTGACATACGATCTTTGAGACCTGCTGTCAATCAATGCTCTGACACAAATTTCTCTGTGATCGTTGGTCACTATAGCTGAGAAGGTTTGCAGCAAGGTCGTACTTTGTTGTTGACAAATTAAATTTTCTGACTTTCAACTTGTTCGGAATTTTTGCTGTTTTCGAGGTCTGGACAAAGTAGGATGAAGTGACGTTTTGCGCATAGAAGACATTTTGGAAAACTTCGGCACCTTTTAGCACTGTGATTAGTTTTCATGCAAATCGAGCAAGCATTTTTCGCCTTGATAAAGTCCAACCTTTCCTTGAGAGTCATTTTACCGGCTTTATAGCATTCCGAGCTTGAGTGTTGTTGCTCTTTTTCACAAAATAAACAGGATATTACAGGCGGAGATTTTGGTCCAATAGGTGACTTGTTCTTATCTCCTTTGCTATCTTTCATCACAAAACATGCTGTCGGTAGCCTTGGTTGCGGGTTTGAAACAATGTCTAAGAAACCGCTTTTTGCCATCGAGATCCTTTCTTCAGATTCTACCTCTTCCCGCAGGAACTGAATCAACGTGCTAATGTCGTCTTTATTGGTAGCCGTGATTCTGATACGGTTCCATGTTCTAATCATTGGATAGAGTATAGAGGCATACTTATCTTTCACAACGCCGAGAGTCTCCAACGCTTGTAGGTGGGTCTGCAAGTCATCGTGGAGTTGCGATAAGCTTGATATGTGGCCCTTTTGTTGAAGAAGAACTAGGTTGAGAAGCCCCCTCACATACGTCTCGATGAGTATGTCTTCTCTAGCAAACCGAAGCTTGAGCGAGTCTAGGGCTTTCTTGTAATTCCTTCCACACGGCGGATAGCTCTCTACAAGTTTTCTCGCCGACGAGTTCTCCGTCATAGACTGGAGTAAATATTGAAACTTATCAACATCATCTATTTCGTCATCAGCGTCAATTTTTTGGAACTGTCCCCAAAAACTTAACCACTTTTTCACATCACCATCAAATTTTTGAAGTTCTAGTCTTGGCAACTGAGAGCTTCTCTGTCTTGACTTTACCGTGGACTTCCTATCTGACGATGTGTCACTATTATCTGGCTTGTGTTCTCTTTCATAGGAACTTCTAATGCTTATCCATCTCTTGCGGAAAGCCATCGCCTTTTCTTGGTCCGCCTCATATTCTGGTTCAGAGAATTCAGCAGCTTCACACCAGAAATCTCTTAATGTTAACTCGGTAGTCTGCAGGTGTTCGAATGCATCACTCAACATTGAGAAATTAACCTCGGCCTCCTCTTTGGGGCCGTTCTCGTAGCTATCGGCTAGTGATAAAAATTCTCGCCTCTGCTGCCTCCTTCTCCTCTTGAGGGCCTCCATCTTCGACAATCTCACTATACGTCGCGTCTCGCCACTCACAGATTCCTCAAATTATCCTACGGTCGCCACAACTATGATGGACGAATATGACGGATGATGGTGATGATGTAGACCGAGGAAAAGAATAAAGGACTTGGGTTCGAGAAATATAATTGTTTAATCACTTGCGTGTTGCGTGTATGCATTCAATACAAAATTCTAAAACAACCCGTTACTAAGCAACGATCCGTCACAGTTATATTACAATATTTTCGCTTTCCCATACAATAAAAGAATTACCTACAATACAGTTTTAATTATTGTAGACTTCATTAGATATTTTCCCGCGATATGACTACTGAAAATTGTTTTCATAAAAACAGATTATTGTAGTTGTTAAAATATGATTATTTTCTTAATACAGAGCCTATCTATATAAAGTTTTAAAATTTTTATTTCTGTTTCTGGTTCATCTGTAACAAATTCTAATTTAACTGGGCACAAAAGATAGGAACGTCGATATTTTGAAAACTACTTTACAAAAATGAGTCCCTCATTCGAATATATGATTTTTGGTATTTTTTATGAACATGTGTTACAGAGCAAAAAGTGAAATTAATTTTTGGCCAGATGAATCAGTCGAAGAATGAAATTTCGAAGAACTACCCCTATCTACTCTTCCGATGAAAACGAAAATGTAATCTATGCAATGGCGTCTCGCGCTGAGAAGTAGCCCGGAAAATATTTATAGGAAAACCCACTTGGCAGCCACTTCTATTCCTAAAGTAACGCATTAAAATGACGAAGCAAAATAAATTTCTTGCGGTCAAGAAATATGTAGGTTTATCTTGTAAGAATTTAGTTTCATTGCGGAACTGTGACTGTCAAAAATTCTAAAACATTCATGATTCCATTCCCTCGCGGTGAGCTGCCTTAAGCTCGATTCTTCTAATACTGTAACTCATCATGATCAGGAACATATAAACATGCCAAAACTGCGATTGGAGTTCCCGTTCTTGTGGAAGGACCGAATCGAGGGCCGCGCCAAGCGACGTGTGCGCGATCAACCACTGCCGCTGCTGCTCAATAGCTACCGCGCGCACCTGCGTTGCGTCACCTCGGTCGCCTATGTCGACGACCTCAAACTGTTGTTTACGTACGTGCCCTTATTTTATACAGTGTACACATAGTATAAAGTTATGTATAACACTTACCGGGACCTAAGTTCTAGACAAAAGATCCTTAAGGGTAGAGTGCAGAACCCGTAAGAGGGTCAGCCCAATTTAAGCTACCGAAATGATGTCATCTGGTTGAGGAACATGCATGCAAAAAGACTAATGAACAAGGCTTTTATGCTTTCTACCAACCCGTACTGTGTCAGCGTGGTGAAATTTATTGGAAGAGGTGACTTCCTTCACTTGATCGGACCATCGAAGTACTATTATATCTTCTGTGCCATCGAGTTGGTGATCGGCCCCGTGCTATTTTGCCTTCGATATTGCCAACAATGATCCATTTTTCTAGACTTTCGTCTCCTCCGCATTATGTGGCCGAAATAGGATAAGATGCGCTGTTGACAGATAGTGGACAACCGAGTTTTTACTGATATCTATTTGTAAGGATAAATGCATTTGTGCGCTTTGGCGTCCAAGGTATTCTTAACATACGTCTCCAGCACCACATTTCGAATGCATCTATCCTTAATGGTCCATGTCGCGACACCATACAGAAAAATCGGGAACACAAGCGCAAGGAATGAAAGCGTACTAGGTAGGACCAGTGCCAGCAGTGGGCGTAATGAGTAGGTTTCTCGGTTGAAGGGACATTTGTTTAATTTAGCATATCATAACGTGCACCATCTGAAGCATCTATGAAACATTGATCGTAGAGGTGGTTACATTAAGACAATCCCTGCGTTCCAGATAAGCACTTGCTACTTTCTGAGGCTAACATCTGATGGTAGCCTCGTTTTGCGTTTCTTATAAGAAATGTTGACATTTTTTAGCCGCGCTAATTATTACAAATGAAACGGAAGGTACTGATTTTTTGTGCTGAATTTTGACACCTCACATAATTATTTAGTAAAGCCACTTAAATTTTCTAATAATATAAATCAGAATTGGCTAATACTTTAAATATCTTTCAATGAATTTCTTAAATCCGCTGAAAATCCTCTTTGATTTCATGATAAAAAACATTACAAATGTCAAATTTGAAAGCTGTCAAAAAGTGGTATCAGAGGACCCATCTAATAGCATGAGCATGGGTATTTGATGCTAGCATTTCGTGTTAAAAATGCTTAAATTAAACGCATGACAACCAGCAAGAAAAACTAGCATCACCGCTAATGAAACGCAAAGATGCTAAAAATGTTGATATTTATAGCTAAAAATGCTTATCTGGAACGGGACCAATATTAATGTACAGAGGCAGCGCGGACTACTCAGTGCGCGTATGGCGTCTGTCCGGCGAGTACATTGGCACGCTGGGTGGACTTGCGCCTCTCAGCCCGGAGATGCCTCGTTTCCCTCCCGATGTGCGAAAGGTCGCTAGCTCCACTACACTCAAGGTGCGTCAGGACTAAGCAAGCGACTGTGCCACGCTGTCATGTATGATTCGCACCATCACCAGCGTGACCAGCTACATCTCACTCAAGAGAAAAAAGTTTATACTACACCTGATCGGAACAGTAGTTATAACTCCCGAAAATGAACGAGAGAGTTAGTATCTTTTCTACGACCAAAATAAACGGGAGGAAAAGTTATATAAAATCGATTTCTAACGTGTTTTAGGGGGAGGAAAAGTTGTACTCAATTCCATTTCTAACTTGTTCGAATTGGAACTACTGGTCCGAATTGAAGTATTATTTTTTTGATGGATAGTTCATTTATCGAGGAAGGCTTTAGGCAATGTAATATCACGCTACGACCAATAGGAGAGGAGAATCAATGAAAAATGTTGCCAAAACGGGAAAAATATAGAAGATACGAAACTAAGAACGCGTTGAAGTCTTTAATGGCGAAACGTAGTTCGCGGGCACAGCTAGTAATTTATAAAAGGGTACCAACCAACTGCTACCAAAATGCGGGTACCTATTTTATTTAACTTAGGCTTTCAGTTCATGATTTGAGTCTGTTAAATCGAACTAGAGCTTACAGCTTGGCAAAAAGAGTTTGGAAAAAATGAGGGCGCCACTGGTACAGTTTCGCACAAGAAACACGAAAATGAAGACACAATTTCAAGAAAGTTATGTAATTTTTAAATAACATTTGGAAAATTAAGTAACGACAGTCTCATTATACACTATTTAGTTGCGAAACTAGTTTTACTACGGAAATCGGTTTTTAGTTCCAGCTGTCAGCGCTCCAAACTCATTTTTTGCCAAAGTGTACATACTTTGTTTTTAGTTAATTTTCATTTTGTTTTCTATTTCAATATTGTTTCGGTCTTTTTAGTGTGTTTTTAGTTCATTGCAGTTTAATTTTTTATGATTTTTTAATTATTTTTTAATATAAGTAGCTATCAGTGTTTTGCACTTGAGGAATCTATTCCATCATCAGCTGATAGAATCATTAGTTTCTGTGATTAAATGAAGGTTTGGCGCGGCGGTGAAGTGTCTCGCTATGTGCCCGGGCGGCCGGTGGTGGATTCACTTCGTGACATCACCGAAGCGGAGCTAAACTCGCGTACTTACGGCTCCCCCGCTCCCGCGCCGTTACTGGGTAGTCAATTTCGATTGCCCACTCGACCGGAAGTCCAACCGCCACCGCCGCTTGACGACTCGCTACCTACCGTGCGTACTTACTTTATCATATGCCACCAATAACTGCCTCTTGATTGTGTAACAAAAATCTATAAAAGCTAATGTTATTACAGGCACTTATTGAATCAGGAGTAGGTACCTATAACGTAGCATGACCGACCACCCAAACACGATATAATAATACAATACAGCCCTTAGACAAAAGTCATACGCTTAATTTTCCGCAGTCGTTCCGCAGAAAAAACGTAT
This sequence comes from Schoenobius gigantellus, assembly GCA_963935595.1. NCBI lineage: Eukaryota > Metazoa > Arthropoda > Insecta > Lepidoptera > Crambidae > Schoenobius > Schoenobius gigantellus. The sequence continues at coordinate 39,617,686 of OZ012541.1, read as the reverse complement.
GGAAATCACAGCCTTTTTTTTTGGGAGGGGGAAAATGCGTTTACGCATCCCCTGTGGTCGAGCCAAACCACAAGGGTATGTGGGACTCCTCGGACCGGTGGGCCCAGGCCTACACACTAAAAACCCCCAGCAGCTCCTCCGTCCATCACAGGACAGGAGGAAGGGGACAACAGCGAGGCCTTGTTCCTGCTGACCGTGAATAGTCCGTTGCCGGACTCGCGCTACGCCAAAAGGCGCGTGGCTCCGCTGCTTTGTCAGCGGCGCAGATGGTGGAAGCTGAGATCTATTTCTTACGCGGGGCACTTCCCTCCCGCGGCCTCCTCTTCCTGGAGGATGGGGGTCTCGACGACGTCCTCGGTGACCTCCATCTCCGCCTCCGCTCTTGAGGTCCCGGGCTGCGGTCTTGGCGCCGCCCTCCTCCTCCTTCTGCTCATGGGCGTCTTGGGGGCAGAACATGTCTTACCCGCAAGGCGGTGATCCGCCGGCTTTCCAGCCGCCGTACACAAGGGGCATTTGGGCTTCGACGAACACGTCGAAGTCCTGTGCCCGGCCTCTCCACACCGATAGCACAGCGTGCTACGGTCTTCCTCCGCCCTGCAGTCTGCTCTCAGGTGTCCCGTTTCGAGGCACCTGAAGCACCGCATTTCTCGGGGCAGAAGAAGTTTCGCCTTGGCCGCGGACCAGCCGACCAGCAGCATCTTAGATGAGGTGATCCTTTTGGCCGCCTCCGCAGGGCAGCACACCCACGCCGTCCACATCGTATACCGGCCTTGGCGGATCTCCCCAACCCGGACCTCGTCGACTTCGCACTCGCCGGCCTTGGCAAGTGCCGCCTTTAATTCTTCGGAACGGATTCGTCCAACCCGGAGACCAGGATCTTCGCCGCCTTTATGGGTACGGTAACCCTTGCAATATTCGCGTCCACCACTTTTTTTAGGGCGCCGGCCAGATCCACCGCACTCGCCTCCTTATCGTCGCCGGAGATGAGGAGTACGGCTGCCCCAGTCAAAGACCTGCGGAACTGGACTCCCATAATGTCCAGCTCCGCGAGGTTTATTTTGGCTCTGGCAGCCGCAATCACCTCAGCGTACGTGTGGCCCTTCTCCTCGGCGCCTGGCTGCAGTGAAAGCACAACTGCAGCCATCTTCGGTGTACGCAATTTGGGCTGCCGAGGGGGTCGTATCTTCTTTTTGGCCGGTGGCGGAGGCTGCTTCGGCGTCGTGTTAGCTGCCGGTCTGCCAACCTCTCTGGCTCTGCTCCGTTTACCGCGCCGCACAACCGTTGTCCAGGCCTCCTCCGTAATGGGTGGGGCCGGTGGCAATGGGCGTATTTCCTTTACTGCGGAGTTCTCAGCAGCGGGTTATCTCCTTCGCGGTGGTTTGCGCCTATTCGGGGGAGTCGCGTTCTCGAGCGCAGAGGGGGCGCTGTGTGCCGTGGGCTTCCGGACTGCGGGCGCACCGTGAATCTCCGCTTCTACGATGGCCATGGTGGCCTCGGTCCTTCTTTCGTGGTTTAGGGAGGGGCGCAGGCGCGGCTCAGGGTTGAGCCTAGGCTCTAAACCCTCGAACTTGGCGTTAAGTCGAGCAACCATGCGCCCCATCAACCTACTTTCTAGCTCCTCGATGTTAGGAGGAGCTAGAGTCCTATCCATAGTTGGAACTGGAGGGGGAGGTGGTGGTCTGTTCTCCAGAAGGTCTTTCATTTTCACCTCCAGCTCTGTAATTTTCTCTCTCTGGACCTTGAGTTCGCCTTCGAGTCGGGAATTCGCCTGCTGCAGGCGCGAAGTCTCTTCTGAGACAGTGCGCACCACAAGCAATTTGGCGTCCTCCCGAAGGCTCTTAACCGCCTGTTTTAGCTTTTGTATGAAGGTCCCCTTTAGATTTGAGGACCTTGCTGCGACATACTCTATCACATGGAAAGCGCGACCCATGCGCTCGGTGACAGTGAGCGTTGGGTCGTCGCTTCCACTCTCCTCAAGAGGAGACAACACCTCAGCCACTGCTCTTGTTGCGGTCGGTGTGCGCCTCGTGTTTATGGGGTCCATGGGCATCTCGAGGAACTCCTTTTCGGCCTGGAGTTGTAGCTCCAGGCGCTCCATTCTGAGAAACCCTTCGCCTTGGCGAGCCCCACGTATTCGCCGGTGGTTGGCGGGCGGCAGCGGAACATCTTCGAACGAAGGATCGTCGCTGCCTTCCTCTCCGTCTCCAACTTCCTCGCGGCCCCTCTTTCGATGAGCGGAACGGGTGTTCATACCGCTGTCCGTACTCATCACGGATGACGCTTCGGAAAAGCAATCCGTCTCCCCTGATATCACAAACACATGCCGATCTTCATTCTCCCTCCTTTACGGCCGGTCGCATTTTTACCCCTCGACGACCCGGGAACCGCTGTCGGGGTTTGACTCTCTCCTGCCGCCTCGGTTGCATTGGTGGAATTTCCACCAGCCGGCCCGGATACCGGTGGTGGCCCGCTCTCAACGGCTTCGCATTCAGTGGGAAGGTTGGAACTTGGTAGAGCCAGCCCCAGATACGTCTGGCTGCCCGCAGCCGCCTTGCGCGGTCCTACGGGGGGGACTGATACCCCCTGGGGATGGAAATCACAGCCTGCGAGAACCTCCCGCAATTTTTTTGTTGGCGGAAAAGTAAGCGTGAGGCTATTGTCTATGGGGTCTGTCAAATTACGATGGGTTTTTGTCGTATTTTGACACTTCATCGCGATAAAACGCTTTACTCTACCCAGCCCTGCGAGCATGGAACTCTCGATAAACAAAATTTGACAGCTAAGATCGACATACTCGACAAAAATCGATAAATTTGACAGATATTCCTAAGGAGTGAAAAGGACAGATGCTTTTGTCGATCGATATATGTCGATCGACAACTCTATGCTCGCAGGGCTGTTTTGGTGGTCAAGCTATGGTAGGGCTGCCATAAGTTCTGAACCATCGACCGGGACATTTTGAATAGAAAAAGGTGAACCATGGAAAATTCAAAAGTTCTGTCATAAAAAACTTTAATTAATTAAAATAAAAATAAAATTAAAGAAAGCAACAATAAAACAAAAAAATCAACATACTTATTTTCTTAAAGGTATCTCTTTTAATCAATGTTCACGTTCTCGGTGTCACTTTTCTTTGTCCATTCATATTTTTCTGAGGTTCTGAGTTTTCGCAGCTCTCGCGTAATTGCGATCGACTTGTGCATGCATATCTAATAGCTCCCAGACCGGGACATATGAACTATTGACGGAGACACCGGGACATAAAGCTACAAACCGGGACGTATGGCAGCCCTAAGCTACGGGGACAGGAAAATAGAGATTTGTTCATTCCCCTGTTTCTTTACCCCTCAGATCCCAGTGTACGCGCACCTGCGGCTGGCGTCAACGCAGCCGATACGAAGGCCGCCCACGCCTGAGCTGGTGCGCGCCACACGCTTGCGCGCCCCACCGCAGGCTCCGCGTAAAGCGCACTTTGCCAGGCGATAAAGGCTTAGGTATACTGGGTGACGGTGTGTCATTTCTTTTAACAGTGAGTTCAGACCAATGTTATTATTTATTTACCGATGTTAACTTCCCCCGGAAAAGCTTTTAAAGCGTGTTCCGCTTATACCGATGCGCTGACGTTCGATGACCCAAACAGCTGATTCCGCGCGCAGTATGATGGAAATGTAATGCGATTTACATTGCGAAGTTTATTTTTTGTGTAAATATTGTGGTTTTTGTACAGAATATGATTTGTAAACGTTAACTTAGTTATATTACACCAGATAATTTAGAAAAAATAAAGAAATCGTAAAATTTATGAATTTTCTGGGAGAAAATTTCAGTAATTTTCAATTAAGAATCATGGTCTGAACTCAATGTTAAAAAACGGGACACTGTCACTTATACCACGGTAATAGTATAAATAAGTACAGTACGTGGACTCGGCCCCTCGGAATAAATAATAGTAGTACTAAACACTGTACAGAAGGATCAAGAAAAGCCAAGTTTAGGTATGAAAGTTTACCTACTCTTACGACCTTCATCTGACTGCACGGGAAATTGAAATTTATTGCATGACACGAGTGTTCCTATTCCGTTACACGTCGCTGACCCGATACCGATTTGGCGATAAGAGCGCAGGGTTCCCACTCACCGATATGCAGTTATCGTTACAAAAATTACCTCAATTAAGTATTACGTGCGACGCGGCCAGCGTGCGAGCCGAGCGACAAGCTTTTGCCACATACCGCCCGGTCGGTCCGCCCCGGCCAAACGTACCTAAACTGCGGGGTGAAAAAACAGCCCTTGTAGCTATGCGATCCAAGTGCGATCCAGATCAAGGCGCGTAGTTATAGCGCGTGTTTCGACCGTTTCTATGAAGTCATTCTACTTTATTATACCGGGTGTAACTGAACACCCCAATAACATTTAAGGGGCATATACGTTAGATACTAAATGGACCTTCGGTGCTTGTCTGAGACCTAGAACAGGCCCCCGTCACTCGCGCAATGCAGCGTTATAAATACCTACGGCTAAGTAGCGCGCCGGCGCGCCGACCGGCAGAGGGCCGCCGCCACCCGCCGCGCCGCACGCGAGACTTTTATTATTATCAAATCTTGTAACTTGTTTTTTTTCATAAAATCGTTTTTTATTATTTTGTTTCTTTTTTGTGTTTATTTTATTGCTTTTTGTTTATTATAATAATTTGATTTTTAATTTCGTTTTATTTTTTATCAATTATTTTTTTATTTATAATTTTCTTTTCAGAACTACAAACGGGATTTTTATACCTAAATCGAATATTTTTCTGAAAATTTTATTTTTCAAAAATTTTAATTTTATTCTAGTAAATCTGAATAACCGTGAGTTCAAACATGAAAAAAACATCGATCATGTATTTTTCATAATAATTCGTATTTTTTTTATCATTTGTAATTTGACAAATGAATAAAATCAATGAAAAAAAAATCGTCTCGTGTGGGATTGGTGATTTTTTAAATAATTTGTATTCTTTTTATAATTTTTTAATGTATTAATGACGATAAAATAATATTCTATTCTCTTATTTTTTGACATGTACTATTTTAATTTTTTTAATATTTGCGCACTGCCAATTTAAAACTATGATTATGAGGAATAATGTGTATAATTTAACACCAATCATGTTTTTTAAAATATTCTTGCAAATAAATTAGGTACTATTATTTTATAAAATTAAAGCACATTTAAGTCGGGGCCTTTCCTCGCAATCACTTTATTTCATTAAAATCCTACGTATATAAATAAAATAATAACATTAAAGTTTCACTTTGGCCATTTTGTTTATGTTCTTTGTACAACCCTTAAGTTTTCGCTCGATGACGCAATCACGCGGTATACGCGGGAATCTCGACTCTCGGCGCGCGTTCATAGAGACCTTTTCTTCTTGTAGCGACTTTTGTCTGTCGGTTTTGGCTATTATTATTACAGCGATTCGAGCGTTTCTATGGGAGTGATGTATCTGTTACGTAGTAACTATTATCTAATCTGTGCCTAGAACCCCAATGGTTTCAGAGTTATTTGATTTCAAACTGAAAGCAAAAACTTTCAAGTGACAACCATAATCAGCTCTTAACACAAAAGAAATTTAAACACAAAATGACACGTGACAGACGTGAGCGTAGTATTCCTCGTACGCTTACGTAGGGCTTTCGGCACTTAATACCAAAAAATAATTTATTTAGTTTGTATGACGTGAACGTAGTATTCCTCGTACGCTTACGTAGGGCTGTCGGCACTTAATACCAAAAAATAATTTATTTAGTTTGTATGGGAAAAAAGTAGGTTTGTTAGCCCTAATATTTTTCCTACAGAATCTCTACTTCTGATGGATACATACCCTTAAATGTTATTGGGGTGTTCAGTTACACCCTGTATACTATTACCACAATATAGATAGAGAACGATACAGTACCTCGACTCAGGCGTGTCTTTGAAATTTATACCTAAAGCTGAACTGGGCGCTAGGGTTGGTACCTACAAAAAAATCGGTGAACGTATACGTACACGCTGCGCGTGAGTGGCGCGGCATGTACGTAGAGCACAACAATCTCGGCCGGCGGCGCGCACACGAGAGTAGTGATGTTCTGTGGGCGCGAGGCGTGACACTGCGTTGCTATGCCGTTCAGAGCATGCTTGCCGTGTAAACGACGTTTGTACGAGTATGTGTGCGTGCGCCGATTCGTCCCTTAACATGGAGTCAACGTACTGTATCGTTCTCTATATTGTGCTATTACCGTGCTTATACCCAGTATGTGGTGTTATTTGACAGATCTCCTAGTCTTAACGCAAACGTCAAGAAGAATTATTAAACTTATCGTCAAAACCTCAGAAGGTCAAAACTATCGACTGTACTATCTGACAAGAGTATCAGTTGGTGAACGGTACATAAAGAAAGGAAATAAACTCTATTTTACAGTATTCCAGTGCTTCTTTTTATGATTGACGTATACGGTCAATGCTTTTTTAAAGATTTACTTATCTTTGGCGAAATAGGTATCCTTATGAAGATTAATAGAAGTCTGGCCAATGAAAGCTGAACCTGACATTTTTTCAAGTTGCAACATTGATATAATGTCCCTTTGTAGTTTAGTTGAACATGGTGATTTTGATACTTTTTAATAAACTTGTAACTTTGTAATTTAACTTTCGGTTTTGGTACAGAAGCACAAACCTGAGCCAATATATGAGAAAAACGAAGTTTTAACGGAGCATGGTTGTGAGGTGTTGATAATTCCTCCATACAATTGTGATCTTAACCCTATACTTAGAGGTCACAATGAAGCTTAGGCAAGCACAAGGTTGCAAACAAAAACATGTCTGTGTCAGCAGCGGAACTAAAAGAAAAAAAACCTTTTGAACACGGTACAAGAACAGGGATATGATCACGAAATAGATGGAGCAATTTATAATAATGATGAATCGTCAATGATGATGAATCAAGCATCTCAGATGAAACAGATATGGGTGTTAAATATTTGGAAATTGATTTTTTTACAGCGAATAAAATAAAATGTTTTTTTAAATGTATTTTGATTTTTAACAACTATGTGTACCAATTGACTTAGTCTTAATTTTGAACATTAAATAATCTTTTTTCTCAACTTCGGTCGAAATATGACAGAAATTAAGTAATTTTAATATTCATTGAATCCAAATACCGCGATTTTTTTTATAAAAGGTTCATTGTTGGAAGTTCGTTGAAATTAAACATCAATATTTAATAAAAAGTATCAACTCCGTTTTTTTCCTACTATATTCAGTATTGCCCTCTCCATTTTTTTAAATTTCCCGCGTTTTGCTATGTTCAGCTTTCATTAGCCAGACTCTAATACAGTTACAACTCTCATGATAGATTAGAAATATTCACAGGCTTGAAATTGCAATGAAACCTTTTTTCTGCAGGCCTATTCGCTAACTACGGTTGGTAACTAGAACTGTATTTTTTGAAAGAAACTTTATAATATTATTCTATTGATCATATGTGTTACGGCCATGGACTTATTAATGGTTACGGCGGCGTTCATGATAGCAGTAATGGATGTTGTTTCTTTCAAAAATGACAGTTCTAGTTAGCAACACGTTAGCAACCGAAATTAGAGAATGCAGAGGCGCGTTCAGAGCCTTCGCGCGAAGTACAACTTTTCGCTCTAACCCCGAGTTCTCGACTTTTCGAGCGTGACAACCGGGTGAAACAACCGGCCCGTTCAAGACCTTAGAGTGTCGGCGCGGCCTAACCTAACCGAACAACCATCGTATTTGATGGTTGTAAAACGCTCCGACGTTTCTTACCGAAATACTCTTACGTGATTGGATGATATTAGCGGCCATATTCTAAAATGTCATCTGATAGAAAGAGAGAGAAATAAAAGTTCATGTGAAAGAGGGAGATAAAAGATTTGGTTGCTGCAATCCGTTCAACGCCTCTGAGCGAGTTAGAAAACAACCGGACAACTACACCCAGAGGCTCTGAACGCGCCTCTGGTGGCGTCCCTACGGGCTGCGTTCGAAAACATCACCCGGAGTAAGTTGGTGGTGGGGGGAGAGTGGCCGGTTGGGGTGGTCGAAGTGTTGGTTGTTTTCGGACGGCACGGATGTTGTCTGCTTTGTTTACATAACCAAATATACAAAAATAATAAGAAAATATATAATTCATCGGCGCGTCCGTTCGCTATAATGCATGGATTACATTCCTCTGTTTCATCTACGAAAATGCTAAAACCAACAGAATATGAATTCAATTAAATCGCGGCTTGACCTGGCTTCAGCAGAAATGAAGGCCAATTTTACAATCATGTCACTTTAGTCTTTGGCATCTAAAATTAACTTATTGTCGACGTTACGAAGCGCATCCTCGCTCTCTAAGATGCATAAATTGTGTGTGAATATGAAATCTTTGTAATCACAATCACAAACAACTTTAAAATCCGCACAATTTACCGCTAAATCGAGTGAAATTACACCTTACTTTAGTAAGCGGGTGATATTCTACTCGATCGAGTGCAATCCGTAGCGTTCTCGCGTTCTCGGACACGCCACTCCAACACTCCCGAGTGCACCCGAAATGTTCTCGGACTGACTTCGGGTGACGGAGTGCACTCGGAGGATGTTTTCGAACGCAGCCCAGTGTGGTCGGAGTGTTGGTTGTTTTCAGATGTGTTTCCATGGACTTAATAATCAAAACAGGACTGAGTTCTCTGACCAGAAAAACGAGCCGAGAGGGATAGCCAGAAGAGAGGCCGTTTGTCCCTTTTTTATAAGGTGTCCATAATTTCCTCGTATTAAAAGAAACAATTTGAGTATGACAATATTAGGATGAAAATCGATATGACTAACAAATAATACCTAAAATATAAATACTTAGATATGCAAAATCATACTTTACTTATCTAAAAATATTATTTTTGTCCAGACACTATTGTTGAATAGATTGTTGTATTTATTCTAGCTAAGCGTCGATGGCGTAGTGCGTAAGGCTGTTGCCTTCCAATCGGGAGGTAGCGGTTCGAACCCGGCCACGTACCAATGTGTTTTCAAATTTTGAATTCATATGTACGTTTATTCGACGCTTTTACGGTGAAGGAAAAGATCGTGAGGAAACCTGCACACACCTGTGAAGAAAGAATTTCTTTACAGGTTGTGTGTGAAGTCGACCAACCCGCACTTGGCCAGCGTGGTTGACTAAGGCCTAATCGCCCTAGTTTAGGGTAGGCTCGAGCCCCTCGGTGGGGACGTATATAAGCTGTTGTGATGATGATGATTCTAGCTATCAATTATTTCTGAAACTATATTTAAAGTAGGTTACATTTTTTATAGAAGGAATTATCGTAGAATGAAAAAAAACCCAATGTAGAATTACAAATTAATGAATCTCCGATGAGTATAATAATAATTACTCTTAAAACAATTGGTCCGTCATTTTTTTCTGCACCCACTACAGGAAAAATTGCTTTCTGATCAGAGGCAGCATCATCATCATCATCATCACAGCTCATATACGTGTCCCCACTGAGGGGATCGCGCCTACCCTATGTTAGGGTGATAGGGCCTTAGTCAACTACGCTGGCCCAGTGTGGATTGGTTGACTTCACATACACCATTGAATTTCTTCGCAGATGTATGCAAATCACGACGTTTTCCTTCACCGTAGGAGCGTCAGACAAATGTACATATGAAATTCAAAAAACGAAAAACACATTAGTACCTGGTGGTCTCGATCCCAGACCTTCCTTTAAAAAAAAACTAGGACCCACACTAGGATTTTCTCCTGTGTCGTGGGTGCAGTTACAAACATATAATAACATAGAATAACACATGCACATACGCCGAGACCGGAACAAATTTCTGTAGGCCATACAAAATATTTTCCGAACCCGCGACCCGTTGCGTAGTAGGCGATCACTCGACCTGCGCTAACCGTGTGCGCTTCCCGATTGGAAGGCAAGTTCCGACTGCCGAGTCCACAGCGCCATCGACGCTCTTCAGAGGCAACATGCCCACTACAAATCATAACGATTTTGCAGCATTTTACCTAAACCTTATATTGATTAGGAAGCAAAATGCCTACCTTGCAATATGATTATGCCAAATTTTATCGGAAGGATAATGGTGTCAATTCTGTTGGGATTAATTGGAATAGACTAAACTAAATTTAGTTTTAGTGCTGTCAAATCGTGTTTTTTGTTCGAAAATTTTATCTGAAAACACAATTTTTGACAGCACTAAAACTAAATTTAGTTTAGTTTAATCGAATTAGTGCCAACAGAATTGCCACCATTGCCTACCTTGCAATATGACTTTACAACATTTGATCCAAACCTTATACTGCCTAAGAAGCAAAATGCCTATATTGTATTTAACAGTATTTTAATTATTTGACCAGGATCTTTATACTACTCGGGAAATGAAAGCTTGATGCTAATAGTACATTATGATACGAGCGCGCTATGTCGGTCATTGTGCACGAGGCGATATTGTACGCGAGCCGCAGGCGAGCGCGACAAGAAAGCAGAGTACCTACGTAATGACCAATGCGCGCGTGAAACTATTACTCGCGCTTTGCGCCTCCATAATTACTTCCGGCGGAGTCAATAATATGGATTCTTCTTCACTTGGACTCGACATATTTGTAGATAATCAATTATTTCAATAGCGGGAAAATGCCGCGCGCCTTTTTTTTTTCGCGCGCTGCCCGGGCATAGCTAAACTCTTCATACAGCCAACAAACGGCCAAACAGCCAAAATTCAAAACTAAAAATATCTAATATTTTAGTTTTTAAAAAACAAGTTTGTGTGAATTTGTAATAATTTATTTTAGTTATAGTTATTAATTATATTGTTTTTAAATGTGTGTTTAAATGGCGTTGTTAATTTAATATGTAGGTAACCAGTAGTTGGTTGTTCATTTGTTTCCAATTGGCAGCCGCATAAAGTCGTGTTAAAAAAAAGTATTAAGCGACTAATTTAAGAATGCGTACTGGACATACATTTACTTAGCAATCTTGAACAAATTAGATTTTGTTGTGTTAAGATTACCGCACTTGTGCGATTATGTAAAGTGAAAAGCACTCGTGTTTAATAAGTATACTGAATAACGGGTCTAAATGCAAGGTAATAAGACCCACTTTACGAGCAAGTGTGTTGAAAAAACAGTTTTTTTTGTGTGAGATGGTCAAATAGGGACCTCAAATCCTGACATGATAATGACATTATCATTTATTTTTTCTATATATACTTAAAAGCGGACGGCACCAAACAAGCAGACATAAAAACAAGCAGAACAGGTGTAGAGTGAACTTTTTTTTTCATTCCTACTTGTATTTGCAGACATCTTGAGTATATTCAGGATGTATGCACATACAAGGTTAATATGATTTCTTTAAATAAGATTGTTTTGCTTTGTTTTGACGTCAATAAGTGCCTGTAAAGGCGTATGTTGAATAAAGATTTTTGAATTTTGAATTTGAATTTTGCAGTTCCAACGTAACGGTAAATATAAAATATAATACTGCCTAGAGCCTAGAATTAATGCAGTGACATTTTGCTTGGTGCAAATTTTGAACTATAGACGAATTCCTATTTACAAATAATTATTTTTTAGGTATTTTTCTTGGTAGACATTTTGTTTTATTGCAGAAAGTTTGCAAACAAGCAAACTGCCCACCTGATGGTAGGTAGTAGTCTGGCTAATGAAAGTTGAACTCAGCAAAACGCGGGAAATTTTAAAAAATTGGGGACGGCAATACTAACTAAAGTAGGAAAAACGGAGTTGATACTTTTTTATTAAATATTAATGTTTAGTTTCAATGAACTTCCAGCATTGAAAAATATTATTTGGATTTAATGAAAATTAAAAATTACTTAATATCTGTCATATTTGGACAGAAATTAAGAATAAATATTATGAAATGTTGAAAACTAAGACTAAAGTCAGTTGGTACTTGAAGTTGTTAAGAATCAAAGTACCTACATTTAAAAAATATTTTATTTTACAAACTTTAATAAAAATCAATTTCCAAAAACTCAACACCTTCATCTAAGCTGGTGCGTTTGTGCTTCTGTACCAAAAACCGAAGGTTAAATTACAAAGAAACAAGTTTTCACAAAGTATCAAAATCGCCGTGTTCAACTAAACTACAAAGGGGCATTGTATCAGTGTTGTAACTTGAAAAAATGTCAGGTTCAGCTTTCATTAGCCAGACTAACAGTAGTCACCTATAGTACATGTGGCTCCTGTGAGATTCGCAGCAAATCTGCAACCCCCACAAGAACCACAATGTCCGTTGCCAACTTGTGACTTAGGATGTAAAGTCACGGTACCTACCCAGTAATTTAAATGCCATATCTTACCCTTCAAACCAGAACACAGCAATGCAAGCACTGCTGCTTTGTGGCAGAAATAGGTAAGACGGAGGTACCCAAGCACACGACCCTGGTACAGAGTCTCCCTCCGGTAGCATTTTGATCTGTATACGATTTACAGCATAGGTAATTATGCCTTGCCCCCGTAGCATGAACAGCAAAACACGATATGATAAAACGAGATATAGATATGAACTGTTAAAATATATTGGATATAATGGCAACCTTGAAATTTTATGGACATTAATATATTAACGATGTCCAAAATAATAATACCATATTCCAAAACATACTCAGAACTTGAAGATTACTAAAAAGCCAACTTTTTTAACAGTTTACATCGATATACCGTTTTATCATATCGTGTTTCGGTGGTCATGCTAGGAGGGCTGAAGACATTCATTTTAGGTGGCGGCTCTACACGATGGCCACCTTTTTTTTTTTTTTTTTTAGTTTTCCTCAGAAATTTACACCGCTTTCTGGGAGAGTGTATTGTCTTGTGTAACATTCTTTTTCTTATGTGGTAGGTCTTAAGACTAGTGCTATTGACTACATCTATATCCTAATGGCTACCGTACATTTTTGTCATTATGTTGGTACATAGTTATTTAATATTGTTATTACATAATTAAATTTAATGATTCAATTCCTACTTCACTATATTTTGCTATATAATGCAGAGTTACAATTATAATAATTTGTTGTTTGCCTGTTATTTTACATTTGTCAGATTCCATACTAATTATAATATACCTAATATAATGCGTTACGAATTTTGTCAGTTATCGTGGTATAATTTAGATTTAACATTGGTCTTAGCCTAATTTCTATCACTATTCTTACATGTTCTTACAGCTAATTTACAGCCATTTACGTGTCATATTATATCAAATTTACTGAAGTCAAGTTGCTGCTGGTTGGATAAAATCTTTGAGATTATATAATGTTTTAATGTGGTTGTGAAAGGCCTTAATAACCTCATCTATTTGGTGATATTGGTTAATATGTTGTATCTCTATATTTGATACAGTACATATGTACTCTAACTTTGTTCTTGTACTTTGAAATTTTGGGCAGTTAAAAATTAGGTGGTTTAATGACTGTATGATATTGTTGTTAGTGCATGGACAGTATGGGTCACTGGTGATTTTAAATCGGTGTAGATACTGTCTGTGGTATCCGTGTCCAGATAGTAATTGTGTAATTTCAAAGTTAGTCTAAATTTTGTCCGTAAAGTGTTTGAGTTCTATGTAGTTGTGGAAGATTTCTTTAGTGTATAGACATTTTTCAGGGTCGTTATATGTTTCCTGTATTTTGTCAGTAATTTGTTTGTAGTTTTTAGCCTTAACATATGATAGAGGGAAGTCCCGATACTCCGCGGCTCGGTGTGCTTTGGATATCTGTTTCGCGTACATGTCGGCGAGTTCGTTTCCGTGTATACTATCGTGTGCTCTAGCCCATACGAAGACAATGGTGTTGTTATTTCGTCTTTGTATGTTGTCTATTGCGTTGTGAGTGGCAACAGTGTGCTTATTCAGAGACTTCGTGTTCTGGAGCTCTTGCAATGTGGATCTAGAGTCTGTAATAATGAAAGCGTCTATCTTATGCTCCTTTATCCATTGGCACGCTTTCAGTATGGCTGTCTGCTCTGCTTGGAAAACCGAACAAACCTTATGTAGTTTGGTGAGTATTTTGAGTGTGACTGACTGATCATCTTGTATAATGACAGCAGCACCCACACCATCGTCGCTTTTGCTGCCGTCAGTATATAAGTGATGCATTATGTTAGGGTGAGTTTGGAAGATGGTTTGTAACTCTTCTTCGTCATTTGCCTCCGCGTATATAATTGTGATTCTCTGTGTTGGGTGCAGTCTCTGACTTGGGTCAGCCTGCATCTCCAACCTGAGATCTTCTGGAAGGTACGATGTGTAGCGTGTGAGTCTGGTTAGTTCCGTGTCAGCTATAGCGTCTATGTGGGTGTGTAAGGGGGGGAGGCCTGCAAGTACCATTGATAGGGCCGTACTGACTGTTTTAAGCCCTCTGATAATTTGTATGTATATGTTCCTCTGAAAGGAAGCCAATAGTTTCTGTATGTATTTATATTTCAGCGCATTTTTCCAAATTGATGCACCATATGATAATATTGGTATTAACACCTGATTGTATATAATTTTAATATTATCTGAGTGTATACCCCATGTAGACTTTACAAATATTTTAAGTTTATTATATATTACTTTAATTCTATTTATAGCATGTTTAATGTGGTTTGTAAAGTTAAACTTATTTGGCCTTACAAATAAAAACTTATACCGAGGATAATCCTCGGAATAATTTTTATTCTGTGTTTTGTCTTGTTTTAGCACATGTCAGATGTAATATGTCAAAATAAGACAAAACACGAAATAACTATTCCGAGGTTATTCCGAGGTATAAGTTTTTTATTTGTAAGGCCGATTATCTATATATATGCCTAAGTATTTAATTGTGCTAGAAAATTTTAACTTTGTATTGTTAAGTTTAACATTTATTTTGTTTGCCTTACTAGTAAATGCAATCATTTGGGTTTTATTTGCGCTGAAGGATAATTTGTTTTCTGCTCCCCATTCACTCGTCATGTTAATGGTGCTGTTCACAATGTGATCTATTGTGTGTATGTTTTTATTTGTTGCCGTTATAAGTATGTCATCGGCATACGCCTGAATGTGTACATTTTCCGCGGTCGGTCTGCTGAGAAGGACAGTATGAGGTTCCACATCAGTGGACCACACACCGAACCCTGCACGCACCCTCTGGTTGTGTTTCTAGATATTTCCTCGTCCGCCATTCTGACCAGCACCCGACGCCGTTTGGTGTAGCTGCGTAGGGTATTGTATATATTTTTGGGGCAGTTGTATGTCTTCAATTGCCTTAAGACTGAGGGCCACCAAGCGTTGTCAAAAGCCCCCTTTATATCAAGTGAGACCATTACTGCTTGTTCTTTACGTTCTTTTGCTTTCTTGATTATTTCTATGGCATTATTAACCGCTAGAATTGATGATTTTTGTGGTTTGAATCCATATTGGTTCTCTTGGTTGAATTGGTTTATGTATATGTGGTGTGTGATTCTATTGCTTAATAATTTTTCGTATAGTTTCCCGAAGACTGGGAGAAGGCCGATGGGTCTGTACGACGTTGCATCGTCGTAGGTAGTCTTACTGGGTTTCGGAATGATTTTCACCACAGCCTTCTTCCACTCATCGGGAAAGTACTCTAATTCTAGCGCTCTGTTTAGAATGTTTTTAACTATGTTGGGGTATATTTCAGTAAC
The DNA here is from genome assembly GCA_963935595.1 of Schoenobius gigantellus. NCBI lineage: Eukaryota > Metazoa > Arthropoda > Insecta > Lepidoptera > Crambidae > Schoenobius > Schoenobius gigantellus. Next base: position 39,601,992 of record OZ012541.1, on the reverse strand, counting down.
TCTCAGGCATATGTCAGCTGTGAGTCCATTATGACCTAGAGATTTTTTGTAGCTGATTGTTTTAAGATTTTCTATAATCTCAGTAATTGTAAATGGTGGCTCGTTCGATGTTTGTGGGGGCCTCGACATTTCGCTTCTAATTACAGCTTGTGTTTCAGTATCCTGCGTGTCATTTGGGAAGAGTATTTCGATCAGGTATTCTCCGGTCTCCTTAGTGATTGCTGTATATGTTCCGTCGGGCTTCTTCAATGTTGCAGGTGGTTTAGCCAGTGGTTTCGATCTTATTATTTTATTTGCGACAGTCCATACGTCTTCAGTGCCCTGTGTGTTACTGAAATTCCCTGAAGCTTTCTGTTGAGGCTTTTTGTATGGCCTTGATATATTCGTTTTTAAGTCTGGATTTTTCTTCGAGTATTTGTTTCAGGTCATTTCCTCTTTTGAGGGCTCGGGATAGTTCATGGTGATTCTTTATGACTTTTTGTTTGTGTTGGTTCAGGTCTTCCGTCCACCAATGCGGTTTCTCTCTGTTAGTTTGGTGTTTTGGTATGGTTCTTTTGCAGGCAATATTTACTCCTTGGACTCTATTTTCATTTGGCAAATAGGTGTCGGTAAAACTCCACAGTTAAACAAATTCCTCTCTTCCCGCCCTTTTTTAGTAATTGAAATATACGATTAATTTGACCATTACGTTACAGCCTTGGGCCCTCAGATCAAATACTACTAGCGGAGCTTAGGCCACAATTTGATTATTTGTTTTTTTTTAACACACTTGCTCGTATAGTGAATCTAATTTTACCGGTTTTTTTTGATACACAAGGCAGCTCATAAACACGCGTGTATTATAGCTGAGACACGCCTCAGAAAGTCCGGCAATGCTGAACCCGCCGACCGCGCCAGTAATGTACCTACTATTTTTTTTTAAAGGCCAGAGATAATATAAAAGGTATCAACGAACCACATAATTTTCCAAACGACTATTTCCAGACCATTATTTAGCTCGTCCACAAATCAACAATGATTTGCGTTATTTAATCAAGAAACTCAGTCTTTATTTATTTTTCCTCACAAGCGTGCTGAAAAGCGTCGCACAACACGCGCGTACACTGGTTACCCACACTGGGCGCTATTACGCCCCGTGAGTTACAACCAACACACCGCACATATATATATTATCCTAAAAATGTACTATAAAGCGATTTGATCATTATTAAGCAAAGACCTTTGTGTATTGCGGATGTATACAAACGAAATAAAAAACAATTATTACTACTCAAGTTCCCGTTGAAAAGGTGGTAATAAAACTTGTGTAAAGGAACGTTATAAACATTAATAAAATTTACCGAAATATTAAAACACATCGGCACTAACTTTATCCACAAAAATATTGAAACGCGTTTTAGAACACACAGCATTTTTTTAAACGTAGGAATTCAAAGAACACCTTTGAATAAAAGACACAAGAACGTAATTCCGTAACTGTATAAAACAAAATATAAACAAAGACACATTTATCATTTAACACAAATAAAGGAAGGTAGATACACACAGGAGTAAGGCAGGCTGATAATGAATTTTATTTGATTGCTTCGGGTAGCCCGTTTAATATCAGAACCATAGTAAATCAATGATTACTGGACTAATTACAAAATTTGCATATTCAAATAATAGGTAGGTAAGTTATAAAGAACCTCGTAAGTAAACGTTAACTTAACGAAATAATTCTTGTAATATTACTCCAACCTCACAAATAACACGTGGGCGAATGTTACTCCAATCACCGGGAAAATAATAATCCAACATAACCTGTCGGGATTCTCGTAATTCAAGCCTTTTTATACTCGAATTATCCCAGCACCTCCACCATTTTATGTCGTGGCGATTTATATGAACCGTAATGCATACAATAGGTTACACGACATAAGAACAGAACGGATTAATAACTTTAGGGAGTAACATAGGCTATTCACGAAGTATCGTCTTATCTATACGCATTGAGAGCCATAGTCAATGGAACGGGTCATACGGCCCGCTTTACTCTCTGCACGGAAGCCGAGAAATTCTCAGTACTAACGACAGGTCACATCTAGGGGCATTACACCTGTCCCTTCCGTTAGGGGCCGTGAGAGCTGCCTTTCTATAATCAACACAACCACGGGGGTTCACCCCCTCACAGACCTCCAACCTCCCCTATAGTCTGCCCATGCCTCGCAACTTATTTGCGGTCTTACTACCGCTTTAACTGCGTCATCACTGACACTCCTGCAGGCGTAGCACGGGCTGCCAAGACGGGACTTGAGTCACGCATTATCTCACAATTTCAATGACCTAATATCTATGTCTTAAAGAGTAGCACGGCGGCGCGTATTGAGGTTGCGGTCCGATAACAGCTCTCACAGTGCTAACGATTTTAATCGCCTTGTCCAAATTGAAGGGAATACTGAAAGTGCTATCAGCATGCTTACGATTTCAGTCCGACAGAACAGGTACATTCATTTTGAACCGAAAACCCAATTATCGAACGTCAGACTGACAGTTCGCATAAAGTGATTTCACTCCAGAGCATTAGCGCCGTAAGTTCTATATGACGTTAACGATGACGTCATGTGGCTCTTCATACCGGCTAACATTAGCGCGCTCACAACTTTTCGGGACGCGTTTGAGCGTGCTAATAGTGACTCTTATTAATTTTCGGAACGCAGCCTTAGTGTGACTGACATGATACAATTTCTTGACGCTCCTCAAGGGATACGTGTCACTGAGTCTTATCACAAATTTCTTGGCAGCCCGTGCTACGCCTGCTGATCTCTCTCACACAACTAGGCGGTCTCATCGCCTGCGTCATCGAATGACACACGTGGTCCAACCACGACTGCCCTTGACGTATCGTGCACGCCCCCAGGCTACCCTTGACGCATCGTGTACGCCCCCAGGCTTCCCTTGACGCATCTCGTACGCCCCCAGGCTGCCCTTGACGCATCAGTGTACGCCCCCAGGCTACCCTTGACGCATCTCGTACGCCCCCAGGACAAGAGATCAGGAGAGGCTCGGGCTCTCCGGCCACTGTTGAACACACAGAACATAGAAACCTCTTTCAGTGTTCTGTGGTTGAGCATATCAGATGGACCATACTTCATGAACTTGCACAATTCTTAACTAGGCCATCAGGCACTTACCATAATATGTCCTTATATTATGCCACCTGGCCAGTTCACACTCGCACCTGCTGTACCTGTCTTCGCTCCAAGTTTCGCCTTTCGCACCTGAACACTATGATGTTCAAAACCGAATTGAACAAGTCACAAGAGAAAGCCACATGTCTGCCTTATAGGCAAAGCAGAATAACATTCTTAAAATACCGACACAGTACAATACCATTATTACCACTGAGTCGACACAACGCTATTTATACTGACAAAGGAATTGGGATTGCTGCTGGTAGTATCGGTAACATTAATAATTCGCATAATTAGATTCATGATTTATTTATTACCCATAACAATATTAGAACCATAATCATTGTATCAATACTACTAGCGGAGTATTGATTGGAACTCACTTCGTTTCTTACCGGAAGTAGGTAGTCAGAGTATTCGCGGAACTCCGCGACAAATGGTAACCCTCCACAACAACCCGCTGAGAACGTTCATGTAGATAGCTTGTAACCCAGCGCAGTAGGTCGCCCTCGATACCGCTACGTTGTAGTTTTTTATTAATATATCATGGCGAACCCGATCAAATGCTTTGGAAAAGTCAACATAAATTGAATCCACTTCAAAACCGGCATCCACTGACAAGGTAATTAGAATAGGTGACTAAATTGGTGTTTGGAGATCTCGTTTGGATAAAGCCGTGCTGGTTATCGGATATGGAGGATGATATAACAATCACTCCTAATATAACAATCACCGGGAAAATAATAATCCAACATAACCTGTCGGGATTCTCGTAATTCAAGCCTTTTTATACTCGAATTATCCCAGCACCTCCACCATTTTATGTCGTGGCGATTTATATGAACCGTAATGCATACAATAGGTTACACGACATAAGAACAGAACGGATTAATAACTTTAGGGAGTAACATAGGCTATTCACGAAGTATCGTCTTATCTATACGCATTGAGAGCCATAGTCAATGGAACGGGTCATACGGCCCGCTTTACTCTCTGCATGGAAGCCGAGAAATTCTCAGTACTAACGACAGGTCACATCTAGGGGCATTACACCTGTCCATACTTCACAGGTAGATATCCATTATTCATGTCCTAATTATCTGAGAAGTATGAGGGGTTAAAAATTTCGTTATTTTTTAGCTCCGATGCATCGTTTCAGAGATATAAGCGTGTTCGTAAATACTTTTCTTGAGATTAATCAAAGTTGCAATTATAAGTCCTGGCTTTTTACAAAATACGGTGAAATTTTTCTAAGTGCTGCGCCCCCTTTGCTACACCCTAACCTTTTTTCTTTTTTTAGGATGAATATGGCTTGTATTTAAAAATCTCAATCGATTTTCTAGAAAATTCTCTAAAAATCATACGCATCGTCTCGATCTCCGATGCGTTTTTTATTATTTTTTAACTTTAAATTTAACCTATACTATAAACGGGATAATAGGCTAGTTGTCCCTTTTTTAAAGTAGGGCTTAAAATGTTGTATTAAATAGCACAATCGACGAATTGTTGAATCTGACACTTCTTTGTTTACTATATGAGTGACGTCACGGCCCTGGCCACAGGATATCAAAGCGTTTACGGCGTGAGATAAAAAAATATTATTTATAGCATTTTCAAATTAAAATTTTACAGTAATCATTCATTGTTATTTATTAAAATCGGTATATTATGGAACCTTATGCCAAATACTATTAGAAATAAACAATATTTTAATAAATTTTGATATGAGTCAACTACCCTATTGTCGCATGCATGTCGCAGGGTATCTAAGTAGGTAGATCTAAATATTTTTCATTTTAATCACAACATTTTTAGTCGGTTAAAATGGGACAATTATGTTTCCAAACTGGCAACATAACTATTAAAATGAAAAGTTTCGTATAATTTATCTTATATGGATAAAATACTAAACAATTTTTAAATCTTAGCTGTGATCAGTAATGTTATTACACTTTTTAATCTTTTCGGATGTGTTAACTGCATTTAACTGCACAAGTCATCATTATTAATTATTTTACGAGAGATGCATTCGAAGCACGTTAACCTTGAACACTGCGAAGCTGCCCGGCGTAGTGAGCGTTTTATGGCTTACTTTTAGTTGCTTCAAATTGTGCGCGCCGATTGGGTTTCTATGCGTTATTATTCTAAGGAAATACCGTTGTTTTTAGAGAAACTAAGGTACAGTGCTCCTATTGCGAGTTACCGAATGTACAGTGGGTTTTTTCCAGTTAAAAAGATGTATTGTTGAATGTCGGTAAAATATATTTCTCTTTTTGTTTCATTTCATTTTATTTATTGGCAATATGTATTTTTTAAATCACAGAACTAATGCGGAGAAATTACCAGTAGTTATGTCATCCGAATTACTCAACAAAACAGGTGAGAATAGTTAGAAATAAAAGTCAGATGTAAAGCATAGTCTTTTAAGTCGCAGAACTAATCAGAAAAAAAAATCCAGTAGTAAACGAAAAATGCTAGGTTTTGTAATGCGAAATGGCAAAAATTTCAAGAAGCCTGAGACCAAAATAAAATTATACAATGTGTATCTTGAATATTGCACCGTAGTCTGGTCGCCTTCGTATGCTGTTCACCAGTTACGCATAGAGCGTTTTCAAAAACGATTCCTACGACATCTTTCTTATTACAGCAACATGCTCAAAAAATTGCCATCCTACGAGGAGAAGCTCAAACATTTTAATAGGTCTAGTCTATCAAACAGAAGACAAGTCTTAGATCTAATATTCTTATACAAAGTGCTCAGAGGAATAATTAACTGCCCACCCCTGTTAAAATCAGGGCTTGGAAACCGGTATATTTTTTGAACCGGTTCAACGAATTTACCTATGGAACTTTTTGATAAAGGTTACGTTCCTCTAAACCGGTTTTTGAACCGGTTTTTAAAAATATGGGTATTTTTTACTAACCGGTTATATTTTTCGTTCAGGAAAACGAACTGAAGTTCGTAATGTTTACGTTTCCGACCCATGTTCATGGAACGTGCGCAATGATCAATCATGCTCTTCCGACTGCAACTGCGTTTGCGAGCGACGCACACAGTGGGTACTTCAACGAGTTACAGCAAGTCGCGACCGATTTCACTATAAACCGGTTTATTTAGGTTCCAATTATCGCTCCTATTTGGTTCCACTCCGGAACGGAACTATATTATAAAACCGGTTTAACCCTTATAATACCGGTTAATGTTGAACCGGTTTCAAGCCCTGGTTAAAATCATTTAATATAAGAGTTCCGCGCCGGCCGCCTCGCCACCCAGTTGGTTTACTTGACCCACCCGTTGCTAGAATTAAATTAAAATATAACTCAACTGTAGCTAGACTTTCCAGAAACTATTATGCATTGATTCATTCCATTGATATCTTCAAAGGCAACCTCAAATCATTTAATTCCGACATCCTTAAAATAATTAATGTGTGATTTTAGTTGTTTTTTTTTTTATTAAAATACCGATTAGGATTTCTATTGTCAAAAAAAATATCATAAAATTAATGTATCTTGATGCATCTTAGCCTAAATGTTCATAAATACATGTTGTGGCATCTAAAAACAGTGCTCTTAGCAGTTATTGTATGTTTTTGTCTTTATTTTGTTTGAATTATTGTGACTGTTACTGATTGTCCTTAAATAAATATTTTTTTTCCAAATGGCAATGAGAGAAAGGGACAAACGGCCTCTCTTCTGGCTATCCCTCTCGGCTCTCGTTTTTGCCTCTATCATGTTGGTGGCCTAAATTGAGTCATAGGGGTATATATAATAGGGTGTATTTTTGCATACGTCATTTTTGATAGAGCTAAGTCCTGTTTTGATTATTAAGTCCGTGTGTGTTTCAGATTCAAATTAGTAATGTCAATTGAATTTGTCAGTAACCGTAGAATGGTTATTGGTTTAGCAGCACCTAAATAAAATTAGGAAAAGCGGCCACTTCAAAATCCAGTCGAACCCCCTATACAAGACGCATTTCGATAATCGCTAACGCAATCGCTAGAAGGAAAATGTATGCGATTTGACATAAGCCCTCGCTTTGCTTTCGAGCGCAATAATTGTCAAATCTATATTGCTATATACCTACTCCTTAACAAATCTCATACATTGGTGGCAATTCTGTTGCACTAATTCGATTAAACTAAACTAAATTTAGTTTTAGTGCTTGTTCCCCACATAAATATTTCTTTCGATAGCGCTGGATTTAGGGAGCATAAAAAATGGAAACACTGATATTAATTATAACACAACGTTTCTTCTTTATTGATAATTATATTGTAACCATGGCGATAAAACAACCACACCTTCCGCACCGTAATGTCATAGATCACAAAGATATTGCACAAAGGTTCTAATACATTTTATGTTCATGAATCGGTCATGAACATGGTCCCAGCACAAAACAATATTAAAGTTGCATTTTAAAAATAACATATTTGAACTAAATTAAACAACCATGTTAAAAACCTAATTGGCTTCCTACCAACTTCTTTACATAATAATATTCTTTATATTACATAATAATAATAACCAATTAAAATGAGAAAAAATCACTTTATATAATTAAGTAATTGATATTACAATGTTATGATAACATAGCACAATGCTATGCTTTAATACAAATACAATTCAAGCAACAAAGATTACACTACTATTTCTCTTGCCCAATTACTGAGGCGAGAAATTGCCCAAGGAAAAACGAAACAAAAAAGTTATTTTATAAATTAAAAGAAAACACCAAACTTTAATTATAATCAATAGGTAAAGGGCAAACTTTCATTACGCTTGTTCTTATGATAGATCCTTTGGCAGTCTTAACGTCCAAGGCACGGACTAAATTATCCTTTCCCGGTATCACATCTACAATCCTACCAACAGGCCAATTCAATGGGGAATTATGATCACATTTAAGTAATACCATAGTACCCTTCTCTAAGTTGGGCTGCTGATTTTTCCATTTAGGACGACTCTGTAACATAACTAAATACTGTTTATGCCACTGCTTCCAAAAATGCTGTTGCATCTGAGTACATTGACGCCAGAAGCTCAGCTTTCCTACACTAATATCTGTCAAATTTAACTCAGGGTAAGAGGTTAGTGGCGCACCAGTGAGAAAGTGTGCAGGTGTAAGGTAAGTCATGTCATTACAGTCACTAGTCATTGGCGTTAATGGACGCGAATTAAGAATACTCTCTATTTGAGCTAACACCGTGTACATCTCCTCATAGGTAAGTATATTATTACCAATGACACGCTTAATATGATATTTAATACTCTTAACCCCTGCTTCCCACAGACCCCCAAATACAGGACTATATGAAGGGATAAAACTAAAAGTTATTCTCTCTGAACTCCCATAATCAAAAACTTTGTTTTGGTGCTCTGTGGAAAACAATAATTTATACAAATCTTTAAGTACATTATCTGCACCTCTATAATAGCTACCATTATCACAGTATATCTTCGTAGGTCTATTTCTACGACTTATGAACCTTTTTAGACAAGCCAAAAAATTATTTGTTGTCATATCAGAGGCCAGCTCGATATGTATAGCTTTAGTAACAAAGCATATAAAAATAACTACATATGCCTTTGTTATGACAGGATATCTGATTCTAGTTTGCTTAACACTGAAAGGCCCAGCATAATCAGTCCCCACGATCTGAAAGGAACGAGCAGCATTGACACGATCAAGCGGCAGAGCTCCCATAAGTTGACTGGAAGCCTTTGCTTTAAGCCTGAAGCATATAACACATTTATGTAAAACAGACTTTATCTCTCTGTTTGCATTGATCAGCCAATACTTCTCATTCAAACTACTGAGAACTGACTTTTGCCCTGCATGCATAAGCCGCATATGCTCATTTTTAATTATTAATTTAGTCAAAGTTGAGCCTTTTGGCAGTATAATGCGATGCTTTTGCTCAAAGGTAAGAGTAGCGTTTTGTAGGCGACCGCCCACTCTAAGAAGCCCCCGCCCATCCACAAACGGGCTTAAACTGCTCAAGCAGGACTTTAACTGAACTTTAGATTGCAAGTTTTTCAACTCCTTTTGAAAATGTTTACTTTGATCTATTTTTATCAAATCATGCAGCGCACAAGTCATACGATCAGGAGACAACTGACCAGTTTCTTTTTTAATATTAACCTTTTTGCAATTAAATATAAACCGCTTTATGTAAACCATTATTCTAATCATTTTATCTAAATTGGAATACCTTTCTAAAAATTCTATAAAACAATTATTATTCTCATGACAAACATTACAAACAACGGATGGTATTTTAATTTCAGGAGTTTCAGTTTCAGAGATACACAACTCCGACTGACAATGCACATAATCAATATTTTGCAAAACCTGCGGACCATGGAACCACAACGAATTATCTACCAGCTGCTGTGGCTCAAGACCACGTGACAAGCAGTCTGCAGGATTGTCAGTTGTGCTTACATAGTTCCAGTGAAAATTGTTTGACAATAATTTTATTTTATTTACTCTATTAGCAACATAAACTGTGAGCTTTATGGGTTCAATTTCAAGCCAAGATAATACAACCTTTGAATCTAGATACAAATATGTATCAATGTTATCATATTTTAATGACAGGGTATCGTATACTTTCCTTGCTAACATGGCTAGTAATAAAGCACCATTAAGCTCAAGCCTAGGAATTGTTAAATTTTTATCTTTTGGATTGATACGTGACTTAGAACATAAAAGGTTAACATTAACATCATTGTTATGACTAATTACTCTCAGATAAAGACAACAACCATGTGCAATATTTGAGGCATCAGAATAGCCGACTAACTCCATTCGTTTATGCATTTGTAAATTAATATTTCTAGACACGGACACACAAGACATACACATTAAACTCTTTGTAAAATTTACAAATTTCATATTTAAGTTGTCAGGCAAAATATCATCCCATTTTAAGTCCTCAAACCAGACCTGTTGCATTAAGTATTTAGCTTGCACCAAAATAGGACCTACTAGACCCAACGGATCAAAGAATTTACTAATAAAACTTAACATTTGTCTTTTGGTATAGGTTTCTTGAATTTTCATGACTGGACACTTCATATTAAGAGTATCAGAACAGACATCATAAGTCAAACCTAGTGTTTTTATATAGGCATTTCTTTTATCAAAGTCTTTACAATTTAATTGCTGATGTTCAACAGGTATATCAGCTAAAATCTCACTATTGTTTGAACACCATTTATGCAGAAAAAGACTAGCTATCTTTAAAAGCTCTGTAAGCTGCCGTTTTGTCTCGAGAATCTCAGAAAGATCATTTGATCCACACTGAATATCATCAACATAGGTTTGAAACTTTAAAGCAAATGATGCCAAAGGAAAGTCATGTTTATATCTTTCAGCCAACTCGATGAGACACCTCGTTGCCAAAAAAGCAGAACTTTTTAAACCGTATGTCACTGTTTGTAATTGGAGACACTGCACAGCATCAAGTGGAGATTCCCGCCAGAGAATATTTTGCAAACTACAATATTTATCCTCTACCATAATTCCACGATACATCGCCTTTATATCAGAAAGCAATATGTATTTAAAGGTCCTGAACAGAATTAAAATGTCGAACAGATCATTTTGTACCACTGGCCCGTTTAACATAGTGTCATTCAAACAAATATTTTTATTAGTTTTCATGCTCGCGTCAAAGACAGCGCGCACCGGCGTGGTTTTACTGTTAGGATTGATCACAGGATGGTGAGGTAAGTAATAAACATAACCTGCTTTAGGATCATAGTTTGAAATGTCAAAATACTTGGCATGACCTTGTTCAATATAATCAAAGATAAACTTTTTATATTTTTGATACAAATTCGGATCTTTAGAGAAACGTTTCTCGAGGCTATAAAACCTCTGCAAAGCTCGTGAAAAAGAGTCACCTAAATCAATGTTTTCTAATTCCAGCTTCAAAGGCAAAGCCACAAAAAACTTTTTATTTACAAGCTTTACAGTGTTTTGGAAACATTCCTCAGCCAGTTGATGTTCTGTGGTACCTTCCTTAAAAATATCAGGGACCTCTTCACACTTCCAAAAATTAGAAATAGTGTCTTTAAGCTGATCCAGCTGATCATTTTTCGGATTGCAGTTGAAAAACTTAGTACAAATGTTACCTTGAACCGTCACACACAAGTTTACTGAAGATATCTTGCCAGCAGATACTGGCAAACTGCCTGCGACGATATAGCCCAGGCTCGTGCTAACCAGGTAAGGTCCAGCTGGCGTGAGCGGCAATGACTCTCGCTGCAACACCTGAAAGAAAATGTCACACCCTAGAAGCAATGATATCTCACCAGGTTTATTAAAGTCCTTGTCTGCAAGCTTGGCATACGAAGGCATATTGACCCTCTTCAGATCAAAACTTTGTTGTGGCAATAGACAGGTTATATTCTTTGTTATAAAACAAGATACTTTTAATTTGCAGTCATCTATAGAGGAATAAACAACAAATTCAGCCCTCTTATTAAGTAAATTAGTGCCTTCAATAACCCCTGTAATTGCTTGGCTGGTTGGGGATATATCACAGTCAATTTGACAGGCCAACTTTTCAGTGACAAAAGACACTTGACTACCAGAGTCCAATAAAGCTCGAGCATTCACAAATTTACCATTTTTGCCAATTATACGCACAACAGCTGTAGGTAACAACACATCCCTAGCTTCGGAGGTGCTCGACATCACCACTACACTATCAGACTGAGCATCTGTTATGGTAGCAGTATTACTAGCTTCAGAGGGACTAATAGGAACTGCATGCAAAAGTGTGTTATGCCTCTTTTGACAGATAGAGCATTTAAAGCGCAGCATACATTTACCACGGTGAGAATTAAGGCAAAGCACACACATCTTATTTTTTTTCACAAACTCCCCCTTTTCCTTATCAGAAGCAAGTTTAAATAAGGCACACTCATATAATTTATGTGATTTCTCACAATACTTACATGGGGTAGACGCTGCTACAAGACTGGTAGCTTTACCAGGCTTACCACCTTTCGAAGTGCTCACCGAAGCCGTTGCATTGGAAGGAGTGTTCTCGCTACTGGTATTCTCCATAGCAAGTGCTCTCTTTTCTAGAAAGTTAAGAAATTCCTTTAAGCTAGGCAGTTCCTTACCATCCCTCTCCAAATGGAAACCCCTGTTAGTATAAGCATCTACCTTTCTGGACAAAATACTCACAAGTAGAGCATCCCAATGATCAACGGGTAATTCAAAGGTTTTGAGCGCTGTCATGTGAAGGTTTGCATTGGCAATGAGCGATCTCAAACTCTGGGCAGTGCACTTTGTAAAGGGAGGTAAGTCCAATAAATTATTTATATGGTGATTGACTATCATTGGCACATTGTTATATCTTTTTTCAATTAAGTCCAAGGCCGACATATAGTTTTTTTAATCAAATCTAGTGCTTCCCCTGATAAGAAGGTTCGCAAATAATATAACTTTTGACATAAAGTCAAGTTAGCATCCGCGTGTATAACCGCATTAAACATATTTATAAAAGGGACATAATCCAGTACATTTTTCCCATCAAACTGTTTAATATTAATTTGCGGCAACTTTTTATTGAAACCCATAATGGGATTTTGCGGAGCAGAAATATGGTTACCCATCATTTGGCGAGTTTTTATTTCAAGGTCAAGATATGCAATACTGTTAAAATACTTACTTTCGTAGTCTCCAATAGGCTCATCATCCGCCGGGTTTAGAAAACGAATGCTTTTATTATGCTCTTCATATTCATTGAAAGCCCGGATAACGCAACTACGTTTTTCAAGTATCATTTCCAAAGAGACGTCTTTCAGCCCCACCTCACAGAAATTTGCAAGACGGGTTAATGTCGCTTTTATATATCCGCGATCACTAATGAGCCTCTTCAGGCTTTCTTCCGTGCCAACAGACATTTTGCTTTTGTATTTATATGACAAAATGCAAGTTACAAAATTTCCGAAAATGCGATACTTAATGCAACAGACTGTTGAAGCTTACAACAAATACCTAACGATATCCGCACGTGAATATAAAAATTGCACTATTGCAGTGTGTAAAATCAAACAATTTTATGAAAAGATATGTATATAACTAGCTAGTTCAGAATAAAACACTCGAAGAAAAACAAACCACAATGGCCGCCAACCAAACGCAAGGTGACATTAGGCGAGTCAAATCCACAGATTAGACAGACGCTATCTTCGTAAAGGTTCGGCAATTTTCGGCAGTCGTCGAATGTCCGCGATCGGCTGAGACGTTTTCGGTCGGTCTGACAACTCTGCGCTTCCGTTCGCTACTTGGCTGTGGAACTGCGCGCTTTTCAAAATTCCGGAAATAGCTGCAGGAACAACGTCACAGTATTTCCTGTCTTCTTTCTTAACCGCCACAAATATTGTTGAATGACATCGAAACAAATGAAAGTGAGCCTTGAATTTTGGTGATGAGGAATCAATATTCTTGCTGTAATATGATGTGCAACAATTAGGTACGCTTCTTTTTCCAAAAGCTAATTATCCTCTTGTGGTCTCAATGCTTACTATGTTATAAGACCTACCTTATTCTTAGGCATGCGTAGTATCACACATCCTAGGTATTCTTGACAGGACGATCACATTCAAGCCGGAGTTTTCTTCAAAATTAAAGTTCCAGGCCCGCAGATACGCCACTGCAACCTTCTCTACTAATTTGTATAGAAGCTACCTTGAATAGCCGGGTGCCGTATATTGACGAAGTCTGCTTGAGAAAATTTCAAGCCGACGCACGACGACGTATTTTATTATTTCTTGGTTTGAAGGACCAATTTTTTATGTTCCCCACATAAATATTTCTTTCGATAGCGCTGGATTTAGGGAGCATAAAAAATGGAAACACTGATATTAATTATAACACAACGTTTCTTCTTTATTGATAATTATATTGTAACCATGGCGATAAAACAACCACACCTTCCGCACCGTAATGTCATAGATCACAAAGATATTGCACAAAGGTTCTAATACATTTTATGTTCATGAATCGGTCATGAACAGTGCTGTCAAATTGTGTTTTCAGTTAAAATTTTCGAACAAAAAACATGATTTGACAGCACTAAAACTAAATTTAGTTTAGTCTATTCCAACAAATGCCAACAGAATTGACACCATTGTCCATTTAGCGATTACGTTAGCGATTATCGAAATGCGTCTTGTCTTGGGGGGGCTGTAATAATAGTGACGATGGCTGTATGACTATGCCTTTGCCTATCTCAGTTATGAGACGATGATAAACAAAAAATATATTCAAAATATTTTGTGTTCATGTGTTTTGAATTTGGTCTTTTTTGTTGAATTTTCTTTGTTTGTCGAAGAAATAATATTTATTGTTCCAAAAAAGTAATCAATGGTTAAGACAATACATGCCAGATTTTATTACTTGGATCAAACATTGTGAATTAGAGACACCTGATAAATGCAAATAATGAATAATACACAAATTGAAAGTCAGAAACGTTACAGAAAGAAATTTAAATACATTAAAATTAGAATTAAAAGTTTGCTTCTTGTAAGTATTTTATCATCAATATTTCGGAAACTATTAAAGTCATATTTTGGACCTCTTCTAATTACTCATTTTTGCTGTTAGGAAAATGCAGCATTATGTGATGAAGTAGCAAAAATCCAGGAAAGTATTCTTATAGTAAAGGAGGAAAGAAAATTCTTACTGCGTAAACTGCTAGAATATGAAAGTGATCCTGATACCGTAACTCCTCACAGAAGTGAATATAACACTCCTAATGGTTCCAAAGGAAAAATCAAAAAAAGAAATAGTATTGATGACAGCAGTAAATAATTTCTTCATAATTGAATAACTGCTTTACAAAATAAGGTATTATCAATTTTACGTTTAGTCACAGAATAGATAATAGTACTGTGTAATTACTATGATTTATAGATATTTATGTACACCAACACATTCAATAAACTGTGTATTAGTAGCATTTTTTAATAATTATCCATTTCTTTGTTCTTGTAAAAAAATTTATAAGGAAATAAACTGTCATCACAGACTTACATCTCACCACTAAGAACAGGTATCTGACGAGGAGGAATTTGACCTACTATACCACTTTGGGCAAATAGGATATTATAGGAAACAGAATATTATTAATATTTATGGAATATAAATTGTACTTAGAGTTAGTTTCTTTTATAAAAATCAGTTTCTTTGAAATGAGATTGACTTAAATAGGTCTGTTACAAATTTCCAATTTAATCAAATATGATGTAAAACTACTGATGTTTTATTTTATACTATGTGATGCAATACATTGGACATTACAATTACCAGCAGGCGTAGCACGGGTTGCCAAGACTGGACTCGAGTCACACATTATCTCACAATTTCAGTGACATAAAAGAGTAGCATGGTGGTACGTATTAAGTGGGACTGACCTGAGAAAATTTCTTGACACTCGTCAAGGGACATGTGTGACTGAGTTTTATCACAAATTTTTTGCTCTCCGACTACTACTACAATCATCTTCTAAAGTATTAAAACCCTTGCTACAACCACAGCAGTCGGCGCACTCATGGACTGAAAGAAAGACGAACAGAGCATTGTTGAATCAACAGTGAAGCATGCAAATGACAGCACATTAGTATGTGTATGTGTCTTTCTCGTCAAGAATTAAGGGCGGTTTGTCTAACATGATGTCTTGGGGGGGCTGTAATAATAGTGACGATGGCTGTATGACTATGCCTTTGCCTATCTCAGTTATGAGACGATGATAAACAAAAAATATATTCAAAATATTTTGTGTTCATGTGCTTTGAATTTGGTCTTTTTTGTTGAATTTTCTTTGTTTGTCGAAGAAATAATATGTGTGTGTGTAGCTCATGTACAAACAAAAGAAATTGTCTGACCTTGCATGCTTCACATTTGTTTAATGCAACACTTTTGCAAGTGGGAGTGATGAGGTCTTAGGAACGAGAGTGTAAGCTCGATACTCCAGCAAGTGGAAGTGATGAGGTCTTAGGAGCGAGAGTGTGAGCTCGACACCCTCGCTAGGAGGCGTCGTAGGGTAGGCCAACTCCAAGAGGCCTACAATGCCCTAATTCCGCTGTCCTAGGGTCGGCAGATAACGTGGTTGGGTATTGTGTCGCCTGCATTGCACTTGACCTCTGTGATGTTGGGGACATCACAGAGGACTCTGGCAGAGGGAAGCCCTTACAATAAAATATGTAATACATTTATAAAATATGCAAGACATGCAATAAAAATATATTATTATTATTACTGTTCCACACAACTGACATTATGGACCACTCCAAACAACTTCGCAAGCCCAGCGCCCTGCGCATGCAAGTAGTCACCTACGAGTATCTACAGCTGTAGGTGTTTTCGAAGGGTTAAGTGGGTAGTCACAATCCAATGCTGTGGAGTCCCACACACTCTTACCCCTACCGAAGGGGCTTGGACGGTGTGCAAATGTATTCCCCTCGTAAAAAAGGTTACCTAGAAAACAAGTTTTTATACAACCAGTTGCATAGAGACTTTTTTCTCATATAACGGAATCTTACCTACTATGTTTATTTAGAGTATACTGAATCAGTAAGGCTAAAGTGCCCTTTACACTATGCTAAATTCACTGCACTACATTCAGACAGACTTATTCAGCTTCCGTAGTGAGGCTTCCTCTTTATAACAGTATAACTGCCTTTACACTTGCTTAAATTCAGAGTGTGTATAATTTAGCCAATGTAAAGCCTCTGTAAGGAGCTATTAAGGTATAATAAAGATAATTATTACTAACACATTGAACAATTTGTTTTAACTCGTTACGTCGCGTATGGTCAAATTCGCAATCGGTCAAATTCATAAAAATCGCAACTAGCCAAAATAGCAGTTAGTCAAAATAGCGAAGCGTCAATATAGCAAAGCGTCAAATTAGCAAACCGTCAAAATAGCAAACCGTCAAGTAGCAAACAGTCAAGCTGTTGTACGTGAGTTTGTCTGCTATGATTCGTTTATACGTATACTAAAAAATGTATTTATATATTATTCAAGGGTCTTACGTTATCTGTTTACCACAATTTTCCAAAACCATTCCGTTGTTTAGCATGAAACCAGAAGAAATAAACATCTTTCTATCTAAACATCTTTCGTCTACTTTCACATTTATACTTAATATAAAAAATAATTTTATTTTACTAGAGAGGATAACTGTAATAAATAAGTTTTATAACAAATTTTACTATAACTAAGTAGGTATTAGCAGAAACTAAACGCAATGTTGAATAATATAAATTGAGGGTATTTAGAAATATTATTTACTGCGGATGTTCTTGTTTGTCATTCCCAATCATATTTGACGTAGCAGTTTGTTGCATCGTTCGTTATCAGTAATGCTAAGGTTTATAAGTAAAAAGTTGCTAAGAAGTGATCGTTTTTTTACAATGAACCAAGCAAACGAAGATTTTGAAATTGTGAAAAATCAAATGGACAATGATACGCTAATTAGTGACGGTTATCGTTATAACCTACATGTTTTAAATAAAAGTGGGAGTACGTTATGGAGGTGTTATAATAGAACCATTTGTAATGCATCCATGACGATAGATGCTACAAGGAAAACTATTTTAAGGTGCTCGGAACATGTATGTGAGAAAAATGAAGATAAAAATGCGTCACGTAAAATATTAACATTATTAAAAAAAGCGGTATGCAATGATCTTGGCCCAATTCAAGCTATTTTTGAAAAAAAAAACGAAATATCTAAATTCAACTGCTGTTCCAAAATATGAATCCGTAAGAGATGCATTATACAGAGCACGTAAAAAATATTTGAACTGCGATCAGTTACAGTTTGATTGTCCCAAAAATGTTATACTCCCGCAAGCAATAACAGAGAAATTTCTATTAATTGAGGATGGCGAAGATGAAAAAATCTTTGTCTTTGGATCAAAATTAGCTAAGCGAATTGCGAGGACACAGAAACGGTACTTTGCAGACGGAACTTTTAAGACTGCTCCGTCACCATTTTACCAACTTTACGTGTTGCACGTGGATTTACATTCAACAGAAAAAAGTACTAATATAGTTCCAGTCTTTTATTTTCTATTGCCAAATAAAACTGAACAAACATACACGCGTGCATTTACACTGTTAAAGGATAAATTGCGAGTAGCAATAGATTTTTTTAAATGCGATTATGAGAAAGCCCAGTTGAACGCCGCCAGCGCCGTCTTTCCACAAGCGGTAGTTAGTGGATGTTACCATCACTTCAATGATGCGATTTGGAGGTATTCTAAAAAAATAAAACTGAATACATCGAAGGATGGAAGAAACGTAACAAGAAAATGCGCGATGATTCCGTTAGTACCAGCCAGTCACATTCCTGAAGCTTGGAGACACATACAAGAAAGCGCACCAGTTTGTGAAAAGATGAACCAGTTCCGTAGATACTTTGAAAAAGGATGGTATCCGAAATTGTCACCAAACTTATTGAGTTGTGCACACCAGCGCCACAGAACAACAAATGCGCTAGAGGGATGGCATGCTCGGCTAAATCGACGAATTCATAAAAATCCCAATATGTTTTTGTTCATATACAAATTGAGAAAAGAATCTAAATACTACGATTCAAGGATAACACAATCCTTATTTAAAAACTTTAAAAACAGCAGGAGGGCTTGTGACATTTTATTTGATAAAAAATATAAAAAAATTCTGTGCAAGCTGGAAGAGGGCAAAATCACAATAAAAGCATTTTTTAGTAAAATAGTATATCTTCGGTTAAAGTTATTTAAGCGTTGATTACGATTTTCAGTTCACAAAAATTTACCAACCGTTGATTTTAATAAAAAAATTAAAGAGGACCATATATATATGCATATTGGTTAAAATTTATGTATAAATATTACAGTATATTATTTACCTAGCTGTGGCTAAAGTTATTCGTGTTGATTATATCATAAAAAATCAGAATGTAGTATGATTATTAATAAATAGTTAAATACTATTGAACCTTAATTTTATTTTTAATTTTTACTATTTTTTGTATTTGACTGTAATAGTAGGTAATGTCAGATAGTAATGCATACATTATTCATATAATAACTACGAGCTACATGTGAAGTAAAATATTCGACCGATTGCGATTTTGACTGTTGGAGAATTTGACCGTTTGCGATTAGAACATAATGCGAATATGACCATTCGCGATATGGACCAATTGCTATTTTGACAGTACGAGATATAGACCAATCGCTATTTTGACCAAAAGCGATTTTGACGGTTTTTCAGTCACTTGACCGATTGCGAATTTGACCATACGCGACGGAACGGTTTTAACTGCCTCCGTGGTCCTATTGGTTGAGACTAACAGATGTTGATTGGGAGGTCTGGGATTTGATTCCCCATGGGGGCAGTTGTTTTCCTGCTTGGTTTGGTTGGTGGTAGGGCTTCTTGAGACTGCCTGACTAGCTACCACTGTTTTACCCAGTTTGTCAAAATAATTACAATATTAATAGAATAACATTGTTGTTTTCGGTCTTATTTTCATTTACCATCAGGTGAGATGAAGATCAAGACCCTGTTATATGTAAAAAATGTTTCCACTAGCATGAGGTGTTGAAACTTTGAAAGAACTATCAACATAAAACCCTATAAAATTAAAACAATAAAGTGGGATGGCATTTGGCAAACATTATATCCTATGAGAGGACACATATCCAATAGTAGTATGAATATAAATTATGCATCATAGGCAGTGGTCGAATTGGACTTGCTCACAAACCGAAACGCATTTTCCTTCAAATCTTCCGATATTTTAATAAGGTAAATAAAACGAATGTTAACAAACTATTGAAACTATTATATGAAAGTTACGTCATATATCAGCTATAGTTGTAGTCAACGTTTAACGTTTCTAAACTGAAAAAATATTTTTTGCACGAGAATGAGTTAGGTATTATTAAACAAAATGGTGGTTTCACGAAACGGAATGGCGTTCCGGTGCATTCCAGTCCATTTCAAGCACTGACCATAGGATGATGAAAAATAACTAAACAGCTGTTATAACTGGAATTTTTTAAAGGCAAAAAGATGTCAGTTTTAAGTATTTATTACCACACACAATTAATTACAACTTTCATCTTCCTCATCACCAAATGATAATAAACTGCTATTGTTGCTTTTTTTCTTTTTATTCTTTGATTTGTTTTTGTCTGGCACTAATTTATGTTTTGATTTAAAAATTACTCTTTGCGTTAAGTCAGCTTTTGTTTCAGACTCAAGTTTGTCTATTTTGTTTTGCTCAATTTCTGCTTCTTCTGCGGTGAGGTCACCTTTCTTTAATACGATTACCTGTGGTTTTTCACTGTCGTCGTCCTCTGCAAAGTCCTCTTCAGCGTTTTGAAGGTCATCAAATTTATGATTTTTATCATCATATCCAGCTTGTCTTTTCAGAACTTTTAAAAACTCGGGATCTTCGGGTTTGATGTAACTGACATTTCTCTTTCGATTCATATTAAAATGTATTCTACATAGAACATCGATGATCTGCAATTCTTATTTTACAAACATACCTGTAACAGCCTTTTTTTGCTACAAAGATTTTAATTCGTAATTTCGAATGGTAATTATGTAATTTTGGTACCTATTGCTGTAGGTACTAATGTTATACTTAAATAAAAAATAAGGACGGACAACTTAGATAACTTATTAGTACAGGGACAACAACAACAAAATCGTAAACAGAACCACAAAATAAATTACTGTCAAACCTTAGATAAAGAATGAATAGATAGGACGTGACCGTATACCCGTAAGGGACAGACATAGATGACGTCATACCTGCCTAAAGTAGATGGGTATACCAGTGTTGCTTTAAGTTTTACCCTACTTTATGTTTATAGTGGCTTTTACCACTATAAACATAAAGTAGGGTTGATTGATCTACGTATTTTTTTAAGACATTTTTTATTGAATTCTTCATTCAACCTTCGCCGCAGTCTAAAGTTATTTACACTTTTAAATAAAACTACACTTTTCGGATTTACTCGAGTATATTTCGTTTTAAAACATTGTACTATTATTTATTTAAGCTATTATGTAAACATCTTTACAAATATAAGAAAAAATATTAGGAATCATCATCATCATCCACACGCGTCCACTGCTGGACATAGGCCTCTCCAAGTGCTCGCCACTGAGCACGATCCGCGACCACTCGCTTCCAGCTTTTGCCAGCTAGGTACCTTGCGAAGATCGTCGCTCGATTCAGAATACAGCGGGCAATAACATTGTTTTTTCTTTATTTAAAATCTCTCTGCAGAGTATCAGTTTGCAGTTTATTTAAAGTCCAATATTTACACATTTACTAAATATTTGTGAAGATTTAGAAAATGTATAATATTAAATTTTAAATAAACATTTTCTAAAATTAGATTTCAATAGCACCGTTATTCGTCATCGAATAAAGGACTTCGGCTTACAGAGATAAAATTCACTACAATACAGGTAAAAATTCACTTGGGCTGGGTAAGTTCAAGAACTGAACTACTGATACCGCACTCAATATGGTGCTAAAAGCCCAAAGTTCGTAAGCTTGCTCACAATGTGGAAAAAAGATCTGGCAAAGAACGCAAGATGCCGATGTAGATAGCTGGTTATTCTTAGTTGCCCGTGTTGCCACTCCCAACCTCGCCCCCGCTGGCGGCCACTTGGAAATAGCGCAGGACAAGACCAATTTGTAGATCTCTGAGGAAGATTATGTTGTGTCAAGTACCTATATAATTAATTAGAAACACTTGTTCGGTGCATAGAGCTATATCTACATCCTATGTGTTCTTGTTAAATATTCAGACAAAGTAGAGATATGACTTATTTCATTTGGATTAAGCCAGATTACTAGCTATGGCACAAAATTGCTAATAAATCACAAACATTTTCTAGAGGCTGTCTACTCCTCGTCACTCACCAGCTGTTTTTGGGTGTGGTAAACACGTATTAAATTGCTTACGTACAAACTCCTTTGAACTTAAAAAGTGTAAGCACAGCGCGAATTTCCTTAAAGGTTCTGAATACTTTCTTTTGTCAACTCCTAAAAATCTTTTCAGAAAATCTCTATTGGTTCCTCCTACAGTATCTAAAATGTCCAACTACTAATTTTGCATCATTAACTTACACTTCAAATCACTTTACACATTTTCAAGTGTGACTACTTTTTTTCCCAATCGTCTAAGCGATTGACGCACTGGCCGTAGTTTTTTATTTGATGACCTCACTGATTGTTTCAAACCCAGCATTTGAAGCCGCATTTTTCTCTTTCGGGGTGTATTCAAATTTGAACCGAAATCCAACACCGATGCGTCCTGAAACAATATGTATACAGGTTAAAAATAAAAGCAGGTTCTAATTTTACAACATTAAAAATATTAATTAATAAATTTTTAAACTGTATCTGTACTAATTCTCAGACTTGTTATATTAATAGAAAATGACCAAAATCAAACCATTAATAATATGTTTGGCCATATCAAAATAGTAGAAAAGGATTTGGTACCTACCCTACCCATGTTAATCCAAAACTGTAAAATAAATTTCGAAATCCCCCATAAAAATAGTTGGGTTTGTGAAAAATAAATTTAGGTTTTGGCTTGATAGGGTATGTACCTTGTAGATATAATATGTATAAGTTACTGATCTGTAAAAAAAGTTTAGGAATAGCACCACTCCTAAGAAAAGTGCCTTTTTTGTTTTTCTGAATCCACTGTTGTTCAAAATGCTTAGAACACATTCGGGTATGCTTGGTTGGCTGCCAATTCAATCGACCAGTAGCTTTAACCCAACTGTTTTCGAGTAGTTATCTCCGAAGGAAATCTGTTAAATACAGACAAACAAGCAAATGGAAAGTCTCACTTCAAAAGAATTACCTTTGTTATCAAAAATGCTCAAAATTTTATACTTAAATATGTCAATATTAATGTAACACAGAAACTAATATGTGAGTTCCCTTTCACGTAACAAATTACCTACGAATAAAGGAAAAATAGTCGTCGCGTAACTGGTATCATTATAACCCGGCAAAATGTTATACGCGTTGGCTGTATACGTGGCCATATTGTATGGTGACATTCCTAGCTTGTTAGGTTAACAGTAACCTTACTACTTAGTTTGAAATTTCATGTTTAATCCCATAATATGATTGAGAACCATAGTAGAAGGATAAAATATTGCAATATAACTTGTATTTATAATTTAAAAAATAGTTTTGGCGCTTAATATTGACACAATTTAGGTCTTACCTGTTAAGGTTATATTTTCCTGTTTTCTAGCACTATCACTATTACAACCTAAAGCGGAGCAGTGCACCATGATTTAAATGTTCAAATAGTTCACAATTACACTAATTAAACTGTTAAATAATTGCACAGTGAGCTATACTTCACACAACAAATTTCATCCACGTATTTGTTTAGCGCCAGACGCTGGTGATAAACAATCCCCACTACCAGTTTCACCTATATACGGTGACAAAGACAAAAAAAAATATGCCGTCTTCTTCTTTCCTTTGGCAATGTGTATAAGTTTATCTCTTTTCCTCATGTTTGACGGCTTTTATAGCCCATCTATTCCATTCTATATCTATGTGTCAAACACATGGACCTAGTATGAGAATAGACTAGAGACGAGATAATAATACCAAGTGAAAGCAGAGGCGCGTTCAGCGCCTTCGCGCGAAGTACAACTTTTCGCTCTAACCCCGTTCAATGCCTTCGAGCGTGACAACCGGGTGAAACAACCGGCCCGTTCAAGACCTTTGAGTGTCAGCGCGAGTTACAACCGAACAACCATCGAATTTGATGGTTGTAAAACGCTCTGACGTTTATTACTGAAATACTCTTACGTGATTGGATGATATTGGCGGCCATATTCTATAATGTCATTTACTAGAAAGAGAGAGAAATCAAAAATCATGTGAAAGAGGGAGATAAAAGATTTGGTTGCAGAGGCGCGTTCAGCGCCTCTGGGTGTAGTTGTCCGGTTGTTTTTTAACTCACTCAAAGGCGTTGAACGGATTGCAGCAACCAAGTGTTTTATCTCCCTCTTTCACATGATTTTTTATTTATCTCTCTTTCTAGTAGATGACATTATAGAATATGGCCGCCAATATCATCTAATCATGTAAGAGTATTTCAGTCATAAAGGTCAGAGCGTTTTACAACCATCAAATTCGATGGTTGTTCGGTTGTAACTCGCGCCGACACTCAAAGGTCTTGAACGGGCCGGTTGTTTCAACCGGTTGTCACGCTCGAAGGCATTGAACGGGGTTAGAGCGAAAAGTTGTACTTCGCGCGAAGGCTCTGAACGCGCCTCTGCAATCCGTTCAACGCCTTTGAGCGAGTTAAAAAACAACCGGACAACTACACCCAGGGCTACGTTCCAAAACATCACCCGGAGTGAGTAGGTGGTGGGGGGAGAGTGGCCGGTTAGGGTGGTCGGAGTGTTGGTTGTTTTAGAACGGCAGGAGTGTTGTCTGCTTTGTCTACATAACCAAATATACAAAAATAAGAAAATATATAATTCATCGGCGCGTCCGTTCGCTTTAATGCATGGATTACATTCCTCTGTTTCATCTACGAAAATGCTAAAACTAACAGAATATGAATTCTGTTAAATCGCGGCCTAACCTAGCTTCAGCGGAAATGAAGGCCAATTTTACAATCGTGTCACTTACGATACCTATAGTCTTTGGAATTTAAAATTAACTTAGTGTCGACGTTACGAAGCGCATCCTCGCTCTCCGAGATGCACAAATTGTGTGTGAATATGAAATCTTTGTAATCACAATCACACACAACTTTAAAATCCACACAATTTCCCGCCAAATCCAATCGAGTGAAATTACACCTTGCTATATTATGCGGGTGAGATTCTACTCGATCGAGTGCACTCCGTAGCGTTTTAGGACACGCCACTCCAACACTCGAGTGCACCCGAAATGTTTTAGGACATACTTCGGGTGACCGAGTGCACTCTGGTGATGTTTTGGAACGTAGCCCAGAGGCGCTGAACGCGCCTCTGGGTACATAATATGTTTATATAGAAACCCTTAAGAGTGACAGAGATATAAATACTTTCTTTGTCTCTGTCAGAATCTCGCTTTTTTTTGTTGGGCACAACTGGAAGTTGAGACCAAACAAACTGATTGTTTTGCTAGCGTGCTCTTTTAATCGCATTTATTTTATATTTCCAAAGTGTGTTAAACAGTGTGTGCATTATTTAAGTGTTGAGTACTATATTCTAGTTCTTGCTATTATGGTGCATTGTTGTGTAATCGACTGCAAAAGACGAACTGAGCGGAAAAGTGAGAACATAATATATCATTCGTAAGTATGAAAATTCAATTAAATTAGTGTTCCAAATGTGATAACTATTACAGCTCAGTTCAAATTATACAATATAGTATCTCCAAATCAATAGAAAATAATAAATCTATTGAAATAAGCTTATGAAAATATTATTTCAAGGTTAAACCGCCCAAATTTAATAGTTTAGTGGTAGTTGACAGTTGCCACACGATCTGATTGTCAGAAAGACATTTTGTATGACTTCTTAATTTTACCGTATTAAATGTAGTTTAGGGATGCCAGTAATAAAACGATTAAGCTATCCATATTTTCGGGTAAAACGAAACATTTTTATTCATTATTAATGTATGTTATTTTATTCATAAATGTTTCAGCTTTCCAAGAGATCTAATAAGCCGTGATATTTGGATTGAATTGCTTGGCCAGCTCGTAGCCCTGATTTGACACCACTGGATTTTTTTCTATAGGGGACTATGAAACAGCGGGTTTACCTAGAGGTTCCTAACAAAAGAGAGGAGCTTTTACAAAGGATTTTGACCATAGCTGACGAATTAAGGGCGGATACATAAATGATACGGAGAGCCTCTCAACGAGTAGCATTGAGGGCGAGTACTTGCTTATTAAACAATGGTGGCCATTTTGAACAATATTTAGTGACAAAATGTGGTGTTAACTTTTCAAGAAGTATCTTAAATGTAAAAGCAATATTAGATTTATTAAAAATGTGATTGAAAATTATTGTCTTTCTTTTTATGTTATTTTAGCATAGCAGTTAGTTGTTTTTTTTTCTTGATATGCTATTGAATTTAGTATCATTTCAAAGTTTAACTCATAAGGCACAACTTAAGAATACACGAATACATTGAAAAAAATACGGTAAAAAAATTTATAATTTTTTTCTAAGAAATGGGTAGACTTGGCAGACTTCAAAAAAATGTAGGCCCTAATTTGTTTTCTATAATTTTGTGTATGATATATAAAACATATTATTTCAAGTCATGTAACTTTTTTTGAAGTCGGAATATTTTTTAAATTACTTATTATTTCGTAATTTTTAGTTATAACAAATAATTGGAAAAGCTTTGTAATAAGTACCTACCTATTTTTCTTACATGTGTACTCGGATTTGATTAATGTTTCGAGATGTTCCCTTTGAAACCATACTGAAAAGTAGTAGTAATAAGTCAGCTGTGTGTTACGTAGTACGACTTAGGTTAGCGTATTCATTACAATACAATTTTCGCTTACTTGCTCATATTTGCTCACAAGTCTTGTCCTCACTCATGCCATTACACGTATTAAAAAAATATGTCCATGCACTATAAATAAACATACAGTAGGGTAAAATTTAAAGCAACACTGGTATACCCATCAACTTTAGGCGGGTATGCCGTCATCTATGTCTGTCCCTTACGGGTATACGGTCTTTATTTAAGGTCAAACAGAACACATAAGAAACCACCATGAAGTTATAGATAAGATAAAGATGCCATAAGATGGAGACCACATTTCACATAACAGCTTGAATCAAATACCTACATATCTCGATCTCGTTCTCTGTGGTCTGACCTCTCTTTTTAGTGTGTGGTCGGTATTGCTACTTCTTTATTTAAATCTCCCAGTAAAAACATTCAAAAAGGTAACACACTTGCCCACAATCTAATAATCAACCCTGCATTCCGTAAAGCGATAAAAGTGATAATATCGGGAATCCGACTAAAGTCACAACATAACCTACTCATTCAATAGCCCTTATATTTTGTGACGATTTAATTTGGTCGGATTCGCGATATTATCGCTTTTATCGCAATTCGGAACGCACCACAAATAGTTTATATTTATTTAAATTTTTCAACTACAATTACCGATTTCAAATACTTACAAAATTACATTAGATGATGAATTTATAAATGAGTTAATGAATTATTATTGCATATCATGCAGACTTAGTAATAATTATGGCAACATTGGCGCTGTTATGTCAACATCAGGGTGCGGTTCATAATCAGATATCAGTGCAAACGGTATATGTGTTCTGTGGTGCAAACGTTTGCATGCAAGCAAACGACCCGTTCAAATCGTTAGCACTGCTCACGGACGTCAGCACTCAAATCAATTTTGAACCGAACTTTCGATCTGTGAGTCTGTCAAGTTGACAGTTAATGTAATTTGAAAAGAAAAATTGGAGGGAGACGTATTGTGCCTCCAGTATCTTTACAGAGCACTTCTCTATTAATTGTAGATAATCTAATGAAAAAATAAATTCGAACAAACTAAAATAAAAATATAACTGGTGTTGACTTTGACATTGACAGTTCTGGGGACAGTGCACTACCTCTTTTCTGTTAGCACTGTCAGCATCAATCGGTGACGTCATCAATTACGTCATACCGCATACAAAATGCGCACATGAGCAATTTTGGACCGATTCTTTGCGTGCAAATAGCGCACACGAGCGCTGATATCAAATTATGAACCGCACTCTCAATATGGCGGTTGTATCTCTATGAAGTCTGTGGGCGGTTGTTTACTTTGCAGTTCACGGCTTTGTTCAAGATTTTTCGCTATCGTTCATTACGCTCATTGACCTAAGGTCTATCTCAATGGTTACGCCTTAGGATAATTCTAATGCTACGGCTACACCTGCATTCATGTTAGTGTTAGCGCCTGTGCCTACATGCGCGTTTCTTAGCACGTATAAAAATTACTCCATTAACGTTTGGCTACATCTGCGGAGTACTGCCGCGAAAGTTATTTTCGCATGAAATAGTGCGCTAATGCTGCGGCTACACCTGCATTCATGTTAGTGTATGCGCCTGTGCCCACATGGGCGTTTCTTAGCACGTATAAAAATTACTCCATTAACGTTTGGCTACATCTGCGGAGTACTGCCGCGAAAGTTATTTTCACATGAAATAGTGCGCTAACAAATTGTTTTTTCTTTGTTTTAATTATCCCTGCTTGGGGAAAAGCAAAGGCCCATACAACCATTTTCTTTGTTATTTAAATAATTATATAAAAAATGGGTATCAAGCATTTAAATGTCATAAGGGAATGATTTTGTTTTCATCTAGTCGCCATTACCCTTGATGTGGAGGGGTACCAAGGTGGATCGCCAGCAACGCACAGTTGTGTCTAAGCAATTACCTCCCATTCGGCACCAAATGGTACACCAACGTCTGTATACCGAGTTTTGTGGAAATTGAGAAAATGAGGAATATTAATTAAGAAATCAAATCAAAATCAATCAATTCATCCAATCATTCATTATTTGGTATTTCTCACACTCCATTGTTTGTCCATTTTTTACGAAAATTTGGTTTATCTCAGAAAAAAAACAGCCAATACTGAGTTATCAATGCAGGCGCGAAGCCGTAGCCGGAAAGATAGTAGGTTCATATTCATAAACAGTTTCTTTTTTTTTGAAGGGGGTAAAAACGCATTAACGCACTGTCCCGCACCGGAGGACATTCGGTGGTGTGGGATTTACCTGTTGGGAATACTTTCCGTATGCGCTTTAAGCGTGCCACGTGTGTGGCCTCGGCCTAAGGCCTCGTTTACGGAGACGCGGGGCGTTGCGCGGCGCGGCCCGCACCCCGCACAGAATTTGATAAGGTGCCCATGTGGATACCAGCTGTAAATTTTTCTAATTTGATCCGCCATTTTGGTAATTACAGCTCTAAACAAGGGTTCGACGCTGTTTAAAATGACTATTTAAGTAGTCACTAAG
The DNA here is from genome assembly GCA_963935595.1 of Schoenobius gigantellus. Taxonomy (NCBI): domain Eukaryota; kingdom Metazoa; phylum Arthropoda; class Insecta; order Lepidoptera; family Crambidae; genus Schoenobius; species Schoenobius gigantellus. Next base: position 39,572,715 of record OZ012541.1, on the reverse strand, counting down.
ACGTTGGTTAACACTAATTAATGTTTATAGGTAAACATTTTTATTAATTAACTGTTAAACTGTTATTTAATTTTAATCAACGTTTATAAGTAAGGCCTTTATAGTTTATATGAGCGCTCCACATTCTCGCGAGAATCTCGCGAGAACGCGAGAACAACACGAGAAGCGTGAATGTGGATCCGATTCGCATGTTCTCGCGTAGTTCTCCGACTTTTGTCGGTTTTTTGGCGCGAGACAAAGGCGCGAGAACTATATTGATGAGCGCTCCACATTCACGCGAGATTCTCGGCGAGAGTCTCGACAAGAATCTACGCGAGAACCTCGGCAAGAACTTCTTGGGTACACACTTCTCGCGAGATTCTCGCGAGAAGGTACAAGGCAGGGTTGGCACAAAATCAGTGATTAAATCAAAATTCTTTATTTTTGTGAAGAAAAATGTATTTTTATGAATATCTATTTTCCGAGTAAATCAGATATTTCATATTTCAGTGTCATTATTGTAATTCTTGATTAAAAAAACTAATTTTCCAGGTTTTTGGTCCCTAGTCTGTTACGTAATTTCGAGTGAACAATGCCAAATGTAAAAAAATATTCATAAAAATAGATATTCATAAAAATACATTTTTCTTCACAAAAATAAAGAATTTTGATTTAATCACTGATTTTGTGCCAACCCTGCCTTGTACCTTCTCGCGAGTATCTCGCGAGAATCTCGCGAGAAGTGTGTACCCAAGAAGTTCTTGCCGAGGTTCTCGCGTACTTCTCGCGTAGATTCTTGCCGAGACTCTCGCCGAGAATCTCGTGTGAATGTGGAGCGCTCATTAGAATTTCCCCATACTGACCCGAAAAAAAAATCACCGTGTAGATATATCTTGAGTACATTGATTTACTATGAGTAAAACAAAAGAAAATTGTTCCGGAACTGCGTACGTAATACGCTCGGCCGCCACCTTATGATCATAATATTGCCGCCTCTTTTACTCTCATGTAATATTCATTAGAGCGAGTAGGTACGCTATAAGTCCACGCTTGACGCTTCACCCAGCGCCGCGCCGCAAGTGCGTTGGGTCACAGATTATTAAAAAGGAAAAAGTGACGTTTGGTTATTTTGCATTGCATTTGAAATAAAAAAAACAGATGACTGTATATATAGAATAATTTCTTTATTTTTATGACAAGTAAACACTAATGATCTGGCGTCGTACTTATTTCAAATTAAATCGTCATTTTTTGCCATAAAATAATGATTTTAGTTTTTTTCGCACATAATTTAGCAATAATCATAACGCTCCAAGAACAAAACACAGTAAAGATTGGCATGTATATAATAACATTATTTATTCAACGTGTATAATAAATGAAAGCGTTTCAAATTCTTAGACAATATCATTTACTTACAGGTCGCCATCATATTATAGATCACGATCGCTTACAAAGCGATTGCGACAAATGTTGGATTTATGCCCGGTTTAATTCAAAAAACGATCTCTTTTTGCTACGGACAGTTATATTTTCCATAGAGTAAATGTCAAAATTTAACTGTCCATAGCTCAGAATAACAACAGTTATTCTTCTGAGGTCCATAGCAAAAAGGTATCGTTTTCTAATATTGAAACCGGGCTTATGACAATAAGCCCATCGGAGCGCCGCCGACGACGATACGAACAGCGCTGCGTTGGATGGAGTCAAGGGGATGAACTTGGTATTTAGGAGCACCGGACCACATGAGTAGAGACTACTCATGTGACCGGACCATAAATGCGATAACTCAATACTCCATGTGAAGTCGTACCCGCCCCCTAGACAAATGCCACACGCTAACTTTTCTTTTTTTTCACGCAATTTTTTCTGAGGAACGACTGCGGAAAAGTTAGCGTGTGGCATTTGTCTAGAGGAGCTGGGCTTTATATGTATAATAAAAGTCTGGCGTTTAACAACACACTTTATTGACACATTCGGCCACATTGAAACTGATAAACTCTTAAAACAGTATTTTATCGAAAACTGGAGATTGGCAGTAATGGTTCTCGACCACACACAACCCATTGCTATAACTTGTAAAATAGTGAAATTTAGCAACTTATGTATTGTTCTGGTATTGATCAATGATCATATATAAATGCGATCCTGTGCTATGATCACAAACTAATAAGTGAACGTTGCTATGATCAATCAAAATGTGGACTTTATTTGACTGATTTTTATACATATGATCTACCGTAAGGTTTTTCAGAATTCGTAATTGTATAAAATATCCCTCGGCTATTCCGATCAGCACCTTCGCCCATGTAACCAACTTGAGAACACATGTTTTCTTGATTTTTTGTCCAATAATTACAAGTGTAAGCCGGGAATGCCTTCGGGCTTAAAATGGACTCGGCAAAGTAAACATGGGACCTGCCGTGGCTGCATGCGTCTGTGAAAGAATATATTTTTTTCTTCATGATCATCATCACAGCTCATATACCTACGTCCCCACCGAGGGGCACGAGCCTATCCTAACTAGTGAGGCGATTAGCTCCTATTTTTTCTTATTGGATGAAAATTATAATGGGTGAATTTCCCGGGACCAATAATTGCGTTGCATCGATGAAATCGGTAATAAAAAACATAGTTCTCACATTTTTTTCCCAGTAAAGTGAAATAGTTATCTATGTGTAGCACTAAATATTTTAATAATAGGAATAATAGGTGCTTCAAAAAAATAAATTAAACCTCGAAATCTTTCATTGCCGTGTTTGTCCACACGTCACCTTGGTGTATATTATAACACATTGATAAAAATCTATTGATTATTTATATTGAAACTTAGTTTTATTTGATACGTGAATAGTTAAAGTATTGTTACGGAATACATTTATTCAAATATTTAAACAATACAACGACGACACGCTTAGCGCAGAGGTCGAGTGATCACCTACTGCGCAAAGGGTCGCGGGTTCGATTCCCGTACGGGACAAATGTTTTGTATGGCCTACAGAAATTTGTTCCGGTCTGGGCGTATGTGCATGTGATATTCTATGTTTGTAACTGCACCCACGACACAGGAGAAAATCCTAGTGTGGGGCGACGTTTTTAAAAAAGAAAAAAAGAGAAAAGGAGAAAAGAGAATGGTTAATAAAAATTCATTTGTCCCAGAACTACCTTTCATCGCCGTGTCCTAAACATGTTTAAGAATATTGTTTTATCTAACGACTTGCGCCCCCCCCCCCCCCCCCCCCCTTTTTGTGCTAAACATTGCATATTAGTGTGGATAGGTATAACTTCTATTTGAATAGGTTTGTCCTCTTGATTGAGCATTCTATAGAAGGCCATTTGTCTTATGTTTATTTGTGAAGTGTTTATTACTTCGAATAATTAATACATTTTTTGTTATTTTATATTTTTGCCTTGATTTTCATCGCCACGCTTTTATTGCCGGGGTTTCCGTGGCCAAAATTTGCTATGGCAATGTAAAAAAAGACACGGCAATGAAAAAATGCCTTGCATGCCTTGGAACACAATTTAGTTTTATTGCCGTGGCCAGGTGTTTCATTTCCGTGACTTATGTTTTGATTGCCATGGTAAGATTAGGCAAAAAAACATGTACCTGTAATACAGGTAGTGTCGAATATTGACAGTTCAGGACACGTCAAGTTAACCCTCTGCAATACGATAAAAGACTAACGGCCGAATACTCAAACGACACTTAGGCTCGTATTAATAGTCGGATCTCAAGTAAAAGCTCGATCTTGAGTAGCAGTTCTGACGTTTAATGTATGGCACATCTGTCAAAAATAACAGCTCAAGATCGAGCTCGCACTTGAGATGCGACTATTAATACGAGCCCTAGATATTTATGAGCTGCTCAAATAGTTGAGAGCAACTTATACTCAAAACAAACATTACAGCTACTTAATTTTTGAGACGGTCTTAACTTTAAGGTCTTTTTATCAACAAAAATGAGCCAAAATCGTATACTCAAACGTCAATTATCATTTGACACGTGATTAATGCCACATTAACTGCATTAATGTCGCTCTTATTTTAAGGGAGCTTCGGACGTCGCTCAAGTGGCGCGTAAGGAGTTATGATTGAGATTTTCTTATACATAGTTACCATTACCATTACTATTTTTCTAAATATGTTAAAACTAATAAAATTAATGTTTTTACAAACCTATTTGGTAAATGCAACTGAAAGTTGATCGTATCTTCCTATCAATATGTACTTTTTAAATTATAAAACTAATAGTAAAAAGAGATTATAAACTTTAATTTATTGCTGACATGTTAAATTTTTTATGAAAATATAACAATGATACAATACTTATTTAACTTGATCTTGATATTGGTAATTCAAGAAAAAAACATTGATTGTTTTTATAAAATAGGTAAATCTTGTTACAAGCTTTTATATTTTCAAATCTAACGAGCCTAAACTCGATGGGGATGTGTTGTTTTATTGCGGAGTTCCTATAGCTACCTTCCACCTCCAGCATCAGACTTTGGTTGCCATGTAGGATTAAAGTACTTGTCAATACGAATCAAATGAGGCCAAACTCGATGGGGTTGTGTCGTTTTATTGCAGAGTTCCTATGGCCACCTTCCAGCTCCAGCACCAGACCCTGGTTACCATATAAGATCAAAGTACTCGTCACAACGAATCAAACGAGCTCAAACTCGATGGGGTTGTGCAGTTTTATTGCGGAGTTCCTATGGCTAACTTCCAGCTCCAGCATCAGACCCTGATGGTTACCATTTAGGATTAAAGTACTCGTCATTACGAATCAAACGAGGCCAAACTCGATGGGGTTGTGTCGTTTTCATCACAGTTTTTGCCAACACAAAAGATAGGTAAGGATTTATTCAAAACCATATTAATTTAATGTTAAATCATAAATTATTACATTAGTTGAAAAGTCACTAAAAAACTATACAGAAGAAATGGCTGTATGTGCTTAAATCCGTTTGCTTCTTAAACCTGGAAAACTTAAATCCACAATGTAAAAAACATGGCGAGATTTAATTTTTGTTTGATTTTATTATAATTTATGTCTTCGCGGATTTGTGAGCATATGTTGTCGATTCAGAATCAATATTTTTTTTCGCTTAACAATTTATGATGGTTTTCTATCGAACATGCGAAAAATTTATTAATGTTACCAGTGTACAAATATATGTCTCTCTTACAAAAGCAGCCGTTATCAACGATATAAAATTGTTTCAGTATTTCATTTAAATCTAAGACTTAAAATTAGGAAGATCTTTAGTAAGATTTTATTTAAGAGGATTGTGAAGCTGTAAATTTTCATACAAAAAGCGATAACGCTTTTCTCCCTCTAAACATAGTCCAATTTTCATAATTTTTGGAAATCTTGTAGATATAATGAAAAACTAGGTTTGTACGTTTTGATTTTGAAGAAATATTGCTCAGAATATAAGTTATTAGCATCTAAATATCTATATTTTCGACTTAAAAACTATCTTGAGCATTTTTGTTTTTTTTGACTAAATTATACTGAATTGCAAAAAAAGCAAAACGTACAAACATAGATTAAGGTATACTGAATCTAATGAGACCAAAAGCGTCTAATTTCATAAAGGTTTAGGGGGGTAAAACAGTTATCGCCCGAAACAATATTTCAAACAGGAATTGTAGGCAATTTCGACCATTTCTTGCAACTCTCTCTATCGCACGATACGGGTCGGGGGCAGGGGTACAATGTAGTGATAGTGATGTGACATAATGTTATCGTAGTTATTGTCGCCTAGGGAGGAGAAAGTAATATCGATATATCGATCAATAGTGAAAGTTATTACTCAAGTCGGAACTATTAATCTTCACACATACCTTTTACATGAAAAAGTAAATATCTTTTTGAATACGTTTATTGATTTTAGTATTTTATTTTAAAAAAAATATTTCAATACAAATTTCCTTATTTAAGGGTTAGCACTAGCAGCCTGTAGCCTGTTAACTTTACTGTAAATTCCCAAAACCAAAAAAGGAAAACAATGTAAGTATGTAAGTAGTTGTTTGTAATAATAAATATGTGCCATAAAGAAACCAACTCAAAATAAATTCGTATTTTGTTTTTTATGTGATAGGTATTTGTTATGCAATGTATGAAGTTGGAGCAGCTAAAAACGTGTAATAGACTATGCAAGTAGCGTTATTTTTAATATTATTTTATTTGAATTTTATTCCTCTAAAGCTGGGCTCTAAGGCTTTACTCGCGTTATGGAATCTACGATTGTATAAAAAATATAAACGACAAAGTACCTAAATAATATACGAGTATGTAGGGTAGGCAGGGTAGGCATATATGGAAAGAAGGCACCCTTCGTACGGTTTTGAAGTTTTTTTTTTCATTTTAACTATAAAATTTAAAGTGGCTGATTACATATACTAATAGGTATTTTTTAACCGACTTCAAAAAAGGAGTTTCTCAATTCGATGCGTATGTTTTTTTTGTGTATGTTATGCGATTACGCCGCCAATTGCAGACCGATTTTCAAAATTCTTTTTGTATTCTCAAGTTTATACTCCAATGGTGGTCCCACGGTTACCAAAGTTAGGATCTGATGATGGGATCCCATAAAAATGGAGGGAAATCCTTAAATTTTTAGGTGCGTCCAACGTGTTTTTTTTTTTATAAAAACGTCGCCCCACACTAGGATTTTCTCCTGTGTCGTGGGTGCAGTTACAAACATAGAATATCACATGCACATACGCCCAGACCGGAACAAATTTCTGTAGGCCATACAAAACATCTGTCCCGTGCGGGAATCGAACCCGCGACCTGTTGCGCAGTAGGCGATCGCTCGACCTCTGCGCTAACCGTGTCAACCGTTTTGTGTGTATGATACGCGATTACTCCGCCAATTGTGGACCGATTTTCAAAATTCTTTTTGTATTCGGTAGAGTATACTCCTAGGGTGGTCCCTCAAAGTCAGGTTCTGATGATGGGATCCTATGAAAATCGAGGGATACCCTAATTTAATTAGGGTTTCTTTCACTAAAAAGTTAAACAAAAAAAATATTTTACAAAAAATAAAAACTGACCTTAAAAACACTGAAAAGTTAAAAATAGTGTAAGAATAGGTACAGACAACATTACATTTCTATATTGAAGTCGGTGCCAAACGATGATCTAGAAAGTCTTAAAATTTGGCACCGTCTTCAATAATGATGTGTGATGTTGTCTGTACCTATTCTTATATTATTTCTAACTTTTCAGTGTTTTTGTAGTCTGGACGAACCCGACGAATCGAACCCCGCCGGACGGACCTCCCGATCAACATCCGGTGGCCACTAGACCACGGAGGTGGTAAAAATTAGAATTCTAAGACTATTAGTATAACTACCCAAGATTAGTGTATATAAAAATGAGAGGTATTTTTTATTTGATGCATAATTATTACTTTATATTTTTTAAATCCCTGCTCCTATTTAGTTTGTATGTAAAAGTATTAATTTCATCATCACAGCTCACATACGTCCCCACCGAGAGGTTCGAGCCTACCCTATGTTAGGGTGATTAGGCCTTAGTCAACCACGCTGGCCCAGTGCGGATTGGTCGACTTCACATACATCATTGAATTTCTTCGCAGATGTATGCAGGTTGCCTCACGATGTTTTCCTTCACCGTAAGAGCGTCAGACAAATGTACATATGAAATTCGAAACGAAAAACACATTGGTACATGGCGGGTCTCGAACCCCGACCTCCCGATTGGAAGGCAAGTGCCGAGTCCACAGCGCCACCGACCAAGTATTAATTTATCTATCTAAAATAATAGATTTTTTGTTATTTATTTTTAAGTTAACAAGAGGTCTGTTCTTGTTTAAACAATTGTAAATGTCATTTTATGCTTAGTGTTTATTTTTTTCATAAAAGTATCCATTATTGATTCACATCTCAAATGAAAAACATTTTAATTCAGTATAACACTCATCTTACAAAAAGTAATTTTCTTTAGACAGGTAAATGTACGATAGATAGGTACTTTCATAACAAAAAACAGCTCAGTCCTATAAAGTAGGACTTGGTAGGGATACCAAGTAAGTGCCTACACTATAAATTTCAAAGGAATACTGAAATAATTTACGAAACTTATCTACTAAAATATTATAAAGAAAGAAGATTTGTATTTTTGTTTATAATGAATAAACTCAAAAACTAGCTCACTGGGAAGTCTCGGCGTAATTATTGTTAAAATGATTTTAAGAAATAAAGCTATTTTTATTTATTATATTTTTTATTTTTAAAAACTACTAGGCTGATTTATAAAAATTTTTGACTAATAGAATGCTACATTATCACTGAATAATATTAGGTTATAAAATAATTTTTCATACGGGAAAACAAAATTCCCTCACGAAAAACGAAAATAACGAAGGCAAAGTTGCGAGCGGAAAGGCAGTCAGGAATACCTAAGCAACGCAAAACATTACAAACGGTAAAATAATGATCTCGAGTTCTCGCGCCGAGGAGTCGCGCGCTGCTGTCGATGTCGTTGTGTGCGTGAGAATTTGCGCATGTTGTATTTGTGGTGTTAACGCCAGACGGGAGGCCGAGCGGTGTGAAACAGATAGCATTTTAGAAAATACCTACTCGCGCCGCGCACGATTACTTCACAATCCTCTTAAGAAGCGTTTGAGTATTTGGCCGTTAAGGATATAATTGATGAGTTTTTACTGTATAGTCAACTACAAAAAAAATCCATGTTAACCTTACAAATTGATACCTTACATACACACACACATACACGTACACACGCGCATCCACATACATGCACGCAAGCACACACACATACTACAGCCTGATTTTAATAATGTGGATGCTTGTTTCATTGCCGTGGACGCTTGTTTCATTGCCATGCACGCATGTTTCATTGCCGTGGTACGAAATGTTTAATCTTGTATATCTCGTTTGTTTTTTAAGTTATCTGCTAGATATTAATCAACTATACATACATTATCTTAAACTTTAAAAAACGCCAATATATTTTTTATAAACTTTAAGATAAAAAAAATCCACGGAAATGAACATTTTAATGGACCTGTTGAAATTGACCCATATAAGTCCTTTGTAATTTGTTGATAATCGATAGTTGAACTCTATCGTGCTATCCACGAGGAATAGGGTCTTCCTTGTGGTTACATCAGTGTAATCACGACGAACACGCCGATTTTTTTGTGTTTGTTAATAAAATATGGCAAATATATGAGAGGTAATAAGATAATATAGGTATTAGGTACCAGCAGCATCTAATGAAAGAAAATTCATTAGCTGTGCCCGCGACTTCGTCCGCGTGGAATAGTAACTCTTGGCAAAAAGTAGCCTATGTTATACCTTATATAATTAGCTATCTATTAGTGAAAGTCCCGTCAAAATCGGTCCAGCCGTTCCGGAGATTAGCGGGAACAAACAGACAGACAGATAAAAAAAATTTAAATTGTGTTTTTGTTATTGGTAAGTACCCGATATACATTCATACCCATTTAGTAAAAACTTGTTGTTTTGACATTACCAACAGACACTTCAATTTTTTTTATTTGTATAGAAGATGTATAGATATAGATTATGTTGATTTTGATCTCATCTACCTAATCATTGACGTATATGTAGGTAACCTAGACGCGTTGATAGCAGATGGTAAGCGTTTATAAATCTGGTGCAGGTAGACTCTGAGGTATTTAGTAGTCTTCCTGGGAAAAGTCAATGGTTTTGAATTTTGCACCATTTCTTACCTTTTTAAGACCTTACTATTAGGTCCTTACATATGAAATTGGCGTTTTGCCGTACTGGCCACTTTGATCCCAATTATCTCCTCTATGGTTAGGAATTCCAAATTCAAATTTATACAGCTATTTACTCACGTATTTGTGTTTTGAAAATTATAATTCACTTGGTTTTTCCTCAATTGTTTTGGACTTTTCAATCAATTGTTTTGTTATTAACTTTTTTGGAATCTATTTTCGCTTGGGGCATGGTTTGGCTGGTACGGCAGAGTCCAGCCATTGCGATGAGCGCTTCCGATTATCGTATAGGACCCACTTTTCATTATAACTAATCCCTTCATTATTGTGCCGGTTGAGTAATGCAACGCAGCAGTCAACGCGCGGTTGTTGATTTGTTTCACTCAATTCGTGAGGTACCCACCTTTCAAGCTTTTTCACCTTCCCAAATCGATACAAGTGGATTAAAACAGTTTTATCACTAACACCGCAGCCTGAAGCTAACTCGGACGTGGTTTGCGAAGAAAACACAGTGCGTTTTTGGTTCCAACGTTTTCGTTCTGGAAATTTCGACCTGCAGAACAAGCCCCGTGGACGGCCGGAGACCAAAGTTGATAATAAGGAATTGAAGGCTATTGTGGAAGCGGATCCTTCACCGTCCGTCACCGTCACCGGACCCGTCGCCATACACATCATTAATCCTTCGAGCCGTTTCTGCAGCACTGGTGCCACGGTGGAACTCGTACTCGTAAATAACGCGATATTTCAAGTTTTCCATTTTGTAAACTGAGTGACGCAAAGAAAAAAAACAATTGAGGAAAAAACAAGTGAATTATAATTTTCGAAACACAAATAAGTACCTACTTACATGAGTAACTAGCTGTATAAATTTGAATTTGGATTTCCTAACCATAGAGGAGATATTTGAAATCAAAGTGGCCACTACGGCAAAACGCCAATTTCATATGTACGGACCTAATAATCAAGAATGCAAAAATCTGCGTAGGTAAGTACATACAAGTACACTTAACTAATAAATAAAAATTACGAAACTAAATTAAACTACAGACAGTTACCAATTTCAAATACGTTTTTGAAGACATTGCATCCGGGCTGGGGCGCTGTCCCGCTGTTAGGGTAATAGTCGGCGGTCCCGATAGCATCCAAGAAACCCAAGACGCCGCCGCAGGTGTGTATTACATCGACGAAGGTCGCATCGTTCGAGTCTACTCGAGTTTTCTCTTTTTGGACATCATCAAACGTCGGCAGGGCTGGATCTAGGCCTGAATGTGACAAAAATCACTTTATGCGGAGATAAAGCAAACTTAATAAGTAATTGCATTGCATTTTTAGGATGATTTCACATTCGACTGGATTAAATAGCTCTCGTCGGAGAGAAAATACCTACCTAAAGTAACATTAGCTTTTATTGAAATAAAACATTCCGTTTGAAATAAAAATAACTTCATTGATAGCTTTTTAGTCAATAGCTAGAGCTTAGAATAAAGTACGGAAAAAGTGGTACTACGTAGGTAGGTCTTCGTGAAACAGTAACATGAACTTTCGTTAATTTCCTAGTGGAAGCTTTTAAGGTTTTATTATAAGGGTGATTCCTGGAGCCTTAATTTTTTAAACCCAATATAATATTTTCACACATTTGCTCGTAAAGTGGATCTAATTTTACCGGTTTTAGATACATCAAGCAGCTCATAAAACACGCGTGTATTATAGTCGAGGCACGCATTACAGAAACCGGCAATGCTGCACTTGCCGGCCGCGCCAGTAGGTAATGTACCTACTATGTACGAGTATTTTAAAAGCTAGAGGTAATATAAAAGACCAACGAACTACATGATTTTTCAAATAATTATTATCATACCTTTATTTAGTTCGTCTACAAATTAACAATGATTTGTGTTATTTAATCAATGTATTAGGTATTTTTCCTTGGCTCAGGCTGAAATTCCGCATCGTGAGTTATAACCAATATACCGCACTTATATCGTAATGTACTATTATACAACAATTAAACGAGCAGGAATTCCTTTATTACAATATTAATTTTCGTTTCAATATGTAAGATATTTTGGAACTGTAGCAGTTGACGGAAGTGACTTGGTGGTGTGTGATTATGGGAAACGTTTTGTGATTGGTCGTCTCTACGCCTGTTGTGTTGTGTATTGTATTGTAGTGGGCTCCTTTTTCCGCATTTTTTTGCGTGTGGGATTGCCGGTTATTCTAACCAGCCCAGCTCCTTCCAGAAGCTCAGAAGTCTCTGGGATTGCCAAGGATTTCTGTCCGTTGTGTGGCCACTCCCATGCACTCCAGGATTACATGGGCAGCTGGTTCTTCAGCGTCCTGTTGTGTCCTGTTGTAGCACAGGAGTTGTGTCGCCCGTTGTTTACGATAAAGCTCGAGGTCGAGTTCTTATTTTAATTTAATTTTGGTACACCTACATAGTAGGTAAAATCTGTGTATGTTGATTATTAAAAACAAAGAAGGACTATGATCAAACTGATTTTGTAATGTGACTTGCTGTCCCGGCGAACTTCGTATCACTATTACCTTGACAGAATCAGATGAAGATGACAGAAGGTGTACAGTCGTTTTCCATACAAAATTACCATTATTTCTTTATATTATTTTTAGCTTTTCTTAAGTATCCTCCCTATTATTTTTCTTTTTAAATCATCGCTGTATTAAAAGATGTAAAGAACAAAGCGCGTCGGTGGCACTGTGGCCTCGGCACTGGACTGTGCCCCGAGTAGAATCGAGAGGCCCGCGATCGATCCTGCCATGTACCAATGTGTTTTTCGTTGCACGGATTTCATATGTACATTTAGATATCTGACGCTCCTACGGTGAAGGAAAACCTGCATACACCTGCGAAGTAATTTAAAGGTGTATGTGAAGTCAACCAATCTATCTATAAGTACCTATTTGATCTCATTTACGTTAAAATAAAGACACTTAAAACCCTTTTCATTCATTGCTTTTCTTAATCAGATCCATCGCTCAAAAATGTCATTTTTTTTTCGACCACCCATATACTACAGAAGTGTGCCTCATGGACAGATGTTTTCCTTTTTTAGTTATTTATTAATTTAAAATTTTTTCTAGCACCTATTACAAGAAAACAATATGCCATGGATCTGATTTCGGGAACGCTTTTTCCAGGAATCACCCATAAATAGAAAACGAGCGTATCGATCGACTCACTTCTTTTTATTTAGGTAGTTATTTATAATACATTTTACCGGGGGAGGTAATTTTATATATGGTAGCGTTCAGCAAAATTTATCGAATCACTACGTGGCGTTCAGTTACTTAACGCCATCCTCACAAACATTCGCATCATTACATATTACAAAACAAAGTCCCCCGCCGCGTCTGTCTGTCTGTTCGCGATAAACTCAAAAACTACTGCACCGATTTTCAAGTGGTTTTCACCACTCGATAGCGTGATTCTCGAGGAAGGTTTTAGTATATAATTTGTTAAGTTTTTGTATTTATTTCTGTGTACATTAACGATATTTGTTAAAGATGTCGGGAAAAAATAAATTAAGGCGAAACGTAGTTCGCGGGCACAGCTTGTTTACCTATACTAATCTAAAAGCAGGAACATAAGTTGAACTAAAATGGCTGCCGTCTGCGCAGGAGTAATTGTAAGCCCTCGCGTCGCGTGTCTTACTTCGTTTGAGATTAAAAAATCGTAGCAATGAGGCAGATTTAGCAATATCAATTAAATTTCGTAGGCAAACATCATATAACATTTATTTTTTACTATTGCACCTCCGCAGACGGCAGCCATTTTAGTTCAACTTATGTGCCGCGAATAATACCTACCGGTGACCCGACCAATCGGAAATTCAGATTGGTACCCCGCGATCCCCATCACGTGAGCTCCAAGGCTGTGCCCGATTAGATGGGTCGCCTGTGCTTCCAAATCGTACCGTTTATGAACCGCATTGAGAAACTGCGCTACCCTGAGTCCAACTTCTCTCGTCTGACTGGCGACTGAGGGGTAGAGGAGGTTCACGGATATGCTGCTCCAGTCTACGGTGACGACGCTGACATCGGTGCGCGCGCGCATGTACGCTTGCGTGATATCCATTACCGCGCTTTGACTCGCTCTCTGTTAGAAATAATTATAATATGGTATTCTTATAATTTATTGCGATTGACAACACTGTTTAAATGTCACTAATGTCAGCTAACTTTTTTTTTGCTCTCTCTCTGTGCTCCACGCTCCACCGATATAACGTGTACCGAATGTAAGCCAATAATAAATTATTAAATATGATTTGAATTCCATGAACTTCTTTTAATCGGGCCCGAATTTCTTCACGCTCCATTCTACTGCAGCTATGCATAACTCTGCATGACAGGTTATGGGCCCAGAATAAAATTTCGGGAGATTGACATTTCACATTTGCCGTGCACGCCGCCCGTCCAAGGTTAGATTCCAACCTCAAACATCTCAAAGCCACATTGCAGTTTTATTTATTTTATTAAGTACTTGAAGAAATTTCTACAATGCAGAACGCATCAAATGTGAGTAACGGAAACATCCAATTAGAGAAACTCGAGGGTGTATCAAATTTTTCTACATGGAAATTTGCCATGCGCATGGCACTCGCTTTAGAAGGCTTGTGGCAAGCCATACTAGGAATAGAAACCGACAAAGCGAAAGACGAAAGAGCGCTTGCGCGTCTCTGTTTGGCTATAAAACCGGCGTTATATCAACATGTTTATACGGCAAAAAGTGCTAAAGAAGCATGGGATCAATTATCTACAATCTTTGAAGACAAAGGTCTGCATAGGAGGGTTGTCCTTCTGAGACAACTGCACAGAATGGATTTTTGTAACTACAGCAGCATGACTGAGTACATAAATGGAATAATGACCATTGTGCAGCAACTTGCAGACATTGGAAGAAACATTGAGGATGCTGAGGTCGCAGAAATTATGTTAATAGGACTACCACAAGAATACGATGCTTTGGTCTCGGGGTTGGAAACAGCTTGTCTTTCCAGTACCTTATCGAGCGAACTAGTACGTACCAGACTATTGCAAGAAGAATTCCGAAGGAGCTCATCCCATTCAGGCGACATGAATGCAGCATTGACTGTAAACGCCAGGAAGAATATCACATGTCACTTCTGTAAGAAGCCGGGACACCTTAAGTCACAGTGCTACAAGCTGAAGAAGCGGAATTCTAGCCGGAAGAATGAAAACTTGAATAGAAACCCGCCGCAGACGTTATTGGCATCAAGCCTGATAGCCAGTGTTGCCGCCAGTGACTGGATTGTGGATTCTGGGTGCTCTTCGCACATGACAAATTCAAAAGAATGGATTACAAACTTTGAAAATAGTAATTGTGTCATTGCCATTGCTAACAATGAAAAGATGGCAAGTACAGGTCTTGGTAATGTATCTTTGTGTATTAATGGTAGTGAGTGGACTGTGAAAAATACATTGTATGTGCCACAGTTGTCTGCGAATCTCTTGTCGGTGAGCAAGATGGTGGAGAGGGGCATGGTTGTTGTGTTCAACAAGGATGGATGCTCAATTTATGATGAATGTATAATTAATGGTAAACCTAGTCTTATTGCTAACTGTGATAAGGGCATTTATAAATTGAACAATGTGTCGGCTCAGGAGTATTCTTCGGCACTCCTACATGAAGTGCAGGAGGCTGAGAGTGCAAGGTCTGCTGCATGTGTGTCTGAGGAAGTATGGCATAGGCGGTTAGGGCATCTTAGCTCAAAAGGAATGCAAACCTTAAGTAATAAGAATGCTAATCATGGTGTTATGTTACAGAAAGATGAACAGGTGTCGCCATGTATAGCATGCATTGAGGGGAAGCAGACAGCTAAGGCGTTTCCTAAGGGTGAAGCGCGAAGGGCGAGCAAACTCCTGGAGGTCGTGCACTCAGATGTGTGCGGACCTATGAGGGACTGCAGCTGGAGCGGAGCCAGATACCTATTGACCTTCACAGATGACTACTCAAGGAAATCATTTGGATATTTGTTGAAAAACAAACATGAGGTAATGTCTTGTTTTATTAAATTTAGGAGCCTTGTAGAGAAGCAGACAGGTTACCAAATTAAGTGCCTAAGAACTGATAATGGTGGTGAGTTTTGCAGTGGTCAATTTGACCAATACCTTACTAGTGCAGGGATTGTACATCAGACAACAGTACCATACTGTCCGGCTCAAAATGGAGTTGCGGAGCGTCTGAATAGGGTGGTTATGGAGAAGACAAGGTGCATGTTAAGGCAAGCAGGGCTTTGCAGTCGTTTTTGGGGCGAGGCTGTAATGACAGCCTTGTATTTGAAAAACAGGAGTCCCACAGCGGCTTTGAGAGGCCGGCTTCCTGAGGCTGTTTGGACTGGTAACAAAGATATTAGTCTCAGACACCTTCGTGTTTATGGTTGTATAGCCTACTCCTTATTACCAAAACCTGCTCGTTCAAAATTAAATTCAAAATCTAGGATGTGTATTTTTGTAGGGTACAGTGAAACTTCCAAGGGATACAGGTTAATTGAGCCATCCAATCCAAAGAAAATAATTATTGAAAGAAATGTTGTGTTTTTGGAAAATAAATTTTATAAAGATTTCCAGAATATTTTATGTAATGACTTGAACAATAGATGTAATAGCTATGAATTTAATCCAGAAATTATATGCAATGACATAGGCTATAATAATGAAATAAATAGTAATGACAATGTTGACTGTGATAAAATTATTTCTGTGAGCAATGCCTCAAATTCTAGTCAAAATGAATTATGTAATGATGAAATAAATAATTTGAATGAATCTTGTGAAATACAGTCTAATAGCAATAATAATGAATTGAATATTGGATTAAATAATGAATTAAATGATTTGCCTAGCGACAATCTGAGTTCTCACAATGAAATGAACTTAGGATCACCAAAGTGTGATGTTAATGAGTTTTTCTCTCCAATTACAGTTGTCTCCGGGTCTGACGAGTACTGCACTGGTAGCGACTCGAGCTTGGATGATGGGTCTGGTGCTGATGGAAGCCCAGGCTATGTTCCGTCATCTGGAGAGGGGTCACCTGCTGATGAGGAGGCTGTCACTCATCCTGGGGTTTCCGTGACCGTCCGCAGCAATCCTGTTCGAAGTACGAGAGGTATCCCACCGGCTCGGTATGTTGACAATTCATTTTTGTCAGTGGGGCATTTTGGACAATGTTCCATTTTCAATGAGCCTCAAACCTATGAGGAAGCAATGTCTTCGCCTGATTGTTCTGCATGGAAGGAATCCATGGACAGAGAGTATAACTCAATGTTGAACAATAATGTGTGGCATTTGGTTGATAGGCCTACAAACACAAATGTCATTAAATGTAAATGGGTTTATAGGGTTAAAGGTGATTCATCAGGTAAGCCAAGTAGGTACAAAGCGCGACTGGTAGCTCGTGGTTTTACGCAGCAAGAAGGGATAGACTATAATGATACCTTTTCGCCAGTTGTTCGTCATTCCACCTTACGCATACTATTTGCTTTGGCTATTCATTATGATCTCACCATTGAGCACATAGATGTCGCTACAGCATTTTTAAATGGTGACCTGAATGAGTGTATTTACATGGAGCAGCCGAAAGGTTTTCTTAATGATAAAAACAAGGTATGTAAGTTGAATAAATGTATTTATGGCTTAAAACAAGCCAGCAGAGTATGGAATGAGAGGGTGAATGAATTTATGAAAAATCATGGGTATATACAAAGTAAATGTGAACCGTGTGTCTATTACAAAAAGAATGGTAGCGAGTACACAATTGTGGCACTATATGTTGACGATTTTTATGTATATACAAATTGTAAAGATATGAATTTTTATAAATTGTTAAAAAATGAATTTAATGTAAATCATCTTGGATTGTTAAAAAATTGTTTAGGTATGAACATAATTAGGACTGAGAATGCAATAACTTTAGATCAGTCAGATTATATAAGACAAATTTTAATTCGTTTTGGAATGTCACAATGCAAAACAGTATCTACGCCAATGGCTATAAATAGTAAATTAGAGTCAAAAACTGAAGAGGGTATTGATGATGATGTATATCAATATAGACAACTCATAGGTAGTCTCATGTATCTGTCAGTATGCACAAGGCCAGACATTTCTTTTGTGTGCAGCCAATTAAGTCAATATATTACAAAATTCAATAAAAATCATTGGATAGCTGCAAAGCGAGTACTGCGATATTTAGCTGGTACTATTAATTACGGATTGCATTTCCATAAAAGTGACAGTTTAAATGTCAAGGCCTTTGCAGATGCAGACTGGACAAACGATCCTTCAGATCGGAAGTCTTATACAGGTTTTCTAGTAAAGTTAGGAAATAATACTGTGAGCTGGGAGGCAAGAAAACAGCGTTGCATTGCTCTTTCTAGTACAGAGGCAGAGTATTTAGCCATGACAGATGTATGTAAAGAGCTGTGTTTCATTAAGAACTTTTTATCAGAGGTTAATGGAACGCAAATTGATATGATTGTGTATAATGATAACCAGAGTGCACAAAAACTGTTGCAATTAAAAGAATATTCGCATAAGAGAACCAAACATATCGATTTGCGCTATCATTTTATTAAAGATTTGGTACAAAAACACTGTGTAACAGTTAAGTACTTGCCTACCCAGAACATGCCAGCAGATATACTTACTAAACCTTTGTCTTTTGAAAAACACTGTAAGTTCATCAAGGACATGAATGTAAAAGCTATATGACAGTGATAAATGTACAATTTATGAATGTTATTTGTTGGTATTGTATACTTGTGTATGTATTGTGAATTTATTTCTACGCATCTTGTTGCATTTTTGATTGCATTTGATTTGGAAATGTATAAAATTAGTGTTATCATGATCATGATGTCAAGGCATTTTGCATTGTATAGTTTTTGCACTTGAATGTAGTTTGTACTTATCGGCAATGTGTGTTATGTGTAGAAATTTATAAGAATAAGGGGAAGTGTTAGAAATAATTATAATATGGTATTCTTATAATTTATTGCGATTGACAACACTGTTTAAATGTCACTAATGTCAGCTAACTTTTTTTTTGCTCTCTCTCTGTGCTCCACGCTCCACCGATATAACGTGTACCGAATGTAAGCCAATAATAAATTATTAAATATGATTTGAATTCCATGAACTTCTTTTAATCGGGCCCGAATTTCTTCACGCTCCATTCTACTGCAGCTATGCATAACTCTGCATGACACTCTCGACATCCACCCGTGGGTTACCACTTTCAAAGGCTTATTACGGAGATACTGTCCTATATTTGTATCATTATTCAATGGCTGTCCATAGTTGTCCAGATCGACGAAGCCTGAACTGTTTCTGGAAATTGCAATAAATACACTAACGAGCAAAAATTCCGGGTCACTTGCAAAATCTTCGATATCTCCTAAGCTATGAAACATATGTGTACTAAATAAGTTATATGTGAAATAGTAATTATAATAAAAAAGCACTTAATGCTCAAGAAAGAAAACGGAGTAATTCCAAGTGACCCGGAATTTTTGCTCGTCAGTACATTTTTTTTCAACATTCAGCATGTTGAGCTGAAAAAATTGAGCCTTCTGAGTTTGGTTGGGTGCGTTAGTTTTTTCTTGCTAGATTAATTATGAATTCATAACCTAATTAGGAAATTAAATTAATAATTGCTCACCAATCAATCAATACATATTATAAAACAAAGTCCCCAGCCGCGACTATCTGTATGTACCTATGCTCGCGATGATCTCAAAAACAACAGAACGGATTTTCATGTGGTTTTCACTATCCATTATACCGGGTGTAACTGAACACCCCAATAACATTTAAGGGGCATATAAGTTACATACTAAATGAACCTTCGGTGCTTGTCTAAGACCTGGAACCCCAATACTTTCAGAGTTATTTGATTTTAAACTGAAAGCAAAAACTTTCAAGTGACAACCATAATCAGATCTTAACACAAAAGAAAATTAAACACAAAATGACACGTGACAGACGTGAGCGTAGTATTCCTCGAACGCTTACGTAGGGCTGTCGGCACTTAGTAGCAAAAAATAAATTTATTTAGTTTGTAGGTATGACGTGAGCGTAGTATTCCTCGTACCCTTACGTAGGGCTGTCGGCACTTAATACCAAAAAATAATTTATTTAGTTCGTATGGGAAAAAAAGTAGGTTTGTTAGCCCTAATATTTTTCCTACAGAATCTCTACTTCTGATGGATGCATACCCTTAAATATTATTGGGGTGTTGAGTTACATCCTGTACAGTGTGTTTCTGCATAAAGTGCACATATGAGGCAGGGGGCAAAAAGGGGTCATTTTAGTGATAAAAAATAGAAAAAACATCCCACATTTTTTTCTGGTCATTTAATTTTTTTACCCTCCGTTGCGAACCTGACGTGCATAAACCGTTATAACTCTTAAATGAATAGACAAAATCAATGAAATAAACGCCAACGTGATCCTTAAAGATCAATAGTGCTGTCAATACATATCAATCAAATTTTGTCAATTATTATCACACACAATTAATGACAGAGGATTAAAGGAGAAAAAAGCGTATTATTTTTATTTAATCCAATTTTTATACAAAAAATTCCCATATATGGTATTGTTTTTTAGTGCTTATCTCAATCTGCATCATTTTAGCTACGCCATATAAATTGCGTCTCTAGGTCAATTGTAACAATAGATTTATGATCATTCGCAAATTTTTCCATCAGAGTCGTGGCCATTGGACCCGTTTCGTCGAATTCTATGCTCCGATTGTAAAAGTCAAAGACCTGAATCAAAAAATTAATATCTCGAAAGCTGTTGGAACATACAATAAGAAAAACAAGGGTGATAAATTGAATACTGGAAATCTAGGTCTTAATTTTACACCATCAAGACCAATATACTTACGTGTCGGAGAAACTGACAGCTAAAACTAAAGCTCTAGGAAAACAACTTGTTGCCAAGAATGTATATAAATATTGTTGGATATCGAAAAGAAATGTAATGCTTCTTAAAGCAGACGACCACCCATCTTTAAGTGTTAACAGTACCAAGGATATTGATAATCTGAAAAAATAGCAATCAACAAACTGATTTACTATACAAGTTTATTTTTTAGTTATGACAAAAATTTTGTGTGCTTGTTCAGACAAGCAAACTGAACAACTTTCACTATGGGACCAACTTCGAAATCGCAAAAAAAAATCAGCTGTTCCATACAAATGTTCAACATTCACTGAACCTAAATGTATGAAATAGCTGACTTTTTTTGCGATTTCGAAGTTGGTCCCATAGTGAAAGTTGTTCAGTTTGCTTGTCTGAACAAGCACACAAAATTTTTGCCATAACTTAAAAGTAGCGGTGTATATCGTGCAGTGCAATAACGTCAAATAACTGTATAAAAGCTAAGTTCTCCTTGCATGTTACAGTGAAATGCACGTCTTGTGGTTATGATTTCTCTTCTCTAATTTTGTTTTAGTTTAGATTAAGAAATGTGTCTATCTGTCTATACATCGTTACCTACATTATATTCTATGCGCTTGCATGTTGGTCTTTCTGACTTTAATTTCAATTTCAATTTATTTAATTTAATTTAGTATAAGTTTAACAGTACAAATAGACCAATGACTTATACATAAAAGCACAATAAAATTTTAAATAAAATAAAATAACAGCACAATAAAATGTCAAATTAAAAAGGTCGAATAAAATAGAATGTCAAATAAATAAAATGTCAAATAAATTAATGTCCAATAATATGTCAAAAAGCAAACAAGATAGAACATAATTAATTAAATAACGTTGCTTACTTATTAAATATAGGTAATTAATATATTGAAAAACGTATTGTATACTTATATTATTATTTACACCTCTGTTAAAATTGTATGCCTGCGTAAATGGATACTTACGTAGGCAGCTTCTATCCATTCTTGTCTTCGGTGAAACCTCTGACTATAGTGTTGTCTATTGGGTCATTTGTATTCTATTTGAACATTTATAAAAAATGGCTACTAATATTCAAAGTATAAAAGGTACTGACATTGATATAAATGTCAATGTTGGTGATGCCTTCCTCATAGACGACATTGCTGAATGCGGAGACACACTGATCCGAGTGGCTGGAAGCTTTAATATAATAGTGCAAAATATTCGAAGTGTAGCTCGTAATATTGGTGATTTTACTATATATTTGGCAGCGTTGTTAAAAACTAAAATTGACCTAATTATACTAACAGAATGTTGTCTTCCAAACTTAAGGCGCATAGTAGGGTCAATCATAAAAAATCACTGCAGAAAAAACCGGTTCTCTTCATAAATATTGAATAAAAAAATCTTTAAAAAATATATGTTAATATTCAACGCATTCTTTAGAGGGTGGTCTATTTAATTTTTTGATAAATTAATTAAAATTTGGTTAAAATGTGACCCAAACATGTCTCGATTTTAAAACTTTAAACCTAATCGCGTCGTAAATATTAGGTTAAGTCATATACTTTCGATTCACAAAAATAAAGTGAACAATATTTTAGTGGATGGCGCCGGCCAGCACCCCTTTTCGGCCATTTCACGATTTATTTTAATTAATAGTTAAATTTAAGAAAAGTTCTCTTCAAATTTCTCACCATTTGATCTGGACAAACTTCGTGCTAAACACTTTGATAGCAAACCTCTCAAGTGTATCAATGTGCTCTTAATCTTCATTTGAAAATCAGCAGTGCAGAAATGCGTCAAATTTAAGGAAAAAAATAGCAAGTAGTTTATACTTCTATGGCAAGTTTTGGAAGTGCTATTTGTTATTTCTTACTGAATTTTGGACTCCACGTGTTAATACTATTCTAGTTTAATATTCAATAGCTAAATGAATCTAAAATATGATAGTTTTTAATATATTTAATGGCCGAAAAATAGGTATTTAGAAATGCATTTTGTTGGGTTTTCGGCATGGTGGCCGAAAATACGATTATTAATGGACTTATTTATTAGTGTCAATTCCGGAATCTTTCAACTCGCCGAAATTGAATTCATTTTAATTCAGTAGACCTACGTTAATACGAATTATAAACTAGTTTTCGCCCGCCATTATGTTTTCAATTTTTAAAGATATGATCTTTCAAAGTATCTATTTATAAGCGGCCGAAAACTAATACAAATTTTACCGGTTTTCGGCCATAGGAAACGAAAGACGGCCGACTACTAGTAAAATTATTACCAGAATGCGGCCATACAGAATAAAACACGGCCGATTACTAGTAAAATTAAAACCGGTATCCGGCCATAGATAATGAGACGGCCGACAACCAAAAATAATTATTCAGTTTTCGGCCATAGATAATTCTAAGCGGCCAGAAACAAGTTAAAAGTAATTATAGTTATCGGCCATAATAACATAAACTGATCCCAATATATAATACCTGATTTTGACCATATAAAGTTATAATTTCAGACCATGATACTACTGAAGTAAAATCCAAATATTTGGTACCTACTGTTTTGTTATCATTATTATCAGTTCAGCCAAGAGACGCCCACTGTTGGACTAGCCTCCTCCAGAATCAGCGCTGCGCCTCCTGTATCCAGCGGCTTTCCGCGACCTTCACCAGATCGTCGGTCCACCTTGTGGGGGGCATACCAACACTGAGCGGTACGCGGTATGCGGCCGCCACTCGAGGACTTTTCTCCGCCACAACGGTCGTCATTCCTGCCTACTGCCACGTCTTAAGGTTTACAAATTCTTTGGGCTATGTCGTTGACTCTAGTTCTTCTTCGGATCTTATCTTTCTGATGAGACTCCTTGTAAACGGCCACGGCTCAGTTTCTATGTTATCACTGGCAATACGCAAGTATTGAAGACTTTCGTCTTAAGACAATGCGGCAGATTAGCCGTGAATATGTTGCGTAACTTCCCGAACGCTGCCCAGCCAAGTTGGATTCTTCGATTTATCTCTTTCTGGAAGTTGGACTTACCGAGCTGGATTATTTACCCCAGGTTAACATATTTGTCAACAACTTCCAGTGTAGAGCCTCCAACCTTCACAGGAGTAGAAACTACGCAGCTGTGAACAGTTTCGGTGATATAACGTACCCTGTCTCACACCTCGTTGAAGTCGTTTTGGTTTCGAGTTTTCCTCCTGAAGACAGATTGACATAGTGGCGTTTTCATACAATGACTGCAACAGTTGGATGCACCTCTGAAGTGACCTAAGCACCTCCCAGGTCTCGACAGAATTAAAGGCTTTCTCATAGTCTACAACGCTGCCAGTATGGCAGATTATACTCCTCGGTCTACTGTATAACCTGCCGCAGCGTATAGATCTGGCCTATAGCCTTTACGGAATCCGGCTTTTTCGCGAGGCTGGAAGTTGTCAAACCTGCGCAGGAGACGATTCGTGATGACGCTCGAAAACAGCTTGTAGACATGAACTAGAAGCGTGATGGGTCTGTAGTTCTCCAACTGGGCCCTGTCGCCCTTTTTGAAGAAAAGTGCCACCACGGCCCTGTGTCATGCTTTAGGCATTTTGCCTTCGAGTATGACGGAGTTTAATAGCATCTGCAGCACTTTCCGGACTGGTAGTCCACCCGCTTTCAAAAGCTCAGCCGTAACTCCATCATCACTCGGCGCTTTGTTGTTCTTGGGCTGTTTGAGAGCCACAGTAATCTCGTACAGACTGATGTCCGGGATGTCTTCGGTGAAATGCCGGATCAATTTGAACCTAACGAACCCAGAGAAAATAACTCAAATATTCGTGTAGACTTAGAAGAAGAGGTTCTGGAAACTGAAAAATTCTCAACTTCAACCCTTTTCGAAAATATAATAAATATCCCACACATTTATCATCAAAAAAACAGAGAACTCCCAAGGTTTCATATCCCAGTGCCATCTGAAGATTGGCGTCATTACTATGAAAATAAAACACGAAGAAACAGAACAGAAAAGCAAAAAATATATAAAAAGAGAGACAAAGAATGTTTTATAATGGGTCTGATCAAAAGGCTTAATGCCACTCAAAGGGCAACAGAGAGGGCTAGATATGCTCGGGGTTTCTCTACGCGATCGCTTCAGAAATGAAGAGATCCGTAGAAGAACTAGTCACCGTCACCGACATAGCCCAAAGAATTGCAAACCTTAAGTGGCAGTGGGCAGGACACATCGCTCGTAGGACTGACGGCCGATGGGGCGGAAAGGTCCTCGAGTGGCGGCCGCGTACCGGGAGACGCAGCGTTGGTAGGCCCCCCACAAGGTGGACCGACGGTCTGGTGAAGGTCGCGGGACGCCGCTGGATGCGGGAGGCGCAGGACCGATCAGTTTGGAGATCCCTGGAGGAGGCCTATGTCCAACAGTGGGCGTTTCTTGGCTGAAATGATGATGATGATGATGACGAAAAATGTGACCTATGCCAAGGTGCAAAACTTGCTGAGGAAGATATTTTGAAACTTACTTCTGTATTCAGGGTTGATGATTATTAATTTCATAATACCTATGTTTCTTCAAATAGGTAAATATTTAAAAATAATGTTTATTATGTTAGTAGACGTAGATTTTATAATGACGTGGCTTCAAAATAAGTTTCGTTTGATTAAAAACTTGTATTGGACCTTAAATATAATTCAATAAGACCGAAATTCCAATTATTATTTTAGTGGCCGAAAACTACATAGAATATGAATGGTCGAAAACACGTTAAAATGGCCGACAACCGGTGAAATCGCCCTTGTTTGATATATTTTTAGTTATTAAATTATTCTTAAGTTATGGCATTATTTTTTTCGTCTAATTTGAAAGTGTATTAGATTATGTAACCATTCTAGCTCTAATTAATAACGTAGATGCACTTTTTGATACTAAGAATCATGTCTAAACTGCAGAGTCCTGCTAACTGGCCGAAAAGGGGTACCTCTACCCTATTTGTTTAGTCATTTAAGAGTTAAAACGGTTTATGTACGTCAGTTTCGCAACGAAGGGTAAAAGAATTAAATGGCCCCTAAAAATACAAAAACAATGTGGGATTTTTTTCCATTTTTTATCACGAAAATGATCCCCCTTTTCCCCCTGCCTAGTAATGTGCACTTAATGCGGAAACACACTGTATAATTTATTCAGATGAATGGTGGGTCAATCTAAATTGTGAATACTATAGAATAACTTGGGTAATCTTTAAACTTGCAAGAATGAACTTGAGTCTCCGTCCTTATTTATTAATTTAATTTTGTAGATTAATGTTATTAATTTTGTAGAAATATAGAATTTACAGTCTTTTTTGACTTTGGCAGATTTCAACAAACACCTCTCATACTCACTTTGTATATAATTTAAATTGAAGTTGAGAGTCCATTCTGATAGACGGTAAAACTTCATATGTATCGGTGAGATTCACCAAGTGCAGGATACCGTCGCCATCCGGAAAGTAGATAAATTTAGAACCGTAACCATCGGCATAACCGTTTTGTGTTTTTGTTAATTCTTCACCTGTCAGAGATATAAAATGGATATTATACCTATGACTTTAATTTAGAACTTTCACTTACAGTTGGGCATTGCAGGACCCTCAAAAAGAGTAAGGTCTTGAAGCCTTCCAGCATCAGTGCGTCAGCCCCAGAGCCTAGTCTAGCTCACAGTACTGAGATTGACTTGATATCCCTTATATGATACAGATACAATAATGATGTGCTAACGACACAGATACAAACGCACAAAAACAATATAGGGGATAGGACGGCTTGTGTAGCGACAGACCGAAGTATGTAGAGGCAAGGATAAAGACTCTATTAGGATGGATCTTAGATCATTTAACCTATGGATGCGGTACGCAACAAATCGCAGTGTAAATGTTTCTGCCACTTTTCGCGGGAGGCGAGGTAAACACGCACGCACACTATGAATATGTAGAATACACTTACAGAGACGTTTTTCTTATGTTTACGAACACACACTATGAAAATATTACCCTACAATGAAGAAACACACACACATCGACAAATTAACGTGTATCTACGCAATCGCCCCACCACAAAGAATGAATGTCCCTAGTGATGTGACACAAAGAATAAGTAACTATTTGGGTCGTCGTGAGTGAATGATTGAAATGTAACCGTGCATCTGCACTGAGAAACATGCAATGTTTTACAACTTGTTGTATGATACAAAGCTCAAAATTTGTTGTGTATGCTTTTGCATTCGCACTGCCGAAAATTGTGTTGGATTCGGAACAAATAATAAGATTTGTTGCAGATTGCGTTAGGATCGCTTCAAAACTTGTTGTCTGTCAACGTTTTTTATGAATTTGTCAATGATTGCGTTCGCACTTTCGGCTGTTAAAGACTTCATACATGTTTTTTTGCAACATGTTGGGGTGTTGACAATGGAAACGCATTTATAAACATTGACAGAAACATGTTTAAAAAACATTTTTTATGTACATGTTTCGTCAGTCCAAACGCACGGTTACAATAAATTGTATTTTAAAAACTATACCCTGTTCGGCTAGAGTTGATAAAAATACAATGAAGACAGGGTTTCTTAAATTTGTGCAAAGCGAGGCCCGCTAATTATTATTAAAATGCTATAATAAGTTTTTTGTGTCAAATACAGCAATTTTACTTGCTGTTTAGCTGATCGACTGAAATAAATATATATTTTCAGTAATGGGCTTAGGTATAATGTTTCGATGGGGAGGGGGGGGGGGGGGGGACGAAGTTATATTTTCAGTTAACGAAACACAGTAAGCGCTCCGATGCGTAATCATAATTTTTATCAGCTCTCGGGGAACAGACTAGCTCTCTACTCAAACTAGCTCCCTACTCAAACTAGCTCTCTGCTCACGACTTTGTCCGCGTTGATTTGATTTCTGATTTTTATTAGTTGTTGGTATCCCACAGGATCCTTATACTTTTTCAGCATACATTTTATCCTAGATGTTGACAAAAAAGTCATAAATAATAATAATATAAGACTATTTACGACGTCACAGTTTTCTATTGAAGTCGGTACCAAGCAATGATCACCTTGAAACTCTTCAAAAATATAAGAACATCAGTTACTTAAAATATGGCACCAACTTCAATATAAAACTGTGATGTCATAATGTAGTCTTGTTTTATTATTATTTATAGCTTTTTGGTGTTTTTGAAGTCGGTTTTATTTTTTATAATATGTAGTGATGTAGTATAGAGACTAGATTCCGACCCACCAGCAGCTTTGCCCGCTAAGTTTTCAATTTTCCTATGATTTTGAAAATTTTACCCGACAATCCCAGAAGGATAATGAATAAAGGGGTATCTCTTAAGGGTTTTTTTATGGGATAGGGGGCAAGCGAGCAGACGTATCACCTGATGGTAAGTAATTAACGTCGCCCATGGACACCCGCAACCCCAGAGGACGCACTTGTAGCGTTGCCGGCCTTTGAGGTGGGAATACGCTCTTTTTTTGAAAGTTTGAAGGTCGTATCGGTCCGGAAATACCGCAGGCGACAATTCGTTCCAAAGTTTGACTGTGCGAGGCAGGAAACTGCGAGAGAAACGCACAGTTGTGGACTGCCAACCATCTAAGTGATGGGCATGGATTTTTTGCCGCGTGGAACGATGGCGGAAAAAGGCGGCAGGTATAAGTCCGAACAATTCCTCGGAGCATTCCCCGTAATAAATACGATAGAAGATGCATAGCGAAGCGACATCTCTACGCAGCGCCAAGGTATCAAGCCGATTTGAAATTTCCTGGCAGTCGACGATTCGAGTCGCTCTCCGTTGAATGTCCGTGTCAGTCCGTGGGAGAAGTTGGTATTGGGGTGCCCCAGCCCAAAGATGAGAACAGTATTCCATATGAGGCCGAACCTGCGCCTTGTAAAGCTGAAGGCGGTGCGCCGGAGTGAAATACTGTCTCGATCTGTTGAGTACACCAAGCTTCTTAGAAGCTAATTTAGCTTTACCCTCTAAGTGGCCACGGTCTGGGTAATGTAATAAACGATGAAGATACATTACAAACTTAAACAGTTTTTTACACCTCAAGTCCGCGTCTCTGCGCCCGAGTCACGCAAACCCGCTTCAAGCCAACCCGCGAAAACGCGGTTAACGGTGACCGCAAACAATAGTTTTTCTATTTTGTCTGCTGTCTGGCAGTCAACGTGTAAAATTAAATAGAAGTACAGTTGAATAAAATATACTTGAGAGTTTATGAACATTTTGCATCTTTTAAGCCTTTCGAAAAAATAAACAAAAAAACTTAAAGTACAAAAAATAGCTCATTTTTTTTTACTTATGACCGTAACTACAACATAAAATTTAGAGGACATTACATGACATTTTTCTAACTGGAGTATTAACTTACATTGCATTTTGTAAAATACCAATATAGATTATTTAATAGGCTTAAAATCAAGTGAGACGCAGTCGAAAAATTGGTTAGAGTAAGTAATTGTATAGGAAAAGTTTTTCTTAAACTTCAACGCAAAGTTGAAGCAAAATAATAAATAATATTTTCTTGATATTTTTTTGTTTAATTAAATTCTACTTAATCTTATACTACCTATAATCCATGCACCGATATTAACATTATTCTAACTCATAACTTCGGAGTGAATGATAAATAAAAATATGAATAAGCATCATTCACTCACGTTGTTCCAGCACTAAGCAAATGCCCGTGTCACAGATAACATAACGCCCGTGTATTGTGTTGAGCTACCATCGTACCATTGTATTTTTCTATCGTAACGGTATAAAAATTACTTCAAAATTGTAAACAAATAAAACACGTTAATGTATATTTTATACTTACATGTGATAAGAAACGCCATGATCTCGAAGATTTAAGTAGCTGGATCGCCTTTTGCAAGAGGAAACGGCACAATTAACCATTTTTTGGAGCTCTTAGTGCGACACGAAAGCGACACCAAATGGCAGCGGCCGCGCGTCAACTAGTTTTATATAACGTGTATGGTCATATGGTCAGCGTAAATTGGCAGAGGGGTTCGCCCAGCCTTGCCGTCTCCCGTATGAATGCTCTAAGGGATGGATGGATGATATTATTCTTCGTCTATGGTAGAGGTAACTGGCGGCGGATGAATACAAGCTTTAAGTATTGTTGTGATGGCTTTTTATAGGTAAGTATATACCTTCCACTCAAACAAGTTTCACTTGCACGATGTTAAGGGTGCTACCGTTGCCTATAGCTGTTTGCGACTATTCGGTCAACTTAGGTTTGCCGACCCAAAAACCCCACATTAACAGCACAAATTCGTTGGTTTTAAGTTTATGTATAAGTTTTTTATTTAGGAATTTCTATGTTTATAAAGTTATAGGTTTATGTAGTTATATGTTTACGTCGTCCCTAATGGTCCAATATGAAAACAAACGCTTCTGGTACCATATGTAACATTTAGCTGAGATAGGACTATTTAGCCCTTTAGCCATTTTTACCCCTTTGCTACTTTTTTTTAATGGTAAACACACTATGGCCAATAAAGTTTTCTTACTTTCTAAAATCACTAGCAGAACACTATGGAATAGCTTGCAAAAAATTGATTGTATTATGTTTGTCCTGTAATACTTCTCAAAATTCTGAACAGATTTTGATGTAGTTTTCACACACTTAGGTCGAGAACACTTAGGTCGAACACTTAGAATAGGAAAGAGAACACTTAGGTCGAGAGAATTCAAAAATAGGTATTTGTAAAATGTATTGCTGTCGCGCTGTGTGCCCAAACAACTGAACTGAGCGCGATAGGGACAAATGCAGCTCGGACTGAAAATGCCTATGAAAAGTACACAAAATATACGTTTCGTAGATCGTATCCCCTGTTTTCTCCGCAAAAAATTCATCGAATTAGTTACTTTTTGCGTTAAAAATTAAAGCAAGGCTTTTACTGTATTTCTATGTTTTGCTTTTTTCATTATAATCTTGTTCAATTTGTTTGCTGGACGTTTGAATACAGCAGAAAATTAGATCGATTTTTTCGGTTTTTGAAAGTTTAAAATCTCTTTTAATAATTAACTTAATAAAAAAGGAATACATAGGAACATGCTTATAGTGGCCGTCGATTTTATTTGAAAAAATAAAGCAATAAGTGCCATTATCCAGGAGGGAAACACGGGACTACGTTTGTATGATTGTGTAAGTACGATTTCCTCTTAACGCTTGGCGAATGATTCAAAAATAGAGCCCCAGGTCAAGTGCGAGCTGGAGTCGCACACAGACACCGAGGGTTCCGTACAAACTTGTCTAAGAACATAAGTATATTTGCGAATTACTTAACGTTTTCCAACGGGATTTTTTTCGAAAGCTTCTTTCTAACATATGGCATTAATCTTGTAATTCTAAATGAGTTTATATCAAAATCTATGGATGAAGGCTTTCAGGTAGGGTGGGGGTGGCATCAATGAGCCAGGAAAAATTTAGAGCGCCATATTTCAGCATCACACAACTGAAATGTTATGCGCATCAACGATAAGGAAATTTAACTGACTATCTATTGGCGTACTCAGATTTGTTCCAAAATCATCCTGAAATGAACTAGTAGCATTTTTTTTTAATGTGAGAAATGGCTCATTGTGTACACCTAGCGGCACACAATGGGTATAGGGGGTGGTACACAGTGATCTGAGGGGCACGCAATCTCCGTGTGCAGTTTCCAGTCTGCCATCGGACGCGTCCCCGGGTTGCGGATAGGGGAACGCTCCCCAGATATGGGGGGTACCGGCTAGCCGGCGCGGACAAAAACTGGTGTGTGGCTGCCTGCCTTTTTCAGGGCGGGCATTGCACGGTCACACAAACCCGTAGCCCCACACTGAGTGGGGTCGGGAGCCTTCGGGCTGCGAGGAAGAAAACCTCTATAAAAAATTACCCCTGTGGGCGACATCCCCTCCTTCTTGGTTTAAGAAGTGGTGTGACTGTCGCCGGTGGACCCGCTTGCGGGTCGGGGGTTGGCCGGGTGCTACCTGGCGGGCCACTCTTCTGTGGCCACCCCATTGGCCGCTTTGCGGTGGGAGTGGCGTTTCGTCGCCACGGCGCTTTGCGCCTTTGGAGCTTCGGCTCGTTGGCGCGGCGAGGACCCCTGTGTGACAGGACCTCGTCGGGCAACCCGTTACCCCGCACTGAGCGGGGCCGGGGGTCCGACGCACTGAGCGTTGGGCCGCGTGGAAGAAAACCACATCAAAAATTACCCCAACCCCAAGGTGGTGTCGTCCGTGCCGAGGGGG
Source organism: Schoenobius gigantellus (assembly GCA_963935595.1). Lineage (NCBI taxonomy): Eukaryota > Metazoa > Arthropoda > Insecta > Lepidoptera > Crambidae > Schoenobius > Schoenobius gigantellus. Next base: position 39,540,757 of record OZ012541.1, on the reverse strand, counting down.
TGAGTGGCTGGTGGGAGACCAGTCCCAAGCGGGCAGGGGAGTGCATCCCAATATGCTTTAAAAATCATGGAACTTGGTAATAATACAATACGTCCCCAGGGGGTATCAGTCCCCCCCGTAGGACCGCGCGAGGCGGCTGCGGGCAGCCAGGAGTATCTGGGGCTGGCTCACCCAAGTTCCACTATATCTAACCAATGCGAACCCGTTAGGAGCGGGCCGCTGCCGGTATCCGGGCCGGTTAGCGGTAATGCGACCGAGGCGATAGTGGGCGATTTTCAACCTCCGACGGTGGTTCCCGGGCCGTCAGAGTGTAAAAATGCTTCCGGACGTAGAAGCGAGAGGTTGGCGCGTAAAGCGCATGCGGATGGTGATGGCAGGACCGATGCGAAGCCTCGCAACAGGTCGCGCAGTGGTTCACGCAGCAGCTCGCGAAGCAGTTTGCGTAGCGAGTCTCGCAGCGGACTGTGCAGCGACACTCCAGCACGCAGCGGCCCTGTGGTCGATGGTGGTGTCTTAAAGGACACAAAATCGTGCAGTGCTTCTTCCAAGAAGCCTGCAGTACTTAAGGCTGGCCAAGAGCCAATAATACTTGCCGACCCTTGTGCGGCCTCTAAAACGGCCTCAGCAACGCTGCCTACTGAGGACGATAGGCAGCTGGATGAGTCTACATCGATCTCATCAGCTGAGTCAGTAATTTCGGTTGCTGATTCAGCTAGGACTGAGGGTCGTTCGGACAGCTCCCTGTCCCAGGACCGCACAAAGCGAAAGAGAAAAAAGAAGGGGTCCCGAAGTTCGGGCTCCGACACGGCCGAGGATCGTCCGGCTCCCAAGACCAAGGCGATCCCTGAGGAAGGGCGAGGGCGCAGACGTGGACGCCCCCCGACTACAGGGGAATACGTCGGTCTGGCTAAAGCCAAACGGGAGCTGGCTGCCGCACAGAGGGAGGAGCAACAACTGCTCCGCGACAAAGAGATCGCAGAGATGGAAAAGAGGGCGTACGCTACGCGTGCCACCTTCTTCGCCAGCCGCACCATAAGTGAGCCCAATCTTACGGCAGTCACAAATGTCACGACCGCTCTTGACATCGAGCAGGTCGTGCAGACTGACTGCCAAGTGATTAGAGAGGTGGCAAGGAAGTCCTCCCATCTCAGTGGCTGCTATCAGAAAGCCCTGAAGAGAGCGGCCGAGTCCATCCAGGACTCCTTCGGGGAGATGGCGAGGAAGACCATCTCCGAGGATACTCGCGCTCTCAAAGCGGAGAATGAGAGCCTTAAAAAGCAGTTGGGAGAGCTCCACAAATGTGTGTCTGAGCTCACCGCTGAGGTTAAGGCTCTCAAAAAGGCGAATAACAAAAGTTTCCCACCTCCCGTGGTTGAGACTATCGTCAGCTCGCCTTTATCGGAGATGGAAATCGACATACCTTCACCTATGCCTCGAGTCCGGAACTCCACCCCCTCTGGTCGGGTTGAGCCTCAAGAAGCGCCTGCGGAGTCACTTGCAGAGACGCAAGCAATGGAGGCTAATCTGAAACGGTGGATGGGCACGGTTTTAAATGCTCGCTTTGAGGGTATTGAGGACCGCCTCCTCCCTGCAAAGAGGCTAAGACCTCCCCTCAAGGCGGACAAAAAGCTGGCTGCTGCCGCTGGTGAACTGCCTCCACCGACAGCCAATGTCGCGTCAAAGACTAGGCTTGCCAAACAGCCAGCCAAAAAGCCTGCAGAGCCGAGGCCGAAGACACTGAACAAGGCTTCCAACCCTACTCTGGCTCCAGTTGACTCCCGGGACAAACCCGCAGCGCCACCCCTGGTGCAGCAAGAAGCCCCGGTTGAGTCAGAATGGACCATAGTTAGGAAAAGAAGAAGAGGGCGAGGCAAGAAAGCCAAGGGGATTGATCCTGTCGAGCCAGCCCCAGCGGTCAATAAGTCGCCTTATGCTTCGGCTGTTAAGTTTGCGGAAAAACCGGTGCGGAAAGAACCTGCACCGAATAAACCGAAGGCTAGCAAGCCTAAACTGACGCCGCCAAAATCTGCGGCAATAGTGATCACTCTAGATCCTGCGGCCGCGGACAGAGGGGTCACATATGGCGAAGTCCTAGGTCGTGCGCGAAAGCAGATCCCACTGGAGCAGCTGGAACTCGGCAAATTAACGTGCCGACAGACGGCTGCCGGCGCTCGCATTATCGAGGTCCCAGGTAGCGAGGCTGGCGAGAAGGCTGACCTCCTAGCGCAGAAGCTCAAGGAGGTCCTATGTGATGTCGCCAAAGTCGTCCGGCCGACGAAATGCGCGGATCTGCGCATCACAGGATTGAACGACTCAGTGGAACCCGAAGAGGTCGCCCTCGCAATTGCCAAAAAAGGCAATTGCGCCCGAGACCTAGTTAAAGTTGGTGACATCCGTGACGGACCTGGCGGCTTAGGAACTACTACAATTCAGTGCCCAATTGCTGCAGCAAAAGCTGTGATCGAGGCAGGCCGACTCCTTATCGGTTGGAGCTCGGTTTCCGTGAAATTGTTGGAGCCCCGCCCTTTGCGATGCTACCGTTGCATGGGCACTGGGCACACTCGTCAGTCTTGCCCCTCTTCCGTAGATAGGGGAAGACTGTGCTTCAGGTGCAGCAAAGCTGGGCATAGGGCTTCTGAATGCAGCGCGGAGCCCCATTGCGCAGTTTGCGCGGCAGCTCGCATTCCATCTGGGCATATCATGGGTAGGCGCAAATGCCGCCCTCCCCAAACCAAAGGAAAACTGCCCACTAAGCCGCTGCCACGCAGTGAAGGTACGCCCGCACCTGACGGGCAGGAGGAGGTTGTGATGGAAACCTAATGGATCCAGGTTCCCATCACAGCTTTCTACTCGCGAATTTGAACCACTCTGCTAGAGCTCAAGATCTGCTGCAGCAGGTTCTGGCAGAGTGGTCGATAGATATTGCGGTCGCGACAGAACCATACTTCGTGCCCAACCAAACAAACTGGGTGGGCGATGACGTCGGTTTGGTCACAATTGTGGTACGGAGATCTCCTAATTTTGTGCCTCCCTCTGTACTGGAGCGGGGCCCTGGCTACGCGGTAGTGACATGGAATGGTCTCGTCATTGTCGGCGCCTATTTCTCACCGAACAGGCCTCTTGTAGACTTCGAGGCCTATCTCGGAATTCTGGGCGCGGCAATTAGGCGAGCCGCTCCGTCCCAGGTCCTTTTTCTCGGCGACCTGAACGCCAAATCGGTGGTCTGGGGTAACCCTGCTACTGATGTACGCGGACAGGCGGTCGAGGCATGGGCCGCAGCAGCGGGCCTCTCCCTCTTAAACAGAGGTAGAGAACTTACCTGCGTACGACAACAGGGCGGGTCGATTGTGGACGTTTCGTTCGCATCGCCCGCCCTAGCACGCAGAATCACAAATTGGAGGGTGGTAACTGACGTGGAGAGTCTCTCGGACCATCGTTATATCCGATTTGAGACCTCCACCCGGCAACCTCCTCCCTCACCTCGAACTAGTCGTCCCTTCCCACGGTGGACGCTTGGTCGCCTCGACAGGGAACTGGCCGAAGAGGCCGCCATTGTTCAGCGTTGGTGTTCCCCGCCCATGGACGGGCCAGACGTCAACGAAATGGCACTCGGCCTCCGTGATGCGCTCACAGAAGTCTGTGACGCATCAATGCCGAGGGCGCGACCTCCGCGCGATCGCCGAGAGGTGTACTGGTGGTCCCAGGACATCGCCGATCTGAGGACCGCCTGCACTTCAGCGAGGAGGGCTTACACGCGCTGCCGTCGTAGAGCGAACCACGACGAAATGGCTGAACAGCGACTGTATGAGGAATACAGGCGGACGAAGAAGGCCTTGCAGACATCCATCGCCAAGGCCAAGGAACTCGCCCGCGAGGAAATGCTGCAGGGCCTTGACCAAGACCCGTGGGGGCGTCCGTATAAAGCTGCACAAAATCACCTAAAGCAGCGAGGTGCACCCCTCACGGAATCCATGGACCCCGAACTATTGGGGAGGGTCATGGTGGAGCTTTTCCCACAGGACGCTGGCTTCACTCCTCCCCGCATGGCGCCGCCCCGCACGATACCTTCTGTGCCAGAGCCCGGCCCGCCCTTAGGAGAAGACGAATTCGCCGCCGCGGTGGCCCGTCTCAGGGCCAAGAAAACAGCTCCCGGCCCCGATGGGATTCCAGGCAGAGTGGTGCACCTGGCCATCAGTCAGCTAGGTGACAGACTTAGGGAACTGCTCGACGCGAGTCTTCGCGTTGGCAGATTCCCTAAAATCTGGAAAGATGGAGCGCTTTGCCTGCTACTGAAGCCTGGCCGCCCCGTCGACTCTCCTACGGCGTACCGACCGATAGTCTTGCTGGACGAGGTTGCCAAGGTATTTGAGAAGATCTTAGCTTCTCGCCTCGTCCAGCACTTAACCGAGGCTGGCCCCAACTTATCGGAGGCACAATATGGCTTCCGTACCGGTCGGTCAACGATTGACGCGTTGTCCGACCTGCGGAGCCATGTGGCAGAGGTCACACAAAGTGGCCATGTGGTGTTGGCGGTGTCTTTGGACATCGCCAATGCGTTCAATAGTCTCCCTTTCGGCACAATTATGGAGGCCCTCAACCATCATGGGGTCCCGCAGTATCTGTGCCGAATTCTAGGGGACTATTTAAACGGTCGGGAAGTTCTCTGCTCCAACAGGGGCGGGCGTATCGTGCGCCATCCTATGTGCCGCGGCGTTCCACAGGGGTCTGTTCTCGGGCCCCTGCTCTGGAACGTCGGGTACGACTGGCTCCTCAGAGGCGCCCTGCCGGCGGGGGTGCGCCTCTTTTGCTACGCTGACGACACCCTCGTCGCAGCTAGAGGAGCCAGTCTGAGCGATGCTGTTCGCTTAGCTTCTGTCGCAGGCACTCTGGTCGCGGACCGAATAGGCATGCTAGGCCTTAAGGTTGCCCTGCCTAAGACGGAAGCCGTAGTTTTCCACGGCCCCCGCAGGAAACCCCCCGCGGGGACATTCATCACGGTGGGTGGTGTGACTGTCCAGCTAAAGCCACACATTAAGTACTTGGGGCTGACAATCGACGGCAGATGGGGCTTCGACGAACATTTTCGTTCGTTGGAGCCCAAACTTTTAGGTGCCGCCGACGCACTTGGGCGCCTCCTCCCCAACGTCGGAGGCCCGAGTGCCAGCTGCCGACACCTCTACGCGGGAGTTGTTCGCAGCATGGCACTGTACGGGGCCCCAGTCTGGGCCGACGCTCTCAGCGCTCGCGCAGTGGCATCGCTGCGAAGAGCGCAGCGCGCCATGGCACTGAGAGCTATCAGAGGATACCGTACGGTGTCACATGCGGCGGCCTGCGCTATCGCCGGCACTCCCCCGTGGGAGCTTGTGGCGCACGTTCTCGCGGCGGCCTATCGCGTACGGGTCGATGCAAGGGAGGGGGCACACAGATTGGCTCCAAGAGAGCGGGTTGCTGCCCTGGAAGGGGCACATGTCGAGATGTTCCGCCTATGGCAGGAGAGCCTGGGTGAGCCGGCCTCCGGAACTCTCAGGAGAACCGTTGAGGCATTGCTCCCCGTACTCAAGCCGTGGGCGGAAAGGAAGCACGGGTCGCTCACGTACCATCTGGTGCAGGTAATCAGTGGTCACGGCTGTTTTGGCCGCTACCTGCATCGGATTGGGCGTGAGCCGACCGCTCAATGCCATCACTGTGGCGCTGCTGAGGACTCAGCACAGCACACTCTTGAGGAATGTGCTGCCTTTTCCTCGCAGCGCACCAGTCTGGCTTCGTGTGTTGGCCCCGACCTCTCTCTACCATCTCTCATCTCAAAGATGGTCGAGAGCGAAGAGGCCTGGGATGCAGTGAACTCCTTCTGTGTGGAGGTCATCACACAGAAGGAGGAGGCAGAACGGGCCAGAGAGGAGGACCCAGAGGCAGATCCCTGCCGCCGGAGGAGATTGGGGCGGAGGAGGCGGCAGTTTGCCCGTCTTCTTCCTCCTGACGGTGACCAGCGGGACCCGGGCCGGGGAAGCCCGAGTCCTGCATTGCACAGGTCACCGCCAGTCGTCGATGCTCCTAATGCCCAGGAGCATCGCCGGCCTTCCCAGCTTGGGGAGGCGAGAGGGGCTCGCCGTAGGCGAGCTGACGCTGACGAGGTCATGGAAGTGTCCGAAAGGGTTCCCATGGCCTTGTCCGACAGCGGGGCGTCCCTCCCCGACGTATCCTCTTCGTCAGATGACGGGGAGGATGCGGCGGTGATGAGCGTTCTCGTGCCAAGGCGTTTGTGAGGGGGCATCGTTGGGTTTTAGTCGGTATGACGCGGTTTCTGGCTGGCACTCTGCCCCCAGGGGCCGCGGAGAGTCCGACATAACCCCGCGCCTTCCCGAGCGCGGGGTATGCGTAATGCATTTCCCAACGTAAAAAAAAAAAAAAAAAAAAAAAAAAGGGGCACGCAATCAGCCAGGCATGTATAAAAGTATTGTTATCTTTATATTTATTCTAAAATGTACGAGAAAAACACAATATTACTTATTAAAGTTATTTATTGCAATCGTTGTCTTTTTAATGTTCTTAATAAGTACTAAGTTTGGTTAAGTAGCATATAAAATCTTTTGTCTTAAAGTTTTTCGTAATATTATAACTTTTTTTCAATATAACCTTGGATAACAAAATATATAACAGTGTCATTAAATAGGTAACGTTTATGGCACGTAATACTTATGTACCTATTTTTTTAACACAACCGTAGTACGAGTTTAACTACTATAACAGTCTCACTGAGTAGCTTTTGAGGCGCCTATTATAAAAATTTAAAATTGCAGAAAATAACGCTTAGGAATAGAAATCTAACCTGATGTGACATAATCAACACCTTAGTAAGTCATGCACGATGATTTGTGCCTTTGACTACCTAATAAAAAATATTATCTATTAGTCTTTAGTTTACTTTACTAACTTTAGTTACTTTACTCACAAACAATATCAGTCTATAAACAGTCTTATTGATTAGCATTTTAGGTGCTTTGTACTTCATACCTAAAGAGACTTTGAAATGCATTTGTATTTCAAAGTCTCTTCAGTATAAAGTTACGATATTAGTTAAAACTTTTAAAGTTACGATAGTAGGAGTTATTACTCTTACTAATATCGTAACTTTAGAAGTGACATTTCTACAGCAAATTTGTATGTCATGGCACGGCGATTTGTGCCTTCGATTTTTGGTGCTGGCAAAATATATTTGATGTCCAGCCTTTTAACACCCGCTGTGTCGGGGAGAAGAGGATCAATAAATTTTTGCTGGGCCTTGCTCTTTAGCTTTAAAAAAGAAACGTAATAGTCGCACTCTTCATCATCGTCGATGACTTCTAATATTTGACCGACATAGTAAACATTATCGGTTTTTGATTTGAAGCGGACAATGACATAATCTTTGACAAAAGGCTGTCGTGGCAATCGAGGAAAGTCATCGCTCAAAATGATTTCGTCATTTTCGGAGTCACTTACATATCCTTCGCCACCGGAAGACGATCCGCTGGCCCGAAAGTCTTCATCCTCATCATTCGATGTATCGGAAAGAACTACTTGATTCTTTGGTTTTTTTGTTCGCTTAAATAAATCCTTCCGGGCTAGTTTGACTTTTTTAGTAGCTTTTTTTAGTTTGGTTTTTGTAATTTTTCTTTTTTTCTGAGCCAAGGCTTCATTTTCAGGAGTATCTGTCGCTATCATACTCATTCCACACTTTCTTGTTGCCTGTTTCTTTCGGGGTTCTGCTTTAATTGGTGGTCGGAATGATTGGGGTGAACTAAATTTACTTGGTCCAGAAACATCAATGTCAGCCTTTGAAGTGCTTGGCAGCACAGGAGTAGTAGCTCTGGTAGTATAAGATACAACAGTACCTTCAAATAACTTCTTTGAAGTGCCCGGTTTGACAGTAGTATTCGTGATCGTTATGGGAGTGTTTGATTCTACGGCATCGTGCTTTGGATTGTACGTGCATGATATTTCTGCATTAACAGCTTTGACGGAAGCTTGTTTCAGTGCCATGGGAGTAATTGTAGCTGCTTGGGAAATGGATTCGTCTTGTTCTAAGATCGAAGGAGATTCGCAGGCTAATGCTTCTGCGTCATCATCTTGATCAACTGAAGTCACTGGTGAGACTCGCCGATGATGTCTTCTGCGTCTGTGTCATCGTTATCTTCAACGGCAGGTCTGTCTGTTACACAGCTAGGCAGAAAGTCTATATCAGTAAATATTTGGTCATCGAACGGATAAATTCCACATTTTTTAAAAGCATTTATTATGTTCGATGGGGTCATTGATTTGAGGTAGGCTTGTCCAACGCATTCTGCGACATTGTATATTGTCATGCCTTTTCCAGGGTTGCGCATCATAAAAGAGTCGACCGCAGCATTGTAATAGACTTTAAATGGCCCGTGCAACCCGACATCCAACGGCTGCATTTTAGCTGTAGTGTGCGGGTGAAGAGTCAATACTGTGACTCCGTTAGCTTTCGCCAAATCAAGAGCATTTATAGACAGATGACTCTCATGATTATCCATAATTAGAAGCGCCGGATTATCCTTCGATGCCGATGAATACTTGATAAAGTGGCGCATTACATCAACGAATAGGTCAGCAGTCATCCATCCACTTGGGCTTGCTAATCCGAGGGTTCCTGGTGGAGCACCATAAATCATGTTCGGTTTGTAGTTCTTCCTCGGGAACACCATTACTGGTGGTAAAGATTGACCATGTGCATTTACGATACAGGCAGTAGTTACTAAGACTCCCCGCTCTGCACTCGTTACTTTGCAAACATTCCGTCCTTTGGGTGCCAATACCTTTTGCGGCTTTTGTACTGTGGTTGTCGATGTTTCATCCAGGTTGTATACACGACTGCCGTCGCCAAATTGGGGATGACGCTCATATACTTCTTTCAAATTTTTATAGAACCTTTCCACGTTACTTCTATTGAAAGCAGTTGCTCTAGCCAAGCTGCATGCTTCTGGTTTTCGTACCGATAAGTTTGGGAACCTTCTCTTAAACCCACGAAGCCAGTCACGTCCAGCCATCTCATTGACTTCCCATGTTTTGGGCATTTTAATGCCATTTATTTTTGCCATTTGATAGGCGATTCGGCAAGATTCTTTTGATGTGAGTCCAAAAAACTTGTCAGCACATTCGACTATGTAATCGTGAATGGTCAGCTCCTGTTCGTGGGTGAAAACCCTGTTTACTGCATAATTTGGCTCCAAACGCTGCATTTCACCTTTCTTAAATTTTTTTACGTATCTTTGTAGCGTTTGATATGGAATTGCGCATTCTTTGGCCGCTCTTCGAATACTATGTTGACACTTGACATGAAGGTCTATTGCGCGTTGCATTTGGGTAGCGGTGGTAGTTCCTTTCTTCCTTATGATCTTCGGTGTTCGACCCATTCTGAAATTTATAAGTGTAAATTTACAACATGTAAATGCAAATGTATAACCATTATGTTCATGATGCATTTCGTATTTTTGAGTTGCAGCATACAATGGGTCAGGTATGGCACATAATGAGTCGGGGTGTGTACACAATGAGTCAATGGCTCATTGAAAGCACAAGAGAAATGACCCATTGCGTGCACCCCCGGTCCCGAATTATTTGAGGTTATGTAGCTCCAAACAGAAACATGCAGCTGCTACTTAATCTACTGTAAAATAAGCTCAGATAAACCCTTTCTACGTGCAAGTTATTAACAAAGTAAAATGACTTAAAGAAAAAGCATGAGAAAACAAATTACTTACGTATTTTTCTTAGCATTTAGGTCACAAAAACGAAAAATTCTCAGTGACACGCGCGTTTCTTACCGAATCTTGCCAGCGACTGGGGAGGGAAGGGTGCGTTCAGAAACGTGCTCGTGCATGCCGAAAACGCGGAGCGGCAAAGTCGCCTTTCCGAGTTAGATGGGGTGGCTCATTGTGTACGTGTGGCTCATTCATGCCACCCCCACCCTAGACGTAATTTACACTGATTTCAGTAAAGCGTTTGACCGAATTGACCATTATATTCTTCTCTCTAAACTTGCTCTAATTTGTATAAGGGGTGATCTTATGAGATGGTTTGCTTCGTATACTAACAGGTCACAAGCCGTAGTCGTCAACAACTACATATCAGGATGGGTGCCCATCCCTAGTGGCGTACCCCAGAGATCCCAGGATATTAGGCCCCCTTCTATCTATTCAATATATTCGTCAACGATATCGGAAACTGTTTTAAATTCTCGAAATTGCTCTGTTTCGAGGATTACATGAAGATATATGCTAAAATCACGTCTTATGAGGATACCTTAGCCTTGCAGTTCGACCTAGATAACCTCAGTGACTACTGTACGAGAAATAGGTTGGATCTAAATCCCATTCAGTGCTTTTCGGTCGTTTTTTCACGCAAGTCTTGTATTGCAACTAATAAATATTCTATTAATAATCATGAACTTCAGCAATTGAAAACAATGCGAGACTTGGGTGTCATCCATGATTCAAAGCTTATCTTTGACTTTCATATAGCCGGTATCTTTGCGAAAGCCATGAAGTAATTGGGGTTCATAATGCGGTGCTCGGTGTGCTTCTCTCAGGTTATTTTTTTTTAAATATGCGAAATTTTTTAAATGTGCGAAGTCAGGTTGAATATGCCTCCCAAATCTGGAATCTTAGTAACCAAACATATATTGATAGATTAGAAAGGGTCGGATTTCATGTCGATGTATTCAACTGCAACAATGTGGATTTCTGTAGGCGTAAACTAGTGGATTGTTTGTATGACGGTTATCTTATTTAAGTATTCGAAGTTACAAAATGCTTTATCTTTTTTTAATTGTCTGCTGCTGTCAATTTCTTTTCCGATAAGTGTTGCTATTGATTGACTTAGATACAAAATTAAATTGTTTAAGCTGGATGTACTACATGTGGAAACCTATAATTAGCTTTTGGTTTTTTTTTGTTGTTATGTAAGTTGTTTTTGTTAAGCTGTTGTTTTTCCAGAAATATAAATAAATAAATTATTATTATTGCGTTATTATTCTAAGGGCTCTAAGTCAATTATAAATTATATCAAAGTAACTGTGTATCTGGAGCGTCGCGTCGGTGGCGCTATGGACTCGGCACTTGCCTTCCATTCGGTACAGGAGGTCCGGGGCTCGAGACCCGATGTACCTACATTTGTCTGACGCTTCTACATCAAAGGAAAACATCGCAAGGCAACCTGCATACATCTGTGAAGAAATTCAAAGGTGTGTGTGAAGCAATCCGCACTTGGGCCAGCGTGGTTGACTATTGCCTAAACACCCTAATTTAGGGTAAGCTCGAACCTCTCGGTCGGGACGTATATGAGCTGTGTTATGATGATAAACTGTGTATGTCTATTTGTTAGGTTTCAAGTCAAAACAGTCTTAAAACTTATAGAAGCGAAACAATAAAGGTCATGTAATATTTTTTAGATGAAAATATAGAGAAAATACATACAAAAGGAGGCCTTATTGCCAAAGCAGCAATCTCAATCAGGCAACTGATGTGTAGGGGAAAGAAAATAATAAAGTTTACCTGAGTTACCCCGCTCCAAGCTAACACAAACAATATTTACAAAGAGCCAAGCGCAAACTACTTTTATCTTCATTTTAACCAATTAGTATTGACAGAGCAGTATTATCTCAAGATACAATGTCTAATTGCATCGTTTTTATACCAGTGAACATACATGAATGTTTAATTCGGTGATAAAATAACAGTAATTGGCAATTTTACGACCTGCTAATTAATTATTTCAGCACATTAAATACTTTTTACGCTTAGAGACGTTCGTTTCCAGTACAATATCTTAGAATTTAGGCCTTGTCTATTTTTAGGGTTAAGATAGTAAGTTAAGCATTACAATAATGAACTCGTATCCTAATTGATGCTTTGTTTATGTGTGTATTTAGGTACCTTTACAGTATCGACATTCGTTAGTGAAGAGCTCGAAAGCGTTTTTTGTCTTGGTGGTCTGGTTTCTCGCGCTTCCAGCAATATTGATTTTTTATAGGTGAGTATTAAATACCTCCTTTCGAAGTCGATGTTAAAAATAAGTAACGTTGTTGAACACCGTATATCGTGGTTCCCTTATGTGTTTCCCGTACTGTGCCATTCTATGCGTTAATCACTAAAAAACGTTAACTGTTTTTTAGTGTAGTTACTGCAGGAGGGTTACCGAAGTATCCTTGTCCAGTCTAGTAGGTAGATACCAACTGTCTTTTATTTGAACGAGTACCTACACATGTAAATGAATCTACACTTTTCGGATTTACTCGCTTAAATTTGGTTTCGCGTATAGGGATATACCTATTTGGTGTTGAAAGAGTTGCCAACCGTCCCGTGTCAGGCGGGAGGTCCCGTTTCCAGGGCTCAAATAATGCGTCCCGCAACACATCTGTGCGGGACGCTAATTGTCCCGCTTTATGGTAAAGCCAGCCCAGTTAGACAAAAATTTATCACATACATAATTGTTTTGCTTTGTTTTGACGTCAATAAGTGCCTGTAAAGGCCTAAGTTGAATAAAGATTTTTGAATTTGAATTTGAATAAGTACTCTTTCAAAAATAAAAACTAATCGTGATTTTGCGGTCTATAATGACTACTTTGCTGGTCGCGCTGATGATGGCCGACAGCGCAGCGTAGCGCAGCTCTAGGCCGCCATAGTGCGGTCAGCGTGCAGCACTTGATGGACGAGCTGAGATAAACAGTGAGGACAGCAAGGGCTGTAATGATGGCCAAGCTGGAAGGCCTAGAGCGTAGCTAGGCTAGCTCGAGGCAATCATAGCGTAACCAGCGAAGCAGTCATTGTGGGCCAAGGCTTGTATAGTGCTTTACTCAAAAATGCAGCAAGTAATTTAAATAAAATAGTACATTGTTATCCCAGGGGTGAAAGTAACTTATTTAGTCCCGAGGCGGTGTTTGGCGCCCGAGCGTAGCGAGGACACCAACAGTTCGAAGGACTAAATAAGTCTTTAACCCGAGGTAAACTATGCTTTTCATTACGAATACAAGGAAAGTAAAAATGAAACAATGAATTAGCTAAAGAAAAAACGTATAAATTTTATTTTACATAAATCAACAACTTCTGCTTTAGCCCGCTTTCTCTTAATAAATCATGCGTTAACTTCATAGGTACCTGAATCAGATGAACACATTGTGTTAATTATATATACAACTAGCTGTGCCCGCGAACTACGTTTCGCCACCAAAATGCTTAACACAGTGTTTAGTTTTTCCCTCCATTTAATTACACAATGATTCAACTTTATTCTGCCTTTTTGAGCAGCGGCCATTTCGAAATTAGGACAATTGGGATGATGACTGAATTCTAATTTTCACATCTCGACATAAAATATTAAAATAGCGTAGACAAAGATGCAATCATGTGTAATTAGAATTAATATCGGCTTAGAAATACATAAGATAGAAGCATTTTAAGCTGTTAATTTTGAAGCGATTAGACAGGGAGATCCGACATCAACCGTGACGTCATCGTTGAGTACAGCCATATAAACTCCATGTAAAATGCCGTTTTGCTAGAAAGAGATGGAGAAAAATCTTTAATACTTTATATCTTGGTTGTTTTTATAGTTATTCGAAAACCGATTTTTTCTTTCTGTTTATGATATGAATGAACTGCTATTAAAGCAATAATTTTTTTTCATTCATCTAGCCTATTATCGTAGGTTCGCAACGCTCTAGGTACTCTTCAGGGCCTTTCATTTAATACCCATATTGCTGGGTGTAAAAAGGAACTTTTATCCGCCTTTTTTGAGAGACGGCCATGTTGAATTTACGTCAATGTTGCTACGTTCATAGTGCTCTACTGATCAAGGCCTTTCATTTGATACCCATATTACTGGGTTTGGAAACGAAGTTTTATCCGTTTTTTTTGAGCAGCGGCCATATTGACTTTTGTGCGATTTTCCTAGGTTCATGGTGCTCTACTCTTTAAGGCCTTTCATGTAATGCCCGTATTGGTAGGTTTGGAAACTAACTCTAATCCATCTTTTTTGAGCGGTGACCATATCGAATTTACGTCAATATTGCTAGGTTCATAGTGCTCTACTCATCAAGGCCTTTCATTTGATACCCATATTGCTGGGTTTGGAAACGAACTTTTATCCGCCTTTTTTGAGCGGCGGCCATGTTGTATTTATGTCAATGTTGCTAGGTTCATAGTGCTCTACTGACCAAAACCTTCATTTGATACCCATATTGCTATAGGTTTGGAAACGAACTTTGATTCACCTTTTTTGAGCGGCGGCCATGTTGTATTTATGTCAATGTTGCTAGGTTCATAGTGCTCTACTGACCAAAGCCTTCATTAGATACCCATATTGCTGGGTTTGAAAACGAACTTTCATCCTTTTTTTTGAGCGGCGGCCATGTTTAATTTGGGGCAATTTTCCTAAGTTCATAATGCTCTACTCTATAAGGCCTTTCATTTGATACCCATATTGCTGGGTTTGAAAACGAACTTTAATCCTTTTTTTTTGAGCGGCTGCCATGTTGAATTTAGGTCGATTTTCCTAGGTATCTAATGCTCTACTCTTTAACGCCTTTCATTTGATACCCATATTGCTGGGTTTGGAAACAAACTTTTATCCGTTTTTTTGAGCAGCGGCCATGTTGAATTTATGTGAATGTTGCTAGGTTCATAGTGCTCTACTCATCAAGGCCTTTCATTTGATACCCATATTGCTGGGTTTGGAAACGAACTTTTATCGGCAGCCATGTCGAATTAGCTCAACTTGGCTAGGTTCAATGTGTTTTAGGTCCTTCGTTCAATATCCATGTTCCTTGGGTGGTTGCAAAAAAATGTGATCCATCATTTTAGACATTAGGATCAAGAGTCCCATGTGTAACCCAGAATCATTGCAGCCAGATATGTTTTTAATAATCAATATAAATCAATTACTTTTAATAGTTTTAAATGGATGAAAGAGTTTGATTCCTTAGTCATAATGTAAAAAAATATACTTGAAAAGAGTATCATCACTTTTCAACATTTCAAATATTTCAAAAATTGTACAGATTTTGTGAAAATTGGTCAAGAATTAAACCAACCTACAAATATATTTGTGACGTGATATTGTCATAAAAATTGCTTTATACATTGGTTGTATGGCTTAATCCTTTTGCCTTACCACCACGGTAATACATGAGAAAAAGACAATTTAAACTTCTAAACTTCTTGGTTGGCGAAATCCATATGGGCACAGCCATTAACAGAAAAGATTAAATTTTCTTTGCACTATATCACAGACTTGTCAAAATAATTCCACGTGCGCCATGTTGATTTTGCATTGTTCGAAAATTTTATATAGTATTTTTTCACTAAAAATTAAAGTGAATTTAAACAAATGAAATTATGCCTAAATGTTCTTCCGGAAAATTTTAAGCATGTGGTGTAAGCCATATCAAATTCTGTCCAGTAGTTTCGGAGATCTTTCCGGATAAACAGACAAACAAACAAACATTTTTTTTAAACTATTCTATCGTGTTCTGCAAATGATTTTAAGGCGACCTTTGTATTTTTTTCTTAATATTTCGCAATTACAGATTTTTGTACCCCTGCGATTTTATTATATACTTTCAATTTTAAATACGATTAAGATAATTAATACAGAATCGTATCTCTTCAACTCCATTGCACCCATCAAGGGATGATGGTATTTTGCGTCCGCCATGTTGGATTTTGATATCGATGTTATTTTCGTAATCTACGACCCAAAAACCATGAAAACGACAATAATGTCGATATCACATTTTACCACCCCATTTCACCATATTAGGGGATGAATTTCAATAAAATACGAAACATGTTATCCATCGATTCTATTAACGAATGTTTATGCAAAATTTAAAGTAGATTGGATCAAGGAATCTAGTTGTCCCATACAAACTTTGACCCCCCTTTTCACCCCCTTAGGGGTAGAATTTCGGAAAATCCTTTCTTAACGGACGCCCACGTCATACAAAGAACACACCCTCCAAGTTTCAAGTCTCTACGATCAGCGGTTTAGGCTGTGCGTTGATCCGTCAGTCAGTCAGTCAGTCAGTCAGTCATTCAGGACAAAGTATTTTATAGGTATAGATATGTTATACAAATATAATTATCAGTTAATAAAAATTTCTGCCTTATAGGGAAGTATTAATAAAACTCTACAAATGGAAAAAACAAATGAAGATCGCATTGCCGCTCTCCCGCTTATTTAGTTTTTTTTTTCTGTGACCGGCCAGCTATTTAGACATTATTTTTCATTTTCATAATTTAAAAAATGGCAAATATTTTGCTCAAATCTATGTTATTTTAAAGAAATAGTTGAAAATAAATTATAATAAACTCATTTAAAAAATATATTCTTCAAATACTTAACATTATGTTATTTCAATTTTTCACTGCGCTGTAATTGAGTGGCTGTATAGAAAGTCGAAACATGGTTCAATAAAAATGTGAAAAAAGAACTACTTTCTTTTTTAAAATTTGACAGCAGCTGTCAGTTGAAAGTGATTCTCCCTAGGGCTGAAAAGTATTACTTTCAACCTGCTCCTCAGGCAACTTCAGACCTACTTTCAGAGTATGAGTAATGAAAAATATATTAATTAACTAGAAATTTAATTAAAATGACAATTATGAAAAGTTAACGGCAAGGTCGACTTTGCTCAAACCAGGTTGTCAAAATAATGACCACATTACATGCATTTTTGAGCTTTAATTACTGATTAATATTTAGTGGTGTTATAATTATTATTTTGTAATAGCAGAAAGTTTATTTTGTTAATTTAATCTATACTTACTAATATTATAAAGCTGAAGAGTTTGTTTGTTCGTTTGCTTGAACGCGCTAATCTCAGGAACTACTGATTCAAATTGAAAAATTATTTTTGTGTTGGATAGTTCATTTATCGAGGAAGGCTTTAGGCTATATAATATCACGCTACGACTAATAGGAGCTGAGCATCAATGACAAATGTTGCAAAAACGTGTAAAAAATATACGGCGAAACGTAGTTCGCTGGCACAGCTAGTTTTAAATAAAAGTGATTTAATTTATATTTCGTTTTTTTCTCGTTTCTGCACATTTGTAGGCAGGTCCCGGTTTTTTTGGCCAAGTCCCGCATAAAAATTTCTAATGTCCCGGATAGCTGTGAATCTCCAGACAGCGTTGGATAGGCAACTCTTTGAAACGTCGTCGGCTTAAATAATTAAAATGTTTAAAACCAAATATCGTGTTAGTTACACTATTTATAACTCAAGAGCGGCTGAACCGATTTGGCTGAAAATTGGTGGGGAGGTAGCTTAGAACCAGGAGACGGACGCAGGATAGCTTTTATCGCAGAAATCACCCCTTAAGGGGGAGAGAAGGGGGGTGGAAGTTTGTATGGGGAATGAATAACCACTGAACCGATTTAGATGAAATTTGGTATGGAGATACCTAGTTTGAGTTGTGGGGAAGGATAAAGGGTGTGGGGGGGGGGGGGGGGATTTGTAAAGGGACTCAATAAAGAATTTCCACGCAGACGAAGCCACCGGCAAAAGCTAGTACACGAATAAATCAGAAAAGTATAGTTGCATTTAAATTAATAGGTATCTGCTAATTCAAGTCTCAATCGTAAAGGCTATTCCTCTGTGAGTAATTCATACATAACTGACCAAGCGACCAGTTCAATACATAGTTACGTAGGTAGGTATTATTTGAAAATTAAATTGACTGAGGTACCTACCTAATAAAGGATTTAAAATATTAAATTAATGGTTATAGCAAAAATATAATACATCGATCTAAGTATATTTCTAAAAATTTATTTATAAATAACATGTTGCAAGTTACCTATGTCTCATAATTTTAAGAGATAACAGCCTTTGACCTCACAATTACATTATTCAACGTCATCTGCAAAAACATTGATCGAATATTAGTAATATTACAAAGTAGATTATTAACAGAACCTATAGCTATTCTTTTTGGCAATGATAACATGCGCAGGAAAGAGCTGATTTAAATATCAAATTTCTTTCTCCATCCAAACAGAGAACTTTGACAGGGACCTGCAACAAAAAATAAACAGTGATTCATAAAGTTGTAGTAATATTTAAATAGGTTTTGGAAAATTTCAAACTAAACCACATTCGCTTTGGTTCACTGTGGGACTAATTTCGAAATCGCAAAAGATATTCAAAAGTCAAGCAAGACAACTGTTTTTGTTGGCTAGACGGCGAGCGTGTGTGGGGCTCTCCCGGTAGAGTGCCAGGCCTACCCAATAAAACCCCCCGATGTTCCCCTGCCCTGATGAGCGCGCTAGCTAAGGTCCACACTGTGACATGACACCACTACCCACGCGCCCGGGTAAGCCCGACCCACTGGTCGGGCTATCGCCAAGGGAGGATTGCCCGAGAACACCAGGGCAATCCCCAGACGGAGGGACTTACGGCGGCGTGCACGCAGGCCTCACGACAGGGTCATCAGACATGAGGTACGGAACCCTAAAAATGTAGCGGTCAGTGAAGTTTGATTTGTTATCAAAAAGACATTTGAAATTGTCAATAGTTACGGAAGCAAAGTCTAAAGAAATCAATAACTTTTTAATTTCTCATATTCTGAAAGTAGACCATTATTATAATTGTTTATATCTAAGTATAAGACTGAAATTATACAAAGCGGCCCTAGGACCAACTAAAATTAAAAAAAAATACAAAAAATAAAAACCGACTTCAAAAACACTCATCATCATCATCATCATTTCAGCCAATAGACGCCCACTGTTGGACATAGGCCTCCCCCAGGGATCTCCATACCGATCGATCCTGCGCCTCCCGCATCCAGCGGTTTCCCGCGACCTTCACCAGATCGTCGGTCCACCTTATGGGGGGCCTACCAACGCAGCGTCTCTCGGTACGCGGCCGCCACTCCAGGACCTATCCGCCCCAACGGCCGTCAGTCCTGCGAGCTATGTGTCCTGCCCACTGCCACTTAAGGTTTGCAATTCTTTGGGCTATGTCGGTGACTCTAGTTCATCTACGAATCTCTTCATTTCTGATGCGATCGCGTAGAGAAACCCCGAGCATAGCCCTCTCCATTGCCCTTTGAGTGACATTGAGCCTTCTGATGAGACCCATTGTAAGTGGCCACGTCTCAGTTCCGTACGTCATCACTGGCACGTTTGTGGCAACACGCACGAATTGAAGACTTTGGTCTTAAGACGAATATAAATATAGACGAATATTAAATAGTCAGTGACCACCACTACTAGCTGCGACAAATATCGCTTCGCGTCCTGAGCGATGCCAATACCCTGTGAATTGTGGATATACAGGAGTAAAAGAAGCAGCACCATAGTCACCACAACTAGAAGAGTAGGTACATGCTCTGTTGCAGCAATAAGTCAGCAGTCCCTGAAAATACTGACGATTGCACACATCATGTGAACGGCAGGGGCAGTGACTCTCGCCTAAGTTACAAGTAGCAGCAGCAGAAGTAGTAGTAAAAGATGCAGATTTCCCACAGTTAGCACTTGAGCTATGTGCTCTTGATCGCGTTAAAATCATATTTAAGTTCACGTTATACTTCAAATACAATTAAAAAAATATATGCTTACAAAGTTCAGTGTTAAAATGCGTTAAAAAGAAATGTTCAAAAATCTATCGATAAAATAATCGACAAACGCACAACACAAAATTTTGAAAAAGTTTATCGAAAGTGCATTTACATCACTATTTTGTTGAGAAGACGTTGTCATGGCAACGTGAAAAATAATAATATACTCAACAATAACATCTCACTGTTTTAAAGCAAAAAGCCAACAAAATGTTCTGAAATATTATTTTATTAATACCATTCCCCCTCTAAAAAGCTTATATTATTCACTGAAAACAGTGAATAAAAAGCACTTTTAGTCACTATTTTGGTGTTTGAATTTAGAACACAAAAGATATATTTGACCTTTATTTAAATGCTTTACAACCTACTTGCAAAAATAATACTCGATATACTACACATATGAAACTACTACATCCTGTAGGCTGAACGAAACAAAAACAAAAACGAAAAAAAAAAACAAATGAAAAAACGATGCTAACCCACATAAAAAATTGCCCCCATAGATTAGAAACGTCGCGGGCGCCCCTAAATTTTACACAAAATTTGTACCGACTCTGAATAACTCTGAATAATTCTTAACTCACAAACCAAAATTCTGTCATACAATGGTGTCGATTCTGAAGCACAACTTACTAAACTAAACTAATTTGACAATACTAAAAATAAAGCCGTCACTTTTAATCCTTTAGAGAAAAACAGAGATGGCAATAGTTTTAATCCTGTCAAATTAGTTTAGTTTAATAAGTTGTGCTTCAGAATCGACACCATTGACCGTTTTTCGACTGGGCTGGGCGGCGCGGGCGGCGCTAGCGGCGGCCATGTACCGGCGCGGATCGCGGCGCCAAACCAATATAGGCTGGCCATACATTCTGACTGATGATCAGGGTTGTTTTTGGGTGATTTGCCTTCTCTCTTATAGCCGTAACAGACGATCCGATTTGGTTGGAGCCAACCGCCCGACCCCAACCAAATTGGAACGTGTGTACGGCTATCGGCCCGACATAATTATTATTAGCTTGTTGGATGCTCGACGGCCCGATCGCTCATCCGACAAGTAGGGACACGACCAAAAGGCAAAAGTATCGATACTATGTGGTTTAATTTAATTATGTGTGCTTAAAGTAATAAATTAATAATTTTAGTAAACTAAAATGACTCGACTGCTGTCCTGCCAAACCACAAAGTAGAGAAAAAAATATGTTGCAAAAATGTTGTTTTACTTTTTGTTTGTGTTTTAACAGGGCAACCGTGTTTCATTATTTATTTATTTTCGCACGTTTAGTTACGCATTGTACAGTAAGCTCTTTGTCAAGCTATTTGACCTTGGGATCGTTCTTTTGTCCCTTGTAATAGTGGCGGTATTCGTAGTGTCAATTTAAAGCTTGAATAGAAGCCTACTGTACATCCTGCTAGTTTATTATTTATATAATCAATAACAGACATTACCCTATTTATGACTACCTACCTAATATAATAAACTTTAATTTGTGAATTTACAGATGCTTTTTTATTATTGTTTATACACACCTACTTAATTTGTTGCTGTTTTCAAGTCACTGACTGACGTTGAAGTACTCTACACTTTGAATTTGAAGTATTGATACTTTTCTTTCGATATTTTTACGAGTACGATAATTTTTTAATCTATAGGTATAGGTCTTATTTTAGGTATCTGTGTGTCTGTGTATCTGGCTGGATGTCTGGCTGTGGTTTCATAGTTCCCAAACGAATGAAACGAATGGTCCTATTCAGTGATACAATACAAGGCATCCGACGGCGATGCCACATGGAGGAAAAGTACATTAAATACCGTAGATATAACTTTGCGGAAAGAATTCATAATTTTAAATTCAAAAACAAATCCAACCGCATTCAAAGACTGCTAAATAATCACCTGTCTGGGTCGGGATTTTTATGATACCGATCGATAGAGTCGGATCACAGGAAATAAAT
This sequence comes from Schoenobius gigantellus, assembly GCA_963935595.1. NCBI lineage: Eukaryota > Metazoa > Arthropoda > Insecta > Lepidoptera > Crambidae > Schoenobius > Schoenobius gigantellus. The sequence continues at coordinate 39,519,182 of OZ012541.1, read as the reverse complement.
ATTTCTAACAAACATTACCTCAAAAAATTAAGGACAACCATGAAATCTATCTGTAGCAATTTATTTATTCTTTATAAACAAATTTTATAAACTTTATAAAATATTAACAAAGGTGTTAATTTATTTGAGTTTCGCAAAGACAAATTATGTTTTTGTATTGGCCAAAATAGTATTTTGTATCGATATCGATATAGGTACATAATACTTTTTAGGGCATCCCTAATGTTGGATTGCCAACCGCGTCGGACCGTCTGTAGGCGCGTCGGCTCCTCATTTGGTTGGATCACGTTGGATTCAACCAAATTGATTCGTCTGTTAGCACTATTAAGTGTCGCGTTGTTCGAATGAGATGCATGCATGTTCGAAATTTAAAAATGCAAGATGGCGGCCCGCACAAAATGTCAACTTTCCAAAATAGCTAAGATCGTGAAGGCATTTGGAACGCGTGATCATGTCGCTCTTTTACTTGCCTTTTACTCGGATTGTAATAGGCGTTCCGAGCCGTGTTTGCGACCGAAGAGACGTGTGATTTGCGCCTAGAGCCTAGACTTAACTCTAGTGCCAAATCGATCCCTCTTGTGCACTTCTTTCTCATCTTGTGTGAAGGTCGGGAGGAGAGTGTTGGGGTCGCACTTTCGCAGTCTCGCTCCCGAAGCCATTCCGCATATTAAGGCTTGAAATGCTTCAAGTATCCTGCTGCAGGTGGTGTGTTTTACCTGCAACGTCGCCCGTAGTGTCTCTACATACTAGTAGTAGGCGTTGACTAGGTCGTCTCCATCTCGGTCAGATGTTAGTCTTGGCGGCGGTCTCACCCTATCCATGTCAGCTAGTGTGGTCTTTGTGGTTTTATGTAGGGAGGGTGCCTTATTTTTGGGGTTCGTGTTCTGTGCTGTCACGCACCTTAGCCCCCGAGGATCTACGTGGCCCAGGGTGGCACATATTCCCCTGACGAGGTCGTCTGTCGGGGATGGCCTTTGAGATTGGAGGCGTCCCCTTTCATGTTCCTCCTGCACCACCTCCTCATGCCGTCTTTGAGCCCTTGCTGAGCCGCAATCCATCTGGTCGTCGCGTGGAGTCTGCTCTCGATGTTTGATTAAAAAGATTCAGTCGTTAGAATCCTTCACTTGCTAGTGATTCATCTATGGCCCTCGCTTGAAATCCGTCTTTTATTCACTAGTTGCATAATATACTATTAGGTACCTACACTTTTAAACAGTTTTTTTAAATACACTGCTGCATCGAAGACTGACCGTTCACGAAAGACGTTATACAAACCACGACTGCAACACTATACTCGGCAACAAAACGGAAACATCTCAGTTTATCTCAAAGAAAAACACTACCTAATTAATTACACACTTCGGCCCCACGTTGGGCACCACAACTAGAAGAATGACGAGCGACGAGAGACTTAAAAATAGTTAAGTATTTCATTATTGTTATATTTGTACTGATTATTAAATCATTGTTATTTTACTTTAGCTACCTTAGATATCGTCGCAATACCTACACAGTAGATAATACATAGGTATCATATTTTAAGGGGAAATTGATATTGTTAGTGTCATCATAAGCGATATTAGTACAGATCGCGCGATCATAGTGGGCAGACCCTCCATGGGTCCTTCGCCTTACAATTACAAAGTACACTTACGTCCTCCGACTCCATGATGTTGCAGCATTGGGCCAGCGATGTGACCGGGTGCCGCTTGAAGCCGAGCATGATGCTGGACAGAGACCACGACTCACAGTACCCGCGACACGCGTTCGTCGTGATCTTGAATTCTACACACTCCGGGATGCTGATAGTCCTCGTGTGGCCTAAAAAAAAACATTTCATTTATTTACAAAGAGGATTTTATTTCAACATCTACCCAATTGTGAAAATGTACTACTAGAATTAAAATCCTAAATAGATTTTAAGACAATTAAAATTTTGCACCTTCTGCAGCAGGGCCTAATACGCGTGCCTACCTACCTACTAACGGAGTGAAGAAACAATAAATCGACTATTAGTGAACTTTGTTAACCTATTCGATGACAGCCTGGTTTCCGCCAAGACTCTGCAGCAGCTACGGCAACCCAAAGCAGCAGTAGGCAGCGTCTAAGAGGCATTGTGTGGATGGAAGGCTGCCTCTGTAACATGACTGATGTTGAAAAGATTATTTTTATACGCATCCAAGATATCAGAACTGCAGAGATTGTCAACAATGTTTCGCCCTTTAGTGTGTAACTCATGATCGTATTTAATTTTAATAGTAAATTGCATTCATCACTGTTTTATAAAAGACAGTCGTCACAGATTCTAGTATTGTCGCCGCAATTACAATTAAGTTATTTAGCAGAAATGTTGTTTGTTATTTTTGAGTTGTACATAGACTTAGACCCCGCCACTGGTAAATTTACGTCTACTAACGGACTGATTGATGTAGACCAACTGAGTGACTACTATTATATCTACGCTTGAATAGACTTTCAGCCTAGCAAATATCTACCTATGTATTAAATTGATTTACTAGATGAAAATAAACCCCAAAATGTTCGTTTTCACTGAGGTGAACTGAGGAGGTCTTAGTACAGTCGGACTGACATCTAACTGCGAGATTTGGCCGTGACCTAGTTGCTCGTCTGGGGGTTGAACTTGGAGATCCCGTTCTAGATAAATCCAGCTTTCCTAGACGATATCCCAACTTGTCAATACTACCTCCACCGGGGGCGGAGAGTTTTTCAGAGGGAGATCTGAATGTAAGTTTAGTATTATGCCATCTATTTTTATACTAAACTTCTGTAGAAATGTTATATGAATGAATTGACATTGAATTTTTAAGGGCAATTGGAGAAGAAATGCCTGTGCAACAATCGAGTTACCCAACAGATAAAAAAAATTCGCGTCGATTAGATACCTACTTATATTTTTTTTAATGTTGCCGATATCTTACTTTGCGTTATTTTAAGTAAAAAAATAAAGCGATCTGCCCTTGTTATTGAACCCTGCATATGCTAATGGGGATAAGAACTGTCGTCATAGTAGCAATGTCGTCAACCTCTCGTCTCATAGAACAAATCTCATGCAAATTCAAATAGCTATACTTAATTATAAATGGGCTGTGACAAAGCTGTGCGTAGATAGGTCCTTTACAGTGTTCCGTACCACTTCCGTACGTCTGACAGAATTGAGATATCGACGGTGGAAAGCATGTGGAAAGGCTACTTTGCTGATCCGCCATTTGGCAATTTTAAAGGAGAGCGATTCAAAGTTTGAAAATTTAGAAAAAAAAATCGTATAAAATCTATTCATGGTTCGAATGGCCTGAAAATTTGAAATTATACCTAAAATGGGTTTGTCACAGATAGGCCAAAAGAAATAATTAAAAAACATTAGGGGACAAAGTTTAAGTGGCGGTTCAGCAAAAAACGCTCGGAACTGCTGCAAGGCTAATTTTCTGATAGGACATTGTGGATCTCATATTGTTGCTGCACTTCTTGCTTAAGGACCAAAAATATGAAATTCGTATCAGAGCAAAATGTCTTATCTCTATGGTTATTCAGAAATGTCGCAGGCATATATTGCTGCTATTATGAAAAAATCCAAAAAAAGACTGATAAGAAACTCTGAACTCCCAGCGGAAGTGTCAAGTGACTGCCGCGGTGTTCGGTTGTTTTTTGGCATAATTGAGTTTTTTTTATTTAAATTCTAGATATTGTGCACCATTTTCATGTAAAAATTGTAGATAGGTAGTGTTCATAAGTAGTTATATGTAAATTCATTCCGGTAAGTGTATATTATTTTAGATTTTAGTAGATATATTTGATTTTGTAAAAACAAAAGACGGTGTGTGATGGCGGAATTTTCAGGCGGAGGTATTCCGCCTGATATATCGTCATGTGAGGTAGGTGCTAATGAGGAATGTTGGTCCTCTATAGCATCATGCTCTTCTGAAAACAGTTTGACCACTCTAGTTTCCGACAGTGAGGTAAAGTCTCTGGGTTTTTCTGTCAAAGGGGAAAAAAGACCCAGGCCCAAAGAACGGATGCCAAAAGGCAAAAGATCGAAAAAAGTAATTAGAGAAGATAGTTCCTTGTCTATCCCTTTGGGACAGCAGGAACCTGTTTCACAGGATTCCTCTATCCCGCCAGGACAAAATCAGACTATTGATAGTGAGCAAACAGAGGTTAATAGTTTAATGAATGCCATTTCTGGATCGGTTGTAGATACATCAATTACACAGCAAAGTCATGTGCTTGCGGAACGTCAACCCATTGGTCGCCAAAATTATTGTGCATCAGACAAAGGTCCATTTATTGTCCATATACAGAAAGTGGTGGACGATATGCCTGCCTCTATATTGAATGCGGTAGCTTTTGGTCGGCTTCTGAAAAGATTATGTGTCAAAGACATTGTTGATGGTAGTCTTCAGAGAATTGGCAGGAATAGAGTGTCAGTTGCTTTTGCTACAGCTATGACTGCCAATAGCTTCATCTCCTCTGGTGGTGTGGAGGGATATAAGTCATTTATCCCTTCATTTAGTACCACTAGGATGGGAGTGGTGAAGGGTATTCCATCTGAATGGTCATTGGATGAAGTGATGGAAAATATTTCAATACCTCAAGGTTGTGGTGTTGTTACCAAAGTAAGAAGAATTAACTTCAAAACAGAGGTTGATGGTGTTACAGTGTGGAAGCCTTCTCAGACATGTGTGGTTTCATTCGATGGTCAAGTACTTCCATCACGAATTTATATTTGCTATAACTCATTACCAGTTGCACAGTATTATTATCCCACTATCCAGTGTTATCAGTGTTGTCGTTTTGGACATACAAAGTCCCTGTGTCGCTCTAAGCCACGGTGCTACAAATGCGGCGATGGTCACACAGGTGATTCGTGCCGTGTTGAGGAAGATTCTACATATTGCTCATCATGTTCTGGTTCTCATTTCGCTACCAATAAGAAGTGCCCAGAGTATGACAGACAACGCTCAATTAAAATGTCAATGGCAGAGAAAGCTATCTCTTACATAGAAGCCTGCAAGCTACATGCTCCTGTTAGGTCGCTATATAGTGACATTCTGACTAAGAGTGTGGATCCTTCTATTCCCCGTATTACCAAATTCCCTGAGAAAACTTCATACAAAAAAACTATATCCATCCGCCCTAAGGCACCTCCTATGAAGGGTGTTGGCTATGACAGAGTTTCTCATAATAATATCATTTCTATCCCTAAGTTGCCTAAGGGTGCTCCTGTCTATGAAACTCATAGTGTTGAGTGTAATTCGTCTCCATCTGTAGCTGAATTGATCCAAACTCTTATTAGTCTTCTTTCTTCATTTTCATCCTCACCGTCCAACGTTGCGAATATTGTTAGTAATTCTGTTCAAAACTTAAGTGATGGATCAAGTTCCATCTAAACTAATCCAATGGAATTGTAGAGGTTTAGTGTCTAAGAAGTCTGAATTAATTTATTTATGTTCTAAATTTAATCCTTTAATTTTGGCTTTATCTGAAACATTTTTAAAACCTTCTTTTTCTTTTCCTTTTAAAGGTTATCATATTTTTCGTTATGACAGGGCTGATGGGTATGGCGGGGCCTGCCTGTTAGTCAGCAATAATGTAATTTTTGCAAATATTGTAAATATTCCTTTTCCCTACAGTCATACAGATTTTTCCATTGTTTGTGTTAAAGTGTGTGGTATCTATTATATTTCAATCTATATTCCTTATCCCTCCTCTCTTATTCTTTGTCAGCTTGAAAGGTTACATTAGAGTGCCCTGTGATTGTTATGGGTGACTTTAATATTCATAATAATTCATGGGGCTGTGAAAAGAATGATGATTTATCTTTTGAGTTTTTGAATATGTTGGATGTCTGTGGTCTTTGTCTTCTTAATACAGGTTCTGCTACACGTAGAACCAAGCCTAATGAGTTCTCTAGTGCGGTTGATCTTTCTTTTGTTTCTCCGTTTTTGGCCCCTGATATGACATGGGATGTTCTTTCTTCGTCACATGGAAGTGATCATTTCCCTATTATTCTTAGTCTTGCTGTTGCTAAGCCTCATAAGCGAAAGTTGCAACCCCTGCTTAAATATAGTGTTAATAGTAATACTGATTGGTTTAGTTTTTCTAGTGTGATGTCCTCTTTATCTGCATCTCTTCCTATTGTCAATAACTTAAATATTAATTTGTGCTGTCAGAAACTAACTGAAGTATTATTATCTTCTGCTGATTCTGCTTTGTCAGTAAGATCTGTAATTTCGAAAGGTTTCCCGCTACCTCCTTGGTGGGACAGGGAATGTTCTGCAGTTATCCACCGCAGGAAACTGGCAGAGCTCGCATATAAGTCTAATATGTCTGATGAAAACTTTTCAGTACTTTCTGATATTTCTCTGGAAGCTAAAAAGTTGTTGAGAGAAAAGAAAATGAGTGGTTGGAGGAAGTATTGTGAAACTATATTGCCTGAGACTCCATCCTGTTTAGTTTGGAAGCAAATTAAAATATTCCGACGATCTTTTACCCATAATTCTATTTCTTATCCAGACTCAGATGAGTGAGTCGATATGTTTATGGACAAGCTTGCTCCTCCTTTTGTTCCCAACTTTGATGACTTACCAGAGTATTCTCAGCCGTCTTCTTCTGTGTCTAGCTCTTATTGTAATCCCTTTACATTGGAAGAGCTTAAATTTGTTCTCTCTTCTATAAAAGATTCATCCCCTGGTATAGACGGTATTCCTTCAGTATTCCTTATTCTTTTATAATTCATGCTAGTCCCAATATTCTTGAATACTTTTTGTCATTGGTTAATGTTTGTGTTGAGTCGGGCATTCCACCGGACTCTTGGAAGACTCAGATTATAGTTCCAATATTAAAGCCTGGTAAAGATGCTTCTTCTGTAAATAGTTATCGTCCAATTGCCATGTCAGTAACACTAGCTAAATTAGCTGAGCACTTAATTAAGAATAGGCTTGAGTGGTTTGCTGAACATAAGGGTTTATTGTCAGATGGCCAATTTGGATTTCGTAAGGGTAAGAGTTGTTTAGATAATTTGTCGCTTTTGGTTTCAGACATTCGTTTATCATTCGCAAAAAAGGGGTTCTGTGTGGCAGCCTTTTTGGATATTAGCTCCGCCTATGATAACGTTTGTTTATCACGTTTAAAATTTAAATTATTGCATATAGGGATTCCACCAAAATTTGTTCATTATATATTTAATAGTTTTTCGGGTCGGTCTATTGTTGTTAGAACGGACAATAACAGTGTTAAATGTAGAACTATTTATAAGGGCCTTCCGCAAGGTTCCGTTTTAAGTCCTTTGTTATTTAATTCGTATACTGCTGAGCTTGAGAGTCAAATTGTTTCACCTCACTGTCAGTGTCTTCAGTATGCTGATGACATTGTCGTGTTCTCGCCTGGTTCGTCTATTGATTCTTGTACCAATTCAGTTTCTAAGGCTTTATCTTCCCTCTCTCTCTGGATGTTGGATAACAGCCTCCAAATTGCTCCAGAGAAAAGTTCTATAGTGATCTTTTCCCGTAAAAGGTTACTACCTAGGGTTGATATTTGTTTGAATGGTGTTAGGATTCCAACCGTTAGCAGTGTTAAATTTTTGGGTGTTTTTTAGATTCTAAATTATTGGGTGTTCAGCATATTGACTATATAATTAAGAAATGTGAAAAAAATCTTAATATTTTGAGATGTTTAGCTGGGGTTTGGTGGGGTGCTCACCCTTATTCTTTAAAATTGGTGTATAATGCTTTAGTGCGTAGAGTGATAGATTATGGTTCATTTCTGTTAAGTCCTTGTAGTAAAACATTGCGGTCAGCTCAAAACTTAATACTTAGGATCCCAGAACATCATACAAAATTTTACGACGGTTCATTTGCAGTGCAAGCTGCACGACTGTGGAATTCGCTACCGGTGTATATTAGACAAGCCAAGACATTGAATAAATTCAAAACGCTTGTTAAGGAGTACTATCTGTCGCAATCATGCAATTAGTATTTCCACCATTATTTATATTTGTAGCTTATATATTTTTCTATAATTTTATATATTTATTATATTATGTATATTCATAGTTTTATGTATCTAATAGTTATTTTTATATTCATTGATGCTGTGCACATAATCTACTCTTATTTCATTGTCATCCATGTCCACCCTAAGGTTGTCTGGAAGAGATCGCTCTTAGCGATAAGACCGCCTTTTGTACTCATGTTGTTTTTTTTTGTCTGTAATGTTTGATTTGTAATGTCCATGTGTGCAATAAAGATTATATCTATCTATCTATCTATCTATCTATCTAAAATTTCAATGAAGAGGCTTGATTGTATCCAATCTCGTGCTCTGAGAATACGCACGCCCATAAATGCCTTGCAGGTAGAATGTGTAGATCCCCCTTTGTGTCTTAGATGACAATTTTTGTCAGATAGGTTTTTAATACAGAGGTGGCAATTTACTGTACATCCAATTTTTGAAAAGCTAAGGGAGTTATCTAAATTTTTTAACTTTTTATCTTGGACTGATGAAAATGTCCCTTGTTTAGTCAAAAGTTTTGTAAAGATTTGTAGACTTAAAAATCCTACCCATAATAGCCTCAAGATCCCGCTTTTTATGCATGACTTTGCTGTGGTAGTTTATATTCCAACCATTTTAACAAATTTTGGCATTGAAAAGGATGACAAGTTTGCTCCTAGGAACTTTACCCGTATTATGAATGAGAAGTGGTCTGGTTGGCACTCTATTTACACTGACGCATCTAAGTGCGACCCCTTGGGTTGTGTGGGTGTCGGTATTTATCACAAGGACTATAACACTCATCAAATGGTAAAGTGTCCTCCGGAAACTTCTGTATTCACTGGAGAGGGTAGAGGAATTCTTGAGGCAGTGAATTATGTTTTACTTTATAAGCTAAAATATTCCATTATATTTACTGACTCCCTGAGTAATTTTTATGTCTTACAGTCTAATCCGTTTACTGGTAGAGGTTCTTCATTGTTGTTCCATATAAAGCAGAAATTATTTTTATGCAAGTCGCTGGGTTATGCTGTAGTCTTGGCTTGGATTCCTGATCATAGCGGCATATTTGGCAATGAAAAAGCTGATCACTTTGCTAAGACTGCAGTATTACGTGGTGATATTGTTCCTTTTATGAATTACAGTCAAGACCTTTTACTTATTCCAAAACAGCAATTGTTTAAATCCTGGTCACGGCTTTGGGCTTCAAGTAGTAAATATAAAGGTTTTCGCTATTCCAAAATCCAGAAAGATATTCCACCCAAGCCTTCGTTTTATAAGTTATATGTAAATAGATATATTTCCGCCACAATATGCCGACTTCGTTTTGGTCATTGTTGCACAGCAGTGCATCTTAAAAAATTAAAGATTTTAGACTCTTCTTTATGTAAATGTGGTTTGGCAGAAGACTTAAATCATATATTTTTTCATGCCCAAATTATGATCGTTCTTCTTTCATTGACTCACTCTTAGAACATTCCTATCCATTTCCTTCTCATATTGACATTTTGCTCTCATCTTTGAATCTATTTGTAGTTAGTATTATTGGTGATTTTATTATTAAAAATAATATTAAGCTGTAGGTTATTGTGTATATAGTTGTGTAAGTATTTCGTAGTTAGGTTATAGTGTATCTCTTTTTGTTTTAGAGCTCCTTAACAATCATCAGAATCATTAGTCATCATTGGTGAACAATTCTTTCAAAATTTTTGTTTCGTATCTATCTTTCACTTGACGCTGGCATAATTAACAAATTGCAATAAAAGGGGATAAAAAAAACTCCCAGCCGTCCTGAAAATTTGGTCGGCAAAATGTTTCTTATTTTTGAGCATATTTTAAAATGTAAGGATTTTACAATAAAATTACCATAAAAATCAATTAGTAACCACTTACTAGCTTTGTCAGCTTACATAATTATTTCTTTGTGAGTATTATTAAGTCTTTTGATCTTATTAATTATGAAATATTTATATTTTTTTATTAAACTAATAACTAAAACAATCATGATGCAAAACAAACAAGGAAAACGGCCCTCAGTACCCAGCCGTTCGGTAAGAACCGACTACGGTCGCGGCCGGGAGCCCTGCCGGACAGAGGGTGCTAAGTAAGAATCTCTGGGAAAGACATGCTACCTAAAGACGATATTTTTGGCTACGTATAATGTTAGAACGCTGCTTTCAGAAGAACGTTACTGTGAACTAGAGTCTGAAGTTTTAAACAAAATGAAGTGGGATATAATGGGACTAGGTCCGATGAAGAGGTGAAGAGCTGGTTAAATTATACGCGAACAATTACTTTACTATAAGGGTTTAGAACATAGCTTGGAAGGAGGTGTAGGTTTCCTAAAGTTTCCCTATTATACTTCCGTGGTTTACATACTGCGCGAAATAAGTGCAGTCTCACAACGTGTAGCATATGCAATATTCCAACTAAACAAGCGATACAAATTAAAAATCGTTGAAGTGTACGCGCCACATCAACACATGGAGACGAAGCAATAGACACATTTTATGGTGATATGAATAAAGCTATGGTCGAGCACCCCTGCTTTTATAAAATTGTCATGGGTGACTTCAACGACAGGGCTGGGAGCTGTTGTGAAGGTGAAACATGGTCTGGGTTAGAAATGCCAGAGGAAAAACACTGATTAATTTTCTAGAACAGCATAAACTTTATGCAATGAATACTTTCTTCCAGAAGAAAAAAACAGCGCTTATGGACTTGGAAGAGCCCAGATGGAAGAATCTTTAATCGCTTTTGTTTATTGTTCAAGTACATATTATATATATATACATTTCTGAGGTACAATATACTTAACGGAAGCCTGAATGGCTTATATGCTAAGCATGAGAACAAATCTACTACATCCTAGGTAACAAGAAATATATGTTCCAGGATGTGGATGTTGTGAATCAGGTTAATGCTGAAAGTGACCACAGAATTCTGAGGGCCAAATTAAAGTTAAACTTTAAATTAGAGCACCGCAACTTAGTGAGATCGACATCTTCTATGATGGACAACACTTAGCTGGTCGCACATGAACGCTTGTATCAAAGGAAATTGCAGGAGAAACTTACTATAGATCCGACATGGAGTTTAGATGAGATTAATCATCGAGTGGTGCAAAGTATCGTAGAAACAGTGGAGCAAACTACAGCAAGCAAATCCTCTCGATAGAAACACAATTATTAATGGAACAACGAACAAAAGTCCTAAAATGTTCTGATCACAAGGGTGTATCCAAAATAAGCAAACACATCCGTAAATCCATACGGAGAGATATCACACAGCGAAAATATCGAATTGTCTCTGAAATCATCGAACATCGTGGCCCGAAGATATTCCAGAAACAGCTAAAGCGAGGGAGTAACGTGATCCATATACTGATCACAGACAAAAATACAATAACCACCGATGAAAAGGGCATATTGGTAGCAGTGGAGAAGTTCTATACAAAACTGTACAATTAAATCATATCAGAACTCAGCACAGAATCAGAAGGTGCTAGAGCTACACTTATAAAACATAGAACAGAAGACCTCCCTGAAATCTGAAGTGCTATATTATAAAAAAGTTGGCGCGGCTAATTGTATTATGAACAATCTGGGGCCTTACCATGAGCTCTTATCGCAGGCCTTAAACAGTATTGCTGTCTATTTCCGTACCATGACCGGCTTAAAGCAGCGCGTTTGCAGGCCTGCTTAAAATGACGTCACGAAACCGTTCACCTTTCTTTATGTATGAACTTTCGTACCATGACCGCCCATTTGACAGTTTGAAAACTGCTTTTGAACGTCTTAAATGTCAATTAAAGCAATCTCTAAAAAGTTGCTCTTCAGCGGCTGTAACAAGATTGTTAAGTGAATTTTGCCCAATTTGGTTGAATTTTCATAAGATAATTGTTAAAACTAACTTTATCTAAGATGTTTTCAAACGGCTGTAGTGACTTTTTCTCTAATTTAAACTCCCTAATTTTCGTATAACTAATAGCCGAGTGTTTTTAAGTTTTATTTAGTTTTCACAGTGTTTATTACTCTTGAGATATTGCTTGAGATGTGATGTGACGATAATGAAATATTTGAATTTTTGGAGAGTGAACACTGCACGAAGTTTTAAACACAGAACACATACCCAAGGGTTTAAATTAAAACAAGTGACATCGAGAGAAGCTAATGATACCCTGAACCTTTGATTCAGAGGAAAATGAATTTCAGTATAAAAAGTACCTATTCTGTGAAAATGAATTTATTAAGCAACTAGAACACAAACTAATAAGTGAACAAGTTAACTAGAACTAGTGACCCGCCCCGGCTTCGCAGCGCACGGGTGCAATGTAGATACTAATGTAGGGCAGTTTGGAGTGATTAATAATATTATGAAGGCCATGATGGCCCATCAAATGATCGTCCATCAATGCCGCCATGATCGGGCAACTCTCCACACAATCGTGAACATTCATTTACTAACTGTTTACTGTTATGATAAGACGTCTATCAAAAATATTTTACAAAAACTAAAAACCGACTTCAAAAACACTGAAAAGTTAAAAATAGTATAAGAATATGTACAAACAACATCACACTCGCACATCAACATATTGAAGTCGGTGCCAAACGATGATCTCCTAGAAAGTCTTAAAATTTGTCACCGACTTCAATATAGAAGTGTGATGTTGTTTGTATGTACCTATTCTTATATTATTTTTAACTTTTTAGTGTTTTTGAAGTCGGTTTTTATTTTTTGTAAAATATTTTTTATTTTTTAGTGAATGCAATCTTTTTAGTGAAAAACACCCTAATTTAAAAAATCGAGGAAAACGCTAATTTTAAGAAAATTAGCGTTTTCCTCGATTTTCCTGGGATCCCATCATCAGATCCTGATTTTGGTGACCTTGGAACCACCCCAGGAGTATACTCTATCAAATACAAAAAAATTTAAAATCGGTTCACAATTGGCGGAGTAATCGCGTAACATACACACAAAACACTTTGGACAAACCTTAAAATTTAAGGGTTTTCCTCGATTTTCATGGGATCCCATCATCAGATCCTAACTTTGGTGACCATGGGACTACCCTTGGAGTATACTCTATCGAATACAAAAATAATTTTGAAAATCGGTCCACAATTATTGGCGGCGTAATCGCGTAACCTACACACAAAAAAAAACATAAGCATCGAATTGAGAATCTCCTCCTTTTTTGAAGTCAGTTAAAAATGGACATCGAAGAGATTATCGCGGCAGCGGCAATATTTTTACTTAGCTCATTATAGAGTAATAGTTATTTTCACTACAAGTGCGGGAAGCCTGTCATTGCAACGAGTTCCGACAAATGTCGTCCCGAGTCGAAGGCGAGGGTTGACGGTCGGAACGAGTGGAAATGACACGTGTATTGAACAACTATTTTTAATACAGTTGCGAAAAAATGAAACAATAAATACGTAGCAACCATATTATGTAGCAATGCAAGGACTTTACAGGTAAAATACTCACACTCGCATTTACAGCAATTAAACATAATTCCAGTGGTGTAAAATCAATTAATATGTTATCAGAGTCACTCATTTTATAGAATTATTAAACTTTTAAGCAAATAACAACAATCAATAATCACGCAGAGAAAATGGCGCCAAATATGTTGTCGTATGTACGTACACAGCAGTGACACAGCAAATGCGTGCTATGCTTTGCTTACCGTGTTTTTAAAAGCAAGGTCCGGCCGTGCTTTTTGCAATGCTTTGCTTTTAGGCGTGCTTTTAGAATACAAAATCTGGTAGACCAGTCAGATTATTTAGCGTAATCTTAACTTAGCATGCTAAAAAAAAGCAGGAAAAAAGCAAAATGTGTGTCAGATTCAAGACATTTGACATTTGGTAAAGAAAAAGCACTAGTGCGTAATGGTGGTCATCCCGCACGCTAAACAGCTACACGCTACTTTTTGAGCAACTGTATTAAAATAAATATTTATTAGTGAACCTAACTTATGAACCTTATTACATACATATACTATACCATATATATAAACAAATATATACATTAATATATACTAATGAATCAGTAAGTAGGACACATTTACACAAATCTGCAATTTAACGTGGAAGAAGTTCTTTTGATAACCAATTATATTTGATTACATTTGATATAACATTTATTTATTAAATAAATAGGTGAAAGTAACTATTATCGATTTACCTGCTTATACCTGGCGACCCAGTAGTAACGCCAGGAAAAAAATAGACAATCCAACGTTTAGTATATTCTATAGGCTTCATACTTTCGGTTGGTATTTTATTCGTTAAACTCATGAGTGCAATATTTAATAAAATAGTTATTTTCACTACAAGTGCGAGAAGCCTGTCATTGCAACGAGTTCCGACAAATGTCGTCCCGAGCCGAAGGCGAGGGTTGACAGTCGGAACGAGTGGAAATGACAGCCCCGCACGTGTATTGAACAGCTATTTTTAATACAGTTGCGAAAAAATGAAACAATAAATACGTAGCAACCATAAATTATGTAGCAATGTACCTGCTTTTGGACTTTACAGATAAAATACTCACACTCGCATTTTCAGCAATTCAACATAATTCCGGTGGTGTGAAATCAATTAATATGTTATCAGAGTCACTCATTTTATAGAATGATTAAACTTGTAAGCAAATAACAACAATCAATAATCAAGCAGAGACAATTTTAGAAAAATGGCGCCAAATATGTCGTCGTACATACACAGCAGTGACAAAGCAAATGCGTGCTATGCTTTGCTTACCGTGTTTTTAAAATCAAGGCCCGGCCGTGCTTTTTGTTATGCTTTGTGTTGTGTCCGAATGATTTTACAATGAAAACCATTTGTATTTAATCGCAAATATTTAATGAATTATCTAAATAAGTAAATTGTACATTTGTTTGTAGTAGTTGTTAAGAGTGGACATAGATAATAAAGTTCAATGCTAATCTATGGATACATTTGTTTCATTTTTTTATATTACAGCTTTAACCTTTAGTATGGCAAATATTATTTATAACAATTCTCCGCCACTTATTTGAAAAGTTACTAACAATCATGATTACAACAACACGTTAAAATTATAATGAATTATAGATTTTTTTTAAATAATACTTAATATGTTTATGCATTATGAAATATTAGCATCGTAATAATCACTTATAAATTCAAACGGTCTACAGGTTTTCTCTCCCTCTGAGATCTTCTTACAGGCATAGCAGTTGAAGTTGATGGTGTTGCTGTGTTGTTCAGTAATTGTGGTGGTTGTACAATTGTCTGTTCTGTACCTGTAAAATAATTATATATATCTTTTCTATTTTCTTTAGGTATCTCTTTATTACTTCCCTCTGTTTCTATTGTTTTAGGTGTGTCTCTAATTTCAGGTGTTTCTTTCATGTTCCATTTTTTCCATAAGTTAGTTTTGATATCAGGATAAGTTTTCTCTCTTTCAGTTCTTCTTATTTGATTGATGTGCCTTTTTATAATATATCCATGATCTAGTTCCACTAAGTAGTGTAATTTTCCTAGTCTTTCTATTATAGTTCCAAACTTCCATAATGTTGAACCTGTATAATTCCTTGTTTGTACTCTATCACCTGGATATAAATTTCTAACTATTGAATTATTTCTTATAGCTGGTTTTGGTTCTATATACGGTTGCATTATGTGTAATTGTGTGCGTAATTGTCTATTTAAATGCATTTCAGCAGGTGTCATTCCATTTGCCAATGGTGTAGTGCGATACTTTAATAAAAATTAATTAATTTCTATTGCATTGTACCTGAATCATTTGTCATTGCCTTGAGTTTTTGTTTCAAGCTTTGAACTGCTCTTTCCGCAAGTCCATTTGTTGCAGGGTGATTAGGTGCACAAAATCTTTGCGTAATTCCATTATTTTTACAAAATTTCAAAAATTCTTGAGATTTCAAAATTGTTGCATTATCTGTTACCAGCATACAGGGTAATCCGTTTCTTGCAAATATTTCCTCCAGAGACGTTATTGTAGATTTTGTAGTGGGTGCCAATGGAGATAGTGTGACTTCCATCCACTTAGATTTTGCATCAATAACAATGAAATAATTATTATTTTTGAAAGGTCCTGCATAATCTGCATGTATTCTCTGCCAGGGTTTTTCAGGTTCTTGCCAGTTGTGTAACGGTGCTTTAGCAGGATTTTTCTTGACTTCAGCACAACTTGAACAAGATTTTACTATCAATTCAATTTCGCTGTCAATGCCAGGCCAATAACATAAAGATCGAGCAATCGCTTTCATCTTGACCATGCCAATATGTGTACTATGTAGCTCTTTTAGTACAGCATTCCTAAGAGACTTTGGTATATAGACTCGAGTACCTCTCATAATGATTCCTGAATGGACTGTGTATTCTGGATTTTTAATAGTTCCATTTAATAATCTTAATTCTGTATCTTGATTTGTGTGATTTCTAATTAATTCTGTAGTAATTGGTGATGTTTCAGACATAGTCGACAATGTTATCTCATTAACTTGATATGAATCTTCTAAATAATTTAACAATTTTAAATTAATTGGAATTGGATTTCTTGACAAATAGTCTACATTCATATGTTGTTTAGCTGGTTTATGCTGTATTGTGTAATCAAAACCACATATAAACTGTGCATATCTTATAAGTCGATGAGCTGTCATGATAGGCATTGTTTTCGTTGGGTGAAATATTCTTTCAAGTGGTTTGTTATCTATTTGTAAAATAAATTTTCTTCCATATAAGTAGTGGTAGAATTTTTTAAATGCCCAATATACAGCTGTCGCTTCTCTATCTAACTGGCTATATGCTAGCTCACTTTTGGTTAACGACCTCGATGCAAAACAAATAGGTTTCTCCTCACCATTAAGGCGAGGATTTCCCAAATTTGCCGATCTTAGAACGTCTAGATCTGGATAATATTAGAACCCACAATTCTGAAATTCACACACCTTAAACTTGAAGATATAATCTAGTGAACTGTGAAAGCAGAAACACGATTTACTCCATTTCACTCGATAGAAAAAAAATCCAAACATAGGTCTAAATCAAAAACTAAAACCACGATTTGAAATCGAAATATACATAAAACAGTATAAAAGTTATACCAAAACATGTAGTAGGTTATTATCTAGTGAACTGTGAAGACAGATTTTTTGATGTCATATAAAATATTTAGGAAAATGACGAAAATTCTATAATTTCGCTTGGTTGCAATCGCGCTCCCTACAAGACAGTACTCGCCAAGTCGTCTCAGGGTATGGTCATGTCGCTTCGTGTCGCGGGCGCAAAAAAATATATTACGTGTTTCTTTACGATCGAATTTTAATTTTGCAGTTTGCGTTTATTTTGTTAACTTTCATTATTATTATAGATTAGTGTAGTAATATGGTGAATAGTGTAAATAATGGATTAGGTATTATAAAGGAGAAAACTATTTTAATCCTTCTTCCTAAATTATTTTATGTGTGAAAAAATATGTTTTTCGTTCTTTTTTCTATAAGTTATTTTATGTGTAAAAATCGCTAATAAAAGAAGTCAAAGACGAAATGTTAAATCAAATGCATACAAAAAATGCTGAAAGAAAAGTGGTAAATATTTATTTCCCAAATGTTTATATTTTATTGCCGCGGCCATATAGCACAGTGCAGTGTTAATAAACCAGTATGATAATTTCTTCAAGTAAATATGCAACGATTTATAGGTTCAAAATAATGTTTCCTATAAAACTTTATTGCTGAATTCCTTTAAATACTTAATGTTACCCCCTTTATTCACAACGCCTTGCATCAAAGCTTTAGAAGGTAGAATCAACAGCACATTATACATGTAGCTAAATAATAGAGTTTTATTCGAGCCTATGTATTATATATGATTATGAACAGTAAAACAGTAGTTTAGGAATCTTTTAAATTTCGTAACATTTATGGTCAAGCGTGAGTTGATTATAAAAAAGTAAAAAATAATTAACATAAATTTCCGTCCGATTTATGTAAAGATCACTTCATTGTATTAAAAGAAAATATCTGATCAGCGGAATTTTGTGAAACTTTATAAAATATTTGCTTTTGCCCGCTGCTTCGCCCGCATAAATGTCATAGAGGTTCTATACAAACTATTATTTTTTAGTTTTACCTCCTTAGATGGCGAATTTCCAACATACATGTCAAATTTCCGCTTTTTGTGCCTTTTAATTACGGCTGTGCGTAATCTGTCAGTCACTCAGTAATGAAAGTGTTTTTATATAAATACGTCGGCCCACACTAGGATTTTCAACTGTGTCGTAGGTGCAGTTTTTTTCTTTTTGAAAACGTCGCCCCACACTAAGATTTTCTCCTGTGTTGTGGGCGCAGTTACGAACATAGAATATCACATGTACATACGCCCAGACCGGAAAAAATTCTGTAGGCCATACAAAATATTTGTCCCGTACGGGAATCGAACCCGCGACCCGTTGCGCAGTAGGCGATCATTCGACCTCTGCGCTAACCGTGTCGTCAAATGTAAAGTCATCATGGTAAAGAACGCTAGCTGGGTAGTACTTCCCGAGTTTTCTTACAGGCCTAAGGTGGTAGAATATTAATTAATATTTTAAAACCAGTTTGCTTAGAGACTAATACGGTTGCCTGATATTCATAGCGATTTGTGGCTTTCTTCTTGATAATCTTGTTTAGTACATGCACGCCCCTGTCACTCACGCAATGCAGCGTTATAAATACCTACCACTAAGTAGCGCGCCGGCGCGCCGACCGCTGCACACACGTGTAAAGAAATTCTTAGGTTGTGTGTGAAGTCGACCAACCCGCACTTGGCCAGCGTTGATGATGGTAGCACATCAAAAACAGGTTTGAGCTTGTTTCGAATTCATGTAATAATAATATGATGGATGACATACCTGCCAGAGATACCTGTCACAAAAATTGGGATATAATTAAAAACAAAAATACTATCGTTTTTGATGCTTGCTAAGGCAAGGATAAAAATACCTCCGTCTTACCTATTTCTGCCGCAAATCAGCAGTGCTTGCATTGCTGTGTTCCGGTGTGAAGGGTAAGATATGGCACTGAAATTACTAGGTACCGTGACTTTACATCTGATGTCACAAGTTGGCAACGTACACTGTGGTTCTTGTGGGGCTTGCAGTTTTACTGCGAATCGCACAGGAACCACATGTATTATAGGTGACTGTTACCACTTACTATCAGGTGGGCAGTTTGCTTGTTTGCCAACTTAGTAGCAATAAAATAAAACACACAACATTACATTTAAAAAAAATAGCTCTCTAAGTCAACTTGAAAGAATATACCTAACTGAGAGTCAATACGTACCTTTTATATCTAAAGACTAACTCCCTAACTCCTTAAAGTTAAGGATCCATCGTAAGCTCAGCATAGTGGAAGAATCCTTGAGATGATGTCTTTCAGACGCAAATACCTGAATAGCTTCAGAAAAAAAACAGGAAAGACGTTGGACGTGCCTATTCTCTCGATTTTCTTGGGATTCTAATACTAGATCCTGACTTGATGGCATGGAACCACTTCGGGGGTATACTTTTCTGAATACAAAAAGAATTTTGAAAATCAGTTAATAAATGACGAAGCTATGAGGTGTGTTACCTCATAACTTCGTGAAGTCAGTGAAGTCGGTTTACAAATCAAATCGAAATAAGTTATAGTACTTATTTATTCAGTAATGTATTAAAATACCTACATATATACCGGGTGTAACGGAATACCGCAATAATATTTAAGGTTGTTGATTAACAAAAAAAATGTTTTATGACTATTCTTTGTATTTTTATTGTATGCCTACTTTTGATTTAATACGCTTAACTGTTAAACTTATTAAATCGAAAGTAGGCATATAATAAAAATACGAAGAATAGTCATAAAACATTTTTTTTGTTAATCAACAACCTTAAATATTATTGCGGTATTCCGTTACACCCGGTATATACACGGTTATTTTTTTATCACCCTGGAAAATTTTAGGGACGCTTCAGGACACATCCAATATTACATAAAAAATAAAAAAAATGAAATAAAAAATTTAAAAAAAATTTAAAAAAAAATAAAAAAATCTCTAAAAATGCTGCTCTCAACTAGTGCAGCATTTTTTGTATTTTTTTTTAAATTAATATAAAATTAAGGAGGGGGGTTATTTTTTTTATTTATATTTAAATCATTCTAATACCATGTCGTGAAGCGTCCCTTAAATTTTCCAGGGTGATAAAAAAATAACCGTGTATATTAAAATATTTTTATTGACGAATAGTAAGCGAAATAAGTTATAGTACTTATTTATTCAGTACTGTATTAAAATACCTACATATATCTATTAAAATATTTTTCATCAAACTACTCATTAATTTTACTCTAATCATCGGAAAAGGCAACACTAAGTAATACATTAATAATTCTTTCTGTTATTTCTAACTCGTTGTGTTAATTGTTCAGAATTAGATACGATGGGATTGTCATATCTTTAAGATAAAAATTCCTAAATAAATAAAGATTAAAAAAAAAAGTAATACATTACTACCCTGGAAAACGGCAGTAGTATTGTATGAAATTTCATTAATGACCCGTTCAACATAATTGCCCTGTTGTTTGTTTTTCTAATTTAAAAAGAAATTACAATTCATATTCATTCAATTCATACAAAATGTAGGCATTTTTCCAAAGAGATTTGAGTGGTTGTATAACATGTCACAAAAAATACACATGCGCAAAACAAGTTAGATAGGACCCTACAAAGCCAATTTTATTTTAAAAAAGAGAGGCAATTGGCTTTAATGGCGAAGATTAGCTTTTATTTTAATAAATTAAAAATTGTATTCGAGTGAATATTGTGCAGTGAAAGTGGTGTTTTTTGGTGCACATTCATGTTGATGGCAAGAAATAAGGGTTTTGTGGTGTACATGACAGTGAGTTTTTTTTTGTGGATTTTCCACTTCCGTCACCACCGTCAAGATAAGGTTTGGTTTCTTAATAAGAACAATTTGCATTTTTTTTTGTCATAAATAAATAAGTTTTTCTACAGTCAACTTCAGTTTTTTATTATTTTTTAATAAGTTGAAGGAAAAGCAGATTACACACCTCGTAAGTGAGCTATTAATGCCCTCGGGTTATTAGTGCCCTCGAGCAAGTGCTCGTGCACCAAACATCCGCGGGCATTAATAAGTCACTTAGCGCTCGGTGTAACAATCTACTATTTCTAAATCAAACCGAATAGCCGTCGAAGTCAAACAAAAAAATTTAACAGTGCTTTATATATGCCGCCGCATCAGTCATATTCTTAGCTTTTGTTTTAAATACTACTTCTAGTTAATCGAGCATTTCTTGTATTCTAGTAATGCATTCTATACTGCACAAAAGAAATATGCATAAAATTTGAATTTACATTTTATTAATAACACATCATAGAAACATTTAAAACCTTTGAAATTGTGAAGAAACGGTCTAATTATGATGAATCTTGAAAAAGTCTAATTATTGATAATTGCTTTACGTCTCTTTCTTATAAAATATATGTTTGTATCGGTATTGTAATGGTGGACGAGTACAATGACGTCACTAGCAAATAAAAGCTTTTTAAACTTTGTTATTTTTTAAGTTATTAAAAAAATCACGTGGTTGTTTGTCAAATAAAAATAATATGTAATGTAACAATTAAAAAGTGTCCATATTTACATACAAGTAGAGATACAATAAAAAATAGCAATGAAGTCTTTATGACTTCATTGCTGTATCTTTATTGGTTGTATTACTGTAGGTACCTACCTCAGTTTATAAATCAATACTTATTTGTAACCTAGCAAAAAGTATATTGCATACGATATAAAACGTCCTTGTTGTACTGTTATATTTTTACTGTGCGGCACATGATGTTGGCGCCTGTTCAGTGGCCGCGTCCGCGCTAACGTCATGTACAAATGAACGGTGTGAAGTGCGGAACATATGGGCTTGCACGTGGAAATTCCTCGCCTTAATTATGTGTGAAATTATAGCTCCAAGTCCATATGGGCTTGCGTCTGTTGCTAGTATTAAAGGTAAGTCTGGATTATAAGGTACTAATATTTTATCACTAGATATTTCAGTTTTGATAGTTTCGAAGGATTTTTGACATGCTTGATTCCACTTAAATGAAGTATTTTTCTGTAGTAATTTATTAATTGGATATAAAATTGTAGAAATATTTGGAATGAATTTGGAATAATACTGGGCTAATCCTAGAAATGATCTAACCTCATTCACATTTGTAGGTGGAGGTGTTTGAAGTATAGCTTGGATATGGGTGAACTTAGAGTGTATTTAGGTATGGAAGTAACAAGAAATGAAGATACGATTGAAATTAAACAGACAGGGATGATAGACAAAATTTTAGAAAAAATTAAGATGACAGATTGTAGAGGCGCAAAGACACCAATGGAATTTAACTTTAGTGTGAACTTTGATGAAGATTTAAAGTACCATTTCGCCAGTTGGTGGGAAGTCTTTTATACCTGTCTTGTACATCAAGGCCAGATATAACCTTTCCAGTTTCGTATTTAAGCCGATATTTGGATAAAGTCAATGAAAATTTATGGACAGCTGGTAAAAGGATATTGCGGTATCTCAAAGAAACATGGGTCTACTATTTAAAAAACGTGAAAGTAAGCCCATTATTTACGGTTATTCAGATGCTGACTGGGCAGGAGATAAAAATGACAGAAAAAGTGTAAGTGGAGGAATAATATTACATGGTGAAAACCCAATAGTGTGGTTCTCCACCAAACAAAAATGTGTCGCCTTATCGTCAGCAGAATCGGAATATGTAGCTGCAGGGTGTACAGCACAATGGCTGGTCAACCTTAGAGGTATTGCAAATAACTTAGGGATTACTAACAAAGCAAAGCTGCTAGTAGATAACATAAGTGTAATATCAATTTCTAAAAGTCATAAAAACTTCTTGAAGGATTTAATTTTAACAGAAAGTTTTGAATATTGTGTATGTAAGTACTGACAAAAATTATGCTGATTGTATGACCAAAATCTTATCTAAAGAAAAGTTATTGAGAATTTTAATTAAGTTTATGGTGTAGCATGATTTATGCAAAACATGTTATTTTGTCTATGTAATATAATATTTTAATAGTAGTCAAGAATTTTACAAGCGTTAACGGAATAAAATTGAGGCGGGGCGTTGAGGTGGCAATTTTGTACCGTAAACTTTTTGGTTAAGCTGATAGGGAGAGAAAAATGTTACGATGTCATTTTTAACTTTGTATGTCATCAATAAGATAATACACGTTCAGTTGCTTTATTTAATATATGTTTTTTATTTATCTTATGCAAATATATAATTTCAACAATATCTGAAGATAAACTACCTATACGAATTTAACGTTCTTCTCTTTGGCCTTAACACCGCACCATTTGTATTAACAAAGTTGCTTAAGGCGGTGATGTACTTACTTCGATTTAAGGCGGTGATGTACTTACTTCGATCCTTAGGTACCATTGTACCATTTTCTTAGATTATATTTGTGTCATTGCTAGGGATTACCAAAAATGTCTAGCAAATATTGCAGAAACTAAAAATATTTTAGAGTCCTTTGGATTTATTATCAACATTGAACGACACGGTTAGCGCAGAGGTGGAGTGAAAGACCGAACGAGAACGAGAACCGTACGGGACAAATATTTTGTATGGCCTACAGAAATTTGTTCCGGACTGGGCGTATGTGCATGTGATATTCTATGTTTGTAACTGCACCCACGACACAGGAGAAAATCCTAGTGGGGCGACGTTATTTAAAAAAAGAAAGTTATATGATTCCTAACACAAGTTGTAGATTTCTTGGTTTTATAATAGATACGAAAAAAAATTATATATGTTTATAGTACATAGGATAAAAGAAATATTATTAAAAAGGAATTGCTTTATTTTCAACATAAGACTAATTGTAAAATTCGACGTTTCGCTCGACTGCTGGGACTCATCCTCATCCTGCCGAGCAGTACAGTATGGTTGGTTGTATACCAAACAAATGGAGAGATGCAAATACCTTGCTTTATGCAATAATAATAGCTACGACAGCTACAACAATTGCAAACAGATATTTCCTGGTGGAAAAATTCCATTGATAAAACATACATTATTTAGAAGTTTTGGCCGCTTGTCTAGGCTTTCAAATATTCGCAAAAGGAGAAATTGTCTAATATTATTGCGCATTGACAACACAACTGCTATTTCGTATATCAACCGCATGGGCGGAGTTCGATTTCCACACCTTACTGATATAACCAGGAAACTGTGGCAGTGGTGCGAGCCTAGAGGTACATTTGTGTTTGCTTGTTACATAAGCTCTAAGGATAATATAATGAAATAGCAGATGCCTAGTCAAGAAAATCTCACCCTGATACTGAATGGGAGCTAAAAAATCATGCATTTAATCATATTCTCGTAAAGGCGTTTTGCAAGCCTGACATTGATCTTTTTGCCTCCAGAGTCAATAAAAATGCAACTTGTAAGTTTCTTGGAGTAAATAAGGATCCAGATTACCGTTTTCAGGAGCTATGGCGGTAAACGCTTTTACCTTGAATTGGAAACATTTTTCATTTTATGCATTTCCGCCTTTTGCTGTAATACTAAAAGTTTTACGAAAAATAATAACCGCTCAAGCTGAGGGAATAGTATCGTTGTTCCCTTCTGGCCTACACAACTGTACGGTTCGACCGTACAAAGTGCATTTCAGCATTTTCATTCATATAGCAATTTGAACCAGTTCACGTAAACGCGCGAGCATCACTAGACGTGACTCATTAATATCATATCATTAAAATAAGCAGTTTATATAAATACAGTTATCGCAATCATCAAAATATCTTTCAATCATCTCTAAGGTGTAAAGATCCTACATCTTTATGGTCCTTCGATAAAAAAAAATCGTTGAAATTCGGGACCACGTGGCGTGTGTATCTATACTGTGCAGTATTACCTATACGTGTGACGTGGATCTGTTTGCAACGTGAGTAACCAGCAACCTTGGTGAGTCTACAATCATTTTTTTCTGTCAACATGGAAAGTCTCATAGCCAATCAAAAGCAAATCATGGGAGCCATCGAGCAGCTTTTTGTTAACTTTAAAAAAGATGGTGCCGAACGCAAAACTCCTACACATGTCAAAAAACGATTAAGCACTTTAGAGTCGTATTGGCAGGAGTTTCAATGCAATCATATCAAGTTGTGTGAATTTGACGACAAAAGTCATGAATATTTTACTCAAAAATGTTACGATAACACCGTAGAATATTATAATGATGCACGTAATTATATATTGAAATATTTGCCTGGCGAGTCGTTTGACAAGCCTTTGATCAGACCAGCAACTCCATTATCAACTGCCGGTTTTATGACGCAACCATCAAGCATCAATCAGCAACAGAGCGTCGCCGGTACCTCAAGCATGCAGGGAATAGATCAGGGGGGGATCAAATCACAGAGCACAAGCAGTAAATTAGAAGAAATGTTAAGACGGCAGAAAAGCAATTTTAAAGCATTCGTTAGGACAGTAAGTAGCATAGATCTTAATGTTCTTTCTGAAAAATGGGAGTTTGACGATGTGTTGAAGTCGATTCAGGGACGTTGGTCAGTAATCGACACATTGCATTGCGAGATTGATAGCGAAACTTATGATGAAAACTTAGAGTATGAGGAAGCATTTAACAGATATGAGCAAAAGTTTTTAGACATGAAAAAGCAGATCAATAGCAAAATGTGGTCAGAGTGTCACCGGGAGAGAGCCACTCCCCAAGTAGATGTACCAGTGTTTAGTGGGAATTGTCACGGTTGGGTGTCCTTCAAGGACCTGTTTACTGAAACAATCCATAAAAATAGATCTTTATCTAGTGCGCAAAAAATGCAGTACTTGAAAAGCAAGCTCCGTAACGAACCCAAAAAATTAATTCAGCATTTGCACATTACATCTGAGAATTATCAAGTAGCATGGGACTTACTCAACCAGCGTTATGACAACAAAAAATTTATTTTTCATTCACATTTAAACATCTTATTGAATATACCTAATATGCAAGCACAGTCGGCAATCAATATCAAACGTATTCACGACACATTAAATGAATGTTTAAATGCAATCAAGAACCTCGGTGTTGATATTTCGACCTGGGATCCGCTTATCGTGTACTTAATGTCGCAAAAATTAGATACAGAAACGCACAACGATTATATTGAATCTGTAAAAAATCCCCGCGAATTACCATCATTACAAGAGTTTTTACATTTCTTAGAAGGCAAGTTTACGGCCTTAGAGTCATCTAAAAGAAAAAATGAAAATATCAAATACAATCCTCATCAACATACTCAATCACAGCAGTCGTCTAGATTTCAAGAAAATATCAAGAAAAATTATATAAATAAACTTCCAGTTAACACTTACAATAAAAGTTATAATTCAAATTACAAAGCAAACCGTCCCATTGTTCAAAAATGCCCAGTGTGCAACAAAGATCACGGAATATTTAATTGCGATAAATTCCTCCAATTTCAACCTACTACTAAACTTGACACAATACACAAATTATCATTATGCGAAAACTGCCTTTATGATCATAAGGGCAAGATATGTTTTTCGATGAAGCGGTGTCGTATATGTAGCGGAGAACATAACACTCTGTTACACGAAACTTACCCTGGGCCAAGCACATCAAGCAAGAGTCAAGATGTTACTAAAACAAGCATGAGCATCTTACAAGATGATACCCAGGAAGTATTACTTGCCACAGCACTAGTCAAGGTTCAGGGGATGGACGGAACTTATCATATAATGCGCGCTCTCATCGATCAGGGCTCGCAAACATCTCTCATCACAGAGAATGCAGCCCAGCTTTTAAATTTGCGACGGAAACGCTGCAAAGGCATTATTTTAGGCGTAGGGGCCAAGGAAAACAATTGCAGGGGTGTTATCAATATCAAAATTCAATCAATGTACAATGAGTTTTCCTTGAGCACAGACGTCTTCATCATGAAACATGCCGTCAATAACCTACCTAATCAATCATTTCCTAAACCTTCCTGGCCATATATCGAAAATATTCAGCTAGCAGACCCGGAATTTTATCGAAGTCGATCGGTTGATATATTGTTAGGGGCCTATGTATACTCTTCTATCATACTAGACGGTGTCATCAATCCTGGACAATCAAAGCCTATAGCACAGCAGACACGCTTAGGCTGGATTTTATGTGGAAACGTGAAATCCTACCAATGTAACGTGATCATGTCAAATGTAGAAGATATACAAAGGTTTTGGTCTATTGAAGATATCAGCGTAGATAACAGCATGTCGGAAGAAGATTATCAATGTGTAAAGTTTTATAACAGAACAACTAGCCGCCAATCAGATGGGCGACACATAGTACGCCTACCTCTTCATCCAGATATCGAGTCGAAATTAGGATCATCTAAAGCAAAGGCTATTGCACAGTTTTATCAAGTAGAGAAAAAATTAGAAAAACAAGAAAAATTATCATTTGACTATAAGTTATTTTTAACCGAATATATAAATTTAGGTCACATGCGCATAGCAATAAGCAACCAAACACCAAGTTATTTCATGCCGCACCACGGCGTACATCGAGCTGAGTCAACAACGACCTCGTTGCGCGTCGTTTTCAACGCGTCACAATCAACTTCAAGTGGGCACAGTTTGAATGACTTGATGTTAAGGGGCTACCTGACCTAATTTGCAAAAAGATCTTATGCAACTTATAATAAAGTGGAGACAGTACAAATACGCTGTGACCGCCGACATTGAAAAAATGTTTCGGCAAATACTTGTACACGAGGATGACCAAAACTATCAAAAAATAATTTGGCGCGAATCTCAAAATCAACCCCTTCAGGAATATCAATTAATGACTGTCACATACGGCACTAAAGCCGCACCATTTTTAGCAATGCAAACCTTAAAACAATTAGCAAAAGATGAAGGTCATCGGTATCCAGATGCAGCAAAGGTCCTGGAAGAGCAATTTTATACAGATGACTTAATCTCTGGCAGTTATACCATAAAGTCTACCAAACAATTGCAATCAGATCTGTGTGCTTTATTGAAATTGGGTGGATTTAATTTGCGCAAATGGTCATCAAATGAACAGTCAGTATTACCACCCTCTGATGAGTGCCAAAGTGTACAGCATAATTTTGAATTTAAGTAGCAAGAATCAACCAAAACGTTAGGTTTATCATGGAACCCAAAAAAGGATATTTTTACATTTCAGAACAAGATTTCAAAGGATAAGAGCAAAGTTACTAAAAGAGCATTATTGGGTGAAACATCTAAGATCTTTGACCCCCTGGGGTGGTTAGCACCAGCAGTCTTACAATTAAAATTATTTTTTCAAAAAGTTTTGATTATGGATTTAAAATGGGATGATGTCATACCAGAACATTTATATACCGAATGGGTTAAGTTAAAATTAGATTTAGAAAGTATTAGTAGTATTGAAATTCCAAGATGGATAAAATCTGATCAATCTGTCCACATTCAGCTACATGGCTTTTTTGATGCCTCCATGAAAGCATACGCATGTGCAATTTACGCACGCATTGAATATCAGCAGAATAATAATACAACAGTATCAGTAACTCTATTGGCCGCTAAAACAAAATTAGTACCTACAAACAAAAAATCAAAAATGATCGATGTTGTATCCCTACCCAGACTGGAACTCTGTGGAGCAGAATTATTGTCAAAATTAATGTGCAAAGTAATTAAAAGCCTTAATGAGCATGACCTTGACATTTTTGGTTGGTGTGACTCGACAGCAGTATTGGGATGGCTTCACGGTGATCCGAATCGTTGGAAGCCGTTCGTAGCAAATAGAGTCAAACACATCACCAGCACAATGACGTCACAGTGCTGGCATCACGTCAAGTCGCAGGAAAACCCCGCCGATTGTGCTAGTCGCGGGATGATGCTGACGCAGCTACAACAACATTCACTTTGGTGGAATGGACCCGATTGGCTCAAAACGTTTCATAAAAATAATTTATCAGGTGAAATTATTCCAACCACAAAGTTAGAAATTAAAAAATTACAGTCAAACATAGTACAAACAGTTATACAAAATAACAATGTAATTCAATTATTAATATCTAAATATAGCAGCATAACCCGAGTGACACGCGTCTTAGCATGGTTATTGAGGTCAATAACACGCGATCACCCTAAGCAAGCATTTCTGTTAGCAAATGAAGTCGAATTAGCACAACTAAAGTTAGTAAAATATGTACAGCAAATTGAATTTAGAGAAGACATAAATAACTTGAGTCAACACGGAACAGTATCATCAAAATGCAAACTGGTTAGTTTGAATCCATTTTTGGATGCAAACGGTATACTAAGAGTTGGTGGACGGTTAAAACATACTAATCTGGAGTTTGAGATGAAGCATCCCAGAATCATGCCGCACAATCATAAGTAAACAACTTTATTAATTGATCATGCACATAAACAAACCTTTCATGGCGGCGCTCGTCTTACTCATTCTTGGCTGCGTTAAAAGTATTGGATCATATCTGGTAATAGAGCTGTAAAAAAACGGCTGCGTCAGTGCATTTTGTGTAGAAGGCATAATCCAGAAAAGCGATATCAGATCATGGGTGACCTTCCGGAATCAAGGACGACACCAACCCGACCATTTTATCATACAGGAGTGGACTACACTGGACACGTCGAAGTAAAAGCAAGCAAAGGTCGAGGTATAAAAACTTCTAAGGGGTACGTAGCCGTTTTCTTTTGTATGGTTACGAAAGCCATCCACTTGGAGCTGGTGTCGGACCTTTCATCATCATCATTTATAGCAGCACTGCGCAGAATGGCAGCCAAGCGAGGGTGTCCTCGTCACGTGTATAGTGACAATGGGACCAATTTTACAAAGGCATCAAAAATCTTATCAGGTGAATATATAGACCTTCAATCAATATATACGGACGAATTTCCGAATTTCGTTTCGAAATTAGCGATATGCAAATCACCTGGCACTTCAATGCTCCATTGTGGCCCAGCGCTGGGGGACTGTGGGAGGCAGCAGTCAAAAGCCTGAAACATCATCTACGGCGAGTCCTCGGCGATCAAAAGCTTACTTATGAAGAATTCCATACTCTTCTGTCGCAACTGGAAGCGTGCCTCAATTCTAGACCCTTGTGTGCGCTAACAGAGGACCCGGACGACATAAATTATCTGATACCAGCACATTTCCTAGCAAGCGGCCCCAATCTTACAATAGTCGAAACCGAGAGGGATGAACGGACACGGTGGCTGCTCACGCAAAAAGTATTTGCAGATATTTGGCGAAGGTGGCACACTGAGTATTTAGTACAGTTAGCATCAAGGAGCAAATGGCGTCAAAGTCAGCCTAACGTAAAATTAAATGATATTGTCATCATACATGACGCCAACCTACCACCCGGAAAGTGGGGGTTAGGAAAAATCATAGAGCTTCACCCTGGGGCAGACGGCTACGTACGCGTTGTCAGCGTAAAAACCAAATCAGGAATATTAAAACGGCCTATAACAAAATTATCAGTGCTCCCTATCAACAGCGAAGAAAATCACCAGAGTCAGCATGAAAATCAACAAATCACGTCTCCGGAAAATAAACAGGCTAAACATAGTACAGGTACATCTACTTAGAAAGCTAATGACCGCAATAGATGCAGAAAATAATTTACTTAAGAGAACCGAAGAATCCATAACAAAGAAACACAAAATATTTTATAAGCAATCAATAATTTAAATTACCATTAATTAATAGAGACTATACTATTCATACTGTAGTATTATATTATCTGTGCCTATACGTAAGCAATTCGGCAAAACTATGGCTTATATAAGCCCCGTATCGCAGTACCATGCGATAAATATAAGAAAAGATACTTTTGTCAACATTTAACAAAATGAGTTCTATCAAAAATGCTACGAGTTTGACACATCAATGTATTTTTGTAAGCTACAGAAGCCTGTATATCTGAGACAATCAGATGACAATTTTTGTATAAAAAGTATACAAGAAGATAAATGTGCAGTTACTATTGAACAGTGCTCTACAAGTTGGAATGAGTTAACAAGTCAAAATAAATTACTAATAAGTAGCTGCAATATGTGTGCATTGAGGTTTATATGCGAGGATCGGGTTACCGGCGAACAGTTGTCTGGAGTCAATATCATAACAATGGATTCTAATTGCATCATTAAAGGTGAAAATGTTATTATTAATTCACACAAGGATAGACAAAATACAATAAATATCGAAGCACAGATCGTCACACCAATGATAGCACCAATCAATCATATGATCAATTTATCGATACCCATCAGTGAATTCGAAGCAGTGCATAATCAGACCACTTTATTAGAAGACACAAGCAACAAGATTAAGTCTTTGAAAAAAGGAGAGGATAGATTAGAGGACAATATAGAATCAACTTTATCATCTCATGACATTCATCAATTCGCGGTCCTGTACGTGGTGGCGGCGGGGTGCGCGGCCGCGGCCCTGGTCACCGCGCTCCGCCGCTGCCGCCGACACCGCGCGCCCGCCGGCGCCGCCGCCGCCATCGTCGCCTTGCCGGAGGGGCCAACCTTACCTACTAGTATAGTGTTGAACGATTTGAGTGACAGTGAAAATAAAAAGCATGTGAATAAGTGTAAGTGTGAGTGCAAAGCAGAGCAAAGTGAGAACAGTGAAAGTGTGAAAAGATCAATTTTCATCGCGAAATCGCGTGAAAGCCTAAACAAAGGCACATCCCCCGTTTTAACAAAGTGTAATTTTGAAACACATGTAATCGAATAGTAATATTGTCGGGATTCATTTGTAACTAGTTTTAAGCAAATTGTTGTATCATCTTGTATATCATATCAATCACTTCATTTCTCATCTTTCATTCATCTCAGGTGGGAGCATGTACGGTTCGACCGTACAAAGTGCATTTCAGCATTTTCATTCATATAGCAATTTGAACCAGTTCACGTAAACGTGCGTGCATCACTAGACGTGACTCATTAATATCATATCATTAAAATAAGCAGTTTATATAAATACAGTTATCGTAATCATCAAAATATCTTTCAATCATCTCTAAGGTGTAAAGCTCCTACAACAACCCTGGTTTTCTTTATTCCAAGAGCTTCTTTGTTCAAAGACTGTACAATTACACCTTTCAGATAACGTTTTGTTGTCTGTTTCTAACAGCCTGCCCAAGCTCACATTGATAGCAGGGAAGTTATCCGAAAGGCACTTCTGAAGAGGAGCGTACCACCGTCATCCTTAGACATCATGATGGCTTCCCTGTCAAAAAATTCCATCAAAGAATATTATTCGCAATACGTCGCTGGGTAAATTTTTGTACGGTTAAAAATGTTGATGTGTATGAAGCATCAACTTTCTGCGCAGGTTATTTATTTTCTTACACAATATTTTTTATCATATTTTATTCGGGTTTACAATATGGATGATTAAAATAATAGTCATCGCTCTGCTCTATCTTTGATCTTGGGATCGAGAGTAAGGTCGAATGACCGCACTACAAGACCGTTTAAGGGTTTTTTCGTACTTCCCCCTCCAGCCCCTAAATATGAAATTACCTGGAATCCTTCTCTAGTTTTTGATTACCTGTCAAAAGCTTATCTAAACACCACGTTGAGTTTAGAGCAATTGTCAAAGGAGATTGCAACACTTTTTGTACTCGTAACAGCACACAGAGTACAGACGATTGCAAAAATAAAATTAGATAACATAATGAATGGATTAGGGATCAATTAATTATTATTAAAATTAAAGATTTGATTAAAACATCACGTTCAGGATCAAGTCAATCAAATTTGTGTATACCATCTTACAAAGACCGCCCACAGATTTATTTATTTACTAGCTGTGCCCGCGAACTCCGTTTCGCCATCAAAATGCTTAAAACAGTGTTTAGATTTTTCCTCCATTTTATTCCATAATGATTCAACTTTATTCTGCCTTTCTTGAGCAGCGGCCATTTGGAAATTAACAAATTAAGACAATTATCGTGGGTTCGTAATGCTCTAGGTACTCTTCAGGGCCTTTCATTTAATACCCATATTGCTGGGTTTGAAAACGATCTTTAATCCATTTTTTGAACGGCGGCCATGTTTAATTTAGGGCAATTTTCCTAAGTTCATAATGCGCTACTCTTTGAGACCTTTTATTTGATACCCATATTGCTAGGTTTGGAAACGAACTTTTATCCACCTTTTTTGAGCAGCGGCTTTGTTGAATTTATGTCAATGTTTCTAGGTTCATAGTGCTTTACTTATCAAGGACTACTTTCATTTGATACCCATATTGCTGGGTTCGAAAACGAACTTGTATCCTTTTTTTAGCGGCGGCCATGTTGAATTAAAGTCGATTTTTCTAGGTACCTAATGCTCTACTCTTCAAGGCCTTTCATTTGATACCCATATTGCTAGGTTTGGAAACGAACTTTTATCCATTTTTTTTGAGCGGCGGCCATGTTTTATTTAGGACAATTTTCCTAAGTTCATAATGCTCTACTCTTTGAGGCCTTTCATTTGATACCCATATTGCTATGTTTGGAAACGAATTTTTATCCACCTTTTTTGAGCAGCGGCTATTTTGAATTTATGTCAATTTTGCTAAGTTCATAGTGCTTTACTCGTCAAGGCCTTTCATTTGATACCCATATTGCTGCGTTTGAAAACGAACTTTTATCCTTTTTTTAGCGGCGGCCATGTTGAATTTAGATCGATTTTTCTAGTTACCTAATGCTTTACCCTTCAAGGCCTTTCATTTGATACCCATATTGCTAGGTTTGGAAACGAACTTTCATCCACTATTTTTGAGCGGCAGCCATGTTGAATTTATGTCAATGTTGCTAGGTTCATAGTGCTTTATGCATCAAAGCTTTTGATTTGATACCCATATTGCAGGGTTTGAAAACGAACTTTTATCCTTTTTTTTTGAGCGGTGGCCATGTTTAATTTAGACCAATTTTCCTAAGTTCATATTGCTCTACTCTTTGATGCCTTTCATTTGATACCCATATTGCTAGGTTTGGAAAGGAACTTTTATCCACCTTTTTCGAGCAGCGGCTATGTTGAATTTATGTCAATATTGCTAGGTTCATAGTGCTTTACTCGTCAACGCCTTTCATTTGATACCCATATTGCTGGGTATGAAAACGAACTTTTATCCTTTTTTTACGAACTTTTATCCTTTAGGACAATTTTTCTAGGTACCTAATGCTCTACTTTTCAAGGCTTTTCATTTGATACCCATATTGCTAGGTTTGGAAAAGAATTTGTATCCACCTTTTTTTGAGCGGCGGCCATGTTGAATTTATGTCAATGTTGCTAGGTTCATAGTGCTTTATTCATCAGAGCCTTTGATTTGATACCCATATTGCTGGGTTTGGAAACGAACTTTTATCCGTTTTTTTTGGAGCCGCGGCCATGTTGAATTTAGGTCAATTTTTCTAGATACCTAATGCTTTACTCTTCAAGGCCTTTCATTTGATAACCATATTGCTGGGTTTGAAAACGAACTTTTATCCATTTTTTTGAGCGGCGGCCATGTTTAATTTAGGGCATTTTTCCTAAGTTCATAATGATTTACTCTTCTAGGCCTTTCATTTGATACCCATATTGCTAGGTTTGGAAACGATCTTGTATCCACCTTTTTTGAGCGGCGGCCATGTTGAATTTATGTCAATGTTGCTAGGTTCATAGTGCTCTACACATCAAGGCCTTTCATTTGATACCCATATTGCTGGGTTTGGAAACGAACTTGTATCCACCTTTTTTGAGCGGCGGCCATGTTGAATTTTAGGCGATTTTCCTAGGTTCATAATGTTCTACGCTTCAAGGCCTTTCACTTGATACCTATATTGCTAGGTTTGGAAACGAACTTTTATCCACCTTTTTTGAGCATCAGCTATGTCGGCGAATTTACGTCAATGTTACATTAGGATCAAGAGTCCCGTACTCCCTCTACGCGTAATACTTTTAATAGTTTTAAATGGATGAAAGAGTTTGATTCCTTAGTCATAATGTAAAAACATAATATAACACCTTTCAAAATGCCTTGAAAAGGGTA
Source organism: Schoenobius gigantellus (assembly GCA_963935595.1). Classification (NCBI taxonomy): domain Eukaryota; kingdom Metazoa; phylum Arthropoda; class Insecta; order Lepidoptera; family Crambidae; genus Schoenobius; species Schoenobius gigantellus. The sequence continues at coordinate 39,484,019 of OZ012541.1, read as the reverse complement.
TCTTCATTTTTCAACATTTCAAATATTGTACCGATTTTGTGAAAATTGGCCAAAAATTAAACCAACCTACAAATTTTATATTTGTGACGTGATATTGTCATAAAAAATGCTATATACATTGGTTGTATGGCTTGATCCTTTTTCCTTACCACCACGGTACTACATAAGAAAAATACAATTTAAACTTCTTGGTTGGCAAAATTCAGATGGGCACAGCCAATAACAGAAAAGATTTTTTTTTGCAATATGTAACAGACTTGTCAAAATAATTTCACGTGCGCCATGTTGATTTTCTACTATACTTGTCATCAAAAATTTTATATGGTATTTTTTGAATAAAAATAAAAAGTGAATTTAAGCAAATGAAATTATGCCTAAATGTTCTTCCGGAAAATTTTAAGCATTGTGGTGTAAGCCATATCAAATTCTGTCCAGCCCCCCTAGACAAGATGCATTTCGATAATCGCTAACGCAATCGCTAGAAGGAAAATGTATGCGATTTGACATAAGCCCTCGCTTAGCTTTCGAGCGCAATTGTCAAATCTCATACATTGTCGATTTAGCGATTGCGTTAGCGATTATCGAAAGACATCTTGTCTAGGGGGGCAGTAGTTTCGGAGATCTTTCCGGACAAACATTTGTACCCCTACGATTTTATTATATATGGAGATTTAATCTTTATTGCACTTAAAAACAGTACAAAAGGCGGACTTAATGCAACAAGGCATTCTCTACCAGTCAACCGAGCGGAAAGTAAAAAAAAAATAGAAAAAGACATTTTGATAAGTTTCAAAAGACCTCATAAGGTAGTATCTACCAATACAATCAGCAAGTGGATTAAGGACACCTTATTAACTAGCGGAGTTGATATTTCGTGTTTCAATATTTTCTGCCCACTCCACCAGACATGCAGCTACCTCAACAGCGCATAGGCCAGGTGTCAGTATTGACACAATACGCAGGACTGCAGGGGGGAGTGGCAGCCAATGTGTTCGCTAATTATTACTATAGAAATATTCAACCAGATGAATCAAATAGTTTTGCATTGTCTATCCTTAATAAGACAAAATGTTTAAGTAATAAATTTATATCTATAATCTAAGTATAACTTTTTTGTTACAAGTTTATAATATTATATATAGGGCATGGAATACCGAAATGATCTTCATACCGGTATTGATACCGGTATTGAAATTTCAAAAACCGGTATACCGAAATTTCGGTATTTTTTCGGTATTTTTTAAATACTGTTAATTACTATTTAAATGATTCCAATAACGATTGGTAAGCCTTGTTTGGGGAGAGCGATTCAAGCAGTTTTTTACGCTTTATGGCAGAAACACTGAAAATATTTATCATCTCCCTAGAAACCACAAAATAAGTTATTAAAATAAATAGGGTTAAGAATACTAATATTATATCAACTGAGGTTGCTTATGGAGGGTCCTACAAGAACTTGGAGTACCAAATCAACTCTACTTCGCACCTTGTATGGTTCAAGCCAGTAAGTCGTAAGAGTCGATAAAACAACCTCAAAACCCTTTAAATATCACCAAGGAGTACGCCAGGGATGTATTTTGTCGCCCATTCTATTCAACGCCTATGGAGAATACATAATGAGACGAACTTGCGAGAATTGGGAGGGTGGCATCACAGTTGGTGGCGTGAAAATCACCAACCTGCGCTACGCCGATGACACTCCAAGGAGGGTCCTTGCAGCAAATGGGTCGGAAATGTCTGCACTTTTGGACTGAATGGAGCGGATTAGCGAGGAGATGGGACTTTCCACAAACAGGTCCAAAACCAAGATCATGGTGGTAGATAGATCTGGGAAGTTAGAACTCACAGGCGCGCTGGGCCATTTTATTCTTCTTTTTCTGGGGGGAAATGCGCAATCGCACCGTACCCACAGTTGGCTAGACGGCGGGCGTGTGTGGGGCTGGCCCGGCAGAGTGCCAGGCCGACCCATTAAAACCCCCCGGTGTTCTCCCTGCCCTTGTGGGCGGCCATGGTAGGGTCCACACTGCGAATACCACTACCAGCGCGTCAGGACAAGCCCGACCAGGTTGATCAGACTATCGCCAAGGAGACATTGGGAATTGCCCGAGAACACCAGGGCATTCCCCAGACAGAGGGCCTTACGGCGGCGTGCACGCAGGCCTCCACGGCAGGGTCATTAGACGGGCATTGCTTGTGCGAATGCCCGCCTTCGCCTGCCTATCCGTCTGTGGCGGAGGGGAGTGGCTTGGGGATCTTCCTCCCGCTCCCTCTCCGCAGCCTCCTTCTGCGAGATGATGTCCTCGCAGAAGGAGGCGATAGCCTCCCATTCCACCTCGCCGCGGAGCATGGCAACGACCATGCACGGCAGCGAGAGATCTCCGCCTCCCAGCGCAGCGTTAAGCTCGCTGCGTTGGGGTCGTCAGGCCGGGGACACCAACAGGTGTGCTCGGCAGTGTTGTCGGCGGCGTCGCAGTGGGGACACCGCGGCGTTTCCTCCCGACGGGCGACCCGGTGCAGGTAGTGACCGAAGCAGCCATGTCCGGTCAGTACCTGCACCATGCGGAATGTGAGGCTGCCCTGCCGGCGCCCAACCCACTCCTCCAACACCGGACGAATCGAGGGGCGCTGGACCTAGAAATAGTGGACAACTTCATCTACCTGGGTTCTAACATCAGTAATGATGGCTCGTACGAAAAGGAAGTGCGCAGGAGAATTGGCATGGGCAAAAGCGCCATGTCTCAGCTTGAAAAAATCTGCAGAGATCGCAACATTTCCGTGAAAACTAAAACCAAACTGGTACGGACTCTAGTCTTCTCGATCTTTTCGTATGGCGCTGAGATGTGGATACTGAAAGCTGCAGACCGTAACGCATTGACGCCTTTGAGATGTAGTGCTGGAGATTTTGTGATGATTTTCCATAATCGAGATTTTTCGTGATTGTCATATGAAAACTCATCAGCAGTATGAACATCACTGTGAACCATAGAAATCTAGCGTTTCGGATAGTCTTTAAACACCCTTGCGAAAATAAATATTGTTTTTTGAAATACCGAAATAACGGTATTTTATCCTCAAATACCGGTATCAAAATACCGAAAATATTTATCGGTATACCGGTATTTCGGTATACCGGTATCCATGCCCTAAATACATCAAACTCAATATTTTGGGCTTTTGCGTTAGCAAACTTTTTAATTATGTAGTCTATTTAGACATCAAATTCAGACTCTATACCTACTTATAATGGCCCAGGGGGTATATTATGACGTCTTAATTCCAGGCAGTTTTCTGAATTGTTATAACGTCATTTCTTTCTTTTTGTATAATGAGTAAAAGAAAGACACTGATCATCATCATCATCACAGCTCATATACGTCCCCACCGAGGGGTTCGAGCCTACCCTATGTTAGGGTGATAAGGCCTTAGTCAACCACGCTGGCCCAGTGCGGATTGGTCAACTTCACATACATCATTGAATTTCTTTGCAGATGTATGCAGGTTGCCTCACGATGTTTTCCTTCACCGTAGGAGCGTCAGACAAATGTACATATGAAATTCGAAACGAAAAACACATTGGTACATGGCGGGTCTCGAACCCCGACTCCCCGATTGGAAGGCAAGTGCCGAAACTACGGCGCCACCGACGCTAATGGCACTGATGACCCGTGCACCCACTGGCTTCACCCACCAGTAGGTGTAAGGGTAATTCCTGTTTACGCGTGTACCCACAGCGTTAAGGTTGGAATTAATTATCGATAAAATATCGATGTTAAAATGAAAAATAATACGATAAGTCAATTGTTTATTAAAACTAACGTGAACAAACTAAAGGAGACTGGGATTACATTCCAACTTGCCATGGTAATTTGGCATAAGAAACTAAATAATATACAGAAGTTGTGAGATATGTCATCAAAATAAAATAGCAGCTACGTGTCGCCAAAATCTACCCGCGCCTATTGAAAAACTCTTTAATTTACGCAATTTGTCTAAAAAATGCCCAATGCTTATCTCATTCTTTAATAGTTGCATCTGTGCGTTAATAATTTGATTATCTCTCAATATTGATATATTACATCGCGTCTATCAGTTAATTTGTTATTTGGTGCAAGTATTTTGGATAATAACTTTGCAACTGTCACATAATTTTTATAGATTTTTTATTAATCCCAGAATTCCAGCTTTCGCTAACATTGTTTGTTCTGTGACGTTTGTTATACACGCACCATTCCTCGATGAACTTTTCATTTACGTAAAATTTTTCGAAATATGAAACAAACATTTTTAATTTATTATCATTAATGTCTTTACATTCGTTAGTAATGTAAGTCCAGCCCTCAAAAATCATATTATTCGGTAAAAGCGGTAAGCTGCAACATAAACCCACGATGCGTCGTAAAGTTTTACATTTAATGCATAGGGTTTTTGCTTTTTTCCAAAGACTATTTGTGAAATGTTAGTAGCAACGAACAACAATAATTTTTGGAAAGAAGGTTTTAAGTGCATTAGTTATGGCGAATTCAAAATCGGCGTGAACTATTTTTGGCTTGAAATATGGGACGACTGTTGTTATCAAATCAAACATTACTGTATATGTCTTCTCTGTTTTGTTGGGAAGTAGCACATATAATAAAGGATAGACTTTAGTAGACACGGAGCTACTTCCATTTTTGGCATGTATTACGATCAACTGATAAAATGGAAAGGGGACTGACTTGAAAGTACCATCTATAAAAATCTCTTCTACTTCATTCACGAGCTTTAATGAATCTTCTGTAGAAAAAATTTATATTCTAATGTTATCGTCCGGATCGTAATAATCAGCTTTTAAATACTGTTCAAATTTAATCGGTACTTCAACTTCATGGAGTTTATTATAAACAGTTTTCCGTACTTGATAATGTTGATTTCTACTATTATATAACGAATGTTTAGCATTATTAAATGATGGCACAGGAGTTAAAATCGCATGACCTTTGTCTTTTAAAGGGTCAATATGTTTTATATAAATCTTTGTAATAGTTTTGCACGTTGTTGCAACATCCATTCTTGCATTGTCCATAGCCATCACTACTTCATTTTTGTAATCATCAGGTTTACGTTCATTAATATGAGATACAGTTTTGAAGTTCTCATTATTCCTAAAAATAACAAAAAAATAAAATGATAAGAATCGTTAGCATCTGAACCCCTGGACCAACGATGAGCCATTGCTCATTGTAAAAACATGATATCGAACTATGTTGCCGAAAGGAGTTTCTCCTTTCGGCAACATAGTTCGATATTATCTGACAGATATTCTGATCTGTGTGTCAAATTTCATCCCAATCCATTCAGAAATTTTTGCGTTTGAAAAAAAATGTCTGCAAATAAACTCATCGGTACACTGTTAACCGCCAACCGGAAATTGTACCATACACAAAACCATACAGTCGAAATCTTACTGTAGCTTAAACACGATGAGACTGGTGGGCGGTTAAATTGTACCGGTGAGTTAAACGGATTGTTCCGAGACTAATACCTATTATTAGGATTAGGATAAACAATTTACTCACTTCATTAATAGTAATAGATCCTTTGCATTTGAGCTTTTGTTTTAAAGTACAATTCCAAATTGACGACTTGTTAGCATATACTTTCTGTTTCACATATTGGTGTCCTCTAAATAATAGTATTTTGCCGCGTTTGCGATATATACATTTTATTTCCGTTGTCATTATGCAGTTCAAATACAAATTATTGCACACGAACTATCTGTTGCAGCAAAGATATTTGAAAGATAGATGACATCCCATTTTACCGTATTTTGTTTTATGACGTAGTGGCAAATGAGATATTATATTAATAGGTCTAATAGTATGTAAAGAGATTGAATCTGTTGGAATGTAATCCCAGTCTCCTTTAGTTTGTTCACGTTAGTTTTAATAAACAATTGACTTATCGTATTATTTTACATTTTAACATCGATATTTTATCGATTATTAATTCCAACCTTAACGCAGTGGGTACACGGGTAAACAGGAATTACCCCTACACCCACTGGTGGGTGAAGCTAGTGGGTGCACGGGTCGCGAGGGAAAATTAAGATGTTAGTCAGTTGACAAGCCCTGGTTTGTCAATCAATCTTGGGTCATAGTGGATCGTAGATAGGTTTTAATCAATTTCAATTTTGAAAAAGACGTTTACCTTCAGCACAGAATATATAATAGTAATAATAGTTATGTATAGGGAAAATTTTTGAAAATATTATTAGGTATAGATTAGAATACTATGTCGAGTCAATCAATATTATTCCATTCGAACAGTATGGTTTCCGTAAGGAGATGGGAAGTGTGGACAGTCTATTGAAATTTGCTGGGGACATTCAAAAAGCTTTTTTTAATTACTCGAGTTTAGTTAGTGTATTTTTAGATGTGAAAGGCGCTTTCGACAATATAGATTTGGCTCCACTCGTAAAAATACTTCATTCGTATTATATACCCGGTAAGATGCTTAGGTTTATATTTAATCTCTTTTATGGTCGTAATATACCTGTTAAGTTTAATAATAAGTTTTATGATCAAGTACACAAAGGTGTTATGCAAGGAGCTACTCTGTCGCCTTTGCTTTATTCTTTTTAATGCCGAAATTTATAGATTTGTTAGAATGCAAGAAGTAAGTATGTTGCAATTCGCAGATGACTTGGTAGTATATACAACAAACAGGAATTTAATAAAAGCCCAGAGTGACCTTAATACCACACTTAATGATTTATATGCATATTATAAGGTTAGATTAAAATTAGACTTAAATCCTCAAAAAAGTAGTGTTATGGTATTTAACAAAAATGAAGACAATACTTTGATTCAAATTAAAATTGATTCTGTTAATGTACAGCAAGTTGAGGAGCATAAGTTTCTTGGAATAGTTTTTGATACAAAATTAAAGTTTAAGACACATGTAAATAATATCATTGTTAAAATGTAAAATTCTGTAAATATTTTGAAGTATTTAACATTGATGGATTTAACAAATGTTAGTTGGGGAATGGACCCTAAAATTGTAAATATGGTTTATAAGGCAATTGTTAGAAGCCATTACGATTATGGCTTAATTGTATATAGTAAGTTTTTAGCTTATCCTTTATTGCGCAAATTAGAAGTGGTACAAAATAAAGGACTTAGAATAATTACAGGAGCAATGTGTTCAACTCCTATTAATTCCCTAGAGATTGGAAGTGGAATTTCACCTATTCTTATTAGGGCGAAATATTTATCAGAAAATCTTTTGTAAAAAACTCACTGTCAGTATTATGAAAAGTTTAAAGATAATAAGGTATTTTTAGAAGACTTACAGAAAGAAGAACTGGAAAATGAGTTTAAAGGTATAAACAAATCTGACAAATGGGATTTGGGGTCATTAGAAGTACAATTGACTAGACCCGTTTGTTCAAATGTCAAAGTTTTTAGCAACATGGAGTTTCTAGAATATACACCGCTATTATTAAGTTACTAGCTGTGCCCGTGAACTACGTTTCGCCATCAATATACTTAACACAGTGTTTAGTTTTTTCCTCCATTTTATTCCATATGATTCAACTTTATTGTGCCTTTCTTAAGCATCGGCCTTTTCGAAATTAGGACATTTTTCGTAAGTTCGTAATTCTCTTTTTCTAACAGTCCACAAAATTAAATACATTACATATTACTATAAACACTAAGTATAATTATTGTTTTAGAGACATTATTGATATTAATAAATTCTTCTTCAGTAGAAAGAACTACACAGTTGCAAGAATAATCTTTATCGTATTCATGTTTCGAATTAAAATAAACAATTGTTAATAAATTAGAACTGTATACGAATAAAGTTTAGATTTTATAATGGGTGTTGGTAACACCAACAAAATATATTTTTTGGATATGACAACTTGGCCAATTTTGACTGGTCGTACAGTAAGCTCCTTGTCAAGCTATACTGTTAGACCTTTGAACCGTTCTTATGTCGCTCGTAATACTGGCGGTTTTCGTAAAGTTAATGTATAGCATGAATGGGGGGCCGGGTTACTGTACAAATACGTTTTCCATATTCGATATCCGATCACGGAATACAGACACGGAGTTTCGTGAACGTAGCGCAGACGTTCGTTTCTTCTCATTCGGGATTTCTACCATTCTACCTAAACGTACGTACAGAACGTGTTCCGTTCGTAATAAAAACGAACGTGTGCGGCAGTCAATGAGTATTTTGTATAGATTTGATGCATTCGGATGCCCGCATTCAGAAAACGAATGCGAAAAAACGTATTTATGCGGTTAGCCTTAAAATGTATTGAGACTTCCGTTTTTGTAACGTGTACTGTGCGATATAGTGTTGCTGGCATAGTTCGGTTATAAAAAAACTCGCCGTGATGACTAACATCCAACACACAAACTTGGAGTTATCGTAGTTAGTTCACGATCGTTGCATTATCACGGTCTCGAAGGACACTAAACACAGGTAACATCTAACATCGAACATCCAATAGGCCCCGAAGCGGTTCTCAAACTTTTTTGGTGACGAAACTCTTTTGGAAAGCGAAATACTTGAAGTGTATTCTTTATTAATAAGCATAATAAAAGTACGACCAGAGAGGGTGTTTTGATTTTTCTAAATTATTGCGGAACCCTTATAGGGGTATTGTGGAGCCCTAGGGTTCCGCGGAACACACTTAGAGCATGGCTGCTCTAGGTACCCTTCAGGGCCTACTTTCATTTAATACCCCTATTGCTGGGTTTGAAAAGCAACTATTATCCGTCTTTTTTGAGCGGCGGCCATGTTGAATTTACGTCAATGTTGCTACGTTCATAGTGCTCTACTGATCGAGGCCTTTCATTTGATACCCATATTGCTGGGCTTAGAAACAAACTTTTATCAGTTTTTTTTTGAGCAGCGGCCATATTGAATTTTGTGCTATTTTCCTAGGTTCATAGTGCTCTACTCTTCATGGCCTTTCATTTGATACCTATATTGCTAGGTTTGAAAACGAACTTTTATCCACCTTTATTAAACGGCGGCCATGTTGAATTTATTTATGTGTTGCTAGGTTCATAGTGCTCTACTCATCAAGGCCTTTCATTTGAGATCCATATTGCTGGGTTTGGAAACGAACTATTATCCATTTTTTGAGCGGCGGCCATGTTGAATTTATAGCAATTTTCCTAAGTTCATAATGCTCTACTCTTTTAGGCTTTTCATTTGATACCCATATTGCTAGGTTTGGAAACGAACTTTTATCCTTTTTTTTGAGCGGCGGCCATGTTGAATTTAGGTCGATTTTGCTAGGTTCCTAATGCTCTACTCTTCAAGGCCTTTCATTTGATACCCATATTGCTAGGTTTGGAAACGAACTTTTATCTATCTTTTTTGAGCGGCGGCCATGTTGAATTTATGTCAGTGTTGCTAGGTTTATAGTGCTCTACTTATCAAAGCCTTTTATTTGATACCCATATTGCTGGGTTTGAAAACGAACTTTTATCCATTTTTTGAACGGCGGCCATGTTTAATTTAGGGCAATTTTCCTTAGTTCATAATGCTCTACTCTTTTAGGCCTTTCAGTTGATACCCATATTGCTAGGTTTGGAAACGAACTATTATTCTTCTTTTTAGAGCGGCGGCTATGTTGAATTTATGTCAATGTTGCTAGGTTCATCGTGCTCTACTCATCAGGGCCTTTCATTTGATACCCATATTGCTGGGTTTGAAAACGAACTTTTATCCTTTTTTTTGAGCGGCGGCCATGTTGAATTTAGGTCGATTTTCCTAGGTACCTAATGCTCTACTCGTCAAGGCCTTTCATTTGATACCCATATTGCTAGGCTTGGAAAATAAGTTTTATCCACCTTTTTTGAGCGGCGGCCATGTTAAATTTATGTCAATGTTGCTAGGTTCATAGTGCTCTACTCTTCAAGGCCTTTCATTTGATACCCATATTGCTAGGTTTGGAAACTAACTTTTATCCACCTTTTTTGAGCGGCGGCCATTTTGAATTAATGTCAATGTTGCTAGGTTCATAGTGCTCTACTCATCAATGCCTTTCATTTGATACCCATATTGCTGGGTTTGGAAACGAACTTTTTTCCATTTTATTTGAGCGGCGGCCATGTTGAATTTAGGGCGATTTTCCTATGTTCATAGTGCTCTACTCATCAAGGCCTTTCATTTGATACGCATATCGCTGGGTTTGGAAACGAACTTTATCGGCAGTCATGTCAAATTAAGTCAACGTGGCTAGGTTCAATGTGTTCTACTCTTTAGGTTCTTCGTTCGATATCTATGTTCCTTGGGTGGATCCAAAAAAATGTGATCCGTCATTTTAGACATTAGGATCAAGAGTCCCGTCCCGTCCCTCTACGCGTAACCCAGAACATTGCAGTCAGATATTTTTTTTAATTATCAATATTAATCTATTACTTTTAATAGTTTTAAATGGATGAAAGAGTTTGATTCCTTAGTTCTAATGTAAAAACATATAACACCTTTCAAAATACCTTGAAAAGAGTATCTTCATTTTTCAACATTTCAAATATTTCAAAACTTGTACCAATTTTGTGAAAATTAGTCAAGAATTAAACCAATCTACAAATTTTATGGTCACACGATAAGTACCTATTATCATAAAAAATGCTTTATACATTGGTTGTATGGCTTGATCTTTTTGCCTTACCACCACGGTACGACATAAGAAAAAGACAATTTGGTTGGCGAAATCCAGTTGGGCACAGCCATTAACAGAAAATATTAAATTTTATTTGTACTATGTGAAAGACTTCATTCCTGCCTTTCAATTTTCGAAATCGAATTACTTAAGATCAGGCTGTATGGCGTAGTTCCATTGCCTTTCCTTCGTGGAAGAAAATACCTTCTCTCTGTACTATGTGACAGACTTGTCAAAATAATTTCACGTGCGCCATGTTGTTTTTCTACCTAAAGCCAATTCGAAAATTTTATATGGTATTTTTTCACTAAAAATAAAAAGTGAATTTAAACAAACGAAATTATGCCTAAATGTTCTTCCGGAAAATTCTAAGCATTGTGGTGTAAGCCATATCAAATTCTGTCCAGTAGTTTCGGAGATCTTTCCGGACAAACAGACAAACAAACAAACAAACAAACAAACAAACAAACAAACAAACCAACAAACAAACAATTTTTTTAAAAACTATTCTATCGTGTTCTGCTAATGAATTTAAGGCGACCTGTGTATTTTTTTTCTTAATATTTCGCAATTACAGATTTTTGTACCCCTACGATTTTATTATATATATAGAGATGACAAAAATTTTGTGTGCTTGTTCAGACAAGCAAACTGAACAACTTTCACTATGGGACAACTTCGAAATCGCAAAAAAAAGTCAGCTGTTTCATACATTTAGGTTCAGTGAATGTTGAACATTTGTATGGAACAGCTGATTTTTTTGCGATTTCGAAGTTGGTCCTATAGTGAAAGTGGTTCAGTTTGCTTGTCTGAACAAGCACACAAAACTTTTTGTCATAACTAAAAAATAAACTTGTATAGAGAGAGAGAAAGGGGAATATAGGAAAATATACACTGATGGCTCAAAAACTAAGAATGAAGTAAAAGCTGTTTTTTATGACTCGTTAACAAAAATTGGGCGATGTTTTTATCTACACCAAGAATCTTCTATTTTCACAGCTGAATTGTATGCCATACATGAAGCATTGAAGTATATTCAAAATGCACCTCAGACAAATTTTTTAATAGTTACTGACTCTCTAAGTGCATTGAAAAGCATAGAATGTACCATGTTGAGCTTCAAATGCAATATATACATTTATAAAATAAAAGAATTCTTGCAACGTCTACAGAAAAGTTTTAAAGTAATAGAATTTATGTGGGTTCCCTCGCATTCCGGTATAACTGGAAATGAAATTGCAGATTCTTAAATGAAAACTCAATTAAGTAATGTACCAATACACCTTGGGTTTAAAGTACCATTTACTGATTATTTTTCCATTTTGAAGAATAGAATGTACTCGATGTGGCATAAGCAATGGGTCGAGACTTTAAAGGAAAAAGGCACATGGTATGCATATACATATATGTCACCGTAAAATTGTAAATACCGTTAGATTATAATCTATCTCGCGAGATTGTAAACTATCGATATATTGTGAACCGTAACACACTGCTTACAATTTATCGCATTATTTCTCGGTAGATTATAATCGATCAAAGTGAAACTGTTAAATCACAATCTGTCGCGCGTTAAATTGTCAACTCTCCGAAGGCTGTCCCTGATTGGTCCGTCTTACAGTAGAACGTTCTGTGTCCATAGAGTTAGGAATCAAACACAGTGTCAGTCAAATAAAATAAATGCACATCAAGTATGTATTTTTTTATTTAGTAGTTAATCAATAATTCTGACATCATAATATGGTAAGAAAAATTAACGAAACAAAATCTTGACTTATTGTAAGAGTAATAAAAAATAATATGAAAGAAAAATGCACCAATAAAAAATGTTCCCGTATTGGGAACTTGTAGGCTAAGGCAACATTTTTGATGTATTTTGTTTTTCATATTATTTTTATTACTCTTACAATAAGTCAAGATTTTGTATCGTTTTTTTCTAATAGACAATTTTGTTACGTTTCGATTTTCGTTTTTATTTTAATAAGTTTGTGTTTAATTTGCTTCGGTGAATATTTTTTTATTATTTTTTCAATCTTAATTTGTGTTTGAAAAGAAAATGTTGTTACCTTTCTGATTTTCTCATTTGGTTACAGTTTTTCTTACTATATTATGATGTCAGAAATATTATTTAACTACCAAATAATAAATACATACTTGCTGTCACTATTATTGAAGTGCATTTATTTTATTTGACTAACACTTGTGTTTGATTCCTAATTCTATGGACACAGAACGATCTTCTGTAAAACTGACCAATCAGGGACAGCCTTCGGACAGTTGACAATTTAACGTGCGACAGATTGTGATCTAACAGTTTCACTTCGTTAGATTATAATCTACCGAAAAATAATGCGTTAAATTGTAAGCAGTGTGTTACGGTTCACAATCTTTCGATAGTTTACAATCTCGCGAGATAGATTACAATCTAACGGTATTTGCAATTTTACGGTGACATAATACAAGAAGAAATACCCAAAAAGCCTCAAGTACTTCAAGCTTCGTAACCCTTCTAGAAAGTATGTTGTAACAATTAACCGTATAAGGTTAGGACATGGTCAGTTCAGAGCGCATTTGAAGAGAATTAAGTTGGATGATTCGGATACATGTCGATATTGTAGTTCAAGTACAGAGACCCTTGAGCATCTCATACTGAATTATAATGCATTTAACTTGCAAAGAATTATTATGATAGATGGCCTACTAAGTATATATAAAAATAAGAGTTTGCCCAGTCATTTGCCATCTATCATAAAGAACGAAGACACTTATAAAACAATATTTGAATATATAATGGACTCAATTCTGAAGCGGGCGCTAAATTTCCTAATTTTATTTAGGTGTCGCTAAACCATTTTCCTATTCTACGGTATCTGTCAAATTCAACTGACATTGCTAATTTGAATCTGACGTTTCTAATTTTAGACGGTCAATTCAACTTAGGTTTAGCCGTCCAAACGCTATTCCAGACGTGAGATTTTTACGCGTAAACTTCCTAAACTGATTAATTTTAGCGGCGACTAAAATCATCCCGATTAAAATTAGAACCTTGCTAAAATCCGCCATTTTGGTAATGAAAAATACAAATAACAAATGAGGTAGAAATGTTAATTTTGCCCATATTGATTATTTTCGCCTTAAATGAACAGGAAAATAAAAATATTTTTTTAGTAAGACATAGACATAGACATAATTTATTGATAATTATTCAATTACAGGTCAATTTTTTACATTACAGTATTATAACAGTATAATATCATTCCATATTATTACATTAATTATTATAAATTAATAAATATACATAAATTAATTATTATTACTTATTTTTATTTTATAAAATTCGTCAATATCATAAAATGCTTGTGTAGTAAGCCATTTTTTTAATTTATTTTTGAACGAAGTGAAGCTCGGAGCATCAACGACTGACTGTGGAAGCCTGTTGTACACATTCGGTCCCATCACGTGTATCTGTTTGGCCGATTTTGTGAGAGTTCGCGACACGGATGCCAATTTATGCCTATATCTATTGGAATGCAAATTCTGGTACAAATGTATGTTTTCTCGCACGTACAGTGCTACTTGTAAAATCAGGAGACTGGGTAATGTCAGAATCTCGAGCTCGATAAAATACGGTCTGGCTGACTCATCCTGCTCGATGTGTGCCATTACACGGACGGCCCTCTTTTGGAGTCTAAACACCCGCTCCCATTCGGCAGCACGGCCCCAAAACTCCAGACCGTACTGGAGCAGCGACTGCACGCTTGCAAAGTAGCAGGAGCGCACCACTTCTTTTGACAAGGTAGACGCAATTCTGCTAAGGGCATAACAAGCTCCACCTAGTTTTCCACACAATCCATCTATATGTGATTCCCATGTCAACGTTGAATCCAGGCGGAATCCTAGGAAAGGGGTAGACTGGACCTGTTCTATGGCTTCCCCGTCAAGCTCAACTACTAAACGCCGCCGTTTGCGACCTGACAGATCGAAGACCATAAATTGGGTTTTCGATAAATTTAGCTTCAGACCGTTATAACTGAACCACAAATGAAGATCGGAGGCCACAGTGTTCAAGCGCCGCTGCAGCTGATCCAGAGATGGGGCCGTTACAACTGCAGCGACGTCATCTGCATACATGAACACTTCTCCCTCCGTTGTGGCCTTTGGCAGGTCATTCAGCAGGAGCTTGAAGGCCAGGTTGGACAATGAGGACCCTTGAGGTACGCCAATTTCGGAAGTCATGCCTTCAGACTTGACACTCCCATGGCATCCCATTACATACTGTGTCCTGTTACTCATAAAACTTATGATGATGTTATGTGCGTGACCGGATATACCATAGTAGCGGAACTTTGTTGATAGTGTGCTGTGGTCTGCAACGTCAAATGCTTTTGACAAGTCGCAGAAGAGCACAGCTACCTCAGTCTTATATTCTCTAGCTTGCAATATTCGGTGCACTACTTCCCGCGTTAGCGTTGTTGTGGATCGACCCTCACGATATGCGAATTGTCGATCACTTAATGCTTGCGTAGACTTCAAGAAATCGGAAATCCGTTTCGGAATACCGCTCTCGAATATCTTGGCAAAAGCTGGAATTATAGCTATTGGCCTGTATGAGTTCATATCGTCCTTCTTACCTTTGCCCTTGTACAGAGGACATATTCGAACTTCCTTTAATGTTTTTGGGTAAGTTCCTTCTCGTAAACATCGATTGAACAAGACGGAAAGAGGACCCGATATTGAGATAGCTATACCTCGCATCATTTCTACTGATATGTCGTACATGTCTTTTGTGGGCTTGTTTGCTACGCGAGAAGATATTATCTTATAGACTTCATTTGGGGTGAACGAAGTCATTCTAAGTGACCGATCACTCTGTGGATATGCCGCGTTTAGAGAAGTGTAGACGTACCGTATCGACGATCGTACCGTAGATATATTTGTGGCCAGTCAACGCTCTCAATAGCAGCGACAAATGATGCACGAGCGGCCGCAGAAAACCTACGGGCGAGTCCTGTGGTCGCGCGGGAGGCGCCGGCCGCGGCCTCGCACATCACCTCACAACGCACTCCGTGATGGTCCGAGAGGGCGGTATGCACAACAGTCGTCACGACCCGCTGGCTGTGTAAATTTGAGTAAATGTGATCGAGGGCTGTTGAAGCAGTGCCTCGTTCTCGTGTTGGAAAATCGACTTCGATTGTAAACCCGTGTGCAGCGAGAAGGTCAGAGAGCCCCTTATGCTCCGAGCTTCTAGACAATACATTAATATTTATATCACCTGCGACTATGCAGTCCGTCTTCATTTCAAGTATCTTAGTGAGTACTTTAGAAAATATAGGTACAAAATCCTTAACCTTAGTCAAGTTACTTCTGTAGATACAGATAATTATTAATTGAATGTCAACAAGCTTTATAGCTGATATTTCGCATATTTGTCTAACACTTAAATTACATATATCGTCAATTTGTAAAACTTTTAAGTCCGATTTTGCGTAAATACATGAACCTCCGTGAATCATACCAGTGCGGCAGTAACTCCATACCAGCCTAAAGTTATTGATATGTATTCGCGTTAACTCATCATGAGAGGCCCAATGTTCTGTCATACATAAAATATTACAGCTCAATTTGCAGTAATACCTCAAGCTTCTTAGTTTTATTGGCGCTGAGAGATTGAACGTTTTGTAAGCATATACCCAGGCGTAATTATTTATAGTCATAATGAGAACTATGCATATACACATCTTCTCTTCCCCCGGACCTCCGATAGGAGCAAACGTGCCCTGAAGCTAATTTAAATTTCTTGCAAATAAAATACGTGTGAAATAATAGGAGTGCATAAACGCGTGAAGGTGATCTACACTAACTGGTTGCTGGCTCCCTGATACCTCGTCGTGCGACGCTGTCACAACGCAAGTATACTGTTAACCAATCCTGCGCTGACATAACGGGTTACGCACGACGCCACACCTCCTAGTCCTGCAATTGGCGCTACAACATATCTCGCGGCGCCGCGATACAATACCTACTAAACAATTACACCCAATTACCGCGCTCATTAGGGAACTTAACATGGCAGCTCGCTCAACACCCAAGCAGCGCGCGTCTATTGCCACTACACAGACGCCTCCTAGCAATTATGAAAACCTGGTACACGCGGATACGATTTTTAACAGATCAGTGTCAGAATCTGACTTAACGCGCACGCCACCAAATTTCGGCCCGCCGAATAAGAGATGCAGATCTGAAATGGAGGATTCTGAATCCACTGACATAAACGATTTTAGACTTGAAATGCGTAAATTGTTGGCCTCCTTTTCTGCTACACAAGCGAACGAATTTAAACAATTAAATACCTCTCTTAAAGAGATACAACAATCGAATGCTAATATAGAGAACTCGGTTTCTTTTCTTGCGACACAAAACGAGGAATTCAGACAGCGAATAATCGAACTCGAAGCCCAAGTTAAACAAGATCGGAGCTACATTGCTGCAATGGAGAGTAGAATTGAGGATATTCAAATCGAGCGCCGTAAAAGCTGTTTTGAAATCAAAAACGTTCCCAAAAAAGTTGAAGAAAGCAAAGACGATCTAGTTGACATGGTGATATGTCTGTCTAATACTGTAAATTGCAGCGTCAGCAAATCGGATATCTGTGACATCTACAGAGTGCGTCCAAAGAAAACTAGCGACAAAAATTCACCAATTATAGTGGAGACAAAATCAACTTTACTGAAAAATAAGTTATTAAGATCAGCTAAACTATTCAATGTCACGCAAAAGAATAAACTGTGCGCCAAGCACCTTGGGTTCAAAACACTAGAAGACACAGCTGTATTTTTATCTGAACATTTAACTCCAAAGGCTGCTCGACTGCACTATCTGGCACGTGATTTAGCAAAGTCAAAAAATTATAAGTTCTGTTGGACTGCATACCCACTGGAACGTCCGTGGGGACTATAGTCCCCAAAATCTCGATCTTCTCGATCGACCTGGGTACTATGGTACCCAGTTCCCTTTGCGTAAAACCGCGCGGTGTGATAAAAAATTCTCTATGGCTTTATTCCTTTGTCAATAGTCTCTAATAGTCACTAGTCTCATAAGTTGACAGGTCATGTCCAATTTATTTTTAGTCTTAGATTGAAATAAATTTGTCATAGTCTGCGGTTTAACTTACTTGGCCGTATCCATACGTTTCTTACTCCATGACCGATGAGATTTATTGCGTACTTACTTAGTCTGTATTAGTATTTTCGTAGAGTGTTCTATATCAAAATAAACTAGAAGAATTGGGCTACATTATTATGTATGGTTTATGATAGTTTAAAGTGTTATATTGCCACACTAAACGTTTTTTTCAAAAAGTGAGTATTTTTGAAATTTTAAGCACTTTAGTTACTATTCTCGTCATTATTCATTCAATTATGAATCCTTATCTAATTAACTATTATAAGTTCATTCCTGATTAAATTAGCTTTCCATACGTATTTTTTATTTAATTTTAGACACAATAATTTATTTTTTGCATTTTTTTTAAATTTGAGGTCGCGCGTGCGCATCTCGCGTATATAATTACGTAATTAATCGATTTTATTATTTTTTTCTTTTTTCATTAAAAATATTACCCAAAACTATTATATATCAAAATAATCTTCAAGAATAGGGCTATAATAATATATATGGTTATTTAAAGTTTTATAAAATAGTTTTTGTGCAAAATTTTTTTTAAAAAAATCGGGTCTTCCGCGACCTTCCGAACATTTTCGCGCTTCATTCATTTAATTATTAATCCTTATCTAATTAACTGTTATAAGTTCCTTCTATATTAAATTACCTTTCCATACGTATTTTTTGTTCTCTTGTAGACAGTATATGTCACTCTCCGCAATTTTTTGAACACTCCGTACGCACCGGGTGAGTCATTCCGCAATGGCGGCACCTTTGATATTTGAGATATACTACTTTTTGCTTTTGAAACCCACCACGCTTCGCGTGGCGAGCGTTCCAGTGGATAAGGTAAGATTTATGTAAGGGAGAATGAAAAAACACCCGTCATTATGATAAGAAACGAGAATCAAGTACAGCAGCTTCTATGTAACATACACAGCCAGGGACCTTCTACGCTCTGACTAGTCACTGAAAATTCTCCTAAAAAAGGTAACTACAAGTTTCTCAAGACATCCTACGTGCGGCTTGGTCTTCTCATAATTTATTCATTAGTCACATCATGTTTTTATTTATTTGTTGTTTTGTTTATACTTTATTTGCTTTTAATATTCTTAACTGTGCCCATAAATGTACAATACATATACACTAAGCTTTCTCAACACTTAATCCCACGTAAAATTACCACAAACATACATAACATTAGCAATACACAACATATATTATATAAATATTAAAAAAAAATATGCAGTATAGTATAACACTAATAATTCTAATTCTGATATTTTTTTTTTTTTAATTTATTACAGCTTTGGCTACAAGGCCATTAGCTTAATTATATAACAAAATATAAAAAAGTCAACAAACAGAAAAAACACACACTAAACAGAATAAGAAAAAATAAAAACAAAAAGGACAGCAAATGACAAAGAAATTATTAAAAATAATAATAATAAAAAATCTCAAATATCAATAGTGTTACTTAATAATTATCATAGCGGAAAGTAATAAGCAACTGGTGCAATTTACCTAAACAAACTTATATTATTATACATTTCATAAAGGGCCAAATGTACTGGAGTAAAAGTCATAAATGTTACTATATAGTTCCCTAATCCTAAGCAAACCCTGTACATTCAGCGGAAAATCTTTTAATTTTATAGTGTCTTTACAATTACAGATAAAAAGCAGTCGTTGAATATTAAAATACATACAGTTAAAAAATAAATGCTGAAGATCACAGTTTTTATTTTTACAATATTTACAATTAGACTAATTCTGATATTATATTTCCATTTGACAATTCACATAAAACTAAGAGTACCATTTTAAAGACATATTATTATTATTATTATTTTTTAAATTGATTTTAATGGATAAGCTTCATAATTTTAAAGTAATAGACGGTATTAACATAGCTCGTGCAATACAATGTGATTGCTCTGAGCTTACATCCCTTATGAAAATAAATGGAACTCACCTCACAATTATATCTCAGAATATACGCAGTATATACTGTAACTTTGACGACTTTTTACTTACATTGGTGTCGATTCTGGCATGATTCTCTAAACCTAAAACTAAATTTGACAACAGTCTATCCTTGTCATACTCTATACAAAATGACAAGGAGAGACTGTTGTCAAATTTAGTTTTAGGTTTAGAGAATCATGCCAGAATCGATACCATTATCTAATCTCTCTTTCCAGCCTGATATTATAATATTAACAGAATGCAGACTTAATTATGAAAAACCACTGCCACAACTAGATAACTACAATAATTACTTCACATTATGTCAGATCAATCAAAATGATGGGGTAGTGGCGTATATAAAAAAATCTCTACAGCACAAAGTTAAAGAAATTAGACTAACACATGCATCCTGTCTTCAGCTTGATGTACTTAGTACCACTATACTAGGTATTTATCGGTCACCTTCAAAAATAAATGCTGATGGTTTTATAGAATCATTGATTTCGCACTTAGATACCCTATCAAATCAAAGTAACGTAATAATAACGGGAGATATCAACATTAACATTGCACACAAACCCAATGAGCCCTCTTCTGAGTATAATAATAGAATTAGCTATTTAAACTCTCTATCTAGTTTTGGTATCCTTGCTGGCCACACGTTACCCACTAGAGGAAAAAACTGTCTGGATCACTTCATGCTGAGGCTCTGTAGCAAGAAGTATGAAGCATCTATCGCAGTTTTGGAAACTTCCATAACTGACCATTACACTACTTTACTTTCTTTATTTATCTAAAATAAAGCTTAATAGTAACACCAGGAATCAAACAAAAACTGTTATTGATTTTGAAAAAGCTGTTGAAAACCTTCAATGTAGAAACCTACCTGAGCTTTTAACGTGTAATGATCCTACTTTGCTAACCGGCCGCTTCATAGCTAAGATTACGGAGTCCATAAAAGCGAATACCACATGCACTCGAATACCTAAAAATCAGCGGACAATAAAACCGTGGATGACTCCTGGCATTCTTAGATGCATCAATAATCGGAACAAGCTTCAGAGGTCGTTAAGTAGAGATAGTCAAAATCATATTTTAAAAATAACCTACACTCGATACCGTAACTGCTGTAACAACCTTATAAAAAAACTGAAGCGACAGTATGAGCGAGATTTGCTTGCTAATTCTGTAAACAATAATAAACTTTTATGGAAAAACATTAAGCAGGTTACTTACTGTAATAAATCTCATGACGAGTGTAAAGAGTTAATTAATTTAAAGAAAAATCCCCTAGACTCTGTAAACTGCATAAATAAATACTTTGCAAACATTGGAAAACATCTTGCTGATCTAATACAAACTAACGTATTTAAAGCTCCAACAAACATGCTTACTAACACTTCTTTGCAGCCTAACTCCTTTGTAATGCTAGATACAGATTATAGCGAAGTTGAAAAAGTTATCATGAATTTGAAAACAAATAGTGCTTCCGGTTGGGACAAAATCCCCATCTCTTTCTTAAAACATGCAAAGAATGAGGTTGTTCCTGTGATTACGCACCTTGCAAACCTTTGCTTTCATCAAGGCATATTCCCGACCCCTCTCAAAAAAGCTGTAATAACTCCCGTGTACAAGGGTGGAGATAGAGATGACGTCAGTAATTACAGACCGATTTCCGTATTACCGGCTATTTCAAAAATTTTGGAAAAACTTATAAACATCAGACTTGTGCAATATCTTAATAAGTACAATCTACTGTCTTCCTCACAATTTGGGTTTAGACAGGGTTACTCAACTGAGGATGCAGTGATTGGTCTCAGTCAATTTGTAACAGACCAATTAGATAAAGGGAACAAGTGCTTGTCTGTGTTTCTAGACCTCAAAAAAGCCTTCGATACTGTTTCTGTCCCCATCCTTGTACAAAAACTGGAAAATATTGGTGTTAGAGCTAATGCACTCTCTCTCTTCAAAAGTTACCTTTCTGGAAGAGTACAGGCTGTAGAGTTGGACCAGTTCGTCAGTGATGATATTGAAATGTATTATGGGGTTCCACAGGGTAGTGTTTTGGGACCGACTCTCTTCCTCGTCTATATTAACGACCTCTGTAGCATGAAGATTGATAATGCTAAAATTTTTTCATACGCTGACGATACTGCTGTAGCTTTTTATGGGAGGGACTGGGTTACCGTCAAGAAATTTGCAGAAAAAGGTTTATCTTCAATTTCAAAATGGCTGAGTTCTAACTTTCTCACACTAAATACTACTAAAACAAACTACATTTGTTTTAGTATTAAAAACCAGTCACAGCCTAGAAATGACATTAAACTTGCATTTCACTCTTGCAATTTCACTGGGATCCCTAGTAATTGTAATTGCCCTGTTCTAGAAAAAATTGAACAAACAAGGTATCTGGGCGTCATGATCGACCAGCGTCTATCCTGGCACGCTCACTTAGACCAAATTATAACCAGAATACGTAAAATGATCTGGATATTTAAAACCTTAAGACACATTGTGCCTGGTGAGCGGTTGGTTGGCCATGGTCGCCCAAGAAACATATTAAAAGAAATTTATGTCTCGTTAGTACAATCAGTGCTATCTTATTGTATACCTGGGAGGTGCAGATAAAACCAAAATAATCGCACTGGAGCGAGCTCAACGCTCACTACTGAAGGTGATGCACTTTAAAAATAGAAGATACCCAACAGACTTACTATATTCAACCAGTCAAGTACTGTCCGTAAGAAAATTATACATTTTATCAACTGTATTAAAAAAACACAAAAACACAATTTATGACCCATGCATGAAACTAAAGAGAAACAAAAAAAATATTCTTAAATCTAATACTACTACTAGGACATTATTTGCTAAAAAACAATATAGTCAAAGATCAATCCATCTATATAACATAATTAATTGTTATACAGAGATATACAGTAAAACATTTCATGTATGTAAGAAATCAATTGTCAATCTACTTCAACCCTTAAGTTATGAGGAAACTGAGGCTCTACTGCAACGCCAGTTATAATGCAAGTGTTGTCACATATTCACATCCGTACACCACGCACATGTATCACTCACATACACTACAAACACACACTCTCGCACGCACATACACACACACAGACACTAATAGAAATAGAATAAGAAAAAAAAATTGTTATTATTTTGGTTATATTAGCTAGACTTGTTTATGTAACTTCCTATTCATTTTTTTTTTGTTATTGTCTTCTTATATTGCAACTTTATTAATTTGATGAAGTATAGCTACGGAAGAGCGTTGCCACCTGGCACAGGCATTGTTTGTCTAAAAGGTGGCATCGACAACTAAGATGTTTGTCAATATGTATAAAATGAATAAAGATTATTATTATTATTATTATTAACACATCATTGTAATGCCACTGTTTTGGGTCAGAGGTTGTTGTTTGCGCGGGCGCCGACAGGCTCGACAGAGTGAGGGACGGCAGTGGGGGGTTTCGTCCCGCGGCGGCGCCTGCGTTCCTGCTTTTGCAAGCCTCCAGTGTTCGTAACGTTCGCGTCGGGGGCAGCCTGTGTGGACGGGCGCATCCCACGTCCGCCGCTTCGACGAAACCACGGACTCACTTCAACCTGGCAAGGCCAGTTATCTGCGCTCATAAAAAAGTCGTACTTGCTGTTAGGAACTGTCAGAGCGAATGACGCGTAATATTGATGTTTAAGGGTGAGCTTTTCGACATGATAGTCGGTCGATGGATTTTTTTTGGACATGTACAATTTTAATGCATCTTCCGTTGTGTCGGGTTTTAAGAAACATACATGTATGCGTTTCACTCGCTCCACTGTTTCCAGCCCACCGTCTGAGGCAGCATTCCCACAAACTACTTGTCTGTTGTGACGACGACGCTTTGGGACGATCTCCCAGGGTCCATCGTTTATTTGTGTATGATCAAGTGCCGTGCTGGTGTCATCAAGTGTCTGTTGCGTCACCAAGGATGCTGCTTGTGACGTGACACAGGCTTCAGATAATAATGCAGTATTCTGAGCTTGTGGTGTAGTGCATTAGTGGTTGAGCAACTGGACTAGTCAAAGATGTGGATTTATTGTTACTGGATTGTTGTGGATTTATTGTAATTACAATTATATTGTTAAAAATAGGATAAAAATGTACATTAAATGTATTAACTGATATAAACATAAACCCGTTTTAGTTTCTTTAACAACAAGATCCATCCATTAATTTACTTTTAATATTTTTACGACAGCAACACAAACACAATTAAAACTAATCTTAAGGTGCGTCCCCACTACGAGCCGCGCGGCCGCGGGAGCCGCGAGGCTCGGCCTCACCAGCTTTTTGTGTATATTTGTAACGCATTCTCACTATAGAGCTGCGCGGCCCAGTGTGGCCAGATTTTGAATAATTATTTCCATTTTAGTAGAAATGTAGTTTTATTTCAGTTAGGTTGTTGTGCTAGAAATGTTTTGAAATTCTACTATTCATAAATAAAGCGGTAACTACTGCATCCGTTTTGTGTAAAAACGAAACTAACAGATAATATTAGAAAATTCCCATACACACTTTGTGAAAATTATCTGTTGTTTTGTGGAAAGTTTCGATGTTTTTCTATACAGAACAAGAGACACGGCTAAATATACAGTGCGAAAAATTGTTTAATGAATGTAGTTTTTCAATTTTGGTTTCCATTAAAAAATTTTATATAAAATATTTCTTTATTTTTTTAAATTTATCATTCATCGTCATCTGGTAGACGATTGTTTGAGTAATAAAATACGTGTTCATTGTGAAGAATAGGAATGATTTTATTTACAAATTGGAGCTATAATATCACGTTTTAATAGAATGACTGCCGTAGGTGTCTGTCATGTGATTTTCTGTCGTTGTCAATGTCTACAATTTTGCAGGGGGGAGGTGAAAAAGATGTGCAGAAAGAGGAGGACTACCCCTCGATACCCCTGTCCCCTCTCGGCGATGCATAGTTTTTGTAATATTAATTTTTTGAATTCATTCATACCTAACCATAAAATGTATGGACTAGTAAAATGTTAGTAAAACTGTACATTGTAGTTTTTTCTTTATTGCAATGCAACTAAGTTGGCAAACAAGCAAACTGTCCACCTGATGATAAGTCTTACATTTTTTAATAAAAGCGTAAAGCAACATTTCCTTCAGCTCTGACACCTCCTTCCATACACACCCCCTGTCATAACGGCCCTTTAGAATTTATGTAGGTACTTACAGTATGGAGTTATTATTATAATTTTGTTTGTTGTACTTTTTTTATTAATTTTCTTTAATTAGTTTCTATTTTATTTTGTTTAAAATATTTGTATTTCATTAATGATTTTTTTTTCTTTTATTAACCACCAACCTAGTATGGATATCATATATAAAGGCTGCCTGGCAGAAATCTGATAAGCCCGCCTTTTGTTATTTTTGTATTATTGTCCAATTATTTGTTATTTGTTCTATCGCGAGGAGATGACAGTAGACGTATAATAGTGGCGGTAGCAATAATGTTCACATTTATTTGTATCTAGCTGTGCCCGCGACTTCGTCCGCACGGAATAGTAACTTTTGTTGAAGTTGATAAAAAGTAGCCTATGTTATACCTAATATAATTAGCTATCTATTAGTGAAAGTCCCGTCAAAATCGGTCCAGCCGTTCCGGAGATTAGCGGGAACAAACAGACAGACAGATAGACAGACAAAATTTTTTAAAATAGTGTTTGTTATTGGTACCCGATATACATTCATACCCATTTAGTAAAAACTTGTTATTTTGATATTACAAACAGACACTTCAATTTTATTTATTTGTATAGATGTATAGATAATAATGAATCATAACATAAATTTTATACAAGTTTATTTTTGTTATGCCAAAAATTTTGATTGCTTGTTCAGACAAGCAAACTGAACAACTTTCACTATGGGACCAACTTCGAAATCGCAAAAAAAATCAGCTGTTCCATACAAATGTTCAACATTCACTGAACCTAAATGTATGGAACAGCTGATTTTTTTGCGATTTCGAAGTTGGTCCCATAGTGAAAGTTGTTTAGTTTGCTTGTCTGAACAAGCACACAAAATTTTTATCATAACTAAAAAATAACCTTGTATAATAGCAGAATATCGGCGAACAGCTGGCAGAATGGTAAGTTCAATTTAAAGTTGACTTACGGAATACAGTACCTACCTACTTTTGGTTACCTTTATGTAGCCGACTCTTAAAGCGTTAAATGTCGAATATTATAACTTGTCAAGACGTCTTGGTACGTATTTTGGTTCCGTAATACTTCAGTCAATGCTTGTTACAAGTTACAGCCTTTTACAGAAGTCATAATTTTGTCTATTTCTTTAAAATATCACAAAGTGTATACGTTTAAACTTCTTTCGTCTTATTAGAAAACAAACATGGTCTGAACTTAGTCCTGGTTGAAACTAGGACCAAGTTGACGTTGTCTCAATCTACGAGTATCAACACAAGTGAAAGCGCACTACGTTTAAACCAAGACTAACTTTAGACCAGCGGCCCTACCACCTAACTAATAGTGATTAACGATGGCGATAGCGAGTTACTCGCTATCGTTTCAATTTCAAAAGCTATGATGGGCGGTACGAAATCACAATATTAGAGAGCTAAAATTATAACGAGGGAATTAGGCGGTAGGGCCGCCGCTTATCATAGCAAACTCGTAAAATTAAAACGATAGCGAGTCACTCGCTATCGCCATCGTTAATCGCTATGAGTTAAGCGGTAGGACCGCAGGTTTAGACCAGAGGTTTTGTAACAATATCGTTTAAAAGTTAGCGTATACTGTGAGGGCGCGCAACGGGTCGGGTCGCAGCGCAAAAATCAGTTCGAATCGCTCGTATGTATTTTATATGAGCTATCGAGTACTATGCCGGGGCGCAGCGGGCCGCATATTCCGCCGCTAATAGTGGTTGCGTGCTATGCGGCTCGATCCGCCCCGCTGCGGCCCGTCACAGTGTGCGTGATCCTCGAGTTTACTTCACAAATTATATTTTTACGCTTTAGTTATTGTTCTGAGAGAAGATGGCATATTTTTGGCATTATCGTGAGTCGCGTTTGGTAGATTTTAAACAAGTCGGGCAGGTTTGCCGTTTTTGAGATAGTCACACTGACCGGCCGCGCGGCTGTGCTGGGCCGCGCGACTTGGGCCTCGCTTTACATCCACACTCACGAGGCTCAGCCTCGCGGCTAGGCCTCGTAAGCCGCGCGGCCCTAGTGGGGACGCACCTTTAGACATTTTAGAATTACGCTTAAGCTCTGCCTAAATTTAGTTGGCCTGTCACAGTAGAATAGCACTTGCTTAACCGGCCATTTAAATTAAGTTTAAATTAAGAAATTTTAGTTTTAGGTTATTTAGACGGCGGGCACACAGAATTGAGTCCAATGTCTACATTTGATAAATTATAAAACTGAAAGATATAAAATAATGACAGGCCAAAATGGTGCTACCGTGGCCGTGAAATACTAAAAAAAAAAATTTTGCCAAAAAAATGGATTGTTTGTGACAAGGGGAAAAAAAGCGCGGGAACTTCACATAGTAAAGGCGGGCTCTTTAAAATATTTTATTTGTAATTTTTTAATTGTAGTCAGTTACTTAATAAAACACAAACAAAAGAGGTATATAACATATAGGCATTAAATAATATTATAAGCAGATATGGGGAAGCGGAGTTCGAGAAAAAGAAAAAAAAAGGAGGATGAACCGGAGTCTGGTGATGCAGATAGGGAGACAGATGAGGTAAGGTTGGTAGAAACGGATATGTCCTCTTCGGACAGTGATGAAGAAATAAGCAATGCAGATAGGTACAAGCCTTATTATGTTACTGACTATATACGCAGATATCCGGAAGAAATTAGCGGCACTGAATTTGTGGTTTTTGTTGAGTCATCAGACATCCAGAAACCAATTGGAACAAGAGATCTTCTTTCTTTGTCAACTTGTTTAAAGCGCTTTAACAAAGGCGTCAAATTTTTAAGAAATATCAATAAGTTTAAGATAGGTATTTATTTTGAAAAACCAGACTTGGCGAATGCCTTTTTAAATAATAATACCTTCTTGAAAGAATACAAATTCAAAGCCAGTATTCCTGCTGCTACAACTGAGGTGTCCGGAGTTATAAGAAATGTACCTACCATTATATCAAACAAGAGAATATTTACTATGATAACAAGTACAAAAAAAATAATAACAATAAAAAGAATAATGAAAAAAATAAATGTGACTGAGGGTTTTATATTACAACCTACAACTACAGTAATAGTGACATTTGCCACTTCCATTTTGCCAAATCATATAGATATTGGTGGTTGGAGACATGATGTGTCTCAATATATACCACCAGTTAAGCAATGTTACAAATGTTTGAGATACGGACATTTGGCAAAATATTGTAAAAATTCTGAAAAATGTAGTATATGTAAAGAAAATCATAACTATAAGACTTGTACAGTTTCTATCGAAAAAGCTACTTGCATTCATTGTGATGGCAATCATACTAGTGTGTCTCCAATATGCCCAGTTAAAAAACAGAAAATCATTGAAAATAGAAATAAATATAAGCCTGCTTCTTATGCAGATATTACAAATCCTTTAAATTTTCCCAAATTAGAAAGTAAGACAAAAAATAATGTAGATTTGTTTACACTGCTCAATACTGACAGTAAGTGTCTCTCATTATTAGTTGAAACCATAACTAGATGTGTTTCTTTGCATAATACTCAAAATACTTCTATAAATTCTAAAAGTGTTTTAGAGGTCTTAAAAAATACTTTTGGTAAGCAATCAAATCCCCACAATTCACCCCCAATCAATTGAATATCGTACAGTGGAATGCTCAAAGCTTATTAAGCAATCAACTTATTTTTACGAAATTTCTTTATGACCATTTTATTCATATCGCAATTATATGTGAAACATGGCTAAAGCCTCAGAAGCAGTTTAAAATCAAAGGTTATCATATTGAACGTAATGACTGTGGCAACAAGCATAATGGTGTTGCTATTTTAATCCATACATCATTAAAATATCAAAAAGTAACATCTTATTTTGACAACTCTCTTCAAACAATTGTAATACATTTAGAACTAAATCAGAACACTATTTCAATAGCCAGTATATATTGTCCAACAAATTGTATTCCCAGTTTCTCTAAAAATAAGTTTAAACATTTCTTGAATTCTCTCCATAGGCCGACGATTATAGCTGGTGACTTCAATGCTCATCACTCAATTTGGGGATGTCCGTTATCGGATTCCAGAGGTAAGGATATTCTTGAGTGTTTAGATGAATGCAATTTAGTCCTGTTGAATGATGGTCAGGTCACAACTGTCGGTTCTCATTCTTGGAGACCCAATGGTTTGGACTTGACTATGGTATCTCCTTCATTAGCTCTTCGCTGCGAATGGTCAGTACACGACGATCCATTGGGCAGTTATCATTTGCCAACATTTACTAAGATTACATTCAATAGTAGTTCACAATGTTTTAACTCTCAAAACAATTTTCAGGATGAAAATGATTTTAACAATCGCATTAATCATAGATTAGTTGATTGGAAGTTGTATTCTTCAATTGTTAATAAGGATTTAGATAATTTTCAATGTAACCCTATTAGTAATCCAATAGATTCATACAACTCTTTTTGTCAAATCATTTTGACAGCTGCACAAAAGTCAATTCCCTCTCGTACCTCTCGGTCCGAATCACGTAACATTGCTACTCAAAACTTAAAATCAAAATATCGAACAGTTCCTTGGTGGAATAGTAATTGCGCTAAAGCTGTCCAGGAAAGCAAGCAAGCCTATCTTGATTTTAAGAATAATCCTTCTCAAGAAAAATATATTAATTTCAAAAGATTACAAGCTGCTAAAAAACTTACCATTAAGAGAGAAAGACTAAGTAGTTGGATAGAATTCTGTACAAAATTAAATCGATTGACACCAGTTTCAGTAGTATGGGGTAACATGAGAAAACTTACACATAAAACATATAAAAAGCAAAATAGTGATTTTTCGTGGGTCAGTGATTTTTTACGTAAATACACGCCTGACTTTGTGCAAAATAACAGGCCAATTGTGAAGGACAATAGTTTACCAGATAATCAGTCATTCCTCACTGATCCATTTTCTTTTGACGAATTAACTGCAGCTCTGAAATCTAGAAAAAACACTGCTTGTGGATTAGATAGTTTATCGTACAAGATGTTTCAGCTACTTAACACTGACAATCTTTATAAGCTTTTACAAATTTATAATATTTTATGGCAAGATTGCACAATTCCTCCTAATTGGAAAATGGACTGCTTGGTTCCTATTTTAAAACCTGGAAAAATTGCATCTCATCCCGATTCTTATCGTCCTATCGCTTTAACGTCTTATGCTGGTAAATTATTTGAACAGCTAATCAAACAAAGATTGGAATTCTTCATAGAAAAGAACTCAATTTTACCTTTAAACCAGTTTGGGTTTAGGCGAGGACTTTCGGCTCAAGAAAGCTTAGCACATTTTTTTTTGGACGTCACTACAGCTCAAAAGAATATGGAGTATACAATAGCAGTGTTTTTTGATATAGAAGGTGCATTTAATAACGTTAATCATGGTATTTTGTTTGAATCTCTATTATCTTTCTTACCTGTAAAAATTGCTTATTGGATATATGCTTTTCTCACGGATAGAAAAGTGTATGTCAAAATAGATAATAAATTTTTAGGCCCTAGATTTTCGAGCAAAGGTGTATGTCAAGGAGGCATCTTGAGTCCTATTCTGTATATTTTGTATATAAGAAAACTAAATTCCATTCTTAATAATAATTTAGTCAACAATCTTCAGTTTGCTGATGACCTTGTCATTTATTGTAAAGGTACTAATGTATTAGATATTCAATTAACATTAAATAATAATCTAGTGAAGCTGGCAGATTACTTCTCAGAACTTGATTTAAATGTTAGCCTTTTAAAAAGTAAAGTTGTAATATTTTGCCCAAAATACAGTTCTCTACCTCTAATTAATATTACATACAGCAATCATACTTTGCCTATTGATAATTCAGTTAAATTCTTGGGTGTTATTTTTCACGAAAATCTTACGTGGGATTTATATGTTGATTGCTTGGTGAGCAGAGCTTTAAAAGCCACTAATGTAATTAGGTCCGTTACTGGATTGAAATGGGGTGCTGATCCTAAAATTGTGTTAATGCTTTATAAAGCTTTGGTCAGAAGTCATTTTGAGTATGCTTTCTTTTGTTACGCTTCCGATCCAAAATACATAGATATTATTGATAAAATACAGAATAAGAACTTACGATTAATACTAGGTGCTATGAACACTTCCCCAATAAATTCTATGCAGGTCGAATGTCATTTACCACCAATGGTTATTCGCTTTGAATTTTTAAAACTTAAATTTCTTTTTAAACTCTTATCGCGTTCGAATAATGATCTTTTAAATAAATTAAATGTATGTTCCACTAACACTTTTCTTTCAAAGAATTTCTCACATTTTATAAGTTTAAAAGAACAATGTAATATATTTTGTAGTACTACTTTACATTGTTATAGTGGCTCATATGCTAGTAAATTCTGTGACATTCATATTGTCCTACATAAAGATTTTAAAGATAAATATGATGTTTACGAAAGTCTACAGGCTTATAATGATTATCGATCAATTTATACAGATGGTTCAAAGACGAATGTAAGTGTTGCAGTAGCTATGTATGATGCAGGTAGTAAAACTGGACATAGTTTTAAAATGTGCCAAAATGCCAGCATATTTTCTGCTGAGGCGAATATAATTGTAGCTCTTAACTACATTCAACAGTTCAGCCAATACAAAAAATGGATTATTATTACTGACAGCATGAGTGTGTTGATGGCTTTGAGAAATCCTTCCTTTTCATCAGTCACAAATCATTTAATATATAATATCCGAGATCAGATACATCATTTAAAAATAAATTATCAAATAGACATTATATTATTTTGGACTCCAGCTCATATCGGTGTATATGGAAACGAGGAAGTAGATAAACTGGCCAAAACTATGAACACTCTAGACGTACCTATAAAAAACATATCAATTTCATATACTGATTGTACAGCTCTAATCAAGAAAGAAATATTGAAGCTATGGGAAGAACACTGGAATAGTACTTTGCTCATAAAAGGGAAGTGGTATCGAGAAATAAATAATAAAATAAAACAACCCTGGTTCAATAGACACAATTACATAAACAGAAGATTTTTTACTATTATTTGCCGTTTGCGAATTGGGCACGGTCGATTCAATGACCATTTGTACCGGCTAGGCATGACTTCTTCCCCATCGTGCAACTGGTGCAACACCACCTTACCTCAATCTCTGCATCACCTTTTTTACGAATGTCCAATTTTTGCCCTGCAAAGAAACATTTTATTAGAAGAAATTTCAAAAATAATGAAACACCAGCAAGATCTACCGCGCTCTTTACAAAAACTTCTTTCCATTGAAAAATGCTTTGAAGCAATTTATGAATATGTAACCTCTACGTTTGGCGATTTGTGAATTCAAAAGAAGAATGAATAACAATAGTTTATTGCATACAGACTAGGCTGTATGGTTGACGCCTTTGCCTTTCCCAAATGGGATAAACAAAATTAAAAAAAAAATGGATTGTTTGTTTTTGCCAATATAATTTGTGGTTTTTGTGTGGTTGTTGTGCTTGCTTGTTACTTTTAAATAAAAAGCTTATAATAAATTAAACCAAGGTACATTATTACATTTAATCAACGTAGATCTGAATAAACTTCTTGCAAAAAATACAGTTTGTATAAAGTTATTTGCTATACGAATTACAAAATTGAACTGTTAAATTGGATATTGGTGGCAATTCTGTTGGCACTAATTCGATTAAACTAAACTAAATTTAGTTATAGTGCTGTCAAATTGTGTTTTTAGTTGAAATTTTCGAACAAAAAACACGATTTGACAGCACTAAAACTAAATTTAGTTTAGTGTATTCCAACTAATGCCAACAGAATTGACACCAATATGTACCTAATAAAAGTTTTCGAGATTCAGAATGGAGAAATGGAATAAAATTGAGATTCCAGATCATATTATCCAATGCATTATTAACAATGATAATATTGAACACTTCTGCCGAATATGTTTAACTCCTCAAGAAAACAAGGTGATATTGTCATCAATTATTGAAGTTAATGACCAAAGGATATATTTATCTGACATGCTGGTGATATTAAGTAATGTGCCTAAAGTGAGTATAACTCATATAATTTCACTTTAATAGCTGAGATAAACAAATAGTGTGCATTTCTGAACATGTGTTGTTTTTCATCAACATAGCAAAAATAATGTGAACATTCAATAGGTAAATGAATAACTTGGTAAAGATAGACTGCCCACCTGGTGGCAAATGGCTGCAGTCACTTAAAGTACCTACCTACAAGTTGCAAATCCTACAAGGATAAAAAGTAGACGTGGACGTTATTTCACGTCACTAGTTACAATAACTAGCTACGCGGCATGTAACCGAATAACTAGTTTCGAGACAAATTAGGTATAAGTAGTGATTTTTGTAAATGCGTTATTACTGTGATTGTTGAGTGTGAGTCGTTCGTTGCCCAATTGACGTATTTAAATGTTAACTTAGATCCAAAAAGATTTTTGATAGGGTCATAAACTCAATTACCTATCATAAAATTTAAAATAAACTAAAAAATGATAAAAAAAATCTCAATGTGTATCATAATATTATTAAAAAAAATGTTATTAAAATCATAGTTTCCTAGTAAACACTAATCGCATGCACCGCCGTAACCGCTAATGGTAGAATCGTGAAATTTAGACAGTTTTTTAATTCAAAATGTGCACGGACACTAAAAAGGGATTTTTAAAAATTTTAACCCTAAAGGGATGAAATAGGGGTTGCAAGTTTGTATGGAAAAATCTTTAAATTGGCAATGATTTTGATAAAACTTGAGATTGATGCTCTTAAAAATATTTAATTGAACATGTGTTTCATGATTTATTGGAATTCACCCCCTTAGTTTGCAAAATAGGGGTTGAAAATTTCTATGGAAATTTTTTAAAATCTGCTACGAAATTTATTATCCGGGCTTAAATAGGCTACAAAATTATTTTCCTAGGGGAAAATATAAATTCCCACGGGAAAACAATAATAACGCGGGCGAAGCCGCGAGCGGAAAGCTAGTCAATCATAAATACATTTAATGCAGTCAGTCCTAAACCTGAATAAAGTATAAAGGGAAGTTAATTTATTGATGTAACTGTATAGCTACAAAATGGCTACAAACACTTTGATAGTGATTTAATTTATATTCGTTTCGTGTATAACTGTATAGTTGGTGGAGGCATTTATGCAAACAATCACAATAGCTGAATAAAAATAGCTAGTTACAAAAATCACTTGTTTTGAAACAGGTGACGCCGACCAAGTAACCGGTTTCGTTACGTTTCTTGAAAATAACGTAACGACCCACGTCTAATAAAAAGTGTACACTGTCAACTTGTCTAGTCACAATACCCAATAATTTTACTGCTTAATTGCTTATCTTACTATTAAATATGAATTACATTAATGCAAGAATTGTTGCTTTAGAAAATTCTCCCACTAGTTAAAATTAAGTCTGTTCTTTCAAAATTAAGTAAATAATTAAATATTACATTTTATCTTGCATAAGGCAATATATCACTATCTGACAAACACTGTGTACTCTCTCACTAATCTACCTTATTCTAATACATATAGAATACACATAGTATGTATACATTACTGAATACTACAGTACATTATAGTAAATGAAACAGAAATAAAGATATATTATATATGATACAGTTGGTGGCACTTAAGTGGGCAAGAACGGGGAATGTTATGACTAATATTGGCTTGAATAGTGGAAACTATGAATAATAATAATATTGACCAGAATGGAAATGAAATGAAAAGCAGTAACAATTTTGTTGCACACGAGGGTACATGGGCAAAATCAAAAAATCTATGTCAAAATCTTGCCAAGTTAGGTCCTGGCAACTATACAGTCTTTATGAAATCTATACTAATATTATAAAGCTGAAGAGTTTGTTTGTTTGCTTGAACGCGCTAATCTCAGGAACTACTGATTGAAATTGAAAAATTATTTTTGTGTTATACAGGCTGTCCCAGAAGCCGTCGTCAAGCCGAAAGCAGGCGATAGACTAACTCATATATGTTATGAGAAAAATATAAAAAAAAATCTAAGTCACCTATTTAAAAAAAAAATCTAACATTTAAAAAAATAGATATAATTTACACCCTGTGACGGTTTTTTCACTCTTGTTGCTACAAATCTTGACTTTTCTAAACATTTTCTTTTGTTTTGTAATCCTGAATAATGTTTCTGTATACTCTAATCTAAAATTTAAAGCCAGCTGCTCCAAATTAGAAGAATATGCCATTTTTATCTAAATTAAATATTCAAAATTAATTTTTCGCATAGCTTTAACAAGCTGTACTGAAAAAAAAATTTACTATGCGAGTTTGGCAAGTAACTGCAAAAGTTGGCGCATTCAATAAGGATTCCAAAATGGTATGGTACTTGGTAGATAATTTCTACGATTGCAGACAAATTTTTTTTTTCCAAAAACAGGCAGTTTTGAACAAATTTTTCTTACGTACTTAAAATTTATTCTAATGTACCTATGGTTTGCTTTAAGGCTGTAACTTTAACATTCTAGTTTGAGTGAGACCGGGAGAGTCATTTTACGAAGTGTGAGAGAGACAGATAGTGACGCTAACGTGACAGAGACGGCGAGTCTCACATCCACTTCGTAAAATGACTATTTTACGAAGTGGAAGTGAGACAGATAATGACGCCAATTATTCGCTAACGGTGGGCGACGAGGCCCCTGTTTCGGTAAATGCGCCTGGCAGCAGCAATAGTAGCAGTAATATTAACAGCAGTAGCAACAAGAAACTTGTCCAGCAGGCTTTCCATCCTGCTTTGTTCATGAGACCAAGATCTTCCTCCCTAGGGAGCACTCAACAATCCAAAGCAAACCTGACAGACCCAGCTCAACCCCCAGAGTGGCAACGAGTACCGACAAACAAAAAGCGTAAAATACGCGAAGACTCTCCACCGTTGTCTCCTCCTACGCAGACAGGGAATAAATTCACTAGTCTACCGCTGGACCCGGAAGACGACTCAAGCCCCACTGGTGATCGTCAAAATAAACCACCTCCCATAGTTTTATATGGAATAGATGACGTCAACGAGCTCACTAAATTAATTAAATCAGTTATCTCAACCACCGAATTTAAATTTAAGATTGTCAACAAGAACCTTCTGCGCCTGATGGTGAACTCAGCCGACAACTACAAGAAAGTAATTGACTTAATTAGGCAGAAAGCCCTTATAGGACACACCTTTACTAGAAAGGAAAATAAACCCTACAGAATCGTCATCAAAAATCTTCACCACACAACACCCCATGAAGTAATAGTGGAAGAAATAGAAAAAACTGGTAACAAGGTCCGTGGAGAGATTATAAATGCTCGATTCGGAGTTGACAAAAAACCCTCGTACACATTTTTTGTAAACTTGGAAACCAACGCTAGCAACAAATATGTCAGGGACATTCAATATATCTTTCATCAACGGGTTAAAATCGAAGAACCCCATAAATCTAAATCCATAGTCCAGTGCCATCGGTGCCAACAGTACAGTCATTCCAAAAACAACTGTATGCGGCCTTACCGTTGTGTCAAATGTGGAGAAGGGCACAGCACATCAGAATGCCCAAAAAAGGACAGAAATACCCCAGCTAAATGTGCTCTCTGTGATAGTGACCATCCTGCCAATTACAAGGGTTGTCAAGTCTACAAAGAAATTCTTGCCAGGAAAACCATGCGAAGAATCCCTAATATCCAGACAATCGCCATGGCACACACTAGCAAACCTGTGACTGCAGAAACACACAATCCATTGCCGAAGATCTCGCTTAACAAAGAACATGCTACAACTTATGCAGACAAAACCAAAAGCTACCATACTGATCCAAGCAAACAAAGTGACTGTAGTCACAGCCAGCAAAACACCACAAGTGTTAGTAAGAACAGCCAAGTAAATACCAGAAGTGATATAAATCACAGCCAACAATCTACTTTAGTAGAACAAATACTGATCAGACAATCAGAAAAGATAGACCAACTCTTGCAACAGATCAACTCATTGCTTGGTCTCCTCACTGCCATAATTCCTAAGCTAATGAAGTAAGCAATGGCGTCGTTAAGGGTTGCAGCTTGGAACATAAATGGATTATCATCTAGCATTAATGAACTTGAAGCCGTGATTGTTTCCAATAAACTGGATGTGGTTCTGATCTCAGAGTCACATGCTACTAGTAGAAGCTCCTTTCGCCTCAAGGGATTTCAAATTTATCATTCATTCCATCCCGATGGCGGCGCTCACGCTGGGTCTGCACTGGTAATCAAATCAAGTTTGAAACACTGCCTTCTCGAAGCCTTCTCAACTAACCATCTACAGGCTACAAGTGTGCGACTGGAAGATCGCACTGGACCCATTACTCTATCGGCGATCTATTGTCCGCCCAAATATAACATAACGGACAAAATGTTCTCAGATTACTTTGAAACCTTGGGCAGCAGATTTATATCCGGTGGCGATTGGAATGCAAAGCACACCTTTTGGGGTTCCAGACTATCTACCACAAGGGGAAGACAGCTGAAGAGTTGCATTGATAGACATCATTATCGTCCTCTCTCATCTGGAGAACCCACTTACTGGCCTTCGGACCCAAAGAAGGCGCCTGACCTACTGGACTTCTTTGTGACTAAAGGATTAAGCCAACATTTCACTGCTGTTGAGTCCTGTCTGGATGGCTCATCAGACCATACTCCGGTATTGCTAACTTTGGGCACAACTATAACGAGCCGCGACGGCCCTACAGTACTACACAATAGGAGAACTGACTGGGATGGCTTCCGCTTATACCTCGAGGACCACATCAAC
Organism: Schoenobius gigantellus; assembly: GCA_963935595.1. NCBI lineage: Eukaryota > Metazoa > Arthropoda > Insecta > Lepidoptera > Crambidae > Schoenobius > Schoenobius gigantellus. The sequence continues at coordinate 39,446,139 of OZ012541.1, read as the reverse complement.
TTAAGTATTCCATTGAAAACAACCGAGGATATTGAAGAAGCTTGCCGTCACATCACAAACACCATTCCGGTGGCAGCATGGGTAAACCCCCTCCCCAACAAACAAAACTCCAAATACCATAATAACTCAGCCCAAAGAAATTAGTAATAAAATAGCCGAAAAACGGCGCCTGAGGCGTATTTGGCAGCAATCGCGGCTTCGGTCAGATAAAACCATGCTTAATAAAGCAATAAAGGATTTAAAGTCGGCTATCAACGAACACGCAAATGCAAATCTAAGAAGAACCCTTGAACTAATGTCACCGTCCGAATGTGGAGAGTACTCGCTGTGGAAGGCGACTAAACACCTAAATAGACCCCAGCAATCATGTTATACTATCAGATACCTGTCGTCCTGGGCGCGTTCCGACGAAGACAAATCCCAGGCTTTTGCTGAACATCTAGCCGAAGTATTTAAACCAAACGAGGGTAATGATCAAGATACAGACTTGGACTCCATACTCAACCAAGACATCCAACTGTGCCCACCCATCAAGCCAGTATCTCCGGGAGAAATCGCGAGAGAAATTAAATTACTCAGTTCCAAAAAGGCGCCGGGCTTTGACCTAATTACTCTCAGAATCCTAAAAGAGCTCCCGAAAAGGTGTGTTACCTTCCTGACCATTTTATTTAATGCCACCTATAGAATCTCCTATTTCCCTAACTTATGGAAAGTCGCAGAGATTGTGATGATTCACAAAGATGGCAAACCACCACACGAGTGTTCTTCATACCGACCGATAAGTCTTACTCCAACTCTGTCAAAGCTATGGGAGAGGATTTTTCTTAAAAGACTCGGCGAGCTGATGCATAGTCACGAAATTGTCCCTAATCACCAATTTAGGTTCCGCAAAGCACATTCTACTATTGAACAGGTTCATCGTGTATACCACACGATCAGACAATGTTTCGAGACCTAAAAATACTGCTCCGCCGCTTTCTTGGATGTGCAGCAGGCGTTCGATCGGGTCTGGCACAAAGGACTGCTTTGTAAAATTAAGAAAAAATTGCCACACTCAGTGTTCCACATCTTGGAGTCCTATCTTGCCGGCAGATTGTTTCAGGTCAGAGTAGGGGAGGCCATATCTTCCCTGTTTCCGATTAGGGCTGGTGTGCCTCAAGGTTCGGTTCTGGGACCAGTTTTATATAACATCTTCACATCAGATCTCCCAACTTCAGATGATGTTACGGTTGCCACATATGCCGATGATATCGCCTTCCTGGCTGTGGATGAGGATCCTGCGCGGGCAAGTCTTAAGTTGCAGAAACTTCTCGATGTCACCTCGGATTGGCTCAAAAAATGGCGAATTGGAGCCAGTGCCCAGAAATCCAATCATATAACATTCACCCTGAGAAAAGAAGACTGTCCTCGGGTTCATTTAGCGGATAAGATCTTGCCTCGAACTGACTGTGCAAAATATCTTGGCTTTCACTTAGATAGACGCTTAACATGGAAAAATCACATAAAAGCAAAAAGAGACCAAATCAACCACAAATTTAGAAGTCTATATTGGATGATGGGCAGAAATTCTGTGCTCTCCTTAGATAACAAATTATTAATTTACAACTCCATTCTGAAACCCGTTGGGACCTATGGCATTCAGCTGTTTGGAGTGGCCAGCAAGAGTAATGTCATGTGCTTGCAAAGAGTGCAAAACAACATACTGAGGAGTATCGCAAATGCCCCTTGGTTCACAAGGAACGATGAGATACACATACAGAAATAGAGCGTTATAAAAAATTGTACATCGAACGTCTTACTCATCACCCCAATCCGCTTGCTTCCGGATTGCTTGACGCACGTATGGTTAAGAGGCTGAAAAGAAGCCACGTGTTTTGAGTGGATAGTGAGGCGTTGGCTTCACTGCTCTGCTGGTCGCTACTTGCCACTCAACTCATCTGATTATAGTCTGGCGAGTGATTGCAGATCAATTAGACCACAAAAAAAAAATTATTCGCTAACGCACAAACAATACACATCAGTACGTTTCGCTCCTTCGCTTACTTTTTTTTTATGTATGACCGGCAAATGACCTCGTCCCGCCTGATGTTAAGCGGTGAAAGAGGCCCAAATGAGTTGACAGATAGAGCAGGGACGACATCCACTATCCTACCTGCCCGCCCCTTGCCGGCCCAAAAGATGCTTTTTCACGCCTCTTTTGAAGGAACCCATGTTGTAGGATGGAGGAAACACGTGCGCAGGTAGAGAATTGCAAGTGTGGGATGAACGACAGAAGAAGGAATCTTGGAATTTCTTGGTACGGTGTGAGAAGGAGGACACAGTGTACGGATGACTCCGAAGGCCCTTACGCGTGTTTCTGTTAAGAAATGGAGAGGGAGGGATAAGGTTAAAGAGCTCCTCAGAGCATTCCCCATGGAACATTCGGTAAAAGGCGCTAAGAGAGGCGACGGTCACGACGAAGTTGTAGAGGCTTGAGGGTGTTAGTTACCTCTACATCGCCAATAATGCGAATAGCTCGACGCTGCAATCTGTCCAGAGCATCGAGCAGGTACTGAGCGGAGCCGTCCCAAAGGTGCGAGCAATATTCCACGCAAGACCTAACCTGAGTTTTATACAACAATCATAGTTGGTCCGTCGCAAAATACCTACGCACCTTGTTCAGGACACCGAGTTTCCGTGAGGCAGTAGTAATGACGGATTCGATGTAGTCTCTGGGGTTCAGATCGCAGCGAATGTTCATTCCGAGCAAGGTGATGTTGCTCTGTGTGTGAAGGGTTGTGCCCTGAAGAGAAGGAAGGGGGAGGAAAGGTGACCTTTTCGCTGAAAACGCGCACACCTGTGTTTTCTTAGCATTGAATTCAACAAGATTGTTGGAGCCCCTTTCGGAGACGAGGTCCAGCGTCCTGTTGAGCTCAATGATAAGATTCTGCCTCTCCCTACCAATATCACCACGAGCAGCCCCTGAGCTTCCGTGATATCCCCCATGCACTGTACTGTCGTCTGCATAGCAATGTATAGCTCCCAAGGAAAGCATGTCATTGATATGCAGAAGAAACAATGTTGGGGATAGAACGGAGCCTTGCGGAACTCCAGCGTTCACTGCTACGAACCGCGAAGCGTAGCCGTCAACGACAACGCGAATTCTACGCTCGTGGAGAAAGCTGGCAATCCACGTATAGAACTGCGCGGGTAATCCGTATGCCGGAAGCTTGGAAAGAAGAGCCTTGTGCCAGACTCTATCAAAAGCTTTGGCGATGTCGAGACTAATAGCCACCGATTCGCCGCGCTTATCGATAGATTCACCCCATTTGTGCAAAAGGAACGCTAGAAGGTCACCTGTTGACCGTTTAGGACGAAATCCATACTGTCGGTCATTAAGTAACGAGTGACCTTCCAGATAACGGATCAGCTGGGTATTTAGGATCCTCTCCATGATTTTGCACAAAATGGAAGTGACGGCTATAGGACGATAGTTAGCCGGGTCAGAACGATCTCCCTTTTTGGGAACCGGCTGGACATTGGCCTCTTTCCAAGATTTCGGCACACAACCAGCAGAGAACGACAGATGGTATAGACGCTTCAGGACCGGAGTCAACTCCGCTGCACACTTCTTAAGAACAATCGCAGGAATGCCGTCTGGTCCAATTGCTTTTCGAGTATCGATCGACTGGAGCTCCGCCTGCACATCACGCTGTCTGATACGGATATCGGGCATGGTGCTGCCACAATGGGACAGTTTCGGAGGTTGTGCACCACAGTCATCGACACGGGAATGAGCCGCGAAGAGTTTTGCCAGGAGGTCGGCTTTCTTCTGCGGCTGATGAGCAAGTGAACCATCGGCATGTCTCAGCGGTGGCAGCGAGGGTTAGTTAGTTAGTTAGTTTGGCTGGGCTCTATCGCACTTAGCCTCATGATTGGGCCATTGTGCGTTCTGACTTTACATCAGCCTCTATTCTACTCCATCCATCCCAGGTCCTCCCAGAATGCCAGCAGCCTCTGTGGGCTACTACATGCATCTGGCATTGATGCCGGGGAGTGGAGAAGTTTCGCCCGTTGATCGGCCACGCTTGTGCATTCCATAAGGACGTGCTGTGGCGTTTCCTCCGCCTTCATGCATCCTCTGCATAGAGGGCTGTCTGTCACCCCTATTGTGAATAGGTGTTTGTTTAGGAGACAGTGTCCGGTTATAGTGGCTATAACTTTTCGAATTTCGTCTCTCTTTAGTCTGATGAGGGAACGGGCAAGCTTTTTGGATGGTACCGGGATTGCATCTTTTGTTTGCTTGCATCCCCCATGGGTTCTCCATTCTGTTAGATGTTGTTCCTCGGTTTTCTCACGCAGCCAGGTTTTTATTTGGGCCTGTGGAATGGGCAGTAAGGGCTCTGGTCCATACACTTTTGTGTTTGAACCTCTCTTAGCCAATTCATCTGCTGCGTCGTTGCCAAGTGAGTCGCTGTGTCCTTTTATCCATTGCAGAGTTACCCGGTTTGTATCTGCTATGGCTTGGAGCGTGTTATGGCATTCCAGTATAAGGACAGAGTTAATAATATTATTTTGGAGGGCCTGCAGGACAGATGCGCTATCTGAGATAATCTTTATGTTAAGATTACTAATACCTCTAGCTGCAACTGCCTGTGCCGCTCTGGTGATACCAATGCATTCTGCTTGGAAGATGGTGTTCCGCTTATCTAGGGTTATTGATAATTTGATATTAAGGTCGTTTGAGAAGACGCCGGCCCCAGTTCCACAAGTGGTCTTGGAGCCATCTGTGTATATCCTAACTTCTTTAATGTCAGAGCAATCTTTTGATTCTGCTGTTAGTTGGATATCGTATCTTCTGCCAAAGACATGGTGGCATGGTATTCTATCGATCGGTGCATCGAGAAGAGGTATTTCTTTCGTACTCCAATCTAGGATTATCGTGTGTGTTTTTCCTATGTTACATTTCCATAGTCCCTGCGATTTTAGTCTTATGGCTGCTGCTTTCGCTTCCTCTTGTATGACTAGATCTAGAGGTCTCAGTTGTAAGAGGTATTCTAGGGAGGCTGATGGAGTGGTTCTCATACATCCGCTGGTCGATGTAGTTGCTAAGCGTTGCAGACTCTGGAGCTTAGCTTTTGCTGTGGTCAGTTGGGTTCTGGGCCACCAAACGACTGATCCGTAGGTTATAGAGGGTCTGATAACTGCAGTGTATAACCAAAGTGTGATTTTTGGGTTTAGACCCCATTTCTTACCAACGAGTCTCCTGCATTGGTTAAACGCTAAGCATGCCTTCTTTGTTACTGTTTCCATGTGACTCGCCCAGTTTAATTTATTATCGAAGATAATGCCCAGATATTTTACTTGTGTTGAAAGGGAGAGTTTGGTGTTAAATAGTTTTGGTAGCTGTAGTTCTGGTAACTTCCTTTTGTTGGTGAAAAGTATAAGTTCTGTTTTATTTGGATTTACTGACAATTGGTGCTCGTCACACCATTGTTCCACTAATACTAGGGCTGCGCGCATTTCCTTACATAATATGTTTTCTGCAGTCCCATTTATCAGTATTGCCAGGTCATCTGCATAACCAATAGTAGTGTAGCCTCTTCCGTTTAGTTTCCGTAGGAGGCTGTCTACTACTATGTTCCACAGAAGTGGGGATAAGACTCCCCCTTGGGGGCATCCTTTGACCACTTTAGCTCTAATGGTGTTATTCCCCACTATCCGAACCGCCCTCTTGCTTACCAGCTCAGTGATCCATATTGTTACTGCTGGTTCTATATTGTACTTTTGAAGGGCGTGGTTAATGCTATTGTGCATTGTTTTGTCGAAAGCTCCTTCTATGTCTATGAAGGCGCCTAGGGTGGAGGATTTGTTATATATGGCAGCGAGGGTTGGCAGAAGTTTGATTGCACAGCTTTGGCCAGGCGCCAGAAAGAACGGCTACCCGTAGGGTGCGCAAGCATTTCCTGGCCCACTTGTGCAATGCGCTGAGCATCCGCTCTAATGTAAGCCCTCTTACACAACTTGGTGGCATTATTGTAGGCTGTTTTCAGTAGGCCGGTATTGGGATCCCTAGAAGCTCGGCCTCTGATCCAAGCGCGGTAAGCCAGCTGTTTGTTTTCAACAGCAGAGGCGCACTCGCGATTGAACCAGAGGTTACGTCTGCCTCTACTGACGAGATTGGAATGCGGAATATAATATTCCATTCCTAGTATGATCTCGTCAGCAACAGAGGTAGCGCAGGAGTCCGGATCCATCCCATTGAAACAGCGCTGCCACCAAGGGACAGATGCGTAATAATCCCGCATACCGTCCCAATCTGCTGATGCATAGTGCCACAGACGGCGTGCCTCGCGACCGTCGCCTGTGGTTGCACCACAGCCGACGGTCGCGACGCCTGAGGCACTGAGACGGATACCAGGCAGTGATCCGAAGATCCTAGTGGAGCTCGAATCACCACCTGATATCCGTCAGGGCGATTTGTCAGCAGAAGGTCCAATAAAGAGGGCGCTTGACCGATAATATCTGGTACCCTGGTGTGCTGGGTGACCAATTGTGTCAGGTCGCGCTTGAGAGCGAATGCGTGGGCAGTCCTACCCGCATGGTCAGTTTTAGAGGAACTTAACCACAACTCGTGGTGAGCATTGAAGTCCCCTAAAAACACCAGCTCGGCGGAAGTAAATCGCTCCTGCGCGTCATCTGCCACCCGACTTAGATGTTCAAAAAGTCGAGTTGTCTCCAGGTCACCACGATGGGAACGGTAGACGCAGACGTAGACACGGCAATGAGTGCCAAAATCGACGTGTACCGCAAGGATGGAAAAGGAAGGTTCCTCCAAACAGCGCAGGCGACGACAGCAAACGTCCGCCCGGACGAACAAGCAAACACCAGCCTTCGCCTTGAAGGACTCCTCAAGAGCGTAGCCGGGGTAATTAAGGTAGCCTGTATCGGCCGGGCAGATAATTTGCGTCTCCGTCAAAAACAGCATTGCTGGACGGGCTGTCTCGAGATGGTGGTGGACAGCTAAGAGGTTAGAATGGAGCCCGCGGATGTTAGCGAGCCCCACCTCGAATAATGGTGTTTTGGTGGGATAATGCACCGCTGTACGACCAGTTCTTTTATTTTGCGCTGCCATGATTGTTGGAGTGAGAGGCGTGAAATTGAGGTGTCGTTGCCGCGTTTTGCATAGTTAATGTGTGTAGGCCTGTTTCGCCAGGGAACAGCCGACAGCTGATTTGCGCTGACCCTCCGCACGGAAGGGCCCCCGAACCCCCCCGGAAGTGGCCGCCGGGACCCACCGTCCGGTCACCAACCGGCACGACAGACCACCCCGAGATTATGCGTGGCATGGTGGGGCAGCCTCACGGACTGGTTAGGTCCGCTTGGGCCCCTGTACTATACGACGGGCGGCCAGCGGAACAGCCGTCTCTTCGGGTCTTCCTGGGCGGAGGGTCAACGCAGTCAACCTGGCACTGGGTCGACGGAAGCCCACACAAACCACACAAATCGCGGCAACGACCCCTCAAGCTCTGGCTGTGCGCTAGCTGATCCCGAAACGCGGACAAAAAATGGCCACTTGACGGGTTTTACGTCATGCGCACGGTGGTGGCTAGCCAGTCGGGTTTTTCAAGCCCAGAAGTTGGTCACTCGCTCAGCACCACCCGGGGATCACGTGTAGGGTCTCGAGGGTAAAACCTACGGACGTGAGCGACTCCAATCCCAAAAACGCGCATCTTTTTGTATTCGTTCGTGTTGATTTCGTGCTTACCACTTTCTGCTTCGTTTATTGGACTTGATTGCTTGTGATTTGGATTCGGACTGTTTAGTTTCTCTACCGACGACCTTTGCTTTGCTCCGGACTACTTATCGTTGATTGTGTAATTGTGTAGTGCCACCATGTCTGCGTACACGACACAAGAATACGCCAACATGCATTTAATTTATGGGGAATGTAGATGCAATGCCAACGCTGCAGCTAGACTTTATCGTGAGAGATACCCAAATGCAACTCGTTTTCCGGATCATCGAGTCTTTACAAATGTGCACCGATTACTCTTCTCAGAGGGCCGACTGCCGAACCAAGTACATAGTGAAAGAAGATTTCGTCCCCCTTACGAGGACGTTGTACTAGACATTGTCGAAGAAGATCGGAGTATTTCTGTACGTGGAATAGAGAGAAGCACAGGAGTACCCAAAAGTACAGCCCATCGGATTTTGCAAAGAAATCAGCTACACCCGTACCACGTACAGCGAGTACAAACTCTACTACCCCGGGACAATCGACCCCGTGTTGCTTTTTGTCAAACAATGCTACAAAAACACATAAGATCCGCGATTCTTCGAAAAAATTTTGTGGTCAGATGAGTCGACATTTAAAAAAGATGGTTACATGAACCTACACAACTTACACGAGTGGCATATCGAAAATCCTCATTTGATGAGGCAAGATAGATGACAATATCGATTTAAAGTGAATATGTCGACCGGAATTTTAAATGGACAAATAATAGGTCCTTTTGAGCTGCCAGACGCCTTGACTGGTGAAGTTTATTTACATTTTTTACAAAATGATTTACCAAACCTACTGGAAGATGTGGCACTTAACATTCTAAGAGATATGTGGTTTCAACAAGATGGTTGCCCAGCTCACTATGCCAGCTCAGTAAGAGAATATCTCGATGAGGAATACCCAGGCAGATGGATAGGACGATCTGGTACTATCTCGTGGCCAGCCCGTTCCCCAGATTTAAATCCATTAGATTTCTTTTACTGGGGAGCGGTGAAAGAAAAAGTTTACGCAAAGCCAATCGAAACTGTGACTGACCTACGGCAAAGAATAATAGAAGCAAATGATTTTGTTAATAATGGAAGATTCGCCCGCTTGATAGCCCGATCTTTTTTAAGAAGATGTTGAGCCTGCATTAGAACTGAAGGAAGACAGTTTGAACACCTGTTGTAAATCTTGACATTTAAATAAAATATGTTAAGCAATTTTTGTGTATTTAATTTATTTCACTATCTGTCTCTCTCACACTTCGTAAAATGACTCTCCAGGTCTCACTCAAACTAGAATGTTAAAGTTACGGCCTTAAAGCAAACCATGGGTACATTAGAATAAATTTTAAGTACGTAAGAAAAATTTGTTCATAACTGCCTGTTTTTGGAGAAAAAAAAATATTGTCTGCAATCGTAGAAATTATCTACCAAGTATCATACCATTTTGGAATCCTTATTGAATGCGCCAACTTTTGCAGTTACTTGCCAAACTCGCACAGTACATTTTTTTTTGAGTACAGCTTGTTACAGCTATGCGAAAAATTAATTTTGAATATTTAATTTAGATAAAAATGGCATATTCTTCTAATTTGGAGCAGCTGGCTTTAAATTTTAGATTAGAAATAGTATAAATTAAATCTAATAAACCTAACTAAAAAATAAAACTAATTAAAACTAAAATGATATTAGTTTAAATAATATGTATTCTAATATATTTAAAAGTTGAACAGAACAATATTGCTTTGTAGAATGTGTATTGTTATTTGTTCTGTTATTTTTTTTAAAATTTTTGGCATATTCTTCTAATTTGGAGCAGCTGGCTTTAAATTTTAGATTAGAGTATACAGAAACATTATTCAGAATTACAAAACAAAAGAAAATGTTTAGAAAAGTCAAGAATTGTAGCAACAACAGTGAAAAAACCGTCACAGGGTGTAAATTTTATCCTTTTTTTTAATGCTAGATTTTTTTTTTTATAAGTAGGTGACTTAGATTTTCTTTTTTCTGATAACATATATGAGTTAGTCTATCACCTGCTTTCGGCTTGACGTCGGCTTCTAGGACACCCTGTATAGTCCATTTATCTTTGAAGAGTACATAAAGTAAAAAAGGGATACAAATTAATTAATTGCATTTCGCTTATCATTTACGGTTGAGGTACCACATTGACAAAGGGTTCACAAAATATAATATTACTCACGGTACTATTGATTAAAGGAACCATGGCAAATAAAATTTGCCATAGTACCTTTGATGGTACTATCGAATGGTACCACGATAAAGAAAGGATTTTAACATGTTGTATTTTCAAAAATAACCATTAATACTAGGATTGTGCAGAATCATTCGAAACGTTAATGAGTTATTTCATTTGTAACTTTCTTCATTTCAATTTTTATTGCTGTCTCAATGAAAAGGTATATAACTAGAATTTTTTTACATTACAGATATCTGCAGACATAGGAATGCCTATGCACATTTGTGTATCATGTCAAAATGACCTCATCCAGTGCTACAATTTTAAAATTAAATGCCAAAGGGCCGAAAGTGTTTTGGAATCGCTACAACAAGAACGATCTATTCAACCTAATGGCAATATAACACAAATTAAGTAGGTTCATTATAATTTCTGTACTTTTAATCTTATTTTTATAATTTTCACTACTTTCTGATACCCACCTGAATATAGCAATTAGCCTCCAACAGTCCAGTAATTGAGGATACTGAAGTTTTTTTTTGCTTAGTTTAGTTGCTTCTAGGCCCACCTGGCCAGCTACCACTTACCTCAGTTTGTGTCTATTATTATAATGCTAAAAGCATTGTTCTGTTCTAATAATTAGAGGTGAGGTGCTTTCGAGAAATCCAGGTGAAGTTCATTTCCATTTTCTTCCTTATAGCTGCCTATCATCAAACATGATGTAAGCCAAGATCATCCCAATCATAAATAAAAAAATATGTCTCACTCATATCTTATCTGCTTTTATTAGGTGTAAAAATATTTCAGAACAGGAAACTTATACACGGTTATTTTTTTATCACCCTGGAAAATTTAAGGGACGCTTCATGACATGGTATTAGAATGATTTAAATATAAATAAAAAAAATAACCCCCCTCCTTAATTTTATATTAATTTTTTAAAAAATACAAAAAATGCTGCATTAGTTGTGAGCAGCATTTTTAGAGATTTTTTTATTTTTTTTATATTTTTTTTTATTTTTTATTTCATTTTTTTTATTTTTTATATAATATTGGATGTGTCCTGAAGCGTCGCTAAAATTTTCCAGGGTGATAAAAAAATAACCGTGTATATTTCCATAGCTTTATAAAAATTTAAATTCAAAGTAACCTTTATGTACCAACATAATAATATATTTTTCTAGTAAGTATAAAAACACTAACAAATCAGCATCTTATAACATATTTGTTACTATACTTATTTTACACCCATAATCAGCTAAAACAATGCTCTCTAAATCTGGTTTGAGTTGATTTCCTAGGCTGTTCCCATTTTGTTCTTTATTGTTATTCTTGTTAATAGTATTTTAAAAGATTTCACTGAAGACATATTTTTTTACTATATATAATACTTTTAGTGAACAAGAAGACTGTAAGAAGGAAGAGGTGAACTTCTCAGAGGATTGCATCATCGAGGAAAACATTAAAGATGAGGAAGCTGTTGATTTTGAAGGTATAAATTCAGTAATGTTGTGCATTACTTTTTGTGTGAGGAGAATGTTAAAAATTCATTAATTCACCTAAATTATTAGATCAATATGATTTTTATGAGTACAAAACGGTAATCATAAAAGATCTCTACTTAATAATTACAATACATCAAGATAAATAATGGGCATCGGAAAATATCAGAAAACATTGGAAACAATTGTTTTACTTATTAAAGACAATTGACAAAAAAATTTTTTCCAAAAAATAAAAACCGACTTCAAAAACACTGAAAACTTAAAAATAATATAAGAATAGGTACAGACAACATCACAGTTCTATATTGAAGTCGGCGCCAAACGATGATCTCCTAGAAAGTGTTAAAATTTGTCACCGACTTCAATATAGAAGTGTGATGTTGTCTGTACCTATTCTTATATTATTTTTAAGTTTTCAGTGTTTTTGAAGTCGGTTTTAATTTTTTGTTAAAAAAAAATATTTTTAACTTTTTAGTGAATGAAATCTTTTTAGTGAAAGAAACCCTAATTTAATATCAGCTCACCTTTGGTGAACCGGTATTAAATTAGTGTTTTCATCGATTTTCTATGGGACCCCATCATCAGATCCTGACTTTGGTGACCATGAGACCACCCTTGCAGTATACTCTATCAAATACAAAAAGAATTTTGGAAAGCGGTTTAAAAATGACTGAGGTAACAAACATAAAATAAAATACAACCGAATTGATAACCTCCTCCTTTTTTGAAGTCGGTTAAAAAGTAGTTTGTCTCTAAAAATCATTTACAATCACAACAACTGCTCTATATCATAATACTGCCGAGATGTGTCGGTCGGATGCCCATTATTTATCTTGAAGTACTGTACATCTGTATGTAATCTTGTTATCTATATGTATATAGGTATAAAAGGAGATGTTCCCATCTATACTTACCTAGACACACGCACAGCCGTAACCGCTAATGGTAGGAACGTGAAATTTGGACAGTTGTTTTAATTCAAAATGCGGACACACACTAAGAAGGGATTTTAAACAATTTTTAATGAAATAGGGGTTGCATGTTTGTATGGAAAAATCTTTAAATTAGCAACGATATTGATAAAACTTGAGATTCATGCTCTTAAAAATATTTCATTGAACACGTATTTCATGGTTTATTGGAATAAGCTCCCTTAGAGTGCAAAATAGGGGATAAAAGTTTCTATGGAAAATATTTCAAATCTGCTCCAATTTCTATGAAATTTATTATCTGGGCTTAAATAGGCTACAAAACTATTTTAAAGCTAGTTTATGCATATTCTTATTCCATTTTGTCTTTACTACTAAGCAAAAATCATATGATGCTTTTTACTTTATACTAGAGTCTGTAACAGAAAAAGAACCAGGAGAAATAAATTCTTGCTCTTCTTAACTTTTTTCGTCAACAGGCACACAATATTTCTTAAAAGGTTGACCACTCCTTTGAATTTGCCAATAATCATGTTTTGTAGCCTAATATTAGAAAAAGAAAGTATTTCATGTGAAAGTTGTAATATTCACAAATTCTACAACTACACCAGCTACATTTCAATCAAGAGGCCAGTTTGAAAAAGTATATCATAAAGCTCTGTTGTTGTAATTATTTTAAAATGATATTTCGACAAGTAATAAGTACTTTATTTGATATTTTAAAACATTATACGTAGAAAATTCCTTAAATCTAAAACAAATAGTAAGAGCGTCGGTGGCGCTGTGGTTTCGGCACTTGCCTTCCAATCGGGGGGTCGGGTTTCGAGACCCGCCATGTACCAATGTGTTTTTCGTTTCGAATTTCATATGTACATTTGTCTGACGCTCCTACGGTGAAGGAAAACATCGTGAGGCAACCTGCATACATCTGCGAAGAAATTCAATGATGTATGTGAAGTCGACCAATCCGCACTGGGCCAGCGTGGTTGACTAAGGCCTAATCACCCTAACATAGGGTAGGCTCGAACCCCTCGGTGGGGACGTATATGAGCTGTGATGATGAAAACAAATAGTATAAATTAAATCTAATAAACCTAACTAAAAAATAAAACTAATTAAAACTAAAATGATATTAGTTTAAATAATATGTATTCTAATATATTTAAAAGTTGAACAGAACAATATTGCTTTGTAGAATGTGTATTGTTATTTGTTCTGTTATTTTTTTTTAAATTTTGGCCATATGCAATACAATTTTTTGCACTAAACCGTTTTGTGCTTGATCAGTTGGTGGTAGGGCTTCTGAGCCTACCTGGCTAGTTACCGCCACCTTACCTAACTTGGTCGCTATAATAACAATGTTAATAATCATTGTATCAGTGTTTCTATAATTAGAGGTAACTGTTGAGGAATCCAGATGAAGCTTGCTTCCATCTTCTGCCTTATCGCCATTTACCATCATTTCAGTGAGTTGGACGCCAAGAGCTTCCCTGTTGTTTGTGAAAAAAACTGGTGAGGTTAAACAGAAATATGTTTCTAGTTACAGTCTAGTTTTGTATACTGCAATAAGAATTACTTGATGCACTTTTTAGTTCAATGTCACTATATGTATGTGACATCAAACAATGAAATTCATCAAATATTATAGATGAAATAATAGAGTAGGGAATGAGTTTGAACTAGATTTTTTGCCCTAACTACACTGCTCACAAGTATGGAAGCTGTTAATTTATAACCGGTGGCTATCCCCTTAAATATAAGCAGGAGCCAAATATGTGCGGTTGTTCAGGAAAACAATCTAAACAACTTTTACTCTGTATGGAACAGCTGATTTATTTTGAGAGTATCATTAGAAACACCATCAAAATCCCTTTTATTACTTTAAAATTACAGTTTGAACAGCATTTCTAGCGTTAGAAGAACAATCGCTTCTTCCGTTGACATCTTGTATTTACAAGAAGTTCAACTCAGAAAAGGGAAGACGGTAGCTACACATAAAATATATCTAACTAGCGTTACTTTACGCAGCTTCGCCCGCGTTGTTTTTGTTTTTCCGTGGGAATTTTATATTTTCCCGCAGGAAAAATAATGTTCTAGCCTATGTTATCAGGGATAATGTAGCATTCTAACGGTGAAAGAATTTTCGAAATCAGTTCAATAGTTTTTGAGTTTATTCATTACATACAAATCTTTCCTCTTTATAATAATAGTGTAGATAAGATCCACCGGGAATGTGAGTCAAAAGGTCTTGTTTTCTCGGAATGTGTGTCAAAAGCCATTTAAAAGGAGAGAAGCATTGCTTTTGGCATCCTTTATGCACGTTAAGTACACATAATTATATAATATACACAAAATTAGGCTCTTGCTTCAAAAGTTATTTTGTAAGTATAAAATATTTTAAAAAGTTAAAAAAATATATTATAATGGATTTATTTTTCAGATAACAACAGTATTGACTATTTAGAAGACCTTAATTCTTTGGAAAGTGACAATGAAAATATTTGTATATTGGAGGTTCAAGAATGTGATAAGACGTAAGAAGTTTGATAGGACAATTTTAAGTCTCTGAGGGATTTTCTGAAAACAAAAAAAAATATTTAATAAAATAATTTAAATACTAGGGCCCTTTTATCAAGGGTAGGTATGTCAAAATTTGCGTTGACTTGTTATGGAATAATCTGCGATCACTTGTCTTGCTCGCAGTCAATACACTCTACATGTTGTATCTACTTTTGTATGTTTATGCCTTTGCAATACTGTAATCATGTACTGCAACCAAGCCAAATGTTTTATGAATATACCTAAGATTTAAATACTGTTCATAATCTTCGAAATGTTGCATTGCTAATTTAAGCTGATAATGCAAACGCAGCGCCATCAATGAAAAGACTTGGACCGCTGCTCTATCTGTCATTCAGAAAATCCCTTATTAGAAAAAAATTATTTTTTATCATGTTTTTCGAAATTTTATGACATTTTTCAGGAAACCAGCAGATATTGGCCCTACAGGTAAGAGACGCAAATATTTTGGAGCATTGCTTTCACTGGCCAAGCCAAAATGAATTATTTTATGGTGGATCATATTTCAAGGAAATCACCCTTATGGCAAATTTGAATAAATTTATAATAACTTTATTTATTTTCCATTGGCCACAGCGATAATTTTAGGACTTTTTTCTAGTTGGTTTTATCAAAGATTTATATATCAGCCACCAATAATAAAAATAATTGGATTCAGAAGGAGACAGTCGTCTTCTAGTATTGTTCATAGTAGGCAATGGAGCGAGAGGTTCTCAGAGATCACGGGAACCATTTCCTGGCGCCGCAGGGAGAAAGCCGGGCACTTCTCCAGGGTGTGCTGGGCATAATCAGCATCACAATGGTAGCACTACGGGGTCGTCTCGCATCCAATGCAGCTAAACGCTGCCAAAGAAACGGCAATGGTGTTGCCGTTTCGATTGTGACTTCCTCCAGAGCGGAATCTAATCGACAGGCCTGTGTAGGATCTGTTCTGTATTAGGTATACAGTACAGATCCTACACAGGCCTGTCGACTAGATTCCGCTCTGGAGGACCGACCGTACTTAACCATTTCGTAATTCATTTTGTCTTCAGTCGTGGTAAATAGGGATCGGGAATCCGCTTGTCTAGACACCACAGGATAACCTGTCCAGTGTCCAGCATCGGGTCTAAATGACATGCACAGTTGCAAAATTTGAAAATGATTATTTTCGCTTTCTTTTCATCCTGAAAGTTATGCTTACGAAACACTACAATATACATATTGTATACGCGTTATTAGCTAAGTAACTATTTTATGTTTAAGATTCTGAAGGATTGCTTTTCGAAGTAAAAAACTCCAGAAAATTAAGCAAGGCCACATATTTTCACGTCAGAAAATCCGCCTATACTTGTCACATTTGTAACGAGGTAAATATTATAAATATTTCTCTGTTTTTTTAGAAATTACTCTCAATACAAAAAAAAAACAATAGGTACTATCAACTTTGGCTATAAAGTAAGTATGAAAATTGTCTCAACTATATACTTGGCTGATAAACTGTATAATATAATTAACTAGTTGTGCCCGTGAACTACGTTTCGCCTTAATTTATTTTTTCCCAAAATCTTCAACAAATATCGTTAATGTACACAGAAATAAATACAAAAACTTAACAAATTATATAGGTAGCTACTAAAACCTTCCTCGAGAATCACACTATCGAGTGGTGAAAACCGCTTGAAAATCGGTGCAGTAGTTTTTGAGTGTATCCCGAACAGACAGACAGACGCGGCGGGTGACTTTGTTTTATAATATGTAAGGATGATATCAGGCGTTATTTTTCGGAAGTCTATTACTAATTGTTAATGAGTATTGAGTAGACATATAGCAAATTTTCAGACAAGGTATATCGGAAGTTTTGCTATATACCTAACTCATTAACAATTAATAACTATGTAGGTAACTTTGACTTAACAAAGTTCAAAAGAGACCAATACAGTTGTCCGGGCTGATTACGGTCAAATTGATTAAGGCGTCAACAAGGTACAAGGTATATTGACGATGCAGGCCCAATTCAAATTCTACCCAGGTCAAGGTTCGAGATCTTTTCGAGATAGTATTTTTTTTAAATTAAAAGACATTTCATTTTAACACTGCATTCTATTTAAAGTTGCACAAACATAATAAAGGACATTGCCCAAAAATATATGCCCCACTCAAAAATATGCATACCTACTCACTCACTGTTAACTAAGTCCTTACTAGGGCATGAATATCGGAATCTCGGAATATCGGAATCTCGGAACGTTTTTTCCGATATTACGATTCCGATACTGAGCGAACCAATATCATTACATCGGAATCAGATAAATTTGCTATTTAATTTTTCAAATGAAGTCTTTAACTGCGCCAAAAGCTATTGTTATAGCTTTTAAATTAAGAAATTGGTTTTTATAACTAAATGTAGCATAAGTATTTTAACCGGTGACAAGATAAGTGAGTTCAAGTGTAGCATTTTTTGAAAATGGAGGAAATTGAGCAACGTGCGGTCGTTAAATACTTGTTAAAATTTTTTGAAATGTAATAGATTCAAAGGAAATCTGCTCCGTCGTATACTATGGTGAAAAAGTGGGTTGCAGAATTTAAACGAAGACGAGAGAACATCGAAGACGACCCTCGCTCTGGAATGCCTACAGCTTGTACGACTAAAGAAAACAAATAAAGTTTAGTGTGCGATCTTATAATGGCAGACCAAAAATTGACTATCAGGGAGAATGCATGCATTCAAAACATCATAGTCAATGAACAAGAATTTTCTAAGGTTTCTGCTGGTGGATCCCCAGATTGCTTTCAGTTAAGCAAAAACGAATAAGACTCACGATTTCACGCAACTGCTTGGAGATGTTTGAGGCTGATCCGCAAGATTTTTTTCAGAGGTTTGTGACAATGTATGAAACTTGGGGTTCATCACTATACTCTGGAATCAAAACAACAATCTAATTAAGCAATGAAAAAGAAGGGGTGAACCAGCACCACAGAATGCGAAGACAATTTTGTTGGCTGGCAAGGTGATGGCATCAGTTTCTTGGGATAATAAGGGAGTCATCATGGTGGACTGTCTTGAAAAAGGATAAACAATAAACTCTATTGCACTCTTCTACGTGGTTTACGTGAAAATTTTAAAGGAAAACGCCCCGGATTACTGAGAAAGAAAGTGTTGTTTCACCAATACAATGCTTGCGTTCACACGTCTGTTGAATCCATGGCTCAAATTCGTGATTGTGGTTCTGAATTACACCCTCATCCCGCTTATTCTTTTTGGCACCTTCGTATTTCCACCTATTTGCAAACTGATAAAATAAATCTCGGCGGGCGAAAATTTAGATCGAATGAAGAGGTCGAAAGTGCTGTAAATAATTTTTCTTGAGATCTTGAAGAAACTTTTTTTAAAGAGTGGCATAGTAGCTTTGGGACGTAAGTGGAAAAAATGCATAGAGCTAGACGGAGATTACGTCGAAAAATTAAACTATTTTTGTTCATTGTTATTTTTTCTTGACTAGGCCGCGAACTTTTCAATTCACCCTCGTATCAAGAAAAACGTGCCTATAAAATATAATGAAGCAGGCATCTATTACCTACCTATTGTTTGTTTGTAATTGTTATTCCTTATTTTTGATTTAGTATGTCAATTTTAAGCTATAAGAAGCTTTATTGATGTTGAATTCCGCCTGAGTTACTTTAATTAGTAATTATGATAATTATCTGTACCGAACCTACTGTTTTTGTCTGAAATCCTTCTTTATTAATTTTAATTAATAGAGCTAGTATTTTTATATTAATGTTAATTCCACATGAGTTACCTTAATTAGTAAGTAGGTAGTTAAAATAAGTATGAGACAACTGTCATTTAATTTATAACACATAATATAACAGTTACATTTGAGCCAATTGGCTAGATGACAAAAAAAAATTTTTTGCTTTAATTCATATAATAAACAGAAAGAAAAAATCGGTTTTCGAATAACTATAAAAACAAGCAAGATATAAGGTATTAAAGATTTTTCTCTATCTCTTTCTAGCAAAACGGCAATTTACAAGGAGTTTATATGGCCATACGCAACAATGACGTCACGGTTGATGTCGGATCTCTCTGTCTAATCGCCTTCAAATTAACAACTTAAAATGCTTGTATCTAATGTATTTCTAAGCCGATTTTAATTCTAATTTCACAAAACTGTATCTTTTTCCAAGGTATTTTAATATTTAATGACGAGACGTTAAAATTAGAATTCAGTCATCATCCCAATTATAGAGTTTTGATTTAATACTTTTTTATTGCATCCAACCTTACTTTACAACGCATATATATGCAATTTTAAGAAAATGTGTGTACTTTATGATAAATATCTGAGATTCCGATATTAATATCGGAATTCCGATATTGAGATCTAATATCGGAATTGAAAACCTTCCGATATTACAAGCCCTAGTCCTTACATAATGTTAGGACCGCCCCCTTATTCGCTTACTTCAGTTGGCGAAATTTTATCTACCATTTTTTAGCGGCCGGCAGCCACATTGAATCAAGAGTAATGTTCCTGGGTTGGTTGTGTTCTGATCTTCAAGCCCTTCAATTTGGTACCAATGTTACTGGGATTAAAAACGAAAATTTACCCGCCCCATTTTGAACAGCCGTATTGAATTTAGAGCAATTTCGCTAGGTTCATAGTGTCCGGCTCTTCAAGCCCTTTTATTTGATTTTATACCCATATTTCTGGGGTTGAAAATAAAATGTGATCCGTTGTTTTGGATCATGTAGGAATTATTTACATGTCTTCGTAATTTGTAATCTTTGACCTTAGTGGCATGACCCTAGGTTTTATTCCCTATTGTTTTATATTCACTAACACTACACTGAACAGTACACTGAACAGTTTTCTAAAAAGTCGGTATTAATATCACAAAACACATTTCACTAAGTAATGTAAACAAACAAATACAAAAATGTAGAAGGACTTGCTGTTTGCGTTTACAAACACGACTAATGGTGGCTTTGAAAACATTATACAACGAAACATAGTTGGTGCACATTAAGGAACAAATTGTAGAAGCATTACTTATTTCCAAATACGCCGCATAATACTTCCAAATAGTTTCAAGCGATTGCCGTTTAGTTCAGCGGCGCTAATGAGCTGTAAAGACTTTTTAATAGTACATTATGGTACAAGTGTGTAATGTTGGTGATTACCGCTGAGGCGCATTGAGGCCCGAGCCGTCAGGCGAGGGTCTTAAGAAGCCGAGGACGGTAACCATCAATACACACGTGTATCATACAACGTTTTTCAACACACTTCTGAATAAAACAATACTTAAATAAAAAACCATTTTACATAGTAGATAAAAAGTTTACTTAGAGAAACAATTAGTAAATGTGCAGTTAGTAAAATTATAATTAACTATTTTTGATGACATAGCGGTCTCATCAGATAGATTATTTATTGAAATACTTTCGTGTTCTATTGTTATTTGTGATGGTTCATTATTCGTGTAGGTAGGTGAAATCCAATCATTGGACGTACTTGGTATTTCGCCAGTAGGATGCGTCTCAGAATCAAGTTTAATTCTTTTTGTGATTTTTGCACAAATTTCCTTCTTGTTTTGTATGGAATCTTCTACGTATGATTCTGCTACATTGCTAGATCGCCACCCGCCATGTCGCTTCAAAGTCATTATATCAGCTCCTGAATTTGCCAGCAATGAAGCTGAAGTTCTTCTGAAACTATGTCCAGTGTAGCTCTCAGCATCTACTAAACCCAAAAACTTAGCGATTTCTTTAGGCATAGAACCAAATTTGTTTATACCTATAGGCTGACAGGTACATTTACCATTCTGGTAATTTAGAAAGAAACGGTCATTTTTTGTTTTTGGCGAACGCAAACTTTCATACTTCTTAACAATATCATAGAATGGACCGTGTATGGTGAATGACCTAGGTATTTTATTTTTCGTGATAGGTATCTTCACTAAAAGCACCTGGCCATGGTTCTCTATTTCTTTTACAGTTATATTTGTTAATTCTTGTATCCTACAGGCACCAGTTACACCAAATATTAAAGCAACCTGAAACAAAAGAAACAATAATTAAGGTCAACACACAACACAAGCTGCTATTAAATATTTAATTAAAATTAATTTAACTAACCTTTGTAGCTAAATATTGGTTATCTGGAGCATCTTTAATAAATTTTTCAATATCATCAGATGATAAAACCTTTGATTTTTTGCTTCTAAATCTATCAGATAGTCTCTTTAGATAAGCTGACAAATTCGAGTATGTTTTTAAGTCCACTCCATTCTTTGTTCGGACTGTACTTTTTAACATTGAGTAAATACACCACAAAGAGCTAGGTTTGTACTTAGAAGATAATTCTTTAAAGTACGCCATGAACACATTTTCTGAAAAAGACTGCGTATTCTTGTTGTTCTGCCATTGTATGAAATTTTGGTACGCTAATAGATATTTTTCCTTTGATTTTGCTGGTAGTAAACTTTCCATAACGTTCTGGGCTTCACATCTTATATCGGGCGGTGTACAACATAAATCATTTTCTTCATAAATTGTATTTGCAGACATCTTAATTAATAACTAACTAAATAACTTCAAAAGAGAAAACGAGACGAGTTGTGAAAAATGTTTCGTAATGGCGGGAAAAATTAATCAGTTTTCCTATGCGCGCGCATCGGCCATAGACTAATAAATTTCGTAATGGCGGGAAAAATTAATCAGTTTTCCTATGCGCGCGCATCGACCATAGACTAAAAAATGAGGTTTCTTTTTTTGGGCTTTTCGCGGATAGCATTTTAGCGCAAGTGTAAGCGTAACTCAACCAATAATATTAAAAAAAAACTATTACTCACTCGTGAATAATAGTAATGAAAAAGTCACAGTTTGATTATAGGTGTCATTATGTGCCTAATTGCCATGGGAGTAGAGCCACTTTATGAGGAAGTGTGTTGAAAAAGTCTTTTTCGCCTTGTGTGCGTAATTTTTGTCGTTTACGTGCATGAATTTTGCACGCACACTACAATCTGTCGTGCAGCGATTTGTATGGAAACGAGACCTTTTAATTCACTGTCTATCCGCAACCAGAGCAGGGCGCTAGTGTCCTTGCTTTTTATTCGTCTTATCAATAACTTACTTGCGGCTGTCAAAAGATGGCGCTTTAAGTATAAATAAGTATTATTTTTGTCAATAAAAATAAAGAGCGTTCTTGTTTATTTTAGAAAGTTTATGATTTTGGTAAAGAAATTATGTCAATAATTAGATTTTATAAAATTTAATGTACACAGGCTCAGGTTCGGTGTAGGCAGTGTCTTTTTGTTTCTATGGGATGCACGCCACTGCCTACACACAATCATTAATAATGGGGGACCGGGATGAGGCTTGACGGGATGTAAATAACTATTTTGACACACGAGTTGATGACACGTTTAGCGCAGAGGTCGAGTGATCACCTACTGCGCAACGGGTCGCGGGTTCGATTCCCGTACGGGACAAATGTATTGTATGGCCTACAGAAATTTGTTCCGGTCTGGGCGTGTATGTGCATGTGATATTCTATGTTTGTAACTGCACCCACGACACAGGGAAAATCCTAGTGTGGGGCGACGTTTTTTTAAAAAAAAAAAAAAAAAAAATAGGCTAGATGACAAAAAAATTTTTTTTGCTTTAATAGAAGCTCATTCATATTATAAACAGAAAGAAAAAATCGGTTTTCGAATAACTATAAAAACAACCAAGATATAAGGTATTAAAGATTTTTCTCCATCTCTTTCTAGCAAAACGGCAATTTACAAGGAGTTTATATGGCCGTACTAAACTATGACGTCACGGTTGATGTCGGATCTCTCTGTCCAATCGCCTTCAAATTAACAACTTAAAATGCTTGTATCTAATGTATTTCTTAACCGATTTTAATTCTAATTTCACAGGACTGCATCTTTTTCCACGATATTTTAATATTTAATGGCGAGACGTAAAAATTTGAATTCAGTCATCATCCCAATTGCAGTTTCTACTAGGAATACCCATAAAAACTTTGTATGGATATATGGTAGAAGTAGGTAGCTCTCTAAACGCACTGGCATCTGCAATACCTGATCTGATTGTTTATTTATTTATTTTTATTTATTTATTTATTAAGAAAACCAACAGCGTTACAATTTCCTTTTACATAATGGTTTTATAACAATAAGGCCAATAATAGGTTTCCCTTAAATTAACAGATCTGATACAATGTCCTACAGTTACAAAATCATGTATGATAAAGTAAATAGCTACCACAATTCTTACGACAAGCGATAGTGCTGCGGCCGAGAGCAGTGACGAGAAAGAGATTGGATAATTCATTGACTTAAGGCAATTTCGGAATCAGGCTGTGTGCTGCGTGTTTCTTAAGCTTGCGCTTTGAGATGGCAAAAATGTCGATATCCTTAAAATATTTATTATAGTTACGAGATATTCTTGTAAACACGGAATTTCTTGCATAATTAGTGCGATGACGATGGACGTAAAGCAGAGGTGTATGGCGCGTGCGACGTGTAGGTACACAATATTTTATTTTACTTACTAGCTCACAGTTATCGATACGATCGTTTACTATGTCGTATAAGAAACTAACATCTGAAATATTTCGTCTCTCTTCTAATGTCATCAAATAATTTTTATGACAATCGTCTTTATACGATGGAGAGTGTTGTCGGTTACGATAAAGAAGGTATTTTATAAATTTTCTTTGTATCCGCTCAATGACACTTTTATATATTTCGTACTCAGGTGACCAGACAGGACTTGCGTACTCTAAAATACTACGGACATATGCACAATAAAGTGATTTGATTGCATTTATATTTTGGAAATGCTTACAAACACGTATTATAAAGCCAAGGTTTTTTAAAGCTTTTTGTGAAATAATATTAATGTAGTTATTCATAAGCATTTTACTATCAAAGTGTATTCCCAAGTCGCGAATAATGTCAACTCTCTCAATGTTAGTTCCATTGAAGTTGTATGGAAATACTATAAGGATTCCTCTTACGAGTGAACGAAATGCATTGGCATTTATTTATGTTAACATTTATGTGGTTATTAGTGTAGTACTGGTACAGAGAATTTAAGTCCGATTGTAGGTTTCTGCAATGACTCTCAGTATCAGCTCTCAAGAAAATCTTTTTATCATCTGCATACATCAAATGTTTTAATTATTGACTTCTAGTGACAAGACAAATTATTGATAATACTTTTGGATTAACCTGTCTCGTTGGCGGCACTTCTTCAGTTGAGGTGCTACTTAAAGCGAGAAACACCTATAAAAATAAACAATATATTTCTTTTCAGAAATTCAGCAAATCGAAAAGCTTAAAAGCACATGTAAGACAAGAGCATAATACTGGCGAAACGACGCGGTCGTGCAAGCAGTGCAAGGACATCTTTAGCTCTGAACACGACTACCAGGTTCATCTTTCCGTTCACGCGACAGGCGACGTATGGAAATGCAACCAGTGCTGTAAGGAATTCAAAAGTAAGGTCGAATTAATACATAAGATTTAATAATGATTCAATTATCCAATTAGTAAGCTTTTAGGTTTTTCATAAGCTTTAAAGATTTCATCAGGGCTGGTAAGAGCTCGTTGGCCGAGAGGTCTAGTACGTTATTTTGGAGACACGGGTTCAAATCCCGCCCGTGACGAAATTTTTTCTTTATTGATTTTATTCATTTTCCAATTAAAATCCTGTTAGGTTTTCGTGGTTTTGGCGCTGATGGTTCAGGGGATCTTTAGACTGTGGTTTTCTGGTTGTTACATACGGGTGTCCGAAATAAAAGTAGTGACTTTTTATTGACTATATTCGTTTTTACATATTACACATTTCCACCATTTGCGAAATACTGAAATAAATAAACAATAAAATCGTCTAAAATTCGCAAATGAGGTCATTAAAATAACTTCTCGAGACACTTGTCTGTCATAAGTGGCACTACAAATTGGCACGAAAATTAGCTATCATTTCTATGGAACAGCCTGTCCAAAAATATACTTACTTTACATTTGATCAGTGCAGGAAAGCTTTCATTGCAAGATTGAAATAAGCTTCATATTTCTAAAGAATAGAGGAATTTGCTATAATCCTCTAAATAACGGATGGAGCAAGACACATGGTATGATTCACATTGTTATTTTCGCGACAAACTTTAATAAGGACGGCGTAAGCTTGGCACAGGCAGGTTCAAAGGCCTAATTCGTTGATGAATGTTGCAGCCAGGTCAATGCTGAAGCGCCACATCCGGCGTCACATGGAGTGGAAGCCTTTCGCGTGCGAGGTATGTGGCAAGGCGTTCGCGGAGCTATACGCTCTACGGCGTCACACACGCGTTCACACCGGAGAAGCAATCGAGAAGAAACATGCGTGCACAGTATGCGGTAAGAGGTAAGTACGAGGTATGCACACATGAACCAAAAATACGTCACGGACACTTCGGCGGCTGAATTTCCCATCGCGTAGAGCCGGTCGCACATTGAAGTTATATTACGTATGATAATGGTGGTAAGCGCATACTGAATACGTTTTCTTGCATATTATAACCAGTGTCCCGGTAACATCATCATTTGTAATAATCATAGCTGGGCATTAACTCGTTAATCCGTTAATCGTTAATTAACGAAGTTAACATTTCTATTAACGGATTAACTTTTAAGTTAACTTTAAAAAATGTTAACGGACTCGTTAACTTCCGTTAAATTATCCTAAGTCCGTTAATCGTTAATCCAGTAAGTACCTACTATTTACAAAAAAGATACCGCACAGGCACCGCGCCGTGTCGCGAAAAACGTGTTCTGACAAGTACGTTCGTCTTTTTATCACCGGCAAGAGCCTCACTCTCAGACGAGAACTTCAACATACTAATGTTCATGAAGGGGAATAACCACATTGTGCCAGATAATTAAATTACACACTTTTGTTTTTTATATAGGACAAGTGGGGCGCATTAGAACACGGGGTACAATAAAACAAAGACGATAATTATTGAAATTTACAACAAATTCACGCAGTTTTGCTTCGATCAATAAGAGCGTCTCATGCGGCACATGATAGCGCAGTGCAATATGACGTCTTCGACAACAAAGCTTTAATGTGAAAAAAATTGTTTTGAGGGCTCCAACGCTGTAATTTCGTTACGAAGAATTTTCGATTTCACAAGAAAAGTATCAATAAGAGGTATGCTATATTTTCTTGTATGATTTTTAATCAATTTACGAATTAAATGCAGTAACATGTGCAGTGAAAAACATAACCCAACATTTTAAAGATATTTTTAAAAGATTCAGATACTGTATGGGGCGCAATGGAACGGGGTACTATGAGACAGAGTTCATTGTTGCCCCGTTATTATATGCCCGGGATAGATTATTGGATTTTTGTTACATATTTTGAAGTAATAATGGTGAAAAGTCGTAAGAAAACGACAGATAAGAGCTTGCATAGTAAAACGATGTGCGAGCAGCGCTGTTGAACTTGTAGGATATGGTACGAGTTAACGAACTGCTGCTGACCTAAAAATGCCAAATCCAGTAAAATTGCATCGATATGTTAAAAAAACCAAAGCAGCAGGAGATAGAGACGCAGGAATTAATATAGAATTTTCATTTATTTTTACTTTATTAGCCTTGTTCCAATGTACCCCAGATACCGTTTCATTGTACCCCAGACATGGGGCTCATTGAAACAGAAGAGGCGTTGAGCAAAAACGCAGTTTTTTATAGGTTAAGGTTATTTTTTTAACTTATTTTTGTTCTTAATAGGTATATAGATTATGAACCGTTGTTGATCGTTCTTAACAAATATAATCAAAATATAAAGCACAGTTTTTCTAAAAAATAAAAATGCTTTTTTCGTTTCATTGTACCCCACCTGTCCCTATATTTATACACTGTCTTTTTTTAAACCTAACCTATTAACTTCCAGAACCCAAAACAACAGTTTTTGTAAGCAGATCACTAACGCAACGATATAAAAAATGCAATTTTAATCACGTGTTAACGGATTAACGATTAACGTTAACTTGCGTTAAATCTTCCGAAATGTAACGTTTTAACGTTTAACGAAGTTAATTTTTTTAGTAACGGATTAACGATTATCGAAGTTAACTATTTGATTAACGGTGCCCAGCTATGGTAATAATAATAAAATCTTTTATTTCGGGTGCATATGACATTGACATTTATGTAACCTAGGCAAGCTGTTGCAAACAAAAATTGTGTCACGACGCAGGGCAGCGCTGGGTTAGGCGTGGACAGTAGCGTACTTGCTCGCTCGTATGAGAGTAAAAGAGATATTAAATCTAAGGACATACAGGTCAAGGCGCTTGAGGTCAATGTGGTCGAGCATAGATCGCAGTTCGGAAACCATTTTCATTTGTTTTAAGGCGAGGAATTTCCACGTGCAAGCCCATATGTTCCGCACTTCACACCGTTCATTTGTACATGACGTTAGCGCGGACGCGGCCACTGAACAGGCGCCAACATCATGTGCCGCACAGTAAAAATATAACAGTACAACAAGGACGTTTTATATCGTATGCAATATACTTTTTGCTAGGTTACAAATAAGTATTGATTTATAAACTGAGGTAAGTACCTACAGTAATTCAACCAATAAAGAAACAGCTTTATGACTTCATTGCTATTTTTTATTGTAACTTTACTTGTATGTAAATATGGACACTTTTTAATTGTTACATTACATAGTATTTTTATTTGACAAACAACCACGTGTTTTTTTAATAACTTAAAAAATAACAAAGTTTAAAAAGCTTTCATTTGCTAGTGACGTCATTGTACTCGTCCACCATTATAATACCGATACAAACATATATTTTATCAGAAAGAGACGTAAAGCAATTATCAATAATTAGCGACTTTTTCAAGATTCATCATAATTAGACCGTTTCTTCACAATTTCAAAGGTTTTAAATGTTTCTATGATGTGTTATTAATAAAATGTAAATTCAAATTTTATGCATATTTCTTTTATGCAGTATAGAATGCATCACTAGAATACAAGAAATGCTCGATTAGCTAGAAGTAGTATTTAAAACAAAAGCTAAGAATATGACTGACGCGGCGGCATATATAAATCACTGTTAAATTTTTTTGTTTGACTTCGACGGCTATTCGGTTTGATTTAGATATAGTAGATTGTTACACCGAGCGCTAAGTGACTTATTAATGCCCGCGGATGTTTGGTGCACGAGCACTTGCTCGAAGGCACTAATAGCCCGAGGGCATTAATAGCTCACTTACGAGGTGTGTAATCTGCTTTTCCTTCAACTTATTAAAAAATAATAAAAAACTGAAGTTGACTGTAGAAAAACTTATTTATTTATGACAAAAAAAAAATACAAATTGTTCTTATTAAAAAACCAAACCTTATCTTGACGGTGGTGACGGAAGTGGAAAATCCACAAAAAAAAAACTCACTGTCATGTACACCACAAAACCTTTATTTCTTGCCGTCAACATGAATGTGCACCAAAAAACACCACTTTCACTGCACAATATTCACTCGAATACAATTTTTAATTTATTAAAATAAAAGCTAACCTTCGCCATAAAAGACAATTGCCTCTCTTTTTTAAATAAAATTGGCTTTGTAGGGTCCTATCTAACTTGTTTTGCGCATGTGTATTTTTTGTGACATGTTATACAACCACTCAAATCTCTTTGGAAAAATGCCTACATTTTGTATGAATTTGAATTGTAATTTCTTTTTAAATTAGAAAAAAAAAACAACAGGGAAATTATGTTGAACGGGTCATTAATGAAATTTCATACAATACTACTGCCGTTTTCCAGGGTAGTAATGTATTACTTAGTGTTGCCTTTTCCGATGATTAGAGTAAAATTAATGAGTAGTTTGAAGAAAAATATTTTAATAGATATATGTAGGTATTTTAATACAGTACTGAATAAATAAGTACTATAACTTATTT
This sequence comes from Schoenobius gigantellus, assembly GCA_963935595.1. Taxonomy (NCBI): domain Eukaryota; kingdom Metazoa; phylum Arthropoda; class Insecta; order Lepidoptera; family Crambidae; genus Schoenobius; species Schoenobius gigantellus. Next base: position 39,417,203 of record OZ012541.1, on the reverse strand, counting down.
CGCTTACTATTCGTCAATAAAGATATTTTAATATACATATGTAGGTATTTTAATACATTACTGAATAAATAAGTACTATAACTTATTTTGATTTGATTTGTTAACCGACTTCACTGACTTCACGAAGTTATGAGGTAACACATACCTCATAGCTTCGTCATTTATTAAATGATTTTCAAAATTCTTTTTGTATTCAGAAAAGTATACCCCCGAAGTGGTTCCATGCCATCAAGTCAGGATCTAGTATTAGAATCCCAAGAAAATCGAGAGAATAGGCACGTCCAATGTCTTTCCTGTTTTTTTTCTGAAGCTATTCAGGTATTTGCGTTTGAAAGACATCATCTCAAGGATTCTTCCACTATACTGAGCTTACGATGGATCCTTAACTTTAAGGAGTTAGGGGGTTAGTCTTTAGATATAAAAGGTACGTATTGACTCTCAGTTAGGTATATTCTTTTAAGTTGACTTAGAGAGCTATTATTAATTTCACGAAAAAAATAAAAATATTTTTTTTACAAAAATACCGACACCACTTCAAAACAAAAACTACTTCAAATTAAAAATGTAATGTTGTGTGTTTTATTTTATTGCTACTAAGTTGGCAAACAAGCAAACTGCCCACCTGATGGTAAGTGGTAACAGTCACCTATAATACATGTGGTTCCTGTGCGATTCGCAGTAAAACTGCAAGCCCCACAAGAACCACAGTGTACGTTGCCAACTTGTGACATCAGATGTAAAGTCACGGTACCCAGTAATTTCAGTGCCATATCTTGCCCTTCACACCGGAACACAGCAATGCAAGCACTGCTGATTTGCGGCAGAAATAGGTAAGACGGAGGTCTTACCTATTTCTGCCGCAAATCAACACACGACCATGCACACGACGCTGGTACAGAGTCTCCCTCCGGTAATTCTCATATATTATTGTATACTATATTAGTGTATTCTTATATATATACTTTTTGACTTTGTGGTGTTTTTATTTTTACTTCATGATGTTCACGCGGTATTGGCGTCGTTTTCTAAGCGTCCTTGGTAGCTCAAAAGCTTTGAGACTTTTCCGAAACCACCTCAGCCGATCAGGCGGCGTACATCGAAAACATTATTTTTTCACACTATCTGGCTATTTTTATCCTTGCCTTAGCAAGCATCAAAAACGATAGTATTTTTGTTTTTAATTATATCCCAATTTTTGTGACAGGTATCTCTGGCAAGTATGTCATCATATTATTATTAGATGAATTCGAAACAAGCTCAAACCTGTTTTTGATGTGCTACCATCATCAACGCTGGCCAAGTGCGGGTTGGTCGACTTCACACACAACCTAAGAATTTCTTTACACGTACACGTGTGTGCAGCGGTCGGCGCGCCGGCGCGCTACTTAGTGGTAGGTATTTATAACGCTGCATTGCGTGAGTGACAGGGGCGTGCATGTACTAAACAAGATTATCAAGAAGAAAGCCACAAATCGCTATGAATATCAGGCAACCGTATTACTCTCTAAGCAACCTGGTTTTAAAATATTAATTAATATTCTACCACCTTAGGCCGTTCTTTACCATGATGACTTTACATTTGACGACACGGTTAGCGCACAGAGTTCGAGTGATCGCCTACTACGCAACTGGTCGCGGGTTCGATTCCCAAATATTTTTAACCAACTTCAAAAAAGGAGGAGGTTATCAATTCGGTTGTATTTTTTTAAATGTTTGTTACCTCATAACTCCGTCATTTGTAAACCGATGTCCAAAATTATTTTTGTATTCGATAGAGTATAGAGCAAGGGTGGTCTCATGGTCACCAAAGTCAGGATCTCATGATGGGATCCCATAGAAAATCGAGGAAAACACTAAAAACACTTCTTTCACTAAAAAGATTTCATTCACTGAAAAGTTAAAAAAATAAAAAACGACTTCAAAAACACTGAAAGCTTAAAAATAATATAAGAATAGGTACAGACAACATCACACTTCTATATTGAAGTCGGTGACAAATTTTAACACTTTCTAGGAGATTATCGTTCGGCGCCGACTTCAATATAGAAGTGTGATGTTGTCTATATGTTTAATAATTCTATGTTTGTAACTTTGATGACACGGTTAGCGCAGAGGTCGAATGATCGCCTACTGCGCAACGGGTCGCGGGTTCGATTCCCGTACGGGACAAATATTTTGTATGGCCTACAGAATTTTTTTCCGGTCTGGGCGTATGTACATGTGATATTCTATGTTCGTAACTGCACCCACAACACAGGAGAAAATCTTAGTGTGGGGCGACGTTTTCAAAAAGAAAAAACTGCATCTACGACACAGTTGAAAATCCTAGTGTGGGCCGACGTATTTATATAAAAACACTTTCATTACTGAGTGACTGACAGATTACGCACAGCCGTAATTAAAAGGCACAAAAAGCGGAAATTTGACATGTATGTTGGAAATTCGGGGGGTAAAACTAAAAAAGAATAGTTTGTATGGAATCTCTATGACATTTGCAGCGGGCAAAAGCAAATATTTTATAAAGTTTCACAAAATTCCGCTGATCAGATATTTTCTTTTAATACAATGAAGTGATCTTTACATAAATCGAACGGAAATTTATGTTAATTATTTTTTACTTTTTTATAATCAACTCACGCATGACCATAAATGTTACGAAATTTAAAAGATTCCTAAAATACTGTTTTACTGTTCATAATCATATATAATACATAGGCTCGAATAAAACTCTATTATTTACCTACATGTATAATGTGCTGTTGATTCTACCTTCTAAAGCTTTGATGTAAGGCGTTGTACATAAAGGGGGTAACATTAAGTATTTAAAGGAATTCAGCAATAAAGTTTTATAGGAAACATTATTTTGAATCTATGAATCGTTGCATATTTACTTGAAGAAATTATCATACTGGTTTATTAACACTGCACTGTGCTATATGGCCGCGGCAATAAAATATAAACATTTGGGAAATAAATATTTACCACTTTTCTTTCAGCATTTTTTGTATGCATTTGATTTAACATTTCGTCTTTGACTTCTTTTATTAGCGATTTTTACCCATAAAATAACTTATAGAAAAAAGAACGAAAAACATATTTTTTCACACATAAAATAATTTAGGAAGAAGGATTAAAATAGTTTTCTCCTTTATAATACCTAATCCATTATTTACACTATTCACCATATTACTACACTAATCTATAATAATAATGAAAGTTAACAAAATAAACGCAAACTGCAAAATTAAAATTCGATCGTAAAGAAACACGTAATATATTTTTTTGCGCCCGCGACACGAAGCGACATGACCATACCCTGAGACGACTTGGCGAGTACTGTCTTATATGGAGCGCGATTGCAACCAAGCCAAATTATAGAATTTTCGTCATTTTCCTAAATATTTTATATGACATCAAAAAATCTGTCTTCACAGTTCACTAGATAATAACGAACTACATGTTTTGGTATAACTTTTATACTGTTTTATGTATATTTCGATTTCAAATCGTGGTTTTAGTTTTTGATTTAGACCTATGTTTGGATTTTTTTTCTATCGAGTGAAATGGAGTAAATCGTGTTTCTGCCTTCACAGTTCACTAGATTATATCTTCAAGTTTAAGGTGTGTGAATTTCAGAATTGTGGGTTCTAATATTATCCAGATCTAGACGTTCTAAGATCGGCAAATTTGGGAAATCCTCGCCTTAATCAAGATAATATATAATTACTCAGTAATACAAACCTTAAATACAAAACCAATATTCACACGTACTAACATCAGTGTTTTCAATTGTCACAGTAAAGTTTTAAGACATATTTTACGCAAAATTTGCGACACAATCTTCACGGCAGCTCGGCTACCTATCACGATCGCCCGCGATCGACTAAGCCCAAATGGTGCCAATTGGCACCAGTTGAGAAAAAAAATAGGTACTACGACACCACGTTACACTGGCGCTTAACGTGGGTCGCCTGCTTTTGTGAAATACTTTTTTTGCATGTGTGATGGATGAATAAGATCTGCATCTTCGACATTGTCTTGGAATTAATTTGGAGAATTTATCCTGAAAGTACCGTGAGTAATCTGCATTGAAATAAGTGATGCGTTGAACTTGAAAGTCGTGTAACGAATGATTGAAAATCATCCCCCAAATATTTGTGTCCGTAAACTAAGTTAACAAATTATTCTACGTCCATTTTTGTATTTAAAGAGCGTCGAAAATACGTATTTTCGACGCCTTTCTTACCTACGAGGGTGGGTCAGAAAGTTCGCGGAATGGAGGGTAAAAAGTAAGAAATAAAACACAAAATTATTTTTCCTTCTCAATGTATTCCCCCTTTACTCTAATACATTTATTAGACCTATCAATTAATTTATTAATACCTTCGAAAAAAAATGATTTCTCTTTGTCGTCAAAATAGGCCGAAATTGCGCTCTTCACTTCTTCATCGCTGGAAAAGTTCTTCCCTCGAAGCTCTTTTTTCATTTTTGGGAACAAATAATAATCACTTGGGGCTAAATCTGGGCTATAGGGAGGATGTTCCAAGATTTCGAAGCCCACTCTTTGAACAGCAGCCATAGCAACTTGCGCCTTGTGCACGGGTGCATTGTCGTGCAAAAGGAGCACACTTTTAGTCAATTTTCCTCGTCTTTTTTCTGTCGTCAGCATCTCGCAGACGTTCTAATAGTGCAGCGTAGTACTCTCCAGTGATAGAGACACCCTTTTGTTTATAATCAATAAGGAGTATTCCCTCTGAATCCCAGAAAACAGTAGCCATGTGTTTTCCAGCCGACGGAGACACTTTGAATTTCTTCGGAGGTGGTGTGCCCTTTTTGTGCCACTGCATGGAGTCTTGTTTGGACTCAGGCTCATAATGATGAACCCAAGTTTCATCTCCAGTCACAATTCGGTTCAAAACTTCATCCTTTTGTTCACCACAGAGCGCTAAAAACTCGCGACAACACTCAACTCGCCACTGCTTCTGGTGTGGCGTGAGCATTCTCGGCACCCATCTTGCACACACCTTTGACATGCCAAGATGGTCATGTAGGATGTTCAAAATGGTTGTAGCTGATACTCCAATCATTTCTGCAAGCTGTTTCTTCTTTAAACGGGCATCTTCCAATATGATTTTTTCAAGTTTTTCGACGTTTTCTGTCGTGGTTGCCTCGACAGGCCGCCCTGGCCTCGGATTATCTTCAATCGAATCCCTGCCTTGCTTAAACAGGTTGTGCCACTTGTAAACCATGGTTTTACCAGGGCAAGAGTCCCCATAAACAGAAGACATCTCTTCCAAAATAGTCTGGGGAGGTTTTCCTTGTTTGGTAAGGAACTTGATGACTGCGCGAAACTCAATTTTCTCCATGTTGCAAATTTTCTTCCGGATTGACTTGTTGATTGATGTGTAGCTCAGGTAATTATGACCTATTTTTTTTTAAACTTAGTATTTATACTCTTAATGAGTGTCACAACTAGTGTAGGTAGTAAAAAGTCACCTTTCCCCCCTCCATGCCCCTCATTCCGCGAACTTTTTGACCCGCCCTCGTACATGCACGTATGTGTCATCTGCTCGTAACCAGCCAAATAATTAACCACAGTGCTTGGAAAGTCGTAATTGTTCGTGCGTATTCGTACCCATTCGAATCCGTAAGTGCGTCTAATGTGCGATGCAACTGATCAAAAACTTGCAGTCTCGCTAACTATGCAATAAAGCAACCAAACCAAACCAAGTAGCAGAAGCTATGACGACACGGTTAGCGCAGAGGTCGAGTGATCGCCTACTGCGCAACGGGTCGCGGGTTCGATTCCCGCTCGGGACAGATATTTTGTATGGCCTACAGAAATTTGTTCCGGTCTGGGCGTATGTGCATGTGATATTCTATGTTTGTAACTGCACCCACGACACAGGAGAAAATCCTAGTGTGGGGCGACGTTTTTAAAAAAAAAAAAAGAAAAGAAAAGAAAGAAAAGCTTCTATAATCAAGGCGTTTTATCACCGAACAGTGATATAATAGGCCTATAATAGTAATCATTGTGACTGCGTGTACTATAAAGTTTCTATAAGATTAAAGAACATTTAAGTTCTATAACTGAGTTCTTAGAACGCTTTCAGGACCATACAAAATAATCTTTAAAGTGTTGAATTGTAAGATTATAGTACTATTTAGTACTAAAGACGACCCTTCTAACACATTAATGTATTTATTTGGCACTAATAATGTGTCAAAATAACTTTTACAGTACTAGTATTGTAACAATATCGAAAACACTATTACAGTATCATTCTGCAATATACACACAACCATTACGTAATGTTTTAGCTTCTTAAAAGCTCCCTTAACATCGCTATGGGCTAGTTCTTTTAAAGTCATAAAAACTCTTCTATATTATTATATAGTACCATAGCGACTCCTGGTTCAGTTGCTAAATCATTTAAATTGAAAATGGCTGCTGTTTTCTGCCGTGATTGCACATTAACAGCACGACTGAAGCGAATTTGTACTATAGCAGCCATAGTCGGGACAAGTCCTTATTTTATTTATTTAAATTTAATTAAAACACGAAAATTATGAGGGCGCATTGTCAAAATTAAAATCAGCATAATGATTTTATCGATACAATTATTTTCGCAAGTGTACTGACACGACAGAGTCAGAGACGGAATATTTTGTAGTATGTAATTTTTACTAAAGGTTAAGCAACAATGACGAATAACATAAAGCATCATAATTAAAGTAACCTATATTTGTTTTCTTGAGGAACATTAAATGGAGTGATAAAAATGATCACTGGAATTATTTATGGTGCAAAATAGCACTATAAGTATGTGTTGGTTACTTTTATAGTTTAGCTTTGTGACATAAGCGTTGCAGAGAGCACTATTGTAGTACTAAAAAGCGTTTCTTGACACTTTACCATTTCAACTACAGAGCTAATTTATCACCATGAGAGCCTCTATGTAATGTTTATAGATTAAATCAGTAATAAAACTAGGGCCTTTTCGGGGTTCTGTAGAAGTTTACAAGACCATTATACACTAATTAGAGGCTCCAAAATGTTCTCGGTCCCAATAGAAGTCGATTGCTATTCGGACCCGGGCGAGAAAAAATGGCAACGCTACCACGTTGCCATTTTTTCTCGCCCGGGTCCGTAATAATATATTTTTGCGAGCGGAGCACGAAACAAGCTGTGTGTGGTTCATAATGTCTAACCTAACCTAACCTACAGTTTTCAGTTTTATTTTTAATAATTTGAGTCTGTGCGCACACTACATTGAATCACTAGACTAAACCAAAAAGTAGTGAGACGCGACTCAGAACTCAGAACAGATTTATTTATATATGAAACCCTTTGTGAAAAAAATTGTCTTCTCAGCCTAAGTAGTTATGTATTGTGTGCGTAGGTCACAGTGCGTAATACAAGGTAATTATAGTGTTGCTTGAGAGGAACATGGGGATTTTAATATTGTATCAAAGATGTCTAAAGGAGGTATATGTATTAAAATGTATGTAATTTATTTGTATAAATTAGATACATTTACATACCCATAAATTCTTCAATTCAAATCAACCAATTATCAACAAGCATAAGATCCACCTGATGTTAAGCGGCTACCGTCTAACCAGGGTCACGTGTAAGTAACCGAACCTAGTTTCGCCAGAAAAAGCTCGTAGCGAATAGAATTATTTTATGCTCGTCGAAGCGCGTCCAACTGATCAAGATTAAGCTTATTTTCGGAAGGTCTCAGGTCAGACAGAAAGCGTGGCTGGGTTTGTAAAGTTTACCAACGCTTGGCGGGGCATTGGCGTTGCTTTGTAAAGTTTAAACTTGGAAGGGCATTTGCGTGCTACACCCAGCTCACCCACGCCTGCTATGGCTGTCGTCGAACAGAACAACGACAGCTATAGCATTTAGATCGTTTTTTTTACGTTGTCGGTAGGTTTGCGAGCGGGTCGCTACTGGTGGCGCACTCGAGGCGCCACAGCGGCGCTCGGCCGTTCGCGTGTCACTGCGGCCGCGCCTTCCGCTCGCAGCGACTGCTCGCCTCGCACCGCGCAGTGCACTCGGATCAACGGCCGTACGCCTGCCAGTACTGCCCGCGCCGGTCAGTGTTTGTGACTGCTTGCCTGGCAACGGGTCAATGGTCGTAACCTTGCCAGTACTTCTCATCACCACCGAATATTATCACCTGCGACATTACAACTGCCACGCCACTACTCGTACTTGACTCCCTACAAAATCCTTTTAGCTGTACCAGTCTTGATCGCATTCTCTTTCATAAATAGGGACAGACAACGCTTTCAGCTATGATTTCGGTGCGAGCTCGTCTTATCCTATGCTTCTGCCCGCATACCTACTCCGCCTCCTGTGCCAATAGTGTCCGCCTCTTGTGCCACGTAGTGAATAGGCACTTACATACAAAATATGGATGATATCCTCCTCGTCGTTCCCGCATGCTCCTATCAACTACATGCATCAGCGCTTCGCATGCCTGTAAATCAGCAGGACGGGCTCACTTGTATCATAGGCCATATGCCTGTCAGTTCTTTGCAGCACTGGTCAGTCAGTGTGTGTTTGTCTTACGCACCACTCAGTGCATTGTCATATGTATGCCTGTCAGTACTGCCGCGCTAGTTAGTGTGCGTGTGCCTATGTGTGTATGACAGCTCATCTCTCACCATTCAGTCTACTCAATTCAACGGCCGTACTCCTGCTAATACTGCCCGCGCTAGTCAGGGTAGTGTAATGTGGGCGTTGTTAATATTCGGTACATATTCGACTGAACAGTAAAATAAGCTTTGCTCTGAATTAAACTCAGAACAGTAATCTGAACAGTAAAATAAGCAAGCATTCGTACCGTCTGTTTAATTCTTATGCATGTTTTTGAGTTCAGAGGGCCTATTACCGATCTCATGGTTTTGCAAATGATATCATATGATATAGTAGTGCAAAATGAAATATACGATTTCCGGTCAGATTTTTGATCATTTGTTCATTATTTAATGATGATATTATTGAAATTATGCCATAGTGATGACATCATTGGAGATGGGTAATACGAAATGCAGCATTTCATGACTTCTTTTTCTCAAATTTATACTATGTCATACGATGAAAGATCCATAATTGCCCTGCAGGTTCCGACACGAGTCGACGCGTAACACGCATCACCGCACACACACGGGTGAGAAGCCGTACGTGTGCTCCGTTTGCGGGAAGACCTTTATACAAAACTCCAATATGCGCCTGCACATGAGGACGCATACCGGTGAGCCATTACACAAAAAAATACACTTTTCACAGAGAAGAAGAACAGATCGATGATATAAGGATCTGAATGAAATTTAAAATGAATAGCTTGCAACTTGAAATAAATGTTTGTTTGTTTAATTGGATCCGATTTAACCTCATGGCTGGTTATTTGTCATCGTCATTGACGAAGTCTAGCCAGTCGGGTTAGTCCACGTCGGTTGAGTGCTGGCTGGTGACACTCAAGCCCTTGTTGAACTGTCCGTCCAGGTGAGAGGCCGTACGAGTGCGAGACGTGCGGGAAGAAGTTCTCGTCGAGCTCCGCACTCAAGGCGCACGAGCGTATTCACTCTGGAGAGAAGCCGTACAGCTGCGAGATCTGTGGACAGAGGTGATGACCGCATAGAGTTAATACAAACCTATATTTAAGCGCCATACTAGCCTAACCAACCCACAGTCTGTTTAGGGAAGTACCTCCACCACACAAGCCATAGTAAAAACAAACAGGAAATCTTCATAAACATACAATCATGTATTGCCGAATTTACCACACGCACACAATAATAACAAGTAATACTTCTGTGTTTCTATATTCCGTAGTACCGCTGGCAAGAGGTGTAGTTGGCCTACTTGTCTGTTTGTAATATTCCGCAGGCAACAACGTTGTGTACCTGCGCGTGAGTGAGGTCCTCAGAGCTTAGTACGCTGTCAATATAGAAGGCAACGGATTTAGGGTCGGCAACCATGAGTGTGCAATGCCAGCATGAACTTATCGATCAACAATCGCTAGTTTTCACACACGTCTTGTCATCTTATAAGTATTTGGCTAATCAACTTATTATAATAACGTTTATAAATTACTAGCTTCTATTCTTCTAATAGTTAAAGCTTAGTGTTGTAATTTCTTGATGGAACTCCAGAAACCGGTCGCAATAAGTTGAATATAATAAAAAATTAAGTGGGACTAGTTAAATTAGTGTTTTAATAACAAGATCTATTCTTCTAAATATTTAATTTGCTTATAAAAACTAGCCAGTTCAAATCTTGAGGTTCAATAGATTATAAGTTATTGCTTTATGTAAACAATTCTTATCCCCTCAAAAACATGATATGTCATTACCAATTTCAACCAATTCTCGAAACGACTCGAGTATTCTAGATACCTTTCACCGTCCGTCAACAAACTACACGATAGTTAACTCTGTGCAGCAAAATACTTGATAACGGATTTTTTTTACAAACAATTTTATCTGCTTTAATTATGTGTCAGCTACGAGCCTTTTCAAAGCCTCTGTGGACTTTCTCACAGGCTTCGATGTAACAGTTTTTGACAAGTGTGAACGGAATGCGGATCCTTGCGCTTTAATACTTCCGAAGCTACCATTAATTAAATGTAAACCGTTTAGGCGTCACTCTCGAACATGCCCCGTAGGCTTGACTGCGGGTATTTTTAACCCGGCAACAATCCTTAAAAGTAACATTAGCAATCGCGCATAAAGTATTTCTCTCGCGGTTTGTAAGCAGTTAAATTGTACAGTAAGCTCCCATTCAAGCTTTACATTTACACTACGAAAACAGCCACTATTACGAGCGTCATAAGAACGGTCCAAAGGTCAAACAGTATAGCCTGATAAGGGGCTTACTGTACATAAGACAATTAATTCCATATTTATGACTACACTATACTGAAACGGTAATATTTTATCAAATCCAATATTTATTTTTAGTATAATAACATTTGTTATGTACTTAAGTACTTTGAATTTTAATAAACAAACATAGGAGCCAAATTGCTATTCGTTACACATACTTTTGATATGAACTAAAAATAATTAACCTTTATTAAACCAACAAACATAAAAGTCGACATGTCATTATTGTTTATCATAATTACGAGTTTAGCATATACACATTTCGCAAAGTTATAGCGTGTTTTGTACACAAAAATTTTTAGCTAGTAAATACATGTCGTTTTTGCTATACGATTTTTTCGCCTTGGACAAATCACGCCGATTGCATCAGATTTCACAGTCCCTGAAACCCCAGGTTCATTTTTTAATCAGTTGACAATTTTCCGAAAAGGATATAGTAGATCTTCGTTGTATTTGGGGTTGTGCTAAATGAAGGGTTGTTTTTTTTTCAGATATTTTCTTCGGGTAATAACTTTCTTTGCAGCAACAGCAATATAAAATATAGTAAAAATATCCCGAGCGGCCATCTGCAAGTCTGCCAGATATCCGTGCCATGAAAATGTCAATGTTTTAGTCTGTCAACCACGTCCACTCCTTTAGTTTTGTTATAGAATGAAATGATTTCTGGTTTAGCGTTATCTCTAGTAGCAGGATCGATTCGGTCATCCATTTTGTCATGTACTAATCATTAATGCCTTTTATTTTGTTTTCTTGGTCACTTTCTATACTTTCGGCCGTAATGGGCGGTTCTGCAATATCTTGTTGTTAATGTTAATGGCGGGATCTTTTTTGTCGACATTCTAATTCTAATAGAAAAGTTTATGTTATAAAAAACAATTATATATTATAAAAATACGAGTGAGTTTTCTTTGCATTTGCATGGAAGGTACGCGCGCATGGACCGCGCCGCGCATATACGTAGGCACCTCGCTGCGCGGCCGCACTCGTGCGCCGCATGCCGCCGCGCATTCACCACCGCCGCCGAACTGCGCATACACACTCGCGTGCACACAGGTAAGACGACCACGCACAATTTTTTTTAAGGGAATCTTTTTTTACATCGCCACAAATACGTCCATCTATCTCATGTCGCATTACAAAAAAAAACATGAGGTCGCTAATTTCACGATTCCATGTAGGATAGGATTGGTCATATGCGTCAGAGCTTCGACTTTAAATCACTGCCACTCGATTTATCCTGGTGTAGAATACGAGTCCGACACAATCAAGGTGGCCATAGGAACTCCACAATAAAACGACACAACCCCATCAAGTTGGGGATCATTTGATTCGTATTGACGAGTACTTTGATCCTATATGATAACCAGGGTCTGATGCTGGAGCTGGAAGGTGGCCATAGGAACTCCGCAATAAAACGACACAACCCTATCGAGTGTGGGCTCGTTTGCTTTTTATTGACGAGTAATTTGATCTAATATGGTAACCAGGGTCTGACTCTGGAGCTGGAAGGTGGCCATAGGAATTTCGCAATAAAACGACACATCCCCATCGAGTTTGGGCTCATTTAATTCGTTTTGACGAGTTCTTTGGTCCTATATGGTAACCAGAGTCTGATACTGGAGCTGTAAGGTGACCATAGCATACATTAAGCCAAACATAAAAATCGGTAAAGTAGCTTCGGAGTTTATCCCAGTCAAACACTATGGCACGATATTTTTATATACGTATATATTTATATAGATTATAGAGGTAAAGTTTGTGAGTTTTGATGTTCGCGGTAATCTTCAAAAATTCTTACACTAATAGGATGCTTTATTATCAGTGAGTAACATAGGCTATAGAGTTTTATCCTACGAAAATGAAGAATTCCCACGCGAAGGGCGAGAAGCTTCGAGCGGTAAGAGCGCATACAGCCCTCAAATTTTAATAAGGTTGTGGTTACATACAGCCACCTAAAAATCGATCTCAAGCGACAACAATCAAAACGAATCTGGCTTGCGCAAAATAATCATTTTCTACCAGTTAACCATGAAGAAGGTAGGGCAAATTTTGAGGCGGCGCAAGAGACTGGTGAAAAAACAGGTTAAAACTGTATGGTATAAAATCTCTTCTCGGGCGCGTTAGTAGAGATGTCGCATTGTGGACCCTACCACATGCCCCCTAAAGGGCAAGTTCTTAGTCGCTCGCTGTCTAGCCAACAAGCATATATCGCCTCAAATTTTTTCGTCCATCTATCGCAGTGGTTCTTAACCTTTTAGTATCGAGGGACCATTTTACAAATATCTGTCTAGCCATGGAACGCCAACTCTAAACCAATATAGAGTATACATGAATAAAGAATTGTTTGTTATATCTATAATATTAATTTTCTTATGGCTCCGCGGACCGCTTCGGCTGCTTCCAGGGACCATCAGTGACCCACGGACGAACCACCGGTTAAGCACCACTGATCTATCGCATGTCACACTACAGCCGGCTGCGTAGTAGGGGTAAAAACAAGTGAAAGGCGCTCAGCAAAGCAGCCAAGGCTAGGGCATGGATACCGGTATACCGATAAAAATTTTCGGTATTTTGATACCGGTATTTGAGGATAATATACCGTTATTTCGGTATTTGAAAAAAAAATTATTTTCGCAAGGGTGCTTAAAGACTATGCCGAACGCTCAATTTCTATGGTTCATAGTGATGTTTATACTGCTGATGAGTTTTCATATTATGACAATCGCGAAAAATCTCGATTATGGAAAATCATCATAAAATCAACTACGCAAGACACTGCATGCATATAGCTAGTATTTAGGTGGTATTTAATGATACTGCTTTCAGTTGCTCGCCTAATGAATTTTACTTTTACAAATAAATTGCTGTCTGCACTCGTGCACGTACGAACACAATACGGCAGAAACAATTCGTAAGCGCTCTGCTCTGAAGCGGCAATAACATCTACTAACATCACATCATATATCTTTCTCTCTCATACATTGGGCTAGTGCACGGCCACGCTGCACCCCTCCCTCAGTTCTGCTGTTTTCATTGAAGCGAGAACATGTGCCGGTATATAGTGAGCTTCTTATCATGACAATACTTTAACAATAATTTTGGAGTCCATTTAAGTGTGAAAATATCGTCACCACGCACATTGTGTGAGTAGTGTTGTGTTTGTGTCCTGTACAAGTGCAAATAAATAAGCTGAGTAAGTACTTTAACTTTTCAGCGACATAAGAGAGATATTCGAAATTATTGTTAAATGGTTGATTTTAATACCTATTTGATTGTGATATTTGTGCCAATGAAACAATATAAATAATTCTAAGACCATACCGTATTTTCTTTAGTATTCTTTCTCCTCCTTGAGTCCTTCCTCAGTATTGAGGAAGGACTCAAGGAAACGTCTCCACGTCTCAGCGCCATACGAAAAGATCGAGAAAACTAGAATCCGTACCAGTTTGGTTTTAGTTTTTACGGAAATGTTGCGATCTCTCCAGATTTTTTTAAGCTGAGACATAGCGCTTTTGCCCATGCCAACTCTCCTGCGCACTTCCTTTTCGCACTAGCCATCGTTACTGATGTTAGAACCCAGGTAGATGAAGTTGTCAACTATTCCAGTCCGCCTCGATTCGTCCGGTGTTGGAGGAGTGGGTTGGGCGCCGGCAGGGCAGCCTCACGTTCCGCATGGTGCAGGTACTGACCGGGCATGGCTGCTTCGGTCACTACCAGCACCAGGTGTCACCACTGCGATGCTCTCGACGACACTGCCGATCACACCCTATTGGTGTGCGCGGCATGGCGACCCCAGCGCAGCGAGCTTAACGCTGCGCTGGGAGGCGGAGACCTCTCGCTGCCGAGTATGGTCGTGGTCATGCTCCGCGGCGAGGTAGAATGGAAGGCTGTCGCCTCCTTCTGCGAAGACGTCATCTCGTAGGAGGCTGCGGAGAGGGAGCGGGAGGAAGATCCCCAAGACGCTCCCCTCCGCCGCAGACGGATAGGCAGGCGAAGGCGGGCATTCACACAAGCAATGCCCGTCTAATGACCCTGCCGTGGAGGCCTGCGTGCACGGCTGGCCACGTGCACGCCGCCGTAAGGCCCTCCGTCTGGCGATTGCCCTGGTTTTCTCAGGCAATCCCCCTTGGCGATAGCCCGATCAACCTGGTCGGGCTTACCCGGACACGCTGGTAGTGGCAGTCGCAGTGTGGACCCTACTATGCGCGCCCACAAGGGCAGGGAGAACACCGGGGTTTTTAGTGGGTAGGCCTGGCACTCTGCCGAGCCAGCCCCACACACGCCCGCCGTCCAGCCAACTTTGGGTACGGTGCGATTGCATATTTCCCCCCGGAAAAAAAAGGTCCAGGGCGCCTGTGAGTTCCAACTTCCCAGATCTATCTACCACCATGATCTTGGTTTTGGACCTGTTTATGGAAAGTCCCATCCCCTCCCTAATCCGCTGCATTCGGCCCAGAAGTGCAGACATTTCCAACTCATTTGCTGCAACGAGGGTAGTGTCATCGGCGTAGCGCAGTTTAGTGATTTTTACGCCACCAACTGTGATGCCACCCTCCCAATTCTCGCAGGTTCGTCTCATTATGTATTCTCCACAGGCGTTGAATAAAATGGGCGACAAAATACATCCCTGGCGTACTACTTGGTGAAATTTAAAGGGTTATGAGGTATTTTTATCGACTTATACGACTCCCTGCGAAGTAGAGTTGATTTGGTACTCCAGGTTTTTGTAGGACCCTCCATAAGCAACCCCAGTTGATATATTAATAGTATTCTTAATCCTATTTATTTTAATAACTCATTTTGTGGTTTCTAGGAGATGTTAAATATGTTCAGTGTTTCCGCCATAAAGCGTAGAAAACTGCTTGCATCGCTCTCTTCAAACAAGCCTTACCAATCGTTATTGGAATCATTTAAATAGTAATTAACAGTTATTAAAAAAATACCGAAAAAATACCGAAATTTCGGTATACCGGTATTTGAAATTCCAATACCGGTATCAGTACCGGTATGAAAATCATTCCGGTATTCCATGCCCTAGCCAAGGCTAATATGGCCTTAATAAATTATCAGTTAAATGCCTACGATCCGAAAAAAGTTTCACTTGCATCGTGGTTTCATAAAACCACACAATGATTTTTTGTTTTCTTTTTTATATACTTTTGCGGGGATTTTGCTGACGTCACCCATTCTGCCAACATAATATAATTTTGACGTTGACAGGCGCACAACCAGAAAAATCGGGATAAAGTCGTCTTTATAATTTTGTCACATCCGCAACAATTTCTAGCAGTGAAACCTTTAAATTGCTAATATACAAATTATCCTTTCGCTCCATTAGGTCCTTTCACCGAAATGTTCAGTTTCACTTACTTAACATTCACTTACCTGATGGTATATTTATATTAAGACATATATGTATGTTTACATATATTTATATTAAGGCATATATGTATGAAAAGGTCTTATCTTTCCCAATAAATAATAATAATTTTTTTTTCAACAGGTGAGCGGCCTTTTGAATGTGCTACATGTGCACAAACGTTTCCTACAAAGTCGCAATTGGTAAAACATTTGAAAAAACACGAAGTCAAGAAGAAATCTAACAAACGTCAGAGTCTTACCATGCCTGAAGTGCAGCCAGTGGAATATTTCATTCCGCTTGAGAAGCCATCAGAGACAGGCGGCAATGTGGGGACTGTACCAGAGTCTGGTAAAGCCTCGGGTTTGGAGATAACACATGAAGTGCCGCTGGAAGTTACGGGAGAGCTTGTTATACAAGGAGACGGCGAACTTTTGGTGGTGCACAACAGCCCCGATGAAAGTGACAGCATTTATTTAAACTCGAATGATTGCAATAATTTTGTAAATAATTTGAACTTAGTTACAGTAGACGGAGATGGAGCTGAGGGAACCACTGTAAAACTCTACCAGCTTGACCAGGGTCTAGTGCAAATACACACCTCTAGTAACCAAATGACCATTAGCAAAATTTGTAGTAAAATGACGAATATGTAAAATATTGGAATAAATTACGCATGACTTTTAAATATCTTTTGGACTGTATTGTCATTTATTACCCAGTCGTGAACTTTTCCCTAAATGTAACACATTTTACCAAAAGTTTTATCATGATTTGAAGATTTGTCTAGTCTAGTTTAAAAGTAGATAGATAGACATTTATTTCAATTCTCCATCACACTCATGCGTCACAATCACAACTTAAAAATAGAACAATAAATAGAGACACCTACATGTACCATGGCAGTATGTATGCTGCAGAAGTGCAAAAGGTTAGGGCTCAGTAATTGATATTGTCCGCATCAAAGATGTGTACACAGCATAAAATACTGGGAGTAAACAAATTAATGATTCTTACAATGAAAATGTGTTTGAATGTGTGGTAGCATTTATGTACGAACACTCCAACCAAGTGATCCCTACTAAATCAGATTGTCAGATCATGGTAGCGTAAAGTAAAATATATTTGTGATAACTTGTACTTATACAAATAAGTTACAGCTGCTAGAGAACATTATGGTTACATGCTTATATTAGCACGACTGAAGGAGAACATAAAGTTAAACTTAACAAAAAATAGACATCCATAATAAACAGCAAAATATTTATTAGTAGTCTACATTATCTTAATATACACAAATACTTTTGGAGCGTATTAGCGTGATAAATAAATGCATCACTGAGGCATATCTGTAGTACTGTCTACTTTAAAACCACGAACTCTTCTTAGATGATACATATTTCTGAATATTAACAAGCATGGACTCGTGGATTTCTTGTGCATTTCTATTTTGTCCATAGTAATCAACAAATTCACCTTCTGGATTGACTAGGTATATTATGATTGTGTGATCCACCTGAAATAAGCATATTATAGATTGGTTAAATCATGTCTAGAATATTTGAAAAGCGTCAATCTGCCACTAGGAACCATGATAAAGTACGTCACATGTTAAAGGGGAGGGTCGTCGAAGTCTGA
Source organism: Schoenobius gigantellus (assembly GCA_963935595.1). NCBI lineage: Eukaryota > Metazoa > Arthropoda > Insecta > Lepidoptera > Crambidae > Schoenobius > Schoenobius gigantellus. The sequence goes on along the minus strand of OZ012541.1, from coordinate 39,399,304 downwards.
CATTATGTGACAAACAAGGGGTGGGAGGGGGCCTAACTTTCGTGACGTCACATTTCAAAATTTATTACACTTAAGTTTTAAAATGACAAATTTGAACTATTAACGAAAAACTCAACAATTCCGACTATCTGTATCGGCATAAGGTTTAAATTGGTGCTATGCTGAAGGAGTAGGTTCAAAGTCCATGGACTCGAGATGATGTGTGTGAAGTGGACTCATGATGATACAATTCATATTTATTGTCTTGTAAATTTTTTGAAATATTTGATGTGACGTTGTTTATATTAAAAAATAATTTAAATTAAAATATTACTTAATTTGGTACTGCTATATTAATTTAAAAAATTATATATTGCAAAATATGAGACGGACGGACACGTGAGTAGTACCACGGGAAAAAAATCACCTGTAGTACTATCAGTAGAACCTTTAGTAGTACCCCAGGTAAGCACATTAATTGAAGGTATAATCTTTATATTTATGTGTGCATATCTTTCCGTTCCAATATAATCAACCAATAAATTATGATCCAAAATAAGTCATAAGTCAGTATTAAATTATCCAATATCATTCTTTCATAGATCTATGAGCGTCGGTGGCGCTGAGGACTCTGCACACTTACTTTTTAATCTAGGAGGTCCCTGGTTTGATCTTGCCAATTTGTCTTTGTTTTTCATATGTACATTTGTTCATCACTAAATAAATTGAAAGGTGTATGTGAAGTCGAAAATTCTACACTGGGCTAACATGGTTGACTAAGGCCCCTTGGTGAGGTCATATCTGAGCTGTGATGATGATGATGATTGATCTATGGCAGGGGTGCTCATACTCGAATTGCTGGCGATCTACCTCAATGTTATTATACTCCGAGAGGCTGCAGCTATGTATGATGCAAGATTGTCGTTTAGGTAGGTAGGGTCTAATCGGGGCGCAGCACGGAGGGACACGCTCCATACAAGGGCGGTCATAAATAGTTAAAGTCCTGTTACTATCAATACATTGTATTATTTTAGTGACTTATAGTTGTAAAAGTGTTTTAGGAACATTAAAATGAAAGAAGTACATGTATTTACGGAATAAAAAACGTTTACTTCAGTAAAAAACAAATATAAACAATAACATACTTTTACCTAAATTTATCATGAACAAACACTTAAAAATTGGAATGTAAAACATATATTTTAAATAAAATAAGAGTCAAAACATTGATAACATTATTTAATTATAATAAAATAATAGAAATAAATAAATTAAAATTAATTAAATACAAAAAAAACAAAACAACTAACAAAATACAAATAAATTATTCTTATTCTAACAATATTAAACATGTAACAATTCTATTACACTTTGTGACAGAGTATTTTTCTTTTTAGGGGGAAGTTTCCGAAGACTTGTAATATAAGGATCTGAATGTAATAATAGTCGTTGTATTAAATCTTGATTGGTAACTTCACGTGACATTTTTCGAGTGTGACTTCGTCTATAAATTTTGATATACTTATTTGTCGCTTCAGCAGCTTCTTCGGAAAGTTCTCCTATAGATAACAATGCATAACTTATAATATCTGATCCATGTACGAGCACCTTGTGGACAGAAGCAGGAAGACTATACCACGGATATTCCTCGACCAGGCTGTATGCTGTTTGTAATGCATAGTCATTGATTTACTACCAAACGTAGATGACGCATGAACGTTCGAAAAGTGGGCCGGTGAAGAACTGCCCAATCGCGACTCGTGCAGTTCTTTTCCATAGTAAATGATTAGCTGTCGGCACGTCAACACGCCGAAATGTATAGTCGATTAGGTGACAGATTTCAAGCGCGTTTTTGTATGAAGCGCTCTATCTACGTTGGTAGTAAATCAATGTGCATAGTCTTTAAACTTGCATTCATTAATTTTATGTCCAGAAGATAACGTTTGTAATATTACACAACAACGATCTATGAGATCCTTATTCAAACCTGTAATTTCAGCAGATACAGCTGATTCCAAAAAAAACTTCCTGGCCGTGTTTCCGTCGTTAGACGTCCCGCTTCCACCACTACGCGGCTTGTCAACTATTAAACCTAATCGTTCCCTAAACTGGGACTGTACATATTGTTTTTTATTTGATAACAATTGTTTATCACTATCTAGCCTAACTTGCCATTTTTTTATGTCTAATCTATATGAAAGATGAATAAAATATTCGAAGAAACGTATCCAAGAATGTAGTGGTGATAATCCAAATTGGTATCTACTCTCTATTACAGGTTTTTGTAAACATTCGTCTATTTTATTCATCTCTTTAGGGGTAGCATTACATATATAACATCTACTTGTAGATGTTTCACTTAAAGCACTACAAATTTTACCATCTACCATTGAAAGCTGCAACTTATGAGAAACGACCAATTCACGATTGTCGATCTGAATAAAAGTAGGTTGCAAACTTTCAATTTTATCCTTAAAATAAGCTTCCTCTTGCAAAGACACTGCTGTGCTTTCTTTCAAAAATTGAAATCGAATAGGACGGCAGTACCTAGTGGAAGAGGGTCGAGGATTTTTCCATAAAATTGTACAATTATCTTCAGCTAATTTTACAATAATTTGAAGGGGTACATAAGATGTTACAAACAAACTACTATCTTCTAAAGTTGAATCTGAAAAAAATTGTTTGTATTCACTATGTCCAGTGCTGCCATCGAATCCCCATTTCCCAAGTAAAGAGATATTAGACAAACAATCATCAGGAATCTGATCTAAGACCTCTTTTTGAGATTCAAGGATTCGAGAAGCTGTGTGATCAAAAAGACTTTGTAATTCAACTTCAGCTGAAGACTCGTAAACAGTTATATTAGAAGGGTAACATCTCTGTTTCGCTTTAGTAATTTGTTGGTAACATGGTAATACATTAGGAGAAATCTTACTATTAACAAAGTTTTTAATTAATAAATACTGATGTTTTGTCAACTGAGCATCAGTCACAAGTGACAAGACATCATCAGTGCTAACTCTAGATATACACGAATCGAATGAACAGTCTGAAACATCAAGCAATGCACTCACAGTAGAATCATCAGACTTTGACAAATCAGCTACTCTCCGACGTTTAGTCCTTTTACTACATTGCGTAAAAGGTTTTCGAGGACGACCACGTGAATGACACGGCGACGTTTCAGACGGAGTACATTGCTTATTGTTTTTCACAAGTTGAATTTTTTCAATAACATTAAACCAATCGGAATTCTTATATAAAAGCTTGGTTTTATCCCTATTACATTTTTTCCAGAATCGAGCAATAGCTTTACATAAATTATTAACAATTTTCTCTAAATAATGAATATCAATGTTCTCAGCATCGTTCAGAGTAGTCAACAAACTTTGTAGGACTTGACGACACTTTTCCGAGTCATTATCGGTATTGACAGTTAGCCATATTTCAAGAATATGCATTCTTGAAAACGAGCATATATATAAATTACCTAAAACAAAAAAAAAACGGTTAAAATTCAGTCACAAAACCTACACAAAGCACTAAGACTAAATAAACTAATTTCGTAGCAAATGCTACGAGATAATCTGGCAACCGTAGCACCCTTGTCATCGCCAAAAGGGCAGATAAGGGCAGCCAAGTTTTAATTTTCCTAAGATAAGAAAGTCTAAAGATTATGGTGCAATATACCTCCATAGTCGGAGCGAGTGGGAACATATTTAAAAGTTTATTCAAACTTTGAATATTAAAATATAATACTCCAAGAAAAGTCGCCTCGTAGCAATGACATACTAAAGAAAATATATACTAAGATACAATTAAAATAAAAATATTAATTATTACATACCCTGTTCTTGGATATCCATTTCAGAAAAAACTCACACAGCACTCACAGGTCCCGCAATGACAACAAATGACGTCACGCTTTTTAATGACTCACTGATAACAGTATTTACGATTGGCGATGCGCTCTCTTTGAATGCACAATAGATAATGAAGCCGCACTCTAATTACTGACCTATTTATAGTTTCAGAAGGTACCGCAACTATCCAATGTAACGACAAGGAATAAAATGTAAAACAAGAAAGCAGGTTTTTAAGATTTATGACCTATGGATGTCCCACAGTGCGCAGGTATTCTTAGTATATAGGGACATGGCGGAATTTCATGGCCATCCACATAGAATTAGTAGGAACTACATAAATTATAACTTCCACAATATATATTTTTTCAAGTCAGCTAGGAGTAGATCTGCTCTAAAAAGTCAATAAGAAAAGTCATACTTATTCAAATTTCGAGTTGATTGGTTCTTCAAAAATTCAAAAGTTTCGAATGTTCCCAAGTTTCTAGCTAGGCCAAAGACTAGGCGCGCCGCGTCGCGGCTTTTCTTTAATAAGTACCGCTTACAGGTGGCTACTGCGGTAGAAGAAAGTGATGAAGGGGCTGTTCTGGCCTAAAAGACAACCAACTAAAACAAAAACTGAATAGATCTATAGCGGTATTTTCCGTTTGAGCACCCCTGCCTATGGCATATGACATGACACTATCGTTTATTTTGGATAAGTGATAGTACAATAATTATGCCCCTTCAAATAAAATATCGATACAACAAAATTTGTAGGTACATATTTTTTTAATTTTATTACTTACGATATAATCATTGTCTACATCTTGTGGTCCTGCACTGAAGTAAACTCTGTAGGATTTACAAGCTTGTTGCACTTGTTCCTTAGTCCCAGTCAGTCCCAGCAATCTTGGTGAGAACTCTTTACAATACCTGCATTTTAAGTAAGTAAATAATAGACATCAATGTCATGTTATGTTATAGCACATTCACATCTAGTTCTCATTGTCAAACAAGTTGATTTAAAAATATTGTGTTCTCATATTATACAGTAATTTTCAAATGTTTGAGACTTATTACTATTAATTAGTGTTAAACATTATAATTATTAGAAAATTTTAATATTATTTACTACAAGGGGATATTGAAAAATAGTATTCACAACTATAAATTTATCAGTTATTAATGATGATCATGGCTTAGAAATAAATGTCAGTTAGTAGTATAAACTGGCCCCTGTGCACTAATATATTCACTTTTCCGCAACGGCAATGGAAAGTAATTTGTTTTGATGTTTACATCAATTTGTTTTGAGTTTTTTAAATATGACAAGTGATAAATCTAAGCAGAAAAGAAAGAAAAAGCTGGCCATGTGATAGTTGGACCTGTGCACCAACTTATCTCAGTATAGAAGTTCCTAACTATGTACATATTTACTGTTTTCAGATTTTATTCCCGCTTTAGACCTTGTTCCTTACCAAGATTCATGTTTCTAGGTCAATAGGAAGTACTGATGTACCCTATTGGTTTTAATTCCCCTGTGAAATTTGTGATAAAATGCAACATATCATTTGATCACATCAACATGCAGTGGTCATATCATTTGATCACATCAACTTACAAGTATGATTTTTACACAACTGAATGAGACCAGAAACTGAATCTGGTTACTATTATAGCCGGTAACCTTAGGGTTTTGATGGGGTATTTTATAACACTGGATTTTCAAACACTTTATCTTACAGTAAGCTTTTAAACGGCTTACAGGTTTACACATTAATCCCTTTGATTGAATTATATATTAGTAGCATGTTTGTCTAAATATTCCTGTCAACAATATTGATGAGGATATATGAATATATCAGTGTTTAGGGAAATGTTTGTATTATTATGTAGCTTACATTTATTTATAAGCTACATAATACCAATTAATAATAAAATCACAGCCATGATGATAGCATTACATTTTAGTATGTTTTGTATTAGTATAAAAATACTGTATCAGGTTGTAAGATTCTATCAATTATATTATTATTAATATATTTTTGTTATTTTGTAGACAAGTCACCCACTTATTTAGTCTAGACTTGAGTTAATAAAAAAATTATGTTAGTTACATAGTTATGATCCTTACTTTCCAACGATAACAGGAGTATCTCTGTCTGGATCTACAGAAATAAACAACGGCTGTAAAGGTGGTGAAGAAGGGTTTTTATCTGAAAGAAAAAATAATAATTGAAGTAATGGAATACTATAAACCAGAGGTTCCCAATGAGAGTGCCATGAAGAGAGATCAGGGGTGCCGTGAGGCAATACCCCTGTTCTAAACAAACAAAAAAACATAAATTTTAAAAATCTTACCATGTAAATTAACAACTTCAGCCAACTTTTCTAATTCATCAGGACATATATCTGGACAGTGTGTGAAGCCAAAATAGATTAGCAACCATTTCCCTAATAAATCTGTACTCTTAACAACATTACCCTGCAAATGAATCATACATTTAACAAAATTAATAATTGTGTCCAATACAGACAAAAATTAGGCTATAAAAGGTTTGTCTCACACAGCAAAGAAGCTCCTGGCTTTCATCACACCTGATGGTAAGTGAGGATAAGGCGAAAGATGGTCTATGCAAGGTTAGATAGTCGTGAGCAACTGACTATCTAACCTCTGATTGCCAAAAAAAATTATATACTTTTGTTTAAGTATGTTATATAATATTAACAATACTATAAATACAAAGGTAAGTTGGTAATAGCTAGTCGGGTGAGCACAAAGCCCTACCACTAACCAAACCAAGTAGATTAACTTCTGGCCTCATGGAGAATACAAGTTAGGACCTCCAGATCAATACTGGGAGGTCTCAACCACCATGGAGGCAGTTAAGATTTATTATTAAATCTGTCAAAGCAAATACCTATGTAGTTACTATTTTATTAGAAAATCTAAAATACCTTAGAATCTACCAGTTCGAATTCTCCTCCAATTTTTGCTTTTCCTATTTGCTTTTTTCTCTCCCTTTCTATTGCTACCTGTTTTTCATTTTTGACGTAAAGCATAAAGGCTGTGAGGCCACCAGCTACTACAGCGGTGGTTGCCATTGACTTCCAAGTAATCGCTATGAACCGCTTCGGAGGTCTTTTGGGTGGAATTGTCGACTGTCTTACAGCCGATGTGAAAAGTGTACGAGATATAAAATTCTTACTCCTTAGGATATTATTCATTTTCGTGATATTATGTGAGGTGTTGTCAATTAATTATGAGTCCAGCTGCAACTTTCGGTGTTGATGCAAGAAAGTATAATTCACCAATAAACTTTTGTGCGAATATAATTTAGACATAACCCAAAAATCTGCAGAAATTTCCCCTCACCAGCTTCAAAGTATCACAAATAAGTGTAAGTACCTAATCACTGTAATAACATAATATAAATAGTAATAATAATTAAATATACTGGTACATAAATTGGTATAAACCAAAACTTTTTTATTGGTACCTATTTACTTAGTTTTTTTTGTCTAAGCCTATTTATCGAACGAAAGAAAGATTCGTGAATCGTGTGACAGTGACAGTTTTTTTTTATTTTATTGTTACGGCTCAGACCCCCTAGACAAGATGCCTTTCGATAATCGCAAACGCAATCGCTAGAAGGAAAATGTATGCGATTTGACATAAGGCCTCGTTTAGCTTTCGAGCGCAATTGTCAAATCTCATACATTATCCATTTAGCGATTGCGTTTGCGATTATCGAAAGGCATCTTGTCTAGGGGGGCTGGTATCACCATGGAAATTCCATGGGTATCCATGGACTTAATAATCAAGCAGGACTGAGCTCCATCAAAAATGACGTATGCAAAAATACACCATATCACATACGCTTATGACTCAATTTAGGCCACCAACATGACATGATAGTGGGCCCCACACACACCCGCCGTTTAGCCAATGTTGGGTGTGTGTGAAAAAACGTTTCGTTTCTACAAAAAATGACAGTTATTTTTTAAAATTCAACTATTCAATTTCTGTAAATATGGTAAGCCATCAATTATTTATGGAAAGGTGATTAAAAACAAGGTTATTTAATTGAAATATTTCATATAAATAGGGTAGGCTCGAGCCCCTCGGTGATGACGTGTATGAGCTGTGATGATGATGATGAATTTAAATATTCCAAAAAGTGACAATTGTAGTCTTTAATGTTAGAGCACAATAGGTAGTGAAAATGGCGTTTGAGTGATTTTGACAATGACATTAGTACGTCATTTCGGGCTTTGCTTTTGAATAGTTTTAGGGTGTCCATAATTAAGTTCTTTCCATGGAATTATTACTCAAACAGGAATGAGCTCTTGCTTAAAAAAGTGTGCCGAGCGAGAGATAAATAACTGTACCGTATGTTTCTTTCGTAAAGGAGATGTTCAAAAGTGGTATAATATTCAACATATTTTTTAGCAGACATAATTCACATATCAGGGAATAGCTTATTACATGCCCAGCAACACTGTATTATTATTTTTATTTTAAACCCCCCCGATATTTTATAAAAAATAAATTAAATTATTGCTTTCATGAGGTCAATGAAACGAATGAAACCGTTTTTTTCTATGATATAAAGCTTTAAATGGATGGTATTTTATATATTTTTTAATTTACATGATTTATTTTCTATTTTTCTTGATTTTCTCATAAAAAGTTCGTTTGATATTAATAGAATTTTGACGATGACAACATTAAAAAAAAGAAAAGGTCAAATGACAGTAATGAAATATTGACATTGACAGATAAGACATTTTGATCAATCACGATGTGAGTTTCAAAAACCGATATCACTAAACCGCTAAAATCGCATTCCTGCATACGGGAAACACTGTGGAATATTACTTTTATTGTCTATTACAGTTTTACTTACTATTTTACTTCTTTCATTGCTGTTATACTTACGAATATTTTTTTCATTATAATATTTATATTCAAAGCAAAAATTATTGTTGTAACGTTCATTTCATTCTATACATATGTGAAGAGAACGTCATTGTTTCATAAGCTATAGACCGTTTCAACAAATGACTCCGATTGAAGTAAGTGATCTGGAGGCACACCCCGGACACTCCATACAACGTTCGCAAATCAATTACCTATTACCACTACTAAAGCAAATGACGTTTGTACACGCGCAAATGTGTGCATGGAATCTAGTAGGGCTGAGTGCGCGGTTATCAATCGAAATGACGCGAGAAGTGCAGCAACTGCCTTCTCTTTTACCCGCATAGCGCTATCTCTGTTACTCGATGAACGTGAAGTGTCGCCATGCCCAAGCGATCGCGCGCGCCCTTGTTTATGTGTCAGTGATGTCTACAACGAAGTGCCGGGTGGGGTGAGGTATTTGAAATGAGTGCGAGGAGGTGAGTGGCCGTTCTGTACGTAGTACTATTATCTATTCTGTGCTGGAGGTTAGATTTATACTGAGAACATTAAAGCTTTAGAAATAAGACTGATTTACGTTTACGTTTTCGGTTATGTAATAAGAGGGTAATAGCATGATATGATATAAATCGTTTCATACTATTGTATGAGTAGGGATATCGCTGAACGACAGTGCGGTAAGGTTACGTTCATGTCAATAATGATATTGTCAAAAGTCAACGTTGACGTATCGTCATTTGTAAAATCGTTCATCTTGTCGAGCGTCCCATAACACTCGTGGAACAATTGTGAACAAAAACCGGTAAAACCGTTTCTACATAATATTTTACATCACTATAGAAATCACATCTCAAATACACGTGTTGCCAAATGCCAATATATTTATAGTGTTGCCAGCGTGTTTTTATTATTTCTACCATCAGATTTTTGAAAGATTTTTAAAACAAAATGGAGGGTTGTTAATTTTTTTAAAGAAGGTAATTATATTCTAAAATATTTACTGTCTTAAGCGTTATATACCACAATACTGCTAAACGCACTATTTATTTTAATACCACGAAGTATGGCGAAACTGAACATGTCCTTTAGTTCTCTTTAGTACCACAATTAATCTTAGTGCTACTAGTGAGACTGTGTGAACCCAATAGTACTCGTAATACCGACAGATGGTACTTGTACTTTTATAAAGAAAATATACATATTATTCAAAATCAAAATTAACTTTATTAAAATATGACTTAATAGAAAACTCTTAGGTCATTGGCGTCGTATTTTTTAATTATGATAGTTTGATAGGTATTATTTAAGTACAAAAATCTCAGCAACCGATCCCCACAGTAGTCCATACAAAATAACAAAAGAAAATCAAGCCATTTCAACATCGGATTGTCTTATTTTTTACAGCATAAATACAGTACAATAGCCGAATTGGTTAAGGAATCAGGACGGTTTCCTGGAGAAGCGGATTCAAATACCGCCCGAGTCAAAATTAGTTTTTCCTCAGTTTTTAACAAAATTAAGCATTAATAAAATGCAAAACCACAGTTGAAAAATAAAATAATATGATGATATTTATGATTTTTCGAGAGCACTAAACATAACTATTTTTTCCTATTAGCTTCTTACGGAGACTATAATTGTCACCCTACAAAATTAGCTCATAGGAAAAATATCAAAATCCATTTTCTCTTGAAGTATAGCATCTACAAAAACGGATATGTCAAGTTTTAGTAAAAAAAAAATAGTAAATGCATTAATCTACGTAGCAAAGACTTATCAATAAAAGTACGCAATCGAATATCTAATGTCGCAACAATGTCACTGACAAATAGGCTAGTTGACCCTTTTTTAAAGTAGGGCTTAAAATGTTCATAATTGTTGTATTAGACCATATCACATGAATATTATTTTTTCCGATGGCTAAAAAGTGCAAAAAATCTATTTAAAATTAAGATTTTCAATTTTGGACCGAAAACACGGTCAGCCATGATAGTCTGTTCATTATCTGTGGCAATGACGTCAGTCTTATAGTAAACAAAGCACGGGGGCGAAATAACCTCACAAAAACAATGCTTTCTATTAAATATCACAAAATATAGTAAAACTGTATATGGAACGGGACAATAGAACAGGAATATACAATTACCTCTTCAAAGACTCCAGGAAATCTGTGGATTAGACGTACCCAGTGATATAGACATGCGAAATATTTGGTTAACACTCGCTTAAAGAAATCCTGTAACTATCTACTGAAACTCAAATGTATTTTTGCGAAAATCACATTAATGTCAGTACTATAACTGAATAACTCAATCTGTGTAGGTACTTCAGTTTCAACTTAAACAAAATAGAAGTTTTTAGGTTGTATGTAAAATCAAATCTGTATGTAAATTAATTAAATTTTTATCTTTCAGTTAGAATGAAAACTGACTGCAGCCGTCCAACCAAATTTTAACTTGACCAGAAAACTTGACCATTCACGCCTTTTTGATTTAATCTAAGTTATACACTGACACTAGATGATGTTTCAAAGAAAAGAATATGTATAAGAATATGTACTTATGTCCAATTGAATAATGATGTAATTGAATATTAATTAAAAAGTATGTAATACAAACAAAAATATCAAAGTTTCATAATGAATATATTTATCTAAACAACTTTTACTTGAATTTACTGAGTAACTACCTACCTAATTAAAATTTGTTGCTTTCAGTGGTTACTTAATGAGAACTATTGTGTACTAATCTGTTCTCTTCTTGACAACGAGATTGATAAGGCAGTAAAAGTTGTACAACATAATACAAAGCAGTGCATGCTCAGCCACAACATCAAAATGTGACCCGTCAACTAGAACATTATGTCAACAAAATAACTCAAGTATTCATATACCAAAGCACCATAGAAGTAAATAGGTCCAGTTTGGTAAAACTGAAAGATGTTATATCTTCACTGATTAAACCTGCTGGCCACCATGGCTGGTAAATTTCATAACAGCTTACGCAAGAATATCCAAGTTATCCATTTTAAAGCCGTATACAAATATATTAAATGTGATTGATGTGTTGTCAGCCTGTGCTCTTCTTAATTTACAAGACCCTTCTTATTAAATAAATAATATTAGAGAATTTTTTTTCTTTAATATATACATAACTAACATCTAAAGATGACATAATAAATTTTTGTACTACATTAGTCATTATGTTCTTCACAAAAAAAAATGTTCTATGTTTATTTGACAATAATGACTTGTAAAGGTTTAAGTTGAATCAAAATATTTTAATTTGAAATACATGTGTTTTATTTTTCCGTTACACCTTAAAAGATTTATAATATTTTATAGGTTTGTTGCTCATATTTATCATTGTTACTTGAATATAGTATGTTCCAAAAGTACAAATAGGTTGAATAGAGTTAGACCAAATTTATTAATTTGTATATATTGCCTTAAGGTCGCAGGTAATAAAAGTCAAAATAATAGTAAAGTGATTTATTATGAAGTCATACTTTCATATAATTTAGGAAAAATGTAGTATAGTTTCCAAAATGGCACTATTTGATCAATAAGTTTTTTGACATACAGATTGTTAGAACAAATACCTATTAAAGCTAATATTGTCACCTTTTGAGTGTTTTCAAAATTACACACTGCTAGCAACACAAAAGTATAAGATATGTTTTGCTTTAGCACAAAACATCTGCATCTATACTTGAGTTAAGCATACTGTTCACAGTTTTCCGTCTTTGATAATTAACATTTTCTTCAGTAAAAGAGCATGACAATTTTGTATTAATCTAATTTTATGGATACCGTTTGTTGAATAGACTATTACAGGGTATTAATCAGAAATGAGGTCACATTTTGCAAATTTCAACCCAAATCTTCATCTTTCAACTTTTATCCACATTTCATTATACTCGTAGGTGTCTGCAAGATTTCCCAACAAAAGAACCAACATGTGTTATGCACTGGCTGACTTTATAGCACATGGAAGCTGTTATTGTTTATAACGAAGCTCGAACTAAAGAGCACTTCTGTATTGATGATTCCTGGTTTAGTTTTCTATGCACTTTATTCTTTATTCATTGAAGAGGTTTTTTATTTTATAAGAAATATGGTACAATCTGTGTCTGTGAATGTATATATATTTTACTCCCAGTAATTTTCTTCATGCTTGACAAATGAATAACTGCCAATCTTTCTCTTTTTATGTTCATTTACAAATTCTTGCAGTACTACACTGGTATTTGACACATGATCCTGATGTTTTCTTTTCAACATTTCTCTTGAAGTAAATACTTTTTAGTGTTTATTTGACTTTTGAGAGATAGATTTCTATCCAATAGCATTCAACTGCTGTACAAAATAGCTCCTCACTGTGATAGTGCAACCACACCAAAAATGCATGTTTGCAACTCTCTTCTGCCGCGTGATAATCTTGACAAGTACACTTGTAACCTGTTCTTCATTATAACAGTATTGAAACTGTACTTATATTGTTTAGAGCGATACACAAAGAATCTCCTGACCATCAATCTGTCTATTTTCGGAAGATTTGTACTATCTGCTCTCACAAATCCAACATCAATGGTTGATTTTGCTATTAATACAAATAATTTACGATATTTACAAATATAATAACGGAGACTTGTACGATTTTTGCCAGTTTTAGGAAAGAATAGTGCAAATCGATCGATCGAGTTGTTGAATCAAATTTGACATTTCTTTGTTTACTATATGAGTGACGTCACGGCCCTGACCACAGGATATCAAAGAGTTTACGGTGTGAGATAAAAAAAGATTATTTCTAGCATTTTCAAATTAAAATTTTACAGTAATCATTCATTGTTATTTATTAAAATCGGTATATTGTGGAACCTTATGCCAAATATTGTTAGAAATAAACAATATTTTAATAAATTTTGATATGGGTCAACTACCTTATTCATATATGCCGGAATGAATCATATAAATAGACCTTTATGTGTAAAAAGGTTGTCATTGCCGTAGGGGATCCTAAAGGAATAGCCAGTGCATTAGAATCCTCTGGGGGATCGTAGTGGAATAGCAAGTTCTTTTCGATCCCATGGGGGATTGAAATTGGGGATCCAAGTGGAATACCCGGAGGAAATTATGGACACCCTATAAAAAAGGGAGAAACGGCCTTTCTTCTGGCTATTCCTCTCGGCTCGTTTTTTGGGTCGGAGAGCTCAGTCCTGTTTGGTTATTAAGTCCATGTCAGTCAGAGTTTCTTCCGCCATGGGCGGGTGCGGGCTTCGGGCATTTGTCGCCCATTGCCCGGGCATCTTCTCGGCGAGCGGCAGCTCGCCGGTGTTGGGCACGTCACGTAGTGACGGGCCCCTCTTCGCCACCCCCCTGTGCTACCACTCCGGGATCGAGCCGCGGCCCTCCGCGGTCAAGCACACCAGACCCCCTAGACAAGATGCCTTTCGATAATCGCTAACGCAATCGCTAGAAGGAAAATGTATGCGATTTGACATAAGCCCTCGTTTAGCTTTCGAGCGCAATTGTCAAATCTCATACATTATCCATTTAGCGATTGCGTTTGCGATTATCGAAAGGCATCTTGTCTAGGGGGGCAGGTTAGAGGGGCTTGTCCCAAGCCCAGCGAGCGCCGGCGAGCAGGCCGCGGCTTACTCTGCGCCCGGAGGAGCGGTGGGGGGAGGAGGGGGCCGTTGGTCTAATTTGGGTGATGGTGTCAAATCCGGTGGTGGTGTCGCTTAGGCGAGTCACGCACGCGAGCAGTGGGGTCCCGCGGCAGACTGCAAGCCGTAAGCGACACGAGGTCTGGTCAGGTGGTGGCGTCGTCAGCGAAGTCGCTGACGAAGCGGAGTCTGGGCCGGGGTGGGTCGCCTCGTCGTGGGGATGCAGCTGGTGATGGTGGTGGTGACGCTGGTAGGTCTTGGTCTCTCTCCGCCCTGGGCGACAACAAGTCGCGGGGCAGCGCTCGTCCGGAAGAGTCTGGAGGCCTGGGGACATAAGGAGCAATGTTGTGGAGGTGGAGGTGGGGCCCGTTGTCGGCGCTGTCGAACATTCGACGCGCCAGATGGGCGACGAACTCCTCCACCGTCGGCATCCGAACGTCCCGGGCAATGACGTCATTCCTGACGTAGCGCCCCGCGTTCGTCACGACACGGAGAGAGACGTTCTGGACCACCTGCAGTCTGGAACGCTGGGTCGGGGAGCACAACGCATACCATGCTGGGGCGGCGTAGGTGAGCCGCGTACGAACGTAGCTCTTGTAGACCATCAGTTTCGTACGCAGTGGTAGTCGGGATGCCAGCACCGGGCGCAGGATGCCACGGGCCATCTTGGCCTGGTTGACTACGTGGTCAACCTGGGGCACCATGCGCAGTTGGCGGTCGATGCGGCCATGCGATAAGTCCATGTGGGTATCACCCATTTGGCCACAGAAGGTTTGTGACTCAGAAGTGTTGCCAGTTCAGATTTTTACTTTACCTCAGCGGCCGTACCGCCTAACTCAAAGCGAGCACTCGCTATCGTTATCATGACATAAGAACAATAGTTTTAAGTCACAGATGACATTTGAACTACTGTTCTAATGTCACGGCCTGGTCTCAATTTACCCTAGAATATCTGTATTATATTTTTAAAATACCCTAAATGAAATCTCATATTTTTTTTATATTAACAAATAAAACCACAACATATTTGATTTTTTTTATTGACACATTTATAACAAAAAAAAGTTTCCACACCTGAACGCGTAGCACCAGAACTAGAGGATCCCATTTTCCACAACAACTAAAAACAGAATTCCAAACATTCCAATCAAATTAGCCCCGTCATCAAAAATAGGGGTAAGGTTACATTAATTCGCATAAAGCTGAAAATTGGCATGAATGTTGGGAACACTATTACAAACAATCTGTCAAAAATCCCCATCGATTCGACGTGTACACAAAAAAATATTCAAGGTCAAATGTTGCAAAAATGGTTTTTTTTTTGCATTTTTCAGCTAAACGGCAAGTTTTATCATAAAAATGTTAAGGCAGTGGTGTCAGATACTGGCATGGGCAGCGAAATAAAAATGTAGCACTGCTGTATACGTCTCGTTTATTATTCCCAATAAAGCAGCACGTATAAATTGTCCAGAATAATCACAATGAACATTGATTACAATAATTACAATAAATTATATTTCAGCTTCTTCGGTAAGCACATTTCGATAGATAGATTGTCAATGTCAAGACAAAAAAAAAAAGGAACGTCAGACTGTAAGCGACTTCGCACACGTACTATTGGCCACATAATAAAGGCTGTCACACATGTGAACCATACATCAAGTTTACATTATCTTCTACACTTCCCCTTATGGTTCACAGTGTTAAAATAGTGTACAAACAAATAAGTCTACAAACATGTCAATAAATGTACACAAAGTCAATTATAACATACACAAACATAAATACAAGACAGTAGTTAAAACTATTATTAATTTATATTCATTGCCTCCACAAAACAATTATGTTTTAATTTACCCAGTGGTTTTGTAAGTACATCTGCGAGCATTTTATCTGTAGGTAAGTATCTAACACAAATAACATTTTTCTTAATCAGGTCTTTTACATAGTGATATCGCAAGTCGATATGTTTTGTTCTTTTATGACTGAGTTCTTTACATTGTAATAGTTTCTGAGCACTCTGATTATCATTATAGATAATACAATTCAAACTATAAGGTATGAGCTCAGACAACAAGTTTTTGATAAAAGAAATATCTTTGCAAACATCACCGATCGCCAGATATTCGGCTTCAGTGCTCGAAAGAGCTACACACTTCTGCTTACGAGACTCCCAATTTACAGTATCACTTCCTAACTTAACCACATAACCAGTATAGGACTTCCTATCATTTAAATCATTGGCCCAGTCTGCGTCAGTATAGCCAAACAACGACCAATCCCTACTTTTATGAAAACATAAACTATAGTGAATTGTACCAGCCAAATAACGCAGTATACGTTTCGCTGCTAACCAATGAGTTCTATCGAAGCAGTTGTTAAACTGGCTTAAGACACTGCAAGCATAAGATATATCGGGTCTCGTGCATACAGACAGATACATCAAGCATCCCAATAATTGCCTATAATTATACATCTCGTCTTGTAAATTTTCACCATTACTAGACTTTAGAAGCTTACAATTAACTTCCATAGGTGTTGATACAGCTTTACAATTATTCATGCCAAACCTAGTCAACAGTTTTCTTATGTACTGACTTTGATCAAGTTTTAGTAAACCCTTTGACTTATCTCTTAATACATTTATCCCTAAACAACTCTTAAGGGGACCCAAATTCTTAATATTAAATTTATTCTGTAAAACAGTAATTATATCTTTCTTAATTGAGCTATTGGGGCCATAAAATAAATAGAAGTCATCTACATACAATGCGATGATGACTAAATCAGTCCCAGATTTGCGAATATAAACGCAAGGTTCACATTTACTTTGTACAAAACCATGATCACATAATAAGTCATGTATTTTACAATTCCACATTCTACTCGCTTGCTTAAGACCATAAATACATTTTCGCAATAAGCAAACCTTATTATTATTTTCACAAAAACCAACTGGCTGTTCCATATAGATAGTCTCATTCAAATCACCATGGAGGAATGCTGTCGCTACATCCAAATGGTCAATATCTAAATCTAAATTATTAGCAATTGAGAACAAAATACGCATAGTGGAGTGACGTACTACAGGAGAAAATGTGTCATTATAATCGAGACCCTCACACTGTGAATATCCCCTGGCAACTAATCTAGCCTTAAATCGATCAAATTTGCCAGATGCATCATGCTTAATTTTATATACCCATTTACATTCAACAATATTTACATTACTGGGTCTGTCGACTAACTCCCAAACATTATTCTCTAAAAGAGACTTGTACTCACTTAACATCGCGTCCTCCCATTGCTTATGGTTCGGGCTTTTTATAGCCTCCTCATAGGTTGATGGCTCATCCAAGGAGAAATTGTTGTGTTGTACCAAAAGAGATGACATATCAAAATCTGCAAACCTTGGTGGTGGTACATTACGAGTGGATCGGGTAGGGCGGCCAGGTGGAACAGCAACGGTCACAGGACGAGTCGCAGCTTCCCCTCCAACGGCCTCGCCAGCAGAAGACATGACATCATCTTCACTGCTCGAACCCGTACAATACTCTCCTTCTGAAAATGAAGTAATATTATTATCTGACTCACACTTATCACCATCATTGGAATTATTACAAATATCATTGCTATAAAAATTATTACTATCAATATCATTATTTAAAATTAAATCACTATTCCTTTTATCACAGACTTTTTCATTATTCAATAAATAAGGAATAAATTCATTATAATTACTATGACTAACATTATGAATACGATTGCAAAACCTCTCCTCAATAAATGCTACATTCCTACAGACAACCACCTTTCTGGGATTCATAGGATCTGACAACCTATATCCCTTTGAACTCCCACTATATCCAACAAAAATATATTCTTTCGCCTTAGCGTCCAATTTGCGACGCGAATGCTCAGGCAGTAACGCATAAGCACTGCAGCCAAAAACCCGAAGGTGACTGAGGTCAACTTTTGACCCAGACCAAACTTCCTCCGGTATACTTCCTGCCAAAGCCGCTGTGGGGCATCTATTTTTTAAGTGAATCGCTGTCATTACAGCTTCCCCCCAAAAGCGCTTGCAGAGACCAGAATGCTGCAACATGCATCTTACTTTTTCAAGTAGCGTCCTATTAAGACGTTCTGCAACACCATTTTGAGCAGGCGAATAAGGGACTGTGGTCTGGTGAATGATTCCTTCCTGCTTTAAGTAGTTAACAAACTTTATACTACAATATTCACCCCCATTGTCTGATCGTAAGCATTTAATAGGCACACCTAATTGTTTTTCAACCATAGCCTTAAATTCAATAAAGTAAAATAGTACTTGTGACTTACATTTCATTAGGTATCCAAAACTTTTGCGTGTGAAGTCGTCTGTAAATGTTACAAGGTATCTCGCACCTCCCCAGCTAGTTTCTTGCATTGGACCACATACATCTGAGTGTATGAGCTCAAGTGGAGAACTTGCACGCTTGGCTTCACCTTTCGGGTAAGGTACGGCCGATAACTTCCCCTCTAGGCAAGCAGTGCAGTTTTTCAGTGCACCATCTTCAGTCTGAAACAATTTGTTAGTTGTTTGGTTTTGTAATCTAGACATACCTGTCAAACTGAGATGCCCAAGTCGATAATGCCACAACTCCAATGCTGAAACAGCCTCTGTAGCACTCGGTGCATTCTGCCTATCACGCAGGATCAAAGAGTGCATCTTATTTTGCGAGTTACCGACTGACCCACACACACTACCTTTTAATTTATAAATACCATTAACACAAGATGCTTTGGCTATACAGTTTCCAGAGATTTTACAATCTACATAAATATAGCAACCGTTCCTATCAAAATGCACACTATGACCATCATCAACAAGCTTACTGACTGAAATCAAATTGGCAGACAATTTAGGCACATACATAACATTTTTAAGGCTATTTACCATGTTATCACATTCCAAAGTTATGTCACCAACACAGTTTGATTTCAATTGTTCATTATTTGCAGTGTACACCGTGTAGTTGCAGTCTTTTGATTTCGTAATCAAGTCCATCTGATTGCACATGTGACATGAACTTCCCGAATCAATATAAAAATCAGCAGCAACACTCCGTGCCAAAAACGCAGTCGCAGTCCCCATTTTGTCAATCTCCTTCTTTTTGTCTCGCTTCAGCTTAAAGCATCGAGCTTTCATATGTCCAAGTTTTCCACAATAATGGCATTTTGTCTGTGGCTTCTTCTTTAGATCAGCATGATCAGCATGTTTACGGCTAGAATAAAAAGCACAGCCATTCTCACCATTTACTGTGGTGGTATTCATATTTGATTTGCGGTATTCTTCCTGAAGAAGTCGGGCGCGAACCGCTTCACTCGTAAGTGTGCCAGCCAAACTTGCAGTCTCGAGATTCGTCACAACTGTATCATACTCCTGAGGCAGACCCATAAGTAAGACCTCGGCGATTTCACTGTCGTCGACAATGCGTCCAATGTCTGATAGTTGATGTACTATGGACATAATTTCATTTACATAATCCGCCATGGAATAAAACTTATCAAACTGAGTACTATGAAGTCTGCGAAGAAGAACAACTCGCCTGAACAGCCCTTTGTCCTCTAATGTATTTTGGAGGTTATCCCAAGCACATTTTGCTGTCGCCGCACTCCGCACGTATTGAAACATCATTGGAGTTAGCGATAAACATATTCGTGCCAATGCTCTTTGATTTTTAGATATATCGGGGTCAGTGCCCTCAACGCAGCCCCACAAACCTTCAAGTAACAGCAGATTTTTCATGACAAATTTCCATGATGCGTAGTTGCCGACGCCGCCAAGCTTCTCAACAATCATGCCATGGCCTCCATTGATAACAGGCTGCTGGGTAACCCTTTCTTCATAGTTATCGCTAGCACGTGCTGTCGACATCTTGTCGAATCAGCACACCAAAACGCAAAGCAATGTGCTATGTAGCCGGCGCCTTCGCTCCGCCACAAATATTCCGCTGCCTGCCACCAGTTATTCGTTTTACAAATCTTTCTGATAGGTAATCTACTTTTCCTTTTCGGGGATTCTCTTTGTCCCTGGGCCCATAACCTGTTAAGGCAGTGGTGTCAGATACTGGCATGGGCAGCGAAATAAAAATGTAGCACTGCTGTATACGTCTCGTTTATTATTCCCAATAAAGCAGCACGTATAAATTGTCCAGAATAATCACAATGAACATTGATTACAATAATTACAATAAATTATATTTCAGCTTCTTCGGTAAGCACATTTCGATAGATAGATTGTCAATGTCAAGACAAAAAAAAAAAGGAACGTCAGACTGTAAGCGACTTCGCACACGTACTATTGGCCACATAATAAAGGCTGTCACACATGTGAACCATACATCAAGTTTACATTATCTTCTACAAAAAATTGGTGAGACGAAAATTATTCATCATGCAATATTATTTTTTCCGATGGCTAAAAGTGCAAAAAATCTATTTAAAATTAAGATTTTCAATTTTGGACCGAAAACACGGTCAGCCATGATAGTCTGTTCATTATCTGTGGCAATGACGTCAGTCTTATAGTAAACAAAGCACGGGGGCGAAATAACCTCACAAAAACAATGCTTTCTATTAAATATCACAAAATATAGTAAAACTGTATATGGAACGGGACAATAGAACAGGAATATACAATTACCTCTTCAAAGACTCCAGGAAATCTGTGGATTAGACGTACCCAGTGATATAGACATGCGAAATATTTGGTTAACACTCGCTTAAAGAAATCCTGTAACTATCTACTGAAACTCAAATGTATTTTTGCGAAAATCACATTAATGTCAGTACTATAACTGAATAACTCAATCTGTGTAGGTACTTCAGTTTCAACTTAAACAAAATAGAAGTTTTTAGGTTGTATGTAAAATCAAATCTGTATGTAAATTAATTAAATTTTTATCTTTCAGTTAGAATGAAAACTGACTGCAGCCGTCCAACCAAATTTTAACTTGACCAGAAAACTTGACCATTCACGCCTTTTTGATTTAATCTAAGTTATACACTGACACTAGATGATGTTTCAAAGAAAAGAATATGTATAAGAATATGTACTTATGTCCAATTGAATAATGATGTAATTGAATATTAATTAAAAAGTATGTAATACAAACAAAAATATCAAAGTTTCATAATGAATATATTTATCTAAACAACTTTTACTTGAATTTACTGAGTAACTACCTACCTAATTAAAATTTGTTGCTTTCAGTGGTTACTTAATGAGAACTATTGTGTACTAATCTGTTCTCTTCTTGACAACGAGATTGATAAGGCAGTAAAAGTTGTACAACATAATACAAAGCAGTGCATGCTCAGCCACAACATCAAAATGTGACCCGTCAACTAGAACATTATGTCAACAAAATAACTCAAGTATTCATATACCAAAGCACCATAGAAGTAAATAGGTCCAGTTTGGTAAAACTGAAAGATGTTATATCTTCACTGATTAAACCTGCTGGCCACCATGGCTGGTAAATTTCATAACAGCTTACGCAAGAATATCCAAGTTATCCATTTTAAAGCCGTATACAAATATATTAAATGTGATTGATGTGTTGTCAGCCTGTGCTCTTCTTAATTTACAAGACCCTTCTTATTAAATAAATAATATTAGAGAATTTTTTTTCTTTACTTTATACATAACTAACATCTAAAGATGACATAATAAATTTTTGTACTACATTAGTCATTATGTTCTTCACAAAAAAAAATGTTCTATGTTTATTTGACAATAATGACTTGTAAAGGTTTAAGTTGAATCAAAATATTTTAATTTGAAATACATGTGTTTTATTTTTCCGTTACACCTTAAAAGATTTATAATATTTTATAGGTTTGTTGCTCATATTTATCATTGTTACTTGAATATAGTATGTTCCAAAAGTACAAATAGGTTGAATAGAGTTAGACCAAATTTATTAATTTGTATATATTGCCTTAAGGTCGCAGGTAATAAAAGTCAAAATAATAGTAAAGTGATTTATTATGAAGTCATACTTTCATATAATTTAGGAAAAATGTAGTATAGTTTCCAAAATGGCACTATTTGATCAATAAGTTTTTTGACATACAGATTGTTAGAACAAATACCTATTAAAGCTAATATTGTCACCTTTTGAGTGTTTTCAAAATTACACACTGCTAGCAACACAAAAGTATAAGATATGTTTTGCTTTAGCACAAAACATCTGCATCTATACTTGAGTTAAGCATACTGTTCACAGTTTTCCGTCTTTGATAATTAACATTTTCTTCAGTAAAAGAGCATGACAATTTTGTATTAATCTAATTTTATGGATACCGTTTGTTGAATAGACTATTACAGGGTATTAATCAGAAATGAGGTCACATTTTGCAAATTTCAACCCAAATCTTCATCTTTCAACTTTTATCCACATTTCATTATACTCGTAGGTGTCTGCAAGATTTCCCAACAAAAGAACCAACATGTGTTATGCACTGGCTGACTTTATAGCACATGGAAGCTGTTATTGTTTATAACGAAGCTCGAACTAAAGAGCACTTCTGTATTGATGATTCCTGGTTTAGTTTTCTATGCACTTTATTCTTTATTCATTGAAGAGGTTTTTTATTTTATAAGAAATATGGTACAATCTGTGTCTGTGAATGTATATATATTTTACTCCCAGTAATTTTCTTCATGCTTGACAAATGAATAACTGCCAATCTTTCTCTTTTTATGTTCATTTACAAATTCTTGCAGTACTACACTGGTATTTGACACATGATCCTGATGTTTTCTTTTCAACATTTCTCTTGAAGTAAATACTTTTTAGTGTTTATTTGACTTTTGAGAGATAGATTTCTATCCAATAGCATTCAACTGCTGTACAAAATAGCTCCTCACTGTGATAGTGCAACCACACCAAAAATGCATGTTTGCAACTCTCTTCTGCCGCGTGATAATCTTGACAAGTACACTTGTAACCTGTTCTTCATTATAACAGTATTGAAACTGTACTTATATTGTTTAGAGCGATACACAAAGAATCTCCTGACCATCAATCTGTCTATTTTCGGAAGATTTGTACTATCTGCTCTCACAAATCCAACATCAATAGTTGATTTTGCTATTAATACAAATAATTTACGATATTTACAAATATAATAACGGAGACTTGTACGATTTTTGCCAGTTTTAGGAAAGAATAGTGCAAATCGATCGATCGAGTTGTTGAATCAAATTTGACATTTCTTTGTTTACTATATGAGTGACGTCACGGCCCTGACCACAGGATATCAAAGAGTTTACGGTGTGAGATAAAAAAAGATTATTTCTAGCATTTTCAAATTAAAATTTTACAGTAATCATTCATTGTTATTTATTAAAATCGGTATATTGTGGAACCTTATGCCAAATATTGTTAGAAATAAACAATATTTTAATAAATTTTGATATGGGTCAACTACCTTATTCATATATGCCGGAATGAATCATATAAATAGACCTTTATGTGTAAAAAGGTTGTCATTGCCGTAGGGGATCCTAAAGGAATAGCCAGTGCATTAGAATCCTCTGGGGGATCGTAGTGGAATAGCAAGTTCTTTTCGATCCCATGGGGGATTGAAATTGGGGATCCAAGTGGAATACCCGGAGGAAATTATGGACACCCTATAAAAAAGGGAGAAACGGCCTTTCTTCTGGCTATTCCTCTCGGCTCGTTTTTTGGGTCGGAGAGCTCAGTCCTGTTTGGTTATTAAGTCCATGTCAGTCAGAGTTTCTTCCGCCATGGGCGGGTGCGGGCTTCGGGCATTTGTCGCCCATTGCCCGGGCATCTTCTCGGCGAGCGGCAGCTCGCCGGTGTTGGGCACGTCACGTAGTGACGGGCCCCTCTTCGCCACCCCCCTGTGCTACCACTCCGGGATCGAGCCGCGGCCCTCCGCGGTCAAGCACACCAGGTTAGAGGGGCTTGTCCCAAGCCCAGCGAGCGCCGGCGAGCAGGCCGCGGCTTACTCTGCGCCCGGAGGAGCGGTGGGGGGAGGAGGGGGCCGTTGGTCTAATTTGGGTGATGGTGTCAAATCCGGTGGTGGTGTCGCTTAGGCGAGTCACGCACGCGAGCAGTGGGGTCCCGCGGCAGACTGCAAGCCGTAAGCGACACGAGGTCTGGTCAGGTGGTGGCGTCGTCAGCGAAGTCGCTGACGAAGCGGAGTCTGGGCCGGGGTGGGTCGCCTCGTCGTGGGGATGCAGCTGGTGATGGTGGTGGTGACGCTGGTAGGTCTTGGTCTCTCTCCGCCCTGGGCGACAACAAGTCGCGGGGCAGCGCTCGTCCGGAAGAGTCTGGAGGCCTGGGGACATAAGGAGCAATGTTGTGGAGGTGGAGGTGGGGCCCGTTGTCGGCGCTGTCGAACATTCGACGCGCCAGATGGGCGACGAACTCCTCCACCGTCGGCATCCGAACGTCCCGGGCAATGACGTCATTCCTGACGTAGCGCCCCGCGTTCGTCACGACACGGAGAGAGACGTTCTGGACCACCTGCAGTCTGGAACGCTGGGTCGGGGAGCACAACGCATACCATGCTGGGGCGGCGTAGGTGAGCCGCGTACGAACGTAGCTCTTGTAGACCATCAGTTTCGTACGCAGTGGTAGTCGGGATGCCAGCACCGGGCGCAGGATGCCACGGGCCATCTTGGCCTGGTTGACTACGTGGTCAACCTGGGGCACCATGCGCAGTTGGCGGTCGATGCGGCCATGCGATAAGTCCATGTGGGTATCACCCATTTGGCCACAGAAGGTTTGTGACTCAGAAGTGTTGCCAGTTCAGATTTTTACTTTACCTCAGCGGCCGTACCGCCTAACTCAAAGCGAGCACTCGCTATCGTTATCATGACATAAGAACAATAGTTTTAAGTCACAGATGACATTTGAACTACTGTTCTAATGTCACGGCCTGGTCTCAATTTACCCTAGAATATCAGTAGGTGTATATTGGGCATTCTAAAACAGTTTTCATCAAAACACCGCAAACGAACGCAGTGAGATTTGAGCTACGCTTCGCTGCGCTCTAGCTCCGCAAATCTCACTGCGTTCGTTTACGGTGATTTGATGAAAACAGTTTAAGATTGCCCAATATACATTATATAGGGTTAAATGGAAAAGAAGATTTTTTATTTCATTTCATTTCATAATGTTTCTATTGTGTTGTGTTGTTTGACTGTAAACAGTATACTTTTGATTGATTGCGATTTACTAGACACATTTTCAAGGTTTTCTATCTCAGAATATTAAGGCATTCAACTAGGTAGCAGTGCAATAACAACAGAAATTAAACAGGTTGAGGTTTCGTAGCTTCAGGACTCAACTCTCGGATAAGTACCGTTCTACACTCTGCCTGCCATACAGTTTCAAAGCATTCCCACGAAATTCATTTATCAGCAATAAATTTATTGCACATTATTCATATATCCAGTTACGAGTTCTTACTCAAATAATAAGGCTTCTTTCACACGTTAATACTTTTATTTGTTTATTAAATTACTTCAATTAAATATATTCTTTATTATAAAACAAAGTATAAAATTGTTGATTTTTACAAAATATTTAAAAGGGCGGGCTAATCCCTGAAAGATGTGTTCCAGTCATCACACGAATAAAAAATAGAAAATAAATATTCCAATAATTTAAAAAATGAAAATATAAAAAATATTAAGAACATTTTAACTACCTACCTTGGCTGACTAAGGTCTTAACATCCTAATTAAATAGGGTAGTGCGGTGGGAACGTGTATGAGATGCTGCCGATGAATACCACCTATGTATTATTACAATAATTTTCATAAACTTCTATGGTTCTGTCCTTGTCGTATCAATATCGTTATGCTATAAATACATTCGGTTCGCCTAATAGAACGATATACCTATTGTTTATCTGTTTTAAATAGTAGTATCGAAAAATGA
Source organism: Schoenobius gigantellus (assembly GCA_963935595.1). Taxonomy (NCBI): domain Eukaryota; kingdom Metazoa; phylum Arthropoda; class Insecta; order Lepidoptera; family Crambidae; genus Schoenobius; species Schoenobius gigantellus. Next base: position 39,372,923 of record OZ012541.1, on the reverse strand, counting down.
AAATTAGAAATCGCATCCGTTATTATTAAGAAGACTTTTTAATTTGGAGATAATATTCGTTAGTAATTGTAAATATGTATGTACATGTATAATTTAAATAAATATAATAAACCCGAAATGAAAAAAAATTTGGAGCATGCAGCCTTACACGAGATTTCTGCATCAGCAGAATTAAACGGTTACCAACTATTTTGCTGTATATGCACAGTATTGTATTGCAAGTTTGTGGAAATAAACGACAAACAATTAATTTGCTGATTATTTCCGCGTCATATTGCACATTGGTAGAATTATGGGTAAATATCAAATTTTGCTAAATATCATGAAAGTCAGAGGTGCAAAACGTTATTAAGTTTTATATTTCGAGTATGGAACCGACTTTTTGAAAGTAAACTACCAAACTATAATCTTCTCTTAGATGTTGTGATGCTGAATAACGATCTACTACTACCTCGAAAATAAAAATCCAATACACGTAATTGCGTCAGTTCGTCGTTTTGTTTCTTTCTTGCTACGTAAGTACTTTTTTTTTATATAGCTGACGAAGTTCAGCCGATGATCGGACCGTTTTTGGATCATACGCAACTGCGGATCAAAAATTTTGTTGCAGACCTGAGAACTGCTCCACTCACACGTCCCGGGTACCATAGTACCCAGAGCGCTTCGCGTCTCCTTTGCCTAAAACGCGCGGTGTGATAAAAAAATCACGAAAAAAAAATATTTTCTCTAAATAAAGTGTCAGTTCTTTAGTGTTTGAAAAACGAACACTGACCATGGAAGTGGAAGTGAATGCATTAGGATTCTCGATAACGTATAGACATCATATCCGTGAATGCATATTTGTTTTCTTATAAATATTTTGTGTGGATATGATTTGGATGGAAATTAATAATTTTATGATTATATATATAATATTTTATAATATTACTTACTTATTTAACAATATAAAAATTAATGAGCATTCTTTTTTAGATTAGTCATGTGAAATAAAAATGATTATAAAGATAAGGTATAGGTTGAGAACCTCAGTAAAATTATTACTTGCATTGCACTTTTCTTATATAAAATCCGGAAAAACTGTAGTCACAGTACACTCCAGTGCTATCTCTGACCACTAACAGTGCTTCAGTACCTCCTCATCAAAAAATCTCAAGATCAAGACAGCTGAAAAATGTTCGTAAGTTTTTATACTTTATTGCTATACTTTATATCTATTCTTTAATTGTCTATAAGTGGTTGATCATCTTCATGCTTCAACAAATTGAGCCGTTGGACCAGGCTGTATATGACGTGACCTCTCCAAGTGCTGTCTTCACGAGGGACCATCAAGCCCAGCAGTGGCATGCTGATTGACTGATGATGATGATATTTTTTTTATCTTATGAATTGAAGATGTGAATCTTCAACTCGTTTTCTTGTAACCACTCTTAATACTAATATGACATTTACTATTTTCAGGTCGGATAGCAAGCAAAACAAAAGGTCAGCCAAGAAGAGCTGTGAATCTGACCTTTTCTTTGATACCGACGACGAAGACATCAGGTACTTTTATTGCTATATTTACATATATCTAAATTTCAAGTGTTTAATGTGTACAATAATCGTGTATCCTTTTTCTATCTCCCTAGTCCAAAGAAGAGAAGCAAGGCGATAAAGTGCCTATCGAAGGCGAAGAGTGCAGAAGTGAAGAATACATCGTCGTCCAATACTTCTGAGTGGTTGTTCGACTCAGAGTCGGACAGCGAGGTTTCGCGGCCGCCAAACCTGCCAAACAAGACCACCAGTATCCTGACACGCCGAGTACCTGGTGGTGTAACGCGTCGGACTGCACAGCTCGACGGCGACTTGCTAGTGGAGCTACGCCTCTACAACCAGAAGGAGGTATCTAATCTCAGCGGCCTTGACCGGTGCGAGCGCGCTATCGTTTGGGTACGCTTGCAAGGCGAAGCAGAATCTCCAGAATTTTACGCATTAAAAAAATTTGTAAAATTAGCTAAGGCAAAGTTTACCACAGAGGGGATATTTTATAAAGATAAAGTTAAAAAATAGGTTCTCTTTTGTTTCTCTCTGCGTAAATTATGTTTTAGCTGGTTTACTTATTGTTTATCGTTAGCAAACTCAAAGATTAGGTACTTACATACTTAAGCCTTTATTACTTTAACTTTGAGAATTTGTACTGTCCAAATCATAATGTCGAGGTCTACTTTCTGTTCAGTTTGTGACGTATCCGTAAATAACAAAGTTTTCTCTGCACATTTGAAAAGTATTTTACATAAGAACAACAGTTCGGTCGTTGATAGTGAGGGGGTTGAAAAAGTTCATAGCGCTTTTCGTAATCGTATAGCATCGTACCGTGTTCGATATGAAGATGAGGGTCATGATAGTGCGCGTGTTCGCCCGCCCGCCGAGTTTTTATGGCACTTGCGCTCTCGCGTACGCCTATTGCTCATAGCGAAAATTCAAGCTCACACTAATGTTAAAGCTAATTTTGAACTTTTCTGTGAATTCTTTCTGCTTAGTAAGTATGATTCGATTTCAATCAAGTCATTTGCAACGGAAAACTTCATCTTGCATCAAAACTTCAATTTTGAAGATATGTTTTCAAAAATTATTCACTTAATTTGTAAAAAAATTGAAGAATTTGAAGAAAGAGATAGTGGGTGGGCCTATTTACAAAGCCTATATCTAGAAGTAAATATAAACAAATATAACCCGTTAAGAGGCTCCAGTTTTATAGAATTACCAAAGTCCATAAAATGTAAACGAGCATGTATCAACATTCAAAATTCTGATAATTATTGTTTTTTATGGTGTGTCATGGCAGCACTATTTCCTATAAACAGAAACGCACATCGAACGTCAGCTTACCCACACTTTAAAAATGTACTCAATATCAAAAATATGATTTTTCCAGTTGGGTTTGCGGACATCAAAGTTTTTGAAAAGAATAATCCTCGCATAAGTATTAATATTTACGGCATTCAAAAGAATGGTAACATTGTTGGACCTTTATACAAAAGCGAGATTCGCAAAGATCATCACATTAATATGCTTTTCCTGGAAAACAGAAAACGCACCCATTACTGTCTTATTAAAGATTTATCTAAATTACTTCGTCTTCAATTAACTAAACATCATTCTAAAATATATTTATGCGAGGATTGTATGATATTCTTTGATAGTAATGATAAACTGAAAGCTCATGTTTGTGGTGGTGTATCGACAATATTACCCGGTGATGGAACACGAATTCAATTTAATCATTACGAGCGAATGCATGACATGCCCTTCGTCTTATACGCAGATTTTGAATCATTATTAAAACCAACTGAACTCGATTCTGGATCAGGCTGTACAAAGATATTGCAAAAACACGTACCATCAGCATTTGCTTATTACGTTGTGTGTTCTTATGATAAGTCGCGTAATAAATATGTATCTTATCGAGGTCCAGCCTGTGTAGAAAAGTTTTTAGAAAGTCTATTATTGGATATAACCGATATTTATAACGTTTTGCAGTCGCCAGTGGCTATTTGTTTAACAAATGAAGACAAAGCGAACTTTGCTCGGGCTACAAATTGTTTTCTTTGTGATAAAATATTGTTTGACGATAAAGTTAAAGATCATTGCCATCTTACAGGACGGTATCGTGGTGCAGCTCATTCTTATTGCAATATTAGATATCGTTTGCCTAAGTTTGTTCCTATATTTTTTCATAATTTAGCGGGTTATGACAGTCATCTTTTTATACGACAGTTGGGAAAACTATCAGGAAAAATACAAGTAATAGCAAAAAATAAGGAAAACTACATATCTTTTACAAAATTTTTTCAAATTAATGATAAAGATATCATACCTGTTCGATTTGTTGATTCTTTTAAATTTTTAGGCACAAGTCTAGAGAAACTTGTCGCAAACTTAAAAAATGACGACTTTAAACATCTGCGGCGTTATTTTCCTTCTCGTGAGCATTTTGCTTTAATAAAACGAAAAGGGGTGTATCCATATGAATACATGACTACTTGGAGTTCATACGAAGAAAAAGTACTTCCGCCTCAGGAGTTCTTTTTCAGCAAATTACGCAATAGTAATATATCTGAAGTAGATTATGATCATGCAAAAAAAGTCTGGCAAACGTTTGAATTATCGAATCTCGGTGAATACACAGACTTGTATCTTAAGTCAGATGTTCTTTTATTAGCTGACGTTTTTGAAAGTTTTCGCCAGACATGTAAGATGAATTATAAATTAGATCCAGCCTTTTATGTTACAGCACCGAGTCTCAGTTTTGATGCCATGCTATTAAAAACAGATGTTAAATTAGAATTAATACACGACCTGGAAATAATAAGAATGATTCAAAAAGGTATTCGCGGTGGAATATGTTTATGTTCGACAAGGTATTCAAAAGCCAATAACAAGTATTTAAAAACTTACGATCCAAGAAAAAGTAATAACTTTCTAATTTATATCGATTGTAATAATCTCTATGGATATGCAATGTGTGCTTATTTGCCTCATTCCAATTTTAAGTTATTGAATGACTTGGAAATCGCTGGAATAGATTTTATAAATGTGCAAACTAACGGAGACACTGGTTATATACTAGAAGTAGATTTAGAATACCCCGAACATTTGCATAATGATCATAACAATTTTCCATTCTGTGCTCAAAAATTTACTCCGCCAGGTTCTAAAACTTCAAAATTGATTCCAAATTTATACGATAAATATTTCTATGTCATACATTTTGCTCATCTGCAAACATGTATAAAACATGGTTTGTTGTTAAAAAAAATACATAGAGTTATTCAATTTAATCAGAGTCCTTATTTAAAGCAGTATATTGACATGAATACTGAATTACGAAAAAAAGCTAAATCTACATTTGAACAAGATTTCTTCAAACTTCTTAACAACAGTATATTTGGCAAGACGTTAGAAGACACAGAAAAGAGGGTTAATGTGAAATTAGTCAATAAGTGGAATGATGATAGTAACAAAACAAAGAAAAGTTTCTGTGCAGAGCAAATGATAGCTCGACCAAATTTTCACAGTGTTACAATTTTCACTGAAAACTTGGTAGCCATTCAAATGAAGCCTGAAACAATCACTTTGGATAAACCTATATACATTGGTTTTTCCGTTTTGGAAATATCTAAGAGTCACATGTTTGATTTTCATTATTCTATTATGAAGCCTTTTTATAAGGAAAAGTTAAAACTTTGTTATACGGATACTGATAGTTTTTTGTATTCAATAGAAAGTAAAGATTTTTATGCTGATTTAAAATCAAATTTTCTTCCCTATTTCGACACTAGTAATTATTCTGTAAATAACGTATACGACATTCCTAGTTGGAACAAAAAGGTGCCAGGTCTCTTTAAAGATGAGCTAGGAGGAAGTTTGATTTCGAAGTTTGTAGGATTAAGGTCCAAGTTATACTGTATTAAAACGGCAGAAGATGAATTAAAAAAAGCAAAAGGCATACAGAAGCAAGTATTAAAAGATGTACAATATAAAGATTATTACAAGGTATTAAATGAAAATACATTTTTGAAGAAAAAAAATATCATATTTAAATCTCTTAAGCACGAAATATTTACTCAAGAACAGAACAAAATAGCTTTGTCAGGTAATGACGATAAACGTATCATATTAAAAAACAAAATTTCTACTTTATCATGGGGTCACTGGGATAGTTTAGTTTAATATCATTAGTTTTTCTTTAGAAGCACCGTATTGTATAGTTTATTATTATTTTAATGGTAATCATGAATCAAATTGTAAGTTGAGAAATATGTTACCCCATCATCTATTTATTTATTTATTATATGGCTTAAGTAATGAATAAGTTAATAGAATAAAAACATACATGAAATTGTATAGTATGTACCGACACGGCACTTTATATTGTAAAGTTATTTAATTTTAATATTGTTATCCATCAGTTATTTGTTTAATAGTATTATACATTGTTTTTTAATGGTAAATAGGTAAATTAATTACCTAGTTTTAATCAAATACTTAATGTTGTATTGTAACGATGAAAATATATAACGTTATAAACCAGCTACCATGTTTTTTTTTATTTCATAATCCATAAAATATAAAACTATTAATAAAATAGCACACGCAATGAACAATTCGAAACTGGTTGGGACATGTTATTGCTGATTTAGGTATTCCAACTTATAGTTCATTAGTAATTTGTCCAATTGCGATTCCGTGCGAATGCTTTGTTGTTATGTCAGCATTATATTTACACTATAAATAGCTATTAAAGTCGAATGTTTTTAAAATTTGTTTCACACATAATTAATCAAGTGACAACTACGGTCACCCAAATACATCATGGTAAGTCGTATAAATTATTTTTCTTCAAACTCTTTTCTTGTGTAGTGGTTAGATCACTAGTTAATGTTTATTTGTATATTTGATTTAGTTGGAAGATAATGTTGTTGTTAAAACCTTATGGTTGTGATGCTGTTATCGTGATTCTCATATTCTATCGGCTCCGTATAAGATAGTCAGTCTCCTTGTGGATCCTAGATATACTCTTCTACCTCCGCCACTATATCAATCATTTCTTCGATGTGAAATTATTTTTGTTGCATAATAAATTAAATTTCAGAATACCCAAGAAATCTCGCAGTCGCTACTCATAAGCAAGGAGGCAACAGAAGATTATCCTCCTTGCTTTGAGCAAAATGCGCAAGATATGTTGGAGGGCTTCTCTGAAGAATTTCCACATTGGAATGCTAAAGATTCACCGCTGCATGCCAAGGTGGTTAAAAGTCTTTTTAATAAAAAGAAGCCCATGAAGAGGAGAAGCAAGTTACTGCAGAATACGAAGGGGAACGAACCATCTTATTTAATTAAAACAATACCTACTAAAGGGCGGCGATTAATTAAATTAGAAATATTAGATCTGGAATCAACCAGCAATGATCCATTAATAAAAACACAATATGTGGTAACCGAGCATATTGATCCAATAATGGATCAAGCAGAAAATATTATAACTAATATCTCTAAGAAAATATGTGGTTACAGTTATAGTTTTTAAATAACTATTGCTGACCTAAAACATTTGTAGATGTATATTAAAATTCTCTAATGTGCTAGATGCGTACCTACTATCTTTAGTTACGTGTACACTCACGGAGATACATTATTTCAACAACATTATTCTTCTGAAAAATTATAGTAATGCTTATAAATTTTACTAACTAAGACTTATGTTATTTTAAATAGTTATGTTAGTTTAAGTCTTGTATTGTTTTCAATAAATATTATTTAAAAATAAAAAGACTTGTATGAAAATATTTGTTTTTATTTTAACACCTCTATAATGTAATCAAATATTTTGAAAAACATTCATTCAGAATTACCTCTATAAATAAATCTAAGATAAAATTTATTAGAATTCAAATACATAGTTTAAAATAATGGTAATAAAATTAAAAATATAGTTTTATTTATTAAAGAACGCAGTGTATTGCTTTGTTAAAGTAGGGATGCAAGTAATTAAACAATGTTTATTTTTAAGCATCGATTCCTTACTCATATCATTTTTTATTGCACGATTCGAGAGGGGTGAGAGCTCTTTCTTCTCTCTCCATTCTTCTCGATGCTTTAACATTGTGTGTTCTAGACACGTCCAATAACTTAATATAATGAGTGGTAACAGTATCCAAATTCTTCTACTCCTTGCTATTGTTACCGCCGTCGAATGCTTAGTCTATATGGTGGAGTGAGTGCACTTACAAGTAAATATACTGCTAGTTCTCTTATTATTACGAACGCAAAGTGTTATATCCATTTTGTTAAAAGCCACGAATCAAAACGGACAAGTTGCTATGAAGTTCCTCAAACAAAAGGAAACGTTAAAATTAGATTATAATATCTGTCCTGCATCATTATGTGAAGCAAAGCGACATGGCAACTTATTGCCGAGCACTATACGATGTATTGTTTGTGGACCATCAAATTGCGGCAAGACAAACTTAGTAATAGGTTTGTTAATACATGAGAATGGTGCACGTTTTCGTAACTTATATGTATATTCTAAATCATTATACCAACCAAAATATGTGTTCTTAGAAAAAGTATTAGATTTAGTTGCAGACATATCTTATAGTAAATATAACCATAATAATGATATCATAAGCCCACACGAAGCTTTGCCAAACTCCATTATAATATTCGACGACGTAGCTTGTGAAAACCAAAATAGCATTCGGGATTATTTTGCTATGGGTCGACATAAGAATATTGATTGTTTTTACATTAACCAAACATACAGTAAAGTACCTAAACAACTTATAAGGGACAATTCTAACCTCATTATTTTATTTAAACAAGACGATGTAAATTTAAAACACGTTTACGATGAGCATGTAGGTTCAGATATGTCGTGGTCTCAGTTCCGTGAAATGTGCTCAACTATTTGGAATAAACCATTTAATTATGTTGTGATCAATAAAGACTGCGAAAGAAATAAAGGATGTTATAGGATGGCATTCGATACTTTTGTAGTAGTAGATTAATATACATAAGTTATTGTTTCATCAATACACAATCACTATTACTCTGGATTTTGCATTGAACGGAATCCTTGTCAAAATGGAAAAGCAACTTAAAAAACAAATTGTAAAAGCTGCAGCTGCTGTAAAAAGAAAGGTTGAAATGATAAAGGATATGAAAAATACAAATGATGCCACTCTGGAATCCATATTCAAACCTATAACCGATCCACTGAAACAAATAGCCATTAAGAACAATGAAATTTCTCATGAAGATGAGGATGAGTTTGAACATTATACAATAAAAAAAAATAAACATAATGACAGCGAGGCAACAAATTTTTCTGATGACGATTTTAATGAAGAAGAGGAACAACAGTTCTATAAAAAATTTAATTCCGAAAAAACCCTTGTCGTATCACCTTCTGACAACAATAATATGAGTGATGCTTCCTTTAAGTCCTTTCAATCATCACCAAATGTTTCTCTTAATAGTTTATCGTGGTGTGCTTCACCCGACGCAAATATCCCTTTTGGAATAAAAAATGAACGAGGAAAACTTATGCTCGGCCAAACACGTGTTTTCGACGACGGAAAAATTATAAAAATTGGAAATCGAAGTTTAAACAAAACTCTTGGATTAAAAGAATTACTATTTGAAAAGACACCAAATTTGGATGTTATCACAGATGAAGATTTGCAAAATTATAAAGAGCTTCTAATAGAAACGAATGCACATAGGCGTAATTGTGATCCACGCAAGCCAATTAATAGTAACAAAGGGTTTAAGTACATGCATATTATTAAACCACTGTTTAAGTTCTCTAGAAATAAGTATGACAGCACAGAAAGTCTTACGGTAGGAAAAGGAATAAATCTTTTAAAAAGTGTAAAGAAAGATATAGATTACGTTTATTGGGATGATCCAAATGAATTAGTAGATCGATTGAAATTACTGTTTGCATCTCGTGATGCTGGCAATACCGGCTTAGATAATGAAATTATTGCGATTATAGAAGAGCTGTACGAAGCAGGCATCATTAAAAACACCAAATATAAGGAACCTAATTTTAAAAAACTGATCAGTAGTTATACAGCAAACACCGCATAGATACGGAAATGAATGTAGATAAATTTGGTCATCACGTTCATAAACGTTTACGATTAGAGGAATATATTGGAAATCTCAACGATACATTAGTGAAGTCAGAAACAGGTGAATATGATTTAAAATCATCAAGATTAAAAGGGCTTATATCGCCAGGCAATGATGACGAAGCCGCCAATAAAGCTTACGTGGATGAAAAGACACACGAACTAAGAACTAATATTTTAAGTGATGTAAATATTCGTTTAAATGATTTTGAAAGTTCAATACTTAATAAGCTAGCCACCTTGTTTTACACAAGGACAGAAATTGATCACATGCTTCAAGAGAAACCAGATAATAATGAGCAAACAAGACATAGTGAATGAGCTTCACAAAGCAGCAAGAAGGAATTTTTCCCGGCGATGTACGATCATAAAAGGAATAGATGATTTATGGCAAGCCGACCTCATAGATTTGCAAAAATATTCACAGTTTAATAAAGGGTATAAATATATTCTTATCGTAATTGACACTTTATCAAAATATGTATGGATCAGACCTTTAAAATCAAAAGCGAAAAATTATGTTACAGATGCAATGCAAAGTATTTTAACTACATCATTACGAAAACCTAAAAATTTACAAACTGATTTAGGCACAGAATTCTACAATGATAATTTTAAACAATTAATGAAAAAGTATAATATTAATCATTATTCAACATATTCTATTAAAAAAGCATCTATAGTAGAAAGAGTTATAAGAACAATTAAATCTCACCTTTACAAACTATTTAGTTTGAACGGAAATTACCAATGGTATAAAAATATTTTAAAGGACGTTGTAGAACACTACAATAACACTTTGCATAGAATAACAAAATTTAAGCCTGTGGAAGTTAACAAAGTAAATGAGCTTATAGTCAAAGGTTATATTATGAATTCTCAAAAGAATAAAACAAGTCGGGGATATACATTTCGTGTTGGTGATTATGTTCGCATAAGTAGATATAAAGCAGATTTTTACAAAGGCTATACGCCAAACTGGTCCACCGAAATATTTCGTATAGTAAAAGTTAATCACACTAACCCAACAACTTATCAAATAGAGGACAGACGCAATCAAAGAATCCTCGGCTCATTTTATGCATACGAGTTACAAAAAACTAAGTTTCCAGACCTATACCTCATTGAAAAGGTTATAAAAAGAAAAGGAAACAAATTGTTTGTAAAATGGTTAGGATTAAGTAATAGCGAAAATAGTTGGGTTGATAAGAATAAATTGGTTTTATGATATAAAATAGCTCAAGATATCTTTATTGATTCACTTTTTGTTTATCAATGAAGAAAGGAAGTGGTATCATAAACAGCTTAATAAATAAGATTCCGTTTGAGTTACATTTACCGGGCTACCAATATTGCGGACCCGGCACAAAGCTTCAGAAACGATTACTTAAGGGTCAGCGAGGAATTAATAAATTGGATAACGCTTGTATGCACCACGATATTGCTTACATAAACAACGACGCTAACGTAAGGCACAAAGCTGATCTAGATCTATTAAATATGGCTCAAAGAAGATTGAAATCAAAAGACGCTGGAAAGAAAGAAAAAATTGCTTCATGGATAGTAAAAAATGCTATGAAGGCCAAATTAAGAGCTGGTGCAGGTGCTCGGTCGTTTATGACGGCTGTGAAAAAACTCAAATCTAAATTAAAAAAAATAAAATCTAAAGACACAAATTCTACTATTAAATATGCGGTCGCCGCTGCAAAAAAACTATTTAGAAATAAAAATAAAATGAGTTTACCTCGTTGTATTCCTATTCCAAAATGTGGAGGACTGTTACCGTTAATTCCTATTTTCGCGGGATTATCAGCTTTAGGTTCACTGGCTGGTGGAGCAGCTGGCATAGCAAAAGCGGTTAATGATTCAAAAGCAGCTCAAAAAGCTCTTCAAGAATCGGAACGACATAATAAGATGATGGAGGCGGTTGCTCTCGGAAAAGGATTATATATTAGACCTTATAAAAAGGGTGCAGGTCTATATTTGAAACCCTCAAAAAACTAATAAAGCGGCTACCTAGGCGGGCATTAACTAATTGGGATATATTAGAACATGCTAGTGATATTCCATTTTTTCGTGGTGTTTTCATGAGGGATACGTTGCCCTCAAAACCTAGGAAGATAGAATGCGGTATTATAAATTTAGATACTTCAAATAACATTGGAACACATTGGGTAGCCTACGTGAAAGAAAATAAGTATGCTGAATATTTTGATAGTTTTGGTAATCTGAAACCTCCGTTAGAACTACTTGATTACTTAAGAAATGTTTCTTTAAATTATAACTATGAGCAATATCAAACATTTGACTCTGTTAATTGCGGCCACCTTTGTATAAAATTTTTAAAGGAGTATTGGAAAACACATTTATATAAAGCTTGAAATAAAATTCTTTATCAGTAGTAAAATGTCTTTCACTGTGTCTATAACTGGAAAAGGATCCTCTCTGATAACAAACTACTCACCTACTTTGGAATTAAGTGGATACTATGAGTGTGGATTGTTGTATTTTTCAACATTTAATTCTATACCCAACATAGATAAAAGAAATAATAAATTCTACTATGACGATAACGAAGTAATCGAAATACCTGAAGGAGCTTATGAACTTCAAGATATCTGTGATTATTTAAAGACATACATTAGAAATGCAATGTTAAAATTAACTTGTAATAATAATACTTTAAAAACTACAATTTTTTGTACTAAAGATGTTCATTTCAACAAAAGTGACTCACTTGGAAGGATTTTAGGTTTTGGTGGAGAAACAATAAAGGCATTAAAAAGGACCGAATCTCTGTATCCTGTCAGTATATTGCCAACAACCATTGTGCGCATCGAATGCGACGTAGTTAGTGGGTCATTCGTGAACGGATCTGCAAGTCATATTATTCACGAGTTTGTTCCTAACGTACCACCTGGTTATCGGATCATTGAAGTGCCGAAAAATCTAATATATTTTCCTGTAAATAAAAGTTCTATAAGTGCAATAACTATACAATTATTAGACGCCGAGAATAAACAAATCAATTTACGAGACGAAGAAGTACAACTGTATCTACATTTTCGTAAAAATGATAAATTTCAATAAAAATCATGACACAGCTTGCATTCAAGTTAGTACTAGAAGATCACCTCATAAAAGCACACCGCTTCACATAAAAAAGAAGCTCACCAAAAACAATAAGGAATTTTTGAAGTTGATTGGCTTGTTAAAATGAATATTTTAAATATATCTCAATCAACATCATACGACAATAGTATTGAAAGTTTCGAATATCATTCTTATAAACCGTACGTAACAAGTTTCAACAAGAATGATGAAATAAGAATACCTATTAATCAACAAGATCTATGTCTGTTACCCTCACTCAGCACTTTGTATATTGAGGGTAAAGCCAATGTTTATAACAGTTCGACTAAAGAAAAAATATCAAATGTGTATTTTATCAACAATCCAATACTATATTTATTTCAAGATATTCGATATGAGTTAAACGGAATAGAAATAGACAAAATAAAAAATGCTGGCATAACTACAACAATAAAATCGTACCTCTCGTTAAATGATAATGAATCTAAATGCTCACGTGTATGGGGATGGTCAACTTCTGGTACAAACAATCTTAACGGAGGAATTTTTTCGGCTTCTGTGCCGTTGAAGAAAATTTTAGGTTTTGCAGAAGATTATGAAAAAGTTATAATTAACTCCAAACATGAATTGGTGCTATTAAGAAGCAATACGAATCTCAATGCTTTGAAATTAAATGTCGGAGAGGTGGTCGAAGATATAACTATTAGCAAAGTTGTTTGGCGAGTTCCGCACGTTAAAGTATCAGATCGTGAAAGAATCAATTTGTTGAAACATCTAGAAAAGGACAGGCCTATTACACTAGCATTTCGAAATTGGGATTTGTATGAATATCCATTATTACCGAAGACACGTAAACACACTTGGTCTATCAAAACTTCGTCACAGATAGAGAAACCAAGATTCGTTATTATAGCCTTGCAAACCAATCGCAAACACAATGCGGAAATGTCAATGGCAGAGTTCGATCACTGCAATGTACGAGATGTAAAAGTATATTTAAATTCATCGTATTACCCTTATGAAGGATTGAATGTCAGTTTCTCAGAGGATAAATTTAATTTATTATACGAACAATATGCAAGATTCCAACAGTCTTATCATGGACGGCGACCAGAGCCGTTGATGAGCTTGAAGGAATTCAGAGACGTTGCCCCATTATTTGTTATTGATTGTTCTCACCAACAAGAAATGATAAAGGGATCAATCGATGTCAGAGTGGAGATTGAAACAGACCAAGAAATCCCGGATCAGACAGCAGCATATTGCTTGATTTTAAATGACTGCATTTTTGAGTACAAACCTCTGAGCAATATTGTGAAGAAAATATCTTAACTAAATAAAGTGCAATCAAAAGGTATTTGAAAGAACAAACTTCAACTTTATGTTAAACAGTGGAATACAACGAAACAATGAGTGCTGATAAGAGTTCGATACTTTTTGTTGATGTTCAAGGATTCAAAGACTGCAAAAATAATTTTATTATTAAGGAATTTGCGTTAGCCACAAAAGAGTTTACGCAAGTCTTTTTAATAAAACCTCCATATTCGTATCTAAAATTATCTGCCGAAGAAAAAAGAGCAGTCAATGGATTGAACGCAACAGAGGAATATACTGGAGTCAAGGCAATATAGATTTCAGAGAATTTAAGAGATTAATTATTCCAATTTTAAAGGACCAAACCATAATAATGAAAGGTGTTGAAAAGCAAAAATGGATTAAAGATTTGTGTTCTGACTGCTTTTTGATAAATGTTGAAGGCAAAGGTTGTCCTAATTTTGCAACATTGCGCAATAGTTATGCTAAAGGTGGAGCTAACTTCAATTGTATAACTCATAAAAAAGAGTGCGCTCTAAGGAATGTTTTATTCATAAAAAAGTGGTACTTAAGCACATGTAATTTATGACTTCAGTAAATTGTACTTGAATGAAAATTTGTATTTAAAGTATTGTTCTAGTTTAGCTATGATGATATTTGTTACTTGCTTTATAATAAAAAAATATTTTTAACAAAAATTTCTGCGTTTTATTAATGAAAACAAATATGGTGATTCAATATACTCGCATAACTCTTTATTTATCAAAAATTACAATTTAATGGTATGAATAATTTAACCCTGTATAATGTATATTGGGCAATCTCAAACTGTTTTCATCAAATCACCGTAAACGAACGCAGTGAGATTTGCGGAGCGTAGCGGAGCTAGAGCGCAGCGAAGCGTAGCTCAAATCTCACTCCGTTCGTTTGCGGTGTTTTGATGAAAACTGTTTTAGAATGCCCAATATACACCTACTAATATCTGTATTATATTTTTAAAATACCCTAAATGAAATCTCATATTTTTTTTATATTAACAAATAAAACCACAACATATTTGATTTTTTTTTATTGACACATTTATAACAAAAAAAAGTTTCCACACCTGAACGCGTAGCACCAGAACTAGAGGATCCCATTTTCCACAACAACTAAAAACAGAATTCCAAACATTCCAATCAAATTAGCCCCGTCATCAAAAATAGGGGTAAGGTTACATTAATTCGCATAAAGCTGAAAATTGGCATGAATGTTGGGAACACTATTACAAACAATCTGTCAAAAATCCCCATCGATTCGACGTGTACACAAAAAAATATTCAAGGTCAAATGTTGCAAAAATGTTTTTTTTTTTGCATTTTTCAGCTAAACGGCAAGTTTTATCATAAAAATTGGTGAGACGAAAATTATTCATCATGCAATTATGTATAAAAATTGTTTATAATTTTTTTTTCCTGAGAATCACCATTTCGGAGATATACCGATGCATAAAGTTGTGTTTTTCATAACAGAACGGCAATACAAGTAAAAATATTAGTAACAGAATTAGATCATGTAATGACATTGTAAATAGTGTTTGTGTTGTGAATTTAATGCACACTAGTTAGAATGTCAATTTTTAAGTGCTTAATGGAAAAGATATTTCTCAAAAAAAAATTATATCACAATTGTCGTGATTATCATCAACTCGGATTTTAAAAGAATCATACACACTAGCCAGCTGATCATTAAGAGGGCACATTTTATCCTCTTCTATATCAATATGGTTTATGCATTCTTGCCATTTTTCAGCTGTGATATTATATGCCCTCTAATATTAATTGTTTCACTTTGACCAACTCTGACCGCGGTGCATAAATAGTTTTTTAATTTTAGATTTGACATCTTGTCATATTGGCTCTTTTAAGGAGCAATAATTTTACAAACGAACAGCCCTGCGAGCAAGGAACTCTCGATAAAAAAACGCTTAGCTTGATAGCTAAGATCGACATACTCGACAAAAATCGATAAATTTTGACAGATATTCCTAAGGAGTGAAAAGGACAGATGCTTTTTTGCGTCCAGTTCAGTCCGCCATTACAAAGCACCGTGTTTGTTGTTGTGCTAAAATATCAGTCGGTGAGCCTTATTTGTGAGTGCATTTTACAGTTATACGTTTTTTATTGATTTTTTTAACGAATTCTATAAAAAAAAACAAAAAGTGTGGAATCTTGGATGCGGCGTCCCTAGTTTTTTTCCGCCATCTTAGAGCACCAACCCAAATGCTGGCACGCTTTTTTCGTAGGTATTTCATGTCTATTGGTATCTATTGTCTAAGATGCTCGCAGGGCAGCCCCCCTAGCACGTCCACCAAAACACGATATGATAAAGCGGTTTATCACGGTGAACTGTCAAAATACAATAGGGTTTCGTCGTATTTTGACAGTTCACCGCTATAAATCGCTTTATCATATCGTGTTTTGGTGGACGTGCTACGGGGGCAGGTTTTTCTAAAAAAGGTTGCCAGCCTATGGATTATTGAACAGGGATCCCAGTAATAGAAAAATAATTTCCTTGACAATTATTGTAACTTCAATAATATGATATTAAACAATGTAATTATCATTTCAAAATTATCAGTATTTTTTTAAGTCTTTGTTTTTCTAATTGAAACCTTAAATTCCATAAAGGTTTATTTTTTATTTTAAAAAATAAAATGCTCTCCCTTTTTAGGAAGAGTTTTTCAATGTTGGCAACACTTCTGAAATGTCAGAATTCCGTCGAATTATAAATCCTTTAAAAACGTAGAAAGAGTATACAATAGAATGCTGGATGCATGGAATTATTACTCAAACAGGAACGAGCTCTTCAAAATATTGTTATTCAAATTTGGACTTTATTTCTATGTGAATAAAGACTAAACACTTGAAAGTGCAAAAGTGTGCCGAGAGAGATAGCAATAACTGTACCTTTTATCCCTTTCCCACAGTGTTGCTACTGTTGTATATTTTATAATTTAGTAGTTATGAAACAACTATTGGTAGATGAAGATTTTTTATTATTGTTTATTTTAATTACTTTAACGCCCAAAATACCTAAATTGTTTTTTTTTCTAATAATTATAACATAAAATAAATTAAATTATCATGTCAGCCTACTATTAATAATTATAACACTATGATTTTAGGGTGAATCTACGCGGGGCTCGAATTGTATGTCCCGCGTGTTTACTCCGTAACCTATTAAAATTTATAAAAAATTAAGCAGTCATTCAGTTCTAAAATAAGTAAAGAAAAAGTTTTTAATAAAATTTGCGGCTGAAAACAAATGATTAAAAATTAATTAATAAAATATGCCTAAATTTTACGATTTTCGCCATGTCCGGAAAGCACTGCTGTTCGTTTAAATGATCATATTAAATCATTATATCTGTATTTAGGCCAAATTTTCTAATAAAAATGATGTACGTTTATAACACTTCCTATTACTAAAAAGAAAAATAGTTATCGGACTATTAAGTTCTCTAAATCTTGAATAAAAAAAAGTTCACAAAATTAGCGTCATTGGTCAGCGCGGTTCTTGTGTTCAAAATTATTCGCAATTTTGAGACAGAAGATGCCCCACTACGTAATTAGCCGACGCCCCGCCCACCGCCACAGTCGACCGACACACTCCACCGAGGAAGAACGTACGTTGTTAGCTCTGGTAAGTTTTTAAAGTTCATTCTACAGAATTTGTCACTTCGATAGTCATTGTATTTTCTCTATCCAAATTCAATTTATCTCCATTCCTACGTTCTTTTGTAACGATTTAGAATAAAGATATAACTGTTTAATAACGTATTCATACTTTTAGCTAGCTGCCACGATTCCAGACATGTTTCAGACTTGTTTTTATCAAATTCGTCATTTGTCTGAACATCATTGCTCTGAATCTTGATGAAGGTGACAATGACGCTGGTTGAGAATAATGATGAATGTTGTTTGTGGCAATGACTCGCGTTAAGAATAATGATTTTATTTCTCTTTACAGTAAATTATCCTTGAGATCGCCATGCATCTAATTTATTACGTATTGACCATAAACATTAACCGCAATCATCCCAATATAGCACTATATAATCACATTTTACAACACTTTGAAGTACTATTCGCCACCTACGAGGGTGGAGTATGCAAAGCATTATGTGAAGATTCAGCAGATATGAGAATATTTTATTCTTATCAGGAAAAATATGCAAATAATTACGAATACACAAACATTCTGACACAGGGAACCAGAGAGCAATTATTTAATTTGTACGAAATCGTAAATGACGGTGGCAATGTCTTGATAAATAACATAAGCAAGTTTGTTTTAAACTACTGAGATAGAGTGGCGCTTAAAAATAAATTGTTTACATATTTTGCAATTCACGTAATATTAAAGTTCTTACTGTAGAACATCTAATAAGTAGGCAGTAAAAGTAATCCATTTCCTAAGCTACGTAGTTAACTGTAGTAACACAGGAAAGTAGGTAGGTATTTGCATGGCATGTAGTATCTCAAATATTTCACGCATGTAGTTTGAGTAGGTACTAAGTATATTATATATCTCGTTATCCTAATTTATAACTTGAAATTAATTAAATATAATGTTGTACCTAATTACAAACTTTATTGAAATATCTGCGGTTCATAATCTTATGTATTCACTTTACTCTTTGTTGCAGGGTATTACATCTAACTTAGCTGATTTTGATTCGAGATATTTGGATTTTTGTTAAGAGTCTAGTAAAATTTCACAAAACAATTTAGGTAAGTTTATAGTTTGTGTCGGCTTATTAATTACTTACTGTGAGTAACGTATATTTTTATATTACAAGCTTTTAAGTGGGAAAACATTTTTAAACAAGCTTTTATTCCTAATTCAGTTAAAATTTTTAATTTAATTGTTAAAATTATTGTTAAATAGTTTTGTTATAAAGACGTAATTTGTAAGTTTTATTTTAGATCACTTAGTATTTATTTTGAAATAAAGGCTGAATTTGAAGACTGATTGATAGCGTAGAAAATAGATATAATAATTTATCGCATTGCCGAAGATGGCTCCTAAATCAAAGAAATATAAAGAAGAAAGATTGGCTTCTCCGAAAACTATTCTTTAAAATATGGATCAGAAGTACAATCATTTCACTTTGGTGGAAGTAGGCAGCAGGTAACGTTGCACACTGCTGTTATACATATACACACAATTATTCTGCTGGAAAAGTTACCCCACAATCTTTTTGTACTATTAGTGATTGCTTACGGCATGATGCTGCAGCTGTGTGGGCCCATTTGGTGCCCTTAATTGAAGAGGTAGTCAAAATAAATCCTTTTATTGACACCATACATTTCGTGTCGGATTCGCCAACGTCCCAGTACAGAAATAAGCACATTTTCTACATTATTACTCAAATTTGGAAAGAGAAGCTGGACACGGGAAAGGTGCCCCTGATGGTGTTGGAGCGACTTTGAAGAGAACAGCAGATCGTATGGTTGTGTTTGGAAAAGATGTAGGAACTAATAATGTAGAACTAACAATTCTGCGATTTAATTTTCAAATGTATCCAGGACGGCAATCTAAATGTGGTTCTCAGAAAAGTTGAAGGTAAAGACGTCGCATTAAAAGATAGCTTACTTCCAAAAAATTTAAAACCATTCAGGGGCACCTTTTCCGTGTACCAAGTTTTATGGAATAAATCTGCCTCAAAAACGACTGTTCGCAATATGAGTTGTTTTGACTGTGATGACCAAGAAGTTTGTGTACATGGCAAACATCTGGGGTATGTTGAAGATGTAAAGGAAAACGAACCAAATAGATCCGAAATATTACCTTTAAATCGAGAGAGTCGCGTCGTAGTTCTTTCCGATATAACAATTAAAAAGGCAAATGCCAACGTGTTATTTCCAAAACCATCGACATCAAAACAGACATATTTCTAAACAATGTAATATTTTGTTGATTCCAAAATTTATTAGTTTTTGGGCAGTGCTTCTGATTTTTTTTTACTGTAATTAATTTTGATCCTTAGGAAAGTTATCTTGATCAGAGATATATTTTTCATTATTGTTGTGTTAATTTTGATGTTGATTTATGTATCTGATCCCTTAGACAAAAGCCACACGCTAAGTTTTCCGCAGTCGTTCCGCAGAAAAAAATTGCTCGCTTTTGTCTGCGGGGCAGAGCATTGTTATGATTATGATTAAGTTCCAACATGTTACGTCAAACGATTGATATAAGTCTCAGGGTGTATATAATAGAAATACACTCCGGGACACATAGATCGAGCCACCCTCCACTTTTGGGTTATATCGTCCATAACTTTAAAAATATATTTTTGGACATCCAAAAAGTTTTTATGCAATTTGGTAGATGGCATATTTTTGTTTAGTCTGATTATAAATATGCCAGCTATAAAATTGCATAAAACTTTTTGGTCGACCAAACAGTTATTAAATGTTATGTGGCTCGATTAAGGTGTCAGGAAGTGTATATATTATTGTACCTAAATTTAAGGTTTATGGTCAATTAATGCAAAATATTAAATCAATGTAAAACAAACTATTTTTGATTATGATTATGATGATTATTTAGAATTTTTGGTCAATAAATGGCAAATTTTTTAATAAGTCTAAAACAAACGATTTTTAATATTATAAAGTACAGTATTATTATATATAAGTTTAGGGTTTATACTCAATCAAGGCCAAATATTTAAACAGGTGTAAAGGAAGAGCCTACAGTTAAGTTTTGCGCTACGTGTTCAAATATAAACTTATTACGTTTCTACCATTGAAGTTAACACATTATTTACGAGGTACGTGGTTATTTTTTATCACCCCGTATAATTTAAGAAACGCTTAAGACACACGTGCATTATTTTATAAAAAACAAAATTAAATAAAAACAATATAAAAAATACTGCACTAACTAGGTATTTTTTGTACCTATATTTTAGGAAATTATTTTATTTTTTTACATTTTTTATTAAATAATGGGGTGATAAAAAATTAACCGTGTATACCGTGTATTCTGACATATTTATGTAATTAAAGCAAATACTGCGTGTAGCTCTTGTAGGTAGTAGGTACTATGAACCAAATACTTATCTTTTTAAATTGCATCTTTTTTAAATTGCGTAGGTACTTAATAATTATGTTTTATCACTGTATTATAATTAAATTAGACTCCGTTAACTTTGGCTCATAAGATGTTACACTCGGTATAATTCAAATCATTTTGCTCTAAAAAGAATAAGTATACATATTTGTTACGTTTTGGAATAAGAAATTACATAATATATACAAAGTTAAAAACAACTGATTGTTTATAAAGATTAAAAATCATGTTTACTACCAAAAAATTTTGTCATTGTTATCAACGGCAGTCATTGTTCTTTACAGCAATATCATTTTCCTGATACATAATCATTATTCTGAACGTATTTTTTCTTATTTTATTAATATTTTATTGAATAGAGGTCGGATTTGTGTGCTTTTAGTATACAATTACTTAAAATCATAAAAACTATGGATCCTACATCGTTTTGAAGCTTTGCACGTGGGTGGATATAAAATCAAAAATGTTGATCAAAATTAACATTCTACGTAGATCCACCCTTTAAGTTCAGGAAATATTCTAGTGGGGTAGTATTCAAAAAATGTTATATTGCAACAACGATTCTTTGTCAATGTCAGTAATTTTCGTTGTCATTGTAGTAGGGTGACCACATAGTAATAAATATTATCGCAATTTTTAACATTTTTCAATAAAAGTAATTTATATTAGTTATTTATTGTTTAGCTTACACGATGCGATGTTAAGTTATTAGAAAAAAGAATTGGCATTAAAATTCTGTACAAGATATTGGCGAAACCACAAAAGTTTTAAATATTCTAATCTCGTGGATCTGTTTATCTACGCAAGAACGACGGCGCACCAGCACTTCGCATCAACACGGAGGCGGACATTAAAAATCTACAGTGTTGACTATATTTACAATATTCCAAAAACTGTTTATATATAATCGAAAACTATGTTACCACCCTTAGAGTTAAACTAAACATACACGAATATATGTACTTACACATAAAACTATTCATTGTTAGCAACACAAACATGTATCAATTTATAACACACGCATATACATATAAATATACACCACACACTACACTGAACACACTTAAAACACAATGTAACTCAAAAATAACGTTTCCAATCCAATCACTTACTAACACATATACACAATACATAAACACTAAATACAAGTTGACAAAAATCACAATCTTCACTTCGTTTTTCATATACTACATATTCTGTACTACATCGTTGTCGATGAGCACCCACAATCTATACACATTGTTTATATCTGGGAAAAAAATATGAATACGCAACATAATTATATAAGTCATGAGATTGACCAGGTAGACCAAATAACATGTACATATGCAGATTACCCAATGGCGGCCAAAAGTATCCTAAAAACAAATGAAGCTAACTCCTTGTGTATTCTATCTGTCAACATTAGAAGCATACATTGTAATTTAAATAGACTACTCATTTTCCTAACCGAGTTAGATATCCCCATCGATGTTATAGTGTTATCTGAATGTTGGTTAACTACTGATAAAGCCGTGCCAACAATCAACGGATATAATTCCTTTTTTAGTAGTTTTACTTTTAACCAAAACGATGGGGTCGTAGTGTATACAAAAACAAATCTGGAAGTATCTTGCGCTGAAGTAAAAATAAAAGACGGAAACTGCATATTAATAAAAATACAAAATGACATATCCATTATATGCACTTATCGACCTCCTTCTTTCAAAAATCCATCAAAATATATAAATTCACTGAACCATTTGCTTGAGGGTATAGCGACTAGGAATGTTATTTTGACGGGAGATGTAAACATTAATATACAACCAGACCACCTAGATGATATGGCAAGTGAGTATTTAAATGTTATGGCATTTCATGGTCTTAAGCAAGGTATACATAGACCAACGAGGCTAAATTCATGCATAGACCACTTCATGGTAAAAACCATATTTCCCTGCCACACAATAGTGTTTGGAGAATTCACTGACCATTCTCCAATATTGCTTGAAATGGATAAATCTGTTAGAAGGAAAACGTTAGCACCAATGATTATACGCAAAACTGATTATGAGATGGTCAAGAAAAATATTATGGAATTAGATTGGGACAATTTTTATAAGTATACAGATGTTAATTTCGCCGCGGAATATTTAATCAATAATATAAAGAATATAATTGATAAAAATACCAGTATTAATAAAGTACCTAACAAAATCAAGCCACTTAAACCCTGGATCACTATAGGATTAGTAAGATCAATTCGTAAACGAGATAAATTACTTAAAAAATTTAGAAAGTCACCGAATGATTTAAATTTAGAAATAGAATACAAAAACTATAGAAATACCTGTAATAGAATTTTAAAGTACGCCAAAAGCAATTATTATAAAAGTAAATTAAAAGAAGCAGAGGGAAACAATAAAAAAACCTGGAATATTATTAAGGAATTATGTAATATGGCTAAAAATAAAGACTCAAACACTGAATTACTTACTCTTAATGACAGTCCGAAGTTATCACTTGATCAGGTGAACCACTACTTTACAACTATAGGAAGTGATCTTGCTAACGTTACTCTTAATAAACTCGGTGAAACTGAAAATGACCTAGTAAATAAAACAAAAGACAAATGGTCACCGCTAAAGTCAATGTCATTTGTCCCTACAGATCCCTATGAGGTTGATAATATTATAGGAAAATTGGACTCAAATAGTGCATGTGGAGGTGATAAAATAACTATCCGATTCTTGAAAAAGTTTAGGCAATTATTAACCGCCCCAATTGTTTTCATATGCAACTTAAGCTTTACAACAGGTGTCTTTCCCTCTGCATTTAAAACAGCCATAATCTGTCCCATATATAAAGCAGGATCACAGAGCAACCCCTCAAACTATAGGCCAATTTCACTTCTACCAACCATGTCAAAAATAATAGAGAAGCTTGTCAACCGAAGACTTATTTGCTATCTAAAACAGATTAATGCACTGACAGAGAATCAGTATGGCTTTCGAGCTAAGAAATCCACAGAAGATGCAGTACTTAAATTGACCTCTCTCATCACTGAATATCTGGATAAGGGTGAGAGCTGTGTCGGAGTGTTTCTTGATCTCCAGAAAGCTTTTGACACGGTCTCGATTCCTATATTGCTTGCACGCCTGGAAAACTATGGTGTGAGGGGGGTTGTCTACTCCTGGTTTGCTGATTACCTGACAGATCGATGTCAAATTGTGAGGGTAGATAACCACTATAGTAATAGTGCACAATGTAGTTATGGCGTTCCACAGGGAAGCACCCTTGGTCCAACCCTATTTTTACTATATTTAAATAATTTATGTAAATTAGAAGTCCCGAGTGCTGATACCGTCATGTTTGCAGATGATACTGTTGTTTTATTTCACAAAAAAACATGGAAAGATGTTAAAAACAGAGCGGAAAAGGGCTTATGTTACATAACTTCTTGGTTGGAAGATAATCTTCTTTCGATAAATGCGCAAAAAACTAAGTTTCTTTGCTTCAGTAAGACTAAAGCCAATAGCCCAGATTGTAATCTAACTCTTAGATTACACATCTATCCATGTAATCGAAATATTCAACCAAACTGCAACTGCCCAACTCTTTCTCGTGTCCCGCTAATAAGATATCTAGGTGTTACAATGGACGACAACCTTCAGTGGAAACAACATTTAAGTATTGTATCAGCTAAAGCCCGAAGACTAATTTTTATATTTAAGCAGTTACGTCTGGCTGCAGATCGCAAACTCCTCTTATCAACATATAAATCACTTTGTCAATGCTTACTCACATATTGCATATGTGTTTGGGGCAACGCTGCAAAAACCCACATAATGCAACTTGAGAGAGCTCAAAGAGCCATTCTAAAAGTTGCATTGAATCTTCCCTATCGATTCCCAACTGAATTTTTGTACAAGCAAGCAAACGTTTCAACAATAAGAAAACTTTATATAACTTTAACATTGAGCCGATTTCATAGCAAGATAGTTCCACATATACCTCTAGACAAGAAAAAAAGAGTCCTCAAATATACAACCCCAACAACTCGCTCAAAATTAGCTAAACGACACTTCACATACGTAGCCCCTCGACTCTATAATAAAATACTCAAAACAAACAAAGAAATCACACATTATTGCTCAAAAAAATTTAGGAATATGATAAACAAATGGTTGGAACAGTTCACGTATGACAAGCTAGAAGAAATGTATTACGAAGTTACTAGTTTATCCTAGGATCTGTATATACACAAACACACAAACATACACAACATACCTAAACAAATAAACATGCAATCCTAAAGTCTATATACGCACACGCAGACACGCACACACATACACAAATACAAACACAACATGCATAAATAATATATCACGCATAACTTAACCATATTGTTTTAGTTTTTTCTTTTATTTTCTTTCTATGTTAAAAACACCTAGATTTTGTCGA
The DNA here is from genome assembly GCA_963935595.1 of Schoenobius gigantellus. Taxonomy (NCBI): domain Eukaryota; kingdom Metazoa; phylum Arthropoda; class Insecta; order Lepidoptera; family Crambidae; genus Schoenobius; species Schoenobius gigantellus. Next base: position 39,347,268 of record OZ012541.1, on the reverse strand, counting down.
ATCAATTGTATCGGGGGCTCCCTCTCATAACACAGGGCAACCTTATATGAGAGATGTTCATAACTTGCCATGCTGAAAATGTGTTTTTAATAAAGATATTTATTATTATTATTATTATTATTATTGTTGAAACAATTCGACTCGCAATGATGTGTTTTTAATTCTTTTCTTCTTAAAATATTACTCATTCTTTTACTAGGTATGTATTTAAATATCACAGGGAGATTTTAGTGTTGACTCATTTTTGACATGTTGACATGTTTGATTATCTGTTATGTGGCGGTGGGTTCAACATAATATACCGATTGGAAAAACCCATCTATTGAAAGACAATCATTGACATTCATTATTTTTTAAATAATTATTATATTAATAAAACCTATCTTGTATTGAAAAGCAGATATAAAATTCTTTTGCGCAACCCATTTTGAAATAATAGAATAGAATATAATATTTCTTTGTTGTACAACACCAACCAGCTTAAAGTCAACGTATAAATAATACACTCAACACTAATTGTACAAAGGGTGATGTACGATATAGTGGACTGTATTATAGATTATATAAAAAATGCGACAAATTCCTTTATGAACCAATTAATGTATAAAAACAACTCACCTGAATATTTCAGGACGCCAACTTAGCACAAAAGTAATGGTAAGAGATTCCTAGGGTTTACCTATTGCTGGATCCAGATGAGTTCTTCCTATTCCACTTCTAATCAAAACTAAAGTGCTATGTTGTTTTACAAATAAATTAATGGTGAATTGATTAAAAACGATATTAATTAAGATGACGATAATATTATAAATTACTGGATTTACGATGGTATACGACAAAATTATATTCGATAAACGACGACAACGATAATTCGAAAGGAAGTTCAGAAAGCAAGTAAGTTTAAATTGTCAACTGTAGCTCATTTTATTCAAAATTCGCGATCTTTTTTAAAAAGTGTTGCCACTACAAAATATTACTAAAGATAACGAAAATATCAATTTTGAACAGGTGACCTTGTCGCTTAGAGCATTCATACGGGAGACGGCAAGGCTGGGTGAACCCCTCTGCCAATTTACGCTGACCATATGACCATACACGTTATATAAAACTAGTTGACGCGCGGCCGTTGCCATTTGGTGTCGTTTTTGTGTCGCACTAAGAACTCCAAAAAAATGGTTAATTGTGCAGTTTCCTCTTGCAAAAGGCGATCCAGCTACTCAAATCTTCGAGATTATGGCGTTTCCTATCACATTTAAGTATAAAATATACATTACCGTGTTTCATTTGTTTACAATTTTGAAGTAATTTTTATGCCGTTACGATAGAAAAATACAATGGTACGATGGTAGCTCAACACAATACACGGGCATTATATTATCTGTGACACGGGCATTTGCTTAGCGCTGGGACAACGTGAGTGAATGATGCTAATTCATATTTTTATTTATCATTCATTCACTCCGGAGTTTGTTTATTGTTTAACCAGATATAAGATTAAAATAGAAATTTAAGTGGAATTTAATTGAACAAAAAAATATCAAGAAAATATTACTTATAATTTTGCTTCAACTTTGCTTTATAGATTAAAAAAACTTTTTCTATACAATATACTTACTCTAAACAATTTTTCAACTGCGTCTCACTTGATTTTAAGCCTATTAAATAATCTTTATTGGTATTTTACAAAATGCAATGTAAGTTAACCCCAAGAGATGGCATCATCACTCATGTTTACTCTAGATAGAAAAATGTCATATAATGTCCTTTTAATTTTATGTTGTAGTTGAGGTCATAAGTACAAAAAAAATTGTTATTGTTTTTGTACTTTTAGTTTTTTTTGAAAGGCTGAAAAGATGCAAAATGTTCATAAACTCTCAAGAATATTTTATTCAACTGTACTTCTATTTAATTTTCGACTGCCAGACAGCAGACAAAATAGAAAAACTATTGTTTGCGGTCACCGTTAACCGCGTTTTCGTTTCGTTTCCGCGTTGCATTCACACAATAAAGCTTTTTCTACTTATTTTAGTGGCTTTGAAGTTTGTACGGCCAATGTCAACAAAAACACTTTCAACGTCACGTTATGACAAATTAATAACATGTCTATATGTAAATAAAAACTTTTATAGTAGTAAACATCTACTAAGCTAAAATGGTAGAACTAACGCCACATACGTGTAGCAAGGAATTTTATGTTTACTTTATGTTTATTTTATGTTTCACATTTTTTGGTGCAACCTAAATGAAAATGCCCGATATCGTCCCAAGCGTTATAACACGTTGGGCCCTATCGCAAATGAAAGGTTTTCTAAAATACTAACTTTATTTGTATGGCAATAAGTGCTATCAAATTACTACCATACGAGCAAAGCTAAACGAAAAAGTACTTACCTATTAAACATGTTTATAACTATGCAGATATATAATAAAATCAGAAATTAGTTCTTGGTATACTTATTAACAATTCTCACGTAAAACATCTAAGACATTCACGGTATAACTGCACCCCGCGCTAACTTGTTTCGACGTGTTCAGATAGAAGCGTGGCGGAAGTCAAGTCACACTAGTCATTGTTTTGATTGCACTCCGGAGTGTCGTTCTGTTATTTGTTTACTGACTTCATGGTACCTTTATTTTACTTTGACCGTGACTAATTACTTAACGTATTTTAATGTAAATAAACCAGTTACATTTATCATAGTGTGTGGTATTCTACCAGTCAAGCCCTTTCATTTGATACCCATATTAAGAGAGTGGTGAAAAATACGTAATCCACCATTTTTGTGGCGGCGGCCATCTTGGATCGATAGTCAGCAAACATAGCTAAGAACACTCCCGACTAATTCACCTTTCAAACAAAAAAGAAAGCAAAATCAAAATCCGTTCACCCGCTCGGGAGCTACGATGCCACAGACACACACACACAGACACGTCAAACTTAAAATCAGAAATCAACGCGGACAATGTCGTGAGCAGAGAGCTAGTTTGAGTAGAGAGCTAAAGTCTGTTCCCCGAGAGCTGATAAAAATTATTATTACGCATCGGAGCGCTTACTGGGTTTCTTTAACTGAAAATATATATTCTCCCGTCCTCACCAAAACATTATACCTACGCCTATGACTGAAAATATATATTTATTTCAGTCGATCAGCTAAACATCAAGTGTGTAAAGAAGGTGCGTAATAATAACGGCGATACTTCTCTACTTCTCATTTATTTAGATAGTACGAAAGATTAAATTAAATAGGCAGTCGCTAAACAGTGCGCACGTAGCTCGCTAGAGGCTAGATGTTGAAGTCTGGCGGAGGGGGTCTGCAAGCGGAGTCGTTGCGACCCGCTACCCGCGGCCCTCCCGCCATTGTCGCCCGTGGTTGGTGACGAGCGTTAACATTCTCCCCCCCCTTGAAAGAACTGCTTTCAAGACTCCTGGCCGTCGAAGATCAGCGGACACAATCGGGAGATAGCTCGTCGCAGTTGTCCCTTCTTAGTCTTCACATCGACGACCCGAGTGATGCCATCTTCACCGGGATATAGCTTGGTTACGCGTCCCAACAGCCATTGTAATGGTGGTAACTGGTCATCCTTGATCAGCACGACGTCGCCAATTTGGATATTGTGTCCTTTGGTACGCCATTTAACTCGCTGCTGTAGATCAGAAAGCACCTCCTGTGTCCATCTTTTCCAAAATTGATGTCGCAATGCTTCCAGTAGCTGATAGCGATTAACTCGAACTGGTTCGGAGACTGTGGTAGGATCCGGTAAAGTAGTCAGAGGACGCCCAATAAGGAAGTGCCCAGGAGTAAGTGGGGTTAGATCAGCGGGATCCGTGGAAAGACATGATAATGGACGAGAATTTAAAATTGCCTCAATTTGGTGAAATAATGTGGAAAGCTCTTCATACGTTAGGCTAGTGTTACCCGCAATACGTCGTAAATGGAATTTAGCAGCCTTAACGCCCGCCTCCCAGATTCCACCGAAGTTAGGCGAGTATGCAGGACTAAATTTAAAATTAATATGGTCATGCACTGCGCACGCACCGATAGATTGGTCATTTTGACGAATAAATTTGGCAAGTTCATTGCGTGCACCTACGAAATTTCTGCCGTTATCGCAGTAAATGATTCGAGGTTTGCCTCGACGGGCAATAAATCTACGCAAACATAGAATAAATGCATTGGTACTAAGTTCACTTACGACTTCCAGATGTACGGCCTTTGTAAAGAGACACACAAATATGCATAGGTAACATTTAGTAGTACGTGATCCACGGCCCTTGCGACTAGACACTAGAAACGGACCTGCAAAATCGGTTCCACACGTTTCAAAAGGTAGCGCTGGAGTGACACGAGGATGAGGTAAGTTGCCCATCAAAGGCTGAACAGCTTGAGCCTTAAATTTTTTGCACGTAATACATTTAAAAATAGTTTTAGAACTAAGTGCTCTGCCACCAATTGGCCAGAATCTCTCGCGTATAGAGCTTAGCAATTGCTGCGGTCCACAATGAAGAAGTCGCAAATGTTCACTTTCAAATAAAAGCTTTGTAAAAGTATGCTTTGAATCAATTAAGACGGGATGAATTTTACCGTGGGAACAATGAGATGCATTTTGAATACGACCTCCCACACGAATAAGACCATCTTCTAAATAAGGATTCAGCGATAAAATTGATGATTTTGACTTAACGGATTGGTTTGTTTTTAATGAATGTATTTCTGTAGGAAAAGAATCACTTTGCGATTGTTTAATAAGAACAATTAAAGATTGCTGGAGCTCATAAGTGGTAAGTCCGTGTTTTAATTTATTTACGGTATTTCTTTTACAATTTTTAATGAAACGCAGAGCGTATGCCATTACTCTTTGTAGTTTGCTTAACTTTGAATATTTTTCAAACGGTACGATATTTTCAAGACATTGAATTTTAAGTGTAATTTTTGTTTCAGGTAACTCAACGCAGGAGAAAGCAGATGGAGGCCAAGACGCTTCTGGTTTCCCCAGAAAAGGAGGACCATTCCACCACAGAGAACTACGATGAAGCTGCTGCGGCGTTACACCACGAGATGCCAAATCAGCTGGATTGACATCGGTAGGTATATGTCGCCATAATGCTGGATCTGTTAACTGACGTATCTCTTGAATACGGTTACAGACAAATGTTTTAAGAGTTTTGGGTGGAGTTTTAAGCCACCCCAATACAATTGTTGAATCAGACCAAAAGAAGGATTTTGAGACTGGGACTTTGATTGACTGTAAAATCTTAGAATATAACCTGGCACCAAGAAGTGCCCCTAGCAATTCCAAACGTGGTACAGTCATTTCAGGTTTCAACGGCGCTACCCTAGATTTTGCACACAGTAATTTTACTTTATTGTTCGACTTTATGTAGATGCAGGCAGCGTACGCCTTTTGAGATGCGTCCGTAAAACAATGTACTTCAACATTACCCGACTCTGGTGTAATGACACATCTAGGTATCTGGATGTTCGATAAATACGAAATATTATTAAAAACTGATTGCCACAAAACCCTTATCTCATTGGGCACTGGATCGTCCCAATCAGATTTTAAGCGCCATAGCTCCTGCAATACGATTTTTGGGGTTATTGTGCATGCGGACAACAATCCGAGTGGATCAAACAATTTACTTGAGGCGGATAGTATGTTGCGTTTAGTTAATTTTGCTGGTAATTCAGACTGTGAAGAAAATTGAAGGATATCAATGGTGGGTGACCATTTCAAACCGAGCACAGTAGAATCCTTGGAAAAGTCTTGCGACTGATTATCTATATGAATATCCTTAAATATTTCTGGAACATTTGTACGAAACTTTCGTAGTGGAAAACATCCTTCATTTAATTTGTTTATTACACCTCCGACTATGAATTTTAGTTTATTTTTTGCATTACACCCTGTAATTAAGTCATCAACGTAAAAGTCGTGACGTATCACGTTAGCAATTGAATCATTTGGACATTCATCTGCAAGTTGAAATAAACAACGTGTACTCAAAAATGGAGCTGAAGCAGTACCGTATGTTACAGTATTTAATTGAAGTATCCTTAACGGTTGTGACTCACTGTCGCGCCAGAGTATTAGTTGCAAGTGGCGCTGACTTTCATCAATGACTATCTGTCGATACATTTTTTCTATATCGCCTGTGACAACATAAATATTCATACGGAACCGTATAAGAATTGAAAACAAGTCATCTTGTATTGTTGGACCTACAAGCATGAGATCGTTTAGCGATTTGCCAGAAGAAGTCTTAAATGACGCATTAAATACGACTCTGAGCTTAGTTGTTTCGCTTTGTTCGCGCAAAACAGCATGGTGCGGTATATAGTATCCAAATGTAGGACGAGATACCTCAGACAAATGACCCAACTGTTCATATTCCTGAATAAATTCTGAGTAACTTTCTATAAGACTCCTTTTATTTAAACTTTTTTCTAAGTTATAAACACGTTTACAAGCGACAGGGAATGATTCCCCGAGTAATTCCTCTGGATTTCCACGTAACGGAATCTTTACACAAAATCTTCCATCTGAAAGACGTTTTTGGTTTTTAATAAAGTGAGCTTCACATAGCTCTTCTTCTTTGGACAATAATTTTGAGGACTGTGGAAGCTCCTCAACTTCCCAAAATTTGGCAAGAGAATCCTTAATCTCTTGAGAAAAATTACACTGTAAGCTATGATTAGCTTTAAGTTTACCTCTTATAGGACCAGCCACTAGCCAGCCAAATTTAGATTCCTGTAGTGTTGGTAGATTTGGACTTAGTCTAATTTGGTTAGACAACAGTATGTCCCAAAATACCTCAGCCCCCAACAATACCTGAATTTCTGAAGGTTTGAAAAAACTTGTATCTGCCAACTGAATATTAGAAGGTATCTGCAATTTAGATACATCAATTGGCACATTTGGCAAACTACCAGTAATTTGAGGAACAATCAAACAGTCTACGTTAATAGAAAAATCATTCGTACGAGATTTGACTTCAATATTACACATTTTTACTATACTCGTAACAGCATTATTGAGACCGCAAACTGTAATAGAATTAATTCGAGAGCCAGAAATATTCATCATTTCTTGTGTTTTTTCAGAGATGAACGACGACTGGCTCCCGCTATCAAGTAAAGCTTTAGCAGGGAACGTTTTATTTGTGTTTACATCTACCAAGAGCACTTCGGCAGTACACAACAAAACTTGATTTGGCACCATTGCGGACAACGTAACACTGGACGACGAAGATTGATTTGCAGGATTTTCTGAAGCCATTGGTAAGTCAGAAGTATCAATGCAATTATGCAACAATGAATTATGTCTTTTTTTACAGGTTTTACAAGGACCCAACCGACACACTGAGACATGATGGCCAGAACGAAGACAATTTATGCAAATTTTATTTTTTGACACAAAAGCAATTCTATCGTTTAATGACATTAACTTAAATTTATCACAGACATGAAGCAAATGACTTTGTTTACAAGCAATACATTTCTTTAAATTAACATTGTCGTTCGTATTAATAAATGATTTTGTATATTTATTACATATTTTTATTGTACCTTTTTCAGATTTAGGTGTGTCAATACGATTGTATTGTATAGTTTCTAATACGTCAGCACGGCCACGAAGAAATTCAAAAAAATCGACCAGTTTGGGAGACACTTCTAAAGTGTTTCTGTGTTCTTCCCATCTGCGACACGTAGCGTCATCTAGTTTAGATGACATAATAGAAATTATAATTGTATACCAGTGCTGTACCGGTTCACCCAAAGTTTCTAAGGAACGCAAATGTTTCGAATAAAAATCCACCATATATCGAATAGATCTATAAGATTCTTTGGGAATGGATTCAAAATTAAACAAAGCCTTTACGTGATTGTTCACCAATATTCTTTTGTTATTATAACGATTACATAGGGTAGTCCATGCTAATTCGTAATTTAAAGACGTAAAATTAATTGATTTTATTACGACCGCAGCGCCGCCCTCCAGTGAATTACGCAAGTAGTGAAATTTACTTATGGCAGGTAAAGACTCATCATTGTGTATCAATGACTCGAATGTGTCTCGAAATTCCAACCACTTCAAATGATTTCCATCGAATGTAGGCAAGTTAATTGTAGGTAATTTAACATTTGATTGGTTATGATGACAACATGAAGCTGAACCATGTACGGATCCATTATTGTGATTATCAATATCAGACTTTTGAGACCTTCCAAAAGTCTCAATAATGTTTTGGGCTACAGCTATAAACTTGCAAAAGTTGGACTCAATAAGATCACGTTCTACCATTTGTGAATCAATATCCAATGTGACACGTTCTATTTTGTTTTGGACAATATCAAACACAGGCAGCAGCTCCTGCATTCGAATTAATTTCAATTGCAATTCTCCTATAATAACTGCATCCAATTCCTTTATGTTAATTTTATTTATGTTCTCAACATATTTTTGAAAAACAGTAAGTCTACCTTTGAGCGTACCTCTTTGATGAATTAGCTCTTTGAGTGTCTCTTTAGAATCAGCCTTAGACTCGGAATCCGACATTTTTAATAATAATTATTACAGGAGCAAGCAATGAATAAATGTAATTGCCAAAATTAATCAATAAACAACGATAAAAATATTAAGTTATCAAACCATGAAAGGCCGCCCGCAATGTACTTCGAAGCAGCAACGGACTCGTAACAACCCGGCAACTGACCACCGATCGAACATGCGAAGTGCGCGTGAGTCACAATGACTTGAAATGTTTATGCTTGGCGGTCGATGTATGTTGATTGATAATATTAGCTCGCTCAAATGCAACTCGGCGGAATCCAGAAGTCGACCGTTGTGACAGCGAACCTGGAATCGTCAGTAGTATTTTCTTTAATGACAGTATATTGAAATTTGTCGGGTTGTACAACTGACGAAAAACAAAATTTTACAACTGAATATCATTTTTAAGTTAAATATTACTTTCAAATAAAAGCACTTGAAATAAGAATATTAATAAATACTGTTTTTATATACGGCAAATAGTGATGTAAGTTACTAACATTAATAAGTAAAAATTAGGTAACCTAGGACTTAAAGTCTTAGCACTATTATTGGTATTTTTATTTGGATTTAGCCTTAACGAAGTGTGGTAAGCTACAACTGTACCAACTGACAGCAAAGATAGGTAGCTTAGGGCTTAACAACTAAACCTTAGCACTTCATTTATAAATGCGAGCTATGAATTGGGCTTGATTTAGCAACCTAGAAATTACAAAAAGGCCTTTAACTAACACTTTCGTACATACGATTTATAAATAAAAAATTAATCGGAAGCAACGATTTGATTTTGAAAAGAATGAGTTATCGGGAGGTTAAATGTGGGTGAACTTAAAACAAATTGGTTACAAATTTTTCAAAAGGCAATTTTAAATACAGTAATGTAAAACACGCGTAAGAATAATACTAAAATTGGGCTTACTTCCCTTTTGTAGCACCAAAGACGACAATTACCCTTTCCTTCTATTCCTTCTCCGTGTTTTATTTGCGTTCAGTTCCTTCCTTAATTCAATCACGTCGGGGTCACCAAATGTAAAGAAGGTGCGTAATAATAACGGCGATACTTCTCTACTTCTCATTTATTTAGATAGTACGAAAGATTAAATTAAATAGGCAGTCGCTAAACAGTGCGCACGTAGCTCGCTAGAGGCTAGATGTTGAAGTCTGGCGGAGGGGGTCTGCAAGCGGAGTCGTTGCGACCCGCTACCCGCGGCCCTCCCGCCATTGTCGCCCGTGGTTGGTGACGAGCGTTAACAAAGTGAAATTGCTGTATTTGACACAAAAAACTAATTAAAGCATTTTAATAATAATTGGTGGGCCTCGCTTTGTACTAATTTAAGAAACCCTGTCTTCACTGTATTTTTATCAACTCTAGCCGAACAGGGAATAGTAATAAAAATACAATTTATTGTAACATTTCAATCATTCACTCACGACGACCCAAATAGTTACTTATTCTTTGTGTCACATCACTAGGGACATTCATTCTTTGTGGTGGGGCGATTGCGTAGATACACGTTAATTTGTCGATGTGTGTGTGTTTCTTCATTGTAGGGTAATATTTTCATAGTGTGTGTTCGTAAACATAAGAACAATGTCTATGTAAGTGTGTTCTACATTTTCTTAGTGTGCGTGCGTGTTTACCTCGCCTCCCGCGAAAAGTGGCAGAAAAATTTACACTGCGATTTGTTGCGTACCGCATCCATAGGTTAAATGATCTAAGCCTTGTCGCTAAAAGCGATCTCTTCCTTAACAATCGTGATTATTAAGCATATTATGATATTCAAAAGCATCTTTCAGGTTGAATGTTGTTTTTAAGAAAAAATCACTATTTTGTAGAATTTGTGGTCACAAATTTACGAAAGAGACAAACGGTACAGTTATTTATCTCTCGCTCGGCACACTTTTTTAAGCAAGAGCTCATTCCTGTTTGAGCTTAGATAAAGAATGAATAGATAGGACGTGACCGTATACCCGTAAGGGACAGACATAGATGACGTCATACCTGCCTAAAGTAGATGGGTATACCAGTGTTGCTTTAAGTTTTACCCTACTTTATGTTTATAGTGGCTTTTACCACTATAAACATAAAGTAGGGTTGATTGATCTACGTATTTTTTTTGAAACATTTTAATGAGCGCCCCTCGCTCAATAATATGTCTCAAAAAATAAAAGTGGGAGGAAGTTGCGATTTTTTTTTATTGAATTCTTCATTCAACCTTCGCCGCAGTCTAAAGTTATTTACACTTTTAAATAAAACTACACTTTTCGGATTTTCTCGAGTATATTTCGTTTTAAAACATTTTACTATTATTTATTTAAGCTATTATGTAAACATTTTTTACAAATATAAGAAAAAATATTAGGAATCATCATCATCATCCACACGCGTCCACTGCTGGACATAGGCCTCTCCAAGTGCTCGCCACTGAGCACGATCCGCGACCACTCGCTTCCAGCTTTTGCCAGCTAGGTACCTTGCGAAGATCGTCGCTCGATTAAGAATACAGCGGGCAATAATCATTGTTTTTTCTTTATCTCTGCAGTTTATTTAAAATCCAATATTTACACATTTACTAAATATTTGTGAAGATTTAGAAAATGTATAATATAAAATAAACATTGTCTATTTAATTTCTCGCTGATTGTTTCAAACCCAGCATTTGAAGCCGCATTTTTCTCTTTCGGGGCGTATTCAAATTTGAACCGAAATCCAACACCGATGCGTCCTGAAACAATATGTATACAGGTTAAAAATAAAAGCAGGTTCTAATTTTACAACAGTAAAATTATTAATTAATAAATTTTTAAACTGTATCTGTACTAATGGTCAGACTTGTTATATTAATAGAAAATGACCAAAATCAAACCATTAATAATATGTTTGGCCATTAATAATTTGTTTGGTCGGAGCGTCTCGGTGGCGCTGTGGACTCGGCACTTGTCTTCCAATCGGGTGGTCAGGGTTCGAGACCCGCCATGTACCAATGTGTTTTTCGTTTCGAATTTCATATGTACATTTATCCGACGCTCCTACGGTGAAGGAAAACATCGTGAGGCAACCTGCATACATCTGCGAAGAAATTCAATGATGTATGTGAAGTCGACCAATCCGCACTGGGCCAGCGTGGTTGACTAAGGCCTATCACCCTAACATAGGGTAGGCTCGAACCCCTCGGTGGGGACGTATATGAGCTGTGGTGATGATGATGATGATATCAAAATAGTAGAAAAGGATTTGGTACCTACCCTACCCATGTTAATCCAAAACTGTAAAATAAAATTCGAAATCCCCCATAAAAATAGTTGGGTTTGTGAAAAATAAATTTAGGTTTTGGCTTGATGGGTATGTACCTTGTAGATATAATATGTATAAGTTACTGATCTGTAAAAAAAGTTTAGGAATAGCACCACTCCTAAGAAAAGTGCCTTTTTTGTTTTTCTGAATCCACTGTTGTTCAAAATGCTTAGAACACATTCGGGTATGCTTGGTTGGCTGCCAATTCAATCGACCAGTAGCTTTAACCCAACTGGTTTCGAGTAGTTATCTCCGAAGGAAATCTGTTAAATACAGACAAACAAGCAAATGGAAAGTCTCACTTCAAAAGAATTAACTTTGTTATCTAAAATGCTCAAAATTTTATACTTAAATATGTCAATATTAATGTAACACAGAAACTAATATGTGAGTTCCCTTTCACGTAACAAATTACCTACGAATCAAGGAAAAATAGTCGTAGCGTAACTGGTATCATTATAACCCGGCAAAATGTTATACGCGTTGGCTGTATACGTGGCCATATTGTATGGCGACATTCCTAGCTTGTTAGGTTAACAGTAACCTTACTACTTTGTTTGAAATTTCATGTTTAATCCCATAATATGATTGAGAACCATAGTAGAATGATAAAATATTGCAATATAACTTGTATTTATAATTTAAAAAATAGTTTTGGAGCTTTTTATTGACACAATTTAGGTCTTACCTGTAAAAGGTTATATTTTCCTGTTTTCTAGCACTATCACTATTACAACCTAAAACGGAGCAGTGCACCATGATTTAAATGTTCAAATAGTTCACAATTACACTAATTAAAGTGTTAAATAATTACACAGTAAGCTATAATTCACACAACAAAATTCTTCCACGTATTTGTTTAGCACCATACGCTGGTGATAAACAATCCCCACTACCAGTTTCACCTATATACGGTGACAAGGACAAAAAAAAATGATGGCATCTTCTTCTTTCCTTTGGCAATGTGTATAAGTTTATCTCTTTTCCTCGTGTTTGACGGCTTTTATAGCCCATCTATTTCATTCTATATCTATGTGTTTGAGTAATAATTCCATGGCTGGATATTTGTTTATTCACTCGCACAAAAAAGAGACGAAAATATTGAATTGCATGCGTAAAAACGAGATAGACTTCCGCATTTTTTGTCCCTCGTCGCATGCTGGTTTTTTTCAAGGTCATGGTCAGCACATCATGATCTAAACAAACCCTGCGTTCCAGATAAAGCACTGCTACTTTCTGAGGCTAACATCTGATGTTAGCCTCGTTTTGCGTTTCTTTTAAGAAATGTTGACATTTTTAGCCGCGCTAAAGCCGGGTCCGCAGCGCCAATTTTTTAACAAAACATGTTAACAAAACATGTTAGCAAAACATGTTAAGAAAAACAGCCAGTCCGCTGCGCCAATTTTCTAACAAAACATGTTAACAAAACATGGCGCCTGTTTTTAAAATGTTTTTGTCATTATTTATCAAGAACTAAAAATTTATGATAGGTTCGGTATAATCTATTAATGTAACATCCCACAGCACCGGTCTCTCTCTTATTAGATGTATTAAAAACGAAATATTGTCTTTAAATCACTCAAAAATAAACCAAAGAGCCTTCAAGCGATACGTGTTCCTCTAGTGAGCGCTAACAAAAAATGCTTAGCTTCCCCTCCCGCAGGCGAACGCGGGGGATGTTATCCATTCGTCGCGGAAAACATGTTATCGTATTTTTCTAACAAAACTGTTAAACCACGCCCCTAATCGGTTAACTAAACAATGTTTTCGTGTTTACAAACATGAAAACATGGCGCAGCGGACCCGGCTTAATTGTTACAAATGAAACGCAAGGTACTGATTTTTCGTGCTGAATTTTGACACCTCACCTACTTAGTCCAGCCACTTAAAATTTTTAATAATATAAATCAGAATCGACTACTTAATACTATAAATATCTTTCAATATTTTTTTTAAGTCCGCTGAAGATCCTTTTTGATTCATGAAAAAAAGATTCCAAATGTCAAATTTGAAAGCTGTCAAAAAGTGGTATCAGAGGACCCATCTATCACAAACTAGGTAGGTATATAGAGATACTACCCCTTGGGTATATGTGTTCTGTGGATACTACGTATCCATCTATCTATTAACATGGGTATTTGATGCTAGCATTTCGTGTTAAAAATGCTTAAATGAAACGCATGACAACCAGCAAGAAAATCTAGCATCACCGGCTAATGAAACGCAGAGATGCTAAAAATGTTGGTATTATTTATGGCTAAAAATGCTTATCTGGAACGGGCCGAAAGTTTGATTAAGTTTGACGAATTTGCTATTTTTTCCTGAAATTCGACTGAAGAATGGTGCGGTGTAGTGTTTTAAGGTGCAAAAGCGACAGTGGGACGAAAATTGAGGGATTGTCTTTTCGCTTGTAAGTAATTGAAATATTTACTTTATTTGAGTTATCATACCGAGGTTTCACTTGCTGATGTGTATAACCAATTTACATAGTTCACCCTGACGTGTTTCTAAGATAAAATCAGTGTGTATTACATATTTTATAGGAAATTGTCTACATAACCTCAAACCTCAGGTTGGCCATCTTTTTCCGTAAATATTACCCCTTATGAAGGGTATATAATACGCTGTAGAAATAAATGCATTTAACATGACTATATTATTATATAATTAATTACCTGGAAACATAAAAAAATTGAAGGGAATCCTTTTAAAATAATATTATTAAAATATTTGTACGAAAAATGTTTTAATAGTATAAAATAATATTTAGGTAGGTACACTGAATAGATTTGATAAGTTAGTAATTTTCATATTATCCAATATTTGCATATCTGTTAGCTGGTGGGTCACATGTGCCTATTTAAACTGAACATCTTGTAATATTGTCGGCAAATAAAGATTTTGTATTTATATTACCAATAAAACTAAGTTGCTATTTCTGTATGAAAGCTTATTATTAACAGCACCGATGGTTTACTGTTGACAACTTAGGTGATCTGTGGGCACTGTGATGCACAAATAAAGTGGGTTTAATTCCTAGTCAGTATATATCATAGATAGATAAGAATATGTACTAATGAACTAAAATACAAATCATATGTTTATCCATTGTCAAGTAGGTAGGTATGTGTTAAACTTACCTTGGGACTAGATGGAGCTGTCTATATTAATGTTTATTATTATAAAGGTTGATCTTAACCCATTACCGCCCAAATCGAAATAAAACATTGAAATAATTTTTCACTGTTATTATATTGACTAATAACATGTTTATAAAGGGGTTTTCAAAGAAAAATAAAAAATATATTTATAGGGTGGGAGATTAGATGGTGTACACGGCCGTGTACAGTGGGCGGATTAGGTATGGAAACTTCCAAAACATGGGCGTTCCACACACAAAGTTTTCAAACATAACTGGCAACGCCAACGACCTTGGTTATGACAAATAACACATCGCAATGGATTCACAATGCGCTCTGGGTTGTGTCCATTATCTGTTCTTACTAAACCCTGTACAACTGACGAGCTCTGGCGGCTTTTTGGTTTTGAAGTCTTCAGGTATGTTCGTGCGACCGCTCTTCTGAATGTTAGTTGGTCCATATACTCATTTACTGTGTCCTCAGATTTACTGAGTAAAACATGAAGTCGCCAAGCATTGGACATAGCATATCGAGCAAGAAAGTGAAAATTACCCACCACCATTTTTTCCCCTTATTGCTACCCGGTACAGAGCAATGGATTGGTCCATTTGGTCAACTCCACCCATGCCTTTGTTGTAGTTTATAAATAATCGGGGTATATTTACATCTACCTTCTGTTTTTTGATGTTGCACCACCTTTTCACCTTTACTAAAGGCTCCACATTATCGAAATTTGACCTCATTGTTACAACATTGTTGTCTTTCCAGCGTACAATGGTTATTTCATTGGTTTTATTAAATCTGAATAAAACAAATTATTTCATTGGTTTTATTCAGCCCTCAGTTGTTTCTTCATAACTTTTATAGCAGTAACTGGACATTTTTTTGTTCTATTTTCGCGTATCGTACCCGTAGCTCTATACCCTAATAGACGTAAATCACGTAGCAATTGATAGTTAGTGAAAAGTTATCAAAATATACAATATGCTCATTTGGAACTATCGGCATCTTTTCCAGTAAAGATTTTACTACTCTTGCGCCAAGTGTGTCTTCGGATGGCACTGCAGACTTGCCACAATATATGTCAAAAGAGTAACAAAAACCATCTGCGCTTGTTGCAGGCAGCCCAATTACGATACCCAAATCATACAGGTTTTCCCATGATATATTGTTTAGCAGGATGAACGCCAAAATATTTGCTCATTAACTCCTCTATGGACAAATTTTCATGGAAAATCCCCCACTGGCAAGAGTTTCTCTGTGTAAGATCGCACAATCTTCTCACTTTGAAACATCCTATCATTTGATCCTGCAGCTTGGGAATTATCAACAAGGTGTAGATTTCGCTTGATTTCTAAAAATCGATTACGAGACATGCAATTTGTGACAAATGGAATACCAAGATCTTCATCTAAACTCCAATAAGCACGCTCATTAGGCAATTCATGATATCCAGATAACAGTAGAATTCCTATGATTTTTTTCAGGTAAGCATTATTGAGGTCAAAGTCATGTCTATTATTTTGACCTGCATACAAGACACTGTTCTGTGTTATCAAGTTCATAACATCACCATCAAATATCTTTTCGAACAATGTAACAGGAGTACTATTTTGCAATACCTCTATGATAGTTTTTGGTCTTTTATGAACAATGTCGGTGATTTCATAGGTTGTACTATATATAGGTAGCGTTTTTCTCGACACAGGTACATCATAGTCGCTATTCCTCTTTGGAGGTCTGGCATAGTTGGCTAGGGGCTCATCGTCGCTATCCTTATCGCTGTCCGAAATATCGTGGGCTGGCTGGCGTGGAGCTAACTCAATGGTACCTGGCACGTCCCTCGGAAGTGTTGACAAAGTAAGATCGTCATCATTTCCTTCTTCTTCGTCTGTTACCACAGCCGGTTCTGGGGGTATTATCGCCATATCAAATTCCAAGTTATCATTTTCCTGTTCCAATATGGCTTCTATAGCTTCATCAAGGCCGGAGTAATTGTTAAAGCAAGTAAAAACGTTTCTTTTCGCCATTTTCGATACTTTGTATCAGTTGCAAGACAATAACAAGAATAGTATAGACCTGCCGTGTACAGTTTATAAATACTACGTTTCATACACGATGATTGATTCTAATTATTAAAAATATAGTTATGTAAGTTAGAATAATAATCAATTCTTCTATCTAATCTCTAAAATAATGAAAAACTCACCTATTTATAAATTAAAAATATAAACAAATCTTTTCTTATCACTCACAAATACAATCACTTTTACAAAGTCAAATAAGTCACATTTATTTTCGCGCCACCCTCAAAATTTTTCTTTTTATAAATAACTAGTGATGTGTAGTTCTTTTAGCATAAGTTACTTACCGGTAAATCATAGACAATATAGGCGAAAAAAACTGTTAAATGAGTGTACACAAGCGTGTACGGCGGGCGGTAATGGGTTAAATATAACTTACAGGTTCCCTGAAAGCCCACAGTTGCGCTATTTATGGATTACGGCTACCAGGAGAATCAATTGGGAGCCAAAACCTAGTTCCAGAATGTGTTGTCAACACTTTGACAGAAAACTTTTAATGAAAAAAGGCAATAAAACATACCTTCATCCCGAGGCTGTTCCAATTGAGGTAAAATTAACATTTTAAGGATTTTTTTTATAAAAAGTATTTCAGCGACACCAATGAAAAATATTTATATAATTTAATTTGAAAAAGAAAACTGCTGTGAGATACAAATCAAATTGTAAATTGAATAATATTTTACTCAACTGTGCCAGATGGGCTTTGAGTGTGTATGTGAACATGTATATTTCTTTAGCACGGTTAGTACCCTTACTAGCTTAAGGTGATATATGATCTTGCATCATTTGTCTCACATTAATCAATTGAATGTGAGCAAGAACACATAAGAGGAATTTCTAAGAAAATACTAGCGCATAAGTCGAAATATATTTTAAAAAATGTAGCAAGTGAATATGTAAAATTAAAAAAAAACCCTCAAATATTGTTCACTTTATCTATTCATAAAAAAGTGACTGACTGAGTCCGACTTCTACAGACCTCATTTTTCTATAATAATTTGTAATTGAAATATTTTTCAGATTGGACAATCGATAATTTCTGTTCCGTCCACTTCAACCACTTTGGCACCAATGAAAATACACAATATTGCAACCGTTACTATGGAATATGCTTCTGAAGAAGACAAAATTCTGCCAATAAACGTGAGCATTCTTATATTACTTATACTTTTTTATCACCCCGGCTAATTTAAGCTTCAGCACGTGGTAGTAGAATGATTTAAACATTAATAAAAAAATTGCTCACCTAATTAATTTTATGTTAATTTACTAAAATATCCAAAAATACTGCACTGGTTTAGTGCAATATTTTTTTAAATAATGGATATGTCCTAAAGCGTCCCTTAAATTATCCTGGGTTATAAAAAGTTAATATTCAATGTTAAACTATTAATCTTGAAAATAAATGAACAGTATTGTCTTGTGTTGGTGGTGCATTCCCTAGCATATTGTAAAAGATGATATTGGTTTTATTTGTGATTGTACATTCGATGAGCTAGTCACCTATCACTTTTTCTATAATTTCAACTACAATCAATGTACAACTAAAGGTCTCTCCCAAACTTATTCGGCATTATAAGGCATATGCATGTATGTACAGTTGGCGCCACGTCGAGCTATACACTTTGACATTAAATTTAAGTTAAAGTATCATTTTTTACAACCCTAGAATAAATAATAATAATATTTGTCACAAACCTCATTGGTTTATTAAATGTTATGTTGTATTTTTTGTAACCATGTATTTTAAAAGACAAATAAAATAAAAAAATTGGTAACCGCTTGTTCTCGTAGTGCAAACGTAAAGTTTGACGTGCCGTCCACTGTATGTATTTTAGTACCTATACATAATTTATTTAATAATTTTTCAGGTTAAAAAATCCATGGTTTCTGATTCGTCTAGTTCTGCAACAGCAATGGAGATACAGAAAACTGAATCCATGAATGTAAGTGTTTTTTGAATTTGTTTTTAAAATTGTTCTATATTATGAAACATTAGTATGTTAGGTAGTTCACCCTTGTAGTCATATCATGTTAATAATAATAAAATAATAAAATAATGTAGTCATATCATGTTAATACAGCGCCCTCTGGTGGCAACAATTTATTTACATTCTTTATTTATAATATATAAGCTGGATATTAAGATATATAAGTATATATAGTTCACGATCTCAGTGGTCTAGTGAAGACCATACCGCCCAGCGGTCATGGGTTCAATTCCTAATCATAGCGATTTATGGAATGATCTGTCTTAAATTGTCGTGGAAGTGTTTTCATATGTATACTAGTATAGGTATTATACACGTGAAAGTTTGTGAGTATGGATGATTGGATGGATGTTTGTTATTATTTCACTCCAAAGCTACAAAACGCAATTTAATGAAATTTGGGACACAGATAGCATATAACCATGAATTAAGTATTTATAAGTAAGAGTAAGTTTATCCATTGACTAATAACTGTACAACAAGCAACAACAAGTTAGTTTATTGTGGGTAGAGTTTCTGCTCGAGCTTTCTTGAACTCGAGAAATCTCGAGAAATTTGGCTTCACTCGAGACGAGAAAAAAATGACCGGAGCTCGAGAATTCTCGAGATCCGGAATTAAATGCGCCAGATGCAGTATTTCGCTGCGTAATATCGCCCGTGCTCAGTGCTCGATCATTTTTGTTCACTCGCTCACACACTGAGTGAATTTGATTTCGTTAATCAAATATCTACACAATCCTGTGGCTTATGCCAATGACAGGAGTTGCAGAAAAACAGCATTGATATTTTTTTTTTGGCTGCTTTACTGGCCTGGATTCAACAGCATTGATAAACTTCACCGAGGAGCTTTACAACAGACTGTTTCCGGTTCCGGGCAACTCAACAGCAACATCAACCGCCGAATGCCAAAGCAGCCATCCAGACACTGCTGAATGGGATGAATCAACCACTACCACTTCTTCATTTGAGTCACTACTAAAAGAGAGATAGAAAAAGTTGACAGAGTTCCAGTTGATCTTGATTCCACATACCAAGTCACAAGAAGTTTAATAAGAAAAGAGTTTTATATTTTCGAATCAACAGGGAAACGTACACCCAATCTCGAGAACTTATTTCAAGCACTCATGACAGTCAAACCCACTTCAACCGAAAATGAGCGTGTTTTCAGCCTAGCTGGAAATATCGTGACAAAAATAAGAAAGCGACTTTCGGACGAGTCGATTAATGCTCTGATTTTCTTGAAAGCCTATTTTCTAAGACAAAAATAATTTGCTGACTAAAAAATAGTATTAGATTGCTTCTAGAATTGAAGGTCTAGTCTATTACTTAGTCGACTTTAAGTTTAACTGATTTGATTTATATTATAAGAAATGATCTCAATGGAAACTTATAAATATCTATGCTGTTTTAATGAGTGACTGGCTGATTAAAGTTATTTTTTTAAGTTAATACTATTTACTATTGTACTAGACTAGATTAATATTACTTTCTTTTAATTACTTAATTATGTACTTATTGTAAGTACTAGATTCATATTAAGTACATTATTTTATTTAAAAAATTATGGGTGTAGTGTAGGTATTATGCCTGCAAACCTGCATTAAAACGAATTATTGTTATAAATAAGAAAATTATTATAAATAAGAGGTTACTAGAAATACCAAATACGGCAAAATTATGATTACGGTGCAATAAAAATTAGGAAAAAAAAGGTGTACGCGGAAATTCTATGCACATTTACCCGGACTGGTACACTAGTGAAATAATAAAAAATATAAAATTAAAGGCTGCTCTTCATAAGCAGTACAAACGTAGCAAAGGAGATAACGATTACATTTTATATTCACAGTGCAGGGCTAGTGTAAAAAATATGATTAAAGTGGCACAGGAGCAACATCGACAGCGAATACAGAGTCACCTTAAGTCTGACCCGAAGGCCTTCTGGCAATATGTTAGATCTAAGCGAGGGACTAGAAGCCCAAAAAACATCTATTGTAACGGTAGCCTGTTGACGGGTCAAAATTGCGTAGACGAGTTGGCGAAATATTTTCGTTCAGTGTATAGTACGGAGCGAGCTAGTTTAGATGTATCTAGCTTATCATACGACCTCGATTCCAATGAAGGCGCGCGCATCCATTTGGGGCAGCTACAGCTAGGAGATGTACGTGAGGCCTTGAGACAGCTTAAGCCCAAGACGTCCGCTGGACCTGATGGTATTCCTGCGTTTATATTTAGAGATTGTAGGGGTGTGTTAGCGGAACCGCTTTTGCACATATTCAATCATTGTGTGAGGGCGGCTGTCTTTCCGGAGATGTGGAAGATGACGCGAGTCGTACCGGTTCCAAAGGGGGGTTCATCGTCTGACGTTAGTGGGTATAGACCGGTAGCGGTACTATCGTCTCCGGCAAAAGTGTTGGAGTCAGTCATTTACAGTAGCGTATATCCACAAATAAGTTCGCAACTGACGGAGGCGCAGCACGGGTTCCGACCAAAAAGAAGCACAACTAGCAACCTTCTCAATTACATGGCGGATATCATACCGGTAGTGGACGGGTGTGGGCAGGTTGACGCAGTCTACTTTGATTTTAAAAAAGCTTTCGATCTGGTTGACCACAAAGTACTGTTTAATAAGTTTGCAGCCGCAGGCTTTACACCCCACCTTTTAAACTTTTTCGCTAGTTATATGCTGGACAGGCAGCAATATGTAGAATATGCAGGATACGTATCGGACCCATACTATACTAGATCGGGAGTGAGTCAGGGCAGTAATCTCGGACCTTTGGAGTTTAATCTAATGATTAACGACTTGCCAAAGGTGGTGCAAAACGCCAAATGCTTATTATTTGCCGACGATCTGAAACTGTATCTTACGGTAAAAACTACGGAAGACTGTCGTAGGTTGCAACAAGACATTGACAGGCTGACGAAATGGAGTAAAGAAAACAAACTGCAATTTAATGAGACCAAATGTGTAATTATTTCTTTCTCCAGATCACACAATCCTGTTCGTTATGAATATAAGGTGGGCGATTTGGTGTTGACTAGGATTACTGAGGTTCGAGATCTGGGTGTTCGGCTCACTTCAGACGTATCTTTTCGGGATCACGTGACTAATGTATGTAAAAAAGCCTATCGGAATCTGGGATTTGTTCTGCGCAACGCTCAGGGTTTTACGAACATGGGGACTGTTGTATCACTATATAATTCTTTAGTAAGAAGTCATTTGGAATGTAATGCAGTTATTTGGGCTCCTAGTGATGCAAAATATAACCTCATGTTGGAGAGAGTGCAGAACAAATTCATTAGATATTTATATATGAGGCTATACGGGGTATATCCTTTTTATCCTCTAAAGTATCCAACCCTATTTATATTAGGTATGGTAGGATATAATGAGCTGGGAGTGAGGAGAAGACTCGCCCTAGTTTCATACATATTTAAACTTCTCAGAGGTAAAATTGATAATGCGTATTTACTGGGCGAGATGAGTCTGAACGTACCAGACCGGTACTTAGAGCGCCGACGCCGGCCGCCGCTGCTGGCCGTACCACACGCTCGCACACGTCTTTGGAGCGAGGCACCGCTCACGCGCGCACTTCGGGCATTTAATTTGATTGCGGAGAAGATAGACGTATTTTCATGTTCACTGAGTGAATTCACGAGAATCACATTATTCATTGCATGTTATGAATAGATAGATAGTAGTGTATATATTATAGTGTTATGTTAGATAAGTACAACTGTCGCATTAGGTTAGTCCTGTAATGGTAGTTGTAAGTTGGATGACAAAAATAAATAAATAAATAAATAAATAAAAAAAAACGCCACAGATTTAAAAATTGTTTTATTTAATGTTTTTAATAAAAAGACTCGAGAACCCGAGAAACTCTAGAAATTAGCCTCGAGAATTCTCGAAACTCGAGAAAAAAAAAGGTCGAGAAACCAGAAACCCTAATTGTGGGACTAGATAGACTATAAATAACTAGAAGTGGATGGCATGTCCTTGAAATTTTCGTTACTACAGTTCAGCCTCTGTAATATTTAAATTATGTTTATATTTTAGGTGGTATCGCCGAACTACACACCACGAACTCTGAAGAGGAAGTGGAAGAGAGAAAAGAACTTATCTGCACAGCGTCTGAAAAAGCTAAGAGCCCTCAGAGAAAAATCAAGGAGATTATTAAAAAAAGTCGCAAATTTGGAAAACATTTTGGCGGACTTACAATCAAAATTACTTTTTAAATCCGAAGATTGTGAATTGTTATCTACAATAAACACCACTAACAAAGATTTCCTAAAAAATTGTTAAACCCTACTGATGTAAAAAGAAAATATTCTCCTTCACTCAGAAAATTTGCGCTTTGCTTACACTTCATGAGTCCGCGTGCATACACTTATGTACGGAAAACATTTAATACTTGTCTACCTCATCCGTCTACATTACGCTCATGGTACAAAAGCATAGATGGAAGTAAACATTTAATACTTGTCTACCTCATCCGTCTACATTACGCTCATGGTACAAAAGCATAGATGGAAGTCCTGGTTTTACTACGGAATCATTAAATTATGTCAAAATTTTAGCCAGCCGTGACGAAGCTAAAGGCAAACCGTTATTTTGCGCCCTCAGCATGGATAAAATGGCTATCCGAAAGCATGTTAAAAGCATGTTATCCGATAAAAAGTGTCGGTTTCGTGAACTTTGGGGAAGAATTAGAAGGTGACAGTGTTGCTGTGGCCAAAGAAGCACTTGTATTTATGCTTACTGCTATCAACAGTTCGTGGAAACTTCCTGTTGGATACTTTTTGATTGAGGGATGTAATGGTGAGCAAAAAGCCAGTTTGATAAGACAGTGTATCGAACTTCTTACTTCATGTGGAGTAAATATTGTTTCTGTAACATTCGATGGATGTCCGGCGAATTTTGCAATGGCAAGAAGTCTAGGGTGTGTTCTGGTGCCCTTAGATACTACGAATATGACAAGTTCCTTTAATGTTAGCGGACAAGAAATTGTTATTTTACCAGATCCATCACATATGCTGAAACTGGTTAGAAACACACTCGGAGATAAAAAGTAACTAACCAACTTAAAACAAATTTCTTGGAGTTATATAACACAAAAAAAAAAACTTCATGAGTTGCAACAAAAAGAAGGACTGCACTTGGCAAATAAATTAAGAAGTCAGCACATTGACTACAGTAGGCAAATAATGAAGGTACGATTAGCAGCACAAACCTTCAGTAACTCTGTAGCTGAAGCAATCAGATTCTGTGATAAGGAACTCAATTTGTCTGAATTTTCTTCGTCGGATGCCACTGTAGAATTTATAACAAATTTTAACATGTTATTCGATATTTTGAACAGCCGCAATCTCCAAGCGTTTACCTATAAAAAACCAATTAATAAAAATAACATCCAGGAGATACTTGATTTTCTCAATAAAATGGAAAATTATTTAGTTGGTTTGGTATCAAATTATGTGGTGAACCAATAATGACCACCAATAGAAAAGTTGGTTTTATGGGGTTCTTTATATGTATAAAAAGTCTGAAAATAATTTATAAAAATTATGTTGTCTGAAAAAAGAAACAATTTGTATAAGTTAAGCCAAGATCACTTGGAATGTTTTTTTAGTTCTGTACGTGCAAGAGGCGGTTTTAATAATAATCCCACTGCAATGCAGTTTGCAAGCGCTTATAAACGCCTTATCGTTCATGGCGAGATAAAACACGTTGTGTCAGGTAATTGTATACGTATACCCCTTAAAGATAGAAATATTTTAACATTCAGTGACATTCGCCATGAAACCAAACTGAATTTGTGTACAAAAGCTGCAGATTATTATGAAGAAGTGTCTACGTCTGAACACGTAATTGACAATGATCACGATTATTTGACTGATCCGGGAAGATTAACTATTTACGCCAACGAAATTATTACATATATGGCTGGCTTCATTGAAGAGGTCTTTTATTTTTTAAGAAATATGTCACAATCTGTGTCTGTGAATGTATATATATTTTTCCTCCCAGTAATTTTCTTCATGTTTGACAAATGAACAACTGCCAATCTTTCTCTTTTTATGTTCATTTACAAATTCTTGCAGTACTAAACTGGTATTTGACACATGATCCTGATGTTTTCTTTTCAACATATCTCTTGAAGTAAATACTTTTAGTGTTTATTTGACTTTTGAGAGATAGAATTCTATCCAATAGCATTCAACTGCTGTACAAAATAGCTCCTCACTGTGATGGTGCAATCACACCAAAAATGCAACTCTCTCCTGCCGCGTGACAATCTTGACAAGTACACTTGTAACCTGTTCCTCATTATAACAGTATTGAAACTGTACTTATTTGTTTAGAGCGATACACAAAGAATCTCCTGACCATCAATCTGTCTATTTTCGGAAGATTTGTACTATCTGCTCTCACAAATCCAACATCAATGGTTGATTTTGCTATTAATACAAATAATTTACGATATTTACAAATATAATAACGGAGATTTGGACGATTTTTTACCAGTTTTAGGAAAGAATAGTAGTGCAAATCAACGAGTTGTTGAATCAAATTTGACATTTCTTTGTTTACTATATGAGTGACGTCACGGCTCTGATCACAGGCCTTGCGTTCCGAATTGCGATAAAAGCGATAATATCGCGAATCCGACCAAATTAAATCGTCACAAAATATAAGGGCTATTAAATCAGTAGGTTATATTGTGACTTTAGTCGGATTCGCGATATTATCACTTTTATCGTTTTACGGAACGCAGGGATAATATCAAAGCGTTTACGGAGGCGCGTTCAGCGCCTCTGGGTGTAGTTGTCCGGTTGTTTTTTAACTCGCTCAAAGGCGTTGAACGGATTGCAGAGGCGCGTTCAGGGCCTTCGCGCGAAGTACAACTTTTCGCTCTAACCCCGTTCAATGCCTTCGAGCGTGACAACCGGGTGAAACAACCGGCCCGTTCAAGACCTTGTGAGTGTCGGCGCGAGTTACAACCGAACAACCATCGAATTTGATGGTTGTAAAACGCTCTGACGTTTATGACTGAAATACTCTTGTGATTGGATGATATTGGCGGCCATATACTATAATGTTATCTACTAGAAAGAGAGAGAAATAAAAAATCATGTGAAAGAGGGAGATAAAAGATTTGGTTGCTGCAATCCGTTCAACGCCTTTGAGCGAGTTAAAAAACAACCGGACAACTACACCCAGAGGCGCTGAACGCGCCTCTGCAACCAAATCTTTTATCTCGCTCTTTCACATGATTTTTTATTTCTCTCATTCTAGTAGATGACATTATAGAATATGGCCGCCAATATCATCCAATCACGTAAGAGTATTTCAGTCATAAACGTCAGAGCGTTTTACAACCATCAAATTCGATGGTTGTTCGGTTGTAACTCGCGCCGACACTCAAAGGTCTTGAACGGGCCGGTTGTTTCACCCGGTTGTCACTCTCGAAGGCATTGAACGGGGTTAGAGCGAAAAGTTGTACTTCGCGCGAAGGCGCTGAACGCGCCTCGGCGTGAGATAAAAAAAGATATTTCTAGCATTTTCAAATTAAAATTTTACAGCAATCATTCATTGTTATTTATTAAAATCGGTATATTGTGGAACCTTATGCCAAATACTGTTAGAAATTGTTGAATAAATGATTTTTATATAATGACAACATTAGCTTAGTCTGTGCTCTCTTTAGATTGTAATGGTGTACAAATAAAAATGTGGTATTCACGGCTGTTGTATTTGTTTGTTTAATTGAGAATAATAAAGAAGTTAATTCAATATAAAAACGAGTTTACAGTTATTTTAACATGGTAGCAGAACCGTGGTTTATAAAGAAAAGTTGAAAGTGAAAAGTAAATTACTATAGTAAAAATCGTGAACAAAATTTAACTCGTAAAAATGGCGGATAAAGAACAAAATGTTTTACAATTAACCCTTCTATAGCTAAGCAGTGTTTTGTCTCTTGTTCGAATTTGAAATGTCATTCGAGTGAACGTGACAAAACACTGTTTAACTAAATCAGGCTTATACAATGGTTATAAGTAAGGCCTTTATTAATAAACATTAATTACTTACAACCGATATGCGCTTAAAATCCATAATGTTAAAAAAGCGAACGATATTTTTCGAATACTTGGTTAATATTTTATTGTTTGTACGTCGTATAGCAAAATGCATTTGTCATTCCTTAGTTCTTCTCCCAACGGAAATATAGGTAGGTACATATTATTTTAATATTTATTCAATATCCGCAAGTTTTAAAAAGTAATAATGAAATCAGTAAGAGATAAAAAATCATACAGATTTTTTCATATATTTCATATTACTGTAAATGGTGGGTCAGAATCTGGCATTGTCATATGAGCTGCAATCACTTTTATGGAATTATTCAAACTATATAGTTAATAGGTTTATTAATTAGCATTTCATATTTCAAATAGTTGGGTGATTTTCGATTTCGAATATAAATCTATCAATATCGATATCCATTTTAAAAAACACGTCAAGTCTACCTGATGGTAGCGCGTGAATGCGCTGTACACGGTCGCGGTACGCCGAGGCGCCGCGCCGGTGCGACGCTTTCCAGGGAGGTTATTGTCTAAGAAAAAATCTATCGCCATCGCTTACAAATTGGCAGTCGCAGTCCATCCATTACTCCTTTATAAAAGGAAAATAGCGGCACAGTCTTATGTTCACGGCGCAATGGCTGTCAAATTACATCGTGATAGATATTTTCTTAGACAATAACCCACCAGACCACCTTACCACCCGCCTCGTCTGCCCCTTCTGCTGAACCGGCGGGCGTCACGTAGTGATCGGCGATATAGTGACAGAAATCGTTGAATCGTTCCAAGATAGAGATTGTAGCATTATTCGTTGATTCCTTGTATCTCTGAGACATTCGATGACGCCAACCAGTCAGTCAAGAATACCTAGTTGGTCGAGGCGTCAAAACGGTATGTTGGAGACGCGGGTTCAAATCCCGCCCTAGGCGAAATTCTTTCTTTGTTAATTTTATTAATTTTTCAGTCACCATGTTGGAAACAATTTTACTAATGCAGTAATGCAAGATTGTAATTTCATTAAGAGGATTGTGAAGCTGTAAATTTTCATACAAAAAGCGATAACGCTTTGCTCCCTCTAAACATAGTCCAATTTTCATAATTTTTGGAAATCTTGTAGATATAATGAAAAACTAGGTTTGTACGTTTTGATTTTGAAGAAATATTGCTCAGAATATAAGTTATTAGCATCTAAATATCTATATTTTCGACTTAAAAACTACCTTGAGCATTTTTGTCTTTTTTTGACTAAATTACAAAAAAAGCAAAACGTACAAACATAGATTAAGGTATACTGAATCTAATGAGACCAAAAGCGTCTAATTTCATAAAGGTTTAAACAAGTTAAACAAGTTAAACAAGTAAAACAGTTATCGCCCTAAACAATATTTCAAACAGGAATTGTAGGCAATTTCGACCATTTCTTGCAACTCTCTCTATCGCACGATACGGGTCGGGGGCAGGGGTACAATGTAGTGATAGTGATGTGACATAATGTTATCGTAGTTATTGTCGCCTAGGGAGGAGAAAGTAATATCGATATATCGATCAATAGTGAAAGTTATTACTCAAGTCGGAACTATTAATCTTCACAAATACCTTATACATGAAAAAGTAAATATCTTTTTGAATACGTTTATTGATTTTAGTGTTTTATTTTAAAGATTTTATTTCAATACAAATTTCCTTATTTAAGGGTTAGCAGCCTGTAGCCTGTTAACTTTACTGTAAATTCCCAAAACCAAAAAAGGAAAAAAATGTAAGTATGTACATAAGTAGTTGTTTGTTATAATAAATATGTGCCATAAAGAAACCAACTCAAAATAAATTCGTATTTTGTTTCTTGTGATAGGTATTTGTTATGCAATGTATGAAGTTGGAGCAGCTAAAAACGTGTAATAGACTATGCAAGTATCGTTATTTTTAATATTATTTTATTTGAATTTTATTCCTCTAAAGCTGGGCTCTAAGGTTTTACTCGTGTTATGGAATCTACGATTGTATAAAAAATGCAAACGACAAAGTACCTAAATAATATACGAGTATGTAGGGTAGGCAGGGTAGGCATATATGGGAAGAAGGCACCCTTCGTACGGTTTTGAAGTTTTTTTTTTCGTTTTAACTATAAAATTTAAAGCAGCTGATTACAATCCTATACTAATAGGTATTTTTTAACCGACTTCAAAAAAGGAGTTTCTCAATTCGATGCGTATGTTTTTTTTTTTGTGTATGTTACGCGAATACGCCGCCAATTGCAGACCGAATTTCAAAATTCTTTTTGTATTGTCAAGATTATACTCCAATGGTGGTCCCAAGGTTACCAAAGTTAGGATCTGATGATGGGATCCCATTAAAATGGAGGGAAATCCTTAAATTTTTAGGTGCGTCCAACGTGTTTTTTTTAAATAAAAACGTCGCCCACTGAGATTTTCTCCTGTGTCGTGGGTGCAGTTACAAACATAGAATATCACATGCACATACGCCCAGACCGGAACAAATTTCTGTAGGCCATACAAAACATCTGTCCCGTGCGGGAATCGAACACGCGACCTCTTGCGCATTTGGCGATCGCTCGACCTCTGCGCTAACCGTGTCAACCGTTTTGTGTATGTTACGCGATTACTCCGCCAATTGTGGACCGATTTTCAAAATTCTTTTTGTATTCGGTAAAGTATACTCCTAGGGTGGTCCCTAGGTCACCAAAGTCAGGTTCTGATGATGGGATCCTATGAAAATCGAGGGATACCCTAATTTAATTAGGGTTTCCTTCACTAAAAAGTTAAACAAAAAAAATATTTTACAAAAAATAAAAACTGACTTCAAAAACACTGAAAAGTTAAAAATAGTGTAAGAATAGGTACAGACAACATTACATTTCTATATTGAAATCGGTGCCAAACGATGATCTCCTAGAAAGTCTTAAAATTTGGCACCGTCTTCAATAATGATGTGTGATGTTGTCTGTACCTATTCTTATATTATTTCTAACTTTTCAGTGTTTTTGTAGTCCGGACGAACCCGACGGATCGAACCCCGCCGGTCGGACCTCCCGATCAACATCCGGTGGCCTCAACCACTAGACCACGGAGGTGGTAAAAATTAGAATTCTAAGACTATTAGTATAACTACCCAAGATTAGTGTATAAAAATGAGAGGTATTTTTTATTTGATGCATAATTATTACTTTATATTTTTTTAAATCCCTGCTCCTATTTAGTTTGTATGTAGAAGTATTAATTTATCTATCTAAAATAATAGATTTTTTGTTATTTATTTTTAAGTTAACAAGAGGTCTGTTCATGTTTAAACAATTGTAAATGTCATTTTATGTTTAGTGTTTATTTTTTTCATAAAAGGATCCATTATTGATTCACATCTCAAATGAAAATAATTTTTTTTCAGTATAACACTCATCTTACAAAAAGTAATTTTCTTTAGACAGGTAAATGTATGATAGATAGGTACTTTCATAATAAATAACAGCTCAGTCCTATAAAGTAGGACTTGGTAGGGATACCAAGTAAGTGCCTACACTATAAATTTCAAAGGAATACTGAAATAATTTACGAAACTTATCTACTAAAATATTATAAAGAAGGAAGATTTGTATTTTTGTTTGTAATGAATAAACTCAAAAACTAGCTCACTGGGAAGTCTCGGCGTAATTATTGTTAAAATGATTTTTAGAAATAAAGTTATTTTTATTTATTATATTTTTTATTTTTAAAAACTACTAGGCTGATATAAAAAAAATATTGACTATAGAATGCTACATCATCACTGAGTAATATAAGGTTATAAATTAATTTTTCATACGGGAAAACAAAATTCCCTCACGAAAAACGAAAATAACGAAGGCAAAGTTGCGAGCGGAAAGGCAGTCAGGAATACCTAAGCAACGCAAAACATTACAAACGGTAAAATAATGATTTTGAGTTCTCGCGCCGAGGAGTCGCGCGCTGCTGTCGTTGTGTGCGTGAGAATTTGCGCGTGTTGTATTTGTGGTGTAAACGCCAGACGGGAGGCCGAGCGGTGTGAAACAGATAGCATTTTAGAAAATACCTACTCGCGCCGCGCACGATTACTTCACAATCCTCTTAAGTAATATTTATATAATAAGGGTGGGTATAGTATTGACAGTGTGTGCAAGTTTTTTATTGTCTTACGTTATCCACTTGACATTAAACTTGGCACGTAATGTAATTTGTAGTTAAATAAGATCTACGGAAATGAAAAATAAATAGTTCTCAAATAAAAATCCTTTTCGATGATTTAAATTTTATTTAATGTATCAAACTATTTACAATGGCATTAATCGTCAATACACATTTTAAAATTAATTATTTACAACGCAAGCATTTTATTTTTAATTATAAACACATAATTACAAGACTTTCTTAGATAACTTATTAATATTTTATAAATAACTATTTTATGTAGCAGAAGTTATACCTACATAGTTAACTTACAGTCACACAGTATAGAAATCATATTATAGAAAACATATTATAGAAAATATCTTTGTGATTAAATTGCAGGCGATCAAGGCGACGACGCAGTTTTCTTAATGGGGTCCTATTTTTGAATCATTCTTTCGGCATCGAGCGCTCGTCAGTGTTCGATTTCTACTTAATTTCGTTTTGTTTTAGACGAAAATCAAAACAATATTGATCTTCGTCGTAATGTTCTATTGATTAAGAGAAACAAAAATCAATAGGAATCTACCACGGATGACGCTTGAAACGCGCTCGATGCTGGACGAATATTTGAAAAATAGAGCCCCTGTTGTGTATTAAGTACTTACATACCTGTAACATTTTCCTCGTAAGAAGACGTTAAATAATTTTGGTTCCATCAAAAACAAAAAGGCGATCGTTTTGTTAAGCATGTAGGTAGTTGTTAAAGTATTGTACTTTTTCACAGTAGGTAACTATTAGGTCACTCCCTAATTCCCTATATAGTCCATACATAACTTCCATTACAATCCAATTTACACAAAATGTAAATAATGAAATAGGTCTTCTCTAAATATAATTTTTAATAACCATTTCGAAAATAAATAAAATTTTAAGAATTATTGCACAAAACGCACGTCTTTACTATTTTTTTTACTTAGGTAAAAAAAATAGTGAAGACGTTAAGAGATCGTTTACCTTATTATAAATTTGAATGGAATGTAATCTCGTATTAGAAGGAAAATGTGTATGATGTAATGTGAGTATGTAGCGTTCAAGTATGCAGTGCATCGAGCCCCTGGTCGGGCCAGTGCACGCGCCGGTGCGTGGAGACGTTGTCGAAGCCGACGTTATCGAACGACTGATATTCCTTCTGCATGCTCATTTCAGCTAGATTTCTGTACCTGTTCATCGACACTCATTTTTAATCCATTTCAACCAAATTAGTAATTACCGTAAAAGATAAAAGCTGTGATAGGCCTCTTTACGTTAGTACCAAACACATTAATAAACTGAAATTAGGCGTACAGTAAACGCCACGTCAAGCCTTACATTTGCTCTATGGAAATCGCCGCTTATACGAGCGGCAGAAGAGTGGTCCAAAAGTCAATCAGTATGCTTGACGCGACTCTAACTGTACCTAATACACATTTAATTTGTTATTATATGGTGACTAGTGACCCACCCAAACTTGCATGAAAATATTGTTCTCAATTCGTGGGTTAATATGCACGATGGAAACTAGTTATAAAGTACTAAATACCTACTTAATAAGTCTACCCGTACACAGTCGCTTTTCGTTCGTTTGATCCTGTTGATGTAGTGTTACCATCGGTCCGGATATAGCCGGACAGTGTTAGGCTTTTTGACCTCTTGACCGACCAAATTTGACTACGTCCGGCCCAATTCAATCAATCACTTCAGTCAGTAGCGAACGAGCGTGCGAGACGAGATTGGCTGACTCACAACTGTGTGATACATTTTTTTATCAATAATCCCCATTTACGCGTCCGGTTTTGGTATTAATAAGTCCGGCTTTTAAACATGTGATTTATTTGATATTTTTGTCAATTTTTTAAAAATTTTCTTAATGTCCGGCCTTGGGACCCAAAAGTCCGGCTTTTTTGACGAATGAATGAATCGATGCTCGGGGTATATGATGACGGGAAGTCGTCGAGGGTGATGTGCTTGGTGGCACATACGGTGTTGTAATTTTGCTAAAGTAACATTGGCTGCAATCAAAACCTACTAGTCTTTCTTTGTACTAGGATCCTAATGGGTGATGAAACATTTAAAGTTCCTTTGTGCTTCGGGAGGCACCGTTATCCTTGCACGATCATACTCAGTTTGAGCTGGCACCACAGCCATCTCGTTAAAAAACTACACTCACCTCTTGATGATAGCTACCCCAACGGCTAGAAGCAGCAACTGAACAGCGAGCGCCGCCAGCACCAGCGCCACGCCCACTGACTCGTGGATGCACACTAGCGCCTCTCCCGCACCAGCACCCTCCGCTGTAGGTACCAATCAATCAAAGCGTGAGCCGCATCCCGCCTTGAAATAGTGCGGCTACATGGCATGTTAGGGTGTTACCAGAAAAATCGATCGTTCGTCGATCGATTGGTCTGGTAACACGACGTGGCAATGACGATCGAGTGGTGTGGTAGCTTTGATTGATCGACGGTTACTATCCCATAAAAGTTGAACAATCATGATTGTCAGATGATACCTAGTTACATATAAACAGTGTATGCAAAGTCGTCCTAGTAGCATTCGTAGCATATTGCTGCCATATTGCTTTACGATATTCAAACCTCAGGTGGGTTGCAAATTAAATTCCTTGACTGTACATTTTGCAAGTCTGACTGTAGCCACTGAGCATCGGGTGGGCAGTCTGTTCGTTTGCCAATCATCATCATCACCACAGCTCCTCTCACCTCCGAGGGGCTCGAGCCTACCCTAAGTTAGGGTGTTTAGGCCTTAGTCAACCACGCTGGTTCAGTGCGGATTGGTCAAATTTTTTTAGCTATTTTTGGACCCCGAGCCTAAATTGAACATAAGACAATGAAAGTAATATAAAAGTAAAATAAACAAGTGACTATAATTTTAGTTTTCGTACGAAAACATAAAAAATAACAATTTTTACAGGGGGTCCAAAAATAACTCTGTAGTTGTAGTTAGAAGCTAGAGAAGAGCACTACTTGTTGCTATTAGCAACGGCACTGAATAGACAAAGCTAACATGATGACGCGACCCGCGTGTGATCAGTAGCTCCATCATGAGATGAGTTTGCATTCGTTTGGAGTCGATATCGACTACGTTTGCGGCTGAATTTTTATGTGGGACTTTGTACAGCGTCCCAAGCGGTAACGCAGGGAACTAAAATCGGTACATGAGCGCAATAGTACGATACGTCGAGAACCAATTGACGAGACGAGACATAGTAGTTTCGTTTGAACAATTGGTACCTACTACAGGCCAATGGCAATGGTGCAAATGAGACATCGGATCGAAAACGCGCTCGATATCGACAATCGTTTGGTGCATTTTTGATTTTGTATAGAAATCGGTACCATGAGTTCATGATTTGACAGCTACTCGATAGACTAATGTACAATACGATAACTACTGTAGTTACGCAGAGGGGCAATCGCAATATTTTCGAACATTTTAACCAAAACCAAATCGTTACCATTCTTATATAATTTGACATTTGAGAGCTGTCAAGGTGTTGTCAAAAGGTATGGGAAATTGGGAACGGAAACCGGAAACGTCTCAGCCCTGCGAGCATAGACATGTCGATCGACATATACCTACCTACTTATCGATCGACAAAAGCATCTGCCTTTTCACTCCTTAGGAATATCTGTCAAATTTATCGATTTTTGTCGAGTATGTCAAATTTTGTTTATCGAGAGTTCTATAATGCTCGCAGGGCTGATTCGGTTAAAACGTTGTATCAGTGTGATTGCCCCTCAGCCCGCAAAATGTTTGCGTTGCGATAATGATTTTTACCTAATATTCGGAAGAAGAAAACCTTAGATTCTAGAATGAAGCGTATTGTAAGCAATTTACTTATGACACATTAGAATTTTACAACTCTGCGTCATTCAAAGAAAAAATGACACACAAAAAGACGTATGTATAATTTTTTAACAAACTTTCAGAACAGTTCGGCGGTAAGCGACCAGCCATTTTGACGCTAAAACGAACGCAATCTGTGATGTCACTCGATTCAATAATTAAGAGACAACGCTGAGCTGAGCTCATCGAGTCCTACTTAAAACTTTTTTAGCAAAATCTGTTTAATATACCGTAGTAAAAAAAATATGTTACTCTTGAAAATATTTTTGAGAATATCCATGTCCCCAAAACAAATAAGTAATCAAAATTTCTCGTTAAAAAAATGCCAAAGACACCCATCAAAAACAGCTTCCAGAAGAATATCCGAGTTATTTAACAAAGTTTATTTAATGATTTTCAGAGAAGTAACTCGTTACACTTATTTTGATAATATTGATGTTTCACATCTTCAAATAAGTTACTAGTTTCTTTAAAAAAATATACCGGGTGTAACTGAACACCTCAATAACATTATTAAGGGGCATATAAGTTAGATACTAAATGGACCTTCGGTGCTTGTCTGAGACCTGGAAGCCCAATACTTTCAGAGTTATCTGATTTTAAACTGAAAGCAAAAACTTTCAAGTGACAACCATAATCAGCTCTTGACACAAAAGAAATTTAAACACAAAATGACATGTGACAGACGTGAGCGTAGTATTCCTCGTACGTTTACGTAGGGCTATCGGCACTTAATGTCAAAAAATAATTTATTTAGTTTGTATGATGTGTACGCTTACGTAGGGCTGTCGGCAATTAATACCAAAAAATATTTTATTTAGTTTGTATGGGAAAAAAGTAGGTTTGTTAGCCCTTTTTTTTACGTTGGGAAATGCATTACGCTTACCCCGCGCTCGGGAAGGCGCAGGGTTATGTCGGACTCTCCGCAGCCCCTGGGGGCAGAGTGCCAGCCAGAAACCGCGTCATACCGACTAAAACCCAACGATGCCCCCTCACAAACGCCTTGGCACGAGAACGCCCATCACCGCCGCATCCTCCTCGTCATCTGACGAAGAGGATACGTCGGGGAGGGACGCCCCGCTGCCGGACAAGGCCATGGGAACCCTTTCGGACACTTCCATGACCTCGTCAGCGTCAGCTCGTTTATGGCGAGCCCCTCTCACCTCCCCAAAATGGGAAGGCCGGCGATGCTCCTGGGCATTAGGAGCATCGACGACTGACGGTGACCTGTGCAATGCAGGACTCGAGCTTCCCAGGCCCGCGTCCAGCTGGTCACCGTCTGGAGGAAGAAGGCGGGCAAACTGCCGCCTACTCCGTCCCAATCTCCTCCGACGGCAGGGATCTGCCTCTGGGTCCTCCTCTTTGGCCCGTTCTGCCACCTCCTTCTGTGTGATGACCTCCACACAGAAGGAGTTTGCTGCGTCCCAGGCCTCCTCGCTCTCGACCATCTTGGAGATCAGAGATGGGAGAGAGAGGTCAAGGCCAACGCACGAAGCCAAACTGGTGCGCTGCGAGGAAAAGGCAGGACACTCCTCGAGCGTGTGCTGTGCTGAGTCCTCCGCAGCGCCATTGGGCGGTCGGCTCACGTCCGATCCGGTGCAGGTAACGGCCAAAACAGCCGTGACCACAGATGACCTGCACCAGATGGTACGTGAGCGACCCGTGCTTCCTTTCCGCCCACGGCTTGAGTACGGGGAGCAATGCCTCGACGGTTCTCCTGAGAGTTCCGGAGGCCGGCTCACCCAGGCTCTCCTGTCATAGGCGGAACATCTCGACACGTGCCCCTTCCAGGGCAGCAAGCAACCCGCTCTCTTGGAGCCAGTCTGTGGGCTCCAGGTTTGTTAGCCCTAATATTTTCCCTACAGAATCTCTACATCTGATGGATACATACCCTTAAATGTTATTGGGGTGTACAGTTACACCCTGTATATTTTGATTTTTTCGCTCAATTTTAATAACGCACCGCGCCCTTAATCCAGTACAAATCATGCCTCTAGGTCGTTGGCGTTACTCAGCCTCTTAATGAGGATTTGTCATTTGAAGTTTGAACAGTAATGCACTGACTTGGTGCCAGCGGCTGCGCTCGTAGCGTGGTGGCGCCGCTGAGTACGTCGGCCGCCCCCACGGACAGCTCCAGCTCTAGCGGCGCCCCCCCACTGCCCCCACCTCCACCCCCACTGCAATCGGTGACGGTGACGCCGCCCGTCGCCACCACCCCTGCCCAGGAAGGAGAGTCCTCCGCGTCCCGCGCCGACCTGCCTTGTTGTGAGCACTCAGTCTGTGCAACAAAAAGGAATCAGTTCTGTCTGAAACTCATATGAGTTGCCATGTGAAAATTGGGAAAGGCTGGACTCGGCTTTTTAATCTAATCAAATATTTCATTTCACCCGAAGTCCGAATATAGGTGTTATGGAGTTAAAAAACCGGCATAGTGAGGGCTTCATACGAAATACAAACTTATCTATAAGTAGGTATATAAGTTCCTTGCTATACATACTTATTTACGGTTTTCAGATTTTTTCCTTAATATGTATTGTGAGACATTGCTACGCCAAATTTCATGATATTTACCAGGTCAACGGGAAGTACCCTATAGGTTTTGATTCCCTTGCGAAAAAATATGCGCAAATATGCGACATGAACGGTCATCTTTTGGTCGTGTTGACTTACAAGTTTGATTTTTTCAGCTGAAAGAGACTAATGGCCATTTTCACCAACCTCTTCTTAGCTTAGGGAACTCTTAGGTGGCATGCTGTCACATTCTTTTCATTAAAGACAAAAAGTGACAGCATGCGTCTTAGAGGCTACCTAAGCTAAGTAATGGTTGGTGAAATCGACCATAGACCAGTAAGCTTACTTTTGAACCAATCCCGATCGATCGACATTGGGATTATGATTTTTGATACGCTTGCGTAGCAATACTAGCACCAAATAGGATCCATATTTTAAGAAAATTAAATAACAAACACCGAATTTAGTTCACTCAAAATCCGTGCAATGTGGTTCGAATTTGGCGGCAAAGTGGCAACGCGAGCGTACTAAAAATCACAATCTCAATGTCGATCGATCGGAATTGATTCAAGAGTAAGCCCACTGAATATTTGATATAAATTTCAATTTAATATCTCTACGCGTTCCCGAGAAAGAGGGCATTGACAGACAGACAGCGAAGTGATCCATCAGGGTCACGTTTTTCCTTTTGGGGTACGGAACTGAAACGAAAATAAATTGCTCGGAAAATCCCCCTTTTTTTCTAAACAGTTCCTAATTGCTAGTTTACAAATATCAATCAACTCACTCTCTGATGGAGTTGTAAACACAAAGTTAGTAACATTCTATACTATTACTTATTCTAATAATTCCTGTCATAAATTGTGAATACTTTAAGAATCTTAGTAATGAGTATATTGAGTATATATAATGTATAAAATTGAAATTTTAGTTCTTACCGGTGCACACTGGCGGTCACAGGTCCGAATCATGAGCGAGAAGCGGACCACGTGCGAGGTGGGGAAGCGGAAGGCCTTGAAGCGCGCAGACAGCCGCTGAGTGCCCCCCAGCCAGGACCGGCTGAACGGGGGAAAGTCCACCTGACCGTGTAATATGTTGACATTTAGAGTGACAGCAGTTATGGAGCTAGCAGGATTCACAGGGAGATGTTGTGTTGTTAGCTTTTCTGCTTCTGCTGTTCGTAGCTGCGCTTGTAGTTGCAAGTTTTTGAGCATGCGCATAGTTTGAGGGTTTTTAGATACTCGTAATTAATTGGATTTTTGAATTAGTTTTTGTTGTCAGTAAAGATATTGAAAATACATTAGACCCTGAAATTTGAGGCACACCTAAAATAATCTTTCGAGTACCTGCTATTTGTGTTTATTTTTGCTTAAAGCTTTATGCAATCCCCTATCATGCCCCCGCATGCAGCCATAGGATAAAAGCAACTAAAAAATTACCGTGAACACAGCGTACAAACGTCGCACCAAAAATTGATCCATGACACAAACACTATTACGCCTACACTATACAGAACCGTATATATAGAGTCTGTATTACAGAACTTTTAGAGAACATTGTGTATCGTTTTCTTTTAGGGCTGGTCATGGTGAAAATCTAATTTATTTATTTAAGGCTTACAAAACAAATTATAGTCACAAAATAGGTATATATACTTTGTACAAAACGAAGGTCTAGTCTAGACTATAACTCTTAACATGTAAGCACAGTATGAGTTGGATATAATGAAATGTTAAGAGAGTTAATAATTTACATTAAATTAATTTATTTACATTTAGCTTATATTTAATGTTAGTAGTTTTGAAAACAGTAAGTAATTGAGTGAACAAGATGAATCTAATCATGAACTGAAATAAATTTTAAAACTTGTTTTCTAAATTGACATAATTTTGCATCAAAATATCCAAAAAAGAGTGCTCAGATACAGAGTCGTTATACAGTCGACTATGGGATTGTAATATGATGTATTGTTCCTATAGACCTGGAGGCAAAATATTCTAGGTGAAGGATTACGAGCTTTAAATCTAGTGTTGAAATTAAGTAGGGATAGTAATGAGGGCGAGTCAATCTTAGAATGAATAATTTTATAGAGGCATACTAATTCCTGAACTTTGCGCCGAGAAGCAAGGGACAAAATTTTGAAGTGTAGGAGCCTAGCATTATAAGATTTGTATTCACAACCTAACTGCAGCCTAAAGCAGAGAATGCTGAGGAATCTCCTCTGAACCTTTTCAATTGCATTAGAATGGATAATATAATAAGGTGACCATATCACAGAGGCATATTCGAGAATGCTTCTGATCAAAGAATAATATAAATATAAGAAGGTAGATTGATTTTTAAAGCCTTTGATGGAACGCGAGATAAAACCAAGATGTTGGGTGGACTTGGAAATAATATGGTCATAATGGTGGCGAAATGAGAGTCCATCGTCAAAGTATACCCCTAGGTCTCTGATGACGGATTGGCGTTGTAATATGGAAGTGTTAAGAGAGTCATTCTAATGAAGTTTATGCTTAGACGATCCAAAGAAGACTACAAAACACTTGCTCTTATTTAAAATATTAGGTTATCAGAACACCAATCAGCCACCATAAAGAGATTCCGCTGGAGACTGACACAGTCTTCACGACTTTTTATTGTAAGATAGATCTTCAAATCATCCGCGTAGAGCAAACTTGGAACAGTTAGTCGTTGTGCAAGGTCATTTATAAACATTAAGAAAAGCAACGGTCCAAGATGTGACCCCTGCGGAACACCAGAGGTAATCGTCACCGGTGAAGAGAGCTGCCCTTGTATACTTACGAGCTGGCTCCTATTATTCAAGTAAGATATCAACCACCGCAGCAGATTGCAATGGACACCGTAACCTTCAAGTTTCTGACAAAGTATTGAATGATTTACTTTGTCAAATGCCTTGGCAAAGTCGGTATAGATGGAGTCTACTTGGTGTCCACAGGCAAATGCAGAACAAAAATAATTTTTATACTCAAGTAGATTACTTACGGTCGATCTGTTTTCAAAAAATCCGTGCTGATAGGGTGATATATGGAGGTTTAAAGTGAGAATACAAAATGCTGTATGTTACCGACTCAAACAGCTTGAAAAAAACAAGATAAAATACTAATTGGTCTATAATTACCGCATTGATCCCTGTCGCCTGACTTATATATCGGTATGATATTAGCAGTTTTCCAGAACGTAGG
This sequence comes from Schoenobius gigantellus, assembly GCA_963935595.1. NCBI lineage: Eukaryota > Metazoa > Arthropoda > Insecta > Lepidoptera > Crambidae > Schoenobius > Schoenobius gigantellus. The sequence goes on along the minus strand of OZ012541.1, from coordinate 39,306,364 downwards.
AATTAAAGGTATTTTGCCACTCTGTAGGGAGCTGTTAAAGATAATGTGTAAAGGTAAAATAAGCTCCTCACAACACTTCTTTATAAAATGAGGAGGTAATCCGTCAGGTCCAGCGCCTTTATCTGGATCAAGAATTTTAATTTTTCCCCTAATACATTCAATGTCAATCTTGGTAGTCGATAATAGATAGTGATGAGCCGTACCAGTAGTGATGGGATTTATATTATGGACAGTATTTTCTTCAAAAACTGAGCTAAAATAGGTAGAAAACATATCACATATTTCTTCCATCTTTGAAGAAGACTTGTCACCATACCTCATGGTCACGGGCATTAAATTCGTTTTTTTTTTAATTTTTGGCGTATTTAAAAAAGTTTAGGTATTCCGTTACACCCGGTATATGCCTAAGCGGAAATGGCAATTGCTTGTCTCGTATTAGTGAAGTCCTCGCCTGCGGCTCGGCCTTCAAACTCATACTCAACCTGCAATTGCCTATTTCACAGCCTTTGCAATAATGTACTATTTTTAAAATATCCCTCACCTGTCCCGTGGGGCAACCCCTGGAGTCGAGCAGGAGGACGGAGCTGTCACCTAGCCGCGAGGACGCTACCAGATGGTATGCCAAAATCTCGTTGCTGTCTGCAATAGAATAATATGGTTCAGAAGAAGATCATTATAATATGGTCCACGTATCTGTGTAATTGATATGAGCTTGATAAATTCGATATTGACGAAAATTTGTCAGTTTTTCGTCCGGAGGGTAAATTCATACTGTATCGGTAAAGAGTAAAGACTTGCCAGTAGTTTCGACGCGCAGCTCCAGCGGCTCGCCGAGCGAGACGCTGTGGTCGAGGCTGCGGTCGAGATCTCGCTCATAGTCCGCTCGCACCACGTACATGGAAAGCGCGTTACCGCTGCTGCCGAACACCGCGCTCGCCGCGGCGGGCGTCGAGAACTCGCTCGCCTGCGACGGCTTGCTGACGGATAATAATAAATGAATTAGCGGTCCGGTCCAACCATTCAACGTTTAAATATTAAAAAGAGACAAAGTAATAAGTTGACTCTGGAAGTAATCTCTGGAACTATACTGGACCGATTTTGAAAATACTTTCACCAGTAGAAAACTACATTATTCCTGAGTGACAATATTTGATTATGATCAATAATATTTTAATTTTAAATAACAATTTAAGTTCAAGTAAAAATTTTTGATGCCTTGCGAAGTGGGCACGGGTCATCGTCAGCTAGTAGAATGATAATATTGTAAGGTTACGTACTTATACGTTAATGGTAAATGGAACATTGGCGGATGATCCCATCACAGAGTCTGGCAATGCTCAGTGTTGACCAAGACTTTTCTCAAACATGCGAATAAATTAAAAAAATCGTCAAAAACAACTATGCCGCTTATTGTATTTTGACAAGCCGAGCTTAAATATGATTTCTTTTGTAATTTATGTAATGTTCGGGTTTTAAGAACTTCGTTCCAATGTCATATTTGTTAGATTGACGGCCGACTCAAGCAGCACGGCATATAGGAAATTTCGATACATTTTTTGGCTTTAGTCCTGCTAGTATGAAAACGTTTAAGTATGAGAAAAAAAATATTTTACAAATTGCAAGGTCAAGTGCATGGTCAGGTCAAGTCCAGAAGTTAAGGATGCTTCCATCATCAGCTCGGTTCATGACTACCAGACGCCAATACGTGAATAGCTTCGGAACAAACATGAAACGTTCATGAACACGTTCAAAATATCTATAAAATTAAAGAGTAGTCCTCGATTTTTATAGGATCCCATCATCAGATCCTGGCTTTGGTGACATGGGGACCACCCCAGGAGACCTATTTTTGAATTACGTATGCGATTTAGAAATCACCGCTGACTAAATAGTCAGCGATGACTTTGAAGTCACGAATTCCTAAATATCCTATTTTTGAAAGTCGAACGCAGAGCTGCCAACATAGATAAAGTACACACATACGTAAGGGTTCGGTTTCACGCAGAATGTAGCCGTTTTCGGTATATACCGGTTATTATACGGCTAAAAATTCATTGCAACTAGGCCAAAATATAAGAAAATACTGGTCTAAGTTTGTTTGTGACACAAATTTAAAAAAATTTAAACTTATACACGGTTATTTTTTTATCACCCTGGAAAATGTTAGGGACGCTTCAGAACACATCCAATATTATATAAAAAAATGAAATAAAAAATAAAAAAAATAAATAAAAAAACTACAAAAATCTCTAAAAATGCTGCTCTTAACTAGTGCAGCATTTTTTGTATTTTAAAAAAAAAATAAAAAAAATAAGTGAGTTATTTTTTTTATTTATATTTAAATCATTCTAATACCATGTCGTGAAGCGTCCCTTAAATTTTCCAGGGTGATAAAAAATAACCGTGTATATTTACTTATTTGACAAATTTTAATTTTTTTTAATCCAACTCAAAATCAACACACATCAACTTCAAACTTGTCAATATGTTCTCTAAATAAAACACAGATAACGTTTCCACAGTTATGACTTGTTTACGAGTGGGTGAGGGCACTCGTAATGAAATCACATCCGTGACTAAGGTAGTCACAAGTGATATTCAAAAATAAGAATTATTGTAAATCGGTGATTATTAGTCACATCGGTGATTTCGAAGTCGCATACGAAATTCAAAAATAGCTCTCCAGGAGTACCTATACTCTATTGAATACAAAAAGTATATTGAAAATAGGTCCACAATTGCCGGCGTAATAGCGTAATATACAGACAAAAAAACAATATACGGGTCGAATTGATCACCCCCTCTTTTTTTGAAGTCAGTTAAAAACAACCTGAGCTGATATTATCAACTATAGTTTGTATTGATCAACTCCTTACTATCAATAAACTACAAACATACAATTGAAAAATCAAACTTGAGGATGAAGTTCTATTTCCTGTGATCTCACCACCACAAAAAATATATAATAAAAGAAGCTGATTACAAATACCTCGCGTCTTTAACGGTGACGGTAGCGTCCACCGCGTGGGTTGGAGATCCGTTTCCGGGCGAGCAGCCCACGCGCACCCAGCGGTCACCTGCCGTTTGAATTATGGGGTTGTGCTGGATCATCACCATCACGTAGGCCATGGTCCTAACAATTCGTTTAAATGATTAGATAATTTATTTATACACATATTTCTATAATTCATTGAGAAAAAAAATGGAATGGTTATTACGATACCGTTTGAGTATCGTAATCAGAGTGTAAGGGGAAATGTCGCATAGGATCCAAGATGGCAGGTCTAAAAAGCGAAATTTCACCATCCAAGGTTTGACGCGGTGATGCTGTAGACCGACCAAACCACTGGCTCTGGCTGTGGTAATCCAGCCCTCCAGCCCAGCTTGATATCAGGGTTTACTGAAGGGTCCTTTTTATTAGTTTCTATTTCTTACGATGGCAGTCTCTAAAATACGTTCTAACCACTAATGTGAGTCATCAAAATGTCAATCATTATACACGGTTACTTTTTTATCATCCCGGTTATTTAAGGGACGCTTTATTACACGGTTGTATCATGTCTCCACGTTGCAATTTCAATAGAATCTACAAAGTACAACTTCTCTCTAGGGATGACTGCAAGCAAGTTACTTATGAGACAGGAAGCACCGTATGGTTTACCGATGGTTCCAAGATGGGGTCCAAAGTGGGCTTTGGTATATATAGAGAGCAGCCATTGCACAAGTTCTCACAAAGCTTGGGCAGCTTTGCCTCCATCTTCTAAGCGGAGGTTTATGCCATCTTAGAATGTCCTGAAACCAACATTGGAATCAACAAGCCAACCGCACAATATACATAAACTCCGACAGTCAAGCAGCTTTACTAGCACTGAGCAGCAACCTTGTGATCTCAAAGCTAGTGGCTGACTGTGTGAACCGCTTAAACACTGGGACACAGGAACAGAGTAATACTTAGATGGGTTCCTGGGCATGCGGGAATCACTGGCAACGAATGTGCCGATGAGCTCGCCAGGGCTGAGGCCGAGGGAACGCAATATGGTCCTGAACCATTCTGTGGCATACCCAAAAGCCTCGCCCGTCTACTAACGCTTGAAATCCATTACGATAAGAAGTCCTACAAGGCATGGCTGCATATGCCAGGCAGGACTTAAACACTCTAAGGCACTCATAAAAGCCAATGACCGCAGTACCTGCAAACAGATCCGAGGATTAAGCAGGAACAACATACGCACTTTGGTCAGAGCCCTCACTGGACACTGTCGCCTTAATAAGCACATGTCCATCATGGGGCTGAGTGAGTGCAGAGAGTGCAGGGTCTGCCACGAAGTAGAAGAGACGCCTATGCACTTGCTCACAAACTGTGGACCACTGATGTGTAAACGCAGCCTACATCTGGGCAAACACTTACTGTTACCAGATGAGGTCAAGCACCTCTCCCCCAAGAAAATACTGCACTTCTTAGAAGATGCAGGGCTTGTGGGAGAACTGTGATAGTAGCGGTCACTATAGATCTTATAGGTCGCAGTGACAATCCATAGCCGCTCATGTCAATAAAAAAAATACACGGTTGTAGAATGATTTAAACAATAATTTTAACTCAGTGAATTGAAGTGAATTTGTAGGCATAACATTGAATGAACGCAAACTAGCAACGTCGCCGATTCGCACGGCTGTGGAAACTCGCGCACCAACGGCACAAGAGGCGGAGCAGGTTGGGATTGAGAAGTATCGGATGAGATGAGGGACTCGTACCGGAGCTGTTACTGTGAGCGTTGCCCCTGTTTAGGGGACAAGACGCATCAAAGAATTTGTACGCGGCAGAATGCAGACGTAGATTCCGCACGCATCTGCCTTGTTTCGGCCATAAACCGCGAGATTGGACTGGCCATGGGTGGTGGTGGGACGTAGGCTTGTCTTACGCTTTAAACTAAAACAGAGCAAACGCGGCAGAAATAAATAAGTAGAAGAGATACTTGTGAATACCACTCCGTATCCTGTGTATCTGTGGTGGCATGTGGATCCCATACAATTCTAAAAAAAAATATGTGTTCTTAATGCCAGCTGACGTAAAGAACAAAAATATCCCGCGTCCCACATCGCATGCGAGTCGCATCAACCGATTAAAATGTGCCAATATGACGGTTAGCCTACCTGTTGACGGTCCCCGTGGGTGTCTTGGTGAGCGCGTACGCGAAGTTGACGCCGCAGTCGCCGTACAGCGGCAGCGCGAGCCGCACCGCGCCCCCCGCGCCCCGCGCGCCGCACCGCTCGCCGCGCCCCGGCACGTACACGCGGCCGGAGAACGACCCGCGCGGGTGGTACGTCACCACCAGCGACCCGCCCGCGCACTCCGCTGACACTGCACACCGACACCACGCACTCACGCACTCACCACCTCAGACTAAGCAAACCAAAGGACATGAAATACGAGTACCTACAACAAAAGCGTGGCAATAATGTATGGTAGTGCTCTAAGATGGCGGAAAAAAATAGGGACGCCGCCACAGAACACAGAAAGAGGTTAGAAAGGCAATCATGCACCGTTTGTACGGGAACCGCTGTCGCCAGTTTTGCTCCCACTTCTTTTCCTTGCACCGCCCATGCAAAGTCGCGCGAAATCGGGCTGAACCAATCACAACGCTCACTGGGCTCCTCATTCACAGAAACTCACTGACGTCCAGAGCCGCGTGTACAAATAACATTATTTTAGTGATTGACATCGATTAATAGCTATCGATATTACATATTGCCAGCAATTTAACCATTTGAAATATTTAGAAAAATAATTATTACTTTCATTATACGTTTATAATTAATAATATTCAAGTAATATTTTGTTTCTATGTAACAAAATTAAAGCTTTTTAGCTCAAAAATGTTGTAGGTTAGACGTAAAATAAAACAAAAACTATAATACTATAATGCACCGGTCTGAAAGCATAAACTAGAATGGATAATCTGACAAACGGACGTGCGGTAGTTTAGTTGGATGGAGAAGTAAATATTTGTAAAGTAAATATTTACCTGTAAATTTGTGTTTTTTAAAGTACTCAAATCTTCATGTCTTGCATGGCCACCTACCTATGCTAAAATAGTCATATAAATATTATGGTGATATTAAAAATTCTAAGTTGTAAAATTAGTTTAGAATTTGCCCATAATTTTTTTACTAATCGAACTAATTGTATCGTGAAAATTGAAATTAATTTTACAATTTTAATCTTTGATTACATCGCCGTACTTATATGAATAGGATGTTAGAAAGGGTAGGTGTAAGCTTCGCCAAACATTCTGTATTATCGATAAGTAATAATTATTATTATGGCATTTTAAGTGACAAATAATATGTTATTTTTACTTTATACAAATATTTTAAAATATACATTTATCGATAAAATGTAATGCGTGCGTTTTTTGATTAGCACGGCACTATTCCTTGTACTGCGACTACTGCGTTAATGCTCATTAAGCCAAATGCGTCACTACCGAAAGCAGTGTACTACATTACGCGCTCTAAGTAATATGGCAAGAATCGCGGGCGTACATTGCCGGTAATGTATATTTTTTAGAAAAATATTATGTAACTTATCGTTATGATCAGTTTTGGTGGATTTTGACATTATGATCTATGGAATATGGTCATTATGATTAATTTACTACTTACCGATGAAAAGAAATTCCTTCTTTAGCTACACTTGACACCTGACTTCTTGTTTTACAAGTAATTATAGCACAAGAAGGCATTTTTTATATTTATAGCGCCGCGCTTCACGATACACTCACTGTAGTTGTCCGTCAGTGATTAAACAACGCGTTCGCGTTGCGGGGCCACAAGTATGAGCATTTAGTCATAGTTGTGGCTACGCGTGCCCCGCCCACATAGCCCTTCTAACCTCTTTCTGTGTTCTGTGGACGCCGCAACCAATTTTTTCTTTATACTTAGAATAGGCTTACTCTTGATCCCAATCTAGCCTTGAGGCAAGGATGAGATCTACGGTGGGACGAGTTTGCCCAGAAAGTGCCTATTCACCCTTGCTTTGAAGATTTCCGGGTTGTATGAGCTCGGGAATATAGACGCCGGCAGAGAATTCCACGCCTTGGCTGTGCGCACTATAAAAGAAGACGTGTAGCGCTTTGTGCGACCAGCGGAAATATCAACCAGGTGAGGGTGGTAACCAGCCGTGCGTCTAGATTCCCGATAGAAAAAAGGAGACGGCGGGATCAGCTCGCAGTCCCTGAGCACACTCCCCGAAGTACAGCCTATAGAACACAGATAGACAGGCAACACTGCGCCGGTGAGCCAGACTGTGCAGCTTGGTTTTCATCAGCTTCTTGTCCCCAATAAGTCGCCTGGCTCGGCGTTCCACTGAGTCTAGTGCGGCGAGTTGGTATTTGGCTGAGCCATCCCATAGGTGACTGCAGTACTCCATACACGATCGGACTTGTGCTTTGTAAAGTGTGAGAAGCTGTCCAGGGGCCTTACCATGAGCTCTTATCGCAGGCCTTAAACAGTATTGCTGTCTATTTCCGTACCATGACCGGCTTAAAGCAGCCCGTTTGCAGGCCTGCTTAAAATGACGTCACGAAACCGTTCACCTTTTTTATGTATGAACTTTCGTACCATGACCGCCCATTTGACAGTTTGAAAACTGCTTTTGAACGTCCTAAATGTCAAATAAAGCAATCTTTAAAAAGTTGCTCTTCAGCGGCTGTAACAAGATTGTTAAGTGGATTTGGCCCAATTTGGTGGAATTTTCATAAGATAATTGTTAAAACTAACTTTATTTAAGATGTTTTCAAACGGCTGTAGTGACTTTTTCTCTAATTTTAACTCCCTAATTTTCGTATAATTAATAGCCGAGTCACGCCGAGTGTTTTTAATTTTTATATAGTTTTCAGTGTTTATTACTCTTGAAAGTTGAGATATTGCTTGAGATGTGATGTGACGATAATGAAATATTTGAATTTTTGGAGAGTGAACACCGCACGGATTTAAAACAAGTGTCATCAAGAGAAGCTAATGATACCCTCAGAACAATCAAACCTACCTTTGATTCAGAGGAAAATGAATTTCAGTATAAAAAAAGTACCTACTCTGTGAAAATGAATTTATTAAGCAACTAGCGACCCGCCCCGGCTTCGCACCGGTGCAATGTAGATACTAATGTGGGGCAGTTTGGAGTGATTAATAATATTATATGTATATTACATACAAACCTTCCTCTTGAATAGATAGGGTGATCTATTGCTGAAAACTGCATTGAAATCCTTTGCGTAGTTTTAAGATTTAAGCGTACAAACAGAGAGACATTAATTTATTTTGTTCTACTTTATCTAATGATAATGTAGGTAATATTTTTCATTCTAACCATGTTTGGTTATCTCCAGAGTTGGTTAGGAATGTTTACTATACTTTCAACTGATAGTGAAAATTAAGTTCAAATGACTAAAATTTAGAAACAAAGGTCACTTCGGATCATTTTTTGTAGCAACCTTTAATTCACAGCTTAACAAAAACGACCTTTTCTGTTACAGGGTTTCAACAGCTGTTTATCTTTATACACATGGATCATACCAAAATTCAACTGGGAAACCCCAAAATGTTGCTCAACAGACAGGTTTCCTGTTTTATCACAAGAAACTGATGCCATTAACAATGTGCAAATAAGAAATAAATGTGGTTTCCAAAAATATGCTAAAAGAATGTAATGTGTATGCGTTAAGGTGTGTATAATAAAGGCTAATACGATTCAAATTGTGAACTTACTACCTTACCTACTATGTTCCCATAATGGTGTAGTAGGTTCATTCCTCCTCATCTGTGGAAGACGTTGAAGTGGTGGTGGCATTACACCAAATTATTAAGGATAAGCATTAACTTTGCAAAATGCTTCTATAGCTGCAGATGTGAATTTAATTTTGTGGCAAAAAAAAAAAATATACCTACTACTTCCTTAAGTTGAAAAATAGTAATAAATGGTTAAAACTCAGTTTACAAAATAATTAATATGACGGTTCATTAATACCTTCTCAACAATTTTTGTGCTATGGGAAATGATATAAATAATATAAAACTTGAAGTGAGAGCTTTCTATTCAGATGTGCATTGCAGACAGATCTAAGTACCTATATGCACATTGTTGTTAGCATATAATGTTCACACTCAATAAGACACAGAAAGGAGGGCATTCAGTGAAATTAAGCTTTCAATTCTTGAAAGTGGATATATCATTTCACCATAAAGACGTTTATAATAAACACTTATTAGGTTTCTTATGCTACCTACAAGGGTGTGTGCTTAGTCTTGTCGATCATCAGTTAACCTCACCAGGGTCAACTGATGATCGATTGAGAGAAAGAAATTAGCTTGTGAGAAATGCTCGGGCAAAAAAATGCTTAACTGCAACATCACAACAATGTATGTGTTGATGCAAATCATCTAGGGGTCTAATCACGAATCATTTACTTGAACAAATCATCCTCTCATTTAGAAAATTTAAATACACTAGATAATAAAGCTTTATTATTATTACAAAATATAATAAAAAGTTAGGCTCAAAACAATTAAATCAAACACAAGAAACAAAAAAATACTACAATGTTAGTCTTAAAATAAAACAATCATTTCAGGTTATTCCCAATCTTTCTTGGCCCAGATTTTCGCCTCTGTATTCACTATACAATGAAGCTAATCTTGATTAATCCAAGAAGCATTTAAGCAAACGTCTACTGCAGCGCAAGATCCATCTATTGAGGCAGACATGAAGCAGCAGCCAAAAATGAAATTTGTTGTTCGCTTCTGGGTTGTTCACCAGATATCCTATGAAAAATATAGGTACTTCTTCAAATTTAGCTGTCTCTGAGTGAGTTTCTTCAATAAAGCAAACAAAATTCAGGTTTTTAAGATTCAACTTATAATAAAACATTTATTTCTTCACAATAACTGTCTTTTATTCGCATGAGTACTACACATTCAAATTAATTTACACTTTTTGCATTTATTCGCATATACCTATTTGGTTTTAAACATTTCAATAATTTAGCCCCACATATGGATTGCTTTTCAGTATTCATGGTAATGAGATGACTAAAGCTGGTGGGTGTTGAAGAGTAACATCATAATTATTATTCATTTACTAAACATAAATTGTGCAATGCTTTCCATATCTTTTTCCACTTCTCGCTTGTGCAGACTTATTAAAACCTATATACTGGTTGTATGTATTTTACCAGACGTCTTCCAAGTCATGCAAACATAACATTGACGAACCCAGATAAAATTCGAGTTGATTTCATTCAGAAGTAATCAGAGAAATCTCTGGAAGTAATAGGTAGATATTCTTAGTTCTTATCGCTGTACAAAGCACGACGATGTAAATTACTTGCAAACACTTTGTACAATGAAGAATCAACACAATAAACTGCCGACACACTTTTCTATCGATTGTTTAAAGAAAATACAAACAAAACATTTGTATTTTAGAACACGATTGGTCGTTGTCTAAATTCTTTTTTGTTTGGTGGTGTTTCCCTTTTGGATTTCCCCAGAATCGAGATTTTTGCTCAGTTTTGGTTTTTCAGAAGGATAGTAATGCCCTTGTAAGACTGCTTTCTTGACATGGATCGTGAAAGTACAATGGGTAGGTGTATTTTATACAAAACTTCGAAGATCTTCAATTCTTTAAAATTTTAAATTTTCTGCCATCTTTATTAATGTACGTACATAGGTTAAGTACGTTCATAACAAGCTATGAACATTTCCTTCCACTGTCAATAACTTGGAAAATTCTTGGAGAATGTAGAGTAAAGATGTAATAAAATAAAGACAACTATAACTCATATCTTAAGAATAAAAAACGTTAAAACGAGCAACAAAAATAACAAATAATTGTAAATATGTTGAGATATTCTCTTATACCGGTTCAACCGGTTTATAATCTTTCAATGGTTTTCGAACGCTTCCGAAGAAAAGAGATGTCAGATACAACAGTTGTATAGCGCTATCTCGTTTTAACATTAAGGCAGACCAGAGACAAATAACCGTTCACCTTACGACTCAAGCAATCTATAAGCCGTTCACCTAAACAGGGCTCATAGTACGATTATAAGCAATCCTGTTTAAGGCCTGCTTAAGAACTGCACGGATTATGGATGGTTTTATAAAAGCTCATGGTAAGGCCCCAGGGGCCTTAACATGATCGCTTATAGCAAGGTTAAAACAACATTGAAACAGAGACACCGCTCTTGCTGCGTATAGCGCCATTCGCTCTCAGCACGGTTTCAATACAATAGGTTTTGGGCGATCATGGTCAGGGGGCTGGTGTGAAGTACCGCTTAATCTTGTTCAGGACGCCTAACTTTTTTGCCTCTGTTTGCGCTTTAGACTCTATGGTGTCACCAAAATTGAGATTGGTAGTCAACCTCATGCCTAGAAGTTCAAGGCTATCCGCTACAAGAACATTTGCACCTTGGAAAGTTGGGGTCAGCCCAAAAGGACTCCGTTTTGCGCTGAAAAGACACGCCTGTGTTTTAGTGGTGTTGAAGCTGATCAGATTGTCGTCGCCCCATTGGGAGACAAGACTTAACGTCGCGTTGATACGTTCACACACAAGCACAAGACCACTGGTTCTCGACTCCAGGGTGCAGACAGTCAAAGGAAGCCATGCCAATCCTAAATAACAAACTGACCAGACGCATATTGCGCCTGGACAGGAACAGTCTGCGGCTGGTGACGGGAACCATCACTGGACACTGCTCACTAAACAAACACTTCCACACCATAGGCATAACAGATAGCCCCCTATGCAGAGCATGCTTAGGGGCCGAGGAAACGGTGTCACATGTAGGGTTGCCAACCGTACTATAATTATAGTATTGTACTGTATTTAGGGTCTCCGTACTATATACTGTTGAAGAAATATATAGTACGCGAAAATACTATAATTCAGCTCAATGTTATTCTTATATTTGCAATACTAAAATTAGTAGGTAAAATAAAAAAAAACTTCCTGCAATTTTCGAACGCGTCTTTTGTTCGACAGAAGTATTGTGCGTGTGCGTGTAACCGAACGCGTCCCTGTCATATTTCGCTCTAATCGATACGTCAATGTCAAACTTGACAACATCAAACTAATGTTTATTTATTATAATCTTGCTTGCCTTTTTCGTTTGTTTTGGATTTCGTTAATTTTATTGAGTTAGTGGTTTTAGTAGTTTTAGTCCTGCATGAATGCAATAAAGAATTTGAGTTTGAAAAAAAAAATTAAATGTCTTTTTTTATTCTTCCCTACTAAAATACTATAGTTTTTTGAAGCGTACTATATTTTTTTATGGCTTTTTTAAAAAAAATACTATATTCAGACATAAAAATGTTGGCAACCCTAGTCACATGTGCTCCTTGAGTGCACAGGTGTCACCGAAATACGGAAAAACACCCTTGGATCTCCCAATTCTGTTACAGAATCTCTGGACAGACTCGGAGATCTCATACGCTTCTGGAGGGAGGTGGGCTGGCTGGAGTGACTGCCGCCCTCACGTACAATGGTCCACCTTAAGGATTAAGTGCGGAAACCGACCCCGATAACATAGAACATAGATACGTTCCACCATGGCCTCACTAGGCAGGCGAACTTCATCCCTGCTGGCCCTAGCGTCGGACAAATACCTCTCCACGACTGTGCTTGTCATACGCATACGCAACAATGCCTGGGATCACCAGGTCATTAATGTGCAGCAGGAACAGAGTCGCGGAGAGGACAGACCACTGAGGAACCCCGGCATTAATTGACATGAGGTCGAGGAACAGCCGTCAATGACTACTCTAATTGACCGCTCTCTCAGGAAGTCAGTTATCCAGCGACAAAAACCAGCTGGGATCCCGTACGCTGGAAGCTTGCTCAGTAGACTTGCGTACCAAACCCTGTCGAAGGCTTTCGAGACGTGTAGCGACACGGCCAGCGCCTCACCGAGTTTCTCGATGGATTCACCCCTGTTGTGCGTGACACGTATTCCACACTTATGATGTTTTTCTCTATACAATTTATGAAAAAAATCACTGAAAAACATAGAACTGTAAAATGCACTCACAAACAATGCTCACTGACTGATATTTTAGCACAACAACATGGTGCTTTGTAATGGCGGACTGGACGCTTTATTCGTGCCTAGTTAATACATTGCGAGTTCATTGGTTTGCTTAGTCTGAGCTCAGCACAAACTTTGCACGTACCTACATCCGCACTGTGTGCCAGTACCATCAGCGTTTCGCCCGACACCACGCACTCAGCACACACTCTGCACGTACATCCACACTGCAGGCGGAGCACGGGCTGCCAAGACTGGACTTGAGTTACGCATTATCCGGGACCTCATGTCCCAAACTTACCAGGGAAGCGCGACATATGCGAGCGAGCTCTATGATTCTCACGTTCAATTTCACTATGGTGCATTAAGAACAATATTTATCCACATTAGTAACTGAATTTAATAGTCAATAACTCTATGAAATTTCAAGAAATTTTCATGATTTAACTTTTATAATCTTGTAAATATATTTAAGTTTCTACAGCATGAATCGCCCTTAGTTTTGTTTTGTATTTACATAGATATAAGAAATATTGTACCACTCTGATTTTATGAGAATCATTTTGCCATTCCGCACTACGTGTTGGTAAAGCCAGGATTAAGCAGTAGTGCTGGGAAAATTAAAAAAGAATAAATTATATCGACTGAGAATCAACAAGAGCAGTTTAATTTGCCATATATTTAGTACTAGCTGTGCCCGCGAACTTCGTTTCGCCTTACGATAGATTTCCCGTCATATTTTTCCCGTGGGAAAATAGCCCATGTTACTCACGAAGGATGTAGCTTTCTAATGGTGAAAGAATTTTTAAAATCGGCCCAGTAGTTATCGAATTTTCCCATAGGAAAGAAATATTTTCGCGCGGTAAAAATATAATATAGCCTATAACCATCAGGGACAATGTAGCATTCTAATGGTAAAAGAGTTTCTCAATTCGAACCAGTAGTTTCTGAGATTTGCGCTTACCAACACATTTTGCGATTCATTTTTATATATAAGAAGATTAAGAAAGAAAGAAAGAAAATCCATTTTATTTAAACTCCACACGACAGTACATAAGTAACATAACAAATACAGACATTACAAATAGAATTGGGTCTCACAATCATACAATTCAATATAACCACTACCTTCTAGGAAATTTACATAATAAGTAATTTTTAAATTAATCATTTTACTTAATTATTATTTTTGTTAACAAAAAAAAAACAGTGACATAAAATAGCTAACTTTCTCTTTTCATTTACTACGTGCTTTATTATAGCTATTGAAGTATATTGCTTTACCACACTCTTCATAGAACGTGCGTATCTACCTTCTTGCTTGTGCGGACACTGTGCATCGCATCACCATGTATGACTGGCCAGCAGGGCGCGTCGCGTCTGCATTATGTGCGGCATGAGGTGCTATGCTAGGGCATGACCATAAATTTGCCATGCCGCACTCAACGGTAAATAATTAACTTGTGTGCATAATGAATATTATTTTCCCATGCGCATTTTTCATAATATTTTGTAATATTTGAACACACATAAACAAAACAAATGTCTATTTGTCTCTTTTTTACTCACGATATATCACTTACTAGCTGTGCCAGCGAACTACGTTTCGCCGTATATTTTTTACCCGTTTTTGCAACATTTGTCATTGATGATCAGCTCCTATTAGTCGTAGCGTGATGTTATATAGCCTAAAGCCTTCCTCGATAAATGGACTATCCAACATAAAAAGAATTTTTCAATTTGTATCAGTAATGCCTGAGATTAGCGCGTTCAAGCCAACAAAGAAACAAACAAACTCTTCAGCTTTATAATATTAGTATAGATAAAAGCTCCCCCCGCACCACGGTGAGAAACACGTTTTTCTCCGCCGCACCATGATTAAGTCAAGGATGGCTCTCTAATGTACATGAGGCATGGAACGTGTTAAAAAGTAGTACGGCGAAGCGTATTTAGTGTGATTGACATGATAAAAATTTCTTGCGCTAATTCTGTTGTACCCTATTCAAATGCAAATAAAGTATTCTATTCTATTCTATTCTTGACGTTCGTCAAGGGACAGAGTTTTATCACAAATCGTAAACACGCGCCGCCGTGCTACTTTTTAAAATATAGAGATTATGTCACTGAAATTGTGAGATAATGCATGAATCAAGTGCAGTTTTGGCAGCCTGTGCTCCGCCTGCTAGTGTACCAGCACCATCAGAGGTCCGCTCGAACACTGAACACCGACACCGCGCACTTAGCACACGTTGTCACACGATACTCAGCACAGGATGCCGTGAAATGATGAATCATTCATCCATATAAACACACTAATAATTCTAATCAAATCTAGAAATAAACAATGCAACATAGAGAATTGAAAAACATGTTGTTGTTACAGTAAGTTGAAGTACCTATATGATAATTTGTAATAGCAGCTATAACAGACTCACGCGAGAAGTCTCGGCGAGACTTAGGAACCTAGGAATGATGCATGCATATCCTTAGAGCTCTAAGTGCATATCATAACCTAGAAAGATAAATACTGACGAGCAACCACAGACAAAGTACTGGTTTCATCAGAAAAAAAGGCACACAACATCATGCGATCAAAGCCCCGGTCGCAATGAGAGTAAATAAGAATAATTCTCGTAATAGTGTTCTCTTTTCTCGCCCGGAAAACCTTTCAAAGCGGGAAAAAAACCGACACCGATCGGAGTACAGGCGAGCGGGCGAGAAACTGACTACATTCACGCTTCTCGGCTCTTCTCGTGGGTTCTCGGCGTGAGTCTGGAGGCGCCTTTAAAAATTCCGCCAACTAGAGGTGCTCTGCGTATTATATTAAATAATGTTCATGATTAATAAGTTTTTTTTGTTTGCGGTTAATAAGGTTCGTCTATTTTAAGTAAAGATTTTTTCATCCCCCCATCTCGGTAAGAGTATTTTTGCTATTCGATATCTGACCGCCAAAACCGTTTTTATCCGCTTGAGGTTAAAGTAAATTTGAATTTAGAACATCGCATGCACTAGGTATGTGATTTCAAAACATCATTAAACCTATTTACTTCCATCTCCATGGTGCCGAATTTATCATACAACTTTTTTTAAATTTGTTAAAAACTCAACTCTGAACCTCCTTGGTGTACTTTTGTTGTTAATTCGCTTTGCGCGCGCCATTTTGTTTTGACGTCGTATTGTTATACTTAAATAAGATACTTGAAAACAAGTAAAAACAAAACGAAAATGAGTGATTCCAGCGACGAATAAGTTTATTTCAATGTTGTAGTAAATACTTATGTACCTAAACTGAAATAAAAGTATCTCGTGATTGTTAATGTTTTATTTTGCATTTAGTCATTTCCTCGCTGGGGGGGGGATGAAAAGTTACGTGTTGCACTCGAGTGCAAAGATTTTTCACCTTGTGCTCTTTTGATTCCCTCGCTAACGCTCAGGATTCTAATTTTTGAATCACTCGCTGCGCTCGTGATTCAATTTTAGAATCCTTCGCTTGCTCGGTCATCAAAATTGAGCACGCGGTTAAAAAGCAACTTTGCACTCATGTATAACAAATAACTATTGTGTTTAAGTATATAGAATTGTAATGGAACTCTAACATAAACATCAAAACGTCGAAGTAAATTAAAAACAAGTTGTCTTATTGTCTGCTCATCCGTGGCCGCATTCTTAAGGAAATGAGAGTGAAACGACAAACCGAGTACTAACTTAATCAAATGTGCCATACAATATCTTTTTTAATTACGTATAAATACTGACTGTTGAGGCAGGTGACGCGGCGGTAGTAGGTGGCGGGCGCAACACGGCGCAGCAACCAGGAGCCGGTGCTGACTAGGTCCTCGCTGTGCAGATCACAGAGACCGCGCACTGGGCCTCGGCCTGAGTCCGGTCCTGGACCTTGACTTAAGATCAGCGCTGGGTCTTGGTCGGCGCCGTGACCCGGCCCTGGGTGCGGCCCCCTTTCCGTCCACGTGAACCCGCGGCACACGAACCGACGCTCCAGCTCGCACATCTCCTTACACTGCTCAAACATTATTTTATCATAATATAAAGAATTTTCCTAACACAGCTGCTTCACATGTGTCATAATAACGCTTTTCTAAACGCAATAATTTAGACACTTAGGTGGCCGACATCTAAGGTGTGTGCAGGTGTGCGACATTATTAGTAGCGGGAAGCCGCTGGATGCGGGAGGCGTAGAACCAGTCGGTTTGGAGATCCCTGGGGGAGGCCTATGCCCAGCAGTGAGCGTCTCTTGACTGAAATGATGATGATGATATGTTATCATGGACTATATAGGTTTTGATGACTCACCTCATCCCTAGTGATATTCTTGCGTGTTAGCTCCACGTGTCTAAGGGTTTGATTGTAATATTCTTCGTACGAGCATCGATCTATTTTTTTCAGATCTGTAAGTTAAAAAAAAATGCTGCAATAAGTTGCGACGAAACCGAAGTACCTACCTACAGATTTTTTTTTGAAATCTCGATCATACTCTCTCATACGCGTGAGTATGATCGTGGTCAACTATCCCAATGATTTGTAGCCGGTACTAATCCAGATAGCATGCAAACTTGCCAAACTTGAGGCAAGTTTGAATCAAACTTTCTTGATTCCCAACAACAAGCTTGCATCATGTTTGTTTTAAGCATGCATGATATTTGTTTTTTCAATAACGCAATGTACATACAATATTGCCCCAACAAACTAGTCACTTTTTAAAGTTTGTTGGGGTAATATTGTATGTACATTGCAACATTGTATACTGCCGAAAAAAAATAAAAATTACGCAAGTTTGTCAATGGGAAACTAGAAAGATTGATTCAAACTTGCCAGACTTGCCATTGCTATCTGGGAAGAGACTTTATTAATTGTAATAATTAAAAAGTACCTAGTTGTATAAACATATCATCATACATAGATAGATTTCTGTAACTACAGTGAATCTTAATCTATGAACGAATCTTGAACGAAGCAGTTGGAGAAAGCCAGTCAAGTTTAACTGGTTTCCTGCATGACGCATACTACGCATACTGAGTTATTGTTTCTGTTTCACAAGTGGCAATTAAATTACCTAACTAATCACCAGTCATTTGGCGTGTATGGCATAATCGGGCTAATAGCAGTTTTATAGATGTATTATTTAAGAAGAAACAGGTAAATTAAGATATATTTGCATTTATTACGATTACGACAATGTAATTTACGGGATCTTGATTTTGGTAATTGATAAAGATATAGGATTTTAATGTTTTTTTGTAGGTATGTTTTTTATTTTATTGTTTCGGGTGTGATTTCTAAAGAGAACTTTGCTTGGTAGAGAAAATAGTGTCGTGGTGTACTTCAGATATTTCGATTGCGAGCATTAATGATAGCCAATATTATACTCGTAGTAGTAATCAATATTTAACTACTAATGTCTGTGAATCATTATCAGTATACCTTTTTTGGGACTCATAGGAATTTTAATTTTCTGATCCCTAGGTCACAGTCCCACAGATATTATTTAAATATTAGGTAGGGTTAGTTTGTAATTGAAAGAAATTAATCATCTTTAATGTTATTGTCTGGCAACATTTCCATCCCAAAATCAATGTAATTTTACTTTTTACACTATTAATTTTTATACACTCGTGTGATACCCAGAGAACTATATTAATACATTCTGTACCACCAAGGCGGAAAACTACTCCCATGACGGGGAGTCAAATCCCGATAACGGTTGAAGGCGGCCAAAAGTAGTAGTCAGATGTTTTTCTTGTGTTTTGGGTTGGCAACGTGCAGGTGATGGCAACTGTCAGAGTTTTATTGTGGTAATCTCTTAACATATGAGTTGCCGCTTAGGCACACATGTGACATAACTATACCATTTTGCTTCACTTACAATCAGGTGAGATCGAAGCTAAGGAGCTTCTCTGCAGGGAAAGCTCTTAACTACATGTAGGGCTAGTACAAGTGGGGGTAGTACGGACCGTCGATAAACAGAGGACAAAGAAATCAAACAATTTACCCCTCATCCCTCACATAAAACGATGAAACTAGTGTGTGTTCAACTTCCAATGTTTTGATCCGTGGTGCACCTGAAGTTTTGAATCAAAAATCCTCACAGTCAAGCCTCCGAAGGTTTTCAATAGTTTTTCTATACTCACAGTCGTGTCTGCACTGGTTTTCAATGTAGACGGTGTGGTAATTTGACACGCGATAGGACTCCGGCTCCGAGAACATGTCCTCCGAGCTCAGCATGCAGCTGCCGACATCAACGTCCGTCACTCTCATGGTTTCCGAGCCGCGTGGCGCCCCCGGATTCACCCACTGCGCTGACCTATGCAACAACAGAACCAGAACATGTAGGTTTATAAATAAAAGTTTTCAAAGAGATTCCGCAGCGTCCGCATTGGTACCTCTATCTTACCTATTTCTGCCGCGAAGCAGCAGTGCTTGCATTAATGTGTTCCGGGTTGAAGGGTAAGACAGGCGCTGTGACCGTTTGGGTGCTGTGACTTGACACCTTATGTAACAAGTTGGCAACGTACATTGGCGTTGGGAACGTAGTGGGGGTTGTCCAGTGTGTGGGTGTGGTTGAGGTGAGTTCGGAGCGGTAGTGAAGACATGCTTAATTCCCCAGGCGGGCTATGAACTGTGTCCGGCGGATGTCAAGGGACAACGACAGCTAGCAATACTGCCGCATGTTTTGTTTACCTATTTTGAAGCTTTATTCAACTTACCGGTAGGTCTGTCCAGTGTCGTTGAGAACAGCGGCGTAGCACTCCCGCAGTGTAGCGTTGCGCACTGCCTTGACGTTGTCGCGGTTTGTATGCAGGCTGTGTCCGGGCGTGCTCTCTATACTCCACCACCGGTCCCCACAGTCTTCGGGCTCTGTAGGTGCACTAATTTTATTATAAATCCTAATCAAGCGCATCCGTGCTCTAGTGGTTGTGACCACCGGGTGTTGATCAGGAGGTCCGGGGTTCAATTCCCGATGGGGGCAGAAACGGTTTGGTTGGTGGTAGGGTTTCTGAGCCCGCCTGGCTAGCTACCACCATCTTACCTAAGTTTGTCTCCATAATAACAATGTTTATAGCATTGCTGTGAACCGACAATTAGAGGTAAGATAGCCTGTTCCTCAGTTATTGAGGAGTCCAGGTGAAGCTCGCTTCCACCTTCGGCCTTATCGTCACTTACTATCAGGTGAGAGGAAGGTCAAGAGCTTCCCTGTCATATATAAAAAAAAGCTTTGTTGATCGAATCATTGAATTGTATTTTAATTACATTTATTACTTTGTAATAAGCCTCCATAATTACTATGATTAACAGTGAATGTCTTAGTGATTTATATAATTCATGCATGGCCCAGTGTTCACTTTCTATGGTCAGATGGAGAGATCCCAATTGCCGGACAGTTATAACAAATATAAAATGTTGGAGTAAAAAAGAGTCCTACACACGTTCCAAGCATATTTTCTTGAAGTACGCCGAGTCGTTGTCTTGCTTGAGCTCTGCTACGTCGGCTATCGCCGTCCCGTAGCAGTTGCCTCTGCCGTAGGCGACCACTACGGCGCCGCAGTCGGGCAGGTCGCGGCAGCGCGCCAGGCACGCGCCTGCCAGCGACTCTTCGTCGCCGCTCGCTGCGTACACGAACACCGGCGACGCGCGCTCCGGCGTCACGCCAGACCACCGCTCGAACGTCACACGCCCTTCGCATTTGTCTGCCTTCATACCTGAAGTACATTACTAATATTCTAAAAGTAGGTCATTGTTTACCTAAGTATAGGGTTGAATGTCGAATTCCCGTACCCACTCCTGTGAATGTTGGAGGCTCTACGCTGGAAGTTGTTGACGAATATGTTTACCTGGGGCAAATAGTCCAGCTCGGTAAGTCCAACTTTCAGAAAGAGGTAAATCGACGAATCCAACTCGGCTGGGCAGCGTTCGAGAAGCTAAGCAGCATATTCTCGGCCCATCTACCGCAGTGTCTCAAGACGAAAATCTTCAATTCGTGCATGTTCCCAGTGATGACATACGGAACTGAGACGTGGCCGCTTACAATGGGTCTCATAAGAAGGCTCAATCTCACTCAAAGGGTAATCGAGAGGGCTATACTCGGGGTTTCTCTACGTGACCACATCAGAAATGATGAGATCCGTAGAAGAACTAGAGTTACCGACATAGCCCAAAGAATTGCAAACCTTAAGTGGCAGTGGGCAGGACACATCGCTCGTAGGACTGACGGCCGATGGGGCGGAAAGGTCCTCGAGTGGCGGCTGCGTACCGGGAGACGCAGTGTTGGTATTAGAAGTCATAGAGGTAGTCGCTGCCACTAGGTGGACCGACGATCTGGTGAAGGTCGCGGGAAGCCGCTGGATGCGGGAGGCGCAGGACCGATCGGTATGGAGATCCTTGGGGGAGGCCTATGTCCAACAATGGGCGTCTCTTGGCTGAAATGATAATGAGGGTTGAAAAAATATGCATAGCGACCCTTTTTTTTTTTCTCGGGGGGAAATGCGTAACCGCACCGTACCCGCCGTTGGCTAAACAGCGAGCGTGTGTGGGGCTCTCCCGGCAGCATGCCAGGCCTACCCACTAAAACCCCCCGGTGTTCTCCCTGCCCTTAAGGGCGCGCTAGGTAAGGTCAACACTGCGACTCCACTACCTACGCGCCCGGGCAAGCCCGACCCACTGGTCGGGCTATCGCCAAGGGGGGATGCATAGCGACCCTAGGGCCGACAACAAATAAAAAAAAAAGAATTTCACTACATATTTTTAAAGTGAAACTTTTTGTAATATGCGGCCAAAGACAAAGTATTAATTTAAGTCATATACAGTCTTATCTAGTGTATAGAATAAAAAACTTACAACCTATACAGCCACACATCAATACTAATAAATAAATAAAGGTATCTAATTTTATTTTAAATTTTATGAAAGTATTTTATGAGAAACTAATTTAACAGTCACAAATAAGTACTATTAAAAATTTGCATGTAAATGCCATGGTAGCGCTTAAATATTAAGCATGAAAAAAGGAGAGAAAGCCAATATTAATCGAACACAAATATTTTTTTGAATAATACCCTTGTTTTACTTTCATCTTATTCGAATTGAAAAGTAGAGTGTTGAACTACTTGAACTATTGGCAGTCGAACGAATTCGCCTGCAATGGGCGCGCCTATGGTTCACCCCTCAAATTATTACTAGTTGTGCCCGCGAACTATGTTTCTCCTTAAAAGTTCAAAGAAAACACTGTAAATCTACTTTCCCGCAGGAACTACTTACTTTTCGGGGATAATAAGTAGCCTATACGATAATCTCTGTTGTAATCCGTCTACCTACAAAATTTCATTCAAATCCATTCAGAAGTTTTCACGTATCTCCATTACTGGAGGGAGACTCTGTACCAGGGTCATCTGCTTAGGTCTTACCTATTTCTGCCGCAAAGCAGCAGTGCTTGCATTGCTGTGTTCCGGTTTGAAGGGTAAGATATGACAGTGAAATTACTGGGTACTGTGACTTTACATCTGGTGTCACAAGTTGGCAACGTACACTGTGGTTCTTGTGGGGGTTGCTGTGAATCTCACAAGAGCCACATGTATTATAGGTGACTGTTACCACTTACCATCAGGTGGGCAGTTTGCTTGTTTGCCAACTTTCTGCAATAAAAAAAACGTGAAAGAGTAACAAACATCCTCACAAACATTCGCGTTTATAATAATAGTAAGGATAACAATCTAAGCACTAAACAGTTAGGAACTGAGGGAAGGGGATTGTAGATAAAAGCCAAACCCGAGTCAATAAATGTGGAATAAAACTTCTTAAGTTATCACAGAAAAAATAATAGCATAGAGACATCTAGATCAGGACCAGGCAGGGCAGTATTTGAAATACTTGTAATTGAAATACGTATTTGAAATACAAATACGTATTTTGTATTTGTATTTCAATTACCTGAAAATACCTGAGTCTGAGGTATTTTTATTCGCTACGGACTCGTGGCCCCACTGCGATGACCCACTGGTGGGCCCACGAGTAATTTTAACTTTACTAGTGGACCCACCGCTTCGCTCTTGACCATAAATATTTTAGGTATGTAATTGGCTGTAATACATTAAGCATCAAAATACATCATATCAAATACATTTATATGATTAAAATTAACAGATTTCATAAATGTTTTCCTTTTAAATTGACAAAACAAATCAAATGATTGATTGATCGATTTAGCCAAAGCGGGCACTTTGAGATTTACTCAAGTGTGGTGTAGGTAATAAGTAATAACATAAGAGGACAATTTTAACACCCTTTAAAAAAAACCTTGTACCATGTTCAATACCCCCATTATACATGAACCGTTTATATAGGATCATGCGTTTAGAGCAGCCGATTAGAATAGTAAAAATTAGGTCGCTAGAAAAATTTGAGAATGTCAGCTTAAGGCGAGTTAATTATTTGTGGAGCGTGACACAAGCAAATGGGAGAGTCAAAAACAATTTATTTTAAGCCTTTCGATTTATAAAACTGCTCTACTTAGTTTTCAGATTATGGGTCAGCACGAAAAGTATATCAAGCTGAACCATCTGTTTATTAATCTGACACGATCGATCAATTCAATAGCACGATTTTTTTTTGCATTTTCAAAAATTGATCCTGAGTTTTGGTCTCATCTAAATCGACAGTCTTTTGAAAAGGAGCTCCTTTAGGGTTCACTTAACATCGCTTCTGAATATCTGACTATTTTATACCCCATCGTACAGCCAACAAATTCATTCAAACCGACAATCTTAATAATCCTAAGCTGGTAGATTTTATTCCTCCGTTATCAGAAACACGGGGCGCATACACTATTAATATCTGAAGATTCTGAAGCGACCAAGAATATTTTACATTTTATTACATTATTGACAAAGCGGAAACGAATTTCGAAACCCGCGTGAAGAGAGCACACCATATAACCTTAAAAGTTCCCCACGATACCCGAGTTGGGCCTCAGCCTCTTGGCCTTACTAATAGAGTAGTAGGGCAACCACAGCCTGTAAAGCACCTATTTTGACATAACAGGATTATTTACATAAATATCGTGTTTTTGAATAGTAGGAGTTTTGATTCATAAGAATTTTCAAAAGGATAAGTATAATTCGGAGTTTTTAAAAACGTAATACATAATGTATTACGTTTTTAAAAACTCCGAATCTTATCATTTTCACCATTTTTGGGTGTTCTCGTTTACCTACAATACGTACGTATATGTCAATGTACGTATACATACAAATGATGTAAATGCCCACAGTAATTATGCAATATTTAAAACACATTATTAACATTGTAATAATCAAAAGGTTTAATTTTGAATGTATTTTGTATTTCGTATTTTATTTTGTATTTTAAATACAATAAAAATTGCTCAAATACTGTATTTTGTATTTGATATTTTAAATACACCACTGGCGAGTATTTTGTATTTCGTATTTTAATTACATGGAGCAAAGTATTTCGTAATTTGTATTTCAATTAAATTAAAGCATGTATTTTGCCCAGCCCTGGGACCAGGTGATATTTTTCTTAGTATTATCGGTAACCACACCCGAGGAACAGACAAGTCGTAAGTACTCGTGACCAACGGGGCATGTAATGGCACATTTTCTCGCTTTTAATATGAAATTTAGCTAAATTATTACCTAGTGTATTATGCAGAACGCATCACTCATACTTTCAACCGCCATGCTGTGTTCAGGAGGCGTGCCTTCGTAAGCGCTCTCCAACTAGTATACGCAGCTGAGGATTAGCCAGTCGGATGGATGTCGGAGTCATCTATACTAATATTATAAAGAGGAAAGATTTGTATTTTTGTATGTTTGTATTGAATAGGCTTCAAAACTACTGGACCGATTTAAAAAAATATTTCACCATTAGAATGCTACATTATCCCTGAGTAACATAGGCTACAAAATTATTTTTCCTGCGGGAAAATATAAAATTCCCACGGGAAATCAAAAATAACGCGGGCGAAGCTGCGAGCGGAAAGCTAGTTAAATGTAAAAGAATAACGTTCTATGTTTCATTATCAAAAACTTCAACAGAATTTATCCATTGCATAGGTTTAGAGAACTTGAAAATTGTCATAGTCTTTAATAAAACTACTACCACTGCCTTGACTAGTGGTTGATGACCGTAACCAGCAGACAGAGTTCCGGGCGAGGTAAATATTTGTGGACAGAACACAAAATTTATGTACTTATAATTTTACATTATTATACATTTTCGGGTCATTTTTGTAGTTGGTATATTGTTACAATTTTACAATCGTTAAACTGTAATTGCGATAAATGTCTAACTCCTACTTTTTTTCAGTTTTTTTGAAATTCATAACTAGCACAGACTCTTCAGAGTTCCTGTGTTATGTCAATCTCTGTGTGTGTTCGTAATGCCATTGCGTAGTCACACTGAAAAAAATAAGTAGGTACCTAAGACCTTATTGAGGAAATTATTTTTTAACCAGAAAAGCACTCAGAATTGTAGAGGGGTCGTCGTAAAGTCTGCCAAGCGAAAGTGAAACAAAAAATGTATACAAACAACACCACGTTCAAACTTTGACAAAAGTTCAGGGCCAAACTAAACAGGTGTTGTGCAAAGCTATTAACAAATAAGCTCCATCACTTTGCCGGTTCGGTCACCAGTTGTAGCGAGCGCTTGCAACAAGAAGGTCAGTGCTGCGTGGAAAAAAACATAAATCAAAATGTGAGTATATTATTTCTGATATTGAGTGATATGCTGTAAAAGTCGTGTCTATTTTGACTCTTATCAACAGTTTTTTGTAATTTGTTCGGGATTAATCAAATTAAGGAATCAAGATAAAGATGTCGATTATGGGAAAACAAAATTTTTCATTCTCAATATAATTTTGACAACTATTAAAATTTATAAAATGAGAACACAAAACCTACACAATTTTTCCTAAATACTTAAAAATTTAACAAATAAAACAGGTATGGGAGCCAAGATGACAAAAATATCATTAAAATACAATACCTATACGAAGGGGGAATTTGTAAGAATAAACTTGTGCATAGGTACTTAGCGGATGCAGTTTGTGTTGGGACTAACCTAAATAAATCGAGTCATCGAATGTTCTACCTTTTTGACAGCTTAGTATAAAGATTCTATTAGCTTGTCACCCAAAAACTTAAAAAATGTCCTTAGGTGTGAACGCACACCGCCAACTATTACGAACATATACATTTACGAACGTTGCATTTTTCGCCGACAATCGGGTTGGCCGGTATTTATCGATGTCTTTTTGGCCGAGTTATGTAGTTCGTGTGCGATGCAACGTAGAACGCTATAAGTTTCATTATAGCTATAACCCCTTTGTTTTCAAAGATAATGGAATCACTAATCAACCGCCAGCTTCTCCGGTACCTAGAGGATTACCAGCTGCTCAGTGACCAACAATACGGCTTTCGTAGGGTTCGCTCTGCTGGTGATCTTCTAGTTTACATGACACATCATTAGGCAGAGGCAATTGAAGCGAAGGGGGAGGCACTGGCAGTTAGTTTAGACATCGCGAAGGCCTTCGATCGGGTATGGCACAAAGCGCTCCTCTCAAAACTTCCTTCATATGGGCTTCCCGAGAAATTATGTGGATGGGTCACTAGCTTTCTAGCAGACAGAAGCATTAAGGTTTTGATTGATGGTGAATGCTCAGACCCACTGTCTGTAAAGGCTGGTGTCCCCCAAGGATGTGTGCTTTCACCTACACTATTCCTTCTGCATATCAATGATATGCTGCAAATCAGCAGCATTCATTGTTATGCAGACGACAGCACGAAAGACACCTTCTATAACGGCCGTGCGAACTCTTCTCGGGAAAACGTCATTGAGTGCCGGAATAAACTTGTGTCTGAAATCGAAACTTCATTAGAGAAAGTTTCTAACTGGGGTCGACTTAATATAGTCCATTTCAACCCCTCAAAGACACAGGTTTGCGCGTTCACCGCAAAGAAAATGCCATTTGTCGTATCTCCTCGCTTTCAGGGCATTCCCCTAACTGCCTCAGCCAATATTGGGATCCTTGGTGTCGACATATCGAGCGAAGTCCAGTTCCGTGGCCACTTAGAGGGTAAAGCTAAATTAGCTTCTAAGAAGCTTGGTGTGCTCAACAGATCGAGACAGTATTTCACTCCGGCGCACCGCCTTCACCTTTACAAGGCGCAGGTTCGGCCTCATATGGTATACTGTTCTCATCTTTGGGCTGGGGCACCCCAATACCAACTTCTCCCATTGGACCGCATTCAACGGAGAGCGACTCGAATCGTCGACTGCCAGGAAATTTCAAATCGGCTTGATACCTTGGCGCAGCGTAGAGATGTCGCTTCGCTATGCATCTTCTATCGTATTTATTACGGGGAATGCTCCGAGGAATTGTTCGGACTTATACCTGCCGCCTCTTTCCGCCATCGTTCCACGCGGCAAAAAATCCATGCCCATCACTTAGATGGATGGTTGGCAGTCCACAACTGTGCGTTTCTCTTGAAGTTTCCTGCCTTGAACAGTCAAACTTTGGAACGAATTGTCGCCTGCGGTATTTCCGGACCGATATGACCTTCAAACTTTCAAAAAAAGAGCGTATTCCCACCTCAAAGGCCGGCAACGCACTTGTAACTCCTCTGGGGTTTAGGACCACGCTTGGAGTATACTCTATCACAAAAAGAATTTTGAAAATCGGTCCACAATTGGTGGCGTATTCGTGTAACATACACACAAAAAAACACGCATCGAATTGAGAACCTCCTCCTTTTTTAACCGACTTCGAAAAAGGAGGTTATTAACCGACTTCGAAAAAAGGAGGTTATTAACCGACTTCGAAAAAAGTATACTCCGTATATGCTTTTTTATGTTTGTTCGCGGATAACTTCGTCGTATAAGAACCGATTTTGATGATTCTACCGATTTGTATTCGATAGAGGATACTCCAAGGGTGGTCCCATGGTCACCAAAGTCAGGATCTGATGATGGGATCCCATGAAAATCGAGGGAAACCCTATATATTAGGGTTTCTTTCACTAAAAAGACTTCATTCACTAAAAGTTAACAATAAAAAATATTTTACAAAAAATAAAAACTGACTTCAAAAACACTGAAAAGTTAAAAATAATGTAAGAAATGTTTTACATATTTTGGTTCTAGAACCATTTACATTAAAATAGAAATAATTTTTAACTTCCTAGTTGAATCAGCCTTCTTGTATTGATATTTCGGACGGATCTCCTCAATATTTCCAGCAATGTATTATCTTTGGCATAGCTGGGCACCGTTAATCAAATAGTTAACTTCGTTAATCGTTAATCCGTAACTAAAAAAATTAACTTCGTTAAACGTTAAGACGTTACTTTTCGGAAGATTAAACGCAAGTTAACGTCAATCGTTAATCCGTTGACACGTGATAAAAATGGCATTTTTTATATCGTTGCGTTAGTGATCTGCTTACAAAAGCTGTTGTTTTGGGTTCTGAAAGTTAATAGGTTAGGTTCAAAAAAAAGACAGTGTATAAATATACTAAAAATAAAAGTGTGTAATTTAATCATCTGGCACAATGTGGATATTCATATTCCCCTTCATGAACATTAGTATGTTCTAGTTATCGTCTGAGAGTGAGGCTCGTTTCGGCGTTAAAATATATTTGCCGGTGGAAAAAAGACGTTCAACTGCAGCGCTCGAGGGTATAGCTATAGCAGTATTATATTTAATAAACAAATTTATAAATATCTGTTTCCCGAGGAATGCCGCATCATTAAAAGAGTTTGGATTTCGTGTCTAGCCACATTTTGACGATAGATTGAGCTTTAGCCTTTAATAATTTGTGGCTCTGAGGTTTTTCTTTACACTGAGTAACAGAATTAAAAAAAGAATTCCTCAACATCATCATTGTTACTCGCGATGCTGCCTCGCTGTTATTGTTTTTCGCGACATGGCGCGGTGCCTGTGCGGTATCTTTTTGGTAAATGGTAGGTGCTGGATTAACGATTAACGGACTTAGGATAATTTAACGGAAGTTAACGAGTCCGTTAACATTTTTTAAAGTTAACTTAAATCTAAAGTTAATCCGTTAATAGAAATGTTAACTTCGTTAATTAACGGTTAACGGATTAACGAGTTAATGCCCAGCTTTGCTCTTTGGCGTATCAAGGATGCCATTCCCCAATAATCTTTAAATAACTTTTTTCTCATCTCTTCAGAAATTTTTTCTGTACATTTAAGACGACAGCTTGGTCCACAAGGATTTTTTAAAACCTTAGCTGGAAAAACTTTTTTGTTTTGGAGGTGGAAACATAACTTTGCCCGGAATCTTTTAAACTCTTTGCAATTTTTGCAGCGGTGTTTTTTTTCTTCGATTTCTTAGTACTACTATCCACATCAGAGGGAATATCTTCTGCAATATTGTTATCTTGAAACTAAGCATTATTAATGTTTGATTCAATAACATCATCGATAATTTGATCGATGAGCGCATCGATAGGCGCCCTCGCTGCGCTCGTGCGCCTATATTTCGTGGGTGCAATTGGTGCTTACACCCGAGCTAACTACTCTGCTTTACATCTCGATTGTAAGGTAAGTAGGTCCTTATTACCCCCAAATAGGCCTTGTAGGTGACCAATAAGCGCTCTAGGGTAATAATGTAGCTTGGAAAGCCCTAGGGCGGTAAGTAATAAAAAAAACCACTTCACTATTTCAAAAAGTTCGCGTACATCTAACCATCATACTGGCAATAAATTACTTACAGCCCTAGGGCTTTTCTAGCTACATTATTACCCTAGAGCGCTAATTGGTCACCTATATAAGCCCCATTTGGGGGTAATAAGGACCTACTTACCGAACATGAGAGATGTTAAACTCTCGCATTGGCTCGATTTAGAAGACCCATGTCGTGGCGTAAAAGTGACTAATATGACCTTCACAAAAATCCATATTCTTCCATGGATTTAATTATTATTAATATAAGTCCATGTATTCTTCTTCTCCCTCTAATCTCATACTCGAATGGTCGAAAAGACCACTGTTGGATGGTTAACCCTGTTACTGACTATTCTGTGGTAAGGTACCTACTTATATCATACATTGGTCTGGTAAATATGAGTAACATAGAAAACGTCTTCTCAGTCGCATAAAATTAAGACTACCTCGGCGATTGTAACAAATATTAATGTACTTACTACTAATTAAACGACCTACGCAAGGTTTTAAAATTCATGCATAATTAAGAATTAATTATTCACTGGAAGTGAAAGGCGATTTTAACAATATAGTTATTTGATTAATTTGATATTTAGGTGTTCCGTGACAAATAAAAATTATTCAGAGCTTTAGCGTTCCGTACCTCAAAAGGAATCATTGTCCGTCCGTCTGTTAAGGGTAGCATGACAGACAAACACACAACGCAGTGATCAGCTTTCTTAAACTTAGGGATAAAAAGTAGGAGTAAGGAAAAGTAGAAGTAGGGAAGTTGTTTCCCGGGACTCAAACTATCTCTATATCAGATTTCATCTCAATCGGTTCAGCGATTTAGGTGTGAACAGGTAACAGAGGGACAGATAGACAACTTTCGTATTTATAATATTAGTAAGTATGGATCTAAATACAAAATGTATAAAAGCTTGTGCGGAATATTCGGTGCGAACACCTAATACGGTCTACGCTACCGTATAGTGCAGCATAATTATCTATGGACGATTCAGATTTTTTATTTTTGCATTTTCAAACCAAAATCCGGGTTATAGAAAAAAATTGCGTTATGTCTTCTATTAAGTAAAATGTAGATTTCTTCATTTATTAATTCATTTATTATCAAGCCTACTGTAAAGCCCAAAGTTATTTGTTTCATAAAAAGTCATCTCTTCCTAACTTGTGCTACCCCTTTTTAATTTTATAGCGATGCTAATGACTGCACGGGTAATTATAGGTACCCCAAAATCGAACGCTGCCAGTAGAAGCGTACCTTTTTTTTCTCGGGGGGAAAGTTGTATTGTAACCGCACCGTTCCCGCAGATGGCTAGACGGCGAGCGTATGTGGGGCTCCCCCAGCAGAGTGCCAGACCTACCCACTAAAACCCCCCGCCGGTGTTCTCCCTGCTCTTATGGGCGCGCTAGGTAAGGTCCGCACTGCGACTCCATTACCTACGCGACCTACGTCTGCCTGCCTACCTCCCTTCATTAAAGATCTCGCTCGCACTTCAGTCTTTGAAAATTACTATACATGTCATATCTTTGTAAATAAAAGAAAAAACATTACATCCATCCACGATAGGCACACTGCTGTCTGCCACCATACTGTCCATTGTAGATTTGTGTAGGTAGCGCCAGAGACTCTTCCATTGGTCGGCAGGGCGCAGCCCTAGTAGAAGCTTACTACGGAAGTGAAACGGTGAAGACGATACGGGACGATGAAGAATAATTAAATATACTGTTTTTTTCAGATGCAACTGCATCGGATGCTCCTGTTATTAGCGGTAGCATACTGCCTCATTTGCTACGTACAGACCGCAATGAGCGCAAACTTGAAGTGTCCAGACGACAAGGTCCCCTTCAAGATTGGCGTGAGCGAAATCTGCATTCCCAAAAACTACACAGTCACTGAACAACAACGATGAAAAACAAAGGATTGTTGGATAAATAATCAATTTAATTAAAAAATTAAGTCGTGTTTATAGTTAATAGATTTCTGTATTGATAGTTTCGTATAAATGGTCAAGTATAGTCTAGCTTACGTTATATAAACGTAATAGGAAACTAGAAGAAAAAAAACGTACTACCACAGCACTCATTACACGTACAGTAAGCTCCTTGTCAAGCTATACTGTTTGACGTTTGGACCGTTCTTATGTCGCTCGTAATAGACGCGGTTTTCGTAGTGTAAATGTAAAGCTTGAATGGGAGCTTACTGTACCATCTACATAGGTATCCTAACTAATCTTATGAATGCAAAGTGAGTCTGTTTGTAACGCTTTGATGCCTAAAGCACTAATCCTTAATCGACGACACGTTTAGCGCAGAGGTCGAGTGAACACCTACTATGCAACGGGTCGCGGGTTCGATTCCCGTACGGAACAAATGTTTTGTATGGCCTACTGAAATTTGTTCCGGTCTGGGCGTATGTGCACGTGCTATGCTATACTACCCACGACACAGTAGAAAATCCTAATGTGGGGCGATGTTTTTTTTTAAAAAAAACCTAATTTTTTAAATTATATGCCAGTAGATAGCTACATTATCAGCAAGTTACATAGGCTGTATTTTTTAAATTAGAGATCCCTATCAACGCAAGCGAAACCGTGGGAAAAAGCTAGTAGTAACATAATATTAATAATAATATATAAATGATTTTACAAGTCGTACAGCATTACCGGAAAATTAAAAGAAAATTCGAATCTGTTTATTATTGAGTTGACAGGTACTACAGAAGTACTTAAAACTCAGCAGAATAACTAATATTGTTCTGAGAGTTAAAAGGAACAGAAAACTACATGTAATAACGTAGAAGCTTTATTATTTGGTGGTCTATCAAAATCAAATTTTCCTTGAGCTGCAATTCTGTTTTTTTTGTCATTATATAATGAGACACTCCTTTTGTGTCAGTTCAAAATTAAAAAAGAGTACCTACTTAAGTACTTCAATTTTATTAAGAAGGATATTTGTGATTGCTGCTCCCCGATAGCCAATATCATTATAAAAACTACAATACAACTATGATTTAACCAATAGAAAATGGTGTAAGAAATGATGCTATTTTCAATTGCAAGTTTGAAAAATTTTGAATGTTAATTCCTTTCACAGTAGATAACATAAGCAACGTTAAAGAATTCAATTAAAAAACAAAACATCTACATAATGTATTTTATGCAACATGTTTGTTAACTAGGTACGTAGTCACGTAAAATATATATTGTGAGTAATAAATGAACGAGTAATTGTTATGTTGAGTTTTTATTGAATTTCCTGGTGAGGGACTGCAGATGATGTGCTGTGATAAGGCGCGCTCGTTGCCTTTACTATAATTAATACTTGGTAGTCACATTGAAAACAAATTATTTGACCCACATAATGACGGTGCAGCCTAGAACTAGAATTGATTATATTACAGCCTTGCGTCATATAAGACAAGATTGAGTTTCATCACCACATTAACCCATTAGGTACATCCCATGATTTGTTCGTAGGTTGATGGTTTTGTTCTAATGAGTTTTCCATCTCTTCACTAGCAGTTTTTTTTAATGTTTACCTACTTGGAATGGAAATGTGTATTTGGTACATTATGTTTAAGTTTAGGTATGACCATTGACTATACATACGTCAAGCTCCCCGGGAAGCCATCGCTGCTCTCTTCCAAGAAGCCTCTCTGGAGTAGCTAAGCTCCTTCAGCGTCTACGACTCTACGAGTTACCTCTACGGGGTAATCAGGCCCCTGTACGGAAGCTCCTTCGACCTTGCTGTTCATCTACGTCTGATCGACGCTTCCGGGATCCAGCCGTGTCTACGTGTCCGCCTACCTACCATCGACGACTGCGTGACGTCGCTGCCACCTACAATTGCTCAGCGCCGCCAGAGACCAGCTGCGCCTGCCTGCCTACGAGCCTGCCTACCTGCCCTCGACGACTGCTTGAAGCCGTCTGGAACCAGTCGTACCTGCGTGCCTGCTGACTACGCCTGTCGCTGCTACCGGAGCTGCTAGCCGTCTACCTGTCTGCCGGTCAACCTGCCTGCGTGCGTCTGCCGCTGCTGCCGGAGCCGCCAGCCGCCTGCTGCATCCTACCGGAGACTTCTCACCGGTCCCTCTACAGTCTACACTTTCCCTGGCCAGGCTTGTTATTTTTTACCGACGAAACAACGGAGGAGGTACTTAACTCGACGCGTATATTTTTTTTAATGTATGATCACGCATAACTTTGTACAGAGAACTCCGATTTTGATGATTCTTTTTTTATTGGAAAGGGTATACACAGAGGGTGTTCCCATGTAAATTTGAAAAAACAATTCCAACCCTAAAGGTACAAAAACGGGGGATAATTGATGATTCACTCACTGATTGTAAAATTAATAGATGAAAGTCACAAAAAAAAAAAAAAAAAACATTTTAACAAAAAATTGAACCGCCGAAAAAACTAAAAAGCAAAAACACTGAAAAGTTAAAAATTATATAAGAATAGGTACAGACAACATCACACTTCTATATTGACTGAAGTCGGTGCCAAACGACGATCTCCTCGGAAGTGTTAAAATTTGTCACCGACTTCAATATAGAAGTGTGATGTTGTCTGCACGTTGTCTGTACCTATTCTTATATTATTTTTAACTTTTCAGTGTTTTTGCTTTTTAGGTTTTTTCGGCGGTTCAATTTTTTGTTAAAAAGTTTTTTATATTTCTTGTACTTAGTATAGGTAGTTTAAAGTTAGTTTTTAAGTTCTAGGTTGTGCCCTAGTTCTAGGTCTTAATCCTAACCCCTTGCTTCCTTCTTTTGTAAATATACAACTTTTAACTTTGTTACTGTTTTTTTTTCAGCACCTTTCCTTTTCCCTCTTTTTTTTGCCCGTATAGCCTTCCGCTACGTGGCAGTTTGGTGTATTATACGTCAATGGGCATGACAATTACTTTTATTTATCTTACACTATAGCTTTCCGCTCGCGGCTTCGCCCGCATTATTATTGTTTTCCCGTGGGAATTTTATATTTTCCCGTATGAAAAATAATTTTGTAGCATATTTAAGCCCGGATAATAAATTTCGTAGAAATTGGAGCAGATTTTAAATGTTTTCCATAGAAACTTTCAACCCCTATTTTGCACCAGAAGGGGGTGAATTCCAATAAACTATGAAACACGTTTGAATGAAATGTTTTTAAGAGCATGAATTTCAAGTTTTATCAAAATCGTTGCTAATTTAAAGATTTTTCCATCCAAACATGCAACCCCTATTTCATCCCTTAAGAGGAAACACCAAGGTCGAGAGAATTCAAAAATAGGTATTTGTAAAATATAAGTATTGCTGTCGCGCTGTGTCCGAACAACTGAACCTGAACTGAGCGCGATAAACCTAATACTATTCTATCGGTAAAACTTTGATCGCACGTGATTTTTGCAGTATTGATCGAATGATTCAATTTCTAAATAATATAAAAAACTTATCACGATACAATTCCTTAATAAATTAGGTTTTTTTTTTTCTTTGAGTGTAGTTCACACCGCAAAATCACTCACAATCTTTGCCGAGGACATGATTAAGAATTGTGTAGTAAGGAATCTCGGACTCTACTATAGAATTAAATAGCGCTACAATGGAATCACGAACGCTACTACAGTATAACAAGACACTATAATAGGGTTACTGTGCCCCGTATATCAGTAAATTGTCTTACGAGTCACCATTACATGAACTTTATAGACCTAAAATGTCACAACTAAAACTGCTACGGTTCCACTATGTCACTAAATGGAGATTAACTGCGCCAAATCGACGTTACTCAACCTTCTTTGTTCTTTTATAGGGCCAAAGGTGGTGTTTGAGATAGGTACGTTCTATGGACTGTTATAGAAGTACGATTTCCTCCTAAGGGTTATTTTTTTTAAAATCCCTTAGTGTGCGTCCGCATTTTGAATTAAAACAACTGTCAAAATTTCACGTTTCTGCTATTAGCGGTTACGGCTGTGCGTGCGTCTATAGATGGGAACATCTCCTTTTATAGATTTATTATTTACACCACATTCAGGGATGGCGCCCATGTTGGTCGGTGTGAATCGTGTGAACGGTATATCTGAACCACATAAGTCCCTCGATCCGGCGTGACATGTTTTTTTTACAACTAAGTTGGCAAACAAGCAGGCTGCCCACCTGATGGTAAGGGGCTACAGTCGAGTATACATGCAAATCTACAATCCCCAAGGATGCCAATGTGTAGGTACATTGTAAACTTGTGACATAAAATGTCAAGTCACAGTACCCAGTGATGTCACTGTCTCTTGTTACCCATTCAAACCGGAATACAGCAATACAAGTATCGCAGCCGAACAGCGAGGGCTGCAGAATGTTGTACAGTCAGCAACACGTCAAGCTTTACATTGGCACTACAAGAACCGCCGCTATTCCGAGTTTCTAAGGGTCAGTCAACGTGTAAAGTAGCGTGAAGTGGCGTCCACGGGAAGAAAGGGAGAGGTGACTTTTGTAGTATTTCAAGCCCGTCACCGCAGCGCACGGACCATTTTGATCCATACCTTCACTTCACTTCGGATAATATTTTTAACCGACTTCCAAAAAGGAGGAGGTTCTCAATTCGATGCGTCTTTTTTTGAGTGTATGTTACGCGATTACGCCGCCAATTGTGGACGGATTTTCAAAATTCTTTTTGTATTGGATAGAGTATACTCCTGGGGTGGTCCCAAGGTCACCAAAGACAGGATCTGATGATGGGATCCCATGAAAATCGAGGAAAACGCTAATTTAATACTTTCACTAAAAAGATTGCATTCACTAAAAAGTTAAAAAATAATTTTTAACTTTTCAGTGTTTTTGAAGTCGGTTTTTATTTTTTATAAATATTTTTTATTTTTAACTTTTTAGTGAAAGAATCTCGATTTTCATGGGATCCCATCATCAAATCCTGACTTTGGTGACCTTGGGACCACCCTTGGAGTATACTCTATCGAACACAAAAAGAATTTTGAAAATCGGTCCACAACTGGCGGCGTAATCGCGTAACATACACAAAAAAAAACATACGCATCGAATTGAGAACCTTCCTTTTTTGAAGTCGGTTAAAAATAAAAAATATTTTACAAAAATAAAAACCGACTTCAAAAACACTGAAAAGTTAAAAATAATATAAGAATAGGTACAAACAACATCACACTTCTATATTGAAGTCGGTGACAAATTTTAAGTCTTTCTAGGAGATCATCGTTTGGCACCGACTTCAATATAGAAGTGTGAAGTTGTTTGTACCTATTCTTATATTATTTTTAACTTTTCAGTGTTATGGAAGTTGGTTTTTATTTTTTATTATTTCGACTGCATATACTAGCTACCTTCAGTATTTTTGTTATAAGACAACACAAAAGAGTGGGTATATATAAGTATAAACGTAGGATAGTCTAAGGTGGATCTATTGATCTGCAACAACGTAACTTGACCCGCCCAAAATCCCTAGGTTGTCCCAGCGTGGCCTTTATTTATACACACAATGTCAATACTGTACTTTTGTGCCGGTTCTGACAGTGGGCGCAGTGTTGTGTTTTGTAACTGATAGTTTGTCCTTTCCTCGCAAATATGCCACACCCAGTGCTCAACTACCACGCGAGAAGCAATCTTTCACATGAATGATGGTGATATACCGCATGTTACAAATGCCTAAATAATATTTTAGGGCTATATAGGTTAGATATGAGACGGACCCTAGGTGCTTGTCTAAGATCTGGAAACCTAATACTTTCTGAGGTAATCTACTTTAAATTGAAAGCAAAAACTTTATAGTGACAACCATAGTCCAGCTGACTATGGAATTGATATAAATACAAGTAATGTAAACATTGAATGAAGAAACAAGGTACGCTGATGTATGATTGTCGGTCAACACTTAGGATCAAAAAAGTAATTAATTTAGTTTGTATGAAACAAAAAGACCTTGATAAGCCCAATATCTAAATTATAAAGCTCGACTGACTCACTAACTGATCAGGGTTAATTTTTTAATATATAGTTACCTACTTAAATATTATTTCGGTGTACCGTATACAGGGTGTATATAGACACGGGAGAATATGAATGATGACAGGGAATGAAAAATTAAAATGAAAATCGACCTTCTGTAACATAATAAAATCATATCAGGCACGTATTGTTGCTTTATCAAATAAAAAAATGAACTAATCTGATTTAAACTTAAGGAGTCATTAAATGTACATAGGTGTGATGTCACGCGACATTTGAAATCTAGGGATGCCAGATGTCCGGTTTTGGACCGGACAGTCCGGTTTTCTTTATATTTGTCCGGTCAACAAAATTTTGGTAAACAAAAACGGTTTGGTTGACAAAATATTGTTGTTATTATCTCCATGGAAGCAGCATTTCCATATGTAATGGCCAATGTATGGACAGATGAAAGACATTGTCTTGGCTCTCGCCGTAAATAGTGTAAAACGTGAATTATGCATTTTAATATATTTAAATGCTAATTTAATGATGCCATCTTAGCCAAAAAACTTAATTTAAGGCAGTAGCATCGAATACTAAATTTACAATAAGGTAGATCAGATACAATCTGGTACTATTTCCATACATCTGCCACACCTTCTTTTTGCGGGGGAATCTCTTTACGATTCGACAAGGGTCTACCTAGGACTAGGGAGGGGTCACCAAGTTACCACAATGTGACAATGTGAGGCTGCCCTGCCGGCGCCGAACCCACTCCTCCAACACTGGACGAACTGCCTCGATCGTCCAGTGTCCGGCAGCTGGGTGGGCGAGCGTCTCGGCCCACTAGCAAAGAGCCTCCCTCTGCGCCAGGCGCTTTGTGCGCTCCAGGGGACCCAGTGCTAGGCACAGAACCCTCGCTGGCACCCCACATCTGCCACACCTGCTCTGTCCATCACGCTTAGGTTGGCTGGTAGAGAATGCCTATAGTATTAAGTCCACCTTTGTACAAATTGTACATGAAGAATTAATAAATAAATTATTCTCCTAATTAAAAAAAATAAAAATTTGTCCGGTTTTTCTTTCAAACACATCTGGCAACCCTATTGAAATCATTGTATCGTAATGATCGTAACGTGCAGTAGGTACCTACTTTATGGGCATCTGCTAACTTTGTGTTTTTTTTTTTATGGATGGCCCGGCAAATGACCTCCTCTCGCCTGATGTTAAGCGGTGAAAGAGGCCCAAATGAGTTGACAGATAGAGTAGGGACGACATCCACTCTCCTACCTGCCCGCCCCTTGCTGGCCCAAAAGATGCTTTTTCACGCCTCTTTTGAAGGAACCCATGTTGTAGGATGGAGGAAACACGTGCGCAGGTAGAGAATTCCAAGTGTGGGATGAACGACAGAAGAAGGAATCTTGGAATTTCTTGGTACGGTGTGAAAAGGAGGACACAGTGTACGGATGACTCCGAAGGCCCTTACGCGTGTTTCTGTTAAGGAATGGAGAGGGAGGGATAAGGTTAAAGAGCTCCTCAGAGCATTCCCCATGGAACATTCGGTAAAAGGCGCTAAGAGAGGCGATGTCACGACGAAGTTGTAGAGGCTCGAGGGTGTTAGTTGCCTCTACATCGCCAATTATGCGAATAGCGCGACGCTGCAATCTGTCCAGAGCATCGAGGAGGTACTGAGCGGAGCCGTCCCAAAGGTGCGAGCAATATTCCACGCAAGACCTAACCTGAGTTTTATACAACAAGCATAGCTGGTCCGGCGCAAAATACCTACGCACCTTGTTCAGGACACCGAGTTTCCGTGAGGCAGACGATGTAGTCTCTGGGGTTCAGATCGCAGCGAATGTTCATTCCGAGCAAGGTGATGTTGCTCTGTGTGTGAAGGGTTGTGCCCTGAAGAGAAGGAAGGGGGAGGAAAGGTGACCTTTTCGCCGAGAACACGCACACCTGTGTTTTCTTAGCATTGAACTCAACAAGATTGTTGGAGCCCCATTCGGAGACGAGGTCCAGCGTCCTGTTGAGCTCAATGATAAGATTCTGCCTTTCCCTACCAATATCACCACGAGCAGCCCCCGAGGCTCCGTGATATCCCCCATGCACTGTACTGTCGTCTGCATAGCAATGTATAGCTCCCAAGGAAAGCATATCATGTGTTTCCGAAGATGACCGACAAATCAAGGCAGTATAATTGATTTTTAGGTCCAAACGTCTTTTTAACCGACCTCAAAAAGGAGGTGGTTCTCAATTCAATGCGTATGTTTTTATTTTATGTGTATGTATGGCAAGCGATTTCTCCGGTAATTTTCAAAATTCTTTTGTATTCAGTAGAGTAGGTATACTCCTGAGGTGATCCCATTGTCAAAAAAGTATCAGGATCTGATGATGGGATCCCATGAAAATCGAGGGAGCCCTTGAATTTTATAGGTATGTCCGTGATTTGTGTGTAATGTAGGTTAGGTATGTTACGCGATTACACCGCCAATTGTGCACCGATTTTCAAAATTCTTTTTGTATTCGATAGAGTATACCCCTGAAATGGTCCCATTGTCACCAAAGTCAGAATCTGACGATGAGATCCCATGAAAATCGAGAGAAACCCTTATAATTTTTAGGTACCTACGTCCAACGTGTTTCATGTTTTTTCCGAAGCTATTCTATGTATTATTACAAGCTATTTTTATGTATTATTAGGTATTTGCGTCTGGAAGTCATGAACAGAGCAGATGATGGAAATCCTTAACTTTTAGGTGTTAGAGGTTAGTTCTTTAAATACAATAGGCACGCGTATTGACCCTTCGTCGTATTCTTCAAGTAAATTTAATTCTACCCAAAAAGATAAAAATACAAAATAATAAAAACCGATTACAAAAACACTGAAAAGTTAAAATAATATGAGAATAAATAGGTACAGACAACATCTTTCTTTATTGAAATCGGTGCCAAAAGATGTTCTAGAAAGTTTCAAAATTTGGCGCCTATTAATAAATGTTAGAAGTACCTATCTAAGGTTCCCAACACAATCTATACAACTAATAACCATTGCATGAAAAAGCTGGAGGACCAACATGAATATTTGTGTTGGCATTGACAAACAATGGTACCTATTAGAAACATCTTTAGACAACAATCAATATTTAATAACAATCGTAAGTGGATACTTCATTTGACTTATCTACTTATTTTAATCGTTCGAATCACTTACCTGAAATTGTCAGGAGCAGAAGCACGACTATCATCTTAGCCCACGTAGAATACGGCACACAAAACAACACTATTTCAGTTTAGTTCATGAACCACAAAATGTCTTGACGTCGTCTGTTCATAAATTCAGTATTTCAGGACATATTATTTTTTAAACATTATAGCCTATTACTTTACGACTGATGTGAACGACGCTATGTCACTATGGAATTTGATTTTTCCTACTGAAGAGTCACAGACTGTTGCGCAATGCCATACACTTGTACAAATACAATTCAAATAAGTTGGTCGAGTTGAAAGAACCTCGGCGTTGCAATGTCTATAGCGTTCCACGCGATGTTACAGCACGTTATCCAGTGTATCAATGGATGGATTACCACGGACGTAAACAGTAAACAATGTTTTGTATTACTAAACCTAACTTAATTCCCGACTTAAAATTTACTGGCCATAAATACGTAAGGAGTGAATTATAAAAATGTCGCAGTGTTCATTATTAACATAAAATAAGCATACTTCACTTCGACAATCGGATCATTAACTCATTAGTTGTACAATTATGATTCGAGCCAAGCACTGTCCGGCGCGGTAGCATCAACAACGACGCTCATTCGTTCTGCCGCGCCAGCGCCGCCGCCGACATTCAAAGTGCAGTCATGTGGTTGCCCCCACTTCGCGACCTTGCAGTTAATTATGGTTTACAGACAATTTACAATAGGGAGTAGGTAGCGACGAACGTAACGATAGTGAAAACTCGCGATAACAGTGATGAGTACGACACATTTCGCAATTGCGAGTTGACCGGGGAATTGTTTTTTCGTCGCCACAAACGGTATTTTGTAGGCATCCGTCCGATGCAGCGGGTAATTTGAATAAGTGGTAAGGGAGGTGACATGTTGTGCAACTGACACAAACAAATTCCAGGCTTCGGCTTCCGGTTGCTTATTGCTAGTCAGCTGGTTGGATGGCCACGTTGTCTATTAGGGATCCATTACACGCGCATTCAAATCAGTCAGGGTGGCAATCTGGGATAGTAGAA
This sequence comes from Schoenobius gigantellus, assembly GCA_963935595.1. Taxonomy (NCBI): domain Eukaryota; kingdom Metazoa; phylum Arthropoda; class Insecta; order Lepidoptera; family Crambidae; genus Schoenobius; species Schoenobius gigantellus. Next base: position 39,264,375 of record OZ012541.1, on the reverse strand, counting down.
TGACTTCATGTAAACGTTAGTCACTACATTCGAGTAAATCATTCGTCACTCATAGCAGCGAAATTAACAGCAAAACCTGTATCATCTATATGGAAAGCGTGGTAACGCAGCGCATGAAAAACTACGGTAAACTATGTATACTGGCATACTGAAAGTAGCGGTGGCGGCGGCGGCGTGACCCACAAAGGCAATCGTTAACTCGATAACTTATCCATTGTTATGTAAATCGCAGAGCGAGTACAATTACCGCATTACTGATTACCTGCTCACTAGTTTTACAAGTTCGGACTGCGGCTACTAATATTTTGACAGACTTTTATCTGAAACTTTTCACTATTTAATGTATTTTAGCACCAAACGGTAGGTTTTAACAAAAAATCTAATTAAAAATGTACTATACTATGCTAAACAATGTATAATTTAAATCTTAAATATACACAGAGCCTAAACATAATTAAGATGTACCTATGCAAATAAAAGTAAAATGAACAAAAAAATTGACTCTACGTACGTTCGAAAATTGGTAGAGCCTTCTCGAGAAAACCAGGCTAGAAATTCTAATTTTTTGTCTAATTTTTTTGTCACTTCTCATAAAAACATATAATTAAGTAGGTATATAGAAATGTCTGTTGGAGAGATTGCAAGAGTTATTGAAATCAAATACATTCATCCAATAATCACAAAGTGTACTGATGAACGTGGAATTATCACATTTTTTGTCAATCCCAAGCAGTTTTATCTGTCTAGTAAACTATAGTCTAGTGCAGTGGCAAATCCAAGATTGTCTTTTCCTTGGCGTTGCTGAGGGTAGGTTTTTATCAAAGTAAAAAGGTATTATAAAAACAGAAGTTAATGCATTTGGCGCTTGATTTCGCTAATGAATGAGCAAAAAAGAACCATTGCCGCAAGCGGGACTATGTGGACAAAGTCCCTATACTGACCGACTAAATTTCAACTAGGTACACTCCGTCTACCACATTGCAGTTGGAAGTTAGTGACACTGCCTACTACAAATAATGGGCATCCTATTAGATAATAGGATAAAGAAAGCATAATTTATTTTAATTCACGCTAATTTATGTGTGTTTTTTGAATATTTCGCGAAATCAAATATTATTTTTTACATTTTTTTTTCAATTTTTGAGTTATTGTTAAATCTATTTTCTGATATTTTTTGAAAATCTTAGTAGGTACCTACGAAATAGTGACATAAATATCAATTCGAATTTCAAAATGGAGTCAAATTTCGAACGAGCTGTTAGTAAGGTATTTTTGTTGCTAACGGTGGCAGACGAGCAAGTGGCCCACCAGATGGTAAGTGGTAACCACCGCTCATGGACATCTGCAAAGCCAGGGACAAAGCTCAGTTACTGCCTACTTGGAGAGAAGTGCTCTTTTTAAACCTCGTTTGAAGTTGGACATATCGTAGCGCTCAGGAAACACCGCAGCTGGGAGCATGTTCCAGTCTGCACGTTAGTAGTAACCTTCCTAAGATGAAGCATTTATGGTTACACTTTTCTTTAGAAATAACACGGATTGTTATTACAGGTGAAACGGATAGCTGTTTGGCCCGATATCGGATAACCGGCCTACATTGTAGTCGGAGCACCGGACATCCAGCCGCCGCGCCAGTTATCCGGCCCAACATTGGCATTTGGTGCAATGCAAGAAGCGAGTTTTTGTAGGTCAAGCCACGAACGATCGGGCGCCATGAGCATCTTTACTAATTATCACTTTCAATACACTCCTCCTCTATCCCTACAACGCTTCATGCGAATCTTCCATGGTTCAAAGCAGTGCTGGCAGCTGGAAGTATTCGTTTGTCAGTTTACTCAGCTTCTTCGCGACCCAAGCCGCTTTCATTTTTACTTGTCCTTCCACAATTCGGCTCTTTTTTTAATTTTTTCACAGAGCTCAGCAAAAAAGAGAAGGTAATCTTTAATCGAATGTACGGTGTACCTAAAAGAAGCTTTTCATTTTGTTTAAGTCGTGAAACAGTGATAGTGAAATTCCAATCGGTTTAATCATATTTATGAAAAATTGTATTTATATATTATATGCACGTTTTATTTATGAACCGAAAGCTTTTATTGAATCGAAGATGATATGAAAAATTGTTTTTTTTAAGAAACACCCTCGCTACGCTCGAGTATTAACTCAGTGCTCGTTACGCTCGTTGCCCAATATGGCGCTCGTGACGTAAGGCACTGCTTCAACCCCTTGGTGCATAATTTACTATTATCTTCCTTTTTCACATGAAGTTTTCATTTCTCTCTTTCTAGCAGATGACGTATAGTCAAATTACATGATTGTTCGGTTGTAACTTACTCTGAGTCTTAGGTCTTGAACGGGCAGGTTGTTCACCCAACCGTCACGCTCGAAGTTATTGAACTAGGTTAAGCCGAAATTAGACGGTTCATCAAAAGTGATTCATTTCTGCGATGAATAGTGAACGATGAACAGTGAATTGCGTTGTTTGTATAGACGGTTCACTTTTGATGAAAGCTATTATTTCATTCCTCGTGGAATTCCCACGAGAACACAACGCCCGTGGCGACGCGGTAGTATGGAGAAATGAGCTGTGAATGAGCTGTCGCTGTTTAGACGTTTCACTTGTCGTTTATTGCCGATGAATGATGAAAGCTGCTAGTGAAAACCATCGGAAGCCGGACGCTTTCTACGCGAAGGCGTATTCCGATGAACGTTAATTTAGACATTTCATTTTCAGTCATTCATCGATGAAGCATCAAAAATGAACCGTCTAATTTCGGCTCTAGGGCGAAAAGTTGTATTTAGCTCGACAGCTCTAAACGCGCCCCTTATTGATTTGGGGTTGCACTTTCACATGTTAACTCCTTTAATCACAGACAAACAGGGGAGCCAGATCAACAAATAAAACACTTTTTCAGTTATCACACGTATAATATTAATATATTTAATACTTACAATTTCTCACGCAAGCGCTAAACACGCTAATGGAACACATTAACGATATTGTGCAAACTTTTACATTATCACGCCGGTGTACCGCTAAGCAGCCGACCAAGCCCGTTACAAAAAAAAAACAATCTTAAATACAACAATATAACACTTAAGATATATTTAAATGACTGTACGAATGTCAGGTACATGGAACAATATAATACTTTGGTTCAATGACTATGTAGGTGTTTATATGTAGATACTTGTACCTACAATAAGTTCAGATACAAGGTGCGAAGCGGTTATACAACCTCAAGAGAAAAATTAATTATTTTAAAACATTGATTGGTATAATGTCTAACGCTCAAGCTTAAGAAACGTTAAAGTACCTTTTGTATTACTACTACAGATTTAGGTAAAAACAATATCCTAAATAACAAAATACCAATTTAAACTGTTAATTTATTATTAATCAAATAATAATTAGGTAAAGTAAACTCCTTGTCAAGATATACCGTTTGACCTTTGGACTGTTCTTATTCCGCTCGTAATAGAGGCGGTTTTCCTAGTGTAAATGTAAAGCTTGAATGGGAACTGTATTAAAAATTAGAATGATTAATTAAGTGTGTATTGAAAATTAGAATGATTAACTGCGTAATAAAAATGCTGAAATAATATTTATAGTATACATCCATCCAGAGTGGCAACGGTGTTCTTTTTCATACAAACAAAACTCAAATCTGCCCAAACCACGGATCTGTCCTTAACCAAATAAGCGAATAACATTATGTGAAAGATATAATAAATTTTTTGTGTCATCTATTTTCGATATATCCGATTTATTTTTTTCTCCAATAATTAAAGCCACCAACACAAAAATGTTAAAACATTAGGTATTAAGCAAGTGCAACAATAGGTTGAACGCATTTAAGCTATAACATACTAGTGTAATTAGGGGTAGTTTAAGCATTTAAAGTATAAATCTATTGATGTAAACACTCATAGAAATGTAGCTCAATGGTAAAGCTATACTAAATACTACCGATATAAAGATTTGTTTCCAAATAATGATATAAACAAGTGTTTGTTACCTAATTGTGTTGTGTTTGTACAGATCAAGGCACATAAATTGAACAAAAATAGCGGTAACAGCCTATTTTTTTTTAAGTTTCTGAGGTGATGTTTGCGTACATTAGGTACACTATATCCAAACCTAGTACAGATCATTAAAATATAGTTTTATATCAATGTGTGCCTGCGAAACTAAAACTGAATTATCCACATTACAAACGCGTAGAAAGGGTAGTCCGCGGGGAGAATGAGCAAATTATAGCGATAACCACGCTCCTACGCTCTATGACTGCAATGTCCAAAGTAACGGCGCATACATCCAAACGAAAGGATAGTCATTTGGAAACATACTAAATGACCACATCGTCAATGGCTATTCTAGCGCCCGACATGCGACATCTAGCGACGAGTAGACTCAACCACTTTTAATCATTACGGACGAGAGACGGGGGGGGGGGGGGGGCTACCGCCTAACTCATAGCGATCACTCGCTATCGCCTTCGAGACATTAGAACAATAGCTCAAATGTCACCTGTGACATTAAAACTATTGTTCTAATGTCACGACAGCGATAGCGAGTGATCGCTATGAGTTAGGCGGTACGGCCGCCGGTCCCTATCTCCCGATCTGTAGAGGCACACAGTCGACATTTCACCGGTTGATGTTATGGTGGTTTCCTAGGTGTTAGTCCACGAGGTCGTGAACTTCGAAAACTGTGGAGGCTGCATAGAACTTTAAAAAGATGGCCTGGCGTTCGTGTTCTAATAGTGGTAAGAACAATGGCAACAGTGTATTAGAAGTTCTAATTTTTCGAATTTTTCGAACTCATCTCCCTCAGTTCTAATTTAGAACTGAGGGAGATGAGTTCGAAAAATTAAATTTGGAAGCTTGAATATTTCTTTTCTATAGAGCGTTTTTATCATTACTCATTGAACAGTCCTCGTCGTATTTGTTTTGTATCAGAATTTGGTGACAACAGTTCCCTGTAGTAAAACTACTACATCGTATGGCACTTTCAACGTTTTTTTTCCCACCCTTTAATTAATGAGATAAAGATCGTTCACTTTGTAATTGCATAAGATCTTGGTTCATTTTGCATAATTATTCCAATGTGTGCTATAAAAATACATAGGTACTGCAATTATTTAACAAAGTTAAATTTAAATAAATAAAAAGAATAGGGAGACAGCAAGAGAGTTTGGTGGCGATATGGCGTGTACGTTTGACGTCACTATTGCTAAGTTAAGCAACAGCCGCCATGGCCAGGTTCCATATGGGTGATCAAACTTGTAAAACATCTCGCGCCCCTCCGTATTCTGGAAGACACGTCAAGCTCCAGCGCAAGTTGTTAAGCCGTCCTTTCAGACTGTGCAAGTGAAAGAACAAAGATCTTACCCGTATTTGCGCAGGCGCTAGTACCTATACACTGTAATATATTTTCTTACTAAGATCTATGGAAAATGGCACAAACTCCGATTTGTTGTGCCAAAATAACTTTCAACTTAAATATAATGCACTATCACACTGCACATCACTTTTTCTCAACCCAACACCAAAAACCTAAACACGAAACCTATTTAGAATATATTAAAAGTTTCAACAAAATATAAAAATCTAATGGCAATAAATGATTCTAATTCATATTTAAAAATGGAATCACTAGCATTTGTGTAAACAATTCCGAATGATTTACTTTTGCTCGGGAACGGGGTACCTACCTAACCTACAACAGTTCGGTTGGCAACAAACAAAAACACCGAAGGTGAACCTTTCTTAATTTAAAATCTTATTTCTAGCGGATTTTGAGGTTTTCTTTCACAGCTATGACATCTTTCACTCTAAAATTGCACGTGAACTTGGCGCAACTTACATGCTTAGGATGAAATAGCAACAGTCAGTTTAATAATTCTAAAATTACTTGTGTATATGAGTGCAATATGTACTATAATTTCTTTCACTCATTGAAATAAACAAGTTTGTTGCACTTAGGTCATATACAGGGTATAAGAGACGGTATCCCTTTTCTTTTAACTGTGAGTTCAGACCATTATCCTAATTTGAAAATCACTGAAATTTTGCTCCCGGAAAATTCATAAATTTTGTGAACGCGAAGTGGTGCTAAATTATTGCGGCGAAAACACGGCACGCGAGAGAACAGTGCCTTCGCGAACCGCTGGATCGGAAGGAAGGGTTGAGCGAGTGCGAAACTGCGCCCGGGCAAGCCCCCGTCACTCGCGCAATGCAGCGTTATAAATACCTACCGCTAAGTAGTGCGCCGGCGCGGCGCGCTGACCGGCAGAGGGCCGCCGCCATGCCACCCGCCGCGCCGCACGCGTGACTTTTATCGAATCTTGTAATTTTGTTTCATATTTTTTTATTATTTTGTTTTTATTGTTTTTCTCCTTTATTTTATTGCTTTTTTTATTATTATATTAATTTGGTTTTTAATTTCTTTTAGTTTTTTATCAATTATTTTTTTTATTTATAATTTTCTTTTCAGAACTAAAAACGGGATTTTTATACCTAAATCGAATAATTTTCAGTTAAATGTTGATGCGAAAAAAGTTCCACTTGCATTGTGGTTTTACAAAACCACACAATAATTTTAATTTAATAAACTTGATAATACGGTGGTTCATTACTGGGAAGCTATTGGATGTCGTCATTAAGACAAATAAACATTTTGTTTTTTTTTTTTCTAGTCGAAATTCGAAGTAATTCAAACTAATTAGATAGTAGGTAATTCGTCGCCATAGTAACAATCTTCAGTCCTCAGTCTAGTTCCTCACTTGCTGATGAGTTCAGAGGCCCAATTCAGCTAATAAGTTACAGCTGAATCGAAACTGAACCGTTGCGAGCGACCAATCAGAACGCTACATTATCACGTCATCGAGCAGTTGAAAGGTAATATAAGCGCTCCGATTGGTCGACCGCAACGGTTCAGTTTCGATTCGGCTGTAACTTATTAGCTGAATTGGGCCTCAGGTTGAGCTCACTTTCATCTTAGAACTTTTCGTCACTTATCATCGGCTGAGATGAAAGCCAACAGCTTACCTATTGTTTGTATAAAAAAAATAGGCAGCCTGCTTGATTACCTACTTAGTTTTATATAAAAAAAAAGTTTCGATGAACCGGTTATTTGATTCCTTACAAAAAAAATATTCCACCTTACTCCTGTTTTTAAAAGATTGCCCATTTATCACAATTATTCATACGATTCAGGATATTTTCAATAGTAAAATTGAATAACCGTGAGATCAAACATGAAAAAAAAACATGAGTCATGTATTTTTCATAATAATTCGTTATTTTTAATCATTTGTAATTTGACAAATGAATAAAATCAATTAAGAAAAAATTTCGCCTTGGGCGGGATTGGTAATTTTTTAATAATTTGTATTTTTTATAATTTTTAAACGTATTAATGATGATAAAATAATATTCTATTCTCTTATTTTTTTAACATATACTATTTTGAATTTTTAAATATATGCGCACTGCCAATTTAGAAGTATATTGTGAGGAATAATGTAATGATTAACACCAATCACGTATTTCACCATATTCTTGCAAATAAAGTAAGTATATACTATTATTATTATCATTTTATAAAATTAAATCACATTTGAGTCAGGGGCTTTCCTCGCAATTTCATTATAATCCTACGTATATCAATAAAATAATAACATTCAAGTTTTACTTTATGTATTTTGTTTATGTTCTTTGTACAACCCTTAAGTTTTCGCTCGATGACGCAATCACGCGGTGTACGCGGGAATCTCGACTCTCGGCGCGCTTTCATAGAGACCTTTTCTTCTTGCAGCGACTTTTGTCTGTCGGTTTTGGCTATTATTATTACGACGATTCGAGCGTTTCTATGGGAGTGATGTATCTGTTACGTAGTAACTATTATCTAATCTGTGGCCCGGGTTAGAACAGCGAAAAAGGGACGTAGGTAGGTGCTAAATTAAACAGTGACATCAGAGAAGACCCCGGCACGATGTTCCATCTTCATGCAGAAACGCTGCCGTGTCCGAGTTTGCGAGCGACTTGAAGGCCGCAACTTTGAACCATATCTGATCCGATCCGAGACGAGAGAATTAAAGGTAAGTTTATTGATTACCATGTAGGTACGAGGGTGGGTCAAAAAGTTCGCGGAATGGAGGGTAAAGAGTAAGAAATAAAACACAAAATTATTTTTCCTTCTCAATGTATTCCCCCTTAACTCTAATACATTTATTAGACCTATCAATTAATTTATTAATACCTTCGAAAAAAAAATGATTTCTCTTTGTCGTCAAAATAGGCCGAAATTGCGCTCTTCACTTCTTCATCGCTGGAAAATTTCTTCCCTCGAAGCTCTTTTTTCATTTTTGGGAACAAATAATAATCACTTGGGGCTAAATCTGGGCTATAGGGAGGATGTTCCAAGATTTCGAAGCCCACTCTTTGAACAGCAGCCATCGCAACTTGCGCCTTGTGCACGGGTGCATTGTCGTGCAAAAGGAGCACACCTTTAGTCAATTTTCCCCGTCTTTTTTCTCTAACAGCATCTCGCAGACGTTCTAATAGTGCAGCGTAGTACTCTCCAGTGATAGAGACACCCTTTTCTTTATAATGAATAAGGAGGATTCCCTCTGAATCCCAGAAAACAGTAGCCATGAGTTTTCCAGCCGACGGAGACACTTTGAATTTCTTCGGAGGTGGTGTGCCCTTTTTGTGCCACTGCATGGAGTCTTGTCTGGACGCAAGCTCATAATGATGAACCCAAGTTTCATCTCCAATCACAGTTCGGTTCAAAACTTCATCCTTTTGTTCACCACAGAGCGCTAAAAACTCGCGACAACACTCAACTCGCCGCTGCTTCTGGTATGGCGTGAGCATTCTCGGCACCCATCTTGCACACACCTTTGACATGCAAAGATGGTCGTGTAGGATGTTCAAAATGGTTGTAGCTGATACTCCAATCATTTCTGCAAGCTGTTTCTTCTTTAAACGGGCATCTTCCAATATGATTTTTTCAAGTTTTTCGACGTTTTCTGCCGTGGTTGCCTCGACAGGCCGCCCTGGCCTCGGATCATCTTCAATCGAATCCCTGCCTTGCTTAAACAGGTTGTGCCACTTGTAAACCATGGTTTTACCAGGGCAAGAGTCCCCGTAAACAGAAGACATCTCTTCCAAATAGTCTGGGGAGATTCCTTGTTTGGTAAGGAACTTGATGACTGCGCGAAACTCAATTTTCTCCATGTTGCAAATTTTCTTTCGGGTTGACTTGTTGATTGATGTTTAGCTCAGGTAATTATGACTTATTTTTTTTTAAATTTAGTATTTATACTCTTAATGAGTGTCACAACTAGTGCAGGTAGTAAAAAGTCACTTTTCCCCCCTCCATGCCCCTCATTCCGCGAACTTTTTGACCCGCCCTCGTATCTACCAAAATTGATAAGTAATTTATGTTTAATTTCGAATGTTATTTTTATTATAATTTACCGAAACAAGTGGCGCCGATGCGGAAGCGCGTGGGGTGCGAAGGGGAGGTAGATCGATACGATCGCGTTGTTAGTAATACATTGCGTAGCATGAATAAAAATTAGAATTGAAAACTCCTTTACTTGCTTTTCCGGGAAAAATAAACATCGGTAAACAAATTAAAATTGGTTTGAACACACTGTTAAAAGAAATTGGACACCGTCACTTATACCCGGTACAGTTTTAGAGCGACAGATTTAACACGCGTAATAATATCCGGCGCTTAGTTTAGAACTTTATAAGGCAATTTTGCCTTATAAAGGAAAAAAATAATAAAAAGAATGAGGTGGGAAGAAGTAAAAATCCAAGAGAGCTAGCAACAGCAGATTTCTTAAACACAATGTCTTAATAAATATTGCAGATAATTTACCTGGCAATGCTATATGCATAAAAGGTGGCTAGGTAAAATTATAATCATTGGTTACGATATTGTAATTTGGACACTTTCAACGTCAAATCCTTCAGATACTTTTCAATATTTACACAACCCCAAAAATTGTCTCCATCAATTTTTACAATTAGTGCTTTACATTTAATTGTGTATAGATAGTCTGTGTGGAAAGAGAACAGTCAGAGGAAGGAACTGAGGTCGCTGCAGTCCTTAATTTTCTTTTTCAGCAAGTAATACAATATTGTACACAAACCATTAATAATCCTTTGGACCATTCCTTTAAATTTACGTATGACATTTTGGAAGCATAAAAAATTGATGGAACAGAAATAAGGGATTTCAGTTGAAGTTAGTTTACTTTTAAACCGCGTTAGTTCTCTTTTCGCAGACTACTACTTATCATAAGTAGTTAGTTGTGATCGGCGGGTATCCTGTCCCGGAGGTAGGATAGCACAGACGCAGTGCCTTTAGCCAAGATGGCGTGTCGCGGCTGGCGGAAACAGTTGCCCATCAGCTCCAAACTCCTGAAAGTATATATTTGTTTTATACAGCATAATTGGCAAGCAAACATATTATGGTCTATCTAATCTAAAACCTATGGACGCCTACGCAGAGTTAGTAGCATGGCTCCAGTCCAAAATCATACTCTGACAGTTCAAGAGTACTGATAGTTTATAACCGCAGTGAGATGAAGGTTGTATTCCAAATAGAAAAAGATGAAAATAGAAAAAAAAATATGACAAATAGCGAAATACCGGTTTGTTTATTTACTCAAACTAGCAACAGCGAGAGCTGTCAGTGCAGCTGTGTGCTGTGTACCGGGATATCGCCGAGCCAAGTTGAGCTGAGCCACCGCGATCCAACGCTTATTGCGTTGTGGCAACGTAGTGTCAGTCGTGTCGAGTGTCGCTCCAGTTGAACCTAAATTCGCCATACAAATGTTTTGTTTCACGTGTCGCGGAATGCAACACTTTCTCTTTCGCTCTTATTGAATACTGCATGAAACTTTGTTACCAATTTTGGTTTTCTGCGCGCTCCTACGAAGAAGAAATTATTTTAAAAAATTTGATATATTATTTTTAACGCTGTTAAAGATGCGTGAAGTTTTTTAATGAGATATAAAAATAAGTTACATTTTTATATCTCTTGAAATAATGCTGTCAATTATTTACTAAGGTATTATTGTTAATTTATTAGAGAGTGGGAGTTCACTGTACCAGCGCTCTTTAGGACGAGCCGCATCTGCATGTAAGTATAAAATATGCATAAACTTATTTTAATTATGTACAATTTTGAAGTCATACAATGACTTCAAAATTTAAAGATACAATGGTACAATGGTAGCTCAAACACAGTATACGGACATGATTTGCGAGCGATTGAGCAGATACACGTTAATTTGTCGACGTATGTTTCTTTATTGTGATTTTCATAGTGTGCATATTATATGTGATTGAATTCTAGATTTTCGCCTCCCGCCAGATGTGACAGAAAAATGTATACTGCGATTTGTTGCGTACCATCTCTATAGGCGAAATGCTCTAAAGGCATCATTTAAGTCGATGTAGTGTCCATTTTGTATGAGACTTTGGCTAATGGACATTCATTTACAACTAAATTTTTACAATAATTAATTACTTAGTAGACTCATATAAAGGAATTTGAGCATGGTTTAGTATCAGAGTTTAATAAGATTTTTCTAGCGCTTACCAATTTTGTAAAATGTATAACATACAATCTTCTGTTCGGTGTGAGTCAGAGTCAGTATAAGAGCGAGAATCGATGTCCGTAGGATTGTGAAGGTCGTCGGAAAGAGTCATCGGGGTCCAATATGAATAAACAAAGTCGGCGTTGCACAAATCATGAAAATAACACTCACGATGCAGAAAAACAAAGCGAATCACAATTGACATGACAATTGACATGAGATATTTTTTTTCTCCATTTCGTATTAGTGTTGCCATATGTCAAAAATACTAAAATCATAGTCAGAAACAGTTCCTATTTATTTTTATTCATACCTATTATTGTATTACTGATTTGTACTGAAAAATATTATAACTTTATTTATTTCCACTTAACTGACCGCAGCATTTAGATTTCTCGCACACTAGCTATTATTATAGGATAGAAAATAGAATACTGTGCGTTACGCTTACGCCGGAAGATGCCATACTATTGATCGTATAAATAAAATAAATACAGAAAACAATTATGGGGGATAAAGTTGCTTGCGTCCGTAGGATTTACCATCTACTCCTAGACCCACCCTACACGTGTCCCCTGGGTGGTGCAAAACAAGCAACAACGCCGAGCATCAGGCGGCGGTCAACTAACCTGACCCGACGGGCCTAACCATCTCGTTCTACTGGAGGGAGGAAATGCCCCCCAACACCCGTTACCTTGCGGTTATATTGTGAGGCCGGGGTTCCGGCTTCACCGCCCGGAACTAGGGGAAGAACACCTCAATAAAAAATCACCCCCAATCCTAAGGTGTGGACCGTGCCGAGGGGATGAATGGCTGGGGGGCACCCAACGCCAACCGTGACGGACCTGGCAAACGTCATGCGTTGTTGCCTTCAGGTGGGAATAGGCGTCACCTCACCTGCGACCTTAGTATATCGACCTTACTCGTGGGAATTACATGGATAAAACTAATACTAATATCAGTTCCGACCAAAACAAGCTACCAAGTAGCACCAAAAAATTTATGCAACGGGTCTTCCACCCTAGTTTGCTACAGACAAGACCGAGCCCATCCTCGCTTGGGGGTTCACCTGTAAGTAGCAATATTATCAACTACGAAGACAACTTGGCTCCTAAGGGAGTACTCACAACTAGCGACACATGTCCTCCTTCATGGCAGAAAGTTCCTGTTGCTAGAAACAGCAAAAAGAGGAAATGTTCTACCAGCCCAATTCAAGACCGTCTAACAACCTCTAACAGCTTTGATTTACTAGATATAGATCAAATGCATGAAGCTGCCCAGCCAAAAGAAAAAAGACCAACTAAGCCCCCACCCATAATACTATATGGAGTAGATGTCAACAAATTAACAGAACTACTGGTATCTACTGTCGAAAAAGAGAAATTCTCTTACAAAATAATTACCAAAAACCAGCTAAGACGAAACTGTGCTGATGTTGACAGCTACAAAAATGTTATACAGCTAGTACGCAAAACGGGAGCATACCTTCAAAAGGAAAGACACTCGGTGCATGCGCATAGTCATAAAAAATCTTCATCCATCAACGCCAACTAGTGCCATTAAGGAAGATATCGAAGCTACTGGGAATCAAGCGACAGTGCCAGAAAAAAGACCGCAGCACTCCAGCTCAATGTGCACTTTGCAATGGCGCGCATCCTGCTAACTACAAAGGGTGCGAAGTTTACCAGGAAATACTTGCGCGCAAAACAAACACCAACCAAAAGAATGCCAACACTCTAAGCATTGGACGATACTCTGCGACCAAGGAAGTTGATCTAACAACTTTAACTTTAGAGGACTCACAAAAAACGATAATGAAAACGTATGCCAACGCAACTAAATGGAACAAGATTGCAGAAAATACCGGAACCACTAGCACCAACACTACGGAAACTCCCTTAACCGGCTCACTTGAACAGCTGCTACTTAAACAAATAGAGAAGATGGACTTAATATTACAACAAATGAGCACTCTGTTGTGCGTAATCACAAAGCTCATAGATAAAAAATGATCACCCTACGCATTGCAACATGGAACATAAATGGACTTGCTCCACATAAAAATGAAGCGCAGAGTTGTTGATGTCTATACACAAACTAGATGCGCTTCTAATTACAGAAACACATTGTACAAACTCCAGTAATATAAAATTTAAGGACCACCAATGCTACATGAGAAATCACCCTGACGGTACAGGGCATGCTGGATCTGCTATAATTATAAGAAAAACATTAAAGCACCACCGCTTGCCAGAATACAAAACGGATCACATACAAGCGACGACTGTTGGTATAGAGGATGCATCGGGTTACGTGAACCGATCATCAGTATACTGCCCGCCGAGACACAAAATAGGTAGCCAAATGTTTGAGCATTTCTTCAGCACACTCGGAGAACGCTTCGTGGCTGGAGGAGATTGGAATGCTAAGAACACATTTTGGGGTTCCAGACTGACACTAACCAGAGGCAGACAGTTAAAGATCTGTATAGATAAAAGCCGTTTGTTTATCCACTGTCTCCACTGGTTAGCCTACACACTTTCCGTCTGACCGAACAAAAGTGCCAGACTTTATTGATTTCTTTATTGTAAAAGGACTCTCTAAGCTTTATATGAAGGCAGAACCGTGCTATGACAGCACGTCTGATCACACACCAGTCATACTGAATATAGGCACCAAAGTGATAGATAGGGCCAAAGACTATGCCATGTGTAACAAAGGTACAGACTGGAATGTCTTAAGAGAGTACATTGAAGAAAAAATTTACCTAAAAATAGCGCTAAAAAGTCGAGAAGATATTGAAAATGCAGCAGTGTCAATAACACAAATAATACAAGAAGCTTGCTGGGTCAGGTCTCCTGACAATGATGATAATGCTAAGCGATATACAAACTTTCCACTCGAGATTAACAATGCACTTCTAGAAAAAAGACGTCTACGACGAGAGGCACCGAACAGGGATTAGAGAAGATAAAACAAGGTTTAACCATGCTGCATCACATCTTAAAGAGCTCTTACAACAATGGAAAGACGAAACTCTCAAAGCACAGCTTGCGGCCCTTAACCCTGATATATCCAGTAATTATTCTCTCTGGAAATTCACAAAAAACTATGAGAGGCCCCAGGAAGCGAAACCAGTCCTAAAGAAGGAAGGTGTATGGTTAAAAACACCGCAAGAGAAAGCTGAAGCATTCGCCGAGCATCTAGAAAAGGTTTTTACACCTAACAAGTGTTGTATACCATATACACAGCTGATCTACCTGAAGTGAGTGGAGTAACAACTGCAACTTTCGCGGATGACACAGCAATTATGGCAAGTGACAGAGACCCTGCTATCGCATCACAAAAATTGCAGAAAGGCCTAAACGACATCACAAAATAGTTACACAGGCGGAGAATAAAAGTTAGTGCGACAAAATCTGTCCAGGTTACCTTTAATTTGAGAAAAGGTAACTGCCCACCAGTCCAGCTGGAAAACACCACATTACCGCACCAAGATAGTGTAAAATATCTTGGAATTCACCGGGACCGAAGATTGACACGGAGGCAACATATAAGCAAAAAAGGGAAGAACTGAAATTAAAATACAACAACATGCGTTGGTTACTAGGTAGAAACAGCAAACTGAGTACTGATAATAAACTCCTCCTTTACAAAGCTATTATAAAACCCGTATGGCTCTATGGCATTCAGCTGTGGGGATGTGCATCCAAATCCAACATAACCATAGTCCAGCGAGTACAAAATGGCATCCTACGATCAATAAGCGATGTACCTTGGTTTGTCAGTAACGCCGAAATCCACGAAAATCTTATGATAAATACAGTCAGCGATGAAATAGGACAATCTCATGATAGGTCTAAAGAACGCCTAAAAAATCATCCCAACAACCTTGCCTCTGCTCTTACAATCAGAAACTACAGGAAGCGCTTAAAGCGGAACGACATAATATAACTTACAGCATAATACAAAGATGTACCTAATTGAGAGTAGATGGTTCACTGGAGCCACACTCTGACTGCCAAAATTACCTACAACAAATCTGCTGAAAGTGTAAACACTGATTGTAGATATAATTGGAAAAAAAGAAACAATTATATACACAAAAGTGTTGTTGGATACAAATCTATTTGAGTATAACTTTGCTAAACTAATAAGACATTTAATTTGCAAATCATTTTCCTTGTAGCATTGTGTTCACTGGTAGCCAAAAATGGACATTACCCAATTGACTACGACAGTTATTTCAGGTTTTAAAAAGACTTTCTAGGAAATAATTGCCGAGCACAGACTTCATAATAGAAATGTAATCTTGTGTGTGTTCTTAAATTATTTTTGACTTTTTAGTGTTTTTGAAGTCAGTTTTTATTTTTTGTAAAATATTACTATACCTATTTCTGTAGGTAACTGTCACTCACCTAAGGTGCGTGAATTTGCCCAGCTCCGGTGGCACTGAAGCAATGCTATTGTTAGCGACGTCCAGAACCGCCAGCTGCCGCAACTTCCCGAGAGCATCCGAGGACACGTTCAGCTCCTCGATCTGGTTGTCCGACGCGAGGAGGTTTTCTAACGCCTCCATGTCGTACACGCACCGAGGGATTTTTGAGAACCTGCCGTTTCGGTCGTTGTAGGTAAATAAAAAAGAAAAGGAGCCTGTAACCCGCAAAAGATTAGACAAAGGTGCATAAATACACAATAGAGGTTCGGGATAAGTATGTAAAATCGAAGAGTATAAAATTTTAAAAAACTTAAATTCTCTGCTCCGTGTGGATGTCCCTCACCTGTTATTGGAGATGACCAACTCTCTTATGCTCTTCAAGGCCCCTAATTCTGAAGGCAGGTCCGACAGACAGTTTTTGCTGAGGTCTATGTACTGCAGGCGACCACAGCGGCTTAACTCTGGCGGCACGCTTGATATGTTGTTGGAGGATAGAACCAGTTGGCTCAACGTTTCCCGAACGTGGCAAACTCTGCAACACAAACGTAAACTTATGCCTCATTCCCATGGAGACATTCAGCGTTTTCTACTCCTACATACCACAATCTAAACACACTTTCCTAGCTGCACCCTACTTTATTAATTCTTTCGTATAGGTTGATTATGTTATCTTGGCGTGGGGGCGTCCCGGCCAGTGAACCTTCGCACTTCGGCCCAGATCTTTTGTGCTTCAGCAAGTTTAAGTCCGTGAAACCACCACCCCTACAGTCCAGTCTTTGGTGGCACAGCTCTATAGTCTATCGGTTTTGAGTATCCAATTTTCGTCAGCTTAAGCCTGCAGGCTAGAACATCGAGTGTCATACTCAAAGATTTATGCTTTTTTCGAATTCTTGCAGACCCTAACTTTTGGAAGTAGCATGTCCCATCCTGGTTAGCATGATCCTAGTGCCGAAATGTTCGGTCTGAAAACCTACATAACATTAAACAAGTGTGGGAATCTGCTTTTTTGATGCCCATGAAGAGCATGCTTTATTATCTTTCGTTTGGCCCATTCTTCTTAATGCCTTCTATCTTCTATCCAATTTAACTCTCACGCCTGTACTGAATGTTCTTGGAATGATCTCGACAAATGGCTCCGGTTTCACCAAATGTGTTTCCAATCCCTTTCTTGCTACGCTTTCAGCCATTTTTTACAGGCGAAATCCTTATGATCTGGTATCCAGACTAGACGTATTGTGTTGACTTTAGCCCAGTTTCTTCAACAATTTAATTGCCTAGATTCCTGTGCACATGCTAGGCGTACTATGGTGTACGTTTCAGGTTGAAACACAGAGGCCAGCTTGCCCATGTTGATCGTTTTGTTGCAGTATGTTCCTGCTCCTGTTCCTGATTTCATTTGCTATCTATCCATATACAACAATGAATGTGCCTCGGATTTCGTTACATGAAAGGCGGTTGCAACTTGTGTCTGATGTCGAGGACTTTCTAGGGCGAGTCTCCGAATGGGGTGCAAAGAACTTAGTCAAGTTCAACACCATGGGACACAAGTAGTCGTAGTGCCTAAGTTCCAGTGAGTTACTCTTCGTATATCCGATGGTATTCGGATCGTCGATGTGGAAATGACTGCTAAAGTGCAGTTTGGGAGTCATTTGCAGGACTGAGGCAAATTGGCGAGCAAAAAGCTGGGCATCCTGAACAGAGCAAAGCAGCAGGAACTTAATTCCTAGACAGCGGCTTATGCTTTATAAAGCTCATGACTTCTAAATATGAATCTCGGTATCATTTTGTTGCTGGTCATATTCAATTACTCAGCAACAGATTCTCTCCTTCTGGCTCAAATGCCGTGTATCCTGTGAGTGGCCAGATTGCATCCCTTAATCTCTGGAGTTCTGGGCCTGTGGAGTGCTCTCATGGCCTCTCTTAAAAAAGGTTATTTTTTTGTTACTAAAAAAATTTTGTGTGCTTGTTCACACAAGCAAAGAGAACAACTTTCACGTTGGGACCAACTTTGAAAACGCAAAAAAAATCAGCTGTTCCATACATCTAGGTTCAATGAATGTTGAACATTTGTATGGAACAGCTGATTTTTTTTTGTGATTACAAAGTTGGTCCCATAGTGAAAGTTGTTCAGTTTGCTTGTCTGAACAAGCACACAAATTTAGTAACTTAAAAATAAACTTAAATCTCGAACTACTGCACAGTGCTAACTGTGCAGTAGTTCGAGATTTAAGAATCTCTCCAGGACCGATGAAAACTTTCAAAACGCTTACAAAACTACCCCAGTTTTGAAAGCCGCGTTATAGCCAGCCATAGTATATAGGCCAGTCTTTGAAATTTACCTAGTCCTAGTAAAATGTATATCATGTTGCATACGCTGATTGGTTAAGGGTGTTTTTGACCTTACGGTATACCATGATAGCTTAGCAATGTCCAAGCCGCTGTAGTAGCAGGATAGCGAAATATTACATACAAAACTATCGAAAAATTAAACGCTTACCCTATTGGAACTGCAGTCAGTTTATTTTTAGATATGTCAACAATATGAACTGCTGCGTCGGCTGCTAATTTAAACACGTCATCGGGAACCATCGTAATGTTACGCCCAGGGACCATCAGCGCTTGGCTTTTCTTTAACGTGTACCTGCAAGTGTATGAAAATGTGGAAAGTTTTAATATAGATTGGTGTGAATCTGCCAGCTCAACTATAGTCGGTTCTTCTATAGCTAGATGATCTGAAGCCTTAAGATCCAGAGGCGAACTCTGTATCTGAAACGTCTGCGCGTTTGAACTGAGAAGAATATTGTACAGAAAGAAATTGATATGGAAAAGTTAATACGTATTTTTAAAGTGGAAATGTCAAATGAGCATGACGTAATCAAATTTGGCGATGAAGAAAGTTTTGTGACATGTGTGTGATCAAAACATGGAGTCATATGACGTTTACTGGCATATTTAAATATTTTGATAAGATCTGTAAATTTTCTTTATGTTTATAGTCTTTCATGATTATTTTATACATGTTTATTCCATACAATTTACTGTAGCTATACTCAATCGTCGTTTCTTGATCGCAGTGGGGAGCACATGGAGGCTTTGATAAAAACTGGGGTGGCATATTCTCTATTACCTATACCTAATCTAGCTGTCTTGCCTGTTACTGCCGCTAAGCAAGAGTGATTGATTTGCTCTTGATCTGCTGTGTTACCGTTTGAAGGGTAAGACAGGTAGTAAAAGTACAAGTTGGCAGCGTATACACTGTGGTTCTTGTATGAATTGCATTTTTGGGATTTAGTCCATGTGGTATAATTGACTGAAGCTGCTCACCATCAGATGGAGACTTTGTTGTTTGCCAACTTTGTTGTGTAAAAAAACTGGGTGCAATTCATTCAATCCAGGATATTATAATTATTTACACAGTGTGAAGATAGCACCAGATGGCAACCCTGCCAATGTACATAAAGGCACTGCCAGAGTCCAAATAAGCTCTGATATCCTCACTGACGAGTCTGACGAGGCGGACGGCAAAATTACTATGTCTTCGGTCATTAATTGTCCATCGAGGTACAAAGTAGGACAATCACTCTCGATGAGCATCTCGATGGATCATAAGATCAACAGTTGCAACCAAATGAAACTTAAAAACTCAAAATCTACATATGCCGCCAGATTAGGAATGGGGTCAAAAAACCTAGGAACTGTATAAAAAAATTACCCTAGTTATGTTAAGCACCCTATTAGTCTAATGAAGGCACTTTGATCGTTTATACATCACAGTAATATATACTTTAATTTTCATTCGGCGGACTGGGTTTCTTTAAAATGTCAGGGTACGATATTGTTTGATGTGCCGCATGTGTTAGTGTGGTCATACTAATGACATCGATTGAACAATAATAATGGATATAGATCGCCGATAAGTAAGAAGTGCGTAATGAAACACTTGCTGAGCATTGATTTACTACCAAACGTAGATAACGTATGAACCTTCGAAAAGTGGGACGGTGAAGAACTGCCCAATCGGGCCTCGTGCAGTTCTTTTCCATGCGTTGGATAAGCAATTTTGAGCATTATGTTTGAGAGTATAAAGTTGATATTTTCTTGTAGCAACTACTAAAACGTCAAATTTAATGTGGCTAGGTATGAAATGATGTAACTGCACACGGTTGTACTTCAAATAGTTGCCGTAATAATAAAGAATAAGGTTGAATTCGATAAATACGGTACTTTCTTTATGGTAATTTTAATTCGGGTGTGCATATTCAACTACCTATTTAACAGCGTATAAATGTATAGTCGATTAGGTGACAGATTTCAAGCGCGTTTTTGTATGAAGTGCTCTATCTACGTTTGGTAGTAAATCAATGTTGCTGAGTTAATGCCTAGCGTGCTAGTGTTGATAGTTGATTTGCCAGACACATTTTATCTGGCAGAAATATTGTCGTCCTCTACTATCCCACCCATCTCACAAAATTGTTGAAAATTATTTTATGTCTATCATGGTCTTTCAGGCGGAAAGAGAATAGAAATTTACGCATCACAATTTAAATAGTTTTGAGTTCCGAGTAAGAACTCTTCAAGTCAATTTTTAAGTTTTATTTTTTTACTTTACGAACTTTTAAGTTTTATTTTTTTGCTAAACGAGCTGTTTAAGGCAAATCATTTTTTCAGTTGCCAATAAGATACTTTTATTTTTTAAAATCTGCTCTTTATTGATGAGTGCTTTTTGTCTATGACTTTCTCTCCTAATCTTTTTTTTGTCACAGGGTTAGCCCAGTCCAGATTCTGCTAAAGCTTTACTTATAATGCAAAGGTAGGTACTTACTTATCAGGCCATTCAGAGTCCTTTTCGCACCTCATCTCTTCGACTATTTCCTCAGACACGCGGTCTCTGAGGAATTTCATCATGCGGTCGGTGCCACCCCTCAACACGTCTTGGCGGATGCATGATAACCTGTTGCCCTCCATACTGAGGCTTTGCAGTTGAGACATCAATCCTAAGTTTCTAGGCAACCTGGAAATGAGAAATCAGCATCATATTTAAAAAAAATTACAATGTAGTATTTAATGTTCAACATCACGTAGACCGTTAAAATGACTATCAACCGTGTTGTTAAAAATATAACAAAGGTAAAAACTTCCACTAAATAAAGGCATTTATTGGCAATTTCTTACTTATTGAGGCTGTTATTCGTCAAGTCCAGTCGTTTTAGTTTCTGTAATAGTGAAATGTTTTCTGGTAACACTTCTAATTTGTTGTCTCTAATGTTTAACACACTCAAATGCTGTATCTGGTCACAGAACTCTTCAGTTATTTCCTAGAAGGGTAAATAAATTGTAAGTATATTCTTGCCATTGTTAAAATATTTGTATATTGCAAGTACCAAGTACCTTTATATAATTATTTGCCAAAAACAATTCCTTTAAAGCTGTACAACCATAGAAATCTGGAAGAACCTCAATATCGTTATGGTTGGCATTCAAAATCTCCATTTTCCTAAGTTCTCCCAATGCAGGCAACCTTTTCAGGTTATTATTGCTAATGTTCATTTTTTTCAAATCTGCATTAGAATTAGACTATTTTAGTACCTTTTCACTTATATATCTTTTAAAGCTGGCTGATGTAATGTTTGAAAATATCACAAAAAATATTACCTCTGAGATTCACAATGTCTGGAGGCAATTCTTGTAATTGGTTATGTGACAGGTTTAGCTCCACTAAACGAACCAAATAACCCATTCCGGGGGGAAGAACTACAAGTTGATTGTGTGATAAATCCTACAACAAAATATTGTTGTAAATAACATGTATTGATTGACTCACCTGCACTGCACGCTACCCACCACCAACCCCACAAAATCTAGGAAGATAGAGATTGTTTAAGGAATAATTATTTGTTTAACAAGAGAACAAAGTAATTTTTTGCTGCGAGTGCTTAGTCTAGTTTCTAATCGACTTTGAGCACAGTGAGTGATTTAAAGACAACCTAAATAAAATTGCTACCATGTTTAACACAACTTTTGTCCTCGCCCAGCAAAAAACTAAGATAAAAATTAAGAAAATAGCTTAAAACAATTTTTTTTATATTTAAGGCGACTAGAGACCTGAAATGGTGGTTTTTGGAGGCGAACTACTCTTAAACTAGCCGGTAAAAAATTCTACAAAAAATATATTTTACGCTTTGATATGTGCCCTATAAACTGTACATTTGAAAAATCTGAAGTATATTAAATAGTATGCAAAAAAAATTTTTGAAATGAGTCTGTTTTCAAATTTAATTTCCGAACTGCTCCTAAACTACAAATGACATGTTTCATCATCATCACCACAGCTCATATACGTCCCCACCGAGGGGTTCGAGCCTACCCTATGTTAGGGTGATTAGGCCTTAGTCAACCACGCTGGCCCAGTGCGGATTGGTCGACTTCACATACATCATTGAATTTCTTCGCAGATGTATGCAGGTTGCCTCACGATGTTTTCCTTCACCGTAGGAGCGTCGGATAAATGTACATATGAAATTCGAAACGAAAAACACATTAGTACATGGCGGGTCTCGAACCCTGACCCCCCGATTGGAAGGCAAGTGCCGAGTCCACAGCGCCACCGACGCTCCTTGACATGTTTATGGTTGTTGATAGACCTAAATGTAAATTAATTACTCTTGAATCTGTACATTTTTTATTTTAAAATATTTATTAGTTTTTACAAAAATATTTTTTTATCACTTGCACAGCAAACCGTCGTGAACGGCCGACGAGAATCAGTGTAGCGCTGACATTCAAGGAGGAAGGCTGCGCGCTGCGCTGCCGCCATCCACTTGTTACGCGAAATCGTAAAATCGATTGCTAGGGTGCTTACACTTCTCACATGCGATAGTGAATACGATACGCGCTTCTTTAGTGCAAGACGTGTAATTTACTTCTTGTGTGCGAAATGACGCTTTTTGTGATCATAAGAACAATTTAGTCTAAGGCAGTCTAGAAGTATGCGAATTAGAGATCCTGAATATAATAGAATAAGCTATAAAAAAACAATAGTGACTTTACATCTGATTTCACAAATTGATAACGTACATTGTGGTTCTTGTGGGGGTTGCAGTTTTGCTGCGAAACTCACAGGAGCCACATGTATTATAGGTGACTGTTACCACTTACCATCAGGTGGGCAGTTTGCTTGTTTGCTAACTTATCGCAATAAAAAAAAGTTGCGTCGAAGAGAAGGCATAATCAAGTCGAAAATACACCTATTGAAAAAAATCAGGAAATGAGCAATAAAGCCACTGAAGAAATAAATAAACAAAAACCGGCCAAGTGCGAGTCGGACTCGCCCATGAAGGGTTCCGTAGCAGCAAGTAACATAATGTAAAAGTTCTTGTAGTTCGTTGTAACTTTGATCGATGTTTTAATAATAGTGTATTTTTTAAATTAAGTTATTGATAAGTAAACATTATAATTAGATACCTAAATGATGGGATTTTTATTATTAGAAAATAATGGTTCACGGTTTATGCATAAGGTTTATGTTTATGAAATTAAATGTTTTTTTTTTTATTGGAGTTGATTGAATAAAAGGTAAATTACAGTTTACGATTTTTGACGTATTAAAAAAAACTACTTACTAGATCTCGTTCAAACCAATTTTCGGTGGAAGTTTGCATGGTAATGTACATCACATCGCGTAAACTATTATTCAGTTTAGAAAAAATGATGTTAGAAACCTCAATATTATTTTTGAAGACCTATCCATAGATACCCCACACGTATAGGTGGGGTAAAACAAAAAAAAATTAAGTTTCAGTTCTAAGTATGGGGAACCCTTAAAATTTATTGTTTTTTTAAATTTTTGTGTGAAAAAATCTTAATGCGGTTCACAGTATACATCTACTTACCAAGTTTCAGCAGTATAGTTCTTATAGTTTTGGAAAAAAGTGGCTGTGACATACGGATGGGCAGACAGACAGACAGACATGACGAATCCATAAGGGTTCCGTTTTTTTCCATTTGGCTACGGAACCCTAAAAAGCGAAGGGAGACAAAAAGTCACAATACCGAATTTGTTAGTCCTTTACGTGAAAGGTTTTTCGGAATTTTAATATTTGTGGATAATTAAATGAATAATGTATTTTTTTATTCTTGAATTTTTCTTTCATGGACATACAGAAAGACAGGCATTTTCATTACTTTTATGAGAAAATCGTGAGTTGAGCCGAAACCTACCCGTGTTAACAAGGTCATAAAAAAATTATGGCGGCATTGAAAAATCGAAATTGTAAAATTAATTTTGAAATCCCGCATACAAATAGGTCTACCTATACAATTTCGAATTTTCAATGACGTCATATCTTTACATGACAACACGGTGTATAATATAGTTCGAGCTCACGATTTTGTCATAAAACTAATGATGTTTGTCTGTCTGTCTCTTTGTATGTCAATGAACACCTTGCTAAATATACATTTGACTGCCCCCTTGGCTAAGCTGGGTTCGATTCATCAGCATGACCATTTTATTATTCAAACTGACTGACTGAACAACTTGAATGAAGTTACTTTTTTCATAACTATACCTGTAACACATCAATAATGTGCTATTTTTACTCAGGATTGTATACATCTATATAAAAAAAAACAAGATAACCTTGCATCTACATAGGTCACACTAAGTTTCCGAAATTGGTCACTTACATAAACAATACTAGCTGTGCCCGCGAACTACGTTTCGCCATATATTTTTTTCCCGTTTTTACAAAATTTTTCATTGATGCTCAGCTCCTATTAGTCATAGCGCGATGTTGTTGATGCCTTCCTCGATAAAAGGGCTATCCAACACAAAAACAATTTTTCAATTTGAATCAGTAGTTCTTGAGATTAGCGAGTTCAACTAAACAAACAAACTCTTCAGTTTTATAATATTAGTAAGTATAGATTTAAAAAGTTATTACTACATTTGAAAATTGAACGCTTTAGATGAAGAATACAATTTGCTTCATTTGACTGTCAATTGTTTTCACATTGTGGCGTCATTTTAAAAATTGCGTGATTACAATAAAATGGATTATCTCGGGAAATTGGCATGACTTTTTACAATTTTATGTGTAATTTGACAGCTCAGCAGAGCCTCACTCGGCTTCAATCTGCTTTAGGTGAAGAAGCAACATGCAAGACGACTTTTAATAGCTGTTTGCAGAATTCAAACTGTTCGGACTGGACTGGACTTCAAACTGGACACGTGACTACTGTTGCTTTAGAAAACTGTCGTACCGTGACTGGTACACGACCATTTGTTTACCGGAAATTATTTATAAGCTCCGTGAAAATAACGCTCAACGCCGTATCATCTTGCACCACGACAATGCAAGTTCCCACACGGCCAGACAGACAAATGAGTTTTTGAAGGCGAAAAACGTACAACTTACGGTCCTGGGGGCCAATCGCGCTACAGTTCTAACGGACCGCAGAGGTTCAACTCCAATCCAGTTATAATTACGATTCAACTTTGGACAAAATTGGTAACGCGCTAATTTCTACATGAGAGTTGAACCGCAAGCGAAGCTGGATCTAATTTGGAGCTCTAGAGATAACAGAGAGAAAGAGAACAGAAAAACACTCACACACACAACTTTGTATTTTGACAGCAGTTTCGTACCAATATCAATCGGGTTGCGTTTCAATCTCCTGTCAAAACATTACCGCGATACGAACGATCATAAAAGTTGTAGTTTAGTCGTAGTTAAATTCCAATGCAACTACATCTGGGGGCACGGCAGTGCCCCCGCCAAGTCGAGCGCGAAGCAAACACTGCCGTATTTATTTATCGCTATTAGTCTCCTGACCTGGCACCATGTGACTTTTTCTGTTCCCAAAAATCAAGAACCAATTACGCGATCAACGATTTTCATCACCAGAAGAGGCTGTATTTAAAAAAACATGTTTGACCATTAGTAGTATTTTTTATTACTGATTCCGGAAACTTTAAGTGCGCCCCACGTATTGCATTGCATAGTCCCAAAAAATGTAACATCGACGTACACCCTACTATTGATATTTAGATGCGAGGTAACGGCGGGTGGCGCGGCGCGAACACTAGGCCACGCCCGTACGCTCAAGGCCATTGGCGGCTATAGGGGCCTTAAGACTGCATTTTCTTTAAAAATGCTGAAAATGGTATTAGAATGCGCGAACGCCTCCATCCGCGTTGCATCCGCGTCCTCAACATACCGTGATGACGCCTGACAATGACTTGTTTGAGCAATAGAGAACATGCAATATTTTTATTTTTGCGTTTATTGTAAAGAATCCCGTGTAGAATAGATCACAAGTATGTTAAAAATATAAATAATAAAATGTATTGCAATAAAATGCAGTCTGAAACTAAGTTTCAAAGGACATGACCAGTAATCGCCCTTCGATTCGGCAATATGTGCAGGATAACTGCTTTTACATTATTATTTATAAAATAAACATTAGTTTACTATGGTGTTATTATTTCAAATAAAGCCCAGAATATCAGGTTTGAAATAAATAGGTCCATTATTGCATACGCTTCCCGCAGACTTTCGGATGCGTACGCGACCATGGATAGATTTAGGATCCCGCTAGTGACGTTCTATAATACGCTTCATTCCCTAACCGTCGGAAAAAGAAAATTGAGAAAGATGGAGAAAATTAAATTATCACGCAGATAATTTTGGTCAAGTAATTGTCACTGTTGTGTTTTTAATGATTCCTTAATAGACTTTTTTTACAAATGGGTTCTTATTAAAAAGGAACGGATGGGTAGGTTAATCTTTTGGTGTAAGTTTTATTCCATTTGAAAAAAAATACGTGCATACATTAATGCTGACCGGAAATTGCCACCATCTTTTCGCGAGAAAAAGCAAGAAAATCGGCAAGTATACCTATGTATACCAACAACAATTTACAAACAACCTATGTGCGTATCATGTTAACCGAAGTGTGAACTTTATTGTGATGATATCATTTAATTGTATTAGTTCATAAATAATATATCGCTGAATCGATACGATTGGTTGCGATACGTATCGATACGCTGTATCAATACAAACGATCGTTTTGGCCATCTTTATTAGATCATAGTATGAATGCTCTAACTACACCTTTCATGACATATACAAGCAAGCAGGAGAGACTTTCTATAATAATTCTTAATTGGTTTACTTACCAGAAATGTGAGCATCACTAAATCACCAAAATCAGGTTCGATTAACTGAATATTATTATGTGACAAACTTAACCATCTCAGTTCTGTTAATTTATAAAACTCCTTTGGCAATTCAGTGAGTTTGTTGTGATTCAGACTAAGGTTTGAAAGCAATTTCAGAACCCCTATCTCCGGAGGCAGGCTTTTAAGTGCATTATCATGAAGCTGAAACATTATTAACACTTTTTCAATCAAATTAATTAAGGAAATTGTTAGTGCAGAAATAAAATTAGGTAACTATTTCATATAACTCAATAGTAGGTGCTTGTCTAAAAGAAACAATGCTTATAATGATAAATGACAATGAGCAAAAGAAATAACAAACAAATAACAAACAACAAAAACGTATATTGATAAAACATGAAGAATACGAAAGGGCATACTATGATTTTATTCAGACAAAATACTATTAAATTCTGACCTAATACTTTACTATCTCTGTACTAATAGTTAATAAATAAAAGTACTGACATCTATATTTGTATACTAATAAAATAGTTAATTAATTAATTCCAATCTATATGGCTAATGATCTAATGATATTAAAGAATTCTTTTGTAAAATTTACATCATAATAATATGGCTAAATAGGTCAAAGTTCTGATTTCTTTAGTGAACACCATTGTATCATGTACCCTGTTTAAAGCAAATAAAATATTTGTATTTGTAAAGAATAAAGATTTATATTGTTTGCAATGAAAAAACTCAAAAACTACTGATACAACTACTTATTTTAAAAAGTCTGTCACTAAGAAACAATGATTATATTGTTAATCCAAAATGGAAACGCCACCAAGCAAAAAGAAGAAGAAGAAGAATCAAATTTTCTATGGGAAAAAGGAGCAATATAATGCAAGCAAAGCTACGAGCAGAAATCTTGTTTATCAAACAATTGCTATTGTACTATATACATTATAATATGTTAAAATAATAATTCTTGGTGTTCTTACACATAACACAACATATTCTCATGAAATTAACCCCAGAATGGGTTCAAAGAGGTCAGTATTATTGTCTCCTATATATTTTTTTTTGCAGTAAGTTGCCAAACAAGCAAACTGCCCACCTGATGGTAAGTGGTAACCTATAGTACATGTGGCTCCTGTGAGATCCGCAGCAAAATTGCAACCCCCACAAGAACCACAGTGTATGTTGCCAACTTGTGACTTAGTATGTAAAGGCACGGTACCCAGTAATTTCAGTGCCATATCTTACCCTTCAAACCGGAACACAGCAATGCAAGCACTGCTGCTTTGCGGCAGAAATAGGTAAGACGGAGGTACCCAAGCACACGACCCTGGTACAGAGTCTCCTTCTGGTAAAATTGGCATTACTTGACCACAATAATCTTTGATCTTGATAGTCACTCATTCTGGCACTATATCACCATAAACCATAAAGTGGATAAGCTCAAATAACACTAGTGTACTTAAAAGGCACAGGACTATTTGTTGTGATCATTAGAGGAGAACTTTATCTAGCAGTAAACATCAATGTATTGGCTGTTATATATACGCTGTCTGTTCAAAAGAAAAGGTGAATTTGATTTTTTTTGAAAAGTATTTATTTATTCATCAATATCCATTTTCTCCCCTTCAAAGTAATCCCCCTCAGATGTAATGCACTTATGCCAGCGCTTCTTCCAATCCTCGAAGCACTTCTGATATGCACTTTTCGGTATGGCCATCAGCTCGTTTTTCGATTCTGACTTTATCTCATCAATTGTGGCAAAACGCTTTCCTTTCATTGGTCTCTTCAGTTTCGGAAATAGGAAAAAGTCGCAGGGAGCCAAATCTGGTGAATACTGTGGTTGAGGCATGATTACGGTGTTGTTTTTGACCAAAAAATCACGAACAAGCATTGTTGTGTGAGCTGGTGCATTATCGTGATGCAGAATCCATGATTTGTTTTTCCACAATTCCGATCGTTTGAGCCGTATTGCTTCACGCAAACGTTGCATAACTTCCTTGTACTATTCCTTATTAACCGTACGACCTGTTGGCAAGAACTCATGATGCACCACACCATTGTAATCGAAGAAAACAGTGAGCAAAACTTTCACATTTGATCGAACTTTGCAAGCTTTTTTCGGTCTTGGCTCATCTGGCCGCTTCCATTGGTATAATTGGGCCTTGGTTTCGACGTCATAACCATATACCCACGTTTTGTCACCAGTAATGACCCTTTTGAGTAAACCTGGATCGTCGTTGACGTCATTCAACAACTCTTGAGCGATACTAATGCGACATTGCTTTTGCTCAAAATTTAGCAAATTCGATGTTTTCTTCGCTTGTTGACGTGGTTGCAACTCCAGGACGCTCATCATCATCAACATCTCGGCCTTCTGTAAAGCGCTTGTACCACTTATAAACACTTTTTTGAGACAAAGTTGACTCGCCGAATGCTACAGTCAACATTTCAAGTGCCTTCGAGCACTTGATTCCATTTTTAACGCAAAATTTAATAGGTACATAGTCTTTTGAAATTCATCCATTTTTTTGAAAGTCAAAAATCGAAGAACACAAAAACGTGACAAACCTTTTCAGTTCTGAACAACAAAGTACTAATCCAAAATAGCTGATAATGCTAACACAAGGTAAACATATGTAAACCAACATAACAAAAAAAAAATCGATAATCGAATGTACACAGCTCGCGAAAATTCAAAATTCATTTGAATTTTGTTTTCCCGTATGAAACATTATTTTATAACCTTATATTATTCAGTGATAATGTAGCATTCTATTAGTCAATTTTTTTTTAAATCAGCCTAGTAGTATTTAAAAATAAAAAATATAATAAATAAAAATAGCTTTATTTCTAAAAATCATTTTAACAATAATTACGCCGAGACTTCCCAGTGAGCTAGTTTTTGAGTTTATTCATTACAAACAAAAATACAAATCTTCTTTCTTTATAATATTTTAGTAGATAAGTTTCGTAAAGTATTTCAGTATTCCTTTGAAATTTATAGTGTAGGCACTTACTTGGTATCCCTACCAAGTCCTACTTTATAGGACTGAGCTGTTACCTATTTGTTATGAAAGTACCTATCTATCGTACATTTACCTGTCTAAAGAAAATTACTTTTTGTAAGATGAGTGTTATACTGAATTAAAATGATTTTCATTTGAGATGTGAATCAATAATGGATCCTTTTATGAAAAAAATAAACACTAAACATAAAATGACACAATTGTTTAAACAAGAACAGACCTCTTGTTAACTTAAAAATAAATAACAAAAAATCTATTATTTTAGATAGATAAATTAATACTTTTACATACAAACTAAATAGGAGCAGGGATTTAAAAAATATAAAGTAATAATTATGCATCAAATAAAAAATAGGTACCTCTCATTTTTATACACTAATCTTGGGTAGTTATACTAATTTTTACCACCTCCGTGGTCTAGTGATTGAGGCCACCGGATGTTGATCGGGAGGTCCGTCCGACGGGGTTCGATTCGTCGGGTTCGTCCGGACTACAAAAACACTGAAAAGTTAGAAATAATATAAGAATAGGTACAGACAACATCACACATCATTATTGAAGACGGTGCCAAATTTTAAGACTTTCTAGGAGATCATCGTTTGGCACCGACTTCAATATAGAAATGTAATGTTGGCTGTACGTCTATTCTTACACTATTTTTAACTTTTCAGTGTTTTTGAAGTCAGTTTTTATTTTTTGTAAAAATTTTTGTTTAGCTTTTTAATGAAAGAAACCCTAATTAAATTAGGGTATCCCTCGATTTTCATAGGATCCCATCATCAGAACCTGACTTTGGTGACCTAGGGACCACCCTAGGAGTATACTCTACCGAATACAAAATGAATTTTGAAAATCGGTCCACAATTGGTGGAGTAATCGCGTAACATACACACAAAACGGTTGACACGGTTAGCGCAGATGTCGAGCGATCGCCTACTGCGCAACAGGTCGCGGGTTCAATTCCCGCACGGGACAGATGTTTTGTATGGCCTACAGAAATTTGTTCCGGTCTGGGCGTATGTGCATGTGATATTCTATGTTTGTAACTGCACCCACGACACAGGAGAAAATCCTAGTGTGGGGCGACGTTTTTATAAAAAAAAACACGGACGCACCTAAAAATTTAAGGATTTCCCTCCATTTTTATGGGATCCCATCATCAAATCCTAACTTTGGTAACCGTGGGACCACCATTGGAGTATAATCTTGAGAATACAAAAAGAATTTTGAAAATCTGTCTGCAATTGGCGGCGTAATCGCGTAACATACACAAAAAAAACATACGCATCGAATTGAGAAACTCCTTTTTTGAAGTCGGTTAAAAAATACCTATTAGTATATGTACGGCCCGTTCCAGATAAGCATTTTTAGCCATAAATACCAACATTTTTAGCATCTCTGCGTTTCATTAGCCGGTGATGCTAGTTTTTCTTGCTGGTTGTCATGCGTTTCATTTAAGCATTTTTAACACGAAATGCTAGCATCAAATACCCATGCTAATAGATGGGTCCTCTGATACCACTTTTTGACAGCTTTCAAATTTGACATCTGGAATCTTTTTTTCATGAAACAAAAAGGATTTTCAGCGGATTTAAAAAAATTATTGAAAGATATTTATAGTATTAGCCAATTCTGATTTATATTATAAAAAATTTTAAGTGGCTGGACTAATTAAGTGAGGTGTCAAAATTCAGCACGAAAAATCAGTACCTTGCGTTTCATTTGTAACAATTAGCGTGGCTAAAAATGTCAACATTTCTTAAAAGAAACGCAAAACGAGACTAACATCAGATGTTAGCCTCAGAAAGTAGCAGTGCTTTATCTGGAACGCAGGGGTAATCAGCTGCTTTAAATTTTATAGTTAAAATGAATAAAAAAACTTCAAAACCGTAGGAAGGGTGCCTTCTTCCCATATATGCCTACCCTGCCTACCCTACATACTCGTATATTATTTAGATAGGTACTTTGTCGTTTGTATTTTTTATACAATCGTAGATTCCATAACGCGAGTAAAACCTTAGAGCCCAGCTTTAGAGGAATAAAATTCAAATAAAATAATATTAAAAATAATGCTACTTGCATAGTCTATTACATGTTTTTAGCTGCTCCAACTTCATACATTGCATAACAAATACCTATCACAAGAAACAAAATACGAATTTATTTTGAGTTGGTTTCTTTATGGCACATATTTATTATAACAAACAACTACTTACATTTTTTCCTTTTTTTGTTTTGGGAATTTACAGTAAAGTTAACAGGCTACAGGCTGCTAACCCTTAACCCTTAAATAAGGAAATTTGTATTGAAATAAAATCTTTAAAATAAAACACTAAAATCAATAAACGTATTCAAAAAGATATTAACTTTTTCATGTATAAGGTATTTGTGAAGATTAATAGTTCCGACTTGAGTAATAACTTTCACTATTGATCGATATATCTATATTACTTTCTCCTCCCTAGGCGGCAATAACTACGATAACATTATGTCACATCACTATCACTATCTTGTACCCCTGCCCCCAACCCGTATTGTGCGATAGAGGGAGTTGCAAGAAATGGTCGAAATTGCCTACAATTCCTGTTTGAAATATTGTTTCGGGCGATAACTGTTTTACCCCCCTAAACCTTTATGAAATTAGACGCTTTTGGTGTCATTAGATTCAGTATACCTTAATCTATGTTTGTACGTTTTGCTTTTTTTATAATTCAGTATAATTTAGTCAAAAAAAGACAAAAATGCTCAAGGTAGTTTTTAAGTCGAAAATATAGATATTTAGATGCTAATAACTTATATTCTGAGCAATATTTATTCAAAATCAAAACGTACAAACCTAGTTTTTCATTATATCTACAAGATTTCCAAAAATTATGAAAATTGGACTATGTTTAGAGGGAGAAAAGCGTTATCGCTTTTTGTATGAAAATTTACAGCTTCACAATCCTCTTAAAGTAAAAGAAGGAGTCCTTATTGACGGCATATCGCAGGCATGCTAGGAAGAAGAAGCAATCTATAGTGTCAGGTGCTGGAATAAATGACATATGAACCTTCGTGGTTTGCATATTCGTTTATGGAAGGTTTTTTTTGTTTTATGTCGGCTATATACTTGTAAAAAATAATTACATGCACTCATTAGGTATAGCGCAGAAGCACCTATCAGTTCAACATCCTCCATAGTGAATAAGGTTGGCCAGTGGCCTATTGATGTGTGGAGAGTCTGTTTGATCGATCGTGAGTTGGACGATGTTGGTGTCAATGTTGGGGTGTTGGACGATAGTTTGGAGCCGGCATAACAAAACTCACCACATTATAGTAACTAGGTACTAACCTTGAGAGTTACAAGGCTTTGTAACAATTTGACATTAGATGATATTGTTGAGATGGCATTGGAACTGAGGTCTAATGATTTCAAGGGTTCAGAATTCCACCAATTATTCAAATCTGATCTCGTAAAATCAACTTCTTTTGTTTCTTCCAATACGAGTTCGTCGATTTTCCACACATTTTCAGGAACTTAAAATTCAGATTGTTATTTTGATAGTAAACTTACTACTATTTGAATTTACAATTTGAATGTATCCTTACCTGTCCCCAGACCTCGATTACATAAAGTTAATTGGCCCGTACGCTTAGCAGATTTTATCAAACCTATGGGCAGTTCGTTATCATCAGCTTTCTTGTCTTGAAGGTGAAATATAGATTTGTTAACTTTAACTCGAGATTTGTTTTGAGTTGCTTTAAGCGACATCTTTCCTATTGCAAGTGCAATAGAACAATATATTAAAATTATACTCTATATAAATTTAATAAATATAAAAGTATCCACGATCATATCAATTATGAGTAATATTACACAACAGTACACTTAAAATTTTTTATCGCTTTACGCTTGCCTGTACAGACTTTGTTTTGTTTTGAACATTTTTTTTTTAATTTTTACATAGGCAGAGGGGTGTCAATTCCCTGCAAGCATGTAACTCTCGATAAACAAAAGACAGCTAAGATCGACATAGTCGACAAAATTCGATAAAGACAGATATTCCTTAGGAGTGAAAAGGACAGATGCTTTTGTCGATCGATATATGTCGATCGACAAGTCTATGCTCGCAGGGCTGTTGGCATTAATTGGAATGGACTAAACTAAATTTAGTTTTAGCGCTGTCAAATCTTGTTTTTTGTTCGAACATTTTAAGAAAAAACACAATTTGACAGCACTAAAACTAAATTATGTTTAGTTTATTCGAATAAGTGCCAACAGAATTGCCACCATATCTATCAATTGCTATTCTACAATTTGACAGTCGCAGTCCATCCATTACTCCTTTATAAAAGGAAGTCTGCACAGAGTCATAAGTTCACGGCGCAATGAATAAGCGATCGTGATAGATTTTTTCTTAGACAAATGGTGTCAATTCTGTTGGCATTAATTGGAATAGACTACACTCAGAAGAATAACTAAAGTATAGAAACCTAGCAAAAATAGCTACTGAACTTAATATATTTGACTTACTTTGACATTAGGCGCTGCTAATAGAAGTTAGACAGAGACACGTATATGCAAGATGTTTCGAAATTTTGTAGGTCTTCACTAATTCTCGCTTGTCAGTTCTTCTCCCAGTGATGTCGTGCTCATCACTCACCTAGTTTCAACGTCGATAATTATATTATGTAGGTATTTAATAGATCCCTAATACTAAAATGTCTTTATTACGAGAAATATAACATAAATAATTAAGGGTAGATTTTCTTACGTAACTTATCCAGCTAATAGCTGCTGTATCTCTTTGGTATGGTCAGGCTGGCCGTTCATTAGACTAAAAGCGGGAAGTGCGAGTCGGACTCGCCCACCGAGGGTCTCGTATAAAATTGTAGGTTATACTTTAAATAGAGACTAAATTTTTTATGATTTAATTACAAATGTGGAGTTTGAGATTTTCCCTGACTTGTAGTGTAAGACTATATAACTTCACAAATTTCATAGTTCTAGCTAGATCAACGAAAAGTACCCTATACATTTTGATGCCCGTGAGAATGTCGAAATATACGTTTTTGGCGACATAAACGGCCGTACCTTTTTTTGTTAACTTAGAAGTTTGATTTTTCACAACTTCAAGGGACTAGAACTTGTTAGTGTAGAACTGAGTAATTATATGGTTTTAATTTCAACTCGATACCTTCACGCGTTTCCAAGATAGTCTTGACAGACAAACGGACAATAAAGTGATCCTATAATGGTTCAATGTTTCTTTTGAGGTACGGAACCCTAAAATTTGGATTATTTAAGTGACGGGTATTTCCCGTTATCTAAAATGATGGAATTTTTCTATTGCAGAGATTCACAAAGTCTATGGGAAGGAAATCGAAGACACACTGCTTTTATTTCATCGCTTATATTTAATTCATTTTTTATCGCATCGCTTAGACGTACTTGAGGTTAATCTCATATTTAATTTACTTACCCGAAAATTTAACCCTCATGGATTTTGAACCTTGGATAAATTCGTGAATGCTAATACTACTATTTCCCTAGTAGCATTTTGGGTAGGCAGTTTGTTGGGCCTCTGTATACACATTCGTTGGCCAACGGTCATGTTTGTCATACCTACTTGCAGCTGGGCCAACGGTATGAACAACGTAGGCACAACTATGAACGAGCCAACAGTAACCATTGCCTCCGTAGGCCCAAATATCGGATTTTACGCTGGGCCATCCATAGGCCAACCATCCTTTCCTCACAGAGGGCCAACCATAGGTTCTTGGTATAGGGCCAACCATAAGTTTCTCATAGAGGGCCAACCATAGGTTCTTCACAGAGGGCCTACTATGTAGTTATGACTAGAAATCTACGTTGGTTTTATGTTGGAAAAGGTAGGCAAGACACACAGGATGCGTGGCCGGGCCGTGCGCGTGACTTCGGCGGTGGTAGCGCGTCTATTTATATGAGCGACGTCACATAGCACGCTTCGGTTCTGCTCACGCGTGCTGTGTGACGTCGGTTATATAAACTCAGATATAGACGCGCTACCACCACCGAAGTCACGCGCACAGTTCGGTCACGCATCCTGTGTGTCTTGCCTACCTTTTCCAACATAAAACCAACGTAGATATCTAATCAACACTACATGGTAGCCGTCATATAAACTTATAGATATAGACGCGCTACCACCACCGACGTCACGCGCACGTCTCGCTCACACATCATGTGTGTCTTGTCCTTAAAGGTGTAACAATGGGATGTGAATTTTTTAGAGATTTACTCAGAATTATAATTTTGTACGACAAAATAGAAATAGCAAAAAGAATGGGGTATTCAAAACTATTTCAATTTTATTTGTTTTTTTTTCGGTTTTGTTTAAGTATGTATTTTATATTAATATTTTTGTTTCCTAAATCGTAACGTCATACTCCACTACATAACGTCATAACATAAGCCTACACTACAACAGCAAAATCTATGTCAAGTGTTCACGTCAATGACAACCTGTTTGACTGATTACAAGACAATCGCAGATTATGTATTAAGTAAAACTTTTTTGTATATACAGCAGATTATGTACTAAGTAAAACGTTTTAAGGTATGACGTCACGATTCAGAAAAACAATTGGTTTTCTAAAATTACATTATCTATCGTTTCATAGGGTTTAAACAATACCGAAAAAATCTTTTTGGATACCCCATTGCCTGTCTGTACTAGTCTAGAGGCAGGGCCTCCTGATTAATGTTTCCGACTGATATCTGTTTTCAAGTATGCAGCGTTCCATAACAAAGAAACTTAAAAAATACACAAGAGTTGGCTGATTTGCCGCTAGACTACACCAATTTGCCGATCAGTCAATTTAGTACAGGAATGTCAATGATTTTCAGGATTCGTCTTTTTTGTAATACACAAAATTTTCAGCACCAGATTTCGAGTAAATCCCTAAACTATAACTACACCTGTATGCAACTAAGCAACTAAAACAATGTGGCTGCTATGTTAATATGTTTATTAAATGTAAACAAAAATTATTAACTTAGAAATTGCTTACAAAATAATGTAGTGTTTACAATCAATGATTCAATTGGTCGGTACACAATTTAGTACTGCTATTATGAAGTGAATTTACCATTTAAGGCGAAGGAATACGACATATATTAAATGTACCACAATAATACTAAGACCTGTATTTAAACATAACAAATTAGAAATTACTTGCAAAATAATGTAGTTTACAACCAATACAGATTGAATTGGTAGGTACACAATTTAGTACCGCTATTATGAACATGAATTTACCATTTAAGGCGAAGAGATCCGACATTGTTATTTTTTTTAATTTAATGAAAAACGAAAAAGTGAATTTAAATAGAGGCTTGTTGACGTAATTCGTAAACCATAAAACTATTTTATCAGCATTTATTCACAGTTTTGGTAATATAGTGTAAGTAAGTTTTATTTGTTACATAAGTTAAAAACTGCCATGGCAAAAAATACAGCAACACTGTTGCACCAAAAACTGAAAATAAATGCTAGTAAAATAGGTATATGGTTTACTCTTTACGTCAAGGACCAAATTTTTAAATTCATTTTGCAATAAATTAATAAAATAACAATGAAGGCGCCACTTGATTAACATATTTCAATTTCAAAACTTTTTATTATTGCTAGAAACAAAAAAATATTTCTTGTTTTTCACACAAATGTTTCAAAAATAAAATATACAGCAAACTTAAAAATCCTAAAACTCTTAACCTAATGATGTAATTTTAAACTAACAAAAGGCATACAAACAAAAGATCCATCATTATCACCGAAGTTTGGTAAAAGCAAACATTTTCTGTTTAAATCAGAGAAACTAATATTTTTTCTGTATGTTCCACTGACTTTATATATACCTAACTTACTACTTTGTATTGGTTCTTTATAAAAATCACTTTTATTAAGAAAACAGTCACATTTTAATACATAAGAATCAGATAGTTCTTTTATCGATTTGACCACTTCATCGCTGTATGTGACAAAGCAAGAATTACGGGAAGATATATCTAATGTAATGTTATTACTAAATGGGATTTTTTTTATTATACCACCTTGTTTTTTAACACTAATTGTTTTACGGGACACTATATAACTGTTTTTTTCACCCAGCCGTTTGGCGACTTGTTCCAAAGGCATATTGTGGGAACGAACTAGTCGCTTTATTTTGGACATAAAATTTTCAAACGGAAATGCCGAAAATGAATCCAATGGTCCAAAATTATGCACATCCCCTGCCAAGTGAAGGAGATTGTGTACATTATAAACAATAAACTCCTCACTATAAAATGTTGAAGCATTTTGTACAAAACTGTGTAACAAGTTATTAGCATATGATTTCCAAACATCATCCTGACATGTGTCACTGCAAAGTATGTATATGGCACAATGTAACAATAAAAAATGATTAAATATGCCCTTTTTTGGCAACATTTTGTGTAATACAACCGGTCCTAAATATAGAATAAAGGCTCTAAGTTCAATGGCTTTCCAATATTTAAATTGCTTCAGTGGTCTAGGACGTCTCGAAAACTCAACTGGATAATGATCGCGACAGATTTTCAAGCGACTTGAAATTTCGTTTATTTTTTGAATATAAGCTTGCATTTTTTCGGTCCACTAGAAACCCAACACTTAATCATTTTTTTTACAACACCTAGACAAACTAAATGCATAAAATCAAGTGGCACCTGAGTTACTAGTCCTAGGTCAAGTTCTGTCAGTATACTTTTAGACAACTGATGGTCTTCATACTCTTCATTGAGAAATCCAATATCAGTTCTTAGAGTTAACTCTGATGAATATCGCCAAATAGTTCTTCCAATGTAAGTACCTTCTTGTTGACATTTTTCACAAGCATGAAAGGAATTATGGGACTTGATACATTTTAAAAATGATCTAGCCGGTGCGTCAGCAATGACAGCTTATTCGAACAGCAAATTTCACTCCAATATATAAGCCCACCTGCTCCAATCGTAAACATTCATCAACAAAAGGACGCAAATAAACATTGACATTATTCGGTTTGGAATCGCCATAATATAAGGCCACAATAAATGGCTCATTATCAATAGATTGATCTAATTTGCATAGAATAGGCCAAAAAGAATTAGTTGAACTTGTATGTATTGGCAATCCATCAACATTTACTGTTAAAGACAAAAACGAATTTCCTAGTTGTGACAGTTTTGTATGTAGTAATGGATATTTTTTTGGTACAATGCCCCTCAAAGCTCGTTCTCTTAATTGTGTCTCAATGCCAAAATATACAAAACTGCCTCCAGCACAGTGTTCTATGTTTACACTTTGTGGCGTCTCCAATAATGTTCTTGCATCCTTCGGTAAAGTTGGATGGTAGAATTTTAACATTTTCAATAAATCATTGAGAGCAAAGTGACTTACATTATGTTTTTTTGACCACATTATTAGAAACGAATTAATGTTTGGTGGATCAGAGGGAACAGAAACTGAAGTGGATGGCTCATTATCAGAACTATATGACGATATATACACTTGATCTACAGCTATACAAGCAGAGCTGGAAGATTCATTAGTTGAACTTACGATTAGACTGTGATGATATATTAATGTTTGATAAACCACTATCTACAACACTTAACTCAGCCTTAATTTGTGCAAATCGTTTTGCAAGGACACGTTGTTTGGATCGTTTTGACCTACTGCCTGATTCTACGGGCTTCTCTTCCTCCATTTCGGTCTTTGGTGAATCGGAACCAGTTTGCTAATACTTCATGAATTTCTGAATCAGTTGCTTTTTCAGCAATTTTATTTGCGCGGACTGCATCTATAAATAAAAATAAAATAAATTGTAGACAAAGACATTACAGAATCGATATATTACATTTTATTTGTATAGAAAAGAATTGCTCTATGTTGGTGCCAAAGTATTTTAAGAAAATATCAACGTAAAAACTGCGTGTTTAATGGCCCTAACCCTTTATAATGACTTTCACAGACATTACCGTCTGAACAATCAGTGTTTCAAAAACCTAGGCAATCTATAAAATAAATAATATTTCATAAATTATCTGAACATTTTGAGTAGATATTCTTAATATTGCCTGGGTATTGTATACAATGCCGCATTTTGTAGATTGCCCTTAACATACAGGTAATTTTTTAATTATCACAAAAAATTTGTGTGCTTGTTCAGACAAGCAAATGAACAACTTTCACTACGGGACCAACTTTGAAATCGCGAAAAAAAATCAGCTGTTCCATACATCTAGGTTCAGTGAATGTTGAACATTTGTATGGAACAGCTGATTTTGTTTTGCGATTTCAAAGTTGGTCCCATAGTGAAAGTTGTTCAGTGCACACAATTTTGTTGTGATAATTAAAAAATAAACTTGTATAAATACAAAGAAATATAGTTCAACAATAATAAATTATTTACATTTAGTTGTTCCTGGATGTAGTACAATAATTAGTAGCATGTATGCAATAGTATGCATCGAGCATCAAGAATGCAATATAATTGTGCAACTTACCCCTTATTATTTTTACTATAAGTAAATCTTTTACTGGAATTTTAGAATTTTTTCCTGTCCAGTTGCAAGAAAGTGCAAGTTTGTTGGTAAATGTTTTTTCTAAAATTCTTCTAATTATTACTGGAATCTTGTTTCCACCAACGAAGCTGAGATAAGTTGTCTGTAAAATGAAGTTACAATTTAATAAAATGATCATAAAAATACACATTTTAAATTAAATGTTTGTACAAAATCTAATAAAGTAATGTTCATACCATAAGCTTTTTATTTTCATCTGTTGCCACCCAGGTTTCAAGGCTTTTCAAGTCTTTTACGTCATCACAAGGTAGAATTAAATCAGCCGGAAGTGTAAGTCCTAAGTTTGTGACAGAGCTGGATCTGATTCTGTGTAATATTTCATTGTGTGTAATTTGTAACTCCTTGATGTCCGTTTCTATACGAGCCAAGTGCTTTGCAATCACATCTGAAATAGACAAGTTATATAATAATCCTTACCTTATATATTAATAACGAAACGCGTCTGTCTGTCTGTTCACGATAAACTCAAAAACTGCTGCACCGATTTTCACAACTCGATAGCCCGATTCTCGAGGAAGGTTTTAGTATATAATTTGTTAAGTTTTTCTATTTATTTCTGTGTACATTAACTATATTTGTTGAAGATGTCGGGAAAAAATAAATTAAGGCGAAACATAGTTCGCGGACACAGCTAGTAAGTAATAAATGATTACCAAACAGTGGATGCAGGTAGGTTTCACAAAACAATAATTATTGTTATTGACTGTTTTCCAGCCATGTGGAAGTGAGCGTAGTGTACAAATAATATACAAAAAATATATTTTCTTCCACACACACAAAAACAAAATTTAACAATGATGTCCTTTTTGTTACTAGCTAATTAGAACTACTAAGAGACATAGAGATAAGGTTTAACTTTTATCAGCTCAAGCAATTTTGCTTGAGTCGATATCTTCGAGAATCTTTGTACAAAATGAGTTCCACATTTCTAATAAACTCAGATAAATTAGAAAATTAAAAAATAATAATAATAATATACACGGTGTTTCATAATAACCAATAAATATTCAATGCGTTATCTAAAACTAATTATTAAAATGTGTTTACACATATATCATGTATATCATAGTATCATCATCATATCTATGATTTACATGAAAATTTTGGGTTGAATGACATTACAGGTAAACACAATTTAATAATTAGTTTTAGATAACGCATTGATTATTTATTGGTTATTATTTAACACGGTGTATATATACATTATGTGCATGTGCTATAGTTATATCTATAGCACAGGCAGCACATATGGTGTTTATGATACATAATTATACCTAGCAAGATTGTTTAGGAATGTGTGAGTGAACATTGGTTATTATGTATGTGTGGAGCAAGAATAACTTTTCTCACCTAAGGCCTGTGATTCTGGAGACAATTCCTTTAGCAGTGGTGTGAGAGTGAGATCAGCAAGTGAACCTTAAAATAACAATTTCCAATGAATATAAGTTTTCTTACACTAACCTAACTACTTAACTCATAACTAAAATAAAAATAGTTGGTAGAATGAGCAATATGAACTTCTAGGTGGTGCTAATGGAAAAACATGTACTTAATTAATAAACCCAAGCCAGGATCTTATATCAGTTGTCTCTCAATCAAAGCTTATTATATTGAGTACTGAAATATAAATGAACTGCAAACTTATATGTATCTGCTTACCCAATGTTGATGAGTGTGCTACATCAGAATTTTTAACATTACACTCATTACTCTCTTCAGAACAATTGGTATCTGTGGAAGACTGTTTCCCTATGTCTGAAAGTAGTTTTTCATATTTCTCGTCTCCAGATTCATAATCATTGGGAGTGTCCAATTTACGAGCTCCATCATCATGAGTGGAACAGGCCAAAGTAGATCTATTTGCAGCTTGCTTTTTCGATTTATTAAAGTTGCATACAGGTGGAGGAGGATATGCAATTGCAGCCTCATCTAGTTGGATGTCACTGTAGTCAGTGTCACTGTCCGAGTATATTTTTCTGTTCTTTTTACGTCTTCGTACTGATCTTTGATTATAGTCACTGCAAACTTCAGAGTCAATTTCTGCTTGTTTAGCCTTTTCTCTGGCTTTAGTCAAGTCATCTGAAATCAAAATAACTATGTAAGTAGGTGTTTTTAGGCAAGCACTTAATAATCAACTTGGAATATTTATCATTAACTCAGGGTGGTAGGTACTTCCTATAAAAAAACAGGCCATTATATAAAAGGTGGTAAAGACAGTGTAATAAATCAAACCAGGGGCTGTACTTAGACAAGACCACTACAGTATAATAAAACTATCATTACAATAAAAAACCAAATCAAAGAAAAAAATACTTTTCATATAATTCATCAAATATTTAGAATCATAACAAACTGTAAATACCCTGGTTGCATATTTCAGGTACCAAATTGAATTGAGGTGTCAATGCACCTTAACTTAACACTATATTTTCGACAGTATGATTAAAAAAATTCAAAATACCTGATTATCAAGATTTTTTTGTCGGTAACTATTTGGAATTTCATATATTTTGTATAGGTACAGTCATTATACATTGTCACAAGTATGGAGTTAAATTTAAGCATATGTCATTACCACACTATGATCACAAATGTAGAATAAACCAACTTTTTTTATGAATCTTAACAATCTGCCCAAATAAAAATTTCATATAAAGTATATAAAGAATCACATGCAAGTCATCACATTCACAACTCGCCCCATCTAAAGAATTTATCATGCACTTACCAGTTTCATAAAAAATACGCTTTAAGGTGTATATTTCCCATGTATCATCAGGGATAGAACCATCAACCAAACATTTATTGAACCTGCTCATAATTCTATGTGGAGGCCACAAGCAATGACGTTTCCGTGGAGTAAGCCATTCCAGCCTAACCACACTAATCTCCCCTCCATCCGCTCCATCGCCAGTATTATTAAATTCGACCACTTTGTACATTACTGCCGTTTCTAAAATATTTCATTGTGGCCTGATCAAATGGGTTACAATAGAAGTCATGCATAGTATAACATAAAATATGAGTTTGGTTAGTAATCACAAAAATAAAATACAATCAGTTTAAAAACACCATGCGCGGTCAGAGGGCATCCTTTAGACGTAGCTTCTAAAAAGATACCTACTTTCATTATTTCGTCACGTCAGACAGTGCCTGAAGTTATGAGGCCCAAAGGCTACGTTTAGTATGCTGGTGGGCGTTTAGGTGGAAAACAGAATCTAATTTGGTTAGGTATAGTAATAGGCTGCTAGCTAAACGGTCATAAAGTTATGTTATATCCTCATGATGAAAGTAGTTAGTTAGGTACCTAGAAGTACATTGCGGCTGGAATGCCCTTTAACCTGGCTTCCCCTCAGCATCGTTCTAATATAAAACTGTACTTAAATGCATCACAAACATCAGACACGATATAAAAAAACGTGTTTCTATCACAAATCACCAACTATGTAATAAGAAGATACCCAACAACATTATACAGAGTAAAGTAAGCAAAATTGATAATGATACCTTTAGTTATCGAATCCAGCCCCCCTAGCACGTCCACCAAAACACGATATGATAAAGCGGTTTATCGCGGCGAACTGTCAAAATACAATAGGGTTTCGACGTATTTTGACAGTTCACCGCGATAAATCGCTTTATCATATCGTGTTTTGGTGGACGTGCTACGGGGGCAGAGTCCCCTTTTCTTTCTCAAAATTTTCTTCGTATATTATTCACTTCACACACAACGCGGGCTGGCAACCAAACAAGACACGCGATTACTTATGAACGGAAACGGAGATGCGCGTAGCGCGCGCCCAGCCGACATCTCAAGCATAGATTAAAGAGAATATAGTGATGCACAGACTAGTAAGTTACCTAGTGTGGGACTCTCATCGTATTTGATTCCGGACTTAGTAGGCCCAATATTAGAAGTTTGTGGGGAATCAAAGTTAAATCTAA
This sequence comes from Schoenobius gigantellus, assembly GCA_963935595.1. Taxonomy (NCBI): domain Eukaryota; kingdom Metazoa; phylum Arthropoda; class Insecta; order Lepidoptera; family Crambidae; genus Schoenobius; species Schoenobius gigantellus. The sequence goes on along the minus strand of OZ012541.1, from coordinate 39,219,545 downwards.
CACAACATGGCCCAATGTTTGTAATTAGCGGGGGAAAAATGATTCTGCAATGTAAAATGGTCCAACGCAGGCCTAAAGTTAAATAATTTGTAAGCTGTGATTGGATAATGGAACACATTTATATTCTTAGAACAACTTTTAATGTTATTGCAATTTGAAGAAAACAACAGATCGATATTAACGAGTAGCGCGAAGTTGTGTGATTTAAAAAAATATCTATTGTAGTGTGGTAAGGCCAATGTTGTTCTTGCGTAACATTTTTTTGTTGAAAGGCCAACCATGGGGGTGATTCTGAAGCGACCACCTAAAACTATAACTAAATAAAATTAGAGATAGAAATGTCAATCACCGTTTGGTATTCAGAACTCACAAGTTAACTCTAAAATTAAGAGTGGCGTTACTAAACTACTCAATTTAGTGTTAGATGTTATTTTCGTATTCTGACATGCTTCCTAAATCTAATTTTTCCTATAATTTTAAATATGTCAAACTAATTTTAGGAGGTGAACTTTTAGGTGCCGTCTAAATTTATCTTGTTACTTTTTAACGATTTTCTAACATTACCGAAGGCATTTTTTTTGTGCAACTTGCCAAATGGATGATGAATTGGTTGTTATGGCATTAATAGAGTCTTCAGAAAGGTAAAATATTTGTTTTATATAAAAAATTTGATAAATACCTGCCTCATAGTTTTAAAATATATTTGTAAAGTATCGAATTATTTATGTTATAGAATAGGAGAAGAAAAAGTAAAATTGAGGAAGTTGAGGGACAAATCAGACCCATTTACTATGATCGAACGTAAATTTTGAAAAATATTTCGTTTTCCTCGCCAATCCGCTCGCAACTTGATAGAAGCTATAGACTGCACTGAAGTACAGTTTGGCTCCTTACCGGAACATTTAAAGGTTTTAGCCAGCCTTCGGTCATGCAGAGCTGTCACTGTTGTCACTGATTTAATATTGCGCAAATTAACTCCACAAAAAAAAATAATTTCCTAAAACAGCAATAGAAAAGGACCTTGTGGCAGAGTGAGCGAGCACCTACTTACATTGTAATAAAATATTTTGAAATAATTATTAAAAAATACATTAACATTCTCCGTCCTTTTTCTATTTAGGTTTCTACAAATATATGGAATGCCAAACACACTTGGAGCTGTTGATGGTACACATATTGGTCGAGGCCTGGAATGCAGCAAACTCCTTCTGTGTGGAGGTAATCACACAGAAGGAGGTGGCAGAACGGGCCAGAGAAGATGACCCAGCGGCAGATCCCTGCCGCCGCAGAAGAACGGGGCGGAGGAGGCGGCAGTTCGCCCGCCTTCTTCCTCCTGACAGTGACCAGCGGGACGCGGGCCCGGGAAGCCCGAGTCCTGCATTGCACAGGACTCCGCCAGTCGTCGATACTCCTAATGCCCAGGAGCATCGCCGGCCTTCCCATTTTAGGGAGGTGAGAGGGGCTCGCCATAGGCGAGCAGACGCTGACGAGGTCATGGAAGTGTCCGAAAGGGTTCCCATGGCCTTGTCTGGCGACGGGGCGTCCCTCCCCGACGTATCCTCTTCGTCAGATGACGGGGAGGATGCGGCGGTGATGGACGTTCTCGTGTCAAGGCGTTTGTGAGGGGGCAGCGTTGGGTTTTAGTCGGTAGGCCGCGGTTTCTGGCTGGCGCTCTGCCCCCAGTGGCCGCGGAGAGTCCGACATAACCTCACGCCTACCCAAGCGCGAGGTATGCGTAACGCATTTCCCAACGTTAAAAAAAAATGGTACACATATTGGTATTGTTGCTCCACCACTGACACACCCTACAGCACCAGCCCCCCTAGCACGTCAACCAAAACACGATATGATAAAGCGGTTTATCGCGGTGAACTTTCAAAATACAATAGGGTTTCGTCGTATTTTGACAGTTCACCGCGATAAATCGCTTTATCATATCGTGTTTTGGTGGACGTGCTACAGGGGCAGGAAACTTATTATACAATAGGAAAGGCTTTTATAGCATCAATTGCCAAGTCGTGAGTTGTAATTTGTTTGTTCCCAAGTAGTCTAATAGTACTGACATTTAGATGATAGGTAGGCTATGTATGTATGTATTTACTCTTACAACAGAAAGTAATATTATATCTGCAGATAGAAGTATGCCTATCTAAGATTTGTTGCCTAGCAATTACTATTATTTGTCAATAAATAACAGCGGTTATTATGAAAAGAAAACAAAAATTACTAATGAAACAAAATACGCAATTTTAAAATTCAGAGGAAGTCACGAAGTACCTATCTATACAACTACAGACTACCACGTAATTTTTTTTATTTCATAGCAAGCATAGGCGCGAAGCCATCACAATCGCAGAATAAATGTCGAATAATTTTTGTTTTGTGATAAAATGAATGATAAATAATAAAATTTCTTTTCTGTTATTTACAAATACGATCAAATCTTAAATTAATAATTTCTGATAGTAAAGTTAAAGTAAAGTTAAGTAAAGTTAGTTCTGATAGTAGCTGTTTTTAATGTTTCTAAATTATCCCGTTTTTCTACAGCACTAGGTGTATTTATAATCTGTGTATTCAATTTAAGAAATTGTCAAGTACAGTTTAAATTAAGAGAGTCCGGCGTTTCAGAATACGATTTACCTAAAACTAATTTAAAATTATATGTTTAATTTTAGTTTTAGTTTTAGTGCAGGTAACTTCAGAATTACCCCCCATATGTCATAGTAGGCCCATTGTATGAAGTTAGTGAGAAAAACACCGTAAACATTACTCCGTTGGTCCTATGATGGAACTTTGTTGGCAGTAACACTACCAACTCCCAACCTTTTCCCAACCGTTGGCCACGATACCCCAACGCAAATTGCTACTAGGGTTGTACATATGCTTGGAAATTAAGCTAAAAATATTAACATTTGACCATAATTTATTGTTAAGACATTTTTCGATAGATTTATTACGCTTGATGTGCGGCCGGGCTTAGTTAGAATGTAAATTTTCCGAAGGCGGCGTTTTGATATTTTACCTTTTTGACTCTTTCAAGTTCTTTTCTTTCTCTAATATTTTAATTCTTAGAAAAAAATCATCTGAACTGGTTGTTCTTGGCATCCGTGTCAAGGATTCCTTAAAGAAATAGTTAAGAAATTAAATACGTTTTTATTTTCATAAATAATATTTTAGTTTAAAGATTTCCTTTCATTAAATAACTTGACTTACGTCATGACGTCTCCATTTCATGGTTTTACTACTAAGTACATACAAAATTAATCTGATGGAAAATATCTGGAGCAAATTTGACTATGCTTTCTTGGACTCCAATTTCGTCTGACAATACACTTTATCCATATTTTTTTATACATTGTCTTTAGGAGATCTGTAAAATAAAAATATCGACAAAATTTTACAACACTACGCATGATCAAGAAAACCTCAAATTAATTTTCTAAAAATCGCTAAAACATAAAAGTGAAGTTAATATTACGTATTGTTTTTCTACAAAATGATTCAGCGATATTTCATATGTATATAAGTGTACTTATTAGCTCACATTCAAGTAACAATATGGGAAAACCTTAGATCATTTAACCTATGGATGCGGTACACAACAAATCACAGTGTAAATTTTTCTGCCACTTTTCGCGGGAGGCGAGGTAAACACGCACGCACACTACGAAAATGTAGAATACACTTACAGAGACGTTGTTCTTATGTTTATGAACACACACTATGAAAATATTACCCTACAATGAAGAAACACACACACATCGACAAATTAACGTGTATCTACGCAATCGCCCCACCACAAAGAATGAATGTCCCTAGTGATGTGACACAAAGAATAAGTAACTATTTGGGTCGTCGTGAGTGAATGATTGAAATGTAACCTGTCTGCACTGAGAAACATAAAACATGCAATGTTTTACAACTTGTTGTATGATACAAATCTCAAAATTTGTTGTGTATGTTTTTGCATTCACACTGCCGAAAATCGTGTTGGATTCGGAACAAATAATAAGATTTGTTGCAGATTGCGTTAGGATAGCCTCAAAACTTGTTGTCTGTCAACGTTTTTTATGAATTTGTCAACGATTGCGTTCGCACTTTCGGCTGTTAAAGACTTCATATATGTTTTGCAACATGTTAGGGTGTTGACAATGGAAACGCATTTATAAACATTGACAGAAACATGTTTAAAAAACATGTTTTTATGTACATGTTTCGTCAGTGCAAACGCACGGTTATAATAAATTGTATTTTTATAACTATACCCTGTTTGGCTAGAGTTGATAAAAATACAATGAAGATAGGGTTTCTTAAATTAGTGCAAAGCGAGGCCCGCTAATTATTATTAAAATGCTTTAATAAGTTTTTTGTGTCAAATACAGCAATTTTACTTGCTGTTTAGCTAATTGACTGAAATAAATATATATTTTCAGTCATAGTCTTAGGTATAATGTTTCAATGGGGAGGGGAGGGGGGGGGGGGGGCAAATTTATATTTTCAGTTAACGAAACACAGTAAGCGCTCCGATGCGTAATCATAATTTTTAACAGACTAGCTCTCTACTCAAACTAGCTCCCTACTCAAACTAGCTCTCTGCTCACGACTTTGTCCGCGTTGATTTGATTTCTGATTTTTATTAGTTGTTGGTATCCCACAGGATCCTTATAGTTTTTCAACATACATTTTATCCTAGATGTTGACAAAAAAGTCATAAATAATAATAATATAAGACTATTTACGACGTCACAGTTTTCTATTGAAGTCGGTAACAAGCAATGATCACCTTGAAACTCTTCAAAAATATAAGAACAACAGTTACTTAAAATTTGACACCAACTTCAATATAAAACTGTGATGTCATAATGTAGTCTTGTTTTATTATTATTTATAGCTTTTTGGTGTTTTTGAAGTCGGTTTTATTTTTTATAATATGTAGTGATGTAGTATAGAGACTAGATTCCGACCCACCAGCGGCTTTGCCCGCTAAGTTTTCAATTTTCCAATGATTTTGAAAATTTTACCCGACAATCCCAGAAGGATACTGAATAAAGGGGTATCTCTTAAGGGTAATGTAATAAACGATGAAGATACATTAAACTTTAACATCCTTTTTAAATTTTGATAAATTTTAAACAGTTTTTTACACCTCTAGTCCGCGTCTCTGCGCCCGAGTCACGCAAAGCCGCTTCAAGCCAACCCGCGAAGACGCGGTTAACGGTGACCGCAAACAATAGTTTTTCTATTTTGTCTGCTGTCTGGCAGTCAACGTGTAAAATTAAATAGAAGTACAGAGGCGCGTTCAGGGCCTTCGCGCGAAGTACAACTTTTCGCTCTAACCCCGTTCAATGCCTTCGAGCGTGACAACCGGGTGAAACAACCGGCCCGTTCAAGACCTTTGAGTGTCGGCGCGAGTTACAACCGAACAACCATCGAATTTGATGGTTGTAAAACGCTCTGACGTCTATGACTGAAATACTCTTACGTGATTGGATGATATTGGCGGCCATATTCTATAATGTCATCTACTAGAAAGAGAGAGAAATAAAAAATCATGTGAAAGAGGGAGATAAAAGATTTGGTTGCTGCAATCCGTTCAACGCCTTTGAGCGAGTTAAAAAACAACCGGACAACTACACCCAGAGGCGCTGAACGCGCCTCAGTTGAATAAAATATACTTGAGAGTTTATGAACATTTTGTATCTTTTAAGCCTTTCGAAAAAATAATCAAAAAACTAAAAGTACAAAAAATAGCTCATTTTTTTGTACTTATGACCTTAACTACAACATAAAATTTAGAGGACATTACATGACATTTTTCTAACTGGAGTATTAACTTACATTGCATTTTGTAAAATACCAATATAGATTATTAAATAGGCTTAAAATCAAGTGAGACGCAGTCGAAAAATTGGTTAGAGTAAGTAATTGTATAGGAAAGTTTTTTAAACTACAACGCAAAGTTGAAGCAAAATAATAAGTAATATTTTCTTGATATTTTTTGTTCAATTAAATTCCACTTGAATTTCTATTTTAATCTTATACTACCTATAATCCATGCACCGATATTAACATTATTTTAACTCATAACTTCGGAGTGAATGATAAATAAAAATATGAATAAGCATCATTCACTCACGTTGTACCAGCACTAAGCAAATGCCCGTGTCACAGATAATATAACGCCCGTGTATTGTGTTGAGCTACCATCGTACCATTGTATTTTTCTATCGTAACGGTATAAAAATTACTTCAAAATTGTAAACAAATAAAACACGTTAATGTATATTTTATACTTACATGTGATAGGAAACGCCATGATCTCGAAGATTTGAGTAGCTGGATCGCCTTTTGCAGGAGGAAACTGCACAATTAACCATTTTTTGGAGCTCTTAGTGCGACACGAAAACGACACCAAATGGCAGCGGCCGCGCGTCAACTAGTTTTATATAACGTGTATGGTCATATGGTCAGCGTAAATTGGCAGAGGGGTTCGCCCAGCCTTGCCGTCTCCCGTATGAATGCTCTAAGGGGAAAACATGCCAATTTAAGGTCAATAAATTTTGATTATTTTCCTTTCGCGACGAATGAGACTTGCAGCCCCAAACTACACAAGACATTGTGTTACGGAGTGCACAAACACACACTATTTGTAAATACCTAAAGAATTCTTGCTTTCTAATCACTTAAATATTAAGAAAATATCATCAAAATATTACTAGCCTCGGGACGCACAAACAAATTGATATATTATTGCTCCACGGTCATTTAAGAAGTTTGCATATCAAATGACTCTCGGTCTACTCCATGATGTTTAATATATGTCAAGTGTTTGTCAACCTATGTCATCGTATTTATGTAAACAAAGTCATGTACAATTTTTATTGGATTAAAGCCTAGCTTTATACGCAGGTTAATTTTCGTATTATTTCAATTTAATCCAATAATAAAATGGATCGATTCCTCCGACCCGAACGCTTCGACGGAGACCCTACTATAAGTGCATCTGCCCCGGCGTGGGAACACTGGAAGCGAACTTTTGAGAACTTTCTCACAGCATATGAAGCCGCGCCTGTCCCCGTTGCAACTGGCGTCGGCCCTGCTGCTATACCTGCGCAACCAGTACCGCTTTCTGACGCCGTCAAGCTACAACTACTGGTAAACTATGTCTCGCCGCAAGTTTTTGCATATATTAGCGATTGTACTACGTATACCGCTGCGTTCGCTGTCTTACAAGCGTTGTATATCAAACCTCGGAATGTGATCTATGCAAGGCATGTACTTGCTACCAGGCGCCAGCAGCCAGGAGAATCTATCGACACTTATCTCCAGGCACTCAAACAATTGTCGAAGGAGTGTCAATTTGCTGCTGTAGATGCAGAAACAAATAAGAACGATAGCATACGAGGAGCATTTATCGCTGGGATAACCTCATCGGGTATCCGGCAGAAACTTTTGGAGAAGCAAACACTCACTTTAAAAGAAGCCTATGAGTTAGCCCTGTCAATGGAAACGGCCGAAGCTAACTCCGCGCAGTTTGTAACTCAATCTTCAACGGTCAATTCTATCTCGCTTCCTTCGACGTCAACGGATCCTACACCACCTGCTCCATCTGTTTGCATCGAAACAGTAGCTGCGGCACCGAAATTCTTGAACAACAAACCAAGTTCGAAACGCAAGTGTTATTTCTGTGGCGGCCCAGTCCATGCCCGAAGGAATTGTCCAGCTGTAGATGTTGAGTGCCGCGCCTGTGGAAGACTAGGCCACTATTCATCTGTTTGTCGCAGTAAGGGTAAGAATCAAACTAGCGCTGCCATCACCGGCTGTAATGAAGAATGTAAGCATTGCACTGCATGTATCACAGCTGCCGCGCCTTCTTCCCTTCAAAAAGCTATGGTTACAGCTTTCATCAAGGGTATTCGCGCCGACGCTCTTATCGATACGGGGAGTAGTATCAGCTTTATCAATGAAGAATTTGCCAACCTGTTAAAGTTGCGAAAACAAACATGCCAACAAACGGTTTCAATGGCATCCCTGTCTCTGACGTCACAAGTCAACGGTCTTACTCGACAAACTATTCGCATAGGTCAATACTCGTACGAAAATATAGAACTCCTAATTGTAAAAAACTTGTGCGCAGACATGATCATTGGACACGATGTCCTTAAACTACATTCAACCTTGGAGCTTGCTTTTGGTGGTCCGAAACAAGCACTCAAAGTATGCTGTGTAGCAGAAGCAACTGTGCCTGCCGTACCGTTGTTTACAAACCTCGCTGCAGATTGCCAGCCCATTGCCATAAGGTCTCGTAAACACTCACCTGAGGATCAGCAATTCATTGCAAATGAAGTGAAGACACTTTTAGAAAATAGTATAATTGAAGAAAGTCAGTCTCCTTGGAGGGCACAAGTATTGATAACCAAAAACGCTAACCACAAAAAAAGAATGGTTATCGATTATTCGCAGACCATTAATCGCTTCACGCAGCTAGACGCGTACCCTCTGCCAAATATAGAAGACCTGGTGACAAAAATTTCAAAATATTTAATATTTAGCACTATCGATCTGCAGAGCGCATACCATCAAGTGCCGATACTCCCGCACGAAAAAAAGTACACTGCATTTGAAGCTGCCGGAAATTTGTACCAATTTTGTAGAGTCCCATTTGGTGTAACAAACGAAATGTCTGCTTTTCAAAGAACCATCGACTGGGTAATCCGAAGAGAGGGATTGACAGGAACGCATGCATATCTGGATGACATAACAATTTGTGGCAAAAATCAAGCAGATCATGATTTAAATCTTGAGAATTTTTTGAATGCGGCTAAGAAATACGGGCTCACATTAAATAAGGAGAAAAGTAAATTCAACTTAAAATCTATCCACATACAGGTTTAGGCTACACCATCGACAGTCACGTTATCAGGTTTGATGACGTGACTGTCGATGGTGTAGCCTATACACCATCGACAGTCACGTCATCAAACCTGATAACAATAGGTTAAAACCTCTGCTTGATTTACCTCCTCCAAATGATGTCGCTTCACTACGTAGAACTTTGGGAATGTTCGCACACTACTCCAAATGGATTCCCGCGCGCGCGCAATTTCCTTTAGAGTTTGATGCACTGGAAGCTTTTAAAAACTAAAAGTCTACAATCGCAAAATCGTCCGTAAACGCTGTGTTTGTCAACCTATGTCATCGTATTTATGTAAACAAAGTCATGTACAATTTTTATTGGATTAAAGCCTAGCTTTATACGCAGGTTAATTTTCGTATTATTTCACAAATATTATACGAACAATTCAAATAGTTCAAACTCGGATGGTCTATCTTCGATACAAGGTACTATAGAATTTAGCCGTGTTATATTTTTAACCAATTTTAATTTTTAACCAAAATGACAATTTAATCAATTCATCTAGTGACCACCTTGTGATATGCCAAAAGACAAATATTACTCATCTCTTACATTTACACAGTTTTGTGCCGTATGTTTGAAAGAGACAAATAGCACACAATTAATTCTTGTTTTAATCTTCCTTCTATGCTGTAGTGATTGTTCTGAGAGACTACACAAAATTTTGTTTTAGTGCTGTCAAATCTTGTTTTTGTTGGAAAATTTTAAGAAAAAACAGAATTTGACAGCACTAAAACTAAATTTAGTTTAGTTTATTCGAATTAAACCCACCTATAGTGGTGTGGTGTGGTCCGTATCTCGTATCCATGATTATAGCTTTCTCAGCGCTCACGCCGGTTCGCATTCGTTAGCTCGCTTCACAAACTAAGTGGGTGCGCGCACGGGTGACTTTTGTCGCCGTGACTGTTTTGTCGCCGTCATCAAGTCCATGGAAATGTATGGAGGTGCGCGCACGTTACGACGTGACAGATGGGTGACTTTTTTTGTCCGGCGACAAGTAGGGCTACGTTCCAAAACATCACCTGAGTGCATGTCCTAAAACATTTCGGGTGCACTCGAGAGTGTTGGAGTGGCGTGTCCTAAAACGCTATGGAGTGCACTCGATCGAGTAGAATCTCACCCGCATAATATAGCAAGGTGTAATTTCACTCGATTGGATTTGGCGGGAAATTGTGTGGATTTTAAAGTTGTGTGTGATTGTGATTACAAAGATTTCATATTCACACAGAATTTGTGCATCTCGGAGAGCGAGGATGCGCTTCGTAACGTCGACAATAAGTTAATTTTAAATTCCAAAGACTATATGTATCGTAAGTGACACGATTGTAAAATTGGCCTTCATTTCCGTTGAAGCTAGGTTAGGCCGCGATTTAACAGAATTCATATTCTGTTGGTTTTAGCATTTTCGTAGATGAAACAGAGGAATGTAATCCATGCATTAAAGCGAACGGACGCGCCGATGAATTATACAGGGTGTCCCAAAAAATAGTGTCAAGCGAAAGTCCAGAGTTAGAGCACCTCTTGAAGTACCCGAATCACCCCCATGTATGTTCCGCGATTATTCGTAGTTTTAGAGTAATAATTTTTTTTCTGACTTTTTGAAAATTTCGATCTAAAGAACTTAAAAATTTTTAATAAAAAAAATTTGAACATATTTTAATGTTTTTCTTTATGCCACTGAATTATCTTTAGTGCTTCTTTTATGTCTAAAATAATCAGCTTCGTAACTTTAGTGGAAATTTAGAAAACAGTAGTGTAAAGTCAAAATTAGATTGAAAGAAAGAAAGAAAGAAGGTATATTGATATTTTTGTGTAAATTATTACTACTACTATTTTCGCTACTGATGTATCTTAATTAATTAAGGCAATAAAGCTTATCATTTATCATTTATCATTAAAAAATTTGAATGTTAGTGAATAATTACTTAAAAATTCATCTTTAAATTAAAAATCTAAACAGGCGAATTCATGGTTTCTAAGTATGTGTAAAAACTTCTCTAGACTCTCTGCTTTCATAATAATTAAAAAAAAAAGTACTTAATAGGGCTACTTTGGCTTAAATCGGCCATCAAAGACAGCAAGGTGAAAAGGTGAAAAGTGATTTAAGCCAAAGTAGCCCTATTAAGTACTTCTTTTTTTAAATGATTATAAAAGCAGAGAGTCTAGAGAAGTTTTTACACATACTTAGAAACCATGAATTCACCTGTTTAGATTTTTAATTTAAAGATGAATTTTTAAGTAATTATTCACTAACATTCAAATTTTGACTATACACTACTGTTTTCTAAATTTCCACTAAAGTTACGAAGCTGATTATTTTAGACATAAAAGAAGCACTAAAGATGATTCAGTGGCAAAAAGAAAAACATTAAAATATGTTCTACTTTTTTTTATTTACAATTTTTAAGTTCTTTGGATCAAAATTTTCAAAAAGTCAGAAAAAAATTATTACTCGAAAACTACGAATAATCGCGGAACATACATGGGGGTGATTCGGGTACTCCAAGAGGTGCTCTAACTCTGGACTTACGCTTGACACTATTTTTTGGGACACCCTGTATATTTTCTTATTTTTGTATATTTGGTTATGTAAACAAAGCAGACAACACTCTTGCCGTTCTAAAACAACCAACACTCCGACCACCCTAACCGGCCACTCTCCCCCCACCACCTACTCACCCCGGGTGATGTTTCGGAACGTAGCCCAGCAGGTGACGCCCGGGCACAGAACCCAAGGGCGCCCGGACGGGGACCCATCACGAACAAAAGTAAAATAATTCCATGAAAGCATCAATAGATTACTACTTACTACTACTTTAATCGATTTTTGTAATGACTTTTTAGTGAATTTAGTAAAAGTCAACAAGGAGGTTCAGAAAAGTATTGATTATATTTAAAAAAATCACATAGCACGTGGGAAGTATCAAATACGTTTTTAAGTCATGCTAGAACGGTTTAACATCTCTTTTTTCTTTATAGCACTCCTAGCGACAAATTATGTGAACTTCAATGTATCTATCAAAAGCATAGCTCAAAGAGCACGCTATGTCTGCTTTAACTATTTGATTACACATTGCTCACTCATAGATGGCACTATTTATGTATGCTAGTTCGTAAGGTCACAGATTGAGTTAAATTATTTTATTTTATTATATTACCCACAAGGTGTTTGGTATGTATTTTGACTATTGACGTACATCGTCAATGATTTTGACATAATCATAATATTAATGGCGTCATTGAAAATTTGAAACTGTAAAATTATTTTTTAGTACCCATACATTTGAAAGTGTAATGTCGAATTACACAAAAACATGACATCTTAAATTTCACCACTTCAAAAAGGTCAGGATTCTGTGTGGCAGTGGTTCGATCCTGATTCCTGGTGTAGTTATTTTTTCAAAAATGGCTTGATTTATTATTTTGTTTTTCTTTATTGCTTTTTGTTTATTATATCAATTCCTTTTTTTATTTCTCAATTTGTTTTTTATTTATAATTTTCATTTCAAAATAAAAAGATTTAAGGTTAAGATTAAAAACGCGATTTTAATAAGTAAGTAAGTAACTTACCCTATTATATACGTTTTCGGTTATTTTCAGTTAAATGCCTACTAACCGATAAAAAGTTTCACTTGCATGTTCGTTTCATAAAACCACAAAGTGATTTTTTTCACTGACCTAACTATTTTGTATGGGGGATTTAAAAACTAATTTTACAAATCTGAATTTTTAATAACACCATTAGAGCTCTTACAGATCTGCGGCGACAGCTGTCGCGAGCAGTCGCCGACCGCTGTCGTGCGACCGTCCGCGACTGCCGCCGGCTGTCGCGCGACCGCCGGCGACTGCTCGCGACCGCAGCGATATTAGTATAGTAGTTCGTTTTCTAATGAATGTAGTATGGGAGCTAAGGTTTCAAAAATGGATTTAGAGGAAGATGTGTACGAAATATCGACATAATTCCTTTCCGCAAAAGTGAGCGACTTGGACATCGATTTATTAATTGCTTGATTTATTAATACCTTCTTGAATACAGTAACTTGACGAATAACTGAATATCTCAAAATATTAATTAATTCGTTAAACAACGCTATAGAAATTCTAAAGTTATTAAAGAATTTCATCTCATCTCGTTATAAAAAGGGAAGTAACGTTAAAAAATTACTGTCATGTTCCCTGTATGTCAATAATATTTCATGCACTAATATAGTTCGACGTTTCCCTTTTCGTTTTTGTCTTTTGAGTAATAGCAAAAGAAGAATGTTGTCCTTTGAGTAATAGCAAAAGAAATAAGTAATAGCTTCTTGCTCAAAATCCATTTCCGAAACCTTAGCTCCCATACTACATTCATTAGAAACCGAACTACTGCACTGATATCGCTGCGGTCGCGAGCAGTCGCCGGCGGTCGCGCGACAACCGGCGGCAGTCGCGGGCGGTCGCGCGACAGCGGTCGGCGACTGCTTGCGACTGCTCGCGACAGCTCGCGACCGTTGTCGCCGCAGATGTGTAAGAGCTCTAAGTGGTATTCAACCATGGAATTATTACTCAAACAGGAATGAGCTCTTGCTTAAAAAAGTGTGCCGAGCGAGAGATAAATAACTGTACCGTTTGTCTCTTTCGTAAATTAATGATATGAACTTCTTCATAGACAACCGACCATCCGACCATAACTTACATTAATATTATTTATGATTATGACAAATATTGATGTGACGCTACTGACATTGTCTCTAATAATTATTGTATTGTATTTCTGTATTCTTGTAAATAATAACTTTAAATAATGTTAATTAAAGCCTAATATTTCAGAAAAGGCTTTGTCTTATTGTATCAATTTGTGACCACAAATTCTACGAAATAGGGATTTTTTCTTAAAAACAATAACATTCAACCTGAAAGATGCTTTTGAAAATCATAATATGCTTAATGATCACGATTGTTAAGGAAGAGATCGCTTTTAGCTACAAGGTAGCCCTTTGTACAATTAGTGTTACTTAAGTGTATTATTTATACGTTGACTTTAAGCTGGTTGGTGTTGTACAACAAAGAAATATTATATTCTATTCTATTATTACAAAATGGGTTGCGCAAAAGAATTTTATATCTGCTTTTCAATACAAGATAGGTTTGATTAATATTATAATTATTTAAATAATAATGAATGTCAATGATTGTCTTTCAATAGATGGGTCTTTCCAATCGGTATATTATGTTGAACCGCCACATAACAGATAATCAAATATGTCAACTTGTCAAAAATGAGTCAACACTAAAATCTCTCTGTGATATTTAAATACATACCTAGTAAAAGAATGAGTAATATTTTAAGAAGAAAAGAATTAAAAACACATCAGTGTGAGTCGAATTGTTTTAACAATATTGAAAACTTTTGTGGTTTCGCCAATATCTTGAACAGAATGTTAATGCCAATTCTTTTTTCTAATAACTTAACATCGCCTCGTGTAAGCCAAGCAATAAATAACTAATGTAAATTACTTTTATTAAAAAAATATTTATGTTAGGTACATACCGTGTGGTCACCCTACTACAATGACAACGAAAATTACTGACATTGACATAGAATCATTGTTGCAATATAACATTTTTGAATACTACCACTAGAATATTTCCTGGACGTAAAATCATAGTGTTATAATAAAATTATTAATAGTAGGCTAACACGATAATTTAATTTATTTCATGTTATAATTATTACAAAAAAAAAAAATTGGTATTTTGGGCGTTAAAAGTAATTAAAATAACCAATAATAAAAAATCTTCATCTACCAATAGTTGTTTCATAACTACTAAATTATAAAATATACAACAGTAGCAACACTGTGGGAAAGGGATAAAAGGTACAGTTAGTGCTATCTCTCTCGGCACACTTTTGCACTTTCAAGTGTTTTTTAGTCTTTATTTACATAGAAATAAAGTCCAAATTTGAACAACAATATTTTGAAGAGCTCATTCCTGTTTGAGTAATAATTCCATGTATTCAACTATGTTAGGTACATATATAGTCATAGATAATGTAGGTAAGTAATACATAGTGGTCTTTGGCGGGAATTTGAAAGAATCGGAGGGAAATTTTTCGCTCTGTTGAAAATTTTTAATTTTAAGCCAAATCATTTTGGGATTGAGTTTTTAAATAACAAATAGAGATAGACTTGAAAAACAAAATATGTTTTCCGAAGAGGCCGGGGGTGTAACTCCCCTAGCCACTTCTAACATCCAGGGTGCTAGCTCGGGCAAGCGACCTAGGCCTTCGGAAGATGAACTTTACCAGGATGGAGGCGGCGGCGGTGAGGAAAGTTTTTATTTACCCTATTTTAAACCGAACTATAAAAGACTCTATCCCGAAAATTCTTTACAAGTGGATTTTAAAGTTTTTGTTGAAAGCACTGGAAAGGAGAGACTGGGCAATAAGAGCCCTATTTATTTAAACCATATTTTTTCGTCGGCTATTAAGGGTGTTGTGGCCATTAATAGAGTAAATGCCAATAAAATTGCTGTGGCCTTTAAACAATATAACACGGCAAATAATTTCATAACAAATACTGCTTTTTTGGAAAAATATAATATGAAAGCTTACATACCGGCTGCTCACATAGAAAAAACGGGTGTAATACGTTACGTTCCAATAAATATCTCAAACAAAGACCTGTATTCCAAACTTTCGTCACAATATGAGATTATTACAATCAGAAGATTCATGAAGAAAGTTTCCAATGAAATGGTTCCGCTACAAACAGTCAGCATCACTTTTTTGTCAAATGTATTGCCAGATAGTGTACAATATGATCTTTTCTCATACAGAGTATTTGAATATATCCCTTCTCTGCAGCAATGCTATAAATGTCTAAAATTTAACCACTCGGTAAAAGTTTGTAATGGAAAACAAAGATGCAGCCTTTGCGCAGGAGACCATAGTTTTAAGGAATGTGATAGGCCAAATGATCTCTTGGTTCACTATCACTATCCCTTGGTTCGCGGGGGGACATCCCGCCCGGACCAATCAAAAGGGGCCGAATTTATTTAGCAGGTTCATTCATGGGGAATTGGCGCGCATAAGCCTCGCCGACGTCCGCTGCTTAGTTTTGGGTCTCCGGCACTTCGAACTGTCGTCAACATCCTCCCCCCGGCGAGAACTCTTCGCCGTAAGACAGTGCAGCGGCTCTTCGCACTTGCTCCCGTTCCTCATACAGTGGAGCACGGTTTGTGAGTCGCTCCAGTACACGGCTTCATCCACGGGAATGCAGTGATCCGTCTTGACGCTTTGAGCGAGTCTAGTTCCGATGAGCGCAGCCTGCATCTCCAGCCGTGGAATCCTTTGTGGCGGCGCGACCTTCACCTTGGCCGACACCAAGATCGTTCCTGGCGTGCCATTTTCATTTTTGTGCACCCAATATGCCGCCGCAGCGTATGCATCTTCGCTCGCGTCGCAGAAAACGTGCAGTTCGCGACGCGGTACTCTTCTCCCCCCGTTGTAAGACCGGGGCAAGCGCAGTCTGCCGACGGCTTCCAGGCTCGTAAGCCAGTCTTTGGACATCGACGCAATCTCGGGAGGGACTGGCTCATCTCAGTTCGTCTTCAGCCGCCATAATTTTTGCTGCGCGATCTTCGCCGTAGCAGTGTAACAGCTCAACAGTCCTAGAGGGTCATAAATGCTCATGACTGTTGAGAGCGCTTCTCTCTTCGTTGGCGGCCGAAGTTGCGTCTTCACCTCGTTTGGGACGCGAGCCAACGTGATGTTGAAGCTCAATGTATCTTCTTGCGCGACCCGCATGAGGTCCAGTGCCTTTTCTGGCTTCCCAAGGAGCGTAGTGGTCGTGCGGCGTTCACTCTCTACGTTCTTCAAGAGCTCCGCGCTGTTACTATTCCACCCCTTCAGGTTGAAGTCAGCTTCTATGTGCACTTCGTCGACTTGTTGAATTGTCGGTACTCGCTTGTCATTTGCCCTCGTGTGCGCTGACTTCAGCGAGATTCCCGGCGATTCTAATTGGAAGTGCTCATCGGCTTGTCGTTCGATGTCTTGCGTCCAAACGTTCAGCACTTCATCTTGGCGCTTGATTATTACGTTGGTCGGTGCCGTTCCGTGCACCACCCATCCGAGTTCCGTTCAGGATGCCGCGAGCTCGTTCCGTTTGCCCACGCGCAGTTTTCGGGTAACAATCAGCGGCCAGTTATCGGATCCGATGAGTATGCGAGGTTTCGCGTTCTTGTATACCAACTGATCTTGCAGGTCAGTGAGGTGATCAAACTGCACTCCTTTGCAATTGATTGAGTGGCGAGGTTCAGGTCCGCCATTGTTCGCGCAGAACACGCCTTGAAGTTGCGCACGCTTCGCTCGGCGATGCGTAGTGAAACGACGCGGCTGTCAATTTGACGTTGTCAGTCGTCGATCCCTTTTACGCGTAGCTGCATTGCGGGGCCATCCAGGCCTATTTCTCGTGCCAGTCCGTCTTCTATGAGCGTCACTGTGCTGCCTTCATCGAAGAGCGCGTATGTGTTACGCTCCCCGTTCTTGCCCGATACGGTTACTGGGCAAATCTTGAGTTTCACCGCGCACTGAGTTCGCGTTGAAGAGACGCTCGCTTCCTCCGGCTGGTAAGTTCGGGCCGCAGGTGCTTCGGCGTGAAGCAAGCGGTGGTGCGGCCGTCGACATCCATTTACGCCACATGATTTCTGGCGGCAGTTCATTCTTCGGTGCTTGCTCTTCAAGCACTTAAAACACAAGCCAGCTTTCATCGCGACGTTCCATCGTTCGTCCAAAGATGTCATCTTGAACTTGTCGCAGGCGTCAAGTAGGTGCGCGTTGTTACATTGTGCACAGCATTCCGTGTCGGTATTATTTGACGACGACGATTCTGCTAGGTCGTACACCCTCCTCCTCTGCTCGGGTTTAGAGGCGGGGCGTATTGGCGGTCGCGGCGTCGGTAGTTGCTCATTGTTGCAGTGTGCACAGAGTTTCGGCTCGGTCTTGTCCGACGACGCTGATTCTGCTACGTCGTACGCCCTCCTCCTCTGTTCGGGTTTAGAGGCGGGGCGTCGCTGCGGTCGCGGCGTCGGTTGCGCGTCGTCGTGCTGTGCACGGCGTTCCGGCTCGGTCTTGTCCGACGACGACGGTTCTGCCACGTTGTACACCCTCCTCCTCTGTTCGGGTTTAGAGGCGGGGCGTTGCGGTGGTTGCGGCGTCGGCTTGTGAGTCGTACCAGAGTATCCGTGCTTGAGCGCTCGATCAGCTTCTCGCATGAGGAACATGGTCAACTTGACTATTTCCGGCTCAGGTTCATTGTGTTCTTCGGCGTAGTCGCACCATTTCGTCTTTAGATGCGGGCTAAGCTTCTCGAAGATTTCTCTCACGAGCAGCGGATTGTGTAGATAGTTCTTTTCTACGTTGTTAAGCGCGGTTACGACATTCTGTACTCGAACTGCGAATGTGTTGAGTTCTATCGCAGTCGAGCCGAGCTTCGGTAGTTTCTTCAGGTCTTCGAACGCGACGTCAATCAATATTTCAGGCCTGCCAAAACACTGCTGCAGCGTCTTCATGATGACGTGAGGATGCGCTGCGGTGCTCAGTAACGGCGCGACGGTCTCCTTGGCTTCGCCTTGCAGACAGTTACGGAGGCGCGCAAGGTTTTCCACTTTCGAAAACTGGCAAACTACAGCCACTCTAGCGGTGATCCCGAGAATAGTGGCAGGTCGGTGGCTTGACGCGGCGGCGGTCGCGACCTCATCATGTGGTCGAGCGTGCCGGCTAAATGTTCAATAGCCCGTTCTCTCGAGTACTCGCGATCACGCGGTGTGGTTGTTTCTTCCCACCGTAGTCTCGTTCGGTGCACGACTGGAGTAGCGATTTCAACCTCTCTAGGTCTAACTATGTCGCGTCTCACCGGTGCGAGTACGGGTTCCGGTTCAAGCACTTGATGCACTTGTTCCACTTGCCTCGAAGTCTCCTGTAGCCACACCTCAATTCGTTCGTGGTTTTCCGCCGGTTCGGTCTCTTCTTCCAGCATACTGCCATCTTCGGCGGCGGCTAGGTCGGCGGTTAGCTTTTTTCGAATAAGCTCCGCTTCAATTTATAGCTCCTGGCGTCGTATTGCAGCTTCCTCTGCAGCTTCCTGGCGTCGTACTGCAGCTTCCTGTGCAGCTTCTTGGCGTCGTGCTGCGGCTTCCTCTGCAACTTATAATAAACAATCGCATAATTTTTGTATACATCACTATTTATTGTCAGTGGGCATACACAATAATCAATCGCATAACTTATGTATACATCACTATTTATTGTATAAACAAATCGACGGTGTTATTTCTCCAATATTGTGGTCAATATACTACTCCAGTAGGCATGTGTTTCTCTGCTCTATATTGGATGGATATTCTCCAATATATCAACACAAAATATCATTTATTAACTTCATATTCTATAATATATAATGGCTCATAACAACATAACCTTATATTATCAAAACTGTAGAGGTATGCGCACTAAACTGCAATCAACATTTATGAATATCTTGTCACTGTCATATGACATCATTATATTTACGGAAACCTGGCTAACCCCATCCATATCTGACACCGAGTTCATCGATGATAGGTATTTGGTATTCAGATGTGACCGCGATCGCGTATTAACTAATAAACATGACGGAGGTGGTGTCTTGATCGCGGTGCGTCGCGAACTGCGACCGGTTCGCTTACAAATACCGAATACCACACTTGCCTACATCGAGCACGTTATCATTTCGTTGCCAGCAACCCGACACAATAAGCATCACATAATTAGCGCCGCTTATATCCCTCCTGGCACACCGGACAGTATTTATGAATTACATTTTAACACACTTAGCGAAATAACTATGCAAAATGATGTGAAAACATTCTACGCTGTAGGAGATTATAATTTGCCGAGCATAGATTGGATATATAGTGACGTCAATAACCGTGGCATGGTGGGCTTTAGTTCAGACATCGTGTGTACACATATTTTAGATTTTCTAGCACTAACAAACTCATTACAATATAACTTTTTAAAAAATAAAATCAATCGCACCCTTGATTTGTTCATATCCAATCAAGACATTAGTATCCTTCCCTGTGAAGGAATATTACCACTGGATATGTACCATCCACCTTTTATCTCTAATTTAAAGTTGAATCTAAATTTCGCTCCCATGAAACATCGTTCACTTACTAAATTTAAGTTTAATACAGCCAATTATGACTTAGTAAATAGTGAGTTAGATAAAATTAACTGGACTGATGTCCTATGTAATTTGAAATCTGAGGAAGCAGTACAAACATTTTATGAGGTCATTTATGGTATAATTAGAACTCATATACCCTCTTCGAGAGCTAAGCCTGATAAGTTCCCGTGTTGGTTTACAAACAGTCTTATACACATTTTTAAAGATAAGGAAAGGGCGTGGCAAAAATGGAAAAAATACAACGACACTTTTTCATATGAACTGTTCTCTAATCACCGACGTAGATTTAAAAATGAGTGTAGCAAATGTTATTTTAGCTATATTAAATTGGTCGAGGAAAGTATACCCATCGATGTCAAATATTTTTGGTCATTTATAGCTAAACGCAAAAGCGTATCTGCCCTGCCTGCTTCAATGTACTATAAAGGTAGACAATCTAATGACCCCACTAATATAAGCAATCTATTCTCATCATATTTCCATTCTGTTTATGATCCATCTAGTCTGAATGCAGAAAACTGGCAACCTCGGTCTCCATTCGATAATAAATGTTTACTTATATCAGATATTCAGATAGACTTGAACTCAATACTTAATGAATTAAAGAATCTAGATGCATCTAAGGGACCAGGGCCAGATGATTTGCCTGTGATATTTCTAAAGTCAACAGCGCACACTATATCTAAACCTCTGTACATTTTATACAATAAATGCTTGAAGGAGGGTGTTTTTCCAACCGTCTGGAAACATGCTCATATAACACCTGTATTTAAAAGTGGTGATAAACACGATGTTGAAAATTATCGACCAATATCCATACTCTCCACCTTGTCGAAGCTTTTCGAGCGTTTAGTACATAATATTATCTACCCTATTCTACACAATGTATTAATACCCGAGCAGCATGGCTTTGTTAAGCGTAGGTCCACTACTACTAATCTCATCATATTTACAAACATATTATTCCAAAATATGGACCGCCGTTTACAAACAGATACAGTGTATACTGACTTCCGGAAGTGTTTCGACAAGGTAGATCATGAACTACTTTTGGAGAAAATTGCTTTTAATGGAATAAGAGGAAACCTACTTAGGTGGTTTATGTCCTACATTACTAACAGATCTCAAACGGTAGTTATTAACGGTTATAAATCTGACTTGGTTGATATATCCTCTGGTGTGCCTCAGGGATCAATTTTGGGTCCGTTATTATTCAATTTATTCATTAATGATATCAAATCATGTTTCCTTAACTCTCATTTTGTTATGTATGCTGATGATTTAAAAATTTTTAGAGCATGCACTAGCTCACACGACGTTGAATCACTTCAAATGGATTTAAACAGATTTTCATACTACTGCCTTAAAAATAAACTACAACTTAACCTTTCTAAATGTGTTACAATAACTTTTACTAAAAACAAAAACATTATTAAAAATAATTATAGTTTACTGGGAGTAAATTTGAGGTCAGTGGAGACAGTTCGTGATTTGGGAGTTCTTTTGGACTCAAAATTACACCTAGATCAGCATATTAACGCCATTAGGGATAAATCTCTTAGATTATATGGATTCGTGACAAGATCTTCCTGTGACTTTAAGCGCCCCTCGACTCTCTTATTTCTTTATAAAGCACTCATAAGATCGCAATTGGAATACGCTGTAACAATTTGGAATCCTATATTTAAAAAATATACAGAGGCCCTGGAGAAAATCCAGCGTAAATTCTTACGATATGTCGATTATAAATATCGTCATACTAGTCAGTCTTACACATGTTTGCAGGAGGAATATAAGTTACTCAGCTTAGAAAACAGGCGCACACTTCTAGGCGTCATGACCCTCTTCAAAATCTGCAATAATAAATTCGACTGCGTTGGTTTGTGTAATGGTTTGTGTTATGTTGTTCCTCGCAGTGTGCACAGGAGAGGGGTGCGCGTGCCACAGCTGTTCTACGTGCCACAATGCCGTACGCACGCCGGCGCGCGCGCACCCCTTCGCCGACTCGCTGACACTTTCAATTCACTTTTCTCGAACCTAGATATTTTTGCAGACAACGAGTCTAGCTTCAAGAAACATGCCATTGACATTTTGACCAATTTGCCTATAGCATAATTAAAAATTTATCCGTTTTTTTTGTTCTTTGTTTCACGTCGTTCTTAGTAAGTAATGTCACACATTACATTGACACATGTACTTATGTTATAGTAATGAGTAACACAAATATTAAGTTGAGGATAATGGTGTGGGCTTCGCAATAAGCAATATCTGTAACTAACACCTAGACTATTCAAATAAGATGTATTGTGAATGCTGTTTATTATCCCAAATAAATAAATAAATAAATAAATAAATAAATAAACTTCCTGGCGTCGTACTGCAGCTAGTCTCTCTTCGGCTTCGAATTGCAGGCGGGCGATGGCACTTGCGGTCGATCTCGTGGAGCGAGCAATGTTCCTAACCGGCGTCGTCTTATAAACGTGACGCGCATTCTCCTCCTCGCGAGTTGGCATCCCTTCAGTTCGGTGCCATTGTTCGTCGCGAGTTGAGACCCCTTCCGGTCGGTGAAGTAGTTCGGGGCGAGTTGAGACCCCTTCCGGTCGGTGAAGTTGTTCGGGGCGAGTTGAGACCCCTTCCGGTCGGTGAAGTTGTTCGGGGCGAGTTGAGACCCCTTCCGTTCGTGGTTGTTCGGGGCGAGTTGAGACCCCTTCCGTTCGGTGTCGCCGTTCAGTGCGACTTGAGATCCCTTCCTCTCGGTACAGGTTTTCGTCGCGAGTTGAGACCCCTTCCGTTCGGTTTCGCCGTTCAGTGCGACTTGAGATCCCTTCCTCTCGGTACAGTTTTTCGTCGCGAGTTGAGACCCCTTCCGTTCGGTGTCGCCGTTCAGTGCGACTTGAGATCCCTTCCTCTCGGTACAGTTTTTCGTCGCGAGTTGAGACCCCTTCCGTTCGGTGTCGCCGTTCAGTGCGACTTGAGATCCCTTCCTCGATGCCCGGTTCCATTTGGGCGGCGACAGTCGTCGATGCGGATGGCGATCGCGGTGGGTGGTCGCATACGCACACCAAATCTTCCTTCCCGCTCTGGTTCCGTGTAACTACCATCACTTATACTTGTTTAGATCCGGCTCGGTAGGATCAAGATGTTAAGAGTGGACTGTATGTAGGTACTTGAGTTAAACGCTGGTTTCTTTGTGATAATTTTGGAGCTTTATTTACTTCTTGCAAGACGACTTCCACTGACCGACTACAACTGACTACAATTTATCAGAATTCGGCCCTATATTTCTACACTATCCCTTAGTTCGCGGGGGGACATCCCGCCCGCGGACCAATCAAAAGAGGCCGAATTTATTTAGCATATGGTTCATTCATGGAGAATTGGCGCGCATAAGCCTCGCCGACGTCCGCTGCTTAGTTCTGGGTCCCCGGCACTTCAAATTCAAAATTCAAATTCAAATTCAAATTCAAATTATTCAAATTCATACGTACCTATTCTGTTGATTAGCTTTTATTGTAACTTCATAAACTTGTTAACTTTCAAACCATTGGCCATTTTTTGCCGAAAGCATCGGTAAATATTTGGCCTTGACATTTTTTGTATGAAGTTGCTAAGCGCAACCTAGGCAATACCACAGAACACAACTGGCAATGTGGTGGCTCCCCTTGGCGTAACCTGGCGGCCAGTCCGCCAGGATCGTCCCCGGTCTGATGGCTCGGAGAAGTGGCCTTCCCGATCCCGAGTTATTTTACCATATGGGGCGTACAGATTCCGGCGGAGGCTTTGAATTAGTGAATTAGCCACCGGCGAACCGGAGATCGGCATACGGGTACACGGCCCCCGGGGCTCGACACTCTTTGTGCCAGTATCGATAATCGCACTATTCCGCCTCAAAAAAAAAGGCAATACCACAGAAAATACACTTGATTGTAGGTATGTACACTAAAGTGTTTGACTTCATGAGTCGTAGAACATACCTACATTTGTAGGAGCTACAAAAAAATATTTAACTATGCATGTAACTATTATTTCAGATTGAAAATGACATGGAAAATTAGATCAAATATAAATTGGGAGGAAGACTAGTACTAAAAAAAAGATGCTTGCCCTCTTAAGTTTTCTTGTCAGCAAAAGACAGTTAAAAAAATTAACGATCTGTTGTGCAAAAACGTAGGCAAAAAGAACTGATACTCCATGAAGATATCCCGAATCCGATCACTTCCGAACATATTGAGAAAATATTTTGTTTCAATTTGAGTCCTCGCATTTCCGCTGCTATATAATCACTATTTTCGGAAAAATATTGAGCCACCATAAAACTGTCTACTTTTGGTAAATTATCTGATTGACCTTGTGGAAATTCTTTCTCCATTATTATAATTAAAAGTCACGAGTCACAAAGAGCGCAGTAGGTATGTACGACACAAAACGCAGCGCAACTGCGACTGCGACTAGCGAGCGAACGGCTGCCGGCTGTCGATGTGTGACGCCACCTACTTAGAGCGCGCGTACTTGAAAATTTTAATAGCGACCGTAACTTTCGGTGTGAATAACTTTGGAAATCATCATCATCATTTCAGCCAAGAGACGCCCACTGCTGGACATAGGCCTCCCCCAGGGATCTCCAAACCGATCGGTCCTGCGCCTCCCGCATCCAGCGGCTTCCCGCGACCTTCACCAGATCGTCGGTCCACCTTGTGGGGGGCCTACCAACGCTGCGTCTCCCGGTACGCGGCCGCCACTCGAGGACCTTTCCGCCCCAACGGCCGTCAGTCCTGCGAGCTATGTGTCCTGCCCACTGCCACTTAAGGTTTGCAATTCTTTGGGCTATGTCGGCGACTCTAGTTCTTCTACGGATCTCTTCATTTCTGATGCGATCGCGTAGAGAAACCCCGAGCATAGCCCTCTCCATTGCCCTTTGAGTGACATTGAGCCTTCTGATGAGACTCATTGTAAACGGCCACGTCTCAGTTCCGTACGTCATCACTGGCAACACGCACGAATTGAAGACTTTCGTCTTAAGACACTGCGGTAAATTGGCCGAGAATATGCTGCGTAGCTTCCCGAACGCTGCCCAGCCGAGTTGGATTCGTCGATTTACCTCTTTCTGGAAGTTGGACTTACCGAGCTGGACTATTTGTCCCAGGTAAACATATTCGTCAACAACTTCCAGTGTAGAGCCGCCAACCTTCACAGGAGTGGGTACTACATGGGAATTCACCATAATTTTGGTCTTGTCCATGTTCATTTTAAGACCCACTTGTTGGGAAACTCTACAGAGGTCTTCGAGCATTGTGCCTAGATCTTCCACGGTCTCAGCCATGACCACGATATCATCGGCAAAACGAAGGTGAGTCATGTACTCGCCGTTTATATTGATGCCGAGTCCTCTCCAGTCCAAAAGCTTAAATACATCCTCCAGCGCAGCTGTGAACAGCTTCGGCGATATAACGTCACCTTGTCTCACACCTCGCTGAAGTCGTATTGGTTTCGAGTTCTGGTCCTGAAGGCGGACTGACATAGTGGCGTTTCCGTACAATGACTTCAACACTTGGATGTACCGGTAGTCTATTTGGCACCTCTGGAGTGACCTAAGCACGGCCCAGGTCTCGACAGAATCGAAGGCTTTCTCATAGTCCACAAACGCCAAGCATAGTGGCAGATTATACTCCTCGGTCTTCTGTATAACCTGCCGCAGCGTATGAACGTGGTCTATGGTACTATAGCCTTTACGGAATCCGGCTTGTTCGGGAGGCTGGAAGTCGTCAAACCTGCGCGCGAGACGATTCGTGATGACTCTCGAGAACAGCTTGTATACATGACTCAGGAGCGTGATGGGTCTGTAGTTCTTCAACTGGGCCCTGTCGCCCTTTTTGAAGAAAAGTGCCACCACACCCCCGTGCCATGCTTTAGGCGTAATGCCCTCGAGTATGATGGAGTTAAATAGCCTCTGCAGCGCTTTCCGGACTGGTAGTCCACCCGCTTTCAAAAGCTCAGCTGTAACTCCATCATCACCCGGTGCCTTGTTGTTTTTTAGCTGTTTGAGAGCCACACTAATCTCGTACAGGCTGACGTCCGGGATGTCTTCGGTGTAATGCCGGATCAATTTGGCTCTAGGGTCTGTAGCCTGAATGACAGGTGCCTGCGATGTTGTGTAAAGCTGTCCATAAAAGCGTTCAATCTCAGCCATAAGTTCAGGTCGAGACGTGACGACTCTGCCGTCCTCTGTCTTCAGCTTCGTCAGCAGACTCTGACCGAGTGACAGATCTCTTGTGAACACTTTGGAGCCCTTGTTCCGCTCGATGGCTTCCTTAATACGTTCTGTATTAAATCGGCGTATGTCGCGAGTCAGAGACTTCGAGATCTGTTTGTTGAGTCGCCGACGAGCATCTTCAGAGGACTGCAGACCCATCCCACGTCTTTCTTCCATCAGCTTAATTGTCGGTTCTGAGATCTTGCTCCTTTGCTTGGTACGGCTGGGTTTGAAAAACTTCGAACCCACCGTAAGGACAGTTTCCACAAACCTGTCATTATATGTGTCCACATCCGTGCAATCCTCCAGGCAAGCGAACCGATTCTGTAATTCGAGGTGAAAGCGCTCGGGGTTTTGGATCTGGATGGCTTCAGGACGGAGCGTTGACTTCATCAGTCGATACCTCTCAGCTTTTACATTAAGATTCAATGCGCCTCTCACCATTCGGTGATCGCTTCCCGTGTTGAACGTATTGATCACTGAGACGTCATTGAATAAGCGAGTCTTAGTCGACATGATGAAGTCAATCTCATTTTTTGTCACGCCATCCGGACTTTTCCAGGTCCATTTTCGATGCAGCCGTTTTTTGAAGAAAGAGTTCATCATATAGAGTCCCTCTCTCTCCATGTAATCGGCTAGCATTTGACCACGGTAATTCCGGATTCCAGCTCCAAATTGTCCCACTTTCAACTCACTATCGCCGCACTTGCCTAGCTTTGCGTTGAAGTCTCCCATGACAACGGTGTAATGAGTCTTGGAAGCATGTATTGCCCGAGAAATGTCCTCATACATAGCTTCCACTTCCTCGTCGGAGTGTTTCGAGGTCGGAGCGTATACCTGTATGACCTTCAGCGAATACCGTTTGGTAATTCTGAGTATAAGGTACGCCACCCTATTCGACACACTTCCGATCTGTACAACGTTGTTCACAAGAGACTTGTGGACGATAAATCCGACACCACCTTGGGACAGGTCTTCGCCCTCCCGGAAATAGAGCAGGTTGCCGGATTTGAGAACCATCGTGTCCTCACCCTCTCTTCGGACTTCGGACAGTCCCACTATACTCCAGCGAATCCTGCTCAACTCCCTCTCGAGCTCCAGCAGCTTCTCCTCGGTCCGCAGTGTGCGCGCGTTATATGTGGCCAGGGCCAAGGTCGTCTGACGGGGGATCTCCGCCGCCCGGGGATTCTTTGCACCCCAGGTCCCAGTACCGCGCCGACGTCCGTCACCGCCGGCACGGCCTCCAGAACCGCCGGGCACTTGGGGCCTTTGTTTAATGTTTGGGTTCATGGGGGGTTTTGGGCCATCTCCCACCACGCTGGCCCAGTGCGGGTTGGTGGGGAAGTGCGGGTTGGTGGGGAAACTTTGGAAATACTGCATCGATTTTAATGAAACAAAAACTATTGACATGTACATAACCATAGCTCTTATTTAATGTGTGTTTTATTGTAATTTTCAAACCTATCGGTCACATCAATTGATACAGAGTTATTGATAAGAGAGGTTCAACTTCCCGGTTTCTGATTGATCTGAAATTTTGCATGAATATGTATATCGCGTGACAATGCAATAATAAAAGCTTTTTTAATTTTTTGTGACTATTAATTTATTACAAGCTTTTATTTACTTTCACCTGTCCCGTGTCTGTAATTAAATCTTGCAAGCTAAATTTGACCCACTTCCCGACTTCCGATTGAGCTGAAATTTTGCATGCATATGTATACTGTGTGACAATGCAATAATAGAAACTTGTAAATTTTTTTTACTATTATATACTATGTAAAGATTAGCTGATCCAGCAAATGTTGTTTAGCCTTCTGTGTAATTTTTTCAATACACTTGGTTAATGTACCTATGTACTTATACACTTGTGATTAAGAGCGGGCATAAAGCTAGAAAAATATCAGATTTCACCCGCGCGCCTCATACGTTCCGCTCTCGACCATCGCAGCGACAACGTTGCCGAAAGTCGCTCCCTCTTCATAATATTTTGTGCGATCGCGCACAGTATACCCTATACAAGCAGATTAAATTGGCTAAGTGCGAGTCGGACTATGTATCTGTACTTTGCAATGTGAATATAAAATACTTTTCGCTGGTGATGAGTAAAACGAAAAGGTAAGTAATATAATTATTTTTTTTTGTATATGTACGTTACTTAAGATAATAATTGCTTTATTTACAGTTACCTGCTAAGCACTCATCGGATAATTTATATAGGTATGAACATACTTCAAACACAAAAATACTTTATTTTTTATTTTATTTATAAGGAATAACAAACAGCTGTCACAGTCAGTCTTAAATTAGAGTATAACTAATAGATACTAGAAACTAGTAACAATAATCTTATTTATTGTGAAGCCCATACCGTTATCCACGGATTGTTATAATGTGTTACTCGATATGTACGAAACAAAGGACATGGCCCGTTTTAGTATGGGGCTGTGCCCCAACACGTTACAGCGATCATTTATGTGTCAAATGAAAGCTAAAAATATGTCATTTCAAAATATATGTGCCATTTTACATATAAAGCAGCGGTTTAAAAGTTATAAAGCAATTATTGGCATAACCTCAAAAACCCAAAAAAGCGTGAGTTGCACGGACTAACTTTTTCGGCAACTTACTGTCGATATAAACAGTGTCAGTTATCAAAATATGTATGTGATTTGACAACTTTGTAATCTCAACACTGTCAGTTATCAAAATATATTGTGATTTGACAACTTTGTAATCTCCGGTCTAAGTTAGATTAACTTAGTACCCACCAAGCTCCTTAATAATACCTACCTATCCCTGTTGCTAGTGAGATTTTTTTTATAGAATTAATTAGTCCCAAGATAGGCCACATTCTACTTACACTTTTGATCTGTTTCTATGAAGAATCATTACCAAAACTAGGATATAATCATAATGAATCGTTAGTAATGAGGAATAAGGTTCTATTCATCAGACTTCTGCTATAGTGAATGACAAGTACTAACTTAATAGAAACGTTAAAATATGGATTTTTGAACAGTCATATAGCTAAAAGTTGTGAAAAATGAAACAATAGATTTTTTTCATATGTTTATTGTGACTAAAATATTGTTGAGAAATGACGCTGGGGGAGTGATATTTTCTTGATGTTTCGCCCAGCCCAGGTTCCATACTAACACCATGACATGACAGCAACAACCTTCTGTATGGTTGCCCACAAAACAAAATCAATAATATACAATCATGATAATTGTGTGCAGTGGACTTGGCTTCGACAAGCACATAATGAAAATATATGCTACGGCTAACATGTCTACACTTCATGTATGCTCAAATATAGCATGTTGCTTTCTACAGCTTCTGCAACACCTGCAGGAGACTCCAGGCCCCTAACCATGATAACTCAAAACAATATTAAAACCGCACTGAGAGCGGGAAGATGCTATACGCAGCAAGAGCGGTGTCTCTGTTTCATTATTGTTTTAACCTTGCTATAAGAGATCATGGTACGGCCCCAGTTCTGAACATATCTCGACTGTATCAAAGCCTTTCCAAAAATGACAGTGTGGTAAGGCATTTCTTCACTCATGCCAATCATTTACAAACAAAGATTGCCTGCATAATCATTAACCACGAGGAACATAAAAATTATGTTCTCTAATTAGTATAATTGTAGTAAACTCAAAAGATAAAGTTACTCGCTTAAAAACCAAGGAGACTGATTACAATTTTGAAGATGGAATGGTGTGATGTATTTGTAGCTCGTCTATATAATGGCATATTGACTGATGGTTTAGGAATTTGGTTAGGAACAGCAAAATTATCTGTGGCACTACCCACAGACAACAGAAAGCAGTTGAAGCATTTTCAACAACAATAGGTGCTCCTGGGATATTGTTGTTATCTTGTCCAGAAATACCCCTTCGAATATCTTCTTCATGTCTTCGATTTGCTTTAATCCAACAATTATGGCATAATATTTCATAGACATTCTGTTGATTCTGAAACAAAATAAACATATATAAGAACCATAAAATGCGGATAGTGCCCTGGTATAAAATAATGTTTAAGTTAATTAATAGATCTCTACACTTAACAAATACACTATCATCATTATGATAATCAAAAACAAAACCATAGTTATAATATCAACATAAAATATATTTTATGGTAATATTCAGGTACACTAAATACAGTATCAAACATGTTTTTAGTAGACCATTGACGCATATGTCAATGATGATGATGTATGAGTAAATGTAAAAAGTTCATAAATACAGCGCTGGCAGAATTGTTGTCACAAGATAACACATTGCCATTAACAAGAGAAGAAGTTCATAAATAAATGAAAAGTTGAACTAAACAACCAGTAAAAGGAAAACATCATATTTTTAAGCATTGTATAATACATACCTGTGTTGGTCTAGTCCATGGAAAGTAATGATGAGTCGTTTTTATTTAGATTGTGTTGTGGCTCCTAATCTCTGACGACAGACCGTCCCCAGCCTGCACAAATATGAGCATGGTCGAATCTTCTGGGCATATTTCTATAAGCTGGAGACAGCACTATATGTAGCATGCTCTGCGTAGTTAATTGTCAGAGAGCTCCTGAAAATATATTTTTTTATAAGTATATTTGGTTTTTAAGTATAACAAAACCCTCTTTGTATGTACAGTCAGCGTCAAAATGATCTAAGCGTTCAAACCTTTCAAAAGTATCTAGAGATTTGACAAAAATCAACCTTATCTCAAATGTAGAGATGCATTTTCATTTGTTGTTTGAGAACAAATGACAACAAAAGATAGTACACCTTAAAGTATTTGTGCTAAGAGTGATTTTTGCCAAATCCTTAGATACTTTTGGTAGGTTTGAATGCTTAGATCATTTTGACGCTGACTGTACCTAGTAATGAAACCTTTGATTATATTTTATGTAAGAAGTATAATGATCTGTACACTGACTTGCATTGACAGTATGGCCAAAGGGGCGAAGCTAATTGGTACCTAATTATTCCTTATTTAATACAGTAGTTGTAAAATAATAGCACTTGTCTGCCTAAAGAGGCACTAGACTAGATCACCCAATGCTAAACCAAGTTACTGGAGGACCAATGGTGTTGGTATCGCTTCCTTTAGATATTTTGTGATTTTAGAGGATTTACTGTGTCTCGATAAATGTATGTAACTAAGTTGGTAAGTACTCACTTGGATTGCTAGCCACTCCACATTTTGTTGTGGGAGGTTAAAAACTTCATATCTTTGGATGCGTTGTACGCATATTCCACAATTAGCACATTGAAATATGCTTAAGTTCCAAATCTTAAAACTCAAGCTGGAATAAGAATTATGAAGAAAGAAAGCAGTCGAACAAAACTAAAACCACAAGCAAAACACAGCGAGTCACGTGACAGACAACGAGCCGCACTGCCGCATCCGCATGAAGCTGTTCCACGGTACTCGTTACGTTCGATACCTGGAAGTTACATCGATCTTTTTGTTGCGATATCAATCAAATCAATCTATACCTACTAATTGTTTAGTTGAACGCGCTAATCTCAGGAACTAGGTACTGAGTCAAATTACAAATTCTTCTTTCTTTCTTTTTGTGTTGAATAGTCCAAAAGGTTATTTAAGATATATAACATTATTTTCTGACCTCCACGCGAACAAAGTCACGGGCACAGCTAGTCTATCAATACTACAGAATAAGTTATAGTAGAGGTGCAGAAACTGCTCTCTTTAAGAACTCTTTAGGATATACAAATCTAATATTGAAAAAAACGAATCCAAATCAACCTACCAATGAATATTATTATTCAGTACTTACTGAATAAGAATATTCATAAAAGTTGGGCCGCGCATCAATGTGCCGCAACACTGCGTGTGAGAATTTGTAGAATTATTACGGATTGATATGGCCTGTCTGTGTGCGATATCTATAAGAAATCTTATTTGCACATAAACTACTATAAACAAGTGCGATAATAGAGACAAGAATATTTTGATTTCGGCTTGTGATTTATGAGCTTACGTGATAAAAGGGTTGTTTTTCAGTCACGCTGTCAAGGTTGGACCACGTTGTTTTTGCTTCGTGGGTTGGACTGTTGGCCTATGTTAAGCCTACTGCTCGGCCAACCGGGTACCTACTTATCTCATATCTCTGTATCTTTAGACCGGAACAGTCTGGCGATATGCGCTAGGTATCGAATAACAAAACATTTCGTAAAAACAACTAACCCCTAATTACTAATTAATGTTGTTTAACGCTTGTTTGGTTGCACAGTGTTGCATAGTGTTTTGTCCATTTCATGCTTATGTCAAACTGCAATAGTGTGACACACTCATCCGCTATACAATCTTAATTAGTAAGGCTGTTAAAACTTTACTAAATATTTACATTTTCTACCGAATATTGCTTTAATAAATCATGTTATTGGTTTTTAAAACTTCAATGAGTAGTATCGATCAATAGAGTAGATATCGATACCTCGTGAGTATCGGAACGCCGCGCCGTCCCTAAAGACGGAAAGAAGATGGACGAATGTCC
Organism: Schoenobius gigantellus; assembly: GCA_963935595.1. NCBI lineage: Eukaryota > Metazoa > Arthropoda > Insecta > Lepidoptera > Crambidae > Schoenobius > Schoenobius gigantellus. The sequence continues at coordinate 39,186,636 of OZ012541.1, read as the reverse complement.
CAAAAAACTGGTTATTATTTTTTGTTTACTTTTCTTCCGGGGCTTTTACAGTTGTTTATTATATCTCAAAAATATTTATTAATCATATAAGGAATTTTCGGATATGTCTCATCTGTGTAACGGTCTGGGGCAGAAACGGGCCATGTCTTTTGTGCAGATTCTAGTTGTATATAAAAATAGAAGAAAATCTATATAAGAAATATACACAGTTATTTTTTTATCACCCTGGAAAATTTTAGGGACGCTTCAGGACGACACTTCAGGATACATCCATTATTATGTAAAAAAAATAAAAAACATGAAATCAAAAATTTTAAAAATATACAAAAATTTCAAAAAATTCTGCTCTGAACTAGTGCAGCATTTTTGGATTTTTTAGAAAATTTATATAAAATTAAGTGTATTTTTTTTCATATTTAAATCATTCTAATACCATGTCGTAAAGCATCCCTTTAATTTTATAAAAAAAATAGCAGTGTATGTATATATTGAAGTGATGGTAATAATTTTTCGTTCATCTACTTTGTAAAACATTAAAAACATGTCTTTTGAATTTTGACTCTGATTCTGAGAATATATCTAACTTTGAAAATACTTTGAAAATAGCACATATAATATTATATCAACAATCGTAAAGAGACCAAACCAATAATAAAATTGAGTAGAATGTACATGTGTGCTGCAGTGCCTAAAAGGGTCGAGGCTCAGTGGGGATTTTTGCCCTAAAAGGACAAAATACTGATTTTCAGCCATCACCTTAGGGAGTGTGACCATATTACTAAGTAAGAAACATTTTGCTTTGCACAGGTTAACCGTCAAAGTCGGTCTATTATATCTCAGAGACTACACTTGTTTAATTTGCTCCCATAGGGGGGCGTGGGATGGCCGAGTACAACTCGGCGGACCGCTTGCGTGGCCCAACGCGTCATGCGGTACAAGGTGAAGTCTCCTCTTCTTTTCAAAAAGTGGTAAGACTCTTGCCTGAGGATGTGATGTGGTCAGTCTGATCCACATTAAATGGCAGTGAAGGGGCGAAGTTTCGCCATGACGTTTTGTGGATGTGTCACTATTGATGCTCCATGAGCTTCGGCTCTCTTGCGCGGCGGTAGATATAATGATGTCTGCCGTCGGGCAAACCCGTTACCCACATTGAGTGGGCCGGGGGTCCGACGCATTGAGCGTTGGGCCAAGTGGAAGAAAACCACATTAAAAAATTACCCCAAATCCTAAGGTATGGTGCGTGCCGATAGGATGAATGGCTGGAGGGAGTCCAGTCCCGAACGGCCTCCTCAGGGAGCTTCCCCTTCAAAAGCAATTATGGAATTCGGTGTTGAAAAACAAACACACCAGGGGGTGTCAGTCCCCCCCGTAGGACCGCGCAAGGCGGCTGCGGGCAGCCGGGAGTATCTGGTGCCGTGCCACTCGAGTTCCACCATTGATGCGTCAGTAACTGAATATGAACCCGTTGAGAGCGGGCCGTCGCCGGTATCCGGGCCGGTTGGCGGAAATAATGTATACGAGGCGAGTGGGAGAGTTGATAAAGGAGGAGGAGCTAAGTTCAATAGTTGTGGGGGATATACGGGGTAGGCGCCGAATGCTACCCGTACACGGTATGGAAAATCGGACGGATGTGCTGTCTCGAGCTCAGAAGAGACAGTCCCAAAAAAGACGGCTGCTAAACGAGGCCGAGGGTGCCCGCCCACTACCGGAAAATACGTAGGCTTAGCGAAAGCAAAAAAAGCTAACGCTCTGCTCCAGGAGTCCCTAAGGCAGCAGGCGGAAAATGAGTCTGCAGATGAGCTAACCCGGCATCAACTTCGTTCGCAGTCCGCTGCTTCGCAGCGATCTGATGCGTCGGACCTGCTCTTTGTTGAAGAGCAGGGAGAGACAGGAGCCAACAGACTCTATAAGTCGGTGCAGGATGCGTTGGCCAATATTCTCGAGGTCGCCACTAAATCCAGCCATCTCAAGGGTACAGATCAGAAGGTCCTCAAGTCCTCCGTGACGGGCATTCAGGAGTGCATAGATCATTCCCCGAGTTTGAACTTTTGCTCGGTGAGCTCGGAGCGGCCTTCCGCCGGATTCCTGCGTCTCTCTCGGTTATTGTGATGGGGGACTTCAACTCCAAGTCTGCTGCTTGGGGTTCCCGCATCACTGATCGTCGTGGCTCTGCAGTTGAGGCCTGGGCGGAGAGATACGGGCTAGTGTGTTCCAAACGAGGTTCAGCTTATACGTGCGTACGTCGACAGGGTGGGTCAGTGGTGGACTTAACGTTCACCACCCCTGCTTTAGCTATATGCGTCCGAGACTGGCGGGTCACGGACGCTGAGACCTTGTCGGACCATGTTTACATCAGGTTCGACTTGGTTCTGCCACGCGCTATAAATTCCTCTACACCGCCTTTGGTCAGCCCGTTTCCCAAGTGGTCACTGACCAAACTGGGCCGTCTCATTCCAGCGGTCCCTGCACAGGATATCCGATGCGGCAATGCCTCGAATCCGCCGTCGCCCACTTGATAGAAAGGCCGTTTATTGGTGGTCGGAGGAGATTGCCGGCCTCCGCGCTGCATGCAATAGCAAACGCCGAGAGCTGGCTCGTTACCGTCATCGGACTAGATTAGGTAATAGAAACTCCGAACTGGAGGCTCTGTTGCATGACCAGTATGCAGAGGCACGCAGGTCTATGAGGTCGACTATTTTCAGAGCCAAAACACAAGCGTGCCAAGAGCTACTTGATAGCCTCAACAACGATACGTGGGGTCGTCCATATCGTGCAGCGCGCAACAAGTTGCGTGGGCAGGGCCCACCGGTTGCTGAAACTCTTTCTCCACAGCTACTTCGGAACGTTGTTGAAGCCCTATTTCCGGATAGATCTGAACACGTGTCTCCACCAATGACTCCGGAAAATGGCGAGTTGACGTATGATCCGCAGCCTCCGCCCCTAGAGATCTCCAACACAGAGTTCGACGCTGCGCTTCGTAAATTGCGAGGCAAACGGACTGCCCCGGGTCCAGACGGGGTCCATGGCACAGTCCTGGCCCTCTCTTCGGTGGAGTTAGAGCCACGCCTTCGCAGGCTTTTTGACGCGTGCCTCTCCGCAGGTCGTTTCCCCCGAATTTGGAAACAGGGCAGATTGGTGCTCCTCCGAAAGGCTGGTCGCCCGGCGGACTCGCCCTCCGCGTACCGGCCCATTGTCCTTTTGGATGAAATCGGTAAGCTGTTGGAGCGCATTGTCGCTGGCCGGATCGCAAGCCACTTATCGACGAATGGTCCGGATCTTGCGGATACACAATACGGGTTCCGGGAGGGCCGATCGACAATTGACGCAATCTTACGCGTTAAGTCCCTCTCCGATAACGCAACCACCCACGGTGAGGTTTTGCTGGCGGTGTCACTTGACATCGCCAATGCATTCAACACCCTGCCGTTTGAGTGCATCACCGCGGCGCTCCGATACCAGGGAGTGCCCCTGTACCTAAGACGGCTTATCGCAGACTATCTGCAAGATCGGGCCGTTGTCTGTCAGATGAGTGACGGTGGCCTCCTCGTAAGGCGAATGGTTTGTGGTGTTCCACAGGGGTCGGTTCTGGGCCCACTACTGTGCAACATCGGTTATGACTGGGCCCTCAGAGGGGTTTTGTTGCCTGGCGTAAACGTAACCTGTTACGCCGACGATACGTTGGTCACCACGCAGGCAGTTACATTCTCCGAGGCCGTCCGCTTGGCAAATGTTGGGAACATGCAAGTGGTCCGCCGCATCCAAAGGCTTGGGCTTCAGGTGGCTCTCGGTAAAACCGAGGCTATCCTTTTTCATGGTCCAAGGCGAGGACCGCCTGCGGATGCAGCTCTTGAATTGGATGGGTGTCGGGTACTTGTAGGTTCAACACTTAAGTACCTGGGCCTCGTGCTGGATTCGAGGTGGAAGTTTTCACCTCACTTTCGCCAGCTGGGCCCCAAACTTCTGAGGGCAACTGCCTCCCTTGGGCGCCTTTTGCCCAATCTCGGCGGGCCGGGTGATACATGCCGCCGCCTATTTACGGGGGTGGTGCGGTCAATGGCCCTTTATGGTGCCCCTATATGGGTCAATGCCCTGTCGGCTACAAACAAGGCTCTGCTAAGACGTCCACAGGGGGTCATGGCCGTCAGGGTTATTCGAGGGTATCGCACCGTTTCCCACGAAGCAGCGTGCGTGATGGCGGGCACCCCACCATGGGAGCTGGACGCCTCAGTTTTATACGAGGTGTACCAACAGAGTGCGGCCTTCCGTCAGGCAGAAGGCTTGAGACGAGTGCCGCCTGACATTGTAGAGCGCTGGCGTAAGTCTGCGTAATGTCGAGTTCGCCGGCGATGGCGTGGGCACCTAGCAGAGCCGGTCTCCGGTCACAGAACCGTCGAGGCAATCCGGCCTGTCCTTAGACGCTGGACGGAGAGGCATCACGGGGTGCTGACCTTCCGACTCACGCAGATCTTGTCGGGGCACGGGTGCTCCGGTAAGTATCTGCACAATATTGCTCGAAGGGAGAGCACCCCGCGGTGCCACGAGTGCGGGGCAGACGAGGACGACGCGCAGCACACGCTAGAACATTGCCCGGCATGGGCTGTTCAGCGGGCCGCCCTCGTCACCGATATCGGGGGTGACCTGTCTCTGCCGGCCGTCGTCGAGAACATAGCCAGCAGTGAGATATGTTGGAGGGCGTTTGCCTCCTTCTGCGAGGAAGTCCTTGCACAGAAGGAGGCCGCAGAACGGGTTCGCGAGGACGATCCTAATGCTGACCCGTCTCGCAGGCGGCGGCCGGGTAGGAGGAGGCGAACTTACGCCCTCCACCAGCTGCCAGAGGGGTCGCGGTGACGGAGTGGGGTTCCCGTCACTCGTACTAATAACCCCCCATGCTGAGGGGGTGCCTGAAGGCGCTCCACAGACACTCCCTACTCTTGAGAGGAGCTCGATTTAGTCGGGCAGCATCGCTCTCGACACACAAAGCGATTGCGAGACCCTTTGTGTATCGAGAATGCGATTTGACGGAGCCCCCCAGTATTTTTAGTGGGTATGCCTTGATTAGCGGGGTGAGTCCCACATAACCGCAGCTGGGCCCCATTCCCACTGCGGTAGATATAAAATCTTTTTTAACTGGGTAAAAAAAAAAAAAGATTTACGGAGTACTTGGATCGCCTCAATAATATTAAACTGTATTTCAAATCATAGTCGAAACCAATATGGGAAAAATAGGAGAGAAATTGATACTCACTTATCTTTTATGGACTTTGGTAGTCGGAATATTGTTAAAAGTTGAATATGATCTGAAAAAAAAACAAAAAAAATTTCGCCCTATTCACTTATTTTTATATCACAGTGTTATTTACGTCTAACAAAAAAATACAATAATTTGAACGATTAAAGTAACGAATTGCCTCAAATTTTAACCGCAAATTTGATCCAGTTTTGATTAGTAGTTTAAACCTCAAAATAAAATTTGACAGTTAATTAAGTAAATGTAAGTCTTTACTAAAAATCTACACAACATTAATGTCAAATTATAGAACAATCGCAATAAACTTACAAAGTTGATGAGAGATTTCTGCTTACAGATTTAACTGGATCGCATGCTTGTGCGTTATTACATTCTGCAGCAACTCTAAAATACAAAATTACTATAAATAATTAAGAAATACCAAATAAATAAACAAAATTCTTTTACTTTTCTCTCCAATTATATAACCCAATAAATAAAGTATCATAAAGAATTTGTGGTATGGGTACACATAAATAAATAAATATAAATAAAGCAAAAATAAATATAAATAAACATACATGATTTGAGGATATACATAATATTCATGTTCATCACAAAAAATCTGCCTCGACCGGAATCGAATCCGGGGCCTTTGGCGCCTTAGACTGCGTTCTGACCACATCGCTAGACAGTCGTCACTAAATATGTGAAGTATGGATATGTATGGATACGATAATTTCGCGTCAAAATGTTAGTATTATAAAAAGTATAACTTCAGATACTGTCACCAGCGTCCAACACGCGAGTAGTCAAAAACATCGATTTGTTTTGCATACACTACCCGCGCCGACGTTGTACCGCTTGTACTTTGTACTCGTATTATGTTATGATATGAGCAATGAGCGTCGGTGGCGCTGTGGACTCGGCACTTGCCTTCCAATCGGGAGGTCTGGGTTCGAGACCGCCATGTACCACTATTTTTTTCGTGTCGAAATTCATATGTACATTTGTCTGACGCTCCTACGGTGAAGGAAAACATCGTGAGGCAACCTAGATACATCTGCGAAGAAATTCAAAGGTGTATGTGAAGTCGACCAATCGGCAATGGGCCAGCGTGGTTGACTAAGGCCTAATCACCCTAACATAGGTACATAGGGTAGGCTCGAGCCCCTCGGTGGGGACGTATATGAGCTGTGATGATGATGTTATGATAATTATGACCACTAAAGTCGACGGCAAGAGTCAATATTGTAAGGTGAAACTACCTACTTACAAAAAGATATGAGGCAAACAATAAAAGTAAAGTAATAGGTACCTTTCGTTTCCGTTTTTCTTATTGTAATGTAATGTTGTTAGTTAATGTTGTTGTGTATAATAATAAATAAAAATAATATAAAATAGGTACCTTCTACAATAAGCCATACATTGAGTTTTTGACTTCTTAAGTACTCTTTTAGACAATTTTCTTTTATTTGCCATGATTTTATCGATGTATTTTCTCGAGTGGGGAGCACGGAAACACAGTTTACTCGTCTCAACGGAGCGATCAAGACTGATTGTTGAAACAAAACATGCCTGTTACCTCTGGTCAGGTGCGACAGACGATAGCGTTCTGCGCGGAATAAGAACGCTGTAAGCGCCGAATTAGTTTTATTTTAATTACTCTTAAAATAAACATTATTTTTGAAAATCGCTAGTACGGTTCCTGGGTAATATAGTTTTATATTATATATTAAAATATTGACGCAGTTATATGGATCTCATTGAAAAACTATCGATTTTGCTTGAAAATTAGACGTAACTTCGCGATTTTTTTCTATCGATAAAATATGATGATTTTATGTTTTCACTCAATCCGTTCACTTACAAATATAGTTAAATATCTATTTTTAAAAAATGGGGTAGTTCGTTATTCAATTTCAAGTGTAAATATCAAATCTACGATTAGCAATTTAGCTTTATACCCCCTCTTAAGAGGGGGTATAAAGCTAAATTGCTAAAAGCTAAATTGCTAAAAGCTAAATTGCTAAAAGCTAAAAGCTAAGTTGCAGACCAGATGCAAATGGACGGAAAGCGGCGACTCACTGCAACCTGGAACTCTAGTCGTCATCAAGGATGACAATTTGCCTCCTCTCAAATGGAAAATGGGACGCATCATTGCTACAGTTCCTGGCAAGGATGGTATTTCTCGCGTGGTGGACATTCACACAGCAAGCGGTGTAGTGAGGCGGGCATTCTCAAAAATATGCCCACTATTGTACGAAAATGCACCATCTCAATAATTTGAAAGCGACCTGGTGCTTTCAAGGCCGGGGGCATGTCGCGACTTCTGCGTGCAACGAATCGCGGCAGCGCGGCGCAACGGGAATGGACCACAAAGATGAAACGTCAACAGACTAATTCAAAAAAATTATATAAAACGTAACGCTAACTACTTCTTTCACTCATTTCTAATTTCTGTTTTCAACGCAATAAACGCAGTTGTATCGCAAAGGCTAAATTTATTTTTAAAATCATCACCACATCATCATTCGAAACATTTTGGACCTTCTGAAGCCGAATCTTAAGTAAAAACGAGCCAAGTTGCAGAAGAGACGAAGCACGAAATAAGGAATATACGCAGAATAACTGAGGATCAAACCGAAGAAAAAGCGCAAAAGGTACGACCATCAGCTATCATTTCCTTTCTGTTTTACATCCTTTTCCATTGCTTACACTTGTGTTTATTGCTGTGGCAAATTATCAAATTCTAATATTAGTGATTGATACGCGGGGAGTTTTATTTTAACGTATATAGAAGTGTGCCGTTAGCTAGCATAAGCTATATAAAATTATTTAATCCTTCCAACTTTCACTTACCATCAGAATGAGTACCGAATCTAATACAATTCGTTCCAAATCTCCGTGCAAAATAACCAAAATGTTTCGAATGATGATGTGGTGATGATTTTAAAATAAATTTAGCCTTTTTTGCGATACAACTGCGTTTATTGCGTTGAAAACAGAAATTAGAAATGAGTGAAATGAGTAGTTAGCGTTACGTTTTATATAATTTTTTTGAATTACTCTGTTGACGTTTCATCTTTTTGGTCCAATCCCGTTGCGCCGCGCTGCCGCGATTCGTTGCACGCAGAAGTCGCGACATGCCCCCGGCCTTGAAAGCACCAGGTCGCTTTCAAATTATTGAGATGGTGCATTTTCGTACAATAGTGGGCATATTTTTGAGAATGCCCGCCTCACTACACCGCCTGCTGTGTGAATGTCCGCCACGCGAGAAATACCATCCTTGCCAGGAACTGTAGCAATGATGCGTCCCATTTGCCATTTGAGAGGAGGCAAATTGTCATCCTTGATGACGACTAGAGTTCCAGGTTGCAGTGAGTCGCCGCTTTCCGTCCATTTGCATCTGGTCTGCAACTCCGAAACGTATTCTTTCGCCCATCGGGCCCAGAAGTGGTGACGTATCTGCTCCACCTTCTTGTAGCGATTGAGTAGGTTTCCAGGATCAGCTCGCATGTCATCGTATACTGGCGCTGTAAGTGTACGACCAATTAGGAAATGGGCAGGACTTAAGGGTAGGAGATCATTGGGGTCTGAGGACATAGGCGAAAGAGGGCGTGAATTAAGGATAGCTGTAACCTGTGCTAACACTGTGGCAAATTCCTCAAACGTTAAGTGCGCGTTACCAATGACCCGAATCAGATGATATTTACACGACTTTATTCCAGCCTCCCACAGACCACCAAAATGAGGAGCGTATGGAGGAATAAAATTGAATTTAATAGATTGATTTGCTGCGTATTGAGATATATCCTCCGAACAATCAGATAAGAAACTTGAAAATTCTTTCATAGCTCCTACAAAATTCCTGCCATTGTCAGAGAATATTTCAACTGGTTTTCCGTAATGTGAAATAAAGCGTTTTAGAGCTAAAATGTATGCCTCCGCAGAAAGGTCGCTTACGAGTTCTAAGTGTATTGCGCGCGTTATAAAGCAAACGAATAGACAAATATACGATTTAACTGTTTTTGCGCCTCTTCCTTTGCGGTTCAACGTGAACACCGGCCCTGCATAGTCAACGCCACAATAAAAAAAGGGATAAGTAGCACTCAAACGTTCCCTTGGTAGGTTACCCATAAGCGGATGTAAAGTCTTACCTGATAATTTTTTGCATACTAAGCAATTCCGTACTACTCCCCTAGCAAGGTTTCTTCCGCCAATCGTCCACCATTGCTCGCGCAAGTCGTACAGGAGTGCCTGAGGGGCTACGTGGAAATGAGTCTCGTGCCTATGATGAAAAAGTAACACGGCAAAAGGATGCTTTGATGAAAGTAAAATTGGGTGCTTCTTATCATAGTTGAATTCTTCAGAATTGCTTATTCGACCCCCGACGCGTATAATGTTTAATTTATCTAAGAATAGATTTAATCTACCTAAGCTAGGATTCTTCTTTAGTGATAGTCCCTTCAACAGACATTCGTATTCACTATGAAATGATTCTAACTGAGACAACCTCGCTAAAATCATCTCAGAATGTCGTATCTCGCTTAAGCTAACAACACCGCTTAACCTATCTAATTTTGACTTACGAATATTGTTTATGAAACGCAAAACATAAGCAAATGAACGAATTAATCTGTTGAAGCGAGAAAACCTAGTAAATGAAATTAAACTTTCACTTGAGTTACAACTAAACGCATGAACTGTACTGGACTTAAGTTCGGGTAAATCGCTGGTTGTATAATTTTGTGTACTTAAGTCTAAATTGATACAATTGAAAGTAATATCATGAAGGAAAGATGGACCATTCCACCATAGGCCTGAAGTGGTAAGGTCGGGCAGGTGTACGCCCCGAGAGACTAAGTCTGCGGGGTTGAATTTTCCGCTCACATGTCGCCACGGTTTACCCTCGGTCAGCTCATGTATCTCGGCTACTCTATTCTGGACAAAAGTTTTCAATAAATTAGGCGCCATGCGGAGCCAGCCTAAGACTATAGTTGAATCTGTCCAGAATACAACACGAGTGAACTGACAGCGAAGCGAATTTTGAACAGTTGTATAAAGACGCGCGCCAAGTAAAGCCCCACACAGCTCTAGTCGCGGAATACTTACAGGCTTGAGTGGCGCAACTTTGCCCTTTGAGCATAATAACTGTACGCACACATTATTTTCGGTAATAGATCGAACATAAATGCACGTGCCATATGCAGTTTGAGAAGCATCCGTAAATATGTGCAGCTCAAGTAGCGTAGACTGATTTGCTAATACGTGTCGCGGAATACGAATGCTCTCAAGCGCCGACAAATTTTCAACAAACCGGTTCCACTCAGCTGTGATATCGCGCGGGAGCTCGTCATCCCAGTCTATTTTGTGAAGCCATAGTTTTTGTAATAAAACTTTTACTATTATAATTGTGGGACTTAATAATCCCATAGGGTCGAATATTTGCGATATATGGGATAAAATTGTGCGTTTCGTAATAATATTATTATTTTCAAATTGAGTATCAAAATAAAATTCATCGGATTTAAAATTCCAACTCATACCTAAAGTTTTACAATTGTGACTATCATTAATATTTAAATCTTTGGCGTCATCAAAACAATTGGAGGCTTGTTCACAACGAAAATTGAATATCCATTTTCTTAATGAAAAACATCCCGCTTTTAACGTATTTGATATATTTTCTCATAGTTGTAAAATCTTATTTTTATTATTAGAACCAGTGACCATGTCATCAACGAAAAAGTCTTCCGCTATTGTTCTCTTGACGTCAGGATCCGGACAATCCATTGATAACTGTTTCAAACACCTTACAGCTAAAAAGGGTGCCGAGGCGGTACCATAAGTTACGGTATTCAACCTGTATACATCAATCGGATTAGTCGGATCGTCACGCCACAAAATGAGTTGTAGGTCACGTTGATTTTCGTTGACTAACACCTGCCGATACATTTTCTCTATGTCAGCGCATGCTATGTATTTGTATTGACGCATTCGTAGCAAAATGGCAAACAAATCGCCCTGTATCGGAGGTCCCACAAGTTGTAGGTCGTTAAAAGACAATCCGGAACTTGATTTAGCACTAGCGTCGAATACTACACGCAGCTTTGTGGTTGTGCTATGCTCGCGAAGCACCCCATGATGTGGTAATACATAATTAGGGGTTCCGTAATTGTCAACACGCGTCATATGACCTAAATTCGTGTATAAACTCGCTATATAATTTTTTGTACTCAGGATTAGCTTGAAGGCGCCTTTCCAGAGACAAAAAACGTTTAAGGGCTTGGGAATACGATTCGCCTAATCCATGTAGTGATGATTTGAGGGGAATGCTTACAGAAAATCTTCCGTCTTCATTGCGCATCGTAGTATTAACGAAAATGTTTTCGCATTCCTGTTCTTCATCAGTGTACGTCTTACATGGTTTTGTAAATTCCTCAAGTTCCCAAAATTGTCGTAATTGCGTATCAATACTTTGAGAAAAATTACATTGCACACTACCCATACCGCGCGCATTATAATGTATGGGACCCGAAACAATCCATCCTAAACGCGTATATTGGAGGAACGGACCATTAGGTAATCGCATTCTACCGCTGTTCAACAAATCCCAAAATTTATCAGCGCCTATTAATATATCTATCTCTTGAGATTCATAGAACGATGGATCCGCTAACTGAATATGCTCGGGTATATTAAACTTCGCATAATGTTTAGATATAGGTGGCAACGTATAAGTTAGGTGCGGTAGCACAATGCAATGAATTTGCGTTGTGTATGCACTGGTGCAGGATTTTATTTCAATTTCACACATTTGCGTAGACTGTGTGATTGAATTACCAACACCACGAATTTCATGTGTGGACTGTATCATAGGAATTTGTAATAATTTGCATAATGAACTAGATATAAAACAACGCTCGCTTCCCGAATCTAACAGAGCGCGCGCTAAATAACAATTTTCGTAAACATCAACGACCTCAACAATTGCAGTGGATAGCAAAACTGTCCGCGTATGCGCTAATTGCATGCCCGTATCTATGTGTGTATCCGATAAGGCGGGACTAGAAACCAGTTGTTGCTCAGGCGGCGATAACAACTGGGAGAGGGACGAGTGCATAGACAAAACTTGTTTGTTATTATTATCGCAAACGCGCGCAGGCACGGTCGGGCTGATGTCATCATTTCGTGTGTGTAATACGGAGTTATGTTTTTTATTACAGTGTCTACACGGGCCGAACCTACATGTTTCTACGATATGACCTGGGCGCAAACAGTTCTGGCATAGTTTATTGATGCTTACGTGTTTAAGCTTAGCATCTAAATCAATAGCTAAAAACCGTTGACACGCGTAAAGTTGATGGAAACCGTTATTGCAGAATGAACAAGTCTTGTTATACAAGTGATTTTGCGGCTTGTTACTGGAAACGTTGCAGTGAATTTTAGAAAAATTATGTGCTTGTTTTTTACTCATAGTGTTGACATTTGATATGGTACTAGCGTTGGATAACTGTAACATCTCCAACATATCCGCGCGGTCTTTAATAAACGACAACAACGAATCTACCTTCAACCTTGACTTGGTGTCCCCAGATTGTTTTAAAATTGTTGTTTTATATTGCTCCCATTCGCGTTCCGAAATTTTATCTAATTTAGAGACAACAATATAAATAATAAGTGTGTCCCAGCTGTCTACTGGTTCACCTAGGATTTTGAGTGAGCGTAAATTTTTTAAAATTATATCAATTAAGTTTCGCAATGAATTTGGTTCCTCCTTAGTCAAAGATTTGATATTGAACAATGCTTTAACGTGATTATGTACTAACAAGCCGCAATTATTGTACCGATTCAATAATAATTCCCAGGCCACTAAATAGTTGTCAGCACAAAATTCTAACGAATCAATAACTAGGGCTGCGCTACTCTTGAGTGAAGATTTCAAATAATGAAACTTTTGGATGCTACTTATCTGCATGGAATTATGTACAAGAGATAGAAACGTATCCCGAAATTCAAGCCAATGCTCACTCGAACCGTCAAAGGTCGGTACAGATATAGTAGGCAGTTTAATAGAATTATTTGAGAACTCCTTAGAAACGCAAACTTCACTATCCTCTTTTAGCATACATTCAGCTCGAGCCATCATGCTGAAGTAACTGTCCTCAAACTGATCGCGTTGATTAAATTGTTCTTCTAAATCATTCTCAAGAACCGATTCTTCTAGTGTACTTTGAAGACTGTTAAACTCAGCGTGTATGCTTTTGACATTTTGAATTCTCAACTGTAAATCTGCCTTTGATTGAGAAGACAATGGTTTTTCATTCTCTAACATATTGATAAAATTACAGAACCTAGTTAATCTACCCTTGACAATGGAGCGCTTTTTTACTAGATCGTGAATCAACTGATCAGTGCTTTCATTATTTGTAACGGTTATTTTGCACGGAGATTTGGAACGAATTGTATTAGATTCGGTACTCATTCTGATGGTAAGTGAAAGTTGGAAGGATTAAATAATTTTATATAGCTTATGCTAGCTAACGGCACACTTCTATATACGTTAAAATAAAACTCCCCGCGTATCAATCACTAATATTAGAATTTGATAATTTGCCACAGCAATAAACACAAGTGTAAGCAATGGAAAAGGATGTAAAACAGAAAGGAAATGATAGCTGATGGTCGTACCTTTTGCGCTTTTTCTTCGGTTTGATCCTCAGTTATTCTGCGTATATTCCTTATTTCGTGCTTCGTCTCTTCTGCAACTTGGCTCGTTTTTACTTAAGATTCGGCTTCAGAAGGTCCAAAAGGTCTTCTATAGGTACCTATTACTTTAATTTTAGATTTAGCTTTATACCCCCTCTTAAGAGGGGGTATAAAGCTAAATTGCTAATCGTAGATTTGATATTTACACTTGAAATTGAATAATGAACTACCCCATTTTTTAAAAATAGATATTTAACTATATTTGTAAGTGAACGGATTCAGTGAAAACATAAAATCATCATATTTTATCGATAGAAAAAAATCGCGAAGTTAGGTCTAATTTTCAAGCAAAATCGATTGTTTTTCAATGAGATGCATATAACTGCGTCAATATTTTAATATATAATATAAAACTATATTACCCAGGAACCGTACTAGCGATTTTCAAACATAATGTTTATTTTACGAGTAATTAAAATAAAACTAATTCGGCGCTTACAGCGTTCTTATTCCGCGCAGAACGCTATCGTCTGTCGCACCTGACCAGAGGTAACAGGCATGTTTTGTTTCAACAATCAGTCTTGATCGCTCCGTTGAGACGAGTAAACTGTGTTTCCGTGCTCCCCACCCGAGAAAATACATCGATAAAATCATGGCAAATAAAAGAAAATTGTCTAAAAGAGTACTTAAGAAGTCAAAAACTCAATGTATGGCTTATTTTAGAAGGTACCTATTTTATATTATTTTTATTTATTATTATACACAACAACATTAACTAACAACATTACATTACAATAAGAAAAACGGAAACGAAAGGTACCTATTACTTTACTTTTATTGTTTGCCTCATATCTTTTTGTAAGTAGGTAGTTTCACCTTACAATATTGACTCTTGCCGTCGACTTTAGTGGTCATAATTATCATAACATCATCATCACAGCTCATATACGTCCCCACCGAGGGGCTCGAGCCTACCCTATGTACCTATGTTAGGGTATAGGCCTTAGTCAACCACGCTGGCCCATTGCGGATTGGTCGACTTCACATACACCTTTGAATTTCTTCGCAGATGTATCTAGGTTGCCTCACGATGTTTTCCTTCACCGTAGGAGCGTCAGACAAATGTACATATGAATTTCGACACGAAAAAAAACCGTGGTACATGGCGGTCTCGAACCCAGACCTCCCGATTGGAAGGCAAGTGCCGAGTCCACAGCGCCACCGACGCTCATTGCTCATATCATAACATAATACGAGTACAAAGTACAAGCGGTACAACGTCGGCGCGGGTAGTGTATGCAAAACAAATCGATGCTTTTGACTACTCGCGTGTTGGACGCTGGTGACAGTATCTGAAGTTATACTTTTTATAGTACTTACATTTTGACGCGAAATTATCGTATCCATACATATCCATACTTCACATATTTAGTGACGACTGTCTAGCGCTGTGGTCAGAACGCAGTCTAAGGCGCCAAAGGCCCCGGATTCGATTCCGGTCGCGGCAGATTTTTTGTGATGAACATGAATATTATGTATATCCTCAAATCATGTATGTTTATTTATATTTATTTTTGCTTTATTTATATTTATTTATTTATGTGTACCCATACCACAAATTCTTTATGATACTTTATTTATTGGGTTATATAATTGGAGAGAAAAGTAAAAGAATTTTGTTTATTTATTTGGTATTTTTTAATTATTTATAGTAATTTTGTATTTTAGAGTTGCTGCAGAATGTAATAACGCACAAACATGCGATCCAGTTAAATCTGTAAGCAGAAATCTCTCATCAACTTTGTAAGTTTATTGCGATTGTTCAATAATTTGACATTAATGTTGTGTAGATTTTTAGTAAAGACTTACATTTAATTAATTAACTGTCAAATTTTATTTTGAGGTTTAAACTACTAATCAAAACTGGATCAAATTTGCGGTTAAAATTTGAGGCAATTCGTTACTTTAATCGTTCAAATTATTGTATTTTTTTGTTAGACGTAAATAACACTGTGATATAAAAATAAGTGAATAGGGCGAAATTTTTTTTGTTTTTTTTTTGAGATCATATTCAACTTTTAACAATATTCCGACTACCAAAGTCCATAAAAGATAAGTGAGTATCAATTTCTCTCCTATTTTTCCCATATTGGTTTCGACTATGATTTGAAATACAGTTTAATATTATTGAGGCGATCCAAGTACTGCGTAAACCATTTTTTTTAACCCAGTTAAAAAAGATTTTATATCTACCGCAGTGGGAATGGGGCCCAGCTGCGGTTATGTGGGACTCACCCCGCTAATCAAGGCATACCCACTAAAAATACTGGGGGGCTCCGTCAAATCGCATTCTCGATACACAAAGGGTACTTCTCGCAATCGCTTTGTCTCGAGAGCGATGCTGCCCGACTAAATCGAGCTCCTCTCAAGAGTAGGGAGTGTCTGTAGAGCGCCTTCAGGCACCCCCTCAGCATGGGGGGTTATTAGTACGAGTGACGGGAACCCCACTCCGTCACCGCGACCCCTCTGGCAGCTGGTGGAGGGCGTAAGTTCGCCTACCCGGCCGCCGCCTGCGAGACGGGTCAGCATTAGGATCGTCCTCGCGAACCCGTTCTGCGGCCTCCTTCTGTGCAAGGACTTCCTCGCAGAAGGAGGCAAACGCCCTCCAACATATCTCACTGCTGGCTATGTTCTCGACGACGGCCGGCAGAGACAGGTCACCCCCGATATCGGTGACGAGGGCGGCCCGCTGAACAGCCCATGCCGGGCAATGTTCTAGCGTGTGCTGCGCGTCGTCCTCGTCTGCCCCGCACTCGTGGTGCGGGGTGCTCTCCCTTCGAGCAATGTTGTGCAGATACTTACCGAAGCACCCGTGCCCCGACAAGATCTGCGTGAGTCGGAAGGTCAGCACCCCGTGATGCCTCTCCGTCCAGCGTCTAAGGACAGGCCGGATTGCCTCGACGGTTCTGTGACCGGAGACCGGCTCTGCTAGGTGCCCACGCCATCGCCGGCGAACTCGACATTACGCAGACTTACGCCAGCGCTCTACAATGTCAGGCGGCACTCGTCTCAAGCCTTCTGCCTGACGGAAGGCCGCACTCTGTTGGTACACCTCGTATAAAACTGAGGCGTCCAGCTCCCATGGTGGGGTGCCCGCCATCACGCACGCTGCTTCGTGGGAAACGGTGCGATACCCTCGAATAACCCTGACGGCCATGACCCGCTGTGGACGTCTTAGCAGAGCCTTGTTTGTAGCCGACAGGGCATTGACCCATATAGGGGCACCATAAAGGGTCATTGACCGCACCACCCCCGTAAATAGGCGGCGGCATGTATCACCCGGCCCGCCGAGATTGGGCAAAAGGCGCCCAAGGGAGGCAGTTGCCCTCAGAAGTTTGGGGCCCAGCTGGCGAAAGTGAGGTGAAAACTTCCACCTCGGATCCAGCACGAGGCCCAGGTACTTAAGTGTTGAACCTACAAGTACCCGACACCCATCCAATTCAAGAGCTGCATCCGCAGGCGGTCCTCGCCTTGGACCATGAAAAAGGATAGCCTCGGTTTTACCGAGAGCCACCTGAAGCCCAAGCCTTTGGATGCGGCGGACCACTTGCATGTTCCCAACATTTGCCTAGTGGACGGCCTCGGAGAATGTAACTGCCTGCGTGGTGACCAACGTATCGTCGGCGTAACAGGTTACGTTTACGCCAGGCAACAAAACCCCTCTGAGGGCCCAGTCATAACCGATGTTGCACAGTAGTGGGCCCAGAACCGATCCCTGTGGAACGCCACAAACCATTCGCCTTACGAGGAGGCCACCGTCACTCATCTGACAGACAACGGCCCGATCTTGCAGATAGTCTGCGATAAGCCGTCTTAGGTACAGGGGCACTCCGTGGTATCGGAGCGCCTCAGTGATGCACTCAAACGGCAGGGTGTTGAATGCATTGGCGATGTCAAGTGACACCGCCAGCAAAACCTCACCGTGGGTGGTTGCGTTATCGGAGAGGGACTTAACGCGTAAGATTGCGTCAATTGTCGATCGGCCGAATCGGTCGAAATAGGGCTTCAACAACGTTCCGAAGTAGCTGTGGAGAAAGAGTTTTAGCAACCGGTGGGCCCTGCCCACGCAACTTGTTGCACGATATGGACGACCCCACGGATCGTTGTTGAGGCTATCAAGTAGCTCTTGGCACGCTTGTGTTTTGGCTCTGAAAATAGCCGACCTCATAGACCTGCGTGCCTCTGCATACTGGTCATGCAACAGAGCCTCCAGTTCGGAGTTTCTATTACCTTTTTTTTTTTTTTTTTTTTTTTTATTTATTTCATATAAAATTACAATGTTCCTTATTTTATTGTCTGCCAAACTGAAGGTTCAGTTTGTCGGCAGAGTTCCCGTAATCGGAATCACATTCTGGCAAAACATTATAATATTATCCTTATTAAAAACTAGACCTAAATAGTACAATCATTATAATAATAAACTAAAAACATTATAACCTAAATAGTAACTCATGAGGCGGAATCTCAGCTCGAGCCGAAGGTGAGGGCAAAATGAAGCCGAGCGTGTGTAGCCAGTATGCGCGCGTGTAACGTGTGACGTTTTACGGCACACTTGTTAGGAAAAATACCTGATAGACTAAATTTTGTTTTTTTTTTTTTAGTAAATTGCACAAGTCCTTGTTAAGTTGTAGATAAAACCATGAACGTCTGTTTATTTTTATTTTTTTAAGTAATAGAGTTTATTTAGTAAAAAAAAATATATCCCTATTGCTTTTGTGATCTAATTTAATGTCGCCCTTTAGTTTTCTCTAACACTTTTCGATAGAAAATGTATCCACTTTCCTATGTTAAATCAATGTTAATGTCGAGTTGGTTGATGTCTTTTACATTACCTCAAGTTTAAAAAAAAAAAAAAAAAACATTGCAACGCAACTAGTGTCTTGTATCTAAAACCGGTGAGATTATATCCACTTTACGAGCAAGTGTTTTGAAAAACGTCGCACGACACAAGATAAGACGTGCATATATCGGCCACACACACTAGGCTCCATGACGCCCCCACCCCCGGCCCGGACCGAGACTCCGCCTTGTGAGTTAAGACCACCACCATATCATAATGCAATATTTCTCTTATACATATTCATCTATTGTTACAGTATCACACACCTATTCGATTTTTATTCGTTATGGACATAGAGACAAATAGTGTTTCTTAAGGATATGCTTTAGTGCATTTTTGGACACGTTTTCACATTTCGCGAGTATTTTATTTGGTAATTCGTTAAGAAAATTTGGAATTGACCATTGCCTAGTGCGTTTGCCATAGTAGTTTATATAGGCGGGAATTTTAAACATCTTTTTGCTCACCACTTGCCGGGCCGAATGCTTATGTTCTATTTTTATTTTGTGTTCACAATTTTTATGTTGTTCTAGTAGTAATATTAATTTAACTTTATTTTCTATTGGTAGTATCTTACATATCTTAAATAGTTTTATATATTCTTTATTTATTTTTTCATTATCCTTTTTATTACTTAGTAGTTTTAGAAATCTTATTTGTAGGTTTTTTATTTTATTTAGATGTACTGGGAATGTTAGTCCATAAGCACCCAGTCCGTAGTTTATTTGTGCATCGGCCAGAGAATAATACAACATGTACAATATTCTTTTGCTAACTGCGTATTTCAGTGTATGCAGCTTCCCTAGAACTGCACGTAATTTCTGACACGTATTGTCTACATGTACATCCCATGCAAAGCGGCTGTCTATTGTTATTCCCAGGTATTTATAGGTCTTAACATTTTCAATTAATTTGCATTGACAATCAATACTACTTTTATGAAGACAGTCATATGTGTGTCCCTTTATCTTAACACTTGTATTTTTTGCAGTCTTATTATATGGAGAACTAATTAGCATACACTTTGTTTTATCAGTATTTATAATAAGGCCGTTGTCGTGTGCCCATTTAACTACGTTA
This sequence comes from Schoenobius gigantellus, assembly GCA_963935595.1. Lineage (NCBI taxonomy): Eukaryota > Metazoa > Arthropoda > Insecta > Lepidoptera > Crambidae > Schoenobius > Schoenobius gigantellus. Next base: position 39,166,717 of record OZ012541.1, on the reverse strand, counting down.
TCTAAGTCTACCTGCATTTTATGTTGAATATCATAGACGCTCAATCCGCTGTATATAAGACATGTATCGTCAGCATACATGTAGGATGTACAGTATTTTATTAGGTTTACCATGCTGTTAACACTCATAATATACCCTATCGGCCCAAATACGGATCCAGTCGGCACTCCATATTTTATTTCACCACTCTGACTATCTTCTCCATTTATGCGTACTTTTATTTTTCTTTTGGTTAAATATTCTTTAAACCATTTCTTTACTGGTCCTCTTATTCCACACTCATCCATTGCCTGTAGCAAGCCCCCATGATCTAGCGTATCAAAAGCTTTTTTAAAGTCAATAAATATTACAATTACCATTTCTTTTTTATTTAATGCCATATTTATGTCATCCGTAAATTTGGCTAATGCTGTGGCTGTACTTTTGTTCGGCCTAAAGCCGTGTTGCCTATCAGTCAGAATATTTTCTTTCTCTAAAAATGTTACAATTTGCTTAACAAGTACTTTTTCAAATATTTTATTTAAAGTGTTCAATATGGCTATAGGTCTATAGTTGGAGAGGTCACAGTGATTCCCTTTTTTAAATATCGGTCTAATAATGGCTTCTTTTAATTTGTCTGGATATACTCCTAGCTTTATACAACTGTTAATAAACTTCGCTATTACTGGACTTACTTTTTCTTTAACATACTTTAAATCTTTAATTCTGATTTCGTCAGATCCTGGGGCCTTACTACAGTTCAATTTCTCTATGATTTTACATATTTCCTGAGGGTCCACCTGTATATACCTGAAGCTGACAGGACTTTCAGTGACGTATGTGTGCCTTTCATAGAATAATTTATTACAGCTATGGTTTTGTTTTAATAATTCTACTTCCCTTGTAAAAATCTCACAAAAACTGTTACCTAAATCTTGACTAGTCTCATTATTTTTTAATAAATATTTATCTATAACACTATCAGTATTTAATTTTGACCTACCTAACCAGCTATTCATAAAACTCCATATTTTTCGAACGTCTCCGTTACAATTTTCGATAGTTTTTTGCCTGTGTTCATTCTTTGCAATATATATAGCTTTATTAATTTTATTTCTGTATCTAGTATATTCCAATCGCAACGTCATATTTTTAGGATTAGCTTTCCACTTTTTAAATAGCATGTCCCTTTGTTGAATCATTTTTTGTAATTTATTATTTATCCACGGATTATTTTCTCGTTTAGTACTATTTATTGATTGTTTTGCACTGGCATATATATTGCGAAAGACACAACACAGGCGTTTATAAGCTTCTAAAGGATCAATATTCATATGTAGGTCACTATAGTTTATATCACGTAGGTTTTTTCTGATAACAGCCTCATTTAATACGATGCGTTCCTTTGCACAATTTTGTTGATAATCAGCCTCTATTGAGAGTCCCGTTAAATAGTGGTCTGACACCTTAGTCATAAGTACGTACGCATGCGTTTCACCGTCTAGTCTCCTTCGCGGCGGCGCACTCGCAGTTCGAACGAAGACGTGATCGACGCAGGATGTTACTTTTCGCCCCGTTACAACAACCTCGCGCGTGATATCGTGTATGGCGCATTCCATGCCTAGTTCACAAAGAACACTGAGATACCTGTTCCCACTCGCATCGGTCTGGCCCGGTAGAATGTTTATATTTATGTCTCCTAGCAACATAACGTCGTTCTCGGGTGGTATAAGATGGATGATTTCTTTTATTTCGTCTATAAATAAGTTCTTATTCTTATGGGGGGGTCTATATACAACAATTACGTCTATGTATCTATTATCTATTGTTATTTGGCCATGTATTAGCTCACATGTATTACTTATGCTTTCATTTTTTGAAGTGAACTTTATTGGATTTTTTATATATATGACTATGCCCCCGCCTCTCTGTGTCTTTCGAGTGAGATGGAACATATAAAAGCCTTCAAGCTGATATTGATATATTTGGTCTTCTTTTATATTTACTTCTGTTAAACATATCATATCAATCTTATTTATATTTAAGCATTTCCTTGACATTATTTTAAGTTCTTCAAAGTGTTTTCTCAATGAACAGATATTCATATGTATAATATTTAGTTTATTTTTGGTATTATATATATATTTTTCCCATTGTTCTATCTTTTCGTACTTCGTATATGTGATTTCTTTAAGTATGTTTTCCGAAATCATGGTCGTATTTTAGTAATATATGTGTATTTTATAAACAAATATATCTTATGTGTATGTATAGGTATATTATAGGTATAGCTATTTGGATATAATCTGTCCGACAGGTGTATCTTTCAGACTACTACTCTTGTTTTTTCTGTATAAAATCATCTAGGTCTCTGTCACACTTTATTTGATACACTTTTTTTTCATTTTCATTTTTCTTAATTAATATTTTACTATTCTGTATCCATATAAACTTATACGTGTCTTTTAGTTCCGCTTTAACGTTCCAGAATAACTGTCGCATTTGGCGAGTTATATGTTCATTAATATAAATTCTTGAATTATTGTCATTTTTAAATAATGTATTATTAGCTATTATAGTTTTTCTGCATTTAAGCCATTCTATACGTGCTTCTTTGTTTTTTAAAGTGACAATAACTGGGCGTGAAACTTGGGGTTGCTTGATGTTGTCACCTGGCACTCTCCAGACTTTTGCGATATTTTCTGTTTTCAGTTTCAGCTCTTGTGCAATTTGGCATACAGTTTCCATTAGGTTTTCACTCTCCTGCTTATCCAGGTTAGCGATTTCGATTTGCATTTCGAGTTCCTTCTGCTCAATTTTAATAATACGCTCTTCGAGAGAGCGATTACATTTTTCTAGATTTTTGCTTTTATTCATTAGGTCCATAATTCTATCATTTTGTTTTTTGTTTTCATCCTTCATTTCCTGTCTAGACTTCTCCAGTTCCTTATATTTTGACCCCAAATAATCAACAGATTTTTCGATTTCCTCGTTTGATTTTTTTATCTCATAAACTTGATTTTTTATTTCTCCCATATCATTATGCAGCCGTGTGAAGCGGACGTTTTGTTCCTCTTTCATTGAGTTTATAAGCGCCTTCAGCGATTCCATTTGCTTACAGAATGTTATCAGGTTGTCATTTATATCAGAATCGCACCGATAAGATGTTTTTCTTGGGTCTTGAGAGACACTTGAGTCACTATCTGTGTCACACTCGATTCGCCGTTTTTTTTGACGAGCCTTAACCCACTGATCCAGCGTGCCGCCTTTGTTATGCACGCCCGATATGTTCGGTTCTGATCCGTACATTGGTTTGTTTTTATCGGGAGTGCGCTGCATTTTGTGATTTTGCCTATCTGCTATGCACTGATGGGCGGTCCGTATCGGATACCGGTAGTGGGACCGAGGCGTGGCCACTTGCGCTTGCACTGAAGACTATCCTATTTGCAACACACTTGTCTTTCTTTAACGTATAACGCTGTCTTTCTCACTAAATAGATATTTTAAATACAGTTTGAGGGCACGTCCGACGCTCACGCGCGATCCACGGGAACTGAACCTAATCTAGTCCGATGACGGTAACGAGCCAGTTCTCGGCGTTTGCTATTGCATGCAGCGCGGAGGCCGGCAATCTCCTCCGACCACCAATAAACGGCCTTTCTATCAAGTGGGCGACGGCGGATTCGAGGCATTGCCGCATCGGATATCCTGTGCAGGGACCGCTGGAATGAGACGGCCTCCTCATCTATGTTCGCCGGTCCAACAGTGGAGCGGGTAGCCCAGTTTGGTCAGTGACCACTTGGGAAACGGGCTGACCAAAGGCGGTGTAGAGGAATTTATAGCGCGTGGCAGAACCAAGTCGAACCTGATGTAAACATGGTCCGACAAGGTCTCAGCGTCCGTGACCCGCCAGTCTCGGACGCATATAGCTAAAGCAGGCGTGGTGAACGTTAAGTCCACCACTGACCCACCCTGTCGACGTACGCACGTATAAGCTGAACCTCGGTTGGAACACACTAGCCCGTATCTCTCCGCCCAGGCCTCAACTGCAGAGTTATACTCTAATTTAAGACTGATTGTGACAGCTGTTTGTTATTCCTTATAAATAAAATAAAAAATAAAGTATTTTTGTGTTTGAAGTATGTTCATACCTATATAGATTATCCGATGAGTGCTTAGCAGGTAACTGCAAATAAAGCAATTATTATCTTAAGTAACGTACATATACAAAAAAAATAATTATATTACTTACCTTTTCGTTTTACTCATCACCAGCGAAAAGTATTTTATATTCACATTGCAAAGTACAGATACATAGTCCGACTCGCACTTAGCCAATTTAATCTGCTTGTGTAGGGTATACTGTGCGCGATCGCACAAAATATTATGAAGAGGGAGCGACTTTCGGCGACGTTGTCGCTGCGATGGTCGAGAGCGGAACGTATGAGGCGCGCGGGTGAAATCTGATATTTTTCTAGCTTTATGCCCGCTCTTAATGTGACTGCCAAGCGTTCCGCAGGGGATATAGCTATTCGGTATAAACTGGTTACGTTATATTATTTTCAATTTTAAAAAGCAGTTCGTCAAACGTTCTTTTAGACATCCTAAAATAATTGAAAAATTTAATTTCTTCATCTTGCAATTGGGAAAACAGTGTTACGAATGCACCACTTAACAAATGCTGCGAAGTTATAGGATGCATGAACAATTTTCCTTTTTGACTGGCACGGCGTATTTTGTTTTGGTAATGTAGTAAAGAGATCAAAATAAGACTTTTGTTATTAATTGTGTCCATGACTGTACACGTCCACCCCGGTCGACTGCGCACGCAACACTATGAAAGGCAACTCGACCGGCCGCGGCGCACGCGACCGGCGACGGCGACACGCAGCGCTATGAAAGGAGCCTTTTAAGCATTTCAAATGAAATAATACATCCCGCAATTCCCGCATAATGTGGTTAAGATATGCACAAATAGAACGAACACTACACTTCTATACGTAGAAACGTATCACTACTTCGGCTGACGCAATCAGAATGCGAGAGTGTCACGTCACCTCTAGTCTAGTTTATGTCAGTTGCTTTGATCATGAACTACCCACTTCTTAACGATATTTTTATATTGCCAACCTAAATGCCTTAACGTATTTTATGTCATCATCATCATTATTTCAGCCAAGAGACGCCCACTATTGGACATAGGTTTCCCCCAAGGATCTCCATACCGATCGGTCCTGCGCCTCTCGCACCCAGCGGCTTCCCGCGACCTTCACCAGATCGTCGGTCCACATTATGGGGGCCTACCAACACTGCGTCTCCCGGTACGCGGCCGCCATTCGAGGACCTTTCCGCCCCATCGGCCGTCAGTCCTAAGAGCGGTGTGTCCTGCCCACTGCCACTTAAGGTTTGCAATTCTTTGAGTTATGTTCTTCTACGGATCGCATCATTTCTGATGTGATCACGTAGAGAAACCCCAAGCATAGCCCTCTCAATTGCCCTTTGAGTGACTTTGAGCCTTCTTATGAGACCCATTGTAAGCGGCCACGTCTCAGTTCCGTATGTCATCACTGGCAACACTCACGAATTGAAAACTTTCGTCTTATGTTACCATTTCAATTATTTCTTATTTATGTAGCATTAAAAGTATTGATTTATTTAATTGGAACACCTCATGTTAAATTCAGAGGCCTGGTTATAATCAGTACCTACTATTATTAGTTCCAATTATTTACTTTCAATAAATACACGACATTCGTTACACATTTTTTCTTTATTAGTAACTTGACAAGAAGTCATAAACAACATTAGATCTATATACCTCTGGAAGCCTGCTGGGCCCATAACCTGTTAAATTAAGAGGCCTGGTTATAATTAGTACCTACTGTTATTAGTTCCAATTATTTACTTTCAATAAATACACGACATTCGTTACACATTTTTTCTTTATTAGTTACTTGACAAGATGTCGTAAACAACATTAGATCTATATACTTACCTCTACACCTCAGATTAAGAATATTTATTAACAATTTCATATATAATATCAGAAAATCATGACATAAGTAATACTTAATCAATTCTGCCCGCATGGTACATGCAACAATAAGGTACATCTCAATGTATCATGTCGTAGTAATACGAGTATCATCAAAGTAACAGTAAACTTCGAATCAGCATCAATCAGCAGTAGTTGCTCAGGAGTTTGGTATCCAGCAGATTACTTGATGCTATAGCATCAGATTCAGGTTACCATATTATGGAAACACCACCAAAGACACAGAACCAAAATCATTCGGACTTGTGTAAGTTGGTGAGATCCCTTCATCAACTAGGAAATATTAAGCTGATGATCTTCAAAAGCTGATGATGAGATCTTCATAAATTATAGCTAAGAACCATCTCGATCATTTCAGCTTTCAAACAAAGAAACACCGCATCAAAATTCAACATTCGTTTGGGCCCTATGATGCCCCAGGCAGACACATAGTTACACAGATACTCATTAAACTTTATAGCACCCCTCTTTGTCTGATAGGGCGCTAAAATTAAAGATACTGAACCGTTAAATTAAACAAAAATAATTACGTCACTACGTTTTCGTCGGATTCCTAAAATTTGTAATCTACTGGACACATCAAATATTCAAATGCATTCAAAGAATATCTCCTTTTATTTCTGCGTCAAGTCATGCTGCCCGGACGTAATGGGCCGTACGTACTACATAGCAATTTTACCAAGTCATCCATGAGATACTGTCGTGCTAATGATCTCTGTAACGTATAAAATAATGTTCGACCGTCAGTTAAGACAAGAGAGTCGGAAAAATTGCTCGGCTCAGATTAAAAATGTATTTTAAGTTGAAGCTACGTATTCTGACGGTGGTGGTGCTCGCTGCTGTGGCAATATCGGAAGGAGCTCGCTGCAAGCCCAGGAAGCACATGCACAAAGCTCTGCAGACGGACCAGAACGGGCGACAGTGCTGGGGCGAAGTCCAAATTAAATCTTGCTGGGGATACTGTTTGTCTTACGAGGTAGTTTGGTTTTAATTATTATTGTAGTAGAAGTAACTACAAGTAATTTTGTTACAAAATACAACATGACTATGCTGTAATGTGCTTGTAATACATAGCTAGTTAGGGCTTGTCATTCAAGCTGAGTATTGTGTTTTGTTTGTGATTCAAGCGTCCGCTTCGCGCGGCCTCACTCACTCCGCGATCGTCTCGTCATCGTCACCCACCTCCCGCTCGTCTCGACATCGTCACCCACCTCCCGCTAATTGTTTATCCCACCAAAAACATTCTGTAAAAAACTAGCCACGTCTCGATGGAGCTGCTTGTTTATCTCTAAAAAGTAACGAAATCTAGACAAAGTCGTGCCAAGTCTAAGGTTCCTTACTGCGATTTCTATATTATTATAGTTAATGTTGTGTAACTTAGCCGTTGACTTGTACCCACTAACGTATAAAGAATGTTCAAGTAAGTAAGTACTTAAATGTAGTGTCGTTGGAGTAGGTATAAATAATAGCGAATAAAGTGCTTAAAGTCCTCAAATGCCTGCGCTGCCGGATGGAGAACCAGTTTAGTTCAATCTAAACCAATGTTCAAATACGCAGTAAAATTTTTGTTTATTAAAAATGAATGGAATGCAGCTATTCAGAAGATGGTCAAGTTTGTAAAATTAAGGGCTGTACAAGCATTTTCTTAGTATCTGGAGGCAAAAAATTATTTAATTTCTGACAAACGCTAGCACCCTGAAATTGCCAATTGAACGTTGAACAATAAAAAATCTCAGATTCTTAAAGAGGAATAATTCTGCTGTCAAAAATAATGGGATGTGGATTAGCTGAAACCTTAGAGCATTCATACGGGAGACGGCAAGGCTGGGCGAACCCCTCTGCCAATTTACGCTGACCATATGACCATACACGTTATATAAAACTAGTTGACGCGCGGCCGCTGCCATTTGGTGTCGTTTTCGTGTCGCACTAATAGCTCCAAAAAAATGGTTAATTGTACACTTTCCTCTTGCAAAAGGTGATCCAGCTACTCAAATCTTCGAGATTATAGCGTTTCCTATCACATTTAAGTATAAAATATACATTACCGTGTTTCCTTTGTTTACAATTTAGAAGTATTTTTTATGCCGTTACTATAGAAAAATACAATGGTACGATGGTAGCTCAACACAATACACGGGCATTATATTATCTGTGACACGGGCATTATTGCTTAGTGCTGGGACAACGCGAGTGAATGATGCTGATTCATATTTTTATTTATCATTCATTCACTCCGGAGTTTGTTTAACCAGATATAAGATTAAAATAGAAATTCACGTGTAATATAATAGAACAAAAAAATATAAAGAAAATATTATATTATTACCTCTTATATTGCTCAACTTTGCTTTGTAAATTAAAAAATCTTTTTCTATACAATATACTTTTTTTTCTTTATTTAATGGCCGTACACCTCATGGTTAAGTCGGCCATACAATATACATACTTACTGTAAACAATTTTTCGACTGCGTCTCACTTGATTTTAAGCCTATTAAATAATCTATATTGGTATTTTACAAAATGCAATGTAAGTTTACTCCAGATAGAAAAATGTCAATAACGTCCTCTAAAATATTGTAGTTGAGGTCATACGTACAAAAAAATGAATTATTTTTTTGTACTTTTAGTTTTTTGTTTAAAAGACTGAAAAGATGCAAATTGTTCATAAACTTTCAAGTATATTTTAGTCAACTGTACTTCTATTTAATTTTACACGTTGACTGCCAGACAGCAGACAAAATAGAAAAACTATTGTTTGCGGTCACCGTTAACCGCGTTTTCGTTTCGTTTCCGCGTTGCATTGCGATTTCATGCCACCGCTTTATGCAGCAAGTTGTTGGGGACATCAGTAAAGAGCACAAAGCAAGTGATTGTCGTCATCGTCGTCGTCAGAGAAAACTTTAATAATGCAACATCATTATTAAAATCACACAATAAAGCTTTTTCTTCTTATTTTAGTGGCTTTGAAGTTTGTACGGGCAATGTAAACAAAAACACTTTCAACGTCACGTTATGACAAATGAATAACATATAACATGTCTTACTATATGTAAATAAAAACTTTCATAGTAGTAAACATCTACTAAGCTAAAATGGTAGAATTAACGCCACATACGTGTAGCAGGGAATTTTATGTTTACTTTAACTCACATTTTTTGGTGCAACTTAAAGGAAAATGCCCGATATCGTCCCAAGCGTTATAACACGTTGGGCCCTATCACAAATGAAAGGTTTTCTAAAATACTAATTTTGTTTGTATGGCAGTAAGTTGCTATCTCGTGCTTTTTACTTGCACGAGATAGCAAATTTCTACCATACGAGCAAAGCTAATCGAAAAAGTGCCTGCCTATTAAACATGTTTATAACAATGTAGGTAGACATATAATAAAATCAGAAATTAGTTCTTGGTAGTAACAATTCTCACGTAAAACATCTAAGACATTCACGGTATACCCCCACCCTCCCACTGCACAAGTCAAGTCACACTAGTCATTGTTTTGATCGCACTCCGGAGTGTCGTTCTAATTACTTACGCGTCGGAGCGCTTACTGTCTTTTGTCCTTCTTTAACTGAAAATATGAATTTGTCCCCCCCCCCCCCCCCCCCCTCCCCATCAAAACATTATACCTACGCCTATGACTGAAAATATATATTTATTTCAGTCGATCAGCTAAATAGCAAGTGAAATTGCTGTATTTGACACAAAAAACTAATTAAAGCATTTTAAAAATAATTAGCAGGCCTCGCTTTGTAGGTACTAGTTTAAGAAACCTTGTCTTCATTGTATTTTTATTAACTCTAGCCGAACAGGGTATAGTAATAAAAATACAATTTATTGTAACATTTCAATCATTCACTCACGACGACCCAAATAGTTACTCATTCTTTGTGTCACATCACTAGGGACATTAATTCTTTGTGGTGGGGATTGCGTAGATACACGTTAATTTGTCGATGTGTGTGTGTTTCTTCATTGTAGGGTAATATTTTCATAGTGTGTGTTCGTAAACATTTTCGTAGTGTGCGTAGCGTGTTTACCTCGCCTCCCGCGAAAAGTGGCAGAAAAATGTATACTGCGATTTGTTGCGTACCGCATCCACAGGTTAAATGATCTAAGGCTGAAACTGTTTCCGCAGAAAATCTGGATGCACCAACGATAATAACCTGGAATTTTTAGGATTAACTAGGATGAGCAATTTGGCTCATTATTGAATCTTGATTGACTTCATCCTATGATGCGATTTATATTGTTAACACTTTATATCCCCTCGGGATTAATTATCACTGACCCTCGGGTGTCAAATCACCTCGGTAATAATTATATTGGCTCTGTTTAGTCCCTCTAAATATACTAAAATGTATAATTACTTTTATTTTATTTGGCAGTAGGTATGTAAAATATTAATAAATATTCTATTAATAAATACTGCGAAATAATAAAACATGTTCTGCTTCGTCTTCATCTGATGAATTTTTCCATTCAGGCATTTCAAGATAATTTTTGTAAGTAAGTAGACTTCGATCACAGTTCATATTACCCAATTTTAATTGTACAGGGCCCTCTTTGCTTGTTACTAATTCAACATTCCAATCTGCAGCAGTTATGACTATATTATCATGATCTCACAATTTGGTTGTACTGTACGGAATCTTTCTGGCATCATTACAATACTAATTTTTTCTTTCTAATGATGGACATCTGTTGAGTGTCAAGGTTTTATACCTGAGGCAGAACACTACATGCTATGTATTTTTTAGATTTAGAATTAATGTCATTGTGTGACATCTATCTATTGTAAAATATCTTTTGTGTTGTTTTGTTTGCGTCTTTGTAAATACCTATTGCTTTGAATATACCATATTAGTCAACTTTTTATGTGCATAATTTTACCGATCTCGGGCTTCATATTCAACATACAATTACAACATGGTAGCAGAGTTTTCGGATTGAGTAAAATATTCGAAGTAGTGCAGCGGGTGACGCGAGTGCTCCGCATGCTACACAAGGATCTAGTGGGTTATACATGGGTATAGAGAAGCTTGATGGTGCATCCAACTATGCAATATGGAGGGTACAAGTGGAACTTTGCCTAGTAACTGAAGATCTTTGGGATTATATAGAAGAGACGCCATCGAATGCTGCTGATCTTAAAATTGACAGAAAGGTACGAGCAAAAGTACTGCTTCTAGTGAAGCCGAACTGTTTGGTGCATGTTAAAAAGGCAAACACTGCTAAGGAGACGTGGAATGCTTTGAGAGATGCATTTGATCGCGGTGTAAATAATAGATGCCGATTACTAGGACAGCTTGTTAGTCAAAGGCTTAGTATGTACAACAGTCCAAGGGATTATGTCACAGAAATAATGTCATAAGCCAACCAGCTGTGCGGACTTGGGAAAGAAAGTTGACGATGAGCTACTGGCAGCACTCATGTTGCAGGGACTGGGAGAACAGTACGAGCCAATGAGAATGACTATTGAAAATAGCAATATAACGATATCAACCGATTACGTTAAAACAAAATTGTTACAAATAGGAGCTTCTTCGTCTATGGATTCGTCGCAAAATGCTTTAAGTGCTTTAAAGAAGAAAAGCAGTAACAAAGCAAAGGAAAAAGACAGAAGAAAGACAGCTATTAAGAAAATAGAATGCTATGTTTGTGGAGAAGGACATAAAGCCCGTTTTTGTCCCAAGAAGCATAACTGTCAAGCTCACACTACACATACGGCACCTAATACCTATAATACGGCTTCGCAAGAGTGAATTTTGAATTCCGGAGCGTAATTTCATATGACAAATAGGAAAGATTGGCTAAATAATTTTGTCAAGATAAAAGAGCCAGTTCAAATATCCTGCGCGAATGGGAATAGGGTGGAAGGTGAAGGTCGAGCTGACGTCTGTTCAGAGGATTTGGATGTAAGTGTGAAAGGAGCTGTCTAAGTTCCGACGTTAGCTGCGAATCTATTAAGTAAGTGTAAGTATGTTAGTGAAACGTGATTTTGTGGTAGTTTTTCGAAAAGAGGTTATGAATTGTACAAAGCTGAGAAATGTCAAGTAAATGGTAAGGTAGAGTTGGTATGTAAGCAAGAGAAAGGGATTTATGTAGTGAAGCCCACATCTAATCATCATATGTTTTCAGCTCTAAAGGCTAACGTCGATGATGAATTCCAACTATGGCACCGCAGACTTGGACATTTGGGACTTGTAAACATGAAAATACTACGTGATAAACTAGCCAAAGGTGTAATTTTCAAGGAACTTAACGCAGTACAATGTGAGTCGTACTTAAAAGGTAAGCAACCTACATTACCTTTTCCGAAACAAAAGAGTACGCGTGCTACTGACATTCTTGAACTAGTACACAGCGATGTTTGTGGTCCAATGGAAACTACTTCATTTAGAGGGTACAGATATACAAGGTTGAAAAAAGACCGTGGTTGGAGGAAAAGTACCCTCAATATTGATGATGGCAAATTTTACTGAAAGGAAACATTCCTTTATTTTCAAAAATAATTAAAACTGCATTTAAAGATTTTTGAAAAATCAACTGCTTGAGCCGGGAGTCAAACCGGTGAAATGTAAAAAAAAAAACATTCTGAATTTTATGATACCAACCGAAAGAGTCATTAAGGATCAATTTCTTTTAAACAACATAGTATCTTAAATTAAAGAAAGACCGATTTATTGTAAAACTTACTCACTATCTAAAGAAAAAGTTCACTTAAGTTTTGAATTTGCTCAAAATGAGACCCACTTTCACTGAGAATTCAAAAATAGGATTTTTAAAAAGAGACCACTGAAAAATACACAAAATAGACGTTTCGAAGTCCCCTATTTTCTCCTCTAAAACTTGAAAGATTTAATTACTTTTTGAATTTAAGAAAAGGTTTTGGTTATTTTTAATTTTATAAAAAAGGAGAACGTAGGACCATGAGCATAGCTTTTTTTTTGTAAAAATAGGGCAACTATTGCCACTATCGAGGAAGGAAACAGGGGGCTAAGTTTGTATGGTAAACAGCCCGTATGATTTCCTCTTAAGAATATTTTTAACATTGACCGCGTCTTGGTGGTAAGTTCTAGGATTTACCGGGTGTATAATGGTAAAAGTCCGAAGCAAACAATGATCACAGAACAGTTCAGACTTTTACCATTAAGAGTAGGTAAATCTTAGGTTTTACCGGAAAATGTTAGGATTTACCGTAGTTCGGGATTTTACAGTAACATTATACACTAAACACGTTCAAAATACCTATAAAATTTAAGGGTTTTGATAACTGAAAGATGGAATTCCTAATAGGTAGAGCTGAGATAAATGCAACAATAAACAGAGCGGCTATATCAGTACAAAGACGTATATTGCAAGTGACGGTTACAGTGACAGAATATACCGTAGACATATACACGGTTATTTTTTTATCATACTGGAAAATTTTAGAGGCAGCTCGGTAGACGCTAGACGACTCATATCAATAAAAAAAACATGTGGTTATATTTTTTAAATTTTATCCGCCAATAATATTAAATTATAGACATTGTTCTTGTTTACTACAAGATAAGGTAATATTATGAATGAATAAAGCATTTACTACTACGGGCTTAGGAAAATGCGGCAACGTCGCATTATTAATTCAAGCAAGATCAATCTACAACTCGTTTGAAATAAGAGTTATTATTGCACTAGACACTACAATAGTGAAAGACAGAGACAGTCGGCGCCGGCGCCGAGCGCCGGCGCTGATTCTGCCTTTCCCTACCAATATCACCACGAGCAGCCCCCGAGGTTCCGTGATATCCCCCATGCACTGTACTGTCGTCCGCATAGCAATGTATAGCTCCCAAGGAAAGCATATCATTGATATGCAGAAGAAACAATGTGGGGGATAGAACGGATCCTTGCGGAACACCAGCGTTCACTGCCACGAACCGCGAAGCGCAGCCGTCAACGACAACGCGAATTCTACGCTCGTGGAGGAAGCGGGCAATCCACGTACAGAACTGCGCGGGTAATCCGTATGCCGGAAGCTTGGAAAGAAGAGCCTTGTGCCAGACTCTATCAAAAGCTTTGGCGATGTCGAGACTAATAGCCACCGATTCGCCGCGCTTATCGATAGATTCACCCCATTTGTGCAAAAGGAACGCTAGAAGGTCACCTGTTGACCGTTTAGGACGAAACCCATACTGTCGGTCATTAAGTAACGAGTGACCTTCCAGGTAACGGATCAGCTGTGTATTAAGGATCCTCTCCATGATTTTACACAAAATGGAAGTGACGGCTATAGGACGATAGTTAGCCGGATCAGAACGATCTCCCTTTTTGGGAACCGGCTGGACATTAGCCTCTTTCCAAGATTTCGGCACACAACCAGCAGAGAACGACAGACGGTATAGACGCGTAAGGACCGGAGTCAACTCCGCTGCACACTTCTTAAGAACAATCGCAGGAATGCCGTCTGGTCCACTTGCTTTTCGAGTATCGATCGACTGGAGCTCCGCCCGCACATCACGCTGTCTGATACGGATATCGGGCATGGTGCTGCCACAATGGGACAGTTTCGGAGGTTGTGTACCACAGTCATCGACACGGGAATGAGCCGCAAAGAGTTTTGCCAGGAGGTCGGCTTTCTCCTGCGGCTGATGAGCAAGTGAGCCATCGGCAAGTCTCAGCGGTGGCAGCGAGGGTTGGCAGAAGTTTGATTGCACAGCTTTGGCCAGGCGCCAAAAAGAACGGCTACCCGTAGGGTGCGATAGCAGTTCCTGGCCCACTTGTGCAATGCGCTGGGCATCCGCTCTAATGTAAGCCCTCTTACATAACTTGGTGGCATTATTGTAGGCTGTTTTCAGTAGGCTTGTATTGGGATCCTTAGATGCTCGGCCTCTGATCCAAGCGCGGTAAGCCAGCTGTTTGTTTTCAACAGCAGAGGCGCACTCGCGATTGAACCAGAGGTTACGTCTGCCTCTGCTGACGAGATTGGAATGCGGAATATAATATTCCATTCCTAGTATGATCTCGTCAGCAACAGAGGTAGCGCAGGAGTCCGGATCCATCCTATTGAAACAGCGCTGCCACCAAGGAACAGATGCGTAATAATCCCGCATACCGTCCCAATCTGCTGACGCATAGTGCCACAGACGGCGTGCTGCAACCACAGGCGACGGTCGTGACGCCTGAGGCACTGAGACGGATACCAGGCAGTGATCCGAAGATCCTAGTGGAGCTCGAACCACCACCTGATATCCGTCAGGGCGATTTGTCAACAGAAGGTCCAATAAAGAGGGCGCTTGACCGATAATATCTGGTACCCTGGTGTTCTGGGTGACCAATTGTGTCAGGTCGTGCGTGAGAGCGAATGCGTGGGCAGTCCTACCCGCATGGTCAGTTTTAGAGGAACTTAACCACAACTCGTGGTGAGCATTGAAGTCCCCTAAAAACACCAGCTCGGCGGAAGGAAATCGCTCCTGCGCGTCATCTGCCACCCGACTTAGATGTTCAAAAAGTCGAGTTGTCTCCAAGTCACCACGATGGGAACGGTAGACGCAGACGTAGACACGGCAATGAGTGCCAAAATCGACGTGTACCGCAAGGATGGAAAAGGAAGGTTCCTCCAAACAGCGCAGGCGACGACAGCAAACGTCCGCCCGGACGAACAAGCAAACACCAGCCTTCGCCTTGAAGGACTCCTCAAGAGCGTAGCCGGGGTAATTAAGGTCTCTTTTGTCATTAGAACTAAAGTTGATTTAAATTGTTTCCTAGGTAGGTAAGTATTTAAAGTTGATTCCAATTTTTTAACCAAAACAACCTACCATAACCGTAATACCTACTTAGTACTATTTGTTTTCTTTAAAAACTTTGTTTTGCCGGTCCTAAGCCCGCAAAGTAGGAAGGTGAAATTGTGATCAACTCAGTGATGACTTTGAATCGGTGACGTTGTTGCCAGTTCGCGTTCATTCAATGTTTTGCCTACAACTTCACTCAGTGTCCATACCAGTGCAGTATTTTTTGGATATTTTAGATAATAAATATCTAATTAAACAGGTGAGTAAATTTTATTATTAATGGTTAAATAATTCTTCTACCGTGTCCTGAAGCCACCCTTAAAATAACCAGGGTGATAAAAAAATAACCGTGTATAAACATATAAAATCGCGGAGGTTGTGGTCATTCTTCAACATCCTCCCTTGAACGCAAACCCATAGCATCCGGGAACCGTCGCTGCTTGGGCCCCGGCAAAGCCTTGGTGAGGTAGTCGGCAACCATCGACTCGGTGCCGATGTACTTCATTGTGATGTCACCACTTTCTACTTTGTCCCTGATGTAATGATGACGTACGTCGATGTGTTTGCTTCTAGCACGATAGCCACGAGTGCCTGAAAGTTTAATAGCGCTCTGATTATCACAATACAGTACTAAGGGTTTGGCTTTACAAGAAGGCCACAACTCGCAATGTAGTTGCTTCAACCACAGCGCTTCTTGCGTGGCGGCTGAAATCGCCATATATTCGGCCTCAGTCGTAGATAAGGCAACCGTCTGCTGCCGCTTAGAGTTCCACGATATTACAGCACCCTGGTACATGAAGACGTATCCAGTACAAGACTTTCTTTCTTCAGTACAAGATGCCCAATCGGAGTCGCAATAGCCGATGATCCCTTCATCAGCGTCACATTTATAAAGCAACTGTAGATGCTTAGTTCCTTGTAGGTATCTAAAAATCCTTTTGACAGCACTCCAGTGCTCTGCCGTTGGAGATTTGTTATAGCGACTCAACATATGCACTGCGTAACTTATATCAGGACGCGTTCCCAAGGAGATATACAACAGACAGCCAATTGCTTCTTGATAGGGCACATTCACATTCACCTGACCAGATGATCCACTCAGACAGCTATTCGGATCTAACGGAGTTCCTATGGGATTACATTGAGCCATACCAAACCGCTGCAAAGTATTTTCAATGTATTTTGTCTGATCTATGGCAATCCCGGTGTCAACATACGTTATTCGTAGACCAATGTAATAATTTGCTTTGCCCAACGCTTTCATTTTGAAGTACTCCATCATTTTCCTTTTTACTTCATTTGCCGACTCTACACAGTTATACATCAAAAGAATGTCATCAACATACGACATTATAAACGTCATGTTATCTTCTTTGTGCATAAAATATACACACGGGTCCAACTGAGATTTTGTAAATCCAATTTTACACAGAAAACCATCTAGTTTTGTGTTCCAAGTTCTACTGGCTTGTTTAAGCCCGTATATAGACTTGTTTAGTTTACAAACTTGTTTAAGTCCATTTTCGTACTGTAAAGGCTGCTCCATATAGAGTTCAACATCAATATCACCTTGTAAGAAAGCCGTCATGGCATCCAACTGTTCTATCTGAAGGTGATACTTTGCAGCTATTCCAAAAAAATATCTAATAGAAGTTAAGCGCACTACGGGGGCATACACTTCTGTGTAATCGATACCCTGCCTCTGTTCGTACCCTTTGAATAACTAGTCTCGCCTTGTACCTTGAAATGTTCCCGTCGGCATCAACTTTAGTATTAAAGACCCACTTACAAGGGAGAGCCGTCCTATTAGCCGGAAGGTCCATGACAGTCCATGTATGATTCTCCAAAAGCGACTCATACTCGCTATCCATTGCCCTTTTCCACTCTGATGCATTAACACTATTTAAAGCTTGTTGCACAGTTAAAGGGTCTGACTCACGTTCTGGCTCGTTATTTTCTTCATCGTGACACAAATATGTCGTGAGCATATTTTTATCTTTTCTCGGTTGTAGGACTCAGGTAAATTGTGGCGAAACAGGCCCTACTGCGTTTTCTGGGACATAATCGGAGTCCGAATTGTTTGACAACAAACTTTCAAACGAATCGTTACTGCTGTCATTCACATGCTTGTCAATGAAAACTTTATCTTCTTTTTCTCTGTCACTTAATGACATAAGAATAAAATCTTTTTCTACCGTGTCTTCTAAAAAGGTTACATCCCGACTTCTCAATATTTTCCCTTCATTTTTGTCATACAATCTGTATCCTTTTGATTCAAGGCAATAACCGACAAATATGAGTTCTTTTGATTTACTATCCCATTTCAGCCGTTTTTCTTTAGGTATATGCATCGTAACTCTGCAACCAAAGACTCTCATATTACTTAAGTTCGGCTTGACACCAGTCCACATCTCTTCAGGAGTCTTATAACCAATGGACTTAGTGGGAGAGCGGTTGATCACGTACGCAGCTGTAGCGACAGCCTCTGCCCAAAACTTCTTAGGCAATTGAGCATTCACAAGCATACACTTAGCTCGTTCGGTTAGTGTGCGATTCATCCGTTCACTCATGCCATTTTGCTCCGGAGTGTAAGGTATGGTAAGCTGTCTTTTAATACCCGATTCTGTACAGAATTTATTGAATGTTTCATTCACGTACTCCTTTCCATTATCAGAACGTAATGCTGTACTTATTTGTAATGTTAACAATAAAGGAGAAAGATATAATATAAAACAGACATTTCCAGATAAAAATATACCTACATAACACACGACGCACACACATCACACACAAATACGCACAAACACACACACACACACACACACACACACATACACACACACACATACACACCTCACACATACACGCAAACGCTTTTTCGTATGCATATGTATATGTAACATAAATGGGAAGACTGGTCTTCACGACACAGGGAATCCTAGTGTGAAGTCCAGAGTGCTTAATTTCTAATCATATGTACAAGAAGTAAATAAACAATTATGTTTTTTTTTTTTTGAATGTCTTTATTCTCTTGTCCAACTGGTTCTCAACATAAGCTTTAAATTCCTTGAACTTATCAAAGACTTCAGACTTGGAATATATGAAGTAAACAAATACCTTTCGGGAATAGTCGTCCGTGAACGTCACGTAGTATCTGGCACCACCGAGGGACTTTTCTTCCATAGGGCCGCATACATCTGAATGTATTACCTGGAGAAGAGCGGAAGCCCTTGTGCCGACGTTTTTAAAAGGCAGTCTCGTTTGTTTACCTTCCAGACATGTGTTGCAAATCATATTTTCTTTGTTTTTGTTGATGTCCATCTCCACTCCTTCCGTTGTGACATTAAGTCTTTGCAGGTCTGTGTAGTTGAGGTGACCCATCCTCTGATGCCACAAATGAGCTGAAGACAACAAAGCAAACATTTTATTACAGACCACATACAAGTTGTTACGGGCATATCCAGTCATAACGATATTTGAATTTTGATAAATTTCACATCCGTTACCATTAAATTTTACTTTACAGTTATTCTGCGTCATTTGCCTTACAGATAGCAAATTTGCGGCCAATTCGGGGACATACAATACGTTCTTTACCTGTATGGTTCCAAGACATTCATTTTTGTTTGCATCGTACGTTTGAATGTTTACCTTACCACACCCTTCAACCTTCAAGCTTTTATTATCTGCCACCTTGATGTTCGGTACCGGTGCAGGTCCAAGATCGTACATCCAACCCTTGTTGTTGGTCATGTGCATCGCGGCTCCGGAGTCGATGTACCAGCATCCAGCCTCGAGCGCGGACGAAACTGGAAACGCTGCTATAAAACTCGGATTCTCAGAATTAGTTTTATTCAACTTGGCAGTATTACCCTGACTTGAGCCTTGTTTTAGATGACAATATTTGGAGATATGCCCATACCTATTGCATTTATAACAACGGGGACCTTTACTTTGTACCCTATCATTCGGAGGGGCCTTATTGTTCCGTGCACTGTACTTACGGCAATTAGAATAAAACCCTGCAGCGCTCTCACTTTTGACGTCCTGCAGTATCTTTGTTTTCACGTAATCCGTACTTATTTTCACTCCGGAGCTTTCCATCGCCATTATCATGGGCTTATAGGATTCCGGTAGCCCGGCGAGCAGCAGTGTGCCTAGCCACTCGTCGTCGACTATAAACCCTATATTACGAAGCTTGTGAGCACAAGTAATTACTTTATTTACATACACTTCTACGGTGCCGCAGCCATCTAGATCGGTCGTAATCAACTCGCGCAACAGACCTACCTTTCGAGTCAAACCATTGTCGTCGAAAGCCTTACGTAAGTTATACCACACCTCTCGAGCCGATTTGGCTTCCTGCACGTGGATATAATTTACCGGATCCACTAACAATATGATTTTCGACTTGGCCTTTGTATCTTCACTTTTACTAAAAGTCACATAGCTCGTTTCCGTCGTAACAGAACCAATGACCTGCAGGCCTATTCTGTAACTTCGGTTGCTAACTAGAACTGTCATTTTTGAAAGGAACCTAACATCCATTACTGCTATCATGAACGCTGCCGTAACACATAAGATCACTAAACCAGTAATGGATATAAAGTGTCTTTCAAAAATGACAGTTCTAGTTACCAACCGTAGTTAGCGAATAGGCCTGCTGTACTGACTTTGCTATTTCGCTCGAATCATTTTCTATGCATTTCCACAAATCTTCATGCTCGAGGTACGTTTTGACTGCAAAGCTCCAAGTGGCATAATTTTCAAGGCCTAAGAGCTTTTCAATTTGTGCCATTTGGTTACTTGAGCCCATCGTAAAACCTGAAATGCGCTGAGAAAAATATTTGATGGATGTCTGAGTCAGATTCTCGGAGGCTATGCACTAATGGAGGCCGCTAACCTAACCCACTTACATCCGCGAAATTAACCGAGCAAACTAAACTGTTCCTACTTCTACACTAGCGGGGCGTCCTGGGCCCATAACCTGATAACTGAAAGATGGAATTCCTAATAGGTAGAGCTGAGATAAATTAAACAATAAACAGAGCGGCTATATCAGTACAAAGACGTATATTGCAAGTGACGGTTACAGTGACAGAATATACCGTAGACATATATAAACATATAAAATCGCGGAGGTTGTGGTCATTCTTCAACAGGTTTCCCTCGATTTTTATGGGATCCCATCGTAAGGACCTGACTTTGATAACCTTGGGACCACCCCAGGAGTATACTCTATCGAATTTTGAAAATCTGTCCACAATTGGCAGCGTAATCGCGTAACATACACACAAAAAGAACAACATACTGGTCGAATTAATAACCTCCTTTTTGAAGTCGGTTATGTTCATAGGGGGCTGTTCCTTTTTGAAGTCGGTGCTTTATTATGGTCATAGGAGGCCCATTATCCTAATGTGCCCAGGGCCTCTAATAGGTGAAAGACGGCCCTGCTTAGAGACAAGCATTTATAAGAGTTGTTAACTTAACTATTGCCTTTCTAGGTAGTTTTCTGAGTATTACTCCTGTTATTAAATCATAGCCAGGAGATTTTCGCGGGCGGATATTACTTTTGATTTCATTCCAAACTTCTCTCGGGGTAACTAGTTTAAGTTTAACTTGTCCATGCTTGTTTTGTTCTTTTTCAGGTAGATTTACATCTCCATCATTTGGTTGGAATATTGCCCCTAGGTCAGGGATGGGATATGGCGCATGAGGGCCAGGCGCGCCTACGTGCGGTGTCGTAGGCGCGCTAGAACTACACCCGACGAGGAAGCTGAACTTCGTCGGGTGTATGCGGCAGCCAAGAAGGCCCTGCGGAACGAAATCTGCAGGGCCAAAGAGGAGTCCAGGGAGTCGTTTATACGGCTTCTGGATGACGATCCGTGGGGGCGTCCGTACAGGGTGGTGAGGGGGAAATTCAAATCTTTCGCTCCCCCTACCTCCGCTATGGACAGGGGGCTGCTAGATCGGGTGTTGGGAACTCTGTTCCCCGATCCCGGTCCGTTCCAGCCCCCCAGAATGGTCCCCCCGGATACTCTTCCGGTGGAGGTGGCTGCCGCCATCCCTCCTGTGTCGAACGTGGAATTCGACACGGTGAGGGACCGGTTACGGCGCAAAAAGAAAGCGCCGGGACCGGACGGTGTCCCAAGTAGGGTTCTGGCCCTCGCCCTGGGACACCTCGATGAGCGGTTCCGAGCGGTGCTTGACCTATGCATCGCTTCGGGCCGCTTCCCCAGTCGATGGAAAGTAGGCAGGCTCTGCCTGTTAAGGAAGGAGAGCCGCCCCGCGAATTCCCCGACTGGGTATCGGCCGGTGGTGCTGCTCGATGAAGCCGGGAAGTTTTTCGAGAAGATTCTCGCCTCCCGCATCATCGAGCACTTAGAGGACCGGGGGCCGGACTTGGCTAACAACCAGTTCGGCTTCCGCACTGGCCGGTCCACGATGGACGCAGTGGCCCTCCTCAAGGGGTGGACTGAGGGGGCCACAGCTCGTGGGGAGACTGTCGTTGCGGTGTCTCTTGACATCCGCAACGCCTTCAACAGCCTTCCCCATGAGTGCATAAAGGAGGCACTCCGATTCCACCGGGTACCTCCGTACCTCCGCGCCCTCGTGGAGAGCTACCTGGAAGGCAGGTCAGTTCTGTACGAGGGGCCGGACGGTCGCGTCCATACGTGGGCAATGGCGGCAGGTGTACCCCAGGGATCCGTACTAGGTCCTCTACTATGGAACCTGGGGTACAATTGGGTCCTGCGAGGTGGCCTCCTGCCACGAACGGAGGTCGTCTGCTTTGCCGACGACACGCTCGTCGCGGCAAGAGCCAAAACGGGGGAGGAGGCGGCCCACCTTGCATCGGTCTGCACCTCTTTAGTGGTCCGACGCATCCGCCTCCTGGGCTTGGTCGTGGCCCTTGATAAAACGAAGGCCATGAGTTTCCACGCCCACCGGGGCTCCGAGTCCGAGTGGAGGGGGTCCGTATACCGGTCGAGGCGCACCTCAAGTACCTCGGCCTGGTTCTGGACCCCCGATGGAATTTCTAGGAGCACTTCAAGCTCCTCACTCCACGGCTGTGTGCCGCCGCAGCCGCACTCGGACGGGTCCTTCCTAATGTGGGAGGGCCAGGATCGGCGTGCCGTCGACTGTATCACGGGGTAATGCGGTTGATGGCACTTTACGGAGCCCCGGTATGGGCGGAGTGACTCTCCCCCCGAACGGTGGCCCTCTTGCAACGTCCGCAGAGGGTCATAGCAACCCGGGCCGTGCGAGCTTATCGCACGGTCAGCCACGGCGCGGCCTGCGTTCTTGCGGGCCAAACGCCGTGGGATGTCGATGCACGCGTCCATGCAGAAGTGTATCGACATCGGGTTTCCGTCAGAGAACGGGGGGGGACGATCCGCTCCTGAAGAAGTGGAGCGGGTTCGTACCCAGGCGCAGAGGGAGGCTCTGCGTCGATGGGGTGAGGCGCTCGCCTTCCCAGCTGCCGGCCACCGGACGATAGAAGCGATACATCCGGTGTTGGAGGAGTAGGTAGGGCGCCGGCAGGGCAGTCTTTCGTTCCGCATGGTGCAGGTACTGACCGGACATGGTTGTTTTGGCCATTACCTGCACCGATTCGCGCGTCGGGAGGAAACGCCGCAGTGTCATCACTGCGACGCTCCCGACGACACTGCCGAGCACACCCTGTTGGTGTGCCCGGCCTGGCGACGCCAGCGCAGCGAACTCATCGCTGCGCTGGGAGACGGAGACCTCTCGCTGCCGAGCATGGTCGTGGCCATGCTCCGCGGCGGGCCGGAATGGGGGGCTGTCGCCTCCTTCTGCGAGGACGTCATCTTGCAGAAGGAGGCCGCGGAGAGGGAGCGGGAGAATGATCCTCAAGCCGCTCCCATCCGCCGCAGACGGACAGGCAGGCGAAAGCGGGCATTCGCACAAGCGATGCCCGTCTAATGACCCTGCCATGGAGGCCTGCGTGCACGGTTGGCCCCGTGCACGTCGCCGTAAGGCCCTCCGTCTGGGGATTGCCCTTTTGTTCTCAGGCAATCCCCCCTTGGCGATAGCCCGACCAGTTAGGTCGGGCCAGCCCGGGCGCGTTGGTAGTGGTAGTCGCAGTATGGACCCTACCACGCGCGCTCATAAGGGCAGGGAGAACACCGAGGGGTTTAGTGGGTAGGCCCGGCTCTCTGCCGGGAGAGCCCCACACACGCTCGTCGTCTAGCCAACGGCGAGTACGGTGCGGTCACGCATTCCCCTCGGAAAAAAAAAAAAAAAAAAGGGATGTGATATGGCGACCCACGGGCCAAGTTTGGCCCGCGACAAGATTTAATCCGGCCCGCGATCACAACCCAACTGGCAAATTATTGTTGTATAATTGTATGATTGAATATGAAGTCCGAGATCGGTAAAATTATGCACATAAAAAAGTTGACTAATATGTATAGGTATTCAAAGTAATAGGTATTTACAAAGACGCAAACAAAACAACACAAAAGGAATTTTACAATAGATAGATGTCACACAATGACAATTCTAAATCTAAAAAACATAAAGCATGTAGCCTGCTCAGGTATAAAACCTTGACACTCAACACTCCTTCTTAACTGAGACAGAAGAGCCAGTTAAATTCCTCCTAAAACCAGAAACTCTTTTATACACCTTTCATGCTTCTCTCTACAAAGCCCTTTTGTAAGCACATTTGCAGGCATCTCACTTGTTGGCAAATACTTCAATTGTACTAGACCCATTCTTACCTTTTCTCTTATATAATGATGCCTCACATCAATATGTTTGGTTCTTTGATGATGTATTGGATTTTTGGCTATTTGAATTGCAGACTGACTGTCGCTGAACAATTCTACAACTTCATGAATCCCAGTCAACTCTTCTAGAAGAGCAGTTAAGAAAGCTGACTCTCTAAATCCCTCCGAAAGTGCCACATATTCGGCTTCAGCGCTTGAAAGTGCTACTGTCGATTGTTTACGACTTTCCCATGATATAGGCGCTCCTCCATATGTAAACACGAAGCCAGTGTATGATTTTCTATCACACACGTCACCGGCGTGATCTGCATCCACGTAACCAACTAGCTTATTATTTTCTGTCTTTTTGAATGTTAATTTAACTTCTCTGGTCCCATTTAAATACCGAAGCACACGTTTTGCAGCTGCCCAATGTGTTTCATCGTAGCAACTATTGAATTTACTTAAATAGCTGACTGCAAATGCAATGTCCGGTCGTGAGCACACAGCTAGGCACATCAAAGATCCAATAAGCTCTCGGTATGGCAGTTCACTTGATGGAATATGCTTCTCGTCTGGCTTCACAAGCTTAATTCCACTTTCAACAGGAGTCTTCACACTTTTGCAGTCACTCATTCCAAACTTCTTTAGCACTTTTTCAAGATACTCTGTTTGGTTGAGACTAATTGATTCCTGCTGACACTTAATTTTCATTCCCAGAAACAAATTAACTTCACCTATGTCTTTCATTTCGAACCTCTTCTGAAGCTCCTTCTTTACGAACAATCTCTCCTTTTCATCATTCCAGAAAATGAGAATGTCATCAACATAAATTGCAATAAACATCATACAATTTGGTTTCTTTCTAGTATAGACACAAGGTTCTGTTTCGCATCTCTTGAAACCCATTTCCACCAAAACTTTGTTAAGTTTCTCATACCATGCCCTGGGGGACTGCTTTAGACCATAAAGAGCCTTTTTCAGTAGACAGACATGTTTCCTTTTTCCTTGTTCTTCAAAACCTTCAGGTTGTTTCATGTAAACTTTCTCATTTAAGTCTCCATTCAAGAACGCGGTAACAACATCCATCTGATCTACTTTCAGATTATTCTCGACAGCTAGAGCTAAGAGTAGTCTTAGAGTACTGTGACGTACTACTGGTGCAAAAGTATCATTGTAGTTCAATCCTTTTATTTGCGTAAAACCTCTGGCTACAAGTCTTGCTTTATATCTTATCTTCCCCGGCTCTTTTTTGATTTTAAATATCCATTTAGAATCAACAAAGCGTCCATTTGCTCTTTCTACTAACTCCCAAGTTTGGTTTTTCTTTAAAGCATCAAGCTCTTCTTGAATAGCTTTTATCCACTTATTTTTATCAGGCCTAGACATAGCTTCTTCAATGGTTATTGGATCATCCATCATATCCTCTTCTGCATAATAGAGAATATAATCTTCATAGCTTTTAGGTTTCCTCTCTCGAAGTGGATATCTTCTTTCCATAATAGTGGTTTCCAATCTTGGTACAGAACGCTCTTGTACCTCTGATTCAGGAACTTCCACTTCCCTAGTTGAACCTTCCTCTTCAACTATGTTTTCATCGCATTGTTGGTCGGAAACATCTTGACAGTCGAAAAATTGATCATTTTCTCTACACAGTTCTTGTTGTTGCACACATTGATTCTCAGTTGTAGCATTATCTTCTCGGATTATTATTGGTTTCTCACAACTATGGACTAATGGTACTACTTCGACAACATCATTAGTGTCGTTTGCATGAACTCTGAATTGATTTTCAAAGAAAACAACATCTCTTGCTTTATGTAGTTTGTGCGTCACGGGATCTATAAGTCGATAGCCTTTTGTTGTTTCGCAATAACCAACAAACAGCAGTTCTTTGCTCTTTGCATCAAACTTCTTCCGTTTCTGTTTTGGAACATGCATAAACGCGCGGCAACCAAAAATTTTCAAATGACTAAGATCTACTTTTTTCTTCGACCATATTTCTTCAGGTGTCTTTCCTTTTACAGCTCGCGTAGGACATTTATTTTTCAAATAAACCGACGTATTGACCGCTTCAGCCCAATATCTCTTGCTAAGTTTCGCTTCTTCAAGCATACTTCTAGCTCGTTCTACAATTGAACGATTTGCCCTCTCACTCACGCCATTTTGTTGCGGTGTATATTCCACAGTTAGCTGGTGAACAATACCATTATTCCGCAAAAAAGTATTTACACGTTCATTGACGTAATCAGTTGCATTATCAGTTCGAAGCGTCTTAAGCTTTTTACCAGTCTGATTTTCGGCAAGCGTCTTAAACTCAACCAACTTGGAGTAAACCTCACTTTTGTTTCGCAAAAAATAAACAAACGTTTTTCTCGATTTATCGTCAATGAATGTTAGAAAATATCTGTACCCTGTAAATGAAGTAGTTTCCATTGGACCACAAACATCGCTGTGTACTAGTTCAAGAATGTCAGTAGCACGCGTACTCTTTTGTTTCGGAAAAGGTAATGTAGGTTGCTTACCTTTTAAGCACGACTCACATTGTACTGCGTTAGGTTCCTTGAAACTTACACCTTTGGCTAGTTTGTCACGTAGTATTTTCATGTTGACAAGTCCCAAATGTCCAAATCTGCGGTGCCATAGTTGGAATTCATCATCGGCGTTAGTCTTTAGAGCTGAAAACATATGATGATTAGATGCGGGTTTCACTACATAAATCCCTTTCTCTTCCTTACATACCAACTCTACCTTACCATTTACCTGACATTTCTCAGCTTTGTACAACTCACAACCTCTTTTCGAAAAAACTACCACAAAATCACGTTTCACTAACATACTTACACTTAATAGATTCGCAGCTAACTTCGGAACGTAGACAGCTCCTTTCACACTTACATCCAAATCCTCTGAACAGACGTCACCTCGACCTTCACCTTCCACCCTATTCCCATTCGCGCAGGATATTTGAACTGGCTCTTTTAACTTGACAAAATTATTTAGCCAATCTTTCCTATTTGTCATATGAAATGACGCTCCGGAATCCAAAATCCACTCTTGCGAAGCAGTATTATAGGTATGAAGTGCCGTATGTGTAGTGTGAGCTTGACAGTTATGCTTCTTGGGACAAAAACGGGCTTTATGTCCTTCTCCACAAACATAACATTCTATTTTCTTAATAGCTGTCTTTCTTCTGTCTTTTTCCTTTGCTTTGTTACTGCTTTTCTTCCTTAAAGCACTCAAAGCATTTTGCGACGAATCCATAGACGAAGAAACTTCTATTTGTAACAATTTTGTTTTAACGTAATCGGTTGATATCGTTATATTGCTATTTTCAATAGCCATTCTCATTGGCTCGTACTGTTCTCCCAGTCCCTGCAACATGAGTGCAGCCAGCAGCTCATCGTCAACTTCCTTTCCCATGTCCGCCAGCTGGTTGGCTAATGACATTATTTCTGTGACATAATCCCTTGGACTGTTGTACATACTAAGCCTTTGACTAACAAGCCGTCCTAGTAATCGGCATCTATTGTTAACACCACGATCTTCAAATGCATCTCTCAAAGCATTCCACGTCTCCTTAGCAGTGGTTGCTTTTTTAACATGCACCAAACAGTTCGGCTTCACTAGAAGCAGTACTTTTGCTCGTACCTTTCTGTCAATTTTAAGATCAGCAGCATTCGATGGCGTCTCTTCTATATAATCCCAAAGATCTTCAGTTACTAGGTAAAGTTCCACTTGTACCTTCCATGTTGCATAGTTCGATGCACCATCAAGCTTCTCTATACCCATGTATAACCCACTAGATCCTTGTGTAGCATGCGGAGCACTCGCGTCACCCGCTGCACTACTTCGAATATTTTCCATATTTTACTCAATCCGTAAACTCTGCTACCATGTTGTATAATTGTATGATTGAATATGAAGTCCGAGATCGGTAAAATTATGCACATAAAAAAGTTGACTAATATGTATAGGTATTCAAAGTAATAGGTATTTACAAAGACGCAAACAAAACAACACAAAAGGAATTTTACAATAGATAGATGTCACACAATGACAATTCTAAATCTAAAAAACATAAAGCATGTAGAGTTCTGCCTCAGGTATAAAACCTTGACACTCAACAATTATCACACATTTTTTTAATAGGGAAATGTGAATACACATCTGTATTGCGAATGAGTATATGCATGCCACCTCTCCGACGCATCAAAGGATTACCGCGTTAAGAACGTGTAACTTACTTTCGTATTTCTCACTTCGAATTAATTGTATTTAATATTTTGTCGCCTGTGAACCCGCCGCCGCGCGCGCGCACCTGTTGTCAATAACTTGCCGACAACCGAGGCGGCACATCTAAATAGCGGAAAAATATAAATAGCGGATTATTTATTTAATATTTTGTGACCTTTGAACCTGCCACTGCGCGCACGTGTCTATTGTTAATAATCTACCGACAAAGGAGACGGCGCATCTCAATCGATTTAATATTGAATTTAGAGATAATTTTTGTGGAGTATAAATAGCGGAGTCACTAATTTAATAAAACATTACTATCGGAGCGCTTGTTTAATTCAGACGAACGCTGGGTGGAAGGTGCCTACAATACAAATTACCTTTGTCATAATAATAGTCTGTGATAATAGTTTGTATTACTCACGAATAAGTTTAAATTAAAATATTACCATGAACAAAAAAAGAAAAGTCGACAGTGAGTGCCGATCATTTAAGAACGAATGGACCCAAAAATATTGTTTCATCTTGTTTCAAGGTAAACCTTTGTGTCTTATTTGCAACGAAACTATTGCCGTTATCAAAGAGTTTAACATACAGCGACACTTCAAAACAAAACATGGTTCCTCACTGTATGCTTCTCTCAGCGATGAAGAGATAACATCCAAAGTTGAATCGTTATCAAAGCAGCTTCGATGTCAGCAAGGTTTATTTATGCAACAGGATGTTTCTTCAAAAGCTATCACTAAAGTTAGCTACATGATCGCTTACAAAATTGCGAAATCCAATAAAACATTTGGTGAAGGCGAATTTGTAAAGGATTGTTTGCAAACTGTGACTGATGTTTTATGCTCGGATAAAAAGAAACTTTTTGAATCAATAAGTCTATCACGCCGTACCATAACTTCGAGAACGTGTTTGTTACTGATTTGCTCGGATATTTAAACAAATTAAATAAAAGTATCCAAGGCAAAAATAATTTCCTTGATGACACATGGGCACAAATAAAAGCATTCAAGTTAAAATTACGCTTGTTTTCAACACAAATATCGCAAGGAAATCTTGTTCACTTTCCTAAGCTACAAACAGTTACTGAGTTGCCCATAGAAAAGAATAATATTTACGTTAGCCAACTAAATCGCTTGGAAAATGAATTTAACGTGAGATTTGAAGATTTTAAAAGGATAGAAAGCGATTTACAAATATATTCGTCGCCATTCGCTGTTAATTGCGAACAGATAGCCGCCGATTATCAACTTGAAATCATTGAGCTACAATGTAATGAAACATTAAAGCAGCTCTAACAATAATACAAAGCTTGACTTCTACAAAAATCTACCAAAATCTAGGTTTCTCAATTTAATTTGACACGCTCAGAAAATTATTTCTATGTTCGGGTCTTCATATATCTGCGAGCAAGTATTTTCTTCAATGAATATTCGTAAAAACCAACTAAGAAACAGGATGTCTGACCATCATCTCGAGTGTGTTTTGAGACTTACCTCAAGTAACATGGAGCCTAATTTCGACGCCTTAATTAATGAACAGTCAAAATTTCATCTGTCACACCAACCTAGCACATTAAACAATAATTAACATCAAACATGAATTTATTTTTGTCGTCTACTTGATTATAATAATAAATCCTTCTTGGCCCGCGAAAATGTTGTAATTATTTTATATGGCCCTTCTCCAAATCTATTTCCCCATCCCTGCTCTAGGTGATTTGCAAACGTTTTAGCCTTTTGTTCGTTGTTTTTTGCCCAGACACCAGTGCTGACTTTTATTGACGGAGAGTGCACAATTGGTTTCTTCGGAATTTTCGCTGCTTTCCATAGTGCATAGTTGCTACTGCTGTCAGCTGTAAGTCTCTGCAAGTAGTTGTGTGTAGTTTCGTCGTTATACGTCTGGATCATTTTGCTTAATTTCTTTGTCATGTTATTTAGCTTTCTTTTGTCTTCAGGGTCCCTAGATTGTTTCCAAGGTCTCCTCTGCTTTCTTTTCTTTGTGACAAGGTTTAATATCTCAGATGGATAAGATTTTCTTTCTGACACTATTTTTATTTTTGGAGTGTTGCTCCATGCGACGTATTGAATATTTTTTATTAATTGCTCTACCTCGTCATCTAACTGTTTCTTAGTTTTCAAGGGCACTTTAAGATCTATGCGGTTGTCTAGTTCGATTTCAAAGCTCTTCCAATCAGTAAATCTGTTGACAAGAGTCAGTGTTTTCTCAGTAAACTGCACTTTTTCTCTTATTTCGAGACAAACTGGCGAGTGATCTGAGCTAAGATCAAAACTTTGTTGTGCTCGTAAGTAGGTAGGGCTTATATACGATATACGTATATAAGCCCTACCTACTTATACGTTCTTATATACGAAGAAGTCTATCAAGTCCGGTATCTTCTTTGGGTCTGTTGACCAATTTGTTGGTTTTCCTGCAGATATTGCAGCAGCCTTTATTTCTTTTATGGCACTTAGTAGTTGCCTTCCTTTATTGTTAGTTAGTCGGGAGCCCCAATAAGTGTTTTTAGCGTTGAAATCTCCTCCAACTACAAATCTATCTCCAAGGGTATCTAAATAACTTTTGTATTGATGTTTCTTTAAATTGTGGCGAGGTGGGCAGTAAATTGAAGATACTATTAGGGATGATCTCTTTGTTTTGATTCTTATTGCGACGGCTTGAATTTCCTCTGTTTCACATTTGGAGTCTTCATAGTGTTTAAGCCTTTCTTTGACAATAACAGCACTTCTAGCATGAGCTGTATTGTCTGGTCTGGGTGAAGAGCATAATATACTTTGTACCCCCTGAACATGACAAAGGAATGATTTGTGAAGTGTGTTTCGGGTACTAAGCATATGTCTATGTTATTGTTGTCTAGGGCTAACTGTAATTCATTTACATGATTCATTAACCCATTTGCGTTCCAGGTTAAAATGTTTATGGTGGTACTATCCATTATCCATCCATCCATCCATTATTTTAAAAATAGCGGCAACTGAATGTTTTGAAAATAAATATGTAGGGAAAAAGCGACATATTGCAGGGTGGAATAAGTATGTAAAAAGTGCACATGCGGAGGCCAGGCTTTGCTAGCAAATGTGGTTGTTGTATGGAAAGCCGCAAATAGGTACAATCTACACTAACATGAAAGAAAGCAGACAAAAATTTAAATCTAGGTTAAAGTGGTGCCAAGAGAATGTTCAACAATTAAAAATTACTTCTAGCTAGCTGAATTTCATAAAGATTTTTCGAATTTGATAAAGACTTTTCAGAATTTTGGAAAATGACAAATATAATGAATCCAAAGCCTGGGCTATCTGTGAATATCGGAGGCCTTAACAATCCTTGTACTATTGCTAATCTATTCAGGGAACACTTTAGGGTGTCTCCATCTAAGGCAGATCATGAGATTTCCGAGGGCAACACTGAGATGCAAACTGGCTTGGTTCCTATGCTTTTTAGTGCTAAAGACATTAATTTTGTAATTAGAAACATGTCACGGGGTAAGTCGCCTGGCCATGATGCGCTCAGTGTTGAGCATCTTAGGTATGCAGGAGTTCATTTACCTAGGGTTTTGTGTATGTTATTTAATTTTTGTATCAGTCACTTCTACCTCCCTGACGAAATGATTAAAACTATTGTGATACCAATAACAAAGAATAAGAATGGTGATCCCTCAGATATAAACAACTACAGGCCTATATCTCTAGCCACTATCACCGCCAAGGTGTTGGACAGTCTGCTGGATACACATCTTAGAAAGCATGTAAGTTTGCACGGCGGCCAGTTTGGATTCAGACCTCGGTTGTCCACTGAAGCTGCCATCTTATCTCTCAAGCAGACTGTCCGATACTATACGGACAGAAAGACGCCGGTGTATGCCTGTTTTCTTGACATGTCAAAGGCCTTTGATCTTGTGTCTTATGATGTACTATGGCCGAAATTGACAATAGAAACTAAGCTACCTGTAGAGTTTATATCCATTTTTAGTACTGGTACGCTAGGCAGACTAACTATGTTAAGTGGGCTGGCTCTCTATCAGAGGCTTACAGGCTGGAATGCGGGGTGAGGCAGGGCGGTATAAGTTCACCTACAATTTTTAATCTGTACATAAACGGCCTTATTGAGGAGCTCAGCAACACGAAAGTAGGTTGCTCAGTAGATGGTAGGGTAATTAATAATATAAGTTACGCAGATGATATGGTGTTGCTGTGCCCCTCAATGGCGGTCGTTAAGAACCTGTTAAAAATATGTGAAAGGTACGTGGAGGCTCATGGGCTTAGGTATAATGCCAAAAAAAGTGAGATTATGTTATTCAAGGCCCGCACAAAAACTTACACGATTCCAGAGATTACGGGCACTGCGTTGCAGAAAGTAACTAAATTTAATTACCTAGGTCACTGGGTTACCGAAGACCTGAGTGACGACTTAGACATGGAGCGAGAACGCAGGGCGTTGGCGGTGAGGTGTAACATGTTGGCCAGTAGGTTTGCACGTAGCTCTTGTGATGTAAAAGTCACATTATTTAAAGCTTACTGCCAATCGTTTTACACATGCAGCCTTTGGACAAGGTTTACACAAAAAGCCTACAACGCTCTGCGAGTGCAATATAATAATGGGTTCAGGCTGCTCCTGGGGCTGCCACGCTACTGCAGCGCTTCGGGGATGTTCACGGAAGCGCGAGTAGACTGCTTTCGAGCCATAATGCGCAAAAGAATCGCATCCCTGATGAGCAGAGTGCGGGGCAGCACCAACAGCATCTTGAACACTGTAGGTCTGAGAGTAGACAGCTCTATGCTTTGTTATTGGGTTGGTGCGCACCTGATACCGCATTCGCGAAGCATACGTTGAGTGAAGGTGAAGCGTTCAGTTTCCTTTTTTTCTCTACATTTCACCCTAATCCACTCTGTCTCCCGGGCCAGGACGTCTACTATGAAATGTTCGTCCGTAATTTCGGGCCCGTCCGTAACTCGAACGAAGTACGTGACTCGTAGCTACCACGAACTATTTTCGGATTCGTAGGTTTAGTACGGACGCATTGACAAGTTACGTGAACGAATGATTGAAAAAGGTAGTAGAAAAATAATTAAAATTATTTGTATTTTAACAGTTTTGATTTAATAAACTACAGTAATGATTAGCGGTAAGCTGGGTATGTTATTCAAACTGCCAATTTTTAACAAAAACATTTTGTTATTACACTTTAACGCGCCATGACAGCCCGGGCTCTTAGTCTGTGGCAAAGTGGCCGCCGGCAAGTGATAAACCAACCTAATCTAGAATGTCACGTTCCACTAATAACATTTTGATGTTAAGGGGATATTTCCTGCTGCAGCATTATACACCTAAATAGCTTTTGCTGCTTTTGTTTATTTACGTTTTTTGTGATTACATTTTTAAGTGTTTCGGAGTTATTTTTTGCTTTTGTTCACATGAAGTTATAGTATACTTTCAAGTGTTTCCTACGACTCGCACCTCGCACTGAATTTAAGTTGAATGCCATAACTTCAACAAATATTATATAGTTAACTTATTATACTTAAGTACACCTTCTTAGTAGTCATATAAAACCCAAACTGATGTAAAATTGACAATAACTCACTTATTTCTGGATTAAAATGTTAATCCGAAAATCTTACGGTAGCACTTGAGTTCTCGTGAGAAGTTAGGTTAAACGCCCGAAAATCTGTATGTCAAAATCCAATTTTCGTGTCGGGTTCGGGTAATCATAGTAAGCTATCCGTAACAGCAAACGTCAAACTCCGATTTCGTTCCGTTGACGGGCCCGTAGTATTTTTGTGGTAAGAAACAGCCCGAAATTACGGAGTTCGTTCGGGTTTCGTGTGTTCATTGTAGACCCCCAGTTCCTCATTATCAGTGTAGTATTCAACACACGGAGGCGTGGTCTCCGTGTTGCTAGTTCTTGCTTTAGATGAGATAGACTCTGCATTTTTAAGTTGCTGTTGCAGATTTTCATTTTGTTGCTGGAGGTCTTTGACGAGGCTTTCCAGTTTTTTTCGCTCCTCTTGTTCATCCAGTAGGCGGTCATATAGATATGCGCTCCGTTTCAGTAGTGAGCTTTATCGGTTTAGGTTCCATTTTGTGTTGAGTATCGGATTGTTCCGGAGTCTTTAATATTAAACCATTGTTAAATATTATTACATATTTTTATTGGACATTATTTCATCAGAAAACATCGTATTTAGATAATAAAAAATTCCAATTGACATTGACAACGTAACAGTAAAACATTCATAATAAACATAAATCTTATTATTTAACAATTAAAACCTCTTTGGGTGAACGAACATTGACTCCAACACTCTCCCTCAATGTTTGCTCTTACCCAAGTCTCTTAAATTTAACAAATGAAAAAATTAAAATACTTATCATCTGCTAAAGGTTTTGTTAGAACATCAGCAATTTGACTCGTGGTTGGAATGTATTCGACAGTTATCACATCCTCCTCTATTTTTTTTTGTTTTATAAAATTAAACTTAACATCCACATGTTTTAAACGTTTTTGATCCGGATTCGTAACAGTTTTCATCGTAGTTTGGTTATCCTCAAATATTATAACATTTTTTATCATAATATCAAAATCGGACACCAATTTAAATAACCAACAGGCTTCAACTGAAGCTTCACATAATGAAATATGCTCTGCCTCAGTTGTACTTAGAGTCACCGTGCTCTGTTTCTTTGACCTCTAAGTAATTGTATTACCAAACAAGGATGCTTCAGACAATTGATCTTAATAAATCAGAAATCTGAGGTCACAAGGATGCTTCAGACAAATTAGCTGGTCCCAATGATATTCCCCCCATCTTGGTCAAAGAGTGTGCTGTAAGTCTTTCGATCCCGCTGACAATATTATTTAGAAGGTCGTTGCAAGAGGGTATTGTTCCTGATATCTGGAAATCAGCATGTATAACACCTATACATAAAAAAGGGCCAAAAAACAACATTGAGTACTACCGGCCTATATCCAAATTGAGCATTTTCGCAAAAATTTTAGAACGCTTAGTCTATAATAAAGTATGCCCTGCGCTAAAACATACCCTCTCGCAACATCAACACGGTTTCATAAAGGGACGATCCACCACCTCGAACCTAATTGTATGTAGCGATTTTTTGTCTCGGCATATGTCGGAACCGGCTCAGGTTGATGTAGTATATTCCGTATCATCCCAGTGATCCATTTTTGGATCGGTTAATTTATTATTTTTTTATTAAATCTACATGAACGCATTTATTGTTTTTTCTTTATAGTGGCAGCACTGACAATTCTACCGCTTTAATTAATCTGTCAGATTTTCGTTTGGGCGCGCAATATGTGCAATTCTACAAGCTAATTTTTATTGATATTCATGAAAAAAATGTCTAATCGGCAAATGTAAATATTTAAAATTTCTAATATGTTAACAGTTTTTGTTATATCGTGTTTTTGTGAGCGATATATTCAGGAAGCATATAATAATACAGTGAAATGTAAATGTAGGGTAATCACATTAATTTTTTTCATTTAAATAGACCGATCCAATATTGGATCAGTAGGAAAATATGGAAATGGTACATTATATGAAATTATATAATGTTAACTAATTATTGTTCATTTATTATGTTTAAAGATTGTCGGTAAATGAGATAATATCGTATTTAGAAGAAGACGATGACGTGTTGTCTGCAGATATTTACATAACACCCCCAGATAATTACGATATAAGTACCTTAAATAAATAAGATTCTATACAAAAACCTTTCATTCTTTACAATGATCTTCCTAGGTGGTGCGCAATTAATACAGTGGCATATCTTCCTACTGGTCCATTTTTGGATCGGTACTGAAACTGAAAGACAGGAAACTGAATTTTTTTTCTGATGGTCATTTTTATTCAATGGGTTACTAACATGTATTATTATAAGTTTCGTTCAAATTGGATCAGTTTTTAGATGCTTGGGATGATACGGGATATACGAACTACAGTAAGGCGTTTGATAGGATTGACCACCAAATTCTACTTCAAAAGCTCCTAGCGGCAGGGATCAGAGGGGATCTCTTTAGATGGTTCATTTCATACATACGAAATCGATCGCAAACTGTAGTTTTGAATGGCTATTCTTCCTCGGGACTTACTATTCCATCCTACTTAATAATGAGCTGATTGATAATAGCACTACTTTAAACCTTAGTGGTTTCTCAGTGTTATTTCATAATCTATTGTGTAATAATTGTGTATAAATAAATAAAAAAATTAATCTGGTGTGCCGCAGGGGTCACTGTTGGGACCACTTCTCTTCATGATTTTTATAAATGACGTAGAGCATATATTTCAATATTCAAAAATTTTACTTTACGCTGATGATATGAAGATTATGTATCCTATTAGAACAATAAAAGACTCAACTGATTTACAAAGTGATCTAGATCGCCTCCAAAATTACTGTGATAAAAATAAGCTTGACTTTAATGTATCTAAATGTTATGCCTGTTCCTTTTCCCGTAAACCATAGCCACTTTTTTATGATTACAAACTTAAGAGTACTATATTATCCAGAGTTTCCTCAGTCAAAGACTTAGGAATAACATTTGACTTTAAATTACTGTTTGATGAGCACATTAACGAGATTATTAAAAGAGCTTCTAAAGCACTGGGTTTTGTTTTAAGAATCTCTGCTGAGTTTAAGCATGTCAAAACATTGAAAATGTTGTACTGTGCATACGTTAGAAGCCTTTTAGAGTATGTCTCTCAGGTTTGGAACCCAGTTTACAATGTGTACATATCCCGTATCGAAGCTATTCAGAAGAGATTTCTTAGATACTTGCAATTTCGAGTAAAAGCATACATGCCAGACTATAGCACCAGATGTAAAAAAAATATTTTTCTGCCGTTATCCGAAAGAAGACGTGTAGCTGACTTAACATATCTCTTTAAGATAATTAACGGTAAGATCGATTACCCTGAACTGCTTGGACAGCTCGGCTTTCGCACTCCGATACTGCTAAGAAGGAAGCATGCATTGTTAAGTGTTCCTGGCGCAAATTCCAAATACAGGCAAAATAATTTTATTTCCCGGGTAAGCAGATTTTACAACAAACTATCCTCAGAGCAGGATGATTTGGATTTGATTTGTTCATCACCAAGTATGCTAAAAAGACTTGTTAATGCTTCATTTTTTGCAACTTGATTCGATCTTTTGACTGCGAGCTGTTTTAGTTATGTTTCTTGTAATCTTAGTTTTAAATTTCATTGTTATTACTTACATATATGTGAAAACTTGTAATTGGCCATCAGCAAATTTATTTATTTACTATGATTTAAGCTAGCTGTAAGTTTCCCTAATAAATATAAATAAATAAAAATAAATAAATAAACAATTTTAACATATAGCCACTAGTGGAACGCCTATCACTATCTCTAGCAAAGTCTGCGTCTGCATAATCAATCACTTTTTCACAATCGGTTTTTGTATACACTAAGTTAAAGCAGATACTCGTAGTTTGTTTGACATAACATAGGACACGCTTCAAAGCTTGCCATAATTTTAATGTAGGTTTTCACTGAAAACGACTTAAATATGAGACGGCTGTGGCCAAGTCTGGTTTACTGCTAACCATAACATACATTAATGACCCTATTAACGATCTACATTGGTACTCTAGCTAGAGTCATGTCATGTCTTCAAAGTCCAGTTTAAAATTTTATTCCATGGGTGTATTAGCACCTTTGCAACTGTCCATGTTATACTTGCTTAGAACATTCTGTAAATATTTAGTTTGATTTATAGCAATACCGTTTTGAATGAAAATACCAAGATAGTTAAATTACTGTTACCTAAGTCTTTCATTTTGAAATTAGTGTTTAAGTATACTTTAACCTGTGTAATTTGTTCATCACTAGGTCCAAAAATAAGCAGATCATCAACATAAAGAATTATATATATGTCGCCGCAGCGAAATACGTTGATTGCAAAAATAACGCTTTATTTAAAATAATTATTGTAATTTAATTAAATCTTTCCTAAAACATCGAATTGTAATAATATTGATTGGTTTTGTTGTTGATTTCAAATATGAAAAAGCTATTTTGATCTTCTATCTGTAAAAAAAACATTCAAGACAGTATCTTATTAAAAATATGTTAACAAAATAATCATTGTTAGTAAATCAATTGCAATTTTATCCAAAATTATCACTTAATATGATTTTTACTGAATTTCATCCCGTCAAATTACATTGTAATGAAAAGTTGAGTGTTGTTTTGATGTGCAAGTTATTTGGTGTTACAACGTAAGTTTATTTAAAAATTATTTGGCATCAACTATTAAAAAGATAAGCTTAAATAATTAAAATAAGAATTACTGTAGTGTTTTATAATTTTATTACTGTTGCTTGATGTTTTTGTTGCTAATACTTCCGGCGTTTGCCATACCACGCGGTCCGGCGAGACAGCATGGTAAGGCAAGCTAATACGGCACTCACTTTTCACCGAGAAGCCGAGTTGGACGCATTGTAAGTGAAATCTATGTTAGACCTGTGTAATAATTTGAAATAGAATTAAAAAGTAATAGTAATTGCTTTATTTAGTTTCTTTTCATTTGTGATCTTACCAAGACATTTTCACGTAATTGTAAAACCCCGAGTGTTTCATGGTTGTTTCTATCTTTCTATTCTTTAAGTAATAATTAAAATTATAAAATAGTTTTTGAGAGATGTAGGCTGTCCCTTAACCCAATATATAAATAGGTAGGACTGTTTAGATTTGACATCAGAAGTGGGATCGCCCCAGCGATCCCCTATCTGCCCCGGTCAATTATTATGATTTCAGATTTGAACCTGACACACTAAGAAGATCCTGAAGATAATCTCTAAGCCCCGTGCATCATGAGTGACCAAGACCCGAAAACTTCAGTGGCAAACACTTCGAATAGGAGTACACCGGAGCCTGCTGCGTCGACGGATACCACGAGGGAACCTTGCGTCGCAGGCGCGGGCCACACATGTGCACAGTTGGAGCATACGTTGGTATCACAGCATGGGGGTAACGTACCATCTAATTTCTATTCGCAAATGATAACAATGATGCAAGCTATGAGCGAACGACTTCTAAGCCATCAACAAAACGATAAAGTTAGAATAACTGACATTTTTCTACCTTCATATGACCCAGATGGTAGCGTTGGAGTTCGCGAATGGTGCGATCATATTACCATAGCCAAAAATACCTATCAATTAACTGATTATGAATTACGCATGAAAGTGACTAGTCTACTGAAAGGACGCGCGAAGATGTGGGCTGATAATTGGCTCGTAACAACGACCACGTGGGACGAGCTACGTCAAAATATTATAACTACATTCGAACCCGAAAGCCGTTACTTCCGAGACGTATTGAGGTTCAGAGAACATACCTTCGATCATTCAAAAGATATTGCGGAATTTTTAACACAATCATGGATATTGTGGAGACGTCTAACAAGAGATAAGCTTGACAACTGCGATGCAGTCGAGGCAGTGATCGGAACAATTAGTGACGAACGCCTCAGAATAGAGTTAATGAATGCCAGAGCTACTTCAGTGCCAGAATTAATATCCGTTGCATCTTCTATTCGAACCAAGCGTTCTAATCAACTTCTTTCCAGTCAACCACCCAATAAACGTGCTAAATATTCTATTCCTAATCAAACAAGCCCCCAGTACTGTAGTCATTGTAGAAAGTTGGGTCACACTTTTAACAACTGTCGTAATAGAAACATCACTAGTGCCAACGGCCCATCTGTTGAAAAACCATCAGTTACACAATCTGCCTCTTCAACCAGGCCTAGTGATAAGTACTGTACATTTTGCTCTAAGTCTGGTCATACCTATGATACTTGTTATCGTCGAGAAAAACATATAAGCTCTAACGTAAATTCACTGACCAATAATTATAGCAATTCATGCTTAAATAAAATGCAAATAAAAATTGGTGATATTATAATAAACGCCGTTTTCGATAGTGGCGCCGAATGTTCTGTAATGCGCGAATCTATAGCAAACAAATTACCAGGGCGTAGGTGTCATTCCGCTAATTACTTGCGTGGTATAGGGCATTTTCCGGTTATTTCCTTGAGCACATTAACAGCCATTTGTTCTATTAATGACATTAACGTAGAAATAGTTTTCTATATCTTACCAGATTTTGAAATGACAACAGATGTTCTCATAGGCGTGAACATACTTCATGATACCGGTTTAAGCGTTGTTGTATCCAAAAATAGTGCAATATTGTACTCTCACCCTAAAGTAATGCATATGCGATCTTCACCAAACCCTTTATTTGACAAAATAAATCACGATTTAAATGACAAAGCTCAAATTGAACAACTTTTAAATCTCCTCAATAAATACTCCGATTTATTTACACGAGGATTTGGGAAATCTAGAGTCAATACTGGAGTGTTAGAAATTCGCTTGAAAAACAAAGATAAGTTTGTAGAACGAAGACCTTATAGATTAAGCCCTGTTGAGCGCGAGAAAGTTAAGGCTATAATAAAAGAATTAATAGATCATAATATCGTACGTGAAAGCAAATCTCCATATTCCAGTCCGATTATTTTAGTAAAGAAGAAAAATGGTGAAGACCGCATGTGCGTTGATTATAGGGAACTTAACGCAAATACCATCCGTGATCACTATCCCCTGCCACTTATAGCTGATCAAATTGATCAATTAGCTGGTGGTCAATATTACTCTTCTCTCGATATGGCCTCTGGTTTTCACCAGATACTCATATCTGAGGACTCTATCGAGAAAACTGCCTTTATTACACCGGATGGACTCTATGAATATCTCACCATGCCCTTTGGCCTTTGTAACGCACCATCCGTATACCAAAGATGCATTAATCGTGCGTTAGGGACTCTTTTAAACCCTGGTAGTGTAAGCAAAGAAAGTAACGATAGCGTGGCCCAAGTTTACATTGATGACGTCATCAGCAAATGTCGGGATTTCCCTACGGGACTTACTAATCTTGAGAAAATCTTGATAGCTCTACGAGAAGCGGGTTTCTCTATCAATATTGACAAGTGCCTGTTCTTTAAACGTTCTATAGAGTATCTTGGCAATATTATAGAAAACGGCCAAGTCCGTCCAAGTCCCAAAAAGACCGAAGCCCTGCTTAAAGCGCCTATACCAAGTACTGTTAAGCAGGTTCGGCAGTTTAATGGCTTGGCGGGCTATTTCCGTCGCTTTATCCCAGATTTCGCTCGAACGATGACTCCTCTCTATGACTTAACTAAACAAGGTACACGGTGGCAATGGTCTCATGCTCATGAACAGGCACGTCAAAAAATTATTCACCATCTAACTTCCTCTCCTGTATTAACAATATTCCAAGAAGGACAGCCTATAGAGCTCTTTACAGATGCAAGTAGTCTTGGATTTGGGGCTATTTTATTTCAAATCATTAATGGA
Source organism: Schoenobius gigantellus (assembly GCA_963935595.1). Taxonomy (NCBI): domain Eukaryota; kingdom Metazoa; phylum Arthropoda; class Insecta; order Lepidoptera; family Crambidae; genus Schoenobius; species Schoenobius gigantellus. The sequence continues at coordinate 39,124,477 of OZ012541.1, read as the reverse complement.
AAACAACACGTTATAGCGTACTTCAGTATGCGAACAACAGAAATCGAAAGTAGGTATCATTCCTATGAGTTGGAAACTCTAGCAGTTGTTCGTGCTATTAAACACTTTCGCCATTTTCTATACGGACGGAAATTTAAAGTGATCACTGACTGCAATGCATTGAAGGCCTCAAAACATAAAAGAGATCTGCTACCGCGGATACACAGATGGTGGGCATACCTACAAAATTTCGAGTTTGAAATAGAATACAGGAAAGGCGAGCGGATGCAACACGCAGACTTTTTTAGCCGAAACCCAGATTCTTTGATAGTCAATGTCATGGCGAATAATTTAGAGTGGCTGAACATAGAGCAAAGACGAGACGCTGTACTAAGACCCATCATAGACTCTATACACAATGGAGATCAGGTACCTGGCTACATCCTTGAAGACAATGTCCTGAAACTCGAGAAAAACGATTCGTTATTAGGATCCCAAAAGCTAATTGTAGTACCGAAGGCATTTCAATGGAGTCTTATAAATACTTTCCATAATTCGTTAAAGCATACAGGCTGGGAAAAGACTCTACATAAAATAAAAGAAAGCTATTATTTTGAGAGAATGAACTCCATCGTTCGCGACTTCGTGGATAATTGTATTGTTTGTCGAACGTCGAAACAAACATCAGGAGCAACTCAGGTTCGATTGCATCCTATAAATAAACCGACGGTACCATTTGAAGTAATACATATGGATATTACCGGCAAACTTGGTAATCCAAATGAACAAGAATATGTTATAGTCATTATTGATTCTTTTACGAAGTATGTTCTACTTCGCCATACAAATAATAAAAGTCAGCATAGTACACTTGCTGCTTTGAAACATCTCATTCATCTTTTTGGCACACCCCGACAAATCATAGTAGACGGTGGTAGAGAATTTTTAGGCGAATTTAAAAACTACTGTGATCGATTTGGCATCGAAATCCATGCTATTTCTCCAGGTGTCAGTAGAGCCAATGGTCAAGTCGAAAGAGTAATGGCCACTTTAAAAAATGGACTCATTATGATAAAAAACTATGAAACACCGGACTGGCACACTGCCCTGGAAAGCCTTCAGCTTGCTCTGAATTGTACCGTACACCGAACCACAGGTGCAGCTCCGCTCACACTTCTTACACGACGCCGAGACTGCGTACCACCAGAGTTACTGAACCTGGTAAACATTGACAATGCATCGATTGATTTTGATGTATTAGAACAACACGTACGACAAAGAATGATCCAACAATCAATAAAAGATAAAGAGAGATTTGATAGAGGTAGAGCGAAAATACACAACTTTCAAAGGGGAGATTTCGTATTAATTAAGAATAATCCTAGGAATCAAACGTCTTTAGATTTAAAATTTAGTGTGCCTTATGAAGTTCACAGGGTTCTCGGCAATGACCGCTATCTTGTGCGGAAGGTGGTGGGTCACCATGGACGACCGCGCAAGGTAGCGCATGATCAGCTGCGACGTGCCCCACAGCCTGTCGCTGGCGTCCAGGCGGCCGTGTCGCCCTCAGATGAACAACAACCTGGGCCATCAAACCCATACGCCGTCGCAGACACCGTCGTCGATGCCACCGCCCCTGTCTGCTCGTGAGCATCATGACAGCAAATCAGAGTCGTTAATCTGAAATCATTAAGCTGCATGGTAAAGTATTTTCTAGCTGTCATTCACAAATAAAAAAAAAAAAAATAATAATAATAATTTGAATTAAAGCTATTGGCATCAGAAGCCTCAAAATAGCTAGCTAAACTAAATGCTACTGACGTGTGGAGCCGTTCAATAACATAATTCCTATCCAAAATAATCCCCTGTGTACCACGGCGTACGAGACCGCCTAGAGCACAGCATCGTCCTACCACTAAATCCTTAGAGCCTCTGTTGAAAAACAGCAACTACCTAATATTACCATATCCTACCCGTACATATTTACAATAAAATTTATTACTGACAGTAACATAACAGTGCATCAGCAATAAAACCCATCCTAAAAGAATTATAATCCTCTGTGTACCACGGCGTACGAGACCGCCTAGAGCACAGCATCGACCTATTTCTAAAATCCATAGAACCTCTGTTTTCATAACAGCATCGAACCTTTACCGCCCTATCCTTTCAAAGCATGTTATAAAATTAATTTTGCTGACACTGAATTATGTTAAACTGAAGAAAAAAAAAATGAATAAATACCACAGGTATTAGTTTCATCATCACTAGGCTATAATGTACTGTGGAAGTATAAAAGCCTCACAAAATATGTTTTGTGAATATGTTTCTGATATTTATAATTTTTGCAGACTCGTGAATCTAGAAACTGGAGCAAGGTATATGTGGACAACGCAGAGCACGCGTTGCATCGCAGAATGGCCGTGTCGCCGCAGCGAAATACGTTGATTGCAAAAATAACGCTTTATTTAAAATAATTATTGTAATTTAATTAAATCTTTCCTAAAACATCGAATTGTAATAATATTGATTGGTTTTGTTGTTGATTTCAAATATGAAAAAGCTATTTTGATCTTCTATCTGTAAAAAAAACATTCAAGACAGTATCTTATTAAAAATATGTTAACAAAATAATCATTGTTAGTAAATCAATTGCAATTTTATCCAAAATTATCACTTAATATGATTTTTACTGAATTTCATCCCGTCAAATTACATTGTAATGAAAAGTTGAGTGTTGTTTTGATGTGCAAGTTATTTGGTGTTACAACGTAAGTTTATTTAAAAATTATTTGGCATCAACTATTAAAAAGATAAGCTTAAATAATTAAAATAAGAATTACTGTAGTGTTTTATAATTTTATTACTGTTGCTTGATGTTTTTGTTGCTAATACTTCCGGCGTTTGCCATACCACGCGGTCCGGCGAGACAGCATGGTAAGGCAAGCTAATACGGCACTCACTTTTCACCGAGAAGCCGAGTTGGACGCATTGTAAGTGAAATCTATGTTAGACCTGTGTAATAATTTGAAATAGAATTAAAAAGTAATAGTAATTGCTTTATTTAGTTTCTTTTCATTTGTGATCTTACCAAGACATTTTCACGTAATTGTAAAACCCCGAGTGTTTCATGGTTGTTTCTATCTTTCTATTCTTTAAGTAATAATTAAAATTATAAAATAGTTTTTGACAGATGTAGGCTGTCCCTTAACCCAATACATAAATAGGTAGGACTGTTTAGATTTGACATATATATTATCTTCTCTATAATATAAGCAGTAGTCGTTTTGTGACCGATGGAATCCATTACGTCTTATAACTTCTGTGATTTTTTTATACCAATTTTTTGGAGATTTAGGGACTTTGTAAGTTTCAACACATGACCCTCTGGGACCAATAATCCTTCTGGAGGCTTCAAATAAACATCTTCGTCAATTCTGCCATACAAAAAGGCTCCTTTCACATCCATTTGATGTATTTTATAATCTCTTTGAGCTGCAATTGATAGCATAACTCTCAGTGTTGTGTATTATATTAATGTTGGCAACATTATTAAGATGGCAACACTGCCACTTGTGTGGATCTAATAAAAGTGTTCATGTGGAAGCTATAGTTTTTATTAATCAAATTATCTAAAACACCCAGTGTTTGAAGTTTGAGTACCGGTGAGTAAATATCATCTAATTTTGCTTCCTGTCGAAATCCTTTGACCACTAACCTTGCTTTACTGACATTCCAGTCTCAATCACAAAGTCATTGGATTCCTCCCCCGCTATTGCTGAATCTATAATGAAAGATCATATTGAAGCTTGTGATGATAAATTCAAATTTGTACACATTAGTGGAATGGATATAATAAAATCATTTAAAACTTTGAATATGAAGAAAACTGCGGATCTGTGGGGCAATTCCGTTGATGTTACTAAATCCGTACTTGAAACAATAGCTCCAATACTTGCTAACATTTATAATGATTGCATTGACTGTGGTGTATTTCCTGATCTAATGAAGCTGAGTAAAATTATTCCTTTACATAAATGTGGTAGCACATCAGACCCCAGTAATTTTAGACCTATCTCTGTGCTACCTACATTTAGCAAAATTTTTGAAAAAATAATGTTGGAGCAAATGCAAAGTTATTTTAATAGGAATAATCTTCTACACTCTAAACAATTGGGTTTTAGGAGGGGTCGCTCAACAACCAATGCTGGTGTTGAGTTAATACAACATATATTTGAAGCCTGGGAAGACTCACACGATGCGTTAGGCATTTTTGTGATTTGTCTAAGGCATTTGATTGCGTTTATCACCAAACCTTGATCAGAAAATTACACCACTATGGGTTTCGTGATACTGCACTGGATCTTCTACTCTCTTATCTAAGTGGAAGGATTCAAAAAGTAGACGTCAATGGAAAAAGGTCTCAAGGTTCCGCAGTTAAAATGGGAGTTCCGCAGGGTTCGATTCTTGGTCCTTTTCTATTTCTTATATATGTCGATGACCTCCCTGATTTTGTACAGGATAGGCACGAGATAGTGCTATTTGCAGATGACACTTCACTTTTATTTAAAATTAAAAGAGGATTGCAAATTAATGACGATGTAAATAATTCTATCTCAAGAATTGTTCATTGGTTTAATGTAAACAACCTGTCAGTTAATGAAGGGAAAACAAAATGTATAAAATTTGTTTTACCCAATGTAAAAGAGGTTTACACCACTGTAAAAATAAAGGATATAGGTGTTGACCTCGTGGACACCACATTATTTCTTGGGATCACACTTGATTCTAAGCTGCAATGGGGCCCACATATAGATAAATTGTCAAAGAGACTTAGTTCTGCAGCTCACGCTGTATGGAAAATACGTCAGTTGACTGATGTTGATACAGTAAGACTTGTATATTTTTCTTACTTTCATAGTTTGATGTCATATGGCATTTTGTTGTGGGGAAATGCTGCCGACATTCAGATCATTTTTGTGCTCCAGAAAAGGGCTATTCGAGCCATCTATAACCTTAAAATGAGAGATTCTTTGCGAGAAAAGTTTATAGAAATTGTTATTATGACAATTAGCGTCATTTAGCGTCGCAATGTATTTATGAGAATCTAATATATGTTCGTAAAAATATTCATTTGTTTTGTAGAAATAGTGATATTCATTCAGTTAATACTAGACAAAGGAATATGTTGGCTTTACCAAATACCAAATACAATAATTCTTTTAGAGGCCTGTGTATACGTTTCTACAATAAAATCCCAAGTGTATACAAGAACTCAGCTTAAACAAATTTAAAGTTGCAATCAAAGATGTACTTATTAAAAAAGCATATTATAAAGTGTCTGATTACATGACGGACAAAAAAGCTTGGGTTTGAACTCTTATTTCTAATATTTAACAATGTACTGCGTTTTGTTTCAAAGAAACATTCAGTGAGAGCAATTTATAAGCTAAGTTCACGCACTTCTCTCAGAAATAGCTTATATAATGTGAATTAACACATCTCTTCTTGTAATGGAAGTTGAGCTCAAACTTTTGCATTGAGGTCAGCTTCCAATTGACGACCCTGTAACAAAATCAAAATTGTAAAAGGCGATTTAAAAGAGGAGATAAAAATTTTGAACTTTCGAGTTTCTTGCCTGTTCTTCTCGAGAAGGCTCTCCCAATTTCCGAACAGGTGTAGTCAACTTTTTTTTTTCATTCCTACTTGTATTTTCATCTTGACATCTTGAGTATATTCAGGATGTATGCACATACAAGGTTAATATGATTTCATTAAATTAGATTGTTTTGCTTTGTTTTGACGTCAATAAGTGTCTGTAAAGGCCTATGTTGAATAAAGATTTTTGAATTTGAATTTGAAAACTTGCCATTATCACCTTCTTTGTTCTCATATCATACAACTTATAACCTGATGGACCGTACCCAATAAATATAATTTTTTTACTTATAATTTTTATACCATTTTTTACTGAGTTCTATAGGTACGTGATTGTATCCAAAAACGCGCATATTAGACACATTAGGTATTTTTCCTTCCCATAACTCTGATGGTGTTCTTTCTTTTCCTATTGTTGGACTTCTATTTGTTACATATGCTGCAAATAGTACTGCATGTCCCCAAAAGTCTTTCTCTAACTTTGAATCCAATAAAACTGTTTAAGCTTTCTCGGTTGAAGTGCGGTTCATTCTTTCCGCCACTCCATTCATCTGCAGATTATATGGAACTGTGAACTGCATTTGTATTCCCTTATCTTCACAAAACGTCTGAAATTCTTTGGAAATATATTCTTCACCATTATCCGATCTTAATTTTAAAATGTTGATGTTCAAATGATTTGTAATGTAACATAACTATGATAAATTCTAATTTTCCAAAAACATCACTTGTTTGATATTAAATAAACAATAACAAAATGAGTAAAGTCATCAATGAAAGTAACGAAATATCTATGTCCGTCATGAGTTGCTACATTTATTGGTCCACAAACGTCAGTGTCTACTAATTTTAATGGTCGTGTGGCCATGTGTCTTTGTTTATTAAACGGAAGTTTTGTTCCTTTACCTAACACGCATGGTTCACATATTGTTTCATTTGACCTACAGTCTTTAAAATTATCTATTCCATTTACCATTTTATTTTGTCTAAGTAAATTCAAGTTTCCCATACCAATGTGACCAAAACGTCTGTGCCAAAGCTGTATCATATCTTGATCATTATCACTATAATTACATTCAAGTTTTAATACATTCATTTTAATAGTATATGTATAATGAACCCTCATTGTTGCCAATCATTACTAATTGATTATTCTAATTTTCGCTGCTGTTATACTTTTAGGTGTACTTAATTTTATATATTCTGAAAAGAAATGTCTATTATTTATTAAATGATCAGAGCACCCTGAGTCCACACACCACTCTAATAAATTATTTACATTAGTAAGATCTTGGCTTTCGTGCCATTCTTGTTCATTAACGTGTTCGGATTTAAGCGCATTGTCTCCTGTAGTAAAATGTCAATCTCTTCCTGAATTGCAGATTCCTCTTCCTCTATTCCACGTTTCTCGTTGTCCTCTATGCCACATTCCTCGTTGTCCTCTATTCCAAGTAACTTGTCCTCTATTCCAAGGTCCTCGCTGTCCTCCATGCCAATACCCTCTAGATTCTTGACCTCTTATTCCATTTAAACCTCCTCTCTGAAAATAGTTACCTGTACATGGCCCTTGATTTACATGTCCATAACCACGGGTGTTAAATTCGTAACCTTTGTGACTTTCCACGTGCAAAACACAAAAAAAGCATTCTTATGAATGCCACTTGGCAAACGTTTCATTTTATCACGTTTCTCCTCTTCTCCAAATAATCTGTCTTTTACCATGTCTAAAGTTGGATTAGGAATGGACTCGATAGTTATGACTATCACTTCGTATGATTCTGGCATGGACAGTAATAGTGTGTTAATCTTCCGTCTTCCGACAAAGGGCTTCCCGCATCTCTTAGCTTATTAAAAATTTTGTATAAATTTATGAAATGTTCACTCATTGAAATATCTTCGTTAAACTTAATCTCATTTAATTCATCATCATATCACCCAAGAGATGCCCACTGTTGGACATAGGCCTCCCCCAAGGGTTTCCATACCGATCGGTCCTGCGCCTCCCGCATCCAGCGGCTTCCCGTGACCTTCACCAGATCGTCGGTCCACCTTGTGGGGGGCCTACCAACACTGCGTCTCCCGGTACGCGGCCGCCACTCGAGGACCTTTCCGCCCCAACGGCCGTCAGTCCTACGAGCGATGTGTCCTGCCCACTGCCACTTAAGGTTTGCGATTCTTTGGGCTATGTCGGTAACTTTAGTTCTTCTACGGATCAGGCTTCCCCTTAACAATAATAGTTGCTGCCACTCGACAGCTGACTCAGTGTCTAACTAGGTCATCGCAGGTCGGCCGCCCGGCAGCGACGTCACGGTAATAGTATATACAGAATGAATTTTTGAGATGGGATTTAAAGGGCAGGTACATTAACCGTTATAGTTACAAGAAAACATTGTTAGGCAACCATCCATAACTTTTTAAGATATTCTGATCTGCATTCACAGATTTTGAAAAAAGTTACAGTCAACAAAAAAAATGCTGAGATAGCAAAAAAAAAAATTTTATGCTTATCGATCCTATTTCATGTAGTGATCAAAAGACTATGGGACCATTTAAGGTATGAGTACTAGAAATGGCAGAAATCGCCAAAAACTTTTCCCATACATTTTGTACGGAAAATCCTCGGCTCCTATTTCTTACGGTGATCTCTCTATGAATCCTATTTTTTACTTTTAAGGAAAACTGTTATTTAAATAAATACTAAATTAAATAATTTAAAAATGTATTTTTAAACAAACGCAAAAATATCAAATCTATCTGCACTACACTGGCCAAACTTTTCTTTTTGGAAGGACTGGCTGAAAAAATGTGAGCAAATTAAAATTATTACTTTCAAATTTCGAATTTATTCTTGTGTTTGCGCTGACAACATTCTAGATTTATCAAAAATGTCTTCTAATCGCGAATTTTTAGACTTAATTGAAGCATATTTTGTAAATAATAGAAACGTGAGAGCTGCATTAGTGTGGTACACGAATAAGTACCCAACTGGACATGTACCAACAAGCATGGTAATTAAAAACCTTTTGACGAATCTAGAAGAAAGTGGTTCGAATACATGTTTAAATGATTTAATTTAGTATTTATTTAAATTAGTTTCCCTTAAAAGTAAGAAATAGGATTCATAGAGAGATCACCGTAAGAAATAGGATCCGAGGATTTTCCGTACAAAATGTATGGGAAAAGTTTTTTGCGATTTCTGTCATTTCTAGTACTCATACCTTAAATGGTCCCATAAAGTCTATTTTTTAATCTCGTAGACTAAACTGACATTTCCTGGGTTACCAATTTTTGACTCTTTTTAAATAGTGATGTACCCCAACCGGAAAATTTCGGTTTTTAGCGGCTACTATTTTTTGTAGGAGTAATTATTTTACGATAACAACTTTCGTCGAGCAACGTCGAATTTGAAAAAAATCGGCTTTCTATACAAAATAATGATAATGGTCTAAATGAATTAATGTTACTATGGAAAATCATAACATTTGTTAGGAATTCGACATTAAGTTTCTTGTTATCATGAGTACACATGCATAGATACCATTTTACCATCGTTAACTAATTACTGGCGACTACACTTTACAGGATCATTTTTCAACTACGAGCCAAAATCGAAAAATAAGATCTCGGGATCAATATTAAAAACTAATTTGTAAATTATTTCTTTAATCACGATATTTTGGAATAACATATGTACTTCAAAATATCTCTAAAAAATATTAAAAACGGGACGTCGCGCCTATTCATTCATACGTGCGAACTGTGATCGAGTCGCTCGCCTAGTCAGCTGATACTAGCTAGCGCCGCGGCCAGCCGTTGCATCGCTGGGACGAGCCGATATGAACCCTATGCAATGCACATACGGCGCAGTTTCAGTCATTCAAATAATTACGCACTGACGATTTAATGTTATACAGGATAACTTTTTTATCACCCAGGAAAATTTAAGGGACGCTTCACGACATGGTAGTGGAATGATTTAAATATTTATTAAAAAAAACTCGGCTACATATATATTTTATACTAGCTTTCCGCTAGCGACTTCGTCCGCGTTATTATTGTTTTCCCGTGGGAATTTTTTATTTTCCCGTAGGATAATTACCCTATGTCCTTCCCCTGGTCTCGAACTATCCCTATACCAACTTTCATCAAAATCGGTTCAGTAGTTTCGAAGCATATTCAAAACAAACAATCAAATCTTTTCTCTTTATAATATTAGTATAGATTAATTTTTCAAAATATCCAAAAATGCTGCACTAGTTGAGAGCAGCATTTTTAGATTTTTTTTACTATTTTTAAATTTTTTAAATTATTTTTTTCATATAATAATGGATGTGTCCTGAAGCGTCCCTTAAATTTTTCCGGGGTGATAAAAAAATAACCGTGTTTATTTTATTATTAATTAGCGTTAAATTACCCTCACGGGGTTATTTAACGCCCAGAAGTGTTCATTTTTTCTATTGTAAATACCAACACGCATAAATAGGGTTTCATCACTCCATAAAATCTTGCACTCAATGTTTGTGAATAGTCAAAGGTGGGTCCATCTTCGTCATGTTAGAGCTGCACAGGACAGGTATAGGTCAGTCCTTATAGAAGTCGTTTGATTTTCGGACTCGATAGAAGCGTAATTGAAATAAAGCTTATAGAATAAAACTGAAAACTGTAGGTTTGGTTAGACATTGAGTGCGGTTCATAATTTGATATCAGCGCTCGTGTGCGCTATTTGCACGCAAACAATCGGTCCAAAATTGCTCATGTGCGCATTTTGTATGCGGTATGAATGAATGAATGAATATCTTTATTGTTTCTAAAATAAAAATGTTACAATAATTTAAAGGAGACAATTTAAACAAAGGGCGACCTTATTGCAAAAGCGGCAATCTCTACCAGGCAACCTCTGCTAGAGGAAAGTTAACTTAAAACTTATTATGACGGTATGACGTATTACGTCAATATTTTTTAAAATACACGAGCGCTGATATCAAATTATGAACCGCACTCCAATGTCTAACCTAACCTACAGTTTTCAGTTTTATTCTATAAGCTTTATTTCGATTACGCTTCTATCGAGTCCGAAAATCAAACGACTTCTATAAGGACTGACCTATACCGAATTGATGACATCACCGATTGATGCTGAAAGTGCTAACAGAAAAGAGGTAGTGCACTGTCTCCAGAACTGTCAATGTCAAAGTCAATATCAATTTTACTTTTAAATTATATTTTTTCGAATTTTTATTTTCATTACATTTTCTACAATGAATAGAGAAGTGCTCTGTAAAGATACTGGAGGCACAATACGTCTCCCTCCAATTTTTATTTTCAAATTACATTAACTGTCAACTTGACAGACTCACAGATCGAAAGCTCGGCTCAAAATTGATCTGAGTGCTTACGTCCGTGAGCAGTGCTAACGATTTGAATGGGTTGTTTGCATGCATGCAAACGTTTGAACTGATATCTGATTATGAACCGCACCCATTGTGAGCATGAAGCTGCATGTTTCATGCTTCACTCGCAAAAATCAATACTAAGTAAAATCCATCTAGTAACATTCTATACGGACCCGGCCCCCCGGTCCGAATTGCCACTCCGAAATACGATTCATAAAACCGGTATCATAGGACAGCACTACGGCAAAAAGCTGGCAACATTATTTTTGCGTTTGACGTTTGCATTTGTCAAATTGGTCTACGAGATTAAAAAATAGACTATAGAGTCTTTTAATCCCTACATGAAATAGGATCTATAGGCATAAAAAATATGTTTTTGCTATCTCAGCATTTTTTTTGTTGACTGTAACTTTTTTCCAAAATCTGTGAATGCAGATCAGAATATCTTAAAAAGTTATGGATGGTTGCCTAACAATGTTTTCTTGTAACTATAACGGTTAATGTACCTGCCCTTGAAATCCCATCTCAAAAATCCATTCTGTATATACAGGGTGTAACTGAACACCCCAATAATATTTAAGGGTATGTATTCATCAGAAGTAGAGATTCTGTAGGAAAAATATTAGGGCTAACAAACCTACTTTTTTTCCCATACAAACTATATAAATTATTTTTTGGTATTAAGTGCCGACAGCCCTACGTAAGCGTAAGAGGAATACTACGCTCACGTCATACAAACTAAATAAATTATTTTTTGGTATTAAGTGCCGAAAGGCCTACGTAAGCGTACGAGGAATACTACGCTCACGTCTGTCACGTGTCATTTTGTGTTTAAATTTCTTTTGTGTTAAGAGCTGATTATGGTTGTCACTTGAAAGTTTTTGCTTTCAGTTTGAAATCAAATAACTCTGAAAGTATTGGGGTTCTAGGTTTCAGACAAGCACCGAAGGTCCATTTAGTATCTAACTTATATGCCCCTTAAATGTTATTGGGGTGTTCAGTTACACCCGGTATATTGTTACCGTAGCGACGTGATGTTTTGATGCGTTGCACTTTTCACTTACGCACGCGCGATCGCGAGGCACGACTTATCTCAGCAAATACTGAACGATCACTGTGATAAATAGATATAAATAGCACTACTTTAAACAGTTGTGGTTTCTAAGTGCTATTGTACAATCCATTGTGTAATATTTGTGAAATAAATAAATAAAAAAATTCTTAAGATTTCAGACTGGCAGTTCCCGTACAAGGAATCTTACCATCCGGTGTGCGTGCACGGCGAGCGGAGGCACGCGTCGACGAAGCTGCGACACTGCGACCCTGGCGTGTTGCCGGGGACCGAGGTGTATCATTATGTCGAGGCAGCCAGCTGTCGGTGTCAGGTCAGCCAACAAAATTAATGAATGTTGACACCAAACGAATGTTTTCACCGACTACGAGCGCGCGAGTGAAGAAAAATTTGAAAATGTATTCTCAACTTTTTGTTCACACCGGTCGACAATATGCGAAATAGCGACTTACTTTCGGTGGATAGGCAATCGGCTGCCTCACGTTAACTCAATAACTCCACAGAACGCGGAAAACCTTTAAAAAAGTTTTGTACCTACCATGGTGCAAAGGAGATGTTTCAGGTTTGTATGGAGTCCCGGCCATGAGTATGTACAGTGGTTTTTATGCTAGGGAATTAAAAATAAAACATTACTTTGCAATTAATTTTTGTTATTTTTTTGTTGTTTTCGTGTACATTATACTTTTTGATGATCAATGACAGTTTTATAACATCAATATAATGGCAACACAGTAACGTAAAAAAATAATTGAAAAAAAAAAACTAACACACGACACAAGTTCTTGCAACTCTCTCTATCGCACGATACGGGTCGGGGGCAGGGGTATAATGGGGCATAATGTAGTGATGTGACATAATGTTATCGTAGTTATTGTTGCCTAGGGAGGAGAAAGTAATATCGATATATCGATTAATACTGAAAGGTATTATTCAAGTCAGAACTATTAATCTACACAAATACCTTCTACATGAAAAAGGAAATGTCTTTTCGAATACGTTTATTGATTTTAGTGTTTGATTTTAAGGATGTTATTTCAATACAAACCTGATTTAAGGGTGAGCAGCCTGTAGCCTGTTAACTAACTGTAAATTTCCAAAATCAAAATAAGAAAATAAATTGTAAGTAAGTATGTAGTTATTTGTGATAATAGATATGTGCCACAAAGACACAAACACAAAAGAAATTCGTTTTTTGTTTCTTGTGATGGGTATTTGTTACGCATTGTATATTCGTTATCGTATTCTAGGTTGCTCACAAACTACTTTTCGTATAACCAAGTTGGAGTAATAACCAAGTAAATATAAATAAGACTAAATATATCCAATTTAGTTCACACAACTCGCACCCTTTACCAATAAAAATTATAGTTGAGAATAATACAGTGGATCCAGTTTGCACACATAGGTTTCTTGGTATTGTTTTAGATAAAAACCTTAATTGGAAAGAGCATATAGACCAAATTTGTGGAAGGCTGAATCGCTTTATTTTTGCCTTAAAAAAGCTAAGGCAAACAGTATCTGAAGAAGCCGCTTTGATAGCTTATCATGGCTATGTGTCATCGGTACTAAGTTATGGTCTAATTCTATGGGGTAACTCTGTGGATTTCATTAGAGCATTCAGGGTACAAAAGAAATGCATACGTGCCATCTATAATCTTAAAAACGATGACAGTTGCAAACCACTATTTAAAAAACTAGCTATACTCCCTCTATCATCCTCATATATAAGGGATGTGTGCTTATTTGTTCATTCTCATCCGGAATACTGGAAAAAGTACGTAGATGTAACTTTACGCCAAACAAGGTTAAAAACCATGAACAATTTATATAACCCTCCTAGTTGCAAACAATTATACAAGATAAATGTTTATAATATGAGTATTGTGCTGTTTAATAATCTCCCAAATAATATTAAAGGAATAAATGACTATAAAATATTTAAATTTAAGCTAAATCAGTGGTTATTGGAACATTGTTTTTACTCTGTTAAAGAATACCTGGATTACAAGCAAAAAATGTAATTTTAATTTAATAATCTGTTTTAATAATGTGTAATTTATAATAATGTATAACTGACTTAATATAATATTGACTAAATTAATTTTATATGTACAAATAAAAATAATGGGAAACATGACAGTAGGTAATGTAAAATAACATGTGAAAAATTTGCACACCAGCTTACTGGTTGAATACAATGTTCTTCAAAATAGTATAAGATCTTGTTTATAACTGTATTCTTGCAAATAAATATTTTATTATTATTATTATTAAAAAACAATACATTTGGATACAGGTGGCCTTGTCTTGTCTGCCACTGGTGACTGGCAAACCACATTGAGCGCAGAAGATGTATGACTGGGTACATATTCTATACTACCAATATTATAAATTTTGTTGCTATCCAATGTTATATTATTACTAGCTGTGCCCGCGAACTACGTTTCGCTATCAAAATGCTTAACACAGTGTTTAGTTTTTCCTCCATTTTATTCCATAATGATTCAATTTTATTCTGCCTTTCTTGAGCAGCGGCCATTTCGAAATTAAGGCCAATTTTCGTAGGTTCGTAATGCTCTAGGTACTCTTCAGGGTCTACTTTAATTTAATACCCATATTGCTGGGTTTGAAGAGAAACTTTTATCCGCCTTTTTTGAGCGGCGGCCATGTTGAATTTACGTTAATGTTGCTACGTTCATAGTGCTCTACTGATCAAGGCCTTTCATTTGATACTTAATTGCTGGGTTTGAAAACGAACTTTTATCCGTTTTTTTGAGTGGCGGCCATATTGAATTTTGTGCGATTTTCCTAGGTTCATAGTGCTCTACTCTTCAAGGCCTTTCATTTAATACCTATAGGTATTGCTAGGTTTGGAAACGAACTTTAATCTACCTTTTTTGAGCGGTGGCCATGTCGAATTTACGTCAATATTGCTAGATCCATAGTACTCTTCTCTACTCATCAAGGCCTTTCATTTGATACCCATATTGCTGGGTTTGGAAATGAACTTTTATCCACCTTTTTTGAGCAGCGGCTATGTTAAATTTATGTCAATGTTGCTAGGTTCATAGTGCTCTACTCATCAAGGACTTTCATTTGACACCCATATTGCTAGGTTTGAAAACAAACTTTTATCCTCTTTTTTGAGCGGCGGCCATATTGAATTTAGGTTGATTTTTCTAGGTTCCTAATGCTCTACTCTTTGAGGCCTTTTATTTGATACCCATATTGCTAGGTTTGGAAACGAATTTTTATCCACCTTTTTTGAGCAGCGGCTATTTTGAATTTATGTCAATGTTGCTAGGTTCATAGTGCTCTACTCATCAAGGCCTTTCATTTGATACCCACATTGCTGGGTTTGAAAACGAACTTTTATCCTTTTTTTGAGCGGCGGCCATGTTGAATTTAGGTCGATTTTCCTAGGCACCTAATGCTCTACTCTTCAAGGCCTTTCATTTGATACCCATATTGCTGGGTTAGAAAACGAACTTTTATCCATTTTTTTGAGCGGCGGCCATGTTTAATTTAGGGCAATTTTCCTAAGTTCATAATGCTCTACTCTTTGAAGCTTTTTATTTGATACCCATATTGCTAGGTTTGGAAACGAATTTTTATCCACCTTTTTTGAGCAGCGGCTATGTTGAATTTATGTCAGTGTTGCTAGGTTCTTAGTGCTCTACTCATCAAGGCCTTTCGTTTGATACCCACCCACATTGCTGGGTTTGAAATCGAACTTTTATCCTTTTTTGTAACGGCGGCCATGTTGAATTTAGGTCGATTGTCCTAGGCACCTAATGCTCTACTCTTCAAGGCCTTTCATACCCATATTGCTAGGTTTGGAACCTAACTTTTATCCACCTTTTTTGAGCGGCGGCCATGTTGAATTTATGTCAAATGTTGCTTGGTTCATAGTGCTTTATTCATCAAGACCTTTGATTTGATACCCATATTGCTAGGTTTGGAAACGAATTTTTATCCACCTTTTTTGAGCAGCGGCTATGTTGAATTTATGTCAATGTTGCTAGGTATATAGTATTCTACTCATCAACTTTAAATGATCTAAGCTCATCAAGGCGTTTCGTATTTTGATATCCATATTGCTGGGTTTGGAAACGAACTTTATCGGCAGTCATGATGAATTAAGTCAACGTGGTTAGGTTCAATGTGTTCTACTATTTAGGCCCTTCGTTCGATATCCATGTTCTGTGGGTGGATCCAAAAAATATAATCCGTCATTTTACACATTAGGATCAAGAGTCCCGTCGCGTCCCTCTACGCGTAACCGAGAATCATTGCAATCAGATTTTTTTTTAATCAATATTCATCTATTACTTTTAATAGTTTTAAATGGATGGAAGAGTTTGATTCCTTAGTTATAATGTAAAAACATATAACACCTTTCAAACCCCTTTACCCTTGAAAAGGATATCTTCACTTTTAAACATTTCAACTATTTCAAAAATTGTATACCTATTTTGTGAAAATTAGTCAAGAATTAAACCAACCTACATATTGTGACGTGATATTGTCATAAAAAATGCTCTATACATTGGTTGTATGGCTTGATCCTTTTGTCTTACCACCACGGTACGACATAAGAAAAAGACAATTTAAACTTCTAAACTTCTTAGTTGGCGAAATCCAGATGGGCACAGCCATTAACAGAAAATATTAAATTTTTCTTTGTACTATGTGACAGACTTGTCAAAATAATTTCACATGCGCCATGTTGATTTTCAACATAAGCATTGTTCGAAGATTTTATATGGTATTTTTCAAACTATTTATTTAAAATCAACTATTTCAACCCCATTGCATCCAGGGATGATGGCATGTGGTGTTGAAATCGATGTTATTTTCGTAATCTACGACCCGAAAAACCATGAAAACGGCATCAATGTCGATTTTGACATTTTATCAGTTTATCACCCCATTTCACCCCGTTTGGGGATGAATTTTAATAAAATACGAAATACCGTCTTCCATTAATTAGTTAATTAGTTATAGAAAGTTTATGCAAAATTTGAAGTAGGTTCGAGAACGGAATTACGATGTCCCATACAAACTTTTCCCCCCATTTTCACCCCCTTAGGGGTAGAGTTTCGGAAAATCCGTTCTTAACGGACCCCTACATCATACAAAGAACACACCCTCCAAGTTTCAAGTCTCTACGATCAGCGGTTTAGGCTGTGCGTTGATCCGTCAGTCAGTCAGTCAGTCAGTCATTCAGGACAAAGCATTTTATAGGTATAGATGACCATTATCTATAGACTGCTTATCCAGAAGGGATTGATAACGGTCTTCATTAAATTGGCAGAGTGAGGCTAACTCTGTCACTGATTTGATGTGCTCCTTGATTTGATTTTGAGCACTATTATAGGTTTCTGTAATATTTGCCAATGAATTTTGTAATTTACTAATGTTATTATTTAGTTCTTTTATGTCCCTGTCATACTTACTTCTGCTCTCTTTCAGTTTTTTATCAAAAATTTCCAAATATTCAAATAGACAAGCACACTCTTTTCGCAACTTAATGTTAGATTTAAATGCGTTATTCTTTTTAATAAGGTATTGATTTTTTTAATCAATTTACAAATTTTCCGATATTTCTGAAGTTTCTTTTTTCTTTGGAAATGATTTGGCAAAAAGTTCTCTGTTGCAGTTGAAAAAGGCTGTGCAAGATTTTGGCAACTAGGAGATTGCATAAGTTCCAAATATAAACTATGTGTGTGTGTGTTTTCCATGTCCCGCTTTAATTGTTCGAGTTGAATAATTTTTTGGTTTGCATCACTCAATTCACATTCTAATTCTGTGATCTTATTCACGGCTGTTTCATACAAATCATGACATTGAACAAGACTGTTGACGTTGTCCAGTAATTGGTGACGCTCTTCAAGCACTTCTTGATACTTTGTATCTAACACAGTGAGTTTATTTTTGAGTGCTGTCTCTCTCTCTTCCTGACTATTAGTCCCACATGGTGATGGGGTCAGCCTTCCGCACTTTACTTCTCCACATCACCCTATCACCCACATCTGATTCGGAAGCGTGGCATGTCTCCATATCCCTGTGCACTACATCTAGCCATCTGGTTTTAGGTGCTGTATTCCTGTCAATAATTTTTTAATCTCCTCCTCACTCTCCTCACGTTCATGAGGATCAGTTGATCACGAGTATCCTTCAATATCTTGATTTCATTAACGGCTTGTCTGAGCTTTGCCTCGGTGTTTTGGGCAGTAGCAGCAGCAGCAGTGTCAATATCAGATATGTTTACTATGCGCCATAGAGCATACGAAAATTGATTTACCTTGTTACACAATTTTTGAATTTATGCTGCTTCCATGTACATCCACTGTCCAGTGTAATACCCAAGAATGTCACCTCATTACACTCATCAATAACTTCTCCATCATGATGAATAGTCAAATCAACAATTTTATTGTTTCTCTGATTATGAAATTGAATATATTTTGTTTTATTTATGTTTATTTTTAAATTATTCTTAATTAACCAATTTATAACATTTGATACCGTAATGTTTATTTGGCCATTATAATCATTTGAGGAAGTAAAGTGGTTTGGAATTACTATAGCAACATCATCAGCAAATAATGTGCAGTAATAGTTAGTTATATTTGGTAGGTCATTAATATACACGGTGTTTCATAATAACCAATAAATATTTTATCGTTATCTAAAACTAATTAATTAATTGTGTTTACCCGTAATGTCATTCAACCCAAAATTTTCATGTAAATCATAGACATGATGATGATACTATGATATACATGAAAATTTTGGGTTGAATAACATTACGGGAAAAACTATTTAATAATTAGTTTTAGATAACGATAAAATATTTATTGGTTATTATGAAACACCGTGTATATTAGAAAGAGCAACGGTGCCAAAACACTTCCTTGTGGAACGCCAATTTTTTTTGTACGTCTGATGCATATTTCACTTTCTGTTTAAATTTGAAATTTCTACGTAGTATTTTCTATTTTCCAGATAGGATTTCAGCCAGTTGTAAGTTTTTCCTCTAAGGCCATATTTTTCACATTTCGACAAGAGTAGTTCATGGAATACCTAGTCAAAAGCTTTGCTCATGTCAAAGAAAATTGCCGTTGTTTCGATTGATCTATCCATATATATTGCAATATTTTTAATTAGTTATGCTGCTAAAACCCTGGACTTGCCTTTTTGAAATCCATTTTGATTTCATTTAGTAATTTGTGTTTATTAAAAAAATTGTTTATCCTCTTATACATGGCCTTTTCAAAAACTTTTACCAAGATCGGAATCAGTGCAATTGGCCTATAATTATCAAGATCATCCATGTTGCGTGCTTTATGACATGGCTTTACTACTGTAAGTTTCAGATTTTCAGGGAATTTGCCCTTTTCAAAGGATAAATTTATAAGATGACTAAGCACAGGTGCAATAATGTTAGCTATGGTTTTAATAGCATTTGTGGGTCAGTTCGTCGTGTCCCACAGCATTAGTGTTTTTAAGTTTTTTTATAATATTAATAACCTCTGTGGTATCAGTTGGGTATAAAAACACTGAGTCATTTGTACTTCGAATATGGTTTATATTAAAATATATTTTTTTTTGTCATATCGTTTGAATCTGGTAAATTTACAAAGTGATTATTTAATGCAGTCGCTATATGATTTGGATTAGTTATAGTTTGATCACCTTTAACTACTATTTTTATATATTTCTTTTTTTACTATTACTAGATTTTATTAAGTTCCAAGATGCTTTACATTTATTAGCACTTTTATGAATGTATCTTTTATTTGTTATTGATTGAGCATTATTTATACATGTTTTAAGGATTTTTACATAATTCTGGTACTTGTTTTTATTTTTTACATTACTATTCTTATAGAATGCATAACTGAGTAAGCGCTTTGTTTTACAGGCACGACGTATTCCCCTTGTTATCCAATTATTTGTCTTATGACTGAAATTAACCTTAATATTCATCACTGGAAAAACCAATATAATGAGCTCATGGAAAGTATTAAATTGTTTATCAAGATCCGGCTCTTTAAAACCTTCCGACCAGAACATTCCGACCAGGACCGACGTATTGAGTTCTTTCGTTGGGAGCCGATCCTGGGTGTACCATCAGGTCATTTTAATCATAATATTGCATTGCCATTAGCACTGTAGCCACGTGTAAAATTTCAATTCCATACTGTTTACTATTGAGGAGTTCTTTCGTTGGGAGGCGATCCTGGGTGCACCATCAAGTCATGCTGAACATTATAATGTATTGTCACAAGAATCAAAAGCATATACAAAATTTCAAGTCAATCGAATATCAGAAAATGTTGTTTAAAATTCGTTAGCAAGATTTGAAAAAATGAGTTACTTACATACGAACATGGCAAGGTAAATAAAAGCTTGTATAAAAAAGCTTTTCATAAAAATACAAAGCATTTGCTTTACGTTAAAAATCGGTACAAGAGCAGGGATCACATATCACGGAAGAGATAGAGTAATTTATAATAAGCGTCAATGATGATGAATCAAGCAGCTCAGATGAATCAGATATGGGTGTTGAATATCTGGAAACTGAATTATATTATGTACGTACAGTGAATAAAATAAAATGTATTTTGATTCTTAACAACATTAAGTACCAACTGACTTAAGTCTAAGTTTTCGAAATTTCATAACAGGTATTTTTTCGTAATTTCTGTTAAAATACATATATCAGAAATTAAGTAATTTTAATTTTCATTAAATTCAAATACCGCGATTTTTTATAAAAGGTTTATTGTAGGAAGTTCGTTGAAACTAAACATTTAAAAATTTTAAAAACCCCCGACAAAAAACCTCCAGAAAGTAAAAAATAAAATGTGTTGTTGGTTGGCCCTTTAATCGTCACGTTGGGGGACCGCAATTAATATATCTTATACTATATATTTAATTACTTACTGACCGAATACGTAGAGCGTTACTACATAGATATCGACGATGAAGTGTAATGACCTCCTCCTCCTATCTAAA
This sequence comes from Schoenobius gigantellus, assembly GCA_963935595.1. Lineage (NCBI taxonomy): Eukaryota > Metazoa > Arthropoda > Insecta > Lepidoptera > Crambidae > Schoenobius > Schoenobius gigantellus. The sequence goes on along the minus strand of OZ012541.1, from coordinate 39,103,348 downwards.
AGCGGACGATTTTAGGGGAACTTAATACTTTTATTTTTTTACACCTATTAACGCAAAATTTTTATATTGTAAACATATTGTAAATTTATCGTCTTTAATTTATGACATCATACATTATGGAATGCAGTTTTGTGGTCTTACTATTACATGCAAAATCGTATTTTACATCTATAAGCATGAATCATAAAAAAGACAAAATGTCAGTTCGGAGATCATTACCCTTCATCGTCGATATATTAATTGTGGTCCGCCGACGTGACGACTAAAGGGCCAACCAACACATTTAATTTTTAACTTTTTGGAGGCTTTTTGTCGGGGGTTTTTAAATTTTTAATTTAATTTTTATTTCATGGTTTTTAAATAACCTAAATTATTTTATAATGTGCACGTGATGCGGTTTCATTTGAGACCCCACTCGAGTATATTTGCAGACATTCGGTTATTCTTCCCCACTTTCACCCCCACAACTTATAAACGGCTCAAGCGATTTTCATCAAACATGTCTAAGAACACTTACACATAAGTCACCTTTAATACAAAAAACAACTAAATTGAAATCGCTTCATCCGTTCGGGAGCTATGATGCCACAAACAGACAGACAGACACACAGACAGACAGACACGTCAAACTTATAACACCCCTCTTTTTGCGTCGGGGGTTAAAAAGTATCAACTCCATGTCTTCCTTTTTTTTTTTTTTTTCGCGGGGAAATGCGCAACCGCACCGTACCCACCGTTGGCTAGACGGCGAGCGTGTGTGGGGCTCACCCGGCAGAGTGCCAGGCCTACCCACTAATACCCCTCGGTGTTCTACCTGCCCTAATGGGCGCGCTAGGTAAGGTCCACACTGCGACTCCACTACCCACGCGCCCGGGCAAGCCCGACACCCGGTCGGGCTCTCGCCAAGGGGGGATTGCCCGAGAACACTAGGGCAATCCCCAGACGGAGGGCCTTACGGCGACGTGCACGGGGCCAACCGTGCACGCAGGCCACACGGCAGGGTCATCGGACAGGCATTGCTTGAGCGAATGCCCGCCTTCTCCTGCCTATCCGTCTGCGGCGGATGGGAGCGGCCTGAGGATCTACCTCCCGCTCCCTCTCCGTAGCCTCCTTCTGCGTGACGACATCTTCGCAGAAGGAGGCGACAGCCCCCCATTCCGCTTCGCCGCGGAGCATGGCCACGACCATGCTCGGCAGCGAAAGGTCTCCGCCTCCTAGCGCAGCGTTTAATTCGCTGCGCTGGCGTCGCCAAGCCGGACACACCAACAGGGTGTGCTCGGCAGTGTCGTCGGGAGCGTCGCAGTGGTGACACTGCGGCGTTTCCTCCCGACGTGCAACTCGGTGCAGGTAGTGACCGAAACAACCATGTCCGGTCAGTACCTGCACCATGCGGAATGAGAGGCTGCCCTGCCGGCGCCCAACCCACTCCTCCAACACCGGACGGATCGCCTCGATCGTCCGGTGGCCGGCAGCTGGGAAGACGAGTGCCTCACCCCACCGGCGCAGAGCCTCCCTCTGCGCCTGAGTACGAACCACCTCCACCTCCTGTGGGGCAGATCGTCCCCCCCCGTTCTCGGACGGCAACCCGATGCCGATACACCTCCGACTGGACGCGTGCATCGACATCCCACGGCGTTTGACCCGCAAGTACGCAGGCCGCGCCGTGGCTGACCGTGCGATAAGCTCGCACGGCCCGGGTTGCTATGACCCTCTGCGGACGTCGCAAGAGGGCCACCGTTCGGGGGGAGAGGCACTCTGCCCATACCGGGGCTCCGTAGAGTGCCATTGACCGTATTACCCCGTGGTACAGTCGACGGCACGCCGATCCTGGCCCTCCCACGTTAGGGAGGACCCGTCCGAGTGCGGCTGCGGCGGCACACAGCCGTGGAATGAGGAGCTTGAAATGCTCCTCGAAGTTCCATCGGGGATCCAAAACCAAGCCGAGGTACTTAAAGTGTGCCTCGACCGGTATGCGGACCCCCTCCACTCGAACACGGAGCCCCGGTGGGATCCTGCGACGGGAGGCGTGGAACATCATGGCCCTCGTTTTGTCGAGGGCCACGTCCAGGCCTAGGAGGCGGATGCGTCGAACGACGAGTGAAGCGCCGACCGACGTAAGGTGGGCCGCCTCCTCCCCCGTATTTGCTTTCGCCGCCACAAGTGTGTCGTCGGCGAAGCACACGACCTCCATTCGTGGAAGGAGGTTGCCTCGCAGGACCCAGTTGTACCCCAGGTTCCATAGTAGAGGACCTAGTACGGAACCCTGGGGCACACCCGCCGCCATTGCCCACGAATGGACGCGACCATCCGGCCCCTCATAGAGGATTGTCCTACCGTCCAGGTAGTCCTCCACAAGGGTGCGGAGGTACGGAGGCACCCGGTGGAAGCGGAGTGCCTCCTTTATACACTCATGAGGCATGCTGTTAAAGGCGTTGCGGATGTCCAGCGACACCGCAACTACAGCCTCCCCACGAGCCGTGGCGTCCTCAGTCCACCTCTTGAGGAGAACTCCATGTCTTCCTACTATATTCAGTATTGCCTTCCTCAATTTTTTTAAATTTCCCGCGTTTGCTAGGCTAGCCAGACTCTACCTTGATTTCAATCATCAATGCCAAGATTGAACCTGCGGCCGTACCGCCTAACTCAAACTACTCAAAGCGATAACTTGCTATCGTTATCGTGACATTAGAACAATAGTTTTGTCACAGGTGACATTTGAACTATTGTTCTAATGTCACAAAAGCGATAGCGAGTGATCGCTATTAGTTAGGCGGTAGCCTCCCTGGTGGGTGATTTTTTAACTCATCGGCCATTGTATAGATTTGATAATTCTGTTTGATTGAAACTGTTTTTTAATATGTTTAACATTTTTTAACGTCGTTATCTGAGTGGTTTTGGTAATATATAATTATCTTGAATAAATCAAGCTAATGAACATAATTCCGCTTTTTTCATTAAGTCATTTAGTCTGATTATGATTGCCGATCAATCGATGAGTTACAAATAATACTAAGAATCGATGTGAATAGATGAAATCACCATCCACCCTGATTGATTTCAATGCCAAGAAAACACAGGTGTACGCGTTCTCGGCAAAAAGTCTCCGTTTCTTCCCCATCCCTCTTTTCAGGGTAGGTACAAAATAACAAAACGGAAGTTGCAGAGCAATATCACCTCTGTGGGAGCATGGACTCTGTCTATCGACATTTATATCGATCGATAAAAAAGATTCTTTCACTGCTTAGGCAATAGGCATATCTGTCAAATTTATCGATTTTTGTTGAGTATCGATCTTACCTTTTAACTAAAAAGTTGTATCGTTGAGAAAAAAATAGTTGATTCGTTTCAGTTGGTTAGTTTAGTTGGTCAGAGTGGAAGGACAGCTTTTTTTACATAGGACAGCGAAGCTCTTGGCGTTCATCCCACCTGATGGTAAGTGACGATAAGGCCGAAGGTGGAAGCGATCTTCACCTACTCCTCAAAAACTGGCAAACTGATTTTTTTTACTTTTAATTGTCGGAACACCACAATTCAAACTCAAACTCAAAAATCTTTATTCAATATAGACCTTTACAGGCACTTATTGACGTCAAACAAAACATTAAAAATCTTCAAACAAGAATCTAATTAACTAATTATTTAATCCTTGTATGTATACACACCCAACCATTATTAAGATGTATGCAAATACAAATAAAAGATCGCCACTCTTTCGCCTTGTCCATTCCTTCAACAGGTTCTTCAACCACATAGATATTCTTTCGCTACGTCCAGGACAATTTAAGCAGGAACTGCATAAAACACTTGCTGCTGCGCTCGAAGGCGGCAATTAGAGTTTAATCCTTCATTACTCATTAAAGTCTAACCTATCTCGACATAGATAGACCTATCTCATATATGTAATAATATATGACGACACATCACTAGTAATAAGTACTAAGCTAATACCTAATTATTACTTCCAGTACCTACTGTAAATGAATCTCTACTGTATACCTACACTTTATTAATTTAACTCGTGGTAAAAGTTGTTGGTGTCATAATTACGTATTTTAGTATAAGTTATGTTGTATTACTTACACATTTTGTCACTGTTTTTTTACCCAAATAAATAGGAGAAAAAAATGTAAAAGTAAACTTCTCGAGAAGAACAGCCAAGAAACTCGGAAGGTCTTGTACTTTTTTTGTCTCCTCTTTTAAATTGTCAACATTACAAATATTATATTTCACAAACATTTTTATTGTTATTAATATTGTTATTATGACAACAAACTTAGGTAGCTAGACAGGCGGACTCAGAAGCCCTACCACATAATAAGGAATAGTACTAAGGTGCCTAGTGCCGGTTTAGTAGATATTGGGCTTATTCCACCTACCACCATCCGAACCGAGCGGAAAAAATTCTGCCACATGAAACGAACCCCGAACCTCCCGATCAACACCCGGTGGTCTCGAGTGTCTCAACCACTAGACCGCCAAGGCGGTTAAATTCAAATTTTGTTTATCGAGAGTTCCAATGCTCGTACCCAATGCTCGGTATGTATGGACGACGTGCATTGCGATCTACTAGGTACTCTGTCAAGAAATACCGGGAAAAATCAATAATACACAAAATGTTAGTTACCTATTCATCCAAATTTATTTTATCACCTTCAAAGTATGCTCCTTCAGAAACGATACACTTACGCCAACGAATAATCCAAACATCAAGTAATTTTTTAAACGCCTTTTCCGGAAATAATTCAGTTCTGAGCGTGAATTCTTCTTTATGTCTTCAACCGAATGAAAACGGGTGTAATTAGAAAATAATGTGGTTGCTCGATGGTTTTTGTTGAGTTTTTGGTAAAAAAATTCATTTACAATGACGGCCTTGTGCGAAGGGTGCAAAATCCAGCGCATGTGTTTCCTCCTTCCTATAATCCCGGGTCCTTTAAGAGGCGTGAAGAAGCACCTTGCAGGTCGGCAAGGTGAGGGTGGCTAGTGCGGCGTTTAACCTCTCTCCCGCACTAGCTATCTTCGCATTTGGATTCTACTTCCACTTACCACCAGGTGGAATGGAGTCATTTGCTTGGCCTTCTATATAAAAAAAGAAATCCAAGAATTTTCCACAAATCTGGCGTTTTTCGTTTAATTTGCGCCGCATAACGCTCAAATAAATAAATAACGCTCAAATAATATTTTTTATTTACCGTTTGACCTTCTGGCAACAATTCCGAGTGCACAGCACCGCGATAGTCAAAGAAAACAGTGACTTTGTTTGACTTTTGATCGACTTTGGTGTGGTTTTTTCGGTTTAGGTTCAGTTGAAAGGCAAAGATTTAAATCGTTTGAAAGGCGTCACTTCGCCTAGCTTGCTGACTAGTTTGCATGTCGAAATCGTAAACCTACATACATTACTTTAAGTAGGTACTATTACTTATTCTGTGCCCACATCTCGTCACCAGTAACTATGCGTTTCATGTATGTTGGGTTGGCATTGAATTGTTCTAGTATGTCCTCGGCTCAGCGAATCTTATGCGTTCGAGTTTTTATAAAAAAAATTAGGTATTTTTGGGACTAGCCGAGCGGTAACAAACATGTTTCATACCCAAGTGAATATTTAAAATGAAACGGATCGACTCGTGAGGCACAGAAAGTTCAGCGTCTATCTCTCTCAAACTTGACTGAAGATTTCAGTTACTATTTCCTTCTTGATAAAACAAATTTCGTCTCGGGCTAGATTTGATCCTGCGCTGCGTCTCCAATAGGTACCTATAAGTACCGGGTTGACGCCTTGACCACTTCGACCACCGAGCTCTTACCAGTACCGACGAAATCTTTAACTGTACCTATTCATCCCTTTTTGAAATTTGTTAACCCAAAGTAGTTTTTATATCAACGTACTAACACGCGTATCAACATCCACTTTAGAAATCTTTACAGATTTCTTGAAAATTGGTTAACAATAAAGCAGGCTTACAAAATTTTATCTAAAACTTTGCATTTTCTTTCGGCGTCAATACGGGATGTTGGAGACGTGGGTACAAATCCCGCCCGAGACGAAACTTTTTTCTTTATTAATTTTTCAATTTATTTAGCATTTTTAAAGAAAATGCAAAGTTCTGTATAAAAATTTGTTAGTCGTAAATAGATACCCACTATTACCCACATTCAGTAGGCAAGAATAGTGCACGTACAATGCTTTCTTTTGTACCCAAGTTTCCTCTTGCAGCGACGTGACATGATGACCGACGCCGCAAAGGTGTGAGTGATCACTATAAAAACAGATTACTTAATAGTCACTATAGTGACAAAGAAGCAAAGCCCAGCTTTAGGGCTCATTGTTGTGTCGGGAGCGTGATAATTAAGATAGATATTGACTTTCAGACATGCTCTTCGGAAGACACGAGCTGCGAGTGGCTTCCACCAGATTCATCTCTACTCGGTGGCTTGGTTCTAAAAGAAGACCTGGATGAAGAATTTTCGGAATAATTTCTTTAGCGTCATATATTGTCATATATAAAAAATGTACATAACATGTTGCAAGTTATTATAAAATATAGAAACATCATAGCTATTATAGAAACATAACATAAATATAGAAAATTCACATTTAATTATTAGGTGTTATTTTTTACACTGACACAGAAATAGGCCTGCTTGTAATTCTACTTTGAAAAAATTTTTAATGTAAAATAAACTTTTACACGAAAACTTTTACTTATAACGTCATTTCACATTTGACACAAAATTTAGACATAAAAGCTTGTCGCGAGATTTATACTTGTGTGTAGTAGCACAGATAATTAAAAGTACTTAAAAGAGTACTTTTAAGTAAGTACCTACTCGTATTTACTTAGAAAATTGTAATGTTTAAAATTATTCACATCAAATTATTTAATTTACTTGTTTATCTACAAAAGTAAATCTCGCGACAAGCTTTTATGTCATATAAATTGTGTCAAATGTTCAACGACGTTACATATCCATTACAAGAGTCTATTCCGGTGCCGAGCCGTTGATCGAATTGGCCTTATATTTTATTGATTTTGTTTTAGAGCCATCTTTGGTGAATTGGGATGATGACTGAATTAAAATTTTTACGTCTCGTCATTAAATATTAAAATACCGTAGATAAAGACGCAGTCCTCTGAAATTAGAATTAAAATCGGCTTAGAAATGCCTTAGATACAAGCATTTTAAGTTGTTAATTTGAAGGCGATTAGACAGAGAGATCCGACATCAACTGTGACGTCATTGTTGAGTACGGCCATATTGACTCCTTGTAAATTGCCGTTTTGCTAGAAAGAGATGGAGAAAAATCTTTAATACCTTATATCTCGGTTGTTTTTATAGTTATTCGAAAACCGATTTTTTCTTTCTGTGTATTATATGAATGAGCTTCTATTAAAGCAAAAAAAATTTCTTAGTCATCTAACCAATTGGATGAGGCTTGTGGTTATTGTCATCAATTTCTGGGCTCTTGCGACCGGTTCTGACTGGTTCCCGTATGATTCTCAAAACCTTATCATGACGTAAAGATCAAAATTTGTAGGAGAAAATTCGCCTCGAAAATCTATGGAACACCATTTATAGGTTTGCGAGGGAGTGGTACTCTGCCCAACAGCGGTCAGGGCACAAGGGCACATCACAGTAAGAGCACTTTAATGTGACCATTGTGCGTTTTCCCGCTGCTGTGCATCGCGCGCACCTTTTTTGAACATGGCCGGGTCGGGAATTTGACGGGTCCTTGAGCGCCGTGCGTGCCACGTTGTGGTCAACATTTTTATGTAGACGCCTGGGTACCCCAGGCAAAGGGCCGGTTGGAACGGTCCTGATGGTGCAAGGCGAGCTGTGGAACCTATCAAATAAGCCATCTGCTACAGCTTCGCGAAATTGCCTAGTGTGAGGTGGCAATTGGGGTTTTGCCTAAATATGAAGGCGTTCAAAAGGCTTGAGTTCAACAGCCTTTTGAACACCTTCATATACCATTTTCGCCCCCGCTGACGCTCCATGAGGTACATCGACAGTTGTTGGTCTTTACTGTCGACGCCCCCCATGTATTTATTATAGTCCACAATTAACTGTGGCTTATCTATGGAAAACAACTGCCGGTGAAGCGGGAACATGCTCGTTTCCATGAAATGTAGACACTGAGGTGACTATAGTATAATATCCCTCCAGGCTATTAAACTAATGTCACCGCAGTGTCTAGCAATTTGTTCACCCCGAGCCGTTTTTTTTTGGCATTGGCTTCTTTGATGTCATTGCATTGGGAACATGAACTCTGCGAGAGTTCATGGTCCCAATGACATCAGTGCACCGACGCTTGAAAAATCTCGTTAAGACGGACGAATGGACGGGTACCTCGATGTCGGGCATACGCTCGTTATGGACAATTGGTACAACCAATTGTCCATAACGAGCGTATGCCCGACATCGAGGTACCCGTCCATCAGCTCGAGAACCACTTTCGCGGTGCAGTTCTCGAACCTATGGATGGACTCATTGATCATTGTCGCATTCTTGCCAGCATATATGAGGCACCGGAGCAAATAGCCGGATGTTGCCTCGCAGTGCGAAAGCACTGCACGAAGCCTAGACGGCCCTTTCATAATAAAAGGGACTCATCTAAGCTGAGTTGTTTATTTTGGCGTGTACAGTGCCTGGAACCGCTCATTGCAGTGGTCCAAAATAGGTTTGATTTTTGCAATTTTCCTTTCATACGACGAAAGGGAAGGGTCGTAGATACTTGTTCGCATTATCGGTTTTGTGGCCTCTAATGCGAGTCAGCAGCCTCTTGTAACCCACGAGTGGTTTGAAATCGAACTTGCCAAGGGTCTCGATCGATTTTTCGTCCAAGGAGATTACCAGGGTAGCACCCTCCTTTTCCTCCTGGAATCGCAGCACCTTCCACAAGCTCGTTTTCAGCTCATTCTGCCTCTCGATAAGTCTAAGGACATCCTTAGCGGAGGCAGATTTTGTGAGACAAGTCTTTGGTATTGTTACGCCGATGGTATAAGAAACTTCCGGCGTGGTTTTCTTGGCCTTAGAAGCGTTTTCAGCGGCCTGAAAACGCAGTTCAGCGCGTATCAGGAGGTGCTCTATCACATATTAGAATATCGAAATTTTACCCAAGTTGCCGTTGTTTTCAGGCGCCTGAAACATGTTTTCAGTCCGTTTCAGGCTACCCTCTATCGAACCACATCATAACCTGAAAACCCGTTTTCAGGCGTTTTCAGGACCCCTTATGGGCCTTTGAACCACACTTCGATATATGACTAAATTTTCAATAGGAGTGAGTGAGATAGCACGATAAGAAAGAGACAACAATAGTGGGCACCTTCCAGAGATAAAAGATAGATCGAGATGCATCTAGAAACTTCTAGGCGTGCTGACAGACAGAGATAGAACATGCTCATAAAGACAAACATAATCGGGAATGCGATGGAACTTTCTAGAAAGACAAGCAATCGATCGGGTATGGAATGTTCTAGAATAGAACATTCTCGAATGTCTCGGAAGTTCACCGGTTCTACTGTAGAAGCGCGAAGGCATACACGGAACTTTCTAGAAGACAAACGATCGATCGGGTATGGAATGTTCTAGAATAGAACCTTCTCGAATGTCTCGGAAGTTCACCGCTCCTACTACATAAGCGCGAAGGGTACCACGGAACTTTCGAGAAGAGAAGATAAATAATCGGTTATACAGGGTGGCCCATCCATAGGCGTCCAAAAGAAAAATTTTGAAGCTCTATGCTATGGGGTATCCGAATCACCCCCATGTATGTTCAGCGATTTTTTGTAGTTTAGGAGCTAGAATTATTTTTAGATTTTTTTCAGTAATTTTCTACCGACATTGGTTTTCCTTTTTTATCTTTTTTTTCCTTACGTTTACAGATGTTTTTTTTGTGTAATTAATCATCATGATAGTAGCTAACACCTGAAATAAAGCGGTTTGGCTAAGCATTGCAGAACTTACATAAAATTTTATCTGAAGTTCAAAATTACTGTTAGAGTTCGGTAGTCAAAAATGTTAAGGGCTTAAAAAAAATTAGTAAGGGGTGCCAGAGGTTTCTAAGCATTCTTAAAATCTGCTAAGAACCTGTAACAATGAATATCATTCATAAAAATCAGACCTTAATAGTGGTTTTTCTTCTGTAACTGGCCTTGAGGTAAACAAAGGTCGACAAATTGAAAAAAAAAATGTTTTCTTTAGGTGTTGTTGAATTGTAACGTGTCTAGTATTACTTAATATTTGGTACTCCATGGCGGTCATGTTATCGGCTTCAGATGATTTTTGAATTATGCAGATAGCCGTAGTCTTCTCGGAATATCTCTTTTAAACCTTAAAACATCTACACAGGTAAAGAAATCCTTTACCTGAGTCGTGGTTTCGGCGAGCGCAAACAATGAAACCGTTGTGCGAGTGAGACAGCTAGTGACGCCAGCAGCGCAGAGGACCGCAAACTCAAGCAACGCCTCAGTCGTTCTCACACTGTGTTTACTGCTGCTTGTTACGTCGTATCATATCGCTTTACTCACGAACCCTTGCTACCTCATCGGATTCTGTTTTCTGTTATCGACTTGGACTGTGCGCTCGTTATCGGACTCCGCTTTTCATATCGATTTGGACTTGTTACTTGTGGTAGTGATGAATTACTCGCTAAGCGAATATGCAGAAATGCATTACTATTACGGCGTTGCTCAAGGTAATGGCGGTGAAGCAGCAAGATTGTACAGAGAACAGCTTCAACGTCGAGGAGGACGACAACCTGATCATTATCCTGATCATCGCGTTTTTATTAACACCCACAACGCGTTGATGGCAGGCCGGATTCCTGGTCGCCATGGTGCTGGAGAAGGGATCCCTACAGCTGATCCTGATCGCAGGGAAAGCGTTGTGGAGGAAGTGCAAAGGGATAGTGCAACAAGTACGAGGAGAATGGCTCGTAGACTAGACATTCCAAGAGTTTCCATTCAAAGGATTTTGAAAGGAGAAGGATATCATCCGTACCACATTCGGAGGGTCCAGGCATTACAGCCCACAGATTACCAACTAAGGATTGATTTTTGCCACACAATGTTAAGAAAAAACGCAGAAGACCCCAATTTTTTCAATAATATTTTGTGGACAGACGAGTCTCGATTCGAGTGATCTGGAGTGTTCAACATTCACAATTACCATAGTTGGGCTATCGAGAAGCGTGAACATGTGGTCCGGCGTTCTCAACGGTGAATTTATTGGCCCTTACGAACTTCCATCCAAGCTCAATGTAGCCGTCTACAGAGAGTTCTTGGAGAATCAGCTTCCAGATTTGCTGGAAGATGTTAACTTATTGCTGCGCTATCGAAACATGATTTTGCAACATGACGGGGCGCCATGCCATTACGCAAGTCAAGTGCGAAGCTTCCTAAATGAAAACTATCCCGGCAGGTAAAACACGATAGTTGATTTACATTTTTACAGTTTAAAAGCTGTGACAAATTACTAATTACACATTTTTTATCTGATTTTCAGATGGATCGGAAGAGGTGGACCAATTTCCTGGCCGCCACGGTCACCTGATCTAAACCCAATCGATTTTTTCATCTGGGGGTACTACAAAGAAAACGTATACGCGCGGGAGTCTAATAGTGAAGAAGAGCTGAGGCGGAAAATTGAAGAAACGGGAAACATAATAAGAAGCAACAGAGAAGCTTTTAGACACCTCAAACACAATTTCTTTAGGAGATGTAGATTGTGCATTTCTGTGGGAGGACGCCAATTTGAAAACCTTTTATAAATGGCACTTAAATAAAATTTAGGAACTAACAATTGTGTTTTATTTAATTAATCATAACTCTTTAAAAAAATACATTAATTTATTAAATTTAATTCAAAAATCATTTGAAGCCGATAACATGACCGCCATGGAGTACCGAATATTAAGTAATACTAGACACGTTACAATTCAACAACACCTAAAGAAAAACATATTTTTTTCAATTTGTCGACCTTTGTTTATCTCAAGGCCAGTCACAGAAGAAAAACCAATATTAAGGTCTGATTTTTATGAATGATATTCATTGTTACAGGTTCTTAGCAAATTTTAAGAATGCTTAGAAACCTCTGGCACCCCTTACTAATTTTTTTTAAGCCTTTAACATTTTTGACTACTGAACTCTAACAGTAATTTTGAACTTCAGATAAAATTTTATTTAAGTTCTGCAATGCTTAGCCAAACCGCTTTATTTCAGGTGTTAGCTACTATCATGATGATTAATTACACAAAAAAAAACATCTGTAAACGTAAAGAAAAAAAAGATAAAAAAGGAAAACCAATGTCGGTAGAAAATTACTGAAAAAAATCTAAAAATAATTCTAGCTCTTAAACTACAAAAAATCGCTGAACATACATGGGGATGATTCGGATACCCCATAGCATAGAGCTTCTAAATTTTTCTTTTGGACGCCTATGGATGGACTACCCTGTATAAGTGACTTGGAGCGATCATCTGCGAGAAGCGTGGAAGCTTGGAAGCGTGTTATAGTGAAGTGTTGTGTGTCAATAGTGCTTACAGTGGTTTTCAGTGTTAAGTGAAGTGACTTAATTAGTGCTTAATTAAATCTTATCTCATAATTATTGTCGGTGTTTCGCGATTTTCTATAGAACACTCACCCCACAAACGTAACAGTATGAAGATGTTACCAATTGTTAACACAACTATATAATATAAATAAAATGTTACCAATTCTGGGATATAATTTATTCCAATCTTTCCATACAGGGTGTAAGGGAACATGCGATCCAAACTAAGGCTATGTTATCTACTATAATAATGTAAATTTTATGCCATACACAATTTTTTTTAAATCAAATATTCCAAGATTTCATAATTTGCCAACGCGCAATGTAATACAATATCCGAAAAACTCGCTCTCGCCGTTACTAACAACTAAACACGCACCGCGCGAAATAAACGGCCGCGGCTGGCGTTCGGCTCAAATACAGTACCCTAATTATCCTATTTGAAAATGACTATAAAAGTCACCTACCTTTTTAAGAATTTCTTCTTATGAGGTGCGGTTCAAATTGCGCTCCATCCAACTGCACGCAAACACGAGCCCGTCGCAGCATGTCTTCGTGGAGGCGCGGCATCAGCGTGCTGTCCTCGGCGCAGTCCGTACGGAGTCCGTCGAACACTCTTATAATGCGAGATCGCATCTCCTCTGCACTATCACATTCACGATCAAAAACCCTTTCTTTAACATAGCCCCATAAAAAAAAGTCCAATGGGGTTAAGTCAGGAGAGCGAGGTGGCCAGGCTTGCGGCCCTAACCTTCCAATCCATCGATGGGCAAACTTCACTCAAACGGTCTCGAACTTGTCGTATAACATGCGGCGGAACACCATCGTGCTGGAACCATGCTCTGCGATATTCGGCCAGCGACATTTCATCCAGCATGTCGACTAGTTGCTGGTTAATAAATTCTAAATATCGCGATCCGTCGAGACGTTGCGGCAAAAATACGGGGCCAAGAATTTTATTCCTAAAAATACCAGCCCATACGTTTACAGATCACCGAGTTTGATGCCCGGTTTGCTGTGTAACGTATGGGTTGGTTTCAGCCCACAAGTGTGCATTCCTGCGATTCCATAGCCCGTTTCGCGTGAATGTGGATTCATCTGTCCAAACGACGTGTTGCACGAACCCGGGCTCCCGCACTTGTTGGTCAAGTAGCCATCGACAAAACGTTACACGACGATCACGATCTCCTACTTGCAATGCTTGCACCTTATGTATTTTATACGGCCGCATTCTTCTTCGCTTTAAAATTTTGTGCACTGTCCATTGAGAGATTGTTGGTCCTCCCCCACGCCGCATTAGCCTCGCAACTGAGCGTGTACCTAGGCGAGGATTCTGGCGAATAATGTTCATCACGCGGTTTTCGATCCTCGATTCCAATGGTGGTCCGCCACCACTCCCAAAAGCTACTACCGGGGCTATGGGTTGGTTTTCCAGGACACGTTGATATGCCGCAGTAATTATTCGGCCATGAGTAGGGTGCCGAAGATGTGGATACCTATTGCGGTAAATCCTTAAGGCACGAGAAGCGTTGCCCCCAGCTTCACCAAGGCACATTAACATTGCTCCGTATTCACGAGCACTGTAGCCGTAATTGGGCATTTCGCTAATTTAAATTAAATAGGTAGGTACACTTAATCACTAAACACACACACTTAACACACAGGCTTGAGAAGGAATAAAATTAACAATACAGCTATCGTAATTGCGAATATGAACCGCGCACGTGCATTCGCTCGAAGTTCGTAACGCACTGAATTTAGAAACCGAAAAGAATGAAAAGGTATAAAGCGAGCCGCCTCGCGCTATCTAGGCTTTCGGCTCGCTTTGTAAACTGTGTGGCTGCGCCGCCGCCGCAAAGTCGCTTGCCGCCCCTATTGAGCCGTAGTACAGAGTACAAGATAGTAACAGAATACGCATATTAAGGCAACAATTGGGCTTATTGATACATTTTTCTGCACGTTGTAAACAAAAAGCAACCGATATTAACGTTCTTAAGATTTTATTGAAAATTGAATTGCTGGGTGTGTTATTAATTTACCCACTGATATTTATTTTTATTTCTCTACTTCCAAACTATGTATGCAAAGATAAGTGAAGCGAATTATTTCAATCTAAAACTACGCACGCAATCAGTTCCTAAAGAAACAAATTGACTGATGACCAGACCACCGAGTGTGCTCGGTGGACCAGACTCTTTTTATTAGGTACCCATTAACTATCCGTACTCTGTGTTCGATTCCTAGGTAGCTGCTGTATGTAGCTTTGCCGCCGAAAAGACGTCGAATACCTACTATTATTACCTTTGCGTAAGTATACCTATGTGCCGTTTTATTAGTTAGATGCAGAGATTTAAATCTCTGGTTAGATGTAGTTTTCTCTTAAAATAAAAAGAATTTAATTGAATTTTGATAAAGACGATACTGCTTTAATGCCATGCGATTCGATTTTATATCGAAACATTTTAGATATCACACAAATTACTCAAATGTGCATACAATTACTACCTATGTAACTGTTTGTCCGCGTTAGTGTTATTTCACACACCAAAACTCGCAAAGACGTAGACCAGGTAATCTTTTAGCATTGACGTATACCTACGTCAATGTCTTAGGTCCTTTGAGTGTAAAGCAGCGATTAGACTTCACGATCCATCGGGTGTTAGGGCGTCGCATCGGGAGCTAGGGCAGTTAGAGCGTTCTGATCACACTGCACTAGATCGCCTCCCTAACTCAGTAGGCAACCGAACGTGGTGTTGGAAGGATGGCTCCTGCACTCTCCAAATATGAAAAAATGGTATCACCCTTGTCGCAGCTGCGGGTGTAAATGTGAAAAAATAAAATAAAAAGAGAATTACTGTGTGCTTTTATAAAACTACGATGCAAGTGACACTTTTTTTCGTATGGTAGGCATTTAACTGAAAATTATTCGATTAAAAATCGCTTTTTTATTCTTAACATAACTCTTTTTCTTCTGAAAACAAAATTATAAATAAAAAACAAGTAATTAAAAATAACAAATTATTAAAATAAACAAAAAATCATGAAAAAATAACAAATTATGAAAAAATAACGCTCTACACCAGGATCCCTGCCATACAGATTTAAAGTCGAAGATGCATAGACCAATCCTGACCTATATGAGTCTCATGTTTTTGTGTAATGCGATAGATAGATAAAAAATTTGAGGCGATGTAAATAAATAAAAAATAATTAAAATAAAATTAAACTATGCAATATGAACATTTTATATTCATTAGAGCCAGAATTTCAAAAATTGTTTACGAATAAATTCTGCACAATTTGAACATATTTTAAATTAAGTGACAGTATAATAATAATTATATTCAGAAACATGACACATTATTTAGAGAAAGTGTAAGTGCTAAACAACGATTAGCAGTGACGCTAAAATTTTTAGCGACGAGAAATAAATTTGGTATAGCTTTATACATGTCCAGAACATTCATTAAACCAGATTTTTCTTTTTTGGACGACATTTTCTTGGCACGCGAGGCCAATTTCGCTTCCGATACACAGCAACAATCCGCTCACATCGAGCGCTGTGCGGCGACTGAGCGCCCTAACAGCGATTACATCTCCCGACTTACGCCCTAACTAGGGAGTTAGGGCGATCGGGCAACCACGATCGCACGATATCGGGACCCTAACTCCCTAACAGCGATTAGACCACACTAGCTAGGGCCCTAACTCCCGATGGATCGTGAAGTCTAAAGCACCGATTACACTTCACGATCCATCGGGAGTTAGGGCCCTAGCTAGTGTGGTCTAATCGCTGTTAGGGAGTTAGGGTCCCGATATCGTGCGATCGTGGTTGCCCGATCGCCCTAACTCCCTAGTTAGGGAGATGTAATCGCTGTTAGGGCGCTCAGTCGCCGCACAGCGCTCGATGTGAGCGGATTGTTGCTGTGTATCGGAAGCGAAATTGGCCTCGCATGCCAAGAAAATGTCGTCCAAAAAAGAAAAATCTGGTTTAATGAATCTTCTGGACATGTATAAAGCTATACCAAATTTATTTCTCGTCGCTAAAAATTTTAGCGTCACTGCTAATCGTTGTTTAGCACCTACACTTTCTCTAAATAATGTGTCATGTTTCTGAATATAATTATTATTATACTGTCACTTAATTTAAAATATGTTCAAATTGTGCAGAATTTATTCGTAAACAATTTTTGAAATCTTCTGGCTCTAATGAATATAAAATGTTCATATTGCATAGTTTAATTTTATTTTAATTATTTTTTATTTATTTACATCGCCTCAAATTTTTTATCTATCTATCGCATTACACAAAAACATGAGACTCATATAGGTCAGGATTGGTCTATGCATCTTCGACTTTAAATCTGTATGGCAGGGATCCTGGTGTAGTATTTTTTCATAAATTTGTTATTTTTTTCATGTTTTTTTGTTTATTTTAATAATTTGTTATTTTATTATTATTTTTTATGAATTACTTGTTTTTTATTTATAATTTTGTTTTCAGAAGAAAAAGAGTTATGTTAAGAATAAAAAAGCGATTTTTAATCGAATAATTTTCAGTTAAATGCCTACCATACAAAAAAAAGTGTCACTTGCATCGTAGTTTTATAAAAGCACACAGTGATTCTCTTTTTATTTTATTTTTTCACATTTACACCCGCAGTTGCGACAAGGGCGATACCATTTTTTTCATATTTGGAGAGTGCAGGAGCCATCCTTCCAACACCACGTTCGGTTGCCTACTGAGTTAGGGAGGCGATCTAGTGCAGTGTGATCAGAACGCTCTAACTGCCCTAGCTCCCGATGCGACGCCCTAACACCCGATGGATCGTGAAGTCTAATCGCTGCTTAATCGGTGCTTAAGTGTGACACGACACCCACCCACAATCGATTTAAAAACTATGAATTGTAGGTATGCTAAAACGACCTAGGTTTAATACCTAAATACCCACCCTATCTTACGTAATTTGTAGAATGCAATTGGAAGAAAATTACTTGTTGCCGTTTAATTAATTAAATTTACTGCGGGCTATTAGCCGATTGGCAAAATTGCCACAAATTTAATAACAATTGATGCTTTGTTAGGTGCTACTTATTGCTAGCCTCATTTAAGCCAGATGAAGAAATGGTTATGTAGGTAACATGACAATGTGTGTTCCACCGTATGTAAGCTGTTTGTGAGGATAGGCACATAGGCGTAGGTTTTTTTAAGCTAAAATGCGCGGGCGTCGTTCGATGCTAGATGCTAGGCCGAATCAGCTGTGGGTTCGCGTGAGGTCATGACCTCGGCGTCGGGCGGGCGGCCGCGTAGGCTCGGCTCAGCTGTTGTAGTGTAGCGTGCCTTTGATCGGGCGGCTTGACGATATCTTATTCTACGGTTTAACTTACATTGCGCGTTTCTTAAAAAATCGTTCTTTTGTTTTGACACTTTAAAATATCGTTTTATGATCTTGTGTTTACACAATGCTGTTAGAAAAATGCGAAAAAAATTGACAAAAAAACTATTTTTTTTTAAGTTTTTTTCTATGTAGTAGTGTTAAGTATCACTAGTACTATCATCTGACTCAGTTTGGGTTGCATGTTCACTTACACCCGGTATTATTTTTTTACAATACTGATTTCTTGCCGTTATAAGCAACCGTACTCTCCGATGACACTTTTTCAATGGCCGCCTGCGCTACCCGCCTCCATGTCATATATTCAAATTACTGCTTTCAACATTATTCTTAACTGCAGGTACCGATAATTTCGATTAAAAAAATAAATGATAGAAATATAAATATTATAAATATTATCGTCTGCTAATTGTGTTGTAGAAATAAATGGGATTGGTTGCTAACAGACGGCCATTCTGCTATCGGAATGTCCTCATTCCAGATATACTTTCGGCCATTCTATAACAGGTATGTCCTCATACAGACAGTTTTTCACTAATTTAAGTGTATAAATGCAAAAAAATTAATCAATATTATACAAAATTACTTATTACAAATTATTTATGTATTCTGGTTAAGCTATTCGATTAGTTAGTTAAATCTTAACTCTGACACAAATATTGGAAAAAAAATTCTTAATATAAATCTTTTAATCAGTTTTGAGCATCCCTGTAAACTTATTATTAATTGTCATAATATCGAAAATGATGCAAATACTCATTTACTCCAAACATCAAAATTTTGAATCAACATATGCAATCAAATGATCGTTACCTACATATTTAATTTATTAAAACTAGTTGAGGTTGCCACAGTGAAGTCATTTTATTTTCCGAAGACTACATACGGGACACCCTTTTCAGTTCCGCCGACCGGTTTGTGACCAATGACACTTTAGCCTCAATCCGTCTAGCCATCCGAAAGCCACGGTCTGTGACCACTGTCATGTCACCTAGGTTTCGATTCGTCTAGCCATCCGAAAGCCACGGTTTTAGCAATCTCTTCAATCATCAACTGTTCTAAGCTTCAGGCATTATTATAATCAATGGTACATATCCGATGCACAGATCTATGCTGTAAAGGTCAAGGAGTGCATGAGGAAGAGTTTGTTAAAGGGAAAATACATGTTCGCTACTTATTACTAAATAATAATAACAACTCTGAATGAATAATAAACAAATAATTATTAATCACTAGTTGAATCGGAATCACTATCATCGTTTATTTCGCTAGCATTGGGAGAAACAGATATAGTTATCCATGGCTTCAACTGATCCGCAGAATAAATATTTTTGTACTGCCTCTGAGAATGGCCATGGATGCTCGATATCTCGTATCTATCCTTGTTCAGTACTCCGGTTACCTTAAATGGTCCACGAAACTTCGGCGCAATCTTTTTACTTTTTCCTTTCTCAGGGTTGTTGTTGGGTATGTTATTACTAGATCTCCCTGCTTGAAAATCCTGGTCATAGCTCTAGTTTTATCGAATCTATCCTTTATTTTAGCCTGTTCTTGGTCTAACCTTTCTTTTACAGATTTTCTCATTTCTTCCCTTTCCTCATATGGTATCTGTTCTTCTGTTACCAAGGCACCCTTTAATATCCCCTCGGAAGAGTCTGCTGTTCTCTGTTCAAATACGATTTCTGCTGGTGTTTTCCCGGTGCTCCGATTAACCGTGTTATTTTAACTCCATTGCAACTTTGACACATTACTATCCCAGTTATTCTCATCAAGCCCATGATTCATGGCTGCCAGAGAATTTAATATGGTGCGATTATAGCGTTCAATTTGCCCATTCGCCCTTGGTGTAGCTACAGCATTCAGCACATGTTTAGCTCCAATAGATTCAACGAACTCCTTAAAATCCTTCGATGTAAAACTGGTCCCTTGATCTGAGATTATAACTTTTGAACTTCCAAATGTTGCAAATATATCCTGAAGTGTTTTTATAGTTGTTTTGGTTCTTGTATTTCTCACAGCTTTTACGAATATAAATTTACTGAAGCCGTCAATTACACCAAGGATATATGTGTTCCCCCTTTTACTTTTAATGAATGGACCCAGATGATCCATGTGTATTGTGTGGAATATCGCATTCACTTTGGGAATAGGGTGTAAATATCCCGTTTTCTTTCCAGTGAGCTCCTTACTGTAAGCGCAATTAATACATGCCTTGACATATTTGCGGACGAACCGATTCATTTTCGGAAACCAATAATCAGCCCTAATTTTCTCAATTGTCTTGTCAGCCGAAAAATGACCAGCCTCATCGTGGTTAAGCTGACATATTCTCCAACGGGCAGAGCTTGGAACAACCCATTTTAGTTTTGATCCGACTCAACGATAAATTTTGCTATCCTTCAAAACATAGTTATTTGTAATATCCTTTATATCCTCTTCAGTAGTTTCTAAAATAGTTTTAATGTGGTTAAGACGAGGATCGGTCATTTGAACAGTATGTAACCAGTCTGCTGACGTAATATTCAAAACTTCGATTTCTTCTTGAAGATCAGGTATAGGATTACGACTCAGCGCATCCACGTGCTGCATATTATATCCAGGCCTGTATTCAATTGAATGATTGTATTCCTGTAGCGTTAACCACCATCGTGCAATCTTTGGAATCAGGTCCCTTTTGGTTAAAGTAGTCCGCAGTGCGTTACAGTCTGTCACAACTTTGAACTCTAAACCGATCAAATATACCCTAAATTTTGTCAGTGTCATCACTACAGCCATCGTTTCTAATTCATAGGAGTGCCATAGCGCCTCTTCTCGTGTCGTTTGACGACTGTAGTATGCAACCGGTCTGAAAGTGGTTTTTTCACAAAGTCTTTGTAGCAGGATACCTCCTATGCCTAGCTTACTGGCATCGCAATGCACTTCCGTCTCATAACTCGGGTTATAAAGTGCCAATATAGGTCGTGCCACTAATTTGGATTTTATTTCTTGAAATGCGTTTTCTTGTTCATCGCCCCATTGCCACAGTATATCAGCTTTAGTCAATTTAGTCAGTGGTCGCACAATTACGGAAAAATTATAGAGAGAGAGAGAAAGAAGATCACCAAGAAGATATGAAGATTATGACTTAGAAAGTTCTTTTTTAACATACAGTGAAGCATTAAACAGTCAAGAAAAATACTTGTGGGAAAAGGCTATTAAAGAAGAAAACGATTCATTTGAGAAAAATAATACGTGGGAAATTGTTAATCGGTCAGAAGCAAAGAAACAGAAAATTATAACAAGCAAGTGGATTTTTACAGTCAAACCAGATGGAAGATATAAGGCAAGATTAGTTGCAAGGGGATTTCTACAGAAATATAATATAGACTTCAAAGAAACATATAGTCCAGTGGTGAATACTACAAGTGTACGTTTATTATTGTCAATTGCGGGACAAAAAGGTTATAAAATAAAACAGTTTGATGTGAAAACAGCGTTTTTGTATGGTGATTTGAATGAGGATATTTTTATGGAAATACCATTAGGATATAATGTTGATAAAAATAAAATGTGTAAACTTAAGAAAAGTCTTTATGGTCTTAAACAGGCACCACTTATGTGGAATATAAAATTAACAGGATTTTTAAAGAAGTTAGGCTTTATTCAATTAAAACAAGATCCATGTTTATTTATATACAAAGAAAAGGAAATCTATTTAGCAATATGGCTTGATGATGGGATCTTAATAGGGCAGAATGATAGTTAAATAATATAATTTTTGATTTAGAAAAACAATTTGAAATTAGAAAATTTAATAAAGTTGAAAAATTTATTGGAATAGATATTGTAATTAAAGAAAACTATTTAAAAATATGTCAAAAGTCGTATATTGAACAAATGCTAAAAAATTATAACTATAATGATCTTAGAGAATGCAATTTTCCGAATATTTTAATAGATACACATCAAGAGGGGAAGGTTAATGGTGATGATGTGCATCATTATAGGCAATTGGTAGGGTCTCTTTTATATTTAGTTAATAAAACCAGATTAGATCTCTCTTTTCATGTTGGCTATTGTAGTAGACATCAGGAATGTCCAAACTGAAATGACTTTGCAAACATTAAAAACATTTTTAGATACCTGAAGAGTTCAGTTTCTAATGGTATTCAATATATGCGTGGAAATGATTTAACTTTAAGGGCTTATTGCGATGCAGACTTCGCAGGCGACCCAGATACTAGGAAAAGTACGACTGGCTTTGTTATTCTGTAACAAAGCCAGTCGTATCGTTGGCGCGCTATAGTCCGGGACAAAGTTATCCGAGGAGGGGGTCACGACCCTCAGCATTGAGGAGAGCGACGCGAGGAGGATGAGGAAAAATAAAGGTGTCGAATTTGAAAAATGAAAGGAGTGGAATAATTCTTTTGAAGTGTCAGATAAAAAGATACGAAAATGAAGAATTGTTTTAAGCGTTGGTTTTAATTTTATATAGTCCGGGATTATCATGTTTTAGTAACGATGTTTTTATTGTGTAGTGAGTAATGTAAGTTTTGATAATGAAATATTATATAACATTAAAGAAGAGTTTTGTGTTTGAAATTAATGGATCCCATATTGGTAAGTTACTGAAATTTCCCCCAATAAGATACTGCCTCTACAAATTCCTCCATGGACCATTCTGCTGGAACACCTCGAACAACTCCCATGCGAGTAATATTAAAGGTTGGAATGATGGCAGAAAATTTCTTAGTGGCAAGGACAGGGTTAGTAACAAAGGAATTAGCATCCTCCCCGTTTGCAAATTAGACGCAGATATGATTTCGTCCCAAACTTTTAACGCCTTGTTTGACAATGTTTTTAATATTTTCGTTGACCAACAGTTTTCCAAATAAAATTGGATTTATAGTAGTAACAGCTTTAGGGTGAGGCTCTAATCGGGATACATGAACAATGAAAGGTCCATTGTCCAGATTGGTGTATCTTTTTGCTTGAGGCAAATTAGGATGGGAGTAAATATCCTGTATGGAATGGAATGGGGTAAAACTTTCCGTGGGTAGTATTTTATTAGGGGTAGCTGACACGTTTTCTTCATTAGACCTTTTTCGACCTAATCGCTGAGAAGACTGCTCGTAGCTGCTAACGACATCATCGTGTTAAATGGAGTGTTAACAGAATAATACGAATACAATATTGATCACTAATACTTTAATGTAAACTGATAAAACAAGACTGTATCAACGCACATTCAATCTATTCTATGATTTTATATCGTTCCGTTTTGGTAAAGTTACATCGAGAGACATCTACCGACTTATGTTTTTTTTTGCAGGTACTGATACAAACCAACAGACCAACTTTATATTATAAAAATGATTATATAATTGTAACTCAGTACTATTGACAATAAAGAAACTAATTTAATAAAAGAACATGTCTTAGTTACTAATCTTACTTCCCATTTTACAATAATATGATATTGATAATAAAATAATAAATTAAGTTCATTCTACCAATAGTGATTTTAATTTTCGATATAATATTACATAATATATTATTGTAGGTATATAAATCACATGCTAACAATCGCCAGCTACGAATCCTTCCCCATTTATAGCCGTAACAGATGATCCGATTTGGTTGAAGCCAACCGCCCGACCCCAACCAAATTGGAACGTGTGTACGGCTGTCGGCCCGACATAATTATTATTAGCTTGTTGGATGCTCGACGGCCCGATCGCTCATCCGACAAGTAGGGACACGACAAAAGACAAAAGTATCGATACTTTGTGGTTTAATTTAATTATGTGTGCTTAAAGTAATAAATTAATAATTTAGTAAACTAAAATGACTCGACTGCTGTCCTGCCAAACCACAAAGTAGAGAAAAAAATATGTTGCAAAAATGTTGTTTTACTTTTTGTTTGTGTTTTAACAGACATTACCCTATTTATGAGTACCTACCTAATATAATAAACTTTAATTTGTGAATTTACAGATGCTTTTTTATTATTGTTTATACACACCTACTTAATTTGTTGCTGTTTTCAAGTCACTGACTGACGTTGAAGTACTCTACACTTTGAATTTGAAGTATTGATACTTTTCTTTCAATATTTTACGAGTACGATAATTTTTTGGATCTTTTGGATTTTATGTTCGGGATTTTTATGATACCGATCGATAGAGTAGGATCACAGGAAATAAATATTTCTAACAAACATTACCTCAAAAAATTTACCATGAAATCTATCTGTACCTATTTATTTATTCCTTATAAACAAATTTTATAAACTTTATAAAATATTAACAAAAGGTGTTAATTTATTTGAGTTTCGCAAAGACAAATTATGTTTTTGTATTGGCCAAAATAGTATTTTGTATCGATATCGATATAGGTACATAATACTTTTTAGGGCATCCCTAATGTTGGATTGCCAACCGCGTCGGACCGTCTGTAGGCGCGTCGGCTCCTCATTTGGTTGGATCACGTTGGATCCAACCAAATCGGATCGTCTGTTAGCACTTTTAATGATTGTGACACTAAGTCCGGACCCGGATCGGGTGGTTCAGGTGAGATCGACGACATAGTCGCCGATCCCACACGAGTAACAAACACAAAATAAAAGCACACAAAAAACTTACACAGACAATCACAGATCACTAATTAAGCAGAGGTAACACAAAAGTACTGAAAATTTCCAGAAAACCAATATTTTGCAGTAAACCCAATGAGGTCCCGTAATGGTATGGCTTTTCATAATACAACATACATATTAACATTCCTTATTGTATCACAATAAGTATGTGTTTTAAATCACCAATTTTTTTAATCACCAAAATCGGTCCATCCGATGTAAAGCTATAAACCAATTTGCATCAACTGATTTTATTAAATCCGCCGCTGCCTACGGACAGGCTGTGACGTCAGTCGACACTATCCGCCGCCGCCGCGCGCCGCACTATGGGATGAAAACTTGAGTTGCGTTTCAAAAATCTGCAACTTTTTTTCTACTACACCTACGGATACAAAATTTTGCATACAGGATCTCCAATATATAAGCTATGAAATAATACAAGAATATTTATATATTTAATTTATAATTACACATAAAAACATACAAAATAAAAAATCGCTACTTTTCCATACAAAATTACTTTTTCCGTTTCATTGTTTGCTTATTACGAGAATATGAAGGTGATTATAAAGGAAATAATGATATAATATTGTTATTATATCACTAAATGACGTGATAGTTGACTAAAATACACTATAAGAGCATGGACCTACAAGAATCTTTTATTCAGGTCTGTTTATTCAGGAGACATGTTTCCCTCAAATTTTATAAAGTTAAATATAATATTACCTCAAAGTTTATCGTTGTTTGTATTCACTTTGCACCCATGAACCAACACATCCCCATTTGCTAAACCTGAGACGTATTTGAGAAGGTCTGTAAACACCTTTTATCATCAAAACACGGCCAATAGTATGATCCAGCAAATCTTGTAGCTTTACTTTAGCACTTGTGTCTGTTACTTCAATACTCGAAGAAGGCAGATAGTACGTTTTTTTGCGTCAGATACTCGATATGTTATAATAATGACGGAAACATGACTGAGTTCTTTTCTATAAATTTTAAATCTTAAAAATGTGTACTAGCTTTTGACAGATCCAAATCCCCGTAGAGGGCCAAAGCTTCATCTTTGACTTCAAACTTTTCATATTGATGGTTTCATGAATTTTTTTTTCATCACCTTTTTCTCGTTTGTATTAGAGCTTCGCATTATGGCAACAATCGACGCTTTTTCCGACCCGCCTTCGTCTCTCAATTCTTGTACATATGCGTTATTCGAAACTAATGCACCGTTCAGCCATGTTGAATTTTTAGTTATAAAACGTTCGGCTTGTTTTGTTAATGCGATCTTGAAATTTCGACAACAGTTGTTTTTGTATCCTTTACCCAACTTACATAATAGATTATGGTGTTTTTTAAATTTCCTTTATGTATTTCCCTGGTCCAAGGTTGCCTGGAAGAGACTGCTTATTAGCAATAGCTTTCCGCTCATAGCTTCGCCCGCGTTATTTTTGTTTTCCCGTGGGAATTATTCCTATGCCCTTCCCCTGGTCTCGAACTATCCCTATACCAACTTACATCAAAATCGGTTCAGTACTTTCGAAGCCTATTCAATACAAACAAACCAACAATCAAATCTTTCCTCTTTATAATATTACTAGCTTTCCGCTCGCGACTTCGTCCGCGTTATTTTTGTTTTCCCTTGGGAATCTTACATTTTCCCGTGGGAAAATTACCCTATGTCATTTCCCAGGTCTCGAACTATCCCTATACCAATTTTCATCAAAATCGGTTCAGTAGTTTCGAAGCCTTTTCAATACAAACAAACAATCAAATCTTTCCTCTTTATAATATTAGTAAGTATAGATTAGTATTAGTATAGATAAGGCCGCCTGTGCTGAACATCCGTGTTGTTTTTGAAAAGTTTCTGTTTCTATATCTTTATGTGCAATAAATCGTTTATTATTATTATTATTCTTGTAAGTAAGGTTGAATGTTTTCTTGTTTAGTGCTACAATCAATGAAAAAAAAAACTCTCTTTGTGGCAGGCAGGGAGACTTGTATCCTACCTACAGTAAACGAGTAGAGAGAGACTAACCGTTGTATGAGTCCATGCAATATTAGACCGTATAATGATATAGTGAATCTATTTGTGTTCTGACGTTATTCTGGCTTTAACAGTGCACAATGATGCCAGTTCTCTTTACTTGCACCTAACCTACGGCTTCATCGCCCTAAGCTGCACGCCCAGATTGAAAAATGGAAACATTCTTTGTGACGGTAACATTCATAGATAGGTTTACATACATACATATATGCATAAAATCACGCTTATAATCCCAAAAGGGGTCTAGCAGAGATATAGGTAACACTCTGTTAAAACTAGGTTTTACACTCACGCGCCGACGAGGTTGTGGTAGTTTCCGAAAGGGTTCTCATGACCTCGTCCGGCAGCGAGACGACTCTCGTCGCCGGATCCTCTTCGTCTGATGACGGTGAGGATGTGGTGGCGGTTGTCGCGCTCGCGCCAAGGCGCATGTGAGGGGCATAGTTGGGTTTTAGTCGGTAGGCCGCGGCATTGCACTCCCTGGTGGACATACCATCCCGTCTGCCAGGGGCCGTGGAGAGTCCGACATAACCTCGCGCCTCCCAAGCGCGAGGTATGCGTAACGCATTTCCCAACTATAAAAAAAAAAAGGTTTTACACTCAAAGTCACATCTGGCAGTATGGGCCATATACAGTACTCCAGCCTGTCGCCTACACAAAACGAGCACTAAAGCCAAAAATTATCAATTTTTCAGTAAACAAATCAACTAAAACCAACGACGGGCCCTAATTCCGCTAATTTTAGCGACGTTGTCCCGTCGTGATAGCGTTTCAATAAAACTGCTTTTGTCGCTTTTATGCGCATTTTCCGCTACAATTTATTTGTACTGCAATTTCTTGATAAGTCAATAGTTACAGATGTTTAGTTAGTATTCGGTTAACCAACAATAACTGTCTCAAAAAGCGATGCTATTGAAGCGTTATTGACACGCCACAAATGCATTAACGCTAGCAGAATAAGGCCCCAGGACATTATGTTACACTCAAAATCATCTCAGCAGTCCAGGGGGGCTACTGCCTTAACTAATAGCGATCACTCGCTATCGCTTTCGTGACATTAGAACAACATTTCAAATGTCACCTGTGATATTAAAACTATTGTTGTAATGTCACGATAACGGTAGCGAGTGTTCGCTTTGAGTTAGGCGGTACGACCGCGGGTACGGATAGGATAGGTTTAGGTATCAGGAATAATAAAAATGTGTGTTTTAAAAGAGAAAATCAAAAGGGAGCGCACGCTCATAGTGTAAATAAAGAATATATTCCGCGCCACGCTGCACCCTCATTGTGTGTTTCGATCATAACATCACCACCATACTATGAATGATCCAGACCGCCCAAAACTGTCACGTTGCGATCCTGAAGACAGCCCTGTGTTCATTCGTTCGTACATCTTACGAAATAGACCTACCTACTCATTTTGTGCTCAGAATACCAACCTATACCTACCTACATCAAGAAATATCTATTTGAATGTTTTAAACATAGATAAGAACCAAAGAAATACTCAAAGGTAAATACTTAGTGATTAAACGAACTTACCTTAAGTGAAGTTCTATCATAATTATACGAGTTGCTTCGTCCGAAGAGATTAGGTAATAATTGTAGTAACACGTATCATGTCGCCTTTCATCCACTAAGTTAAAAGAAGGTATTCACACTTAAATTTTTTTTTTGATGGTGGTACACAAACCTTCCTAGAGACACCAACCATAATTAGTCGCTCATTTAGTTGAAAGTCCCGCAAAACCTATATATTTCACTTTAAAGGGGGCATATTGGGAGGGAGGGACCTAATCTCTTCGGACGAAGCAACTCGTATAATTATGATAGAACTTCACTTAAGGTAAGTTCGTTTAATCACTAATTATACATTCGTTGCTTCGTCCTTTGAGATTAGGTAATAATTGTAGATTTTGAAAGCAAGTGAAATATTAAAACCAAATAATAATTAAAATATATTATGATATTCATTCTGTAACCAAAAAAATCAAATCTATAAAGGAATCAAGGCAACAACAAATAATATCAATTATTTATTGGCATAATGTTAGCTATTAAGGATAGACAATGCAAAACTATTTGATTCATCTGGTTGAATATTTCTATAGTAATAATTAGCAAACATATTGGCTGCCACTCCCCCCTGCAGTTCTGCGTATTGTGTCAATACTGACACCTGCCTATGCGCCGTTGAGGTATACTTAGCTGCATGTCTGACGGAGTGGGCAGAAAATATTGAAATATCAACTCCGCTAGTTAATAAGGTGTCCTTAATCCACTTGCTGATTATATTGGTAGATACTACCTTATGAGGTTTTTTGAAACTTATCAAAATATCTTTTTTTTTTTTTACATTCCGCTCGGTTGACTGGTAGAGAATGCCTTGTTGCATTAAGTCCGCCCTTTGTACTGTTTTTAAGTGCAATAAAGATTAAATAAATCTGTGGGCGGTCTTTGTAAAATGGAATACCTACACAAATTTGGTTGATTTGATCCTGGACGTGATGTTTTAATCAAATCTTTAATTTTAATAATAATTACTTGATCTCTAATAATTATGTTATCTAATTTTATTTTTGTAATCGTCTGTACTCTGTGTGCTGTTACGAGTACAAGAAGTGTTGCAATCTTCTCTGACAATTGCTCTAAACTCAACGTGGTGTTTAGATAAGCTTTTGACAGGTAATCTAAAACTACATATTTAGGGGCTGGAGGACGAAGTCTGAAAAAACCCTTAAACAGTCTTGTAATGCGGTCATTCGACCTTACTCTCGATCCCAAAATCAAAGATAGAGCAGAGCGATGACTATTACTTTAATCATCCATATTGTAAACCCGAATAAAATATTTGTGTAAGAAAATAAATAACCTGCGGAGAAAGTGTATGCTTCATACACGTCAACATTTTTTTTTTTTTTGTACAAAAATTTACCCAGCGATGTATTGCGAATAATATTCTTTGATTGAATTTTTTGTCAGGGAAGCCATCATGATGTCTAAGGATGACGGTGGTACGCTCCTCTTCAGAAGTGCCTTTCGGATAACTTCCCTGCTATCAATGTGAGCTTGGGCAGGCTGTTAGGAACAGATAACAAAACGTTATCTGAAAGGCTGTAATTGTACAGTCTTTGAACAAAGAAGCTCTTGGAATAAAGGAAACCAGGGTTGTGTAGGCCAGAAGGGAATAACGATACTATTCCCTCAGCTTGATCGGTTATTATTTTTCGTAAAACTTTTAGTATTACAGCAAAAGGCGGAAATGCATAAAATGAAAGATGTTTCCAAATCAAGGTAAAAGCGTTTACCGCCATAGCCCCTGAACACGGTAATCTGGATCCTTATTTATTCCAAGAAACATACAAGTTGCATTTTTATTGACTCTAGAGGCAAAAAGATCAATGTCAGCCTTGCAAAACGCCTTTAGAATTCGATTAAATGCATGATTTTTTAGCTCCCATTCAGTATCAGGGTGAGATTTTCTTGGCTCCGCATCTGCTATTTAATTATATTATCTTTAGAGCTTATGTAACAAGCAAACACAAATGTACCTCTAGGTTCGCACCACTGCCACAGTTTCCTGGTTATATCAGTAAGGTGTGGAAATCGAACTCCACCCATGTTGATATACGAAATAGCAGTTGTGTTGTCAATGCGCAATAATATTAGACAATTTCTCCTTTTGCGAATATTTGAAAGCCTAGACAAGCGGCCAAAAGTTCTAAATAATTTATGTGTTTCTAGCGGTCTCCTCACCGCATGCTACACCCCGCCCTTTTTTGCTCGCATCCGAAAAAAATTCGATATTGTAATAGTCTTGTCTAATAGGATTAAATGTTTTATCAATGGAATTTTCCACCAGGAAATATCTGTTTGCAATTGTTGTAGCTGTTGTAGCTATTGTTATTGCATAAAGCAAGGTATTTGCATCTCTCCATTTGTTTGGTATACAACCAACCATACTGTACTGCTGGGCAGGATGAGGTGAGGAGTCCCAGCAGTCGAGCGAAACGTCGAATTTTACAATTTGTCTTATGTTGAATATAAAGCAATTCCTTTTTAATAATATTTCTTTTATCCTATGTACTATAAACATATATGAAATTTTTTCGACTACAACTAGTGTTAGGAATCATACAGCTTTTTTTTTTTAAACGTCGCCCCACACTAGGATTTTCTCCTGTGTCGTGGGTGCAGTTACAAACATAGAATATCACATGCACATACGCCCAGTCCGGAACAAATTTCTGTAGGCCATACAAAATATTTGTCCCGTACGGGAATCGAACCCGCGACCCGTTGCGCAGTAGGCGATCACTCGACCTCTGCGCTAACCGTGTCGTTCAATGTTGATAATAAATCCAAAGGACTCTAAAATATTTTTAGTTTCAGCAATATTTGCTAGACATTTTTTGGTAATCCCTAGCAATGATACAAATATAGTCTAAGAAAATGGTACCATATATAATAATATGGCCTAAGGATCAAAGTAAGTACATCACCGTCTTAAGAAACTTTGTTAATACAAATGGTGCGGTGTTAAGGCCAAAGTTAAGAACGTTAAATTCGTATAGTTTATCTTCAAATATAAACCCAAAATATTTTTTATGAGCTGGGTGGATTGGAGTTAAAAAATAGGCATCTTTTAAATTTATGGTGGCCATGAAACTGTTTTTTGAAACTAATTTCATTGTAGTTCTGTAATCTTCAATTTTAAAATGCCGTGTTGTTATGAATATATTTATAGGTTCTAAGTTTTAAAAAAATCTGTTTTTACCTATTGGTTGTTTAATAATAAAACAGCTGGACAAGAACTGTTTATTTCACTTCGTTGACAAGGTGAAATAGCTCCTGAATCAATCAATTCAGTAATGGCCACTCTATATTGTAAAGATTCAGAAGCTGACAAGGTCGGCAGTTTAGGTTCCCATAATTTATGAATAGGTCTGGAAAAAGGGATCTTATCCATCATAATATAACCGGGTCATCAGTTAAGAGTTGCCAATTATCGTAAAAATTATTTAAACGACCTGCTGTACATACCGAATCTAGCGACGTGGGCCTAGGTGCTGCTGCGAGCGCGGCGGCGGTCGCGGCAGCTGCTGTTGTCGCGGCGGGCGCGGTGCCTGCGGCGGGGTCAGCTCCATCCTCCGCGGTACTCCCATCTGCCTGGACCTCGGAAACGGGGGCTTCTGCTTTAAAGGAAGATTTAAAGGTTGCTTTGGTTTTCTCGCCGCAAGCGTTTTCTTGGTTGATGAAGTAGTCTTTTCTCAGCACCAGACTTCGATATTGCCTTGCAGCTTTGAGAGTGTCGGCTAATTTTCCCCCAAATAGAAAACTGTCAATTTCAGCATTATACAGTTGCTCCTTTATGTCATTTTTTACTGCTGAGCAAGTAAAAAAGCGTCTTGTTTTTTGACTCGGTATGTTGTGCATCGCACATTAAACGGCTGGCCTCGATTAACAGTTTTTAGACTCACTGCCCACTGGTATATATATATATAAAAGAAAATATATATATATATATTTTTTGGAGGGTGTTTCACCCAAAAGACTTAAAATCTCTTCATCCAATTCAACACGAACTGGTTCACTGCTCACATGTGCAAGTAGTTCGGTAGAATCTAAAGGCTGTAAAGCTGTTGTTGCAGTTGCAGCCATAGAAATGGATGGATCTGAATTGATCTCTTCTACAATCGAGACTATGTCGACCTCTGATTGCACTTCACCTTCACCTGCAATACGTTTGTGTCGCATACAGGTAACTGTGTCACCAAAAATACATATGACACAGAAGAATACACCTCTGTCAGATATCCATAACAGCTGCTTAATTTTTTAAATGCGGTTGTATATCAACGACCAATGTTTGTGAGAATAAACCCTTTAGTGCCGTATGAAACTTTAAAAAGCAACATTCCATTAAAATGTGCACATACTTTATTAGTCATGAAGGTAACATAACATATAAAATGTACACAGTACATAAAAAATATTGTGACGGTAGCATCCCGCATAGATGTACACTACATACCTACAAGATACCAGTGGTAATTATTTGTGACGATAGGTAATATCCCATATAGATATACACATCACTAAAGATTATCTGTTATAGATAACAGGCAGGTACTTTAATATTATTAGGTATAATATTTTGTGCCGGTAACATCCCCGTATAGATGTACACTACACGATATTAAAAACCAGTGGTGGTCTTTCGTTATGAAATAATCCCATATAAATATAGGAACACATTAAGTGATACAAATGTTAACCACGTTTAATAAATAAGTATAATATTATTTAAAAACTGCGTACCTTCGTTTCCTGATAGCGTGCCACCGCCCGCCGGTGAGGCTGGGCACGACGAGCTACTATTGTTTGAAATTATTCGATTGCGCGTACGCTTTTCGCGCTTTTTTAACATAATTTCTATCTTTCTTATTTTCTTGCGTAAGTAATCACTATCTTCTTCCTTATGGCTTCGTTTCGGCATAGTAACGTTTTCTAAGAAATTAAGTAGGATACGTGGTGATCGGCGAAGCACTAAAACGCGAATGAGCGACTATATGGTTGGTGTCTCTAGGAAGGTTTGTGTACCACCATCAAAAAAAAAAAGTGTGAATACCTTCTTTTAACTTAGTGGATGAAAGGCGACATGATACGTGTTACTACAATTATTACCTAATCTCAAAGGACGAAGCAACGAATGTATAATAGGTAGTTTATAACTTAGTGACATAACTTTAGAGGTCAATAACCTACATATTATTATTTTATTTTAAAAATATGTAACTTTATTCACTTACCTTTGAAGTTTCCAACCACGGATTTTGGCACTGGTGTACTTTAAATGGGTAAGTAATCAGATAACCAGATTCCATAATAATGTCAAAAATAGGAAGTTTTTCCGATTGACCTTGCACAATACCGATTTCTAGTTTATTACTCATT
The DNA here is from genome assembly GCA_963935595.1 of Schoenobius gigantellus. Lineage (NCBI taxonomy): Eukaryota > Metazoa > Arthropoda > Insecta > Lepidoptera > Crambidae > Schoenobius > Schoenobius gigantellus. The sequence continues at coordinate 39,069,779 of OZ012541.1, read as the reverse complement.
GCTCAAACTGTACTGAACCTCTTGAATACTACTACCACTATGACATAAAAAAAAACAATATAGGTATGTAATACGAATAAGCATTAAACGCTGCGCGCGGCTACTAGTCGAAAACTCGGGATCGGGAGTGATAGCTAGCACCGATGCGGAGTCTGCCTAGAACGTGTCGTGTGACGTCACACGCCTGCCAGGCGGCCGCTTGACGGAGCGACCTATTTTTTCGTTATAATTTCGTAAATTTTCATCGTAGAAAAAAAAAATGGTACCATTTATATTGTTTTTTAATTGTCTACAAAGCTTACCTTGACAATCGAGTTGACAGTCCTCAATTCAATTAAAGTTTTATGTTAAGTGGCTTCTGTCAGATTTGACAATTTCGCCAATTTCGCCTCTTCTTCTTCTTCTTCTTTTGATTATGGCAATGTGTTATCTTTTTGACAACAATTCTGCCAGCGACTTAACTTAGCATGTGTTTGGAGAAAAATATGTTCAAACCGACAGAGAGATAATCCACTTGTGTGATAAATAAGTTAACCCAAGTTAGCATGCAACCGCAACCTGAAATACAAACAAAGATGACGTCACAGTTGGATATTATTACATTAAATAAATTTAATAAGTACATATAGGACATCACATGAACACAAAGTTAATAAATATGCAAAGTTAATAGGGAGGGGAATTTTTACATTAGTCAGTGATTCATAAACATCTAATTTACTTTTATATCTAATACATTCAAAGAAAATATGGTCTAAGGTGCCTTCCGCTAAACCACATTCACAAAGTTATCCCGAACTTTAATTTTATGGAGGAAGACAGGAGTACAGCAGTGACCCATGCGTAGTCTGCAAAGTACGGTTATTATATTTTTAGGGAGTTTTTTGTATTTAAAAAACCAAGGCCTAGACATGATAAGTGGTTGGATATTATAATAAAATCCACCTTTTGATTTGCTGGATATATCCCACATTTGTTGCCAATCTGACTCTAAAGCTGGTTTAGAAATGTTTATTATAGGTCATGGGTATGCAGCAAATGGTATTTATTGCTCAGTGGCGAAGTTTCGGAAGCAGCCGCCTTGGCAGCAACGTCCGCACATTCATTACCTTGGATACCAGAATGGCTTGGTACCCATACTAGTTCCACCAATATACCCTTATTAAAACAGTTCAGTAAACATGTCCTGATGTCTATCAAAACATTAAATTGCAATTTACATTTAAAAACATTTTTCTAAATGGCTTTAAGAGCACTTAGAGAGTCAGTGAAGACAACAGCTTTTTTAAAATTATGAGCTTCTATGTACAGACAAGCCTCCAGGATGCCTATACATTCCCCTGTGAACACCGAAGCCTCCGGTGGACTAATATATTGCAAGAATATGTTGGAATTTTGGAAGTAGACTGAGACCCCTACAGAGCCGTGGCGAGATAATTTTGAGGCGCCTGTGTAGAATTTTGCAAAGTCATTCCAGCACTCATCAATCAGGGTTTTAAATCTAGCACCAGCACACGGAGAGTCGTTAATTAGTCCTGTATCCAAGCGGATGCAGGGGTTGTAAATTAGGGGACCATATTTTGCGGAAAAAAATTGGGGGTCGTATGTGACTGACAATTTGAGAGATATTAAGAATTTTGTGAAAGCTTAAAATAAAAGGTGGTTTAGTTTTACAACGCCAATATGAATTATCTCCTGAATAACACAAATCATAAAGGGTCTGGAGTTTTGGTCGGAGAATATGGGAGGAGAAAGTTGAGATACGGAAAACAAATCGGTCTGAGAGGTATTGACGTCTCATTTTCAGAGGAGGATCACTGCATTCCACCTGCAGAGCATTAACTGGGGTAGACTTCATGCAACCGCTTATTATTCTTAGGCATTGCGACTGTATTCTGTCTAATGACTGCAGGGATAGTTGATTGCAAGGCTCTAACAAGAAGGTCCCATAATCCATAACACTGCGAACCAAGGCATTATACATGATTTTCATAGAATAAGGATGGGCACCCCACCAAACACCAGCCAACGACTTTAAAATAGGGATAGTCTTCTCACATTTTTTGCGTATATGGTCAATATGTTTTTTACCCGAAAGTTTAGAGTCCAGATACACGCCAAGAAATTTGGCATAGTCATTAACTGGAATCACTTCCTGGCCCACTTGAACCAGAACTGATGGAATGGTTCTTTTCCGTGAAAACACTACAACCGAGCTTTTGGGAGCAGAGAGTCTTAGACCGTCATCAGCCAGCCAATTGGACAACGAATTTAGTGATATCTCCAAGGATGCGGCACTATCAGTTATTGATTCTCCAGTGACATATAGCGCCAAATCATCGGCATATTGAAGGGAATGGCAATCAATATTTAAGGCAGAGTTTAAATTGTGTGTGTAAATATTAAATAGCATTGGACTCAAGACAGACCCTTGGGGTAAGCCTTTATAAATAATTCTAGAACCAAGTTCCTCTCCTGGGATTCTGATTCTAACAACACGAGACAGAAATAGGTTGATAATGCAGTTTATCATTCTTTCACAGATCCACAGCTGTTGCAATTTTTGCCTGAGGATAGGAAGCCTGACATTGTCGTATGCTGCAGAGACATCTAAGAATGCAGCAACAACAGATTCATTTTTAGAGAGTGCGGATCTAATATCTGTAATTAATACAGCAATGCTATCAATTGTGCTCAGTCCCTTACGAAACCCAAACTGTGTTTTAGGGAGGAGGTCATTGTGTTCTAGGAACCATTCAAGGCGGTTTTTAATTAGGTGTTCTAGGGTTTTTGTTAAGACTGAAGAAAGAGCTATGGGTCTAATACCATTTGGGTCATCAATATTTTTACCAGGTTTAGGAACTGGGATGATTATTTGTTCTCTCCAGTTAGGAGGAACAAATCCATCTTTGGTTCATGAAAAATGATTCCAAATGTCAAATTTGAAAGCTGTCAAAAGTGGTATCAGAGGACCCTCAGAACAATCACTACAGCATAGAAGGAAGATTAAAACAAGAATTAATTGTGTGCTATTTGTCTCTTTCTAACATACGGCACAAAACTGTGTAAATGTAAGAGATGAGTAATATTTGTCTTTTGGCATATCACAAGGTGGTCAGTATATGAATTGATTGAATTGTCATTTTGGTTAAAAATATTAAAATTGGTTAAAAATATATAACACGGCTAAATTCTATAGTACCTTGTATCGAAGATAGACCATCCGAGTTTGAACTATTTGAATTGTTCGTATAATATTTGTTTGTGCGTCCCGTGGCTAGTAATATTTTGATGATATTTTATTAATATTTAAGTGATTAGAAAGCAAGAATTCTTTAGGTATTTACAAATAGTGTGTGTTTGTGCACTCCGTAACACAATGTCTTGTGTAGTTTGGGGCTGCAAGTCTCATTCGTCGCGAAAGGAAAACAATCAAAATTTATTGACCTTAAATTGGCATGTTTTCTCCTATTGTTACTTGAATGTGAGCTAATAAGTACACTTATATACATATGAAATATCGCTGAATCATTTTGTAGAAAAACAATACGTAATATTAACTTCACTTTTATGTTTTAGCGATTTTTAGAAAATTACTTTGAGGTTTTCTTCATCATGCGTAGTGTTGTAAAATTTTGTCGATATTTTTATTTTACAGATTTCCTAAAAACAATGTATAAAAAAATATGGATAAAGTGTATTGTCAGACGAAATTGGAGTCCAAGAAAGCATAGTCAAATTTGCTCCAGATATTTTCCATCAGATTAATTTTGTATGTACTTAGTAGTAAAACTATGAAATGGAGACGTCATGACGTAAGTCAAGTTATTTAATGAAAGGAAATCTTTAAACTAAAATATTATTTATGAAAATAAAAACGTATTTAATTTCTTAACTATTTCTTTAAGGAATTCTTGACACGGATGCCAAGAACAACCAGTTCAGTAGATTTTTTTCTAAGAATTGAAATATTAGATCAAGAAAAGAACAGAAAGAGTCAAAAAGGTAAAATATCAAAACGCCGCCTTCGGAAAATTTACATTCTAACTAAGCCCGGCCGCACATCAAGCGTAATAAATCTATCGAAAAATGTCTTAACAATAAAGTATGGTCAAATGTTAATGTTTTTAGTTTAATTTCCAAGCATATGTACAAATAGTAGTTTTAGCATTCACGAATTTATCCAAGGTTCAAAATCCATGAGGGTTAAATTTTCGGGTAAGTAAATTAAATATGAGATTAACCTCAAGTACCTCTAAGCGATGCGATAAAAAATGAATTAAATCTAAGCGATGAAATAAAAGCAGTGTGTCTTCGATTTCCTTCCTATAGAATTTGTGAATCTCTGCAATAGAAAAATTCCAACATTTTAGATAACGGGAAATACCCGTCACTTAAATAGTCCAAATTTTAGGGTTCCGTACCTCAAAAGAAACACTGAACCATTATAGGATCACTTTATTGTCTGTTTGTCTGTCAAGACTATCTTGGAAACGCGTGAAGGTATCGAGTTGAAATTAAAACCATATAATTACTCAGTTCTACACTAACAAGTTCTAGTCCCTTGAAGATGTGAAAAAATCAAACTTCTAAGTTAACAAAAAAAGGTACGGCCGTTTATGTCGCCAAAAACGTATATTTCGACATTCTCACGGGCATCAAAATGTATAGGGTACTTTTCGTTGATCTAGCTAGAACTATGAAATTTGTGAAGTAATATAGTCTTACACTACAAGTCAGGGAAAATCTCAAACTCCACATTTGTAATTAAATCATAAAAAAATTTAGTCTCTATTTAAAGTATAACCTACAATTTTATACGGGACCCTCGGTGGGCGAGTCCGACTCGCACTTCCCGCTTTTAGTCTCATGAACGGCCAGCCTGACCATACCAAAGAGACACAGCAGCTATTAGCTGGATAAGTTACATAAGAAAATCTACCCTTAATTATTTATGTTATACTATTTCTCGTAATAAAGACATTTTAGTATTAGGGATCTATTAAATACCTACATAATATAATTATCGACGTTGAAACTAGGTGAGTGATGAGCACGACATCACTGGGAGAAGAACTGACAAGCTAGAATTAGTGACGACCTACAAAATTTCGAAACATCTTGCATATACGTGTCTCTGTCTAACTTCTATTAGCAGCGCCTAATGTCAAAGTGAGTCAAATATATTAAGTTCAGTAGCTGTTTTTGCTAGGTTTCTATGCTTTAGTGATTGTTCTGAGATCTCTCCCTCCTTAGTCTGTGTGTAACTTCGACCGACAACGGCTTAGACTATAGGTACCAATAGACATGAAATACCTACAAAAAAAACGTGCCAACATTCGGGTTGGTGTTCTAAGATGACGGAAAAAAAACTAGGGACGCTGCATCCAAGATTCCACACTTTTTATGTTTTTCTTTATAGAATTCATGAAAAAAATCAATAAAAAACGTATAACTGTAAAATGCACTCACAAATAATGCTCACCGACTGATATTTTAGCACAACAACAAACACGGTGCTTTGTAATGGCGGACTGAACTCGACGCTTTATTTGAGACATTATAATAACGTTGGTTTAGTTAATCTGAAGGGGTAACGAATGCGGACCGGGCGTGAGCGTTGTGATCGCTATAATCAAAATTATTCTCATGCGGACCCTCAGATTAACTAAACCAATGGATTCGCAATGTTATTATATGTCTTGGCACGCTTTTTTCGTAGGTATTTCATGTCTATTGGTATCTATAGTCTAAGTGCGGACCACACCAATATTCTCTCTAATCTGTGAACGGCGTACGGCGACGCTCAAAAAAATTATATGTATTTATTGTTTACTTAAAAAATACGAGGTTGATACTTTTTTTTTGTAAAAGTACTTAGATTTACTAGTAGTAATACAATTACAATTCTATAAAATATGATAGATGTTTAAAAAGTGCAACGAAAATGGAATAAGCGATTTTTAAAGACAAATTGTTATGGAAAATATTAGTCATGAAATACATTAGTGTTATTATTGTTTTTTACTTAGCATGGCATGAATGTTATTCTGTAGAGACTGCTAAACTAGACCATCAAATCAAAGTAAATTCTACATCCGAGAAGAAAGAATGGCATATAAAACTAGACATTTACTTCGCTAGACCTCTTCCACCAGTCATCAAGAAGGCTCTTGGTGACGATCTTAAATTAAAATGCGAAGCAATCATGAACTTTACAAAAGTTGAGAAATATACAAAAAATAAGGAGGGCACAGAAACTTTTGTGAAAGAGTCTCCACCAGAACACATACAACAAACACTTATGAAAAATGTTAAGTTTTATTGGTTGAAAGACCAATCGCAAATTTCATCAGAAACTAACAAGATAAAAAGTTTCACTAAAATTGATATGACTAATGGTACAATTGGCTCTTATCTTCGTATAAGAAATATAAATATATCTGATGAAGGTAATTACACCTGTGTTATAAAACAAAATTATGAAAAGTATCAGACTACCTCTTTGAAAATAGTAAATTATGTTGATAGTACTGATAAAGTTAATCTCTCAACAACACCAGTTTATACCAATAGTGATTTAGCTCTTATAATGAGGACAACACCAGAAGTAATGTTAGAAGATACTAAACTTCAAAACTTAAATGAATCAGGATCATCTAAGAACACAGCCATTCCTCAGAAGTTGGAGCATATCTGCCAAGAATACAATGGGAAAGTCTGTGCCCAACTTTTGAAAGGTCAGTTTGTTTATATTCCTTATGACATCACCCAGACCACACTGGAAGATAAACTGGCCATGGCAATACAAGTTACTAAATATTCTAACGACATAAGCTCGCAATGTAGAGGTTACGCATTACCTAGCCTGTGCTATTCCACTTTCCCTATATGCAGGGATCCTTTTTCTACAAACCGATTTTTCTTGGAGAAAGTAAAAAACGTTTTGGCATACCTCTCTAATAGTTCACAATTTCTGAATGCTACTGACCTGTGGGAAGTTAATTTGGATAATTTATCACAAAAACATCTTTCTAATTTAATTCATCACCTTTCCGAAAATGGTACTGTTGACAATTTGAAGTACCATTTCAATTCAACAGTTTTAAAAAGAGTGTGTAAACAAGATTGTGAAATTTTGGAGCATGAGCTGTGTCAGACTGAGTATGCTATTGCCAAGAGACATCCACACATTGGGAAACAGCTTACTTTAGAGGATTGTCAGGACTTACCTGAGCATGACACTGAGTGCCTTAAAATTGGAATTGATGAGGTCATAGTCTCTGATGATCAGTGTTACTGGGAAAACGGGAGAAGCTATCTGGGCCGGGTGAATGTAGCTAACAATGGAATGGCTTGTGTTGAGTGGTCAAAACAGCTGCATGTCAAAGTGTCAGAGTATCCAGAGCTTGCAGGAAGACACAGCTATTGTAGAAACCCAGGTGGTATTAAGTCTCAGCCCTGGTGTTTTGTGGAAAAAGATGGGAAAACTGAAGGACAGATATGTGACATTGATAAGTGTGCAGATAGAATTTGGTTGTACATTGTTGTCATATTTGTGTTGCTCACTGTTTCAATAATTGCATTTGTGATCTGCCTTTGCTATAGGAACAAATCCAAGGGTAGTGCTGCCACAATCCGAGACATTAATTTACCCAATGCAGATAAAAATATTTATGGCAATTCTAGATTAAATTCACCAATAGAAATGAATGACTTGTTGACAAATCAAAATATCACCAACCAGCCTCACTTAACTAGGAACACAAGAGGAAATGGAGTACTTAGAATACCACAGTATTCACTATCACAGATTAAATTCTTGGAAGAGCTTGGGGAAGGTGCATTTGGAAAAGTATATAAAGGTGCACTCAAAAAAAATGGTGAAACACAGTATGTTGCTGTGAAGGCTTTGAAAGAAAATGCTTCAGCCAAAACTCAAGCCGACTTCAGAAGAGAAATAGATTTGATTTCTGAACTAACACATGACAATATAGTTTGTATAGTGGGGGTGGCTCTTCGTGAAGAGCCACTGTGCATGTTGTTTGAATTTATGGCACGAGGAGATCTACATGAATTTTTGATGGGAAGAGCTCCTCCATCTGGTAAAGGTCTCCCGCCAATGCGGCTTCTTAACATAGCAAACAACATTGCATCAGGAATGCAGTATTTAGCATCACATCATTATGTACATCGAGACTTAGCTGCCAGAAATTGTTTGGTATCAGATGATTTCATTGTTAAAATATCTGACTTTGGACTTTCAAGAGATATTTATAGTTCTGATTATTATAGAGTAAGTATTTATTTAGGTCTTTTTTTAAAGATTATTCATATCATAGCATTAGAGAGGATTTATTGGACTCTGAAATAATTCTGAAAGACTGAACTAATTTTAGTTATTTAATGATTATTATTATTGATTGAAGTACATTATACATTTTTTCATTTAAGGTGCAATCAAAAAGTTTGTTGCCTGTCAGATGGATGCCACCAGAGTCTATTTTATATGGGAAATTTACAACAGAATCAGATATATGGTCTTATGGAGTCGTATTGTGGGAAATCTATAGCTATGGACTGCAACCTTATTATGGGTAACTATCATGAAAACGAAGGAATGAATACAATATAGGTATAAATTCCATTTGAATTGTTATTTTACGTACACTGATGTCATATTTTTAAAATGAGAAAAGCAAGAAAGTTATAGCAATAGTTTAGCCTTAATTCCTTTTTCAAATGTAATAACATCCTTGCTCTTGAAGATTCTATGGTACCTGGAATAGCACCAGATGATTAGTGAACGACAATACAGCAATAAGGCTTCCGCTTTATAAAGCACAAATTCGGCCGCATATGGAGTACTGCTCGCACCTCTGGGCAGGAGCACCAGAATAGCAGCTCGACCCTCTTGACTCCCTGCAAAGGCGTGCATTCCGCTTCGGCGGTGATCCCAATATCATGGCCTCAATGGAGAGGCTGGAGCAAAGGAGAGATTTTGGTTCTCTCTGCGTACTCTATGGGCTCTTTAACGGAGAGTGCTCTGAGGAACTGTGTGCAATGGTGCCTTCATCACCCTTTTACAATTGCACCACCCGCCACCGCAGCAGAGTTCATCCGTACCACCTGGAACTGTTCTGGTCTAGCACAGTTCGGCTTCAGCGTTCATTTTTTCCACATACATGGAAACTCTAGAATGAACTCCCAGCTGCAGTGTTTCCTAAGCACTACAATATGTCTAACTTCAAACGAGGTTTAAAAAGAGCAGCTTCTCTCCAGGTAGGCAGAAACTGAGCTATGCCCCTGGCATGGCATGAGCGGTTACCTCTTACCATCAGGTGGGCCACTTGCTTGTCTGCCACCAGCAGTAACAAAAAAACAAGCTAAAGCTATCACCTTCCTCATGTACAAGCAATCCCAAATTCCATTTTCTGCGAAACCGTGTAGTAAAATCGTGGAACAAATTACCAGAAAGTGTTATCAGTGCTTCCTCTGTGAACTCATTCAAAAATAGACTTGACAAATATTTAAAGACAAGTGCTGCTAGTGTATTAAATAATAATAATACATTTGCCGCTGGTCAGCTAATTAATAATAGGTCCTACTCACGATACAATTTGTTGCTGCAACACGTTATCCCAAATTCCATTTTCTGCAAAACCATGTAGTAAAATCGTGGAACAAATTACCAGAAAGTGTTATCAGTGCTTCCTCTGTGAACTCATTCAAAAATAGACTTGACAAAGTGCAATAATACACGCATCAGCACAAGTGCTGCTAGTGTATTAAATAATAATAATACATTCGCCGCTGGTCAGCTAATTAATAATAGGGCGTACTCACGATACAATTTGTTGCTGCAACACGTTGCAATCGTGTTTACACGTGCTCCACTCACCTATGCAACTTCGATTGCAATTTCATTCTTCGAACAAACACCCCAACGTCACAAGGTGTACATACCTACTAGGATTGCCAGGTGTCCCGATTTGAGCGGGACGTCCCGATTTTGAGGGGTTTATAGACACGTCCCGATTTAACCATGATCAGCCCCCTAACCATGATCGCCTAAAACAATATTAAAACCGCAAACATTATTAAAGGCGCTTTACGCAGCAAGAGGGGTGTCTCTGTTTCAGTATTGTTTTAACCTTGCTATAAGCGATCGTGGTAGCAAAATGACCTGGTTTTTGACCAGATCACAAAAAATTGACAATTTTTCACAATAAAGCAGAGACTAAACACTATGGCTGAATTATCTTAATATATTTGTCCCTAAAATATTTGAAATGGATATTCATAATAAAAACACTAGGCTATATCCATGAGCTCCATTCTCTTTGCCTTTATCAAAATCGGTTTAAAGACCTTGAGTTTAGTCATCTGTAATAGTTTCTGATTTGGCCGTCTAGGCACACTGTCTTGAAAAATTCATTCTGTTTATACTTGTGTACATTTAAAATATTGGGCAGAAGTAGTCCATATACCTATTAGGCGAAAATTCGGTCACCATTCAAGTGTTAAGCGTTCAGCATATGTTTTAAAGCTGAAGTATATTGTGTACAATATTTAACGTTTTAGGGACACTTTGAGGGCTCCTGTGGCTGAGGGCCGCGTATTATTTCTAACGCAGTAACTTTGCCCCATGAACCTGGGTCTAACACTTGCAGACTCCAAAACTAATCCACAAAAAATATGATTTTCTGTTATAGTGTTTTTATTATAACTGTAGATACAGCAATCAGGAGGTGATTGCAATGGTGCGGGGCGGTGAGCTGCTAGCGATGCCTGCAGCCTGCCCGCCTCTCATGTATGCGCTGATGCGCGACTGCTGGAAGCACACACCACAGAGAAGACCTAATTTTGAGGAAATTGTCAGCAGGTATACTACATACAATAATTTCTTTCAATCTCTTTGTTCATAATATTAAAGATAATTCAAAGATATAGTAACAAAATATGCAATTATCTAATTATGATTGGAGTGGCCCTACATGGCCCCTACACCTCTTTAGACATCATACAATAAATTGAGAAGCGTATATGAGAAAACAAAATACAATTTATAAAAACAATATACACACACTAAATACAAGTCGTTTATACAGAAAGCGGGCTTATTACATACAGAAATCTCTTCCAGTCAACCTTCGAAAGGTGGAAAGGTTGAACAGTGTGGTGAATGCAATTTCTAATATACATTTATAATAATATATAATATAAAAGAAATATACAGGGTGTAACTGAACACCCCAATAACATTTAAGGGTATGTATCAGGGATGTCGCGAATATTCGCATCCGCATCCGCAAATGCGGAGCTTCCGCATGGATTTGGACATCTGCATCCGCATCCGCAATAATCAATGCGGATGATCAAGCGGATGCGGATGTAAGACAAGTTGCGACAAGAAAGAAATTGGGTGAGGCCGGCGAATGGCGCGTGCCGTTCGCACTTAACTTTAACCAATGGGAACGAAAAAATTGGTGACAAGATCCGACGCGTTTGTTGTGGAGCATAATTTTTTTCTTGTAAATAAATCATTACGTGTTTGTTTGCGCTGTGGAATACTAAGACTTATTCAAAATTCAAAAATTCAAAAATCTTTTTTCAACATAGGCCTTTACAGACACTTATTGACGTCAAAACAAAGCAAAACAATCTAATTTAATGAAATCATATTAACCTTGTATGTGTATACATCCTGAATATATTTAAGATGTCTGCAAATACAAGTAGGAATGAAAAAAAAAAAAAAGAGTTGACTCTACACCTGTTCGGAAATTGGGAGAGCCTTCTCGAGAAGAACAGGCAAGAAACTCGAATGGTCAAAATTTTTTATCTCCTCTTTTAAATCGCCATTTACAATTTTGATTTTGTTACAGGGTCGTCAATTGGAAGCTGACCTCAAAGCAAAAGTTTGAGCTCAACTTCCATTACAAGAAGAGATGTGTTAATTCACATTATATAAGCTATTTCTGAGAGAAGTGCGTGAACTTATAAATTGCTCTCACTGAATGTTTCTTTGAAACAAAACGCAGTACATTGTTAAATATTAGAAATGAGAGTTCAAACCCAAGCTTTTTTGTCCGTCATGTAATCAGACACTTTATAATATGCTTTTTTAATAAGTACATCTTTGATTGCAACTTTAAATTTGTTTAAGCTGAGTTCTTGTATACAACTTGGGATTTTATTGTAGAAACGTATACACAGGCCTCTAAAAGAATTATTGATTTTTTGGAGCCTGGTATTTGGTAAAGCTAACATATTCCTTTGTCTAGTATTAACAGAATGAATATCACTATTTTTACAAAACAAATGAATATTTTTACGAACATATATTAGATTCTCATAAATATATTGCGACGCTACTGTCATAATACCAATTTCTTTAAACTTTTCTCGCAAAGAATCTCTCATTTTAAGGTTATAGATAGCTCGAATAGCCCTTTTCTGGAGCACAAAAACGATCTGAATGTCGGCAGCATTTCCCCACAACAAAATGCCATGTGACATCAAACTATGAAAGTAAGAAAAATATACAAGTCTTGCTGTATCAACATCAGTCAACTGACGTATTTTCCATACAGCGTGAGCTGCAGAACTAAGTCTCTTTGACAATTTATCTATATGTGGGCCCCATTGCAGCTTAGAATCAAGTGTGATCCCAAGAAATACTGTGGTGTCCACGAGGTCAACACCTATATCCTTTATTTTTACAGTGGTGTGAACCTCTTTTACATTGGGTAAAACAAATTTTATACATTTTGTTTTCCCTTCATTAAGTGACAGGTTGTTTACATTAAACCAATGAACAATTCTTGAGATAGAATTATTTACATCGTCATTCATTTGCAATCCTCTTTTAATTTTAAATAAAAGTGAAGTATCATCTGCAAATAACACTATCTCATGCCTGTCCTGTACAAAATCAGGGAGGTCATTGACATATATAAGAAATAGATAGAAAAGGACCAAGAATCGAACCCTGCGGAACTCCCATTTTAACTGCGGAACCTTGAGACCTTTTTCCATTGACGTCTACTTTTTGAATCCTTCCACTTAGATAAGAGAGTAGAAGATCCAGTGCAGTATCACGAAATCCATAGTGGTGTAATTTTCTGATCAAGGTTTCGTGATAAACGCAATCAAATGCCTTAGACAAATCACAAAAAATGCCTAACGCATCGTGTGAGTCTTCCCAGGCTTCAAATATATGTTGTATTAACTCAACACCAGCATCGGTTGTTGAGCGACCCCTCCTAAAACCAAATTGTTTAGAGTGTAGAAGATTGTTCCTATTAAAATAAATTTGCATTTGCTCCAACATTATTTTTTCAAAAATTTTGCTAAAGGTAGGTAGCACAGAGATAGGTCTAAAATTACTGGGGTCTGATGTGCTACCACATTTATGTAAAGGAATAATTTTACTCAGCTTCATTAGATCAGGAAAAACACCACAGTCAATGCAATCATTAAAAATGTTAGCAAGTATTGGAGCTATTGTTTCAATTACGGATTTAGTAACATCAACGGAGTTGCCCCACAGATCCGCAGTTTTCTTCATATTCAAAGTTTTAAATGATTTTATTATATCCATTCCACTAATGTGTACAAATTTGAATTTATCATCACAAGCTTCAACATGATCTTTCATTATAGATTCAGCAATAGCGGGGGAGGAATCCAATGACTTTGTGATTGAGACTGGAATGTCAGTAAAGAACTTTTCAAATTCTGCAGCTACTTCTGTGTCAACTGTTACCTTCTTACCGTCAATATTCAAACAATATTGATTATTAGTAGTTTTCGCTTTTCCAGTTTCATTATTTATAATATTCCATGTCATTTTAATTTTATTATTACTGTTTTTATTTTTGAGCTTAAATAATTAGATTTAGCAAGCCTGCACGCTTTTTTGAATACTTTGGAATAAGTTTTCACATAAAGTTTAAACTCATCGCTAGTATTAAATGAACGTTCATTATAAAGTTCAAAAAGTTTGATTCTGCTTTTGTGAATGCCTGGTGTAGCCCATTCACTAAAAGCTAAAGTACCATTAACGGATATAGTCTTTGGAACAAAAATATTTTTAAATTCAGAACAAAATGTATGAAAAAAAATTTCATATAATTTATTTGGGTTTTCTTCATAACCTATATAATTTAATTTAATACCAATATTATTTTTCAGCCGTTCTAAGCGACCAACAGTTTTTGGCACAACAGTGATATTCTGTTTTTCTATGCATTTACGTTTAAATGGAATGGTAACAATTTGCCCAGAATGGTCAGATTCTAAATTATTAAAAACCCTTTTTGCTAAAGGAACAATATTTGTATAAATATTGTCAATGCATGTGGCAGACGACTGAGTTATTCTGGTTGGCTCCAAAAATAAGTTTACAAGGTTATATGACCAAAATATATTTTTAATCCTAATAGATAAACTAGAATTTTCTAATAAATTAATATTAAAATCACCACAAACAATGGTTTGTTTCGTGGAACTACACACTTTTTTCAATACTTCATCCATAATATCTTCAAAAAGGTCATATAATCCTGAAGGAGGCCTGTATACACTTAATACAATAATCTGGTCCAGCTCCACGCAGGCTATTTCTATTGTTCGCTCAATCGAAAGGCTCACAATATCCTTACGATCCTTAAATTTCAGCTTTTTATTTAATATTATTAAAGAACCACCACGAATTGCCTTTTCTCGACTGAACAAACTACCAACCAAATGATTACTGAAATTAAATAGAAACTGATGGCTTTTAAGCCAATGTTCAGTTACACAAAAAATGTCAACATTACTACAGTTTAAAAATAATTCCACTTCCAGATACTTGCCTGACATTCCTTGAATGTTCTGGTGCACCAAGTTGATGAGATTTACATTATCTTTGTTATTAAATGGGTTTTGCAATATATTATCACTTACAAAGTTTACTGTATCTTTTCTAGTTAATGATAAGCAAGAGGATGTCTCTATTGTCTCATTACTTAATTTAAAGAATTGTAAAAATTATCATCAGTACTATTACTGACAGTCGTTTTATTATCACAGGAGTATTGCTTAATAGGAGCAATTTGACTACTGTGAGTGGGCTGCTCAATAAAAGCATTGTCAGAGAAAGAGTTTATAGCCATGTTTTTGGCTAAAGTTAAAAAATAAAATCTTAGCGAAATAGCTAATTGTTTTTTTAAGAACATTGATAGATATAATCTATCATTTGTTAAATAAGCATTATCTCTAACAATTGTCAGTTTGTTATAGTCAATAATATGGATTTTATTTGAATAATTTGTCATTAAGTCTAATGTCAAATTAAGTTTATACCTAATATTATTTTCATGTTGTGACAACCTATTATGGTAGGGAAGGGTAAACATTATTATTTGATTTACACATAAATTATTTAAATGAGAACAAAAAAATTTTAGTGCTTTTTTGTTCAAATTACCCCTATTTCCCAAGATTACTACTAGGTTGTCATTAATGTCAAACTTATAACTATAAATTTTATTTGTAATATCGTGGAAACTTGAGCCAGGCATACAATAATTGATGACACTTAAATTTAACTGATTTGTCAATAACTGGCCCATACCTTTGCCAATGTCATCACAAAAAATAATGCATTTTGGATTAGACTGAGACTTCTCTTTACAGTGAAAACTAGATTGCTCATTGACAGGTGGCTGACATACATTACTATGAGCGGAGGATGTATGACTGGGTGCATTTTTACTGTTTGTGAGATTGCATTCTATTATTGAATTATTCTTACTTGGGTTCCAAAGTTGTTTGTCAAGAAGGGACTGGTAACGGTCCTCATTATGTTGACAAAGTGTGGCTAGCTCTCTGATAGACTGAATATGCATTTTAATATCATTTTGAGCAGTTTCATAATTTTCAGAGATGGTTGACAATGAGTGATGTAAGTTTTTTATAGTATTATTGAGTTCTTCAACGTCCCTATCATACATACTCCTACTCTCTTTCAATTTGGAATCATAAATGTCTAATGAATCTATTAGCCATGCACGCTCTTCCCGTAACTTAATATTACTCCTGAAAGAGTTATACTTTTTTAATTGATATTGAGTCCTTTTTAGCAATTTCTTGATTTTAATATATTTTCTGATCTTTTTATTACTTATAAAATTGTTCAACAAGGGCCTACCCTCTGTAGATGAAGAGGATTCTGCTAGATTTCGTCCACCAGGTGACTGCATAAGTTCATCAAACAAGTTGTGCGTGTGAGCATTTTCCTGGTTTTGTTTATCCACTCCACGTGTTTCTAGCGAACAATTATTTAGTAGCGCGAGTTTATAACCTTCTGCATATCCGGCTTGAATCAAAGAAGGTGGCAATATTACTTTTTATTAAGTATAATAATCCTATTTTTTTTAACTTAATTTACTAATTGTCTATACTTACTAATATTATAAAGAGGAAAGATTTGATTGTTTGTCTGTTTGTATTGAATAGGCTCCGAAACTACTGGACCGATTTGAAAAATTCTTTTACATTGAAAATCCTACGTTATCCCTGATGAACAAGGGCTATAAAATTATTTTTCCTAAGGGAAAATATAAAATTCCCACGGGAAAACAAAAATAACGCGGGCGAAGCTGCGAGCGGAAAGCTAATTAATAAAAATGTTAATAATTACTCTTAAGATTTTTTAATATATGTATGGCCCGGCAAATGACCTCCTCCCGCCTGATGATAAGCGGTGAAAGAGGCCCAAATGAGTTGACAGATAGAGTAGGGACGACATCCACTATCCTACCTGCCCGCCCCTTGCCGGCCCAAAAGATGTTTTTTCACGCCTCTTTTGAAGGAACCCATGTTGTAGCATGGAGGAAACACGTGCGCAGGTAGAGAATTCCAAGTGTGGGATGAACGACAAAAGAAGGAATCTCGGAATTTCTTGGTACGGTGTGAAAAGGAGGACACAGTGTACGGATGACTTCGAAGGCCCTTACGCGTGTTTCTGTTAGGGAATGGAGAGGGAGGGATAAGGTTAAAGAGCTCCTCAGAGCATTCCCCATGGAACATTCGGTAAAAGGCGCTAAGAGAGGCGATGTCGCGACGAAGTTGTAGAGGCTCGAGGGTGTTAGTTGCCTCTACATCGCTAATTATGCGAATAGCGCGACGCTGCAATCTGTCCAGAGCATCGAGGAGGTACTGAGCAGAGCCATCCCAAAGGTGCGAGCAATATTCCACGCAAGACCTAAGCTGAGTTTTATACAACAAGCATAGTTGGTCCTGCGCAAATACCTACGCACCTTGTTCAGGACACCGAGTTTCCGTAAGGCAGTAGTTATGACGGATTCGATGTAGTCTCAGGTTCAGATCGCAGCGAATGTTCATTCTGAGCAAGGTGATGTTGCTCTGTGTGTGAAGGGTTGTGCCCTGAAGAGAAGGAAGGGGGAGGAAAGGTGACGTTTTCGCCGAGAACGCGCACACCTGTGTTTTCTTAGCATTGAACTCAACAAGATTGTTGGAGCCCCATTCGGAGACGAGGTCCAGCGTCCTGTTGAGCTCAGTGATAAGATTCTGCCTTTCCCTACCAATATCACCACGAGCAGCACCTGAGCTTCCGTGATATCCCCCATGCACTGTACTGTCGTCTGCATAGCAATGTATAGCTCCCAATGAAAGCATGTCATTGATATGCAGAAGAAACAATGTTGGGGATAGAACGGAGATTATTTAAATTCTTAATTCATATACTTTTTTTCTATAACATCTTAAACATCCGCATCCGCATTCGCATCCGCGGATGTGAGCCTTCAAAAATCCGCATCCGCATTCACATCCGCGGATGTGAAAAAATCGGCATCCGCAACATCCCTGGTATGTATTCATCAGAAGTAGAGATTCTGTAGGAAAAATATTAGCGCTAACAAACCTTTTTTTCCCATACAAACAAAATAAATTATTTTTTGGTATTAAGTGCCGACAACCCTACGTAAGTGTACGAGGAATACTACGCTCACGTCATTAAAACTAAATTAATTATTTTTTGGTATCAAGTGCCGACAGCCCTACGTATACGTAGGAGGAATACTACGCTCACGTCTGTCACGTGGCATTTTGTGTTTAAATTTCTTTTGTGTTAAGAGCTGATTATGGTTGTCACTTGAAAGTTTTTGCTTTCAGTTTAAAATCAAATAACTCCGAAAGTATTGGGGTTTCAGGTCTCAGACAAGCACCGCAGGTCCATTTAATATCTAACTTTTATGCCCCTTAAATGTTATTGGGGTGTTCAGTTACACCCCGTATAAGTACATATTCACACAAACATACATGTGGTAACAATTTATTGGTACAGTTTAAAATATACAGTCTGATCATAACTATTTATCATAAGGTGATTTTGTTGGCAGAATCCAAGAGTGGATACAAATGGGTGGTTGTCCCGAAACAGAATCCAGTTATAATGCTTGCACACACCGGTCTACTGGGTCATCGCGCGATCTCCAAGAAAAGGTGCCACTATTGCCACCGCATTGCTCGTCGTCAAATGGGTCACTCGCTACTGGCAGCCTTAAGAAGTTCAATACTGTGGGCTCATCAAAGGTAATGGACGATACCCGTTCTACGACCAGCGAGGTGCCACCGCTAGCGCCGAAAACCAAGAAACATAGCTCAGGATCACTCATTGACACTGAAAAGGTTGGTACCAGAGAAACTGTGGTGAGGATACCCAACACACAGTTCGGAAATGAGATATAATGTGAACAGTCTGTGTCTGGTTATACATAGATTTTTTCAATTCTAGCAATTTGAAAAAGCCTTTTTAGACATAAAAAGCCTTTTTATGCCGCATATCATGGAGCAAAAACAAAGAGAAGATGTATGACGCTTTCTTTATGAAACTGTAAAGCTTAAAATTAGAGTAGGAAAGGAGCGTTAAGAAGAATTCGTACAGTCCGTTTTTCTATACAAACGTACTCACCTGTTTCCTTTCTGGATAATGGCACTAGTTGCTCTATTTTTTCCAATAAAATCAATGGATATAAGCATGTTTCTATGTTTTCCTTTTTTTATTAAGTTAATTATTAAAAGAGATTTCAACCCTTCAAAAACCTAAAAAATCGACCTAATTTTCTGCTGTATTCAAAGGTCCAGCAAACAAATTGAAGAAGATTATATGAAAAAAGCAAAACATAGAAACACGAAAAAGCTTTAATTTTTAACGCAAAAAGTAATGAAATCGGTTAAATTTTTTGCGGAGTAAATAGGGGACTACGAAACGTACATTTTGTGTACTTTTAATAGGTATTTTTGGTCCCAGCTGCAGTTGTCTCTATCGCGTTCAGTTCAGTTGTTCGGACACAGCGCGACAGCAATACATTTTACAAATACCTATTTTTGAATTCGCTTGACCTTGGTTTTTCCTCTTAACAACCATCTAATGGAAAATAGAAGTTAATAATATTTATTTACAATAAGAGCTTTCCGGATTTTTCGCTAGATGGCCTTACGTCACAGCACCTAAGCTTCGTAAATTGTAAATATGTGATCCAAGGACAACATTGCAGTCAGATGGACTACATTTCTTACGCCACCTTCTTCCTGTTTCTGTTCCGAGATCCACACTCCAGGAGGCAAGCCTGCACAAATCGTACTTAATACGAATACCTTGTCAATGGACTCGCTCGCGAGTGTCGATTCGTGCGACTGAACGAGTCCACTCGCCACGCACGCGAGTGCAGAGTTCGGTTAGTGCGAGCTTCGACCGCTTTTGCAAAATTGGCGACCTATGATGTTGTCTGATAAGGACCTAAGTTGAATATTCCAGTATATTTGTTTATTGGTGGTCTTTAAAAACAGACTTTATTTTTTTAAGAGATATTGAAAAACACGGCATGTCCAATCTTGAGCCTTTCGACTGACAGCATTTTTTATATAAAACTATGTGCTAATTCTCTTGTGCACCACAATTTATCTACTTGTTTTGTTTGTGAATTGTGAAGAGATGATTGTAAAGAACAATATCGGGCAATTCGAAAGAATACTCATAAAAAAATGAAACTTATAAGAAAGTCGTGTTTTTTTGTCTAGTTAACTTAACAAAAATGAAATTATACTCAACATGTATTGGCAATAAATCCTTTCTAGTCTTAGTTTTTAACCTGTTTGTGTGTTAAAAAAAATACAAGTAACTGATTGCTTGAACACATTGGTGAAGAGTAATAACATTCCTGACTAAAATCTGAGGGGTACTCATATTATGAGATAGACTGTAGTACCTACTCGCAATATATCGCTGCAACTTAGGCCATAAACTGTGTGACCATAGCCAAGTACACGTGTAGACAGACACAAATAAAAATAAGTGAAAAAAAAACATATTAAACGGATAATGATGATGTAGATAGTAATGTACTAAAAGGCTAAAAAATAATTAGGTAGGTCCTAGACACCAGTCATCACACCACTCTCCTCATCAATCTAGAGCATTGATCACACGCAAAAATAAAATCGTGGGTGCGTGAAATTTCTATCGACAGTCAACCGCTCATATAATTATAAAAATGCTATAAATTTACATTTCACAATATGCATGCAAGCGTTTATCTGATTGTGGACCGCACCAATGGTTCGGCATGACTAGTTCGGCGTGTCTATATTATCAATTGTGCACGCACGCACTTCAATAGTTATTACTTCATTCAATAACATAACAGCAGTATTTTACGTTGTTCAGGCAGTGAAGACAGTAAGAATTGAATTTAAAATATTAAACTGCATTTTTCTTGCTTAGACGTTTATTTAATTTTAGTAATATCAAGATGCAATCTACGATTTTGCATACGCGTACGCCCATCAGATGGCTCATCTGCTCGTGTGCCACCTCTGGCATAAAAATGTCGCATATAGCGTATAGGATAATGTCCTCATGGGAACTTGTTCCTTTTAGGTATAGAATATTGGTTGTTACGCGTATTAGTCATTATGCGAATTACTTATTATGCTGTTTTCGATTTAAATTTATGAGTCATTATTCGTCAGGAGCATAAAGTGTGGACAGGCCCCTCTTACCCATTGGGCACAATGGGCACGTGCCCAGGGCCCCCGATGGACTGGGGCCCCCTAGTCCCTACTCGATTACCAAGCGATAACCGATAGCTACTCCACTTTCTTATTATACATACTATATTATATACTACTCAAAACAAAATTACAGCCACCTGCAAAATTGTATGATAAACAAACTAACATTAGGTACTCATTTCTTTGCTCATTTCTTCTCTGTGTTTGTTTATTGGTTTTAAGGTCCCGAACGATATTGACGACAAATAAATTAAGTGCAGGTACCTAATATAAATAAGCAATAAGATTCTATTTAAAATCAATAAAAATAATAGGTGGCTCTTATTTTCTTTTGAATAGATATATGTTACTGTAAAAGTCCTTATATTGGTAAATCTTAGGTTTTGTCAGTAAAGAACATTATTATCCACTTTGGACCTGATGATGTCTAGAAATGAAATATATTTTAATATAAAGGTGATTTTATAGTGCATCTCTTACTGTAAAAGCCCGTATGTCAGTAAATCTTAGGTTTTGCCGGTAAATCCTCCATGAGCTGGTAACTGTTAGGATTTTAAAAAGAATAGATGATTTTTCGGGCTTTTAGACTTTGGGGTATGCTAGGTTTTACCAATGACGGTTAGTAAATATTGGTTTTCGGAATAAAACAATGTGTATTTCTGTCGTTTTTCTTTTCAATTTAATTATAAGTCAGCACCTTACAAATTAATTAAGTTACGAATCCACCTAGACTGTACAAAACGACACAGTTACATGCGACCTGTACTTGTACACATTAAAACTAAACAAAGTCTAAATTAAATACTAAATAAAAAATTTATAATTATCGTTATGATAAAACATTTGTTATTGTAATTATTTTTATTTATTTTTTAATCTATACTAATATTATAAAGAGGAAAGATTTGATTGTTTGTGTGTTTGTATTGAATAGGTTTCGAAACTATTGAACCGATTTTGTTGAAAGTTGGTATAGGGATATATTTCGAGACCAGGGGAAGGACATAGGGTAATTTTCCTACGGGAAAAAAATTCCCACGAAAAAACAAAAATAACGCGATCGAAGTCGCGAGCGGAAAGCTATAGTTACTTATAAAACATAATTTTAAAACACCTTTAAAAAAACAAAACAATTCAAAAACGAAAATTATTTTCTTATAAATGCCTACGTTGGCCTGTGGTAACTGAATCATTAGGTATTTATCTTATTATTTAGTATTTTATAACTTAAGTACTTAATTAAAATATTTGACCAATCTAAAAAGTCCCACGTTTTATGCGTCTCAAGAGAAAACACTAAGGTCAGGAGAATTCAAAAATAGGATTTTTTTAAATGCAAGTATTGCTGTCGCGTTGGGCCCCCAAACAAACGAGTGCGATAGAGACAACTGAAAAATACACAAAATAGACGTTTCGTAGTCCTCTATTTTCTCCTCTAAAACTTGAACGATTTAATTACTTTTTTTTAAATTTAAGGAAAGGTTTTGGTTATGTTTCTGTGTTTCATCTTTTTTCATATAATCGCGTCAAATTTGTTTGCTGGATGTTTGAAACAGCAGAAAATTTTTGAAGGATTAAATCGTCTGTAACAATTAATGTAAAAAAAAGGAGAACGTAGGACCATGTGCATACCTTTTTTTTTGTAAGAATAGGGCAACTATTGCCACTATCGAGGAAGGAAATCCGTATGATTTCCTCTTAAGAATATTTTCAACATTGACCGCGTCTTGGTGTTGGTGGTAAGTTCTAGGATTTACCGGGTGTATAATGGTAAAAGTCCGAAATAAACAATGATCACAGAACAGTTCGGACTTTTAACCATCAAGAGTTGATAAATCTTAGGTTTTACCGGAAAATGTTAGGATTTACCGTAGTTCGGGCTTTTACAGTAAGATATACACAAAACACGTTGGAAATACCTATACAATTTAAGGGTTTCCCTCGATTTTTATGGGATCCCATCGTCAGGTCCTGACTTTGGTGACCTTGGGACCACCCCAGGAGTATACTCTATCAAATACAAACAGAATTTTGAAAATCGGTCCACAATTGGCGGTGTAATCGCGTACATACACACAAACAAAACAACATATGGGTCGAATTAATAACCTCCTCCTTTTTAAAGTCGGTTAAATAGTGCTTTATTATGGTCATAGGGGGCCCATTATCCTAATGTGCCCAGGGCCTCTAATAAGTGAAAGACGGCCCTGAGTGTGGAACAAGAACCTGAAGAAGCAAAGGTCGTACACACCAACATTTTCGAAGTTTAATACGACAAGCAAGTTTATACTTAGTTACTTTGTTTGTTTGAACGCGCTAATGTCAGGAACTACTGGTTTGAATTGAAAAATCTTTTAGTGTTGAATAGCCCATTTATCTAGGAAAGCTGCGGGCACAGTTAATTTGGAAATACACTTCAATTAGTGATTTTAAAACCGGGCGTATTTACCATACAGACCAAACACCGTGAAAATTTGTTATGAATGATAGAGATACATCTGACAATTCATTTAGATTCGTATGAAGATGATTAAGAACACACGCTAACACGCCAGATTTTATATACAAATTTCAAATCTAACAATACTAAATAATATATCCCGTCGAATCTTATATGTATTGTATGTATATTAATTAATTAGATTGTCAGTCTTATATACAAGTCATATTAATATTAAAATAATGCCCAAGCTGCAGCGAGATAATGCGAGTACTATTTATAATCGAAGAAGAAAGGAGAATTACATCCCTCGTAATAACAACGGTTTTCGTAGTGCAAATACAATGCTTGACGTATAGCTAACTGCACTTTTCCACGTGCACTGGCCCCATGTTTAGTGAAATCTAAATACAATAACTACAATAATATACGTTCATGCATTGTAAATCCGAATTACATTCAATCAAACTACAAAAACCAATAGAAGAGTATTAGCTGTAATAGTTGTCGGTGTTTCCAATTACATTATTTGTTTTGAGGGTACAATACACAACATAACTAATTTTGTGTATTGAACCCTTAAAAAAATTGGAATGCGACTATATCAGCCTGTTATTGTATTAAGAAAACTGTTAAAATTAGTGTAATATATTGTTTATGATTATATTTCGTCATTGAAGGTCTCATTTTCAGTACTTACATAAATCATTTTTGGAAATTACATTAAAAGTGACCCTTGCTTCTTTTTACCAATCAAATGATGTAATACTTAACATGTATTTGCCAAATATTTCTATTTGTTTGTATCTCACCAGTCCAGTTGAAATTGAAACAACTTTTTCGTCCTACGAACTTTCACATTTTTTACTGATGCATTTTTAGATCTTCATTGACGATGTGATATACTAATATTATAAAGAGGAAAGATTCGATTGTTTGTTTGTATTGAATAGGCTTCGAAACTACTGAACCGATTTTGATGAATGTTGGTATAGGGATAGTTCGAGACCAGGGGACGGACATAGGGTAATTTTCTTAAAGGGACATAGGAAAAAAATTCCCACGGGAAAACAAAAATAACGCGGGCATAGTCGCGAGCGGAAAGCTAGTATTTTATATGATTACTTGTTTGCCTTTTTTAATTATTATTTTAATACAAAAAGACTGATTACTTTATGTTTACCTGGAATATTATTTACGTTAGTGTTTGATGTTATTTATATCTTCTCTAGATTAAAATAAGGAGTAAGTGGAATGTAAACAAATTACATTTGCATAAAAATAGTGTATAATTATTTATGTTGCTCATTATGCCTGCAACCCAATCCGCATTTGCCATTGTGTTATTAATCATAAAGTACATACCTACTACATTTATAACTTGATATTATTGAATTGCATTCCTGTTGTCCAATAATCTTGTAAGAAATTGCCCTTAGAGAATAAGTGAAATTTACAATTGTTAAAAACGATTTGTAAATATTATGAAAATA
This sequence comes from Schoenobius gigantellus, assembly GCA_963935595.1. Lineage (NCBI taxonomy): Eukaryota > Metazoa > Arthropoda > Insecta > Lepidoptera > Crambidae > Schoenobius > Schoenobius gigantellus. The sequence continues at coordinate 39,044,756 of OZ012541.1, read as the reverse complement.
TTAGTTGGTAGTCCTTAACTATTAAGTTTTTATTTTACTATTAAGCTAGTTAAAGCCTCTGTGAAATATAGCAACAAAAGCGTGAGCGAGAAAATTAGATGTATTAATGTGTTAGTTGATAAGTAATTATTATTTGTAAACACAACACCTTTTGCGGCCTGAATAACCCTAATAGAAGCCATTGGTAATATTTTGTATATAATCATAGCATAGATCATGTGCTTAGCTGGTTCTCACAGTGACCCGCACCTTAGCGTAACGCGGGAGTGAGTAACATAACGTATAGTAGCGAGATCTGCCCCCTTTTTCACAAATTTCGGATCGCAGATTTGATTCGGAAAGTCACGTCCCGTCTGGTTTTGATGCGCCGCAAAAAAAGCGACAACTTAAGAGATTCCGTGATTCGATAGTTTTCCGACAGTTTTGAATAAGGGGGCTGATCTGGGATTCCTTTTTTTAAAGTGAAACTTTTTTTACATCGCCTCAAATTTTTACGTCCATCTATCGCATTACACAAAAACATGAGATCTTTAATGTCACAACTTTATATAGGTCTCTCTCTCACCACTTGCATCGTGGTTTCATAAAACCATACAGTGAATTTTTGTTTACTACTTACTACGCGTGTTTTTAAAACAAACTGAGATACGGCATGGCCGTGCCATGCCGTATCGGAAACAAAAATTCTGTTCCATATTAATAAGCAATGAAACATCACACACTACCGCGCTTCGCTGTGTGTTGCGGGGAAGTATGTGATTAGCCACAGACTCATTACGTCCGTAACGTAAGGGAATCGTCACGGCCTTAATATGTACCTAACCTAATCCTTTTTATTGTGCCCCACCAAAAGGATCAAAATAGTTACATAATTATGTGAGTGCAATACTGTTGTCTGCTAAACAATAAAGATAATAAGGACAACTTAGCTCTCAAGTCTCCATTCCCACATGTTATCTTTTCAACTGTTAATAATAATTTATATTCTTTGATGATAATTATTTAGCTACTATTAATTTAAGCCTAGGTAATTATGGAATACGGTAGATTGTGAAATGTTAACATTTTTTCTTAGGATTTTGTATACCTTCCCTTTACGTGATCTTATACTCGACGAAAAGGAAATTGTTAAGGTACTGAATAGAGAAGAATAATACAACTAATAGACATTCGTCCTACAAATTGTATTATAGCGCGAGCGTGCGTTGGGCCTAGGGTAGGGGTAATTGGTATAGTAAGTATTTTCTACATGTTAAAACGGCGGGCCAAACAGTGAGCCTTTGCACTTCGACCCACCGTGGATCTTTTGGGTTTTACTCTCACATTAAAAGAAAGAGTAGTAGTTTTAATCCACAACCTTCGCGGTACATTTACTATAGATGAGTCGGGGATACTTGACACAAACTTAGTAAATCATTTTTCAGCGCCGTCGTATATTATACAAATAGGTAGTACTAATACAGTGAAGTCTTTGGAATAGACACAGACCACAGACAATCTATCTAACTATAGATCCATAAAGGAATAGCAATGCTCCTCCTTCTCATCCTCCTCCCCTTCCTCCTCCTCTTCCCCTCTCCCCTCCTCCTCCTCTTCTTCCCCTCTCCCCTCCTCCTCCTCTTCTTCCCCTCTCCCCTCCTCCTACTCCTACTCCTTTAAACTGTTTCATTGAGGTAATGCTCCACCGTTATCGACACTGGCCGTCGGGCAAAATTTACAAAAATGACTAATTGAGCCGTAATAAACTGCAAAAAGGAGACCGAAATAATGGTAACTTATCACGTTTCAGGCGCTCTTTTGACGTCACATTCGGTATGAAAAATTGACACGTTCTGTTTCCATCATTGACCTACCAACAAATGGATGTCGGTTAGGAATTATGTATTATCATATTAGCCGAGACACGCCTACTGTTGGCCTTAGGCCTCCCATATGGAGCTCCAAACTGATTGGTCCTGCCTACATCCAACAGCTTCCCGCGACCTTAACCAAATCGTCGGCCCATCATGTGGGTGACCTATCAACGCTGCATCTACCGGTACGCGGTCTTTTATTGTTCTTTTTTAGGGACCTGCTTACACAGGGCGCGTTCAGAGCCTTCGCCCGAAGTACAACTTTTCGCTCTAACCCCGTTCAATGCCTTAGAGCGTGACGCACGGGTGAAACAACCGACCCGTTCAAGACCTTGGTGTCAGAGTGAGTTACAACTGAGCGAGTCAAAATAAAGTGGGATATAAGTTATTATTGCTGCAATGCGTTTAACACCTAGGATCATCCTGTGCGGATCTCATCAATTTTATATTTAATCACGCATAGAAACTACGAGCACAACCCTCCATTGCCCTTTGGGTGGCTTTGGGCCTTTGAATAAGTTATACTTAAAGCTGATTACGCCTTATCAACGATTGCTCCTCTTTTGCATTTCATTTTTGTTGACCACGGACGCGACGTCCATTAGTTGATAAGTCAATAGTTTTCACACAGTTGGTGGGATTGACGTTATCTTGTTAGGTATCTGTGGGAATATATTGTTTCATTCACTTGCTCGCTCGCGATAAATTGTGTTTATTTATCGTATATGGTAAATAGACGGACTATGTCAATCTGTACTTATTTCAGTACCTTGTCCATGTTTTTTTATATACTTTTTATAAAAGTACCTTATCTTTATCGTCTAGTACGTTTGTACATACTTGCCAAAGATGATTTTTGTATGTGATACTTTCTTTTGTACTAAATTGAAATTGTCTTAATATAATGATTTACAGAAATTAATGGGGTTTTATTTAATAAACCAATGCGTCAGATATTAGAAAAGTAACCTAACAGCAACGAAGCCCTGTCAATATTTTAAATAGTGCCAGAACTAAAAAGCACTTGTTTATTCTTAAGCGCTCATCATGTAGGTACACGATGCCGCTCCCGCGCCGACACCGTACCGCCGGCGCCGCCGCACCTGAGTGCTGTGCATACGAGACTCGTAAAAGGCCGCCACCGCACCGCCGTCGTGGTCTCAGGGATGGATTTGCCTAAAGGCACACTACGCACGTGCCTAGGGGCGGCAAGTTTCAGGGGGCGGCAACAGCTGGCGGATACCGCCGCGCCGCGCCTTACTTTTCTCGTATTTCACTTGGGATGTAATTCAAGTTCAAGATTTGAATTGGCTAGTTTTTACCAACAAACCTTTGAAATTGTAGAAAATTAGTCAATCCAAATCCTGAACGTGAACAAAATCCCAAGTGAAATAAATGCATCGTGTAAATTATTTTCTGTAAATTATTAGTTTGAACTTTGCATCCATATAGATATTAATTCTTTTGTCGGCGAAGTCAACAACGACACATTCTTAATATTGAACTTTGCCTTCATTTCACTTTTATGTTTTTGATGGTATATCATTACTTTTTGTACAGCAATGATTAGTATTCATGAGACAACCGCACAGCATCAGGGCGCGCGCTTATGACCGGACTATTATTAATTTTCTTGTTTGGGGTCCTGAACTGAACCGATGAGCCTGTTTTAGCAATCTTTGATCCCAAACTCCCTACACAACTTCACACCGATGCCAGTGCTATTGGCTTAGGTGCTATTTTACTGCAGGAACACTCCGGTAGGGCCACTCAAGGCGCCGAAACCAGGTATCATAGCTATGAGTTGGAGACGCTTGCTATCGTTTGCGCTCTTAAGCATTTCCGTCACTATTTAATAGGCATAGACTTTAAAATAGTGACTAATTGTAATTCACTAAGATTAACAGAGCGTAAAAAGGACTTGATACCTTGGGTGGCGCGTTGGTGGGTCTACCTTCAAGATTTTAGATTCACTTTGGAATATAGGAAAGGAATCTTAATGCAGCATGCTGACTTTTTAAGCCGGCACCCTATTCCAAATAATGTTGCTCATATCCGTAATACGAATAATTGGGCTAAGATTGCCCAGACAGCGGATTCCGAGACTTAGGGGTTAATGGCGAAGTTAAGGGATGGAGAGTTGGACGCAAATAAGTACGTAATCAAAAACGACCTGCTCTATTATAAATATACTCCGACGGGCGAGGAACCCCGACTTTTGTGCTACATCCCCAAGGGACATAGGCTCAGTTGATTGAGAATTTTTCGTGACGATCACGATCATATAGGTGTTGACAAGACTACAGACTTAATATTGCGTCATTTTTGGTTTCCGGGACTACGATCTGTTACACTGAGCACTAACTTTGTTTTAAAAAAAAACTAAGTTTTACACCGCAACGTTTATTTTATAATATTTTTTACAAAGTTAACAACTTGACTTCTACTTTCAAACACACATTTAAAAGTATCGCGACGAGAAGGTCTGATCAGCCAAGCTTAGGTACTGAAGCCAACCGGCAGGCAAGAGCATTAGTTAGCATAGATTTAAGATTATTATAAGCAATGTTTTGTTCTTCGGTCCAATTAAAATCAGCATCTTTTTTTAGTAGAGAAGTTAAGGGTTTAGTGATTTTAGAGAAATCTTTAATAAATTTTCTGTAGTAACCAACAAGACCTAGAAAGGATTTTATATCTTTAGGATTTTTAGGAATAGGGTATGAGGTTACGGCTTTGACTTTATCAGGGTTGGGAGATACACCTTTGTCTGTAATAATATGACCAAGATAAGCTACTTCATTTCTTAAGAATTCGCATTTATCTGGTTGTAATTTTAATGTATGTTTTCTTAAGGCATCAAAGATAAGTTTAAGTTTCTGGATATGGGAGGATAGGTCATGGGAGTAAATAATGACGTCATCGAGATATATAAAGCAGTGGAGACCTTGAAGGCCTGAAAGAACAGTATTCATTAACCTTTGAAAGTAGCAGGAGCATTTTTAAGACCAAACGGCATTCGAGTATATTCGTAATGACCGTTAGGGACTGAGAAAGCAGTTTTGGATGCATCACCCTCATTCATTCTTATCTGATGAAACCCAGATGCGAGATCTAGCGTGCTAAAATATTTACTGTGACCTAACTGATCTAGAATATCAGTGATATTAGGTATATGATAAGCATCTCCTATAGTAACATTGTTTAATTTTCTATAATCTACTACAATACGCCATTTCTTTTGGCCAGAAGCATCTTGCTTTTTTGGTACAACCCATATGGGTGAAGACCATGGGGAATTCGAGGGTTTAATGATGTTTTGATGAAGCATTTTTGTGATTTGTTTATTAACTTCTTCTTTATGGCACTCAGGATATCTGTAGTTTTTTACATGGATTGGTTGGGAACTGGTAGTTTTGATTTCGTGGGAAAGGGTATTAGTGTGGGTTAGTTGATCACCTTCAATATGAAAAAGATCTGAATATTCAGAACATAAATCTAAGAGGGCCTTGGATTCCTCTAGATTTAGATGGGAAGTTCTAATTATTTTTTTTACTTTACTGACTCTATCTTTTAAATCAATTTCATTAATGGAATGATATTGTTTTGAATCATCAATTACATAGCAAGGATTAATTTCAATATTAAGACAGTGTATAGTGATATCATTATTTGTAGTATTAAGAATAGAGACATTGATATGTTTGTTTCTTTTTACTGTTACGAGACAATTAGACAAGAATACCCCTCGTTCTAATTCTTTCTTCTCTACATAGCCTGATAGGATTTCGGGATTAGATGCCTGACATTCAATAATCATTTCAGATCGTGCTGGTATCACATAAGTTGGCTTTGTAAAATGAAGTTTAATGATGTTATTTCCTATTTTTAAGATATCGTTTTTATAGTCTATACTAGAATCATATAGTTTAAGAAAATCGTTGCCTATTATACCGTCGAAATTTATTTCTACGGAGTCTGGAATTAAATGAAATTTACCAAATATTGTCTCAGAGTTAGATAAAATAATATCTAATTTAAAGTGGCCAAGACTTTCTGTATGTTTCGAATTTTTATCGATTCCTTAACTTAATTTAACCAGATTCAACGAGAAGGGTTAGTGGTTTTGTGGAATATTTAGTGTTTATATAAACGTGTGGAAGGTGGATATTAGTATTTAATTGGATCTCATGAATATCTGACGATAAAGAGGTAGGCTTAATAGATTCAGAGGATATTTTTTTATTTTTAATAGTTTTTACTCTAGACTTCTTACTTTTGTTTACTTTGCATGAAGATTTAGGTTTATAACAATTAGATCTAGTAGAAATAGTAGGTTTAGGAGATTGGGTAGGCTTAGTACAATCTATGGATGCAATGGACGTAGAAAATTCAACAGATGCAGTGGATATAGGTTCAGTGGATCTAGTAGATTCAGTGGGTTTGATAGGTTCAGTGGATTTAGTAAATTCAGTGGATTTAGTAGATTCAGTGGATTTAGTAGATTCAGTGGATTTAGTAGATTCAGTGGATTTAGTGGATTTAGTAGATTCAGTGGATTTAGTAGATTCAGTGGATTTAGTAGATTCAGTGGATTTAGTAGATTCAGTGGATTTAGTAGATTCAGTGGACTTAGCAGATTTGGAAATAGCATAGTTATTGTTAAGGAGAGATACGTCGTTTTACTTCAAAGGTTCCGTATAACGACGTTGTGGCGGAACCCTATTTAGTTTAAATGTTGTTCATAATTATTGTCCTCATAATTTGAATTAGGATAGTCATCAGTTAAATAGTGGACTCGGTGATTAGGACGTTGTTGAGAATTATTATATTGCCTTTTGCGACAATCTTTTATATCGTGTCCAGGATTTTTACAATAGCGGCATATAATAACTAGGGGGTTGTTGGGAGGTAGATGGTCGATCATTTGAAACAGTGTGGATAGGGCGAGGTCTGTTGAATATACAGTTTCTGTCGATATGTCTAATGCGTCCACAGGCTCTACACCTTGGTTTTAGGTCAGGATCCCTGGAAGATTGCATAAAATTATACAGCTTTTCTTCTTGAATTGCCAAATTTATAGCTTCACTAAGGGTGGAAGGGTTCCTACATCTTAATATGTTGGAGATATGGCTAGGAACTCCCAACAAAAATGTATGCAAGGCCAAATCTTCGGTATTGGCGATTCGACCTTTCAACTCACTCTTGTCCATTGTGGAGTGAGTTATGTCAGTTTGAAGTCTTGTTAAATAAGTTTCTAACCTTAAGCTATATTGAGATATAGATTCATTGCTCTTTTGCTTGCAGTTTTGTAAATCCAGTAATAAATGATCCCTATGTTTTGTTTTCCCGAAAGTATTTTTTAAAAAGAATTTTAATTCCTGCCATGAGTCAAATATTTTTAAAGCACAAGCCGTTTCGGCTTTGCCCTCCAACTGTGATAGAATATGTTTAAAAAGAATATCAGTCTGGGCACTAGTTGCAAGATTTAGGGCATTTTCGCAATTTCTTAGAAACGATGTTAGTTTGTTTCTATCCCCATCGAAAGGTTTTATGGATTTTGTAAGGAAGCTTATAGATATAGTTTCGTTTACTCCCGGCACAGAAAGATTGGACACCCCAGAGTGTTCTAATTTTACCGCCTCATTAGCCATGATTAATTAATATTAAAACTTAAATTGAAATCAGAGAATAAAATTAATAAAGTTATTAAACTTAATTGATGCACTCACACGAACAATATGATGCACATTTGCTGATCTTGCATGAAGACGCGACGCAGCGAAGTAGGTTAGACGGCTAGATGCCGCGCAGGCTTGTTTCCGCGTTGCGAAATACTCGACGCTCTGTTTGTTTCAGTATCGAGCTAAGAAATAGCCCAAATGAAATCAAATTGTTGTCCCGTAATCTGGTCTTCTTTAGTGTAGAGGGCTCGGTAGAGAACCTTTGGGCACTCTTCACTGGAGATGACTCGGCGTTGAAGTAGTTGTAGCAGCAGTAGCAAGCAACTGACACACCACAAGGCCAGAGAGGCAGCAGTCAGTATGTTGTCTTGATGTAGCCCAAATGATAAGCTTCAGCAGACCGTTGTGAACTAGGCCGTCATCAGGAGTAGGCGACCAACAGGAATAAATCCCACTTCTGACACCAATGTTACACTGAGCACTAACTTTGTTTAAAAAAAACTAAGTTTTAACACCGCAACGTTTATTTTATAATATTTTTTACAAAGTTCACAACTTGACTTCTACTTTCAAACACTACTTTCAACTTATAGACTTGGACGATTTAAAAGTATCGCGACGAGGTCTGATCAGCCAAGCTTAGGTTGTTTACGCTCGAGGAAGAGCGAGTGGCAACACTGCATTATAGTCTGTGCAGTGAGAGCCTGTGGCGGCCGGCCGCATGTAACATGTCAGTCGAGTCGAACGGAATGACATTGAACTAGGTTAGGACCGGGCAGCAATAAAATATAATAAAAAATATCTAACAAAAAGTATTGCGCGGCGCACCAAGTGATTGTTGGTGCGAGGTTCCGCCAAGTTTTAGTGTCGGTGAATAGTGTATCAAAGCTTTTGTGTTCGTAAATGAGTTCGGGTATTGGTGGCCTAATAGGCAAGTGTACCATCCGGTTCGGTCAGACAGCAGAACTTCAGGAGCCGTGACTTCCTTCGAGCTAGCTCAGGAAGTCCACCGGCTACATACGGAGACCGAACGGATCCAAGTAGTAAAATTCTTTGATTGTATTTGTGACATCAGCAATCAAATAATTAATCGGCGAAACGCCGACGTGGTGGAGCCAGCTTTGGGCACCACCATCTTTTTGGTAGCAGAGCGTGTTGTTGTTAGATTTGATTGATTGATTAGTATTAGTATACAATTAATATTGTAATCTTGTTGGTTGTCCAAACGGGCAATACATATTAATTGGTTTTGATTGCTGATTTTAAACCGAATACAATCTTATTTGTGGACCGATCTCCCTAACTAGTTGTCATTGTCATTGTATATGAAAAATTGGGGTTAAATGCCTTTTGTTGTTCTAGTTAAGTTCTAGCATTTACCTATATGTATATTAATTTTGGTGCAAAATGGTCCTGCCAGTCAGCCCGCTTAGTGGTGCCTGCGCGGGTGCACAAAAGATTTTGAGATGGTTTGCTAGTGCCGTCGCTTTGGTAGACCGACCAGACCGAGAACAGGCCTTGTTAATTCGGCATGAGGGAGTACCTGCTCGCTTGAAGGAATTGGAGCAGCTTTTCGTTGCTTATCAACAATATCTGCTCGACCACCCAGCCGAGGGTGCCGCTGAGTTGCGGGCAGTCGACCAATTTAATGCCGATTATGATCAATGTTTTGAACAGGCGGATGTGATTATAAACAAGGCTCAGGCAATCCTATCCGACCGGAGGGGTGAGTCGTGCACGCCCGGGGAGGTCAAGCCTACCCCGGCCGGCTTGCTGGGCAGACTGCCCACTTTAGACATCCCTACCTTTGATGGGAACCTGGCTTCTTGGATGGGGTTCATTAACATCTTTGATAGCCTGGTTCACTCGAGGGACGACCTGTTCCCTAGCCAGAAATTGGCCTATTTGCTCTCTGCCTTACGTGGAGAGGCTGGTGTGCTTGTCCAGCATCTACCTGTCAACGATGACAGTTATGAGATTGCAAGGGCGTTGTTGACCGCCCGGTATCAGAATGTTCGCTTGCTAGTGGACACACATGTGGCTGCCATTTTAGGGCTGCCACGAGTATCGCGGGTCTCCTCATTGAGGAAGGAGATTTTGAACCCGCTGCTAAGCGCTATTAATGCGCTCAAACGACTTGACCTACCGGTGGACCAGTGGTCCTTCATATTGCTCCACCTCATCCTCAATAAGCTTCCCATGGAGATGAAGGGGCGCTTTGAACAAAGATACGGGGGCAATAGTGCCTCGTACCTCCCCCCCCTTCTCGGATCTCTTCAGATTTTTGGAGGATGAGTGTCGGATGACCGACCACTTGGATCTGGCTCCTATACCGGGACCGAGTACAGGCCGCTATGAGGCAACCCGGGCAGCGCCACGGAGAGAGCGCCGCCCGCACAAGCAGTATACTGCAGTGCGGCAGAACTCTCCACACGGGGAGAGGCCGATGCCTTGCAAGTGTTGCAAGCGGGATGGCCATCGTTTGCCGGCCTGTCCCAAATTTGTTGGCCTACGCACCGAGGGGCGTAGGAATATAGCCAAGCAGCGGAATTGGTGCTACCGCTGCCTGGGGGCTCATATGGCATCGGCTTGCCCCCACCCACGAGATTGCGACTGTTGTGGAGGGGCCCATCACCCCCTTTTGTGCTTCAACAATAGAGACACTCGTGAGGTGGTGAGAGAGAGGGACTCGCACACGGGCGGGGGCCCTCGTAGGTCACCCACATCTCCGAGGAGATCGGAGGGGCGTGCCACCCCTCCGCGGAGATTGGACAGGCACCCCCCCTCCAGTTAGAGGATTGGGCGCCCCACCCCCCCTACGGGCGGGGGGGATCGACGCGCCGCTTATGAGGCGCCACCGCGGGATTGGGCCGCGGTTATTAGGGAGCCACGTCGGGAGCCGATACGCTTATCTCCCCCTCTGATGGAGAGACCCCGGTTGTCACGGGCTCCCCCAACTTTCGCCCATCATGGGCACCGCCCGGCCCCCCGATGCAGCTTTGGTCGGGGTGTGTACGTGTCGGATTGGGACCCGCTCGAGCGCCTTGAGCGCCCTATTCCTCCGCCGCGCACGCATTTTTCCTTGAACCCCCCTTCCCCCCCGTTGCGGGGAATGCGGGAGGATTTTCATTAAACCAACTGTCGGCTGCAACCCCCCCACAGGAGCAGGTGCTGTTACCAACAGCCTCCGTACAGGTGTGGGGCCCGAGGGGCACCTTTGTTTTAGTTCGCGCCCTTTTGGATACGGGAGCTCAGGGTTGCATTGCCTCCAGCTGGCTGGTCCGGCAGTTGAGTTTGAACACATCTCCATACCTTGAATCGGTACGAGGAATCGGAGACCTGCGGATCCCGGATCCGATCGGTCAGGTTTTGTTCTCCTTCTCCCCCCACTTCTCTTCAGCGCCCAAAATTGGCGCTACCGCGATTGTTTATGAGAAGGTTGTTGGTCAGCTTCCGCAACAGCACGTTTCGCGCGCTGTCGTTGATGCGACATCAGGATTGACCTTGGCTGACCCTTCCTTCCACCGAACCGGTCCGATTCACTTATTGCTCGGTGCCGATGTTCTAGGCCGCGTGTATTGTGGGAAGAGGAGAGAGTTACAGAAGGGTGGGCTGGTAGCCTTATCTACATCGCTTGGGATGGGACCAGTTAGGCATAACCCACCATCTCCATCGGTGGACAGTTACATAACTGTTAGCTCCACCTTATCGGATGTCCTTCAACGGTTTTGGGAGGTGGAAGAGCCACCTACCGTGAAGCGAGTGAACCCCTTAGACGAGGAGTGTGAGTTGTTCTACCAGAACAATACAGGTCGCCTTCGCTCGGGACGGCTGATCACTCGTTCGCCCTTTTTGTCAGTTCGCCCCTCACTTGGCAGCTCCCGGCCGTTGACCGAGAAGCGGCTGCTGTCCATGGAGCGTCGTATGAATAGGAACTCCGACTTCAAACAGAAGTATGTCGACTTCATGCGAGAATATGAGCAACTGGGGCACATGTCGGTCTCGCGACTGGACTGGCGAAACGAGGAACATAATTTTCTTCCTCACCACGCGGTTTTGAAACCTTCTACCGGGAAGATACGCGTTGTTTTTGATGGGTCAGCTCCTACGTCTACCGGAGTTTCACTGAATCAATGTCTGCATGCTGGACCGAAGTTGCACCACGAGGTGGGCGATGTATTGACCAACTTCCGTCGCCATGCCGTCGTCTTTGTGACCGATATCCGGATGATGTTTCGGCAGACTGTGATTCACCCGGACGATAGACGATATCAGCTCATATTATGGAGGGAGGATCCCAGAGATCCCATGCTAGTCTACGAGCTGAACACCAATACATACGGTTTGCGTTCGAGCCCCTTTGTGGCAATTCGCTCACTTGTGGAACTCGCTGAACGTGAGCGGTTACGACACCCTCGCGCATCCTTGGCTCTCAAGGAGGATGTATTTGTTGATGATATTTGTACGGGCTCCTCTAGTGTCGAGGAAGCCTTGATTTTGCGAGATGAACTAATTGCTCGTCTCGGGGCTGGTGGTTATGAACTGAGGAAGTGGATGTCCAACTCACCTCAGCTTTTGTGTGACTTGCCAGACGACCACCAGCAGGAGCCTCATATTTTTGAGAATGCCAACACTCCAGATTTACTGTCTGTTTTGGGAGTGCAATACAGACCTGTCCAGGACACGTTCACCTATCGATTGGAGCTGCCAAGCCCCAAGGTCTGGACGAAACGGTTGGTTTTGTCTACAGTAGCTCGTACCTTTGACCCAAATGGCTGGATTAGTCCCGTAGTATTTTGGATGAAGTGCTTCCTACAGGAACTTTGGTCAGCCGAAGTATCGTGGGATGAGCCCCTCTCGGGCCGTTTGCTGCGAGATTGGGAGTCCTTCATGTCGTCTCTCCCCGACATTAACCGGGTTAGTATCCCTAGACATATACTGCCTAAGGGACGGTTTACGGCCAGCCTTCATGGCTTTTGTGACGCGTCTGAGAGTGGATACGCAGCCGTCGTATATATCCGGACGGTCGATGATAGAGGAGCTGTTAAGCTCCACTTGCTAATTGCTAAGAGTAAGGTTGCTCCACTTCGGACTCGATTAACGATTCCGAAGTTAGAATTGTCTGGAGCTACTCTTCTGGTTCGTTTAATGAACCACGTTGTTGACACCCTGGGACGTAGTGTGGACTTTGAGTCGCTCTTTACTTGGTCCGACAGTCAGGTTGTCCTGTGTTGGATTAAGAACTCCGTCCACTCCCTGGAAGTATTTGTGGCCAATCGGGTATCCCAAATACAGGCCTCGAAGGCCCCGTTGATTTGGCGCCACGTGCCAGGTGAAATAAACCCTGCTGACTGTGCATCACGTGGCAGCGAAGCCCCTCAGCTTATTGACCACACTCTGTGGTGGGGTCCCGAATGGTTGTTACAGCCGTCTTGGCCTTCCACACCAGCTGTGGTGAAGGCACCAAATCCGGGCTTGCGTGTTCACGCTGTCGAGACTATGGCGGCTCCAGAGCGGGAATTTTTATTAGACCGCTACAGTTCTCTGGACAAGTTGCTCGGCGTGACCGCTTGGATAAGAAGATTTATACGAAATTGTCGACGGCCTCAGGACAAAGATTTGTGTCCGGTCCTCTCTCCGCAGGAGCGCCAAGATGCTCTTTTGCATTGGGTGCGTATGACCCAGTCTAGAGCGTTTGAACCGGAACTTAAGATTTTCCGTACCGAGACGTCCAAATTGAAGGGACCCTTGGTGCGTTTGACTCCCTTTCTGGATGATAAGGGATTGTTGCGTGTAGGAGGCCGATTGAGGCACGCTAACTTGCCTTATAGATCACGTCATCCCCTGTTGCTCCCCAAGGACGGACCATTGGTGCTATTGTTGATCATTGATCGCCATGTGAAGAATGCTCATGCCGGATGTAATGCATTGACCGCGCTCCCCAACGGGAGTTTTGGATTTTGTCAGCGCGAAGAATAATCCGATCTGTTATCTTTCGATGTCTGCCCTGCTATCGTTTACGTCCCGAGACGATGCAGCCCCAAATGGGTGATTTGCCTGCTGATCGTGTGAACGAATCGATGACCTTCTTAGGAGTTGGAACTGATTTCGCGGGACCGTTCACTATAAAAACGTCGCGACTCCGTAATGTTAAGACTGAAAAGGCTTACTTGTGTGTGTTTGTTTGTTTGGCCACTAAAGCCGTTCATTTGGAGGTGGTGAGTGCACTCACCATGGACGCTTTCTTAGCAGCGTTAGGCAGATTTGTCTCCCGCCGGGGACTGCCTTCTCTAATTCGGTCCGATTGTGGGACGAACTTCAAGGGCACTGATAGACATATAAGAGAAGTTTGTGAATTTTTAGATAAAAATAATATTGAGATCGGATCCACACTCTCCCGTAGGGGGGTAACATGGCGATACTCCCCGCCGTCTTGCCCTCACTGGGGAGGGATTTTTGAATCTGTTGTAAAGGCTGCCAAGACTCACCTTCGCCGCGTTATTGGGGAGACTATTCTCACATTTGAGGAACTCGCGACGGTGTTTCATAAGATTGAGGCGGTTCTCAACTCGCGTCCGTTATGTCCGTTGTCTACCGACGCGAACGATTTGCGGGTCCTCACGCCGGGCCATTTCTTGATAGGCAGACCACTTAACGCCCTGCCCGAGCATCCTTATAGAGATATCAATTCAGAACGCCTTTCGCGGTTTGAGTTGCTCCAGCAGCTTACCCAGAGCTTCTGGCGCCGCTGGCACCTTGAATATTTACACATTTTGCAACAGCGCGTTAAGTGGTCAGATAAGACAAACCCACCGAGGGTTGGAGACCTCGTGTTAGTGAAGGACCCAAACCTGCCACCCTTACGTTGGCGTCGCGGACGCATTGTCCAACTTACTCTAGGGTCTGATGGTGTGCCCAGGTTTGCCGAGGTCCTAGTTGGGGATTCTGTTTTGAAGCGCGCGGTCGCTACTCTTTCTCGCCTCCCCTTAGACTGATTTGGCGGACAGTCCGGGACTGTCCGGAGCGGGGGGATGTTTACGCTCGAGGAAGAGCGAGTGGCAACACTGCATTATAGTCTGTGCAGTGAGAGCCTGTGGCGGCCGGCCGCATGTAACATGTCAGTCGAGTCGAACGGAATGACATTGAACTAGGTTAGGACCGGGCAGCAATAAAATATAATGAAAAATATCTAACAAATAGTATTGCGCGGCGCACCAAGTGATTGTTGGTGCGAGGTTCCGCCAAGTTTTAGTGTCGGTGAATAGTGTATCAAAGCTTTTGTGTTCGTTAATGAGTTCGGGTATTGGTGGCCTAATAGGCAAGTGTACCATCCGGTTCGGTCAGACAGCAGAACTGCAGGAGCCGCGACTTCCTTCGAGCTAGCTCAGGAAGTCCACCGGCTACATACGGAGACCGAACGGATCCAAGTAAGTAGTAAAATTCTTTGATTGTATTTGCGACATCAGCAATCAAATAATTAATCGGCGAAACGCCGACGTGGTGGAGCCAGCTTTGGGCACCACCATAGGTACTGAAGCCAATCGGCAGGCAAGAACCGGGTCCGTAGTTGGGCAGCACTTCCACTTGTTGAGCAGAGACTGAAGAAATTAAGAAAAACGCGAGATTTTATACACAAATATTGCTGATCACAATAATTGAAAAGAATAAATTCGGCAACAACTGAAAATCCCTAAGTCAGCAATATTCATATAATATAGGGGGTGTTACAGATCGTTTATACGAAAATATATTGGTCATTGCATTATTTGTCTTGCATATAAAAAGGTGCCTAGAGCTTCACATCAACCTATTGAATCCTGGTCGAAACCAGATATTCCATTTTCGACAGTTCATACCGATGTCCTAGGACCACTTCCCGAGCCCAATGGTTTTAAGTACATCCTATTAGTCATTGACGCATTCTCAAAATACTGTCTGTTTTATCCCTTGTACCGACAAGATGCCGAAGAATCAAAGCGAGTATTTTCTAACGCTGTCTCTCTATTTGGCACTCCGTCAACTATTGTTTGTGATCGAGGAAGAATGTTTGACAGTTCCACATTCCAAAACTGGGTTAGCAATTTGGGTATTTCATTACACCAGCCCCCGTAGCACGTCCACCAAAACACGATATGATAAAGCGATTTATCGCGGTGAACTGTCAAAATACGACGAAACCCTATT
This sequence comes from Schoenobius gigantellus, assembly GCA_963935595.1. NCBI lineage: Eukaryota > Metazoa > Arthropoda > Insecta > Lepidoptera > Crambidae > Schoenobius > Schoenobius gigantellus. The sequence goes on along the minus strand of OZ012541.1, from coordinate 39,029,038 downwards.
GTATTTTGACAGTTCACCGCGATTAACCGCTTTATCATATCGTGTTTTGGTGGACGTGCTAGGGGGGCTGGTATGCATCATGAGAATGGACAGATTGAACGGTACTGTTGGACCGTTCTCAATATGCTTCGAGTCGAAGTTGGTAATAAAGGCTGAAAATGGTCTGATTTACTCTGGAAAATCCATTACCAAGCAAACTACTACGCAAACATCACCACTGCAACTGTTGGTAGGTATTGAGGCAACAACACCAGTTAGCAGGTCATTGGTAAGAGATGTCGCGCTAAATAATACTAATCCCAATCGGGAAGCATTGATTCTCCTCAGAAGACAACGTGCATCTGGGCTTCTTGAAGCTAATCAACAACGCCAGGACAGCTACGTCAACGAGGGTAGACATCAGCCTCGCAGTTTTGCCGTTGGCGATTTTGTATTTGTGAATAAGGCTTCACAATCTACTGGCAAGCTAGACTCGGGTATGCGCGGTCCTTACAATTTTTTCTGGATATGTTACAGAAGGTTACCAGAGTGATAGTGATCAGGGAGCAGGAAATCAGCCCGGCTGTGATGAAGAAGCGGTCGTAGACGCCTCGCCGTCAGGTCTTACCGGAAACCTCCACTACTACACCCAAGCCTGGGCCGAGCGGCGGAATAGCAGCATAAATACGAGCTGAGAGCGGCAGTCTCTCTCATTTGCTTCGCGGTGTTTGAATGTGACGGACGTCTACTTTTGTGATAATTAGTGTCGTTATTGTTAATTGTGATTTGTAATTATAACACTGGTGATTTGTCATTTCTATTATTTTTTTTTATTTTCCCAAATTTCTGGTTTGTAAGAGTATGTTAAAAATTTCATATAAAAATCTATGTACACTAAAAAAAAATATTACGGTGTCAGTGTTTTGCTTTTATATATTTGTTAAAGTAAAATATAATAGGGTTAATTAATGAAGCTAAAAATCACGAATGGTATATGGGTGTAACCCAAATTTGAGGTAAAATTCATGCTATTTTTTAACGAAATGGTATGTAAATTTAAAAATGGTGACGGTGATTGTGTAAACACATAATTTAAGAACTTAAATTTATTTTTTCCCAGACATTTAACTCGAACATTAAAATATCAAAAACGCCAACGGCCTTTTTGCTATTTTTCGCGCCATGGGCCCTTAAAACTCAAGACTAAAGAAATTGTTAGGGAAATATCAAACAATATAATTAAAACTCAAACTCAAACTCAAAAATATTTATTCAATATAGACCTTTACAGGCACTTATTGACGTCAAACAAAACATAAAAATCTTATTATTTTTTTGTTATTATGTTTATGTCGTCCCCAAATGGTTCCCTCTGAAAACCAGCGCTTCTGTTACAATATGTAACAGAAGCATTTAGCTGAGATGGGACCATTTGGCCATTTGTTGCTTTTTTTTTTAATCATTGTTAAACTTTTATCTTAGACTAATGGCCAATAAACTTTTCTTTCTTTCTTTCTATTAAACAAGAATCTAATTTACTAATTATTTAATCCTTGTATGTACATACACCCCAACCATAATTACGATGTATGCAAATATAAGTAAAATGAAAAATAAAAAAGTTGACTCTACACCTGTTCGGAAATTGGGAGAGCCTTCTCGAGAAGAACAGGCAAGAAACTCGGAAGGTCTTGTAATTTTTTTTCTCCTCTTTTAAATTGCCAACATTACAAAGATTATATTTCACAAACAGCTTTATTTCATAAAAATAATTTAGAAATGCCTGTCGGAGTGAGTGGAACAGTTACTCAAGTGAATGATATTTATCCCAATAATTATCACAAAGTGTTAATACACATTGATCGTCAATTATCACATTGTTTGTCAATTCCAAGCAGTTTTGTCTGTCATGTAATCAGACACTTTATAATATGCTTTTTTCATAAGTACGCCATTGATTGTAACTTTGAATTTATTCAAGCTAAGTTTTAATATTATTTGGTATTTTATTGTAGAAAAGTACACAAAGGCCTTTGAAAGAATTATTAATTTTTTTGAGCCTAGTATTTGGTAACGCTAACATATTCTTTTGCCTAGTATTCACTGAATGAATATCACTGTTTTTACAAAATAAATGAATGTTTTTATGGACATATATTACATTCTCGTAAATAATAATATATTGTGACGCAACTGTCATTATATCGATTTCTTAAAAATTTTCTCTCATAGAGACTCTTATTTTAAGATTATAAATAGCTCGAATAGCCCCTTTCTGCAGCACAAAAACAGTCTGAATGTCGGCAGCATTTCCCCACAGCAAAATGCCATACGACATCACACTATGAAAATAGGCAAAGTATACAAGTCTTGCTGTATCAACATCAGTCAGCTGACGTATTTTCCATACAGCGTAAGCTGCAGAACTAAGTCTCTTCGACAATTTATCAATATGTGGGCCCCACTGAAGCTTAGAATCTAAAGTAATACCAAGAAATACTACGGTATCCACAAGGTCCACATTTTTATCCTTTATGTTTACAGTGGTGTGAACCTCTTTGACATTGGGCAAGATAAATTTTATACATTTAGTTTTCCCTTCATTGAGGCACAAGTTCAGACAGATGTTATTTATAAAGAAAAATCTGAATCGGCATAAGCATTCGGAGAAGTATTTGAAAGTTTCTTATCTTATCTTATCTTATCGTAGGGGCGGCCCAGTACCTATGTGAAGCCTTCGCACTTCGACCCTTCATGGATCTTTTGTGCTTCCCCGTGTTTAGTCCTTGAAGCCTTCACCGCCTTCGGTCCAATCAATCGTGACCATGAGTCTGATTATATCCCTTGGTGGCATGGCCCTGTAGTCCTCCGGTTTAGGGTATCCCATTCCCGTCAGCTTTAACCTCCTGCAGGCTAGAGCATCGCAGTGGCACAGAAGATGCTCCATGCTCTCCTGCTCTTCCTTGCAGGCCCTACAAGTTCTGGAACTGGTGTGTCCCATCCGGTTGAGCATGATCCTAGTACTAAAATGGCCGGTCAAAGCACCTGCCACTAAGCGAGTCTGGGATCTGCTCGAGCTCAATGTGAATTTAAGCCAGTTCTCCATGCCCATAAAGAGCTTGGCGTGTGTCATTCTCTTAGGTCTGTTCCAACTGTTTTTAGAGTAATTCCGACGAATGGTTCTGGACCCACAAGCTGTGTTTCCGATCCCTTTCTCGCCAGGTGGTCAGCCTTTTCATTTCCAGCGAAATCTTTGTGTCCTGGTATCCAGACTAGCTGAACCGTGTTGGCTTTACCCAATTTGTTTAATACTTCAATCGCGTTCATTACCAGCCTAGATTCCACCTTATGTGATACAAGCGCTTTGAGCGTCGCTTGACTGTCACTGAGAATGTAGATATTCAAGCCTTTGCGACCTTTATCTAGATTCTCTTGTGCACAGGCTAGGATGGCGTAAGTTTCAGCTTGAAACACAGTGGCCAGCTTTCCCATGCTAATCGACATTTCCGTCTTATTGCAGTATATTCCTGCTCCTGTACCGGATTTCATTTTCGATCCGTCCGTGTACCAAATCATGCTGTTCCCCCAAGGGGATGCCAGCCCCTTATCCCATTCTTCCCTGGTTGGAATGTATACTGCAAAGAGTCTCCTAAATACGTATTTAGGTATCATCCTATCACTGGTCATGCGCAGTAATAGGGTTTCTTCTTCGAGTTTCATTCCCGTGTGTTTTGTACGTGGCCCGTTATCGCTCCACAGTCCCAAAGTGCTGAGCTTGTAGAGCGCTCTCATGGCCTCTCTTTGTATAGCAATGTGCAATGGTTCAAGATTAAGAAATCTCTCTAGGGCCGCCGTAGGAGTAGTTTTGAAGGCCCCCGTTATAGCCATACAGGCCAGTCTTTGGAATTTTTTTAGGAGTACCCTGCACGTGACCAGTTCTGTTCTAGGCCACCAAACGATACTACCGTAGGTGAGGATCGGCAGTATCATTATTTTATAGATCCAATAAAGGATCTTGGGCTTAAGGCCCCAGGTTTTGCCAAAGGTAGAGCGACACATATTGAAGGCCCTTGTGGCCTTCTCAATACTGAGCTTTACATGTACTTTCCACGTAAGTTCTTTATCTAGGGTAACTCCCAGATAAGGAGAGCCGCCCCGCGGATTCCCCGACTGGGTATCGGCCGGTGGTGCTGCTCGACGAAGCCGGGAAGTTTTTCGAGAAGATTCTCGCTTCCCGGATCGTCGAGCATCTAGAGGACCGGGGGCCGGACTTGGCAGTCAACCAGTTCGGCTTCCGCACCGGCCGGTCCACGGTGGACGCGGTGGCTCTCCTCAAGGGGTGGACTGAGGAGGCCACAGCTCGTGGGGAGACTGTTGTTGCGGTGTCTCTTGACATCCGCAACGCCTTCAACAGCCTGCCCCACGAGTGCATAAAGGAGGCACTCCGCTTCCACCGGGTGCCTCCGTACCTTCGCGCCCTCGTGGCGGACTATCTGCAAGGCAGGTCCATCCTCTACGAGGGGCCGGACGGTTGCGTCCATACGTGGGCAATGGCGGCAGGTGTGCCCCAGGGTTCCGTACTAGGTCCTCTACTATGGAACCTGGGGTACAACTGGGTCCTGCGAGGCGATCTCCTTCCACGAATGGAGGTCGTCTGCTTCGCCGACGACACGCTTGTCGCGGCGAGAGCGAAAACGGGAGAGGAGGCGGCCCACCTTGCGTCGGTCGGCGCTTCACTTGTCGTTCGACGCATCGGCCTCCTAGGCCTGGACGTCGCCCTCGATAAAACGAGGGCCATGATGTTCCACGCCTCTCGTCGCAGGATCCCACCGGGGCTCCGAGTCCGAGTGAAGGGGGTCCGCATACCGGTCGATACCTCGGTCTGGTTTTGGATCCCCGATGGAGCTTTGAGGAGCACTTCAAGCTCCTCACTCCACGGCTATGTGCCGCCGCAGCCGCACTCGGACGGGTCCTCCCTAATGTAGGAGGACCAGGATCGGCGTGCCGTCGACTGTATCACGGGGTGATAAGGTCGATGGCACTCTACGGAGCCCCGGTATGGGCGGAGTGCCTCTCCCCCCGAACGGTGGCCCTCTTGCGACGGCCGCAGAGGGTCATAGCAACCCGGACCGTGCGAGCTTATCGCACGGTCAGCCACGGCGCAGCCTGCGTTCTTGCGGGCCAAACGCCGTGGGATGTCGATGCACGCGTACATGCAGAGATGTATCGACATCGGGTTGCCGCTAGAGAACGGGGGGGACGATCCGCTCCCGAGGAAGTGGAGCGGGTTCGTACCCAAGCGCAGAGGGAGGCTCTGCGTCAATGGGGTGAGGCACTCGCCTTCCCAGCTGCCGGCCACCGGACGATTGAAGCGATACGTCCGGTGTTGGAGGAGTGGGTAGGGCGCCGGCAGGGCAGTCTCTCGTTCCGCATGGTGCAGGTATTGACGGGACATGGTTGTTTCGGTCACTACCTGCATCGGGTCGCGCGTCGGGAGGAAACGCCGCAGTGTCATCACTGCGACACTCCCGACGATACTACCGAGCACACTCTGTTGGTGTGCTCGGCATGGCGACGCCAGCGCAGCGAACTCAACGCTGCGCTGGGAGGCGGAGACCTCTCGCTGCCGAGCATGGTCGTGACCATGCTCCGCGGCGAGGCGGAATGGGGGGCTGTCGCCTCCTTCTGCGAGGACGTCATCTCGCAGAAGGAGGCCGCGGAGAGGGAGAGGGAGAATGATCCTCAAGCCGCTCCCATCCGCCGCAGACGGACAGGCAGGCGAAGGCGGGCATTCGCGCAAGCGATGCCCGTCTAATGACCCTGCCGTGGAGGCCTGCGTGCACGGTTGGCCCCGTGTACGCCGCCGTAAGGCCCTCCGTCTGGGGATTGCCCTGGTGTTCTCGGGCAATCCCCCCTTGGCGATAGCCCGACCAGCTAGGTCGGGCTAGCCCGGGCGCGTTGGTAGTGGTAGTCGCAGTGTGGACCCTACCACGCGCGTCCATAAGGGCAGGAAGAACACCGGGGGGTTTAGTGGGTAGGCCTGGCACTCTGCCGGGAGAGCCCCACACACGCTCGTCGTCTAGCCAACGGCGAGTACGATGCGTCACGCATTCCCCTCGTAAAAAAAAAAAAAAAAAAAAAAAAAAAAAGGGTAACTCCCAGATATTTGTGTAGCGCCTTCTGCATCAGGCTGGCTACCACACTCGGCACTTTGCCATTAATCAGGATGACTATGTCATCAGCGTAACCCACAGTGTTCAGTGGTCCCTGTTTAATTCTTCGATCAATGAGTCAATCACAAGGCTCCGCAGTATGGGAGAGAGGACTCCTCCCTGAGGACATCCTTTGGTTGTTATGACGCTCATTGTATCGCCTAATATGCTTGCAGTTATCACTCTGCCTTTAAGCATGCCATTTATCCATCTTATTATGGTGTCATTGATGCCATGCATTTTTGCCGCTTTGCTAATGGAGTCAAATGTAGTCTTATCAAAGGCACCTTCTACATCAAGGAAGGCACCTAGGCATATCTCCTTTGACTCCAGTGCCGTTTCAATCCTGCTGACTACATAGTGTAGTGCAGTCTCAGTTGATTTGCCTGCCTGATAGGCACATTGCTTACCATGTAAGGGTCGTTTCCTGAGTGGGCCGTCCCTGACGTATCTGTCAATAAGTTTCTCCATCGTTTTCAACAGAAAGGATTAGAGACTTATCGGCCTAAATGCCTTAGCCTGTTCATAGTAAGCTTTACCCGGCTTAGGTATAAAGCTTACATTTATATGTGTCCACACTTTTGGTATATGACCAAATGCTATACATGCTCTGAATAGCCTGCATAAAATGGGGACCAGTATTGATTCACCTTGTTGTAGTAACACAGGATATATTCCATCATGGCCAGGAGATTTATATGGCTGGAAGGATTTGATCGCCCACCTAACTTTTTCTTCTGTTACTACCTTTTTAGCAGACGTCCAGTTCTCCCTTGTGGTATGGGTTTGGGTTCTTTCACTTTCCCTCGGAGCTTGTTCGCCTGCATTTGTGTTAATTACCATAGAACCAGGGAAATGTGTTTCAAACATAACAGCCAGCGCCTCATTTCCCGTTTCCGTTAGTCTACCATCAGCATTTCTCACTGCTGTGAGTGGGTTTGCTTTGGTTTTAGACATAGTTTTGCTAAGACGCATGCTTTCAGGCATTGTTTCAATTGATTCGCAGAAGTTACGCCACGACCTGCGCTTAGCCTTCCTAACTTCACTGTTATACTCAGTAAGCTTTCTTGCATATTGCGAGTTCTCGTTTCTACGTTTTGCCTCGTTAAATGCCTTTCTTGTTTCCCTTCTCAGTTTGGAAAGTTCCTGTGTCCACCATTTGTCTCTTTCTCTGGACAGTTTTGTATCCAAGCATGCATGAGAACTTTGTAAATTCGGTTAGCTTCCATATCCAGCTCTGGAATAGAGTTTAACCTTACAGTAGTGACCCCTAATGCCGATTCAAGGTCTCTCCTATAAGAAACCCAATTGTTGTTCCTTGGGTTTCTCCTACGTACAGTACCTAATTCAGTGTTAGTTCTATACCTAAAGCATATGTAATTATGATCAGAAAGTGATACTTCTCCAGACACATGCCAACTACTAATTGATGATAACGCTTATACCGTTGCAACCGTCACATCAATTACATGAGCCCTATTTTTGTTGACAAAAGTGGGCGTGGTTCCTCTATTGAGTATATATAAAGATGAACTTACCAGATATTCCAGTAGGTCTTCACCTCGCTTGTTCGTGTCAGTGCTGCCCACACGATGTGGTGTGCGTTAGCATCTAAGGCAATGATGAGTTTCTTTTGCCCATGTGTCTCGATCAGTCTTCTCAGGTACGCAGAGACTGGATCCCTTTCCTCAAAGGGAAGGTAAGCTGAGGAAATTACAACACTTTCTCCTGGGTTCCCTCCCTCCGTCTCGATCTTTAGTGTAGTCAGATCCCTGTAACATAGCGAACGCAAGGGTTTAGCAGGAATGCCATCCCTCACATAAATGCATGTCCTAGTGTCATTGGTTGGGCAGTAATAATGTATTACCCCCCCTGTGTTATCTAAGCCCTTGACTTCACCCTTGTACAAGTAAGGTTCCTGAATCAGGGCTATGTCATATTTGTTTTCTTTAAGCTGCTTAGCCATAATGGCAGTTGCAGCCCTATTGTGGTGTAAATTAATTTGTACGCACCTAAGTCCCTCCATCCTGATGTTTTGATGGGTGCATTAGTTGTTTCAGTTAGAGCTAAGGCGCTTGGTGTTTAGGCGACCCGAAGCAGAGCTGATTCAGATCGGCCATGATATCATCCGTCCCCGCCGACTGTTGCGGCAGGGGCAGACCCACCATGTCGCCCTCCCCATCCCGCTCCGTCTCGCCCAACAACCCCGCCTCAGCCTTAGCTTCACTGCCGATAGCCCCACCGCTAGGACCAGCCACAGCCTCATCTATCCCAGAACCGCTCCTGCCCTGCCCGCTCCCACTGTCCGGCGCTTCCGCAAGCAGTTTGAACGAGCAAAGCTCGAAGCAGCCCTCCAGGACATAACCTGCCTCCTTGATAAAGTTAGCTGACCCCCCGTCCATGAGGACGATCCGACGTATCCGGCTGCCCTCCACCTTGGTGTCGACCACCTTCCAGTCGGCCGTCCTCAGTGACGGGTTGTACCTTTGTAGTGCCAAGCAGGCCTGTCTGGTGTCAAGTAGCCTCATGTTGCGGCTCTTCCAGGCCATTTTAACTGGCTTTGGAACAGCCGCAGCATCGACCACCTTTACCCTAACATCCCCTATATTCATCCCTGGGACGTTTGCAAGGAGCCACTCTGCCGATTGTTTGTTTTTACAGTGAACAAAGACGACCCCTGCTGTCACCGTCTGGCCTATTAGACATCGTAGGGGGGGATCATCAGAGGCCATGACTTTCTCTGTAACGAGCTCCATCAGCCTCTCCTGATCGCCCTCCACGAGGTAAGTGTTGGGATAATCCTCAGGGATGACTGCTAGCCTGACAGCCTCAAGAGCATCTCGATAGGTACCATAACCATGGGTTTTGGCCCTTTTCGGTACTCCCTGACCACCGGCCCGCGAGTCATCACTGAGGGCTTCCCTACCTCGTTTAAGAGCAGCGCCACTCACAGGCTGCCCTTCCTGTTGCTTAATTAGTCGAGCCCGCTGTTTAGCAGACCCGCATTTGTTCCTCCTCTTCTTCTTGACAGCCTCTGGCTCCGCAGTAGCAGGTGGGCAGGAGGATCCGGCCGATGAGCCCGTATTGTTCCCATCAACCGTCCCCCCCTCCCTCCCGCCCCTACAGAGTCAGAATAGGAGGTAAAACTACCAGACCCAGTACCCACTTTCGCAGGCACTTGAAGCCCGGTCCCTATCATTGTTGAAGTAGGAAGCCATGGCGTCCCCGCAGGCGCCGGGCCCCTCTGGTGAGAGGACCTTGTGGAATCCTTATGGTTCCCCTAAAAAGCCCTCTCCCCAGGGCCCGGCGCACTGCAGGGATCGTCGGACCTCCCGCCTGAAGTTGAGCTCTGAGGCTCCTTGGACCCACCTTTCGGCGAGCCCTGTTTGGTGATGCCTTATGCACCCCCTTCAAAAGAAATCGATAGACGCGCAAACTTGCCCCCCCCCCCCCAGAATACGAGGGGCGGCCTGAGCTCGTCTCAACCACCGGGGCTGAGCCGAGCTCACGGAGGGACTCTCCATTTCTGGTACCCTCCTGGGGTAGTCTATTTTCTCTTTTATCTGCGCTCATTATAATAGACTTAAAAACTTCACTAATATCGTCGGACTAGGTGGGGATATAGGAATTAGGATATAAGTAAGGATAGGACAATGGTCAGGGTTGATGAGGGGGGAGTGCGGCTGGAGGTTTCAGTTGTATCTATAGCAGAAGGCTCTAGACCAAGAACGGGCGACAACCTCGAGAAGGGTAGTCCACCAGCCTTGCCTTAGAGATCTACACGACGCTGCGCTTTTTAATTTTAAATATTGTGAAGCTTGTATAGAACCTTTATATTTTTGTTAAATCTAATCTACACGAGACATGACCAAAATAGTCAGAGATATTTTATCAATCATACTAGAGAAACTAGGGGTTTTTTAAATGCATTTAGGGGGGAAGGTCGAGAAATCTGGCAGCACTGGCCGAAATTGTCTAATCCTTAGATAAAGAATGAATAGATAGGACGTGACCGTATACCCGTAAGGGACAGACATAGATGACGTCATACCTGCCTAAAGTAGATGGGTATACCAGTGTTGCTTTAAGTTTTACCCTACTTTATGTTTATAGTGGCTTTTACCACTATAAACATAAAGTAGGGTTGATTGATCTACGTATTTTTTTTGAGACATTTTAATGAGCGCCCCTCGCTCAATAATATGTCTCAAAAAATAAAAGTGGGAGGAAGTTGCGATTTTCTTTATTGAATTCTTCATTCAACCTTCGGCCGCAGTCTAAAGTTATTTACACTTTTAAATAAAACTACACTTTTCGGATTTACTCGAGTATATTTCGTTTTAAAACATTTTACTATTATTTATTTAAGCTATTATGTAAACATCTTTACAAATATAAGAAAAAATATTAGGAATCATCCACACGCGTCCACTGCTAGACATAGGCCTCTCCAAGTGCTCGCCACTGAGCACGATCCGCGACCATTCGCTTCCAGCTTTTGCCAGCTAGGTACCTTGCGAAGATCGTCGCTCGATTAAGAATACAGCGGGCAATAATCATTGTTTTTTTTTTATCTCTGCAGTTTATTTAAAATCCAATATTTACACATTTACTAAATATTTGTGAAGATTTAGAAAATGTATAATATTAAATTTTAAATAAACATTTTCTAAAATTAGATTTCAATAGCACCGTTATTGTCATCGAATAAAGGACTTCGGCTTACAGAGATAAAATTCACTACAATACAGGTAAAAATTCACTTGGGCTGGGTAAGTTCAAGAATTGAACTACTGATACCGCACTCAATATGGTGCTAAAAGCCCAAAGTTGGTAAGCTTGCTCACAATGTGGAAAAAAGATCTGGCAAAGAACGCAAGATGCCGATGTAGATAGCTGGTTATTCTTAGTTGCCCGTGTTGCCACCCCCAACCTCGCCCCGGCTGGCGGCAACTTGGAAATAGCGCAGGACAAGACCAATTTGTAGATCTCTGAGGAATATTATGTTCTGTCAAGTACCTATATAATTAATTAGAAACACCTGTTCGGTGCATAGAGCTATATCTACATCCTATGTGTTCTTGTTAAATATTCAGACAAAGTAGAGATATGACTTATTTCATTTGGATTAAGCCAGATTACTAGCTATGCCACAAAATTGCTAATAAATCACAAACATTTTCTAGAGGCTGTCTACTCCTCGCCACTCACCAGCTGTTTTTGGGTGTGGTAAACACGTATTAAATTGCTTACGTACAAACTCATATGCCTTTGAACTTAAACAGTGTAAGCACAGCGCGAATTTCCTTAAAGGTTCAGAATACTTTCTTTTGTCAACTCCTAAAAATCTTTTCAGAAAATCTCTATTGGTTCCTCCTACAGTATCTAAAATGTCCAACTACTAATTTTGCATCATTAACTTACACTTCAAATCACTTTACACATTTTCAAGTGTGACTACTTTTTTTCCCAATCGTCTAAGCGATTGACGCACTGGCCGTAGTTTTTTATTTGATGACCTCACTGATTGTTTCAAACCCAGCATTTGAAGCCGCATTTTTCTCTTTCGGGGCGTATTCAAATTTGAACCGAAATCCAACACCGATGCGTCCTAAAACAATATGTATACAGGTTAAAAATAAAAGGAGGTTCCCCGAAAGAAATCTGTTAAATACAGACAAACAAGCAAATGGAAAGTCTCACTTCAAAAGAATTACCTTTGTTATCTAAAATGCTCAAAATTTTATACTTAAATATGTCAATATTAACGTAACACAGAAACTAATATGTGAGTTCCCTTTCACGTAACAAATTACCTACGAATCAAGGAAAAATAGTCGTAGCGTAACTGGTATCATTATAACCCGGCAAAATGTTATACGCGTTGGCTGTATACGTGGCCATATTGTATGGCGACATTCCTAGCTTGTTAGGTTAACAATAACCTTACTACTTAGTTTGAAATTTCATGTTTAATCCCATAATATAATTGAGAACCATAGTAGAAGGATAAAATATTGCAATATAACTTGTATTTATAATTTAAAAAATAGTTTTGGCGCTTTTTATTGACACAATTTAGGTCTTACCTGTAAAAGGTTATATTTTCCTGTTTTCTAGCACTATCACTATTACAAACTAAAACGGAGCAGTGCACCATGATTTAAATGTTCAAATAGTTCACAATTACACTAATTAAAGTGTTAAATAATTACCCAGTAAGCTATAATTCACAGAACAAATTTCTTCCACGTATTTGTTTAGCACCAGACGCTGGTGATAAACAATCCCCACTACCAGTTTCACCTATATACGGTAACAAGGACAAAAAAAAATGATGCCATCTTCTTCTTTCCTTTGGCAATGTGTATAAGTTTATCTCTTTTCCTCATGTTTGACGGCTTTTATAGCCCATCTATTCATTCTTTATCTAAGGTCTAATCCATCCTACCCACAGACATATTTTATAATATGTCTGTGATCCTACCCTTGGCCCCGTTCCGTTTCGAGATTACACTACTCACAGACTGCTCACGCCCGGACCAAATCAATAGACGCGATAATGATGCCAATGGCATGCTATCGTCTCAGAACGATCGTGAGCGCGCTTATGTCAATAATATTAAAACAAACATAACCTCAATAAGAATTTAACTCGTAATTTTAATTGTTTTCTGTGATATCCAAGTCTTTGCAGTTTTTTATTGCCTTTTACCATTTTCTGCTCTTTTAACGTCTTCAGGAGACAGTTTGAGGTAAACTACTTTGTTTTCTTCTTTAACAAAACTGGTAATTCTAATGTCGTCATTTTTTCCTTATATTTCATTAAATTTTTAGGATTTGGCTTATTTTTGCCTTCAGTTCAAATACAGAGTAATTTTCAACCATCGAATTAGCGAACCAAAACAAAATGTCAACTCGAAAATGACATTTGACTCACGGTGCTGACGAATTCGGCCTGAGCACTGTAAACGTTGTTTGTGACGCAATCAATGACATGATGACATGATGAAATCATCACACATTCAACGTGAACGCTGTTGTCGCGAAACGGGCCGCCTGTTAGCGCGCTCACAGTGCTGATGGTCACTATAATCGCGAAACGGAACACGTCCCTTAGATCATATGAATGCTATAAGATCCTATCACGATCGCCTTTAATTTGACAACCATTGCGCCGTGAACACAAGACTCTGCGTCGACATCCTTTCTAAAGGAGCGATGGATGTACGGCGACTGTCAAATTGTAAGCTATCGCGATAGATTTTTTCATAAAAAAAAACCCCCCTGACAGACAGCTTCAACAACGAAAATTTAATTTTTTATATTATTTTCCAAAAACATTTCAGTTTTTTAATTCTAGTTTCTATTAATATGTGTGTATGTAATCATTTATTAATTTTTTGCATTTTTCATTAAAAGTATTTTTTTCAACATAATGCAAAGTGTGAAAATATGTCGAGTATGTATGCTTCCTGTAAATAATTTGTTGCCGTTAGAGGAAACTTTCGTGACTAATTTTAATTTATTAACCAATTTAAACGTAAGTAAATAGTAGCAAAATATAATAACTTTATATCAAGTTCATTTTTTTATTAAGTTTATTCCTTTGATTTCAAAATAATGGATTGATTTTATTTTAACAGACATAATTAGATGTGTAAAAAACTATAATATAATAGTTTATATACTTGTAGTAAATTTGTTGAAAAAAAGAACAGCGGACTTTATACCTACAAAAGGCTGTTCTTTTTTCCAGGATATTTTATGGATTGCTTTTTTTTCTAGGTAATTTTAAATGATGAATTGCCACAGTATTATTGCAATGATTGTGGTCGAATTGTTAATGATTTCATGCGTTTCCGAGAAAAGTCTATCAAGGCAGATATTTGTTTAAGATCTTTTACAAATGTAAGTATTTTTTAACTTTCTTTATTAGTGTTTAATAAAATAATGCAAAACGTCAGACACCTCATTTATTAATATTATAAAAGAATTATTTAAATTATGATAATATAAATTTGTGGATTATTTGCTTTTTTGTTGCATATAAATCTAAATCTATGCCATGCCAGTATGTTATTACCGCTTAGGCGTCACGCCGCGCTCGACGCCAAGACAATAGGACTTAGTAAAAATGTGTGGTGTGGTTGGAAATTTTTTTTTGGACAAAATCTGACCTATGTTTATTATTTGTGGAACAGCAAGCCTATTACCGATCTCATGGTTTTCAAATGATATCGGTCAGATTTTTTATCATTTGTTCATTATATCATGATGACATCATTGAAATTATGCCATAGTGATGATATTATTGGAGATCGGTAATACCAAATGAAGCATGTCATGACTTCCTTATCTCAAAATTTATAACATGTCATATCATGGAAGTTCCATAGTAGGTGATTCTATTCTCGAATCTGAATAAACTAATTTCGAATTCAATATCAACACGAAACGATTTTTATCTTAAAACACGCACGATTTGGGGAATTCCCTGTTTTCTATTTAAGTACTTGATTCACGTGACGTGGGTGGGAGTGTTGTTAGTATACATTTTTTTTTTGGACTGATTTCTATTAAATTTGCCAGAAATTAATAAAAGCTTACCAAATGACATAAAAAAAAATCATGCCTTTTTCCTGAAGTTTCTAAATAAATCAAAATAATCATGATTTTTTTGATTTATTTGAAAAAAATCAAAAAAATCAATCAAAAACAAAATAATCATGATTTTTATCAACCCTGCATAGTATAACACACAAATTATACCAACAGCTGGCTTCACCCACTGGCAAGGGCACAGCTCAATGCCATTTATCTGTACATCTTCTACACTGCAGTTGGAACCGATATTGAATTATATACATTGTATTTAAAGTAAAACAATTGTTGTCATAGGCGTATATACACGGTTATTTTTTTATCACCCTGGTTATTTTAAGGGTGGCTTCAGGACACGGTAGAAGAATTATTTAACCATTAATAATAAAATTTACTCACCTGTTTAATTAGATATTTATTATCTAAAATATCCAAAAAATACTGCACTGGTATGGACACTGAGTGAAGTTGTAGGCAAAACATTGAATGAACGCGAACTGGCAACAACGTCGCCGATTCAAAGTCATCACTGAGTTGATCACAATTTCATCTTCCTACTTTACGGGCTTAGGACCGGCAAAACAAAGTTTTTAAAGAAAACAAACAGTAATAAGTTGGTATTACGGTTATGGTAGGTTGTTTTGGCGTAGTTAAAAAATTGGAATCAACTTTAAATACTTACCTACCTAGGAAACAATTTAAATCAACTTTAGTTCTAATAACAAAAGAGTTCTAAATTTAAAGGAAGTCCTCTAACTCATACATAGTCGTGCACGTTTAAAACTATACATGACCACAACAACATATCACTTTGGTTAGTGTTTAACGTCTCGAAATGCAGTTTTCGCTTCCAAGTCTTACGTTTGTGGGTTCACTTTCTTACACCAAACACTTAATTTCACTTCACAAGTAAAAGTCTACGGTCAACCGGAGTAAGGTCTGTGTATTCGCTAGATGTGTTAACTTGAAACTAAAATTCTGAATGCGCCCGATTGCCGCGCGTCAGGCGAGGGCGCGACATCGCGATACGTTCACACGCGCCGTGTGAACGTATCGCGATGTCGCGCCCGACTCGTGCCGACAAGCGACAGCAAACAACAAAACGCGCCCGCGGCGCTCGGCGCCGCACAGTGGTCCGGATTTTTAAAAAGGTGGACATAGGATCGAAAATGCTTATTTAACTTAACAAAAAATTGTTTCGTATAGGAAATTTAACGCTGATTAATACTTATTTCTACAACTTTTCAAAAAAACTGCTCCTTCACGTCAAAAAAAAATATTGAAAATAAAAATGTATGGGAGAAAATCTATTTTATTTTTTTTCTCCGTTCAGTATCAAAGTATAGCAAGCAAACCTTATATTCTGGTAAGTACTTATTGTCCTTAATACGACGACATATAAATTGCTTGCGTATCCCTGCGGCATTGGCGCCTACGATGCTATAAAGTTTAAAATTTTTATGTTGAATTATCTTATTATTATTAACGAGTTTTTCTATTAAAATTAATCCAAAATATATTTTTTAATAAAACAAGCCCCCCGCGTGCCCCATCCTTTTATTAGGCTCGCCCCCTATTACTTGGGACTTAAATATAACTGGCGAAATTACAGTGTAATTTCTAAATCATGAGGATAGCATCTATTTTTAGCTTCAAGGAGTTTGTGATACGATGGTAACACTGGAACTTCACAATCTAACAGCGCTTTCCTTAAACACAAGTATTTCCATTTTGACAGGTTCAATGATGTATAAAGACCAAGAGCATAATCTCCATCAAAAGTTTTATTCGTATTTTTCTTAAACAATGTGGCTTGAACGATAGCAACACTATCAGGGTTCTTCGTTATATGGTCAATAACACGAGCTAAGTCATTCTTCTTGTCTATCCTAAGTCTTTCGACTAATGCAAAAGTAAGTTCTTCCGGCGAATAGTCCAAAAGAGACTCTGAACGTCTTTTCTTCTGTTTGTTGCTGAGGTCAACAAAAGGCTTCCTAATCTGAACTTCGGTAGATGTGCCCACAGTTGTACTAGATGTCGACGGAATCACAGCTGTTGTAGTATCGATGTCAAATGAAGTATTGTCTGACGATATGTTTTCGATAACTTCATCTTGGGCTTGAAAAATCTCGGATAAATTAACAGTAGTGCAATTTGGCCAACTAATATTTGATTGTAACCACGCAGCATGTCTATTCATGAAAGTTTTCTGATTTCTAGAAGCACTTGTCCATCTGCGATTGATATTACTGACGTAGTTCTTCAAAAAGGTCTTGATTATTTCTAAATTTTGTGAACATGTTTCAACTGGGATATGTAGAATAATAGCTTCATAGAGTCGTGCCCAATTTTTCATATCGCCTTCAACACGGAGGAACATAAAGATGTCCAAGTTTGTTACAAATGCAGCCATAACGAAACTCACTAAACTTTCACACAGCATGGATAATTAGATATGTTGCTTCCTCAAGGGTTGAGAAACAAGTGCCTTTAATTGTTTCATGCACAGATATTTATAACAAACACACGCGCGCAAGTAGTGACTGACAAAATTAGTACCACATCTTCAACAGCCAATCAGCGTCGTCGATGTCTCCGGTGGTGGGGGTAAATGATTCTTATATCACAGGAGTCGTTTCAGTCAGTTACAAATAGGCAACGAATCAGCACGTGACTGTTTTTGAAGACTTTTATTACTATTTTTTATTAAAATAAAATGAAACAAATGCTGGAATGCGTATGTTTTAATTCTTATATAATTAAGAAATTATATTTTAAATTCAGCATAATTGAAAAACTCGATAATAATTTAAAAAAAACCCAATTGAAATTTTAAACTTTGAATCGTCGTAGGCGTCAAGGCCGCAGGGATACGCACGCAATTTATATGTCGTCGTATTAAGAACAATAGGCTTACCAGAATATAAGGTTTGCTTGCTATACTTTGATACTGAACAGAGAAAAAAAATAAAATAGATTTTCTCCCATACATTTTTATTTTCAATATTTTTTTTTGACGTGAAGGAGCAGTTTTTTTGAAAAGTTGTAGTAATAAGTATTAATCAGCGTTAAATTTCCTATACGAAAAAATTTTTTGTTAAGTTAAATATGCATTTTCGATCCTACGTCCACCTTTTTGAAAATCCGGACCACTGTGCGCCGGCGCCGACTGTCTCTCTGTCTTTCACTATTGTAGTGTCTAGTGCAATAATAACTCTTATTTCAAACGAGTTGTAGATTGATTTTGCTTGAATTAATAATGCGACGTTGCCGCATTTTCCTAAGCCCGTAGTAGTAATAATACGTTTAATAATAATAATACGTTTATTATTCTTCTCTACAATCTTCAAAAAATACAGGAGATCTTATAACTAAGGTGTATCTTAGATTGTAAGAGACTGGTGGCTGAACTAAGCGTATAAAGTCTGTATCTCAGGCCACCAGAGCTCTCTCCACATGGGGTTGGAACACTTAAGGTCAGCAATTGGTTTTTTTTACTGTGTGTGTAGAAGAAGTAAGGCTTAAGCTTAAAAACAAATAGAAAATGCACTTATACAAATATACAGAAAATGAAGATATCATCATCTTTCTAGTGATATTACGGTATATAATAAAAATTGATTATACTATCTACCAAAATATAGTAGTCTTGTTCTGACTTTCTTACACATGCAGCTGCTTGATGTCATGCGAATATGTTATTGTTTAAATATGTTTGAATAGTTAAGGGAAAATACAGTAGTAAAGGGATTTATGAGTGAATTTAAGTGTGTTGTATAAATAAAAATTTAGCTTGTCTGGTGCAGCAGATCTTCCGTTTTCGAGTAGGTAAGCGACTTTAAGTATTGTGAGACTAATGATTTACATCGGAACTTTGTCAATGTCACTATACCCAATCCTTGATGTAGTCTATTGTAGAGGAAGGGACCCAAGAAACAAAAGAATCTGTGAGCGTAAGAGGTTTTGAAGAAGCTAGAATGAGCCACCAGGTGATTACGTCGCGAGTTAGTTAACTCCGAAGGTATGGTCATTCTGTGTTGAAGTAGGACCGTATAAAGTATGAAAAGCTGTCTGACCGTGAGTACTTGGCAAATCTGGTATAACTCCCGTGTCGGAAACAAAATCGGTTTATTAAGGCATACCTTCAAAACAGCTCTCTGTGCCCTCTCCAGCTTTAGAAGAGACGTCTTGGAGGTTCCACCCCAGGTTGTAACACAATATATCAGCAAAGATTGACACAAGGTTTTATATACAGATATTATAAGTTTAGAGTCTGCTACATGACGAAGATTTTTATACACATAAATTAACTTACGTACCCTGCCGGATATAAGATTGATATGTGCTTGGAATGATAGTAGTAAATGCTTTATTCATTCATAATCTTACCTTATCTTATAGTAAACAAGAACAATGTCTATAATTTAATATTATTGGCGGATAAAATTTAAAAAATATAACCACATGTTCTTTTTATTGATATGAGTCTTCTAGCGTCTACCGAGCTGCCTCTAAAATTTTCCAGTATGATAAAAAAATAACCGTGTATAGAGATGGGCCGGGTGGGCTGTGCCCACCCCAGAATGGTCTAGTGCCCACCCTAGGATGTGAGGCTACCATTTCAAAATTCTATGATGGATGTCAAACAGTAATAACTTCAAGCAAAAATCAATGGCCAGGCCCACCCCAGAAAAAAATTCTAGATACACCAATGATTGTTGTAGGCAGGCAAGTGCTTGTTGCAACTGATAAAACCTGCATCCTGATGTTGTACAGTCTACTTATTTCTTGTTAAGTAGGTAAATGTCAAGTCTGTTTTTGACTTGGTTGGTGTGGGAGGCAGAGACAACATCATTTGGAAGCTTATTCCATTCTGCAAAAATTCTATTACAAACAATGCCATAGCCTAAAAATAATTTTGGAGGGGGTTTCATTGTATGGATCAAAGAGGATTGATCCTCCCTTCCCTATCACCCCAAGACCAAAGAAAGTTCAGACTGCAGTTGCAGCGCCCCTGTCTTACTCTGTTGTTATGGTAATATATTCCACTCTTTAAGAATTCTGTTACAGACAAGGCCTTAGCTAGCAAAACAATTTTGGAGGGGATTTTACTGTGTGAGTCAATATCATAATCGCCTCCGTGGTCTAGTGGTTGAGACTACCGGGTGTTGATCAGGGGAAAATGTGTTTTTAGGGGAGTGATACTATTGGCAGAGTAGTGACAAATTAAGGCAGGGAAGTGACAGGCTATTAATAATTAGTATAGGAAAGTGAATAAATCTTTATATATAAAAATGAAATGCTGTGTGCTAGTCTCGCTAAAACTCAGAAACGGCTCGACCGATTCTTATGAAATTTTCTGTGTGTATTTGAATAGGTCCAAGGAAGATTGAAACGTACAATTGGACTCGGTAGGTGGCGCTGGAATCGGGCAGGACAACGTCTGTAGGGCGCACTAGTATTATATAAAATACATGAATTATAGCTATAAGCATATTTTTAATGAATAGTATACAGTCAGTCTAAAAAGTTTTCAAATGTAAGCACATTAAGTACTTATAAAAGTTTTAATCACCCAAATCAAACAAGATAAATAATTCCTGCTTATAAGTAAATAAAATTATATTTATTGGGCTCATTTGAAATTTAAACAAATGTAATTATCTTAAGAATTACATTACTAGGATTTCAATGATTGATTAAATATCCAAAGACATTAAGAATGGCAGAATAAAACTTTCAAAATGAAAAAAATGAGGAACTTTCCTTAATAACTAAACTAATAGTAATAAATAATGATAAACTATAGATTTTGAAGCTATCAAAAGAAATAAACTTTAAGTTAATTTTAAAGTATTTAAAATTTGTATGACATCAACATCTGAAACTATCTGAATTAGCACATTTTTTCACAATAGTTTTTCTTATATTCTAAACAATCAACAGTTTAATTTTTCAAATACATCAAATGACTCTGGAAGCTCTTAGAATACTCTGTTTTCCTTATACAAATCCAAACAACAATCAAAGTACCTACACATTTTAATTTTGCCCAAATTGTTTGCTTTCGCCTTAAAAGAAATAGAAAAATAAAAAACTTTTTTAGTAGTTGCAATTATATTATGAAGAATAAGATAAAAATGTACAGTAAATGTATTGATGATGATGATGATTAGACCGACCGGTTTCGGTCATGGCGACCACTTCGACTCCTAGCCGGTGATTTGGCGCTCATGCGCCCGAAGATGACTTATGTAGCCTATCTTCACAGCGAAACTCCGTGCACATTGCGGGCACGTAGGTAAGTACGCCGTTTTCGTAACGGTATGTTATGGCAGCAGGTGGGCGAGCATTTAGCTGGTCGCGTTTGGTATCGAGGTCAGTTGTACGCTGATCCTCGAACTCACGAACTTTACTGTTTACCATCCTGTGCGCCATTCTGGCCGCTGTGTTGCCAAACGCTCCCATTGAGAGGGCTCTATATTGCATCTTTTCATATGTCGCTTTTGGACATCCTTGAACCGGAGGAGTTGTCCGCCGTGCTTTCGCTTGCCCTCCTCCAGTTCAGAGTAGAAGATGCGCTTCACCACTCTATCCTCTGCCATACGTGATACGTGACCGCACCACCGTAGCTGCCGACGCATTAAATAGGCCTCAATGCCACCAACATGGGCTCGGCGCAGAAATTCGGTATTTCGCACTCTATCGGACCGTCTGATCTTCATGATGGTACGGAGGCATTTAAGGTGGTAACGATCTAGAGTGCGTATGTGGCGGCACACCACGTCTCGGAGTACAATAGGTTTGGCAGCACAATTGCCATGTAAACGACATATGACGACACGTTTAGCGCAGAGGTCGAGTGATCACCTACTGCGCAACGGGTCGCGGGTTCGATTCCCGTACGGGACAAATGTTTTGTATGGCCTACAGAAATTTGTTCCGGTCTGGGCGTATGTGCATGTGATATTCTATGTTTGTAACTGCACCCACGACACAGGAGAAAATCCTAGTGTGGGGCAACATTAAAAAATAATAATAATAATAAACTGAAATCTTAGTGACTAACTTAACACAGCTTGCCAAATGCTGTAGCTGCAGCACCGAGCCGGCTGATCTCAGCATCAAGGTCACACTTAGAAGTTACAGTGTAACAACCGAGATAGCGAAATTTATTTACCTGCTTCAGCACATCCTCACCAAGCTTAATGGTCAGTATCTCGTGACCGTAAATGTCTAGGGACATCACCTCCGTCTTATTGACATTGATCTTCAGGCCGAACTTACAGCATGCTTGGTGGAAAACGGACATCAACTGTTGCAGGCTATCTGGGGATTCTGCCAAGAAGCACAAGTCATCAGCATACATGATCTCAGTGATCAGTGCATATGAGACTTTGGTGCGAGCCTTTAGTCGAGCCAAATTGAAAAGACTGCCGTCCGTGCGGAAGTGGATGCGCACTCCTTGTGAAACAGTCTGTGAGACTTCTTTCACTACCACCGCAAAGTATAAGGCAAACAGAGTAGGTGCTAAGACGCCGTCCCGTCTGTTCACCATCTACGGTGACGCAGCCTTGCATGTCGTTATGCAGGAGTCTAAGAAGCCTCACAAACCTTTCCGTGCATCCCAGCTTTCCTAGCACCACCCAAAGGGCTTTACGAGGCACGCTGTCGAAAGCCTTCTCCAGGTTAACAAAGCAGAGGTATAGCTGACGTCCCTGTTGTCTGCTCATTTCTTGTAAATGCCGCACAGAGAAGAATGCTTCGCATGTGCCTCGGCCAGGTCGGAAGCCAAACTGGGTTTCAGGCAGCATCTTTTCAGACAAGTCCTGTAGGTGGTTTAGTAGAATTTTAGCAAATACCTTTCCAGGGGCCGATAGGAGCGAAATACTGCGGTAGGAGTTGCAGTCAGACCGGTCTATGCGCGATACTTTAAAGGTATCCGGAACGCGCTCTTCCTCCCACATACGAACAAAAAGTTCCCATTCCCATATCAACGTATACGACTCCTCTCCGCCGTATTTTATCAGCTCTCCCGGTATAAGGTTGATGCCAGCCGCCCGTTTGTTTTGTTGCTGTCTGATGACAGTTACAACCTCGTCACGCAAGTGAGGCTCATCCAACTCAATAGCAACAGGGAGTTAAGGCATTAAACTGATACCTTGCAGATCAGCTGATCGATTCACATTAAGCAGGGTATTGAAATGTTCTGCTCAACGCTTTAGTATATCCTCCTTGCTCATCAAAAGGTACCGTCTAAAGACCTTAAAGGAACTTTTGCATGGTAGGATGTACCAATCAGCTTACGTACGGTCGACCTCAAAAGTAGATCAACACTTTAGTACCATGTCACACCAATTATTAATAGTGCAAAATGTAGGTGTAACCATACTAAATAAAAGTAACAAGTGGTGTGACATGGTACTAAAATGCCCATCTACTTCTGAAGCCGACCGTACCTCGCTGTAGGAACTCTCCGAGCTGGTTTGTGTCACTGAGCCATTGCATGTGACTAGCTTTGTCCTGCCACCACTTGTCTTTAATATGTCGAGACAGCTTACGCAATTCCTGTTCACTAGCTTTGACTACCGCAACGCTTCTTCTTCGGCTTCTATGATGTCGCAGGAGGTCTCGATGTTTGGCGTGCGCTACTCGCAGAACTTCATCATTTCATGATGACAAAGTTCTCCACGCAGCACCAATGTCACCTACCTCATCAGCTGGCTACAGCTTTTCAGACAAGGCTTCAGCATATTTCTTCCTCACCTCAGGATCTTTTAGCTTATCCACTTTTAGAGACGCAAGCTTTTTTGTCGAAGATCTAGTCGGGTGACGGAGGTGGAGTCGTAGCTTAGTGACAATAAGCCGGTGGTCAGACCAACAGTGCGCACCTCGCATAACGCGGGTGTTTTGCACTTGGCTGAAATCACTTTTCCTGACAATAGCATAGTCAATCAAATGCCAGTGCTTGGATCTTGGGTGCATCCATGTTGTCTTGTACTTGGCGGCAAGTCTAAACATAGTATTGAGCACGAAGACGGAGCAACAACTGACAATTGCTGTTCATGTTGCCAACTCCATGTCTTCCCAGAACTCCAGGCCAAGCCTCATAGTCCAGACCAACCCTGGCATTGAAATCGCCCAGCAATAACACCTGCTCTTTGGCGTTTATGCTGTCTAGGCAAAGCTTGAGTTCCTCGTAGAATCTATCCTTGATGTCATCAGACTTGTCTAGCGTTGGAGCATAGACACTGATGATATTGAGGTAGTTGTCTTTGTCCAGGTGGAGGCGTAGTGTGGTAACGCGGTCCGAGATATGTACAGGGTACTCCTCTAGTCGCTTTACTAAGTGATTCTTGATAGCAAAGCCTATACCTGATTTGCGATTTTCGGAAGCAGCGGTACCTTTCCAAAAGAAAGTGTATCCGCCACCTACTTCCACCAGCTCTCCTTCATCAGCAAGATGTGTTTCGCTGAGAGCAGCCACATCCAAGTCGTAGCGATGAAGTTCCCGAGCTATTATTGCGGTCTTGCGTTCAGGGCAGGCGTTACCATCACGATCAAGAAGCGTCCTCACGTTCCACGCGCCAAAAGTCATGATAGGTGTTCTCATGATTCTATTGAAATTGCGTCGACCAAGATTTTCGACCATGATGCGATGGCAGCCGCGGTTATTTCCATCTACCAAGTTGGGACGAGCATTTGTTTAGGGCACCTTTTCTAGCCCCCTCCCCGGCTGAGCGGGGAAAGCAGTGCCTACCTAAACAGGACTGCTTTGTCATCCCGGGTGCTGCCGAACCCGCACTGTCACGGGCAAGTTCCACGGGCGGCGGTTACCACTTACCATCAGGTGGACCGTCTGCTCGTCTGCCTTCTAAAGCAACAAAAAAATGCCTTATGGATCTGTACAATAGCAGATTCAAGCTTAATTATTTAAAATGCTAAATATGAGAATTTCTCAGCAACCTCATTTCGACTGCAACTGATTTCGAATAACAACCCAGAATTTTACTGTTTTAAAATGTTTATCATTAAAACGAACATATTCTTTATGTACAACCAATTAATAGGTTTAGCGGCATTTTGGGATATGGTCCAAACCCTCATTCTTACGGAAGGCTTTAACCCAGCAGTAAATGTAAATACAACTGGGGTGATGATGATGACGAAAGACTACCTTACATAATAAGGTAAATAGATTAACAAAACCTGGGTTGCCAAGTGGTCACGACTTAGACCATTAAGTAGGTACTGGTCTAAGGGTCACGACGTCAGCAGTCAGCACGGTATGTTGATGACTTAGACCATTTATGAATATTGTCCAAAGTAAAATTTATGTTATATTTGTAATTTGTTATAACTTGTCCAAAGGTATAGATTAATTTAAGGTGATGAATTTTTTTTTAATGAGGACACCATTTTTGAGATACAAAATTTCTAATAATAAACATAAGATATTTTTTTATTTATTTATAGAATATATCAGAAACAAATGAAGATTTATTACCCTCCATTAGAGAAGTAGCCGAACTTGAAGTAAAAAGTGTGATTCATATCAAAACTGAAGAATTAAATGATGATATTTTTTCTGAGTATCTTGAAAACTATCAATCAGATGATGTTAATAATTGTGTACCTGTGACTAAAGGTGGGAACATTTTTTGTAACTGTTAGTTACAATTTGTATAAATAAGAATATACAATAATTTTCAAAAAAGGTTTAATAAGGATAGATGTACAAGGATATAAGGAGTGGTGGCATAAGAGACTTTTGTAACGGGTAGTAATGAGTATTGTAATAGATACAATAAATTGTTTAGTGTTCCAACCAGTTGTTCAGTAATCATACAAATTCTCATTCGATGTTTTTGGTGTCGTTATTTTTACCCCAATTTTTCCACTATTCATGTTCCAAACTGAAAACTCATTTCTACTCTTTTTTTATATTGCTTTAAAAATGCTAAATAAAGAAGAGCTCGGTGGCCTAGGTGGTCCCTCCCGAGATGAAATTTATTCTTTATTGATTTTTCATTTCTACTCTGTTGGAAAGTCTTGGGGAAAATACCTATTTTGCGCGCTCTTCTTGGCGCACAAAATTTCGTTTTTCGAATAGATAGGATAACAGAAATATTTTTTATCTCGGGTGGCGTAAATTGCCCCTCGCTACACTCAGGATGATATTTCTCGCTTCACTCGCAAGATTCTGCCCCCTTATTCACAATAGGGTATTACACCTTTTTTTGGAAACTATTTTAAATCAATCTTGAGGTCGTAATGAACCTGTATAAATTTTATTTTATTTTTATAAAACCGAATAATGACTTAAAGACCATGTTTTATTTATGATTTTGAGTTTTCGCGCGGAAACGCTAGCCGCCATGCTATTTCGATTCGTGACGTCACTCCGTTAGTAAACAAACAATTGGTACGACCAACATAGGTATGTTGGTCGTACTACATAGGTATGAGCGTCGGTGGCGCTGTGGATTCGGCACTTGCCTTCCAATCGGGAGGTCGGGGTTTG
This sequence comes from Schoenobius gigantellus, assembly GCA_963935595.1. NCBI lineage: Eukaryota > Metazoa > Arthropoda > Insecta > Lepidoptera > Crambidae > Schoenobius > Schoenobius gigantellus. The sequence goes on along the minus strand of OZ012541.1, from coordinate 39,002,719 downwards.
AGACCCGCCATGTACCAATGTGTTTTTCGTTTCGAATTTCATATGTACATTTGTCTGACGCTCCCACGGTGAAGGAAAACATCGTGAGGCAACCTGCATACATCTGCGAAGAAATTCAATGGTGTAGTGAAGTCGACCAATCCGCACTGGGCCAGCGTGGTTGACTAAGGCCTAATCACCCTAACATAGGGTAGGCTCGAACCCCTCCCCCAAGGCTGTGTGCCGCCGCGGCAGCCCTCGGACGGGTCCTCCCCAACGTGGGGGGACCAGGCGCAGCGAGCCGTCGACTTTATCAGACGGTGATAAAGTCGATGGCGCTGTACGGAGCCCCGATTTGGGCGGAGCGTCTCGCCCCCCGAACGGTGGCCCTCCTGCGTAGGCCGCAGAGGGTCATTGCCACCCGGGCCGTGCGGGCCTACCGCACGGTCTCTCACGGGGCGGCCTGCGTTCTAGCGGGCTCGCCTCCGTGGGATGTCGAGGCACGCGTCCTTGCGGCCGTGCACCGACATCGGGTGGCAGCGAGGAGTCGGGGGGAGCGCCCCCTCCCGCAGGAGGTGGCGCGCACAAGGCTCCTGGCGCAGAGGGAGGCTCTCCGCCAGTGGGCCGAGACGCTCGCCCACCCAGCTGCCGGCCACTGGACGATCGAGGCCGTTCGTCCAGTGTTGGAGGAGTGGGTTGGGCGCCGGCAGGGCAGCCTCACCTACCGGATGGTGCAGATGATGACCGGGCACGGCTGCTTCGGCCATTATCTGCACCATGTCGCACGGAGGGAAGAGACGCCGCAGTGCCACCACTGCGGCGCTCCCGACGACACGGCCGGACACACCCTCTCGGAGTGCCCGGCCTGGCGACCCCAGCGCGACGCATTAGCCCTCGCGCTGGGCCTAGGTAGGGGTGCGCCCGTCGTGCTGGCCAACGTCGCACGCGAGATGCTGACCAGCGCGACGGCGTGGGAGGCTGTCGCCTCCTTCTGCGAGGAAGTGATCTCGCAGAAGGAGGCAGCGGAGCGGGCGCGAGAGGTTGACCCTCTCGCCGCACCGCTCCGGCGCAGGCGGTTGGGTAGGAGGAGGCGCGCGTTCCTGGACGCGCGCCACCAACTCCCCTAAGCAAGCTGGGGATGAAATGGCCCGGCCGGCCGACAACCGGTCGGGAGACACTTTTCTACCCCTGGCCTGCCCGTCTGGGGGGTCGAATTATTGCACTTGTCGACCCCCCCGTAGAGGTAAGACCTGGCGCTTGCGTCAGGCCTACAATCCAGGGGGCGCACTCGGGGAATGGCTAACGCCGATCCCGAGTGTGTCTCTACGGAGGTAGAAGTTGCTCTGGAGGGTGGTTTAGCCAGGTATGGGGTTACCCAGGTAACCCGAGTCCAATGGCATATCCTTGGGGCGGCTTTGTCAGCTTTCAGCCCCTTGTTGAATCGTAAAGAGATTCCCCCGCCTCAAAAAAAAAAAAAAAAAAAAAAAAAAAAAAAAAGGCTCGAACCCCTCGGTGGGGACGTGTATGGGCTGTGATGATGATGATGATGAACATAGGTATTTCTTTCTGTGACAACGACTCTGCGGAAGACCATGTTAAAAGATTTTTGAAAATAATGGCATAATTAAGTCTATATCATTGTGTCTTGTGTCTGAATGCAAGAATATGAGTTTAAAAACGCCACAAAAATTGTTGGTTCATATGCCAAATGATATCAAAATGAGAAACACTTGATTGCAACTGGCCAGAAGAGATCATTGTTAACAAAGACAAGACTGTATTTCTGCGAAGACCACGTTGTTGTAAGTGGAAAACCACCTTATAAATGGGAAACTAACTAAGTATAGAATAATTATAAGAAAATTTTATGTTAATATTACAAAACAAATGGCATATTTTGTAATGTATTTATAGCTATTGTACTTATGACATATATTGACTTACCGTCCTCAATTATGTAATTTTAATAAAATAAAGTATAAAAGTCCCAACGACAAAATCATTTTCAAGTTTGTTTACTATCCGTGTGACGTAACGTTGGAACCTAATATGTCGAATGGCGTCTTTGACATTTGAAGAACAGATTAAAAAATAAGATATTTAAAATTGAATTATTTAATTTATATTGCATTTTTTTGAATAAATATCGTTCTCGCTTAATTTTTACGAAATCTATTATAAACATGCATATTTATACTTCTTCTTACATGGTGTGAAATACCCTATTGTCGGAAAATATTCGAATCACGGAATCTCTATACCTGTCAGTTTTTATTACGACGCATTAGAGCGAGACGGAACGTAACTTTCGGAATCGAATAGGTACGCGATACCACACTTGTGAATACGGGTGCTGAATTGGAAAAATTCTAAATCCAGAGCAGAGAGGAATTCGCTTCGCTCTGGATTTCATAAAGCGTTCTGGCTGTAAAAATATTATTTCGCTCCTTTGTGATACAATCGACTATTATATCTGAACAAAACTAAAGTATGGCTTTATATTTTACAGCATTAAATCAACTCAGAAGGTCCACTAGACAAAGAAAGGTAAAATCGATATATGAGTATGCAGATATTAAGAAAAGAGAAGGTAAAGTATTATCATAAATGAGATAAAGTACAAGGCGTCGATTCTGTAATATACACACGAATTCACCGGTTATGTGGTCTAGTAGTCGAGACCACCGGGCTTTGATCGGGAGTTCTGGGGTTCGATTCCCCATGGGGCAGATTTTTTTCTATCCCGATTGGTTGGTTATACGCCCTACGCTTATGAGCCCGCCGGGCCTGTTACCACCTTCTTACAAGTTTGTCGCCATAATAACAATGTTAATAGCACTGTTGTGTTCCGATAATTAGAGGCAAGGTACCTAGTGTCTCAGTTGTTGAGAAGTCCAAGTGAAGCTGGCTTCCATCTTCAGTCGTATCGCCACAATCAAGTGAGATGAAGGCCATGAGTTTCCCTGTCGTATGTAAAAATAAAATATTTCAACTGTGCCTGGATAGCTAAATCTCAACCATGGATGGCCAAAGGATATATTATTATTTAAAATCTTTAATTCGAGTAGTGTAGAGTCAAAGTTTTTTCATTTGACTTGTATTTGCACACATCTTAATAATGGTTGGGGTGTGTGTACATACAAGGATTAAATTAAATAATTTAGTTAGTTAATAATTTAGTCTTGGTTGAAGATTTTTATGTTTTTTTTGACGTCAATAAGTGCCTGCAAAGGTCTATATTTTTGAGTTTGAGTGTTAGATTTGGCGATCCAGGCACTTGAAAAATTCATTCCTGATAAACAATACGTTGTACAGCCGCAAATTTACGCGAAATATAAACTTGTCAATTGAATAAAGTTTTAGTAAATAATCTTGTAGGTATATCTAGGATTAATTGAAGACACTTCATATGTATAAAAGAGTAAATGTATGTATGTATGTATCTATCTCAATATGTATATTTTGAAAGAGAGTTAATTTATTTTACTCAATAAAAATTCAAGGTCCTCTAGTGTTATTTTGTACTATAATCTATGATATCATAGCCAATGTCGTACATTTTTTTTTAAATATTGGTTGACTAGCTGTGCCCGCGAACTACGTTTCGCCATCGAAATGCTTACCACAGTGTTTAATTTTTTCCTCCATTTTATTCCATAACTAATTGTTAAGGAGTAGGTATATAGCAAAACTTCCGATAAAAATGTCGGTAGTTGGTACTAACTACGCAGGCCAATGGTGCACCGCCCGCCCTCCCTCAATCGCATGCGACAAAGGAATATCAATAATTAGTACCACACCAACATGCAAATACTTAGATTCGACGCGTTTCGCCACTCCACGTGGCATCATCAGGATGTTGTCGCCTTCGCTGCGCTCGGACGACTGAGCAAGCTGTGAACGAGCCGGCCTTTTATAGAGCGATCACAACAACCGTCCGAGTTGTGTCGGTATAGGCGCACGTGGCTGCCATTGTAACAGCGCGCACGTGGCGCAGGTGTTGTATACAAATTAAAAACACGTGGTTTTCGGGTGCTGCTATGATCGCATCTATTTGAAAAAATATTAAGTAGTGGGGAATAAGTAAAACTGACCTGCTCGTTCAGCAATGTAAGCGAACTATCCCTGTTGTGTTTTGAAATTTCTAATTGTTCCAACACGGACAGTTTTAGACCTTTTTCACACGTATGTAAAATGGAATATGTGTGATTGGAAGGAATACTATGTCCTGTATCTAATAGATGTTTAGCAAAATGTGATTTTTCAGGTTTATTATTTCGATATGCGGATATATGTTCTTTATAACGTGTGTTGAAACTACGGCCGGTCTGTCCTATATATGTAGAGTTACATGCATTACAATCTAATTTATAAACACCAGATTTTTGGTGTTTATCCAAAATTCTTAGATTCCATTACTAATTGTTAAGTAATGGACTTCCGAAAAATAACGCCTGACACCATCAATTATTCCATAACCTCCCGCACGCGCACCCCCGCCTTGGTGACGCTCACTTCGCAACGGGCCGTGCAGCAGAAATCGTAATATTTTAATTTCGCCATAACTTCAAAACCAAACGTCCAATTTTAATCATTCAGAGACCAAGTATTATCTACATAAACTGTAGGTACTTAGTGATGAAATAATTTATTTTGATAAGGATTAATAGCATAAGAAAAATAAATGCGTTTAAATGTAGTCTAAAAAAAATTCAAGATTTTTAAATAAAAAAATGGTTTTTGTGCCTCACTCGACATAGATAGGTATAGTGTGTCGCGGACTTTTTTGTAGATATTTATAAGATCTACAATTAATTTAGGCAGCGTACGCAAAATAAGTTACTTTTCTGGTTGATTTTTTACACCTTGTGTCCGAAAAACCCAAATATCTTACGGAACCCTTATTTTTTCCAAAATAAAATTTTGCCTATGTTACTCGTGGATAATGTAGCTTTCGAATGCTGAAAGAATTTTTAAAAACGGTCCAGTAATTTTTGAGCCTATTCATTACAACCAAACAAACAAACAAAGTTTTCTTCTTTATAATATTAGTGTAGATATTCTTCATTATGTGTATGTGTGACAATGTAATGCACGTGAGTTGATCGGTTAATCGGGCCGAATTTAACAAGATCCTGGGTTATTAAATGTTTAAATTTCTTTACAAGGAAACAACAAACCATGCAAAAAACATACCAAAAAGCAGTTAATTGATGAGAAGAGAATCAGGAAAAAATATGATAAGAAGGGAATCTTTGAGCAGTTAACAACACCTGTGTCTAAGAATAACCAAAAACCAGAAGACACTAAAATAGAAATAAAAATCAAGGAAGAAGAAAAGTTAGATGTCCTGTTCTGTGGTAAGTGACAAACTACCCAATTTAGCGTTAAAATATGTTATAATAGTAGCCCATATATGTTAGGGTGCGATGTCAGACACCTCCACGTGGTGCACCCTGGGCAACCCGGCAGATTCTCTGCCGCGGGCTAATAGTATGACGAGAGGACCCTCATGGAGGGAGGGGCGTGGGATGGCCGGGCTTAGCCCGGTGGGCCACTTCGTGTGGCCACCCGCTTCATGCGGAGAAGGGTGAAGTCCCCTCTTCTTATGTTAAGAAGAGGTGTGGCTCTCGCTGGAAGCCGGTTCCGGCGGCTACCTCTTGTGGTAGGGAGGATGAGGGCGAGCTTCTCGCCGTGGCGCTTCGCGCCCGTTGGGGATTTCCCCGAGCTTCGGCTCACCCGCGCGGCGGTGGATCCAGTGGGATCTGCCGTCGGGCAACCCGTTACCCGCACAAAAATCAAAATACATTTATCAATAAATATGTAGAAGAGAGAGCTACGAAAATCGTGAAGGAGTTGACTTATTAAATATTTGCCTCCTGACTAAAGTGGTCATATCGTCAACAATGTACCGTGTTGTTGGCATGGGTTCAGACTTACCCGAGGTGATTTATTTTGCATTGGTTTATTTATCTATACTAATATTATAAAGAGAAAAGACGTACGTACGTTGTATGTAATTAAAAAACTCAAATACTGGTTTTAAAAGTAATTTCACTAATAGAATGCTACATATTCATTGAGCACCATAAGCTGTAGGATTGTTTTTCTTGGGAAATAAATGAAGATTTGACTCTTCAAAGCCATAAGGGATACTCTGTTCCATTAAAGGTTGGAGTTTATTTAAATACGAAACACGTTTTTTAAACCCTTTTTTATTTATCCTTGAAAGGTTTGATTGTTTGTTTGCATTGAATAGGCTCCGAAACTACAAGACAAATTTGAAAAATTATTTCACATTACAGCGCATTCCACATTGCCAGCGGGCGAGCGGGCAGGCGGGCGAAGCGAAGCAATGAAAGCGAACGAACGGGCGAGAATCGTTTCACCTCTTCATGCTTTGGTTCACACCGCGAACTGTACAAACTAAGCTAAGCTACATCAGTGATACGAACAAGCGAACGAAATATCCAACGATTCCAGCGAAGCTACTCATACACCTCGTTTACTCTGTAGTTCGCGGTATAAACAAAAGTATGAAAAGAGGTGAAACGATTCTCGCCCGTTCGTTCGCTCGCCCGCTAGCCTGCCCTCCCCGGTTGCCCGCCAGCCCGCTCGCTCGCTCGCCCGCCTGCGTTGTGAACCACTCGCCGAAGTTTCGCTTGGTTTGTATAGTTTCCATTGCTTCGCTTCGCCCGCTTGCTCGCTCGCCCGCTGGCAATGTAGCCTACGCTTTAATGTTTTTCAATTTTTCAAATCGGTCTTGTAAAGGGTCCGCCATGTAACGTTTTTTTTTTCAACTAGTGCTTATTTCGTGAATGGTAACACTTAGCTCATGTCTGATTTGACAGATAAGTAGTTTTATCCTTCCGCTGAACGAATATGGTTGTGTATACGCTTGAACAACGCTGGGAAATATTGCGACATTACTTTGAAAATCATGGTAATGTTGCAGAATGCGTGCGAAAATTGCGTACGGATTTTGGAAGAAGAGAAGCACCGTCAGCTCCGAATGTTCGTTATCTCGTGAAAAAAGTGAAAAAAACTGGCATCCTCATCGATAAACCAAAGCGTGAAAAGCCAAAAACAGTGCGTACACCCGAGAATATTGCTGCTGTGGCAGAAAGTGTGCGTGAAGCGCCATCAACATCAATTCACCGTCGTTCTCAACAATTCAACATTTTGGAGACATCATTGAGACGAATTTTGCATAAAGACCTTGGTATGACGCCATACAAAGTCCAATTGGTTCAGGAGTTGAAGCCAACTGACCATCCAATGCGTTTTCGCTTCGCTAAGTGGGCCTGCGATCGACTTACAGAAGATGCCGATTTTGGCAAAAAAATCATCTTTTAAGATGAAGCTCATTTTGATATTGGCGGGTATGTAAACAAGCAAAATTGTCGCATTTGGGGCACAGAAAACCCGCACGCATACATTGAAAAGCCGACGCACCCAAAACGAGTCACTGTTTGGTGCGGATTTTAGTCCAGAGGCATAATTGGGCCATTTTTCTTCGAAAATGAGCAAGGAGTGGCCGTTACAGTCAATGGCGATCGTTATCGGGCCATGTTGAACGAATTTTTGTTCACAAAAATTGAAGAGGAGGATATTGGCAACATTTGGTTTCAACAGGACGGCGCTACGTGCCACACAGCCGAAGCTACACTCGATGTTTTGCGCCCTGTTTTTAAAGATCGCATTATCAGCCGCAGAGCTGATGTCGTTGGGCCACCTAGGAGCAGCGATTTGCCACCGTTGGACTATTATTTGTGGGGTGCCGTCAAAGATAAGTGTTACGCCGACAAGCCAGAGACAATTGACGCTTTAAAGGACAATATTCGTGAAGCCATTGGTGAAATACAGCTGCACACAATCGATAATGTGCTTAAAAATTGGACCGATCGTGTAGGCTACTGCATGGCCAGCCGAAGCAGCCATTTGAATGAAATTATTTTTCATTATTAACCGGAAAGATTGTATGTACTTTCAAATAAAAAAAGAAATTTGAGAAAATATTCAGTAGTTTTTTTTATAGCATTTTCAAAAAAAAAAGTTATATGTAGTTTTATGTTAGGACCCTTTAGTTACTGGGTACCGTGACTACATCTTAAGTCACAAGTATAGGTGACTGTTACCACTTACCATGAGTTTATAAGTCACAAGTATAGGTGACTGTTACCACTTACCAGTTTGCTTGTTTGCCAAATTAATTGCAATACAAAAAAGTTACTCCGTGTTTTGTCTTGTATCCGCACATGTCGGCTATCATATTCTGTCAAAATAAGTCAAAACACGGAGTAACAAATCCGAGGATGATCCAAGGAGTAAGATTTTATTATTAACTAGCTGTGCCCGCGAACTACGTTTCGCCATCAAAATACTTAACACAGTGTTTAGTTTTTTCCTCCATTTTATTCCATAATGATTCAACTTTATTCTGCCTTTCTTGAGCATCGGCCATTTCGAAATTAAGACAATTTTCGTAGGTTCGTAATGCTCTTTTTCTAACAGTCCACAAAATTAAATACATTACATATTACTATAAACACTAAGTATTGTTATTGTTTTAGATACATTATTGATATTAATAAATTCTTCCATAGTAGAAAGAACTACACAGTTGCAAGAATAATCTTTATCGTATTCATGTTTCGAATTAAAATAAACAATTGTTAATAAATTAGAACTGTATACGAATAAAGTTTAGATTTTATAATGGGTGTTGGTAACACCAACAAAATATATTTTTTGGATATGACAACTTGGCCAATTTTGACTGGTCGTACAGTAAGCTCATTGTCAAGCTATACTCTTTGACCTTTGAACCGTTCTTATGTCGCTCGTAATACTGGCGGTTTTCGTAGAGTTAATGTATAGCATGAATGGGGGGGTTACTGTACAAATATCCGATCACGGAATACAGACACGGAGTTTCGTGAACGTAGCGCAGACGTTCGTTTCTTCTCATTCGGGATTTCTACCATTCTACCTAAACGTACGTACAGAACGTGTTCCGTTCGTAATAAAAACGAACGTGTGCGGCAGTCAATGAGTATTTTGTATAGATTTGATGCATTCGGATGCCCGCATTCAGAAAACGAATGCGAAAAATCGTATTTATTCGGTTAGCCATAAAATGTATTGAGACTTCCGTTTTTGTAACGTGTACTGTGCGATATAGTGTTGCTGGCATAGTTCGGTTAGCAAACTCGCCGTGATGACTAACATCCAACACACAAAATTGGAGTTATCGTTAGTTAGTTCACGATCGTTGCATTATCACGGTCTCGAAGGACACTAAACATAGGTAACATCTAACATCGAACATCCAATAGGCCCCGAAGCGGTTCTCAAACTTTTTTGGTGACGGAACCCTTTTGGAAAGCGAAATACTTGACTGAACCCTAAAATAAAACAATAGTTTTTAAAAGTGTATTCTTTATTAATAAGCATAAGGAAAGTACGACCAGAGAGGGTGTTTTGATTTTTCTAAATTATTGCGGAACCCCTTATAGGGGTAGTGTGGAGCCCTACTGTTCCGCGGAACACACTTAGAGCATGGCTGCTCTAGGTACCCTTCAGGGCCTACTTTCATTTAATACCCCTATTTCTGGGTTTGAAAAGCAACTGTTATCCGTATTTTTTTAGCGGCGGCCATGTTGAATTTACGTCAATGTTTCTACGTTCATAGTGCTCCACTGATCAAGGCCTTTCATATGATACCCATATTGCTGGGCTTAGAAACGAACTTTTATCTGTTTTTTTTTGAGCAGCGGCCATATTGAATTTTGTGCTATTTTCCTAGGTTCATAGTGCTCTACTCTTCAAGGCCTTTCATTTGATACCTATATTGCTAGATTAGAAAACTAACTTTTATCCACCTTTATTGAGCGGCGACCATGTTGAATTTATTTATGTGTTGCTAGGTTCATAGTGCTCTACTCATCAAGGCTTTTCATTTGGTACCCACATTGCTCGGTTTGAAAACGAACATTTATCCTTTATTTGAGCGGCGGCCATGTTGAATTTAGGTAGATTTTCGTAGGTACCTAATGCTCTACTCTTCAAGGCCTTTCATTTGATACCCATATTGCTAGGTTTGGAAACGAACTATTATCCATTTTTTGAGCGGCGGCCATGTTGAATTTATAGCAATTTTCCTAAGTTCATAATGCTCTACTCTTTTAGGCTTTTCATTTGATACCCATATTGCTAGGTTTGGAAACGATATTTTATCCTTTTTTTTTTGAGCGGCGGCCATGTTGAATGTAGGTCGATTTTGCTAGGTTCATAGTGCTCTACTCATCAATGCCTTTCATTTGATACCCATATTGCTGGGTTTGGAAACGAACTTTTATCCGTTTTATTTGAGCGGCGGCCATGTTGAATTTAGGGCGATTTTCCTATATTCATAGTGCTCTACTCATTAAGGCCTTTCATTTGATATGCATATCGCTGGGTTTGGAAACGAACTTTATCGGCAGTCATGTCAAATTAAGTCAACGTGGCTAGGTTCAATGTGTTCTACTCTTTAGGTTCTTCGTTCGATATCCATGTTCCTTGGGTGGATCCAAAAAAATGTGATCCGTCATTTTAGACATTAGGATCAAGAGTCCCGTCCCGTCCCTCTACGCGTAACCCAGAACATTGCAGTCAGGTATTTTTTTTAATTATCAATATTAATCTATTACTTTTAATAGTTTTAAATGGATTTTGATTTTGATTCCTTAGTCCTAATGTAAAAACATTATAACACCTTTCAAAATACCTTGAAAAGAGTATCTTCATTTTTCAACATTTCAAATATTTCAAAAATTGTACCGATTTTGTGAAAATTAGTCAAGAATTAAACAAATCTACAAATTTTATGGTCACTCGATAAGTATTATCATAAAAAATGCTTTATACATTGGTTGTATGGCTTGATCTTTTTGCCTTACCACCACGGTACGACATAAGAAAAATACAATTTGGTTGGCGAAATCCAGTAGGGCACAGGCATTAACAGAAAATATTAAATTTTATTTGTACTATGTGAAACACTTCATTCCTGCCTTAATTTTCGAAATCCAATTACTTAAGATCAGGCTGTATGGCGTAGTTCCATTGCCTTTCCTTCGTGGAAGAAAATACCTTCTCTCTGTACTATGTGACAGACTTGTCAAAATAATTTCACGTGCGCCATGTTGTTTTTCTACCTAAAGCCAATTCGAAAATTTTATATGGTATTTTTTCACTAAAAATAAAAAGTGAATTTAAACAAACGAAATTATGCCTAAATGTTCTTCCGGAAAATTCTAAGCATTGTGATGTAAGCCATATCAAATTCTGTCCAGTAGTTTCTGAGATCTTTCCGGACAAACAGACAAACAAACAAACAAACAAACAAACAAACAAACAAACAAACCAACAAACAAACAATTTTTTTAAAAACTATTCTATCGTGTTCTGCTAATGATTTTAAGGCGACCTGTGTATTTTTTTTCTTAATATTTCGCAATTACAGATTTTTGTACCCCTACGATTTTATTATATATAGAGATAAGGCCGCTAGAGTATATTCAGGATGTATGCACATACAACGTTAATATGTTTTCTTTAAATCAGAATGTTTTGCTTTATTTCGACGTCAATAAGTGTCTGTAAAGGCCTGTGTTGAATAAAGATTTTTGAAATTGAATTCACAAGTACGCAAGCCCTACAAGGTGTGCAGAATACGTTACCAACTTGAGATATAAAATGTATAGTCAGAGTATCTGATAGTAATTTTACTATTTGTCACACCTTTCAAACTAGAACAGAAATACAAGCACTGTGGCTTCGCAACAGACATAAACGGGTCTGAGAAAACTAGGTGTACCTAACTTGTTTGCGCGGGTACCGACTTAGGTCACCCAATATGTATCGACATATGGGGGTTTTGGGTCGCCTTCACCACTAACAGCCCAGTGCGAGTTAATGGGGAGCTAGAACCTTATCCGTTGATCGATAGGGTGTACCGCAAGCTGGTGGACTTGAAACACGTTAGATATTATGTGAACTCTATACCTCAATCAGCATGACCTTTTACCCAACCAGCGCTAATTATTATTCCAGGCCTGTGCAAGCAAAGCTTCGGAGATTCTGATTCGTTAAGCCAGCATATAGAGACGCATAGATCGAGTAAAAGATGCCAAATATGTGGCGAGGAGTTCTATCGGTGGTCTGAACTGTTCGGGCACCGATTGCGGCATTTATCCAAGAGTCAGAAGGGCTGCTACCTGTGCAGCAAGAGGTTCGTGGAGCCCATCAAATTGGAATTTCACTACCTGAACGTGCACAGTGATGATCAGGTATAGAATCATAACTTCATTTAACTTCCAATTAATCGACGAGCAAATAGCATGTTTATTGTTTTGAGATTTACACACCAATAAAAATAAGAAGGTTGTGAGCAATATTAAAAAATCTATTTAATGTATATGTTACGGCAACACTAAATACCTACCAGATGAAACTAAATGTAGAATTGCTTCAAACTTTACACTAAAAAAACTCATCGTACCGACAAAATTCTCTTAACTCGGGGGAACCGACAATCTCATTTAAAGTACAAGTTCGAATGGCTGCGCCTTAATCTTCCTTCGCAGCTATTATTGCCACCTTTAATAACTATTAGCCTACTCGTAACACATACTGGGTTAGTCTTAAAAGGCGTATCAAGCCAAAAGGGTAAGAAAGTACACATAATAGTGAACAAATTTTGTTCTAGCACTTTAAATAAAAATCGATATTATTGGAGTAAAGGATTTTCTAAGATATCAAAGCAAAATAAGCTGTGGCAGCCCTAGCCGTCAGCTGTTGTGTTTACATTACGGTCATTTCAAGGTCATCAAATTAGCTTTATTTATCTCGTCCAAATCTACGCGGCATGTTTAAAGGGATAGACACCTGTCACCCAAAATATTTTATGTTGCGCAAGTGTCGCCCTAAGCTCCGCCCACTTCAGGATTGTACTTTTTTATTTTTTTAAATATTATTTTATGATACATCATTAATGATACACCCACTGACTAACCCAGTATATTATTAAAGAATACATAGATAATAATAGGTTTAACTAAGGCCTAATCGTAGGCTCGTGCCCCTCGGTGTGGACGTATAGGAGCTGTGATGATGATGATAATGATGACATAGATAATTAAACATAAACATAGATAATACAAAAATCATACCTACTTTGAAATTATATTATGCTATTAGCAGCCCGCCACACCGCCATGAACTCTGTTGGATCCAATGGTTGACTGGTAGAGAATGCCACATGGCATTAAGTCCGCCAATTGTACATAATTCCTATTGTGCAATGAAGATTTAATAAAAAATAAATAATTAGGATCATTATATCTCTAAAACAAACATTCGTGCCTATCACACAATTTGTTGCCCCAGACCGCGGAACTCGAATCTGGGACTTCCGATTTCGTAAGTATGGTTTCTAAATAAATTAATGAGATAGTTACAAGAAAAGTTAAGGTAACTAGAGAAAAATTTTTCAATCATAGCGTCAAGCGTCCATAAAGGCTACTACCGCTTTACTTCGGCGGAGACATTTGTATGGCTAATAAATAAATGACTTTGCTGCGAAAATAAGCGTGCGGTCTTCACAAGGTTCTTACTTAATTATTTTTATCCTGATAATGCTTGCGAAAAAAAACATGTGTCTACATTCCCGTACTGCGACACTAGGGACTGCATAGGCATTTGCTCCACCAACAAAGTGTATATCAGCTGCTTATGGACTAATGAGTGTGGACGGTGCCTCACCTGATATTCGCTTTTAAATTAAACCAATTTAATTCCTAGCAGCTACCGAATCACCCTATATTGGCGTCACTATCTTGTCCAGTGTGGCACAGGCCTAAGGGGGTCGGTGAATCGTATGCTTGTTTACCACCCGTGTTGTAAAAAATAAGGTGCAATTTAAGATGTCTAAATAATTTAATATTGTTATTATTATTCGTTGTTTCGGGCTGTTTACGTCACTGCGACCTACAAAGATCTATTGTGACTAGCCTCGCAAGTAAGACTTATTAGGCCTTACGTGTATGTATTTATCTGCAGGCGTAGCACGGGCTGCCAAGACTGGACTTGAGTCACATATTATCTCACAATTTCAGTGACATAATCTCTATATCTTAAATAGTAGCACGGCACGGCAGCGCGTATTTACGCTGCGGTCCGAAACAGACAACAGCGCTCACAGTGCTAACGATTATAATCGCCCAGTTCAAATTAAAAAGCACACTAAAAGTACTAACAGCGCTATCAGCATGCTTACGACTTTCATGGAGAAAGTTCTGCGAGGAGATTACTAAACTCCCTCAAGGAGCTCGAATCCATAAGGTTCTAACAAAATCGCCTACCAACTAACTGGGACTACTAAAGAAACCAGATGAAACATTCACTGAGACAGCGGAAGAGACCCTCGAACTATTGGCGTCAACGCACTTCCCTGGATCAGTACTAGCGTCTAACATCGGTATTAGGGCTGCTCCTCACAACTGCCTCTCCAGGCCTAGTAATGAAGACTGGAGAAGAGCAACGATAAATATCAGACCTAACAAAGTTGAATGGGCTATAGATTCATTCAAACCTTTTAAATCCGCGGGTGAGGATGATATCTTTCCTGCTCTGATACAACAGGGTAAGAATATTCTTACTCCGGTTCTGGTAAAGATCTTCAGAGCTAGTTATGCCTGGGGATTTATACCAGAAAATTGGACTATGGTAAAAGTTCGATTTATTCCCAAGGCTGGTAAAAAGGACTACGCGCAGCCAAAGTCCTTTAGACCCATAAGCTTCACCTCATTCCTACTGAAAAGTATGGAAAAGATCATTAACGTGTGCATTAGAGACGGGCCACTAAGAAAACGTCCTCTGCATGCAAAGCAGCACGCTTATCTAAAAGGAAAATCTACAGAAACTGCCTTGCTCGAACTAACCGACAAGATAGAAAGGGCTCTAGAAGATAAACAAATAGCCCTTTGTGCTTTCCTAGACATAGAAGGAGCCTTCGATAACGTAACCATTGAGACCCTTTCCAAGGCAATGGGCGACAAGGGGATTGATAAAACAACAACCCGTTGGATTGAATCGATGCTCCTTAACAGAATTATCAGTGTAAGTCTTCACGGAACCGTAAAAGGCTTCAAAACAACAAGAGGGTGCCCACAAGGAGGCGTCCTATCGCCACTACTGTGGTCACTTGTTATTGACCGTTTGTTAACTGAAGCCTCAGAAAAGGATTTAGATTTTCAGGGCTACGCAGATGACGTAGCATGCGTCATTGGTCCCTGCCAAAGCACTATCTCATCTATACTACAAAAATCTCTTAACATCATCGATAGATGGTGCATTGAGAACAAATTGTCGGTAAATCCAAACAAAACGACGATAGTTCCCTTTAGAAAGCGCAAGCTAAACAAGCTAGTAAATCCTGTTTTAAGGGGGACTCAAATACCTTTTTCCACAGAAGTGAAATATTTGGGCGTTACGATCGACCAAAAATTTACGTGGAATAGTCACATTTACAATGTAATCCAAAAGGCAAAAAGTGCTTTAGGAATATGTTGTCGTTTGGCAGGAGCGAAATGGGGCATAAACCCAAAAATCGCCCTGTGGATGTACTCGTACACTGCGATCGTCAGGCCTATGGTAAGATATGCCTGCGTGGTTTGGTGGAAATAAGTCACGCAAGTGACAGTTATCAACAAGCTAGGCGGTCTACAACGAAAAGCTTGCCTTATGATAACTGGCGCCATGTCTACAACCCCAGGAGCTGCGCTTAATGCCCTGCTGAACCTACCGCCCCTTCATCTATTTATAGTGAAGGAGGCGAAAGTTTGCATTTATAGAATAGAAAGCACTGGGACGGTAAACTGGTACTCTCAAGCATTGAGGTCACTGCGACAAACAGTGCTTGAACAAAAACAACTAGCTATGACTACAGATGTCATGCTTCCACTATAATTTTACTAAATACTACTCAGTGGAACTACCAAGCAGAGAGGCGTGGGCGGAAGATCACAATCTCTGTAAGGCTGGAAGCCTAGTTTGGTTCACAGAGGGCTCCAGAATGGGTCAAAATGTAGGATGCGGGGTATATGGTGTCAGACCGAGCTTTAACAAAAGCGTTAATCTTGGTCAGCACGCTACTAAATTCCAGGCGGAGGTGTACGCCATCATAGAATGTGTAGAAGCTAATCGCCAACGTAACTACAAAAACCCAAACCATTTATATCTTTTCAGATAGCCAAGCAGCTCTTAACGCTATTCAATCGAATGTTATATATTCGAAACTGGTGACAGACTGCGTAAATAAACTAAATGACCTGGGACAACAGAACAAAGTTATTCTGAAATGGGTACCAGGACATTCAGGTGTCGTCGATAATGAAAAGGCCGATGAACTTGCAAGGGCTGGAGCGGAGGGTCAACAGATAGGTCCAGAACCTTTCTGTGGCATCTCGAAACGTCATGCCATGCAACTCCTTAAGGAAAACCTTCTAAGCGAATCAAAAAAATACTGGCTAAACCAACCAGGATTAGTACACGCTAAAACCTTGATAGAAGGATACTCGCAAAAACGAAATACTGAACTTTTACAGTTCAGTAGGATGAACACCGGTGCGATTGTTCGGGCCTTAACTGGTCACTGCAAGCTAAACAGACACCAATTTCACATGAAATTAAGTGAATCTGATATTTGCAGATTTTGCGAACAGGAGCGTGAAACACCCAACACCTCTTGTGTGATTGTGGATCTCTAAGTCACAAACGAAGTATCCACCTGGGAAGACACTTAATCAGCCCAGGGGAACTGAAATCTCTTAAAGCCAGAGCCATCTTAGATTTTCTGGTAGCGGCCAGGCTAAAAGAAATACTGTAACTTGGCGGCGTGTCGCAATAGATCTTTTAGGTCGTAGTGACTACAGCTTCATTGAAGTTGCATAGCCCCAACAATACGAATAATAATGCTTACGACTTCAGTCCGGGTCTTTAGCGTATCAATTTGTAAAACCAAATGTTAAAATTTGGTTAGGGTTGATAGGTCATTTTGTTTTTAATTGCTTCTCAGTATTTTTATTTTGTCGCTTTCTAATTACAACATTGTTTTCCCGCTGCTCATCCAGAACAAGTACATTAATTTTGACGGCTAACGTTAGCGTGCTCGTAATATTTCGGGATGCGTTTGAGCGCGCTAATTGTGCTGATAGTGATTTTTCTTGATTTTCGGACCGCAGCTATAGTGTGACTGACGTGATAAAAATTTCTTGACGCTCGTCAAGGAATACGTGAAATTGAGTTTTATCACAAACTTGGCAGCCCGTGCTACGCCTGCTGAGCTGGGCTAAAAATGCTAAGATATTCCCAGCTTGGTTAATATCGTCTGGGTCGAGAATGTGTCTCCCCAGATGTCCGTTTCTCTTGTGAATAAGAGGTTCACAAAAGCACAGGAGGTGCATTGGTGTTTCAAGCTTTTGTTCACAGAATCTGCAAGCATCAGCTTGATTTAGTCTCATGTTGTAGAGATGTCTGTTCAGCTTGCAGTGGCGGGCGAGTCAGAGCCCGAATCAACACGTTCAGGCCGCCCCTATTGAGCTTCAGTAGCTTCCCAGTCTAAAAAATGCATAAATCGTTAACAGGAGAAACAGCTGCGTTGCAAACTCTGCGCAGGCATGTACCGGACTCCGAGACTTCTGAAGAAACACATACATGCCGTGCACTCAGCTCTCAGGTTCTACTGCGACTATTGCTCTAAAGGGTAAATGCTTCGATTATAAGGTTCTAGCTTTGTCCGTGACTTCGTCCGCGTAGAATTAGTAATTTAAGTAGCTTATTTTTTATCCAATCTTCTTTTCATCAATCTGCTTTTTACAAGCTTTTATTTAACTTGCAATGTAAGTAAGTATGTATGTTCGGGTGGAATCTTGCAACTCAATTTTGAAGCAGATATCTTTAACAGATTGAGCTGAAATTTTGTATACACGTTTAGTTTAGATGACAATGCATGGTTAACTGTGTGACGTCATTCTAAATCCAAGATGGCGGCATACCCAAGATGGCGGACCAATTATTTTTAATGCACCCCTACAATATGGGTATCAAATAAAAGGTCTTGCTACGAGTAACTCGAAAAATAATGTGACGTCACTATTAATCCAATATGGCGGACTTGTAAAGCTTGAAAATCAATTTTGAAGTAGATATCTTTAACCGATTGAGCTGAAATTTTGTATACACACACAATTTGGATGAAAATGCATAAATAACTGTGTAACGTCATTCTAAATGCAAGATGGCGGCATACCCAAGATGGCGGACCAATTATTTTAAATACACTCCTACAATATGGGTATCAAATAAAAGGCCTTGCTAAGAATAACTTGAAAAATAAAGTGGTGTCACTATTAATCCAATATGGCGTACTTCTAAAGCCAAAAAATCAAATTTGAAGTAGATATCTTTAACCGATTGAGCTGAAATTCTGTAAGTATAGACGTTCCGGCAAAAGACCTTGCAACAATGATGCGTTGAATTAGATGAACAGACTGAGAAACGTGTTCAGTGATATCTAAAAAGTAAAAAATAAATTTAATGTAAAAAAACCTTTTTAAAAACAAGCTTTTATTTAAATGCGCCAAAAAAAAAAAAACTTTTACACTAAAACTTTTACTTATACCGTTATTTCACATTTAACACAATTTATATGACATAAAAGCTTGTCGCGAGATTTACTTTTATAGATAAACAAGTAAATTAAATAATTTACACATAAGTAAATCTCGCGACAATCTTTTATGTCATATAAATTGTGTTAAATGTGAGATAACGGTATAAGTAAAAGTTTTAGTGTAAAAGTTTATTTTTTTAGCGCATTTAAATAAAAGCTTGTTTTTAAAAAGGTTTTTTTACATTTAATTTTTAATGCATAAACATTCTTTATTTCTAACGAAAAGTTAAATGGCAAAAGTCTTAACTCAAACTATCTCCATACCAGATTTCATTTAAATCGGTTCAGCGGTTATTGATTTCCCATACAAAGTTCTACCCACCACCACCACCACCCCACTTTTCATCTCCTTAAAGGTTGATTTCTGTGATAAAAACTATCCTATGTCCATTTCCGGGTCTCAAACTATCTCTATATACTAAATTTCATCTCAATCGGTTCAGCGGATTAAGGTCTATCCGCATACATCAGTGCCGACACGTGACTATTAGTGCCGTGCCGATCAGTGTCATGACGTGCTATACGCAGACCGCAGTTACGCACTCGTCAGTGACGTTCAGTGCCGACGCGCGCTGTGACCTTAACAAATGCAGTTTGCTCGAGCATCTTTGAGTTTGTTATTTCAAAAATGCCTCGATTTACTAGAGGCCAGTTAGCGGGAATCGGTATATTATTAGATGAAGATGTTAACATAACTCCTGTGAATAAAAGACAATTTCAAAGTTGGTGTCCATGAATTTTCTATGTGTAAGGTATTGGAAAACAGTATGTGATCAATTAAAATGCTTGAAATCGTCCGTGCCTATTCTCCGAGAGATTCGCGTCGGATCACGGTGAGCGTCGGCGCAGCACTGAAGATCACTGAACGTCACTGACACTGACGAGTACGGATGGCGTCATACAAAATGTATGCTACAATATAATTTTTTATTGACACTGATGGAAACGTTACTGATCGTCACGTGTCGGCACTGATGTTTGCGGATAGACCTTTAAGCGTGAAGAGGTAACAGACAGACACACTTTCGCATTTATATATTACTAGCGACCCGCCCCGGCTTCGCACGGGTGCAATGCTGATACTAAATATACTACGGAATGTCTTTATATACAACGTTCACAGCTTTTTCATTTATAGTACGCGCCGCCACACGGCCGGTACCGCCGCAACCGCTATGTCCCTGCATTTTAAATCTGTAATATCTTCAAAAATATTCATTTAAATTACATGCTGTAAAGGGCTATATTGATCTATATTAAATGCACAATGTATTTGAGGTACTTAATTGGGTAAGGATTAATGCTGTATTGTTTAAAATCGCTTCGTAAATAAGTAAAAGTAAAGGATAAATAATTGTTATTGTGGGTTATCCCTAAGAGCTAGATATATACCATCGCGGACTTTTTTGTAGACCTTTTCAAGGTGTACAATACTGAAGTACATTATTTTGATCTATCTCGTAGGGTTCAGCCAGCGCTTGCAATGTAAGCGCAAAAAAATGTGTTTATTTACGACATCACATTAGAAACCTCTAAAATTATCAGTGTTTCTCTACTATATTATGCATGTATTATACATATAAACCTACATATACTTGTATTATCTTGAATCACTCTATCTATTTAAAAAAAACGCATCAAAATCCGTTGCGTAGTTTCAAAGATTTAAGCATACATAGGGACAGACAGACAGCGGAAAGCGACTTTGTTTTATACTATGTAGTATGGATAGTCGTGAAAACCTTTAATCAGTCTAACGACTGCCGATGAAATAAACTATACGAAATTATATGTCACATCGCCTTCGCCGGCATCGATATGACAAGCTGTGCCGGGCCGGGTCCGCTAATAGAAAACAAAGACGTATTTCAGCGTATCTCCGAAGTAGTCCGAAGAGGCGCGTTAGGGGCACCGTGTACTTTAGTACTATTATCTATTCTGTGACCGTGTGTCAATGGATGAAATGTTGGAAATAATACCTGAATACCAGTTTTTAACTGACTTCAAAAAGGAGGAGGTTATCAATTCGGTTGTAGTTTTTTTTATGTTTGTTACCTCATAACTCAGTCATTTTTAAACCGATTTCCGAAATTCTTTTTGTATTTGATAGAGTATACTGCAAGGGTGGTCCCATGGTCACCAAAGTCAGGATCGGATAATGGGATCCCATAGAAAATCGAGGAAACACTAATTTAATTAAATTAGGGTTTCTTTCACTAAAAAGATTTCATTCACTAAAAATAATCTTCTATATTGTAGTCGGTGACAAATTTTAACACTTTCTAGGAGATCATCGTTTGGCGCCGACTTCAATATAGAAGATTATTTTTGAGTATTCAGTGTTTTTGAAGTCGGTTCTATTTTTTGTAAAAAAAAATTTTAAAACCGTAAACTGAAACATAAAGGGAATCGAAAGTTACGTAGCCATTTGTGTTTTTTCCAATACACAAAAATCGTATTTTTATACGGAAAATATAATTCGGATTGAAAAAAATATTTCCATTTATTGTTGCTCTTAATTAGTACTGAAGTGCTCTTAATGAATCTTCGGGGACTACGTTTTCTTTTCGATTTCCTTTAAACGGCTATCACAAATACTCCTGCGAGGAGATTGGAAATCCGTGAAGTTAGTGCTCCTTTCTAAAAGTGTGTTTATGTTCTCATTTTATTTAAGTCATTCTCAAATAAATTTGCCTTGACATTTACTATTTAAATATGCGTTGATTGAAAAATATTGCTGACGTCTCACGATTTATATTTCAGATTTAGAATAAAAACGACCTTGAGACAACACATAACGAGCCATATGGGCGTACAGAGACATGATTGCGATTTCTGTGATCGCACGTTCAAATCTTACACCGGACTGCAGGTAAGGTGCCGGATCAAATTTACTGGGCGTTTCTCTGATTTTTATTATTTCGCCTTTCGTCGTAATTGTGGACTTACAATGATGACACCACCATACACCCCAAAAAACTAATGTCTTAACCTTGCCAGCCGACAATATTACCTTCGCTTTCTTTGGGGTTGGTTCACCAGATATTGTCTACTGTTTGGATTGTTGTTTTGACTCTGGAGTGTAATGATGAACCCATGTATTATCCATTGTCACAAATCTGCAAAAAAAAATTAACTTGAACATAATTATCCAAAATTAAAAGGGTAGTATTTAAACGAGTGACTGTAAATGAAAATTTTAAGATACAAAAATAATTAATTTGGGTTATTGTATTACTAAGTGAGCGACTGACTGCGAGTGACGATAAATTAACATAACAGTAACTTATAAACATTCATTCGACTTACTTCAAATACAAAATGAGAAGCTTTATAATATTTGAGCGACCTAATATTTGTTTGAGTGACACTCAAACAAATATTATGTCCTGCATTTTTTTCAGTATTTGGCAAATTATTTATTTATGTTGAGCGGCATTTTATCTTCAATGAGGTGTTTCGAATAGAAAAACCACTTTGAAAAATACCATCATGAGCAGAGTACTTTGACTCAAATTTCTTTTAAATCATTGTTATTAATTTTTGAAAATTAATAACGAGAGGAGGAGGGGAGCCATCCCTTGTACCACTCTCCCCCTCTCGGCGATGCATAGTTTTCGAGATATTAATTTTTGAAACGTTCACAAACCTAATCTCAAAATGTATGGGAAAAGGTTGGGTTGTGTATAAGTTAATCATGTTTGTGCCACACCTTGAACCTATTTAAGAATTAAAAGATGTTAAAATTGGAAGATCTTAATAATATGATTTCAGTGGTATAGGTTCCCATAGAATACGATATGACGCTGCGTTCGCTTCGCTCGCTCCGCTACGCATGGTCATGTTCTGAACTTAACCTAACCTACAGTAGGCAATTTTGTCCCCTATTTTCTTTTGTGATGGCGGGGGGCTTTGCCCCCCAGTCCCCCTGCCCTTTTTTATGCCAAAAGATGCCGTCTCTGTATTTCTAGTCGCTCACATAGTAATTTAGTCGCACGTTTAAAATTTTAATATACCGGGTGTAACGGAATACCGCAATAATATTTAAGGTTGTTGATTAACAAAAAAAATGTTTTATGACTATTCTTTGTATTTTTATTATATGCCTACTTTCGATTTAATACTCTTAACAGTTCAGCGTATTGAATCGAAAGTAGGCATATAATAAAAATACAAAGAATAGTCATAAAACATTTTTTTTTGTTAATCAACAACCTTAAATATTATTGCGGTATTCTGTTACACCCGGTATATAATATCGAGAAAGGCGATAGTACGACCTTCCCAAAATAAGATGCGCATACACTTCTTACCGGCAATGCGAATTACTGTTTCTCAGAATACCAAAACTGTTCACGACTAAAATTCAATTTAAATTCTTACGGTGCACAGGAGTTATTTAAAATCCTTTTCACCTCACTTCATTCATATCGCGCTGCGGAGGCATGGTTGCAGTGATTTGATGAAATAACACGTGCCGTCATTTTTAGTGGCACAAGGTGAGTGCGCACGCGCCGGAGAAGACACAGTGCAGGCGATGCCGGCGATACTTTGCTGACCACGCCAAGTATGAGAAGCACAAGTGTGGCGCCTCGAAGCACGTCGTATGCCCTATCTGCGGACTACAGCTCGCCCCACACGCCAGGGTGAGGGCTCCTTTTATGTTCACTACCGTGTGCAACCGTGTACTTTGGAGATAGTGTGCAATTAACATGAATACAACCAGCCCTGCGAGTATGGACTTGTCTATCGACATATATCGATCGACAAAAGCATCAGTCCTTTTCACTCCTTAAAAATATCTGTCAAATTTATCGATTTTCTCGAGTTGTCGAGTATGTCGATCTTAGCTGTCAAATTTTGTTTATCGAGAGATCCATACTTCCAAAAAAAAACATATTTCTTTGTATTTTATTTTTTATCTGGCATAAAATTTTACTATCGTTGTCGCTTAACCGGAGTCTGTAGGTAAGAGTCTGTAGGAGGTTTAAGAGAAAGTACATGCGCAACACTAGCACAAATAGGGCGAACATGATTAGCGACTTCAGTGTTGTGGATAGTTTCGAGTATATATTTTTCGAAATTCGAATTCGCTTTAACACACGTACCGTCCGCGTGGGTTAAAGCTGGTCTCTATAGTCTGATTTTTAATTCGACGGAATTCTGACATTTCAGAAGTGTTGCCAACATTGAAAAATTCTCGCTAAAAGGGAGACCATTATAGCAAAATAAAAAATAAACCTTTCTTGAATTTACGGTTTCAATTAGAAAAACTAAGACTTAAAAAATTACTGATAATTTTAAAATGGTAATTACATTGTTTAATATCATATTATTGATGTTACAATAATTGTCAAGGAAATTATTTTTCTATTACAGGGATTCCTGTTCAATAATCCATAGGCTGCCACCCTTTTTTAGAAAATCCTCTTCATTTGTAAAATTTTTGCTTCTTCTAAGAGCCAATATAACAAGATGTCAAATCTAAAATTAAAAAACTATTTTCGCGTCATGCACCGCGGACCGAGTTGCGCAAAGTGAAACAATTAATATTAGAGGCCATAATTGAGTCGTTAAATTTCAAATGTAGCCAACTCCATCATAACTTAACTCTCAGAAATTATACATTTCAATTTTGCACATATTAAAAGGTTATTTATAAATTTTTTGGTATTCATTATAATATTTTAATGTATATTTAATTTTGATATAACTCCAATAGTTGCAAATGCACTAGTTTTTTTAAATAATGATATTATTTTTGGACATGGCTGTGTTTGATTTAAGCCTATAGGATTTGACTAATTTTGATTTAAGTGACACTGGAGTTGGATAAATTTGATATGACATCGCCAGTCATGATGTAGTCAGGGCTGACACAAATATTTTTTTCTGTCACCTCTTTGCTCAGTAGCAAATTAATAATAGGGGTTAAAGTATGAAATTGCCGTTTTTTTCGTTTGTTTATATAACTTTATAACTTTTCTAATTTATGAGCTATAAAAAAATAATCATTTTTATTACTTTTTGACCCTAGAATGAACGTTTTGGTTACAATTTAATCTCTGAATTAGTTTTAGTTTTTCTTAAATAATGATATTATTTTTGGACATGGCTGTGTTTGATTTAAGCCTATAGGATTTGACTAATTTTGATTAAAGTGACACTGGAGTTGGATAAATTTGATATGACATTGCCAGTCATGATGTAGTCAGGGCTGACACAAATATTTTTTTCTGTCACCTCTTTGCTCAGTAGCAAATTAATAATAGGGGTTAAAGTATGAAAATTTTCGTTTGTTTATATAACTTTATAACTTTTCTAATTTATGAGCTATAAAAAAATAATCATTTTTATTACTTTTGACCTTTTTTTTCCCGGGGGGAAATGCGTAACCGCACCGTACCCGCCGTTGGCTAAACAGCGAGCGTGTGTGGGGCTCTCCCGGCAGCATGCCAGGCCTACCCACTAAAACCCCCCGGTGTTCTCCCTGCCCTTAAGGGCGCGCTAGGTAAGGTCCACACTGCGACTCCACTACCTACGCGCCCGGGCAAGCCCAACCCACTGGTCGGGCTATCGCCAAGGGTATTACTTTTTGACCCTAGAGTGAACGTTTTGGTTACAATTTAATCTCTGAATTAGTTTAATAATATATTAAAAGAATCTCAATAATCTCATATTTTTTTCGTCAGAATGTTGTACATTATTGACGATAACTTTGTGAAAACTAATTTTATTGTCTTCAAAATTATGTTATTACTTAGTGTAAAGTCTACTGACCAGTCTCTAAAAGTTTAATGAAGTTTGTTTTGTTGGTTGTTAAATAAGTCCGAAAAACGTTAGTATGAAATAAGCAATGTTCTTAAAAATCTTCATACAAAACGGCAATTTCATACTTTAACACCTAATATAAAACAATCTTATAACACCCATAAACATAATAATGTAAATAGAAGGTATTATTTGATTGTGTACAAGTGCCTAATAACCATAAAAATGTTAGGTATACCTACTTAGCCCAAAACAAAGTAGTAATAGAGTGATAATACTAATTGACAACCCTGGCAGATAACTAAGTTAAAATAGCAAGCGAGGTAATAAATCGAGAATTGAAAATGCAAATACTTATAGTTTATTTGACTTTTAATTTCGTTTAATAGTTTTCTTCGATACCGTTTTCTTTCTAGTTTTTTTCCGGTTGTAATTTGACTATTTTACTATTTAATTAATAAAAATCTTAGAGGAGCACTTTACACAACAAGCAACAGCGACAAATTATGACGTTTAAAATGGCGGCCGAAACATCAAAACTGTGTTGTGATTGGTCGAAATGGATATGGCGCGGTTTGTTTTAATGATCTCTGTGGACATGGCCAAATTTGACTAGGGCGGATTTGGACCCTTTTGAATTGACTGACGTTTTCAATATGATTTCATCTTTTCATATGTCATTAAATCTCAAAATCAATAGTGAGGTGGAGATGGCCATGTTTGAAATTTAACGACTCAATTATAGTATTACAGCTGAAAAATGGCAAGAATGCATTTGAATGGCAAGATGAAGATAAAATGTGCCTTCTTAATGATCTGCTGGATAGTGTGTGTGATTCTTTTATAATCCGGGTTGATGATGATAACGACAATGGTGATATAAAAGTGATGATGGTTAATAAATATTTTTATTTGATAAATATGTTGTTTTACTCTGTTTTTCCATTTATCACTTAAAACTTTACATTCTAGCTAGTGTGCATTGAGTGCACAAAACAAAGATTATTTACTTGATCTAATTCTGTTTCATAGTTTCTTTTATTAAATATTTTAAAAAAAATTCTTAGCAGAAATGGTTATTGATATCTGATTTGTCTATGGATGACATCTGTCAGAATTCCGTCGAATTAAAAATCAGACTGTAGTAAGTAGGCTTATTGACCGTGCGCCCGTGACCACCACACCTGTATTGTAAAGTCTAGCCCCCTTAAGTTGAGGCATACAGTGGAGGATTAAAGTTATGTACCTAAAAGTATTCTACGAGGGCTTAATTGTAACATTTCCATTCGTGTTAAACTAGTTTTCAATTTCATTGACACGACAGCTGAACAGACACATGGAGATGCACTCTACGCGCCGTTATCCCTGCACGGAGTGCTCAGCCGTGCTCAAGAGTGCGGGCGGTTTCGCCGCGCATATCCGGCGGCACACTGGCGTGCGCCCGTTTGCCTGCGAGTTCTGCAAGGCCACCTTCTACACCCGCGCCGTGCTCACTAAACATCGCCGTGTGCATACAGGTTAGTGTCTAACTAGAGGCTGCGCGGAAAGAGAGCCGTGAGAATCGAGAGCTCCGCCATCATCTTGTTTAGATAGCCAGGAGAGCAACACAATATACATGCATTTTATTTTATATCCAGGGAGTCAATAAATGTTTATTAAGTTGAAACGGTGAGAAAGTACAGATAATAGGGAACAACTTTTGTTGTAGTACTTAAAACAAAAATCGATATTATTGGTGTAAAGGATTTTTTAAACTTTCAAAACAAAACTACGCTGTGGCAGCCCTTTTTTTAAGAGGGGAGATCCTTACGGATTCGACAAGGAGCCGACTGACGAGGCCACCCCAAGGATATGCCGGACTCGGGTAGAAGACCCCATACTCGGCTAAAATTGCACGATTGCACGCTGTGGCAGCCCTAGCCGTCAAGCTTTTGTTTGCTTGCATTACGATCATTCCCGGGTTAAGAAAACGGCCTAATTTATCTTGTCCAAATCTACGACATCTGTCATTCCAAAACAGGTGTTACTGATATTCATCCTCATCTTCATCCTCATTCGCATCCGCATCAATTAAGGAGCTTTTACGGATGCGTATTCATATCTGCAACAAGTAGGTAACGACATGTAAAGAATGGGGCGGGGCCAGAGTGGCACTTGCCTCGCGCGTCTTTGCTGTTGAAAAAACTGTTGTAATTTTGTTTTTAAAATACAAAAATATATTAAAATTAAATCGATTTTCATTTATTTGTGTAACTTAAAATAGATTTATAAAATATTTTACAAAAAATAAAAACCGACTTCAAAAACACTGAAAAGTTAAAAATAATATAAGAATAGGTACAGACATCACACTTCTATATTGAAGTCGGTGCCAAAAGATGATCTCCTAGAAAGTCTTAAAATTTGGCACCGACTTCAATATAGAAGTGTGATGTCTGTACCTATTCTTATATTATTTTTAACTTTTCAGTGCTTTTTTTTTAACTTTCTGAAATCTGCATCCGCGGATGTGAACATCTAATAATCCGTATCTGCATCCGTATCCGCATCCGCGGATATCAAAATTTTTGCATCCGTAACAATCCTACTCCAAATATTGATTTGTTCGGTGTTCGTCCTAAGTTTTCACCACAAATTCCATATACAAGTTTATTTTTTAGTTATTAAAAAATTTTGTGTATTTGTTCAGACAAACAAACTGAACAACTTTTACTATGGGACCAACTTGAAATCGCAAAAAAAAATCAGCTGTTCCCATTGATTTACTACCAAACGTAGATAGAGCACTTCATACAAAAACGCGCTTGAAATTTGTCACCTAATCGACTATACATTTGTACTTGCTGATATATTGTTGAATATGCACGCCCGAATTAAAATTACCATAAAGAAAGGACCGTATTTATCGAATTCAACCTTATTCTACATTATTACGGCAACTTTTTTAAATACAACCGTGTGAAGTTACATCATTTCATACCTAGCCACAGATCAATTGAAGTTTTAGTAACTATCTATGCAAAAGAACTGCACGAGTCGCAATTGGGCAGTTCTTCACCGGCCCACTTCTCGAACGTTCATGCGTTATCTACGTTTGGTAGTAAATCAATGGCTGTTCCATACAAATGTTCAACATTCACTGAACCTAAATGTATGGAATAGCTGTTTTTTTTTTGCGATTTCAAAGTTGGTGCCATAGTGAAAGTTGTTCAGTTTGCTTGTTTGAACAAGCTCACAAAATTTTAGTCATAATTAAAAAATAACCTTGTATAGTTTGACTAATCATCAGCTAATATTGCATTTGCAATAACAAAACGTATATCCGAACATGCTAAAAAATATCGTCGTTATTTAGAAAATTTGGGGCAAACATAACGTTTCCCAGTTATGCCTTGGAATGCTCCTTTATCTGTCGTTTGGGAATGATTCATTAAAAAAAACTGAATTTTATCTGAGTATCGTTGTATTGTTTCACTTTGCATGACCATTTTGGGGATTTCAATTTAGTAGCTGTAAGTAGAGTAGAGCAGTATGTGGTTTGAGGATTTGGGCTTTTTCTAATGCCACAATTGTTGTCTAAGCAGACTATCGTACTAAACGGTCCGTTCTTTCCAGGTGAGAAGCCGTTCGTGTGCAAGAAGTGCGGGCGCGGCTTCACAGGAGGTCACAACCTCAAGGTCCACATGCGTATTCACGGAGAGTTCCTCGTCGTGAAAAGGATCCAAGAAGCAGATACAGACAATAAAGTTGATTGTTAGGAGAATATGTGTTTTTTAATTTATTAAACCCGACATTCAAGCCCATTCTTCAATACCTGCCTCCATCAAGCTTTAAGGATCGGCAAAATTTCTAGTATTGCACTACCTGCCTTCCTGCCTCCATTTATAGCGTGGAGTCGTTGTGCAGGAAAATCCTTCAAAGTGACACTTTGTTGGATCATTAAACAGAGGCTAAAGATTTGTTGACTGATTTCTATCCCAATTATAGGATTGTTCCAGAAGTGAAACTACAAGAATAATTTCTCCACTTAATTTATTTAATTCACCACACAATATTATACCACTCGGTAACACAGCTTAAGTAACGACCGCTCTATGCGAGAACTTGAAACATAATGCCCAAGCAAGCCACGTTGCGCCCCGTCCTAACATTTCTGAGAGCACGTGGCGCAGCGCGGGCACTCTGTTTTCCGGCTGGGGCGTAATTAAAGTCAACGCTCTACTTTTAACATAATTTTGTATCAAAATGTTAAATATTGCGTTTGTTATAATTATACCTTAAATTATTAAGAATATTGCTTACACTTATAAGTATGCCTTAAATTATAATGAATATTGCTTACAGCTCGGCCATCCTGTTCAAAGCGAGACCCTTCGCTTTAAAATTTAATTCATATTATGTAAAAAAAAAATCTAAATTTTATAATGTTGAATGAACTTACTCTCAAAATTATGATACGTTTGATTGATGTCACGTTGCAAACGAATCATAATAATTTATTTACAATATTAATTATATTGAATTTAATGACATACTATAAAAATTAACATTATCCATGTATTAAGTATTACAATCAATTTTTTTCAACGTTATTTTACATACTTCATAAAATTATATTTTAATTTAAATTTATACATTAGTAATGTTTTCACTTTCGTTTTCGTTATCTTCATCAGTTTCAATATCCCTATTGAAACTCTTCCAAGGTTGTATTTTGTCTAAAGCTACCACATTTTCGTAACGTCTACCTTGCTTGCGAGTGAGGGGAGTATCTTCAATAAGAAACCTATCATTCGGGAGCACTTTTACTATGCGATATGGACCTTGATATTTATTGACAAATTTTTGAGATTTTCCATCATGTGGTACCTGCCGTTCTACTCTAACTAGATCGCCCTCTGAATATTTTAAACCTGTTTTCCTACTTTTGTTAAATCTTTCAATGTCTTTTGCCTGTTGTTCTTTAATTTTAGCACTAGCTTTATCCCGAATGTCTGTTAATTCCTCAGAATTGTTTACTTTGATTGTATCGGTAATAACGTCATTTAAAATACCCTGAGTGCGACTTGTTATATTAAAACCAAAGAGTAGTTCAGATGGACTTTTTTGAGTAGTTTTATTTTGCATAGAATTTAGGCCTACTTGTATGTCTGCAATTTGTTCGTCCCAACACTTTATCGCATCTTTACCATGCGATGACGCAGATAAGGCATCAAGGATGGTTCTGTTGAACCTCTCTACTTGGCCATTGGCGCGAGGTGTAGAAACGGTATTTTCAATGTGCTTTATACCGTATGCAGATGCGAACTCCTTGAATACTTTACTCGTGAAGCTAGTACCTTTGTCAGTAATGAGACGTGTCGGTACTCCAAAATAGCTTATGTGGTCCGTTATCACTCTAATGGTTGTCACAGACTTAGTATTTTTAACTGGGGTTATATTAACATATTTTGTGAAACCATCCACCATTACAAGTAAGTAACAATTACCTCGCTTGCTTTTAATAAATGGACCAAGGTGGTCTGCGTGTAATGTGTGGAATGGGATATTGATCTTTTCTATTGGGTGAAGTTCGCCTTCTCGTTTTCCACCTGGAGCTTTATGGTGGGCGCATTCCAAACATGATGTAACATACTTTTGTACGAAACGTGGCATCTTTGCAAACCAATAATGCTTTTTGATTCGATCGAGTGTCTTATCGAAACCCCCATGACCTACACCATCGTGGTTCATTTTGACTATCTGCCATCGCACGCCTTTAGGTACCAGCCATTTGAGTTCGTCACCAACTATACGATATATAAGACCGTTTTTCAGTTTATAATTATTACAGTAGTCTAACACTTGTTCAGAACCTGGGGCCTTACCATGAGCTCTTATCGCAGGCCTTAAACAGTATTGCTGTCTATTTCCGTACCATGACCGGCTTAAAGCAGCGCGTTTGCAGGCCTGCTTAAAATGACGTCACGAAACCGTTCACCTTTTTTTATGTATGAACTTTCGTACCATGACCGCCCGTTTGACAGTTTGAAAACTGCTTTTGAACGTCCTAAATGTCAAATAAAGCAATCATTAAAAAGTTGCTCTTCAGCGGCTGTAACAAGATTGTTAGGAGGATTAGGCCCAATTTGGTGGAATTTTCATAAGATAATTGTTAAAACTAACTTTATTTATGATGTTTTCAAACGGCTGTAGTGACTTTTTCTCTGATTTTAACTCGCTAATTTTCGTATAATTAATAGCCGAGTCACGCCGAGTGTTTTTAATTTTTATATAGTTTTCACAGTGTTTATTACTCTTGAAAGTTGAGATATTGCTTGAGATCTGATGTGACGATAATGAAATATTTGAATTTTTGGAGAGTGAACACCGCACGGAGTAAAAACAAGTGACATCGAGAGAAGCTAATGATACCCTCAGAACAATCAATACCTAGGTACCTTTGATTCAGAGGAAAATGAATTTCAGTTTAAAGAAGTACCTACTCTGTGAAAATGAATTTATTAAGCAACTAGCGAACTGGCTTCACACGGGTGCAATGTAGATACTAATGTGGGGCAGTTTGGAGTGATTAATAATATTATATGTATATTACATACAAACCTTCCTCTTGAATAGATAGGGTAATTATTGCTGAAACTGCATTGAAATCCTTTGCATAATTTAAAGATTTACGCGTACAAACAGAAAGAGCAACTTTGTGTTATTATACTATATTATAATAGATAGATGTTAGTTGTTTATTGATTATATTAAAAACCCATGTTTGGTTAGAATGAAAGGTTGGTTAGAAGGAATGGTTAGAATGTTGGTTAGGAATTTTTACTATACTTTCAACTGATAGTGAAAATTAAGTTCAAATGACTAAAATTTAGAAACAAAGGTCACTTCGGACCATTTTTTGTAGCAACCTTTAATTCACAGCTTAGCAAAAACAACCTTTTCTGTTACAGGGTTTTAACAGCTGTTCATCTTTATGCACATGGATCATACCAAAATTCAACTGGGGAACCCCAAAATGTTGCTCAACAGACAGGTTTCCCGTTTTATCACAAGAAATTGATGCCATTAACAATGTGCAAATAAGAAATAAATGTGGTTTCCAAAAATATGCTAAAAGAATGTAATGTGTATGAGTTAAGGTGTGTATAATAAAGGCTAATAAGATTCAAATTGTGAACTTACTACCTAATGAATTTATTAAGCAACTAGCGACCCGCCCCGGCTTCGCATGGGTGCAATGTAGATACTAATGTGGGGCAGTTTGGAGTGATTAATAATATGATATGTATATTACATACAAACCTTCCTCTTGAATAGATAGGGTAATTATTGCTGAAACTGCATTGAAATCCTTTGCATAATTTAAAGATTTACACATATAAACAGAGAGAGCAACTTTGTGTTATTATACTATATTATAATAGATAGATGTTAGTTGTTTATTGATTATATTAAAAACCCTTGCCTTTACTTACATTAATTTTATTTTGTTCTACTTTATCTAATGTTAAGCATAATGTAGGTAACATTTTTAATTCTAACCATGTTTGGTTAGAATGAAAGGTTGGTTAGAAGGAATGGTTAGAATGTTGGTTAGGAATTTTTACTATACTTTCAACTGATAGTGAAAATTAAGTTCAAATGACTAAAATTTAGAAACAAAGGTCACTTCGGACCATTTCTTGTAGCAACCTTTAATTCACAGCTTAGCAAAAACAACCTTTTCTGTTACAGGGTTTTAACAGCTGTTCATCTTTATGCACATGGATCATACCAAAATTCAACTGGGGAACCCCAAAATGTTGCTCAACAGACAGGTTTCCCGTTTTATCACAAGAAATTGATGCCATTAACAATGTGCAAATAAGAAATAAATGTGGTTTCCAAAAATATGCTAAAAGAATGTAATGTGTATGAGTTAAGGTGTGTATAATAAAGGCTAATAAGATTCAAATTGTGAACTTACTACCTTACCTACTATGTTCCCATAATGGTGTAGTAGGTTCATTCCTCCTCATCTGTGGAGAAACCTGTTCCCAGCGGTGAGTTGAAGTGGTGGTGGCATTACACCAGATTATTAAGGATAAGCATTAACTGCAAAATGCTTCTATAGCTTTTACCAAACCTACACATAATATCTTACCATCCTAACTAATATTATAAATGCGAAAGTGAGTTTGAGGCAAAAAGGCACTTCTTGTTCCACAAACAAAATTTCTTTCTGCAGATGTGAATTTAATTTTGTGGCAAAAAAAAAAAATTGTACCCACTACTTCCTAAAGTTGAAAAATAGTAATAAATGGTTAAAACTCAGTTTACAAAATAATTAATATGACGGTTCATTAATACCTTCTCTACAATTTTTGTGCTATTGAAGTGAGAGCTTTCTATGTATTACATAGAAAAAAACTTACATACCTATATATTAAATAAAAAAAAATATTTCAGATGTGCATTGCAGACAGATCTAAGTATATGCACATTGTTGTTAGCATATAATGTTCACACTCAATAAGACACAGAAAGGAGGGCATTCAGTGAAATTAAGCTTTCAATTCTTGAAAGTGGATATCGTCGTTGAAGTTCTATACACACTGCGTATGTCAAAATAGCAACTTTTACGAAGTGAAAAAACTGCACAATTATACATAAATATATACTATTTTAATGCCATTCCATTACTTACAGACATTTCATTGGATCCATTAGGAAAAATAAAACCATTATAATGTTAGTACGCATTTGTGATTAATGCGAAGTATTCAAAAAACGTCGTGTGGTCTTTTTTCCGCCAAAAATGACTTACGTGGTGTTAGAACTTCAATGACGATATATCATTTCACCATAAAGACGTTTATAATAAACACTTATTAGGTTTCTTATGCTACCTACAAGGGTGTGTGATTAGTCTTGTCGATCATCAGTTAACCTCACCAGGGTCAACTGATGATCGATTGAGAGAAATTAACTCGTGAGAAATGCTGCGGCAAAAAATGCTTAACTGCAACATCACAACAATGTATGTGTTGATGAAAATCATCTAGGGTATAATCACGAATCATTTACTTGGACAAATCATCCTCTCATTTAGAAAATTTAAATACACTAGATAATAAAGCTTTATTATTATTGGTAAAAATAAAACGAATAACATTTTTCCAAAATATAATAAAAAGTTAGGCTCAAAACAATGAAATCAAACACAAGAAACAAAAAAATACTACAATGTTAGTCTTAAAATAAAACAATCATTTCAGTTTATTCCCAATCTTTCTTGGCCCAGATTTTTGCCTCTGTATTCACACTATGCAATGAAGCTAATCATGATTAATCCAAGAAGCATTTAACCAAACGTCTACTGCAGTGCAAGATCCATCTATTGTGGCAGACATGAAGCAGCAGCCAAAAATGAAATTTGTTCGCTTCTGGGTTGTTCACCAGATATCCTATGACAAATATAGGTACTTCTTCAAATTTAGCTGTCTCTGAGTGAGTTTCTTCAATAAAGCAAATAAAATTCAGGTTTTTAAGATTCAACTTATAATAAAACATTTATTTCTTCACAATAACTGTCTTTTATTCGCATGAGTACTACACATTCAAATTAATTTACACTTTTTGGATTTATTTGCATATATACCTATTTGGTTTTAAACATTTCAATAATTTAGCCCCACATATGGATTGCTTTTCAGTATTCATGGTAATGAGATGACTAAAGCTGGTGGGTGTTGAAGAGTAACATCATAATTATTATTCATTTACTAAACATAAATTGTGCAATGCTTTCCATATCTTTTTCCACTTCTCGCTTGTGCAGACTTATTAAAACCTATATACTGGTTATATGTATTTTACCAGACGTCTTCCAAGTCATGCAAACATCAGTCGAAAAAATATCTATAACATTGACGAACCCAGATACCATTCGAGTTGATTTCATTCAGAAGTAATCAGAGAAATCTCTGGAAGTAATAGGTAGAGTTCTTATCGCTGTACAAAGCACGACGATGTAAATTACTTGCAAACACTTTGTACAATGAAGAATCAACACAAAAAACTGCCGACACACTTTTCTATCGATTGTTTAAAGAAGAAAATACAAACAAAACATCTGTATTTTAGAACACGATTGGTCGTTGTCTAAAATTCTTTTTTGTTTGGTGGTTTTTCCCTTTTGGATTTCCCCAGAATCGAGATTTTTGCTCAGTTTTCGTTATTCAGAAGGATGGTAATGCCCTTGTAAGACTGCTTTCTTGACATGGATCGTGAAAGTACAATGGGTAGGTGTATTTTATACAAAACTTCGAAGATCTGTAATTCTTTAAAATTTTCTGCCACTTAAAATAAATTAATGTACATAGGTTAAGTACGTTCATAACAAGCTATGAACATTTCCTTCCACTATCAATAGCTTTGAAAATTCTTGGAGAATGTAGAGTAAAGATGTAATAAAATAAAGACAACTATAAAATATAATAACTCATATCTTAAGAATAAAAAACGTTAAAACGAACAACAAAAATAACAAATAATTGTAAATATGTTGAGATATTCTCTTTTACCGGTTCAACCGGTTTTTAATCTTTCAATGGTTTTCGAACGCTTCCGAAGAACAGAGATGTCAGATACAACAGTTGTATAGCGCTATCTCGTTTTAACATTAAAGCAGACCAGAGACAAATAACCGTTCACCTTACGACTCAAGCAATCTATAAGCCGTTCACCTAAACAGGGCTCATAGTACGATTTTAAGCAATCCTGTTTAAGGCCTGCTTAAGAACTGCACGGATTATGGATGGTTTTATAAAAGCTCATGGTAAGGCCCCTGGATGACTAAGCACCTCCTTGATACTCTTCATCTACACTCTGTACAGGACTGATCCAGTCTTCTCCTAGTTCTTGCACAGCAAAAGAGTCAAGTACATGCGGCTCTGTTTGCCCGCTACCAATAGGGTTGCGACTCAGTGCATCGACATGACTCATTCGTGAACCCGGTCTATATTCTACCGAACAGTCATATTCTTGAAGTTGAACCCACCAACGAGCAACTCGTGAAATGATGTCTCGCTTCGTAAGAGTATATCTTAAGGCATTGCAGTCTGTGTAAATACGAAATGGTATCCCTATGAGGTAAACACGAAAACGATTTAAGGATGCAATAACAGCTAACGTCTCTAGCTCGTATGAATGTAACTTACGTTCATCGGGTGTAGTTTTACGGCTAAAGTAAGACACAGGCTGAAAGATGCCATCTGCATTTGATTGTAACAAAATTCCAGCAAGACCTTCCTTACTGGCGTCTGGATGTAGTTGAGTTTCAGCATTAGGGTCATATAGAGATAATAAAGGACGTTGAGTAAGCAATTCTTTAATGGTGGCAAAAGCCTGGTCTTGTAACTTTCCCCATACCCATGGGATATCTTTTTTCAGAAGGTCTGTTAATGGTAATGGTGAACTTTATAAATCGATGAAAAAATCCCGATAACCCCAAAAATTGCCGAAGCTCGTGTTGGTTTCGTGGCTTAGGAAATTTTGATACGGCTTCAGTCTTCCTGGAGCCTGGACGGATCCCCTTTGCACTAACTTCAAATCCCAGAAAATCTAGTGTGCTTTGGAAAAAATTGCATTTACTCAGCTTAAGAGTTAGTCCCCCTGATTGTAGTAATTTAAGAACTTCTTCCAACCTTTGTAACCCTTCTGCAAAATCTTTCGATGGGATAAGGATGTCATCCATGTAAATTATTGCGTATTTTATCTTAGCTTTTTGCAGAATTTTGTTGATTGTTCTTTGAAACACAGATGGGGCATTTACCAACCCAAAAGGCATGCGATTGTACTCGAATTGACCGTCGGGTGTCACGAACGCAGTTTTAGGTCGTGACTCCTCCGAAATAGGTATTTGATAATATCCAGAGGCCAAATCAAGAGACGTAAAAAGAGTATTACCAGCCAATCTATCCAATTGATCTTTAACACGTGGTAATGCGTAATGGTCTTTCTTCGTCTTTCGATTTAAAGCCCTGTAATCGACGCATAGGCGTTTTTCTCCAGTTTTCTTTTGTACAAGGACAATGGGACTGGCGTATGGTGAAGAAGATTCCCTAGCAATACTACTATCGATCATTTCTTGAACCATATCTCTAACCAAGGAACGCTCCGATAAGGATAATCGATATGGTCGGTAGACAACTGGTTGGGTATCTTCCAATTCGATCACCATCTCAGTGATATTCGTAAAACCAAGATCCTTGAGATTATTAGAAAAGCTATCACTAAATTTCGTAAGTAATTTTTGCAGTTGTGATAGTTGTTCTCTGGTTAATGTCTCCCCATGTCTAATATTATTGCTTAATTTTGTCTCACCAAATTGGAGACAAAATGTTTCAAAACATCGTGAATCATCGGAACTATTTTTGAAAATTGCTCGTGTTAACAGCATGTTTTTATCTAGTGTAATAGGATCAAATGTGATGTTATAAACTAAAAGAATACTTTTACCTTCCTTAATTTCATATTGGCCAGGATGTAAATAGTACTCTCTACCTTCAGAGCCCCGCAGAGAACCGTTTACCAATATATATTCGTCTACTTGAGATTCTGCGTAAACAAGCACAGGTCGAGCGCTGTTACCGGGAATATCTAATTGTTTATACACTTTGAGGGTTAACTTACGAATTGGAATTCGTTGAAATATGAGTTCAGTAGAAGTTTTTGTAATTATATAATCCCTGGCTTCTCAGTAAACGAATGTCCTAGTAAAACTGGTCGATTAATTACGTAATCTTCAACAACATACATATTTACCTGTTTTTCTGGTTGATCTTTAATCTGTCCTTGATCCCTGTCAGACATTTTACTAGATTTATACTTAAAGCAATGTTCCACACGGTGCCCTAACTTTTCACAGAACGTACATTTTTCTGGTGGTTTATTACATTTATGACTTCGATGGCCTATCTCGTTACAGTTAAAACATTTTATATTTTTATTAGGTATATTTTCCCTAGAAGTGGTTGCTTTGGCAACTAGAGGTGGTCTCCGATCAATCCTACTACGGAAATCTGAATGATCCCTCGCCTGACCAACTTTTACAGTCCTAAAATATTTAAAAACCTGTTCTGGCTCTAAAAACTGGGCTGCCTGAGCACCTACCTTAACAGCTCTATCCTCTACACCATAAAGTATACAGTCAACTGCTTGTTTTCCATATATCTTACATCGGTTTAAAAGATTAAATTTACTATAGTAATAGTGCTCCAGCGATTCTCCATATCTAACCTTTTTACCTAACATCTCTGTCAAGAGCTCAGCATAATCCTTGCGATGGAAAAGACTCAATTAATTTTTTTTCCACTCATTCCAAGAAAAAAGAAAGGATGGTAATCCCTGATACCATGATTTTGCTACCCCGGTTAATTTTGGCAAAGCGTAATGTATAATTTCTTTTTCTTCCCACCCACATATTGCCGCGCATTCTTCGACTTTAGTCAACCATGTTAAAATAGTTTCTTCTTTTGGCATGGGGTCAAATTCAGGAATCACGTTTATGTTAAAAGTTAGTCTAGGTTTATCTGAGCTCTTGACTTTGTTTAGTATTGTTAACATTTTTTCTAAAATATCTGATTCATTTTACTTACTTCTAGACCTACTTAATCGTCGTCGCTTACTTAAATAGGCGTGTCTTGAATTATGAGAGTCTTCAGACGAACTTGAATATCTTCTTCGCCTTGAACGTCCCCTTCGTTGTTCATCATCGAAGAATGCATGTTCATTTTCCTGTTATTAAGCTATCATTACCCCGCCCTGTACCCTGGGCGCTCCTGGGGTTATATCACGCTTAGGTACTCCTAGGTCAGCTCAGAACCTTGACCATGAACCATGGAGTTCCATCAAGAAATTACAACACAAAGCTTTAACTATTATTATTAACATTTTATTACGGCGACACCGCGACAACCACCAAGTAAACCAAGCAGAAGAATTTCTGCCCCAAAAAATTTCATCATTATTTGCTTATTGCTATAAACCTTCCAGATGTTTAATTTTATGATGCCACAGTAGTAATAATATACGTATACTACTACTAATATACAGTGTCCCACGGCGATGCCACATGGAGGGAAAGCATAGGCGTATATAGAAGGGGGCCGGGTGGGCCGTGCCCAATCCAGGATGTTAGGCTACCGATTCAAAATTACTGATAACTTCATACAAAATCATGGGCCAGATAAACACATTTGTTAGTACTTCGCCTTGTCCTACTGTACATTAAGTACTGTTTGATTTGTTGTCTCCCTCATGTTTATTAGAGAGGATTTTTCCTGTGATCGACTTAATCGATCAGTATCATAAAAATCCAGGATATTTTTTAATTATACCAGGTTCGATTCCCGATTCAGAATTCAGACAGACTATTTAAAAATCTGTGAATGCAGTTTAGATTGTATTTAAAATCAAAATGAAGTCTTGCAGATAAATTTTCTATCTATGGTATTTAAGGTAATGTCCATGTGGCAATGCTTTGGGACGCCCTGTATAATAACTGGTATATTACTATAATACTGGTGATTAGTACTATTGTTTAGCATAGGTTACACTAATGCCCGAGGACTAACGAAATTGAAAAAAGATAGGTACATTGTTTTTCATTTCCAAATTTTGCTTCCAGATATTGCACCTACTCCAACTGACGCTGTATGTAAGCATTTCAATGAGCTTCGTTCAGACTTAGCTTTGGTACTGGACTTGAAGAATGCTCTCGGAGTATGTGAATATGAATTGCAGTCATTGAGACATCAGTATGAGGCCCTGAATCCAGGAAAGGTTTGTCTCAATAAATATTATATTTTGAAGTTAAGATTAATATAGATACATGAATCTAAGATACCTAACATATTCTTCCAGACCCTCACCATACCTGCTTCAATATGCAACACAACTGAAGAATCCAAGCCTCTTAGTGAGATAATAGATGTAGTTGGTTCACCTAGTGCTTTAAATTCAACTGTATAGAGAAGTGACATGTAGAGTAGTTTTCACATATTTACAGACAGAGACTTCTGACAGTTCAAACTTACTTTATTAGCAGTCCAAAGTACAACTATGGAATACTCTCTACTCATGTGAAGTGAATCTATTACTAATGTAAGATGTATTATAATCTATTACTAATGTAAGATGTATAATTAATTTTATAAATAAAACAAAATGTGGTATTTTAATTTTTATTCAAACTTAAATTGCTCCCTTTGGAGCACCATAAGCATCTGGCATTCTTTCTATAGTATATTTGTGCTGTGCAACATACATTATTGGCACTCCTGGAATCTTCCTTATTCTTCGTTTCAAATCCTTATCATTAGTAGCTACTATATAACATTTATGTTGAGTGACCCTCTGTACAATACAATCATCAGCATAGGTACCTTTGTGTAGACAAGCAATTCTTTCAAAGCGAGGATCTTTAATTATTCTCAATGCTACACGGTACTTTCTACCTAGCTTCTCTAATTCACCCAATACACAGTCTGTTATGTAGGGAATACATTTAGCATATAAACAATCCATCATATTCTGCACTATGTCAAGTTTATTCTTAATAGAGAAATTAATAAAATTTGTGTCTATAAGTATGTGGTATGGAGGACCCAACTGTGTATTATACCACGACGTTGC
This sequence comes from Schoenobius gigantellus, assembly GCA_963935595.1. Classification (NCBI taxonomy): domain Eukaryota; kingdom Metazoa; phylum Arthropoda; class Insecta; order Lepidoptera; family Crambidae; genus Schoenobius; species Schoenobius gigantellus. The sequence continues at coordinate 38,961,510 of OZ012541.1, read as the reverse complement.
ATCCTCGAGATTTATATATTAACCAGGTAGTCCACTTTCCAATGTACCGGGCACCAAGCACAATTTTAGAGCGAAGACATAAAAATAAAAAGATAGGTAGGTAGTTTTACTATTATTCACCCGCTTGCGCGATGTTACGCCGTTTGACTCATTCGCTTTCTTTGTGCGGGCATCACAGCATCGGAATTTAAAGATCAAAGTTTTATTATTTTATAACTTTATTTTTAGTGTGTTGTGTAGTTGTTATAGATATCAATATGTGTAAATGAAAACGTAAGTATTCTAAGCAATATATTAAGGAAAAGATTCGTAAACTAGAGAAACGTTTGCGTCACCGCCGCCGCCGCTGCGAGCATTTTGATGGTGCTGGAAGTACCTATGTAAGTTTAAATTAAAGTGTTTATTGTTTATTTCATTGTACTATTTTTTCGACACGTTCTCATCTTTGCATTTCGTTCGTTTCAAGCAAAACTTTATTTCGTGTTTGTTCGAATCAGTAGATTATATTTAGCTCACTAATTAATTTCATTTTGAAATTTATTGAGCAACAAAAAGAGCCTTGCTATTTGCGCATTGCCTAACGTTACTGTTTAATTAGAAAATATTCTGTATACAGTGTTAAATAAAATGGTATCCGCAGAATACCAGCGTCAAAGCACTCTGTGCCTCTGCATGCGGGGCCTATTTGGCCTAAAATCTATCTGAATATATATTTATATTTTTTTGTTACATTTTTTGTGTTGTATTTTTTGTACCAAATAAACGTCTATTCAAGCAATAATTCATAATTACTAAAGAACCGTGAATCGGCACTTTGAAACACGCCTTGTACACGTGTTTAAGTGTTATTATTTCTTTATATTTATAGAACAGTGTGCCTTGGAACTATGATGCGATTATAGTCACGCACAGTACTACGATGCGATTGTAGTCATGTTTTTTGGTCAGATTTATTGGTACCGTGACGCGATCACGGTCTCGATCACAACACTTCGTGTCATGATGCGATAATGACATAGCATATTTTTTCAACAGAATGTTATTATTTCTTTATATTTTATAGAACTGTGTGCCTTGGAACTATGATGCGATTATAGACACACACAGTACTACAATGCGATTGTAGTCATGGTTTTTGGTCATATTTATTAGTACCGTGACGCGATTACGGTCTCGATCACAGCACTTCCTGTCATGATGCGATCATGACCTAACTTATTTTTTGAAAGAATGTTATTATTTCTTTATATTTTATAGAACAGTGTGCCTTGGAACTATGACGCGATTATAGTCACGCACAGTACTACGACGCGATTGTAGTCATGTTTTTGGTCATATTTATTAGTACCGTGACGCGATTACGGTCTCGACCACAGCACTTCCTGTCATGGTGTGAGCATGATCTAGCTTATTTATTCAACGGAATGTTATTATTTCTTTATTTTTTAATAGAACAGTGTGCCTTTGTACTATGATGCGATCATAGTCGCGCACAGTACTACCACAATATAGAGAATGGTACTACGATGCGATTGTAGTCATGTTTTTTGGTCATATATATTAGTACACAGGCTGAGGATAGCCTCGCAGAATATGACTCGCCTCGCAGAATATTACTAATGTTACTCGCAGACAAACTACTTCGTAGTTTTGTGTTTATGTTTATAATAGTACATTTTGTTAAATAAAATAAAATAAAAATCTATGGAGAGGATGAATTGGCTTCAGTGTGTTATCATACATCCCATATGTTCAGTCAGTGGTTCATGTGACTGAAACTTGTAATGAGTGACAACCTAGTAATGTACAGGTGATGACATCAGAAGCATCAGCCAAGTGTCCCATACCATCCACTAGCTCTCAGGTACGTGTAAATGATGTTAACCCTCCAGCAACCAATTTATTTGAGAATATTTTAGAGGTCTTAGGGACCTCAAAAGGGAAACACGAGCTTTTCGGAACAAAAATCCAGGATGAAATCTCTGAACGTTGGGGTCATATATTGTGCGGAGGCTTAAATAAGGATTAAAAGAAAGAGTTAGAGGGCAACATCTTCATACCTGAAAACTTTCAATTAGTTAAAACACCCAAATCAAATCCTGAAATCACTGCTGTGTTACTCAAAGAAATCAGCTTATATTGGACCTTCATTATAAAAACACGCTTAATCGAAGGAAATTAATAATGTATTCATTAGATTATAAGTTTAAAAAGATATTGCACGTGTACGAAGTGATTCATATCTCTTTGGCGGGAATCTCACTAATAAAATTAAAGCATCGAAGTTGGCAGAAATATCGACTCCAAATCAAGAAAGTTCCAGCGGCGAGTACTTCTTCTTCTAATAGGCCTTCAGTCAGCCAGCAGGGAAACTGCAAAGCTCCACCGCGTCAAATGCCACGCACGCAGAGACGTGGTTAGGCGAGGAGTCACTCGTACCATTAGTCTGCGAGGAAAGCACCTGTAGTAGATCGATATCAGACAACGAAGTCTCGACCAAAGGCGCCGATCAAAACATAATAGAAAAATATATATATATTATTATTATTATTATTATTTTGGTACTTAAATGAAAATATTTTATTCACACCTGAAAAAAATATACAATCGATCCAGTTCTCTTATGAGTTGTAACGGGTAAAACGGATTACAAATTTCTTTTTAAGAAACCGAATCTCAAACATGTTTACCTATAAGTTCACGTTTTTCACAGTCAAATATTCTGACATTACGTTATGAAATTAAGAAGTTACTTATACTAAATGAGAGCAGTAAGATGATGCAATGATGAATTAGATCAATTTATATATAAACTAACTAACATAATATTTCCCACCTGTAATGCTCTTTTCTTGCTAATTGTCAAAATTTGGGAAAAGAAAACAAATTTAATCCTTGACTTATTGAAATAATAAGCTTTATATGTTTACATACAGTTTCCTTATGCATAAGCATAAGAGAACAATACAATCATAAGCCAGCCATCATAATAATAGCCAGATACAATCATATCCTTAGAGTTGTAAGTTAAATTAAAGAGAATCAGGTATATTATAATAGATACAGAAATCTATACAATCAAAGGGCAGAATGGTTCGGGATTTTTTATCAATCTCGGTATCAAACTAATATAGCTAAAAATTGCGTACAAATCTGGGTAATGGAATACACCAAATGAAAATGTTTTGTTTCTTTTTTTAAGATTAGCCTTCCCCGTAACGGTGGTTAGTAGATCGTACCTTCGACTTTAATTTCTTGCGATCACGGGTCAATGATACTGTACTCCCAATTCCTTAGATTTTATATGTTTTAGATATGTAATTCCACAGAATTCTTCCTTGTCATACTAGTTGTTTCTTAGTTCCTCCACTGAAAAACCAGACAGCCATGCCTTAAGGGAACTGCCCTGGAGATTCATAGTAGTGTTGGGTTAAATATATGTAACATGTCTATGATCATATGGCCCGGGGCTATCACACTGGGTTTTACAAACATATTTTTTAATAAATTGTTATATTTTGTTATTTGTTGGATTATAAAAATAACATATGGAGGAGAGAGCACCTATTTTGTGTACAACTACTACCATTAATTCAAAGAAAATAGCCTTTGTGAGTTATTTGCCAAGGAGTGATCTGAAACTTTCTATGGTGAAAATCTAGAATATTTATAACATGAAATCTGTAAATATTGTTCATTAATCCACCAAGATGCCGCTTACTATCAGGTTTTTTTATGAAATAACTTAATTAAATTAAATTTTATGAAATAACTTATAATTTAAAAGACGGATTTTGGGAATATAATGTGTTTGAAAAAAAAAATCCTACCTACCAAAAAACTTAATAAAATCTGTTCTAAATCAAAAAGAAAATTCAAGTAATTAAGATATACCTAAGGTACCTTGGTAATTAGCGTAAGTACTTAAATTATTATAACAAATTGATGAATCATTCGGAGAATCCTTATTATTTATAGCTAAATATGTATTGCGTGTCCTGAGCCTTGATCTCGAACTGGAAACAAAACCTCGAAGGTCGCGTGCACTTGATATATTCCAACGAAACTATTTCGTAATTTTTCTTGAATAAAATGAAAAGCAGAAGAAATGATATACTTCGATTATAACTAGGGATTGATTTTCCTAAGGTCAAGGTATTGGTAAAGGAATCACACCCATAATACCCCAACCAGTTACACCACCTATGAAACTCTTGTTATGAACTATCAATATAGATGTCTATTTTTTAGCCACTACGCATTAATCGTCGAAACATTATCTTAGATTTAAATTTAAGCAAATAACTTAAGAATTTCAATGTCTTCCCTTTGCACTTGCTTCAGCTTCATACATTTTCACTAAGCTTTTGAAACCCATATTATCTTATCTTAGAAGTCTAGTTTACTATTATAAATTATTTAGGTGATTTTCTATGCCTTGGAAATTCTTATCAAGATTCTATCAAGAGTCTATCATGCGTAATAAAACTCTTATTCACTGATTTAGATTTTGTTATAAATTATAAAAAAAAGTCAACATATACCGAATTAACGACAAACTTTCTTTTTTCTCTCTCTTCTAATCAAAAATTTCTCAAAATACTCTAAACATCCTACCTGGTTAATATATAAATCTCGAGGATGCAACGTCGTGGTATAATTAATGGTTAAACAAACTTACCTTTGTGATGTTTGACCATAATTATACGAGACGTTGCATCCGAAGAGATTTATACTCCCTCCCTACCCATTATTTGCTGTGTTGCAAATAAATACCCAATGTTTTTGAGAAATTTTGCTCTAAAGGAATGAGTCAAACGGCGTAACATCGCGCAAGCGGGTGAATAATAGTAAAACTACCTACCTATCTTTTTATTTTTATGTCTTCGCTCTAAAATTGTGCTTGGTGCCCGGTACATTGGAAAGTGGACTACCTGGTTAATATATAAATCTCTTCGGATGCAACGTCTCGTATAATTATGGTCAAACATCACAAAGGTAAGTTTGTTTAACCATTAATTATATTGGAAAAACAGAGCTGAACTCGCTTGTGGCACTTCTCGTATTTTTAGTTCATGTGGGTCTATTTGTTTCCTCTTTGGCTCTTTTCTTTCGCTAGCTTTAATTCGGCTATCCCTAGGGTTGATCATTTTTTTCATCTGGGCAAATCGTTTTTCTACGATTTTTCTTGTTTTCCGTTGTTTACCCTGTGGCAACAGTGTTTATAAGTAAATACATTTAGTATATAGTTAGCATTTCTATATTTCACTTCATTTCTCTATTACTGGTAACAGGGGGTTATTGTTCTAAGAAAAAATCTATCACGATCGCCTTTAATTTGACAACCATTGCGCCGTGAATACCGGACTCTGCACTGACTTCCTTTAATAAAGAAGTGATGGATGGTCTGCGACTGTCAAATTGAAAGCGGTCGCGATAATTTTTTTCTTAGACAATAACCCCCCTGGTAATTATCACAATAAATGTACGTCTTTTAGGTAGTGTAGACTGAGGTAAACTTGACATTTTAAAGGTAATATATCAAAGGATGTATGGGATCACACAATAATTAAAATAATAATGATCTTTGGTACAGTGGGCGCCACATCAAGTTATACGCTTAGACTTTTTCTTAGTGCAAATGTAAAATTATAAACTTGGCGCCCACTGTACCTCCCTCAGTGCCACAATCACTGGTGATTCTCGTACATAATATTCAAAGGGTTGAGGGAAGTAAAAGAAAGTCCGCGAAGCACTCTATAGATTTGTACCAAGAAAGTCAGGGAATACCATAAAAAAAACCCCATACTTTGTTTACTCACCATTTCCGAATGTATTAGTCTACTCTACGATTAGTCTGTACGAATGCTTGGAATATGAAGATCGAGTAAAAGCAATTTAAAGGTATGTTACACCAACAAATTCTTACAAAAAATATGTACTTGTAATGCAAATAAAATTACACGATTTTCTAACCTATTTAAAATAACATTTTATATTTTTATTAGGTATATTTTCCCTAGAAGTGGTTGCTTTGGCAACTAGAGGTGGTCTCCGATCAATCCTACTACGGAAATCTGAATGATCCCTCGCCTGACCAACTTTTACAGTCCTAAAATATTTAAAAACCTGTTCTGGCTCTAAAAACTGGGCTGCCTGAGCACCTACCTTAACAGCTCTATCCTCTACACCATAAAGTATACAGTCAACTGCTTGTTTTCCATATATCTTACATCGGTTTAAAAGATTAAATTTACTATAGTAATAGTGCTCCAGCGATTCTCCATATCTAACCTTTTTACCTAACATCTCTGTCAAGAGCTCAGCATAATCCTTGCGATGGAAAAGACTCAATTAATTTTTTTTCCACTCATTCCAAGAAAAAAGAAAGGATGGTAATCCCTGATACCATGATTTTGCTACCCCGGTTAATTTTGGCAAAGCGTAATGTATAATTTCTTTTTCTTCCCACCCACATATTGCCGCGCATTCTTCGACTTTAGTCCACCATGTTAAAATAGTTTCTTCTTTTGGCATGGGGTCAAATTCAGGAATCACGTTTATGTTAAAAGTTAGTCTAGGTTTATCTGAGCTCTTGACTTTGTTTAGTATTGTTAACATTTTTTCTAAAATATCTGATTCATTTTACTTACTTCTAGACCTACTTAATCGTCGTCGCTTACTTAAATAGGCGTGTCTTGAATTATGAGAGTCTTCAGACGAACTTGAATATCTTCTTCGCCTTGAACGTCCCCTTCGTTGTTCATCATCGAAGAATGCATGTTCATTTTCCTGTTATTAAGCTATCCCCTATATAGCTGTACCCTGGGCGCTCCTGGGTTATGGTTTCGTATATCACGCTTAGGTACTCCTAGGTCAGCTCAGAACCTTGACCCTTTCCACGGGGAACTCCTAGGTTGAGACCTCGATCTTCACGATCATACGTTTGCAAATAATGGCCTCGACTCTCTTGTTCGAGTACTCCTAGGTCTGGACCTTGACCTGTACCAGGTGCTCCTAGGTCATCCGTGTTACTCATCAGCCTTCTGTCTCGGCCGTAACCGTCGTAATAATCCATTTCTGAAACTGGCATTCGTAAGCTTTATTATACATATACACATGTGCACATACAAGTATACATATTTATTAAGAGAGGAAAAAAAGATGTGGACTAATATTTTGAATATTTAAGTATGGCTATACGGTGATAATATTTAGATCAATAGTGTTGATACCCAGTAAAGTACATAATTTTTAGATATATTTTCAGGCTGTGTATCCCCAAAGTAACCCTGGCTTGATACACATACCATGAAACCCGCTATAAGTATATATACCCCGGAGAGTTTGTCCTGGCAGATAAATGATACATGCTGTAGTAAATAATTCTTAGATAAATAATTGAAGGGAAAAAAATAGAGTAGCCCTGGCTTGATGAATATACCATAAAATTTACTACATTCATGTATCCCCAGAGAGTCGCCCTGGCATGATACATGCTGCAGTGGGTATAATTATTTAAGTAAGTCGAGGAAAATAGAGAGGAAGAGAGAAATAAAAAGTTATTTGTAGCATGCATACCCCCAGAGAGTAGCCCTGGCTTGGCATACATACAACAAAAGCTACTTGTATCCCTAGGAATTTGTTCGAGATTGGAATAAGCACCAGTAACATTAGCACACCACAAGTAATGAATATAAAGCTACTTACACGTACGCGGGCGCGGCGCGGCGAAAACAGAAGTGGGATTCCATCAAGAAAAGATACCTTGTATCTTTCCTTGATGGAATCCCACTTCTGAAACTATAGGATTGTTCCAGAAGTGAAACTACAAGAATAATTTCTCCACTTAATTTATTTAATTCACCACACAATATTATACCACTCGGTAACACAGCTTAAGTAACGACCGCTCTATGCGAGAACTTGAAACATAATGCCCAAGCAAGCCACGTTGCGCCCCGTCCTAACATTTCTGAGAGCACGTGGCGCAGCGCGGGCACTCTGTTTCTGGTTGGGGCGTAATTAAAGTCAACGCTCTACTTTTAACATAATTTTGTATCAAAATGTTGAATATTGCGTTTGTTATAATTATACCTTAAATTATTAAGAATATTGCTTACACAATGCTGCCCTTTCGTTGGAAACATCTACAGAAACAATGGAAGTCCGTTCCAGCTGACCGTGCTGCCGTTCGAACCGCACAGTGAACTGTATCTTCGTCATTTTTAGTCCGATTTAAATAATTTTTTCACAGTATTTACTGGTTTTTTTGTCACCATAAAGGTGCAAACAAACTGGGCTTATGTGATGCCACGCCACGTTATGTGATTGGTCGCGTTAACGACGTCACGTAAGCTAAGTGTACTAAATAATGATTTTTCATACATTTTCTATTAAGACCGATGTCTTCTGATGAACAGTGAAGACTGAAGCCCAGTTTGTTTGCACCTTAAGTCTGTTTATGTACTCCACAAAAACATGAGTGATCCTCATTAAATCATCCGCCTAAATACATAAAAAATAAAACATGACAATTGGAGACCTTTTTTTAAAACGAACTAATTAAATTAACAGAAATTATAGTTTATTTGTCAATTTCCTAGAAAGAGTAAAACCCCTATGTAACTAGCTTAATAATAAAGAGTTTATTTTAGTTGTTGGAATGCCAAATTCTATTTTCTTTTTCTCGCAATAAGCGACAACGACGAGGTTCGTATCTACCCACACTAAAGCGCCTTGTTCACCATCCACCCTTTTTTTTTTTTTTTTTTTTTTTTTTTTACGAGGGGAATGCGTGACGCAGCGTACTCGCCGTTGGCTAGACGACGAGCGTGTGTGGGGCTCTCCCGGCAGAGTGCCAGGCCTACCCACTAAACCCCCCGGTGTTCTTCCTGCCCTTATGGACGCGCGTGGTAGGGTCCACACTGCGACTACCACTACCAACGCGCCCGGGCTAGCCCGACCTAGCTGGTCGGGCTATCGCCAAGGGGGGATTGCCCGAGAACACCAGGGCAATCCCCAGACGGAGGGCCTTACGGCGGCGTACACGGGGCCAACCGTGCACGCAGGCCTCCACGACAGGGTCATTAGACGGGCATCGCTTGCGCGAATGCCCGCCTTCGCCTGCCTGTCCGTCTGCGGCGGATGGGAGCGGCTTGAGGATCATTCTCCCGCTCCCTCTCCGCGGCCTCCTTCTGCGAGATGACGTCCTCGCAGAAGGAGGCGACAGCCCCCCATTCCGCCTCGCCGCGGAGCATGGCCACGACCATGCTCGGCAGCGAGCCGCCCATACCGGGGCTCCGTAGAGTGCCATCGACCTTATCACCCCGTGATACAGTCGACGGCACGCCGATCCTGGTCCTCCTACATTAGGGAGGACCCGTCCGAGTGCGGCTGCGGCGGCACATAGCCGTGGAGTGAGGAGCTTGAAGTGCTCCTCAAAGCTCCATCGGGGATCCAAAACCAGGCCGAGGTACTTAAGGTGTGCCTCGACCGGTATGCGGACCCCCTCCACTCGGACTCGGAGCCCCGGTGGGATCCTGCGACGAGAGGCGTGGAACATCATGGCCCTCGTTTTATCGAGGGCGACGTCCAGGCTTAGGAGGCGGATGCGTCGAACGACAAGTGAAGCGCCGACCGACGCAAGGTGGGCCGCCTCCTCCCCCGTTTTTGCTCTCGCCGCGACAAGCGTGTCGTCGGCGAAGCAGACGACCTCCATTCGTGGAAGGAGATCGCCTCGCAGGACCCAGTTGTACCCCAGGTTCCATAGTAGAGGACCTAGTACGGAACCCTGGGGCACACCTGCCACCATTGCCCACGTATGGACGCAACCGTCCGGCCCCTCGTAGAGGATGGACCTGCCTTGCAGATAGTCCGCCACGAGGGCGCGAAGGTACGGAGGCACCCGGTGGAAGCGGAGTGCCTCCTTTATGCACTCGTGGGGCAGGCTGTTGAAGGCGTTGCGGATGTCAAGAGACACCGCAACAACAGTCTCCCCACGAGCTGTGGCCTCCTCAGTCCACCCCTTGAGGAGAGCCACCGCGTCCACCGTGGACCGGCCGGTGCGGAAGCCGAACTGGTTGACTGCCAAGTCCGGCCCCCGGTCCTCTAGATGCTCGACGATCCGGGAAGCGAGAATCTTCTCGAAAAACTTCCCGGCTTCGTCGAGCAGCACCACCGGCCGATACCCAGTCGGGGAATCCGCGGGGCGGCTTTCCTTTCTCAGCAGGCAGAGCCTGCCCGCTTTCCACCGACTGGGGAAGCGGCCCGAGACGATGCACAAGTCAAGCACCGCCCGGAACCGCTCCTCGAGGTGTCCTAGGGCGAGGGCCAGAACCCTGCCAGGAACACCGTCCGGTCCCGGCGCCTTGTTTTTGCGCCGGAACCGGTCCCTCACCGTGTCGAATTCCACGTTCGACACGGGAGGGATCGCGGCAGCCACCTCCATCGGAGGAGTACCCGGGGGGACCATTCTGGGGGGCTGGAATGGACCAGGATCGGGGAATAGAGTCCCCAGTACCCGGTCCAGCAGCCCCCTGTCCATAGCGGAGGTAGGGGGAGCGGAAGCTTTAAATTTCCCCCTCACCACCCGGTACGGACGCCCCCACGGATCGTCGTCCAGGAGTCGTATAAACGACTCCCTGGATTCCTCCTTGGCCCTGCAGATTTGATTCCGCAGGGCCTTCTTGGCTGCCGCATACACCCGACGAAGCTCAGCTTCCTCGTCGGGTGTAGTTCTGCCGCGCCTACGACACCGCACGTAGGCGCGCCTGGCCCTCATGCTGGTGGTACGCAAGTCCGCAATCTCTTGCGTCCACCAGTACACCTGCCCCCTTTCGGGGCAGGCCTGCGCCCTTGGCATGGCGGCTTGGCAGACGACCTTCATGTCGTCTGCGAAGAGATCCGCCATGCCGTCGACATCCCCGGCGAGGTGGGGTGGTACTTCTGCCCACGCCCGCACCATCGCCGCCTCCTCCGCCACGTCCGGGCGGAACTTGGTGAGCGCCCATCGCGGGAAAGCGCTCACCGCAGAGCCCTTGCGGTTCGGGGCCCCTCGGGATGCCGTGGAGACCTCGTATCGGACATACAGGTGGTCCGATAGAGTCTCCACATCTTCCTCCACTCGCCAGTCGTTGATTCGACGAGCGAGGGAGGGGGTAGCGAAGGTCACGTCCACCACAGACGTGCCTTGCACTCGGACGCAGGTAGGGGTGAAGCCCCTATTCAAAATCTGGAGCCCCAGGGACAGAACCCAGGACTCCAGATCTTCACCCCTCGCATTGGTGCGGGAGGACCCCCACGCGGTAGACCACGCGTTGAAGTCCCCCGCAACTAGCACCGGCAATGGGGTCGCTCTTCGAACGACCCCCTCTAGCGCAGCCAGGAAGACTGTGAAGTCCGCCCGGCTGCGATTGGGGGTCACCATCCACCCTGGCTGTACGTCCGTTCAAGACCGCTCACAGAGTACTTTTATATATAGGGAAGGCCGCTGTGCTGGACGTAGCATACACATAATGTGTCTTACATCCTAGACAGTGTGACCATTTGTTGCAGATTTCTGCCATTTTGGCAGGTTTGGCTTGTAAATTTTAACTCTGGCAGAATAATAAACGGACGGTATTTTTTGCTTTCTTCTTCTCTTGGATTACCAGATCCATCTAGGACTTCTAGGAACCTGATAATGGATGTGATTTTAGCGATGTTGTATTTTGAAAAGATTTTCATTAAAAGAACCTCCCAAAAACAAAGCATATCTGTTTGGATATAGCGGCTTATCATTTAGTATGGAACTTAAATATTTCTATAGGTATTCCTGAAATCCCGTCTCTAATGAACCAATAAGAAATGACATTTTTGTCATTTTTTTGTGCCACGTTTGGCAGATTTTGGCATATTTTAAGCCAGTGTCGGGTAGCCTTTTTAATTCTCTAAAATAACCATTTCTAATTATATCGACCTTCCCTTAAAAATGTCATCAAATCTTGTAACGCATTTATACGTTTTTGTTTGTTCATATTATCTGTATTTCACACATTCAACGCGCAAGTGGAATGTGTCAAAGCGTTTCACGATCCATTTCAGCCCCCCTAGACAAGACGCATTTTGATAATCGCTAACGCAATCGCTAAAAGGAAAATGTATGTGATTTGACATAAGCCCTCGCTTAGCTTTCGAGCGCATTAAGGATCAGTCACATAGCATATCAGTCAATAGCAAATCTGATTTTTACTAAGTACATCTTATGCGCAATAAATTAGTTTTTTAAATTATTAAAATCCGCCAAGATATCATGGATTTATTAAAGTTTTTCGGAATGGCTATTTTGAAAAGCGCGCTCCAGCTTGATTGTTTACGATGACGTCATCTGTTATGATCCGTGCGACCGCGCGATCGTATTATTATTAATTCACCGATTACTTGACGCTTGTGCCGCGCGTGAATTGTTTACTTTTTATTTAAGTTAAATAGTTTAGTTTTGTTTCGAGGGACTCAAGTGATTTATTAAATAAGTGTGAGTGAGTAGGTATATTGTTTAATCTGGAGTAAAAATAAAAAAAATTGTAGGCATCTCATCTCCAAAAGGATCAAAATCAGAACTTTTATTTGAACTTGTAGATCACATCGTACAAATTCTTGTTGTGGTATAAGGTTTTCATGACAAATTTTGGGATTAACCACACCTACGAAATATTCGATTTGCCGTCGTTTTTTAGATGTGATTTTGTACCTCATCGGCAAACGCATAAATTTGCTAATTTTGTTCGATTAAAACCGATAATCGAATACCTTTGGTATTTCGTAGCGTCGTCCGGCATGTTCGTCAAGTCAATCTACGATCATAGCCGATGATGACTGATTTCATTTCACATACAAAATAATATTTAATGAAATTTTGTAATTTAGTATTTATGCCATAATATCTGAGGGCTGGTTCTAGACGGTGTGTGTTCATCAATGGGACTGGTGCTGGGCAAGAGTTCCCAGCAGTGGGCTGATGCTGGGCATTATCCCCAGCTGTGGACTGGTGCTGGGCATGATTGTTCAGCAATGGGCTGGTGCTAGGCATGATTCCCAGCAGTGGGATTTTGCTGGATAACATAGTCCACCAGTGGGTTTGTGCTGGGTAACATTTTAAGCAGTGGGCTGATGGGCAGTGGGATTGTGCTGGACAAGATTGTCCAGCAGTGGGGTTGATGATGGATAATTTACAATAGAAAATTTAGTGAATTCTCAATATTTTTACTTATCATAATAGAAGAGAAAAGCAGTACAATCAAAAGTACCTACTACTTTTAGTACAGCATAAATTTATTATCTTTATATTTTAGCATTCGTTCATTGATTACGATAAGGATCTAATCGAAATCAAGAAGTTATAGTTTAAGTACGGCCCTGGCTCTTCAAAACCTAAGTGGTCGGATTACATATTATGAGCATTGAGTCGACATTCCGGCATACACAAAGCTGTTATGTATCGAAGTTGTATACGATCATACACTAACGGCCTTACAAATAAAAACTTATACCGAGGATAATCCTCGGAATAATTTATTCTGTGTTTTGTCTTGTTTTAGCATATGTCAGATGTAATATGTCAAAATAAGACAAAACACGGAATAACTATTCCGAGTTTATTCCTAGGAATAAGTTTTTTATTTGTAAGGTCGTGAGTGTGTAGGAGTAAATAAATACACACTTTTTTAAATTAATTTTATTTATGGTACAGTTGTTTCCGCGTGACTGAGTAACAAACAAATGTAAAAACTTTCCCGTTTATAATATTTGTGGGATTTTAGGAGAATCTCCATCAAATTTTATTTTAACTTTTATAGGTATTTTTTTTACCTACCTATCTACGAATAAAATTTTTAAACCGTACTAGTGTTAGATACCACAATTCTTACATCAAAATGATCTTCGCAACAGTACAAAATACTTTTGCTTGCAAGAGGAGTTTTATCGTCTCTCCTCATGATTTTACACCATTTTTTGCTTATCTTTGCATCTCTCGGAACAGAAAAAAATAGTTTATTGGGTGTAGTAACGGTAGTATTTTTGCATTATAATCAAATAAACTAAATACGAACGACAATAACGCGTAAAAATCAAGTATTCCGGCTGACTGCGCTGCTGTTCAAACCGCACTGTGAACCGATCATAACAGATGACGTCACAGCGAGTCGCTTCATTCTCGGGCGCGTTTCTGAAACTAATGCACTAAAGTTACTGTATCTTCGTCATTTTTAGTCCGATTTAAATAATTTTTTCACAGTATTTACTGGTTTTTTTGTCGCCATAAGTCTGCATACCACACAAAAAACATGACTTATCCTCATTGTCAAATCTCATATATTGTCCGTTTAGCGATTGCGTTTGCGATTATCAAAAGAAATCTTGTGGGTGATTTTGTAACACATCGGCAATCGGCTATCGTATACCGGGTGTAACAGAATACCGCAATATGGGTCATCGCAGTGGGGCCACGAGTCCGTAGCGTAATATTTAAGGTTGTTGATTAACAAAAAAAATGTTTTATGACTATTCTTTGTATTTTTATTATATGCCTACTTTCGATTCAATACGCTGAACTGTTAAGAGTATTAAATCGAAAGTAGGCATATAATAAAAATACAAAGAATAGTCATAAAACATTTCTTTTGTTAATCAACAACCTTAAATATTATTGCGGTATTCCGTTACACCCGGTAGATTTGATAATTTTGTTTGATTTAAACTGATTTTTACTATGTTTAGAATTTTGTAACGTCGTCATCTGAGTTGTCTTGGGTATATTTGTTGAATAAATCAACCAATACTTATACCTAATGAACATAATCCCGCTTTTTTCAATAAGTCGTCCAGTCTAATAGCGATTGCCGATCAATCGATGAGTTACAAAATCACCACCCTTGTCTAAGGGGGCATGTAGCGTGCACTCATTTTGCGACACAAGCTCCAAATGCCGAACCGCTGTAGTATAGCAAGCTTATTCACGATCAAGCGTGCAAGTGCACGATCACTATGACGTACCTACAACAGCGTTCCCCCCTAGACAAGACGCATTTCGATAATCGCAATCGCATTCGCTACAAGGAAAATGAATGCGATTTGACATAAGCCCTCGCTTAACGTTCGAGCGCAATTGTCAAATCTCATACATTGTCCATTTAGCGATTGCGATAGCGATTATCAAAAGACATCTTGTCTAGGGGGGCTGGCTGTACGTCCCGCTAAGGTTAATTTGCGGGGGCGCCCGCTGGATGAAAAGAAAAATTCATCGTGCATATCCAGCTAAATGGATGGTGATTATGGCGTTGGTACACAAACAAAAAAGTGAAACATTGCGATATTCTCTCCATTTCTGTTTTATAATGCCGTAGCTCCACATGCGCCTATCGTCCCGAAGCGTCGTGCTATGGCGAGATACACACAGATGGGACCAGTCATATTCAGCTATCGTCGCGAATATTCGGACTCCGTACATGCGTTATCGGGCGTGTAGCGCTAACTATTCACGTTGCGTGGTCACACTAGCGTTGTTCATTTCGACGGTTGCTTTCATTTTTTAAAGACGTGTGCGAATGACTATAGAGATAAAACTAAGGATGGATAAATGCATCATATAATTATTAGCACACATTTAGAAATAAAGAAATTCGTCGTCTATAATTAAACGTCTAGAAATTTCGGCCATCTTGGTTTATTGCACGATTATTGGACGATAGTTCGTGCAAAATGACGAAGCCGCTAATGGGACCATAGTACTTATATACGCGATAATTTTTTAGCGTACAAAACGTCCGAAGCTCCGTCACGAATTGATTCGGGACGATAGGCGCATATGGAGCCAAAGTTATGTTGATGGCTGTACTGCTGTACCTTTGCCCGTCTCAATTTTGAGACAAATAAAAAAAGTGATTTGTTATTTATTTTAAATAGGTTAGAAAATCGTGTAATGAAAAAGGCGGGAAACGTTGAATTAGGCGGGTGTCTTTTCTGGCTTTAAAATTTTATTAATATTTATTAGTAGTTTTTAGGACCAGTTGAGTAGTGTAATCATATCTATTTTGTATATTTATCCATATATATTGTATTCTCTGTTAATTTCAACGGGTTGGTGAGTTAATTTGATTAATTTTAAAATGAACGATCCCCCTGACCCAGGGGGATCTGTACCCAACATTCAACAAGTATTGTCGCCCCAAGTTGCTTATAATGTTACTCTAACAAGCCATGGTGACTCTAGTGTTGATACCGATCAAACAGTCATGGACTGGGCAGCTACATCAAATAGGAAAAGGAGTAAATCTTGTAAAATTTGTAAGCATTGTAATAAGAAAAAGAGGAAAAATAAAATGGCGGGCAAAAGTGATGGGTGCCTCTGTGAAGAATCTATTAATATTTGTGATAAAATTACTAATTCTGTTAATACTGACAAGCCATCTCCTTCACTGCCAAGTGGTTTAGGTCAGCCTCAGCCTGATACAGCTTCATCAATTAGTAGAAAATCTTATGAAGCACATGATTTACCACCTTTTATAGTACATGTCCAGCGTGAACAAACAGCCTTTAACGACCCCATTACACTTCATCCTGTTAACTTTGGCTATTTCCTTAAAAACCATAAATTTTCTTCAATTGTTGAGGGCAGTGTAAAAAAAATAGGCAGAAACCGAATCGTTTTATCCTTTAATAAATTTGAAGCTGCAAACAATTTCATCAATGATAAAAGATTACAAGACAACAATTATAAAGCATTTGTTCCAACTTCCAATATAACGAGAATGGGTCTTGTTCGTGGGGTTCCGCAGGACTGGACTCCTGAGGAAATAAAAGAAAAAATCACTGTTCCTGTGGGTTGTGGGGAAATCATTAAAATTAGACGAATTAATCACAAAGTTTTTATAGATAATGTTGCTACATGGAAACCTACACAGTCTGTAGTAATTACTTTTGATGGCCAGGTTCTTCCGCAACGTGTATTTTTATGCTACAATTCCTTAGTCGTAGAGCGTTATATTTACCCCACAGTCCAATGTTTTAACTGCTGTAGATTTGGACACACTAAGGTACAGTGTAGATCAAAACCTCGCTGCTTTAAGTGTGGCCGAGATCACAGTGGAGATACATGCTCAGTTGAAGAGGAAGGTGCACATTGTTGTAATTGTAATGGTTCTCACTTTGCTACACAACGAATATGCCCAGAATATGAACGTCAAAGACGCATTAAAGTTTCTATGGCTACTGACAATACATCATACTTTGAAGCTGCAAAATTACACCCACCTGTAAACAAATCATATTCTGAAGTATTATTATCCCAACCATCACAATCCTCAAATTTTCAAACCATACCAATAAATCCTACTAATAGTCACACCTCTCAAAACAAACACTCTTATAAAAAAACAATTTATGCAAAACCCAAACAGTTTTTAACTAATCCTAATATGGGATACAATCAGCCTGCACATTTTAACATGATTAAAGATTATGATATGCCTAGCAACACTGGTAATGGTACAGCCCTTAATCACAATCACAATAATATACAAAATTTGACAATTGCAGATATAATTGTACCTTTGATAAATTTTTTAACTCAAATTACTAATACTATACCGTCCAACGCTGCTCCTTTACTTGACATTATTAATAAACTTACAAACCACCATGGACCAGATGGCCAAAGTAGTTCAATGGAACTGCCGGAGCATCACTAGTAAGAAACATGATCTAATTTATTTAATAAATAAGTATAATCCGTTTATTGTTGCTCTTTCAGAAACTTGGTTAAAGTCGGAGGTTAATTTCAAAATTCCAGGTTATTTTTGTTTACGTCAAGATAGAGCAGATGGACATGGAGGCGTAGCTCTATTAATCAAGTGTTCTTACCAATACAGACTTTTGACTTTACCTAATGTTTGTGGAGATTACTCTGCTATTGCTGCAATTGTTAATAATATATGCTTTTTGTCCATTTATGTGCCCCACCCATCTTTATCTGTTCTTAATGAAATTAATAACCTTCTGAGTCAGCTTCCAAAACCCTGTCTAGTTCTTGGTGATTTTAATAGTCATCACCAGTCTTGGGGTAGCTCAATATCAAACACCTATGGAGAGCACTTATTAGACATTCTGGACAAAAACAATTTATGTCTTCTCAACACTGGCCTTCCCACCCGTCTAACAAGTCCCACTGAATGCATAAGCGCTGTAGACCTTTCAATATGTTCACCTAGCCTTGCCACCTCATTGCTCTGGCATCCTCTCACCTCCTCTTTTGGAAGTGATCATTACCCAATAATAATTAAATTTCCATTTGTAACCAAAAGATCTATTGCAAGAAAATCCACACATAAATATAACCTTCACAGCGTAGATTGGACTGTCTATAAAAATAAACTGGAAGAAAGAATTTCTACTTTACCAAGATTACAAAATGTTAATGAAAATCATTGCTCAGAAGCATTAGCCAGGTGCATGATTGAAGTTGCTGATAATGTCTTTCCTGTTAAAAATTCATGTAGGAAACTAATTCCTTCTCCACCATGGTGGGATAAAGATTGCTCTGTAGAAATAAATCGAAGAAAGAAGGCTGAACGCGAATATCGTGATTATATGACAACAGAAAATTTTAATGCCTTATTACGTATAACATCAGATGTAAAAAAAAATTTGAAAAAAAAGAAAGCAGATGCATGGAAAAAATTTTGTACGTCAATCTCCCCTCAAACGCATCCATCAGTGGTCTGGAACAATATTCGTAGATTCCGCTCTGCCTTTGTTCAACCAACAGCCTCTAATTTATCCTTAGATCTTGCAGAACAGTTCATGGACAACTTGGTTCCGATATCAGTTAGGGAGCACATACTACTTTCCCCATACGCCGACAATCACTACTCTAAACTCTCCATTTTCAATACAAGAGCTGAAAGGAATCCTTACATATATTACCGACTCTGCTCCTGGTGAAGACAACATTCCATACTCATTTATTGCAAATCTTGGTGACAAAATACTTAATTACTATTTGCAAATTATTAATTCTGTTATGTTGACAGGAAACATTCCGTTGTCGTGGAGGCAGCAAATAGTATTGCCATTACTAAAACCGAATAAATCGCCTGCGGCCGCAACATCGTATCGTCCTATTATTCTTTCTACAGTCTTAGTTAAAATAGCTGAACACTTAGTTAAAAACAGATTAGAGTGGTTTATTGAGAACAAGAATCTTTTAGCTAATACTCAATATGGTTTCAGACGTGGTAGAAGTACAACAGATTGTGTTGCTCTTTTGATATCTGATATTCGAATTGCATTCTCCGATAACAAAGCAGTAGGAGCTGTCTTCATTGATATCAAATCAGCATATGATAACGTGAATTTATCTATCTTACACCATAAATTAGTTGCTTTAAATATTCCTGTATTGTTAACAAATTTTATAATAAATTTATTCTCGGAAAGATTTTTATCTCTATCTATAGATGATACAAAAATAGAAAGAACAATAAATAAAGGCCTACCTCAAGGATCTGTTCTTAGCCCATTGCTTTACAACTTATTTACTTATGACCTTGAACATTCTGTAGAAGATTCTTGCTCTGTTATTCAATATGCTGATGATATTGTATTATATTTCAGCGACTATTCTGTCACCAATATTTGTAATAATTTAAATAATTCCTTGATTTTACTCAAAAAATGGCTAGATAATAATGGTTTAGAGCTATCCACTTCCAAGTCACTCGTAGTATTGTTTTCGAGAATGAGAATACAGCCTGTCATTAACTTATATTATGGTGATAACTGCCTCCCGCAGAAAACGGAAGCTAAATATCTAGGCGTTATTCTTGATGCAAAACTTACAGGCACCTCTCATTGTGAGTACATTTCTGCGAAATGTGAAAGAAATATAAATATTTTAAGATGCCTTGCCGGTGTTTGGTGGGGTGGCCATCCAGCTTCCTTGAGGCTGCTTTACATTGCTCTGGTAAGAAGCGTTTTAGATTATGGAACCTTCCTATTAGAGCCAGGTAATGCTAACGCTTTTCGGAAGTTGGATGGAATCCAATCAAGGGCCTTAAGAATTGTTACTGGCGCCATGAAGTCTAGCCCCACAATTGCTCTACAGGTTGAATGCATTGACCCTCCACTACACCTGCGCCGACAATATTTAGCAAACCGATTTTTTTATAAGGCTATTCAATTCACAAATAATGCAATTATAGTAAAACTAAAAATTTTATCTGAAAAAGTAATAACATCAAATTATTGGTCCCATAAAGATATTCCGCCGTTAATAAAAAGTTTAAAGAATTTCAAAATAGAAAATATGCCAACACATCAATTTCATTTAGATCCCATTTATAACACTGACTATGAATCTCTGTTGATTATTCCTAATATAATTTATAATCTGCACATTGATGATAAAACCAATGCAAATGTTTATTTTAATTCAGTTGTAAATGAGACATGGCATCAGTGGCACAAAATATACACAGACGCATCTAAAACTAAATCTCAAGATGTTGGCGTAGGAGTTTTTCACAGCAACTATAAAATTCAGCAGAAAATACGACTACCTCCACAAACTTCTGTTTTTACTGGGGAGTGTCTTGGTATATATAAAGCTGTAGAATATATTAAGATAGCTAAACTAAAAAAAACTATAATCTTTACAGACTCATTAAGTGCACTATACGCCTTAGCCAAATTCCCGTTGAAATCAAAAAATTACCCTCTAATTCTTAAAATACGCGAAATGCTTCATTTATGTTTAATACAAGGATATTCGGTTTCTTTTGCCTGGGTGCCCAGTCATTGCGGTATCACTGGTAATGAATTTGCTGATCATCTTGCCAAAGATGCAGTGAAGTGTGGTGATCTATATTATTACAAAAACTTTTCATATGACTTAATAAGCCTATCGAATATAGAACTTAAAGACTGCTGGACAAAGTTATGGATAGATGGTGATAAATCAAAGGCTAACTACTATCGTAGAATACAACCAACAATTTTTACTAAACCTTGGTTCTCGAAACTAAAATTTAGTAAAAAAATTACATCAATTTTAATCCGAATGCGCCTCGGGCACACTTGTACTCCTGATCGCCTAGCAAGATATGGGATAATAGATGAGCCTACATGTGAATGTGGTGAGGCTGAGGCTGACATAAACCACATTTTCTTTTCTTGCCCTAAATTCGATAGATGCTCCTTTTTCGAATCACTGATTGATGCAAACATTCCTTTTCCTACTTCCATTCCTGCTCTCTTACATGACCTAAACTCCAATATATATACACTTTTATCTAAATTTATTCGGAAAAATGATATAAAAATTTAATATATTTTAATAAAACTGCAATATCTATTTATTTATTTTTAACACATAATTATACCTTCCTAACTACTCACCTGCAGTCCCTTTCCAAATTCCGTTCCCTTTTTCTAAATTTTCTCTGATTTGTAATCCGTTTCCTACCTTTAACTATTACCCACGTAACCCATAACAAAAACCATACCTACCTACCCTAAGTTTCGATTATTATCGATAAATCTTCATCGAATCGCTTTCACTCCATAATCGAAGATAACTCGCATATGGCAAATGGCAACACCAGCCTTCACGCCAAAAAAAAAGAAGAAGAAGAAGAAATCGTGTAATTTTATTTGCATTACAAGTACATATTTTTTGTAAGAATTTGTTGGTATAACATACCTTTAAATTGCTTTTACTCGATCTTCATATTCCAAGCATTCGTACAGACTAATCGTAGAGTAGACTAATACATTCGGAAATGGTGAGTAAACAAAGTATGGGGTTTTTTTTATGGTATTCCCTGACTTTCTTGGTACAAATCTATAGAGTGCTTCGCGGACTTTCTTTTACTTCCCTCAACCCTTTGAATATTATGTACGAGAATCACCAGTGATTGTGGCACTGAGGGAGGTACAGTGGGCGCCAAGTTTATAATTTTACATTTGCACTAAGAAAAAGTCTAAGCGTATAACTTGATGTGGCGCCCACTGTACCAAAGATCATTATTATTTTAATTATTGTGTGATCCCATACATCCTTTGATATATTACCTTTAAAATGTCAAGTTTACCTCAGTCTACACTACCTAAAAGACGTACATTTATTGTGATAATTACCAGGGGGGTTATTGTCTAAGAAAAAAATTATCGCGACCGCTTTCAATTTGACAGTCGCAGACCATCCATCACTTCTTTATTAAAGGAAGTCAGTGCAGAGTCCGGTATTCACGGCGCAATGGTTGTCAAATTAAAGGCGATCGTGATAGATTTTTTCTTAGAACAATAACCCCCTGTTACCAGTAATAGAGAAATGAAGTGAAATATAGAAATGCTAACTATATACTAAATGTATTTACTTATAAACACTGTTGCCACAGGGTAAACAACGGAAAACAAGAAAAATCGTAGAAAAACGATTTGCCCAGATGAAAAAAATGATCAACCCTAGGGATAGCCGAATTAAAGCTAGCGAAAGAAAAGAGCCAAAGAGGAAACAAATAGACCCACATGAACTAAAAATACGAGAAGTGCCACAAGCGAGTTCAGCTCTGTTTTTCCAATATAATACACAGTTGGGTCCTCCATACCACATACTTATAGACACAAATTTTATTAATTTCTCTATTAAGAATAAACTTGACATAGTGCAGAATATGATGGATTGTTTATATGCTAAATGTATTCCCTACATAACAGACTGTGTATTGGGTGAATTAGAGAAGCTAGGTAGAAAGTACCGTGTAGCATTGAGAATAATTAAAGATCCTCGCTTTGAAAGAATTGCTTGTCTACACAAAGGTACCTATGCTGATGATTGTATTGTACAGAGGGTCACTCAACATAAATGTTATATAGTAGCTACTAATGATAAGGATTTGAAACGAAGAATAAGGAAGATTCCAGGAGTGCCAATAATGTATGTTGCACAGCACAAATATACTATAGAAAGAATGCCAGATGCTTATGGTGCTCCAAAGGGAGCAATTTAAGTTTGAATAAAAATTAAAATACCACATTTTGTTTTATTTATAAAATTAATTATACATCTTACATTAGTAATAGATTATAATACATCTTACATTAGTAATAGATTCACTTCACATGAGTAGAGAGTATTCCTTAGTTGTACTTTGGACTGCTAATAAAGTAAGTTTGAACTGTCAGAAGTCTCTGTCTGTAAATATGTGAAAACTACTCTACATGTCACTTCTCTATACAGTTGAATTTAAAGCACTAGGTGAACCAACTACATCTATTATCTCACTAAGAGGCTTGGATTCTTCAGTTGTGTTGCATATTGAAGCAGGTATGGTGAGGGTCTGGAAGAATATGTTAGGTATCTTAGATTCATGTATCTATATTAATCTTAACTTCAAAATATAATATTTATTGAGACAAACCTTTCCTGGATTCAGGGCCTCATACTGATGTCTCAATGACTGCAATTCATATTCACATACTCCGAGAGCATTCTTCAAGTCCAGTACCAAAGCTAAGTCTGAACGAAGCTCATTGAAATGCTTACATACAGCGTCAGTTGGAGTAGGTGCAATATCTGGAAGCAAAATTTGGAAATGAAAAACAATGTACCTATCTTTTTTCAATTTCGTTAGTCCTCGGGCATTAGTGTAACCTATGCTAAACAATAGTACTAATCACCAGTATTATAGTAATATACCAGTTATTATACAGGGCGTCCCAAAGCATTGCCACATGGACATTACCTTAAATACCATAGATAGAAAATTTATCTGCAAGACTTCATTTTGATTTTAAATACAATCTAAACTGCATTCACAGATTTTTAAATAGTCTGTCTGAATTCTGAATCGGGAATCGAACCTGGTATAATTAAAAAATATCCTGGATTTTTATGATACTGATCGATTAAGTCGATCACAGGAAAAATCCTCTCTAATAAACATGAGGGAGACAACAAATCAAACAGTACTTAATGTACAGTAGGACAAGGCGAAGTACTAACAAATGTGTTTATCTGGCCCATGATTTTGTATGAAGTTATCAGTAATTTTGAATCGGTAGCCTAACATCCTGGATTGGGCACGGCCCACCCGGCCCCCTTCTATATACGCCTATGCTTTCCCTCCATGTGGCATCGCCGTGGGACACTGTATATTAGTAGTAGTATACGTATATTATTACTACTGTGGCATCATAAAATTAAACATCTGGAAGGTTTATAGCAATAAGCAAATAATGATGAAATTTTTTGGGGCAGAAATTCTTCTGCTTGGTTTACTTGGTGGTTGTCGCGGTGTCGCCGTAATAAAATGTTAATAATAATAGTTAAAGCTTTGTGTTGTAATTTCTTGATGGAACTCCATGGTATCTTGTTATTAAAACACTAATTTCACAAGTTCCACTTGAATGTGTGAATTCAAGTGGAACTTGTGAAATTAGTGTTTTAATAACAAGGTTAATAATAATGTTGTATTTCGACAATTAGAAGTACAATAGGTAGCTCATCCCCCTCCGTGGGGACATTTATGAGCTGTGGTGATGAGAAAATTCCTCAGTTGTCGTGTAACGCTTCAATAGTATCGCTTTTTTTAGACAGTTATTGTTGGTTAACCGAATACTAACTAAAACATTTGTCACTATGACTTATCAAGAAATTGTAGTACGAAAAAATTGCACCAGGAAATACGCATTTAAGCGACAAAAGCTGTTTTATTGAAACGATATCACGACGGGACAACGACGTTAAGATTAGCAGAATTAGAACACTGGTGAAGCTCACAAATGGTTGAAATGGTTATATAGAAAATACATATATTCTACAGTTTGAGCATTTAAAAGAATCAAAACGTTATTTCTTTCCTACAAAAAATATATTAAAATATCCTGAGATCAGTCAGTCGTAAGAAAAAAAGTTTTAAACAAAAAATATGTAAAATCGCATGCTTGACAACTTTCATAATGGGTCCCAATGCAGTAGGAGCGATAGGATGCGGGATATTGTAGAAAGTCATTTTTGTGACCTTTGACCTTCAATATCTCAACTGCCTTTCACCCCACCCATTGTGACTTCTGGCACGTTACCTACTTCTTATGTAAAAAAGAAAGGCTCTGCAAATTTACAGCTTGTTACCTCACATTCCGAGGTTGAGCTTTTGGCTTATTTGACTAGACTATGACGCCGCAATGATTGGCAAATTCAAAGCAATCATGACATGGCAATATTCTCCCGGGTTTGTTGATTAATTTTATAATAAATAATAATAATTAACTTTAATTTAAAATTGAGAGTTATTTTGCAATTTTCAAGATCTCCTATTTCCTCTTTGATCTCCTATTTAAATATCTTGAAAATTGCAAACATGTAATTTTAATGCCTACAAAAATGGCCCTTGTAAACATTCATACCTATATTCATCTGTCTTAATTCTTGTTCGATGGCCTTAGTTTTTCTTTGACCCACGCCTGGAGGAAGTTTCATACGTTGTGACCGTAGCCAAACACCGGTGCTACGAGCTTCTGGGAATTTAATCCCAGACCATTCGACAGTCTAAAAAGTAGTTTTCATTAAAAAATTTCTTTATTATTGATATGGTAACAAATAAGTTATACCATATTTACAAAATATCAATAAATAGATCACACTTACAACAGCCTCCACAGTGCGTATAGGTCTTTGCTGAGATGCAAGTTTTTTCTTGTGAAGCTTTCTGTCGTGGCGTCTTGCAATGTTTGTTGTTGTGTTGGAAGGTGTGTGGCTTTCGGCTGTATTGTTTGCAACTTGGTTGGTCGCTGGTGCGTTTCCGGTGTCTGCTCTGGATATGAGTTTCTGTAAGTCTTGAGTTTTTCTCTCCCTTTCACGCTTTCTTGCCTCTATTTTCTTCAATTCAGTGAGGAGCATTTGTTCTTCCTCAATCTGTGACAGTAATATGAATGATATATCTCGATAATAAGCAAGCACCTTCATTCATCATAGGTACTTACAATTATTCTTCTATACAAAATGACGAAAAAAAGTTAGTTGTGATTTTTTTATTTACCTACCTATTTTGTTAAGCCACAGCTTATTTTTCCACAGAAAAAATTACATTACCTAGTTGCTGAAAAATAGCGTGAGGTTGTCACAGGCTAATGTCATTCCCATACATTTTTTCTGTCGAAAGACTGAAGAAAAAAAGTAATGGAGATGACATTAGTTATGGAAAAAATATTGAGTTTGTCATGAGCCAATGTCATTGTCATACATTTTTTCATTTGTCTAAAGCCGGCTTTTGACTATGGGATATAATGTAATATATATTACATTTTGAGATATAATATTTTATCGCTTGCCATACTTTTTTACGAGACCGTTCTCACTGTGCTATAATATATATTACACCCCAAACTGTAAATATTTTTTCGCCCTATATTTGAAGGCGATATATTTTACCTCACGTTCCCGCACACCGCACCTCTGCCCCTGCCTCGCCTTCATTTCGAATCGTGACGGTCATGCGCACGTACTTACATAGCTGTCCGCGTGTTATGATTTTTGGGTATTTTGGTTCGCAATCTTTTCTTTACGTATTTACCACGTATTTACCTATTTACGTATTTATCCCTATAATGGAACATTTTATAGAAAGTGTTAGGTTTACGACTAATCTTGAAGAGTATAAAATGAATGAAATTAAGGATGCTGCATGGAGAAACGTAATAAGAAATTCACTATAATCTTTTCTTAAGGCCTTACTAATAACCTTTGTATACGCCTGATTTAGTTAAACAGTGTTTTGTCACGTTCACTCGAATGACATTTCAAATTCGAACAAAAGAGACAAAACACTACTTAACTATACAAGGTTTATACAATGGTTATTAGTAAGGCCTTTAGTCTATTAAGATTCGATATCCAGAATCGACGTTTATTGTATTTTTTCTAAATAATGAGACATGTAAATCGAATACTGCATCATTTTCGTCTGATGAACTATCGAAAGTATCTAGCAAAACAATTTCCATATTATCCATTTAATAACGAGAGGTCAACCGTTTCAATAAAAGACGTTATGATGTAAGGATCATAGAAGCTGAACTATTCTAAAAAATATATCTGATAGTGAGAACAGCAAACCCGGGATGTAATATATAGCTGAACATGTAATATATATTACATCCTATAGTCAAAAGCCGGCTTTACAGTTTGGGGTGTAATATATATTATAGCACAGTGAGAACGGTCTCGTAAAAAAGTATGGCAAGCGATAAAATATTATATCTCAAAATGTAATATATATTACATTACATCCCATAGTCAAAAGCAGGCTTCAGGCTTGTCCAAGGCTAAATTTCATTAAATTTTGTGGTTGTGGATAACATATAAGACGGACAGAGGCATTATAATTATAGGGTTAGATAGCACGACAGTACAGCTTGGCAAAAATGAGTTGGATGCGGTGACAGATGGATCTAAAAAGCGATTTCCGTAGTAAAACTTGTTTCACAACTAGATAGAGTATTAATGTTACTGTTGTTACTTAATTTTCCAAATGTTATTTAAAAATTACTTAACTAATTTGACATTGATTTTCGTGTTTTTATGCGAAACTGCAGGCCAATTATGGATCTTTCATCGTATGACATGGTATAAATTTGAGAAAAAGAAGTCATGAAATGCTGTATTTCGTATTATAAGATCTCCAATGATATCATCACTATGGCATAAATTCAATGGTGTCATCATTAAATAATGAACAAATGATCAAAAATCTGACCGGAAATAGTATTTTTCGTCTTGCAATATGATATCATTTGCAAAACCATGAGATCGGTAATAGGCCCTCTGTACCTACTTGTGTTGCCCTCATTTTTTCCCAACTCTTTTTTGCCAAGCTGTAATACAATAATCTGTGACACATCATTTGATCGTTTAAATGAGCAGTCCGACTGGAGAACTACTTTCACATCACAGAAAACCGCCGCTACATATTTTTATTGCAGTAAGTTGGCAAACAAGCAAAATGCCCACCTGATGGTAAGTGGTAACAGTCACTTATAATACATGTGTCTCCTGTGAGATTCACAACAAAACTGCAACCCCCACAAGAACCACACTTTACGTTGCCAACTTTGTGACACCAGATGTTAAGTCACGGTTACCCAGTAATTTCACTGCCATATCTTACCCTTCACACCCGAACACAACAATGCAAGCACTGTTGCTTTGCAGTAGAAATAGGTAAGACGGAATGGAAAGCTCTTTGTGTTGGTCACAAGTGTAACGGTGTAGCAGGTGGGACGCAGTGGTGCACTCATGTTTCACCTCGTTACACAAGGGTTAAAAGGCGCCGCTTAACTAGGCAGTGAGCTATATGTTTTCGGTAATAGATTGTATACAATACTGGAATAGTGAGACAATTTTATACCTGTTCTTGTGTTCTATCGAATAATCTCCTTAATTGTTCCTTCCTTTTTCTCTCATGTTCAGCATCATATTGATAGCTGCGTTTTTCTCCATTTACTGTTGTCACAATATTTGACCAGGGATTTGTTTTTACCTGTTTAATTTCAGAATATGTTACAATTAAATATGTCTGGTAAATATATTTTTTTAAGCACTGTTTGGTAATTTTTACAGTATCTTATATAATGTAAATATACACGGTGTTTCAAAATAACCAATAAATAATCAATTCTTTATCGAAAACTCGTTATTAAAATGTGTTTATACGTAATGTCATAAGCCAGGTCCAGAAATGTGATTGAATTGGACAATTGATACATATAATTTGGACCTGGCCTTAATTTCATAATTAAAGTTAGTGCAAAAACTGAGCAAAGATAACAGAACTATGTGGACTTTTACTCAGAGTTTAAGTTTAGTAATAAATGTTTAGGTTTTATTGATAAATCTTCGTATTTACTGTTGCTCTTTACTATTGATTGAAATACAAGTACTGCTTAAGGGATGTTTAAAATGATATTCATTAAATCCACCCATATGTCAAATTTATATGTTTCCGAGAACCTCTATAAGCCACATGGTGAAGCAGATTATTGTTAATACAAAAATCAGTGTAAAGCAATGAGTATGCAACATGACAAAAATTTTCAATTAAAAGAAAAGTTAACTGAGAGTAAAAGGGGCATATTCTTTGGGTATCAACTAAAAATGTCAACAAATAACTGCCTGCCTGATTAATTAATAATAATAACAATAATATTTCAATTACTGTAAAAATACCCACATAACAAAATGCAAGCATGCAACAACATAAGTGTTAATTATTGTAAACAATGCCACGTGAGATAGGTTAATTGTGCCTTAAAGTGTATCAAGGCAGACATGACTTATGTCTTACTTTACTTAATGCTGAACATATTCCATAATAACGCTCCTTTAAGTCTTCAACGCTTCTGTCTCTGAAAGCTGCTTTATCCCATCTGTCATGGATCACAATGAACCTTAGATCAAAACGTTGGCACAGATCCATTAGGTGGTCAGTTTCAGCCTGAGTCCAGTCTTCAGATTTTAAATATTGATTATATTCAGATTCTGTGTAAGATGGTATTGACACTTGCTAAAAAGATAAAAATAATGAAAAGTAAATGATATATTTTTTTGAAAATGTTGCCCCACACTAGGATTTTCTCCTGTGTCGTGGGTGCAGTTACAAACATAGAATATCACATGCACATACGCCCAGACGGGAACAAATTTCTGTAGGCCATACAAAATATTTGTCCCCAACCTGCGACCCATTGCGCAGTAAGTGATCACTCGACTTCTGTGCTAACCGTGTCGTCAAATAATACAAATTTATCATTATGACGTATTTTGTGGTGGGCTTACATATCATATTAAGTTTACATAATGGCTTTCTGGTGATGGTTACTACTGTTCCTGAGTGAAAAATTGAGGTAACACATTTGACTTCAGGTTGGTGCAAATATAAATGTTATTAGTACTTAATATTTACTTAGGGCTTGATGATTAGTGTGATTGTAAAAAGAATTATTTTTGTCTATAATAAGAGAGTAGCTGCGGATCGTGCTCAGTGGCGTGCAATTGGAGAGGCCTATGTCCAGCAGTGGACGTGTGTGGGCTGATGATGATGATGAATAAATAGGCCATAAAAGCTGTCTAGTCAGTTCATAATAAAAAGCTATTATAAAAGTACAAAAAAAATAGATGAAGCCCAGTTTTGTGATCAGCTATAGTTGGATATGTATTGGCTTGGTCACATTTTTTATTAATTGACATGAGAGTGAGCAATTGTTATTTTCATAATGTAGCATACATTTATACAGGGTGTCCCAAAAAATAGTGTCAAGCGTAAGTCCAGAGTTAGAGCACCTCTTGGAGTACCCGAATCACCCCCATGTATGTTCCGCGATTATTCGTAGTTTTCGAGTAATAATTTTTTTCTGACTTTTTGAAAATTTTGATCCAAAGAACTTAAAAATTTTAAATAAAAAAAAGTAGAACATATTTTAATGTTTTTCTTTTTGCCACTGAATCATCTTTAGTGCTTCTTTTATGTCTAAAATAATCAGCTTCGTAACTTTAGTGGAAATTTAGAAAACAGTAGTGTAAAGTCAAAATTTGAATGTTAGTGAATAATTACTTAAAAATTCATCTTTAAATTAAAAATCTAAACAGGCGAATTCATGGTTTCTAAGTATGTGTAAAAACTTCTCTAGACTCTCTGCTTTCATAATCATTTAAAAAAAGAAGTACTTAATAGGGCTACTTTGGCTTAAATCGGCCATCAAAGACAGGGAGGTGAAAATTTCATAAAATTTACCAAATTCCTATCAGATGATAAAAAAAAATATCTGGTCTTTTTATAATTTCTAAGGTTCAGATTAATTACAATTTAGCAAAAATTAACTACATGAAACCCATATTTAAATATTTTTCTCGCGGATCACATCGGTTGTAGTGTTGGATGTAACCGGTACTTACCTGCTAAAAAATTGCCCGAGTGAGAGGATATGAAAGAGACCGCATTATTGCTATCTCTCTCACTCTCATTGGCGAAATGGATAACTGTAACTGAGGAATGCTATTCTTTGTGACAAGGGGATGAGGCGGGGGGTGTAGTCCGAGCGCCTATTGTGTTCTGGCGCCAGTCGTTTGCCTGCTTTTGTTTGCGCCTTACGTACGATACGCTCATTTGTGATTATTTGACGAACTTTGCTTTCTTTACGGACCTTGAGTGCGATTACGATTTGGTTTTGTGTGTATACGGGATTTTGACAAATTTGGCATTCTTAACGGACTTTTCAAGCTCTTCATTTTGTGATGTCTTTTTCATCGCAAGAATATGCTCTTATGCATTACTTTTATGGATATGCAAGAGGAAATGCTTCTGAAGCAGCCAGGTTGTTCCGGCAGCAAGTACAAAATGGAGGTGTACCTCAGCCTGAAACTTAGCCTGATCATCGCATGATTTTAAGAGTACATAACTCTTACATGGAAGGACGCCTACCAGGTAGAAGATCGGGGCGCCCATCTGAAATGAGTGACCCAGATACTGTCCAATCAGTGGTCGAAGAAGTGGTGAGAGATCCATCAGTTAGTGTAAGAACAATAGAACGTCGAATCGAAATTCCGAAATCACAAGCACATCGCATACTTCATCAAGAGCGTTTTCACCCATATCACATCCAGAAAGTTCAGCAGCTCAAGCCCGCAGACTACCCGAGAAGGGTGGCATTTTGTCAGGAAATGTTACGGTGACAAGCTGAAAACGAAAATTTCTTTAAAAATATTCTATGGACTGATGAATCACATTTTAAGCGATGTGGGGTGTTTAATGCGCATAACTACCATTCGTGGAGCATTGAAAATCCACACCTCACAAGGGTATCTAATTTCCAAGAACAATTTAGTATCAATTTGTGGTCAGGCATCCTAAACGGACAGCTGATTGGTCCGTTCGAACTACCGGACCGACTGAACAGCGAGGTCTTCTTGCAATTTCTACGACGTGATCTCGGCGTCTTATTAGAAGATGTAGACCTATTAACGCGGAGAAATATGATTTTTCAAAACGACGGCGCTCCATGCCATTTTGCTAGAAATGTTAGACAACATTTGTCTGAAACATTTCCAGGCAGATGGATCGGTCGTGGAGGGCCCATTGCGTGGCCGCCACGGTCCCCCGACTTGAACCCCATAGAGTTTTTCGTCTGGGGATACTACAAGGAATTAGTATACGCCAAGGACATTACAAACGTCACAGTGTTAAGAACAAAATTAAGACAAGCGGAAGAAACAATAAAAAACAACAGAATTGCATTTATAAATTTAAAAGAAAACTTTTTTAGACGATGTAGAATATGTATTGAGCACGAAGGTCGTCATTTTGAAAACTTTCTTTAAGCGATCGAATAATAAATACTTTGAAAATTATGTTTTGTTTCATTTATTAAGTTATAATAAACCTTCAAAGGTTATTAAAGATGGCAGCAGGAACAGTTATTTTTGACCTTCAAATAATAAATTTTTAGCTTTTCTACAATCATTTTTGGTTTATTAATAAATAATTGGAATTTAAAAAAAAAATTATTCAGAAGTAGAGTTTTATGAAATTTTCACCTTGCTGTCTTTGATGGCCGATTTAAGCCAAAGTAGCCCTATTAAGTACTTTTTTTTTAATTATTATGAAAGCAGAGAGTCTAGAGAAGTTTTTACACATACTTAGAAACCATGAATTCGCCTGTTTAGATTTTTAATTTAAAGATGAATTTTTAAGTAATTATTCACTAACATTCAAATTTTGACTTTACACTACTGTTTTCTAAATTTCCACTAAAGTTACGAAGCTGATTATTTTAGACATAAAAGAAGCACTAAAGATAATTCAGTGGCATAAAGAAAAACATTAAAATATGTTCAACTTTTTTTTATTAAAAATTTTTAAGTTCTTTAGATCGAAATTTTCAGTCAGAAAAAAAATTATTACTCTAAAACTACGAATAATCGCGGAACATACATGGGGGTGATTCGGGTACTCCAAGAGGTGCTCTAACTCTGGACTTTAGCTTGACACTATTTTTTGGGACATCCTGTATAAAGATGACAATTTCTTTATATATTTTTTTGTAGCAAAATACAATTAATTATACTTAAATTTAATTAACAAAATTATTATTTTTCCATTACCCTGGCAACAAACAACCATTTCTTACAAAATTGTATACATAATTGGAACTTTCATTACAGACCTACAGTACTATAAAGAATTATGATTTCAACTCAATAAATTATTATAGGTATTTAAATTTAATATAATAAAAACATAAGTATAAGTGTTACCTTATTAAACTGTGCAAAAGGGTATTCTTTACTTTCATCTGACACCCGTTTCCAGTGATGAAACACAGCATTGTCTTTACGTGCAGGGTTGATAAATGGAGCCCATGTCCATTTTCTTACTTTTCTCATACCCAACTTTGCTTTGGTTTGCTTATAGCCTTTACCTAAAACGTCCAGGTAAGCATGTAATATTTAACTTTATAGCTTGATAGCATTAGCAAAAGACATTTTAGTTTTGGGTACTATTTTATTCTTAGGTAATATGTTGAGTAACAAATGGTGTGTGAGTTTTATATTATTGTATGTGTAGTTTACCTGTATCAGTGGGCATAAGAGGAGGCAAGTCTTTGTTAGAATCATTATAAAGTAAGGCGAACACCTCTCTATGCATGCCTTCCGGTCGTTTTACGGTTTTAGTTGTCACATACTTTTTCTTAGCCTTGTCTCCGTGTAAGATGCTTTCTCTGCTAATTTCTGTTGTCGGTTGTTCAATGTCCATTATATCCAAAATATCTGCCATTTTTGATGTTACAAAACCAACTCTGACGACAATGCTTATAGAATCTTTTGGATGTTGTTTCGATTTGGAAGCTGGAGTATTATACGCCTCTCACTATTAATTAATATATACAAGTATTTTGGAAACAAAATTAACAATTTTGATAAAAATATTGCAAAGTATTCAAGGTATCAAAATAAATAATATTTTTTTACAGACCAATTAAAATTTCATTGAACATAAAAATTATAGTTCTAAATATAGCTAATTTATTCAAAATCTTATTTCTTTGCGCGAAATCACAAATTCAAAACATAGTAAAGTGAGCCACAGACTCACAGAACAATATTATACTCTTTTTTTTTTTTTTTTTGGCTGCTTTACTGGCCTGGATTCAAGTCCTTTAGGCCATGTCTTGTGTGGATATCTTGTTCTTATTTTTAAACAGCATATAATATAAATCCTTTTAATAATTAAATATTTCCAACTGTATTCTTTATATAATTGTATAGTGTAATGTAATATTTTTTGTTGCGAAGAAAATCTTGCAAGCGGCGGGGGACAGGGTTTTGCTCATTTTGATTTTGTGATTCCACTTCAATGTTTTGGTTATCACTGTGGCCTCTGTGGCATAAGTCAATGTCACTTGCCAGGGCTACGTTCCAAAACATCACCCGAGTGCACTCGGTCACCCGAAGTATGTCCTAAAACATATCGGGTGCACTCGAGAGTGTTGGAGTGGCGTGTCCTAAAACGCTACGGAGTGCACTCGATCGAGTAGAATCTCACCCGCATAATATAGCAAGGTGTAATTTCACTCGATTGGATTTGGCGGGAAATTGTGTGTATTTTAAAGTTGTGTGTGATTGTGATTACAAAGATTTCATATTCACACACAATTTGTGCATCTCGGAGAGCGAGGATGCGCTTCGTAACGTCGACAATAAGTTAATTTTAAATTCCAAAGACTAAAGGTATCGTAAGTGACACGATTGTAAAATTGGCCTTCATTTCCGCTGAAGCTAGGTTAGGCCGCGATTTAACAGAATTCATATTCTGTTGGTTTTAGCATTTTCGTAGATGAAACAGAGGAATGTAATCCATGCATTAAAGCGAACGGACGCGCCGATGAATTATATATTTTCTTATTTTTGTATATTTGGTTATGTAAACAAAGCAGACAACACTCTTGCCGTTCTAAAACAACCAACACTCCGACCACCCTAACCGGCCACTCTCCCCCCACCACCTACTCACTCCGGGTGATGTTTTGGAACGTAGCCCAGTACAAGTCGATCGAAAGCAAAAGCATTGCATTTAAAAATTATGTGTTCAATATCACCAACAAATGAGTTACAGTGTGGGCAGATATCACTTCTAATTATATTAAATCTTGCTAGATGGGCAGGGGCTTTATTATGACCAAATCTTAAGCGATTTATAGTGGTAATAAAATCACGGTTGGCTTCCTTATATCGAGTATCAGCATACCACGGCTTAGATGTTATTGAGGATTGTATAGATCCGTACCATTTCCCTTTATTGTTTTCAGTCTGGTCAAGTTGCCAAAAATTTTGCCATGTTTGCATCATATTCTCCTCAATAACACTTTGCATATCTGTGAATGGAACTTTGGTATATAACCTCTTGTCAACTTCATTAATCCCTATTCTTGCAATTGAGTCTGCAGTCTCATTTCCTTTTAGTCCTGCATGAGAACGAACCCACTTGAACTTCACATCTATATTTCTCACTTTCAAGTAGTATAAGGTTTCTCTTATTGTACTAACTATAAAATTCTGACTATATTTCAACTCTAATTTTTCTAAACATTTTAATAAACTTAAAGAATCAGACAATATTATAAACTTGGTGAAATTTTTTACAGATGATATTATATAATGCAAGGCTTTTAAAACTGCATAAGCCTCTGCCGAAAAAATGGAACAATTACTATCTAATAGAAAAATTTGTTGGAAATCATTACCGGGATCAAATAAAGCACTACGAACAGAGTCTTTAGTTTTACTACCATCAGTATACAATGGATGATATTCAGAATTATTATTTAAGTATTCTAAGAGCTCTGTATTGTTATTTACTGGTGATGTACATATCGGAATTTCTATAGTTTTACTATAGTAAGAACCAGTATAACAAGGCCAGTGCACAAAATTTTTATATATATTAGGAAATGTATGAAAGGTATATGAATAGATCTCTACAAGTTTGCAAGATGAGCCTGTCAACAGTGAAGATGCATTATTTACATCATTTACAATATTTATTATACCATGGGTTATTTTACTAACAATGAAATCATTATTGGCAGAAGAAATTAACTTAAGACAAAACCTTTGCGACAGAAGAAGACGTCTCAATGACAATGGCATAATATGAGTTTCAACTTCCATAGCTCTTATGGGAGTTGAGCACATAGCTCCAGAGATGATTCTTAAAGCTCTATTTTGGATTTTATCTAATTTATGTACATGAATACTATTTAAATATGCTAGAAAGCTGTAGTCAAAATGGCTTCGAACTATGCTTTTATATAACAATGCTAATATGTTTGGATCAGCACCCCAAGATACACCAGCTAAGCACCTCATAATGTTAAGTCCTTTTAATGAGTTGGATATAATATAGTCAATATGTTTTTCAAATGTAAGTTTTTTATCTATAATAATTCCAAGGAATTTTTTATACATAACTTCTTTTAAATTTGTATTCCTGTATTTTATTGGAGTATCTGAATTTTCCCTACTTATTGTTAAAGCTGAACTTTTATCAGGGTTGATATCAAGGTGTAATTCATTTTTATAGTAAGAATATATACCTACTAATGCTTTATTAATGTTGTGCTTAGCTGTATCTAAGGTCTTATTTACACTGTACACTACAATATCGTCTGCAAATTGTAGAATATTTACACAGTTATTATTTACATATTTTAATATTTGACTTGTATACAAATTATACAATATCGGAGATAAAATAGAACCTTGCATTGTACCTTTTGATGCGAATACTGGCCCATGCAATATATTGTTATATCTAACATATATTTTCCCATTAGTTAGAAAACTATAGAGCCATTTACAGAGTTTACCTGGAAAACCCAGGTCTAACATTATTTTTACTAAAATTTTTGGCTGTAAATTATCAAAAGCGCCCTGTACATCAAGAAATGCACAGACAGCGTTTAAGTTAAACTCTTTTGCATAACTAAGATCTGAGATGAGACAAGTAAAACTATCAGCACAACTTTTCCCTCGTCTGAATCCAAACTGTATATGGGGCAAAATAGCATTAACTTCAACATAGTACTCTAATCTGATTTTTATAAGATTTTCAAATAATTTAAGATTTGTGATACCGGTGATAAGTAACGGTCTTTATTATTTGACTTTTGAATAGTGTTAGTGGTGCTAGCGATCGTTATCTAAAGAAATTTGCAAGTTATTACGGAGATTATGGGATCGAAACGCAAGCATTCGCGTGACGTCGA
The DNA here is from genome assembly GCA_963935595.1 of Schoenobius gigantellus. Lineage (NCBI taxonomy): Eukaryota > Metazoa > Arthropoda > Insecta > Lepidoptera > Crambidae > Schoenobius > Schoenobius gigantellus. Next base: position 38,924,157 of record OZ012541.1, on the reverse strand, counting down.
GAAGCACAACGATCGTACTGGAGGTAGAAGCGATAGTTCAAACGGAACAGATAAACGCAGGAGTCAGTCTCGTTCATGCACCGAAGGAAAACGTGCAAGAAAGGACAAGCATGGAGGCAAGCGTGAACATGAAGGCCGAAACCGCAGCAAAGGAAGGAAAAGGAGTAGCAGACCTCGACGCAGGCGCACGCCATCAAGTGGCACTTCATCTAGCAGCGACAAAGGTACACCACCGCAGCCGCGAACTCCAAGTAAGGCTAGTAGTCCCTCTATTTTTGTGAATAACGAAACCCAGTTACTTTTTAATGAGTTATTAAAATCGTTAACAACTTCAAAGACACAAGGCAATAAATTTCCGATGTTAGGCAATGTGATTCCCGAATTTGACCCTATGGTCAAAGGTCAAACTATTAATATGTGGCTTAATAAGGTAGATGAATGTGCGAGACTATACAACTGGGGTGATGATCAAGTAATACATTACGCACTTCCAAGGCTAACGGGTGTAGCTCGCACATGGTACCAAGCTTTACCTACCATGGCTTTTTCATGGCCCGAATGGAAAAACAAGCTTATTGATTCCTTTCCTAGTAGTGATGATTACGCAGAATTATTAACTGAAATGATGTCTAAACGCGTGAAATACAACGAATCGTTAGAATTGTACTATTATGAAAAAATTAATTTATTAAATCGCTGTGAAATTTTCGGAAAACGGGCCGTCGATTGTTTGTTGTATGGAATTGATGACCGATCTGTAAGATTGGGTGCCAAGGCAGCTAAATGCCTGGAGCCCGAGCAAGTGTTACGTTATTTTCAATCCATTAAACAACCAAATAGGGATAGTGATAAATCTAAACATAGTTTCGAAAAACGATCATACCCAAGTATTGCAAGTTCTTCTAAAAGTATAACAGTAACTAATAATGACTATAAACCAAAAATGCAAACTTGCTATAACTGTAACGAGCCTGGTCATTATAGTTTCAGATGTAATAAAAAGATTCTAAAATGTACGGTTTGTAATAAATTAGGTCATTTAGCTACGAATTGTCCACGGTTACCTACTGATTCGAAAAAAAATAGTGACACCTCAAATGAAGAGAACGTTATGCAGGTAGACGTAGAAAATTGCAGCAACAGTAAATACTTTATTTCGCTGAAGGTTAATGGTATTATCACCAAGGGGTATGTAGATTTGGGTAGTCAGTGTACCCTAATGCAACATAGCGAAGCCGCTAGATTAGGTGTGACATGGTCAGTGGGTGACCTACCAGTTATGAGAGGATTAGGAAATAATACTATTGTACCGTTAGGGATTGCGTGCATTGATATAGAAATACGTGAAATTAAAGAAAAGGTTGACACTTACATAGTTGAAAATGATGTTATCAAATACCCAGTACTCATAGGACATACTTTCACTGAAAAACCTGGAATAGTTATAACAAAAACCGCCGATTCTCTCATTTTTGAAAAGGAAAATAAACTTAAACTACAATTATTTTTAAAAGAAGATGTAGATATAGAAATAAATGAAATGTCAAAAATCTCAGTTTACTCTAATAGTGATTATTCAGGATCAATTTACGTTAGAGGTTCATTGAGAGGTGAACCCACCAAAGAATTTTACTTATTACCTGGCGAATACAGTTTGAAAAATGGTGTTGGATTATTACTGTTACAGAATCTTAGTGCTAGTTTACTAAAGTTAAGAAAAGAAACATTGATTACTAGAGTCTTTACTATTAAGAGCTTAGATGTTAGTATTGTAGATTTTACTGACCCCGCGACTAATTCGGAACTTAATTATGGCGATCAGTTAACGGGTCACGAAATAATTAGATTAAAGAACTTACTTAAAGAATACGCATACCTACTGTTTTTCAAGTAATTTAAAGGATTTAGGTTATACAAATGTGATTCAAATGGAAATTGAATTGAGTGACCAACGACCGGTCGTCTACCGTCCTTATAGACTATCTTTCCCAGAACGCGAATTAGTACGTTCTATGATACAAGAGATGATAGACGCCGACATTGTGTGTGAGTCTAACTCACCTTATGCCAGTCCTATACTTTTAGTGCGGAAAAAGACTGGCGAAAAGAGACTTTGTATTGATTATAGAGCTTTAAATAATAAAACTCGCAAGGAGCACTATCCACTTCCACTTATTGATGACCAGTTAGATAGACTGGCAGGCAATTCTCTTTTCGTCAGTTTGGATCTCGCATCTGGGTATTATCAAATACCCATAGCAGATTGTTCACAAGAACTAACAGCATTTGTCACACCCGATGGACAATATCAATTTAAACGAATGCCATTTGGTTTGGCAAATGCTCCTTCAATATTTCAAAGAGCAATGAATAAAGTACTGTCTAAGCTCAGATATATAGTTATATACATGGATGATATATTAATTCCTGCTTGTTTATTTGATGAAGGCATGACTCGTTTAGAAGAAGTTTTAAAAATGTTAAGTGAGGCAGGTCTAACTCTTAAATTAAAAAAATGTCATTTCTTTCAAAAAGAATTAGACTTCTTAGGTTTTCACGTTTCTGGGGATGGTATAAGACCAGGTTCCCGCAAAACTCTTGCCATATCTAATTTTCCAATACCACGGAATGTGCACGATGTTAGACGTTTTATTGGACTCGCGAGTTTCTTTAGAAGATTCGTTAAGGACTTTACGCTGATAGCACGTCTCTTGACGGATCTTTTAAAAACTAAATTCGATTGGAAATGGACCGAAGTACATACTAATGCGTTTGATACACTAAAGCAAAAACTAATAGAACGACCTTTATTGGCTTTGTTTGATCCACGATTAAAAACGGAATTGCATACAGATGCATCAAAAATTGGCATTGCAGGCATACTAATGCAACGTGGTAATGACGGCTTGCTTAGACCCGTAGCTTATTACAGTCGCAAAACTACGGAAGACGAACAAAAACGTCATTCATTCGAACTGGAGACCTTGGCGGTTATTGCCTCGTTAAACCGTTTCCGAGTATATTTACTCGGTATAAAATTTAAGATAGTCACCGACTGTAATGCGTTACGGACAACTTTGACAAAGCGGGACCTCATACCTAGGATTGCACGGTGGTGGGTACAGTTTGAGGAGTATGACTGTGAGATCGAATACAAACCAGGAGCACAAATGGCTCATGTAGACGCCCTCAGTCGTGCTCCAATAAGTGAACCCATCACTCAGACTGATACTCATGTAATTGATGTTTTGCAAGTAGAGATTAAGGACTGGATAGCAACAGTTCAAGGTAATGATCAAGAGATAAAACGTATCAGGGACATCTTATTGGATGATGAAACAAAATTTGTAGCTGATGTGAGAAAGAATTATCAAATTAAGGGTGGATATGTGTACCGTATTTTAGATGATGGGATGCGATGGGTAGTACCAAGGGGTGTCAGGTGGCAAGTACTCCGTATGAACCACGACGATGTAGGGCACTTCGGTTTTGATAAGACGTTAAGTAGGCTTAGAGGATCGTTTTGGTTTCCGAAAATGCGCCGTTTCACAAAAAAGTATGTCTCTTCTTGCTTACAATGCGCGCATCACAAAGCACCATCGGGACAGAAGGAAGGGTTCCTTCACCCCATACCAAAAATTGACAAGCCATTTCATACAATACACGCAGATCACCTCGGCCCGTTCGTTCGTTCTAGGAGAGGCAATATATATATTTTAGTCATTGTGGATGCATTTACAAAGTTTGTCAATATACGTGCTGTTAAGGATACTAAAACTTCAACTGCAATTAAAATATTCAAAGAATACTTTAGCTTCTTTGGCGCTCCCACACGGCTCATCACCGATCAAGGTTCATGTTTCACGAGCGCTAGATTTAAGGAATTCACCGAGAAATTAAACATAAAACATATATTGAACGCGGTAGCAACTCCTAGAGCGAACGGTCAGGTCGAACGATTTAACCGCACTATATTGGATGCCTTAAGCACCAAGTGTCACGGCGAAAGTGAAAATTGTTGGGATGAATACATCGGAGATATTCAGTTAGGCATAAATACTACTCTAAACAAGTCCACTGGAAAAAGCCCCTCCGAATTGCTGTTCGGTTGTAAATTGGTCACAATCTCAGAAAATATGCTCGGAAATGTGATAACAGAAACAGCTAGATCGGTAAATGCTGATGAATTAATGCAATTGAGATCTGAAGCTAAGGACAAAATTAATAAGAGTCAGGAATACAGTAAAAAGAGATTTGATAAATGTAGAAAACACCCAAAAACATATAATATAGGAGATCTTATCAGAATTGAACGAACAATAATAGACAAAGAACACATAGGTAAATCAAAAAAGCTTGTGCCAAAGTTTCATGGCCCTTATCGAATTTTAAAAGTTTTATCTAACGACCGATTTTTAGTAGAGGATACACCACTTACTAGGAAAGGAAACAAAAGGTATGAAAATGTAGTAGCCATTGATAAAATTCACCCATGGCTCAATTTTAATGATTATTCTAGTGAAAGTAGCGAAAGTGATAATGAAATTAGTGATAATTAACTAAATAATGTATGATATGAAATTGTAACTATATACTTACATATTATGTACTAAAACTAATTAGATACTGAACTATATTCAGACTCTTGTTAAATACATATATAGATTAGGAAAACAATGCAATAAACCTTGATTATAAGTTGATATCTATATTTGTTAAGAAAACAGGATTATGCTTGTTATTGTAATGGTGATTGTTTACAAAAACTGTATTCATATGCTTAGTGTAAGTCAAGGGACGGACTGTACTGGTAATGTAAAAAAAAAAATGTTTCACGTATGTTATTGAATAGAGTGAATAATTTGATTTGAATTAATAGAAATTTATGAGGTAGTAGTGTCGATAAAGAAAGATGCCTAACAAGATATCGCACAAATGATGGTAAACTGTAATGAATAGGTCAAGATAGCTATAGTTAGATATAAGTAATTGGAACACAGGTTGCGAGCAATCAGTGCAGACTGCGAATGGTATCAAGTAATTGGTATCGCACAGATGATTGCAGATCGTGACAGACTGTGTAAGATCGTTGTAGCAGAAGCAGACTTGAGTTATAGAAACACAGGTCGCGAGCAATCAGTGCATAAATCAAATGGTATCGCACAGATGATTGCAGATCGTGACAGACTGTGCGGAATGGCTTTTAAGAAAAATTAAGGTATAGGAACATAGGTTGCGAGCAATCAGTGCAGACAGCGAATGGTATCAAGTATTTGATATCGCACAGATGATTGCAGATCGCGACAGACTATGTAAGATCGTCTATAGTAGAAGCTAATTAAGTACTATAATAATAATAATTATAATAATGTCAGTGGGGTCTACGCTTGGTCTTCATTCTCTTTTAATAAGTATATTTATTTATAATTAGTTTTTTTTTCTCTCTACACTTAGATATTAAAAGTGAGAGGACTCACTGTCGAAAGGATGGCCGAGTTGTAAGACTAACGTAACCCCCACAACGCATTTAATTAAGATCTGTAACTGCTATCGAGTATCTGTCAATGATATCAGTATTTAGAAACAGGTATAGTACCAGTGACTTACTTCATAAAGTTATTCCTTGCACTGGCAGCACTGACATCGACAGATACTCGTGACCACAGACAAGGAATAGTTCAGTTGGCGCCGAGCATTCGAAGTGTGAACAACGCACGAACAACGTGGATAATTAAATCTCAGTTTATCAATCAACGTGGATAATTAAATCAAAGTAATCATTGTTTCATTTTTGAGTTTGAGGATCGTTCTTACACTCTGTATGAAAATAAATCAAATTGGACTGTGTCGGGTAAACTGCTTGACAAGAAAGTAATGCTTACAGTCTGTAGGGGCACTAGTTCTTCTCCAATTTTCTTCATAAATCTTCGAACCGCAATTATTTCAAATTGTGAAGTTAATTTTGTGTATAGTTCTTTGTTAGAAATATTTGTTGGTACAAACCTTATTACACCGGTCTTTTCTATTTCTCTTGCTGGTATGTAAGCCTTTATAAAATATTTTTCTAAAAATGTATCATTATGAATAAAATTATTAGCCGTGATAGCTTGCTTGAATATAATTGCAATTTTTTTTGCATTAACTCGATGCATGGCCATCACCCCTTTTATTTCCCGCGCAAAAATATTGTTGAGATAAGTAGGGCTTTTATTGCCAATTTTGTCTCCATTCGTGCTTTCGATAAAAACTTTATACTCACTAGTTGGAAGATCTGGATAAAGTCTTTTATACGAAGGTTTAAAAAATGGAATATAGAAGTCCTCACACAATTTTTCCTTTCCCTTTCCCTCCGATTGATATGATCTTTTGCGGGGAGGTTCCCCTACAGGGCTGGGGAGTGAATCCCCACCCATCGTATTTACAATCTTAAAGCCAAGAATTAAAGGTATTAATATGTACAAAAAAACTAAGAAAAACTCGTAAAATCAAAATTAAATGTTCAAGCGAAAATAAATTCGACCACTTTCTTTCAAAGTTCCCGCCAGCAATATTATACTCCTAGCGGAGCACAGCACAGACTACTAGTGACATTTTTTTAGTTCATTTTCCCATTTTGAGAAGGCAAAGGGTACTGTGCTCATACAGCCAATTCTTTGGTCATTCTTTTGTCATTCTTTTCCTTGTATCTTCCGGTGGTATTTTTTTTTAATCTTCATTTTTCTTTTTCTTTTTTCATTCTTCCTTATCTTCTCTTCTTCAATTGTTATAATTTGTGCAAGGCAACAGCCATGTCGTTTGTACAGAATGATATTGTAAGTTATTATAATAGTCAAGGCCAATGAGTCCCAAGTTCTTGTCATAATTTTGTGAACACATTCATTCATTTTAGACTTGATCTTTCCACAGGATCTATAATAGTATATATACACGGTGTATCATAATAACCAATAAATAATTTATCGTTATCTAAAACTAATTATTAAATAGTTTTTCCCATAATGTCATTCAACCCAAAATTTTCATGTATATCATAAGGCGTGTTCGGGTAGCCTGTGGTGGTGTTTTTAGCATTATCAAAATTGGCGTTCATGTAAAGCGTTCGGTTAGAAGGTTATGAAATTTTTGCCATTTTTGCTCCACACCCTAACCGAACGCTACATTATCAATATGTCAAAGTCATAATCTATTATAACCTAAATTTATTTTCAGTTTCCAGATTCTGGATGTATTATGATGTAATAAGTAAGCTCGCTTCATGATTAACGATCATTAATTTCCATAAATAATGAAAATAACATTTATTTCGTTAAAACTTATTCAATCGTGTCAAAAATTTTACGTTTAGTAAACGTCAAAAATCTTAAATGTCAAAAACTTCCACTTTTGATCCTCTGCGATAGCTGGGGCGAAATTGGCAGTTCACAATGCCATTTTTGACATTTTTTCAGCTATCCGAACGGTTGACGTAAACAGATAAAAATGCAACTTTTGTTCACATTTCTTCTAACCGAACGCTCCTTGTGTCAATTTTGTCATTTTTAACAGTTATTTTTGCCACCTCGATGCTATCCGAACGCGCCTATAGTACCTATCATCATCATGTCTATGATTTACATGAAAATTTTGGGTTGAATGATATTACGGGTAAACACAATTTAATAATTAGTTTTAGATAACGATACATTATTTATTGGTTATTATGAAACACCGTGTATATTCTATGGTGATCGATCGGCCGTTGAGTTTCATATAATATCTTTCGTCCCCCTATAAATTACTATAATAGGTCTGCTTCCCTTTATAGTATGTGGATTTTTCCATTTTGGGAAGGCAAAGTGTACTATGCCCACACAGCCAATTCTTCGATTATCACAATATGTCTTGCAGCTTTTGGTGGTAGAGTCTAGTCAATGAAAGCTGATGAACTCGACATTTGCTTTCAGATGCATCCTCAGAATAAGCAAACCAAAGGACATGAAATACCTACAAAAAAGTGTGCCAATAATGTATGGTGATGCTCCAAAATAGCGGAAAAAACTAGGAACGCCGCATCCAGTATTCCACACTTATGTTGTTTTTCTTTATACAATTTATTATAAAAATCAATGAAAAATAAACTAAAATGTACTCACAAACAATGCTTACTGAGTGATATTTTAGCACAACAACACGATGCTTTGTAATGGCGGACTGGACGCAAAATTCATGCCATACGACTCAAGGGGTAAAAGGGAGTCCTTTTAGTGATAAAAAAATAAAAAAAACATATCCCACATTTTTTTTTGTATTTTTTAGTGCCCCTAAAAATCCATATTACAATATTTTTCCGTGGGAGAGCCATGCTTCGGCACGAATGGGCCGGCTCGACCGGATTAATACCATGGCCTCACAGAAGACCGGCGTGAAGCAACGCTTGCGTTGTGTTTCGTCGAGTGAGTGAGGGTACCGGAGGCCCAACCCCCCTACCCCCCCTATGATGGCGCAGTTCAATAGATTGTTACCCCAGGAGGGTACCAACTGCGCTAGCGTTGGAGAATCCCTCTCTGGACGTCCACTTTCAGGACGCAATATATCTGGGCGTGGACGCCTAGGCCGCCCCTCGTATTCTGGGGGGGGCAAAACCGCGCTCAACCATACCTGGGGCAAGAGCAAAACCACGGCATCCCCTGCCAGACTGTCTGTGGACTTCTGCAACATCAGGGGGCTTCACTCCAACCTGAATGCTGTCCACCACCACCTCGAGACAGCAAAGCCGGCCTTGCTCTTTTGACCGAGACGCAGATATCGTCCCCGGCGGACACTTCTTATCTCTCCTACCCTGGGTACGGACTGGAACACCTCTTTGCACCTAAGGCCGGTGTGTGCGTGTACGACAGAGACGATATTTGTTCTCGGCGCCTCAGTTATCTTGAAAGTGGGGACCTCTCCACCTTATGGCTCCGTGTAGACAGCGACGACCATCCCCGCGTCTATTCGTGCCTCTATAGGTCCCATAGCGGTGATACCGAAACTGACCGACTCATCGAGCACGTCCAAATGGCTGCACTCTGTGCAGCAACAGATCCTACTCGCGATTCTTGGCGATTTTAACGCTCACCACACCGAATGGCTCGGTTCAAGCAAAACCGATCATGCGGGGAGATCTGTTCACACCTTCGCTCTTGCATATGGCTTGACGCAACTGGTCACTACGCCCACGCGAATTCCCGATGTGGAGAGTCAGGAACCTTCACTGTTGGATCTTCTGCTGACTTCTCATCCTGATGGCTACCTCATATTTGTCGACGCCCCTCTTGGCTCCTCGGACCACTGCCTTATAAGGAGTACGGTGCCACTCACGTGCTTGCAACGACCTCGAGTTGCACGTAGTCGCCGTGTGTGGCACTACCAAGGTTCCAACCTTGGTTTGGTCAATCCTCCAAAAAGGCTTCTCGCTGGAAACAGGAAACCTACCACGCCTGGGCAAATGCGGTGACGTCTCGGGATGGAAATACCAGCGCCTTAAAAAAGCAGTATAACTATGCCTCCAGATCCTTCAAAAGAGACATTGCAAGAGCGAAGTCGGAGCACATCAGTAGAATTGGCGAGAAACTAGAGCGTCTTCCTTCGGGGACTCGTGCGTTCTGGTCTCTTGCCAAAGCTATTCAGGGAAATTTCTGCACGACATCTTTTCCACCACTGCACAAGGATAACACATTGTTAGCCCATGATGCAAAAGAGAAAGCCGATCTTTTTGGGAAACTCTTTCGTATGGGCTTCCCGAGAAACTATGTGGATGGGTCACCAGTTTTTATTAGACAGAAGCATAAAGGTTTTAATTGATGGTGAATGCTCAGACTCACTGTCTATAAATGCTGGTGTCCCCCAAGGATGTGTGCTATCACCTACACTATTCCTTTTGCATATTAATGATATGCTGCAAATCAGCGGCATTCATTGTTATGCAGATGACAGCACGAAAGATACCTCCTATAACGGCCGTGCGAATATTTCTCGGGTAAACGTCATTGAGTGCCGGAATAAACTTGTGCCTGAAATTGATACATCATTAGAGAAAGTCTCTAACTTAATTTAGTCCGTTTTAACCCTACAAAGACACAGGTTTGCGCGTTCACCGCCAAGAAAATGTCATTTGTCGTATCTCCTCGCTTTCAGAGCATTACCCTATCTGCCTCAGCCAATATTGAGATCCTTGGTGTCGACATATCGAGCGAAGTCCAGTTCCGTGGCCACTTGGAGGGTAAGGCTAAATTAGCCTCTAAGAAGCTTGGTGTGCTCAATAGATCGAGAAGGTATTTCAGTCCAGTGCACCGCCTACAGCTTTACAAGGCGCAGGTTCGGCCTCCTACGGAATACTGTTCTCATCTTTGGGTAGGGGCACCCCAATACCAGTTTCTCCCACTGGACCGCATTCAGCGGAGAGCGACTCGAATTGTCGACTGCCAGGAAATTTCTAATCGGCTTGATACCTTGGCGCTGCGTAGAGATGTCGCCTCACTATGCATCTTCTATCGCATACATTGATTTACTACCAAACGTAGATAACGCACGAACGATCGAAAAGTAGGCCGGTGAAGAACTGCTCAATCGCGACTCGTGCAGTTCCTTTCCATAGTGAGTGATTAGCTGTCGGCACGTAAACATGCCGAAGTGCGCATTCAAAAATTGTGGTAACAATAGCCAGAAACGGCAGAAAAAAGACGGGATTTCATATTTTGCGTGAGTAAACTCATTACACATCTTATCATGTATTCAAATATTCGATTTATACGTAAAAACCATTAAAAAACAATTATTTAAATCATAAATATGTCGCTTCGCGCCAGTGTCAGTACATCACAATCGTCTCGCTCGCACGGGCATCGTATTACGATGTGCTATCTCATTCATGCGTTGGAGCGACAACGCGATAAGCAATTTCAAGCATTATGTTTGAGAGTATAAAGTTGATATTTTCTTGTAGCAATTACTAAAACGTCGTTTGCTCTGTGGCTAGGTATGAAATGATGTAACTTCCCACGGTTGTACTTAAAATAGTTGCCGTAATAATGCAGAATAAGGTTGAATAATATATAGACGGTACTTTCTTTATGGTAATTTTCATTCGGGCGTGCATATTCAAGTATATATCAGCGAGTACAAATGTATAGTCGATTAGGTGACAGATTTCAAGCGCGTTTTTGTATGAAGCGCTCTATCTACGTTTGGTAGTATATCAATGATCGCATATATTACGGGGAATGCTCCGAGGAATTGTTCGGTCTCATACCTGCCGCCTCTTTCCGCCATCGTTCCACGCGACATAAAATCCATGCCCATCACTTTGATGATTGGCAGTCCACAACTGTGCGTTTTTCTCGCAGTTTCCTGCCTCGTACAGTCAAACTTTGGAATGAATTGTCGCCTTCGGTATTTCCTGACCGATACGACCTTCAAACTTTCAAGAAAAGAGCGTATTCCTACCTTAAGGGCCGGCAACGCACTTGTAACTCCTCTGGGGTTGCGGGTGTCCATGGGCGACGGTAATCACTTACCATCAGGTGATACGTTTGCTCGTTTGCCCCCTATCCCATAAAAAAAATATATAAAAAAATGTTTAATTAAAATACATTTTTTTTTACCCTCTGTTGGGAACCTTTTTTTTTACGTTGGGAAATGCGTTACGCATACCTCGCGCTTGGGAAATGCGAGGTTATGTCGGGCTCTCCGCGACCACTGGGGGCAAAGTGCCAGCCAGGGACCGCGGCCTACCGACTAAAACCCAACGATGCCCCCTCAAATACGCCTTGGCACAAGCACGCCCATCACCGCCGCATCCTCCCCGTCATCAGACGAAGAGGATACGCCGAGGAGGAACGCCTAGTGGCCGGACAAGGCCATGGGAACCCTTTCGGACACTTCCATGACCTCGTCAGCGTCTGCTCGCCTACGGCGAGCCCCTCTTGCCTCCACAAAACGGGAAGGTCGGCGATGCTCCTGGACATTAGGAGCATCGACGACTGGCGGTGACCTGTGCAATGCAGGACTCGGGCTTTCCTGGCCCGCGTCCCGCTGGTCACCGTGGAAAGAACCGAGGAAAAGGCAGCACACTCTTCAAGAGTGTGCTGAGTCCTCGGTAGCACCAGCAGCCGCAGCACCAGCAGCCGGCCAAAGCAGCCGTGACCACTAATGATCTGCACCAGATGGTACGTGAGTGATCCGTGCCTTCTTTTCGCCCATGGCTTTAGCACGGGGAGCAATGCCTCTACGGTTCTCCTAAGAGTTCCGGAGGCCGGCTCACTCAGGCTCTCTTGCCATAGGCGAAACATCTCTTCTTGTGCCCCTTCCAGGGCCGCGATCTGCTCCCTTGAGGCTAACCTATGGGTCCCCTCCCTTGCGTCAACCCGCACACGGTAGGCTGCTGCCAGTACGTGTGCCACTAACTCCCACGGGGGAGTTCCGGCGATGGCGCAGGCCGCCGCATGAGACACTGTCCGGTATCCTCTAATGGCTCTCAACGCCATAGCGCGCTGCGCTCGTCACAGTGATGCTACTGCGCGGGCGCTGAGAGCATCAGCCCAGACGGGGGCCCCGTACAGTGCCATGCTGTGCACAGCTCCCGCGTAGAGGCGTCGGCAGCTGGCGCTCGGACCTCCAACGTTAGGGAGGAGGTACCCAAGTGCGTCGGCCGCACCTATTAGTTTGGGCTCCAACGAACGGAAGTGTTCGTTGAAGCCCCACCTACCATCTATGGTGAGCCCCAGGTATTTGAGGTGGGGCCTCAATGGAATGATCTCACCGCCCACCGTGATGGATGTTCCAGCGGGGGGCTTCCTGCGAGGCCCATGAAAGGCGATAGCTTCTGTCTTGCTGAGGGCGACCCTTAAGCCTAGTAAGCGTATGCGGTCAATGAGCAGCGTGCTCGACACCGAAGCAAGGCGAGCGGCATCAGCCAGACTGGCCCCCCTTGCTGTGATGAGGGTGTCATCAGCATAGCAAAGGAGGTGCACTCCTGTCGGAAGGGCACCTCTGAGGAGCCAGTCGTATCCGACGTTCCAGAGCAGGGGCCCGAGAACAGATCCCTGTGGAATGCCGCGGCACATAGGATGGCGCACAACACGTCCGCCACTATTAGAGCAGGAGGATCAAAGGAGAAAAAAGTGTCCGGACCCAAAGCCCCCCCATACCTACGCCAATGGTTTCGATTTAATTGAAGCCTTATAATAATAGTAAATACTTCAGTTAGGTACATGTAGATTATTTTCGACTAGACTGTGTTGGTAGGTATTATTCTGACTTGATTTAGATTTAATGAAACTACTAAATCATATTTTTTTTTATCAAGAAATAACGAAGTATTATTAAGTACCATTAGAAATTATTGCTGAATTAAATTCTCAAAATGATCCTCTAGTTGTTGTAGGCATTTTGCTGCACGAAAAACTATTTGCTGTCTGGCGCGTCGAATCATGCCAGGGTTTCGCAGGTCTTCAGCGCAACTCAAAATCTTGTCTCGTAGTTCGACTTCTGTGATAGATTCCTAATCTTATGAAATAGTCGAAAGGCGTCATATCTGGTGATCGCGCAGACTACCCAATAGGACCTTGTCGGCCAATCCAATTATCCATTTGTACGAACATTCTGTGCCGTAAAGTTAGCGGCACATCCTCTTATAATAATGGCAGCTCATCACGCAGTAGTGATTCCTTCCCCCCGAACATAGAATTCAACGAAACGGGTCCCCTGATCACGACTCTGATAGAAAAAATTGCGAAGTTAATTGTTCTGCGGTCTCCAGCACCCTGTTTTGATCATAGCTATTTGTTACATACGAGTACAATTGACCTAGAGACGCGATTCATATATAAAATTACAATGCTCCTTATTTTATTATCTGCCAAACTGAAGGTTCAGTTTGTCGGTAGATTAATTGTGTGTGATAATAATAATTGCCAAAATGTGTATTTTGACAGCACTATTGATCATTAAAGATACTCATTTCTCTTCACGACTCTTGCGCCGACCGCCTCAAAATTTGCCAAAAATATTTTTTTGCGGAAGCCAGATCCTGAGATTTTTGAGATAATTTATATCAAATCGTTTATAGGTATTGTAATCGCTTAGTTAACGTCGAAAGTAAAGTGAGAACGAATACGCCCAGGCTTCTTATATACTTCTTACAGATTGTTGCGCCTCATCGACGGTAGATGGCGTTGTAGGCAGACGAATGTATTGTGCAAATGAAGACTAAGTATTAACAGTTGCTGTAACCACAACCTCATTAAAATTCTACTCGATAGGGTTGAGGTGTTTTATTGCGGATAGGAACGCCGCACCAGCTCCAGCATCAGACCCTGGCTACCATAAAGAATCAAAGTACTCGTCAATACGAATCAAATGAGCTCAAACTCGATGGGGTTGTGTCGTTTTATTGCGGAGTTCCTATGGTATGGTAAGATATGATATATCTTCCAAGAACTCCGCAATAACGTTATATAAGAGCGCAAACGTTAGGACGTAAACCCGTTCGGTTTTTTCACGTATCGAACACGAACCGAATACGTATAAGTACGCAAGCGCCCTTATTATAAGCACAATATATTATCGTTCTTTATATTGTGTTATAGGCTTTAGGCAGTGGCGTAACTATACTATCTGAGGCCCGTAGCAAATTCTTTGGATGGGGCCCTCCCAGTAAAATTGATCGACGTCTTTTTGTTTTGAATGTGTTGAAAGCTTACGGTTCTATGAATAAAAATTTTACTCCTTAGAACATCCTTGGATTAAACTGAGGGTTTAGTTATTCCGTGTTATGTCTTATATTGACATATGACAACCGACTTGTGCGGAAACAAGACAAAACATGGAATAATTAATCCGAGGATGATTCAAGAAGTAAAATTTTTCTTAATACAGGCCGTTAAGAGGGCGCAGTACCTACTACTAGCCCCGCCATTCGTTTTTTATTAATTAGCCGCTCACACGTCCTCGGGGGCTGTTTGAGCAATAATAGGGAATATGCGTATCAAATATTTTTTTCTAGATTCTTTATTGTTTTTTACATTATACTTAAAAGGTATTTTTTTATTTAGTTGTTATTTAAACCCAAAAAATATTATATAAAAAGTGAAAATTATGGGAGAGAAATTCAAACTTGCAAAACGCGCCACCATTGGTCGAAACGGAATGTGACGTCAGTGGTCATTCACGTCAATGCCTCAATGGATTTATGGGCGTCGATATTCATGTGTTAGTAGTGTTTGCGAGAATTGTTTAAAACTGTATTCCTGTGTGATTACTTGTGTATATATATTTGTAATCAATCTAGGACGATGACAGAAACTGGTTTTGTCAAAGCACAATCGGATAATCTACCGAAAATAGATGCATTTATTATGTCAGCATATTTTGCATCAAATCTCGATTTTACGAGCGCAGTGATCAAAGGACTGAA
Organism: Schoenobius gigantellus; assembly: GCA_963935595.1. Taxonomy (NCBI): domain Eukaryota; kingdom Metazoa; phylum Arthropoda; class Insecta; order Lepidoptera; family Crambidae; genus Schoenobius; species Schoenobius gigantellus. The sequence goes on along the minus strand of OZ012541.1, from coordinate 38,908,724 downwards.
AGCAGCAAGGTAATTTTTATGTTAAATGGTATATTTAAGTCCAGAACATAGATTTTTATTCATAAATGTTTAAATAATACTTACAACAAAACATAACCTATACTTAAGTATATACATAACCATTTGTCATTAAAATTGTTCCTAAACTCCTAATTTAAGTCTATATAATTATAATTTACACGTTATATTATTTAGTTATATTATTGAAGCTCACTCAAGTATGATATGTTTATATACTTTTTGTCTGGGTGGTTCTGGGAGACATTTCCCAGGGGCACTGCCCTGTGCCACCCACCGCGTCGCAGGTTGCGGATAGCGTAACGGCCTTCAGATATGGAGGCTAGCTGCTTTGGCAGTCGCGGACAATTGGGCGGTCCATCTCGAGGGATGCTGGGATAGCTCATGGCTGAGCTATTCCTATAAAATAGCATGAAACCCAATGACAGAGGATGACAGTGGCGAGTATGAGCCGCCACTTAAATCAAAGCTCGGACCCGGAGAGACCAAATTCGTAAGCCATGGATCGGCAATTGGTCTAGGAGATGCTAACTCCAAAATAAAAATGCACCTACTGCCTTGTAGAGAGATGTTGGAACGTCAAAGGCTAGGGCGTCACCCCGAAATTATGATGTGTGGTGCCTTGGGAAAGCACTACACTATTCTCCTAACCTTTTTTTATGGAAATGAGTGATACTAATGAGAATGTTTTGCCATGCGTCCCGGCTAGCACCCGGCGCTCTCAGGTACCCGGGCTTGAGAGTGACAAATATGTTACCGAAGACTGTGGGGGAGTGGGTACCCAGGCTCCTTCCACAGTAAATGCGACTGGTCTAAAAGAAAGTAATAAGAAGCTTGTACAACAAGCATTTCATCCTAGTTTATTTTTATCCAGACCAAGGAGCATGTCAATGAGCTCCATGGCTGATGTCAACAACCAAAGCCACAGATCCACATGCAATCGGGATGCTTCAACTTCCGGTACCATAAACTTAGTTGAGGATAACGGAAACACTAGCCCACCCACCTGGCAGAGAGTACCGACACTGAGAAGTGCTAAAAGGAAAAAGGTATCTACACCATCCCCCGAGAGGATCACTGTCGAGAACAGATTCAGTCTACTTCCAACTGACCATAGAGAAGATACCGAACCCAGAACATCTAGTAAAATATCTAAACCACCACCAATAATTCTATATGGAATAGAAGATGTTAATAAGCTTACTGAGCTCCTTGAAAGTGTAATCAGCAAAACTGATTTTGTGTATAAAATTGTAAACCAAAACCAACTCCGAATCAGTTGCACTAGTGTAGAGGTATATAAAGCTATCATAGACACTGTTAGGAGCAAAGGTCTAATTGGACATACCTTTAACAGAAAAGATCAACGACCATATAGAATCGTGATAAGAAATCTTCATCATACTACCCCTATCCCCATAATAAAAGAAGATCTTGAGAACACGGGAAACTCTGTAATTGGGGAAATCATTAATGCTAGGTATGGACCTGAAAAGAAACCCACATCCACATTTTTTGCCAACTTAGTCCAAGGTCCTAATAATAAGGCTGTCAAGAACCTAAAGTATATACATCACCAAGCGATCAAAATAGAAGACCCTCGAAAACGCAACTCAGTAGTTCAATGCCAAAGATGTCAGCAGTATGGTCATACCAAAAATTACTGTATGAGACCATATCGGTGCGTGAAATGCGCACAGTCTCATAAAACTTCAGATTGTCCCAAAACTGACCGTAACACTCCAGCCAAATGTGCTCTTTGCTTGGGCGCCCATCCGGCAAACTATAAAGGTTGCGAAGTGTACAGGGAAATATTGACGCGTAAATTTAACAAACAGACTGACCATAAACCTAGAGAAAACGCTAAAACAACATCAAGTAAGACAATGCAAGAACCTCTATCATCCAATAACAGAGATGGACCAAACCAACATACCCGTGATGAGAAAGCTGGGAAAGGACTCAGAGATCGTAAATACAACGAGCGACAAAACTATGCTGATATAGTGAAAACCAAGGAGAGCCACAAAATTGAAAACAACCACTCAACTAATAAAACAATAGAAGATATGCTACTGAAACAAGCAGAAAAGTTTGACGTTATCCTACAACAAATGAGTACATTAATTAGTCTCATAACAACTCTCGTCTCCAAAATATCAAAATGACTTCTTTAAAAATAGCTGCTTGGAACATGGATGGACTTTCCCCAAATAAAAATGAAGTGGAAGTCCTATTACACACACATGATATCGACATATTACTGGTGTCTGAAACACATTTTACGGAAAACAGCAGCATTAGAATCCACAACTATGAAGTTTACGCCACTAACCACCCCGATGGAACCGCACACGCGGGTGCAGCCGTTGTTGTAAAATCTAGACTCAAACATAATGAACTTCCGCAGTTTAGGGAGCCCCACATTCAAGCTACGACTATTAGTATAGACGACCGAAATGGAGCATTCAACGTTAGTGCAATATACTGTCCTCCCAAACATAAAATAACAGCGGAGCAATACGATGAATTCTTCAAAACATTGGGGGTACGTTTTATTGCTGGAGGAGATTGGAATGCTAAAAATCTCCACTGGGGCTCTAGATTGACCAATACTAGAGGAAGGGAACTTAAAAAGAGTCTAGACAAGAACAACCTCACCACGCTCTCAACTGCAGAACCTACCAACTGGCCTAGCGACCCGAACAAATTGCCGGACGTCATAGATTTCTTCATTGTAAAGGGCTTATCTGGACTCTATTACAATATCAATACATGCCTGGATGCATATACCAACCACGTTCCAGTAATATTGACAATAGGAACAACAGTAGTCAGCAGCCAAAAACCAACGAAACTTTATAATCGACGCACAGATTGGCCCTCGTTTCGTGAACTGGTGCATGAAAGGCTTAACCTTAAGACAGCTTTAAAAACAAATTTGGATATTGATACAGCTACAAAAACAATAACTGCAACTATCCAGGAGTGCTGTTGGATGTGTACACCTGAAACGACAGAATACCCACCACGGGGCAAAATCTACTCGGAGGATATTCGGTTGAAGGTTTTGGAAAAGAGGAGACTCCGTCGCGTGTGGCATACAAGTAGACACCCAAGTGACAAGACAGCATTGAACAGAGCGGCCAAGGAATTAAGGAAACTTATAGAGGAGGCGAATGATGCTGCCTTGCAAACTTTTCTTGAAGGTCTCACAGCTACCAAAGCCACAAATTACTCACTCTGGAAAGCATGCAAAAATTTCGATCGACCACTACATCACAAGCCGCCCCTTAGGACACCAGATGCAGGTTGGGCTAGGACGGGCCAGTGTAAGGCAGAAACATTCGCAGAACACCTAAGCCAAGTTTTCAAGACAAATAATGCTGAATCTAACACAGATGGCACGGATATTCACACAATTCTCAATCAGGACTTGCAACTTGATCTTCCTCTGAAACTAGTGACACCAAGAGAGATAATCCGTTACATCAAATGTATGGACAACAAAAAAGCACCGGGATTTGACCTCATTGATAAGAAGGTCCTCGAAGAGTTGCCACGAAAAGCAGTTGTATACCTGACTATGCTATTTAATGCGATCATGAGGGTGGGGCACTTTCCGGACCTGTGGAAGGTTTCACAGGTAATCATGATTCATAAACCTGGTAAATCTCCTCATGATGTCGCTTCATACAGGCCAATTAGCTTGCTACCTACTATGTCCAAACTCTTTGAAAAGTGTCTGCTACATAGATTAAGCGATGCTTTAAGGGAAAAAGCCATCATACCTGAGCATCAATTTGGATTTCGTAAGGAGCACTCCACCATTGAACAGGTTCATAGAGTATGTAGGAAAATCAGAAACTCCTTCGAAAAGAAAGAATACTGCTCGTCGGCCTTTCTTGACATACAGCAGGCTTTTGACAAGGTATGGCATGAGGGATTGTTGTATAAAATCAAGACACTGTTACCTCACACGTTCTTTGCAGTTTTAAAGTCCTACATATCAGATAGAGTATTCCAAGTGAAAGAGGATGAATCTACCTCAAAGTTTTATGACGTACGTGCTGGAGTGCCTCAGGGCTCTGTGCTTGGACCAATCTTGTACACACTATATACTTCAGACTTGCCACAGAGCCCGGGCGTTATGGTTGCAACATTTGCTGATGATACAGCACTCCTAGCTTCTCATAAATGTCCAGTTGAGGCATCCAATATGCTACAGAACAACCTAAATGAAATAGAGAGTTGGCTCTCTAAATGGAGAATTGCAGCTAGTGTCACCAAGTCTGTACAGGTCACATTCACGCTCCGAAAAGAAAACTGTATACCGGTTACCCTAAATGGCTTGCAACTCCCCCACCATGACACAGTCAAGTACCTTGGTATGCATCTGGACCGCAGGCTTACCTGGAAGAAACATATACAAACAAAAAGAGACGAGATCAATTTGAAGTCCAGGAGTCTCCACTGGTTGTTGGGACGAAACTCAAAATTAGCAATTGATAGCAAACTTCTTTTGTATAACACAATGCTCAAGCCGATATGGACATATGGCATACAACTGTGGGGCACTGCTAGTGTCTCCAACTTGATGACCATACAGAGGGTGCAAAACAACATATTGAGACAAATAGCAGATGCACCATGGTTTTTAAAAACATCAGAGCTTCATGTATTCCTTAATGTGCCATCTATTAAGGAAGAAGTTACCTCTAGCTGCTCCAGATACAAAATAAGGCTTCAAAAGCATCCAAACCACCTCGCAGGACAGCTAACAATACCTGAAAGCATTAGTCGTCTGAAAAAAAGACGTGACATCTTCGACAAGGAGAGTCAGCATGATGACTGACTACACATAAATGGGCTGGGCTTCGTTGGGAGTAATGCCTCTACACTACCACACCTTTCATCCCATCTGCTTATAGCCTTAAAGGCTGATTGCAGGATTAAATAATAATAAAAAAAAAAAAAAAAAAAAATACTTTTTGTCAAAAAGAAATAAATACTTACTATATTGCGATTTACCTGAAAAATTTTCTTTTAGTATTTAAGTGCTTGTTTGTTTCAGATCAGCGGCCCAATTCTGCTAATAAGTTATAGCCGAATCGAAACTGAAACTAACTTGCTAACTTTGTTGTAAATAAAAAAATCTAAATTTCGTAAAACCGCAATAGGAATAAGCAAGCTCTTTAGATAAGTTTTTAATGAACTTTTGTACAAGTTATGTTAGTTTTAGACCGAATCATCTACTGCTCAATAGCTAATTCACACTAAGCTGTACATAAATATAGCACACGTTAAATGATCTTTACAACAAAATACAACCGATAATGGAGATACATTTTCCCTTCTCATCATCTTACACCATTTTTTTCGTAATTTCGCATCGCGTGGAATACGAAAAGACACTTTAATACAGTTGCTCAAAATGTAGTATATTGCAGGGCTGTTTATATAACGTCCGGGATGACCACCATCACGCACAAACTATATAGAGATACTACGTATCATCACGCACTAGCGCTTTTTCTTTACCAAATGTCAAATGTCTAGAACGTAGAAAGAATGTCTAGAACGCAATTTAATGAAATTTGGTACACAGATAGCATATAACCATGAATTAAGTATTTATGAGTGAGAATAAGTTTATCCATTGACTAAAAACTGTACAACAAGCAACAACAAGTTAGTTTATTATGGGACTAGATAGACTATAAATAACTAAAGGTGGATGGCATGTTCTTGAAATTTTTGTTACTACAGTTCAGCCTCTGTAATATTAAAATTATGTTTATATTTTAGGTGGTGTCGCCGAACTACACACCACGAACTCTAAAGAGGAAGTGGATGAAAAAAAAAGGAGTTATCTGAGCCCTTAGAGAAAAATCAAGAAGATTATTAAAAAAAGTCGCAAATTTGGAAAACATTTTGGTGGACTTACAATCGAAATTATTTGTTAAATTCGAAGATTGTGAATTGTTATCTACAATAGACACTACTAACAAATACGTTAATGTACATGTGTTATTATAACCATTAACTTTTACTACCTTGCGGTTGAGAGGACAACTATAGTAATAGAATATTATGTCATTATTTTCAAAACGTTATAATTTAAAATTCTCATTATTTCTATCACACGAATTCTCAAAAAACCGACTATGTCTCGTTTGAGAATTAAGTCTCCTTACTATTATCGTTTCTTTCAATTGTTTCGGAGTTCTGTTTGTAGTATTCTGAACCTTTTTGTATCCAGTCACTCGCCTCTACACTTCGAGATACAGGTTAGTTCCTAGTTCGATGGTGGGTGGCTAGTGGCGGGGTACTAACGAATTAATTCTACCGTTCTGTAATTAATAGATTTAATCCTTGATTGAAACGAATCAATAAATAATTTTGAATTATTTTGAATTTTTGAAATTTCGCCCATCGCGGAAAGTAAGAGTGAACACCTCACGGGGTGTTACCCACATAATATTAGATTTCTCTCAAAATATTGATTCTTGTTGGATAAAAATTACCCCATATCTTTTCTCATAGTTTTATCTGTGCCTACACCAAAAATCATCGAAATCGGTTCAGCCGTTTTGGTCTGAAGAGATAACAGATAGTCACTTTCGCATTTATTATATTGGTGGGGGTTATAGAAAAGTGTCTCGCTTGTTGAAAATTCACATCTTCGTTTTTTGCTACACCACTAAGGTGGCAAAAAGGCGCACACACCTGATAGTAAGTGGTTACTGCAGCCTATGGACGCTTGCAACACCGCCGGGAACGCTTGCGCGTTGCCGACACTAATAGTAGATTGTTGCACCAAGCGCTATGTGAGCTATTAATGCCCGCGGATGTTTGATGCACGAACGCTTGCGTGAGGGCATTAATAGCTCACGAGGCGCGTAATCTGCTTTTCTTTCAACTATATCTACATATTAAAAATAAATAAAAAGCTGAAGTTGACTTTAGAAAAACTTATTTATACTTATATGACAAAAAATGTAATTGTTCTTACTAAATTCCTCAAACATTACGTATTACCCGTGGTTCCACCAACATGTCCCACTGGTAGGTCCACGGGTATTTTTTTCCCCGTAGACCTTTTAACCGTGTTCCCACTGCTATGACCCACAGTGGACCCACGGGTAATTCCTCAGATAATTTCTTTCCCCGTAGACCCACTGCACTAGATATGACAATGACGGCGAGTCATAGTGACAAACAAAAGTTTGTGGATTTTCTACCTCGTCTACTACTTTCAAGATTATCTTGAAGGTGGCGACTGATGAGGTGGAAAATCTGTAAAAAAAACTCGCCGTCATATAGGTACACCACAAACCGTACCGTACCGTTACCGTCAATATGAATGTTTGTGGACCAAAATAACACCACTTTCACTGCACAATGTTCACTTGAATACAATTTTTGAATTAAAAGTAAAAGCTAACCGTCGCTAGCTTCATCAAAAGCCACTTAAACCTCTTTGGAAAAATTTCTACTTTTTGTATGAATCTTATTGCGACTTCTTGTTCTATTAGGAAAAAAAACCGGTTTTGAACAGGTCATTAATAACATTCCATACATACATTATTACCCTCGAGTTTTCCAGGGAAGTAATGTATTGGCGCGCTGGTAGCGGTAGTCGCAGTGTGAAAATTACCATGCGTGCCCACAATGGCACGGAGAACACCGGGGGTTTTAGTGGGTCGGCCTAGAACTTTACCGGGCCAGACGGTACACACACGCACGCCTGCCGTCTAGCCAACGGTGGGTACGGAGCGGTTGAGCATTTCCCCCCCGAAAAAAAGGGTAGTAATGTATTACTTAGTGGCCTTTTCTGTTGATTTAAGCGTTAAATTAATGAGTGTAGTTGAAAAAAAACTTTTTATACTCTTCTTTAAGAACCCAATGCTGTAGTCGCTTGAAAAAATCTCGACGTTCATTCTAAATAAAGTACGAGAACATTTTAGTTCTAGGGTGTGAGGGTTAATTTCTTGCCAATGGCGAGCTGTGCCATGGTAGAAAGTGGCCGTGGGCATAATGTTTAACAGCTCCTCAGCAGGCAGAGGTATTTTTTTTTAACTTGGGTGTGTAATACCGTTTGTGAGTAGGGGATCGTTAACGAGTCTCATGGCCCGTTAGTGTACCGCGTTAAAAGGTACAAGTTGATTTTAAATATAAGAAGAAGACAATAAAATAAGCACGCTAAATAAATAAAATGATATTTAACAATTTTTTCTGCCTTTTTTGTAGACATTAGGTGAACGTATTAAAAACTTGCGATTCGGGGTAATTTTTATAAAGAGGGTAACCCTAATCATCCATGTACTTGTATTTTGCTGTCCCTTACTGCGGCACGCTCATCCGCAGTCTATAGTATTATTTGTCTAAGGTCTAGAATCTGACACACATTTTGCTTTTTTCCTTTTTTTTTGTATTGTAAAAGCATGCCTAAAAGCAAAGCATAACAAAAAGCACGGCCGGACCTTGCTTTTAAAAACAAGCAAAGCATAGCACTGCGGTCCCATACAATACTTGTAAAAAGGTTTTTTAACTTCTTCCATGATTTGTATAACAATTAACTGAAATTAAGTCACGAAATAAGTATGTGGGCAACTAAAACCAATGACGTCATCAAAACGCGCGCAAAATGGTGGCGTTTGAACAGCTCAAATTTATTCGATGTTTTAAATTTCACTTTGAACAATAACTTGACTATTTTCAAGCCTATTTATATTTTTTTCTATGTTATAGAGATGTACTTAATTGATTAGTTTATGAAATAAAAAAAATCATACATATTCCCTATTCGGATTATGATTATTCTTATACATTTAATCTATGCCTTAATAGCTCAAAAAATCTGAAATATCTGTATTGAGTAGTTGACTGATGTATTTTTTGAAAAACGTCTTTAATTTATCATAATTAATAAAAAAACGAATGGCGGCGCTAGTAGTAGGTACTGTGTCAAAACGAATCTGGCTTGCGCAAAAAAATCTTTTTTCTACCTACATGGTTAACTGGTAGAAAAATATTTTTTGGCAAATTTTGAGGCGGCGCGCAAGAGTTGTGAAATGAAATAATAAATTGTATGGTATAAAATCTCTTCTCGGGCGTGTGAGAAGAGATGCCTCATTGTGGACAGGAAGGCAGGGTTTAGTGGGTAGTCCCCTGGATGCCCCGGGGGATCACCGGCCCCCCCAACCTGGGGGGGTGAGAGGGACTCGCCTTGGGCGAGTGCGCGCCGACGAGGTTGTGGTAGTTTCCGAAAGGGTTCTCATGACCTCGTCCGGAAGCGGGACGACTCCCGTCGCCGGATCCTATTCGTCTGATGACGGGGAGGATGTGGCGGCGGTTGTCGCGCTCGCGCCAAGGCGCATGTGAGGGCATAGTTGGGTTTTAGTCGGTAGGCCGCGGCATTGCACTCCCTGGTGGACATACCATCCCGCCTGCCAGGGGCCGCGGAGAATCCGACATAACCTTGCGCCTCCCAAGCGCGAGGTATGCGTAACGCATTTCCCAACTTAAAAAAAAAAAAAAAAAAAAGGGTTTAGTGGGTAGGCCCGGCACTCTGTCGGGAGAGCCCCACGCTCGCTCGCCGTCTAGCCAACATTCCATCGCCCTTATTTTTTTTAAATCCATCTATTGCAGTAGTTCTTAACCTTTTAGTGACGAGGAACCATTTTACAAATATCTGTCTAGCCATGGACCACTAACTCTAGACCAACATAGAGATGAATAAAGGGTTGTTTGTTGTATCTATAATATTATTTTTCGTATGGCTTCGCGGACCACTTCGGTTCGGCTGCTTCCAGGGACCACCAGTGGTCCGCGGGCCACCACTGATCTATCGGATGTTGCATTGCAGCTGGCCGCGGAGTAGGGGTAAAGACAAGTGAAAGGCGCTCGGCAAAGCAGCCAAGGCCAATATGGCCTTAATAAATTTTTAGTTAGAACCTACGACCCGAAAAAAGTTTCACTTGCATCGTGGTTATCGTGATATTCATTCTCAATAATTTTCAGTTTTCAGACTTTATCCTGTATACGCGTAATAGTCTACTTTGATGTCAAATATCAAGTTTGTAGGTCATCTGGAAGTAGGTTTGGTTTTTGATCTATAAGTCAGTGAGTCAGTCATAAAAATTCCGGTTTTTAATCGTTAATATATGAATAACTGTTTGAGCTACATATATGATATTTTGGATTCTAAGGCTTGGAGGCTTTAATAAATGTACCAAATTTCATGTATGTGGGTTAAAATAGGTTTCGAGTTGTGACTGGGTCAAAAGTGGCGCGAAATGGTTGAATAGCGGTAAAGTTGGAGGACTTGACTACATGAATAACCTTACAGTTCAGCCCAGCATATTAAAATTATATTGTTTGTTGTTCCTACATAACAGTACATTTTGTACTTGCGTAATTATATGAGATTTTATAAAACTTTTGCAAAATTTTTGGCGTAACTTGAATTTGTCTATTTGAAACGACATCTTAAACAATTCAATTTTGGCGAAAGTGGATCAATGGTAACAAACATTAACTTGGTTTGTTTACAACATGTCAAATCGTCAATCGTCAATGATTACGATATGATATGTCAAATCGTCAATGATTACGATATGATATGTTTAACGGAAACCAATCTTAATGATTCAGTGTATGATTGCGAAATACTAGATAATAGATATAATATATTTCGAAGAGATCGTCACCTAACTACTATACATAAAAAGGAAGGGGGAGGTGAACTATTGGGTATTAGGAAAAATTTAATGTTATTCGTCGCAGTTGTTGGGACAGCGACGTAGAGGACCTATGGATTAGCATATTACTTGATTCTAATTTGAACACATATTTAAATGTTTGTCTTTGTTACCTTCCTCCGGACATCTTTTGCAAGGAGAGGTCAGGTGGATTCTGTTTACACAGATTTCTCTAAAGCCTTCGACAGGGTCGATCATTCATTGCTTTGTCGAAAACTGGAAATGCATGGTGTACACGGAAACTTGCTACGGTGGATTAAATGTTACTTAAACAGACGGAGTCAGTTAGTAGCTCTTAAGGGGGATCACTCAACACCATTCATAATTCCTTCTGGAGTTCCACAAGGATCACATCTCGGCTCATTATTTTTTATTATTTTTATCGATGACCTTGTGAACCAGTTTTCTTGCCCGTGCCTATTATACGCAGATGACTTAAAAATATTCACTTCCATTACTAGCCTTAATGATGCAATTAAACTTCAAAATGATCTTGACTATATATCACACTGGTGTCGAAGTAATAACATGTTGCTTAACGTCGATAAGTGCTTTATCATAACATTTACAAAAAAAATCAATACCATTAAATTCACGTACTCTTTGAATGGTCATGACTTGGCACGTAAATCTGAAATAAAGGACTTGGGAGTTGTTTTCGATAGTGGGCTATGTTTCCGGTCACACTATGATCATATCACATAAGGCATCTCAAGTATTGGGTTTTATCTATAGAGTTACAAAACACTTTAAGAATGTATCATCATACTTAACTCTTTACTCTGCACTAGTTCGTAGTTTATTAGAGTATAATACGGCAATTTGGTCACCTTTTTATCAGGTTCATATTGAAAGAATAGAGGGTATTCAAAAACGTTTTCTCAGGCTCCTTTCCTTCAGGATGAACCTACCACGATCTACTCGTTCTTATGAGGACTAGCTGGCAAGGTTCAGATTGGTGACGTTGAGTGGTCGCAGAAAACAACAAGACTTGAAACTACTATATAAAATCATTCATTCCCAAATTGATTCGCCTTACCTATTGTCTCAGTTAAATATTAATACTTACCACCGTGTTCGCAATTATAAATTGTTCTCACTAAAAGTATATTTAAACAATACATCATATTATAATCCTGTAGCAAGAATGTGTCGCCAGTATGATGAACTTGTCAGAGGTTTCGCGGACATAGACATAGATATTGATATTTTTCACTGCAGTTTTTATAAATTTAAAAATATACTGTATAATAATGTAAAATCATAAATTAAGTCAGTAGCTTTTATGCGTAACTGTAATTTTGTTAATAATTGCTATTTTTTTAAAAAGTAATAATAGTTATATTCTTTCACTTTTTATTGTTGTAAATACTTTGTAGGAGATCTTTTGCTGCACAATATTAGTTAATGCAGAATGTACATATTTTGGGTTTCAACCTTGTTATCAGGTTTTAATTAAGTATTTTATTTATTACTAAATGGCTGTTACCTGTCTTGTACATTGTAATAAATAAATAAATAAATAAATCGTACCGAAATGAAACAATATGATTGATGGAAGATGAATAGCTCGCGGTATAGTCGGTTCTAAGCGAGAACTTACTAAACGTATTCTTTATTCAAGTAAGTATAGACAATGTTTGGGTTGCCATATGTATAAAAAAGTAAATAACTACTGCTGACGTAATTACCATCTAGACCCCCCCACCCCCCATGTCATCAATAATAAACAAAGCAAACACCCCCCTGCTCCTCTATAGTCTTTACAAAACACGTGAACGGCCCCAGGAAACGTAATAAAATACACTTATGTAATGCTTATTTTTTTGATGTAGCAATCTTTTACAAATGCGTCAAACGTTCCTAGCTTCATCGTTCTATCCACGTATACGTAGTCTCTATTTAGTTTGTGGTTCTATCTATCAATCTCTTCATGGCAATAGGGCTGTCCAACGGAGTCTGAAAATGAATGAAACATTAAATTACTTGTAATGTCTTGAAAATTGTATACTGAAAATTACTGTCAGATTATTTTTTGGGCGGAAAATTGCGGTATTAAGTAAACAATACTTATGAGATTTTTTGTTTCGTATAGAGTAGTTAATTTTATGAAAACAACATTCAATCCACTATCTTTGTAGATCTTTTGAAAATTGACAAAAAATAAGCAGACCTTTTGAATCATTTTGATTCTCTTTGAAACGCCTAGCTCATATCGTCAAAGATTTGAAAGAAGAATTAAACGATGGCAATTTAAAAAAAACTTAGAATGAAACTACTTAACTACTACTAATAACTACTACTTTTACCATAATACCAGTAATGGGGATCAAAGAGACAAGAACATTGTACTTGTCTCCTTTTTGTATAGCAAAGAAGCGAAATGCAACAAGTATATTGATCTATTCAGACAGTAAAAGTTTTTTCAGCGAAAAGGTGTGATTTGTACATTTTTTACATAAACATTTATCGCAAGTAGTAGGCAGTATTTACCATTAATCCAGCTACGTTCAACCAGTAGAAGGCGAGTTGGTCCACTTCTCTCACATAGCCCTCGAGCTTAGAGTTAAATATGAACGGTTTTCGAGGACTCGCCAAGAAACTAGCTTGACCGGACCATTGTAGATTAATCACCCATTCCAATTGACCTTCAAAGTGATAAAAGTCGTAATTATGTTTCAGTAACGACACCAGCAAATAAAATTGAAAGGTTTTTATTGGTAGCGAAATGTGTGATGAAATGTGTGTGTGTGTGTGTGTGTAGCGATCGAAAATTAAATCAAACGAGATTTTGGAAGTTATGTCTCTTAAACTATCAGACATATTAAAAAGCAATTATTGCGTGTTATTGAACTTGGAGGTATGTAAAGTAACCTGGAGATGATGCGTTTGTTCCGACCAAGTTATTTCTGAATATGTGAATGTCAATTTAAGACAAACAAATACATAGGTATATGTTGCAAAGATGTATTTAACTTACTCTATGAGCTGAGATATATTAGGTAAATCCAGAGTCGCCAAATTGGCGGTGGCTGATGAGAACATGTTCGGTTGATGCACAGTCCAAGTATCAAGAGTATAAATGTCCCACAATAAGTAGGCCCTAAAGGTAATATGTATGTGCAAATTCGGAGAATCAAAAATAGATTTCAGCTTAGAGGAAAATGGATCAATATTTAAAAAAAATACATTGGAGTCTGATGTGCGTATTCGCTACTATAACTACGAATCTAGGAGAGACTACAATCTGGACGATAAATCGGAAGAAGGTTCATTGCAAATGACTCTAATAAGCGTTTTAGTTTGATCTAAGAGAAGAGACGGCATGGTAAGGTAAGTAGGTGATGTAAGGTATGGTGAGGTACTCGTATATATGGTGAGGAGGCTGAGGTGAATTACACGAGGGATGATATGAAATTCGTGTGAAAAATATCTTACCGGGAGTGTTCGAAACCGCGTCCAGGTTGCCGTTGTATATTATCACCGTGATGTTGGTATTGTTAAGAATTTCCTCAACTGGAAAGCAATAAAAATAATAATTAACAGCAAAATATTATCCCAATACAAGATTTTTGCTCTTTCCTCGTTTTTTTCTATTTCTGTGCAAGTTCCATTTTTCCGGGGTTGAAACAATACAAACTATAAAATTATAAGATTTTTAAGAAAGTACCTTTAGGTTACGTAATACGTTACAAAGATTAAGTGTGATATTCAAATAAGGACTAAAACCCATTTCCACGCCTTTAAGGGTAATATTTTTAAGAACTAAATCATATTATGTTACCCCATTTATAGGGACTTGTACCCATTAAAACCCGATAGTGTCCTGCAACTGCATAACTCAGAAGAGCATTCCGAGGGTCTGATTGGATTTATTCGGAACTACGCGCATTAAGTACTGGCCCTACTTCTACATCTCTTAAGTTTTCTAAATACGAGTATATGTTACAACTACCTTTGTCAAAAGCCGGTACCATAAAAGATGTTCTAAAACTCCGGACAACGTCTTCCCGCTGTGAGTCGAATTTAGGGTTGGAAATCCCCAAGGCAGGTGCTACAGTGTTGTCCATAATTTTTTTCATATTTCCATTGTAATCAGTCGCTCTCCGCAAATGCTTTAATTGTCCAAAGTAATCTGTAATATGTTGAGTTTGAGATGCTAAACAGAAAAAGCAGTCCTCTTCAGTGAATTTCGTCTAAGGGACTAATGTCAACACAAGACTATCAGCGCTGTATATACTTAGAGCAATGCTCTAAGTGTACATATAATGCACAGCTGTCTGCAAAATACAGGTGAAAGTTTTCTGTTATTCAAAGCATAGGTACGTAAATTGTTACCACGCATCATATTAGGAAATAATGCATGTTAATCATTGCAGTATTATTTAGGATAAATCTATAAATGAGTGTGTAATCGTTATACACGAACTAACCTGTTGTACTTTCTCGGCTCATTTTATCCAAAACACGTCCCAAATTGACCGATACAGCGTTGGCGTTTTTATTGACAATTTTTTCTAGTCCCAGGAACTTCTCATACGCTTCTTCATACCGATTTTCTGTGACTGCCCGGTTCACCTCGACCGAAAACTCTTCAATAGCTTCCCGACCTTTGCCATCGATGAGGCCCAGCTCTTCCAAGTAGAACCCTAGCTTCGTTAACACTTTAGCCGGCGAGATAATAGCGCTGCCCAAAACCACACCTTTTAGGTTTGTAGACATGTGTTTGGCCTGGATAATATAAAATTAATAAAATAAATATCATCACGCCTATTCTGTAAGAAAGAGGTGTACAAGCACTCATAATTTAACTTATTGTCACTAACTGGGTAAGCAAGCATTCATTCGGACTTCGACCTGCTATTGAGATATTTCTAAAAAAAAACTCTATAAGCTTTTTTTGACCCACCCGGTGATCTAACCGAAAGGATCTTGGTATAAGCATTGCAAGTTGTGACTAACTAGACTAACGAGGCAGGTTAATATATCTTGACTTGAGTATTTAGTAAGAAGCCATTAGTGATAGTAACATTAATCATAATTTCACTAGAGAACGGTACAAATGCTTCCCACGTGGATCTTCTAACCAATGGGTCCTGCGGCTTTTCACGGCCTTCAACGTTCGCCTGGTATGTGGCCGTTACTCGAGGACCTTTACGCCTCTCAACGGCCATTAGTCCTGTGAATGATGTACCTTGCTCACTCCATTTTTTTGTGTACTGCCAATGACTTAAGTTTTCTACGGATATCAACATTTTGATTCGATTATGTAAAGAAACCTCCCTCCACAGCTCCTTCATTACTTTTAGATCATCTTAAGCCTTTTTTTGAAGCAAATTGCTAGAGGCCAGGTTTCACTCCGTGCTTAAGACTTTTATGTTGAGATACTGTGGTAGATAGGCCCAGACATTGTTGCGTCGCCTCCCGAATGCCACCCAGCCAAATTGCATTTGCTGATTGACCTCTTTCTAAAGGTTGGACTTACCGAACTGGATAAGTTGTATATGGTAATATGAGATTATTTCACAAAAGTATATTCAATGTTAATTAATTTATGATTATGTGTTGGTACAGTATCCGAAAATTTCAAACCACTATAGACGTTCAGAATGAGAGTTTTGCTTAACAAATTAATGAGAGTGTAAAATTAACTTATTTTTTTATTTAGAAATGGCAAGAATCAGGAAACTTTAATAGTCTGTTTAGGACTCCAATGCATGTTAAATATGTGTGTTTTTTTATACATATGTGTGTGTTATTTTGGCAAACAAGCAAACTGTTAACCTGATGGTAAGTCGTAACAGTTGCCTACCTACAATATGTGTACCTATATGTGTACCTAATACCTACAATATGTGTACGTTGGCAACTGGTGACATCACATGTAAAGTGACGGTACCCAGTAATTTCGCTGCCATATCTTACTCTTCAAACCGGAACACAGCAATGTAAGCACTGTTGCTTTGCGGCAGAAATAGGTAAGACGGAGGTATCCAAGCAGACGACCCTGGTACAGAGGTATTACTTACATTTTGAAGTTCAAGCGCAAGGTGAACAGCCATTTGACCGCCATATCCCTGGCCGATGATATACAGCGGTGTGTTGGAATACTCTTGGTTGTCTTCGTAAAATGACTCCAAAAATAGCATGAGATGCTCCGCTGTTATTAATAAATACACAAAAGTATATTACTATTTATTCCTTTTGTATAAAAGTACCTTTATAAAATTAAGAACGAAAGTGATACGTATCTTTACCGAAATTTAAAACAAAAATAATTATATAATAATTATTATGATTAAATATATCGGCGTAATACATAAATAAAAGTTTCGGGGTGTAGAGCGGCGCAATTCTGTGCCGCTCCACAAAGTAGCAGAGCCAAATGGGGAGTCCGGCAACGGACGTGTCACAGGCAGGGGGTCAGCGGGAATAAGGCCTGGCTGTTGTCCCCTTCCCCCTGTCTTGTGACGGACGGAGAGCTGCTGGGGGGGTTTTAGTGGGTAGGCCCGGGCCGTGTACGGTCTGGGGAGTCCCACATATCCTCGTGGTTTGGCTCGACCACGAGGAATGCGTCAATGCATTTTCCCCCCTCCCAAAAAAAAAAAAAAAAAAAAAAATGTTAAACACTGTACACTTATATTGATATACTTAGTTTTAACTCTCCTTTAACTGCAATTTGATTTGTTGGACAGATTTCGCTTGAAAATGTAATAGATTGTCAAACAGACACCTTGATTGATAGGCCTTCTAACCGGGAGGTCCGGGGTTCGATCCTGCCATGTACTAATGTGTTTTTCGTTTTTCGAATTTCATTTACGTTTCTTCGATGCTCATACGTTACTGTGAAGGAAAACACTGTGAGGCATCCTGCATACATCTGCGAAGAATTTCAAAGGTGTAGGTATGTGAAGTCGACTTCCGCACTGAGTCAGCGTGGTTGACTAAGGTGTTTAGACCTTAGTTACCCTAACTTAGGGTAGGCGCGAGCCCCTTGGTGGGACATATTATTAATATGAGCTGTGATGGTGATGATGATGACAAACAGAGACATGTAATTTTTCAAATTCAATATAATAGGTTGGGGAAAAAGTTTCTTCGCATTTTTTAAGAAAATTCAAAACATTTTTTAATATAGTTTATTTACATTTAACTAAAGTATGTAGGTACCATTTTGTTCGATAACTTTTTGCCATCTTGTAGGTAGGGACATGATCCCATTGCTATAGAAATTTTGGGACTTCTGGTCAAAATACCGCGACAAGTGGTTTTGGCAGTTCTCTCGTGATGTTAACCTGACACTGCCTAAAGAATTCTGAAGAGACCGAAACAGGTGGAAATCTGAAGGTGCAAGGTCAGGACTATACGGCGGATGCATTAACACCTCCCAGCCAAACTCTCTTAATTTTTGCTGAGTGGCTAAAGATGTGTGAGGTCTAGCGTTATCATGATGAAAAACCACACCCCTTCTGTTGATTAATTCCGGCCGCTTTCTCTCAACTTCTTGCTTTAATCTCATCAGTTGTTCGCAGTAGAGTTCAGAATCGATGGTCCTGCCTGGTGGTAACAGCTCATAATGAATAATGCCCTTCCAATCCCACCACACACACAGCATCACCTTGTTGCGAGTTAACCCGGGTTTCGCCACAGTCTGTGAAGCCTGACCGGCCTTTGACCACGACCTTTTTCGCACGTTCTTGTCGTACGTGATCCACTTTTCATCACCAGTTATCAGCTTCTTCAAAAATGGTTCGGTTTCATTACGTCGTAATAAAGAATCACAAATGAGTACACGGTTCATTAGGTTTCTTTCAGTGAGCTCGTGAGGTACCCAAATGTCGAGCTTTTTTGTGTACCCAGTTTTTTTCAAATGCGCCAAAACTGTTTTGTGGTCAATTCCCAGTTCTTCAGCTACGTCGTAACTATTGACATGCCGTTCTTGCTCCACTTTTTCAAAAATGGCATCCATTTTATCTGTAATAGGGCAACCAGAGCGACGTGCATCTTTAACATCAAAATTTCCGGATTGAAAACGCTTAAACCAAATTTGTGCTACTCTCACAGACACTGCACTAGGTCCATAAACATCGCAAATTTTTTTCGCGGCTTGCGTTGCATTTTTACCTTTTTTGTAGTAAAATTTTAAAATGTATCGAATTTCTTCATTAGATTCACTCATCTTGGCGGTACGAAAAACAAATGAAAATCACACATTTTCCTAATTTGAATTTGGAATTATGTTCTTTAAAATTTAAACTTTCAATGATACCAAAACCAGCCAGATACAAATAGTATAGCCAAAGAGATTTTATTACAAGTTTATACATACTATAATGCGAAAAGACTTTTTCCCCAACCTAATAGTTTATTCAAATTGGATTATAGTACATAATCACTATTGCACGTCAAAGCTACGCCAATAATTCACAAGTCTACGGCGGGAGACCTTGTACTGGAAAGAACCAGCAAGAAAACCAGCAAGGGCTATTTTTTCTCCATGTATCGTCTCAGAGTCATCAGTTGGATTCTGACCTCAAAACAAAAGTTTGAGCTCAACTTCCATTACAAGATTCGATGTGTCAGTTCTCTGTTACTGTGTCGTTACCAAATACAACAATACTTATTTACATGAATATTTACGATTAAGCAATCATTATAAATACATAAGTATATAAATATTATTAACAACTTCATCAAATAATATAAATAAATGATGGAGACCCGCCATCCTGATGCACACCTCGTGTGAATTAACGGATCGAACACGAACCGAATACGAACCGTATTATACGTATGAGTGCCCAAGCGTCCATACTACACTAGCACGGCCAAACCGGATTAAAACCGAACACGAATCGAATACGAACCGAATACGTATAAGTGCGCAAGCGCCCTAAGAGACTTTTTATATGCGCTTTAAACGAAAGGGCAATACGTGAGTAGTAACACTTTGTGGAACTTTATTGTAAAAAGTTATACATTTCCCCATAAATGAGCCTCTAGTTTTTTGGAGCCTGTACGTTGGAACGACAAGTTTATTTTTATTTCCTGTGTTTAAATGGTGAATTTGGAAATTGGTATCAAAAGTATTATAATTTTTATAGATATAAATCCACTTTTCATAAATGTACTGTCCTGTTAAAGTCAATATCTTAATTTCTCTAAGTTATAAATAGCGCGAACTGCTCTTTTTTGAAGTGCAAAAATACTTTTTATACTAGCAGCTGATCACCACAGTAGTATTCTATATGACACGAGACTGTGGAAATAACTGGGGATTGGAGTCGCTCATGTCCGTACGTTTTACCCTCGAGACCCGGGTGGTGCTAATCGAGTGACCAACTTCTGGTGGTAGGGCTTGAAAACCCGACTGGCTAGCGACCACCGTGCGCATGACGTAAAACCCGACAAGTGGCCATTTTTTGTCCGCGTTTCGGGATCAGCTAGCGCACAGCCAGAGCTTGAGGGGTCGTTGCTGCGATTTGTGTGGTTTGTGTGGGCTTCCGTCGACCCAGTGCCAGGTTGACTGCGTTGACCCTCCGCCCAGGAAGACCCGAAGAAACGGCTGTTCCGCTGGCCGCCCGTGGTATAGTACAGGGGCCCAAGCGGACCTAATCAGTCCGTGAGGCTGCCCCACCATGCCACGCATAATCTCGGGGTGGTCTATCGTGCCGGTTGGTGACCGGACGGTGGGTCCCGGCGGCCACTTCCGGGGGGGTTCGGGGGCCCTTCCGTGCGGAGGGTCAGCGCAAATCAGCTGTCGGCTGTTCCCTGGCGAAACAGGCCTACACAAATTAACTATGCAAAACGCGGCAACAACACCTCAATTTCACGCCTCTCACTCCAAAAATCATGGCAGCGCAAAATAAAAGAACTGGTCGTACAGCGGTGCATTATCCCACCAAATTACCATTATTCGAGGTGGGGCTCGCTAACATCCGCGGGCTCCATTCTAAAATCATGGAGAGGATCCTAAATACCCAGCTGATCCGTTATCTGGAAGGTCACTCGTTACTTAATGACCGACAGTATGGATTTCGTCCTAAACGGTCAACAGGTGACTTTCTAGCGTTCCTTTTGCACAAATGGGGTGAATCTATCGATAAGCGCGGCGAATCGGTGGCTATTAGTCTCGACATCGCCAAAGCTTTTGATAGAGTATGGCACAAGGCTCTTCTTTCCAAGCTTCCGGCATACGGATTACCCGCGCAGTTCTGTACGTGGATTGCCAGCTTCCTCCACGAGCGTAGAATTCGCGTTGTCGTTGACGGCTGCGCTTCGCGGTTCGTGGCAGTGAACGCTGGAGTTTCGCAAGGCTCCGTTCTATCCCCAACATTGTTTCTTCTGCATATCAATGACATGCTTTCCTTGGGAGCTATACATTGCTATGCAGACGACAGTACAGTGCATGGGGGATATCAAGGAAGCTCAGGGGCTGCTCGTGGTGATATTGGTAGGGAGAGGCAGAATCTTATCATTGAGCTCAACAGGACGGTGTACCTCGTCTCCAAATGGGGCTCCAACAATCTTGTTGAGTTCAATGCTAAGAAAACACAGGTGTGCGCGTTTTCGGCGAAAAGGTCACCTTTCCTCCCCCTTCCTTCTCTTCAGGGCACAACCCTTCACATACAGAGCAACATCACCTTGCTCGGAATGAACATTCGATGCGATCTGAACCCCAGAGACTACATCGAATCCGTCATAACTACTGCCTCACGGAAACTCGGTGTCCTGAACAAGGTGCGTAGGTATTTTGCGCCGGACCAACTATGCTTGTTGTATAAAACTCAGGTTAGGTCTTGCGTGGAATATTGCTCGCACCTTTGGGACGGCTCCGCTCAGTACCTGCTCGATGCTCTGGACAGATTGCAGCGTCGCGCTATTCGCATTATTGGCGATGTAGAGGTAACTAACACCCTCGAGCCTCTACAACTTCGTCGTGACATCGCCTCTCTTAGCGCCTTTTACCGAATGTTCCATGGGGAATGCTCTGAGGAGCTCTTTAACCTTATCCCTCCCTCTCCATTTCTTAACAGAAACACGCGTAAGGGCCTTCGGAGTCATCCGTACACCGTGTCCTCCTTCTCACAGCGTACCAAGAAATTCCAAGATTCCTTCTTCTGTCGTTCATCCCACACTTGGAATTCTCTACCTGCGCACGTGTTTCCTCCATCCTACAACATGGGTTCCTTCAAAAGAGGCGTGAAAAAGCATCTTTTGGGCCGGCAAGGTGCGGGCAGGTAGGATAGTCGATGTCGTCCCTACTCTATCTGTCAATTCATTTGGGCCTCTTTCACCGCTTAACATCAGGCGGGAGGAGGTCATTTGCCGGGTCCTACAAAAAAAAAAAACTAAAGTAAATCAACCTTGCCGTTTCAACATCAGTAAGTTGTCTTATTTACTTTACTGCATATGCTGCAGAACTCAGTCTGTTAACTAAGGGCTCAATATGTGGATCCCACTACAAGTGCAAACTCGAATCTAGTGTAATACCTCTCGGCATTTCAACAAGTACCTAACTTGGCCCAATACGAGTTTAAGGTACTTGGAATACCATATAAACTATTAAGGGTATCATGCATTATGTGCATGTTCTTATTCCGTTTGAGGGTAATTGAATTACCATTGTTGATTATACGTTTATATTTATCAGTGCTCTATTCTGAAATTTTCTTAATAAATTCAAATTTATTTTTAACAATAAATTAGATTTCCAAGCACTCCGCATTTTAAACAAGTATCTACCTAACTTGGCCCAATGCGAGTTAATAACATGAAACTTGCCGAATACGCCGGGTACTAACCGAGTTCTGCGCGCATCTCTAGTGTCATTAAAACTTTTCTAAAAAATGTGTTTTCGAAGCTAAATCTACTTGAAGCTTGTCTAACATCTAATGCGAGGGCGTATTCTATAAAATAATAGATATAATAAAAATGGGAAGAATAATATTAGAACGGTGAGTGAGGGTGCATGTGAGGTCATTAGTGGAAGGAAGTGTTCTATCTTAAGAGCCACATATAAGTACTAAAAATGGGTACTAAGATAGTCTTTACGCCAGTTAGTGTGACTGTCAGGAAAAACATTCTTCTGTGTCACACTGATGTGACAGAGAGTAATCTCCCTTAAAATTAAATTGTCCAAGCCTAGTTTGGGCAAAAAGAGCCATCGCGGTCAAAAACTGAACTGATGTCACAGCTTGCACATGAAATCCCTTTTTCTCTATTAGGTATTTCTAATCTTTTTTGACCTAAGTGGATCATAAGTCGGAAAGGTCAAAAAGATAACAATGTCAATGTGTGTGTACATACTATTGTGTTGCCTCTTACATGATTAACAAAAAAGATAGTGAAGAACATCACTTGGCGACTCGCACACAGACTCTATCATTTCATAAAAAAAAGAATAACTATTTCGGTAATAAAAACTAAATCTGATTTGTAACTAGCCTAAAAAAGTAACGAAAGAAGAGAGGTTATTTATGAGGTACTTACTGTTTTTGGCTAGATCCTTTGGAATATTGTTGCCATCGGACACAGTGCTAAAGCCAGAACCCAATGGAGCATCGACAAACAGAAGGTTGTAGTCGTTTATCTGTTCAAAAGCAAATAAATATCATAAAAGACTGGAATTACTGTATCGGAGTTTTACTTTATTAAAATCTAAAGATTATTAATGCAGAATACAGAAGAAAATACTATACCTACTATGCGTACCATACCTGCCGATAGCTAATCGATAGGTGAAGTATTAAGCCTACCCACTAAGTCAATCTCCAAGTCTATTTTGCGTGTACCTACCAGCCACCTCATAGTCAACATACTCACCATGAAAGTCCGTTATTTCATGAATGTCAAAAATTAGTGTATAAATATTGCTCAATAGTTTTTAAAGTTATAACCATAGTTCGGTAAGTATGCTGTACGTAACCTACGCCATATTACCGTGCCTACGCCCAGCATACTTACCTTGGTTTAAGAAAACCAAACAAACTTGATACGTGAAGGAATAGAACTAAAATATTGTACTAACATTTTTTGACAAAGTATTGATTAAATTGGGAATTGACTTTTCTGCTTCTTTTTGTATTTGTTCAATAGATCATTCTATACGAAGATGCTTGTTATCAAACCTTTCACAAAGAAGATGCCAAGCGATTGCATAACTACTCGAGGACACAGTGATGGATTTAATAGCCAACCTAGCCGTGCCCTCAAAATTCTGACTGACTGACTTACCCAGGAATCATTCCGCCTGTTTAGATTGAAATCAAACGGTCCAATCATGCCTAAGTTCGCAGACATACTAGGCGCGAGGCCCACCACTCCGTCCAGCCAGAGTAGGAGTGGTCGTGAAGTTTTGTTCTCCGCCAGCGTGGGGTAGAACCACCAGAACATGTTGCCGCTCCTCCGTATCCTTGTGAACGCAGCCTTGTAGCTGACGCTTCCGAAACCAGTGCCATTTAATTCTGCAAATTGCATACAATGTAGATACAATATTTTGTTAAATAAAACATGTAGTGTACTCGTATCATAATCATAACATGGTCACGTGAACGTTAAAAAAACGTTAATATGTTTAATATTAGTCGGTTTAATGACGACTTTGTTAAGGGTTGTTATGGAATCATCGTAAGTTTCACACTCACAAAAGTTGTTATCTTTTTCCGGAGGTGCCTTTGTGCACGTTTAATGTGCGATGATATTTAGTGGCGCACGAACAGTAGGTACACGTTAACACGTATCAATCAATACATATACAATACAATGTGAATGTGTACTCATTAACAATGTATTTAAATCAAGGAAGTCGTGCCTCGCGGGACCGTCAAACTTACTTTTACTTACGTATGGTTTTATAGCGGTTTATTGGCACCAACAATCCTAATATCAGTCCAATACACACTCCGGCGATAGCAGCTGCGGCAATTGTTCCGAATATAACCGTTTTTCTCATCATTGGTCCACAAAACCAAACTTACACGCCGTAACAAAATGTATAAATCATGAAGAATATTTTTAATTGTAGGTATGTAATGATATACTTATTTATCTGGGTGTGATAAATGGATTATTTATTGATAAAAAATTAATAGAAAGAGAGGACGTAACTATTTAGGAACTATTAGGTAACGAGAATAATGAAGACGTATTACTTGATAATACAATCGATAGATCGCTTGACATAATATCACTATAAATATATGTGTTAATATCCAGTCCAGTTATTGTTTCTTTTAGCATTGAAGGTTCTGCGTTGGTACTGTTATCTATTCTGTGGTTATGGTGTGATTTCCCGTGGGAGCAAAAATATTTTTGCTTGATTTGGTTGGTGGTAGGGCTTCATCATCACAGCTCATATACGTCCCGACCGAGGGGCTCGAGCCTACCCTAAGTTGGGGTGTTTAGGCCTTAGTCAACCACACATACATATGAAATTCGAAAAAGAAAAAAAACACATTGGTACTTGGCAGTATTGAGCCGCGGACTTCCCGAGTAGAAGGTCAGGCGTCGCACCGAGAGAACAGAGATGTAGCAGAAGAATTTCATCTCTGCCTCTGCCACGTTTCACTCTACAACTTTTAGTTTTAGAACGTGGAGAATGTACCAGATTCCTGGCGAGTTTATAAGTTCGCGGGAGAGGGTTATTAGTAGTAACTCTCTCCTGTCAACTTAAACTTGCCAGGAATTTTATAACCATTTGTTCTACCGTTTGTTCTTCTAATAGAACACGACTGGTTTATTACTAGTAATCAAAGCTAGAATACTTAATCCAATAGACTTTTTTGTAAAACACAGAAACTTACTAGATAAGTAAATACAGCTTCCGACAATCTCGGATTGGGAATGTTGACTTCTTTTCAAAACATCATTTATTTTATGTTAATTACCTAAGATACCATAGGTATCAAAATATTAAGCTAAAATATTTCATGTGACGTAAAGAGGTGTAAATGTACAATATTTTCGGAAGTAAAAATAATCAAAAATTGGTTACTTGAGGTCGCGGTCTTCTCTACCATTACCATTTCATCTAGCTACCATTGGTACCTACATGTTCTCTGTACTCAAGAATAAAAAAACGTTAAAAAAACTTTTTAAAAAACACGCTTTTACCAAAAAGACTAAAAAACGATTAAAATTATTTTCATAGAAAATATGAATTTATTGTCAAGACTAAAAACCAAGCGATCTAAAAAGTAGTAAATAAAAAAACGTAAAAAAAAACTTTTTAAAAACACGCTACCAAAGAGACTAAAAACCAAAAAGTTGAAAATAAAATAAGATCACACTTTTAGCAAATCAGGATTTTAAAAATTTTCTTGAGACAACTAGAAATGTAACACAAAAATTTTCTCAAAATTTTAGCGATGTAGTACAAGAACACAATGACTCTAAAAGCGTGGGGCGTAATTTAAAGGATGTATTCCTTAGTTCAACTAAGTTTGTAAGCAAGAGAAGTGTAAAATCTAAAAGCCCCACGCTTTTAGAGTCATTGTGTTCTTGTACTACATCGCTAAAATTTTGAGAAAATTTTTGTTACATTTCTAGTTGTCTCAAGAAAATTTTTAAAATCCTGATTTGCGAAAAGTGTGATCTTATTTTATTTTCAACTTTTTGGTTTTGTCTTTTTGGTAAAAGCGTGTTTTTTAAAAAGTTTTTTTTTACGTTTTTTTATTTACTACTTTTTAGATCGCTTGGTTTTTAGTCTTGACAATAAATTCATATTTTCTATGAAAATGATTTTAATCGTTTTTTAGTCTTTTTGGTAAAAGCGTGTTTTTTAAAAAGTTTTTTTAACGTTTTTTATTTACTACTTTTTAGTAAATCTAAAATTAAAAATTGACATCATTGACATTGGATTTCCTCCCATATAAAATTAGTTTTTATTTAATTGTACTATAACTAAGCATTTTTGTGATTCCAATATGCCAAAATATTGTATTGTCACCGGGAATACATATGTAGAAAAAATTTGTGCTCAATTGGAGCAATAGAAGTGGTCGAAAAATCGATTGCAAGATTTGATCGTGACAAAGAAACCAACAGACAGAGCAACTGAATAAAAAGCGTGTAATAAAAAAAGATAGGCCTACCGATCTACTTTGCACGCGAATACATCACAATTACTGATCTCCCTGCACTTGAAAGCTCTAAGCGAAACCACGTCACATATGTGACATAAGTGACGTAGTTTCGCTTAGAGCGTAAACGACACAGTACGTGAGTGACATAAGTTATGTCACTCACGTACTGTGTCGTTTAAACAATAAGCTAGCGTGTAAGGAACATAATGCTCCTGCGGAGCTAGTGTGTGACAGACTAGTCGCTCAGGGCACATTCCGAAATAGGGATTTGTACAAGACTTACGTATAGTTTCATATTGATCAGAAGACTCCGAGAAACCTACTAGCAATCCTATACTGACTGCTAATAGAACTATAGTTGACACAGTCATTTT
Organism: Schoenobius gigantellus; assembly: GCA_963935595.1. NCBI lineage: Eukaryota > Metazoa > Arthropoda > Insecta > Lepidoptera > Crambidae > Schoenobius > Schoenobius gigantellus. Next base: position 38,881,481 of record OZ012541.1, on the reverse strand, counting down.
TGTTTATAAAATGGAACTTCACTCTCCAACGACTACTGGCAGTGATGCCCTAATCGTAATTATATTGGTAACAAAATATTATCGAAATTCGATAAATTGATTTTCGTAGATAGTAGCTATGTAGTCCATTACAATTGCGGCGAGAGAAAACCGTATCTTTTGATAAGGTTTTATCGTTGGTGATTTGCATTAAATTAACAACAGACATCATACCATAGTTTGCCCCGTGCCTATCGAAAGTAATAAGAACTTACTTAAAAATCTGCAAGAATAGAATTCAGATTGTTTAGTCTTAAAAACCTATCTAATAAAGTCGGTTTTATTTGTCGAAAATTTTTTCGTATGCTAGTGAATTGTGAATCAAATGTTTCTTTTAATGGACAACGGAAAGCCTTCCAAGATTATTTTAATCAATAAAACATTTATGTTGATCCACCATTCATAGTATATTTTGTAACAAGGGAGTAAACAGAGCCAATATATCCCCGCGGTGATTTTAATTAATTAGAGCGTCAGTGGCGCTGTGGACTCGGCACTTGCCTTCCAATCGGGAGGTCCGGGTTCGAGACCGCAATGTACCAGTGTTTTCATTTTTCGAATTTCATATGTACATTTGTCTAGCGCTCCTACGGTGAAGGAAAACATCGTGAGGCAACTTGCATACATCTGCGAAGAAATTCAATGGGGTATGTATGTGAAGTCAATTAATACGCAATGGGTCAGCGTGGTTGACTACAGCCTAATCACCCTAACATAGGGAAGAGGCTCGAGCCTCTTAGTGGGGACTTATACAGGTGGCCCAGAGAGAAATGCACTTTTGAAAATTTCAAGAAAAAATACTGTATAATTTTGTAGAACTTGTATTTATTACAATTTTAAAGATAATTAAATGAAATTTAGTTTTTAAAAATTACATCGTCTAAATGGTGTCCTTGGCGGTTACAGCATTCTTCCAATCTGGCCTCAAAATTTTGGAAAACAACTTTCGTTAGAATTTCCCTTGAAATGGATTCCATTTCTTGCCGAATATTCAGCTTTAGTTGCTGCAGAGTTGTTGGATTATTAGAGTACACTTTGCTTTTTAGGTAGCCCCACAAAAAGAAGTCTGCTGGAGTGAGATCGGGGCTTCTTGGTGGCCAGGAGATGTCACCCCTGCGTGAAATTAACTTTCGTGGGAACATGTCTCTTACTACGGCGATGCTCTCGTTTGATGTGTGACATGTAGCCCCTCTTGCTGGAACCAAGTGTTTCTGTTATAGCCTCGAGATTCTTGTAGCTTTGGAATCAAAAAACTTCTCAGCGTGGCCGTATCTCTGGCTGACGGCTCTGAATGGACTCTGAATTGACGGTTACAGCTAGGCCACGATTGTTCTGGAAAAAAAATGGTCCGACGATTCCCCATCTTGCAATTGCGGCCCAAACTGTAACTTTCGGTGAGTATAGCGGCTTCTGATGTTTCAATCGAGGATTTTCTGCTGCCCAATATTTACAGTTCTGGGCGGTGATTTTGTAACTCATCGATAGATCGGCAATCGTTATCGAAATGGATGACTTAATGAAAGAAGGCGGAACTATGTTCATTAGCTATACGTATTGGTTGATTTATTCAACAAATATACCACGATTACTCAGACGACGACGTTACATAATGTTAAACATATTAAAAATTAATATTAATCAAACAAAATTATCAAATCTATACGATGGCCGATTGCCGATGTGTTACAAAATCACCCACCTGCTTATATTTACAATTCAAAAAGTGGGCTTCATCCGAGAAAAGAATGTTATTAAAATTATTGAATTCATTGCGCATTTCATTTGCAAATCTCAATCTCGATTCGAAGTCTGCTGTCTTTAGTTTCTGCATAGCTTCATCTTATAAGGATGTAATTTCAATTCGAGCTGCAAAATTTGCTGCAAGGTCGATCTAGAGATTCCCAAAACCAATGAACGTTTGCGCTCCGACATTCGTGGATTCGCGCGTACAGATTCTCGAACACGCTGAATGTTTTCATCGGTCCGTGAAACTCTTTGACGACCCCGAGGCCGCATTTTTTGCGTCGATCCTGTCCTTTCGAATCTTTCAATCCATTGCTTTATTAAATTAGTGCTTGGACACTCACAGATGCGCCTCAACTCGTATTCAACACGGTAAAGCCGTCGAACAGTCACATAAGATCGAACATTCTCGTAAAATGAAATGCGCGGACACAAAACGCGCGCTACTCTCCCGTTTAAGACTCATGGTGACTAAAATTACAAAAACTGCGATACGCACTGCTGCTATCTCCACGCCCCTGCATTTTGTCGTTTAGAAATGCTCGCAAAATCAAAAGTGCATTTCTCTCTGGGCCACCCTGTATGAGCTGTGATGATGATGATGATGAACTTTAATTAATCTGAGTGGATGCATTTGGCTTTAGTCTCGAGTTCACAAATATACTTTCACTCCGAGTGCGAGAAAAAATAGTCAATATAGTATACAAAAAGAATTAATGAAAATTTAGAAAAGCGTTTCAGGAACGAAGTCGAATTTGTGAATGTCTTTATTTGCACTTGGTGGTTACCCGAGATCGAAAATTTCTTGACCGAATTTCATTTAGCAGAAAAGTTTTCGATTACTTTCATTTCGTCTTTTTTTACTTCGTCGAAATCACGTTCGCCACTGTATCAGTTGACCTATTATCGATACGTTATTTTTCGTTACTCCGACGTTTTATTTGGTTTAAAACCTTTTTATCGAAGTTATGCTCAGTCGAATCAACATTTGTTCGAAGTATTATGTTTCCGAACATTCATTACACCACTATTTTATTTATAACGCCTCGAAAAGTATGAGCACAGTATTTCGGATCCCTAATCTATGCTGTTATTTTTGTGGTTACAATGACTAATCTAACCTAACCTACAGTGTTATCCTATAAGTTGTTTGCCTTGTGGGGGCCTGCAAGTGGCTGCACTCCCTACACCCACGCTAATGCAGGCAAGCAAGCAAGCAAACAAACAAGCATGCAACATTGCTAGTTTACATACAATGAAAAAACAAGCATGCAAGCTTGCAGTTTGCAAGCCAGCAGGCAACATGCAAGCAAGCATGTGTTAAGAATAAGCGCCGTCACACTACGTACTGGTTTTCTTCGTCGTATCACCACATCGGCTGCCGCCATCAGAATAGGCGAGTGTCATCTTATAGTTCATGTTCTTAACGTATTTTATGTTACCATTTCTATTATTTCCAATTTGTATTTCCAATTTGTGTGACATTAATAGTATTGATTTATTTAACACCTCAGATCAAGAATATTTAATAACAATTACTTATAAATTTAGAAAATCATGACGCAAGCAGCATGCATTTTGATGTGTGTGGTCGCAATGTCTTACCTTTCTTTTTTTGGACGGGGGAATCACTTTACGATTCCACAAGGGACTGAAAAGCTGACAAGGCCGCCCCTTTGATATGCCATTGGACTCGGGTATAAACCCCATACCTGACTAAACCACCCTCCAGTAACTTCCACCCCCAGGGAGGCACGTTCGGGATCGGCGCTAACCATTCCTCGAAAGCACCCCAACGGTGAGTCATTGCTGACCCAAGCGCTGGGTCTTCTCTATGGAGGGGTCACCAAGTTACCACAATGTGACATCCCAGACGGGCAGACCAAGGATGAAAACGTAATGTCTCCCGACCGGTTGTCGGCCAGCCGGGCCATTTCGTCCCTGGTTGTTTAAAGAAGTTGGTGGTGCGCGCCCAAGAACGCGCGCCTCCTACCCAGCCGCCTGTGACACAATGTCTCACCTTTTTTAACGTTGGGAAATGATTTACGTATACCTCGCGCTTGGGAAAACGCGAGGTTATGTCGGACTCTCCGCGGTCACTGGGGGCAGAGTGCCAGCCAGAAGCCGCGGCCTACCGACAAGACCCAACGATGTCCCCTCACAAACGCCTTTGCACGAGGTCGCCCATCACCGCCGCATCCTCCCCGTCATCTGACGAAGAGATACGTCGGGGAGGGATGCCCCGCCGCCGGACAAGGCCATGGGAATGCTTTCGGATACTTCCATAACGTCGTCAGCGTTTGCTCGATTACGGCGAGCCCTTCTCACCCCCCCAAAATGGAAAGGCCGGTTATGCTCCTGGGCGTTAGGAGCATCGACGACTGGCGGTGACCTGTGCAATGCAGGTCTCGGGCTTCTCAAGCCCGCGTCCAGTTGGTCACCGTCAGGAGGAAGAAGACGGGCAAACTGCCGCCTCCTCCATCCCAATCTCCTCCGACGGCAGGGATCTGCCTCTGGGTCCTCCTCTCTGGCCCGTTCTGCCGTCTCCTTTTGTGTGATGACCTCCACACAGAAGGAGTTTACTGCGTCCCAGGCCTCCTCGCTCTCGACCATCTTCGAGATCAGAGATGAGAGAGAGAGGTCGGAGTCAACACATGAAACCAGATTGGTGCGCTGCGAACAAAAACACAATGCCTCACCTAGCCTAATCTACAGTGATATCTCATAAGTTTTTTTCTTGCGGGGGCCTTCCTTACTGACCCCCCGAGTAAGGGAGCTACTTCCCCTGCACCCTCGCTCATGCAGGCAAGCAAGTATGCGACATGCAAGCAAGCAAGCAACATGCAAGCAAGCATGCAAGAAACTTATAGTTTCATGTGTGATTAGTATTACCATGTCTAACTTATAACCTTCGTAACCTAACCAGCCGATTATTAACCTAATAATTTTCGGTAAATGTTTTTTTGGTGTGAAGGGAAAAAATATGTCAAATAAATCATCTGGCAATTAAAAAAATTTCAAAAGAGACTTCGGTCAACATTAATATAACATAACTTGAAAATTTGAACACACTTGTGAGTAACCCATGAAATGGAGGTGGTGGTAATATATTATATAGATACATTTTTTTTGTTATTGTTCTTGTTTCTATCTTTCGGATAATTTTCGTTATACACGATTATTAGCCGAAGGATATATTTTCTATTGATATTTCGTTTTGTTTTTGGACTATCGTAGACAAAAAATGTCTGAAGTTTGTTAGTTCGTCCATAAATAATTAAACCGGTAGGTAGGATGGAACCGTTCAATGTTTAGATGACGAGTCATATTGATTGGATGCGCGCTAAAACTATATACACGGTTATTTTTTTATCAACCTGGAAAATTTTAGGGACGCTTCAGGACACATCCATAATTATATAAAAAAAAAAAAAAATGAAATAAAAATTTAAAAAAAAATACAAAAAAAAATAAAAAAATCTCAAAAAATGCTGCTCTCAACTAGTGCAACATTTTTTGGATTTTTAAAAAAATTCATATAAAATTAAATAAGTGAGTTATTTTTTTTATTCATATTTAAAATATTGTAATACCATGTCGTGAAGCGTCCCTAAAATTTTCCAGGGTGATAAAAAAATAACCGTGTATATGGTTTATGTGCATCTTTTAACTTTACTTGCAAAATTGTATTTAACATGTACATTTATAAATAAATAAAAAATAAATAAATTGGTGAAACGTAGTTCCATAAAATTATACTTATGTCAAATGATATTTCGATGGTCAAAAAATATGGCAAACAATGCATTTTATTAGTGACTACCGTGTCAGGCCAATATCATGCAACTCACGAGGTCGCTATTTGAGAAAATGGAGCGTAAAGATTTTAAGCAATTTTTGATCATATGTCATAAAATTAACACGTATTTTGTTAACAAGTATTTCAAAAATATTAGTACGAATAAGTTTTAATTAACTGTGTTGATTTTTTTTGCATATCTTTATTAAGTAATATTATATTCATGTTAAAGGATTTTTTTTGTTTGCTTGTTTATTTAATATATTGAAAATACAGTTGGTTGGTGATTGTTGATATTATTATGCTAATTACATCGCTTGGGACTATTGCTTCAACCCCTGCACTGCAAATGGGATACATTGCATGGGTGTCTCCTGTTAAAGGATTTACGCGTAACCACTTTTCAAACAATTTTCTATACTAACGTGGTTACGCGACGTCTTGCAACTTAACTTGCATGGATTTCGTTAGCCACTCATAACATTAAATAACTGTAACATCTCTTGTAACTACAGGATATGATTAGTTATGATTGAGTATGCGTATTTTAATTATATTAGCGTTATTTAACTGTAATTATTTGGAAATTTAAAAATTTTACCGTGGATAGTAGAAAAGAAAAACAGTAGGCGATTAATTATTATTATGTATTTGTATTTCCATATCAAATAAAAGCAACATGATTTTTGCTTACCTAAGTATAAAAAAAATATTATCACATTTTTTTAAATCAATCAATAAACAAAACAAACTTAGTTATTGAAGCTATTCAATTTTTATATTGAAACTAAAAAGACGAATAATCCCCGTAGTTCAACAAAAATAACATTTATACATAAGTACAACAACTAAATTCTACAACTTTTAAGGCCTGAATATTATTATTTTTTTGGAAAACGTGAAGAACGTGAAAGTAATTATAGAAAATGAAGTCACACATATCTGTGAAACGCGCAATCGACAAACGCTGAAACTTGCCGACAAACTCTGACAAACTCTAGAATGTCTAGAGTTTGTCAGAGTTTGTCGGCGGCATACTCACACAATCTATTTTTCAGTTTTTTTTGTGTCCCAGCTGGGATTAGCCACACGCTACATCGAATGACCAAACGGTTATAAAAGATGGTTACGCACATCTCCTGCAACACTAAGATACAGGTGTTTGTAATTGCTCTAAGCATGCCACGTTGATCGCGTTCATATCGCGTTCATCTACAACATGTTAAATTGGAATAGTTTGGCATATTTGACGATGTATTTATGCAAGTTGCATGAATGTGGCAAGGCTTATATTTTTAAAACGGCTTCTCGTAATGAAAAGTTCTTTTGAACATAGATAAATATGATTAAATAAATGTGAATGGCACTTGTTAGGCGTATCTCGTGCAAGTTAAGTTAAAGGACTTTCGCGTGACACGGCGCAGAGTAGTAAAAAAGACGTCGGTCAAACGATTTCGGTTAAATGTGTTAGAATTGTATCCAGAGCCATAAATAAAAAAAACAACTGTCAATACTGTCATTGCGATCTGTTAACTTGTCAGGGGTTCCTTTTTCTCTCTCTTTTGTTGTAGGCAGCGAATGTACAAGTATCCAAAATTGATTCCTTCATTGTGTGGTTAAAATATCTATTAAATTTGACACGGTTAGCGCAGAGGTCGAGTGATCGCCTACTGTGCAGCGGGTCGCGGGTTCGATTCCCGCACGGGACAGATATTTTGTATGGCCTACAGAAATTTGTTCCGGTCTGGGCGTATGTGCATGTGATATTCTATGTTTGTTACTGCACCCACGACACAGAAGAAAATCCTAGTGTGGGGCGACGTTTTAAAAAAAAAGAACAAAAGAAAAAAAGAACAAAGAACAAATAAACTAAGTGACCCATATTTCAGTCAGATGGACAAAGATTAGGACAATTTATTTCTTTTTCGGATTCGTAGTAAAATCATGATGGCGTCCCATACAGGCAATGTGGCGTCTTTACGCCAATTGGATGGATTCAACCTCAGGATTCAACTTCCAAAACTGGTTATTCAGAATAGAACTGCTTTTGGAAGAGCATGGTTGCAAGGATGCTGTAGTTAATAACCATAGTCAAGCAGATATCACAGAACTCTTGGTTAAGGATGATAAGTTTAAGAAGAACACGAGAGCCAAGAGCGTCATAGTACAAGGCTTAAAAGACAAACATTTACAGTACATAAAAGATTGTAAAAATGCGAAGGAAATGGTAGATTGCTTGAAAAACATGTTTGAAAAGAAAAGCACTCTGAGCAAACTATAAGCTATAAAGAAATTGCTCACTATGAGACATAATTCTAAGTATGATGAAAGGTTAAGTGAGTCCGACAAAATCTGCCACTTACGACGGTATGGACGGTACAGAGTATAAAGAAACAATAACTGCTTTAGAGAATACAAATGCTGAACTAACTCTTGAATATACAAAAAGAAAACTATTAGATGCTGAACTAAAAATGGAATATTTTAGAGAAAAGGGTATAGAAGCATACTCATTTGGCACCACATCCTCAACAACAAGTACATACAAGTGTTTTATATGTGGGAAGCGTGGTCATTTCGCACGAAATTGTCGAAATAAAAATAAAAACATAGCTCGAGGAGGGCAAAAATGACTGAACTACATGAAATAGAGCCACAACAATAAATGTAAAAGTTGCAAATGGTGATGTTATTACGGTAAATAAAAAAGGAAACATAAAATTGACTGTTGGGAAGATATCATTCTCTTTGGAAGCACTAATAATAGAAAAGCTGTCACATAATTTGATATCAGTACGAAGACTAAATAACAAAAATTGCAAAGAAACGTTTAATAAAAATTTAACATACATTAGTACACCCAAAGGAACATTGATAGGAAAATCAATTGGAAGTTTGTATATATTAGAATGTTACTATATCAAACGAAACCAGTTCTTTATTAGCAGAGGTAGTAATACATGGCACAGAAAACTCATGCTGGTATGAGAATATTAGGTTTACCTTTATCTAAAGAGAAGTGTGAAGTCTGTATGAAGGCAAAAAGCACAAGGAAACCCTTTGACAACAAAAGTATACCAAGAACAAATAAAATAGGAGAAATAATATACTATGATATTGCGGGGCCAATGCCTACAGATGGCTTAAATGAAGAAAAGTACTATCTCTCAATAATAGAAGATTATTCCCATTACACAGAAGTTTACCCTATAAAAGTAAAAAGTAAAGCAAAAGATTACCTAATACAGTACATAAACAGAATGAAGGCAAACGGTATTCAAATTCAAATTCAAAAATCTTTATTCAACATATTCATACATCTTTATACAGGCACTTATTGATGTCAAAACAAAGCAAAACAATCTAATTTAAAGAAATCATATTAACCTTGTATGTGCACACATCCTGAATATATTCAAGATGTCTGCAAATACAAGTAGGAATGAAAAAAAAAAGTTGACTCTACACCTGTTCGGAAATTGGGAGAGCCTTCTCGAGAAGAACAGGCAAGAAACTCGAAAGGTCAAATTTTTTTTAAATATATTAATATATTAAACATAAGATCCGATAATGAAGGTGAATTTTCAAGTGAATACTTGAAGCATTACTGTCATGATTTTGGCATAAGACAAGAATTTACATGCAGCTATACTCGTCAACAGAATGGTGTGGCTGAATGCCTAAATCGTACCTTAATGGATAAGGTTCGTGCCTGACTTCTAGAGAGCAATCTACCAAAATATCTATGGACCGAAGCTGTGAAATGTGCCACATACCAATTGAATAGATCACCCACAGCAGCATAAAGAGGTACTCCTATAGAGAAGATGTTGGCAACAGTGACATCAAGAACATGAAAATATTTGGAAGTAAAGCTTGGGTAGTAAACTTACCCAAAAGAAACAAATTAGAGTCAAGGGCAAGCAAAATGTATATGGTTGGCTATGCTGGCAGTGGATACAGACTATGGAACCCAGAGACCAACAATATAGTAATTACAAGAGATGTTCGTTTTAATGAAAACAAATATAAATATAGCATGGAAGACGCTAAATTAGATAAACAAGTAGAACATTACATAAACAATGATGATGAATATCAGGAAATAGAATATTTAGAAGAAGAAGATAATATGAAATCAAGAAGCACAGAAGAAGATTTAAATATTGAAAATAATAGAAATTCTCAAGAACAGACAAGTAGAGACACTCGAAAAAGACCCATAAAAGTACCAAAAAAATTTGAAGATTATGATCTATATTTAGCATATGCACTTATCGCAGAAGATAACCCACAGACATATGAACAAGCAGTTGAACAAGGACAAGAATGGATTGATGCAATAAACACAGAAGTAAATGCTTTACAAAACCTAAAAGTGTGGACACCATGTCTACTACCAAATGACAAGAAGGCCTTAGAGACAAAATGGGTGTTCCGTACGAAACAAGATGGTATGAAAAAAGCACGACTGGTTGTTAAAGGTTTTCAGCAGGATATAATAAGTCAAGAGATTTATTCACCAGTTGCTAAAATGTCAACAATAAGGTTAATATTGTCACAAGCATTCAGTAAAGGCTGGAACATTAGACAACTTGACATTTCATCTGCTTTTTTAAATGGAAAATTAGATACAGAAGTTTATATAAAAATAGAAAAAGGTGTCGACAACATAAAAAATAATAACAGTAAAACAGTACTTAGTTTAAATAAAGCTCTATATGGATTGAAAGAATCTCCGCTATGTTGGAATAAATGCATAAATGATTTTTGTATAAAATGTGGTATGAAGAGATCACAACATGATGTATGCCTATATACTGGAATAAATATATGGCTGATTATTTTTGTCGATGACATTTTATTAATTGGAAATAATGTCAACATAGAGAATATGGTAAAGAAATTGAAAATTGAATTTTCGGCAAAAGATATGGGAAGTGTGAAAGTTTTTTAGCAATTGATATAGAGAGAAATGAAACAACATTGACACTATCACTAGAAAAATTTATTCATAAATTATTACAAAATTTTAACATGGTTGAATGTAATGCAGTCTCCACGCCAATGATAACGGGATATCAACCTGAAAAAAAAACAAAAACAAAGGAGTTACCATATAGAAATCTAATAGGAAGTCTTACTTACCTTTCGATGATGACACGTCCGGATATAACATTCGCCACCAGTTACCTAAGCAGATACTTAGACAATTACAATGAAGATCTATGGAAAGCTGGCAAGAGGATTCTGAAGTACCTAAAGGGAACAAAAATACTGAAACTAACATTGTTCACGCATAGAAGACCCTTTATCTCTCAACGCCTCGTCCATAGACAGCTCCACAGAGCTGTATTATTTTTATGTACATCAGATTTTTAACCCTCCCAACACTAACCATTTTTATTATATGGCAACACGCATAACTGTTAAATATTTCGCCAATTTCAAATTTATAAGACTAACGATCTCGCTTTTGTATCGACTCACACGAAATATACTGTTAAGCACGAAGACTTCGCATTATTCATCTCCGAGCAGCTCCTCATCTCAAACCCTCAAGTAAAGGCGTAAACATACGTCGCGTGGTCCTTCGAGCCGGATTATTGTAAAACGAACCAGCGACCCTCGTCGTTTTCATCGCAAGCAGCCCGCTCGCAAAGGGACTTCGCCTGCAAGAGACCAGAGGAGATAGAGGGAGTTCCAAGGATCGAGGCTAAGACGTCGGAGGACCTGCAGCTGCAACCGCACATCAACGAAAATCGCATTTCGGTACGGCCAGCCCTCCTTCCTAGCCCTATCCTTTACGCTTCATTTGTGTTAAAACCGTGCTTAATTCACGTTACAGTTCGCATTAACGGTACTTCTGGAGTCAGCATTCTGCCGTTGCTAGCGCCAGCTGACCACACACACCAGAACAAAACCGTGAGTACTTCCACATATCACCAAAATGAGTCTAGAAAATAAGCCTGTTACTCGTGATAGATCTCCTCTTAGACCAGTAGCGCAAAATGAAAGTGATCGTGATTTGCTTAGCGACTTGATCAAGGAACGAGGCATTGTAAAAGGAAGATTGACTAGATTTACTAATTATGTCAATATAATTTCGGTTGAACAGTTATCGCATCAAAAACGTATTGAATTAAAACTGCGCATACAAAGTGTCAATGCTTTACACACCGAATTTAGCGATCTTCAAGCAAAAATCGAAAAAGTCGTTCGCGATATTGATTTGGACGCACAATTAAATCAGCGAGATTTGTTTGAAGATAGCTATTACGCAGCATTGTCTCAAGCTGAATACATACTCAGCACGACAGAGGTCACTGATGGCTCTAAAGTCTGTAATAGCAATAGTTTGCAGTCAATAAAATTACCCACAATATCTATGCCAACATTTGACGGTGCGTATGAGCATTGGCTCGAGTTTAGGGACACATTTTCATCTTTAGTACATAATTCTAATGAAATTAGTAACATCCAAAAGTTTCATTATCTTAAATCCTCATTAAAGGGGAGCGCAGAACTTGTTATCGATTCCTTGGAGTTCTCAGCTAGCAACTACATTGTTGCATGGGAACTGCTTCTTGGCCGCTATAACAACAACAATTTGTTGACTCACAATCACGTCAAGGCCTTATTTAGTATGCAGAAGCTGTCTAGGGAATCACCACAGTTACTCAGGCGACTAGTTGATACAGTGCTTAAAAATCTACGCGCACTCAAAATATTAGGTGAGCCTACAGAATACTGGGACACATTAATTATTTTTATTATAACGTCGAGGTTGGACGAGTGCACAGAGCGTGAATGGGAGCAATTCAAATGTACAACACGCACACACAACGACACACAGTCATCACCCCTGAAGGTGGATGAATTGCTGGCATTTCTCAGAAATCGGGCGGATATGCTGGAAACATTGCAGGTCTCGCACAACAAAGTTACCCTCGACAATAAAAAGTACAGCGCGCACACGCATAATACGCCGCATAATTCACTTAACAGGGTTCACTGCAATGTTTCCACCAATAAGCCACAACACACTCGCACAGAATATACTGCTAAGCAACCGTGTTTTATGTGTAACGCAGATCATCCGTTGTTTTCATGCCTACGGTTTTTAGACTCCGATTTAAGCACTAAGTTACGCATAATATCCACCAACAAACTGTGTGAAAACTGTTTACGCTCTGGGCATACGTTGGAGATGTGTAGGTTTGGGCCGTGTCGAAGGTGCAATAAAAAACACAATACACTGATTCATAGGGACGACACGGCTAACCACACACCTCAGGCACAAACAGTAGTGTGTCACACTGTCTGTGATGGGCAGAGTGCATCGGTACTAGACAATGCGCCGGCGCCCGCGCCCGCTCACCTCGCGCAGTCCGCGGTTGCCCTCCCCATCCAGGCGCCTATTACTAAGGTGTGCAATGTGCAAGTCAAAGACACACACACATTGAATAACCCTAAGATCAGGTTTTGTTGTCTACTGCTCTCATCGAAGTAGCCGATAGAAAAAATAATTATCACAGTGCGCGTGCGCTACTCGACTGTGGTAGCCAACATTGTTTTATTTCGCAGCATTTACGCAAAACATTAGACGCAGATATGATACAGTCCACTTACGAAGTTCGAGGAATAAGTAACAAATCAACACACTCGACACAACTGTGTGATGTTAGGATCAGGTCACGCAATGGTTCCTATTCTAAAAAAGTTAGATGTTTTGTGTTACCTTGTATAACATCTACGATACCGGCCGCTGAATGTCAACAAAGCGCACAAGGAATTAATATTCCTAAAAACATACAGCTTGCCGATCCACTTTATTACGAGTCCAAAGATATTGACATTTTAATAGGTGCGGAAATATTCTGGGACTTGTTAGTTAGTGGTAAGATACGCTTACCTAAAGGGCCTTCCTTACAAAACACTAGGTTAGGCTGGATAATTTCGGGGCCCATTAATTATAGCACACATATCACTGATAGGTCTATTTCATGTCACTTCGCGCAATTGATTGAATCACATTCCGACAATTTTGGGGGGCAAATGAGATGTCGAAAGCGGCAAAATTTCGCACAGACGGTGAGCGTCCCGGCGTAGCACATTTTACCACCAATACACGTAAAAAATACCAGACACGCTCATATGCTTCCCAAAAGACTATCAACTAACTCAATTCCCCTCACGCAATTTAATAACTTACGCCAAAGAGAGGTAGGGCATAGCGTTTATCGCTCTAATGAGCCGCCCGACTGGGGAAGTACCTCCACCTCACAGAAAACAGCAGCCAAGCAATCTTGTCGCTATGCTGCGCGTGAGTGAGGTAGCCAGCGCTCACTGGGGTTCGCTGTCAGTATGCTTGCGCTTAACTGTGCTGACAGCATAGGGTTATGGGGTTGGCATCGCAAGTTGCTCTGGTCGTGGGCGTCCACTAGCTAAGGTGGCCGCTCAGCGTCAGGTATGCTTGTTGCCATTTATTTTGTTTTTTGTGTATGTTAGTAGTAGCTTAAACGCACACAAAGCTACCTAATTTTCTTTCGTTATTTTTTCAATATTTATTTTCGGTTGTTGTTTATTTAGGTACTCATTACGCTTTATTTATTTCTTTTTACTCATGCATACGAGTATGAATCGCATATCAAGCATTCTATGGTAAGATTTTTGTGACCACTTTTTAATATTTTCATTTGTTTCGCTATTTTTACGGATCGATTTAACTCGAGGCATACCGACTAGCACATTGATTAAAATTGTTATTTCAACTGGATATTTATAGATAAGAAATATTTTTTTTCACTTTGTTGCATTTTCGCCCATTGGCACAAACTTACACAAAATTTTAGAAAGTACTTTCGCACCATCTGCCAGGAGATTGAGTGGCCTGTCGGTGGTGGATGTTTGTTTGTTTACAGTTGTGTTGTTCTAGCGGTTTTGAAGTAGTACAATGACTCCTTAAATAGGAAACATGCCTAAGGAATGATGACTTCTGATACATCTTTGTGAGGTGGACTAATGCATCGATTCAATGCTCATGCGCAACCGTGGGTGACAACTGCAGAATGTTAGGTTTACCTTTTTCTAATGTATCACAACACACGCAGTGAACTTAGAACTGGTCAGTGACCTATCAATTCTGCATTTGCATCAACGTTTTTTAGCATTTAAATTTTTAAGAATATTTTATAAAAAATTTCTGTCGTTATTTTGTCCACTTCATGATAATCTTAAAAAGAATCTGGATAACTGCTCAACTGAAATTCAAGATCACGCAATAGTTAGAAGCATCACCACTTCATTTCGTATGTGCCTCATTTTGGTGGTTTATGGACGGCTGGTGTGAGCTCTGTACACGCGTATTTAACAGACGAGGAATTCGGCACGGTTTTATCACAAACAAAAGCTGTCCTGAATTTCTGTCCTCTAAGCCTTCTGTCCTCAGCCAAGCAAAACCTTACTCAGTCCAGTTCACCTCCTGGTTGGCCGCTCACTGACTGCATCTGTATGTGACGACATCGATGCAACAGCTTGACATCGACTTGTATGCAACCAACGCGCGCAGCAGCTTCAAGACCAAACCTCAGAAGTTACCAGAGTGACAAGTACTAACAAAACCTCTGGAATCAAATACCTTCTCACTGATGACAAGTTGCTGAGCAAGATATACATTGAAAGCCGGTGCTTTCAAGGCCGGGGCATGTTCACGCATAGAAGATCCTTTATCTCTCAACGCCTCGTCCATAGACAGCTCCACAGAGCTGTATTATTTTTATGTACATCAGATTTTTAACCCTCCCAACACTAACCATTTTTATTATATGGCAACACGCATAACTGTTAAATATTTCGCCAATTTCAAATTTATAAGACTAACGATCTCGCTTTTGTATCGACTCACACGAAATATACTGTTAAGCACGAAGACTTCGCATTATTCATCTCCGAGCAGCTCCTCATCTCAAACCCTCAAGTAAAGGCGTTAACAAACATATAAAAAGAATGAAGAAAATAACAATAAAATTATAGCCTTTTCAGATGCAGACTGGGCTGGCGATATATCAGATAGAAAAAGTACAAGTGGGATGGCAATATTTCATGGACATGATCTGATTTCATGGTCATCTAAGAAGCAAGTTTCAGTCGCTCTTTCAACAGCTGAGGCTGAGTACTTGGCTGCTGCTATGTGTGCTACAGAAGTTATATATGTAAAGGGACTGTGCAGTGAATTTGAACAGTGTAGTGCTACTATGTACATTTACAATAACAGTGCTATTAAAATAATGAAAAATTACGAAAACACAAGACGTTCAAAACACATTGACATTAAATTTCATTTCCTAAAGGACATTGTTGCAAAGAATACTTTGAGTGTGAATTATGTGCCTAGTGATAAAAACATTGCGGACGTTATAACAAAACCGCTGTGTTGTGAAAAATTTAAGTTCTATAAGGACAATTTAATGATTCTGAATTGTTAACTATTTGTTTACATTTGCATAGTTCGACGCCATTTTTGTTTTTTTTTATAGTTTTGACGTTGTGACAGTTGACATTGACAGTTTAGTGTTGCCATAATGCGATTCAGTAAACTAAAAGTAAAGTATAGTACTATTTCAAGTTGTGATAATTTTTTTGAAATAGAGAGGGTTTAGTGAGACAGTTTAGTGTTGCCATAATGCGATTCAGTAAACTAAAAGTAAAGTATAGTACTATTTCAAGTTGTGATAATTTTTTTGTTAGATTTGTGTCCAGAGACATAAATAAAAAAAAACAACTGTCAAAATGTAAATCGGACAAGTAATAGCTCAGAAGCTCAGAGAAAAAAGGCGGGAACCTTCGTAAAGAAAAGGCGCACTTTTTTAAAAATTGTTTTGCTTTGCGATTTAATTGTATATATTTTGCATAAAAGTGTATTTAAGTATAAATATAATAGATTAAAAACAAGTTATATATGTAAATAAGAAATGGGGAAGAGGAAAAAACCGAAATTAGATGGCGACCCTGTTCCCACTGAATCCGACTCTGAAGATTCTAACTTGGACACGGATAAGTATAAGCCTTACAAAACCGAGAACTATGTTCGACAGTATCCTGAAGATGGTGGAAATTTCGAGTATTTAGTAATTTATGAAAGTACAAAAGAAGCGACGCCTATTGGTGATCGTGATCTTATGTCTTTAGGCTCAGTGTTGAAACGTTACAACAAAGGCATTAAGCGTTTCAAGAGAATAAATAGATATAAAATAGCGGCAATCTTTGAACGTCCTGGATTGGCTAATATGGCATTAAACAATACCAAAACAATAAAAGAATTGGAACTAAGAGCCACTATCCCAGCTTCATTGACTGAAGTAACGGGAGTCATTCGTGGTGTGCCCACATACATGTCTAATTATAAAATATATTCTGGCATTTCCAGCTCCAAAGATGTTGTGTCGGTGCGTCGACTGATGCGCCGCGCTCGTGACGACGATGATACACCTGTCCTCCTGCCAACCCTGACGGTAGCGATAACATTTTCCTGTCCTACACTTCCCGATAGCGTCGATATAAACAGCTAGTTTTTTGAGGTAAGCCCGTACATACCACCTGTCAGCCAGTGCCTACGTTGCCTACGATATGGGCACATAGGAAAATATTGCAAGAACGCACAAAAATGCTCCATATGCTGTGAAAATCATAATTACAAG
This sequence comes from Schoenobius gigantellus, assembly GCA_963935595.1. Taxonomy (NCBI): domain Eukaryota; kingdom Metazoa; phylum Arthropoda; class Insecta; order Lepidoptera; family Crambidae; genus Schoenobius; species Schoenobius gigantellus. Next base: position 38,864,201 of record OZ012541.1, on the reverse strand, counting down.
CAATGTAGTAAAACAGCAAAAGAAGCAATTTGTTTACACTGTGGTGGAAATCACATATCCATTTCTTCCGAGTGCCCTAAACGAAAACAAGAAATAGAAAAAAATAATTTAAAATATAAAAACAAAACTTCATATGCTGATATGGTTAACAATAAAAATTTCCCCTCTTTAACAAAAAACAAATCAGACACTAATATTCAACAGCTTTTATTATCAGATCAGATTTTAAATCTTATTATATCCACAATCGTGAAAATAAATTCGCAAAAAATGAATGCAGATGCTCCAATCACAACAGAGTCCATTAAAACATTAATACTCGACACCTTAAATACTAAAAAGTCAATCCCTATGGATAAAAATGGATAAGCTCAATATTGTACAATGAAATGCTCAGAGTTTGCTAAGTCACAAACATCTGTTTTCACATTTTTTATATGAAAATGATATACATATTGCCATTATTTCTGAGACATGGTTACAAAATACTAATACATTTCATATAAAAGGTTACAAAATAGAAAGATTAGATATAGGTTCTAAACACAATGGTGTAGCTATTTTAATTAGAAACAACATAATTTACAATAAATTACATACTAATTTTGACAATTGTTTACAAAATATTGCAATAAGAATAAAATTTAATAATCAGTTCTTGTCTATAGTTAGCTTCTACAGTCCCACGTCTGCTTCTCCTTGCAACTTCAACTATACCCAACTTGATCGTCTAATTAAATCCATTCCTGGGCCTTTATTTTTAGCTGGAGACTTTAATGCTCACCACACCATGTGGGGATGCACATCTACAAACACACGTGGTAAAGTATTGCTAGATGTTATAAATGACAATAATTTGTGTTTATTGAATGATGGTACAACTACCACTGTTGGTTCTCATATATGGCAACCAAATGCATTAGATCTTACAATAATTTCGCCTTCACTGGCACTAAGATGCAATTGGTATGTACACGATGACTCTTTGTGTAGTTATCATTTTCCTGTTGTTACAACTCTCTTATGTAGTCCTGCAAATACAAACAGTAATGTTAGTAAAAACTTTTCACATCCCAATTATAAATATGTTGATTGGAAAAAATATCAAAAAATAGTCTCTGAAAAACTACAGAATTTTAATTTGAATACATGTAATGCAGAAGCTTGTTATGAACAATTTTGCAATATCATTCTTGAAGGAGTCTCAGAAGCAAATAGTATTAGAGTAAATATTACAAATAGGTCACAGTCTTCCAATAACATTCAATATAAGAAAAAATTAAGTTTGCCCTGGTGGAATGACATTTGTGCACAGGCCGTTGCCAAATGTAAGTCATCCTATATAAAATTTAAAAATAATCCATCATTACAAAATTATTTAGAATTCAAGAAAACACAAGCTTCTAAAAAACTTATTATAAATAAAGTAAGATATGAATCATGGACAGAATTATGTAATTCATTTAACCGACAAACTCCTCTTTCAATTATTTGGAACAACATAAGAAAGTTTAATAAAACCTATAGTAATCCAGGTAATACTACAGATGATACTTGGATACAAAGTTTTTTAGACCAATACTCTTCCACCTCATACAATCAACAACCTATATTAGATTTAACAAACAATAGCAACATTTCTAACGAAGAAAATTTTTTCATGAAGCCCTTCGCCATGTCAGAGTTTTTGGGTGCTATTTATTCACGGAAGGACACTACATTTGGCTTGGATAATATTTCATATAAAATGTTCAAGAACATGAACACATTTAGTCTTGACATAGCTTTGAAAGTATTTAACCTCTTATGGAGCTTTATGTGTATCCCTAAAACTTGGAAAACAGACTGCCTTGTACCTATACTTAAGCCTGGTAAAGCTAGCAATAATCATAATTCTTACAGACCCATTGCACTGACCTCTTGTGTAGCAAAATTGTTTGAACAATTAATAAAACAAAGACTTGAATACTTTATAGAGTCTAATAAACTTTTACCCTATAGTCAATTTGGCTTTAGGCGTAATCGTTCTGCTGTTGAAAGTTTGAATCATTTAAATCTTGATGTACATAGAGCTCTGATTAATAAGAAGTTTCTTGCTGGTATATTCTTTGACATCACAGGTGCTTTTAATAACGTAGATCACAATGTGCTTGTAGATGAGTTATCTTCACTTGGTTTACCTGTAAAATTATTAAAATGGATTTTTAATTTCCTTAGCCATAGAAATGTGTATGTAAAATATAGAAATAAGTTGTATGGACCTCAACCATCACATAAGGGCGTATGTCAAGGTGGAATTTTAAGTCCGTTGTTGTTTATTTTGTATATAAATAAGTTAAGTAGTATTTTAGGAAATGATGTTTCTTGTCTTCAGTATGCTGATGACCTTGTAGTGTACTGCTCAGGAACCAACATACAATTAGTTGAAAGAACACTAAATAATGCTTTAGAAAAGTTAAAAAGTTATTTTGATTATTTAAAATTACTTGTAAATCAAAATAAAACTAAAGTTATAGTTTTTACTAAATCCCGATATTTGCCTATTAATATCCATTATGATGGAAATTTATTGCCAGTTAGAGATGATGTGAAATTCCTTGGTGTCATCTTTACAAAAAATTTATCTTGGAAAGCACATGTTTGTAGCTTAGCAGATAAGGCTCTACGAGCTTACAATATTTTAAAAGTACTTGTCAAAACATATTGGGGAGCTGATCCAAAAATATTACTTATGTTATACAAATCCATAGTCAGATCCCATTTCGAATATAGTTTTCATTGTTATGCCTCAGACGTTTCTTTAGTTGATAAATTGGAAAAAATACAAAACAAAAATCTTAGATTAATTACAGGTGCTATGTGTAGCACTCCTATTGTTTCTTTACAAATAGAATGTAATATTCCACCCCTATTATTAAGATTTAAATATTTAAAATTCAAATTTATTCTAAAACTACATTCTATTACCAACCACCCTCTTTTGGTCAAGATAAATGACCACCTGCTTTCAAACTTTAATACTTCTATAAAATTACCTTTCATCCTTCTTGATTATAATGACCTATCAGCATATGTAAATAGAAATGATATTTACAAAAAGGATAATTGGGCATGTTATTGTACTTCTTTCGAAGCAAATTTCCTTTTGATTGACATAATAATAAATCACAGTTTTAAAACAAAAGAAGATGTTTATGAGGAGCTAGCTAAATGGCCAAATCATCAATTCATTTACACTGACGGATCTAAATCAGATGCCGGAGTAGCTGCTGCATATTACCACAAAAACATCAAGTATGGTAAAGGATTTAGATTACCTGAAAATATGACAATTTTCTCAGCAGAGTGTGCAGCCCTTTTATTGGCATTACATTATATACAATCTGACATATTATGTTCTAATAAAAATGATTTTATTTTAGTATCTGATATCATGTCAGTGCTCAAAGCTTTATCACACACTGGCTTTCGTGAAACAAATTACCTCCTTCTAGAAATAAAGAAAATGATAAAAAGGATGACTTTGGCTGGAAAAAACATTAAATTGATTTGGACACCTGCACACGTGGGAGTGACAGGCAATGAAAACGCAGATTATCTTGCGAAAATGTCAAATACGTTTGGCAGACAAAATTGTACATGTATTTTAAGACCCTGGCAAGACCTTTTACCTGATTACCGACCGACACTTATTAATGAATGGACAGTTCAAAGAAACCAAATCATCCAGTCTAAAGGAGCATGGTATGCCAATATTAATAAAGATGTAGGCAGAAAGCCTTGGTTTACATTAGGAACAAACTATTTAAATAGAAAATTTTATACAATAATAACACGATTGCGACTTGGACATTGTAAATTTAAAACTCATCTTCACCGTCTAAAAATAATTTCATCTCCCATTTGTACAGATTGCAATTTACAGGAAGATCAAACTTTGGAACATATTTTTTTCAAGTGCCCGGCTTTCAATGTACAACGACTTTTATTTATAAGCAAGTTACTGGAAAATCATGAAAATATCCCGCCTTCACTTCAAGAATTACTGACAAGCAAAGAAAATTTTACCTCCATTTATGATTTTATTGTCTCCACTGTCGGAGAAATTTAAAACATTTCAAAATATTCAAGAATTGGCAATAATTGCCTTATTAACTACAAATATTAAGAATTAATAATGAAGACTTTTTACTATGTACTCAGACAACTAGAATAAGAACTGGCTGTATGGTTTTAAACCTTTGCCTGTCCAATTTGGACTAATATAACTTCTCTCTCAGAAGCTCAGAAGAATAACTAAAGCATAGTGATTGTTCTGAGAGTAATAGGTTCCCATCCTTAATATCACTTTCTGACAATCAGTAATCGGTGCTACCAATTATAATTATCCCTCTCCTTACTGTTGTTAATGAATCAATGAAAAACAGAACCTTTAAATCTTTAAAAAATATTTTTTTACGTAAGTAATTACTATATTTAGTAACAAAATTAAGTTACCACCAGCATTATTAAATCAATTATATAATATTGTTATTATCATGGTTAAATATCAATGTTATTTTATAGGTGTATATACATTTAATAATGGGTATTATTTCATCATACATAGTAAATAAAACGAAATTTTTCGTAAACAAGTAGAAATGAAGAGGCTATAATATATCTGTGTAATTAGTATTAAGTTTGAGCAATAAGTCAGATTTGAACTGAAGGATCTCTTCTCGCAATGCAGGCGTTATCTCATTGTTGTCCACATGGCTATCCAAAGGTTGTCATGTCACGCAGGAAGACGGAGGTTGCCGCTGGATTATGCGCTGGCACCTGGAATCGAATACAGATAATGGTTTATAATTTATTATTTGCGATTTAGAATTTTCTTTACTAAATGCAAAATAAATTGTTATATAAATTAATCAATAAAGGAAAATATTTCACCCCGTGCAAGAGGTACCAGAGAAAAACTCTTTCGACTGCTTGGGACATCTTTCTTAATTATTTCTGCAGGAAAGCAGCAGTGCTTGCATTGCTGTGTTCTGGTTGGGAGGGTAAGCTAAGGCTGTGAAATTACTGAATACCGTGACTTTACATTTTATGACACAAATTGGCAACGTACACTGTGGTTCATAAATAAAATAGTCATACCGGTGTGGTAACACGGTGTCACGGTGTAACTACGGATCGGTTGGGGGTTCTTGTGGGGATTGCAGATTTGCTGCGAATCTCACAAGAACCACATGTATTTTAGGTGACTGTTACCACTTATCATTAGTCCACTAATTAAAAAAGGGTCAGATTTATATTAGACGTCGCTTTTTAACTCTAACATTTTTATCTCTAATGTAGCGGTAACGTTGTTGTTGAAATCATATTCGCAGGCGCGCGACCATAGAATTTAAAATTTGCAATATATGCAACTAAACAAAAAAAAGGAAATACCATCTATAATTCGCGAAAGTTTATTTTAATGTTTTTTATAATAAAAATAAGTTGGGGTATCTGAGGCTTTGGACTGTTTTATAACGGAGTGGCTATTCGGACCCGGGTCCCAATAGAAGTCGATTGCTATTCGGACCCGATAGAAGCGTAATCAAAAATAACTTCTAGGATAAAAAATGAAAACTGTAGGTTAGGTTAGCTTACACATTGTGACCACATACAGACATGATACTGCATGTTTCATGCTCCGCTCGCAAAAATCCATTACGTACCTAAACTCCACCCCGTCGCAATTTTTTCGCCCGGCTCGCGACGCGATAGTGTATTGTTATCGAAAATAACTTATAGGATCAAACTGAAAACTGTAGGTTAGGTTAGATTAGATATTGTGATCATCTACATGAAACTGAAATAAAACTGCATGTTTTCATGCTCATGGTCCAAATAGCAATATTGTTCTATCGATCGGGACCCGGGTCCGAATAAACACAGCCATTTTATAAGCTTGTTTACAACTCTAACATTGAGCAATCTCGTTGTGGGACTTGGCACGCTGCAGAGCGGTTTTCCCAACCACCTTCCCTTCATTTGTTATCCATTTGATTTGATTTTGAAATATGCAAAATCGTCAAACATATGTCGAAAATAAATGTACTTTGTCTTCAGTATATAGCGGCAGATGGGCTGAGAATATCATTATCACTACAGCTCACATATTATGTCCCCACTGAGGGGTTCGAGCCCAGTGCGGATTGTTCGACTTCAAGTTCACCTCTGTACTTCTTCGCAGATGTATGCGGGTCGCCTACGATGTTTTCCTTCACCGTAGGTGCGTCGAACAAATGTATATATGAAATACGAAAAACGTAAAATACATCGGTAGCAGGACCGAGCCCCGTCCCCCCTGAATCAAAGGCCAGTACCAAGTCCACAGCACCACCGACGCTTAAAAGAATAGCTTCCTGAACGCTGCCTAGCCGAGTTGGATCCGTGGACTGACCTCATTCTAAAAATTGGACTTTCCAAGCTGGACTTTTTCTCCCAGGTAAACAAACTCGTCCACCTTCCAGTTGAGTACATACCTCTGACCTTAACAGTAGTAGGCACATAATATTTGTCCAGTCAATATTCATTTTAAGACCCACTCGTTGGGATTTGCATTTTACATTATGGGAACGAAAATTGTGTATGATGTCTGTAATATCTGGTGTGTTGTTTGTACCTTTTCGCTCTCTGCCCTGTTTACATGAAGAAACAAAACGTCGTACCGTGTCCACCCAAACAGCTGTGAGCGGATACGACGAGCACATTTTTGTAAAGGCATTTTACTTTCTCCACTTTTTGCTCTTTACAACAACTGGCTTACTTTTTTTATAGTCGCAAAAGCAGCCTTAGTTTTACAGTCTTCTTTATTTAATTTTAAAACAAGTGAACAACCCAACAGATGGTCCTTCTCCAAGAACAAGACTGAAATTCGAAGAGATATGTATACATACATGTTATATACGAAGTTATCGCGAAAGGTAAGAAATTATACACACAGTGATAAAGTCTCGAGTCGAGTGTAGTGTAACTTGTTGGGAAGATAAACATTTTTTAATTTATTTCTAAAGAGTGTAATCTTACTAGGATAAAAATCTGATTATTACCTATTTTTGTGTTTAATTGAAGTAAAATTTTTTCGTTTGAAGTAAAATAAGAAAGTTGGTATGCAAGCAGACTGCCCACCTGAGGGTAAGTGCGTTCATCTTAGTAATGTGGTTTTCTAAGAATCGTAAATCTGCAATACCCACAAAGAATACAGTGTGCGGTGCCAACTTGTGACATAATTTGTCTATCTATAATACTCATAGTACCTTACTTGCCTGTCTTAGTTCGAGTCAGAGAACAGTAATTCTAGTACCTAACTCTGATTTGCTGTAAAATAGATAAAAGGTACCCCGCAGACGAATCAGCACCGAATTGTCTATCTCTGGTAAGTTTGTGGTGTAAAGTTGCTGGTGCTAAATCCAATTTAGGACTCACACTGTGTCCAGCTCTGTTGATCCAGAAGAAACGGAAGTTCCCGTAGGACTTGTAGTAGCCCTCGAGCTGGTCATCTACCCAAATGGGCTGGCGGGACGCATTCTTGTATCCATCGGCTCCGGCCCACTTAAGGCGGTCCACCCATAAGATTTGACCTACGGAGTAAAAAATGTATAAAACTTATGACAAAACGTCAGCTCCAGCTTCAGCTTTAGAAGCGCCAAACGATATTATCAAAAACAATTTACCACCAAAATCGATTGATATATAATATCTACTTAAAAACGTAAAAAAACAATCAAATCATGAAAGGAAATCAAAATTGCTGTTTCAAAACGTTTTATTAGCTTATTTCGGTATAATGGCTCTAATAAGATCAAGTACTTTGGGTTAAATATTCTATGCTAGCTCATAGCTAAAAATATTAAATTTTAGGATATTATTTTATTGTGTCAATTCAAAATAAGAAAAAGTTTACATTATCGCTGAGTCTTAGGCCTTTTTATACTACTAAGTTAGGTAAATAAACTGGTTGTCCGCCTGATGGTAAATTGCTACAGTCACCTACAGTACATAAACTAGTACTAGCAATGATACATCAACTAGTACTAGTAATAGTACGTGAACTAGTAATTAGTAAGCTTGTAAATCTGCAACCCTCACAAGGACGCCAATGTATGTCGCCAATTTGTGACATAAGATGTCAGGTCACAGTACCTAGGACTTTCACTGCCTGTCTTACCTTTCAAACCGGAATACAGCAAGTACCGCTGCTTGGCGGTAGAAATGGGTAATTAGAGGTAGGTAAGGTACACGAGCAGATGACTCTGGTACAGTGTCTCCCTCTAGTAAAGTGACCTTCTTGACCTAATTATGTTTTTTATATATGTATTTTGAAATACTATAGAGGTATCTACGTAATTAAAAAAATATGTTTAATGCAACTGCCCCACTTGCGACGTAACGAGTTCATAAACGCAGTAATATTGACATTAGTAGCCAACAGCTAAGCGTTAATTGATATGTGGCATTGTTAATGACATTAGACGTTATAACTTAAGCAGCAAACACCGCAGGGGTAGCCACTGTTTTGAGGCGTTATTTTTAAATGCGATGCGATAACGCAGGCGTTAACAGTAATATTAACGCAGATGGATCCGTAGTTAATGCACTCACCAGGGGTGTCGCAAATAAGGTCCATGTTTCCATTGTATTTTGTTACAATTAAGTTCGTCTCATTGAGCAGTTTTTCGACTGTAAACAAACATCTGATAATTAAGTACCTACCTATAATAAATTCAAATTAAAAAATCTTTATTCAACATAGGCCTTTACAGGCACTTATTGACGTCAAATCAAAGCAAAACAATCTAATTTAAAGAAATCATATTAACTTTGTATGTGCATACATCTTGAATATACTCAAGATGTCTGCAAATACAAGTAGGAATGAAAAAAAAACATGTTTTATCTCCTCTTTTAAATCGCCATTTACAATTTTGGTTTTGTTACAGAGTCGTCAATTGGAAGCTCAAAGAAAAAGTTTGAGCCCAACTTCCATTACAAGAAGAGATGTGTTAATTCACATTATATAAGGTATCTCTGAGAGAAGTGTGTGAACTTAGCTTATAAATTGCTCTTACTGAATGTTTCTTTGAAACAAAACGCAGTTGTTAAATATTAGAAATGGGAGTTCAAACCCAAGCTTTTTTGTCCGTCATGTAATTATAATCAATATGTAATTATAATCACCCGTAGTTTTGAAAATCTTTATTTTTAAATTCATGAATTATGTAACAGCTCACTATATTTCACAATATTGACATCGTTTATCGCTCACGACTTTTATTCCGAAACAGACATTTAGAATCAATTTTCAAAGAACATGTTTCAATTAGGAATAGCTTGGTGGTTTTGTCGCAATTTTCATTTCCCGAATCGAGTCCCAAAACGATTTATCATTAAATAAAATCTAAATAATTAGGGTCCTTATTTCATGGTCCCCAGCACGCAGCAGGTGCCTTTTCCACGCTGCCACGCTGGATTGGCAAGCTAATCCTTTGCGCCAGAAAGCAGCCCGCTCGATGGTCACCAGTTGCCTTCCTCCATCGCTTGCTAAGTCTCTGTGGAGTCCTTTCTATCTATCTATATAATAAGATGGACCCGCGGTGGATTTAGTAAGGTTCGCCGTTGGCCAACCCGAAACCTATTGTAAGGAGGGGCCGGGGGTCCGGTGCACTAAGCGTTGGTAGGATTGCGTGGAAGAATACCATAATAAAAATTACCCTAACCTCAAGATCGAGGGGCCATGCCGAGAGGGTGAGAAGTTGATAGGAGATTCAAACATAATGTTCGAAGAAACCTGAAAATTAAATATTAAAACTAGGTCCATAAGAAGGAGACGACTGAGCCGAAGAAGATGATGTTTGACTAGTAAGCTCCACTCCCCGTAGCACAAGTGTGCAAAGACAATATCCTAATGGGACATCTGTGATGTGAATAGTGCCAAGGTAGACGTAGACCAGAGGTTGTAGATGTGGAGGTTATCCCTTTTCGCAATATTTCGTCCGGTCGACTGTTCACCACCATGGCCGTAGAGCTTAGACCATGGCATATCAAACCAATTAACCTAATTGATTCTACTCTATAAGGCTTTGAATCAATTAATTTGGACGATTGGTATTATGATAAATCGACTGTTCTAAGGGCAACTCAGCGTAAATTCTGATAGAGAACGAATGGACTACGGTGAAGAAGAAAAGACACAACACAAGAGACCAACAAGGTTGTTGCGCTGCGAGTGAACAATCACGGGCTGACAGCAAGCAGCCCAGCTATAGTCATTGATAGGACAAAGACAATGTAGATTCCGGGCGTTTGGTGAGTGTCCAACTAGCTGTCGCAACGAGGTTCGGGAGCAACGAATATACTTTAATTTTGATAACCAAGGCGCACGTGAGGGGTAACGCTGGGTCGGGGGGACGCCATAGGGTATCCTTTAGGTTGGCATTCTGCTTCCTAATAACTGAAGAGACTTTCACATAATCACATATCCATGTATATTATGTAGAATGCGTAACGTATTTCCAAGCGAAGAAAAGGATACACAATAGACAACATGCAATATTTTTATTTTTGCGTTTATTGTAGAGTCCCATGTAGAATAGACCACAAGTATGTTAAATTTGAAAATAATAAAATTTATTGCAATAAAATACAGTCTGAAACTAACATTTTCAAATTTCGCGCTAAAATGGGCCTAGAGTTCTGATGACGTCACTCTGTCTTTCACTCATTCATCGCTAACATTCAATTCAAATATCACGTGGATTTCCATTAGTTTCGAATTAGTTATTTTAAATGGACTATCCGTTAACACCTTATAGTCAGAACAATGTTATTATTGCTCCGAAAAAAAGGCGTATGGATTCATGTTTTGTACGAATGTGTCCATCAACTTCAAAAAAGTTCCCAAATAAATTGTTTTTAACTGGACCTTCTGATCTTAAGTTGAAAACAAGGGCTGTAACACGATAACCTTCATTTCGCACTTTATACTTTAAATGAAATACGAAAGCCTATCTGTGATTGAATACTTAATTTACCATAGTAGTTTAGTTCCTTTCATTTCTACACTCAAAAACTCATCACTCTCAATAAAAAGTTACTAATGTCGACACTAACTCTTGGCAGGTTCCTGGAGTCTATCTTTATAAAACCAACTACTATTTTTAACAGAAAAATGTAAATAATTTTCGTAAAAATATTGTTTACTTTTACATCTGACGGGATATAAAACAAGAGTGACGTCACTAGTCGTTGATTGGTAGATTAATGGCCATTTTCACCAACCTCTTCTTAGCTTAGGTGACTCTTAGGTAGCATGCTGTCACATTCTTTTCATTAAAGACAAAAAGTGACAGCATACGTCTTAGGGGCTTCCTAAGCTAAGTTATGGTTGGTGAAATCGCCCATAAGATGCGTTCTGTTTCGCGTATTTTTTTTTCGCGATTGTTCATGAAAAATAGTATTAACAAAAATAAAAACGTTGCTATCATTCTTGTATTACGGTTTTATAACATTTTAATCACAACTCGTTCATAAATATTACATTTGAATCTTCCCTATTTGTCTCGCTCGATCTTTAGTTTTTTGCTACTCATTATAATTATAATACAGAAACAAATGTGTATAAAAATTGATTCACTCACTTCCATCCGTAACTGGTTTCATGAAATCCCTTGAAAGGACATTAAAAACATTACCACTCTGCGAGCCCCAAGTAACATGAGCTGGTATGTTAAGTGCTTCTTTAACCCGGGTGTTCATTAAAGTATTCAAATCATAGATTTCTTGCCGGGAAGTCGGTGAAGGCACTTTGTTATATATCAGCATTTCTTCTAATATCTCTGAAATAATAAAGAAACAAATTTGTGATTAACGTTGATGATGAAAATAAGTAAAAAGTTAAAGGTCCTATCCCAATATCATGCGTATTTGCTGCGTATCGCCTTAATAAGATTTAGTACTGTTGTTAGTTTAAAAGCATATTTTATCCAAGTTTTAGCGTATCTCGCAATTACACATTTTTTTTTTACTTTTACGCTTTCATTTATTATTTGTTAAATGTCTATTTTAACAAATAATCATCATCATCACAGCTCATATAGGTACGTCCCCACCGAGGGGCACGAGCCTGCACTAACTTATGTTAGGGCGATTAGGCCTTAGTCAAACCACGCTGGCCCAGTGCGGATTGGTTGACTTCACCTACACCTTTGAATTACTTCGCAGTTGAATGCAGGTTTCCTCACGATGTTTTCCTTCACCGTACGTAGGAGCGTCAGATAAATACATATGAAATTCGTGAAACGAAAAACACATTGGTAGGATCGATTGCGGGCCTCCCGATTCTAATCGGGGCACAGTTCAGTGCCGAAGCCACAGCGCTAAGGACGCTCTAATAATCAATCGACAAATAATCAACCCGATAAGAAATAATTTAAAATCAGCCTATCATCTTTAAATAACATATTATCAGCATCCCTCAAGCAGAGGGGTCTAACCATGCTAACAGCATACTACCGGTTGGTTATTAAATATTTATAATATCAATACTACCGGTTGGTTGAGAAAAAATGAAATAATCTATTGATTACCGTTAAAATCCCTCGTGTCTGGACGTGATACTACCCTTTTCTCGAAAATGTCATAGAAATTGACGCTCAGCGTTTGCCTGAAGACCTCGGATTGCGTCTGCCGCCAAAGCTGCGTCGCCTGGTAGTATTGCCCATTGTTAAAGGCGGTTTCGGCTCGTCGAGCGACCCCCATGATGCTGTCGTGGCCTGCTTGGTCCACGAGGCCAGCGGCCAGCAGCAGCGGCGCCCATGTTAGCGTGGCGTCTAAAGGGGATATCCAAGCATTGCCCATGGCGAACCCACGGAGGTTTGAGCGTATGCTGCCCTCTCTTTCCGCCTGTGGAAAAAAAGCTGAGTGTAAGCGTAAGCGTAACTCTTGTTTATAAATATTAAATATTTTAAAGATATTTCATTTAATATAATTAATGGTGTCAGGCGTTATTTTTCATTTTTTGACATTTTTTGTCGGAAGTTTTGCTATATTCCTATTCCCCAACAATTATAATAGGTTGGGGAAAAAGTTTCTTCGCATTTTTTAAGAAAATTCAAAACATTTTTTAATATAGTTTATTTACATTTAACTAAAGTATGTAGGTACCATTTTGTTCGATAACTTTTTGCCATCTTGTAGGTAGGGACATGATCCCATTGCTATAGAAATTTTGGGACTTCTGGTCAAAATACCGCGACAAGTGGTTTTGGCAGTCCTCTCGTGATGTTAACCTGACACTGCCTAAAGAATTCTGAAGAGACCGAAACAGGTGGAAATCTGAAGGTGCAAGGTCAGGACTATACGGCGGATGCATTAACACCTCCCAGCCAAACCCTCTTAATTTTTGCTGAGTGGCTAAAGATGTGTGAGGTCTAGCGTTATCATGATGAAAAACCACACCCCTTCTGTTGATTAATTCCGGCCGCTTTCTCTCAACTTCTTGCTTTAATCTCATCAGTTGTTCGCAGTAGAGTTCAGAATCGATGGTCCTGCCTGGTGGTAACAGCTCATAATGAATAATGCCCTTCCAATCCCACCACACACACAGCATCACCTTGTTGCGAGTTAACCCGGGTTTCGCCACAGTCTGTGAAGCCTGACCGGCCTTTGACCACGACCTTTTTCGCACGTTCTTGTCGTACGTGATCCACTTTTCATCACCAGTCATCAGCTTCTTCAAAAATGGTTCGGTTTCATTACGTCGTAATAAAGAATCACAAATGAGTACACGGTTCATTGGGTTTCTTTCAGTGAGCTCGTGAGGTACCCAAATGTCGAGCTTTTTTGTGTACCCAGTTTTTTTCAAATGCGCCAAAACTGTTTTGTGGTCAATTCCCAGTTCTTCAGCTACGTCGTAACTACTGACATGCCGATCTTGCTCCACTTTTTCAAAAATAGTATCCATTTTATCTGTAATAGGGCGACCAGAGCGACGTGCATCTTTGACATCAAAATTTCCGGATTGAAAACGCTTAAACCAAATTTGTGCTACTCTCACAGACACTGCACTAGGTCCATAAACATCGCAATTTTTTTTCGCGGCTTGCGTTGCATTTTTACCTTTTTTGTAGTAAAATTTTAAAATGTATCGAATTTCTTCATTAGATTCACTCATCTTGGCGGTACGAAAAACAAATGAAAATCACACATTTTCCTAATTTGAATTTGGAATTATGTTCTTTAAAATTTAAACTTTCAATGATACCAAAACCAGCCAGATACAAATAGTATAGCCAAAGAGATTTTATTACAAGTTTATACATACTATAATGCGAAAAGACTTTTTCCCCAACCTAATATTTCATTTAAAATTATTATATAGCGTAAAGATATCCAGATTTTCCATATCAAGAAATTCTTCACATTTTGAATATAACCATTGATGTAATATTGTATAGGTACTAGGTAGGTAGCTATTTACTGAATTTGCAGCAAGGATGATTAATAAAAATGTATTATATGTGTCGTAGCCAGGAGACCTATTTTTGAATTACGTATGCGATTTAGAAATCACCGCTGACTAAATAGTCAGCGATGACTTTGAAGTCACGAATTCCCAAACATCCTATTTTTGAAAGTCGAACGCAGAGCTGCCAACATAGATAAAGAATACACATACGTAAGGGTTCGGTTCCACGCAGAATGTAGCTGTTTTCGGTATATCTCGGTTATTATACGGCTAGAAATTCATTGCAACTAGACCAAAATATAAAAAATACTAAAGATTTTAAACTTATACACGGTTATTTTTTTATCACCCTGGAAAATGTTAGGGACGCTTCAGGACACATCCAATATTATATAAAAAAATTAAAAAAAAAGAAAAATATAGGTATAAAAAAAAATAAAAAAATCTCTAAAAATGCTACTCTCAACTAGTGCAGCATTTTTTGTATTTAAAAAAAAAAATTAAGTGAGTTATTTTTTTTATTTATATTTAAATCATTCTAATGCCATGTCGTGAAGCGTCCCTTAAATTTTCCAGGGTGATAAAAAATAACCGTTAATTATTATTACCGTTAAAATAATATTTAATTATTTGACAAATTTTAAAAATATACCTATTTCATGAAATGGCCAATACCGTCTGGCCACATCATGATATGCTGTGGCCGGAGCAATGAATAATTAAACGTGTAACGATATGAATAGCTACGTATACCTACTTCATGATACGGTAAAATATTGGTGATCATAATATCGTAAAATAATTACATTATTCACCGCTAGAGGCGCTGATATCGTTTTGTTTTGGTGATGCATCATGGCAGTGGACAATTGTTTCGATAAAATAAGAATTTCCCAGGTAAAACTAGTGTTATCCAAGCCTTTTGGGTAAAGTTCGAATATTAAATCAAACTTAATTAGTATCCAACGTTTACCCATACACAGCTAAGTCTAACCAACAGTAGTTCCGTGCCGGACGTGCCAGTGTTCACTCCAGTACGGAACGCCTGAAATTTGTTATAGCAATTTACTACAAATTTTATTCTTTGTTGTTTTTTCGAAAACTTGTTTTCTCTTTCTTTTGAAGCTGTTTGTATTTTAAATTTAATATTTGCTATTTTTAATTTTTAGCAATTTTTTGTTTTTTCTTTATATCTTTTTTGTATTTAGTTTTTCTGTTGTTGTGTCTGAGTTAAATAATACTAGATTTTATGCTCTTCCTTTTAGTTAGTGTGGCATTAGATCTAATTTTTGTTTCATATTTTTTATTCCATTTTTTTTTATTTTGCGTGAGTGCGTGTTCTTATTTTCATTTTTGTTTTTCCGATTTTTCTCGGTATTTACAGATTGTAGAACTTTCGGGTCTTTTGCAACTTATAGATCTCCTTTGCTGTGTGCATCTTTTGTCACCATTTGTATGGTCCTGGTAACTCTACAAGTGTGTCAAATTAAGCACCCGGGAATTTTTGGGCCGAAATTTGGGTTTCCCTATATCACCTCGTAGGATTTTTATTTTTGTAAAAGTATATTTCTCATCTTGTTTTTTAATTATTTCGACGATCTCCTTGTTTGTGCTCTCCTCCGTGCACCTCCTGCAAGGAAGAAGTCGTCGAAGTAAAATTTGGTTGGTTAGGTTAGGTTTTGGTCTTTTTTAAATTGTATTTATTTGTTTGTTCGCGAAAGCAGTTTGAGGCTGATTTCGCCAACAAACTCCTTGCTGGGATGGGCCCTCGCTGATGCCGGGCACATCGAAGTTGGATGGAGCTCAGCCTTTAACTGTATTTTTGGCAAAGGTAAGTACTAGAGCGCGTTCAGAGCCTCGGAGTGTAGTTGTCCGGATGTTTGTAACTCGCTCAGATGCGTTGAACGGATTGCAGCAACCAAATCTTATATCTCCCTCTTTCACATGAATTTTAATTTCTCTCTCTTTCTATAAGATGACATTTTAGATTATGGCCTCCAATATCATCCAATCACTAAGGAGTATTTCGAGGAGTATTTTAGTAATAAACGTTATAGGGTTGTACAACCATCAAATTCGATGGGTGTTCAGTTGTAACTCGCTCTGACACGCTAAGTTCTGGAATGGGCCGGTTGTTTCACCCGGGCGCCCGGGCGTCATGCTCGAAGGCTCAATGCCTTCGAGCATGACGCCCGGGCGCCCGGGTGTCAGAGCGAAAAGTTGTACTTCGCGCAAAGGCGCTTCTGAACGCGCTCTTATTGTTGAGATATTGCTAGTTTACTTTAACTGAGTTTTGACTATAAAATTTAATTATGTTTGCCGCTTTATCAATTTCGTTGCTACATACTTCACAATGGTTGAGCTGTAGGAATTCAGAGTATAATCTATTAGGGTCTTATGTATTAGGGCATTATAAGCTAATCTATAAGGGTAATATAAGTTTAAAAAATCTTAAAAAAATATAGTAATATCACGAAAATTTGTACAACAACACAAACCTCTACCATCCTTATTGCTATGTCAACTGCCATCTTCCCGCCATACGATTGTCCATATATGTACAGAGGTACTTGCTCAAATTCCTTGTGCCTTTTGTAAAAACCCCTCATCAAGTTTACAAAATCAATGGCTGTAACAAGAATGTTTGCAATACTTTTATAAAAAAATAATTTTATAACGTGCGGAGTGATCATAATAGAAGGAAATCAATTTGTACTTTTTTCTAAGTTCCCACCATTACAGTGGAAATAAACAGGTTTGAAAATTCATACTTTTGTAAAAAATGTGTTTGCAATACTTTTATAAAAAAATAATTTTATAACGTGCGGAGTGATCATAATAGAAGGAAATCAATTTGTACTTTTTTCTAAGTACCCACCATTACAGTGGAAATAAACAGGTTTGAAAATTCTAATACAAAAAACTAATACATTAATCTACTATTAGGAAACATTTCGTCTGAATTGTCGTATTACTTCGTATTTAATTCAGCAATTCAAAACTAGTCTGAATGAAACACGAGTGTATATTGAACATTCACAGTGATACAAAATGATAGAATTTATTTTAATGCAGAAAAAAAAGGCACAAGTTAAGTATTCGACCTATTCTTAGGGCGCTTGCGCACTTATACGTATTCGGTTCGAGTTCGATACGTGACGTCCTAGCGTTTGTGCACTGATTCGTATTCGGTTTGTCGTGTTTGAGACGGTCGGTTGTGCGATAAACGTCAAAATGACGGGATCACTTCCTGTTTTTATAAACCCACCCACTGCAATTTGGTACTCATTTCATTCGGTACTATTTGATATCAAACATTATAATTTTGGTACTTGCTTAGTTTAGACAAAATCCGGCTTTGCTTATCAAAATGGCGGGATCATCATGTCCAACATTAAAGTTGCTAACTATTTCGTGTAACAGATTAAACCACAATTCAGTACCTCCAAAAATTAATAGCAGTTTCTTTTGAAATCGAATACATAAATTCTGATGGCGCAAAAAAGTATGAAAAAAGAACAAAAAATGTATGAAATATTGTACAAAAAAACAGACTAGTACAAATAGGTGGCCTTATTGCTAAAAAGCAATCACTTCCAGGCAACGTTGGGACAAAAGAATGAGAGCATATTCAATAAGAGAAAGGGTGCAAAACTAGGACTAAGGAAAGTTTGTTATAATTATGGGAAAGGAATTACGAGCGAAATTTTCAGCAGGCCTATTCGCTAACTACGGTTGGTAACTAGAACTGTCATTTTTGAAAGAAACTCTATATCCATTTTACTTGTTTAGTGATGTTACGGCAGCATTCATGATAGCAGTAATGGAAGTTAAGTTTCTTTTAAAAATTACAGTTCTAGTTAGCAACTGAAGTTAGCGAATAGGCCTGCAGCTCAATTAATTGATATTTGAATAAGCTGTAGGCGTTTTAACATCCCATTTATAACATAATGTTTTCCAGTATAAATTGTCATTTTATATCAAACTAGCTTTACTTTACGCAGCTTCGCCCGCGTTGTTTTTGTTTTCCTGTGGGAATTTTATATTTTCCCGTAGAAAAAAATAAATCTTTCCTCTTTATAATTATTATTTAAACGTTATTAACAACTTCATCAAATAATATAAATAAATGATGGACACCCGCCATCCTGATAAGAGAATTGAGAATTCAAGTGAGAATGCACGAATCGAACACGAATCGAATACGAATTGAATGGTTCTCTATTTTGTCTCATAATTTTTTTATCCATAATCTAACGTGTCATAATGTTTTTTGACATAATCATCATATGTCCGAATGATAAGCACCCCTAACTTAATTTCTCATAATATCACTTGCCCGAAAACCGAAATCTCTAAATATAATATGACCTAATTTTTTTTGCTATAAATATCACAATCTATAATATTTAAAATTCCTAAAAACCTTTTCTATAATAGTCATAATTCCTAACGTAATATCTCATAATATAACGTGCCCTTAAATCGAAATACCACAAATATAAAGTTTTTTCATTATTTGTACGAGTATTACCAAATCCATGCATACGTTTAAAAACGACACGTTTAGCGCAGAGGTCGAGTGATCACCTACTGCGCAACGGGTCGCGGGTTCGATTCCCGTACGGGACAAATGTTTTGTATGGCCTACAGCAATTTGTTCCGGTCTGGGCGTATGTGCATGTGATATTCTATGTTTGTAACTGCACCCACGACACAGGAGAAAATCCTAGTGTGGGGCGACGTTTTTTAATAAAATAAAAATAACATAAAAATAAATAAAAACAGTCACTTGATGTCATGCAAGCAAGCATGCAGCATGCAAGCAAGCATGCAACATGCAAGCATGCAAGCAAGTATGCAAGTAAGCATGCGAGCAAGCATGCGGGCAAGCATGCAAGCAAGCAGCATGCAGCATGCATGACTTCTGTCACGGCTCCGGCGCTGCGAGGCACCGGCGGTCCCACGCGACCTTATCGTCGCAGATGGTTTTCGCCCACCACCGCAGCTTCGGCTTGCTGGCCGGCTGTGCCGGCCAGCCTCAGCCGCGGCGGCGGTCGTTAAAACCACCTGCTCCTCAGCTCGCGGGCCGCCTCGCCCCTCCGCGCCTACGCGGGTTTAAATAACACTCTAGGAGTAGGGCAGACAAGACTACGTAGTGTCGGTTTTACAGCGATATATTTCTGTCACAGAATTTGAAGACGTAACGGTTGTTAAGGTTCATAAGACAACATTTAATTCAATTTGTTATTATTGATAGTAAGTCTAAGCTTTATGATATTGATAACATAACCAAGATAAATCAACTTTTAAACATGTTTTTGGACTAAGAAAATTATTATAAACCATCATTCGGACTAACAATATTACACAATATAACACTTAGGACATGTGACTTTATAGCAAGTAAAATTAGGATATCTTATTATTATAGCATCCGATATTATGACACAAAAGCATTAGAATTAAAGACGATTAGGTAATATACAATTTCGTATACCGGAATATTATGGAAAGTGATGATTATAGCAAGCGTTTTCGGGATTATGATTTTCGGACGATCGATATTCAGAGAAGAAAGGGACTACCGAATTGAATACGTATGCGTGACCGAATGCGCAAGCGCCCTTAGTATTATACTCAAAAAATTTTATAAAAATCGGTCAAGTCGGCCTCCAAGGAGGAGGAGTTCGATAACAAAACTAAAAAGAGGCAGACCTTTGTGCCGCCTAAAACTTATTCACATATTTTGTTTACAGGAAAAAGATCATACCACTTAATTTATAAATATTTTCCGAAAGCGTCTTTACGATTATCTTACCAATTTGGTCATTGGTGGATGTTAATTCGCTCAGTCTATCAACATAACTGAACCCGGTGCCTACAGGGTTGTCCAGGAAGATAACGTTGAAGTTCTTAATCTAAGTAAAAAAAAAACAGTTGATGAGTCATAGATTGTGGTAGTTAAAGGTTGGCAACGTGCAGATGATCTCGCTGCTCACGCCATTAATGTAACTATTAAACATTAGCTAGGTCGTACGATTATTGGCAGCCAATCAGTATGAAAAATGTATCATATCAAAGGGATCATTTCAGATCATGTTTGTCACATACCCATGTGTGGTTCCTCTCCTGCAAGGCCAGGTCCATAGGCCCGAGGATTTCGAAGTTTCCAACGCCAGTGGAGGAGCCGCCGGGTCCGCCCTGCAGCCACACCACCAGAGGCCGCTCGGTGTAATTGGCAACGGGAGCGGTGGTGTGGAACAACCAGTAAAACATGTGTGCACCATCGCGGACCGTCACGTACCCGAAATCTTGCTTGTACGGGCCAAATTGAGCTTTAAATTAAATAAAAAATGGGCAGTCAAGACTCCAGTGAAGTGACTACCAAACATGCTGTGCAAGAGTGCAGCACTGATAAATTGCAGTGTGTTTGCCAAAGAGTATGCAACACATACTCGTATCACAGAATTCGATTTTTAGCAGAGACACAATTGGAGGGAAATAGCAAGAGCAATGTAGCCAAATGTGAAACTTGCCGGTGCAGAGCGGCCGGAGGGGGTTCATTTTCAGAATGTTATTATAAATATGATAAGATATCAAAGGATCTTGCGGTGGAATCTAAGCAAAATTTCGCACAGAATTTTGAACCTTGGTTTATATGTGTATCCAAATCATAAGCTTGGCTAATATAAGAGCGTCTGTTAATTGCATTGCATGCGCACTGCGCAAGTAGGTAATTCAGAATTTTACATAGAAGCTGTAGGCGGTAAAAAGAAATGCCTAGCGTGTTGAAAATATGGCCTTTAAATCTGGTTATTTCAAATATATGTTAAGCTTAAAATACTCTGAAGAGTCAAAGTTTTGCAAATTGTTATTGTTTTCAACAAACCATACAAGAATCCTGTATCCACAATTTGCCCAAACCAGAATCTGTCTTAAATCGAATAATCCAAAAAAAGTGAGTATCTATTATGAAACTAGCTTAGCTTCATTTAAATAGATACTTACTCTTTCTTCTCTACTCGGTGCGCTATCGGAGTTAGTAGAAAATTACATAAATCCAAATTATGCATAGTTCAGATAAGTTACATAGGTTTTTTGGGTTCGCATGCCTTTTTTTATGACACCAAAGGCGGTGAATGAGCGGACGAGCCACCTGATGGTAAGTAGTCATCGCCGCCCATGGACATCTGCGACATCAAGGGTGCCGCTTATGCGTCAGCGTCACCTGCCTTGAGTTTAAGGACCACATTTACCTTCCGCTTGAAAAATGCCATGTTGTAGCGCATTGGAAACACCTCCGGAGGAAGCTCATTCCACATTTTGCATGTTCGCGGGAGAAACGAACGAGACGCCCGCAAGGTATGCTGATGCCAGGCGTCCAATATGTGGGGGTGGTTGGGGTGAGTTCTACTTCCCTGGCGCGCGGAGAGGTGGCGAAATAGCGATGGAGGAATCAGTTTGAAAAGTTCCTCAGAACACTCCCCGTTATACAGACGGTAGAACACGCACAGAGACACAATATCTCTCCGGTGGCTAAGAGCCTCTAATCCATCTGCGAGTGCCGGATCGTCGAGGATACGAACAGCCCTGCGTTGGAAGGAGTCAAGAGGAAGAAGTTGGTATTTTGGAGCACCGGACCATAAGTGCGAGCAATACTCCATGTGGGGTCGTACCTGGGCTTTATATAATGAAAGCCGGTGACCCGGCGTAAAGCACCGTTTCGCCTTATTAAGTACTCCTAATTTTTTGGATGCCAGCTTTGCTTTATTCTCCAAATGACCCTGAAATTGGAACTCTGTAACTGTTTCGGACGAGTCCAAAGCTCTTAATTTCGATAAATTTAATTAAAGATGGATTTCAGGGTTCAGTACTAATATGGCCAAGTTATCGTCTATGAACCCTTTGTTGTAGTAGTAACCAGATTCTTTTGAGAGTAGAGTTTATGTTCATGTTTAAATTATTCCCTTGTTGTAAGAGTATTTGCATACTATAGATTAAGAGGGAGAGAAATGTAACTACATATAAGAATTTTTAAAAAAATTGAGGAAATGTTGAGCTCCATCCTGCGCCCCACATGGTGAGTGTCTATCCAAACCTGCCTTATACACTCCCCCCTTCCAGAACCACTCGGAAGTTCCTCAAGCCCTATCCTACCTAGCAATCCTACCTCTAATATCCTACCCCATAACACTAGTTAGCATCTGCTTTGACAAAAGTAATTTTACGTTAACAACCTCTTATTGTATGCACCTCAGTCCGTGATGAATAGCTTATTTTTCTGTGAGCCACCCCCCTCCCAGACTCCTTACTCTCCTAAGCCACTGATAACAAACGTCATAGATGTATGTCAATAAGGGGTTTTGCAAATTTAAATAATACTAAACGTTAAGCGGAATGTGTTCAAAAATCCATTTTTCTGTGAGCCACCCCCCTCCCAGACTCCTTACTCTCTTAAATCCTTGAACACCGCGATTAAATTCTTCGAAAACAACTTATAAAGATTCAAATAAATTGCAGATGCAACTAAGTCTATAATTGCTACTAGTTTAGTTAAAATAATACTTTCTAGAACCTAATGGACCTTATAACACAGAACATCAATTTGCACCATTAACAATAAACCAATAGTACTATTTGATTGACATATTTGATATTTGTTTCAATTTAGTTTTATTCTTCAGGCTGCAATCAATAACCTAAATTTCTGTGAGCCGCCCCCCTCCCAGGCTCCTTACTCTCTTAAGTCATTGAGACAGCGCTTCCGAATAATAAAAATAATAAATTTGATACTAGATGCAAACTTAGCTCATAACTATCCTATTCCACTAACATGTACCTACAAGATTAAAGTTTCGTACCTATACTATTTTAATATTATAGAAATCTTTGTTGCTTGTAGTATAAATTGATAATAAACTATACTATGTTGAGTCGGTCCTTAAAATTCCCTCCTAGTACTGCATTAGGCTTTTATTTCAACTAAATTAAATTTAATAAAATGAAATATGTGGTTATTCATTAGTTGCTTTAACAGAAATGAAATCTGAGGTGTTATGTGTCTTTCAACCAACCTGAATAAACCATAATAAGCCGTCGGAGATTCTGAACAATAGTCAGAACTAGCATGAACAAATATCGCCTCACCTACTTATTACCGATATCAGGACAAGTAGCCGGTTGTGAAGCGACTAAAGTCAGAGGGACTTAACCGTAGAGTTCAAAGGCCCCCTCAGAGACTGCAAAGACCTACAGGTCTCATCCAAGATATGGTAATATATCAATGGAATATAAGCGATAGCTATCCAACTGCTCCTTCTTCCCTATCCAGAATAACCTTTTGCCCATTATACTTTCCCCAAGTTGGAGCTTGTGTAGTGTACGAGTTTGGCATCATTGCAGCCTGTTCGCTGCGTGTAGAGTATGGATTTCCGTAAATATAATTGTTCTAGGTAAGCTATCATTTCAACTCGCCTAAGAACTTTATTTAACCTAACACCAAACATTACAGAAGTCCATTGAAGTGTAGTGTCATCTGGTCGAGCAATCAACAAATAAGGTCCAACACAAGTTCCTAGGTTAATTTAATAAAGCCATCATACCAACCTAACTATCCCACTTTAAACAAATCGAAACATCTCCCTAAATTCAAAACTTACAATCACTAACTCTTTAGTGTATATTGTGTATTATCTCGTAGGGTTTTAGCCAGTGAAACAAGGCTTATATTGTATTAATTATAATAGTTAAATATAGATATAGCGTTTCATTTTGCGGATCAATGAAAGAGAATACTAAGTTTTATCTTAATGGCACGTGTGCACGTAAATCAATTAGCGATAGAGTAAATGAATGTTAATAAAATATTTTTAATATAAAACATTTTAGGGGTCAAGTACAAATAAAATAGCAACCAAAGCATACCCAAATTAAAATAACAGAGAAGGTTCTAAACAAAACATATAAAATAAAATGTCAACAAATAACAACAAAATAACAAAATCAAAAAACCCGAATTAAAATATTCAGAGAATGTTCTTGACAAAACATATAAAATGTAATTTTAGTCAAGAAACATCAAAATAACAAAATCAAAACCCGAATTAAAATATTCAGAGAATGTTCTTGACAAAACATATAAAATGTAATTTTAGTCAAGAAACATCAAAATAACAAAATCAAAAACCCGAATTAAAATATTCAGAGAATGTTCTTGACAAAACATATAAAATGAAATGTTAGTCAAGAAACATCAAAATAACAAAATCAAAAAACACGAATTAAAATATTCAGAGAATGTTCTTGACAAAACATATAAAATGAAATGTTAGTCAAGAAACATCAAAATAACAAAATCAAAAAACACGAATTAAAATAATCAGAGAATATTCTAGATAAAATATATAAAATAAAATGTTAACGAGTAACAACAAAATCAAAATCCCGAATTAAAATCAAATAAAATACATTTTACCATTTCAAATTGAATGATGAGTTCTTTTTAATAATTTAAATATGGTTTAATAAAGATCATTCAATTTTCCATTGGCAACAAACAAATGACCTGCCTGGATTACTATTTATTTAGCTTTGTGAAGCAAAATAACTAAAATTAGGACAAATTAATCAATCTTCTACATTTTATTGATTTTACAATTTTAATTGAATCCAGGCAACCCTAAAATAAAACACAAACCTCTGTAGTCTTCTCGGTCTTGGATCTCCACCTTGGGTAGCTACCTACTAGGGTAGGAAAAACTATGCTTTTGGATCCATAACTCAACCCTCCCCCTACCCAAAACACACTACTTAACAAATTATATTCGAATATACAAGCATGGAGATCCCAGACCTATCTCGCTCTGGAACAACTCTTGACGCTGAAATAAATGTTATAATTCTCTCCCCCCGTCCCCTTTCTACGATATAATTATATGAAACAGCCTTGTCAGGTATTTCGTATGTTTTAATTTTACCGCGAAGTGATATGGAGTGGTTAAGAAATACTGGATCACTCCGGGGCTAGTGCTTGCAAACTACTTTTTTTTTCTCTAATCTACCTTAATCTACACGCAGGCCTGTAAATAATAGAATTAGCTTATTCTACACTAGCCTCACCAGCACGCTTTTCCAACCACGACTGATTTGTCTTTTTCCCATATCACTTTAATTGACAACAATAAAAAGATTTCCTAGCCGCTACTAAACAATAATATGTTAACTAAACTATAATATATATATGTCTCCCATTGTTCCCCATTTCGACTTGTCTTTCGCTGCACTATAGAAACCTTTCATATTGTCGTCGTTATTTTCGTATTCGAGGCAAATTGTTATGTAATAAGTAAGTTTAATTTTATTTCTTATAAATGCGTACTGTACTCTAGAATATGAAAACTAGCATGTAAATAGACTTCCACACAAAAAACAGCCTTCACCAGGAAGTGCCATCTTTCTTGCAAGGATAGTATTATCGTATAATTTTATTTATAAAATAATCCTGTCCCTGTTAGTCTATAGTTACAGTATCGTAACTGGCAATGTTTTTTTTTTATTTATTTTTTATTTAAACTAATATAAGTACAGTCCCTATACACCAGGGATGACTCCCTTAATAACTTATGTCCAATATAATACTCAGTCATTAGTTTGAATTTAAAGTATTCTGAATGTGTAATCTAAAAATTTTAAGAGGTTAACACCTCAGCTATTTGGATAAATTCTCCTAACACTTAAAACTAAATCCTTGAGATTACTCTACAATTTCACCTCGAGACTATTGAAAGAATCCAAATGCTTGCAATACAAAACAGTGTTATGTAAATGTGTATATAACCCCAATATATATAAAATATATTATCTTATATCTAGGTTCTTTTTTTTTTGTAAATCTCCAATTAATTTTTTTTTTATTGAGTCAACTAAATATTTATGAGTGAACTTCAATTCAATTGGTTAATAATTGCTTGAAATTTAAACTGTAACTATTAATACCAAATTATTACGTCCACTGTATTAAAGTTTCAAAACAAACTTAAAACTAAACTTCAAGCAAAATATTACAAATTTCATTAATATTAAGCACGACCAATTGAAAAGAATAATATCTACCTTATTACTAAGTTCGTGTGAGATTGAGTATTATATTTGGACTAACACACACAAAATTCAAGGAATGTATAAAACATAATGCAAATAAAAGAACAAGATTTCAAGAAAATGTGTACCGCATCTCAACCGAAATTCGTGGACGAGACTCAGACCATTCTCTTGATACCTTCCTGATCTAAACCCCAAAATTGCTACTCTATTAACTGAAATGAAATTATTCTTTGACTAATGTGTCTGCCTAGAAAGCTCAGAAGCCATTAGTTGGAATTTGACTCTAACTTTAAATGTAACGTCCATCTTTCAGTTTGTTTGCTACGCTCACTTTTAAATTAGCTACTCTACGCTTATTGCATTTATATGTAGTGTATGTAAAATGAGTCGAGTACGGGAATATTGAGGACCTCTAGATAGTCGGCATTATTTGCCCTAGGAAAGTACTCGCCAAACCCAACTCGTATGTAGGATTCACTGAAGGTATTCCCTCTCAGCTCTGCCGTAAGTGTTAAGCTGGCCGGTCTTGGGCGATATATTATTAGCACCCTAGCTCAACACAACTTTATGTTGAATCGCGTACAGTATTATTGTATGTGCAAATGTCTTGAATTATGTTTGTAACGCGTACTGTAAGTGTACTGTTAGTGTGATGTTTGTTTATGTATCGATTACGCTTATGCTCTACACTACGCATCAAATAAATCTCCAAACTAATAGATAGACTGATATTAAATTCCACGAAATAAAAATACCCGTAAAATTTCTAGGCAGACTATTCCTACCCCGTGCTCTATTACGAAAAACATCGTGAACATTCCTACCTCAACAATAATTATAATTTCTAAATGAGCCTTTCATCGTTTAATTAAGGTAAATTCAAGAAATTTATTTCCAAATAACAATTAGTTAACTTTATAATTTTATTATTAACCCTTCATGAGAAAATTGTTTAATAAAAACCTATTTATCGTGAAATTCGTAAACACACCCCCACAAACAGAAGAAATCTCAAGCAACAAAATCTTAAGGACTTACCGACTGCCGCTCGCACTTTGCGCACTATTAAACTTACACTTTCGCGACCGAACTTGAATAATCCTCAAATCTTCCTCCCTTCGCCTTATATAGACCGACTGATCCAGAAAACAAAGCGATTCAAGTCAACAAAACTCGCCTTAACCATTTTCTTGCTATCTTACTCCTGCGCAAGTGCCACGTCAGTTTTCTCTCCCTCTCTAACCTCAAACCAAACACTGCGAACGCAAGTCGCAACCATTTTTTTTTTGCTATCCTACTCCTACGCAAGTGCCACGTCAGCTTTCTCTCCCTCTCTAACCTCAAACGAACACTGCGATCGGCGCTTGAACGCTCCATAAAGAGCATACGAATTATAGGTATATACGACTCCTTCACTAATAGCAACATGATTAAAATTCTTAAATAAACAAGCAACACAAAGTATTACACACACCATAATACCAAACATATAGATTTATAAAAGAAAAAAAGGTGTAAAGGCTTCGTCTAATAGCTATTTAACGGTAAAATCCCGCTCAATGTCTTTTATTTATAAATTGTTAAAGTGTTCAATATTTTATTATTTTAACTGACTAACTAACCGTTCGTAATACATCAAAGTCAAAATTGATGAAATATCATACTATTGTAGTATTATAAGGATTAAATAGTTCTATTCTTTTAGTTCAGAAGAACAATAGGTTGATAAAAAAAAATTCTTCTCGATACCAATATCTCCACAATATGACCTTTTAATTCCGTAAAAAAAATAAAATTAAATATAATTAAATGTATATCAAATGTACCCCTATTAATTATTTCTTGGGAAACTACTTGAATAGGCTACAATTGCATTTTACAAAAATGCTAAATCCTTGCTCCTAAAACATCGTTGACATTCATTCTCCGTGTAAAATTGCCGCTCTAAATCAAACAGGAAATATACTCTCCGTGCCAAATCCCCTTCTTAATAATTGATCTAATCTAATTTAAAATGAGCTTATAAATGGGCATAGCTATTCCCCATCTGTCTCTAATCTAACATCCCTTCTCTATTCTTATTAAATCATGACAATTAAATGTGGCCAGCTAAACCGATCAAATAACCTTTGATTCATGTACGAGACGATCGTTACATTCACCCCCTAAAATTTTAATGGTGAAAGGGTTTAACTATCTCCGTTTCAACCAAATAAAATTTTACTGTCTAATTTTCAAAACTTTATTGATTTTTTTTTTAAAATATTCTATATATATTATGAATGGCCTCCCTTCTCCCCACCAAATACACATAACAGGTTTAAAGAACTTAATCAAAGTTTTATTTTTGGTATTTGTTGTTTTTTTTTATAACTAATTATTTTAATGAATTCAAAATCATTAAAATAAATCAGATAAATTAGGTGTATTTGAGCCATTTCCCGTCCCGACTGACTCTATATAATTCAACTTAATATTTATTTTCCCAAACATTTATAATTAAGACTTTATTAAATCATACTTATTTCAAGAATTGCAATGATAATAACCTATAAACTAATCAATTATACATAATACTTTGAAATATTTATGGCATTAAAATTCCCCTTCAACTGTTTTGTTTCAGGATCAATCAGCGTATATACATTCGGATTCGGTACAGCTACAACAACAAATGGTCCTTCATAGAGTAATTGAAACGTTTTAGTAATTTTCATCTTTGCATCAGATTTATTTAACCTTTTAAGTTTTACGTAATCTCCAATCTGATATTTAATCAACCTATGATAAAGATCATATTTCTTATTCCTAATCCTACTCGCTAATTTTAAATTTTGCCGAACCTTCTCGCGTATGTCTCCAATATTAGTATTAACTTTTCCTAAAGGCAGTAACGCATCAAAACTTAAAGATTCACTAGTACCAGATATAATCTCATTTGGTGTAAAGCCAGTGCTATCATGATATGTATTATTATATAATCTTTCTAATTTTGGTAGCCAAATAGGCCAGCTTCTGTTGTTATGACTACAAAAGGTTCGGAACAATCTGCCCAATTCTCTATTCACTCTTTCAGTAATGTTAGGTCTTGGGTTCCTAACTGTTGTATGAATTATCTTAACCCCCATTTGTCCTAAAGTATTTTTCCAGTTTACAGAAATAAATTGACTACCATTGTCCGTCATTACGGCTTTCGGAGTTATAATTTTTGCAAACGACTTAATTTTAGCTGTAACAGCATTTGATGATGCTTTTCGTAAGTCATAAAACTGCACAAATTTACTGAACGAGTCTTGTATCACTAGAATATATTTTGCCCCAAATCTTCCTTCGGGTAAAGGACCATATAAATCTGCCATGACTATGTCTCCCACATCGTTAGTTATAATGGACTGGCAAGGTCCTACAAACTTTACATTATCATGTTTCGAAAGCTGACATATATGACATGTTCTCACTAACTTTTTTACGTCCTTTGACATTCCTATCCAAAAAAACCTATTACTTAAATATTTTAAAATCTTATAAGCACCCTGATGTCCCATTTCTTCGTGTACCTGCAAAACCACTTCATTAGATAACGATTTAGGTAAAAATATAACAATTTTATCCGAGTTACCTGATTTATAATAGACTATATCTTTTTCTACAACACAACGCTGCTTTAAATTATGTCTCCTAGTTTGAGTTCCTACTGTGCTGTCATTGTTTCCTAACAAAATTTGTATGTCTTTATCTAAAGATTGATAATGACTTATCCTTTTTAGATTCTCTTTTAATAATTTGTTTTCTGCTTTTTCTGTATAGTTTATTTCGGGACATGTGTTTTTATCTTCTTGTAATATTTCCCATTTCGTTGAGTATCTTGACAGAATGTCAGCCACAATATTATCTTTACCTTTTATGTGTTGAATTTCATAATCAAACTGTTCTAAATATAATATCCAACGAGTCACTCTATTATTATATAATTTCCAATTTCTAACAAAAAGAATAGCCTTATGATCTGTACAAATTTTCACCTTGGAACCTCTAAGATACGTTTCGAACTTTTGTAAACAGCATATTACTGCAAATAACTCTTGTTCTGTTACTGTCCATTTTAGTTCATAGCCTTTCAAAGCTTTGCTATAATAACCTAAGATTTGCATTTCTCCATATTCATTGTATTGATAAAGAGTCCCAGCTAAGCCTACCCCCGAACAGTCAGTTTGAAGGTAATAGGGTCTGTTAAAATCCGGATGATGAAGCATAATTGTCTCAATAAATTGATCTTTTAATTTATTGAATGCTGATAAATGTTTTTCAGTCCAAGACCAGTTTTTGTTATTTTTTAACAATTCACATAAAGGTATAATATATTCTCCATAGTTAGGTATAAATCTCCGATAAAAATTACACAACCCGAGAAACGCTCTGACTTGCTTAATTTTTTTTGGTATAGGAAATTCTCGTATAGCCTGGACTTTGTCTGGATCAACTTTGATCCCTTCAGTTGATATTATAAAACCTAACATCTTAACTTGTTTACGAATAAACTCACACTTTTGAACGTTACAAGTAACTCCCGCATTTTGCAATTTCGTCAAGATAATTCTAATATGTTCTAAATGTTGATCTAAGGTACCTGTCGTGATAATAGCCAAGTCGTCCAAGTAATTTACACAAAAATCTCTGACGTCAGGTGTCAATATTCTATCCATAGCCCTACTAAAACTACCGACAGATGTTTTTAATCCCTGAGGCAATACGTTATAAACATAAGATTTCCCATTAAAAGTAAAACCAGTGTACTTTCTACTCTCCCTTTTAATGGGGACCTGAAAATATGCATTATTCAAGTCTAAAGTAGTTATGTATTTAGCACCATGAAATGAATTTAGAACGTCTATCTGCATCGGAGGTTTTTCGGTTTCGGCAATCATATACTTATTTAATTCCCTAGCATCTAACAATATTCTAAGTGATCCATCTTTTTTTAGTGTGAATGTCAAGGGACTACTGTAAGGTGTGGACATACGACTAATTATTCCTAATTTTTCCATTTCATCCAACTTTTCTTGCATTTTAGACCTGTAAGAGTAGGGCACCGGATAAGACCTTTTAATAACTGGAGTATGCTCCGTCAACTTAATCTCGTGCTCATAACAATTAACACGCCCTAGTTTACTTGTAAATACCGACGTAAAATCCTCCAATAATTTAATCAATTTTCCTTTAACATTTTCACTTATCTTATCATCAAATTTAATTAATCTTAAAATATCATCATTTGAGAATTTAACTACATCTGAATCGGAATTATCTAGTAATACAGCATTATTAACAGATTTAATGTCTCCTGAATCATCATATAATTTAACATATATATTTTTACCTTCATTATCTATAACAATCTCTGATGATTCTCCGTCTAAGATAAATTTTATTTTATGTTTTTTCATCCAATCAAATCCCAAAATTACTGACCTTACCAATTTCGGCACAATTAAAAATGCTATTTCCATCACGTCGTTATTTAATCTAACAGGAAGCATGACAATCTGCTGGATTTTAAAACTTTTTTGGCCTACCGCTCCCCGTATCTGTAAGGGTTTGACAGGCATTATAGGGATTTTGATTTCGCCCTTTTTAAATCGTCCTTTTATATTTTCCCAAAACTCATCCGAGATACAAGTGATATCACTACCAGTGTCAAGTAAACAAGATGTTTTTAAACCAAAGATCTCTACTTCAATTTCTGATTTCATACTTTCATAGTACGAATTTTCTTCAAATACCGAGTTTGTTGACTGGCATTCATTGCTAAGTAATAAGTCATATGAATTTTCTTCAAATACCGAGTTTGTTGATTGGCTCTCATTGCTAAGTATTAAATTATTATTTGGTATATAACTAACATGAATCTGATCATTAATCACATCCCTCCTCTGTACAGTTTCAATTAAAATATGAATTTGAGAATCAAAATCATAATTATTTTGAATGATATTGCCTAAGCCGATATGATCACAATATTTTTTAAGTTGAATGGGAAACTTAATGCCATCATTCCTTATTCCTAAACTATTTCCCGGAACCCAACCCATCTTAAGCATTATTTTCCAACAATTATCCCCTATGCGTGAGGTTGAGAAGGGGCTTATTTCCTCAACCTCCACTAGTTTAAAGTTTCAACATCTACACTTGAATTGCAGCTATTGGTTTCTTCGATATTTATCTCTTGTGTATTTACAGTATTTCCCTGATGAACAGAACCACCTTTATTTCGAAACCTTTGTCCGTTATTTCTTTGTGTATTATTTGACTTTGTTTCCTGCTTAGATGTCGTCTCGCGTTGGTTAATATTATCAATCTTTTGTAGAAACTCCGCCGTTTGTATTATAGTGTGACTATTCGATACTGCCCATAATTGTTGAATTGATTTTGGAAAATGCCTCATAACATCAGCTACAAGCAGTTGTTCTGGTATTTGATGTGTCAACATCTTTGCCTGTCCTATCAAATTTAAATAATAACTTTGCATAGTTGAGTCTTTCGTTCCGTCCCACATTCCTGACACTATTTTACGACGCAAAGCATACTGCTCTGTTTCACCCCAATACGTATTCAAAAAATCTTCTTTAAAGTCATTGAAGTTTTGCCATCTATGCTTATAAATTCTAGACCAATTTTTAGCTTCGCCATTTAGGCAATCTAGAGTCACTTCTAATTCTTTATCAGTTTCAGTAAATTTTTGTAGAAAACTTTTCAAACTCTCAATAAAGGTAACAGGATGACCTGACCTTTTATCCGCAAATGATGGCTTTTCCAACGGAAAATTTTGCAAATTATAAACAATTTTAGTATATTCATCAGTGTTATCTCGAATTTGTGGAGATTCAATTGGAATATCAGCTAAATTTTGTGTCGTTCTTGGAACGTTTTTTATTTCCTCTTGAAGATTATTTATTTTTTCCGATAGTGTTCCAATAGTACGCCGCAGCAAGCGAACCATAGTATTAGAATTTGCCTTAGACCTCTTCCTAATTAAGGGATCACTTGTTGCTGGAGTTTGTTTCTTATTTGATCTCTTCATTTTAAAATAGTTAATGATGCAGAAAGAATCACGATTCCGCAATAGTTCGATTAAACCAACAGATTCCCTAAAACAGAAAATAAAACGTCAAATGTGTTCCAATGTCTCCCTAAATCTACATAATTTTTCTCCTTATTCTCAAATATAAAATAACTGTCAAAACACGAATAAACCCAAATGTATTTTTTTTTAAATAAACTTTAACAAAGCACCGAAGTGCCCAAGCACTTTTTAGTAAAATATGAATAGTAACAAAATAATAATAATAAAATGATAATAACAACGAAGTGTACAAGCAATTTTCTGTAATATAAGAATAATAATAAAAATGCACCCCCAAGGTAATTTAACCCTACTGAACATAAGGCAATCCATAAACTCTGAGCTCACTCCATTTCACGGACAGCAAATTGTAGGTTATAAAACTTACATGAATGTTGAATAATTAGTACATTCCCCTTTTTTATCCTGGTCACGGCACCAAATTGTAACTGTTTCGGACGAGTCCAAAGCTCTTAATTTCGATAAATTTAATTAAAGATGGATTTCAGGGTTCAGTACTAATATGGCCAAGTTATCGTCTATGAACCCTTTGTTGTAGTAGTAACCAGATTCTTTTGAGAGTAGAGTTTATGTTCATGTTTAAATTATTCCCTTGTTGTAAGAGTATTTGCATACTATAGATTAAGAGGGAGAGAAATGTAACTACATATAAGAATTTTTAAAAAAATTGAGGAAATGTTGAGCTCCATCCTGCGCCCCACATGGTGAGTGTCTATCCAAACCTGCCTTATACACTCCCCCCTTCCAGAACCACTCGGAAGTTCCTCAAGCCCTATCCTACCTAGCAATCCTACCTCTAATATCCTACCCCATAACACTAGTTAGCATCTGCTTTGACAAAAGTAATTTTACGTTAACAACCTCTTATTGTATGCACCTCAGTCCGTGATGAATAGCTTATTTTTCTGTGAGCCACCCCCCTCCCAGACTCCTTACTCTCCTAAGCCACTGATAACAAACGTCATAGATGTATGTCAATAAGGGGTTTTGCAAATTTAAATAATACTAAACGTTAAGCGGAATGTGTTCAAAAATCCATTTTTCTGTGAGCCACCCCCCTCCCAGACTCCTTACTCCCTTAAATCCTTGAACACCGCGATTAAATTCTTCGAAAACAACTTATAAAGATTCAAATAAATTGCAGATGCAACTAAGTCTATAATTGCTACTAGTTTAGTTAAAATAATACTTTCTAGAACCTAATGGACCTTATAACACAGAACATCAATTTGCACCATTAACAATAAACCAATAGTACTATTTGATTGACATATTTGATATTTGTTTCAATTTAGTTTTATTCTTCAGGCTGCAATCAATAACCTAAATTTCTGTGAGCCGCCCCCCTCCCAGGCTCCTTACTCTCTTAAGTCATTGAGACAGCGCTTCCGAATAATAAAAATAATAAATTTGATACTAGATGCAAACTTAGCTCATAACTATCCTATTCCACTAACATGTACCTACAAGATTAAAGTTTCGTACCTATACTATTTTAATATTATAGAAATCTTTGTTGCTTGTAGTATAAATTGATAATAAACTATACTATGTTGAGTCGGTCCTTAAAATTCCCTCCTAGTACTGCATTAGGCTTTTATTTCAACTAAATTAAATTTAATAAAATGAAATATGTGGTTATTCATTAGTTGCTTTAACAGAAATGAAATCTGAGGTGTTATGTGTCTTTCAACCAACCTGAATAAACCATAATAAGCCGTCGGAGATTCTGAACAATAGTCAGAACTAGCATGAACAAATATCGCCTCACCTACTTATTACCGATATCAGGACAAGTAGCCGGTTGTGAAGCGACTAAAGTCAGAGGGACTTAACCGTAGAGTTCAAAGGCCCCCTCAGAGACTGCAAAGACCTACAGGTCTCATCCAAGATATGGTAATATATCAATGGAATATAAGCGATAGCTATCCAACTGCTCCTTCTTCCCTATCCAGAATAACCTTTTGCCCATTATACTTTCCCCAAGTTGGAGCTTGTGTAGTGTACGAGTTTGGCATCATTGCAGCCTGTTCGCTGCGTGTAGAGTATGGATTTCCGTAAATATAATTGTTCTAGGTAAGCTATCATTTCAACTCGCCTAAGAACTTTATTTAACCTAACACCAAACATTACAGAAGTCCATTGAAGTGTAGTGTCATCTGGTCGAGCAATCAACAAATAAGGTCCAACACAAGTTCCTAGGTTAATTTAATAAAGCCATCATACCAACCTAACTATCCCACTTTAAACAAATCGAAACATCTCCCTAAATTCAAAACTTACAATCACTAACTCTTTAGTGTATATTGTGTATTATCTCGTAGGGTTTTAGCCAGTGAAACAAGGCTTATATTGTATTAATTATAATAGTTAAATATAGATATAGCGTTTCATTTTGCGGATCAATGAAAGAGAATACTAAGTTTTATCTTAATGGCACGTGTGCACGTAAATCAATTAGCGATAGAGTAAATGAATGTTAATAAAATATTTTTAATATAAAACATTTTAGGGGTCAAGTACAAATAAAATAGCAACCAAAGCATACCCAAATTAAAATAACAGAGAAGGTTCTAAACAAAACATATAAAATAAAATGTCAACAAATAACAACAAAATAACAAAATCAAAAAACCCGAATTAAAATATTCAGAGAATGTTCTTGACAAAACATATAAAATGTAATTTTAGTCAAGAAACATCAAAATAACAAAATCAAAACCCGAATTAAAATATTCAGAGAATGTTCTTGACAAAACATATAAAATGTAATTTTAGTCAAGAAACATCAAAATAACAAAATCAAAAACCCGAATTAAAATATTCAGAGAATGTTCTTGACAAAACATATAAAATGAAATGTTAGTCAAGAAACATCAAAATAACAAAATCAAAAAACACGAATTAAAATATTCAGAGAATGTTCTTGACAAAACATATAAAATGAAATGTTAGTCAAGAAACATCAAAATAACAAAATCAAAAAACACGAATTAAAATAATCAGAGAATATTCTAGATAAAATATATAAAATAAAATGTTAACGAGTAACAACAAAATCAAAATCCCGAATTAAAATCAAATAAAATACATTTTACCATTTCAAATTGAATGATGAGTTCTTTTTAATAATTTAAATATGGTTTAATAAAGATCATTCAATTTTCCATTGGCAACAAACAAATGACCTGCCTGGATTACTATTTATTTAGCTTTGTGAAGCAAAATAACTAAAATTAGGACAAATTAATCAATCTTCTACATTTTATTGATTTTACAATTTTAATTGAATCCAGGCAACCCTAAAATAAAACACAAACCTCTGTAGTCTTCTCGGTCTTGGATCTCCACCTTGGGTAGCTACCTACTAGGGTAGGAAAAACTATGCTTTTGGATCCATAACTCAACCCTCCCCCTACCCAAAACACACTACTTAACAAATTATATTCGAATATACAAGCATGGAGATCCCAGACCTATCTCGCTCTGGAACAACTCTTGACGCTGAAATAAATGTTATAATTCTCTCCCCCCGTCCCCTTTCTACGATATAATTATATGAAACAGCCTTGTCAGGTATTTCGTATGTTTTAATTTTACCGCGAAGTGATATGGAGTGGTTAAGAAATACTGGATCACTCCGGGGCTAGTGCTTGCAAACTACTTTTTTTTTCTCTAATCTACCTTAATCTACACGCAGGCCTGTAAATAATAGAATTAGCTTATTCTACACTAGCCTCACCAGCACGCTTTTCCAACCACGACTGATTTGTCTTTTTCCCATATCACTTTAATTGACAACAATAAAAAGATTTCCTAGCCGCTACTAAACAATAATATGTTAACTAAACTATAATATATATATGTCTCCCATTGTTCCCCATTTCGACTTGTCTTTCGCTGCACTATAGAAACCTTTCATATTGTCGTCGTTATTTTCGTATTCGAGGCAAATTGTTATGTAATAAGTAAGTTTAATTTTATTTCTTATAAATGCGTACTGTACTCTAGAATATGAAAACTAGCATGTAAATAGACTTCCACACAAAAAACAGCCTTCACCAGGAAGTGCCATCTTTCTTGCAAGGATAGTATTATCGTATAATTTTATTTATAAAATAATCCTGTCCCTGTTAGTCTATAGTTACAGTATCGTAACTGGCAATGTTTTTTTTTTATTTATTTTTTATTTAAACTAATATAAGTACAGTCCCTATACACCAGGGATGACTCCCTTAATAACTTATGTCCAATATAATACTCAGTCATTAGTTTGAATTTAAAGTATTCTGAATGTGTAATCTAAAAATTTTAAGAGGTTAACACCTCAGCTATTTGGATAAATTCTCCTAACACTTAAAACTAAATCCTTGAGATTACTCTACAATTTCACCTCGAGACTATTGAAAGAATCCAAATGCTTGCAATACAAAACAGTGTTATGTAAATGTGTATATAACCCCAATATATATAAAATATATTATCTTATATCTAGGTTCTTTTTTTTTTGTAAATCTCCAATTAATTTTTTTTTTATTGAGTCAACTAAATATTTATGAGTGAACTTCAATTCAATTGGTTAATAATTGCTTGAAATTTAAACTGTAACTATTAATACCAAATTATTACGTCCACTGTATTAAAGTTTCAAAACAAACTTAAAACTAAACTTCAAGCAAAATATTACAAATTTCATTAATATTAAGCACGACCAATTGAAAAGAATAATATCTACCTTATTACTAAGTTCGTGTGAGATTGAGTATTATATTTGGACTAACACACACAAAATTCAAGGAATGTATAAAACATAATGCAAATAAAAGAACAAGATTTCAAGAAAATGTGTACCGCATCTCAACCGAAATTCGTGGACGAGACTCAGACCATTCTCTTGATACCTTCCTGATCTAAACCCCAAAATTGCTACTCTATTAACTGAAATGAAATTATTCTTTGACTAATGTGTCTGCCTAGAAAGCTCAGAAGCCATTAGTTGGAATTTGACTCTAACTTTAAATGTAACGTCCATCTTTCAGTTTGTTTGCTACGCTCACTTTTAAATTAGCTACTCTACGCTTATTGCATTTATATGTAGTGTATGTAAAATGAGTCGAGTACGGGAATATTGAGGACCTCTAGATAGTCGGCATTATTTGCCCTAGGAAAGTACTCGCCAAACCCAACTCGTATGTAGGATTCACTGAAGGTATT
Source organism: Schoenobius gigantellus (assembly GCA_963935595.1). Lineage (NCBI taxonomy): Eukaryota > Metazoa > Arthropoda > Insecta > Lepidoptera > Crambidae > Schoenobius > Schoenobius gigantellus. Next base: position 38,825,241 of record OZ012541.1, on the reverse strand, counting down.
CCCTCTCAGCTCTGCCGTAAGTGTTAAGCTGGCCGGTCTTGGGCGATATATTATTAGCACCCTAGCTCAACACAACTTTATGTTGAATCGCGTACAGTATTATTGTATGTGCAAATGTCTTGAATTATGTTTGTAACGCGTACTGTAAGTGTACTGTTAGTGTGATGTTTGTTTATGTATCGATTACGCTTATGCTCTACACTACGCATCAAATAAATCTCCAAACTAATAGATAGACTGATATTAAATTCCACGAAATAAAAATACCCGTAAAATTTCTAGGCAGACTATTCCTACCCCGTGCTCTATTACGAAAAACATCGTGAACATTCCTACCTCAACAATAATTATAATTTCTAAATGAGCCTTTCATCGTTTAATTAAGGTAAATTCAAGAAATTTATTTCCAAATAACAATTAGTTAACTTTATAATTTTATTATTAACCCTTCATGAGAAAATTGTTTAATAAAAACCTATTTATCGTGAAATTCGTAAACACACCCCCACAAACAGAAGAAATCTCAAGCAACAAAATCTTAAGGACTTACCGACTGCCGCTCGCACTTTGCGCACTATTAAACTTACACTTTCGCGACCGAACTTGAATAATCCTCAAATCTTCCTCCCTTCGCCTTATATAGACCGACTGATCCAGAAAACAAAGCGATTCAAGTCAACAAAACTCGCCTTAACCATTTTCTTGCTATCTTACTCCTGCGCAAGTGCCACGTCAGTTTTCTCTCCCTCTCTAACCTCAAACCAAACACTGCGAACGCAAGTCGCAACCATTTTTTTTTTGCTATCCTACTCCTACGCAAGTGCCACGTCAGCTTTCTCTCCCTCTCTAACCTCAAACGAACACTGCGATCGGCGCTTGAACGCTCCATAAAGAGCATACGAATTATAGGTATATACGACTCCTTCACTAATAGCAACATGATTAAAATTCTTAAATAAACAAGCAACACAAAGTATTACACACACCATAATACCAAACATATAGATTTATAAAAGAAAAAAAGGTGTAAAGGCTTCGTCTAATAGCTATTTAACGGTAAAATCCCGCTCAATGTCTTTTATTTATAAATTGTTAAAGTGTTCAATATTTTATTATTTTAACTGACTAACTAACCGTTCGTAATACATCAAAGTCAAAATTGATGAAATATCATACTATTGTAGTATTATAAGGATTAAATAGTTCTATTCTTTTAGTTCAGAAGAACAATAGGTTGATAAAAAAAAATTCTTCTCGATACCAATATCTCCACAATATGACCTTTTAATTCCGTAAAAAAAATAAAATTAAATATAATTAAATGTATATCAAATGTACCCCTATTAATTATTTCTTGGGAAACTACTTGAATAGGCTACAATTGCATTTTACAAAAATGCTAAATCCTTGCTCCTAAAACATCGTTGACATTCATTCTCCGTGTAAAATTGCCGCTCTAAATCAAACAGGAAATATACTCTCCGTGCCAAATCCCCTTCTTAATAATTGATCTAATCTAATTTAAAATGAGCTTATAAATGGGCATAGCTATTCCCCATCTGTCTCTAATCTAACATCCCTTCTCTATTCTTATTAAATCATGACAATTAAATGTGGCCAGCTAAACCGATCAAATAACCTTTGATTCATGTACGAGACGATCGTTACAACTCGTTCGTAATGTCGACGCCGAAGATCCCGATACTCTTAGATATGGTAAGGGGAGTGTTCTGGAACTTAGGCGTCACAGCAAAAGATGTTTTCTTTACAGAGAATGCACAGACCTGCGTCGTTTTGGTGGGGTTAAATTGGACAAGATTCCGTCGACCCCATTCCGAAATTTGCTCCAAGGACATGTCAATGTCTAGTACAAGTTGTTCTCTGCTCTTTTGTACTGCTACAGAAGGCATAGCACGGCCTGTGTATCGCGCATCGTCAGTGCTGTCATCCGCATAGCAATGAATATTGCTTATTAGCAACATATAATTGATATGCAGGTAAAACAGTGTCGGCGATAACACAGATCCTTGGGGAACGCCTACATTTATGGGCATGGAATCCGAGCACATTCCGTCGACAACGACTTTGATGCTACGCCCAGATAGAAAGCTAGCAATCCATGTGCACAGACCTTTCGGGAGCCCGTAAGATGGTAACTTCGATAAAAGTGCCTTATGCCAGACCCGATCAAAAGCTTTTGCGATGTCCAAGCTAACAGAAGCTTGGCTAATATAAGAGCGTCTGTTAATTGCATTACATGCGCACTTGCGCAAGTAGGTAATTCAGAATTTTACATAGAAGCTGTAGGCGGTAAAAAGAAAGGGCGGGCGGCGGGAGGTGCGATGATAAAAAGGTGACGAGGGCACCATTGCAAACAGTTCCTCAGAGCACTCCCCGTTTAAGAGCCGATAGAGCACGCAAAGAGAACCAAAGTCTCTCCTTTGCTCCAGCGTCTCCAGTGAGGCCGTTATACTGGGAACACCGATGATGCGGAATGCAGAATCACGCCTTTGCAAGGAGTCAAGTGGGTCGAGTTGATATTTCGGAGCTCCTGCCCAGAGGTGCGAGCAGTACTCCATATGCGTCCGTATTTGTGCCGCCCGCGGCTTTGCCCGTGTTATTTTTGTTTTTATATTTTCCCGTAGGAAAATTACCCTATGTCCTTCCCCTGGTCTCGAACTATCCCTATACCAACTGTCATCAAAATCGGTTCAGTAGTTTTGAAGCCTATTCAATACAAACAAACAAACAATCAAATCAGTATAGATCAACCGCTGATTAGGAGTGAAGTACTGCTTGGCTCTCATCAGGACGCCCAATTTTTTGCTCGCCAATTTGGCTTGACTCCCAAACTGCACTTTGGCAGAAATTTCCACACCGGGGATCCCAATACCACCGGACAGCGAATCCCAATACCACCGGACACCGGAATAATTGCGAAAGAAAAATACGCGAAACGGATCGCATCTTAATCTACCAATTAACGACTATAACGTCACTCGTGTTTTATGTCCCGTCAGATGTAAAGGTAAACATTATTTTTACGAAAATGATTTATATTTTTCTTTAAAAAGATGGTAGTTGGTTTTATAAAAATAGACTCCAGAAACCTACCAAGAGTTAGTGTCGATATGGTAGTAACTTTTTTGTTAAAAGTGCCGAGTTTTCGAGTGTAGAAATGAAAGTAACTATAACTACTACGGTAGGTAGGCTAAGTATTAAATCACAGATAAGCTTTCGTGTTTCGTTTAGAGCATAAAGTACGAAAAGAAGGTTATCGTGTGGCAAGCAATTTTTTTTCAACTTTAGATCAGAAGGTTCAATTTATTTGGGAACTGCTTTGAAGTTGATGGACACATTGGTACAAAATATGAATCTATACGCTTTTTTTCAGAGCAATAATATTGTTCTGACTATAAAGATGTTGATGGATAGTCCATTTAAAATAACTAATTCTGGAAACTCTGGAAACTTTCCCCGTGATATTTGAATTGAATGTTAGCGACGAATGACAGGAGTGATATCATCAGAACTGTAGGCCCATTTTAGCGCGAAAGAAACTGTTAGCACAGATTAGTTAATAGTTACTACGTTAGTTTCAGACTGCATTTTATTGTAAAAAAATATTATTTTAATTTTGAACATACTTATGATTCTACATGGCATTCTTTACAATAAACGCAAAAATAAAAATAGTGCATGTTCTCTGTTGTAGAGTTTGCAGATAAGAAGGAGATAGGGCTCGAATAAGGTTTGATAATTTTTTCTCTTTATGTGAAGTGTTAAGGTATAGTAGGAACAAGGTTTGGCCGGGCGAAGGGTAGTGACAGAAAAAGAAATGTGTTGCACAGATTATTATTAGTGACAAATATTTAGATTAATTCACATTCTTTGACATATGTATTGTGTATATAACAATTGTCTATAATCAGGGCAAATGGTCTTTATATATGTATGTATATATAATACTCACCTGTAGCATATTTGGTATCAAATAAGAATAACAGAAACACAATCAGCAACATCATTTCAACCTACTTAAACTGTAATGATAGGAAAAGATTTAATAATTGTCGTTAGTTTATCGGAGCGATACAATTTATCAGCAAAAAATGATAAAATATTTTAAGTCATTGATATTTGCTACATTGGTACCGTAAATTAAATATGGGCTAACATTGATGTAATATATAGCTTCCGTTATAACTTTCCACACTAGAATGCAAATATTTAAGATTTACATAAACCGTTTATTAGGTACAAAACACACATACAGGACTTTTATAATGCATAAATACAACAATAGAAGAGCATCTTAAGACCTGTAAATCTCGCTCAATGGATGTCCACCTTAAACGTCTCACAAGAGGATTGAATCGAACCAAGCTGTCTGTGTAGGTTCTGGGAGAATACTTCCAGTTCTATGATATACTCGTACTTGCCCCTAAGCTTTGACTATATTGGCATAGAGCCATTTTCTACTACTTTTTTATGCCGCAAGGGGTCAAATCACAGTAACAATCGTTCATTATATTTTATCATTATCGTATGATACGTCAGAAATCGTAAGAAATTTCTTAAAGTTCACGTAAAATTGAACAGAAACAGTTTTGCACAACCAGCTATTTTACCCCTGCGATATATTTACTTCATCGGAAACAAACTTGGAAGTGAACGAATTACGCAGTACAAAGTACAAACACTGTTTTTCCCTCACCAGGTGCATCTACAAAATATCTGACATGCAATGACAAATTTAAAAAAGCTTTTAAGATATGGCACTGAAATTACTGGGTACCTACCTTGACTTTACATCCTGTGTCACAAGTTGGCAACGTGGTTCTTGTGAGGGTTGCAGTTTTGCTGCGAATCTCACAGGAGCCACATGTATTATAGGTGACTGTGACCACTTACCATCAGGTGGGCAGTTTGCTTGTTTGCCTATTTAGTTGCAATAAAAAAAAACATTTCATTTTAGGTAAACAGAAACATGACAAGCGTATCAAAATGTAAAAGTGTGTGATATGGAAGACCAGTTGCGTTATGTTGAAAGTGATGTTTAAGAACTCTACTGAATGATTTAACTACTGCGTCGTCTGTATTTACCATCGTATTTCTGTCCTTCGAAGGACTTTAGCATTTATAACCGCTGCTTGGTCGTTATCAGACCTTCTACGGTTATAACTATATTGCACATATACCTACTTTAATTAAGGGCCATTTAAGTCACGCTTTTATTTCATCGGCACGTTCCCCTTAGGCCTAACTTTACTATTTGAGGTCCGAGGCAAATTCATTGGATGCAGCCCCCCACCCTTCCCCCAGTGAAATAGTTGTATATAGTCCTTAGTTGTGTCTAACTGTAATTGTTTTGAAGTACTTTACTGAATTTTCTTAAATATGTTAGGCAACTTCTGAGCTCGCAGCCCCTAGGGACTAGGCCCATGGCAGTTGATGGACGACTTTATGTATTTCAAACTAGTGGGCCCGGCAGACATTGTTCTGTCCGATTACAGCTTCACCTACGGGGTGAAATTATACGTATAAACCCTCGCTGAACCTATTCAAATACACATAGAAAATTTCGTAAGAAGCAGCTGAGCCGTTTTTGAGTTTTAACGAGACTAAGAAACGGCGATTCATTCATTTTTATATACTCGTAAAGGAAGAAGAAGAAGATATTCGACGTATAATGAAGAATAAAAATTGTTACGATCTTATCCGTGTTAAACACGGATTAGATAAATAACTGTTACTGGCCTGCCAAGACCGCGCGGGTGACCTATCAAATCGTCTCCAAATTGCGAATTTTACTGCTCAATGTTCGTGACGGGAGGCCAGGCAGATTGGAATGGGAGTAGATCGGTACTTTTCCAGCAGTTCTACTGACACCAAATAATAGCATCAGTAGTCCAGAAGCCGGGCCGACAAGTTAAGTGGACTGACAACTGGACAACTGACGCTTTTTGCACGACGCCTTGTAGTTTAAATTCCCAATTGCTAATGAATGATAATTAAACAGGTGTTTAGTTTAAAATTAACATTTTCAGAATTATTAGGTTTCGCTTTAATAAAACTTAACACTGTAGTTTGTAGGAATTTTGAAAGACCGTTTTTTGTGGGCGCTCACATTAGCCAACCTCTCTGCCAAATTTAATGATTCTAGCTCTACTAACTAGTTTTGGCTCTATTTTGATACCTTTTCAACATTTTACCAGAGGGAGTCTCTGTACATACCAGAGTCACCTGCTTGGGGTACCCACACATAGAAAGTTTCGTAAGATCTAAGAATCAGTTGAGCTGTTTTTGAGTTTTAACGAGACTAACGAACAACGATTCATTCATTTTTATATACTCCTATAAGAAGAAGAAGATATTCGACGTATAATGAAGAATAATAATTGTTACGATCTCTTATCCGTGTTAAACACGGTCAATCCCTATACACTAATAGCCGGTTGCACCTAAAATTCATTTTACGAATTCGTAAAAAGTAACGTATAAAGTAAACGTATATCGTAAAAAGATGTTGCACCACGCTTTGCAGTACATTTATGGTTACTTATACGTCGTTGAAGTTCTAACACCGCGTATGTCAAAATAGCAACTTTTACGAAGAGTGCAAAAACTGCACAATTATACATAAATATACTATTATAATGCCATTCTATTACTTACATATATTTCATTGGATTCATTTGGAAAAATAAAACCGTTATAATATTAGTACGAATTTGTAATTAATGCGAAGAATTCGAAAAATGTCGTGTGGTCTTTTTTCCGCCAAAAATGACTTACGTGTCATGTTTACGTCGTAGTGTTTACGACGTAAACACGACGTACATGTTTACGGAGCTCACGCCCTGCTCATAATAACGAAAAAGTATAAAGACAGTTCGCTTTGGTGCAACCGGCTGTAAGAGCTAGAGAAAAGTATAGTGTCACAGACTATCTCCAAGGCTTTGGGCACTCACGGTTGCTTATATGATTTTTTAAAGAATGAACAGTTTTGAATTTGAATACCCCTCTGTCACTTGTATAAAATATGTTTACAAACAAAAGATAACAATTGTTTTATTTAGTTACAATTTGTTTACTAACAATTTTTGTTTAGAAATGTTTACTAACATTACCTAACATGAAAACATTTTTTAACATTTTGATCAAATGTTTGTTAACAGAATGTTTAATAACTTTGTAAACATTTTATAACGGCAATGTTTACCAGCCACCACCGCCCACCACCTACCACCATAATACAGATCGCCGATCGATTCCCACGGGGTGATGATGGCTGAAAATCAGCGCTATGTCCTGTGACATTAACGTCACTGAGCCTTGACCCTTTGCTTGCTGCAGCACGCAAATAATATGACGATATGTTTATTGTAAATTTGTATGTCTGTTTGTGTGTTTTTATTTCAATGTTTGTGTGTTGATTGTAAGCAATAAACGTCTACTACTACTACTACTACAAGGTGGCGCAAAAGTAATGTCATAATGTGACTTGGCTACCATTTTATTAGCACAGCACATCACTAATTTTCTTTCATACTCATTTCCTGCATATGCCGTTCGGCTATGGAACTTTCGCTGGAGTCCTTTAAGAATCAAGTCCGAAATCACTTCCTATCCTTAAATCCTTAGCTTAATCAGACCTTCATTATCCATAATTATCAACTACTGCACCCATCCCCAATTTGAATTTCTTTTGTGTATTTCCCTGTTTCTAGGTTGCCTGGAAGAGATTGCTTATTAGCAATAAGGCCGCCTGTGTTGTACATCTGTATTGTTTTTGAAAATTTTCTGTCTGTATCTCTTAGTGTGCAATAAAGTGTTTTATTATTATTATTATTAGAAATAAAAAATTGCTCCGTTTTCATGAAAAGTTTATTGGAAGATGTAAAATTAATGACATTAAGAAAAAAATGATATCGCGCAAATGACTACCTCAAATGATGCACAAAATTGTTCTCGTTTTACAGCATTTTGAATTATTGCTCGCAAAACAACCGCCTCCAAATTGGCGATATCTTCTTCAATGTTAGCTTTCAAAACTTGCAAGGTTTGTGGTTTGTTGTCGTAATTATGCGAGATTTCAAAAAGCCCCAAAGGAAGAACCGTTAGATCTGGTGATCGGACGGCCAGTTCAAATCTCCAAAACAGGAGATCACTCGGCTCGGAAATTGGTCAAACAAGCAGTAACTTTGATCAATATAATTTCACGTTTTTCAGGTGTGTATCGTTCCATGGTTACATTTATGTCAACTAATTCTGTATCTGTCTACAATATCTATGTCAAAGCACAATGAAATTTGATCCCATTTGCAAAAAAATATGGCACATTCACACCATGACATTATTTTTGCGCCACCTTGTATATGACATGTTCAATTCCCAGCTCTGGGGGTTTGGACAAAAAGTAACATTAGCGTTCGTTTCGTTTACGTTATACGTTCTGTATCGAACGGCAATGTATGAGAATGATTCGTTGCGTGTAATCATTTCCACACATTTCGTTATGTTCAAACATAGTCATCGTTTTTAGGTTTCCGTAGTAAACAAGGTACCCTTATAGTTTCGCCATGTCTGTCTGTCCGCGGTTTTACTCAGAGACTATTAGTACTAGAAAGCTGTAATTTGGTATGAGTATAATCATGGCAAAAAAGTGGTAGAAGAATAAATATAGTACTGAATAATAATTTGCGAGCCACGTGAAGTCAAGGAAATATAAAATCATTGCAGCTTTAATAATAATAATAAACCCTTTATTGTACAAAAAATGTATTACAATGGGATACAAATGTAAAATATATATAAATGTACTAATAGGCGGCCTTATTGCTAAAAAGCAATCTCTTCCAGGCAACCTTAAGTAAGGGAAATAGGAAAAAGGACAATCAAGGGGAAGGCTGCAGAAATAGGAATAAATATTGCTTGTGTGATAGGAAAGGGACATAACAGTATAGCGGTTAAGGATTTGTGGATAGGAAGTGACTACGAACTAAAGATTTGAAAGAATCTAGCGTACGCGCTCTCATAATACTCTCAGGGAGGGAGTTCCATAGCCGAACGGCTTGAGAAGGAAACGAGTACGTCAGACAGTGAGTCGAGCGAGGCGGAATGTCCAGGAATAAAATGTTATTAGATCGCAAATTACGACTCGACGAAGTGGACCGAACAGAGAAATGAGACTGGGACTGGGAAGGTGGAGACATTGGATGAAACAGAATATTGTAAAGAAGGGACAAGACATGTACCTAAATCTCTACGTTGTCGGATTCGAAGCCATTTGAGTTGAGAGCGATAGTAAGAAACATGATCAAATTTTCGTAAGTTAAAAATAAATCTAATGGCCACATTTTGCAGATGCTCCAGCTTGTCGAGAAGCTCCTCAGACAGATCCACCCAGGCACAATCAGCATAATCAAGCAGAGAAAGCTTTAATAATAATAATAATGCCTAATTTAATAGCAACGTGTTGTGAGGTGTTGTGAATGTGAACTCAAAGTTGGCATTTGCAACTACGGAACCCTACACAGCGCGTGGCCCGACACGCACTTGGCCGGTTTTGATTTTCTACTTTCTTTAGGCGCCCTGGCAAGAGACTCTAAACTTAGTGTGTTGAACGTGTGGCCTTTACCTAAGATGTTGCATTGTATAGTATTAGGTGAAACGAGCAAAGTTTGTTAGTTGAATGATCCGCTGGAGGCTGGAGGTCGGAAAGTTTACAGCAGTTGCCGTTTGGCGTCGAGCGAGACACGACACTTATCCGTGCGAGATCAAACGAGTTCCGTTATCGCGCTTAAACAACGAGTATTTTGTTCACACATCAAAAGGTTTAGATGCAAAGAATGATCAGAATATCAAGAGCACTGTTGAAGCAGGTAAGAATTTGAATGAGAACTGATTTCATTGATTTGGATTTATAATTTATCTAGCTTTTGCCCGCGGCTTCGCTCGCGTCAAATTCGGGGTAATTTTAATTTTAAAAACCGGTCAAGTGCGAGTCGGACTCGCCCATGAAGGGTTCCGTAGCAGCAAGTAACATAATATAAAAATTCTTGTAGTTCGTTGTAACTTGGATCGATGTTTTAATAATAGTGTATTTTTTTATATTTGAGTTGATTGAATGAAAGGTAAATTACGGTTTACGATTTATGACGTATTAAAAAAACTACTTACTACATCTTGTTCAAACCAATTTTCGGCGGAGGTTTGCATGGTACATACATTATACATACATTATATATTTTTTTTTAGTTTTATCATTCTCTTATTTGAGAAGTTAAATATTAGAAACCTCAATATCATTTTCGAAGACCTATCCATAGATACGTATGGGTTTCATGAAAAAAAATATTGAGTTTCAGTTCTAAGTATGGGGAACCCCCAAAACTTATTGTTTTTTTTTTCTATTTTTGTGTGAAAATCTTAATGCGGTTCACAAAATACTACTTACCAAGTTTCAACAGTATAGTTCTTATAGTTCCGGAAAAAAGTGGCTGTGACATACGGACGGGCAGACAGACAGACAGACATGACGAATACATAAGGGTTCCGTTTTTTGCCATCTGACTACGGAACCCTAAAAAGCGGGATTTCCTACGCAAAACAATAAGTACAATTCAAGATCCAGCTGAATTTTAAATTTATACGTCATATTCAGACGTTGCACATAAATTGATAGGTTTTAGATCAGAACAGAGGAACTTTGCAGAAGTAAAAAGTAAAGCCTTAAATTATTGTCTAGGGTGGAAGTACTATGACTGGATGGATGGAGTTGAAGATGTTATACCTACAATATTGATGGAATTACGCTGGCTTGCAGCATAAAAAGTAACAGATGGTATTAGAAATTCAACATAAATCACAGGGCTCAGTAGTGTAATGGTTAGCACATCCACCCGGAACGTGGAAGGCGCGGGTTTAATCCCCGCCTGAAACCCGAGACATGTTGAGTTTTTATTGTTTATTTATAACATCAGTATAAAATTATGCATTATAAATGCAAAAATTTCACAAATTTGATAGCAAAATTTTATCTTCATCGAGTGTTAAATATTAGTAAGTAAGTAAAAATATTTCTCTCGATTATTGAAGGTGTTATACCTACAACATTGATGGAATCACGCTGGCTTGCAGTGGGAAAAGTAACAAATCGACGGCTCCTAAGTACACTGAGTCAACTATACTTCTGATAACTTTACAGAAAGGCCATTTGAAAAGCGAAACGATATATTTTAAATGTTAATACAATCATGAAAAAATTACTTATCATGATGAATAATAGTACATTATGATACGAGCGCGCACTTGTGAGGAAAATAAAAGAGATGGATCAACTGCCACTTATATTTTTATACGTCGTATCATTAAATCTATGTTTTAGAGAAATATTATTTAGTAAGTGTGGTATTTGGTAATTATATATTTATTGGATTTCTTATGTATTACAATTGCTCTGCTATGGATTATATTTGTTAAAATATAATAAGTTGACTCACTGTACATGAACATTATTTTAAAATTAAACCATCCCTTTCAAGTGTGTTAAAAGTTAAAATCTCCCATCATTGCTTAAAATTATTATTTTAATTAAAGAGATCACAAAAAATTTACATACCTAACCTAGATATTAATAAAAACCACTTAAGTCATATGTAACAAAAAATATTTTTTTAGTATATCGATTGCCCATTTTTTTTATTATAATAATTAAAAATAATACTATGATTAATTATTAAACGCTTAAAATCACAATCATTCAGGAGCAATCATCTTAATTACTTATTTTGAAAATCACATTAAGTATAGGTACAATAAAATTATAAACATCTTTGATACCTAGTAATTATTTGCTAAGACTAAAATCAGTCTCTAAAATTAACTTGTGGAGTAATTTCATAATTACGTAAAATATATCGATAAAAGAAAAATATATTTTTACTCATTCTGAATTAATTTTAACTCTATTGCTCTCAGTTCTAATCAAATTAGATAAAAAATAGTTTATAGTAAAATGTGCTAACATTTCCATGAGTTACACATCTTTTTTAGACTTGTGGAAATTAATATTTAAGATTTGTCGATAATATCACGATATTGCCGCAAGCTAGTTACTTTATTTGTTATTTATTTTGTTATTGAGATTAAACTATTCTTGACACAATTTATCAAAACGAAACGATTGAGATCCGTCAAGATACTTTTATCTTTACGATTACAATATGATTTCACAGGTGAAAATTTGCAACATGGTCAAGAACGCTATGCTTTATGTCATTAATAATTTTTTTCAGATGATGAACATGCTTTCCTTTCCTTGCTGATTGTTCAACCCCTTGACGTCATTTTTTTCTAGTTGTATATAGAAATAATATGTCATTTTTTTCATGGGAAGATAGGAAATGATATAATCCTTTTTTATATATTAAAAAGTGCAATTGAGAAAATTTGTTAGTTGACTCAGTATACTTAGGAGCCATAGCAATGGTAATAGAAATACAACATGAATCATAGGGTCTCGGTAGTGTAATAGTTAGAACATCCACCCAGAACGTGGAAGGCGCGGGTTCAATCCCCGCCTGACACCCGAGGCATGTTGAGTTTTATTATATAGGTATTTATAATATCAATTTTAAGAGGATTGTGAAGTAATCGTGCGCGGCGCCAGTAGGTATTTTCTAAAATGCTATCTGTTTCACATCGCTGGGCCTCCGGTCTGGCGTTTACACCACAAATACAACATGCGCAAATTTTCACGCACACTACGACACAGCAGCGTGCGACTCGGCCACGATACTCGGCGGCTGCGGCCGGCGCGAGAGCTCGAAATTATTATTCTATCGTTCGTATGTAATGTTTTGCGTTGCTTATATTTCTGACTCCCTTTCCGCTCGCAACTTCGCCATCGTTACTTTCATTTTTCGTGTGGGCATTTTATGTTTTCACACAGAAAAATAATTTTATAGCCTATATTACTCAGTGATAATGTAGCATTCTATTAGCCAAAGAATTTTTAAAATCAGTCTGGTAGTGTTTGAGTTTATTCATTACAAACAAAAATACAAACGTACTTAATCTTCTTTCTTCATAATATTTTAGTAGATGAGGTTCGGAATACAGAATTTATTTACATTTCGTAAATTATTTCTGTATTGAAATTTATTGTGAAGGCACTTATTTGGTGTCCCTATAGGTACCTTATAGGATTGAGGGTGAGGACTTTTTGTTAGGAAAGTATGTATCCTATATTTACCTGTCTAAGGAAAATGCCATTTTTTAAGATGAGTGTTATACTGAATTAAAATAACGTGCATTTGAGATGTGAATCTTTTCTGAAAAAAACATTAAACATTATAATAATACTTTTACATACAAACTAAATAGGAACAGGGATACAAAAATAAAAAGTAATAATAAATAATAATAATATTTTTTTGATTGGGCTGGGCAGCTTTTGCAGAACTTGGCTTTGCTTTTAATATGAGCATTAGCATAAAACAGAAAGCGCGGATCTTCAACTAGTGTGTCCTACCAGTGCTTACTTATGGAGGCGAGATATGGATAACAACTAAGGCCATCGTCCACAAACTAGAGGTGGCACAAAGAGCAATGGTAAGAAAATTGGTAGGAGTAACACTCCGGGACACGAAAACGAATAGTTGGTTCCGAAAACGGCGTCAGGTCTCGGACATTACACACCACGTAGCAAAGCTCAAGTGGCAATGGGCTGGACATATAGCCAGAAAGCCGGACTCGTGGTGCAGAACTATCTTGGAGTGGAGGCCATGGAACCATAAAAGACCCAACGGGAGACCACAGATGCGGTAGAAGGACGACATCGTCAAGATGGTGGGCACAAACTGGATTAGAGTAGCCCAAAATAGAACGGAATGGAGAAAGTTGAAGGAGGCCTATACCGCCATGGTAGAAGAAAAGGCTTAGATGATGAATAATATTTTTTAATAATTATATGATTATTTTTGTTGGTGATGTTCACCTCAATTTCTTTATTAATAAGCCAAACGTAACATCATCTGCAACTAGCTCCATCTCCATCCATCTTTGAAATTAGTCAGCAGCAAAACAAAAATAATGTGCGTCGGTGGAATCAGGGTTAACAACAGGGCTCTGTGACTGATCCCTCTATGAGTTTTCATAATTGATCCTCAAACCCAAGATTCCTCGAAAAGCCCGGAATACCAAAGGAAAAGGTGGCTAGATGACATTAAAAAAGTAGACTGGACTGACATCCACAATTAAAAAACGCAGGCGTTTTATTAAGTAAATAACTAGTTATACTAATAGTTTTAGAATTTATTTTTTTCCACCTCCGTGGTCTAGTGGTTGAGGCCACCGGGTATTGATCGGGAGGTCCGGGTTCGATTCCCATCGGGGACAGAAGCTTTTTTGATCGGTTTGGTTGGTGGTAGGGCTTCTAAGCCCACCTGGCTAGCTACCACCGTCTTACCTAAGTTTGTCGCCATAATAACATGTTAATAGCATTGCTGTGTTCCGATATAAGGCCAAGAGCTTCCCTGTCGTATGAAAAAAAAAAAACCTATTAGTAGGATTATATGTAATCAGGTGCTTTAAATTATATTGTTAAAATGAAAAAAAAAACGGCAAAACCGTACGAAGGGTGCCTTCTCCAAATATATGCCTACCCTGCCTAACCTACATATATTATTTACTTTGTCGTTTGTATTTGTTATACATTCGTAGATTCCATAACGCGAGTACAAATAAAATAATATTGAAAATAACGCTACTTGCATATAGTTTGTTACACGTTTTTTAGCTGCTCCAACTTGGTTATACGAAAAATAGTTTGTGAGCAACTTAGAATACGATAACGAACATACAATGCATAACAAATATCTATCACAAGAAACAAAAAACGAATTTCTTTTGACTGTGTGTCTTTGTGGCACATATCTATTATAAAAAATAAAAACCGACTTCAAAAACACTGAAAAGTTAAAAATAATTATAAGAATAGGTACAGACAACATCACACTTTTATATTGAAGTCGGTGGCGGTAACTTTTCAGTGTTTTTGAAGTCGGTTTTTATTTTTTGGAAAATATTTTTTATTTTTAACTTTTTAGTGAATGAAGTCTTTTTAGTGAAAGAAACCCTAATATAATACCCTAGTATTAAATTAGGGTTTCCCTCGATTTTCATGGGATCCCATCATCACCATACTCTATCGAATACAAAAATAATTTTGAAAATCGGTCAACAATTGGCGGAGTAATCGCGTAACATATACACAAAACACGTTGGACACACTTAAAAATTTAATGGTTTTTCTCGATTTTTATGGGATCCCATTATCAGATCCTAACTTTGATGACCATGGGACCAGCCTCGGAGTATCCTATCGAATACAAAAAGAATCATCAAAATCGGTTCATAAACGACGAAGTTATCCGCGAACAAACATAAAAAAAAAGCATATAGGTATACGGTCGAATTGAGTAACCTCCTTTTTTCGAAGTCGGTTATCAAACAACTACATACTTAGTTACAATTTATTTTCTTATTTGATTTTGGGAATTTACAGTTAGTTAACAGGCTACAGGCTGCTTACCCTTAAATAAGGTTTATATTGAAATAAGATCCTTAAAATAAAACACTAAAATCAATAAACGTATTCGAAAAGACATTTACTTTTTGATGTAGAAGGTATTTGTGTAGACTTGAGTAATACCTTTCAGTATTGATCGATATATCGATATTACTTTCTCCTCCCTAGTCGACAATAACTACGATAACATTATGTCACATCACTAGTAGATTATGCCCCATTATACCCCTGCCCCCGACCCGTATCGTGCGATAGAGAGAGTTGCAAGAACTGGTAGAAAATGCCTACAATTCCTGTTTGAAATATTGTTTCGGGCGATAACTGTTTTACCCCCCAAACCTTTACGAAATTAGACACTTTTGATCTCATTCTATTCAGTATACCTTAAACGATGTTTGTACGTTTTCCTTTTTTCGTAATTCAGTAAAATTTAGTCAAAAAAAGATAAAAATGCTCAAGGTAGTTTTTAAGTCTAAAATATAGATATTTAGATGCTAATAATTTATATTCTGAGCAATATTTCTTCAAAATCAAAACGTACAAACCTAGATCTTCATTATATCTACAACATTTCCAAAAATTATGAAAATTGGACTATGTTTAGTGGGAGAAAAGCGTTATCGCTTTTTGTATGAAAATTTACAGCCTCACAATCCTCTTAATACTATGACCGGTGTTCTATCCAGAGCACTGTCAGGATTTTTTTTTCTCCAGCTAAGTCGCGCATGATTCTTAAAAGCCGAGTTGGTTTCTGGTCTCCAAGCTGTAACTAAAAGCTTGTGGAATTGCCGTGACTCTGATTCTTCACTATATGTAGGGGACTCGCCCATAGACTTTTAGATGGCGGCATATTCCTTGTTCCACTATAGATTGAAATTTAGCTTTTGTTGCTTTATATTTATTTAGTGGTGGGCGTGGGCGGGTGAAAACTGGTGGTCCCGTGGAATCAATGTGGTGATGCATACACGTTGTGTTTGACAGGTGTCTTCATCGATATTGGCTTGCGGACTTTAGAATATTTCTGAAGAATATCGTAGTATTGGTGGCTTGGCTCCACAGCATGAATGGAAAGATCTTGCGTATTACGGAGAGCTCGGTTAGGCTGTCTCTTGGCTGTCCACTAGTTTCTTGTGATGAAGATCAACTAATAACTTATACGCTGCACTTAGATGTTGTGTTCCCACAACATTATACAATTATCGCGGTAAGTATTTCGCATGTAATTCTCTGGAAGTGAATTGATATTTTAGTCTTTGCTTAGCGTTTTCATTATGCAAAGTCAGTTGTATTAGCTACTTTTTGTAAATCTTTAATTATCGTTGGAAGAATATAAGATATAGATAGAATATAAGCCTTCTTTTTTCATAAAAGTTAGTTGAGCCCACCTTATAGAGTTATTTCTGCGTAACTTGTCTCGTCTGCTTCCTATACTAACTATCAGCAAAGTCAGTACTGTGTGAAATTGTTCACTAAGTATAGAATCATTTGTCTTATTAAAGACTGACATGACTCTGCAATATCTAAAGAGCTCACTATTTCGGTGCCGGCGTTTTTTCCTAATTATTCATAGTCCAACTTCTAATAGTTCCACATTAAGCTGCCGGTGGTAGCTTACTGCTGTAGTATAGGTATTTAGATCGCAGAAAAATCAGAGGGCCTATTACCGATCCGATACCGATATGATATCATAGTAGAATACGAGAAAAATACGATTTCCGGTCAGATTTAAAAAAAAAAATTGTTTATTATTTAATGATGGCATCATTGAAATTATGCCATAGTGATGATATCATTGGAGATCGGTAATACGAAATGCAGCATTTCATGACTTCTTTTTCTCAAATTTATACCATGTCATACGATGAAAGATCCATAATTGGCCTGCAGAGTCCACCATAATGACAAAACCGTGTCGGTAATTCAATTTACATCAATTTTTGTTTGAAATACCAATGTCTTTGTTATCTTTACGATATTAAATTATTCACCACTAAATGTATTTTCCACAGTATTTTGTGAATTATTAACTACGCAGAATAAACATAATTAACTAGCTGTGCCCGCAAACTACGTTTCGCCTTAAAAGACTTCATCGCCTTCTTAGTTATGTTATTACTAATACAAACTTTCAACCCCCGTTTTACCCCTTGGGGGTGGAGTTTCGTAAAATCCGTTCTTAGCGGATGTCTATACCCTATAAGCAACCTACTTGCCAAATTTTAAGATTGTAGGTGTTAAGAGTTTCTGAGATTTCGTGATTAATTAGTGAGTGTCGCTTTTATATATATAGAATAGATAGATTAAAAGTACAAGGATTTTGTTGAGACAAACGATAATATTTCCGACTTTAACAAAATCTTTTGTACAAACTACTAAACAAATGTGTAGGTACAGTTATAAAATTGCTATGTTTCGATTATTATTGATATATTACCCGAGTAACAAGCATACGAGACCAGGTATCATTATGGATGCAAAGCTAACATTTAACTTGCATATAGATTCAATTGTTCAAAGAACATTCAGAAATCTGAGTTTCATAAATAGAGTGACCAAACCGTTCTTAAAAACAATAAGTATATAAAAGGAGACGTTCCCATCTATAGACGCACGCACAGCCGTAAACGCTAATGGTAGAAACGTGAAATTTGGACAGTTGTTTTGATTCAAAATGCGGACGCACACTAAGAAGGGATTTAAAAAATGTATGTATGGATGTTATTTTAAATTAGCAATGATTTTGATAAAACTTGAGATTCATGCTCTTAAAAATATTTCATTGAACACGTGTTTCATGATTTATTACAATTCACTCCCTTAGGGTCCAAAATAGAGGTTCAAAGTTTCTATGGAAAATATTTAAAATCTGCTCCAATTTCTATGAAATGTATTATCCGGACTTAAATAGGCTAGTACATTGTTACCCCAGGGGTGAAAGTAACTTATTTAGTCCCGAGACGTTGTTTGGCGCCCGAGCATAGAGAGGGCACCAATAGTTCGAGGGACTAAATAAGTCTTTAACACGAGATTAACACTGTGCTTTTCATTACGAATACAAGGAAAGTAAAAATAAAAAATGAATTAGCTAAAGAAAAAACGTGTAAATTTTATTTTACACAAATCAACAACTTCTGCTTTAGCCCTTTCTCTTATAAAATCATGCGTTAACTCCATACCTGAATTAGATGAACTCATTGTGTTAATTATTAACACAATGTTATACAAATATAATTAACAGTTAATACAAAACGGAAGTATTAACAAAACTCTATAAATGGAAAAAACAAATGAAGATCACATTGCCGCTTTCCCGCTTATTTTGTTTTTTTTTCTGTGGCTGGCCAGGTATTCACCTATTATTTTTCAATTTCATCATTAAAAAAATAGTATATATTTTGTAAAAATCTATGTTATTTTAAAAAATAGTTGAAAGTAAATTATAATAAAGTCATTTAGAAATTATATTCTTTAAATATTTAACATTATATTATTTCAATTTTACACCGCGCTGTAATTGAGTGGCTGTATGGGAAAATAGAACTAGATTCTTTTTAAAATTTGACAGCAGCTGTCAGTTGAAAGTGATTCTCCCTGGGGCTGAAAATTATTACTTTCAACCCGCTCCTTAGGCAACTTCAGACCTACTTTCAGAGTATGAGTAATGAAATAGTACATTGTTACCCTAGGGGTGAAAGTAACTTATTTAGTCCCGAGACGGGGTTTGGCGCCCGAACGTAGAGAGGGCGCCAATAGTTCGAGGGACTAAATAAGTCTTTAACCCGAGGTAAGCACTGTGCTTTTCATTACGAATACAAGAAAAGTAAAAATAAAAACATGAATCAGCTAAAGAACAAATGAGTGAATTTTATTTTAATAAATCAACAACTTTTGCCTCTTCTATTATGTATGAAATCACTGCTATACGGAATAATAAACAAAATTCTAAACTCGAAAAAACAAATGAAGATCGGATTGCCGCTCTTACCCGCTTATTTTGTTTTTTTTTCTGTGGCCGACCAGCTATTCAGCCATTATTTTTATCATTGAAAAAATGGTAAATATTTTGCTGAAATCTATGTTATTTAAAAAAACAAGTTGAAAGTAAATTATAATAAAGTCATTCAAAAAATAAATTCTTTAAATACTTTACATTATGTTATTTCAATTTTAAATCTTGCTGTGATTGAGTGGCTGTATAGAAAGACGGAACATGGTTCAATAGATATATGAAAATAGAACTAGTTTGTTTTTTTAAAATTTGACAGCAGCTGTCAGTTGAAAGTGATTCTCCCTAGGGCTGAAAAGTATTACTTTCAACCCGCTTCTCAGGCAACTTCAGACCTACTTTCAGAGTATGAGTAATGAAAAATTATTTTACCTACGGAAAAATATAAATTCCCACGAGAAAACAATAATAACGCGGAAAGCTAGTCACATATAAAATACTATATTTCTTATTAGTAAGATCTATTCTGGACTTTGGATTCGCAGTTTGGTGTACGTAAAAGTCATGTTAATAGAATAGAAAAAGTTAAAAAAAAAATAAAAACAATTATAAGACAAATATACCCAATAATAATTACTTTACAGCTTTAAAAAAATTCAAATTGATTTCTCTTGAAAATCGCCACAAACAGTTTGACATTATTTTTCTTCATAAATTATTAAAATCGATTCTCGATCGCTTCTTGCATTGATAAACTTCATTGCGCAAAAACGCAGCCTCTCACGACGAGGCCTTAGATAAATGCCAGACGCTAACTTTTCCGCAGTCGTTCCGCCAAACAAATGTATGGAAATGACATTAGCTTACGACAACCTCACGCTAAATTTTTCGCAGCTAATGTGATCTCCATACATTTTTTCTGAGGAACGATTGCGGAAAAGTTAACGTGTGGCATAAAATTATGTTTGTACCACCTCGCTTTAGCAAGTTATATACCAGTAACTGTTTTACATCTCGATGTATTAGCCTGTATAATAGTACGTTTAACAACATAGATTTATTTCATAATAGCACGTTATCTATAAGAAAAAATATAATAAAAATGTTTACCTACATGAAGCTAAGCTCACTGTACCTACTCTATAATATCTAATAAGTATTTATCGGCACTCAATGTCTATTTCTTAGCATATTTTTTTTATAAAAATATTTCTGTATTAATCTTCTTCTTCTTATATATAAAAATGAAACGCTGTGTGTTAGTCTCGCAAAAACTGAAACGGTTCGACAGATTCTTATGAATTTTTCTGTGTGTGTTTGAATAGGTCCAAGGAAGGTTTAAACGTACAGTTGGACCCGATAGAACGCGCTGTAATCGGGTGGGACAACGCCCGCCGGGCCCACTAGTATTTAATAAATGTATAATTTGCTAGCAAAAAAATATTAGTATTCCCCTTAGAAAGAAAAGGCAGCTAGGAGCTAGCTAGGACAGGAGCTATTGTCCATACAACCTTATCTGAAAGAACATCGACCAAATTTCATACTAGCTGGACCTGGAGATAGGTTTTTATCTAAGGTTATCTAAGCTGTAGTGCACAAACAGTTGTCTACATATATGGCAAACAACGATCTTAAACCCCATACCAATCTGGTCGGCACACGGGCACAGCACACTACTGTTCTATTATAAAAGCAACCGAGAATGTGAGAGAGAGGGTATGAATAACTGCATGGTAACAGTATTGATGTTAATTGATTTTTCTATTCTATTGGCTATCAAATCTTGATAGCTAGCTTTATTAAACCACCTAAATGGCATCTCCTCATCTGTGGTCAACTGATTTATCTCTTATCTTCATGGTCGTAGGCAAGCTGTAAAAGTCGATAGTACTATTTTTGATTGGTGTGTGACATTGTAACAGGTGTACCACAAGGTAGCATTTTGTCACCATTGCTATTTTCGATTTTTATAAACTTTATCACTAATGACCTTGGCTGCTCTTACCATCTGTATGCTGACAAACTTCAGTTGTATGCTCAAGTATCGCTACGCCAATTTCATAAACACTAATTTATGAAATTGGCGTAGCGATACAAGCCCTCAATAAAAATCTCGCCAGGATTTCTGCCTCGTCGCAACGTTATGGTGTTTCAGTAAATCCAGCTAAGTGTCAACCAATTGTACTGGGGAGCACACGTGTACGTAAAATTTCGCTTGTGAATTTACCTCCGGTAATTCTTGACAAGACCATTACTGCATATAGCGACCAGGTTAAAGACCTTGGTTTTATTATTGATAGCTTATTGAGTTGGGCTCCACAGGTGGCCGATATCAGTCGTAGAGTAGGTACCTAATGAACACATTAAGGATCGTATAAATGAACGCGTCTCAAAGTTGAGATCGATCTTAAGCTGCAGTTTTGACGTCTATTGTATGGAACATCTGTCAAAAACAGTATCTTAAGATCGATCTCATTCTTGAGTTGCAATTATTAATACGAGCCTGAGATACTTATATCGTTTTAAAAACTTTCTTCCAATTCCGAACAATATTCTCTTGATACAAACTCTCATTCCATTCCTCTGCTGGGCTATACCGCCGTGTGTTGCTTGGATCCGTAAATACAATCTCATTTCAGGTTACCAATCGCAACTGAAACTGCTTCTGATTAGATATCGCATTCAATTATTTTCGATCGCCAGTCTCCTGCTTACCTAAAAATTAAATTTGAATTTGTAGAGGATATCGCAACCTTCGCTCTTCAATACGTCATATAAACAGCCCCCCTAGACAAGATGTCTTTCGATAATCGCTAACGCAATCGTTAGTAGGAAAATATATGGGTTTTGACATAAGCCCTCGCTTAGCTTTCGAGCGCAATTGTCAAATCTCATACATTGTCCATTTCACAGAATCACGTACAATGGTCCACCTTAAGGATTAAGTGCGGAAACCGACCCCGATAACATAGAACAACATATAACTTGCTAAAGCGAGGTGGTACAAACATAATTTTATGCCACACGTTAACTTTTCCGCAATCGTTCCTCAGAAAAAATGTATGGAGATCACATTAGCTGCGGAAAATTTAGCGTGAGGTTGTCGTAAGCTAATGTCATTTCCATACATTTGTTCGCAATCGCTAAATGGACAATGTATGAGATTTGACAATTGCGCTCGAAAGCTAAGCGAGGGCTTATGTCAAATCCCATATATTTTCCTACTAACGATTGCGTTAGCGATTATCGAAATGCATCTTGTCTAGGGGGGCTGATCTCTTGACCTCCCCACAAGAGTCTGTGGGCTATGTGAATTCCTTTTTCGCTACCATAGGTAAATCTCTCGTCGAGAACATCACCCAATCAGTATCTGCCAACCCACTATTTGCCCAACTATCGTTACCAA
This sequence comes from Schoenobius gigantellus, assembly GCA_963935595.1. Classification (NCBI taxonomy): domain Eukaryota; kingdom Metazoa; phylum Arthropoda; class Insecta; order Lepidoptera; family Crambidae; genus Schoenobius; species Schoenobius gigantellus. The sequence continues at coordinate 38,802,291 of OZ012541.1, read as the reverse complement.
ATTCCTCTCAGAGTAAATCCTTTGTTTGATTAGAAACAGATAACGCTGAGGTTGACTCTATAATCAGCTCTCTAAGACAGAACTGTGCTGTGGGCTAGAAAGACATTCCTGCTGCACTCCTGAAACGATACAAACACACAACAGTAACATGGGGACCATGGTTCCCGTGCTCCCCCCCCCCCACCCCCTCCCTCCATCCGCCAATGCAATGCTTGACTGGTAGAGAGAGATGTTTATCGCCATGTCCACCAAATGTACAACCCGACTATAACATGTAAAGCATAAATAAATAAAAGTATTGATAACTTCGTAGTTGTCAATTACGATACATCAATAATTTTAATTTCTCTTTATTTTGGCAAATATGGCGAAGTAGATACTTCTTTTGAAGTAGGAGCTAAATCTGTGCTTGTTCAGACAAGCAAACTAAACAACTTTCACTATCGGATGAATACCTATTGAAATCACGAAAAAAACAGCTGTTCCATACAAATGTTCAATATCCACTGAACCCAGATGTATGTAACTGATGATTTTTTTTCTTCATTTCAAGATTGGTACCCACAGTGAAAGTTGTTTAGTCACTGCCACACATTTCACAACTGCCAACGTATACTTGACAGGCTGTAGAGATCGACCTATGGATGGACCCCCTCTGCCGTGTGGTAGAGGGGGTCCATTCATCGCACCATCTAAGTCAGAGCTATTGTTTTGCCACAAAGTAACTCTGTGGTTTTGCTATGCAGTTTTCAGTTCTGAGATGGCGACTGGAGTTAGATGGTAGAGGGGGCGGATAAATCCATCAGTCTGATCCGATACGTGTAAAAATAATATAGTTTCCTTGATGATATTGCTCCTGCGTTTTTAAATTTCAATGAAGCATTGATTGTTAAATTCGACCGCCATCAGTAAGTAACATCGCACCTCTGCTTGAAAATCTTGATTTTTAAAAAAATATTTATGATGAATGTTTCCTCTTTGACATAATACCTAAAAATCCACATACTAAGCATATTTGCATATACAGGAGGCAGACCAGGGTCGATTGCTTGGGTAACTCCGTCTTACGTATTTCTGCCGCAAAGCAGGAGTACATACTTGCATTGCTGTGTTCCGGTTTGAAGGCTTAGATGGCAGTGAAATTTCATGGCTACCGTGACTTTGCATCTTATGTCACACGTTGGCAACGTACACTGTGGTCCTTGAGGAGGTTGCAGTTTTGTTGCGAATCTCACACAAGAACCACATATACCACTGTTACCACTTACCATCGGGTGGGCGTTTACTTGTTTGCCAACTTAGTTGTATAAAAAATATGAATATGTTTTCAATATTCAACCACCGAATAAATGAAAACTTAAAGGGATCGAAACAGGAGGTTAAAACTAGCTGTAGAGTAAAAACTAAAAAAAAAACTATTAAGGCAAAGCGAATCTTATGGGCACAACTAGTCACAGTTTAAAAGCAAAACCAAAGTATAATTCAACAAGGAAATGAATGAACAAGGAATGATTATGCTTTATTGCGACGACGATCAGGCACGTGAGTTGGCACCTAGTGTTAGCATCTGGCAGAGATTATCCCTGGCTTTGTGGGCACGATTGGATTGGAATGCATGGAATCTAATAGAATGTTATACTCAAGGGCGGATCCAGCTTTGGCGCCAGGATAGTCAAGGGTAGGGTCAAATAGTCGAGGTCAAGACACAAGAAGTTATAATTAAATTTTGATATTAATAGATACAGGTAAAATGTCGGTATTTTATTAATGTATGTAAGTACTGTATTATAAATATCTATATTTAAATAACGAAATCAATTTTTTTATGTATTTAAAAAGACCTATATTTAAATAACAAAATCCATTTTTCTTTTCGTCTTCTCCCGAAACGCGTTATCACTTCAATACTTCAATGTGTACGTTTTTAATTTTTATGGACGTGGAGAAGTGCCAGTCCGGTTAGACGTTCTTCAACCATTGAAGATCTTTCCTCTGTCGCTACATTAACAGGTAGTGTAGCCATACATAAAAATTTTCTTATATTAGGATACATATCGCGATTTAAAATAAGGTCAGAAATCGACTGCGGTATGTCCTGACTCCGCTGCCACTTCACCATCCACAGCCGATATTCGTTTACAACGACAGAAACTGAAGTATTATCGAGTAACAATGTATAATCGGTTGCTAGTTGTTTCACAGTATCAATGTCTTGATTACTGTATTCGTTCGCTTTTTAGCATGAAAACGCTTAGCTGAAACAAATTAGGTACTTCAGGAGACAAACGGTCCTGTAGGTCACTTATTATTGAATCTAGAAGAGGGATGTATATGGCTCTGCGGAAATACTCTTCAGCAGATTGAGCAGGTTGGTTATTGGCCCTATGTATATGCCTTGACACTATTCATGCACTATATCAAATTAATTAAATATTGAAGGTACTTATAAAATCTATATTGTGACAAAAAATATGTATAAAAACATTATGTTTAACAATTTTAATTAGTGGTCTACCTAGGTCTTGGAGTTTGGACCTAGCCCAAGGGGGCCATGACCCTCCCTGGCTCCGCCCTTGGTTATACTCGTGGCTTTTCGTGTAGACGTTAATATAAGTTCCCGTTGTTTGCTGTACATTGCTAGACGCTATATCCGCGTTATAAAGGAACGCGCTGCCGCAGCATTGAAGGACGAACGATCATGAATCTACCGGTCATCAAATGAGATTAGTCGCTTTGATCTCTGAGCGCGTGATGCGCAATGGCTCACTTCCGTCCGACAGCGGTAGCGCAATCGTTGTCACGTGCCTATTTATTTTCATATACAGTAAACTCCCGTTTATTCGAAACTAGCTGCCCGCCCCGGTCCCGCACGGGTATACTAAAAAGCCTATTAACAATACAACAGTGTAAGAAACCATAGATTTGGAGTAGCCTGAATGTCAATCGAAAAAAAATACTTATACCTAACTGAATGACTTCTAACGCCCGAACCCAATATGCGATCCTGATCCGTTTTTTTCCGGATTGAGATTGCAAACTCAATCCAAAAGTACCATTTTGCGTCTCTATAACCAATCGAAGGATTGCATTTGTAATCTCTGAAAGGCAATCATCCATGAGAGGTCCGATCAGTGTTTTTGGATAGACCTCTGTTCGAAAATGACGTTTGACGTGTCCCAATAATCAATCTTTGATTAAAAAGGGATTGATTGACGTCTACACAATCTTTTTTTGGCAATCTTCCTATTTTCATGGTTTACTTGTCAAAATTTGGATTGTATTTTTGTCAGAAATGGCAATGGCAAAGACGATATTTTTGGAAGATGTGATAGTAGTGATTTGGAGTTATGAGCCGAAACAATATCAGATTTCGATACGTGATTGCAGTGATGATGATGAAGTGTTACAACAACAACGTCGCAATTAACACCAAGTATCAACAATAGCAATAAATAACTACGAATTTACTTTTTGGTTCCGGCTGAACAAAACTGTCGTAAATTACTTTTAACGAAAATAATGCCATCATAAAAGAAACATCAAAACAGTGACTAAAATACCTTTTGCCGCGCTATATATGTGATGTGAATGTGTTTGAAATCTATACAAATAAATAAAATTGAAGTGTCTGTTTGTATTGTCAAAATAACAAGTTTTTAATGAATGGGTATGAATGTATATCGGGTACCAATAACAAAAACACAATTAAAAATATTTTTGTCTGTCTGTCTGTTTGTTCCCGCTAATCTCCAAAACGGCTGGACCGATTCTGACGGTACTTTCACTAATAGATAGCTAATTATATAAGGTAAAACATAGGCTACTTTTTATCAAGATCGGTCCAGCCGTTACTATTCCACGCGGACGAAGTCGCGGGCACAGCTAGTATATAATAAATAGCTGTGCCGGCGAGCTACGTTTCGCCATAATAATTACCTAGGTGTATAAAAAATAGTTTACGGCCTATTCTCAGACCCGAACCGAAGAACCGAACCGAACATACTTACACAAAAAATTTCATAAAGATCGTTCAAGCCGTTTTGGAGGAGTTTGGTAACAAACTGGGACACAAACATTTTATATATTAGAAGATAATAGCTTCAGTTTTGCCTCGCTGTCGGATTAAGTTTTTATATTATTTTGTTCTTGTATAGATATTGTACAAATCTTAAATTTAAGATATTTTTTGAAATAAATGATGATAATATAAATAAGTCATTTATTTTCCTCTTTACATTTCGTTACCTCAATAGTTTACACATTACATTAATTACTACATTACACTCATATAAAAATCTTCCTCTTCTTTTTAGTAATCATGGAGAGGCACCTCTTCTTTCTGTAATTTCTCACCCCAAATTTTACTTCTGTATTTATTATACGATTATTCGTTGTTTTTATTGATTTATATTAGTTCAAATCACAAATTATACGTTCAAATCAAACCAACCACACACAGCTAGCTAACAAACAAATATAATGTCACTCGCGTGCTCGTGTCAGTTTTATACACGTTCCATTCCTATAAAAATAAGTAGTTTGCATAATATTGTATTTGATATATTATTATTTACAGAATAATTTCTAAGTATTTTTAAACATTATATTTATTGTTAGAAGCATAAGAAACATTATTTTAAAAGATTTATAGCTAGTTTGTTTTCATAGAACATACAGTAATAATAATGCACAATCGAATATTTTGCGTATAAAGAAACGGCCAAGAGGGAAAGGATAGCTGGCGATCCGGTGTCAAAAGAATCCTAGGATTGCAGTCTTTAGTTATTGGCACGCGGATTAGAGATCGATTGAGCGATACGCAATAATCCGAGATTGTTTTTAATCTTAAACTACGGATACAATATTGGGTTCGGCCGAAGTCATTGCAAAAACTTTGTGGGTTCCTTAACTTTAAAATGATATAAGAAAACATAGTACTTTATAGGGCATTTTTACACGACAATGGAGTTCAAACTTGATAAAGTCAAAAATAGTGAAAATTGTTTTATTTATAAAATATCTTTTTCTTAAGCCTTTGCGATGGAAAAATAGCTAAATTACATTAAAACTAATTGTTATTGTTTGTAATAAATAAAACAACTGTTTACGTCAATAATAATTTATTAAAATGCCGACCTGCCTGAATACATAGTTGGCATCGCCGTATAAAATTTCTAAAAATTTGCGTTTTTTGTTTTATTTCTTCTACGGCTTCGTTTAATTTTCTTTTCAACTCCTCCAATGTCGTGAATTCTGTGTGATAGACAATTTCTTTGTAGCATCCCCATACAAAAAAAACCACAGGATTCAGGTCCGGGGACCTTGGAGGGGAAGCAATCGGTCCTCCACGCCCAATCCACCTATTGCCAAACTGGTTGTTTAAATGTGTTCTCACATTTCGCGCGAAGTGACAGGGGGCTACATCGCACGAAAAACATGTTCCGATATGTTGTCAAATTGACATCAGAATCTGCCATGGCTGCATGAAAATCATTTTGCAGAAAATTTTAATAATTTTCGCCGTTCAATCGCGCTGGCAACTCCTTTGGGCCAATCAATTTTCTACCTACAATACCCGTCCACAGATTAACACTGAATTGGTGTTGAAAATTGTGTCGTCGAATTATTTTCGGGTTTTCAGTGGTCCAGGAGTGATAATTTTGTGCATGTTAAAGATTCCACTGCGAGTAAACGTCGACTCATCTGTCCACAAAATACGGTCAAAAAACTCTGGGTCGTCGTTGTTTCTCCTTAACATATCTTCACAAAATTGAATTCGGCGCCCATAATCTGAAGAAATGATCTGAGCCCATGATCTTGCACTTTTCTTATGTGACAAGGATGATATCCTTCGCTGCGCAGTATTCTGTGCACACTTGTGCGAGGAATCCCTATGACAAATGCAGACACAAGTTTAATACAAACGTAGTTTAAGACACAGAAGTATGTAATAAATTATTAAAAGTATTCGTTATTATTTACCTGTGCGTCGCTGAATTGCTCTTGTACTTGTAGAGGAATCTCTAGCCACTTCTTCTAAAACGACGTCAACACGGTCAGGATCTGCCGATGCCCCGCCACCATAACGGTTACCGCTCGATCCTGGTAAGCGGCCTTCCATGTAAGAGTTGTGCACACGAATAAACAGATGTCGGTCTGGGTATGTGGCTGGTTGAGGCCCTCCTCTGCGTATCAACATATTCCGGTACAATCTTGCAGCAAGTCCCGCATTTCCTCGTGCATAACCATAATAATAATGCATTTCTGCATAGTCCCGTTGAGAGTATGCTGCGGCCAAATCCACTCTCACAATCACAAAGTCCAATAAACGTGCCGAGTTGTTGTTCCGGGGAAAAAATGTCCAAATACGCACAAAATCACAAAGTCCAGTAACCGTGCCGTGTCGTTGTTCCAGAGAAAAAGAATGTCCAAATACGTGTGCAATCAAAGTCCAAACAAGCCAAATCCAATAGAAATTCGATAGAACACAGTAAACACACGAGCAAACTCAAGAGCAGGCGATAAAGCACTAACCATGACGAAATGGCAACGTTCATTGTCATAACGGGTATTAGAGTGAGAAAGACACAGGCTGTGCTTTTGTATTGTACCTATTTTTGTCCCTTTCGCGCTTTTGTGTTGTTGTTCTTTTGTTTATAAGTAAGAAATTTGATAAATAAATAAAAAAACATCATTTAGTGTAAAAAGTAATTTTTGATGTAAAAATACTTTTCTTCGTTTTTTATCGATGAAAATTTCGAGCCGTTGTTGGTTAGAATGTGGGTGTTTTGTATTTTTTTAGATAAATACACATCCTAATCACAATACTGATAAGAAAAAAATACAAGAAAAGATCACTCCGAAATAGTTACAACCAAAACCAACAAAAATAATAAAAATCGGAAAATAAAACAAAAAAAATCATATCTCGAAAACTATAACATTTCGCTGAATATACATGGGGGTCCAATCGATAGGTATTGGTGTCCTCTGACCATAGCTTTTCGCTGGTATAGGTTATTTGGGACACGGCACGGGGTGGCCGCAGGTTCGGATAACGATAACTTTGGAAAACCGAAGTCATGCGAAATATGATCGTAAAACCTGCTTACGTAGAATGCTATGGCCTGATTGTGAATAAACCTGCATGTTTGTGACTAAAAAAACTGCGTGAACGTGTTAAAAAGGCGTCAAAGTATGATTGAAAACTGCATAACAAAGCTCGTTTACGTATTTCGCGTTTTTCCAGAAAATTATTCGGCAACGGAAATATTCTACTCTTTTGAACGAATAAATAAACTACAAAATTATGAAACAAAACTAGAGATTTTTAGATATAGAACTGCATTTTCTTTAAATATGCTAAATAAATTGAAAAATGAAAAAAGAGAAAAAAAATGTCTGGGGCGGAATTTGAACCGAAAGCATTCCTTGCCTTTAATTTATGGATGTTGAAGTTCTAGGACACTTCGTTAGAATTTGGTATTTGGTAACGCGATCTGTAATGTTTTTTTTGTTGTTTGGCTTGTAATGGGTCGCGATGGGCTTCGGTGGGTAAAGGTGGGGTAGGTGCATTCGGAAAAGTTTCTTCGGATAAAGCAGATTTCAATTAAAGGTGATTCTGATAAACGGGTGTTTACTATATCTATTCATTTCTTATATGTGTTATTCCAACCACAGCCACATACCTAATTCCATAGTCCATATGTACACGGTGTAAACTTTCGTTGTACTTATATTTTATAAAGTAAATTACGGTCTATAAAGAATACCAAATATTGTAAAAATATTATATTAAACCTATGTGGTGTGTCCCGTATTGAAATATTAAACTACCAAACAATAAATTTTGCCTTAGCCTAACATGTGGTTTTACATTTTGACGTTTAAATCACGACAAGAGTGACGATAACTTAGCATTCCGTGGATTAATCGTGAGGGTGCCGGGTCCATCGCGTTGCAGAGAAAAGAGCCAAGAGCAGTGCCTGGGGCTTACGTACGACCCAATTGCAGGTTTAAGTAGCTACTTTACAATGCATCAACATTCACCTCCACCACCTCGGCTCCTCTCTCTGCCTAACCATATTTGATACGATTCCATAAGTGCCGCCTTTGTTTAGCTCATGGACGTTCTCGATAAGCCTTTTTTTTTCTCAGGGGGAAATGCGTAACCGCACCGTACCCGCCGTTGGCTAGACGGCGAGCGTGTGTGGGGCTCTCCCGGCAGAGTGCCAGGCCTACCCACTAAAACCCCCCGGTGTTCTCCCTGCCCTTATGGGCGCGCTAGGTAAGGTCCACACTGCGACTCCACTACCCACTACGTTCTCGATAAGCCTAAATCTTTCAGCAATGTGTATAAAGATTTTGCCGGAATACCTCTCGCGTCTATACTTTATTTTCTTGTTGATATTATAAAGCTGAAGAGTTTGTTTGATTGCTTGGTTGAACGCGCTAATCTCTGGAACTGGTCCGAATTGAAAAGTTATTTTTGTGTTGGATAGCCCATTTATCGAGGAAGGCTTTAGGCTATGTAATATCACGGTATGACTAATAGGAGTTGAGCATCAGAGAAAAGTGTAACAAAAACAAAAAAAAAATTTTTTTTGGTTTGGATAGCCCATTTATCGAGGAAGGCTTTAGGCTATGTAACATCACGGTATGACTAATAGGAGTTGAGCATCAGGGAAAAATGTTACAAAAATGGGAAAAAAATATTTTTGTGTTGGATAGCCCATTTATCGAGGAAGGCTTTAGGCTATGTAATATCACGGTATGACTAATAGGAGTTGAGCATCAGGAAAATATGTTACAAAAACGGAAAAAAATATATGGCGAAACCTAGTTCGCGGGCACAGCTATAGTTATATAATATTAACTACTAACTGTTAGTTAGTATATAACAACATTTTCTCCCGAAGGCGGACACAGGACACAAAACAAGATAATATTACTTGTCAGTGCTGACATGCAAATTTGAAAATTTGATGTAAAAGTCAATCACAGATGAACGAAATACAAGCGGCTCGGTATTTATTTATACACTGCAGACCATTGAATAAAAATAGACGTAGCGATCAAATCTTTACAGACTTATTTGATATCTATTATAATGATAACAATTTAATGGAACAACAAAAAATGAAAGGTTAAACACTGTCACATTATCATTATCACTATCACTATAACTATGGTTAAAATTATGATATTATTATGAAAACCATAAAATACAAAAAAAAAAGATTTATTTTTCTCAAGCACGAACACGTCACGCAATAATTATATCTTAAGGGCCCACCATCCGCGCGAGCCCGAGCTAGTTTAGGTAAATTTCTCTAGTCTCTGTTTGTGTGCGTCGCTCACGCACACAAGCGCACTTGGTCGCGCAATCGGTACGGCCGCCTAGCAAAATATCGTAGATGTTAATTTTGAATTTAATAGGTGTTTATTATTTACTGTGTTATACTATAGTAAATACAGGGATGTGTTTGATCAACTTTTATTTTTACAAGCTTTTATTTAGCTTGCACTGTATGTATGTATGTAGATTTGACCACTTGTCGGTTTTCGATTGGGCTGAAATTTTGCACATAATAATATGTATATCGTGACAATGTAATGTTATGATAACATGGAGCTGATCTGATGAAGGAACTGGACGGTGGCCATAGGACCTCCGTAATAAAACGACGCAACCCCATCGAGTTTGGGCTCGTTTGATTCATATTGACGAGTACTTTGGTCCTATTTGTTAACCAGGGTCTGATGCTGGAGCTGGGAGGTGGCCATAGGACCTCCGCAATTAAACGACATAACCCTATCGACTTTGGGCTCGTTTGATGCGTAATGACGAGTACTTTGGTCCTATATGGTAACCAGAGTCTGATGCTGGAACTGGAAGTTGGCCATAGGACCTCCGGAATAAAACGACATAACCCTATCGAGTTTGGGCTCGTTTGATTCGTAATGACGAGGACTTTGGTTCTATATGGTAACCTGGGTCTGATGCTGGAGCTGGAAGGTGGCCATAGGAACTCCGCAATAAAACGACACAACCCCATTGAGTTTGTGCTTATTTGATTCGTATTGACGAGTACTTTGGTCCTATATGGTAACCAGGGTCTGATGCTGGAGCTGGAATGTGGCCATAGGACCTTCGCAATAAAACGACATAACCCTATCGAGTTTGGGCTCGTTTGATTCGTAATTACGAGTACTTTGGTCCTATATGGTAACCAGGGTCTGATGCTGGAGCTGGAAGGTGGCCATAGGACCTCCGCAATAAAACTACATAATCCTATCGAGTTTGGGCTCGTTTGATTCGTAATAACGAGGATTTTGGTTCTATATGGTAACCAGGGACTGATGCTGGAGCTGGAAGGTGGCAATAGAAACAATAAAACGACACAAGCCCATCGAGTTTTGGGCTCGTTTGTTTCGTAATGACGAGTACTTTGGTCGAGTTTCGTAATGGCGGCCATGCGGTTACAAAATGATAAAATATAATAGTAAAAAGATTTAAAAAAAAAGTCGCCCCACACTAGGATTTTATTTTAAAGCCCTAATAAGACGAAAATACATTTTAATTTATTACATGATACATCTAATATATAAAATTCTCGTGTCACAGTGTTTGTTACCGAACTCCTCCGAAACGGTTTGACCGATCTTTATTAAATTTTTTGTGCACATTCGGTAGATCTGAGAATAGGTCGTAAACTATTTTTTATATTATGGCGAAACGTAGTTCGCCGGCACAGCTAGTTTTTAATAAAATATAAAAGCTTGTCGCAAAATTTACCCACTTTATAAAAATAAATATTTTTTTCTTAGAATTACCAATATTTATTTATTTAAGGCTTACCAAGTAAATACATACGGGCAAGGTACTTAAACAGTTTTTTTTATGGAGGGCCTGGCAAATGACCTCCTCCCGCCTGATGTTAAGCGGTGAAAGAGGTGCTCCTCAGAGCATTCCCCGTGGAACATTCGGTAAAAGGCGCTAAGAGAGGCGATGTCACATCGAAGTTGTAGAGGCTCGAGGGTGTTAGTTGCCTCTACATCGCCAATTATTCGAATAGCGCGACGCTGCAATCTGTCCAGAGCATCGAGGAGGTACTGAGCGGAGCCGGAGTGCGAGCAATATTCCACGCAAGACCTAACCTGAGTTTTATACAACAGGCATAGTTGGTCCGGCGCAAAATACCTACGCACCTTGTTCAGGACACCGAGTTTCCGTGAGGCAGCAGTTATAACGAAATCGAGTTTTTCAAAAAAGGGATCATATATGCATTTAAATTTCAGAACTGCACAGCATTGTCATGTGTGTATGACAATGCTGTACAAAACGTTATTTATTATAAAAAATAAAGATCAAGTTAAATTGTTTTATTGTTTATCCTAATTCTCGGGACAAGCTTTTATATTTTTATAAGAAAATATATCTTGTAATAAATTAAAGTTTATTTTCCTCTCTTAAGGCATTATAATATAAGCTTAAAAAAACTTTTTTTAAATTAATTACTCAAATAATACGAAATATTTTAATGACTACCGAGTTCTTTATTATTAGTTGTATGTACAAATTAATTAATATAATATACATATAATAATTTAGTAATAAACAAATATGAAATGAATATTTTCTTGTGCTCAACGCACTTTTTAGTGCATTGAAGCCATTCGCTAGATTGTAATAAAAAAATAAATTAAAGTTTATTTTCTTTTTTTAGGACATTAAAATAAAAGCTTGTTTTTAAAAATCTTTTGTGATAGCGGCCATCTTGTTTTAGTTTTTTTCATGGTATACTGTATATTACGAACTTTCATTTGATACCCCATATACAGACCAATATTGTGGGGATTGTACATAAAAATAATCTGTCAATTTGTGACGGCGGGCATCTTGTATTAGATTGTCTTTCAGAATATACTATATTCTACAATTCATTCTACAATTCAAGCTCTTTCATTTGACACCTAAATTGGGGAAGGTCGCATAAAAGGAATTGATGGGGTTGCGTATGGATATTATCTAGGCAAGGCTCAAAGTACTCATCAAGAAAAATCATATAGGACCAAATACTCGTCAATACGAATCAAACAACCCCAAACTCGATGGGGTTGCGTCGTTTTATTTCGGAGTTCCTTTGGCCACCTTCCAACTCCAGCATCAGACCCTGGTTACCATATGGGACCAAAGTACTCGTCAATACGAATCAAACGAGCCCAAACTCGATGGGATTGTGTCGTTTTATTGCGGAGTTCCTATGGCTACCTTCCAGCTCCAGCATCAGACCCTGGTTACCATGTAGGACCAAAGTACTCGTCAATACGAATCAAACAAACCCAAACTTGATGGGGTTGTGTCGTTTTATTGCGGAGTTCCTATGGCCAGCTTCCAGTTCCAGTATCAGACCCTGGTTACCACATAGGACCAAAGTACTCGTCAATACGAATCAAACAAGCCCAAACTCGGTGGGATTGTGTCGTTTTATTGCGGAGTTCCTTTGGCTATCTTCCAGCTTTAGCATCAGACCCTGGTTACCACATAGATCCAAAGTACTCGTTAATACGAATCAAACGAGCCCAAACTTGATGGGGTTGTGTCGTTTTATTGCAGAGTTCCTATGGCCAGCTTCCAGTTCCAGTATCAGACCCTGGTTACCACATAGGACCAAAGTACTCGTCAATACGAATCGAACGAGCCCAAACTCGATGGGATTGTGTCGTTTTATTGCGGAGTTCCTATGGATACCTTCCAGCTCCAGCATCAGACCCTGGTTACCATGTAGGACCAAAGTACTCGTCAATACGAATCAAACAAACCCAAACTTGATGGGGTTGTGTCGTTTTATTGCGGAGTTCCTATGGCTACCTTCCAGTTCCAGCATCAGACCCTGGTTACCATATAGGACCAAAGTACTCGTCAATACGAATCAAACGAGCCCAAACTCGATGGGGTTGAATTGTTTGATTGCGGAGTTCCTATGGCCACTTTCCAGTTCCAGCATCAGACCCTGGTTACCATATAGGACCAAAGTACTCGTCAATACGAATCAAACGAGCCCAAACTCGATGGGGTTGAATTGTTTGATTGCGGAGTTCCTATGGCCACCTTCCAGTTCCAGCATCAGACCCTGGTTACCATATAGCACCAAAGTACTCGTCAATACGAATCAAACAAGCCCAAACTCGATGGGGTTGAATTGTTTGATTGCGGAGTTCCTATGGCCACCTTCCAGATCCAGCATCAGACCCTGGTTACCATATAGGATCAAAGTACTCGTCAATACGAATCAAACGAGCCTAAACTCGATGGGGTTGCATTGTTTGATTGCGGAGTTCCTATGGCCACCTTTCAGCTCCAACATCAGATCAGCTCCATTTCGTCATCATAATATATTTATACATATGCATGCAAAATTTCAGCTTAATCGGAAACCGGGAAGTGAGTGAAATTTAACTCACAAGATTAGACCCGAACATGCAAAAGATAAATAAAAGCTTGTTAAAGGTTTTTCGTACGGAAGCCACAAATAATAAAATTGTTAGTTATCAACTTCTCCGATTACTCCGTATGACTTCGCGTCGTATACATACACAAATAATTACGTAACCGGGAGCTAGCTCAAAGCGACGTGCTCTCACTTCGAGTCTTGATTGCACACTGAATTTCGACGCGCCCGAGCCAAGTATTTGTAAGAAAATCGATAAATGTATGTTAAAAAATTCATATAAAAATCAATGTACGATAATTAAAAAAAATACCACGGTGTCAGTGTTATGCTCACCTTTGTTCTATATATTTGTTAAACTAAAATATAATAGGGTTAATTAATGAAGCTAAAAATCACGAACGGTATGTGGGTGTAACCTAAATTTTAAGTAAAATGGAAGCTATTTTTTAACGAAATGGTATGTAAATTTGAAAAATGGTGACGGTGATTGTGTAAACACATAATTTAAGAATTTAAATTTATTTTTTCCCGGTCAGTTAACTGGAACGTTATCGTAAAATATCAAAAACGCCAACAGCCTTTTTGCTATTTTTCGCGCCATGGGCCCTAAAACATTACAAAAACATAAAACATATTTAATAATAATATAACAAGTATGAACTTAGTCTACATATCGATTTACAATACGATACGATCACCTGCTGGACCCTGTCAATGACCTTTAGTAGCACGCAGGACGAATATTAATTTGTTAACAATAAAATAGTATCAAATAAAAATCTTTTATTTTTCAACTTTGTTGTATATTTACTTTTGAAACAGCAATTAATTACTACACACAACTGTCGAAATAAATCTCAAATAGTCGACAACCTATTGACCCCAAATAAAAAAAGCTGAAGCACCTGGACATTTACCTACTTACGTTTTTTAACTTTATCAATAAAACACTGAATAAACTTCTAAAAAGACTGTATTATTGATGCCACAAAACACATTCCACTAAGCACTTTATTAACGTAAGCAACAAGATATTACAATTTTGAAATACTTACGTAATGGCGTTGGCGGCAAAGTTTTAGCTATGAAAACAATACAACGGAATACTGTTGGTGCAAATTATGGAACAAATTGTAGAAACATTCTTTATTTTTAAATATGCCGCGTAATTTTTCTAAATGCTGTTTATCCGCTGGCAGCGAGTGTTCTTGCTTTACTCTGCTTTCATTTTTATCGATAGTTAATGGTGGCCGTCAAAAGATGGCGCTTTTTGCATAAAACGTATTTTATCAATAAAAAATAAAGTGAAATGTAATTGTTTATTTTAGCTTGCAGTGTTATGTAGATAAATATTTTATAATTTTGGTAAAGAAATTATGTATTTAGAGTTTATAAAAACATTATTTACACAGGTAGAATGTCTTTGTCTCTAGTGGATGCACGCTACTGCTGTATGGGCGTAGAACCTTTGCCTTCCTAAGCTAGCATCTATGATAAATTTTCATACAAATTTTATGTTCCATATTTAAAACACTTTAATCCCTTGGGAGTTTCATACAAAATTATATCCCTTGGGATATAATGTCTTGCTTTACGTTGAAGTTAAGGGGGATCTAATTGAACATTGTCGAGCAGGTGGTATGAAAAAATCTTTAATACCCTATATCTTGGTTGTTTTTATAGTTATTCGAAAACCGATTTTTTCTTTCTGTTTATTATATGAATTAGCTTCTATTAAAGCAAAAAAAAATTTTTAGTCATCTAGCCTATTAATCTAAGCGTAACAAAAAAAACCGACACTGTTTTATTAACAACTAGCTGTGGCGGCGAACTACGTTTCGCCTTAATTTATTTTTTCCCGACATCTTCAACAAATATCGTTAATGTACACAGAAATAAATACAAAAACTTTACAAATTATATACTAAAACCTTCCTCGAGTATTACGCTATCGAGTGGTGAAAACCACTTGAAAATCAGTGCAGTAGTTTTTGAGTTTATTGCGAACAGACAAACAGACGCGGCGGGGGACTTTGTTTTATAATAATGTAAGGATTGATACCTAGCTTCCTATCTATATAATTTCAATGCTATTAAAATAGTGTAATGATTTGTTTTATTAATTGTAGGTAATGTTTTCACACAAATAAATGTGTTGGAAATATTTGTAAGACACACGTGCGGATGTTGGCATTAACAAACACGTATTCGTCTACTCGGCTACGAAAATAAAGAAACAATTTTAAATATTGGTTCTTTATTAAAAAGAAACAATTGAAAAATTAAATAAAACAGTATACCTATTATATAGTCATTATAAATACAGTAGGTATCTTGATGAATCTGGTTTTGTTACAGGGATCGCTTTTTATTCCAGTTTTAACAGCTCTTAAATAAATAGTTTATTTTGCTCTATGGGCATGGCACAGCATGAGAAATTGCCGCCAAGCCCACCCCCCTCCCGATTACAAGAACACTCAGGATTCTTTACTCATTAATAATTTGTGCGTGGCTAACAAAGTGTTTAATTTAAGTCAAGTATCCCCAAATCATTATTGCTATTTCTGGTCAGTAAGAGTCTTTGTTACCTACCTACCTACTACTATCATTAAAGTAATCATTAAACGCGGACACGTGCTTTGCTACAGGTGATCAAGTCATTTAGAATACTATTAAGGCTAATTGTAATGATGAGACAGTTATTTGTTAAGAAATGTTATTATTGATATTATGATTGTACTCATTCAATATCAATCATAACGCATTCTAAAAATAATTACGCGGAAGGATAAAGGTAAATGATGCGCAAAAAAATTATACTTAGCATTAACTAATTATAGTTCTGTGAGTTATTGGCAGATGGGTGTTACATCTTTATTGGCTATACAGGCTGTCCCAAAAAATTGTGTCAAGCGGAAGTCCAGAGATAGAGCACCTCTTGGGCTATCCGAATCACCCCTATGTTTGTTCCGCATTATTTTGTAGTTGTCGATTTATGAATTTTTTACTAAACTTTTGAGAATTTACGACCCGAACAACTTAAAAAAATTTAAAGAAAAAAGTACTTACAAAACTTTTTTGAGATATTGTTTTTGCAACTGAATCTCCATCGGTTATACTTTTATCCTTAAAATAATCAGCTTTGTACTCGTACCTTTCATGAAAGTTATGAAAATGTAAGTACAAAGTTAAAAATTAACTTTTAGTAAATTATGATTTAAAATTTCAACTTTAAATTAAACACCCTAACAGATGATTTCATGGTTCCTAATTAGGTCTAAAAACTTTGCCAGACCGACTGCTTTCATAATCATTTAAAAAAAGTACCACTTAACGAGCCGCTTTCGCTAAAATCAATTTCGCTAAATTCTTAGCATCATATTCGTTGTATTTTTACAATTGTGTACAGTATACTTGATCGCTTCAATTGTTGCCACCACTAGTGGAAAACTGTTATTGACTTTCTGTTACTAATTTTAATATTGTCTATGTTTGTTAGCTGTTGGTTTTCCCGAAGATAAAATAAATAATTTGTTTCAGGTGTTATATTGTACTGCAGTTTTAAAGTATATTTTACGCACATTAACGTTTTCATTTCTCCAGCAAGAATTATTGTCGTGTGTAAAATATTGCTGCGTGCAATATCATTTTTCCTACGAGTGTGCAGAAAAATGGTTTGAATTGGGAACACCGCACATTTTAGAATTTTTCGATTTGAGTTTCTGAAACGTTGGTTATTGGCGGTAATTGACTAATATTTAATAATTTGATTTGTCGTGAGAAATATTTTTAGACACGGTCACATTACTGAAATCATAATTATATTTTGTTTCGTTCCATTATATGTACATACCTATTTTGGAAACCAAAAATGGGTCTTTCTCATGGACTTAATAATCAAAACTCATTGATTTACCACCAAACGTAGATAACGCATGAACGTTCGAAAAGTGGGCCGGTGAAGAACTGCCCAATCGGGCCTCGTGCAGTTCTTTCCCATGCGTTGGATAAGCAATTTTGAGCATTATGTTTGACAGTATAAAGTTGACATTTTCTTGTAGCAATTACTAAAACGTCAAATTTAATGTGGCTAGGTATGAAATGATGTAACTGCACACGGTTGTACTTCAAATAGTTGCCGTAATAATAAAGAATAAGGTTGAATTCGATAAATACGGTACTTTCTTTATGGTAATTTTAATTCGGGTGTGCATATTCAACTACCTATTTAACAGCGTACAAATGTATAGTCGATTAGGTGACAGATTTCAAGCGCGTTTTTGTATGAAGTGCTCTATCTACGTTTGGTAGTAAATCAATGTCAAAACTTATTAAAACAGTGTCAACTGACACATTGTTAGGTTGATTTAACTTTCAGCAACTCAATTCACAGTTAGCTTTAGATTTGACAGCTTGTTAGTTAATTTTATCGCTGAACAGCCTTTCAGAAACTGGGCGCAAGTCTCGCACATTTCGATTGTACGAGTAAGTTAGATAAATCATTTTGGCATCATAAAGGAAAAATTTTTGGATGTCAAAGGAATTCTTTCGAACTCCTTTCCTGAATATCACTTTAAGAAATAAACTTTCATGTTGACGATTCCGTAATTTTCAGCGATTGTGGAATAATTTTTTACATACTCAAAGAAGAGACACTTTGAATGTCATCCCTCGTTAATTCGTCTAAGTATTTATTCTAGAGATAGGTTACCTACTTAGAGCACGACGACCGACGACGAGAAAGCTTGAAGTATTGTCGTCTGTACGTTATGGAAAATGTCCTAGACTCATACTACATATTACTGAAAATATCAAATTTTCTAGAAATATTAGAAGCGAATATAAAGTAATAAAAAACATCATGTTATTGATTCCAGCTATGGTTGACCTTTGTGGCGTCCCTGGCTTTCTTCATCATCGGCCTGGTGCGCGGCTACTCCGCGTCTGCCATACCTTCTATGGAGACCACAAACCCTGAATTGATACAAACCAGTGAACAAAAGTCATGGATCGGTAATCCTTATTTTGTACTAACCTGCGTATGCGCACCAGCTTAGTAGTTATTGTACGTCGTACGTACGTTGGATCAAAGTAATGTGCACTTTTCTAATGTAGACAAATAAATATTCACTAACAATATTCACTATTTTTAAAATCTGATCTCGTGACTTAATTTCTGGAATTTATTACTATTGACTTATTATAACCGAATAGCTTTAAATTGTTATTAATTATTATATTAGAATTGTTTTAAATTGTATTCATTGGTTGACATCATTTCACGTGACACATATGCATAATTTTTGAAATAGGTATGTCACTATGATCAGCTGCTAACATTTAAGAATCTCTTGTCTTTATAATTATGGTAATCTGTATGTAATTTATGGTATGAAATTGCAAGGAAATTGTACTGTGTAATCTATATAACTAGGTGTCATTGAAAATTATATATTGTATCATTTTGAGAAATTTAAGTTCAATTACCTAAAAATATTTGCACATCGAACTATTGATAGGATATTCCGGAACTATTACACCATGTAAGACCATATTCTAGCAAATAAATGATTTGATTTAATATAGTAT
Source organism: Schoenobius gigantellus (assembly GCA_963935595.1). Lineage (NCBI taxonomy): Eukaryota > Metazoa > Arthropoda > Insecta > Lepidoptera > Crambidae > Schoenobius > Schoenobius gigantellus. The sequence goes on along the minus strand of OZ012541.1, from coordinate 38,783,245 downwards.
ACTTATAATCGTGGTTATAATATAACACATTGCTTAAAATAATCAAAACACATCATCATCCATCTACTGAAAGGTTACCCAACTTAGATAACCAAGTGTCGTGTCAAATAAATTAAACTTATGGAACTTAAATATACTTATAAACCATTTAATTTGCAATAATAAATATGGAGGTCATAAATCGAGATAATAACTATCTTATCTTATTAAGTTTGGCCAAATTACATACAGTAGGTAAGACAAAATTCATAAAAATCGGTTATGCAGTTTCGGAGTTTATACAAGACAAATACTGTAACACGAGATTTTTTTATATATAAATTAATTCAACCATTACAGCAATTTAACATTTTCTGACGACAGCCATTGAAAAATGTTACTACCACGCTTGTACGCCAATAATAAAATTGGTCCATAATCCCATGTAGTCCAATCAACGAGGCATTTGTAACCCGAAAAATTCTTCTGCCTCTGAAATTTGGCATGTGGTGAAGATACCTAATACAGATGACAGATGTACAATAATCCAACAAAATTTATAATGGGAAGTTAGGTATTTTTACCTAAACATGAAAAATGCTTATAGCTCTCTGTGAATATTTCCTCAGTTCGAAATTATTTTTGTATACGTACGTATGTACTAGTTAGAACAAGTATGTAAAGTAATCCAACATTTTTTCGATTTGGGTGATGCACTAAATTGAACTTTTAACATTTTGCGCAATAACTTCTATTGGAAAATTGCTCTGCTTATTTTTATTTATTAATATGGTCTTATTTCCCTAAATAAATAGGTTTGTTAAGTAATCCAATAAATTTTCCTTTTTAAACATTTTTTATTTATTTTTGCTTAATAACTTGATGTGAAAAATTACTCCGTCCATTTTTATACCTTTATAGGTTATATGATTTAATATTAAAACAGAATTATCAATAATCCAACAAATTTTCCAACGTTTATATATTTTTTAAAACATGTTCGCTATTAAATAGTCAATTATTACTGGCGCGACCCGCAAGTGCAGCATTGCCAGGCGATAGTGAGTGTGCGGGCCGCGCTTCGCCTAGGCACGCATCACAGATTAATACAATAATCAATAAATCTTGGCGACAATTAATTAGTAATGTTTTTAACATTGGATAAGCATTGGACATATGTATTACCTAACCAGCATTTGGTTTTACTTTGTAGCCACAACATATAAATTAGACATTACATTAGACGATAAAAATAATCAAGCCGCGCGCAAATACCGACTATTTTTTTAAATACTTTTCAAAAGAATTTATCTAGCAGAGCATTCTTTTTGTCGTGCCGGTTCGAAATCCATATAAAACTTAAGTAAGTTACCTCTTTAGTAAACATGTAAGGGCTTTAAATAAATTTTCACTTCTCGTGCTCGCAAAGCTCATCTTTATGTCGTTTATAGGCTGCATAAAATGGCTTTAATGTTCTAGAGCATAAAGTAAAATTTTCTTTTAGACGAAGATTCTTAGGCCCAACAGCCAACAACGCTCAGCCTAAAACTTCACAGAATTTATTTATATTAATAACTTGCGATAATTTATTTATTTGTTTTAATTTATTTGTCTTGTGTTTTCTACCTCAAAAGTTATGAAACCAGATAAAAATAGTAACCAGTTATTATTAAAACGCATCGAAATATTTTTATTACTTGGCAGACTTTTTCAATATTGTGTTACATATTTTTCGTATATATTTTGAAGTAGGTAATTGTTTAATTTTCTTGCAATCGAAGTGAAAAGCAGAGTGTAAAACACTGGCATAAACAAGTCATTGTACTCCTCAACTTACTATCTACCCTCGCCTACGGCTCGGGTGGATAAAATCGTCTCGGGCTACAGTGCCTCATTTTATGCCCTTGTTGTGCAATCTACTATTGTTCCATTTTCAATTTATATTGCCGGGCGTTCTAGCAAGCTAGATAAAAGTTGCTGCTGCTGCTTGGTCTTTTTTTAACGAGGAAAATGCTTTTACGTACCTCCAAGCCCTTGGGCAAGGGTGCGTGGGACTCCACGGTAGAGTGCCGCATATACCCACTAAACCCTTCGGGAACACCTATCCGGCCATTTCAGAGCGGCTGCGAGCAGGCGCATAGCGCTGCGCTCGCGTGAGCCAGCTCGGCCTGTAGACTATCCTCTCTGCATGAGAGCAGCTTGTGTCCCAGAGCTGCTCTTACCGTCACAGGGATCGAGTGTAATACAGACAACATGGCGCCCAACTGCGTTGCCCGCCGCCCCCACTAAGGTGGCGGAATCAGGGCGTTGTAGCCACTTCTTCGCCACCCTAACCTTCTCGCACTGTCGAGGGGGGTCCGCCTCACGAGCTCTCTCGTGGCGCTCCTTCGTCTCCATGACCACTTCACAAAAGTGAGAAACAGCATCCCAGGCCGTCCGCTCGGTGAGCATAGCTCTAACACAATGCACAAGAGTGTGTAGCGCGGTGTCTTCGTCCGCACCGCAATTGTGACAACGTGGGTCATCTTCCCTCCTGGCAACCTTGCGAAGGTACCTGTCAAAGCAGACATGCGCCGACAGTACCTGCACGAGGTGGAAGGTGAGGGTGTCGAATCTCCTTGTAACCCAGTCACGGAGGACAGGATGGAGCACCGCGTTGATCCACTGACCGTATTCTGCTCTTTCGAGCCTTGAAGACCACGAGGACCCAAGAACTGAATTCATGGCCTCTTCACGCTAACTTTTCACCTTTCTCTCAGTCGGGGACTCTTTTATTATATACCGCCGTTAGTACATGTGCCTCCAAATCCCATGGTGGCATCGATGCCAAGGCGCAGGCGGACTCCGCGGATAGCTCTCGTCACAAGACAGCACTAGGACCTTTGGTGTTGGGTAACAACCTCCCCAGGGCCATGGCTGTGGATACCAATTTTGGAGCCAGTCGAGAAAAATGTTCTCTAAAGTTCCAGCTCCTGTCCAGCACTAAACCCAGATACTTCAAGTGTGGAGTAATATCCACCCGTGTCCCATTGATCATAAGATAGGTGGGGGTCCTTGGGAGGCCCATGGACGACTAGGGCCTCCGTTTTATCGAAAGCCCTAATCTTTCAATTCTTGAGACGACTTGTTCCACGCCAGCTGTAGCTAATAGGGAAGCCAGTCTGTAATTCTTTCCACGAACTGTAACAAGGGTATCATCGACGTAACACCTCCAGTCCGCGGGATAAGTTCCCTCTTAGTACATAATTATACCCGATGTTGAACAGAAGAAGGCCAAGGACCGATCCCTATGGAACACCGAGCATCATAGACTTTCGAACAACATGTCCGTTGCTGTCAGTGTAAAGGACGATTTGCTCTCTAAAATAATCAGCAATAACGTGCTGCAGGTATATGAGATCCTCGTGGTAGTTGAGTGCCTTTAAGACGCACTGAGGTGGAAGCGTGTTAAAAGCATTCGCTATGTCTAAAGAAACTGCTATCAAGACGCAGCTATCGGAAGTAGCCTCTTTGGAAAGGGATTTGACCTGGCGGAGCGCGTTATTCGTGAAACTGGTTCTCCGCCAGGTCAGGCCCGTCAATGCTCAAGTAGCGGTTTATTCAAACGGCGAGGCTACGCTCGAACATTTTCGACATTTTATTAAGCAGAACGATGGGCCAATATCTTGACGGAGAATCAGCTGGCTTGCCTACTTTTCTAAGAAGAACGAGTCGCCCTGTCTGCCAATCTTTTGGAAATCTTCCTTCGGTGAGGCATTTATCCATGAGGTCCCTAAACCGAGACTTTAGTGGTAAAGCTACCACCAGAGTCCGTCCAGGGACGCCGTCTGGTCCTGGTGCGGTCTTTTTGGCTTTGAGCCTGAATAAAGCTGCTTCATACTCCCCATTCGTGATGGTCGGAATGGAGGGCAACGGAAAGACCTGCGGGAATCATGCGGGGTGATGTAAAATCTGAGGAGCTCCGAGGAAAAAGAGTAGTGATCACCCTGTCTAAGAAGTCTGGCTGGAGAGACTCCGTTAATGGTGGGGCAAGTGTCTGAAGCTTGTTTTAAACCATACGATATGGCCGTCCCCACGCGTCTTGGTTTAGTCCTTCCAACAACTCCTGCCATGCTTGATTTTTGGCTTCCTTGATCGCAATCTGTAGAGCCCTCTTGACAGACTTGTAGGAATCTAACAGATTGGATTCAGTCGTCTCGTCACATGTTCGTCTGTGGCGGGCGTGCAACCGTTTTGCCCTAACACAGTCCTTTCTTATATCAGAGAGTTCTCCGGACCACCAGTAGAGAACGGACGATTTTTTAGAGGACGATGCTGGACTCGTGGCATAGCTGCATCACACACTTTGGTGAGCGCGTCGCGCAGCCAGTCTGCCTCAGCATCGACCCCCTCGAACGATAGTGAGTTCGCAAGCCAGGCTTGTGCCACAGCTGACTTATTAGTAAGCTCCTTGTCCATCCTGGTGATGGCCCAGCAAGGAAAAATGGAGCCAGCATTCCTTCCGTGACTTGCCCAGTCCGGTATGGTGGATGGAGACCCGCCAATCAGTGACTTTGCATTCGATAGCAGGGGTAGCAAACGTGAGGTCTACAGTGCTCTCCTGCTGTCGAACACAAGTGTTTGTTGAACCGCGGTTAAGGAAAGAAAGGCCAGATATTTTGGCCCATTCCTCCACCAGCTTACCCCTCCGATCAGTTGTCGGGGATCCCTAAGCCACCGAATTGGCATAAAATCGCATAGAACAATCATTGAGGGCGTAGAGTTCCGCTGGATTGCGGCTCCCAGCTCGTCAATGAAGTTCTCAAATTCGACGAACGGTCGGTTTGAAGTGAAATAGAATCCAATTAGAGTCATTTCCCCTATCTCCGTGACAACGAAACTGTGCCCCTTTTCGATGGTGTGGAGAGAGTGCGATCCAGACCGTGATCACGCGACAATCGCAACAGTACTATCTTTGTAAATTGGAAGGCGAGTTCTGTCTGTTCGGAAACAAGTATGGTTCCGCGATAATTCCGACGTCGATTGACCGCTGTGCCATCGACTGCAGGAATAGATTCTGAGCGGCGGCGCACTAACTTAGATTCCCTTGAAGATATTTCCTGGAGATCCTATCAACTATTAGGTCTTCATAGGCCGTTCGCTTCTTTCGGAGCGTGCGTCATTAGTAGCTATTCCTAGGGGTAGCGTTTCCTCTGCGTTTGGGTGAGTTGCAGCTTCTTCCACCTATTACGTGATTTGCCACCTTCTTGAAATCTGTGCAAATCTCAAAGAAGGTGGCAATTCTTGAAATCTGTGCAAATCGCACAGTTTGGAGTGGCATTGCATCCCGACGACTTGTGAACGGCTATCCCACAACGGAAGCAAAGGTCACTGCTGTCATTCCCCGTCGAGTATTTTGCTCTGGTGTGCCCGGGCTCAAGGCATTTAAAACAGCGCGTTGACCGCTCCAGGATTTGACACTTAACCGAGACGATACCGAGCGACTAAGGTTTCTGTTTTATTTCACCCACCCTTGATGGGGAAACAAGGGTGGGTGAAATAAAACAGAAACGATTTCCGAAAAGGGCGACTGATCTACTGGGGAAGTAGATCAGTCGCCTTTTTCGGAAATCGCGCTGCGCACATCCTCCTTGGTTACAGAGTCGTCCAGAACGGAACTACGCAAATCGGCACACTTTACCGGTCTAACGACACTGACATTTTCAGGGAAGATGTCTTTTAAATTGCTTACCAATAAGACTGCTTTTTCAGAGGGAGTTTCCTTCGGAAGCTCGATAAGACGAGCCCCCGTGGCAGTTCCCCTGAATCGGAGGTCATTGACGCCCACGCTTCTGGCCATTCCTCCTGAGCTTCAGGCCTGATGGTAAGTACCACCGCAGGATAGCGGGGGGCCTCATCGCTCTCTTGATGTTGGCTTTGGCTGCTTTAGCCTTGGCCTTAGCTCCCTTCTCTTTAAGGGTAGCTGCTTTCACCGTCAGGGCTTGGACTTGCTCCTGATTTCTTTTGGTTCTTGCTCTAAGCCCCAGAGCCTTAGTCCACTTATCGAAACTTTCCGACTCTTTTAAAGGGAGAGAGGAAAGCCTCAGTCCACTTATCGAAACTTTCCGACTCTTTTTACCGTGGGAGAGCCATGCTTCGGCACGAATGGGCCGGCTCGACCGGAGTGATACCACGGCCTCACAGAAGACCGGCGTGAAGCAACGCTTGCGTTGTGTTTCGTCGTGTGAGTGAGGGTACCGGAGGCCCAACCCTCTACCCCCCCTATGATGGCGCAGTTAAATAGATTGTTACCCCAGGAGGGTACCAACTGCGCTAGCGTTAGAGAATCCCTCTCTGGACGTCCACTTCCAGGACGCAATATACCTGGGCGTGGACGCCTAGGCCGCCCCTCGTATTCTGGGGGGGCAAAACCGCGCTCAAAGATACCTGGGGCAAGAGCAAACCCACGGCACCCCCTGCCACACTGACTGTGGACTTCTGTAATATTAGGGGGCTTCATTCCAACCTCAATGCTGTCCACCTCGAGACAGGAAAGCCGGTCTTGCTCTTTTTGACGGAGACGCAGATATCGTCTCCAGCGGACACTTCTTACCTTTCCTACCTTTATTTTCAAAGATAATGGAATCAATTATCAACCGCCAGCTCCTTCGGTACCTAGAGGATTACCAGCTGCTCAGTGACCAACAATACGGCTTCCGTAGAGGTCGCTCTACTGGTGATCTTCTGGTTTACTTGACTCATCATGGGGCAGAGCCATTCGATGTCTTTTTTCTTCTTGCGGACTTACCGTCACCGCTCGGAAGCAGCACCACCAGCATCTGAGACATCACTGGTCGTCATTCTAATGGCATCAGTGCAAGATATTATAGATTGCACCGAGTCATTAGACGTGTCAGAATCGTCCAACCGTCTCTTTTCCCCCTTATCGGGTACATCTGTATTGACGATGATTTCAACCCTCGACCCTTCTGTTGACATTAGCGAAACCGCCGATTTTGTCAACTTACTATCTACATCCTTAGCACTAGATTTGCTACTATACTTAGAGCTAGACTTATCGCTACTATTTACATTACTTATATTATTCTGTACTTCCCGCAGATCTGCTGCGCGATCGCGTTAAACGCGGTGTTTCCTCTCCGCTCCCATAACGGAGTTCCCCCTCATCAATAATACTTCCACTCGCCTCGGTTATATTTTCCACCGCCGCCGGCCCGAATACCGACGGTGGCCCACTCTTAACGGGTTCGCATTTTTAATTCGCATCTGAAGAAGTGGATCTCGGTTAGCACATCACCAAATACGCCCGGCTGCTCACAGCCACCTTGTGCGGTCCTACGGGGGAGACTGAAACCCCCTGGTGTGTTTGTTTTTCGTCACTAAGATCCATGTTGCGCTTTGCAGGGAGAGCTCCCTAGGGTGGCCGTTCGGGACTGGAGACCCTCTAGCCAGTCATCCCATCGGCTCTCTATTTCTAGGCATAAATATTATTGTCATAAAATCATATTCCATAATTTCGATTAAAATAATCGTCAAGACGCATAATAATCAGGAAGCAGAATGGTAATAAGCATAATATTGTATGGCAGAAAATCATTTGTCATAAGTATTAAAACCCATAAACTCGAAACACAGAACAACTTGACGCATAATTTTTCAAAGCATAAATAATGTTTAGCATATTAATCACAACGAACAATACGATTACGCAGAATTTCTCTAGGCATAAACTTGCGCGCAAACATGCAGCAATGTATCATGCAGTATGCATGCAACATGCAAGCAAGCATGCTGCAATGTATCATGCAGTATGCATGCAAGCATGCATGCAACATGCAAGCAAACATGCAGTATGCATGCAAGCATGCATACAACATGCAAGCAAGCATGCAACGTGCAAGCAAACATGCAAAATGCAAGCAAGTATGCACAATGCAAGCCAGCATGTACCACGCAAGCAAGCATGCACATGTATGGTTTCTGTCACGACTCCGACGCTGCGGGGCTCCGGCGGTCCCACGCGAGCTTATCGTCGCAGATTGGTTTTCGCTCACCACCGCAGCTTCGGATTGCTGGCCGGCTTCGCCGGCCATCCTCAGCCGCGGCGGCGAGCGTTAAAACCACCTGCTCCTCAGCTCGCGGGCCGCCTCGCCCCTCCGCGCCTACGCGGCCGCGGGTTTGAATAACACTCTAGGGGTAGGACAAACAAGACTACGTGGAGTCGGTTTTGCAGCGATTCGTTTCTGTCACTAGTAGCATGAATGAATTACTTTTTCAAATAAAAAAATCAATATATATACTATGCAAAAATTATATCAAATGAAAATATAGAAGATTCGAGTATCATATTTGAATAAAATAATATATGTAATGTTATTATAAAAAGTTAAGTAAAACAGAGTAAACATTATATCCTTTAAAATAACATCATTTCTAATTATAAATAAATGCCCCAAAATATTAGAGATATTAATTATGACACTTAAAATTATGGCAAAACATTTTAGGACTACCAATATTATGTCATAAGAAATTAGGGATTTCATTAATTATGCTTCATAAAATTATGCCTTTGGATAATTGTGCCTTATACAAATTATGCAATGAAATAATTATGTGACGTTAATGTTATGCTTTTCTATTATTATGCTTAGTGATTTATGCCAAGCGTCTTTATGACAAACAACATTATGCCTAATGAAAGGTCCCCCATCCCATCGGCACGGACCAGACGGCCCGATGCTCAGTGCGCCGGACCCCCGCCCCGGCTCGGCTAAGTGCGGGTAATGGGTTTGCCCGACAGCAGACTCTACTGAATCCACTGCCGCGCATACGAGCCAGAGCTTGAAGAAGTCTGGATCGGACACTCCGAACAGAACAACAACAAGAGACGCGAAGCGCCATAGTGAACAATTGGTCCCTTACAGCCAGCAAATTAACTGCTGGATTAATTCAAGCCAAACTACGATCCGCAACGGGTCAGCGTTCTATAGCCAAATCCCCTTCTTACAACAAGAAGGAGAGACTTCCCCATGGGGGCTACTTGTCAGACTATTAGCCCGCGGGTTGCCCGAGGTGCACCACGAGGAGGTTGTCTGACTTCGCACCCACCGCTGCTGGGTCTAGTATTGCAAGTTCGATTTATTCCAAAGAATTTTTGGTCGTATATCGTAGTGTTTGAGAAAAATAAGTGTTTATTATTTGACCAGATTTACTTACCTATTTCATAAAAATATTTTTTTAAAGAATTACCTATACTTATCAAGAACAAGTTGAATAGGTATTGTGTCCCTGTTTATCTACACAGGTAAATCTCGCGACAAGCTTTTATGCTATGATAGCTGTGCCCGCGATTTCGTTCACATGAATGTCGGCGTGTGTTATACACGGTTATTTTTTTATCACCCTGGAAAATTTAAGGGACGCTTTACGACATGGTACTAGAATGATTTAAATATAAATAAAAAAAATAATTTTATTATCCTTAATTTTATATAATTTTTTTAAAAAATACAAAAAATGCTGCACTAGTTGAGAGCAGCATTTTTAGAGATTTTTTTTATATTTTTTTTAATTTTTTATTTCATTTTTTTTATTTTTTGTATAATATTGGGTGTGTCCTGAAGCGTCCCTAAAATTTTCCAGGGTGATAAAAAAATAACCGTGTATAGCCTACTATACAACACAAAAATAATTTTTCAATTTAAATCAGTAGTTCCTGAGATTAGCGTGTATAACCAAACAAACAAACTCTTTAGCTTTATAATATTAGGAAGTACAGACACGGTAATATACGGTAAAAGTATATTACCGTGGTATAGATAAAATAAATTATATTATTAGTATACTTGTAAGAGCATTAAAATAAAATTTTGTTTTTACAATGTTTCTTTACTCGTATTAGAGTTAGTTTTGTAGGTATTATTATTAATTCCTATAATGTGGTGCAAAACGAAGTAAAGATTACTAAATAGGTAAAAGTAGCTCCGAGCGGTCACGTGAAGATCAACTACGCACAAATTGTGTGATGCATAAGGTTCGCACAAATATAAATCGGCATACATCATAAAACATATATGAACGTTCGAAAATTTGTTGGATTATTGATAATTCTGTTTTAGTATTAAATCATATAACGTATAAAGTTATAAAAATGGACGGAGTAATTTTTCACATCACGTTATTAAGCAAAAATCAGAAAAATATGTATAAAAAGGAAAATTTATTGGATTACTTAACAAACCTATTTATTTAGGGAAATAAGACCATATTAAAAAATAAAAATTAGCAGAGCAATTTTCCAATAGAAGTTATTGCGCAAAATGTTAAAAGTTCAAATTAGTGCATCACCCAAATCGAAAAAATGTTGGATTACTTTACATACTTGTTCTAACTAGTACATACGTTCGTATACAAGAATAATTTCTAACTGAGGAAATATCCACAGAGAGCTATAAGCGTTTTTCATGTTTAGGTAAAAATACCTAACTTCCCATTACAAATTTTGTTGGATTATTGTACATCTGTCATCTGTATTAGGTATCATCACCACATGCCAAATTTCATAGACGGAAGAATTTGTCGGATGTCTCCATACAACGAATGTCCTCGTTGACTGGACTAATGGGACAATTCACTGACGCGATCATCGTAGCGAGAATAGGCGCCGAACACACAGTTTGTTGCACCTGGCAGGGCTGCGGAACTCAACAATACGTTTTACGTATTTGGACCACCCATACTGTCAGTCTAACATTATGTTGCCTAACAGTAAAAATTGTAACGCTGAGCGCATATACTATTGCGCCTTTGGTGAAAAACTCTAGTAGGGTATTCTAATCATTGGTTGCAGGTGCAATCCCCCCGCTGGGTGCGTTCACCGGCAGCCTGGCGTCGGGCAAGCTAATGCAAGCATTCGGGCGGCGGCGTGCGTTGCAGCTCGCTGCGCCCGCATGGCTGGCAGCCTGGCTTCTGTTGACCTTTGCTGGAGCCTTCCCGTTGCTGCTTGTCGGCCGGTTCCTCACCGGCCTCTGCGTTGGTCTGGTGTTAGCGCCGGTTCAAGTTTACGTCAGTATTAATTTATATGTATACTAGCTTTTGCCCGCGGCTTCGCTCGCGTTAAATTCGGGGTAGCACCGAAGATTAAAAAAAAAAATAATGCAGGTATTTTTCGTTGGTAACAAAGAGTCTGTGTACCGATTTTTAGCTTCTTACCTTGAAAACTGCAAAAAGTCCCATATAAAATTTCACCCCCTCTTTTAAGGGGTTGGGGGCAGATTTCCAAAAAAAAAATGATGCACGATTTTTTTGTTAGTCACAACTAGTTCGCATACCAATTTTTAGCTTTCTACCTTGAAAATTGCGGAATGCTCCATACAAACTTCCACCCCCCATTTTAGGGAAGTGGGGGGTTAGAAAGAGACAAAAAGTAGCCTATGTTACTCTCCATCCGTTCAACTATTTCCACTTAAAAAATCACTTCAATCCGTCGCTCCGTTTTGTCGTGAAAGACGGACAAACAAACACACACACACACACTTTCCCATTTATAATATTAGTATGGATATCATTAGCTCAACATCTTATATATAAAAATCTCGTTTCACAGTATTTGTTATCGATCTCCTACGAAACGATCCGTATATGATTATTGTGAAATTTTTTGTGTGTATTTGGTAGGTCTGGGAAAAGGTCGTAGGCTAGGTATTTTTTATACTCCTAGGTGACAAGGGTGGCCCTCTCCAAAATTTATTTTCGCTCTATAATAATATAGCGAAACGTAGTTCGCGGGCACAGCTAGGTATTGCTTTTATAAAATGAGATGAAATCTTAAGAAACACTAAAACACGTGTTTGATATATTATATTTTAGATCGTTTTGTTGTACAAGTGATTTTGCGAACAAGCAGACTCCTAACGATTTATTCAACAAAGACCTTTATAGGTACTAGACGTCAAAAAATCTAATAAGAAGAATATTATTTAACCCTGTATAAGCATTGTGTATAATTTTATCCCTAGGTAAGCAAATACACAAGTAGAATACAAAAACATGACTCTACACCTGTTCGTAAATTAGGAGAGTCTTTAACTTTTAAATCCCTATTGAATCTTATCAACAACACTAATAAGAACAATATTAACAATATTTTTGTTGTCCCTGCAAATTCAAACTCAGACATCTAGATCTAGATTATGTGATAATTTATGTTCTTCTAGCTTGGAAGTGAACTTTACCTTAAACATTGGAAGATACATTTAAGTTTGATGAAAGACGGTATAGTAGCCAGGTAGACGGAAAGACTTAGAAGCTCTACAAAAAACACCTAGGCCTCTTTTAAAAAAGTTTGTTATTCACTGAACATTAATGATTTGCAGGTAAGCGAATGTTGTGACCCTAAAATCCGCGGGCGGCTGGGGTCGATGCCGTCAATTGCCATGTGTCTCGGCATCCTAATCTCCTACGTCGCTGGCAATTGGCTCAGTTGGCGGCACCTGGCGTTATTCTCAGCTCTGTTTTGCGGTGAGTGGTACAACAAAATATATATGACTAGCTTTCTGCTCGCGGCTTCGCCATGCAGAAATATGAACTTGACGTGTAGACAGTAAAAACAAGGGTTATGCATCGCTTGACCAATATGCAGTTTTGACGAGTGTGTCGTTCATCTATTTCATAGAAATTGGAGCAGATGTTAAATATTTTCCATGGAAACTTTCTACCCCTATTTTGCACTTTAAGAGGATGAATTCCAATAACCATGAAACACGTATTCAATGAAATGTTTTTAAGAGCATGAATCTCAAGATCGTTGCTAATTTAAAGAAAAAGATTCTTATAGTTCAATGATCAGTCTGCCATGAATTTATTTTGTGCGTTTCAGTTGCCCTGTTTGTGTGTCTGGTGCCATTGCCTGAGTCTCCGGTCTGGCTGGAGGCGCAAGGCGCTGACGCATCGCACGCTGTCAAGTGGCTGCATCTCTCAGTTCATGCCACAGCCAATGATCCAGAGTAAGATCAACTGGACATTGCATGGCTTCGACTACTTTGGCGACCACGTAACGTGATCATTTTAGTCAAATCAACTCATTAAGGGCCATAGCAGACATGCTACTTTTAGCATCGGCGATCGGCGATCGGCGATTTAGCCGCTTCTTAAAAACTAAATGCAGCGACTAGGGGGGCTGGCCCCCTAGACAAGATGTCTTTCGATAATCGCTAACGCAATCGCTAAATGGACAATGTATGAGATTTGACAATTGCGCTCGAAAGCTAAGCGAGGACTTATGTCAAATCGCATACATTTTCCTTCTAGCCATTGCCCCAAACGCATCACCATTCGCATCGAGTCGCTTTTCGGAAGCTCGACACAGCGATTGAACGCTACACGTCGCACACATTCGGATGGCGGTCACATTTATTCGGCATCTGCGGAACACATCAGTTCATATTAAACGCGCCGAAGGAGGTATTGTTAACATTCAATAACCAGTTCACGTCTTACTTTTGAAGAGCATCATTCATTATTTCATATATTACGGAGTAGTCGCTAAAACGCGCGACTCCGATACCGCGTCCGAACGCAGGCAGTCACCAAATCATAACGCGCTGCAGCACCAAAAGAATCACTAAAACGCGCGTTCGCGTTTCCGATACTGCGACCGACCGACTACGAAAAGCATGTGTGCTATGGCTCTAAACGCTACTACTAGGGGTTATTCAATTCATTAGATGCTACAACGGGGGATTAAAATTCATACGATAATAGGGGCCGGCATTACGTCTTCTTGGATGAAATAAAATCTCTAAAATCGCTTTTGGGGTACCAGTGTATGTTGGTAGTTAATTCTGGGGAGTTTGGAAGTCCTACTAACTAAACAAACAGATATTGTAGAATTTATTTATTCGTACATTAAATAATAAGTTTTTACTGAATCTAGCAAACATGAGGACTATGACTCCAGCCTGTTCAGCCGCGAGGTGTTCTTCTCGGCGACGGTGCTAAAGCCGCTGACTATCGTCATCGTGCTGCTCATTTTCCAGCAGTTCAGCGGGATTGACGCTGTCATCTTCTTCACCGTTGAAATATTCAAAAGTGCAGGTGCGTTTTTCTAAGCAACCTAATTGGGATGATGACTGAATTCTAATTTTCACGTCTTGTGATAAAATATTCAAAAACCGTAGAAAAAGATGCAATCATGTGAAATTAGAATTAAAATCGGCTTAGAAATACGTGAGATACAAGCATTATAAACTGTTAATTTGGAAGCGATTAGACAGAGAGATCCGACATCAACCGTGACGTCATTGTTTAGTACGGTCATATAAACTCCATGTAAATAGCCGTTTTGCTAGAAAGAGATGGTGAAAAATTTTTAATACCTTATATCTTGTTTTTTTAAAAAAAAAAACGTCGCCCCACACTAGGATTTTCTCCTGTGTCGTGGGTGCAGTTACAAACATAGAATATCATATGCACATACGCCTAGACCGGAACAAATTTCTGTAGGCCATACAAAACATTTGTCCCGTACGGGAATCGACCCCGCGACCCGTTGCGCAGTAGGTGATCACTCGACCTCTGCGCTAAACGTGCCTTATATCTTGGTTATTTTTATAGTTATTCGAAAACCGATTTTTTCTTTCTATTTATTATATGAATGAGCTTCTATTAAAACAAAATTTTTTGTTCATTCATCTAGCCTATTAGCAAACATGCACACGACCCACCTGATGTTAGTGGTTTTGGTTACTTTGTTCTAGTTCAAGTTCATTTATTGGTAACACTTATTTTTTAGTTACAGGTCAATTATACTTCATTCATTTCATAATACTTATAAATAATAATAAATATTGTATAATAAAAAGAAATTCAATATAGTGATTAAATTATTTCAATACATTGATTCATTTGATAAAACATTAATTTTAATAAATATACAATTAAATAGCAAGTCAAGTTCAAATTTTGAATACTGACTGCCATTTAAGTAGGTGTAAGAGTCGACTTTTTCTCATCTAGGCAAACATTTTGATTTTTTTGGGATGTATATGTTACAATCAAAACTCATAACCGGTCAAAACCATTATAAGTTTAACTTTTTTTTGGGAGAGGGGAAAATACATTGACGCATTCCTCGTGATGAACCCAAACCACGATGATATATGGGACTCCCCAGATCGTACTTGGCCCAGGCCTATCCACTAAAAACCCCCCCAACAGTTTCTCCGTACGTCACAAGACAGGGGGAAGGTGAGTACAGCCAGGCGTTGTTTAGATAGATAGATATAAGTCTATTTGCCAAATAACACACACACACATATTACATTACATTCGAACAATGCTAAATTATCTTAATATATACTATACACCTATGATTCCATATGAGTAAGTATAACATGTGTGTGTTGCAGCAGGACAAAAAGGCCATGACTCAGTGTCTAGCTTCGCCCTTTCGAGCGAACACTGATCTTCCGTCATCGCCCATAAGAAGGAAACCGACGCAGCATGACGATATAAAAAATTGTTTGGGTCAAACATTTAGTAAAAGTTTAATAAATGAAACATCAAAAATAACAAAGAGGAATGGAATTGTGTGACATACCAAGCAAAATTGCGCAGTGAGATACGACGTTATATACGTATGAACATTAAATACGTATATGTTTCCGCTGACTCCGCTGCCTGTGATCTGTCCGTTGCCGGACTGTTTAGCTCTGCTGCTTAGTGGAGCGGCACGTGTGCTGCTCTACACCCTAAAACTGTTTTTTTTATTGTGGTTGTCTTCCACGCGGTCCGACGCTCAGTGCGCCGGGCCCCCAGCCTGCTCAGTGCAGGTAACGGGTTGCCCGACGGCAGATCTCACTGGATCCACCACCGCGCGGGTGAGCTGAAGCTCGGAGAAACCCCCGGTAGGCGCGAAGCGCCGTGGCAATGAATCGTCTCCACCCTGCTACCTTCTAAGGTAGCTGCCCAAATCAGGCTCCTCTTCTTAAAATAAGAAGAGGGGATTTCACCCTTCCCCGCATGAAGCAGGTGGCCACACGAAGTGGCTCGCCGGGTTAAACCTGGCCATCCTACACCCCCCCTTCTATGGGGGTCCTCTCGTCAGACTATTATCCCGCGGCAGAGAATCCTGACCTGGGTCACCAATAAGAAAGTGTCGCCACTTCCGTAATGACTCCACAATTGTATAAGATTCTTTTTCGATTGACGAATGCTTCTCTCAGATTCACTTAGAGTGCGCGAAAAAAAAACTACGGGCCTTCCACTTTGAGATAAAGTTCCAGCGATCGCATATTCAGAAGCATCGGTTTCGACAGTTTATTTATTTATTTATTTATACTCACAAGAGCTGCTTTAGCTATTTCATTCTTAAGCTGTTGGAAACATTTACTCATGTTTGAATCAAGTGGTAATTTTGTCTTAATAAGTGGTTGTATTTTTTTCGAGAAATTTGAAATCCACTTTGAGTAGTGAGCACACATTCCTAGTGCTCTTTTCAAGGAACTAGTGTCATTTGGAATAGGTACATCCATCAAGGGGTTGAGTCGATTTTTATCTGGTGTAATTTGATTATTACTTATTGTATAATCTAAAAGGTTGATGCTTGTATTGGCGAATACACATTTACTTTTGTTAAGCGTCAGGTTGTCGTGATCCTCTTTTATTTTTCCACAGACAGTGACGTCATCTAAATAGGCAAATGTTCCGAACAGATCCTCAGTTGTTATAATGTACTGTAAGGTCCTCTGAAAAGCTGCAACTCCATTCGTCACTCCAAAAGGTATGCGCGTAAATTGGTATAAGTTGCCGCATGCTTTAAAGCAGGGGTTCCCAAACTTATTTTGTCTACTGCCCACTTTGAGAATAAATAATTTTTTAGCGCCCCCATTTTTTCACCTACTTTAAAACCACTATAACTTCAAATTAAATTAATTAATTATCGTGAGCTATATTAGCGAAGATTAAACATTCATTCTAAATGAGACTTTTACCCGCAAGAGTTAACTTGAGGCCTGAGCGCAGTAGGTAGCGCAAAGGCACTCGGGTCTCAAGTTAACTATTACGGGCTACACCTGCCAATGAGAATGATTATTGAAACGCAACTTTATAGTATTCAGACAGAGTATCTTTTATTTAAAATAAAACAAACATAATTGATTCTTATATAAAAACTAATGTGAAGCATGAATTAAATGCTGTTTAATAAGTTTGTTGATATCAGGTACCAATTTACTCAAGAACAGCCTGTATGATGTTTCTTCTCTAGGTCTTGAATAGTAGATTCTTAACCGAGGGTCGAAAGAATCAATTCCCGAGGTATTTAGAAAGAAAGAAAGAAGAAAGAAAAATATTTATTTCATATCACATCAAACATAAGTTTCATCAAACATAAATAAATAAGGCGATGATGTGACATAAAAAAGTGGTACCACTCAGCATATGTCAAGATACTGTACGCATCTTGACGCTGGTCTTCCGTGGAAACCTTTCCCCTAGGTAAACGCACACATCGACGTATCCATAATGCGCTGGTCGAGAACAGTCAATTGGTTTTAAAACTAATTAGGACACAATTTGGTATACACCATGATCGGACAAAAACATAGCACACTTTATAAAAACACCCAAATATTTGAAACTATGGACAGTTAGGTGGTTAAACAAGACAAACTAACTCAGCCTAATATAAATTATAATCTAAGATGCAAGCCGTGACAATTCATCATCAACAGCTCATATACGTCCCCACCGAGGGGCTCGAGCCTACCCTAAACTAGGGCGATTAGGCCTTAGTCAACCACGCTGGCCAAGTGCGGGTTGGTCGACTTCACACACAACCTTTAAGAAATTCTTTCTTCACAGGTGTGTGCAGGTTTCCTCACGATGTTTTCCTTCACCGTAAAAGCGTCGAATAAACGTACATATGTATTCAAAATTTGAAAACACATTGGTACGTGGCGGAGTTTGAACCGCTACCTCCCGATTGGAAGGCGACAGCCTTACGCACTACGCCATCGACGCTTTCACCGTGACAATTACAAGTAACTAACAAATCAACCTAATGTAGGTACTCGTAAATAACCATGTGGACTGCTACAAACTGTTGGATTGTTGTTTTAGCAGAACATATTTTTTATAGTTATATTTAAATGCATAACGGGATGACGAGTTACTTAGTGGTGGGGGAATATTGTTCCAACATTTTGTAGCAGCGTAGCGAAAGCTACCGCGAAATGCAGCCGTGTTGTACTTGGGACATATTAATTTTATGGCATTTCTGACTGGTCGCTTAGAGAAAATTAACTTATCAAAGAGATATGGTGGAGTATGGGATTGAACTATACCGAATAACAATCTAGCGAAGTGAAGTGAGCGTCGAGACTCCATTGCTAGTAAATTACTCTGGTTGAGAAAGGGCGTGACATGGGCTCTGGGTGGAATATGGAAACAAAAGCGTGCGCAAGCATTTTGAACACGCTGGATTACTCTCTTGGTATATTTATATAGACAATTTCCTATAACTGTGTCCGCGTAGTTAAGTTTAGAGAGTATTAACGTTTCACAAAGTTTTATGCGCATCTCTACATTCAGGAAGGGACGCACCTTATAGAGGACTTTTAACCTATAAAAGCAGGTTTTAACTGTCTCTAGAACGTGATTATGAAACGTTAACCTATTATCCAGCAAGACACCCAGGGTTCTAGCTTCTCGGACCTCCTGGACTTTCTCATCTCCAATTTTGATTTCCGGTCTAAAATTTATAATTTTACTGATTTGTAGCTTCGTGCCAAGCACCAAATATTTGCACTTAGCAGGATTAAGAGAGAGACCGTTACTTTTTGCCCAGCCAAGCACATTGCGAAGGTCTTGGTTCAGCAAATCTATAGCGGATTGTGTTGAACCGGGTTCAAAAGATAAATAGACCTGTAGGTCATCAGCATACATATGAAATTGGCAGTGCTGAAAGCAATCAACAACGTCTGCGCTGTACAAATTAAAAAGGATAGGTGCCAGGATTGATCCCTGAGGAATGCCTTGTCGAACTGGAACCGATTCTGAAAGCGAGGTAACGCCATATTTGTTATACGTTTCTACTCGCTGAGAACGATCACTGAGGTAACTGTCAAACCATTTTATAGCATTGTTATCAAAGCCAAAGGATGCAAGTTTTGAAATAAGTAAGTCATGTTTGACAGTGTCGAACGCTCTAGAAAAATCGAATAAAACCAGAATCGTTCCCCGTCCAGTATCCTGCCCCGCTAGTACATCATCAACCACATCGAGCAGAACCGTTGCAGTGCTATGGCCAGGGCGAAGGCCAGATTGCCTCTGTGGCAGGAAATTATTCTTGTTAAGATATTCCATCAGTTGCTGATAGATGCATCTTTCAAGAACTTTCGATAAAATAGAGAGCATACTGATGGGTGGGAAGTCATCCACCCCTGCTGGATTACTATTTTTAGGGACGGGCTTAACTAAGGCCGACTAACAAACATACAAACTTCCACCGAAAATTGGTTTGAACAAGATCTAGTAAGTAGTTTTTTTAATACGTCATAAATCCTACGGAACCCTTCATGGGCGAGTCGGACTAGCGCTTGGCCGGTTTTTTTTTATTTGTTCGTTTGTGTCTACTTTCATTTCGAAATGGAGCAACCGATTGACATAATTTTTTTTTTATTTATTGAATAAAACAGGACATATACATGAACTACTCGGAGAGAAATATCGAACCGAATTAGAGCAATCTCTTAATTAATATTAGTCGATGTTCACAAGTTGTAGTCGAGAGTCGAGAGCTCAGTCGGTGTCTAAGTCTTCCTAGCTAGATGAAATTTACAAATCGCCCCCCAAGCCTCTACACAATGACCCCATTTTTTTCTGGGTCCTAACCTTTAAGCCTGCAGCGCCCACAAGGGGGCGTTATCGCCCACTTTGGGAAAGGCTGCTTTAAAGGAAGGTCGTTCTTTTTTAATATGAAACTTAGTGATAAGCTGACTTCAAATTGATTTGGCTGAAATAATAATATCTTGATACTTTTGATATGATGGAATCTATTTTTCGCAAGGGGAATGCATCCAGCTCTGTATAACGATTTATGGTGCGCGAATAATCAATTACCATTCTTTTACGATGTGTAATATCATGTAATAATCATGTACCACCTGTTACTATGACTTGAGCTTTCCATGGCGATACGCTTGGTTCAATAACCCCATCTTTTAGTAATTGTTAAATTTCACCTCAGTCTGTACCATGGTGTGGGGACCTAATACTCGTATTTCAACCTAAGAAAAGACTGCAGTGACAAAACGATTTTGACATTGAAAACTCGTAATGTAGGTAGCGCCCTGGCGCCGGGCTGGGCGGCAGTGGTGGTGGGTGTGGTGCAGATGTTGGGCGCGGTGGGAGCGGCAGCGGCGGCGGACGGCGCAGGGCGGCGTGCGCCGCTGCTGGCCTCCGCCGCCGTCTGCGCCGCCGCCAACGCCGCCATGGGCGCCGCCTTCTACTACCGCCTCGACGACCACCCATGGCTCGGGTGAGTAAACGACACGTGCGAAAAATTTATTTTAAAAACTGTCAGGATAACTCAGTCCTCGCGAAGTATGACTGCTGCCTCTACAACCTTACCTGGGTGGTGATTTTGTAACACATCGATTGATCGGCAATCGTTGCCAAACAACATGATTTAATAAAAAAAAGCGGAATTATGTTCACTAGCTATGGGCATTGCGGTTGATTCTTTCGACAAATATACCAAGACCGCTTGAACGAAGACTTTAAAAAATTTCAAACGTTTTAAAAAATATCTGTTTCAATCGAATAGAATTATCAAATCTTTACGACAGCCGATTGCCGATGAATTACGAAATTACCCCCTGGTTAGTAAATGAACGACTACTGCGTTACAGCCGATTGCCGATGACTTACAAAATTACCCCCCTGGTTAGTGAATGAACGACTACTGCGTTACAGCCGATTGCCGATGACTTACAAAATTACCCCCCTGGTTAGTGAATGAACGACTACTGCGTTACAGCCGATTGCCGATGACTTACAAAATTACCCCCCTGGTTAGTGAATGAACGACTACTGCGTTACAGCCGAACTGAATGACTTAGCTTTCGTCTGAGACGTGGATCGCACTTACAGCTGGATAACTTTATTCTCCCTTGCGATGTATGGTTGCCACCCATCGCATTACAACCGGACTACCTAGCAGCCTTTGCCCGTGTAAAAAGTCACTCTCTGTTCGAGAGTGAAAAATTTCTTTGAGTGAAATGGCTATTTTGATATCCTTGCGAAGTATCTAAAACAATTTTTTTTATGTAATTTTAATATGTACTATCGCACGCAGTTCCGCCTGATCACCGCTACGCTCATTTTCGTTTGCAGTAGCGCTCTCTAACCCTACCCCGTCGACCTCAAATAGACATGGAATAATGAAATAAAAGATTCTTCTTCGGCCTGCCGCCGAGCCGCCGAGGAACCCCCCAACGCCGATTAGAGAGAGAAAGAGTATTTCTTTTCTAATAGGCCAAAACTTAAGGGGGCATAGCCCGGCGCTTCCGCACGATTCAAGCGAATAAATTTTTAAATGGTCAGGCGGAAGTGCTCGCGATAGTACATACGATCTATATAAATTTTGACGAACACGTACGTTTAGATTTTTAGCAATGTCTCCGAAGTAAGCCTGTCTACTTATTTATTTTTAATTTTTAGGTTGAAATATAAATATTTATTGTGAATGCACATTTATCATAATATGTAAGCACAGTGAATGAAGCACAATATAATATCAATTCATATAACAATTTTGCAATTTTTCATTAAACAATAATATAAATTTATTTATTACTTAAATTTTCGTCATACACCTACTTACCATCGTTATCTCACATTTCAAAATCAACATTCCTCTACCTATAGGTTGCCAGAGATTGCCGCCTATATAGGCAACCAGGCTAACGTTCGTTATTTTTTCCATTTGTACAAAATTACGAATAAGCGTTTTTTGTTAACAATAAAGTATTTATTCATTCATTCAACAATATTAATCAAATCATAAACACAAATTAAAACACAACCGTAAAAACCACCCACTGGTGATATAATAATGACGACGCGTTTAGCGCAGAGGTCGAGTGATCAACTTCTGCGCAACGGGTCGCGGGTTCGATTCCCGTACGGGACAAATGTTTTGTATGGCCTACAGAAATTTGTTCCGGTCTGGGCGTATGTGCATGTGATATTCTATGTTTGTAACTGCACCCACGACACAGGAGAAAATCCTAGTGTGGGGCGACGTTTTAAAAAAAAAAAAATACTAGCTGGGGCTGGTCTCTCAGAAAGGTGCTCAACAATATATTAGTAGGATGATAAGATCAGATAATAAGTATAGTGTGGTGTGCTCTTGTGTGCAGGTACTTGCCCATCGGCAGCCTGGTGGTGTTCGTGGCGGGATACTCGGTCGGGCTGGGCGCGCTGCCGCTGGTGTTGCTGGGCGAGGTTTTCCCCGCGCGGCATCGCGCACCACTCGCTGCACTAGCCGGCTCCCTCAATCTGCTCTCTATGTTCGCGGTCATTAAGAGCTACCATGCTCTAGAGGTATAAGCTGCAATTTTTAAACCTCTAGATTTTATTATACAATATAGATGGTATAAACAAGTATATACCAACATAATTATACTTACGAATCCTACGATATATGTACCTGATGCTGAGTGGTCACCGTTATCTATAGATGATCGCCCACCCGAAACTCACGCTCGCCAATTTTCTGTGTCGAGATACTGACAATTGCATGTGGGAACCATCTTCATTTGTCAGAAGAGCTTTAATACGGGATACGATTTCCAGTTCTGTGTTTGTTACATCGACTGATGAATTCCATTGTTATTGTTAGTATATTGGCTGATATATCCTCGACGCACTTTCATTAGTCGTTATCCCGTTTTGTCGTTTACTGATTTCCTGCAATCAATGAAAAATATCCTTAATAATACTAAAAAAAATTCTTGCAGTCGCTCATGACCTCAGCCGGCACCTTCTGGATGTACTCCTGTTTCTGCGTACTCGCCTTTATGTTCGTGCTGTTTGCGGTGCCGGAAACTAAGGGGAAGTCCCTTGCAGAAATAGAGCAGCATTTCCGAGGAAGCAAGGGACACACAGTCAATAAGCAGACCGTCACTACGCCTTGCTGACGCTTGATTAACTATAAGCTCCCATTTCCGATTATTAGCTAGAAGCAAGGTGCAATAGAATGCTAGGTGGTTTATTGATAACAACTTGAGAAATACAACAGAGCCCTTCATCAGTTTAGTATATACAATCATTATAGGCTAGAAAGCTTGTTGTAAAGATACGTTTATCGTAATGGTCTTCATGAGTTGAGTTTCGCCTCGAATTTGTGTCTCTTCGTGAACTATAGTAGGAAACCTGAATCACCTTGAAATGAGAGTACTGAATGAGAGTACTGAATGTGAGTACTGAGAGTGAACTGAGGGTCATAATTCGCTGTGAATCAAGAGTAAAAAAATACACCCACCACAGATGTGTCGAATTATCAAAAGATGTCAAAGGAGCGCCTAAAACGCTAAAAGATACTATTATTTTGGCTTGTAAGACCTTACTTCATAGGATGAAGACTCTATTCACCTGTTTAGTTTTTGAATTTTTACTGCCTAAAACGGCACAGTTACGCATTTTTCTAAATATTAGTTGACGGTCAGTTCCCATTCTATGATTCTAGTAGGGAGCTGGGAAAATTAATTAATTCAAAAGATGATCTTTACTCTTTTTTTGGCACTTGAAGTAAATACACTCGCGAGATTTAGTTCGATTCATGTCTGTGACACGAACATTGTGTATCTGTAAAACGTAGTCTACGTTTTACTAATCACACTCTATGTGTTATATCACATTTTGTGTTTTTTTTTTCAAATAAATTAACATTCATGTCTGTGATACTAATAAACTTAAATCAAGCATCGTGATGTTTTGTTTACAAACAGTTGAAGTAATATACCTACATTGACATTGAATAGTTGTGTCGTTATAAATTGATCACATGGAAACCTTGTTCACAAATGGACCATAATGTCACGGTAAGTACCTATATCATGATAAAATACATAATTATGCTATTTGAAAACGGGCTGGTTATAGCAAGCTTGTTACGTAATAGTAGTTAATGAAATACTGTTGCATAAGGGTGAGCCTTGGTGAGGTTTTTAAAAGTACCACACGAATGTGTAAATACTTAGTTATAATAATATATTATATAGTTTCATACATTATTTATTTATTTGTAGATTTAACAATATTGTTTACATCAATTCTTACGATAATATTTAATGTTATAGTTAGGTAACAAAGAATTACTTATAAGTAAATTCGATATGAATTTCGTTGACGACACGGTTAGCGTAGAGGTCGAGTTATCGCCTACTGCGCAATGGGTCGCGGGTTCGATTCCCGTACGGGACAAATATTTTGTATGGCCTACAGGAATTTGTTCCGGTCTGGGCGTATGTGCATGTGATATTCTATGTTTGTAACTGCACCCACGACACAGGAGAAAATCCTAGTGTGGAGCGACATTATTTTTAAAATAGAATAGAATTGAAAATAAAAAAATTCTGCAGGAATAATCTGCATCACAATTCTGAGTCAACTGTTAGCAACAAACTTTCGAGTACCTACACTGTTGATGTTTATAAGCTTGCAGAATTGGAAATGGGCTCGAATCGGATTCAAAAACGGTCCTTCGCAATGATACGGCAAAGGGAGTTATTCTATGTCTTGGATATCTGCTAGGTATATGTAATTCTTGCATATTTTATCTACACTCATACACCGTTTTGTGGACTCGGCCCCTTTTTGAAATTTTATTCCTACGGCCGCTCGGCATCGCTTGGTGCGTGGCCCGCGATGGGGCTGCTCCGTTTGACTCGTGCGTATGCCCTGCGGCGAACTGAATTCGTAACAGCCCTTGTAGCTATGCGATCCAGATCGAGGCGCGTAGGCATAGCGTGTGTTTCGACCGTTTCTATGGAAGTCATTCTACTGTATACAGGATATTTTTTAAACCATTAACCACCTCCCAGGGGCTGATTCTAGTGCTCAGATGCAACAACTTTTTGTATGGGACCAACATCGAAATCGCAAAAAAAAACGCTTCTCCATACAAACTAGGTTAGCTGATCGAGACTTTAGTATGGAAAAGTGGTTTTTTTTTTGCGATTTCGATGTTGGTCCCATACAAAAAGTTGTTGCATCTGAGCACAAGAATCAGCCCCTGGGAGGTTGTTGATGGTTTAAAAATTATCTCTCGCCAGCGTCAGCGCCTCGGGCCGGCGCGGCTGTAGAGGCAGCCGAAAATTTAAAAAAGACAAAATATTGAGGTCTCAGCGCTGCATATAATTTCAATCCGTTCGGCTTCGAGACTCGGTCCGCGGGGACCAAGCGCACAGAGGCTAGTGGACGCTACTGGTGATCGTAGAGCTGGCAGCCTCCTCCTTAATGTATTGGTATTGTATACAGCGGGGAAATGCTGCCAGCATCTACGTGACCATATCGCTGGGGGACTTTTTGTTTTCTACACTATTATTATAAAGAGGTAAGATTTGAATGTATGTATATAACGAATAAACTCAAAAACTACTAGACCGATTTCAAAAATTCGTTCACCATTAGAATGCTACATTTTCTCTAATTAACATAGACTACAAAATTATTTTTCCTACGGGAAAATATTAATTTCCCACGGGAAAACAAAAATAACGCGGGGAAGCTGCGAGCGGAAAGCTAGTAATATATATCTTTATTTAAGATTAGTTTTTATTTATTATTAATTAGTTTATAGTAGTTTACTATAAATAGGTTTTTACAATTCCGTAGGTGGCGCTGTGGACTCGGCACTTGCCCTCCA
This sequence comes from Schoenobius gigantellus, assembly GCA_963935595.1. Taxonomy (NCBI): domain Eukaryota; kingdom Metazoa; phylum Arthropoda; class Insecta; order Lepidoptera; family Crambidae; genus Schoenobius; species Schoenobius gigantellus. Next base: position 38,757,330 of record OZ012541.1, on the reverse strand, counting down.
ATAGGGAGGTCCGGGGTTCGAGACCGCCATGTAACAATGCGTTTTTCGTTTTACGAATTTCATAATTATGTACATTTCTCTGACGCTCCTATGGTGAAGGAAAACATCGTGAGGCAACCTGTATACATCTGCAAAGAAATTCAAAGGTGTATGTGAGGTCGACCAATCCGCACTGGACCAGCGTGGTTGACTAAGGCCTAAACACCCTAACTTAGGGTAGGCTCGAGCGCCTCGGTGGGGACGTATACCTATGAGCTGTTATGATGATGATGTTTTTTTCTAATTTATTTTATTTTTTATTAACAATTTACCGGTAGGTAAATTAAAACGAAAATATTTATTAAATTTTTAAAGTAAAATAAAATAGAAATGTGCACAGGGCGGACTTAATGCTTGTGGCATTCTCTACTAGTCAACCAGTAAATGTGAAGAAAATTGTAAAATTGTAGACAAAGAAATAAAGGAGTATTGATTGATGGGAGCAAAGAAATATAAATAACCATATGATAACCATATGCATAAACAGATAAAACGTATATACCTACTAACCTAATAAAAATAATATAAATAACATATAAAAATATACACATATACACACACGCAAATATATAATTTAAAATAGAAAAAATAAAAACTGACTTCAAAAACACTGAAAATGACAATGCCAGATTCTGCCCCACCATTTACTGCAATATGAAATCTACGAAAATATCTATATGATTTTTTTTCTTGTACTGATTTAATTATTATTCTTTAAAAGTTGCGGATATTGAATAGATATTAAAAAAATGTGCACCTACTATTTCCGTTGCGATAAGAACGAAGAAGTGACACACTCCAGTGCGTCCACTAGCCTCCGTGCGCTTGGTCCCCGCGGACCGAGAGTCTCGCTCGAAGCCGAACGGATTGAAATTATGTATATGCAATGCTGAGGCCTCAATATTTTGTCTTTTTAAAATTTTCGGCCGCGCCGGCCCTGAAATGAGAAGAGGCTAGAGTGTCTATGCGGAATATATGTCTATGTCCACGGAATTAGTGACATTCCATCCGGTCTCTTGCCATCGTCCCTATGAACGCCGGGCGGCTTAAGCAGGGCATTTGAATAAATAGACACAATTAAACAATATTTTAATATGAAAGGTTTTTATTTATATGGTATTATTATTACACTGAATTTCATAATTAATTCCAATATTACGTTCTCTCATTATTAGTTCATTATTTCCTCGCAATTATTGAGAAAAGTACTATACATACCTCGGGAATGGGATTGCCGGACTCGTAATTATTGTCAAGGCCTCGTTCACGCTCGGCCTTGAAAGCATTACTCGTCCGGTAATCCCTAACTTCCCGGCCTCTGCAGTAATGTACTATTATATCGCGCTGTAGTTGTCCTTGAGTGGCTATAAAGAAAGTTGGAACATGATTCAATAGACATGTGAAAATAGAACTAGTTTTTTTTATAATTTAACAGCTGTCAGTAGAAAACAATTCTCCCTAGGGTTCATAAGTGTAACTTTCAGCCTGTTCCTCAGGCAGCTTCAGATCTACTTTCCGAGTATGAGTAAAGACATAGTACATTGTTACCCTAGGGGTGAAAGTATCTTATTTAGTCCCGAGACAGTGTTTGGCGCCCGAGCGTAGCGAGGGCACCAATAGTTCGAGAGACTAAATAAGTCTTTAACCCGAGGTAAACACTGTGTTTTTCATTACGAATACAAGAATAATAAAAATAAAACAATGAATTAGCTAATGTTTTACATAAATCAACAACTTCTGCTTTAGCCCGCTTTCTCTTATAAAATCATTCGTTAACTCCATATCTGAATCAGATGAACTCATTGTGTTAATTATTAACACAATGTTATACAAATATAATTAACAGTTAATAAAAATCTCTGCTATATGGAAGTATTAACAAAACTCTACAAATGGAAAAAACAAATGAAGATCTCATTGCCGCTTTCCCGCTTATTTTGTATTTTTTTTCTATGGCCGGCCAGCTATTCAGCCATTATTTTTCATTTTCATAATTTAAAAAATGGTAAATATTTTGCACAAATCTGTTATTTTAAAGAAATAGTTAAAAATAAATTATAATAAAGTTATTTAAAAAATATATTCTTTAAATACTTAACATTATGTTATTTCAATTTTACACCGCGCTGTAATTGAGTGGATGTATAGAAAGCTGGAACATGGTTCAAAAAATATGAAAAAAGAACTAGTTTCTTTTTTATAATTTGACAGCAGCTGTCAGTTGAAAGTGATTCTCCCTAGGGCTGAAAAGTATTACTTTCAACCCGCTCTGCAGGCAACTTCAGACCTACTTTCAGAGTATGAGTAATCTCTTCTCTATATATAATAAAATCGTAGGGGTACAAAAATCTGTAATTGCGAAATATTAAGAAAAAAAATACACAGGTCGCCTTAATATCATTAGCAGAACACGATAGAATAGTTTAAAAAAATTGTTTGTGTGTTTGTTTATTTGTCTGTTTGTCCGGAAAGATCTCCGAAACTACTGGACAGAATTTGATATGACTTACACCACAATGCTTAGAATTTTCCGGAAGAACATTTAGGCATAATTTCGTTTGTTTAAATTCACTTTTTATTTTTGTGAAAAAATACCATATAAAATTTTCGAATTGGTTTTAGGTAGAAAAACAACATGGCGCACGTGAAATTATTTTGACAAGTCTGTCACATAGTATAGAGAGAAGGTATTTTCTTCCATGAAATGGAACTACGCCATACAGCCTGATCTTAAGTAATTGGATTTCGAAAATTGAAAGGCAGAAATGAAGTGTTTCACATAGTACAAATAAAATTTAATATTTTCTGTTAATGGCTGTGCCCAACTGGATTTCGCGAACCAAATTGTCTTTTTCTTATGTCGTACCGTGGTGATAAGGGAAAAAGATCAAGCCATACAACCAATGTATAAAGCATTTTTTATGATAATACTTATCGAGTGCCCATAAAATTTGTAGATTGGTTTAATTCTTGACTAATTTTCACAAAATCGGTACAATTTTTGAAATATTTGAAATGTTGAAAAATGAAGATACTCTTTTCAAGGTATTTTGAAAGGTGTTATATGTTTTTACATTAGGACTAAGGAATCAAGGGGTGCGATGTCAGACAACCTCCTTGTGGTACACCCTGGGCAACCCGGCAGATTCTCTGCCGCGGGCGAATAGTCTGACGAGAGAACCCTCCATAGAGGGGGGGTGTAGGATGGCCAGGTTTAACCCGGCGGGCGACTTCGTGTGGCCACCCGCTTCATGCGGGGAAGGGCGAAGTCCCCTCTTCTTATTTTAAGAAGAGGTGTGGCTTTCGCCGGAAGCCTGATTTGGGCGGCTACCTTGAAGGTAGCAGAGTGGAGGCGACTTCTCGCCACGGCGCTTCGCGTCTGCCGGGGGTTACCCTGAGCTTCGGCTCACCCGCGCGGCGGTGGATCCAGTGGGATCTGCCGTCGGGCAACCCGTTACCCGCACTGAGCGGGCCGGGGGCCCGGCGCACTGAGCGTCGGGTCGCGTGGAAGACAACCACAATAAAAAACCAGTCCCGGGGTGTAGAGCGGCGCAGAACCGCTCCACAAAGTAGCAGAGCCAGGAGGAGAGTCCGGCTACGGACATGTCACAGGCAGGGGGTCAGCGGGAATAAGGCCTGGCTGTTGTCCCCTTCCCCTTGTCTTGTGACGGACGGAGGAGCTGCTGGGGGGGTTTTTAGTGGGTAGGCCCGGGCCGTGTACGGTCTGGGGAGTCCCACATATCCTCGTGGTTTGGCTCGACCACGAGGAATGCGTAAATGCATTTTCCCCCCCTCCCAAAAAAAAAAAAAAAAAGGACTAAGGAATCAAACTCTTTCAGCCATTTAAAACTATTAAAAATAATAGATTAATATTAATAATTAAAAAAAATATCTGACTGCAATGTTCTGGGTTACGCGTAGAGGGAAGGGACGGGACTCTTGATCCTAATGTCTAAAATGACGGATCACATTTTTTTGGATCCACCCAAGGAACATGGATATCGAACGAAGAACCTAAAGAGTAGAACACATTGAACCTAGCCACGTTGACTTAATTTGACATGACTGCCGATAAAGTTCGTTTCCAAACCCAGCGATATGCATATCAAATGAAAGGCCTTGATGAGTAGAGCATTATGAACTTAGGAAAATTGCTATAAATTCAACATGGCCGCCGCTCAAAAAATGGATAATAGTTCGTTTCCAAACCCAGCAATATGGGTCTCAAATGAAATGCCTTGATGAGTAGAGCACTATGAACCTAGCAACACATAAATAAATTCAACATGGCCGCCGCTCAATAAAGGTGGATAAAAGTTCGTTTCCAAACCTAGCAATATAGGTATCAAATGAAAGGCCTTGAAGAGTAGAGCACTATGAACCTAGGAAAATAGCACAAAATTCAATCTGGCCGCTGCTCAAAAAAAAAACTGATAAAAATTCGTTTCTAAGCCCAGCAATATGGGTATCAAATGAAAGGCCTTGATCAGTAGAGCACTATGAACGTAGCAACATTGACGTAAATTCAACATGGCCGCCGCTCAAAAAAGATAGATAAAAGTTTGTTTCCAAACCTAGCAATATAGGTATCAAATGAAAGGCCTTGAAGAGTAGAGCATTAGGAACGTAGCAAAATCGACCTAAATTCAACATGGCCACCGCTCAAAAAAAAAGATAAAAGTTCGTTTTCTAATCTAGCAATATAGGTATCAAATAAAAGGTCTTCAAGAGTAGAGCACTATGGACCTAGCAATATTGACGTAAATTCGACATGGTCACCGCTCAAAAAAGGTGGATAAAAGTTCGTTTCCAAACCTAGCAATATAGGTATCAAATAAAAGGCCTTGAAGAGTAGAGGACTATGAACCTAGGAAAATAGCACAACATTCAATATGGCCGCTGCTCAAAAAAGACGGATAAAAGTTCGTTTCTAAGCCCAGCAATATGGGTATCAAATGAAAGGCCTTGATCAGTAGAGCACTATAAACGTAGCAACATTGACGTAAATTCAACATGGCCGCCGCTCAAAAAAGACGGATAACAGTTGCTTTTCAAATCCAGCAATAGGGGTATTAAATGAAAGTAGGCCCTGAGGGGTACCTAGACAGCCATGCTCTAAGTGTGTTCCGCGGAACCCTAGGGCTCCACAATACCCCTATAAGGGTTCCGCAATAATTTAGAAAAATCAAAACACCCTCTCTGGTCGTACTTTTATTATGCTTATTAATAAAGAATACACTTTTAAAAACTATTGCTTTATTTTAGGGTTCCATCAAGTATTTCGCTTTCCAAAAGGGTTCCGTCACCAAAAAAGTTTGAGAACCGCTTCGGGGCCTATTGGATGTTAGATGTTACCTGTGTTTAGTGTCCTTCGAGACCGTGATAATGCAACGATCGTGAACTAACTATCGATAACTCCAAGTTTGTGTGTTGGATGTTAGTCATCACGGCGAGTTTGCTAACAGAACTATGCCAGCAACACTATATCGCACAGTACACTTTACAAAAACGGTAGTCTCAATACATTTTAAGGTTAACCGCATAAATACGTTCTTTCGCATTCGTTTTTTGAATGCGGGCATACGAATGCATCAAATCTATTCGAGGCACACGTTCGTTTTTATTACGAACGGAACACGTTCTGTACGTACGTTTAGGTAGAATGGTAGAAATCCCGAATGAGAAAAAACGAACGTCTGCGCTACGTTCACGAAACTCCGTGTCTGTATTCCGTGATCGGAAATCGAATACGGAAAACGTATTTACGTATTTGTACAGTAACCCCCCCCCCCCATTCATGCTATACATTAACTCTACGAAAACCGCCAGTATTACGAGCGACATAAGAACGGTCCAAAGGTCAAACAGTATAGCTTGACAAGGAGCTTACTGTACGACCAGTCAAAATTGGCCAAGTTGTCATATCCAAAAAATATATTTTGTTGGTGTTATCAACACCCTAAACTTTATTCGTATACAGTTCTAATTTATTAACAATTGTTTATTTTAATTCGAAACACGAATACGATAAAGATTATTCTTGCAACTGTGTAGTTCTTTCTACTGAAGAAGAATTTATTAATATCAATAATGTCTCTAAAACAATAATAATACTTAGTGTTTATAGTAATATGTAATGTATTTAATTTTGTGGACTGTTAGAAAACGAGCATTACGAACCTACGAAAATTGTCCTAATTTCGAAATGGCCGATGCTCGAGAAAGGCAGAATAAAGTTGAATCATTATGGAATAAAATCGAGGAAAAAACTAAACACTGTGTTAAGTATTTTGATGGCGAAACGTAGTTCGCGGGCACAGCTAGTGAAAAATAAAATACGTTTTTATTATTGGAGGTATTTTGACGGTTTACCTCGATGAACCGCTTTACCATACCGTGTTTCGGTGGTTACGCTACGTGGGTTGATTACCTCTTTTACTTATCGAGTTATCTACTTTCGTTTGTTCATGACGCCCTAAAGTAAAATGTATTAGATAGAGCGGCGTCTCTGATACAGGGCGCTGCACGGTAGAGGGTTCTCTCGCCCTCTTGAATGCTAGCTTTATTGCTACTTATTGGGCCTCTGTTATTTCACCACTGGAATTTCAACCTTATTCCGGGGTCCTACGAGCAACCACGCCGTAGACAGCGGTATTATAAGACACCCACCCGCTAGTTCACGCTATTGTTTCATCTTTTCATAGAAAACTTGCCTTTATTACTAGATCGTAAATAGCGTTCATATTATGGGAGATTTATTTACGACCCTGGACTACTCGTACCTATATCAGTTATCTTTATTTCTATTCGATTACGCTCAGCTTTACGGTAACCAAAGACGACCAAATTTCGTCGTGACCAAAAACACACTAGCCCTCCTAGGGCCCTTTTATATTGCGACTTTTTCCAACGATACAGTCGCGATGCAGTCGCGATTCAGTAGCTAGCTGCATAGACTGTAGTGATACAATCGCGATACAGCATCGATGTAAACGCGATACAGGATCAATACAAAAGCAACGATGAAAAACGTTCAGTATTTCGTCGACAGCCACAGCGCGATGAATTTGCTTGAAACAGTTTTAATCACGTTATCTGTATTATTACTTTTGAAAAAGTAACGTAAACGCAGACTACGGAATTATTAGGTGCATCCATTTATAAGTGAAAGAACGAGGTGTGGAAATTATGGGTCAACATTAAAAAAATAACAAACCACAGTAAAACGTTCTTTAATTGTTCTCGGATGTCATATTCCACATTTCAAGAACTCCTCTTCTACCCCCAATTCTGATTCGATACAAACATGCGTGTGCATCGTTACTCACGCGCGGCTGCTTTGATGTAAACGTGATGCAGCCGTGCTACAAATGCGCGTTTCCATCGATAAAACGCGCATTTCCATCGATACCAACGCGCGTATGAATCGATACAAATACTTGTTGATCGCAGGTTTCGTGATGCAATCGCGCGACTGTCAAACGCGCAAAAAGTCGCAATGTAAAATCACCCTAAATTGATAACTTTAATTGTGAACTCAGAACTGTCACTTTTTCCACACGTTTTACATCCATTATTAATTGTGCGCGTAACCGCAGCAAAATGTTGTGTTGGTAATTGTAATGTTGGTACCCCCAACATACCCTCAATGTTATTATTTCTTTTTAATAAAAATAATAAATATGGCAAAGAACACGAGACGAAAAGGACAAAATTTAAAAAAAACATTAACAATTAACAAATAAAAAACTACTAATCAAAGTGATGACAGTAATGGAGATTTGTGCGCCACACAAAAATATTATTAGGTACGAGTATGTGTGCTGCAGCAGCACAAAAAGGTCATAGCTCAGCGTCATAATATTTAGTCGTAGAGCAATCGCTGGTTTTCAGCTACAACCTAGGGGGAACTACGGCTACGACACTCAGTAAAGTTGGAGTGCTTAACTAAATCGGGAAATTGAAATATACTCGTAACTGTATCTCGTAACTCTATATAATATAACAAAACTAATAATATCTATTCGTTATGTTACTGAAATATTACCAAGTTACTTCTGTTAAATTGGCTAATAATTTAAATACTAAAATCTGAACACTAGCATCTGAAATTTAATGCTAGCGCATACAATAGCTAAGTATTTGAGCATGGTTTGAGCTTAGTCTAAGTTTTCTAAAAAGAGTGAAATAAATAAAAAAGCAAACTACAATGTTAATATGTATCTTAATAGTTGTTTGTAGTTAGTATCGTATATATTATATTGTTAAAGTGCCAAACGTAGTATCAAATGTGTATCTGATCAAATCAAACCTAACCAGAAATACGCGAACTATCAAATGAATATTTCATTAACCTTACATAAAATTGCCGTGATAAGCCCGACTCAATATACCGAGTTTCAGTCTGAAAGGACGGATTGGCCCTTGAAAGAGCCGTCATTTAGTTGGCTCTCAAACCTCTCAATTAATGAACCATATTCTACCTGGGCGCGACTCGCCGGCGCGTCGTAAATTAAGTTAGTGGTGGTGGGTGGTACCTCGGTCGAATGATTAGCTGTCTGCAACAGCTATTTGGAATCCGCTCTTTGTAAAATAAGGCTAGAATTTAGCTGTGCAAATAAAATAATGCTATATATATATATATATTCAATAACTGATTGCGTGGCATAATACGTTTCTCAAAATATTTGTCATGGCAACAATTGAATAAGGTAAAGTGTAAACTCAGTTTCCTCAATCGAATAGTGCTATGGGAAGATGACCACTGGAGCAAAATTAGCGTGGGACACACTATTGAACCTTTCTTCGAAAGCACAAAGAAGCTAGGGAATTCAACAAAACAACTGATTTTTGGCATGAAACCACGGAATAAAAGGTTGGCAATATGAATTAAGTATTTGAAAAAAAGATTAGAAGGCGAAGGTTGGAGGACTGAGACGTTAACGAGAGGCAGGTATTGTTGAGGCCGTTCATTTGTGACGTGCCCAAGTGCTCAGCTAACGAACAGCAAGAACCGCAGCTTCAGAATGAACACGTCTGCCGCCAGAACAAGATCCCGTACAGAATAGAAAGTTAATACAACCCATTTCATTTAAAGTGGCAGAATTTAGACAATCTTCATTGACTTTTTGAAAACATGAAATACCATGAAAAATATGAGTCAAAGACAGTCAGTCTAAGTCAGTCAGGTAATATTTTGTATAATTTAAGTCATCATCATCATCACAGCTCATACACGTCCCCACCTAGGAGCACGAGCCTACCCTAACTAGTTAGGGCGATTAGGCCTTAGTCAAACCACGCTGGCCCAGTGCGGATTGGTTGACTTCACATACACCTTTGAATTACTTCGCAGGTGAATGCAGATACCTACATAGTTTAAATATGTAACTATGTAGGTATCTGCATTCACCTGATAAAGGTATTGAACAATAAGGCGGGTTGGCCAAATGGTCCCATCTCAGCTTAAAGCTTCTGTTGCATATTGCATATTGCAAAAAAGAAACTGAAAAATGTTCGGTGTCTGCCTTCGAAAAGTAAAGATTGACTACCTACAAAAAAAAATTTGAAATGTTGAAATTTTGCAACGGAATTTTAAGACTTTCGTCGTCGACTTTTAATCGTTTGGCACCGACATCAATATAGAACTGTGATGTTGCCTGTACCTATTCTTATATTATTTTTAACTTTTCAGTGTTTTTGAAGTCGGTTTTTATTTTTTGTTATATATTTTTAGACCAAAAACTCAACAAATACCATCGAGCAACCACCTTATTCACCAGATATGGCTCCAGCTGACTTCTTGTTTTTCTTAAACTCAAATAACCATTTCGTGGCACTCTTTTTCATTCGGTAAAAGACATAAAGGAGAATTCGCGGCGAGAACTGAACTCAATTCCGGAAAGAGCGTTTTAAAATGTTTTAATGATTGGATTATTCCTAGGTGTACGAGTAAGTGTATCGTTCTGGAATGTATCGTACTCAGAAGAATGTACGATTCCCAACCAGTGTTAACTAAGTTGGTAAAAAGCCATATTCTTCCCAACGATAAACAATGTACTGTTATCGACCCGATTGCGGGACGAACACTATTTTCAAAAAAATATAGTCGTATGTTAAAAAACCTTTTAGTGAGGAGTTGCTTGAAAGTTATTGTCAAGTCTATGTCCAATTGAACACTTATATTATACCATTCAATCGCAAAGAGCATGCGCAGTCGCTTTTAGTACCTAGTTTTCAACATTTATTCTGAACCAAGCTTCCATTCTGTTGGTACAAATTGCATGAATTTGAACAAGAAAGGCGGTCTTCTGTGTAGGCAGGTACAATCTAAATATAAATGTTATGTGGGTGTGTGCTGCCAAATTATTATTTGCTCTATTTTTGTGGTTGCTGAGTACGCGAAAGTTTACTTTTGCATCTCAAATTAAGTGCCGCGAAATCTGTACTAAGCTCCCAGTCTGTGAGGTTACTTACTCATATCCTGCTGCGATCAGGATTAGTTCGACGAGGTAGCGGTCGCCGATCAGCCAGATCGTGACTTAATTAAGGCAACTCCCACCCTACTTTCATCCACAATTGCCGGAGCCTAACAGAAGATGTTACGCCTAAATTTTTTCATCAAAGTAGAATTGATAAATTCCAAAATCAGCATAGTCGCGGTTATTTACGTACTTAAGTGTTTTTGAGTAAATAAATCACCAAGCGAAGGTAAACTGCTGCGTAGGGAGGGACTTTACACAAACATTTTATATGCAGTGCTTATCTTACACAATCTTATATATTGTGTAAGATATCACAACAAGCCAGAAGTACAATTTAAAAACTGTAACTAATTCAGTCATACGATTTTTTTTCTAAGAAACATACTATGCAGGTATTGATATCTTGTATCGAGGACCATTAAAATTACGTTATACATGGTTAATTGTAAAACACCTGCAACCTCTCAGGATTAGATTGCTAACATTATAAGCAATAACGTTTGTTCTATGACTTTTGATAATTCGTTAGATTTTACTTTCATACAAAAATAAAGATTAATTTAATATACCTCTAGAATGTTTGTAACTCTACGCGCACAGTGCGCGAGCGTAGCGTCGTAATCCGTCGTCGTTTATAAATGAAAAATAGACTTATCAATGTCACGACAGTGACAGTTATTTTAAAATTCGTAAAACAAACTACATGGTTAATGATGTTAGCTACCTAATTCTGCAAGGTGGCAGGTGTTTTACAATTAACCATGTATAACGTAATTTTAATGGTCATCGACACAAGATATCAAAACCTGCATGGTATGTTTCTTAGAAAAAAAATCGTATAGCTGAATTAGTTACAGTTTTTAAATTGTACTTCTAGCTTGTTGTGAATCCGCTCAAGAGACGCATTTTTGGAATAATGAAATTCAATTTCTCATTCGATATCGTAAGATTCGAGTAGGTACAATTTTCAACAAACTATTTTTGAATACCTATTCATTGCGTGAATTCTGCAACGAGTGGTCCTACAAACTCGTTTTTGTTTTATATGTGAGATTCATCGCCGGTCTTTTTTGAATTAATGAGTAATTGCGTACCGCTTTTAATTTTCCTGCGTGACACTAAATTCTAGTGATTCAAAAATCTTTAAAATTAGGAACAGTAGAAAATAGTTTCGCATGTGATTTGACTGATTTGTATTCGTGTTCGAATTCAATATTCACTTACTGATGAAATAATTAAAAAATGTGAGTCTGGTGAATTGATTTTGAATATTGAAAATATTGTTAAAATTAAATAAGAATTATAAATAAAATAGAATAAAAACAACAAAAGAAAGATTTAGTTTATAGATAGAGGTAATACTTCTTTACCTGTAATTCAAACGAAACCACTGGCCGCGCCTGCCGAATATTGACAGGCAAAGCATTCCACAACCAGACAGCCTGAGCCTGTACAGAAAATTAAGGAATAGAATAGGAATTGGGTCGATTGGGAGGTCGAGCGGAGCGTATAGATCGATTGCTTGAGGGGGTACGTAAAGAGACAAAGAGAAAGAACAATTTTTCAGATAGAAAGAAGAATTCCGATAGAAAAAGATGGTATACTGCAGTGTCAGAACGTACAAGTATTTTCGCTTAAGAATGGAAAGCCAGTTGAGTTTGACACGGACATAAGACACATGGTCATATTTCCGAAGATTGAAAATTAATCTAATTGCGATATTTTGAAGGCGCTTAAGTTTGTTAAGGAGTTTCTCGGTAAGGTCAACGTAACAATTGTCAGCATAATCAATAATGGACAGTAAAAAGGACTGTGCGTGCGAAATCTTAATACTGGTTGCAAGGAAATTACGGAGGTAGCCGATTGACAGAGCTGTATGCAGCGTACACTTTTTTCCTATTGTCACACTAGGTTGTTTTCAGGATGAAATGTAGTCAAATACAACACCTAAGTTCCTGCCAGAGCTGGAAAATGGTATTATGGTGCTGTTGAAAATGATAGGCAGTATTAATAAATGACCCTCGAGATGTAGAAAGGACTGGTAATTAAAGATCACTTAAGTTTTGCTTGGTTGTACCTTCAATCAAAATGATTTAATCCAGTTGTTAAGAGGGGGTATAAAGCTAAATTGCTAATCGTAGATTTGATATTTACACTTGAAATTGAATAACGAACTACCCCATTTTTTAAAAATAGATATTTAACTATATTTTTAAGTGAACGGATTGAGTGAAAACATAAAATCATCATATTTTATCGATAGAAAATAATCGCGAAGTTACGTCTAATTTTCAAGCAAAATCGATTGTTTTTCAATGAGATGCATATAACTGCGTCAATATTTTAATATATATAATATAAAACTATATTACCCAGGAACCGTACTAGCGATTTTCAAAAATAATGTTTATTTTACGAGTAATTAAAATAAAACTAATTCGGCGCTTACAGCGTTCTTATTCCGCGCAGTACGCTATCGTCTGTCGCACCTGACCAGAGGTAACAGGCATGTTTTGTTTCAACAATCAGTCTTGATCGCTCCGTTGAGACGAGTAAACTGTGTTTCCGTGCTCCCCCACCCGAGAAAATACATCGATAAAATCATGGCAAATAAAATAAATAAAAGAAAATTGTCTAAAAGAGTACTTAAGAAGTCAAAAACTCAATGTATGGCTTATTGTAGAAGGTACCTATTTTATATTATTTTTATTTATTATTATACACAACAACATTAACTAACAACATTACATTACAATAAGAAAAACGGAAACGAAAGGTATGTACCTATTACTTTACTTTTATTGTTTGCCTCATATCTTTTTGTAAGTAGGTAGTTTCACCTTACAATATTGGCTCTTGCCGTCGACTTTAGTGGTCATAATTATCATAACATCATCATCACAGCTCATATACGTCCCCACCGAGGGGCTCGAGCCTACCCTATGTACCTATGTTAGGGTGATTAGGTCTTAGTCAACCACGCTGGCCCATTGCGGATTGGTCGACTTCACATACACCTTTGAATTTCTTCGCAGATGTATCTAGGTTGCCTCACGTTGTTTTCCTTCACCGTAGGAGCGTCAGACAAATGTACATATGAATTTCGACACGAAAAAAAACAGTGGTACATGGCGGTCTCGAACCCAGACCTCCCGATTGGAAGGCAAGTGCCGAGTCCACAGCGCCACCGACGCTCATTGCTCATATCATAACATAATACGAGTACAAAGTACAAGCGGTACAACGTCGGCGCGGGTAGTGTATGCAAAACAAATCGATGCTTTTGACTACTCGCGTGTTGGACGCTGGTGACAGTATCTGAAGTTATACTTTTTATAGTACTAACATTTTGACGCGAAATTATCGTATCCATACATATCCATACTTCACATATTTAGTGACGACTGTCTAGCGCTGTGGTCAGAATGCAGTCTAAGGCGCCAAAGGCCCCGGATTCGATTCCGGTCGAGGCAGATTTTTTGTGATGAACATGAATATTATGTATATCCTCAAATCATGTATGTTTATTTATATTTATTTTTGCTTTATTTATATTTATTTATTTATGTGTACCCATATCATAAATTCTTTATGATACTTTATTTATTGGGTTATATAATTTGAGTGAAAAGTAAAAGAATTTTGTTTATTTATTTGGTATTTCTTAATTATTTATAGTAATTTTGTATTTTAGAGTTGCTGCAGAATGTAATAACGCACAAGCATGCGATCCAGTTATATCTGTAAGCAGAAATCTCTCATCAACTTTGTAAGTTTATTGCGATTGTTCAATAATTTGACATTAATGTTGTGTAGATTTTTAGTAAAGACTTACATTTACTTAAATTACTGTCAAATTTTATTTTGAGGTTTAAACTACTAATCAAAACTGGATCAAATTTGCGGTTAAAATTTGAGGCAATTCGTTACTTTAATCGTTCAAATTATTGTATTTTTTTGTTAGACGTAAATAACACTGTCATATAAAAATAAGTGAATAGGGCGAATTTTTTTTTGTTTTTTTTTCAGATCACATTCAACTTTTAACAATATTCCGACTACCAAAGTCCATAAAAGATAAGTGAGTATCAATTTCTCTCCTATTTTTCCTATATTGGTTTCGACTATGATTTGAAATACAGTTTAATATTATTGAGGCGATCCAAGTACTGCGTAAACTTTTTTTTTTAACCCAGTTAAAAAAGATTTTATATCTACCGCAGTGGGAATGGGGCCCAGCTGCGGTTATGTGGGACTCACCCCGCTAATCAAGGCATACCCACTAAAAATACTGGGGGGCTCCGTCAAATCGCATTCTCGATACACATAGGGTACTTCTCGCAATCGCTTTGTTTGTCGAGAGCGATGCTGCCCGACTAAATCGAGCTCCTCTCAAGAGTAGGGAGTGTCTGTGGAGCGCCTTCAGGCACCCCCTCAGCATGGGGGGTTATTGGTACGAGTGACGGGAACCCCACTCCGTCACCGCGACCCCTCTGGCAGCTGGTGGAGGGCGTAAGTTCGCCTCCTCCTACCCGGCCGCCGCCTGCGAGACGGGTCAGCATTAGGATCGTCCTCGCGAACCCGTTCTGCGGCCTCCTTCTGTGCAAGGACTTCCTCGCAGAAGGAGGCAAACGCCCTCCAACATATCTCATTGCTGGCTATGTTCTCGACGACGGCCGGCAGAGACAGGTCACCCCTGATATCGGTGACGAGGGCGGCCCGCTGAACAGCCCATGCCGGGCAATGTTCTAGCGTGTGCTGCGCGTCGTTCTCGTCTGCCCCGCACTCGTGGCACCGCGGGGTGCTCTCCCTTCGAGCAATGTTGTGCAGATACTTACCGAAGCCAGGGCCAAGGCCAGGACTGTGCCATGGACCCCGTCTGGACCCGGGGCAGTCCGTTTGCCTCGCAATTTACGGAGCGCAGCGTCGAACTCTGTGTTGGAGATCTCTAGGGGCGGAGGCTGCGGATCATACGTCAACTCGCCATTTTCCGGAGTCATTGGTGGAGGCACGTGTTCAGATCTATCCGGAAATAGGGCTGCAACAACGTTCCGAAGTAGCTATGGAGAAAGAGTTTCAGCAACCGGTGGGCCCTGCCCACGCAACTTGTTGCGCGCTGCACGATATGGACGACCCCACGGATCGTTGTTGAGGCTATCAAGTAGCTCTTGGCACGCTTGTGTTTTGGCTCTGAAAATAACCGACCTCATAGACCTGCGTGCCTCTGCATACTGGTCATGCAACAGAGCCTCCAGTTCGGAGTTTCTATTACCTAATCTAGTCCGATGACAGTAACGAGTCAGCTCTCGGCGTTTGCTATTGCATGCAGCGCGGAGGCCGGCAATCTCCTCCGACCACAAATAAACGGCCTTTCTATCAAGTGGGCGACGGCGGATTCGAGGCATTGCCGCATCGGATATCCTGTGCAGGGACCGCTGGAATGACACGGCCTCCTCATCTATGTTCGCCGGTCTAACAGTGGAGCGGGTAGCCCAGTCTTCCAACAATACTGCCTCCTTCAAGCGGTCCCTATCCAGTTTGGTCAGTGACCACTTGGGAAACGGGCTGACCAAAGGCGGTGTAGAGGAATTTATAGCGCGTGGCAGAACCAAGTCGAACCTGATGTAAACATGGTCCGACAAGGTCTCAGCGTCCGTGACCCGCTAGTCTCGGACGCATATAGCTAAAGCAGGGGTGGTGAACGTTAAGTCCACCACTGACCCACCCTGTCGACGTACGCACGTATAAGCTGAACCTCGGTTGGAACAAACTAGCCCGTATCTCTCCGCCCAGGCCTCAACTGCAGAGCCACGACGATCAGTGATGCGGGAACCCCAAGCAGCAGACTTGGAGTTGAAGTCCCCCATCACAATAACCGAGAGAGACGCAGGAATCCGCCGGAAGGCCGCTCCGAGCTCACCGAGGAAAAGTTCAAACTCGGGGAATGATCTATTTGGGGAGAATGTAATGCTTTTTCTTGCTAAATTGTAGAAATATAGGGAAATCTTAAAGTTAAAGAAAAAAACAAACTTATTCCCTTAGTCCGATACAAAATGAAAAGCTTTATTCTTGTGGGTACACAATTATAATTCACTTATGCATAATGTTACTGAAGTTAACAAAATCCCTCAATGCAAAGCACTTAACTAAATGTTTAAATAATACAAGCCAAGGGCAGGATGGTTCAGGTTTGTTTGATCAATCTCAGCAGGTAAAAATCAGGTACAAATTGGGTACAAAACTACAAAATGAGGGGCAATAAAGTATACGAACAAATAGTTATAGGTTTCCTTTTTTCTAAAGAAATTAGTAGCCTTCCCCGGAGCGGTTGTTAGTGGATCGTACCTTCTATGCTAAGTCTTGCAATCACGGGTCAGAGATATGATATTCCAGTTTCTTAACTTATTCTCTCTCTATATGTATATTTGTTACTTGTGTAATTCCACAGAATTCCTCCTTGATGTTAGGTTATTTTGTTATGGTTTCTAGCTGTAAGGTCAAGCAGCGGAGCCCTACGGCCTCCGGTAACTGCCCTGGAGATTCATAGCACAGTGTTAGGTTAAAAAATATAATTAAATATGCCTATGATCTTAGGGTCAGTGGGTCTAACACTGAGTTCTGAAGGAATCCCAGTCAATACATTTGAATTTCATGTAATAAACATTGCAAGTTAATTCCAAACATAATTTTCAATGAATTGTCAAAGTTTCTTATTGGTTAGTTAATAAAAAGGACATATGGAGGGGAGAGCACCTATTTTGTGTATAATTACTGCTATTAATAAAAAGAAAACAGCTTAATTTGTGAGTTATTTGCCAAAGTATGATGTGAAACTCAATATAGTGAAAATCTAGAATTTAACATGAAATTCACAAGTGTTACTCAATATATGCATTAATCCCACTAAAATGCCGCTTACTATCAGGTTTTTTTAATGAAATAGGGGATGAAAAAGGCGAATTTTGGAAATGTAATATGTTTGATTTAATAATCAATATACCCACAAATAAAAATAAAATTAACAAAATCTGTTTTAAATCATGAAATCTAATAAGTTCATTAGATACCTTAGTGTGGGCGGAGTATTATCTATTGATAAAATTTATTTCTTTCTATTAATTTAATGAATCGCGCGCCGGCGATTAAAAATATGATTGAGCTTTTACTCTTCAAGCTGAAAACAAAAATAACTGACTTTGGAAATAGCTTTTCAAATTAAATTCACACGGAAAACGGGAGAAATACCTATGGATTTTATTCGCAGAAATTAAGATTTAAAATGCTGTTCGCAAATCCTAGGTAATCAATAACAAATTACTTCGGTCGATGTCTCACAGACTAGTTATCCAGCTCCGAGATCATAGCATAGACGCGTTCACAGACTACGGTGAGATAGGGCGCGTTCCATTCACGCACAGATTTGCATTTACGCAGCTACTAGAACCGAGGTCCGTTTGCCGAATGTTAAGCGTCGTATTGGCGACGAAACCAAATTCATTTCATAACACTCGTAAGATTCTTAACTTGTTTCAAGATGTGTCGAGTCAACATACGGATCTTTCGAAATTCTACAATCTGCAATAAGTATTCCCAGCCAAGGTTATAAGTTTGGTTGAAAAACAAAACGTAATGTAAAATTAACCATAAACAAACTGTGAATGCTTTCCAAATTCTATTCGACGAAACCATAATTATATGATCTGTAGCTTTAAGTGTATTTTATTATAATATGTCTATAGAAATGATCAAAACAAACGGTCTAAATGTCAAATTCCGAATTTTGAGAAAATCAACCCGCCTAAATGGAAGCACGGGATTTTGGGCGAAAAAAAACTATCTTTGTAAATAAGGCCAGGATAAACGCGAGATTTATTTTGTTTATGCAAAAATTGAATAATGACCAAAGATAATTGCAAATGTCACTGACGTGACGTGAAAAGACGTTGACGTTGACACTTGACATTGATATTGTGAAATTAATTGACAAAGTTGTTGTAATTATGATTTTAGTTGTGCAATTTGTGTTAAAACTACAGTGAAACCAAAGTGTTTTTGCAAAATTTGTGTTTTATGAAATTTTAAGAAAAAACGGTGTTACAAGAAGTAAACGCCAATAATGGTGATACTCCCCCATGATACGACAACGAAGCCGCTGCCTCTCTCACGAACTGAGAGACGCGATAACGGAGCGACTGACGATTTTGTCACTACCACAGTCATATACCATCTTCTAGGTTGGGTTTCTTGACTGGCAAACCGCCAGAAGCCCGATTTTGCAACACAGTGCATTGGGTTCTAATTCCAGATGAACTGGCGACCCCATCCTTAGTTCCTAAATCCTTAGAACTAGCACTTAAACCTATGCTTAATCCTACACTATTTACATTATGTACAGACGATCCCGAATTACACCGTGTACGGGTAGCATTCGGCGCCGTATATCCCCCACAACTATTGAGCTTAGCTCCTCCTCCTTCATCAACTCTCCCACTCGCCTCGTATACATTATTTCCGCCAACCGGCCCGGATACCGGCGACGGCCCGCTCTCACCGGGTTCATATTCAGTTACTGACGCATCAATGGTGGAACTCGGGTGGCACGGCACCAGATACTCCCGGCTGCTCGCAGCCGCCTTGCGCGGTCCTACGGGGGGGACTGACACCCCCTGGTGTGTTTGTTTTTCAACACCGAATTCCATAATTGCTTTTTAAGGGGAAGCTCCCTGAGGAGGCCGTTCGGGACTGGACTCCCTCCAGCCATTCATCCTATCGGCACGTACCATACCTTAGGATTTGGGGTAATTTTTTAATATGGTTTTCTTCCACTTGGCCCAACGCTCAATGCGTCGGACCCCCGGCCCACTCAATGTGGGTAACGGGTTTGCCCGACGGCAGACATCATTATATCTACCGCCGCGCAAGAGAGCCGAAGCTCATGGAGCATCAATAGTGACACATCCACAAAACGTCATGGCGAAACTTCGCCCCTTCACTGCCATTTAATGTGGATCAGACTGACCACATCACATCCTCAGGCAAGAGTCTTACCTCTTTTTGAAAAGAAGAGGAGACTTCACCTTGTACCGCATGACGCGTTGGGCCACGCAAGCGGTCCGCCGAGTTGCACTCGGCCATCCCACGCCCCCCTATGGGAGTAAATTAAACAAGTATAGTCTCTGAGATATAATAGACCGACTTTGACGGTTAACCTGTGCAAAGCAAAATGTTGCTTACTTAGTAATATGGTCTCACTCCCTAAGGTGATGGCTGAAAATCAGTGTTTTGTCCTTTTAGGGCAAAAATCCCCACTGAGCCTCGACCCTTTTAGGCACTGCAGCACACATGTACATTCTACTCAATTTTATTATTGGTTTGGTCTCTTTACGATTGTTGATATAATATTATATGTGCTATTTTCAAAGTATTTTCAAAGTTAGATATATTCTCAGAATCAGAGTCATTGGGATTTCAGAGGGATTGGAGTCGCTCACGTCCGTAGGTTTTACCCTCGAGACCCTACACGTGATCCCCGGGTGGTGCTAATCGAGTGACCAACTTCTGGTGGTAGGGCTTGAAAAACCCGACTGGCTAGCGACCACCGTGCGCATGATGTAAAACCCGTCAAGTGGCCATTTTTGTCCGCGTTTCGGGATCAGTCTGCGCACAGCCAGAGCTTGAGGGGTCGTTGCTGCGATTCGTATGGTTTGTGCGGGCTTCCGTCGACCCAGTGCCAGGTTGACTGCGTTGACCCTCCGCCCAGGAAGACCCGAAGAAACGGCTGTTCCGCTGGCCGCCCGTGGTATAGTACAGGGGCCCAAGCGGACCTAACCAGTCCGTGAGGCTGCCCCACCATGCCACGCATAATCTCGGGGTGGTCCGTCGTGCCGGTTGGTGACCGGACGGTGGGTCCCGGCGGCCACTTCCGGGGGGGTTCGGGGGCCCTTCCGTGCGGAGGGTCAGCGCAAATCAGCTGTCGGCTGTTCCCTGGCGAAACAGGCCTACACACATTAACTATGCGAAGCGCAGCAAGGACACCTCAGTTTCACGCCTCTCACTCCAATAATTATGGCAGCGCAAAATATTAAGACTGGTCGTACAGCGGTGCATTATCCCACCAAAACACCATTATTCGAGGTGGGGCTCGCTAACATCCGCGGGCTCCACTCTAACCTCTTAGCTGTCCACCACCATCTCGAGACAGCCCGTCCAGCAATGCTGTTTTTGACGGAGACGCAAATTATCTGCCCGGCCGATACAAGCTACCTTAATTACCCCGGCTACGCTCTTGAGGAGTCCTTCAAGGCGAAGGCTGGTGTTTGCTTGTTCGTCCGGGCGGACGTTTGCTGTCGTCGCCTGCGCTGTTTGGAGGAACCTTCCTTTTCCTTCCTTGCGGTACACGTCGATTTTGGCACTCATTGCCGTGTCTACGTCTGCGTCTACCGTTCCCATCGTGGTGACTTGGAGACAACTCGACTTTTTGAACATCTAAGTCGGGTGGCAGATGACGCGCAGGAGCGATTTCCTTCCGCCGAGCTGGTGTTTTTAGGGGACTTCAATGCTCACCACGAGTTGTGGTTAAGTTCCTCTAAAACTGACCATGCGGGTAGGACTGCCCACGCATTCGCTCTCACGCACGACCTGACACAATTGGTCACCCAGAACACCAGGGTACCAGATATTATCGGTCAAGCGCCCTCTTTATTGGACCTTCTGTTGACAAATCGCCCTGACGGATATCAGGTGGTGGTTCGAGCTCCACTAGGATCTTCGGATCACTGCCTGGTATCCGTCTCAGTGCCTCAGGCGTCACGACCGTCGCCTGTGGTTGCAGCACGCCGTCTGTGGCACTATGCGTCAGCAGATTGGGACGGTATGCGGGATTATTACGCATCTGTTCCTTGGTGGCAGCGCTGTTTCAATAGGATGGATCCGGACTCCTGCGCTACCTCTGTTGCTGACGAGATCATACTAGGAATGGAATATTATATTCCGCATTCCAATCTCGTCAGTAGAGGCAGACGTAACCTCTGGTTCAATCGCGAGTGCGCCTCTGCTGTTGAAAACAAACAGCTGGCTTACCGCGCTTGGATCAGAGGCCGAGCATCTAAGGATCCCAATACAAGCCTACTGAAAACAGCCTACAATAATGCCACCAAGTTATGTAAGAGGGCTTACATTAGAGCGGATGCTCAGCGCATTGCACAAGTGGGCCAGGAACTGCTATCGCACCCTACGGGTAGCCGTTCTTTTTGGCGCCTGGCCAAAGCTGTGCAATCAAACTTCTGCCAACCCTCGCTGCCACCGCTGAGACTTGCCGATGGCTCACTTGCTCATCAGCCGCAGGAGAAAGCCTACCTCCTGGCAAAACTCTTTGCGGCTCATTCCCGTGTCGATGACTGTGGTACACAACCTCCGAAACTGTCCCATTGTGGCAGCACCATGCCCGATATCCGTATCAGACAGCGTGATGTGCGGGCGGAGCTCCAGTCGATCGATACTCGAAAAGCAAGTGGACCAGACGGCATTCCTGCGATTGTTCTTAAGAAGTGTGCAGCGGAGTTGACTCCGGTCCTTACGCGTCTATACCGTCTGTCGTTCTCTGCTGGTTGTGTGCCGAAATCTTGGAAAGAGGCCAATGTCCAGCCGGTTCCCAAAAAGGGAGATCGTTCTGATCCGGCTAACTATCGCCCTATAGCCGTCACTTCCATTTTGTGTAAAATCATGGAGAGGATCCTTAATACACAGCTGATCCGTTACCTGGAAGGTCACTCGTTACTTAATGACCGACAGTATGGGTTTCGTCCTAAACGGTCAACAGGTGACCTTCTAGCGTTCCTTTTGCACAAATGGGGTGAATCTATCGATAAGCGCGGCGAATCGGTGGCTATTAGTCTCGACATCGCCAAAGCTTTTGATAGAGTCTGGCACAAGGCTCTTCTTTCCAAGCTTCCGGCATACGGATTACCCGCGCAGTTCTGTACGTGGATTGCCAGCTTCCTCCACGAGCGTAGAATTCGCGTTGTCGTTGACGGCTGCGCTTCGCGGTTCGTGGCAGTGAACGCTGGTGTTCCGCAAGGCTCCGTTCTATCCCCCACATTGTTTCTTCTGCATATCAATGATATGCTTTCCTTGGGAGCTATACATTGCTATGCAGACGACAGTACAGTGCATGGGGGATATCACGGAGCCTCGGGGGCTGCTCGTGGTGATATTGGTAGGGAAAGGCAGAATCTTATCATTGAGCTCAACAGGACGCTGGACCTCGTCTCCGAATGGGGCTCCAACAATCTTGTTGAGTTCAATGCTAAGAAAACACAGGTGTGCGTATTCTCGGCGAAAAGGTCACCTTTCCTCCCCCTTCCTTCTCTTCAGGGCACAACCCTTCACACACAGAGCAACATCACCTTGCTCGGAATGAACATTCGCTGCGATCTGAACCCCAGAGACTACATCGAATCCGTCATAACTACTGCCTCACGGAAACTCGGTGTCCTGAACAAGGTGCGTAGGTATTTTGCGCCGGACCAACTATGCTTGTTGTATAAAACTCAGGTTAGGTCTTGCGTGGAATATTGCTCGCACCTTTGGGACGGCTCCGCTCAGTACCTCCTCGATGCTCTGGACAGATTGCAGCGTCGCGCTATTCGCATAATTGGCGATGTAGAGGCAACTAACACCCTCGAGCCTCTACAACTTCGTCGTGACATCGCCTCTCTTAGCGCCTTTTACCGAATGTTCCATGGGGAATGCTCTGAGGAGCTCTTTAACCTTATCCCTCCCTCTCCATTCCTTAACAGAAACACGCGTAAGGGCCTTCGGAGTCATCCGTACACTGTGTCCTCCTTTTCACACCGTACCAAGAAATTCCAAGATTCCTTCTTCTGTCGTTCATCCCACACTTGGAATTCTCTACCTGCGCACGTGTTTCCTCCATCCTACAACATGGGTTCCTTCAAAAGAGGCGTGAAAAAGCATCTTTTGGGCCGGCAAGGGGCGGGCAGGTAGGAGAGTGGATGTCGTCCCTACTCTATCTGTCAACTCATTTGGGCCTCTTTCACCGCTTAACATCAGGCGGGAGGAGGTCATTTGCCGGGCCATCCATAAAAAAAAAAAAAAAAAAAAAAAAAAAAAGTCAAAATTCAAAAGACATGTTTTTAATGTTTTACAAAGTAGACAAGCTGAACGAAAAATTATTACCATCATTTCAATATATACATACACTGCTATTTTTTTTATAAAATTAAAGGGATGCTTTACGACATGGTATTAGAATGATTTAAATATGAAAAAAAATAACACTTAATTTTATATAAATTTTCTAAAAAATCCAAAGATCCAGAGCAGCATTTTTAGAGATTTTTGTATTTTTTTAAAATTTTTGATTTCATTTTTTTTTATTTTTTACATAATAATGGATGTATCCTGAAGCGTCGTCCTGAAGCGTCCCTAAAATTTTCCAGGGTGATAAAAAAATAACTGTGTATATTTTTTATATAGATTTTAGTATGTATCTTCTTATATGAATGTAAAAGCAGTTTTGTTTACAATTACTTCTATTTTTATATACAACTAGAATCTGCACAAATTTGTTTCGTACATATCGAGTAACACATTATAACAATCCGTGGATAACGGTATGGGCTTCACAATAAATAAGATTATTGTTACTAGTTTCTAGTATCTATTAGTTATACTCTAATTTAAGACTGATTGTGACAGCTGTTTGTTATTCCTTATAAATAAAATAAAAAATAAAGTATATTTTTGTGTTTGAAGTATGTTCATACCTATATACCTAGATTATTCGATGAGTGCTTAGCTGGTAACTGTAAATAAAGCAATTATTATCTTAAGTAACGTACATATACAAAAAAAAATAATTATATTACCTACCTTTTCGTTTTACTCATCACCAGCGAAAAGTATTTTATATTCACATTGCAAAGTACAGATACATAGTCCGACTCGCACTTAGCCAATTTAATCTGCTTGTGTTGGGTATACTGTGCGCGATCGCAAAAAATATTATGAAGAGGGAGCGACTTTCGGCGACGTTGTCGCTGCGATGGTCGAGAGCGGAACGTATGAGGCGCGCGGGTGAAATCTGATATTTTTCTAGCTTTATGCCCGCTCTTAAATTTTTCAAGATCGTCATTAGTATCAGATATATCGTGAGCAAGATCAGACAGTGTAGGTTATGTGTTGTAGATCATCAGTTAATCTGCATACAGGTGATAGGACTTTGAAAGCAAATGCGTGATTGAATCTATAAAGATCAAGAAAGAAGAGGAGACAAAAGATGCCAACTTGCGGATCGCTGACTAAGATGTCGCATCAAGTTGAGTAAGTATCATCAACGCGAATTACAATACAGTTATATCACAAATTCATTTATTTTGATTAACATTCTTTTTCAACACACTTGCTCGTAAAGTGGATCCAATTACACCGGCTTTAGATACATAAAGCAGTTCATAAAACACGTGTGAATTATAGACGAGGCACGCATTCCCGAGGCCGGCAATGCTGCACTTGCCGGCGATTATTTAGTTTGTCTACAAATTAACAATGATTTGTGTTATCTAATTAAAAAATTCACTTTATAAGGTATTTTTCCTCACAAGTGTGTTAAAAACATCGTATGATATACGTGCGTATATTGGTTATACACACTCGGTTCTAGTACGCCCTCGCCTTCGACTCGGGCTGAAATTCCGTCTCGGGAGTTATAAGTATAACCAACATACCGCACTTATATCGTAATGTACTATTAACAAATTCTTTATATAACTGAATCATTATTTATCACTTAAATAAAGATCAAAACGTAATAATAAAGTCTATTGCCAATGTGCATGTGATATTCTCGCCATTATCTGTTATATTACGTTTTGAAGCTTTCAAGTCCCCTAATAACCTAAAGGTGTAAAATGTGAGCTACAACTAAATATCGGGTAAAAAATCAAGATTCCACGGGTCTCTCTTTAAAAAGGTGGTATTGTAGGTCTGGTTTCGACCGGTGTTCACAATTTGTTTTACAGTATATATGTTTTATAGTATAGTAACACAAATTGTTTTTCAAGTGTTCGCTGATCTGATATTGTAGGGTTCTGAATTTGATTGATTAAACAACGTTTCGGTTTTGGTTTATTTGTGGATTCAACTCTCTGCTCTATCTTTTACCAACAGTATAGTTTGGTCATGACTAAAATTTTACCGCAGTTATCAGTTACTCCATTCAGTTGGATGATTATAATACATTTTTAAGGCACATTTGTCTGAAACGGCAATTCAACTTGATGGGATCTGAATTAGTCACAGCTCACAACGGAAAATTTGCCCTTGTCGGGCGGAGATACTTAATTATAAATTATCATATTATTACTTTACTAATAACGTTAGTGTAATAAATATTATTTTTTAAAAGGCCCGTCCTATCCATCTGGCCAACATGTAACAGTGGGCCATTTCCTCCTCATCTAGGGAAAGACTCGTGCCCAGCAGTGGGAAGTATATGGGTTGAATTAATGATGACGATGAAAGATTATGAAAATCTACAAATTCTAATTATTGTGTCGACGATTAGTTACTCATTATATAGCCCCTAAGACGTATGCTGTCACTTTTTGTCTTTAATGAAAAGAATGTGACAGCATGCTACTTAAGAGTGCCCTATGCTAAGAAGAGGTTGGTGAAAATGGCCATTATTTACCCAGATAAGGTGCTAATGTCTTATTGTCTCTAAATGTCTTAACATATTTTGTTTTTAGGTAAGCGTATAATTTTTTTTGTTTATATAATTACAGTTATTATACTATTTAATTGAAGTTCTTTTATTTTAGTTAATTTGAATTTAGTTCTAGTATAATGTTTTGTATATTTAATGGTAAAAATCTTTAAAGCTGTTTGGACAATGCCAAAAAAGTAGTGCGTTTCAAGAATAACTCATGTTGCCAGCACAAATGTAATCCAAGTCACTAGGCCAGCGACGTCAATAAAAACAATCACAGGTCGGTCGGTCGCAAGGCAGGCATATCAAGTCCAGGAAACAGCAAAAGTCGTAGAGTTCGGGACAAATTAAATAAATAAATAAATAGATAATTTATCTAGATTATATTAGTTACGATCCCCCGACGTGACTATTCACAAAACACACGGCATCTAAGTTTGTTGGTCTAGTGCCGCATGAGCATTCCTGCGATGTGTATTGTAAAGAACCAGATCTTTACAACACACATCCGCAGGAATGCTCATGCGGCATGATATGATGAGTTCTCACAAATCTCCGGCCAGCCCCCGTAGCACGACCATCAAAACACGATATGATACAGCGATTTATCGCGGTGTACTGTCAAAATACGATGAAAACCTATTGTATTTTGACAGTTCACCGCGATAAACCGCTTTATCATGTCGTGTTTTGGTGGTCGTGCTTAGATAATCGCTCGTTCTCGCACCTCCTGCACGACAACGCTCTGCCTCATCCGGCACAACTGACGGTTTCTAAGCTACTTGTACAAGAACTTGGATTGGAAGGTGGTTATGGAAGTTGTGCGTTATCCACCGTACTCGGCGGAACCAGTGTCGGCAGACTTCTACTTTTTTCAACATTTCGACATCTCAAGGCAAAACAGAAATAAATTTATACTTAATTTTTTGTACACTAAAGCTGTGAATATGTATCTTTTCTCCCTTATTGCTTCTTTTCAATGTTTTTGACCAATTGCAATCCAATATTTTGTCAAAGTTGGTGGATGCTAGTCTAAGTTAAATATGTATCAATGATTACTTTTTAACCTAAGTTCAGTAATCAGCGGAAATGGCGACACCAAAGGAATTTCAGTTTGGACATATTTCGTCGGATTCACATGCCAGATATAACGTCAAACATTTGTTTAATAAATACTAGGTAGGATTTGGTTAATGGCAAGCGTCGGAGGTCGGGCACCCCACGCGCGGGGGTCGTCCGCTCCATTCGGGAAAATATTTATTTAGCAACCTTTCCTTAAGCTGCGCAGTACTCAGGTGCACGATCGGCCTAACTCAAACACGGGTAACCATTTAAACATTGCCGCGATCTCATTAGGCCTGGCACTCAGCGGGCCGTGATGGATACCACCGATATTGTTTCGGTAGGTACCTATGTCCGACACTGATGTGACTGTACGGTTAAACCGTAGTTACACTATACTCAGTATATAGGTAAGAGACGCATCTACGGTTTTGTGGTTCCTCAATGTATTCCTCATACACAAAGAGCCTGGTAAGTTGAACATAGAGAAGATTTTCTAGGTCTTTGGAGAGGATCCCGGGGTGGTTCGGAGAATTGGGGTTACACAGACCCCGGATCACCCTGACTATGGACAAGATAGACATCGAGGATGGTTTAGTGGGTATGCCCTGCACTGATCAAGGAGAGTCCCACACACGTCTGTCGATTAGCTATCGGCAGGTACGGTGCGCAACAGCATTCGTTAAAAAAAAAGGTCTTTGGAGAGGAAAAAAAGGAAAGTGACGGGACAAAATTCGGAGAATGTGCTGGAATTTGTATATGGAATTGTTATATGAGGTCGAACGCAACAACTTAAGTTCGGGTCAGCGGTGTCTCATTAGCAGAATTGGCCTTCCGAGCTTAAACAACCAAGCAGGAGATCGACGTCGAGTTAAAT
This sequence comes from Schoenobius gigantellus, assembly GCA_963935595.1. Taxonomy (NCBI): domain Eukaryota; kingdom Metazoa; phylum Arthropoda; class Insecta; order Lepidoptera; family Crambidae; genus Schoenobius; species Schoenobius gigantellus. The sequence continues at coordinate 38,729,138 of OZ012541.1, read as the reverse complement.
TAGGAAGTGAATACGTATATACTCAGCTATGCGCTCTTTGTCGAAGTATAAAAGCCAGCTCGTCGTCGAGCTCGACAACGATGTCGATGAAGACTGTTTTTCTTAGTGAATCGCACTGCTCGTCTTAAGCGCAAACTGCGAAGTCAAGCAATTAGAACCCGTGTCTATTTTGACAAGTTTGTCCCTTGAACCTCCGCCACGGTAATACGACGACTATTACCGTGTCTCTGCGCTCTTACCGCACATACTACGTGGCCCAAATTGTACACTGAACACGCAATACGACTAAACAATATGTGATAATAAAATTATTCAGGTAAAGTATTATTCAGACTTTAATTTAATGAGATGTAAGTTAGGCATATCATCTACGATCTATTTTTCTGAGAGTCCAAATGTGCCAAATATACATGGCAGAGTCATGTAGGCCTAGTTAAGGCCTACATGACTCTGCCATGTATATTTGGCACAGCATTCAGACGGGTACCTACAAGGGGAAAATTGTTAACTATATTCCTCTCAAACTAATTACAAGTTCTGCGACGCCGCGGTAGGATTGCCGAAGCCGAGTTGTTCTCAAGCCAATTTTCTGTTTGAAAACCAAATGGAACGTGCAATTTTTAATCGAATAAAATGGAGGGACACTTTTCGAGATGTTCTTTTTTGTACACCGATGTTTGTGTCAGTTCCAGAGCATTTGGTTTTTTTTCCCTTCGAAAAAATATATACTATGGTGACTCAATTAATATACGTTGAATGGAAGGAGGTCGAAAATGCCTAGTACGCCTCTCACTTATGGTGCAGCTATGAAAAACGTAGGTTAACCACTTACTTGTCACACTGAGCATAACTTCAATTTTGTCCAGCATAGGAAAATGATAAATAGGATTCTATTAAAAATACTACAAAATAAAAAAATCACAGTGTGTAACGAGGTTAACCCACCCGCACTTGGCCAGCGTGGTTGACTAAGGCCTAATCGCCTTAGTTTAGGGTAGGCTCGAGCCCCTCGGGGTGCGATGTCAGAACACCTCCTCGTGGTGCACCCTGGGCAACCCGGCAGATTTTCTGCCGCGGGCTAAGAGTCTGACAGCTGCCCCGTGGAGGGGGCGTGGTGTGGCCGGGTTTAACCCGGCGGGCCACTTCACGTGGCCATGTGGGGCGTCACCTCCCCTTCTTTTTGAAGATGGGGTTGTGTGTCGCCTGGGGACCCGCTCGCGGGTCATGGCGCGTTGCGCCTTGTGCCGTTGCCCCTTTGATCGGGTTGGTGCGGGTCCTTGTTGAGCTTCGGCATGTCGTTGTTCCGAGTCGGTGCAAGCTCGTTGAGCTTCGGCGTGTCGTTGTTCCAAGGACTGAGGCTGACCCGATCAACGTGTGGCTTCGGCACACTTGTGCGGCTCCCATGAGGGGGGCGTGGGATGGCCGAGTGCTACTCGGCGGGCCACCTCGTGTGGCCACCGTGGCCGCTTTTTGCGGTGGGTCGGCGCTTTGGCGCCGCTGAGCTTCGGCTCGTGTGCGCGGCGGTGGATCCAGTGGGGTCTGCCGTCGGGCAAGCCCGTTACCCCGCACTGAGCGGGGCCGGGGGCCTGGCGCACTGAGCGTCGGGCCGCGTGGAAGAAAACCACAGTAAAAAATTACCACCCGGAGTATGCCCCGGGAACTCCTCTCCATCTCCATCTTGGAGAGGGCGTGAGGGGCCCGCCATTGGTGGGCAGGTGCCGCGGACGGGGTTATGGTCGGTCTGTAAGGGTTCCCACGACCTCGTTCGGCAGCGGCGCGTCCTTTGGACGTGGCTGCGCTAGGCGCCAAAGAGGGCATATCGAGGGGTTTAGTGGGTAGTCGCTCGCTGCGGAGTCCCACACACCCTTGCCCCTGCGGGGGCTTGGACGGTGCGCAAACGCATTCCCCTCGTAAAAAAAAAAAAAAAAAAAAAAAGGCTCGAGCCCCTCGGTGGTGACGTTGATGATGTGTAACGAGGTTGAAAAGACCCCATGCTAATTTCCTAACGGTCAATGCTGTGCGTCGCAATCCAGAGAATTAGTTACTAGTTTTTATATGATATATATTCTATTTATATTGCTATATATGTATATTCAAAACTCTGTATATTCAAATAAAATAGACCTTTCGAGTTTCTTGCCTGTTCTTCTGGAGAAGGCTCTTCCAATTTCCAAACAGGTGTAGAGTCACCCAGCAGACGTAGCACGGGCTGCCAAGAAATTTGGGATAAGACTCAATGACACGTATCCCTTGAGGAGCGTCAAGAAATTTTTATCACGTCAGTTACTAAGGCTGCGTTCCAAAAATCAATAAGAGTCACTATTAGCGCGCTCAAACGCGTCCCGAAATGTTGTGCGTGCTTATGTTAGCCGGCATGAAGAGCCACATGACGCCATCATTAACGTCATACGCCATCGTAAGCTTACGGCGCTAATGCTCTGGAGTGAAATCACTCTAAGCGAACTGTCAGTCTGACGTTTGATAATTGTATTTTCGGTTCAAAATGACTGTACCTGTTTTGAATGAGCAGCAGGGTAACAATGTTGTAATTTAAATCTACAAAACAAAAATACTGAGAAACAATCAAAAGGAAAATGACCTACTCAAACCAAAATTTTAACTCGACATTTGGTTTGACAAATTTATACGCTAAAACCCCGGATCGGAATCGTAAGCATGCTGTAGCGCTGTTAGCATTTTTAGTGTTCCTTTAAAATTGAACCAGGCGATTATAATCGTTAGCACTGTGTGCTGTTATCGGACCGCAGCATAAATACGCGCCGCCGTGCTACACTTTAAGACATACAGATTATGTTACTGAAATTGTGAGATAACGCGTGACTCAAGTCCCGTCTTGGCAGCCCGTGCTACGCCTGCTGCAGGAGCTAAAAGTGTAATAATCCTTTTATTTGCACGAGTACTACACATTTAAATAAAACTACATTTTTCGGACTTACTCGCGTATATTTGATTTTTCGAAAAAAGCCGAGAGTTCGCCACACCTGTCGTTATGTGCTTTATCGATTACTCTAAGGCGTTCGATTGCGTAAGATGGGACTGCTTGTGGACCATACTGCGTGAGATAGAAGTGCCCCAACATCTTTTAGTGCTGATTGCAAACCTGTACGAGCGTTTCTATGGTTAGAGTTAATGACACCATCTCGGGGCCTTTTAAGCCAGAAAAAGAAGTGAGGATATAATTTATCACCAATCCTTTTCAACATTTACGGAGAATACATTATGTGAAAAGCCTTAGAAGGATGGGAGGGAGGCATTTCTGTTGATGGTTTCAAGATTAGCAACGTGAGATACGCGGACGACACTACTCTTTTTGCGTCAACGGAGGCAGAGCTGGCTGGCTTATTCCGAAGAGTGGAGTATGAGAGTGAACTAGTTGGACTTACTGTCAACAAATCGAAAACCAAAGTAATGGTCAACTTACAAAGACTGGAGAGCTCTCGGATCTCGAATTTGTCAGTGACTTTATTTACCTCGGAGTGTTATTGTCCAATTAATGAGGAAGTGAACAAGTAATCAGAAGAAGGACGCAGATGGCCAAACATGCAATGAGAAAATTAACTCGTATTTGGCATAACCGAAAGGTTTCTAATGTGACGCTAGTTTTCTCGATCTTTCTTCACGCCTCAGAGACATGGACTATAAGAGCAAAGGACCGGGTAAAAATTGACGCTTTTGAGATGTGGTGTTGGACAAGGATGCTCCGCATACCATGGCCCACTAAAAGAATGAACAAGTCTATACTCGATCAGCTACGCATAAAAACTAGGCTCTCAACGATATGCTTTCAGCGTATTCTTGGGTATTTTGGTTACATTGCCCGTTGTCAGCCAGACGATCTCGACAAATTAATTGTGGTAGGCAAGGTCGAAGGAAAGAGACTCCGCGGCCGATCACCTAGCCGTTGGTGTGATGAGGTAACCGCTCTCACTGGGCTCCCTGTTACAACCGCCTTAATGAAAGCTGAGCATCGGGAGAAATGGAGACAGATTGTGAGATCTTTAAAGGATTTTCATTAAGGACACGTCTTTCAGTAATGAAGAACACGACTACGACGGATTTGATTTCAAATATTTTAATTATTTAGCCCGACGCATGGTCACGGGATGACTGAAGCTGCCTAAGAGTTAACATAAACCGTGTTCTATAAAGCTAAATTTGTTATAATACTTAAAAAATGCTAAAATACTTAGTGGAATAATCCTGTCTTTCATGATAAATATGTAGTCTCGTGAGAATTGATTCGCGTTGAGCGTTAAATATTGATATAATCGAAACAGTGGAATCACTTCGAAGTTTCCACTGTTTCGATTAGATCAAACCTTGAAACAAATTGTAGGTAAGTAGGACAAATTGTAGGAGGTAGTAGGTAAGTAGGATCTAGTAATACTCATACATTTCGGTACATCTACCTCACCTGCTCTCTTCATCACCCTAAGGTTGGCTGGTAGAGAATGCCATTAAGTCCGCCTTTGTACTCATTGTACATGAAGAATTAATAAATAAATAAATAAATAAAATCCTTCAAACCAGTTCCCATTTTGACTAATTGTCTGGGTGCTTCACAAATATAACTGCCACTTAACGATAAGGGGATGGAAATCGGGCCTCTTCCCTAAACTGATCCCTTAAGACCTTAGGTCTTTAGAAAAGTAAATCATGTTTGTTGTCACCTCGTAGTACGCAATTAATCAGCTCTATTTAACATGTCTAAAAGTCTATATCTTTCTTTCAAATTGTAGGTGTAGAACACAAATCTCATAATCATTCAAACCAGTTTCCATTTTGCTTAATTGTCTGGGTGCTTCACAAATATAACTTCCACTTAACGATTAGGGGGTGGAAATCGAGCCTCTTCCCTAAACTGATCCCTAAAGACCTTAGGTCTTTAGAAAAGTAAATCATTTTTGTTGTCACTTAAAATCTGATTCGGGTTGCTTCAAAATTGGGGATTGATGAAAATTAGTAGCACATCTGTACTTTTTCTCGCTTGTTTGCAAACGACTAAACGAATTGTTTAGTATACTTTACCCAAATGTAGTACGAAATTAATCAGCTCTACTCAGCATGTCTAATAATAATGTGTATTCTTCTTTCGAAGTTTTTGGGGACAGGTAGTTTTTATTGCGGCGCGTTTCAAACATAAATGTCTACATATACCAACATATACCTACATTTGTAGTGCTTTTTCTCGCTGAATTGTTGAAATATTGGGGAATCTTAGTTGAAAGAAAAAAAAACAAACTTATTCCTTTAGTCCGATACAAAATGAAAAGCTTTATTGTTGTAGGTACATAATTATAATACACATATGCATATGTTAACACAATTCCTCAATGCAAAGCACTTAACTTAATGTTTAATCAATACAAGCCAAGGGCAGGATGGTTCAGGTTTGTTTGATCAATCTCGGCAGGTAAAAATCAGGTACTAATTGGGTACAAAACTACAAAATGAGGGGCAATAAAGTACACCAACAAATAGTTATAGGTTTCCTTTTTTTTTTAAAAGAAGTTAGTAGCCTTCCCCGGAGCGGTTGTTAGTAGGGCGTACCTTCGATGCTAAGTTTCCGCGATCACGGTATATTCGAATATTCCAATTCCTTAGATTATTCTCTCTATATATGTACAATTCCACAGAATTCCTCCTTGTGTTAGGTTAGTTTGTTATGGTTTCTAGCTGTAAGGTCAAGCAGCGGAGCCCTACGGCCTCCGGTGACTGCCCTGGAGATTCATAGCACAGTGCTAGGTTAAAAATATAATTAAATATGCCTATGATCTTAGGGTCAGTGGGTCTAACACTGAGTTCTGAAGGAATCCCAGTCAATACATTTGAACCTCATGTAATAAACATAGCAAATGAATTCTAAAACGTAATTTTTAATAAATTGACAAATGGTCTTATTGGTTAGTTAATAAAAAGGACATATGGAGGGGAGAGCACCTACTTTGTGTATAATTACTGCTATTAATAAAAAGAAAACAGCTTAATTTGTGAGTTATTTGCCAAAGAAGGATGTGAAACTTAATATTGTAAAAATTTAGAATTTAACAGGAAATTCGCAAGTGTTACTCAATATATGCCTTAATCCCACTAAGATGCCGCTTACTATCAGGTTTTTTTAATGAAATAGGGGATGGAAAAGGCGAATTTTGGAAATGTAACATGTTTGATTTAATAATCAATTTACCCACAAATAAAAATAAAATTAACAAAATCTGCTTTAAATCATGAAATATAATAAGTTAATTAGATACCTTATTGATTTTTTGCACTTATTGATACAATAAATCCATTTAATTTAATGAATCGCGTGACGGCGAGTAAATATAGTATTTTTCCCCTTAGCTTTACTCTTCAAGCTGAAAACAAAAAGAACTGAATTTTGTAGTTTCACTGTGGTTTTTCAAATCAAATTCACACGGAAAACGGGAGAAATACCTATATAAATATATAAAAACTTTATGATCTTCAAATCAATAACAAATTACTTCGATCGATGTCTCACAGACTAATCATAACCTAGACGATAGACTAAACCAACGCTCCACTTGCGCGCAGATTTGCGTTTATGTGGAAGCGACGGAGCCGAGGTCCGTTTGCTGAATGTTAAGCGCCGTATTGGCGACGGAACCTCTCCTAAAACCAAATTCATTTCATGACACTCGTAAGACTCTTAACTTGCTTCAAGATGTGTCAAGTCAACATACGGATCTTTCGAAATTCTACAATATGCAATAAGTATTTCCAGCTAAAGTTATAAGTTTGGTTGAAAAACAAAACGTAATGAAAAATTAACCATAAACAAATTGTGAATGCTTTCCAAATTCTATTCGACGAAACTATAATTATATGATCTATAAGTTTAAGCGTATTTTATTAAAATATGTCTATAGAAATGATCAAAACAAACGGTCTAAATGTCAAATTCCGAATTTTGAGAAAATCAACCCACCTAAATGGAAGCACGGGATTTTGGGCGAAAAAAAACTATCTTTGTAAATAAGGCCAGGATAAACGCGAGATTTATTTTGTTTATGCAAAAATTGAATAATGACCAAAGATAATTGCAAATGTCACTGACGTGACGTGAAACGACGTTGACGTTGACACTTGACATTGATATTGTGCAATTAATTGACAAAGTTATTGTAATTATGATTTTAGTTGTGAAATTTGTGTTAAAACTACAGTGAAACCAAAGTGTTTTTGCAAAATTTGTGTTTTATGAAATTTTAAGAAAAAACGGTGTTACAGTATCCCCCCAACCACGATAGAATTCACGTAGGGAATTCGTCTGACGCCCCGTCAGCCTCAAAACCCCCTAACCAACCAAACAGAATTATCATAAATGGAATCAATTAGGTACTTAAAAACTATTCATTCGTGATAAACTCTGTACCCAATTACGCCTAACGTTATCATTTTTTTTATAAGTTTATTTATTTGTATAAGATAAAACATAAAGCTTTAAATATAAACGTGTGTAAATAAAGAATATTTAACATGCATGCACCTTAAATCTACGTAAATCCATTAATATGGTATGTTAAAGATTGTAATAAAAAAACAACATTCACCAATAAGGTGACAAAATCTAGCGCGAAACTACTGCTGCTAGCACCTACATGGTTTTAAAAAAAATATTCACCCATAAGGTGGCAAAATCTAGCGAAACCACTTCTGCTAGCACCTATATGGCTGTGATAAATAGGTAAAAGGCATTATATCCTATGCCCATCAAATATAAGTAAGTAATAAAGAAAAACTGTAGTGTCAGGACTGACGCCGAGATGGCGTTGTTAAATAAGTATATCTTGACACTAACAGAGTATAGCAAGTAATGTCAACAACCACCGGTAGATGTCGTTATTACAGACATTTTGACTCTAATCGTCAAATAATAAGTAAAAAAACAATAAAAAGGAAATAATAAAAAAATGAGTTGCATGTGTCGTTGCCCCTGATCGTCGATATTGATTTTCCTACGTTTCCAGCTAGATGTAACTTCCTCCATTATAAGAATATAGCAAAGGCTTATTTCTAGAGTTGCAAACCGCTCCTGTGAGGAATTCAAAATTAATTTTGTTGATTAGAGTAGAATACAAATAAAAATAATGACCAAGACACGTTTATATTTGTGATCTTGTGCTAAATGCATCTCTCTAACCACATAACAGTTATAATAAGTACATACTTGTTCCTTAATTCTGGTATCAGATACTAAAGAAGTAATATCCATTTTATATAATGGTAGTAATAATATATTTATAATGGTATGAACTAAGACACGTATAATATTTGTGTTTTAGATCTTTATGTACTTATGTAATGGTAATATCAATTTTGAAGATGTTAGGTATATGGAAACTTAAGTATCAAGGCAAATCAATAAAAAACGACAGGGACAGACACATGCAAAAACGCCGCCAGATGTTATATGGCGCGTTATCCTACACTCGGGTTCTACGAGACGCCAGGAAGAATGGCGGGGTGGGTATTCTGTGACCGCCGCACCCGCGGTGCTTAACTGTTAAATGCTTATAAAAATATGGCTATTTTCATAAGAGTATAAAAATGAAAATTAAGTAGGTATGATGTTACTAGGTATGTAATTTAGTCACACGAAGTATCTAAATTTTTAAAATCTTTTATGTGCCACTTCCCTATGTATTTTCCGTTCTCGTCCTCGAGCTCATAGACGAGGCGGGAAAGTTTACGTATAATTTTACAACGCTCATATTTAGGGGCAAGTTTAGCAGTAAAATATTTATTAGCAGAACTCTGCTTGTACGTACGCTTCCACACAAAATCACCAACATTAAATGAGATATCTCTGCGTTTGTTGTTATAGTATTTTATATTCCTTTCATGGGCCTTACGCAACGACTCTCGGACTTTGATGAAAATGTCACCGAGGTGGCCAATATTAGACGCATGAGTATCGCGTGGTACCACAACCAACTCTTGGAGATCTACAAAATCACGGTAAATACTACCATCAGTGACAGCTTCCCTACCGTGTACTAGCATGAAAGGAGTATAAGAAGTAGACTCATTTACTGAGGTGTTCATGGCAAATTGTATTTTATGTATGTTAATATCCCACGTTCTATGATCGTTCTCAACAAACGAGGAAACTGCAGTGATTATTGTGCGGTTATAACGTTCCACCGTATTAACTTGTGGACAATATACTGGACCCAAATGTACTTGCGGAATATTGTATTTTTCATATAATGCCTGAACCTCATGACTTATAAACTGCGAGCCATTATCAGACATCACAGTCTGTGGTATTCCGTGAACCAGAAATACATGGTCTTCTAACCTTTGCGCTATAACTTTGCCCGTTGCACGCCGTATAGGAAATAATAAGCAATATTTTGTAAAACAACACACAACTACTAGTAAAAAGGTGTTTTGCTGTCGAGACATCGGCAGTGGACCAACGAGATCAATGCTGATGCACTGGAATGGTCGACAGCAGACCTTGGGTTCCCCCATACAGCCAGGTGGCGCTAGTGAGCTATGTTTATATGAGTTACAAGTGGCACAATTTTTAATAAATTCCTCGGTATCTTTATGCATACCGGGCCAAAAATACCGTAATTTTAATCTTTTATATGTTTTTGCGACGCCTAAGTGCGCAGCAATTGGTTCAGAATGGTTACTTGTAATAATATCCTCCCTAAGCTCCTTTGGTACAACTTCCTTCCACTGGTAGTCACCACAGAGTTTGTTAGTGCTTTTTGTAAATCTAAAAAGCCTACCATCAATAATTTGAAAATTGGGACACGCGCGCGGCCTATCCGTGCAACGTTTTAATATATTGTTATACCAAGCATCGCTGGAAGTAAATGCGTCTACGGCTGCCACTGGTACAGAACGTGATAGTGCATCCGGTACGACGTTTTGAGATCCACTACGATGCTCAATAATGAAATTATAAGGCGATAGCCTACACCCCCAACGCGCTAGTCGACCTGTCGGATTCTTAAGGTTTAAAAACCACTTTAGACTAGCATGATCGGTAATAATTTTAAATTGTCGACCACCTTCAAGGTAAGGGCGGAAGTGTTCAACGACATGTACCACGGCCAATGCCTCTCGCTCTGTAGCGGAATAGTTACGTTCAGCGGGTGTTAGTGAACGGCTACAGTACGCAACAGGATGTTCTTGTCCATCTACAACCTGGGTTAAGGTACCTCCTAACCCGAAATCAGAAGCGTCACAGTGGACAGCAAAATCTTTCGAGAAGTCAGGACATACCAGAACCGGAGAAGTAGACAGTGCGAGTTTTAGGTCGTTGAACGCCTCGTCTGCCTCGGTCGTCCATTTGAAAGGGGGCGCGCTCTTACGGTTAGAAGTAAGAGCATTAAGGGGACCAGCTCTATGACTAAAATTTTTTATGAAACGCCTATAATAAGATGCAGTTCCCAAGAAACGTTTGACGTCTTTCCTGCAGGTGGGAATAGGAAAGTCTACTATAGCCTTAATTTTGTCAGGATCCGTGCGCAGACCATATTCGTCAACCACATGACCCAAGAATTTCAGCTGTCTCCTGAAGAACTGGCATTTACCCATGTTGACAGTAAGGTTGGCTAGTTTAAGTCTCTCCTTTACCCTACGTAGGAGCTGGAGGTGATCCTGGAAGGCCGTTGGGTCTTCAGGAGTAAGTAAAATTAAATCATCAACATATACGAACACCTTATTGTCAAACTCGGGCCCAAAGAGGCGGTCCATCAACCGCTGCTGCGTAGCTGGAGCTGCAGTAAGTCCAAAGCACATGACCTTAAAGTGAAACAAGCCTCTGCAGGGAATAGTAAAAGCAGTTTTCTCTCTGGACTCAATAGAGTCCAAAGGAACTTGGTAATATGAAGACTTAAGGTCAATAGAAGATAAGTACTTAGCGTTTTTGAGCTGGTCCAGAATATGGCTAATATAAGGCATAGGGTAAGCGTCATGCTTTGATATGACGTTAAGTTTTCGGCTGTCCAAGCAGAAACGTGATGACCCATCTGATTTAACCGCTAAAGTAACGGGGTTGTTCCATGCACTTCCGCTAGGCTCCACAACATCATCCTTCAGCATTTGGTCTAGGTGTTTATTTAATTCTGCCAGTTTTGCGGGTGAGACTACATAATACCGTTGTTTAATAGGTGGATGGTCACCGGTATCAATTTTATGACTCACTAAGTGTGTCCTACCTAGGCCTTTCTTTTCTGCGGAAATGTCATCAAATTGCTTTATGACGTCATTGACCAGCCTACGCTCAAGCTTAGATAAAGTTTCAAAATCGTGTAAAGCACGGCTGCCTGACATAACTGTGTACACCTGATTATTATTTTTATATAAATGTCCGCTATCTTCTAACAATGATAAAATATCTGGCGCAATATTAAATTCCTTCCAGAAATTTAAGCCAAATAACAACTCTGTAGCAACTCCAGGGACGACGTAAAATTTAATAACACGAGTTTTATTCTCTATCGATACTGGTAAAAATAAATACCCAGTTACTCGTGAAGTAGAACCATTTGCAGTTTTTATAAAGTCTAAGTCCTCAGACTTATGTAAAGTAGCGAAATCTTTAAAATATTTGTATGCTTGCCCTCCCACAATGGAGATCTGTGATCCTGAATCCAGTAATCCTCTGAATTCCAAGCCAAAAATATTAATCTTCAGATAAGCTCTGGTATCATTATAGGTGGCGTTAGTAGTAGCGTGAACCGATGTAACCTTACCTTTATGCATATGTATGTTACTAGCTTTATTTACATTATTATAGAATTTATTGTATTTCTGCCTTGATTGTTCAGAATTACAATGTTTATTATAAAAATATACTGTTTTATGCCATCGGTTCACTGCTTGGCGTTTTTTGGAATCTCTGCGGTTGAAGGTTTTGAAGAAGTGCACTTTGGACAATTACTTGCATTGAAGCCCTTTTCTCCACAACGATAACAAATAAGTACCCAAGGCGCCTTGCAATACCTCAAGCTGTGGCCATTTTTCCGACAGCGGACACAAAAAAGATTATTTTGTGTATTATTCACTGGCTGTATTGAAGAGACTTTTGGTGACGTCTTGCTAGTGCTGCTACTACTATTACTACTTTTATAACACAAATCGGGAGCCAGAGAAGATGTGGTGACCCTAGGAGGTTCACTGAAATGCACCGATCGCTCCTTTGCACCTTCTAACAACCTACATTTTTTCTTTAAATCAGTCCAAGATTCCACTGGGGCTAGAGCAAGCTGAGCAGTATAAAATGGTCTAATATTAAACATGACTATGTTCAATTTATCATCATCAGAGATTGGTTTTGATAATCGAGTAAAATAATTTTGCATAATGCTGAGGTAATTCACAATGCTTTCGTCGGGGCCCTGAGTACGACTTCTAATTTCTTGCATCAAGCGATGGTCATAATCAGATGGTAAATATTCATCGAGAAGCAAGGTCTTCAGCTCAGTCCAATTGTGAACGTCTGACTTTACTCCTCGATACCAGCATAGCGCTTCATCAGTGAAAAGTTCAGCCGCAGAACAGAAAAGCTTTGAATCTGCAAGGCCACGAGACAAGCATAACTCTTCGAGGCGTTGTAAGAAGGCTTTAATGCATGTCTTGCCATTGAAGCGTAAATTTAGTTTATGCACGGAGCAATCATTAGCTGTATTGTGTGTAGTTGCAGTGGAGTGCTCAATCGGTTGTTCAGGTGCCAAGCTACTTTTAAAATTATGACAAATATTATCTATTTTTACAAGAATGCTATCTAATCTATTATTCAGAGAAGTAATTAAAGAAGTAAGATTATTATCATCATACTCCGATAAAGACAAGCGACCAATTCTGTGGAATAAGTGGTGTGCAAGAGTTTGAATTCTATTTAACATCTTAAGTGATGACAGCTTACTTGAAGCGCTTGTGATGAGCTTCTCAAGATCATCTAATTTCTTTTGAATTACTTTTAATTCAATATTGACATCAAGATCACAAGTCAGTATTTCATCGGAAGGCAGATCTTTATTGAGAGTACGGATCTGTGCTCTCAGAGCCATCACCGTGTCAGCTGGTTTCGAACCCCTGATTTTCACCTCATATTCTAGTTCATCTTTGTTAAGTAAATTAAAACTAATTGGTCTTTGTTCCATTTTTGTAAAAATATACTACGCTCTATTCTATATGAGAAGTTAATTTTACAATATTATTTATGTTATATACTCAAACTATGAACAAATATCTTAAAATATATTCACCTTATTCAAATGTAACTAAAATTTGTTTTTATTTATACCTATCTGAACCAAACCTGCATAGAATTCTTATTTATCTTATAACTAGTGAGACCGGCAGACGTTCTCCTGTCCGATTCCAGCGCCACCTACTGGGTCCAGTTGTACTTTTAAACCTTCCCTGGACCTATTCAAATACACATAACATTTCGTAAGAATCGGTCGAGCCGTTTTTGAGTTTTAGCTTAACTAACACACAACGTTAAAAAAAAGAAAATTATTAAAGATACATACCGAGATGGATCAACACTATCTGAGCATTTGACCAGAATAATGGGCCATATAATGCCACAAAACCTGCTGTATATTCGGGCGCCAAATTGTAGTGCTTTTTCTCGCTGAATTGTTGAAATATTGGGGAATCTTAGTTGAAAGAAAAAAAAACAAACTTATTCCTTTAGTCCGATACAAAATGAAAAGCTTTATTGTTGTAGGTACATAATTATAATACACATATGCATATGTTAACACAATTCCTCAATGCAAAGCACTTAACTTAATGTTTAATCAATACAAGCCAAGGGCAGGATGGTTCAGGTTTGTTTGATCAATCTCGGCAGGTAAAAATCAGGTACTAATTGGGTACAAAACTACAAAATGAGGGGCAATAAAGTACACCAACAAATAGTTATAGGTTTCCTTTTTTTTTTAAAAGAAGTTAGTAGCCTTCCCCGGAGCGGTTGTTAGTAGGGCGTACCTTCGATGCTAAGTTTCCGCGATCACGGTATATTCGAATATTCCAATTCCTTAGATTATTCTCTCTATATATGTACAATTCCACAGAATTCCTCCTTGTGTTAGGTTAGTTTGTTATGGTTTCTAGCTGTAAGGTCAAGCAGCGGAGCCCTACGGCCTCCGGTGACTGCCCTGGAGATTCATAGCACAGTGCTAGGTTAAAAATATAATTAAATATGCCTATGATCTTAGGGTCAGTGGGTCTAACACTGAGTTCTGAAGGAATCCCAGTCAATACATTTGAACCTCATGTAATAAACATAGCAAATGAATTCTAAAACGTAATTTTTAATAAATTGACAAATGGTCTTATTGGTTAGTTAATAAAAAGGACATATGGAGGGGAGAGCACCTACTTTGTGTATAATTACTGCTATTAATAAAAAGAAAACAGCTTAATTTGTGAGTTATTTGCCAAAGAAGGATGTGAAACTTAATATTGTAAAAATTTAGAATTTAACAGGAAATTCGCAAGTGTTACTCAATATATGCCTTAATCCCACTAAGATGCCGCTTACTATCAGGTTTTTTTAATGAAATAGGGGATGGAAAAGGCGAATTTTGGAAATGTAACATGTTTGATTTAATAATCAATTTACCCACAAATAAAAATAAAATTAACAAAATCTGCTTTAAATCATGAAATATAATAAGTTAATTAGATACCTTATTGATTTTTTGCACTTATTGATACAATAAATCCATTTAATTTAATGAATCGCGTGACGGCGAGTAAATATAGTATTTTTCCCCTTAGCTTTACTCTTCAAGCTGAAAACAAAAAGAACTGAATTTTGTAGTTTCACTGTGGTTTTTCAAATCAAATTCACACGGAAAACGGGAGAAATACCTATATAAATATATAAAAACTTTATGATCTTCAAATCAATAACAAATTACTTCGATCGATGTCTCACAGACTAATCATAACCTAGACGATAGACTAAACCAACGCTCCACTTGCGCGCAGATTTGCGTTTATGTGGAAGCGACGGAGCCGAGGTCCGTTTGCTGAATGTTAAGCGCCGTATTGGCGACGGAACCTCTCCTAAAACCAAATTCATTTCATGACACTCGTAAGACTCTTAACTTGCTTCAAGATGTGTCAAGTCAACATACGGATCTTTCGAAATTCTACAATATGCAATAAGTATTTCCAGCTAAAGTTATAAGTTTGGTTGAAAAACAAAACGTAATGAAAAATTAACCATAAACAAATTGTGAATGCTTTCCAAATTCTATTCGACGAAACTATAATTATATGATCTATAAGTTTAAGCGTATTTTATTAAAATATGTCTATAGAAATGATCAAAACAAACGGTCTAAATGTCAAATTCCGAATTTTGAGAAAATCAACCCACCTAAATGGAAGCACGGGATTTTGGGCGAAAAAAAACTATCTTTGTAAGGCCAGGATAAACGCGAGATTTATTTTGTTTATGCAAAAATTGAATAATGACCAAAGATAATTGCAAATGTCACTGACGTGACGTGAAACGACGTTGACGTTGACACTTGACATTGATATTGTGCAATTAATTGACAAAGTTATTGTAATTATGATTTTAGTTGTGAAATTTGTGTTAAAACTACAGTGAAACCAAAGTGTTTTTGCAAAATTTGTGTTTTATGAAATTTTAAGAAAAAACGGTGTTACACATTGTGGGTAAAATTTTTATGCAAACGCAAAATAAAACGAATGATCGCATAACCCTAAGAGGCATTAATCCTTATCCGCGTTGAGCCTTATCGGCGGCCGCTCATCTTGTAAGCTATAATTTTAGCAAGATTATTTTTCCACTCCTGGCAGCAACTTTTAATGTCTTCTTTTGAAATAAAATTAAATCACAGCCACGCTTCACAGCCGTGGCTGGTAAAAATAGAAATATTGAACAATGCCGTTTTGTAGCTTTGTGCGGGGAACGTCAGTCTTTTGTAGACAGCGATGGTGGCTGCAGTCTGAAAATGATTGCTCCCAGTGTTCCTGATTTATTCATTTGATAGTGAACAAGCATACGTCCTACCTGATGTTTTGGTTTAGCGGTTTTTTCTTCCTCTCGTATTTTTGGAGGTTGGCTTTATATTGTTTGCTTTATGTAGGCACTCTCCTTAGCTAGTTGCCAGCCTCAGTTGCTCGACGAAAATGATGCCGGCCCATACGATACTAATATATGTTTCACAGCCACGCATGGTCTAATGTGTCTCTACCTCCACTTTGCCCATTGTAGTGGCTACCGTAGACAATAGACGCTTACTTCGCCAGCACAAAAGCACTGACAATATTCTCAGTCACGCTCGGGAACACAACATAATGTTTATGGTGATGGTGTTCCGTGCCCGAGAAAAACTTTTTCAGTCGGGCTCTTACCGAGAACTTATTTGGGCTTAACTTTACATAAGTATTTTTATTGATAATGGAAAAAATCATGGTCAATAGATTAGCGCAGAGATCGAGTGATCGCCTACTGCGCTACGGGTCGCGGGTTCGATTCCCGTTCGGGACAAATGTTTTGTATGGCCTACTAAAATTTATTCCGGTCTGGGCGTATGCGCATGTGATATTCTATGTTTGTAACTGCACCCACGACACAGTAGAAAATCCTAGTGCGGCGCGAAGTTTAAAAAAAAAGATTTCGGCAGCGCTCTGGTGTAGGTGTGTTTCGAAACGAAGATTAAATCGGCAATACCGTATCTTATAAGACACTGATTATGAACTTAAAGCTATACGACACTGATAATAATTTGTCCCAAAGAAACAACGCCAGTGCCTAAAGGAATATTTGGAAGTGAAAATAAAATTATATTTTTATAAGCAATTTACTTATGTATTAATTTAGATATCAGTAGTAAGTTTCGGTTGAAGATTTACTTATAAAATTTTTCTTTTTTCCGGCATTTACTTCGTGTAGTTTTATTTTCTGTGCTATTTTCTTCACTTTCTTCAATATTTGAAATATAATAACGCGTTGCCAATGCTTGATCATCAATTTTTGACATGTTTTCTGCAGCATCAATTGACTATGTTAGGGCAGAATAATGTTCGTAGGCGACTGTATTCTATTATAGAACTTTCTTGTTCTTTCATTTAGTAGATTGATAAGATGTACTACCCCGTCTAGGTGTTTTAACTGTAGAGAGTGAAATGGTAGGATTCGCTAATAAAATCTAAGCTCTACAATTAAATATATTGTTATTGGTTAACAAAAGCCTAATATAAAATATTATATGCTCGTCGTGGAAATCTTATGTTTCATACAAATAATCTTTTACAATTTTCTAATAACTATCTTTATGTAAGCAGATAACAAGACGGTATAAGAATGTATTTCTGAGATTAAATACAAATGTGACAACTTTTCGCAATGATGTCAGAACGCTGCCGGGTGCAGTTGTGTTATTATCTGTTGTTTAAGTTTTATAAATAAGTAAATACCATGATAGCATATTATCGATAACAGCAGTTTCAGCGTCGGTAATAGCGAAGTTGGTAACAGCATATTCTTGGAGTCTGTAACACGGCCGTTCCTGACAGCGGATCGTCCTCGGCAGCCTGTTACTGCTACTCTGGGTCTACCGACTCGTCGCCTGGAGCATCATCGCTCTCTAGAACAGACAAAGATCATGTTATTAATTATGCTTAAAACCTTAGGCTTACATAGTAGCAACAAGCGGGCACTCTTGTAACTAAAATGCAAGTCAAATACTACTAAGAACAAATTATAAGGTTATTAAGACGAACCACCTTATTGCGACGAACAGTTGAGATAGATTCATTTTGCCCTATGAATATATAATGAAGACATCATTTTGCCCTATGATGGCAGAGGTTTAAAAAAATATTACAACATTTAGGCATACGCAAAACATAAGGAGCGTCGGTGGCGCTGTGGACTCGGCACATGCCTTCCAATCGAGGGGTCGGGGTTCGAGACCCGCCATGTTGTACCAATGTGTTTTTCGTTTCGAATTTCATATAAACATTTGTCTGACGCTCCTACTGTGAAGGAAAACATCGTGAGGCAACCTGCATACATTTGCGAAGAAATTCAATGATGTATGTGAAGTCGACCATCCGCACTGGGCCAGCGTGGTTGGCTAAGGCCTAATCACCCTAACATAGGGTAGGCTCGAACCCCTCGGTGGGGACGTATAAGAGCTGTGATGATGAAAACATAAGACTACATTCAAATTGACATCTTGGAAAATCACTTATCAATTCGAATAGGTAGGTAGGTAGTAGTTGTTCACTTAATTTTCATTTATCTCAACAACCAACTAAGAAGGTGACAGCCAAGAAAGATGAGGAGCTCGGTTCCCAGTTAATCGAAATAGATTGAAAAGCTTAAAAATAATAGACTGTAATACAAGCTTAGAAAATCTTATCCTCTTAGCGTGGAAGTCGTTTAGATTCGAGCGAAACTCCGCGCCATACGAATAGAAGGCTCTACAGAATGATAGCTCAGTACTAACGAACGAACGCGCACGAAGACGACTTCCTAGACTTCATTTCCTATCACCATTTTTTAATTTAGAAGCGACAGGCGCTTCTTCGGCCTAGGGTCGGTTAGATTTTAGCATTCCCGCAGTATTAAGCTCAAAGCCCAAAGCATTATTTTTTTTTTAAGTAGACGATGACACTGGTGTGAGTAGCGGTACTTGCAACGTTTAAGTTGCCTTTCAGATATCACAATGAGTACCCGTTCGCAAACGTTAGACGCTTTTGTTTTGGTCTACTATTAAGATTTGAGTTGCTTTATACAACTTTCAGAATGTCGGAGCTAGCATCGAGTTGGGTCTTTTCAGAAATCTATATCCTTTGACGTACACGACATTCCTCCCATTTTACTTTTTTAATTTTTATATTAAAACTACATTGAACGCAATGTTTTGACTAAGTATAGGTATTCGGTCTCCACATTTCCGATACGATATTGGTACCAAGTAAATGGTGATAATAGACACATACATTAAATTATTCTTGATTTTACTTGCCTCGTTACCTATCGTATTGAATAATGTGGAAACGATTTCAAAGCGAAATGCAATAAAAATATTAAAATACTACTCTGTGAAATTTTATACTACATCTGCATACAATTGGGTCTTTGCCATGATCGCTTAGAATAATATTAAACAATATTCTAGTGTTACCGACTCCATTAATATGCTGTTACCGAATCTGAGACTGCTGTTACCGACTCGGAGTCTATGCTATCATGGCTAAAGCAGTGGACAAGGCTCCTGGAGGAGCCGCACCGACACCGTGGGCTCATTTTTCGTTTCTCTGCGGCGGTGAGTACTCGGTTGTCACGGATTTAGCGCTATTTTTGTCTTCTTTATTTTGATCAGTAATTAAGACCCATGTAGCCCCACACGCGCTCGTCGTCTAGCCAACGGCGAGTATGGTGCGGTCACGCATTCCTCTCGAAAAAAAGTATATTAGTTTATATTATATGTAGTAGTAAAGCGCTATCTCGCTTTCACTGCCATTTTAATACTGCTTTAAGTGCTTTAAGCGATCATGGTAGGGGGATGATGTGTGTGCGACGTAGTTCCACAGATTACGTATACTACTACCACAGATGCTCAATCCCATACTAAAAATTGGAGTCAGATCTGTTGACAGCAACACACACACATCACACTGACAGCAGTGAGGAGCACAGCACGACGCACCTAAACGCCACACTATTGCAAGACCGAAAGAGGTTGAGTCTATCAAAGTAGGTACCTGCATTTATCGATGCAAGTGCCTGGAGCCATAACCAAAATTCCCATTTGATAACAGCTACATTTTTGATATCAAACCCAAGCTCGCCAAACCAAAAATGTGGGCAGAGCAATGCTCCGATCCGAAAATCGAAAATTGAATGAAAAACATATTTATAGTAAACATTAAAATGAAATACGGACTCAGAAAACAAAACACAAACACGTTTCGTTTATCAGTAGCTCAGAACATGTTTTAAGTTATTGTTCAGTAGGTGCTGTCCATGGACTTAATAATTATTAAGTCCATGGTGGTGTCATCTATTGTATTTTTTTAAATTGTTACATATTGAAGTGACGAAATTATAACTCTATTAAACACATGATGTGTTTTTGCAGTAAACCCGATCTCGAATTTCATTATTTTGTTAAAAAAAGTTATCCATTTTGCTTCGAAAATAATATTTTCTTTTACTTATAATATTTTGTACAAGTTATGACATCTATGCAATTTTGTATGGGATTAATTATAAGGAGCATCATCATCATCATCAGCCCACACACGTCCACTGCTGGACATAGGCCTCTCCAATTGCACGCCACTGAGCACAATCCGCGGCACGATAAGGAGCATACATCCTTATAATATAATTAATCCCATCCCATGGTAGTACTAAGCTTTCATTCTGTACGGTTACACATTCATATTCCTGTGCGCCTTGTACGAACACGGGGGTCAAATGGCTATTTCCTCAAAATAAATGAATCTTCATTCATCATTTCTTAATCTTTGTCAGTATCAGAAAATGTTATGAATAAAGAATCAATAATCATTTAGAGTAGAAATAATAATAGATTACAAAGTTGTCAAGTTAAGCTGTGAAAGTGTCGAAGTGTCTTCCAGCAACTCGCGCAACATGACGATTGCGTTAAGAGTCGATCAAACAACTGTTATATTTGCAAATATATTCTACTTGAATCGGCCTTCTGTATCAGCACTGATATAATCTCTTGCCCCTAGGCCTAACTTTTATCTTCATTATAAATTTGTATACGAATTTATAATTTTCAAATTTATAATTTTTTAAATAAAAATCGAATCTAAATAGTTTAAGTTGATGTTAACCAATGACAGGAGATCAAAAAGAGATAAGTACATAATTATCACACCCCGCCCCATACGCATTAATACCCAGTAAAATATTATTCTTTCTTGATAAATATTATATGAAAGATTTGACGAGATTTTGTATACGTACATTTATTTATTCATTTTTTACTTACTTATTTTCATTTCGTTTTTGATGAAAATCAAAATAATATTGGTTGTAATATTGTTGTTGTGCAGGTCGTTGGTTGTTTTGTTACCACCAGGTGTACAGTCTGCTTGTTAGTAAAAATATCTATCACGGCCGCGATCGATTTCACAGGCAATGTGCGTCTATTGCGGCGTCATTATACTCGTACACTAGACAAGTAGTAGACATGTAATACTAGACTAGTGAAGAGTGTTGGAATGTCAAAATGAAAAGGATCGTTCGTTATAGATATTGAGTTATACAATACATGATTAAAACCCGGAGGACCGACTAATCGTGCTCATAAATGCGTCTTCATTGAACTAAGCTAAGCCGCAGTAAAGCACAAGGAACAGCGCAATAGCCTCATTTCTCAATTTACTCCAATTGTAATCTCATTATTCCATTAAAAACAACAATAAACGTACCTACGCGAACCAAAGAAATATTTCGTTTCATTGAAAAACTTTTATTGCTAAATAGGGCATTATCGTGTGTTCGCCGGCGCTCGACCCGAATAATCCCAATGCGTTTTATATATCTTAAGCACTACTCGTATTCAAGACCGAAACCCACTTCCATACGTTGTCCGCCGGGTCACTCATAAATTTCAATGTACTATTCTGGCGCGCGTACTTTAAGTGAAATATCTGCTCCATTTGGGGATCCAAACACCCAAAACTACTTGATGAATTCCAATACTCTTTCGTGACCAAAAATATAAGGAGTTACGTTCTTTTATTTCTCTCCAGAGTTTGCACAGTGGCTGCTAGGCTGTGTGGATGGACCTTCAGAATAGCTACGACTACGATCTCTGATTCCGTTAGATCAGATATAAACCATTTTGCAATACAAACTTATCTTGTTAAAAACATACTATTTTAAAATTTTCCAAAGTATATGTCATTATGAACAAATTTCATGGATAACGAAAAAACACATAATTATAAATAACACTATAACTTAACACAACGGCTTAGGCACACTTTTGAAACCAACTTCAAAAAATGATCTTTTTTCCAGTAGTACGAACTCACTTTCAAGTTTAAAAATATTTTTTTTATAAATCAAACAAAATCAATCAAAAAGAAGACTTCGATAGATCTTCAAGCCTTGCTGGCTAATCGGTACTGATGGATTTCTAGCGGACACGTTATTGTTATGCAATATCACATTTATTATTGTCATGATATTCTAAAATATCGCTTCCATACTGAATGATTGCTCGCCTTGAACGCATTAATCGAAAATACGAATTCGAATAGATGAAGTTGAAATTAAACGCAGCCTAATTGGCGGAAACTCGTAATAACATACAGGATATTTTTTTTATTTTAAATAAATGAATTAAAATTTATCACAATAATATTTAGACATAAATAAAATTAGGCAAATCAAAAATAAATCACCTTACGTAAATAATAGTCCAAAATCGCTAACTGTGTGGTGCTACGGATGCACCGAGTTACGTACGCGGTATTGACCTCAAATATGACGTCGACCTTCCCCATCCTCCATTGAGGCCCATATTAAAGAGCATCGAAGCATCGCCGACCAAGAAACATAGTACATATTGATTCCCTCGACTCCAAACGAGCGTTCCACCTTTTCCCCCCACCTTCTAATAGGACATCGAATACTTCAAGACGTGGTCTACATACTTTGTGATACTCCAGGTACCCGGTCGCTTCTCAGAGCTCCCCACAACGAATTTATGCGCTCGAGCTCTTACAGACACGCTTACATTACGTCGATCCCATCCAACTTGAACGGCCTGGTGGCTCTATTTCGAATATTCCCAACCAGTAACACCTCTTATTGTCACACTGTTACTGGCTGGGAAAAAAATTCCCAACCAGTAACAGTGTTACTGGTTGTGATAAATTTATTCCCATCGGGTAACACTGTTACTCGATGAAACATTTTATTACCATCCAGTAACACTACCTCGTTGTATGTAATATTGTAATGGGAATTTTTTCCCAACCAGTAACAGTGTGACAGTAAGAGGTGTTACTGGATGGGAATATTCGCTATATTTCAACAGTGTCAGTTCAACAGATACGCTGTAGGACTCATTAAACAAAAAAAATAGTTGAATGAAAAAATCAACTTCATCATAACAGCTCAAATACGTCCCCATCTAGATGCTCGAGCCTACCCTAAGTTAGGGTGTTTAGGCCTTAGTCAAGCACGCTGGCCCAGTGCGGATTGGTCGACTTCACATACATCTTTGAATTAATTCGCAGATGTATGCAGGTTGCCTCACGATGTTTTTCTTCACCGTAGGAGCCTCAGACAAAATTGAACATATGAAATTCGAAAAACGAAAAACACATTGGTACCTGGCAGCCTCGAACCCCAGACCTCCCGACTGAAAGGCAAGTTCCGAGTCCACAGCACCACCGATGCTCCAAATCTCAAGTTAAGCAAAACTAAATGGAATCAGAAAGGAAAAACAAATAAACCCCGTTCAAGTGACAAGTCTGATAGACCAAAATTTTGAATTTAAATATACACGATGCGCAGTTAGGCTTAGGTCTAAACTTTCAATAGAGAGTGCCATTTTTTTTGTCTAAAGCAGACTGCTTTCTGGATCTTTCTAAAGCTTTCGATCTAGTAGCGTATGACGTGTTATGGGCAAAGCTTCAGGAGGCAGACATACAGCCGGAAGTGATTTCAATATTGAAATTTTGGTATGCAAACCAAGAAAACCGTGTAAGGTAGGGTTGAAACCCTGTCAGATCTATGTCGGTTGGAGTGCGGGGTGAGGCAGGGGTGTATGACCTCACCCAAGCTATTCAACCTTTATGTAAATAAGTTGATTGTGAGATTTGGCACCATACCAGTCGGTTGGTAGGTAGATGGTGTATGAACAAATAATTTAAGTTATGCAGACGCTGGTGCTGCTGGGTCCTACAGTTGGCTCTATTAGGTTGTTAAATTGTGAGGAATACGCATTAAAGCATGACCTGATATACGAGTACAATGCAAAAAAAAGTGAATACATGGTCTTTGGGGTTCGCGGAAAGATTTATTGACTATAAACCAATGTTAAAACTAAACGAGGTACCGCTAAATCGCGTGAAACTTTTTAAATATCGTGGTCATTACATTTCTGAGTATCTCAGGGACCATGTAGACATAGAGCGTGAACGAAGGGCGCTTGCAGCCAGGTGTAATATGCTGGCCCACAGGTTTGCACGCTGCAGCAATGAGGCCAAAATAACTATGTTAAGTCATACTGCCAAACATTTTAAACATGTGCCCTCTGTGGACCAGTCACAGTAAGAAGTCACTGGACGCACTGAGAGTGCAATATAATAATGGCTTCAGAGTGTTGTTGGAACTGAAACGCTTCTGTAGCGCATCCGCAATGTTCGCCAAAGCGCGAACAGACGGCTTTTTCGCAATAATAAGAAAGCGAACAAGATTCTGAAAATGAAACCTCGGTTTGAATTAGGTCCTTCTTAATTCAATAAAACCCGTCCAAGTGCTGCTGCCGTGGCACACGCCGTGGAGCGAAGACCTTAAGGTGCTTCTCTAACTTCAACTGCGGTCCAGTACCAGGTCGAGGCACGTCATTCTTAAAGAGAGCTGAAGAAAGACCAAGATAAGCAAATAGGTTACTTTTTATCGCGAATTTCCCGCGAGATCATTACTTATACGATCAAACAATGGGACGATCTTATTATATTATTGTTTTGACAAAGCTTTTAGAAGTTCCTATCTCAATAATAGATACAGGAAATAAACTATACACTAAATTGAAGACGAGATGAAAGTATAGTGTAACTCAAAATCTATATCACGATCATTTTATTAATTTAACGTCATTGCTCTAACAATACAATTTTCTATGATTACTGTCTTTTTATAATACGAGATATCTTACATTGACTACATATTATAGCACTCGTGATAGATTTACGAGTATTTACCTTCAGTTCGTACACAATAAGGGGCATTTGAAGGCATGCCTCCGCACGTCACCACGGCCCGGAAACTATTTGACATCACAGGATAGCACGAAATGCGTAATCCGTTTTTAATGCCGCACAAATATTGAGTAAATCTCCAGTAAATATACAATGTAAGTCGGGAGCTTTCTTTGAGATGCTTTGTAAGGAGCTTACGGAGAACAGATGTAGGCTTGTCAGTGGCCTTCGTGGAGTTCATTACTTATGAATGGATTTGGGGGCAAAATTAAAAAGTTCCTCGAAAGAAAGAGCAACGTAATAGACAAGTCAGATTTAATTGGGTCACGAGCGGACGGTGTCGAACATGGGACGCCATTAATTGGACGACTTCGCGTTTACTTATCAGCTGGAGATGCTTTAAAAATAATGGCTGGCGATTTGCTCCGTAATGGAAATGACGATTTTAATTCTGCGGCAATTATAAGTTTCTCGAAGGGTCGAGACCGGCGTCTTAGAGCGACAAAGCCCCTATTTATTTTGACACAATGTGCCCGCAACAACATTCTTGTTTCTTAGAACACAATACCTGTAAACAATCTTCAGAGTTTCAACAAAGTTTCTTACAAACGATGACTATGAGAAATAAAAACAATGTTTTATCTATATATTCTGTTCGAGCTTATTTTTCTTTTTTTACGAGGTGGAATGCTGTTCCGTACTGTACCTGCCGATGGCTAATCGACTGGCGAGTGTGAGACTCTCACTGCTGTGTGTGGGGCATACCCACTAAACCAACCTCGATGTCCATCTTGTTCATAGTCAGGGTGGTCCGGGGTCTGGGTAACCCCAATTCGCCGGACCACCCTGGGACAGTCCGGCGACCTACGCGTAGGTCGCTGGACTGTCCCAGGGCCGGACAGGCCGGGCCTTAACGCCTGTGGGGTTATTACTCTGAACATGGTGGTAATACTACCGAGGCTGGGGGCTATAATCGCACGCATCAGGAGCCACGCTAGCGCGCAGGCCACACCTAGAGCGGTCCTGAAAGGTGGGCTATGAAACCTTGCCTTTTACCCCGAAATAAACGGCCCAATTTGAAGTTTCAATCAACTTTTCATAGACTGACTTTAATAGGATCTGCCATCTATTAAATTTTAGGGAACTACAGCTCTTTGCCAGTTCGTCCCTAGATGGGACCACCAGTCTTAGTTATAGTTTTCTAAGGCTACACATATGTGTACCGGGGATCTGAAGCTTGGGTGAAGCCTGCATCCACCTTCGTTAACTATTACGCTATCATCAAGTAAGAGAAAAGCACGATAAAACCCCTTCCTACCTTCACCCATCACTGCTTCAAACAAAGAGAAACCCTTTGACTTTTATTTCAATTTTGACGTAAACTCGAAATCTGATAACCAGTTTACAGGAAATTATTAATTTTGTTATTGTACCTTGTTCGGCTTGTTGGGTGTAATCGAGCAGAAGTAAGGCTACATTACCGAGGTGCTCATCGATGCGTGTTGATAAGGTACTGTGCTCGTTAATGGCTCCTAACAACCTTTTAGGTTGCGTTTGCATCAGAAATGTAAGAGAAAATTAATTCGCAAATAGTATTTTTCAGCGCAGTTTTGGTCGAAAAGAGAAGCGAGATGATTTTTTTTACAAAAATAAAAAAAAACCGGCCAAGTGCGTGTCGGGCCACGCGCAGTGTAGGGTTCCGTAGTTGCAAATGCCAACTTTGAGTTCACACTTACACCTCACAACACGTTGCCACAGATTACTAAATACGTTGCTATTAAATTAGGCATTATTATTATTATGATCTTTATTTACATTCTTTCTTAAATATACATTTTTTTACAATATAAATATAAAAATATAAATATTATAAAAAAAAAACTACATCTAGCGGGTCCATCGGCAGCGAGATAATGCCCAAACTACCGGTGGTTAGGGCTGCAGGGTGAGGAACCTCCTGACAATTCGTGCCGTGCCAAGAATTACCGCCTTCTGTATCAGGCCCTTGATCCAACCGCCTAGCGAGAGTCTCTCAAGATGTTGGTCAAGACTCTTCGCTATTAGACCATTCACAGACACCACTATCGGGACAATAACAGTCGAGTCCACATCCCACATGGCGGTAACCTCGTGAGCCAAGTCAAGGTACTTGCTGAGCTTGTCTTTCTCAGCTTTCACGAGGTTCGCGTCATGGGGGATGGTGACATCGACTATCATTACCCGGCGTTGGGTCCGGTCTATTAGCACGATATCAGGCTTATTGGCTGCAATAAACCTGTCCGTGATTATAGAGCGGTCCCAGTAGAGCAAGGCACGACCATTCTCAAGAACTGGCGCTGGTGTGTATTTATAATACGGCACTTCAGTCTCAACAAGGGCGTATCGGAGAGCAAGTTGCTGGTGAATGATCCTGGCTACTTGGTTATGCCTGTGCAAATACTCATTGTTAGCAAGATGCGAACAACCAGAGACTACATATCGGAGGCTCTCCCCAGGGCGGTGGCATGCCCGACAGATGTCGACGGTTCCGTCCTTTATGATGTATTTTCTGTAGTTGTTCGTCTTGATAACCTCATCTGCAATTGCACAGGCAAACCCCTCGGTTTCTCCAAAGAGGTCCCCAAAGCGTAGCCAGTTCACTGACGCCAGCTGGTTCACATCAGACCCAGTGAGGGAATAGTAGAACCGGCCGTGCAACTCCTTGCTCTTCTATACGTCCTTTCGGTCATCAGTGCTTAGCACCGATGGTTTGCGCCAGTTCTTATTCGCCATGGAGAGAGGCGTGAGGCCTTTATCAACTGCTACTACCTCTCGGTGCACACCATTCTCGTTGTTACGGAAATACTCCCTGAGCAGTTGACGAACCTTTCTGTCCAGAGCGTCTAACTCAGTTTGAGTCCATCTTAGTATGCCAAAGGAGTATATCAGTAGAGGCATCACCCATCCGTTGAAAGCACGCGTTTTATTGCCTCCTGACAAAAGGCTGTTAAGAACCTTTGTCAGACGCCAATAAAAGCGCTCCTTCAGAGACTTCTTGATATCAACTTCCGATATACCCAGAGACTGTGACATACCAAGGTACTTGTAGGTCTCGATCTCGGAGAGGGATTTGATCATTATTGTCTCTGAAAGTTGTAAATTTTCAGAGTTTACAACTTTCCCTCGCTGTACATGCATGACCGCACATTTATCCACACCGAACTCCATCTTGATAGCATTGCTAAAAACCTCTGTTGTATTTAATATTTCTATTAGATCTTGGCGATTATGTGCAAATAATTTAAGGTCATCCGATAGCCTAATCCTGACTCCTTCAGCAACGTGCTGAGAGGGTTCAGAGCCAGGCAAAACCACAAAGGACTCAGACTGTCGCCCTGGAAGATGCTGCGCTCAATCCTAATCAAGTCCTGCGGGCCAGAGGGGCCCGATGCATCGCCTGGTTGACAAAGGAGTGGCCCACTGGCTCATACACGTGCATAGAAAAGATTTTAGGCCTGCATTTATTTTATACAAATCTAAAATCCTCTCCAGCCATGAATGAGGCACCGAGTCATAAGCCTTTTTGTAGTCAATCCAAGCAGTGCAGAGGGCCCCTCTCCTCTGCCGGACTTGTTGACTAATGGTCATGTTTATGAGGAGAAGCTCCTCATAGACATGAGGAGCTAGACTTTCCGAGTACATTTTATAAGTTAGTCGTCTATAACTTTTTAGTTTGTACTTAGTACTCAACTCTTATAGTTTTCCTTTAAACTTCGTTATATATACTACTGTTGTAATTTTTTTCACGTGTCCATATAACCGTTTACCAGATAGAGGGGGGTTACTCTAACAAAAACTTACAGGCTCCACCCCATACTTCAATGCAATAACCCAAGAGTGACTGTGCTAACGCGTAATAAATAGATTTTAAAGACTCAAAATCAGTGATGTGTCTAAGCCTACATAAGGCCCATATTAGTTTCCTGATACGTAATTTAGTAGACTCAATATGATTTCGCCAACAAATTTTATCATCGATGATAACACCAAGATACTCTTATACTCATGCACCTTAGATATTTCAACACAATCACAATCTGGAAGCTAGAAACATGTATGAATTTTTAGAGTTACTTCACTTTTTTTTGACCTAATCAAGGAAAATTGCAGGAACTTTGTTTTGGAAATGTTTAAAGTAAGAAAATTTGAGGCTAGCCAAATACTAACTTTACGTAGTCCATGTTCAGCAGCACACTTGGCTTCGTCCCAAGTAGGCCCATCAAATATCAAGGCAGTATCATCTGCGTACGAAAATATTTTACAATTTGATATATTTTGCTGGTATAAATCATTAATATATATTAAGAAAAGGCTCGGACCGAGAATACTACTTTGCAGCACACCAAAAGTCACTGATATCTCTGGACTGACATAATCCCTAATTTTAACTTGTTGTTTGCGATCCATTAGAAAATCCTCGTATATTTTTGAAACTTCACCTCGGATGCCAATCTTGTTAAGCTTTTTGACAAGTTTGGGGACCTGTTTCGGTCCCCAAATCGGTCGGTCGTATCGAACGCTTTGGCCAAATCCAAAAAAACACCAATACATTTTCTTTTAGATTCAATTTTGTTTACCACATGATCAACTAATTCTGTATTTTACTTTGCCTGAATCCAAACTGGTTTTCTGATAATATTTTATTATTTTCTAAAAAACTAATCAATCTATTGTTAAGCACTTTCTCTAGAACTTTAGATAATGAGGTGTATAACACAGATATTGGTCGATAATTAGACACTTTTTTTCGGTCCCCACCCTTGTATACTGGTGTAATAAGAGATTTTTTAAAACTAGGAAAAACACCCTCTGTGAGACACATATTAATCAGCTTTGTGAGCGGAGTAATTAAAACGCGTTTCGCATATTTAAGTAATTTTGATTAAATCGTATCCAGTAGCACAATTATCTTTGAGACCAGATACTACAGAATTAATCTCTGATTCGTCCGCATGTAGCAAAACCATAGAGTTTACTAATGAGGAACCAAGATTCAAGCAACTATCATCCCCAAGATAATTATTTGAATCTTTAATAGAATCAGCTAACTGTTTGCCAATGTTCGCAAAATATTTATTTATTTCTGAAACTATAAGAATTACCTCGTCAGCCTCACCAGCCACGCTACTGATTAGTTCATCAGCCGGATTTTTAATATTTAAACAGCCAAGTATGGATTTTATCGTACTCCATTTCTCTTTATTTCTCGTAGCATTATTTAATAGTGAAGTTTCATATAGCCGTTTTTGTTTCTTTATTATTGAGTTACAATAATTACGATAACGTTTATATGAAACTTCTGCTATATAATTTAGAGGATCATTTTCAGTTTTTTGTAAGGCTCATCTCGATTCCTAATGCAGCGAAGCAATCCAGGAGTTATCCATGGCTTCAGAATTTTCCTTCGACATGCAACACTGTTTATTTTTGTGTTAGCCTTTATTGTTTTGGTAAGCAAATTGACAAAAGAAGCTGCAGCCTCATTGGCATCAACATGACTATCGATGAAGGAGAAATCAGTCCCTTCTAAGTGTTTTAAAGTTGCAGCGAAATTATATTTGGTTTTAAAGACAAATCCAATAGTACCATACTTTGATCCGTGATTGTGGAGTCTATAACAAAAACAGATCCTGATAAATTGGTTTTTAACATAACGTGATCTAAACAGTTATTTATTCTTGTAGGCAAGGTATGGACCGGCAACATTCCAAGCTGTGCAATAGTATTTAGATATGATTCGCTATTTCTATCTATGTTATGCTGTTTGATATCAATATTAATATCACCTATAAGTACTAAACTATAGCTAGATTTTTTGATAGAGCCTACGATATTTTCCAAGGACATTAGAAATGAGTCTGTATTATAACGGTAAGGTGAACGGTATGTAGCCAGTATGAATATATCAGGTACAACATTTAATAACAAGAAATTAGCACCAGTTTCAAAAGGTTCGTCAACACAGCACCTAATGCTTTCCTTCACATACATAACTACACCGTCATTTTGATTATAAGTTTTATGGGTATGATAGGAAATGTAGCCGTCAACCGCAGGTATAGGCTTGTGTTCGTTTAACCAGCACTCAGTAAGTACAAGAATATCAATTTCGAAAGTGAATCTAAATATGTGCGCAATGAAGCTATCTAGATTTTTGTAAATGCTCCGTATGTGTTGGGTTATAATTTTTAGTGAGGGCTTAGTGTCAATTAAAGAGCAGCATGTTTCGGTACTACAACTTACTGCAGTAGCTACAGAAATTTTATCAAAATCAGAGAAAATGCTCGAGTTTACGTCATCCATTTTTTAATCGAAAAATTCCTTTGTCACAAAAAAATTGAGTTGTATTTCTAATGCTACTACAAAAGTAAAAGTAATTCTGCATTCCCACAAAGCCTCGCAGTAACAGAAAAGGAACAAAAATGTATATTGTTTGTTTGTCAGTGATCTCACACACGTAGGAATAATAATCATCATGTGTTAAATGAATAAACATGTAAATAAGTGCAAATTAGATAGTGCAAAAAGAATAGGTAAGTATATAGACAATATTACATTTCTATATTAACTTCGGTGCCAAATTTTAAGACTTTCTAGGAGATCACCGTTTGGCACCGACTTCAATATAGAGTTGGGTCGACAATGTGATTCGACTATCCACGCTCACTGGTCGAGCTATCGCCAAGGGGGGAATTGTCCACAGGACAATCCCCCAGACGGAAGAGCCTAACGGCGCGGTGCACGGGGTCAACCGTGCACGCAGGCCTCCACAACCAATAGTATTTTACCTCAATTATGTAATACATTTCAGTTTTACATTAAACATATTACAACTTAAAGCCGCTCATTAAAAATAAACACACAGCGCTGTATGATTCTGCGTCACGAGGAGTGTAACCGAGTTTGGTCGGATTGAGAAGGGTAAATGTTTCCCACAACGCGCCCGACAGCGACTTTGTTAGCACACACTCGCGAATGAAGAAAAATGCCTTAGCTTAAGCCTTTCCACTCGCCGGGCGTGGAATTGTAAATAGAGATTTATTATAACGGGACAGCGCAGCTCCTTGACACCCTCGTAGGCGGGCGGCCGCTGGGCGGGCGCTTGTCGCCTTGTCTCTTCTGCTTGCTATTTTGTGACGAGCTAACATGTATTTCTACTACTATCCATGTACCAAATTCATGTTCTAAATATAATCACAAACTATAATTTATTTTGCGTTCATAACTTCAAAACTTATACGTGCCGCTGTTGGGCCCGAATCTCACCTTAGACGAGGATAACTGGCAAAGTACATACGCTGACCAGACGAGTCAATTAATTGTTTTGTTTCATGATTTTCACCTCGTAGCAGAGGTATAATTGAGATAAACTACTTTAGTTCTTAAGAGAAGGTTCTCATCTCTTAAGGGAATAATGTGGGTAGCGACATATCTATTCTGAATCTATCACCGCACGCACAAATTTGTCTACCAATTCACAACCTGCATGAGTCAATTAGGAAATGTGGTTCGGTCGGGTCTTACAGTAATGTTGGTACTCATAAGTAGTCGTGTCTGTTGTGTTCACAGAACGTCCTTATGTGTTTTGTGGTTGTGTTGTTGTTAATATCAAATGATTTTTTCTTAAAGTACTTATTAGTTACTTTCTTTTGGTACATAAACAACGCTGTATTAAATCTGGATTAAGTATGTTCTTCAACATCAAATAAATTGTTATAATGTTTCTATGTCGTTGGTTTCCCTAAATAAATAGCAACGAGAAGTAATATCCACGGAGTAATGGTTAAGATCCTTATTTGAACATCTTCACAGAGCGATCTTAAGGGCCCACTATCCGCGCGAGCCCGAGCTAGTTTAGGTAAATTTCTCTAGTCTCTGTTTGTGTGCGTCGCTCACGCACACAAGCGCACTCGGTCGCGCAATCGGTACGGCCGCCTAGCAAAATATCGTAGATGTTAATTTTGAATTTAATACGTGTTTATTATTTACTGTGTTATACTATAGTAAATACAGGGATGTGTTTGATCAACTTTTATTTTTACAAGCTTTTATTTAGCTTGCACTGTATGTATGTATGTAGATTTGACCACTTCTCGGTTTTCGATTGGGCTGAAATTTTGCACATAATAATATGTATATCGTGACAATGCAATGTTATGATAACATGGAGCTGATCTGATGAAGGAACTGGACGGTGGCCATAGGAACTCCGTAATAAAACGACGCAACCCCATCGAGTTTGGGCTCGTTTGATTCATATTGACGAGTACTTTGGTCCTATTTGTTAACCAGGGTCTGATGCTGGAGCTGCGAGGTGGCCATAGGACCTCCGCAATAAAACGACATAACCCTATCGAGTTTGGGCTCGTTTGATTCGTAATGACGAGTACTTTGGTCCTATATGGTAACCAGGGTCTGATGCTGGAGCTGGAAGGTGGCCATAGGACCTCCGCAATAAAACGACATAACCCTATCGAGTTTGGGCTCGTTTGATTCGTAATGACGAGGACTTTGGTTCTATATGGTAACCAGGGTCTGATGCTGGAGCTGGAAGGTGGCCATAGGAACTCCGCAATAAAACGACACAACCCCATTGAGTTTGTACTCATTTGATTCGTATTGACGAGTACTTTGGTCCTATATGGTAACCAGGGTCTGATGCTGGAGCTGGAATGTGGCCTTAGGACCTCCGCAATAAAACGACATAACCCTATCGAGTTTGGGCTCGTTTGATTCGTAATGACGAGTACTTTGGTCCTATATGGTAACCAGGGTCTGATGCTGGAGCTGGAAGGTGGCCATAGGACCTCCTCAATAAAACGACATAACCCTATCGAGTTTGGGCTTGTTTGATTCGTAATGACGAGGACTTTGGTTCTATATAGTAACCAGGGTCTGATGCTGGAGCTGGAATGTGGCCATAGGACCTCCGCAATAAAAGGACATAACCCTATCGAGTTTGGGCTCGTTTGATTCGTAATGACGAGGACTTTGGTCCTATATGGTAACCAGGGTCTGATGCTGGAGCTGGAAGGTGGCCATAGGAACTCCGCAATAAAACGACACAACCCCATCGAGTTTGGGCTCGTTTGATTCGTATTGACGAGTACTTTGATCTTATATGGTAACCAGGGTGTGATGCTGGAACTGGAAGGTGGCCATAGGAACTCCGCAATAAAACGACACAAGCCCATCGAGTTTTGGGCTCGTTTGTTTCGTAATGACAAGTACTTTGGTCGAGTTTCGTAATGGCGGCCATGCGGTTACAAAATGATAAAATATAAAATAATAGTAAAAAGATTTAAAAAAAAGTCGCCCCACACTAGGATTTTATTTTAAAGCCCTAATAAGACGAAAATAAATTTTAATTTATTACATGATACGTCTTCTAATATATAAAATTCTCGTGTCACAGTGTTTGTTACCAAACTCCTCCGAAACGGCTTGACTGATCTTTATTAAATTTTTTGTGCACATTCGGTAGATCTGAGAATAGGTCGTAAATTATTTTTTATATTATGGTGAAACGTAGTTCGCCGGCACAGCTAGTTTTTAATAAAATATAAAAGCTTGTCGCAAGATTTACCCATTTTATAAAAAACAAATATTTTTTTCTTAGAATTACCAATATTTATTTATTTAAGGCTTGCCAAGTAAATACATACGGGCAAGGTACTTAAACAGTTTTTTTATGGAGGGCCTGGCAAATGACCTCCTCCCGCCTGATGTTAAATGGTGAAAGAGGCCCAAATGAGTTGACAGATAGAGGAGGGAGGACATCCACTATCCAACCTGCCCGCCCTTTGCCGGCCTAAAAGATGTTTTTCACACCTCTTTTGAAGGAACCCATGTTGTAGGATGGAGGAAACACGTGCGCAGGTAGAGAATTCCAAGTGTGGGATGAACGACAGAAGACTTACCGGAGGGAGACTCTGTACCAAGGTCGTGTACTTGGGTACCTCCGTCTTACCTATTTCTGCCGCAAAGCAGAAGTGCTTGCATTGCTGTGTTCCGGTTTGAAGGGTAAGATATGGCACTGAAATTACTGGGTACCGTGACTTAACATCTTAAGTCACAAGTTGGCAACGTACACTGTGGCCCTTGTGGGTGTAATATGCATTTAAATTTCAGTGTGTATGACAATGCTGTACAAAACGTTATTTATTACAAAAAAATAAATATAATAATCAAGTTAAATTGTTTTATTGTTTATCCTAATTCTCGGGACAAGCTTTTATATTTTTATAAGAAAATATATCTTGTAATAAATTAAAGTTTATTTTCCGCTTTTAAGGCATTATAATATAAGCTTGTTTTTAAAAAAACTTTTTTTAAACTAATTACTCAAATAATACGAAATATTTTAATGACTACCGAGTTCTTTATTGTTAGTTGTATCTACAAATTATTTTATATAAAATACATAATATTTTAGTAATAAACAAATATGAAATGAATATTTTCTTGTTCTTTTACGTGCACTTTTTAGTGCATTGAAGCCATTCGCTAGATTGTAATAAAAAAATAAATTAAAGTTTATTTTCTTTTTTTTAGGACATTAAAATAAAAGCTTGTTTTTAAAAATCTTTTGTGATAGCGGCCATCTTGTTTTAGTTTATTTCATGGTGTACTGTATTTTACGAACTTTCATTTGATACCCCATATACAGACCCATATTGTGGGGATTGTACATAAAAATAATCTGTCAATTTGTGACGGCGGCCATCTTGTATTAGATTGTCTTTCAGAATATACTATATTCTACAATTCATTCTACAATTCAAGCTCTTTCATTTGACACCTAAATTGAGGAAGGTCGCACAAAAGAAATTGATGGGGTTGCGTATGGATATTATCTAGGCTAGGCTCAAAGTACTCATCAAGAAAAATCATATAGGACCAAAGTACTCGTCAATACGAATCAAACAAGCCCAAACTCGATGGGGTTGCATCGTTTTATTACGGAGTTCCTTTGGCCACCTTCCAACTCCAGCATCAGACCCTGGTTACCATATAGGACCAAAGTACTCGTCAATACGAATCAAACGAGCCCAAACTCGATGGGATTATGTCGTTTCATTGCGGAGTTCCTATGGCTACCTTCCAGCTCCAGCATCAGACCCTGGTTACCATGTAGGACCAAAGTACTCGTCAATACGAATCAAACAAACCCAAACTTGATGGGGTTGTGTCGTTTTATTGCGGAGTTCCTATGGCCAGCTTCCAGTTCCAGTATCAGACCCTGGTTACCACATAGGACCAAAGTACTCGTCAATACGAATCAAACAAGCCCAAACTCGATGGGATTGTGTCGTTTTATTGCGGAGTTCCTTTGGCTATCTTCCAGCTCCAGCATCAGACCCTGGTTACCATGTAAGACCAAAGTACTCGTCAATACGAATCAAACGAGCCCAAACTTGATGGGGTTGTGTCGTTTTATTGCGGAGTTCCTATGGCTACCTTCCAGCTCCAGCATCAGACCCTGGTTACCATATAGGTCCAAAGTACTCGTCAATACAATTCAAACGAGCCCAAACTCGATGGGGTTGCGTTGTTTGATTGCGGAGTTCCTATGGCCACCTTCCAGTTCCAGGATCAGACCCTGGTTACCATATAGGACCAAAGTGCTCGTCAATACAATTTAAACGAGCCCAAACACAATGGGGTTGCGTTGTTTGATTGCGGAGTTCCTATGGCTACCTTCCAGCTCCAGCATCAGACCCTGGTTACCACATAGGACCAAAGTACTCGTCAATACGAATCAAACGAGCCCAAACTCGATGGGATTGTGTCGTTTTATTGCGGAGTTCCTATGGCTACCTTCCAGCTCCAGCATCAGACCCTGGTTACCATGTAGGACTAAAGTACTCGTCAATACGAATCAAACGAGCTCAAACTCGATGGGGCTATGTCGTTTTATTGCGGAGTTCCTGTGGCCACCTTTCAGCTCCAACATCAGATCAGCTCCATGTCGTCATCATAATATATTTATACATATGCATGCAAAATTTCAGCTTAATCGGAAACCGGGAAGTGAGTCAAATTTAACTCGCAAGATTAGACCCGAACATGCAAAAGATAAATAAAAGCTTGTAAAAAGGTTGAAGGTTTTTCGTACGGCAGCCACAAATAATAAAATTGTTAGTTATCAACTTCTCTGATTACTCCGTAGGACTTCGCGTCGTATACATACACAAATAATTACGTAACCGGGAGCTAGCTCAAAGCGACGTGCTCTCACTTCGAGTCTTGATTGCACACTGAATTTCGACGTGCCCGAGCCAAGTATTTGTAAGAAAATCGATAAATGTATGTTAAAAAATTCATATAAAAATCAATGTACGATAATTTAAAAAAAAACCACGGTGTCAGTGTTATGCTTACCTTTGTTCTATATATTTGTTAAACTAAAATATAATAGAGTTAATTAATGAAGCTAAAAATCACGAACGGTATGTGGGTGTAACCTAAATTGTAAGTAAAATGGATGCTATTTTTTAACGAAATGGTATGTAAATTTGAAAAATGGTGACGGTGATTGTGTAAACAAATAATTTAAGAATTTAAATTTATTTTTTCCCGGTCAGTTAACTGGAACGTTAACGTAAAATATCAAAAACGCCGACGGCCTTTTTGCTATTTTTCGCGCCATGGGCCCTTAAATAGAAAACTGTGGAAAGTACTGAACTGGCCTATTCAAGATATACCAGTTATGATTGGTATTAAGTAGTTTAGTTGATAAATGCAATTTAGGTGCGTATACATAGTTGTTGTAACATTATGAAATGTGTCCGTTCTAAAAGTTGAACTTAATCCTACTCTAAATTGTGTGCAGGCATAGGTGTAGGGTTAAGTTTTTTTTAAAAAACGAAGGCCCGGCTCAGATTTACCTGGGTCGAGCCTGACTAAAGTCTCACAGTTACTGACGCGGCATGGTTATTTCAATGGCTGTTTAGGATGACACTGAAGACCTGCATCACGCACTGTGGGAGTGTAGGCTGTACAGTGAGGCGCTTAGGGACTTGGTCGAAAAGGTGAAAGCGCTTGAGACCGATTTATTACTGCGATCTCGTGGGAACGGAGGCGAATTTCCAGCGGCTGCGGGACTTTGCGCGACGATGGTACGATCCGGTTGGTGATTTTGTAACTCGTCGATTGTTCGGCAATCGTTATAAACTGGGTGACTTAGTAAAGAAAAGCGGAATTATGTTCATTAGCTATACCTACGTATTTGTTGATTTATTCAACATGTAGGGACACATGCTAATTTTATAATAACTGTAATTTGTTAATGATTTCATGTAAAATATAACGGTTTTACACAACAATAAAACCGATATTATGTGCCGAGAAGGAAAACATACAGCATTGTCTATTAAGAAAGCAGTGTGTACTTATCTGTGTCTATGGTCTACATTTCCGGTTGTTAAGTTCCGAGGTTTGCTAGTAGGTGGCGACACTATGACAGCCAGTAAGAGCGCGGTAATCGCGCCATCTTTGAAGTTCATAGTCTTCACCAGGAAGGACTTCCTACAATGCTGTATGTTTTCCTTCTCGGCACATAATATCGGTTTTATTGTTGTGTAAAACCTTTATATTGATGTGCCTCCGGAAAACATACAGCATTGTCTATGAAGAAGTGTTTGTTATCTGCTGGTGATATTAAAATAGAATTATAACACAACGCTATGATGAAAAGTAATAATTTATTATAGAACTTAAATCAATGAATGCATTTGTATACTCATACATAAACTTTACAGAAATTAAATATTATGATGTTAACATAAACTGTAGCATTAATTATACAATTAACATATAATTTGTTAGTTAATCAAATTATGTTGGAGTAAATGTATGAAAGAATGAATTATGGTTTTCTTTAGGAAATTCTACCATTTGAAAGTAATGATTAAAAAGGTATTTGACGATTTCCAGTTTTCTCGAGATAGTATGTTGTCGATATGGTCATTGTCTAACCATCTCAATGATGCTACTGCCGATCTACAACTGCCCAGAGGTGCATCAATGCCACTATCTTTCAGTACCGAACGTACCCAATTCGCAATGACAGTACGAGATGCTGCTTTTTCGGGACCACAAACTGTGACAAAAAGATTGTTTAATTCTTGTGCCTTTGTTCTTCTGGGGGAACTTTTCTTTATATATGTTCGTATTAATGTTACTGGGCATATGTTTTGGTCCTCATGCTTTGAGAGCATCCAAGCGGATTGAGAATCGGTATCAGTTTTAGAACGGAAGAATGGTATCAAGACGATATTGTTACCGTTATCAAAAAAAGTCTAGAGATTTTAAGTAAGGTAAGATCATGGACTCTGCGTCCAGACGCTAACAGCAATACTATCGCTGTTTTTCGAGCTGCTTCGAAGAGCGAGTTTTTAGAGGGATTACTTGACAGTCAGTTTAGGACTGTGTTTGGGTCTCATGTAAATGCTGTTTTAACCAATTTTGGTTACGCTATTCCTATAGCTTTTAGAGTATGTTTTCTGATAAATTTTGAGAATGATTGTTTTTCCGCATGAGGGCCACAGAAAGTAAGAACAGCTGATTTGTGCATAAGTATCGTACTATAAGATAAATTATATTTTAAGAAAAGATTTATTAAGAATTTTGCAATATCAGCAGGATGCAGAGATCTTGGGTTTAATCCACAAGTAGCGCACCAAGCGAGCCATCGTCTAATTGCGGTCAGTACGTCTATAAAGTGGATTGACGCCAACTATTTTTTAATAGTTGTTTTTCCTCTAATGACCACATTTTGTTCGCCCCGCCCCCAATTTTCCAGACTTTCAAGGCTAGTGTCTGTACTTGCGGTGGAGGCTGTGATGTTGTTATGTCTATGAGATACTCCGACAGAGTCAGAATCGAGTGTGGGTGATCTAGAGCCCGAGATTATAGATCCTGTAACCAAAATGCTTTAGGCCACTCCGGAGCCACCATCAGGTAAATTTCCGTTGCACTGTTAAGATGGGCTAGTACCCTGGATAGGAGGCTGGGAACACCCACGCCAGCTTGTATCTCCAGGGTCTGCTGAAGCTGTCTATATAACCTGCTGATCGATCTCTGTAGTTTATCGATACATAGTTCCGAACTACAGCTGCCAGCTGTATCCCTAGATGACCCCATTTCTGAAAGATTTCCGTCGTCGCTTGGGGTAAGAAGTGCCATTCTGAGGGTTGTTTTCCTCTTGATAACCTGTCTGCTATTGTATTGTATCTTCCTGGGAGGTAGAATGCAGAGAGACTTATGTTTAGTTTGTCCGTTAAATGTAGGAGTTGAAATGTTAAATTAATTAAACGATTGACTTAGTGCCTCCCTCTTTGTGAACATATGCTGTCAAAGTTTGATTGTCGGATTGGATCAGCACATGTGCGTTTTTCAACCGATGCGAATCCATCTTGATGGCTTCTATCACTATGAATAGCTCCTTTTTGTTGTTGTGCCATTTTTTCTGTTGGTTTGACCATTTTCCCGAAAGTAATTTTCCCCTTAAATGGGCACCCCAACCCCAATTCAAAGCGTCCGGCGTCAGGAAATCGGTAACTGGCTTTTTGTGTATTGGTACCGAATGGTATGAGGCTCCGCGCCACCATGCCAACTCTTGACTCGCAAGACGGTGAATCACCAATATGTGACGGGGTTGTTTCTTGTTGCAATGTCGTAAGAACATTGAATGTGGCAACAATGTAGCCTGCCCCGGGGTATTACGAAATTTGCAAAATTCAACTGTCCTAGGATACTCTGTAACCGGCAAAGTCTGATTTCTTTATTTTCAAGATGTACTTTAGAGTGTTGTTCAGACTGTTTATTTTCTTTTCTGGAAGAGACATGATGTTCGAATGCCCAAGTACTCCAAGTCTTGTGTTGGTGTTAGGACCGATTTCTGATAATTGGTTTGCCAACCTAGGTGCTCCTCCAGGCGAATATTAACCACTGCGCCGCGGCACAGGACCTCTTGTGTCAGACCGCGGTGCAGTGGGGTGTGGGGTTGGCGATTGTGTCGGAGCCGTATTACGTTCCGCCGCAGTCGCCCAACTGGCTGGTGGCGGCGGACGGTACCGCCGCCTTAATGCGGGTGGCGCGTGGCACAGCCCCCTCTCTCATTTTAAGAGAGAGAGGTACTGGCTACGTGGCCGCCATGTGGGGGGGAATGTTGGTCGTATCG
This sequence comes from Schoenobius gigantellus, assembly GCA_963935595.1. Lineage (NCBI taxonomy): Eukaryota > Metazoa > Arthropoda > Insecta > Lepidoptera > Crambidae > Schoenobius > Schoenobius gigantellus. Next base: position 38,687,914 of record OZ012541.1, on the reverse strand, counting down.
ACCTACTTCTCCCCCAATCGCAGCCGGGCGGACTTCGCCGTCTTCCTGGCTGCGTTGGAAGGGGTCGTCCGGAGGACGGCCCCGGTACCGGTGCTGATCGCGGGGGACCTCAACGCGTGGTCTACAGCGTGGGGGTCCTGCAGAACCAGTCCGAGGGGTGGAGATTTGGAGTCCTGGGTTCTGTCCCTGGGGCTCCAGATCTTGAATAGGGGCTCCACCCCTACCTGCGTCCGGGTGCAAGGCACGTCCATAGTGGACGTGACCTTCGCTACCCCCTCACTAGCCCGTCGAATTAACGACTGGCGTGTAGAGGAAGAAGTGGAGACCCTGTCGGACCATCTATATGTCCGATATGAGGTCTCCGCGGCATCCCAAGGAGCCCTGAGCCGCAGGGGCTCTGCGGTGAGCGCCTTTCCAAGGTGGGCGCTCACCAAGCTCCGCCCGGATGTGGCGGAGGAGGCAGCGATGGTGCGGGCGTGGGCAGAAGTACCGCCCCACCTTGCCGGGGATGTCGACGGCATGGTGGAGCTCTTCGCAGACGATATGAAGGTCGTCTGCCAAGCCGCCATGCCAAGGGCGCAGGCCTGCCCCGAAAGGGGGCAGGTATACTGGTGGACGCAGGAGATTGCGGACTTGCGGACCACCAGTATGAGGGCCAGGCGCGCCTACGTGCGCTGTCGTAGGCGTGCCAGAACTACACCTGACGAGGAAGCTGAACTTCGTCGGGTGTATGCGGCAGCCAAGAAGGCCCTGCGGAACGAAATCTGCAGGGCCAAGGAGGAGTCCAGGGAGCAGTTTATACGGCTCCTGGACGACGATCCGTGGGGGCGTCCATACCGGTTGGTGAGGGGGAAATTTAAAGCTTCCGCTCCCTCTACCTCCGCTATGGACAGCGGGCTGCTGGACCGGGTGCTGAGGACTCTGTTCCCCGATCCCGGTCCGTTCCAGCCCCCCAGAATGGTCCCCCCGGATGCTCCTCCGGAGGAAGTGGCTGTCGCTATCCCTCCCGTGTCGAACGTGGAATTTGACACGGTGAGGGAACGGCTCCGGCGCAAAAAGAAGGCGCCGGGACCGGACGGTGTCCCAAGCAGGGTTCTGGCCCTCGCCCTGGGACACCTCGAGGAGCGGTTCCGAGGGGTGCTTGACCTATGCATCGCCTCGGGCCGCTTCCCCAGTCGATGGAAAGTGGGTAGGCTCTGCCTGTTAAGGAAGGAGAGCCGCCCCGCAGATTCCCCGACTGGGTATCGGCCGGTGGTGCTGCTCGACGAGGCCGGGAAGTTTTTCGAGAAGATTCTCGCTTCCCGCATCGTCGAGCACCTAGAGGACCGGGGGCCGGATTTGGCTAACAACCAGTTCGGCTTCCGCACCGGCCAGTCCACGATGGATGCGGTGGCCCTCCTTAAGGGGTGGACGGAGGAGGCCACAGCTCGTGGGGAGACTGTTGTTGCGGTGTCTCTTGACATCCGCAATGCTTTCAACAGCCTGCCCCACGAGTGCATAAAGGAGGCACTCCGCTTCCACCGGGTGCCTCCGTACCTCCGCGCCCTCGTGGAGGACTATCTACAAGGCAGGTCCATCCTCTACGAGGGGCCGGACGGGTGCGTCCATACGTGGGCAATGGCGGCAGGTGTGCCCCAGGGTTCCGTACTAGGTCCTCTACTATGGAACCTGGGGTACAACTGGGTCCTGCGAGGCGACCTCCTTCCACGAATGGAGGTCGTCTGCTTCGCCGACGACACGCTTGTCGCGGCGAGAGCAAAAACGGGGGAGGAGGCGGCCCACCTTGTGTCGGTCGGCGCATCACTCGTCGTTCGACGCATCCGCCTCCTAGGCCTGGACGTCGCCCTTGATAAAACGAGGGCCATGATGTTCCACGCCTCTCGTCGCAGGATCCCACCGGGGCTCCGAGTCCGAGTGGAGGGGGTCCGCATACCGGTCGAGGCACACCTTAAGTACCTCGGCCTGGTTTTGGATCCCCGATGGAGCTTTGAGGAGCACTTCAAGCTCCTCACTCCACGGCTATGTGCCGCCGCAGCCGCACTCGGACGGGTCCTCCCTAATGTAGGAGGACCAGGATCGGCGTGCCGTCGACTGTATCACGGGGTGATACGGTCGATGGCACTCTACGGAGCCCCGGTATGGGCGGAGTGCCTATCCCCCCGAACGATGGCCCTCTTGCGACGGCCGCAGAGGGTCATAGCAACCCGGGCCGTGCGAGCTTATCGCACGGTCAGCCACGGCGCAGCCTGCGTTCTTGCGGGCCAAACGCCGTGGGATGTCGATGCACGCGTACATGCAGAGGTGTATCGACATCGGGTTGCCGTTAGAGAACGGGGGGGACGATCCGCTCCCGAGGAAGTGGAGCGGGTTCGTACCCAAGCGCAGAGGGAGGCTCTGCGTCAATGGGGTGAGGCACTCGCCTTCCCAGCTGCTGGCCACCGGACGATCGAAGCGATACGTCCGGTGTTGGAGGAGTGGGTAGGGCGCCGGCAGGGCAGTCTCTCGTTCCGCATGGTGCAGGTATTGACCGGACATGGCTGTTTCGGTCACTACTTGCACCGGGTCGCGCGTCGGGAGGAAACGCCGCAGTGTCATCACTGCGACGCTCCCGACGATACTGCCGAGCACACTGTATTGGTGTGCCCGGCCTGGCGACGCCAGCGCAGCGAACTCAACGCTGCGCTGGGAGGCGGAGACCTCTCGCTGCCGAGCATGGTCGTGGCCATGCTCCGCGGCGAGGCGGAATGGGGGGCTGTCGCCTCCTTCTGCGAGGACGTCATCTCGCAGAAGGAGGCCGCGGAGAGGGAGCGGGAGAATGATCCTCAAGCCGCTCCCATCCGCCGCAGACGGACAGGCAGGCGAAGGCGGGCATTCGCGCAAGCAATGCCCGTCTAATGACCCTGCCGTGGGGGCCTGCGTGCACGGATGGCCCCGTGTACGCCGCCGTAAGGCTCTCCGTCTGGGGATTACCCTGGTGTTCTCGGGCAATCCCCCCTTGGCGATAGCCCGACCAGCTAGGTCGGGCTAGCCCGGACGCGTTGGTAGTGGTAGTCGCAGTGTGGACCCTACCACGCGCGTCCAAAAGGGCAGGAAGAACACCGAGGGGTTTAGTGGGTAGGCCTGGCACTCTGCCGGGAGAGCCCCACACACGCTCGTCGTCTAGCCAATGGCGAGTACGGTGCGGTCACGCATTCCCCTCGAAAAAAAAAAAAAAAAAAAAAAAAAGGTGTTCCAAGTGTCTCACGGCTTCCGCAGCCTGAAGACTTAACTTGGACTGGTCCTGATGGACAATTAGGAAGTCGTCTAGATAGACTAGAACCCGACATCCATTTGCACGCAAGGTCTCCGTGACCCAGCATGTTACAGCTTAAAATAAGTGGGGAGCTGAAACCAGGCCTATTTTTTTTTTATTGCTAAAGGTGGCAGACGAGCAAGTGGCCCACCTGATGGTAAGTGGTAACCACCGCTCATGGACATCTGCAATGCCAGGGGCAAAGCTCAGTTGCTGCCTACCCGGAGAGAAGTGCTCTTTTTAAACCTCGTTTGAAGTTGGACATATCGTAGCGCTCAGGAAACACCGCAGCTGGGAGCTCGTTCCAGAGTCTGCACGTACGTGGAAGAAATGAACGCTGAAACCGGACTGTGCTAGACGAGATCGGTTCAAGGTGGTACGGATGAACTCTATTGCGGTGGCGGGTGGTGCGATGATAAAAAGGTGACGAGGGCACCATTGCAAACAGTTCCTCGGAGCACTCTCCGTTAAAGAGCCGATAGAGCACGCAAAGAGAACCAAAGTCTCTCCTTTGCTCCAGCGTCTCCATTGAGGTCGTGATATTGGGATCACCGACGATGCGGAATGCACGCCTTTGCAGGGAGTCAAGAGGGTCGAGTTGATATTTCGGAGCTCCTGCCCAGAGGTGCGAGCAGTACTCCATATGCGGCCGTATTTGTGCTTTATAAAGCATCAGCCGCTGGCTAGGAGTGAAGTACTGCTTGGCTCTGTTCAGGACGCCCAGTTTTTTGCTCGCCAATTTGGCTTTGTCCTCCAAATGACTCCCAAACTGCACTTTGGCCGAAATTTCCACACCGAGGATCCTAATACCACCGGACATACGAAGAGTAACTCCCTGGAACTGAGGCACTACGATAAATGGGTCCTTCTTCGCAGTGAATGCGCAAACTTGTGTCTTCGTGGGGTTGAACTTAACTAAGTTCTTTGCACCCCATTCGGAGACTCGCCCTAGAGAGTCTTCGACTTCAGACACAAGTTGTGACCGCCTTTCTTGCAACGAAATCCGAGGGACATTCTGGTGGTCGGTATACCGCACATCACCCGTACTATCATCTGCATAGCAATGTTTGTTCTCAATGGACAACATGTCATTGATATGCAGAATGAACAGGGTTGGGGAGAGCACCGAACCTTGTGGAACGCCAGCGTTTATGGGCATGGTTTTGGAACAGCAGCCGTCGACGACGACTTTAATGCTCCTACCGTCCAAGAAGCTGGCTATCCATTTGCAGAGTCCCTCGGGGATTCCATAAGATGGTAGCTTCGTGAGAAGAGCTCTATGCCAGACCCTATCAAACGCCTTAGCAATATCTAGTCCCACGGCGAGAGCCTCACCTTTGCCCTCCAAGGTTTCCGCCCAACGGTGGGTCAGGTAAACTAAAAGATCACCAGCTGAACGGCCGTGACGGAAGCCGTATTGTCGGTCGCTAATCAGCTGGTGCTATTCCAGGTACCGTAGGAGGCGGGAGTTGATGACCCGCTCCATAATCTTGGAGAGCAAGGACTTGGAGAGCAAGGCCTAGCGGTAGGCAAGTCATTTCGAACAACTGGTTTTGGTAACCGATGAGATGTTGCGATAGGGACATGGAAGTAGGCCTGCGAAATGTCTAGTTATCATCCAATCTCTCGGTTGAAGGAAATCTGGCACTATAGCATGAGAAGCAAGTCGAAAATACTTTGTTTTCACGAACTTGTTTAACTCTCGAAGAACGAATATTGGGCGCATTGACCCGTCGCTTTTCTTTCGCAGAAAAAGCTTTGAGATAAAACTGGGACTTCGCTTCATCACTGGTTGTAATATTTTCTGATCTAAAAGGTCCTGAATTATTTGAATCATTGCAGGTGATAATCAAAGAGGGTTTCTTGAAAAATGGTATTCCAGAACCCGTGATTGTTGAAATTATGAAACTGGTGGCCTGCAGTGCTTGCCATCGGTGTTTGAATTGAGTCAGGCATCCCCTTTGAGAATTGTTGGCGAGTTATTTTTTCTTAGTGCTGTTGTTTCGAAATGAAGTTTGTCTGCTACTATTGCTTTTGTTTTTAAAAGTTTGTTTTGTATTTGTATATTGTCTTTTATCTTGATAGTATTGTTTTTGTTGCGACTGAAATCTAGATGTGAAAGGCGGAGGCTCATTAATTTTGCGCTTCAAATTTGGTTTATCTCTCTTGTACCCTTGCGTTTGAGATAACCAAAAATGAGGTCCTCCGAGCGAATGGATAAGCTTCGCACTTTCGAATAAAAATTTCTCACTACGTGGTATATTAGATAAAGCAGCTTGAATATTTTTAATTGGAATTTCAGATATTATTCTATGACGCCTAGTTTCAATGCATTCTGCACTTTTCGCACAAGCTATTTGTAACGCCTTTTCAGACAACTTGTTAGACGGAGATGATTTTCCAAATGAATCAGTAATTTTATTAAAAGGACTTTCATTAGAATGTTTATGGGTCCAGTCCACTATTCCTTGTAGTCCAGATTGTATTAGTTCCTTTTGATACAACAAGGCATTTGTTAACGCGGCTATAACCAATTCAGTGGGAGCCAAGAAGTCTTTTTCTTTTAGGACAAAATAATTCATCGTTAATTTTTAAATTACAGAAACCCGGCTGTGCAATCATATCTTGTAATGCGTTCTTATATCGAACATGTTTCCATGTGGGAGAATTAAAATGTTGTAGATTTTTTTTAAAAAAACGTCGTCCCACACTAGGATTTTCTCCTGTGTCGTGGGTGCAGTTACAAACATAGAATATCACATGCACATACGCCCAGACCGGAACACATTTCTGTAGGTCATACAAAACATTTGTCCCGTACGGGAATCGAACCCGCGACCCGTTGCGCAGTAGGTGATCACTCGACCTCTGCGCTAAACGTGTCTTCAACGTTATCGGATGGCCTGACAATGTCATCAATATCCGTTTCATTATTTTGTACAGAATGCTGGTGCATAATAAGATTTGTAAGCCATCTGACCTGATTGTATAACGCGTCGATCCGCGGATCGACTGTTACCTTTGAAGTCCGCCTCCTTTTTTCTTGGCGGGCTCCTCTTGTTCTTGTCCGCTGGACGATACGCTGTCGTCGCTCGAGGTGGTCTCCTCGGGCGTAGTTCTCTTTCTCGGCGGCCGATGAGCGTAAGCCGCTCAGTCGATGTTGTTCTCGGAATTCGTCTTCGCAACCGTTATTAGATGACGGATTCATTGCAAATATTTTTGATTTTACACAAAGCACAAAAATATTAGGTGTACTGTTTAAGATTTAACACTAATAAAATCCGTCACACTTAATTTTTGCACTTATGTAAGGATTGCCGGTATATAGATAGAATTAACTATTTTCCGTTTCGATTTATTAGTATTTCAATACTATATTAAAACAAAAATACTAACTGCACTGGCACTGTTTTAACATAATTTGGAATATTTAAAACTTAATTTCCTTAGTTTCGGATTGGCGAAATATTTGAGGATTTTCGACCGCACGCGACGAAAGTACACAACGCTATGGACTTCAAAGATTGCGCGATTACCGCGCTCTTGCTGGCTGTCGTAGTGTCGCCACCTACTGGCAAACCTCGGAACTTAACAACCGGAAATGTAGACCATAGACACAGATAAGTACACACTGCTTTCTACATAGACAATCCTGTATGTTTTCCGGAGGCACATCAATAAATAATATCACTCTTGGTCGTTTTACTTGTGCTATCAAAAGTAAATCAATTAAAATATCAGAAATATTAACATATGTACCGAAGGTATGGTTTTGTCTTTTTTGTTCGGCAAACGCAGTTTGCCAACCACTATGCGGAGTGGAGGTGGAGAATCCTCATGGATACCCGTACGGCCGGCCGCAGGAATGTTATGGCCGATTGCCGATGAGTTAGAAATCACTCACCCGGAGTGGATACGATAGAGGCGATGAGCGAAGAGGGCAACCACCCAAAATAGCCAGCGCGGTACCACGAACAGTGGGCACACGGCGATCTGGTGGCGGTCACCGAAGGCGTAACGTGTGTACTTCGACCCGTAAGGGGAGAGGAACATAGAAACAAACGGAGACAGATTTAAATAATTTGTAGGGAGTCAAGAAGTGCGGCGCGGCTAGAGTGCGATTGGCAGGCTCCGCGCGCATCTCTAGATGATTCGGCTCGTATAACCAGGATTAGTTGAGTGCTATGGGTGGTTGGAGGGGTTAGCAGCAAAATATTTAGTGAAAAACGTGCCGTTTCTGGTGTCGGTGAGTGAAAAACGTGACTGATGACTTCATATATTTTTGTTTTATCAGCGTCAGCCAAGAACTAAAGTAGTTACCGTTGCCGGTGTCGCGCTGTTGCAGTGAAAGTCGCTATCCTCGTACCATTCAGCTACTAATTATTACTAGTCGGAACACACCGTTAGCCGCCACTGTTCTTTTCCCTCTACCCTTTCATAGACAATAACCCCCCCGTACAAAGACGCCAAGTACGTTGCCAGCTTGTGACATAAAATGTCAAGTTATAGTACGTACTCTGTAATTTCACTGCCTGTCGTAAACTGCAAACCGGAACACAGCAATGCTTTACCAGTGCTTGTAGGCAGAAATAGGTACGATTGAGGTGAATCAGCACTCATGCAGACGACTGGTACAGTCTGCCTCTGGTAAACGTATACTTCATTCGGTGATTGAAATGCGTTTCAGTTTTCATTCATAGAATGCTTGTATTTACAATGTAACGTTGGTGTAGTTCTGTGAAACGATGATGTGCTTTATTGGAAGAAATGTCAACACCAAGCACATAGCGATTATCTGTGGAGGCATACAATAACAGTACAGTTTATGGAGCAACGCGACTCGCTGAGCACTGACGATGCCACGAACTCTCAAAAAGCTACGACTGCACATTCAGTCATATTGCGCGCCGAGCCACTCAGGGGCATTACCATAATCTCTTATAGCTAGGTTAAAACAATATTAAAACAGAGACACCGTTATTGCTGCGTGTAGCGCCATCCTGCTCTCAGCGCGGTTTTAATATTGTTTTGGGCGATCATGGTTAGGGTTAGGGGGCAGTTCTCATATACGATTTCCAGACAATACGGATATTGACAAATTTTCAGATTTGTCTTCATTTTATAGATATACATACATACATATTTATTAATTTAAAAAAACATGTAATTGTTGAAATGTTGCGCTTAAGCGCTCCAAGCTGCGACAATGATCTTGACAACGTCACGATTGTGTTAAATAAACAAACTATGAAACCGTCGGTCAAGGCGAAAATTCCCGAGAAAATCAAAAATAAAAACAATAAAATTTCACTATAAAAGACTATTACAAATAACCTAACCTAAATTCGTAAAATGGAGATTTAGGTAATAAATCAACAGAATGGAATAAGTAATATGATATATTTTGGAATGTTTAATTGTTAATTAGTATTCCTCTTAATTTAAAATTATATTATAAAACTAGCTGTGTCCGCGACTTCGTCTGCGTGGAATAGTAACGGCTGGACCGATCTTGATAAAAAGTAGCCTATGTTTTACATTATATATTATAATTAGCTATCTACTAGTGAAAGTCCCGTCAAAATCGGTCCAGCTGTTCCGGAGATTAGCGGGAACAAACAGACAGACAGACAAAAAAAAATTGTGTTTTTGTTATTGGTACCGGATTATTTTCTTTTTTTTTGTCAATTATACTTTTTTTTTGTCAATTATTCTCTTTGTGGTGTGAGAACTAAAATCATTACCTTAGGACGGGAATCATTACCTTGCTGTCACACAGTGAATCACTAGGACGGGAGGTAAGGGGTATTGTATTTTGTACCTACCTACAAATTCTAACTTGTAGGCCTAACACCGATGTCATAGTTTCCAAATGATGTCATGATGAAATCATAGTGCAAAACGATAAATTAGATTCTCGTTAAAAATTTTTTGATTATTTGCTTCTTGTATCATGATGACATCATTGAAATTATACCATAATGATGATATCATTTAAGATCAGTTATACCAAATGAAGCATTTCATGACTTCCTAATCTCAATATTTATACCATGCCATACGATAAAAGATCCATAATAGGCCTGTTGATCTTGTTTATTGTACTATAGTTGTTTTATTTTTTCTTCTTTGTTTTGTGTAAGTAAGTACTATGTCATTACGTTGTGCAATAAATTATTATTATTATTATGGTCTTTCCTTTTTTTTCTCAGAGAGATGTTACTTTCTGGTATTTAATGAGATTCACGGGCCAAAGCCAAGTGAGAATCATTTATAGGGTTAGGGGAATCTTCTTGTAAAACTTTCTAACTATTCGACAAGTGTTTAAAATAACGGCTTTTTGCATGGTCATGTACGAGTTTTCTGCTAAATGTAATATTTTTAGTGAGTGTAAGAGGCTTTTAGGGATGACTTATTATTATACATTCATACCCATTTAGTAAAAACTTGTTATTTTGACATTACAAACAGACACTTCAATTTTATTTATTTGTATAGAAGATGTATAGATTGATTTTACTCACAAAGATCATATCACGTTCGTAAACTCTGCTGCACAAAAATCTTTGTTTTTAGTAAAGAAACTTGTTACCATCAATCTGTGTGTATTTTATCTATATTTATTTGGTATATGGGTATATTATTACTGTTTCATTTTCTTTCATTAATCCCAGGCTCCATTGTAATAGCACATGACAGTTTGACAACTTGCCTCGCAACTCAGTCCGAGTCGCTCAAACATTACTAACAAGAGATGCGTAGCATCTCTACTAAGTCTATGATTATTAACATTACGATCAGTGCAAATGACGACACATGAACCGAATTGAATACGGTGATTTTTGTACTGTCTGCACACAATTATTTCGGACTACGTTGGTAGTACGATCGTCTGTCCTGTCAATTTGAATAATTAAATAGTCTTGTTTAATAAAACATTAGTCACAACATTAGTTAAACATGCAGAGCAAATAAGCTTAACAGCTTTTATAATCAATTAATTAAGTTTTTATCAACTCTGAACTTAACACGTTAACTGCCAAAGGGAAATTCTAAAAATTTCTGAAATTGATATCCCGGTTTTATTGTTTATTTCGTCAAAAGAAGGCTAGAAATAGGTAATAGTCTTATATACAGTCGGCACCAAAAGTCGATGACCAGATCCAGATTTCCAAAACCTCTATACAGCATAACACACATAAATCGTTAAACAAGACTTGTGTCGAAATTTGATGAACATCCGTAAAGGTCAAAATTGGCTAAACATCGGTCCTTAAAAAGTAGATATACACTGTTAATTTCTAAACACCTAAACATCATAATTTACAAAAATAGCTGAACTGACACCAAAACTCCTATACACGGCAACATACATAAGTCGCTGAACGAGATCAACGCCAGAGCTAAATGAACATCGTAAGTTCAAAATTAGCGGAACACTTGGTTTATAAACATATTTTCAGAAGTTCGTACCTAGATTATACTCTTTATGCAAAAATAGCTTAACACCCCTTTCACAAGCTTTAGTTTAATTTTACCCATATTTCCAGTGTCCGATTTAGCTGAAATTTGACACATTTTAGCTCAATTGGATCGGCTCAATTTATTTGTTACCCGAGACATTGCACGATTACCCAACATCCGCCATTTTTACAAGCTTTTATTTAACTTGCAATGTAAGTAAGTGTAACGGGATAAAATAAAAAGTAGACGTTGCAGAATCACACTGATTTAATTTCGATTTACAATAGGGCAGAGTTCCGTCTTAGAAACAGTAAAACAGAGAAGTGATCTAAATATGAGATGGCGCGGCATTTTATAGTTTCTCCGATAGTAAGGCGCTAGCTTGGCTTGGCTCTGATTGGCTGGCTTGGGCTGGCTGGCACATGGCTGCACGTGCTTGGCTCTGATTGGCTGGCTTGGGCTGGCTGTCATATGGCAACACGTGCTTGGCTCTGATTGGCTGGCTTCGGCTGGCTTGCGATTGGCTGAGGCGGTGTGGCGCGTAACAGTCGGCCGTCCTGAAACAATCATTGCTCCCGCAATGGAAAAACACGTGGTTAGCTTTCAAGTAGGTCAATGAGATCTTCGGTTTCAAGCTGGTCATCAGAGCTACTGGCACTGTATGATATAGGGTACTGTGATTTTGTGATAGGGCCTCAAGAGTCCGATGCAACCAGGCTAGTAAAGGCCTTGTAGCCTCGGAACCCCTTAATACTGAGGATTCTGTATATGTCATTACCCACACCTTAGTAATGATATATGGGCCAGAGTAAATATTATCAAGCTTAGTGCTCACTCTTGTTACACTACTTGTAGGTGCTTGCCGCCAAAGAACTAAATCTCCCCTTCTGTAAATTCGACTAGTTTTCCCTTTTTTTTATCGACGTTACGCTTCATCTTTCAACCGATTCATTATTACTTTCATAACATCAAATCATAGCGCTATACGACTATGTTGTACTTTCATTTACAGTATTATTAACACCCCAAATAATGTCAGGTAAGCTATTGGCCCAATTATTTGAAGTCTGGCTAGGATCAATCGCACGTAACGCATTCAGTAAGATCCGGTTCCACTTAACCATTGGCTCGTGGACATGCAACAGATGTCAAAATGTACTTAATTTTTTTTTAAATAAATGCTGTTAAAAGCTTTGCCATGATCACTGACAAGTTTATGAGGGTAACCAATAAACAAAGACATTATAAGAGTAGACCAACAATGCAAACGAAATGTATGAAGTCCCCTTCAACCAATTTTGATATGATAATAGCTAAATAAATAAGCATAATTAAGGCTCATCGGTAATAAATAATGTTACAATGTGATTTAGTTTTTATTACTGTTCGGTTTTTACACTACAAAACGAAGTTATTTGGGCATGTTTAAGTATTTTTATAACTTGACGCGCGCTCGACAGTCGAACGCAGTACAAATACAGTATGAGTAGCGGCCGCCTGACCGCTGTTGTGGTTGAAGGGGGTTTCTTAGAGGCCGCGCGTATTGCCGGTCTATCTCTTATAATGTCTTTGCCAATAAACTAAATATTTTTTAAAGTATTCTTATTGTTTTTTTACTGAATTGATCGTGGGTGGGCTCAGCAATAACAAATTTAGAGAAATTATCCTACTTCCTACTAATATTATAAACGTGAAAGTGTGGATGTTTGGATATTTGGATGTTTGTTACTCAATCACTCAAAAACGGCTGAACGGATTTGGATGAAATTTGGCATGCATGTAGCCTTTGACATGGAAAAGAACGCGACACAGGCTATATTTTATCCTGATTCCTTAAGTAGTTCCCGAAGGAAAATTAAAAATTGTTCAAAATTGAAGTCCACGCAGACGAAGTCGCGGCCAGAAGCTAGTCTGTAATAACAAACATATATTGATAACCTTTTGCTGTTCTAAAAGGGGCATATGGTCGACATGAACCATGACCATGGGTTCTGTGGGTTTTGGAATAGGGAACAATGTACCATTTACTCCCTCCTTATTAAATCTATACATTTTTGAAAGCCTACATGACTTATATCATTGTGGTGCATCTGAACTAGTCTATCTGATCAATGCAGATACCACGAGGCGATTACCATACAATGTCTTCCTATAGAGTCTATCATCTGAGAGCACATAGTTGTTGTTTATATCAGGGGCAGCTGAGCTATCTTTAAGCTGAACAATGATACGCCTTAACTTGTCATCCTGGTACTGGACTGTATAGAACCCGTCTGACACTTCAAGGCGGTTGACATTAATAGCATCGACGGGATTTCTACTCAACGCGTCTACGTGTAAAATTTTTTCCCCAGGCCATATTGTACACTCATGTCAAAATCTTGTATTGACAGCCAGCACCTAGCAATATGTGGGATAATGACACGTTAAGTAAGGCTGGCGCGAACGGCAGTACAGTCAGTTACCACTTTAACATGTATCCCTACTATAATACACTCTAAACCTACACATAGATTCTACTACGGCAAGCGTTTCAAGCTCGTAACTGTGGTATATACTTTCTTCTTTACTCGTTGCCCTACTGAAATACATGACAGGCCTAAGGGAATTATCAGTGTATTTTTGTAAAAAAATACCTGCGATAATCTCAGTTGGTAATACAGGGTCATATAAAGCCAGTATTGGCCTTTAGACTTGTTCAGTGCCCCATTTCCATAACTGCGTTTTTCTTTGTTAAATCTGTTAAAGGGTGAGCAATTAAATTGCGAAGCTTTTAATAAATTTACGGAAATAGCTACATAGCCCTATAAATTGACGTATTTCATGAACACTACTAGGGGTAGGAAACTGCGACACTGCTAACAATTTTGATTCACCTGGTTGAATGCCATTCGAAAATATCTCATGTCCTAAGTATGTAATTTTGTTTTATAAGAATGAACACTTACTCACATTTCACTTTAAATTTTCCGATCTTCATTTATGAAGAACTTTTTGTAAAATATCTAAACCTGACTGAACATCAAAAAAAGGGTAGCAACAAATTGTCTAAGAATGCTAACATTTCATATTTATCGGGAAAGTCATTGTGGGTTTTTGAACTACCGCCTTTTGTGATTGGAATTTCGTATTGAATTTACAACCTTATTCATTATTCGTATAACAACAGACGGTGCGTTATCTAAGCCAAACGGAACACGCGTATATTCAAATATCAATGTGGCGTTATAAAGGCTGTTTTGTGGTTATCTGCAGGGTTGATTTTGACCTGATGGTAACTTTGTGCCAAATTAAAACCTAATCATCGATATTAGGCAAGGGTCAACACAAAGTCTACTATCGCCGTTTTTTTTTTACGAATTACGGGAGAAGCAAAACATAATTCAGATTCTTGAACTATACCTGCGTCGAGCAATTCAGACACTTTGGATCTAACTACTGACTGTGCGACAAGCTGTAAGGTTGACGGTATATAGGCTGTTCACTTGTTAACTTTATTTTTAAGTTTAATAAATCTGTACATCCTAAGTCTTGTGTTTTACTCGCAAAATAATCAGGGAAATTGATTAGTAAAGCAATCAAATAATCATAATCGTTTTTTATTCAATAGATCTGAACTGATTTCATCTATGTATGATGCCCCGATTGTGCTAATATTGGCTTGGCTAGTGTGCAATAGATTATTTTGGCTACAAAGGTAGTGCAATAAAATAATGTGGGCTAACCTGAACCTCCGAAGGCGGTGTAGTAGTGCAGCTGGTGGCTCTGCTCTGGTGGTAGACCGCGAATGATACATGAGACAACTGCGCTGTCTGACAACTTACACCGAAAACACATGGCGACTTTGTCCTGATAATATTTGGTCATCGAATCCATTTTGCGATGTCTGGGAAATGCACGTATCAACATTTGCTTCCAGTCTTCCCAAGAGTAATCGTATTCATCCAGCCGGTTGTACCATCTTCTTGCTTGACCTCCTTAATCTATCTTGCAGATGAAACGACTTCATGTTTTCGCACCATCCATATGAATTTCGCCAAGTTGATCAATTTTTTTTTGAGCCTTGCTGTCGCAGTAGTATACTCTTCGCTATCCGGGTCGAACTCGGGGATTAGCAAGGCTGCACGGGATTCTTTTCATGGCCTTTTGTACCTCTGATTTCAAAAGCTTGCGTAGGATTTTTCGAGCTGAAGGCGAGGCTGGTGGCGAAACTTTGTCTTCGTTTTCACTAGTTGTCTCGGATGAATCTTCACGCGGAGATTTGCCCCATTCGTGCGGACGGACCAGGCGGCATACACTCGACGCATTAACTACGTTTTAGGTTTTTTTTTATATTTATCCCACTTCTGATATGTAACGGGATAAAATAAAAAGTAGACGTTGCAGAATCACACTGATTTAATTTCGATTTACAATAGGGCAGAGTTCCGTCTTAGAAACAGTAAAACAGAGAAGTGATCTAAATATGAGATGGCGCGGCATTTTATAGTTTCTCCGATAGTAAGGCGCTAGCTTGGCTTGGCTCTGATTGGCTGGCTTGGGCTGGCTGGCACATGGCTGCACGTGCTTGGCTCTGATTGGCTGGCTTGGGCTGGCTGTCATATGGCAACACGTGCTTGGCTCTGATTGGCTGGCTTCGGCTGGCTTGCGATTGGCTGAGGCGGTGTGGCGCGTAACATAAGTATGTAAATATGTAAGTATGTATGTTCGCGTGAAATCTTGCAACTCAATTTTGAAGCAGATATCTTTAACCGATTGAGCTGAAATTTTGTATACACATTCAGTTTGGACCAAAACTCGAAACCAGTACGACTTCAGCGTGGTGTGAGACAGGGTGACGTTATATCGCCGAAACTGTTCACAGCTGCGTTGGAGGATGTATTTAAGCTTTTGGACTGGAGGGGACTCGGCATCAACATAAACGGCGAGTATATGACTCACCTTCGTTTTGCTGATGATATCGTAGTCATGGCTGAGACCGTGGAGGATCTAGGCACAATGCTCGAAGACCTCTGTAGAGTTTCCCAACAAGTGGGTCTTAAAATGAACATGGACAAGACTAAAATAATGTCGAATTCCCGTGTAGTACCCACTCCTGTGAATGTTGGAGGCTCTACGCTGGAAGTTGTTGACGAATATGTTTACCTGGGGCAAATAGTCCAGCTCGGTAAGTCCAACTTCCAGAAAGAGGTAAATCGGCGAATCCAACTCGGCTGGGCAGCGTTCGGGAAGCTACGCAGCATATTCTCGGCCCATCTACCGCAGTGTCTCAAGACGAAAGTCTTCAATTCGTGCGTGTTGCCAGTGATGACATACGGAACTCAGACGTGGCCGCTTACAATGGGTCTCATCAGAAGGCTCAAAGTCACCCAAAGGGCAATGGAGCGGGCTATGCTCGGGGTTTCTCTACGTGATCACATCAGAAATGATGAGATCCGTAAAAGAACTAGAGTTACCGACATAGCCCAAAGAATTGCAAACCTTAAGTGGCAGTGGGCAGGACACATCGCTCGTAGGACTGACGGCCGTTGGGGCGGAAAGGTCCTCGAGTGGCGGCCGCGTACCGGGAGACGCAGTGTTGGTAGGCCCCCCACAAGGTGGACCGACGATCTGGTGAAGGTCGCGGGAAGCCGCTGGATGCGGGAGGCGCAGGACCGATCGGTATGGAGATCCTTGGGGGAGGCCTATGTCCAACAGTGGGCGTATATTGGCTGATATGATGATTCAGTTTGGATGACAATGCATGGTTGACTATGTGACGTCATTATAAATCCAAAATGGCGGCATACCCAAGATGGCGGACCAATAATTTTTAATGCACCCTTACAATATGGGTATCAAATAAAAGGTATTGCTAAGAGTAACTCGAAAAATAATGTGACGTCACTATTAATACAATATGGCGGACTTCTAAAGCTTGAAAATCAATTTTGAAGTAGATATCATTAACTGATTGAGCTGAAATTTTGTATACACACACAGTTTGGATGAATATGGATGGTTAACTGTGTGACGTCATTCTAAATCCAAGATGGCGGCATACCCAAGATGGCGGACCAATTATTTTTAATGCACTCCTACAATATGGGTATCAAATAAAAGGTCTTGCTAAGAATAACTTGAAAAAATAAAGTGATGTCACTATTAATCCAATATGGCGTACTTCTAAAGCTAAAAATATTTTTTAAGTAGATATCTTTAACCGATTGAGCTGAAATTCTGTATAGATGTTCCGGCAAACTACCTGGCAACAATGATGCGTTGAATGAGATGAACAGACTGAGAAACGTGTCCATTGATAACTAAAAAGTAAAAAATAAATTAAATGTAAAAAAACCTTTTTAAAAACAAGCCTTTATTTAAATGCGCTAAATAGAAAAAATAAACTTTACACTAAAACTTTTACTTATAACGTCATTTCACATTTGACACAATTTATATGACATAAAAGCTTGTCGCGAGATTTACTTTTGTAGTTAAACAAGTAGGTAAATTAAATAATTTGATGTGAATAATTTTATACATTAGAATTTTCAAACTAAGTAAATACGAGTAGGTATTTAAAAGTACTCTTTTAAGTACTTTTAAGTTACTACACACAAGTAAATCTCGCGACATGCTTTTATGTCATATAAATTGTGTCAAATGTGAAATGACGTTATAAGTAAAAGTTTTAGTGTAAAAGTTTATTTTTTCTTTTTAGCGCATTTAATTTAAATCTAATTTGGCGGCTGCCGCTGCCACGAAATGGCGATTTCTCATTTCTACTTTAACCCGTAATGATATGGGTATCAAATTAAAGGACTTGAATTACTTGGAGAGCAGAGCACAGTAAGGAAAGTTACGTTATTCTAAATCCAATGTGGTGGATGTCACAAAATGGCAACTTATCATTCCACTTTAACCCTTATGATATGGGTATCAATCAAATGAAAGGGCTTGATAAGCGAAATATTTTTTAACATCATAGATAAATAGTAGAAAGTAAAAAATAAATAAACGAAAAAATTATTTTTTTAATAAGCTGTTAATTCAACAATATTTCAAAGCACTTTTTTATAATTTATGTCGAAAAACTTGCAGATTTCCGGTATAGAAACAGTACTTAGTTATTAATTTATGTCGAAAAACTTGCAGATTTCCAGTATAGACCAAAGATTTAATAAGTCTAATATATAATTATTTTAATACAAATTACCCAAGTAACATTTTAGGTTCTAGAATGGTTTTGAAAAGGTTCTAGAATCTATATATGGATATCTGCTACTAAGTCTTAATAGACTCAATAATGTCATATTAACCTTATAATAACCCCCTGAGTGCAAAAAGGGCCCACGTTTTAGAACCTTTCTGAGAGCTACAGCAAAACCTATAGGTTAAATCACAATACCTTTATTTAAGGTTAATATAACGTTCTAAAATGTTGTTGGATGTATCTTTATGATAACTTAAAACCGTTTTTAGGCATGAATTAATGCTTTTTCGAGACTCCCAGGTTTTAAAATGTTTCTATTTAAGATTTTTTACACAGAAACAAGTGAATTTCAAATCTTTATTTATAATGGCGATTCCTTGTTTCAAAATGGCGAGAAAAGGTAAGTGTTGTATTCATAAAAATAATAAGTAGCTTGCTGACGCCAGGAAAAATTAAAAACTACTGCGACTGGCACTTTATTGTAAAACTTCATGATAATATGTATAAGAGGTGGGCCCTTCGTAAGTTAAAAATCTGAAGATATTTCAATAAAATAAAAATTATAAAATACGATGGTTGGTGATAAATCGCATTAGAAATGAAAGAAGAATGGCAAACCCAGGGTCGCATAAAATATCAAGTGAAAGTCGATGAAATTCTATGCATTATATTAGACAATTATAGTTGTTCATTTTCTATAAATATGGTTTTTTTGTAAAACGGGAATAATGAGAAAATCGAAAAAATAAAACTTGTATCAAAACTCAACCACACATGCAATAACGAAACGCATAGGTAAAGTATAACGCATAGGTAATAAACAAATAAGTTGCCACCTTAAATAATTAAATAAATATATTGTTTAAAATATTTATAAGATTGAACTATTTAATACGTTTTTTTAAGTTTTATGTGATAACAAGTGATAAATAAACGGAATTCGATATTAATGAGTATTAAAGACAAAGATTTATTTTAATAACTTATTGTCAATAAGTCTTAATAATATAATTTATTGAAACAAATATCAAGATTATGCCTATTACTTCGGTCGGTGTGATAACATCGTTTGGCTGTTTGTCCATGAACCGCACCCTTACATTACAACAATCATGTGGATAGGGTACCTACCCACCCTATGTTTTGTTGTCAATTGTCATCTGTACATACCTTTTTATATGATTTCGGCTGTGTAGGTAACTAAATAAGTACCTATAATTACCTATTTTTCAAATCAATTCTAGTATTAAATCATATATTATCTGTATGTAAGTTCACTGATATTTGTAGGTTATACTTATTGCAGCATAACACGAAAACCCCATTTTAAAAAAATATGCTGCAATTACCTTTTTTTTTAATTAGACTTAGACCTATCTTTTAAGGGTATTTTCATTAAGATACATAACTCCTAAGTGCGACACTGAAAATACACGGGGTTCTGCCATTCTTCTTTCTATCCATATAAAACATATATTTTAAATATTTAGAACACATTACTTAATTTTGCCTTATTTAATTTATCAAAATATTGCCTTTTGTTCCGATAGATTTTTAATTTCAATAAAAAATATGGCTGCCGATAGGAAATTACTAGAAAGAATTTAAATTAACCTTTTCAGAACTGTAACAGCTAAAAGCTTATTATGTTTGCCAAAATAAGATCTAAAGATTATCTGGCGGAGCTAGTTAAAATTACTAGGCTATTTTTGCAGTTGCTTAAAACTCGCGGAGATAACTGAAATTTTTTGAGGATGTTTCTTAAGTTTTAAAATATTCTCGTAGGACTTATATCATGCCGTAAGCTTATACAATAGTATTACTGGTTTGGGTTTTAACCACATAATCCTAATTTGTTTGTCAAGATAACTTTAATATAGCCTAAAGGTTTCATGTAGGTTTTAGAAATGACTTACAGGTGATTTTAAAATTCTATAACTTTATAGCTGTATATAAGTTAAAAAATTAACCTTTAGATCTCACTTTAGTATTATGTTAGCTTTCCTAGAACTGAATCAGGAGTCTACGACAACTTTA
The DNA here is from genome assembly GCA_963935595.1 of Schoenobius gigantellus. NCBI lineage: Eukaryota > Metazoa > Arthropoda > Insecta > Lepidoptera > Crambidae > Schoenobius > Schoenobius gigantellus. Next base: position 38,667,926 of record OZ012541.1, on the reverse strand, counting down.
AGATCTTAGGACTAAATGCTCCTAAAACCTAAGTAAAAATAACGTTAATTTAAACTCTTGTCAGCGGTTCCAAAGTTGTAATAATAGTCAATTAGTTTTAGGACTTATTAATCTTTCTGAAATACGAAACACAACCAGATAGCAAAACGTTAACCTTTTTATGACTCTTTTAAAACCTTGAGGTAAAGTTTACAACCGAGACCCGAAAAAAATGTTACTTGGGTATACAGGGTTAATTTTGAGGTACCGGTAACCTCGCAGGATTAGATAAAGTCTGCCACACGAAACATGAACCTGACATTTTTTCAAGTAGCAACACTGATACAATGTCCCCATGTAGTTTAGTTCAACATGGTGATTTTGATACTTTGTAATAAACAATTTCATAATATTTTTTTCTGAGTCTGAAACACGAAACATGAACCTGACATTTTTTCAAGTAGCAACACTGATACAATGTCCCCATGTAGTTTAGTTCAACATGGTGATTTTGATACTTTGTAATAAACAATTTCATAATATTTTTTCTTAATTTCTGTCGAAATATTACAGATATTAAGTAATTTTAACATTCATGAAATCCAAATACGGCGATTTCTTATAAAAGGTTCATTGTTGGAAGTTCATTGAAACTAAACATTACCTAATATTTAATTTAAAAAAAGCATAAACTCCTTTTTTTCCTACTATATTCAAGGAAAAAAAGACAGTCTAAATTACTACATAAATAAAAAAATATTAGAATATTTCAAGTATCAAAATATATTTTACCTTCTGTAGACAGTATTACCAGAGCTAGAATTTTTGAATTTGCCGCTTTTTTCCAAGCTCATGTTTCGTGTGTCAGAGTCTAGCAATCATCATTAAGTAACGTAACGTAACGTAATAAGTAACGTAACACTCAATACGTTAAACAAAAATAAATTTTCAAGTTTTTATTTCACTGTCTTGACATTGATATGTCTATGTTTCATTCATAAACGACGACGGAAGACAACGCTATGCTCGCGCGCTGTGTGCGTAGAGTTACAAACATTCTAGAGGTATATTAAATGAATATTTATTTTTTTATGAAAGTAAAATCTAACGAATTATCAAAAGTCGTAGAACAAACGTTGTAGTTAATGATGCTAGATATCTACTCCTGCGAGGTTTGCCGGTACCTCAAAATTTGCCCGTATAGGTACATAGACAATGGAAAGTTTAAAATTGACATTATACATTAAAACTCATTGTTATAAATTCTCCAAAGGAAAATAAATTCACTTAAGTGATCATTACTTTTTTAATTTATTTATAAACCTAGACGGTTATAAAGTAAATACTCAAATAGGTATATGTCTACCTACCTACCGAATTTCATCCAAATCTATTCAGTAGTTTTTGCATGAAAGAGTAACAAACACTCATCCAGACACCGATACAAACTTTCGCGTTTATAATATTAAATAATAGGTAAAAAAATATATTTTACAAAAAATAAAAACCGATTTCAAAAACACTGAAAAGTTAAAAATAAAATAAGAATAGGTACCTACAGACAACATCACACTTCTATATTGAAGTTGGTGCCAAACGATGATCTCCTAGAAAGTCTTAAAATTTGTAAAATATTTTTATTTTTACCTTTTTAGTGACTGATATCTTTTTAGCTTTTTAGTGAAAGAAACCCTAATTAAATACAATACGATACGATTTAATAAAACTCTTTTAATGTATATTTTTATACTCTTTTTAATATATTTAATAAAACTCTTAATTTCGTTTAGATAATTTTGACCATACGGTGTTCACCTAACATTGGCGTTGATCTTGTTCAGCGACTTATGTGTGTTACGGTGTTTAGGGGTTTTGGTGTCTGTTCAGCTATTTTTGTAAATTATGATGTTCACCTGTTTCGAAATTATCAGTGTTTATCTACTTTTTAAGGATCGATGTTTAGCCAATTTTGACCTTTACGGATGTTCATCAAATTATGACATATATCTTGTTTAACGATTTAAATGTGTTATGCTGTATAGGGGTTTTGGAAATCTGGATGTGGTCATCGACTTTTGGTGCCGACTGTACACTATGTTAGCTTATATATAAGGGCTTATTTACTACTGGCGGTCACATGTGTCCGTTGTGGCCCGAACGGAATAATTATTTCAATTGCGCCACGCGGGTCACTTCGTCGGACACTTCATATTTTTGACGCCCCGCCCTTTTTATCACGTGAGCCACCTGTGACCAATTAGATGCACTTAACCGCGTGTCAACCGGTGTTAACCGGTGTCAAAAAAAGAAAACCAAAGATAATACTTGATTATAACGAAGCTAAAGCAGCAGTGGACTTGTCAGACCAGATGTCAGCATACTCATCTCCTCTTAGAAAGATAATCAAGTGGTATCGTAAGTTGGCGATTGAATTGCTTTTGAATACAGCTGTTGTAAACGCTTTGGTTTTATACAAACAAACTACAAAAAAAAATATGAGCATTGTGCAGTTCAGAAGTGAACTCGTCAACTATCTGACGACTACTAAAAATAAAGAAAATCAACCCAATACATCACGAGCGTCGCGACTAAAGCATCAGCTGCTTTCAAAAGAAGGAAAGGCTAAACAGTCGCGAAGGAATTGTCTTAGTTGCTATAAGAAAAACGTCCAATCTTATGGCAGGGTAATAGCACGCAATAGGACAAAAAAAGTCATGACTTACTGTCTTAATTGCCCCGGAGAACCGCACTTATGTCTGACTTGCTTCAACATTCAACATCGCTGAATTACGATTTCACATATGTTTATATTAGTTTTTATTTCTATGTTCATTTAAAATTTATTATTTCTTAGTTCGCCATTCAAAACTGTCTTTATTTTAAATAAACAAAATGATTACAAAAATTACATTTTTTAATCGAATAATTTAATTTACTGTTTATACATTTCAAAATACTAACAAAAGTTAGGTTGACACCTTAGTTTTACTACTCTACAGGGCCACGCGGGTCACTCCAAACGCTTAAATCTAGCGAAAATGTGAACGCCGGCCTGCAAGAGTAAGTTGAAGTAAGGGTTGTCATGTCGGACACCATTGTCCGACGTGGCCTGAATGGTATATTTGCTGGCGGTCACCATTGTCCGACATGGCGGTTAACGTGTTAATAAGTGTTTACTTACATTTTTTATTTCAAATCGTCTAAGCGTCAAAATTTCTCCGAATGACTTAATGAAATTTTTGTGTATATTCGATAGGTCTGAAAATGGGTCGTAAACTATTTTTTATTCTCCTAGATGATAAGGGTTTTTCTGATAATTATTATGGCGAAACGTAGTCCGCAGGCACAGCTAGCTAGCTATAATTATTTACCATGTATAATTACACTAAAAGTGTTTCATACATATAGTAGGGGAGCCCAAGTGGGGATTTTTGAAGTCATTCGGGCGCATCAGTTTAATGCATATGGGGATACCTTCCTGCACCTTAGAGATTATCTCTACCAAATCTCAGCCCTTGATATAGGGGTGTATTTGCAGGACAGCCAATCAGATTAGTAAAAAAAAAATCGATACCTACCGTGAAATATTCAAGCGCGTCAGATTAAGGTCTTATGTTTTAATTGCATGCAGATAAATGTGTATTTCAATAATCTCACTATCAGTCGCGCGCCTGCACGCAGGGCGAGTGAACGCACTATCCATTCGTACGCGGAGATGTTTATTTATTTCGCGATTACCTCCATTTTGCGCAATGAGTGATAAGCAAAGTAATTACAACGAAGAGGTATTGTTAAGTGATAGTGGTCCTAAAGAGTTAAACCAAGAGTGTGAACAAGAAGTAACTGAAGAGTATGAGTGGGACAATGTTGACCTTGAATTACAAAGAATAACAGAGAAAAGACGAAGAGAAGAAAGTGGGGAAAGCGGGGAAATATTAGAAAAAGATGAAGAAGAATTCATTACGGTGCGGAAGAGAAATCCCAAACGACTGGCCAGAAGCTTTTCACAAAACAAACAACTAAGTCAAGTTAACCTTACTATTGAACAAAATAAATTCGAAGTTTGCGTGACAGGAAAACAAGTCCTTCCAAAACAGTTTGGCTTAGCAAAGTTATTGAAAAGGGAAAATATTTTAAATGTCATAAATATAAAATATAAAAGCCCATTTAGAGTATTCCTCCAATTTGATAATAAAGAGGACGCTGAGAAGCTTATATCAAATAAAAAATTTATGAATTTAGAATACAGATGTCAGCTCACATATGAAAACTCCTTCTCGTATGGGGTTATTAAAGATGTGGACCTAGAATTGAGCGAGCAAGAAATTCTAAGCAGTCTAGAATGCGATATTGAGATTACTTCGGCAAAAAGATTGAAAAGACTAGCAGGTGGAAAATGGATACCTAGCGAAACTGTACGCTTGTGTTTCAAAGGACCCACCTTACCCCCATACGTAATTGGGTATGGCTGTAGGTTCAAGGTCTGTCCATATAAATTTCCAGTGACGCAATGTTCGGGCTGCTGGAAGTTTGGTCACCTTATACGGTTTTGTCCAACAAAAAAAATAAAATGTCCCAAATGTAGCGGAGAGCATGCAAATTGTGAAATAGAACAATTTAAATGTATTAACTGCAATGGCCCCCACATGGCATTAAATAAATCTTGCCCTGTATTCATAAAAGAAAAAGAAATTCGTGATATTATGTTTAATGAAAGCTACACATACAAACAAGCACTAGGGAGGTATCTGAACCAAAAAGAAGCACAAAAACAAAATATAGATCAACAGAAAAATAGCAGTGGGTCTTCTACACAAAATATATATTTGCCATGCTTAAATAATACACCACCCTATAAAAATGCACTGTTAACAAAAGCTATATCTAATAATGAAGCTATGGACACCGAAAGCGAGCAAGAGACGGATTGTTATGGAAAAACAAAAACATCAATAAAAAGAAAAAGCGATAAGAAAAAGAAAACAGAAAAGAAAATCCAATACACACAATCTACGAGGGAAAATAGTTTAATATCAAATGAGAGTACTTCAGGGACAGAAGAAGAGAAAAAAGAAGACACCAGGGACAAATATAAGACTAAAGTTTTTATTAAAAGACTCAAACAGACTTTACTGGCTAAGGTCAGTTTGGAAGAAAAAGTTTTAAATTTTTTCATGTTGCTACTTGAAGAATGTAAGTTGTTTTTTATAAGTTTAGTTAAAGAAGGAGAGTGGATAAAAAATATATTCAATTGCTTCATTAATGGATAACACAAGTTATAAATATAGGGATCTAAATATTGTGCAGTGGAATTGTCAGAGCATAAGACCTAAAATAACTGATTTTGACTGCATCCTAAATCAACAAAAAATTCATGTGGCAATACTGAGCGAAACATGGCTAGCACCTGGATCAGCTTTAAATATAAGTGGTTACAATATTTTTAGAAGGGATAGACCAGACTCCTACGGAGGAGTTTCTATCATTGTTCATAAATCGCTCAGGTGCCTTGAATGTCCTATTGATATACGAAATCCTCGCATTGAATTGCTATGCATAAAATTGCTTAATTGTAATGACCTACAAAATATTGTATCTGTTTATTGCCCATCGGGTGTAAGCACGTCACAATCGGACTGGGACAGTATTTTTGCTTTGTTTCCTTATAAGACGCTTATAGCTGGTGATTTTAACGGACACCACTCAAACTGGTCGTACAAAAGTGATTCGAGAGGTATCCAACTTTTGGACTCTGCATTAGAACACGGATTTTTCACTCTTAACGATGGCAGCCCAACTAGAATCCGATTAGTTGATGGTAATATACAAAGATCCTCACCTGATATATCTTTTATATCATCAGATAGTGCTTTGAATTTTCAGTGGACCGTCACTTGTGAATGTTTGGGCAGTGATCACTTATTAATTAATATGCGCATGAGTTTCCGTATAAGTACATATGTAATTAAAAAACGCAATTACAAACTAGCTGATTGGATTAAATATCGTCAGTTATTACAGTCTTCATTTGTTAGTCCCATGGCATCATGTGATTTACAAACAAAATATGATACTTTTATCAGTATGGTAGATCTAGCGGCCACTGAATCTATTCCTCATTCAAAAATCTGCAACAAACCAAATTCAAAATTTACACCAAAAAGCTATTGGAATCCAACTTTATCTCAATCTATAGCCAAACGCAGACGCGCTCTTAGCAATTTTAGGCGAAATCCTACTCCCAGCAACCTCGATACGTTAAACAAACAAATCGATGAAACTAGGCGTCTTATAAGGCAGGCAAAGTATAGTAGTTGGAAAAACTTTTGCACCTCTATAGATAGTGGGACCACAGCCTCCGATATGTGGAAGCGTATGCGGTGGCTGAAAGGCTATAAGTGTTCAAATATAACGGTTGACCAAAGTAAGAACATAGAACTTTTGTGTGACTTAGCGCCTGATTCTGTCCCTATAAAGATTCCATTGTTCAATTCTGTAAATACACAACTTGGAATACCTTTTTCTATGCAGGAATTAGATAATTGTCTTAAAAAGTCTGACACCGCTCCTGGTGATGACAATATTTCTTATTCGATGATCTATAACTTGCCCAATTCAGCCAAAGATTGCCTACTGAGCATTTATAATCAAATTTACTCTACGGGATATATACCTGACCAGTGGCGAAACATAGTTATTCTTCCAATACCCAAAATCAACTATTCCAATAATATAATTAAGCTAAGACCTATTTCATTAATATCTTGTGTATGTAAAACATTTCATTTGATGCTTACTAAGCGATTAGAGTGGTTTGTCGAAAGTAATCAGTTTCTTTCTAGATATACTACAGGTTTTAGGCGTAGTCAATCCTGCCTAGATTCCCTTTCGTGTTTAATAACTCAAATACAAATTGGCTTCTCAAATAGCGTACCCACAATAGCATGCTTTTTGGATATCGATAACGCCTATAATAATGTGTTAGTGGAATCAGTGGCTACCACTTTGAATGAGTTGGGCGCAGGTGCTGAGATTTGTTCATATATCTATTCATTTCTTTCGGAGAGACACCTTAAAATTAGAGGAGAGATAGGGAGAAGTAACACTGACATTTGTAGATGAACGGATAGAGGTTTGGCTCAGGGCGATCCAATTTCTCCTTTACTTTTTAATATTGTTACGTACAAAATTTGCCAAACAATTCACAATGTTTCAATATTACAATACGCCGATGACTTTGTATTATATTCTACCGATAAGCTTAAAGATGGCGAGGAAAAACTTCAGGTAGCATTAGATGCATTAATTATATTACTGGTAAATGTAGGTTTACAGCTTTCCTCTTCCAAATCTAAATGTTGTGTGTTTAGTAGAGGTCATAAGAAAAGTAACGTTAAGCTAATCATTGATGGGAATACACTAAAGTGCGAAGATAGCGTAAAGTATTTAGGTATGTGGCTTGATAGATCATTACGGTGGTCTAAACATATAAATGAAATTTGTGAAAAAACTCAAAAATTTACAAATATACTTAAAGTGTTAGCAGGATCATCATGGGGAATTCATCCAAAACAACTTCGCAGAATATATATGTCTGTTGTCAGAAGTCGCATAGACTATGGTAGCTTCCTATATGATAATAGCGCGAAGACTTACGTTTACAAATTGGATAAGGTTCAGAATCAGGCACTTAGAGTTGTGGGAGGCTTTATTAGAACTACACCAATTCAGGTAATGGAGTGTGAGACTTGTATCCCCCCACTAGCTATAAGGCGTCAATACTTAGCATACAAATATTGCCTTAAATCTAAATCAATAACTGATAACGTGACTTGTAAGTTCCTACAGGATCTGAGCGCACTTTGTACCAACAGCTATTGGCGTAACAAAAAGAAGCCGCTTCTGGTAACAGCCTATAATGAAGTTAAAGATTTAAACATACATAAGTGTTATCCATTGCAAATGTTTTCGCTACCTTATTGGATTTCAAATATTAATATAAAGAATATTATTAAATCAGATTTACAGTGTATTAAAACAGCAAAAAAAGATATTGAACCTAACACCTTAAAGAATTCTGTATTACACGAATTACATAATAATTACAAATTATGGCATAAGGTATACACTGATGGCTCTAAGTGCGCTCGGGGCTCTGGGGCAGCCTTCTATGACTCTAGTTGTAAATATGGTAAAAAAATTTGTATTAGCCCAAGTTCGATATCCATTATGTCTGTGGAACTCGCTGCTATTCTGGAAGCTCTAAAATATATTAAATACCTTCCATATGAACATGTTGTTATATTAACTGACAGCAAAAGTGCCCTGCAGCATATAGCTGGGTGTACCTCTGGTCACAGAGGTACACCGACAGCTTACTCTATACTAGGACAAATTTTACATTTAGCTCAGGACAACAAGCTTGTGAGATTGCAGTGGGTTCCATCTCATATTGGTTTAGCGGGAAACGAGCAGGTAGATAATATGGCGAAACTTGGAGTGGGTGAAGGAGAACAACTTCCGCTCACACCGGGCTACGTAGAATACATACACGTATATAAAAACAAATGCCAAAATGAATGGAAAACATATTTCGATGAAAGATCTACAACAACTGGCATTTGGTACAGGACTATTACTTGTGAACCTCCTCGTATTCCGTGGTTCAATAATATACATATTAGTAGAAACTTAATAGTTATTGCACATAGGCTTCGTTCTGGACACATTCCGCTTAACAAGTTCGGCTATCTCATGAAGAAAGTTAGCTCTCCTAACTGTAGTGTGTGTGACAAAACTGCAGACGTAGTTCATTTGTTGGCGGAATGTGTCAAGAATCAAGAACAAAGGGCCAAATTATTTAATGAATTGAAGGTCAACAAGCTTAACATTGGCGTTTTTCAGAGCATACTTGCAGACCCTCACTCAAAGGAAGCTTTGTTGACCTTCAAATTCATAGCGCAAAGCTTAAAAGAATATGAATAATATAAGGGTATAAAATAATTTATATCTTCTTAGAGTTACGATAGGACTGACATGTATTTTTATTACAAAAGTCCTTAAAAAAATAAAGATTAAAAAAAATAATAATAATAATCTCACGATTTGGCCGTGAGGTAAGAGAATGGGGAGGTCACAAAGTTGAAAAAAGTCATCTCTCGGGACTCTCTAGCTCGGTTCATTTTTTTATTTTGTGTGGAAGAACTTGAAAATCACAGAAAATATATTTTCTAACGACTTCCCCAAGTCAAAGACGTAACAAAAATTAAATAAAGTTCAGCGCGTCAAACTTTAGTAAAGGATGAAATTCCCACTCTACACCTCTCGCTCTTTCAATCTTTTTTAATATCTAGATCTCTAACGTGATCTAGATTTTCGACACTCGCAAGGGAATCAAAACCTACAGGGTACTTCCCGTGAACTCAGAATCTTGAAATTTGGTACGATAACGTCTTATAGCACAGATAAAGGAAAAATTGCGAAAACCGTAAATTTTTACTTTTATACCTACAGGTTTGTACGGAACCCTCGGTGCGCGAGACCGACTCTCACTTGCCCGATTTTTTTTATCAAACTTAATCTTATTTATTTCTATGTTTGAATTGAAATGAATGTGTTTAATATGTAATTAATTGAATATTTTCTTTACTACAATTAAATAGGGGTGACTATAACTTAAGGGGATTAACTATGACTTAGTTAATTATACTTTATAATACGATTTAATTATAATATGAAATTAATATATCTCTTATCTAATAATTGTAATAAGACTCCCATTAATGATTCTCCCGAAAAATCAAAATCAATTTTCTAAAAATTTTCCTAAGAAATGTAAATTAATCCTTGTAAAACACTGTTTTAAAGCATCAGATTTTGAAACCCACCTAAAAATCGTCAGAATATGAAAATGTGGATTCAAGACGTCAAAATAAACCGCCTGTATAAAAAACGGTGACCGACCCATGGTACAACTGTTATGTCCAACTGGTTTTTCCAAAATTTAATATTTTTTTTATTTTCAAAAAGCCACCACGAGCTTGCGTCAACTCCAATGCGTCAGAATTTTCAATGGGAGCTTCGTTATTGATAAATTAATACCCCCGATAAAAAATTGACGCGCTAAGCCGAAAACTACCCATGTTGAAATAGTCATAAATATAAAAGTTATGGCGTCATTGAAAATTGGAAATTGTAATTAAATACGCCATAACTTTCATATAACTATGTTAATATTCGTAGGTTTCGGCTAAGGAGGGTTACGTACGTTGTATATTATATTTACATATTACAGATGTTTAATTATATTTTTATAATCATTAACACGTAGATAATGGATTAGATAATCGATGTATTGATTGTTTATGGACGTGATCCTCGCACTAGGAAAAAATGTACTAATATTATAAGCCTGAGAGCAGACGTCAGGCGTAGTAGTTGTCATTATGCCAGTCTGGATGTCGAAAAGTCGAAATCTCTTGACAACAACGCGAACCGCATATTACGTATCTTATTGTTCAATCATTTTATTTATACTTATATTAGTTTCGTCACCGTTAATTCTGTGTATTTTTGTTGTGTTTTTCGCGCTTGTGCTAGCTTCTTCTGTGTTTGTGATATTTTGTGTACTATCTTTCGGATCTGTATCGGTACCGAACTTTACTTCTTTGCTTCTGACTATAAATTTTATGTGGAAGATTTGTATTGGAATGGTCACAGTAAATACTTACTGGAAATCGTAAGTTAAACTATTATTTATTATTATTTTGCGTCTACTTTATATATTTTTCACGCTTGTGCTAGCTTCTTCTGTGGTCGTGATATTTTGTGTATTATCTTTGGGATCTGTACCGAACTTTACTTCTCTACTTCTCTATTTTATGTGGATTTGTATTGAATTGGTCACAGTAAATGCTGCAAATCGAAAGTTGAACTATAATTTATAATTACAACCGTTAATTCTGTGTCTACTAAATACAATAAACTGCCTAATTAAAATACAATTTAAATTCAGTTTTCACTACACAATTCACTATCCGACAGTGATATTGAAAAATTATCCAATATATCGGTTGCCATCGTCGAAGAAGAAACATTAGAGTAGGTCAAGTGCTCAGTGAAGGCAGCGATTTTACACACAGATACACAGATATATCTGTTGCATTATTAAAATTACTCAGGCATACAAATATAAATCATCACACAACAAAGCTTTTTCTTCTTATTTTAGTATGTAGCTTTGACGTTTTTACGAATTCACTTCACTTCTTTGTTGAATAGCAACCGGTCATAAACACAATTTTACGAAATCAGCCAATGTAAAAAAAAAAACTATCAACGTCACGTTTTGATAAATGAATAGCATGTCTTACTACATGTAAAAAAAAACTTTCATGGTAGTAAAAATCTACTAAGCTAAAATGGTAGAATTAACGCTAAATACGTGTAGCAAGGAATTTTACGGTTACTTTTACTCGTGTTTTTTTGGTGCAACATTTTACGGATTCATAATAGTGACGGAATAGTATAACTGAATTTGTAAAAGAACAGCAATTTTAGTGCATCCGGCTGTATGTCTGCTTTAAGTTTTTTTCTCGCTTGTACTAGCTTTTTCTGTGTTTGTGATATTTTCTACTATTTTTCGGATCTAACTTTACTTTGGTAAACTTTACTTCTCTGCTTCTGACTTATACAGGGTGTCCCAAAAAATTGTGTCAAGCGAAAGTCCAGAGTTAGAGCACCTCTTGGAGTACCCGAATCACCCCCATGTATGTTCCGCGATTATTTGTAGTTTTAGAGTAATAATTTTTTTCTGACTTTTTGAAAATTTCGATCTCAAGAACTTAAAAATTTTTAATAAAAAAAAGTTGAACATATTTTAATTTTTTTCTTTATGCCACTGAATTATCTTTAGTGCTTCTTTTATGTCTAAAATAATCAGCTTCGTAACTTTAGTGGAAATTTAGAAAACAGTAGTGTAAAGTCAAAATTTGAATGTTAGTGAATAATTACTTAAAAATTCATCTTTAAATTAAAAATCTAAACAGGCGAATTCATGGTTTCTAAGTATGTGAAAAACTTCTCTAGACTCTCTGCTTTCATAATAATTTAAAAAAAAAGTACTTAATAGGGCTACTTTGGCTTAAATCGGCCATCAAAGACAGCAAGGTGAAAATTTCATAAAACTCGACTTCTGAATAATTTTTTTTTTAAATTCCAATTATTTATTAATAAACCAAAAATGATTGTAGAAAAGCTAAAAATTTATTATTTGAAGGTCAAAAATAACTGTTCCTGCTGCCATCTTTAATAACCTTTGAAGGTTTATTATAACTTAATAAATGAAACAAAACATTATTTTCAAAGTATTTATTATTCGATCGCTTAAAGAAAGTTTTCAAAATGACGACCTTCGTGCTCAATACATATTCTACATCGTCTAAAAAAGTTTTCTTTTAAATTTATAAATGCAATTCTGTTGTTTTTTATTGTTTCTTCCGCTTGTCTTAATTTTGTTCTTAACACTGTGACGTTTGTTATGTCCTTGGCGTATACTAATTCCTTGTAGTATCCCCAGACGAAAAAATCTATGGGGTTCAAGTCGGGAGACCGTGGCAGCCACGCAATGGGCCCTCCACGACCGATCCATCTGCCTGGAAATGTTTCAGACAAATGTTGTCTAACATTTCTAGCAAAATGGCATGGATCGCCGTCGTTTTGAAAAATCATATTTCTCCGCGTTAATAGGTCTACATCTTCTAATAAGACGCCGAGATCACGTCGTAGAAATTGCAAGTAGGCCTCGCTGTTCAGTCGGTCCGGTAGTTCGAACGGACCAATCAGCTGTCCGTTTAGGATGCCTGACCACAAATTGATACTAAATTGTTCTTGGAAATTAGATTCCCTTGTGAGGTGTGGATTTTCAATACTCCACGAATGGTAGTTATGCGCATTAAACACCCCACATCGCTTAAAATGTGATTCATCAGTCCATAGAATATTTTTAAAGAAATTTTCGTTTTCAGCTTGTCTCCGTAACATTTCCTGACAAAATGCCACCCTTCTCGGGTAGTCTGCGGGCTTGAGCTGCTGAACTTTCTGGATGTGATATGGGTGAAAACGCTCTTGATGAAGTATTCGATGTGCTTGTGATTTCGGAATTCCGATTCGACGTTCTATTGTTCTTACACTAACTGATGGATCTCTCACCACTTCTTCGACCACTGATTGGACAGTATCTGGGTCACTCATTTCAGATGGGCGCCCCGATCTTCTACCTGGTAGGCGACCTTCCATGTAAGAGTTATGTACTCTTAAAATCATGCGATGATCAGGCCAAGTTTCAGGCTGAGGTCCACCTCCATTTTGTACTTGCTGCCGGAACAACCTGGCTGCTTCAGAAGCATTTCCTCTTGCATATCCATAAAAGTAATGCATAAGAGCATATTCTTGCGATGAAAAAGACATCACAAAATGAAGAGCTTGAAAAGTCCGTTAAGAATGCCAAATTTGTCAAAATCCCGTATTCACACAAAACCAAATCGTAATCGCACTCAAGGTCCGTAAAGAAAGCAAAGTTCGTCAAATAATCACAAATGAGCGTATCGTACGTAAGGCGCAAACAAAAGCAGGCAAACGACTGGCGCCAGAACACAGGCGCTCGGACTACACCCCCCGCCTCATCCCCTTGTCACAAAGAATAGCATTCCTCAGTTACAGTTATCCATTTCGCCAATGAGAGTGAGAGAGATAGCAATAATGCGGTCTCTTTCATATCCTCTCACTCGGGCAATTTTTTAGCAGGTAAGTACTGCGTTACATCCAACAATACAACCGATGTGATCCGCGAGAAAAATATTTAAATATGGGTTTCATGTAGTTAATTTTTGCTAAATTGTAATTAATCTGAACCTTAGAAATTATAAAAAGACCAGATATTTTTTTTATCATCTGATAGGAATTTGGTAAATTTTATGAAATTTTCACCTCGCTGTCTTTGATGGCCGATTTAAGCCAAAGTAGCCCTATTAAGTACTTCTTTTTTTAAATGATTATGAAAGCAGAGAGTCTAGAGAAGTTTTTACACATACTTAGAAACCATGAATTCGCCTGTTTAGATTTTTAATTTAAAGATGAATTTTTAAGTAATTATTCACTAACATTCAAATTTTGACTTTACACTACTGTTTTCTAAATTTCCACTAAAGTTACGAAGCTGATTATTTTAGACATAAAAGAAGCACTAAAGATGATTCAGTGGCAAAAAGAAAAACATTAAAATATGTTCTACCTTTTTTTATTTAAAATTTTTAAGTTCTTTGGATCAAAATTTTCAAAAAGTCAGAAAAAAAATTATTACTCGAAAACTACGAATAATCGCGGAACATACATGGGGGTGATTTGGGTACTCCAAGAGATGCTCTAACTCTGGACTTACGCTTGACACTATTTTTTGGGACACCCTGTATTTTATGTGGAAAATTTGTATTGGATTGGTCACAGCAAATACTGCAAGTCGTCAGTTAAACTCTTACAGCCGGTTGCACCAAAAATTCATTTTACGAACTCGTAAAAAGTAACGTAAAAGTAAACGTATATCGTAAAAAGATTTTGCACCACGCTTTTGCGATACGTTTTACGGTTACATAAGCGGATACTTTTTACGGAACTCACGCCCTGCTCATAACGTAAAAGTATAAATTTTGACAGTTCACTCGTATTTGTAATTCATGTTTAAGGTTAGAAAACGCGTTTAAAATACAATTTAAATTCACATTTCACTACATAACTCACTATCCGACAATGATATTGAAAAATTATCCATATATTGTCTATTTGCCGTCGTCGAAGAACAAACATTAAAGTAGGTCAAATGCTCACTGAAAGCAGCGATTTTTACATACAGATACAAAGATATTATATGATGCATTATTAAAATTACTCAGGCATAAAAATATAAATCACCACACAACAAAGCTTTTTCTTCTTATTTTCGTAGCTTTGACGTTTTTACGAATTCAGCCAATGTCATGAATTTAGTATTGTTTGATTGATAAGTCATAAGTCCATGGCCAATGTAAACAAAAAACACTATCAACGTCACGTTTTGACAAATTAATAACATGTCTTACCACATGTAAAAAAAAACTTTCATGGTAGTAAAAATCTACTAAGCTAAAATGGTAGAATTAACGCTTCATTCGTGTAGCAAGGAATTTTACGGTTACTTTTACTGGTATTTTTTTTGTTCAACATAAATTTACGGATTCGTAATAGTGACAGATTGGTATAAGTATAACGTATAACTGAATTTGTAAAAACATTTTGGTGCAACCGGCCGTTAATTTTATTGTTATACCATCATACAGACCAAACCAAAAAACTTGGGTTTGTTGCCAATGTAAGAAATGAATCAGGTCGAAAACAACAAACACAGCCTGAGACATAGACCAATTAGTAGGGACTATGAGTTCACATTTGTTTATTATCAAATAACCACTATGTCTTACTAACTGATTAGGTTAATGTTTTCTCTGACCCAACGAAGTATTAGTGGTTTGTTTATTGGTAATTAGCAATCTACAATTTATTCCTAGCCGCCAAAAACTTGCATATGCATTGATAAATTAAAAGGTTGCTGGTTGATAAACATCTACAATTTACTGACAAACTACCATCGTTTAAATCAAGTCGGTTGTTGAGAAAAAAAAAAGGATTCATGGGGAGCCATAGTAGTATCTGTTTTGTGATAAAGAAGAGGGGAACGCATACGGACAGATAAGGATAGAATATTAGAGAAAGTCAAGAATAACGCGCGTTACATCTTTGAGTCATTCATCTGGAGTCAAGCGCTCATCGAGCGTTGTCCGCGTTTAATTTCTTTTGAATTTTGATACGTTTTCGAGAACACTCAGACTTTTATCGAAAATGAAACGAAAATCTGTAGAAATCGAGCACAGACGGCGCTCGACGGCGCTCTCGATGTCAGTCCAATGATTAAAAAATAAAGCCCCAGCACTTATCCCTCGTGACTAGGTCGTGGCAAAGTCGGCAAGACCTAAAAAGGCGGCGGCTCCTAAAAAGATCATAAGCGGACGATGCGATAGTTCTTTTTCAGCGATACGTTCCTCAACTTAATTACAGACATCTAAATATCAAATTAGCGAACAGAAATCCGCGAATAACCGAACAAAACGCAAACAAGAAAAAGAAACACAATGGGAAAGACAAAATAAGTTAAAAAACTCTTTATTCAACAGTTCGTTCGCAGAGTTTAGGCTTGCCGCTGTTTTTTCTGTAAATTGTGTGAATTTAGCGGGCGTACAGGTTGTTGGCTTGGGAATACCCGCGGATATGTTAATTTACGGGGGCGTAATGTAAATAGGCGCCAGCAATTTATGTCGCAAAACACTCCCGGGGAACGAGGGGAGATGTAGCGTCGATTCGGCCACCAAATAGTTAGGTACGGCGAGTATGCGTTATAAGTTGTTTGCTTAGGGCCGACATACGGGAAGATTATAGTGCCAATAAGTGCACAACTTTAATAATCGAAAAGCATAACATTAACGTTACATAATTATTTCATTGCATAATTTGTATAAGGCACAATTATCCAAAGGCATAATTTTATGAAGCATAATTAATGAAATCCCTAATTTCTTATGACATAATATTGGTAGTCCTAAAATGTTTTGCCATAATTTTAAGTGTCATAATTAATGATATCTCTAATATTTTGGGGCATTTATTTATAATTAGAAATGATGTTATTTTAAAGGATATAATGTTTACTCTGTTTTACTTAACTTTTTATAATAACATTTCATATATTATTTTATTCAAATATGATACTCGAATCTTCTATATTTTCATTTGATATAATTTTTGCATAGTATACAGGGTGTCTCAGAAACAATGGATAAACCTTTAACTGTTGATAGGTTTCGTCGAGACCTCTCTATCTCAAATTTTGACTTTAGTAAAAATATCTCGGTTTTCAAGATATTTGATAGTTTATGATTTTTTTTAAAAATGCCACTTTTGGTTGGTTTTTAATGTGCTATTTTTACAAATACGGACTTTTTCTGATTCAGTTTTTTTTAGCTTCTAACGGAATAAGTTTGATGCGGCGCGCGTAACCAGACGTTTTTATGTGTGCAGCTGCATTTTGTATGCGAGTACGCAACTCTGTTATTGAGGATACTGGCCTCGCGTAGACAAGGTCTTTCAGACATCCCCAAAATAAAAGAAATCCAAGGGATTTAGATCCGGCGATCTGGGCGGCCATAAAATAGGGCCGAGCCGGCCTATCCACCTTTGTGGGAAGTGTTGATTTAAATAATTTCTTACTACTATTGCGTAGTGAGCTGGGCACCCATCATTTTGAAGCCACATTCTCCGCCTCACTTCTAAATTGACATCTTCTAGCATGCCGGGTAAATCATTTTGTAAAAAATTAAGGTAAATTTCACTATTCAGTGTAGCTGGAAATTCATATGGCCCGATCACCTGTCCGTCAATAATCCCAGTCCACAAGTTAACTTTAAATTGAACTTGGGACCGATCTTCCCTCATCAAATGTGGGTTTTCAACTTGCCAGCTATGTAGATTGTGGATGTTGAAATATCCATCTCTCCGGCATGAGGATTCATCCGTCCATAAAATTTTATTGAAAAATTGCGGGTCCTCCCTTATTTTATTTAACATGATTCTGCAGAATGCAATCCTGCCCGGATAGTCAGCAGGCTGTAGAGTTTGGACCCTTTGAATATGGAAAGGGTGCAAAAGGTATTTTTTCAATATGCGATGCACTTTGCTTCTATTAATGCCGGTTCGACGTGCAATTCCACGCACAGAACGTGTTGAATCTTCTTCTATTTCGTCGAGGACTACTACTTCTTCATCGTCGTTTCTTTCTGGTCTTCCTGGCAGCCGGAAGCTGGAAGCCTCCCTTCGCAGGAATTATGTACCCGAGCAAAAACTCGATAGTCCGGGTGACGTGCGTTGGGGTACCTAATACAAAAAATGACGTTATTAAATTTACTAATTCATTTAATTTTAAAATCTAATTAAACACGGCGTGTGACTATTTTTAGAAGGATAACATAATGTAAGACTCATCCTGATACGTTTAACTAAAGTTGCAATAAATGTGTGTGATTTAAAAAAAATAACATTGATTGAATTAAAGAGAAAATAAATAATCTTACCTCTCTGCGTACAGACGAGCAGCAGCGTTAGCATTTCCTCGACATTCGCCATAAACGAAATGCATGTTTGCATATTCGCGCGACGTGTACTGATGTCTAGGCATGTTCAGTGTTATGTATTGGTTGTCAGTTAGGTTTCACAGCACAAACAATATCCAAATCGTAAAGCTAGTCAAGTCCATATGATCACCAGTTGTCAATAGGTTTCACAGCACAAACAATATCCGAATCGCAAAGCTAGTCAAGTCCAAAATCACAGCAAAATGTCGTTTAAAATCATCGAAGCTCTATCGAATCTCTCGAATACAGAAAACACGCGTGGATCACAACCGGAGTTCAGAAGGACACTAACAATCGTAACAAAGAACCCAATGATCAGACGCAGGTAAAAAAAGTCCTTCCAGGAAATTCGATAGCAGGTAAGGTTGCAAATGCTTATGACTCATGTGCTGTTAATGATAAGGCTCCTTTTTGATTGCGCATAGTGGATGAGACATGTGGCAGGCAGGGGCCACAAAAAAAACACGTTTCTCAACTCTGTGACTCGCAAACGAATGTTTACAAATAAGCTTTAAGTGCTTATTAGTGGAAAAAAAAACTTTTTTTTTCAAATTTTCATTTTATTTGCTATTCAACCAGTCAGAAAGTCAAGAAAGCATAAACTTAATACTGGAAAACTAAATTAACCGAATAAAATTAATCCGAAGAATAATTAATCCGACAAACAATCTTTTTAAAATTTTCATACCATTTGCTATTCAAGCAGTAATAAAAGTTCAGAGATACATTAAGCATAAGTTTATCATACCTTTTTTGAAACTAGAATAACTAAGCATTTTTTTAAGATAATGGGCAGGATGAGCGTCATACATTTTTTTTACATGGTAGCAGACCAAACACGAAGAAAAATAATTTCTTGTTTAATTTTTTTTGGAACATTGTTTTTTCCAAGCACTTGGTGATTAGCTAGCTCAATTTTAACCACTGTTATTGATAGCTGAACTATTCCGTTAGAAGCTAAAAAAAACCTGAATCAGAAAAAGTCCGTATTTGTAAAAATGGCACATTAAAAACCAACCAAAAGTGGCATTTTTAAAAAAAATCATAAACTATCAAATATCTTGAAAACCGAGATATTTTTACTAAAGTCAAAATTTGAGATTAGAGAGGTCTCGACGAAACCTATCAACAGTTAAAGGTTTATCCATTGTTTCTGAGACACCCTGTATATATTGATTTTTTTATTTGAAAAAGTAATTCATTCATGACAGAAACGAATCGCTGCAAAACCGACTCCACGTAGTCTTGTTTGTCCTACCCCTAGAGTGTTATTCAAACCCGCGTAGGCGCGGAGGGGTGAGGCGGTCCCACGCCGCACGTAAGCTCACGTGGGACCGCCGGAGCTCCGCAGCGTCGAAGCCGTGACAGAAACCATGCATGTGCATGCTTGCTTGCGTGGTACATGCTTGCTTGAATTGTGCATACTTGCTTGCATGTTGCATGTTTGCTTGCACGTTGCATGCTTGCTTGCATGTTGTATGCATGCTTGCATGCATACTGCATGATACATTGCTGCATGCTTGCTTGCATGTTGCATGCATGCTTGCATGCATACTGCATGATACATTGCTGCATGCTTGCGCGCAAGTTTATGCCTAGAGAAATTCTGCGTAATCGTATTGTTCGTTGTGATTAATATGCTAAACATTATTTATGCTTTGAAAAATTATGCGTCAAGTTGTTCTGTGTTTCCAGTTTATGGCTTTTAATACTTATGACAAATGATTTTCTGCCACACAATATTATGCTTATTACTATTCTGCTTCCTGATTATTATGCGTCTTGACGATTATTTCAATCGAAATTATGGAATATGATTTTATGACAATAATTTTTATGCCTAGAAATAGAGAGCCGTAATATTGCTCAGAATATAAATTGTTAGCATCTAAATATCTATATTTTAGACTTAAAAAACTACCTCGAGCATTATTATCCTTTTTTGACTAAATTATATTGAATTACAAAAAAACAAAACGTACAAACATAGATTAAATTATACTGAATCTAATGAGACCAAAAGTGTCTAATTTCGTAAAGGTTTAGGCTAGGGGGTTAAAACCGTTATCGTCCGAAACAATATTTCAATAAGAAATGTAGGCACTTGCCTCGGACTTTCAACTCTAAGCGGTGTGCAATAATCTGCATTTTTGAAAGTGCATACTCGAGTCATGGATTGGCACTTCACAGAAAGAAATTGATGATTGCATGTAATTTTTTTTTGTTTTATTGTCATTTAATATTTTTGTAAAACATAATAATAGTTTTCCGTGTGGTGACGGATTTAGGGTACATGCGTCGCGGATTCCTTTCTTTACGTCTATGTGATCAAAGCCAACTAGGAGAGTACCGCAACTGCTGAGAGATTAGAAATTCAAAACAAAATCCTACACCAGCTAGGGTTTTATAGTTGGTTCAGTCGTTGATACTACCTGGTATTGATTTGGAGGTTCAGGGTTCGACTATACAGTGGGTAGAGGATTTTCTGCTTGGTTTGGTTGATGTTAAAGCTTCTGAGCTCGCCTACCACTAGTCCACTACTTCCAAGGTCTTACTTTATAGTTTATCACCATAATAATAACGTTAGTAATATTGTTGTATTTCGACAATTAGGGGTACCTAAGTCAGTTCCTCGGTTATTGAGGAGTCCGGGTGAACCTGGCTTCCATCTTTGGCCTTATCGTCACTTATCATCAGATAATATCAAGGCTAAGAGCTTCCTGTTGTGTAAAAAAGTACATAGGTAAGTTTTCTTTCCTTCTTTCTATTCCCTAACTTCTAGTATAGTTACTACCTTGCATCATTAGCTCTCCTAAATACTTAATAGAAAAACATCAAAATCAAAAGACGATGTAAGAAGAATAACATCGTCTCGGACAGGATTTAAATATTAAATGTACCGTGTAAAACCGTGTTAGCGCCATTACCACTGAACCACTTACGACTGAGTTATTGATATTTTTTTACCCTGTTACACCAAAGTAGACATTATTTAATGCTAATACCTAACTATAACTACATATCGACATCTCATTTAGTTATGTTTACAAATAACCAGATTAGACATTTGTAAGAAATTGGTTGGAAGTAACAAAAAATAACATGTACAAACATAGAAATTCCTCAAACATAGATCTCGTTCCGCACTATGACAAAACTTTATGTCTTTAGTGTGGTACGAAGTCTAGGTAGCCACATTTAAGGTAGGTATGCTACGGAACTCTGAATAACTAACACGTTTCTATGTATTCTATTTTTCTACATATATGTATTCTATCTTTTCTACACTGATCATATTGAAGTTACGCCCTTCGCACAACAGATTCTATATTTTTGTTAGGCGCATGGCAAGGAAGACAGACTTCATAAAACTAGTGGTCGTTTCTAGGGAGGTGTGTAGCTTTTTATAATAAGCTTCCACAAAGTGTCACCGACTTCGAAATTCATAAATTTAAAGTTCACATTAAAAAGACTCTCATGAACAAAGGTTATTACAAAGTGAGTGATTATTTGTGACCACACGATATGGAATTAGCTGGACTAAGTCATCAGATGTCATGTTTGGTAACATCATAATTTATTGTACTTATAATGCTTAGTGTTAAGCTTATAACATACCTACCTACTGATTGTATTTTATTACTTTCAATGACTTGTAACAAAACTAAAATTGTAAAAAAAGGAGATAAAAATTTGACCTTTCGAGTTTCTTGCCTGTTCTTTTCGAGAAGGCCTCCCAATTTCCGAACGTTTTTTTTATTCCTATTTGTATTTGCAGATAACTGGTATTTGCAGATATCCTGATTATATTCAGGATGACATGCACCTACAAGGTCATTATGTTTCCTTTAAATTTGAACGTTTTGCTGTGTTTTTACGCCAAAACTTTGTCTAAGAGGTCACGGGATTTTTCATAACGATCATAGATACGGTTAGATTTATTTTTATAGTTTGTAGAGTAGTCCCCTAATGTGAATGATGTTGGTCTGCCTGATTTAGAGTTATAGAGAGATTCCAGTTATAGAGCTTACAAGAGGCTTCATTGTTGCGAAAAAAAAACGATCAGAGAAATGGTCAGCTTTAATACATACTCAAAGTATGGCTAAATATGAATTATATGTATGAATAAATGCTATTACAGTTTACAAGAATTTTTTAATGATAACTTGACAAATATTTCAGAATAATTTACTATTATACCAATATAAAAAATAAATATAGTTATATCAAATTTAATCTAGTAAGTCAATTCTAATATCAATTAAATTAAAATTAAATGTAGTCATATCAAAATAAAATTATTTTAATCCAATTCCATAATAATTAAAAATAGTTGTAAGTATAAAAATTACACTAATAATAATAATAATTTAATACTAATATATATATTTTAAATAAAATTGAATCTAGTCAAATCAAATTTAAATTATTTTTTTTACACGGAAAAAAAAGAGTCCCGGGATTTCCTTCATTCAAAACATTATATTGTCTTGAACATATTTTGTTGAGACAAAATAATTTACTTTGAAACAGTATGCCACGGAATTGACTTAAGAATGTTCATTTTCTTAATTCAATTCGAACATATTATCTTAACCTGAAGTTAATTTCGTTGCTTCAATAACATAAAACTTACTTGACCGAAGATATCTCAAATAATTGTTTCAATACTTTCATGTTCTTGTTTTACAAAATATGCCTTTAGATCAAGTATTTATAAATATGCAACGAAACACAGTTATAATATTAAACGAAACCAATTGAATATTAATATAATTTAATATTTCTTTAACACAAGAAAACCGATGTCTTGGTTCTAATAGAGTGATGTTTTTCATCAGAATTCTCTCTGTTTTCGTTGAAGGGTGTGTGTGCTTCATTTCAATACAAAAACTTCTTGGACTGAAATACTTATTCCAAAATTTTGTTTTAATATCACAGCCAATTGATCAAAGTAAATTTTGTTTCCCAATGAAACTTTTATTTTTTTGATGAAATTTAAAGACATTATTGAATGGAGTCAACAGATTGTTAATAGAATGCAACATTACTTTAACACAAGAAAATCATTGTCTTGGTTCGAATACACTGAGGTTTTTTATCACAACTCTCTTTGTTTTCGTTCAAGAGTGTGTATATATTATTTTAATGTAAAAAGTTCTTCAATTAAAATATTTGAAAATTTTGCTTTAATACCGTAGTTTTCTTTGTTTCAAGTACATCTTTTGTCCGTCCAACCTTTTATTTTTCTTGAACGAAAATTTATGACTGTTTTAATGTAAATAAATTGTAAATGTTGAATAGAGTCAATAGAATTTTAATCTAATGCGATATTGCTTTAGCACAAGAATTCTGTTATTTCTTTGAAAACAAATGTTCTTTTCAACTAAGGCATTATCACTTTCGGTTTACAACTTTTACTTTCAAACAAGATGTCAGATTTTCATATGTAATACACAATGCTTGGATGAAAAACACAATTTCCACAGAGAACTTGTACGAGTATTCTTCCACAATGCGTCAACCATACCACACTACGCGTTCCTGATGATTGACTGATTCAGTGAAGAAGCCTTCGTCTGATGAATTCTTTCTGTGTTTGCGACTAGTTTGGAGTATGAAAACCAACGAATACTGTGCCAATATAATGTAAATGTGATGTGATGATTTTAATAGTTCTCAGATCAAATTTAGTGAAACATGAAGCAAGCAGCGCGCTATTACAATGACCGTACCAAAAAATATTATTGCTGTTCTTTTGGAGTCCTGGAAAATTCCGAAAGATTTAATTCAACGTTTTGCAGTGAGTATACCAATATACTTAATCTAAATTTGTTTTGTAGTCAAAATTTTTCATATTTCGATAGATGTTACTTTGGAAATTTTTAACATTCATTCACTTCCTTGAGTTGACACTTGACTTGACAAAGGTACTTTGTTACACCTCGTATATGACATATGACGTTTCCAAATAACATTGAAAATATAAATTTTCAGATACAAAATTACCAACGGAGTTGACATGGGTTCGACGCAAGCCTACATTATCCCACCCGTCCCAGGATCCATGGAAAGACATCCTGGGAGTCATCCAAGACTGGGAAGCTTTCAATCAAGAATGTCAGAGAGTATCATGATATTAGTTGAGGTGAGTCAACACTTATGCCACGTAGAATACAACTTCTTTGAATTCTTTTACTTTGCTTTTGGAAATCATAAAAAATCCTTCAAAACTTTTTAAAAACCTCTAAGCTTACAATAATATGCGGTTGCATTTCTATAATGTTACTGGAACCCTCGGTGGGCGAGTCCGATGGCTCATGGTCGTTTATACACTCCGGAACACCTAAATCGAGTCACCTTTGGATTATATTGTCCATAACATAACTTTAAAAAAATGTTTGGTCGACCAAAAAGTGTTATACAATTTTATAGCTGGCACATACATAATCAGCAGATTGGACTGAACATGAATATGTCAGCTACAAAATTGCATAAAAACTTAGTCATTTGGACAAAAATAACTTCGCTGTGGACTCGGCACTTGCCTTCCAATCGGGAGGTTTAAGGTTCGAGACCGCTATGTAGATGTGTTTTTTTTTTCGAATTTCATATGTACATTTGTCTGGCGCTCCTACGGTAAAGGAAAACATTGCATACATCCGTGAAGAAATTCAAAGGTGTATGTGAAGTCGACCAATCCGCACTGGGCCAGCGTGGTTGACTAAGGCCTAACCACCGTAACTTAAAGAAGGCTCGAGTCCTTCGATGGGGACGTAATGACGTAATGTAGATGAGCTATTATGATGATGGCAAAAATAATGTATTTTACTTTCATTTTTCTTTCAGAATCCTGGTGATAATAACGCCTCTATATAAAAGCAGATAATGAAAAAGGCGAGAAACGAAAAAAATATGTTATTGTGTATATTGTGTTAGTTAAGGGAAACTTGAGTCTAGATTTAAAGTTCAGTCTGCCAATATAGACTTATTCTGTCAAATGTAAGGTTTGTAGATTAAGACCACAAAAAAAATGCAAAAATGTAGATAAGTGATCTACCGCATAGGGTATTGCACGTAGGGATCATCGAGATGGGTGAGGTCATTAGATCTTTTGATGTATGTGGCACAGTAATATTTTATTGCATCTGTAAAATAAATATAAAATATATTGACTATATAGTTAAGCAAAAAAATTGTTTAAAAATGGGAATTAATTTATTGTGTATCTTAAGGAAATTGCTTACTGTAAAGTTAATTTTTAATAAATAAATAATATTTTATACTTTATTAAGAATGTTTTCAATTTTAAAACTCTTTCCCAGAATGAATTAAATAAGAAACTGACAATACTAAAGTAAAAGAATGTGTTTTTGATGATCGAAGTACTTTGTAGTGATAATTATTTTTGTTGTTTCAGATCCAGTTGTACCTCTACTTGGCTCTATGGAATGAATTTATCAGAGCAAAACCCCACTAAGCATTACCGTTTAACATTCTTCTCCTCATACTTATTATTTTTTGTGGCATATTGTTGCTATCCACACATCAGTTACACGACGTAACCAGAAATAATGCAAGAGCTCCGAAGATGTTACAGTACTGCTCAGATGCAACAACTTTATTTATCGCATCTCCGAATCGTCGTGTAGAAATCTAAGCAGTGGTGTAGCACCCTTGGAGTTCTTGCATTATTTATAAATACGCCGTGTAACTAAAGTGTACGTAACAATAGCAATAATGCCACAAAAACATTTAATATACCTATGAGGAGAAGGAATCTAAACGGTGCTGTTTAGTGGGGTTTTGCCCTGATAAATTTATTCCATTAAGTCAAGCTTTTGTCAGTTTCTTTGAAGATCATTTATACTTTAAACCGAGAGAATATTTTCTTCTAAATAGAAATTATTCTTTTAAGACAATAAAAAAATATATTGACTCGAATACCTAGATTTCCATCAGATAAGTCGATATGCTTGGTTCAAAATGTTAAATCTTACGAAAACAAAATATTGTATTAAGCTAATATGCTGATGTTATAATGCAAAACAAATAATTGTTCAGAACAATAATATATCTACTTAGTTTAAAGTAGATGGTATTTAGAACCAAGATTTCAGTTATATTGGCTGAAAGAAGTAATGACTTGAATCAATCATATCGATCATGTTGAACCAAGGCAGACAGAATCTCCATTCAATACTTTATATTTAATTCATTTAATTGTGAAGAGATGAGCACAAGATAATATTATCTTGACTGAAAGAAATGATCGTCTAAATAAAGTGGTTTAGAAAACCGATATCATTGAATCAAAAAATTATTTCATTCAATTTAAGGCAGAAGAGTTTAGGACAAAATCTCTGTTGTCTTGACTGAATGGCGTGATCGTGTTATACTAAAGTATTATTGAAAACCAATTCATTGGAATAAGACAATCATTATTTAATTCAAGATTCTGTTATGTTTAGTGAATCGACAGTGTTATTTTGATTGAATGCAGTTTACATTCGTTCGAAATCATATCATTTTTGAATCCAAATAAAATACATCGTCTTAATTCAAGACATTTAACTGCATAGTGCATATATAACCGCATATTTTCTTGAATCAAGATATCTTTTTTTTCCGTGTAAAATGCCGATGTAATAATTAAATGAATCTGTTTTATGTATATATGAAATGTTATCTTATTTAATAGAATTCAAATATAATAATAATAATTTAATACTAATATATTTTAAATAAAATTGAATCTAGTCAAATCAAATTTAAATTATTTTTTAAAATCCCGATGCAATACTTAAATGAATCTGTTTTATGTATATATAAAATGTTATCTTATAATAGAATTCAATTATAATTGCAATTAATATTAAATCTTGTCATGACAAATACTGACTGACATTCTTACTGCTGTGATGAATTTTTGCCATTGTTTTGTTATATATTATTACCTATACCTATGTACTTTGCTATTTATTGTTATGTAAGAATTATCTCAACTCAGCAGTATCTTGTACTTATAACAGTTGTCTGTGAGTTATGCGGTGCCCTTACAGGGTGCATGTACTGATTCTGTAAAATTTGTAACATCTTTTGTAACGTGCATGTAAGCTGGAAAATGAATAAATAAATGAATAAATGGCGTCTCCACAGATGAGACAAGTTGGTCTGGCGGCTCTCAGTGGTTGCATTTCAGAGTTATAATGCGCGCAAGTCACTGCATTGTTGCGAAAAAAAAACGATAACAGAAATGGTCAGTTTTAGTACCTATTCGTAGTATGGTATCTCCACAGGTGAAACGAGTTGGTCTGCCTGCTCTCAGTGGTTGTATTTCAGAGCTATCATTGTGTACGCAATTCCCTTATTTGTGGGGAAAGCCAAAAAAATATCAAAAAACGTGACAATCGGCGGATTTTTCAAATGCTCATTGACCGCTGCTGTCGTGTCTCGACTTGACACACACAGTGCACACGTGGAACAATCGTGGTGGTTGGGGCCGCTTGCGCTCGTTTTTGGTGCTTTTAAATACAATTCAACCGTTACTTGCATTTTTACAATAATGTCGAAAATAAATACTTTTTTTTTGTGGAACGCGTATGAACATCCCAAAGTACTATTACGATCTAGCCTATTTTACAGCTAATAAGTACAGTAGGTACATAATTTAATTCGATCCTAATTTGCTAGAGATAAAGATGTCTCTAAGAAGTGTCCATTAACATGTTTTTTTATTGTCTCTATTAAGGCGCCGCTACTAGTTCACAGTTATAGTTGCAACACTGACCCTACATTGTACTAAATTAAAACTTATTTTTTATCTCTCCACTTAATTACACTAGATCAGATGGCTTTATCCGTTTTAGTCTTCTTTTCTTATTTTTTTGGTCGAGAAGCTACACAACCTCCAAGTTCACATGGTTTTGAAGACTTTTTTGGTGAACTTCGGCGTATTTTTTTATGAAGCTATCAACGAACTCTGTTTTAAGATCCCGAAGGAGGTCGTCATTTCTTACATACCAGAGAGCATTAGCGATGCCCCTCAGCACCTTATCTGAAATCTTTGGATGATACACCTGTTGGTCTTAGCGGTACAGCCCCGTAGCTGTATTCCACAAGTTCACACTGGCATGAGGACTTGACGATATAACAATAGTTTGTTAGCTATTTTCAAGGGTATGGGCGGAGTGCCTCTCTACCCAAACGGTGGCCCTCTTGCGACGTCCGCAGAGGGTCATAGCGACTCGGGCCGTGCGAGCGTATCGCACGGTCAGTTACGGCGCGGCCTGCGTTCTTGCGGGCCAAACGCCATGGCATGTCGATGCACGCGTCCTCGCGGAGGTGTATCGACATCGGGTTGCTACCCGTGAACGGGGGGGATGATCCGCTCCACAGGAGGTGGAGCGGATTCGTACCCTGGCGCAGAGGGAGGCTCTGCGTCAGTGGGGTGAGGCACTCGCCTCCCCAGCTGCCGGCCACCGGACGATCGACGCGATACGTCCGGTGTTGGAGGAGTGGGTAGGGCGTCGGCAGGGCAGCCTCACTTTTCGCATGGTGCAGGTACTGACCGGGCATGGCTGCTTCGGTCACTACTTGCACCGGGTCGCGCGTCGGGAGGAAACGCCGCGGTGTCACCACTGCGACGCTCCCGACGACACTGCCGAACACACTATCGGTGTGCCCGGCCTGGCGACCCCAACGCAGCGTGCTTAACACTGCGCTGAGAGGCGGTGACCTCTCGCTGCCGAGCATGGTCGTGGCCATGCTCCGCGGCGAGGCGGAATGGGGGGCTGTCGCCTCCTTCTGCGAGGACGTCATCTCGCAGAAGAAGGCCGCGGAGAGGGTGCGGGAGGCAGATCCTCAAGCCGCTCTCATCCGTCGCAGACGGATAGGCAGGAGAAGGCGGGCATTCGCACAAGCGATGCCCGTCTAATGACCCTGCCGTGGAGGCCTGCGTGCACGGTTAGCCCCGTGCACGCCGCCGTAAGGCCCTCCGTCTAGGGATTGCCCTGGTGTTCTCGGGCAATCCCCCCTTGGCGATAGCCCCACCGGTGGTTCGGGCTTGCCCGGGCGCGTGGGTAGTGGAGTCGCAGTGTGGACCTTACCTAGCGCGCCCATAAGGGCAGGGAGAACACCGGGGGGTTTTAGTGGGTAGGCCTGGCACTCTACCGGGAGAGCCCCACACACGCTCGCCGTCTAGCCAACGGCGGGTACGGTGCGGTTACGCATTTCCCCCCGAGAAAAAAAAGGGGGTCTCTTCCTATTAGCCAATACATGTGTCTCTGTATCGTAGATCAAGCTGTTCTCTCTTTTTCTTGACGGGCACCATCCAACCTAGTTTCACATCAAGAGCCATGCCATGATATTTGGCAGTGTTCTCATATGGTATAATTCATCTGTTAATGTAGATAGGGCGATATATTTTGTGTTTGTTACTAAAATCGATGTGTACAGACATGGATTCATTTAATTTTATCCTCCATTTCTTTGTCCAGTCATAGATCTTCTCTACAGCATTTTGGACTTGTTCCGCTGCTTCCTCATGAGTATCACCGATACCCATGATTGCAGTGTCATTAGCAAAAGGTGCAATGGTGTTATTTTTCGGTTCTGGTATATCACACGTGTATAAAAGGTATAGGATCGGACTTAAAACACTACCTTGCGGAACACCAGCTTTTATATGTTTCAATTCTGAGAAGGCGTCTTCATGTTTGATTCTGAATACCCTATCTATAAAGCTCAGCGAACTGCTCAGGGAGCATTTGTTGTAGTTTATGAATAAGTCCGTCATGCCATATTTTGTCAAAGTCCTGAGCGACATCCAGGAATACTGTTGTGTATACCTTTTTGTCCTCTAGGCATTTTTCGATTATGTTCGTGATTCTGTGCACTTGATCAATCGTCGAATGTTTCTCGCGAAAGCAGGCAGACCAACATCATTCACATTAGGGGACTACTCTACAAACTATAAAAGTAAATTTAACCGTATCCATGATCGTTATGAAAAATCCTGTCACCTCTCAGTCTATTGATTGGTAATTTTGAAGCGATTTTTTGATATACATACTATATCTATTTTAAGTATTTCAAATTTATTTTTAACTAGCGGAGTAACTATGCCTGTTTATAAACTATTTAGTTTGCAATTAACTGTTCTATGCTTCGTTGCAACGTCAACGTGTCAATAAGCGAACACTGTGGAATGTATACGTGTCCATTCAGCCATTGCCAGTGGGGTTACCAATATTTGAGAACTTTTCCAGGAAATGATTTTTTTGAACGAGTAATTTTTTAACTGATATTCATTGAAACTGTTAAATTAGTTTTTAAACTAACAACAATCGTAAAATAATGAATTTAAAATGCACATTCAACTAATATTAAAACTATCGGTGCGATAGTTTTAATATTAGGTTCGAACTTTGTTTCGCCCGTTGGCAACGTACATTTACATCCTTGTATAAGCTGAAGATTTGCAAGTCTTACAATCAAAGACATTATAAGAGATAGACCGACAATACGCGCGGCCTCTAAGAAACCCCCTTCAACCACAACAGCGGTCAGGCGGCCGCTACCATACTGTATTTGTACTGCATTCGACTGTCGAGCGCGCGTCAAGTTATAAAAATACTTAAACATGCCCAAATAACTTCGTTTTGTAGTGTAAAAAACGAACAGTAATAAAAACTAAATCACATTGTAACATTATTTATTACCGATGAGTCTTAATTATGCTTATTTATTTAGCTATTATCATATCAAAATTGGTTGAAGGGGACTTCATACATTTCGTTTGCATTGTTGGTCTACTCTTATAATGTCTTTGCTTACAATAATCACATTTACTATAGGCGACTACAGCCACTTACTACTAGGACGCGTGCAGCCTGCTTGTTTGGTAAATTATTAGTTGTAGATATTTAAAAAACACTGATTGCTCCATTACTACATTTTTTCTTATTAAATCATTTCCTTCATTACTAGTGTTTTTTATTTATATTCCTAGCCTAGAATATCTATCATCGACTACATCAGATATATTAATAATTTGTCAGTTGATAAACATCTATGACCAAATGTATAATTTATAAACTATTGTTTATAAATTATTTAAAATACTGTGCACATTCGTAAAATAAACTGATTTAAATAACTATAACTATAAGTTAGGAATAATTGTTGTATATTATTATGTAATCAATTTATTATTGCAGTAAGGAAAAACAATAACTTATAAGACTCGCTCACTTATGAAAAATGTATTGCAAAAAAAACACGTAACCCAATTTTCAACTCCAATATTTTAACGAATTTTTAATATGAGATTACTAGCAATGGAACGTCCTGTGTACAGTACAAATGTTGGCCAACCTAACATAACAACCACCCTCCGTTGTCGGCCAATGAAACCATACTGCCGCCAATTTTTTTTACGATATGAGTCACTCAAGTCGATTCCCTTTCAGTTCCACACGAGAGCATGATATATGAAGAAAAACTGGCCCTTTATTGCACCTTTCACATAAAATACGATTCTCGGAAATATCAGAATAGTAGTAGCATTTGAGTTATTAACGACAGGCAGAATTCTGGTAAATTTATTCGCTGATAGTTTTGCTTAGGTAGAATTTTGGCTAAAGATGGACTCTTATATGACTGCTGACTTAAAATCATGAACTAGCTAGACTAGCGATTAGAGTACAGGGGGCTAGACAAAGTGACAATCCAAAAATGATAACGAAGTTTGATAAGAACAAAATGTATGGAAATGACATATGTCATCGCTAAATAACGTGGCGAATCGATCAAAGTCATTGATATGTAAGTTGGTAGACAATTTGATTCGAAACAAATCGATGAATTAGCGAATTGTTTTTTCATAGCTTTCATATACTATAGAACTCATTTTTCATTAAAATATAACAAAAATATTAGTTTGAATAATTTATTTCACCATTTCTTTTCCATTTCTCAGTTTTGAGTACTTAGATAATCAATAAGTATGTTGTTTTCTCACGGAAAGAACAATTTGATACGGCGATCGCTAATCCTTACGTTGGCTAGGAATTTGTTTTCGTTATCTCAGAGACGATGACGAATTTAGTTATCGTTTCGCTATGAAACGATTGCCACTTGTCTTGTCTAATCCCCCAGGCGCATAGTGAGTGATTGAAAGGTACGAGACTGACTTCATTATTTTGACTATGAGAATTTAGTCTCTGCCATTGCCCTATATTCTTAACAAACTGATAATTAAGATGATTCTATTAAAATAGCTGAGCTGTTATTATAATTACCTCGTATTACTATAATTAAGTAAATAAATCACGTTAGCGATCTCGTAAGCGACACGTTATATTATAATACACAGAGCAGTAGTCAATTTTAATCAGCGCGTAATACATATAAAACGTAATTTACGGCAGCAACCTTATTATTAATTCCGGCGCAGATTTTCTCGCCGCCAACTCGTTAAAACAGTGTTTATTAAGATGTTTTCTTCGGCGGATTATCATCGGACGTGTCGGCGCGGGATTTAAACGGTGCTCTAGCGTCAATTATTATTCATGACATAAATTTGCTGAGCAAGGAAGGCATTAGACGAAAACTCATTAAAACGGCGACGCGGTGTGACTTTCCAAAGACGCGTTAAGTCCACGCGTGCTATGCGCAGTGACAGAATACATTATACACTTCCGAGCTGGAATACAGTCCTCCGCCGGTTCCTAGATATTTTACTATCATGACTGACACTAATAAGACAGGTAGAGCAGGAATCAAAATCACCCGGAGCAAAATAATGTTATGTTCTCCTGCGCATGAGTCAGAATTCGTTAAGTATTCTGGTGCTGGCTTGGCCGTCGAAGGGTTTTAGATGCACGAAGCGCATCTGATGCTAAGGGGTCACCCAAGTCTAAGTCATTAGAGGCATCCAACATAAAATTTAATTCTTTATGACCCTTCGGGTTCTGTAGTTAACAAAGAACTCTTACGTATAGTTTCTTCATGTCCGTCTGTATATCTGTCTGCGCGCAGTTAAGCTCAGAGAGTCTTAGTTATAGATTGAGAGGTGACAGGATTTTTCATAACGATCATGGATACGGTTAAATTTACTTTTATAGTTTGTAGAGTAGTCCCCTAATGTGAATGATGTTGGTCTGCCTGCTTTCAGTGGTTGCAACTTCGAGCTATAGAGCTTACAAGAGGCTTCATTGTTGCGAAAAAAAACGATCAGAGAAATGGTCAGTTTTAGTACATATTCAAAGTATGGTATCTCCACAGGTGAAACGAGTTGGTCTGCCTGCTCTCAGTGGTTGTATTTCAGAGCTATCATTGTGTACGCAATACCCTTATTTGTGGAGAAAGCCTAAAAAATATCGAAAAACGTGACAATCGGCGGATTTTTCAAATGCTCATTGACCGCTGCTGTCGTGTCTCGACTTGACACACACAGTGCACACTCCTCCCCCCGCGCCCGGCCCCTGTCTGTGAGCGTGGAACAATCGTGGTGGGAGGGTGCGCTTGCGCTCGTTCGGTGCTTTTAAATACAATTCAACCGTTACTTGCATTTTTACAATAATGTCGAAAATAAATACTTTTTTTATGGAACGCGTTACGCGTATGAACATCCCAAAGTATATTACGATCTAGCCTATTTTACGGCTAATAAGTACATAATTTAATTCGATCTTAATTTGCTGGAGATACAAATGTCTCTAGGAAGTGTTCATTTACACGTTTTTTATTGTCTCTATTAAGGCGACGCCACTAATTCACAGTTATTGTTGCAGCACTGATTCTACATTGTACTAAATTAAAACTTATTTTTTATCACTCCACCTCATTACACTAGATCGGATGGCTTTATCCGTTTTAGTCATCTTTTTTTTCTTTGTGTGGTCGAGTAGCTGGACAGCCTCCACGTTTACATGATTTGAAGTCTTTTTTGGTGAGCTTCGGCGTATTTTTTTATGATGCTATCAACAAACTCTGTTTTGAGGTCCCGATAGAGGTCGTCATTTCTTACATACCAGAGAGCATTTTATCTATCTATCTGGAGTTCGAGGGGATACTAGGGGCGACGGAGGGGCGTCCCCCAGCGGGCCACTGCGACCTGTACAGATCTATTGTGGCCGACCCCTCTATTTGAAAGGTCTCCAAATAGGCCCGCGGCGTTGAAAAAGCCAATAACCTTCTTTGGAGACAGAGCCTTCGCATCATGTGGTGGCAGACTAGGTCCACCCAGAGCTCGGCTCCTTGTGTGGATGAGAGCATGGCATTCACAAAGAATGTGAAATGGTGTCTCATCATCCTCATCACAAAATCTGCACGTGGGAACATTAGTCAGGCCCATTCTATGCAGATGTTTGTTGAGTTTGCAGTGACCAGTTAGGGCTCTAGTGAGCGCCCTTAATTGGCCCCTGCTTAGTTGGAGGTTTTGTATTGCGACTCCGGGTGAAAATTCCCTAATGAGCAATTTCGAGTGCAGTAGTCCAGGGGAATGGGCCCACTGGAGTCGGGCTTGTGCTTGTACCCAATCTCTGGAAACTCTCTTTTTAATCCCCCTCGAAATGCCACAAGCTGGTCTGGTCCTATGAGAGCGCTCTCGGAACCAGCCCTCGCCAGTTCGTCGGCAATTTCATTGCCTCGGATATTGGAGTGGCCTGGAACCCAGCCAATCATTACCGAGTTCCTGGTCCCCAATTCATTCAAGGCCTTCGTGCACTCTAAGGTGATTTTGGACTTGAATTCTACAGCATCAAGCGCTTTTAGAGCAGCTTGGCTGTCCGACAGGATGAGGATGTTCTTACCCTCAGTCTTCATTCTGCCTGGAATACGGTGGCATATGCACCCAGGCACGTGGTTCTCCTGGATTTCGCACTACCTCTGAAGACACCTGCACCTGACTGGCCCTCTTTTCTAGAGCCATCAGTGTACCATATCTGGTTAGCTTTCCTAAAGGGCTCAGGGACTTGCTTGTCCCATTTATCTCTATTAGGAATCATGACCTTGTAGTTCTTCTTGAACTCCAAAGTTTCAATCATGGCATCGGCTGGCATTGCCATGACAGGATTAACCATTAGGCTGCCCTGTAGCTTCCTCATGGTTTGGGATTTCCATCCTGATCTGCCTTCCTCCACAGCTCGGAGCATTGCCATCCTAGCCTCCCCCTGTATGAACAGGTGGAGTGGTGGGAGGTTCAGGATAGCCTCCATTGCAAGGATGGGAGAAGATGAGATAGCCCCCGTAATCATCAAGCAGGCACATCTTTGCAAGCTTTCCAGGGCCTTTATGGTGGTCCCTACTGCAATCTGCTTAAACCAAGCTATACACCCATAGCTAACCATAGGTCTTACCACAGCGGTGTAAAGCCAGAGAAGGTGACTAGGTTTCAGTCTCCACCTGGAGCTGGTTAGCCTACGGCAGATACCTAGCGCTGCTTTGGCCTTCTTGATTATGTTGTCTTTGATCCAGGTGGATCCCAAGGTATTTGGCATTCTGAGAGAATTCAATAGTTCTTCCAAACAGTTTAGGAGGCTTGAGGCCGTCTAAATTCCTCCTCCTAGTGAAAGGAACTATTATGGTTTTGCTGGCGTTCACAGACAGCCCCACCTGGCGGCACCATTGTTCGATCTTATTAAGAGCGAGTTGCATGAGACCTGATATAGTTGAAGGACATTTTCCAACTATGTGGACCACCAGGTCATCTGCGTATCCTTGAGTGGGAAGGTACGCATTGTTCAACTCCTGGATAAGGCAGTCAACGACCAGACACCACAGCAGTGGAGAGAGCATCCCACCCTGGGGACTCCCTCTAGTCACCCTGGCGGTTAATGTGCAGTACAACAGCGTGGTTTTCACTGTTCGCGTTGTGAGCATTGCATCTATCCAAGAGATTATTAATTGATCGATGCCGCGGTTTTGCAGACATCGTACAATAACTCCTGTTGGGGTGTTATCGAAGGCACCCTCAACATCCAGAAAGGCACACAAGGCTATTTCTTTATCTTCGAGCGCTTGTTCAAGTCTATTGGTCAGATCGATTAAGGCAGTTTCCGTTGACTTTTCTTTCTGGTAGCCATGTTGCCTTAAATGTAGGGGGTCGCCTGCCAGGTGCGTTTCCCTTACATATAGTTTGATTACCTTTTTCATAGTTTTCAAGAGAAAAGAGGATAGGCTGATCGGTCTGTAGAACTTCGGTTGGGACCTATCTTTATCCCCTCCTTTGGGAATAAATATAACCCTGATCTTTGTCCATAGACTTAGAAGGTACCCCCATGCTAGACTAGCTCTGAGGATCCTCACTAGGACTGGGAGGAGGATATTCTTACCCTGTTGTAGTAGGGCCGGGAAAATGCCATCCTCGCCTGCAGTCTTATATGGCTTGAAGCTGTTAATAGCCCAAGCCACCCGTTGAGGGCCGATAATCAAAGGGGCTTTTCTCCAATCATCCACTTTCGGCCTAGGCCTGGAGAGTGACCGCAGCTCCTCGGATGATTCATCTACCCTCGAGTCCGGGAAGTGCACTTGGGCTAGGAGTTCTAAGGTCTCCTTTGCGTCGCACGTGAAAGTCCCATTTGGCTTCCTAAGCAAGCCAATGTGGGAAGGAGGCGCCTTGGATAGCAATTTGTGTATCCTTGCGGCATGGGCTGTGCTATTGATCATGTCACAGAACCTACCCCAAGATCTCCTTTTCGCTCTCCTTAACTCTTTATTGAACCCCGTTAGGGTCCGAGAATAGGCTTCCCAATTCTCATCCCTTTTTGCTTTATTAAAGCGAGAGCGGGCTTTTTGCCTAAGGGATTGCAATTTGCTGTTCCACCAGGGCACTTTACGATTACTTTCCCTGGTGGTGTAGGGGCAGTTATTCTCATAGACTGTTAAGATGCCTGTGGATACTGCCCCTGCCGCATATTCTAGTTGTTCTACTGTTTTTACGGCTGGTATCGTCCCCAGGCTCATTTTCAGGCTCTCCCGATAGCCCTCCCAGTTTGTATGCCTAGGATTACGATAGGATTCGATTTGTTCGTCAAGCTTAGCTGCTATGTCGAATCTAATGTACCTGTGGTCGGATAGTGAAGCCTCCTCCGAGACGTGCCATCCCTGAATTTCACTAAGCGCGACGTACAGAGGGTAATGTCTAGGACTTCACTTCGGGCTGCCGTGATGAATGTGGAACTGTGTCCCTCATTAAGCACCGTCAAATTCCTAGAAAGCATGAAATCATGCAAAAACTCACCTCTTGGGTTCGTATTGCTACTACCCCATGATGTGTGATGCGAGTTATCAGAGAGCATTAGCGATGCCCCTCAGAACCTTATTCTGAAATCTTTATTCTTATCTGAGCTGTACAGTCCCGTAGCTGTATTTCATAAGTCCACACTGGCAAGAGGACTTGCCGATATAACAATAGTGTGTTAGCTATTTTTAAGGGGGATTATCTTCCTATTAGCCAATACATGTCTCTGTATCGTAGATCAAGCTGTTCTCTCTTGTTCTTGATGCGCACCTTCCAAAGTAGTTTCACATCAAGAGTCATGCCAAGATATTTGGCAGTGTTCTCATATGGTATAATTTGTCTCTTAATGAAGATATGGTGATACGTTTTCTGTTTGTTACTAAAATCGATGTGTACAGACTTGGAATCATTAAATTTTATCCGACTTTTCACATCAAGAGTCATGCCAAGATATTTGGCAGTGTTCTCATATGGTATAATTTGTCTCTTAATGAAGATATGGTGATACATTTTCTGGTTGTTACTAAAATCGATGTGTACAGACTTGGAATCATTAAATTTAATCCGACTTTTCTGCGACTTTCCACGTACGTACTTTTGCCTAAGATAGGCTAACACACTTTACAAATCGTTCCTTGTCATGTTCAGGGGGTACAAAGTGTATCATGCTCTTCACCCAGACAATACAACTCATGCTGGAAGTGCTGTTATTGTCAAAGAAAGGCTATGACACTATGAAGGTTCCAAATGCGAAATAGGAGAAATTCAAGCCGTCGCAAGTGGAACTTAAGCAAGTTACCCCGAGAGAAGTTTGGAATGAAATCAAAAGTAATATCAGCCCGCCAAAATCTCCTGGCTATGATTTAATATTTAATATCAATTTTAATTCAATAGGCTTTCGCAAGAAACATTCGACGATTGATCAAGTGCACAGAATCACGAACATAATCGAAAAATGCCTAGAGGATAAAAAGGTATACACAACAGTATTCCTGGATGTCGCTCAGGATTATGACAAAATATGGCATGACGGACTCATTCATAAACTACAAGAAATGCTCCTTGAGCAGTTCGCTGAGCTTTATAGATAGGGTATTCAGAATCAAACATGAAGACGCCTTCTCAGAATTGAAACATATAAAAGCTGGTGTTCCGCAAGGTAGTGTTTTAAGTCCGATCCTATACCTTTTATACACTTGTGATATACCAGAACCGAAAAATAACACCATTGCACCTTTTGCTGATGACACTGCAATCATGGGTATCGGTGATACTCATGAGGAAGCAGCAGAAAAGGTCCAAAATGCTGTAGAGAAGATCTATGACTGGACAAAGAAATGGAGGATAAATTTGAATGAATCCATGTCTGTACACATCGATTTTAGTAATAAACAGAAAATATATCACCCTATCTACATTAACAGACGAATTATACCATATGAGAACACTGCCAAATATCATGGAAATCATGGAATGGCTCTTGATGTGAAACTAGGTTGGATGGTGCACGTCAAGAAAAAGAGAGAACAGCTTGATCTACGATACAAAGACATGTATTGGCTAATAGGAAGAGACTCCCCCTTGAAAATAGCTAACAAACTATCGTTATATCGTCTAGTCCTCATGCCAGTGTGGACTTGTGGAATACAGCTACGGGGCTGTACCGCTCAGACCAACAGGTGTATCATCCAAAGATTTCAGATAAGGTGCTGAGGGGCATCGCTAATGCTCTCTGGTATGTAAGAAATGACGACCTCCTTCGGGATCTTAAAACAGAGTTCGTTGATAGCTTCATAAAAAAATACGCCGAAGCTTACCAAAAAAGTCTTCAAAACCATGTGAACTTGGAGGCTGTCTAGCTTCTCGACCAAACAAATAAGAAAAGAAGACTAAAACGGATAAAGCCATCTGATCTAGTGTAATGAAGTGGAGTGATAAAAAATAAGTTTTAATTTAGTACAATGTAGGGTCAGTGTTGCAACTATAACTGTGAATTAGTAGCGGTGCCTTAATAGAGACAATAAAAAAACATGTTAATGGACACTTCTTAGAGACATGTTTATCTCTAGCAAATTAAGATCGAATTAAATTATGTACTTATTAGCCGTAAAATAGGCTGGATCGTAATATACTTTGGGATGTTCATACGCGTAACGCGTTCCATAAAAAAAACTATTTATTTTCGACATTATTGTAAAAATGCAAGTAACGGTTGAATTGTATTTAAAAGCACCGAACGAGCGCAAGCGCACCCTCCCACCACGATTGTTCCACGCTCACAGACAGGGGCCGGGCACGGGGAGAGGAGTGTGCACTGTGTGTGTCAAGTCGAGACACGACAGCAGCGGTCAATGAGCATTTAAAAAAATCCGCCGATTGTCACATTTTTCGATATTTTTTAGGCTTTCTCCACAAATAAGGGTATTGCGTACACAATGATAGCTCTGAAATACAACCACTGAGAGCAGGCAGACTAACTCGTTTCACCTGTGGAGATACCATACTTCGAATAGGTACTAAAACTGACCATTTCCGTTATCGTTTTTTTTTCGCAACAATGCAGTGACTTGCGCGCATCATAACTCTGAAATGCAACCACTGAGAGCCGCCAGACCAACTTGTCTCATCTGCGGAGACGCCATACTTTGAATATGTACTAAAACTGACCATTTCTCTGATCGTTTTTTTTTCGCAACAATGAAGCCTCTTGTAAGCTCTATAACTCGAAGTTGCAACCACTGAAAGCAGGCAGACCAACATCATTCACATTAGGGGACTACTCTACAAACTATAAAAATAAATCTAACCGTATCTTTGATCGTTATGAAAAATCCCGTGACCTCTTAGACTATTAGTACTAGAAAGCTTATATATTATTCACGCATACAAAGTATCAAATAAAAATAAAATGCCAACTGCCCTCTCTCTCTTACGTGAAAAAAATCATTCACCTTAAAAAAATATAGGTACTTGTTTTAAGTATATATATTATAAAACTGTCCTGCGCTGCGAGAGACGTTGTTACTAAACATTTGTAAAAAATACGACATAGAAATAAAACGGGAATAAATAAGATAATCAATACTTTAATTATTTAAGTAACGTTTATATTCTTCGGGTTTTAGTGATCACGTAGTGATGAAAATAGTATGATTGAGAACATAGCGCAAGGACATGCCCAAGAATAATAGTGGACATAGGTTTAAAAAAAATGCTCTATTGTCATTATTAGGCCTCGTTTACGGAGACGCGGGGCCTTAGAATAATACCGCGTTATTATTCTAAGCGCGGGGCGTTTCGCTGCGCGGCCCGCACAGAATTCAAACATATGGCGTTGTATGAGTGCGTTTACGGAGAAGCGATTTTACACGCCTTTGCTTGAAATGGCGCGTTTTTTACGGCCGAGCCCGCGGATGGCACCGCCGCTTCTCACGCGGCGTTTATCGCGGCGGCGCACGCAGCGACAATTTTCGATGAAGCGATGCCCGCCGCGTGCTTCGCTACACGCTTGAGGTTGCGCCGCGGGCGCCGAAATGCTTTCCGTCTCGCATCTCTATGAACAACACCGTATATTGCCATATGTTTGTGTTTACGCGTGCGATTATGAGTGCCGCTTCACGCGCCGCCCCACCGTAAACAGAAAAAATCGGTGCGATGTCAGACAACCTCCTTGTGGTGCACCCTGGGCAACCCGGCAGATTCTCTGCCGCGGGCTAATAGTCTGACGAGAGGACCCCCATATGGGGCGTGGGATGGCCGGGTTCAACCCGGCGGGCCACTTCGTGTGGCCACCCGCTTCATGCGGGGAAGGGCGAAGTCCCCTCTTCTTATGATAAGAAGAGGTGTGGCTCTCGCTGGAAGCCGATCCCGGCGGCTACCTCTGGTGGTAGTAGGGACGAGGCGAGTTTCTCGCCATGGCGTTTCGCGCCCGTTGGGGATTTCCCCGAGCTTCGGCTCACCCGCGCGGCGGTGGATCCAGTGGGATCTGCCGTCGGGCAACCCGTTACCCGCACTGAGCGGGCCGGGGGCCCGGCGCACTGAGCGTCGGGCCGCGTGGAAGACAACCACAGTAAAAAACCAGTTGCGGGGTGTAGAGCGGTGCAATTCTGCGCCGCTCCACAAAGCAGCAGAGCTAGGCGGAGAGTCCGGCAACGGACATGTCACGGGCAGGGGGTCAGCGGGAATAAGGCCTGGCTGTTGTCCCCTTCCCTCTGTCTTGTGACGGACGGAGGCGCTGCTGGGGGGGTTTTTAGTGGGTAGGCCCGGGCCGGGTACGGTCTGGGGAGTCCCACATATCCTCGTGGTTTGGCTCGACCACGAGGAATGCGTAAATGCATTTTCCCCCTCCCAAAAAAAAAAAAAAAAAAAAAGGAGCTACCGCTCTTCCTAATACAATAGTTCAATAATACAGGATTGAGTACATAATAGGTAGCTATTCTAATATTAAGGTAAAATTTATCTAGCTTATAAGTATATATGTATTAGTGTGTATGTGTGTGTGTGTACGCATGTGTGTGGTGTGTTTGTGTGTGTGTGTGTGTGGTGTGTTTGTGTGTGAATGTTAGGTTATAGGCATTTAGGTTATAACTTCCAGAAGGGATTCAGTGTGCTCGTATGTTAACAGTATTAACCAGTCTTGTACGACTTTTTTACAGTCATGCAGATTCATTTGGTAAATATTAAGTTTATCGTTTATAAGATTGTATAACCGTGCTGATTGTGCGTTATATTGTCGCCTGGCAAAAACAGTTCTTACTGGTTTGTAATAGGCTACCACGCCTTTCCTTCGTCGATTTATTGAAGCAGGATGAAATCCAATGGCTTTGTGTACCCTTAGCACTACATTCAGTATGTATAATTTACGCACTGTTAGAAGGTCTGCATATTGATATAGCTCCACTGTTGAAAATCTGCGTGGCTTAAAGTACATTATTTTCAACAAATATCTCTGAGCTCTTTCTAATTCCAACATTTTTGTTTTAGTAGCGCCACCCCACACTGGTATGCAATATTTTAAGACTGACTGAGTAAGAGAAATGTATATTTTATTCAAAAGAGCTTTATTAGTAACATGTCTTAAGATTTTAAAGATCCAAATAAACTTACGTAGTCTGTTCGAGATTTGCTCCAAATGAGGGTGCCACGATAGCCTTTCGTCAACTATAACACCTAAATATTTAGTATTACAGACCTTATTTATTGTAGGACAGTTACAGTCAGAATTTCGACTATTACAATTGTGTAACTGAACTGAGAAGTCACTGCTCGGTTGGGTTCGCTTGTCGATAGTGAAACAAATGTAATTAGTCTTATTTACATTTAAAGTAAGTAGATTAGATTAAGCCATGCCGCTACTAGTCTCAAGCCATTTTCTAAAGATTGACGTACAGCTTCCCATGAGCTTCCGGAGAATACAATGGCTGTATCATCGGCATAGCAAAATATATGGCCGTTTTCAATTGGAAGGTTGCACAAACTATTGATATATATTAAAAAGAGAGTTGGCCCAAGGACACTTCCTTGAGGGACTCCATAGCTCACATCTACTTCCTCGCTCACATATTGTCCGATTTTAACTTTTTGAATCCTACCAGAGAGATAGCTTTCGAAAAGTGTCAATGTATTACCTCTAATTCCGATAGATTCCAGGCGTTGTACAAGGATTGGGACAGATACCGTGTCAAAGGCTTTCTTCAGGTTAAGAAAGACTGCAAGACACTTTTGACCCCGATCAACGTAAGATGTAATTAACGATGTTAAAGCTGTTACTGCGTCTTTAGTCGATAAACCTTTTCGAAAGCCATATTGTGCATTAGACAATATTTTCGCCTTACTTAAGTAACTTAGGAGTCTTTCATTTAATATTATTTCCAATATTTTAGAAAAAACTGACAACACTGATATTGGGCGATAGTTACTGACATCCTTCCTGTCCCCACCCTTGTACACTGGAGTTATTACGGATTGTTTCAAAAGACTGGGAAATGAACCAATATTAAAACATAGATTAGCCAAGTGAGTTATGATTGGGACAATTATTTCTGATGATTGTTTCAAAAATGCAGTAGGTATATTGTCCCAGCCAGGCGCGCTATTTGAATCCAGACTCCTGAGTATTCCGTTTACTTCATCATTATCTGTCGGCAGGAGAACAAAAGATGACCTTTGTGAATTATTTATGTTTATCGGTTGTGCTGTTTGGTTAGTGACAATACTTTCCGCCAAAGTTTTACCAATATTAGCAAAGTAAGTATTAACACAATTAACCGACTCATTTGGCAGAGGCCTAACATGGAGAGGATTAGTATTTGTAATTTTGGATGGCTTAAAATGAGTTACTTTATCAATAGTTGTCCACATGATTTTAGAATTTTTGGATGATTCTGCTATCTGGTTTGTTTGATACTGACGTTTGCGCTTTTTTATCAAGCCTGAACAGAAATTGCGAAATCTTTTAAAGGTCAATTTTAATGTCTCGTTGTATGGATCAATCTGCAGACTTCTTTGCATTTTGTTCCTTAGTCTAATACAACGTAATACCCCAACTGTGATCCAGGGCTTAAGTGTACGTTTGGATCTAGGAATAGTAGCAATTTCGGTATTTTCTGTTAGAGAATTCTTGATGTCATGAATTAAACGATTTACTAGTACATTGGGATCTTCATATTGTAAGAGGTCTAGAGGATTAGTCAACATAAAACTTGAGTACGATTTGTCATAGTTAGTCACAGTTCTGGTTCTTTGATAATTGCGATCAATATGAGGTGTGTTAGAGATGTTCAAAAAGATCATAGCATGATTGATGTGTTAAGG
This sequence comes from Schoenobius gigantellus, assembly GCA_963935595.1. Classification (NCBI taxonomy): domain Eukaryota; kingdom Metazoa; phylum Arthropoda; class Insecta; order Lepidoptera; family Crambidae; genus Schoenobius; species Schoenobius gigantellus. The sequence continues at coordinate 38,623,619 of OZ012541.1, read as the reverse complement.
ACGGCAATGAAAGCGTCATGTTTACTTTTATCAAGTTTCAAGTTAAAATGGTCAAGGCAATTATTCTCTCTAGTTGACAGCAAATGACCTGGAAGAATACTATAGATTGACAGAGTATTTAGATAATATAATCTATTATTACGTTCGTAAGATGGTTCATTTGTTTTAGGAATTATGTTTATATTTATATCGCCTGTTAAGATTATATTCTTTTTTGTCTTAATAGTTTCTAAGTGTGTATCTAACGACTCAATAAAATTATTTGCATTTTGGTGAGATGGTGAGCGATATATGCCTAATATGATTAAGTCGGATAATTTAATTTCGAGACAAGAAGCATGAGTTAAACCGATTTCTTTTACTTGGACTGTCTCTAAATAATTTTTTATATATGCAACAACACCATCGTTTTGGTTTATGTGATGGGTTGAAGAGTAGGCTGTGTAGTTCGAAATAACAGGGATACTCTTGGTATTATTGAGTCTACATTCAGTCAAAATTAATATATCCACGTCAAATTTTAAATTAGTTAATGTAACTTGTAGGTCGTCAAAATTTTTAAAGATACTTCTAATATTTTGTGTGACTATAGTTAAACACGATGAATTAAGAGTAGTATACTTCCACAGGTCCTGAACTGAGCACTTGACCGATCCTGCTATCTCGTTGTTGTCTATATCTTGTATGATTTTTATCAGACCACTATGCATTTTGAAAAAATGAAGTCCCGTTATTCTTTACACTATACTTGGGTGGTATTAGCAGTGTGAACCAGAGATAAGCTTGCTCAACTGCATGTGATTTGACTGAGCAATGAGCGAAGAAACATCTATAAGTGGAGTTTATATGAAGAGGTAGTGTGTAGTAAATAAGCGTGTGCGAGTAGTTATATTATATGTAGGGTTTATTATATATATAATTTATGATTTTAAGTAGTATATGTGGTGTAGTGTAATGTGTTGTATTTTGATGTAATATCGTACGGAATTTAAAATATACAATAAGCAAACTAAAAGCTAGGTAGCAAACTTGTACATATATCAAAGCGTAAATACTTTCGCAAATAATGAAACAGTTTGAACTAAAACTACAAAGATTAAATATTAAAATCAAAGTATTATGATGTATCGGAATTTGTTGTGATATTGTATAGAATATAAATTCAAAACAAGTCACAATAAGCATACTAAAAGCCAAGCAGAATAATTGTTGTGCAAATATAAAGGCATAAATATTTTTGCAAATAAAAATGAAGCAGTTACAGCCCAAGCCACAAGGATCATGCAGTAAAATTAAACGGTGAAAAGATACAAATATAGTGACTAACAACGAATATAGCATGCTATACCTGTTACTATCTAGTCATGCTGCTTGCTGCAGCTGGTGGATTTGGTCTTCATGTTTAATAGTTATAACAGGTGAGTTTTCATCTCTTCTAACGAAGACACGGCCAAAGGACGTCCAACAGAACTTAAATTGCTTAGATTTGACTAAGTCCCTTGCTAGAAAGAACAGTCTAGAAGCTTTAGGGGTTAGATGCTCTGAAACGTAGATAGGGTTCTCTTCGTCAGTGGTAAAACCCAGATGCTTGGCTCGCAACTTTTCTTTATGTTTTATATTGAATGCTTTTGACATTTTTAAGAAGTCAGTTCTAAGCATAGTTGAATTCATGTCGACAATTATAGAAGTGTTTTTATTGTCCTTTTTCCCCGCAGTTCTATAAATGTCTCTTATATCAGATTGTTGAATTTCACAAACTATGTTTTTTGATAAGCAAGACACATATTTAATAATATCTTCCCTGGTTTCGTTACTCTTTTTTGGCACATTTTTTTATTTCTATGCACGACTTACGATTACATCTTTGCGTATCCTCAATTTTTTCTTCCAAGGTTGCTATATATTCTCTATCTTTCTTACTCCGAGCCTCCAATAATTCAATTTTCTTTTTTAGTTCTTCGTTTTGAGTACTGAGAAACGATATTGAGTTTTCTATGTTGCGATTTGTTTTTTGAATATCTTGAAGTACTGGGTTGATTTTCTTGAGCTCACTTTCTTGAGCCGACATCAAGGACTTGATCATAGTCTTCATTTCTTCCTTAAATAATTCCATATCCGATTCATCGTCTTCGCCTCTTCTTCTTTTCACTCTTTTTGCGATGAAGTTTTGCGGAGTAAAGGTTTCGCGCAAGTCGGACTCAGAAAGTGATTTATCCATAGTTAATTGGTACTTTAATATTTAGTTATTTAATACTTATATGTGGTAGGAATATATACATAATTATTATGTTGGCGTTATATTTATTTAATATATATATGTACAAAAGGCGGACTTAATGCCTGAGGCATTCTCTACCAGTCAACCAGTAAAAATGTGGGAGAAATTGTAGACGGTGTACGAATTACAGTCGAAAACGGCATAAGTAGGTATATTTAAATTAAGATGAAATAAGTAAACATACAAATAATAGAATATAAATATTAAAAAAATATATAAACTGCATATATATAAAATATATATAAATAATGCTAATATTATGTCGAAATACTGTCAAATAAAACTAAACAGATTCCAAAAAGAGTCTTCGTATCTGACGTTTGAATTATGCCTTACTACAGGCCGATCTATAGTTAGGGGGTAAGCTACTCCACAAGCGTATAGCTGAAAGTGTGAAGGAGTCCGAAGTGAACCCGGATCTATGAGTTGGAAACTCAAGTGTGAGTTTTGCAGCAGAACGTAAGTTGAGTGCATAAGTACTACCAAGCGCTTGAAATTTACTCTTTAAGTAATCAGTATATTTGAATATAGAGTATTTGGATCGTAAATAATGCTGAAAGGCTGGGAAGCGACTCTCAGGTTCCTTCGCAAACGGATAGACAACCATTTGAGTTTATCTCGAAAGAAGGAAATGTGGTCATATTTTCGCAGACCGAAAATAAAACGAATACAGTTGTTGAGCATTCGATCCAGCTTGTCTAGAAGGTCTTGGTTAACATTGGTGCAACACACATCAGCATAATCGATTAAAGGGAGGACTAGGGATTGGACGAGAAGAATTTTGGTGCTAGGAGGAAGGAAATTCTTAAGCCTGTACAATGAGCGCAGAGATCCTCTAACTTTATTACAAATGCTGTTGATGTAAGCATTCCAAGATATGAACTGTCCATTAACAAACCAAGGTTTTTTACAACCGGTACAAATGGGATTGCTACACCATTAAATTGGACAGGAACGCATGAAGTCAAGTCGATCTTCGCAAGTTGCCACGAACTACCAATAATGATCGCCTGGCATTTGCTAGGGTTGACAGCGACGCCATAATTATTAGACCAATCCAAAATTTTGGCCAAGTTGTGGTTAATAACTGAAATGGCATTATTAACTTCCGTCGATGAGGTGCTGTAATAAAGCTGAAGATCGTCAGCATATAGATGGTAAGATCAACTGAAGTATTTAATAAGAGAATTTATATAAAAAAAAAAAGAAGAGGTGAAAGAATACCGCCTTGAGGTACGCCAGCAGTAAGCTCGTTCCAGTCAGAAATGGTTTGATCGACGCGTACTGCCTGCTGGTAACCTAGAAGATAAGAGGAGAACCAGGAACAAGCCGAAGTGGAGATACCAAGACTGGACATGATGGCAAGAAGGATATCATGGTCGACAGTATTAAAAGCATTAGAGAAGTCTATTAGTACCAGTACTGTGACCATCGAGTTCTCCATGCCATCCCGGATGTCTTCAGTGACTTTGAGCAAAGCGGTGGTGGTACTGTGTCCCGGCCGGAATCCCGACTGGAAAGGACTGAGGAGGCTTTTGGAATATATGAAAGATAAAAGCTGCTTATGTAGCACGGCCTCCAATATTTTAGACATAAACGGTAGGATAGAAATGGGTTTGTAATGGCTAGGGAAGATGGGTTGGAAATTTTAGGAAGCGGAATAGTACCTATATGCTTTACGCCAAAGAGCAGGAAATGTACAGGAAAACAGGAAATGGTTGATGATGGATATCAGCGGGACAATAATGCATTCCAAGATTAGCGTTAACATGGAACGGCTGATTTCGTTACAACCAACTGCTTTCGACTTGATAGAATGGAAGATTTTTGACACCTCTCCTTCTGAGACAAGGACAAAAGAAAACTCCTTAGAATGGGAAGAGTGATGAGAACTAGAAATATAGGAGATAGTTGCGAGTTTGGTCTGGAGAGGGACACATACTGTACTTGAAAAATGACGATTCAGTTCTTCTAAGGGAAACCCAGGAGAGCTATTTTTGAATTACGTATGCGACTTCGAAATCACCGATGTGACTAATAATCACCGATTTTCAATAATTCTTATTTTTGAATATCACTTATGTGACTACCTTAGTCACGGATGTGATTTCATTACGAGTGCCCTCACCCACTCGTAAACAAGTCATACATAACTGTGGAAACGTTATCTGTGTTTTGTTTAGAGAACATATTGACAAGTTTGAAGTTGATGTGTGTTGATTTTGAGTTGGATTTAAAATTTGTCATAAGTAAATATACACGGTTATTTTTTATCACCCTGGAAAAATTAAGGGACGCTTCACGACATGGTATTAAAATGATTTAAATATAAATAAAAAAAATAACACACTTAATTTTTTTTTTTAATTTTTAAACACAAAAAATGCTGCACTAGTTGAGAGCAGCATTTTTAGAGATTTTTTTAGTTTTTTTATACACGGTTATTTTTTTATCACCCTGGAAAATTTAAGGGACGCTTCACGACATGGTATTAGAATGTTTTATATGTATATGAATAAAAAAAATAACTCGCTTACTTAATTTTATATAATTTTTTAAAAAATCCAAAAAATGCTGCCTTAGTTGAAAGAAGGATTTTTAGAGATTTTTTTATTTTTTTGTATTTTTTTAAATTTTTTTATTTTATTTTTTTATTTTTTATCTAATATTGGATGTGTCCTGAAGCGTCCCTAACATTTTCCAAGGTGATAAAAAAATAACCGTGTATAAGTTTAAAATCTTTTAAATTTGTGTCACAAACAAACTTAGACCAGTATTTTCTTATATTTTGGCCTAGTTGCAATGAATTTTTAGCCGTATAATAACCGAAAACGGCTACATTCTGCGTGGAACCGAACCCTTACGTATGTATGTACTTTATCTATGTTGGCAGCTCTGCGTTCGACTTTCAAAAATAGGATGTTTGGGAATTCGTGACTTGAAGTCACGAATTCCCAAACAAGTCATCGCTGACTATTTAGTCAGCGGTGATTTCTAAATCGCATACGTAATTCAAAAATAGGTCTCCAGGCTTAACGGGGCTTAATGGAAAGAGACGTAGTATTTTTTCTGAATCCAATGGATTTTAAAAATTTCTAGGCATCCCCTGAATTGACATTGAGAACATTTTCGTTATAACCACTAGGCCACTGAGAACTTGCCCAATCCGTGCGAAACTTCAACTGTAATATCTCTCTTTTCCTTGTTAAAGTGCAGTAAGTGCAAGTTAGTGCTAATTATCTACTCTGTTCTACTTACATCTTACTAATTCAACTTGTTTTGAAATACTTATTATGCAAAAGCCTCCTCCTATTTTTTATTGTGTCATAAATCATAATATACTATTAAGCGGTAAAGAATTAATTTCGTGAAGCTATAAGATGAATATAGAGCATCATACAAATCATTTTTTTAACATACAGCAGGGAACCTATTGGCTTTCATCTCGCTTGATGGTAAGTGACGATAAAGGCGAAAGTAAAAGGGAGTTTAACCTGGACTCCTCAGCAACTGAGGAATTGGCTATCTTACCTCTGATTATCGGAACACAACAATGTTATCGACATTGTTATGATGATGACAAACTTAGGTCAGACGCTGGTAGCTAGCCAGGCCTAGAAGCCCTACCACCAACCAAACTGAGCAGAAAAACTACTGCATCTATGGAAAATCGAGCCCTGGACCATCCGATTAACATCTGGTGGTCTCCACCACCAGACCGCGGAGACGGATAAAGTTATTAATTTAAAATTTTAACTTAAAACTTTCACCGTTAACTCAAAATCTAGGCTTTAATCTATTATGTTGAGCCTTAGATTACTTACGTACAAATAAAGACATTTTCCATCAAACGCGGGACCAGTACTTATTTTTGCTCGTCAGTATAGAAACAATACGTGATTGCGTTCCTGGTGCGCTCATTAAACGGCTAATTTAGAAACTTTCACCCACAGCGGCTATTGTACATACAGCATACAGCATTGACATCTGATGCCAAATTTAATAGAATTTAATTGTAGGATATTACTACTTACTTTAGCTAATGCAAACATTTCTATTTCGAACAATGTTGCGTCTCTTGGCTGAAATGATAAAGCAAATGAATTGCCTAACTATTTCAAATAGGTACTTTTTTTATTTATACTGCTACTGATGTCATACAGCACAGACTTGCCGATTTATATAGTAATTCAATCTTGTACAGTAAAATATTCTTCAAAATGTTTCGGTTTGTACAAATTTTTTTCTCATACGGTGGCTCTATTTATTTTTGCCATCAACTTGACATTTACCAAAATATTTCTTTTTGCTTTAAATCAGTTAAAGAGTTCTCCTCTGATTTACTTCGAGCACGCTTGTAAAGTGAGTGTAAATTTCGCTTGGACGTGGCTGATTGCGGGGGTTATCGCATGGCAACCAATTTAATTTAGTATTGGATAACCTTAAAGGCAATTGAGACAGCTTGTTTGTGCGGCAGATTAGATGTTTACCCTCAAGCCTTGATGTCCCCAGATAAGCGAGGGTCGGAGGCGTGCCAAGGGGCTCCATACGCGCCAGTTACATTGACGACTCCAACTTATCTTTTCGCCGTTCAATTCCAGATAACTGGCAATAGATACGTAACACGTTTAAAATTAACTACCGAGACTTTCTTTGTTCTAAAGTTGCGTGTCATCGTAAAAAGCGATTGCCAAATACTTTGTTAGTGATTACACTTTAAGCAAAAATTTATATTAATATACTCGTACCTTTAGCCACAGAGCCTTATAAGGCTTTGTGGTTAAAGGTATTAAATATAGTTTTAAATGCAGTTAGCTTTAAAGTACTTTTAAAGTTCACTCTGTCTAGTTTAAACTGACCCTGTGAACTGTAGACGCACAAAATTATCACGGTGAAGTGATGACATTTTCATTCTTGTATCGTAAATTGTTTGACTGTTGATATTTTGTTTGTTATCTATATAATATACATAATATAATAAATACTAATAAAATAACGGACTTGACTTAATGGCTGGCTGAAACATCCCCAAAAGATAACTATTGATTATTTTTCGACAAATAAATACTACACAAAATCGAGCACTCTGTATACATATACACGCGGGCTGCTTCTCGGAACCGGCTATGTGTGACGCAGGCACAAAATACGTACGGCGAAAGGTTGGCTAGCTTCATAGTGCCGCGGTTAATAAATGATCTACCTACCCCTTGATTTAAATTAATGTCATAAAGCCGTGTAACATTAAAAAGAGACTAAAGTATTATTATTTAGATAACTTATAAAAATGTAGCATAAAATGACAATTATACAGGGTGTAACTGAACACCCCAATAAAATTTAAGGGTATGTATCCATCAGAAGTAGAGATTCTGTAGGAAAAATATTAGGTCTAACAAACCTACTTTTTTTCCCCATACAAAGTAAATAAATTAATTTTTAGTATTAAGTGCCGACAGCTACGTAAGCGTACGAGGAATACTACGCTCACGTCTGTCACGTGTCATTTTGTGTTTCAAATTTCTTTTGTGTTAAGAGCTGATTATGGTTCTCATCATCAACAGCTCTATACATCCCCACCGAGGGGCTCGAGCCTACCCTAAACTACAGTGATTAGGCCTTAGTCAACCACGCTGGCCAAGTGCGGGTTGGTCGACTTCACACACATCCTGTAAAGAAATTCTTTCTTCACAGGTGTGTGCAGGTTTCCTCACGATGTTTTCCTTCACCATAAAAGCGTCGAATAAACGTACATATGAATTCAAATTTTGAAAACACATTGGTACGTAGCGAGGTTCGAACCGCTACCTCCCGATTGGAAGGCGACAGCCTTACGCACTACGCCATCGACGCTTCAATTATGGTTGTCACTTGAAAGTTTTTGCTTTGAGTCTAAAATCAAATAGCTCTGAAAGTATTGGGGTTCCAGGTCTCAGACAAGCACCGAAGGTCCATTTAGTATCTAACTTATATGCCCTTTAAATGATATTGGGGTATTCAATTACACCCGGTATACATTGTTAACTAGTTGGTTGATTATTGAACTTGAAACTTTTTTAACTTAGAACACAGAATAAATAATAGTACAAAAGTACTTAGAATAAGTGAGCTTATGTATGTCAATTTAAAATCTACAAAGTTAAACAATACCTATTAGTACATCATACTAATACAATACCAAAGTACTCAACGTCTAAATAATGCTAATATCACAATGTTTAAATGTCATTCTATAAATTAAAATAATAATGAGCTGATTGATAAATAGCACTACTTTAAACCTTTGTGGTTCCTCAGAGTTACTGCATAATCTATTGTGTAATAATTGTGTATTTGTGAAATAAATAGAATGAAGACAGTGACACAAGAAGATAGCACTAGCAGCTTTGGTTATTGCTTTTCTTAATGTAAACGTTGTAAAATGAATCTGCCTCTAATGTGTCTTCGTGTGTGACTCACTACAATAACTAAAGCTGCTATTGCTATCTTCTTGTGTTAATGTCTTCATTTAATTATTTATTAATGTCATGTTATTAAGGTAAGTGTAATTAAGGGATGGATTTCCGTTATTTTTAATAGTCGGAAGCCAACACTTGTTTGCGTTCTTATAATTTCCACCACATTACAATGAGGATTGAAAGTCTCCAGAAGATTTTGCTTTTAAACTAGATTCTTTACTGCGGGAAAATATAATTCTTTTACAGGGAAAGTTTTATGTTTGTTGCCTTGAATTTTATTTAAAAGTGCTTAATAAATGAATTTGAAATGAGTAACTTTTATTACAAGACATAAGTTGAAGCCATGACCATCGGTCAATGGCAACGAGATATGTTTTTCTGACTATTTATTTTTGTTCGGTGATCTTGATCGGAAAAAGTTGTTTAGATAAAAAAGTAAATGTTAATGTTAAAAAATACGTTTATCGTTAGTTCGATGCAATGTTATCTCTGAATGAATATCATTTGAGTCCAAACAACACTGCCAAAGTGAGTTAGTTTGATGCAATGTTATCTCTAAATGAATGAATATCATTTGAGTCCAAACAACATTGCCAAAGTGTACATGCTACTAGTATTATAAAAGTCCCTTTGGCAATGTTGTTTGGACTCAAATGATATTCATTCAGTACATCCTACTAGTATTATACAAGTCACTTTGGCAATGTTGTTTGGACTCAAATGATATTCATTCAGTATGCCTATGAAAACAAAAACTAGCAATATCCGCTTTTTCATTTATTTTTTGCCTCGTGAAATTCCGCGTTTCTATGAACTATTTATTTATTTATTTAATCTTTATTGCACTTAAAACAGAAGGGCGGCTTAGTGCAACAAGGTAGGTATTCTCTACCAGTCAATGGGACGGAAAGAAAAAAAAATAAGTTAAAAAGAAACTATTGTGGTTAATAATCAGATTTTTTCCATGTCTACCTGTAGATTGATTATGTTACACTTCAACATGGGCGGCAAAAAATGTACGGCGCACCTGACGTTAGATAGTTACCGCAGACAGCAGCTTTCGCCCGCCTCCTTCGTTGTTTACATTATTGTAAAAATCGATAGCAGTCATTTTGCAAAGTTGTCAAAGTGCATCCATTACCGCTTTTTAAAGGGCGATCGGCACAGTCTTATATTGATGGTGCAATGATTATCAAATTGATTGATTGCCTTTGAAGTAATGTGGCCTCCAGTCGCCGCGGAGAGACCGACATGATGTCGCGTCTTCCCAAACGCGAGGAATTCGTAACGCATTTCCACAAAGCTATAAATAAAATAGGCCAAGTGTGTGTCAAACTACGCGCAAAGTAGGGTTCCGTACTACTATTATTATTACTTGTATTAAGGTCGTTGTTCACTACTTATTATACTTTACAGTATAATAAATACTTCTGAAATATTAAAGTGCTGAGTTACAGCAATTTAATATTTCAGATATTATATTATTTTTAAAGGACCTATCCAGCAAGACACTACTTTTAAAAAAAAATATTTAACTACTTTTTCGGTACGATTAATATACCTATATCCTCATGTCAAATAAGAGTCTCTGAGCTAAGCCGCGGACTAGTTCTTTGCTGACTACGGAACCCTGAAAGGTGCCGCGGTGCATGTGCAGCTCTGTTAGCTGTAGATAGCTACAGCATAGTGTGATTCTGAAGTCCATTACATACATAGCTATGGTGTCCTCTGCAGTTGCAGCAAATACCGAACTTAAAGCTACCACAGTTATACCTACTGCCTAATTTCAAAGTTGGAATAGGTCTAGACTTTAGAGTCAACTTTTTTCTATTCTGCTCGTAGTTGGGTACAATTTGATTATAGGTAGTCAGGTACGACGTATACATACCTATACGAGGCTAAGCAGTTTTTTTTCTTTGACACCGTTGTGTAGAAGAAATTTGTATTCTGCAATTTTTATTTTTGTTTGCCTTTGGGATCTCGAGTATTAGACGGCCATGACCAGATGCCGCATGCGACAAGGTTAAGGGAGAGCGTGCACTAGATGACCACGATCACGACCAGTGACGGCCCATTGTTTGTGGCCGTTGGTTGCTCCGACCGAATACACGACCGTTCATATGGTTCTCAACAATGGCTCAAACAATGGGCTGTCACGACTGGTCGTGATTATGACCATCTAGTGCGCGAGGTCCCTTACTGGATTATTAGGAGCTCCTGACAGAGCTTGTCTTTTGCGTTTTTTTTTAATTTAATGAGCGAATTCCTAATACTCCGAGTCCGTCAAATAACGGAACCAACGCGCAAATCCCGGGCCGATTCAGCGAAAGCAAATATCACCGATGCGAGCAGTGCGGTGTCAAATGTTTCTTCAGAAATTTAGATTGAGTTGTTTCTCTGCGTCGCGGCGAAATTGTTCCGGCGCGCAACATACGCAAAACATGCTGAAAGTACGCAATTTATTATTCACAAATAGACTACGGAAATTGAGTTTTAACGAAGACAAATTGAACTAAAGCGGAATCAATTACGGGAGATTTATTTTCACGGAGTGAAAGAATTAAGTAACTGCGAGCCGAGCGTAGAGATGGAAATTGAATTTTTGTCGTTGCCCAAAGTAAAGGAGTTGCGGCGCCTCCGTTGCGCCGAACGAATCAATTTAGAAGTATTTAAATTAAACGAACGTTGTTTGTTTTTTAAACGTCCTAATAAAATTGTGACTAGCTCACGAAAAATTGAAATAAGGATTTCAAACATAAACTCATTTTTTTTTATTTAATATAGAATTTTGCAGGCACCTATTGACGCCAAACAGAAACACGAAAAATTTATTAACCATGAAACAAATACCACATCTAATTTAGTAAGACATTTAATTACTAATCATTGTATATCTATAAATACGCCATTAACTATGATTAACATGTAGGTGTGCAAAATGTAACAACAAAATTAGAACAAAAGTTTACACCTGTTCAGAAATTGGGAGAGCCTTCAAGAGATCAGTAGACCAAAAAAAGCTGCATCGGCAGAATGATAATACGAACGTATGTTAATAACATGACTAATTTAAGAAGTCTTAAAATGGCCAACATATTGGCAATTCGTATTTTGAATAGTGTGCAATTCATCTTATGAAATTCTTCTATTTGACAGTTTTGTATGAGTATTCGTAAAAAAGTTCACTTATCAGGAATTGCCTAATTATTCCATTCATAATTTGAATAACCAATATATTGGCTCTCCTCGTCAATCTAGAGATTCGACATTATATACGTCTTAATCTCCCTCTATTAAAAATGTTAATCTATTGAATTCTGTCAAAACTGTTAAAAAAAACTGAACTCATTTATTTGCATATTTCTAATAAACTATATTCAGGGTGTGCGTTATTTATGTTACACGTTGCATATACATAATTTATAGTTATTGTTGCGTTATGCTATATATACACCTTTGCTGGTTAAATTAATGTGATCGGGTACCTTTTGAGAATTAAGTGGACTGTAAATATAATAGTGAAAATTCAAATATATTATTCTATTCTGATTCTCGCCAAGTTCGTAGGTTACTCACCGCCAACCTTGACATCCACCAGTCACAGAACAGCAGTCTTCAGCCCCTGAAGAGTCCACGCTTGAATGTCCTTGGAATGAGTATATCCTCACGATGATATTATTACTTGAGAATCTTGAAAAACACTTAGCACGGCTATGTATTGTAGTGTACGACACTGATGTAACTTTAGATGAGATTAATTCACAAACGTTGTGAAGATGTGCAGGCGCAGCTCAGTACTCGCGAGGCATCCATCCACCATTACAATGAACGAGCGGGCTGACAAATTAGCGGTGTGCTGTTTTATATTTCAGCTACCCACAAAATAGGCGAGAACCGAACATACCCCCCACCGAAATCAGTGTGATGATTTCTAAAAAAATATATAAAAATACGCGAAAAAAAATAACTTAAATTAAACGTAATGAGACTATTGACTTAATTAATTTGCATATTGTAATGGACAAACTTTGTTTACTGGTCTTTTGTAAAGACCAGATTGAGTGCGTACAGTGACTACCCGGACAACTTTATCCATCCCAGGATGAATCTCTTCGATCCGACCGAGAGGCCATTGTAATGGGCGAGTTAAGTTAGATTTTAAGATCACTAAATCTCCAATCTTAAGATTAGCAGATGATGAGAACCATTTCGCTCTCTGTTGCAATGTGTGTAGGTAGTCATTATTCCACCGTCTCCAAAAGCTTTGTGTCACCCTTTGAATGGATTGCCAACGTGACAATTTATGCAAAGGAATATTTTCAACATTGTGCTCTGGCACAGCAACAAGGCTTTGACCAATCAAAAAATGTCCGGCGGTTAGAACATCGAACTCATTTGGATCATTAGACAATGAGCACAATGGCCTAGAATTTAATATGGCTTCAATTTTATGAAAGACAGTATCCAATTCTTCGAATGTAAGAGCTCTTTCTCCTATGGTACGATAAAGATGATACTTCGCCGATTTTATTCCGGCCTCCCAAAGACCACCCATAGAGGCAGCGTTAGGTGGATTAAAGCGCCATTCGACGCTACGTAAAGCTAACCCATTAAGGATTTTGTCCTGATGTTCAGAAGATTTTAAAAATTCATGAATTTCCTTCAAATGTTTAGCTGCTGCTATAAAATTTGTACCGCAATCCGAGTACACACAGCTACAAAGACCTCGGCGAGACACAAATCTGTCGAATGCGGCTAAAAAACACTCAGCAGACAAATCAGTGAGCACTTCTAGGTGTACTGCCTTGGTCGAAAAGCAAACAAAAAGGCAAAGATAAGCCTTGTAAGTCCTTGCATTACGACGTGAACTTTCTTTTACAAGAAAAGGTCCACCAAGATCACAACCAACGTGATTGAAAATCTTGTCAGGCTTTAATCTTTGTGCGGGTAAGGCGCCCATTTCTGGTTGTGATATAACAGGATGACACTTAAAACAAGTATGGCACTTAGACAAAACAGATCTTATGATATTACGAGCATTTATAATCCAATATTTTCTTGAGAGTATTCCTTGCAATGTTCGAGGTCCGGCATGTAAATAAAGTTTATGTAAATAATTAACTAATAAATTGGTTGTATAGCAATTCTTCGGAAGTAGAAATGGATGCTTAGTATTGTATGGAAGATCAGCCTGGGAAATTCTTCCCCCCACCCTGAGCAAGTTATCTGCATCTATGAAAGGTGATAGCTTTCGAAGTGAGGATACAAATCCCGCCCTCTGAAGTGTTTTTATTTCTTCATTAAAATGATTCATCTGTATTACCTTTATGATAGAATTATGACTTTGTTTTAGTTCTAAAGAATTTAAAGGACCACAAAATTTCTTAGCTTCTTTAGATTTTAAGTTATTTATGAATCTATGACACCAGGCAATGATACGCTGAAGTTTATGAAAAGATGAGTATTTATCAAATATAGATTCAAGGTCATTTATTAATATTTTATTTTCCGATGAGTTAAACGAAAATGTGTCGCTATTTGACTTTAATTCAGGAATTAAATGATTTTCTTTTAAAATAAATGAACAAATAGGCCATTTTTGTGGGTCACGATACAATCACTGTGGCCGCTGAAACCACTCATTGGCAATAGTTACTAGCTGACTTGGTAAAGCTCCACGAGAACAAATGTCAGCAGCATTGTTTGCACTTCGTACGTGAAACCAATTATTCGGTGGAATTGTGTCAATTATTTGACTTACGCGACTAGCAACAAACGTTTTTATTTTATAAGGAGCAGTTTGAAGCCATGATAAAACCACACTTGAGTCGCTTAAGGCGACTATAGAATAATTAAATTCAGTGATATATTGTTTTGCATATTTAACCAGCTTAGCCAGTAATACAGCCGCCAACAATTCCATTCTAGGTATAGATGTTGGCTTGATTGAAGCTACCTTTGTTTTACTACCTAAAAGTCTGACCTTGACCTGACCGTGATTATCTTCGCTACGAAGATACACACAGGCTGCATAGCCACTAGAGGATGCGTCACAAAATGCTACCAAATGTACCTTTGCAAAGTTGGAAATAAGCAAGTGTCGTTCGATTCGTAAATTTGACAATGCTGGGAGATCGGAAAGAAATTTTTCCCACTTATGGGAAAGTTCTGTTGGTATGTGTTCATCCCACCCAATGCTTAATTTCCACAAATCTTGCATCAGGCATTTAGCGACAAATGTGCAAGGAGCAATAAAGCCCATAGGGTCAAAGATGCTAGCGAGTAATTTGAGAACTGATCGCTTGGTACATACAGCATCCGACATTTTATAATTAAAAGAGAAACAATCAACTGAAGGTAACCATGTTAAGCCCAGCACCTTCAAGGACGATGACAACGTGTCATCTTGGAAGTCAACTGAAGACACTTGATCTTCATTCATTCTAGCGAGTAATTCTGGGTGATTGCTCGCCCACTTTCGAAGTTCAAATCCGCCACTTTTCAGAAGTGACATTAGATCATCCTGTAACGCACAGGCTTCAGGAAGAGATCTACACGACCA
Organism: Schoenobius gigantellus; assembly: GCA_963935595.1. Lineage (NCBI taxonomy): Eukaryota > Metazoa > Arthropoda > Insecta > Lepidoptera > Crambidae > Schoenobius > Schoenobius gigantellus. The sequence continues at coordinate 38,608,321 of OZ012541.1, read as the reverse complement.
CATCAAGTCATCGACAAAAAAACCATTCGTCAACACGCGCGTGGCCTCAGAAGCGGACACGTCCTGTGCTAGTTGATGAAGTGTACGGACAGCAATGTACGGCGCACTGCGAAGTCCGTAAGTATTAGTTATAAGTTCAAAAATTTTAACAGGTTTATCTGGAGAATCACGCCAGAGTATGTGTTGGTAAGATCTCTCCGCAGGGTCAATAAGCACGGCTCGATACATTTTTGACACGTCTGCAGTAAAGCAGATGTCGTATAAACGAAATTGAGTTATAATTTTAAAAATGTCTGTATGTAAATTTGGACCAGTCAAAAGTGTATCATTAAGTGACACACCAGTATTGGTTTTGGCAGAACCGTCAAATACCACACGCAAAGGAGTCGTGGTTGAAGTTGGGCGTAACACACAGTGATGCGGTATTAGGTATTTTGAAGGTTCCTTACCCTGATAAAGTGACATGTGGCCTAATGCTTCGTACTCCTTCATAAAGTCACTGTATGCTTTATAAAGGTCAGGAGACTTAAGCAGCCGACGTTCAGTTTGAGTAAGTCTTCTATAAGCCATATCATAAGAATCACCGAGAGGTTCTCGATGTGGATTTAAAAGAAGTGGAGAAATGTAACGTCCAGTTTCATCACGGTAATGTCTTTCGGAATATATTTTCTCTGCCAGTTGTTCGTCTGGGCTCATAGAAACCTCACACGGCAAAGATTCCACCTCCCAAAAACGTTTAAGAGTTTCATTAATTAGGTTATCTTCAGTAGTGTACGACACTAAAGTTGTAGACACAACATTGAGGTCAGTGACGTCACTAGGATTTTCAATACATAATTTTCCGGTTATAACGTAACCGAAAATGCTACTTAACGCGATCGGCATATTTAAGTTAAAAATAACCTTATTTCCATCGTATATATGTGGAAAAACATCACCGGCTAAAATAATGTCAATTGGGGAGCTTTTATAAAAGTTAGGATCAGCTAAATACAAATTTTTGTATTCATTTACCACTGTGGGTGATAGCTGCACAGTCGGTAAATCGGAAGTTATTTTTGGTAAAATAATTGCATCAATATTAAAGGAAGGATTATTGCAGTGTCGTGGCTTAATTTTACAGGATGTCATACCATAATTTTTTACATTTTCTCCAGCTAATCCGTAAATATTAAAGGGACATTTACGTTGTGCCAAACCTAATCGCTGTAAACATTGTATCGAAATAAAGTTTGACTGCGCACCTGAGTCAATCAAAACTCGGCAACTCTGATAAGATTGAGTTGCATCTAACACATGTACGATTGCAGTTGCTAAAATAACAGAGCTATGATAGCTATGCGTAGACGCATGACAGTTGTTTACATTCAAAGCGTTTTTGCTTTCACAGCTGATCGACGATGCGGGCTCGAGCTGCGCTGAGTGCGCCGCCGCTGTGTGTGACGCGCTTACAATAACCGGTTTCTTGTTATCTGTTTTATCAGAATGTAACAACGAGTGATGATTTAAGCCGCATACGATGCACTTAAAATCACTGCGACATTCAGTCGCTGTATGATTCTGCTTGAGACAATTATTACATAATTTTAATTCTTTAATTCTGTTACTTCTTTGCAAAGTATTTAAATTTCTAAATTTTTCACAACGAAAAATCATATGAGAACCACCACAATGTGAACATGACATGTTAGTGCGCGTAGAGGACGCGTGAGAAAATTGTTTTGTAGAATTTACCTTATATATTTTATTTTGCTTGTCTGTAATATGTTGATTACACTGACGCAAAGATGGACCCAAAGAATACGAGTTTGAATGCTCCAGAACTTTAATTTGATTGTGAATGAATGAGATGAGATCTGTGAACTCAGGAATAGAATTTTGATCCAAATTTTGCTCAAACTGTTTGCGAGTTTGTGTATCTAAGGCTCGTAATGCAATATGACACAACAAATAGCTACTTAGTTTTTTTATATTTAATGCTTGAATTGCTTTAAATGAATGCTCGAAGGTTTCGAGAAACATATTTAAATGAGTTGGTGATTCTTTAGATATTGGAGAAAAATTAAGCATTTTATCTAAGTATCTACCAACCAACATTCGCTGGTCTTGGTACTTGTTTAACAAACTTTGCCATACAACGTTGTAGTTATCAGCCGTGATTGGAATACTTTTCACTATATTCAATGCTGGACCTCTAGTGCAAGATAACAAATAGTGAAATTTGTCTATGTTCGGAATATAAGTTTGATTGTGCACTAAAGAACAAAATGTTTCATAGAACGTAGTAAAATTTTCTATATTTCCGTCAAAGGTAAACAATTGTAGCTTTGGGAGACGTGGTCGTGACTCGACGGCGCTTGATTCAATCTGAATATTTGACCTCTCATTATTGACTTGAATTTTTGACGCAACAATTTTAATACGAAAGTAAATTTCATCAAAACTTTTTAATTCATGATTTCGAATTTCCGATTTTGGATCGAATGAGAGCTCGAGTGCATAAATATCAAAGATGAGTTTTTCAAAATTTTGTCTTAACTCATCGATGTCAGAAAGTTGTATTACAAACAATTCTTTTGTTTCAGTTTTGGTAATATTTTTTGAAAGATCATATATATTTTGCAGACGCTCAAAATATCTTTCCTTTCGACTAATGAGTAGTTGCAACTCAGTTGGTAAAGTTTCGTGTTTCTTAGTAGCCATAATGATAATAATACACTTTTTATAATATGCAAATTAACTCAATCAACTTATAATATTACGTCAATTGTGTAATAGTATAACGGTACTAAATTCGTTGAGCAGAATGTTGCAATTGCGAGGGTAAACTAATATTGAATGAAAATTAGCAATGATTTTGCAAAAAAAAAAATATAACATCAAAGTAAGAAATTATTTTGACCCAATCCTGGCTCGAATGACCAACAATTGTTGCGTTATGCTATATATACACCTTTGCTGGTTAAATTAATGTGATCGGGTACCTTTTGAGAATTAAGTGGACTGTAAATATAATAGTGAAAATTCAAATATATTATTCTATTCTGATTCTCGCCAAGTTCGTAGGTTACTCACCGCCAACCTTGACATCCACCAGTCACAGAACAGCAGTCTTCAGCCCCTGAAGAGTCCACGCTTGAATGTCCTTGGAATGAGTATATCCTCACGATGATATTATTACTTGAGAATCTTGAAAAACACTTAGCACGGCTATGTATTGTAGTGTACGACACTGATGTAACTTTAGATGAGATTAATTCACAAACGTTGTGAAGATGTGCAGGCGCAGCTCAGTACTCGCGAGGCATCCATCCACCATTACAATGAACGAGCGGGCTGACAAATTAGCGGTGTGCTGTTTTATATTTCAGCTACCCACAAAATAGGCGAGAACCGAACAGTTATACATAATTGTTTAAGAACCATAACGTATTATGTCAGCTACGACTCTAGAAGTTGACACGAAAGCGACGACCGCTGCACTGTCTATTCACACCATATCAGTTTATCCTTCTCAGCCTCTACTACGACCGCTCTCACTTTGTCTGGCAATGCACATCCATTAATGCTTTATTAAAATAAGCCGTGATAAAGTCTTGTAAGATCACGCAATGATTGCTAAATTGAAAACGATCGTCTCGTACCGTGAGAGATGTTTTATACAATAAGGGGGCCGGTTTCTATTTACCGGTCGTTTCATATTTATCCAGATGTCCGGCATAGGAACACGCTACAATATACCCTTTGTCCATATCACGATTAGATATATATATGTATAATTGTTATCTATTATGTTCTGGCGGAGGGCAGATAGAGTAAATATTATGATAGGACACTACGATAACCCTTTTGTTTGAGGGATCGTTATAAGTAAAACAATGTTGGGCTTGCACATTTGAAGATAGATTGGCCATTTTATTATCATAATTCCTACTCTTTCTCAACGTGTAGGTTTTTTTTATTATTCAAAATAATTTTAAGTCATGCGTAGTGAAAAAACTAATTGACAAAATAATGAATGCGAACAGTTAATAACTAATAACTGAACTGCTCGGTAAGTCCAACTTCCAGAAAGAGTAAATCGACGAATCCAACTCGGCTGGGCAGCGTTCGGGAAGCTACGCAGCATATTCTCGGTCAATCTACCGCAGTGTCTTAAGACGAAAGTCTTCGATTCGTGCGTGTTGCCAGTTATGACGTACGGAACGAGACGTGGCCGTTTACAATGGGTCTCATCAGATCCATTTCCTTTTGAGTGACATTGAGCCAATGTCACTCAAAAGGAAATGGAGAGGGCTATGCTTGGGGTTTCTGCCAATGCCTGGAGTTAATGTGAAGTTATTATTCGTGATAATGTAAATAATCATTTTAAGTGTATGTAAGCATACCGATTGTATTTTTTAAACTTTTAATGACTATGTATCAAAACTAAGATTGTAATGGCGATTTAAAGGAGGAGAAATTTTGACCTTTCGAGTTTCTTGCCTGTTCTTCTCGAGAAGGCTCTCCCAATTTCCGAACAGGTGTAGATTCAAATTTTTTTTCATTCCTACTTGTATTTGCAGACATCTTGAGTGTATTCAGAATGTATGCACATACAAGGTTAAATATGTTTTCTTTAAATTAGAATGTTTTGATTTGTTTTGACGTCAATTAGTGCCTGTAAAGGCCTATGTTGAATAATGATTTTTGAATTTGATTTTTTGCAAACCTTAAGTTGCAGTGGGCAGGACACATAGCTCGCAGAACTGACGGCCGTTGGGGCGTAAATTGATATTGTAGGTACCGAACCATTTAGATATACATAACTAAAAAAGGCAGTCAAAATGTGGCGAAGATTTCATTAACTAAAAAAATGTGTCGCAATATTAAAAAAACATGTCAATAAGTATTTATTAAACAATTTTCTAAAGATTGTACAATATAACATTAAAAATTAATTAAAGAAAATAAACCTAATTAAGAATATGTGCCTTATGAAATAACTAATATAAAAGAATAGTAACTATTCTATTACTTATAATAACATAAACGCTGCTTAATTTATTTTATTCTAGTTGCCCGGAGAGCCCGTTACAAGTTATTTACTCTGTGATTTGTATGGGAAAAGAAAATTGTTGTTTTTACTATTTTCCACTCAATTTTTATGTTTTTCTCTCCTTCGGAACCTTCCTTCTGCCTCAGTCCACCCGTTCTCGTGATTTTCGCTTACAACACATTTGGCGATTTATTTATATAAATTAAAGGTTTAGAGTTTTAACTTAAAGAAGACAATTTGGTATCTATGTTAGAAAAAAAACATCGATATTTATTTAGGAGTAGTTAGCACTAAGAAGTTTTTAAAAGTGCAAGTTTGTATTTTTTATTTTGCAGCTGCATGCATAGCTCACAATAACGGAACAAAAAGCGATACAATTATTATCTATCGTCCACTTCAAATAGAAATGTTGTTGTTAAAGTTGAAGACTGATATTGATTTTACGGGTCGCTGTGTCTGTAGGAACTAAACTTTTAATAAGCAATCACTATTGATCTTCCATTGTCTAATAACTGGCTGGCCTTAAGCAATTCAATTGTTGTGTAAAATAATTTTATAGCTAAGAGGTCAGTGTAATAACTTCATGTGAGCAGATTGTACTATTTGCCTTCTGACGCAAGGCAGCGGTGCTTACATTGCTGTCTTCTGGTGAAAAGGGGTTACAGGCTGTGAAATAGAAAATGGTCACGGTAGCCAGTCTCAACAAAAATTTACCATCTGCGTGGGAGATAACGTAGTGCACAAGCATGTGTGCAAACACAGGTGCACTTCATTTCCTGACAAGCACACTCCGATAATACATTTTATCGCCTCAACGGAGGCGAAATCAGAATTGATCTAATAATGAAATGTTTCTCAGCGCGACTTTGCCGCTGTATAGGACTCCAATCTAAGGACTTCTGAACGTTAACGATATTTCGATAACCTTTATGTTTTATATTATTAGCTTTAAGACGCAAGGCTTTGATTATATACCTACTTGTCTCAGGAAACTTACCTTTGTACGGAGGAGCTCCAGATGTTGCTAAATGTTTAACGTAATTCCTAACGCTAAGCGCTACATCGTAGCTCTAAAAAACATGCAAATTTTTTGCCAATCTTTTTGTCTGTGTTGTGATGCTTCGACCATAAGGCTAACCAAGCCATATTGAATCCCCTGAGTGAGCGCGGGCGACTGTTTACAGCAGATGTTGTGGCCTCACCTGGCGCGCGCCGCCGCCGCCGGCCGCGCCTGCGCCTGCGCCGCCCGCACGCGACGCCGGTATTATTATAACCGTGTTTTTATAGCTTGTTTTTTTACATGACCCATTTATTTGTGTAACTCAGCATCGATTTGAGTTTGATAATCATTGCGGCCCGAATGCAAGGGCCTGTGATGACAGTCTTTTTATAAAGCAGTAATGGATACACATTAACTGTCGAACTTTAACAATCGAGATAGATGTTGAGTACACAATAAGGGGGACGGATCATATGCGCCCCACTAAATCGTGTTTAATATCCGAGTTATCGGAGGGCGTTGCATTGACACGCAAGCTTGTATCATGATAAATTGTTTGTGCGTCAATTAAATATCCCTTACGATTCGAAATTTGCGTGTATTTTCATGCTTCGGCAGTATGAATAGTATTGTTTATTGGAAGTGTTTAGTGTTAAAGTCTATATTTCACAAAATAGCTTTTATGCATCTTGAATAGTTCCAAAAAGCTACTTAATTTACAGCCCTTTTTTCATACTTGGCGGAAGTTGAATGTTGTATTTGTAAGAGATTGTATGTACAGTTGATTATTTATTATTAGGTAGGTAGGCACATCAAACAATCTTATAATTTATACAAACCTAAATTTATTTGTTGGTTTTTTACTTAATTTATTATACACTATATTATCTTTTTATTGTCATATATTTTATTTATTATTACTATAATTGCATAATTAAATTTTAGCCAAATGCCTTGCTGGATGATTGACCAAGGCGCTCTATCATCCATAAAGCAGAAAGAATGCCTTCAATTATTGAGTTTCCTTAAAAAAATACATTACAAATTTCAAGTAAGTACCTTTATTTTTTTTTTGCAAAATATCCCAAACATCTTGATGGATATCCCTCCTTTTATGTAACTCCAGATACTAACTCCGAAAGACTGTCAAGGTGTCAAGGTGAAATACATTGATCCAAAAAAATTATGTATACACACACTGCTGCTGTAAAGTAACGCCCTCAAAATAAAACTACATGCAAAGCTAGTAATGGATATCAAGTGTATTTCGAAGTTGACAGTTAGGAGTTGGCAACTACAATAACTTTTGCGTCGCCGACCCCAGCACGAGAACAACTCAGCATCTCCCTAGTATTCTGTGCAAGTATGTCCTCAGGAAGACTTACGCAAAGGAATACATAACGTTAATTGGCTGCTATTCTCCGTGATGAAACTTCATCGCCAACAGATCCGTTGTTTTGTTAACGGCTATCGAGCATTCTGATAAAATGTCGTATTTTTCAAAATTTTGGATAACTAGTGCGATTCTATTCATGAGATGCAGGCGTGCAATACACAGACAATTGCAGTCATTAATCAACCCCTGCTATACGACACAGTAATAAAATCGAATCAAGTAAAATCGATTGTGAAATAAAATGAATGAACTCATTTCCGAGCGAGCGGCCCTCTCGTCCGGCCGCATTATTTTTTGTCGTCACAAAGGCAATTCCCATCAAAATGCACGAATGGGTCCTGAACCGTGAACCTGGCTACTATGCACGGTTATGGATCTGCGTTGTCACGCAATAAAGATTTTTATCAAATCTGGCTTGCGAGGATATCGAAGCAATTCAAAATTCTGTCAAATTAAACTAAATACGAGTATTATGCCACACGACACGATCATAAATCTTTGATAATTTTGTCGTGAACAGAGTCGTAACGCGCATTTTTCGCAACTTTGTTTAAAAGGGACAGTGTCGCAACGAATCAAGGAAGTAGCGAATTCTTTTTTCGTAACTTTCATTATACTATTCTAAGCAACTCATTTTTCATTAAAATATTACATATTATGTTAATGTTAACATGAAATAAAAATATTAATTTTAATAATATTATAGGTATTTTACCACTTCTTTTCTATTTCTCAGTTTTGAGTTCTTAGATAACAAATATGTTGTTTTCTTATAGAAACTACAATAATTCAACACAGTGATAACAAAATCTCAAAAGCACTTCTGCCTATACAATTTACGAGTATATTACCGCAAATAAAAAAATGAAAAGAAAAACGTTTTACTTTGCATTCGAAATATATATTGTAGTGGCGTTTTCGTAATATCAGCAGGCAACCTATTCCAACGCTAAGCAGCGCTATCTCCTTAGTGTATAATATACTGATAAACTTGTATGTTTATTGCAATAGGTTGATCCCAGAAGGGTTCCAGATTGTCATGAATGGTGACGGACATGGAAACTTGCCAAGGCTAAGCTCAATACACTTGAATTATGTTTACTTAATCCAGTGGATTTGACGGTTCTAAAATATTTAGATGAAGCCGTGATGAAGCAATTTAATTCGTTCATATTTATGGCCTATTTGGCTGAAGTTATACCAAATATTATTAAGGTCAACGCTTATAATATTGCAACTTTCTTTAAAGCCAATTTAATCCTATTAAAGAAAAAACCTGGAAAAAACAAACCTTGGAAACGACAAAGAGCATTGATATATTATTGTGTCAAGAAACAACGTTTTTCAAGTTTTAACCGACAATCGTTTTACAATGCAGTATCCAACATGCAATCTTCTTTAAAAATTTACAGAATCTGAAGGCAAGGAAAAATATTTTCCTTTACACCACAGAGAGCTTAAAGTTGCAGAATGCATAACAAAGTAGCAACAAAGTAACAGCATTTGGCTAAGCGCAAGACCTAATTTCTATGTCTAATTAGGCCAAGGCATTTGTTCTGGACTTAATGAGGGTATGAAATTATAATAATGCAAGTTTACGAGCGTCAGGGATGTTCTCGTGTCCAAGTTTGCTGAGTAAACTTGGGCTGCGGCTGCGGCAGAGTAATATCTCGAAGTTTCGACAACGATTACGATGCTGGAGATGTATCTTCGAAGCGAGCAAATTTCTGTTAGCCGCTTACAGCTTCAAAACGACAATATAAGATGATAAGCCGTATGTGTCTAACACATAACCTACAGATATAAATTTCTTCTAATATTATAGAATACTCGTGAAATTTGATACGAACGTGGGTAAATTATAACTAACCACAGAAAGCCAAATATTTCTCACAGTTAAAGACAAAGAAAAAAAACAGCCAAGTGCGAGGTGGACCCGCGCACTGAGGTTTCCGTTTAAGCTTATTTTAGTATATGTCTCTGCATATACGGTTTACAGATTACATATTATTTATCGTTTACAGACATTTCTTTTTGCCAAATTTAATGATTCTATGTCAATTCTATGTTCTATGGGAAGTAGGTACCCTATAGGTTTTGATTCCTTAGTGAAATTGCAACGTATGTGAAAGTAAACGACATAAATGGTCATATCTTTTGATCACGTTGAGGTAAAAAGTTGGTTTTATCACAGCTGAAAAGGGATTGTAAACCTGATTAATTCATGTTAATTTGCAGTTTGATATCTCTACGAGCTCCTAAGAAAAAGGAAAAGGGACAAAGAGACAGGCGGACATACCGATAACGAAGTGATTCTATAAGGGTTTCGATTTTCTTAACGAAACCATAAAAACGTTTCAGTAGCTTAAACGTTATAAACAAATTGAAAAAATACGCTTAGTCAAATTATTACATAGGCCGGTTAGATGATACCAGCACCTCGACCTCACAAAACTACAGGCAAATAACGTCATGTTATATTATTGTGTTCCCCTGCATAAGTGACGTAGTTGATAATACGAAAGCGTCAATGTTCACAAGCGCTTTAGGCTGGGGTAAGCGTTTCAATACTGATATCTGACATTGATATAACTCATTCTAATATAGAGCAGTGAATGCGACCAGATGGATTATTGTCTAAGAAAAAATCTCTCACGATCGCTTGGAATTTGCCAATCATTGCGGTGTCAATATAAGATTCTGTGTCGACTGTCTGATAACTCTGATAAGAAATAGTGATGGATGCACTTTGACCATCAAAGTCGAAAGCGATCGCGATAGATTTTTGTTGCACAATTAAGAGGCGGAGTTACTTGCGCGTTTGGCTAAACAATTAATTATACATACCGACTAATAGTTGACAGTTGTGCCCGCGAACTCCGTTTCGCCTTAATAAAACCCTATTATTCCTTATTTTTTTCTTATGGGGATTTGTCAGCTTCCTGTGGGAATTGAGATTTGATATTGATAATTTTTTGGGCTCTTGTTGATGCCTCAGTCAGTCACTCACTAAAGTCAATAAATACAAGAAAAAAGTAAAAAGACACACTCACTTCACATTTATCACGATATCTCAAAAACTATTTGATCCATGAACATAAAATTGGGCTTGAAGGGAGTTTATGGACAAGACATATCAGCTAAAACGGATTTTACCAAATTCAACCCTCAAGGGGATGAAAAAGCGGTTGTTACTTTGTATCGAATTCCTTCATTTTTGAAGCTGGTAACATAAAATGTTTGGTGATAATTAGAAATGACTGAATACAATGTTTAGGCGTTAGCGAGATTGATTTTTTTTATTTGAGTATTACGAGTAGGTACGTTAACAACCTGCTTAACATATTTCAATCGAGCTGCTTCGAATTTCTTTTAAAAGCTTTTGCTTTATACTTTGAATTGTTTTTACTGCGGAAAAATATGGAATTCAGCTGCTAGTGAAAAGCTAGTACTGTTATATTAACTCTTCACTCATAGTTTCGCCTGCGTGTTTATATTCAAGTCTGTAATATTCATGCTATATCTGGTGGTGCCTAAAGTAGACACCACCACGTCGGCGTTTCGCCGAGTAATGATTTGAAACCGAATACAAGCTCCTAGAAAACACTGTGGCTTACCTCTATTCCGTTCGGTCTCCGTATGTAGCCGGTGGACTTCCTGAGCTAGCTCGAAGGAAGTCGCGGCTCCTGAAGGGCTGCTGTCAATCCACCGATGGAGACCGGAGCACTACATAGGCCTATTAGGCCACCACGGCTCACACACTCTATTCACCGACACTAAAACTTGGCGGACCCTCGGACCAACAATCACTTGGTGCACCGCGCAAGAACACAATCAATTATATATTTTCTCCAAACGCGCCGCCCGGTAACCTATTTCAATGTCATGACATTCGACTCGACTGACATGTCACATGCGGCCGGCCGCCACAGGCTCTCCCTGCACAGACTATAATGCAGTGTTGCCACTCGCTCTTCCTCGAGCGTAAACATCCCCCGCTCCGGACAGTCCCGGACTGTCCGCCAAATCAGTCTAAGGGGAGGTGAGAAAGAGTAGCGACCGCGCGCTTCAAAACAGAATCCCCAACTAGGACCTCGGCAAACCTGGGCACACCATCAGACCCTAGAGTAAGTTGGACAATGCGTCCGCGACGCCAACGTAGGGGTGGCAGGTTTGGGTCCTTCACTAACACGAGGTCTCCAACCCTCGGTGGGTTTGTCTTATCTGACCACTTAACGCGCTGTTGCAAAATGTGTAAGTATTCAAGGTGCCAGCGGCGCCAGAAGCTCTGGGTAAGCTGCTGGAGCAACTCAAACCGCGAAAGGCGTCCTGGATTGACATCTCTATAAGGATACTCGGGCAGGGCGTTAAGTGGTTTGCCTATCAAGAAATGGCCCGGCGTGAGGGCCTGCAAATCGTTCGCGTCGGTAGACAACGGACATAACGGACGCGAGTTGAGAACCGCCTCAATCTTATGAAACACCGTCGCGAGTTCCTCGAACGTGAGAATAGTCTCCCCAATAACGCGGCGAAGGTGAGTCTTGGCGGCCTTTACAACAGATTCAAAAATCCCTCCCCCAGTGAGGGCAAGACGGCGGGGAGTATCGCCATGTTACCCCCCTACGGGAGAGTGTGGATCCGATCTCAATATTATTTTTATCTAAAAATTCACAAACTTCTCTTATATGTCTATCAGTGCTCTTGAAGTTCGTCCCACAATCGGACCGAATTAGAGAAGGCAGTCCCCGGGGAGACAAATCTACCTAACGCTGCTAAGAAAGCGTCCATGGTGAGTGCACTCACCACCTCGAAATGAACGGCTTTAGTGGCCAAACAAACAAACACACACAAATAAGCCTTTTCAGTCTTAGCATCACGGAGTCGCGACGTTTTTATAGTGAACGGTCCCGCGAAATCAGTTCCAACTCCTAAGAAGGTCATCGACTCGTTCACACGATCAGCAGGCAAATCACCCATTTGGGGCTGCATCGTCTCAGGACGTAAACGATAGCAGGGCAGACATCGAAAGATAACAGATCGGATTATTCTTCGCGCTGACAAAATCCAAAACTCCCGTTGGAGGAGCGCGGTCAATGCATTACATCCGGCATGAGCATTCTTCACATGGCGGTCAATGATCAACAATCGCACCAATGGTCCGTCCTTGGGGAGCAACAGGGGATGACGTGATCTATAAGGCAAGTTAGCGTGCCTCAATCGGCCTCCTACACGCAACAATCCCTTATCATCCAGAAAGGGAGTCAAACGCACCAAAGGTCCCTTTAATTTGGACGTCCCGTTACGGAAAATCTTTAGTTCCGGTTCAAACGCTCTAGACTGGGTCATACGCACCCAATGCAAAAGAGCATCTTGGCGCTCCTGCGGAGAGAGGACCGGACACAAATCTTTGTCCTGAGGCCGGCGACAATTTCGTATAAATCTTCTTATCCAAGCGGTCACGCCGAGCAACTTGTCCAGAGAAATGTAGCGGTCTAATAAAAATTCCCGCTCTGGAGCCGCCATAGTCTCGACAGCGTGAACACGCAAGCCCGGATTTGGTGCCTTCACCACAGCTGGTGTGGAAGGCCAAGACGGCTGTAACAACCATTCGGGACCCCACCACAGAGTGTGGTCAATAAGCTGAGGGGCTTCGCTGCCACGTGATGCACAGTCAGCAGGGTTTATTTCACCTGGCACGTGGCGCCAAATCAACGGGGCCTTCGAGGCCTGTATTTGGGATACCCGATTGGCCACAAATACCTCCAGGGAGTGGACGGAGTTCTTAATCCAACACAGGACAACCTGACTGTCGGACCAAGCAAAGAGCGACTCAAAGTCCACACTACGTCCCAGGGTGTCAACAACGTGGTTCATCAACCGAACCAGAAGAGTAGCTCCAGACAATTCTAACTTCGGAATCGTTAATCGAGTGCGTTGGATATGCTACTCTCAGACGCGTCACAAAAGCAATGAAGGCTGGCCGTAAACCGTCCCTTAGGCAGTATATGTCTAGGGATACTAACACGGTTAATGTCGGGGAGAGACGACATGAAGGACTCCCAATCTCGCAGCAAACGGCCCGAGAGGGGCTCATCCCACGACACTTCGGCTGACCAAAGTTCCTGTAGGAAGCACTTCATCCAAAACACTATGGGACTAATCCAGCCATTTGGGTCAAAGGTACGAGCTACTGTAGACAAAACTAACCGTTTCGTCCAGACCTTGGGGCTTGGCAGCTCCAATCGATAGCTGAACGTGTCCTGGACAGGTCTGTATTGCACTCCCAAAACAGACAGTAAATTTGGAGTGTTGGCATTCTCAAAAATATGAGGCTCCTGCTGGTGGTCGTCTGGCAAATCACACAAAAGCTGAGGTGAGTTGGACATCCACTTCCTCAATTCATAACCACCAGCCCCGAGAAGAGCAATTAGTTCATCTCGCAAAATCAAGGCTTCCTCGACACTAGAGGAGCCCGTACAAATATCATCCACAAATGCATCCTTCTTGAGAACCAAGGATGCGCGAGGGTATCGTAACCGCTCACGTTCAGCGAGTTCCACAAGTGAGTGAATTGCCACAAAGGGGCTCGAACGCAAACCGTATGTATTGGTGTTCAGCTCGTAGACCAGCATGGGATCTCTGGGATCCTCCCTCCATAATATGAGCTGATATCGTCTATCGTCCGGGTGAATCATAGTCTGCCGAAACATCATCCGGATATCGGTCACAAAGACAACGGCATGGCGACGGAAGTTGGTCAATACATCACCCAACTCGTTGTGCAACTTCGGTCCAGCATGCAGACATTGATTCAGCGAAACTCCGGTAGACGTGCGAGCTGACCCATCAAAAACAACGCGTATCTTCCCGGTGGAAGGTTTCAAAACCGCGTGGTGAGGAAGAAAATTATGTTCCTCGTTTCGCCAGTCCAGTCGCGAGACCGACATGTGCCCATATTCTCGCATGAAGTCGACATACTTCTGTTTGAAGTCGGAGTTCCTACTCATACGACGCTCCATGGACAGCAGCCGTTTCTCGGCCAACGGCCGGGAGCTGCCAAGTGAGGGGCGAACTGACAAAAAGGGCAAACGAGTGATCAGCCGTCCCGAGCGAAGGCGACCTGTATTGTTCTGGTAGAAGAACTCACACTCCTCGTCTAAGGGGTTCACTCGCTTCACGGTAGGTGGCTCTTCCACCTCCCAAAACCGTTGAAGGACATCCGATAAGGTGGAGCTAACAGTTATGTAACTGTCCACCGATGGAGATGGTGGGTTATGCCTAACTGGTCCCATCACTACAAACCCAAGCGATGTAGATAAGGCTACCAGCCCACCCTTCTGTAACTCTCTCCTCTTCCCACAATACACGCGGCCTAGAACATCGGCACCGAGCAATAAGTGAATCGGACCGGTTCGGTGGAAGGAAGGGTCAGCCAAGGTCAATCCTGATGTCGCATCAACGACAGCGCGCGAAACGTGCTGTTGCGGAAGCTGACCAACAACCTTCTCATAAACAATCGCGGTCGCGCCAATTTTGGGCGCTGAAGAGAAGTGGGGGGAGAAGGAGAACAAAACCTGACCGATCGGATCCGTGATCCGCAGGTCTCCGATTCCCCGTACCGATTCAAGGTATGGAGATGTGTTCAAACTCAACTGCCGGACCAGCCAGCTGGAGGCAATGCAACCCTGAGCTCCCGTATCCAAAAGGGCGCGAACTAGAACAAAGGTGCCCCTCGGGCCCCACACCTGTACGGAGGCTGTTGGTAACAGCACCTGCTCCTGTGGGGGGGTTGCATCCAAGTAAGTAGTAAACTTCATTAGATTGCATTGGCGACATCAGCAATCAAATAAAACATTAATCGGCGAAACGCCGACGTGGTGGCGTCTACTTTAGGCACCACCAATATCGTTTTTTTGAAAAATCAAATAATGGAGTGGTGCCATTTTTAAACTTCAGGAAATGATGACCGAAAAAATGCTACAGTATGGGGATCCCTTATATATTTTGCTACCTCCATTTTACCCTAAAATAATAAAAAAGTTAAGGTCGGTTTAGAGTTATGGTTGAGTCAGATCACCCGGTATTTACCTGGAGATCCGAGTTTTGATTCCCCATAAGGGCTGAAGTTTTTCCCGCTTTTAGTCGGAGATTCGGCTTCGATTATGAGTCCGCTTAACTAGCTACATAAGACAGCAATAGCTAAGCATTGCTACTACCGTCTTACCTTAGAATAACAATGTTTCTTATAACATTGTCGTATTCCGAAAATCAGTGCCAAACTCACTTCCATAGCAAAAATATTTCCTGCCTTTTTAATTGGATGAAGAATTCTAATTAAATGATGATGAATAAAATAACGTAACGTAACAAATAAAGCTCGATTGACAAGCACTTATGTGTAAACAGCACTATCATTTTGTCCGTCTTTCAACCAAAGTGAGTAAATTTTTTTACCACCTGATGGTAAGTGGTAACAGTCACATACACGTGGTTCCAGTGAGATTTGCAGCAAATCTGCAACCCCCACAAGAACCACAGTGTACTTTGCAGTGTAACTTGTGACATAAGATGTAAAGTCGGGGTACCCAGTAATTTCACTGCCATATTTTACCGTTAAAACCGGAACACAGCAATGCAAGCACTGCTGCTTTGCGGCAGAAATAGGTAAGGCAGAGGTACCCAAGTAGGCGACCCTGGTACAGAGTTTCCCTCCGGTAAAAATTGATTGAATCGTGTAATATCGCTTGTACAAGTGCAGTGACAGCGAAAAACAGTTAATAAAATAAAGCAGTGAAGTAATTTAACTCTATACACGGTTATTTTTTTATCACCCTGGAAAATTTTAGGGACGCATCAGGACACATCCATTATTATATAAAAAAATGAAAAAACTAAAATTGCTGCTCTCAAATCATTCTAATACCATGTCGTGAAGCGTCCCTTAAATTTTCCAGGGTGATAAAAAAATAACCGTGTATAGAAATGTAGTTGAGAAATAACTTCAAACTGGCTACAGGTCTGGGCGACGTAGTCAGCACTCACCGTGGCCAATTACCGGGCAAATTGAAACGCACTCCGCGAATCGTCCCCGATTGTATCTGACATTGCGCTGATGATTTACGGCTTAATTTAATACTCGTTGATTACTGATATGAACTTACTAAACTGTTTCTATCAGATCAATATCTTATATTACCTTTTGTATTATAAAGAGGAATAACTTGATTTTTGTTTGATTCGCTTTGAATAGATACACTCTAAGCAGGTAGTTAAGTTATAAATAAGCACAAAGAATTCTGTGCCAGAATTTAATAAAATAAAAACAACAACGACAAAATATAAAATTATGCAAAACAGCAGAATCAAATATTACAATATACATATAGCTAAATGAACCAAAATAAGGAAACTTTAAAAATACCCTAAGTTCCTCTTAATACAATATCAGAGAAATATACACAATAATTATAGATATAAAGTTCCCTAAATAACGTAAAAGAAATGATTACTAGTATTAAATTACTAGTCCCTACCACATCAATACCCAACTAGCAAAATATCCTTATAATATTATACTAAGCCTATAAGGTTTTTTGCCTTATTAGAATCATATAATGACAATGCTTTTACTAACATATCTTATAGAAGGAAATTATAAGGGAGTAGACGTAACACGATTTAACACTTATAATTTGACTGAGTAAACGTTTACACAGTCAATTAATATAGTTTCTATAAGATCTATTTGCTTATAAAAGGTATGCAGACTCTATTTTTGCTGCTTATCTTATAAAGGCGTCTGTGGCGCTATTAATTCTCTTAAAAGAGATAACCAAGATCGTTATAAAGATAATTACCTTATAAATATAATCAGTACCACTTTTTAAAGTTTAAATTGATGTTTTAGAGTTTGGATGGCCTTTATAAGAGATGAGGTGGTAGTTAAGTCACTTATTTGGTTATTCAAAGTTTATTGCTCTCATAATTCCATTTATGAATCTGCTAAAAAACTAATTATATTATTTTATTGAACTGTTGTCAATTAGTATATCAATGAAAAGGTTCAAAAATTGCCTAGTATAAATGAAAGTCAAAAAGAAATTCAATTTGAAAATGAGTAAAATTAATTCCCCCTCAATCACAAATGTCAATTAAACACTTGAAAAAGTCCTAGTTGTTCCGTAGAAAATTAAACAATTTAATAAGAACCAAACGGGAGTCTATTGTAGCCAGCGAGTTAAATTTGAAACTGAATGGGTGTAATAAAATTTCTTATTTCAACATTGTATTTTTTTATTTCTACATTATTTGTTTATTTTCTGGTTCTTGGTTTTAATCTTTTATCAAATCGTTGATAATGACGTTCTCCGCTCTACCCGAATTCTCTACCTATTTTCTGTTTTCTGAACCTCCTTCTTGTTTAACATCTACAGTAATTAGATCTTCGCGGCCATAAGCTTTCTGAACCGTTTATAATTTCCTTCTGTGTGATTTCGATTACCGATATATATTCTAATATCTGCGAAAATTTAGTTTTCACATAAATCATTATTGTCCTGAAATAATACATAAGTAATAGTAATGGTTATTGAAAAAGAGTAACCGTAGATAAAGTTCGATTTAAAAGACTTTAAGACGTTATTAGATACATACATTTATTGTATTTAGAAACAGCAAAACGTAGAACTCAAAAGCGATTCAAACCCATAAAAAACACCGCAACCCTAATTAGTTCATAAGTAAACCTAAAAATTGTTTCTAAACATTAGTAAAGGAACCCTAAAGATCGTACAATATGGAGTCGTTGTAACACGTTCAACTTCTTATAGTGGTTATCAAGTTGTTGTAAGACTTATAGTATTGCTATAGTAGGCGCAACATAATATTTTACAATTATTATTTGCTTGATTTTAATAAAACTGCTTTAATTTACGAGGGCGTCGTCATTAAACACTAAATCATACCCACTTTTCTCATAAAAATTGATTGCTACATTGTATTATGCCCTAGTATTATGATTGGAATAGGAAATTGTTTACGATTTTGACAAAACACATAAAATGGGAGTTCGTTTATAAAATAAACTAAAAACTTATGAAAAATATTCTTGTAAACGTATTTGAAACTAACATTGATCTAATAGAAGCAGACGTACTTTTATAATAAGGTAAATTGGCGGTATAGAAGCGATGTAATTAGAATATATAACGCGTATAAGGGTAAATCGGTGACAAAGAGAGTGCAATAAGACAGCTATAGGAGTAACTTCACTTATAACTACGGCCCTTTCCCACACTTGTAAACGTTTCCTACACTTTTATAAGAATGTTATTTTTACACTTATAAACTTTTATAAGAATTATTTTGCTAGTTGGGTATCATTATACAGTCGAACAATGTCTCAATTCGCCATGAGCCTGCTACAGAAAAGAAAAAATCTCATAATTTATAACCGAAACACAAATAACTTTTTCATTACTCATACTCTGAAAGTAAGTCTAAAGTTGCCTGAGGAGCGGGTTGAAAGTAATACTTTTCAACCCTAGGGAGAATCACTTTCAACTGACGGCTGCTGTCAAATTTTAAAAAAGAAACTAGTTCTTTTTTCACATTTTTATTGAACCATGTTTCGACTTTCTATACAGCCACTCAATTACAGCGCGGTGTAAATTTTAAATAACATAATGTTAAGTATTTAAAGAATATATTTTTTAAATGACTATATTATAATTTATTTTCAACTATTTCTTTAAAATAACATAGACTTGCGCAAAATATTTACCATTTTTGAAATTTTGAAATTGAAAAATAATGGCTGAATAGCTGGCCGGCCACAGAAAAAAAGCAAAATAAGCGGGAAAGCGGCAATGCGATCTTCATTTGTTTTCTCCATTTGTAGAGTTTTGTTAATACTTGCGTATAGCAGAGATTTGTATTAACTGTTAATAAATTATATTTCTATAACATTGTGTTAATAATTAACTCAATGAGTTCATCTGATTCAGATATGGTGTTATCCCCAGATTTTATAAAAGGGAAAGCGGGCGAAGGCAGAAGTTGTTGATTTATGTAAAATAAAATTTACACGTATTTTCTTTTGCTAATTCATTGTTTTATTTTTACTTTCCTTGTATTCGTAATGAAAAACACAGTGTCTACCTCGGGTTAAAGACTTATTTAGTCCCTCGAACTATTGGTGCCCCTCGCTACGCTCGGGCGCCAAACACCGTCTCGGGACTAAATATGTTACTTTCACCCCTAGGGTAACAATGTACTATTTCATTTCTCATATTCGGAAAGTAGTGTTGTTTTGATCTGATTATTGGGTGGAAAATGCTGCTTCCCTCCACAGGGAGAGAAAAACTCATACAAATTACTTCCCACCTAAGGGCCGGAATGAACTTTAAAAAGAGAACTGTTGTCAGCTGTGAAAAGTTATATGTAAAAAAAAACTAATTAAAAAAATTCTGCGGTCATGTGAGTTTCTAAACAGCCAGTGTGAACTTAGCGCAAACTTCTTTGAGGGCCGCAACAATTACGCGGTGAGTTCCATATTTAAAATTTAAAAAGTCGACATAAATTGGCGGGATACTAATCTGTTATGTATCTGTAACGAAATTCAAAAAAATAGGTAATAATCTTTTCATTACTCATACTCTGAAAGTAGGTCTGAAGTTGCCTGAGGAGCGGGTTGAAAGTAATACTTTTCAGCCCTAGGAAGAATTACTTTCAACTGACAGCTGTTGTCAAATTTTGAAAAAGAAACTAGTTCTATTTTCCCATACAGCCACTCAATTACAGCGCGATGTAAAATTGAAATAACATAATGTTAAGTGTTGAGAATATAATTACTAAACGACTTTATTATAATTTACTTTCAACTATTTCTTTAAAATAACATAGATTTGGGCAAAATATTTACAATTTTTTTAATGATGAAATTGAAAAATTATAGCTGAATAGCTGGCCAGCCACAGAAAAAAAAACAAAATAAGCGGGAAAGCGGCAATGCGATCTTCATTTGTTTTTTCCATTTGTAGAGTTTTGAATTGACGGAAGTATTATTCCGTATATCAGAGATTTGTATTAACTGTTAATTATATTTGTATAACATTGTAATATATAATTAACACAATGAGTTCATCTAATTCAGGTATGGAATTAACGCCTGATTTTATAAGAGAAAAGGCTAAAGCAGAAGTTGTTGATTTGTGTAAAATGAAATTTACACGTTTTTTGTTTTAGCTAATTTATTTTTTATTTTTACTTTCCTTGTATTCGTAATGAAAAACACAGTGTTAACCTCGGGTTAAAGTCTTATTTAGTCCCTCGAACTATTGGTACCCTCGCTACGCTCGGGCGCCAAACAACGTCTCGGGACTAAATATGTTACTTTCACCCCTGGGGTAACAATGTACTATTTATGCTAAGATTTGAATATTGAAAATGAGTTCAAGCGATTCTGAAATGTTGACACCAGATTCGATTAAAGACGAGGCAAATTGTGTTATCGAAAATCTTTTGCCAGAAATCTCAAAAGAAAGATATATTATATATTATCAATAAGTAGTTTAAATAAACAACTAGTTTTATTTTCCTCATATTCGAAATGAAAAGTAAAGTGTTTAACACGGGTAAAAGAATCAATTCCTACTCGGACTATAGTCTAAATACCTCGGGAGGTGGTTCTTTCGACTCTCGGTTAACAATCTACTATACAGTAATTGTTGATATCAGGGCAACATCTATATGTTATAAAGATTTAAAAAAATATAGTAAAATCTATCGTGAAAATCAGTAATTGTAGCAATAGGAAATATGAAAATTATCTAGTTCATTCATAAAGTTCATTCTAAGGCAGCTGTCAAAAAAATTAATGGACAGAGTTTTTATTATTCTTCACTTTTGGTTTGAACTTAAATTCCAAGATTTTTACTTAATTTCTTGCATAACTAATTAATTAATCATAGAGCCATAGACAATATATTTATTTTCTTGTTTTTATTAAATTTAGAAGAAACATTACTTACATAAAGTCAAATTATTTTTTTCAATATGATCGATTTATCTTATTTTTATGCACAGGGCACTTCACTAAGTGGGCGTTACCCGTCAATAAAGTACGACATTTGTACATTCATTACGAAAAAAATGCGGTAATTCATCGGCGTGATCTGTCAAAAAGAAAATAAACGAATGGACAGAGTATAGTCAGTTCTGCCTACTTAATTATAATCGGTGCACAGCGTGGTAACGCGGGCTGTTTTATTGGTACATAGGTACTTCCTGCTTCCGAGAAATTAAGCGAGGTTTTCTATTTAATATTGTGTTTTTATCAAATAAATATTTCCATAAGATAATCTAACTAACCTAAATGTTAGTTTTTTATGTTAGTTTTTTTTATAATAATAAAACAATAAATTGAATAAAAACCCCCGCCCAACTCCCCGGAAACAGGAAGTGTACAAATAAAACATAAATTAGTTAAAAATATGTTTGGGACTAATGCAAAATTACAGAATAATATTTTTTATCTCGCAACCAATACTTTTTTATTTTTGCGTCTGATCAATGCTCTAGCTAAATTAATAAGGAGAGTGGTGTGAATGATTGGTGCCTAGGACTTATTTATTATTTTTCAGCTTTTAACATAATTATGTAAGTACATTATTATCTTTTCTTAAACGATGAAAACGCAGGTTAATAATTTTAATGTTGTTTGATAATTTCTAAGGTAACTATAGCGATATTGGCGGGTTGTTTTGTTAAAAATTGATCGCTATTGAGCAGTAACTGTCTACAGCACTGCATTTGCAAGGATCAAAAACAGAAACATCGTGATTGAATCTAATGAAGTTTGGCCAGTTGCCGTCGTATTATCATAATCATACATTAATGCAGAAGACGTTCTGTCCTACGTCGAAACAATAGAATAAATAATAACGTTGCCGTAAGCATATTTTTGTATGTGAATAACTCGACAAATAACAATTTTCCGGTCGTTAAGCTTTAGATAATGCGTAGGCCGCGGTCGGGCTGCTCTGGGGCCCGGATTAACGCAGACATCAACGCATTTTTACATAAATTTATTAACATTTACTACTGCATTAAAGGTTAATTTTCTGACAGTATGAGACTTTTGTATGGAAATTGCTTCAAGGAAAACGAGGGCCTATTTCTATCGCAAAGTGCCAGTATTTGTATTGCTGTGTTACCGTATGTGAAATTAATAGACAGGTGCTGTGAAGGTACTGTGGTTAACCTATGAATGACACAATCAAGCAATGTAGTCCTTGTAGTGGTTGCAGATTTGCGTGTGACTGCCGCCATTTATCAACAAGGTAGTTGCATGTGTATGTACATTAAGGCGCATAGTAGGGTCAATCATAAAAAAATCACTGCAGAAAAAACCGGTCCTCTTCATAAATATTGTTTAAAAAATGTTTAAAAAAGATGCAATGCATTCTTTAGAGAATGGTCTTTTGAATTTTTTGATATATTAATAAAAACTTGGTTAAAATGTGAACCAAACATGCCTCGATTTTAAATCTTTAAACCTAATGGCGTCGTAAATATTAGGTTAAATCATATACTTTTGTTTTCAATAAATAAAGGGAACAATATTCTAGCGGATGGTCTTTTTAGATTTTTGTTATTCGGCTTTATTAATATTTAATTGAACTAGTTCATCTTACGCGTAAAGGTTTGCTTTAATATTCCCCTCACTCGCCTATGTAATCAGTACGGGAAAATCGAGCAAGGTCATTGGGTCAAAAAACTATTTTCTGCAGATCTGATGGTTGAAAAATCAGAGATCTTAGTTATTGCCTTGTATTCTCGTCTACAAAAAATAAATTGATTAAGTAATGTATGCAAATATTTATTTCGACAAACTTCACAATGAAAAACTATACTCGTTATTCAGAAGCAGGATGGGAAAATTTTTCTTCCAGATGCCCTGCCGCGGCCCTACCGCCTATCTCATAGCCATCACTCGCTATCGTTATCGTGACCTTAGAACTCTGACATTAGAACTATTGTTCTAATATCTATGCGAGTGATCTCTATGAGATAGGTGGTAGTGCCCCGGACATGTATAAATTATTATTATTATGTTATATAATAAAGAATTCATTCAAGTGGTTAGCTATTTAAGTTCAATGTATCATTTTACCAATAAACATTAGGTACATAAGTAAATGGAATGGTTAGAGGAGATACATTTTTTTTTGTTTTTCATATACCTTTGTTGGTTAATATCTATTTGAGGCGCAAGAAAAACGACTTAAGTAAGTATGATTAGCTACCTGAACAAAGGGAAATCTGGTCCGAGTCCGTAAAGGGATTCTGTGTAAAAAGCTGAGCAAACACATGGTAGGTGAATAGACAACATGCCGTTTAATTATCGGCTTTGCTGCCTATTCACCCAATCACATGGCTTACGAAATGAATTAGTCGAACTAAGCACATACAAATCAAGTTAAGAAAGGCTAGTAAGTTCTGTCTGGTGATGAAGGGATACAAAATTAAAAATTATGTAATCCATGGTTTACTTGTTGCGGTGGTTGATTTGGAGTCAACCATTGCGTTGTTAGCGTTAGGTAATTAGAAAGAATGTACTTTTCATCAGACAATATCCTTAATTTATGTACCGGTTTAATAAGGCAAGACAAGGTTCCAAAAATACTTCTAAACTTTTTTTACGCCGTGGAATGCTGTTGGGCTCCGTACCTGCCGATGGCTGGATGGGTGTGTGTATGACCCCCTCGCACTGTGCGGGGTAACCACTAAACCACCTCGACGTCCGTCTTGTCCTTAGTCGAGGCGATTCAGGGATTGGGATACCCAATTTCTCCGAATCACCACGGGACGACACGGCCAGCTACGGGCCGGGTCTTAATGCCTATAATCAGGCGCATCAAAAGCCACCTTTGCGCGCAGACCACACCTACGGCGGTCATGGACGGGCTGCACAGAGGCCCGAGACAAATGCCACACGCTAACTTCACCGCAGTCGTTCCGCAGAAAAAATGTATGGAAATGACATTAGCTTACGACAACCTCACGCTATTTTTTCCGCAGCTAATGTCATCTCCATACATTTTTTCTGAGGAACGACTGCGGAAAAGTTATCGTGTGGCCTTTGTCTAGGGGGGCTGGCCCGCCTTCTATCGTCTAACCATCTGCGCCGGAGGGGAGCGGCAAAGGGATCGTTTTCGCGCTCCCTCTCCACTGCCTTCTTCTGCGAAAGTACATCGACACAAAGTCGACTCGGCGCCGAGGCCTAGGGGCAAAGAATTTCTTGGGCGGTGAAGATTCCCGTCTCACGACCTTGGCCCTGGCGGCTTCTAATGCGTTGTCAGTGATGACGTAAGGAACTGAACTGAGACGTGGCCGTTATCATAAGAAGGTTTAAGGTCACCTAGGGGCAATGGAGAAGGCTATGCTCGGGGCTTTCTCTACACAATCTCATCAGAAATGATGATATCCATATATAGGAGATCAGATGCATGCTCGCAGGAAGGACGGCCGTTGGGGCGTTGGTGGTGAAGGTTGCAGGAAGCCGCTGAATGCGGGAGGTGCAAGGCCCATCGGTTTGGAGATCCTCGGGGGAGGCCTATGTGTAATAGTGGGCGTTTCTTGGCTAAAATAATGAAGCTTCAATGCGCGCTTCTCGCTGCAGAGCAGTTAAATCATCGGGTAAGTATAATTTATTTTTATTTTATTTTATTTTTATTTTGATACGGATTGGCTTCTATAATCACATTATTATTTTAATTCATTTTGCATTTTTTGTTTTAATTTTATATCCCGTAATGGCTGGTCTTCCTCGGAGCTTATTCTTCAAGTAGAAGACTACTCTACTAAGAAAGCGATGAAACCAAAAACGCAGGGTGCGTTCATTAGTAGTTTTTTGTATCGGGAAAGAAATTGTCATCGATTTAATTTCGAATACCTGTAAAAATTTTGGCATTGTTTTGTTTAATTTTTATAAAAATATATTTGACTTTTTTACATTTATTATGATTTAGCCTACCTTAGCCTTTACCTCAGTTCAAATAATAATAATATTTTTTACAAATTAGGCTGTCTTTACACATTTATATAATGTTGAGAAAACACGAAAATTGAAACATATTATTGAAAGTCAAAAGTGACGAAATCATCTAGACACGCGGTAGCGTGTCCAGCCAAGTTCAAAGACAAATAAAAGGAACTGGAACTGGCGACGCGACGTAGCAGCCGTGATAGTACACGCACCATTTTAGGCTACTTTTGTTCCCCCCCTTCAAAACTTGAAATCTATTAGGCCTTACAGAAACGAAATTTCGCACATTTATTAAGGCCCCTGAGCTTGTCTAGAATCCATAATTCATAAATATAGCTCAGACAGTTATTGAAATGTTAACGTTTAAGAACCGGCATTTTTATGACTGACTCACTGACTTATAGATCAAATTATAGATCAAAACCCTAACCCACTCTCAGATGACCTAGAAATTTTATATTTGGCACCAAGGTAGACTTTTAGGCGTATATGAAGGAAAACATCTGAAAACTAAAAATTAAGGCTACTTAATATCAACAAACTAATAATAATAATACACGAACAATTTCGAGATACTTTTGATCCTGATTGATTTGATTTTGACAATTAAGACACATACATGAATTTTGGCATATTTATTAAAGCCTAATAGGCTTATTAAGAATTATTTACAGACAATTATTTACACAATGAATTTATTTCACTTGGGATGTAATTCAAGTTTAGGATTTGAATTGGCTAGTTTTTACCTATCAACCAAATTTTAGAAATTATAGTAAACTACTAGTCTCATATATTCTGGCCTCGTATGTACGTCTTTCTTACCTATATTAGCCGTCAAGCGGCAGTGCTTGCATTACTGTGTTCCATTTTAAAAGGTAAGACGGGCAGTGACATTTGTTAGTACTCTGATTTGACATCCTATGTTACAAATTGGCAACGAACATTGAGGTCCTTTGTAGAGTTTGTAGATTTGCTAATCTACAAACACTAACACCCAGTTTCTGAAAGGCTGATCAAAATATTTTTCAACTCACATCTATGTCAATTTAACAGCAGTGTCAAATCAATTTGAGTTTCTGTAACGTTGGTTAGCCAAAATTTACCAATGTTTAATAATTTGATTTTTCGTAAGATTAGACACGGTCACATTACTGAAAACATATATTTTGTTTCGTTCATATGTATTTTGGATACCCAAAATGGGTCTTTCCTTAATAATTTTAAAATAAATTTGACATCTGTGTCAACTGACACAGTGATAACTTGATTTAGCTTTCAGCAAATCAATTCACAGTTAATCCTTAATCCACCGCCTCTATTAAAATCCCACTAATCACCACCATGATTCCCAGGGACTCATATTTTAATTTTGGAAATAAATACTCGTTTACTTTGTATTTATCCTTTTTTATTATTTTTCTATATCACAAATATATTTATTATTATATACTAATTAACATTTTGGCATAAACTTAATAAAGAATTCAGCTTTTTTGAGTTTACTTCTATCTTATAATTATCAGTCTCTGAAAATTGAGTACTAGGTTTCACTTTAAAATAACAGTTTTCTTTTGTTATAAAACTAAAAATATAAGTATTTTCTTTAAAATAACATTACAAAGTATCAAAAAAGAAATAAAACTAACAATGGCACAATATAAAATTTTAAAATATGCAACAGGTAAACATATTAAAAAGTTAAACATTTTTGCCAATTTTGGCACAAGTATAAGGCAGATTTTCTTTCGACAAGTTTTCGGTGTTACTGTCCAGTTCTGCACTGTCAGGACATTCAGACCCGGTGTCGTGATCACCGACATCGTCGTCGTCGGAATGTGGCTCAGGAACAAAGTTTGCTGAAAGACTGCCGCAAGTGTCGTCATCGTCGATCTCATCCTCCACTTGCAGCCAATCGTTTTCTGAGGCACAAGTATCGGCAGCATTTATAGATTAAATATTAGATGCCATTGATGAAAGCCTCCAACCAAATAAAAATGGATAAATAAAAAAGTACATAACAATTGTAACACAAAACACCACCATGAGTCCTCCGAACTCACAGATGATCAAAACGACCGTTACTACCGCGTCCCGCGCCTCACTGTAGAAAGGTACCGGGCCGCTCAACTCCAAACGTTGATAAATACACTAGATTTTTCCCTTAACAAATATACTTGAGTCCCTGAGACTCAGGGTGGTGAATTAATGGTTAAATAGCATTAGAATTGACAGCTTGTTGGTTAATTGTATCGCTGAACAGCCTTTCAGAAACTGGGTGTAAGTATGCAAATTCTTTCTACACAAGTTAATACATCTTTTAATACTTATACAAACAAAAATATACGTATTAAAATTAAATCCTTAAATTGGCTCTTTAGTATTCATGACTGAACATTCCCTATACAAGTGTAATAAGTCACGCAATAACGACCACAAAATCCTGTAAGCTGTCAAAGAATGCACAGAGTGGGATATTTCTTCCACGCTTAAAGTTCCTCGTTTATCAACAGCTTAATTTACTGTAATACTTACTGTATAATAATTTACTGTATAATATTAAATAAAAAAAATAAATAAAAAAACCATCTTATTGAACTTTCACTGTAAGCGTGAATTCTATCTTATGTATAGTATGTTCAACATAGGTATTCGTGTTTCATTTTTTTTACTGAAATAAACACAAAGAAATACTTACGTCGAAATGTTTATAAGTGGTGGGATGTTGTATTAGTTAACAAGTTGACGCGAACAGCGTATACGTCAAATTTTGGTAGATGTGGTGAAGCATAACGTATTATATCGTTTAGCTAATAAGTGGTGTGAGCACAACGTAATAGCACGGCGCCTGTTCATACTAATCTCTATTAGTTCGTTTGCTATACGACAACGCATCAAACTCACAAAATGGTTGTTCTACACTGGCAGTTATTGCCCCCTTGCAGACGCACAGCGTGACTATACGTCGTTCAGCGCAGGTCGCGTCATACATTAGTCGACCTGTGCGAGCTCCGGGGAAAAGCGCCCCCGTCCTAGGACGTCAGTGCTTTATGACATAGAATTACTGTCACATGCTCTTAGCAGACCGGCGACCGCACTGGCAGACCGTCTTTGGACGTCGATCCTGTTTGTTTCAAAAAATATGTGCGGCACGGCATCGAGTTCAGATAATAGCATCAGGGGCGTAGCTTACTCTCGATGGGCCCTGTATCAAAATTTAATAGGGGGGCCCTGCTTCCTAGCTGCGGCGAAGCCCTGATGTCTCATTTGCACAATTGGCCAGCACCATCAATGGTGCAAACCAGGGATGTTGCGGATGCCGATTTTTTCACATCCGCGGATGTGAATGCGGATGCGGATTGTGGAAGGCTCACATCCGCGGATGCGAATGCGGATGTTTAAGATGTTATAGAAAAAAAGTACATGAATTAAGAATTATAATAATGATAGAGTCGTTATTAACATTTTGATTAATTACAATTAGTAAATGAAGTTAAAAAAAATAAGAGCATTGTATTTAATAAAAAGTAAATAATATAAGAATAGGTACAGACAACATCACACTTCTATATTGAAGTCGGCGCCAAACGATGATCTCCTAGAAAGTCTTAAAATTTGTCACCGACTTCAATATAGAAGTCTGATGTTGTTTGTACCTATTCTTATATAATTTTTAACTTTTCAGTGTTTTTGAAGTCGTTTGTTATTTATTGTAAAATAGTTTTTAGATTTTTAAATCATTAAATTAGGGTTTCCCTCGATTTTAATGGGATCCCATCAACAGATCCTGACGTTTGTGACTTACGACTACCCTAGGAGTATTATCTATCGAATACAAAAAGAATTTTGAAAATCGGTCCGCAATTGGCGGAGTAATCGCGAAACATACACACAAAACACGTTGGACACACCTAAAAATTTAAGGGCTTTCCTCGATTTTTATGGGATCCCATCATCAGATCCTTACTTTGGTGACCATGGGACCACCCTTGGAGTATACTCTATCGAATACAAAAATAATTTTGAAAATCGGTCTTCAATTGGCGGCGTAATCTCGTAACATACACACAAAAAAAAACATACACATTGACTTGAGAACCTCCTATTTTGAAATCGGTTAAAAAAAGCTTTGCATTTGTTCCAACATTATATTTTCAAAGATTTTGCTAAAAGTAGGTACATAGCATGGATTATTATCAATGGATAGCCCTAATGGAAGGTAAAATTCACAATGAAATAAAAGCACTCGTATTGAATAAAATAAAAACAATAATACTTACTTATAATAATGGCTCCTAGGAGCTAGTTCGCAAAACAATTAAAATCAAATGAACATTTTTCTTGCCTTTTTTTAACAAATTGACTAATTAAATCATTCATATCAGAAGACGATTTCAGTTGATCGAGATTTTCTATCTCTACAGATAACTAGGATAAGATTAACATTTTGACGATACCTCTGATGGCCAGTAAACAAGACAAGTGCGAGCTTAGCGCCTCGACCGTCAAAAAGTTCATCATTTCAGCCAAGAGACGCCAACTGTTGGACATAGGCCTCCCCCAAGGACCTCCATACCGATCGGTCTTACGCCTTCCGCATCCAGCGGCTTCCCGCGACCTTCACCAGATCGTCAGTCCACCTTGTGGGGGGCGTACCAATACTGCGTCTCCCGGTCGCGGCCGCCACTTGAGGACCTTTCCGCCCCAACGGCCGTCAGTCCTACGAGCGATGTGCCCACTGTCACTTAAGGTTTGCGATTCTTTGGCCTACGTCGGTAACTATAGTTCTTCTACGGATCTCATAATTTTTGATGTGATCATGTAAAGAAACCCCGAGCATAGCCCTCTCCATTGCCCTTTGAGTGACTTTGAGCCTTCTTATGAGACCCATTGTAAGCGGCCACGTCTCAGTCCCGTATGTCATCACTGGCAACATGCACGAATTGAAGACTTTCGTCTTGAGACACTGCGGTAGATGGGTCAAGAATATGCTGCGTAGCTTCCCGAACGCTACCCAGCCGAGTTGGATTCGTCGATTTACTTCTTTCTGGAAGTTGGACTTACCGAGCTGGACTATTAGCCCGAGGTAAACATATTCGTTAACAACTTTCCGCGTAGAGCATCCAACATTCACAGGAGTGGGTACTACACGGAAATTCGACATTATTTTAGTCTTGTCCATGTTCATTTTAAGAACCACTTGTTGGGAAACTCTATAGAGGTCTTCGAGCATTGTGCCCAGATCCTCCACGGTCTCAGCCGATATCATCAGCAAAACGAAGGTGAGTCATGTACTCGCCGTTTATGTTGATGCCGAGTCCTCTCCAGTGCAAAAGCTTAAAATAATACATCCTCCGACGCAGCTGCGAACAGTTTCAGCGATATAACGTCACCCTGTCTCACACCGCGCTGAAGTTGTACTGGTTTCGAGTTTTGGTCCTGAAGGCGGACTGACATGGTGGCGTTTTTGTACAATGACTGCAACACTTGGATGTACCGATAGTCTATTTGGCACCTCTGGAGTGATCTAAGTACGGCCCAGGTCTCGACAGAATCAAAAGCTTTCTCATAGTCCACAAACGTCAAGAAGTTAAAAAAGCTATATTCTTTCAAATGTGTTAAGATTTAAGACAACATTTTAAGAATTTTAGCTTACACGGGTTCGGAGCCCTTGTAGCTAGTGGGCCCCGTATCATTGATACGGCTGATACGGCGATAGATACGCCCCTGAATAGCATGTTCACGTGAATGTGTTAATTATATGAGATTTTGTCAATGGCGGTCCCCATAGTCGTTCTATACTGTCGTATTGCACTTCCACTGTTTCTTCTGTTTCGTCGTAAATTTTGATTTGACAATGCCTTTAATATAGCTTGCACTTGTTTTAGACGGAATTTGGTATTCATGATTTTACATTAGGTGATCGAATGCTCTACCACCACGTTCCTGGTGAGGGATACTTATTTTATGTCGCCGTTGTTTATAAGAGAATAAGGGTACAGTAGTTTAAGGAAACATAATATTTACACATACCAACTGTATTTAAAAGTGGTGGCTGGTGGCATCCTTTTAAGTCATTTTGTACACACATTCAAAGTTTTTGCTTTTTACCTTTTAATGTTTATAAAGGAGGAATTTATACATTCATAAAAAAATGAAAAATATTTTGCTTTTTTTTATTTCGTATGTATAGATCACCTCGGATTCGTTCGTTTGACCTCCAAGTAGTTTATGAGCAATACACACACATTAAACTATCCGCTTATTTATATTTACACTAGAGTACACAATAACGAGATGTTGTCACATGTGGCGTGTTTGCGGCTTCGTATTATGCTTTAAAGACAGATTCAGATCACGTATCGCGCCCTTCGTAATAGCAACGGAAAAGCTGGATACTTAGGAGGGGCAGTGTGTTGCCAAACAAAACAGTTGTCTCGGCGATCCACGTATATGTTCGAGATCCTCATCGCTTCAATGATCCGAGGTGATGAGATTGCAACACTTTCATTGTCCGTTCATATATCCTCTGTATCGTGGTTGCCTTTTTAACACAACATAGTTGGCAAAGAAGTACCTGATTTCTTTAACCGACTCAAAAAAGGAGGAGGTTTGCAATTCGACGCGCATGTTTTTTTTGTGTGTGTATGCTGCTCGATTACTCCGCCAAATGTGGACCAATTTTCAAAATTCTTTTTGTGTTCGATAGAGTTTACTCTTGAAGTGGTCTCATTGTTATCGAAGACAGGGGGTCTGATGATGGGATCCCAGGAAAATCGAGGGGACCCCTTATTCTTTAATGGTACGTCCAACGCGTTTCGTGTTTGTCTGGTAGTCATGAGCTGAGCTGATGATGGAAAGATCCCTCAATTTGAGGAGATAGAGGTTAATTTATTAAATACAATAGGCACGTATTGACCCTTGTTGTATTCTTTCATGTTGGATCGGTGAGCTGGTATTAAATTCACTAAAAAGATAAAAATATTTTTTTATAAAAAATAATAATCTATTTTAAAAACAATTAAGTAACATAAAAATACACATAACATTAAATTTTTTAATTGACGTCGGTACCAAGCGGTGATCTCCTTAAAAGTCACATGTACGAGTAAAATTTGGCACCGACTTCAAAATAAAAATGTGTTGTTTTGTGGGGTCGGGAGGCTTTTGGGACCAGGACCGCGGTACCAAAAGCCCCTTTGGAATTAATTATTTAAAAATGAGGAGTTATTCGGGACCACAACTGTGGTCCCGAACGCCACCTAGAAATTTGTATTTATTTTTAGTGGTTCAATGGGACCACGAACGTGGAGACAGTTTGTACCGTTATTTTTATAATGGGGAAGTACAGTCAAGAAAAACAACTGCAATATATTTTTGACTTTTAAGAGGCTGAGTAATGCCAATGACCTTGAGACATGATTTCTACTGGATTACGGCTGCGGTGCGTTATTGAAATTGAGCGAAGATATCAAAATATATATTTTTTAAGAAACTAGTAACTTATTAACCGACTTCAAAAAAGGAGGAGGTTATCAATTCGGTTGTATTTTTTTTTTATGTTTGTTACCTCATAACTCCATCATTTTTAAACCAATTTCCAAAATTATTTTTGTATTCTATTGAGTATACTGCAAGGGTGGTCCCATTGTCACCAAAGTCAGGATCTGATGATGGGATCCCATAGAAAATAGAGGAAAACCTTTCTTTAACTGAAAAGATTTCATTCACTAAAAAGTTAAAAATAAATTTTTTTTACAAAAAATAAAACCGACTTCAAAAACACTAAAAACTTAAAAATAATATAAGAATAGGTACAGACAACATCACACTTCTATATTTAAGTCGGTTACAAATTTTAACATTTTCTAGGAGATCATCGTTTGGCGCCGACTTCAATATAGAAGTGTGATGTTGTCTGTACCTATTCTTATATTATTTTTATGTTTTTAGTGTTAATGAAGTCGGTTTTATTTTTTGTAAAAAATATTTTTGAAGATATTATATGAAACATCAATATTATCAAATTAAGTGTAACGAGTTAATTCCCTGAAAAATTAAATAATCTTTGTTAAATAACTAGGATTTTTTGCTGTTTTTGTTATCTTTGGCATTTTTAACGAGAAATTTTGATTAAAATTTGTTTTGGAGACATGAATATTCTCAAAAATACTTTCAAGAATAACATATTTTTTTAACTACGGTATATTAAACAGGTATTGCTAAAAAATGTTTTAAGTGTGTCTTATGATTACTAGTTTATGGGCGCTTGCAAAAATATTTGCGCATTGCTGACCAAAGCTACGCGTAGCTCATCCTAAAAGTATGCTGACAGTGTTTCGCCACAGCTTCGATGCAAGAACACAATATGATATTTATTACTTGCCTGCGGTTTTCTGTGACGTAAATACTAAAAAGAGGTGCTCAGAGCAATGAATGCTTTGTCCTATATTGCCTTACAGACTTGGTATCAATAGTTTAGATTTGGGAATTATTTGCAGTTGTACTGTGAATGATCCATTCAGAACTTGCAAATGAATAATGCACTGCA
This sequence comes from Schoenobius gigantellus, assembly GCA_963935595.1. Classification (NCBI taxonomy): domain Eukaryota; kingdom Metazoa; phylum Arthropoda; class Insecta; order Lepidoptera; family Crambidae; genus Schoenobius; species Schoenobius gigantellus. The sequence continues at coordinate 38,574,287 of OZ012541.1, read as the reverse complement.
GAAACTCTGGAAAAAGGTAATCTGCTTGAGTTGGCTTCTTAGAGTAAACTGGTAGTCTGTTGCTATCAAAATAGTTGTAGATATTAATGTTTAATTTCAGACTCGGGGTTTTAATGACTCTGTGTATATATTAGCAGCAAACGTCACACACGTATCTGAGACGACTCTACGAAGTCGAAATAAGCCGATTGATGTGCATTATTTACCGGAAGGGTGGCTGTGCAATTCTCAAATTCAGGAGAAACAAACAGTATAAATATGCCATATATATACAGCACATATATACAGTACCTCCTATTGGGTCTAATTGTATGTATAAACCTTCCCTGGACCTATTGAAACACACAAAAAATTTCGTGAGAAACGCTCGAGCCGTTTTTGAGTTTTAGCGAGACTAACCAACGCAGAATTATTTTAATTTAATATACACGGTGTTTCATAATAACCAATAAATAATCAATGCGTTATCTAAAACTAATTATAAAAATGTGATTACGCGTAATGTCATTCAACCCAAAATTTTCATGTATATCATAGTATCATCATCATGTCTATGATTTACATGAAAATTTTAGGTTGAATGACATTACGGGTAAACACAATTTAATAATTAGTTTTAGATAACGCATTGATTATTTATTGGTTATTATGAAACACCGTGTATAAGAAGAAGATATACTTGAATTTAACCTTGCAGATATTTAATATTAGTAAGAACGTTATAAAGAGAGAGCTAAACGTAGCAAAAGATAATAAAAATTAATAGGCTTCAAGTCAATAATTTATTATACATATTATTCAACATCAATATTATACAGTTTATTCGACAAGTGTTGCAGAGCTAAGCGCGACGAAACCTTTGCCTTTCTTGAAACCGTTTTTTCGGTGAAATACTGTTATGAGCCTTCTAAATCATACATGAGTATACATACATCAATTTTATAGCAGGTATTATAATGTAACGGGTTGTTAAAGGTGGCGTTTGTACAGGTGATAAAAATATGGTTGTCTGTTTAGGGTAGGTATATTTTATGTTAAAATATGGTGTCACATGGCTGTTCATTATAATACGATGTTAGTCTCAAAATGAAGCTAAGGACAGCTTTGATAAGTCTTTCACGTCCATTATACTTAAAAGTTTGCTGTACAAAAGATTGCTAGTTAGTTAGTTAGTCAGTGCTCACATAGCAAATGGGGAAGACAGCACTGCTGAATGAGTAGTCCGACTAGTAATATATTTTCTCGTAAAGTGGGTCTTATTACCTTGCATTTAGACCCGTTATTCAGTATATTAAACACGAGTGCTTTTCACTTTACATAATCGCACAAGTTCGGTAATCTTAACACGACAAATTCTAATTTGTTCAAGATTGCAAAGTAAATGTGTGTCCAGTACGCATTCTTAAATTAGTCGCTTAATACTTTTTTTAACACGACTTTATGCGGCTGCCAATTGGAAACAAATGAACAGCCAACAAATGAACACTGGTTACTTAAATATTACATTTACAACGACATTTAAACACAAACATTTAAAAACAATAATTAATAACTATAACTAAAATAAATTATTGAAAATTCACACAAACTTGTTTTTTAAAAACTAAAATATTCGGTTTGTTTAGACTTGAATTTTGGCTGTTTGGCCCTTTTTTGTTGGCTGTATGAAGAGTGCCCATGCCCGGGCAGCGCGCGAAAAAAAAAGGCGCACAGCATTTTCCCGCTATTGAAATTTTTTGCCTTTTTGTTGTAATTGATAATTGATTATCTACAAATATGTCGAGTCCAAGTGAAGAAGAATACATATGATTAATTCCTATGATTAATATATGATTAATATCCATAACATGATATGTCGTACAAAAAGCGATAACGTTTTTCCTCTCTAAACATAGTCCAATTTTCATAATTTTTGGAAATGTTGTAGATGTAATAAAAATCTAGGTTCTAACGTTTTGATTTTGAAGAAATATTGCTCAAAATATCAATTATTAGCATCTAAATGATACTTAAAAACTACCTTGAGCATTTTTATCTTTTCTTGAAAAAATGAATTCTGAGAGCATTATTATCCCAATAAATGTCCGTATGCATAGCTTGTAGCGTGGTGAGGTTCAGTAGTGACGGGGTGGTGCAGTGAGTATTGAGAGTAAGACATAAGATTCAAATGCAGTCAGGTTAGGCGGGAATGCAACGAGGTGCTATATCTAGAATATTGTATATTCTAGATATAGCAACTAAACTCGTTACAATACCCGGCTTAGGTGAACGGTGGAAAAAAAATATTAACAGTGACAAAGTCTCGGTGCTTCATTTATCTGGCCCTGCATACCCACTGCACCACACCGTCACTACTGAACTTCAGCCCACATTGGGCGCCAGTGTAGCGTCCAACAATCTTATTAACAAATGTTCAAAGATTGTTGTGTTCAAAGATTGAGGTAAGACTGCCAGCTCGTCAGTTTTTGGACAACAACATATTAGCTACGGTCTTCTATAAAATGGAGGCACTTCCCCGGTCGGGTTTCTAATTATTACGATAAACGCTATCCTCTTACTTTCTAAAAAATAATAATGAACCGTGTGCGGACCAAATTCGTATTCAGCGTTCGACCAGCCTTAATGATATTTTATAAGGCTCTCAGACTTCGCAATAACGTTGTATCGTGTCACGGCGTAATCCGGGAACGAGCATCGATAAGCCGCGTTTATTTTTTAATTAAACTCGTCGCGGCCCGGTAATGTACCTCCGTCTTAATAAAGCGATTTTGTGAGAGAAAATAATCTTTTTAATAAACGTTGCTATCTTTAAGGAGCACGCACTCCGCAGATTTCCAATCGGCCGATGGTTGGTCAAGACGGGTATTATGCAATGTAAGTAAGGTGAAAATTTGTGTATTTTGCTCGTTAGTAAAATTATTCTGCGTCTCATGCCTTTATAATATAATGCAATACTCGCTATAATACAAGTACCTAATCGCGCCCAAAAACAACTTTGCAACCTTGCAGCAAATAACTATTGCAAATGGAGCAACGGTGGCGTTGTGGACTCGGCACTTGCCTTCCAATCGGGAGATCTGAGGTTCGAGACCGCCGTGTACCAATGTGTACAATTTCATATGTACATTTGTCTGACGCTCCTATGGTGAAGTAGAAAACATCGTGAGGCAACCTGCATAAATCTGAGAAGAAATTCAAAGGTGTATGTGAAGTCGACCAATCCACACTGGGCCACCGTGGTTGACTAAGACCAAAACAACCTAACTTAGGGTAGATTCGAGCCCCTCGGTGGGGCGTATATGAGCTGATGATAGCCGCCTATCAATAGTTCTAACAGCACCAGAATTTTTCTTGAGGACATTGTCTTTTTGCTAATTACGACAAACAAGGAACATTGAAGAAGAAATAGCCAAATTTGATGATTTGCGTAGATTTATTACCCAGAAATATTCTTTCCCCATAGATACACTTTTAGAAATACTGCGTCTTTATTCCTGTAAGTTACACTTGTTTTTAACCGACTTCAAAAGAGGAGGAGGTTTTCATTTCGATGCGTTGCATCCCCAATTGTGGACCGATTTTCAAAATTCTCTTTGTATTCATCATCATCATCATCGACCTACACTCGTCCACTGCTGGACATAGGTCTCCCCTAATGCACGCCACCGCTTCCGATCTTCGGCTACACTCATCCAGCCCACTCCAGCAAGCCTACGTATATCGTCATCTCATCTTGTCGCAGGGCGTCCCACACTACGTTTTCCGAGTCGCGGTCTCCACTCAAGCACCTTACGACTCCAACGGCCGTCAGTTCTGCGGCTCATGTGGCCAGCCCACTGCCACTTCAGTTTACTAATTCGTTGGGCTATGTCGGTGAGTTTAGTTCTCTGTCGGATCACATCATTTCTGATACGGTCTTTCAGAGATACTCCGAGCATAGCCCTTTCCATAGCACGCTGAGCGACTTTACCGGCGTCTCGGCACCGTATGTCATGACTGGGAGGACGCACTGGTCGAAGACTTTTGACTTAAGACACTGAGGAATGGGTGACGAGAAGACATGTCGAAGCTTACGAAATGCTGCCCAGCCCAGCCGAATTCTTCAATTGGCTTCCCTCTCGAAGTTGTTTCTGCCTAGTTGAAGAGTTTGCCCTAGGTACACATACTCTTGAACAACCTCGAGAGATACTCCATTTACTACGACCTGTCCCGGATCAACGAGCTCGTTGAACATGACCTTAGTTTTATCCAAGTTCATCCGGAGACCGATGCGTTCGGAAGACTCAGCCAGGCTGTTCACCATTTCTTGTAAGTCTTGCAGGGTTTCAGCCATAATGACGATATCGTCCGCGAATCGTAAGTGTGAGATGTACTCGCTATTTACATTAATGCCACGTCCCGTCCAACTGAGCGCTCCGAATACATCCTGCAGCGCGGCGGAGAAGAGTTTCGGTGATATTACATCCCCCTGCCTCACACCACGTCGCAGGAGGATAGGCTCAGTTTGACCATTCTGGACAACGACGGACATATAAGCAGCGTCATACAAGCATCTCAGCACTTCGATATATCGCCAATCAACTTGGCACCTCTGCAAAGACTCTAGAACAGACCAGGTCTCGACGGAGTCAAAAGCTTTCTCATAGTCCACAAACGCCATGCACAGGGGTTGGTTATACTCATTGGTCTTCTGTATAACCTGCCTTACTGTGTGAATGTGGTCTATGGTGCTATAACTCCGTCGGAACCCGGCCTGTTCCGGAGGTTGAGCTTTGTCAAGTCTTCGTGTAAGACGGTTCGAGATGACTCTTGAAAACAACTTATAGACATGGCTCAAGAGTGAAATTGGTCGATAGTTCTTCAACAAAGTCTTGTCGCCTTTCTTGAAGAACAATACGACTAAACTCCCGTGCCATGCCTTAGGAGTTCTCCCGGAGAAAAGAATAGAGTTAAATATACGCTGGAGCTCCTTCAGTATCGGCTTGCCAGCAGCTTTCAAAGCTCCGTTGTGACTCCATCATCCCCCGGGGCTTTTCCATTTTTAAGTTGCCCAAGAGCCGCCTCGATTTCGTCTAGGCTGATGTCGGGGAGATCCTCCGTTGCATGGCGGGTTAAGGTGGCTCTTGGATCCTTCTCATCCGGCGCGTGATGGGGCGAGTGCGACGCGTATAGCTGACTGTAGAAGGTGCTAACTTCCAAAAGAATCTCCGATTTCGAAGCGACTATTTCTCCGTTTGCCTTGGTTAACTTCGTCAGGTGACTTCTTCCAAGCTGTTGCACGAAGACCTTGGACCCCCGGTTCTGCTCAATTGCTCTCTGTATTGAGAGTGTATTGGAGCGTCGGAGGTCACGTCTTACCAGCTTGGAGATGGACTTATTTAGGGCCCGTTGTTCTGACGGAGTGACTGTCGGATCGGTTCGCCGCCTACCCATTAGATCCAGAGTCTCTTTCGAAAGTTTAGACCTTTTGCCCTTACGTCGCAAGTCACAAAATTTCACACCCTCGTCCCGAAGGATTTCTACCACTTGCTCGAGTTCCTTGTCGATGTCAACGTCGATTGTGGTTTCCAAGGCAGCAAATCGATTTTCCAGCTGCAGATGAAATGCGTCAGAACCAACGGCCGTTTGGAGCAGATTTGGTCGGAGCGTGGACTTCATCAATCGGGAGCGTTCAAGCTTAAAATCGATATTCAGAGTGCCTCTCAAGAGTCGGTAATCACTTCCGGATTTAAACCTATTGATCACTGAGACATCTCTGAATACACGCTTTTTGTCCGATATAATGAAGTCGATCTCATTTTTGGTCACATTATCGGGGCTCTGCCACGTCCATTTCCTCTGGGGCTGTTTCTTAAAGAACGAATTCATTAAGAAAAGCCCCTCGCGTTCCAGGAAACTTACTAGCATTTACCTCTATGGTTTCTGCTCCCGTAGCCGTATGATCCTAGCATCGATTCGCTGCAAGTCTGTACTCCCACTTTAGCGTTGAAGTCCCCCATGACAACGTTGAAGTGAGCCTTGGTGGTGTTGTGTAAGGCTCGAAAGATGTCGTCGTACATCTCTTCCACGGCATCATCTGAGTATGCTGACGTTGGCGCGTACACTTGTATAACCTTTATATTATATCTGTTGGTTAATTTAATAATAAGGTACGCAACCCTCGCCGACACACTGGAGACTTCAATAACGTTATCAGTGAGGACTTTATTGACTAGGAACCCGACGCCACCCTGCGACGGATTATCCCCCTCTCTGAAGTATAAAAGATGACCCGATTCTAGGCTCAGAGTATCCTCGCCCTCTCTACGGACTTCGCTTAAACCCAGAACATGCCATCTTATGTGCCTCAACTTTTCCTCGAGTTGGGCCAAATGAGTGTCAAGCCGTAGCGTGCGACCATTGTACGTCGCCAAGTTCAGTTTAGTTCGGCGGCCTTCCGTAACCCGGAGATTCTTCGCACCCCCTGTCCTGCCGTTACCGAGACCGCCGCCTTGGCCTGGAATAGCAGGGCTGCCGGGAACTGGGGGCCGGGGCAATGTCGCTTTTTTCATATAGGGGGTTTGGACTTTGTATTCGATAGAGTATACTCCTGGGGTGGTCTCAATGTCACCAAAGTCGGGATCTGATGATATCCCAGGAAAAGCGAGGAAAACCCTTAACAATATAGGTACGTCCAACATTGCCTCCGTACCTCCGCACCCTTGTGGAGGACTACCTGGATGATAGGACAATCCTCTACGAGGGGCCGGATGATCGCGTCCATTCGTGGGCAATGGCGGCGGGCGTGCCCCAGGGTTCCGTACTAGGTCCTCTATTATGGAACCTGGGGTACAACTGGGTCCTGCGAGGCAACCTCCTTCCACGAATGGAGGTCGTCTGCTTCGCCGACGACACACTTGTTGCGGCGAAAGCAAATACGGGGGAGGAGGCGGCCCACCTTGCGTCGGTCGGCGCTTCACTCGTCGTCCGACGCATCCGCCTCCTAGGCCTGGACGTGGCCCTCGACAAAACGAGGGCCATGATGTTCCACGCCTCCCGTCGCAGGATCCCACCGGGGCTGCGTGTCCGAGTGGAGGGGGTCCGCATACCGGTCGAGGCACACTTCAAGTACCTCGGCCTGGTTTTGGATCCCCGATGGAACTTCGAGGAGCATTTTAAGCTCCTCATTCCACGGCTGTGTGCCGCCGCAGCCGCACTCGGACGGGTCCTTCCTAACGTGGGAGGGCCAGGATCGGCGTGCCGGCGACTGTATCATGGGGTAATACGGTCAATGGCACTCTACGGAGCCCCGGTATGGGCAGAGTGCCTCTCCCCCCGGACGGTGGCCCTCTTGCGACGTCCGCAGAGGGTCATAGCAACCCGGGCCGTGCGAGCTTATCGCACGGTCAGCCACGGCGCGGCCTGCGTACTTGCGGGCCAAACGCCGTGGGATGTCGATGCACGCGTCCAGTCGGAGGTGTATGAACGGGGGGGACGATCTGCCCCACAGGAGGTGGAGGTGGTTCGTACCCAGGCGCAGAGGGAGGCTCTGCGCCGGTGGGGTGAGGCACTCGTCTTCCCAGCTGTCGGCCACCGGACGATCGAAGCGATCCGTCCGGTGTTGGAGGAGTGGGTTGGGCGCCGGCAAGGCAGCCTCTCATTCCGCATGGTGCAGGTACTGACCGGACATGGTTGTTTCGGTCACTACCTGCACCGAGTTGCACTTCGGGAGGAAACGCCGCAGTGTCATCACTGCGACGCTCCCGACGATATGGCCGAGCACACCCTGTTGGTGTGCCCGGCCTGGCGACGCCAGCGCAGCGAATTAAACGTTGCGCTGGGAGGCGGCGACCTTTCGCTGCCGAGCATGGTCGTGGCCATGCTCCGCGGCGAAGCGGAATGAGGGGCTGTCGCCTCCTTCTGCGAAAATGTCATCTCGCAGAAGGAGGCTGCGGAGAGGGAGCGGGAGGTAGATCCTCAGGCCGCTCCCATCCGCCGCAGACGGATAGGCAGGAGAAGGCGGGCATTCGCTCAAGCAATGCCTGTCCGATGACCCTGCCGTGTGGCCTGCGTGCACGGTTGGCCCCGTGCACGCCGCCGTAAGGCCCTCCGTCTGGGGATTGCCCTGGTGTTCTCGGGCAATCCCCCCTTGGCGAGAGCCCGACCGGGTGGTCGGGCTTGCCCGGGCGCGTAGGTAGTGGAGTCGCAGTGTGGACCTTACCTAGCGCGCCCATAAGGGCAGGAAGAACACCGAGGGGTTTTAGTGGGTAGGCCTGGCACTCTGCCAGGTGAGCCCCACACACGCTCACCGTTTAGCCAACGGTGGGTACGGTGCGGTTGCGCATTTCCCCGCGATAAAAAAAAAAAAAAAGGTACGTCCAACATGTTTTATGTTTTTTCCGAAGCTATTCAGGTATTTGCGTCTAGTCGTTATGAACCGAGCTGGTGATGGACGGATCCTTAACTTTTAGGAGTTAGAGGTTAGTTTTTAGGGGTCCGTATCCAAAGGGGATTTATATTCATCTTAAACTTTAAATTGACCCCTTAATAGATATAAGATGTGAAACAAACAAAATAATAAAAAACACCGAAAATTAAAATGACCCATAAATAAGTTATTTAATACGGACAACATAACATTTTCATATTGAAGTCGGTGCCGGTGGTTTGATGATTAAGCACCGACTTAAATAACGAAATGTAAGTGCGACTATATTTTCTTATATTGTTTGTAACTTTTAGGTGTTTTTTAAGTCGGTTTTTATTTTTGTAAAATTTATTTCTTCTTTGTGATTTCTCCAAGCATGAAAAATGCAGTTTAAAAGTTGCTACAAACAATAATACATTAAATTAATAAATGTAAATTAGTGATTTTGACTCTACCCTATTTAGCAAGGAGTCGTGTGAACTTGGCATACCTAACATATCCTTTTTTTACATACTACAGTGAAGCTTTTGGCCTTCATCTCACCTGATGATAAGTAACGATAAGGCCGAAGCTTCACCTGAACTCCTCAATAACTGCAGAACTGCTGGCTTCCTTACCTCTAATTGTCGGAACAGAAAACGCTTTAAACATTCTTATCACGGTGACAAACTTAGATAAGACGGTGGTAGCTAGCCAGGCGGGCTCAGAAACCCCACCACCAACCAAACCGAGTAGAAAAACTACCATAGCCTCCATTGGGAATCGAACTCCAGACCTCCCGATCAACACCCGGTGGACTCAACCACTAGACCACGGGGGCAGTTAGGCGGCCCTTATCCTCTAAACCAAAAATGCAGTCGAAGAACTAGTAATAACATAAAACAATCTTCTGTCATCTAATTTCCATGATGGTACATTTGCGTGATCGAGTATCAAACATAATTTAACTTTTTATGTTAGTGAGATTATTGAAAAGGGATGAAATGGTTTAAAAATACAAAATTTAATATACCTAAAGACGAAACTATTTCATTCCAATAGATGTCCGTTTATCCCAAAGGCGGACGTGAAGTTTTAGTTTATCGTGCTTCACATTAGATATGAGCGTACATTATGTTAATTACTTCTCAATTATCATCTCAGTATTTAATCCTTAAAATGAGGCTTTTCAATTACCTTACGAGAATTCATTTGTTTACCCTTATGAATCTATTTAAAAGTGGTCATATCATAATAATACATTAGTGATAAAAATATTTATTATTATACTCGTATACAATAATAAAACTGGCAAACAAGCAATCCGCCCACCTGATGGTAAGTAGCTACAATCGCTTGAATATATCCCCTACCGACACCGATATATGTTGCCTCAGAAAAATAATGTTGCCAACTATTGCGATGGTCTACAGAATGACATTCACATGCATAAGGAGTTTGGTCAGAACCACACCAATAATTGATAAGCTTTTCTAGAAGACATAGTGACGCATTGTTTTGTGGAATACTATATATTTCATTGGCTAGTATTCTGAACGCACATATCCTCACGCGCCGTACGCACTGCATTGTATGACGTCATCAGCATTCGTCCTTCAATACCCGGATACCTACCCCATCTTCGAAATTCGGCGCGTTCGGCGCGGGTCAAATGTGCTAGGTTTCATATTTATTTTCATACCACGAATTCCAAAAATGCGGCACGTACGGCGCGTGCGGCGCGGACATAATGTGCGTTCAACTTAAGAGTCCTGTCATAGCAGCCAAACCTTTCTTTGATACTTTTTATATGCTTGCCCAGCACAGACTCCTAAAAATGCGTACTATTTGGTTGGTGGTAGGGTTTTGAAGTCCGCCTGACTAGCTATTACCATCGTCTTACCTAAGTTTGTCGCCATAATAACCGTCCTTATCATCACTTACCATCAGGTGAGATGAAACCTAAGGCCAAGAGCTTCCTTGTTGTATGTAAAAAAACATGTAACAAAGTTATATACTCCCTGTGGAACGTCAAGTTTATAATGTTCTTGATCACTCATGTCCATTGGATACATTGTCTGCATTAGTGAGCTATTAAACCAGTCTAAAGCTGTTCTCTTATCCCGAATAAACAGTTCCTTTAGAAAGATAGATACTGTATCGAAAATAGATTGATACAGTTTCAAAAGCTTTGGTAAGATCAATAAAAAATACCTAAATAGTAATTATTCTTATAGAATTTGCCTAACGCCCTGAAAGTAGCATTATATTTAGGATTGCATCTTTCGATGCGACCCTTTGCGATGAAAGCCTAATTGATTATACTATATACTATCACGGATCAGCCTATACTTCACCCAGTAAAAGATCAAACTTCTATGAAGAAGGTTAGAAAATATGTTAAGCACAAAAATATGTTTCTGAATAAGTGATATGCCAACAAGTTAGCAACTTTTGGGGAAAACACATGTGAAAAAACATAGATTGAAATTATGAGCCAGATGGAGGATTAGTGTTATAGTACATTACTGCAGAGGCCGGGAAGTTAGGGAATACCGGACGAGTAAGCTTTCAATAATTACGAGTCCGGCAATCCCATTCCCGCCGAGGTATATGTATAGTGCTTTTCTCAATAAATGTGAGGAAATAATGAAAGACGTAATACTGGAGACAAATGAGTTAATATGAATAAAAGAACGAATAAAGCAATTTATTAATGTTAAACGTAATGTTTGATATATTTTACGCAAATACATATGTACGAGATATATTTTACGCGTAAACAAAGTGTCTTATAACTCCCCCTAAAAAATTATATTAATTATTTAACCGAAAAGGAAGTGTCAACCTTAATAACTTATCGATCAAATTTAATTGTCGAATTGAATTATCGATTTGAATTTATGAAAATTCAATTTTAGAACAGTTTTAGGTTGGCACTTTTGATAGTTGAAATAAAATAAAATATTATATTTTTTTATATTTGGGGAGATATGAGACACGTTGTATACAGTATACAGCCCAGTCATATTTTACGCAAAAAATATAATACTGTAGATTATGTCTCTTTTCTCTCGCAACGAAAATTAAGCATATTTTCGTGTGATTTTATACCAACATTATAATAAAATTGTTGTCAGATTTTATTCATATAATATATGCTCGAAGAGTGCATTTTTTATAACGTGGTAGCAATTGGCTGTATGACAAGTTACATAATTCACGTTATAGATTAATTTTAAAAAATCAGCAGCGGCTAGAAATTAATCTTCAAACTTACTTTCGTAGTATGTCTTCTTAGTCTGTGCTTACTTTCCTGGCCTAGGCCGGTAAAGTAATACATGAGCCAAGAATAACAAACTTCGTCTCTTCTTCTTACTACAATAATGCCTACATTTCCGAGCATGTTTGAGAAATAGTACAATACTGCAGAGATCGGGAAGTTAGGGATCGCCGGACGAGCAATGTCATTCATTCAATCCCATTCCCGCCGAGGTATGTATAGTGCTTTTCTCAATAATTGCGAGGAAATAATGAAAGACGAGCGTCAGTGGCGCTGTGGACTCGGCACTTGTCTTCCAATCGGGAGGTCCGGGTTCGAGACCGCCATGTACCACTGTGTTTTTCGTTTCACGCTCGAGGAAGAGCGAGTGGCAACACTGCATTCTAGTCTGTGGAGTAAGAGCTTTTTTCTGGCGGCCGGCCGCATGTGAGTCAGTCGAATCGAAATGTCATGACGTTGAATTAGGTTATAATGACCACCGGGTTTCAATAAAATATATAAGCATTATAGTGATTTGCGCGGCGCACCTAATATCGGGGTGCGAAAGCCCGCTTTGTGTTGTGCAAAAGAGTGGCCGCTTTGTGTTATCGTCGCGTGTGTGAGCCGTGGTGGCCTAATAGGCAAGTGTACCATCCGGTTCGGTCAGACAGCAGAACTTCAGGAGCCGCGACTTCCTTCGAGCTAGCTCAGGAAGTCCACCGGCTACATACGGAGACCAATCGGATCCAGGGTAAGTAATACCAATGTTTTCTATGAGCTGGTAGTAGGGTACAAAAATCAGCAAGTAATATAAGTCGGTGAATCGCCGACGTGGTGGTGTCTACCTTGGGCACCATCATCTCTTGGTAGCAGAGCGTAGTTTTTAGATTTGAGTGGTTGATTAGTATTGTACAATTAATATTGTAAATTTGTTGGTTGTCCAAATGGGCAATACACATTAATTGGTTTTTGATTGCTGATTTTAAACCGACTACAATCTCATTTGTGGACCGATCTCCCTAACTAGTTGTCATTGTCATTGTATATGAAAAATTGGGGTTAAATGCCTTTGTTGTTCTAGTTAAGTTCTAGCATTTACCTATATTTGATTTTGGTTTGTTTTTTCATATCTTTGTTTTGCCCTTGAATATTTTGTTTGTTAAGTTGTAAACTTATACTTGAATTTAATTTGTTTAAAAGATTTTGCTGCTAAATGACTTTGCTGTTGTTGTAATACACTATTTTGCTGTGTTAAGTTTTGGCATTTACATTTGATTTTGTTTTGTTTGCCTTTGAATATTATGTTTGTTAAGTTATTGACTTAATACTTGAATTTAATTTTTTTGAAAAATTCTGTTGTTAAATGCCTTTGTTGTTCTAGTTAAGTTCTAGCATTTACACTTGATTTTGGTTTGTTTATATATTTTGTTCTGCCTTTGAAGTTCCTCCCGATCTGTTTTATTGTCTGCGGTTGTCGGTCTATTTGTCCGTGTATTATTATAGTGTTTATTAATTTTGGTGCAAAATGGTCCCGCCAGTCAGTCCGCTTAGTGGTGCCCGCGCGGGTGCACAAAAGATTTTGAGATGGTTTGCTAGTGCCGTCGCTTTGGTAGACCGACTAGACCGAGAACAGGCCTTGTTAATTCGGCATGAGGGAGTACCTGCTCGCTTGAAGGAATTGGAGCAGTTTTTTGTTGTTCATCAACAATATTTGCTCGACCACCCAGCCGAGGGTGCCGCTGAGTTGCGGGCAGTCGACCAATTTAATGCCGATTATGATCAATGTTTTGAACAGGCGGATGTGATCATAAACAAGGCTCAGGCTATCCTATTCGCCCGAAGGGGTGAGTCGTGCACGCCCGAGGAGGTCAAGCCTACCCCGGCCGGCTTGCTGGGCAGACTGCCCACTTTGGACATCCCAACCTTTGATGGGAACTTGGCTGCTTGGATGGGGTTCATTAACCTCTTTGATAGCCTGGTCCACTCGAGGGAGGACCTGTTCCCTAGCCAGAAATTGGCCTATTTGCTCTTTGCCTTACGTGGAGAGGCTGGTGTACTTGTCCAGCATCTACCTGTCAATGATGACAGTTATGATATTGCAAGGGCGTTGTTGACCGCCCGGTATCAGAATGTTCGCTTGCTAGCGGACACACATGTGGCTGCCATTTTAGGGCTGCCACGAGTATCGCGGGTCTCCTCATTAAGGAAGGAGATTTTGAACCCGCTGCTAAGCGCCATTAACGCGCTCAAACGACTTGATCTACCGGTGGACCAGTGGTCCTTTATTTTGCTCCACCTCATCCTCGATAAGCTTCCCATGGAGATGAAGGGACGCTTCGAACAAAGGTACGGGGGCAATAGTGCATCGTACCTCCCCCCCTTCTCGGATCTCCTCAGATTTTTGGAGGATGAGTGTCGGATGACCGACCACTTGGATCTGGCTCCTATACCGGGACCGAGTACAGGTCGCTATGAGGCGACCCGGGCAGCGCCACGGAGAGAGCGCCGCCCGTACAAGCAGTATACTGCAGTGCGGCAGAACTCTCCACACGGGGAGAGGCCGATGCCTTGCAAGTGTTGCAAGCGGGATGGCCATCGTTTGCCGGCCTGTCCCAAATTTGTTGGCCTACGCACCGAGGGGCGTAGGAATATGGCCAAGCAGCGGAATTGGTGCTACCGCTGCCTGGGGGCTCATATGGCATCGGCTTGCCCCCACCCACGAGATTGTCACTGTTGTGGAGGGGCCCATCACCCCCTCTTGTGCTTTAATAATAAAGACACTCGTGAGGTGGTGAGAGAGAGGGACTCGCACACGGGCGGGGGCCCTCGTAGGTCACCCACATCTCCGAAGAGATCGGAGGGGCGTGCCACCCCTCCGCGGAGATTGGACAGGCGCCCCCCCTCCAGTGAGAGGATTGGGCGCCCCACCCCCCTACGGGCGGGGGAATGCGGGAGGATTTTCATTAAACCAACTGTCGGCTGCAACCCCCCCACAGGAGCAGGTGCTGTTACCAACAGCCTCCGTACAGGTGTGGGGCCCGAGGGGCACCTTTGTTTTAGTTCGCGCCCTTTTGGATACGGGAGCTCAGGGTTGCATTGCCTCCAGCTGGCTGATCCGGCAGTTGAGTTTGAACACATCTCCATACCTTGAATCGGTACGAGGAATCGGAGACCTGCGGATCCCGGATCCGATCGGTCAGGTTTTGTTCTCCTTTTCCCCCCACTTCTCTTCAGGGCCCAAAATTGGCGCTACCGCGATTGTTTATGAGAAGGTTGTTGGTCAGCTTCTGCAACAGCACGTTTCGCGCGCTGTCGTTGATGCGACATCAGGATTGACCTTGGCTGACCCTTCCTTCCACCGAACCGGTCCGATTCACTTATTGCTCGGTGCCAATGTTCTAGGCCGCGTGTATTGTGGGAAGAGGAGAGAGTTACAGAAGGGTGGGCTGGTAGCCTTATCTACATCACTTGGGTTTGTAGTGATGGGACCAGTTAGGCATAACCCACCATCTCCATCGGTGGACAGTTACATAACTGTTAGCTCCACCTTATCGGATGTCCTTCAACGGTTTTGGGAGGTGGAAGAGCCACCTACCGTGAAGCGAGTGAACCCCTTGGACGAGGAGTGTGAGTTGTTCTACCAGAACAATACAGGTCGCCTTCACTCGGGACGGCTGATCACTCGTTTGCCCTTTTTGTCAGTTCGCCCCTCACTTGGCAGCTCCCGGCCGTTGGCCGAGAAGCGGCTGCTGTCCATGGAGCGTCGTATGAGTAGGAACTCCGACCTCAAACAGAAGTATGTCGACTTCATGCGAGAATATGAGCAACTGGGGCACATGTCGGTCTCGCGACTGGACTGGCGAAACGAGGAACATAATTTTCTTCCTCACCACGCGGTTTTGAAACCTTCCACTGGGAAGATACGCGTTGTTTTTGATGGGTCAGCTCCTACGTCTACCGGAGTTTCGCTGAATCAATGTCTGCATGCTGGACCGAAGTTGCACCACGAGGTGGGTGATGTATTGACCAACTTCCGTCGCCATGCCGTCGTCTTTGTGACCGATATCCGGATGATGTTTCGGCAGACTGTGATTCACCCGGACGATAGACGATATCAGCTCATATTATGGAGGGAGGATCCCAGGGATCCCATGCTGGTCTACGAGCTGAACACCAATACATACGGTTTGCGTTCGAGCCCCTTTGTGGCAATTCGCTCACTTGTGGAACTCGCTGACCGTGAGCGGTTACGATATCCTCGCGCATCCTTGGTTCTCAAGGAGGATGCATTTGTGGATGATATTTGTACGGGCTCCTCTAGTGTCGAGGAAGCCTTGATTTTGCGAGATGAACTAATTGCTCTTCTCGGGGCTGGTGGTTATGAACTGAGGAAGTGGATGTCCAACTCACCTCAGCTTTTGTGTGACTTGCCAGACGACCACCAGCAGGAGCCTCATATTTTTGAGAATGCCAACACTCCAGATTTACTGTCTGTTTTGGGAGTGCAATACAGACCTGTCCAGGACACGTTCACCTATCGATTGGAGCTGCCAAGCCCCAAGGTCTGGACGAAACGGTTGGTTTTGTCTACAGTAGCTCGTACCTTTGACCCAAATGGCTGGATTAGTCCCGTAGTGTTTTGGATGAAGTGCTTCCTACAGGAACTTTGGTCAGCCGAAGTGTCGTGGGATGAGCCCCTCTCGGGCCGTTTGCTGCGAGATTGGGAGTCCTTCATGTCGTCTCTCCCCGAAATTAACCGTGTTAGTATCCCTAGACATATACTGCCTAAGGGACGGTTTACGGCCAGCCTTCATGGCTTTTGTGACGCGTCTGAGAGTGGATACGCAGCCGTCGTATATATCCGGATGGTCGATGATAGAGGAGCTGTTAAGCTCCACTTGCTAATTGCTAAGAGTAAGGTTGCTCCACTTCGGACTCGATTAACGATTCCGAAGTTAGAATTGTCTGGAGCTACTCTTCTGGTTCGTTTGATGAACCACGTTGTTGACACCCTGGGACGTAGTGTGGACTTTGAGTCGCTCTTTGCTTGGTCCGACAGTCAGGTTGTCCTGTGTTGGATTAAGAACTCCGTCCACTCCCTGGAAGTATTTGTGGCCAATCGGGTATCCCAAATACAGGCCTCGAAGGCCACGTTGATTTGGCGCCACGTGCCAGGTGAAATAAACCCTGCTGACTGTGCATCACGTGGCAGCGAAGCCCCTCAGCTTATTGACCACACTCTGTGGTGGGGTCCCGAATGGTTGTTACAACCGTCTTGGCCTTCCACACCAGCTGTGGTGAAGGTACCAAATCCGGGCTTGCGTGTTCACGCTGTCGAGACTATGGCGGCTCCAGAGCGGGAATTTTTATTAGACCGCTACAGTTCTCTGGACAAGTTGCTCGGCGTGACCGCTTGGATAAGAAGATTTATTCGAAATTGTCGCCGGCCTCAGGACAAAGATTTGTGTCCGGTCCTCTCACCGCAGGAGCGCCAAGATGCTCTTTTGCATTGGGTGCGTATGACCCAGTCTAGAGCGTTTGAACCGGAACTTAAGATTTTCCGTACCGGGACATCCAAATTAAAGGGACCCTTGGTGCGTTTGACTCCCTTTCTGGATGATAAGGGATTGTTGCGTGTAGGAGGCCGATTGAGGTACGCTAACTTGCCTTATAGATCACGTCATCCCCTGTTGCTCCCCAAGGACGGACCATTGGTGCGATTGTTGATCATTGATCACCATGTGAGGAATGCTCATGCCGGATGTAATGCATTGACCGCGCTCCTCCAACGGGAGTTTTGGATTTTGTCAGCGCGAAGAATAATCCGATCTGTTATCTTTCGATGTCTGCCCTGCTATCGTTTACGCCCCGAGACGATGCAGCCCCAAATGGGTGATTTGCCTGCTGATCGTGTGAATGAATCGATGACCTTCTTAGGAGTTGGAACTGATTTTGCGGGACCATTCACTATAAAAACGTCGCGACTCCGTAATGCTAAGACTGAAAAGGCTTACTTGTGTGTATTTGTTTGTTTGGCCACTAAAGCCGTTCATTTGGAGGTGGTGAGTGCGCTCACCATGGACGCTTTCTTAGCAGCGTTAGGCAGATTTGTCTCCCGCCGGGGACTGCCTTCTCTAATTCGGTCCGATTGTGGGACGAACTTCAAGGGCACTGATAGACATATAAGAGAAGTTTGTGAATTTTTAGATAAAAATAATATTGAGATCGGATCCACACTCTCCCGTAGGGGGGTAACATGGCGATACTCCCCGCCGTCTTGCCCTCACTGGGGAGGGATTTTTGAATCTGTTGTAAAGGCCGCCAAGACTCACCTTCGCCGCGTTATTGGGGAGACTATTCTCACGTTTGAGGAACTCGCGACGGTGTTTCATAAGATTGAGGCGGTTCTCAACTCGCGTCCGTTATGTCCGTTGTCTACCGACGCGAACGATTTGCAGGCCCTCACGCCGGGGTATTTCTTGATAGGCAGACCACTTAACGCCCTGCCCGAGTATCCTTATAGAGATGTCAATCCAGGACGCCTTTCGCGGTTTGAGTTGCTCCAGCAGCTTACCCAGAGCTTCTGGCGCCGCTGGCACCTTGAATATTTACACATTTTGCAACAGCGCGTTAAGTGGTCAGATAAGACAAACCCACCGAGGGTTGGAGACCTCGTGTTAGTGAAGGACCCAAACCTGCCACCCTTACGTTGGCGTCGCGGACGCATTGTCCAACTTACTCTAGGGTCTGATGGTGTGCCCAGGTTTGCCGAGGTCCTAGTTGGGGATTCTGTTTTGAAGCGCGCGGTCGCTACTCTTTCTCGCCTCCCCTTAGACTGATTTGGCGGACAGTCCGGGACTGTCCGGAGCGGGGGGATGTTCACGCTCGAGGAAGAGCGAGTGGCAACACTGCATTCTAGTCTGTGGAGTGAGAGCTTTTTTTTGGCGGCCGGCCGCATGTGAGTCAGTCGAGTCGAAATGTCATGACGTTGAATTAGGTTATAATGACCAAAGGGTTTCAATAAAATATATAAGCATTATAGTGATTTGCGCGGCGCACCTAATATCGGGGTGCGAAAGCCCGCTTTGTGTTGTGCAAAAGAGTGCCCGCTTTGTGTTATCGTCGCGTGTGTGAGCCGTGGTGGCCTAATAGGCAAGTGTACCATCCGGTTCGGTCAGACAGCAGAACTTCAGGAGCCGCGACTTCCTTCGAGCTAGCTCAGGAAGTCCACCGGCTACATACGGAGACCAATCGGATCCAGGGTAAGTAATACCAATGTTTTCTATGAGCTGGTAGTAGGGTACAAAAATCAGCAAGCAATATAAGTCGGTGAATCGCCGACGTGGTGGTGTCTACCTTGGGCACCATCATCTCTTGGTAGTAAAAAATTATATTAATTATTTAACCGAAAAGGAAGTGTCAACCTTAATAACTTATCGATCAAATTTAATTGTCGAATTGAATTATCGATTTGAATTTATGAAAATTCAATTTTAGAACAGTTTTAGGTTGGCACTTTTGATAGTTGAAATAAAATAAAATATTATATTTTTTATATTTGGGGAGATATGAGACACGTTGTATACAGTATACAGCCCAGTCATATTTTACGCAAAAAATATAATACTGTAGATTATGTCTCTTTTCTCTCGCAACGAAAATTAAGCATATTTTCGTGTGATTTTATACCAACATTATAATAAAATTGTTGTCAGATTTTATTCATATAATATATGCTCGAAGAGTGCATTTTTTATAACGTGGTAGCAATTGGCTGTATGAAAAGTTACATAATTCACGTTATAGATTAATTTTAAAAAATCAGCAGCGGCTAGAAATTAATCTTCAAACTTACTTTCGTAGTATGTCTTCTTAGTCTGTGCTTACTTTCCTGGCCTAGGCCGGTAAAGTAATACATGAGCCAAGAATAACAAACTTCGTCTCTTCTTCTTACTACAATAATGCCTACATTTCCGAGCATGTTTGAGAAATAGTACATTACTGCAGAGATCGGGAATTTAGGGATCGCCGGACGAGCAATGTCATTCATTCAATCCCATTCCCGCCGAGGTATGTATAGTGCTTTTCTCAATAATTGCGAGGAAATAATGAAAGACGAGCGTCATTGGCGCTGTGGACTCGGCACTTGTCTTCCAATCGGGAGGTCCGGGTTCGAGACCGCCATGTACCACTGTGTTTTTCGTTTCGAATTTCATGTGTACATTTGTCTGACGCTCCTATAGTGAAGGAAAACATTGTGAGGCAACCTGCATACATCTGCGAAGAAATTCAAAGGTGTATGTGAAGTCGACCAATCCGCACTGGGCCAGCGTGGTTGACTAAGGCCTAATCACCCTAACATAGGGTAGGCTCGAGCCCCTCGGTGGGGACGTATATGAGTTGTGATGATGATGAATGAAAGACGTAATACTGGAATTAATTATGAAATTCAGTGTAATAATAACACCATATAAAAAAACCTTTCATATTAAAATATTGTTTAATGTAGTCTTTTTGTTCAAATATTTATAATTGGGATGATGACTGAATTCCAATTTTTACGTCTCGTCATTAAATATTAAAATACCGTGAAAAAAGATGCAGTCCTGTGAAATTAGAATTAAAATCGGCTTAGAAATACATTAGATACAAGCATTTTAAGTTGTTAATTTGAAGGCGATTAGACAGAGAGATCCGACATCAATCGTGACGTCATTGTTGAGTACGGCCATATAAACTCTTTGTAAATAACCGTTTTTCTAGAAAGAGATGGAGAAAAATATTTAATACCTTATATCTTGGTTGTTTTTATAGTTATTCGAAAACCGATTTTTTCTTTTTGTTTATTATATAAATGAGCTTCTATTAAAGCAAAAAAACATTTTTTGTCATCTAGCCTATTGCCGTGATCTTCGTATAATTTAGCATTATGATCTGTGAATAAGACAATAGTGGGTACCTAATAATAATAAGCTTCCTCTCTCTTGTTCAACGATTGCGTGCCCAACGGGTCCATAATGATCTTATTTTTTGTGAACCACCTATTTTACACATTATGGTATGCAATAATAGTAGATTAGTAGCTAAGGGCTGTAAGGCATTAATTGCAGCCCGAGATAATTAGAGTCCTATATTTCGAGGGTGCAATTGGTGCTTACACCCGAGCTAACTACTCTGCTTTACATCTCGATTGTGAGGTAAGTAGGTCCTTATTACCCCCAAATGGGGCTTGTAGGTGACCAATTAGCGCTCTAGGGTAATAATGTAGCTTGGAAAGCCCTAGGGCGGTAAGTACTTACCGAACTTACTAACCGGTAATAATGTAGCTTGGAAAGCCCTAGGGCGGTAAGTACTTACCGAACTTACTTACCGAACATGAGAGATGTAAAGATTTTGAATTGAATTGAAAACAAATTAGTATAATATGAATAAAATAACAAATCAAGCAAAGTAATTAATTAATTATAGTAGCCTAGCATTTAGTAATACTAATACTTTTTAATTTTCAATTAGTGCAAGGGAAACAAAGCCCATACAGTCCAATCATATTTTACGCTTTATTTAAAAGATTATGATTTTTTTCTCTCGCAACGAAAATTAAGCATATTTTCGTGTGATTTTATACCAACATTTAAATAAAATTGTTGTCATATTCATATACAACGTGTCTCATAATAACTCCCCATAAAAATATTATAATATTCATTTAACCGAAAAGAATGTGTCAACTTTAATAACTTGTCATATCAATCGAATTTAATTGTCAAATTTATGAAAATTCAGTTTTAGAACAGTTTTAGGTTGGCACTTTTGATAGTTTAAATAAAAATTATATATTATAAATTTTATAGGGAGATTTGAGACACGTTGTATATGCTCGAAGAGTGCATTTTTTATAATGTGGTAGCAATTGGCTGTATGAGAAGTTACATAATTCAAGTTATAGATAAATTAAAAAACATTGGAGCAGCGGCCAAAAATGAATTTTCATACTTACTTATCTGGCCTAGGCCAGGAAAGTAATGCATGAGCCAAGAAAATCACAAACTTTGTGTCTTCTTTTTACTACATTAATGCCTACATTTCCGAGCATGTTCGAGAAAATATTATTTTCTTTATAGCAACCAGTAGGGGAAATTTATGATGACACCACAAGATTAAGCTACTTTGAGATCGAATATGAGTTTATACACTTAGTTTTCATTAGTGGATGATATAATAGTAGATTATGCACCGAGGGAATAAAGTAGTGCCTTGCGCCACGGGCGTTATATTATATTGAGCGAAGCGAGGGAAGCGCAATAGATCCAGAGTGGGTCGAAGTGTGAAGGCTTACTACGAGTACTTGGGCCACCCCACTTCTAAGATCACTTTACTCCCTTGGGAGTTTCATACAAAATTATCTCTCGGAAGATAATGTCTTGCTTTACGTTACATTATGGGGGATCTAATTGAAAATTGTCGAGCAGGTGGTATGAAAAAAAGATTACAGATGTAATTTCTTAAATTTGAGCCCCAGGCAAGATATTATATGCTATGTTGTCAGACCACCCGTATAACGTTATAGTATGAGAGATGAAGATGAGCGATATTAGCAACACGATTATTGGCGTATCACCGTCATCGGTCGTAGTCTGTTTGCTTACAAAGGATCGCAACTTCACGGCGAGTATGTTTGTATTCAAAGGGGCATGTGCTACGCAAACACCCGGGCTTGTATCGGGTCACAACAATAAACATGCCTATATTAAACTGTTTCATGGGTTTTAATTTCTACATATATTTTTTTAATTTCAACATTTTCTCGTTTGGTTACATTGAAGTTTAAATATTTGTTTTTTTACCACTATAGTGGCTTTGCTGTGACCATGACTTAAATTATAGTCATGTGTGTTTATTTCTTGAATGTCTTAGAACAGTTTTACAATAAACTGGAGCGTATACACAACCTTGCCATTAGATTTGTGTTTGCCTTATGAAAGTACTAGCTTCTGCCCGCGACTTCGTCTGCGTGGACTTCAGAATTGGGTCTAAAGCTTCGCTCGTTAACAATTTTTAATCTGCCCACGGGAACTATTTGAGAGATCATTAAGGAATATAAAGTACATGTCCTTTTCCATAGCATAGGTGACATGACATGCATACTAAATTTCAAAGCTGTCTGCCCGCAGCTTAGCTCGTAAACAATTTTCAATTTTCCCTCGGGAACTATTTATGGAATCGGGATAAAAGGTAGCCTATGTTTTTTTCCATATCAAAGGCTACATGCATGCCAAATTTCATCTAAATCCGTTCAGCCGTTTTCCGTGATTGAGTAACAAACATCCAAACATCCACAGTTTCACATTTATAATATTAGTGGGATGACTTCAATATAAAACTGTGATGTATTCTTATGTTATTTGTGACTTTTTGATTTTTTTGATGTCGGTTTTATTTTCTCAATCTTTTTAGTTAATACATATTTGAATTTGAGCCAAGGCAAACACCAGAATAACTTAAATAAAACGTGTTTCGCTCTAAACCAGGGTTACCCAACCAGTGAGGCGCGCCCCGCTTAGGGGGCGTAGAGTGAACCAAGGGGGAACCGCAGCGAGCGGCTCCAGAATTAAATTGTATAAAGAATATTTATAAAAAGAAATTATATTGTATAAAGAATAGAAAGGGATCAATAAATACCCTACGATCGCCCATTCTTCTCTACATCCTTCCAGGCTTCAATCGCAAAGTGTCGCATAGAAAGATGTCGATTACCAAGAAACATTCTGGTGGGTGAAACCTCTAAGAAAACAATGTGTAAAAATTATAATGTCACAAAAAATCCTCTGCTAATATGGCCAAAAATTAGTTTTTTTTATACTCTCACACCATATACTTACTTCATAAATTAATAAATAAACGTCGTTTTAAAATATATATCGGATTAATTTAAAATAACTACTTACTCGTATCTAGCCTTTAAAGGAGATATACAGAATCAGTAACTTTACCGATCTATGTAAAAAGAAAAAATCTCAATTTACTCCAACAAAAAACAGCACTTTAAAAGTTATATTTGACCAACGGATTTGAAAAATTCATCCCCACTTTACAGATAGTTGAAGTACCCTATTAAAAAAATATTTTACTACTCTGGATTATTAATATTATTCCTATGCAAATTTACAGCTTTCTAGTACAGAGTCTCGAGCTAAACAGCGGAAAGGCGACAGACGGACGGACACGGCAGAACTATAAAGGTTATTGATTGAGAATAAAAAAAATCCTTTGAATATAACAAACCTCGCTAAGTACCTACGCAGTGCAATGGAATAATTCTCACAAAATTCATAGAAATAAGCAAAACCGTTATAAGATATGTAACCGTTATAAATAAATTAAGATATGTATCCCAATTTCCGAACAGGTGTAGAGTCAACTTTTTTTTTGTTTTTCATTCCTACTTGTATTTGCAGACATCTTGAGTATATTCAGGATGTATACACATACAAGGTTAATATGATTTCATTAAATTAGATTGTTTTGCTTTGTTTTGACGTCAATAAGTGTCTGTAAAGGCCTATGTTGAATAAAGATTTTTGAATTTGAATTTGAATTAAAAAATAATGATTGAAAATTAAAATAACTTTTTGTGAATATATATTAAATAAGAGAGAGATTTATTTACATTGTGAAATGCAAAGTCATAAGTTTGCTAATTTTCATTAAATCTGTAAAAATTAATTGTAATATCTAAGTTATTTTTAATTATACTATTTCACTGGTATTTTAGCTACCTACTTATTAACTACGCCAAAAATAATGAACTTTTTTGTAACTATATTACAATGTCACCTTTATCAAACGTGTTAATATATTACGAACACATAAATCAATTTTAATTTATATTTACAGTAAATAATATATTATTTAACTAACTAGTTCAGATCTGCCCCCCTATTCACAACTGTCGGATTGCGGTTTCGATTCGGAAAAGTCACGTGCCGTCTCGTTCTAATGCGTCTCAATAAAAAGTGATAGGTATAGAGATTCCGTGATCCTGCTCGGTTTTAAACGTTTGTGAATAAGGCAGCTGATATTCTATCTGGGTATTATAGGGAAGTCAGCTATCCACCATCATCTTAGCAAAGTTTGTCACTTCAACAATGTTAATAGCAGCGTCGTTGTATGCTAACTATTTGACCCAGATCGGAAGAAGGAAATTATTACTCCACCTGTCTATGTTATATTAAATATGTTGCAGGCAATACTATCAACCAGTCGAAAGTGCTTTTAACTATCTAAATCAATCAACTGCTATTGATAGGAAATTCCCGACAATGTACTTTTGATTGAAATTACAGTGAAACATAGTTCTGAATTATTATTTCAGTCACAACTCAATATGTTAATCGATGTCGATAACTATAGTAAAGATATACATATTATAATGTGTTTCTATGCTATCGACTTTTTCAACCAAATTCTATAAGAGAACCTGCAGATTTTTTAAAAAGGGTCTTGTGATAAATATAGGGTTGCATCAACTGGAGATATATTTATCACTAAATTAATTACCTACATCATTCCAACGGCCTTATTCTCCTAGCATTATTACATTTATGTCGTGTCAGTATCGCTTCAAATAGCATTGCCTATTGAGAGAGTTATTGTTTGCTAACCAATAATTAACTTAAACATTTGTCACTATTAACTTAACCCGAATTTGTACAATGAATAAATTGTACTACGAAAAGCGTATAAAAGCGACAAAATCAGTTGTAGTGAAACACTATCAAGACACGATATAACAACGTTAAAATTAGCAAAATAAGGCCCCAGGCGAACTGCGAATTGGTAGTACTTTATTTTTTACCTGTTCAGGCAATGCTTCTACACCAGTTTTTATAGACTTTTTTATAGATACAACAAAATTAGCAAAAAAGCAAAAAGCACATCTGATGATAAGTGGCTACTGTTCTCTTTAGTACCTATATGGTTCCTGAGAAAAGAAAACATGCAACCTCTACAAGGACCACAGTGTACGTTGCCAACTTGGAGTTAGGATGTAGGCACAGTACCCAGTAATTTTACCGCCTGTCTTACCCTTCAAACTGGAATGCAATGGGGGCGAATTGGGTACAGACTATCCTCTGATAAGTTAATAGTACATTGTTACCCCAGGGGTGAAAGTAACTTATTTAGTCCCGAGACGGTGTTTGGCGCACGAGCGTAGCGAGGGCAACAATATTTCGAGGGACTAAATAAGTCTTTAACCCGAGGTAAACACTTTTCATTACGAATACAAGTAAAAACAAAACAATGAATTAGCTAAAGAATAAACGTGTAAATTTTATTTTACATAAATCAACAACTTCTACTTTAGCCCTTTAGCCCGATTTCTCTTATTAAATCAGGCGTTAACTCCATACCTGAATTAGATGAACTTATTGTATTAATTATATGTGTATAACATTGTGTTAATAGTTATTAACACAATGTTATACACATATAATTAACAGTTAATACAAATCTCTGCTATGCGGAAGTAAGTATTAACAAAACTCTACAAATAGAAAAAACAAATGAAGATCGCATTGCCGCTTTCCCGCACCTTTCCCGCTTATTTTGTTTTTTTTCTGTGGCCGGCCAGCTATTCAGCCATTATTTTTCATTTTCATAATTTAAAAAATGGTAAATATTTTACCAAATCTATGTTAGTTTAGAGAAATAGTTGAAAATAAATTATAATAAAGTCAATATATTCTTTAAATACTTAACATTATGTTATTTCAATTTTACACCGCGTTGTAATTGAGTGGCTGTATAGAAAGTCGGAACATGGTTAAATAAAAATGTGAAAAAAGAACTAGTTTCTTTTTAAAATTTGACAGCAGCTGTCAGTTGAAAGTGATTCTCCCTAGGGCTGAAAAGTATTACTTTCAACCCGCTCCTCAAGCAACTTCAGACCTACTTTCAGAGTATGAGTAATGAAAAAATACTTATTGCCGATTAATAGCTCTGCTTGTAACATTACACATAATAATCCATGTTTACATGTCCTGATTGGATAACTGATTCATCACTACCCAGTTCCTTTTTATAATGTAAACACCCGTTTGCTGCCTGTGGCCCTACTGCGTAGACCTACTGGTAAGTGTAGTGTAGTTCTCTTAGTAAGACCATGGGCAAGTAGTATTACCTGCGGTTCAACTGGTAGTACCACGGGCATTTTTTCTTGCCCGTGGTTCTATCAGTAGGACTACGGACAAGAAGCATTGCCCATAGCTCTATGACTAGGAAAGGATTTATGAAAATACTGTAATTAAGCGTAAAAAAGGATGAAAAAAGTGAAATGAAGGATGTAAAATGGTAATAGAAAGAAATTATCACTTATTGCACATAAAGAAATTAGATACATTGAAAGAAAATGCAAGAAAAGTACAATTTGGGGGCCTTGTCGCTAAGAAACCAGATAAGTGCGAGTTCGATTCGGGCACTAAGGGTCCGAGGGCCATACGAACATATCTTAATTACTTATCATATTTACGGATACCAGATTTTTTCCTTAATATGTGCTATAAGACAATACTTCTTGCCAAATTTAATGATTCTAGGTCAACATGAAGTACTTACCCTATAGGTTTTGATTCTCTTGTGAAAAAGCAAAATATGCGAGATAGACGGTCATATCTTATGATCGCGTCGACTGACAAGTTTGATTTTTCACAGCTGAAAGAGATCCTATTTGATACAAACAAATCTTGTCCTTGCCGTCAAATATTATAATAGTGTGACTGTGAGGAAAAAAATCTTCTGTGTCACTAGTGTGACAAAATGGTGTGAGAGAGAGAGGGCATTGAATAACTTAACGCGTTCCTGAAAAAAAAACCGGCCAAGTGCGAGTCGGACTCGCGTACCGAGGGTTCCGTACAAACCTGTAGGTATATAAGTAAAAGTTCACCCATATATTTTTATTATATGATGTTACTAAAATTTTACGGTTTTCGCAATGTTTCCTTTATCTGTGCTATAAGACGTTACTTCGTTTCAAATTTCAAGATTCTGAGTTCACGGGAAGTACCCTGTAGGTTTTGATTCCCTTGCGAGTGTCGAAAATTTGCGGAAATTTACGGCATAAACGGCTGTATTTTTTGATTGCGTTGGCTTAGAAGTTTGATTTTTTCACAGCTTCAAGGGACAGTAAATCTGAGTATTTGAAATAAATGTCAGCTTGATACCTCCACGCGTTCCTGAGAAAAAGGGTCTGGACAGACGGACGGACGGACGGATCAACAAAGTGATCCTATAAGGGTTCTGTTTATTCCTTTCGAAGAACGGAACCCTAAAAATGGCATTGACGGAAATACAGAGGGATGTGAGAGGGATGTGACTTGGTCGTTGAACATTCTTTATACGTTAGTGGGTATAAGTCAACGGCCAAGTCACACAACATTAACTATAATAATAAAGAAATCGCAGTAAGGAACCTTAGACTTGGGACGACTTTGTCTAGATTTCATTACTTTTTAGATATAAACAAGCAGCTCCATCGAGACTTGGCTAGTTTTTTACAGAATGTTTTTGGTGGGATTTGTATTAACACCATGAGCACATCTGATTCAGATATGGATTTCACTCCTGAATTCATAAGAGAAGAGGCTTCAGCAGAAGTTGTTGTATTAAATAGTGACAACTCATTTTTGTTTTCGGTAATTCATGCTTTTATTTTTACTTTTCTTGTATTCTTAATGAAAAGCACAGTGTTTACCTCGGGTTAAATACTTATTTAGTCCCTCGAGATATAGGCGCCCTTGCTACGCTAGCTTACTTTCATCCCTAGGGTAACAATGTACTACGGTGCGGTTACGCATTTCCCCCCGAGAAAAAAAAAGAAAAAATAGGGTAACAATGTACTATATTACAAATTAACATATTTTTTGCAAAGTGAACATTAATTAAGTGAATAGGAATTTTGTATAGCAAATTATCGTTCTTTAAATTGTTTCGGGTAATAGGGAGTTGGTAATTAGGCTTTTGATGAATCAGAAAATAGAATAATGTGAACCCTCCCCGAAGGGGGTAAATTAGAGGTTGGAGGTAAGACGAATATGAAAATATTTCTGAGAAATCTGTCGTTTCTTACTTTATAAGTATGAAAATGTAACAACTCTTATTACAATTACATTTAATGAAAATTTGCTATAGCTATCCCAAAGAGAACAAAATAAAACAGAACAACCTGAGCTAGCCAAAATTGAGTTTTCCATGCGGGTGGAAATCTAGTAATTATTAGACTAAAGTGAACATAAGATCTTTAGCGAATAATCGAAAATATATACAATTATTCTATTCACAAGCAGAGCCCACTCGAACTTCAATTATAAGTAGGTACTGCAGTCAATATAATATTTATATTAAAGGCTTATTTTGACGTTGCACTGATCACTTTAAAGTTGATATAATGGGATTACCTATATTCTGTCCTATCATAACGCTTTATTTGAGTATAGAGGAAGGGGTTGTAATACGGCCGGGAGCTTTTGAGCGCGGAGCTTAAAGCTCAGTCCGCGAAGCTACGCGGTGCCGACGGTATTGTCCCGCGCAGCGCCGTCACGGCCGCACGCCGCGCCGCTCCCGAACTTTTACGTACTAAGTTTGAAACTAAAAGTGCACAGTCGCCGCCGGTCGGAATTGGATGCAATTTGTGTAACTCGTTCGGTGGTTGTGACGAAGTTTTGTGCATGCGAAACAGTTTCACGGTTTTCTCAAGCTCTGGACTGTATAACGGATTTTTACAAAGTAATGGGTAAGAATGTTTGTATTATTTACTGTTGGTTAGTTAAATTTCCTATTTAAATGTATTTTTCTCGGGTTTGAATAGAACCTACTTAATGTAGAGTATATAAAACGATTGAAGGGATATTAGTTATGATTTTATAGAGTCATCATACGTCAGAAACTTATCTATGATAAAATTGCATAGGAATTCATTTCTCAGATTGATATTAGCGTGTATTTATTTATTACAAGCATATTTTAAGAATTTTACTATTTAAAATTAAGAATATTTCCCCTAAAATAGTACACATGATAGCTATATAAAAATGGAAAAGATATTTGAGGAATCTCGCAATAACAGCTACATAAATTGTCATGAAATTAATCCCTACTTTACTCTTAGTCCTACTGCGTAGGCCAGTAAGCCTACGTTCAGTAACATGGAATAAAATATAGGAAAATTAATATTTGAAGGAAAGCCAAAAAAAATTGCGTAGGTACCTATACATTGTATTTTTATATGCAGATATTTACAGACAAAACAAATATATAAAAATATATTTGAAAAAATCCCTTTTCTGCATCATCATTTCCTTGCACTACCGCCGCACCGCATTTCCTTTTTCTGCACCACCCTAAGGTTGACTGGAAAATGCCTCAGGCAGTAAGTCCCCCTTTGCACCAAAATGCCTCAGGCAGTAAGTCCCCCTTTGCACCAAAATTATGTACATATTTCACGTTAGCCGTGAATAGTCGTAACATAAACTTATAAATTAGTCACGATTGGTTGGTTACTTCGTTAGTTATGGTTTGTTATATTATGCGTTTTTATCTAGTACCTAATTTAAAAGAATTAATGTTGAAATCTATCTGTAGAATTACTGCCATATTCATAAATTAGTATTATAGCTATAGTACTTAATGAAAATAAAGAAAATTGTACTTATACTAATAAAAATAAATTGAATTAAATAAATAATAAAGAAAAATAATAACATTTAATTGATTTAGATTTACTTTACTATTTGTAGGGTTTCCACTCTAGTGGCTAGCAATCCAGACTGTCCAGGTGAGTGCAATTTTTACCGACGTGAAATAATATTTGTTGTCAGTTCAATTTTATTCTATTGTAGTTGTGCCCGCGAACTAGGTACGTTTCGCCTCAATAAAGTTTAACACTAATTAGTTTTGACCTCTGTTTGTACCACTCCTGTTAAGTTTTAATTTGTTTGGCGGTTTTGGTTTGAAAATGTTACAAATTGGTAAGACAGATACATGTAATTTGACATTTATTTTTTACTTAGAAGGCGCTTAGAAAGCTATTATTAATAGCTTTCGTACGCCTTTTTGTGATGTGATCCGCATTTTTTAAATTAGATATTTAGAGTCCCTGTTCCACTATCACGTTAGTTAGGCACAAAGTGCGACATATTTATGGTAAGGTTTTTCAGAAAATTTACTCTTGCAGGGCGGTTATTCATAGCTTCTAATGTCACTTACTTGATTTAAACTGGATTACGAAATAAAAGTGTATTTTTAAAATTTTCTATACGGCAAAAATGCACGTCTATTGGTAAATTTTATGTTATTTTTTTATAATATTTTTATCTTTGGATTTCTTTTTCTATCGAGTAAAGTATTATTAATCATGTTTCTGACATTTTTCCAAAAAATGCTATAGGTATTATTTTGGTCGTATGGACTTTTACCTTACCTCGTAATGGGTTCGACACATATAGAAAATAATAATTAGAATTTTCCATTGACATGTATAAACATGATGTGAGTGATTTGATGGGAGAATTTCACGCCCAAAATGTTGTTTTATTTTATTCGCTTCATTCCGAAAATTAATATTTTAAATTCGCTTTTCAATGAAAACAATGAATATAGTTTAAATCAAATTAAAGCCTTGTATTGTTCTTGCCTTGTGTTCTTCCGCAAAATCGAAAAACCGCATGAAAATCTGTCCAGTCGTTTCGAAGATCCGATTCGATATTCCGGACAAACAAACAAACATTTTTTACCATTCCATCGTGTTCTGCAAGTGATTTAATGATGTGCTGTGTTATTTTTTTAAGTTATCTCGCAACTACAAACTTTAATCCCTACCATTTTATTATAATTATACAGGATTACTTTTTTATCACCCCGGAAAATTTAAGGGACGCTTCAGGACACGGTAGTAGAATGATTTAAATATTAATAAAAAAATAATTCATCTGTTTAATTTTATTATATTTTTTTCTAAAATATCCAAAAAATACTGTACTAGTTTAGTACAGTATTTTTAATATTTGTTTATATATTATGGGAAGTGTCCTGAAGCGTCCCTTAAAATTTCCGGGTAAAGTATATAGATAAGAGTTTTGAGCTAATTTCAGAAATGTGATTCTATGAACAGGTAAAAAATAAAATTGTAATTAGTACATATATGATGATGATCTGTTTTGTAGAGTGAAGAGAGATATGTCATATTTTGTGTCATTATATTTCTAAAATATCTGTCGCCATTTTTAACTGGATACCTTATGTCACTACTGCGTTCAGCAGAAAACGAGTGCAGCTTGCCCTGCTTGCTGCTTAAAAAACTGAGCTGACGCAAGTTTGACATTACATGGCGTTACACAGTTTGTAAACATGGATTTAATAATTATTAAATCCATGGTTGTAAATGTTATTTGCCATGTCTGTATTTGTTATGTTAATTGTGTACTGTCGTGTGGAGTTAAAATAAAATGGATTTTTTTCTTTCCTTCTTCTAGATACTCAACTAAAATCAGCGTTTATACAGGTTACTCTAAGCGCAATATCATATGCAGAAGTCATTATTGGAGTTTTATAACTCCACAGCCTGGTAAAATACGCGTTTAAGGATAATTTTGCTTAAAAACTGTAAATTTTAAACTTGAGATGGTTTTGTTGTATTCATAGTCCTTTGAAGATTTTAGCCAAGCCAACAAAGTGCACCTTGCCGACCAATGGACGAGGCCACTAACATGCATTAGTTTACTGGGCTTTCTGGGTGTCAGCCTCACCCAATACCTTGGAGGAGACCTATGCCTGGCAGTAGGTGTACTGTGCTTGAAATGCTGGTGAATAGTTGAAATGATGGTGAAGCTTTAGATATATTAAACGATGTTTTTTATTTAAAAAAAACATCCTATATTATACTTACTACCTATACCTAACACCGTACCATTAACAGAGGTGTGTTAATTTAAATTAGCTTTAACTTAAAAAAATGTAAACCGACTTGATCTTTCTTAGAATAAAACAATAGAGTAATAGTAATTGGCGCACCTATAAATATTATAAATATCGATTTACTCATGTTGTAAACTCAAAACGAGCGTCTTTTGAAAATTATTTTTGTACGAGTATTATGCTGTATTTCTCTTCGTATAAGAAGAGACAGACTCGAGCCCAGCACTAGAACGTATGGGTTGAAATGGTGATGATGATTACGTTATATTGATTTTTTAAAGAGCACAAGATATGCTATACTTACCTCATCTTTTTTGGAAAATACATCAAAGTAATTATCAAAATGATTGGTGATTTCTGATTATTTTTAATTATTTTTTTTACATTTCTTTACTTATTTCATTAGTAGACTGCAGATAATGGTTTTGATACAAAAACAATGTCGAAAATGGTACAAATTATTCGCAATATTATCTGTCTTGTGTCTAACTAACGTCAAAGAAGATAGAATATCACTTTGGTGAAGGCGGTTCTTGTGTCCGCGCAGAGATTACGCTTGACTACTATACTTACGTCGAAACATTACTCTAATGGCAGTCGGCGAGTTCGCCATTACCTCAGAGCACAAAGGAAGACAATGTGTCTAACATCCTCCTCGTTGACTCCTAAGCTCATTTACTTCCCGTCTGTGATGACATTACTTTATTTCATTCCGTTTTTTGCTTCAGCCGCAAGACGAAGAATAATTGTTTGGGATCACTGCGTAATTTCATTGATATATTTGCTAATTGAGACGTCCATGATGACTGACTTTCGGTTTCGAATCTCGGTCGATGGAAATATTTGAGTGATGAACAAGACTTTTTGCTAATTGTATATTCTGTTTAAAAATTTTATTTCAAAACATGTCATGCGTGTAATGGTTTATTTTACACGGGGAAGCTCTTTTTGGGGTTCACACAGCAACAGGCAGACTACAAGTCGACCTTGTGATCGCTCTTATGTCGCTCGTAATAACGACGGCTTTCGTAATGCAAATGTAAAGCTTGACGTGTTGCTGACTGTACATGCGTCGCTAATTCCTTTCTCTTCCCGTAGATGTCGTAAGAGCCGACTAATGACCTGTTTAAATATCCTATCTATCTATGCATTTGTTTACTGGAGATATAATTTTGAAGTATTGAGTGCATTCGACGAATACATTTTGAAGAGTTGGCGGCATGTTTGTATTTTCAGTAACTTGTAAAAATGATGGGGCTAATGCTCCAAACGTAGGTTACTTCGTCGCTTTACTCGCTCATAGCAGCCTGTAGCAACTGAGCGGGGGGAGAGGATAATCATGGCATCGAGGTGAATGTTACAAGAGCAATTTAAAGCGCCACTTTTCGTCGGAATGTACTTTGAATTATTGGAATTCCCCGTTTTTCGGAATTAGCTTAATGCACTCTATTTCTTCATTTTGGGGGGGGGGGGGGGTTTCGGTATGGAGATCCTTGGGGGAGGCCTATGTCCAACAGTGGGCGTCTATTGGCTGATATGATGACTCTATTTCTTCAAATATCTTTGGTAGTAACCAAATCCACAGATAGATAGAATATTGAAACCGCCCGGTAGGGATCTCACACATTTAGTCACACAATACAATGGTGCGGCACGACTGATAATGGTCATAGCCGACTAGTGCACGAGATGTTCCAATAGTATTGCTATTAATTTCCAATACTGCTATTAACACTTTCGATAAAAAGACATAGGGTCATCATCACAGCTCATATACGTCCTCACCGAGAGGCTCGAGCCTATCCTATATTAGGGTGATTAGGCCATAGTCAACCATAGTCACCGAGTCCAGTGTGGATTGGTCAACTTCACATACACCATTGAATTTCTTTGCAGATGTATGTAGGATGCCTTACGATGTTTTCCTTCACCGCAGGAACGTCGAACAAATGTACATAATTATGAAATTCGAAAAACGAAAAACACAATGGCACATGGCGTACTCGAACCTGGACCTCCCGATTGGAAGGTCCCTCCCGATTTATATAATTATAAAAATGCTATTTACATATTTTACTCAATACGCCTCACGATTTTTAATATTTTGTCTGATCAATGCCCTAGATTGATGAGAAAAGTGGTTTAATGACTGGTAACTTGGACCTACTGAATTATTTTTTATTATTATTATCTTTACTTTCAATTACACCGTTTAATTTAAAAAAAATAACTTATTTTTTAAGATCTCAAGTTATCTTTCACGTTTTAAAAAATAAAGTCAAATACACGGTTACTTTTTTATTACCCCGGATAATTTCAGGGACGCTTCAGGACATGGTACCTACTACCATGATTGAAATGAATTGTTTAAACACTAATAATTAACTCACATATTTAATTTGGTATCAATTTTCTGAAATATCAAAAAATACTGCACCCATTGGACACTGAGTGAATTTGTAGGTGAAACATTGAATGATTCAAAGTCATCACTGAGTTGATAACAATTTTTCCTTCTTATTTGTGGGTTTCTGACCGTCGAAACAAGACACTTAAAGATAAAATGATAAAAAAAGGCGACCACATGTGTTTTTTATTGATATGAGTCGTATACCGTCTACCGAGCTATCCCAAAATATTTCCGGGGTGATAAAAAAAAACCACGTATCTATTGCTATTTTCAGCGCTTTTTGAGGAAATATTTGATAAGAAATAATTTACACGATTGGTTTTCGAATGAAAGGACTGACACTATCCAGTACAAAACCCCTTGACGTGAATAAAGAAACATTGTCGAATTAATATCAGAGTCCCTCGAATTCATTATAACAAGGACAAAAGCATCGTCGGATCACTTAGCCGCCAATTATTAGTTAAAAGGTATAACCGTTCGTTTGACTTTCAAACGGCCAATTTGTGATTCAACTTAATCCTACCGTAACTTTACAAAATTCGGAACTCAGAGATACTTGTGTGCTCGCGACGAGTATGTAATCAAGCGCGCCGGATTGTACGTTCGCGTTTAATTAAACGGATCACCAATTTGTCAGAATTTAAGCGTTTCTCAGTGGGAGCTTAAGCGTATCTTTTCTTTCACACAGCTCTCGTATTATAGGTTCCAAATAACATCTGCGGGACCCTTTTTAAGGTTCCGTAGCTGAATAGGAAAAAAATGAACCTTATAGGCTCACTTTGCTTTCAGTTTATCTATCAAGATCATTTTTCTCGGAAACGTGGAGAAATCGAGTTTTATATGTTATAGATAGATTCGGGTCTAGTCTCTTTCAGCTGTAAAGATATTCGTATTTGTAAGTCAACGCGACAATTAAATATCGCATATTTTTGCAAATTTTGTGATTTCATTAGAGAAACAGAACCTATGGGTACATTGACCTAGAAGCATGAAATTTAGCAAGAAGCAATAATAGGTCTTATTGGTGACTTCGTCTACGTGGAATTAGTAATTTGGATATTTGGGATCTTTGAGACTACCGATACAAACTTCAACCCATTATTTCATCCCCTGAAGTTATAAATTATTGATCAAAAATGCATAAGCACTCTTTATTTATAACAAATAGAAATGAAAATGTCTTATAGTCCTTTTTAGGGTTCCGTACCTCGAAAGGAAAAAACGGAACGGATTGTCCGTCCGTCTTTTTCTCAGGAACGGGGGTATCAAGCTGAAATTTATATCAAATACTCAGGTCTACTGTCCCTTGGAGGTGTGAAAAAATCAAATTTCTAGGCCAACGCAATCAAAAGCCGTTATGCCGCAAATTTTCGACACTCGCAAGGGAATCAACTACTTCCCGTGAACCCAGAATGTTTAAATTTGGTACGAAGTAACGTCTTATAGCACAGATAAAGGAAAAATTGCGAAAACCGTAAATTTTTTGCTGAAACCTGTAAACCTTAAATATGTACAGCCGCCTTCAAAAGTAGATAAACATTTTAGTACCACGATACACCAACTATTAACAATGCAATATAGGTTTAACCATACTAAATAAATAAAACAAATAGTTGGTGTGACATGGTACTAAATCTGCTAAAAATGCTTATCTACTTTGAAGCCGAGTTTACATAGTTTTTTTTTAATAATTATATCACCACAGTCTCGTGGTCCGTGCCCTTTTAATGCTGTAATTTCTTTTTGATCTTTTTTTTTTAACTTAATAAGTCCGACTACTCTTCTCTATATCTAGGGTGAGTTGCGCATCACCTAAAGTGTAACTATCCTACATGTTTATATATAATACACACACGCTTATACATCATATATTATACCCATACATACCTATTATATTCCTATTACGTTATATACTTTTCACACCACTTGCTCGACAATGCCAAATAACATATCATGCAAACCTTACGTAAAGCAAGTTATTAAAGCCCTTGGCTTTAGCCGGGGTGTAATGTTGGACTATATATTACCATTAAAATTATAACATTAAAATATATTATATATGTTGTATTTTTATTATTATTAATTGCTTGTACAGCCGGCTTCAAAAGTAGACAAACATTTTAATTCCATGTCACACCAACCATTAACAATGAAATATAGATGTAACAACAACTAATAAAAGGAATAGTTAGTGTGACATGGCACCAAATCTGCTAAAAATGCCTATCCACTCTTTGAGCCGGCTGTACATATTCTATTTTTTATACGTGTTCTAACTATTATAACCTAACTATGTCCATATGTTTGTAGCATTTTTTTAAACTTATGACTTAGCTTAGGTTAATGCTAGAGGGACTACCGCAAGAGGGATTTGGGGTGAGGTGGTTCGTTTCCGCATCTAAGTCGCTGCGCATAATTGGGCTCTGACAGCCATTTTTTCGTTATAATCGACGACCTCTTAATCCGTTGCCGTGCTAGAAATGGCAACGAGGCGTCTAATGGCGTCATCCTCCTTCAGCTCCCGGTAGTAATAGGTGCAGGTCACTGTGTGCCTTGTTATGGTGACCACCGCATGAGGAACGCTGTCGTGAACTGGATTCTTTGGTTCCGCTCCTCTGAGCACAACCACGTGGTCGTACGTTAGCCCCTGAGCTTCATGGATCGTGAGCAGCCTAGACTTAACTCCAGTGCCAAATCCTCTTGTGCACTTCTTTCTCATCTTGAGTGAAGGTCAGGAAGAGAGTATTGGGGTCGCACTTTCTCAGTCTCGCTCCCGAAGCCATTCCGCATGTTAAGGACCTCAGTATTTGCCCTCATAAATGTCTTGGAGGGCGTACACCACATCCATCGGACTTCAGTGTGTACAGAGGAACTTTTCGGTAATGGATGTAAAGGCGGCAGGACTTTCGTAACGCATTTCGAACAGGTCGTTTCTGTCGATGAAGGGGGTCTGGTTACTATCAGCTATGAGAACCAGTTCCTTTGCCCCGGTCAGCCTTGATGCCATAACTATGGCTCCAAAATGGACCAGGAGAGCCTCATCTACCTAAAGGCGCTTTGAAGCTCTCGCCCCATTGATCAGGACCGAGGCAATTCTCGTATTTTCCCCTTTGCGACCGCCCCTAGACGACTCGTCACTTCGTCCGACAGCTCCTTTGCCGTTTCGAGTGTGCTGGTGATGATCAAGTCTTCCTGAATTTGGAAGTTTTTAAGGAGCCATGTGGTCTTCCCACACCCCGGCACCCCGTCCACCCACCTGATTGCCAAGTTACCCCCACGGCTCTGAGATCCAGGTTCCGGTTACGTTTTTCGCCGTTTCCAGAATCCGGCTCTCCAGCATGAAGCGAGTGCACTTAGCAATCACCACTATTGGGTCATCGACCGGTGCTTCCCCGCCAGCACCGTCCCGGAGTTGTTGTCGTAGACTACAGCCCTCGCCCCGTCTAGAAGCTCTCGCAGCAACACTCGGGCGTTTGCTTGAAATGCTTCAAGTATCCTGCTGCAGGTGGTGTGTTTTACCTGCAACGTCGCCCGTAGTGTCTCCACATACTCCAGGTAGGCGTTGACTAGGTCGTCTCCGTCTCGGTCTGATGTTAGTCTTGTTAGATGGCGGTGGTTTCACCCTACCCATGTCAGCTAGTGTGGACTTTGTGGTTTTATGTAGGGAGGGTGCCTTATTTTTGAGGTCCGTGTTCTTTGCTGTCACGCACCCTAGCCTCCGAGGATGGACGTGGCCCAGGACTTTACATAGTTAAGAACTTATATACCTACTTGAAATATTTTGTACGGAACCCTCGGTGCGCGAGTCCAACTCGCACTTGGAACCAAACAAGTGGGAGTTTATTTTACAGAGTAGTAACTTTTAGAGGTAAATTTAATTTAAGAGGGTGTTCGGGGTTTTAAGCAACACGAGATCAACTCATATGCTCGCAGTGCACCCTATACCAACCAATGAACAAGGCTCTGGCACTTCCAAGCTGACCTGCACTAGCGTGATGGGAAACGACCCTTTCTCTCTTTCAGCCTTAAGCCCAGCAGTGGACATGTTACGACTGAGAATGATGATGGATTTTATAGGTTTTACGTTTACTACTGTGTGACTGATTCAGAGTAGGGTGTGTCCAGTGACAACGACGTTAATGCTGGAAGCTCTTGCATTCAATTGGTGGTGAGCAATGATAAACCTGATGATAAAGTTAAAAGTTGTAGTTATGTGATTTTAAGTAACTTTCAATTCGTTCTTTCAAATCTTATGAGACGCTGAATACCATGTTTCAGCCATTCTCAAGATTCAACCTCTAATTTGATTTTATTTAAGGTAATAAATTTATTAACCCTTAATTTGATTTATTTAAAATTTGGTGCGAATTGACTCAAAAATAAACTTATCCACTAATAAAAAGGTGTCCCATGTACCAATCATATATATGACATAATAAGCCTATTTATATGTATAAAAATAAAAATAAAATTGAATGATATTTTCATGAATTCAAGAGTTCATTATAAGTGTAAAATTCAAGGTGTACCTGTGCATGAAACTATCAATTATACCCGATTGCTATAAATAAAACTCAGAGGTAAGGCGTGTTGGTAATCCTTTAAGACCACCCATAACAAAAGTTACAAAAACAACGTAAATCAAAACTGACAAGCATCAAAGTATCAATTACAATAATAAAAAGGTAAAAATACACAAAATATAGAACAGAAATCTAAATGCTTATAACTGCCAGTGATAGTACTTATCTATATTTAAAAAATCAAGGTTTATTAATGATAAAAGGCTTTTTGTGAGCCATCTTTGATATCTTAATAAAATGTGTTTCGAAATATAGCAAGATGAGACTGCGAATCATTAAAATTGATTCTTTAAAATCAACTGTGAGTGAGCTCCACTGGTTTACGTAGAGTACTTTCTTGTGTTAGACGGCAATTTCATACATGTAAACTCCCAGGTGACCACACATCCTCGCTTCATAAAATACAGACCATATTGAAATTGACAGACGTCGAATCTGTATGTAAATATTGCTTGTGCGATGACAGATTAAAAATATAATATGTCTCCAAGCCGATTACATATTCGTGAAATTCTTTAGAGATCGTACTCGTACTTAGCAGAGGGAAGATACTCACTACGTTTTGTATCATTTTGAGCTAATATCATTCGTATTAACTGTTATACACCAGGGTGCAATTGTGTTTTTAAGCGCACAACACCTCCACGATGTGTTAACCACCTCCACGATGCTCAGGCTGCAGGCATCATGAGACTCACAGGTGTTTGAGTCCTTTTCCCTTTGTGGCTGTTACACTCTAAATAGAAAGAATGAGATAGGTTATTGTTGTTAGAGGATTCTTAATAAGGGCGCCACCAAAGCTGTAGCATTGGCATTAAATAAACAGAGATATAGTCATACATTTCATTTCATCAGTATATTGTTTTCTAAAAAGAAATACAACTAACTATTTAAAGATTCAGCCTTATCAAAACTGAGTTTCAACAAAAATATTACTCCAATATTGAAGTTAAGTTTCTACAAAGATATCTTTCTATAAACTGAGCTTTAATAAAAATATTTACTCAAACAATGAAGTTTACGAAATAACGAAATAACTTAAGATAAACAAACATTTTTAAAGAAGACTTAACATGCATGCATACTTATTTCGAATTCTATAACAAAAGGTGTAATTTTTTGAATATGTTCTTATCCATTTGTGATATTAGAGTTTCTATTAAACCTATTCCTAATTTAAACAAGTTTATATCTTCTAAAGTATGTTCCGGTCCTTATGATCCAAGGGACCGACGGGAAACACATGTATTAATTTATTTTAAGAATCTAGGTAATGTTGGTATTACCTAGATTATTAACATAAATTACAAGTTATACGACGTGAAGCCATTATTAATGAATAAACTAAACTGAATAAATGCCCGTTCTGTCATGGTTCGTTCTTGTTGGTAGCGCATTGATGCGGTTTACATCCCAGAAATGTACAACGAAGTGTAAGGAACCACTATATGTATGTAGAAAAATATTGAAGAAAACTTTGTAATAAACTAAGTAGCGGCGCTCTCTATCAAAACAAAAGAGCACTCGATAATTCTAACGAAATTCTTTGAGAACAATAGGGCTTCGCTTAGCGATAAAATGGAGGGAAACTCACTTGCCGCTCCACCTTCTATTCTTAAGTTATAATATTAAAATATAAAAACTGACTACTCCTCCTTTTTGTAACGTGGAATTCGCCACGGAGGCTCAGGGCTTCGCCCTCCTCGACTTCCAGCACAAATTATATATTGCAACATCTCGCTTCGTTTCTTATGAAAAAATGAAAGTCATGCCATCAACAAAGTAGCTGACGGCAGCTTCGTCATAAACAACGGAGTTCTATTTCTTAACTACCATGGAGTATAATTTTTTATGGGAAATGTTGAAATAAGAATGTCCTTAAAAGAACATTACCCATGGAAATTGTGACAATCGTCATTTGAAATCAAGGAACAGTATCTAAAAAGAGTATGTCCAAAGTCCAAAGCCAATACAACCAACCGTGTTGTCAAAAGAAACGTCAAAGAAGTGTCAGCTCGCTCACAAGGCATTCTGAGTTGAACGTAAACTTTGTGACGTAAACAAGCAAACGTTATCTAAAATGACTTAAACAACCAATACTTTTGCCTCTGAAACTAAAATAACGTATGAAATGTGCAACGTACGTGCAAAGTGTAAGACGTAAGTGTAACACAAAGTGACACACAAACAACAAAGCATGCAAATTAGCGATGTCAAATCTTCTGAGTGAACATGCTACTTTCAGGAATAAATTTGTGTCCTGCCTTCCGTTCCCGACTCCTTTCCACGAACAGATGGTAAGATCCGACCTTATCACTGTTGAGTGAGCGAAAATAACACGGTTGCGTTAAATGCACGCACACTAAAATTACAGGAGTGTCGGTGGCGCTGCGGATTCGACACTGGCCGAGAGGCTAATCAGGAAGTACGGATTTCGATCTTACCAAATACCAATATATTTTTCGTTTTTCGAATTTCTTATGTACATTTGTCTGATGCTCCTTCGGTGAAGAAAAATATCAGGAGGCAACCTGCATACACA
This sequence comes from Schoenobius gigantellus, assembly GCA_963935595.1. Taxonomy (NCBI): domain Eukaryota; kingdom Metazoa; phylum Arthropoda; class Insecta; order Lepidoptera; family Crambidae; genus Schoenobius; species Schoenobius gigantellus. The sequence goes on along the minus strand of OZ012541.1, from coordinate 38,532,134 downwards.
TGCGCAGAAATTCAAAGGTGCATGTGAAGTTGACCAATCCGCACTGAGCCAGCGTGGTTGACTAAGGCCTAAACATCCTAACCCGAGCCCCTCTGTGGGGACATAATTAGCTGTGTGTAGATACTAAAGTTAACAGTTTAAATAAGTATATTTATTAAATGTATCAGGCTGGATGTAAGAGACGCTACTAGCCTATGTACGCAAAACAACTGCTTAAATATTTTTTGCACAAATAACACAGTAACAATTCATACATCTATAGATAAAGTCTGTGGATCTGTCAGAATTCAATCCTTATCCCGCGAAGTGACACTAATTTCCGGAAAGGTTCATTTTTCGTTAGATCTGCCAAGTTCATTAATGAACTTGGAGATGTTCCCGATTTAGACCTTTTCAATAAAAATCGATGTAGGTATATGCTTTTATTATCGCACAGTAATTAATGGTCGATTTGATTCTCTGAGGTTTGAAAAGCAGTAAAACCTTAATTCATTTTGTGTTTTTTATTCCTAGATTGTTCAATAAAAAGTATTTGTATGAAGTTACCGTTCTACAATACTGGCCATTGGAAATGTTATTTACGAGTATGTAAGTATATTGCTGGCATAAATCTAAAAATAAATAAATTTTATTTTAAATATACTTATGGGATTCATTCATTTGAGGTACTAAATCTGTACTTTTATTTTTTTACCACCATACAATAAAAATACGAGTATTTAAAGAATTTGGCTTTCGTCGCTTTAGCAATGCGGCACAAACGTCTCGCAACATTATCGACGTGTACAGGGTGAACACTTTAAACGAATGCACAACCTTACCTGGGGGCTTGCCATGAACGCTTATAGCAAGGTTAAAATAATATTAAAACAGTGACACAGCTCTTGCTGCGTGTAGCACTATCCCGCTCTCAGTATTGTTTTAGGTGATCATGGTTAAGAGGCTGTTATTGGTTTGTACGCTTCGTGCCGATATGGAAATTTTGATCTGAAAAATGAGCCCCGTGGTCGCCCGCAAACTAAAGTATAACACTAAAGTGTCAACAACGACGTAATACGAAAGTGGAAGCTTTAAAACAGTATTGGTCCATTAGCGTCAATCTTGATATGATATGCCAAACTACATGAAGGATTGCTAGCGCGATAAACGCATATTGAGGTGTGCTTTGCGTTGCTTAACAGACACAAAAATGACGAGTTTTGGAACTGCATTGTCGCTAGCGACGAAAAATTGATTTTTTTACACAATCGTAAGCTGGTTAGGCGCTGGTTAAGCACGAAAATAATGCCCCAAACGAAAACTTAACTCCTAGAAATGTGATGATCACTGTTTGGTGAGCGGAGATGGATAACACGCGCACTAGATGTGTACGTGTAAATTTATCTCCACTTCTTACCAAATGGCACGAGCCTTACCGCGTATGCGTACTTTGAGGAACTGGACACAATGTTGGAGAAGTCCGCAATTCTCCGGCGAGCCTTGGGTAATCGCTTGTCCTTGCTGCTCCTGTACTACAAGCTACAACGCTCAACCTCACACGGCACGACTGACGGTCTCTAAGCTACAAGAACTAGGGTTGGGAGTTACCATACTCACTAGATCTTGCACCGACTGCCTGCTGATTTTTCCAAAATTTGGTCAGCTACTTGCATATTTCATTTAATTAGTTTCATTTTTTAACCGACTTCAAAAAAGGTTGGAGGTTATCAATTCGATGCGCATGTTTTTTTTGGACTGATGATGAAAGGATCCTTTAATTTAAAGAGTTAAGAGGTTTTTAAATACAACAGGCACGTACTGACCCATTTTGAAGTACAATTGACGCTTTGTCGTATACTTCAATTATCTTTTCGGTGAGCTGATATTAAATTCAAGACCTCACTCGCTATAAAGATAAAATAAAAAAAAATACAAAAAATTCTAAACCGGCTACAAAAACACTGAAAAGTTATATAACTTTTCAGTGTTTTTGTAGCCGGTTTTTATTTTTTATTTTATCTTTAGTGAGGTCTTGAATTTAGTAAGTTCCTTAAAAGTAGTTTCCTTTCAGGGCTCATTAATTTTTTCCATACTGTAGGTAAACAAATCATTAAAAAAGTTAAGTCACCATTTTGAACAGACTTCAAAAACAAGGAGATTCTATGCTCGTCTGTTTCTTGTATTTTTGTTGTATGTACGTTCACCGATTTCTCAGACGATTCTGAACAAATTAATTGCAGGAATTATGTTGTATAACGGCAACTAAAGCTGCAACTTAGTACAAAATTTTTATAAACCCATTTGTAGGCGTTATAGGGTTAAATGAAAATTTGCTATTACTTACAATTTGTTCAACTACCGCCATCCTTATTAAAAACTCTCAACAATTGTAATCACAAATATAGAAAGGACAAAATTAAATATCCTATCTGTCCTTTCTGTATTTGTGTGAAAAGCCATCAACTGAATACATTAAATTTTCTCGAAACGTTTAATATTAATAGATTATAATACTGAATTGATTAGGTAGGTATGGCCATAGTTGTTGCTACAATTACACCTTGTCCATTCGATAACGATGACTATAGTATTGACAGGTAGAAACACATGCCAGGGAACTGTTGTCATTCCTATAGTAGGTACTTGTATTTACGTTGCTAATCATTTTAAGATAATATGTTTTATGTGTATGAGAATATACGTCTCTTTGATGAGGCGAACCGATCTGTATAGGTTCAAAATATTTTTTTTCCAAATAAAAATGTCATTGCTTTGAATAGATTACAAACACAGTTTAAAAAAAGCTGTAACTCTGCATAATAATGAAACATACTAAATATAAGTATCGCAGATCTTCTGACATTTTTAACCAACTTCAAAAAAGGCGGAGGTTCTCAATTTCGCTGCGTATGTTTTTTTGTGTGTATGTTACATGATTACGCCGCCAATTGTGGACCGATTTTCTTTTTGTATTCGATAGAGTATACTCCTGGGGTGGTCTCAAAGTCACCAAAGTCAAGGTTTGATAATGGAATTACATAAAAATCGAGGAAAACTCTTAAATTTTTAGGTGTGTCCAACGTGTTTTGTGTCTATGTTACGCGATTACTCCGCCAATTGTGGACCGATTTTCAAATTTCTTTCTTTCTTTCTTTTTGTATTCCATATTATATACTTCTAGGGTGATCCCAAGGTCACCAAAGTCAGGATCTAATGATGGGATCCCATGAAGACCCTCAAATTTTATAGGCACATCGATCGTGTTACATGTTTTTCGGAAGTTATTCACGTATTTGCATCTGGTAGTCAATGAACCGAGCTGATGGTGGAAGGATCCTTAACTTTTGGACTTGACCTGACCTTGGACTTCAGGTCAGGAAGGTGAGGTGGAATAATGTAAGAATAGGAAGTACAGACAACATCACACTTCTATATTGAAGTCGGTGACAAATTTTAAGACTTTCTAGGAGATCGTCGTTTGGCACCGACTTCAATTTAGAAGTGTGATGTTGTCTGTACCTCCTATTTTTACATTATTTAACGTTTTAGTGTTTTTGAAGTCGGTTTTTATTTTTTGTAAAATCATTTTTCATACCTTATCCTCAAATAAAGAAGAAGTTAAACAGGTCAAGTGAATAGGAACAAGCCGTGTCCATAATAAAACTGAAATAATAAACATTGTTCACGTCCTCTTTAAAATTCTTAGCGTGTTTCATTCAACGTTCCCTTGACATTTGATCGCAAGAAGCCTCAATAAGTGAAGCCTAATTTTAATGAAGTTGTTGGATTCGTTACAGCAGACAAACAAGCGAGGAGAATAAACATTTTAAGAATAGGCAATACAATGTAACTTTTTCAAATCCTTGTTACACTTAGGAATGATTTTTCCGATCGCAAGAAAACATCTCGAAATAACGAGAGTTACGCTTTTAAATTGAAATGAAAACATAATGCTAGAGATAGAAGTTATAGCACCTCCTGACCGTGATCGCTCAAAAAATTATTAAAACCGCACTCAGAGCAAGATGGCGCTGTACGCAGCAAGAGCGGTGTCTCTGTTTTAATATTCTTTTAGTCTTGCTATATGCCATATGCGGTCATGGTAGGGCCCTAGATATCAAATGTCTGTAAATGCTGGTGTCCCCCAAGGATGTGTGCTATCACCTACACTATTCCTTCTGCATATCAATGATATGCTGCAAATCAGCGGCATTCATTGTTATGCAGACGACAGCACGAAAGACACCTTCTATAACGGCCGTGCGAACATTTCTCGGGAAAACGTCATTGAGTGCCGGAATAAACTTGTGTCCGAAATTGAATCTTCATTAGAGAAAATCTCTAACTGGGGTCGACTTAATTTGGTTCATTTCAACCCTACAAAGACACAGGTTTGCGCGTTCACCGCAAAGAAAATGCCATTTGTCGTATCTCCTCACTTTCAGAGCATCCCCCTACTATCCCACTACTGCTTCAGCCAATATTGAGATCCTTGGTGTCGACATAACGAGCGAAGTCCAGTTCCATGGCCACTTAGAGGGTAAGGCTAAATTAGCTTCTAAGAAGGTTGGTGTGCTCAATAGATCGAGACAGTATTTCACTCCGGCGCACCGCCTTCAGCTTTATAAGGCGCAGGTTCGGCCTCATTTGGAATACTGTTCCCATCTTTGGGCCGGGGCACCCCAATACCAGCTTCTCCCACTGGACCGCATTCAACGAAGAGCAACTCGAATCGTCGACTGCCTGGAAATATCAAATCGGCTTGATTCTTTGGCGCTGCGTAGAGATTTCGCCTCGCTATGCATCTTCTATCGCATTTATTACGGGGAATGCTCCGAGGAATTGTTCGGACTTATACCTGTCGCCTCTTTTCACCATCGTTCCACGCGACAAAAAATCCATGCCCATCACTTAGATGGTTGGCAGTCCACAACAAACTTTGGAACGAATTGTCGCCTGCGGTATTTCCGGACCGATACGACCTTCAAACTTTCAAAAAAAGAGCGTATTCCTTCCTCAAAGGCCGGCAACGCACTTGTAACTCCTCTGGGGTTGCGGGTGTCCATGGGCGACGGTGATCACTTACCATCAGGTGATACGTCTGCTCGTTTGCCCCCTATACCATAAAAAAAATAGCCACTTTCACCTTTTGACAGCTTTCCGTAAGGTCCACAAATCTGCAGTGTGTTGATAAGTTGTGATATAAGATGTAAAGATACGAGTACAGTATCCAACAATTTCACTGTCTGTCATAAACCCTGCCCGCATTAGCGACGCGCCTTTCGAAAAGACGCCGAACGAATATTGGTAACTCAGAGAGGTACTCGTACATTAGTAGATATTTATTGATCTCAAACAATCACACCTTAACATTATTAATTTAGTAGGATATGTATCAAATTAAATAATAATTTTGAAATTGTCTATTTCCCAATAATTTATATGTTATTCAATGGTTGTTTCTGAATATATTCTGAATTATTTCGGAATAACACACACAGTATAAACAGCGACATAAATATAAAAAAGTTAAGATTTAAGACAAAGAAATATGGATTCACCAGAGCGAGACCACAGTACTAGAGTCGTATGCGGTCGTATTTTTACTTTACCTATTCCTGCCGTAAAGCAGCAATGTTTGCATTGCTATGGTCTGGTTTAAATGATAAACAGTGAAATTGCTAGGTACTGTGACTTGACATGCTACTAATCAGAAACGTTCATGATACAGGATGTAATGGAACGGAACACTAAAATAATATTTAAGGGTATGTATTCATCAGCAGTGGCGATTCTGTAGGAAAAAATAGGGCAAATTAATAATAATTTATAGCAAGTTAAATTTTCTTGAATTGCGTTATAACACAATAAAACAATATTTTATAAGATAAATAATTAATATAGCGGTTGGGAACATTAACTTCACATTAGTAATAAAGTAACAACTGAGCAACAAAACTAACAAGTATCTACTAGGTACTCGAGTGAAAGTGACTTTTCTTTGACTAGAATGCATTGACGTACTTGTATGTAACCATAAAATGAGATACTTTTTACTTGTTTCCATACAATTAAATACCTAAATTATTTTTCGATCTTAAGTGTTGATGGGCCCTATATCAGCTTACCTTGTTCCTTCATTCATTGTTTACATTTCCTATGTTAAATCCATAGCGTAGTTTTATTATCTATTCTGTGTCCATAGTCAGCTGGACTATGGCTGTCACTTGAAAGTTTTTGCTTTCAGTTTTAAGACAAGCACCTCATCATTGCAGTCCACATAGTCTCCACCGGGCTCGAGCCTACCCTAAGTTAGGGTGTTTAGGCCTTCGACAACCACACTGGCCCAGTGCGGATTGGTCGACTTCACATACATACTTTGATTTTTTCGCAGATGTATGCAGGTTGCCTCGCGATGTCTGCGGATAAATGTACATATGAAATACGAAAAACGAAAAACACACTGATGCATGGCAGGATCCAACCCCGGACCTCCCGATTGGAAGGCTAGTACCGTGTCCACAGTGCCACCGACACGCTCCGAATCCGATAAGGCCTTAGGGTTCATCTAATTATTTAATCTGTATATTGTTTAGCTCCGGTTCGGTTACCGTTCGGCACTAGGTATAGACCGGCGGGCGTTCAGTTTCATCCAATCTAATATATAAAATTCTCGTGTCACAGTGTTTGTTACCAAACTCCTCCGAAACGGCTTGACCGATCTTTATGATTTTTTTTGTAATATAACATTACTACAGGAACTACATGTATTATAGGCGATTGTAGCCTCACCCTTCAATTGGACAGTCTGCTTGCTTGTCAACTTTGTTACATGGAAAAAAATGACAGTATAAACACAGTTCGGTTTGTTTGTTTAGACAAACATGGTCGGTTGAGTTGAAGCAATTACACGTGCGCGGGCAAACATGTCACTGGGCTCATTAATAAAAAACGCCATCCAAACGAAAGATTTATTAACCCCGCACTCGTATTTCAGTAACTGTTCTGCGTACTGCTACCCAACACAGAAAGCACACAGTACCTTGGTTTCACAATAATCTTCACATATTTTGTGGCTGAAATAAATTTGTCTGCTTTTTATTAAATTTACTTATACTATGATGTTGTATGCAGACAAATTGTAGTTTTCGTCGACATGACAATTTGTCTGCATATTGTTTATTAGTCGAATAACGAGTTCGTTCATGTTATAGCTTTATTATATCTACACTACATAAATGTAAGTTGACAGGTTGACAGTTACAAACAAACCTACACTGTACGTAATTTAGTAACAAATAGTTGTGTTTTAAAAAAAATAAATGAGTTTTAACAGATTCTTTCTAATATCATTATAGATATAATATTTATTGTTAAATAAATATGAACATGTTAAGCTATTGAGATATTCGTGCTCACATTAACGTTTATGTATATTATTTTTGTAAACAAAAAAATAAAAAACAAAATAAACAAATGAAATTGTATCACATCGTGTACGACGCCGGGTTGTGTGTGATTGTGGGAGATGGGTAATCATTGTTACTATTCGCTCTATTTGTTAAGAGTAAAGTTGACGCCAATGTCTTTTATAATCGCAGCTGTGTAACATAAAGATACTGAATAGTGCGGTTAGCTAAGTCTAACAAATCGTATTCAGAACGAAGACACGACATGAGGTACTGGTGTATTGATGTGAAACAAAATGCGCCGACGGGAGGGCACCGCGCGGCGTTTCTCAAGCGTTCAATTGATTAAAGGACCAATTAACCAATCAGCCTTACTGAGGCCGATTGTCGCAAATGAGTGCGGGTTCGACATCTGCGCCGTCGCTCACATCACACATGCCATGTACCAGGTCCGGCCAAATTTCTAAGAACGGCGCTTTGTTACAAATTCCTAAAGGCATTACTCAACGTCGATTAGTTGGACTACTTTTTAGTAGATATGTTACTACTACTTTTTAGATGGATTACATCTGAGTGCTGCAAAATACTAAAATTATGCATAGAATTTTATAGGCTTTGTATCAGTTCTTTTTTGAGGTCGATATTTTAAAACAAAAAATACAACATAATACAAAATATAAACAACATCTAGTACTTATAAGTGCGCAAGCGCCCTAAAGGTAACCAAATTAACAAAGACTTCTTTAAGAAATTAACACGAAATAGTTATTTGTTATACGTGAGTGCAAAGTTGCTTTTTAACCGCGTGCTCAACTTATAACTCAACTCAACTTCAAAAATTAGAATCCTGAGCATTAGCGAGGGAATCAAAAGAGCACAAGGTGAAAAATTTTTGCACTCGGGTGCAACACGTAACTGTTCATCCCCCCTCAGCGAGGAAATAAACAAAAGTACACCAAGGAGGTTCAGAGTCTGAGTTTTTAATAAATTTAAAAAAAGTTGTACGATAAATTCGGTACCTTGGAGATTTTACAACACATCACTCTCAACAACCGGGTCTATCTGACAATCGCTCACGTGGACATCACTCTTCTTTTCTTCCAAATCAGTTAGGGTAGAAAAATGTGACAACGGGACTTGGTCTTCAGAAAAGTTACTGCCGTGACTCTAAGTCTTATGTCACATGTTGGCAACGTAGACTGTGGTTCTTGTGGGGTCTGAGATTTTCGGGCAAACCTCACAAGAGCTACATGTACCACTTACCATCAGGTGGACAGTGTCCTTGTTTGCCAACTTAGTTGTATAAAAAAAAATTCCTCTAAAGAAACATCGCAGTCAGACTGGATAAAGTCATTTTCATCCGCCGACGATTCATCGGATTCTAAAAGTAAAAATTCGATGATTGCTTAGTTACCGATAATGTTTCGATGTCTTTTTCTACTTGTGGATGGCCTGAACGATGAATTAGACCGCTTTTTCCGCGTCCGTGATTTCATTTTTTCGATAAACAAACAAAACGAAAAACTAAAAATGTCACGCTAACACTGACGCTACGTACCACATACGTCAGGTCGTCAAACTTACATGTCTAAACACGTGCTACGTGTTCTTTCTCCTCTTCCACGTACTCCTCACTGGCAACTAGGAAACTACTAAAAAGAACGCGAAAAAATTCCCGCACTTTGAGTTTCTAACGAAAAACCGCGTTGTCGACGTACCCCATATGTACGCAGTGGTTGAGGGTTAAAAATAATAATTTCTCTTTTTTTAATTTGATCACTAAGCATTTTGTAGATTCACCGTGCAGGTGCCAGATCCATCGCAGTGCAGAAAAAGCAGCCACGAGCAGTATCTGGGTCTTACGCCTCAGCTAGTTTTATATAGCTACTTTAAGTTTCATCAATATATTTACTTCCGCTTCCTGGCTCCCCCTATCTAACCATGCGATTCTGCAAGTACCGCTTTTGTGACGCGGTTTAGTTGCGAAGTTGCCGAAGTTCTCAATAAGCCTAGGTCTAAAAAATTAATCAATCAATTCAAGAAAAAAACGACTCAGACAAGACTCGAACCCGCGTCTTCAACATACCAGACGCCTTGTCCGATTCCGCCACCGAGCTCTTAGCGAGTCCGGAGGAAACCTCAACTGTATTGATCTCTTTTCATATGTAAGTGTTTATGATTGCATTTTCTATAAAAATGCTAAATAAAAAAAATAAATCAAAACAAGAAAAATTTCGTCTCTAGCGGAAATTGAATCATGTTCACCATGTTCGCTGTGATCGTTTTGTCGCCTTAAGCAAGTCGACGAAATTTCAAAGTAATTTATACACGGTCAATAACTACGTATCAACCTCCAAATCAGAACCCTAAACAGATTTCTGGAAAATTGGTTGAGAACTAAGTAAATTTACAAATTTTTATATTTCTGACTTTGCATTTTTTTTCAACACGTTAAATAGCATTTTTAAAGAAAATTCAAAGTCAAAATATAAAAAAATGCTTAATTATTTAAAAAAATGATTAAATCAATACAAGATTTTTTTCGACTCGGTCAGGATTTGAGCCTGCATGTTCAATACGACTGATAGACTAAACCAGGGCTTTCCTAATCGTCCGACGCGACGCCCTGGGGCGTCGCAGTATTATCCCAAGGGCGTCGTGCGTGAGGCGATCCATATATTATGTATATTGGCTGTCTGTGTTGATGCGACCGAGTCAACTGAGCACCGTTTCTCACAAATATCTTGCCATCAGCACTGCAGCATTTTTCTGCTGATGCAGTATAAAGAATAAGTCGAAAAAAAATGTAGAGAGATAAGAGTGGCAATTTGTTTTGAGAAGCCTCATTGTGGGTATTTTACCATCTGTACAACTTGTGTGTATGGATTGAGGAGCCACATCACGAAATCAATCGAAATACCTACCTGCCCTGATTTAGTAGTAAATTAGTTAATTTTGTAGACGAAATTCTGGAATTTGTAGCAACACACATCAAGAGTTACATCAATTTTAATGTGACTCCTCAGTCCAGATGTTTGGATTGAGAAGCCACCTAGAATTTGGAAACTATTATATGTATATTTTTGAAAACGTAGTATCATTTAGTAGTAATTTTGTCTGGTACCTACAAAAAATTTGGTTCCGATACTGCTGAAACTCGAGAATTTCCACGAAAGTAATTGAGCAATTTTATATTGAAGTGCATGATCATTTAGTAGTAATTTTGCTAGAATTTGTAGTATAGAAATAAAGTTGGAGGATTTAGTGGAATTAAAAATATAGAGCATTTTATATAACTCCTCAATCCTGGCGTTTTGCATATAAATGATTGATTGTATCTTTGCGAAATCACAATGGAATCAAAAGCTTGGGGCTCTAAAATTTGGTAGAAATTTCTACTAAATAACGACGTACAATTTTTTAGTGTACATATTAAGAATCTGAAGAAAAACACACTTTTCGATATTCAATTAATGAAATCAGGATAACTGTTTTACATGTTTATTTCTTTGAACATCAGTTAAATAAAAAAATACGTTATAGGTTGTAGCACTGTTTTTTCTAACACTAGGTGGTTAGCTCAAATTATTGATTTCACTATAATTAATTCGTGACATTAAAGCACGTGATATTCTGAAATAAAAGCATTAAACATTGAGCTCTTTTTAAAAACATTCGTGCATTTATTTATCTTTGTTATCAGCGCTGTCATCTGTTATAGTATTTTATGTGCAACTTTTATCATTCTTTGTGAGCAAAACACCTTCGCCTATAAAATTTACTAATTTGCTACTAAATTAGGGCGGAAATTTCGATTGATTTCATGACGTGACTCCTCAATCCATACGCACACTGTACAACGGCGTGTGTTTTAAAGAATTGTTCGATATGATGCCAACGGCCACGTTTTACCATCGCACCGCTCGCCATCGGGAGGGAGTTAATCCTCACTCCTTACAGCTAAAATTGTCCCGAATGGTACGGTTCTCGAGACATTTTCTCCCGCGTACGCTCAGGTTGTGGAATGAGCCTTCTGGGGTTTTCAATAGGGACTACAGCATGGAGTTCTTCGAAAAAGATGTGAAGAGGTATTTATATTTAGGTTTAGCAACGCGCCAGTGACGTAGCCGGTGTTGCAGGCGTCCATAGGCGGTGGTGACCACTGATCACTTACCATCAGCAGGCCTATTCGCTAATTACGGCTGGTAACTAGAACTGTCATTTTTGAAAGGAACTTTAAATCCATTACTGGTTTAGTGTTACGGCGGCGTTCATGATAGCAATAATGAATATAAAGTTCCTTTCAAAATTGACAGTTCTAGTTACCAACCGTAGTTAGCGCATAGGACTGCAGGTGACCCACATGCTTGTTTGCCATCTTTGTGGTATAAAAAAAGCTATGCTCAGAAAAGCAAGCACATCCTTCTATTAGTAGCCATTCAAAAAGTAAAATAAACATCTCTTTTAGTTTCATTCTTAAGTTTTGTTTTGATTCTTATTTTTTTCTTATTGTAGTAATTGGAGTAACTTAATTACCTAATTACCCACTTATACAATAAAAGATTACATAATAAGATGACCTCCTGGATTCTCATGACAACGTTACCTATACGTTCAACATTATACGTTCAGGACTATAGTCACTGTGTTCCTGAAGCCAAAGGGAAACAATTATAGGGAATATGGAAAATATCAGAATTTTTGCTCATCCATTAGAAAAATATTTTCAAACTTTTTAACCATTCAGAATAGTAATTAAGGCTCACATGCTCGAATAAAATCAAACAAAGCCTTTGGGGATTTGCTTAAAAACCTAGTTCAGTATTTGATTAATTTATGTTTATGTTTTACAGGTTAGCTTCAATCCTAGCTGCACTTTTTTGCTATTAATCATACTAACAAAATCAAATTAGAGTGAGTGATATTGTGAAAAAACTACACACAAAAATTACCAGAGGTACACTCAGTACCAGAGTCGTTAACGCGGGTATAATTTCAAGTGAAGTCAAAATTGAAGACAAAGAATATATAGGAAGAGCACTAGAGTCGTCTACTCTATCTTACCCTCTTCAGCCGCCAAGAACCGGTGCTTACATTGCAGCGTTTGAAAGGTAACAACCAGGTAGTGTAATTACTAGGAATTGTGGCTTGATATTTTACGTCACAAGTTAGTAATGGCACATTGGGGACCTTGTAAGGGTTACGTATACGTCAATAAAGTTATGGATTGGCTAATCTAACAAGAACCACGTGTATTAATAAGTGGCTGTAGCCACTTGCCATCAGGTGGGCAGCCTGCTTGTTTGCCAACTTAGTTGTAGAAAAATCATAACCCTCTTTTTGGCTTCGCTGCCGTATGGAGTAAAAATTACCATGAAAAATTGCTAAATATTCCACGAATAGTTCCCCTGTAGTTTTGCGGATGCCTTGGGAATTTGGGCGCTAACTAGAATTGGATATGAAGCTTAAGTGTGTTACTCTGGATAACGTAGGATACTACGGTGGGATTTTAAAGACGAAAGAATAATATTCAAATGGTCCAATAGTCATAGAAATTTCGATATAATACTAGAATATACACCGAAGGATTAAAGCAGTGTCTAACGTCACGGGCGCCATATTGAACCCCGAGCGTAAAGAGGGATTCTAGAATTAAAATTTAACTTCTGAGCGAAGCGAGGGAGTTACGAGTATGTACGAGTAGAGTCCTAAGCGAAGCGAGGGGTTCAAGTCGCCTAAGACGAAGATACTGCTTTATTCCAGAGGTGAATACTCTACTATTCATACCATCTGCGAGACAATAAAAACTCAGGGCTCTATAACCAATTACTTAGGTGATAATTTTCATCATAAAAACTGTCACATTATCATTATCACTGTAGCTATGGTTAAAATAATCAAATTATCATGAAAACCATAAAAAAAAGATTTGTTATTCTCAAGCACGAACACGTCACGCAATAATTTTATCTTAAGCTTAAAACATTATAAAAACTTAAAACATATTAATTATAATATAACAAGTTACGAACTTAGTCTACCCATCGATTTACAATAAGATACGATCAGCTGCTGGACCCTGTCAATGACCTTTAGTAACACGCAGGACCTATGTTAATTTGTTAACAATGCAATGTTATCAAATAAATTTCTTTTATTTCTCAACTTCGTGATATATTTACTTTTATAACACCAATTAATTACTATACACAACTGTCGAAATAAATCTCAAAGCTAGTAATAAATAAAGTGAAGTGTCATTATTTATTTTGGCTTGCAGTATTATGTAGGTAAATATTTTATAATTTTGGTAAAGAAATTGTATATTTAGATTTTATAAAAATATTATTATTTACACAGGCTCAGGGAAGAATGTCTATTTGTCTCTAGTGGATGCACGACACTGTTGTATGGGCGTAGAACCTTTGCCTTCTTAAGCTAGCATCTCTATGCTAAATTCTCATACGAATTTTATGTTCCAAATTTAAAACACTTTACTCCCTCGGGAGTTTCATACAACATTATCTCCCTTGGGATATAATGTCTTGCTTTACGTTGAAGTTAAGGGGGTTAATTGAACATTGTCGAGCAGGTGGTATGAAAAGATATATCTGTCATCTTACCTTCCAATGTGTTGTCTGCCGGATCTACAATATTAACCATAAATTTTTACATTTTATACCATAACCATATATTTAAGACTAGCTGTGCACGCGACTTCGTCCGTGTGGAATAGTAACGGCTGGACCGATCTTGATAAAAACCTATGTTATACCTTATATAATTAGCTATCTATTAGTGAAAGTCTCGTCAAAATCGGTCCATCCGTTCCGGAGATTAGCGGGAACAAACAGACAGACAGATAAAAAAAAATTAAATTGTGTTTTTGTTATTGGTACCCGATATACATTCATACCCATTTAGTAAAAACTTGTTATTTTGGCATTACAAACAGACGCTTCAATTTTATTTATTTGTATAGATGTATAGATGCCCATCATGTTAGTTTACTGTATTGAGTACGTACCCATACGAGTATAGTACTCGTACATGTGGTACAAGTGACTATTGATTTAATTCAATATTTTATAATAATCTCTAATCAATATAACATGAATCAGTCATCAACAGCTCATATACGTCCCCACCGAGGGGTTCGAGCCTACCCTAAACTAGGGCGATTAGGCCTTAGTCAACCACGCTGGCCAAGTGCGGGTTGATCGACTTCATAACATGAATGCAAGCAACAAATACATAATAGGTACTATTGAAAGAAAAAAAAATAACCAATAGCACACTTATAAGATCGAGCCTGGAAATTACACACATGTCCTGGTATTATTTCAAGCAGGAAGTAAGTAGTACTCAGTATGCCCAATATTTGGCTGCTCTCACCAAATGCGTCGCAGCGTCATTGATTGGCACGGATCCGTCTTCCGCACGCCGTCCGTAAAACTCGATTGCACGCCATTACCATATCGAATAGCTCGTAAAATGACAATTTGTGAATGAAATGGATGCAGCTCTTGCCCAATCGACTGGCACTTCAACATTCGTATTTCAAATGTGACACATTTTAAGGGGAAAACAGGAAAAACAGTCTACACAACCGATTTTCGATCACGGTAGCTTAGCCTCAACCACTAACTATCGGCTGAGGAGATATTATTGTGTTTTAGCAAACATTGCGAGTGTTTAGCAAACATTGCGTATACTCTCTGTTCCTTTACCTGTATAGTTAAAGAGATCGATTACCGACACATGCAGCTAGATCAGACGCAGGACCCACTATCCCCAAAAGTTACAAAATTTGGTCAAATTAGATTCTTTGTCCGATGTTTCGTTGAAAATCAATAAATAATGCCATTTCATGAGGAGCTCGGTGGCGTAAGAGTTCGAACAGTTTGGTTCGGTTTCGATATTGTTACGAGCTTCGCCATGATTGGACCCTGGATGGCTGATCAAAACTTTGTGCTCTCTAGTTACTCCGTGCTTCGTGCTTTGTAAAGGCATGTTAAGCCGTTGGTCCTGGTTGCTATTGTAGCCGTCTCTAACCACCTCATTGGCAGGCGCAATGAGGATTGGTGGTGGTGATATGGCCCATACTCTTCTTAGGTTTCTACCGTAAAGGAAGGTCTGTGCCCATCAGTGAGACGTTTATAGGCTGTGATGACGATAAATTATGAATCTCGACAATGTTTTCATAAAAACGTTGAATGCAATTCCTATCTTATACGAGTACACTCATTATAATGGGAATTTTGTTATGAAAATAATTTTCTTGACGGTCGATTACTATATTGAACGAATTTGAATATCAATTACGTATGCGAGTTTTGTAAATAGTGATTCCGGTAAAAAGCGTACCCACATAAACACGATTCTATACGTATTTAACACGTCTTCACTCTCACTAGGTATTCGGTGTGTTCGGTAAATTTGCAAGGGGATAAACAAGCCGACGAATTAGTTTATCGACTCATAAATCGCAGGTTAGTTTGGCAGGCCTGTTGGGAGTTATTCTAAAATTAAACGATATTTATCTGGTGTCGCGTCGGCCGGGGAAACTTCGAACGACCGTGACATCCGGCCGATCAAAGCGATCGGGGATGGGTGACGCGACCGCTTTACGGCGTACGGCAGCCATATTGTATAATTGACTCGGCACTCGCGCAAATTAATGGCACACAACGGCGCGCAACTGGACGGTGCATTTTATTTCATGCACGCCTGTAATTGATGTAGCTCTGACGATATTTATTTAGCGGCGTCAATACCCATTTTTAGTGGCCTAAATGGATGAGAGGCAGGGTGCTGTTGGCGCTGTTTCTCTTTAATGGGTGACGAGAAAGGAGTACTTTCACAAAAGAATGTCTGGCTTGGAATCAGTTTACACGATGCTAGTAACGGGTTAGCACTGGCGTCAGTCACTTAGCCAATGGGAACATGCCCTTGGAAATCGGTGGAACGCAGTCAGAAAGCTGGTGCTGGTGGTAGAGTCTGACACACGAAACATGAGCTTGGAAAAAAGCGGCAAATTCAAAAATTCTAGCTCTGGTAATACTGTCTACAGAAGGTAAAATACATTTTGATACATGACATATTCTATTTTTTTTATGTAGTAATTTAGAATGTTAAATTTGTAAAAGGATTGTCTTTCTTTCCTTGAATATAGTAGGAAAAAAAGGAGTTTATACTTTTTTAAAATTAAATATTAGGTAATGTTTAGTTTCAATGAACTTTCAACAATGAACCTTTTACAAGAAATCGCTGTATTTGGATTTCATGAATGTTAAAATTACTTAATATCTGTAATATTTCGACAGAAATTAAGAAAAAAATATTATGAAATTGTTTATTACAAAGTATCAAAATCACCATGTTGAACTGAACTACATGGGGACATTGTATCAGTGTTGTTACTTGAAAAAATGTCAGGTTCATGTTTCGTGTGTCAGACTCTATAAGCTTTTTAAAAAAATGTTCTTATTTTGAAACTAGACGTCCGTTCTCTCGTTCTTACTGGGATATCGCATAATAATATTAGGTCCTTACATATGAAATTGGCGTTTTTGTTGTTGTTGTTTTTTCCTCAATTGTTTTTTTTTTGCGTCACTCAGTTTACAAAATGGAAAACTTGAAATATCGCTTTATTTACGAGTACGAGTTCCACCGTGGCACCAGTGCTGCAGAAACGGCTCGAAGGAATAATGATATGTATGGCGACGGTGCCGCAAAAGAAAACACAGTGCGTTTTTTTTCCAACGTTTTCGTTCTGGAAATTTCGACCTGCAGAATAAGCCCCGTGGACGGCCGGAGACCAAAGTTGATAATGAAGAATTGAAGGCTATTGTGGAAGCGGATCGCAAACCACGTCCGAGTTAGCTGCAGGCTGCGGTGTTAGTAATAAAACTGTTTTAATCCACTTGAAGCAAATAGGGAAGGTGAAAAAGCATGAAAGGTGGGTACCTCACGAATTGAGTGAAGCAAATCAACAAACGCGCGTTGACTGCTGCGTTGCTTTACTCAACCGGCACAATAATGAAGGGATTATAAATCGAATCATTACTTGTAATGAAAAGTGGGTCCTGTACGATAATCGGAAGCGCTCATCGCAATGGCTGAACCCTGCCGAACCAGCCAAACCATGCCCCAAACGAAAATTGATTCCAAAAAAGTTACTTGTGAGCATTTGGTGAACTAGTGCTGGTGTCGTTCACTACAGCTTTTTTAAATCTGGCCAGACGATTACGGCAGATGTCTATTGTCAGCAACTGCAAAACATGATGGAAAAGCTAGCTGCTAAACAACCGAGGCTGGTCAATCGCTCTAGGCCACTGCTGCTTCGCCAGCGCAGCGAACTTAACGTTGCGCTGGGAGGCGGAGACCTCTCGCTGCCGAGCATGGTCGTGGCCATGCTCCGTGGCGAGGCGGAATGGGGGGCTGTCGCCTCCTTCAGCGAGGACGCCATCTCGCAGAAGGAGGCCGCGGAGAGGGAGCGGTAGAATGATCCTCAAGCCGCTCCCATTCGCCGCAGACGGACAGGCAGGCGAAGGCGGGCATTCGCGCAAGCAATGCCCGTCTAATGACCCTGCCGTGGAGGCCTGCGTGCATGGTTGGCCCCGTGTACGCCGCCGTAAGGCCCTCCGTCTGGGGATTGCCCTGGTGTTCTCGGGCAATCCCCCCTTGGCGATAGCCCGACCAGTCAGGTCGGGCTAGCCCGGGCGCGTTGGTAGTGGTAGTCGCAGTGTGAACCCTACCACGCGCGTCCATAAGGGCAGGAAGAACACCGGGGGGCTTAGTGGGTAGGCCCGGCACTCTGCCGGGAGAGCCCCACACACGCTCGTCGTCTAGCCAACGGCGAGTACGGTGCGGTCACGCATTCCCCTCGAAAAAAAAAAGGCCACTGCTGCTTCATGATAACGCTAGACCACACACTGCACAACAGACGGCTACCAAATTGGAGGAGCTTCAATTGGAATGTCTAAGACATCCACCGTACTCTCCGGACCTTGCTCCAACAGATTACCATTTTTTCGAAATTTGGATAACTTCTTGAAAGGGAAAATAATCAACTCCGATGGGACAGTCCAAACCGCCTTTAAAGATTTTATTGATTCCCGCCCGAATGGTTTTTTTAGTAAAGGGATGGATGAACTAACCTATGAGATGGCAAAAGTGCATAGATAGCAATGGTACATACTTTGATTGAATAAATATATTATATTAAAAAAATCGACTTTATGTTCCTTCCATACAAAACGCCAATTTCATATGTAAGGACATTAAGGACCTAATATATTCATTAAAAATAGGTAATAGAATGGTCACATTTTCGTAGTTATATGTCCAAATTAACGATTTTCTAATAAACATTTTCATTTCCTGTTTCACTCGCATTAAAGCATTGAGTTTTGCAAGAATACTACCATTACCACCACGTTGTATCTATCTTGGGTAATCAGACGTCTTATGAACAACTCCCATATCAATAACTCGAAAAATGTTTAATTCATCGGCAATCATGCCAAACGCAATATGTCCACTGTTGGGCATCCTCTTAATTAAAGGGGAGATTTGCGGTACCTCCCACCGTGCTGATATTGGTTGGTGGGGAACACATAGAAGGAGTAGTATATTATGCCTTCCTGCTGCACCGCT
Source organism: Schoenobius gigantellus (assembly GCA_963935595.1). Lineage (NCBI taxonomy): Eukaryota > Metazoa > Arthropoda > Insecta > Lepidoptera > Crambidae > Schoenobius > Schoenobius gigantellus. The sequence continues at coordinate 38,513,085 of OZ012541.1, read as the reverse complement.
TGTATGGCTAATGTCTGCTCATTCCCACTTTAATGCACACTTTTGTTAATACAACAACTTGTGCAGATATTTTAACGCAAGAAACACTAGGTCGATGTTGTGCGTATGCTAACATTAAATCATATTTTAACTAATGCCTTGATAGGTTGATAGTTTCATAGGAATCAGCTTCCACCATCACATCCAATTCATCGTTTTTATACCTCAGTGCACTATTTAAAAAAAATGATGGCTAGCTGTCCACGGGGCTCATTCTACAAGTCGAAGTCTTAGGTCGAAGTTTCAACTACGAAAGTGATTAAACCGAGGGTTCCGTACAAACTTATCTAAGTATATAAGTTCCTAATTACAATATATTTACGATTTTCAGATTTTTTTCATTAACATGTGCTAAAAGACCGTGCTCCTTGCCAAGTTTCATAATTCTATGTCAACGGAAAGTACCCTATAGGTTTTGATACCCTTGTGAAATCACGAAATTTGCGAAAATAGGTATGTGACATAACTTTTGATCACGTTCAGTTACAGATTTTTATTTCCGGCTGAAAGAGAGTGTAGACCCGAGTATTTAATATAAATTTCAGTTTGATATGGGTATCTAGAGAGCGTCGGTGGGGCTGTGGCCTCGGCACTGGACTGTGCTCCGAGTAGAATCAGGGGGCCCGCGATCGATCCTGCCATGTACCAATGTGTTTTTCGTTTCACGAATTTCATTACATTTATCTGACGCTCCTACGGTGAAGGAAAACATCGTGAACAAACCTGCATTCACCTGCTAGGGTATATAATTATATAATTGGGTGTATGTGAAGTCAACCAATCCGCACTGGGCCAGCTTAGCGTGGTTTGACTAAGGCCTAATCGATCTAACTAGTTAGGGTAGGCTCGTGCCCCTCGGTGGGGACGTATATGAGCTGTGATGATAATGATGATGAGTATCTAGGAGTTCCTGAGAGAAAGGGTCGTGACAGACAGATAGACGGACACTTTTTTCGGGGTTTCGTTTTTTGCTTTTGAGGTACGGGACCTACAATATTACTGTTGTTTAACCCTTTGACGACTAAAAATTCATACAGTCTTTGCGTAGGGGTGTTAGGCGCGGTTCCTACAATATTTTGTGAAATACTTAAGGGCCCATGGCGCGAAAAATAGCAAAAAGGCCGTTGGCGTTTTTGATACTTTACGTTAACGATCCAGTTAACTGACCGGGAAAATATAAATTTAAATTCTTAAACTATGTGTTTACACAATCACCGTCACCATTTTTTAAATTTACATACCATTTCGTTAAAAAACAGCATCCATTTTACTTAAAATTTAGGTTACACCCACATACCGTTCGTGATTTTTAGCTTCATTAATTAACCCTATTATATTTTAGTTTAACAAATATATAGAACAAAGGTAAGCATAACACTGACACCGTGGTATTTTTTTTAATTATCGTACATTGATTTTTATATGAATTTTTTAACATATATTTATCGATTTTCTTACAAATACTTGGCTCGGGCGCGTCGAAATTCAGTGTGCAATCAAGACTCGAAGTGAGAGCACGTCGCTTTGAGCTAGCTCCCGGTTACGTAATTATTTGTGTATGTATACGACGCGAAGTCCTACGGAGTAATCGGAAAAGTTGATAACTAACAATTTTATTATTTGTGGCTGCCGTACGAAAAACCTTCAACCTTTTTACAAGCTTTTATTTATCTTTTGCATGTTCGGGTCTAATCTTGCGAGTTAAATTTGACTCACTTCCCGGTTTCCAATTAAGCTGAAATTTTGCATGCATATGTATAAATATATTATGATGACGACATGGAGCTGATCTGATGTTGGAGCTGAAAGGTGGCCATAGGAACTCCGCAATAAAACGACATAGCCCCATCGAGTTTGAGCTCGTTTGATTCGTATTGACGAGTACTTTGGTCCTACATGGTAACCAGGGTCTGATGCTGGAGCTGGAAGATAGCCAAAGGAACTCCGCAATAAAACGACACAATCCCATCGAGCTTGGGCTCGTTTGATTCGTATTGACGAGTACTTTGGTCCTATGTGGTAACCAGGGTCTGATGCTGGAGCTAGAAGGTAGCCAAAGGAACTCCGCAATCAAACAACGCAACCCCATCGAGTTTTGGCTCGTTTGAATTGTATTGACGAGCACTTTGGTCCTATATGGTAACCAGGGTCTGATTCTGTAACTGGAAGGTGGCCATAGGAACTCTGCAATAAAACGACACAACCCCATCGAGTTTGGGCTCGTTTGATTCGTATTGACGAGTACTTTGGACCTATGTGGTAACCAGGGTCTGATGCTGGAGCTGGAAGGTAGCCATAGGAACTCCGCAATAAAACGACACAATCCCATCGAGTTTGGGCTCGTTTGATTCGTATTGACGAGTACTTTGGTCCTATGTGGTAACCAGGGTCTGATGCTGGAGCTAGAAGGTAGCCAAAGGAACTCCGCAATCAAACAACGCAACCCCATTGAGTTTGGGCTCGTTTGAATTGTATTGACGAGCACTTTGGTCCTATATGGTAACCAGGGTCTGATCCTGGAACTGGAAGGTGGCCATAGGAACTCCGCAATAAAACGACACAACCCCATCAAGTTTGGGTTTGTTTGATTCGTATTGACGAGTACTTTGGTCCTACATGGTAACCAGGGTCTGATGCTGGAGCTGGAAGGTAGCCATAGGAACTCCGCAATAAAACGACACAATCCCATCGAGCTTGGGCTTGTTTGATTCGTATTGACGAGTACTTTGGTCCTATGTGGTAACCAGGGTCTGATGCTGGAGCTAGAAGGTAGCCAAAGGAACTCCGCAATCAAACAACGCAACCCCATTGAGTTTGGGCTCGTTTGAATTGTATTGACGAGCACTTTGGTCCTATATGGTAACCAGGGTCTAATTCTGTAACTGGAAGGTGGCCATAGGAACTCTGCAATAAAACGACACAACCCCATCGAGTTTGGGCTCGTTTGATTCGTATTGACGAGTACTTTCGACCTATGTAGTAACCAGGGTCTGATGCTGGAGCTGGAAGGTAGCCATAGGAACTCCGCAATAAAACGACACAATCCCTTCGAGTTTGGGCTCGTTTGATTCGTATTGACGAGTACTTTGGTCCTATGTGGTAACCAGGGTCTGATACTGGAGCTAGAAGGTAGCCAAAGGAACTCCGCAATCAAACAACGCAACCCCATTGAGTTTGGGCTCGTTTGAATTGTATTGACGAGCACTTTGGTCCTATATGGTAACCAGGGTCTGATCCTGGAACTGGAAGGTGGCCATAGGAACTCCGCAATAAAACGACACAACCCCATCAAGTTTGGGTTTGTTTGATTCGTATTGACGAGTAATTTGGTCCTATATGGTAACCAGGGTCTGATGTTGGAAATTATTTTTATGTACAATCCCCACAATATGGGTCTGTATATGGGGTATCAAATGAAAGTTCGTAAAATACAGTACACCATGAAAAAAACTAAAACAAGATGGCCGCTATCACAAAAGATTTTTAAAAACAAGCTTTTATTTTATTGTCCTAAAAAAAGAAAATAAACTTAATTTATTTTTTTATTACAATCTAGCGAGTGGCTTCAATGCACTAAAAAGTGCGTTGAGCACAAGAAAATATTCATTTCATATTTGTTTATTACTAAATTATTATATGTATATTATATAAAATAATTTGTAGATACAACTAACAATAAAGAACTCGGTAGTCATTAAAATATCTCGTATTATTTGAGTAATTAGTTTAATTTTTTTTTTTTAAACAAGCTAATATTATAATGCCTTAAAAGAGGAAAATAAACTTTAATTTTATTACAAGATATATTTTCTTATAAAAATATAAAAGCTTGTCCCGAGAATTAGGATAAACAATAAAACAATTTAACTTGATTATTATATTTATTTTTTTGTAATAAATAACGTTTTGTACAGCATTGTCATACACACATGACAATGCTGTGCAGTCCTGAAATTTAAATGCATATATGATCCCTTTTTTGAAAAACTTGAATCCGTTATAACTGCTGCCTCACGGAAACTCGGTGTCCTGAACAAGGTGCGTAGGTATTTTGCGCCGGACCAACTATGCTTGTTGTATAAAACTCAGGTTAGGTCTTGCGTGGAATATTGCTCGCACTCCGGCTCCGCTCAGTACCTCCTCGATGCTCTGGACAGATTGCAGCGTCGCGCTATTCGAATAATTGGCGATGTAGAGGCAACTAACACCCTCGAGCCTCTACAACTTCGACGTGACATCGCCTCTCTTAGCGCCTTTTACCGAATGTTCCACGGGGAATGCTCTGAGGAGCTCTTTAACCTTATCCCTCCCTCTCCATTCCTTCACAGAAACACGCGTAAGGGTCTACGGAGTCATCCTTACACTGTATCCTCCTTTTCACAGCGTACCAAGAAATTCCAAGATTCCTTCTTCTTTTTTTTTATTGCTACTAAGTTGGCAAAAAAGCAAACTGCCCACCTGATGGTAAGTGGTAACAGTCACCTATAATACATGTGTCTCGTGTGACATTCGCAGTAAAACTGCAACCCCCACAAAGGCCACAGTGTACGTTGCCAGCTTGTGACTTAAGATGTAAAGTCACGGTACCCAGTAATTTCAGTGCCATATCTTACCCTTCAAACCGGAACACAGCAATGCAAGCACTGCTGCTTTGCGGCAGAAATAGGTAAGACGGAGGTACCCAAGCACACGACCTTGGTACAGAGTCTCCCTCCGGTAAGTCTTCTGTCGTTCATCCCATACTTGGGATTCTCTACCTGCGCACGTGTTTCCTCCATCCTACAACATGGGTTCCTTCAAAAGAGGTGTGAAAAACATCTTTTAGGCCGGCAAGGGGCGGGCAGGTCGGATAGTGGATGTCCTCCCACCTCTATCTGTCAACTCATTTGGGCCTCTTTCACCGCTTAACATCAGGCGGGAGGAGGCCATTTGCCAGGCCCTCCATAAAAAAACTGTTTAAGTACCTTGCCCGTATGTATTTACTTGGTAAGCCTTAAATAAATAAATATTGGTAATTCTAAGAAAAAAATATTTGTTTTTTATAAAATGGGTAAATCTTGCGACAAGCTTTTATATTTTATTAAAAACTAGCTGTGCCGGCGAACTACGTTTCGCCATAATAACGGCGAACTTACGTTTCGCCGTAATAAAAAATAGTTTACGACCTATTCTCAGATCTACTGAATATACACAAAACACTTCATAAAGATCGGTCAATGCGTTTCGGAGGAGTTCGGTAACAAACACTGTGACACGAGAATTTTATATATTAGATGTATCATGTAATAAATTAAAATTTATTTTCGTCTAATTAGGGCTTTAAAATAAAATCCTAGTGTGGGGCGACTTTTTTTAAAATCTTTTTACTATTATTTTATATTTTATCATTTTGTAACCGCATGGCCGCCGTTACGAAACTCGACCAAAGTACTCGTCATTACGAAACAAACGAGCCCAAAACTCGATGGACTTGTGTCGTTTTATTGCGGAGTTCCTATGGCCACCTCCCAGTTCCAGCATCACACCCTGGTTACCATATAAGATCAAAGTACTCGTCAATACGAATCAAACGAGCCTAAACTCGATGGGGTTGTGTCGTTTTATTGCGGAGTTCCTATGGCCACCTTCCAGCTCCAGCATCAGACCCTGGTTACCATATAGGACCAAAGTCCTCGTCATTACGAATCAAACGAGTCCAAACTCGATAGGGTTATGTCGTTTTATTGCGGAGGTCCTATGGCCACCTTCCAGCTCCAGCATCAGACCCTGGTTACCATATAGGATTAAAGTACTCGTCATAACGAATCAAACGAGCCCAAACTCGATAGGGTTATGTCGTTTTATTGCGGAGGTCCTATGGCCACATTCCAGCTCCAGCATCAGACCCTGGTTACCATATAGGACCAAAGTACTCGTCAATACGAATCAAATGAGCACAAACTCAATGGGGTTGTGTCGTTTTATTGCGGAGTTCCTATGGCCACCTTCCAGCTCCAGCATCAGACCCTGGTTACCATATAGAACCAAAGTCCTCGTCATTACGAATCAAACGAGCCCAAACACGATAGGGTTATGTCGTTTTATTGCGGAGGTCCTATGGCCACCTTCCAGCTCCAGCATCAGACCCTGGTTACCATATAGGACCAAAGTACTCGTCATTAGGAATCAAACGAGCCCAAACTCAATAGGGTTATGTCGTTTTATTGCGGAGGTCCTATGGCCACATTCCAGCTCAAGCATCAGACCCTGGTTACCATATAGGACCAAAGTACTCGTCAATACGAATCAAATGAGCACAATCTCAATGGGGTTGTGTCGTTTTATTGCGGAGTTCCTATGGCCACCTTCCAGCTCCAGCATCAGACCCTGGTTACCATATAGGACCAAAGTACTCGTCAATACGAATCAAATGAGCACAAACTCAATGGGGTTGTGTCGTTTTATTGCGGAGTTCCTATGACCACCTTCCAGCTCCATCATCAGACCCTGGTTACCATATAGAACCAAAGTCCTCGTCATTACGAATCAAACGAGCCCAAACACGATAGGGTTATGTCGTTTTATTGCGGAGGTCCTATGGCCACCTTCCAGCTCCAGCATCAGACCCTGGTTACCATATAGGACCAAAGTACTCGTCATTAGGAATCAAACGAGCCCAAACTCAATAGGGTTATGTCGTTTTATTGCGGAGGTCCTATGGCCACCTCCCAGCTCCAGCATCAGACCCTGGTTAACAAATAGGACCAAAGTACTCGTCAATATGAATCAAACGAGTCCAAACTCGATGGGGTTGCGTCGTTTTATTACGGAGTTCCTATGGCCACCGTCCAGTTCCTTCATCAGATCAGCTCCATGTTATCATAACATTGCATTGTCACGATATACATATTATTATGTGCAAAATTTCAGCCCCATCGAAAACCGAGAAGTGGTCAAATCTACATACATACATACAGTGCAAGCTAAACAAAAGCTTGTAAAAATAAAAGTTGATCAAACACATCCCTGTTTTTACTATAGTTTATATAACACAGTAAATAATAAACACCTATTAAATTCAAAATTAACATCTACGATATTTTGCTAGGCGGCCGTACCGATTGCGCGACCGAGTGCGCTTGTGTGCGTGAGCGACGCACACAGAGACTAGAGAAATTTACCTAAACTAGCTCGGGCTCGCACGGATGGTGGGCCCTTAATAAAAACCAATTTCAAAACACTTACTATGGAAAATAATTTTGGTTATTTTCCATAGTAAGTGTTTTGAATTACTAACAATCGTTTGATTTTTAAATTCAAATCGGCACCATCTTTTCTAACTGGTATCTTTCTCTTAACTTTCTAACGTTTATCTGTAAATCATCGTACACGTCATATATTGCTTGGCACATCTTTAAAGGAGGAATTCAGGTAAAGTTCAGGCTTATTTATCAAGAGAATCCCCGTGGCGAATTTAAAAAACAAAACTCGTTAAATAGTCAGTATAGCTGTTAGTACAGTACTTATGTTCATTTTTCCAAATGCTCTTTAATGCAGACACTGTTTATTATACTTAATCCCCGCCCAAACTGCCGGCCTCGCGTTCACATGTCGGCAACTCATAAAATTCAGCGCCCTAACAAAAAATAATTACTTTACCACACAGTCCTAAGTTAAATGTTCGTATAAACATTATCACATGTACCTAGTTATTTAAGGATGTTGTATGAATAAAAAATTTGGGTTTCATGCGCTTAAGCGCCCACGACATGCCTAAAAATTATTATTATTGTTTAGGTTAAAAGTGTAAAATATAGACGGACAGAAAAACAAAGAGAGTAACTTTCATTATAAATGTAAAATTAAATAAGGAGGCAGGGATTATATGTAAGTAACATTATTCTATAGTTATGTTATTGAAATTTTCATATGTAATTGACAAGAAATATGGACAGCTACGAGTAAATATTCTCACACACATAAATTGGATGTTATTGTATGTCCATAAGAATGCTTAGAGATACACTCGCCTTAACTTAAACAACTTTACTGGCAGCAGTTCTAACGGAATATTATCATAAAATGAATTTAAGCGTCTTGAATTTGTGATTGTGAGATTTTTAAGCAATAGGCTTTAATTTAAAGTACTCATTTCATATACAATCAGCGATGACTTGGAAAGTTGTGAAGATTTTTTGGAGTTATGACAACCTGTTTTTGGGGTTACGTGATCGTTGAGGAAACCTGGATTCGTCAGTATGACCTCGATTTTAAGCGAGAGTCAATGCGATATGTTGGATGCAGAATAAATAGCTAAAAGCCTCTTAAATAAAACACGTCTGCGTCCTAATTATTCGTTTCATTAGGCATACACTTTTAATAAAAAGAAACAATGTTGACAAGAAAAAATAACTTAATTTTAAATACATGCTTACATTAAAAATACAAAACAATTGATTGAACCCAATAAAACAATAAATACAGACCGACTTGTTCACCCAGCGATGACACCAAAGTTAAATACACATACATATAGGTATTAAATTAGCGTTGTCCATGCGCCTAATAGTTCTGATATTGTTCTGATTCTTTTTTATCAAATTTAAAAAACCGGCCAAGCGCGAGTCGGACTCTCCCATGAAGGGTTCCGTAGGATTTATGACGAATTAAAATTACTACTTCATTCCTACGTAAAGCCGGGGTGTGCGTTTTCGTCAGGGGCGATGTTTGTTGTCGCCGCCTTCGGGGCCTCGAGCATCGGGACCTGTCGTTACTATGGCTGCGCGTGGACCATGGGGGCCTTACCCGAATCTACGCGTGCCTTTACAGGTCCCATGCCAGTGAAATAGGGTCAGCTCAGCTTTTTGAGCACGTCCAAGAGGGGATTGACCGAGCGTTGGAGCAGTACCCATCTGCGGAGGTGGTGGTCCTTGGTGACTTCAATGCTCACCATAAAGAGTGGTTGAAGTCCCGGACCACTGACCTCCCTGGTAGGACTGTCTTTAACATGGCTTCGGCCTATGGCCTCTCTCAACTGGTCGTACAGCCCACCCGTATTCCAGATATAGAGAGCCATGAAGCCTCCCTGTTGGATCTTCTGCTGACTACACGACCAAGCGGATACAGGGTTGTGGTCGATGCTCCTCTTGGATCATCGGATCACTTGTCAGCAGACTGGGATGGACTCCGAGAATTCTTCGGATCCTACCCTTGGAAGCAGCTCTGCTTCGCCTCTGAAGATCCCGATACTTGCGCAGATTACGTCACTGAAACGGTGCTGATGGGAATGGAAACATTCATTCCCAACGCCAAAATACCTGTTGGCGGTCGCAGTCGTCCCTGGTATAACAATACCTGCAGGAAGACTGCCCACCTCAAGCAATCTGCGTACATCGCCTGGGAAAACGCCAGGAAAAGTCGGGATCCTGGTGTGACGGAGAAGAAGCGTCAGTACAACGCTGCTTCCAGATCCAACAGGAAGGCTATTGCTGAAGCCAAGGCGGAACACGTGGCCAGGGTTGGCGAGCGACTAGGAAGCTATCCCAGTGGGAGTCGTGCTTTTTGGTCGCTGGCTATTGTTTAAAGCTGCGCAACGTAATTTCTGACAGTCCAATCTCCCACCACTGCGTAGAGCTGATAGCAGCCTGGCCCACAGCGCAAAAGAGAAGGCCAATCTCCTGGTTGAACTCTTTGCCTCTAACTCGACAATGGACGATGGGGGAGCCACACCACCCACCATCTCTCGGTGTGAAAGTTCTCTGCCTGAAATCCGTATTACACAACGTGCGGTCAGGCGGGAGCTTATGCTCCTGAACGTCCATAAGTCGAGTGGGCCGGATGGCATCCCAGCAGTGGTGCTGAAGACGTGCACCCCTGAGCTGACCCCCGTACTAACGCGCCTTTACCGCCTTTCCTATCAGAACAATAGGGTTCCATCTTCGTGGAAGATTGCTCACGTCCACCCAATTCCCAAAAAGGGTGACCGATCCGACCCGTCAAAATACAGGCCAATAGCGATAACGTCCTTGCTCTCCAAGATTATGGAGCGGGTCATCAACTCCCGCCTCCTACGGTACCTAGAAGAACACCAGCTGATTAGCGACCGACAATACGGCTTCCGTCACGGCCGTTCAGCTGGTGACCTTTTAGTTTATCTGACCCACCGTTGGGCGGAAACCTTGGAGGGCAAAGGTGAGGCTCTCGCCGTTGGACTCGATATCGCTAAGGCGTTTGATAGGGTCTGGCATAGAGCTCTTCTCACGAAGTTACCATCATATGGAATCCCCGAGGGACTCTGCAAATGGATAGCCAGCTTCCTGGATGGTAGGAACATTAAGGTCGTCGTCGACGGCTGCTGCTCCGAAACCATGCCCATAAACGCTGGTGTTCCACAAGGTTCGGTGCTCTCCCCAACCCTGTTCATTCTGCATATCAATGACATGTTGTCAATTGAGAACATACATTGCTATGCAGATGACAGTACGGGTGATGCGCGGTATACCGACCACCAGAATGTCCCTCGGAGTTCGTTGCTCGAAGGCGGTTACAACTTGTGTCTGAAGTCGAAGACTCTCTAGGGCGAGTCTCCGAATGGGGTGCAAAGAACATGGTTAAGTTCAACTCCACGAAGACACAAGTGTGCGCATTCACTGCGAAGAAGGACCCATTTATCGTAGTGCCTCAGTTCCAGAGAGTTACTCTTCGTATGTCCTATGGTATTGGAATCCTCGGTGTGGAAATTTCTGCTAAAGTGCAGTTTGGGAGTCATTTGGAGGACAAAGCTAAATTGGCGAGCAAAAAGCTGGGCGTCCTGAACAGAGCCAAGCGGTACTTCACTCCAAGCCAGCGGCTAATGCTCTATAAAGCACAAATTCGGCCGCATATGGAGTACTGTTCGCACCTCTGGGCGGGAGTTCCCAAATATCAGCTCGACCCTCTTGACTCCCTGCAAAGGCGTGCATTCCGCATCGTCGGTGATCCCAATATCACGGCCTCAATGGAGACGCTGGAGCAAAGGAGAGACTTTGGCTCTCTCTGCGTGCTCTATCGGCTCTTTAACGCAGAGTGCTCTGAGGAACTGTTTGCAATGGTGCCCTCTTCACCTTTTTACCATCGCACCACCCGCCATCGCAGTAGAGTTCATCCATATTACCTGGAATCAATCTCGTCTAGTACAGTTCGGTTTCAGCGTTCATTCCTTCCACGTACGTGTAGGCTCTGGAACGAACTCCCAGCTGCGGTGTTTCCTGAGCACTACGATATGTCCTTCTTCAAACGAGGCTTAAGAAGAGCATTTATCCCCAGGTAGGCAGTGACAGAACTGTGCCCCTGGCATTGCAGATGTCCATGAGCGGTGGTTACCACTTAACATCAGGTGGGCCACTGGCTCGTCTGCCACCGTTAGCAATAAAAAAAAACTACTTTGAACGGTTACGAAGTTTGCATGGTTATGTACAAATATATATTTTTTTTAGTTTTATCATTCTCTTATTTTAGAAGTTACAGGACACACATTTTACCACTTTGGACGTGTCTCTCGCGCAAACTATTCAGTTTAGAAAAAAATGATATTAGAAACCTCAATATGATTTTTGAAGACCTATCCATAGATATGCCACAAGTATGGGTTTGATGAAAAAAAAATTTGAGTTTCAGTTCTATGTTAACCCCTAAAATTTATTGCTTTTTTCTATTTTTGTGTGAAAATCTTAATGCGGTTCACAGAATACATCTAGTTACCAAGTTTCAACAGTGTAGTTCTTATAGTTTCGGAGAAAAGTGGCTGTGACATACGGACCGACAGACAGACAGACATGACGAATCTATAAGGGTTCCGTTTTTTGCCATTTGGCTACGGAACCCTAAAAAGGAGTTAAGAGGATGCAGATATTCGGACAACAATGACAGTCAGATGAAGACGTCCGAAAGACAATTTGTAGAGAAATCGAGATAATGTAATTTTCACTGGTAAATAGGCTTTATATTCACGTTAAGTGAATTGCATTTCACTTGAAATTTGACATTGAAAAATAAAAAATATGAATCTATAATTACTTTTATACCTACATTAAGTACAAAATTAAAGTACAGATAAATAAAGTAACTTAATTAAGAATTAGTTTAAATGAAAGTAATTAGATATTCATATTATTAGGCCTCAAAGCCTTGATGATGGTTGAGACACTTTCATAAATAATATTGCCGCTTATTTTAATGTTGACAATGTTCCTTGAATTTTTTTTAATAAAGTAAGAATATTTTTTATTACGTAGAACTATCGGTCGTTGCTATCTTATTTGCTTCGAACGTAGTAAATTTTGACAGATCGATATTTTTCCAAAAACCTAGAGAAAAAAACGGATGAGAAAGCGAATAAATTTGTCATATATGAAAAAAGGTACGACCAAATGCACCTACTTCTTATGACTATAATGTTTCCTTACGGTTCATAAAAATATTTACCAATAATAATGGCCGAGCGTCGGTGGCGCAGTGGACTCGGCACTTGCCTTCCAATCGGGGGGTCGGGGTTCGAGACCCGCCATGTACCAATGTGTTTTTCGTTTCGAATTTCATATGTACATTTGTCTGACGCTCCTACGGCGAAGGAAAACATCGTGAGGCAACCTGCATACATCTGCGAAGAAATTCAATGATGTATGTGAAGTCGACCAATCCGCACTGGGCCAGCGTGGTTGACTAAGGCCTAATCACCCTAACATAGGGTAGGCTCGAGCCCCTCGGTGGGGACGTATATGGGCTGTGATGATGAATAATGGAAACGAACTATTCAAAGATGTCATTATTTTAGCAAAGGAAAACTCTGTACTCCTCTGCAATAGTGATCTCTCAAACAAATGCATGTGTTTACAAGCAGCAGTGCTTCATCATCACAGCTCATATATATCTCCACGGAAGGGCTCGATCCCACCCTATGTTAGGGTGATTAGGCCTTCACAAGTTGGCAACGTAAATACTGTCTTCAGGTCCTTGTTTTGCGAATCTTACGAGATCCACGTGTAATGTAGATGTGATATCATCACTATACAGTCTGTTGTAGAAAAGTAAAACAATTAGATTCTTTACATCATGTTACTTTAGAGTTAGTTAATAGAGACACTATAATAACCATATTTAATCTGAAGAATGTCACGGCAGTTTGTCGTGGGTTCCGTGGTGCTTAGTCTACTTTGTTCAACCATAACGCGGGCTTAGTTAGCCTCTGACGAAATTTTGCAAAATGTTCCGTCACATAATAAGGGTTCGTCGCTTATTTTGTTTTACGAGCAGTTAATTAAAACGTTGTCATACCTTTAAATTACCAAAACAGCTTTACTGTATTGAAGTTGGGTTACAATATACTTATCCGTTGTTTTAGTGCCGAATATGATAAGAGTCGCGCACGATATGAGAATGAGACATTAATAATGGTGTTATAACAAAACATGATCTAAACTTAGTCTTGGGTGAAATCTGATGCTCTTTTACTTGTAATAATGATAGTCAATAGAGACAACATCAGTTTTAAACTCAGATTAACCTTACAACATGTTTTGTCATAAGACGGTTAGAACTGTAGTTTATTTATTTCCGCTTATTTATTGTCACTTACCATCAGATAATGATCAATTGCTTAATGCTAGGACAGTTCATAATCTGACGTTTTGAAGAAAATTAAGTTTGAGAAGAAATTATGTAGAATTCTACTACATAAAAATACTGCACATTTTAAAAAGAAATATTTCGTTATTTAAACCATGTTAAACGATAGTTTTAAACAAGAATATTTAGTAAATCAACGAAAATATACTAAATAGTAATGTTTTTGTAAAAATGCAAGTCTTTGAATATTATACATAGATGGCATGACACTGTCATGGAACCCACCTTGTTTATTTATTTTTGTGTAAAAACATCGTGACAAGATATTGTATAGTTATTTTTTTTTGTTGTGAATCTGAAAATAAAGGATTTTTCATTTACTGCATAAAAAGGAATTTCGTCTGTATTAAAGCTTGCATCAAAAAGGCATCAAGAAGTTTTAAGGTATGTTATACTTATAAACTTCACAGTTTTTGTACATGAACCGTGCGAAACGACAATTGATTTTAAGCAATAGATCAAGGGCATTAATCGAATAATCAACCCCCGTGAAAAAATTGATTTCCTAAATGGGCTAGGAGATGCATACTTGAAGCAATAGAATTCAAATTCGCATTCAAAATCGTAAGATTCGAATACGAATTTCTAAATTGACTATTTTCGTATATTCATTCTGTGAATTCTGCAACGAGTGGTCCTTTCCATTTGTTTTTGATTTCTATTACTAGAGTTATAGAGCTATTAGTACGATACGTAACGTATACCGGGTGTAAGTGGCGTTGTCCCATTTCTTTTAACAGTGAGTTCAGACCAATGTTATTATTTGTTTACCGATTAAAGCGAAAAAAAGGAGTTTTAATTTTTATTAATGTTAAGCAATGTATGGCGCACCGGTATCATTTTTGTTCCGCTCACACCGAATGCGCTGACGTTCGATGACCCAAACAGCTGATTCCGCGCGCAGTATGATGGAAATGTAATACGATTTACATTGCGAAGTTTATTTTTTGTGTAATTATTGTGTATTTTTACAGAATATGGTTTGTAAACGTAAACGGTTATATACATGTATTACACCAGAAAATTTAGAAATAAAATCGTAAAATTTATGAATTTTCCGGGAGAAAATTTCAGTGACTTTCATTTAAGAGTCATTGTCTGAACTCACTGTTAAAAAAACGGAGTACCGTCATCTACACCCGATATGTATACGTTTTGTTTTATCTGCGATTCATCGCCGATTTTTTTATGTGTGTTATTGCGCACCGATTTTTATTTTCTGCGTGAAACGGTATCTAATATAGAATTTGTTCTTAAGAGGATTGTGAAGCTGTAAAATTTCATACAAAAAGCGATAACGCTTTTCTCCCACTAAACATAGTCCAATTTTCATAATTTTTGGAAATGTTGTAGATATAATGAAAATTTAGATTTGTACGTTTTGATTTTGAAGAAATATTGCTCAGAATATAAATTATTAGTATCTAAGTATCTATATTCTTTAAAATTGGGAACAGTAGAAAATAATTTAAAAATGCATCTTCTGGCTTTTAGACAAATTTGGTGTATTCTACTAAGTAGTTATATTTCAAAAGTTCTTTATGGAAATGTACACATGGAACTGGTGGATAGGTACAACCTCAAACATATCTCGTAATAGTAACAAATGAATTGATTTTCATAAATATTTTAGAAGATAAAAGATTTATTCTGAATCCCCGCTTGGGCTTCATTATTTTAAATTATTTTCGACATTTTTACGTGTCTTTTAATTTCTGCTATATAGACCCGTCACTATTCTTTCCGTAATATGTACAAACGCGGAAGTCCAAGAATACATCAATGTAGTTTGCTGTTCGCGAATCGGGCTGCTTTTTACAGCGATTAAAACAACCCTACTTCTTTTACTACGATTGTCTCATCTCAACAATAAAACGCTCACCTGCTGGGCTTAGACCTCCCTAGGAAAGGAGGAAACCAGTAAGCTCGACAACAACAACAATAAGCTCCGTTGGTCGACAGGGTGCGCCGAGTGCATGCCAGCCCCATTATTCACAATTGTCAGAAAACAATCGAATCACGTAATCCCTATACCTGTCATTTTTTATTGTGGTGCTTCAAAGCAAGATGGGACATGATTATCCAAATTAAATCAACGATCCGACAATTGTGAATAGGAGGGCAGCTTGGCTTGTAAACCGTCATGAGATGTTATTCCGAAACCCCTCCGCCCCTTACTTACTACTAGTACTACTACTTTTACTTACGAACTATTATTTTACCTAGTTTCCACAATGACAAGTGAGATACAAATCTGTTTTCGAATCGAATCGTGGTTGAGCCGCAAACGATCTCCGTTCAGTGTCAGGAAAACCGATAAATCATATCGCCGTTGAGTTCTCAAAACCACAACAATGACTTGCTGAGTGGTATAGACGGGGACTTATTAAAATTTTATGGTATACCATTATGAGATCAAATATTTGTTGTGAAAATTTGATTTTTATTGATTTAATTGCATGCGTATGTAGCTAATAAGTATAATGTACAATGGTTCGATGTTTATTGATATAATTTCACTGTCTATTAATGAAGTAAGTATAATATGCAAAAGGAACGGTTGCATATAGATAGAGCACGTTTTGCTTAATTTAGCATTTTCTTCATTTCTACGTTGAACTAAAATTGTATACCGAGATAAGTCACAAAAATTGAGTCTTAAATACACTCAAACAATGCCATTTTATCTACACATTTTAATCCTTTCATAGTTTCTCGATTTATATGAATCTATAATATATAAAGCTAGATTATTATCAAATAAGTGGGTATTAAGTAATTTTCACTCATTGGTCTGCTTCATGTTTTATGGGAAAGTTTCCCGTCAGGGTGACTATCGTCAACAGGTTAAAAGTTCTAGCGAAACTGACTTCCGAAAGCACGCTGTCGGCCGCGGCGAACAAAAATAACAAGACGAGTGGAGCTTGTAATAACATTCGCCCTAATATATGACTATTGTGACGGCTCAGCGCGCGCTAGATTTATGTACTACCGCGCGAACCGTCGCCTTATTATTTATTAATATTAATACCGGCTGTCCGCGGCTAAATAATTTTTCATTAGACACGCCGGGCAGCCCCTTTTTATGCGCAAGACATTAACAAGCTGTAAGCAAATCTTGTGATGGGTGAATTTTCTCATGAGCGTCGTCAGCTCGGAATTTATTTTCTTTTGCCTTTCTTTCGGCAATGTAAAACTCTTTGGTGCGTGTAATTTGAATAAACGGTTCTGGCGTAAGCTATTTTAAGGGGCATCTAAGTTTTTGATTAGGTTGTTTGGATCATATCGAAATATAAATAATAATTTACAATCTACGAGTATATCGTTTATGTGTCTACAATTTCTTTTAATCTATGCAATGTTTCTATAATTATACAAGTCTAATGGATTGGATATGTATCATTTAGTATTTTGAAGAAAATAATAAATTTATTATATAAGCACATAATAAATCAATAAATATATTTTATTTGTTTAAGTATGATCACATCTTGAACATAGGTAATAATTTTTGCTAGTAATTTTTTACTTAAGTTATATTAATTTTCTCATTGAATAATAATATCTTTTCATGTGAATGAAAACCTGCTCACGTTATCCCTATTCCAAAATCTTCCAATCCCACTAATTTCCATCCTCTTCCATCGAAAGTCCTAGAATGCTTGATTTCCTGCTTCACAATAACCTCCTAACCATCCATATTGGGGAGGATTATAAAAAATTATGTAATGCATCATTTTGTGACGGTGGCCATATTGGATTTGATTTTTGTTTTTAGTGTGATGTAGAGGTGGCGTTAATAGTTGAAAAAAATATTTTTTAAAAGTTAATAGTTGAATAAAATATCAGATAATTTTAATGGTTGAAAATATCAGTTAATATTTTTATTCAAATTCAATGTATTGATATTTTTATTAGTACCGTGGCTACAGAACATGAA
The DNA here is from genome assembly GCA_963935595.1 of Schoenobius gigantellus. Taxonomy (NCBI): domain Eukaryota; kingdom Metazoa; phylum Arthropoda; class Insecta; order Lepidoptera; family Crambidae; genus Schoenobius; species Schoenobius gigantellus. Next base: position 38,495,465 of record OZ012541.1, on the reverse strand, counting down.
GTGTTCTGGCCGTGGTGGTCAATATCTTTATTAGTTCGGTCTGTGATTGAAATTATTCATAATGATAATTTTATCAGTCGGTTACATTTATCTATAAGAATTAATATTAGACTCGCGTAATGTTTTTATTTAATAGGATTGAAAATATTTATCGAATATAGTGTTATTTTTTTATTAGTTTAATTTAACGGTTGATAAATATATTCAGTAACACTAGTGTGGTGTATTTAACAAGTCAAGTCCTTTCATTTGATTTACATATTAGGAGGAGTGTACAAAAATATGTAATCCGTCATTTTGTTGCGGCAACTATTTTGGAATTAAAAAAACCAGCCAAGTGCAAGTCGGACTCGCGCACCGAGGGTTCCGTACAAACCTGTAGGTATATAAGTAGGTAAAAGTTCACCCATATATTTTTATTATATGATGTAACTAAAAATTTACGGTTTTCGCAATTTTTCCTTTATGTGTGCTATAAGACATTACTTGGTACCAAATTTCAAGGTTCTGAGTTCTGTAGGTGTTGATTCCCTTGCGAGTGTCGAATTTTTGCGGAAATTTGCGGCTTTCACGGCTCTATCTTTTGACTGCGTTGGGTTAGAAGTCTGATTTTTCACAGCTCCAAGGGACAGTAGACCTGAGTATTTGCTATAAATTTCAGCTTGATACCTCCACGCGTTCCTGAGAAAAAGGGTCTTGACAGACAGACAGACGGACGGGCGGACAACAAAGTGATCCTATAAGAGTTCCGTTTTTTCCGTTCGACCCTAAAAAGTATTGTATTCTCCAAGTCAAGCCATTTGATTTAAAAATTTCAATCATGATCTCAGTATAGAGCAGAACTAAAATAGTTGCCCATCCGTCTCCAATGGGATATGGACATCCTATCCCTTACCAATAAAATCCTAGGTTATCCCAAGTGTCAAGAATATTTGCGTTACCGTTTTCACCACATACCTCTATCCTCTCGTCATGTACTTTCGTTTGTGTATAACAAACACCCACCCCACCTCATTCTTGTATCAAAATCTTCTTCCATATCTTTCCCTTGTGTGCTATTCAGTTGTGGAACAAGTTGCCGGTCAAAATTCGCAAGAACTTGACCGTGGACATTTTAAAAAGTAAACTAAGAGAACACTTTTGACTATTTGTGTAGCATGTTAAGTTCTTTATTAATTTTATATAAGTTTAAGGAAGGTTATATTGATGTCTAAAGTACCTATTTAACCTAAATATTTAAATATTGCTGCACTATTAACCCATTTCCACTCCTACAGTCTCATTACGCTTGCTAGGATTGGCTGATAGAGATCTGTTTTTAGTTGGATTGTATTTTATATCTGATTTGTGCTCTTTTTTCGAATTGTGGAATTGTGAATTTTCCAATGTTGATCAAATATTTTAATTAATTTACTACACCCGGTTCAAGCTCATAAAGATGACTACATTAATTACAGGTTTCTCCTCGTTTTGTCAGCTAAATTTGAAAGCTAAACTGACGTGCGATTAAACTCAGGCTGAACGTCTGGATGGGGGTAGATTTAAATTTGAATGCCCCGCGTAAGACATGAGTGATTGGCAGCCAAGCAATTGTCATATTAAGTGTCGTTGTAAACGACAATGCATACGAGATGAGGACTTGGCAGCCATGAATTATGTAACCTTCATATGGTACCAGCAGAACTCATTACTTGATTACTATGCAAAGGAACCCTTATCTTCTCGAGGAACGATGACTATAATAATAATAATATATTGTTTGATTGAACATACGCTTTGTATGTTAAATAATTACTAGATCTAAGGGATCGTGGTGATCAGTGACTGGCAGAATATGCCTTGGGCATTAGCTCCGCCTCTGTATCATCAATATTTGTACATAAAGTATAAATAAATAAATAAAACATATTTTTAATGGTCCTCATCGCCCTACAACTCTGTTTTTGAATATACTTTATTGCTTTTAATTTGCATGTATTTCTATAACCAGAATATAGCGTCACTTTATTTGGTACAACACCAAATAAGCTTAATCTTCCTGTCCTAATTACTAAAATTAACAAGATAACTTTTAATGATTGTCGGTGTGGAAAATTCAACGACAAATTGTTCTCGTTCCTTTTTTGCAGATAATTATTCTGAAAATGGGGATACTATTATTGCGAAAGCAAAAAAGGAAAATGTTTTGTTTATGTGCCCTTTTTTGTTTTCTTGTTGTTTTTATTTTTGATTCAAAGGCTATAAGGATCTGGCGTTACTAATTTTTGTTTTAAGATAATTTATTATTAGAAATTGACGATTGCTTTTTTTTCTAATTTGACGAAAACCCACAAATAATAGTCGTTTTCGCTTAAAAACGTCAATAGATTCGGTTCTCACAGTTTATTATTAAATCTATAATAGGTCCGCATTTCACATCTCATCAGTTGCTTGTACTCCTTTAAGGCTCTTTTACTTTTAATCTGGTCTCACCTCGAGATGTAAGGCCGGTGTTATACTATTTGTACTTTTTGGTATAATACGAAATATACGAAGATCAGAGACATGATTACATCATATTATGCACAACTCAAGTTTGTTATAACATTCAAAAATGACTTTACTCAACCTCTACGTTACAATGTAGGCTTTTTTCAAGGTTGTTGTCTATCACCAATAATATTCAACATCGTTATAAACATATTAATAGACAACTTATTAAGTCATGAAAAAAATGGGGATATAGGTTTAAATTCAACAACAAATTCACATGAGCGCTCCACATTCTCGCGAGAATCCGATTCGCATGTTCTCGCGTAGTTCTCGCGTAGTTCTCCAACTTTTGTCAGTTTTTTGGCGCGAGACAAAGGCGCGAGAACTATATTGAGAACCTTGTACCTTGGGGTTGGAAAAAATCATGATTTTTTAATAAAATCCAATTAATCATGATTTATTGAATAAATCCTAATTTATCACGATATTTTTGATTTTTTCGTTTTTATCGTTACTAATTTTAATAAGTAAGCAACTATTTTGCGAAAACGAAAGAGGAAGAGGAAAAATTAAATATTTACCCAGTTCTGAGGCAACTATTTGGAGCGATAGCCTCCTCAGCATCAGTGGAAAGTTTTTTTTTACATTTGGCATTGTTCACTCGAAATTACGTAACAAACTAAGGACCAAAAACCTGGAAAATTAGTTTTTTTAATCAAGAATTACAATAATGACACTGAAATATAAAATATCTGATTTACTCGGAATAGATATTCATAAAAATACATTTTTCTTCACAAAAATAAAGAATTTTGACCTAATCATTGATTTTGTGCCAACCCTGCCTTGTACCTTCTCGCGAGAATCTCGCGAGAAGTGTGTACCCAAGAAGTTCTTGCCGAGGTTCTCGCGTACTTCTCGCGTAGATTCTTGCCGAGACTCTCGCCGAGAATCTCGCGTGAATGTGGAGCGCTCAACAGAGTCAATATTGGCCTGCGCTGACGACCTTTTTTTTTCTCGCGGGGAAATGCGCAACCGCACCGTACCCACTGTTGGCTAGACGGCGAGCGTGTGTCACCCGGCAGAGTGCCAGGCCTAACCACTAAAACCCCTCGGTGTTCTCCCTGCCCTTTAGGGCGCATGTAGTAGGGTCCACAATGCGATTCACGCGTCCGGGCTAGCCCGATCAGTCGGTCGGGCTATTTATCGCCAAGGGGGGATTGTCTGAGAACACCAGGACAATCCCCAGTCGGAGAAGCCTTACGGCGGCGTGCACGGGAGCCGACCGTGCACGCAGGCTTCATGGCAGGGTCATCAGACAGGCATTGCTTGAGCGAATGCCCGTCTTCTGCTTATCCGTCTGCGGCGGAGGGGAGCGGCCTGAGGATCTACCTCCCGCTCCCTCTCCGCAGCCTCCTTCTGCGAGATGACATCTTCGCAGAAGGAGGCGACAGCCCCCCATTCCGCTTCGCCGCGGAGCATGGCCACGACCATGCTCGGCAACGAAAAGTCTCCGCCTCCCAGCGCAGCGTTAAGTTCGCTGCGCTGGCGTCGCCAAGCCGAGCACACCAACAGGGTGTGCTTGGCCGTGTCGTCGGGAGCGTCGCAGTGATGACACTGCGGCGTTTCCTCCCGACGTGCAACTCGGTACAGGTAGTGACCGAAGCAACCATGTCCGGTCAGTACCTGCACCATGCGGAATGAAAGGCTGCCCTGCCGGCGCCCAAACCCACTCCTCCAATACCGGACGGATCGCCTCGATCGTCCGGTGGCCGGCAGCTGGGAAGGCGAGTGCCTCACCCAACCGGCGCAGAGCCTCCCTCTGCGCCTGGGTACGAACTACCTCCAGCTCCTGTGGGGCAGATCGTCCCCTCCGTTCTCGGATGCCGATACACCTCCGACTGGACGCGTGCATTGACATCCCACGGCGTTTGACCCGCAAGTACGCAGGCCGCGCCGTGGCTAACCGTGCGATAAGCTCGCACGGCCCGGGCTGCTATGACCCTCTGCGGACGTCGCAGGAGGGCCACCGTTCGGGGGGAGAGGCACTCTGCCCATACCGGGGCTCCGTAGAGTGCCATTGACCGTATCACCCCATGATACAGTCGACGGCACGCCGATCCTGGCCCTTCCACATAAGGGAGGACCCGTCCGAGTGCAGCTGCGGCGGCACACAACCGTGGAGTGAGGAGCTTGAAGTGCTCCTCGAAGCTCCATCGGGGATCTAAAACCAGGCCGAGGCACTTAAAGTGTGCCTCGACCGGTATGCGGACCCCCTCCACTCGGACACGGAGCCCCGGTGGAATCCTGCGATGGGAGGCGTAGAACATCATGGCCCTCGTTTTGTCGAGAGCCACGTCCAGGCCCAGGAGGCGGATGCGTCGGACGACGAGTGAAGCGCCTACCGACGCAAGGTGGGCCGCCTCCTCCCCCGTATTTGCTTTCGCCGCGACAAGTGTGTCGTCGGCGAAGCAAACAACCTCCATTCGTGGAAGGAGGTTGCCTCGCAGGACCCAGTTGTATCCCAGGTTCCATAGTAGAGGACCTAGTACGGAACCCTGGGGTATACCCGCCGCCATTTCACACGAATGGACGCGACCATCCGGCCCCTCGTAGAGGATTGTCCTACCGTCCAGGTAATCCTCCACAAGGTTGCGGAGGTACGGAGGCACCCGGTGGAAGCGGAGTGCCTCCTTTATGCACTCGTGGGGCAGGCTGTTAAAAGCGTTGCGGATGTCCAGGACACCGCAACTACAACCTCCCCACGAGCCGTGGCCTCCTCAGTCCACCTCTTGAGGAGGGCCACCGCGTCCACCATGGACCGGCCGGTGCGGAAGCCGAACTGGTTGGCAGCCAAGTCCGGCCCCCGGTCCTCTAGGTGCTCGATAATCTGAGAAGCCAGGATTTTCTCTAGGAACTTCCCAGCCTCATCGAGCAGCACCACCGGCCGATACCCACCTGGGGAATCGGCGGGGCGACTCTCCTTCCTTAACAGGCAGAGCCTACCCGCCCTCCACCGACTGGGGAAGCGGCCCGAGGCGATGCTCAGATCCAGCACCGCCCGGAACCGCTCCTCAAGGTGTCTCAGGGCGAGGGCCAGAACCCTGGATGGGACACCGTCCGGTCCCGGCGCCTTCTTCTTGCGCCGGAGCCGTTCCCTCACCGTGTCGAATTCCACGTTCGACACGAGAGGGATGGCGGCAGCCACTTCCTCAGGAGGAGTGTCCGGGGGGTCCATTCTGGGGGCTGAAATGGACCAGGATTAGGGAACAGAGTTCCCAGCTCCCGGTCCAACAGCCCCCTGTCCATAGCGGAGGTGGGGGGAGCGCAAGCTTTGAACTTCCCCCTTATCATCCGGTGCGCTGACGACCTAGCAATAATAACAAGAAATCCAAAACAATGCCAGATACTACTACACGAAATAGACCAATTTTGTATGTAGACTAAGGGAATGAGAACGAAACCCTCCAAATATTACTGTCTGTGTCTGGGTAGACGAAATACAAAATTTACATCTTATGACCCGGGACATCTGATAGGAGGTCGGAGTATTTCCATGGTTGCCGAAACAGTACCTTTTAAGTTTCTTGGAAGAAAATAGATTACAAGGGACGCACACCGTCACTACAGGTAGTTGAACTGCCCATAAGTAATATAAAAAAGGCTTGGATATACGAAAACTATCTGACGTCGCGGCTGACTTGGTCTTTCCTTATATACTAATTTAATAAAACTCTTCTCTTGAAGATAGATACCAATGTCATTAAGATATTGAAGTCTTGGCTAGGTCTAGCGCATTCGGCTGATCCTTCGACACTATTTAGGGATCACAATAATTTCGGCTTAAAACTAAAACGACCATCAGAGCTCTATAAACACCTTAGAGTTACTAAAACACATATCTTAAGCAAATCCAAAGACGATACGGTTAAATCTCTCTCGAACAACGATAAAAGTTCCGATCTAGAGTCTAGAGAGAGGCTTCAATTCCTAAAAAAATTATGATAGGCGCGCAATCAAATCGATTAGGGTTAGGTTCGATCAATAAACCAGAAGACAAAGTAATACTGAAATCCTTTCTTCACCAAGATGAGAATGACAAATATAGGGTACATGCAATGAACTTGGAGATGCACAATGACTGGATAACTATCGGTGAATTCTGCATTCCTCCAGCTCTGAAGTGGAAAACTCTACTTTTGATTGGTCGCCTGTAATTCTGAAATTCTATCTTAACGCCTTCCAGATGACTCTCCCAGACCAATGTTATCTAACAAGATGGGGAATAGCCACAGAAAAACATGCTATACCTGTAGCGAAGCACCTGGAACAGCTAGGCATATACTGGTGGGATGCAGAGTTCTTTTAGAAAAGGGTCATTACTCGCGACGTCATGATAAGGTTTTGGGAATCATACGGGAAGCATTCAGTCAAGCGGTCGCAAGAGCCCAGAAAGGGATGACAACAACCACAAGCCTCATCCAATTCACCAAAGAGGGCTCTGAAACAAAACCAATAAATAAACCCTATTCGATCATAGGCTCGGCACCGGATTGGACCCTTGTGATGGATACGTATGACAAACAATACAAGTTTCCGTCTGACGTAACGATTACTGCATCCAGGCCAGACATTTTGCTTTACTCTCGGATACTAAAGCGCGTGCTACTCATCGAACTCACCGTGCCGTGGGAAAATAACATTCCCAAAGACCATACATTTAAATTGAATAGATACTACGATCTTACCAACAATATCACAAAAAACGGTTATCATGTTCACTTATATGTGGTAGAAGTAGGCGCGAGAGGTGTTCCGGCAAAATCCTTATACACATTGCTAAAAGATCTAGGCTTATCGAGAACGTCCGTGAGTTCAATATTAAACCGCGTAACAAAGGCGGCACTGACGGAATCGTATCAAAGATGGTTAAGCAGAGAGAGGAGCCGGAGTGGTGAAAGTGAATGTTGATGTATTGTAAAGTAGCTACCTAAACCTGCACCTGGGTCGTAAGCCCCAGGCACTGCTCTTGACTCTTTTCTCTGCAACGCGATGGACCCGGCACCCGCACGATGAATCCGTGGAATGCTAAGTTATCGTCTCTCTCTTATATCATATCCAACGGTATTTTGAGTATTATTCGTTTTATGTGTTTTACATGTTGTGTAGGTATATAAAAGGCACATATTAAAGATTATGAGTGCTTTTAAAGGGCAACATAAAAGTGAGAGTAAAATCGAAGTCAAACACCCACGTTGTAAACAATAATTGTGTCTACAATATAGTATGATTGATTATTTTATTTTAGACGAAACTGTACTAAGCAACAGCAGCAGTACTTCACTCCAAGCCAGCGGGTAATAAATCACAAATTCGGCCGCATATGGAGTACTACTCGCACCTCTGGGCAGGAGTTCCCAAATATCAGCTCGACTCTCTTGACAACTTGCAAAGGCGTGCATTCCGCATTGTCGGTGATCCCAATATCACGGCCTCAATGGAGACGCTAGAGCAAAGGAGAGACTGGTTCTCAAGTTCATCCATATTTCCTGGAACCGATCTCGTCAGTCCGGTTTCAACGTTCACTCCTTCCACGTACGTGTAGGCTCTGGAATGAACTCCCAGCTGCGGTGTTTCCTGAGCGCTACGATATGTGCTACTTCAAACGAGGTTAAGCCTCGTCGAAGAGCACTTCTCTCCAGGTAGGCAGTGACTGAACTGTGCCCCTGGCATTGCAGATGTCCATGAGCGGTGGTTACCACTTAACATCAGGAGGGCCACTGGCTCGTCTGCCACCGTTAGCAATAAAAAAATTTACAATTAAGTTAATAGTCCCCAATGATATGTGAAAAACCGATTAAAATTGAATTACTAAATTAAAAAATAAAATACAAAAAATACGAAAAATACCGTAAGTTATTGTATAATACCGATATAATACATGATCATTTGGTATTATACGGTATTTTTACATCTCTAGTCTCACCATTGTTGTTTCCGAGACAAACCCGAGACAAACAGAGAGATGGAATCAGAAGTCTATTGAGTACTAAGCAAACCACACAGATTTTTTTCGCGTCCATTTGTATTTGGATCTCAGATCTCCACGTTTGAAACTACATTATTTAGTTTTTTGTTGTGTATGAACTTGCTGTTATACCTAGTATTGTATTTTTCGACAATTGGTTATAAAAGAATAAATTGCCCCGTGATTAAATAATGAATGTAATTAAGTATCATTTTTATTTTTTCCTTAATTGTAAGTGAGAAAAAAGACTAGATTTTTTTTTATATTAAAAAGAAAACGTTTTGCTTGAACATTTATCTAAACAGGAAGAAATGGTGTGTGTGTGGGGGTGGGAGTTCGGGGTGACTTGAACCGCTTTTAAGAAAATAATTTGAAGATTTTAATGAAAGACGGGAGATGAGTTCCATCCATTCTATATATCCAAATGAGTACACGCATTTACCGCCAAAATTGCAACTCGCGCGTGCTGAGTACCACGCTATAGCGCGCTCGAGTTCGCGCGAAACGACTTTAAAGTTCCTTACAAACTTCTATCGGTTGAAGAGATGCGTTCAGAACTCAAGTGCACTCCGCATGCTTAGGAATCAACAACAATCTGACCGTTCAGTCAGAACATTACAGTAGGATTCGCTCTGACACACGATGTGATTATGAACGCTGCGGTTACAGAAAAACGTTTTATCCATGCTAATGGAGGTGCATGGAATAAAAAATAGATTGCGTTTGGGTACCATCACAAAACACAATGAAAGAGGTTGGAAAGGCCTTGTAATGCGCAACGTATGTGCGTCACGCGGGTATGCTCAAATGCGCATAGCTTTGACTTTACCATGTGATCACGCCGTTGCACGATCATAGAACGTAATGTTGTAAATTTCATCTGAAAAATATTTATAATGCTTTCTTGCTTATATCCTCATCATCATAACAGTTCCCATACGTCCCCACCGAAGGGTTCGAGCCTACCGTAAATTAGGGTGTCTAGGCCTTAGTCAACCACGCTGGTCCAGTGCTGCTGATTGGTCGACTTCACATACACCTTTGATATTCTTCGCAGATGTATGCATGTTGCCTCACGATGTTTTCCTTTACCGTAAGAGTGTCAGACAAATGTACATATTATGATATTCCAAAAACGAAAATGCATTGCTCTCTTTTGACTCCGAGGACCACAGTAACTCGCTCTACTCACGACAAAAACGCTTTGAAAGAAAGTGACGCGTTTGAAAACGCGTCACTTTCAATGTCAAAAAAACCTATGTTAAATCTTATTATACTTTATTGTATAATACAACTTCCATAATAATACAAAGGAAACATAATTTGCAAGGGCGAGCTTATCTCTAAATGAGATCCATTCCAGTCAATCCAAGTAGTAGTGTGAAAGGTTGAAAATTACAAGGTCTGATCGTACAAACTCTCTGGAGACCAATAAGGAATGCAAACCAAAAAAAAAATGCAACCGACCCGCTGAATGAACCTTATATATATATATATATATATATATATATTCTTTATTGCACATTTAAACATGCATTTGACAAACATACAGAAAGGACATGTACATAGGTGGACTTATCTTTAAAGGGGATCTCTTCCAGCCAACCCCACTGGGTGTTTAGAGAGAAAAAGATGATCGCGGGAAAGATAAAAAAGCAACAAATTCTTAAATAGTAGTACACAGACTAAAAAAACGGGAACCTACGGTAAACGAAGATTATGAATCTTCATGTATCGTTTAGTACCCGAGTGAATACACGCGTTCGTTGCAATAGCCCCTCAAGAGTGGTTAGCATCATCCGATACCGTCGGAAGTGTATCACGGATATAATGTTTACTTGAGTAGACCGCAAGGCGCGATGCGCGCGCGCACTCCTGTTAATATTATTATTTATTTTTACACTGGCGGCCGCCGCGCCGGCCCTAGTTTTTGTTAGACCACCCGAACACCAACATCGTTGACTTGTTTTACTAGATAAACAGCTACTAATTTTGATACTATTTTTAGTTAACATTCAGTTGTGAGGTATTGAATTTGAAAATATTTAGATAATATTTTAACTATTTATATACTATTAATAAATTTTTGTGCGTCTAGTTCTGGCCTAAAAAATTTTTTTGCAAAATTAAATTTTTAAAATGCTCGACTGATATTGTTGAAAGGACAATGTCGAAAATCGCCCCATAACCAACAAAGATTTGATTTACGTCATAATTATATGCATATTTTATAACACTCATAACAAATATACTATGTATTCAATGGACAAATCAAAAATATTATATATAAAAGTACTTTCAGTAAAAAAAAACAAATAAAGTAAAATATACGAATGGTTATTGTTACCATTGCGCGACTGAATAGAATTGAGTCGGTTTTATGTAGGTAGTGACAATTATATATTTGTATAAATTATTGTTTTTTATAACTTCTGTCACAATTTACAGCGTAAATTAAATTAAAACATACGTCAATTGACTATACTCACGCGCCATCGCTTGTAAGTTCGTTGTGTTTTTGACTTGCTTTATATTTCGAGATTTCTTGTTCTTACTACGTGGCTATAATAACGTTCTTTGATTGATTGCAATTATTATTATTTTAATAATTATATAGGCATTGGTCCAACGAAAGAAAGTGTTACTTCAACTAACCTCCTTTTTTTTTCATAATTATATAATTCGATTTAGAAGTTTGTCCGTAGTAATTGACGTGAACGTACAGAATTTACCAATGTCTAATTATACGAAAAGCATTTTTTCACTGCTGTTGGTATTGAGGCGAACAATGTATGGACGCAAAACAATGTCCTAAGTGAAACAGTAATTGAGTTCGAAAATGTTCATTCGCAATAGTAGAGTATGAATTAGATTGTAACTCCGTTGAACAATGGAAGCAGCAGACTGCGTGAAGATCGAAATCTCATCATCATCACTTCCAATACCTACGTTTATTGCTCATAAGTCTTCCTTTTTTGGGAATTGAGCCCTGTCTAGCCCGGCAACGGCTGGGGAGCGCTACAACTTATCCGTTTAACAGCAAACTGCACCGTTAGTCATCTCGAGTGGCTAAGGTTCCTTCAGGTGTTATTCGCAACTCTTGACTTCGAAAAAAGAGGGAAGATTTTTTTTACTGAGAAGTCACTTAATACGTCTGCTTATAATACATGCTTAATATTAGAGGCATAATTTACGCGGTTCGTTCCCAAAACTCCGCGCATTGTAATGCATATATTCTCTCTAATACATTACCTAGAGGTCGCTTGGCTCCTACGGATTTCCCAAGGCTTGTTACGATAGTTACGTTAACGTTACGTTAGGAAAATATACATAAACAATAATGTAAATATCTTCATAATCTATTTTCTAGTTTTTCATTCGCAAGGTTAAGTAACTACTGTTTTTATCTTGAACTAAAAACCTACTACAAAAATTCAAAACAAAGTTCATTTAGATGAAAAGACATCAGACATTTCCATACAAAGTTGGACTAAAAATACTACCGCGTGCAAGCTTGACACTAGTCTGAATCATGTGCTTATTTTACTATTGTACTGCTATATTCATCATTAAGATAATCATTGTTGAATTATCAAGAGAATTGTAATAAATAAGAGGGTGAGTTAAAAATATTAGTTACGACAATTCCCTTTCATCACTATTTAAAAAAAATGAAAAATGTAACGGAGTCCAACTGGTAGGTGTAGCTTCAGCTTTGTGATGCCCTAACTATCAGGACTTGGTGGCGCGGGCAGACCTTATTACAGAATGTCTGATATAGGTACCATATACGCTTATCTACGATCTCCAGCTATGTGCCTGATGTGGCATATAGTTTGATCATAGTTTAGTCTCGACGAAGTTATAAGTAACAGCTAGTTTTTTTCTATAATTGACATGATGTAGTGCACTCCAGCCCAGTGCTGCTCGCGTCATCCGTCACGCGGCCTATCGCCCCCCACAAAAAAGTCCCCCAACTTAGCCACTTGATTAATGTTTCAAAAAGTCCAATTAGAACATTCCCGTACGTTTTATTTGACTTGCCCGTATGCTACAGCTGTGCGGGGTAACTTGTACGGTTTTTTGTCAATTATTGAAGATTTCTTGCTTTTTGGCCATTTAGTTCATTTAATTGTTAATACTGAGTGTTTTTCGATGCGGGTGCAAGGTCGCAGTGATGAGAATGTATGATGAGTGAATATGTACAGTAACTATTATGTAATTTAAAACACTTAAATGTCGTACTGTGCCTCTCATAATGGCGTCCAAACTTCAATGTAAAGGTAACGAGTGTTATAATAAAAAGAATTCTTTTGAACGAAATGTCAAAAGACGTTCTTCAAACAACAAGACTAAAAGCCCTGTTGTTTGTTACAAATGTCGTGAGTCCAGGACATAAATTCATCAATGCTCATATAAAAGGGAGTTAAAAAACCAAATCGGCTCTCTGGAGGAAAACGATTCCTTAGCTCAAGAAGAATCGACATTGCTCACTGTGACCGAAAATAATGCTATGAAGTATGAACGGCGCGGTACCGTGACATACCTACAGTCATTAGAAGGGTTACCTATAAGGTTAAAAAAAAATTGACGAATTTCATATACCTAACCGACAACTTTTCGTTGCTAAAACGAACGGACGTCGTTCTGGCCTTTTTTACTTAGTCGAAGTCACGTGTGTAACTGTATCAGTTGTTATCGATTCATTCATTTCACCTAACGTATCGAAAAATTTGAGCACACTATTTCCATTCCCTATAACCTTGGCTGTTACTCAGCCTCTTGGGCATCGTAACAGATTCCCCGCCTCAAAAAAGGACTTATTATTTATTTTTACTTTTCAAAGATCAAGGTGCTTATTAGAACCCACACTGAAAAAAATGGTAGCTTATCAAGTTGAAATTTTGCTGGTTTGAGTAAAATATAATAAAATTAATCATCAACATTTTTAAAGCTACAAACCACAAATGATTATGAAAATCAATTTGAAATGATTGAACGCTTAATAAGTAAAACATATTCAAAACAATAAACTTTCTTATTTAATTTTGGTGACGTCACCTTTGTAAACAATTATAATTGTTAATTCTAATAAGATAAAATGATTAAAATCTTTCAGGCATTGCGACTTGCCAAAAAAGTGATCAAGTACTTCATAAAATCTACAAAAATCATAGTGACCAACTAACTATACTTTATTACTGTAATCATGCACCTTTGTGCGCTCGTATTTAGCATGTCGTAGTTGCATGAATGAAGTAGACATGGGCTGGATTAGCTAATTTCCGTACCTAATCCACCTGTTCCTAATATTTTCAAACACCTAATCCAAATACCTGTTCCTAATATTTATTCAGTTCCACCATAAATATTCGGAATAGGGAATGTATTAGTTTAGTACTTGTAATAGGTCCTAATATTTATTAGGTACCGGCATAAATATTCGGAATAGGGAATGTATTAGTATCGTAATAGGTCTTAATATTTATTCAGTATTGGCATAAATATTCGGATTAGGGAATGTATAGGAATAGTAATAGGTCCTAATATTTGATTTCATTCTTGATTCAAGTTTAATATTTTTTACCGTTTTTTTTTTGTGAATATATTACGTGATTACTCCGCCCATTGTGGACCGATTTTCAAAATTCTTTTTGTGTTCGATAGAGTATAGTCCTGGGGTGGTTCCATTGTCACCAAAGTCAGGATCTGATGATGGGATCCCAGGAAAATCGAGGGAATCCCTTAAATTTCATAGGTACGTCCAACGTGTTTCATGTTTTTTTCGAAGCTATTCAGGTATTTGCGTCTGGTAGTCATGAAATGAGCTGATGATGGAAGGATCCTTGACTTTTAGGAGTTAGAGGTTAGTTTTTAAATACAATAGGCACGTTTTGATGCTAAATTGCATTCTTTCAAGTTACTTCGGTGAGCTGGTATTAAATTTACAAAAAACAAAAAAAATGTGTTATAAAAAAATAAAACCGACTTCAAAAAGACTTCAATTTGGCAGCGACTTCATAATAAAAAGGTGATGGTGTGCATTCTAATATAATTTTTTACGAATTTTATTTTTTTGTATTTTGTAAAAAGATTTTATGATTTTGTTAAACTGAACAAGAGATTCGCTGTATTTTCTAAGCAAAAAATAGTTATGGTATTTTATCCTAGATGACGTTTGAAATTTAATAATTAGACGTAAAGTGTAGTTTTGTTTACAGGACCTATAGTTTGACAGATTGATACTTCACGATTAACAAACATGGTATACGAATACCTAATCCTAGGTGGCATGGATTAGGTACGTACTGGTAACGAAAAATACCTAATCCACGTACCTAATCACATATTTATGCCTCAAGTCTAGAATGAAGGTAACAAATTCTTGATACATATTTTTTTCAGTGCAAAGTTCGTTCTTTTTAATATAAAAGAAACATAATGTACTAAGATTTTATTAATTATTTGTTCTCTAAATTTACGATAACTTTTGTGTGTTTAGCGGACGAACGGCTCGCCCCCAAAACGGCTTGTTTACCATCACAATAGTACTTTTATGAAAAAAACGTTAGATGTTTGAAAAAAATATCGAACTCACGGAAGCCAATCAAAGTTGCGTATTATACGGTTAGAAGACCTCAAACGCTTTATCTTTCAACGACGAAAATACGATCACCTAAATGATATTTGCGAGCATTAGCTTTTTTGGCGTGCGCGTGTCGTCACAAAACGATCGATCTGACTTTTCAGAGCTCTGTTGATTCGTTTTTCCGAACGAAAACACTTCCATTTAAGTTATCGGCTTGCGACGACACATTTAACATCGAACAAATTAAATATAAGATTACACTTACGATCCCGAAAGTAGAGCGTGCTCTTTGTAGGCACATCATCGTTTTTCGTATTTCAATATTATGAGTAGTAACATTCACTCGAGATCGAAGGAGGTATGAGAATTTAATATCAATATTTACGCGGACACAAATGCGTCGATAGATTCAAGAGACATGCAATATTTATATGAAATCTCGTATTGACAACAATTTGACGAGAGAAAATTGAAAACAAATCATTAACGCGTATAGGTATTATATATTAATATTTGATATAGCGTCACTAATATTTTATTCTTAGACTAGCTGTGCCCGCGAACTACGTTTCGCCATCAAAATACTTAACACAGTGTTTAGTTTTTTCCTCCATTTTATTCCATAATGATTCAACTTTAGAAGCCTTTAGCCTTTCTTGAGCATCGGCCATTTCGAAATTAGGACAATTTTCGTAGGTTCGTAATGCTCTTTTTCTAACAGTCCACAAAATTAAATACATTACATATTTCTATAAGCACTTAGTATTATTATTGTTTTAGAGACATTATTGATATTAATAAATTCTTCTTCAGTAGAAAGAACTACACAGTTGCAAGAATAATCTTTATCGTATTCATGTTTCGAATTAAAATAAACAATTGTTAATAAATTAGAACTGTATACGAATACGAATAAAGTTTAGATTTTATAATGGGTGTTGGTAACACCAACAAAATATATTTTTTGGATATGACAACTTGGCCAATTTTGACTGGTCGTACAGTAAGCTCCTTATCAAGCTTTACTGTTTGACCTTTGAACCGTTCTTATGTCGCTCGTAATACTGGCGGTTTTCGTAGAGCATGAACTGTACAAATACGTTTTCCGTATTCGATATCCGATCACGGAATACAGACACGGAGTTTCGTGAACGTAGCGCAGACGTTCGTTTCTTCTCATTCGGGATTTCTACCATTCTACCTAAAAGTACGTACAGAACGTGTTCCGTTCGTAATAAAAACGAACGTGTGCGGCAGTCAATGAGTATTTTGTATAGATTTGATGCATTCGGATGCCCGCATTCAGAAAACGAATGTGAAAAAACGTATTTATGCGGTTAGCCTTAAAATGTATTGAGACTTCCGTTTTTGTAACGTGTACTGTGCGATATAGTGTTGCTGGCATAGTTCAGTTAGCAAACTCGCCGTGATGACTAAAATCCAACACACAAACTTGGAGTTATCATTAGTTAATTCACGATCGTTGCATTATCAAAGGTCTCGAAGGACACTAAACACAGGTAACATCTAACATCGAACATCCAATAGGCCCCGAAGCGGTTCTCAAACTTTTTTGGTGACGGTACCCTTTTGGAAAGCGTAATACTTGACGGAACCCTAAAATAAAACAATAGTTTTTAAAAGTGTATTCTTTATTAATAAGCATAATGAAAGTACGACCAGAGAGGGTGTTTTGATTTTTCTAAATTATTGCGGAACCCCTTATAGGGGTAGTGTGGAGCCCTAGGGTTCCGCGGAACACACTTAGAGCATGGCTGCTCTAGGTACCCTTCAGGGCCTACTTTCATTTAATACCCCTAAGCAACTGTTATCCGTCTTTTTTGAGCAGCGGCCATATTGAATTTTATGCTATTTTCCTAGGTTCATAGTGCTCTACTCTTCAAGGCCTTTCATTTGATACCTATATTGCTAGGTTTGGAAACGAACTTTTAGCCACCTTTTTTGAGCGGTGGCCATGTCGAATTTACGTCAATATTGCTAGGTCCATAGTGCTCTACTCTTGAAGACCTTTCATTTGATACCTATATTGCTAGATTAGAAAACGAACATTTATCCACCTTTATTGAGCGGCGGCCATGTTGAATTTATTTATGTGTTGCTAGGTTCATAGTGCTCTACTCATCCAGGCCTTTCATTTGGTACCCACATTGCTCGGTTTGAAAACGAACATTTATCCTTTTTTTGAGCGGCGGCCATGTTGAATTTAGGTAGATTTTCGTAGGTACCTAATGCTCTACTCTTCAAGGCCTTTCATTTGATACCCGTATTGCTAGGTTTGGAAACTAACTTTTATCCACCTTTTTTGAGTGGCGGCCATGTTGAATTTATGTTAATGTTGCTAGGTTCATAGTGCTCTACTCATCAAGACCTTTCATTTGAGACCCATATTGCTGGGTTTGGAAACGATATTTTATCCTTTTTTTTTGAGCGGCGGCCATGTTAAGTTTAGGTCGATTTTGCTAGGTTCCTAATGCTCTACTCTGCAAGGCCTTTCATTTGATACCCATATTGCTAGGTTTGGAAACGAACTTTTATCTATCTTTTTTGAGCGGCGGCCATGTTGAATTTATGTCAATGTTGCTAGGTTCATAGTGCTCTGCCTGGCACTCTGCCGGGAGAGCCCCACACACGCTCGCCGTCTAGCCAACGGCGGGTACGGTGCGGTTACGCATTTCCCCCCGAGAAAAAAAAAGAAAAAAAAAAAAAAAAGGTTCATAGTGCTCTACTTATCAAAGCCTTTTATTTGATACCCATATTGCTGGGTTTGAAAACGAACTTTTATCCATTTTTTGAGCGGCGGCCATGTTTAATTTAGGGCAATTTTCCTTAGTTCATAATGCTCTACTCTTTTAGGCCTTTCAGTTGATACCCATATTGCTAGGTTTGGAAACGAACTATTATTCTTCTTTTTAGAGCGGCGGCTATGTTGAATTTATGTCAATGTTGCTAGGTTCATAGTGCTCTACTCATCAGGGCCTTTCATTTGACACCCATATTGCTGGGTTTGAAAACGAACTTTTATCCTTTTTTTTTTGAGCGGCGGCCATTTTGAATTTAGATCGATTTTCCTAGGTACCTAATGCTCTACTCTTCAAGGCCTTTCATTTGATACCCATATTGCTAGGCTTGGAAACTAACTTTTATCCACCTTTTTTGAGCGGCGGCCATGTTAAATTTATGTCAATGTTGCTAGGTTCATAGTGCTCTACTCTTCAAGGCCTTTCATTTGATACCCATATTGCTAGGTTTGGAAACTAACTTTCATCCACCTTTTTTGAGCGGCGGCCATGTTGAATTTATGTCAATGTTGCTAGGTTCATAGTGCTCTACTCATCAATGCCTTTCATTTGATACCCATATTGCTAGGTTTGGAAACTAACTTTTATCCACCTTTTTTGAGCGGCGGCCATGTTGAATTTATGTCAATGTTGCTAGGTTCATAGTGCTCTACTCATCAATGCCTTTCATTTGATACCCATATTGCTGGGTTTGGAAACGAACTTTTATCCGTTTTATTTGAGCGGCAGCCATGTTGAATTTAGGGCGATTTTCCTATGTTCATAGTGCTCTACTCATCAAGGCCTTTCATTTGATATGCATATCGCTGGGTTTGGAAACGAACTTTATCGGCAGTCATGTAAAAATTAAGTCAACGTGGCTAGGTTCAATGTGTTCTACTCTTTAGGTTCTTCCTTCGATATCCATGTTCCACCTTTCAAAATACCTTGAAAAGAGTATCTCCATTTTTCAACATTTCAAATATTTCAAAAATTGTACCGATTTTGTGAAAATTTGTCAAGAATTAAACCAATCTACAAATTTTATGGTCATTCGATAAGTATTATCATAAAAAAATGCTTTATACATTGGTTGTATGTATTGATTTTTGTTGCCTTACCACCACGGTACGACATAAGAAAAAGACAATTTGGTTGGCGAAATCCAGTTGGGCACAGCCCAGTTAACAGAAAATATTAAATTTTATTTGTACTATGTGAAACACTTCATTCTTGCCTTAATTTTCGAAATCCAATTACTTAAGAGCAGGCTGTATGGCATAGTTCCATTGCCTTTCCTTCGTGGAAGAAAATACCTTCTCTCTGTACTATGTGACAGACTTGTCAAAATAATTTCACGTGCGCCATGTTGTTTTTCTACCTAAAGCCAATTCGAAAATTTTATATGGTATTTTTTCACTAAAAATAAAAAGTGAATTTAAACAAACGAAATTATGCCTAAATGTTCTTCCGGAAAATTATAAGCATTGTGTTGTAAGCCATATCAAATTCTGTCCAGTAGTTTCGGAGATCTTTCCGGACAAACAGACAAACAAACAAACAAACAAACAAACAAACAAACAAACCAACAAACAAACAATTTTTTTAAAAACTATTCTATCGTGTTCTGCTAATGATTTTAAGGCGAACTGTGTATTTTTTTTCTTAATATTTCGCAATTACAGATTTTTGTACCCCTACGATTTTATTATATATATATAGAGAGATTAAAAGAAAATAGAGAGTTATTGTTTTATAGTTAATTTACAAGGAGCGATATGATTCCTGGATAAAGTTCTATTTGACCGTTGTGTTGTTATATGAATAAAAAAATAGTAACACAACGTGAATAAAAATATGCAAAAGTGAAGAGTATGTTGGTCCACCACGCTGGCCAAGTGCTGATTGATCGAGAAAATTTATGTTGTTCCTCGTGGTCCCACTACTAACTAAATTATGACGTGTACGTATGTAGGTACTGCAAACTCAATAGATAGCAATTTACAAGACTTAATTTTTTTTAATTTATCGACTGACAAGTCATCTTATTCGATCCTATTTAATTGCAGCTTCATCAAAGAGCGTCCGAATCGTAAATATCAAATTTCGGATTTGACTCAAATCAACTTTTGAAATTGTTCTATATTTTAATTGTGTTGCCTGAATCAGCTTTCTCACAGTGATTCCAATAGCACACGAGTGATTCAAGTATTAGAGTCCTGAGCGACGCGAGTCATTTATGGCCCTCGGTATAAATCCGTTTTATTCATGAGTTGCATACTATACTTTATACCATTACGAGAAAAAGAAAGATATAAGCGAAAATAGACATTTAATATCGAGTATGTTTTGTGCAAGTAGGTTTGTACAGCATTGAGATAGAGGTCGAATATATTGGTGTGTTCTAAATTCAAACACCAAAATAGTGATTAAAAGTGCTTTTTACAAGCTTTTATTTAACTTGCAATGTAAGTAAGTATGTAAGTATGTATGTTCGGGTGGAATCTTGCAACTCAATTTTGAAGCAGATATCTTTAACCGATTGAACTGAAATTTTGTATACACGTTTAGTTTAGATGACAATGCATGGTTAACTGTGTGACGTCATTCTAAATCCAAGATGGCGGTATACCCAAGATGGCGGACTAAATATTTTTAATGCACCCCTACAATATGGGTATCAAATAAAAGGTCTTGCTACGAGTAACTCGAAAAATAATGTGACGTCACTATTAATCCAATATGGCGGACTTCTAAAGCTTGAAAATCAATTTTGAAGTAGATATCTTTAACCGATTGAGCTGAAATTTTGTATACACACACAGTTTGGATGAAAATGCATAAATAACTGTGTGACGTCATTCTAAATCCAAGATGGCGGCATACCCAAGATGGTGGACCAATTATGTTAAATGCACTCCTACAATATGGGTATCAAATAAAAGGCCTTGCTAAGAATAACTTGAAAAAATTAAGTGGTGTCACGATTAATCCAATATGGCGTACTTCTAATGGCAAAAACTCAAATTTGAAGTAAAAATAAAATTTATCTGACAAAAGATAGATTATAAGATAGTAGATATCTTTAACCGATTGAGCTGAAATTCTGTGAGTATAGACGTTCCGGCAAACGACCTTGCAACAATGATGCGTTGAATTAGATGAACAGACTAAGAAACGTGTTTAGTGATATCTAAAAAGTAAATAAAATCTTGTAAAAATAAATTTAATGTAAAAAAACCTTTTTAAAAACAAGCTTTTATTTAAATGCGCTAAAAAGAAAAAATAAACTTTTACACTAAAACTTTTACTTAATAACGTTATTTCACATTTAACATAATTTATATCACATAAAAGCTTGTCGCGAGATTTACTTTTGTAGATAAACAAGTAAATTAAATAATTTACACATAAGTAAATCTCGCGACAATCTTTTATGTCATATAAATTGTGTTAAATGTGAAATAACGTTATAAGTAAAAGTTTTAGTGTAAGAGTTTATTTTTTCTTTTTAGCACATTTAAATAAAAGCTTGTTTTTAAAAAGGTTTTTTTACATTTTTATTCACTGTTTTCAGTGAATAAAATAAACTTTTTAGAGGGGAAATGGTATAAAGTATATTTTTGCGTTCTGCGTGCGTATATTTTTAGAATTTCCTCTCTTTCGATTATACTCACAGTCACTCAAGTGAAGAGAGAAAAAATAACCTTTCTTCTTAGCACACCAAGCATTTTTGATTCGTAACGTATGCGACGCGGCACTAACAGTGAAAACAATGGGGACAAAATCATGTGCCTCGATTCACACAGTTGTCGATCCCCATTTAAATAGTTAATTAACAATTCCCATTAGATGACACGAGTAGAAATATCAAACAGTGGTTAATTGGATTCCTCGCTAGAAATCTACATATGCACATACTGTTTAGCACACTTTCAAAATACTTTAGAATTTAGAAACTAACTTCATCTACAATCGTTTGCGTAAATACAGTTTTGTATTATATTTCATCTAGTGTTCTTTGTGTACTCGTATGTTACCTAATACAATTCGGTCTCCCGAGGTGAAACTATTATCACCACTCGGGATCTGGTGACGGGATCTCTGGTAAATAGGGGGAATTTCTTAAATTTCATAAGCATACCCAACATGTATTTTCTGAAGCTATTCAGGTATTTGCGTCCAGTATTCATCATCTTAAAGATTCTTCCACTAATTGTTAAGGAGTAGGTATATAGCAAAACTTCCGATAAAAAATGTCGGTAGTTGGTACTAACTACGCAGGCCAATGGTGCACCACCCGCCCTCCCTCAATCGCATGCGACAAGGAAGGATTGAGGGAGGGCGGGCGGTGCACCATTGGCCTGCATAGTTATAGTACCAACTACCGACATTTTTTATCGGAAGTTTTGCTATATACCTACTCCTTAACAATTAGTAATGGACTTCCGAAAAATAACGCCTGCGACACCATCAATTCTTCCACCATACTGAGTTGATGATGGATTCCTAACTTTGAGGGTTCAGACTTAAAGGTTAGTTCATTGAATATGGCACGTAACCACGTATTGACTCTTTGTTGTATTTTATGTTCTTCGGTGAGCTGGTATTAAATTCACTAAAGAAATTAAGAAATAATATATTTAAAAAAAATCAACTACAACAACACTAAAAAGCTAAAAATTATAAGTATATGAATATATGTTATATGTACTTTATTTACTGACTAGCTGTGCCCGCGAACTACGTTTCGCCATCAAAACACTTAACACAGTGTTTAGTTTTTTCCTCCATTTTATTCCATAATGATTCAACTTTATTCTGCCTTTCTTGAGCATCGGCCATTTCGAAATTAGGACAATTTTCGTAGGTTCGTAATGCTCTTTTTCTAACAGTCCACAAAATTAAATACATTACATATTACTATAAACACTAAGTATAATTATCGTTTTAGAGATATTATTGATATTAATAAATTCTTCTTTAGTAGAAAGAACTACACAGTTGCAAGAATAATCTTTATCGTATTCATGTTTCGAATTAAAATAAACAATTGTTAATAAATTAGAACTGTATACGAATAAAGTTTAGATTTTATAGTGGGTGTTGGTAACACCAACAAAATATATTTTTTGGATATGACAACTTGGCCAATTTTGACTGGTCGTACAGCAAGCTCCTTGTCAAGCTATACTGTTTGACCTTTGAACCATTCTTATGTCGCTCGTAATACTGGCGGTTTTCGTAAAGTTAATGTATAGCATAAATGGGGGGGTTACTGTACAAATACGTTTTCCGTATTCGATATCCGATCACGGAATACAGACATGGAGTTTCGTAAACGTAGCGCAGACGTTCGTTTCTTCTCATTCGGGATTTCTACCATTCTACCTAAACGTACGTACAGAACGTGTTCCGTTCGTAATAAAAACGAACGTGTGCGGCAGCATTGTGCGGCAGTCAATGAGTATTTTGTATAGATTTGATGCATTCGGATGCCCGCATTCAGAAAACGAATGCGAAAAACGTATTTATGCGGTTAGCCTTAAAATGTATTGAGACTTCCGTTTTTGTAATGTGTACTGTGCGATATAGTGTTGCTGGCATAGTTCGGTTAGCAAACTCGCCGTGATGACTAACATCCAACACACAAACTTGGAGTTATCGTTAGTTAGTTCACGATCGTTGCATTATCCCGGTCTCGAAGGACACTAAACACAGGTAACATCTAACATCGAACATCCAATAGGCCCCGAAGCGGTTCTCAAACTTTTTTGGTAACAGAACCCTTTTGGAAAGCGAAATACTTGACGGAACCCTAAAATAAAACAATAGTTTTTAAAAGTGTATTCTTTATTTATAAGCATAATAAAAGTACGTCCAGCGAGGGTGTTTTGATTGAGAAAAATCAAAACACCCTCGCTGGTATTGTGGAGCCCTAGGGTTCCGCGGAACACACTTAGAGCATGGCTGCTCTAGGTACCCTTCAGGGCCTACTTTCATTTAATACCCCTATTGCTGGGTTTGAAAAGCAACTGTTATCCGTCTTTTTTGAGCGGCGGCCATGTTGAATTTACGTCAATGTTGCTACGTTCATAGTGCTCTACTGATCAAGGCCTTTCATTTGATACCCATATTGCTGGGCTTAGAAACGAACTTTTATCAGTTTTTTTTGAGCAGCGGCCATATTGAATTTTGTGCTATTTTCCTAGGTTCATAGTGCTCTACTCTTCAAGGCCTTTCATTTGATACCTATATTGCTAGGTTTGGAAACGAACTTTTATCCACCTTTTTTGAGCGGTGGCCATGTCGAATTTACGTCAATATTGCTAGGTCCATAGTGCTCTACTCTTGAAGACCTTTCATTTGATACCTATATTGCTAGATTAGAAAACGAACTTTTATCCACCTTTATTGAGCGGCGGCCATGTTGAATTTATTTATGTGTTGCTAGGTTCATAGTGCTCTACTCATCAAGGCCTTTCATTTGAGACCCATATTGCTGGGTTTGGAAACGAACTATTATCCATTTTTTGAGCGGCGGCCATGTTGAATTTATAGCAATTTTGCTAGGTTCCTAATGCTCTACTCTTCAAGGCCTTTCATTTGATACCCATATTGCTACGTTTGGAAACGAACTTTTATCTATCTTTTTTGAGCGGCGGCCATGTTGAATTTATAGCAATTTTGCTAGGTTCCTAATGCTCTACTCTTCAAGGCCTTTCATTTGATACCCATATTGCTACGTTTGGAAACGAACTTTTATCTATCTTTTTTGAGCGGCGGCCATGTTGAATTTATGTCAATGTTGCTAGGTTCATAGTGCTCTACTTATCAAAGCCTTTTATTTGATACCCATATTGCTGGGTTTGAAAACGAACTTTTATAAATTTTTTGAGCGGCGGCCATGTTTAATTTAGGGCAATTTTCTTTAGTTCATAATGCTCTACTCTTTTAGGCCTTTCAGTTGATACCCATATTGCTAGGTTTGGAAACGAACTATTATTTTTCTTTAAGAGCGGCGGCTATGTTGAATTTATGTCAATGTTGCTAGGTTCATAGTGCTCTACTCATCAGGGCCTTTCATTTGATACCCATATTGCTGGGTTTGAAAACGAACTTTTATCCTTTTTTTTTGAGCGGCGGCCATGTTGAATTTATGTCAATGTTGCTAGGTTCATAGTGCTCTACTCTTCAAGGCCTTTTATTTGATACCCATATTGCTAGGTTTGGAAACTAACTTTATTCCACCTTTTTTGAGCGGCGGCCATGTTGAATTTATGTCAATGTTGCTAGGTTCATAGTGCTCTACTCATCAATGCCTTTCATTTGATACCCATATTGCTAGGTTTGGAAACTAACTTTTATCCACCTTTTTTGAGCGGCGACCATGTTGAATTTATGTCAATGTTGCTAGGTTCATAGTGCTCTACTCATCAATGCCTTTCATTTGATACCCATATTGCTGGGTTTGGAAACGAACTTTTATCCGTTTTATTTGAGCGGCGGCCATGTTGAATTTAGGGCGATTTTCCTATGTTCATAGTGCTCTACTCATCAAGGCCTTTCATTTGATATGCATATCGCGGGGTTTGGAAACGAACTTTATCGGCAGTCATGTCACATTAAGTCAGCGTGGCTAGGTTCAATGTGTTCTACTCTTTAGGTTCTTCGTTCGATATCCATGTTCTTGGGTGGATCCAAAAAAATGTGATCCGTCATTTTAGACATTAGGATCAAGAGTCCCGTCCCGTCCCTCTACGCGTAACCCAGAACATTGCAGTCAGATATTTTTTTTTATTATCAATATTAATCTATTACTTTTAATAGTTTTAAATAGATGAAAGAGTTTGATTCCTTAGTCCTAATGTAAAAACATATAACACCTTTCAAAATACCTTAAAAAGAGTATCTTCATTTTTCAACATTTCAAATATTTCAAAAATTGTACCGATTTTGTGAAAATTAGTCAAGAATTAAACCAATCTACAAATTTTATGGTCACTCGATAAGTATTATCATAAAAAATGCTTTATACATTGGTTGTATGGCTTGATCTTTTTGCCTTACCACCACGGTACGACATAAGAAAAAGACAATTAATTTGGTTGGCGAAATCCAGTTGGGCACAGCCATTAACAGAAAATATTTAATTTTATTTTTATGTACTATGTGAAACACTTCATTCCTGCCTTTCAATTTTCGAAATCCAATTACTTAGGATCAGGCTGTATGGCGTAGTTCCATTGCCTTTCCTTCGTGGAAGAAAATACCTTCTCTCTGTACTATGTGACAGACTTGTCAAAATAATTTCACGTGCGCCATGTTGTTTCTACTTAGAGCCAATTCGAAAATTTTATATGGTATTTTTTCACTAAAAATAAAAAGTGAATTTAAACAAACGAAATTATGCCTAAATGTTCTTCCGGAAAATTCTAAGCATTGTGGTGTAAGCCATTTCAAATTCTGTCCAGTAGTTTCGGAGATCTTTCCGGACAAACAGACAAACAAACAAACAAACAAACAAACAAACAAACAAACAAACCAACAAACAAACAATTTTTTTAAAAACTATTCTATCGTGTTCTGCTAATGATTTTAAGGCGACCTGTGTATTTTTTTTCTTAATATTTCGCAATTACAGATTTTTGTACCCCTACGATTTTATTATATATAGAGATTGTTTTCCCAAAAAAAACCACACAATATCACATTTTCTATTAAAATCTGAAAGATACAAATTTAGTAAGTTTGAATTTAAATTTGGCACCGACTTATCTTATTTTTATAATATTTGAATATTAAAAAAATAAGATAATTCGGAATCAATCAATTCAATCATCATCACCACAGCTCATGTACCCAAGTTAGGGTGTCTAGGCCTTAGTCAACCACGCCGGCCCAGTGCGGATTGGTCGATTTTAATTTAATCAAACCAAATCACAATAATCTTTATTCAAATATGAGTTATAAAAAGCTCTTTTAGATCGTCTATTTTTTACCTACCATCCATTCAGCACGTCTTTTTCATACTCTTTAAGCTTATTAGAAGAAAAATCAGCAACATCGTGAAACTTTGTTGTAGAAAGCTATACATTTCGGCATAAAAAGTCCTGTACTTTTTGAAACCTTGACGTTGGAGCGGTAAAATTATTTTTATTTCATGTGTTTGATTGATAAACTTGAAAATTTGTAACATTTTCAAAATTTTAGTAATAAGCAAAGAACATTGGGCATTTTACTATGGGACATTTACCCACGGCGAACAAAAATAAAAAAATAAAATTTGATTAAATGTATAGGTTATTACATTTAGATTTCTAGATTATAATAGAATAGGTCGCATATTTGTGGGTCGTGGGATTAACATGAAAATGACCATAAAAGTATAAAAAAATATTAAGAATAGTATTTTTTTACTTGTTTTCTTGCAAAATCAAAAAGATATAATGGTAAGATCAAGGAAAACATATTTTTTATTATGCTGCATCCAAACACAAGGCACATGATAACAATAGTTAAACAGCAGGCCTATTCTGTAACTTCAGTTGCTAACTAGAACTGTCATTTTTGAAAGGAACTTAACATCTATTACTGCTATCATGAACGCTGCCGTAACACGTAACATCACTAAATCGTAATGGATATAAAGTTTTTTTTCATTAAGATATATATTTAAATTTTTAAATTGATTGAGTTGCGCAACTCACCTTAGATTAGGAGTAAAAAGTAGTCGTAAGTCTTAATTAATAACTTAAAATAGATCAAAACGAGAAGATTACATGAAAAGGGCACGGACCACGAGTCTGTGGAGTGTTAAAGTAGTAAAAAAAAATGGTTTTTTTTTCAAAAATGACAGTTCTAGTTACCAATCGTAGTTAGCGAATAGGCCTGCAGATCACACAACGGATGACGAAGTGACAGCTTTTCGCGCGCGGTCGTCGCGTCAGTCAATTTGTTTCAATCAACGGAAAACTTTTTTCGATGCATTCCGTTACACTATTGTTTTTTTTTTTACATACGACAGGGAAGCTCTGGGCCTTCATCTCACCTGATGGTAAGTGAAGATGTGGCCGAAGAAGCGAGCTACACCTGGACTTCTCAATAACTGAGGAACTGGCTTTCGTACCTCTAATTGTCGGAACACAAATATGCTATTAGCATTGTTATTATGTCAAAAAACTTAGATAAGACGGCGCTAGCTAGACAGGCGGGCTTAGAAGCACTACCATCGACCAAACTGAGCAGAAAAAATTCTGCCCCCATGGATTGGATTGGATGGAATTGAACGTCAGATCTCCCGATCTTAGTCTTTGTCTTAAAAGTAACGTAAAAGTAACATTATGAGTCTTGCAATATGGAGGTAACATGAAAGGGTCAAACAAAAGTAGCGTAATATGTTACAAAAGTAATATTCTGGCCACGCTGATGTCAACTGGCGCAAGCGCACGCGACATAACCCATTTTACGAGACTATGCGAGAGCGAGGGACAGAGGAAGAGGGAGTGAGACGAACAAAACATTCCGACCGCATTACAGGTTTTTTTTATAGTGAGCCTAGCAAATGATTAAAGATATTATTCAGATGGTAAATACCACGGAGTGATATTTTAATTTGCTGGGTGGTCATTTTTATTCAAATTCTAGCTACGCTCGCAGCTTCACCCGCGTTATTTTTGTTTTCCTGTGGGAATTTTATAAAAAATATATATATTTTCCCTTGGAAAAATAATTTTGCAGCCTATGTTTATCAGGAATAATATAGGCTTCTATAAATGTGAAAGAATTTTTCAAATCGGTCCAGTAGTTTCGGAGCCTATTCAATAGGCTAGATGACAAAAAATTTTTCTTTGCTTTAATAGAAGCTCATTCATATAATAAACTGAAAGAAAAAATCGGTTTTCGAATAACTAAAAAAACAACCAAGATATAAGGTATTAAAGATTTTTCTCCATCTCTTTCTAGCAAAACGGCAATTTACATGGAGTTTATATGGCCGTACTAAACGATGACGTCACGATTGATGTCGGATCTCTCTGTCAAATCGCTTCCAAATTAACAACTTAAAATGCTTGTATCTAATGTATTTCTAAGCCGATTTTAATTCTAATTTCACAGGATTGTATCTTTTTCTGCGGTATTTTAATATTTTATGAGGAGATGTAAAAATTAGAAATCAGTCATCATCCCTATACAAACAAACAATCAAATCTTTCCTCTTTACGAGTTGTATAGAAAAATCAATAAAATACTCGTATTATATAACACTGATTATTTTTCGTTCCCCATTGATCTGAATTGAAGTAACTACAGATAATGTCAGCTGGATAAAAGCAGCAGGATCTAAAAGTATTTTGGTTTTTGTTCGCGACTTTTCAAAAACCGGGTAATTAGTGCCCAATGTTCTTTTAATAACAGTTTCAGCAATTTGTGCCATTTACAAAGCAATTTTACAAAAATCAATAGTTTTTCCTTAATAAATTTTATAATTTTTAATGTATTAAATTTGATGTAATTAATGTAATTTAATTTGTAATGTAAGCATTCAATATCGTTAAAGAAAATAAATCTCTATCTTTGATACTCATTTAAGATAGAGAAAAAAAAAACAAAAATGGCCGTTTTTAACCGACTTCAAAAAAGGAGGAGGTTATCAATTCGGTTGTGTTTTTTTTATGTTTGTTACCTCATAACTCCGTCATTTTTAAACCGATTTCCAAAATTCTTTTTGTATTCGATAGAGTATACTGCACGGGTGGTCCCATGGTCACCAAATTCAGGATCTGATGATTGGATCCCATAGAAAATAGAGGAAAACACTAATTTAAAATTTATTAAATTAGGGTTTCTTTAACTGAAAAGATTTCATTTACTAAAAAGTTAAAAATAATTTTTTGTTTTACAAAAAATAAAACCGACTTCAAAAACACTAAAAACTTTAAAATAATATAAGAATAGGTACAGACAACATCACACTTCTATATTGAAGTCGGTGACAAATTTTAACACTTTCTAGGAGATCATCGTTTGGCGCCGACTTCAATATAGAAGTGTGATGTTGTATGTACCTATTCTTATATTATTTTTAAGTTCTTAATGTTTTTGAAGTCGGTTTTATTTTTTGTAATTTTTTTTTTTTGCTTATACTTATACAATAAAAAAACGAATCGAATAGAAACAATGTTAATAACATTATGCCGTTCCGACAATTATCGTCACTTACGATCGGGTGAGGTGAAGGCAGAGAGCTAAGGCAATCATAAGTAATAAAATGATTTTTTTTTATGTAAGTACTTGTATTTCAATTTTCACGATACGTGCATAGCTAATTAATGACCTGGATTGTCGTTTGTTTTAGATTGTGCCGTACGATGATCCGGTGCTTGGAGTGTATCAAGGATTGGTTGCGTGGCGGTGAGCAGTAAGGTCGCGATGTCGGTGCCCGGCGTGCTGCTGCTGGCTGCCATGCTCCTGTGCAGAGGTAAGTACAGTTAGACAACAGCCATCAACATGATAATATCATAGAATGTATTTTTTAAACGCATGCAATCCACAGGACAACTGGAGACGCGATATAAAATTATAATATACTTCTAGACAGACCGCAAGCGATCTACTCTCAACCTCGTAGTTATTGCAAAAACCTGGATCCTCAAACCTCATGACCTTACCCAAAACAAATAACCAGTGTTGTTTTTTCCAATATAATATTTTTGTTGTTTGTTTGCGAGCAATAAAACATTATTGTATATTCTAAATCTGTCATTACACAGATGTTTGTTTCGTTCATAAACAATATTTACTAATTTATCCACGCGTAAGTCGCCGCCACGTCGAATAGACATCATTGTACACTTATATTATGCACGCCGCGGGCTAGCTTAGTGATGGAAACTGAAAATATCAGCGGTTATTCAATTATGTAAAAAGTTGGCTGATGCACGTTATGTGGTAACCATGCTTCCATGATGTTAACTTCAACATAATTTTGGACAGGCTCCAACTCCAATTTGCAGATTAAAGAAGGCCGTGTGCTATTGACGCACTGGCACTAGCTGAATTATACACAGGTTCTTCCGCCTGCCACTTTGTGTGACTTTTAACGTAGACACACACGTAGTTCCAAAAGCAACGAATACCGAAAGCCTTTTCATATAATCTTCGCAGACTACGCTAAAGCATTTGACAGCTTAAATCCCAACTACATCTGGTCAACCCTAAAGCGGCTAGTAGTAGACAGTAACTACATCAAGATCATCAGAAAAAATTACAATATAAGCGAGGGCAGTATAAAACATGAAACGACAGGAAAGCCATTCCCCGTTGAAAGAGGTGTCAGACAAGAAGACCCACTGTCTCCTAACTTGTTTACAGCCGTGCTGGAGAATATCTTCAAAACTCTAGACTGGGATGGATATGGTCTTAATATAAATGGTTGCCGTCTCAATCATCTAAGATTTGCGGACGATCTTATCCTGCTCGAAGAGGACCCAAGTAAAATACAAATGATGGTACAGTCTTTAGCCAACAATGCTCTTGTTGGCTAAAGACTGTACCATCATTTGTATTTTATTTGTATTTGTAGAAAGTAGGTCTTCAAATGAATATAGCAAAAATAAAACTGATGACCAACTCAACAGAGGTCGACATAGTACTGGACGGTAATAAGCTTGAGTCGCCCTATAGACCAAATGTCAAAAGAAATAAACAAGAGGGTTGCTAGTGGCTGGAGAAAATACTGGTCATTAAAGGAAATAATGAAAATCAAAGATTTAAGCATGACTATAAAAAGGCGAACCTTCAATACCTATATACTCCTCTATATCACATATGGAAGCGAGACGTGTTCCCTCACTCAGAAACACAGAGAAAAACTAGTCAAGTGTCAACTGGCAATGGAGAGAAGTATGTTGGCAATAAAACTTAAAGATAGAATTGCCTTAACTGACATAAGGAACAAAACCAAAGTTACCAACATACTAACTCGAATTGATCAATTAAAATGGCGTTGGACAGGTCACATGTTACGATGCAAAACAGACAAATGGAGTAAACAGGTGTGTTATCTGGTATCCAAGAGATGGAAGCAGACAACGGGGGCGTCTAACTAGAAGCTGGGAAGACGACTTCCGCCTAGCCTTAGGACCTTACTGGTCCAGAGTTGCAACAGACAGAATGCAATGGAAACAGTTGGAGGAGGCCTATGCCAGAAGACACACCGAACTGAGGGACATCTTATAACAATATAAATCATGTACATTAATATATTTAACACATATTTTCAGTTTGGAATAAAGGACTATTATATATTATATCATTTCTGTAACTTTTACCTTTACAAAAACAGCATGCAACACAATAAGATCAAGTAAAAAGCATTTTTGGAAAATTCTAGTCTCTAAGGAGGGTGAAAGTGGGGGCTAACATCAGAGTGAAAGTTTGTTTTGTTTGAGTATTGCACTTAAACTTCTTAAAGTTGTTAACAGTACTTTCTTTGAAAGCTTCAGCGTTATAGTCTGGATTGTTTTTATTCAATATACAATTCCCAGTTTCGTATACGTACGGCCAAGTGACATACTACCAGAGCTTATTTTTTTTTATAATATTATTAGATTAGAGGTTATCTGTGTTATTAGGATAAAGCAGGCTAACTGTAATACCTACTTGTTGACTTTTGCTATATAAGGCGTTGAAAATTATCGCTATCCGATGAAGCCTTAACAACCGCAAGGTCAAAGGCAAATAGGGAGTTTAGTCGGGAAGAGTTCGACATAGCCTGCCTCCTCCTATGATTGCTCAAAACGATATTAAAACCGCACTGCGAGGAGAGCGAGATGGTGCTATACGCAGCAAGAGCTGTGTCTCTTTTTCATTATTGTTTTAACTTAACCATAAGCGACCATGGTACGGCCTTGTACGGCCAGCCGTGCAGGTATCCATGAGGATTGCCCATCTCTTCCCCCGCATGGGATTGAAAAAAAAATCTCTGGTCAAAGCCCAGTTTGCACAGAGACCTTCGCGGTCGTGCGGTACTGTTTCCTATAATCGATGTGATTTGGTTAGATTCATGTTTGGGCATGTCGGTACTTATACAACAACAATTGTGATATGAAACCCTTTGGCTTAAAATATTTGCAATTGTAAATCATTTAACTCAGTGTATGACTGAATTTTATTTTTTAACAACTATTGCTTCTAATTTCTAATAGGTAGTCTTTGCAATCAGAATTTAACTTTGCGGTTAGGTAATTTAAATCAACTGATGTATTAGTTATCAAATATGTCCTAGTTTGCACGACAGGCGTCTGAAACGTGAATGTTTGGCTTCAGATGTATCGCGGCGATGACAGCAATGAATTGGGGCCGCTATGTTTGCCTGACATTTCGAGTACGGCTTGCAGTCCTCGCACTATGCCTACATAGACAAGTGCCCAAGTGTTTGTATAGTTCCGGGCTTTTCTGTGTACTCAATAAAAAGCCGAACTAATGAGGAAATTTTTAAATTTTTCCCATAGGAAACCTAGTCTTTTTTGTTGTTTATTAACATTACTGCCATTTTAAGAATTCTATCTATCTAAGGATTTGGTTTCTAGCAATAGGTATTTGATATTAACTTCATACAAAATAAGTCATCGCTTTAATAATATAATTTCAATTATTATATGCCAATTTTGGTTGCTCCACCGTCCCGTCCCTAGGGTTATACAAAACCTATAACTAGACTCGATACCATGACACTAATTCCGTGTGTGTGCTTGGAATAATCTGCATACCTGAAAGTGCTGTGAAACTGTCCAAAACAGAGGAAAGAAGTTAAAATCTGCAACCTGACCTGAGGTATTTACTTGAGCTTTAAACTTAACGTGCCACCCTCCTAAACACGTGCTTTTTGGTGCTACGAATATTTATAAGCGACATGTCGATTGCACAATAATACTCAGTTAATATGTTTACTGCTAAAAAAGCTGCTGATTTTCCAACTACTCACCAATTCGTAACAAACAATTCGCTAGCAAAGCCGCCATTGTTTCGGCAGAGTGGCGATTTAGATGACTTCTTCACGTTCTTAACGTAAGGCTGCAGACTATTAAAACTTTGGAAAGAAAACAAGATATGAAGGGAGTAATGGACTAGGTTGGTTCCTTGTCTAGAAAGTACTCTCATACCCTGACTTATTCCCGGTTTAAAGGTTACCAGTGTATTGCGCACATCAAAACGTATCTTGCCCCTACAAACTCCAGGCGTTTATAAAGTCGGCTTCGTATATAGGCCAAACGATACGGACTATTCCTAAAAGGGTCAAAGAACACATTGCCGCTGTAAAAACCCACAAACAACTAATTCAGCGATCACAGAACATCTTCTCGAAGCAGACACTAATCACTGGGTTGAGTTTCACATTCCGCAAGTCCTTCCACAGATCGCCACGTTTACGCAAGAGTTGTGCGTGAAGCGATTGAAATCAAGAAACACGACAATTTCAATCGTGAAGACGGTTTCAAATTATCAGCGACATGGAATCAAGTGATAAAAATTACGCAGATGAGAAGTCGCCAGAATAGGGACTCGTCGGCCGGTTTACAGAATACGGACACAGTTGTAGTGTGTGACGGTAGCAGAAGAAACATCTTGTGGGTGGATGAATATAAATCTACCACATACGGAGTGAAGGCATCGCCGTTCTGCAGTCCGCCTGTGACCACGGTCGGTGTAACGCGGCTAAAACGTCAGACATTTAAAGAGGTAATCTATTTGCCATAATTCCAGTTTTTTACTCATGTTAATCATGCAACGCGAAAGATTAAAAGTGATTATTAAGGTATTATAATATTGAAATCAAATGCCGATCATGTCATGCCGATTGATAGCTACTTCTTATTCTGCAGATATAAATATAAAAAATGACATACTTATACTAGATAAAAATACAATAAAATACAGAAATTTTACTTTGCCACCCAGTGTATGACACTTTTAGCTTATTACAGTAAAATTTATTTATTCGTATTTTTAATCTCAGTAAGTTTTGTGTACCTACTCTAGATTATATATTTTTAATTAATTTTTCATTTCGATTTTCTAGTGGAACCGGCTTTCCACTGCGATGGTTTTTACAATTGTGTACAATTTCTTTTTGAATGTATAATTGAAGGTTTAATAGGCATCTAGAACTGGAGCATTCATTAAAATATCATGCTGTTTGCACAGCAGTTAGAATCCTCTTTTATGATAACTATTCTGTGGAGTATTGTTCGCTTTTATCTCTAAATGTTGAGATATTCCAACTAAATATGAAAGAAAAGATTTCTATAAAATGCTCTAGTCTAGAGCAAAGTTTCTAAGGTGCTAGTGTGCAGGCTAACGTTTTCCGGCGACTAACGAAGTGTCCTACAACCCTGCATTTTATGCAAGCCTGGCTTACGTTTCGTTTGTCCAGACAGAATCGGAGGTAAAATGTTTGATTGTCATTTGTTTGCTGCTACAGTCTACCTAGCCTGTGAGCTTAGTCAGCTGGTCAGCTCTTTTTGCATACGTGTACATAAAAAAATTATGCAAATCTTGTGTTTTGTGACATATTTATTCTCAAGGTATAATATTTTTCAGGCAGCTAACGTATGCTCGCTGACTACATTCCAATAGCCAATAAGTGGTTGTATAGAGTTATGCTTATTCTTTAAATAAATCCTCTATGTAAAAAATCGTTGCTCTATTTTTTTAGTGAAAGAAAGAAATTTGTGTTTTTAAAAAGTACAGCATATCCAGGCATTCTTTAGTTGTTAATTGGCATTTCTGCTTTTGGCACAATCTCTTGCTGCTCTGAGTGGCTGCTAATGACGATCAATTAATTAAGCGCGGGTTAACACAGGACAGCACTCTTAGGAAGTTTAAAATATAGAAATTAGATTCGCACGTTCCTCCCTTCCCTTTCCAATTTTTCTTTCTAGCGGCAAAATATCCACTGACTCCGCTTTTATTGAAATTGGCCTCTTCGTCGCCGGAGGAAGGAATTAAAATCACATTAGGAAATCCCGTTGCCGCCAACTTTGCCAGTCTCTGCGTCGACTCGCGGTGTATCGGAATAAATGGCCCAACTTCTTTTATTTATACAGTCTACTGAATATTTATGTTTTTCTCTCTTAATTTTACATCCCCCGTCACTTGAAATACAAGTAGAGGGAAACTTAGCATTGCTTCTCCTGAAGAATTACTTACAGCAGAAAAGTTTCGCTTGAATTTTGATTGAGCGAGTTTATAATTAAGCCAGTTTTAACGAAAATGTTTTTTCACATTGATCCAACGAAATGTTCAGCGCGGGTACTTTTGTCAAATTTCGTGAAGTTACATTTTGATTGCGTCTTTGTGACTGTTCTTCATTTCGAGTACGTAATTATACTTAATGCAAAATTATCCTGAAAGATAGGTTCTTGATTGTTATTTTTGTATATTTTTATTCTCTTACATGGATTGAGGGTCTAACAAATTTAGTCTTTTTGTTTAAAGTGCCTAACACTTTAAACAAAGGCAAATTTTGACATAATAATAACGATAATAATAATCGGGCGCGTGGGTAGTGGAGTCGCAGTGTGGACCTTACCTGGCGTGCCCATAAGGGCAGGGCCTTATGGGCAGAACACCGAGGAGTTTTAGTGGGTAGGCCTGGTACTCTGTCGGGAGATTCCCACACACGCTCGCCGTCTAGCCAACGGCGGGTACGGTGCGGTTACGCATTTCCCCCGAGAAAAAAAAGGACGATAATATTTTTTTAACATGTAGTCTTCCCAGCTACTGTCGCATAAATTACACGTAGTTACTGTGCGATTTACAAATATATAACCCCCCCCCCCCCCCCCCCCCCAAAGACTCCAATATAAGTACGCTGCCATCTTGTGATATGAGATGTCAAGTCACCACAGTACCTAGGTAATTTCTCTGCCTATCTTACTATTAAAACCGGAACACATCAATGCAAGCATTGCTAAATGGCGGCAAAAATGGTAGTATTGATCGCCCTCTGGTAAAATACATAGTAATTGCAGAGTCATGATGACTAAAATAAAATGAGAAAATAAAAAAATTGAAAGCTCACGACGACTTAACTTGTTCTCAAGATAAATGGGAACATCCGATTGCGCACACGCACACAAAAACGCAACCTCTTAACCGGGTTTGGCTATGTTCCGTTCCGTTCGTGGGTAATTAAACATGACATATTTTGTGGTTTACTCCTACAGTATCTTAAATTTCTCGTAACTACCATATTTAATATTGATTGCCATAAGAAGTCAGAATACTGAGCACTAAAAAGAGTTGTGTTCAAGACGAATCAAGACGAATCACTGACGTAAAAAATATTTAACATAAAATAAAAACCGATTTCAAAAACACTGAAAAGTTAAATTAAAAATAATATAAGAATAGGTACAGACAACATCACACTTCTACATTTATATTGAAGTCGTTACCAAACTATGATCTCCTAGAATGTGTAAACATTTGTCACCGACTTTAATATAGAAGTGTGATGTTGTCTGTACCTATTCTTATATTATTTTTAACTTTTCAGTGTTTTTGAAGTCGCTTTTAATTTTTTGTAAAATATTTTTTATTTTTAACTTTTTAGTGAATGAAATCTTTTTTGTGAAAGAAACGATGAAAGATGATCATTTTTTTTTTCAATACACACCCGCAGCACGGCTTATCTTCAGTACATTATGTTCGGATTTCAAATTTCTATTGAAGTATTGTCTCTTTGCAGTTATGGGCCACAGAAAAAAAGTAAACATTTGAAATTAAAACGTAAAGCGAATTGGCGCCAATAATTTAAATCTTGTACGACAGTCATTTTGTACATCATATTACAAAGAGCCTTTTTCGTATTTTGTTGAAGTTTTCAAGCAATACTTTCTTGGACTGTGTGTTAAAGCTGGATTTAACAAATGATGAACGATTTGACTTGATGGAGGCATATTTTATCAATGGGAGGAGTGCCACCCGCGCTTTGGTATGGTACAGAAATAAATATCCTCAACACCCACTATTAAGCGTTTTAGAAAAATAGTTAACAACCTTAAACAAGGAGGTAGTTACATCAAAACTAAACTAATAAAGCCACGTGTTTGTAATGAAGATTTAGAAATTGCTATTTTAACCTATTTTGAGTCCTTCCCCACTGATTCCACTCGCAATGCAGCTAAAAACATTCAAGTATCTCAAGCTACCATATGTAAAGTTCTAAAAAAATACAATTATGAATGTTACCGTTCCGGACGCATTGTGCAACAGTTACATACAGGAGATAACTTAAGATGTCTTGAATTTTGCAACTGGTTAGATCAGAAAATTAACAATGATCGTCATTTTTTAAACATGATTTTGTTCTCGGATGATACGAATTATTCGAATAACGGTATGTATAACCGAAAAAATGAACATTTTTGGTCACATACAAATCCATTACGGATAACTGAAGTGCATCGCCAAGTGCGTTTTTCATTTTATTGTTGGTGCGGTATTTTGAAGGACAGAGTATTTTATTTCAAAATTTATGATGGAAAATTGACCTCGTTTAAATATGTCGAAATTTTAAATGAACTGTTTGAAGAGTTGGATAATATGCCTTTAGCCCAGACAAACCAATTATTCTTTCAACAAGATGGAGCCCCAGCCCATAATAGCCGCATCGTGAAAGAAATGCTGGCTCAGCAATTTGGCGAAAACTTTATTGGAACTTATGGTCCTGTGTCGTGGCCAGCAAGGTCACCGGATCTTACCCCCTTGGATATTTTTTTTTTGGGGGTATGTAAAAAACGAAATCTACAAAGACACGTATAATACAATTGATGACATAAAACGAAAATTGGTAAATATTCTTAACGGAATAAGTAACATTGCGTTGTTGAATACAATATAATCCTTGAAACGACGAATCCGGCTGTGTATTGAAAACAATGGGTGTCATTTCGAACATTTACTGAGATAAGGTTTAGTAGGTAGGTTAAATATAAAAAACGTTTTGTAGAAAATTTGCTCTTTCCTTAAGTTTCCTTTCCCAGAAATCGATCCTTATTAACGACACTATCGAATGGTGTAATAATACAGGCTGTGTTTTTTTTTCAAAATCATTGGGTTCGATTCCTGGCTAGGATTATTGATTTTTCAAAAATCCAATGATGCAGTTTTTGTTTTCATCAAAATCGGGCTCGTAACTCCTTTGAGCATTTTTCGATATTCCTTATAGTTTAGGATTTGGCCCTGAAGGCCCACTTGAAAAATTCATCTTTATATAACGAAGTTTAAAGAAAAAACTATCAGAGTTGAGTACAAAGTACAAACTAAAAAGTTATAGACGACCAACTTATAAAATGTACTCGGAAAAGTAAAATTTCATTGAAAATTAGTACTGAATATAAATTTACGAACCACGTGAAGTTAAGGAAATATAAAATCAGTGCAGCTTTAATAATAATAATAATTCCTAATTTAATAACAACGTGTTGTGAGGTGTGAGTGTGAACTCAAAGTTGGCATTTGCAACTACGGAACCCTACACTGCGCGTGGCCCGACACGCACTTGGCCGGCTTATACCGGGTGTAACTGAACACCCCAATAACATTTAAGGGGCATATAAGTTAGATACTAAATGGACCTTCGGTGCTTGTCTGAGACCTGGACCCCCAATACTTTCAGAGTTATTTGATTTTAAACTGAAAGCAAAAACTGTCAAGTGACAACCATAATCAGCTCTTAACACAACAGATATTTAAACACAAAATGACACGTGACAGACATGAGCGTAGTATTCTTCCTACGCTTACGTAGGGCTGTCGGCACTTAATACCAAAAAATAATTTATTTAGTTTGTATGGGAAAAAAAAGTAGGTTTGTTAGCCCTAATATTTTTCCTACAGAATATCTACTTCTGATGAATACATACCCTTAAATGTTATTGGGGTGTTCAGTTACACCCTGTATAGAGCTTAATGTAATAGTAAATATTGAGATTAGGAATCGAGATAAATACTATCCTATCTTTTAGTTTTTGCACCTAATTACATACGGAAAGTTAAAATTTCATCAAAATCGGTTAAATAGTTTCGGAGCTTATCCCAAACAAACATCATGACGCGGGTTTTTATAAACATAAGATTCAAATAATTCAATGACTTCATCATTTACACAAGAGAGGTAAGTATATGAATCGACTATTAGTATCAACACATATACACATACACTGTTCAACGTATAAAAAAATATTCCAGATGGAATTTGTAGGGAATTTTATGCTCTAGATTCTAGAAGAATATACACGGTGTTTCATAATATAATCAATAAATAATCAATGCGTTATCTAAAAATAATTATTAAAATGTGTTTACACGTAATGTCATTCAACCCAAAATTTTCATATATATCATATTATCATCATTTTAGCTCTTTAGAAGGATTTTTAGCTCTACCAAACTATACATTAGCAACAAGCTTTTCTCGAGAAAAAGAACGAGGAGGAGCATGCATCCTAGTCAGGAAAGGTCTTCAATACAAAGTTCTAGATGAAATTAAAAAACTTTCTTTGGAGTGTGTAACGGAATGCTGTGGTTTAGAAATTTTTAAACATAATTTGATAATTGTATGTATGTATAGAATTCCAAAAATAAATAAAAATAGTCTTGACATGTTTCATGAAACACTTGAACGAATTTTAAATATCGTTTGTGACCATAAAAATAAAAAAGTCGTTATATGCGGAGATTTCAATTTTGACATATTAAAAGATAATCCCAAATGTCGCGATTTTAAATACCAATTATTGAGTCGAAATTTAACACTTGAATTAAAAAAGCCGACAAGACTAGTAAGTGGAACATGTCTGGACAATTTTGCTCATAACATTAAAAAATCAAAGGGTGAAGTTATAGATACAGGACTTTCGGACCATACTGGACAGTTACTGAAATGTCCGGTAAAGAAGTCATGTGCTCTAGAAACATGGTACATTAAGCGTCGTGACCTCAGTGAGGGATGTTTGAGAATATTTAAAGGTTATATAGAAAACTTAACTTTTCACGACACATTAAACTCAGATGATCCAAACGTAGCATATGACTGTTTCTTTGATATTTTAAAATGTATCTATGATCTCTGTTTTCCTTATAAAATCATTAAGAAAAGCTCAAAAATCTAACAAAAATGGATATCTAAAGGTATAAGGACTTGTTGTAAGAAAAAACGAGAACTTCTTTGGCAATTTAGATGTAAAAAAGATAAAGAGGCTAAAACTGCTTACAAAAGATACTCCACAAGACTAAAAAAAATAATCAAACTAACACAACGTTCACAAAATGATAATTTTATTAGGACATCTAAAAATAAATCTAAAGCTACATGGACAGTAATAAATAATAGTAAAACTATAACGCCTAGAGAACCTATACATAAAATAAAAATAGGCAATACATGCATTACTGACCCCATAGGTATTGCTAATGCTTTTAATAATTTTTTTATTGACGATGTTAGAGAAATTAATAATTACAATAATGATAATAATACAATTGACATTGAAAGTAACATTTACTCAATTTTTATGAGCCCTACAACACCTGACCAAGTACTTAATGTTATTAAGTCACTAAAAAACACAAAAAGTGTTGGTTTTGATGACATATGTACCAAAGTAATAAAATATGTTGGCAATCTTATCGCATCTCCTTTGAGTCACATAATAAACTTATGTTTTTCTACCGGCATATATCCAAATAACTTAAAAACTGCTATTGTCAAACCACTTTTTAAAAAGGGGGACAAAGAATTGACCAAAAACTATCGTCCAATAGCCTTATTGTCAGTATTTTCAAAAAAAATTGAAAAAGTGCTTCATAATGTTCTTTACAATTTTGTAGAAAAACATAAAATACTAACTAAAGAACAAAAAGGTTTCCGAAAGCACACTACTATAAATACTGCCATTTATGAACTCGTGAGAAGAGCGCTAGATACTTTAGACAGAAGGATACCATCATGCGCTGTCTATATGGATATGACAAAAGCATTTGATCACGTGAATCATAAAATATTAATAGAAAAACTAAGTCGCTATGGCATACGTGGCAATGCACTAGAATTGTTAACATCCTACCTACAAGACAGATATCAATATACTGAGCTTACACAAGTCTGTTTGAATAGTAAAAAAGAATTGAAATTTAAGTCTAAAAGAAGGCAGATTACATGTGGGGTGCCACAAGGTAGTGTATTGGGACCTTTACTATTCATCATTTACATTAACGATATAGTTAAATCAATCAAACACCCCATGATACTTTTTGCTGATGGTAGTACTATCTTTATAGAGTGCACCGATGGTAATTACACAAATTTCGAAAATGACATAAATAAGACTATAAATGATATTATTAAATGGCTAAGACAGAATAAATTAAAAGTTAACTTAGAAAAGACAAATATAATGCATTTTACTCAAAAAAAAGTTTGTCCTAATTTAAAAATTGATTATGAAGGTAATGAAATAGAAAAAACTGAGGATACAAAATTTCTTGGTATCTACATAGATAGCAATATGTCATGGGAATCTCATTCCATTGAAGTTTGTAAAAAAATTTACAAATTCTCATTTGCACTTTACAAATTAGCTAAAACTTCTAATCGAGATACAGTCTTGACAGCTTATCATGGTTTTGTTGCGTCAACTCTTCGTTATGGCGTAATATTTTGGGGCAACTCTACCTACAGAGAAATATTACTAAGGGTCCAAAAACGATGTATTAGGGCTATATGTGGTCTAAAACCCGTGGAAACTTGTAAGCCACATTTCAAATCGCTGAATTTATTAACTTTACCATGTATATATATTTTGGAATTGTGCATATTCGTAAAGTCTAATCCAGACTTATTTAGAAAAAAGATCATGAACCTAACCTTCGCCCTAGAAAAACTGCAATTTGTACAAACATATGTTATTAAAAGATTTCGCACTACTGTAAATTTTGTTTTTATGGTTGTAATAAATGAAAATAAACAGTTAAAAAAAAAATGTAATACCGCACTAATGC
The DNA here is from genome assembly GCA_963935595.1 of Schoenobius gigantellus. Taxonomy (NCBI): domain Eukaryota; kingdom Metazoa; phylum Arthropoda; class Insecta; order Lepidoptera; family Crambidae; genus Schoenobius; species Schoenobius gigantellus. The sequence goes on along the minus strand of OZ012541.1, from coordinate 38,452,507 downwards.
GTAAGAGTGTCATTGAAATGGCTCCAAGAATTTACAATAAATTGCCTGAAACCTTGAAACAAAGTAATTTAAATAAATTCAAAATTATCTTATCAAAAATACTTATACAAAAATGTTACTATAATATAAACGAATATTTATGTGATAATACAATTGAATTTTAAATTTATAATTAATGTTGACTATTGTAATAAATGACATAATAGACATGATGTTTTAAAATTTTCATTTGATTTTTGTAATAAATAACATTATAGACATTAACTGACATTATAGATACTTCCAATAGATTGTTGTAAAATTTTGTTTTATCTGACATTATAAATAATTTCGTATGCCATTTGAGGCACATCATGGAGTTACCACTATACCACACTACTTATTTTGTCAACTTTGTACCACCTATGATGACGAATAAATAAATTTGAATTTGAATTTGAATCATCATGTCTATGATTTACATGAAAATTTTGGGTTGAATGACATTACGGGTAAACACAATTTATAATTAGTTTTAGATAACGTATTGATTATTTATTGGTTATTATGAAACACCTAGTATAATATATTTACAATAAATGCGAAAATTATTTGAATATATTAAAAACTATTCAAGTATTACAAAAATGAATTAATTTATAACCAATTATTAATGTTTTACACGCCGCATTATATGACGTCATCAGCATGCGTTTTTCAATACCCGGACACCTACCGCATTTTTAAATGGGACTGCAGAAAATATATTATGCAAGGAAATGCGTGCAGCCCTAGTATAAGTGGAACAATGGTGTGACGAACATTAGTTGTCAGTAAATCCAAATAAAACAGAACTTATACTTTTCACTAACAAAAGGAAATTACCAGAACTACAGCTACCAACATTTTTTAACACCAAACTCTCCCTCCTAACACAAGTAAAATATCTGGGCATAATCTTTGACAACAAATTAAACTGGGCGAGTCACATGGAAACAAAAACAAAGAAGGCATGCTTAGCGTTTAACCAATGTAGGAGACTCGTTGGTAAGAAATGGGGTCTCAATCCAAAAATCACACTATGTTTATACACTGTACTTATCAGACCTTCTATAACCTATGGATCAGTTTGGTTTGGTGTTTGGTGGCCCAGAACCCAACTGATCACAGCAAAAACTAAGCTGCAGAGTCTGCAACGCTTAGCAACTACATCGACCAGTGGATGCATGAGAACCACTCCATCAGCTTCCCTAGAATACCTCTCACAACTAAGACCTTTAGGTCTAGTCATACAAGAGGAGGCGAAAGCAGCAGCCCTAAGACTAAGATCGCAGGAACTATGGAAAAGCAACATAGAAAAAACACACACGATAAACCTAGATTGGAGTACGAAAAAAATACCTCTTCTCGATGCACCAATCTATAGAACCAACTTACAGCAGAATCGAAAGATTGCCCTACATGAAAGAAGTTAGGATATACACAGACGGCTCCAAGACCACTTGTGAAACTGGGACCGGCGTCTTCTCAAACGACCTTAATATTAAATTATCAATAACCCTAGATAGGCGGAACACCATCTTCCAAGCACAATGCATTGGCATCACCAGAGCGACACAGGCGATTGCAGCTAGAGGTGTTACTAATCCTAACATAAAGATTATCGCAGACAGCGCATCTGTCCTGCAGGCCCTCCAAAATAATAACATCAGCTCTGTCCTTATACTGGAATGTCACAAAATGCTCCAAGCCATAACACATACAAACCGGGTAACTCTTCAATGGATAAAAGGACACAGCGACTTACTTGGCAACGACGCAGCAGATTAATTGGCTAAGAGGGGTTCAAACACAAAAGTGTATGGACCAGAGCCCTTACTGCCCATTGAACGATTCAGATAAAAACCTGGCTGCGTGAGAAAACCGAGGAACATCATCTAACAGAGTGGAGAGCCAATGAAGGATGCAAGCAGACAAAAGACGCAATTCGGGTACCATCCATGAAGCTTGCCCGATCCCTCATCAGACTAAAGAGAGACAAAATCCGAAAAGTTATAGCTACTATAACTGGACACTGTCTCCTAAACAAACACCTATTCACAATAGGGGTGACAGACAGCCCTCTATGCAGAGTATGTATGGAGGCAGCCGAACAACGGCCGAAACTTCTCCACGCCCCGGCATCCATGCCGGAAGCATGTAGTAGCCCACAGAGGCTGCTGGCGTTCTGGGAGGACCTGGGAATTGGGATGGATGGAGTAGGACGGAGGCGGAGGTTGACATGCATTTCTAATAAGTCATACTTGACAAAAGATAGATTAAATCTATCAACATATTCAAAAAAACAATTAGCTGTATCGCTAAGCTTTTATTTTTCTAATTTAGCCAAAAACTTGGCTATTAATTCTCACATTGACAATGCTTCTATTGAGCAACATACTCAATGTAATGTTTTGGAACAAGTTCCAAGTAATTTAAATTAAATAATAAGACAATAGAGGTAGCCTCTTGCCGGGTATTGACCAAAGGAAAGCCTAAGTATTTGCGGATTGTTCATCAAAATATTCAAGGCTTTTCTGGGAAAGATTTAGAAATTAGCCTATATTTAGATTATGAAAAGATTGATGTATTTTGTGTCACTGAGCATTGGCTCAAAAATTATGAATTGTCAACAAGTTTAGATAACTATAAAATTGCGAGTTCATTCACTAGGAAAAGTGCTATTAGAGGCGGATCCCTTATAATTTTACATAATGACATACAGTTTAAGGAACGAAAAGACATAGTTTCTCTTTCAGTCGAACGAATAATTGAGTTATCATGCGTGGAACTTGATAATTTCATTGTAATATGTGTATACAGGCCCCCCTCTGGAAACTATTCAGAGTTTGAGTCTGCTATGGAAGACGCACTAAGAATAGTATCTAGGAAAACTAAAAAAATTGTTGTCTGTGGTGATTTTAATATAAATATTTTAGTGGAATCACAATTATGTAGTAGATTTATTAACTTATTTAAATCATTTAATCTGAATCATGTTTTTCAAGAGCCAACCCGAATTACAGCTACATCCGCTACTTGTTTAGACAACATTTTCTGTAACTGTGATGTACAAGATAAATTTATTATTAATTGTATAAACTCTGACCATAGTGTGCAATTAGCTTCGTTTGAACACCATCATGTTTGTTCTGAACGTGAGATTACTTGTAGACCCATAACAAAACGCGGTATAGAAAAATTTAAAAGAAATGTTGTTAATCAAATTGCAGATTCATCAGCCGAGAGGAGCAACGCGAATAATCTTTATAATAATTTATTTAATGTAGTTAAAGATGAATGTAACAATATATTTAAAAAAAAGTAATTAAAATCAAACATGAGAGAAAGAAATTTAGTGATTGGGCGACGCCAGGCATATACAAAAGCCGTAGGAAATTATTTGAACTTTATGCTTTAAAAGTAAACTCCAGTGATCCCGCTTTCATAGATTATGTAAGAAATTATTCTAAAACATTTAAGAAAGTGTGCATGTCTGCAAAAGCGATGTACATAAGTAATAAAATTAGCTTATCTAAAAACAAAGTAAAGACCACCTGGAACATCATTAACCAGGAAACAGGGAAACCCAAAAGCCGTGTAAATTCTTTCTCACTAGAAGTTAATAATAAAGCAATAAAATCAGATATTGCAGTTGCAAATGCGTTTGAAGATTTCTTCTACCATATACCTATAGAAACTACAAGTAGTCCCAACTCGTGCCCCAATGCGGCTGTAGCCCTCTTAGAACAAAGTGTAGAGAAGTGCAGCATAGGCTTCAACTTTGGTCACATTGACGCCGACACTATTCTAAAAACATTCCGCATGATCAGTACCAAAAAAACTGACGATCTTTGGGGTATTTCGACCCACTTAATCAAATCTATAATAAAAGAACTTGCTCCGCAACTAGCGTTCATTTTCAACAAATGTATTGATGAAGGTATCTTTCCTAATCTAATGAAATACAGCAAGTTAATACCTTTATTTAAATCTGGAAATAAAAATGATCCTGCAAATTATAGACCAATTTCGATTCTACCAGCACTTAGCAAAATATTTGAAAAAAATATTTCTAATCAGCTGTCAGATTATTTCACAATCAATAAAATCCTACATATGAACCAATTTGGCTTTACTAAGGGTCGTTGCACTACAGAGTTGCACTTCTCAAACACATTTTTGCCGCCTGGGAGTGTAAACAGGATGTGATCGGTATATTTTGTGACCTGTCAAAGGCTTTTGACTGCGTTGATCATCAGACTCTTCTAAATAAGCTCAAGCATTATGGTGTGTCTGAAGAGGCAATTAAGCTTATTGAGTCTTATTTGTCCAATAGGGTCCAAAAAGTTGTAATTAACAGAACTGAGTCTTCTGGTGCACCTATCATTATGGGTGTGCCTCAAGGATCAATACTGGGACCTCTGCTCTTCTTAATTTATATTAATGACCTCCCACACTTCACCAATAATCTGTGCGATACAGTACTATTTGCAGATGACACTTCTTTAATATTTAAGATTGACAGAGGAAACGGAAATACTGACGTTGTAAATAGTACTCTTTCTAAAGTATTGCATTGGTTCACTGTGAATAATTTATCATTAAACTCGAGTAAAACTAAATGTATTAAGTTTTCATTGCCAAATGTTAGGAAAGTGGACAATATTGTGGAAATGAATAATCATACTGTTGAATTCGTCGATTTTACTAAATTTTTGGGTATAACACTAGATTCGACTTTGCAGTGGGATCCACATATTGCGTCTTTAGCAAACAGACTCAGTTCTGCGGCATATGCTGTAAAAAAAATGAGACAACTTACTGATGTTGAAACGGCAAGACTGATTTACTTTAGTTATTTTCACAGTGTCATGTCATATGGGCTATTACTGTGGGGATCAGCCGCTAGTATAGAAAGTATTTTTGTACTTCAAAAAAGAGCCATGCGGGCTATTTATAATTTACGAACAAGGGATTCTCTACGTGATTTATTTAAAGAAATTAATATATTGACTTTAGCAGGACAGTATATTTATGAAAATTTGATTTATGTTTATAAAAATTATAACACATTCGATACCAATTTTAAATTTCATAACTTAAATACAAGAAATAAAAATAAACTTGCCGTTCCAACGTACAGGCTCCAAAAAACTAGAGGCTCATTTATGGGGAAATGTATATCTTTTTACAATAAAGTTCCACAGAGTGTTACTGACTTACCTTTTCATAACTTTAAAGCGCATGTAAAAAAGACTCTAATGAGTAAAGGATATTATAAAGTCAATGATTATCTGAATGATGTCAATGCTTGGTCTTAATTGTAGACTTAATTTATAGATTTAAATGTATAATGTACACTGACACATCTAATCTTGTAATGGAAGTTGAACACAATCTTTACTTTTGAGTTCTGCTTCCAATTGACGACTCTGTAACAATACAGGGAGAAAAAAATAGCCCTTGCTGGTTTTCTTGCTGGTTCTTTCCAGTACAAGGTCTCCCGCCGTAGACTTGTGAACCAATGGCGTAGCTTCTTTGACGTTCAAAAGTGATTGTAAAATCCCAATTGAATAAAGGATATTGAATTTGAATTTGAGACGTAGATTAGGACGCACAATGGCCCAATCACAAGGCTAAGTGCCAAAGAGCTCAGCCAAACTAATAACTAACCTACTGCATTTTTGAAATTCGGCGCGTACGGTGCGGCCAAATTTGCGAGAATTTATATAATTTCATACAACGAATTCCAAAAATGCGGCGCGTACGGCGCCTGTAGCGCGGGCATATGTGCGTTCGGCTTTACAAGCGACGGCAAAACTTAAGATGCAAACAAACTGGGCTTATGTGATGCCACGTATGTGATGTTACGTCCATCAGAAGACATCGGTCTTAATAGAAAATTTATGAAAAATCATTATTTAGAACTACACTATCTACGTGACGTCGTTAACGTGACCAATCGTCGTTAACATAACGTGGCGTGGCATCACATAAGCCCAGTTTGTTTGCACCTTTAGTCGATTGGCTCACCTTTGTAGCAGCCTTGCGTCGATACGTCATAGGTTGATGTTATCTCTTTGTCACTCGGATTTAAAACGTGTGCCAATTGTAATATTTAATCTCATGAATATAATCTATCTATTCTTCTATCTATCTATTTGTTTATTATATACCGTAATAACACTAGTAAGATGGTGTTTTCTTCTTTTTCTGTATATTTGTTGAAGTGCATTTTCTATTTGTTTTTTAGCTTAAGCCTTACTAACGTATAGAAGACCACACCGTAAAAAAGCTAATTGCTGATCTTAAGTGTTCCAACCCCATGTGGAGCGAGCTCTGGTGGCCTTTTTTTTTGGGAGGACTTTCAGGACGCAATATATCTGGGCGTGGACGCCTAGGCCGCCCCTCGTATTCTGGGGGGGGGCAAAACCACGGCATCCCCTGCCAGACTGTCTGTGGACTTCTGCAACATCAGGGGACTTCACTCCAACCTGAATGCTGTCCACCACCACCTCGAGACAGCAAAGCCGGCCTTGCTCTTTTGACCGAGACGCAGATATCGTCCCCGGCGGACACTTCTTATCTCTCCTACCCTGGGTACGGACTGGAACACCTCTTTGCACCTAAGGCCGGTGTGTGCGTGTACGACAGAGACGATATTTGTTCTCGGCGCCTCAGTTATCTTGAAAGTGGGGACCTCTCCACCTTATGGCTCCGTGTAGACAGCGACGACCATCCCCGCGTCTATTCGTGCCTCTATAGGTCCCATAGCGGTGATACCGAAACTGACCGACTCATCGAGCACGTCCAAAAGGCTGCACTCTGTGCAGCAACAGATCCTACTCGCGATTCTTGGCGATTTTAACGCTCACCACACCGAATGGCTCGGTTCAAGCAAAACCGATCATGCGGGGAGATCTGTTCACGCCTTCGCTCTTGCATATGGCTTGACGCAACTGGTCACTACGCCCACGCGAATTCCCGATGTGGAGAGCCAGGAACCTTCACTGTTGGATCTTCTGCTGACTTCTCATCCTGATGGCTACCTCATATTTGTCGACGCCCCTCTTGGCTCCTCGGACCACTGCCTTAAAAGGAGTACGGTGCCACTCACGTGCTTGCAACGACCTCGAGTTGCACGTAGTCGCCGTGTGTGGCACTACAAGTCAGCAGACTGGGATGGGATGCGGTCCTTTTTTGCGTCCTACCCTTGGAGGCAGGTTTGCTTTATGCCGGATGATCCCAACTCCGCCGCTGAGTCTGTTGCCGATGTGGTGTTGCAAGGTATGGAAATTTTCATTCCATCCGCAGTTATCCCCATTGGTGGCAGATTCCAACCTTGGTTTGGTCAATCCTCCAAAAAGGCTTCTCGCTGGAAGCAGGAAACCTACCAAGCCTGGGTAAACGCGGTGACGTCTCGGGATGGAAATACCAGCGCTTTGAAAAAGCAGTATAACTATGCCTCCAGATCCTTCAAAAGGGACATTGCAAGAGCGAAGTCGGAGCACATCAGTAGAATCGGCGAGAGGCTAGAGCGTCTTCCTTCGGGGTCTCGTGCGTTCTGGTCTCTCGCCAAAGCTATTCAGGGAAATTTCTGCATGCCATCTTTTCCACCACAGCACAAGGATAACACTTCGTTAGCCCATGATGCTAAAGAGAAAGCCGATCTTTTAGGGAAACTCTTTGCATCCAACTCGACCTTGGATGACGGGGGACAGGAACCACCGACCATACCACGGTGCACGAGCTTTATGCCGGATATTCGGTTCCACCAAAGCTCAGTGCGTCAAGCACTAATCACCCTAGATATCCACAAGTCGAGTAGGCCTGATGGTATCCCTCCTATCGTGCTAAAGACGTGCGCTCCAGAGTTGGCGCCGGTTTTAACGCGACTATTTCGGCTCTCGTATTCATCTGGCGTAGTCCCAACCTCAGTCATGGAAGACAGCTTTAGTGCATCCGATCCCTAAGAAAGGTGACCGCTCGAATCCGTCCAACTACAGGCCGATAGCTATAACCCCTTTGTTTTCAAAGATAATGGAATCGCTAATCAACCGCCAGCTTCTCCGGTACCTAGAGGATCACCAGCTGCTCAGTGACCAACAATACGGCTTTCGTAGGGGTCGCTCTGTTGGTGATCTTCTAGTTCACTTGACACATCATTGGGCAGAGGCAATTGAAGCGAAGGGGGAGGCACTGGCAGTTAGTTTGGACATCGCGAAAGCCTTCGATCGGGTATGGCACAAAGCGCTCCTCTCAAAACTTCCTTCATATGGGCTTCCCGAGAAATTATGTGGATGGGTCACTAGCTTTCTAGCAGACAGAAGCATTAAGGTCTTGATTGATGGTGAATGCTCAGACCCACTGTCTGTAAATGCTGGTGTCCCCCAAGGATGTGTGCTTTCACCTACACTATTCCTTCTGCATATCAGTGATATGCTGCAAATCAGCAGCATTCATTGTTATGCAGACGACAGCACGAAAGACACCTTCTATAACGGCCGTGCGAACTCTTCTCGGGAAAACGTCATTGAGTGCCGGAATAAACTTGTGTCTGAAATCGAAACTTCATTAGAGAAAGTTTCTAACTGGGGTCATCTTAATTTAGTCCATTTCAACCCCTCAAAGACACAGGTTTGCGCGTTCACCGCAAAGAAAATGCCATTTGTCGTATCTCCTCGCTTTCAGGGCATTCCCCTAACTGCCTCAGCCAATATTGGGATCCTTGGTGTCGACATATCGAGCGAAGCGAAGTTCCGTGGCCACTTAGAGGGTAAAGCTAAATTAGCTTCTAAGAAGCTTGGTGTGCTCAACAGATCGAGACAGTATTTCACTCCATCACCATCACTTAGATGGTTGGCAGTCCACAACTGTGCGTTTCTCTCGAAGTTTCCTGCCTCGCACAGTCAAACTTTGGAAAGAATTGTCGCCTGCGGTATTTCCGGACCGATACGACCTTCAAACTTTCAAGAAAAGAGCGTATTCCCACCTCAAAGGCCGGCAACGCACTTGTAACTCATCTGGGGTTGCGGGTGTCCATGGGCGACGGTAATTACTTACCATCAGGTGATACGTCTGCTCGCTTGCCCCCTATCCCATAAATAAAAAAAAATCTGGGTCCTATTCTGTTCGGCATATTTGCTAATGACATACCTAACGTTGTGAAGTTTTCAGATGTGTTCTTGATATGCCGACGATTTAACCTACCTCATATTGAGGATATCACTAAACGTGCGTCTAGAATACTGGGATTTGTTCTTCGAAGCATTAAAGTATTACGTAAGTGAAAAGGGTATCTTCACTCTCAACTTTTCAAATATTTCAAAAATTGTACCGATTTTGTGAAAATTAGTCAAGAATTAAACCAATCTACAAATTTTATTGTGACTCGATATTATCATAAAAATGCTTTATACATTGGTTGTATGGCTTGATCCTTTTTTTTTTTTTTTATTATATAATATGGGCTCTGTCTTTGTAGACAATTCCGCCAACGTCGAGTTCGAAAAAGACACGTTTATTTATTAGGTAGGTATGTAAGTGTTTTGTTTTGGGTGTCGGTAAAGGAAACGACTTGACCAGTTGTGTTACCTGGGGACAATGCAAATTATTTTGTTAGTATAGCTATACATCACATTTGGTGGGTATTTTTGTTTGTTATTAGTTAGTGTTAGTAAATTACCAGGAAGTAACCATGTGTATTTAAACCTTTACATACTTAAATAAAATGTTTAGATATATATATATATTTTTGTTATTTCTGTCTAAAGTTTTATATTAAATTTTGTAATATATTTAGCTAGTTTATCTATGACTGTAGAATTCATACCATATAGTAATGAGTTCATATTGATTGGACGAGGGATTTTATTTGGTAACCAGTTATAAAACGAACAGTTATTTTTAGGACAATTAAAAAATATGTGATCTAGGGTACCTTCATCTAGTCCACATTCACATATGGAGCTATCCCGCTTGATCCTTTTGCCTTACCACACGGTAGGACATAAGAAAAAGACAATTTGGTTGGCGAAATCCAGTTGGGCACAGCCTTTAACAGAAAATATTAAATTTTATTTGTACTATGTGACCGACTTCAATATAGAAGTGTGATGTTGTCTGTACCTACTCTTATGTTATTTTTAATTTTTCAGTGTTTTTGAAGTCGGTTTTTATTTTTTGTAAAATATTTTTTATGTGTAATTATGATTGCGATGTTTTGGGTTCCAAATGAGCTCTTCTCTATAATAAAGTTCTAGGAATTCTAAAATTCGCACTTCACTCCACTCTAATTTGTCTACACGTTCGGTTGGGTCGGGCGCTAGCAGTCAACTAAATGCATGCGAATGTGTAAACAGTAAGTTCGTGTTCGCCATTCGTGCCCTTTGATTCGCGTCCAAAAAACCGCTCCCGACGCGAACTCACGAATCGCGAGGCGAATGGCGAGGCGAATAGCGAACTTACTGTTTACACATGCGTGTTCGTTATTCGCCTCGCGATTCGCGCGAATGTGTAAACGCGCTATTTCGCGCGAATCTCGAGGCGAATAGCGAGGCGAATAACGAACACGCATATGTAAACAGCTAGTTCGTTATTCGCCTCGCGATTCGCGCGAATATTGTAAACGCGGTGTAAGTTAAGATCCTTCCATCATCAGTTCGGTTCATGACTACTAGACGCAAATACCTAAATAGCTTCGGAAAAAACATAAAACACGTTGCATGGTCGTACCTATAAAATTAAAGGGTCCTCGAATTTCCGAGGATTCCATCATCAGATTGGTGACAATGGGTATCGAATACACAAAGTTTTGTGAAAATCGGTCCACAATTGGCTAGATGACAAAAAAATAATTTTTGCTTTAATAGAAGCTTATTTATAATTATAATAAACAGAAAGAAAAATCGGTTTTTGAATAACTATAAAAACAGCCAAGATATAAGGTATTAAAGATTTTTCTCCATCTCTTTCTAGCAAAACGCCAATTTACAAGGAGTTTATATGGCCGTACTCAACAATGACGTCACAGTTGATGTCGGATCTCTCTGTCTAATCGCCTTCAAATTACCAACTTAAAATGCTTGTATCTAATGTATTTCTAAGCCGATTTTAATTCTAATTTCACAGGACTGCATCTTTTTCCACGGTATTTTAATATTTAATGACGAGACGTAAAAATTAGAATTCAGTCATCATCCCAATTGGCCGTGTAATTGCGTGACATACTGACACATCTTAATAATTGAATAAATAAATTTATATATTTATTTATTCACACATATAATCTTCTTCTTCTTCTCTATTATTATAATAAAACCGTAGGGGTACAAAAATCTGTAATTGCGAAATATTAAGAAAAATACACAGGTCGCCTTAAAATCATTAGCTGAACACGATAGAATAGTTTTTAAAGAAATTGTTTGTTTGTTTGTCTGTTTGTCTGTTTGTCCGGAAAGATCTCCGAAACTACTGGACAGAATTTGATATGGCTTACACCACAATGCTTAGAATTTTCCGGAAGAACATTTAGGCATAATTTCGTTTGTTTAAATTCACTTTTTATTTTTTGTGAAAAAATACCATGTAAAATTTTCGAACAATGCTTTAGGTAGAAAAACAACATGGCGCACGTGAAATTATTTTGACATGTCTGTCACATAGTACAGAGAGAAGGCATTTTCTTCCACGAAGGAAAGGCAATGGAACTACGCCATACAGCCTGATCTTAAGTAATTGGATTTCAAAAGTTGAAAGGCAGGAATGAAGTGTTTCACATAGTACAAATAAAATTTAATATTTTCTGTTAAAGGCTGTGCCCAACTGGGATTCGCCAACCAAATTGTCTTTTTCTTATGTCCTACCGTGTGGTAAGGCAAAAGGATCAAGCGGGATAGCTCCATATGTGAATGTGGACTAGATGAAGGTACCCTAGATCACATATTTTTTAATTGTCCTAAAAATAACTGTTCGTTTTATAACTGGTTACCAAATAAAATCCCTCGTCCAATCAATATGAACTCATTACTATATGGTATGAATTCTACAGTCATAGATAAACTAGCTAAATATATTACAAAATTTAATATAAAACTTTAGACAGAAATAACAAAAATATATATATATATCTAAACATTTTATTTAAGTATGTAAAGGTTTAAATACACATGGTTACTTCCTGGTAATTTACTAACACTAACTAATAACAAACAAAAATACCCACCAAATGTGATGTATAGCTATACTAACAAAATAATTTGCATTATCCCCAGGTAACACAACTGGTCAAGTCGTTTCCTTTACCGACACCCAAAACAAAACACTTACATACCTACCTAATAAATAAACGTGTCTTTTTCGAACTCGACGTTGGCGGAATTGTCTACAAAGACAGAGCCCATATTATATAATAAAAAAAAAAAAGGATCAAGCCATACAACCAATGTATAAAGCATTTTTATGATAATATCGAGTCACAATAAAATTTGTAGATTGGTTTAATTCTTGACTAATTTTCACAAAATCGGTACAATTTTTGAAATATTTGAAAAGTTGAGAGTGAAGATACCCTTTTCAAGGTATTTTGAAAGGTATTATATGTTTTTACATTAGGACTAAGGAATCAAACTCTTTCATTCATTTAAAACTATTAAAAGTAATAGATTAATATTGATAATTTAAAAAAAATATCTGACTGCAATGTTCTGGGTTACGCGTAGAGAGGGACGGGACGGGTCTCATGATCATAATGTCTAAAATGACGGATCACATTTTTTTGGACCCACCCAAGGAACATGGATATCGAACGAAGACCCTAAAGAGTAGAACACATTGAACCTAGTCACGTTGACTTAATTTGACATGAATGCCGATAAAGTTCGTTTCCAAACCCAGCGATATGCATATCAAATGAAAGGCCTTGATGAGTAGAGCACTATGAACTTAGGAAAATCGCCCTAAATTCAACATGGCCGCCGCTAAAATAAAACGGATAAAAGTTCGTTTCCAAACCTAGCAATATAGGTATCAAATGAAAGGCATTGATGAGTAGAGCACTATGAACCTAGCAACATTGACATAAATTCAACATGGCCGCCGTTCAAAAAAAGGATAAATGTTCGTTTTCAAACCGAGCAATGTGGGTACCAAATGAAAGGCCTTGATAAGTAGAGCACTATGAACCTAGCAAGACTGACATAAATTCAACATGGCCGCCGCTCAATAAAGGTGGATAAAAGTTCGTTTTCTAATCTAGCAATATAGGTATCAAATGAAGGTCTTCAAGAGTACCCAGCAATATGGGCAACAAATAAAAGGCCTTGATGAGTAGAGTACTATGGACCTAGCAATATTGACGTAAATTCGACATGGCCACCGCTCAAAAAAGGTGGATTAAAGTTCGTTTCCAAACCTAGCAATATAGGTATCAAATGAAAGGCCTTGAAGAGTAGAGTACTATGAACCTAAGAAAATAGGACAAAATTCAATATGGCCGCTGCTCAAAAAAAAACGGATAAAAGTTCGTTTCTAAACTAGGTAGAATGGTAGAAATCCCGAATGAGAAGAAACGAACGCCTGCGCTACGTTCACGAAACTCCGTGTCTGTATTCCGTGATCGGAAATCGAATACGGAAAACGAATTTGTACAGTAACCCCCCCATTCATACTATACATTAACTCTACGAAAACCGCCAGTATTACGAGCGACATAAGAACGGTCCAAAGGTCAAACAGTATAGCTTGACAAGGAGCTTACTGTACGACCAGTCTAAATTGACCAAGTTATCATATCCAAAAAATATATTTTGTTGGTGTTACCAACACCCATTATAAAATCTAAATTTTATTCGTATACAGTTCTAATTTATTTAACAATTGTTTATTTTAATTCGAAACATGAATACGATAAATATTATTCTTACAACTGTGTAGTTCTTTCTACTGAAGAAGAATTAATATCAATAATTTCTCTAAAACAATAATAATACTTAGTGTTTATAGTAATACTATCCGTGATAATAGTTATAGTAATTCTTAAATTTAAGTTTTTTACAAGAATTATATCTATATAAAATAAAATATTATAAAAAACTTAAACCTAGTATGCCGCCAACAGCGAGGCAAGGCCCAAGCTGCCAGTGGTTAGGGCTGCAGAGAGAGGAATCTCCGAACAATCCGTGCCGTGTCGAGAATCACTGCTTTCTGTATCCGACCCTTGATCCATTCCTCAAGCAAGAGCCTCTTAAGATGTCAGTCGAGACTCTTCGCTATCAAGCCATTCGCCGAAACAACTATCGGAACAATGATCGTCGAATCAACATTCCACATGGCGGTTACCTCGTGAGCCAAGTCAAGGTACTTGCTGACTTTGTCCTTCTCAGCTTTCACAAGATTCTCGTCATGAGGAATAGTGATATCGACGAGCACTGCTCGACGTTGGGACCGGTCGACTACCACGATATCAGGCTTATTGCAAACAATAGTCCTGTCCGTGATGATAGAGCGGTCCCAATGGAGCAACGCACGACCATTTTCAAGGACTGGCACTGGTACGTACTTATAGTACGGCGTCTCAGATGCGACAAGGCCACTAGGTTGTGTCTGTGCAAATACTCGCCGTTAGCAAGATGAGAACAACCAGAGATAATATGCCTGAGTGACTCTCCGGGACGGCGGCATGCCCGACAGATGTCGACGGTACCGTCCTTCAGGATATATTTTCTATAGTTGTTCGACATCATTACTTCGTCTGCAATTGCACAGGCAAAACCTTCGGTTTCCCCGAAAAGGTCACCGAAGCGCAGCCAGTTTATTATTATTACAAAGTTTTATGCATTACCTCGGATACATTCACTATTAATTGACAACAACAACAACAATATTTTAACATGGGAGGTAGTTTTTAATAATTATGCGGACATAATGCGTAAAATACACTATTACCACGATAATAGTATTATATACTATTACCGTGCTATTACACTGGTAAATGGTACAGGCTGTGGAACAAATTATTGAATATTTTTTAATGCCATCAATATTACGTTTTTAAATATACTCGTATATACACTATCGTAAATATGCTAGGAAGTAATTTAGGAGTTTACGTTTTATGTTACATGTGTTAGTTTGTGATTTTAAATCTGTGGGAAGTGAATTTCATAAGAGTTGGAATGTATAATGATATGAACGTATGATTGCTGTGTAGCAATAAGGCCGCCCTTTGCTGTGTTTGTACTATTTATTTGTCTGTGTGTTCTGTTATTTGCAATAAAGTGTATTATTATTTTTAAAATAATGTATTCATTGAAAACGATTTGAACCGTAAATAAAATGAACCAATATCCAGTTTTATAATAAAACCAAGAAAGTCTCACTATTCATCGGCTTACAAGTTTATTGGGAAATTTTTAACACTACTCTCTGTTAGATTATATGGTTACAAGGAGTCACAACAGACAGTATTCGTTCAGAAGACATTCAGCATTGAGAAATAGCAAGTCTACAACAGTATAAAAATGATCCCATCACAAACAATAATAAAGCATCCCCCGAAAAATTGGTAAAAAGGCAGCGGAAATCACGCTTCCAAATCTATTCTTGGACAAATTGATGTCAGGTAAAATTCATCAACCAACGTCGCGAGTCGTGTGGTGTAGACTACGCAACCAAGTCATGGCTTACGGCGTGTACCTAAACAAACGACCGTTTGGCGTGGCTAGTGTCTATTTCGACATGAGCAATAACCGCGCGATTATCCTATTTGAGCTGGAACAACCGGCGGGCGTGACTCGACCCATATTTTCGTTTCCTACAACTCCGAACACGTTACCGCGCTCCATCGGTTTGGCTGTATCGCCTTATTGAGACGTCAGTGAGCGCGGCGATGACAGGCGTTATTGACTCACCAAATAGCCTTTCTCCACGCTTAATATTTATAGTTACGTGGTGCATAGGGGCAGTCTAATTATGCGTTCTTTGGACAATTTGGAAAGGATTAAGTGGGATATTGAAGTATATGAAATGTGTAGAGGCTTAATGTTGCCCAATATTATGAGTATTCAAAAATTACGTCTTGTAAACCAGAAAATAAAAATACTACTTAACATTATAAATTTCGGGATATTTTGTTATTTTTATTTTATTTTGTTTTGTTTTAGTAAGCTCTCATTTAAGTTATATACACTATGAAAACCGCCACTATTACGGCCGACATAAGAACGGTCCAAAGGTCAAACAGTATAGCTTGATAAGGAGCTTACAGCTTACTGTACGTGTTGTGTATGTAAAGAATACAAGTCTCGCTGTATCAACATCAATCAACTGATGTATGTTCCATACAGCGTTAACTGTAGAACTGAGTATCTTCAACAATTTATCGATATGTGGGCCCCATTGCAGCTTAGAATCTAGCCTGAGCCCAAGAAATACTTGGGATCACGCATGTTATCCCTTTATCAAGTAACACCTTGTTCGCATTTATTGATTTATTTAAATATATTTATCCCAAATACATTTTGTTGGTCAATTATGACTATCCAGCAGTAGACTTTTTTTATTTTTTTTATACTACGATGCCGACAAACAAACTTACGGCCCGCCTGATGGTAAGCAGTTACCGTAGTCTATGGACGCCTGCAACACCAGGGGCATCACAAACGCGTTGCCGACCCTTTAAAAACCTATTTACTCCCTTCTTGAAGAACCCCATACTGTATTCCCCGGGGAAAACCTCGGCAGGGAGCTCGTTCCACAACCGGAGCGTGCGTGGGAGGAAATTTCTCTCAAACCGCACTGTGCGTGACCACTTAGGCTCCAGCGTGTGAGGATGAACACACTGCCGATGGCGAGCGGTGCGATGATAAAAGGTAGCCGTTGGCATCATGTCGAACAATTCTTCAGAACACAACCCGTTGTACAAGCGGTAGAACACACATAATGAGGCAGTCTCTCCTCAGACTTAAAGGCTCAATACCGCTTGTGAGTTTGGGATCGTCAACAATTCGCTCAGCTCGTCTTTGGACCGAATCAAAAGGTCCAAGTTGGTATCGAGGTGCTCCCGCCCACAGATGACAGCAGTACTCCATATGAGGCCTGACCTGTGATTTATACAGCAACAGTCTTTGCCTTGAAGAGAAGTACCGCTTGGCTCTGTTAAGCACACCTAGTTTTTTGGACGCCAACTTGACCTTGTCATCTCACTTAGATGAATTGGATTGGAATTCAGACTTCGGAATTGGACGTCACTGGAGATGTCGACACCGAGGATCCCTAAACTCTTTGAGATGGTCAAGGGTGTGTTCTGGATTTGTGGGGCTACAGTAAATGGGGTTTTCTTAGCGGTGAACGCACAGACTTGTGTCTTAGAGGGGTTAAATCGGACTAAATAGACTAACTTGCAACCCCTATTTCATCCCTTTAGGGTTAATTTTTTTTTTTAATTATAACAAGTGTCCAAATTGTACGTTTCTACCATAAGCGGTTACGGCTGTGCGTGTGTTTATAGATGGGAACTTCGAACTTCTTTTATATATATAGATTTACATCGCTATTAAATTGGAATCGTCTTCTGATTCTAAATAAAAGTGAAATGTCGTGTGCAAATAATACTATCTCAAGCTTGTCTTGTACAAAATCAGACAGTTCATTCACATAATATGTTAGAAATAGAAAGGACCAAGAATCGAACCTTGTGGAGCTCCCGTTTAAATGCGAATCTTTGAGATCTTTTTCTGTTGATGTTTATTGTCTACTTTTTGAATACTCTCACATAGATAGGAAATAAGAAAATCTAGAACAGTATCACGAAACCCATAGTGGTGTAATTTTCTGATCAAGGTTTCGCGATAAACGCAATTATATCTACTATCCAAGTTATGGAGAATAAGTATTATTAAAATCAAGAGGATAACATTATATCCTATATTATTATGACAGTGATGCGACCTTGCTACACCTGTTATAATAGTAGTAAAAATGGATTAATTATTTTCTACTTGATATCGACAACGTACATCCTACATAAAACATATTAAAAGCCGATGATGGGGTAATTATTTTGAAGAAACACATTGTATTGCTCCTGAGGGAAATAAATAATAGACAGACCGCTTCAAACGAATATTTTAATAAGTAGGTAGGTTTTTTGACATTCATTTGTAATGTTTTTTCAATTAGTAAAAATAATAAAGGAAAGTCAAAGCCTTACCTCGACCGTATTTTACCACTGGCGCCATTTTTAAGTATAGGCAAAATTTTTTATGCAATAAAAGCAATCGAGGATAGCAGGGAATGATTAAATTAAGTAATATGTTAGCAAAAAAGTTTATAACTGATTTCAGAGTGTTTTATTTTGGTGACTCTATTATAGTAAAATACTGAAAGTAGTAAAAAAATTGTAGTACAAGAATACTGATTTCTTCTTAGAAACAAAATTGCGCACGAAAAGAAGCGAAAATATAATTGCGAGAACAATGTTAGAGCTCTTTACGTAATAACTTTATGCATGCCGCAGAGATTACACGGCGGTTGCTTCGTCGGGATACAAATAACTGAACGCGTTGTATCATAAAAATAACGGTGATATTTTAGAGTAGCGCGTATTCTGCGACGGGGCTGTATCTCCATACTTTTCACATTACTTATGCATAGAATACAGATTGGAACGAGTAGCTCGCTGCTTCGTCATCGCGACTGGAGCCCGTCGGACCGGGGGCTGTATAGGGTTGCTAGGTTGAGCAAAAAAAAACAATGTAGCTAGACAATATCCTACTCATATGAATTTATAAATGCGTCACTTTATGTTCGTGTTATGACGAATGTGAAATACATGCCTTACAGCTTACACAAATCCTGATTACTTCACATCCAAAGAGAGACCAGACCACTAATAGGATGAATATGAGTTGAAGTGATGAGAATGACGAAGATTTGTTACGACGGTCAGATAGAATATATATCTCGTGCTCTTTTACGTAAAAAATATTGAACTACTATAAACTCGAGCTGTAGAGAACTACGTTTAACGCAACGGCTGCTTTTTCTCAGAAAGTTCCCGTTATAATAAGATTGCGTAAACCGAGAGTTACGTGGGTATAATAACGCAGCTAGTTATACCATGTCTATAAAATATTTTTGACTGGACTAATAAAAGTCAATTAATATACCCCTTAGGTTTTGCTGGAGAAAGAGTTTCCCAGAGAGAAGGACCTTGCCTATCTTACTAATGAATTTCTACTTCAAAGGAGCAGCGCTTGCATTGTTGTATTCCGAGTCAGGCAGTGAAATTATTGGGTTTTAAAACTATCTTATCTTATGTCACAAGCTAATTTGGCAACTTGGTCTTTGCAAGAGTTGCTTTTTTGACATTCTTACAAGGAACCTCAGTTATGTACTATATATGACTATGACCACTTATTGGGTAGTTATCAGGTGTTCAATCTGTTTGTTT
Organism: Schoenobius gigantellus; assembly: GCA_963935595.1. NCBI lineage: Eukaryota > Metazoa > Arthropoda > Insecta > Lepidoptera > Crambidae > Schoenobius > Schoenobius gigantellus. The sequence continues at coordinate 38,433,036 of OZ012541.1, read as the reverse complement.
GCAAACTTTTTTAACGTTTACGTATTTAAGCATAGCTTCCAAGTTTCCATATAAAATGATGATATATATTTTTTTTATATATTTGCCGATATTTGCCTATAACCACCGTTAAAAACCGTTAGAAATAACTGAGCAGTCTAGTGATGTCCGGTCTTTGGCAACCCTGTCTGTATTCACGCGTACATCATGAGGTTAATATTCACAGATTATAAGCGGACAAACAGTTTTTCCAACAAGGTTTGACTGTAACAGCATTACCGGTCAGACAGAAGAGATTTGAAGTTTAAAAATTCAGAACGCTTCAAGCTGTCTGTCCACTCGCGAGACGCAGAACGACCAACATTCTAGGTAACTTAAATACGCCATACTCAAAATATGCGTATTACTAAATCAATTTATTTATATCAATCAATCTAATGTAGTACTTCAAATACACAGGAAATGTAAAATTAAAGTCATCGTTAGAATTTTACTACAAACTGATCATGACACATTCAGTCGCATGCAAAGTTAAATTTAAAACGTGGACCTAAATTCATCAAGCGTAGAAAATTAAATTTAGAATCCACTGTTATATCTACACAAACTTTCCCCTTATATTGTTGTATATAAACAAATGTAACTTAATAAATTACATAAACATAATAATATATAACGGTGAATGTACGAGTAGCTTGTTAGGTTATTATTTACGACATCATATTCAACTGGTTAATTTAGGCTATCTTTCACCCCATCATTCAAAAGTCTGCACCTCGAGCTAAAGAGGTTGGCTTTTAGTCCATAAGCTGTTTGTTAAAACTCCTTTATTACACCTCTTGCTAAATATGACTTTACTGAAAATATTCAACATGAATTATCAAGTTTGCAGAGTTTGTGGTCATTAAAGACTCATCTTCATACATGTGGCACCTACGTCATTAAACATAAATTATCATAGTCCTAAGACAATATTGCATAACCGTTTCCAACAAAACAGTCTGGTTCAATAATGGAGACGGTACAATGTAGTCATATTTTCGCTCATACTAGTAGATCTAGTAAAACGGGTACTGGAAACAAAGCCCTAGACCATTAATTGAATAAATCAGTACTTATCAGGATCGTTTTCGATTTGGCAGTCCATGTGGCGTCAGCGTCAAGTTCTATAATGAGTTAACTATCTTCACAACAAGCAAAAAATGTATAATTTTAGGCTTCTGAAACTTTAATAATCAGAAAGTATCACACGTTTTATATCCGTTTATCTCACGAGTCACGACATTTCAGTCGTGCAACTATATATAGTCATACAGTATGCGTTGAGTTAATGTCTCTAAGAAAGAAAGAAAAATTCTTATTTTGCCACCACACGACAAAAACACAAAAATGAACAGAAAACAATATTAAAAACAAATACAAACAATTTATTTGGTGTTACTCGTCGTGTGATATATTTAAGTGATAAATTTAAGACTGACTTATAGCCCGTTTTTGGATGGTATCAGCCATAACATTAATTTGGAGTATACATTGGTCGTTTAAGGGCCCGGTCTCGTAATATTCTAGCAGAATTATCAGAGAAGTAATATTTTTTTTAGTTATTAAAAATGCAATGAAGGAAATAAACACATTTTACGTATTTATAAAATCATTATAGTATAGAATGAAAACTTATCGAGAGTTTACGCTGCGGAATCGTAGCAGAACTGATGGAAATTTCGACGCGTAAACTCCCGATCAGTTTTGATTGTATGAAATTTACTTATAATGATTTTATAAATATAGTTGTTTACTATTTGCTTTAATAATAGGTCGTTTCTAAGTGGTTAAAGTTTGATTACGCTTAAGGATGATTTTTTATAGAAAAAAACCGGCCAAGTGCGTGTCGGGCCACGCGCATTGTAGGGTTCAGTAGTTGCAAATGCCAACTTTGAGTTCACACTCACACCTCACAACACGTTGCCACAGTATATATTTTCAATGAAATTTTACTTTTCCGAGTACATTTTATAAGTTAGTCGTCTATACCTAACCTTTTAGTTTGTACTTAGTACTCAACTCTGATAGTTTTCCTTTAAACTTCGTTATATCTACTACTGTTGTAATTTTTTTCACGTGTCTATCTGGTAAATAACCGTTTACCAGATAGAGGGGGGCGGGACACTTACCTCTAACAAAAATTTATTTATTTATTTATTTTTGCATTACAAATGTTTTGGATGTATTTAAACATATGTACCTCGCTGAGGTGTTGCAATTTAGAATAGAGAAGGGCAGACATTATACAATTTTCGATGCATTAATTTGCTTTCACTAATTATTATTACTCCATTATAATTCGTCAATAAAATTAGGCGTTAATAAAATAAAATAATATCAGAGTTATTAGGCGTCAACATTTTAAGTAGTACCATTTTGTCATATTAATAAAATATATATATATTTGATGTCAAGTTAAATACAATAAGGTAATTGATTATGGTAATTTTGATTTTTTAACTTCTAATTAAATGAAATATGTCAGAGTGTAGTAAATATGATGTGTGTAGTAAATATGATGAATCAAATACAATTAAATAAATTAAGTCCAGTAAAGTATCATTATAATAAAATGTCAAATTTTTTTTTTAACTACCCATATAATTAACTCCGAAAAATAATAATAAAAAATACTATAATATATTTCTTCAAAGTCAAATAATATAGAATACGCTAATTGATTGTAGTAATTTTAATTATCACTTATACAGTTTATTTCATGTCCGAAAAATAATAAAATTAAAGTAAAAAAATAAATAAAAAAAAGATGTATATTATTATACACGGTTATTTTTTTATCATACTGGAAAATTTTAGAGGTAGCTCGGTAGACGCTAGACGACTCATATCAATAAAAAAAACATGTGGTTATATTTTTTAAAATTTATCCGCCAATAATATTAAATTATAGACATTGTTCTTGTTTACTACAAGATAAGGTAAGATTATGAATGAATAAAGCATTTACTATTACGGGCTTAGGAAAATGCGGCAACGTCGCATTATTAATTCAAGCAAGATCAATCTACAATTCGTTTGAAATAAGAGTTATTATTGCACTAGACACTACAATAGTGAAAGACAGAGACAGTCGGCGCCGGCGCCGAGCGCCAGCGGCGGCGTTTTGTTGTTTGCTGTCGCTTGTCGGCACGAGCTGGCCGGCTTTAGTTCGCCTTTTGACCCCAGCGTGTTTGAACGTATCGCGATGTCGCGCCCGCGCCTGACGCGCGGCAATCGGGCGCATTCGGAATTTTAGTTTCAAGTTATACACAGACCTTACTCCGGTAGACCGTAGACTTTTACTTGTGAAGTGAAATTAAGTGTTTGGTGTAAGAAAGTGAAGCCACAAACGTAAGACTTGGAAGCAAAAACTGCATTTCGAGACGTTAAACACTAACCAAAGTGATATGTTGTTGTGGTCATGTATAGTTTTAAACGTGCACGACTATGTATGAGTTAGAGGACTTCCTTTAAATTTAGAACTCTTTTGTTATTAGAACTAAAGTTGATTTAAATTGTTTCCTAGGTAGGTAAGTATTTAAAGTTGATTCCAATTTTTTAACTATGCCAAAACAACCTACCATAACCGTAATACCTACCTAGTACTGTTTGTTTTCTTTAAAAACTTTGTTTTGCCGGTCCTAAGTAAGCCCGTAAAGTAGGAAGGTGAAATTGTGATCAACTCAGTGATGACTTTGAATCGGCGACGTTGTTGCCAGTTCGCGTTCATTCAATGTTTTGCCTACAACTTCACTCAGTGTCCATACCAGTGCAGTATTTTTTGGATATTTTAGATAATAAATATCTAATTAAACAGGTGAGTAAATTTTATTATTAATGGTTAAATAATTCTTCTACCGTGTCCTGAAGCCACCCTTAAAATAACCAGGGTGATAAAAAAATAACCGTGTATATTTAAGCAATGTCAATTTGCACTTTAAAACCAAATATTTCAGAAACGGATCCCTAAATCGAAAAATGGTGTTCTGAACCTTACATTATTTTTGAAGACCTATTCAACAATAACCCACACGATGGGTTAGTTGAGAAAAAAAAAATTACTCCCACTTTGCTTGTATGGGAGCCACCCTAAAAAAATTTTTTTCAATGTTTTTTTCCAACACTTTTTTGGCATGATTAATATACATACCCATACCAAATTGCAACTTTCTAGTACTAATAGCACATATTACTTAATAGTTACTACGTAACAGATACTTCACTCAGTAGAACATTTCCAATACCTACTGCTATAATAGCCTACTCCGTCGCGTCGCAACCGCTATATGCTAAAATGTGCCTAAATGCTCAAGCGTACAGTTGTGATTACTTCGCACCGCGCGATTCCACAGAAATCGCAGGGCTGCCTCTTCGATAAAATTAAATTAACATATCTTTTTGTGTCTATGCTATTGAGAACTGTGAATATGTTCTGATTATAGGAGGTAGTTTAAAATTGTATCGTTTGTAAAATATATTTTTTATAAATTGGTGCTGACTGTGCAATACATCTAGATAAAACATAATTATAGAGGTCGTGTGTAAATAAAATAAAAAATCTGTTAAATTTACATGTGTTTTATTTTTAATAAATTTCTTAATGTTTTATAATTCATTCGTCGCTTGCCACTCATAAGAGTTACTAGTGTTCCGAAATTAGCCTAACCTTTTTTAAAAGAGTACCCCCAAAATGGCTCCTCCAAAATGTGATCATTGCAACAAATCTATCCTCAAGAAGAGCCCTGGAGTCGACTGTAGCAAATGTGGTATGGTGGTCCATGCTAATGCGGAATGCGCTGGTCTAACCAACAAACAGCTTGCTGCTATCAAGGCGACCGGGAAACTCGAATGGATGTGCGATGAATGCTATAGCAGATCACCTCGCAGATCATCACTGATTGTTCCTGAGGATGATGAACAGGAGGATGACGAAGCAGAAAATGCGCCTCTACCGAAAGGATTGACAATAGATGTGAGGAAAATAACACAAAATATTACGCGGGACATTGAAAAAGCGATAAGAAAACAGCTTAGCGACATAGAAAAAGCTATTGAGTATTGTGGTAATAAGGTTGACGAATATGGTGAAGAAATGACTGCATTTAGGACCAAGATAAGATTGCTTGAAAAAAAGAACGAACATTTAGAAAATAATAACAAACACCTGGAGCTTAAAATAATGGCTCTGGAACAAAAGCAAAATGAGGATATACAACGAAGCCTTGCGCAGCACCTCGAAATAGCTGGAATTCCGTACGAGGACAAAGAAGACCTGGAGGTGATAACAAAAATTATAGCAACAAAACTAAACCAAAATAAGGACGAGGTGAAACATGTCAAGCGAGCAAAAGGTAAATCTGATGGAGTTATAATGGTGGAATTAAAAGATTATTGTGATCCCTGCCCGTGGGTTAAAATGTCGAAAACGGCTAGACTAAAAGTATCAGATCTTATGCCTAAATGTAATATTGATAATGCGCAAAAAAATGTTATTGTGCGTCATGCTCTAACGACCTACAGTAAAACCCTCTTATATAAGGCTAAACAGCAGCTAAAAGATAAATATAAGTACATTTGGACCAGTACTGAGGGGAAGATATTGGTGCGCAAAGACGACAACAGCAAAATCAAGGCAGTTCGGTTCGAAGAAGATATTAAACATCTCCTGTCTTAAATTTAAAACCTAAGCGCCGCTGTTTAATTCTTAGTGGTCAAAAATGGCTTACTGCAATGATGACTATGAATTATTTGACTGCCCCAACTTAGATGTTTACTTCTCATCAATACCAGCCAAAAATAATTTCACTGTGCTTCATATTAACATAAGATCGTTAATAAAAAATTACCCACAATTAGTTTATCAGGTCAGTAAATTTCAAAATCTTATTGATGTCATTGTCCTAACAGAAGTCAATATATCCGACAGTCTCAGTAATATGTTCACTCTAAAAGGCTATTCAATGCATGTTAAATTAAGAAAAAATCGTAAAGGTGGAGGTATCATAATTTATGTACGACAAATTCACTCATTCACAACACTCACACATCACACCCTACACAGTGAATGCCTAATAGGAAGAATCACAATGTCACACAAATTCTCCATAGTTATCTGTGCACTATACACGGTTATTTTTTTATCACCCTGGAAAATTTAAGGGACGCTTCATGACATGGTATTAGAATGTTTTATATATGAATAAAAAAAATTACTCGCTTACTTAATTTTATATTAATTTTTTTAAAAATCCAAAAAATGCTGCCTTAGTTGAAAGCAGGATTTTTAGAGATTTTTTTTAATTTTTTGTAATTTTTTTTTATTTTTTAATTTTATTTTTTTTATTTTTTTTTTATATAATAATGGATGTGTCCTGAAGCATCCCTGAAATTTTCCAGGGTGATAAAAAAATAACCGTGTATAGACCTCCCAGTAGCAGCAAGCATTTGTTTCTTAAAACGGAACTTCCACAAATACTTAGCAAACACTGTTTCGATGAACACTTCATTTTGTTGGGTGATATAAACATCGACCTAAAAAACAAAAATGTCATAACAGAGCGCTATATAAATATACTGTCTGAGAAAGGTCTTCAGTGCACTATATCGGATTACACAAGAATTGAGATGATCAAAGGACAAGTTAGTAATACTTGTATTGATCATATTTTTGTCCGTAATTGCACGGAGGATCTTTACTCGGGGGCGCTCGGCACAGTATTGGCCGATCACCGAATGGTTGTGACTACGTTGTCTGGTATACGTCCTATACAGCGTGCTCCGAAAATAATTCCTTTTATTGATCACGATACCTTATACAAAGAACTGAATAAAACAGATTGGGAATTGACCGAGTCCATGAATTGCCCAAATAAAATATATAATTTTATTAAAGATAAGTTTGATAAAGCATACAAATGTTCAACTTACACAAAAAAGGTTTCATCTGATTCCAACCGTAATAGCGAAAAATGGATAAATAAAAAAATTCAGAAGAAATGTAATGAAACTGATGAATGCTTTATAAAATACTTAAAAGATCCTACCAACAGACTATTGCGTCTTGAATACAATAAACTAAGGAACAGGTCTCACAAATTAATAGAAAAATCACGTAACAAATACATAGCTAATACAATATTATTAAATAAAAATGACCCCCGTAAGTCATGGAAAATACTTAATAATCTCATGGGAAATATAACTAAATCTATAGAGGATATAATATTCAAAGCTTTTAGTAAACACACGAACGATGAAAATGTAATAGTTCAAAATTTTGCGGTTGAATTCCAGAAGACAGTCTCGGATATAGTACCAAAATGTAATGTTCCTCTGCTAAGCAAAGCGGATTACCTAAAAACTGAAAACAAGTCAATGTTATTTAGAAAAGCGAAAACTAAAGATATATCTAAAATAATAAAATCATTAAGTTCGAGAAAGGCACCTGGTATAGACGAAATACGAGCGATAGACATTAAATTGATAGGGGACAAAATAGTCGGCGCTATAAAAAACCTTATAAATACAAGTGTAATGAAAGGTATATATCCTTCAGAACTAAAAAATGGTTTAGTCAGACCCGTATTTAAAAAAGGTAACACAGACCAATATTCCAACTATCGTCCTATTACATTGCTCCCCATAATAGACAAAATTGTAGAAAAATATATAGCAGGTGAAGTCTATAACTACTATGAAAATAACGAAATTTTAACCAGTACACAATATGGGTTTCGGTCAAAAATGAGTACTTCGATTCTTCTCACGGAATTTACGGACTCGGTTAATTCACATCTGGACAATAAAAAGAATGTGCTACTTCTATTTATTGACTATAGCAAGGCATTTGATACTCTAAAACATGATCAGCTAATTGAAAGATTAGCTGCTACAGGAATACGTGTACCTCTACTAAATTGGTGTAAAGATTATCTTTCTGGTAGAGGGTATAGGGTCAAAGTAGGTAAAACCACAAGCGAACTTGTTAAGGTTACAGTTGGTACCGCTCAAGGATCAGTACTGGGCCCGCTACACTACTTGACGTATGTTAATAACATGAAACATGTCATTAAACACTGTCAAATTTACCAGTTTGCAGATGATACGTGCCTTATTAGTGCTGACATAAATATAGCAACAGCGCTGAAAAAATTGCAAGAAGATTATACGGCGTTGAGCATGTGGTCTCATGATGCTGGGCTAGTATTAAATGCCGATAAGACTTCACTGATGCATGTAAGATCTGCTCATAACACTCGAGGGCCGCAAACTGTTAAATTAATTTCCCACAATCATACTTGCTTACATATGTACAAAGGAACACATTGCTCGGGCGGATGTAACACCATAGAGCAAGTTAAAAAGGCCAAATACCTAGGGGTAATTGTAGATGACAGGTTTAACTGGTCATTCCATATAGACATGTTGTGTGACAAATTACGAGCTCTTCTATCAAAAATATATTTAATAAAGAACAAAGTTCCGTTCAAAGTCCTTAGAAATCTTTACATCGCTCTGGCAGAATCAGTTATATCGTATGGTATAAGTAGTTACGGACGCACATATAAAACTTACCTTAATCAAATTTACAACTTACAAGTAAGATTACTCAAATTAATAGTACCGAGAAAAGTTAAAGAAAAATATAAAGATAACTATCGCGCCTTATTCAGCTACTGCGAGGTAATGCCGGTTCATGAAAAAGTTGAATACGCTTTACTAACAGAACAACCCATGAACAACCAACAGTTTTTGAGCCCGATCAACCATAAAATACATACAAGACTAGCCTGCAGAAAAGACATGATCACTAAAACAACAACGAATAACTACGGTAGGCGAACACGTGACTATATAATACCCAGACTTTATAATAAGTTACCTGTTAATCTGAGAGACACAATAAACAAGAAGTATATGAAATTCAAACTGAAACAATTTTATTTGCAAAATATGAATAATGAACTTATCTAAACCTATTAAAATATACATAACATTAATTTCAATGATATATTTTACAATGTAAATTAATTATAAATCTTAACATTATCTATTTATATATAAATAAATAGATAATATTATATATAAATTATGCATATCTGTTATTAAGACTATTAAAAAAAATTTTTTTTTTTCTTTCTTTCGTTATTTATACATGGCTATAATACTGATTGTACAAAACTTCCTTTACGACAAATAATATAAAAAAAGAAATCAAATCACGAAAAAAAAAATCGGCTATAATATTGAACATTCTGTATAGGCTTGCAGCAAGACTTGTTTACATTAGCGATCGGTTTGCACTCGTCATGCGCATGCACAGGTGGTGTACTATGATCTCCTAAAGTCAGCTTTGTTTCGGTGGATGGACGAGACAGCGCTTTACTTAGTGTATGGAGCTGTCTCGTTCACTCGCTGGAGCGGGGCGTATTTTGGAACTCATAGTAGTGGGCCCCTGCTGATTCCTTTAATATATAGTTACCCACTTAGCATTGTAAAAATATTTGTTTTCTTTGGCTGGTATTGTGAATGTTATGTTTTGTGAATTGCTTTTTGTATTTTTCGTTTAAGACAGGTACCCATGTAAAAAAAAAGGTAGTTTTTAATAACAATAATATAGGTATACAATAAGCTTCGAATATCAGGATGCCGAGTCAAACCTATTAAAGGTTTTGTGGCATTTATCTCAGTTATCTTGTAACATATTTGTAAGTATATGCAAAATAAATAAAATAAATAAATAAATAAATAAATTTCTTACCCTTTCTAAATTCTCGGTTATTAAATGTTAATGTAGAAAAAATCCTGAATCTAATAAAAAGTTTTAATAGACATTGTTTTGGGAAACAAGGGCAGGGAGAATCAAAATGTATGTCATTTAAAATTTAAGATAAAGAGTACTACCCGGCCTTTGTTTCATATTTTTTTCAAAATTACTAATAAACATAGTCTCAAGTTTTTTTATATAATTATGAAACGCATCTGTTGGTACTTTTAACTTTCCGTAAAAAGACGATGTTTTGTTGTATACTTTAAAATGGATAAACAATTATATTCGTAGATTCATTTAAATCGGGATTGTTTTGTATTTCAGCTACAAAGCCAGGACAGGTTTGCTTCTTGCTACATTTAAAAAGTAAATAAAGGCGTTTTCAGTTGGCAAGTCGAAGTGGTAATACAGCATATAAGGCACCAGACGGCATCGTAGATGCGTAGGTACGCGTACGAACGAACGGAACGATTAAAATTGAACAAAGTGCGTGTGCTTCGCTTGCGAAAACCGCACTGAATTTGGTCCGCAAACGGCCCGACCGAGACCGCTCGGCTGGGCGGTAGGTAGTTATAGCGCGCAAGTACATGGAGTGACGGAGGCCTGCTAATAGTCTCTGAGTAAATGCGGGGACAGACAGACAGACATGGCGAAACTATAAGGGTTCCTTGTTTACTACAGAACCCTAAAAAGTAATATTTAAGCAGTGGTGAAATTCATAAAATTTGAACTATTTAAACCACCTTAAATAAGGAAACTAAAACATTTCGAAAAAAAGTAACCAGTAAAGATCATTGTTGAAGATTTGAGAATAAATGTTTACTGAATATATTTCATGTTTTAGTCATATTTTTTACGTGACGAGTGCATTCCATGCGCTTAAGGACATATCCTTAAGCGCATGGAATGTAAATATGGGTATGTTTAAAGCTTTAAAATACATTAAGTGAATAGTAAAATGTGTGATAGAAACTTTAAGTCCTACACTCTAAATTAACGTAAAATGTATTTCCTTCATTACATTTTTAATAACTAAAAAAAACTTTACTTCTCTGATAATTCTGCAAGAATACCGATTATAACGAGACCGGGCCCTTAAGCAATTATCTCAACGATTCATCAGTCGCCTGGCCATAATGTCATATTTTATGCATTGAGTAAACATTTCTCTTTTCACATTTCATTTTTTTTTCACTATATATGTTAGGAAAACATATGAGCGACTGACTTATTATGTTGCAGTCTACAAACGTTATGGCGGGTACCAACTAAGGAACCAGCCTTTACGCTTATTGTCGACTATACTTTGGTCGTGTAAGCGTTTTGGTTCTATAAAAGGTTTTCCAAGACAACGCTAGTTATCCTAGTTATATGCGAATAATATTTAAAAACTGACGGAAATCGTGATTTCAACATATAAATTAAAAAATACAATTATTGTAAATAAAACAAATACAATTCTAGTTCTCATATCGACATATTTACCAGAGGGGAAACTGTACCAGGGTCGCCTGCTTAGGTACCTCCGTCTTACTTATTTCTGCCGCAAAACAGCATTGCTTGCGTTGCTGTGTTCCGGTTTGAAGGGTAAGATATGGCAGTGAAATTACTGGATATCGTGACTTTACATCTTATATCACAAGTTGGCAAGGTACACTGTGGTTTTTGTGGGGGTTGCAGCTGCGAATCTCACAAGAGCCACATGTATAATAGATGACTATTACCACTTACCATCAGGTGGGCAGTTTGCTTGCTTGCCAACTTAGTTGTATAAGAAATGTTTGACGAAAACTGCCCCTATGATTGTTAGGATATTTTTTTATTACATTTAATTTTTACATTCTACGCTCCCTAATACATTAATCACTTTTAACCCCTTTCTTGAAAAACGCATTATTTGTCTAGATATATAAAAATATAAATGAGCCACAATAACAAGCCCGCCTTTTTAACTACCCTAGTGCGTCGATGCACGGGCGGGATGGAGGTTCGAACGCTGCGCGCCGTTCAGCCATTATTCAGTGGACAGCATGTGACAAGTGAAACATTTATTAGTTCAATATGTATACACTATTTAAAAAACCGATAGATAATTAAGGTTTTAGTGGAAAATGTTATTATTTCTATTTATGTTCAAATATCTAAAATTGCTTACATATACAAAATATATTGCTATATTATCTTCACTGCTGATAGACATGCCAATACGTAGAATAAAGCACTTGCTTCGGTTGTGGCTCTTTTCTACAGAATCGCTCAAATTTTAATGTATGGAAGAGATAGACATTTATGTAAGTATTTATTTTTCGGGCAAATTATTTTTTGCTCTATTTCAGGGGTTTCTGATATTATAAATTAAGTATATTTTTGTTTTTAAATAGTTAATACAGATCTTTTTCTATTCTGATATACTTGTAAGCTATGCAACTTATGAATATGATAGAAGAGTTGTTTCTAAACGCTTACATTGATCTATTACATCGAGTCTAGGAGATTTAATGACCACGTGACTAAGATGTCGTATAATATTGGTTAAAATCACTTTTAATAACTATATCGTTTGTAATATACGTTTGTACAACTTATCTTACACGAACAACAAATAATGTAAAGCTTACACAGGGTTACTTTTTTATCACTCCGGAAAAATAAAGGGACGCTTCAGGACACGGTATTAGAAAGATTGAAATATGAATAAAAAAACTCACCTTTTAAATTTTATATAAATTTTCTAAAATACCTAAAATATACTGCACTAGTTTAGTGCAGTAACTTTTATTATTTCTTGTTTTTTTAAGTTTTTATTGTATTTTGTATAATACCTAATGGCCTACCTACCTGGGCCTATTACTGGGTACTGTGACTTTACATCTGGTGTCACAAGTTGGCAACGTACACTGTGGTTCTTGTGGGGGTTGCAGTTTTTCTGCGAATCTCACAGGAGCTACATGTATTATGGGCGACTGTTACCACGTTTGCTTGTTTGACAATTGACTGAAATATAAAAAGACTAAATGCTGATATAAAAAGCTTTAATACAACACCTTGAACTTGGAGTTCCCTTTAGTACCAAACGTTATTTATTTTCTAATAACTGCTGCCCGCGATTTCGTCTGCCTTCTCTGGGGAACTCATTAAATTCAGGATAAAAGTAGCCTATGTCCTTTCCCGGGACTCAAACTATCTCTATACCAAAAAAGACTGGCGAAATCCGACCTCATATTTTTATAGACCGTTCACATTTGAAAACATAAAAAATAAATAAAGTTGAATGTAAAGAATTTACTCAAAAAAAATCGTGAGTTTTGAAGACCAGTAAAGAGATTTTTGCAATTAGTTTTTACGGAAGTACTTACTTTCGTACTTCACTACACAAAAAACTACTTAAGACTTGATCGTATAGCAGAGATTTCTTTGCTTTCTAGCTACATGAACATTGATGCAATTCATTCATTCATCACTTCAATCTGTTTTCATTTGTTTTGTTTTGTTTGTGTTCGTTTATGGTTCGATTTGTTTCTTGAGTTTTTGTGGTTTATTGAATTTTTCAACAACTTTGCACTTGTTAGGCTATTTAAAATTAACAGTGCTTATACCACGTTATTGCCAAAAATACCTAAAAATATCTGGGTGCAAAATTGCGGCCAATAAGATAAAGAAATCATATTTCTTAATAATCAAAACTAATTTAAGAGATATCTATCTATTTGATCAAAGTGGCACATACAGGTGATATATAAAGATAATTAAAGGACAATAATGCTTACAATTTACACGACGGCTTACAATGAATTTCTAACCTCAAAATATTTAATGCTATATCAACGTGGTGGTCTAAAGGTGTTCTGTAGATATCAGCAAGTTTCATTGGTGAACGCGACGTTGAAATGCAGGTCCGAAAATGTATGGAAGTTTGCCAATCTTCTTTCATCTAAATCAGTTCAGTGGTTTAAACGTGAGGAGGTAACATATGGACAGACAGACACACTTTCGCATCTATAATATTAGTATGGATTATTATATGACATCCTTGCTAGTTAGTAATGATTTGTGTTAAAACCAGTATAATACATCAATCCACCTGAGAATACAATGCTCAACATTTTTGGGGTACATTTTATCCATATTTGAGTTGAGCCGTCACTCGTAATCCATTTTTTGCTTAAACAAAAGGCTGTCTGTATATATTATATGGTTCATTATTTAGTCAATATGTCTAAGACTACGGTTCGTTATTCTTAAGGTAATGTTCTTCAATTCCCTAATGTTCAGCAATAATTCGATTTTTTCTGTTGAGTGCGCGCGAGCGTCTCCTTTTATGAAACAATTTTCCCCTTATGAATAAAATTTTAAGATGCGTATGCAAATTTCCATTACGTAGGACTGTCTCCTGTAATGGTGCCGTTCGTGAAATTTTCTGGAATGGTTTATCCACATATACATGATCAAGAATCACGTTATGATAATGTGACTACCTAAGTAACCTAAGGCAAGTAGGTTATTTACGCGGTGAGGTTGGTGACTTAGTAGCAATATTGTAGACGATGAACTGTGTTTCGCTTAAAAATACCGATTTATAAGAAATTGAGTTCATCAGGTCTAAAGATTTTCTTTTAGGCATACACAATTTGGTACCGTTTATTTTCTTTATCAACGCCGCCAGTACAAGCATATTGAGCGCGTCTTCCAAATTAGTCTGGTGACCTCACCTAGGTGTAGAAATATAATATATTATTACTCGTATTTAACATAAATACATATTGGCTGAAGTCTTTTGATACCTCGCTAGTCGGGCTGATTATTTGAGGAATAAATGTTAAGTCCTACCTATATTAACCTTACCTCTTCACACATGATTTCATTTTTTTAGAATTGCGAGTAAGTACTACTGGCCTTCATCTCATCGGATTATATGTGATAATAAAGCCTGATGACAATGAGGATCGCCCAACATCTCAGTCACAGACAAATTGGCTATCATACCGCTTACTGTCGGTAATTCAATAAATAATAATATCACGACAGGTAATAACAATATCATCGTTGCTAGCGAGGAAAACTCAGAACTCCTAAGAATAATTATAAATAGCTTAAACGTTTCAGAATAAAGATAAAATAACACTGCAGAATCAATCTATCGCTGCTTTTCGGAAGAATAAGAAATGAGCGTTGTGAATGAGAATTTTAGAAATTAGAAAATTTATATAAAATTTAAAAGGTGAGTTTTTTTTATTCATATTTCAATCTTTCTAATACCGTGTCCTGAAGCGTCCCTTTATTTTTCCGGGGTGATAAAAATATAACCTTATATAAGTATTTATACATTTTTATATACGACTTTGCATTTGAAAAATGCTAAGTAAATTGAAAAATGGTGAATAAATCAATAAAGAAAAAATTTTTGTTTCGGGCGGTCGGTGAGTATTTATAATTACACAACGCTCATTTCTTATTCTTCCAAAAAGCAGCGATAGATTGATTATGCAGTGTTATTTTATCTTTATTCTTTAACGTTTAAGCTATTTATAATTATTCTTAGGAGTTCTGAGTTTTCCTCGCTAGCAACGATTCAAATTCAAATACAAATTCAATATCCTTTATTCAATTGAGATTATACAATCACTTTTGAACGTCAAAGAAGCTACGCCATTGGTTCACAAGTCTACGGCGGGAGTCCAAACGGGCAATACATATTAATTGTTTTTGATTGCTGATTTTAAACCGACTACAATCTCATTTGTGGACCGATCTCCCTAACTAGTTGTCATTGTATATGAAAAATTGTGGTTAAATGCCTTTGTTGTTCTAGTTAAGTTCTAGCATTTACCTATATTTGATTTTGGTTTGTTTTTACATATCTTTGTTTTGCCCTTGAATATTTTGTTTGTTAAGTTGTAAACTTATACTTGAATTTATTTTGTTTAAAAAATTTTGCTGCTAAATGACTTTGCTGTTGTTGTAATACACTATTTTGCTGTGTTAAGTTTTAGCATTTACATTTGATTTTGTTTTGTTTGCCTTTGAATATTATGTTTGTTAAGTTATTGACTTAATACTTGAATTTAATTTGTTTGAAAATTCTGTTGTTAAATGCCTTTGTTGTTCTAGTTAAGTTCTAGCATTTACACTTGATTTTGGTTTGTTTATATATTTTGTTCTGCCTTTGAAGTTCCTCCCGATCTGTTTTATTGTCTGCGGTTGTCGGTCTGTTTGTCCGTGTATTATTATAGTGTTTATTAATTTTGGTGCAAAATGGTCCCGCCAGTCAGCCCGCTTAGTGGTGCCCGCGCGGGTGCACAAAAGATTTTGAGATGGTTTGCTAGTGCCGTCGCTTTGGTAGACCGACCAGACCGAGAACAGGCCTTGTTAATTCGGCATGAGGGAGTACCTGCTCGCTTGAAGGAATTGGAGCAGCTTTTCGTTGCTCATCAACAATATCTGCTCGACCACCCAGCTGAGGGTGCCGCTGAGTTGCGGGCAGTCGACCAATTTAATGCCGATTATGATCAGTGTTTTGAACAGGCGGATGTGATTATAAACAAGGCTCAGGCAATCTTATCCGCCCGGAGGGGTGAGTCGTGCACGCCCGGGGAGGCCAAGCTTACCCCGGCCGGCTTGCTGGGCAGACTGCCCACTTTAGACATCCCAACCTTTGATGGGAACCTGGCTTCTTGGATGGGATTCATTAACCTCTTTGATAGCCTGGTTCACTGATATCAGAATGTTCGGACCGCCCGGTATCAGAATGTTCGCTTGCTAGCGGACACACATGTGGCTGCCATTTTAGGGCTGCCACGAGTATCGCGGGTCTCCTCATTGAGGAAGGAGATTTTGAACCCGCTGCTAAGCGCTATTAATGCGCTCAAACGACTTGACCTACCGGTGAACCAGTGGTCCTTCATATTGCTCATCCTCAATAAGCTTCCCATGGAGATGAAGGGGCGTTTTGAACAAGGTATGGGGGCAATAGTGCCTCGTACCTACCCCCCTTCTCGGATCTCCTCAGATTTCTGGAGGATGAGTGTCGGATGACCGACCACTTGGATCTGGCTCCTATGCCGGGACCGAGTACAGGCCGCTATAAGGCGACCCGGGCAGCGCCACGGAGAGAGCGCCGCCCGTACAAGCAGTATACTGCAGTGCGGCAGAACTCTCCACCCGGGGAGAGGCCGATGCCTTGCAAGTGTTGCAAGCGGGATGGCCATCGTTTGCCGGCCTGTCCCAAATTTGTTGGCCTACGCACCGAGGGGCGTAGGAATATGGCCAAGCAGCGGAATTGGTGCTACCGCTGCCTGGGGGCTCATATGGCATCGGCTTGCCCCCACCCACGAGATTGCCACTGTTGTGGAGGGGCCCATCACCACCTCTTGTGCTTTAATAATAAAGACACTCGTGAGGCGGTGAGAGAGAGGGACTCGCACACGGGCGGGGGCCCTCATAGGTCACCCACATCTCCGAGGAGATCGGAGGGGCGTGCCACCCCTCCACTACACCCCGTGGTACGGGGAATCGGAGACCTGCGGATCCCGGATCCGATCGGTCAGGTTTTGTTCTCCTTCTCCCCCCACTTCTCTTCAGCGCCCAAAATTGGCGCTACCGCGATTGTTTATGAGAAGGTTGTTGGTCAGCTTCCGCAACAGCACGTTTCGCGCGCTGTCGTTGATGCGACATCAGGATTGACCTTGGCTGACCCTTCCTTCCACCGAACCGGTCCGATTCACTTATTGCTCGGTGCTGATGTTCTAGGCCGCGTGTATTGTGGGAAGAGGAGAGAGTTACAGAAGGGTGGGCTAGTAGCCTTATCTACATCGCTTGGGTTTGTAGTGATGGGACCAGTTAGGCATAACCCACCATCTCCATCGGTGGACAGTTACATAACTGTTAGCTCCACCTTATCGGATGTCCTTCAACGGTTTTGGGAGGTGGAAGAGCCACCTACCGTGAAGCGAGTGAACCCCTTGGACGAGGAGTGTGAGTTGTTCTACCAGAACAATACAGGTCGCCTTCACTCGGGACGGCTGATCACTCGTTTGCCCTTTTTGTCAGTTCGCCCCTCACTTGGCAGCTCCCGGCCGTTGGCCGAGAAGCGGCTGCTGTCCATGGAGCGTCGTATGAGTAGGAACTCCGACCTCAAACAGAAGTATGTCGACTTCATGCGAGAATATGAGCAACTGGGGCACATGTCGGTCTCGCGACTGGACTGGCGAAACGAGGAACATAATTTTCTTCCTCACCACGCGCTTTTGAAACCTTCCACCGGGAAGATACGCGTTGTTTTTGATGGGTCAGCTCCTACGTCTACCGGAGTTTCGCTGAATCAATGTCTGCATGCTGGACCGAAGTTGCACCACGAGGTGGGCGATGTATTGACCAACTTCCATCGCCATGCCGTCGTCTTTGTGACCGATATCCGGATGATGTTTCGGCAGACTGTGATTCACCCGGACGATAGACGATATCAGCTCATATTATGGAGGGAGGATCCCAGAGATCCCATGCTAGTCTACGAGCTGAACACCAATACATACGGTTTGCGTTCGAGCCCCTTTGTGGCAATTCGCTCACTTGTGGAACTCGCTGAACGTGAGCGGTTACGATACCCTCGCGCATCCTTGGTTCTCAAAGAGGATGCATTTGTGGATGATATTTGTACGGGCTCCTCTAGTGTCGAGGAAGCCTTGATTTTGCGAGATGAACTAATTGCTCTTCTCGGGGCTGGTGGTTATGAACTGAGGAAGTGGATGTCCAACTCACCTCAGCTTTTGTGTGACTTGCCAGACGACCACCAGCAGGAGCCCCATATTTTTGAGAATGCTAACACTCCAGATTTACTGTCTGTTTTGGGAGTGCAATACCGACCTGTCCAGGACACGTTCACCTATCGATTGGAGCTGCCAAGCCCCAAGGTCTGGACGAAACGGTTAGTTTTGTCTACAGTAGTTCGTACCTTTGACCCAAATGGCTGGATTAGTCCCGTAGTGTTTTGGATGAAGTGCTTCCTACAGGAACTTTGGTCAGCCGAAGTGTCGTGGGATGAGCCCCTCTCGGGCCGTTTGCTGCGAGATTGGGAGTCCTTCATGTCGTCTCTCCCCGACATTAACCGTGTTAGTATCCCTAGACATATACTGCCTAAGGGACGGTTTACTGCCAGCCTTCATGGCATTTGTGACGCGTCTGAGAGTGGATACGCAGCCGTCGTATATATCGGGCAGTCGATGATAGAGGAGCTGTTAAGCTCCACTTGTTAATTGCTAAGAGTAAGGTTGCTCCACTTCGGACTCGATTAACGATTCCGAAGTTAGAATTGTCTGGAGCTACTCTTCTGGTTCGGTTGATGAACCACGTTGTTGACACCCTGGGACGTAGTGTGGAATTTGAGTCGCTCTTTGCTTGGTCCGACAGTCAGGTTGTCCTGTGTTGGATTAAGAACTCCGTCCACTCCCTGGAAGTATTTGTGGCCAATCGGGTATCCCAAATACAGGCCTCGAAGGCCACGTTGATTTGGCGCCACGTGCTAGGTGAAATAAATATTTGTTAGACTTCAGCAGTGCATTTAATTCCGTTGATTATGACATTCTGCTTGGTACTCTTCGCTCGCTCAATATATCGTCGTCTACTATTCAATGGTTTCATTCCTACCTTTACGGCCGCCAACAATGCGTAACTTATAATGATGCGTCGTCACTCTGGTCAAATCTGTCTGCAGGGGTACCCCAGGGAGGTGTCCTGTTACCACTACTCTTCTCGGCCTTCATAAACAAAATTTCAACAATTCTAACGTGTCCGTTCCACCTTTACGCTGACGACCTACAAATTTACTGTCACTTTGATCCCTCTGACTCTGTTACGGCTATTTCGGCACTGAATAAAAACCTTTCAGCGATACAAGATTGGGCGGATTCTTTTGGACTCCTCGTCAATCCTGCTAAATCCCAAGCAATGATTGTAGGTAGTAGTAGGTTAAGAACTTCGCTAAAAGTGAATCTTTTGCCAGCTGTTGTTTTTAATGGAGTACCTATTGCTTACTCAGACACTGTTAAGAATCTGGGTTTGATTATGGACTGCAATATGTCATGGAGACCCCAAATAAATGAAGTAAGTAAACGTATGTACTTCTCGTTTCACTCTCTCAAGCGTCTCCAGTATTTACTTCCTTTCAAAACTAGATATATGCTCGCACAAGCTCTTTTGATTCCCATACTAGACTATGCAGATGTTTGTTATTTGGACTTGAACGAGGATCTGCTCGATAAACTTGAACGCCTTCAAAATCTGGCGGTACGTTTCATTTTTGGACTAAAGAAATATGATCACATTTCCCACTATCGGAATGAATTAAAATGGCTTCCAATACGTGAGCGTCGTAATGTCCACATCCTTACAACACTATTTAAAATCCTCAGAGATCCCAATGCCCCGCCTTATCTCAGTTCCCGTTTCAACTTGTTACCTCTTCCCGCTCGTCCTATGTGCTCCAACTACACTAGAAAGCTCGATCTCCCCATATGCAACACCAACTTCCTTCTCCACTCCATTTCCTTTCGTGCCGCCCAACTGTGGAATCATTTACCGGGTACTTTACATCTATGCTCTTCAGTGGAGTCATTTCGGCGTAAACTGAAGCAGCATTTTCTTTCGGAGCATAAAGTATGAACCTAATTTGTTATCATCATCATTTCATTTTTATTTATTTAGTTATGTATGAATATATATCTATGGTGTATGTATATATATATATATAATATATATTAGTTTATATATACCTATGTATATATTTATATTTTTAATATCAATAATTATGTTTATTTTATCTTGGTGTCTCCCATTAATAAAATGGAATCTCCCACACAATTACAGGTTGGCTGGTAGAGATCTCTTTAGAGATAAGTCCACCATTGCATCTTCTGTTTATTACTTGTGTTTCCCCATGTGTGTTTTTTTTGCAATAAAGAGTATATATAAACCCTGCTGACTGTGCATCACGTGGCAGCGAAGCCCCTCAGCTTATTGACCACACTCTGTGGTGGGGTCCCGAATGGTTGTTACAGCCGTCTTGGCCTTCCACACCAGCTGTGGTGAAGGTACCAAATCCGGGCTTGCGTGTTCACGCTGTCGAGACTATGGCGGCTCCAGAGCGGGAATTTTTATTAGACCGCTACAGTTCTCTGGACAAGTTGCTCGGCGTGACCGCTTGGATAAGAAGATTTATACGAAATTGTCGACGGCCTCAGGACAAAGATTTGTGTCCGGTCCTCACACCGCAGGAGCGCCAAGATGCTCTTTTGCATTGGGTGCGTATGACCCAGTCTAGAGCGTTTGAACCGGAACTTAAGATTTTCCGTACCGGGACATCCAAATTAAAGGGACCCTTGGTGCGTTTGACTCCCTTTCTGGATGATGAGGGATTGTTGCGTGTAGGAGGCCGATTGAGGCACGCTAACTTGCCTTATAGATCACGTCATCCCCTGTTGCTCCCCAAGGACGGACCATTGGTGCGATTGTTGATCATTGATCGCCATGTGAAGAATGCTCATGCCGGATGTAATGCATTGACCGCGCTCCTCCAACGGGAGTTTTGGATTTTGTCAAAGTGAAGAATAATCCGATCTGTTATCTTTCGATGTCTGCCCTGCTATCGTTTACGCCCCGAGACGATGCAGCCCCAAATGGGTGATTTACCTGCTGATCGTGTGAATGAATCGATGACCTTCTTAGGAGTTGGAACTGATTTCGCGGGACCATTCACTATAAAACCGTCGCGACTCCGTAATGCTAAGACTGAAAAGGCTTACTTGTGTGTGTTTGTTTGTTTGGCCACTAAAGCCGTTCATTTGGAGGTGGTGAGTGCACTCACCATGGACGCTTTCTTAGCAGCGTTAGGCAGATTTGTCTCCCGCCGGGGACTGCCTTCTCTAATTCGGTCCGATTGTGGGACGAACTTCAAGGGCACTGATAGACATATAAGAGAAGTTTGTGAATTTTTAGATAAAAATAATATTGAGATCGGATCCACACTCTCCCGTAGGGGGGTAACATGGCGATACTCCCCGCCGTCTTGCCCTCACTGTGGAGGGATTTTTGAATCTGTTGTAAAGGCCGCCAAGACTCACCTTCGCCGCGTTATTGGGGAGACTATTCTCACGTTCGAGGAACTCGCGACGGTGTTTCATAAGATTGAGGCGGTTCTCAACTCGCGTCCGTTATGTCCGTTGTCTACCGACGCGAACGATTTGCAGGCCCTCACGCCGGGCCATTTCTTGATAGGCAGACCACTTAACGCCCTGCCCGAGTATCCTTATAGAGATGTCAATCCAGGACGCCTTTCGCGGTTTGAGTTGCTCCAGCAGCTTACCCAGAGCTTCTGGCGCCGCTGGCACCTTGAATACTTACAACAGCGCGTTATGTGGTCAGATAAGACAAACCCACCGAGGGTTGGAGATCTCGTGTTAGTGAAGGACCCAAACCTGCCACCCTTACGTTGGCGTCGCGGACGCATTGTCCAACTTACTCTAGGGGCTGATGGTGTGCCCAGGTTTGCCGAGGTCCTAGTTGGGGATTCTGTTTTGAAGCGCGCGGTCGCTACTCTTTCTCGCCTCCCCTTAGACTGATTTGGCGGACAGTCCGGGACTGTCCGGAGCGGGGGATGTTTACGCTCGAGGAAGAGCGAGTGGCAACACTGCATTATAGTCTGTGCAGTGAGACCCTGCGGCCGGCCGCATGTAACATGTCAGTCGAGTCGAATACGGAATGACATTGAAATAGGTTATGAGCGGGCGGTGATTTTTTGTTTCAATAAAATATCTAACAAATAGTATTGCGCGGCGCACCAAGTGATTGTTGGTGCGAGGTTCCGCCAAGTTTTAGTGTCGGTGAATAGTGGCAAAGTTTAGTGTCGGCGAAGTTCGGGTATTGGTGGCCTAATAGGCCTATGTATATATCTATAGCCTATGTGCTCCGGTCTCCATCGTTGGATTAACACCAACCCTTCAGGAGCCGCGACTTCCTTCGAGCTAGCTCAGGAAGTCCACCGGCTACATACGGAGACCAATTGGAATAGGGGTAAGCCACAGTGTTTTCTAGAGCTGGTAGTAGGTTATTAAAATCAGCAGTTTTGTTCGGTGAAACGCCGACGTGGTGGAGTCTAATTTGGGCACCAACAACAATATTTGCTCGACCACCCAGCCGAGGGTGCCGCTGAGTTGCGGGCAGTCGACCAATTTAATGCCGATTATGATCAATGTTTTGAACAGGCGGATGTGATTATAAACTAGGCTCAGGCTATCCTATCCGCCCGGAGGGGTGAGTCGTGCACGCCCGGGGAGGTCAAGCCTACCCCGGCCGGCTTGCTAGGCAGACTGCCCACTTTGGACATCCCAACCTTTGATGGGAACTTGGCTGCTTAGATGGGGTTCATTAACCTCTTTGATAGCCTGGTCCACTCGAGGGACGACCTGTTCCCTAGCCAGAAATTGGCCTATTTGCTCTCTGCATTACGTGGAGAGGCTGGTGTACTTGTCCAGCATCTACCTGTCAACGATGACAGTTATGATATCGCAAGGGCGCTGTTGACCGCCCGGTATCAGAATGTTCGCTTGCTAGCGAAGCGGACACACATGTGGCTGCCATTTTAGGGCTGCCCCGAGTATCGCGGATCTCCTCATTGAGGAAGGAGATTTTGAACCCGCTGTTAAGCGCTATTAATGCGCTCAAACGACTTGACCTACCGGTGGACCAGTGGTCCTTCATATTGCTCCACCTCATCCTCAATAAGCTTCCCATGGAGATGAAAGGGCGCTTTGAACAAAGGTATGGGGGCAATAGTGCCTCGTACCTACCCCCCTTTTCGGATCTCCTCAGATTTTTGGAAGATGAGTGTCGGATGACCGACCACTTGGATCTGGCTCCTATACCGGGACCGAGTACAGGCCGCTATGAGGCGACCCGGGCAGCGCCACGGAGAGAGCGCCGCCCGTACAAGCAGTATATTGCAGTGCGGCAGAACTCTCCACACGGGGAGAGGCCGCTGCCTTGCAAGTGTTGCAAGCGGGATGGCCATCGTTTGCCGGCCTGTCCCAAATTTGTTGGCCTACGCACCGAGGGGCGTAGGAATATGGCCAAGCAGCGGAATTGGTGCTACCGCTGCCTGGGGGCTCATATGGCATCGGCTTGCCCCTACTCACGAGATTGCCACTGTTGTGGAGGGGCCCATCACCCCCTTTTGTGCTTCAACAATAGAGTCGCTCGTGAGGTGGTGAGAGAGAGGGACTCGCACACGGGCGGGGGCCTTCGTAGGTCACCCACATCTCCGAGGCGATCGGAGGGGCGTGCCACCCCTCCGCGGAGATCGGACAGGCGCCCCCCCTCCCGTGAGAGGATTGGGCGCTCCACCCCCCCCCTACGGGCGGGGGGGATCGACGCGCCGCTTCTGAGACGCCACCGCGGGATTGAGCCGCGGTTATTACGGAGCCACGCCAGGAGCCGATACGCTTCTCTCCCCTTCTGATGGAGAGACCCCGTTTGTCACGGGCTCCCCCAACTTTCGCCCATCATGGGCACCGCCCGGCCCCCCGATGCCGCTTTGATCGGGGTCAGTACGTGCCGGATTGGGACCCGCTCGAGCGCCTTGAGCGCCCTACTCCTCCGCCGCGCACGCATTTTTCCTTGAACCCCCCTTCCCCCCGTTGCGGGGAATGCGGGAGGATTTTCATTAAACCAACTGTCGGCTGCAACCCCCCCACAGGAGCAGGTGCTGTTACCAACAGCCTCCGTACGGGTGTGGGGCCCGAGGGGCACCTTTGTTTTAGTTCACGCCCTTTTGGATACGGGAGCTCAGGGTTGCATTGCCTCCAGCTGGATGGTCCGGCAGTTGAGTTTGAACACATCTCCATACCTTGAATCGGTACGGGGAATCGGAGACCTGCGGATCCCGGATCCGATCGGTCAGGTTTTGTTCTCCTTTTCCCCTCACTTCTCTTCAGCGCCCAAAATTGGCGCTACCGCGATTGTTTATGAGAAGGTTGTTGGTCAGCTTCCACAACAGCACGTTTCGCGCGCTGTCGTTGATGCGACATCAGGATTGACCTTGGCTGACCCTTCCTTCCACCGAACCGGTCCGATCACTTATTGCTCGGTGCCGATGTTCTAGGCCGCGTGTATTGTGGGAAGAGGAGAGAGTTACAGAAGGGTGGGCTGGTAGCCTTATCTACATCGCTTGGGTTTGTAGTGATGGGACCAGTTAGGCATAACCCACCATCTCCATCGGTGGACAGTTACATAACTGTTAGCTCCACCTTATCGGATGTCCTTCAACGGTTTTGGGAGGTGGAAGAGCCACCTACCGTGAAGCGAGTGAACCCCTTGGAAGAGGAGTGTGAGTTGTTCTACCAGAACAATACAGGTCGCCTTCACTCGGGACGGCTGATCACTTGTTTGCCCTTTTTGTCGCCCCTCACTTGGCAGCTCCCGGCCGTTGGCCGAGAAGCGGCTGCTGTCCATGGAGCGTCGTATGAGTAGGAACTTCGTCTTCAAACAGAATTATGTCGACTTCATGCGAGAATATGAGCAACTGGGGCACATGTCGGTCTCGCGACTGGACTGGCGAAACGAGGAACATAATTTTCTTCCTTACCACGCGGTTTTGAAACCTTCCACCGGGAAGATACGCGTTGTTTTTGATGGGTCAGCTCCCACGTCTACCGGAGTTTCGCTGAATCAATGTCTGCATGCTGGACCGAAGTTGCACCACGAGGTGGGTGATTTATTGACCAACTTCCGTCGCCATGCCGTCGTCTTTGTGACCGATATCCGGATGATGTTTCGGCAGACTGTGATTCACCCAGACGATAGACGATATCAGCTCATATTATGGAGGGAGGATCCCAGAGATCCCATGCTAGTCTACGAGCTGAACACCAACACATACGGTTTGCGTTCGAGCCCCTTTGTGGCAATTCGCTCACTTGTGGAACTCACTGAACGTGAGCGGTTACGATACCCTCGCGCATCCTTGGTTCTCAAGGAGGATGCATTTGTGGATGATATTTGTACGGGCTCCTCTAGTGTCGAGGAAGCCTTGATTTTGCGAGATGAACTAATTGCTCTTCTCGGGGCTGGTGGTTATGAATTGAGGAAGTGGATGTCCCACTCATCTCAGCTTTTGTGTGATTTGCCAGACGACCACCAGCAGAAGCCTCATATTTTTGAGAATGCCAACACTCCAGATTTACTGTCTGTTTTGGGAGTGCAATACAGACCTGTCCAGGACACGTTCACATATCGATTGGAGCTGCCAAGCCCCAAGGTCTGGACGAAACGGTTAGTTTTGTCTACAGTAGCTCGTACCTTTGACCCAAATGGCTGGATTAGTCCCGTAGTGTTTTGAATGAAGTGCTTCCTACAGGAACTTTGGTCAGCCGAAGTGTCGTGGGATGAGCCCCTCTCGGGCCGTTTGCTGCGAGATTGGGAGTCCTTCATGTCGTCTCTCCCCGACATTAACCTTGTTAGTATACCTCTAGACATATACTGCCTAAGGGACGGTTTACTGCCAGCCTTCATGGCTTTTGTGACGCGTCTGAGAGTGGATACGCAGCCGTCGTATGTATCCGGACAGTCGATGATAGAGGAGCTGTTAAGCTCCACTTGTTAATTGCTAAGAGTAAGGTTGCTCCACTTCGGACTCGATTAACGATTCCGAAGTTAGAATTGTCTGGAGCTACTCTTCTGGTTCGGTTGATGAACCACGTTGTTGACACCCTGGGACGTAGTGTGGAATTTGAGTCGCTCTTTGCTTGGTCCGACAGTCAGGTTGTCCTGTGTTGGATTAAGAACTCCGTCCACTCCCTGGAGGTATTTGTGGCCAGTCGGGTATCCCAAATACAGGCCTCGAAGGCCCCGTTGATTTGGCGCCACGTGCCAGGTGAAATAAACCCTGCTGACTGTGCATCACGTGGCAGCGAAGCCCCTCAGCTTATTGACCACACTCTGTGGTGGGGTCCCGAATGGTTGTTACAGCCGTCTTGGCCTTCCACACCAGCTGTGGTGAAGGTACCAAATCCGGGCTTGCGTGTTCACGCTGTCGAGACTATGGCGGCTCCAGAGCGGGAATTTTTATTAGACCGCTACAGTTCTCTGGACAAGTTGCTCGGCGTGACCGCTTGGATAAAAAGATTTATACGAAATTGTCGCCGGCCTCAGGACAAAGATTTGTGTCCGGTCCTCACACCGCAGGAGCGCCAAGATGCTCTTTTGCATTGGGTGCGTATGACCCAGTCTAGAGCGTTTGAACCGGAACTTAAGATTTTCCGTACCGGGACGTCCAAATTAAAGGGACCCTTGGTGCGTTTGACTCCCTTTCTGAATGATAAGGGATTGTTGCGTGTAGAAGGCCGATTGAGGCACGCTAACTTGCCTTATAGATCACGTCATCCCCTGTTGCTCCCCAAGGACGGACCATTGGTGCGATTGTTGATCATTGATCGCCATGTGAAGAATGCTCATGCCGGATGTAATGCATTGACCGCGCTCCTCCAACGGGAGTTTTGGATTTTGTCAAAGTGAAGAATAATCCGATCTGTTATCTTTCGATGTCTGCCCTGCTATCGTTTACGCCCCGAGACGATGCAGCCCCAAATGGGTGATTTGCCTGCTGATCGTGTGAATGAATCGATGACCTTCTTAGGAGTTGGAACTGATTTCGCGGGACCATTCACTATAAAACCGTCGCGACTCCGTAATGCTAAGACTGAAATGGCATACTTGTGTGTGTTTGTTTGTTTGGCCACTAAAGCCGTTCATTTGGAGGTGGTGAGTGCACTCACCATGGACGCTTTCTTAGCAGCGTTAGGCAGATTTGTTTCTCGCCGAGGACTGCCATCTCTAATTCGGTCCGATTGTGGGACGAACTTCAAGGGCACTGATAGACATATAAGAGAAGTTTGTGAATTTTTAGATAAAAATAATATTGAGATCGGATCCACACTCTCCCGTAGGGGGGTAACATGGCGATACTCCCCGCCGTCTTGTCCTCACTGGGGAGGGATTTTTGAATCTGTTGTAAAGGCCGCCAAGACTCACCTTCGCCGCGTTATTGGGGAGACTTTTCTCACGTTTGAGGAACTCGCGACGGTGTTTCATAAGATTGAGGCGGTTCTCAACTCGCGTCCGTTATGTCCGTTGTCTACCGACGCGAACGATTTGCAGGCCCTCACGCCGGGCCATTTCTTGATAGGCAGACCACTTAACGCCCTGCCCGAGTATCCTTATAGAGATATCAATCCAGGACGCCTTTCGCGGTTTGAGTTGCTCCAGCAGCTTACCCAGAGCTTCTGGCGCCGCTGGCACCTTGAATACCTACACATTTTGCAACAGCGCGTTAAGTGGTCAGATAAGACAAACCCACCGAGGGTTGGAGATCTCGTGTTAGTGAAGGACCCAAACCTGCCACCCCTACGTTGGCGTCGCGGACGCATTGTCCAACTTAATCTAGGGTCTGATGGTGTGCCCAGGTTTGCCGAGGTCCTAGTTGGGGATTCTGTTTTGAAGCGCGCGGTCGCTACTCTTTCTCGCCTCACCTTAGACTGATTTGGCGGACAGTCCGGGACTGTCCGGAGCGGGGCATGTTTACGCTCGAGAAAGAGCGAGTGGCAACACTGCATTATAGTCTGTGCATGTGAGAGCTTGTGGCGGCCGGCCGCATGTGACATGTCAGTCGAGTCGAATGTCATGACATTGAAATAGGTTACCGGGCGGCGCGTTTAGAGAAAATATATAATTGAACTAGTTTTGCGCGGCGCACCAAATAATGTTGGTTGCGAACGTCCGCTTAGGAGAGTGTGCAAAAGTTTTATCGTCGCGTGTGTAAGCCGTGGTGGCCTAATAGGCCTATGTAGTGCTCCGGTCTCCATCGGTGGGTTGAAAGCAGCCCTTCAGGAGCCGCGACTTCCTTCGAGCTAGCTCAGGAAGTCCACCGGCTACATACGGAGACCGAATGGAATAGAGGTAAGCCACAGTGTTTTCCAGGAGCTTGTATTCGGTTTCAAATCATTATTCGGCGAAACGCCGACGTGGTGGCGTCTACTTTAGGCACCACCAGTAAGGTTAATATAGGTAGGACTTAACATTTATTCCTCAAATAATCAGCTCGACTAGCGAGGTATTAAAAGACTTCAGGCAATATGTATTTATGTTAAATACGAGTAATAATATATTATATTTCTGCACCTAGGTGAGGTCACCAGACTAATTTGGTAGACGCGCTCAATATGCTTGTACTGGCGGCGTTGATAAAGAAAATAAACGATACCAAATTGTGTATGCCTAAAAGAAAATCTTTAGGCCTGATGAACTCAATTTCTTATAAATCGGTATTTTTAAGCGAAACACAGTTCATCGTCTACAAGATTGCTACTAAGCCACCAACCTCACCGCGTAAGTAACCTACTTGCCTTAGGTTACTTAGGTAGTCACATTATCATGTGTACGGCGCTTGTACGCAGGCGTCGTACGAAGCATGGCCCTTTACGGGGCACCAGTTTGGGCCGACGCCCTTAGCCCACGTGCTGTCGCGTGCCTACACAGGGCGCAGCGCGCCATGGCGCTAAGGGCGACAAGGGGATACCGTACCGTGTCCCACACGGCGGCCTGCCTTATTGCAGGGGATGTGAGCTCGCAGCCCACGTCCTCGCAGCGGCTTATCCCGTCCGCGTAGACGCTCGGAATGGCGACCGGCGTTTGGCGCCGAGAGAGAGGGCCTCCGCCTTGGAGGAGGCCACAGTGGAGGCATTTCGCCTGTGGTTTGAGGAGCTCGAGGAGCTAATGGGTTCAGCCTCGGTCTCGGACACTCTGTCCAGGACCGTCGAGGCCATGCACCCGTTCCTCACCACATGGGCGAACCGGCGCCACGGGTCGCTCTCGTACCACTTGATGCAGATACTCAGCGGCCATGGTTGCTTTGGCCGCTATCTGCACCGCATCGGACGAGAAACGACCCCCGAGTGCCACCACTGTGGCGCCGAAGAGGACACCGCGCAGCACACCTTAGCGGTGTGCCCCGCCTTCTCCTCGGAGCGCCGTGTGTTAGTCGCCAACATTGGCGATGACCTCTCCCTCCAGAACGTGGTCTGTGCCATGCTAGAGGGAGAGAGGAAGTGGGACGCGGTAAACTCTTGCGTGGACGTGATGGCGCAGAAGGAGACGGCGGAGAGGGCCAGGGAGGAGGATCCCACGGCCGATCCGTACCGCCGTAGAAGGATGGGGCGGAGGAGGCGGAATTACGCATGCCTTCTTCCTCCTGACGGCAACCAGCGGGGCCCTGGGTTGGGAAGACCGGGCCCTGCATTGCATCGGTTGCCGCCAGTCCCTGATCCCCTTTTTTTTTTTTTCGGGGGGAAATGCGTAACCGCACCGTACCCGCCATTGGCTAGACGGCGAGCGTGTGTGGGGCTCTCTCGGCAGAGTGCCAAGCATACCATACATTATGGGCGCGCTAGGTAAGGTCCACACTGCGACTCCACTACCCACGCGCCCGGGCAAGCCTGACCAACTGGTCAGGCTATCGCCAAGGGGGGATTGCCCGAGAACACCAGGGCAATCCCCAGACGGAGGGCCTTACGGCGGCGTGCACGGGGCCAACCGTGCACGCAGGCCTCCACGGCAGGGTCATTAGACGGGCATCGCTTGTGCGAATGCCCGCCTTCGCCTGCCTGTCCGTCTACGGCGGATGGGAGCGGCTTGAGGATCATTCTCCCGCTCCCTCTCCGCGGCCTCCTTCTGCGAGATGACGTTTTCGCAAAAGGAGGCGACAGCCCCCCATTCCGCCTCGCCACGGAGCATGGCCACGACAATGCTCGGCAGCGAGAGGTCTCCGTCTCCCAGCGCAGCATTGAGTTCGCGGCGCTGGCGTCGCCAGGCTGGGCACACCAAAAGGGTGTGCTCGGCAGTGTCGTCGGGAGCGTCGCAGTGATGACACTGCGGCGTTTCCTCCCGACGCGCGACCCGGTGCAAGTAGTAACCAAAACAACCATGTCTGGTCAGTACCTGCACCATGCGGAATGAGAGACTGCCCCGCCGGCGCCCTACCCACTCCTCCAACACCGGACGTATCGCTTCTATCGTCCGGTGGCCGGCAGCTGGGAAGGCGAGTGCCTCGCCCCATCGACGCAGAGCCTCCCTCTGCGCCTGGGTACGAACCCGCTCCACTTCCTCAGGAGCGGATCGTTCCCCCCGCACTCTAACGGCAACCCGATGTCGATACACCTCCGCATGGACGCGTGCATCGACATCCCATGGCGTTTGACCCGCAAGCACGCAGGCCGCGCCGTGGCTGACCGTGCGATAAGCTCGCATGGCCCGGGTTGCTATGACCCTCTGCGGACGTCGCAAGAGGGCCACCGTTCGGGGGGAGAGGCACTCCGCCCATACCGGGGCTCCGTAGAGTGCCATCGACCGTATCACCCCGTGATACAGTCGACGGCACGCCGATCCTGGCCCTCCCACGTTAGGGAGTACCCGTCCGAGTGCGGCTGCGGCAGCACACAGCCGTGGAGTGAGGAGCTTGAAGTGCTCCTCGAAACTCCATAGGGGGTCCAGAACCAGGCCGAGGTACTTTAGGTGCGACTCGACCGGTATACGGACCCCCTCTACTCGGACTCGGAGCCCCGGTGGGATCCTGCGACGTGGAAATTCATGGCCCTCGTTTTATCGAGGGCCACGTCCAGGCCCAGGAGGCGGATGCGTCGGACAACCAAAGAGGTGCAGACCGACGCAAGGTGGACCGCCTCCTCCCCCGTTTTAGCTCTCGCCGCGATGAGCGTATCGTTCAGCGAAGCGACTCCGTTCGTGGCAGGAGGCCGCCTCGCAGGACCCAATTGTACCCCAGGTTCCAGAGTAGGGGACCTAGTACGGAGCCCTGGGGCACACCTGCTGCCATTGCCCACGTATGGACGCGACCGTCCGGTCCCTCGTAGAGAACTGACCTATCTTCCAGGTAGCTCTCCACGAGGGCGCGGAGGTACGGAGGCACCCGGTGGAAACGGAGTGCCTCCTTTATGCACTCGTGGGGCAAGCTGTTGAAGGCATTGCGGATGTCAAGAGACACCGCAACAACAACCTCTCCACGAGCTGTGGCCCCCTCAGTCCACCTCTTGAGGAGGGCCACCGCGTCCATCGTAGACCGGCCGGTGCGGAAGCCGAACTGGTTGTTCGCCAAGTCCGGCCCCCTGTTCTCTAGGTGCTTGACGATGCGGGAAGCTAGAATTTTTTCCAGGAACTTCCCAGCCTCGTCAAGCAGCACCACCGGCCGGTACCCTGCCGGGGAATTCGCAGGGCGACTCTCTTTTCTCAATAGGCAGAGCCTGCCCACTTTCCACCGACTGGGGAAGCGGCCTGAGGCGATGCTCAAGTCTAGCACCGCCCGGAACCGCTCCTCGAGGTGCCCCAGGGCCAGGGCCAGAACCCTGCTTGGGAGACCGTCCGGTCCCGGCGCCTTCCTTTTGCGCCGGAACCTATCCCTCACCGTGTCGAATTCCACGTTCGACACGGGAGGGATGGCGACAGCCACTTCCTCCGGAGGAGTGTCCGGGGGGACCATTCTGGGAGGCTGGAATGGACCGGGATCGGGGAACAGAGTCCCCAGCACCCGGTCCAGCAGCCCGCTGTCCATAGCGGAGGTGGGGGAAGCGGGAGCTTTAAACTTACCCCTCACCACCTGGTACGGACGCCCCCTAGGATCGTCGTCCAGGAGCCGTATGAATTGCTCCCTGGACTCCTCCTTGGCCCTGCAGATTTCGTTCCGCAGGGCCTTCTTGGCTGCCGCATACACCCGACGAAGTTCAGCTTCCTCGTCAGGTGCAGTTCTGGCGCGTCTTCGACATCGCACGTAGGCGCGCCTGGCCCTCATACTGGTGGTACGCAGGTCCGCTATCTCCTGCGTCCACCAGTAAGTCCCTGATCCCCTGGATGCCCCAGGTGATCACCGCCCTCCCCCTTTTGGGGGGGTGAGAGGGGCTCGCCCTAGGCGAGCAGACGCCGACGAGGTCGTGGATGTGTTCATCCGAGTTCCCATGACCTTGTTAGGCAGCGACGCGTCCCCTCTCGGCGTGTCCTCTTCTGATGAGGAGGACACGGCGATAATGGACGTGCTCGCGCCAATTCGTGTGTGAGGGGCATCGGTGGGTTTTAGTCGGTAGGCCGCGGTTCCTGGCTGGCACTCTGCCCCCAGGGGCCACGGAGAGTCCGACATAACCCCGCGCCATCCCGAGCGCGGGGTATGCGTAACGCATTTCCCACCGTAAAAAAAAGGCACATTATCATAACGTGATTCTTGATCATGTATTCATGGATAAACCATTCCAGAAAATTCCACGAACGGCACCATTACAGGAGACAGTCCTACGTAATGGAAATTTGCATACGCATCTTAAAATTTTATTCATAAGGGGAAAATTGTTTCATAAAAGGAGACGCTCGCGCGCACTCAACAGAAAAAATCGAATTATTGCTGAACATTAGGGAATTGAAGAACATTACCTTAAGAATAACGAACCGTAGTCTTAGACATATTGACTAAATAATGAACCATATAATATATACAGACAGCCTTTTGTTTAAGCAAAAAATGGATTACGAGTGACGGCTCAACTCAAATGTGGATAAAATGTATCCCAAAAATGTTGAGCATTGTATTCTCAGGTGGATTGATGTATTGAACTGGTTTTAACACAAATCATTACTAACTAGCAAGGATGTCATATAATAATCCATACTAATATTATAGATGCGAAAGTATGTCTGTCTGTCCATATGTTACCTCCTCACGTTTAAACCACTGAACTGATTTAGATGAAAGAAGATTGGCAAACTTCCATACATTTTCAGACCTGCATTTCAACGTCGCGTTCACCAATGAAACTTGCTGATATCTACAGAACACCTTTAGACCACCACGTTGATATAGCATTAAATATTTTGAGGTTAGAAATTCATTGTAAGCCGTCGTGTAAATTGTAAGCATTATTGTCCTTTAATTATCTTTATATATCACCTGTATGTGCCACTTTGATGAAATAGATAGATATCTCGTAAATTAGTTTTGATTATTAACAAATATGATTTCGTAATTTTTATTGGCCGCAATTTTGCACCCAGATATTTTTAGGTATTTTTATCAATAAGGTGGTATAAGCACTGTTAATTTTAAATAGCCTAACAAGTGCAAAGTTGTTAAAAATCCAATAAACCACAAAAACTCAAGAAACAAATCGAACCATAAACGAACACAAACAAAACAAAACAAATGAAAACAGAGTGAAGTGATGAATGAATGAATTGCATCAATGTTCATGTAGCTAGAAAGCAAAGAAATCTCTGCTATACGATCAAGTCTTAAGTAGTTTTTTGTGTAGTGAAGTACGAAAGTAAGTACTTCCGTAAAAACTAATTGCAAAAATCTCTTTACTGGTCTTCAAAACTCACGATTTTTTTTGAGTAAATCTATACATTCAACTTTATTTATTTTTTATGTTTAATGTAAAGTACGCACACATTGACATGACTTTTAAGTACGAGTATATAACCAAAATAGTTAGACTGCGTTACGATGAAATTGTTGTCGTGATCATTATACGACCACAAATAGATAGTATATAGAATAGTATACACAGTACGCTATCTTGTAACAATAATGTATTAAATTTAATACCTACAAAACTACGCAATACTGATGCTACAATTGAGAAAACGAAGGAGGCGTAACCTTTCAGGTGTGAGAAGGCACCAAATATTTACAAACTTTTTTTCATGTGACACGTATATTTTATAGCGAGGCGAATCCAACACGTGTCGCGCTTGTCAACTGATGCCAAGAGTAAATTGTTTATCCTATAAGAAATAACTATATGCTTATAAATTTAGTTTTGTTGCTTACTATAGTAACGAAGGAATATTTTAACTCGGAAGCTTATAAATTGAAAAACTGGACAAACACAGAGTAATTTAGACACGGAGCAGCGTGTCCAGCCAAGTTCAAAGAAAAAGAAACTGGCATCGTAGCAGCCGTCTGTAACCATTTCGTGTTATAAAAGCCCCTTACTTTGTCTAGAATTCAAAATGTCATAAATATAGCTGAATCAGTTATTGATATATTAACGTTTAAAAACCGGCCAAGAGCTGGGCTGAGGATTTACCTCACTTGCAAAAATAAATTAACAAAATAATTAAAAAATCAAATGGAGGCCTTTTGTTGTTTTGTGAATTGTATGTTATTTTACGCTCTGCCGACACATTTTTGGCGAATCACGTGAATCACCCCACAGTTCACCATCCAGGGACGTTGAGTATTTATTTTATTTATTTATTAATTCTTTAGTACAATTGTGTACAAGGCGGACTTAATGCCATAGGCATTTTCTGCCAGACGACCTTAGGATGATTCTGAGAGTCACGAGGTAGATGTAAAAAGAAATTTAGATAGGTAAAAAAGTATTTAGAATACACATAAACAAACTATGATAGACATAAATACAAATAAACACTATACATACAAATAAATTATAAATTTACATAAATATTATAATAAATATACATATATATATATATATATATATATATATATATATATATATATATATATATATATATATATATATATATATTTTTTTTTTTTTTTTTTTTATGTAAGGCCCGGCAAATGACCTCCTCCCGCCTGATGTAAAGCGGTGAAAGAGGCCCAAATGAGTTGACAGATAGAGTAGGGACGACATCCACTATCCTACCTGCCCGCCCCTTGCCGGCCTAAAAGATGCTTTTTCACACCTCTTTTGAAGGAACCCATGTTGTAGGATGGAGGAAACACGTGCGCAGGTAGAGAATTCCAAGTGTGGGATGAACGACAGAAGAAGGAATCTTGGAATTTCTTGGTACGGTGTGAAAAGGAGGACACAGTGTACGGATGACTCCGAAGGCCCTTACGCGTGTTTCTGTTAAGGAATGGAGAGGGAGGGATAAGGTTAAAGAGCTCCTCAGAGCATTCCCCATGGAACATTCGGTAAAAGGCGCTAAGAGAGGCGATGTCACGACGAAGTTGCAGAGGCTCGAGGGTGTTAGTTGCCTCTACATCGCCAATTATTCGAATAGCGCGACGCTGCAATCTGTCCAGAGCATCGAGGAGGTACTGAGCGGAGCCGTCCCAAAGGTGCGAGCAATATTCCACGCAAGACCTAACCTGAGTTTTATACAACAGGCATAGTTGGTCCGGCGCAAAATACCTACGCACCTTGTTTAGGACACCGAGTTTCCGTGAGGCAGCAGTTATAACGGATTCGATGTAGTCTCTGGGGTTCAGATCGCAGCGAATGTTCATTCCGAGCAAGGTGATGTTACTCTGTGTGTGAAGGGTTGTGCCCTGAAGAGAAGGAGGGGGGAGGAAAGGTGACCTTTTCGCCGAGAACGCGCACACCTGTGTTTTCTTAGCATTGAACTCGACAAGATTGTTGGAACCCCATTCGGAGATGAGGTCCAGCGTCCTGTTGAGCTCAATGATAAGATTCTGCCTCTCCCTATCAATATTGCCACGAGCAGCCCCTGAGCTTTCGTGATATCCCCCATGCACTGTACTGTCGTCTGCATAGCAATGTATACTTCCCAAGGAAAGCATGTCATTGATATGCAGAAGAAACAATGTTGGGGATAGAACGGAGCCTTGTGGAACACCAGCATTCACTGCCACGAACCGCGAAGCGCAGCCGTCAACGACAACGCGAATTCTACGCTCGTGGAGGAAGCTGGCAATCCACGTACAGAACTGAGCGGGCAATCCGTATGCCGGAAGCTTGGAAAGGAGAGCCTTGTGCCAGACTCTATCAAAAGCTTTGGCGATGTCGAGACTAATAGCCACAGACTCGCCGCGCTTATCGATAGATTCACCCCATTTGTGCAAAAGGAACGCTAGAAGGTCACCTGTTGACCGTTTAGGACGAAACCCATACTGACGGTCATTAAGCAACGAGTGACCTTCCAGGTAACGGATCAGCTGGGTGTTAAGGATCCTCTCCATGATTTTACACAAAATGGAATATATATATATATAAACACCTCTTTGCACACTTAGTTGATCCAGCCACGACCCCGTACATTGCTAACTCCGCCTTTTGCCCCGAATAACTTGAATCCAGTTGCGTATTTCTCGGACGAAATGGCAACGTAGCATTCTATTATGCGATGTTGCCAAATGTATTCGTCGATAGAACCTATATTCGATATATTTTTTTTCAACAATTTCATGCAATAGTGGATCCGTAACGGCTAAATTTTTTAAATGCACGAAGACTTTTTGGCTCCGAATATATTTAAAAAATCAATAACTTGTGTTGATCAATTTATATACTCGTACTTCCAGTAATACTTGTTTTGATCCGAATAGGTACCGATACCGTAACGGTCGATCAATTATGAATTTATTATACCTAATCTAGATATTTTATATTCGCAATGCTCCATACATTGTAAGATCCGCCTCGGTTGTAACGGTGGAGGCACGGGGGGAGCACCGTACACCGCACCCCGCGCCCTTTAAGCCTCGGTCTTTGCTGCGCCATTTTTAACTTCCGACGCAAAAAGAGGGGTGTTATAAGTTTGACGTGTCTGTCTGTCTGTGTGTCTGTCTGTGTGTCTGTCAGTCTGTCTGTGGCATCATAGCTCCCGAACGGATGAAGCGATTTCAATTTAGTTTTTTTTGTATTAAAGGTGACTTACGGGCGAGTGTTCTTAGACATGTTTGATGAAAATCGGTTGAGCCGTTTATAAGTTATGGGGGTGAAAGGGGGGAAGAATAACGGAATGTCTGCAAATATACTCGAGTGGGGTCTCGAATCAAAGCGGATCACATGCACTTTATAAAATAATATGTTAGGCCGTTTAAAAAGTATGAAATAAAAATTAAATTAAAAATTTAAAACACCCCCGACAAAAAACTGTATTAATAACGGTCCCCCGACGTGACGACTAAAGGGCCAATCAACATATTTTATTTTTTACTTTTTGGAGGTTTTTTTTCGGGGGTTTTTTTAATTTTTAATTTTTGTATCTCAATTTGAACGCGCTAGTTGAATGAATGATGAATGAAGACAAAAATGAAGGTCAAGGTATGTATTTTATATTTAGTACCTAGTTAAGCGATTTTTTACCGACGAAAAAACGGAGGAGGTACTCAATTCGACGCCTATATTTTTTTTAATGTATGATCACGCCTAACTTTTTACAGAGAACACCGATTTTGATGATTCTTTTTTTATTGGAAAGGGTACACCCCGAGGGCAATCTCATTTAAATTTGAAAAAAAAATCCTACCCTAAGGGTAGGAAAACAGGAAATCATTGTTGATTTACTTACTAATTGTGATCAATGACCACGCATTACTTTTTATAGAGTGATCCGATTTTGATGATTCTTTTTCTATTGGAAAGGGTATACCCCGAGGGTGGTCCCATATAAATTTGAAAAAAACAATTCCAACCCTAAAGGTACAAAACCGGGAGATAATTGATGATTCACTCACTGATTGTAAAATTAATAGATGAAAGTCACAAAAAAATATAATTAGGTAGTTTGCGTTTCGTTCCAGTGTCATAGTTTGTTTTTTTTCGCAGAAAAGGTTCTATTGGTTGTCATTTTTAAACCTGTTATTTCTATCTGTTCGAAATAAGGTTGTGAATCCTTGAATGGGGTTTTACTAAATTTATAGCTTCTCGTGACGGGGACTTTACAGTTTGTTATCGCTTTCAAGCTGGCATTTTTTAAACTGATAATAATATATGCTCCCTTAGCAATTATTTGCATGTATTAACAAATCATAATAAAATACAGTGAATTAACTGCCCAATTCAATTAAGTTTGAAGGGCTGTCACTTACATTTAATTGTCAATTAAATCTGCTGTTGGTACATTGCTGGCAATTTAAACTTCGTTAAAAAATGCATGAAGATGGAAATTAAGTTAAGTTAAAGAGGTACATTACCTTACCCTATTTTGAAAAAGCCCACTTGACTGTTAACACATTGCTATATAATCCTGTATACACGTCGTTCCAACTATTCTAAAATATTTAAATATTTTTAGTTGAACTAGGTATCCAGACCAAGGCGCAGGCGGTTGGGGAGGAGGCGAGCGTTCCTGGACGCGCGCCATCAACAACTCCCCTAGCAAGCTGGGGACTGAAACGGCCCGGCCGGCTGACTACCGGTCGGGAGACACTTTTCACCCCTAGCTTGGGCTTCTGGGGGGTCGAATTTGGAGATACTTGTCGACCCCCCTCGTAGAGGAGTCCTGGCGCAAGCGCCAGGACTTACCCGATCCCGATTGTGCCGATCCCGATTGTGTCTCTACGGAGGTAGAAGTATCTGGAGGGTTTTTAGCCGAGTATGGGGTCTTCTACCCGAGTCCGGCATATCCTTGGGGTGTCCTCGTCAGTCGGCCCCTTGTCGAATCCGTAAGAAGGATTTTCCCTCCTAAAAAAAAGGTATCCAGACCAAAGTTGCAGAAAAATTAAGGACCCTACCTGTTTTGTCGAAAGTCTGTCAATTTATGGTTTGTAATATAAAGCAAAGTTTGGGTTTGGATTATGAGACATTTACGTGTGTGACTTAAAATATATAAATTGTGAATGTTGCGTGCTACCTAAGTATATTAAAAGCATGTTAGTATCTATAAGGCTTCTGGTTATTTAGAGATCTTTTTCAAGTTTTTCAAGCTACAAGTACAATGGAAAAAAATAATTACTTCCTAAAATACGTATTTAATGTTAATTCTGGCAAATAGAAGCACTAACATTAATTCCAAACATAATTTTGAACCATCCCAAAGGGATAATAACAGAAAGTCACTTTAGTGGCGAATTAGCGCGTATTTATTTAAGTGAACGTGCGTCCACCATTCAACTGATGCGCGCGCGAGTCTCGTGTTTGAACTAAAGGATTCGATTCCAGGATAACGAATCTCGCGATCCCGAAAATTTTGGAATTAAATTTGACAAATCCCGGGATTTTTAGGATAGGAATAAAATTGATTTCTTATATTTATTCCTGAAATTAATTGAAGAATTTCTCCAAGCACGAAGTATTCCTTCTATTTCCATCGAGCCTGAAGACGCTTTTGCAGCCTCGGCACTTATTATGTGCAACAAACTAAAACAAGATTAGAAACAAATCTTTATATCGATTCTTAAGCAAATTTTTAAAGAATCGTAAAATTTTTTGCAATTCAAATACTGAAATAATTATTAGTGAATACAAATATAAAGTAGTTACTGTCAGGTCAACTTTATTTAAAAAAGGTACTGGTTAACATAATATTGATATCTGTAGTTTTTAAGTTTTTGTTGACTTACCTTAATGTCTTACTGAGTAATTTTTTTCACAACTTAATTTGCAATTTTATAGGTCTCATGTATTGTTGAAATGCGTGGTTCGTCGAAATTTGATGTATAATCTTGTTAAATCGTTTTTATTTAAAACTTAAATTGCCAAAAGAAAATAATTTTTATTTTGTCAATTTAAGTTTTATCGGATTTTGACATTGATTACTAACTTTTTTATTGCTATTTCCAATATAAGTTCAATCCCGGGATTAGAAAAATGGCCCGGGATTGAATCCTCTAGTCTCAACGCCCGCGCTGCTGCCGATGACAATAGCATCATACTAACCAGTATACGGTCAAATCACGCACGTACACGTACTTACTAACATACCCACATACAGTCGCACTTTTCCCATACGAGTTACTAGTCGTCTTATAATTTTGGTAGGTACCTAATGGTTTTAACAAAACTATTATATTTGTTTAGGGACGTCAGAATTTAGCTGGCATAGTGGTTCGGGGTACGTATGCATTTCATTCCAAAGGTTGCAGGTTACAATCCACGCATGTACTAATGACATTAATAGTACATTACTGCAGCGGCCGGCAACTGAGGCATCGAGGGACGAACGTGCAAATGTGGGCCGAGGCGTAGCCGAGGCACACATACGTGAGTCCATCAATGCCTAGTTGTGGTCAAGGCTTGTATAGTACTTTTTTCAAACAATGCGCGGAAATCAAAAACACAATTTTACTTTTTAAGTTCAATGACGAATAACGAACAATAATAATTTTTCACGCGCCAAAATTTTCCCTTGGTTTTTTTTTTCAATAAAAAACTTTGTTGATTAGATATTATGAAAAGCCCCTTTCGTCTAGCACCTACTTACATTTATGAGATGATTATGAATGACTCTTTGCGAGTTACTATTGTAAACATCAACACTACAATAATTACTTTATTATTTTTCGAAAACGAAAATAATATATCTTTCGATCAACATAAAGTTTTTTATTCGAAATCAACAAAATAAACACAAGCACTTTCATGCTACAGATGAGTGGAGCGACTGCTTATTCAGTCGCTCCACTTATTTATAGGTACTGCGTCGTCGTCGTATGCTGTTCATTATTTCACTCCTTTGTAATTGTTGGTTCTTAATTCAATCTAGTTCATTGTAACCGCTGCGTCGTCGTCCACTAGTTCACCACTTACTTTACTCTTCTGTAGCTATTGCGTTGTTATTCAGTGTATCATGTCGTTCAGAGAATGACAATGCAACAGCAAGTGGAAAGGAGGACAAGTAAACCAATGGAGGACGATGCAGCGACTACAGCAAAGTGCTGTGAGTGAAGAACAACTGAATGGCAAAGCAACAGCTACAACGGAGTGGAGCAAGTGAAAAAGCAACATGACAACGCAACAGCTAAAGCGTTAAGAGTGATGAACCAGTTTTCACTCGTTGCACTTCGCTGTAGTCGTTATTTTGTCCCTTAGTTTACCAATCGCTCCATTCTGCTGTGGTTATTGCGTCACCATCCTCTGGTTCTTTTCTCATGGCATTTTCTGTAAACGATGCGTCTTCCACTGGTAATTCGCTCGCTGCACTCCACTCTAGTCGATCGCTGCCTCGTATACCACTTGCTGCACTCCGTTGTAGTCAATGCGTCTTACATATTTCGCTAGTTCACTACTCACTCGAGCATCATCTTCTAGTTCACTCGCTCCACCCCGCTGTGGCTGTTGCACCTTTGTGTACTATCCCTTCACTCGCTCAGTAACGTTGTTACAAAAGGAAAGAGTCCCGTCCAAAAAATAACAAGTATTGAGGTTTGATCTGGAGTCACGTTACTCCAGACTGATTTCTTTGTGAGTTTTCCTTTTTTAAGACAAGATTCTCTACTACTTTGAGGAGAATTTGAAATACTAGCTAGACATTATTAAGTTACTGTAGCCAGTAATATAGTAGCCCAAACGTGCCAATGAGGAAGCCCTTGGCAAATGCTGCGCCCTGATTGGCCCATTTGAATTGGATCAACAACTGCTCATACGCCAAAAAGGTAGATTTGTATAAAAATCCCTTAATTATTATTATT
The DNA here is from genome assembly GCA_963935595.1 of Schoenobius gigantellus. Lineage (NCBI taxonomy): Eukaryota > Metazoa > Arthropoda > Insecta > Lepidoptera > Crambidae > Schoenobius > Schoenobius gigantellus. Next base: position 38,390,806 of record OZ012541.1, on the reverse strand, counting down.
AGTCATCGTGACACTTGTGGCTCCGAACGGAGCTACATATTTATGGTTAGCTGGCATTGGATCAACAAAAGACACCCGGATCAACAAGTGAAAATGGATCAACAAATTACTACCTATACGGCACGTTGGAGCCACAAAGTGCCCAAAGGGATATCTATATATATATATATATATATATATATATATATATATATATCTTAAATATATATCGTCGAATGAAAAGTTTAATGAATCTGTAAATTCAGCAAATGGAGAGGTAGTAGGTATTGTCGTGTAGCCAAAGGTCATTGATGGTCATCCGACAGAAAAGTACGCAGTCTCCTCTTGAATACATGCAAACTACATTCAGACAATCTTAAGTCAGGAGGAAGAGAGTTCCAGGAGATAATCGATTGCACAAAGAAAGAAGAATGGACGGCATCAGAATGATGAGAGGGACACTTCAGCAATCGATTGAAAGAAGAGCGAAGATTCCTATCGTGAGAAGTACACAAGTACTGGAAATGGGATTTTAAATATGTGGGGGACTGTGGGGAATGAAGCAGAGAAAAAAGAGTAGTAAGCGCCCTCATCTTCCTCCGTTGTCGAATAGGCATCCATTTCAGAAAATTACGATGAGCAGATATGTGGTCAAACTTACGAAGATTGAAAACGAACCGAATGCAGTAATTCAAAAGTCGGTCAAGTTTATTTAAGAGATCTGCATTCAGGTCGAGATAGCACACATCACCATAGTCGATTAATGGGAAAATTAAGGTTTGGACGAGCATTGCCTTTGTTTTAGAGGGTAGCAAATTCTTAAGCCTATAAAGTGAACGCAATATACCGGTAACCTTTCTACAGATACTGGTTACATGAATCTGCCAAGTCAGGGTTGAATCAATATGCAAGCCGAGGTCTTTGACGTCACTGCCTATAGGAATAACATTACCATCGTAAACAATTGAACGTAAGTTAGAGATGTCAACTCTGCATATTATTCGCGAGCTTCCCACAATAAGGGCCTGACATTTTGACGGATTGACCGCTATGCCAAACTGCTCAGACCATGTTTTTATAGCTTGTCGGTCTAAATTTATATTGGCAATGGCATCATTCAAATATTCCACGTTTGCCTGAGAATAAAGTTGCAAGTCATCAGCGTAAAGATGATACGAACAGCGAAGTTTGTGGGTAACGAGATTAATAAAAATAGAAAATAAGAGAGGAGAAACAATGCCGCCTTGGGGAACGCCAGAGGCTAGTTTACACCAAGATGAAGAGGACTCATCATTTAAAACCGACTGCTGGCGTTCTCGAAGATAAGATGAAAACCAAGCCACCGCCTCGCTAGAAACCATAAGACTAGATAAAATAGTCAGAAGGATATCATGATTAACAGCATTAAAAGCATTAGAAAAATCTATTAGCACTAAGACGGTGACCTTCGTGGCTTCAATTCCCGTTCTGATATCGCCGGTCACTTTAAGGAGGGCAGATGTAGTGCTGTGTCCGGGCCTGAATCCAGATTGATACTCACTCAAGAGAGCATTATCATAGATGAATTTAGAAAACTGCTTTAGGACACAGGCTTCGAGTACTTTGGAGAGGAAAGTGAGAATGGAGATAGGTCGGAAATCATTGAGTTGAGAAGGACTAGGTGTTTTCGGAAGAGGACGAACATAAGCTTTACGCCACAAGGAAGGGAAAGAACCAGACATCAGGGAGAAATTTATTATGTGAGTTATGATAGGAAGGACATGATTCAGAATAGGAATTATCATTTGGCGGCTTATGTTGTCACAGCCTACGGCCGAGGACTTGATAGACAGAGCTATTTTTTTTATATCTTCTGTAGATACTTGGGAGAAGTGAAAAGGGGCGATATCAGGACGGGTCATGTTATTAATAAATGAAATTGATTCTGAAACAATGCGAGGGTCAAGATTGTGCGCGGAAGAAAAGTACTGATTTAAATCATTGAGATCAATATTGACAGGCAAGTCGTTACGAGAAGTTCTTTCAATACCCAAAGTACCAAGAAACTTCCAAACTAAAGCAGGGGACGAAGATGAGATATTTTTGTGGATGTGGCAGCGTTTGGCATTTCGTATCATCTGATTACACTGATTTCTCGCAGACTTGTATTGGTTCCAACTCACATCGACACGATTCCTCACAAAACGCCGATAAGCACGATCTCTTCACCGCATAGCTTTTTCAATGTCACTGGTCATCCAAGGTGCGGGCTTACGTTTCATTTTTATTCGCTTAATTGGAGCATGAGCGTCGTATATCCCTATTATGGATTCGTTGAAAAGTTTGACTTTATCATTGACATCTGATGCCTGCAGCAAAGGTTCCCAATTAATTTCCGAGACATCTTTTAGCAAGTTTTCAGAATTAATGCGAGCAAAACTGCGTCTGAAGAGGATTTTTGGTGTATCTTTGATGGGCTTGAGGATATAGGAGAGGAAAATAAGATCGTGATGAGAAAAACCTGCAGCTAAAGTTTGCCCATGAGAGGAGACAAGGGACGGATTGGAGATAAGGATGAGATCAAGCCACGAATCATCGCCACCGCTAGTGTTCCGATGTGTGGCCTGTAACGGCAAAATGTGAAGATTGGCTGCTGCAACTAGGTTCAAAAATTTGCGAGAACGTGACGTATGGGGGGGGAGAAGGTTGGTGTTAAAATCACCCATGACGATATGATGTGCATACTCAGACCCTAAAGATTCTAAAACCGTTTCTAGATCGGTGAAGTAATCAACAGTGGGGGGACAGTAAACGACACCGAGTAACGCCTTTGCATTACCCACTCCGATTTCTAAGAACAAGTATTCAGCGGAGGCAGAATAAAATGATGGGGAGCTAGCCACTATTTTATGTGAGAGATTACTACGGAGATAAATAGCAACTCCACCACCACCCTTACCAACGCGGTGATTACGTATGAGAGTGAAACCAGGAAGTGGGTAACAAGTGGACAACAAGTTAGGCTTCAGCCAAGTCTCAGACACAAGAATGGCATGTACGTTACAACGGCAAAAAGCATCAAAAAGCTCACTATAATGGCTCGGTATACTTTGGGAATTAATATGGCATACATTAAATAGGCGACTAGACGTACAATTAAAATTACTTTGAAGAAAATCTCCAAGAGTACCAGTGACTGAGCAGAAGCTATCATCATCAGATGAGTGCACAGATTCATTAGCAGAAAAATAACTTTCTTCGACAGACATAATATACAAATATACAATAAATATTCAATAAATATAATAGCTATCAAGTACTTAAGTAAAAATTTAAAAAGGTGGATCAAAATTAAAACTTCTCAGAACCACCCGCCAGCTAACATGAGATTAAGAAAAGAATACATTAAAAACTAAAATTACAGCACAAGTAGTTCCTAAAGGCACTAAATAATAACACTTAATTGAGGCCTAACTACAACACAAAAAATCGATGAAGAAAGAAAAAAATAATAATAATACAGATCAGAAACAACGATATGGCTGTATGTGACCAATTCCCTTTGCCTATTCAAAAAGACAGCTTTGAAATGCAGATTTGACATGTGGTCTGACATTTCATTTCGGACATTTTCGAAATGAACTACGATTATTGTTTTGTTTTGTTTGCATTTGCAACTTTGCGGGTAAATCGAAGATATGAATTTAAAAAAAAATTGTGAGAAGTGGGACCTACCTCAATATAAACAAAACAACAACATTGGAACGCACAAAAAAATGAACCAATATCGTGACAATAATAAGAAAAAAAACAAACTGCACAAATTAAGGCTACTTAAATATGTTACAATTACAAAACTAATAGGTACTGGTACCTGCTGATTATAACTGATATCAACAATAGATTTAAATATAATACAAACCAATTTAACCTTTAGCCCTATTTGTTTACAGGAACCTTGTTGCCAGATACAGCTTCCGGATATGTAACAAGCAGACTCTTGAGCTCATCCTCAGATACGATTTTATGGCGCTTACTGTCTTTGGTTTTAACGATAATTATTCCATCTTGTGTCCAACAAGACCTTACACCAAAATGAATACGAGCCTTGCCGAAGACAGCTTGCCGGGTCTTCGTGAGAAATTCCTTCACAGAAACATTGGATCCTTTTAAGCTAGTCTTAGCACTCCAGACCGAAGTTCTGGATTCAACATTGGAGAATCGAACCAGGATAGGCCGATGCTGATCTTTTTCAGTACTTTTTGAGCCAAGCCTATGGCAAGACTTAATACTTGAATTAGTTAGTTCACTGAGTTCAAACTTTGTATGTAGGATACTTAGAATTGATTTCTGGCAATCTTCCTTCTCTGCCTCAGCAACTCCCATGAAAATCAAAGTCTTCCTGCGATGTCGGGTTTCGAGTTTGTCAAGCTGCTGATTACACTCATTTATCTGTTGCCGAAGCAAGCCAAGTATAGAGAAAACAAGCTCTCTGAAGGTCCGGAACTCCTCGGCCACCTTAGCAACCGTGTCCTTCGGCGTACCCGCACCCTGAAGCTGCCTCTGTAGGTCCTGCATCTTCCGTGTGACATTCTCTTCAAGTGTTCGTTGTGCTGATGCAATGCTTGCGAGTTGTGACATTATGACCCAAAAGTGTTATTAGTGGTTTGCAATTAGTGGATTGAAGTGGTAGTGATATGCTGGCAGGCGGTGTAAATACAGTGTAATATCACATTAAATATATTGTAAATGTGAGTAGCACTTATTTATTGCAATTAATTACTTAAAAGCTTTGAAAAATACTGATAAAATTATAAAAAAAGTAATATTTAAGAATGCTGATCTCTAAAACACGTCTATTCAATTTTACACCTACCGCCCAAAAAAAAGTGTACCATATAATTCAAACTCAAAAATCTTTATTCAATATATATCTTTACGGTAACTTATTGACGTTAAATAAAACATAGAAATCTTCAACCAAGAATCTAATTAACTAAATTATTTAATCCTTGTATGTAGACACACCCCAAACAATATTAAGATGTGTGCAAATACAAGTCAAATGAAAAAAAAATTGACTCTACACCTATTCGGAAATTGGGAGAGTTTTCTCGAGAAGAACAGGCAAGAAACTCTGAAGGTCTTGTATTTTTTTGTCTCCTCTTTTATAATGCCAACATTACAATATTATATTTAACAAACATGTTTATTTTTTTAATATATAGAAATGCCTGTCGGAGTGAGTGGAACAGTTACTCGGGCCGAGAATCAAAAGCGAGAATCAAAATCAAAACTTTAAAATCATCGCGCACACATACGGCAATGACCATAACGAGTACTGCCTGTCTGCTAACTGAATTGTTACCAAACCGTGTAAGTGTTAGTCAGCATCATTAAACGAGTTAAGTATATTTGTTCATTAAACACCGCTTTAACCCACACCTACAAATAGCGAAACGTACGCGATTATGAACCGTTGAACGTTAAAAGTTGAGAAATTTAGATCTCGAAGAGATGTTATTGAAAATATAATAGGATAATAATTCAGTGAAGAACATTCACTCATAGTATAAAGTAAAGTTTAATTGTAGCTAGTTCTAAATGCTTTGCCTGAAGTTCGATTTTACAAGTCTTTATAGCTTTGCGGTTGATGTTCAGAAAGATTTTGTCACATGTTTGTATTGTTGCGGTAAGCTTCAGCTGTGTATCACGATTGTCATTGACATATGTGTCCAAATTAGTATAGGATTCGAACTTTTTTTTGCCGGACGTTGACTGCTATCTGCGTACTCTTTTTGTAAGACCTTCCATGTTTGCTCAGCCGTATCGCGATTTATTACAATAGGATAATACTTTCAAAGATGTTTAAACAAATTTTAGACCTTGCTCGTTGATCGCAGCGTTAGAACTCTTCGGGTGTCAAATTTTCAGCTTACTATTCAAGTTGAGCATCGAGATTCCATAATAGTACTGCGTCGATAAGAGTCATCTTCATGGCGAAACACTAGGTCTTGCTCTACCATTTAATTTAGATGTGGACTTCTGATGACTTACGGTCATTATCTGGCCACGGGATATACTCAATTTTCCATATTTTAGCCTAATACCATCAACTTGAAGCACAAACACATAATAAACCTTTTAAGAAATAATAATTTGAATAAATCGAAACTGCAGAATCGTGTTGATTAATCTTTTAATATAAGAAAATATAGTACATGTGTAAAAAGAATGCCAAAAATACAAACACGTGACACATAGTTTTCTTATAATAAAATATTATATTTTCAACGTGTATTCTGCAGTTTTGATTTATTTAAATTATTATTTCTTAAAAGGAATCAAAGCATTGTACCCTCCGTCTTCGCCGCCCTATACCTGCCGAAACTTCAAAGCTAGCGTTTATTTTATGTTGGGAAATACATTACGCATACTACGTGCTTGAGAAAGTGCATTATGTTAGACCCTCCACGGCTACTGCAGGGAGAGTTCTATCCAGAAACTAAAACCAAAACTTACTGACTAAAATCCAGCGATGCCGCCTTAGCATGCCCATCATTGCCGTATCCTAGTTCCTACATTTTTCTACACATATTCAAGTTTCAAAAAAGTTTTAAAGAAATCTTTCTAGACTACGAGTATATTCTCATAGTTCTAACCCGAGGTTCTACGAAATTTCGGGGAACCTCGACTGGTGATGCCCAAAGTAGACTCCACCACGTCGGCGTTTCACCGACTTGTATTGCTGAATTTTATTCACCGACTACCAGCTCTTAGAAAATTGGTATTACTTACCTTGGATCCGATTGGTCTCCGTATGTAGCCGGTGGACTTCCTGAGCTAGCTCGAAGGAAGTCGCGGCTCCTGAAGTTCTGCTGTCTGACCGAACCGGATGGTACTCTTGCCTATTAGGCCACCAATACCCGAACTCATTAACGAACACAAAGCTTGATACACTATTCCCCGACACTAAAGCTTTGCGGAACCTCGCACCAACAATCACTTGGTGCGCCGCGCAATACTATTTGTTAGATGCTTATATATTTTATTGAAACCCGGTGGTCATCATAACCTAATTCAATGTCATGACATTTCGACTCGACTCGACTGACATGTCACATGCGGCCGGCCGCCAAAAGGCTCTCACTGCACAGACTATAATGCAGTGTTGCCACTCGCTCATCCTCGAGCGTAAACATCGACTTAGGTCGATTTGAGGTAAAACGTCATCAAATCATACAACATAAAAATCTTTGTTTATGGTCTGACTGAAGTCACCAAACCCCCGCCATTAAATTATGATTGTTAATCATATAGGTACTCGATCTTTTTTGTATACTAATCAGCAATTTATGAAATCGATAAACTTTATGAAATCGTGACATGGCTGAAGTCAAATTCAAACCTTCACATATTTTTTTTGTGTCTGGCAAAAAATGTTTTATGTCCAATCTTTTATCTCACTTCTAATCTAGGTTCATAATATTTTCTCCATCACTTATGCATGGAATACGGATCGGTCACAGCACAGCTCCGCATCAATATTCAACTGGGGTTCGCTCGGGATATGATTTTAACTACTTCTAATTTGTTGTGTTTTGAACTTCAGCTATGAAACAGCTCGATCTCATCTAAATTGGCTTTCTCGTTCAAACTGGATTTGCACTTCTCCGTTGTTGAATTTGTCGTTATTATCATGCTTCGCTTTTGCAAAATATAGTTTTTGAAAGTGAGTTTCTTTTGCTTCGTCAAGATGCTTTGATAGGTCTTTTTCACCACAGCTCCTATACGTCCCTACCGAGGGGCTCGAGCCTACCCTAAGTTAGGGTGTCTAGGCCTTAACCACGCTGGCCCAATGCAGATTGGTCGACCTCACCATACATTTCTTCGCAAATGTATGCAGGTTGCCTCACGATGTTTTCCTTCATCGTAGGAGCGTCGGATTATGTTCATATGAAATACGAAAACGAAAAACACATTGGTACATGGCAAGATCGAACCGAGAACCTACCGATTAGAAGGCCAGTGCCGAGTTCACAGCTCCACCAACGCACTTAGGTCATGATAGGTCTTAGATATATTATATACTAGCTGACGCGATCATGCGTTGGTTTAGTCGTTATAATAGGTTGGATCAATGTTATAGGTACTAAACTTCATAATGCAGTCAAATTAATTATTGGAGACAAAAGGGTAGGCGGGTAAGCATGCGCGCGCGCTTACCGTGTGCTGTGAGCTAGCGTAGCGTAGCGAGTGAATCGGTCGGTGACTGCATTAGGGTTTCGAGTACTCCCGCCGCAGCTCACGTGACTGTAGTGCTTAATATGACTCAGGTGTTAATAGGTAGCCTAAAGAAATGTCCCCTGTATGTGATAGTGCATGTGGTTGTCTATGTAAGTATTCCCAAGAATTCAATAGAAACAATAGCTCCATTGCTGGGCATTGACCAACGTGGTCTACAGAAGGGGGAGCGCTCCTCCCGTCACCGTTGTCCAGACTTACTAGTAAGTCTTTAGACAATCTTTGAGTAGGTTTAGGCATATTCAACGTGCCATCCTAAGAGCCGTGTATCGCGGACAGGTTTTATAACGTGGAATAGATTAAAGTTTAAAGAAATTAAAACACAGTGCCATATACTGGAAGATTAGGCCGACATAGATAACCAAGACAAGTTTTGTGTCGATATGCGATAAATCAACTCACAACGCCATCTGTTTAAAGCTTACGGAACTAATAAATTACAAACAATTTAATTCGCATTAATCATTGTTAAGGTCAATAATCCAGGTAAAAACTATTCTATCTTTTAAGTTGAACCAAATTTCATGCAGTGGAATAAATTTCATCAAAACTGGTTAAGGAAATTCGGAGTTTATCCGGCACAAATATCGTGACGTGAGATTTAGGAACTCGACTCGACTACATTTTCATTCATGCACGTTTTCTTCTCATCGAACCCTTTTCGAAGTTATGTTTCACACTGCTTTCTTATTTTTTTTTACTGAAAACGTTTAGTAACGATGACACGTGCATTCCCTCGACCAAATAAACAACATAGACTCTCTATTTTTGAACCAACTATGAACATATAGTTATCCGATATGTTCCTTAATATATGCTTTAATACCTTGATTCTTGCCAAATTTCATAGTTCTAGGTCAACGGGTGGTGGGGTAGGTAGGTGACCTCCCTTGTGAAATCGCAACATTTACGAACGTATGCAACATTAACGGCTTATTCACGGTCATATCTTTTTTCACAGCTGAAAGAGACCATAGCCCTTGTTTGATATATATTTCAATTTTTTATATGTGACTGCATTTTCTTTAAAAATGTTAAATAACTTGACAAAATAACTTTATTATTGACCAGTTTCAAGAAATCTGTAAAGATTTCTCAATGGGATATTGATACGTAGTTATTAACATTGAATAAATACTACTTTGGCTTAACAAAGATTAAAGGAGCTCAATACAGCTAAGAATTTCGTCGGGGTTGCTCGAGGGCCTAGTTGGTCAAGGCGTCATCAACACGGCATGTTGGAGACGCGGGTTCAAATCCCTCCCGAGACGAAAAATTTTTTCTTTATTGATTTATTCATATATTTTTTTATTAATTTCAGTTTGATATCTCTACGCGTTCCCGAGAAAAAAGGTCTTCACAGACACATGGACAGACAGACAAACGCACAACAAATAAAGTGATCCTATAATATAAGGGTTCCGTTTTTTTCCTTTTGGGGTATGGAACCCTAAACAGACATTTCACTAGACGCAACCTCAAAAACCAGCAACCTTAAAAATATAGTATCCAAATATTGCAGATAATTATCTTCTATTAGGTTTTATTTATAATTAATAGGATTACATAATTTATCCTTTTATAAATTGTTCAGTGTTTAAATAAATCAATCAATCTCTTTTCAATCAGATATTGAACTTATTAAAACAATCCACATAATTACATGTCGATGTTTATGATGGTAGATAAATTGCATGTCCATAAAATTCCATATTTAAAACGTCAGTATTTCAACAGCAAATGTTTTCATTTCCGTTGCTGAAATACGGACGCTCTTGAAAGAATCAACAAAGGAAAAATAATACAGAATTTCTTTTTATGTTCACGTATTAACGAGTTGTGCTTGTATGTATAAAGCTCATTGTTTTTGCATTCCCGTTGCTTAAACTCTATCTTATATTGGTAATACAATCCCATCTAATAAGAACTCTTGATGCGGGTTCGATAGGAGTACATTAGCATAATAATTTTCATTGTATTCACAGATGAGCTTAAGTTACCTAATAGCTGTACTTCGTTTGTAAGGAAACATGAAGGTTATGATTCCGAGAGTTTCGTGTGTTCTCATGACGTTTCAAAATATCATCATTTTATATATTTTTAAAAGGTTTTCCATAGCCGTTGTTATTATATCCGTCATTGTGTTTAGTCCTTTACATCGAAACTTCTTTTGGAATAATAACAGGAAAAACAGGATGACAAAGAAATATTTCATACAACGATATTAATACTCCCCATGTACCGGATTAGTGTTTTTCAGACGTCCCCAAGTGTACTTTCTTGTGTGAGAAAAGATATCTAGCATGTTAGCAAAGAATATTTATTGACAGTAAGGTTATATATTATTCGCAATCGATGCACATAGACGCAATCGTTCGCGTAGATAAAAATAAACTGCAATTTGATTTTTCGAATGTCAATATCATGCTGTGTCCTCAGAGGCAGTAAGAGAAACTTTTAATTAATTGATACAATTAGCATCGCGATCTCCAAAAGAACTTTGCGATAGAAGAGCCGGGCGCGAAAACAAATTTTATGTTATCAATTCGCCGTAGAATATTTCAAACCCAATTCCCTGGCACGTAATTTGCTTAATCAATATAACGATGCCGGCCGCAAAGAATAAAGCTCTGCGCGACAGATAAATATTGCCCGCTTTAGGAGAAGGAATCTAATTATCTAGTGATTAATTGACTTAATGTGTTTAAAAAACGGCCGGGGGACTGAGGGCAATTAATTATTTATGATGGTTGGATTTATATCGACAGAATTCACCTTGTAAAGATCGTCAATAGTTAAAGTACACCTAAATTGTTTGTCGACATTTAACGACAGTGTAATGATTGATGGGAGGTGATAATGAAAAATTCACCAATAATATTCCCGTATCGGAACGAAGTGATGATAACAAACACGTAGAACTTCAATCAAGCAATGACTGTTTATTTACGGTAGTAGAAGCAGGCATATAAAATATAGCTTTCATATTGTGAGCTATAGGAACGATTTGAATAATATGTTATATAACGAATAACTGGGTCAATCAACTATTTTCTATTTTATTCACCATATTATGCCGTCCTTTATAAGACTGAATTGAAAAAATATCAAAAAATTCTACATTTTAATTCAAAATTACTTATTAATTTATTTCATACCTACGAGTATGCAGTCAATCACGTTCGTGCTTATAATTTGACATAACACAAATAATAATCTTGTTTTCTATGGTAACTCAGTAGGTATACAAATTTGAGGTTCCATATAAAACAATGCTGTCCAATCCACATATTGAATTTGCTAAAATGTTTCTATTATACAATTATTAACTATTTAGTTCAGGTAAAACTTGTTAATATTTATTGTACAAAGGCGGACTTAATGCCTAGGACATTATCTGTCAGTCAACCTTTGGATGAGACCTAAGAATTTAGAGGTAGATGTACCGATTCAGATTAAATAAAATGTAAGATATAAACAATATTACCTAAATTAAAACCATCTTTACTTTATCTCTGCTCTACATATATATATAATAAAATCGTAGGGGTACAAAAATCTGTAATTGCGAAATATTAAGAAAAAAAATACACAGGTCGTCTTAAAATCATTAGCAGAACACGATAGAATAGTTTAAAAAAATTGTTTGTTTGTTTATTTGTTTGTTTGTTTGTTTGTTTGTCTGTTCGTGCGGAAAGATCTCCGAAACTACTGGACAGAATTTGATATGGTTTACACCACAATGCTTAGAAATTTCCGGAAGAACATTTAGGCATAAATTCATTTGTTTAAATTCACTTTTTCTTTTTAGTGAAAAAATACCATATAACATTTTCGAACAATGCTTATGTAGAAAATCAACATGGTGCACGTGAAATTATTTTGACAAGTCTGTCACATAGTACAATAAAAAATTAATATTTTCTGTTAATGGCTGTGCCCGTCTGGATTTCGCCAATCAAATTGTCTTTTTCTTATGTCGTACCGTGGTGGTAAGGCAAAAGGATCAAGCCATACAACCAATGTATAAAGCATTTTTTATGTCAATATCGAGTCACAATAAAATTTGTAGATTGGTTTAATTCTTGACTCATTTTCACAAAATCGGTAAAATTTTTGAAATATTTGAAATGTTGAAAAGTGAAGATACCCTTTTCAAGGTATTTCGAAAGGTGTTATATGTTTTTACTTTATGACTAAGGAATCAAACTCTTTCATCCTATTAAAAGTAATAGATTAAATATTAATAATTTTTTATTATTATTATTTAATCCTGCAATCAGCCTTTAAGGCTATAAGCAGATGGGATGAAAGGTGTGGTAGTGTAGAGGCATTACTCCCAACGAAGCCCAGCCCATTTATGTGTAGTCAGTCATCATGCTGACTCTGCTTGTCGAAGATGTCACGTCTTTTTTTCAGACGACGAATGCTTTCAGGTATTGTTAGCTGTCCTGCGAGGTGGTTTGGATGCTTTTGAAGCCTTATTTTGTATCTGGAGCAGCTAGAGGTCACTTCTTCCTTAATAGTTGGCACATTAAGGAATACATGAAGCTCTGATGTTTTTAAAAACCATGGTGCATCTGCTATTTGTCTCAATATGTTGTTTTGCACCCTCTGTATGGTCATCAAGTTGGAGACACTAGCAGTGCCCCACAGTTGTATGCCATATGTCCATATCGGCTTGAGCATTGTGTTATACAAAAGAAGTTTGCTATCAATTGCTAATTTTGAGTTTCGTCCCAACAACCAGTAGAGACTCCTGGACTTCAAATTGATCTCGTCTCTTTTTGTTTGTATATGTTTCTTCCAGGTAAGCCTGCGGTCCAGATGCATACCAAGGTACTTGACTGTGTCATGGTGGGGGAGTTGTAAGCCATTTAGGGTAACTGGTATACAGTTTTCTTTTCGGAGCGTGAATGTGACCTGTACAGACTTGGTGACACTAGCAGCAATTCTCCATTTAGAGAGCCAACTCTCTATTTCATTTAGGTTGTTCTGTAGCATATTGGATGCTTCAACTGGACATTTATGAGAAGCTAGGAGTGCTGTATCATCAGCAAATGTTGCAACCATAACGCCCAGGCTCTGTGGCAAGTCTGAAGTATATAGTGTGTACAAGATTGGTCCAAGCACAGAACCCTGAGGCACTCCAGCACGTACGTCATAAAACTTTGAGGTAGATTCATCCTCTTTCACTTTGAATACTCTATCTGATATGTAGGACTTTAAAACTGCAAAGAACGTGTGAGGTAACAGTGTCTTGATTTTATACAACAATCCCTCATGCCATACCTTGTCAAAAGCCTGCTGTATGTCAAGAAAGGCCGACGAGCAGTATTCTTTCTTTTCGAAGGAGTTTCTGATTTTCCTACATACTCTATGAACCTGTTCAATGGCGGAGTGCTCCTTACGAAATCCAAATTGATGCTCAGGTATGATAGCTTTTTCCCTTAAAGCATCGCTTAATCTATGTAGCAGACACTTTTCAAAGAGTTTGGACATAGTAGGTAGCAAGCTAATTGGCCTGTATGAAGCGACATCATGAGGAGATTTACCAGGTTTATGAATCATGATTACCTGTGAAACCTTCCACAGGTCCGGAAAGTGCCCCACCCTCATGATCGCATTAAATAGCATAGTCAGGTATACAATTGCTTTTCGTGGCAACTCTTCGAGGACCTTCTTATCAATGAGGTCAAATCCCGGTGCTTTTTTGTTGTCCATACATTTGATGTAACGATTATCTCTCTTGGTGTCACTAGTTTCAGAGGAAGATCAAGTTGCAAGTCCTGATTGAGAATTGTGTGAATATCCGTGCCATCTGTGTTAGATTCAGCATTATTTGTCTTGAAAACTTGGCTTAGGTGTTCTGCGAATGCTTCTGCCTTACACTGACCCGTCCTAGCCCAACCTGCATTCGGTGTCCTAAGGGGCGGCTTGTGATGTAGTGGTCGATCGAAATTTTTGCATGCTTTCCAGAGTGAGTAATTTGTGGCTTTGGTAGCTGTGAGACCTTCAAGAAAAGTTTGCAAGGCAGCATCATTCGCCTCCTCTATAAGTTTCTTTAATTCCTTCGCCGCTCTGTTCAATGCTGTCTTGTCACTTGGGTGTCTACTTGTATGCCACACGCAACGGAGTCTCCTCTTTTCCAAAACCTTCAACCGAATATCATCCGAGTAGATTTTGCCCCGTGGTGGGTATACTGTCATTTCAGGTGTACACATCCAACAGCACTTCTGGATAGTTGCAGTTATTGTTTTTGTAGCTGTATCAATATCCAAATATTAATAATTAAAAAAAATATCTGACTGCAATGTTCTGGGTAGAGGGACGCGTAGTAGTTACGCGTAGAGGGACGCGTAGTAGTTACGCGTAGAGAGACGCGTAGTAGTTACGCGTAGAGGGACGGGACGGGACTGTTGATCCTAATGTCTAAAATGACGGATCACATTTTTTTTGATCCACCCAAGGAACATGGATATCGAACGAATGACGTAAAGAGTAGAACACATTGAACCTAGCCACGTTGACTTAATTCGACATGACTGCCGATAAAGTTCGTTTCCAAACCGAGTAATATGCATATCAAATGAAAGGCCTTGGTGAGTAGAGCACTATGAACCTGGCAACATTGACGTAAATTCAACATAGCCGCCGCTCAAAAAAATGAATAAAAGTTCGTTTTCAAACCCAGCAATATGGGTATCAAATGAAAGGCCTTGATGAGTAGAGTACTATGAACCTAGCAACATTGACATAAATTAAATATGGCCGCCGCTCAAAAAAACCGATAAAAGTTCGTTTCCAAACCCAGCAATATGGGTATCAAATCAAAGGCCTTGATGAATAAAGCACTATGAACCTAGCAACATTGACATAAAGTCAACATGGCCGCCGCTCAAAAAAGGTGGATAAAAGTTAGTATCCAAACCTAGCAATATGGGTATGAAATGAAAGGCCTTGAAGAGTAGAGCATTAGGTAACTAGGAAAATCCTCCTAAATTCAACATGGCCGCCGCTCAAAAAAAAGGATAAAAGTTAGTTTTCAAACCCAGCAAGGTGAGTACCAAATGAATGGCCTTGATGAGTATAGCACTATGAACCTAGCAACATTGACATAAATTCAACATAGCCGCTCCTCAAAAAAGGTGGATAAAAATTCGTTTCCAAACCTAGCAATATGGGTATCAAATGAAAGGCCTCAAAGAGTAAAGCATTAGGAACTAAAGAAAATTGACCTAAATTAAACATGGCCGCCGCTCAAAAAAATGGATAAAAGTTCGTTTTCAAATCCAGCAATATGGGTAGCAAATAAAAGGCCTTGATGAGTAGAGCACTATGAATCTAGCAACATTGACATAAATTCAACATGGCCGCCGCTCAAATAAGATGGATAAAAGTTCGTTTCCAAACCTAGCAATATGGGTATCAAATGAAAGGCCTTGAAGAGTAGAGCATTAGGAACCTAGGAAAATCGACCTAAATTCAACATGACCGCCACTCAAAAAAAGGATAAAAGTTTGTTTTCAAACCCAGCAATATGGGTGTCAAATAAGGGCCTTGATGAGTAGAGCACTATGAACCTAGCAACACTGACATAAATTTAGCATAGCCACTGCTCAAAATAGGCGGATAAAAGTTCGTTTTCAAACCTAGCAATATGGGTATCAAATAAATGGCGTCAAAGAGTTGAACATTATGAACATAGAAAAATTGCCTTAAATTCAACATGGCCGCCACTCAAAAAAATGGATAATAGTTCGATTTCAAACCCAGCAATATGGGTATCAAATGAAAGGCCTTGATGAGTAGAATACTATAAACGTAGCAACACTGACATAAATTCAACATGGCCGCCGCTCAAAAAAGGTGGATAAAAGTTCGTTTCCAAATCTAGCAATATAGGTATCAAATAAAAGGCCTTCAAGAGTAGAGCACTATGAAGCTAGCAATATTGACGTAAATTTGACATGGCCACCGCTCAAAAAAAGTGGTTTAAAGTTCGTTTCCAAACCTAGCAATATAGGTAACAAATGAAAGGCCTTGCAGAGTAGAGCACTATGAACCTAAGAAAATCGCACAAAATTCAATATGGCCGCCGCTCAAAAAAAGACGGATAAAAGTTCGTTTCCAAACCCAGCAATATGGGTATCAAATGAAAGGCCTTGATCGCCTTGATCAGTAGAGCACTATGAACGTAGCAATATTGACGTTAATTCAACATGGCCGCCGCTCAAAAAAGGCGGATAAAAGTTGCTTTTCAAACCTAGCAATATGGGTATTAAATGAAAGTAGGCCCTGAAGAGTACCTAGAGCATTACGAACCTACGAAAAATGTCCTAATTTCGAAATGGCCGCTGCTCAATAAAGGCAGAAGAAAGTTGAATCATTATGGAATAAAATGGAGGAAAAAACTAAACACTATTAAGCATTTTGATGGTGAAACGTAGTTCGCGGTCACAGCTAGTCCATATATAAATAAATATATACTTGTAAAACTGTGCCTATACAATGATGTTAAAATATTTTGGTGATTGCGGAAAATAAATACCTATAACAGAATTTAATACAGAATTCTGTCGTCTAATGTGCACAAAAAAACTTGTCTGCCGAGTTACTATCCAAATTGTTCAGAAATAAAATGCTAGAAGGCGGCTTTCCCGGCGGCTTTCCCTCCAGATAAGTTTCTTTGGCGTCACGGTGGCATCACTATTGATGCAGCCAACAAGCCGCCAGCCAGCGACGAACGTCCAAAGGGAGTGCGTATGTTTATTCGCTGTCTCCCAATTGTCCGTGTTTTCGAAGGTTAGATGAATTACATTAGATCAATTTTATTTATTTTTTATTGGTCAGTGGTATTTATGTTTCAAGTTTAATAAAATTAATAATGTTTATTTAAAATAATAGTCGTCACAGTTGAATAATCGTTAATTGTCACTGGAGCTACTCATATACTGAGTTACTTTGACGGTAACTCTGAAGACAATGAGGGTAACACCAGAGACAAACTTAATGTTTGATTGAGAATTTTATGCCAATTTTGAGTGCAAGTGAATGAGCATCAATTTTTAAATTGTACGTTAACACTACAAAAAAGTTTTTTTTAAAATTACGAATTGATCTAGAATAAAAATATCACTTCCATTGACAGCCTACGATTACTACCATAACTCTCTCTATTTTTGTTCCCTAATAACTAAAATTGATTCTAAATTTTAAGGAATCTGAAGCAGAATCAGCCCCCTCTGAAAAACAAAACCGATACCTATCGAGAACGATTTCAAAAATATCAATTTAGAGGAAAATTCCATTTTGAGCTCCTTTGTGATATCACTCAGGTGATGAAATTTCACATTTTTATGTACTAAAATCACCCGGCACCAAATCACCTGGGTGATCAAATTCCACGTGATGTTAATTTACTTATTTTGTTTCCTTAAATCTCCTGGTAAAACAAATTCCTCATCAGTTTTATTGTTTCTCCTAAATAGTTGAAAAAAATTCTGTTTACACAAAAAATAAATCATTGAAATCATACCATACCAGGGGATTTCACAAATATGTGGAATTTGATCACCTGGGTGATATCGCCCAGGAGCTCAAAGTGGAATATTCCAATATAGAGTCTTTGGAGTTACCAAAATTGTCTCTAGCGTTACTATTTTGACCTTCAGAACAGATTAAATTTTTTGCTATTTATTGATTTTTACTACGTTTATCAGTTTTGATTTTATGTTGAAAATATAAGAGACGATTAGTTTTTGTTGGGCATTTATTTTTTATGACATTTTTTAAGTGTTGTTTTTTATTTTAGTCACTCAGGAGACAACTTTAATTTAATTAATGAATAGCAATACCAAAATTTTATAGATTAAATTATTGGAATGTTGATTATGCATTACCTAAGGGTTAATTTTTCTAAAGTTAAATGGCATTTTTTTCTTTTAAATTGTCACGGTAACTGAATGGACACGTCACGCATCCCTACAATCTTATTTAATTAAATTTGACATGTATTTTATTTGATAGACTCTGTACTACCGGAGGGAGACTCTGTACCAGGGTCGTATCCATGGGTACCTCCGTCTTACCTATTTCTGCCGCAAAGCAGCAGTGCTTGCATTGCTGTGTTCCGATTTGAAGGGTAAGATATGGCACTTAAATTACTGGGCAGCGTGACTTTATATCTTAAGTCACAAGTTGGCAACTTACACTGTGGTTCTTGTGGGGGTTGCAGTTTTGCTACGAATCTCACAGAAACCACATGTATTATAGGTGATTCTTACCACTTACCATCAGGTGGGCAGTTTGCTTGTTTGCCAACTTAATTGGAATAATAAAAAAAAGATAGATCGTGCCTTTTTTGGAAACAAAATATATACAATAAGTACAATCATCTTGTCAATATAAAAGTAATATCAAGAGTACTTTTTTTGTAAAAATGTAAAAATGTTGATTGACCCAACTTATTGACATTAGAAATATTAGAGGCAAAGGCTATTAGAGAGAACGGCATGGCGTTTGTAAAAAGCAGTCCTGAATTGAAAAGTGCCTGCGAATCACAGAGCACCAAACGGAGTGATCCCACAATATATGAATGTTGTGTGCTGGCTATATGTGCGATTGGTAGACTGTTAAACAAATTACCTCCTTTACGTTGCACAGTTGGAAAAAAGGATTTTTCCCCATATTGTAGAGTCTGTCAAGCGAGTCGAGACCACAACCGTTTTGCTGATTTCTTTTAATGGCAACACTATTAGCCGTCAATCGAATTGTCATTGTCTCGTATTTTAACCTCTTAGCGTTACGATTTTTGTTGGATATTTAGTTTTATAATGGCGAAACCTATAAAAAGTAGTGTCAGGAGTATGTTATATACCATGATTAATAAGAATAATCATGTAAAGATTGAATCT
The DNA here is from genome assembly GCA_963935595.1 of Schoenobius gigantellus. Lineage (NCBI taxonomy): Eukaryota > Metazoa > Arthropoda > Insecta > Lepidoptera > Crambidae > Schoenobius > Schoenobius gigantellus. Next base: position 38,371,628 of record OZ012541.1, on the reverse strand, counting down.
GACAATGTGATAAAGGAAATACGACGGCTTATGGATGAAATCTTATCAATGTCTGGTATAGGTTGACTAAAACATTTTGATACTTACTTTGGTACTTTTAGTTAAAAATTATCAAATTTTATTTATTATAATTTAGCTGCATCTATAAATAAGTGTTAACTATTTCGGATTTAGATTCTGACATCGTAGTAGTCATGAGGTTGTATCTTACGGGGCACATACTAATGATAGTCACTTTATGAGATTGCTGTTTGACTTTTTTTCTGCATTTTTAATAGAATATTTTTTTCAGCTACCTACCTTGAATGATGAAATAATAAAAAGCACAATTGATAATTTAGTTAAACAACTCATAGACATAGAAGATAATAAAAAATTTGTTAAATCAACTCACGTTGAATCAACAAATTAAGTGCGAAATTGAGCCGCGTGTAGCCACCTTTAGGTAACATTTTGTCACACAACTAGTCACATCTAGCAGTATGGGCCACACAGTGCCTCCAAATAGTGTGTAGTTCTGAATTTTTTTTATCTACAAAAATTCAAGTATCAAACATATTTTTCCGAGTATTGTCAGTGTTAACACCTTTGAGATTTTTGAATTTGCCGCCTTTTTCATGGGACACGACTCGCTTGATAGACTCTATGTATAGTTTTGTTGTAGTTGCATGAACATTCATTATTTGTATAATCTTTTAAAATGGGATTTTACCAGGTTCAAAATGTTAATCCCTGTAGAAAAATTACTTCAGAATAAATGTTATTACGAGTATATCAGCAATAAATTCCATCCATATCTTTCAGCCGTTTTTCATACGGCACGCAATCATTCACGTTTATTATTTATCACATAAATAGGAAATGACTTACATTAGAACCTCACAATACTTATAAGTGTCGCTTGAAATTTGTGAACATTTCTTTGCTTTCGTTTTGTTAAACCGATTATATTTATCCAGAGCCGAGTTATAAATGTTCATTGCTCGCATGTTTGCCCTCGCCCGCGCCTCTCATAACTCGCGTTGCTTGCGAGATACAGAACCCTGAAGGTATAATATTGTTTACAAAAGTGCCAGGGGAAGATAGGTTGCGCACAGACATAGGCCCATAATATGATAATTTGGCCCGCGACCGCCGCCCGACCGCCCCTATATTAAATATTTTGCTTTCACTGTATAATTTCAACAAAATGAAAACTCTGACTTTATTTAAATTAGTCCAAAGTGTGTGTTTTTATATTGTAAGGAAATTTCTAAAATCAGGCCTATATATAAGTTTAATATTGTTGTTGAGCAAGAGCAGGGTAGTCGTTTAAGTATCTATTAAACGGGTCGCAATGGATAAATTGAAGATATTGATAATTAAATTGTGCGACTCCCTGAAACCGCCTAGTGATTGTACTTCGGTAGTTCTCTGTTAGTGATATGTTATATCTGATTTTCATTAGAATCACAAAAAGGTATCCTTCTACGTGTAACTATCTGTCTGCGTTATTTTATTTGTAATCTGCGAATCGTATTTACGCTGTCGCCGTACTCGTACCTATAATATCAAACATTGAACAAAGTTCCTACGAAGGTGGGTCAAAAAGTTCGCGGAATGGAGGTTTTACCCTTTTAGTAAGAAATAAAACACAAAATTATTTTTCCTTCTCAATGTATTCCCTCTTAACTCTAATACATTTATTAGACCTATCAATTAATTTATTAATACCTTCGAAAAAAAATGATTTCTCTTTGTCGTCAAAACAGGCCGAAATTGCGCTCTTCACTTCTTCATCGCTGGAAAATTTCTTCCCTCGAAGCTCTTTTTTCATTTTTGGAAACAAATAATAATCACTTGGGGCTAAATCTGGGCTATAGGGAGGATGTTCCAAGATTTCGAAGCCCCCTCTTTGAACAGCAGCCATCGCAACTTGCGCCTTGTGCACGGGTGCATTGTCGTGCAAAAGGAGCACACCTTTAGTAAATTTTCCCCGTCTTTTTTCTCTCACAGCATCTCGCAGACATTCTAATAGTGCAGCGTAGTACTCTCCAGTAATAGAGACACCCTTTTCTTTATAATGAATAAGGAGGATTCCCTCTGAATCCCAGAAAACAGTAGCCATGAGTTTTCCAGCCGACGGAGACACTTTGAATTTCTTCGGAGGTGGTGTGCCCTTTTTATGCCACTGCATGGAGTCTTGTTTGGACTCAGGCTCATAATGATGAACCCAAGTTTAATATCCAGTTACAATTCGGTTCAAAACTTCATCCTTTTGTTCATCACAGAGCGTTAAAAACTCGCGACAACACTCAACTCGCCGCTGCTTCTGGTGTGGCGTGAGAATTCTCGGCACCCATCTTTCACACACCTTTGACATGCCAAGATGGTCGTGTAGGATGTTCAAAATGGTTGTAGCTGATACTCCAATCATTTCTGCAAGCTGTTTCTTCTTTAGACGGGCATCTTCCAATATGATTTTTTCAAGTTTTTCGACGTTTTCTGCTGTGGTTGCCTCGACAGGCCGCCCTGGCTTCGGATCATCTTCAATCGAATCCCTGCCTTGCTTAAACAGGTTGTGCCACTTGTAAATCATGATTTTACCAGGGCAAGAGTCCCCGTAAACAGAAGACATCTCTTCCAAAATAGTCTGGGGAGGTTTTCCTTGTTTGGTAAGGAACTTGATGACTGCGCGAAACTCAATTTTCTCCATGTTGCAAATTTTCTTCCGGATTGACTTGTTGATTGATGTGTAGCTCAGGTAATTATGACCTATTTTTTTTAAACTTATATATACCCTTAATGAGTGTCACAACTAGTGCAGGTAGTAAAAAGTCACCTTTCCCCCCTCCATGCTCCTCATTCCGCGAACTTTTTGACCCGCCCTCGTACATCCCTCCTCGCGTTTAAATTAGCGTTTTCCTCGATTTTCATGGGATCCCGTCATCAGATCCTGATTTTGGTGACCCTGGGACCACCCCAGGAGTATACTGTATCAAATACAAAAAGAATTTTGAAAATCACGTAACATACACACAATACACGTTGGACACACCTTAAAATTTAAGGGTTTTCCTCGATTTTCATGAGATTCCATCATCAGATCCTAACTTTGGTGACCATGGGACCACTCTTGGAGTATACTCTATCGAATACAAAAAGAATTTTAAAAATCGGTTCACAATTGGCGGCGTAATCGCGTAACATACACAAAAAACACGCACCGAATTGAGAACCTCCTCCTTTTTTGAAGTAGGTTAAAAAGGAAAATAGTTAATTAAAGAAAAAATATTCAAAAATTGATAAAAGTAATTCTAAGAAAGAGGGCTATCGCTGGTTATTAAAGCACAGGAAGATCAGGAAAAAATTATTCCGGCTGGAGCTGTGGGATGGGTGATGCTAGCCGGTAGACAGGGATCCCCGGAAATTAAGATTTATTAATGCTCGAATCTCAAAAGTCTGACTATCGATGGTGTCGGTCTACTGTACACACATCCAGTTCACATTGAACACTAGCGCTACGCGTACAATCATCAGCGGAAAAGCCACAATGTAGGGTCCCTTACTATTATTATTATTAAGGCTAATTATGGTTTTCTTTTTCCATAATTTCATATGATTTGTTAGTCTAAATTTAATACCTGTTTTACTTAAATAACAACTTTATTTAACTAATTTTTTTATGGAATTTGAACGAAATTTTTCTTCCCCAAGTACAGTTTATAAGTAGGTCAACTATAACTCTTTTATTTGTAAACCTTTTATCGCTGTGATAGTTTTCCTTTTAATGATGTTATATATGTTGCGATAAATATAATGAATATGACAATTATTAATAATAGCAGCCGGTAGGTTTTAATAATTCCTACATAATGTGGTTAAAATGTAATGAAAACTGTAAAATTTATCACATTTACAAATTATAACACATTTACTATTAATAACTGCTGGCAAAAGTGAATATTCTATTACTCTAGCCGGAAATATGAGCAATTATTAATACGTACAGCTAATTCTTTTTATCACATTTAAGGTGCAAACAAACTGGGCTTATGTGATGTTACGTCCATCAGAAGACATGGGTCTTAATAGAAAATGTATGAAAAATCATTACTTATTTAGAACTACTGGTGGTGCCCAAAGTATACTCCACCACGTCGGCGTTTCGCCGAATAATGATTTCAAACCGACTACCTGTGGCTTACCCCTATTCCATTTGGTCTCCGTATGTAGCCGATGGACTTCCTGAGCTAGCTCGAAGGAAGTCGCGGCTCCTGAAGGGTTGCTGTCAATCCAACGATGGAGACCGGAGCACTACATAGGCCTATTAGGCCACCATCACTCACTTCACCGATAAAACTTTTGCACATTCACAGCGGGCTTTCGCACCCCGATATTAGGTGCGCCGCGCAAAACACAATGATATATTTCTCGAAACGAAAACGCGCCGCCCGGTAACCTAACCTATTTCAATGTCATTCCGTATTCGACTCGACTGACATGTTACATGCGGCCGGCCGCCACAGGCTCTCACTGCACAGACTATAATGCAGTGTTGCCACTCGCTCTTCCTCGAGCGTAAACAACTACACTTAGCTTACGTGACGTCGTTAACGTGACCAATCACATAACGTGGCGTGGTCTTACATAAGCCCAGTTTGTTTGCACCTTTACCGTTACATTACATATGCTACTAACGTGAAAGGTAAGTTATCACGTATCCATACACAACGATTTACGCGCTGACGCGCAAAGTAATCGCTGAATCAAAAAATGGTGTGCGGGTGTGTAAACAAACAATATTTTTAAAAAGCCTATCCAATGAAACCCTTGGGATTAATGAGAAAAAAAATCATCCCCACTTTACATGCAAGGGAAGTACCCTGTTTTTTAAATGTTAAATTACAGTTTTCTAGTACTAAAGTGTCTGAGCTAAGGAATGTGCAGACAGACAGACGAACAGATAGACATGGCGAAACAATAAGGGTTCGTTGTTGACTGAGGACACCAAAAAATATTATTCTGTTATTGGAATGGGTGGAAAAGTTACCTGGCTGCGGAAATGTCAGGATGCAAGAAAGACTGAAAAGAAACCGGTCGATATGATGATTTTATATACGCCTGAATTAAGAAATTTCCTTACAATATAAAAACACACTCTTTGGACTAACAACCATCCAATTCGATGGCTGTTCGGTTGTAACTCGCTCTGACACTGTAAGGTCTTGAACGGGCCGGTTGTTTCACCCAAACGTCACGCTCTAAAGGTATTGAACAGCGTTAGAGCAACATGTTGTATTTCGCGCTAAGGCTCCAGGAAAATGGATGCCGCCTTGGTACCTAGGGTGTTCAGGGGTCGCGTACCCATGTATTCCTGAACGTGGAATACGCCACGGAGTTGAAAGGCCTAGCGGTAAGGCTGTAGCGCATTTAAGGCTGATAATAATTATAGTCTAAACAAAATTCCATCTTCAGCACAGAAATACTGACAGTCGCGCCCCAGTATAGGTACGCTCAAACTTATTAAATAGTAAAATAAGGCAAGTTACTAATTTGAACTTATAATTACTACGATTTTCTGTAACTGGGCCATAAGATATTAGGACGAGTCTCTGAATCGTTGAGTCATCCAAATATGTACACACTCTCAGGCTTATTAGTACCATTCAGATACAACATTAGTAAGTTAGGCATAGTGATATAGACCATACCACCACACATCACACTGCTGACTAGTTCACATTACACAATGATTCAACAGGTTATTTTAACAAGTGACATACAAAACAGTGATTAAGCTCATCAAAAAACGTTATCCCTACCTATATATGAGAGGTACGCTTTATTAATTTTAAGAGAAGACAATGTCGATCTCTTTAGCATAAGTGCCCATCAGTATTGTGCTGCTAATTAAAACTTTGTTAATCCAACAAGATTTCTAAGAAGATTAAACGGATTCTAAAAAGTTCCGGCCGTGAAGAGCGTTTATGCGTTGTTAATCTTGTGACATAAAGTTAATCATGATGGCGTTTATTAAAATTTCAGTATTTTCGTAATCTACTCGTGTCGTTACTTTAATGCTTATTTACAATCCATACGTATCTCTCACAAAACTTAAATGAAAATAATACATATTTGTCGCGACGATATCTGCCAGGCAAGATTCAACTACAAAACACCTTTGTCAGGACTAGGGATCCTGACAAAGGTGTTTTGTAGTAGAATTGTAGTTTATCACTATAATGAGCATAATTGAGGACATGAAATGCTGCAGTCTTTTGTATACTTAATAGATGTAAACAGCTATTTACAAAAACAAATTTATTATACAAAAGACTTTTATTTTTTTAAGGTAAATTTGAGTGCGTTCGACCACAATCTTGCCTGATGGAAAGTGAAGAGTGGTCTAAGGTGGAGCACGCAAACTCAAATAGTGCCTGTCCTAAGTTATACTTAATTGGAAACACAGACGCAGGAAGATCATTTCATAGTTTCACAGTTCGTATGATAAACGAGGAAGCAAATCGTTTGGTGCGAGTGGGTGGAATGTCGACTACATATGGATGGAATCCCTCACCACGTGTTGTCGTCTTATAGTGGAATGATGCTGGTAGTATTAAGCTATGCAATTTCTCAGCACAATCGCCGAAATGCAACCTGTAGAATACAGAGAGACTTGTGACTAAACGGCGATGTTCGAGGCTCTGAAGCATTTTGGATACAAGCGATTCATCTCCGATCAATTTTCTAGCACGCTTGTCTATGGAGACCAAAGCTTCGAGCTGGTATCTAACTGAGCTATCCCACAGATGGGAGCAGTACTCCATACAGGAGCGAACCTGAGCTGTATAGAGGCTCAGTAAATGCCGGAAGATAAAAAAACTGCGGACTTTTGCAAGGATACCCAATTTTTTGGAAGCGGTCTTAGCCTTGGACTCTATATATCCTCTGAAGATCAGTTTGAATGAAAGTTGCATACCAAGGAGTTCGAAATGGTCGGCTGTTTCTACAGGTGCATTCCGGAAAGCAGGAGCCAAGTTAAAAGGGCTCGTTTTAGCGGTGAAGAGACACGCCTGCGTCTTTGAGGATTTGAACGCAACCAAATTTTTTTATCCCAATCGGACACAGTTTGGAGAGTCGCGTTTGTACGCAGAACCATTGCCTCTCTCTGGTGGTCAATATCCTGTGTGATAGCTCTTGCTCTGGATAAGTATCTCTCAACAACGGTGCTGTCATCTGCGTATCCAAGAATTCCGGGTGTTGACATATCATTAATGTGTAACAGAAACAAAACAACGTTGCATAAAACATGACAGCAATACAATTGTATAAATACATTTCTAGTAAAATAAAAATCGGTTGCTTGACCAATGATATTTTATGAGTAATATCTCATGTAGGCAGACTACTACCAATTGTGATAGGCAGTACGACGAGTTAAAAAAAATACCCAATAGAAAAAGTCCCGGGCTCAAATCTCGATCGAGGCAAATATTTGTGATGAGCACAAACATTTATTATTCTCAGGACGTAGAACAACTAATAAAATGAATTCGAATAATTCGGACATCTATTCTTGCATAAAAAAGGTTTGTTTTACGGCGGGCACCAAAAAAATCCTTGCATTTTCATCTAACATAAATTGCAGTGTAGGCAACTGGGGCGGTTTACTACCTATTTCAAATTTTTATGGGTGTGTGTGTATACAATATACCTTGAGATGCATTATGGACGTTTTTAAACGTCAATAACGGTTAAAACTTTTATCAAGTCTCCGTTATACATGTTTCAAATGATTAATTGATCATTTGCGTATTACAAAAATATGACAACTTGGATAAATTGAACCTGAAATTGGACATATTATGTTTTATTGGCTCATCATAAAGGCCACAGGCTTAGTTCGAAATGTGACACACGTGAACCACCACGGCGGCGGCTTAATTGAGTCGGGCGCCGTGTCCGCGCCGGTGGCTGCCTCCAAAACAATTCTCCATTATATTTTTATAATCCGCCCGTAATTTGGAGACAATGCCGTTGATGACTCGACTGATCTCGGAATTTGTCGCCCTTTGTCCAACAAACTGAACAGTAAACCTAACCGTTGTGGAATAATGAAATACATATACAGTTAAACCTCGCAGTTTTACTCAAGAAGATACCCATCTCGTGGGAATTGCTGGATAAAAAAGCTTGAGTGTTAATAGTAGTGTTAGTAAATACCAATAGTCCAAGCTCATGAGCTTTCTGTTAAGCGTGGAGAGTTGTACTACGCCTACGTAACTATAAGCTATGTAATAATAACAAAATGTGTTAATTATTGTGAAATACTGAGATAAATTTAAATGTTAATCAAATTTTCTAATATACAGGATGTAAAAAGACGTATATCGAAGCCCGCGTCTACGCATTCAGACCATTAAATGAAGCAATATAATGGAAAATCAATGATGTGAAACGAAATTAATTGTTAGGCTTAAAATAACAACGACTACTTGAGAAGAGCTGCACCGCTACTACTCCACGGTTCAGGCAAGTGTTCCTCCCCCTCATCTACCATCTAATATCGAGGCGTGACGGCGGCCACAGAAAATTAAGGGCTAAATAAACGGGTATTTCTACAAAATAACGTTTTATTTGAACCTCTACCTTTCTACCTAAGGAGGGCTGGTCTTCTACAGACCTAGTGCCGCAGTGGCGCCCAACGTGGGGCCGTGGGTAGCTGATAAACTTTTTGACAGTGTGGGCTATTTATAGTCTCGACTTGACAACATTTTACATGAAAATGGTTTTAGTGGGATTTCGCTTCTTTTTGTAAGTTGCTTATGACAGTACTTTTTGTATTAGGGTAAAAGTTTCGAGTTTTAAATCTTTTTTGTTATTTGGGTACTAATGCTAGCTTACATAAAATTTCAGCTTTCTAGGACTTTAGGAAGTACCCTAAGAATTTTGATGATCATCAGTGAGTGAGTGACGAAATCGGGGTATTTTTAGATATCAATAAAATCTAAGTAGTGCCCTTGCACTTCACTTGGTTCGTCTTTGAGATTATTTACAAAATATAAAAATCGATGTCACAAACAATAAAAAAGTAAAAAATAATATAAGAATATACCTACACAACATCACATTTTTATATTAAAGTCTCCTAGAAAGTCTCGTAAACAAACGAATATACTGATATAAATAGTTACTTAAAAGTTGACACCGACTTTAAAATAAAAATATGATGTGGCATATTCTTATATAAATTTTTCCTTTTTAGTGCTTTTCATTGTTCATTTTTTTGTGAATTTAACACCAACTCACCAAAGCAGCTAATTCAACTGACCTGTGACTTCTAAAAGTCAAGCATTCTTACATCATCAAGTCAGCATGATGGAAAAAAATTGAGATCATGACTACCAGACGCAAATAGGTATATGAATAGGTAAAAACAAATGAGAACAGATGTTGTTTTTTCTTAAAATTTAATTCGGACCAATTGGAAAAAATTAAGGAAGTTTGAGGTAACAAACATAAAAAATACAATCATAATGAGTCTTCCTTCTTTTTTTTTGAAGTCGGTTTAAATTGTCTGGCCACTTATAAACTTTATGACCACCAAAACACGATATGATAAAACGATTATATTGATATAACCTGTTAAAAAGTTGGATTTTATAGTTATCTTCAAGTTTTGAGTATATTTTGGATATTGGTATTATTATTTTGGACATTGTTAATATATTAATGTTGATAAAATTTTAAGGTAGCCATTATATCCAATATTATATTTTGACAATTCATAACGATTTATCATTTGATCATATCGTGTTACGGTGTTCATGCTACGGGAGCTGGGAGAATAACGCCGATGCGACTATCCAAATGTGCGAGCACCGATTCAATCGATTCTTATTTAAATCAATTTTATTGAAAATATATTTCAACATATTCCCTTTGTGTAGTTCAAGAGCTTTACTAAACTTTTTTGGCCGAATATGAACACGTAGCAATATTAAAATTTTACATTAACTACCTACCTAGTACAGTACTACCTACTTTATTCTAACCTAGCTTATTTTTGTCACGGCTTAGCAGGGATAGTTCTGAGTATTGACACGTGAACAGCGGCTCACTAGTTACATGATTAAGTTAACCCGAGCTCCAATGCCTGTTGGGTTGGGAAAACGTCAAATAAGATTCCACAGACAATGCAGGCCAGGCATTAGGCAAATTTAATATTTCGACTCGCCAAAAGGTTTATCTGCTATCGCTGGACTGAACGAACTACTGATACGGATATTTAAAATTTCGTACCGATAATATGCCTGAAAGCATACGCTGGGTAAGGACCCGTTTCGAAAAAAATAAGTATTTTAAGAGCAATTAATGCTACTTATTTGCAATTACTAATGTGCAAATGTAGAGAGGATGAGCGAGGATAGGGCACCCAAGGCACATGAGTAGAGAATTTCTCTACTCATGTGCCCAAGGTGATGACGTAGGTACTGGCAGCCTCGGCAGAAAAGACCACGCGGAAGGCCAAAGAAAAGGTGGATCGACTACGTTGAGGAAGACCTGAAGGCTATGGGACGCTTCACTAGCTGGAGAAGGAGAACCTCGGATCGGAGGGAGTGGCGCAAGTATGTGGAGGAGGCCAGGACCCACAAAGGGTTGTAGCGCCGCAGAAGTAAGAAGTAAGTAATGTGCAAATAATTTAACACAATCCCTAAAAGAATACATCAGGCAAGGTAAATTGTAACTATGAGATGTGCTAACGCTGGTAAACGATTGCCCGTATATCAAACGGTTGCATTACACGAGTACAATGATCACTTTACTGTGTGTGTATATTATTATTATTTTTTCACTATTAAGAGGTGAACTTTGTTGATGTACAATGCTGTCTTCGTTTATATCGTTAAATATTACTCCTTATCGTTATAATTATTATTTATTTATCCCAACAACGTGAGAAAACATCCCCGACAACCCGCACTGGGCTAGCGTGATGGCAAATAACCCAAATACCCATGCAGAGGGAGCCTATGGCTAGAATATGCGTATGTTTGGAGGGCTATTTCTTATTACAAGCTTTTATTTACTTTCACCTGTCCCGGTGTCTGCAATGAAATCTTGCAAGTTAAATTTTACCCACTTCCTGGTTTCTGATTGAGCTAAAATTTTGCATGCATATGTATATCGTGTGACAATGCAATATAACGATGAGCTGATTTGTTATGCTGGAACTGGAAGGTGGCCATAGGGACACCGCAATAAAACACACAACCCCATCGAGCTTGAGCTCGTTTGATTCGTATTGACGAGTACTAAAAGCTTATATTCACTTTCAGATAAGTTACCACTTAAGCTCAGCAACCTTTTTTGTATAGAAAGTGCCATTTTTTTTCTATAAGCTCTTAAAATGAAACCTAGTAAATGACATTGCTGTGGGCCTTGCATCAATTTGTTCTGCGTACCCAAAATTAAATTTGTGTTAATTAAAAGAAATGACATTATTGGGTATATTTATATTATTATAATATATTTGTTCTAACAATATATCTTATGGTTAAAGAGAAAATATTGTGTTATCTATAAAATATATTAAGTAGTTCCTGCAGCACAAACTTTAACTAGACCTGCAGAAGCACACTTTTCACAAATGGCGATTGTTAGACAAATAAATGAACCCAACAAAATGGAATGCATAAATGTATAAAGCAAAATTTCCCGCCGATTTTTTACCAAATACGCTAAAGAAATAGAAGAGGTCATAGGAAAGAAGAATCTGTATGACTTGTTGGAATTATCTGATAAATTAGAAAGACGTCGCGTAGACCTCCTACGCCTACAAAATGCTCTAATGGGATTGTGCTTGGATGCTGAAGAAAACGATGACACAGAACTAGAAATGCATATGGATATAACTGGTATCTACGTATAAAAAGGTGATTTCTTCTCTAACAGAGAGGTGAAGAATTGATTACTATTAATAAATATTACAATGTTTTGTAAAAATGCAGATGTAGAAGAAGCGCAAAAGAATCCAACCGTCGTAAAATAACTTGACTGATACTCGAACTATCAGTATTTGATGGAGAAATGAAAATTGGTATACAAATCAACAAGAAGAATACAAGAACTTATTGCAATTTCAGATAAAACCTCATAAATGATGTGGCCCGTTATCATTTAAACAATTTTTGAGCTGTATTTACAAACAACCTAAATTGAAAAATGAATAAATGAAATCGCCTCGGGCGGTGATCAACCCCACGTCTTCAAGATGACGTGTTGACGCCTTAACCACAGGTCATCGAATTCAATGTATTGATCTTTTTTGTACTTTATTCAGTGTTAATAACTAGGTACCTATCAATATCCTTTATAGATCACCATCATATTCATATACCACCATATTCACATCCTATATCATCATGTACTATCATATACAAATCAATAAAGAATTTTTCCTAATTCATTTATGCATTTTTCAATTTATTTAGCATTATTAAAGAAAATGTAAAGTTTCAAATATAAAAACACAACGGAGTTAATAAACTATTACAGGAACCTAAATTATCAAACATATATTCAATATAATTTTGTATCAGACATATTCCTCTAACTCGGTAAACTTCAATTTACTCGAAGAAAATTATTTAATTTGCTGGAAAGCAGCAGATGATACGCGTGTAAAAAAGAAACGATAGGTATTCCTTTCAATTTTTTAATCACTTATCCGAGGTTAGGAATACCGTGGGATAACAAATTGTATGATAAACTAATTAAGTTACTTATTTCTGTGCTATATTTTGCAAACTCGGCCGCACACAACACCCGCCATTTAATTCTACAGCTCTTGTTTTGGTGTTGTGTGGCACCATAACACCTCGCTTGGTGCCAATTTACCCGAGCGCTATTAGCTACGGCGTCATGTTTAAATAGACCTTGGATGACAGCTTTGTATTTCATATCATAAGCGAGAAAATTGTTAGTAAACGCACAAAATTCATACACAATTCTTCCCCTAACTGGTCTCAACTTTGCCTATTTAATTCTATTATATTTTTACTGTGATATAGCATATTTGCTTTTAAAAATTACTAAACAGGTAACCAAATTGTTACAATTTTATATTCACATTCTAAAAAGACGAATTTCTCATACAAATTTAACCCTCATTCAAGGATGGAGTTCCACAAATACTTATTATATGGTTAGAAGTCTTATATCTATCTCCCATCAATAATTTCAAAAAAGGTGTTTTTCCTATAGCTTATTAATTTCAAACCCTCGGAAGGGATGTAAATATATATAAATTATGAAATAGGTAATTTTTAAATGTCATCCATCAATATTCTACGTGCCAATAATTATTATGAAGTTCCATACAAACCTCCACCCATCGTTCTATCTACTCGTTTCCATTCACCAAAATCATTTCTTAGCTTAGCTCACGTTTTGTATTTAATACTAGCTCCTCGTGAATAGGAATAAATGGTGTAAGTTCCATGCTGCCATGCACTGCCCACCAGCTGATGGTAAGTTGTTACAGTCACCTATAGCGCAACTGGGTTCGAAACTTACAAATCTACAACGCGTATAAAGACGCCAATGTACGTTGCCAACTCGTGACATAAAATGGCAGGCCAGTAGTTTCACTGCCGGTCTTAAGCCTCGTTTTCATGGTAAACATTTATTTTGATTAGCACCAAAGTTGAATCAACGTGTTGCGGAGTTGCTGTCAACATGTTGCAGAGTTGAGAACGGCATGTTGACAAGCTCTCGCCCGACGAGCGACAACATCTGTTTATCAACAATTGTTGTCGTGTATGGATGTGTTTGCAACCGTTTATAAACATGGCAGTAGTGTGAAGCAATGATAAAATAATGCAATTCCTTTCTCGGGCAACATTTCAACGCAGACTGGCGTGCGGACAACCTATTGATTTAAACAAAGTTTCCAGCAACATTCTCTTCACTCATCAACAATGTTGATCAACTGTTGCTAAACAAATGTTTACCATGAATACGAGGCTCGCAGCAATGTGAGCACCGTTGGTTTGCAATAGAAAAAGGTAAGGTACTAAAGGTAGAGATACCCGTACAGACGACCCAGACACGGGCCCGCTCTGGTTGCTTTGTTGTAAATTTTGGGCGACTTAACTTATTGTTCATTAAGGCTATTCGTACACAGCGCTACGCAAATCTTCGATACCCGGGCGATTTTAGTCTTCGAGCGATTACCGTAATACAAATTTATAGAGCTTCGTAATCAGGTGTGGGTCGTCAAATTTTTGTTTATACATCAATTTGTATTACGCTAGTCCCTTGGGGATTAAAATTGTCGGATATCGGAGATTTGCGTAGCGCTGTGTACGAAACAGCCTAATATATTTTCATTCAGCTATATTCGGTTAAAACGTGACCGACACGAAATTTCAAATCAAACATTTGACGCGCGTTTATTTGGAGAGTCAAAAGTCGTATTCTAATTCGCTAACCTTAAGAAAAATATTCATCCACATTCATGAATGTATAAATCCTAAATTCTTTACACACTTTTATATCCATATAGTTCGACTAAAATCATAAATAAATTATGTCTAAAACTAGAACGAATGCCGTAATCTTAGTTATACGGTTTTTACAGGTTAACAGTAATAAATGATTTTTTTGAATTCTGCTGTATATTTAAAAGTAATTAGTGGTTATAAATAATTTCCTTAAAAATTCGTGGGTGTAAAATATATTTTTTTAAGAACGGAGCCTTCATTTAGCAGTCACTCACGTTTATTATAATCCTGCAGTGTACCTAAGTAGGTACGTTATATTATTATCTCATGTACCTACAACGTGTACTACCGGTACTGTCAAAAAATAGTGACAAGTGTAATAAAACCGTATTGGGGCACAGCATATCAGAGGCCATCTACGTAATACGAATGTTCTATCACGCGTGATCGCCGCCCGTACACCATACACTTGGCGTCGGTCCATAAACTCGCGAAAAGAGCAAAAAACACTAGCGAACAAATAAATGTCCGTCGTCTGTTTGTCAAATCTGTGCTGTACGTGCGCGGGGCGACGGCGACGACCTGATTTTATGGCGTCATAAAATCTCCCGAACGCGCCCTTAAATCACAGCGTTGCGTCGTATTTCACCGTTTTGCTTGTCAATGTTTATTTTATATCATATTTTACAGATCCCCCCTTTATAAATCATATTCGGATTGATATACATTAAGGTCACGTACGTTTGGCAGAGGCGTTTAGTTTGGAGCACCGTCGCGTCGCCCCCCGCGCTGACAAGTGGCCCGCCGTCCAATCATATATCAGATCTTCAGGTCCGATTATGCGAAAGTGTTGCAATACTACGAGCGTTAGTTTATTCTGCCAATCGAAACGTATTTGTGTAAAGATGACATTTTAATAAATTGCTTTCTGGCATTATACCGGGTTATTTTTCCAGCAGGAGTCAAATTGTGTGTGCTTGTTCAGACAAGCAAAATGAAGATCTTTCACTATGGGATCAATCTCGAAATCGCGAAAAAAAATCAGCTGTTCCATACAAATGTTCAACGGTTACCTATTGAAACGAATAACGTTTTTCGTCATAAACTAAAAATGCATAATGTTAATTGCCATAATCGTCACTTGCCATAAGTCTTTATATCATAACTTCATAACGCATAATATTATAAGGCCGAAATATGTAAGGCATAACCATGAAAAGGCATACTTTGAATAAGCATAAGTAACAAAAGGCATCATTTATGTTTGCCATAATATTTCAAAGGAATAATATTCAAAAGACATACATTTGAAAAGCATAACTAACAAAATCCATAAATCCATAGCAAACTCATTCATTATAATTACAAAAAGCAAACACTTGCTATACATAACAGATTAAATTTATTGTCTTATATTTAAATTATTTACTATTGTTTTTTTAACCTTATTTATTAAGAAATAGTTTAAAAATACTAAATAAAAAAGCTCTAATTTACGATTTATGTTAAGAGATCACGTAATAATATTATTATATTATATTATTTTGCATTCATGCAGACACGCAACATACATGCAGCCGGCATGCAGCATCCATGCAAGCATGCAGTCATGCAGCATGCATGCAGACATGCAAGCTGGCATAAAAGCAGGCATGCAGCATGCAAGACTTCTGCCATATTTCCGGCACTGCAGGGTTCTGAATAACACTCTAGGGGTAGGGCAGACAAGACAACGTGGAGTCGGGGTTGACTGAGTTGATTTTAAATAGCACTAGCTTTTTAATAATTAGTAATCCTCGTATGGAGAAAAATATATTCCGGATTATGTCAAAGAAGATTTATGGATACCTATTTACAGTTATTATTCTATAAAAAACTATGTCTCTAGTGAGTTATGCATAGTTAAATTATGTCAAACAAAATTATGGATAATAACAGTTATGCGTAGTAAAACTATGCGTTTTAAAGTATGCTTAATAAAATTATGGCAAACCAAATTATACCTTTCAAAGATTATGATTTTTAATATTATACCTTTCGACAATTCTGCATTATAATGTTTATGCCTATTGATATGTTATGCCAAATATTATTATGTTTTTTGATTTTTATGCCATACGATGTATGCCAATCGAAATTATGACAAATAACAGTATGCGTTTCAAAGTGTCACCATGTTCAACATCCACTGAACCTAAATGTATGGAAGAGCTGATTTTTTTTCGCTATTTCGAGTTTGGTCCCATAGTAAAAGTTGTTCATTTTGCTTGTCTAAACAAGCCATTGGTTTACTACTACGTTTGGTAGTAAATCAATGAAACAAGCATACAAAATTTGGCTCCTGATGGAAAACTAACCCGGTATTGGTACTAACCTGCTGCCAGCGCCTCTCCCCGCGTAGATTGCACGGTTTTTGTTGTTAAAACTTTGACAACAAGGATTTTTATTCAATACTAGCTGTGCCCGCGAACTACGTTTCGCCATCAAAATGCTTAAAACAGTGTTTAGTTTTTTCCTCCATTTTATTCCACAGTGATACAACTTTATTCTGTCTTTCTTGAGCAGCGGCCATTTCGAAATTAGGTCAATTTTCGTAGGTTCGTAATGCTCTAGGTACTCTTCAGGACCATTCATTTAATACCCATATTGCTGGGTTTGAAAACGATCTTTTATCCATTTTTTTGACCGGCGGCCATGTTTAATTTAGGGCAATTTTCCTAAGTTCATAATGCGCTACTCTTTGAGGCCTTTTATTTGATACCCATATTGCTAGGTTTGGAAACGAACTTTTATCCACCTTTTTTGAGCAGCGGCTATGTTAAATTTCTGTCAATGTTGCTAGGTTCATAGTGCTTTACTCAAAGCCTTTCATTTGATACCCATATAGCTGGGTTTGAAAACGAACTTTTATCCTTTTTTTAGCGGCGGCCATGTTGAATTTAGGTCGATTTTTCTATGTACCTAATGCTCTACTCTTCAAGGCCTTTCATTTGATAATAACTTCTAAGGTAAAGTTTTCGTTTGTGGCATTGTCTAGCTAGGTGCTGAACCAGGGTCTAACCAACTGGATGACCACTTAAGATTATCAGAAAGAAACCATTTTTTATCTCACATAACAATTTGGTTCAAAACACCACCTTTCTCTGTAGGTATGTCTCAACGCTTTCTTCGCACTGGTGATCGTTCATTGAGTTTCTGCGGCACTTACTTATCAAGCTTTTCACCTTGTCGATTTGATTGTTTTAATACTAACCTCGAAAGATGTTGCTAGCTTAACCATCTTTGAATATCTTCAGCTTCCATTTTCGCCCTTAATTCGTCATTGTTGACTTTTTAGGCGACTACCGGGTTCATTTTTCAGTTCATAATTTCTATGTCGGAAGCGTTCAAATCAAGAACGGATCGTGCGTTCATTGTAAGTGTATTGTTAACTCTGTACACGTCGTTAATGTTGTGAGCCGTTTGCGCCGCATTGCTACACTGTAATTACTCGTATTTTTATCGTGTCCATACTGATGAAAGAGATACAAATAAGTGAAAAAAAAACACTTACCAATAAACATATGTCTGAATTTGAAAAGAGAATTCCATATTTTAAAATAAAATTCATATAAATTTAGAATTTATTGCCAGCTATTCATAAATTAGATTTAAAATGGCCAATGTTGTAAAACGGCAACTGCATACTCATTACTATTTGTTTCTATGACATGATAAATTCTCTTAAAGAAACAACTATACAATTTCCCAGATTATTACAAACAGATGAGTATAGCGTTGGATGATACGAACTCTACCACCGGCACCCCCAAGCGTATACAGCGGCGCTAGCACTAGCGCACTTTCAGGGTCGCTCAGGTTTTTTTTAAACAAGTGATAACAAACAAGCAAACTGTCAACTTTGTGAAGGCGATTGGCGAGATGTATATTCTGGTATTTTACTAAGACGCAGCAACACAACATAACATTGCTCGGCTGTGTTTCTTGGACAATTGCGGATAAACGCGGAAAATGTGGCCGGATGTACGCTGATCAATTGTGTTACTAAGAGCAGATCATATTGAGTTGCACTTTATATTCATTTTCTCTTTTCTCTAATGAATACTCTACAAAAAATATATGATTTAACATAATGAGTATGTTTCGAAATGACAGCGGTTCGAAGCGCCGCCGGAGCCGGCGCAGCCCGCATTTAACGAGTAAATCTCGCTATCGAGTGAAGCCGATCCAAGCCCCACGTTGTGCAGCATAAACTTGATGGTTGATTTAAGTAACACATTATATTTAAATATTTTTGAAGTTAAAATTCCAATCCTATCTAAAGTTGGTATTCATATGTTGCTCAGACGCATTTGGAAAAAACTTCAATTAAATTCATTCGAAAGGGGATATTGTCC
The DNA here is from genome assembly GCA_963935595.1 of Schoenobius gigantellus. Classification (NCBI taxonomy): domain Eukaryota; kingdom Metazoa; phylum Arthropoda; class Insecta; order Lepidoptera; family Crambidae; genus Schoenobius; species Schoenobius gigantellus. The sequence continues at coordinate 38,352,742 of OZ012541.1, read as the reverse complement.
GATGAAAACTAAAAGATCGCCACGATATATTCTTTGTTACATAATCAGCTGTAAAAAATATTTCTTTTAGTTCTAAACGTAGTTCTTTTTTTTTTAAATAAATAAATTTTCGTAGATTAATATAGAACCTGCTTCTCTCTAAGTTCGTGATCAATGTTTTGAAAGTCAGAATCGCCGTTCATTTTGTTCAGCGTGCTGTCCTCGACGTCACTAAAGCATGCGCGCTCTCGCTGCACTGTATGTATTATACAGCTAACTTTGAAATCATAACTTTGATTAGGACATAGAGAATAGCCCTTCTGAATATTATGTTTCAACGACACTCCGATAGAACGATATTAAAATCGGCTCGTTTGACAGATGCGCACCAATATGAATACGATAATGGCGTCAGCGACGAGGTCGCAGCGATATTGTTAAAACTTTATCACGTGTATTGATCAATCCACTAATTGTGCACAACACCAGTTTTCAACTTAAAACATTTACATTCTGACTGTTCTAAAAACGGTAAGTTGAATTAGAATCCACAGTGTTCACGCCATTTGCTAATTCAATTGAGCACTTAATTGAAGCCGGAAAATCATGAATTCACATTTAAGGACGTGCACGCGTCGCATTTTCTAAAAATACTTACTGTATTTTAGCGAGATTCCGATATTACGTATATGAACGCCATTGTAATTATACAGTTAAAAAAATCTTTAAGAAGTGAGACTGTTTTATTTCTTTTTATAGTAATTATCGATAAAATACTTTTTTATGCCTTCAAAGGCAGCGAACCTGTAGACCAGCCACCTGATGCTAAGTGGTCATCGTCTTCCAAGGACATCTGCGATACCATGAAAGCAGCTTATGATTTTTTTCTAACTAGGTGGAAAGCTGTTGTGCAATATAATTGCCGATGGATAGCCGACAGGCGTGTGTGGGACACTCCCCTTAAAGTGCATAGCATACCCACTACAACGTCTATCATCTTCTTTGATCCAGGATCTGGGAAGCCTCAATTATTCGGAACATCTTGGAATAGCCGAATCAGCGTCAGACCAGGTCTTAATGTTCACCAGACGGGAGGCCTAATACGCCAGGAGCCACCCAAGCCAGGCGACACCAAAGGCGGCAGTTATGGCAGCCGAGCTGCATAGGCCCGCCTTCTAATACCTGCGTAGCCTACATTTAGTTTAAGGACCCTATCTACTCGCCGCTTGAAGAACGTTGTAACGCGTTAAAAACACCTCTGGAAGGAGCTCGTTCCACATTTTGCATGTTCGTGGGAGACACGAACGAGACCCAAGGTAAGTAAGGTATGCTAATGTCAGACGTTCAGTAGGTGGGGGAGTTTGAGGTGAGCTCTACGTGTAGCGAAAGAGAGTTGGTGGTTTGTTTGAAGAGTTCCTTAGATCACTCCACGTTGTGCAGACTGTAGAATACACACAAAGATTCGTTGCGGTTACGTATTACCCCGAAAAAAGAGGTTTCCGTCAAATCACATTCTTAACACACAAAGGGAACATTTCGCAGTCATTTTGGGTGTCAAAAGTGATACTGCCCGACCGCACCAGGCTTAGGGTAGGTGGTGAGGTTTTAGGGTGGGAAGTGTCTGCGAAATGCCGTCAGACACTCCCTCAGTATGGGATAAAATTACCCCTGCATTCTAGCTACGCCTCGGTGGAGCAGTGCTATGGGCATAATTTAGTATGGTTATAAACTTTGCCATTTACTGTAAAATTTTCTTAGTATTTTAATTATCAAGAAGCCCTCTGGTTGTAGCAGAATACTAGTGCTTTGCTCACATCCTGATGTGAGTAAAACCAGTCACTGAGTTGCAACCCTTTTACACTTCTGCAGCGCACACAACGTAATTTTGGATTAGGTACCTACCTACTATATTCTTAAGTTTATGTTTAGTATTTTTTTTGTGAAATTATGTTTGTGTGTGATGAAGATGGGTGTAAATAAAGACTTTATCTATCTATCTTTTACAATTACCATAGAAAGCATTGTCTAAGCACTTATTTTACTTTACAAATACTGAAAAAGCTTATTTGGATTACAAGCCGTATCATATTTCAATAATATCCAATCTAAAATTTAAATGATTAATTAATATAACACGGTTGAATATAACTCATAGCAACCAACATTGTAAAAATAAAAATGTTTGACATAGTCTCCTTGCACAATCGATTCCAAGTCAATCGAAATTGTTATGTCGTCATCATCGAGGACATACTTATTGCTGGCCATAGTCATGTTAAAGGTGAGGGTTTGAACCGCCTGCTATGACACAGATTTCCTACTAATAATATATTATCTGCTGGTGAGATATACAGGGTGTCCCAAAAAATAGTGTCAAGCGTAAGTCCAGAGTTAGAGCACCTCTTGGAGTACCCGAATCACCCCCATGTATGTTCCGCGATTATTCGTAGTTTTCGAGTAATAATTTTTTTTCTGACTTTTTGAAAATTTTGATCCAAAGAACTTAAAAATTTTAAATAAAAAAAAGTAGAACATATTTTAATGTTTTTCTTTTTGCCACTGAATCATCTTTAGTGCTTCTTTTATGTCTAAAATAATCAGCTTCGTAACTTTAGTGGAAATTTAGAAAACAGTAGTGTAAAGTCAAAATTTGAATGTTAGTGAATAATTACTTAAAAATTCATATTTAAATTAAAAATCTAAACAGGCGAATTCATGGTTTCTAAGTATGTGTAAAAACTTCTCTAGACTTTCTGCTTTCATAATCATTTAAAAAAAGAAGTACTTAATAGGGATACTTTGGCTTAAATCGGCCATCAAAGACATTTACCAAATTCCTATCAGATGATAAAAAAAAAAATCTGGTCTTTTTATAATTTCTAAGGTTCAGATTAATTACAATTTAGCAAAAATTAACTACATGAAACCCATATTTAAATATTTTTCTCGCGGATCACATCGGTTGTAGTGTTGGATGTAACGCAGTACTTACCTGCTAAAAAATTGCCCGAGTGAGAGGATATGAAAGAGACCGCATTATTGCTATCTCACTCACTCTCATTGGCGAAATGGAGAACTGTAACTGAGGAATGCTATTCTTTGTGACAAGGGGATGAGGCGGGGGGTGTAGTCCGAGCGCCTATTGTGTTCTGGCGCCAGTCGTTTGCCTGCTTTTGTTTGCGCCTTACGTACGATACGCTCATTTGTGATTATTTGACGAACTTTGCTTTCTTTACGGACCTTGAGTGCGATTACGATTTGGTTTTGTGTGAATACGGGATTTTGACAAATTTGGCATTCTTAACGGACTTTTCAAGCTCTTCATTTTGTGATGTCTTTCATCGCAAGAATATGCTCTTATGCATTACTTTTATGGATATGCAAGAGGAAATGCTTCTGAAGCAGCCAGGTTGTTCCGGCAGCAAGTACAAAATGGAGGTGGACCTCAGCCTGAAACTTGGCCTGATCATCGCATGATTTTAAGAGTACATAACTCTTACATGGAAGGACGCCTACCAGGTAGAAGATCGGGGCGCCCATCTGAAATGAGTGACCCAGATACTGTCCAATCAGTGGTCGAAGAAGTGGTGAGAGATCCATCATTTAGTGTAAGAACAATAGAACGTCGAATCGGAATTCCGAAATCACAAGCACATCGAATACTTCATCAAGAGCGTTTTCACCCATATCACATCCAGAAAGTTCAGCAGCTCAAGCCCGCAGACTACCCGAGAAGGGTCGCATTTTGTCAGGAAATGTTACGGAGACAAGCTGAAAACGAAAATTTCTTTAAAAATATTCTATGGACTGATGAATCACATTTTAAGCGATGTGGGGTGTTTAATGCGCATAACTACCATTTGTGGAGTATTGAGTTATAATCCACACCTCACAAGGGAATCTAATTTTCAAGAACAATTAGTATCAATTTGTGGTCAGGCATCCTAAACGGACAGCTGATTGGTCCGTTCGAACTACCGGACCGACTGAACAGCGAGGCCTACTTGCAATTTCTACGACGTGATCTCGGCGTCTTATTAGAAGATGTAGACCTATTAACGCGGAGAAATATGATTTTTCAAAACGACGGCGCTCCATGCCATTTTGCTAGAAATGTTAGACAACATTTGTCTGAAACATTTCCAGGCAGATGGATCGGTCGTGGAGGGCCCATTGCGTGGCCGCCACGGTCCCCCGACTTGAACCCCATAGATTTTTTCGTCTGGGGATACTACAAGGAATTAGTATACGCCAAGGACATTACAAACGTCACAGTGTTAAGAACAAAATTAAGACAAGCGGAAGAAACAATAAAAAACAACAGAATTGCATTTATAAATTTAAAAGAAAACTTTTTAAGACGATGTAGAATATGTATTGAGCACGAAGGTCGTCATTTTGAAAACTTTCTTTAAGCGATCGAATAATAAATACTTTGAAAATAATGTTTTGTTTCATTTATTAAGTTATAATAAACCTTCAAAGGTTATTAAAGATGGCAGCAGGAACAGTTATTTTTGACATTTTCACCTTGCTGTCTTTGATGGCCGATTTAAGCCAAAGTAGCCCTATTAAGTACTTTTTTTTAAATTTTATGAAAGCAGAGAGTCTAGAGAAGTTTTTACACATACTTAGAAACCATGAATTCGCCTGTTTAGATTTTTTATTTAAATATGAATTTTTAAGTAATTATTCACTAACATTCAAATTTTGACTTTACACTACTGTTTTCTAAATTTCCACTAAAGTTACGAAGCTAATTATTTTAGACATAAAAGAAGAACTAAAGATAATTCAGTGGCATAAAGAAAAACATTAAAATATGTTCAACTTTTTTTTATTAAAAATTTTTAAGTTTTTTCAAAACGTCAGAAAAAAAAATATTACTCTAAAACTACGAATAATCGCGGAACATACATGGGGGTGATTCGGGTACTCCAAGAGGTGCTCTAACTCTGGACTTTCGCTTGACACTATTTTTTGGGACACCCTGTATATACATACATATTTTAATCCTCGCGAATTTCAGAGTCGACTCGGTAGGACTTACCCTTTCATTCTCTTAAATTTGTGACTACTCAAAATAATTGAAGACACGACTCTCTATACCCAGTAACCCTCCTATAAAAAGGCATTGAGAATGAAGATTCAACGAAAATAATTCTCAAAAGATCCATTCGGAAATAATGAGAAAGATTTCGTGTGTTTTCTGCACAAAAGAGACGAGATAGTTAAAGCTTTTGTGACAAATTAAAAAATGGTTCTGAGATTAGAACCGTTACGGCATGAGCCGGCTTTGTCCCATACAGGACTGAATGGCGAGTGAGGACGCAATCTGTCGTAATATGCCGTCACATTACGGCTGTTTCAGTGATCGCGTGAATCTGTCAGCGGATGTGACGTTCAATTCAAGGCGCTATACCTTCACGGAAACAATTTAACACCTTGAAAATCGACATCTATATTTTGACTTTGGTGCTTCACTAATTAATACCACCGCTCAGTCTCTCAATATCATATTATCAAAATATCATAAGAGCGTGTCGAAGTAGTCCTATGTTGTTAGTTGTCAAAAGTCCTCCTAGTACTAGATCATGGAGTAGGTTGAAATGTTTAATTAAAGCGCTGAAATTAACTTTTTAACTTCAGTAATTTATCGTGGAAAAATATAATTTTTTTCTTCGAGTTTATTGCAAACAATTTTTTCACTCCCACGCGCTTCATATTCCTAAATACTGGAACAGTTAGAAATATAACGAAAGAAAACTATTAAAGGCTTTTGCAATGTGACAGGACATAATGCAACGCATGACAACACCCAGATGCAGCGATGTGCTTTAAACTGCTTCGTTTTAATATTTCAAAGCGGTCACATTACAAAATCCAAATCCCAAAATGCACTTTAAGCCCGCGACAGCTTACAGATTGCCTTGTTTGTTGCGCCCGGCGCCCGCCCGCGCCGCAATGCAATTTGCCCAGGAATACCTTCCACGGCCCAGTTCTTTTGTAATTGAACATTACCCCGCTCAGATATTATCTCAAGCCGGGCTTGTTTAAGTATTTCAACGTGTTTTGCGGTCATCAACGTCAACGCAAGTGGTGAAATTTATTTTTGTCGACGACAATTTTCACATAATGGATTATAAGGATGTTAAAACAAGCTTGATATTTTTATAGGTAAGAAACGTGGTTAACTAGCTTTGTAGTCATGAATGTCAATATTTGTTAATTCTTCATACTTGACAAAAAATCTATATTTATTTTGATCTGTGGCACAGATGAGATAACGAATTGGAGGAAAGGCAAATTCTACGAAAATTAAATTAATACTTATATTAGTTATATGTGGGAAGCACTAAAAGTTTCCGGAATCAATAGGTATTTTAAAAAATGGTCAAAAACGAATTTATTGTTTCTCAAAATACCTATTCTCCCTTTGCGTCAAAGCACTTTTTATTATGATTGAACCAATTTTGAAAACATTTGTGCCACTCCTCCGTGGTGATAGATACGTCAGATACTAGGGATGCTCGATATACATCGATGCATCGAAAACATCGATATTTACCATTTGATACATCGAATCCATTCGATACATTGATAATAGTCGATGTTTTACGATACATCGATGTATTTTATTCAATACATCGAATGACCACCACACATATATTGATCATACGAAATGTTTTCAAAACAGTGTTAGCATCAATGTAACAAAAGTTGAACACCTTGTTGCACCTCTCCACACTCCGTCCCAAAAGACCTACAGCCTCATTGGGACATGAGTTGAGACTACTTGTAGTTTCTATGGGTATATGAGAGAAGAAGTCTTCAAATGCTTTAGCAACCGCATTGTCTGATTTAATAGTTTGGTTATTGATTTCTAAAGAGAAAGAATTCGCAGTACTTTTGGGTTTACCTGTTTCCTGGTTAATGATATTCCAGGTGGTTTTTATTTTATTTTTAGATGAACTGATTTTGTAACTTATGTACATAGCTTTTGCGCACATGCACACTTTCTTGAATGTTTTAGAGTAACAGCAATTTCCTCAATTATTTAAAATTGCTTACAAATATTTAATATAGTGGCTAGCTCCGTACCATCCGAAAGGCTTTTTTCAAAAGCTTCACAAGTTTTAAATCAACAACGCACCAGAATACAAGGAAAGAGAGTAAATAAAAATTTATTTCTCCAAAGTTTGGAAAAAAAATACTGGGATATTTAAATTAATTATAAATGCCAATAGTTTAATTACTTGACTAAACTTGATTAAAATTGTAATATTTTCTACTCTTCCTTTAAGAAAAAAGTATTAAAATTCCAGATTGTGTTTCATTTTTCTGTCCTATATTTTGAGCTCTAACGCGATTTTTTTAATTGTGTCCTTTGAGCTGTTAAAATTACTATAGGCGTTGACAGACTCTCGTACAAATTTTGATAAATTGAGGGACACTGTTAAAAAACGAGCCATATCTGAATCTATACTCAATCTATTTATATTTTTAGCGATGCATCGAAAACATCGATGTTTCAATTCGATATATCGAAAAACATCGATGCATCCTTTTTGATTGATGCATCGCAAAAAACATCGATGTATTTTTTAAATGAACACCCCTATCAGATACATGTTTTTCATACTCTGTGACAGCCCATCTGGTGATGAAAATCGATGATCGCGTAATTGGTTCTTGATTTTTGGGAACAGAAAAAAGTCACACGGTGCCAGGTCAGGACTGTATGTAGGATGCCTCATAAGTTGTACGTTTTTCTTCTTCAAAAACTCATTTGTCTGTCTGGCCGCGGGGAACTTGCATTGTAGTGGTGCAAGATGATACGGCGTCTAGCGTTATTTTCACGGAGTTTGACAATCAGTTTCGGTAAGCAAATGGTCGTGTACCAGTCACTATTCATGGTACGATGATTTTCTAGCAACAGTAGCTACGTCTCCAGTTTTATTAAAAAAAGAAGCAATCATCCGTTTGGAGGCACTTTTCACGCGCGCCACTTTAGTTGGTTTCGGTTCAGACCCATGCGCTCAATTCAAATTGAAATTCAATATTTATTCATAATGAATTATTACATAATCACTTTATGCACGTCAAAGAAGTTACGCCAATGGTTCACAAGTCTACGGCGGGAGAGCTTGTACTAGAAAGAACCAGCAAGAAAACCAGCAAGAGCTATTTTTGCTCCCTATATTATAGAGTCGTCAGTTTGAAGCTGACCTCAAAGCAAAGTTTTGAGCTCAACTTCCATTACAAGTAGATGTGTCGGTTCACATTATAATTTAGGCAACATCAGAACATATCAATCAAAAGAAATTATCATGTGTGGAGCTGACCTCATGTCCAAACAGTTTTATCATCCAAATAATATTTAACTGTATAGTACCCTTTCTTGAGTAGTGTTCATTTAATGTGATTTTTAATGAATTAGTAGGTCTATTATATTTATTGGAAATGTATTATAATATTTTATACCTTGTCCCTTAAAGGATTTGAGAACTTTTTGGAGTTTCGTTTTAGGTAATAAAAGCCGATCTTTGTGTCTCGTATTTAAATCATGTACATCACTATACTTGCAAAAGGATTCAATATTACCACGTACTACATACATTAAACAATTGCAAATATACTGAGAGGCAGTAGTCATAATACCAATCTCTTTAAACCTATATCTGACAGAAGTACGTGAACTTAGCTTATAAATTGCTCCCACTCAAACGTCCGCCACGCGAAGCGTGGTGGGTTTCAAAAGCAAAAAGTAGTATATCTCATATATCAAAGGTGCCGCCATTGCGGAATGACTCACCCCGACGCGTGCGGGGTGTTCAAAAAATTGCAGAGAGTGACATATACTATCTACAAGAGAACAAAAAATACGTATGGAAAGGTAATTATAGAAGGAACTTATAACAGTTAATTAGATAAGGATTAATAATTAAATGAATGAAGCGCGAAAATGTTCGGAAGGTCGCGGAAGACCCGATTTTTAAAAAAATTAAAAAAAAAAAACTATTTTATAAAACTTTAAATAACCATATATATTATTATAGCCCTATTCTTGAAGATTATTTTGATATATAATAGTTTTGGGTAATATTTTTAATGAAAAAAGAAAAAAATAATAAAATCGATTAATTGCGTAATTAATTACGCGAGAGGCGCGCGCGCAACCTCAAAATTAAAAAAAATTGCAAAAAATAAATTATTGTGTCTAAAATTAAATAAAAAACACGTATGGAAAGCTAATTTAATAAGGAATGAACTTATAATAGTTAATTAGATAAGGATTCATAATTGAATGAATAATGACGAGTATAGTAATAAAGTGCTTAAAATTTCAAAAATACTCACTTTTTGAAAAAAACGTTTAGTGTGGCAATATAACACTATAAACTATCATAAACCATACATAATAATGTAGCCCAATTCTTCTAGTTTTTTTTTTTTTAATTTTGTTTATCCCATTTGGGAAAGGCAAAGGCGTCAACCATACAGCCTAGTCTGTATGCAATAAACTATTGTTATTCATTCTTCTTTTGAATTCACAAATCGCCAAACGTAGAGGTTACATATTCATAAATTGCTTCAAAGCATTTTTCAATGGAAAGAAGTTTTTGTAAAGAGCGCGGTAGATCTTGCTGGTGTTTCATTATTTTTGAAATTTCTTCTAATAAAATGTTTCTTTGCAGGGCAAAAATTGGACATTCGTAAAAAAGGTGATGCAGAGATTGAGGTAAGGTGGTGTTGCACCAGTTGCACGATGGGGAAGAAGTCATGCCTAGCCGGTACAAATGGTCATTGAATCGACCGTGCCCAATTCGCAAACGGCAAATAATAGTAAAAAATCTTCTGTTTATGTAATTGTGTCTATTGAACCAGGGTTGTTTTATTTTATTATTTATTTCTCGATACCACTTCCCTTTTATGAGCAAAGTACTATTCCAGTGTTCTTCCCATAGCTTCAATATTTCTTTCTTGATTAGAGCTGTACAATCAGTATATGAAATTGATATGTTTTTTATAGGTACGTCTAGAGTGTTCACAGTTTTGGCCAGTTTATCTACTTCCTCGTTTCCATATACACCGATATGAGCTGGAGTCCAAAATAATATAATGTCTATTTGATAATTTATTTTTAAATGATGTATCTGATCTCGGATATTATATATTAAATGATTTGTGACTGATGAAAAGGAAGGATTTCTCAAAGCCATCAACACACTCATGCTGTCAGTAATAATAATCCATTTTTTGTATTGGCTGAACTGTTGAATGTAGTTAAGAGCTACAATTATAGCATTCGCCTCAGCAGAAAATATGCTGGCATTTTGGCACATTTTAAAACTATGTCCAGTTTTACTACCTGCATCATACATAGCTACTGCAACACTTACATTCGTCTTTGAACCATCTGTATAAATTGATCGATAATCATTATAAGCCTGTAGACTTTCGTAAACATCATATTTATCTTTAAAATCTTTATGTAGGACAATATGAATGTCACAGAATTTACTAGCATATGAGCCACTATAACAATGTAAAGTAGTACTACAAAATATATTACATTGTTCTTTTAAACTTATAAAATGTGAGAAATTCTTTGAAAGAAAAGTGTTAGTGGAACATACATTTAATTTATTTAAAAGATCATTATTCGAACGCGATAAGAGTTTAAAAAGAAATTTAAGTTTTAAAAATTCAAAGCGAATAACCATTGGTGGTAAATGACATTCGACCTGCATAGAATTTATTGGGGAAGTGTTCATAGCACCTAGTATTAATCGTAAGTTCTTATTCTGTATTTTATCAATAATATCTATGTATTTTGGATCAGAAGCGTAACAAAAGAAAGCATACTCAAAATGACTTCTGACCAAAGCTTTATAAAGCATTAACACAATTTTAGGATCAGCACCCCATTTCAATCCAGTAACGGACCTAATTACATTAGTGGCTTTTAAAGCTCTGCTCACCAAGCAATCAACATATAAATCCCACGTAAGATTTTCGTGAAAAATAACACCCAAGAATTTAACTGAATTATCAATAGGCAAAGTATGATTGCTGTATGTAATATTAATTAGAGGTAGAGAACTGTATTTTGGGCAAAATATTACAACTTTACTTTTTAAAAGGCTAACATTTAAATCAAGTTCTGAGAAGTAATCTGCCAGCTTCACTAGATTATTATTTAATGTTAATTGAATATCTAATACATTAGTACCTTTACAATAAATGACAAGGTCATCAGCAAACTGAAGATTGTTGACTAAATTATTATTAAGAATGGAATTTAGTTTTCTTATATACAAAATATACAGAATAGGACTCAAGATGCCTCCTTGACATACACCTTTGCTCGAAAATCTAGGGCCTAAAAATTTATTATCTATTTTGACATACACTTTTCTATCCGTGAGAAAAGCATATATCCAATAAGCAATTTTTACAGGTAAGAAAGATAATAGAGATTCAAACAAAATATCATGATTAACGTTATTAAATGCACCTTCTATGTCTTTCTCTCTTAATCGTAAGTTTTTTAGCAGCTTGTAATCTTTTGAAATTAATATATTTTTCTTGAGAAGGATTATTCTTAAAATCAAGATAGGCTTGCTTGCTTTCCTGGACAGCTTTAGCGCAATTACTATTCCACCAAGGAATTGTTCGATATTTTGATTTTAAGTTTTGAGTAGCAATGTTACGTGATTCGGACCGAGAGGTACGAGAGGGAATTGACTTTTGTGCAGCTGTCAAAATGATTTGACAAAAAGAGTTGTATGAATCTATTGGATTACTAATAGGGTTACATTGAAAATTATCTAAATCCTTATTAACAATTGAAGAATACAACTTCCAATCAACTAATCTATGATTAATGCGATTGTTAAAATCATTTTCATCCTGAAAATTGTTTTGAGAGTTAAAACATTGTGAACTACTATTGAATGTAATCTTAGTAAATGTTGGCAAATGATAACTGCCCAATGGATCGTCGTGAACTGACCATTCGCAGCGAAGAGCTAATGAAGGAGATACCATAGTCAAGTCCAAACCATTGGGTCTCCAAGAATGAGAACCGACAGTTGTGACCTGACCATCATTCAACAGGACTAAATTGCATTCATCTAAACACTCAAGAATATCCTTACCTCTGGAATCCGATAACGGACATCCCCAAATTGAGTGATGAGCATTGAAGTCACCAGCTATAATCGTCGGCCTATGGAGAGAATTCAAGAAATGTTTAAACTTATTTTTAGAGAAACTGGGAATACAATTTGTTGGACAATATATACTGGCTATTGAAATAGTGTTCTGATTTAGTTCTAAATGTATTACAATTGTTTGAAGAGAGTTGTCAAAATAAGATGTTACTTTTTGATATTTTAATGATGTATGGATTAAAATAGCAACACCATTATGCTTGTTGCCACAGTCATTACGTTCAATATGATAACCTTTGATTTTAAACTGCTTCTGAGGCTTTAGCCATGTTTCACATATAATTGCGATATGAATAAAATGGTCATAAAGAAATTTCGTAAAAATAAGTTGATTGCTTAATAAGCTTTGAGCATTCCACTGTACGATATTCAATTGATTGGGGGTGAATTGTGGGGATTTGATTGCTTACCAAAAGTATTTTTTAAGACCTCTAAAACACTTTTAGAATTTATAGAAGTATTTTGAGTATTATGCAAAGAAACACATTTAGTTATGGTTTCAACTAATAATGAGAGACACTTGCTGTCAGTATTGAGCAGTGTAAACAAATCTACATTATTTTTTGTCTTATTTTCTAATTTGGGAAAATTTAAAGGATTTGTAATATCTGCATAAGAAGCAGGCTTATATTTATTTCTATTTTCAATGATTTTCTGTTTTTTAACTGGGCATATTGGAGACACACTAGTATGATTGCCATCACAATGAATGCAAGTAGCTTTTTCGATAGAAACTGTACAAGTCTTATAGTTATGATTTTCTTTACATATACTACATTTTTCAGAATTTTTACAATATTTTGCCAAATGTCCGTATCTCAAACATTTGTAACATTGCTTAACTGGTGGTATATATTGAGACACATCATGTCTCCAACCACCAATATCTATATGATTTGGCAAAATGGAAGTGGCAAATGTCACTATTACTGTAGTTGTAGGTTGTAATATAAAACCCTCAATCACATTTATTTTTTTCATTATTCTTTTTATTGTTATTATTTTTTTTGTACTTGTTATCATAGTAAATATTCTCTTGTTTGATATAATGGTAGGTACATTTCTTGACACCTTTGTTAAAGCGCTTTAAACAAGTTGACAAAGAAAGAAGATCTCTTGTTCCAATTGGTTTCTGGATGTCTGATGACTCAACAAAAACCACAAATTCAGTGCCGCTAATTTCTTCCGGATATCTGCGTATATAGTCAGTAACATAATAAGGCTTGTACCTATCTGCATTGCTTATTTCTTCATCACTGTCCGAAGAGGACATATCCGTTTCTACCAACCTTACCTCATCTGTCTCCCTATCTGCATCACCAGACTCCGGTTCATCCTCCTTTTTTTTTCTTTTTCTCGAACTCCGCTTCCCCATATCTGCTTATAATATTATTTAATGCCTATATGTTATATACCTCTTTTGTTTGTGTTTTATTAAGTAACTGACTACAATTAAAAAATTACAAATAAAATATTTTAAAGAGCCCGCCTTTACTATGTGAAGTTCCCGCGCTTTTTCCAATTCTTCTAGTTTATTTTGATATAGAACACTTTACGAAAATACAAATACAGACTAAGTTAGTACGCAATAAATCTCATCGGTCATGGAGTAAGAAACGTATAGATACGGCCAAGTAAGTTGGACCGCAGACTATGAAAAATTTATTTCAATCTAAGACTAAAAACAAATTAGACATGACATTTCAACTTATGAAAGAGACTATTGGCAAAGGAATAAAGCCATAGAGAAAATAATTTTTTTTCGCGATTTTTTTTATCACGCGCGGTTTTACGCAAACTTACGCAAAGGGAACTGGGTACCATAGTACCCAGGTCGATCGAGAAGCTTACGTTTTTGGGGACTTTAGTCCCCACGGACGTATAATTGTTTCAATGTCAGCCGCATTGTCCCACAAAAGTATGCCGTAGGACTTCAAACTATGAAAATAACTAAACTGATATCATGTAGCTGCCGGTTCTTCTGCACGGCGTACGCAGCGAACTATGTTTCCCAGCAAGTGTGAAAATATGGGAACCCCATTGTAATCTCGAGTCTAACGATACTCCTAAAAATACAGTTGAATCGTTTACATCCAGACTTTCATCATTTACTGTAATTTTGGTTGCGACCTTTCTTACATTTGGAAGTGTAAATAAAATGCACTTGGTTTTCTTAGCATTAAGCTGTAAGTTATATATAGTGATCCAATTTAATACTTCTGATAATTCATTACTAACATCGTCATAATTATTTTTATATTTTCTTGCATGGTGTTTCTTCGCCAAAGCAGAGTGTAGCCGAACGAGGCTCTGCTGAGCTGTCAAATGACAATTAAAATCGTAAAAAATCATGTTGCCTGTATTTTACATATTACTAGCTGTGTCCGCAAACTACGTTTCGCCATTAAATTGTAAAAAAAAGGTTTATCACCTAGGGGTGTAAAAAATTGTTTACGACCTATTCTCAGACCTACACAAAAAATCATAAAAATCAGTCAAGCCGTTTCGGAAGAATTCGGTTACAAACAATGTGACTCGAGAATATCATATATTATTAGACTAGCTGTGCCCGCGAACTACGTTTCGTCATAATAATTGTCCTAGGGGTATAAAATATAGTTTACGACCTATTCTTAGACCTACCGAATATGCACAAAAAAATTCATAAGAATCGGTCAAGCCGTTTCGGAGGTTTGGTTACAAACACTGTGACACGAGAATTTTACATATTAGATATACATAATATACATATCTACTCCGATATATAATAACTAATAAATAATACTATTTTATAAATCTCTATAAACAAATAATCTATACTTTTAAAATAACCTGTCCATTCACTGATTGACTGAGTGATACATTATCGCTGGCCGTAAACTATTGAAGTTAAACCCATGAATTTTGATCAGTAGGATTATTTCATTAACTAAAGGGGTGAAAAAGGGGCTTAAAGTTTGTATAGAAGTGCCTCATTTTTAAAGTGAGAAACATGAAACTTTATTTTTGGACTACTGATAAAAAATTAGTAAATGCTTGTTTCAATGTTTGTGGAAATTCAACCCCTAATGGGGTGAAAAGGTGATTGACAATACTTAGGTTAGTTTGGAAGCCTGTCATTTCTGAAGCTAGAAACAACAAAGGACATGTCCACTTTTTGTATGGAACGTGGAATTTTATTCTGAACCTTTTTTAACCAGTTTAAAAATTTATGACGGAAATAAAACTTTATGAGAAGGATGTTTATCCATGAATATTAAAAATATTAAGGCCTGCATTTAGGAGAAAAAAAATTAAAAATGTTTTCTTTTATTGTTTCTTTAGCAGGGCCACATTTAGTTTTTTTTACTGGCAATTAAAAGGATGTCATTGTCAATATGTCAATGCCACTGTAGCTGTCGTTTTGACTTTTGTTTATTGTTTGTGTGTATGTGTGTAACCTTCCTTCCTTTCACAAAATAGTATCTTTTATTTTCTACAGCTATGCTCAGGTTCTTGATTTTACATGTGATTTAAATATTGGCTTGCTAACTGGACTAAGTTTTCTCGTAATTTGAACGTACGAAGTAACCAGACCCAAGAATTGAACAACAAAATGTTATACTTCCAGGTTACAGTCGCACTCCTGATACAACTTCTCATTTTTTTTGTACCAGAGTGCTATAATTTGGAATGTCGAATGGTACCATTATATTTAAGAAAGAAGATCCTCGGGGATTGTAAAATATTCGTAAAGTAATGCCAGAGTCTGTGAAAATCACATGAGTCAATATGATTTTGCATTTTTACGGTAATATAAGTTCAGTGTATTGTTTACACCAAATAATTCATGCTTGACTTACTAACAATAAAATCAAAGAACAGAAACTAATTGAATTTGAAAATATAGAAAATTCCACTGATATAGTATGTAAATACTGGACAGGTTTAACAGTCACACAATTTGTTTTATTGTTCTCTTGCTTAACTCAATTAGGTGAGGTTTTTTCAAAGCCTAAAAAGGCCTTAGGTTTATATTAAGGTTTATATTAACTATGGGCTAAGGAATCCCTTTGCAGAATTGCTTCTCGGGTATACATTTCAAAAACTCATGTTTACTTATATAAAAAAGTGTTATTGCTTCAAAAATCAATATGCACCTTTACATTTAGGTATAGCCCATATAAGCAGGGAAAACCTGTCCAGTAGAAATCTAACTATACGTTATACTCTTTGGGTCTGATTCAAACAATTCCATTGTTTTATTAGAGGTTACTAAAATTGTACTTACAAAAGTCCTCTAATTACCTATTTCAAAAGAAATCTTATAACTTACACTGCTAGCTGCAGTAAGCGACCAACCAACCTGGTGGTCAATCTATTTTAAATAGGGCATTAGAAGCCATCTTTGTACATATTGATGCTTAAATTCCACACTTGAATGTTCCCCAGAATGAAAATATGCAATTTAATTTTAATCAGTCTTGGAACATATTAAATTAAGCAAGCTAAGTCATATTTTGGAGAACATATTCAAGAAAATGATCTATCACATGAGACTGCTGATAAGAGGAAAAATCAAATGAAATCCATGAATTTAGGATGGGCTCCGCACCAAACTCATATAACACCACTGGCTCAATTTTGAAATGACGTACTAATGAGGGAAGATGTTGAAATTGAATAAATAAAAATTACATAATTTCTGGGTTTTATTTCATACCTGCAACCAGTTTCTATATTACAACTCTTTCACATAGTTTCCACCATTATAATTATTCAACACTTCATATTACATATTTAGTACCCATGATAAAATCGAGGGTATGTAGTCATATAGAAGTAAATATTTACACTTTGAATTAGCATTATAGTAATCTTAGAGAATTTTGCACTTAGTTCATTATAATGACTTCATTAATTAGCATTTGTTTTGTAAAAATCTTTTGTTATTGAAATAGTAAAACTGTAGCATTCTTAAGAACAGACCAGTATATTTTATTTATGTTGATATTTCATTACTGTGAGGTAGGTGCTTATCCTAAGAGTAGGCAGAGTAAAACAGGTATCACACACTAGACACTACAGCCAGGGGCTCATCCTAACAAATGCTGCACAAACACACTGCTACAACCACCAACGACCAACCAACCTGGTGGTCAATCTATTTTAAATAGGGCATTAGAAGCCATCTTTGTACATATTGATGCTTAAATTCCACACTTGAATGTTCCCCAGAATGAAAATATGCAATTTAATTTTAATCAGTCTTGGAACATATTAAATTAAGCAAGCTAAGTCATATTTTGGAGAACATATTCAAGAAAATGATCTATCACATGAGACTGCTGATAAGAGGAAAAATCAAATGAAATCCATGAATTTAGGATGGGCTCCGCACCAAACTCATATAACACCACTGGCTCAATTTTGAAATGACGTACTAATGAGGGAAGATGTTGAAATTGAATAAATAAAAATTACATAATTTCTGGGTTTTATTTCATACCTGCAACCAGTTTCTATATTACAACTCTTTCACATAGTTTCCACCATTATAATTATTCAACACTTCATATTACATATTTAGTACCCATGATAAAATCGAGGGTATGTAGTCATATAGAAGTAAATATTTACACTTTGAATTAGCATTATAGTAATCTTAGAGAATTTTGCACTTAGTTCATTATAATGACTTCATTAATTAGCATTTGTTTTGTAAAAAATCTTTTGTTATTGAAATAGTAAAACTGTAGCATTCTTAAGAACAGACCAGTATATTTTATTTATGTTGATATTTCATTACTGTGAGGTAGGTGCTTATCCTAAGAGTAGGCAGAGTAAAACAGGTATCACACACTAGACACTACAGCCAGGGGCTCATCCTAACAAATGCTGCACAAACACACTGCTACAAAGTAAAGTATAGAAGTCATCTGCCACCAACCAATGCATTTATTGTGCTAGATTTCATTTAAATAGCATGGACCTATTGATTACATGTATCATTTTTTTGGTCAGAGTCAGAGATGCTTGTTTGTTACCAGCAGTGACCTGCAATGCTGCTAATTTGCAATCCAATTCAATATGTGGTCACCTGGGGGTTTATTGTCGAAGGAAAAATCTATAACGTCTGCGCTGCCTTTAATTTGACAGTCATTGCGGCAACAACACAAGATTGTGCACTTCTTAATAAAAAGTATTGTGATGTATTGTGATTGCTTAGATTCTATGCGATCACGATCATTATAATCACAAAATTAAACGAGGCTTTTTTTGACGCTGTCACTTCTGCAAGAGAAGGCAAAGGGAGCTAAGTTCATACAGCCATGTTTTTCGTAAATCTTGATAAAACATTAAAAATGTAATTTATGTGAATTTTAGTCAGAAAGTCACTCACTATCACATCGTTTGTGCGCTTTTGTTACTTATTTATTCGTTTGTGACACGTTTCAGTAACTTGTCATTGGTTTCCATACAAAAATCGCTTTGTTTTACATACTATGAAAGTCAATCATAAAATTGCTGTTTTTTTGAATTTGCAGGCCTAAAAAAAACTAAATTTTATTCTAAACCCTAGATTTTTGAGTACTCTTTACAATAATATCTGAAACATGTTGGTTAATAAATAATTATATTCTTAGCCCAAA
Organism: Schoenobius gigantellus; assembly: GCA_963935595.1. Classification (NCBI taxonomy): domain Eukaryota; kingdom Metazoa; phylum Arthropoda; class Insecta; order Lepidoptera; family Crambidae; genus Schoenobius; species Schoenobius gigantellus. The sequence goes on along the minus strand of OZ012541.1, from coordinate 38,333,892 downwards.
AGTGGACATGTCCTTTAGTATTTTAGCTGATGATTAGAAATAAGTGAACACTTGATTAAGCCTTTTTGTATTTTACCCATTAGAAAAGGAAAATAGAGGTTTAAGTTTTGTTCTTTGTTTGAGTACCGTTGTTTGTTTGTTTGTTTGTTCTTAACTTCATAAGAGTAAGCAGAGTATTTCAAAAGGACTATTGTGCTAGATTTCATTTAAATAGCATGGACCTATTGATTACATGTATCATTTTTTTGGTCAGAGTCAGAGATGCTTGTTTGTTACCAGCAGTGACCTGCAATGCTGCTAATTTGCAATCCAATTCAATATGTGGTCACCTGGGGGTTTATTGTCGAAGGAAAAATCTATAACGTCTGCGCTGCCTTTAATTTGACAGTCATTGCGGCAACAACACAAGATTGTGCACTTCTTAATAAAAAGTATTGTGATGTATTGTGATTGCTTAGATTCTATGCGATCACGATCATTATAATCACAAAATTAAACGAGGCTTTTTTTGACGCTGTCACTTCTGCAAGAGAAGGCAAAGGGAGCTAAGTTCATACAGCTATGTTTTTCGTAAATCTTGATAAAACATTAAAAATGTAATTTATGTGAATTTTAGTCAGAAAGTCACTCACTATCACATCGTTTGTGCGCTTTTGTTACTTATTTATTCGTTTGTGACACGTTTCAGTAACTTGTCATTGGTTTCCATACAAAAATCGCTTTGTTTTACATACTATGAAAGTCAATCATAAAATTGCTGTTTTTTTGAATTTGCAGGCCTAAAAAAAACTAAATTTTATTCTAAACCCTAGATTTTTGAGTACTCTTTACAATAATATCTGAAACATGTTGGTTAATAAATAATTATATTCTTAGCCCAAAAGTGGACATGTCCTTTAGTATTTTAGCTGATGATTAGAAATAAGTGAACACTTGATTAAGCCTTTTTGTATTTTACCCATTAGAAAAGGAAAATAGAGGTTTAAGTTTTGTTCTTTGTTTGAGTACCGTTGTTTGTTTGTTTGTTTGTTCTTAACTTCATAAGAGTAAGCAGAGTATTTCAAAAGGACTTTTTAAAAGCTTTTGCTTTATAGTTTGAATATTTTTGTAATACGGGAAAATCTTAAATCCCCACGGGAAGAAATTTGCACGGAAAAATAAAAATAAGCAGACGAAACTGCGTGGCGTATGTTCATTAATGTTTTGTCTTTTTGGAAAATAATGCAACGGGAACACGTTCTATGTCACTTTCGTTAATGGTATTAATCGAAAATAATTATAGAAAGGTGTTTTTGTGTTGATAAATTCATGTCATTTTAATTTTCTTTGGTAAGGTTAGGTAAGGCACAGTAATATATACTATTACCGTGGGTTTTTTTAAAATAATTATATCACCACTGACTCGTGGTCTGTGCCCTTTTCATGCTGTATTTTCTTTTTGATCTTTTTATAACTTAATAAGTCCGACTACTCTACTCTATATCTAGGTTGAGTTGCGCATCACCTAAAATGCAACTATCCTACATGCTTACCTATATACAGGGTGTAACTGAACACCCCAATAACATTTAAGGGTATGTATCCATCAGAAGTAGAGATTCTATAGGAAAAATATTAGGCCTAACAAACCTACTTTTTTTCCCATACAAATTAAATAAATTATTTTTTGGTATTAAGTGCCGACAACCCTACGTAAGCTTCCGAGGATTACTACGCTCACGTCATACAACTAAATAAATTATTTTTTTGGTATTAAGTGCCGAGAGCCCTACGTAAGCGTAGGAGGAATACTACGCTCACGTCTGTCAATTAATTAGTAATTTTGTGTTTTAATTTCTTTTGTGTTAAGAGCTGCTTATGGTTGTCACTTGAAATTTTTTGCTTTCAGTTTAAAATCAAATAACTCTGAAAATATTGGGGTTCCATCTCTCGGACAAGCACTGAAGGTCTATTTAGTATCTAACTTATATGCCCCTTAAATATTATTGGGGTGTTCAGTTCAGTTACACCCGGTATAATACACACACGCATATTACCGTGGGTTAGGTTAGGTTTGCTTTAATGGAAATTGTAGAATAAATGTTTTTAAAATATTAATTAGAGTACCTACGAGTATACGAGTGTATAACAAAATTCTAAAAGATATTCATCTGATTAAAAGAGATGCTCGGGGTCTCATCAAACTCGACAGTTATAATAATTATGCGGTAACTTTACTTCGTCAGTCATGTTAATTATGTCTATAAAATCGTTAACTAAAAATTTATAGTAAAAAACATTTTCTGATACAAGCATTTACGAGTATTAAGGAAAATTAACTTCAATTTTTGCATGACACAATTTTTTATGATAGTATAAAAGCTTGCTGTGAGAATTTATATAAACATTAATACAATATCTTGATATTGATATTAATATAAGTAATTCTAAGAAAAGATAAATGTTTTCGTAGAATAGCTAAAATTTAACTCGCATATTTGACCCGAACATTCAAACATTGCAAGTTAAATAAAAATATTTAAAAAATGTTCACTGTCGTGTCCGCTACTCGCGACTAACCAAGAGACTGAGCACACCTGTGTTTGCAAACGGCTATGCGCCCAGATTGGATACCGTATCCAAGTTTAAATGCTGAGCTCTATTGTATCCTCTATTGTATCACGGATTCGACGCGCTATTGCGATGTGCAAGATTTCTGTGTTGATTGAGATTATAATCTGAACACAACAATGTTATTAGCACTGTTAGTATGGCGACAAACTTAGGTAAGACAGTGGTAGCTGTCTAGTGATAGCAGGCGGGCTCATAAGTCCTACCACTAACTAAACCGGGCAGAAAACTTCTGTCCCCACGGGGAATCGTACCCCCAGAACACTCGATCGGCACCCGATGGTCTCAACCACTAGAACACAGAGGTTGAAAATTAAATATATATTTGCGTAATTTGTTTTTTACGTAAATTGTATGTTCCATATCAACGCTTTACATTATGCTCTAAACATACATACTCTATGGCCATCCGAGTTTTTAACAAAATACCCAATCGTATTACATGCACAAATACTAACGAATTTAAAAAGAAATTGTTTAGTTATTTACTTGACAAAATGTATTACTCAGTTGACGAATTTATTAAGGATAAGATTATTTGAAGTAAATAGCGTATATGTGTAAAATTCTGAAGTTTATTACTTTTGACTCAATCGAATCGCCTGGCATTATAAATATTATTTTAAATTGTATTCATTGTTTGATACCATTTCACGTGACACTTGTGAACAGTTATTGTATTGTACCTATTTAATTTCAACTAATAGACATTTTAGAATCGCTTGTGTGTTATTATAATTATAATTATCTGTATGTTATTTATCGTGTGAAACTGTGCTGTATAATCCGCTCAAATAGGTGTGATTAGCGATAATAATATATGAAGTAATTTAAGTTTCAATTGATCAAATGCACATCGAATTATCGATAGGATTTTTTTTTATGGGATAGGGGGCAAGCGAGCAGACGTATCACCTGATGGTATGTAATTACCGTCGCCCATGGACACCCGCAACCCCAGAGGAGTTACAAGTGCGTTGCCGGCCTTTGAGGTGGAAATACGCTCTTTTTTAGAAAGTTTGAGGGTCGTATCGGTCCGGAAATACCGCAGGCGAAAATTCGTTCCAAAGTTTGACTGTGCGAGGCAGGAAACTTCGAGAGAAACGCACAGTTGTGGACTGCCAACCATCTAAGTGATGGGCATGGATTGTTTTGCCGCGTGGAACGATGGCGGAAAGAGGCGGCAGGTATAAGTCCGAACAATTCCTCGGAGCATTCCCCGTAATAAATACGATAGAAGATGCATAGCGAAGCGACATCTCTACGCAGCGCCAAGGTATCAAGCCGATTTGAAATTTCCTGGCAGTCGACGATTCGAGTCGCTCTCCGTTGAATGCAGTCCAGTGGGAGAAGTTGGTATTGGGGTGCCCCAGCCCAAAGATGAGAACAGTATTCCATATGAGGCCGAACCTGCACCTTGTAAAGCTGAAGGCGGTGCGCCGGAGTAAAATACTGTCTCGATCTGTTGAGCACACCAAGCTTCTTAGAAGCTAATTTAGCTTTACCCTCTAAGTGGCCACGGAACTGGACTTCGCTCGATATGTCGACACCAAGGATCCCAATATTGGCTGAGGCAGTTAGGGGAATGCCCTGAAAGCGAGGAGATACGACAAATGGCATTTTCTTTGCGGTGAACGCGCAAACCTGTGTCTTTCAGGGGTTGAAATGGACTTAATTAAGACGACCCCAGTTAGAAACTTTCTCTAATGAAGTTTCGATTTCAGACACAAGTTTATTCCGGCACTCAATGACGTTTTCCCGAGAAGAGTTCGCACGGCCGTTATAGAAGGTGTCTTTCGTGCTGTCGTCTGCATAACAATGAATGCTGCTGATTTGCAGCATATCATTGATATGCAGAAGGAATAGTGTAGGTGAAAGCACACATCCTTGGGGGACACTAGCATTTACAGACAGTGGGTCTGAGCATTCACCATCAATCAAGACCTTAATGCTTCTGTCTGCTAGAAAGCTAGTGACCCAACCACATAATTTCTCGGGAAGCCCATATGAAGAAAGTTTTAAGAGGAGCGCTTTGTGCCATACCCGATCGAAGGCCTTCGCGATGTCCAAACTAACTGCCAGTGCCTCCCCCTTCGCTTCAATTGCCTCTGCCCAATGATGTGTCAAGTAAACTAGAAGATCACCAGCAGAGCGACCCCTACGAAAGCCGTATTGTTGGTCACTGAGCAGCTGGTGATCCTCTAGGTACCGGAGAAGCTGGCGGTTGATTAGTGATTCCATTATCTTTGAAAACAAAGGGGTTATAGCTATCGACCTGTAGTTGGACGGATTCGAGCGGTCACCTTTCTTAGGGATCGGATGCACTAAAGCTGTCTTCCATGAGGTTGGGACTACGCCAGATGAATACGAGAGCCGAAATAGTCGCGTTAAAACCGGTGCCAACTCTGGAGCGCACGTCTTTAGCACGATAGGAGAGATACCATCAGGCCCACTCGACTTGTGGATATCTAGGGTGATTAGTGCTTGACGCACTGAGCTTTGGTGGAACCGAATATCCGGCATAAAGCTCGTGCACCGTGGTATGGTCGGTGGTTCCTGTCCCCCGTCATCCAAGGTCGAGTTGGATGCAAAGAGTTTCCCTAAAAGATCGGCTTTCTCTTTAGCATCATGGGCTAACGAAGTGTTATCCTTGTGCAGTGGTGGAAAAGATGGCATGCAGAAATTTCCTTGAATAGCTTTGGCGAGAGACCAGAACGCACGAGACCCCGAAGGAAGACGCTCTAGCCTCTCGCCAATTCTACTGATGTGCTCCGACTTCGCTCTTGGAATGTCCCTTTTGAAGGATCTGGAGGCATAGTTAAACTGCTTTTTCAAAGCGCTGGTATTTCCATCCCGAGACGTCACCGCGTTTACCCAGGCTTGGTAGGTTTCCTGCTTCCAGCGAAAAGCCTTTTTGGAGGATTGACCAAACCAAGGTTGGAATCTGCCACCAATATAACTGAGGATAACTGAGGATGGAATGAAAATTTCCATACCTTGCAACACCACATCGGCAACAGACTCAGCGGCGGAGTTGGGATCATCCGGCATAAAGCAAACCTGCCTCCAAGGGTAGGACGCAAAAAAGGACCGCATCCCATCCCAGTCTGCTGACTTGTAGTGCCACACACGGCGACTACGTGCAACTCGAGGTGGTTGCAAGCACGTGAGTGGCACCGTACTCCTAATGAGGCTAATGAAGATATGAGGTAGCCGTCGGGATGAGAAGTCAGCAGAAGATCCAACAGTGAAGGTTCATGGCTCTCCACATCAGGAATTCGCGTGGGCGTAGTGACCAATTGTGTCAAGCCATAAGAATAACTAATAATACGAGTATAGAAGCGAATCTCCTTTGTGGGTGCGCTAAATGCCGCTATTTGCATACCTACAGCGCCCTTCCCCCTGTAACGCCCCGCAGTAGTCTGCGGACGCCGCTAGGGTCACCACATGGACGTATAGTTACCACTACAATATTTTAATATAGGTACCTCCATATTTTACATTAAATGAGAAACTGAGCATACACCGAGTCTTATTGATTTTGTACTTCAAGTGTAGCGAGCGAGCGACTATCTTTAGCAATAGTACGCACATTTTTAGTTTTTTTGATTCCGTAGTTATAAGAACCTGCCTATTTTTGATTCATTGAGCTTAATCCCTACACTTCGAGAACAAAATCATTAAAATGTTTCGAATTTCGATGTACAAAAATGGTTTGTAATTTAGGTATCGTACCTACGTTTATAGTCCAAGAGCTGAAGTTATAAATGTACTAATGGATAAAACCTAAGCTCACTTTTTACTACCAGACCAACATTTTCACTTGAAAAAAAATCTGTTGTTTCATAATTTTAATCAAGTATTGATTGTATTTAAATTTTATATGGAACAGTGACAAAGGTCGATAAAAATATATATAGCAGTACCAAAGTTTCTCATAATTCAAAATATTCCCGACTTGACAAAAAAAATCCCATACTTACAGAGTTTCAAAATTGCACTACAATGACAGCTTTAGAAACTCGATACATTATATTATATTTGACATGTAATTAATATTACGAATAAAACTGTTTCTGTATCTAGGGTAGGTATAATAAAAATAATTTTAAAGTATTCAATCATTTTTATTTAAAAGGTTTCAATTCAACAGAAATATTTACAAATGTCTGATATTTATAAAAGATTTTGTAGATGATTTAAAGTTTCGGTTATTAAACTTCAACGCGTAGTAAATACGCATTCTTATAAAAACCTTAATCAGGTAATCAATAGGAAAACATTCACAAGGTACCTGAAACACACGGTGCGCGCCTTGACTGGCGATTCCGTTCAACGGAAATCAAACGGTAGGTAAATAACGTGGCCTTGAGCGCTCGACGGCCGGGAGTTTCGCTTCTATACTCGTATTATTAGTTATTCTTATGGTCAAGCCATATGCAAAAGCGAAGGCGTGAACAGATCTCCCCGCATGATCGGTCTTGCTTGAACCGAGCCATTCGGTGTGGTGAGCGTTAAAATCGCCAAGTATCACGATCTCTGCGAGTGGGATCTGCTGCTGCACAAAGTCTGCAACACGCACACACCGGCCTTAGGTGCGAAGAGGTGTTCCAGTCCGTACCCTGGGTAGGAAAGTTAAGAAGTGTCCGCCGGAGACGATATCTGTGTCTCGATCAAAAAGAGCCGGCTTTACTGTCAGGTTGGAGTGAAGTCCCCTGATATTGCAGAAGTCCACAGTCAGTGTGGCAGGGGGTGCCGTGGGTTTGCTCTTGCCTCAGGTATGTTTGAGCGCGGTTTTGCCTGCCCCCCTCCCCCCCCCCCCAGAATACGAGGGGCGGCCTAGGCGTCCACGCCCAGGTATATTGCGTCCTGAAAGTGGACGTCCAGAGAGGGATTCTCCAACGCTGGCGCAGTTGGTACCCTCCTGGGGTAACAATCTGTTTAACTACGCCATCACTCCGGTCGAGCCGGCCCATTCGTGCCGAAGCATGGCTCTCCCATGGGAAAAATAGATATGTCGGAAATCTGAATCATAACACCATGAAAGACCATATTCCAGCAAATAAACGATTAATTATTATTATTACGTAAATTCACGCTGGTAATAATTTTAAATTTCGATTAAGATAGTAAAATAATATATCGTAATATTTATATAATTATTGATGTTTTTTCATAATATGAAATTATGCTATTCGGTATTTTTCTTTTGATTTTGATGGGAACTAGCTATCAACATCATTTTGTGACTCACTAAGTATTTCCACCAAGAACCAAGAATCTAATTAACTAATTATTTAATCCTTGTATGTACACACACCCCAACCATTTTAAGATGTATGCAAATACAAGTCAAATAAAAAAAAAGTTGACTCTACACCTATTGAGAAATTGGGAGAGCCTTCTCGAGAAGAACAGTCAAGAAACTCGGAAGGTCTTGTATTTTTTTTGTCTCCTCTTTTAAAATGCCAACATTACAAACATTATATTTTACAAAAAATATAGAAATGCCTGTCGGAGTGAGTGGAACACTCTTGAGCTGTATGAAAATAGCGACAGTCGACAATTAAAATTTACGCGAAAAAAACTAAGGATCCATAAAGTATTTTAACGCGCTTAAAGCATTGACTTATCGCTTTTACGATAAGATTTCTATAGATAATTAAAACTTAACCTTTTACTAAATTCAAAAATTTATTAAGAAAATATTGTGCTAAATCTTTTTTTGTTTTCTCTTTAAAGGATTAGTGGACTTTATTTGCTTGGTTAAATGAGGATGTTTCATTGAACATTGTTAAAGATTTTTAAATTTATGATATTTCATTTTCTTTAAAAATGAAATAAGACCAATCTTTAAGTTAAGTTCTGGCTCACGCTATTTGAAGAAATCCGCTTCGTGGTAGAATTATTTCGAGCGAATGGTAGAACATTTTTTATTTAAATTATAATATAATTAATACCCTCTAAATTATAATATTTTCATTTTATATTCGAATTCCCGAACGGGACCAATATTTTATATAACCTACAGAAATTTGTTCCGGTCTGGGCGTATGTGCATGTGATATTCTATGTTTGTAACTGCAACCACGACACAGGAGAAAATCCTAGTGAGCGGCGACGTTTCTTAAAAAAAAAACAAAAAAAAAACAATTGAATCCAGATAATTTGAGATAAGCGATTAAAAAAATATTCTTTGTCGGGAAGAAATGTATAAAACGCATAAAACTATATTTCCACGACATGCAAAAAATTATGAAGAAAAAAACTTACTTATAATAGCATTGAGTCCTTGGCAAACAGACTTAGTTTTGCAGCATATGTAGTTAAAAAAATAAGACAACTTACGGTTATTGAAACGGCAAGATTGATTTACTTTAGTTATTTTCACAGTGTCATGTCACATAGAATACTACTGTGGGAATCGGCTGCTAGTATAGAAAGTATTTTTTTTCTTCAAAAAAGAGCGCTATATATAATTTACGAGCAAGAGAATCTCTAAGGGACTTATTTAGAGAAATTAATATATTGACTTTAGCAGGACAGCACATTAATGAAAATTTGATTTATGTCTTTAAAAATTATAATTCATTTGAAACCAATTTCCAAATTCACCATCTAAACACAAGATACACAAATAAACTCGCCGTTCTAACATACACGCTTCAAAAAACTAGAGGCTCGTTTATGGGGAAATGTATAACCTTTTATAATAAGCTTCCACAAAGTGTTACTAACTTGCCATTTCATAAGTTTAAAGCGCATGTAAAATAGACTCTTATGAGTTTACTCATAAGGTTACTATAAAATCAACGATTATTTGAATGATGCCAATGCCTGGTGTTAATTTGCAGATTATGAATCGTGTTGTTATAACTAGGTATTTATTTAACTATTTATTTAAACAAATATTGTTTTTGGTAATGACATAGTAAGAAGAGAACTGACGCATCTAATCTTGTAATGGAAGTTGAGCTCAAACTTCTGCTGTGAGGTCAGCTTCCAATTGATGACTCTGTAACAATACAGGGAGAAAAAAATAGCCTTGGCTAGTTTTCTTGATGGTTCTTTCCAGTACAAGGTCTCCCGCCGTAGACTTGTGAACCAGTGGCGTAGCTGCTTTGACGTTTAAAAGAGATTGTAACAATCCAATTTGAATAAAAGATATTGAATTTGAATTTAAAATGACAACCAAGAATTTTTTTTAAAACATATGGCGTTGTATGAGTGCGTTTACGGAGAAGCGATTTTACACGCCTCTGCTTGAAATGGCGTGTTATTTACAGCGAATGGCACCGCCGCATCTCACGCATCTCACGCGTTTATTGCGGCGGCGCACGCAGCGACAATTCTCGATGAAGCGATGCCCGCCGCGTGCTTCGCTACACGCTTGAGGATTCGCCGCGGGTGCCGCGGCGGGCACCGCGGCGGATACCTCGGTGGTCGCCGCCACGCTTCCCGTCTCGCATCTATATGAACAACGTCGTATATTGCCATATGTTTGTGTTTACGCGTGCGATTATATTAGTGCCGCTTCACGCGCCGCCCCACCGTAAACAGAAAAAACGTCGGACGCGCCGCGAGACGCCACGCCACACGCGACGCCTCGGGTCTCCGTAAACGAGGCCTTAGAGACAGTAAAAAGTGAAAATTAATAAAATCCGTTATGCACAAGCGACATCAAAAGTCGTCGTAGGAAGACGTGAGTAGGTATGACCAATCGACTAGGAAAAATCTGACGGTTCGAACTGTTTATTTAACTCAATATGACTAACAATGGCGCTTAGCCAATTTTGCCTTTCAAGCGTCTATATAGAATTGTGCACAATAAAGGATAAATAAGCGGTAAGATTTCCGGCTACATTCTATTTAAATTAGGGCGAGTAGTATCACGAGCAAATCATGAACTTATAAGTAGCCAATGATTTCATTGTATCTGTATACGTTTGCAGACAATTTTGGTGTTGGTTTGACTAGTCAACAGGAGTCTGTGTCGCCGGTGACTAATCCTCATAAATCTTTTCGGCCATACCATAAACAATGAGGACCATTGTAACGACAAAGCGTTCTCTGAGTATCTAATATGGCTTGTGATGGCGTTGTCTGTGGCATTAGTGTCTGCATACTTGGAGGACAAAATATTGTAAGACAATTTGCCCGCGATCGACAAAATTGCTCTAAAAATGGAGACAAAAATTGCTAATTTCGCTTTCATATTCACAAAATTTTTTTATTGCTTACGGTGGCAGACGAGCCAGTGGCCCACCTGATGTTAAGTGGTAACCACCGCTCATAGACATCTGCAATGCCAGGGGCACAGTTCAGTCACTACCTATAAGTGCTCTTCTTAAGCCTCGTTTGAAGGAGGACATATCGTAGCGCTCAGGAAATACTGCAGCTGGAAGTTCATTCCAGAGCCGACACGTACGTGGAAGCTGAAACCGAACTGTGCTAGACGAGATCGGTTCCAGGTAATATGGATGAACTACTGCGATTGCGGGTGGTGCGGTGGTAAAAAGGTGAAGAGGGCACCATTGCAAACAATTCCTCAGAGCGCTCTCCGTTAAAGAGCCGATAGAGCACGCAGAGAGAACCAAAGTCTCTCCTTTGCTCCAGCGTCTGCATTGAAGCCGTGATATTGGGATCACCGATGATGCAGAATGCACGCCTTTGCAAGGAGTCAAGAGGGTCGAGCTGATATTTGGGAGCTCCTACCCAGAAGTGCGAGCAGTACTCCATATGCGGCCGAATTTATGCTTTATAAAGCATTAGCCGCAGGCTTGGAGTGAAGTACTGCTTTGCTTTGTTCAGGATGCCCATGCTTTTTGCTTGCCAAGTTGGCTTTGTCCTCTCCAGATGACTCCCAAACTGCACTTTAGCAGAAATTTACACACCGAGGATCCTAACACCATCGGACATGTGAAGAGTTACTCCTTGGAACTGAGGAATTTACAATGTATTCAAGTAAATACTCTGCAATAGGTACTTAATTAGGTACTTGAAATCATTGGCATAACGGTTAGGAATTGTTGTGAATAACGGTGAGATATTTGTCATCATCATCATCAACATCTACTACAACCCATATACGTCAACACCGAGGGGCTCGAGCCTACCCTAAGCTAGAGCGATTAGGCCTTAGTCAACCGCACGCTGGCCAAGTGCGGGTCGGTCGACTTCACACACAACCTGTAAAGAAATTCTTTCATCACAGATGTGTGCAGGTTTCCTCATGATGTTTTCCTTTACCATAAAAGCGTCGAATAAACGTACATATGAATTCAAATTTGAAAACACATTGGTACGTGGCGGTGTTCGAACCGCTACCTCCCTATTGGAAGGCGATGGCCTAACGCACTAGGCCATCGATGCTTACGCCATGCTATCGAGATTTTTGTACATAACACAAAATATTTTTTTTTTATAGATTATGGGTAGACACTTGTCCTCATCTTGCCTGATGGTAAGCAAAGGTGGGGACTAAGGTGGAGCGTGCCTACTCATTAGGTGCCGTCTCACTCTAGTCCTGAAAAGACCCGGGTTGTAATGAGGTGGGAACACAGAGGACGGCAAAGGATTCCATTCCTTTGCAGTACGCATTAAAAAAGTGGAAGCGAAACGCTTCGTGCGGAGCAGTGGAATTTCTACTACGTAGGGGTGGGTCTTTGCCGTTCTCCGGGTGCCTCGGTAGTAAAAGGGAGATGGTGGAATAAGATCAAACAGCTCTTGGGAACACTCTCCGAAATGTAACCTGTAAAAAACCGATAAACGGGTCACTGCGCGGCGATGTTCAAGACTCTGGAAATTTGAAATTTTCAGAGTTTTTTCACCGATCAACCTCTTCGCCCGGCGCTCCACCGAGTCAAGGGCAGATAGCTGGTACTTAGCAGAGCCGTCCCAAAGGTGGCTGCAGTATTCCATGCACGACCGGACCTGTGCTTGATAAAGTGTAAGAAGCTGCCCCGGCGTGAAATACCGCCTAACCTTCGAGAGTATGCCAAGCTTTTTAGCTGCAGTAGCCGCCTTCGCCTCAATAGAACGCCCAAAGTTGAGGTTCGGTGTGAGGTCGATGCCCAGTAGGCTTAAATGGTCCGTTAAAGGCAAGGGTACACTTCGGAATGTGGGAACTAAGTTGAACGGGTTCCGCTTGGGGCTGAAAAGACACGCCTATAAATACTATTTGATAGTCTTGGTAAATGTTTTTTTTTTACAAATTGTTAACAAGAAGGAAATATAAATAATTAAGAATTTATCAAGAAAGTAAAATACGTGTAAAAGACAATATAATTAAAGATCTTTAAATTTGACATCTATCTATTTGCCGATTACCTTACAAACGTGTAAAATAGACTGAGTAGCAGTGATAAATTAAAGTATGTGTAAGCATTACTGCAAAAAATACTTTTCATTTATTGTTAGACGCACTATTAATATGAATAATAAAATTAGTTAAGATATTACTTTTGACGCATTTAATTATACTTTGACATTTTGACGGCTTATTGCAGAGTTTTAGGCAGGTACTCGAAAACTATTCGCTTAATTTTGTCGCCAATCTGCGCGGACACTTACGCGTTAATCCCGCCGCGAGGCTCGTTAGGCTGATTGTCCGCGTCGCGCGGCAGATGGCCTCCGTAATCCGACCCTGCCCGCTCCAAACATACAACCACAGTAGAAGCAAAGAAGTAAGTACACCAACTTCCAACCTCACCCATGAACAGGGTGCAGAGCTGACGTATAATATAACAAGCGGCAGCGGCGAAACTTAAGCGTGCAGCCATACTTTTGAAGAATAATATTAAAAACCAGCTAAGTGCGAGTACGACTCGTGCACCGAAGATTTCGTGCAAACTTTATAAGTTCCTAATTACATATTAACGGATTTCTGATTTGACATTGCTTCTTGCCAAATTTCATGATTCTAGATCAACGGGAATTATGCCATAGATTTTGATTCCCCAGTGAAATCGCAAAATTTGAGACAAAAACGGTAAATCGATTAGATGATGTTGGCGTTATTAGTTAGATTTTTTATAGCTGAGTATTTGATATAAATTTCAGTGTGATATCTCCACGCGTTCCTGAGAAAAGGGGCTTTGACCGACAGATAGACGAATAGACGGACAACGAAGTGATCCTCAATAAGGGTCTCGTTTTTTCATTTAAGGCATGGAATGCTAATAAAAATAGAAGAATGTGCGTTGACAATATGATTCTGTTTTCCTAGGAGAATAATTTGTTTCATGTGTAAACGAAAACACTAACAAAACAGTAACGTAGGCCTCGGAATATTTTTGTCCCTCAAAATAGATTCTTCATTTTTCAAAATGAAAAGTTCTTTAGCTTGAACCAAGGACATTGATAGTTTGAACTCCCCGTAAAAGAGCCAATCTGACTAGGCCCTACAATGCACACCGAACTTTAGTCCGCGTTGAGCGCTTGAGAGTGAACTACCTATTTGCGTTACACGACGATAACGAAAACGCATGAAATCGATTATAAAATTTTAATAAGAGAAATCGAAAAAGAACTCCATTTTTTTCGGTCAAGAATCACGGCTGCAATGTAAAGATAAAGCTATGGAACGAGTTATGTGAGGAACTTTATTCCTCCTATTTGGAATTAAACGTCGAGTAAGGACAAACAATTATATACGAATTACTCACGAATGTCATATTGTATATAAGAAAAAGGTTAAATTTTAACCTTAAGCCACGTATCTTTCTTAATCGAACATACATTATACCTGTGCAAGTCTGCAATGTGGCACTGCATAAATGACTTACTTGTTTACTTATACTATGCCGCGAAACCTCCCAAACACAACCTCTTTGTTGCATCTTGCAAGGTAAATTGTACGATGAAATTGGGCCATGTCGCCATACACCCCGCCTATGAATGCAGCGGACATGAATTACGCTCGGAATCTTATTGTTATATCACCACTCCTTTCTGAGCTGTTTAATATGGTGCTTGATTTGTTTGTTTTGGCGTCTTTTGTTTTGCTATATATGGGCAGCTCCTAAGTAAGCTGAGCTTTTTGATGTCATGGCAATATGGCATTACTAGTAGGTAAGAATAATACTAACAGCCGGTTGCACCAAGTTTTACGTTTTACGATTTCGTGAAAAGCAACAACTTAATACATATATAAAAAATGGTCGCTTTACTATCGCTATTAATATGATTCGCGCCGTACTTTGTTAAAGTAAAGGATAAAATAAAACTAAAATTGAAACTAGTGGAGTGCAATTCTTACGTATTAATACCTATATTGACTTTTGCTGTTACTTTTTACGAAATCGTGAAACGTAAAACTTGGTGAAACCAGCCGTAAGGGTATTTCGCAGTCTTAATATAAATTAATAATTTTAGAATAGATCAAAACGAAAAGATATAGATGAAAATGGTACGGACCACGAGTCTGTGGAGAGTTAATTTAGTAATAAAAAAAAGGCTATTTCGCATTATAAAAGGATGCTTATTCATTCATTAAGTTAAAGTATGTCGAATAGAGTAGTCTTCTACAAATCAAAAGTCTTCCGTTTGTGCAAAAAAAAATCTCAATCCTAATCAAAAATACAGCAAAATAGTCCCGATGTCTCATTTGCACCATTGCTTGGCCAGCACCATCAATGGTGCAAACGAAACTACTTTGTCTCATTTGCACCATTAATGGTGCAAACGATACATAGTAGTTTCCTTAAAATATTATTATTGAGCAACAGTTTAATGCATAGCTATTTATTAAAAAGTGGATCTTTTTTATGAACGCATAAATCTAATAACAATTAGCGCACATTAAACCTATAACATATATTTTTTTAAATCAAAGCGTCTACTTTTGTATCCATAGAACGCACGCGCGCGCGATAATGGTCTAAATTCTAACCTAACCTAATCTATTCTATCTATTTCGGTTCAATTCACCTCTGTTTCACTTATTTATTATTATAGACATCCATACCCCAACATAATAGTGGACTGTTTACCAAAGAACTATTTTTAAGACGAGAGTGTTTTTTTTTGAATTCAGAGCTAAGCGAAAGAATAATACTATTCTAGAGTAAAATAGAAAGCAGAATCCTGAGCGCGAAGAGGGATTCAAAGTATGTTATTAGTAAGAATACACGTTTATTTATTACCAGTACATGATTAGTGCAATACACGAATATAATTATTATTTAATATTGTCATTGTTATAATTACCTACTAGTAACTCACCATGTAGACGAGTTAATATTAATTAGTAACTTAGCTAACATCAAGCGTCACGCTACATGAACGTTCGTTCATTTTTTATTTTAATTATCTATTTAATGTCTTACAGGAAATTCCATTATTAAACACACACTCATTATACTTGTTAACATATTTTCTGTTTTTATATGTTTTAATTAACTATTAAATTATTTTAATAAATATGTAATGGCGAGGACCTGAGTTACAGCTAATAAAATTAATATTGCGATTGTCACTACATTTGAATTGTTCAATTTTTTAAAATTATGACTAGCATTCTGTAAAATACTCTGAAATATGCCAAACCTCGGTCGTTCGAGCGTCGGCTGCGCTGTAGACTCGGACTCGGCACTGGCCTTCTAATTGCGAGGTCCGTGGTTCGATCCCGACAAGTACCAATGTGTTTTTCGTTTTTCAAATTTCATAATGTGCATTTGCCAACCCCGTCACGGCAATCTGCATACATCTGCTAAGAAATGCAAAGGTGTGATTAATCCGCACAGCATGGTTGACTAAGGCCTAATCACCTTAACATAGGGTAGGCTCGAGCCCTTCGGTGGAGACGTGTATGTGCTGTGATTAGGATGATGTGATAAAGCCAAACCAGCCACCCGTGGACTGGAGGCTGGCAGCATATCCAAGTGCCCGGTCTAGGCCGCTTAACCTCTTGATGGTATCCTAATAACATAAAAAAGAGGTACAATGTTAAAAACCTATGATTCTGCTAAAATACGTGTTTGATTTACCGTTCCAATAGGGTAGTTGACTCATATCAAAATTTATTAAAATATTGTTTATTTCTAACAGTATTTGGCATAAGGTTCCACAATATACCGATTTTAATAAATAACAATGAATGATTACTGTAAAATTTTAATTTGAAATGCTAGAAATAATCTTTTTTTATCTCACGCCGTAAACGCTTTGATATCCTGTGGTCAGGGCCGTGACGTCAATCATATAGTAAACAAAGAAATGTCAAATTTGATTCAACAACTCGTCGATTTGTACTATTCTTTCCTAAAACTGGCAAAAAATCGTCCAAGTCTCCGTTATTATATTTGTAAATATCGTAAATTATTTGTATTAATAGCAAAATCAACCATTGATGTTGGATTTGTGAGAGCAGATAGTACAAATCTTCCGAAAATAGACAGATTGATGGTCAGGAGATTCTTTGTGTATCGCTCTAAACAATATAAGTACAGTTTCAATACTGTTATAATGAAGAACAGGTTACAAGTGTACTTGTCAAGATTGTCACGCGGCAGAAGAGAGTTGCAAACATGCATTTTTGGTGTGGTTGCACCATCACAGTGAGGAGCTATTTTGTACAGCAGTTGAATGCTATTGGATAGAATTCTATCTCTCAAAAGTCAAATAAACACTAAAAATAATTACTTCAAGAGAAATGTTGAAAAGAAAACATCAGGATCATGTGTCAAATACCAGTGTAGTACTGCAAGAATATGTAAATGAACATAAAAAGAGAAAGATTGGCAGTTGTTCATTTGTCAAGCATGAAGAAAATTACTGGGAGGAAAAATATATATACATTCACAGACACAGATTGTGACATATTTCTTAAAAAATAAAAGACCTCTTCAATGAAGAAAGAATAAAGTGCATAGAAAACTAAACCACGAATCATCAATACAGAAGTGCTCTTTAGTTCGAGCTTCGTTATAAACAATAACAGCTTCCATGTGCTATAAAGTCAGCCAGTGCATAACACATGATGGTTCTTTTGTTGGGAAGATTTTTGGTGGGAAATCTTGCAGACACCTACGAGTATAATGAAATGTGGATAAAAGTTGAAAGATGAAGATTTGGGTTGAAATTTGCAACATGTGACCTCATTTCTGATTAATACCCTGTAATAGTCTATTCAGCAAACGGTATCCATAAAATTAGATTAATACAAAATTGTCATGCTCTTTTACTGAAGATAATGTTAATTATCAAAGACGGAAAACTGTGAACAGTATGCTTAACTCAAGTATAGATGCAGATGTTTTGTGCTAAAGCAAACAAAACTTAGGTATATACTTTTGTGTTGCTAGCAGTATGTCATTTTGAAAACACTCAAAAGGTGACAATATTAGCTATAATAGGTATTTGTTCTAACAATCTGAATGTCAAAAAACTTATTGATGAAATAGTGTCATTTTGGAAACTATACTACATTTTTCCTAAATTATATGAAAGTATTACTTCATAATAAATCACTTTACTATTATTTTGACTTTTATTACCTGCGACCTTAAGGCAATATATACAAATTAATAAATTTGATCTAACTCTATTCAACCTATTTGTACTTTTGGAACATATACTATATTTGAGTAACAATGATAAAAATGAGCAACAAACCTATAAAATGTTATAAATCTTTTAAGGTGTAACAAAAAAATAAAACACATGCATTTCAAATTAAAATATTTTGATTCAACTTAAACCTTTACAAGTCATTATTGTCAAATAAACATAGAACATTTTTTAGTGAAGAACATAATTACTAATGTAGTACAAAAATGTATTATGCCATCTTTAGATGTTAGTTATGTATAAAGCAAAGAAAAAAAAATATTTATATTATTTATTTAATAAGAAGGGTCTTGTAAATTAAGAAGAGCACAGGCTGACAACACAGCAATCACATTTAATATATTTGTATACAGCTTTAAAATGGATAACTTGCATATTCTTGCGTAAGCTGTTCTGAAATTTACCAGCCATGGTGGCCAGCAGGTTTAATCAGTGAAGATATAACATCTTTCAGTTTTACCAAACTGGACCTATTTACTTCTATGGTGCTTTGGTATATGAATACTTGAGTTATTTTGTTGACATAATGTTGTTCTAGTTGACGGGTCACATTTTGGTGTTGTGGCTGAGCATGCACTGCTTTGTATTATGTTGCACAACTTTTACTGCCTTATCAATCTCGTTGTCAAGAGGAGAACAGGTTAGTACACAATAGTTCTCATTAAGTAACTACTGAAAGCAACAAATTTTAATTAGGTACTCAGTAAATTCAAGTAAAAGTTGTTTAGATAAATATATTCATTATGAAACTTTGATATTTTTGTTTGTATTACATACTTTTTAATTAATATTCAATTACATAATTATTCAATTGGACATAAGTACATATTCTTTTCTTTGAAACATCATCTAGTGTCAGTGTATAACTTAGATTAAATCAAAAAGGCGTAAATGGTCAAGTTTTCTCTCAGTTTTCTGGTCAAGTTAAAATTTGGTTGGACGGCTGCAGTCAGTTTTCATTCTAACTGAAAGATAAAAATTTAATTAATTTACATACAGATTTGATTTTACATACAACCTAAAAACTTCTATTTTGTTTAAGTTGAAACTGAAGTACCTACACATATTGAGTTATTCAGTTATAGTACTTACATTAATGTGATTTTCGCAAAAATACATTTGAGTTTCAGTAGATAGTTACAGGATTTCTTTAAGCGAGTGTTAACCAAATATTTCGCATGTCTATATCACTGGGTACGTCTAATCCACAGATTTCCTGGAGTCTTATATTCCTGTTCTATTGTCCCGTTCCATATACAGTTTTACTATATTTTGTGATATTTAATAGAAAGCATTGTTTTTGTGAGGTTATTTCGCCCCCGTGCTTTGTTTACTATAAGACTGACGTCATTGCCACAGATAATGAACAGACTATAATGGCTGACCGTGTTTTCGGTCCAAAATTGAAAATCTTAATTTAAAATAGATTTTTTGCACTTTTTAGCCATCGAAAAAAATAATATTCATGTGCTATGGTCTAATACAACAATTATGAACATTTTAAGCCCTACTTTAAAAAAGGGTCAACTAGCCTATTGTTGATTTAATACCGTTCCAATTTTTGAATATGATTACTTTTAAATGTAATTTAATTTGTGTATTTTGTCTGACGTAATATTTTTTGTATCAACAAACTGAGACGGCATATAAATACAAATAATTAACCCATTTTTTACACCTGTCTCGTTTTGTTGGCGCCAATGGCTAGTTAGGCTTAACGAGGGATTTTCCTCTATGAGATTCTCGATGCATTAAAGATGGATTAGCAAATTGCGACTTAGATTAAAAAACCCTAACACGCTAACAGAAAGACTTTCGAACTTTCTAAAAATGGAGTTATTAAAATTTAAATTTGAACTTTTTTATTAAAGTATCTATTTTAGCTTATAAACTAGCTATGTTGAAACTGCTAAGTCCAATAATATGACCTACTAGAAGCCCGAATTAGCCGGGCCGCCACTCGTAGTACTTGCAATACACTCCACCCCTCTTAAGCGGACCGGTGACATTTGACCAGACCCAGAGCCCACTTTAATAGGGCACGTATTGGGGCCCCGCAAAATCGAATAGGTAGGAATATTATTCAGTCCTGACAACCGGCCAACGACAATAAGAAATGAGCTCTTGAGAAGGCAAAATCATATTTTGTTATGCTACTTCATTATTTGGGGCTTTTCGGGGGCGTACGTACCTACTGTTCAATCTGGAGTTACAGAACTATCTTTTGGGCTGCTCCAAGCTGTAAGCTATCAAAGTTTACAAAAAATTCACCGTAAAACAAACTCGTTTTTGGAAAATAGAAATATTATTTTTAAATATTTTCAACACAATGTGTTTGCTGGTCGTTTGATGTTTGCTTGATAGGTCTGCGATGACGTTGAAGAAATCGGCATGCAACGAACAATATGAGCAATGACCACAAAATATTATTATATTATTATGTACTATTCATTTCTGCACATAGGTAGTTGTATCTTGTATAGAAGATACGCAAGCTATCTAGTATTCTTGCTTTCTTTCTCTGCGTTGTATGATGTCTCTCCGATTCCAAACACAACGCATATTATAGTCATTCAGCAGAGGGAGATTGTTTGACGTCATTCATTCATTCATTGTGATATTGTGAATTGGTGATATTTTTAAGATTAATCTACCTTCTCACTTCTCACTATGCCTTTTTTAAATAATTTTATTCAACATTAACATTATTTATTGCGCATCCTTACAAATACGTTTAACTAAACATTAATAATTTTCGAAAACATGTCCCTATTCCCCCTAATTTCTGAACATCATTTTCAAACCAGGTGTTATTTTAGCAAGATATAGCTGTGAAATTATTGGGTACCGTGATTTTACATCTTATGTCACAAGTTGGCAATGTATACTGTGGTTCTTGTGGGGGTTGCAGATTTGCTGCGACTCTCACATGTATTATAAGGTGATTGTTACCACTTACCATCAGGTGGGCACTATGCTTGTATGTACGTATAAAAAATGGTTGTTGCAGCTTGTAGTAACAAACATTAAAACGAACATAGAGATATCTATATTTATAATTACTACTTATGTTTTTCGGATGTGTACACAGATGTGCTGATCTCGTGGAAGCTTTTACGAGTAAATGTATTCAATATGAAGTACAAAGCTTAAAACTGTAGTTTTTAGACGTTAATAAAAATCCATCATCGCAACGTTAGTAACTCATATAAAAATTTTAGGTTTTATATCGATTAATATACCAATCCGCACTGGGCCAGCGTGGTTGACTAAGGCTTAATCACTCTAACATAGGGTAGGCTCGAGCCCCTCGGTGGGGCCGTATATGAGCTGTGATGATGATGATGATGAATATACCGCTTTATACCGAAGCTCGGTATAAAGTTAGTGCAATTTGGTATCAACCTTATCCTATCATATGTTTAACCTATAAATTGTATAATATTTACCGAAATTAAAATTGTGTTAATATCTACTTTAATTGGAATTTTAAAAAGATCTCGTTATCGAAACAAAAAAGTGCATATATTCAGGTGTTGATTGTGTTTGTTTCAGGTAAATTTCGGTATTTGACTCACGGGCATGCAAGAACTTAAGAAGAGAAAGGTAGCGTATTTGAGTTACTTACTATGAGTCACAAGCACAATAGGTGCGTGTAATATTTTGGAGCAAAAAAATAATTTTACTTTTAATTATTATGTACCTATGCTTATATTGAGGGAAGGCTGTGAAATGTAATTAAAGTAAGTTTATCTGAACGCAGCTATTGACTGTCTCAGGAACGTGAACGCTACGTTTTGTTTTACCGCTAAAAATGTACAGGCTAATGTCAAAAATTTTCTTAACCTAAAATATACGTCGTGGAAGTAACGTTGTGTTTTTCTTAGTATATAAAATCGCAATCCAATTCCAAATTATCACAGGTTATGGGCCCAGACCATGTTCTAAAGCCTGGATTGTGTTATTGCAAGGTTTGCTAGTTGGTTACTGAGGATTACTCAAAAATACACGATGGAAGGACTACAACTCACAAACAGCATAAAGCTGGAAGGAAGTAAAAATTGGAACACTTGGAAGTTCCAGACGATGCACGATGGTTCTTTTTAGAGGAAATGGGTGCCTGGATGTTGTGGAAGGTCGGACTTTAAAACCAATAGAGGATGCAGACAAAATATCTAAATGGGAAACAAAAGATGCGAAGGCACAAACCATAATTGTAACGAGAATGATGGAAGATACAATGCAACACATCATTACATGTACATCATCATCGGAAATGTGGCGTAGGTTGGAGAGTATGTATGAACAAAAATGTGAGACCAGTATACATATAATGCAACAACGTTTCTTTCAATTCAAGTATCAAGAAGGCACTGAAATGTCAATCTTTTTGTCAAAGATACAAGAAATGCAAAGCAGTTTGAAACGAATGGGAGAGACTATCTCAGATAAACTTATAATCACAAAAATTTTGATGTCATTGCCGGACAATTATAAGCATTTCGTTTCAGCCTGGGAATCCGCACCGGATGATAAACAAACGGTAGAAAATCTTATAGCTCGATTATTAATCGAAGAAGAAAGAGTTAAAGATGTGTCAGAACAGAGTACATCTGCGACAGCTTTAGTTGCTGGAAGAAAATTTAATACTAATAACAAGCAACATTACAATAAATATGTAAAGAATAAAAATGGTTCACCACAGGAGGGCCAAAGGTGTTATTATTGCAACAAAGTAGGTCATTTTAAAAGTCAATGCTACTTTAGAAAAAACAAAAAGAGCAACAATAATGATAAAAGTAATGCATTTGTGGTATTAAATAATCAATTACAAAAATCACAGTGGATAGTAGACACTGGAGCAAGTCAACACATGTGTTGTGAACGTGATTTATTTATAAAGTACACACCCGTCTATAAGAGATCAGTTATTGTGGGAAATGGATCTGAGGTCAATGCTGAAGGTTGTGGAATGGTGGAAGTTCTCATAAAGAATGGTAAGAAATTAATAAAAATAACATTTGATAATACTCTTTATGTTCCAAACCTGAGAACAAACCTTTTTTCTGTAAAGAGTGCAACTGAGAAAGGTTTTATTATGGTCACAGATGACAGTCACTGTAGATTTTATAAGAACAACAAAGTTTGTACCAATAACTTTGAAGCAAATGTGGCTTTGTTAAAAACAGAAAATTTAATGACATGGCACAGGCGACTTGCACATCAAAATATTCAATATGTAAGAAAATATTTAAAAGAACATGACATTGCATATGAAGATGAAGGAGATTTCTTTTGTGAAGCATGCACAAGAGGTAAACATGCAAGAAAACCATTTCAAAGATCAGACTCCAGAGCAACAGCTGTAGGACAATTGATTCATGCAGATGTATGTGGGCCAATGGAGGTATGTTCAATAGGAGGATCAAGATACTACTTATTATTAAAAGATGATTTCTCAGCATTTCGGAAGGTATACTTTATGAAAAACAAGTCAGAGACAGTTCAGAAATTAAAGGAATTCATAATTACAACTAAGAACAATGGTACAAGCATCAAAGTGCTTAGAACAGATAATGGAACAGAGTTCATTAATAAAGAAATGCAGAGTCTTTTGAGTGAGTTTGGTATCAGTCATCAGAAATCAGTGATTTATACACCACAACAAAATGGTCGTGCAGAACGAGAGATGAGGACACTTACAGAAGCAGCACGTACCATGTTGGCAGACAGTCAAATGAACAAAGATTTATGGGCAGAGGCTATAAATATGGCTTCTTACATTATAAATAGAACAGGACCTACATTAATACCCGGAAAAAGTCCTTATAATCTGTGGTACGGCACTGATGATACAAAAATTGAAGAGTTTATGTTTGCATTTGGATCACCAGTTTTTGTACATATTAATGATGAGAAAAGAAGGAAATGGGATGTTAAAAGTGTGAAAGGGAAGTTTGTTGGTTACTCTGAAGAATCAAAAGGAATAAGAGTTTACTTGCCGGACACTAAAAGTATAGAGATCACAAGGGATGTTATAAAAGGAATAGAAGAGAATGAAAAAGGAAGAAATGATACAAATAATGACTCTCAAGTTGTTAATCACACAGAAAAGGAGCTTACTCAATGTTTTTATGACGATGATTGCTATGATGAAGGTAGTGAAGACTTACAGGCCAGTGGCCTCAGTTTTTCTACTCCTTCAGGTGAAGCAGCGACTGCTCAACCAGATGTGGCACCAAACATGTTGAATGACGATGAAGAGGTGACCACTGATAGCTTCGAGTCAACTGAAATGCCGGACGACAGTGACTCTACATACCATCCAGTTGATGAGCAGGTACAGCAGGAATCTGTGAGTATAGTATCTAGACATAACCTTCGTGATCGCTCTAAAATTAAATTACCAAATTATCTTAATGACTATAGTTTTGTATGTATATCAGACTGTATTGAACCTCTAACTTATGATGAGGCTATGTCTTCTGTTGATTGTAAATATTGGAAAATTGCTATAGATAAAGAATTAGCGGCTTTAAAAGAAAATAATACTTATGTAGAAATTAACAAACCAGATGATCCAAATTTAAATATAATACAGAGTAAATGGGTATTTAAAGTTAAATTCACTAATAATATAAAACAATATAAGGCTAGGTTGGTTGCTAAGGGCTTTCAGCAAAGAAATTTAACTGATTTAGATGATATTTATGCACCAGTAGCTAAGTTACAAACTTTTAGAACTTTACTTGTAATAGCAAATAAATTCAAAATGGAAATACATCAGATGGATGTAACTAGTGCATTTCTATATGGAGAAATCAAAGAAGATGTGTTTATGTTTAAACCAGAAGGAATGGACAGTACAAACAATAGTAAAATTTTAAAATTAAATAAGTCACTTTACGGATTGAAAAAGAGTCCAAAATATTGGAATAATAAATTTAATGAAGTAATGTTAAGTCTCAATTTTAAGAGAAGTAAAAATGACTATTGTTTATACTATCTAAGTGAAAAAGAAAATAAAACTTACATATTATTGTATGTTGATGATTTGCTATTAATATCTAATAATACTGATACAATAAATTTTTTAAAATCAGAACTAAATAAACAGTTTAAAATGAAAGATTTGGGACAGATTAACTATTTCTTAGGGATACATGTAACACAAAATTTAGAACAGGGTGTTATTGAGGTGGATCAAATAGATTATATTAAAAATATATTACAAAAATATGGTATGTCACAATGTAAATCTGTGTCGACACCAATGGAGTCAAATTTAGTATTACATGAAAATGTGAAAGATGATAAAGACTTAGAGTACAATTGTAGAAAACTTTTAGGTATGTTAATGTATGCCATGCTTGGTTCTAGACCAGATATTTGTGTTTGTTTAAGTTTTTTAAGTAGATTCCAAAATAGGCCTAGTAATGAGCTGTGGAGTGCTTTAAAAAGGGTACTTAGGTACTTAAAGGGAAGTTTATACTTAAAATTAAAATATAGATGTAATAAAAGTGATTGCATATTAGAGGGTTATGCTGATGTTAATTGGGGAGGTGACCTTGAAAATAGAAAATCTACCACTGGATATATTTTTAAGTTGTATGGTTGCACAGTTTCATGGTGTTCAAGGGCACAAAACTCAGTAGCATTATCATCAACCGAGGCAGAGTACATGTCCTTGAGTACTGCAATATGTGAAGGAATTTGGTTACGTAATTTATTAATTGAAATAAAAATGTTTGATGATTTAAAAATACATATGTATGAGGACAATCAATCAGCTATAAAAGTTTCTAAGAATCCCCAATTTCATAAAAGATTAAAGCATGTTGATATTCGCTATCACTTCATTAGAGAAAAGATTGAATCAGGAATTATAATTGTAAATTATATACCCAGTAAACAACAGTTAGGAGATCTATTTACAAAAGCACTTACAAAAGCCAATTTCATTAATTTGAGAGAGGGTATAGGATTGTTGTCAGAATAATATTACTTTTCATAAAATAAATCCTAATTGCATGCATATTATGTTTAATGAGGGAGGGAAAAGCATAATTTAAATAAATTATATACATTGTATCTATGTTAAGCTTAAAAGAGGACCTACATTTAACGTTTCTAATCAATACATGCACGATGTTATTATCTAGTTTAGTTAATGTATACTTACCATACTTACCTATGATGATTGATGTTTTTGTTTATATCTCCTAGGGAACATTAAACAAAATATAAACTGAAAATTAGATTCTTGTACTTAGTTAAAAAGAAGGTCAGGGTAATGATGAGTATTTTTTTTTGTTTTGTTAAATTTATTTCTTTTGTCTTAAGAAAGGTTATAAAATTATGTTTAATTAGGGAGGGTGTGAAATGTAATTAAAGTAAGTTTATCTGAACGCAGCTATTGACTGTCTCAGGAACGTGAACGCTACGTTTTGTTTTACCGCTAAAAATGTACAGGCTAATGTCAAAAATTTTCTTAACCTAAAATATACGTCGTGGAAGTAACGTTGTGTTTTTCTTAGTATATAAAATCGCAATCCAATTCCAAATTATCACAAAGGCGCTGCAGGTAGTTTTTGACTACCTTACCTAATAGTAAGTATCTTTCAGTAGAATACGTTTCTATATTTAAGAAGAGGCAAGTATTGATATTATTTCGATATATTCATCGAGATCCTCATGTTTTTGATTATGACAAGCTATTTTTGTGATAAGTTTTTATTGTACAATCAGAGAATTATCACCTAATCATAATCTCTATATCTCTATCTCTTCCCTATATCTCTATCTCTATATATAATAAAATCGTAGGGGTACAAAAATCTGTAATTGCGAAATATTAAGAAAAAAAATACACAGGTCGCCTTAAAATCATTAGCAGAACACGATAGAATAGTTTTTAAAAAAATTGTTTGTTTGTTGGTTTGTTTGTTTGTTTGTTTGTTTGTTTGTTTGTTTGTTTGTTTGTCTGTTTGTCCGGAAAGATCTCCGAAACTACTGGACAGAATTTGATATGGCTTACACCACAATGCTTAGAATTTTCCGGAAGAACATTTAGGCATAATTTCGTTTGTTTAAATTCACTTTTTATTTTTAGTGAAAAAATACCATATATAATTTTCGAATTGACTTTAGGTAGAAAAACAACATGGCGCACGTGCAATTATTTTGACAAGTCTGTCACATAGTACCTGAGCATAGTATAGAGAGAAGGTATTTTCTTCCACGAAGGAAAGGCAATGGAACTACGCCATACAGCCTGATCTTAAGTAATTGGATTTCGAAAATTGAAAGGCAGGAATGAAGTGTTTCACATAGTACAAATAAAATTTAATATTTTCTGTTAATGGCTGTGCCCAACTGGATTTCGCCAACCAAATTGTCTTTTTCTTATGTCGTACCGTGGTGGTAAGGCAAAAAGATCAAGCCATACAACCAATGTATAAAGCATTTTTTATGATAATACTTATCGAGTGACCATAAAATTTGTAGATTAGTTTAATTCTTGACTAATTTTCACAAAATCGGTACAATTTTTGAAATATTTGAAATGTAAAAAAATGAAGATACTCTTTTCAAGGTATTTTGAAAGATGTTATATGTTTTTACATTAGGACTAAGGAATCAAACTCTTTCATCCATTTAAAACTATTAAAAGTAATAGATTAATATTGATAATTAAAAAAAATATCTGACTGCAATGTTCTGGGTTACGCGTAGAGGGACGGGACGGGACTCTTGATCCTAATGTCTAAAATGACGGATCACATTTTTTTGGATCCACCCAAGGAACATGGATATCGAACGAAGAACCTAAAGAGTAGAACACATTGAACCTAGCCACGTTGACTTAATGTGACATGACTGCCGATAAAGTTCGTTTCCAAACCCAGCGATATGCATATCAAATGAAAGGCCTTGATGAGAAGAGCACTATGAACATAGGAAAATCGCCCTAAATTCAACATGGCCGCCGCTCAAATAAAACGGATAAAAGTTAGTTTCCAAACCTAGCAATATGGGTATCAAATGAAAGGCATTGATGAGTAGAGCACTATGAACCTAGCAACATTGACATAAATTCAACATGGCCGCCGCTCAAAAAAGGTGGAATAAAGTTAGTTTCCAAACCTAGCAATATGGGTATCAAATGAAAGGCCTTGATGAGAAGAGCACTATGTACCTAGCAACACATAAATAAATTCAACATGGCCGCCGCTCAATAAAGGTGGATAAAATTTCGTTTTCTAATCTAGCAATATAGGTATCAAATGAAAGGTCTTCAAGAGTAGAGCACTATGGACCTAGCAATATTGACGTAAATTCGACATGGCCACCGCTCAAAAAAGGTGGATAAAAGTTCGTTTCCAAACCTAGCAATATAGGTATCAAATGAAAGGCCTTGAAGAGTAGAGCACTATGTAAATAGGAAAATAGCACAAAATACAATATGGCCGCTGCTCAAAAAAAACTGATAAAAGTTCGTTTCTAAGCCCAGCAATATGGGTATCAAATGAAAGGCCTTGATCAGTAGAGCACTATGAACGTAGCAACATTGACGTAAATTCAACATGGCCGCCGCTCAAAAAAGACGGATAACAGTTGCTTTTCAAACCCAGCAATAGGGGTATTAAATGAAAGTAGGCCTTGAAGGGTACCTAGAGCAGCCATGCTCTAAGTGTGTTCCGCGGAACCCTAGGGCTCCACAATACCCCTATAAGGGTTCCGCAATAATTTAGAAAAATCAAAACACCCTCTCTGGTCGTACTTTTATTATGCTTATTAATAAAGAATACACTTTTAAAAACTATTGTTTTATTTTAAGGTTCCGTCAAGTATGTCGCTTTCCAAAAGGGTTCCGTCACCAAAAAAGTTTGAGAACCGCTTCGGGGCCTATTGGATGTTCGATGTTAGATGTTACCTGTGTTTAGTGTCCTTCGAGACCGTGATAATGCAATGATCGTGAACTAACTAATGATAACTTTAAGTTTGTGTGTTGGATGTTAGTCATCACGGCGAGTTTGCTAACCGAACTATGCCAGCAACACTATATCGCACAGTACACGTTACAAAAACGGAAGACTCAATACATTTTAAGGCTAACCGCAAAAATACGTTTTTTCGCATTCGTTTTCTGAATGCGGGTATCCGAATGCATCAAATCTATACAAAATACTCATTGACTGCCGCACACGTTCGTTTTTATTACGAACGGAACACGTTCTGTACGTACGTTTAGGTAGAATGGTAGAAATCCCGAATGAGAAGAAACGAACGTCTGCGCTACGTTCACGAAACTCCGTGTCTGTATTCCGTGATCGGATATCGAATACGGAAAACGTATTTGTACAGTAACCCCCCCATTCATGCTATACATTAACTCCACGAAAACCGCCAGTATTACGAGCGACATAAGAACGGTTCAAAGGTCAAACAGAATAGCTTGACAAGGAGCTTACTGTACACCCAGTCAAAATTGGCCAAGTTGTCATATCCAAAAAATATATTTTGTTGGTGTTACCAACACCCATTATAAAATCTAAACTTTATTCGTATAGAGTTCTAATTTATTAACAATTGTTTATTTTAATTCGAAACATGAATACGATAAAGATTATTCTTGCAACTGTGTAGTTCTTTCTACTGAAGAAGAATTTATTAATATCAATAATGTCTCGAAAACAATAATTATACTTGAGTGTTTATAGTAATATGTAATGTATTTAATTTTGTGGACTGTTAGAAAAAGAGCATTACGAACCTACGAAAATTGTCCTAATTTCGAAATGGCCGATGCTCAAGAAAGGCAGAATAAAGTTGATTCACTATGGAATAAAATGGAGGAAAAAACTAAACACTGTGTTAAGCATTTTGATGGCGAAACGAAGTTCGCGGGCACAGCTAGTATATAATAAAATCGTAAGGGTACAAAAACCTGTAATTGCGAAATATTAAGAAAAAAAATACACAGGTCGCCTTAAAATCATTAGCAGAACACGATAGAATAGTTTTTAAAAAAATTGTTTCTTTGTTGGTTTGTTTGTTTGTTTGTCTGTTTGTCCGGAAAGATCTCCGAAACTACTGGACAGAATTTGATATGGCTTACACCACAATGCTTAGAATTTTCCGGAAGAACATTTAGGCATAGTTTCGTTTGTTTAAATTCACGTATTAATTTTAGTGAAAAAATACTATATAAAATTTTCGAATTGGCTTTAGGTAGAAAAACAACATGGCGCACGTGAAATTATTTTGACAAGTCTGCCACATAGTACAGAGAGAAGGTATTTTCTTCCACGAAGGAAAGGCAATGGAACTACGCCATACAGCCTGATCTTAAGTAATTGGATTTCGAAAATTGAAAGGCAGGACTGAAGTGTTTCACATAGTACAAATAAAATTTAATATTTTCTGTTAATGGCTGTACCCAACTGGATTTCGCCAACAAAATTGTCTTTTTCTTATGTCGTACCGTGGTGGTAAGGCAAAAAGATCAAGCCATAAAACCAATGTATAAAGCATTTTTTATGATAATACTTATGGAGTGACCATAAAATTTGTAGATTGGTTTAATTCTTGACTAATTTTCACAAAATCGGTACAATTTTTGAAATATTTAAAATGTTGAAAAATGAAGATACTCTTTTCAAGGTATTTTGAAAGGTGTTATATGTTTTTACATTAGGACTAAGGAATCAAACTCTTTCATCCATTTAAAACTATTAAAAGTAATAGATTAATATTAATAATTAAAAAAAATATCTGACTGCAATGTTCTGGGTTACGCGTAGAGGGACGGGACGAGACTCTTGATCCTAATGTCTAAAATGACGGATCACATTTTTTTGGATCCACCCAAGGAACATGGATATAGAACGAAGAACCTAAAGAGTAGAACACATTGAACCTAGCCACGTTGACTTAATTTGACATGACTGCCGATAAAGTTCGTTCCCAAACCCAGCGATATGCATATCAAATGAAAGGCCTTGATGAGTAGAGCACTATGAACTTTTTTTTTTTTTTTTTTCGAGGGGAATGCGTGACCGCACCATACTCGCCGTTGGCTAGACGGCGAGCGTGTGTGGGGCTCTCCTGGCAGAGTGCCAGGCCTACCCACTAAACCCCCTGGTGTTCTTCCTGCCCTTATGGACGCGCGTGGTAGGGTCCACACTGCGACTACCACTACCAAAGAGCACTATGAACCTAGCAACATTGACATAAATTCAACATGGCCGCCGCTCAAAAAAGGTGGATAAAAGTTAGTTTCCAAACCTAGCAATATGGGTATCAAATGAAAGGCATTGATGAGTAGAGCACTATTAACCTAGCAACATTGACATAAATTCAACATGGCCGCCGCTCAAAAAAAGGTGGATAAAAGTTAGTTTCCAAACCTAGCAATATGGGTATCAAATGAAAGGCCTTGAAGAGTAGAGCACTATGAACCTAGCAACATTAACATAAATTTAACATGGCCGCCGCTCAAAAAAGGTTGGATAAAAGTTAGTTTCCAAGCCTAGCAATATGGGTATCAAATGAAAGGCCTTGAAGAATAGAGCATTAGGTACCTAGGAAAATCGACCTAAATTCAACATGGCCGCCGCTCAAAAAAAATGATAAAAGATCGTTTTCAAACCCAGCTATATGGGTATCAAAAGAAAGGCTCTGGTGAGTAGAGCACTATGAACCTAGCAACATTGACATAAATTCAACATAGCCGCCGCTCTAAAAAGATGAATAATAGTTCGTTTCCAAACCTAGCAATATGGGTATCAACTGAAAGGCCTAAAAGAGTAGAGCATTATGAACTAAGGAAAATTGCCCTAATTAAACATGGCCGCCGCTCAAAAAATGGATAAAAATTCGTTTTCAAACCCAGCAATATGGGTATCAAATAAAAGGCTTTGATAAGTAGAGCTCTATGAACCTAGGAACATTGACATAAATTCATCATGGCCGCCGCTCAAAAAATATAGATAAAAGTTCGTTTCCAAACTTAGCAATATGGGTATCAAATGAAAGGCCTTGAAGAGTAGAGCATTAGGAACCTAGCAAAATCGACCTAAATTCAACATGGCCGCCGCTCAAAAAAAAAAGGATAAAAGTTCGTTTCCAAACCTAGCAATATGAGTCTCAAATGAAAGGCCTTGATAAGTAGAGCACTATGAACCTAGCAACATTTAAATAAATTCAACATGGCCGCCACTCAAAAAAGGTGGATAAAAGTTAGTTTCCAAACCTAGCAATATGGGTATCAAATGAAAGGCCTTGAAGAGTAGAGTATTAGGTACCTACGAAAATCTACCTAAATTCAACATGGCCGCCGCTCAAAAAAATGATAAATGTTCGTTTTCAAACCGAGCAATGTGGATACCCAATGAAAGGCCTTGATGAGTAGAGCACTATGAACCTAGCAATACATAAATAAATTCAACATGGCCGCCGCTCAATAAAGGTGGATAAAAGTTCGTTTTCTAATCTAGCAATATAGGTATCAAATAAAAGGTCTTCAAGAGTAGAGCACTATGGACCTAGCAATATTGACGTAAATTCGACATGGCCACCGCTCAAAAAAGGTGGATAAAAGTTCGTTTCCAAACCTAGCAATATAGGTATCAAATGAAAGGCCTTGAAGAGTAGAGCACTATGAACATAGGAAAATAGCACAACACTCAATATGGCCGCTGCTAAAAAAAAACTGATAAAAGTTCGTTTCTAAGCCCAACAATATGGGTATCAAATGAAAGGCCTTGATCAGTA
Source organism: Schoenobius gigantellus (assembly GCA_963935595.1). Lineage (NCBI taxonomy): Eukaryota > Metazoa > Arthropoda > Insecta > Lepidoptera > Crambidae > Schoenobius > Schoenobius gigantellus. The sequence goes on along the minus strand of OZ012541.1, from coordinate 38,300,934 downwards.
GAGCACTATGAACGTAGCAACATTGACGTAAATTCAACATGGCCGCCGCTAAAAAAGACGGATAACATTTGCTTTTCAAGCCCAGCAATAGGGGTATTAAATGAAAGTAGGCCCTGAAGGGTACCTAGAGCAGCCATGCTCTAAGTGTGTTCCGCGGAACCCTAGGGCTCCACAATATCCCTATAAGGGTTCCGCAATAATTTAGAAAAATCAAAACACCCTCTCTGGTCGTACTTTTATTATACTTATTAATAAAGAATACACTTTTAAAAACTATTGTTTTATTTTAGGGTTCCGTCAAATATTTCGCTTTCCAAAAGGGTTCCGTCACCAAAAAGTTTGAGAACCGCTTCGGGGCCTATTGGATGTTCGATGTTAGATGTTACCTGTGTTTAGTGTCCTTCGTGACCGTGATAATGCAACGATCGTGAACTAACGATAACTCCAAGTTTGTGTGTTGGATGTTAGTCATCACGGCGAGTTTGCTAACCGAACTATGCCAGCAACACTATATCGCACAGTACACGTTACAAAAACGGAAGTCTCAATACATTTTAAGGCTAACCGCATAAATACGTTTTTTCGCATTCGTTTTCTGAATGCGGGCAGCCGAATGCATCAAATCTATACAAAATACTCATTGACTGCCGCACACGTTCGTTTTTATTACGAACGGAACACGTTCTGTACGTACGTTTAGGTAGAATGGTAGAAATCCCGAATGAGAAGAAACGAACGTCTGCGCTACGTTCACGGAACTCCGTGTCTGTATTCCGTGATCGGATATCGAATACGGAAAACGTATTTGTACAGTAACCCCCCCATTCATGCTATACATTAACTCTACGAAAACCGCCAGTATTACGAGCGACATAAGAACGGTTCAAAGGTCAAACAGTATAGCTTGACAAGGAGCTTACTGTACGACCAGTCAAAATTAGCCAAGTTGTCATATCCAAAAAATATTTTTTGTTGGTGTTACCAACACCCATTATAAAATCTAAACTTTATTCGTATACAGTTCTAATTTATTAACAATTGTTTATTTTAATTCGAAACATGAATACGATAAAGATTATTCTTGCAACTGTGTAGTTCTTTCTACTGAAGAAGAATTTATTAATATCAATAATGTCTCTAAAACAATAATAATACTTAGTGTTTATAGTAATATGTAATGTATTTAATTTTGTGGACTGTTAGAAAAAAAACATTACGAACCTACGAAAATTGTCCTAATTTCGAAATGGCCGATGCTCAAGAAAGGCAGAATAAAGTGGAATCATTATGGAATAAAATGGAGGAAAAAACTAAACACTGTGTTAAGTATTTTGATGGCGAAACGTAGTTCGCGGGCACAGCTAGTGTTAAAATAAATACACTTGTCTCAGAAAGTAAATAAGTATTATCAATTCGCAAAGTTTAACGCTCTCTAACTCTCCCTGAAGAAATTGTACTAAGTAAATAACTCATCAATGCGAGTATACTGTCATACCTGATCATTTCTTTGTCCTTTATAAGATTCCTTTATAAGATAATAAGATTCAATAACAAATAATCATGCAAGATAATTCAATTATACTCATAAAATTTTAAAAAAACAAAATCTATCTTAAATTTTAATCACACTTATGGCCAATTTCACCAATTAATCTTGAAACCTTGTCTTAAGCTTAGAATACTTTTAGGTGGCATGCTGTCACATTCTTTTCATCTAAGACAAAAAGTGTCAGCATACTTCTAAGGAGATTCCTAAGCTAAGGTTGATGAAATTGGCCATACGAGTTTTAACCTTAGGTAGGCGAGACTGGGGACACTTGATCCCCCTTTTGTTTTTCAGCTCTAACTTTCTAAGTATCCGTTTTAAAAGATGTCGGTACTGAAATACGTGAAATTTATTTGCTTATAATTGCTGTAAGAGCCAAAGATATAAGTGTCTAAATTTAGTCGTTATTTGAGTACAAGCGAAAATAGTAATCGTATCAAGTGTCCCCCAATATACGCAAGACTTAATCCCCCCCGTCTGGATGACATATTAAGGGTCACATGATACTATTACTAACGAATTTTTTTTTAAACGTCGCCCCACACTAGGATTTTCTCCTGTGTCGTGGGTGCAGTTACAAACATAGAATATCACATGCACATACGCTCAGACCGGAACAAATTTCTGTAGGCCATACAAAACATTTGTCCCGTACGGGAATCGAACCCGCGACCCGTTGCGCAGTATGTGATCACTCGACCTCTGCGCTAAACGTGTCGTCAAAATTAAATAAAACATGTCTTTAAAACATAATAAACTTTTATTTATTGCATTCAAAATCACATATTTGACCTTAAATTTCTCCATACTCACTCTACATTCTAAATATGCAGCTAAATATACCAATATTTCGCTCGCACAGTCCCTTTTATTGACTATCATTGACTATGCTAAAAAGTGTTGCGTTGACCTTGCCGAGGAACTCCTCGACAAACTTGAGCGCCGTCAGGATCTCTCAATTAGATTTATTTTCAATCTTCGGAAGTATGACCATGTGTCGTATTTCAGTGCCAAACTTAACTGGCTTCCTATTCGAAAGCGTAGGGACTTGCGCGTTCTGACTCTGCTGTATACCATCAATTTCTATCCGAACTCCCCTTACTATCTGAAAGATTCATTCTCCTTTCGTATCTCCTCAAACAATCGATATATGCGCCCCGCTCACGACCTTATCCTGGAGATCCCCTCTATTCAACCCAATTCCTATCCCATTCCTTGTCTGTGCAGGCTGTCCGGTTGAGATTTAATATTCCTATTATTTTTTTATCCTATTTTATTTATATCTCCCCTTTTTTCACAATATCATATGTTATATGTTGTATTTGTTTAATTTAGTTTTGCACTTTTCTACTTTCCGCTTAAATTCCTTTCATTATATTCTTCTTTCTATGGTTTCCTGGAAGATATTACAGAACACTAATTATTGCATTAAACCGAGGACAAACGAAACAAAATTATAAGTTACGTTTAAGCTTCATTTAGGTGTTCTAACAAAACAATCAATATTAATAGGTACTTATAGGTAGTTGGAAATATTTGTGAGTGACGATAATTTGGAGTGTAGTCAATTTCATCAGTTGTAGCATAGATAACATCATCCACTGCCGATTAGTACTCTTTTTCGGACACTTTTTCTTGTTTTGTATACTCTGGACATGTTGGTAATCTGCAATTAATTTAATAAAAAGTTAGGGGACATTTGATCCACGAGGATCAAATCTCCCTTAATAAATTGTACCAAGTGTACATACCTTGAGCAGTTTTAAGTTAAAAACAAAAATATTTTCAAATATTAAATTACCACTTTTCTACGCAACAAAACGCTACTAACATAGATAATGACTCGTATTAAATTCATATACACTTAAAAAACCATATCTCAATAAATGTTGAATCAAAATAAAAACTTACAATCTTTCTGCAACAACAATCACTCGGTCGTCCGCCATTTACGAAAGTGTCAAATGTGTCAGTTTTATCAACTTTAGAAAGTAAGCGGGTACCATAGACAACCGATGTTGCCCCTATAAAACTAAATATTGCCCATACAATTTCTGTAAATCTTGTGTATGTACCTAGTCTCCCGTATAAGGATCAAGTATCCCCAGTTTCCCTATATACATATAATTTGTAGGAATATTTTCTGAGACTGTCCGTTTGGACACTTGATTAGAGAGACTAGAAAAGCATCGAGATTATTCGTTCCATTTTTGAAAATGACAAAGAACAATGGCCACTTTCCATACATTGGAAAACCTGAAAATGAAGTATCATGTCTAAAGATAAATTGTATGAAAACAAGTACCTCTATGGTAAAGAAATTATGTTGTAAAGACAGTTTCACGGAAATTCATTTTGAGGTTATAACTTGTATTTCGATTTATTTATTGATAAGTTGGAAGTATTTTTTGTGAGCAAAATGAATTAATATTAGTTTTTTGTGTACACAATTTCATACAAAAACAGTTACACATAAAATACTACTAATACCACCCATTTTATTGTTACACAGATTAATTGATAGATAATAAAAATAAAAATCCAGTGGGTAGTAAATAAATGTTTCTTTAATCATCATCATCTCTCAAGACAACTTCATCAAGTAATGCAGCTGAAGTACTACAGACATTTTCTTCATATCAAGCCCACGCTAGGTAGGTAACACTATAACATGGGCACAACAGCCTATGGTTCGGCGATCGACGACCAACCAAAACATCAGTATTCCAATATAGATAGTTATACTTTTCTGGACATGTGCCTTTAAAAGATAACGGGAGAGTAGGGTAGGATAAGTTCAGGGAAAAGTAGGGCTAAAACAGATATCACGGAAATAATCGCACAGTAAGTAGGATCACAAGTAGGTAGTATCACAACAAAACGCAAACACATGAAAAGAGCAGACAAGACAGTAATTTGACAGATCGGCTGACGCTGAATGTCACCGATAATACGTCAAAAACGTTCCGTTACTAGCATGTGAAATGTTGTTGTTGTATGTACATAAAGAAAGAATAATTTTCAAAAAATATATCAATTAGTTGAATTATTTTAAGCTAAGAGCAAAAAAGGTTTTGATATAATGTATAATATCATTAAGCTTTGCTCAATATTTCAACTTGATCGATAACAACTTTACTTCAAATAAACGTGAAACGGAACGTTTTTCAAAAAGTATGTCCACACCACAGACTAAATAGCGATCTAAGGAGAGAAAAATCACTATCCGGATTTAAAAGTATAGTTGTTAGCGGAATCGATACACTATAAAATCACTTTGATATTAAAATAAGTTTTATTTCTAGACATCACCAGGTCCAAAGTGGCCAATGTTCTTTACTTCTTACGTTTTCTACTTGGATACGAAGTTTCCTTGGAAACAGGCAAAAGTAAGAGTCGTGGTGCGTTGACTAGGCAAATAATCGTTGATTTGCATTTCATTCAAAAGTCTTAAAAACGTCACGCTATAGTTGACTATTATAAAAGACAGATCTATTAAAAATGTTATCAGACAGGCTTGACCTAAGAAAACATCGCCCAGAGAGGATATGCTAATCGTGCGTGTTGCTAGACAAGACCCGCATTTTAAGAGGCTATCGAGCAAAATCAGGCAAAACAATGTTCACGGTTTCGCCTTAGTTATCAATTATACTCCGGTAAATAACACAATAAACACATATTTGAAATCACAGAGAGTGTCAGAACAATATTGAGAAGCTAAATTTAAAACATACATAAACGTGTAATTATAAAAAATATTTAAATGAGAGCAATATTTGGAAAACCGTGTTTGGAATTAAATTGATTTTATGTACATTACTAAATAATTTAATTGTAGACTTATACTAAAATAAACTTAAATGTATGAACTACAACTCCACCGTTTCACATTTGTTAATTTTGCCTCAGTAAAACTATAATGATTTATTTTCTCTAATTCTCCATACGTTTTTACTATGGACGCGCGGGGCAGCTAGGCTAAATCAGTCGGTCGAGAGCGTTCAAGGAGAGGACACGCCGCTTTACGTCTCGTCCGCGCCAAATTATTCGATCGCGATCTTATACTCGTATATGCGTATAGGTACTCTGCCCGCGTGGCAATATTATGTAAGTATCTTTTTACTTTTTTTTGAGTAGCTATACTTTTTTTACATGCTTTTATTTAACTTGCAATGTAAGTATGTAAGTATGTAAATATGTAAGTATGTATGTTCGGGTGAAATCTTGCAACTCAATTTCGAAGCAGATATCTTTAACCGATTGAGCTGAAATTTTGTATAGGTACACGTTGAGTTTGGATGACAATGCATGGTTGACTATGTGACGTCATTCTAAAGCCAAGATGGCGGCATACCCAAGATGGCGGACCAATTATTTTTAATGCACCCCTACAATATGGGTATCAAATAAAAGGTCTTGCAAGGAGTAACTCGAAAAATAATGTGACGTCACTATTAATCCAATATGGCGGACTTCTAAAGCTTGAAAATCAATTTTGAAGTAGATATCTTTAACCGATGGAGGTGAAATTCTGTATACACACACAGTTTGGATAAAAATGCATGGTTAACTGTGTGACGTCATTCTAAATCCAAGATGGTGGCATACCCAAGATGGCGGACCAATTATTTTAAATGCACTCCTACAAATATGGGTACCAAATAAAAGGTTTTGCTAAGAATAACTTGAAAATTAAGTGGTGTCACTATTAATTCTTTATGGTGTACTTCTAAAGCCAAAAAATCAATTTTGAAGTAGATATCTTTAACCGATTGAGCTGAAATTCTGTATAGACGTTCCGGCAAACGACCCTGCAACTATGATGCGTTGAATGAGATGAACATACTGAGAAACGTGTCCAGTGATATCTAAAAAGTAAAAAAATACTTAAATTAAATGTAAAAAACCTTTTTAAAAACAAGCTTTTATTTAAATGCGCTAAAAAGAAAAAATAAACATTTACACTAAAACTTTTACTTATAACGTTATTTCACATTTGACACAAGTTATATGACATAAAAGCTTGTCGCGAAATTTACTTTTGTAGATCAACAAGTAAATTAAATAATTTTATACATTACAATTTTCAAACTAAGTAAATACGAGTCGGTACTTAAAAGTACTCTTTTAAGTACTTTTAAGTTACTACACACAAGTAAATCTCGCGACAAGCTTTTATGTCATATAAATTGCGTCAAATGTGAAATAACGTGTAATGCTTTTTCTTGCTAAATTGTAGTAATATAGGGAAATCTTAAAGTTGAAGGAAAAAAAAACAAACTTATTCCTTTAGTCCGATACAAAATGAAAAGCTTTATTCTGGTAGGTACATGGTTGTAATTCACTTATGCATAATGTTACTGAAGTTAACAAAATCCCTCAATGCAAAGCACTTAACTAAATTTTTATTTAATACAAGCCAAGGGCAGGATGGTTCAGGTTTGTTTGATCAATCTCGGCAGGTAAAAATCAGGTTCAAATTGGGTACAAAACTACAAAATGAGGGGCAATAAAGTACACGAACAAATAGTTATAGGTTTCCTTTTTTTTAAAAGAAATTAGTAGCCTTCCCCGGAGCGGTTGTTAGTGGGTCATACCTTCAATGCTAAGTTTCTGCGATCACGGGTCAGAGATATAATATTCCAATTTCTTAACTTATTCTCTGTTTCTAATATTATTTGTGTAATTCCACAGAATTCCTCCTTGATATTAGGTTATTAGGTAGGTTAGTTGCAGCGGAGCCCTACGGCCTCCGGGAACTGCCCTGGAGATTCATAGCACAGTGTTATGTTAAAAATATAATTAAATATGCCTATGATCTTGAGGTCAGTGGGTCTAACACTGAGTTCTGAAGGAATCCCAGTCAATACATTTGAACTTCATGTAATAAACATAGCAAATGAATTCTAAAACATAATTTTTAATAAATCGACAAATTGTCTTATTGGTTAGTTAATAAAAAGGACCTATGGAGGGGAGAGCACCAATTTTGTGTATAATTATTGCTATTAATAAAAAGAAAACAGCTTAATTTGTGAGTTCTTTGCCAAAGAAGGATGTGAAACTTAATATTGTGAAAATTTAGAATTTAACATGAAATTCGCAAGTGTTACTCAATATATGCCTTAATCCCACTAAGATGCCGTTTACTATCAAGGTTTTTTAATGAAATAGGGGATGAAAAAGGCGAATTTTGGAAATGTAATATGTTTGATTTAATAATCAATTTACCCACAAATAAAAATAAAATTAACAAAATCTGTTTTAAATCATGAAATATAATAAGTTAATTAGATACCTTAGTGTGGGCGGAGTATTATCTATTGATATAATTTATTTATTCAACTAATTCACCGAATCGCGCGCCGGCGATTATAAATATGATTGAGCTTTTACTCTTCAAGCTGAAAACAAAAATAACTCACTTTGTTAAATTCAGGGTGGCTTTTCGAATTAAATTCACACGGAAAACGAGAGAAATACCTACGAAATAAATATATAAAAACTTTATGATCTTCAAATCAATAACAAATTACTTCGATCGATGTCTCACAGACTAGTCATAACCTAGACGATAGACTAAACCAACGCTCCACTTGCGCGCAGATTTGCGTTTATGTGGAAGCGACGGAGCCGAGGTCCGTTTGCTGAATGTTAAGCGCCGTATTGGCGACGGAACCTCTCCTAAAACCAAATTCATTTCATAACACTCGTAAGACTCTTAACTTGCTTCAAGATGTGTCAAGTCAACATACGGATCTTTCGAAATTCTACAATACCTATGCAATAAGTATTTCCAGCTAAAGTTATGTTTAGTTGAAAAACAAAACGTAATGAAAAATTAACCTTAAACAAATTGTGAATGCTTTCCAAATTCTATTCGACGAAACTATAATTATATGATCTATAAGTTTAAGTGTATTTTATTAAAATATGTCTATAGAAATGATCAAAACAAACGGTCCAAATGTCAAATTCCGAATTTTGAGAAAATCAACCCACCTAAATGGAAGCACGGGATTTTGGGCGAAAAAAAAACTATCTTTGTAAATAAGGCCAGGATAAACGCGAGATTTATTTTGTTTATGCAAAAAGTGAATAATGACCAAAGATAATTGCAAATGTCACTGACGTGACGTGAAACGACGTTGACGTTGACACTTGACATTGATATTGTGAAATTAATTGACAAAGTTATTGTAATTATGATTTTAGTTGTGAAATTTGTGTTAAAACTACAGTGAAACCAAAGTGTTTTTGCAAAATTAGTGTTTTATGAAATTTTAAGAAAAAACAGTGTTACAAACGTTATAAGTAAAAGTTTTAGTGTAAATGTTTATTTTTTCTTTTTAGCGCATTTAAATAAAAGCTTGTTTTTATAAGGTTTTTTTTCGTATTATTTATTTTAAGGTACACTAACAATTTTGTTACTGTTGTAGTGCAATGGGAAAGCGAAAGGAAAAATATTACACAAAGAAATGTAGTACACTCTTCAGAAGAAAGAGGATACCTCATGAAAAGTTAGTATAAAAAAATGTGTTAATAAAAGTTTTTGCGACTGATACATAATAAGGGCCCTTAAACACGAGTAATTTTATGAAACCAGTAAAAATAAAAAATATTCTGCGCCATATGGTACCAATTTATATATTTATTATTGCAAAAAAATATTTTTTATACTCAAATTAAAGACAAAACCTGACTTTTTGATGGTATTAATGAATTATTGAATTTATAGGGTTTCTTCTGCAAATGAAGCTAGTAGTTATGAGGACAAAACTTCCAAAATTGATCTAGATATGCCCCCTAAAAATAACGAGGTGAGTTAACTCTGCATAAATCAAAATCATAAGAAATCATATGATTGATGATCTTGCTTTTATTTTAGGAATCAACTTTACGAATTGATTGTCCAGAGTTGATTTTAGAAAATAAAAACGTAGAAGAAGACGAAGACGAAATCATGATAGAGGGAAATAGAATAGTAGACTTTCAGTCTTACAAATAAAAATGAGTTATACCACATTTATTCCACCCTTATACTAGGTATAGTTATACTTAGTATAAAACGAGAATAACGCTAGAATATTTTTTGACAAATAAACGAGGTTTATCTTCGGTATAGCTATTCTTCCGATCTATCAAAATGCACAATATGGCAACAGCGCAATCAAAGAGAAATGTACAAAAAAGTAACATCTTATCTGTGAAAGCTGTCAGTTTTTCGACCGGGCGACCGTTTTGTTGATTGGTTTCATTTCTATATTAGTATATTTGGTGATACTTTCGTGTAAATAATTATATTAATTTGAATATAGTTAAATTTCGATAAAGAACTTTGATTTCTTTTTCAAAAATGCTGAATAAATCAATAAATAAATTTCGTCTCGGGCGGGGATCGAACCCGTGTCTCCAACGTACCGTATTGACGCTTTGACCACTTCGACCACCGAGCTCTTATCAGCTCCGACGAAATCCTTAACTGTATTGATCTCATTAATTTGGGGGAGGAGGGGTGGGGGGTGGAAATGGCTATGCTCGGAGTTCCTTTACGTGAACACATCAGTAATGATGAGATCCGTAAGAGACGCCGCGTTGGTAAGCCCCCCAAAAGGTGGACCGACGACCTGATGAAGGTCGCGGGAAGCCGCTGGATGCGGGAGGCGCAGGAGCGATCGGTGTGGAGATCCTTGGGGGACGGCTATGACCATCAGTGGGCGTCTCTTGGCTGAAACGATGATGATGATTAATCTCATTTGAACTTTGTTAATTTTTAACAGTGAATAAAGACTACTTTAGTGTATTCATTAACTATATTTAAATATTATAACCTCAAATGACCATAGCAAACAAGTACAAATCGAGTTATACTAGGTTTATACAAGGGTGCGGGCTGGCATAACTTCGGAATAACGTTTGTATCAATAGAAATGTCAATGTTATACTCAGTATAAGTTATTCTTGGTTTATTTGTAGACATTTTGCTTATTCTTAATTTATTCTCGAGTTTATCTTTATGCCACGTTTATTTGTAAGGCTGTTTATGTATATATTTAAACAACTTCAAGAAATAAGCAATCACAACTCTCCATTTGGTTGTAACCTGGGTTGTTTGAGGCTTGTAAAGGAGATAAAAAAATTAGACTTTGGTTATTTTGGCACATGAATAAACTACACCCCATCTTTCTACCACTCTGTGTTTTATAAGTTTTATACCTACTATAGTATAGTACGGTTACGATAATATTGTGGTTACAGAAACTGGAAGGTGTTTAAATATTCATTTACGCTACTTACGAGTATATTGTGCTAAAACGTATCTGTACAATTTTTATTTCATTACTGCCATCGTTAATAAGTAAATAAATTTCATTTGTATACAGAACTTCGCATTTTTAAAATTACAATAAAAACCAACCTATCTATAACACAACACATTTTCGTATTTATGACTTGCAGCGTTTCGCATTGAAATCCCGAGCCGTGCTGCCAGCCAGTCGGGCGGCCGGTCTGTGTGAGTTCCGCTACGCACACAATCAAGTCGCGCGCCGATATACCTAAATCTGTGCTATTTCAAACGCTCGATGCGCTCTTAAGTCTCTCTGGTCGAGATTAGAAATGAAGTTTTTTCATCCGATGACCCGAGAGCTAAATTGTTTGGGAGGGTTGCTCGAAAGGTATCGCTTCTTACCAAGCAACACGGAAAGAAACGATTTATTATTTGCGAAACAATATGTTAAAGTTAGAAAGTTAGTGTTAGAAAGATTGAAACTACGTACAATGGATCGATTTCAAAACAAAAACATCTTAGAAGATACAATGAGTACTGTGACGACCATTTGCCAGTAAATTGGATCTTTCATCATGACAGTTATAGTTGCCGGCACCTTAGTTGGCAAGAATGGGGGATATTATGCCCAATATTGGCGCAAATGGTGGACAATATGAATAATAATAATACTGGAATGTTATTGACCAGAATGGAAATAAAATGAAAATCAATAACCATTTTTGTTGCGAACGAGGGAACACACGCAAAATCACAAAATCGACGTCAAAATCCTGCCAAGTTAAGGAGCCGGCGACTACCGTAAAATAGGGTGAATAGAAAATCGGGGTGAATAGAAAAAAAATAAGGAAAGTTTTTTCAAGAACAATTACTCGTTCACGGATATAGGAAAACTACTAAATTATTATATTTTTAATATGTATAGTAACATTTTTTTTATATGGTAGCAACGCCGATTTGAAATGAAGTGTGTCAAAAGTGATTTTAGTAACGTTTTTCAAAGCACCAGTTGAGCTGTGTGATTTTGAGGTCTACAAACTTTGGGTTTTTAACGAAAAATACGTTTCTTACGGTGTTGAAAACACTTTCAATCGATCTGTGGTTCCTCTGGGATAAATTTTGTGCAAAAGTAAGTACCATTTTTATAATAGTTTTTTATTATAAACGTAAATAATGAATTGTGCCAATTTTTTGTATTTGAGATTAATAGACACGGGGAAAAGGCGAATAGACACGTAGTATGGAGTCAATATATACGGCATACGGGGCTAATAGAAACGGGAAGGGGTAAATAGAAACGAGAAAGGGGTCACTAGAAAAAATCCATTTAGGGTTACCACGCATGTTTAGTTCTAGTATATTTAAATTTAACTTCCATACATTCACATCCCGGATCTAATTCGAAACAAAGTAAGCACTCAAAGCACTCTAACACACAAGCATCGCTCAGGCGCCGAGCAAATTGTCTCAGTATGTTTCAACGTAAATAATTATTTTCTTTACCTACTTAGAGTAATATCAGACAAGTGAGTGTAGTGTTCCTACTTAGTGCGCCAAGGGTCGTGGATTTGATCTTCGCCCAGGACAATCCTTTATGTGAGGAACATTTCTGTTTGTTCTGTCTGGGTGTTTATATTTATCTATATATAAAAAATCTCATGTCACAGGGTTTGTCCGAGATAAGCTCCAAAACAACTTAACCGATTTTCGTGTTTGGCTAATTGTCCAATTTAAAAGAAAGGATTACCTTTTACCTCGATTATTGATTTTAATATTTATTATTGCGTTAAACTTTATAATGACAAAACGAGGATCGCGGGCACAGCTAGTTTATCTATATTAAAAATAACTTCGTTGGTACCGAAATCTCTAACAAAAGTGCTTAAGCTACGTACCATGGAATCGGATCAATGTTTGTGATGTTGTCTGACATTTCACTATATATAACAAGCTTTTATTTAACTTGTTAATTTGAAGTTTATGTTATAAATCATTCATGAATGTACCTGTTTGTTCAAACAATGTGGTTTTGTTTCAGGTACATCATCAACATGCCAAGAATCTATAAAGAAAATTTGCCAACCCTACACAATTTTTCTATTCACCTCTTATACCGTATTTAACCACCCCGGGTTCGAGGCGAATAGAAAATGCGTATATTTTTGAAATTTTTGCTAAAATACGAAGGGAAACTTAGTTAAGTTTGCTTTTGACAGGCTAAATAAACCTAGACTCATATGGTTATTATTATTCCCTAGCTGTAAGTAAATAAAAACATAGTTAAAATGTTATCTAAAGTTCAGAATTGTGTCTATTCACCCCATTTTACGGTACCCTTTTCTTTTTTTTTCTCGGGGGAAAATGCGTAACCGCACCGTACCCGCCGCTAGCTAGACGGCGAGCGTGTGTGAGGCTCTCCCGGCAGAGTGCCAGGCCTACCCACTAAAAGCCCCCGGTGCTCTCCCTGCCCATAAGGGCGCGCTAGGTAAGGTCCACACGACACTACCCTAAGGCCACACGGCCAACAATGTATTTTTTTCTTAAGGAACAGCGTATTTTCGTTTTAGCTAGCCTGTAAATAGTCCTGGGCGTGTATTATGATATCGTAATTTCAGGTAGTTTTCTGAATTGCTATCAGTGCCTTTCTATTACTCATTGTACAAAGAGAAAGAAATGGCATTATAGCAATTTAGAAAACTGCCTGAAAGTAAGACGTTATAATACAGCCGCAGGCTTTAGCCGGATAGAAAATCTGTGGTACCATACAAAAGTCTCAAAAATGCAATTCTAGTTAAAACGAAATAAACGAAGATTTTATTGAAGCATAATATGGAAATCAGTCATATGGATCATTAATATATCTATCTTCTATATTATAAATCTCGCGTTGCGATATTTGTCCGGGATAAACTTCGAAACTACTTGATTAACCAATTTTGATGAAACTTAGTTTAGGTACGCGTATAATTTGGTCCAACTTTAAAGATAGTTAGGGATAGTTTTTCTATGGATTAATTATTGACCTCAATATTTATTATTGCATTTAAATTGTTTGTAATTGTTTATTAGTCCCAGAAGTTTCAAAGAGATGGCGGTGTGAAGTAAAATAATCGAACACTTGGTTGAGTAACTTTCCAGTAGATAGCGTTGTGTTTTCAATTCCACGTTATATATGTTTATGATGACGACATGAATTATGTTTTAATTATATACTATATATTGTTGTGTATCGTTTTATATGAAAACGTTACTATAATTACTACGCCAAAATGTAACGTATGACCGGGTTAGCTAGTAAATTATAAGTCATTGGACCTTATTTTTCATGTTATTTGTGGTTTCATTTCCAGTTAAAAACTGTAACGGCAAATAATATTGTAGAATATTCAGAGGAAACACTAAGGAAAAGATATTTTAAGAAATAGGTATTTGTAAAATGTATTTCTGTTGCACTGTGCCCGAACAACCGAGCTGAGTACGATAGAGACATGGACTTAATAATCAAAACAGGACTGAGCTCCAACAAAAATGACGTATGCAAAAATACACCATATCACATACGCTTATGACTCCATTTAGGCCACCAACATGATAGAGGCAAAAACAAGCCGAGAGGGATAGCCAGAAGGGAGGCCGTTTGTCCCTTTCTGACATTGCCATTTGGAAGAAAAATCATCGAAATTAGTAGGTTAGTTTTTAAAGAGTAGTGCCCGGCGCTCTGCCGGGAGAGCCCCACACACACCCGCCGTCCAGCCAATGGCGGGTGTGTGTGAAAAAAAAGTTTCGTTTCTACAAACAAAGATAGCTATTTTTTAAAATTCACCTATTCAATTACTTTAAATATGGTAAACCATCAATTATTTATGGAAAGATGATTAAAAAAAAGGTTATTTAATTTAAATATTTCATATAAATAGGGTAGGCTCGAGGCCCTTGGTGGTGACGTGTATGAGCTGTGATGATGATGATGAATTTAAATATCCCAAAAAGTGACAATAGTAGTCTTTAAGGTTAGAGCACTGGCAAAAATAGTAGAAAATGGCGTTTGAGTGATTTTAACAATGACATTAGTACGTCATTTCGGGCTTTAATTTTTTGAATAGTTTTAGGGTGTCCATAATAGGGTAGTTGACTCATATCAAAATTTATTAAAATATTGTTTATTTCTAACAGTATTTGGCATAAGGTTCCACAATATACCGATTTTAATAAATAACAATGAATGATTGCTGTAAAATTTTAATTTGAAAATGCTAGAAATAATCTTTTTTTATCTCACGCCGTAAACGCTTTGATATCCTGTGGTCAGGGCCGTGACGTCAATCATATAGTAAACAAAGAAATGTCAAATTTGATTCAACAACTCGTCGATTTGCACTATTCTTTCCTAAAACTGGCAAAAAATCGTCCAAGTCTCCGTTATTATTTTTGTAAATATCGTAAATTATTTGTATTAATAGCAAAATCAACCATTGATGTTGGATTTGTGAGAGCAGATAGTACAAATCTTCCGAAAATAGACAGATTGATGGTCAGGAGATTCTTTGTGTATCGCTCTAAACAATATAAGTACAGTTTCAATACTGTTATAATGAAGAACGGTTACAAGTGTACTTGTCAAGATTGTCACGCGGCAGAAGAGAGTTGCAAACATGCATTTTTGGTGTGGTTGCACCATCACAGTGAGGAGCTATTTTGTACAGCAGTTGAATGCTATTGGATAGAATTCTATCTCTCAAAAGTCAAATAAACACTAAAAATATTTACTTCAAGAGAAATGTTGAAAAGAAAACATCAGGATCATGTGTCAAATACCAGTGTAGTACTGCAAGAATTTGTAAATGAACATAAAAAGAGAAAGATTGGCAGTTGTTCATTTGTCAAGCATGAAGAAAATTACTGGGAGGAAAAATATATATACATTCACAGACACAGATTGTGACATATTTCTTAAAAAATAAAAGACCTCTTCAATGAAGAAAGAATAAAGTGCATAGAAAACTAAACCACGAATCATCAATACAGAAGTGCTCTTTAGTTCGAGCTTCGTTATAAACAATAACAGCTTCCATGTGCTATAAAGTCAGCCAGTGCATAACACATGATGGTTCTTTTGTTGGGAAGATTTTTGGTAGGAAATCTTGCATTCATTATACCTACGAGTATAATGAAATGTGGATAAAAGTTGAAAGATGAAGATTTGGGTTGAAATTTGCAAAATGTGACCTCATTTCTGATTATACCCTGTAATAGTCTATTCAACAAACGGTATCCATAAAATTAGATTAATACAAAATTGTCATGCTCTTTTACTGAAGATAATGTTAATTATCAAAGACGGAAAACTGTGAACAGTATGCTTAACTCAAGTATAGATGCAGATGTTTTGTGCTAAAGCAAACAAAACTTATATACTTTTGTGTTGCTAGCAGTATGTCATTTTGAAAACACTCAAAAGGTGACAATATTAGCTATAATAGGTATTTGTTCTAACAATCTGAATGTCAAAAAACTTATTGATGAAATAGTGTCATTTTGGAAACTATACTACATTTTTCCTAAATTATATGAAAGTATTACTTCATAATAAATCACTTTACTATTATTTTGACTTTTATTACCTGTGACCTTAAGGCAATATATACAAATTAATAAATTTGATCTAACTCTATTCAACCTATTTGTACTTTTGGAACATATACTATATTTGAGTAACAATGATAAAAATGAGCAACAAACCTATAAAATATTATAAAACTTTTAAGGTGTAACAGAAAAATAAAACACATGCATTTCAAATTAAAATATTTTGATTCAACTTAAACCTTTACAAGTCATCATTGTCAAATAAACATAGAACATTTTTTTTGTGAAGAACATAATGACTAATGTAGTACAAAAATTTATTATGTCATTTTTAGATGTTAGTTATGTATAAAGTAAAGAAAAAAATTTCTTTATATTATTTATTTAATAAGAAGGGTCTTGTAAATTAAGAAGAGCACAGGCTGACAACACAGTAAACACATTTAATATATTTGTATACGGCTTTAAAATGGATAACTTGCATATTCTTGCGTAAGCTGTTCTGAAATTTACCAGCCATGGTGGCTAGCAGGTTTAATCAGTGAAGATATAACATCTTTCAGTTTTACCAAACTGGACCTATTTACTTCTATCGTGCTTTGGTATATGAATACTTGAGTTATTTTGTTTACATAATGTTGTTCTAATTGACGGGTCACATTTTGATGTTGTGGCTGAGCATGCACTGCTTTGTATTATGTTGCACAACTTTTACTGCCTTATCAATCTCGTTGTCAAGAGGAGAACAGGTTAGTACACAATAGTTCTCATTAAGTAACCACTGAAAGCAACAAATTTTAATTAGGTACTCAGTAAATTCAAGTAAATTTGTTTAGATAAATATATTCATTTTAAAAACTTTGATATTTTTGTTTGTATTACATACTTTTTAATTAATATTCAATTACATCATTATTCAATTGGACATAAGTACATATTCTTTTCCTTGAAACATCATCTAGTGTCAGTGTATAACTTAGATTAAATCAAAAAGGCGTAAATGGTCAAGTTTTCTCTCAGTTTTCTGGTCAAGTTAAAATTTGGTTGGTCGGCTGCAGTCAGTTTTCATTCTAACTGAAAGATAAAAATTTTATTAATTTACATACAGATTTGATTTTACATACAACCTAAAAACTTCTATTTTGTTTAAGTTGAAACTGAAGTACCTACACAGATTGAGTTATTCAGTTATAGTACTTACATTAATGTGATTTTCGCAAAAATACATTTGAGTTTCAGTAGATAGGTAGTTACAGGATTTCTTTAAGCGAGTGTTAACCAAATATTTCGCATGTCTATATCACTGGGTACGTCTAATCCACAGATTTCCTGGAGTCTTTGAAGAGGTATTTCTATATTACTGTTCTATTGTCCCGTTCCATATACAGTTTTACTATATTTTGTGATATTTAATAGAAAGCATTGTTTTTGTGAGGTTATTTCGCCCCCGTGCTTTGTTTACTATAAGACTGACGTCATTGCCACAGATAATGAACAGACTATCATGGCTGACCGTGTTTTCGGTCCAAAATTGAAAATCTTAATTTAAAATAGATTTTTTGCACTTTTTAGCCATCGAAAAAAATAATATTCATGTGCTATTGTCTAATACAACAATTATGAACATTTTAAGCCCTACTTTAAAAAAGGGTCAACTAGCCTATTAAGTTCTTTTAGTGAAAGTTATGCATTTACAGTTCCAGTAAGTAAGTATACCAAAAAATGGTTTAGGCAAATGTGGCTAAAAGTAATTCCAGCGAATGTGACGAAAATGTGCATGCAGTTAATATTTCAAATAAGAGGACTTTACAGAAGCAATATTTCGAAGAGCTTTATAAGCGAATGCGATATCTTTAATCTTTCCCTCTTTGATAAGAATGTGTAAGTTTTAATTCCTCTAAAAAGTAAAACGTCTCAAATGAATGTCTTACGCCCGCCTAGCATGACCACCGAAACACGATATTATGATAAAACGGTATATCAATATAAACTGTTAAAAAAGTTGGATTTTTTAAGTTATCTTCAAGTTCTGAGTATGTTTTGGATATTGGTTTTATTATTATGGACATAATTTTTTTTTGTTAATATATTAATGTTGGTAAAATTTAAAGGTAGCCAGTGGTGTCGATTCAGACACACAACTTAATTTAATTAAACTAATTTGACAGGTTTAAAACTATCGCCATCTTTCTTTTTTTCTAAAGGATTAAAAGTGACGACTTTTTTTTAGACCTGTCAAATTAGTTTAGTTAAATTATGTTGTGTGTCTGAATCGACACCATTAAACTAATTTGACAATTTAATTTAATTGACAACTTAATTTAATTAAACTAACTTAATTTAATTAAACTAATTTGACAGGTTTAAAACTATCGCCATCTTTCTTTTTTTCTAAAGGATTAAAAGTGACGACTTTTTTTTAGACCTGTCAAATTAGTTTAGTTAAATTATGTTGTGTGTCTGAATCGACACCATTATTCCAATATATTTTGACAGTTGATGTCGATTTATCGTTTTATCATATCGTGTTTCGCTGTTCATGCTACGGGGGCAAGGCATATTAACTAAACTGTAAATCGTATTTAGATCAAAATATATACCAAACAAAATACCTAAAAAATAATAATTTATAAATAGGAATTCATCTATAGTTCATAATTTGCACCAATCAAAATGCCACTGCATTAATTCTATGCAGTATATTTTTTATTTTCAATTACGTGGAACTTCTTGGTTTTATGTCTACTTCGTTAGTGCTGTCCACTTACATTTAAGTATATTGAAAAAATTAATGACAGTGTCATTATCATGTCAGGAGTTGGGGTTATTACAAGGTATGCATTTTATATCCTAATCAATATAAGGTTTAGGTAAAATGCTGCAAAGTAGTGTAGTAGGCATGCTGTCTGTGCCACCCTAGAGAAGACGCTTTTCGACAATCGCTAACGCAATCGCTTGAAGGAAAATGTCTGCGATTATACATAAGCTGTCACTTAGCTTTCGAGCGCAATTGTCAAATCTCATACATTGTCCATTTAACGATTGCGTTAGCGATTATCGAAAGGCATCTTGTCTAGGGGGTCTGATCAGAAAGCAATTTTTCCTGTAGTGGATACAGGAAAATTTGACGGACCAATTGTTTTAGGAGTAAGGATTTTTTTTCATGCAGTTCATCTCTCTGTAAGAACCACTTTAATAGTACATTACGACGACAATGACGTATAACATCAGTATTGTACAACGTTTTTCAACTCACTTGTGATGAAAAATACCTAATAAACTGATTTGTTTTATTAAATAATACAAATCATTGCTAGTTTGTAAATAAACTAAATAATGGTATGAAAAATTATCAGAAAATCATTAGAAAAATCATGTAGTTCGTCGATGTCTTTTTGTAACCTCTTTCGGTGAGCATGAGAGAGAATTGTAAGCACCATCAGGTCGTGGGTTAATATTTTATAATATTATACAAGGGCCTACCTGGAGAAGTGTATGGGTATATTTTTAAATGGCGCCTCCATACAAATGCAAGCAGACTTCAGGGACTGGAAATGACTTAATAAAGCACACAGTTGAATTAGTTCATGCAATTTATTATTTTTACATTTACGTATTAAAGAAATATGAGGCTTATTTTTACATGTGGTGAATACATTTGTGTGGGAGTTTACTCCTCTCGGCACACTACCATCAAAATTAACATATAAATGAAGCAGGTGGATACAAAATTACATCAGCGAACCATCTTCCTTGCTCACACCCGGTGACTTTTAAGAGCTGGTGACTGCTCCTTGCCTCGTGAATTATATGTCCTCAAGTGGATAAAAAAAATCATGGCACGTTACCTAGACACGTCCGAGAGTAAGCTTCTCACGAGGGTCCGCTTCACTCAAAAAAAGTTATGGATACGTTTACACAGGCCCTCCAGTATGTATCAGTCCATTTGCATATTAATTGAAATAATAAGTTAGGAAATGGTACGAAAAAGAATTACTAAGGCAAAAAACCCATGTTCTTCATGGGTTTTATAAACAGAAATTAAGAATTAAAGTAGTCCATCTCATGATGGGTTTGGATAAAAATATTAAGGTCAGCTCATATCGAGCGACTGCTCTTCCACGCTTCAGAACGGGGAAAGGGCCAGATTTAATCGACCTTATCCTGATATTGACAAGTGACAACGTCAAAGCGAAACAACGGGGGTCAACCAAGGAATTGGGCCGCAATTCATGCACCGTTAATACTATCGATACACAGAACAAAAATACTATTACCGCTGCACTAGCTCCACGGATGATCAAAACACAATAATATCCTATCCACAGACTCTCAACATTAGTCAAAGTAGATGTTCACTCAAAGAAAACAAATTGAATGTTTTGTCCACTTGAGAATAGAATTATTATTAACTAAGTAACAAAGGAAATATTAACATAAAATTGGATATAATCCAGTTGCAATTATCTTGGTCCACTTAAAATGTTCATATCAAGACGAAACAAGGGGAAGGCTGTATGGAGCTCCCTTTGCACGCTCATAGAATTAAAAATTTTCTAGAAAAAGCTACATCAGATGTTAGATCACTTAGATCTGTCATAACAATGATGAATGTTATTTGGGTTAAATGTTTTTTTGTTCAGAATTAAAGAAAATTATTAAAGTGAAATTAAGAATAGGCTAGTTGACCCTTTTTTAAAGTAGGGCTTAAAATGTTCATAATTGTTGTATTAGACCATAGCACATGAATATTATTTTTTTCGATGGCTAAAAAGTGCAAAAAATCTATTTTAAATTAAGATTTTCAATTTTGGACCGAAAACACGGTCAGCCATGATAGTCTGTTCATTATCTGTGGCAATGACGTCAGTCTTATAGTAAACAAAGCACGGGGGCGAAATAACCTCACAAAAACAATGCTTTCTATTAAATATCACAAAATATAGTAAAACTGTATATGGAACGGGACAATAGAACAGGAATATACAATTACCTCTTCAAAGACTCCAGGAAATCTGTGGATTAGACGTACCCAGTGATATAGACATGCGAACTATTTGGTTAACACTCGCTTAAAGAAATCCTGTAACTATCTACTGAAACTCAAATGTATTTTTGCGAAAATCACATTAATGGAAGTACTATAACTGAATAACTCAATCTATGTAGGTACTTCAGTTTCAACTTAAACAAAATAGAAGTTTTTAGGTTGTATGTAAAATCGTTAATTAAATTTTTATCTTTCAGTTAGAATGAAAACTGACTGCAGCCGACTAACCAAATTTGAACTTGACCAGAAAACTGAGAGAAAACTTGACCATTCACGCCTTTTTGATTTAATCTAAGTTATACACTGACACTAGATGATGTTTCAAAGAAAAGAATATGTACTTATGTCCAATTGAATAATTATGTAATTGAATATTGATTAAAAAGTATGTAATACAAACAAAAATATCAAAGTTTCATAATGAATATATTTATCTAAACAACTTTTACTTGAATTTATTGAGTACCTAATTAAAATTTGTTGCTTTCAGAGGTTACGTAAAGAGAACAATTGTGTACTACTCTGTTCTCCTCTTGACAACGAGATTGATAAGGCAGTAAAAGTTGTGCAACATAATACAAAGCAGTGCATGCTCAGCCACAACATCAAAATGTGACCCGTCAACTAGAACAACATTATGTCAACAAAATAACTCAAGTATTCATATACCAAAGCACCATAGAAGTAAATAGGTCCAGTTTGGTAAAACTGAAAGGTTATATCTTCACTGATTAAACCTACTGGACACCATGGCTGGTAAATTTCAGAACAGCTTACGCAAGAATATGCAAGTTATTCATTTTAAAGCCGTATACAAATATATTAAATGTGATTGCTGTGTTGTCAGCCTGTGCTCTTCCTAATTTACAAGACCCTTCTTATTAAATAAATAATACAAAGAAATTTTTTTTCTTTACTTTATACATAACTAACATCTAAAGATGACATAATAAATTTTTGTACTACATTAGTCATTATGTTCTTTACTAAAAAAATGTTCTATGTTTATTTGACAATAATGACTTGTAAAGGTTTAAGTTGAATCAAAATATTTTAATTTGAAATACATGTGTTTTATTTTTCCGTTACACCTTAAAAGATTTATAATATTTTATAGGCTTGTTGCTCATATTTATCATTGTTACTCAAATATATATGTTCCAAAAGTACAAATAGGTTGAATAGAGTTAGATCAAATTTATTAATTTGTATATATTGCCTTAAGGTCACAGGTAATAAAAGTCAAAATAATAGTAAAGTGATTTATTATGAAGTAATACTTTCATATAATTTAGGAAAAATGTAGTATAGTTTCCAAAATGACACTATTTGATCAATAAGTTTTTTGACATTCAGATTGTTAGAACAAATACCTATTATAGCTAATATTGTCACCTTTTGAGTGTTTTCAAAATGACATACTGCTAGCAACACAAAAGTATATAAGTTTTGTTTGCTTTAGCACAAAACATCTGCATCTAAACTTGAGTTAAGCATACTGTTCACAGTTTTCCGTCTTTGATAATTAACATTATCTTCAGTAAAAGAGCATGACAATTTTGTATTAATCTAATTTTATGGATACCGTTTGTTGAATAGACTATTACAGGGTATAATCAGAAATGAGGTCACATTTTGCAAATTTCAACCCAAATCTTCATCTTTCAACTTTTATCCACATTTCATTATACTCGTAGGTATAATGAATGCAAGATTTCCTACCAAAAATCTTCCCAACAAAAGAACCATCATGTGTTATGCACTGGCTGACTTTATAGCACATGGAAGCTGTTATTGTTTATAACGAAGCTCGAACTAAAGAGCACTTCTGTATTGATGATTCGTGGTTTAGTTTTCTATGCACTTTATTCTTTCTTCATTGAAGAGGTCTTTTATTTTTTAAGAAATATGTCACAATCTGTGTCTGTGAATGTATATATATTTTTCCTCCCAGTAATTTTCTTCATGCTTGACAAATGAACAACTGCCAATCTTTCTCTTTTTATGTTCATTTACAAATTCTTGCAGTACTACACTGGTATTTGACACATGATCCTGATGTTTTCTTTTCAACATTTCTCTTGAAGTAAATATTTTTAGTGTTTATTTGACTTTTGAGAGATAGAATTCTATCCAATAGCATTCAACTGCTGTACAAAATAGCTCCTCACTGTGATGGTGCAACCACACCAAAAATGCATGTTTGCAACTCTCTTCTGCCGCGTGACAATCTTGACAAGTACACTTGTAACCGTTCTTCATTATAACAGTATTGAAACTGTACTTATATTGTTTAGAGCGATACACAAAGAATCTCCTGACCATCAATCTGTCTATTTTCGGAAGATTTGTACTATCTGCTCTCACAAATCCAACATCAATGGTTGATTTTGCTATTAATACAAATAATTTACGATATTTACAAATATAATAACGGAGACTTGGACGATTTTTTGCCAGTTTTAGGAAAGAATAGTGCAAATCGACGAGTTGTTGAATCAAATTTGACATTTCTTTGTTTACTATATGATTGACGTCACGGCCCTGACCACAGGATATCAAAGCGTTTACGGCGTGAGATAAAAAAAGATTATTTCTAGCATTTTCAAATTAAAATTTTACAGCAATCATTCATTGTTATTTATTAAAATCGGTATATTGTGGAACCTTATGCCAAATACTGTTAGAAATAAACAATATTTTAATAAATTTTGATATGAGTCAACTACCCTATTTGTGCTTACTAGCTAGTATTGAAAAAAAAGTGTTACATTTTATATTTAAATTGCTATTTTATATTGCTATATGATTATTATCGCGGTGAACTGTCAAAAAACAATAGGTTTTCATCTTATTTTGACAGTTCACCGCGATAAATCGCTTTATCATATCGTGTTTTTATAGTCGTGCTAGGGAGGCAGGCGTGTTTTATGAGCTGCTTTATGTATCTAAAACCGCTTTAATTAGATCCACTTAACAAACAGGTATTTTGAAGATAGTTACAGAAATAATTGATAGGTTCTTATTATTAATTTATTTTTGGTTCTTTCAAAAGACAAAAAGAATATTTGTAGATAAGTAAAGTATGATTTTGCATATCAAAGTATTTATATTTAAAAACTAAAATAATAAATTATTTATCTAAAACATACATATTTTTGTTATTATTTGTTTGTCATATCGATTTTCATCCTAATATTGAAGTTGAACAATTGAAGTATGACTTCAATTGTTCTTTTCAATACGAGGAAATTATGGACCCTATAAAAAAGGGACAAACGGCTTCTCTTCTGGCTATCCCTCTCGGCTCGTTTTTCGGGCCAGAGAACTCAGTCCTGTTTTGATTATTAAGTCCATGGATAGAGAAGACTGCAGCTCGAAATTCAAAAATAAAAAAAATCAAAATTCTAAATCTTTATTCAACATACAGGCACTTATTGACGTCAAAACAAAGCAAAACATTCTAATTTAAAAGAAACATATTAACCTTGTATGTGCATACATCCTGAATATATAATCAAGATGTCTGCAAATATAAGTAGGAATGAAAAAAAAGTTGACTCTACACTCACACTTGGACCAAATATGCATATAAAAGAACAGAAAATAGACGTTTCGTAGTGGGGAGTACGAAAAATCTATTACAGGGGTGTTTTCTCTCCTAATTAAATTAGGTACTCTATTATTACAAAACAAAAGGAAGACTTTGACTGTCTTTCTATGTGTTGCTTTTTTCATGCTATCTCGTAAAAGTTTGCTCAATATTTGAATACAACACAAAATCTGGCTAATATTTAAGGTATTTGAGAATCTAAATCTCTTGTAATAATTAACATAGGACCACTCTTATAGTGGCCATAGATTAAAAAAAATAGAGCAACTATTGCCATTCTCCTGGAAAGGAACGTAGGACAATACGTTTGTATGGAAAATCGACCGGTATGATTTCCCCTTTCGAAATTTTTAGAATTATAAGTCCACCACTGTAAATAAAAAATCTTATGAAAATAGATTTTTTGTATGTTTGTCCTTCTTGAATTCTTTTCTAAAACATTCACCTGGGTGATATTACCCAGGTGCTCAAAGTGGAATAATCTTTCTAGTTTGTAAGGAAGTTTGAACTTAAATGAGTTAAGTCTTTTCTGGCTAAAAATGAAATATTATCATGCCAGAGACTGCTAGTAATAAGTTATTATCGCCTCTTGTATTATTTGTTTATGTTTTTTTTATCTTTATTTGCCATACAAAAAGGTGGACTTAATGCCATAGCCAACTTATGAGATGGAGAGAGCAGCCCCGTAGCATGACTACCGAAATACGATATGATAAGGCGAATAAAACATATTGTTGTTATTATTATTATCATTTCAGATATGAAAGAAATGAATCAACGAATACAAAACATAATAATATCCTAATACCGAATCTTAGATGAGCTCTATAAACTTTTGCCTTTCCCACCTTTTTGGGATTGAACTCGGAACCTCGTGACTAACAGTCGCACTTTCAACTTCTGAGCTACGCCGTAATCATTTGGTGATACGCAAAAAATACACTTGTTAAAAGAATATAACAGGCAAAATATATTCATGTTTCATCATTAATTTGCCGACTTTTCAAATAAAATTTCAAATTTCACAGTTATTGTTGTGCTTTTCATTAAATTTTTCTCTAGCGCGTCGTAAAACTAAAATGTACTAAAGTTTTCACGACCTCTCCGCTAACACCCGTACTTGTTTGATACAAACTGAATTATAACTGGTTTCTGGGTATAGTTTTCGTGTTATGTGGAAATGAACTGAAGCTAGGCACGTCTCGTTCAATGCCTGTCTAATGAGTTTTGGAGTTGTTTTTATATGATGGTCTTGTTTTTCCCCGTATACGCAATAAGTGATTGACAGCGCGAAGGCTTCGTTGAGGACCAGCGTGCGGACTAGCACGTCCCGCTGGGAGAGGTCGCCATGCTAGGCACTTTTAAACAATGACATCAACTTTACTAAGCGATGATAAAACATTTTTTCTGTTCTTAAGCATGCTAATATTTTATCATTTTTTTTCAAGCACACAAATACGTCATTAAATAAACTAGTTGGCTAGTTAAATAAACTTCGACTGTCGAGAGGTATCTTAATCTAGTTCTAACATGAAACCTGCATCGAACATTCTCGCAGTCCTCAGCGGATTCGGACGTGAGATTTTAATGTAACAATATACATAGTAATAATAATGTTATAATGTAGCTGAATGGTTGACATTGTAGTACCTACTGATGTAGAAGTTTGGTGAATAACAGAAACTTGAAGTTTCTGTTGTTCGCCAAACTTTTACCAGCAATTACGACCGGGTGTCATCGGTGGCGCTGTAAACTTGGCACTGGCCTTCTAATCGGGAGGTCCGGAGTTCGATCCTGCCATATACCAATGTGATTTTCGTTTTTCGAATTTCATGTGTACATGTATCCGATGTTCCTACGGTGAAGGAAAACAACGCGAGGCAAACCTGCAGAGTACATCTGCGAAGAAATTCAAAGGTGTATGCGAAGTCGACCAATCCGCACTGTGCCAGGGTGGTTGACTAAAGCCTAAACAGTTAAACACCCTGACTTAGGGTAGGCTCTAGCCCCTCAGTGGGGACGTACTATATGAGCAGTGATACTGCTAGGTGCTTTCTAATGGCAAACTTTTTCGTGTTAGTGGGGGGGGGGGGGGGGGGGGAATTTTTCAGTACTAGAAAAATGGTTCTCTGGAGTGTAGCGTCAATGACATGCCAACGATAATCAACGATGATGAGGTTGGTCGTTAGAATCTTTATTTGCAAGAATATGGTAAAGACAGGTTCTTACAGTTCAAAATGTCAAAGATGCTCATGTTTGTCATTCTTATTAGTAGACGCTCCGCACTAGAAACGACCTTCACCCATCTGTTTATTGGATGAAAAGTATTTTATATCAAATTAAATATATTTGAAAATATATCTCGAGTGGGTTGTCTAAAAATTCCTGGCCAGACTATGATAAATTAATAATTTAAAAAAGTCTTTTTAATAAATATTGCACTCATGAGTTAAACGAATAAATTTAATACCAACCGAAATTATGAAGCTTATAGAATATACAAACGTTGGGTTGTCTTTTTTTTCTGGCGTTACTACTGAGTTGCCAGGATTAAGCAGGTAAATCGATAATAGTTATTTTCGCCTTTTTGTTTAATACATAAATATATCAATATGAGCGCAATTTAATTGCTAATACGATGATATAAAATACTTTTCATCCAATAAACAGATGGGTGAAGGTCGTTTCTAGATCGGATCTTAGACTATATCCCAAGCAATAGCAATAGTAACATTTTCAAGAAATCAAACTTACGGCAATATCAATAACAATGATAGTCAATAATAAAAAGTTGGTTTTAAACTGTTCAGATAAGTACAACACTGTAATACCTTTAACCAACAATGTGTCCAATAATGCCTTTTTAAATTTTAAGAATGAGAGTTTTGTGATTTCCGTCGGTATAGTTTATTGAAGATTCTGATCGCCATACAATAGGAATTTTTAGAAACGATCTTAGTAATTTTCCAAACCTGTGGAAGACGCCCTGCTTTATATCGCCTCTCGGTAGTCTAAAAGATGTAGCTATTTATATGGCCAAGGGTCTATGGTTATACCTAAACTTACATCGTTAATTTTCAAAATCACCCCGGTTTCAGTAAAAATACGTAAGCTTAAAAATATATAACAAGAATATACTTATAAGTAGCGGCTCTAAAAGCCATTAGCTCGAGCCAAATAAAGTCGAAGCTGGTAGAGGACTGCCTCACCCGCCTGAATGCTATAGGCCAAAAGAACAAAATTGTTTTAAGATGGGTTCCTGGGCATTCTGATGTTATTGGCAACGAAAAGGCCGATGAACTCGCTAAAACTGGAACTATAGAACCACAAATAGGGCCGGAACCTTTTTGTAGGATTTCAAAGAACCAGGTACACAATTTTCTAAATGAACAACTTCTTAGAAACTCACTCGAACTCTGGAAATCTACTCCAGGGCAAGAACACGCGAAAGCATTAATACAAGGCTACTCGCGTAAACTAACCGACGAGCTCCTGCAGCTTAACAGGAAAAACATCAGTGCAGTCGTAAGAACCTTAACTGGACATTGCGGCCTGAATAGACACATGTTCAACCTCAAGGTTAAGGTCAACGACATCTGCAGATTCTGCAATCAGGAGCGTGAAACTCCTAAACACCTTCTGTGCGACTGCAGCCCACTGATTCATCGGCGTAGCCTTCATCTGGGAAGACACATCATAAGACCAGATGAAATACAAACTCTCTCAACCCAAAAAATCCTCAGTTTCATAGAGGGTTTGGGCTTGAAGGAGATACTCTCACGGTGCTATAATTCACAATAAATCTTTTAGTTCGAGGTGAAAAGGCCGACAAGGCGAAAGCCCGTACAACAACAATAATAATAATATAGGTAAAGCAGCTGTGAGTAAGCTACGATACCTTTTTGTTTCCCGATGTTTCTACCTAATTTATTAACATGATAATGTACACAAATCTATGAAGTTTCAAAAGAGTTTCAAGAATTTACAAAAAATAAAACCGACTTCAAAAACTCATAAGTAAATAACATTATAAGAATACATTTAATAGCACAAGTTTAATATTGAAGTTGGTGCCAAATTTTAACTAATCTTTCCAGGTGATCATTGCTTGGCACCGAATTCAGTATAAAACTGTGATGTTGAATGTACGAGTATATATTATTAAAATGACTTTTTGGTGTTTTTCAAGTCGGTTTCATTTTTGTAAAAAAAATATTCAATCTATTTAGTACGAGTATATTCAATACTACTGAAGTATTAGAATTTGAGCCATGGCAAACACTAGAATAACAATTACACTATTCAATTTCTAGAAATTTTAAATAGGAACGTTTTAATTAGAGAGTCGAAAAAGAGTGATCACACTACACTAAATTGAATCCTAAATTGGACTGCAGTGTTGCCATGTTAGTGGATTTTCCACTAGTTTTGGTGTTTTGGAACCCCTAGTTGGTGGGGAAAATTCGTTTCTGGTGGCTATGGTTTTTCTTGGGCATCAAAGGTAAAAAATATAAACATATGAACCTCATCTAATGATCCTACTACTTACTAGTCTGTCATTCCGAAATGTTATTCGGAGATTCCGCCTAATACGAGTTATTAGGAACGGACGATTATTTTCTTAAAAATTAATGTTTTTTGAAATAAAAACTTCCCAACAATGCATACTACATGTGTGTTTACACATTAATTTTTATGTATAAAAAGAGAATTTTTGTGAGTAAATCTTTTTTTTTTTAAGTTTTTACCTGGTTAAGCACTCAACTTCGGCGTTAGAATGGTCAGGAAATAATGGAAAATAATGAAATTCAACAAGGAATTGTAATATAAGAATAGAATAGTTTCTGCATAAAAATCCTAGAAATGAGTTTTTATGTTTAAGAATGGAGCCAAAAAAGAGCAATGGAGCTAAATACGTTATTTTAGAACTAACACATTGTTAAAAGATTCAAATTCAAAAATCTTTATTCAATATAGGCCACAGGCACTTGTTGACGTCAAAACAAAGCAAAACATTCTAATTTAAAGAAAACATAAATTAACCTTGTATGTGCATACATCCTAAATATACTCAAGATGTCTGCAAATACAAGTAGGAATGAAAAAAAAAGGTTATTCTGAAGATGAATTTAGGAAGATGAATTTAGCTCTAAAGAGCTAAGTTGGCAACACTGTATCTGTAAATTGTAGACAATTTAGGAAGTAGAGCAATTGGAACCCTCCTTGCTTCCTAAATTGTATCCAATCTGTTCTAGCTGCGATTACGAGTACACCTTCCTGTTTCCTAATTACTACAAATTGAATAGTGTATTAGCTCTTAAACAGTATTAAAATAATTATCTCCGAACTCCTAACCTATCAGAAAACTTTCGTCATCAACTCAGTAACATGACATGATGACTACCAGATGCAAATACCTGAATATCTTCAGCAAAAACATGAACGTTGGACGTGCCGATGAAATTTAAGGGTTTCTTCGATTTTCATGAAATCCCATCATCAGATCATGACATGGTGACAATGGGAATACCTCGGTAGAATACTCTTTCGATTAAAAAAATATTTTGGAAATCGGCCCACAAACGGCGGCGTGAACATTTTTCGAAGTCGGTTAAAAGGACATTTGTTTTTGTCTATCCTTTTTATACTGCACTAGTGGGCCCGGCAGACGTTGACTTGCCTGCCCAATTACAGCGCTACCTACCGGTTCTAACTGTACGTTTAAACCTTCCTTGGACCTATTCAAACACACGCAAAAAATTACGTAAGAGTCGGTCGAGCCATTGAAGAGTTTTTGCGAGACTACCACACAGCGTTTCATTTATATATATATAAGAAGATGATTATATAACAAGGGATTGTAATTAATATGCAATTTTTAAAAAATAATTTTAGGCTTTTAGTTTTCTTTTTTAATATAAACTCATGCAAGAAACAAATGGGACGTCTTCACGTTTTGCCTTTAATTTAGATTAGAAAAAGATTTCATTTCCAATCTTATCGAATGATGATGTTAGCTGGGGGGTTTTTTGTAGTGTAGACTGTAAAAACTAGTACAATATACATGACTCTCAGATGAAATTTATATATTGCTAGTGAGCAAAACAAATACCCTTAATAGGTACTCGTATTAAATAATTGAATACCATTATAAACCAGGCCCATTATTTTGTTATTTAGGATTCGACAAGCAAAAATCAAATAATCCGATAAAGTCACTCAAATATGTCCCTATTATAAAAGAAAGCAACAGAGGTAGTTTGTTGTAGAACCTTTGTGCATTGGTTCTACCTTCAATGTAACAGTTATCGTATTAAAAGCTTTAATCTTAAAATCAATTATATGTGGCATTGTAAGGCGTTAATAACTTTTGTAGCAAACTCGGCAGATGTAGCCACTGTTTTTAGGCGTTTATTCGTTTATTTAGATTTAGGTACATTAACATCATATGCATATATTTAACACAATTACACAACTTTAGGGCACTTTATTTCATACACATAACAAATTTTAAATATACACGGCATTTACCATTAGGTTGTTATCATAACTACTCGTACTTACATGAAAATTTACAGAAAGAAACAGGAGGTATTATTAAAATCAAGTAAGTAAACCTGAATCTCTACTCAAGCAATGAATTTGAAATTCAATATTTATTTTCTTATTTTACATAACGTACGTAGTACGTGGTGTTATTTTGAACGCATTAAATAATAGTACATTGTTACCCTAGGGGTGAAAGTAACTTATTTAGTCCCGAGACGGTGTTTGGCGCCCGAGCGTAGCGAGGGCACCAATAGTTCGAGGGACTAAATAAGTCTTTAACCCGAGGTAAACACTGTGGTTTTCATTACGAATACAAGGAAAGTAAAAATAAACAATGAATTAGCTAAGGAAAAAACGTGTAAATTTTATATTATATTAATCAACAACTTCTGCTTTAGCCCGCTTTTTCTTATAAAATCAGGCGTTAACCCCATACCTAAATCAGATGAACTCATTGTGTTAATTATTAACACAATGTTATACAAATATAATTAACAGTTAATACAAGTCTCTGCTATACGGAAGTATTAACAAAACTCTACAAAGGGAAAAAACAAATGAAGATCGCATTGCCGCTTTCCCGCTTATTTTGTTTTTTTTTTCTGTGGCCGGCCAGCTATTCAGCCATTATTTTTCATTTTCATAATTAAAAAAATTGAAAATATTTTGCCCAAATTTATGTTATTCTAAAGAAAAAGTTGAAAATAAATTATAATAAAGTCATTTAAAAAATATATTTTTAAATACTTCACATTATTTTATTTCAATTTTACACCGCGCTGTAATTGAGTGGCTGTATAGAAAGTCGGAACATGGTTCAATAAAATTGTGAAAAAAGAACTAGTTTCTTTTTTAAAATTTGACTGCAGCTGTCAGTTGAAAGTGATTCTCCCTAGGGCTGAAAAGTATTACTTTCAACCCGCTCCACAGGCAACTTCAGACCTACTTTCAGAGTATGAGTAATGAAAAGCATATTACGACGCAGCCTTTAACAATAACACTAAAGCAGGCGATGTCCAAGCATTACACACATCCATACAGATACGGTAAGTTCACGGTAATTTGAAAAATGGGAAAATTGATTCAATTACACCAAGGAGGATTACGTTAATTGTGCCTAGCGGAGCCATGATTCACGGGGGTGTAAGCAAGACAATAAACAAGGGCTAATCTCGTTCCGTGCCCGTTCGTTTGCCGAGCAAACAGTCGGTCCGTTTGCGCGGGCATATCCGAGCGCAATAATTGCGCGTGAAGTGCTCCGGGGACCAGCCGTTGGAGGCGGCCTAAGTCGATGGGACTAATGTTTGCTTATGTTAATGAGATGTTAATTGCAGCTAGTTCACTGTAACTGGATCATCGGGGTGATTGCTGGGCACTGCACCTTCTAGTGGTTTGCTTACTACAGCTTTCTGAATAAACAATGACTGGTTGTGTAAGTATACGGTGAGCCCGTGGACTGTTAAGCAAACAGCTTGAACTCTCTACGGCGACTACGCGTTAGCTTATTAAGTTATAGTTGGGCAATTATAATTTGAGCTTGCTATTTGCTGTGTGCATATGATATTATGCCGACTTCTAGTACATTAACATTTATTAGAAGTCAAAAAATTGTAAACCTTTGCTGTTGTCTTATATTGTGTGCATGATGCTTTCTAGGTACATTTAGAGTTTATACCCTTATCAAAGCCCGATGCGTCGATGGCGTAGTGCGTAAGGCCGTCGCCTTCTAATCGGGAGGTAGCGGTTCGAACCCCGCCACGTACCAATTTGTTTTCAATTTTGAATTCATATGTACGTTTATTCGACGCTTTTACGGTGAAGGAAAAACATCGTGAGGAAAACTGCACACACCTGTGAAGAAAGAATTTCTTTACGGGTTGTGTGTGTCTGTGTGAAGTCAACTTGGCCAGCGTGGTTGACTAAGGCCTAATCGCCCTAGTTTAGGGTATGCTCGAGCCCCTCGGTGGGGACGGATATAAGCTGTTGATGATCAAAGCTACCCGACATCGTAATTTAATGTTTGTACTCTATGTTGGAAATAAATACAGATACAACTCATATGTAATAAGAGCTCCCAGATTGTTCAACAGTTAACACTCTGCGTACTCTTCCAGGGGGGTACATTGGAAGGCCGCTAAGCGTGTCTTACGGTACCTTAAGGGCACTAAAGATCTTAAACTTAATTTTAAATCATCGGGTCAGTTCTATCCCACAGGATATACTGATGCCGATTATGGAAATAATTTGATTGACCGCCGGTCGTATACCGGGTTTGTGTTTATGATGAGTGGAGCACCTGTGTCTTGGGAAGCCCGCAAGCAACGCACAGTGGCACTCTCGACCACAGAGGCCGAGGTCCTACCCGTAGGGGTTTGGTGTTTGTTATCATGTACTCAACAAAGTAGTAGTATCGATGCATCCAACTGTGTATTGAAAGCTACCACCTCCATGCAGAGAGTTGTCTGATATTCTACAATCCTGTTTTTTTTTTGTAAAAAAAAAAAACGTCGCCCCACACTAGGATTTTCTCCTGTGTCGTGGGTGCAGTTACAAACATAGAATATCACATGCACATACGCCCAGACCGGAACAAATTTCTGTAGGCCATACAAAACATTTGTCCCGTACGGGAATCGAACCCGCGACCCTTTGCGCAGTAGGTGATCACTTGACCTCTGCGCTAAGCGTGTGTTTATATAGTAACGATGCGTTTGTAAGGAATCATTACTCAGCATTTCAAGCTCCTCATTCCACGGCTGTGTGCCGCCGCAGCCGCACTCGGACGGGTCCTCCCTAACGTGGGAGGGCCAGGATCGGCGTGCCGTCGACTGTACCACGGGGTAATACGGTCAATGGCACTCTACGGAGCCCCGGTATGGGCAGAGTGCCTCTCCCCCCGAACTGTGGCCCTCTTGCGACGTCCGCAGAGGGTCATAGCAACCCGGGCCGTGCGAGCTTATCGCACGGTCAGCCACGGCGCGGCCTGCGTACTTGCGGGCCAAACGCCGTGGGATGTCGATTCACGCGTCCAGTTGGAGATGTATCGGCATCGGGTTGCCGTCCGAGAAAGGGGGGGATGATGTGCCCCACAGGAGGTGGAGGTGGTTCGTACTCAGGTGCAGAGGGAGGCTCTGCGCCGGTGGGGTGAGGCACTTGTCTTCCCAGCTGCCGGCCACCGGACGATCGAGGCGATCCGTCCGGTATTGGAGGAGTGGGTTGGGCGCCGGCAGGGCAGCCTCTCATTTCGCATTGTGCAGGTACTGACCGGACATGGTTGTTTCGGTCACTACCTGCACCGAGTTGCACGTCGGGAGGAAACGCCGCAGTGTCACCACTGCGACGCTCCCGACGACACTGCCGAGCACACCCTGTTGGTGTGCCCGGCTTGGCGACGCCAGGTGCAGCGAATTAAACGCTTCGCTAGGAGGCGGAGACCTTTCGCTGCCGAGCATGGTCGTGGCCATGCTCCGCGGCGAAGCGGAATGGGGGGCTGTCGCCTCCTGCGAAGATGTCGTCTCGCAGAAGGAGGCTGCGGAGAGGGAGCGGGAGGTAGATCCTCAGGCCGCTCCCATCCGCCGCAGACGGATAGGCAGGAGAAGGCGGGCATTCGCTCAAGCAATGTCTGTCCGATGACCCTGCCGTGTGGCCTGCGTGCACGGTTGGCCCCATGCACGTCGCCGTAAGGCCCTCCGTCTGGGGATTGCCCTGGTGTTTTCGGGCAATCCCCCCTTGGCGAGAGCCCGACCGGGTGTCGGGCTTGCCCGGGCGCGTGGGTAGTGGAGTCGCAGTGTGGACCTTACCTAGCGCGCCCATTAGGGCAGGTAGAACACCGAGGGGTTTTAGTGGGTAGGCCTGGCAATCTACCGGGTGAGCCGCACACACGCTCGCCGTCTAGCCAACGGTGGGTACGGTGCGGTTGCGCATTTCCCCGCGAAAAAAAAAACGGAATCATTACTCAGGATAAATGTTTTTTCTTTCTTCATGCAAAATCAATATTGGACGTATTTTCATGAAACATGCTGTAGACTCACATTAACGCTGGGCTAGTTTTCATGCCGAAAAAGTTATTGCATAATTATGTATGTTATCAGTTAACCTAGTGTCAATAATACACAGGCTTTAATCACAGGCGTTAGAAAATTACCACTGAGGTTGTACTACTGTCACTATGTCGGGTGCCCTTCCGTTGCTACTTACTCTTTGGATTTTGCGTTTGGTGGGCATCATCTTATATTGCTGAGCTGATGAGGGAAAGTTCCTTGTTGAATTGGAGTTAGAAGAATATTCAAATTCAAATTCAAAAATCTTTATTTAAACATAGGCCTTTCAGACACTTATTGACGTCAAAACAAAGCAAAACAATCTAATTTAATGAAATCATATTAACCTTGGATGTGCATACATCCTGAATATACTCAAGATGTCTGCAAATACAAGTAGGAATGAAAAAAAAAGTTGACTCTACGCCTGTTCGGAAATTGGGAGAGCCTTCTCGAGAAGAACAGGCAAGAAACTCGAAAGGTCAAATTTTTTTATTTCCTCTTTTAAATCGCCATTTACAATTTTGATTTTGTTACAGGGTCGTCAATTGGAAGCTGACCTCAAAGCAAAAGTTTGAGCTCAACTTCCATTACAAGAAGAGATGTGTTAATTCAAATTATATAAGCTATTTCTGAGAGAAGTCGTGAACTTAGCTTATAAATTGCTCTCACTGAATGTTTCTTTGAAACAAAACGCAGTACATTGTTAAATATTAGAAATGATTGCAACTTTAAATTTGTTTAAGCTAAGTTGTTGTATACAACGTGGGATTTTATTGTAGAAACGTATACACAGTTCTTAAAATACTATGAGCACCTAATAACCTTTAGTTAAATTCTTTCAAGTGACTCAGGCAAGCTGATAATGGAAACTATGTACATACAACTCCATAACATCAAGGAGTCCATCCATCAGCCTCCATTGCATTGTAGTCACAAAACTTGATGATCCTTCATTCAAAAAAACATTAATATGTTTTCTCGTGAAAAATCCTATATGTACTCACTAAATGAATTTATGATACTTCGATTGACTGAGCGTTTGTTTTTACCTGTTGATGAATATTTTTTTATGTACGATTTGCCAAATTATTTTGTTCATTGATTATTTATTGTTTGACTGTATGGATATGACACTTTTTATTTTTATTGTATTTAATGACATGACATGTTGTGGTGTAAATTTAGAAGACTAGATTTAGTTTATATTAATCTGTAACTACTGACTTGCTTATGTGACACAAATGTTACTCTCGGCCAATTAAAAAATAAACAAATAAACAAAAGAGTTAGGGAATCACTCTTTAAGTAGTGTTTAGAGCCTATGTCGTATTATTTCCAATTACTTTCAGTAAAACCTGGCTCAAATTTAAATACAATTAAAAGTGTAAAGTTATAGGTAGTTATTATTATGTATACTTGTAATAAATACATTTTTCGTAAAATAAAATTCTCTACCGAATATAACGTCAAAAGGGCGTTACATAAACGTGTTAGTTTTATTACTACTTACTACCCTATTTTTTAAATCATTCGTCTGTCATCGAGCGCTCGTCGAGCGTCGCCTGTTCTCGATTTTTATTGTTTTTCCTTTCTTTTGCGTTCTTTTGCGAACGCAGACGACGCTCGACAAGCGCTCAACGCCTGACGAATGATTCAAAAATAGAGTCTCTGTGCAAAGTCTCTCCTTAGACTGAGAAGAGTTGGATCCTATAATAATAATAATAAGTCGTATAGTTAGAAAGTTTTTGCAAGAAGATTCCCCTAACCCTATAAATGATTCTCACTTGGCTTAGGCCCGTGAGAGTCATTAAATACCAGAGAGTAACATCTCTCTGAGAAAAAATAAGTAAAGATAATAATTTCTTTATTTGCTCTCACAAACTTACAACTAAAATTAACATTAAGTATGGATCTATAATCAAATAAGAATATGAGAGCCTGGTGTCCGTAAAAGGGTTAACCTGTGTGACGGAGCGCCAGGCCCCACACCCATATAAATAAAGACATATTTCATGTAAGTAGCGACGTACGTTTTGATCTAGTATGTATGTTTAAGGTGTGTGTGGGTTTGTGTGTGTGTGTGTGTATGCGCACTCGCGCATGTATGTAGGTGGGTGTGTGTGTATGGGTGTATGTGTGTGTGTGTGTTTGTATTTGAATATCGTTAGTATGGATGGTTAAATTACCTACTTATATTTAGGTTATGGCTACGAAGAGGTTTTCCACCCCATCATAGTCATAATTATCCAACCATTTTATGACAAATACCTTAAACTCGTGTTTATTCAGATGTTTACCTTTGTTTTTCTTTAGCAGTTTATTATAAATAAGAGTATACATATAATGTATCGACATTGCACGACACTTTACGGATATCGTCACAGTTAATATCTGTGGAGCGCGGTATAATTGCGAACGCACACGACCGACTAACAATGACCGATTTTTTGACAATGGAAAATGGAACATATGTATTTCTACGATGTAACGCACACGAACTAAAAAAGTCGGCCATAAAAATTTGTGAATCCCGACCGACCGGACTATTGGTGAAAAATGGATCGTTCGTAAATGTATGCGTTAACACACACCGACCGACAGATGACCGCTTGTACTTACTAAATAAGAAAGGACGTGCTACCACTCGGCGACACGGATGTAGCAAACACCTATCAAATCCATTAAATCCATAACGTAAACTGCTCTCAATAGCCACCGACAAATGGACGGCGCGTGCGTTGAGTCGGTCATAAGAGTTGACGGAAAAATCACTCCGATTATCGGACCTACAAAAATCGCCCGTGTGCCATTGCCGTAAAAAAACAGTTATGTAAGAGGAGTATCGCTCTTTCTTTTGACACGCGGTGTAGTCGTGCATACTATTTAAATTGCTTGGTGGCGTATTGGCGCGTGCGCTCAGCGAACGATTGCTAAGGTAAAGCAACGTTCGCTGTGGTCAGTCCTAGGATGGGTGACCAAAATAAGAAACGTCTCTAGCTCCTCCGTGCTTCGAAAGGCACGTTAAACAGTAGGTCCTGTGCCTGATCTCGCCCCGGTTGTGTCGGCTAACCGTCCCATTTGCTTCATGGTCCCATAGGACTAGGCGTGTGAAGGAACAGAGAGTAGTGCACTTGCGTTTGCGCAGTCACTTGTGCACTATAATATTCCTGCGCAGATGGCTAGTCTCTGTAGAAAATGGCCGCCGTGACCGAATATCGGTTAGGAGGACATTGTATGTCTGTGGTATTCAATAATACTTTGGACTTATAATAATTGTGAGTGTCCAAACTACTTAAACACAGATAGATATTATGCTATAGGATTTCGAAGTAGCTATTTATCGAGATTCGAGCTTTCCTGCCGCTTCCCTGCCGATTCTAGAACACGGCCTATTATCTGAGACAACAGTTATTATTTACGGCGGGCGCCGAATAATTCACGACATTATACAGTTTTGAAATTACACAATACGAATTTCGGTTATAATTGAAAACGGGCAGAGTTTGGCGTATTCTTTGTTAATTTATCACTAGGCCCGAGGTGGCTGGGCACGACGACGCGTTGTGCAGATAAAGTTTATTTTATGACTTAAGCAAGAACATTAATATTCATTACCGGGCGAAATGAACTAAGTTTATTATATAATAAAGATCAAAGGCCGGGCGCGGTGCAGTACTCCCCGAGGTTTGCGTAATATATTTTGAATGATACCCCGTCTGCCTATATTGGTTGGCGTCTATTATTATTACTTTCGTTTAAGTTTAATATTAATATAGCGAGTCGTGTATTTGGCCTGCAAGTCATTGGGTGCGACAAGGTTTTGTGCTAATCGTCGAAAGTCATTTCAATAAAATCTACACAACTAAGCAGACCTACCTATAAACACGGTTTTCCATTTAAGCATCACCATTTTTTCACGCTAACATGAAATGTTAACCATGTTTTGCGTTTCTTTTAACAAAATGTTAATATTTTTACTAACCCAAAAATCAAGATATTTTTTAAATAAAACGCATCGCATTACATAACATACGATGCTAGTAGCCCTGCTAGCGACAAAACGCGACGATGCTAAAAATTTTGTAATAGCTGCAAATCTGTGCTTAGATGGAACGCGCCTAAAGTCAAACGGCTTGACGTCCCTTACATTGCATTAGTAAGTACAGCACCTTACTTGCGTGCTTCCGTGTTGGTGGGTAAATGCTCTCGCTCGACATATACTTTTTATAGGCCAATAGTTTGGCGGGGTTGCAATTAGTATGGATATGTATTTATGCAATTATAATGTACCCACTTTTGCATATAGAAGTACGCACTGATTTAGAACCAAACTTAATTATCGGCAATAATAAAAACCGGCCAAGGGCGAGTTGGACTCGCGCATCAAGGGTTCCGTAGAAACCTATCTAAGTAGGTATATGAGTTCCTAACTATATGTACATATTTATGGTTTTCTAATTGTTTTCCTTAACATGTGCTTGCCAAATTTCATGATTGTAGGTCAAGGGGAAGTACCGCAAAATATGCGACATAAACGGCCATATCTTTTGATCGCATTAATTTACTTTGCTTTTTCGCAGCTGAAAGAGGCCGTAGACCTTAGTATATTTGATATAAATTTGAATTACACGTTCCTGAGAGAAAGGATCTTGACAGACAGACGGATAGACGGGCAGACGGACAACAAAGCGGTCCTATAAGGATTCCGTTTTTTCCTTTTGAGGTACGGAACCCTTTTTTTTTTTTTTTTTTTTTTTTTTTCGAGGGGAATGCGTGACCGAACCGTACTCGCCGTTGGCTAGACGACGAGCGTGTGTGGGGCTCTCCCGGCAGAGAGCCGGGCCTACCCACTAAACCCCCCGGTGTTCTCCCTGCCCTTATGGGCGCGCGTGGTAGGGTCCACACTGCGACTACCACTACCGACGCGCCCGGGCTAGCCCGACCTAACTGGTGGGGCTATCGCCAAGGGGGGATTGCCCGAGAACACTAGGGCAATCCCCAGACGGAGGGCCTTACGGCGACGTGCACGGGGCCAACCGTGCACGCAGGCCTCCACGGCAGGGTCATTAGGCGGGCATCGCTTGTGCGAATGCCCGCCTTCGCCTGCCTGTCCGTCTGCGGCGGATGGGAGCGGCTTGAGGATCATTCTCCCGCTCCCTCTCCGCGGCCTCCTTCTGCAAGATGACGTCCTCGCAGAAGGAGGTGACAGCCCCCCATTCCGCCTCGCCGCGGAGCATGGCCACGACCATGCTCGTCAGCGAGAGGTTTCCGTCACCCAGCGCAGCGATGAGTTCGCTGCGCTGGCGTCGCCAGGCCGGGCACACCAATAGGGTGTGCTCGGCAGTGTCGTCGGGAGCGTCGCAGTGATGACACTGCGGCGTTTCCTCCCGACGCGCGACCCGGTGCAGGTAGTGGCCAAAACAACCATGTCCGGTCAGTACCTGCACCATGCGGAACGAGAGACTGCCCTGCCGGCGCCCTACCCACTCCTCCAACACCGGACGTATCGCTTCTATCGTCCGGTGGCCGGCAG
Organism: Schoenobius gigantellus; assembly: GCA_963935595.1. Lineage (NCBI taxonomy): Eukaryota > Metazoa > Arthropoda > Insecta > Lepidoptera > Crambidae > Schoenobius > Schoenobius gigantellus. The sequence continues at coordinate 38,259,725 of OZ012541.1, read as the reverse complement.
CTGGGAAGGCGAGCGCCTCACCCCATCGACGCAGAGCCTCCCTCTGCGCCTGGGTACGAACCCACTCCACTTCTTCAGGAGCGGATCATCCCCCCCGTTCTCTGACAGAAACCCGGTGTCGATACACCTCCGCATGGACGCGTGCATCGACATCCCACGGCGTTTGGCCCGCAAGAACGCAGGCCGCGCCGTGGCTGACCGTGCGATAAGCTCGCACGGCCCGGGTTGCTATGACCCTCTGCGGACGTCGCAAGAGGGCCACCGTTCGGGGGGAGAGGCACTCCGCCCACACCGGGGCTCCGTAGAGTGCCATCGACCGTATCACCCCGTGATACAGTCGACGGCACGCCGATCCTGGCCCTCCTACATTAGGGAGGACCCGTCCGAGTGCGGCTGCGGCGGCACACAGCCGTGGAGTGAGGAGCTTGAAGTGCTCCTCGAAACTCCATCGGGGGTCCAGAACAAGGCCGAGGTACTTGAGGTGCGCCTCGACCGGTATACGGACCCCCTCCACTCGGACTCGGAGCCCCGGTGGGATCCTGCGACGGGGGGCGTGGAAACTCATGGCCCTCGTTTTATCAAGGGCCACGGCCAAGCCCAGGAGGCGGATGCGTCGGACTACTAAAGAGGTGCAGACCGACGCAAGGTGGGCCGCCTCCTCCCCCGTTTTGGCTCTTGCCGCGACGAGCGTATCGTCGGCAAAGCAGACGACCTCCGTTCGTGGCAGGAGGCCGCCTCGCAGGACCCAATTGTACCCCAGGTTCCACAGTAGAGGACCTAGTACGGATCCCTGGGGTACACCTGCCGCCATTGCCCACGTATGGACGCGACCGTCCGGCCCCTCGTAGAGAACTGACCTGCCTTCAAGGTAGCTCTCCACGAGGGCGCGGAGGTACGGAGGTACCCGGTGGAAACGGAGTGCCTCCTTTATGCACTCATGGGGAAGGCTGTTGAAGGCGTTGCGGATGTCAAGAGACACCGCAACGACAGTCTCCCCACGAGCTGTGGCCCCCTCAGTCCACCCCTTGAGGAGGGCCACTGCGTCCATCGTGGACCGGCCGGTGCGGAAGCCGAACTGGTTGTTAGCCAAGTCCGGCCCCCGGTCCTCTAGGTGCTCGATGATGCGGGAAGCGAGAATCTTCTCGAAAAACTTCCCGGCTTCATCGAGCAGCACCACCGGCCGATACCCAGTCGGGGAATCCGCGGGGCGGCTCTCCTTCCTTATCAGGCAGAGCCTGCCTACTTTCCACCGACTGGGGAAGCGGCCCGAAGCGATGCATAGGTCAAGCACCGCTCGGAACCGCTCCTCGAGGTGTCCCAGGGCGAGGGCCAGAACCCTGCTTGGGACACCGTCCGGTCACGGCGCCTTCTTTTTGCGCCGTAACCGGTCCCTCACCATGTCGAATTCCACGTTCGACACGGGAGGGATGGCGGTAGCCACCTCCACCGGAGGAGTATCCGGGGGGACCATTCTGGGGGGCTGGAACGGACCGGGGTCGGGGAACAGAGTCCCCAAAACCCGATCTAGTAGCCCCCTGTCCATAGCGGAGGTAGGGGGAGTGGAGGATTTGAATTTCCCCCTCACCATCCGGTACGGACGCCCCCACGGATCATCGTCCAGAAGCCGTATAAACGACTCCCTGGACTCCTCTTTGGCCCTGCAGATTTCGTTCCGCAGGGCCTTCTTGGCTGCCGCATACACCCGACGAAGTTCAGCTTCCTCGTCGGGTGTAGTTCTAGCGCGCCTACGACACCGCACGTAGGCGCGCCTGGCCCTCATGCTGGTGGTACGCAGATCCGCAATTACCTGCGTCCACCAGTACACCTGCCCCCTTTCGGGGCAGGCCTGCGCCCTAGGCATGGCGGCTTGGCAGACGACTTTCATGTCGTCTGCGAAGAGCTCCGCCATGCCATCGACATCCCCAGCAAGGTGCGGCGGCACTTCTGCCCACGCCCGCACCATCGCAGCCTCCTCCGCCACATCCGGGCGGAGCTTGGTGAGCGCCCATCGAGGAAAGGCGCTCACCGCGGAGCCCCTGAGGTACGGAACCCTACAATTTTAGTTTAAAGGGATTAAAAGTTGACCTACAAGTCGTGATGCATCTTTTTACCACTATTCCCACGCCCCACGTTTCAGAGTTCACCTATAAGCTTGTATGTGTACCTCCAAACCAGGGGGCCAATTCTACTAATAAGTTACAGCCGAATCGAAACTAAACCAATCAGAAGGCCACCTTATCACGATATCGAACAGTTGAATGGCAATATACGCACTACGATTGGCCGATCGCAACGGTTTAGTTACGATTCGGCTGTAACTTATTAGCAGAATTGGGCGTCTGAAACGAGTGGTTTCAACCACTATACATACACCACTGAATAAATATTTATTCCATTACTTATGTAACTACACTACGGACGCGGTTTAAAGTTTAAACATACAAATCGACACTACTATTAATAGATTTAGGTCAGTACAACGACAAGTACATTTTTACGTAGTATTGTGGTAGTTACCTATATACGTAGTAACTATTATCTCATCTGTGATTATACAGTGCGATCCTCAAGTAGATAAAACTAGTAGCGCCCAAAAATTTTCGTTACTTCCGTTTTAGAGGCCTTATTCTGTCTGATAAACTCGAATATAAAATGATCGATACTGTCCAAGTTACAAAAATATGTATACTCTACCAACTCTACCTTAGTGTTAACTCGATAAAGTCTGTCAATCAATGTATACATATTTTTGTAACTTTGATAGAATTGATAATTTTGCAGTCGAGTGTATATTTCATGTACATAAAATATTGAAATATCTAATCACTGGTAGGTACAAATTGAAAATATAACGTGTGTTTAATTATAAACTACATAACATGAATGTACTTTATAACTTTAAGGCAAGCTTTGGTCTTCCTCCTGTCTCCGGTCGTGTCACGCTGTCGGGTAAGAGAATATAGACTTAATAGTGTAGCTTAATATACAGGGTGACAGGGAAACTTGAACTATTCCTTGAAAAGGGCTATACTAAAGATCATCAGCAACAAATTAAGTCCAGTGAACCAGGGGCCAAAACAGGATGGTTACCGAGTTGTGATGGTTCTTCGATTTTTTAGAAATTTTCTAACTTGCTACCAAAAATTCTTTATGAATTGTGAATAAACTACTCCACTCTAAACATTGAATTGATACTTTTCTGAAAGCTGAAAAATTAGTGATCATTTAAAAAAAGCAATTGCCCAAAACATACATTTTTTTTTTTTAAAAAACGTCGCCCCACACTTGGATTTTCTCCTGTGTCGTGGGTGCAGTTATAAACATAGAATATCACATGCACATACACCCAGACCGGAACAAATTTCTGTAGGCCATACAAAATATCTGTCCCGAGCGGGAATCGAACCCGCGACCCGTTGCGCAGTAGGCGATCACTCGACCTCTGCGCTAACCGTGTCAAATCTCAGAACTAAAAGGACTTTAGTAACATTAATTTTATTTTTGTAGTTTTCCCGAACTTCGCCGTAAATTATTGTAAAAAGCTGTATGGAATTTGGCGTACAAATTAGTAAAATGACTAACTAGTTTCATAAGCTTTCTAAAAAGGTACAAAAGTTATTAATGTTCCTAGCTGTTTTTAAAAAACCAGCAAAAGTGCGCTGTAGAGCAAACTATTAATTTTGATTTCTGAATTGAATTCAGATCGAAAAGCCAATTGTTTCTCTACACTGTGATAAAATTTTGATGTTGATTGATAAAGTTTAATGTAGTTAAAAAAACTGTACCTAAACAAAAATTACAAATACTGTTCAAACTGCCAACCATTATTTCGTATATTTTATACAAGCACGGAGCCTACGACGTATTTCACTCACTGTCACTCGCTCTAAAAGTGAGCTTTTTATTTATTCTGCAGCTGCCAATATCCTCTCCCTCAACTCTTCAATGGATGGCTCTTTCTTTCTTATTCCTGGGTTTTGGCACTTAGGAGCCCGAAAAAAATTATGGTAATTTGTGATGCCATCACGATCGAACATCGACTTGTCAGTTCAAAGATTTTTTTTTAGATAATTTGGGTCTTCAATCTTGGTATTAATTAAAAATCTACAAAAATCTATCCTCATCAAAGGATCACCCTCTTCAATGGGTTGAACTGGTGTGTAGTAGTAAAAATAAAGGTTTGCTCTATGCGCTACATGCCATAGTCTCCCCATTGCGATATACCCAGTCGCCTTGCCACTTGCGTTGTTGAAACAGAAGGGTCTGCTCGAATGCACTGAAGAATTTCATCATCGTCATCGGCAATACCAATAGGAGGTCTGCCATCGTCGTTGTAGCGTCGCTGAACCGATCCCGTTTCTCGGATGCGCTAAGTAGCACTAAACACGCTTACGTCAGGTATATGGCGATTAGGGAAACGCCTTTGATACTCTCTTCGTGCTGCAGCGGCGTCACCATCACAAAATCCGTACAAATACACGATGTCAGCACATTATTTATTTTGGAAAGCAGCTATTTCACAAGGCGACAGTAGGCTAGATGAATGAAAAAAAATATTGCTTTAATAGAAGCTCATTCATATAATAAACAGAAAGTGAAAATCGGTTTGCGAATAACTATAAAAACAACCAAGACATAAGGTAATAAAGATTTTTCTCCACCTCTTTCTAGCAAAACGGCAATTTACATGGAGTTTATATGGCCGTACTCAGAGATTTAAATCTCTGGCCGGACTCAACAATGACGTCAGCTTAAAATGCTTGTGTCTAATGTATTTCTGAGCCGATTTTAATTCTAATTTCACATGATTGTATCTTTTTGTGCGGTATTATAATGTTTTATAACGAAACTTAAAAATTTGAATTCAGTCATCATCCCAACTATGAACGATCTGCACTCCAAAGACAAAGTTGCCACAATATGTTAAAGACCGAATTGTATTTTTTTTATTGCAGAAAGTTGGCAAACAAGCAAACTGCCCACCTGATGGTAAGTGGTAACAGTCACCTATCTATAGAACATGTGGCTCCTGTGAGATTCGCAGCAAAACTGCAACCCCCACAAGAACCACAGTGTACGTTGCCAACTTGTGACACGAGATGTAAAGTCACAGTACCCAGTAATTTCAGTGCCATATCTTACCCTTCAAACCGGAACACAGCAATGCAAGCACTGCTGCTTTGCGGCAGAAATAGGTAAGACGGAGGTACCTAAGCAGACGACCCCGGTACAGAGTCTCCCTCCAGTAAACGGTACAGGTATTATGCGCGAATAGTTTTCCAACTACCGCTGCACATTATTATTGATGTAAATGCCTATCACTAACATCGCGCTTAACCTGTAAATTAAATTTGTTAAAATGCAGCGCGAATGTTCAAAATTTCAAATTGTAGTAGCTGAGTGTCTTTATTAAGTAGTAACACACTCAATATGACAGTATTTTAAATGAACTGAAAACGAACATTGTTTTACTACGTTTCTGTTTGCTTTTCGGGCTAAATTCAATTTACAAATCGGAATGAAAAGTTTAACCTACAGCGCCCTTCTGCTGATTTTTTAAAAAACAGCTAGAAAAGTTAATAACTTTGTACCTTTTTGGAAAGCTTATGAAACTAGTTAGTCATTTTACTGATTTGTACGTTACCTTTCATACAGTATTATTCCAATTTACGGCGAAGTTCGGGAAAAAAAACAAAAAATAAAAATTATTGTTACTAAAGTCCTTTTATTTCTGAGATTATGTAAGTTTTGCGCAAGCGCTTTATTTATAATGATCACTAATTTTTCAGCTTTCAGAAAAGTATCAATTTATTGTTTAAGTGGATCAAGTCAGAATATTTCTAAAAAATCGAAGAACCATCACAACTCGGTAACCATTCAGTCTTGACCCCTAGTTCACTGGACTTAATTTGTTGCTAATGACCTCCAGTATAACCCCTTTCAAAGAATAGGTCGAGTTTCCCTGTCACCCTGTATACGCTTCAGAAATAAAACATTAACAACATTTATTGTTTAGACAGTATTCTGTAAAGTAATTATGTTTTAATTCAGATTTACATGGATTTCTTGTTTGTCACCTAAGTTGTACAAAACGATAATCTTCAAATCAAAAGTTCTGCGTATAAAAGTCATAAGCAGTGATGAGGTACCTATCTCACACCAGCCGCAGTTCGTTTGCAGATCTGCAATCCTTCATGCGCCGTATCTAAACGAGCATCGTAACGACACGCCGTAATCTCAGTATTATGGCCAAGTCCTTTCCCAGCAACAATAGACCCTAAACCAATAGGCATAACATCCTCTTTCCTTCCTATTTCACAATAAAGAAAGAAGACGAGTAGTACTTACTGTTTGAATACTAAGCATAGGTATTTGATTGCTAAATCTATTAAATGCAAGATGACATAAGTAGATATATTATTTATACACTAAAAATAAGTTAGTGGCACGTCTTCCTGTCATCTATACTGTATAAAAATTCTCCAATTTATTAGACAGATATTAAACATTAGCTAGCGCGGTCACGCAGTGCTGTGGCTCAGTAGTTATACTTAGTACACAACACCATTTTTGGATGGTTACCCAAACTAGATAAAATTTTGTGACGATGAATTAACTTTGCCATCTTGCATACAAAACATATAATAATAATAATTTATTGTTTCTCTTTCACAAAACAGCTTCATAATAATAAATAATAATAGCAGCTAAAAGTTCAACACAGACAATCGACTGTAATGTGAGAGACTGACATCTGCACTAGAATAAATCCTGTCATACAGATTACCAGGGACCCGATTCTCGTGTAATAGAACTTTTTCGCATGGTAAATTCGTATGCGAATTTTTCGATTCTACTGAAAAGTTCGAATGATTCGTATGAACCGTATTCTGGGGTACCCATAGAACAATATTACCAATCGAACTAGGAAGTCGGAAATAGCATTGACAATTTAATGTTCCGTACGACGTTCATGGGGCGTTTTTAAAAACGCTATGGCAACCACTATAATGTACATCTTAAAATAGTTATTTTTGGTAAAAAAATATTACAAAATCTATTTTAACACAAAATAAATTTTTTAATGTGATCATATTTTCTAAAAATAGTACTTATATTACAAAATATAAAAGTTCAATTTTTAATATTTCGTAAAGTACATTGATTGAAACGGAACGCTCCAGACAGCACATTCATAAGTTCTGACGTTAAATGTCATTAATTACAACAAAGTTTGTCTAAGATAAATATTGAATTGAGACAAATTTTTATTTTTATTATTTTATTTATATAATAATCTGTTATGGAGCAAAATAATATTCCATAATAATAATCCAAAAAATTTTCTAGTGCGGAGCAAAGGCTTCGTCTAGTACATTTAGTAGAAGCCGATCCACAGCTGAAATGTGTCGAACTTCCAAGCTCATTCACTAAGAATGAAGCTAAAAGGCGGTGGATAAACATCAGTGAAGATATAAAGCTCCATCACAGGGGCTAAAAAACTTGGGAGGAGTGGCGCAAGGTAAATTTTTGAAGTTATCCTCGATGTTATGTGTATGTGGTTCGGCGCTTGCTGCCTCTAATTCTTCCACCAAATTGGGAAAGAAGTTCACCAAAAACTCTTCCTCATTCATTTTAATGAGACAAAACACAGAGAGAAAACACAGTTTGAGCCAGCTTCGTGGTTTGTGCTCGTTTATACAGAAATAATCACAAACTCCTTGTATTTTTATAAATTTGAAACACTTTTGACAGCTAAATTCGTATACGAACCTCAACTTCGACTGGTCCATACCACTCGTTGCGTTCGAGTGATGTTCGTTCGAATTATTTCGATTGTGATATTCCGAGAATACACAAACTGTGGTTCCTTCGAAAAAAAATCGAATTTCGAACATTTTTACGAATGTGAACTTTTTTCGAATGCATGAGAATCGTGTCCCAGGACCTCTCCTCTTGAAAATAACATTGATTTATTATCTGATTATATTCTACATATACATATGATCAAATCATAGTTTAGGAAATAGTAATTATACTATACTTAATTAGTTTTATTATAATTCTGAAAATTCTGTGGCTCATTTTTAGTGTAATCTGTAAGTGTAGGTATGTGTGTGTGTGTCTGTGTGTGAGCGTGCGTTTGTGTGCATGTATGTGTGAGTGTGAATGTGAAGTTTTTAGCTGCATACACATGCTCTAGGAGGATACAGTTAAAAGATTTTCTGTTTCTGTAAGTTAAGTTTTGTAACCAATCCGATACTTTCTTTTTGCAGTTAATTCTGTTAAGAGAATAAATTAATAGTATTTATAATACAGGTAGGGGCCTAGAAAACAGAAAAAAAATAGTGTGATTCTATTCTTTGTTGGAAAAGCAAACCCTATTCCCGCGACGCTTAATAAAAGTTAAGGGATTGAAGGTGATGAGCGAGTGTTGTTTAATAATTATCTGACGAATAAAAAGTAGGACTGTAAGTACTTTGGCCGTTTGATATAGATCCGTAGTGAGATGGTAAAAGGGGAGTGACAAACAAACCTTTTACAGCGCCCTTTGTGCTCTTTCTAGTTTAATGAGATGAGATTTGTATGCTATGCACCACCCCATGAGGTGATGCAGTAAGACAGAAAAGACTGACAAATGGCTAAATATGTTCGTTTATGTATGTTTTTATCTGCAACATGTCTCAGATTCTTAAGAATATATATTAATTTTCTAGTTCTTGCTGTCAAAACATGAATATGGGGTTGAAAATTTAGATTCCTATCTATAAAAATGATTCCCAGATACTTTATGCTATTTACACAGTTTAACAATGTATAGTGTTAAACTGTTGTATAGTGGGACAGGAACAATCGGAGCTAATGCAATCATTACTAGTATGTCCTATTAAACTGTTCCTAGATTGTAGACTCTTTTTATTGGTTGCTGAGAAAGTTATGTATTTAGTTTTATCCAAGTTCAAGGTTAAGAGATTATAGTTCCGTGCCGGACGTGCCACTGGTCACCCATGTCCACCCCAGTACGGAGCGCCTAACGAATCTTGTCGGCAATCTCGATAAAAGTGTTTGGAATTTTCGTATTTCGACGTTTTTTCCGTTTCCTGTTTATTTAATTTTCTTGGTTTTTTTTTATTAAAAATACTTCGTTTGTTGTTCTTTGTTATGGCTATTAATTCAGATTTTTAAATTTAATACTTGTATTTTTAATTACACTTTGTTGTTTTTTGTGCCCCTTTGGCCCAAAATAGCAACAATTTTAAAACTCCTGTTTTATGCTAATATTTTTTTTTGTTTTTTGCTCCTCTTTATTGTATTTGCTCTTAAAAATATTAGATTGTTAGCTCTTTCTTTTAGTTTGTAAGCCACTAGGCCTGATTTTTTATGTAAATTTCTAATTTTAGTTTGTATTTGCGCGAGTGCGTCTTTTTTGTTTTTTGCACTTATCTCAAAATCTGCGAGTGTTAGAGCCTCCGGGTTTTCTGTTTCTCGTAGATCTCCCTTAGACGCAACTTTTGATACTATTTCTGGCGTCCTGCGGGCTCTGCAAGTGGGTCAAATCTTGAGTCTGGGAATTTTTGGTCGATTTTGTCTGTAGCACTTTTACTTCAACCTAACACGTGGATATTGGGCTACATAGACGACATCGTTCTTGTTAAAGTTACTTTTGTTTTTTCCTTCTCCACGAGTGCATGAAGGAGGCACTCCGTTTCCACCGGGTGCCTCCGTACCTCCGCGCCCTCGTGAAGAGCTATCTGGAAGGCAGGTCAGTTCTCTACGAGGGGCCGGACGGTCGCGTCCATACGTGGGCAATGGCGGCAGGTGTACCCCAGGGATCCCTACTAGATCCTCTACTATGGAACCTGGGGTACAATTGAGTCCTGCGAGCCGTAATGTGTAATAACAATATCTGTTTTTCAATCAATCCGAGAAAACCGCACGTTATACGTTGATTTGGCGGTGTACGCTAACTAAACGGTTTATTAAAGGTGAATATTATAATGTTCAGCAAATATATTATTCTTCAGTAGTTCTGTACAAAAGTCCGCCACACTACATATTATTGAAAAATAAAAAAATAACACAAGTAAAAGGTAATATTTAACATTCAGCGAAGTGGGCACGGGTCAACTAGTTTTTGGTGCTAAAAACAATTGTTCAGAGTTCTAGTCCTAAAAACAATAATTTGTGAACTTATTGATAAAACATTAACGAGAGCAATATTATATTGAATTGATGAATGTAATGCCCTGAGTTGCTGGTGAGTAGATTGGCAGATTTTAGAGTTAAGGCAGAGGACTGAGATTGGGTTCAGCGAATAATAAAAAAGGTTGACTGCTGGCAATGTTGTTGGTATTAAGATTAAGACCACCTAGACACATAAAAAATTGACAACTTTTAAAATCTCTGATATCGACGTGCGAATGATGTTGTATTGACACATTTATAATATCACTCTTCCTTTCTTTTGATAAATACCTAAAATTGATATTTGGTCCAACTCCACTTACATTTATATTACCAAATAAATCTTAATTCGGCAGCTATAGGACTAGCTTCGACGATAATTGAGTCCTTTATTTAGCAAAAGCGACACAGACAACGCGTCACAGACTCAATTGGTTGATTTATTTTAGCCCATTGTCGGTCCGGCATTCCAAACAATTCTATAGTATGTTCCTACAAATAGAGTGCTTAAATCACGCTTGGACAATAACATAATATCACGTGCCCTAAAATTGAAATCCCCAAGTATAAAATTCCCTAAGTTTCTTTATTATAAATATTAAAATGAATCATCAAGACTTTCTATTGTAGTTATAAGACACAAATTAAAACTAGATACCAGTCATAGTCCATAACTAGATACCAGTCTAAGCCACAGATACCAGTCATAACATCAATAGTGGTGTCATGACAGGTATTCTGTTTCTTACATACATACCTAATTAATAGTTATGGTACTACGCGTCACTCAATACAACATACCAATTTAGAAAAAAAGTGCATCTCTATTTGCGCATATACCTACACATATTATGCTTAACTTGTGTACTATAATTATAATTTTTGCCATTTAATTTCTTTGATAAGTTAGCCACGATGGAAGTCAGTCAGTCTATGGAACTCAAACAAGGATTTAATACATTTTCAAACTTTACTCCTTAGTTCACAAATTTCTAATTGTATTTCCTCATCAAAAAGTTGTTTTTGTCCTACATGTAAAATGTATATAATAACCAAATGTAATTATTTGTTCCCTGGTTGAATCTTAAATAGGTTATAAGCAGACGTTACTTTTGAATTTATAATGTTTTTAATGCGCGAATCATTGACTACCCACCTAACAGCATTTCGTATATCGTTGGAGATCATTAAATTGTTATATAACGAAATACTTGGAGCGCTCCTAATTGCGGGGCCTTTTAATAATTGAAAAAACAGGGGATGCCACTTGCCGACTCATTAAGCAAAGGACCTAAACAATTTGTTGCTCCTAAATAGCGTGCAATTGTGCTGCTAATTTATGTGCATTTAAAAGAAGGTTGATAAACGACATTTTGATTTTACAAACGTATCATAGTAGCTACGGTTACTGTAGAATGTATATTATCTGTGCTTCAGTAAACCCGACTATCATGAGGAGGATGAAGATGAGCTTTTCCGGAATAAAAACTCAAATTCTGATAACCAGCTTTTCTGTGAAAATTATAAATATTATATAATTTTAAATATTGTACTTATTTAGAAACAATTAAAAAAAAATTTAAATTATATTTTACCAAGAATTAATGATATTCCATAACAAGTTTTCTGCTCATGAGAGTAAGTATGCATGAATGCAGTAAACTGTCCAGGCCAAAAAGTAACTTATTTAAAGCATACAATAACTTCATATACTTTGGTATATCTCCCGTTCTTGCAACATATTCATATTACGAGGTGAACGATATAATTTTATTTCCATTATTACGTACGAGGCGTCCTCGCGAAAATATTGTTGGAATTATGTCTGCGTGGCTCAGTTTACTCGGCGGCACTTTTGTCTGCTGATGAGACGCCGAGAATTATGCTCACTTAGTTACAGCTCCGTGCTTAATTTCACATAATCCATCCCGGTGTCGCGTAGCCCACATACATTTGCGAGCAAGAATAAGTAAGTACCTACTTAGACACCTTGCGCGCGTTGAGCAAGATAAAATCTTGGAATCGATGTATAGAGAGATGTATTTATCAATCCTAATTACGTCATAGAGTAACGGTCACCTTCCACTTTCTATATTTGTTCTTCATAATATCAAGTGATAAATGCCAATTCGTATTTGTATTTTTAAAATTCAGAAAATAGGACGTCATATCATTTCGAGATCTTACCAGAACGTCTGATATCATTTCGAGCTACGTAGCCATAGGCTAAAGTACCATAGGAAAAAGGTACTAGAGTGGCGGCCAAGTATTGGAAGTCGGAACGTTGTTAGCCCTAACTAACCATGATCACTTAAAACAATATTAAAACCGCACTGAGTGCTAAATGGCGCTATACGCAGCAAGAGCAGTGTCTCTGTTTCAATATTGTTTTTCCCTAAGTGATCATGGTAATGATAAGGCCCCAAATGATGATCACAAAATGGGGGCAGCGCGAGACCCATCGTCTTGCAGATCAATCGGGAAGGTAACCAATCCATCAGTGAATATTGTATTTTAAAAGAATATATATGAAAATACAAAGTTATTCCACACAATGAGTGAATACTTATGTTAGCATGGGCGTGTGTTTGCCTGGAATTTCGCAACGCCGCGCCATAGGATTTGTGGCGCGACAGTCCCTGATCTCGCATCAGCTGGCGAATAATTGAGAGGTGCCCCGAAACCTCCGTGCACCACTTAATTAGACGGAGTGGGTTCTCAGAACCACTCAGCCCGCGTCGACGCATTAGCGGAAACAATCGCAGACAATTTAGCCACGTTGCTCTCCTTAAAATAAGCATACAAAATTTCAAATACCCTCCCGGAAGACGTCATTCTCGCATTTCTTGTGTTTTAAAGGGCTATTATTTTGATATGTTCTAATATGTTGTATATTGTATTTTGTATCAGATACTGATCTTCATTTTCTAAGAAGGAGCCTTGCAAGTACAGGAATATATAAAAGTCAGTTAGTTCATTCAATGATTTTTAAAGTTTTTTTTATTCAGATTGATTGTTACACTGCACGTTTATTTTATATAGAAAGCTATCATTTTTTGCCCGCAGCTTTGCTTGCATGAAATTCAGCTTGGTCGTATCGTGATGATCAAAAGGTAGGTAACTATTATTCCTCTATTAATGGGCTATCTAAGACTAAAATAATGTTTTAATTCAAATTACTTAGTACTTCCTGATATAAACGCGTTTAACCAAATGAACTATATACTCTTCAGCTTAATAGTATAATATTGCATCAGTAGACATAAAGCTGCTTATTGCATGCAACTTTATATTTACTTATATTATATGATAAAACATACAAATAAATTTAGTATGTTAATGGTATTGTATGTATTATTATGATACTTATATATTTATCAATTTATTTATTTCAGCTTCAGCTACGTAAATATAATATGGTAGAAATATTATATATTGCTCAAATAGTATATTAAATGGGTATTTGTTTTATTTCATTTGAAGGACCTAGATCATTATATTTTCAATCATTTATCTACATTTCCATTGGTAAGATTGAAAAAGGTACCTACATGAAGCTTTTTCTTATAGGTATTTCATAGATATGATTGTCTTGTCATTATTATTTAGCCAAGTCTAGTTTTGATTATTAATATAAAATAGTTATTGTTATACTTTGTGAACGACTATTTTGACCTAATTCATTTTAAATAATGTACTTAGTGTAAGTCTATAACATAAGTTAGCTGTTGTTGTTCTATGATAAAAAAAAATAAAAAAAGAATGATGCAAAATACTATGCGAAATGCAAGATACTGATGCAAAATTATATTTTTATTGTCAATGTTTAAAAGATATTTGATAATTCAAGCTCTTTCTTTATAGCATACTGACTCGCACATAGAAAGTTAAAAACTTTCCAAGTAATAGTTTCTCCTTCCAATTTGGCGTAGTATTCTATAATATAGTTTCCGTGAAATGAAAACCCATTCATTTTTGAGTATGAGCAGGTATTTTTATACCAATAACAGTTCACGTCATTTGAAAATTATTATACTTTTTTAAACTTTCATTGAAATAAATTATATTTTTCAATCAATGTGTGGTGACTGTGTCCCACGTATGCCCCTTCAATAACTCATGTATATAATGTTAAATAATATGCTAGATTTAGGCCTTAGGATATTCGATTGTAAAAACATGGTATTTGTAAGTTCCCACGCATCTGCGTCGTATCTGTAATAGCAGTAAGTAATTTGTTGTGTTTAAATTTTAGTTGTTCACTGGCGGCATGTTTGTACCAGTATTACTTTATTGAGGTATTCTATTGTTAGTTAACATTTGTAATATAATAGCTATGTACTTTTATGATTTTAAACATGTTGCCGTATGAAGGAAACAATATTGTCTTTGTGTAACTATTCATTTATTGTTCTCTTTGTGTACCGACACCGGAACTTTCCCAAAATTAGCTTTTGGGTTTAATGATTATTATTTGTAAGTCTATTGTATCTTAGTTAGTGGGAATACTTATTTTTTATACGTAAGGCTTTGGTTTTTCTAAGGCGACCAACCTGGTATAAATATAGAGAGTTCAGACTTCAGAGAGGAGTCACGAGTCAGCATTCGTTCACAGCACAGGCCGGTTGTCTTAGCATTTTTGTAACTACATAATATAATAAATATATTGTGTGTACGAAATACAGTTACTGTGCTAATTTACTTTTTATTTTGAGTAGTAAATACCTAATCCAGCAACCCACCGCGATAGAGCGCCGAAAGTGGTGACCCCGACGTGATCCATTCGTTTTACGTGCGCTTAGGGTTGTCTGGACTCAGTTTCGTCCTCGCCGCGTCCGTGGTATAATTTCATCGGTTCCGCCGTATATACGTTCCGTGACAAATAAACTAAAATGGCACAAGAAAACCACTGCAACGGTCCCACCAAGCCGACTGCGTGGCCACAAATAGCCCAATTCGACACCACCGACCCCGAGTCGTGGCTAAAGTGCGCTGACACGTTTCTGCGTTTGGCAAACGTGACCGACCCAGTGGAAAAATGCCTATACATACTAGGCAAAATGGAGCCCCGGGCATTGAGAGAGGTGAGCGATCTAGTGGAGAAACTTTCTGTCTCAACTGAAAACGAATACGATGAGATGAAGAGAAGTTTGGCAAAGCGGTTCGGATCATCGCAAACGGTCAAGTCCTAGCGACTTCTGGAAGGAGAGGAAATCGGCGACCGCACACCATCGCAATTCCTACGGCACCTAAAGTCTCTCGCCGGCACTGCAATGTCAGATGACTTATTACGCGTCATATGGACAAAAGGGCTACCTACTGACATGCAGACAGCTGTGGTGGCTAAGAGAGACACGCCTCTCGAAACTCTCGCCGAGATCGCCGACCTTGTCGCAGAAAATGTACGGCTACGTTCCGCAAAGCCATCGGCAATGATTGCGGCCTCTGCTGCCTCAAACGCTGGTGCTGAAGACAAGTCGTCTCGTAACCAGTTAGCAGCCAGGTCCGGAGATTGTACAACTTTCCACCAACAACTATTACAAGAATCGTCACGCCTGCTTGAGGGGTTAGAAGACTTGAAGCAACAGCTGTGTAGTGTTAGAACAACAGCGAGACCGTCTTCACGCTCGAGAAGTCGACCACGCTCGCGGCCTTCGTCGAAACATCGACCAGGGGACTGGATGTGTTGGTACCACCACAAATTCGGGTCGAGAGCCAACAAGTGCGTACAGCCGTGCGCGTACAAACCGCAGCAGGGAAACGGCAGCGGGAGTCATTAGCGGCGAATGACATCAAGCCCCTCGATACATCACGCCGCATTTTTATTACGGATAAGGACAGCAAGGTAAGGTTCCTGATTGATACTGGCGCAGATCTATGTGTTTACCCAAAATCATTAGCTCATACGGCTCGCAAAGTTTCTGCCTATGAACTAGTGGCCGCCAATGGGACACCGATTGCCACCTACGGTACCATCGCCTTGACTCTCAACCTCGGTCTACGACGAGATTTCCCGTGGACATTTGTAGTGGCTGATGTATCTACACCTATCATTGGCATGGACTTCTTGGCGTATTACGATTTAATGGTGGACTTAAAGAATAGAGGACTTGTAGATGCGCTCACTCGTTGTACGGTTAAAGGACACGTAGCGAGGGGTCAGCATTCTACAATAAAGACGGTGAACGGCACATCACCTTATCATGATCTACTAGCGAAGTACATTGATATAACACGCCCAGATGGAGTCGTGAAAGAGGTGAAACATAACACTGAACACCACATAGTAGTAACTCCAGGGCCTCCAGTAGCGCAAAAACCAAGGCGTCTAGCACCAGACCGTCTCGTAGCAGCTAAAAAGGAGTTTGAGACGATGATAAAACTCGGTATCGCACAACCATCCAAGAGCCCATGGGCGGCACCGTTAGTCATGGTGCAAAAGCCATCTTTGAAGTCGGATACGCCCTCGCCATTCTTCACGTCTGAGAGTGAAACTACTGTGAAGCATCGGCCCTGTAGAGATTACCGACGATTGAACGAGAGAACAATACCTGACCAGTATCCAGTGCGCCACATTCAAGACTTTGCACAGTGCCTAAGTGGTAAAAAAGTGTTTTCGAAAATAGATTTAGTGCGTGCATTTAATCAAATACCCATAGCAAAGTGCGATATACCTAAAACCGCCATAACTACACCGTTCGGTTTGTTTGAGTTCAAATATATGACTTTTGGGTTACGAAACGCCGCTCAAACGTTTCAACGGTTTATGGACAAAGTGTTAAGTGAACTAGACTTCAAAGGCAAAGTGTATATTCGGTCAAACCGAGATCGAGTTTCTAGGATATTTAGTGTCAGCCGAAGGTACGCGACCACTCCCCGAAAGAGTCGAAGCGGTGCGTATATACCCACTGCCAGCGACAGCTAAAGAGCTACGACGATTTTTAGGTATGTTAAATTTTTATAGAAGGTTTATACCTAACGCAGCTGCAAGTCAGGCCAGCCTTAATGATCTAGTTGGTAGTAAGAAAGGTAGGACGCCCATGAAATGGACAGACGAGGCCAAACATGACTTCGATGTATGTAAGGAAAGCCTTGCCAAAGCAGCCTTATTAGTTCACCCCGAAATTGACGCAGATCTAGCTATCTTTTGTGATGCTTCAGAAAAAACAATAGGTGCAGCTTTACAGCAAAAAGTAGGAAACGACTGGCAACCAATCGGGTTTTTCTCTAAAAAGTTAACGTCAACTCAACAAAAGTACTCAGCGTATGATCGCGAACTACTTGCCATCTACGCTGCAGTCAAATATTTTAGACATTATGTAGAAGCACGTCACTTTGTTATCTTTACTGATCATAAACCTATTATCTACGCGTTTAGGAAAAAAGAGCAACAGTGTTCTCCAAGACAATTTAGGTACTTAGACTTTATAGGTCAGTTTACCACGGACATACGCCACGTCAGTGGGGAAAATAATATTCCAGCTGACGCACTGTCACGAATTGAGTCAATAAATAGAAACATTGACTGGGAATCTCTCGCGATATCTCAGAAAAACGATCCAGAGCTTAAGTCATTGATTGAAGGTAATAATTCTTCTCTACAGTTGCGACTTATTCAGGTACAGGATAGTAACCAACCGATTTATTGTGATGTTTCAACTCGTGTGGTAAGACCGTATCTTACAGAACTATTTAGGAAGACTGCGTTTGATATCTTACATCGTAACTCACATCCAGGAGCTAGGGCCACGACTAAACTAGTTTCAAAGCGCTTCGTATGGCCCGGAATGAACTCTAGTTGTAAACAATGGGTAAAAGCTTGCATAGAATGTCAGCGGTCTAAAGTAACCCGTCATGTCGTTACACTACCAGGATCTTTCGCACCGCCGTCTTCACGTTTCGATCACGTGCATCTTGACATAATTGTCATGCCTTACTCTGAGACATATCGCTATTGTTTAACGTGTGTAGATCGTTTTTCAAGATGGCCTGAGGCGATCCCTATCGAGAACCAAGAAGCAGAAACAGTCGCTCGCACGTTTTATTCCAATTGGATTGCACGTTTCGGTATTCCTTTAAATATTACTACGGATCAAGGTCGACAGTTCGAATCACATCTGTTCAGAGAACTAAATGCTCTGACAGGTACGAAACATTTTAAGACCACTGCTTATCATCCGGCAGCTAACGGTATCGTGGAACGCTTCCATCGCCAGCTGAAAAGCGCGATAAAATGTCACGGTTCTAGACACACTAGTTGGACACGAATTTTACCAACTGTAATGTTAGGCATTAGAGCATCGTGGAAGGAAGATCTTCAGGCTACTTCGGCAGAATTAGTATACGGACAAAGTCTACGCCTTCCAGGGGAACTCTTAGGGACTACCGTAGCGACACCTAATCCATCGCATAGCGAGTTTGTCAAAGAGTTACGTTCGAATTTCACTCAACTTAGACCAATTCCTGGCACTCGGCATGGCCAGAAAAGCATTTTCATATACAAAGATTTAATCACATCTAGTCATGTCTTTGTTAGGGATGATACTGTCAAAGCACCGTTACAACAGCCCTACGATGGGCCGTACAAAGTAATAAGTAGAAAGGAAAAAACATTCGTACTAGATATACGTGGCCGCGAAGTCACGGTATCAGTCGATAGGCTTAAACCGGCATACTTGTTGAGGAAACCGGAACATCAACCTGATAGTAATGTATATAATAATTCAACAGACAATTTTAT
The DNA here is from genome assembly GCA_963935595.1 of Schoenobius gigantellus. NCBI lineage: Eukaryota > Metazoa > Arthropoda > Insecta > Lepidoptera > Crambidae > Schoenobius > Schoenobius gigantellus. The sequence goes on along the minus strand of OZ012541.1, from coordinate 38,240,800 downwards.
TCATCGGGAACCTCAGCAAGACGTAAATTTGAACCGTGACTCGGGTTCACACGCTACTGCTGGTACTTCTCCTAATGTAATTTTAGATTCATCAGACGGTTCCCAAAAGACGATTCCTCGCCGATCCGGTAGACGCGTTCGTTTTCCTGACTACTACCAGGCCGGCCTTTCTTAAGCTAGTATAGTAACTAAATTGTATTGTATAGTAACGAGTATAGTAACTAAGTTACATGAGGTTTTATGTTGTTTCGTGATCTGAATCACTGGTAGGGGGGTACTGTGGTGACTGTGTCCCACGTATGCCCCTTCAATAACTCATGTATATAATGTTAAATAATATGCTAGATTTAGGCCTTAGGATATTCGATTGTAAAAACATGGTATTTGTAAGTTCCCACGCATCTGCGTCGTATCTGTAATAGCAGTAAGTAATTTGTTTTGTTTAAATTTTAGTTGTTCACTGGCGGCATGTTTGTACCAGTATTACTTTATTGAGGTATTCTATTGTTAGTTAACATTTGTAATATAATAGCTATGTACTTTATGATTTTAAACATGTTGCCGTATGAAGGAAACAATATTGTCTTTGTGTAACTATTCATTTATTGTTTTGTGTACCGACGCCGGAACTTTCCCAAAATTAGCTTTTGGGTTTAATGATTATTATTTGTAAGTCTATTGTATCTTAGTTAGTGGGAATACTTATTTTTTATACGTAAGGCTTTGGTTTTTCTAAGGCGACCAACCTGGTATAAATATAGAGAGTTCAGACTTCAGAGAGGAGTCACGAGTCAGCATTCGTTCACAGCACAGGCCGGTTGTCTTAGCATTTTTGTAACTACATAATATAATAAATATATTGTGTGTACGAAATACAGTTACTGTGCTAATTTACTTTTTATTTTGAGTAGTAAATACCTAATCCAGCAACCCACCGCGATAGAGCGCCGAAAAATGCATCCGGTTCGGTAGGAATAGTCTGTTTTGGGTCTAGTCGTCATATCGAATGGATGACCTCGACAAAAAATAGATAGATGGCGCTTGTACTGTGAATATGAAGAGTTCACTGCTGTTGATTGCAATTCGCACGCAATATATTCAGTTTGCTTAGATATTTTTAGGCTTTTTCAAAGTATCACACACTTCACGCTCGCGCGTGTGCCAGCTTCTAAATGATAACTAGGAATTTGGGAGAGTTTATATCGTACCACTTTTTACTTTAACTTAAATATTTCGACTATGACAAGACTTACAATAATTAATGGATATGCAAAATAAATTTTCATATTTTGCCTTGCTAAGACAGAGAAATCAGTTCCATACGTTTACTCTAACATCCTTAAAAATGCTTTTTTATAAAGGACTGCCATCGGTACGATTGCCGACTTAAATCGTACCATAGGTGTTTAAGTCTGAATGAATTAAAGATAGTAAAATTTTCAACCAAATTATTTATTTCTAACTCTTAGGTGATAAGAAACATAATTAATACATCTTAGGTAAAAGGAACATTATTTTTAACTTTTAGGTAATAAAGAAACATTATTTTTAATTCTTAGGTGATAAAGGAACAATGTTATCATAAACTTTCTTATAAGAATAACATGATTGTACTATAGTATTGAGATCAATCAACATAACTATAATAATAATGAGAAAAAAATGCGAGACGTCGAATACCGCTTATTGTTAGACCAAACATCTGTGTTTCGAGATGAAGAATGTACTCAGCCAACTTATTTTCAGTTTCGACATCGAAGATAACCGGTCTCTCTTTTTGGATTTTTCTATCAACAGCAATCTTATTTAATTCATGTTTTCGTAAGCCACAATAGCTCTTTCTAGGTCCTCCTTATTCCAATTTTAGCTTTAGGGTCCGTCATCTATAACAATATAAATACAGTCTGTAAAATATAGGTACTTTTAGACTAGTCGGCTAAATCGTACCAGTACAATTTACCCAACTGCGAGTGGTACGATTTAGCGAACTAGGCCATTTTTTAAAAAAAGCAACAGTCCGGCCTAACCTCAAAACTTAGACACGCAACAACAAGCACCAATAATCTAGTATAAAATTGTAATAGAATAAAGAAAACTGTGTTTCTATAGCTTATCTTGTTTACGAGTCATATCCTTACGAATTTACTACAATATTTGCATTAACTTCCACAAAAAAATGTTTTTTTCACTCACGCGCACAGTTGTCAACTCACATCAATTGCAAATGGCGGGTGGCGGGGGATTGCGCAGAGCCACGATTTGGGGTTGCCAGTGTAGAAAAAATTACCCATTAAGTGAGAAATTTAGAAGTGGTACGATTAAAATGGCAGTACGATATAACCAACTCTCCCCTATTATGTTGACACATTACAAGATTAACTAGTTTTCTTCATACACGAGATTGATAATATTGTAACAATTTGAGCATTTTCATATTATTTCAATTTCATATAGAGGAAATATTAGAGGGGGATGGTAAATCAATTAAAGATCTATTAATAATTTTAATAACATAATGAGATTTTCGAACAGGTTTATTTTCTTACATAAATCATTACGCCTGATCTCACTGATAGGCTAAGCATTGATGTATTAAACACTTTCAGCGATTTTTCTGAGTTCCATGTCGTAGCAGACAAGCCTATTGCCACTTTCCGGACATTAATTCCAGAGTCTGATCTACTTATGTTTTTTAACAGAAAAAAAACTCATTAAGCCTTTTCCTGACCCTGGGCCTTGGAATTATCAGTCGCACGTGCTGATTAAATCAATAAGTATCTTCTTCGTATCTTAATAAAAAAATTAAAATGTTAACGAATACAAAGTATGCCTTTGTTACTACAATAGCAAACCAAGTATTTGGAGTAGCTCCAGCACACAGAGGACCGCAGCCAATTCGCCAGCTACACGCTTATCGGCACGATGTCCCCTATATACTAATATAGGTATGCTAAAATAATCACAAAACATCAAGTGGTCACACAAGGTCTGCCTAGTCTGCTTTAATTATATAAAAACAAGCTGTGCCCGCAAACTACGTTTCGCCATAATAATTGAATAAAGATTTTTTTTTGATTAAGTTTTTTTTTATGATTTAGCATCAAAAAATACTTAAAATCCTTAATTTTCCCCTTTTTTAATAGCGATATAATTATGTATTTTTGCTAGTAAAACGTTAGTTCGTTGCGGGCACAGTTCTAGTAATCTATAATATTGTATTACAACTATTAAAAGAGAATAAATTTTTAGTTACTACCAATTTTTTCCAATAACACTAAGAATGATTGTCTTGAAATGCAATATTTCCTCTAAATATAGTAAAATTATTCATAGATTCCAGATAAATTTGGTCCAATTACATTAGTACGGCTTAGTTACACTAATCAATTCCAACACGCAAGACAAACGATCGCCATAATCGCCGAGCGCAACTCTTGGTGCCTCCTAATTTCGAGGGTAAACAAAACAGCGAGTTTTGAAACCGTCGGCGAGTGGGCGAGCCAATAAAATTCCTTCATCACCCGATAAGTACAGCTACGGGGAGCAGAGGGTATATTCTCGAATCCGGAGAAAGTTTTGAACAAGCTTGTAACAGGTTTAACAAAACCATTAGGAGTAAATAGATTTGGATTATTTAGACAAACACGGAACTCTCTAAAATATGTAAGCATGGTAGTGTTAATAATTTTAAGTCTTTTAAAAGATGACCTACAACTTTCCACCCATTCTATACCATAAATAGCTCTTATATAGCGTTTCTGGCCCTCAACATTATATCCCTATAGCTTGAGTTACCCCTGAATATAACACCATAACGTAAATTAGTAGATTCAACCTTTTTTTTCATTCCTACTTGTATTTGCAGACATCTTGAGTATATTCAGGATGTATGCACATACAAGATTAAATAAGTATGTTTCCTTTAAATTAAAATGTTTTGCTTTGTTTTGATGTCAATAAGGTAACTTTACAGGCACTTATTAGGCCTATGTTGAATAAAGATTTTTGAATTTGATCGCCATCAAGACTGGGTTATACGCCCGTAGATTTATTCAAATTCCTTTTTTTGAAACTACGAATCGCTACGGAATAGTCCCCCAAGGGCCTACGTTCTGACATTTTACGTGTAATCAAACGACTCTCTGACTGAAGACTTATTGTCTAAAGAAAAATCGTTAATATCCCTAGCTCAGCGATAAATGTACAGAAAACAAAGCTCTCTTCTGTGTTTCTCCTTATGTGCTCTTAATTTGAATGTAGTTAAATCACTTTAAGATATCTTAAAAGGATTGGGCTATCAAAACATTTTTTATACAACTAAGCTGGCAAACAAGCAAACTGCCCAGCTGATGGTTAGTGGTAACAGTCACTTATAATACTCGTGGCTCTTGTGAAAACTGCCCAGCTGATGGTAAGTGGTAACAGTCACTTATAATACATGTGGCTCTTGTGAGATTTGCAGCAAAACTGCAACTCTCAGCGCACGTTGCCAGCTTGTGACATTAAATGTAAAGTCACGGTACCCATCCATAATTTCAACGCCATAATTATCTTACCCTTCAAACCGGGATACAGCAATGCTGAATAAATTTCTGAAATGGGATGCTACGGTTAATGATATTGAAAAAATAAATATTAAGAAGAGATAATCATATAAAAAGCGTATTCATTATTTAATTATTTTGATTAAAGTTTATTATATTTTTTATATTTAATTAATTAATACGATGTTAACCAATTAAATTTTTAAGCTAATTAAATTTAACGCCATCTAAAGCTAAAAAAATAAAGTAAATAAGTTGAAAATAAGGATAACAGTGATGTTGATAATGTACCAAAAGACCAAAAGCTTAAAATAATTCAATAAGTTCCACGGCACCAATCATTACACCACTCTCCTTAACAATCTAGGGCACTGAACAGAAAAATAAAATAAAATCGTGGGGCGTAGCGTAACGTAACCTGAGTAAATATGTGAATAACATTTTTAGAATGATATGAACGGTTAACTGTTGATAGAAACTTCAAGCGCGTAAAGCAACATAAAGTGTATTTTTGTTTACAGTATAGTCTCGGATTGATATTTCACGGTAAACGTTCATGGTATACGAATACTTTACCTTAGGTGGCGTGGATTAGGTACGTACTGGTAACAAGAAATACTTAATCTACGTAGATACCTAATCACATTTTATGCTCCAAGTGTAGTGACAGTGACTGCTTTTGTTTATTTGGTGAGTATATGAACATATAATTAACAAGCTGTTGCTCGTGACTTGGTCCGCGTGGAATTCAGTTTTACCACTATGAAACTCATTAAAATTCGTGACAAAAAGTAGGCTTTGTCCCTCCTCGAGTCTTAAGCTATCTCTAATAAGTTTTAATACATAGTATCACAGATAACAAATATTAATTAGTACTTAATTAAAATTGTATAATAAATATACGAGTAAGAATGTAAAATTTTGAAAGGAATATAAATTACACATGGAATTGTAACTAGGTTAAATATTGTAATTGTATAAATTAAAGCAAAACCTACCCCGTTCCTCCCCAGTGTACAATAGGTAAATAGTAAGAAAGAGATGGATGATAGAAAGATAAAGTATGGGGGATGAAAGTGCGCGAGGAATACAAGCGTGAACTGGAATGAAAGGATAATAGGTAGAACAATAAGGGCTCTGATGAAGTCAGAGGTGTTGCGGAAAAAAGAATTTTTTTTACAAAAAAATAAAACCGACTTCAAAAACACCCAAAAGTCATAAATCATTTTCGAATACATACAACATCACAGTTTTATATTGAACTTGGTGCCAAAGCCAAAGTAACTAAGTGGGTATATTAATTGTTCTTTTCATTTTATCAGACTTTCCAGGTGATCATTGCTTGGCACCGACTTCAATATAAAACTGTGATGTTGTATGTATTCTAAAATTATTTATGACTTTTTAGTGTTTTTAAGTCGGTTTTATTTTTAATTTTTTTACAAATTTAAAAAAAAATAATTTATAGTACATGTGTTTTAGAATTTGAGCCAAGGCAAACACCAGAAAAACTTAAAATAAAACGTCTTTCGCTCTAAACAGTACTGAAAGAATTATTTCCGAACTCCTAACCTACCAGAAACCTTCCATCATCAGCTCAGTAATATGATTGAAGACTATCAGATGCAAATACCTCAACATCTTCAGCAAAAACATGAAACACGTTGGACGTGCCTATGAAATTCAAGAGTTTCCCTCGATTTTCATGGGATCCCATCATCAGATCATGACATGGTGACAATGGGACCACCTCGGGAGTATACTCTTTCGATTACAAAAATAACTTTAAAAATCGGTCCATTAATGGCGGAGTAATCGGTGAACATACGGTGACATGCCTGTGCAATTCAAGGGTTTCCCTCGATTTTCATGGGATCCCATCATCAGATCCTGACATGGTAATAATGGGACCACCTCGGGAGTACTCTTTCGATTACAAAAAGAATTTTGAAAATCGGTCTACAAATGGCGGAGTAATCGGTGAACATATATAAAAAAATAGATACATTAGGTACCGAAAAATATTTATCGGAGTCAAATTTTAACCACTAACATCGTTTTGCTTTATTAATGTGAAAAATGCTTATTTATAACCTATATTCGATATAACGCTATACTGATTACTGGAATAAACATCAATCATTCCTTTAAATTGGCATTATTTTATACACAGTCAAAATGCCGTCAAATCTACAAACTATTCAGACCAAATATTTTTATTTGGTCTGAGTAGTTTTTAAGGGGGAGAGATTAAAAGTAGGAAATGAAGAGTATTCGCAGAGTATTACTATCTGTTACAACCGCATAGTTCTAAGACATTTTACTGCATGTGCATCGAAGCAACTCTTATTCCTATACCTATAAAGTTTGCGAATAATATCTCCAACAAACTGCACAAAGCATCAATTTCGATGCGAAAACTTCCGCAAAGAAATTTCTTTTGTTGGAAATGAATTTCTGTGTTGCTACGACGGAGTATCTAATGTTTGAAGTGGGTGTTAGTATCATATACTAACTACAGCAAGCTCTATAAATCGAACATTAATTCCATGTAAAGCAACTTTGAAAACTCTTTGCTAAGTTTCAAAACATAAATGTAGTTGGCATTGGCACCGAGTGTCCCTTGCACATTGTGTACCAATGTCAAACCAGCATCAGTTTACTGATAACGTCTCCTGCTGAGCTCTAGCGATCTTATTTAGGTACAGGAACACAACGTAAGTTATAGGATAAGTATTACAAAAATAGTTATTTCAGCTAGAAATATAAAACAACTTATAGAGTTATAGTATCCTGACTATCGGGCGATTGGAAGTGAAATGAAGGGCGTAATTTGGCCTAACCGCCGATGGCCGCACACAAAGGGATCTACGCTGCCTGCCGTGAAGCTCGTTAGCTAATTAGTTTGTATTCAAGCCATCCAGCTTGATCAAGCTCTGGGGCCAAGGTATTGAGGCTAAATATTCACGGATACACCTCTTGCTTGCGAATTGTTTCCTTGGTTAGTGGCGTAAAATAAATTAATTTGATGAAGTTTCTGAAACTTACATTTTCTTCCAGTGATAGCAACGATCAAACCGACGACTGAACAAAATGTTTTTCAACACACTTCCTCATAAAGTGGCTCTAATCCCATGGCAATTAGGCACATAATGACACCTATAATCAAACTGTGACTTTTTCATTACTATTATTCACGAGTGAGCAATAGTTTTTTTTAAATATTATTGGTTGAGTTACGCTTACACTTGCGTTAAAATGCTATCCGCGAAAAGCCCAAAAAAAAGAAACCTCATTTTTTAGTCTATGGCCGATGCGCGCGCATAGGAAAACTGATTATTTTTTCCCGCCATTACGAAATTTATTAGTCTATGGCCGATGCGCGCGCATAGGAAAACTGATTAATTTTTCCCGCCATTACGAAACATTTTTCACAACTCGTCTCGTTTTCTCTTTTGAAGTTATTTAGTTAGTTATTAATTAAGATGTCTGCAAATACAATTTATGAAGAAAATTATTTATGTTTTACACCGCCCGATATAAGATGTGAAGCCCAGAACGTTATGGAAAGTTTACTACCAGAAAACTCAAAGGAAAAATATCTATTAGCGTACCAAAATTTCATACAATGGCAGAACAACAAGAATACGCAGTCTTTTTCAGAAAATGTGTTCATGGCGTACTTTAAAGAATTATCTTCTAAGTACAAACCTAGCTCTTTGTGGTGTATTTACTCAATGTTAAAAAGTACAGTGCGAACAAAGAATGGAGTGGACTTAAAAACATACTCGAATTTGTCAGCTTATCTAAAGAGACTATCTGATGGATTTAGAAGCAAAAAATCAAAGGTTTTATCATCTGATGATATTGAAAAAATTTTTAAAGATGCTCCAGATAACCAATATTTGGCTACAAAGGTTAGTTAAATTAATTTTAATTAAATATTTAATAGCAGCTTGTGTTGTGTGTTGACCTTAATTATTGTTTCTTTTGTTTCAGGTTGCTTTAATATTTGGTGTAACTGGTGCCTGTAGGATACAAGAATTAACAAATATAACTGTAAAAGATATAGAGAACCATGGCCAGATGCTTTTAGTGAAGATACCTATCACGAAAAATAAAATACCTAGGTCATTCACCATACACGGTCCATTCTATGATATTGTTAAGAAGTATGAAAGTTTGCGTTCGCCAAAAACAAAAAATGACCGTTTCTTTCTAAATTACCAGAATGGTAAATGTACCTGTCAGCCTATAGGTATAAACAAATTTGGTTCTATGCCTAAAAAATCGCTAAGTTTTTGGGTTTAGTAGATGCTGAGAGCTACACTGGACATAGCTTCAGAAGAACTTCAGCTACATTGCTGGCAAATTCAGGAGCTGATATAATGACTTTGAAGCGACATGGCGGGTGGCGATCTAGTAATGTAGCAGAATCATACGTAGAAGATTCCATACAAAACAAGAAGGAAATTTGTGCAAAAATCACAAAAAGAATTAAACTTGATTCTGAGACGCATCCTACTGGCGAAATACCAAGTACGTCCAATGATTGGATTTCACCTACCTACACGAATAATGAACCATCACAAATAACAATAGAACATGAAAGTACTTCAATAAATAATCTATCTGATGAGACCGCTATGTCATCAAAAATAGTTAATTATAATTTTACTAACTGCACATTTACTAATTGTTTCTTTAAGTAAACTTTTTATCTACTATGTAAAATGGTTTTTTATTTAAGTATTGTTTTATTCAGAAGTGTGTTGAAAAACGTTGTATGATACACGTGTGTATTGATGGTTACCGTCCTCGGCTTCTTAAGACCCTCGCCTCACGGCTCGGGCCTCAATGCGCCTCAGCGGTAATCACCAACATTACACACTTGTACCATAATGTACTATTATATCTTATCAATGGAAAAGTTCATTTTTTATACGCCATTATTGAAATTTTAAGCCAAATGAAACAAAAATGTGGAAGAATCATGAAGGTATCTCCACAAATAAAGAAGTTAATTAGAACATTAAACTTACGCTTACAAATGTAATTTCGCTCCATGTGACAGCCCGCTAAAAGAAAACAAATTAAAAAAACAAAATTATCAAACACTTGCGAAAAACGAGGAAACGAATTTCTGGAACTGGAACGGTTTTTGATTTCATAGACTATACGCAACGTATATACGTTTCTAATAATAAATAACCATTGATATACTATAAAGGGTTTTTAATAATAGTAACCATTGAACTATACTCTACTACTATAATATTATAATGAGGAAAGATTTGATTGTTTGTTTGTATTGAATAGGCTTCGAAACTACTGACCCAATTTTGATGAAAGTTGGTATAGGGATAGTTCGGGACCAGGGGAAGGACATATGGTAATTTTCCTAGGAGAAAAAAAATTCCCACGGGAAAACAAAAATAACGCGGGCGAAGTCGCGACCGGAAAGATAGTATACTATAAAATAACCAATACGCAATCTCGCAGAATCTTCAACCAAAAAGTGTCTGAGATTTACACAAGTTATGTTGTAACGAGGTGCTATATCTTTTTAGACATAGAAACTCGTTGCATGTCCGCCTAACCTGGCTGCATATTTTTTTTTATATTTGTCATAATTTAATTTTTCTCCCGTAGCTCAATTGCCGATATTGAGACGCTAAAAGTCGCAAAGCCACAATATAACATTGAATATTATATTTACATCAATCCTTTTTATGGAATAACGATAAAATGAAGTCGAGATGTCCTAAAACCTCTGGGCGCTTATGTGTTACAATATTGGTTAGATTTTATTATGTTTGTTTTCCATAGTTTTTAGAATAGTCAGTGTGCGAAGTGCGAGTTTTATCGAGCTTTACTCGATCACACGCATCGAACGCGTAAATGCGATTTTGTATAGAATTAGAGCAATGCCATCTAGTAGTCACCAGATGAAGCTGTCTCATTCCATAGCAGCTACTAGATGGCGCTGCTCTAATTCCATACAAATTCGCGTTAACGCGTTCAATGCGTACGATTGAGTAGAGCTCGATAAAACTCGCGCTAGGCACTCAGTATATTTTTTATAGAGTGTCTTTTATTCATAATCACTGTAATCGTGGAAATATAATTGTGAAGTCAGTGACAGCACCTTGGAGCATTTTTACGGCCCCACCTATGTTCCCATTGCACTGCGTTACCTCGTTACAATCATTATCTCGGCCAATCTTTCTTTACTGAGAGAATGTTATAGGTGCTTCGAATTTTTTTCGACCAAACCATAATTATATATATTATAGATATTAAATAAATTCATTTGATTTCTTTAAAAATACGAATACGTATAAAAAAATATTGATTTATTCCATCCTTTTTAAATGCATTTCTTGAACATTGCTACGCGTGCTTGCCACGTGTAAACGAAACAAGACTTACACCCCGTTTCTGAAAGGCTGATCACACATTGATTTACTTAGTAAATCAATGTTTTAACTGCAGTGTCAAATCAATTTAAGTTTCCGAAACGTTGGTAAGCCAAAATTTACTATAATCTTTAGATTTATTTATTTATTTATTTATTCTTTATGTACACAATGTTCGTACAAAGGCGGCGGAAATCTTTAGATTTCACGTGAGAAATATTTTTAGACACGGTCACATTGCTGAAATCATATTTTTGTTTTGTTTATATGTATTTTGGAAACCCCAAAATGGGCCTATCCTTAATAATTTTGAAATAAATTTGACAGCTGTGTCAACTGACAAAGTGATAAGTTGATTTAGTTTTCAGCAACTCAATTCACAGTTAGCATCAGATTTGACAGCTTGTTAGCTAATTTTATCGCTGAACAGCCTTTCAGAAACTAGGCGTTAAGGACTGAAGGAAAACTTTGCTCACTCGTCGCGCTGACAAAAGTTTGACTCCGACATTTAATACACAAGATTGTGTATCTAATTCTTTTATAGTACATTAATAATAATAACACATTACAGAAACATACACACAAGAGACGACAAAATATCGTAGTGCTGGCGATATAAAAGAGGAAAAACATTCTTAATTTAATCAGCATTAACATTTAACTGCCCCCGTAGTCTAGTGGTTGAGGCCACCGGGTGTTAATCGGGAGGTCCGGAATCAATTACCCATGGGGGCAGAAACTTTTCTGCTCGGTTTGGTTGGTGGTAGGGCTTCTGAGTCTGCCTAGCTAGCTCCCACCGTCTTACCTAAGTTTGTCGCCATAATAACAATGTTTAATTATAGCATTATTGTGTTCCGGGCAATTAGAAGTTAGAGCCAATTTCTCAGTTTTGGAGGAGTCCAGGCGAAGTTCGCTTCCACCTTCGATCTTATCGTCACTTACCATCAGGTAAGATGGAAGCCAAGAGCTATCATTTTTTTCGGCGGGAAATGCGAAACCACACCGTACCCACTAGCTATAGACGACGAGTGTGTGGGGGCTCTCCGGGCGGCCTACCCACTAAATCCCCCCGATGTTCTCTGTGCTCTTATGGGCGCGCTAAGGTCCTCACTGCAACTCCACTACCCACGCGCCCTACCACCTGGTCGGGCTAAACGGAGCTAACCGCACGCAGGCCTCCACGGCAGGGTCTTTAGACGGGCATCGCTTGTGCGAATGCCTGCCTTTGCCTGCCTATCCGTTTGCGACGGATGGGAGCGGCTTGAGGATCTGACTCCCGCTCCCTCTCCGCGGCCGCTGAAGCCAAGAGCTTGCCTGTCGTATGTAAAAAAAGAGAGAAGAACACCTTGTTCTTCTCAAGAATTTTCTCACAATTCTCGAACGTGTGTGGAGTCAACTTTTAATGTATAAATTAATTATTCTAGTTGAAGTGTTTACAATCTATAATACTATTTTTTTTTTTTTTATATTATATAGCTGAAGAGTTTGTTTGATTGTTCGGTTAAACGCGCTAATCTCTGGAACCACTGGTCCGAATTGTAAAATTATTTTTAACCGACTTCTAAAAAAGGATGAGGTTTCTCAATACGACCGTATATGCTTTTTTTAAGTTTGTTTGCGGATAACTTCGTCGTTTATGAACCGATTTTGATGATTCTTTTTTTTATGATTTCGATTTAAGGATACTCCAAGGGTGGTCTCATGGTCACCAAAGTTAGGATCTGATCATTGAATCCCATAAAAATCGAGGGAAAACGCGATTACTCCGCCAATTGTGGACCGATTTTCAAAATTCCTTTTGTATTCGACGGAGTAAACTCCTGGGGTAGTCCCAAGATCACTAAAATCAGAGATTAGAGAGAGATCTTATGAAAATCGAGGAAAACCCTAGGGTTCTTTTCACTAGCTTGCTAGGCTTAAGGGTCGCCCTTAGCAAGACAGAAGCTATCGCCTTTCATGGGCCCCGCAGGAAGCCCCCCGCTGGAACATCCATCACGGTGGGCGGTGAGATCATTCCATTGAGGCCCCACCTCAAATACCTGGGGCTCACCATAGATGGTAGGTGGGGCTTCGACGAACACTTCCGTTCGTTGGAGCCCAAACTAATAGGTGCGGCCGACGCACTTGGGCGCCTCCTCCCTAACGTTGGAGGCCCGAGCGCCAGCTGCCGACGCCTCTACGCGTGAGTTGTGCGCAGTATGGCACTGTACGGGGCCCCCGTCTGGGCTGATGCTCTCAGCGCCCGCGCAGTAGCATCACTGCGACGAGCGCAGCGCGCTATGGCGTTGAGAGCCATTAGAGGATACCAGACAGTGTCTCATGCGGCGGCCTGCGCCATCGCCAGAACTCCCCCGTGGGAGTTAGTGGCACACATACTGGCAGCAGCCTACCGCGTGCGGGTTGACGCAAGGGAGGGGACCCGCAGGTTAGCCTCAAGGGAGCAGATCGCGGCCCTGGAAGGGGCACAAGAAGAGATGTTCCGCCTTTGGCAAGAGAGCTTGGGTGAGCCGGCCTCCGGAACTCTTAGGAGAACCGTAGAGGCATTGCTCCCCGTGCTGAAGCCATGGGCGGAAAGAAGGCATGGATCACTCACGTACCATCTGGTGCAGATCATTAGTGGTCACGGCTGCTTTGGCCGCTACCTGCACCGGATTGGGCGTGAGCCAACTACTCAGTGCCACCACTGTGGTGCTATCGAGGACTCAGCACAGCACAGAAGCACTTGAAGAGTGTGCTGCATTTTCCTCGCAGCGTAACACGCTGGCCTCGTGCATTGGCCCTGACCTCTCTCTCCCTTCCTTGATCACAAGGATGGTCGAGAGTGAAGAGGCCTGGGACGCAGCAAACTCCTTCTGTGTAGAGGTCGTCACACAGAAGGAGGCAGCAGAGCGGAATAGGGAAGATGACCCATCGGCAGACCCCTACCGTCGTAGGAGGCCAGGACGAAGGAGGCGACAGTTCGCTCGCCTTCTTCCTCCTGACGGTGACCAGCGGGACGCGGGCCAGGGAAGCCCGAGTCCTGCATTGCACAGATCACCGCCAGTCGTCGATGCTCCTAATGCCCAGGAGCATCGCCGACCTTCCCGTTTTGGGGAGGCAAGAGGGGCTCGCCATAGGCGAGCAGACGCTGACGAAGTCATGGAAGTGTCCGAAAGGGTTCCCATGGCTTTGTCCGGCCACGAGGCGTCCCTCCTCGGCGTATCCTCTTCGTCTGATGACAGGGAGGATGCGGCGGTGATGGGCGCGCTCGTGCCAAGGCGTATTTGAGGGGGCATCGTTGGGTTTTAGTCGGTAGGCCGCGGTCCCTGGCTGGCACTTTGCCCCCAGTGGTCGCGGAGAGCCCGACATAACCTCGTGTTTCCCAAGCACGAGGTATGCGTAATGCATTTCCCAACGTAAAAAAAAAGGTTTCCTTTCACTAAAAGATTTCATTCACTAAAAAGTAAAAAATATTTTACAAAAAATAAAAACCGACTTCAAAAACACTGAAAAGTTTAAAATAATATAAGAATAGGTGCAGACAACATCACACTTCTATGTTGAAGTCGGTGACAAATTTTAAGACTTTCTAGGGGATCATCGTTTGGCACCGACTTCAATATAGAAGTATGATGTTGTCTGTACCTATTCCACTCAGTATAAAAAATATACTGAGTGCCTAGCGCGAGTTTTATCGAGCTCTACTCAATCGTACGCATCGAACGCGTAAATGCGATTTTGTATAGAATTAGAGCAATGCCATCTAGTAGTCACCAGATGAAGCTGTCTCATTCCATAGCAGCTACTAGATGGCGCTGCTCTAATTCCATACAAATTCGCGTTAACGCGTTCAATGCGTACGATTGAGTAGAGCTCGATAAAACTCGCGCTAGGCACTCAGTATATTTTTTATAGAGTGTCTTTTATTCATAATCACTGTAATCGTGGAAATATAATTGTGAAGTCAGTGACAGCACCTTGGAGCATTTTTACGGCCCCACCTATGTTCCCATTGCACTGCGTTACCTCGTTACAATCATTATCTCGGCCAATCTTTCTTTACTGAGAGAATGTTATAGGTGCTTCGAATTTTTTTCGACCAAACCATAATTATATATATTATAGATATTAAATAAATTCATTTGATTTCTTTAAAAATACGAATACGTATAAAAAAATATTGATTTATTCCATCCTTTTTAAATGCATTTCTTGAACATTGCTACGCGTGCTTGCCACGTGTAAACGAAACAAGACTTACACCCCGTTTCTGAAAGGCTGATCACACATTGATTTACTTAGTAAATCAATGTTTTAACTGCAGTGTCAAATCAATTTAAGTTTCCGAAACGTTGGTAAGCCAAAATTTACTATAATCTTTAGATTTATTTATTTATTTATTTATTCTTTATGTACACAATGTTCGTACAAAGGCGGCGGAAATCTTTAGATTTCACGTGAGAAATATTTTTAGACACGGTCACATTGCTGAAATCATATTTTTGTTTTGTTTATATGTATTTTGGAAACCCCAAAATGGGCCTATCCTTAATAATTTTGAAATAAATTTGACAGCTGTGTCAACTGACAAAGTGATAAGTTGATTTAGTTTTCAGCAACTCAATTCACAGTTAGCATCAGATTTGACAGCTTGTTAGCTAATTTTATCGCTGAACAGCCTTTCAGAAACTAGGCGTTAAGGACTGAAGGAAAACTTTGCTCACTCGTCGCGCTGACAAAAGTTTGACTCCGACATTTAATACACAAGATTGTGTATCTAATTCTTTTATAGTACATTAATAATAATAACACATTACAGAAACATACACACAAGAGACGACAAAATATCGTAGTGCTGGCGATATAAAAGAGGAAAAACATTCTTAATTTAATCAGCATTAACATTTAACTGCCCCCGTAGTCTAGTGGTTGAGGCCACCGGGTGTTAATCGGGAGGTCCGGAATCAATTACCCATGGGGGCAGAAACTTTTCTGCTCGGTTTGGTTGGTGGTAGGGCTTCTGAGTCTGCCTAGCTAGCTCCCACCGTCTTACCTAAGTTTGTCGCCATAATAACAATGTTTAATTATAGCATTATTGTGTTCCGGGCAATTAGAAGTTAGAGCCAATTTCTCAGTTTTGGAGGAGTCCAGGCGAAGTTCGCTTCCACCTTCGATCTTATCGTCACTTACCATCAGGTAAGATGGAAGCCAAGAGCTATCATTTTTTTCGGCGGGAAATGCGAAACCACACCGTACCCACTAGCTATAGACGACGAGTGTGTGGGGGCTCTCCGGGCGGCCTACCCACTAAATCCCCCCGATGTTCTCTGTGCTCTTATGGGCGCGCTAAGGTCCTCACTGCAACTCCACTACCCACGCGCCCTACCACCTGGTCGGGCTAAACGGAGCTAACCGCACGCAGGCCTCCACGGCAGGGTCTTTAGACGGGCATCGCTTGTGCGAATGCCTGCCTTTGCCTGCCTATCCGTTTGCGACGGATGGGAGCGGCTTGAGGATCTGACTCCCGCTCCCTCTCCGCGGCCGCTGAAGCCAAGAGCTTGCCTGTCGTATGTAAAAAAAGAGAGAAGAACACCTTGTTCTTCTCAAGAATTTTCTCACAATTCTCGAACGTGTGTGGAGTCAACTTTTAATGTATAAATTAATTATTCTAGTTGAAGTGTTTACAATCTATAATACTATTTTTTTTTTTTTTATATTATATAGCTGAAGAGTTTGTTTGATTGTTCGGTTAAACGCGCTAATCTCTGGAACCACTGGTCCGAATTGTAAAATTATTTTTAACCGACTTCTAAAAAAGGATGAGGTTTCTCAATACGACCGTATATGCTTTTTTTAAGTTTGTTTGCGGATAACTTCGTCGTTTATGAACCGATTTTGATGATTCTTTTTTTTATGATTTCGATTTAAGGATACTCCAAGGGTGGTCTCATGGTCACCAAAGTTAGGATCTGATCATTGAATCCCATAAAAATCGAGGGAAAACGCGATTACTCCGCCAATTGTGGACCGATTTTCAAAATTCCTTTTGTATTCGACGGAGTAAACTCCTGGGGTAGTCCCAAGATCACTAAAATCAGAGATTAGAGAGAGATCTTATGAAAATCGAGGAAAACCCTAGGGTTCTTTTCACTAGCTTGCTAGGCTTAAGGGTCGCCCTTAGCAAGACAGAAGCTATCGCCTTTCATGGGCCCCGCAGGAAGCCCCCCGCTGGAACATCCATCACGGTGGGCGGTGAGATCATTCCATTGAGGCCCCACCTCAAATACCTGGGGCTCACCATAGATGGTAGGTGGGGCTTCGACGAACACTTCCGTTCGTTGGAGCCCAAACTAATAGGTGCGGCCGACGCACTTGGGCGCCTCCTCCCTAACGTTGGAGGCCCGAGCGCCAGCTGCCGACGCCTCTACGCGTGAGTTGTGCGCAGTATGGCACTGTACGGGGCCCCCGTCTGGGCTGATGCTCTCAGCGCCCGCGCAGTAGCATCACTGCGACGAGCGCAGCGCGCTATGGCGTTGAGAGCCATTAGAGGATACCAGACAGTGTCTCATGCGGCGGCCTGCGCCATCGCCAGAACTCCCCCGTGGGAGTTAGTGGCACACATACTGGCAGCAGCCTACCGCGTGCGGGTTGACGCAAGGGAGGGGACCCGCAGGTTAGCCTCAAGGGAGCAGATCGCGGCCCTGGAAGGGGCACAAGAAGAGATGTTCCGCCTTTGGCAAGAGAGCTTGGGTGAGCCGGCCTCCGGAACTCTTAGGAGAACCGTAGAGGCATTGCTCCCCGTGCTGAAGCCATGGGCGGAAAGAAGGCATGGATCACTCACGTACCATCTGGTGCAGATCATTAGTGGTCACGGCTGCTTTGGCCGCTACCTGCACCGGATTGGGCGTGAGCCAACTACTCAGTGCCACCACTGTGGTGCTATCGAGGACTCAGCACAGCACAGAAGCACTTGAAGAGTGTGCTGCATTTTCCTCGCAGCGTAACACGCTGGCCTCGTGCATTGGCCCTGACCTCTCTCTCCCTTCCTTGATCACAAGGATGGTCGAGAGTGAAGAGGCCTGGGACGCAGCAAACTCCTTCTGTGTAGAGGTCGTCACACAGAAGGAGGCAGCAGAGCGGAATAGGGAAGATGACCCATCGGCAGACCCCTACCGTCGTAGGAGGCCAGGACGAAGGAGGCGACAGTTCGCTCGCCTTCTTCCTCCTGACGGTGACCAGCGGGACGCGGGCCAGGGAAGCCCGAGTCCTGCATTGCACAGATCACCGCCAGTCGTCGATGCTCCTAATGCCCAGGAGCATCGCCGACCTTCCCGTTTTGGGGAGGCAAGAGGGGCTCGCCATAGGCGAGCAGACGCTGACGAAGTCATGGAAGTGTCCGAAAGGGTTCCCATGGCTTTGTCCGGCCACGAGGCGTCCCTCCTCGGCGTATCCTCTTCGTCTGATGACAGGGAGGATGCGGCGGTGATGGGCGCGCTCGTGCCAAGGCGTATTTGAGGGGGCATCGTTGGGTTTTAGTCGGTAGGCCGCGGTCCCTGGCTGGCACTTTGCCCCCAGTGGTCGCGGAGAGCCCGACATAACCTCGTGTTTCCCAAGCACGAGGTATGCGTAATGCATTTCCCAACGTAAAAAAAAAGGTTTCCTTTCACTAAAAGATTTCATTCACTAAAAAGTAAAAAATATTTTACAAAAAATAAAAACCGACTTCAAAAACACTGAAAAGTTTAAAATAATATAAGAATAGGTGCAGACAACATCACACTTCTATGTTGAAGTCGGTGACAAATTTTAAGACTTTCTAGGGGATCATCGTTTGGCACCGACTTCAATATAGAAGTATGATGTTGTCTGTACCTATTCCTATATTATTTGAAACTTTTCAGTGTTTTTGTGTTGGATAGTCCATTTATCGAGGAAGTCTTTAGTATATTCAAGGGTTTCCCTCGAGTTTCGTGGGATCCCATCATCAGATTCTGACATGGTGACAATGGGACCACCTTGGGAATACATACTCTTTCGATTACAAAAAGAATTTTGAAAATCGGTCTACAAATAGCGGAGTAATCGGTGAACATACATAAAAAAAAGATACAGTCGAACATAGAACCTCCTCTTTTTTCGAAGTCGGTTAAAAATTTAAAAGTTTTGGGTGAAGTCATGGATCCAAAAACGGAGAGAAAAAGCATTCAGGATAATTCTATGTACAGGCAATTTTTACGTAAGTGACTCGACATTAAATTACCTACATTGTGATGAAAGTAACACCGTATAGAAAGGCAAAACACCAACTTGGATCAAATATCAGTGTTGGGAACACATTCCATGAAGTCATCCAATTTCTTTGATCACGTACGTATTGGAGAAAGATGTTTAATGAATGAGTTTTCCTCTGATAAAATATTATTGAAATAATTCCATATAAGTATTGGTACCACGGAAAACAAACGTATAATTACCACCTACATTTATTAAAAAAAATAAGAAACTATGTAGTTCGCTCAAGTAAAAACAAAAATATAAATAAAATGTAAAAACATTTTTAAAAACAAGCTTTTATGCCCTTAGAAGAGGAAAATTTGATACACATATTGCGGGGGTTGTACAAAAATTCGTACCTTATTGGCCATTTCGTTGCAGCTGCCATTTTGGATTTACAATAATAGTAGGGTACATTACGATATAACTGCGCTATGGTGGTTATAACTCACGAGGCGGAATTTCAGCCCGAGCTGAAGATGAGGGCGTAATAGAGTATACCATAATATGGCATAATATGGTATATATATACCGAGTGTGTATAACCAATATACGCACGTACGAGTATATCGTATGACGTTTTCCAACACACTTGTGAGAAAAAATACATAATAGAATGCATTTTTGTATAAAATAACACAAATCATTGATAATTTGTAGACAAAACTAAATAATAGTATGAAAATAATCGTTTGAAAAATAATTGTAGGCAAGTGGGTCAAATTTAACTTGCAAGATTTGACTTAAACAAACAGGGCAAGTTAAATTAAAGCTTGTAATAAATATAATCGAATATATAAAATTTCATTTTTTGAATAGGGAATATGCATGATTTTTTTATTTCATAAATTAATCATTTACATCTTTATAAGATAGAAAAAAATATAAATAGGTTTGAAAATAGTCAAATTATTTGTCAGTGATATAAAACACTGAATAATTTTGACCCGTTCAAACGCCACAATATGCATGATTTTTTTCATTTCATAAATTAATCATTTACATCTTTATAAGATAGAAAAAAATATAAATAGGTTTGAAAATAGTCAAATTATTTGTCAGTGATATAAAACACTGAATAATTTTGAGCCGCTCAAACGCCACCATATTGCGCGCGCTTTTGATGACATCATTGGTTGTGTCCCGTCACAGATAATATAATACTACAGTCCCGTGTTTGTTTACTATGGCGTTTCAGTTACTTCATACTTATTTTCAGTTTTAATTGTTAAAAAACCTTCTTACAAGTATTGTATGGTACCGAAGTGCAAAAATACTATTAATAATCCACCCGATAAAGTTTTAGTATTCCACTCGATGCGAAATTACGAAAATAATTGTGTAACAGTAATAATGTATGGGTTATATTTTGTTGTGAATGTAATTTTAACGTTAGTATGCTATATTTATAAACAGCTTAATGTGAATTGGCGCTATTAAGAAGGAGAAGATTCGGTCTAAAACTAACCTAATATTTACGAAAATTATATAAACATATCATAGTAAGCTTCAAATATATAATATTATGTGTAAATTATAATGATATAGACGTAAATTAGGAGTTTAGGAACAATTTTAATGACAAATGGTTATGTATAGGTTATGTTTTGTTGTAAGTATTCTATCTATCTATCTGTAATTTGGGGGTGGCTGTGGGCGACGGGTAGCGACCCTCAGCGAGCCACTGCGACCTGTACAGTTCTATTGTGGCTGACCCCTCTTTCAAAGGTCTCCAAATAGGCCTGTAGCCTTAAAATAGCCGATGACCTTTTTTGGAGACAGAGCCTTTGCCACATGAGGTGGCAAACTAGGTCCGCCCAGAGCTCGGCTCCTTGTGTGGATGAGAGCATAGCATTCACAGAGGATGTGAGATGGTGTCTTTTCATTCTCACCACAGAATCTGCACATGGGGGCATTTGCTAATCCCATTCTATGTAAATGTTTGTTGAGCTTACAGTGGCCAGTCAGGGCTCTAGTGAGAACCTTTAGTTGGCCTCTGCTCAGTTGGAGGTTTCGCATTGCAACCCTGGGTGAAAATTCCCTAATGAGCATTTTCGAGTGCAAAAGTCCTGGACTCTGAGCCCATTGGAGTCGGGCTTGTGTCTGTACCCAATCCCTAAGGGCTCTCTTTTTTGTCACCCTCGAAATGCCACATGCTGGTTCTGGTCCTATAAGAACGTTCTCGGAGCCAGCCCTCGCTAGTTCGTCGGCAATTTCATTGCCTCGGATGTTGGAGTGACCTGGAACCCAGCCAATTATAACCGAGTTCCTGGTCGCCAAATCATTTAAGGCCTTCGAACACTCTAAGGTGATTTTGGACTTGAACTCCACGGCAGCCAGGGCCTTTAAGGCAGCCTGACTGTCCGACAGAATAAGAATGTTTTTACCCTCGCTCGACTGGTTTGCGTGAACGCAGTCGATGATGGCATACATTTCCGCCTGAAAAACGGTGGCATGTGCACCCAGGCTCGTGGTCCTCCTGGATTTCGTACTACCTCCGTAGACACCTGCACCTGAACGGCCCTCTTTTCTGGAGCCGTCAGTGCACCAAATCTGGTTAGCTTTCCTAAAGGGCTCAGGGATTTGCTTATCCTATTCTTCCCTGTTAGGAATCGTAACTCTGTAGTTCTTCTTGAACTCCAACGTTTCATGCATGGCATCAGCTGGCATTGCCATTACAGGATTTGCCATGAGGCTACCATGTTCTTTCCGCATGGTTTGAGATTTCCAACTCGATCGGCCTCCCTCCACCGCTCTGAGCATGGCCATCCTTGCCTCCCCCTGAATGAACAGGTGGAGCGGTGGGAGGTTCAGGATAGCTTCCAAAGCAAAGGTGGGAGAAGACGAGAAGGCCCCCGTAATCATCAAGCAGGCACATCTTTGCAGGCTTTCGAGGGCCTTAATAGTGGTCCCTATTGCCGTTTGCTTAAACCAAGCTATACACCCGTAGCTAACCATAGGTCTTACCACAGCGGTGTAGAGCCATAGTAGGTAGCTTGGTTTCAGTCCCCACCGGGAACAGGCCAGCTTGGGGCAAATTCCGAGCGCTGCTTTGGCCTTCTTGATTATGTTTTGTATATGTGTACACCAATTTAGCCTTTGGTCTAAGAGGACCCCAAGGTATTTGGCACTTTGTGAGAATTCAATAGTCCTTCCAAAGAGCTTAGGAGGGTTAAGGCCGTCTAGATTTCTCCTCCTAGTGAAAGGGACTATAACGGTTTTGCCGGCGTTTACAGACAGCCCCACCTGGCAGCACCATTGTTCGATCTTCTTGAGAGCGAGTTGCATGAGACCTGATATAGTTGAGGGATATTTCCCCACTATGTGGACCACCAGGTCATCTGCGTAGCCTTGTGTGGGAAGGTACGCCATGTTTAAATTCCGGATAAGGCAGTCAACAACCAGACACCACAGTAATGGTGACAGCACTCCACCCTGGGGACACCCCCTAGTCACCCTGGCTATTATAGTGCAGTCCAACAGTGTGGTTTTCACAGTTCTTGTTAATAGCATTGCCTTTATCCAGGAGATCACTAATTGGTCGATGCCGCGGTTTTGCAGACATCGCACAATCACTTCTGTTGAGGTGTTGTCAAAGGCACCTTCAACGTCCAGAAAGGCACACTAAGCTATTTCTTTGTTTTCCAGCGCTTGTTCAAGTCTATCGGTCAATTCGATAAGGGCAGTTTCCGTAGACTTACCTTTCTGGTAGGCATGTTGCCTAAAATGTAAGGGATCACCTGCCAGATGCGTATCCCTTACATAAATGTTAATCACCTTCTCCATGGTTTTCAAAAGAAAAGAAGTAAGGCTGATTGGTCTGTAGGACTTGGGTTGGGACTTGTCCTTATCCCCTCCTTTAGGGATGAATATAACCCTGACCCTTGTCTACAGACTGGGGAGGTATCCCCACGCTAGACTAGCCCTGAGGATCCTCACTAAGACTGGGAGTAGGATATTTTTACCCTGTTGTAGTAGGGCTGGAAAAATACCATCCTCACCCTCGTTCTGTATGGCTTAAAGCTGTCAATAGCCAAAGCTACCAGTTGAGGACCTATGATTTGAGAGGCTTTCCTCCAGTCCTCCGCCTTCGGCCTGTGCCTAGGCAGTTGATTGGATTTCTCTGATGATTCTACTACCCTCGAATCTGGAAAGTGCACTTTCGCTAGGAGTTTCAAGGTCTCCTTTGCGTTGCACGTAAAGGTCCGGTTGGTATGGGACGGAGGCGCTTTGGACAAGATCTTGTGTATCCTTGCAGCATGGGCTGTGCTATTTATCATTTCGCAGAACCTACCCCAGGATCGTCTTTTCGCTCTTTTCAGCTCTTTGTTGAACCCTGTAAGGGTCCGGGAATAGGCTTTCCAATTGCCATCTGTTTTCGCTTTATTAAAGCGCGAGCGGGTTTTTTGCCTCAGGAATTGCAGTTTGCCGCTCCACCAGGGTACTTTACGATTGCTCTCTCTGGTGTAAGTTATCTTGTAAGTATTTAAACATTTATGAATAGAAATGTATGTTATGGAATAAAATATACCATGTAACATAATAATTACTTTGCAGCTTTCACTCGTTTGATCTCTGTTGTCATATTATACAGTAAGTTGTGTTACTGGTGTTATGACTTTTATTACAATACCGTGATCCTGAAACCAAGACCTACACATCCCACTATTTTTATTTTTTTATATCTTAATTATTGAGAAAGTTATGATAAGCTCAATCACAGTAAGTTTTGTGAAGATTCAAACGTTCGTTAAAACAAGGGCAATAAGTAGACTTACTGTATAAAAAATATGTTTTATTTCATATTTTCTCTGGCATATTTACCGTAACTAAGTCACTGTAGATTTTTATTATTTAAATATCGTATTTTCGTTATACACAGTAAGTACGGTTACTCTATTTATAGATTATGTAATTCATAAAAAAATAAGACTGATCCATTAGTATACCTACTTCAAGTAAGTGAGTGAGCGCATAATACTTACTGTAACTATGCTAAATACATGTTATAAATAAAAACAACAGTTATTTTATCAATCTAACAGTAAAGTTGATAGTTACTGTAAATATGTTTATGTTTTTATCTAAACGTAACTGGGTTTTTTTATTGTCTTTGTAGTAAATATTATAAGCAGTAACTTAATTGGTCCGCGTGACCAAGTTAAGAAAAATTTGCGTGACACCAAAGTCATTTTGACGAATATATATTGCTCATGTAAAAAGTGTGAGTTGCAAAAAACCTATCGCAAAACAAATGAACTTTACAGATTTTTATGGGTAGGATGAATTTATATCGCAACACAAGATTCAATATTTTTCACCTCGTATTTACTTAAAGCAAAGGACATCACATATATCAAAGCAGAAGGAGGCTATTTTAACCTAAATTTTAAGAAAGATTATTAAATGACCAAGACCCTCGACCTCGACCAATGTTATCGAAAGAGTACACCCCCGAGGTGGTCCCATTGTTACCATATCATAATTGATGATGGAATCCCGGTCAAACCGAGGAAAACCCTTAAATTTCATAGACACGTCCAACGTGTTTCGTGTCTTTTCTCAAGATATTGAGGTATTTGCGTCTGGTAGTCATCATGTCATGTTACTGAGCTGATGAGGGAAGGTTTGTTTCTGGATTTCGGGAATAATTATTTCAAAGCTGTTTGGAGAGAAATACGTTTAATTTTAAGTTATTCTGGTGTTTGCCTTGACTCAAATTCTAACACGCATATACTAACTTAACTAAAATAAATAAATAAATAAAATTTAGCACCAACTTCAATATAAAACGGTGATGATTTATGACTTTTTGGCGTTTTTGAAGTCGGTTTTATTTTTTTTTATTTTTTTTAATATCACATGTTATTTGTAAGACTTATAACTTTGTTTCACGAATGTGATTGTGCTATTTAGTCGAAAATTGACTGTTTTAATTTATTAGTAAGACTAATATTCGTATGATTTTAAATAAGTGGAGATTTTTACTCAGGTAAAATTTTGTGAGACTAGAATTTTAATATTACTAATTATGATTGTTGAAATCTATAATCATTATAAAACTGTTTGAATAATTCTTGGGGATACTATTAACAAATGGAGGCTGTTATAATAAGACTGTAATTGATAATTCATTGATGTTACTTTTTAATATTTTAGATTATTACGCATATTTGACTTTGACTTGGTATGAGAGCTCTAATAACTAATAAATAAAGAGTAAATTGACTTAGTGTCTGGCAAATGTCGGCAAAACTTGATTTTTTTTAGTAGGATTGACTAATTGCACATAACTTTACTATCTTTACATATTATGAACGTGAACGTAAACTGAAGATTGTGGAACAGACACAGGATTTTTTGGCATTCACATTTCTTTATATTATACACTACTTAAACATCCGTTTAAATACCTGACTTATCTGCTATAATCAATATGATACATCAATTTAAAAATTTAGAAACAAAAGTGCGATTTCACATTCAATTTGTTTGACTTACTTTAATTACAATAACGGGGGCAGATCTATTTTCGGTAGATTGTCCGATTGTGCTTTGACAAAACCAGTTTCTGTCATCGTCCTAGATTGACTACAAACATATATTTACAAGTAATCACACAGGAATACAGTTTTAAGCAATTATTCTCACAAACACTATTAACACAGTATGAATATCGACACCGATAAATCCATTGACGTCACATTCCGTTTCGACCAATGGTGACGGGTTTTGCAAGTTTGAATTTCCCTCCGTTATTTTTCCACTTTTTATATAATATTTTCTGGGCTTAAATAATAACCAAATAAAATATACCTTTTAAGTATAATGTTAAGACAATAAAGAATCCAGAAAAAATATTTGAGACAAATTTAAATTTTATGCATATAAAATCGATTAAAAAGAGAACATCTTCAAACTTATCGAGCTCCAAGTCAATTCACATTTATACGAGAAAGCTGACGTTATGTCTGGGTTATTACAATTGAATTATTCTTCTTCGCCTCGGCACCGAGTTAGGTGATATTGATATAGGTTAGGCTTATGATACGGCTGGAAAATACGTTCCGGCCGCTTATCCGCTTACACACATTGATAAAGTTTTAGCGCGTTTGAATGGCAATGGCTGACATTATCGTAAAAGTCGAAACTTTGTGTTGAAATAGCTCTAACAAAACATAAGGGGTTCTCGTACAATTGCCGAAGTTTCTAATATACTAGAATATACGCCGGTGTCGTTCGTGAGATATCTCATAAAAATGTCGCTTTGTGTGAGTGTCGTCGCGAGTTTGATACCCGCTTCCGGTGTCGTGCTCGATAACTTTGGCCGTTTGTATGATTTCTTTGTATTTTAATAGTTTCTTTGCACTGTTCAGCGCTACAGGTGCTAGCGATGTAATAGACGGCTTATTTCAAAAGAAAAATAGGTTTCTGGCTTTTTTTAATTATGTGGCATGCGACTTGTAAATTACTTGTGCTGTCGTTATGGGCTAACGGGAACAGAACGTGAAATATAAAAATTACTTAAATCATTTTTAAAGCAGTAACTGCTTAGTCCATGTTTTTGCTTGTACGATTTCAGCTAAAATGTTTACTTCAAATAAATTTTCAGTTAGGTATTTGAATTGTTTTTTTTTATTTAAGTGATTTTTTGTTTCATACCTACCTACTTCTTCCAAGAAAATCTTTGTCAAATGACAACACATTTTTTTCTCGTTTCTCATAAGCACGACTGAGCTTGTAGCGCTAATATGAGTACAGTAACAATCCCTCGGAAAGGAATAGCTTACGAGCTGTTGTGCGCTAATCCCGACGAAGCCGGTGCCGTCGGCAGGTCTTCCTATCTCATGTTACTCATCAAACTTGCATCGGAAAATGCCTCCGAACTCCCAATAATTACCCGTACACAATGCACCTTGGCAAGCGTTATTATACGTCAACGTATTATTTTTAAAATCTTCCTACAAGTAGAAAAAATATGCAAACTAAGCCCTCCCGGTTTTTGTCTCATCTTCTCGTGAGAGCTCTTTCGTTTTTCGACCAAGTATTATTTATATTATAGATATATAACCTTGTTTCAACAGATATATTTTTAATAACAAAAAAGTAACTGTAAGAGCGGATTAACAAATTAAACGTTAATGTTACTTTTTTCTTCACGCTTAAACTTATGGACGGTTTTGATGAAACTTTGATGATAAGGCGCATAGTAGGGTCAATCATAAAAAAATATTGAAATAAAAAATCTTTATAAAAGATATGTTATTATTCAACGCATTCTTTAGAGGATGGTCTTTTTAATTTTTTGATAAATTAATTAAAACTTGGTTAAAATGTGACCCAAACATACCTCGATTTTAAAACTTTAAACCTAATCGCGCCGTAAATATTAGGTTTAATCATATACTTTCGATTTCAATAAATAAAGTAAACAATATTTTAGATGATGGTCTTTATAGATTTTTCTTATTCGCCTTTATTAATTTTTAATTGAAATAATTCATCTTACGCGTAAAAGTTTGCTTAAATATTCCCCACACTCTTACTCCCTCACTCCTATGTAATCAGTGCGGGACGATCGAGCAAGGTCATTAGGACCACTATGCGCCTTAAGGCTCGCAGATCAACACCTTTTTATCCCGAAACTCCCATAAATTTGGTACCTACACGTGTAGGTACCAATTCCTTTCAAGCTTAAATTCGTGGCAGATACAGAATTATTGTTTAGGAAAACTTGAGGATCCAGGTTTGACGTTTGGGGGAGAAAGTAAAATTTTAAAAAAGCATTTATTACTTTTCGGAATGGGTTAACTCAGCTTCTTAGCACCCTCACCTACAGGATCCGCTGGTGCTTAAACTGACAATTAGTCTAAAACTTTTTATACAACTAAGTTAAGAAATTATGATAGTAAATGGCTTCAGTCGCCCCCAGGTCAACAACCTCTACAAGACCCCAATTTTCGTTGCCATCTTGTGACATAAAATGTCAGTTCACAGTATCCAGTAAGAGAGGGTTACACGACTTTGAAATACTCTCAAGTTTTTAGCCTTAAAAAATAACATCACACTTAACCTGTATGAAGCATAAATTTACCTAAGCTTTTATACTACGGATAATTTTGTCAACAACAGATAAAATAGGCCGTTAATCTTGTGTTATGTCTGCTCAGCCATCCCGTTTATTCATTTATTAGAAACTTCTTAGAAACAGCCTATTTTCCTAATGCGTACTAACTCAGACAAAATTCCACTAGCAACGAGAAAAACTTTATTTGATGCCATAAAGTAAATTGCTAAGGGAACAAGATATATTTCGCTGGTGCTACAGCAATTTCACACTTTTTATTAATGTTCAAATAACATTGGCGTATCTAGAGTTTTTTCCTGGCCCATGATTTTGTGTGAAGTTATTAGTATTTTGGCATCCATCATTGAATATTGAATAGGTAGCCAAACATCCTGGGATGGGCTAAACGGTCTCGCGCCCACTCATAACCAAAAATCTCATAACCAATACGTAAAAGTCCCACTCATAACTGCTGATGTGAGAAGACGAAACTCATAACCAACACAACTACACAATTATGTACAGTCGCTTTAATAATTATTAACAAAAAAGGGTGAATAATATTTTAAATCAAAGTAAAACGGTTGGTATAAAAATTTTTTAACAAAAAATAAAACCGACTTCAAAAACACTAAAAACTTAAAAATAATATAAGAATAGGTACAGACAACATCACACTTCTATATTGAAGTCGGTGACAAATTTTAACACTTTCTAGGAGATCATCGTTTGGCGCCGACTTCAATATAGAAGTGTGATGTTGTCTGTACCTATTATTTTTTGTAAAAAAAAATTTTTAAACTTTTAGTGAATGAAATCTTTTCAGTTAAAGAAACCCTAATTTATTAAATTAGTGTTTCCTCTATTTTCTATGGGATCCCATCATCAGATCCTGACTTTGGTGACCATGGGACCACCCTTGTAGTATACTCTATCGAATACAAAAAGAATTTTGGAAATCGGTTTAAAAATGACGGAGTTATGAGGTAACAAACATAAAAAAAACGGAATCGATAACCTCCTCCTTTTTTGAAGTCGGTTAAAACGGCGCGTGAGTAGTACCACGGCACAGAATATATAATAGTACTCCATAACCACGGGTAAGCACTGGATTTTTGAGTATTGCGCTCAGAAGAATAACTAAAGCATAGAAACCTAGCAAAAATAGCTACTGAACTTAATATATTTGACTCACTTTGACATTAGGCGCTGCTAATAGAAGTTAGACAGAGACACGTATATGCAAGATGTTTCGAAATTTTGTAGGTCGTCACTAATTCTCGCTTTTCAGTTCTTCTCCCAGTGATGTCGTGCTCATCACTCACCTAGTTTCAACTATATTAACTATATTATGTAGGTATTTAATAGATCCCTAATACTAAAATGTCTTTATTACGAGAAATATAACATAAATAATTAAGGGTAGATTTTCTTATGTAACTTATCCAGCTAATAGCTGCTGTGTCTCTTTGGTATGGTCAGGCTGGCCGTTCATGAGACTAAAAGCGGGAAGTGCGAGTCGGACTCACCCACCGAGGGTCCCGTATAAAATTGTAGGTTATACTTTAAATAGAGACTAAATTTTTTATGATTTAATTACAAATGTGGAGTTTGAGATTTCCCTGACTTGTAGTGTAAGACTATATAACTTCACAAATTTCATAGTTCTAGCTAGATCAACGAAAAGTACCCTATACATTTTGATGCCCGTGAGAATGTCGAAATATACGTTTTTGGCGACATAAACGGCCGTACCTTTTTTCTTAACTTAGAAGTTTGATTTTTTCACAACTTCAAGGGACTAGAACTTGTTAGTGTAGAACTGAGTAATTATATGGTTTTAATTTCAACTCGATACCTTCACGCGTTTCCAAGATAGTCTTGACAGACAAACGGACAATAAAGTGATCCTATAATGGTTCAGTGTTTGTTTTGAGGTACGGTTTTACGGAACCCTAAAATTTGGACTATTTAAGTGACGGGTATTTCCCGTTATCTAAAATGTTGGAATTTTTCTATTGCAGAGATTCACAAATTCTATGGGAAGGAAATCGAAGACACACTGCTTTTATTTCATCGCTTAGATTTAATTCATTTTTTATCGCATCGCTTAGAGGTACTTGAGGTTAATCTTATATTTAATTTACTTACCCGAAAATTTAACCCTCATGGATTTTGAACCTTGGATAAATTCGTGAATGCTAAAACTACTATTTGTACATATGCTTGGAAATTAAACTAAAAACATTAACATTTGACCATAATTTATTGTTAAGACATTTTTCGATAGATTTATTACGCTTGATGTCCGGCTTAGTTAGAATGTAAATTTTCCGAAGGCGGCGTTTTGATATTTTACCTTTTTGACTCTTTCAAGTCCTTATCTTGATCTAATATTTTAATTCTTAGAAAAAAATCATTTGAACTGGTTGTTCTTGGCATTCGTGTCAAGGTTCCTTAAAGAAATAGTTAAGAAATTAAATACGTTTTTATTTTCATAAATAATATTTTAGTTTAAAGATTTCCTTTCATTAAATAACTTGACTTACGTCATGACGTCTCCATTTCATAGTTTTTCTACTAAGTACATACAAAATTAATCTGATGGAAAATATCTGGAGCAAATTTGACTATG
Organism: Schoenobius gigantellus; assembly: GCA_963935595.1. Lineage (NCBI taxonomy): Eukaryota > Metazoa > Arthropoda > Insecta > Lepidoptera > Crambidae > Schoenobius > Schoenobius gigantellus. Next base: position 38,209,882 of record OZ012541.1, on the reverse strand, counting down.
CTTTCTTGGACTCCAATTTCGTCTGACAATACACTTTATCCATATGTTTTTTATACATTGTCTTTAGGAAATCTGTAAAATAAAAATATCGACAAAATTTTACAACACTACGCATGATTAAGAAAACCTCAAAGTAATTTTCTAAAAATCGCTAATACATAAAAGTGAAGTTAATATTACGTATTGTTTTTCTACAAAATGATTCAGCGATATTTCATATGTATATAAGTGTATTTATTAGCTCACATTCAAGTAACAATATGAGAAAACATGCCAATTTAAGGTCAAAAAATTTTGATTATTTTCCTTTCGCGACGAATGAGACTTGCAGCCCAAAACTACACAAGACATTGTGTTACGGAGTGCACAAACACACACTATTTGTAAATACCTACAGAATGCTTGCGTTCTAATCACTTAAATATTAATAAAATATCATCAAAATATTACTAGCCAAGGGACGCACAAACAAATATTATAAGAACAATTCAAATAGTTCAAACTCGGATGGTCTATCTTCGATACAAGGTACTATAGAATTTAGCCGTGTTATATATTTTTAACCAATTTTAATTTTTAACCAAAATGACAATTCAATCAATTCATCTAGTGACCACCTTGTGATATGCCAAAGGACAAATATTACTCATCTCTTACATTTACACAGTTTTGTGCCGTATGTTAGAAAGAGATAAATAGCACACAATTAATTCTTGTTTTAATCTTCCTTCTATGCTGTAGTGATTGTTCTGAGGTATTGGGTCTTGAAATGACAGTTAAGACTGTGTTGCTGTTTGTACTGTAACTAAATATTTATTTTTAGTATGAAATAATACTCGTAAAACAAAAAGTACCTATTACTTTAAAATTAGTATACATATAATAGTAAGCAAGCACTATTGGTCTCAACTGTACTTCAAAATAGTTCACAGTTTAGGTATTTGCTTTTTTTATGTTCGGTTATGATTTACTCCTCTAAATTAAATATTTTATAAGTTTAAAATATATTTCATAACCATGGTTATGAGTGGGTCCTCAAGTCAGTTATGAGTCGCCACATTTTATTCCAGTTATGAGTTTATGGTTATGAGTGGGCGCGAGACCGGCTAAACCCTCCTGGGGTGGGCACGGCCCACCCGGCCCCACTCTATATTCGCCTACCTATGTCAAATAATTGTGCGTATGTGTACTATATGGGCGCATGTGTATCTGTGGCTAAAGACATGTTAGCAGGCGTAGCACGGGCTGCCAAGACTGGACTCGAGTCACGCATTATCTCACAATTTCAGTGACATAATCTCTATGTCTTAAAGAGCTGCACGGTAGCGCATATTAAGTGAGACTGACGTGATAAAAGGGACACGTGTGACTAAGTTTTATCACAATTTTTTGCTATCCGACTGCTAATACATCAGCTAATACTGCTAATACATCTTCTAAAGTATTAAAGCCCTTGCTACAATCACAGCAGGTGGCGCATAAGCACGCCAAGAAATTTGTTATAAAACTCAGTCACACGTGTTTCCTGACGAGGAGAGAATTAAAAATGATTTTACTGATCTGCAGAGTGAAGAACAGATACTAAAAGCCTTAAAGCTGGCCTTATTTTGTTGAACATACGGAAATAAAGCGATTTTGGGGTGAATTGTGACTTGTGATGAAAAATGAATTCTTTATGATAGTCGCAAGTGAAAATCGCAATGGCCGACTAAAGATCAAAGGCCGCAACAAACCCTGTGGCAAAACTTACCTATAGAAGAGTGATGGTAACTCTAGGTGACCACTTCATGACGTAATTCACTACGGCTTCCTTAGATTCGGAGAAGCAATAGCAGAAGACGTCGACTGTACAGAATCTGTGATGGCGAAACGTGCACGAAGGCGAATGGCGAAGCGAGACTGCCACTACTTGTCAACCGTTTGTCACTAATTTTAACACTATTGCTTCATGATAGCGTAAGACTTACATTGCTTGAGAAACCGTTTTAACACTATATGATCTACAATCCTACATGATCAGTTAGAAAGCAGGCGTTACTCACCGTTCTAGGTCGAGACGACTACAATTTTTTCTACAATTTAGTAAATCTTGTACGTGGTTAAAAAAAATTCTAGGAGGCAGTTCAAAGTACCTTTAGTACAAAACGGCAATTTCATAATTTTAGCCCTAATCTCCATCTTTATGGTATGAGCGTATGTGACAAGTTCCCCTATATACGACAAATAAAAATTAAACAATAAGAACTATAAAAACAAAGCTATGTTTTCAAAAAATTTGAACATTCTTTGCAATTCTGATTTTTTACCCGAATTTCCGCCTAAGCTGACTAGTCAACTTAAGCGGAAATTTAAGTACAATTGCTAGAGAAGCCTATTACTAATGTTTTCATGTCGTAGTAGGAAATATAACAATAACATTTTCGCCTCCTAAGATAGTAATTTCGACGATATTGAAAAATTGATTCCAATTGCCGCACAATTGTTTAAAAGTAAGTGTTGATAAAGCCGAAGGTGGATGCGAGCTCTGGTCACACCCCGGACACTCCATACAACGTTCGCAAATCAATTACCTATTACTACTACATAAACAAATGACGTTCGTACACGCGCAAATGTGTGCGTGGAATCTAGTAGGGCTGAGTGCGCGGTTATCAATCGAAATGACGCGGGAAGTGCAGCGACTGCCTTCTCTTTCACCCGCATAGCGCTGTTTCTGTTATTGCCCGACGCTCGCGTCTACTCGTCCGAGCGATCGCGCGCGCCCTTGTTTAAGTGTCAGTGATGTCTACAACGAAGTACCGGGTAGGACGAGGTATTTGAAATGAGTGCGGGGAGGTGAGTGGCCGTTCTGTACGTAGTACTATTATCTATTCTGTGCTCTGGTCTCTACTACAAAGGAACACAACATTGCTATTAGCAACTATGGCAGCAAACTTACGTAAGACGGTGTTAGCTAGCGAGGTAGGTCCTACCACTAACTAAACCAAGCAGAAAATCTTCTGCCCCCATGGGGAATCCAATCCTGGAACCCCCGATTAAGTAGCCATAATCACTAGACTACCGAGGCGGTTAAAAATAGTCTATCCCGCACTTAGCTTTAATCCCATGGTAATCCTACTCGGAATGTAGGCGCATATATTTGTGTTTAACGAGCTCTGTTTGACATTATATTCATTCACGCATACAAAAGGTCAACACATTGATATGAAGATATGTAAGTATGTTGGTTGACATAATTATAAAGGTGTTCATCGTACACTATGAAATCATTTTTCAAACTTCATGCTCGTAGAGTATTATCTGACCCGAGGCGCGGCCGAACAGTAGCTATACCGAACCATGTGCAAAGTAAATTTAACAGAACGAAACTTAAACACACATAGGTAGGTATTGTTTGTACTACCGTTTTATACTTAGATTTAAACGGGGGTAACATACGTGAAACTAGCTAGGGTTTGTAAAGGGAATGAAATTCATGACTTAAAAATTCCTTATGAAATGTTAATCTCATTCTCACTGTAACTCCCTATTATTATGTGGTTAGGTTATTGCTAAAATAAATATAGCTCCTTTTAGGGGTTATTAAATAAGCAGATTGAGTAGGTTATATAAGTGTTTATGACGGTTGTAAAATGAACTGGGAATACTTAAATGAAGGATTATTTCTCTTTTATTAAATTACAATAACAACAACAGAGACGGCATCGTATTGAGTTTTACAAAGAGAAAAGTTTTTTCGACTACAGTCACTAGTTATGTAGGTCAAGTCAACACTTGCGGAAGTGCCGGGGGACATCATTTGAAAATAAACTTACCACCTAATTAACCTCAAAATTGTGTTCTTATATGATTGCCAAACTAATCCGTTGGCAGAGGTTACTACTAACTACCACCCCTCTGGTCACCGGAGGCTTCTGTTCTGACAACTCTTTCAGTATATTTTTTGCCTCCGGTCGCCACGGGTCCATCGTTTCTACTGCAAAGGGACAAATATGTTATTTGGATCTATGTTACAATATTTGTGACGTTTATGGTCCTTAGTACTGATCGTAGCAGCCCTCGCACGTAGGAATCTACTGCGGATATGTGAGGAAGTCAACGGGTCTGCACAGGTTGCATCCCAGATTAGTGGCTGCCCCAGCTTCCGAGGACCGATAGACATACTTTAAGGTTTTTAACATCACCAAAAAATGCCAATTGGTTCTTACACAGATAGGATGCGAGCGTAGCAAAAGACCTATGTATGGTGCTGTTAAGACTTACAATAATATACAAGTCATACCTATTAAATTTGAGATTTGATTAACTTAATGCAACAGTCACTTTATCTATCTAATATAGTCTTTCGGCACAGAAGATAAAATAGTACTCCGTATTCTGTTTGGGGGTACGAGGACTTCAGGATATGTGTTCAATTAGCACGTCGCTGAACGTATCATCGGAATAACGAAATGCAATTTTAAATGCAAATATACGAGTATTATTAATGATACAGTTAATAATAAATAAGTCCTTTATTGGCGGAATACATTTTAGTTGACGGAAGTATCTTAATCATAAACAACAAAAATCTTAGCCGTTTACCACGCTCGTCAACAGTATCGCCGCACAAGCAGTGTGGATAAACGATTATAGTGCCTAAACGTTGGCAAACTGCTATACTGACTGATAGTATGGCTTGTAACCAAGCCATTGCCTTTACTCTTTTTGAGAAACAACAATGAGACGAGCCATGTCTATAGGTTGGATTGTAGTAGATATAAAAATTTTTACTCTTAAACATTTTTTCAAACGGGCTCATCTCATTGCTTCTGCGTGAAACTGGTGCTGAGGGCAAACCAATGTCTAGGCATTTTGATAACCATGCATTTATGGCATCTGCTAAGTACGGCAACTCTACCGAGCTCATAAAAGGGTAAGTAACCATATTCTCAGAACCATACGATAGAAATGTTGTGTACTATGAGCAGATGACAGAAATATAATATTGAGATCAGGGAGTTTTTTTCTGATCCATAGTCCCTGGTGTAGCAATAATAATCAGTTCACATTTTGAAAAATGTAATTCTAAGCCATTGATTTACTACCAAATAGTAAATCAATGTTCTAAGCCTATATTGCTGAAAAAATACCTATAATAAACTATTGAAAGGAGCGTCGATGGCGCTGTGGGTGGACTCGGCACTCGCTTTCCAATCGGGAGGTCCGCAGTTCGAGACCGCCAAGTACTATTGGCGGTCTCGAACTCGTGTGTTGTAAAAATGTTTTTCGTTTTTCGAAATTGTCTGACGCTCCTACGGTAAAGGAAAACATCTTGCATACATCTGCGAAGATATCCAATGGTGTATGTGAAGTCAACCAATCCGCACTGGGCCAGCGTGGTTGACTAAGGATGGCCTAATCACCTTAACATCTGGTAGGCTCGAGCCCCTCGGTGGGAACGTATATGAGCTGTGATGATACTGATGAAACTATTGAAGATCCTTCAGGATAGACCATCATGTCCCTATTAGTGCCATCGTCTAGGTACCCAACGCTGCATTTAAAATTGTGCCAAATTTCAAAGTTTTGTGTACGTGGTACTTTATTCGTAACGCTCGTACCACTCATTATTGATGAATTCAATTGAATTTTCAGTTCAATTAATATGATGATGTAGTTCCGTGTTTGACAACTAAATAAATAAGTTAATGGACCTCTAAATACATATAAAAACTTAAACTAGTTCCAACTTGATAAACACTTTTCTGATGTTAAAACAGAATAAAACAACTGAGCATAACTAATGAAAAATAAAATAGTCCTAATCTAAGTAATATTACAAACCTACTGTAACAAAAATAATACTCTATGAAATTTTAATTCAATAGAAAGCTTATTTCTTGTAGTTGCACGGAGTACCTAATACGTTTTATTTCATAACTTTTTTAGTGTAGTACGTTTTGAATATGCCCTTGTCACAAGAGCTTCGTTATGAATGAAATGAAAAGGTGAAATTAGCCCTCGAAAAACCTGCATTTATTGTTGGTCTTAAATACCTTTATAAATAATTTTTGCCGAAGTCTTGAAGTATAAATAGTAAGTACCAGGCTTAAGTAGCAAAATGTGCACCACTCTCTGAATAAAACTGGAACTCGGTACAAAAAATAATACGTAGCTCATTGTGATTTCAACTGAATTTCACTTTGTTTCTAGCGTTTCCTGTTTGTAAAATGTACGAGCAATTAATGAAAATTGCTAAAGCTTATTATTCAAATGCGCTGCTTTGCAAACGAAAACAGATACAAGTATAGTAGTGTTTTGTTTGCTACTCCGATTTTATGGCTAGATTAAAAAAAATCATATCACTTTGTTAAGGCGCGCTACTTTACTTATAATTCTAAAATTCATATTGTTGCACAGATTATTTAACTTTCTTAAAGACAGAAATGTGATAAATAATATTTTGTACGATAGAAAAAATCTCCAACAGCTATGAATCAGCGATAGTTTATTAAAAAGGTCAAAAAGGTTACCTTTGTTACTTTATTAAACAGGTCAATACTAACGTTTTCATTCGATCACAGCGCGTAAGCGACATTGAAAAAAATGTTCGTGAAATATAATATTTGTAATGTTGACAATTTAAAAGAGGAGACAAAAAAATACAAGACCTTGCGAGTTTCGAGTCTCCCAACTTCCGAACAGGTGTAGAGTCAACTTTTTTTTTCAATTTACTTTTACTTGTATTTGCATACATCTTAATAATGGTCGGGGTGTGTGTACATACGAGGATTAAATAATTAGTTAATTAGATTCTTGTGTGAAGATTTTTAATGTTTTGTTTGACGTCAATAAGTGCCTGTAAAGGTATATATTGAATAAAGATTTTTGAGTTTGAGTTTAAAAATTAGAAGCTATATGCAATTATCAAGTATATAACCTTACAATAAAGCAATCGCCGTGCACGAGCAGATTTTCTGGGAATTCTCACCTTAAGCCAAAGTGGACTTTATTTACTGTTGTTAACTACGTATCAACATCGAATTCCGAAATCTTTACAGATTCCCTAAAATTGGTAAAGCAAACTTACAATTTTCATATTTGTGACTATGTATGTGTTTTCTTTAAAAATAATCTTTGGCTTAACAAAGTTCATACTAAAGAGATCAATACAGTTAAATTTTGTCGGGGCTGGTAAAAAAAAGCTCGATGGCCAATGGTTAAGGCGTGAACAGAGTATGTTAAGGCGCATAGTGGTCCCAATGACCTTGCGTCGATCGTCTCGCACTGATTTCATAGGAGTGAGTGAGTGAGAGTGAGGGGAATATTTAAGCAAACCTTTACGCGTAAGATTATATTTCAATAAAAAATTAATAAAGGCGAATAAGAAAAATCTAAAAAGACCATCCGCTAGAATATTGTTCACTTTATTTATTGAAATCAAAAGTATATGATTTAACCTAATATTTACGACGCGACTAGGTTTAAAGTTTTAAAATCGAGGCATGTTTGGGTCACATTTTAACCAAGTTTTAATTAATTTATCAAAAAATGAAAAAGACCATCCTCTAAAGAATGCGTTGAATAATAACATTTCTTTTTTAAATATTTTTTTAATTCGATATTTATGAAGAGAACCGGTTTTTTCTGCAGTGATTTTTTTATGCTTGACCCTACTATGCGCCTTAATGATGCGGGCTCGACTCCCGCTCGAGACGATTTTTTTCTTGTATTGATTGATTACAAAATAAAGTCGACTTCTAAATTGAAAACATTAGTCGCTTTGTCGTCGCTCTGTTCTTCTTCTGATCTGCGCTTACTTATCCCTCATCACAAAAAGAAAAACAAAACAGTACCAGCTGCATAGGTGCCATCAGGTGGGCTGAAACACGAGAGCCAAATAAAACACTCGATTCGCGTCTCCCAATTGCCATTGTAACGAACGTTTTCGTGAAGTCGTCTACTGTGTCGCAAAATTAAATTACTCAGCCATCTGAGGAATAGTTGGGAAGGTTCTCTAATTTTTTGCGCAGTCGTAGAACTAATCAGAGAAAGTGATCACGCTTAAAAGGCTCCGAATTGTCGAGGCCCATGTGCGGGCCGTCCGACAAATGTGCCACATAAAGCAGCCGCCCGACAAATCGATTGTAATGGAATGCGATTTTTATCAGTTTAAGTTACTGGTAATCGCCGAAGCTTTTACTTAAATAATTATGCTTGCTTCTATAGATTAAAGCCGTGTTTTATAGCAGTCTGCTGGGGTAATGCGTGCAATTCTATTTGATGGCAAGTTTCATCCCGATGAAACGCTTTAAATCCTTAAGTAGGTATGCCATCGGAGCGTAAGCTAGTAACACCGCGAAATCCCCGCCGGACCACCTGTACCATTAGACAGTACCATTGATGGTACAAATGGCACAAATTTATTCCATTTTAGACTTTGGTACTATTTTAGACTTTGGTACTATTTCTACAATTGATTGTAGAAATAGTACCAAAGAATCCCGCTAGACCACTTGTACCATTAGATAGTACCATTGATGGTACAAATGGCACTGATTTATCCCACTAGTACAACTGTAAAACAATTTCATGACATCCATCCTTCGCAGTGATTATTGAGTCCAGCAGGCCTATTCGCTAACTACGGTTGGTAACTAGAACTGTCATTTTTGAAAGACATTTTATATCCATTACTGAGTTGCGTTCCGAGGGTCAGAGTAATGCAACCGAGAGTGTTTTTCACACTCGCTCCGAGGTTCAGAACGGGTCGGTTGCTATCTTTTTTTTTAGTTTGTATCTTGCCGATCAAGATCAAGCAAAGGGCAAAATTACTAATTCTTACTATGAAATTAACAGTCAATATCCATTTTTCTGCTTAAAAATAATTACAACACATAGAAACCACTATATTTCCCTAGTATAAGGCTTAAAAGAGTTCAATGTAGTGTTATTTAATAAAATAATAAATAATTTTTGACATCGACATTGACATAAAATCTGTCAGAGTGTTTTTCACCCTACGCTCGAGTTGGTTGTTTGGTTGCATCACTCGAAGCTTCTGAACGGGCACAGAGTGTACTAACCGCCTGTCAGAGCGTTTTTTACCCCGAGGCTCTGAACGGGTTGGTTGCTGTCAGAGTGCACTCGAGCGTAGGTTCTGAACGCAGCTCTGGTTTAGTGATCTTGTGTTACGGCAGCGTTCATGATAGCAGTAATGGATGTTAAGTTCCTTTCAAAAATGGCAGTTCTAGTTAGCAACCGAAGTTATAGAATAGGCCTGCTGGCCGCATATAATTTGTAATAATAATATTTGTTTTCTCAATGTCAGTGTTACCACTTATTCCATGCGATTTAGTTTATGAATAACTAGCTGTGCCCGCGACATCATCCGCGTGAAATAGTAACTTTTGTTGAGGTTGATAAAAAGTAGCCTATGTTATACATAATTAGCTACGAGTATCTATTTAGTGAAAGTCCCGTCAAAATCGGTCCAGCCGTTCCGGAGATTAGCGGGAACAAACAGACAGACAAACAATTTTTTTATTGTGATTTTGTTATTGGTACCCAATATACATTCACACCCATTTAGTAAAAACTTGTTATTATGACATTACAAACAGACACTTCAATTTTATTTATTTGTATAGATTGCGTGAAAAATGTGCGAATACTTGCTCGCGGTAGGGGTAAAGTTTTAACCTCACCTTACGGACAAACGATAGCCAAGTGTCACACATATCTATGTAATTCCTGGTACTAAATACTTAATTTTGTTTGCTTTTTATAAATAATTTTGTTTATTTTTGTTTATTATGTATCTCTTTTTGAAGCCGACACTTATCTAATTCCTGGTACTAATAAAATAAAGCAGTGCCAATTGTACCATCACATTTTATTTTTATTCAAGTAACGTCCGAGTGTCACGCTTGTTATTATTTATTTCACTGGTACTTATGGGATAAATCAGTGCCATTTGTACCATCAATGGTACTGTACAATGGTACAGGTGGTCCGGATGCGAAATCTACAAGGAGCAACGCAATAAAACATTCAAAGTTACATCTGTTTGAAACTACTTACTACTATGTCGAACTACGTCAAAAAGTCAACTTTTGCCCGTCACTGTAATAATGAAGTTAGTGTTTACGGCTACCGGCATCTCGCGTGACCACTGTGATAACACTTATAAGTCCGACAGCTGTCGGTTATCGATACCATTGTAAATTATGCAATACGTTAATAGGTTAACGTCTAATCACTGGCGTGCAACAACTTCCGTGCATTTATATATACTGCACCGTGAAATGGATTTAAAGCTTAAAAGGTCCTTATAATGTTACTCAGCAACTATTAATATCGAATTCAATTTGACAGACATTTCCGCATCAATATTTCGGTTCCTATATCTCTTAGATTAGGGGGATAGAAACACATGCCTATACCTAATAAAATTGCAAGGGTGAAAAAATCTGTAATTGCAAGACAACTAGAAAAAAATACACTAAACGCCTTAAAAACACTACACGATGGAATATTTAAAAAAATGTTTGTTTGTCCGGAAACATCTCTAAAACTACCGGACAGATTTTAATGCGGTTTTCATCAAAATGCATAGAATTTTTTGGAATAACACGTAGGTATCATTACATTAGTTTTGGTGTCATATCATTTTTATTTTTAATAAAACCATTTATAGTAGAATATGCACCAAAGGTTTAAAGCAGTGTCTTACGTCACAGACGCTATAATGAACCCCGAGCGTAGAGAGTTAACTCTCGAGCGTAGCGAGGGAGTTACATTTTAACTCCGGAGCGAAGCGAGCGAATTATGTTGAGTCCTGATTGAAGCGAGCGGTTCAAGTCGCCCAAGACGAAGACACTGCTTTATTCCAGAACTGAATACTCTGCTTTTCATACCACCTACGAAGCAATAAAAACTCAGGACTCATAAATAAGGCGTGCATTTAAAGGAAAATAGGATTTCGTTCTGAAATATTTCATAAATATGCAATAGTAAAACCGATTCCTATTTCACTATCACTATTTCATGTCTTTTTTGAACAAAGTAAAAAGCTTCTGTTAGGCACGTTTGATCAAAGATTGTATTAACAATTTACTTACTTATGTGATAATTTTCACCATAAACACTGTCACATTATCATTGTTACTATCATAATCATTAGCACTATAACTATTTTTTTTATTGCTAACGGTGGCAGACGAGCCAGTGGCCCACCTGATGTTAAGTGGTAACCACCGCTCATGGACATCTGCAATGCCAGGGGCACAGTTCTGTCACTGCCTACCTGGAGAGAAATGCTCTTCTTAAGCCTCGTTTGAAGAAGGACATATCGTAGCGCTCAGGAAACACCGCAGCTGGGAGTTCGTTCCAGAGCCTACACGTACGTGGAAGGAATGAACGCTGAAACCGAACTGTACTAGACGAGATTGGTTCCAGGTAATATGGATGAACTCTACTGCGATGGCGGGTGGTGCGATGGTAAAAAGGTGAAGAGGGCACCATTGCAAACAGTTCCTCAGAGCACTCTCCGTTAAAGAGCCGATAGAGCACGCAGAAAGAATCAAAGTCTCTCCTTTGCTCCAGCGTCTCCATTGAGGCCGTGATATTGGGATCACCGACGATGCGGAATGCACGCCTTTGCAGGGAGTCAAGAGGGTCGAGCTGATATTTGGGAGCTCCCGCCCAGAGGTGCGAACAGTACTCCATATGCGGCCGAATTTGTGCTTGTAACTATGGTTAACATTATCAAATTATCGTGAAAACCATAATATACGGGAAAAGGATTTGTTTTTTTCACCCACGAACACGTTCGCAACGCCATCCCGCCAAAAGTACGTAGTAAAAACAAACTAGATATCAATATTCTTTACAATGCCATTTTCTAAATATGAAATACCTACACAGAAGATATGGCTGTATGGCAGTGGCGTGCACAGAAATTTTAAATAGGATAGACAAAAATTCAAAAATCGAAACCATATTCTATCTACAATCATACCTAGATCTTATTGTTTTGTATTTGTAGATTCCGCGGCATTCAAATTGTTACCTCAAATATCTAGTATTAAATTATTTTTACTAATTTTGTCTTTCATCATTTTACCTCTATCATTTCTTTGAAATCGACAGAGAAAGGATCATCTTTTAAACACATTCAGCGTTCAATGTACTAAAGAAGTACTGTGCATGATACCTTAAATAGTTAATATGATATTCTAAGCGCCCTAAGTAAATTATACGTGTGTCTGTAGAACACCATCTTCCAAGCAGAATGCATTGGCATCACCAGAGCGGCACAGGCGATTGCAGCTAGAAATGTTAGCAATCTTAACATAAAGATTATCTCAGACAACGCATCTGTCCTGCAGGCCCTCCAAAACAATACTATCAACTCTGTCCTTATACTGGAATGCCATAACATGCTCCAGGCCATAGCAGATACAAACCGGGTAACTCTGCAATGGATAAAAGGACACAGTGACTCACTTGGCAACGACGCAGCAGATGAATTGGCTATGAGAGGTTCAAACATGAAAGTGTATGGACCAGAGCCCTTAATGCCCATTCCACAGGCCCAAATAAAAACCTGGCTGCGTGAGAAAACCGAGGAAAAACATCTAACAGAGTGGAGAGCCAATGAGGGATGCAAGCGAACAAAAGACGCAATCCCGGTACCATCCAAAAAGCTTGCCCGTTCCCTCATCAGACTAAGGAGAGACAAAATCCGAAAAGTTATAGCTACTATAACCGGACATTGTCTTCTAAACAAACACCTATTCACAATAGGGGTGACAGACAGCCCTCTATGCAGAGGATGCATGGAGGCAGAGGAAACGCCACAGCACGTCCTTATGGAATGCACAAGTGTGGCCGATCAACGGGCGAGACTTCTCCATTCCCCAGCATCCATGCCAGAAGCATGTAGTAGCCCACAGAGGCTGCTGGCATTCTGGGAGGAACTGGGATGGATGGAGTAGGATGGAGGCTGACGTAACGTTAGGACGCACAATGGCCCAATCATGAGGCTAAGTGCGAAAGAGCCCAGCTAAACTAACTAAACTAACTAACTAATGTGTGTCTGTATATCAATTTGTAAACTTTACAAGCCAATGCCGCTTAACGAATTAAAATTTAAAGGAGTAAATAGGAGTTAAAACTATCTACAGTGTTAAACCTTATTAAGACGAAAAGTAGTTAGCGGCCACAACTAGTTATGTTATGAGATTAACAATTGTTTTTAAAGCAGTGTTAAATGTAAAATTGACATTGATTACCAACCAATTAAAAGCGATCATAATAGATACCAAGAAACTCAAAGAAGCAAATCTACAGCACCACTAATTGAGTTTTCTTGCTTTAATCCTCGTTATGCATCTTACATTCCAATCCATTGATCTGTTGCGTGATTGTAAAACATATTCTGATCTATTTACTTGCTTTCATTTTTTGAACAAGAATACAATGTTGCAATGTTCATAGACAGGTTCGCATGCTATTTTATCATAAGATTCTCACAGTCTTAGGAACAAGCTATTTTTATATATATTTTTTTTACAACACATTGACAAAAACATTGGGCTTAACGCCACACAACTAACTCTAGCAGTAACCAGATACACCATTTCAGTTGACCACATACGTATTGTATGAAATACGATACCGACATATTTCAAGAAGGTTGAGCGCGCATCTGACAGCTGTGACGCAGTTTTAAATTGCATATAAATCATCAACCAATTCCGATCCAATTACTGGCTTCATTCGATATTCCGTTGGCGTCACGCTAAGAGCGCCTTTAATTATTGCGGACAGAGCTTTTTACTAGCAGCCAATGAAAATAATCAATATTGCACCACTTTAAAAGATATCCAAATGAAACTGAAGTTAATTCTAACACATTTGAAACCACGTTTTCGAAAGGATCATTTGTAGGCAGCCTACAAATCAAGTCAAGTTACGCTCTTGAAAAATAATTGAAATCTTGAAAAGCATCCAGCGCATCAGTAATTAATGTTACACATCCTAGCAGTTGTACCTTTTTTTTTTCGAGGGGAATGCGTGACCGCACCATACTCGCCGTTGGCTAGATGACGAGCATGTGTGGGGCTCTTCCGGCAGAGTGCCAGGCCTACCCACTAAACCCTCCTGTGTTCTTCCTGCCCTTATGGACGCGCGTGGGCTATCAGTTTCAAGGTTTGGTCCTGACATAATGTTTTTCGTACTATTATATCAACACTGAAATATACCCTCTGTCCTTTAGGATCCACCATCTCGATACACCAGTGGATAGAATAGCACGCTGAAGTTCACTGTGATCCACCATTTTTTGATTGTTTTTTGAGCATTAAAAAGAGACGAAGTACTCGTATCATAGGATTCCACTGGTTCTCTATTTTGTCTCATAATTTTTTTATCCATAATCTAACGTGTCATAATGTTTTTTGACATAATCATCATATGTCCGAATGATAAGCACCCCTAACTTAATTTCTCATAATATCACCTGCCCGAAAACCGAAATCTCTTAATATAATATGACCTAATTTTTTTTTGCTATAAATATCACAATCTGTAATATTTAAAATTTCTAAAAAACTTTTCTATAATAGTCATAAGTCCTAACGTAATATCTCATAATATAACGTGCCCTAAAATCGAAATATCACAAATATAAAGTTCTTTCGTTATTTATGTATTACCAAATCCATGCATACGTTTAAAAACAGTCACTTGATGTAATGCAAGCAAGCATGCAGCATGCAAGCAAGCTTAAAGAATGCAAGCAAGGAACATGCAGCATGCATGGCTTCTGTCACGGCTTCGACGCTGCGGAGCTCCGGCGGTCCCACGCGACCTTATCGTCGCAGATGGTTTTCGCCCACCACCTGCTCCTCAGTTCGCGGGCCGCCTCGCCCCGCGGTTCAAATAACACTCTAGGGGTAGGGCAGACAAGACTGTGTGTCGGTTTTACAGCGATATATTTCTGTCACTGAATTTGAAAACGTAACGGTTGTTAAGGTTCATAAGACAACATTTTAATTCAATTTGTTACTATTGATAGTAAGTCTAAGCTTTATGATAATGATAACATAACCAAGATAAATCAACTTATTATTATAAACCATCATTCGGACTAACAATATTATTATATACAATATAACACTTAGGACAGGTGACTTTATAGCAAGTTAAATTAGGATATCTTATTATTATAGCACCCGATATTATGACACAAAAGCATTAGAACTAAAGACGATTAGGTAATATACAATTTCGTATACCCGAACATTATGGAAAATTATGATTATAATCCCGAAAACGCTTGCCAAAATTATAGCAAGCGTTTTCGGGATTATGATTTTCGGACGATCGATATTCGGAGAATAAAGGGACTACCGATTCAACAAGACCAATGGTGAATCACACTGAACTTCAGCGTGATATTCAATCCACAAGTGGATGAAGATGATGGCTCCTAAGGACAGAGGGGAAATATAATAGACTATTAGCGTTCCTCTTGCAGCTTTGTCAATCACTACAACGCACTACTCGATTTTGGTTATTGTTTTTTCTGTTTTCAATTTTTTAATAGAATATCGCAAATTTTCATTAAGTCTTGCCAAATATTTCAGTAAACAGACGTGTTTGTCCCTATATAATTCAGATGCTAATGGTGTTTCTATGTGGTAGTAGCCCCAAGCTTTCTATCATGCACTAGTGTTCGTGTGGTAATAGATGTACAGGTGTTGGAAGCAATAAGGGTGTGAGTAGATAACTTCGTAGAAAATTCGTGAAATGTTTTGATACTTTACTGGCTAAGTATTTTTGCATTTAATTAGTTTTATAAACAAAAACTAATAAATTCTTACTTAATGCGTGGTCATTGATAGACGGAGCTTTTTGGATTACAGTGCCAAAGCGTATATTATAGTTGTTTATTTTTGCGACTACCGACCACAGTACGAGCTGAAATAAGAAATACCCGATTTTGTACGGTCAAGAGCACCTGCGTAAAAAAATGTGTCTTTTCTCATCATCATTGGTAATTCCAAATAGAACTAAAAGTCTCACCTCTCGATTTACGATCTGATTTGTAGGTAGAAGCGAGCTTCAACTGGACTCCTCAACAAATTAGGAACTGGCTATATTACCTCTAATTGCCGGAACACAACAATGCTAAACATTGTTATTATAGCGACAAACTTAGGTAAGATGGCGGTAGCCAGGCGAGCTCAGAAATCATATAACTTTTTTTTACATACGACAGGGAAGCTCTTGGCTTTCATCTTACCTGATGGTAAGTGACGATAAGGCGGAAGGCGGAAGGAGAAGGTGGAAGCGAGATTCACCTGGTCTCCTCGGCAGCTGAGGAACTAGCTATCTCACCTCTAATTGTCGGAACACAACAATACTATTAACATTATTATTATGGCGACAAGACAAACTTAGGTAAGACGGTGGTTTTGACGTTCACCAACGAAATTGAAGATCATTATCAATAAAAAGAAGAAGAGAATGTCATTGACAATTAGTGATTAGGGCTGCAGATAATATTCGAAAAATCGTGTATTCAATATTTTTAATAATGTGTCCACAAAATGTATGCACTAAAAAAATAAAAATAGTACACCGAACATAAGTAGGTACTGATATTTCGATCATTACGCCAAACAACTGTCTGTGGCATTTTTTTACATTCAAGATCATTCGACGGTCGTCAGTGGATTTCGCATCTTTAGCACGCAGCGCTCAAAAGGAGCGCGCCCTCTCCAAGTATGGAAACGGTGCTAAGTGTGGTGTTGGGCGAATATTCTCTAAGCACATGATCAGTGCCTTGAAGACGTAGTTCGTCGTACATTGCTGTGTGCTGTCCCCGTATAACTAAAGAACAGACAGCTCTGCAGTATTAAACAGCGAAAGTCGTATTTGAAACGTATATTGAGAACTCAGAGAGTTCGACCCCGAAGCCGGCGCGACACCGCCACTTGAGCCTCATCCAAGATAGTGCACGTTCTAACTGCGGTTTCCCAGTTGCCTCTTCGCGGTTCCGCCAACCTGGTACAATATTTCGCCCCTTACACATAAATCGAGTCGTCCATCTCTTATAAATGGCGTTAAGAGTATATATTTGGATACAGTCCAACGATTTTATGATAACTAGAAGTATTAGAAATTTATTTATTTTAAAACTAGCTGTACCCGTGAACTAAGACTGTTATTAGTTTTAACCCCTATTTTACTCCTTTGATTTGTTAGGTTTTTTGGCTTCGGCATTTATTATTAACTTAGAGCACTTAGAATACCATATTAATTATTTAGGTTATCATACACAACACTGATTAAATATATTGAACGCTAAATTTACTAATTCGATTTAGTATATATTCTAAGGCCTTAACATGATTAAATAAAAAAAGAAATACCTTTCAACATACCTTGTTGACGTCATGCATGACCAATAAGACTGCAGTGGACTTATCCAACTCGAAAAAATCTTCAACTGTATTGATTTTTTTTTACTTTGTTCAGCCAATGTTAACTTTACTCGCTCTATACCGGGTGTAACGGAATACCGAAATAATATTTATATAAAACATTTTTTTTGTTAATCAACAACTTTAAATATTATTTCGGTATTCCGTTACACCCGGTATAGCTACGTATCAACACTTTAGAAATTTAACAGATTTCATGGAAATTGGTTAAGCGGTAAACAAACTTACTATTAGACACCTATATACCAACCTGTGTGCTATGTTTTAGGGCCATAAGTATGCTTTGATGGATCGACGGACTGTCCCGGTTACAGCTTGTCATTCAATTAAATATGATAATATGTTACACATCTTTCTATTTAATTAGAATCTATTACTGTTAAAAAAGCAATTTGAATGTTCCTAATTGATTTTTTCTAGACTGCGACAGATTTGACAGGAGAATTTCACGCCCGCCATATTGTTTTGTTTCATTCGCTTCGTCCCAATAATAAGTAACATAATTTTTCCACTAAGAAAAATAAATAATTTAAAACAAAAGTACTTAATGATGCCTATGTGATCTTTCGGAAAATTCTATGCATTTCGGTGAAAGGCAATCAAAATTTGTTCAGTTATTTCAGTGATCATTCCGGACAAACAAACATTTTTTTTTAAATAAAACTATTCCATCGTGTGCTGCTATAGTGATTTTAAAGCATATATACTTTTTTCCAATTATCTTACAATTACAGTTTTTTATCACTACGTTGTTATTATGTATAGATAAAGATATCTATATCAGCGTACTCACTAGGTACTTAATTTTTGCTTCAATTCCCTATGCGGACTGAATTTTTATGTTAGTATGATTTTCAATAACCCTTCTTCCCAAACATCTTTCTCGAGTTTGGATTTTAGAAATATGGTAAAGATAATCAGTTCCACTTTGCTCGAAAATTCTAGATGAAGCACGCTTCCACCTGCTGCGCTTATCGCTAGGTAAGGTCGCGAACTAATTTCCTAGAATATGCAGGATATGACGGAACAGGGAAATAATATTTAATGGTATGTATACATCAGAAGTGAAGATTCTGTAGTAAACATACAAAAGGCTAATCGAGAACTTTTCTTTTTTCCATAATACCTAAATAAATTCTTTTTTGATCCCTACAGCCGTTTGCACCAAGTTTTACATTTTACGATTTTGTAAACAGTAACAACTTTATACATAAAAAAAATATTTTACAAGAAATAAAAACCGACTTCAAAAACACTGAAAAGTTAAAAATAATATAAGAATAGGTACAGACATCACACTTCTATATTTAAGTCGGTGCCAAACGATGATCTCCTAGAAAGTCTTAAAATTTGTCACCGACTTCAATATAGAAGTGTGATGTTGTCTGTACCTATTCTTATATTATTTTTAACTTTTCAGTGTTTTTGAAGTTGGTTTTTATTTTTTGTAAAATATTTTTTATTTTTAACTTTTTAGTGAATGAAATCTTTTTAGTGAAAGAAACCCTAATTAAATACCAGCTGGTATTTAATTAGCGTATTCCTCGATTTTCATGGGATCCCATCATCAGATCCTGACTATGGTGACCATGGGACTAACCTTGGAGTATACTCTATCGAATTCAAAAAAAATTTAAAATCGGTCCACAATTTGCGGCGTAATCGCGTAACATACACACAAAAAAAACATACGCATCGAATTGAGAACCTCCTCCTTTTTTGAAGTCGGTTAAAAATGGGAGGACACACACACACCCATCTATAGACACACACACAGCCGTAACCGCTAATGGTAGAAACGTGAAATTTGGACTGTTGCTTTAATTCAAAATGCGGACGCACACTAAGAAAGAATTTAAAAAAAATTTACCCTAAAGGTATGAAATAGGGGTTGCAAGTTTGTATGGATTTTTTTTTAAATTAGCAACGATTTTGATAGAACTTGAGATTCATACTCTTAATTTTTTTTTATTGAAAACGTGTTTCGTGGTTTATTGGAATTCATCCCCTTAGGGTGGAAAATGGGGGTTGAAATTTCTGTGAAATTTATTATCCGAGCTCCTAAATATAAATAACAGTCTTCTATATGGTGCAATTCTTAGGTATTTATATTGACTTTTACTGTTACTTAATTACAAAATATTAAAACGTAAAATTTGGTGCAACCGGTAATTAGTTTCGATAGCCTTATGTCAACGTACATAGTTTCTTCATTCAGCGTTTACATCCTCTTGTGTTAATTCCATACTCAGCTGGACTATGGTTGTAACTTGAAAGTTTTTGCTTTCGTTTAAAATCGATTTACTCGAAAAATATTAGGTTTCCAGATGCAGCACCTAGGGTCCATCTAAAATCTGACCTATATGCCCCTAAACATTATTTTGACGTTCAGAGTGCCTAGTGCGAGTTTTATCGAGCTCTAGTCGATCGTACGCATCGAACGCGTTAACGCGAATTTGTATGGAATTAGAGCAGCGCCATCTAGTAGCCGCTATGGAATGAGACAGCTTCATCTAGTAACTACTAGATGGCACTGCTCTAATTCCATTCAATTTCGCGTTTACGCGTTCGATGCGTATGATCGAGTAAAGCTCGATAAAACTCGCACTCCGCACACAGTTACACTCAGTAGAATACCCTATACAGTAACGAGTTTAATATACATGTGTCGTAGCCCCCATTTTTTCTGCGGATGAGGTTTCCTTTGAAGAGACGAAAAACTCGAGACAATCCACACCCACTCATCAGTCCAACATGATGTGTAATTTTTTTACTCTAAAAAGATAATTGTACGGTGCACAGTGCATAGGTACACTGCATTTGCGAAATCGAGTCGTAGCGCGACAGTCGGTTCACACACACACATATCGCGACTCATACCTACGCATGCACCAGCATCATGTTAAGAAATTGTGTAACAATACTAACAATAAACCTATCAATAATAATAGTATCAATGTCAAAAATAGTTAAATTTCATCTGGTGTATCACTAACTCGTACAAGACTTGTGTCCAGCAGTAGAACATGTATGGATTTAATTGCTGATGATGATGTCGCATAAGAAATGGCTTCTAAAGATTACAACAAGCCTTACAACAGCTACACACATGTATACACGCATGCGCACACTTATACATACACACAATATAGTGACAAACAGAGCAATCGGATTTTGAAATAATGATATGAGAATTCATTAGTTTCTGTTCATATTGAACGAGCTTAGCAGGGACATCTCAAAAGCCATTACGTATACACAAGGCACTGTAATTATCTCCACTCTCGACGAGACGATTTTAATGTCTTTTGGCGCAATTTGCTTAGACTATAAACGAGATAGACTCAACAGGATTATTTGAACAATACGTGTATATCGATGGTTACCTTAAATTTGAACTAACTGTAAAGATAATATAGTTTAAATTCTAGTTGCGTAGCTTTCTGTTACTTTTGTAACCGTTTAGTAATTTAATATTTATTTGATATGTTATGAAATAATATAAGGAAAATTTACAATGTATTTTTCGTGATTTTGGAGTACAACATTTTTTCCTGAAATGCGAGAAGGTATTAAACTAAACATATGAAAAATAGCTTCAACCATCCATTCCATTGACCTTTTGATAGAGTGACCGACCCGGAGTACTCACTCTAGTAGCTGATATCAAATAAAAATATAAATAAAAGTAAAAAACAATATAGTAATATATAAACAACATCACAGTATCATATTGAAGTTGGTGCCAGGCGCCTTTAAAATATAACTACTGTAGTTGTTTAAAATTTGGCACAGAATTCAAAATAAAAATGTGATGGAAGATATATCGAAAAAAAGATAAACATGGAAGCGGTAGATCGTTGTTCCTGGCAAAATATGATTAACCTCAAATAACGTTATTACTTAGTTGAATATTCCCCAGACGCGCATTCACAAGTAGGTTGTGATGTCATCAGGAGACAATTACCGACATTACAGGTGTGGCAATAGCAACCATGTTTGTTATCTTCAAATGGGCCGTATATGCTTCGAAGTCCCAGTGGCACCAAAAAATATACACTTTGCGCTAACTGTTACAACGATTGGCGTAGGGGGTTGGGGTCTGGAAACCCCCCTTTGTAAATTAACTTACACTACATAGAATAAAGTTTTCAGTATGAACCTATACACTAGGCCAATTAAAGTCTTCACTCTGGACACCCCCATCGAAAAGTTATACCTACGCCTATGGTTAGAGCTATGGGCATCACCTTAAAGTCGTGAATGTACTATGGATGCACTCTCACCTCTAATGTTAATTAAACACTTTAAATTGGCAATGTTGCTAACATTGTTATTTTGGAGACAAGAAAGTTATTATGGCGGTACCTAAATAGGCGAGCTCAGCTGCATGTGAACAAGCGCCTGTCCTGCCCAATTCCTATAGTAAAATTTCTACCACGTAAGTAAATAAATCTAAGTATTTTAGTTTAGTTGCAGTTAACAACTATTATTTTTCCTCATATTTAAGAGCAATATCCTGAGCTACTAACCTAGTAAGACGACTAAGATGTTGATAATGGCCGCAAGAGCACGAATTAACCTTTAGCCGGTGGATTTGGAGTATGCACATTGCACAGGCTCTAAGCTTCACGTAACAAAACAATTGACTATCGTAAGTGAACTTAAATGATACAATCTTGCAATTTCTCTTTGGTTTTATAGCGAAATGTGTCGTGCGAAAACCGCAAATAGCTGAGCCTTCGTCACCTATCCGGGACAGCCCCGAACGCGGGCTATAAATCTCCGCACCCGTGTCGAGCCGGCGCCTATCGCGCTGGATAGTTGGGACTACCCGCAACCACCGGTCGACTTTGCAACGCAAGAGAAATCTACTTTCCAGTTTCATTCGATACACTTTCATGTGGGCCACGTTTTTCTTTTACAACTTAAATCTAAATGTGATTTAACGCTGTTCGTAGCGCGTATTTGGTAGCTACGTTTTTCCTTTTTCTGTAACTGTGACATATTAGTTATATGCCACCGTTACAAAAAATAGGAAATGGTATGGCAGAATACGAGATATGGGGAATGTCTCATTAGTCTTAGTTAGTCACAAATGCGAAAGCCGATTCGAGGTCCCAGGTTCAATTCCCAGTTCGGGCAAAGGTTTATCTGTCTGTTCATCCATTTAGTTTTTCTGTTAAATAAATTTTTAGAAACAGTTAGAAGTCAGCAATTAGTGTCCATAAGCCCCTATTACATGGGATCTATCTGGAAGTCAAGAGAAACGCACAGTACAGGGAGGACGGGCGATTGCTCCACCGAAATGAACAACAGAGTTGTCTACTACGGCTAGAGTTGCTTAACTTTAAGAGGATTGTGAAGCTGTAAATTTTCATACAAAAAGCGATAACGCTTTTCTCCATCTCTACACAGTCCAATTTTCATAATTTTTGGAAATATTGTAGATATAATGAAGATCTAGGTTTGTACCTTTCGATTTTAAAGAAATATTGCTCAGAATATAAATAATTAGCATCTAAATATCTATAATTTAGACTTATAAACTAACTCGAGCATTTTTATCTTTTTCGACTAAATTATACTGAATTACAAAAAGACAACGTACAAACATATATTAAGGTATACTGTATCTAATGAGACCAAAAGTGTCTAATTTCGTAAAGGTTTAAGGAGGTAAAACCGTTATCGCCCGAGACAATATTTCAATAAGAAGTGTAGGCACTTGCCTCGGACTTTCAACTCTAAGCGGTGTGTAACAAACTGCATTTTTGAAAGTGTATACTCGAGCCATGACTTGGCACTTCACAGTCCTCTTAACCCGCCGAACACAGAAGTCAATGCACCACCGAGCTCCCCAACGTACACCACAATGAAACTGGCGATCGCACAAAGTAGCCTTAATCCAAAATACAATATTTTAAAGTATCAGCGTTAATACGAGGAGAATAATTTCGAACAAGTGGTGTTTACGCTTGAGCAATCTCTCGAGACAAACAAGGCATGGCTGCTGGAGCACTTATGGTTAATCTGTCGGGCAATTAGGAACGCACGTGGTGATGTATTTATGTCATCGCCATCTTAGGAGAGGGAGCTTTTCTGTGTCCGAGTAACGAACTATTTGTCTTTAACTTTTTACCATAACGCAGTTGTTACAACCTATCAGTAACCAGGCTGTGATGAACTAGTTTATCCTGGAGACGGCAGAGGAGCAACACGACGAGAAAAATAAGAAATGAAGCATTTCGACTAATCCATTTTACAGTCGCAACACACAGTTGCGACTGTAAAATGGATAAGTCGAAATGGCCACTACATTGAAAAACGTTGACATAATTATCCCACAAAAACAATATTCGTTATTATATATTATTACCGTGGTCCAGTATTACCTAGTATTTTATTGTTATGTATTTGTACTCAACGTTTGCAGTTACCGTAAGATGGACTGTGGTTAGGAATATATTTCTACTTTAAAATTTGTTTTTCCTTTTGCAAAGTATATTCCGGTGTTACCCTAGATACCATAGTAAAGACATCAGGATTGAAAAATTCAATGTTCTCCCTAAGAGAGACCATCAGTGAAGACACGAGACCTTTTGCTTTAATACACCCACAGCTTGTTGACGCATGGCACCTCGTTGTGGACAAAGTACTGTGCATGTAAATAGAATCTTTGTATATAAGCGTAAGTTGAGCTTTAATGTAAATAATAAAAAACATTCTTACACTGGCATCACAATGTATTTATTTCTGTAAACATATTACGTACATACTAAGAAACACCTTGAACTTACAAAAATTTCAACCATTACTCAAAAATTAAATGAACTACTTATTCTAGCAGACTCTGAACACAGAAATGTTCCACAAAGTCAAAAGTTTGTTGACAATGCAAAACATGTCTGTTGATATTTGCTTTTGCAACGAAATACTAAAAAATATATTCAAGGCTCGCACCTAACTAACCCCATAAAATGAACAATAATTATACAATGATTGTAGATCACTATATGTGAAGTAGTTTCTGAAGAAGTTAGCATTCTGAGTGTGTGGTAGAATCAATTTCAGTTATAAAAATAATTTATTTCATTAATTTCATTTATTAATAATACCTATTCTGATGATGAGCGTCGGTGGCGCTGTGGCCTCGGCACTAGACTGTGCCCCGAGTAGAATCGGGAGACCCGCGATCGATCCTGCCATGTACCAATGTGTTTTTTTGTTCACGATTTCATATGTACATTTATCTGACGCTCCTACGGTGAAGGAAAACATCGTGAGGAAACCTGCATACACCTGCGAAGTAATTCAAAGGTGTATGTGAAGTCAACCAATCCGCACTGGGCCAGCGTGGTTTGACTAAGGCCTAACGATTTCATCAAAATATTTTAATGTCATTTCATGCCATTTCAGTATTGCTTCGTGCAGTCCATACAAACGAAGCCGTGTGCAGAAAGCTAGTTCTTAATCACAAAAATAGCATACATTTTATAGAGAAACATTAATTGTGAACATGTAGAAGGACACATAGGTACCTACGAAAGTGATTTTTCGCCTTGAATACGTAATGCCTTTGATGCTAGCATCAGGTGTGGCTATAATACGAACACAGCAGAGGTAACGAATGGTTTCAATATAGCAATGTTATCTGAGGAGGCGGAAGACATACGCCTGCATTTTTATACCTGTTGCCAAACATGAATGAAAAGAATATTAATAAATTAAGGTCCATAGGACTGCAAATTTAAGCCATTTTAGTTCTCACGTAAAATTAATTATTAACTAATCCACTGTTTTCTTTTTTAACAGTGAATTAATTGTTGAAAATGTCAACTAGATGTTTTACGATGGGAAAACTAAGTTTTCAGTAGATGCAAAAATAATAAAGATTTAAGTCTTGTTAAACCCAAAAACTTATAAAGCTACAGGTAGAACAGATGCTTTCATTGAATTATACAATATTAAATTAAAGAGTTACTTTATTAAATTTTTTTAATAAAGTGACTCTTTAACTAGCTACCTAAGTCTCATTTTCTGATACATCTTAAAAATTTTTTCTTTCATTTCAACTGTTATTTGAATATTAAAAACCACCTGAATGTTGTTTGACGATAACAAATATAAAATCGTAACAAATATATGTTTTTAATTATTAGAAATAAAATATATTTAATTATTATCGCCGATCTCATTAGTAGCGTATATAATATACCGGTAAAGCGACTTGACGTGACGCTGACGCACTGACTATATATAGACGCGCCAACGGTCATTACATTTTACTTACCAGCTAATTATGCATAATTTCATAGATATTATTCTAAATTTTATTTATTTATTTAATACTTCCAGTACATGTGTGTACAGAGGCGGACTTAATGGAAAAGACATTATCTACCAGTCAACCTTTGGGTGATGCAGAGAAAACGAAGTAGATGTACAACATTAAAATAAAACATTAAAATAAAAAAAGTTAAAGTGGCACTCGGGGACTGCCGCGGTAAAGCTATTGCATAGCATTTTTATTAACTTATGCAACTATAATTATTTACTCAAAAATGCATGTAATGTGCTCATTATTTTGACAACCTTGTTTGAGCAAAGTTGACCTTGCCGTAAACTTTTCATAATTGTCATTTTAATTAAATTTCTAGTTAATTAATATATTTCTTATTAAAGTTACTTGCTGGTTTTATTTAGATTAGGTACTTGCATTTTTGAGTAAAGCACTATACAAGCCTTGGCCCACAATGACTGCTTCGCTGGTCACGCTATGATTGCCTCGAGCTAGCCTAGCTACGCTCTAGGCCTTCCAGCTTGGCTATCATTGCAGCCCTTGTTGTCCTCACTGTAAAGGCCTCGACCTACGGTCTCGGCCTTTATCTCAGCTCGTCCATCAAGTGCTGCACGCTGACTGTGCTGTGTCGGCCTGGAGCTGCGCTACGCTGCGCTGTCTGCCATCATCTGCGCGACCAGCAAAGTAGTCATATAAACCGCGGCAGTAATGTACTATTATTTATTTTATTTATGCAGTATTTTTTTTTCTTTGATTGTTAACACTCGTAATGCCATAACGGCCGTGTTGTGGTGGTTTGCCGGCTTGTCAATAGATGGCGCTTTTCACCGGCTACATCGCCGAAGATCTATATGTATAGAGAGTGTATAATAGAGTTAAGAGATTGTCACAAAGCCGGTATAAATAGGCTGGAATAAGCTGGTAGTACTGTCATTTTTGAAAGGAACTTATCATCCATTACTGCTATCATAAACGCTGCCGTAAGACAAGACATAAGAAGATCACTTAACTAGTAATGGATGTTTAAAATTAAATGTCTGTCAAAAATTACAGACACAGTTCTAATTAGCGAATAGGCCTGCCGGTCGGAGTAGGAGGTATGAGGTTGTTTTCGTTACGGAATTTCTTGATTCGGTCGCCGCACTCAAAGCCCGCGATAAAAGCTATGCAATAGCTTAAAAATTACTTTGCGATGATACTAAAACTATTTATATTTTAACAAAAGTATCTATAAACCTAAATAATCAATAGTTTTTGTTGTAGCTACAAGATAATCTATACTGATAAGAAAGGACAGTTGCCAAAATTTAAAATCTGGGCATGATCATTGTTTTTTTTATTAATAACTATGTATAATATGAGCAAGAATTGTTTATTACCTCGCAAAAGTAACTCTTGTCGCTTTTATGTAGAAAAAATTGATAGCAATGATCTACACTATCGATTTTTTTATGTTGCGTAAATTTGGCTAGTGGAAAATCAAGCAAACGTGTAATTTTTTACTTGATTTTAAATTGATGCTACGACTCGACAATGTATAAACCCCATTAATAACCTATCTACCTATCCCTTGAAATGCCTGTAAACGACTAAATTTGTTTGATCAAATTATACGTTTTCAAATCTCTTACACTTATGAGGAAACACCAAGGTCGAGAGAATTCAAAAAAATGTATTGCTGTCGCGCTGTGTATCCGAACATACGGACAACTGCAGGTCTGCAGCAGCTGGGACCGAAAATACCTATAAAAGTACACAAAATATACGTTTCGTAGTCCCCTGTTTTCTCCTGTTTAGTAAAATTGACCTGTTTAATATCTTTTTCAAAATGAGGTCGATTTATTAGGTTTCTAAAGGTTTAAAATCTCTATTAATTAAAAAAGGAAAACATAGGAACATGCTTATAGTGGCCATTGATTTTATTGGATGGAAAAAATAGAGCAACTAGTGCCATTATCCAGGAAGGAAACAGGGGGACTACATTTGTATGGGAAAACGGAATGTATGATTTCCTCTTATGTGTCAGTTTTTGAATACATTCTAAAATAGTGTGATGATGGAGATTTTATTTAAAAAAACCTGCTGGTACCTATAAAGAGCGCTTAGGCCTCTGACAAACTGCCACGATACATACAATCGCGATTGTGTATCGGTGCACGAGCGATACGGTCGCTTGCGTCGATGCACACGCGCGTTTACATCGATACACACGCGCGTTTGTATTGCGGCCATATCGCGTTTGAATCGCCACTGTTATGGCCGACAGTAGCTAAACGTCTCGCTGCAGAGTAACATTAAGGGACCTAACATCTCAAGACTAATTTTTTTTCTACATTTAACGAAAACCCTTAAATCGATTAACATGTTAAGCAATGTTGCTAAATTCCAAAATTTCATAACTATTTTAGTCAATTAGTTTTCTGGTTAAATGTAAGAAGGAAACGTTAAGATAAATACATTAGGAACCTCCTCCGCTAAAGTAGGATGTAAAAGACACAGGGGGAATGATAGCAAAATATAAAATTTGTAAAAGAACACTTGGTTATAGTAGGTAAGTCACGCCAAGCATTCTAGAATCCATTGTTAAATTTATACGAGTAGATAGTCGTGACCCAAGGGAAATTTTGTTAGAAAGAAGTTAGAAAATTGCAATAAGATTGCGAGGGTTATTACAAAAAATAACTTTAACGGATTTAAAAAGCTGACATGAAATTCTTGCAACTGTCTCGTATAAGCTGAGATATCATTCAATAATTTTATTTAAAGTAGTTCTGGCAACGCATTCCACAGATAAACCAAAGCCAAACCAAAACTGATACGAAAGAGGTTCGAAATAATCTACGGGCTCCAAATTACGTTAATTAACTACGTTAATTGGAATGCGTAGATTTTCTTTAAAATTTTCGAATATGAGGTTTTGTTTTTTTTTAACGTCGCCCCACACTAGGATTTTCTCCTGTGTCGTGGGTGCAGTTACAAACATAGAATAGAATATCACATGTACATATGCCTAGACCGGAACGAATTTCTGTAAGCCATACAAAATATTTGTTCCGTACGGGAATCTAACCCGCGACCCGTTGCGCAGTAGGCGATCACTCGACCTCTGCGCCAACCCTGTCGGCTTTGTGCTTGGTTGAACATTTTTCGTAACAGTTTACTAATACAAATCTAATTTATATTTAAAACTAGTGGGTCCGGCAGACGTTGTCCTGCCCGATTCCAGCGCCACCTGCCGGGTCCAACTTTACGTTTAAACCTTCCTTGGACCTATTCAAACACACACATAAAATTTCGTAAGAAACGATGCCGCCGTTTTTGAGTTTTTGCGAGACTAACGCGTTTTATTTTTATATATAAGAGGAAGAAAGAAGAAGAAGATGTACATTCAAACGAAATTGGTGTAACAAAACGCACAATGCTGAGTGACGTACCTACTTGTCATCTAAGCAGTGGGGATGGGGACTACGATGACGTTTTCTCACTTTTTGTCGCCGAGTCGAAGGTGAAAGCCTGTGATCGGATATAAAGATTTTGGAATTTGGTTATTATAATTATTCAAATTCAATTTTCCTATATTTATGAGTAAAGAATACTTACTGCAATTTTCATACACAGTGTGTGTGTTATTCCCCAATTCGGGTGAGTGTTGCAAATACCTATTTGGGTAGAGTACGAGCTACTGCTACCCGGCTATTGTAATTTTATTTTGAAATATTATAATGTAGAATATTTTAGTATGCAATTCTTTTTTAATAAATTGTAATTCACAATTTTATATTATAATCATTCTATTTGTAGTCTTATTTTTTGGTCGCTTCCTAGCCGAATTTTAATTATCTAAATCTATATTTTTCACATCCACCGTACTGTAGTTATAAATAAATTATAGCTTCATAATTGTTGTAAACGATTTTGCCTAAGACTGCCACATCATAGTATCTATATATGCTTTATTCCACCCTGCTTTGGCATTGCACATAATTTCTGGGAGATGTGGTGCTGCAGCTGCTACTGCCACTGCATTTTAAATACTATAGATAACAAATATCATATTTTACGTGCTATAGATAATATATTAATTTATCTATAGTATTTAAAATATGATTGGTTTGACAGTAAAATGCTACCAAAACTTGATAAATATTCGTCACGCAACGTGAAAAAATATATGATTTCCTTATATCAAGCTGTCTATAAATGATTACTCTGGCTACGATACGTGTGATAACCGATTGATTTTCCTAACACAATTTATCTGCACGTGTATATACATACATATATTTTATGGTGTGAATCAAATAAATAACTTACGATGTCGCCGGCCTGACTAGTGTCGTTATTAACGTCGTTTGCCACCGACATCTGTCAATTTATGAGCACGTTACGTGAAAGACAGTATATTGGTCTATATATTTTGTTCTTTTTTTTCTTTGTCTAATCAAAATAGCTCAAAACTAGGGGCAATTCCAGATCGAAATATTTCCTTTTCACACCAAAAGGTAAGTTTTAAAGCTAAAAACGGGCCAGACAAAAATTTAGGAGCTTTTAAATATGTATTAAAAATTATTTTCATATTTTTTTCTTAGTGGCGATAGAGATATAATAACGATATAAAATTTTGAAAAGCTCATATATTTCACTATGTCCAAGTACGCCGTTGCTGCCTTAACGGGTGTCAGGGGCTCTATTTTTGAACCATTTGTCTAGCGTCGAGCGTAGTCTGCGCACGATTTCTATTAACGTCTTACTAACGTAGTTACGCTTTCAATGAAAATCAAAATACTTCTACGACGAGAATCGCTATTATTTTCATTTATAATAAAAAGTTGGGCAATGGTCAATGATCAATTAACATTAAGGGCATTGCATATACATAATATTTTTCTCTATATTTTCTCCATACATACAAAATCATTACCTTAATATACATAGCTTGAGAGATGTTTTAATATTGATGCCAATCAAAGTTATATGCAGTCTTAAAAATGTAAATTAACTAATGTAGTTAAGTTAGTTAAAATTTGGCACCAACTTTAATATTAAAATGTGATATTGTATGTAGGGTATTCCTATAGTATTTCTGACTTTTTGTTTTTTTTAAGTCGGTTTTTATTTTTAGTTGCATTTTAAGTAAAAGTAGATCTCTATATTTTAATAAGTAGAGGTCGTGGTATAAAGTGCAAAACCTTACAAGTGTTATAAAAAAAAATACGTAAGTCGACTTATAACGATTAATAAATAAGGACAACTATTTCATGGTCACAGTGCCTTTAATGCTGATATTTTTATTAATTCCAAAATTAAATAACTTAGTACCTATAGGTACCCTGTCCACCAAAAAATACTCAAATTTATTGTTTCATGTTGCATTTGAGTACTAAAATTTACCGAAATCGCTCTATGCTGCATTCTCGGGAACACTTAATTGGGAGCCTTGTCAATGTCCAACAACACGGAGTCCTGTTGTAGCCACAATATGGAAGCCTGCGTGTATGCAGGCTCGTTGTCTTTATTCGCCAATTTACTTACATCCGAGCCCCGCCCCACGGGTCGTAAAGTAATATTATCCGTTGGGCGAAGGCAATAGTGCCTCTTTTACGGGCCGCGAGCGGCGTCACATGGGAAATTATTTGACGTGGCGTTTAATGGATTTCTGCCTTCATAACATGCTGCCTACAGCCAAATAAAAATACTTGTACGCGTACCTGCGGCAGGCAAATAATGTGCAATATTTTTCAGCTCTTCCGCCATCTGCCGCGCTTCTGACGGCTGCTGTCCGTTTATGTGTGCTGATGCCACCATACTGTATGTTAATTTACAAATTGAAACGGTTCGTTCCAGTTTCAGTGTCTGATGGTGTTATAATATTTCTCGTAAATGTCATTCATTAAATATATCTGAGTTTGTTTTCAGTCTTTATTTTACAAGTACCGTGTGTGTTTTCATAGTTTGAGCACTAGCACCTTACCGTACCTCAGGTGCAGATCATAGTGAACACACCTGTGAGGGGAAGAAATGTTTTGCTATGCCATGAGTTTGCACAAGACTTTAGAGATATTGAGAGAGATGTAATATACTTACTTTACTTAGGGCAAATCATTAGATTTTTTTATGGGATTTCAAACGAGCAAACGTATCACCTGATGGTAAGTGATTACCGTCGCCCATGGACACCCGCAACCCCAGAGGAGTTACAAGTGCGTTGCCGGCCTTTAAGGTAGGAATACGCTCTTTTCTTGAAAGTTTGATGCACGTGATATATAATATGTTTTTAGGTGCTTAGACCAAAATATGTAGGTACGTGAAGATCTCGTTATTTCTGAATTTTATTATAATTATATGAAAAGAAATATTTTGAGATTTAACTAAGTATTATATAACACTATAGGTACGTATTAACATCTTATCTAGATATCATTACATAGATATATAGAAAATAAATTTTTACAGAAATTTTTAAAATTTTTTAGGAACTAGCTGCTGCCCGCGACTTCGTCTACGTTCCCTAAGGAACTCATTAAAATTCGTGATGAAAACTATCCTATATCCATTGCCGGGAGTCAAACAATCTCTGTTCCAAATTTCGTTTAAATTGGTTTAGCGGTTTATGCACTTATAATATTATAGTATGGCTAAAGCAAACATAAAAAATTTATATTTGTACAATATAAAACTATCCAAATATAAAACTGTTATGTTATATACCTAATGCTTAAAAAAACATTAAAATCAACAGGTAAAATATTACCTTTCGCAGTTTTAAGCATATACGCTTTCATCATATCGTGTTTACGCCTTGATCATTATATTTAGACTAGCTTTCCGCTCGCGGCTTCGCCCGCGTTATTATTGTTTTCCCGTGGGAATTTATATTTTCCCGTAGGAAAAATAATTTTGTAGCCTATTTAAGCCCGGATAATAAATTTCATAGAAATTGGTACAGAATTTAAATATTTTCCATAGAAAGTTTCAACCCCTATTTTGCACCCTAAGGGGTTGATTTCCAATAAACCATGAAACACGTGTTCCATGAAATATTTTTAAGACCATGAATGTCAAGTTTTATCAAAATCGTTGCTAATTTAAAGATTTTTCCATACAAACTTGCAACCTCTATTTCATCCTTTTAGGGTTAAAATTTTTGAAAATCCCTTCTTAGTGTGCGTCCGCATTTTGAATTAAAACAGTTGTCCAAATTTCACGTTTGTACCATTAGCGGTTACGACTGTGCGTGCGTCTATAGATGGGAACATCTCCTTTTTAGGGTTCCGTTGCCAAATGGCAAAAAACGGAACTCTTATAGATTCGTCATGTCTGTCTGTCTGTCTGTCTGCCCATCCGTATGTCACAGCCACTTTTCTCCGAAACTATTTTTTCATCAAACCCACACGTGTGGCATATCTATGGATAGGTCTTCAAAAATCATATTGAAGTTTCTAATATCATTTTTATCTAAACTGAATAGTTTGCGCGAAAGACACGTCCAAAGTGGTAAAATGTGTGTCCCCCTCTCCCTGTAACTTCTAAAATAAGAGAATGATAAAACTAAAAATACATATGATGTACATTACCATGCAAACTTCCACCGAAAATTGGTTTGAACGAGATCTAGTAAGTAGTTTTTTTAATACGTCATAAATCCTACGGAACCCTTCATGGGCGAGTCCGACTCGCGCTTGGCCGGTTTATATATATATATATATATATATATATATATATATGTATATATATATATATATATATATATATATATATATATATATATATATACACGGTTATTTTTTTATCACCCTGGAAAATTTAAGGGACGCTTCACGACATGGTATTAGAATGATTTAAATATAAATAAAAAAAATAACCCCCCTCCTTAATTTTATATTAATTTTTTTAAAAATCCAAAAAATGCTGCACTAGTTGAGAGCAGCATTTTTAGAGATTTTTTAATTTTTTTTTATATTTTTTTTAAATTTTTTATTTCATTTTTTTTTTTTTATATATAATATTGGATGTGTCCTGAAGCGCCCCTAAAATTTTCCAGGGTGATAAAAAAATAACCGTGTATATATATATATATATAGATAGATCACCGAGGTGTTATCCAACCCGATCAAAATTTCAACTGTATCGATCTCTTTTGTTTGTTATTGAGCAGTTCGTTGTAATACAAGTTACAGAAATCGAAATTTTGTTGTCAGATTGCGGGGTTACGGGACTGGAGCTTTTGGAGCTGCGGGTGCCGGCGCACGTGCCGCTGGGGACGCGCGCGCAGCTCTCGTGCCGCTGGCAGCTCGGCCCCACGGACGTGCTCTACTCCGTCAAGTGGTACAAGGACGGCAAAGAGTTCTTCAGGCACGTTCCGCGGGAGCCGGAGCCAAGAAGGAAATTCCCGCTGCCTGGGGTCGATGTTGAAGTGAGTCATTTTAATAATAATGATTTATTATGTTCCAAAAATTACAACGAGACCATTAAATACAACTTACCATGTAGAAGATGTAGCAAATTAGAATTGCAAATACGATTCTTCCGATTCAATCAGATAATTATTTTTTTCAAAACGCATAGTATTGTATGAGATTATGTTCCGCGAATGCTTAACCAATTGATACATATCGAAAGCATGATTTATGAAAAAATTATGCACATATATCTTTATTTTAAAAAAACAGGAACAACTTG
The DNA here is from genome assembly GCA_963935595.1 of Schoenobius gigantellus. Lineage (NCBI taxonomy): Eukaryota > Metazoa > Arthropoda > Insecta > Lepidoptera > Crambidae > Schoenobius > Schoenobius gigantellus. Next base: position 38,175,400 of record OZ012541.1, on the reverse strand, counting down.
CAGAAGTTGTCGATCTTTTTACTAAAGTTTTATAATTGATATCGTATTCTATACCGATAGACTATTTCTTATATAAATACTAATTCCTCGAATATTTTTTTATAAAAATTCTGCTATACGTAAGCGTTTAAACCAAACGCACGGCGCGTTCATTAGTCGTATCCTTTCCAAACATTTTTGATATTGCGAGCTGTTTCTGCTGCGTTACTTCCACATCGGATCTCGTATTCAGAGATTATTCAAACTTTTAATTCATCTTTTCTTTGAAAATCTCACACCATGCACGTTTGATTTTAATTCAAAGCGAGTGTATATTAAAAAAGCAATATCATATTTAAACTACTATTGGTAGAAAAAGTGTCTAGATAACATAATAGAAGCACTCTGTCTTCTGTGATAGAAGTAAACGTAACATCGTAAATAACCTAAATGTTAACACATTATATTTACAGCCGCGATTTGTATAAACAGTTCGTTCACGCGTCCTATAGTGCGTGTTTATCAATTTGTGTTTGAGAGCGTCCAATGAGGTGATTTTAATAACACGTACGTATGATTTTACTAGACTCCTATTTAAAAAATGTCATATCCTATTTACTAAATTACTAAGCAAGATTTCATTGCTCCTGAAACCATGCAGCTAGGATAATCTTTCATTCCCTAAATTTTATTATCTATATGTATGTTATATATAATATGTATGTTAGTCTCAAGACGTGCTTTATTATACACACACGTACACACACACGCGCGCATACACACACATATACACACACACACACATAGACACACACACACACACACTCAAGCAGGCATAAATACACACTATACATAACACATAAGAAAATGTACTACTTTAAGATTTTATTGTGTTTATTAAGGTAAAATTGTAATGGGGAGGGCGCTGATTGCCTGAAATACAGGTATGTATTTACCTAGTTCAGGAATCAGAAACTCATTTATGTTTGTAATTATTGTTTTACCAATAAATTATTATTATTATTATGTATAGGGCATTAATAATAATAGTTTATTATCATTAATGTTTATAATGATAATAGCAAAATCTAATATTCGTAAGTATTTAACATTATTTAATTGCTTTCTTGGTAATATAAGTGCTTATGTTTTAACTTTTCGAAAATATATATTTAAAATTTTCGCAACTTAGTAGAATGATTTCATTGAGATTTGAATACATGATATGAATATAATATTCGACATGTTTTATTGTTACAAAAACATATTTGAAACGTGACATTTACTCGACATTGCTTGCTATTCCATACAGATATTATGAAGGCAAATATTTAGTAGGTGTTATAACTAAATATTAAACTAAAAAGACTGTAATTTTTTTCAAATTAATTAGATATAATACTAAAATATTGCATCACAAGGAACATTCATACCGAAACATTGCCGAAACTTTAGCTAATACAAATAAAGCGGGAGCTAACAACTAATTTAACTTTTACTAAACAAAGGAAAAACAATAAATTTTTATTGTTTATTATCCGGAAAGATAACGGGGCCCGCCTTTTTGGGACCCGAACAATTTCGCACAAAATACTCGTCCGAGCAGATAATACAGATGAACTTTCAAAGTGGATGGATATAATTGGATTAATCCTGCTGCGAGTCGAGTTTGCTTAGGCTCTCCGGGTGGAAACAATATAAAACCGCCCGGATATTGCTGTGTGGAGAGGTGCAGGTGTACACAGTGCCCCGCTTGTGTGAAAACTCGCTTGTACTTTCTTTGTTTACCACTTGAAGCACGTGGAAGGTCGTGGAAATGAACTCGCCACTATAAAGTTCTACGAGGATAATTGTTACGCCTGCGGGCGTTTTAACTATATATTGTAGCATAAAAATGTTACCATTCATTAAATTTGTGACATAAATAATGTACCTAGATATGTTGCCGCACATTTGCCGCCACTCTATAAAACATCTCTCTTATCTGTCTTCTTCTGTTCAACAAAGAACTCCATCAGTATTTCTTTTCTTCTATTCCTGGATGGATTTTTAAAATGTATAATAATCGCAATACCGAGTTTCTTCAGTTTTATTCGTTTTATTTTTTTTACAAAACTAGTGCATGGTATTTCTGACAGAATGCAAGTAATAAGAAAAATATTAAACAAGTTCAGAAACTAAAGAAATCCTCCGCCTGAGGAACAGGGAACAGTTTGCAACTTATTTCAGACGCAGTAGAGAGAACTTGCGCTTCACACGTCACTGCTCCTTGCAAAAGTAATAGGTACTCGTCAATGTCACGTTGGATCTGAACGCCTTTTAATTAGCTTCATTGTGCCAATTGTTCTTGCGTGACGGATTTTAAGAATACAAGGGGTCTAAGGAAGATTACCGCAACTAAACTGCAAACGTAAAAATCAACCATCGTGGTGTACTAACTAAATTTCTTCTCGAAGAAGATTATGCCCAACAATGGGATGTACAATTGTACATGGGTTGATGTGACGTTGAATATATTTACATACAAAATAAGTGCCCTCAAGGATACTATATACGACACCTATAAAGCTTACCAAAGCCTGCAGACTCCTTTACCAGAGTCACTCGCTCATTGCCACTCACACGCAGATTTCTTGAGGTTTGCTCAGAATGAAATCAGTATAATAACAAAGGAAAGCATATTATGAGACGTTATTTGCCATCGATCTTGTCTGACGGTCACAGAAAAATACACTTAAAATTGCATTGATACACGTATTTCTTTCTATACGTTAGTTAAATACCTATTCGAAATATAATAACAGTAACAAAATGATTCCCCTCACCATTTTAGAGTACACCTGTATACCTATATGCGGTCTCCACGGCTCATCCCAGAAGACACTCAGAGGTTTATGTTAATCTTTTTAGGATGTATAAAACATACGTTTTCAAATTGAACTTTTAATAATATTTTTATCCTGGTTCCGTTGCGTCAGGAGTCGAGTTACAACGGCGCCAACGTAACGCTAGCGGCAGCGGTGCTGGAGACGGGCGGCCGCTACCGCTGCGAGGTGTCGGGCGAGCGCCCACTCTTCCCGACGGTCTCCGACCACGCCGACATGATCATAGTTGGTAAGCATCACGTACATAGACCAACCAATCCCTTTCACTAGTTCACCATAAAAAGGGCAATTTTGCTGCGATCTGTTAGGTGACAAAAGCGTCCTTTTCATGCTGATGAAGGGAATATAAATAAATATAATTTCATTTAATATTTGAGTTATCATATAAAAATGAAACAAAAGTATAATTAGGTCTTATGGTGGCATGTTCACTGTGGTTCTTGTTTGTAGGGACTGATTTGATTTGAGAATCTCAGCTAGTTATCACGTCATTATATTGATAAACTTTGTTGTATAAAAAAATAATAGTATAGTATTGTTAAATAATAAGCTTGTATTATTACAGAAATAGATCCGTAGCACACCTTCAACATATTTTCATAGAAAATGATTGTAACCGTTATCAGTACCAAGTAGATAGGTATACAATTAAATTCTATAAAATAAAAAATCGAATACAACCTTACGAACCGAATAGAACCTACTTAAATAATAAACCACTCACACAGAAGGGTGGGTTAACTTAGCACACTGGCACTCACGCGGAAACCAGTACTTAGTGATGCTCACTAGAGTTCAAACTTGCTCTCGCAGGACAGACACAAGACACCGTTTAAAGCCAGGCCAGTTAAATATCTGACGAAAAGCTTCCAGTGTAAAGAAATAGTGTAGAATTCTACTGTACAAAATAAAGTTACTGTAAGTAGGCTGAAAAAGAAACAATAACTGAATAAATTGTGAAAAAGACTTCGTAACTCTGTAAGAGAATCCTAAATATCACTAAGAATATAAACTTCGATGTTGATAAATTTTAATGACAGTGATGTTTTTTTTACAAAAAGGACAGCTTTTTATTGTTTATAAATACACAAAATGATAATGTTTTTGTTCGTGGACCTTTTTTTTTTTTTTTTTGAGGGGAATGCGTGACCGGTGCGTACTCGCCGTTGGCTAGACGACGAGCGTGTGTGGGGCTCTCCCGGCAGAGAGCCGGGCCTACCCACTAAACCCCCCGGTGTTCTCCCTGCCCTTATGGGCGCGCGTGGTAGGGTCCACACTGCGACTACCACTACCGACGCGCCCGGGCTAGCCCGACCTAACTGGTCGGGCTATCGCCAAGGGGGGATTGCCCGAGAACACTAGGGCAAGACCTGGCGAAGCGATGACATTCTGTCTCACTAATGTTTGTCGAACCTACGTTGACTACGTTCAACCGAATCACTGATTGTCACTATAATGCTCTTTCATAACGTGTGTCAAACCTACGTTCTGTCGCTATATCAATTGTCGTACATTTTTTTGTCGCTACCATGAAATAAACTCCCACTTTTCGGGTAGATTTTAATGCTGCAGAATCAAAATGATTCCGTGCTCAACCGACTGTAAACGTCGCGTTTCTTACATACGGTACTGTAGTATTATATTATCTATGGCTACGGCGACCTACATATAGCTATGTTCATAATTATTTCTCATTTCGGATAACTGTCTTTACACCAAAACTCTTATATTGCCATGCCTTCAACAAGAATATTAAAGTAACAAGAATTTTATGACTTATAATATAAAGTGAGCCTGGCATTTATAAAGCATCATAGCTTTCTACTTCACGCTGCACTCGGCAATAAAACTATGTTTACGGCTGCATAATTTATGTTATTTATTTGGACAAAAATATTCGCACGTCGGACGCGAGTTTTGAAATGTCGGCCCCCGCTGAAATACGGCATACGTGCAAAACGCTCGTAAACAGTTTAATTTCGAAACATCACTGACTTAAATCATTATTATGACGCCTATAAAAGTGTTCGATCGACCTTATGAAGAGTAACGAGTTTATAAACATAAATTTATTCCAGTGACCAGTTGATAACCTATCTACATAGTAATATTTGTAATATTAACGAGCTGGGGCCCTACCATGATCGCTTTAAACAATATTGAAACACAGACACTCACAGGCTCTTGCTGCGTAGGTATAGCGCCATCTCCCTCTCAGTGCGGTTTTGAATATTATTTTAAGCGTTCATAGTGGGGGGCTAGGCTTTTTTCAGCTAACGCGAAAGTATTTACAAATTAAAAACACAAACCCTTACGCTACGATAGATATTTGGCGAATTCCTTAAGACAACTAAGAAAAAATTTGACTTACAAAATAATTCACAATAATGAGTTGATGCGTCATTTCTTTATTGTGAAAGATTTCATAATTACCAATATACAGGTCGCGATCATGTTTTCTTCTACTTGATAATATAGGTAAAAAAAAATAATATAGCTCAAATGATCACCCTCCCAGGTTGATACACAATTGTGCTTCCAGCCTCCCTGTCGTACCTACGTAAAAAAAACCGGCCAGGTGCGAGTCGGACTCGCGCACCGAGGGTTCAGTACAAAATTATTAAAAATATTTTTATTATATGATGTAACTAAAATTTTACAGTTTCGCAATTTTTCCTTTATCTGTGCTATAAGACATTACTTCGTACCAAATTTCAAGATTCTGAGTTCACGAGAAGTACCCTGTAGGTTTTGATTCCCTTGCGAGTGTCGAAAATTTGCGGAAATTTGCGGCATAAACGGCTGTATCTTTTGATTGCGTTGATTTAGAAGTTTGATTTTTTCACAGCTCCAAGGGACAGTAGACCTGAGTGTTTGATATAAGCGACCTGAGTATTTGATATAAGTTTCAGCTTCATACCTCCACGCGTTCCTGAGAAAAAGGGTCTTGACAGACAGACAGACGGACGGACAACCACTCCATGGTGTTGTGGTTGTGACCTCCCGGTATGGATTTGGAGGTCCGGCGCTCGATACCCTTTGGGTCAGATGTTTTTCTGCTTGGTTTAGTTGGTGGTGGGGCTTCTGAGCCAGTCTGGCTAGCTAGAACCGTCTTACCTATGTTTGTCACCATAATATAATATAACAATGTTAATAGCATTGTTGTATCCCGATCATTAGAGGTAAGATTGTCAGTTCCTTAGTTGCTGAGGAACTCAAGTAAAGCTTGCTTGCACTTGCGGCCTTATTGTCACTCACCATCAGATGAAATGAAGGCCAAAAACTTCTCTGTTCTGTAAACAACGTGTTAATAAAACCTGAGACACATCAACTGATTTTATTATAATAGAGTAGTATATACAGGGTGTAAAAAGCGTTTCTTCCCCACTGCTCAACTCGGTTGCTCAACTCAGTAAAGTTGAGCAATGGGTAATACCCACGGCTCAACTGGTAATTGCTCAACTGTGAGTAGTTGAGCAGTGGGTAATACCAATGGCTCAATTGTTAATAGCTCAACTATATTTTATTCTCTGTAAATAAAATCTCAAAATCTCATAATTTTGTAAACTATTTTTGTAAAGAACAGCTTTTCCTCCTTTATGATCGATGGTTTGTACCACGTCCTCCTCGTTTGGTGCTAAACAGTAATAAATAAAATATCAAATAGCGCAAACCAATGAAACTATTATTATGAGATCTATTTCAAAATTGAATGGATCGCATTTAAATACAAAGTATTTAATTTGTGGTGACTGTGTCCCACGTATGCCCCTTCAATAACTCATGTATATAATGTTAAATAATATGCTAGATTTAGGCCTTAGGATATTCGATTGTAAAAACATGGTATTTGTAAGTTCCCACGCATCTGCGTCGTATCTGTAATAGCAGTAAGTAATTTGTTTTGTTTAAATTTTAATTGTTCACTGGCGGCATGTTTGTACCAGTATTACTTTATTGAGGTATTCTATTGTTAGTTAACATTTGTAATAGCTATGTACTTTTATGATTTTAAACATGTTGCCGTATGAAGGAAACAATATTGTCTTTGTGTAACTATTCATTTATTGTTCTCTTTGTGTACCGACGCCGGAACTTTCCCAAAATTAGCTTTTGGGTTTAATGATTATTATTTGTAAGTCTATTGTATCTTAGTTAGTGGGAATACTTATTTTTTATACGTAAGGCTTTGGTTTTTCTAAGGCGACCAACCTGGTATAAATATAGAGAGTTCAGACTTCAGAGAGGAGTCACGAGTCAGCATTCGTTCACAGCACAGGCCGGTCGTCTTAGCATTTTTGTAACTACATAATATAATTAATATATTGTGTGTACGAAATACAGTTACTGTGCTAATTTACTTTTTATTTTGAGTAGTAAATACCTAATCCAGCAACCCACCGCGATAGAGCGCCGAAAAATTTTTACTTACACGAGGTTGTCGGAGTCATATCTTCACCATCCATTTTAATATATTTAATGTAAAAGTTAGCGGAAATGAAAAGCTTGTTGCATGAGTAAAATTATCTATTTACACAGTAATAAACAAACAAAATACTCTCATTACATCAATAACATGACACTTATAGTGACAGTGGTGTCAATTCTGTTGGCATTTGTTGGAATAGACTAAACTAAATTTAGTTTTAGTGCTGTCAAATTTCTAGTGTTTTTTTGTTCGAAAATTTTAACCATAAACACAATTTGACATCACTAAAACTAAATTTAGTTTAGTTTTATCGAATTAGTGCCAACAGAATTGCCACCAATGTCAATTCTAAATAAGTTTAGTTTAATCATTTAGGTAGATTATATGTTCGATTTTAAAAGTACATTGACCTACAGATCTCCCAAGATGAGCCAAAATGGTTGAGCTATAGAGCATAAAATATTCGGTCATACAAGCTATATCCTACTGCTCAACTGCTCAACTGGTTGAGCAATCGAGTTGAGCAGTGGGGAAGAAACGGTAAAAAGATCCATAACGAAGCCCGCGTCTACGCATTCAGACCATTAAAATTAACTTATATAATTTTTTTTTTTGATGGGAAATGAAATTTATTTTTAGATTTTAAAAAACAACTGCTAAAAGTACTACGCAATGGACGCGTGCGAGCGCGCTACTGATCTTGTCTCTGCGTGAGTCAGCGGCTCGCGGCGACAATAGACAGCGTCCGTTGTTGACATTGCGCGTTGTAAATTAAAAACTTTTATTTTTTCTAAATACTGATCTTTTCTTTGATGTTTCTTTGGATGAAAATCAACAAATAATATACCAAACGCTTTGGTATAAAAACCTCAAAAAAATAATTGTCATTTTGAATTGAAATATCTCGTATTATTTTTTAGTAAACTATTAATTTCCCAGGTATAGTCTAGAAGACAAAAATGATATTGATGATGAATTTAATACGTGGGTTTCGGCTTCGCGTTCGGTCTTTTTACTGTATAAATTTATTTAATTTATTTTAATTTATTTTAATGTATTTTTTTATAAATTATGGAAATAAAATTTTGCGGATTATTTAAGGAGATAATTATTTCATTTTTTTTTGCTTCGTTGCATATCTTACAATTTTAAAACTCTATGGTCACACACCAGTACGATGTTAGCTTAGCCAGTGCAATAGTTAAGAAAATTTAAACAACGGCGTGGTTGACATTTTTTTAAATAAAATCTGACCCATATCTTTTAAAGGTGTAATCGATTCAACACTTAATTCTAAACAAACTAATTTTTCGATTTTGAACCGACTTCAAAAAATGAGGAGGTTCTCAATTCGATGCGTATGTTCTTTTTTTGTATGTAACGCGATTACGCCGCCAATTGTGGATCGATTTCCAAAATTCTTTTTGTATTCGATAGAGTATACTTCAAGGGTGGTCCCAAAGCTAGGATCTGATGATGGAATCTCATGAAAATCGAGAAAAACCCTTATTTAATACCGGCTCACCGAAGTTGAGCTGGTATTATATTAGGGTTTCTTTCAATAAAAAGATTTCATTCACTAAAAAGATAAAAATAAAAAATATTATACAAAAAATAAACACCGACTTCAAAAACACTGAAAAGTTAAAAATAATATAAGAATAGGTGCAGACAACATCACACTTCTATATTGAAGTCGGTGACAAATTTTAAGACTTTCTAGGAGATCATCGTTTGGCACCCACTTCAATATAGAAGAAGACTATTACACTATAACACCGACTTCAATATAGATGTTTTTTTTTGTAAAATATTTTTTATGCTCAATTTCATTAACACGCCGTGTAAAAAATGATTACTTACTTAAATAAAAAAAAAATGTTATTATCCAGCGCTACCGGAGCACGGGCCCACGATAACGGGGTCCCGGCTGCGGTACCAGATCGGGGACCGGGTGCAGGTGAACTGCACGTCCGGCAAGTCGCGCCCGGCGACGCGGCTGGCGTGGTACGTGAACGGGGAGCCGGCGCCGGCCGCGGCGCTGCTGCCGCCCGCGCACCGCGTGCTCGACGACGGCCTCGAGGTCACCAGCGCGGCGCTCGACTTCAAGGTCAAGCCGAAGCATTTCAGGAGGGGAGATTTGAAGCTCAAGGTGTCTATCTACCTTGCCTAGAAATTAACTTTTCGATTTATTGTTTCGCGAGAGGAATGTTTCAACAGGCCGCCGCCCGGCCGGTTGACGTAATTTGAAAAAAAGGAACGTTACAAACAAAGAATATTTGAAAACAACTTGTTTAAATACAGGCTTTTTGTACTGGTCAATACGAATCAAACGTGCACGAACTCGATGGGGTCGTGTCGTTTTATTGCGGAGTTCCTATGGCCATCTTCCAGCTCCACCAACATTAGATCAGCTCCATGTCATCGTAATATTTCATTGTCACGCGATATGCATATGCATGCAAAAAATTTCAGCTCAATCGGAAACCGGGAAGATAGTCAAATTTAACTTGCAAGATTTAATTACAGACACCGGGACAGGTGAAAGTAAATAAAAGCTTGTAAAAAGGAAACTCTTGCGGCCTTACCACAAAAAGTTTTTAAACACTGTCTAAGTTAGACACTGTTGGCCTTATTCATAAAAATATTTAAGCAATGTTTAAGTTAAATAATGTTGCTGTCACTTTCAATCTCATTACAAAAGAAAGGTCATCAAAAGAGACAGCAACATTACTTATCTTAAACATTGCTTAAATATTTTTATGAATAAGGCCATAAGTTCACATGATGCTGTTTCATTTGTTTTCAAAGGAAAGATAGAGAAAGCATCATGTTTAAACAGTGTTTAACTTAAGACAGTGTTTAAAAACTTTTTGTGGTAAGGCTTTTGGATTTTATCTCACCTGTTAAAATCCAAGCTAGTAAGCGATAATATGACCGAAGATGGAAGTAAGCTTCACTTGGATTCCTTCAACAACCTATCTCACCTCTGATTGTCGGAAAACAACATTGTTATGATGGCGACAAATTTAGATATGACGGTGTTAGCTAGCCAGGCGAACTCAAAAGCTCCACCATCAACCAGACCAAGCAGAAAGCCCCTTACGAAACGAACCTCGGACCTCCAGATTCATAAACACCTTACCTTGCGCGGTTAGGGCACCTTTAATAATTATTTTGATGGTATTGGAAAAATAAACTAAAAAAGTTATTTGACTTCAAAAAGACAAAAAGAACCTTTTACTAATTATCTCTAGGAGTCCTACCGCCTAACTCATTCATTATACAAATTATACAAATAATTATCCGTAGACAAAGGTTGTCTGGAAGAGATCGCTACCAGCGATAAGACCGCCTTTGCTATCGCTATTGCGTGTCACTATGAGTTAGGCGGTAGGGCCGCCAATCCTCTAACCTAAGATGAAACAGATTGGCTCAGAATGTCAGTCAAATGCGTATTTATTTGTATGTTTACTCTGTGTTTCTTTTTCAGTGCTTGGCGACCATAGCTACGGTATACTGGCGCAGCAACGAAGAAAGCGTGCAAGGGGAGAGACTGAAGGGGTATTCCAGGTCGCGGGAGCTAGCAGAAGGCGCGTCCAGAGCAGACCGCGTGCAGGCGGGGAAGTCCGCCGCTCACGGCTTTTGCCGCCTACCCACAAACCTTGCTCTGTGCTTCATCATTCTCTATGCTATCGAAAAGACCCGCTCGTAAGTGAAAGAGTGCGAACAAAGTGACAATTTCAAGTGTTATGTATTGCTAACGTTTGAATGATTATTCCTAAGCTGAAACAATTTATGATTGTAGTAATTGTGATATTTTTTTTTATTGCGCTTTATTAGCTCTGAATGTGTAAAGTGGTTACGTCATTTACAGACATTCCTAACACGTGTACTGCTTTTTTTAAATTGTGTGTGACTAGGTACATTACAATGTATGGACTTGGTGATTAAGATATTTTACTGTCTCATCCGTCATTACAAAAGTATTGCCATGAATTATTCTTTTACCGAATCAAAATGAGTTTGTCAATCAGTACAATGGTTGCTTTCGACGTGTTAATGAATATCAATGTATCGGAAAACGAAATGCGATCCAATAACTTTCTATGCTTCTGTGCGATAACTTTGGAGTCACTTTCTTAAACTTTTTGTATATACATTTCGTAATGGAAGATTGTCATCACAGTCTTCAATTTCAACACAAATTGTCAATTGTTTGGGTAACCTACGTACGGGTATCATTAGAGTTAGAGATATGGTGTTATGGATAATTATTATTCGGAATGTAATTATTGAGAATAATTGTCATATCACTATACTAAATTAACAATTATTAATCCACGAAGAATTTGAGGTGATAAAAACATTACTTGAGTTAGATATTGTATGTGTCGCTGGTTTCCAGAGTGGGTGAATCCCCGGGATGTAGGTTGGAATACCTAGCTGCGCTGGCCTCAGTTTATTAGCTACGTCGTTGTCAAAGCAGAACCTTTAACAACACTTTTGTGTTTTGAAACTGGTTGTTTATTTCTCTTAGTATTCTAATAATGATTAGATAAGCGGTATTTTTATTTCAACCAGCCCCCCTAGCACGTCCACCAAAACACGATATGATAAAGCCGTTTATCGCGGTGAACTGTCAAAATACAATAGTTTCGTCGTATTTTGACAGTTCACCGCGATAAATCGCTTTATCATATCGTGTTTTGATGGACGTGCTACAGGGACAGGTGTGTTAAATACACCTAGTTGAAATAAAAATACCGCTTATAATCTAAACAAAATGTATATACTTACAAACAAAAGCTACCATACTGGCCTACATATTTATTTGGTATGTAATAATTGGACCGATTTATGCAAAAATGATCCAATCCACATTACATCCATTTTGAGATATTCAATGTCAAAGTCTAATTAGATATTTCTTTTATACGTAATGTTTTATTATATGATATTAAATTTATTTCAATAGCTATACTGTCACACTTTATATACATGTATATTCAAAATTAAATTATCATTAGATTTGGTTAAAATTAAATTAAAATGTGCGTGGATCATTTTTGCAAATTTAGGATTTGAATGGCGCTATTTCTTACTTAAAGGACCATGAGTCATTTTGGACCCAGTGTCCAACAGTGTTGGGACTTATGCCATATGAAAGCTCTTGAAGAGGACTTCATTTTATTATATGGCAGCTAAGGTCAAATCGAGCGCGAATATGGTGATTTAGCACACTAAAATTAAAAAAAAAATAGGCTTTTTTTTATTACTGTTGTTAAAAATACATTCACGATATATTTTTATATATGTTGTGTCATGTTATGGAAGTACTAAATAGTGAGTTAAGGATTTTAAAATGTTCAACATTTGTTGCAGGAATATATTGTTCATACCCATAGGTAATAAATGTTCATACTCTAATAAGTTAATATTATTATTCCACCCGCGAGGTCGAGTGAGCGAAATAGGATTGCTCCTTCCTTTGTTATTTTTTTACCTGCGTGCGCGCGTTATCTCTTGCCCTCCACCCCCCGCCCCCTCTAACATCCGTACTTGTCATGCAAACCTCGATCGTCAGTCAGTCGTTGCTCGCAACTTGTTTACGCCATTTGTGTTACTTGTACTTAGCTTGACTTACGACTTACGACCCCGGCCTGTTAATTGACTCTGATATCATCTTGTGTAAAGGACGTTGTTATCTGCTTTGTAACCGTGACCCTGGCTAGCATATGGACATCGATTTTAGCCTTTTCTCGGTGAATAGTGTACCTATATATTTACAATGGCTGACAACCGTTGTGTTATGTGTCTGCGATCGCGTATTATGCGATCAAGAAGACATGTTTTAGCAGATGATCTGCCAGTTAGTCGACCACAGCTTGCTGAATATGTTCAGCAGAATGCGTTGATCGAAGTAAGTACCCTACCTATTGCAATCATTTTGTTCCTATAGAAAAGTATTTTTATTATTAAATAGGGTTTGGTCGGGCTACACTTGCGTAAACTTCACATTATAGCCCAATTACCTATTTCCTTTACCAGGGTTAAGCTCTCCATGCTTTTTATCAAGATAAGTTCAGTATAATAGTATGGATTACGCTAGTGTTTGCAGAGACCTCATCATCATCACGGCGGAAAGGCTTAAAGACGTATAATTCATTAAGGATTTTTTAAAAAGCGTATTGTATTTTTACATACTTTTACTTAGTTGTATGTTTTTCAATATTTACATTCTTGAAAATGTGAATGTGACGCCCTGAGTACTTCAGTGGCCAACATGCCACGCATGAGGTCCCGGGTTCGATTCTCGACCAAGTAATGAATGATGAATTTTAACTGTTTCGGGCATGGTTGTTACTATGTATTATGTTTATGTAATATTTAAAAGTATCTAAGTAGTTGAACCGTAACACCCATAACACAAGCTTTGCATACTTTGGGGCTAGATGATGCTGTGTGAACTTTTACAAAAATATTTATATAGTTTACCTCTTTATTTGCAGGTAGTATTCAATAACACACAAAACGTTTGTCACCGCTGCTGGCAACGAATTAATGCTGTTCAAGATCAACAACCTGCGGAGAACGTTCAAGACGATGTCGTTCCAGACCATGGACCTGAACCTGAGGCGCAGAACATGCAGCCATTTATTCATGTACCCGAATACGTTAGAGCGCCGAACTCTGCAAGGCGTTGTATATTTAATCATTGCAACAACGTTGAACGCAATAGAATCCCAGAGGCGTTTAAAGTGATCGTGCTTTGTTCACAACGTTTGTACATCCCGGAAAATGCTAGAGTGTGTACCGAACATCTGGAAAGCAACGAATGGCAATCATTACGTGATAATTGTAATGTATTACATGATTTTAACGTTACGTTTTTCACGGACATGTCAAATATCTTAATATCTGCTGTCACCCGGGGATCGAGATTAGATTTCGAAATAAGGGAATTAATAAATCCCAATGATCTATTTTTTTGGACTGGACTCACCATCGCACAATTTAATACAGTTTTGGAAGAAACTCCTTCGCTAACACAAGCGGTTAATCGAACACGCACTGTGATCGGTGTGTATTTATCAAAACTAAGGACAGGAGAGTCGAATGAAAGGTTGGCTACTCTATTCAATATGTCACGTAGAACTTTAGAGAGAAAATTGGCATTGGCCAGAGAACACTTGATGACCGATTTTGTTGCCATTCATTTAGGTATGGATAACATATCCCGACACAATATCCTTGAAAGGAACTTGTTTTTACCGAAAATGATTTTTGGAAATGAAGAAAACACAAAAGCAATAATGATATGTGATGGAACTTATATTTACATAGAGAAAAGCACTAACTTTCTTTTCCAGCGTTTAACCTATAGTCATCACAAGTTTCAAAATCTGCTGAAACCATTCCTAATTGTATGCAGTGATGGTTTTATAATAGACGTACTTGGTCCTTACGCTGCAACAACAAGCGATGCTACGATTATGACAAGCTTGTGTACCGACGAGGATAATCCATTCCATTGGATGTTTCATCAATACGATGTATTCATTTTAGATAGGGGTTTCAGAGACAGTATAGAATATTTGGAGTCATTAGGTTATGAACCACATATGCCTCCAACAAAGGATAGGAATGAAAACCAATTAACGACGGAACAAGCTAATAAAGCAAGATTAGTTACAATATGTCGTTGGGTGGTAGAAGCAGTAAATGGCAAGTTTAAAAATAGGTTTAAGCTTCTACGACAAGATTATTTTAATAGAGCACTGCCCCACATGTTTGTCGATTTCAAAATTGCTGCTTCGCTTATAAATGCGTTTTATAGAGTAGCCACTGACCAAAGGCTTTGTAATGAGATATGGATATAATATATTATAAGTGAGAAAATCAACTCACCGAATCTTCTGTTCGATTATGTAACACTGAAAAACCTGTACCGGCAACGGGTGGCTTTCATACGGATGGAAGCTGATCTCCCTCATTTAGAAGATTTTCCCCAATTAACGGAAGATGATATTATTTTGATTTCTTTGGGAAGTTATCAAATAAAACTTGCCAAGTCATACGCCAGCGAGAACTTGCGGGATGGTGGTGTCTTTACAATAGAAATATACCGTGAAAATAATTTAAATGACTTAGGGCAATGTAATATTCACCAAACAAACGTATGGCTGCTTAGAGGACGTGTGCAGTCACGACACGTTAGATCAAGAACTTATTATACATATATCTTAATTGACCGTGATCAAATAGGCAGAGACGCGATTATTCAATATTACTGTACATGTCTCACGGGTAGACGCACTGTTGGAAGTTGTGCCCACGTCATTTCCATAATATGGTATTTGGGACTGGGTAGACATGGAGACGGTTTTAACCGACCAGCAATTCATTTAGATGATATTATTGTAGATGCACAATTCATTTAGATTTATTGTTGATATTATTTAAATAAAAAACATTTTTAAAATATATCACAAAATATATATGTATTTTTAACAACAGAAATAAAAAAAAGCCTATTTTTTTTTTAATTTTAGTGTGCTAAATCACCATATTCGCGCTCGATTTGACCTTAGCTGCCATATAATAAAATTGAGCCTACCTTAAGAGCTTTCATATGACGTGAGTCCCACCACTGTTGAAGAGTGGGCCCAGGGTCCATACAAAAATGCCCATGGTCCTTTGCAAAAACGATCCACATGTAACACTATATAAAGTTAATGTTTCAAAAATATAAATAAAACCCTGATATTTACGGTTTCTTTACAATTTTACTGTGATTTAACAATCATCTTCATTTCCACCATATAATTTTCACTATTAACCCAATTGAATATGAATATTTCTAATTTTCATATCATACTAATCATTTTTATTTCCATCATATATTTTTTGTTAATCTAATCATCCTCATTACATATTTCGAAATTTGGTTCACCTAACCCTTCTAAATCATCTGTAATTGTACCTGTACCTTTGAGGGATTTATAATAGTGTATACAATCTTCAGGAATCAGGTTAAATATTGATATAATGTCATTTTTCCGTTTCAGGAGACATAGCTCGAAGTAGCTGATTGTTAGACATATCATTCCGTATATCACTTGATAAAATAGAATGAATTTCAGTTTGAGTCCGAGATTCAAAAATATTCTGATCGTTGTAATCTACAAAATAAATGTCATTACATCAACCTTTTTGTTAATATATAAGGAATAGTTTACAGTTCACCAGTTTAGCCAAAATTATAAAATTTTACTAATATAAGTAATTAGCTGACCGTATGCAACTTTGCTTGCATTATAATTAACTTTTCCGGTAGGAAACATTACATTGATTTTTTTCATTAACTTTCTTCATAATGACATCGATTCTTTTCATTTTCAATTTGTATCTTAAAGTACTCGTGGGTAAACTTTGCAAGGTACCTTACCTACGTGTTATTCATAGAGTAAGGTAAACACAGGGAACACAGGTTGGTGTTATAATCCTAGGTAACACTGAAAATGTTTAGAACTGGCCAGTTTGAAATATTGCTAATGAAAACTTTTTTTGTATTTCAATTATAGAACTCTTTGGTAACCTAATGTAATATATTGCATTCATTTGTCATTTGTTATTGTGAATTGGCGGCAAATCTAACACTCTTGTGAAATGAACTTAACTTATTATGACTTTCGTTGTGGGCTTACTCAACAACAAAGCTATGATGGGCTGCGATTAGCATTTTTGTGGACGTAGCAATCTCAGTGATGATCCGCGTGAGGGACGTCCTTCAACAGCGACTACTGAAGAAAACATCAGTGCTGTGCGACGCATGATAGAGGAAGATAAGAGAGTGACCTATCAGCGACTTAACAGCGACTACTGAAGAAAACATCCAACAGCGACTACTGAAGAAAACATCAGTGCTGTGCGACGCATGATAGAGGAAGATAAGAGAGTGACCTATCAGCAGATACGGGCAAGCCTAGGCATTGGTATGAGTCAAGTTCAAAAAATATTACATGAACATTTAGGCGTCAGGAAGCTTTGTACCAGATGGATTCCCCATACTTTAACCGACGACCAGAAACGTCTTCGTATGGACTGGTGTCGCGAAATGTTAGATAAGTTCAACGGCGGTGACCCAAATGCTGTATTTGACATCGTCACAGGTGATGAAAGCTGGATATATTGCTACGAACCCGAAACCAAAAGACAATCAGCTCAGTGGGTGTTTCCTTTTGAGGATCGGCCAACTAAGGTAAAGAAAGAAAGAAGTCAAGGAAAAAAGATGATTGCCTCGTTCTTTGGTCGGAAAGGTCATTTCGCGACAGTTATGCTAGAAGATGGAAGGACAGTTACTGCAGACTGGTATGTCAATCGCTGTTTGCCTGTTGTCTTGGAAAAAAATTCGACAGCAGCGCCCTCGAAGCAGGATCCCCCTTCACCACCACAATGCTTCAGCGCACTCCGCAAAACGGACTGTTGAATATTTGACTATGGTAGGTGTCGAAATAATGAGTCATCCGCCATACAGTCCCGACCTGGCGCCCTGCGACTTTCATTTATTCCCAAGAACTAAAGATAAACTTCGAGGTATTCGCTTTACGAGCCCTGAAGATGCGGTGAAAGCGTACGAAAATGCCATAGAAGAGACCCCTAAGGAAGAATGGGCCCACTGCTTTTCTCAGTGGTTCCATCGAATGCGACGATGTGTAGAGAGGAACGGAGATTACTTCGAAAAACAATAAAAGTATTGGCAACTTTCTACATTAAGCCGTTTTTTTATTTTCTAAACATTTTCAGTGTTACCCACGTAAACAAACTGTTCGCCCGCAACTGACAGAGTGACAGTTAGTGATTAAAGGAATCACCCGTGCCCCACCTCCCCTCCTACGCATTCGTGCGACCGACCACAGTAGTCAACATTAAGACGAATAAGTACAAACATCTGACGAGTGTAGACTATAAAACTATAATAATTTACTTAAAAATAATTGTTGCAACCTTAATAACATATTTTTTGCTATAAAAGTGATTCATACTACATGGATCATTCTGCAACTTTCAGAGAGCTTACTCGATAATCAACTTATGTCACAAAATATCACATGTCTATTGTTCCACATGAAGAATCAAATAATGATTCAAGATGAGTGGATCACATCACATTAGTCACAAAATTATTTTACTATTTGCTATAATGTTCCAGACCGCATGAATCGCTGAAAAAAAACTATTTTATAGTATTTTTTATTGCAATAATGATCCAGATCACATGAATTACTTTAGTAAATAAATATTTTACAGTATTCTATTATTGCAATAATGATCCACGCTACATGAATTGTTTCTGCATAAATAGTTTTAGTAATTATCATATGAAATCGATTATTTTTAGCGACTTGGATCACTATTACGTTAAGCTTAAATTGTTTTAAGTAAAAGAAAAACAATTCATAAGTTTTGAATCATTTATATATTTTGCATAATTTTGCTCACCATACATTAGTTGAAATGATCCAAATTTTTGACAGACTTTTTACCTATACAAGAATTGCATGATTTTGAATCTTTTTTGCGATAAAATAAAGTTGATTTTTCTGAGTGTGATGACATACTTAACTTAAAAATTATAAAACTGTGGGTTGGATCGTTTTTGCATAAATCGGTCCAATTTATTTATCATAAAGTACTTGTATAAAGAATAGGATCTAACAAAATATTTTACTGATTATAAGATCTGCCCAGGACTTATTACTTATTTTTATTACTAAACACGCTTTAGAACAAATTATAATATATTATTTGTACACATTTTTCTTATGTTTTGTTTAATTAAAGTAACTCCGATGTGTGTGATAGTGACTGTATCTTGATAGGTAAGTACATAGGAATTAAATGAACTTAATGAGTAGGTAGGATCAATCAATTACCTATAAATAATTATTATCGAAAAAATTGGTAAAGGAAAAATAATAAGTGTGTAGTTGTTCATAATATTTATCAAAACACTCGCTAACTATACCAGCATCATTGGTCTCAGTTTACTTATATGTATACAAAATAATCAATGTATGCCGTGTGTAACGGAATACCGCAATAATACACTGACCTTCAAAAGTAAGTACTACACTTTTAAAATTAAAATTTTCCCTAAACTACAAAAGATAAAGGATTCAAACAAAAAAACATTTTCAGCTCATTTCGTTAGGTTTCTCGGAAGTTATAGTTTTTTATACATTATTTATTTATTTATTAATTCTTCATGTACGCTTATGTACAAAGGCGGACTTAATGCCTGGGGCATTATCTGCCAGTCAACCTTTGGGTGATGCAGAGAATTCAGAGGTAGATGTACCAATACAAATTAAATTAAATGTAAGATATGAACAATACTTAAATTTAAACCTATATAAATATATACCTATATCCACATGTAAATAAATATGATAATATGCTTTATACAATATATACATATATATATATATATATATATATACATATATATAATTATAACTATGCACTATACTAAATATAATAGGGAAGAAAAACATCACAAACTTACATTACCAAAAGCAGTTTTGAGTTTCAGCCATGTGATGGAGTTTTTCCTTGGAAAACTTTCCGCAATCTATTTTTGAAAATTACTTTGGTTGATGACTTCCTGACGTCCAGTGGGAGAGTATTCCATAAAAGGATGGATTGGACTAAAAAAGAGGAGTGTATGATCCCCGACTGGTGAGTTGGACATTTGAGAAGGCCATTATAGACGGAACGAAGGGATCTATCATGAGAGGTAGTGAAATACTGAAAATGATCTCTAAGATAATTAGGGGTGTTCGGGCCATTAATTAGGGAATACAGCGTTGTTAAAGTCCTCATATCTCTACGCTCACGTATGGGTAACCATTTCAAATGCATCCGATGAGCAGAGACATGATCATACTTTCATAAATTAAAGACGAATCGAATGCAGTTATTCAGAAGACGGTCCAATTTGTTGAGTAGATCTGCATTCAGGTCGAGATAGCACACATCACCATAGTCAATAATAGGAAAGATTAAGGTCTGTACAAGCATTTTTTTTGTGTCAGCAGGCAAAAAGTTTTTTAGACGATACAGAGATCGTAATGTCCCAGTTACTCTCTGGCAGATACTTGCAATCTGGGGTCGCCAACTAAGACTAGAGTCCAAGTGAAGACCCAAATCCTTCACACTGCTGCTAAATGAAATTGCTTTACCATCAAAACTAACAGGACACAAACTATCAAAAGCAACGTTTGATAAGATCCTGGAGCTACCAATTATGATGGCTTGGCATTTAGATGGGTTAATACAGACTCCAAATTGCTCAGACCAATACCTAATGGTTTCAAGGTCCATATTGATCGCGTCAATTGCTTTATTAATCTCATCAACGTCCGCCTGGGTGTAAAGTTGCAAATCATCGGCATACAAGTGATACGCACATTGAAAACGGTAAGTAATAAAGTTTATGAAAACTGAAAATAGAAGAGGAGATAAAATACCACCTTGAGGAACACCAGTTATAAGATCACTCCAAGAAGAAGAGGATTCTTCACAGATAACCGATTGCTGGCGTCCCTGAAGATACGATGAGAACCACTCCAACACCACACGAGAAACCTTGAGATGGGAGAGAATAGATAATAGAATGTCATGGTTTACGGTATTAAAAGCGTTTGAGAAGTCGACAAGAACCAGCACAGTAACTTTTCGATCCCCAATACCGGCTTTTATATCATTGGTCACTTTAAGAAGAGCAGTAGTTGTACTATGACCGGGTCTAAAGCCAGACTGAAAAGGACTAAGAAGGGAATTTTCATGAATAAAAGAGGAAAATTGTTTGTGGACGCACGCCTCAAGCACTTTGGATAAGTAAGGGAGTATGGAAATCGGACGGAATTGAGTAGGGAGGGTTGGATTAGGGACCTTAGGAAGTGGTCGCACATAGGCTTTCCGCCAAAGAGAGAGAAATGTACCAACCTCAAGGGAAAAATTTATGATGTGAGTGATTGCGGGAAGGATGTGATCAATAATGGGAACAAGCATCTGGCGGTTGATCTTATCACATCCCATCGCATTAGATTTAATCGAAATAAGAATTTTTCTAATTTCATTACAGGTTACCGGTAAGAAAACGAAAGAGGTAACATCAGGACTAGGTAGATCAGCAATGAAAGCAATTGTGTTAGAGATAATGGGACGGTCAAGATCGGGATTAAGGGAGAAATGCTCATTTAGATCATCTAAAGAGATGCTGCTCGGCAGTTCAGAGTGGTGTGCTTTACCGTATTACATTAGTATTTTTGATACTTTTTATTTTGAAAATATGTTTTGCCTACTTTAAAATTTATTGCAATTTTAAAAGTGTGGTACTTACTTAAGGTTGTTGATTAACAAAAAAAAATTATGACTATTCTTTATATTTTTCTTATATGCCTACATTCGATTTAATACGCTTAACAGTTCAGCGTATTATTGCGGTATTCCGTTACACCTGGTATAAGTAAACTTATACATTGATTATTAAAACAAATAACAGCTTTTGATAATATAGAAGCTGCAAGGAAATTCATCGTACCTGTGTAGATACTGTAATTATGTTAACAAAATTATTAGTAATTGTTATTGGCTTAAAACGATTGTATTTATAATGAACTATTTATTATCACTATAATAGTTATACAATTACCACAGCTATCCAAAGATGAATTGCAACCAAAGTAAGAAAAAAAGATTGACAAAAAATGGTAGTGATCAATCCGATAAAGTATAGGAATTGTTTTACACACACAAAATCACAAATATTTCTTCTGAAATGTATATATACTTAGTATAAGGCTTATACTTGTTTATCCAAACAACATCCTTAGGCTTCGTTCGAAGACATGTCATATCATATTTTTTTAAACGCAACTTAGTCATATTATATTGATCTTCTCAGCCTCCCCAGGCTCCCCGCGCCGAGTACTCTCTCAGCCCCCTCACCATGGCTGCTCGATACAGTGAGAGCAAGATAGCGTTGGCTTCCATAGCGCTGTCAATAGTTTCAACCTTGCACTAAGCCTTCCTAAGCTTTGTCATACGCCCCCTCCTGTTAAAATGAAAACCTTCACTGTAAATTATGTGGTATTTATTTATTTCAATCTTTAGTGCACTGGTGAAAAGTACAATGGGTCGACTTAATGCAACAACAAGGCATTCCCTAAATGATCTAAGTTTCTACCAGTCAACCGAGCAGCAAGTTATAATTTGTGCTTAGCGCAGACAAAGATACAATGTAAACAAGCAATATATATGAACTTACTACCTATCGACTATCTTTTAATATCTCAAAATATAACATTATAAGTTTCAATTTAAAGAAATACTAAGGAATTCCTAAAAAAGCTTAGCTCACCGTTTCCCGTTATGCACGCCTAACATTTGATTTGA
This sequence comes from Schoenobius gigantellus, assembly GCA_963935595.1. Lineage (NCBI taxonomy): Eukaryota > Metazoa > Arthropoda > Insecta > Lepidoptera > Crambidae > Schoenobius > Schoenobius gigantellus. The sequence continues at coordinate 38,152,642 of OZ012541.1, read as the reverse complement.
AGCACGTCTGTTGAATCGTTTTCATATTTAGAATACTTACTAGAAAAAATGGATTGTATAGGTCCATTCCATACACCAATCTGATGGCAAATGTAGAGCTGCAATTTCTTTAGTAAAAAATATAACGGTACTTAGTTAATTTAAAAAAAATAAAACTCTACTGTTAATCTATAAATAATTAGTGATTTAAAGTATTATTAAAGAAAAAAAATTTTTATTCAAGTAAATTTAGTTCTATCATATATTTTCACTTAGATAGTATTGTTGATATTATCATATGAAATTCTCTATTGAAAATTATTTTTTTAATTCTAATTACCTATAATAACCTATAAGCGTTTACAGCTGCTGTCTAGCCGGAGTAGTGTCTCCACCTGAGGCACAGAATGGATAATAGTACTACGTATAGAATTGCATTTCTTTGGTCTTGAAAAAGCCGACATTTTCAATAGCTAAAGTTTAAAACATCCAAGCTGAATCACACCTTGACGCCACGGGCTTATACTAGCTCCGACTGGAACGCGGTAGCCCCGCTGCTTATTAGAGTGAGCGCCAAACTTTTATTCCGCTGTGAAGTTGTCTCACTCCACTCTCTCACGCACATAAAATATACTCGGTCTTAATACAAAACCTGGTCTTAACCTGGTCCAAAGTTAGTCTTAGTTTGAATCTAGTGCGCTTTCGTTTGTGCTAATATACATAGATAGAGACAGCGTCAGCTTAGTCCTGGTTTAAACCAGAACTAAGTTTAGACCATGTTTTGTAATAAGACGGACTAAGTTTGTTCTTATCGTGCTCAAACTTATTTAGTGATGTGACATTCATTTTTCACTTATAACTTATGTAGACAGACAATATAATTTTATTTAATTATATCTATATTACAGCAGTGCAACGCGATCGTACTGTGTTCAGAGCGGAATAGAAGTTTGACGCAATCTGTACACTGTGTGCGCAGAACGGTAGGTACAGGTCGCGTCAAACTTCTACGCCGCTCTGAACATAGCAACGAATATCCGTCTGCTCTGAAGTTGTCTCACTCCACTTTCTCACGCACATAAAATATACTCGGTCTTATTATAAAACCTGGTCTAAACCTGGTCCAAAGTTAGTCTTAGTTTGAATCTAGTGCGCTTTCGTTTGTGCTAATATACATAGATAGAGACAGCGTCAGCTTAGTCCTGGTTTAAACCAGAACTAAGTTTAGACCATGTTTTGTAATAAGACGGACTTAGTTTGTTCTTATCGTGCTCAAACTTATTTAGTGATGTGACATTCATTTTTCACTTATAACTTATGTAGACAGACAATATAATTTTATTTAATTATATCTATATTACAGCAGTGCAACGCGATCGTACTGTATTCAGAGCGGAATAGAAGTTTGACGCAATCTGTACACTGTGTGCGCAGAACGGTAGGTACAGGTTGCGTCAAACTTCTACGCCGCTCTGAACATAGCAACGAATATCCGTCTGCTCTGAAGTTGTCTCACTCCACTTTCTCACGCACATAAAATATACTCGGTCTTATTACAAAACCTGGTCTAAACCTGGTCCAAAGTTAGTCTTAGTTTAAATCTAGTGCGCTTTCGTTTGTGCTAATATACATAGATAGAGACAGCGTCAGCTTAGTCCTGGTTTAAACCAGAACTAAGTTTAGACCATGTTTTGTAATAAGACGGACTAAGTTTGTTCTTATCGTGCTCAAACTTATTTAGTGATATGACATTCATTTTTCACTTATAACTTATGTAGACAGACAATATCATTTTATTTAATTATATCTATATTACAGCAGTGCAACGCGATCGTACTGTGTTCAGAGCGGAATAGAACTTTGACGCAATCTGTACACTGTGTGCGCAGAACGGTAGGTACAGGTCGCTTCAAACTTCTACGCCGCTCTGAACATAGCAACGATTCTCCGTCTGCTCTGAAGTTGTCTCACTCCACTTTCTCACGCACATAAAATATACTCGGTCTTATTACAAAACCTGGTCTAAACCTGGTCCAAAGTTAGTCTTACTTTAAATCTAGTGCGCTTTCGTTTGTGCTAATATACATAGATAGAGACAGCGTTAGCTTAGTCCTGGTTTAAAGCAGGACTAAGTTTAGACCATGTTTTATAATAAGACGGACTAAGTTTGTTCTTATCGTGCTCAAACTTATTTAGTGATGTGACATTCATTTTTCACTTATAACTTATGTAGACAGACAATATTATATAATTTAATTATATCTATATTACAGCAGTGCAACGCGATCGTACTGTGTTCAGAGCGGAATAGAAGTTTGACGCAATTCTGTACACTGTGTGCGCAGAACTTCAGAAACTTCTACGCCGGTTTGAACATAGCAACGATTCGTCCCATTGTCGAAATATACGTATAATTTAATTTAATTATATTGTTTGTCTACATAAGTTATAGGTGGTGGATGAATGTCATATAACATAATAAGTTTTAGCGCGATAAAAATAAACTTAGTATCTTTTATGTGCATGAGAAAGAGGCGCGAAGCAACTTCAGAGCGGACTAAAAGAAGCGTTTTAGAAGTTTGGCGCGATCTGTACTTATGTATCTTGTACCAAAGCGCGTAGTGTCGGAGGCCTGCCTGAGGGCCAATTTATTCTTCTAATAAGCAAGAGCGAAACTGCTACTGAACTGATGCGCTAGACGAATCCGATCGCCACATTATTACGTAATCAAACCTTTGAAAGACAACTTATGCACACCGATTGGTAGAATAAAATAGTTGTGGTTTTATTGGAGGAATGGCCCTTTGATAGAAGTGCGCGACACAATGTCAGAAGAATTCTATTAATTTTACTAGAATGATTGCATACAATAACTGTGCCGCAGCCCGAGTCACAAGGCTGTCGTGAAGTAGGTATAGACATTGGTCGTTTTCTTCGCTCTACTTACGAGAAGAGAGCAAATGCGAAGCACTAAAAGACACGTATAAATAACGACAATGATTCATTGGTAGCATTTATGGTTCGAGTTCTAGCATTTATACAAGTTAGCAAACAAGCACACTAACCACCTGATGGTAAGTGACTACAAAAGAGCACAAGAATACAGTAGTTCCTGCGAGATCGGCAAATCTACAACCACTACAAAGACCCCAATGTAAATTGCCAACCTCTGACATGAGATGTAAAGTCACAGTTCCCAGTATTTTCACTCCTTGTCTTACCTTTCAAACTAGAATACAGTAATGTAAGCACCTCAGCAATCTCAACAAAGACTAGCCTAGGAACTAGCATAGGAAATATTATAGTGCACAAGTGACTGCGTAAACCGCAAATACACTCTGCTGGTTAGGATGCATAGTCCAATAGCACGGTAAGCCGACACGACTGGACAAGATCAGGCACAGGATCCACTATTTAACATACCGAATTCAGAATACGGAGGAACTTGAAATAGTATTTTGGTCACCCATCGTAGGACTGACCACAGCCAATGTCGCTTAACCTCAGCAATCGTTCGCTGAGTGCACGCGCCAATGCATGAAATAGATAAGGTACTGAGTCTCCCTCCGATAAAATTTTGTCAATTACAATCATTGTAGCACATCGACTGCTCTGCTCGGTCGCCCGCGATCGATATAATAAGATGACAATTGACATTATTAAGTGAAGGTGAGCAATTTCTCTGTACTGAACAGCGTGTATACCAGTGGCGAGGGGTCGAGATTAGGCGAAGGTAAGCCGTAACATCAAAGGTCGTAACAAAAAAATAAAATTAAAATTTTTTAAAAGCGACCGACCCAAAAAATCACTCTAAAAATTAAATAAAAAAATTTAAAAGCCGCCGTCAAAAAACCCTTTATTCGTCACGTCGGGGGACCGCAATTAAATTAAATTAACTTACTGACCGAATACGTAGAGCGTTACTAGATATATGAAATTGGTCACTAATTGGTTACTAGGTATATGAAAGTAGCTCCTTTTAAGAATTTTATTTATTTAATGCTATAAGTACATAGAAGTCTGCACGATGTGTTGCTGCGTGCGAGTGCATACGGAAGTACTCGTGATCATGGATTTTTTTGCATGTGATTTTTATTGCAGCATCTATAGGCTACGACCACCGGTTTACAAGAGGGAGACCTTTTAAAAACTGAATTTCTTGATTCGGTTTCCTTATTAGCCAATCGGAAGAACCTATCGATTTTTTTTAAAAACGATCATAATCGCATTAGTATCGTTAATCATTCATCAGATTGTCGTCCCAGTAATCGCTTAAATTCAAATCAACCAATTCTTAATAACATTTTAATGGCCACCCTAAAATGTAATTTTGTTAGGTTAATTAAAACGTCCCCAATTGGTAGATAATCCAAAATGATATCGTCAATTATTGTCAAGGAGTTTTATTAAAGCGAAATAATGTAATGCCAGGTGTTATGCTATGGAACGGAATAATATCAGTTAAGAAATTAACAAAATGGATTATGCATACCATAGCACTAGTGAAGATACTTGTGTCTCTTTTAACTTTATGGTAATGCAAGCCCCATTATACCTTAGATTAGAGCAATGCAAATTTTTTTTTGGTTATAAAATAAACCATACCAAAAAAAAAATCTGCCGTAGTTAGAAAACTGAGCAAGTGTTTCTTTTTTGTTAAATGATTGTTTTGGTTTCAGCAAATTCACATTTGTGTGAGCGCCGCCTTAAGCGTTGAAATCAATGATACGATACGGTGGTAAAGTTAATTCAGCGCACATTGCGGACGGCACGCCCAGACGGCACACCCAGAGGTCCGGAGAAGCAACTCGATACATAATTGCCGATAAAATAATCGATAAATGAAATTTCGTACCCGTTGCTGTTGAAGTGTGTTTCCATCGATGCTGTATCGCTTTTGTATTGTGACTGTATCTTTTCAGTTTAACAGCTAGCTATTTTATCCGACTGCATGAAAAGTAGCCCAACTCACGCGCAGTAACACAAAATAATGGATTGAATTTAGCTGAGACTTTATAGGTGAAACTCTAATTAAGGTTCAAGGCTGATATCACTTGATTCATTCAATTTGCTATTTTTCTTCGCATACTGACAATAAATGTCCCAATAGTCAGGAGAAATATTTTTTTTTTATTGCTGAAAGTTGGCAAACAAGCAAACTGCCAACCTGATGGTAAGTGGTAACAGTCACCTATAATACATGTGGCTCTTGTGAGATTCACAGCAAAACTGCAACCCCCACAAGAACCACAGTGTACGTTGCCAACTTGTGACACAAGATGTAAAGTCACAGTACCCAGCAATTTCACTGCCATATCTTACCCTTCAAACCGTAACACAGCAATGCAAGCACTACTGCTTTGCGGCAGAAATAGGTAAGACGGAGGTACCTAAGCAGACGACCCTGGTACAGAGTCTCCCCATAACAACATGCATCCGGCGCATAATGCACACTGACACTCGCCCTAATCAGAAGAGCCTATTCACTAGAAGCCTCACTTATAGGACTTCTGTGAGGTGGAGGTAATTCTCCAATTACGTTACGCATTATGCTACGGCTGTATTGCGTTAGAGTTAACGCGTGCGTCGCAATCGTAAAACGTGTCCCTACGCTCGGTATACTCGCCATTGAAGTCCGTTATTCATAAATAAAAAAATGTGTTGCACAAATAGTGCGCAAACAAAAAAAATATGCTCTAATACTTTAAAAGCTATAGCCCTAGTTCGTTGAATATGCTGTGCGTAACCTATACCCAACATACTCATTACCCACTTTCGTTTAAGAAAACCAAACAAGTTACGAGTATACTTACAACGTGACGCGTCAAAAAAATTTCTTAAATAGTGCTCTTCAGTGCCCAAAAAGAAAACAATGCTCTCATAAAGACTGCGCAGCAATGTACAGTAAACAACGGGACGAAGCTACATTATCGATAAATGGTTCGAGAGTCCTTAGCCTCATTCGAAACGGTTCAAGTTACTGGAACATCACATTGTTCCTTTTTCACACGTACAAAAACAGCAATGTTCGGAACGCAGACTCGTTGTATTTATAATTTGTTACTATGTTACAAAAATAAATAGGATTCATAATTTCACGGACTTCATAGCGACTTCTTTTTAATAAGTATTACGCCTTTGTACGTAATATTAACTTCACGTAATTTTTAGTTTAAGTTTAATAAGTGCATTTTTATTAGTTCTTTTGTTTTTATTTTATAAATAAGTATTTTACTAATTAATGACCGATATCAATATTGTTTCCACTGTTAGTTTTGTTGCTAAGCATTTTTTTTATATTTTACTAAAAATAACATAGTAAGTAAACTGCAGTAAACCTAACCGACCGTTAATCTTCAAAACCATAAAGTGACAATAATTATAAATTTAACATAAAAAGTTAAGTAAGTATATTTTGTGACGGCAAAGTGGTTTTAGTATATTCTTTTATATTTAGAATGAATACTATACCGTGTGTTAGCCCCTATGAAATCCAAAACACAGAACAGAAACCAGCTGCATTGCTTTATTTCAAAGGTACATATTTTGGGTTCCGCAGACCTTAACCAAGATACAGAAAATAATAAATAATGGGTATACTAGTAGACTAGACATCTATGAATGCCAATTCATAGATGTCTAGTCTACCTAATTATGTTATACTCAGATTAACAATTCTAATTGTAATTGTATACCTAATTATGTTATACTCAGATTAACAAAGTTGTATGGTTTTGAATGTTATTGTCACTACACCGATAGGTAAAAGAAAAAACGAGCTATAAGTATATTTTGAACGACACTTGGGAATATTGAATTTCTGGTGTTTTTACTCCATAACATTTAAAAAGCATGTAGCGTTCTTTATTTTTCTAACAACTGACAACTGAACCCTGAGCTGCCCAGCCCGATACGTATTTGACTGTTTTTTTATGAAGGCTTCTACGAATTGTTTTTTTTTCATACTCTATAGCCTATAGTGTGATGAAAATGCGTAGGTTGTATGTTTTTTAGTACGCCGACATAATAACGAAACCCGATAATCTGAATATGGTGTTCATTCAACATTGTCAATTCACTGTACGCCTTTGTCCAAGCTCCTTTTAATTGTGCCACTCAATTTAATAAGTACAGTCGACTTTTCGTTAATAAGTATTTGTATAGAGAGCGGAGAGAAAAAGAATATTAAGTTTGACTAAACATCAAACGTGTTGCAAAGTGTTGGTAAATCAACCTAACCCGTCATTCCCTGCAGATTGGTATTTGCTTGTGAGACGGATCTGTCGTTGACAGTATTCCGAGGCGGATATTCACGTAACAGACTTAATAGACATCGCGAAACCATAATAAGGAACTCTAAATATATTTGTACAAATGTCATTATTGTTGGCAAGTATCGGGTATTTTTCATAAAAACCATACATCTTACTTATTAACAAGTACTAACTTAGATCACAAAAGTGTATTTATCTCTAAAGGAGATCTATTGTGCTTAATCTTCTCAATGTTTGCTAGCAAGAAAGATAATGCACAAAATTTAAAAACAAATTTCGCTCGGATTGTATTATATTAGTCCCCGACTCCCCGGTGAGACGGTGACCTTGTACTGGCTTGCACTCACGGCATATTGAAAACGTAAATTATTTTTTTAGTGTTATAAAGGTATTAAATTGGTATTATTTGTAAAATTTGTTATATACTTAGAAATTTTATTTAGCAATTTAAAAAATATGCAATGTCACAAATATTAATAACATTTGAAAGTTTTAAGCCAATTTTCAAGATATTTGTAAAGATTGCCATTTCGTCAAAAAGTTTATAGAAACATTTTATTATAAGCTGCTATAATTAGGGAATCTAACTTGCAGGAAAACGTCTGAAATCGAAGCCTATAAGTTATAAATAAAAAGTCCAAATATCAAAACATAAAAAATCCAAAATGCTTCAGCAGTAAATGTGCTACACGGCTATGGTAAAACGCCTTAGAAACAACATATTTAAAATGAAATGTATATCTGATATTGCTATTACAGAAACAAAGGTGTGATCGAATATTGTTTAGTTGTTTGTACCGGGGTTGTTGCGAATATCAGCATCAACATCCGCGGAATATCAGCTTCGTTTTTAATATCAACAATCGATGCTGATTTTTAATGCTGACATTCAAGACATAAGGTGTTCGTATAAGGCGAGACATAGGGCATCCACAAGATCCCGCCACCTTTCTTCAATCTGTCTTCTGGGCCTTACCCTAGCTCAGTACCGCACAGTACGCGAGCTTGCAGATGTACCGTACAGATGTGGTGCCGGAGCATGAACTGTAAGCTACAAGCCGTCGAGCTTGATATGCTACTTTTAACAATATAGACAGCGAAATTTTATATGGTGCCATCTAAGCAGTGAATGCCAAGTGCTCTAAGTATACCTAATTGCAGTATCGATTATACTGGCATTGCAGTTATTGTTGTCTATCTGCTAATGTTCATGACATTCATATTTATATTCGTTTTTATTGGTAGGTCAATGTCCTAAAATCTCTATCAAGATTGTGTGTTTGAAACTTTTAGCCCTTTATTCACAGATTCAGGGGTAAAATTATCAAAAATTCACTCTTAATGCTCACTTACCATTTGCAAAATTTCTAGACTGTACGACATTGGCTATTGGTTAAACATTATGTTTATATTAATTTGTATTTCGAAAACCATAAGTAAATTGATAAAACTGCATATGAAATAGGAAAAATATTTATTTTAAATAATAATATTTTCTACTTTTCTCAATTGTTTATAATATTTTGTGTTCCAGAAAGTTTAAACATATAAATACTATTTGTTGGTATAATCTTTAATTTATTACAAATATTCTTTAAAAATCACAATACAAGATTTAATTTACAATAATACTCACAATATCTTCTTGTAACATACGTAACTGAAACCCCTCAATAAGATTCACCTAATAAATCGACTCAGCTTATTGTAGGTACCTACTGACTGAGTGAAAGCTCGCATTTGACAAAGGTCCGTTACTGAGAAGTGGCTTCGACAGTCCCGCTACCTTTTTAAGTAACTGATAATAACATTTTGACATCGTATTGTATTTGACTGTATTGTACGTAATACTAACTCTTATAAGTGTCATAATACGAATAAGAAGAGTCTATGTATGTACATGTATGTATATAGTCGCGAATAAAAAGTAAATTAACGTTTCTTTTACATGATTTTTGTCACATTTTCTTACTATTAAGTTCCTAAAACATTTGTATTAGCTGCCAAATAATTCTTCAATTGCCACACTGATTTTCCTTCTATACACGGACTCTCGCTTTTATACTTCTGTATGCACACAATCATACATACTTTTTATTTAGTTTTTGTGGTGCTTTTTTGGGTAGACTCAACTTGTATATAGCAAAGACAATTGTACCATGTTAATAAGCTGCCAGAAGTAATTCAATGGCTCTGGTGTTTGTATTGTATAACCAAATATTAGCATAAGTATTTATTTTATTTCACACTTGTATCATTTTGAATAATTATTATATATACAATTTATATGAAAGAATAGGTACTATAACTTTACTCTTGTGAAGCAGAATTTGTATGATCATTTATATAAGATAGTATTAAAAATCAACAAAACAAAGGAAATAGTATGTATATTGACTAAGAATCTTCTAAATATTGGATACGCAGTTGAAATTGTTGCTTATTGTTATAAAATATATAAAGGATAAGAAAAGATTATGTAAATAATGGGTACGTTGTGTAGCTCAATATAAAAAATAAATATGTGATCAACATACATGGATTCTGTTGTTTTATTTGAATGAGGCGCAAATCATTTTACTATTTTCAAAACCAATTAAGCTACTGGCATAAGGAAAGCCCATTTACTATTGGCACTACCTATATTGACATCTTACTAGGTTCAATATTTATATTAGAGTGAATTAATAAAAAATAATAAAATAACCACATTGTCTATGTTTTTAAAATAAGATTGTCAATTTATTGTTCCAAAAAATATTTGTACAAACCTACACAGGCAACAGCATTTTTAGTGAGATTGTTTAAAATACAAATAGATACCCGTATGCGGCCGAACACAAAGTTGATAATTGAACAAGGGATCCCCGACAAGGGTTGCCTACGTGCCAACGGTTAAATGTTGAGGATTACTAATTCTGCGTAGGTACTTTACTCAACGAAAGTTTTAATAAAATGTTGATTTTCTCCCTCTGGAAGCAATAAATAATTAACATTGTCAATTAATTTTGTAGTCGCTCTAAAGCGGGAACAATATTTAATGTTTCATTTGACGGTCCATAAAGGAGAGTATTGAAAATCATCATTAATTTGTATTTTAATAGTACAGTAAGCTCCCATTCAAGCTTTACATTTACACTACGAAAACCGCGACTATTAGAAGCGACATAAAAACGATCCAAAGGTCAAACAGTATAGCTTGACAAGGAGCTTCTGTACATTACGATATAAGTGCATATGGTGGTTAGGCGCATAACACATTGCACCGGACACCGCTCCGGTGTGCGGCGCTGCGGTTTTTAATTTTGACTGAAGAATCTTAATTTGTATACAATTTTGTATAAAAACCGCAGGGTATAACACACTCACACCGCATGCCCGTGCGGTTGTGCGGCGCGCGCGACGGCACCGCACTCCCGGACGGTGATGCGGTGCGGTCCGCGGGGTATGCCACACTGAGCCGCAGTATCGTACGGATTTTTGCGTAGAAAGGACGTGCATACGCGTAATAGATCTCGATATAGATAATGCGGCGATGCGGGGCGTCGTGCACCGCAGCTCCGGACGGTGATACGGAGCAAACCGTACGGTGGCACGGTTCCGTGCCGCCGCAGCCGCATGCGGTTTTCGTCCCTCCGTACACCGCAGCGGTGTCCGGTGCAATGTGTTATGCGCCTTACAACTCACGAGGCGGAATTTCAGCCCGAGCCTCCAGTCTCCAGAGGGTGCGTTCAGGGAATAGCTAGTCTGACCCCAAACGTGCCTCCACTGGGGGCAGAGAAGTTACTGGAAAACCGCACCCGGTTTAGCCAGGTATGGGGTTTTTACCCGAGTCCAATGGCATATCCAAGGGGCAGCCTTGTCAGCTTTGCAGTCCCTTGTAGAATGGTAAAGAGATTCCCGGGCCCTAAAAAAAGATCAGAACTGCCCTTCCGATCTCGAACTTACCTTCATCGGGGGCGGACAGGTTACGGAAGGTGGTTTAGCCGGGTATGGGGACACCAGTGAAAAAAGTCGTTGGTGGAGCTGAGTTTTATGGCCTTAGAATAATAACGCGTAGAATAACGCTTAGATTATTGGTAAGTGGGCAGCCTAATCACGCCCCTCGGCATCGTAACAAAATCCTCTACCACTAAAAAAGGCCAGTACTGCGACCACATCGCAATGGCCCAAACCGAATTCCAACTATCTATTGGTTATACACGGTTATTTTTTTATCACCCTGGAAAATTTTAGGGACGCTTCAGGACACATCCATTATTATATAATAAATAACATAAATGAAAAAAAATATAAAAAAAATCTAAAAATGCTGCACTCAACTAGTGCAGCATTTTTTAATAATAATAAAAATAAAGACTTTTCATTACTCATACTCTGAAAGTAGGTCTGAAGTTGCTTGAGAAGCGGGTTGAAAGTAATACTTTTCAGCCCTAGGGAGAATCACTTTCAACTGACAGCTGCTGTCAAATTTTAAAAAAGAAACTAGTTCTTTTTTCACATTTTTATTGAACCATGTTCCGACTTTCTATACAGCCATTCAATTACAGCGCGGTGTAAAATTGAAATGACAATGTTAAGTATTTAAAGAATATATATTTTTAAATGACTTTATTTTAATTTATTTTCAACTATTTCTTTAAAATAACATAGATTTGGGAAAAATATTTACTATTTTTTAAATTATGAAAATAAAAAATAATGGCTGAATAGCTGGCCGGCCACGGAAAAAAAAAACAAAATAAGCGGGAAAGGTGCGGGAAAGCGGCAATGCGATCTTCGCTTGTTTTTTCCATTTGTACAGTTTTGTTTATACTTCCATAGAGCAGAGATTTGTATTAACTGTTAATAATATATGTATAACATTGTGTTAATAATTAACACAATGAGTTCATCTGATTAAGGTATGGAGTTAACGCTTGATTTAATAAGAGAAAGCGGGCTAAAGCAGAAGTTGTTGATTTATCTTCTTCTTATATATAAAAATGAAACGCTGTGTGTACCTAGAAACGGCCGGACCGATTCTTACGAAATTTTCTATATGTGTTTGAATAGGTTCATGGAAGGTTTATATGTACAACAATCGGGCAAGACAACGTCTGCCGGGCCTACTAGTGTGAGATAAAATTTACACGTTTATTCTTCAGCTAATTCTTTGTTTTGTTTTTACTTTCCTTGTATTCGTAATGAAAAGCACAGTGTTTACTTCGGGTTAAAGACTTATTTAGTCCCTCGAACTATTGGTGCCCTCGCTACGCTCGGGCGCCAAACACACGTCTCGGGACTAAATAAGTTACTCTCACCCCTAGGGTAACAATGTACTATTGTTGCACACAAAGATATCAAAACAGAAAATTTTCAAAAACAACACAGATGTACAACACAGGCGGCCTTATTGCTAATAAGCAATCTCTTCCAGGCAACCTTGGACCAGGGAAATACATATAGGAAATTTAAATCAGGGATGGGTGCAGTAGTAGCTAAATATGGACAATGAAGGACTGATTTAGCTAAGGATTTAAGGATAGAAAGTGATTTCGGACTTGGTTCTTAAAGGACTCCAGCGTACGAGCTCTCTTAATACTCTCAGGGAGAGAGTTCCATAGCCGAACGGCATATGCATGCGGGAAAAGAGTATGAAAGAAAATCAGTACTGAAGGGTGGAATATTAAAATTCGATCGTAAAACACGACTCGAAGAAGCGGACCGAAAAGAGAACTGTGACTTTAGATATGATGGGGAAGTTGGAAGAAACAAAACATTGTAAAGTATGGATAAAACATGTAAATCTCTGCGCTGGCGAATTGAAAGCCATTTAAGTTGAGAACGATAGTAAGAAACATGGTCAAATTTACGCAGATTAAAAATAAACCTAATGGCCACGTTTTGTAAACGTTCCAAATTGTCTAGCAACTCCTCCGATAGACCCGACCAGGCGGCGTCAGCGTAGTCAATGGGCTAGATGACTAAAATTTTTTTTTTTGCTTTAATAGAAGCTCATTCATATAATAAACAGAAAGAAAAAAACGGTTTTCGAATAACTATAAAAACAACCAAGATATAAGGTATTAAAGATTTTTCTCCATCTCTTTCTAGAAAAACGGCAATTTACAAGGAGTTTATATGGCCGTACTCAACGATGACGTCACGGTTGATGTCGGATCTCTCTGTCTAATCTCCTTCAAATTAACAACTTAAAACGCTTGTATCTTATGTATTTCTAAGCCGATTTTAATTCTAATTTTACAGAACTTCATCTTTTTCCACGGTATTTTAATATTTAACGAGACGTAAAAATTAGAATTCAGTCATCATCCCAATTATGGAGAGTAGGAGTGACTGAGCTAACACTGTTTTTGTAGCCATTGGAAGAAAGTTACGAAAACTGTTGATAGAATATTATGCGGCAAACAGCAATTTTATTTTTTTATTTTTTATAATAATATAAAATTAAGTGAGTTATTTTTTTATTTATATTTAAATCATTCTAATACCATGTCGTGAAGCGTCCCTTAAATTTTCCAGGGTGATAAAAAAATTACCGTGTATATAATTATTTTTACAAGTTTTTATTTACTTTCACCTGTCCCGTGTCTGTAATGAAATCTTGCAAGCTAAGTTTGACCCACTTCTCGGTTTCCAATTGAGCTGAAAGGACAATGTCGAAAATCGCCCCATGACCAACAAAGATTTGATTTACGTCATAATTATATGCATATTTTATAACACTCATAACAATTATATATATTCGACGGACAAATCAAAAATATATAAAAGTACTTTTAGAAACAAAACCAAATGAAGTAAAATATAGGAATGGTTTATTGTTACCTTTGCTCGACTGAATAGAATTGAGTTGATTTCATGTAGGTATGGCCATTTATTTATATCTATAAATTAAGTTTTTCAAAACTTACAACGTAAATTAAATTAAAACATACGTCAATTGACTACTCACGCACTATGGCTTGTTAGTTCGTCGTGTTTTTGACTTGCTTTATAATTTCGAGATTTCTTGTTCTTTACTACGTGGCTATAGTATCGTTCTTTGATTGATTGCAATAATTATTATTTTAATAAATTGTATAGGTATGGACTATTTGTATTGCTTTAACGAATTAAAGTGTTACTTCAACTAACCTCAAAATCTGATTCATTTTGATATTTAATTCGATTTCGAAGCTTGTCCGTAGTAATTGATGTGGACGTACAGTATTTACTCATGTCTAATTATACGAAAAGCGTTTTTTCACTGCTGTTGGTGTTGGGGCGAACAATGTATGGACGCAGAACAATGTCCTTTGCATACATATGTATATCGTGTGACAATGCAATAATAAAAGCTTGTTTAAATGTTTTTTTACTATTATTTATTATTAACTTACAAATTTATCTATCCTAATTTTGTGAAATCGTTTTTTTAAAGAAATATATTATAATAGGTTTATTATGCGCTTGTTATTATTAGATGCGTTCATAAAAACGATCTGTTAAATTAAATATAGAGGGATGCGTAACAAACTTAAATTGTTGCTAATATTATAGTGAGGTAACTTTTTTGCTGGAAAACTTTTTGATTGCAATCGAAAACAACCCAATTGATTGTACCAATTAACAAGATAATAATGACAGTGAATTTTAAATCTTTGAAATTGCAGATAAAGTTTCTTCAATTTTGATGCGCACGGAACTAGAAAGTATTTTCAATTTGTTGCGGTCAGAATAATCTCAAGCAGGACCCCTACAAGAGCAGGTAATTAAACTCATTTCTATTCATGGCTGTTCAGCCTCATTCCCCTCTTTAGCCATTACCAAGGTCGATACAGCAGCTGCATACATTGGTGTTTTTATAAAGAAATCAATTAAGATGCATAAATGTGATAAATACGAGAATGTGACGTGTAGGAATGTAATGTTAGGAACTTTGTAATGATATGGTTATTATTTTGAAGTCATAAGTCATTTGAAGATAATGATATTCTGAAAAATAAATTAATCCTACTTCTCATTGTAAAGTAAGCTCCTAGTAAAGCTATACTGATAGATACTGATTGACCTTTGGATCGTTCTCATGTCGCTCGTTTTAGTGGCGAATTGTAGTGTACGAGTATGTACAGTTTTAGTGGCGAATTGTAGCGTATGTAAAGTACCCAAGTAACATTTTAGGTTTTAGAATGGTTTTCAAAAGGTTCTAGAACCTATATATGGATATCTGCTACTTAGTCTTAATAGACTCAATAATGTTAAAACACTTATAATAACCTCCTGAGTGCAAAAAGGGCCCACGTTTTAGAACCTTTCTGAGAGCTACAACAAAACCTATAGTTTAAATCACAATACCTTTATTAAAGGTTAATATAACCTTTTAAAATGGTCTTGGATGTATCTTTATGACAACTTAAAACCATTTTTAGACATAAATGAATGCTTTTCCGAGACTCCCAGGTTTTAAAATGACGCCGGGCGCGTCGGTAGTGGTAGTCGCAGTGTGGACCCTATATGCTCCTGAAACCTGAGTAAAAATAACGTGAATTTAAACTCTTGTCAGCAGTTCCAAGGTTGGAATAATAGTCAATTAGGTTTAGGACTTATTAATCTTTCTAAAATACTTAATACGGCCAGATAGCATCAGATGGAATCAGCGTAATGGGTCGATAATTATTTGGATCAGTTTTGATACCTTTTTTGTAAAGTGGTCTGACTACCGATATTTTTAAGGCATCCGGAAAAAATCCCTCTTTAAGAGATATGTTTATTATGTAACTTAAAATTGGATCCATAGCTCCAATTTTTCGCGATTATTTTAAGGATATTTGTCGATATTTTAACGTAGCCGACAGACAATTTCTTAATATTTTTATTATTTTATAGATTTCCTCAGGATTCGTAGGCTGGAGAAATATGCTGGCGTGGCAACTATCACCGGCAGTCTTATGCTGTCCATTTATTTTAGGTATATTGCTTCCTATTACACTAAAGAATCTATTCAATGTTTCTGCTATGTCACCAGGATTTGTATGTTGTTTCAGCGTTATACCGTATTTCAATGTTTGAACTTTTTGAGTCGATTGTCCTTGTCTTGTCGATTGTCCTTGATATTCCAGGCAGCTTAATTAATTATATACTTTATGTTTCCTTTCTTTTGGAGATGTAAGATGCAGCGTCTAAGTGTTTTTGCATATATTTATACTGAAGCTTCTTCAAGATTTTATCTTTTGTGTCAACTTTTCGTCTTTTTTCCTTGCAACATCTCCTTATTCCCTTTGTAATGAGCAATTTAGGAAAGCATAAATCATAGAGCCTAAGCAAAGTGTGAAAATCATGAAAAGCTTTGTTGGATTTGTTTCTTTGTCTAAATCTATTGAAAGTTATTATTAGTTAGATTTAATACATTCCTGAAATTTTCAGATGTTATCCACCACAAAATCTCTTCTTGTTTCGAACCACTGTGATATAGGAGGTTTTTTCTTTTTTTTTTCTTTCCATGCTTATTAATTTTAAAGAGTAGTTCTACTAATTTGTCAAAGAAATCATTTAAATCAGATTTTGGTGTGCGATATATGCAAATTATTATTAGATTGTTCGACTTGATTTCAATGCCGCAGCATTAAATTTTTTTGTAAGTAGTGTATTGTTCTGTGACTTTCAGGACATTACTTGTTAGTACCTCATTTACCATGATACAAACCCCACCCCTTTTTTTCTTTCGGTCTCCGATAACAGGCACCCAGTTTATATTCTCCAATTTTTACGTTTTTGTACCACACAAATGTTTCAGTACCACAGATGACACTTATTTTCTACCCAATAACTTGTATTTCACGAAGTGTGATCTCTAAAGTGTTGTTTACTTAAAATTCTTGCAAAGTTTTGATGGAATAGAACAAAGTTTTCATTGTTTTTAGGCTCGAAAAAATTTTTGACTTCGGTTTGGATCATATATTGCAGTCTTTTGTTTTTTCTAAATTATTATTATGCTGATCAACGGGGTTAGAAGCTTTATGACGATATATCGATATGACTAGGTTGTCAAAAAGACTAGATCGCTGTAAGCTGAATAGAACAACATCGCGGTCGGACTGTATTGATATTTGACTAGATCGTGATAGGACTAGATAGCGTTGACGTCTGAATAGTCATTTGTCATTTGAAGTACAGTTACAAAAATGAAAATACGTTGTTTAAGTTTAATTAATTTACTTATATCTACGTTTTAACTCACAAATATTTCTTAAACACTCGATGGCCGTTACTTCATTCAGCACAAGTTTATTCAATTCTCGTGTATATTTGCGATTGAATACTAGTCATTTCTTTTTTCCTTTGAACTTCAAATAAAACGTTACGAATTTTAGTGTCTTGAATCGCCTCTAATTTATATTTATTATTAGTTCTGTGTTTTTCTTTTGCACATGAAATTAAAACGGGATCCTTCAACTATTGCCTACAAAAATAGCTATTAAAAGCGTCCAACTCGGGTGACTTTGGAGATTCATCAACGATAGCTGACCATGCCTCTTGTATGCAGGCGGAAGGTAGAAAAGGCAAATTGGCGGTCATTCTGGCGATGTTTTTCATTCTTCATTTTTAGTCAAACCAAGATCGGATGCTTTTTTCCAAATAGCTTTATTGAAATGATAATAGCATCCAGTTACTGCTCCGTTTTTAAAAACCACCCGAAATGAATTAACGAGTTCCAATTCATAATCGCATTTAAAATTTGTAATCTGAACTTTCAGGACGTCTCGTATTATAGTGAATAGTGCGACGTAAGTTGTTTCATGCTTATTTGGCAACTTGGCAAATATTGGAAATACATTGGAAGTATCTGATAAAAAGGCTTAGGCACTCGTTTGAATGTGCCATCGCCAAAGAAAACCTTTCCCAGTGTAGCATACTTTTGCATATTTCTTCTTGAAAAAGGTGATGAAAACACAAGTATTTTATTTTCTGTCAGTTCAAATTCGGCCACCAAAAAATTAACCTTAATAATATCTGGAACGGTTACTTCACAACTTATAAAAAACTCTGTTTTTTCTACTTGCAGAAATCTCTTGCGTTCTCTATATAGAACGTCAGTATTACTTGCGGCAGAAGTCGATGGCATATCTAGTAGGGTTTGTTCATATATTTTTTTAACTGATGACATATCTTTGCACACATTCTGCTTTGCTGCATCCAATAGAAGGTCTTCATTATTTTTATAATGATCCTGATCACACTTATGCAAACTCTGTCTGATTATATTAGTTTTCTCAATATTTAAAGTTACAGAAGCACTGCATTCAAGTCTCTTATAACATCGCCAAAAAGATGTTCCGCTCGAATTGTTAGAAATGAAATTGTACCTATATCCATTTTTTTTTTTATAAATTTGAGTTCAGGATTATTTTTCATTTTAGAAATTTTAGCAATGAAATTCACAATAATATGCCGAATGCAAATGTCGAAGTGACAATATCAAAGCTATAGAAAAAGTTTTATCTATGTCCGTACTCTACGGCCAGTATTATCTTCTTAGATAATAGTAAAGAGGTGACGTATTATGTACACACGTAAGTACCTACTCAATCTACCTACTTATAAGGGTAGTCCTTTATTGTAATTTTCAACATAACTGTACGACATATCGCTATGTATAGAAAGTAAGTGGCTTTATTATAGAAGAAGTTTCGCGTATTTTGTATTTGTCCCTGCCAAAGCATCCTTACATCAATCAACCCTCCCCCCCCCTATATCTTTTAATTGTCATTCTCTCTATTGCGGATTTAGGATGTAAATAGTTATGTTTTGTAAGTGTAGTTCTTTATTTCTATTTGTTTTATGTCTGTGTTTGGCCATTTGACTAAGCCGGAGGAGTAAGTAAGTATAGGGATAGCATAGGTATTGATAGCTTTAAATAGATTTTTAGAGGTTAACATTCTTTGACATATTTTATTTAGTCTATTAAAATATTCTTTAGTTAGTTCTTTTTTAATTTGTGTATGATAGATTATCCTACCTCAGTTTCCTAAGTTTCATT
The DNA here is from genome assembly GCA_963935595.1 of Schoenobius gigantellus. NCBI lineage: Eukaryota > Metazoa > Arthropoda > Insecta > Lepidoptera > Crambidae > Schoenobius > Schoenobius gigantellus. The sequence continues at coordinate 38,133,367 of OZ012541.1, read as the reverse complement.
CTCAACCATATTAGTAAAGTAGTTGTTTACGCTACTAGAACTATTGCTTGTTTTATCTGTTTTCAAATTAAGAGTTTTGCATTTATCTAGTCCCAAAGTCATATTTATATCTTTACTGAATTTTGTTGTAAGTTCTATTAATTTATTAATTTCTTTCTCCGATTTAACGAATAATTTGATGTCATCCATATGCATTAAATGGTTTATTGTACAATTAGAAGTCAGTTTATAGCCACACTTAGAATTATTAAGTAGTTGGGAAAGGGGATTGAGCGCTAGGCAGAACCATAGAGGACTCAAAGAGTCTCCCTGAAATATGCCGTTTTCTATTTTAATTTCTTCAGTAGTTATAGTTTGTGCACCGTTAGTTAAATGTAGTTTAGTTTTCTATCTAGACATAGCATTATCTAAGAAATTTATCAGAACAGAATTGATTTTATAAATTTGTAAAACGCGAATCAGCCAAAAATGAGGTACACTATCAAACGCTTTTTTATAATCTATATATGTAATGTTTAAGTTTCTATTATTAGTGGTAGCATGTTTTAGAATTTTAGAATCTATTATTAGTTGCTCTGTGCATCCTCTATGATTTCTCCTGCACCCTTTTTGTTCTTCTGCTATTAATTTATTTGATTCTATATGGCGATTTATTTTGTGAGCAATGCATGAAGTTATTAATTTGTATAGTAAGTAAGCATGTTATAGGTCGATATTTAGCGGGGTCATTGGTTATTTCATTATTATTATTATTACATAATAATTTAATTTTAGTGTTAATTTTTTTACATTTAAAAACCTATTTGACATAAATAGTATAAGTATAACATTTGTATGTCGCAAAGTATTAAGAGCTACAGAAACACTTGACATTATTTTATAAGGATTTGGGTCATGATTTCCCATACAAATTATTCCAAAGTCATTTATTGACAAGTCATTTTGAATTTTATAACAGTCTTTAAGAATTTCAAAAGACTGGGATCTAATGATCGCAAATGGGCTGTATGGATTATTCCAAGTTTCTTTTCTTGTTTCAAATATTTTAACTCGATAGGCCTGAAATCTGTTCATCCCTTAGTATAATTATCTTACGTTCTTTTTTAACCAACTTCAAAAAAGGAGGAGTTTCTCAATTCGACCCTTATGTTGTTGTTTTTGTGTGTATGCCTACGCGATTACGCCGCCAACTATATGGACCGATTTTCAAAATTCTTTTTGTATTCGAAAGAATATACTCCTGGGTGGTCCCAAGGTCACCAAAGTTAGAATCTTATGATGGGATCCCATAAAAACCGAGGGAAACCCTCAAATGTTTAGGTATGTCCAACGTGTTTTGTGTGTATGTTACGCAATTGCACCGCCAATAGTAAACCATTTTCAAAATTATTTTTGTATTCGATAGAATATACTCCTGGTGTGGTCCCAAGGTCACTAAAGTCGGGATCCGATGATTAGATCCCATGAAAATCAAGTAAAACCCTAAATAATTAAGAGCGACGAATAAAGATGATTTAAAAAGAAAAAAGATTTCATTCCCTAAAAAGATAAAAATAAAAATTATTTTCCAAAAAATAAAAACCGACTTCAAAAACACTCAAAAGTTAAAAATAATATAAGAATTGGTACAGACAACATCACACTTTCACTTTCACGAGATCATCGTTTCGCACCAACTTCAATATTGAAGTGTGATGTTGTCTGTACCAATTCTCATATTATTATTTTGGGTCTGTGATTTTTTGGTTAGTAATTTTTGGGTTGGTGATTTTTGGGTCAGTATTTTGAACTATTTCTTGATAATTTCGATTCATGCAATACGTAGACATCATGACCGGCACAGATGTATTGGCAAATTCATTGAAAATGATTCATTAGAAATAAAAAAAAATCGATTGTTAAGTTCCTGTCTCCATTTTTGGCCTTTATTATTCTTTGACGTTGTTTTGACTCTCATTGGTGTTGATGTCAAGCTCATATTACTACCTAATCCCTAAAGTTTTATATATTTTTATGATTTTTTCTTGTTCTTTCAGTTTTTCCGATAACTTTTTTTTCGATGTTCAAGTTGTAAATTTCGTCAGTGTTGTGTCAAGTTCTAACTGAAGTCTCAACTATTTCTTCCTTAAGTTCTGATATAAGTAAGTTTTCGCTCACAGTGACATCAGGTATAGGCTATACGAGCCGATGTCGAGACTGTCTTCTCCCGTACTTTGGTATGATGCAGATAAGTCTGGTAACGATGTTGTAGTAGTATTACTTTTCTGAGATATGTTTACATTTCTCTCATATTCTGGTAGAATTTTATTTTCTATCAACTCTTCGAATGAGTTTTCTGCTGGCATAATGTGAGAAATCTTATATTTTTGTTAATGACACCCTTCTTCCTCGTTGTTATAAAATTTGGAGTATTATTAATTGAACTTTGTGGCACTCTGCGTACACAGTTTTTGCATTTCCAGTTTATTTGTGAGTCTGGTTTCATCAGTAAGTGCATTTTTTCAATCATTTTTTCAATAAAACAGAATTTTAAAAAATCACAAAACGCATTCTGCTGAAATTGCATACTTTTTGGGAATATGAAAGTTAGTAGTTTAAACTATGAGAAGAGAATCGATTTCAATGCGATGGTCAACACGAATCATAATAACCACCACAGTAGTCAACCCAAACACCTGGATAGCGCATTACCGCTAATTGTTTGTCATGTAGTTAGCGAAACTGTATTAAGCCCGTAATCACACTTTGTGATGAATCACGTCATTGCTAGCGGCCATATTGGACGCTTAATTTATCGCCGGTTGTTTCAGTTCATCTTATTATGCGCGAAACAATGAATAATCTATGTTGGGAACATGAAATGAAGATTAATAGATTAAGCTTGCTTCACAGTGAATCACTATTCGAAAGATGCATTAGCCAGATATTTTGTACTGTGATTATTGACTGTCATCAAAAAGGTTATACGGCATACCTATAAATATACTTATTATATATCACATAGCTAATATACGTCTACTTTGAGCATTCCGTGGATTTGCCGTGAGGAGGCCGGAGTCTTTGCAGAGAAATTGCGTTGCAGAGAAAAAAAGACATTGAGCACTTGAGCAGTTCTTACAACCCAGCCTTGTGTAGTCACTTAAAGATCTTATCAACTTTCAACGCCACTGCCCTGATTCTCTCTGCCAAACCATATTTGATGTGATTCTGTAAGAATCATTATAGTTATACGTAGTAAGAAGTGATGAACAGAACCAGATGCATTTTCCAGGTTTACCCAGCACACCGTTATTTTTTTCATGTAACCTTTTTTACGAGATGGAATGCTGCTGCGCGCCGTTCCTGCCGATGACTAGTCGACAGCTATGTGTGGGACTCTCCCTGCTAACTGCGGAGCATACCCACTCAAGACTAAATCAACCTCGTTGTCTCTCTCTTCCATAGTCAGGGCGATGCAGGGTCTGGGTAACCCTAATTCACCGCACCCAGGAATTCTTTTCTGTTTCAAATAGAATGTGTTATGCTTTGGATATCTGATATATTCCTAGAAAGAAGCCTTTCTGATGGCTAACTTGACCTAAAATATTTATTGTTGCTCACGAAATGTGTGATTCTAGCACAAAACTTTATGATTATAATCTGTAAAATGGTGAAAAAAATCTTAGATATTGTATTAATCAATGCCATTGGTTCTGTATTCTTAGGATCAATTATTTGGTTTTTATTTTGGATGAGAACTAAAATCTCCCTTAGATCGATGTATTTACTTCTTATATGTACACATTATTTTAATAAATATTTGCGTACTGTTAGATACTTTCAATTAATTATTGTATTTTAACGATCGGGACACAATTACTAGTGACCGACAAGACTACGCGTTGAAGCTCGATGTACCTATTTACTAAACGTGTGCTCCAATACATGTTATATAATGTTAATCAGCATCGCTTCGTAAGAAACGTCAATGGTTATTCCCGTAACCACCAGCCCAAGGAGGGTCGGCTTACTGTGCGTCGGCAGCATAGGTGACATGCGTTATTAGCTGCTTCACATCAGGTAGGCCATCAAGCTTATTTGGGAGGTCCATAATCAAGTGACGATTAAACCTGCGTAACTTAGTGCCTACAGCTTACTTTACGATACGAGTATAATGCGGACCGCGAATTCATTAGGAAATTTCGACAAGTTGAACAAGTGAGGTCGAACTGCTGTATTTCCATAAAGAGTTTGAGTCTATCCAGTGGCTCAATAATGTGAAAACAAATTGTAATGCCCTAAGTCATTATTGTAAGATATGAATATACACTCTGCGTCAGGCGCCAGGCACCTTAGCGCTTAGGCCACACAACCTGTCAGTGTATCTTTATGTTCTTTGATGTACGCTAAAATATATTTCGTGTTCAAACACTATTCAATTAAACAAAATTTTCTCAAAAATGCTCATAAATGTAGGCATTATTGTAGTAAAAAGAAGACACGAAGTTTGTAATTCTTGGCTCATGCATTACTTTACCGGCCTAGGCCAGGAAACTAAGTATGAAAATTCATTTATGGCCGCTGCTCAAATCTTTTTTTAATTCATCTATTACTTAAATTATGTAACTTGTCATACAGCGAATTGCTACCGCATTATAAAAAATGCACTCTTCGAGCATATATATGAATATATAACAACAACCGCTGGGCTGTATGGGCTTTCTTTCCTTTGCACTAATTGAAAATTAAAAAATATATTTTACAAAAAATAAACACCGATTTCAAAAATACTGAAAAGTTAAAAATAATAATAGGTACAGACAACATCACACTTCTATATTGAAGTCGGTGCCAAATTTTAAGACTTTCTAGGGGATCATCGTTTGGCATCGACCTCAATACCTCGACAGACAACATCACACTTTTATGTGATGTTGTCTGTACCTATTCTTATATTATTTTAAACTTTTCAGTGTTTTTGAAGTCGGTTTTATTTTTTGTGAATTATTTTTTATTAACCGACTTCAAAAAAGGCACGCCACCGAAACCCTTACATTTTTAGGTGTGTCCAACGTGTCCAAATAAAAAACCGACTTCCCTCGATTTTTATAGAATTTCATCATCAGATCCTAATTTTAGTGACCTTGAGACTATCCTTGAAGTATACTCTATTTCTATGGAATACAAAAAGAATTTTGAAAATCGGTCTACAATTGGCGGCGTAATCGCGTAACATACACACAAAAAAGGAATTGAGAAACTCCTCCTTTTTGAAGTCGGTTAAAAAGTATTAGTATTACTAAATGCTAGGCTACTATAAATTAATTAATTGCTTTATTTATTCTTTTATTTGTTTCCAGAATCACGTCTTTCATTATTTCCTCACAATTATTGAGAAAAGCACTATACATACCTCGGCGGGAATGGGATTGCCGGACTCGTAATTATCGTCAATGAATTCTCTACTCGTCCGGCAATCCCTAACTTCCCGGCCTCTGCAGTAATGTACAATTTATTTCAGCGTTACTCCACAAATCTGAAAATAAGGCCCACGGTCATTTTCTGATTTCTAAGGGTTAAATTGGCCGACACAAATTATAAATTAGAACAATATTCAAAATCGAGTTTAGGCTGTTCCTATTTACCTATTGTAGCAAGTTAAATGTTTAATCAACAGGGCCGGTTGAATAGGAAAAGTGACCTGTTATGTTTTTGATTCGGCTGATAAACAAGCAACCGTATTTATTTGTCAATGTCAATCCGGGGTTAATGCAGTAACGAGCCGTGCGACGATTTGTATAATGACAGGAAATACTTGAATTACGGTCGCTCTTACTAGTGGAACTCGAATCATTAAGTAAAATCAGAATACCTTAAATATATCGAGTTATCGTTATGACCAGTAATATTACTATATCATTATAACTAGACTGGCTTTGCCTGCGTATAGGTACAGCTTGCCTAAGGCTATTTCGTTTATATAGTGGTCATATTTTCATTGTTCTAAATGTAAAATGATGGATTTCTCATACAAATTCTCATCCCAAGTTTTACCCCACATTTTCGGGGTAGTCAGAACTCATATTACCAACGCCCATATATATAACTCTTAACTAACTTTTCCCTGACACACTTTCTGAAGGGAAAAGATAATTGTTACCCTATGAACGAAAGTAACTTATTTAGTGTTTTCCTTAATTTTATATACATATAGATTTTTTTATTTTAGACTAGTGGGCCCGGCAGACGTTGTCCTGCCCGATTCCAGCGCCACCTACCGGGTCCAACTTTACGTTTAAACCTTCCTTGGACCTATTCAAATACACACAGAAAATTTTTTAAGAATCTGTCGAGCCGTTTCAGAGTTTTTGCGAGACAAACAACCAGCGTTTCATTTTTATATATAAGAGAAGAAGATTATACGGAAAACACTGAACTGTTTTCTTAGGGCCGGTATTTTGAAACATGGAAATTTTAACAAATACGAGTATGTAATGTAATGGTGCTACCATTACATTTATTTGTCATATTGCTTAAAAATATGTCAGTTTTTATTAGATTTGACAAATAAGTTAAAATTTTCTTAACTTCTTAATCACCGTATAGTGTTAATATCGTTACATTGACTAATGTATAGTTGCAGGCACCTAACTTGGCAAGATTTTAACATCGATTTTTTGATTTTGCACGTGTACCCTCGTGTGCATCAAAAATTGTTACTGCTTTTCATTTAATTTTCATTCTGGGCAATAATATTTTAGTATTATTATTATTCATAGTGTCCACCATTCGAAATAATATTAGTCATAATATCCCCCGTTCTTGCCAACTTACGTGGCGCCAACTGTAAAAGTTGACCGTGCATAAAAAAACTGGCTCTTAGTCTAGTTAGTCACATGTGGGACTACTAATCAAGAGCTTTTAAGCTTTCTCCGAGCGGTTGGCTAAAGATTTTATTCTAATTAGTAAATTCCAGTAACAGTTATATCATGAGTTAGTTAGAAACACTCTTAGATAATTGGTGAATTGAGTTTGTTTATTATATCTCTGCTTCACCTTTCGAAAAGAACTTCCTCACAAATGCAAAATCGATACTATTATGACAGGCCCTTGAATAAGTCCACAAAATATGTCTCATTTAACGAATACAATCATATACAAAACTCATCAAAGGCAATGCGTATGTGGTGACTCATAGGTATCAGACATCAGGTGGGTTGTATTATGATTGCTTCGTATTTATTACGTAATACTAGATCCAAATTCGAGATCCAATAGTAGTAGTCAATGTGCGGTCCCCCATGAGTCATCTGGCGAGCCCTTGAGTAATGCACCCGCGCGTGCCTCACACGATCGGTCTACCCCTGTCGATAAGGCGGAATTTAAATGGGAACCACTGGAAATGGCCCTCGCCATTGTGTGTCCAGGAGGGGAGAGGCACCAATATTTTCCGAACTATTAGCATTCATATTTATGGTTGTGTGAGAACTAAGCAACTAAAAATAGCTTTTAAATACATAATATACAGTGTTATGAACACGGTAAATCTATTTTTGCAGAATCTATGCATTATGAATATAATTAATTTCAGTAGACAGGTCTAGTCGTTCCAGAGATCCTGAGTGATGAACAGAAATATTTCCTATTGGGTCACATACTTATTGTTTGTAAGCAGTTGGACAATTGCCCTACCAACCCAGTGATTATGTATCTTTATCCGTTAACTTCTACCTTCTAAAACAAGTTCTTCGTGATACTTAGGTACTGCTGTCAGTTCCCATGTTCTAACGGCGATTTACGCCACCCACCACCAAATACCACACTCTAATACTACAGGTATTTCTTCGTGATCATATTTATTATGTATTCCAAATGGATAACAATTTTTAAAAGAAATACCAAAACATTTTTAAATAGAGAATGGGAACAGCCAGCAAAATTATTTGTTCCACAAGATAGCAAAGTTATTGTTTGCTGCGAGTCATCATCATCACAGCTCATATACGTCCCCACCGAGGGGCACGAGCCTACCCTAATTAGTTATAATAATAACAATAATAATTTATTTATTTTGCGTTTGAATAATGTACACTGGAGATGGTCATAACAATTATAAAGATTCTGCTTATTCAGCCATTAATTACAGCATACAAAATATTTTGTGAAGATAAAATTAATAAGTAATACAATATCATGTCAAATTGTAATCATTATTAGAAACACCAAATTAAATAAAATGTCAGAGTTAATATTAATAAAATTACTTGTATAAAATGTCAGATTTGAATACATTAATAAATTACATTAGAAAGCATAAACATGAAAATATTGGTTTATTACTAGTAGTTGTATTAATCTGTCAATTTCGATTTCATTTAAATACTTAATCATTAATCAACTATTCAAGATATGAATTATATAGTAATCACATTCAGTGACTGTTTAAAATTATAAAATTCTTGCATGGAATAAAAACAATTTTCAATAAGCCAACTATATAAAGCACTTTTAAACCTATTCCAGGGCAACACTTTTATGTTTTCAGGTATTTTATTATAAATAGTTATACACGTCCAATAACATTTTTTTTATTCGCGCACTGTTAGGAATGAAGACAGAAACCAATCTATCATAATTTTTAGTATTACGTGGATAAACATTTTTAGCTTGCCTGAAATAATGCATATTTTATCTTACAAATTTGGCAATTTCAAAGATATACAGACAGGGAAATGATAAGATATTTAATGTAATGAATAGTGGTCTGCATGGTTCGTCAGGTGCAGAATTACATACTGCTCTAATACACTTTTTTTGAGCAATAAATACCTTATTTTTGTCGGTGTTAATTCCCCATATATTGACTCCGTATCTCAATATTGATTCTATATAAGCGAAGTACGCTGTAAGAGCTGTACCTCTTGTCGCTAGTTTGGTTAATTTATATAAAGCAAAAGAGAATCTGTTTATTTTATTGCATACTGTTAGGGTGATTAGGCCTTATTCAAACCACGCTGGGCCAGTGCGGATTGGTTGCGAGTGCTAAATTTTAATTATAAACCAGTGGAGTAGAGTAAAATTTAATCATGAGCGTAGCGAGTAATTCTAATGTAGACTATTGAGCACAGTGAATGCTTTAAAGTCACGTCACTTAAAGAAAATTTGCTCTCGTGTACAACGCTTAACTTTTCACCTCAACCAGCGAAAAAAGCAATACTGTAGGTTAGATAACAACTAAGCAAATATTAATTTGTTAAGCCAAAGCAGTCTTTATTCACTGTAAAGAACTAAGTACGTAGGTAAGTACAGCAAACTTACAAATTTTATATTTGTTACTTACTTTGTAACTTCTATGAATTGTTTGCTTTATTCTTTAACAAAGTACGAAAGAGTTAAAATTTATTTTGATATAGTTTCATTGGGGCTGGTAAGAGTTCGGTGGGCAAGTGGTCAAGGCGTCAACACGGTATGTTGAAGACGCAGGTTTGATTAAGTATGTTGAAGGCCCGTGACGAATTTCTTTTTTCGTAATTGATTTATTCATTTTTCAGAAGAGTTAAAATTTAATTTTGCCGTATACCCTTCGTGACCTTAAGACCATTTTCTCAATGTACCAGGTAACGGCGATGTTTCCATCGTGCAACTTGCATACTTTAACCGGAATCATTTCAGCTCTGCCTCATTCACTCTCATAACCGTAAACGACTCAACAGTTTCGAAAATTATCACGAACATCGCTACTAATGCCCTGGGAATGGATGGCATCTCCAAGGATATGATCCTTCTGACCTTACCACGTACCCTAGGAGTTATATTATGTCGATCCTTAATCAATCTATTACCACTGGCGTGGTTCTGGATATTTGGAAGGAGGCTTTAATTTTACCAATTCCCAAAAGTAGCAATGGGATTGAACCGCAAGATTTGAAACTAATAAGCATCTTGCCCTTTATGTCCAAAATAATAGAAAAGCTTGTATGTCAGCAATTAACAGACTTTTTGAATACAAATAACATCATGCCTAAGAAGCAATCCGGATTCCGTGGTGGCCATAGCACTGATTCTGCCCCTATTAGTTATGGAGTCCGGACACCGAGCACATAACCAGTAGAGAGCGCGTGCGGGGGTGACGGCACTCACCAAACATATGCTATATCAAGTAGTGGTGGGTCGGTATGCGTTTTTGCAATACCGAAACTATGTATTGGTTTAGTTTGTAGTAACGAGTTTTGAAACTATTTCTTTTAATAACTAGTTATTGAATGGGTATCGGGTATCGCAAGAAGGGCTCGGTTTCGGTTCGAAGGAAAATCATGTTTTATTAAATAAATGATTTTATTGGGCAACTATCTATTGACGTGACGGAGTATTGGGTGTTCGATAGTAACCAATATTATCTTGATAAATAAAAATGAACTTTCCTTCATACTTTGACCAGGCTTAGGACTGGCTGCCAGGCGGCAGGCGTATTTAAATTGAAAGTTCAATTGATTTTATGTACATTGTTATTCTGTACATATCTACAATATTTACACTTTACTATAAACCTATTTTATATTTTACACGTTTTTATTTACACTATGTTTCGAAGTTTTGTATTTATAATTCCTATTTTACAATTTGGCGCGAATCAATCATCCCATCTAGAGCAGCAAGCTGAGTGCCCGTTCGGGAATTTTTTGCCGTCGGTTCCGTCAGCCTGGCGCAGTGGCGCCTAGTATCGGCTCTCGCTCGGGTACCGCGTTGCGAGCGACAGCAAGTGAACCGTCCGTTCCACACAATAAATAGTTACTCTCGATAAATAGTTTCTGAAGAAGTCAATACATAGTTTTCGGTATTCAAATTCAAATTCAATATCTTTTATTCAAATTGGATTGTTACAATCTCTTTTGAACGCAAAGCAGCTACGCCATTGGTTCACAAGTCTACGGCGGGAGACCTTGTACTGGAAAGAACCAGCAAGAAAACCAGCAAGGGCTATTTTTTTCTCCCTGTATTGTTACAGAGTCGTCAATTGGAAGCTGACCTCACAGCAGAAGTTTAAGCTCAACTTCCATTACAAGATTAGATGTGTTAGTTCTCTTCTTACTACTTATTACCAAAAATAATATTTGTTTAAACAAATAGTTATACATAACAACACGATTCATTATCTGAAAAATTAACACCAGGCATTGGCATCATTCAAATAATCGTTGACTTTATACTATCCTTTACTCATAAGAGTCTTTTTTACATGCGCTTTAAACTTATGAAAAGGCAAGTCGGTAACATTTTGTGGAAGCTTATTATAAAAGGTTATACATTTCCCCATAAACGAGCCTCTAGTTTTTTGAAGCCTGAATGTTGGAACGGCAAGTTTATTTTTGAATCTTGTGTTTAGATGGTGAATTTGGAAATTGGTTTCAAATGTATTATAATTTTTATAGACATAAATCAAATTTTTATAAATGTACTGTCCTGCTAAGGTCAATATATTAATTTCTCTAAATAAGTCCCTTAAAGAATCTCTTGCTCGTAAATTATAAATAGCGCGAACCGCTCTTTTTTGAAGTACAAAAATACTTTCAATACTAGCAGCCGATCCCCACAGTAGTATTCCATATGACATGACACTATGAAAATAACTAAAGTAAATCAATCTTGCCGTTTCAACATCAGTAAGTTGTCTTATTTTTTTAATTGCATATGCTGCACGTTACCAAATACTAGGCTTAAAAAAAATAATAATTCTTTCAAAGGCCTTTGTGTACGTTTCTACAATAAAATCCCAAATAATATTAAAGCACTTAACTTGAATAAATTTAAAGTCACTATCAAGGGCGCACTTATGAAAAAAGCATATTATAAAGTGTCTGATTATATGACAGATAAAACTGCTTGGGATTGACAAAAAATGTGATAATTGACGTTCAAAGGGTGTTAACACTTTGTGATAATAGGATAAATTTCATTCGAGTAACTGTTCCACTCACACCAACAGGCATTTCTATATTATTTAAAAAAATGTTTGTGAAATATAATATTGTAATGTTGGCATTTTAAAAGAGGAGACAAAAAAAATACAAGACCTTCCGAGTTTCTTGCCTGTTCTTCTCGAGAAGGCTCTCCCAATTTCCGAACAGGTGTAGAGTCAATTTTTTTTTTTCATTTGACTTGTATTTGCACACATCTTAATAATGATTGGGGTGTGTGTACATACAAGGATTAAATAATTTAGTTAATTAGATTCTTGGTTGAAGATTTTTATGTTTTTTTTTGACGTCAATAAGTGCCTGTAAAGGTCTATATTGAATAAAGATTTTTGAGTTTGAGTTTGAGTTTTGAGTTTGCAGAACTAAGTCTGTTAGCCAAGGACTCAATATGTGGATCCCACTGCAATCTAGAATCTAGTGTTATACCCAAAAATTTAGTAAAGTCGATGAATTCAACAATTTCATTATTCATTTCCACTATGGTATCCACTTTTCTTACATTTGGCAATGAGAATTTAATACATTTAGTTTTACGTGAATTTAAAGATAAATTATTTATAGTGAACCAATGCAATGCTTTAGAGAGAGTACTATTTACAACGTCAGTATTTCCATTTCCTCTGTCAACCTTAAATATTAAAGAAGTATCATCTGCAAATAGTACTGTATCGCACAGATTCTTAGTGAAGTGTGGGAGGTCATTAATATAAATTAAGAAAAGCAAGGGTCCCAATATCGATCCTTGTGGCACGCCCATAACTATAGGTGCACCAACAGACTCAGTTTTGTTAATAACAACTTTCTGAACCCTACTGGATAAATAAGACTCAATAAGTCTCATTGCTTCTTCAGAGACACCATAATGTTTGAGTTATTTAAAAGAGTTTGGTGACCAACGCAATCAAAAGCTTTTGATAGGTGACAAAATATACCAATTACATTGGTTCATTGGTATTGTTGCTAATAAATAGTTTCAATAACTGTTTACGGTTTATAACGCCCATCAATAATCAAGCTTATGCGACGGAATATTTGTCAGTCGGAGTAAAATTACGTACGAACGTCACGCACACTCCTGCTTAAACTGAATAAACGGCAAAATAATGCCTAGTTGTGCAATCAAATTATGTGAAAAGTGCACTAGGTAGTACACTTTTCACAAGCTTTTTACAAGTTACACAAAATATGGGATAACATAACACAAATAAGTAGATTTTTATTAAATCAAACATTTTAATCTCAATGTTAATTCATGGAACGCCTGCGTTGATGTCTTTTTGCCACCTCTTTCTGGTCCACTGATTTGCACATAGATTGTTGTTTCAACTCTCTTTTTTTCACGATAGCGCAGTTCGTAGCATTGCAACCATTCATATCGATATTATTTTAAAATTTAGCTACGTACGTCATATTTTTCATTTGTATTTATTTTATTTTAATTCAAGCTCAAGCACTCGGTTTTGCCTGCTAAATCAAAGTATTAATGTGAAAAAATGGATATGTTTCTATTACGCCACGCTTGCGCCAATGCCTATCATAGTTTACGAGAGCAGGGCCTTAGGAATTAGGATAGTTAAAAATATGTATATTATATATTATGCATTAATATCTTTGCAGACTTGGCAATGCAAAAAAGTAGTATCAGAAGTGTCGAGTGTTTATAAAAAATATTTTTAATATCAAAAAAAATGAAAACCCTTAAAAAATTAATAATAAACTGTTTTATTTCAAAATTAAATCCCATAATGCCTGTATCGCAAACCAAACCTTAAAGTACTTAAGGAAAATTTATCGATATCAATATTTTCATAATTGCTCTTTTGGAACGCTTAAAAATTTAAATTTGTTGTCATTTAGTTGTCAATTCGTCATCCAATCACAAAAGTGAGCTTACCTCTCCCCCCGCCGTAAAAAGGTGACTTTGGTTTAGAACTAAATCGTGCCGATGCGTTCTCCGCTGGTTGTGTGCTCCTATTTATCCTTTATTATACAGATATTGTTGGTTGCATACGCAATAGAAACTACCATCTTTATGCTGATGGTCTCCAGGTTTATGCGTCTTGTCTACCCAATGATACACTGCAAACTGTCCGTAAACTTAACGAGGATTTAGAGCGCATAGTTTAACATTAAATAATTTAGTACTCAATCCACTAAAATCAAAATTTCTGATTCTTGGCTCTAAGTTGAATAAGGCGAATCAACAGCTACAATCCTATAGTAAAAATTTAAGATAGTATTTATTGATAAAGTAGTGAGAGCCCGTAACGTGGGTGTTCTAATGGATTAGGCTTAGGTTTCACAACCATGTTGTTGAGGTTTTTAGAAACTGTTTCTATAGGTTGAAAGTATTATATAGAGTCAGCGCGTTTCTGAATATTGATGTTAGGCTTTAAATGCGAGTCCTTGATTCTTTCAAAGCTTAATTATGCTGACACTGTAATAAGTAATTGCTTGTTTGGTTATACTAGGGCCTAATACACCGAAGTCAAAATACTTGCGCACGATTCTGTTTCGATATTCCACGAAGAGCTCATGTGACTCCTAACTTGAATCAAAACAAGTTGATGTCGATGCAGTCTCGACAGTGCCTTCATTTTGCTTGTTTTCCGTTTGGGGTGATTAGAAATAAATCGCCGACAAATCTTCACGACTTAAATTTTCACGTCGTCGTCCAATAAGAAGGGTGCCGTGAACGGGTGGCCGTTTAATCTGTCGACAGACCAGCACAGCCGCATTTCGTGGCATGAAATGCATGGAATAATATGCTTCCGCCAATAAGCTCAGTGTTGGCGTTTTTAAACGTAAATTTAAAGAACATCTGAGAACCCAAAATACAAAATAATAAGGTGGGCTAGATTGCTGTTATTGCATTTGGTTAGGAGTATAAAGCAAAATTACATCACTTATTCATTTTGTAGTTTTTTTTTATTGATAATAGGTTTGCGCTTGACCCAGAATCACCTGATGGTAAGCCAGACTGGGTCTATGATGGAGCGCGCTTACCTAGTAAATGCCCATTTACCCTTTTTTTAAAAAGACCCAGGTTATAATGGCTGCGTGACGGTTAAACAGTTTGGTGACACGATTGAGCCTAATGGATGTTGACAAGCCGCGGCCGAAGCCTACCACCAGGATTGCTGATACCTATTAGCGCTACCTGGGGGCCACATGTAGGGTCTCTAGAGCTATAGCCTACGGACGTGGTATCAATAGACCCCCCGTGGTATCAATATTTATGATATTTGTTACTTTTATACCAATTTCCATAATATTTGGATGATAATTTATTTCAGGCACAACTGAAAAGATTTGCGCTGGTGCACAGTGATGCTCTCTTACTAATATTATTAATATTTATTTTTCGTCTGGTGTTCACGGAAGATCGGCGTCGAGGCGTCTTACGGTCGTTGTCCCAAAATTGTGCTAAGTGGATATCAATTTAATTAAATTCAATTAAAGTGATGTGAATAAATAATTTCTATTGTATTCTATTCTAAATTAATACAGTTAAAATTTCGTCGGGGCTGGTAAGAGCTCGGTGGCCGAGTGGTCAAGGCATTAACACGGTATGTTGAAGACGCGGGTTCGATCCCGGTCCGATTTTTTCTTTATTAATATATTAATTATTCCATTTCAATTGATTTAATATAAGGAAGTACTTGAGAACATTTTTTTGGCGCCGATTTATACTAACTTTATATTATATTCACTTTATACTAACTGCAACCTCGTAAAACAAAATGATTTTGCTGCGACCTGCGAGTTTTTTATTTAATGCTGGGAAGGTGAAAATAATGTAGTGGTTTTATGTTAAATTTTTACGAAATAAGTCGAACCGTCGAATAATAAAAATATGAAATCTACGAAATAGTTACCTATATTTTATATTTACTTGGTTGTAAAACCAAAAGGTTATGGAGGTAACTAATGTTGGTCAATTTATAAATAAATACCTAAATGTCGCGGGGTGTTTGGTTGATGTCGAACAAATGACTGGTGATACTCGTACATAGCTGACATCGACTGCGGTAACCATTTATAAATATCGGATGTATCGTGTGGTTGTTGTATAAAAACCATATTATATACAATGTATATGTATAGGTATAATAAAAGTACATGAAAATTGAACTCTTAATCTCCTTGGAAGTCACTAATAGAAAGTAGTATATTATCTTAACACTACTACAAGAACAACTTACATCTTATAGTTTCATCCTTCACCCCGTTGAAGTTTTATTAAGGCGCTGAGAAAAAGTTACAACTTTGCAATTGTACTTTTGATGTAAATCCAATGGACTTCCGCCTAATGGCCACTCCAACTCTTAAATAAAGTGGAATACATTAACTTTACTTATCTCTCAGATTAAGACTTTTCTAAGTTGTTGCATTTATTCGTAAGTTATTAGTACTATGTAGTTAGTACCGTAACCGTTGTTATACTATATTAAATTAATGTTTTCACTTATGCAACTGGTTGCTTCATAAATCAACTGTTCAAAAAAATTATCAAAAGCAATTCAAGAATTTTATCCATACTAACTACTTACAACTATCTACAAATTATTTAGTAGGTATTTTCATAGGTGTTTTCATACATTTTTTTATAATAAGTAGTTTTCTTCACATCTTTGACTTTATGTCCTTGTTTTCTTTCAGGTTCCTATCGATTTTTTAAGCGGTTTCGATAAAGAAGGAGTTTCTATGTTTTGTTTTGAGTAAAAGAGGTTTTATTTTAAGTTATTCTGGTGTTTGCCTTGGCTCAAATTCTAATACGCATAATATACAACTTTAACTTTTTTAACTAAAAATGATTGAAAAAAAACTTACAAAAAAATTTAACAGACTTCAAAAACACGAAAAACTCATAATTACATACAACAATAGTTTTATATTGAAGTCGGTGCCAAGCAATGATCACCTTGAAAGCTTAAAAAAATATAAGAACAATTAATATAGGCACAATTAATATAAGTAAGTAGGTATCCTACTTACTTATAGTACTTAAATTTGGCACTGACTTTACAATAAAACTATAATGTTCTATGTATTCTTGTATTATTTACTAGCTGTGCCCGCGACTTCGTCCGCGTGAAATAGTAACTTTTGTTGAGGTTGATAAAATGTAGCCTATGTTATTATACCTTATATAATTAGCTATCTATTAGTGAAAGTCCTGTCAAAATCGGTCCAGTCGTTCCGGAGATTAGCGGGAACAAACAGACAGACAGACAGACAAAAAAATTGTAAATTGTGTTTTTGTTATTGGTACCCGATATACATTCATACCCATTTAGTAAAAACTTGTTATTTTGTCATTACAAACAGACAATTTAATTTTATTTATTTGTATAAAAAATTAAACCGACTTCAAAGACATCCAAAAGTCATCTACTTTTGGATGTCTTTGAAGTCGGTTTAATTTTTTTATATAGGATTCACTCAAAGTACTTCTTATCCTTAATGGAATAAAGAAATGAAATAAAATTCGCTTTTTTGACTTAATTTTCATACAACCGTGTATAAAATAATAATACCTATGTTTGTGTTAATTTCCAACATAAAACATTAATTTATTATTAACCATAATATAAATCTAAAACATAATTATAGGTATATTATTATAAATAATAATGACAAGACAAGAAATAATCAATATTTTATGTATAAACGATAAAAACATAAGGTAGAAAAATATAGGTACTAAAGCGAATGTTTTTTCGACAGTTTTTGTACAATTGCAGGAGCGCAGAGCAGCACGGAATGCTAGCACACCATTCATTTACGTAGGGTAGATAACATATAGACTGATTGTTGAGAAATATTTAAGTAATTTACATTGTTGTGTTCGATTAATGAAAAGCGATTATTTTTACTATCAAACATTTTTAAAGTCATCGTTTTAAAGGGGGCTGCTTAGGTAATGAGGTTCCTATACTTGAATAATAGTACATTATGGTACAAGTGTGTAATGTTGGGGATTACCGCTGAGGCGCATTGAGGCCCGAGCCGTCAGGCGAGGGTCTTAAGAAGCCGAGGACGGTAACCATCAATACACACGTGTATCATACAACGTTTTTCAACACACTTCTGAATAAAACAATACTTAAATAAAAAACCATTTTACATAGTAGATAAAAAGTTTACTTAGAGAAACAATTAGTAAATGTGCAGTTAGTAAAATTATAATGAACTATTTTTGATGACATAGCGGTCTCATCAGATAGATTATTTATTGAAATACTTTCATGTTCTATTGTTATTTGTGATGGTTCATTATTCGTGTAGGTAGGTGAAATCCAATCATTGGACGTACTTGGTATTTCGCCAGTAGGATGCGTCTCAGAATCAAGTTTAATTCTTTTTGTGATTTTTGCACAAATTTCCTTCTTGTTTTGTATGGAATCTTCTACGTATGATTCTGCTACATTGCTAGATCGCCACCCGCCATGTCGCTTCAAAGTCATTATATCAGCTCCTGAATTTGCCAGCAATGTAGCTGAAGTTCTTCTGAAACTATGTCCAGTGTAGCTCTGAGCATCTACTAAACCCAAAAACTTAGCGATTTCTTTAGGCATAGAACCAAATTTGTTTATACCTATAGGCTGACAGGTACATTTACCATTCTGGTAATTTAGAAAGAAACGGTCATTTTTTGTTTTTGGCGAACGCAAAATTTCATACTTCTTAACAATATCATAGAATGGACCGTGTATGGTGAATGACCTAGGTATTTTATTTTTCGTGATAGGTATCTTCACTAAAAGCATCTGGCCATGGTTCTCTATATCTTTTACAGTTATATTTGTTAATTCTTGTATCCTACAGGCACCAGTTACACCAAATATTAAAGCAACCTGAAACAAAAGAAACAATAATTAAGGTCAACACACAACTCAAGCTGCTATTAAATATTTAATTAAAATTAATTTAACTAACCTTTGTAGCCAAATATTGGTTATCTGGAGCATCTTTAATAAATTTTTCAATATCATCAGATGATAAAACCTTTGATTTTTTGCTTTTAAATCCATCAGATAGTCTCTTTAGATAAGCTGACAAATTCGAGTATGTTTTTAAGTCCACTCCATTCTTTGTTCGGACTGTACTTTTTAACATTGAGTAAATACACCACAAAGAGCTAGGTTTGTACTTAGAAGATAATTCTTTAAAGTACGCCATGAACACATTTTCTGAAAAAGACTGCGTATTCTTGTTGTTCTGCCATTGTATGAAATTTTGGTACGCTAATAGATATTTTTCCTTTGAGTTTTCTGGTAGTAAACTTTCCATAACGTTCTGGGCTTCACATCTTATATCGGGCGGTGTACAACATAAATCATTTTCTTCATAAATTGTATTTGCAGACATCTTAATTAATAACTAACTAAATAACTTCAAAAGAGAAAACGAGACGAGTTGTGAAAAATGTTTCGTAATGGCGGGAAAAATTAATCAGTTTTCCTATGCGCGCGCATCGGCCATAGACTAATAAATTTCGTAATGGCGGGAAAAATTAATCAGTTTTCCTATGCGCGCGCATCGGCCATAGACTAAAAAATGAGGTTTCTTTTTTTTGGGCTTTTCGCGGATAGCATTTTAGCGCAAGTGTAAGCGTAACTCAACCAATAATATTAAAAAAAAAACTATTACTCACTCGTGAATAATAGTAATGAAAAAGTCACAGTTTGATTATAGGTGTCATTATGTGCCTAATTGCCATGGGATTAGAGCCACTTTATGAGGAAGTGTGTTGAAAAAGATTATGTAATAGTATATTCCTTACCTATGTTGAATGACAAGTTCCGCACGTGTATCGAACAGCGTTTTTAACACAATTGCGAAAAAAATTATTGAATCAAGTCGAATTGGTATTGTCTGTAGGTTTATTTTAATTAAAATATAAAACTATATTGTATTATGTAATTAAGAAGCTAAATTTATTATTGAGGATACGAACAGCCAACTTTTTAAAAGCTATTGTAAGTTATGATTTTTTCTATTATTTAGCATTTAAGTTGTTTAAAAATGCAATTTGACGACACGGTTAGCGCAGAGGTCGAGTGATCGCCTACTGCGCAACGGGTCGCGGGTTCGATTCCTGCTCGGGACAGATATTTTGTATGGCCTACAGAAATTTGTTCCGGTCTAGGCGTATGTGCATGTGATGTTTGTAACTGCACCCACGACACAGGAGAAAATCTTAGTGTGGGGCGACATTTCTCTAAAAAAATATTTTTTTTTAAATACCTACATTATACATATAATTTCAATGATAAGTAATGAAATAAAAAGTCAATTAACATACTGCGTATGACTTGTTTAAAGTATATGTGGCTGAATCTGTAAAAAATGTTGTTATAAAGCATGTGTGACACAACATTTACGATGCGATATTCTATAAACTTATTTCTTTTTTATTATTTAGATGCTAGCTTTCTACTCGCATCTTCGCCCGCGTTATCTTCATTTTTCCCCGTGGGAATTCCATATTTCCCCGTAGGATTCTAGAGCCTATATTACTCAGTGATATTTTAGTATTCTATTAATGAAAGAATTTATCAAATCGGTCTAGTAGTTTCGGAGCCTATTCAATACAAACATACAAAAATACAAATCTGTCCTCTTTATAGTATAAGTAGATTTATTTTTGAGCAATTGCTATAAGTAGTACTTCATTCGAATGCTATTTATATCAAGCAAGACGGCTTATACAAAACCGTTAACAATTTACGAGTTCTATAACAACACACTAATTACTATTTTTACCCGTTTTCGAAATCTTGGGAAATTAAACAACCTTCACAAAATTTAAACCAACATTTATGTCAACAGAGTTTCAATAGTTGTTTTATATAAAATTTACACTCTCACTATCATTATGACTATCGGAAACAAAACTTTGAAGATTGTATGAAACTAAATAACCAACTCAAAGGCGGAAAGCACGCGGACATGTTATTACGCGGCCGGGAACTTTAAATGTGGCGGGCGTTTATGAAACTGTCATCCAGTAGCAAAGTTTTGTTAATCAGAGTGTTAGCGAGGCGTCGGGCAGCTAGTTGGAAAGCGTCCGCCAGTTTAACCCTGCGGGTGGACTGCCTGAAAATATTCTGGTTATTAAATTTACATAGGTTAATTGAGCGTTAAGGTGTTAAACCGTCATTGGGACTGAACAATAGTCAGTAAAAGCACACAATTCGGTCGCTTAGGCCCCTCACGACAAACTAACTAAAGTTTGTTAGTGTCTCCTATTTAAAACATATTTAAAGTGACAACTTAAGTTTGCCTCTACATAACTTATTTTCCTAAACAGTCCTGCAGCAAAGACCGCCTATAATATTTTTCACGCAGGATGGATACGATTTGAATTTTTCCATTTGTATGCATAGGTACACTATAATTTGGTGCTTAGTATTATTATAAAAGATACTTTTAAATTAAAATATTTTTGCAAGGTTTATGTATTAAGATTTATATATATGAAAACGTAGATTTTTGGTTAATGAACTTCCTTAAGTGAACTTGTGAAGTTATTCTTACCATAAATTATATTCTTACTTCGATGGCGTAGTGTGTTGTCCGGTATAAAGAGAAGGATATTATTATTCACCACGTTTTCGAGCTGCCATCCATACATTTGGCATAGCTCTGACTTTCGCATAGCGAGTCCATACCAGCATGTAAATATTACTTTTAAAATCTAACAGTGGTTAGTACCAATGTTAGAAAGAAGTCTACTAAACTATCAATATAACTTATGTTAGGAAAATTCGATACTTTCTAGGATGAAATGCTAGGGATTTGCTCTCTATGTTTTTGTATCGATATTTCAGTATACTCGTATTAGGAATTAAGGATTTTGTAGGAATTATTAGAACTAAATACTGAGGAATATATTTGAGATAATATTTCGACGACTTTACAAACAAACGATATAAAAATTAAACCACGTTCAAATATTGGCATAAAGGAATGATCTTATTTTTACAAAATTAACATTTATTGGTACAGTGAATTTACCTTATTGTTATAATCGTATTTAAAATTGAAGTTTGTTTATATCACTTAGGATAAATTAAGTTAAGTAGCAATCAGAAACAGTAGTCTAATTTGAAAAGAATTTGAAATGTGAAACAAAGCAATTGGTAATAAGATAGATAGATATCGTCGTAGTCATGGTCTTCATTACTGAAAGTCCTTGATAGATCTCGCAATCTGGCTCCATTTCTCCCTATGTTCGTAAGTTGTACCAGGGAGAGCCCAATACGTGTGATCACAAGTGATCAGCCTCGGGGTCTTTTTCCTTCGACCTTACCCACCACAGTTAATTTGTCGAGATCGTCTGTTTGATGACGAGCGATTTGACTTAAATAAAATACCCAAAAATAAGCTGGAACCAAATCTTTGAGAGCCTTTTTTAACGAGGTAGAATGCCGTTGCGCACCATACCAGCCGATGGCTTGTCGACAGCAGGCGTCTGTGCCTGCCTTTTGCCGCCCAACCGTTTGCGTTGGAGATGCTCCTTCTTCGCCGCCATCTTTTGCGTAATAACATTCTCGCAGAGGGAGTATCATTCCCATTTCCTTTTACTAGCCAGCATCTTACTAACGATGACTGGCAGTGAGAGATCACCTCTGCCCAACGCCACGCGAAGCTTGCGAGCGACGTTGAGATCGTCAGGCCGAGAACTCCAATACCGTGTGCTCGACCGCATCGTCGGGAGCGTCGCAGTGTTAATGCTGCGGCGTTTCCTTTCGAGAGGCGTCATGTTTGGTTAGTACCTGCACCATGCGCTTGGAGAGGCCGCAATGCCGCCGACCAACTCACTCCTCTAAATCGTTTATAGCCTAGTTTTTATGCGGCTGATCGAGTATAGATTGATGTGTTTCGGTAAGATGGCGGCCTGGCGGGAGTGTCTTTTCCCCTTAGAAGGTTAGATATTCCGACTTGATAATTCTGAATCGAGGCATTTGTTACATAATCGGGGTACATTCGTCGCGTTCGCGACTCGTCGACTTTGGTAAGGCGAGCACGGCACCACGCTGTGTGTTTGTCTCGCAAAAACTCAAAAACGGCGAGGCCGATTCTTACGACATTTTCTGTGTATGTTTGAACCTATCCAAGGAAGGTTTAAACGTACAGTTGGACCCGGTAGGTGGCGCTGGAATCGGGCAGGACAACGTCTGCCGGACCCACTATTGAATAAAGATTTTTGAGCTTGAGTAAGCACGCTGGATGCTGTCAAAACCCGAGCTAGGCAGAGCATTGGCGCCATTTGGGTATAAATAGTGGATGAGTGGCAACATTATTGCCCAACGTATCCGTCAGCACACTATCTGCGTTTAATGTAGAGAAATCAAGTTATAAGCAAATGAAAAAACATTTTGCCTAGAAATCACGATTTTCTGAGTAAGAAATTCATTCAGTTGAGACAACAGCTTTTATCACCTCATTTGGTAGTAAGTCTTACTAAGTCTACATATCGTCCAGTTACTGGCTGCAAAGTATTCACTTTATTCAGGTAAAATAAACGAAAACTTTCTTGTAAAAGTGCATAAATTATGAGACCCTTCTCATGAATGTATGGCGAGCGGTACACAACACGATCCGCGCGGCCGTAGTGGTCAGCCCGTCTGTCACACCCTCGTAGCAAAAACCGTAGCTTCTACGAGTATATCTTTAAGCCTACAGCTATTCAAATGAAATAATTTTGCTTCCATTTGGCTATTTGGTTACTGGAGTAAAGCAGCATATGGCGTATGCTACACGTCCATTATTTATCACGATATTTGGATCACGCACGACCCAGGATCGCGATATTTATTGATCATGTAGTAATATGATATTGTTGGATCGCGATACGGATCACAGTATTTCTAGATTTTTAGAAATCTAACTCCGTGATATACATCGTGATAATTATTGATCGTGTAGCAATATTTATCACATCAGTGCACCGACTTCGAAAAAGAGGAGTTTCTATGTTCGACTGTATCTATTTCTTATGTATGTTCTCCGATCACTTCACCATTTGTGGGCCGATTTTGAAAATTATTTTAATGATCGAGGGAGTATACTCCGTGATTGGACTCATTATCATCAAGACATGATCTGATGATGGGATCCCAGGTAAATCGAGGGAAACCCTTTTTCATAGGCACGTCCAACGTGTTTCATGTGTTTTCTGAAGATATTCAAGTATTTCCATCTGGGTAGTCATCATAATATCATGTTACTGGGCTGATGATGGAATGTTTCTGGTAGATGTTGTTTAGAGTGAAAGACGTTTTACTTTAACTTATTCTGATGTTTGCCTCGGCTCAAATTCTAAAACGTATGTATTTTTACTAAAAAAGATTGAAATTTTTTTAACAAAAAAAACCGACTTTAATATTCTTGATGTATATTTCGGAAGTCAGATAATATAGTGTTTTCTCTGGGTGAAATTGACTGTCACATAACTATCTTATTTTGCTAAAAAAGGAGTAATTAATCCTAGATTTTCGAAAAAGGCATCGGATATTCGAGCATAATATTCATGATAGACCGCTCACAATTGCTAATTACAATCGATACACAGGCCTCAGTTATGTCTTTTTCATCAATTTTTCGTTTAAATCTACTATGGCTAAACCTTGGCTAGACGACCATACAGAGATTTGAATAAATACTGACGCAATGTGTATTGAAAGTGTAGGGTCGTCTAAAATCCATCAATAAATATTTAAATGGATTTGTAAGTTTATCATAATAAACATCTATTATAGCAGAGGTCAAGCATTCGCCCATGGGGTATTGTGTACTGTGCATTCGCCTATGGCCAATTTATCTTATCCTCCAACCTTATCTTAGCTTAGAAAGCTCCTAAGACGTATGCTGTCACTTTTTGTCTTTAATGAAACAATGCCACAGCATGTCATCTACGAGTAGGTTATACTAAGCTAAGACAAGAGGTTGGTAAAATTGGTCATTATAGTCACATATACATCAATGTATTGTTGGCCAATTATGAATATCACACTTTTTTCTTAATAAAAAATATAATCTATCCATCCCGGTATTTTCCATTCGTAAGTTGTCAAATATAATTATAAACTGAATCAAATAATAATTGTTAACTTTATGACTGTTAGTTGTTAATGAGAAGAATAGGATTTATTAATAAATTTAAAGTCACTATCAAGGGTGCACTTATGAAAAAAGCATATTATAAAGTGTCTGATTATATGACAGATAAAACTGCTTGGGATTGACAAAAAATGTGATAATTGACGTTCAAAGGGTGTTAACACTTTGTGATAATGGGATAAATTTCATTCGAGTAACTGTTCCACTCACACCGACAGGCATTTCTATATTATTAAAAAAAATGTTTGTGAAATATAATATTGTAATGTTCGCATTTTAAAAGAGGAGACAAAAAAAATACAAGACCTTCCGAGTTTCTTGCCTGTTCTTCTCGAGAAGGCTCTCCCAATTTCCGAACAGGTGTAGAGTCAATTTTTTTTTTCATTTGACTTGTATTTGGACACATCTTAATAATGGTTGGGGTGTGTGTACATACAAGGATTAAATAATTTAGTTAATTAGATTCTTGGTTGAAGATTTTTATGTTTTTTTTTGACGTCAATAAGTGCCTGTAAAGGTCTATATTGAATAAAGATTTTTGAGTTTTTGAGTTTTAATAAATCAGTTATCTTTTCTCATGTAAATACTTATTATATCATGTAATATCATCATCGTCATTATTATTTACTCATGTATTAAGTTTTTATTTATTTTTCTCAACCATTTTAACAATGTTCATGCAGTATCGCCAAACTGAATACTAACAGTTTATTGGCGATTATGACGCTCTTAGGCACATATTAATATTCTAGAATTCCTTTTTACTTTAATTTTAGAATTTTACCTTATCAATTTCTTCCAATAGTACCTACAGCATTTGATATTTTTTAAAAATTCTTTTATCTTTATTGCTACATAGTTAAATATAAAGTTTAGTACTTACTTATAGCATGACCACCAAAACACGATATGATAAAGCGATTTATTGCGGTGAATTGTCAAGATACAATACATTTTTATTGTAATTTGTCAGTTCACCGCTTTATCATATCGTATTTTGGTGATCATGCTACGGAGACAGAATCTTTGCAGTCCAAAACATTAACATATTCGGTATATAAGTTCACATTCAGATTGCCAGTAAACGCGCTTCGTTACACATCTCATAAACACATAATACTCCTAGTAACTGGAAAAGATTTATATTTTTGTTTGTAATAAATTAACTCAAAAATTACTGGATCAATTTCAGAACTTGTATCACTAATAGAATGCTACATTATCACTGAGTAACATAGGCTATTAGATTATTGTTCCTTTCGGAGAATATAGAATTCCCACGGGAAAAACCAAAATAATGCGGGTGGAACTATAAAAGGCTTTGGTGGCTGACTGAGGTATCAACGTAGAGCCCTATATAACTACTGGAGGTAAAAGTATGAAATTCGGTACAGGGATTCGTTGGCTTATGTAAACGCCCACTTAGGAAGGATTTTTCAAAATTCCCACAGGAAGCTGAGAAGCTCTAATGACATTCTTTCCGGCTTATCAATCAATCACAAAGAAAAACCCATCACGAGTTTGACTGTCATTGCAGCATCAATATCAGACTAAAGTGTCGTTCAAAACCTGTGATGGATGCACTTTGACTGTTAAAATTAAAAGAGGTGATACAGCCAGTGAAGAGGCCCATTACATGTTTCATTTGTGTTTTACCAGTTTTGTACACATTTGTTTTTTACCAGTTTTGTACAGTCTTAAACCATCCATTGCAAATAAATACAGCAATTAGGTACAGTAGGTAAGCTCCTTGTCAAGCTATACTGTTTGACCTTTGGACAGTTCTTATGTCGCTCGTAATAGTGGCGTGTTTCGTAGTGTAAATGTATAGATTAAATGGGAGCTTACTGTACGAAGGTCAATGTCGTGGCAGCAAATTCGACGATATACATTCTTGTCATCACACAGTCACAGTCAGTCCACTAGCGCCGCCATTCGTTTTTTATTAATTATGATGAATTAAAGACGTTTCTACAAAAAGTAGCACAGTCACGAAATCAATATTCAGACATAGATTGAAAGCATAGGAATAATCATAATCAGAATTATTGCTAAAAGTGGCCACTTTACGCAATAATTCGGATTATGATTATTCCTATACATTTAATCTATGCCTGCCTATATATAGCCTAAAAAATCTAAAATATCTGTATTGAGTACTTGACTAATCTATTTTTTGTAGAAACGTCTTTATTATAATTAATAAAAAACGAATGGCGGCGCTAGTAGTAGGTACTGTGGCCCCTTAAGTCAGTATTTGGTAGATCATCAAACCAATTATAATTTACAGCAAATGAAGTTACCCTTTTGTTAACCTAGCATGTGACTTTCAATTTACCATACCTACTATCCGTTCCATAAGTGTGCATCCCATATAAGTTTAATTGCATTTTATTTATATTCAGATTTTGTGATAAACTGCTTTTGCCCGCGACTACGTCCGCGTGGGAGTCCTTTTTTATCGATTCCCTTTACAATCTATTTACACCCTTAAGAGGACTCTGAAGTGCCAATAGGCTAGATGACTAAAAAAAATTTTTTGTTTAATAGAACCACATTCATATAATAAACAGAAAGAAAAATCGGTTTTCGAATAACTATAAAAACAACCGAGATATAAGGTATTAAAGATTTATCTCCATCTCTTTCTAGCAATACGGCAATTTACAAGGAGTTTATATAGCCGTACTCAACAATGACGTCACGGTTGATGTCGGATCTCTCTGTCGAATCGCCTTCAAATTAACAACTTCAAATGCTTGTATCTAATGTATTTCTAAGCCGATTTTAATTCTAATTTCACAGGACTGCACCTTTTTCCACGGTATTTTAATATTTAATGACGAGACGTAAAAATTAGAATTCAGTCATCATCCCAATTCATAGCTCGAGGATGCACTTTCTAAAATGCAGTTTGTTGCGCACCGCTTAGAGTTGAAAGTCCGATGCAAGTGCCTACAATTCAGTATAATTTAGTCAAAAAAGATTAAAATGCTCGAGGTAGTTTTAAAGTCTAAAATATGGATGTTTAGATGCTAATAATTTATATTATGAACAATATAACTTCAAAATCACAACGTACAAACCTCGATCTTAATTATATCTACAACATTTCCAAAAATTATAAAAATTGGACTATGTAAACAGGGAGAAAAGCGTTATCGCTTTTTGTATGAAAATTAACAGCTTCACAATCCTCTTAAGGTATGATTTCGGGGATAAAAACTATTCTTTATCCTTCCCCACAACTCAAACTATCTCCATACCAAATTTCATCTAAATCGGTTCAGCGGTTATTGATTCCCCATACAAACTTCCACCCCCCTTTCCTCCCCTTCAGGAGTGATTTCTGCGACAAAAGTTATCCAATGTCCTTTCCTGGGACTCAAACTATGTCTTTACCCATCTAAATCGGTTCAGTAGTTTAGGCGTGATAGCGTAACACACAGACAGACAGAGTTACTTTCGCATTTATAATATTAGTAAAGATTTCACAATGTTCCACAAATATCCTTTCCCAAACAAAACATACGCTCGCAGTGGGTAGTCATTTATAGTACAAATTTTGACTCGACGTTGGTCATACAAGGCTTAAATTAAACTGTATACATAATAACAGTTTCCAATTAATACGTCCAAAATAAAGGTACTGATCGAGCCGAATAAACAATTTATTGAGCGCAATAATGAAACAACGCAACGGGGGAGGGGTGAAACAGGAAAAGTGACAGATATTCATTAATCAACTCTGACTGATAAACTACTGTTTACTCGACATAGGAACTTGGTGGCGATGCTGTGATTCGGAACATACGATCAAGATCAGTCACAGGGCCCACTGTTTTACAGTGGGCCCTGTGACTGATCTCTCTCCGGTCGTGTTTACTTAATCCATTTTCCACGGAAATATTGAATATATCCATAAATGGAATTAAAGTATTTTGTTGATTTACATAATTAAAAACTGATAGGCATTTAAATAAAAAGTAAACATCTTGCATTTAATCACAATGACTAAACACATTTTCGAATCTGCGCGGGTGGTTTATTGTTAGGTTTACGAGTAATCCTATCCTCTTAAATAATGTACCAGATAATTGACAATAATTATGTGTACCTACACAACAACCTACCGTGGTACGCTTTCCCACAATGCAGTTGCAATCGTACTTTTGAATAACTGATATTCTTTCTTTATTATTATCTATCTATATAAATAAAAATCAATGTATTACTATGTTTGTTTGTCCTCTGTACGGTCCTTAACCGTACATTATAAATACTTAGCAATTAGGTAAAGGTTGCGTCAGCGAATTCGGTCGCTGCGCCGGCGCCACGTGCTTGATACACGTGACGTACCTACTTATTGTTATTTAAGTCAGTATTTGGCCGATCACCAAACCAATCGTGCATAATACCATACCACATTTTACCATACCATTTTAACCATCGTTTTACCATTTCCTTACCATAGTTAATTTAGTGTATATTTTATAAACTTACCTAGTTAAAAGTATTAGTGTAATTGTAGCAATAAATAACTTACTATTTGTTAACCTTACGCGTGACTTTCAATCTACCATCCTTTTCTATAAGTGTACATCCCGTACATTTTAGTGGTCCTTCGAGCTAAGAAGGAACTCATCGCGAGTGTTAAACAGTGACTCTGTGAAGTACCAGTGAGAGTTAGTGAGAAGATCTGTTTTTGGCGATAAGTTCCTGAACTGAACCAGTCACGTGGAATAGCAGTCCAGTACAAACCTTTGTTGTGGATTTGAGCCTTGCAAAAGGTTCCTCACTTCAGCAGCAGTTTCCGAGGATACCAGTCCTGCGCACAACCAGTCCAGGACAACATCAGCCTGAGTGTTCAAGGCTAACCAGGAGTTCATCTCAGCCACTCTCAGCGTAGACGTTGATATCAAGTAAGATCTTTCCTTTTTAATTGACTAATCGTTTCCAGTAACCATGGAAGGTTTGTTGGAGACTCAAAACCAGATCATGGCGGGCATGGACAAACTTGTTCAAAATTTTAAGAAAGATAGTCGTGAGCGCAAAACACCAGACTACATTAAGAGGAGGTTGGACATGCTAGATTCATACTGGCAAGAATTTTATAACAATCACCTGCAATTGTGTAGTAGCGGAGATCAAAATAATGCTTATTTTACAGGCGGTGAATATGATCGTACTAAAGATTTCTATAACCAGGCTAGGCAAATGCTTCTTAGTTACCAACAAGAGGGCAGCAGACCAAGTACCCCTTTACTTAAACCAGCGACCCCATTACCAACAAACCAGCAATTCACAATTACTCCACCGGTCGCTCCACCAAAGACGTCGGCAGGCACCAGCACTAAGTTAGATGATATGATGAGAAAGCAAACCAGCAACTTTAAGGCTTTCTCACGTACCATAGCAAATATTGACGTTGATAGGCTTATGGATAAATGGGAGTTCGATGACGCGTTAGCTATGCTGCAATCTAGGTGGACAATAATAGATTCGCTGCACTGGGAAATTGACAGTGAGCTGAATGGTGACTACCCAACATATGAGGCTGAGTACGTGAAGTACGAGCAAGCGTATACCAGCACGAAAAAGGCAATCAATACGAAAATGTGGTCAGTTTCGCATCGAGAGAAGTCCACACCCCAAATGGACATACCAGTTTTTAATGGCAACTACCAGCAGTGGGCTTCGTTTAAAGACCTTTTTCAGGAGGCTATACATAGAAATCCGTCGTTATCTAATGCGCAAAAGCTTCAATTCCTTAAAAGTAAATTAAGGGGTGAAGCTGAAAAACTTATCCAGCACTTAAATATCAGCTCGGATAACTACCAAATTTCTTGGGATATTTTAAACCATAGGTATAATAATAAAAAATTGATTTTCACGTCCCATATAAACAATCTTTTGAGCGTACCAAATATGCAGTCTCAAAGTTCTACCATGATTAAGAGGTTGCATGATACTACCAATGAGTGTTTACACGCCATTGAAAAATTAGGGGTCAATATTTCCACTTGGGACCCGCTTATTGTTCATCTCTTGTCGCAGAAACTCGATGATGAGTCGCATAACGAATATATTCAAACATTAAAAAACCCAAGGGATCTACCAACCATTCCAGAATTTCTTTCCTTCTTGGAAACAAAATTTACGTCCCTAGAATCGTTTCGCCGTAAAAATGAGCAATACAAATCCACCAACCAAGACGATACTCATTTTAAAAAGAATTACCAACCCCATCAATTTAACCACCAGTTTAAAAAACCTATAGCTAAACCATCAACATCATTCAAAACATTTCACATAGAAAATCCTTGATGCCCACATTGCAACGAAAAACATGCGGTGTTTTATTGCAAGACATTCCGTGAAGCGAAGCCAGAAATAAAACAAAAAACTATTACTAAATTTAATTTATGCAACAATTGCTTAATTGATCACCACGGAAAAGACTGCTTGTCTAGCAAAACGTGTCGCTTCTGCAATCGGAAACATAATACTCTCATTCATGACATGTTCGCAAGGTCGGGGGATAATTCAATGTCAAGTACATCGCTACCTACTCGTACAAATAACCAAAAATCATGTCACGTGTCGAACGAAATGATGGGAGAAACTTTGTTAGCCACTGCAATGATCGATGTTCAAGCAGCAGACGGGTCACTCTTCACCATGAGGGCGCTAATTGACCAGGGTTCCCAAACATCGTTAATAACAGAAAATGCCGCGCAGCAGCTAGGGATACCGCGCAAACGTTGTAAAGGGATGATTTTTGGAGTGGGGACCAAAGAGAGCAATTGTAAAGGAGTCATTAAAATCCAAATATCTTCACTACATAACGATTTTAGTATGAAAACCGATGCCTATATTATGAAAAATTTAATAAATAAATTACCAAACCAGTCCTTTGAAAAACCATCATGGCAGTACTTAGACAACATTTCCCTTGCCGACCCCGAATTCTATCGTAGTAGGGAAATCGACATTTTATTGGGGGCTGACGTCTATTCCTCAATTATAATGAATGGCATCATCAAAATTGGCTCGTCATCACCAGTGGCACAGGAGACACTATTAGGGTGGATCTTGTGTGGTAACACTCACCAGACATTTCAATGTAACGTAGTTATTAACCAGATCGACGAGTTGCAGAAATTTTGGGAGGTCGAAGATATTACCCAACCAACCAGCATGAATGAGTCAGATGACCATTGCATTAAATATTACCACGAGACTACCATCAGGGATTCTGAGGGAACATATCATGTGAAACTCCCCTTCAAATCCAATTTTGAAAATAATCTCGGCAAGTCAAAACCAATGGCCATTGCACAGTTTCGGCAATTAGAAAGAAAATTTTCAAAAAATAAACAAATCGCAAAAGATTACGCTTTATTTATTAATGAATATCGCGATCTAGGTCACATGATTCCGGCGCCCACTGCTCGTAACGAGACACTGCAATGTTATTTACCACATCATTGTGTACTGCGTTCTGAATCAACAACCACTGCACTTAGAGTCGTCTTTAACGCGTCCGCCAAAACATCAACAGGCTACAGTTTAAACGACCTTATGGGAATAGGCCCTAACTTACAACAGGACCTACAGTCCTTAATCTTGAAATGGCGTCAATATAAATATGCTTTTACCGCTGACATCGAGAAAATGTTTCGGCAGATTATAGTTTAGGAGAGCGATCAAAAATACCAGAAGATCATCTGGCGGGACGTACTGGACGGCATAGGGGCACTTCAGGAATACCAGCTTACCACGGTCACCTACGGTACGCGTGCGGCGCCCTTCTTAGCAATGATGACGCTAAGACAATTGGCGGCCGACGAACTTTCGAACTATCCGACATCCGAAGCTCCCAAGGTCATTGCTGAGTCATTTTTTATGGACGATCTATTACATGGCTCTCACGACATACCAGAAGGGAAAGCGTTACAGTCGGATCTTTTAAAACTATTAAAATCTGGAGGCTTCAATTTACGCAAATGGAAGTCGAACGCACAAGAATTGATACCTGACCATGAAGAAAACCAGGAGCACTTTGTCTTTAAGCAGCAAGAGCATACCAAAACCCTGGGCCTTCGTTGGAATCCAGCTGAAGATTATTTCTCATTTAAACATGAGATCGAGTCCACTTCTGCCAATAACACAAAAAGAAGTCTTTTATCGGACATTTCCAAAATTTTTGATCCTTTGGGCTGGTTATCACCATTTACCACAAAATTAAAAATCTTGTTTCAATCTGTTTGGCAATATAATATGAACTGGGATGATGAAGTACCAAATCATATCCGTAAAGATTGGGAAAAAATAAGGGCAGATTTGCACAAAATAAACCAGTTACAAATACCAAGATGGCTCGGCATTCAAAAGGATACCATTATAGAGTTGCACGGGTTCTGCGATGCTTCTGCAAAAGCATACGCATCAGTTATCTACTGTAAGATAAATAAAGGCAAAACCACATCGGTAGTATTAGTCGTAGGTAAGGCTAGATTAGTACCATCGAGTAGACATATCACATTACCAAAATTAGAACTTTGCGGCGCTCATTTATTAATTAAACTAATGAAAAAGGTTAAACAAAACTTACCAGATTATGAAACCAGACTGTATGGGTGGACTGACTCTAAGGTTGTCCTTGGGTGGATCCATGGTGAAACAAGCCGCTGGAAACCATTTGTTGCGAACAGAGTACGAGATATTACAGATTTTATGCCACCTACCTGTTGGCGTTATGTAAAATCTGAGGAAAATCCTGCAGATTGTGCCAGTCGCGGCCTCACTGCCACACAATTGAACCATCATCCCTTATGGTGGCAGGGACCAAACTGGCTATCCTCATATAACACCAATACTAATCAGGAATCGAACCAGTTATATACCACGGACCTAGAAATAAAACAATGCCATGTAAATAATAACATTAATTTAATAACTAGATCGCAATCTAATTGTAATATTATACATGATTTACTTACCAAACACAGTACATTCACTCGAGCCGTTCGTATTCTTGCATGGGTAATGCGATTGCGCAATCACAACAAAAAATCATATTTAAGAGTAGACGAATTAAATTATGCTAGAAATAAAATTATTAAACATGTTCAAGAAAAAGAGTTCAAGGAGTGTATATTAAGGTTGAAAAATAATAATACTTACCACAGAGATAGTCACTTACACCAATTACATCCCTTTCTCGATGAAAACGGACTGCTCAGAGTCGGGGGCCGCCTTGAAAATGCGTACATTCCTGAAGCCATGAAACATCCAATTATAATACCACATCACCACAGATTAACCGAATTATTAATAAACCAGGCTCATACTCAATGTCTTCACGGGGGAGCTAGGTTGACATTATCTCTGTTACGACAAAAATATTGGATTATTGGTGGGACTCGCGCCACAAAAAAGCAGATTCGTTTATGTGTGATATGCAGAAAAAATAGTCCCGATAAAAACCAACAATTAATGGGAGATTTACCAGCAGCTAGAAGTAATCCATCAAGACCATTCCACAATATTGGTGTCGACTTTACCGGTAGTGTTTTAATAAAGGCGAATAAGGGTCGTGGAAATAAAACCACCAAAGGGTACGTGGCAGTTTTTATTTGTATGGCAACCAAGGCCGTACACTTAGAACTTGTATCTGACCTGAGCACTTCCTCTTTTCTTGCTGCATTGCGAAGGATGATTGCTAGAAGAGGCACCCCAGGCAACATTTATTCGGATAACGGAACCAATTTCGTTGGTGCGAGCAGAGTATTAAACCAGGAGTTCGAGAAATTGAAATCGACCTTTAATGAAGAGTTCATGACAGAAGTTTCAGAGATGGGTATCAACTGGCACTTCAACGCACCATCGTGGCCGACAGCCGGAGGTCTATGGGAAGCGGCCGTCAAGAGTCTCAAGTACCACTTAAAAAGAGTTGTTGGTGAGCAAAGACTCTTTCGAGGAATTTACCACCATCCTCACACAAATAGAGGCATGCTTAAACACCCGACCCCTCTGCCCTATGACTGAAGACCCCGAAGATTTGAATTACCTTACCCCATCTCATTTTTTGTCAGGCGGACCTACTTTAACCATATATGAAACCGAAAGAGACGAGAGAACCAGATGGCAATTAACACAAAAAATCTTCAGCGATAT
This sequence comes from Schoenobius gigantellus, assembly GCA_963935595.1. Taxonomy (NCBI): domain Eukaryota; kingdom Metazoa; phylum Arthropoda; class Insecta; order Lepidoptera; family Crambidae; genus Schoenobius; species Schoenobius gigantellus. Next base: position 38,098,097 of record OZ012541.1, on the reverse strand, counting down.
CTGGAAACGCTGGCAAGAAGAATATCTCACCCAGCTCTCAGTTCGATCAAGATGGCGTGAACCAAAAGAAAATATTAAAGTCAATGACGTTGTTATAATTCATGACAGCATTTTGCCAGCGGGCAAGTGGGCCCTAGGTAGAGTGGTCGAGCTTCACACCGGCAATGATGGTTACGTAAGAGTAGTTACCCTTAAAACCAAAAATGGTACTATGAAGCGACCCATCACAAAGCTCTCAATTTTACCAGTCAGTAACAACCAGGACCAGATGACACCACATCAGCAACCAAGAAGCTCGATGACGAAAATTAAAACCAATTCATTCATAAGTTATTTTACATTGTTATTTGTGTTATTGTTTACGTTTATATTTACACCAGTCACCGCTACATACCACATTCAACCCTTGGGTAATAACCAAAGTATGTTCTATCTAGACAAGATATCTACTATGTATTTAATTCGCGATGAGTGGAATCTTATCGTATACTACGACCTAAATCCATACTGGCAAGGTACAGAATTGCTTAACAAATACATAGATCACCTTAGAATTATGTGTTCAGGTTTCAAAACAAAAACACAATGCGACATCATTTTATTACAATTGGGTCAAGTGTATAAAGAATACAATTACTACAATGAAATGTTGCTTGGACAGCAGACACCTCACAGCCGTCAGCGCCGAGGACTTATTAATGGCATTGGCTCTATTGCTCATAGTTTATTTGGAATCTTGGATGAAGATTTTGCTCAAAAATATACTAAAGATATAAACCTAATCCGCATGAATGAAAAACACCTTGAAAATCTGTGGCGAAACCAAACCTCGGTGATAGAAGCTGAGTATAATTTATTGAAGAGAGCCGAAAAGGCAATGGACCAGCAATATAAAACATTTAACCAACATTTAATTAGTTTAGAAAAAGCCGCAAATGGATTGCAAACAGAAATAAAGTTCGCAGTCAATATGAATGAGTTTGCATTGTCAGCGATTATTGCCCAAAATATCTTGAATAATTTAAGATATATTCAAGATACGTTACTTGATACTATTACCAATATTTACTATGGGAATTTTAACATCCATTTAATAAAACCAGAACAACTCATTCAAGAATTACATCTCATCGCTGGACACATATCGAAAGAGTTATCCTTACCAGTAGATAACATACAACAACAGTTACCTAAGATTTACCATTTATTGAAGGTCAGAGCAAGAATTACCAAAGAATATTTATTATTTGAGATAAAGATCCCGCTGGTTAGTAGAGACTTGTATGATATATACAAAATTATACCAATTCCTAAAAAGAGCGACGATCACATGGTCACCCTTTTGCCTATTGCCAGCCATGTAGCTATCAATTTACAAAAAGATTTATATTTGCCTATGTCTGCAACCAGCCTGCAAGGTTGTACTATGTTCAACACAGAAGTACATTTATGCCCATTGACCTCACCTTTATATCAATTTAAGTCAGATCAAAGCCTGTGTGAAAAAGATGTGACCAGTAATTACTGTAAAACTGAAGTTGCGCCTTGCAATCATTTATGGACACAATTACAGAAGATCAACTCATACTTATACACCTGTTGCAGTCAATGTACTGTAAGAATTATTTGCGGCGATATGATTGCGAGTGAGCTACTTAGTAATGTCGGTGTGATTATTCTCGAAGAAGACTGCACTGTCAAGGGTGATTCATTTACCATAGAATCACATAAGCAGTTAACGAACGCCATCGACGTCCATCCTAATATTATGACATATACCATTCCACCGATCAACAATATTATTAATGTGTCCATGCCCATTGTGCCGAATAGTACAATAGATTTTGAAACCAGAGGTCTACAGAAAGATCTGAGAGTTCTCGGAAATAAAATTAAAGCCGGCTTTTGACTGTGGGATATAATGTAATATATATTACATTTTGAGATATAATATTTTATCGCTTGCCATACTTTTTTACGAGACCGTTCTCACTGTGCTATAATATATATTACACCCCAAACTGTAAATATTTTTTCGCCCGACCGAGCTATATTTGAAGGCGATATATTTTACCTCACGTTCCCGCATACCACACCTCTGCCCCTGCCTCGCCTTCATTTCGAATCGTGACGGTCATGCGCACATACTTACATACTCGTAGCTGTCCGCGTGTTATGATTTTTGGGTATTTTGGTTCGCAATCTTTTCTTTACGTATTTACCACGTATTTACCTATTTACGTATTTATCCCTATAATGGAACATTTTATAGAAAATGTTAGGAAATATCCTTGTTTACGACTAATCTTGAAGAGTATAAAATGAATGAAATTAAGGATGCTACATGGAGAAATTCACTATAATCTTTTCTTAAGGCCTTACTAATAACCATTTCATACGCCTGATTTGGTTAAACAGTGTTTTGTCACGTTCACTCGAATGACATTTCAAATTCGAACAAAAGAAACAAAACACTACTTAACTATACAAGGTTTATACAATGGTTATTAGTAAGGCCTTTAGTCTATTAAGATTCGATATCCAGAATCGACGTTTATTGTATTTTTTCTAAATAATGAGATATGTAAATCGAATACTGCATCATCTTCGTCTGATAAACTATCGAAAGTACCTAGCAAAACAATTTCCATATTATCCATTTAATAACGAGAGGTCAGCCGTTTCAATAAAAGACGTTATGATGTAAGGATCATAGAAGCTGAACTATTCTAAAAAATATATCTGATAGTGAGAACAGCAAACCCGGGATGTAATATATAGCTGAACATGTAATATATATTACATCCTATAGTCAAAAGCCGGCTTAATGCGATGAAATCTCAAGAAGGTGTAGCAGATATAATTTCATACCACGACGTACACCACTACGTAGTAATATACATCCTAGTGGCAGCTGCCGCGGCGTGCGGGCTGGCGTGGGCGTGGCGCCGCCTGCGCGCCTCCAGGCGTGCGCGGCGCGCGCGCGCCTCCTCGCGCGGCGACATCGACGCTACGTATAGTGCAAGTGTTCAGTGTGTCAGTGTTAAAGAGCGATTTCCTAATAGTGGTCAGTGCAATAATGTTAGTGTTCAAGGGCCTAGTGTAAGTGAAATAATTCCTGAAAGGCCCAGTGTTAGTGAAATTAGGTCCAAGGGACCTAGTGGTGATAAAAAACAAGATTCACGCTATGCGCGGGTCGGAAGGTCACTGCCGCCAGTGCCCAATTTTCGTGCTCATTTCCATAGATCTAGCTAATTTTAATACCATTGTTGAATCACCTTGTAAATCACCCCATCCCTAACTCTTGCACCCATTAAAATTTCTAACCATTACCACATAATAATATAGATCAGTTTTATCAGCCTCATCATTTTTTCTCGCTCGGGAGCATGTACGGTCCTTAACCGTACATTATAAATACTTAGCAATTAGGTAAAGGTTGCGTCAGCGAATTCGGTCGCTGCGCCGGCGCCGCGTGCTTGATACACGTGACGTACCTACTTATTGTTATTTAAGTCAGTATTTGGCCGATCACCAAACCAATCGTGCATAATACCATACCACATTTTACCATACCATTTTAACCATCGTTTTACCATTTCCTTACCATAGTTAATTTAGTGTATATTTTATAAACTTACCTAGTTAAAAGTATTAGTGTAATTGTAGCAATAAATAACTTACTATTTGTTAACCTTACGCGTGACTTTCAATCTACCATCCTTTTCTATAAGTGTACATCCCGTACACCTCTATGCGTTCCATTCATCAGAAACCATTCATCAGATTGTAATGAAACTTTGGTAAGGTGTTATGGGGACACCCGTGAGGGTTCCTAGCAAAAAAAAGGCATTTACGTGGCATTGCAACGCATGCCGGGTACAGCTAGTAATATATAAAGCTCGAACTATGAAGTCAGTTAATATAATCATAATCATAATCATCTATCTATTACTGTTGGGAATCTACCCATCATACGCACGGGAGGAGACGCGCGGGGCGCCGCGCATGGAAGCCGCGCGCGGGCGCAGGACTCGAACCGGTTACCAGCGGGCCAGCTTCACCGAGCGCTCGACCACTCACTCGCCTTGGGACGCCGCGCCGCCGTGCGTAGATCGCGTCGTTTAATTTTATCGGCAATTGCTATGTAATTTATAGACGTGATTTATAAACCAGTTAAAGTTACAGTCCACTTTTATTTAACACCTCGGAGGATCCCGAACAATTACTATGTTTGTTTGTCCTCTATGCGTTCCGAAACCATTCATCAGATTGTAATGAAACTTTGGTAGGGTGTTATGGGGCCACCCGTGAGGGTTCCTAGCAAAAAAAGGCATTTACCGTGGCATTGCAACGCATGCCGGGTACAGCTAGTAATATACACGGTTATTTTTTTATCACCCTGGTTATTTTAAGGGTGGCTTCAGGACACGGTAGAAGAATTATTTAACCATTAATAATAAAATTTACTCACCTGTTTAATTAGATATTTATTATCTAAAATATCCAAAAAATACTGCACTGGTATGGACACTGAGTGAAGTTGTAGGCAAAACATTGAATGAACGCGAACTGGCAACAACGTCGCCGATTCAAAGTCATCACTGAGTTGATCACAATTTCACCTTCCTACTTTACGGGCTTAGGACCGGCAAAACAAAGTTTTTAAAGAAAACAAACAGTACTAAGTAGGTATTACGGTTATGGTAGGTTGTTTTGGTTAAAAAATTGGAATCAACTTTAAATACTTACCTACCTAGGAAACAATTTAAATCAACTTTAGTTCTAATAACAAAAGAGTTCTAAATTTAAAGGAAGTCCTCTAACTCATACATAGTCGTGCACGTTTAAAACTATACATGACCACAACAACATATCACTTTGGTTAGTGTTTAACGTCTCGAAATGCAGTTTTCGCTTCCAAGTCTTATGAGCGCTCCACATTCACGCGAGATTCTCGGAGAGAGTCTCGGCAAGAATCTACGCGAGAAGTACGCGAGAACCTCGGCAAGAACTTCTTGGGTACACACTTCTCGCGAGATTCTCGCGAGAAGGTACAAGGCAGGGTTCGCACAAAATCAGTGATTAAATCAAAATTCTTTATTTTTGTGAAGATAAATGTATTTTTATGAATATCTATTTTCCGAGTAAATCAGATATTTTATATTTCAGTTTCATTTTTGTAATTCTTGATTAAAAAAACTAATTTTCCAGGTTTTTGGTCCCTAGTCTGTTACGTAATTTCGAGTGAACAATGCCAAATGTAAAAAAAAAACTCTCCACTGATGCTGAGGATCGCTCCAAATAGTTGCCTCAGAACTGGGTAAATATTTAATTTTTCCTCTTCCTCTTTCGTTTCCGCAAAATAGTTGCTTACTTATTAAAATTAGTAACGATAAAATCGAAAAAATCAAAAAATCATGATAAATTAGAATTTATTAAATAAATCATGATTAATTGGATTTTATTAAAAAATCATGATTTTTTCCAACCCTGGTACAAGGTTCTCAATATAGTTCTCGCGCCTTTGTCTCGCGCCAAAAAACCGACAAAAGTCGGAGAACTACGCGAGAACATGCGAATCGGATCTACATTCACGCTTCTCGTGTTGTTCTCGCGTTCTCGCGAGATTCTCGCGAGAATGTGGAGCGCTCATTACGTTTGTGGGTTCACTTTCTTACACCAAACACTTAATTTCACTTCACAAGTAAAAGTCTACGGTCTACCGGAGTAAGGTCTGTGTATTCGCTAGATGTGTTAACTTGAAACTAAAATTCCGAATGCACCCGATTGCCGCGCGTCAGGCGCGGGCGCGACATCGCGATACGTTCACACGCGCCGGTGTCAAAGGCGAACTAAAGCCGGCCGGCTCGTGCCGACAAGCGACAGCAAACAACAAAACGCCGCCGCCGACTGTCTCTGTCTTTCACTATTGTAGTGTCTAGTGCAATAATAACTCTTATTTCAAACGAGTTGTAGATTGATCTTGCTTGAAATAATAATGCGACGATGCCGCATTTTCCTAAGCCCGTAGTAGTAAATGCTTTATTCATTCATAATCTTACCTTATCTTGTAGTAAACAAGAACAATGTCTATAATTTAATATTATTGGCGGATAAAATTTAAAAAATATAACCACATGTTTTTTTTATTGATATGAGTCGTCTAGCGTCTACCGAGATGCCTCTAAAATTTTCCAGTATGATAAAAAAATAACCGTGTATAAAGCTCGAACTATGAAATCAGTTAATATAATCATAATCATAAATTTATTGATAATATGAAATATTACAGGTCAAATTGGTATTGTTGTATAAAGAGTGGTCACATGATGTGTGAAAAGGTTCTATAGTTAAATTAATAAATTATTAAAAAATATAAAATTATGTCAAAATACAATACATTTAAATGCATGTCAACACATAATAAATAATGATTATAAATTCATATCACCGAAGAAGAATTCATTTACACTATAGAAATTTTGCTCTATTAGCCAGTCTTTTAACCTTTTTTTTGATTAACGTGTGACTTACGGGTGCTAATCTGTCCGAGTGTCTTAAATTACGTCCATGTATATTTTTATGTGAAATTGACTTTTATTTAAGTAAAAGGATCCTTGTGCCACACCCATTGTTGTCGATAGGGGGTCAGATTTCACTTGACCACCATCAGCAACAACGATTTGTGTTCTGTCTTTTAGTATGTCTGTAAAAAGAGAGTGGGCCCTTCCACATATTCCATAATGTTTCAGTTTAACATCCAGTACATCGTGATCAGCAACATCAAAAGCCTTGGACAAATCGCACAGGAGCACAGCCACATGTAACGACTTCTCACGAGTAGCCATCACACAGCTGATTACATTGCGCACCATAGACGTCACGCATCTGCCTGCCATATATGCATACTGCCGATCCGACAGCGAATCTGTGGATGACAAGTATTTCGTTAGTCAAAAACTTTTGCGACAACTGGAATGATTGAGACAGGTCTATAGCCGTCAATTCTTTCCATTTTACCTTTCCCATTAAAAAGTGGTGAAATCTTACTTAGTTTCAACGACTTAGGGATCGATCCTTCTTTAAGACATAAGTTGTACAGAACTGCTAATACAGGTGACATGGTATAGGCAACAGAATTGGAAGATCCATAGATGTGTCATAGATATCTTTGGTAGGTTTGTTGGGAATACGCTTCGTAATAATATTGAAAACCTCATGACTTGTAAAAGGCTGCAACCACAGGGAGCAGGTCGGGGGCGGGCGAGCAGTCTGGAGAGCAGCACTTGCGGCCGGCACATTCGCGCACGGAGCTCCGCACGCTATCGCAGCATTCACAAACCTTGAATTAATTGCGTCCGTTACATGCTTTTTATTACTGTAGCGAACACCTGTACTATCAACAGCAATGTCCGTCAAACAAATACACGATTTTGTAATCTTTCCTTATTTACTATTTGCCACACAGATTTGCTACAATTATTATTTTTTGTTAACAGATTTGAATAATAGTCTACTATCTCTTAAAAGATTCTCATAGTCTGTTTGCACCTTTAATATCCGGTCAGTAATTGCATTATTTAATGGAAATTTATTACTTAATTCTAACATGTTAAACAATAATGATTTCATATCAATAATTTCTTTCGTAAGCCAAGAATTACATGGCTTACGAAACGTTTTATATTTTAACTTAAAACAAATGTCAATTTTATTCTTAAAAATATTTATCACCCTATGTGCTAAGTCATGACTGGAAGTACTGTTTTTGACTAAGGCCAGTCAATACTATTTATAGCCAATACAAAGTTTTTACAATTTGCTTGAGAGTAGTCTCTAGCAATAGACCGGTGAGAATGTGGTTGGGCCAGCTCGCACAGCAGTTCGACACGCTCGGCCTTATGGTCGCCAATGTTGGTGGTGACGGGCATAGCCACGGCTGAGCCTTTAGCGACATTCATATACACATGATCCAAAGCTGTGGATGAGTGGGCAGTTGTTCTCGTCGGAAAATTGACAATATTACTAAAGTTATACGAAGATAGCACCTCACAAAGATTCTTATTAGCAACATTACTGTTGTCAATGCAGTTAATATTCATATCAGCCATTATGATTATGTCCTGACTATATTCACTAGCGTTTTCGAACAAAACTTCTAAGCGAGTCAAGAAATCATTTACACATACTAAATTAGTTCTATATATACAAATAATAATAACATTATAGTCAATCAAATTAATAGCAGAGATTTCGCAATATAATTCTTCCGACAAACAAGTTAAATCAGATACCTCAACTGCTTTTACGTTATTTTTCACAAACAAACAGGAGCCTCCATGTGCAGCTTCATTGCGACAAAAGGAGGACACTAATATATAATTATTGAGACTAATCGTCTTGAGCTTATCTGCTGTTAGCCAATGTTCTGTGCAAGCGAACACGTCACAGTTTAAATCTGAGAGCAATAACACTTCCAGTTTTTCTGTTTTGTTATTAATTAATTGTACGTATATTGTAGCTGGTAACTTTTCGCTGTCGGAAAATTGGAAAATAATGAAATTCTTTGAATCGTTTATTTAAATGGTGATATTCACGGGTAAGCCCCGGTGAACACCATACAAAATACTTATATAAACTTTAATCACTTCTATTATCGACTATGGCCATGTGTGCTATTTCGACCTAAACGCAGGTCTGCTCAGCAAATTCAATTGTCTTCCGAAAAAATACATTCGATTCGTCTCTAAATTAGGAACGTATGATCATGTCAGCTTCCAGCAGAATTTAAAAAAATGTTACATTTACAGGGGCGAAACGCATAAGGACGTTGACATTGCTTTGTTCCTTTGGTGGCATTATACATCTTTTTACATTAAGGATCACCTTTAGTATTTATTTCGGTAGATATCACGATCGATCCCTCCGTTTTGCCTTTTAAGCTCATCAAATGCCCTTCTTACCATTCGGGAATCATAAACTCGTCTTTTTAGTCCTATCGATTCTTTTCCGCCCTCAGTCTCGGCATAGAGCGGCATTCTAGCAAAACTGGGTTTATAACCAGATAACGGGACACAAAGCTGAAGTTGAGGATTATGCTTAGGAGGATTATGAGGAGTTTATAAAGCTAAATATTAAACATATGTGTTATTAATAATACATGGTATTTACATATAAGATTATATTAATTTATCTTTAATATTTATTTACACGTAAGAAGTAAATAAATATTCTAGATAATATGTGGTATTGAACATAGCGCTGGTGATGCTCGGGGCCGGGGCGGTTTGTATTTAAAAAAACCTTTTTAAATACAAACTTTTAGTACCTACTCGTTAATATAAATCAAACGAGCACAAATTCGATGGGGTTGTAATTTTATTGCGGAGTTCCTATGGCCAACTTCCAGCTCCAGCATTAGATCAGCTCCATGTCATCACAATATTGCATTGTCACGCGATATACTCGCATAGGATAGCGGCACAGAATAAATAATAGGTCCTTACATATGAAATTGGCGTTTTGTATGAGAGGAACATAAAGTCGTTTTTTTAAATATAATATATTTATTCAATCAAAGTATGTACCATTGCTATCTATGCACTTTTGCCATCTCATAGATAGTTCATCGATTCCTTTACTAAAAAACCATTACGGCAGGAATCAATAAATTCTTTGAAGGCGGTTTGGACTGCCCCATCGGAGTTGAATTTTTTCCCTTTCAAGAAGTTATCCAAATTTCGAAAAAATGGTAATCTGTTGGAGCAAGGTCCGGAGAGTACGGTCACAATATACATAGATCGTGTGGTACGGTGGATGTCTTAGACATTCCAATTGAAGCTCCTCTAATTTGGTAGCCGTCTGTTGTGCAGTGTGTGGTCTAGCGTTATCATGAAGCAGCAGTGGCCTAGAGCCATTGACCAGCCTCGGTTGTTTAGCAGCTAGCTTTTCCATCATGGTTTGCAGTTGCTGACAATAGACATCTGCCGTAATCGTCTGGCCAGATTTAAGAAAGCTGTAGTGAACGACACCAGCACTAGTCCACCAAACGCTCACAAGTAACTTTTTTGGAGTCAATTTTCGCTTGGGGCATGGTTTGGCTGGTTCGGCAGGGTTCAGCCATTGCGATGAGCGCTTCCGGTTATTGTACAGGACCCACTTTTCATCACAAGTAATGATTCGATTTAAAATCCCTTCATTATTGTGCCGGTTGAGTAATGCATCGCAGCAGTCAACGCGCGTTTGTTGATTTGCTTCACTCAATTCGTGAGGTACCCACCTTTCAAGCTTTTTCACCTTCCCAATTTGCTTCAAGTGGATTAAAACAGTTTTATCACTAACATCGCAGCCTGAAGCTAACTCGGACGTGGTTTGCGATGGATCCGCTTCCACAATAGCCTTCAATTCTTCGTTATCAACTTTGGTCTCCGGCCGTCCAGGGGGCATGTTCTGCAGGTCGAAATTTCCAGAACGAAAACGTTGGAACCATAAACGCACTGTGTTTTCTTTTGCTGCATCGTCGCCATACACATCATTAATCCTTCGAGCCGTTTCTGCAGCACTGGTGCCATGGTGGAACTCGTACTCGTAAATAACGCGATCTTTCAAGTTTTCCATTTTGTAAACTGAGTGACGCTAAGAAAAAAAACAATTGAGGAAAAAACAAGTGAATTATTCGAAACAAAAATACAAGAGTAAATAGCTGTATAAATTTGAATTTGGAATTCCTAACCATAGAGGAGATATTTGAGATCAAAGTGGCAAGTACGGCAAAACGCCAATTTCATATGTTAAGAACCTAATTGTAATTACTAAAGTACAGAAGGATCACTCTCGAAGAAAAGCCAAGTTTAGGTATGAAAATTTACCTACTCTTACGACCTTTATCTGCACGGGAAATTGAAATTTATTGCATGACACGAGTGTTCCTATTCCGCCACGCGTCGCTATACCGATTTGGCGATAAGAGCGCAGGGTTCCCACTCACCGATATGCAGTTATCGTTACAAAAATGACCTCAATTATTACGTGCGGTGCGACGCGTCCAACGTGCGAGCCGAGCGGCAAGCTTTTGCCACATACCGCCCGGTCGGTCCGCCGGCCAAACGTACCTAAACTGCGGAGTGAAACCCCCTGATAGCGGGAAGCGGGTCAAATTACCTTGCAAGATTTCATTACAGACACCGGGACAGTTAAAAATATTTATTTATTTTATAAGCTTGTAATAAATTACAACCATTTTAGCAAATTTTCCGATTCTTCGCATCCTCGCGCCGCTTCTATACACACCGTTTAACAGCTTTGCTACGGATCTTCGCATCGCTCAGATGCCAAGTACATCTCTGGGGAGAAGGCCTCCATTGTTTCACCATCTTCTTTGCACCGCTCAACTACCCAGTATTGGTATAAATGCACCCTTGATCTCGCTTAAGTTTGTCGCCGTGAATTAAAGAGAATCCAGTCTGATTCATCAATCTTTCTGCAGTGCGGTCAGTTTGAATTTGTCATGGTGAACTTCCAAAGCTTCAGCGGTTTGCGGCAACTGAGGCAGCTACTGAGAAATTTCATTATGTGGTTTTGATTCAAACTTTTACTTTGTTATTATGAGGTTGTTCGAGTAAGGGTTCGCTTCAACAAATAATTTCTATTTAGTTGTCAATAATTTATATAGGAAGGCGTGTCAAATCTGTTTGCACTTTTTCTCGTTTATATGCGCGTTGAACGCTCTAGTCTTTATTTTGAATATACAAAGATTACTAACAAAATAATATCGATCTAAAGCACATATAAAATGAAATTATATAGAACAGTTACGCCCCAGCGATAGGTGGAGTCCATTTCAATTCTAACACTTTTAATACCTTCGATGACTCATGCGAGCATAGGCTGCGGTAACCGCTTACCATTATTTGTATGCCAGCTTAATGTAGTTCAAAATGTTTAAAAATATACTGTGTAAAAGTAAGCTGTGACTAGGCCCCTACCTACATCGATATATTATCTTCGTAGGTATATCTGTCGGTATATCTATCGCATAACGATCGTTAAAACCGTGATATACCTACTTGTATTCCTAGAAATAGAGGTAGCTACAGAACAGATTTAAAAACGGTCCGTTACTATCTTACTAGGAATATATCTTTGTTTCAGGCACGATTTAGCTTAAATTATCTTTGTGTTTTACATTCTCAGTAACAGTCAAGCGACTCTAGCTACAATATCTATATCATTATTATCTTTATTTACTTTTTGGGTTGAAAAATAGTAGATTATGCACCGAGGGATTAAAGCAGTGTCTAACGTCACGGGCGCCATATTAACGCTTCACGCGCTTCACTTCTCGGGCGCTTCACTTAGGGCTTTACATAACTTCCTCGTTACACTCGGGGTTCAAGTCGCCTATGACGGACACTGCTTTATTCTAGAGGTGAATACTCTACTTTTCATACCATCTGCCAGACAATAAAAACTCGGGGCTGTATTAACAATTACTGAGGTGGTAATTTTCATCATGAACACTGTCAAATTATCATTATCACTATAACTATGGTTAAAATTATGGCATTATCATGAAAACCATATAATAAAATACAAAAAACAGGATTTGTTATTCTCAAGCACGAACACGTCACGCAACAATTTTATCTTAAGTTAAGCTTAAAACATTATAAAAACTTAAAATATATTAATTACAATATAGCAAGCTTAATAGCAAGCTTTTTTTTTTATATGCCGCGTATTTTTTCCAAATGAAAGCATTTTAGTTCGCTGTATATCCGCCGGCGCACGGAGGGACACGCTCCATACAAGGGCGGTCATAAATAGTTAAAGTCCTGTTACTATCAATACATTGTATTATTTTAGTGACTTATAGTTGTAAAAGTGTTTTAGGAACATTAAAATGAAAGAAGTACATGTATTTACGGAATAAAAAACGTTTACTTCAGTAAAAAACAAATATAAACAATAACATACTTTTACCTAAATTTATCATGAACAAACACTTAAAAATTGGAATGTAAAACATATATTTTAAATAAAATAAGAGTCAAAACATTGATAACATTATTTAATTATAATAAAATAATAGAAATAAATAAATTAAAATTAATTAAATACAAAAAAAACAAAACAACTAACAAAATACAAATAAATTATTCTTATTCTAACAATATTAAACATGTAACAATTCTATTACACTTTGTGACAGAGTATTTTTCTTTTTAGGGGGAAGTTTCCGAAGACTTGTAATATAAGGATCTGAATGTAATAATAGTCGTTGTATTAAATCTTGATTGGTAACTTCACGTGACATTTTTCGAGTGTGACTTCGTCTATAAATTTTGATATACTTATTTGTCGCTTCAGCAGCTTCTTCGGAAAGTTCTCCTATAGATAACAATGCATAACTTATAATATCTGATCCATGTACGAGCACCTTGTGGACAGAAGCAGGAAGACTATACCACGGATATTCCTCGACCAGGCTGTATGCTGTTTGTAATGCATAGTCTTTAAACTTGCATTCATTAATTTTATGTCCAGAAGATAACGTTTGTAATATTACACAACAACGATCTATGAGATCCTTATTCAAACCTGTAATTTCAGCAGATACAGCTGATTCCAAAAAAAACTTCCTGGCCGTGTTTCCGTCGTTAGACGTCCCGCTTCCACCACTACGCGGCTTGTCAACTATTAAACCTAATCGTTCCCTAAACTGGGACTGTACATATTGTTTTTTATTTGATAACAATTGTTTATCACTATCTAGCCTAACTTGCCATTTTTTTATGTCTAATCTATATGAAAGATGAATAAAATATTCGAAGAAACGTATCCAAGAATGTAGTGGTGATAATCCAAATTGGTATCTACTCTCTATTACAGGTTTTTGTAAACATTCGTCTATTTTATTCATCTCTTTAGGGGTAGCATTACATATATAACATCTACTTGTAGATGTTTCACTTAAAGCACTACAAATTTTACCATCTACCATTGAAAGCTGCAACTTATGAGAAACGACCAATTCACGATTGTCGATCTGAATAAAAGTAGGTTGCAAACTTTCAATTTTATCCTTAAAATAAGCTTCCTCTTGCAAAGACACTGCTGTGCTTTCTTTCAAAAATTGAAATCGAATAGGACGGCAGTACCTAGTGGAAGAGGATCGAGGATTTTTGCATAAAATTTTACAATTATCTTCAGCTAATTTTACAATAATTTGAAGGGGTACATAAGATGTTACAAACAAACTACTATCTTCTAAAGTTGAATCTGAAAAAAAATTGTTTGTATTCACTATGTCCAGTGCTGCCATCGAATCCCCATTTCCCAAGTAAAGAGATATTAGACAAACAATCATCAGGAATCTGATCTAAGAACTCTTTTTGAGATTCAAGGATTCGAGAAGCTGTGTGATCAAAAAGACTTTGTAATTCAACTTCAGCTGAAGACTCGGAAACAGTTATATTAGAAGGGTAACATCTCTGTTTCGCTTTAGTAATTTGTTGGTAACATGGTAATACATTAGGAGAAATCTTACTATTAACAAAGTTTTTAATTAATAAATACTGATGTTTTGTCAACTGAGCATCAGTCACAAGTGACAAGACATCATCAGTGCTAACTCTAGATATACACGAATCTAATGAACAGTCTGAAACATCAAGCAATGCACTCACAGTAGAATCATCAGACTTTGACAAATCAGCTACTCTCCGACGTTTAGTCCTTTTACTACATTGCGTAAAAGGTTTTCGAGGACGACCACGTGAATGACACGGCGACGTTTCAGACGGAGTACATTGCTTATTGTTTTTCACAAGTTGAATTTTTTCAATAACATTAAACCACTCGGAATTCTTATATAAAAGCTTGGTTTTATCCCTATTACATTTTTTCCAGAATCGAGCAATAGCTTTACATAAATTATTAACAATTTTCTCTAAATAATGAATATCAATGTTCTCAGCATCGAGAGTAGTCAACAAACTTTGTAGGACTTGACGACACTTTTCCGAGTCATTATCGGTATTGACAGTTAGCCATATTTCAAGAATATGCATTCTTGAAAACGAGCATATATATAAATTACCTAAAACAAAAAAAAAACGGTTAAAATTCAGTCACAAAACCTACACAAAGCACTAAGACTAAATAAACTAATTTCGTAGCAAATGCTACGAGATAATCTGGCAACCGTAGCACCCTTGTCATCGCCAAAAGGGCAGATAAGGGCAGCCAAGTTTTAATTTTCCTAAGATAAGAAATTCTAAAGATTATGGTGCAATATACCTCCATAGTCGGAGCGAGTGGGAACATATTTAAAAGTTTATTCAAACTTTGAATATTAAAATATAATACTCCAAGAAAAGTCGCCTCGTAGCAATGACATACTTAAGAAAATATATACTAAGATACAATTAAAATAAAAATATTAATTATTACATACCCTGTTCTTGGATATCCATTTCAGAAAAAACTCACACAGCACTCACAGGTCCCGCAATGACAACAAATGACGTCACGCTTTTTAATGACTCACTGATAACAGTATTTACGATTGGCGATGCGCTCTCTTTGAATGCACAATAGATAATGAAGGCGCACTCTAATTACTGACCTATTTATAGTTTCAGAAGGTACCGCAACTATCCAATGTAACGACAAGGAATAAAATGTAAAACAAGAAAGCAGGTTTTTAAGATTTATGACCTATGGATGTCCCACAGTGCGGCGGCGTGAGTGTTTTTGCTTTACTCTGCTTTTTATTCGTTTTTATTGATAATTCATGGTAGCCTTCAAAAGATGGCGCTTTTAGCATAAAAAGTATTTTATCAATAAAAAATAAAGTGCTATTGTTTATTTTAGCATTGTGTATTTTTAGGTAAATATTTTATTATTTTAGTAAAGAAATTATGTATTTAGGTTTCTTATAGTAGATTATACACCGAGGGGATAAAGCACTGTTTTATGTCACGAGCGCGATATTGAATCCTGAACATAACAAAGGACTCCAGAATTAACTCCCGAGCGCAGCGAGGGTGTTATGAGTTGACGAGTCCTGAGCGCAGTGAGAGGTTCAAGCGCGCCCAAGACAAAAACAGCTTTATCCCCGAGGAGTGTACTCTACTTTTCTCACCTTTTGCGAGACAATAAAAAAGCAAGGCTACTAAAAACAGCGTTTCGTCACTCGGCATTTTAACAGAACTTTTCATCTATTTTGATATATTTTTATAAAATCTTTGCAGTTATTACGTATATTATTGCAGCGTCTTACAATACTCGCGGCTTTTGTTTAATTTCAAATGTGTTCCATTCAACTTGCCGTGGCCAGCTCGATTTTAGAAAAAGTTCGATTTTCAAATTACGTTCGACGCGGCGCCGGCCCCGGCCTTCGAGTATTTAGTTGATCTATTATTACGAAATTAGACTTTAAGCCATTGCAATAAGAACTATAAAAGTGAAAATATTTCAACCCAGCGGGTTATAATGAGATTCAGTCCAACATTACACCCCGGCTAAAGCCAAGGGCTTTAATGACTTGCTTTACGTAAGGTTTGCATGATATGTAATTTGGCATTGTCGAGTCAAGCAAGCAGCATGTAAGCAAGCTTGCATGCAGCAAGCAAACATGCATGCACCATGCAAGCAAGCAAACATGCATGCACCATGCAAGCAAACATGCAGCGTGCATGCTTTGAATTACACTCTAGGGGTAGGATAAACAAGACTATTCGTTTCTATCACTAGTAGCATGAATGAATTACTTTGCTAAATATTATTTAAAATCAATTTATGCTCAAAATTATATTTTTATATAAAATTATTAAGTAATCGTAAAAATTATATCAAATGAAAATCTGGAATATGATTATTTTTGCAATGTAGCTTTATATGTCCTTCTAATCGATATTCCGTCACGGCGGCCAATCTCCACTGAGACTAGCCATCTGCGTAGGAGATATTAGAGTGCATAAGTGACTGGGCAAACGCAAGTGCGTTCTCTGTTCCTTTACTCGCCTAGGCCGATGGGACGTTTAGCCGACACAACTGGGGCGAGATCAGGCATTAACGTGCCTTCCGAAGCACGGAGGAGCTTGAGATGTTTCTTATTTTGGTAACTCATCCTAGGACTGACCACAGCGAACGTTGCTTAACCTTCGCAATAGTTCGCTGAGCGTAAAATAAATAATATAGTTCGAAATAGTATACAAAATGTTGTTATAGGAAGTGTAGTTAGACCAAGTAAAGATTATATCCAATGAAAGTTATTTCCATTGAAATTAGATCATTTGTAATTATAAGAAATGAAACGCACCCCATGAACCAAGCTGATGATGGAAGGATCCTTAACTTGTAGAAGCTAGAGGTTAGTTTTTGTTAATACAATAGGCTCATATTATCATGTAAATGTTAGCTGGTATTAAATTCACTAAAAAGATAAAACAACAAAAATAAGAACCGACTTCAAAAACACTGAAAAGTTAAAAATAATTTAAGAATACATACAGACAACATCACATTGCTATATTGAAGTCGGTACCAAATGATGTCTCCTAGAAAGTCTTAATTTTTAGGGTTCCGTACCTCGAAAGGAAAAAACGGAACCCTTATAGGATCACTTTGCTGTCCGTCCCTCCGTCTGTCTGTCTGTCAAGACCCTTTTTCTCAGGAACGCGTGGAGGTATCAAGCTAATATTTATATCAAATATTTAGGTCAACTGTCCCTTGGAGCTGTGAAAAAATGAAACTTCTAAGCCAACGCAATCAAAAGATACAGCCGTTTATGCCTCAAATTTCCGCAAATTTTCGACATTCGCAAGGGAATCAAAACCTATACCGTCTTATTAATAAACGTAGACTAAGGCAGGAGTAACTTTACTCCGAGTATTAAGTCAGTAGTAAACATTTTTTATATTAATAAACACGGAGTAGGGAAGGAGTAAGCTAATCCAACTCTACTCTCGGAGTAAATGTTATACCTGCTAGCTACCTAGTTTAGCGACAGATTAAGGTTGGAGTAGCGTTGTCTTTGCGTAAATCTATATAATTTGTCAATTTTGACACGTATCTTGTCATAAGATGGCGACCGTTTTATTTTTCACAGTCGAATTGAGTGAATTTGTGTTTATTGTTGGTGTGGTTAATTTTGTGATGGAGAGTGACTATTATTAAGATGATTTGATGTTGATCGACGAAATCGAATAAATTGAAAATAGCGCTCCACTAATAAGAAATTTTGTCATGTTTTTGCAATATTGCGATCACAAATCGCGAACAAAATAACCTTGAAAGACAATCTCAAATTGAAAAAGGTTAAAAAAAAAACAGAAAAAACTGTCATCCCATGTATTTTTACTTTTAAATTGCAAGGGTTGCCATAACATACGCGTTAAACCGAGAGTAAGGAAGGCTTTGTTAGTCTAAGCTTACTCCGTGTTTATTAATAATGTTATAAACACAAAGCTACTCCTAGCTTAAACTGGTAGTAACTACTCCGAGAGTACGTTCGGATTAAGGAGGGAATAGGCGATTTTTATTAATAAGGCTGATAGGGTACCTTCCGTGAACTCAGAATCTTAAAATTTGGTACGAAGTAACGTCTTGTAACAGAGATAAAGGAAATATTGCGAAAACCGTAAATTTTTACTTTTATACCTATCGGTTTTTACGAAACCCTCGGCACGCGAGTCCGACTCGCACCTGGCCGGTTTTTTTTTTTTACTTGTTGCATAATCTACTATTTTATACCTTGAAATCAAATTCATAATTCCAAACTGCAGTGGTTCTTTTTCTACTAATAGCAAGTAGTTTTAAAATGACCATGTGTACGTATGTGTACTATATACCATTCAAGTTTTAAGTCGCTGACAAATCTTCAATAAAAACTGTTGTGTCACAAATTATTTAGAAGTAATCTTGTCCTCAATTAAAAGTGATCCCGCAACAGCTTCGGGAACATAGCCCGGGTAATTCAGCCTATTCCCCGGCCGTTTTCGTATTAACTTGAATGTTTTATAAAGACTAGGCAGGCGGTCTCCTGCCCTAATGATGATATACTCGCGCAGGGTCCCCCGGGTGGCGTAATTTTCCCTTACCGCGACTGTTGTCCCGAAGTGAAAACAAATGAAGAAACTCCATACGTTTAATCATTCAACCTGACACGTACACATGCCCACATTGAGATTTATTCGTCCTGTTATCGGTCAAACAGCGGAAGTAATGTAATCGGAACTGACCGCCTTAATATCTGCTCTGTTAATGTTGGCATGTTAAATTTTATTTTAATGTATTGCAAAACAGGAAAATATTAAGTAGGTATGGGCTAAATTCTAAATTGACCGCAAGATTTCCTTTTTTTTTTCAGGTGCCGCAACCATTATCCTCGGTTACTATCAAATTCAACTGACATTGCTAATTTAAATCTGACGTTTCTAATTTTAGACAGTCAATTCAACTTAGATGCGGGGCAGCAGGGTGAAGGACAAAGAATATATGTACGTCGTTTAATTAAAAGTGAGTTTGATCGTTTTGAGCGGAAATTCCGAAAATTATTTCGGCTATCCTAAAACATTGCTCATCATGTGATAGAAATCTTATGCTTACTTATTACTTCTCTCTGAATAAACTAAATACCCTTAGCAAAACAAATCATAACAACAAATGAAATACAAATTCTAATTTTGGCCAAATTAATTATTTTCGCCTTCGATAAATAGGAAAATAAAAACTTTTCAACACACTTGCTCGTAAAGTGGATCTCATTACACCGGCTTTAGATAAAGCAGCTGTGCAAGCAAGCAAGCAAGCAAAATACGTATGTGTTATAGCCGAGGCACACATCACAGAGACCCGCAGTGCTGCACTTGCCGGCCGCGACAGTAATGTACTATATTTTTTAAAAGCTAGAGGTAATATAAAAGACATCAACGAACTACATGATTTTTTAAATGATTATTTTCATACCATTATTGAGTTTGTCTACAAATTAACAATGATCTGTGTTATTCAATCAAAAAAATCAGTTTATTAGGTATTTTTCCTCACAAGTGCGTCGTACGATATACGTACGTATATTGGTTAACCGACCGACCGATATATTGGATAACCAAGACGTTCACAACATACCGCACTTATATCGTAATGTTAGAACTATACATTTATTGTTTAAAACCTGATAAAAATGCATAGTAAATGTATCATCTGTTATAAATAAAAATCAATGTATTACTATGTTTGTTTGTCGTCTCTGCGTTCCGAAACCATTCATCAGATTGTAATGAAACTTTGGTAGGGTGTTATGGGGACACCCGTGAGGGTTCCTAGCAAAAAAAAGGCATTTACGTGGTATTGCAACGCATGCCGGGTACAGCTAGTCTGTTTTATAAACATAAATCCCGTTTTATTTTCTTTCTTAACAAAATTCATTAAATCACTTATAATATTTTTACCATAGCAACACAAACATAATAAAGCTTGTCTTAGACATTTTAGAATTACTCTGTAAACTCTACCTTTTAGTTGGTCTGTCATCGTAGAATAGCATTTGCTTAGCTGGCCATTTTAGTTTAGGATAACTACAGCTAGACGGCGGGCGCATAGAATTGAGTCCAATAAAACGCTAAAAATAGACTGTAGTATTATATTATCTGTGATATTGTTGCTTTCCACCTGCAACATCGTCAGCATGTTTTTCGTTTCTCCCAAGAGGATACTATATTCTCCCGCAATCAATTTTCATTAACACATCATGTAATTTAAACCCTTTTTTTATTTGTACCCCTTTAAAAGAAGGATTTGAAATAAAAAAAAAACATACTTTCATTTCAAAAACAATTCCCCGAACTCCTGGGGACAGGAGTAACCCTATGGGGCTCGCAATCTCATCAAATTTGAAATAGTTTACTCAAATTAGATTATTACATAATCACTTTTGTACGTCAAAGAAGCTACCTACACCAATGGTTCGCTATAGTCTACATCTATCGTTTTAGCATATTAAATAAACAAATACAGAAACAGATTGCGAGTGGTATCCGATTTGAGATTAGAACCAGCCTTTTGTTAATCTAAAAGTTTTTTTTTCTTATACTCGTATAGGACCTATTAGATACCTACCTACTACAATGATCCAAAATTTATTACTGCTTTTTTAGGGTTCCGTAGTAAACAAGGAACCCGTATAGTTTCGCCATGTCTGTCTGTTCTGTCTGCCTGTCCGCGGTTTTACTCAGAGACTATTAGTACTAGAAATTACTCATGCCAAAAAAGTGGTAGAAAAAAATATTCTCCTTCTTCTCCCCCCTCTATCTGCTAAACGGTTATGTATGGACACGTGAAAAAAATTACAACAGTAGTATATATAACGAAGTTTAAAGAAAATCTATCAGAGTTGAGTACTAAGTACAAACTAAAAAGCTATAGACGACCAACATATAAAATGTACTCGGAAAAGTAAAATTTCATTGAAAATAAGTACTGTAGCAACAGAAATACTGTAAGTTGATGGTCTGAACGTGCCGACAGAGATGGCGCCACTGTATACAATTGTATTGGTGCGTATGTGACCACAGAGATGGCGCTGTTGTAAATTATAACGCGATTACGTTATGTGTTAATCAGATGCATATAATGCTCGAAGGCTTATATATTCTTCCTTGGAGCTTATCCTGTGCTGACTGCTTTCTGGCTTACTCAATAAACTACCTGCAATTAGGGACAGGGTATCGATCGAATCAAAAGTATCGATCGGCGTTGCCAATCTGTGGGCAATTCCCCACAAACTGTGGGGATTTTCACTCACTTTCAGTCTAATTGGGTAATATGTGGGGAAAATGCGGGGAATTTAGACATTTACGCTAGAGCTTAACTAAAAAGTAATAAAATTAGTATAAGAAGTAATTATAAATTATTTATATTTAACTCAGTTTATCCAATTGGAAGATTTTGGAGTTTATTTTATTGCAGTATTTATGCCCATCACCCTTTATTGTTTATCGGGTAAAGAGGGTATTAGACCATCCTAAACCTAAATTCAGGATCCGATTTAGTATTTAGAACGTCGGAAACCATCCTTCTCCTAAATCGGAATTCAGGAACGACTAACGTTCCTGAATTCAGAGAAGTCTAATCGCATTTAGGAAGGTAGAATCCCATTTAGGATGCCGATTTAGGAGAAGGATGGTTTCCGACGTTCTAAATACTAAATCGAATAGGTGTAATCACAGTTCCGATTTAGGACGCTCAGTCGCCGCTCGCCTACCGTCGTGAGCGCATCGTTTGTTGTTTCTTGTTTCATATTATTGCGTACGCACGCAAAACAAAATGACTTCAGAAAAGGAGGCGATACAAAATATCTCGGAACTATATAAGGACATGCCTTATCAAAGTCTTATCACATTGGAACAAAAGTGATCCAAACTATATGAATAAAATATCAGAAATGACGGGTACAGTGTGTTACTAGGTTCTAACACACCCATAATGTTCATACTTTTGCTTTTGACCCAATCTATACTAATATTATAAAGAGGAAAGATTTGATTGTTTCGAGACCAGGGGAAGGACATAGCGTATTTTTCCTACGGGAAAATATAAAATTCCCACAGGATAACAAAAATAACACGGGCGAACTCGCGAGCGGAAAACTTGTATCAAATATTCCTTCACCCATCCAACGACACGGTTAGCGCAGAGGTCGAGTGATCGCCTACTGTGCAACGGGTCGCGGGTTCGATTCCCGCACGGGAGATATTTTGTATGGCCTACAGAAATTTGTTCAGGTCTGGGAGTATATGCATGTGATATTCTATGTTTGTAACTGCACCCACGACACAGGAGAAAATCCTAGTGTGGGGCGACGTTTTTATAAAAAAAAAACAAATCTCGTTCTTTTTTTTATAATATGGAGCCATAGCCATTGATTTACTACCAAGCGTTTGGTAGTAAATCAATGTATGGAGCCAATCGCTAGGGCTATGGCAATACCAATTTTCTCATTTTTCGTTAGACTTGGCATTTTGTTATACTTTTCACTCGACACGTCCGTCACTTGTCGCTCTTCCTGATTCAGAGCCCTGAATCAGTGAACGTGTAATCAGGAGCTGCAGCGACTGAATTTAGTGTCCTAAATCGGACACTGAATATCGAATCCTGAATTTAGGATGGTCTAATACCCACTTTATTAGTCTCTGTGGTTTACTTCTGCTTCGTAACGAACTGAACTACACCTACAGAGTACGTATGGCAGAGTACTGTTGTTGAGTGTTATTTGGTGTTCAGTCAGTCATATTTCGATTTCACACATATTGCTTGTTGTGTATTGCTCACACTTGTTGTTTATGTAATATAATAGAAAGATACAATAGATAGTGGTAGTTAAAATGTAAAAAAGAAAGTTAATAAGAACGACGTTAATTTTAAGATATGTTATAAAACCAATATTCAGTAGTCAGTTATATTAGATGCGAAAATTGTTTTAACATATTTTAGTTTAGACTGGAATAAATACCTGACGTATTTCACGATTGATATCATTTGTTACAATAAGTTTTATTTCATGTTTACTTTTTGTTTAATTTATTAAGTTTAATTTCTTTGCTGAAAACTCGTGGGGAAAATGTGGGGATTAACAATTATATTTTCCCCAAAATTGGGGATTTTCAGATAGGTTTTTGGGTAATCTAGCTAGACCGTGGAAGTCGGCAACGCTGGTATCGATACTTTACTCATGAGTAGTATCGGATAAAAAGTATCATACTCATAAAAGTATCGATACCCTACGGTATCGATACTTTACCGTACATAAATTAAGGACAAAAAGTGTTGTGTGTGTAGTGTATATGCAGACACGTAACAATCCATTACTGTACGTTTCTGCACAGCACAACTGGTCCTATAAATGAACAGTTGCATGTTTGAGGTTTGTTTTGTTATTAGTTTACTTTCTTTATGCATCAAAAGATAGCCACTCGTTAAATTTTGGCACGTGTTTTTAAAACTACCTGTTACTGTTAGTTACTTACCAAAACCAAAGAGAATATTTCATTTATATTCATAATACGAATACGAATTTTACACATAAGAGAATACCTGTAAAAAATATGCTGCTGACGCTGACGCCTGACGCTGCTGTCAATGACATTTTTTTGTTTAATTTTTCCTTTTGGGAAAGGCAAAGGAATCTATGCCCGACAGCCTAGTCTTCAGTAGTGTCAATGAATGACAGTTGAAATACAGCTACAACAAGTCTTGTAAATACAATCACCATTAAAAATCCACTAGCCGCTGGTAGTTAGGCAAAGGCTATACCGGAGGTAGGCTTAGAGGTTGGCTAGGAGGCAGGCTTAGCGGTCAAAATGCTACGATAGATAGTGGCCACACAGGCAGCGCGCGCCTGGTGATCTAAAGTGTATTTATAGACATACATTTTGTTATAGTAAAATGTCTCTTTTATTTTTTTCTAGAAAATTGGTTTTTAATTTCGAAGTAATCTTACATGTTGAGTAGGTACGCGATATTAATGACGACGTCTTCTAAATGAGAATTTGACATTTTATACAAAAAAAGTAAAACAATCAATCATCAAGTAAAATAACATCACTGTAAAACAATTGTAAAATATCGGTTACTTCTTGTCACATTTTTTAACACATAAATTGTTTACGTAACATGTGGAAAGGAGTTCACAATGGCTCGTTTTTATAAACAGAGGGCTATTATCAACCAATTCCTCCACAATGCATCCTAGTAATCTAAGCAAATAACCGACGCGTCCGTTCGCGTCGCTAACGGACGTAAGCGGTTCTCGTCCCACCAAGCGAGCGGTGGGGCCGCGCGCATAGCGTGCAGTGTGTTGGCACAGAACATATAATAGTACTACGGTGTTGGTTCACTGGGATGAGTCATCGAAGCGACCAACTAACCTATTGCCGCTAAGTGTGCCACCTGCGGTGTGACTGTGGCCTTAGGGCAACATGACATGAGGGATTTTTTATACACTACGATACTCGATACTTATCTAAAAGTACTAATACTTATGAAGTATCGAAGAAAAAGTATCGAGTACAAAAGTATTGGTATCGCAAGGAAAACTAATCGATACTAAAAGGTATCGATACTTCTTCCGTGTCCCTACCTGCGATAGATATCTGTCTGATGCGAATGGTTCCCGGTCCACCAGCAACGTATTGTGAGGTGTGTGTGAATTCAAAGTTGGCATTTGCAACTACGGAACCCTATACTGCGCGTGGCCCAACACGCACTTGGCCGGTTGGGGTCCTTGAAATAGCCTGTTAAAGGTGCCTCAATTACATCTCCCCTAAGAGATGTAATTGCAGTAAACACTTTATATAGGATCTAACTACATCCACAGGAAGAAAGGAAGATCGAATTTATTATTAAGATTATTTTCATTAACTGGACCGCTTACTGGCTAGATGTATCAGTCTGGTTTCTCAAATTAAACTTTGTTTAATACCTACCTCTTTGAAATTTTATACCTACTGCCGCTTGGTGCGTGGCTCGCTTACCGACCGTGCGCTCCGTTTGACTCGTGCTTACCTTACCGTGCTGAGGGCTTCCAAATTTTAAAGATATTTTTCGCAGTAGCAAACACTTACGGCCAATCGCACCAAGTTTTACATTTTCCATTTTCATAAAATGTAATGTAAAAATACGCACAACTATAGGCGCGGGACGTTAACGGTTTTTGCGCTAATAAAACGAATCCGTTATCATTAAGCGGTCAAATAGTTGAAAAATCTGTTGACGTATATTATTATTATTAACTGTTTGTGTATGAAATAGTTAACGTTACGCCAACTACAAACATAGTTATTTTCCACCTAGTTTGTTTGGGTGAGCAGTTGAATTGAATTATGAATCTAGACAATAACATCACTTCATATATTTTCGGGCCATTGACTGGCTTTTTTGCAAGCTATTTTTAAATTCACTTTAAAACAAACATTTATTTACATTTAATTAATTAAGTTACACTAAATATATGATTATGTATATTTCTAGGAAATATTTTTTTTGGGTTATTCTGGTTTCCATTTAATTAACAATGCTTAGTAACATATATTTTGGGTTGGCGGGAAGAAATCTCTTTCAGAGATAATCCGCCTTTGGACATAAGTACTTTCTATGTAGGTACTATATTTGTATTTGTTTGTGTTCAATAAAAAGTTTATATATACAGTGTGTTTGGGAAGGTTGTTATCAAACTTTAAGTGCGTCATCTATAGACGATTTTATCAATGGACATACCTCAAATACTTCATTATCTGTCATTTGAAATCGTCAAAAGTGAAACATTTTAGTGCGATCGGCTATAACACGGGATTAAAGACGTACAACTGATCTACAAATACAAAGTAGTAAGGTGACACAAGAAAAACCGCAGGGGCGAACTTACTAGCGACGTGTTACGCCCACGTCTAATTCGTTCCTTACCTGTTGTCTCTATAACATCGGTCCTGACACCAGCACAAAGATAATTGAGTGAGTTCCAACCGCAGTAAGACCCGATCTTAATTTTGTTCGGCGAATTGATCCGGGGCGTTACGGCGTGTGCCGAAAGTAGTCACGGCCGTGACCTGTCACTATAATTGAAGTCTTCCTACTTATGTAATTAAAACATCTTCCTACATGACAACTTTTCTCATATTATTATAAGAAAAATCTAAAACTGTCAGAAAAATAAATTTGGGAAAAACAAAACCATATTTAGGTCGATTTGCACACCTCTCTCTCCCTTCCTTGATTACAAGGATGGTCGAGAGTGAAGAGGCCTGGGACGCAGCAAACTTCTTCTGTGTGGAGGTCATCACACAGAAGGAGGCAGCAGAGCGGATAAGAGAAGATGACCCATCGGCAGACCCCTGCCGTCGTAGGAGGCCAGGACGAAGGAGGCGACAGTTCGCTCGCCTTCTTCCTCCTGACGGTGACCAGCGGGATGCGGGCCAGGGAAGCCCGAGTCCTGCATTACACAGGTCACCGCCAGTCATCGATGCTCCTAATGTCCAGGAGCATCGCCGACCTTCCCGTTTTGGGGAGGCAAGAGGGGCTCGCCGTAGGCGAGCAGACGCTGACGAGGACATGGAAGTGTCCGAAAGGGTTCCCATGGCCTTGTCCGGCCACAAGGCGTCCCTCCTCGGCGTATCCTCTTCGTCTGATGATGGGGAGGATGTGGCGGTGATGGGCGTGCTCGTGCCAAGGCGTATTTGAGGGGGCATCGTTGGGTTTTAGTCGGTAGGCCGCGGTCCCTGGCTGGCACTTTGCCCCCAGTGGTCGCGTAGAGCCCGACATAACCTCGCGTTTCCCGCGAGGTATGCGTAACGCATTTGCCAACGTAAAAAAAAAGGTCGATTTGCACAACACTCGCTAAATACGTCTAAACTAGCCCCTTTCGGTGGGGACGTATATGAGCTGTGATGATGATGAAACACGTTTAGCAAGGTTTCACTGAAACACACGAGGTACACTGATGTACACCGTTTTTAAGTTGGGTCAAAATAGCGCAATTTTTAAAGCAACGCGTATGGATTTTAGTGTCCCATAGTTTGAGAAATTTCATATTATCCAGCTTCTTCGATTCTTTCTCATAAATAATACGATCACCGTTTTCATCGAATTGTTGCTAAGTCCTTGCACTAGTGCTCGCTTACACAAAACCTGTAGCGCTACCTGCATTAGGCTGGCTACTACACTCGACACTTTGTCGATTACCAGGATGGCTATGTCATCAACATAACTTACTGCGCTCAGTGGTCCTTTGTTTAGTTCTCCGATTACTACGTCCAACACTAGTCAACAAAAAATAGGGAAAGTACCCCTCCCTAAGGACATCTGTTGGTTGTTACGACACTCATTGTATATCATCATATCATATCACTTTATATGATTGCAAATATTACTCTGCGTTGTAGCACACAATTTAACCAACTTATTATGGTTTTATTAATGCCGTGCATCCTAGCCGTTTTGCTAATAGAGTCAAATGTTATCTTTTGGAGACTCCACCTCTTTCTCAACACCAATGAAAGCGTCCAGATACTCCTCTTTTGAATCCAATTCCTTTTCAATCTTGCTGACAACATAGTGTAGAGCAGTTTTGGTTGATTTGCTAGGTTAATAACCATATTGCATTACTGATAGACACCGTTTCCTTAGCGGTGCATCTCGTATATAACTATTGATGAGTTTCTCCGTGGTTCCAAAAAAAAAAGGTTAAGGGACCTATCGACATTAAAAGCTTTTGCTTGTAAAAAGTCAGCTTTGCTGGGGATTGACAGTCTCCTTGTTACGTGTCCACGATTTTTGTATGTACCCAAAAGCTGTTCATGCTTAAAGAGTCAACATCAAATGAGGACTAACACTGTGTCTCCTTGTTGTAATAACATGGGAAATATCCCGACAGGGCCGGATGATTGTATGTTTAGAAACTTCTAATGGCCCACTTTCTCTTCCGTTACTACCTTTTGAAGCGATATCCAGTTCTCTCCCGTGGTATATCTATACTTCCAGACTCCCCTCAGGTGTCTGTTTGTCTGCACTATAATCAACTGCCAGTGTTTTTTCCTGGATTCCATTAGTCCTCCATTCTTATCTGGTACTGCTATGAGTGAATTAGTTTTGGTAATAGTGATTGCTGAGAACTCATAGAACACTGTACTCGAAATTGTTGACCGACATATTTATCAAGTAAAAACAATCGAATTGTGTAGATCTTCGAGAAGGTGGTAAACCGTCGAGTCCAATTGGACGTTCAGGAATCTCCATGATATGCTCTGGTCCCAAATTCAATTGCGTGTCAAATATATCTGGAAGATGCAATGGACAATAGAGACCGAAGGTACTCAGCTAGTCACTCTACATCGCGCAGAGGATATTAGTAAAGTCGCTAATCGCAGAAATTGCAAGTCGATCAGCATGGCGAGTTACCGTCTATACTCGGAAGACCTATAACATGCAACAATGCTTCCACCGGCTGATACCACAAAGGCGGAGCATGAATACAGAAAGAAAGAAAGAAAATATTTATTTGTTTGATCATGTGTTACACTAGGCAACTATATTATTTTGTTTGGGTTGTGGTCTTATACAAATTCTAGTATCAACATGTGTGACCAGAATAGGTGTACAAATTATATAAATTTACACGTAAACTTTTCACTTCAATTATTATTATGTGTAATTTTAATTATTATGTGTAATTTTTAATGTAATTTTAACATTTTAACTATTCCGTTTTCGAATTTACAATGTGTTGCCATACACAGAATACTCTTTCCCATCCAGTTTGTTGTTATGGCGAAAAACTAAGATACGATCGTAACCAACCAAGCGGGCTCAAAAATTCTACTAGAAATCGACTAGTAAGTATCTATACCTACTATACTAATATTGTGAATCTGAAGAATTTGTTTGTAATCTCAGCAACTTACTGATAAAATAGGTTTCGAAGTGTTCATACCTGAGGCTGTCATTTTAAGCTCTCACTTCCGCCTTTGAACAGCGTGCAGCGGTCAGGTTAATCAATGGTACCTATACCCACCTAATGTACCAATACCTAATAGTTTCATTAAAACTGTAATGTAGGAAACTTCATTTTATACTTACTTGCAGCTATGATTTTATATCTATTTTAAATACATTACAGGTATGTAATATTACCGAAGACAATAAATAAACAGAATATGAAAATTTTCTAGCAAATAAAGATATTTTTGTTTCTTTCTATAGGTTATTAAACGGCGATGCGGTGAGCGATAAAAATCGAGCCTTGGCGAATTTTTTAAAAGTATCACGCAAAAATAATAAAATCAGCCAGCTCCGTGTCGGGCCATGCGCAAATGTATGGTTCCGTACCTGTAACACTGCTTTTCTTAAAATTTCATAAAACACTAATTTTGGAAAAAAAAGCTTTTGTTTCACTGTTGTTTTTACACATAATTCACAACTAAAGTCGTAATTACGGCACTCTTTGTCAATTGGGATGATGACTGAATTCTAATTTTCACGTCTCGCCATAAAATATTAAAATACCGTAGAAAAAGATGCAATCATGTGAAATTAGAATTAAAATCGGCTTAGAAATACATTAGATACAAGCATTTTAAGCTGTTAATTTGGAAGCGATTAGACAGAGAGATCCGACATGAACTGGACGTCATTGTGTAGTACGGCTATAATATAAACTCCAGAGTAATTCGTCAACTCGTCCCAAATGCCTACGGCCCATTTGGGACGAGTTGCAGAAAATCTAAATAAATAAACGTCAATTGCCGTTTTGCTAGAAAGAGATACCTACCTTATATCTTAATTGTTTATATAGTAATTCGAAAATCGATTTTTTCTTTCTGTTTATTATATGAATGAGCTTCTATTAAAGTATTTTTTAAATTCATCTAGCCTATTAATTTCACAATATCAATGTCATTATAAAGCAAAACTTTGAAGGTAGAAATTTGAAAAAAATGTCGACACCGTTTGCGTATTTTAGGATGTTGCAGATGGATTGGACTACATCCCTCGGTACTTGTCTTCTCACTTCACCAATTGACCTTTCCTTGGGTTTGCAGCTAATCCTCTTTTAATAATCACGTCGGGGTCACCATTTTGTTTCGTATAAATAATAATTCGTATGTCTGGTAGGATTTAATCTTGTAGCGGATACAATATAATAATTTTGCTTAGAGATGTAATAACGATGGTAGCGTCGATGATAATAATATTTTTTTTTTAAATTTATTACAGCTTTGGCTACAAGGCCATTAGCTTAATTATATAACAAAATATAAAAAAGTCAACAAACAGAAAAAACACACACTAAACAGAATAAGAAAAAATAAAAACAAAAAGGACAACAAATGACAAAGAAATTATTAAAAATAATAATAATAAAAAATCTCAAATATCAATAGTGTTACTTAATAATTATCATAGCGGAAAGTAATAAGCAACTGGTGCAATTTACCTAAACAAACTTATATTATGATAATAATAATTACAAAAATAATGACAGGTGTTGCTTTTTTTTATGATAGCATTGGCAACATGGCCATCAGCTTCAGGTGTTGCGCAGGAATTTTTCGTACCTACAGGCTATATACATAATAATATGTCAAATTATGATCCACGGCGGAAGTGCTGCGACACGCCGTTAGTGCTGTGCGTGAAAACTTAACAATTCCAAAAACTTTTGATGTGCAATTTGTGAATGTACATCGTGTGCTATTATTATTAAGGCTGTTATGATTTAGTTTTCCACAATTTCAATATGTCAATTTACTTCTTTATCGACGTGATTAATATAAATACATATATACCCATGCCAAATTACAGCTTTCTAGTACAAATTACTAAGAGTATAACTCAGCTGCATCTTCTACAACCTTCATTGCGTAGAAAAATCGCTGACATGAGCTTTCTCATGAACATAGCGCAATCCTTAAACAACATTGATTTAAAAACTCCAGCCTAAATTTTCTTCAGAGATTTCTTCTGCTTCACATTCCGCTTGCTCGTACTAATTAAGTATATACAAGGAAAAAAAATGTAAAGTTGTGTATGCCGGTAAAAACTAACTTTCGCGCAGAAAAATAATATTCTTGCTGACAGCTGAAACTGACTTACAATCGCAAGCAGGAGACAAGAGTCATTCTTTCGTAAAATTCGAGCTGGATAGCACGGTTTGTGAAGAAAATATAGGTATGTGTTAATCGTGTCGACTGGAGTGTTTAATTTCATCATAAGATGTTACTTCTTTTGTCCAATATTGTAAATGTAGCTGTGAGCTTTCCTGATGAAACTGACATGTTCATGGTCTGGTCATGGCGAAACTTCCTTACTGACTTCGGAATCCTAAAAATCGGTCGCTTAATGTGTTATGCTAAGCTTAAAACTCGAGAACGGATAAACTGATTTGGATGATTTTTAAAACTTTTCGTTGAAGTGTCGGAAAGATCTGATGAAAAGTAGTAAAGTATAAGATAAAAGTATAGGAAAAAAATCACTTCTTTTCCTCATTCAAACTGTTCACGTCAGATACCTACGTAAATCGAAAACGCGAGCTTATGATACAATGATTTATTCTACTGTAATCACTGAATTTCCTCACCGCCATAATACCTGACCAAAATCCACAAGATTTTTATATATTTGTGACTTATAAGCTTTACACTTTTATAATGGTAACTTTGCATCTTCATTAAAAATCTTCTTCTTATATATAAAAATGAAATGCTGTGTGTTAGTCTCGCTGAAACTCCAAATCGGCTCGACCGATTTTTACGAAGTTTTCTGTATGTGTATGAATAAGTAGGTCCAAGGAAGGTTTAAACGCAAAGTTGGACCCAGTAGGTGGCGCTGGAATCGGGAAGCACAACGTCTGCCGGGCCCACTAGTTTATAAATAAAAATGCTTAAAAAATGAAGTGATTCTCTTCCTATTCTTTTGAAGTCAGTTATAATAACCCAAAAATCCATCATAAATCTCATATAACTGACATTGACAGCAAAATTTCCTTCGTCGGAAGCCCCGCTAATCCATTGGATAATTGGCACGCATGCGCGAAGAGTCGCGCGACGGATTTAAATTTAGAATCGCCATCGGAATTCTACAGCACTATTTTGCTTCCACTTTTGCCACTACGAATGCGGGATTCCAGTAATATCGCATGATTTATCAGAATTTTTGTCTAGCTATTGGTAAAACCGCGTAATCTAACCTAAATTGTGAAGTGAAATAGAGTAAATTTGTGCATACTATGTGAGGATGAGGATAGTTCATCGGGTGTAAGAGTGAATGAACGTAAAGTGTAGTGAAAATGAGGACCTTGGCACTGTTTATTTTGTGTATATCGTGGAACCAAGGTAAGATTTGACACTATCTCTAAATATACAAACTTCAATACACAATGCTCTTGCAAATTATTTAGTTAGTATTACAAAGCGTGTTCTGCGCTACGTAATAATAAATAAAATAATGAATATTCAAACTAGTTTAATAATATCGATTAATCAAGAGTACATTTTGTGACACTGTTTTGTCTACCTACATCATCAACACGTGTTACAGCAAATTTTGTTAAGTAGGGTGCATTCGGGTAATTATGAATGGATTTTTGAAGAGTTGGCGGAATGGTTGTATTTTTAGTAACTTGTCGAAAACAATGGAGTTAATTCTCCAAACGACGGTCACTTCGTCTACTTTAATTAACAACCTAAACGATAGTTGTTTAGGTTGTACATTAAAGTAGACTTTTACATATATCTTCGGAATTTTTAAAATAAAAGTATTTAAAAACCTGACTGGATTCAGTTTGCCCGAGTGCAATTCTTATGAATGTTCGAGTAATTTGAAATGACATTAAAACTGGTGTTTTCTCAATTTCAACATTCAGTGTATATTCCTTTTTGTCTACATTTACCCTTCTCTAATAGATTTCTCGATAATGGTTACTGAATAGCCTAAACATGTTTATCTGATAGATATTTATATTTCGGAATTACCCGACAAATAGTCTACGGTTCTCAAACTAACATGTGTATTTATATGAATAAAAATGTGCCTTGTAGAGATGGCTGCTTTGGCAATAAGGCCGCCGTTTGTGCTGATTTCAAGCACATTTCGCGGGCTTATACAACCGTTATATATTTTATAATAACGCAGGAACATGCGGGATGTTCCTGCGAGCTCAACGTTATAAAAAACGGTAATTCCTCCTCAAAGTTAGCCCCTCCTCCTCACAAGAGAATCAGTCAACCGGTACCGTCCAATACTGCGACGAATCGTTGAAATTGATTGCCTAGTTGCCGAATTCTAGCGGCAATAGATCTGTAGGTATAACCATTTATTTGCACTTCACCCGAAAAAAATAACTTTTACTTATAACATTGAGAATTTATCGAGTTTATTAACTTTTAAATTTCTCCGGAGACTGGGCTCGAACCAGCTGCAGCTGTGCACTAGGTAACAAATCAGTATTAGCGGGAAACAAAAACAAATCGTTAAAAAAAAATTACTGTCGCCTTAAATGTTCTATTTTTAAAGTTCTAAATGAAAAGGTTTCATTTTTTTGTGTTCCGCTAATTAATAGGGATCTTGACGAATTTTCATGACTGTTATCATTTTATAGATATACATGTAATTATTGCGAAAAAATATAATATTTATTCATTCTCCTTCCTCCTTCCTACAATCCCGGGTTCTTTAAAAGAGGCGTGAAGAAGCACCTTGCAGGTCGGCAAGGTAAGGATAGCTAGTGTGGCGTTTAATCTCTCTCCCGCACTAGCTATCTTCGCATTTGGACTCTATTTCCACTTTCCACCAGGTGGAATAGGGTCATTTGCTTGGACTTCATAAAAAAATAAAAAATCACGTGTCTAAAGTTTATTATTTCAATGTTGTGACTAAACGCTTTAAGCTGTCACGTGATTTTGATGACGTCACAATGTGTTGTCAAACTGTCGGTCAAGGCAAAGATCATCTCCATAAAATTCCCGTAAAGATCTAAAATAAAAACAATTCCACTTTTTATAACTTCTACAAATAACCTAACCTAAACTCATACGTTGGAGATTGAATAAATCAACAGAATGGAATAATACGACATATTTATGAATGTTTAATTGTTAATTATATATTTTTTTAATTCAAAAAGTTTACTTTCATACATCTCACAAAGATGTTTTCACGTTCGTAAATTCTGCTGTACAGTCAGCGTCAAAATGATTTACGCGTTCAAACCTACCAAAAGTATCTAAAGATTTGACAAAAATCACTCTTAGCATAAATACTTAAGGTGTACTATCTTTTGTTGTCATTTGTTTTCAAACAACAAATGAAAATGCATCTTTACGTCTTGATATGAGGTTGATTTCTGTCAAATCTCTAGATACTTTTGGAAGGTTTGACCGCTTAGATCATTTTGACGCTGACTGTACAAAAATCTTTGTTCTTAGTTAATAATGTTGCCACCATCAGTCTATGTCTATTTTATCTATATTTGGTAAATTATTACTGTTTCATTTTCTTTGATTAATCCAAGCTTTATTGTAATTTTATAATAGCAGATAAGTTATAATAGACTAAGAACCAGCAACGGATTTACAGTTGTCATTTTAAAAGTCATGAAAAGTTACTGACTTATTCTTTTTTATTTAAGTTGTGATTGTAACGCATTAGTGTGATGGAGAATTGCAATAAATGTCTATCTATCTATCTATCTAATCTCTAGCCCGCGGTCAACAATAATAATTACTTCTGGCAGCCCCTAGTGGCCGGGTTAAGCTACCTGAGAATTTTAAAGAAGGTAGGAAAAAAGGATTAATTTTGTCATAGTATAAGTCATGAAATTTCAGGAGATTATTCTTAATATTATGCTAAATACATAAAAAAATTCGCCACAACATTTGTGTCCCTCCTAATTGTTAACAGAATGCTACAAAATTTTATGAAAAATAGTTTCATTTTTGGAATTTTATAAGTCTTGAAATTTAAACGGAATAAAGAAAATATGTCCAGGAAACATAATTCTATAATGCCAGAAAAAAAATTCATCACCAACGATCCGCCAGAAGACAGTTAAGTTACTACACAGTTAATATCTGTTAGTTATAAAGGGAGCGCATATTGGGCATAACGGACCGCATTAAAGCTGAATTGTAATAAATTACATGGAATGGAACAGTAACTTGTTAAATTCATCAAAAATTGATTTTTGAATTGATTTACCTATCCTTGTGACAGAGGAATTATCTAAATAACTCGATTGACTATATATTCTCAGAATATTTCAATGGGTCGGCTTTTCGATGTACAAATACGTAACGTTACTCGGCACCATACTAAAACAAACGTTAGAGTGCTAATGAAAGCTGAACCTAGCAAAACGCGGGAAATTTGAAAAAATTGGGGAAGGCAATACTGATTATAGTAGGAAAAAATGGAGTTGATACTTTTTTATGAAATGTTTAGTTTCAATGAACTTTTAACAATGAACCTTTTATAAATATCGCGGTATTTGGATATCAAAAATAAAAATTACTTAATTTCTGTAATATTTCGACAGTCATCATCACAGCCCATATACGTCCCCACCGAGGGGCTCGAGCCTACCCTATATTAGGGTGATTAGGCCTTAGTCAACCACGCTGGCCCAGTGCGGATTGGTTGACTTCACATACATCATTGAATTTCTTCGCAGATGTATGCAGGTTGCCTCACGATGTTTTCCTTCACCGTAGGAGCGTCAGACAAATGTACATATGAAATTCGAAACGAAAAGCACATTGGTACATGGCGGGTCTCGAACCCCGACCCCCCGATTGGAAGGCAAGTGCCGAGTCCACTGCGCCACCGACGCTCATTTCGACAGTAATTAAGAAAAAATATTATAAAATGTTGAAAATTAAGACTTAAGTCAATTGGTACATAAAGTGGTTAAGAATCAAAATACATTAAAAAATATTTATTTTATTTACTGTAATAAAAATCACTTCATGGTAAATATTTTCGTTAATATATTTTTTAAATGTTTTAAATACACAATAAAAATAGTAATAATCGTTTTATTTATTCACAGATGAGTCCATATTGTCAAGTCATATTAATTTAATCGAACATTCCAATGATGCAATATTTACAGAAAATTTAATCAATGATGATGATGAAGCATGCCAGGATGAAGATGAATACCAAATAAATAATGAACAATATTGTAAACAAAAATTATTTTTTACTGTAAAAATAAGTTATCCTTCCAATTTTTCATACTTATATCTGAATAAATGGTACTATCCATATAACCTCTCTATTAATTTAACTGTCTCGCTCGCACTTGCATGGGAACGTTTTCCGTTCTGGCGGATGGTAGGTGAGGAAATTTTCTACTGGCATTATAGAATTATGTTTCCTGAGCATATTTTCTTTATTGTGTTTAAATTTCAAGACTTATAAAATGACAAAAATTAAACTATTTTTTATAAATTTTTGTAGCATTCTGTAAACAATTAGGAGGGACAAAAATGTTCTGGCGAATTTTTTAATGTATTAGCATAATATTAAGAATAATCTCCTGAAATTTCATGACTTATACTATGACAAAATTGATCCTTTTTTCCTGCCCTCTTTAGGTACTAGGCCACTAGGGGTTGTAATTATTATTGTTGACCACGTGCTTTACCACGTGATTAAGTCAGTAACTTATCATGACTTTTGAAATGACAATTGTAAATCCGTTGCTGGCTCTTCCACTATAAAACAAACATGACAATTTGACAATTTGTCTCGCACCGCGTCTGCGTTGCGAAAACATTACTAATATTACCATCAGTGCAAATAACGACACGTGGACCAAATTGAATATGTTGATATTTTTACTGTTTGCATACAATCATTTCGGAGTAGGTACTTTAATAGCACTATCCTGCCCACTCCTGTCAATTTCAATAATTAAATAGTCTTGTTTAATATATTATTGGTCACAACATTAGTTAAACATGCAGAGAAAAAGCTTAAAAGCATTTCATAGTCAATTAAAAATAATAATAATGTCCTCCTAACCGATATTCGGTCACGGCGGTCAACCTCAACAGAGACTAGCCATCTGCGCAGGAGATATTATAGTGCACAAGTGACTGCGCAAACGCAAGTGCACTCTTTATTCCTTCACTCGCCTAATCCGATGGGACGGTTAGCCGACACGACCGGGGCAAAATCAGGCGCAGCCCCCCTAGCACGTCCACCAAAACACGATATGATAAAGCGGTTTATCGCGGTGAACTGTCAAAATACAATAGGGTTTCGTCGTATTTTGACAGTTCACCATGATAAATCGCTTTATCATATCGTGTTTTGGTGGACGTGCTACGGGGGCTGGGTCCACTATTTAACGTGCCTTCCGAAGCACGGAGGAGCTTGAGATGTTTTGTGTTTTGGTCATCCATCATAGGACTGACCACAGCTAATGTTGCTTCACCTTAACAATCGTTCGCTGAGCGCACGCGCCAATGCGCCACCAAGCTCCTCAAATAATTAAATAATTCAATTTTTATAGTCAAGCTAGTCAATTAATTAAGTTTTTATCAACTCAGAACTTAATAAATGTTTACTTACATTTTTATTTCAAATCGTTTGAACGTCAAAATTTGAATTTAACATTTACGCATACACTGCACTACTTACATATTTTTTCATGAGCACTGATTGCACCGCTTCATGAGGTCACATTGCTTTCGTTGGCACGCATCCGTACGCTACCGGTACCAATAGCGCTGAATAGTTCAATTTGGACCATAGTGTCAGAGTTTTGCCAACACATCGTGACGTAACGCGCTCCGATTGGCGTTTGCAATCACGTGATACTAGGCATTTTTTTAAACATTTTTAATTAATTTATAACGCATATTTACACTTGCAAAATATGATTTTCTAAATTTTAATATTCCCTTCTATGGTATAAACATAATAATATATATTTACGATTCATGTCAACATCCCTATTGTGCCGGTGTGTGTATAAAACGCATTATAAATAAACATCGTCATACAAAATCATAGCAAGTCCGCTTGTGCTTGGTTCTTCGTCTTCACCACCTGAACCAGAGGTTAATAGAGCACAGAGAGCTGTTTTAAAAATCTGCTTTAACAAACCTATTTTGTTTCCGACCCGGGAACTATATCAGATCTGCCAGGTCCTCACGGTAAGACAACTATTTGTGCTTTATACAGTTTTACTTCAGCATAGAAAGAGCATTCCTAAATCTTCGACTACGCAGCGTAACCAACAAGTGGCCCAGGCTGACTGCGTCAGGACCTTCTATGCTCACAGATTTTTCTGTTTCTTAGGTCCTTTCTTATATAATAGAATACATCACAAGTTGGATATAGTGTCATTATCTAGGTTCCGTTGTAAGTCTATAGTCACTTCATACTTAAAATCACTTTCATACCCGGAAACGGAAGATCTAATGCATCAGGTACGATAAAATGCTGGTCAACCAATACCAGTAATAAGCCAAGACTCATATTAAGAAGTTCTTGTAATAAAATTGAAAAAGTTATGTACCCTTAGCAGCTGTTTATGCTCTTACAAGTCTTAGACGCATACGTTTCGACAGGTACTTGATGCACTCATTCTCTATCCACGCTGACAACCAGCTGCATCTTGGCGCGCGTGTTTATGTGTGTCCCTGTCCATGCGTGCACTCTTGCTGGGTGTTTGGGTGTGTGTTTATGTATATATATGAACTGGCTGGTGTAAAGTAGGCGGTCAGTGCTCGAATAACCTAATTGTAAGCTCTTAGTTTTTCATACAACAGCATGTTAATTTTTTTTTTCTTTTTTCCTTTCCTTTCTCTGGTAATATTTAGTTATAGTTGTACCATGGTACAGTCCCTGATCGATCCATTCGACGTGGGGGGAGCTCTGGTGGTCTGAGATACAGGCTTTGTTAGCTTAGTTCAGCCACCAGTCTCTTACAATCTTATACATGTACACCCTAGATTAAGATCAGCTGAACTGAATTATTGTTAAGATTGTGGAGAAAATAAAAATAAATATTATTATTATTATTATATTAATAGAGAACAACTAGCCCGGCCGGCTGACAACTGGCTGGGAGATATTATGGTCCCGACCGCCGCCAGTCTGGGGGTCACAAATGAGTTCAACTTAAACTAACCTGGCGTATTACAATTAAATTATAAATATATTGTTTTAATTATAATGGCCTTCTTATGGGTCCGTTCTTTGTAAGGCAAAAATATTTTTTTGAAGGAAATCTCTATTTAGTCTAATTTAAAAAGTTGAATAATTCTTATAAATAATAAAATTATAAACATTAAACATTGCTTCAACTTTCCCGGTACGTATTTATAAGTAAAAACTAAGTGTTTATATTTTCATTATTAGTAAATGTTCCAACCGTAAAGCAAGGCCAACCGTAAAATTTTTGATTGGTCTTATAAGGAACCACCGGCTTTCAAAATCAAAATCAAAAGTACTTTATTTCATAGGCCCTTGCGGGCACTTAAAATCGTCAATTTTACAAAATTAATGAAACATAAAAAATATTCTACTAACCACATCCACGGAGTTGGTGCCGCGCCTGTAATCACCAAGAGCAACCCGATTCCGAATGTAGGGGCTAACATGAGAAGAATCGGGCAAGAAACTCATGTGCCAAAACTCTTTTAAAATCGCCAAATGTCTTACAAATTGTGAATATTACAAATCTATTCAGAGAACGAGCAATTCATTTCTCTTACCGCCACGCTGCCTTATCATTCAAAAAATCTTTAACACTGTAATAAGCCTTTTTGCATAACTGAGCTTTAATTAAAATTTTAAATTTATTTACTGACAAGTCATGCATGTTACATGGCAGCGTGTGGTACATTCGTATACAGTGACCTGCAAAGGAGTTGCTTATTTTATGGAGCCTATATGTGGGCATTGCTAGCTTGTCTTTATTTCTTAAATTTAAATTATGAAAGTCACTATTTTTACTGAATTTAATATCTTTATTCTTGTGTGCATACAGTAAGTTTTCATAAATATATTGGGAATGTACAGTCATAATATCAATTTCTTTGAATTTTTCTCTTAAAGACTCTCGGGAGCCCATCACATAGATCGCCCGAACAGCCCTCTTCTGCAGTACAAAAATGCAGCCAATATCGGCGGCATTTCCCCACAGTAGTATCCCGTATGACATAATACTGTGGAAGTAGCTAAAATAGACTAACCGCGCAGTTTTTACA
Source organism: Schoenobius gigantellus (assembly GCA_963935595.1). NCBI lineage: Eukaryota > Metazoa > Arthropoda > Insecta > Lepidoptera > Crambidae > Schoenobius > Schoenobius gigantellus. The sequence continues at coordinate 38,057,313 of OZ012541.1, read as the reverse complement.
TCTGTTATTTGATGAATCATTTTTACGGCGTATGCTGCAGAACTTAGTCTGTTCGTTAGGCATTCAATATGAGGACCCCATTGTAACTTAGAATCTAAAGTTATACCCAGAAATACAGTTTGATTGGCCAGCTCTATTTCCTCATCCCTAACCTTGACTTTGGCTTTAACTAATCGAACATTTGGCATAGTGAATCTAATGAATTTTGTTTTACTTTCATTTAGCAACAAATTTTTGGCGCCGAACCAGTGAACGACCTTGGAGAGTGCAATGTTTACTTCGTCAATATTAATTTGTCCGCGTTTAACTTTAAATACTAAAGACGTGTCATCTGCAAACAAGACTATCTCGTGGCCGTGTCTTACAAGGTGAGGGAGGTCATTAATATATACCAGAAATAGAAATGGACCTAATATTGAGCCCTGCGGCACCCCCATTTTTACAAATGATCCAGGTGACTGCTCTCCATTGATGACCACCTTTTGAATCCTGTCACTTAGGTAAGAAGTGAGAAAATCCAAAGCGGTACTACGGATACCGTAATAGTGTAATTTCCTGATTAACGTCTGATGTTGGATACAGTCAAAAGCCTTCGATAAGTCACAAAAAACACCATAGGCATCCTGCGATTCCTCCCAGGCCTTATAAATGCACTCTAACAATTTTATTCCAGCATCAGTCGTGGATCGTCCGCGGGTAAAACCAAATTGTTTAGTATGCAGTAAGTTATTATTACTAACATGTTTCTGTAATTTCTCAAGCGCGGTTTTTTCAAAAATTTTACTTAATATTGATAGTACGAATATTGGACGAAAGTTAGAAGGATCTGAAGTACTACCAGATTTAAGCAATGGAGTTATTTTGCTAAGTTTCATCAAATCAGGAAACACACCACTATCAATACAGTTGTTGAAAATTAAAGTTAAATGTGTAGCAACTATTTCAATAACACTATTTACCATATATACAGATATTCCCCAGAGATCGGCAGTTTTTTTAATGTTCAACGATTTGAAAGTGTCTATGATGTCACGTTTACTAACATGGCTAAATTTAAATACAGTATTACAACAAGAAACATTTTCTTTCAACAAGGTTTCTGCAATGGGGGTGGAAGAGCCTAAAGTGCTTGTCAAATCTACAGGAATTCGAGTAAAAAATTTCTCAAATTCATTAACAACATCCGAGTCTGAGCTAATAAATTTACCATCAATTTTAAGTGTATAATTATTTGCTAAAGCTTTTGTTTGGCCAGTCTCTGCATTGATAATTTTCCAAGTAGATTTGACTTTGTTTGTACTGTTATAAATTTGAGCACTAATATATTTATTTTCGCAGTTTGACAGACCTGCTTAAAAATTTTTGAGTATGACTTAACATAATTATGAAAAGATTCCGTTCTATTAAACTGTCTTTCTGAGTACAGCTCATACAATTTTTGCCTACTTTTGTGTATTCCTGCAGTGGCCCATTCGCTAAACACTGGATTAACAGTAACTCTTTGGTTTTGAAAATTTTGTTAAATTGAATGAATGAATGAATGAATAAATTCTTTATTGTTAATAAAAAACACATATCAGTAATTATGTGCAAAGAAAACAAGAATTAACAAAAAGACGGCCTTATTGCCTAGGCGGCAATCTCAGGCAACCTTTAGGTAGAGGAAAGTTGATATATGAAATTAGAGATAATGACGGGATTTGACAATCATGTTAAAAAAAACCTTAATAAAATGACAATAAAATACATAAACTACACATATTAAATGAACGTGTTCCATATACTACATAAAATACATATACTAATTTAGGAGATGAGATGGATGGTACATCTATATGTCCAGCTGCAGGAAATGTGATTTAGTAGCACGTTTAAATGCGTCGATAGAAATTGGTTGCAAAATGTCTCAAAAAATAAATTATACATATCATTTGGTGACATATCCGGTGATAAAAAAGGAAGTTTACAACATAATTCAATTCCAATACGTTTCAATCTGTCAGCAGTTACTGGTCGACATATAATTTTACGTTTATTGACTTGTTCTGTGACAATTTTGAAGCAAGCTAATTGCCCGCAATGGTCTGAATCTAAATTTGTAATAACTTTCTTACTTACAGGTACTAGATTACTATATATATTGTCTAAACAGGTTGATGTTGTGTTACAGAATTTAGTAGGCTCCATAAATAAGTTGGAAAGATTGTGTGATTTAAATAAATTTAAGATTTTATAGGTTTCAATGTTCTTTTTAAGAAGATCAATATTAAAATCTCCACACACAATCAAGTATTTTTTAGATCTACCCAATTTGTTCAAGGCTTCATCCATGATTTCCTCAAATCTATCATAAGCTGAGGAACCAGGTACACACATACACATACCACAATGATTTGCTTAAGTTCTATACATGATAGTTCTATTATGCATTCTACAGAGAGAGACACAATATCTTTCCGTTCTTTAAATTTTAAGCTTTTGTTTAACAGAATTAGTGACCCCCCATGTACTGTGTTGACTCTGCAGAATGAACTACCAACCTGGTGATTATTGAAACTAAACATGAGTTCACATCCCTTAAGCCAATGTTCTGTAATACACAAAATGTCAATTTGTTTTAAATTCATGAATAATTCCATCTCTAATTGTTTGCCCTTTGATAGTCCATTACTATTTTGATGCACCAGGTTAATATTTTTTATTTTATTTAAACTACATTTAGGTAAAAGCCGGATAGTTGCCTCGGACGGATACATGCCTCAGTTTCAAATGCTCTATGTTAGACGTATTAACAGTGTTTCTTTTTGATCATAATTAAAAGCATCCCCCGCGCAGGCCTCAGTGCCGCATAAGCCGTTGAATTAGGCGCACGTGTTTTGTCCGTATGAGAAAACATCTTCCGCGGCGATACTTTGACGAGCGCCAGAATTATATTGGTAAGTAATCTCTGTTAAATATTTTTATAACTGATTGCGATTTCAGTCAAAAATATATTTCTTTGAGTGCATTAGAGTTTAAATTACACTGTTTATTAGGTTTTATTGTTAAATATGTTTTATTTATTTCGTAAATAAAAAGGGCAAGTATCCGTATCAAATCGGATAGTTGCCCTACTGTCTATTGCGGATTGTTGCCCTTTTTTTTGATAGGGAAAAATGCTTTTACGCATCCCTCGTGGTCGAGCCAAACTACAAGGCTATGTGGGACTCCCCGGGCCACATCGGTCCAGGCCTACCTACTAAAAACCCCCCAGCAGCTCCTCCATCCGTCACGAGGCAGGGGGAAGGGGACCACAGCGAGGCCTTATTCCCACTGACCCCCTGATTCCGTGTATGATCCGTTGCGCTACGCCAGAAAGGCACGTGGCTCTGCTGCTTTGTTGGCGGTGCAGGTGTTGTGCGCCGCTTCACACCCCGGAATGTCCCGGCACTAGGTGCCCTGGAGCTGGGAATCTATTTATTTTGCGGGGTACTTCCCCTCCCGCTGTCGCCTCCTCCTGGAGGATGGGGGCCCCGACGATGTTCTCGGTGACCTCCATCTCCGCCTCTACTCTTGATGATTCGGGCTGGCGGGTTCGCGCCGCCCTCCTCCTCCTCCTGTCCATAGGCATCTTAGGGGCAGAACATGTCTTACTCCCAAGGCGGTGGTCCGCCGGTTTCCCGGACGCCGAGCACAAAGGGCATTTGGGCTTCGCTGAGCACAACGACGCCCTATGCCCTGCCGCCCCACATCGGTAGCACAACGTGCTCCGGTCTACCTCCGCCCTGCAGTCAACCCTTAGGTGCCCCGATTCGAGGCACCTAAAACACCGCATTTCACGGGGCTGGAGGAGCTTTACCTTCGCAGCGGACCACCCCACCAGCAGCCTCTTGGCAGAGGCTTATCTTCTTGGCCACTTCCACCGGGCAGCACACCCACGCCGTGCCCATGGTGTAGCGGCCCTGGCGGATCTCCCCCACCCGAACCTCCTCGACCTGGCACTCGCCGGTCTTTGCGAGTGCCTCCTTCAGTTCCTCCGTCTGGACGGACTCGTCCAGTCCGGAAACCAACATTTCCACCGTCTTAGTTGGGATTGTAACACGCACGACGGTCGGGTCAACATCTCTTTTAAGGGCGACAGCTAGGTCGACCGCGCTCGCCTCCTTCTCATTACCTGTGATGAGAATTACGGCCGCCCCAGTCAAAGACCTGCGGAACTGAACACCCTCTATGTTCAGCTCTGCGAGGCTTACCTTGGCTCGCGCTACGCCAGAAAGGAACGTGGCTCTGCTGCTTTGTTGCTTGTCTGTCCCTAAGGCGCCGCTGGCCGCGCTTCACCACCGTGGTCCAGGCCTCCTCTGTAATGGTTGGGGCCACCGTTGGAGTGGGCGTTGCTCTCTTAATGCCAAAGTTGATTACCATATTTTTAATATTTAAGATAAATACGAATATTTAATTAAAAAATTACATGTTCACTAACTTACAATTTAAAACCTTAGTATTTTTAAGTGTTGATTAGGTAATAATTTAATTTCTCTTAGTACTTAGTACATAATAAAGGATCTCAGTAAGTTATAAGGACTTACTTAATAGAGGCTAATGCCAAAGTTAATTCTAATTTTGTTTATTGTTCTATTTTCAAAATAAATAATAACATTACATTTTTATTTTGGACACTTATTTACTATTTTGGAGTCTATTATTGTAATAATTTTATAATTATAATTTAACTTTAATTAATACTTAATAAAAGATTGTATTTAATAATAAAAACTGATTATTTAAATTAATATAAGTTCATTTTTATTTGAAAAAAAACAAAACAGACGGGCATCTATCTTCACATTGGGCAAGTATCCCCCCAACCATTTTTAACGTTAGGCTAGTATCCGCTATAGTAGGCAACTATCCTCTTTTTTAGAGGTCATATTAAACTGGATTTACATAAAATTTATAATATTTATAATATTTTTATAGATAGGGTATGTTAGAAGATTAATGAACTATGTTTGAGAACATACTTTGAATAAAAAATGTATTGGTACACATTTTTTAAAGGAGCTTTTTAAAAAGTGTGGCAACTATCCGGCTTTTACCCTATTTTGAGGGCAGTTCTAAACACAATTTTTTTTATTTGACTCTAATGATAATGTGATAAGAGGCATATTAAAATCATTATTTATGTATTTATATTTGCAAGAGGATACCTCTTTTGTCTCTATATCTAATTTAAATAGCTTGGAACAGATTCCACTTTCGTAGGAACACTACCGATATTTTAACTAAAATCGAAGCAAAATTATTATTTTTTTCTTTAGTATCACAAATAATCCCTATATAACAATTTACAGTAAAAATAATACGATAATAATAGGTTAATCACATAAAAACTTACCTTTAGCTGAGCGCGCGAATTACAATTTTAACGTCGCCGACCACTCTATACGAAGCGAGGCACCGCACTGATAAAATAACAACGCGAGCGACTCGCCGCCGCGTCTGTGTCCTTGAGTTTTATGTGGCTTTGTGTGAGTGGAAGGAATTTGTCATCACGTGACTATATCTATGACTTTTTTATAGTTGGCCTTCAAAAGAGCATTGACTTCCATGGTCCACCCACCTTAATAGTTTTCTACGTTACAGTGATATTGCTGTAACGTGTAGATAATCAGTGCATTGCATTTCGAGCAATACGCACATACTTAGAAAGCCAAAATAATATCTTGTTCTGAATTACAATAATTATTGCACACGGCAATGTTTTAAATTTCGTAAAATTTTATAATATTTTACGAAATTTAAAATATTGTGAAATATTGTATTACATTATATTGGAAAAATTTCGAAATATAAGTGGCCTTGTTATGAAGGAGAGAAAATTAGACGAGTCAGATCACAGAGTCAGATCGCCTCCGGCCGCTTTCTCAGACATAACAGATTATGAATTTATTAATACAAAAGACATTTTGGCCATGACAACCGGCATTTTGATTATACTTGTGGCAAATTTCCTATGACCTAAAACTTTTCTAAGCTTATTCTTTTATATTTTTCCTGAAAATACATCATGAATATCTGAGAAACTGATATATTTTTAAAAAATCAAGCTTCAAACTTGATCCATTTGAATTGATTTTTTTCGCGTTAAGCTTCTCGTATACCTACCTAATAAAAAATGCTAAATAAATAGACAAATTAATAAATCAATAAAGAAAAACCGGCCAAGTGCGAGTTGGACTCGCGCACCGTGGGTTCCGTACAAACTTCCATAACTTCCTAACTATATACATATTTCCAGGTTTCAGATTTTATCCTTAATGTGTGCTATAAGACCTTGCTTTATGCCGAATTTTAGGATTCTAGGTCAATGGGAAGTAACCTATTAATTTTGATTCCCTTGAGAGTGTCGAAATATAATTATGTTTTTTGCGGCATAAACGGCCGTATCTTTTATTAAGTTAACTTAGAAGTTTGATTTTTTCACAGCTTCAAGGGACTGTAGCCCTGCACGCCTAGCACGGCGTGTGGACTATAAAAAAGAAAGTGACTAACAAAGTCAAAGTTGGTCAATATACTTTATTCAAATAGAATTACATAATCGCTTTTGAACGTCAAGGAAGCTACGCTAATGGTTCACAAGTCTGCCTTGTACTAGAAAGAACCAGCAAGAAAACCAGCTAAGGCTATTTTTTCTCCCTGTATTGTTACAAAAGCAAAAGTTTGAGCTCAACTTCCATTACAAGATTAGATGTGTTAGTTCTTTTCTTACTGTGTCGTTACCAAATACAATATTTGTTTACGAGTAAGGTAAAAGGCCCATTACTCGTCAGGTTTTGAACCTAGCTGACTTTGGAGCTGTGTTACAGTAAACCTTGTAGACTTAATAATCTAAAACTTCGATAGCTTGCTAAAATATTTATTGTAGTTTTCAGAGGTAAAAGTGGTTTTTAAATAAACTAAATAAATAATTTATTATAATATAAAAAAGTAAAAAGGAGCCAATTGTACCAGTAGTCGGCAGGTTTGTCCTAGTAACCGTCATGTTGACCCAAAAGTCGTCAATGTTTCACGCAACCTTGAACTTTATTGCTATACGTTAAAGCTTACATTATAATCATTACGAAAAGAATATATATGTTCATTTCATTAACAACATATGATAACATATGATGAAACATATGATGAGAATATATACAGTGGTGGTCACATAATTAAAGACACCCTTGATGTTGGCCACATACAAGAAAATAAATGATATTTAGATACCCAAGATAGGTATCAATTCCATTTGAATTGTTATTTTACACTGCACTGACGTCGTATTTTTAAAATGAGGACAGCAAAAAAAATATTAGCTATAGTTTAGATTAATTCCGTTTTCAAACTTAACACTTACTTTTTCGATGCATTTGCCGCTGGCCAGCTAATTAAAGACAGTGCGTGTTCATGTTGTAAATTTTAAATAAAATTAAAAGGAGCACTTTTATTTTTCCATTTTGCCGCGAATTTTCGTGATACGCAAGAACTAGCTGAGTTTCAACATTGCTTTATGTTTGATTGTGAAATTTAAACTGAATTAGTATGGGAACAGCAAAAGTTGCGAACCTTCTACTAGGAAGATAATTCTGAATTTTTATGACAAATGTTGGTCACACAGGAAAATTGTAGATCACTTGCGATGCTCTAAAGATATGGTTATGAACGCTATCCGGCATTGAAAGAAGTTTAATACTACGGATTAATGTGCCTAGGAAACCTAGACCAAGAAAAACAACCCCGCGAGAAGACTCAAGAATAGCATTGTTGGCTAAAAAAGAGCCTTTCCAAGGATGAGAAGTTATTCGTTTAGGTGCAGAGGGGTCTAGAGAAGTGTCTGCCAGAACTGCCAGTCTGATAATTGGTTCGAAAATCATATGTCGACCAATCCGCGCTGGACCAGCGTGGTTGAGTAAGGCCTACACACCCTAACTTAGGGTAGGCTCGAGCCCCTCGGCGGGAACGTATATGAGCAGTTATGACGAATCATATACGGCCGTCTTCCATATTTGTTTTAAAGGCCGAAAAACTTCCACATCCAAACGTTGTAGTATTTGCAGCGGAGCGGGCGCGGGAGGAGGACTCTCAAGCCGCCCCACTCCGTAGTAGGCGGTTGGGTAGGGGGAGGCGCGCCTTCTTAGGTGCGCACCTACTACCCTAAGCAGCCAGGAAGCATTTAGGCCCAACCGACTGACAATCGGCTGGGAGATATGACGTTTCCTACCTGGTCGTCCGTCTGGGGGATCACAACCGAGCAACCTGGTAACCCCTTCCTTGGCGACTCCCAGCTCGTTTATACTGCTGGGCCTGTTCCTAAGGAGTGTATTCGGGGAATGACCAGTTTAATCCCGAGCGTACCTCCACCGGAGGTGGAAAGGTACCGGAGGCCTGTTTAGCCGGGCATGGGGTTTTTACCCGAGTTCTACGGCATATCCAAGGGACAGCCTTGACAGCTACAGTCCCTTGTGAATTATAAAGAGATTCCCCCGCCCCAAAAAATTCGAAAAACGAAACATTAGTACATGGCAGGATCGAACCACGGACCTCCCGATTAGCAGGCCCTCGCCGAGTCCATATCGTCACCGATGCTCGATATATAACTGCTTTCTGAACATTGTACTAATCGAGTTGGATTCATCATTTACCTCTTTCTGGAAGTTGAGCTTACCGAGCTGGACTATTTGCCCCAGGTAAACATATTTGTTAACAGCTTCCGATGTCGAGTATCTAACCTTCACAGGAGTGGGCACCTACTAGATGGGAATTCGACACTTTTTAAATCTCGTTCACATTTATTTTAAGTCCCACTTGATGGAAATCGACAGAGGTCTTAATGCCTACGAAATCATCAACTAAACGAATGTGAGCCATGATCTCGCCGTTCTTCCGAATCTTCTCTAGTCCAAAAGCTTGAAGTCATACTCCAATGCATCTGTGAATAGTTTCGACCATATAACGTTGCCCTGTCTCTAACCTCGCTAAAGTCGCATTGGTTTCAATTTTTGGTCCTGAAGGCAGACTGACATAGTGATGTTTTCGTTTCAATGACTGCAGGACTTGGGTGTAGAGATCAGTCCATTTCGACACTTCTGGAGTAACCAAAGCGCGGCCCAAGTCTCGACAGAATTGAAGGCTTTCGCATAGTCCACAAACGCCAAGCATAGAGGCAGATCATACTCCTCGGTCTTCTGTATAACCTGCAGCAGCGAATGAATGTGGTCTATGGTACGATTGCCTTTGCGGAATCCGGCTTGTTCGGGAGGCTTGTTGTTCATGAACTGCTTGAGAGCCAAACAATCTTGTAGAGACAGGTTCAATAAAAACTAATAGTTTGATATATAATATATCATATCATAGACTCCACTGGAATTAGTAGTGAATCTTACCATACTTCCTGAGTGCTACTTGCACCCCACCAGCCCGTACTGGGCCAGCATGGCGGGAGATGGCCCAAAACCTCCCCAAAAATGGAAAATGGACCTGGGGTGCAGACCTGGGGTGAAGAATCCCCGGGCGGCGAAAACCTCCCGTCAAACGACCTTGGCCTTGACAACAGATAACGCGCATACACTGCGTACCAAGGAGAAGCTGCTGGAACTAGAGGAGGAATTGACTAGATGACTAAAAAATTTTTTTTGCTTTATTAGAAGCTCATTCATATAATAAACAGAAATAAAAAATCGGCTTTCGAATAACTATAAAAACAACCAAGATAAAAGGTATTAAAAATGTTTCTCCATCTCTTTCTAGCAAAACGTCAATTTACAAGGAGTTTATATGGCCGTACTCAACAATGGCGTCACGGTTGATGTCGGATCTCTCTGTCTAATCGCCTTCTAATTAACAACTTAAAATGCTTTTATCTAATGTATTTCTAAGCTTGGAGTATTTTGGGACTCCGTAGTTCGAGAAGAGGGTGAGAACATGATGATCCTTAAATCCAGCAACCTGCTCTATTTTCGGGAGGCCGAAGACCTGTCCCAAGGTGGTGTCGGGTTCATTCTCCATAAGTCTCTAGTGAACAACGTGGTACAGATCGGAAGTGTGTCGAATGGGGTGGCATACCTTATACTCAGAATCACCAAACGGTATTCGCTAAAGGTCATACAGGTCTACGCCCCGACCTCGACCCACCCCGACGAGGAAGTGAAAGCTATGTATGTCGTTGTCGACTTTTCTCGGACAATACACCCTTCCAAAACTCACTACACCGTTGTCATGGGAGACTTCAACGCAAGGCTAGGCAAGCGGGGCGATAATGAGTTGAAAGTGGGGCAATTTGGAGCTGGAATCCGGAATTATCGAGATCAAATGCTAGCCGATTACATAGAGAGAAAAGGACTCTATAATAATGAACTCTTTCTTCAAAAAGCGGCTGCATCGAAAATTTACCTAGAAAAGTCCGGATGGCGTGACAAAAAATGAGATTGACTTCATCATGTTGACTAAGACCCAATATTTAATGACCCAATATTTGATCACCGAACGGTAAGAGGCGCATTGAATTTTAACATAAAAGCGGAACTGTATCGCCTGGTGAAGTCTACGCTCCGTCCCTAAGCAATCCAGGTCCAAAACACCGAAAGCATTCAACTCGAATTGCGTTTCGCTTTGATTGCCTGGAGGACTGCACGGATGTAGACATTTATAATGAAAGGGTTCTGGAAGCTGTCCTTACGGTAGGTGCAAAGTTATACAAACCCAACCGTACTAAGCAAAAAAGTAACGGAGCCGACAGATAAGCTGACGGGGGAATGGCGTGGAATGGGTCTGCAGTCTTCTGAAGGTTCTTTTCGGCAACTTAACAAACAGTTCTCTAAGTGTCTGACTCGCGACATACGCTGTTTTAATACGGAACGTATTAAATAGGCCATCCAGCAGAACAATGGCTCCAAAGTGTTCGCAAGTGATCTGTCACCCGGTCAGAGCCTGCTGACGAAGCTGAAGATAGAGGACGGCAGAGTCATTACATCCCGACCTGAGCTTATGGCCGAGATCTAACGCTTCTATGAACAGCTTTACACAACAAGAGCCAAATTGACCCGGCATTACACCAAAGACATCCCGGACGTCGGCCTGTACGAGATTAGTGTGGCTCTCAAACAGCTTAAAACAACAAGGCGCCAGGTGATGATGGAGTTACAGCCGAACTCCTCAAAGTGGGTGGACTACCATCTGGAAAGCGCTGCAGCGGCTATTCAACTCCGTCAACTCGAAAGCAAAACGCCTAAAGCATGGCGAGGTGGCACTGTTCTTCAAAAAGGGCGACAGGGCCCAGCTGAAGAACTATAGACCCATCACGCTCCTGAGTCATGTTTACAAGCTGTTCTCGAGGGCCATCACGAATCGTCTCGCACGCAGGTTCGACGACTTCCAGCCTCCCGAACATATCGGATTTCGAAATGGCTATATTACCATAGACCACATCCATACGCTGCGGCAGGTTATACAGAAGACCGAGGAGTATAATCTGCCACTATGCTCGGCTTTTGTAGACTATGAGAAAGTCTTCGATTCTATCGAGACCTGGGCCGTGCTTAGATCACTCCAGAGGTGCCAAAAAGACTATCGGTACATTCAAGTGTTGCAGTCATTATACGAAAACACCACCATGTCAGTCCGCCTTCAGGACCAAAACTCGAAACCAGTACCACTTCAGCGCAGTGTGAGACAGGGTGACGTTATATCGCCGAAACTGTTCACGCTGCATTGGAGGCTGTATTTAAGATTTTGAACTGGAGAGGACTCGGCATCAACATAAACGACTCCAGTACAAGACTCAATTTCGTTTAGCTGATAATATCGTAGTCATGGCTGAGACCGTGGAGGATCTAGGCACAATGGTCGAAGACCTCTGTAGAGTTTCCCAACAAGTGGGTCTTAAAATGAACACGGACAAGACTAAAATAATGTCGAATTCCCGTGTAGTACCCACTCCTGTGCATGTTGGAGACTCTACGCTGGAAGCTGTTGACGAATATGTTTACCTGGGGCAAATAGTCCAGTTCGGTAAGTCTAACTACCGGAAAGAGGTAAGTCGACGAATCCAACTCGGCTGCGCAGCGTTCGGGAAGCTACGCAGCATGTTCTCGGTCCATCTGCCGTAGTGTCTCAAGACGAAAGTCTTCAATTCGTGCGTGTTGCCAGTGATGACGTACGGAAATGAGAAGTGGCTGCTTACAATGGGTCTCATACGAAGGCCCAAAGTAACTCAAAGGGCAATGGAGAAAGCTATGCTCGGGTTTTCTCTACGTGATCACATCAGAAATAATGAAATCCGTAGAAGAACTAGAGTTACCGAAATAATCCAAAGAATTGCAAACCTTGAAATAGCAGTGGCGGGATACATTGCTCGCAGGACTGACGGCCGTTAGGACGGAAACCGGTCGGTACTGCATGTATAAGGATCTCCATAGCAATCGGTTTGGAGATCTTTGGAGAAGGCCTATTGCTTATCTCACGAGTCATGGATCTTTAATTTAAGTAAGTTTGAATTCTAAAATTTATACATACTGGAATTTTAATACGATGTAGCATTTATAAATTGCTTTTCAATATGAGATCAACCTCGAAATGAAGAAAAAATCATCTGTTTCATAGAAAAGTTCAATACTTGCTCGATCAAAATGTATGAAACAGTTATTTTTTGTAATTTAAAAGTAGGTCCCATAAAAAAGGAAGTCTATAAATGTTACTGAACCATATAAAATGTAATCATAATAATGAAACTAATATAACTAATACAAAATTTCAAGAAATTATTGGAATTTAAAAAAACGCTGTACATATAGAGATACCTACTTTTTATCTAATAATAAAACAAATTGATTCAAACAAATAGTGTACATAATTCAAGGTAATAAGAGCGCTATGATGGGCTTAGGTACAATTGTAAGGAACGTCCCCTTATCCGTCGTTATCAAATTCTATAATGCCAATGGAAAATGAAACTTAATACCAAGAAATAAGGTAACAATGACGGGTTAAGGTTACTTTTGGTAATGCTCGCTCCAGTATCCGTCAAAACTACATAAATTTTGACGAGTATTGGGCAAAACAGGAATAAGCGAGCACCAATTAATGTCACATGCAATAAAAAAAAATTCTCACGATATAGCACAGATTAATAGGTATAGTATTAGAAAATGTATTGTACTATCTTTAAAAAATAAACACACTTACCGTATAAATATCCCAAGCGGAATATTATGTAAAAAATAGGAGCCGGTTGTTGGTCAGTTTAGTTGCCGAACTATACCTTTTCCACATTTTTTTCTGAGCTTTAGCACCTCGAACTTTAGACGCCATTACAATTTTAATGTAGTGTTGCAAATATAATAGAACAATCTATTACTGTGATTGTATTTCAGTAACAATTCTTTCATTTACGGTTGGTAGAAATATTATAAGCCCCTTTTAAAGTGTAGGTATAGGTACCTGACGAGTATTGGGACACTGACGAGTATACCAGCGTTTACCTTACATAAATAGTTATACACAACAACATGACTCTTTATCCAGGCATTGGCATCATTCAAATAATCTTTGACTTTATAATATCCTTTACTCATTAGAGTCCTTTTTTACATGCGCTTTAAAATTATCAAAAGGCAAGTCAGTAACCCTTGTTCCGTCTCGCTTCATTGTTATATGAGAGAGCTAGAAGAAGCATGTTACGTCTCTTGTCCCGTTTTGTCCACGGTCCGTACTACGCCTGCTGAGTATGGATTTAATTTCAACTCAATACCTCCAACGTGCTCCCGAGATAAAGAGTCCTGACAGACAGACGGACGGACGGACTGCAAAGTGATCGTAAGGGTTCCATTTTTTCCTTTTGAGGTAAGGAACCCTAAAAAAATTTGTCTCGAGCGGGGATCGTACCCACGTTCAACATAACGTGTTGACCGACCGATATACCGTCTTGACCACTTCGGCGGCCCAGCCCCGACGTAATATTAAACTGTATTGATTTCCCTTTGAACCTTATTAACCTTAAAAAGTAGTCCTTATTCGTTGATAATAAGTATGTTATTTTTGGTGCTCCCAGTCCACACCGACATAACTTCGATATTTAATGTACCTATATTTTAACATACAAAAAATACCATGTAGTTAAAATTTTCGTCATTATTAATATACCTAGTCAAAATCAGGAAGACATTGCGTTCAACTTCTGTATACTTCTGTGAACAAACGCATATTCGCAGTAGACCGTAGGATTCAGTGAACAAATATTCGCTTGACGCTACGAGCTCCGAATGGCAAGCTTAAATAAACCTTTCCAGACGGAACACTATTTTGACAACCGAATCACGTTTTATTGCCTGTAAATCGTGATTTAGTTGAGAGCTACTATCGGATTTGTATCAATGACGACTGTGCCTTTAATGGTAGAGCCTTCCTCATATTCATTATAATTAAATGTTGGTAGAGAAGTTATAGTGAAAGGGTGTATAAAAAATATTTTTTCACTCCTAATGCTCGTTAAGTTGTTCTTTATGTCGAGAGAAACCTGCACAAAATGGCTTTTTATGCGCTTGTCCATAAAATAATATCTTCTTTTAAGGCCTTACAGCCATTACACAATACACTTTCATTTAAGTAATATAAATATTTTAAGAGATTTAAGTTATATCATAATATAATAACGATATTTACTCTGTCACGAAAGTATCGGGAAAAGATCAATAATACATAAAATGTTAGCTATTCATTCAAATTTATTTTATCGCCAACGAATAATCCAATCATTAAAACATTTTTAAAAACGCTTTTTCCGGAATGGAGTTCACTTCTCGCCGTGAATTCTCCTTAAATGTATTTTACCGAATAAAAACGGGTAGCACGAACGAAGCGGTAATTTTAATTGAGTTTAGGAAAAATAAATAAGTGCGCAGGAGCCATTGGTGAATAAGGTAGAATAAGGTAGCTTAAATAAACCTTTCCAGACGGAACACTATTTTGACAACCGAATCACGTTTTATTGCCTGTAAATCGTGATTTAGTTGAGAGCTACTATCGGATTTGTATCAATGACGACTGTGCCTTTAATGGTAGAGCCTTCCTCATATTCATTATAATTAAATGTTGGTAGAGAAGTTATAGTGAAAGGGTGTATAAAAAATATTTTTTCACTCCTAATGCTCGTTAAGTTGTTCTTTATGTCGAGAGAAACCTGCACAAAATGGCTTTTTATGCGCTTGTCCATAAAATAATATCTTCTTTTAAGGCCTTACAGCCATTACACAATACACTTTCATTTAAGTAATATAAATATTTTAAGAGATTTAGGTTATATCATAATATAATAACGATATTTACTCTGTCACGAAAGTATCGGGAAAAGATCAATAATACATAAAATGTTAGCTATTCATTCAAATTTATTTTATCGCCAACGAATAATCCAATCATTAAAACATTTTTAAAAACACTTTTTCCGGAATGGAGTTCACTTCTCGCCGTGAATTCTCCTTAAATGTATTTTACCGAATAAAAACGGGTAGCACGAACGAAGCGGTAATTTTAATTGAGTTTAGGAAAAATAAATAAGTGCGCAGGAGCCATTGGTGAATAAGGTAGTTGCTCGATGGAATATGTTGAGGTCAAAAATTCGTTCACAATTATGGCCTCGTACGAAGGCGCATTATTGTAGTGCAAAATCTAAGAATTTGTTTGTCACAAATCTGGCCTTTCTCGTCTAATTTGCTCTCTTAAGCGCCGCATAACGCTTAAATAACATTTTTTTCATCCCCCATCTCGGAAAGAGTATTTTTGCTATTCGATATCTGACCGCCAAAGCCGTTTTTATCCGCTTCTGGTTAAAATAAATTTGAATTTAGAGCATCGCGTACACTAGGTATGTGATTTCAAAACATCATTAAACCCATTTACCTCTATCTCCATGGTGCCGAATTTATCATACAACTTTTTTTTAAATTTAATAAAATACCTTAACTGAAATAAAATTATACATAATATTGTGATTGTAAATGTTTTATTTTGCATTTCCTCGCTGAGGGGGGATGAAAAGTTACGTGTTGCACTCGAGTGAAAAGATTTTTCACCGTGTGCTCTTTTGATTCCCTCGCTAACGCTCAGGATTGTAATTTTTTAGAATCCTTCGCTTGCTCGGTCATCAAAGTTGAGCACGCGGTTGAAAAGCAACTTTGCACTCATGTATAACAAATAACTATTATTTAGCGTTCGACCTTATTGCAAGAATTCCAAGTGTAGACCACCGATAATCCACAAAAACAGTCAACATGACTTTGACTTTTGACCGACTTTGGTGTGTTTTTTTCGGATTCGGTTCAGTTGTAAGACGCCACTCAGAAGCTTGTTGACTAGTTTGCATGTTAAATTCGCAAACCCACGTCTCGTCACCAATATATATGCGTTTCATGAATGTTGGGTTGGCATTGACCCGATTAAGTATGTTCTCAGTGACACTTATGCGTTTGAGTTTATAGAGAAAAAAGTAGCTGTGCCCGCGTACTACGAGTATGTTTCGCCTTAAAAATTCAAAGAAAAACTGTAAATCTACTTTCCCGCGGGAACTACTTACTTTACCGGGATAATAAGTAGCCTTTATGTTAATCCCTGTCGTAATCCGTTTACCTACAAAATTTCATCCAAATCCATTCAGTTTTTGCGTGAAAGTGTAACAAATATCCATACATCCATCCATACTTACAAACTTTCGCGTTTATAATATTTGTAAGGATTCAGGTCTTCTGGTACTAGCCGAGCGCCAACATGTTTCATACCCAAGTGATTATATAAATTGGTACGGATCGACTCGTAAGACAGAAATTTCAGCGGCTATCTCTCTCATACTTGAATTAGGATTTTCAATCACTATTTTCTTCACTGTTGCGATGTTAACTTCAGTTAAAGACGTTAATGACCTACCAGAGCGAGCCAATTTATCATCAGTTGTTAAGAAATCCATCGGATTTCATCGGCCTTATCGTCACCACGTTACACTGGCGCCCCACGTTGGGCGCCAGTGTAACGTGATAAGGTTGTGACGTACGGTACGACGTAAATAACATACCACGGGTTCCGTATCACTGAATATATATTTTTTCCATCGTTACATTTATTATAAATAAAAGGCACTCTGGAACAGATATACGGAATATTGTAAAACTATGGAACACAAATATATTTTAAAAACTTACCAACATAATATGTAACGACTTACAGATAAGTGCCTATGTTATCAAAGATTTTAATTTATTTTATCTTTATCCATACTCGTAGCAATATTTATGGCAAATACATTAATTTATATAAGACTAGCTGTGCCCGCGAACTACGTTTCGCCATCCAAATGCTTAACACAGTGTTTAGTTTTTTCCTTCATTTTATTCCATAATGATTCAACTTTATTCTGCGTTTCTTGAGCAGCGGCCATTTCGAAATTATGACAATTTTCGTAGGTTCGTGCGCTATGTTGAATTTATGTCAATGTTGCTAGGTTCATAGTGCTCTACTCATCAACGCCTTTCATTTGACCCCTATATGTTATATGCTGGGTTTGAAAACAAACTTTAACCTTTTTTTTGAGCGGCAGCCATGTTTAATTTAGGGCAATTTTCCTAACTTCATAATGCTCTTTTCTTTGAGGTCTTTCAGTTGATACCCATATTGCTAGGTTTAGAAACGAACTTTTATCCACATTTTTTGAGCAGCGAATATGTTGAATTTATGTCAATGTTGCTAGGTTTATAGTGCTCCGCTCATCAAGGCCTTTCATTTGATACCCATATTGGTCGGTTTGAAAACTAACTTTTATCCTTTTTTGAGCAGCGCCCATGTTGAATTAAGGTCGATTTTCCTAGGTACCTAATGCTCTACTATTCAAGGCCTTTCATTTGATACCCATATTGCTAGGTTTGGAAACGAATTTTTATCTACCTTTTTTGAGCGGCGGCCATGTTAAATTTATGTCAATGTTGCTAGGTTCATACTGCTCTACTCAACAAGGCCTTTCATTTGATACCCATATTGCTGGGTTTGGAAAAGATCTTTTATCCGTATTTTTTGAGCGGCGGCCATGTTGAATTTAGGGCGATTTTCCTAGGTTCATAACGCTCTACTCTTCAAGGCCTTTCATTTGATACCTATATTGTTAGGTTTGGACACTAACTTGTATCCACTTTTTTGAGCGGCAGCTATGTTGAATTTACGTCAATGTTGCCAGGTTCATAGTGCTCTACTCATCAAGGCCTTTCATTTGATATCCATATTGCTGGGTTTGGAAACGAACTTTTATCGGCAGTCATGTCAAATTAGGTCAACGTGGCTAGGTTCAATGTGTTCTACTCTTTTTTAGGTCCTTCGTTCGATATCCATGTTCCTTGGGTGGATCCAAAAAAATGTGATCCATCATTTTAGACATTAGGATCAAGAGACCCGTACTCCCTCTACGCGTAACCCAGAATCATGTCAGTTATTTTTTTAAATTATCGGCAGTCATATCGTATTAGGCCAACGTGGCTAGGTTCAATGTGTTCTACTCTTTAGGTCCTTCGTTCTATATCCATGTTCCTTGGGTGGATCCAAAAAAATGTGATCCATCATTTTAGACATTAGGATCAAGAGTCCCGTACTCCCTCCACGCGTAGCCCAGAATCATTGCAGACAATTTTTTTTATTATCAATATTAATCAATTACTTTTGATAGTTTTAAATGGATAAAAGAGTTTGATTCCTTAGTCATAATGTAAAAACATATAACACCTTTCAAAATACCTTGAAAAGGGTATCTTCACTTTTCAACATTTCAAATATTTCAAAAATTGTACCGATTTTCTGAAAATTGGTCAAGAATTAAACCAATCTATATTTGTGACGTGATATTGTCATAAAAATGCTTTATACATTGGTTGTATGGCTTGATCCTTTCGCCTTGCCACCACGGTACTACATAAGAAAAAGACAATTTAAACTTCTAAACTTCTTGGTTGACAAAATCCAGATGGGCACAGCCATTAACAGAAAAGATTAAATTTTTCCATGCACTATGTGACAAACTTGTCCAAAAAATTTCACGTGCGCCATGTTGATTTTCTACATAAGCATTGTTCGATTTTATATGGTATTTTTTCACTAAAAATAAAAAGTGAATTTAAAGAAATGAAATTATGCCTAAATGTTCTTCCAGAAAATTCTAAGTATTGTGGTGTAAGCCATATCAAATTCTGTCCAGTAGTTTCGGAGATCTTCCCGGACACACAGAAATATTGCTACGTTCATAGTGCTCTACTGACCAAGGCCTTTCATTTAATATCCATATTGCTGGGCTTAGAAACGAACTTTTATCAGTTTTTTTTGAGCAGCGGCCATATTGAATTTTGTGCTATTTTCCTAGGTTCATAGTGCTCTACTCTTCAAGGCCTTTCATTTGATACCTATATTGCTAGGTTTGGAAACGAACTTTTATCCACCTTTATTGAGCGGTGGCCATGTCGAATTTACGTCAATATTGCTAGGTCCATAGTGCTCTACTCTTGAAGACCTTTCATTTGATACCTATATTGCTAGATTAGAAAACGAACTTTTATCCACCTTCATTGAGCGGCGGCCATGTTGAATTTATTTATGTGTTGCTAGGTTCATAGTGCTCTACTCATCAAGGCCTTTCATTTGAGACCCATATTGCTGGGTTTGGAAACGAACTATTATCCATTTTTTGAGCGGTGGCCATGTCGAATTTACGTCAACATTGCTAGGTCCATAGTGCTCTACTCTTGAAGACCTTTCATTTGATACCTATATTGCTAGATTAGAAAACGAACTTTTATCCACCTTCATTGAGCGGCGGCCATGTTGAATTTATTTATATGTTGCTAGGTTCATAGTGCTCTACTCATCAAGGCTTTTCATTTGAGACACATATTGCTGGGTTTGGAAACGAACTATTATCCATTTTTTGAGCGGTGGCCATGTCGAATTTACGTCAAAATTGCTAGGTCCATAGTGCTCTACGCTTGAAGACCTTTCATTTGATACCTATATTGCTAGATTAGAAAACGAACTTTTATCCACCTTCATTGAGCGGCGGCCATGTTGAATTTATTTATGTGTTGCTAGGTTCATAGTGCTCTACTCATCAAGGCCTTTCATTTGAGACCCATATTGCTGGGTTTGGAAACGAACTATTATCCATTTTTTGAGCGGCGGCCATGTTGAATTTATAGCAATTTTCCTAAGTTCGTAATGCTCTACTCTTTTAGGCTTTTCATTTGATACCCATATTGCTAGGTTTGGAAACGAACTTTTATCCTTTTTTTTGAGCGGCAGCCATGTTGAATTTAGGTCGATTTTGCTAGGTTCCTAATGCTCTACTCTTCAAGGCCTTTCATTTGATACCCATATTGCTAGGTTTGGAAACGAACTTTTATCCACCTTTATTGAGCGGTGGCCATGTCGAATTTACGTCAATATTGCTAGGTCCATAGTGCTCTACTCTTGAAGACCTTTCATTTGATACCTATATTGCTAGATTAGAAAACGAACTTTTATCCACCTTCATTGAGCGGCGGCCATGTTGAATTTATTTATGTGTTGCTAGGTTCATAGTGCTCTACTCATCAAGGCCTTTCATTTGAGACCCATATTGCTGGGTTTGGAAACGAACTATTATCCATTTTTTGAGCGGTGGCCATGTCGAATTTACGTCAACATTGCTAGGTCCATAGTGCTCTACTCTTGAAGACCTTTCATTTGATACCTATATTGCTAGATTAGAAAACGAACTTTTATCCACCTTCATTGAGCGGCGGCCATGTTGAATTTATTTATATGTTGCTAGGTTCATAGTGCTCTACTCATCAAGGCTTTTCATTTGAGACACATATTGCTGGGTTTGGAAACGAACTATTATCCATTTTTTGAGCGGTGGCCATGTCGAATTTACGTCAAAATTGCTAGGTCCATAGTGCTCTACGCTTGAAGACCTTTCATTTGATACCTATATTGCTAGATTAGAAAACGAACTTTTATCCACCTTCATTGAGCGGCGGCCATGTTGAATTTATTTATGTGTTGCTAGGTTCATAGTGCTCTACTCATCAAGGCCTTTCATTTGAGACCCATATTGCTGGGTTTGGAAACGAACTATTATCCATTTTTTGAGCGGTGGCCATGTCGAATTTACGTCAACATTGCTAGGTCCATAGTGCTCTACTCTTGAAGACCTTTCATTTGATACCTATATTGCTAGATTAGAAAAAGAACTTTTATCCACCTTCATTGAGCGGCGGCCATGTTGAATTTATTTATGTGTTGCTAGGTTCATAGTGCTCTACTCATCAAGGCCTTTCATTTGAGACCCATATTGCTGGGTTTGGAAACGAACTATTATCCATTTTTTGAGCGGCGGCCATGTTGAATTTATAGCAATTTTCCTAAGTTCGTAATGCTCTACTCTTTTAGGCTTTTCATTTGATACCCATATTGCTAGGTTTGGAAACGAACTTTTATCCTTTTTTTTGAGCGGCAGCCATGTTGAATTTAGGTCGATTTTGCTAGGTTCCTAATGCTCTACTCTTCAAGGCCTTTCATTTGATACCCATATTGCTAGGTTTGGAAACGAACTTTTATCTATCTTTTTTGAGCGGCGGCCATGTTGAATTTATGTCAATGTTGCTATTTTCATAGTGCTCTACTTATCAAAGCCTTTTATTTGATACCCATATTGCTGGGTTTGAAAACGAACTTTTATCCATTTTTTGAGCGGCGGCCATGTTTAATTTAGGGCAATGTTCTTAGTTCATAATGCTCTACTCTTTTAGGCCTTTCAGTTGATACCCATATTGCTAGGTTTGGAAACGAACTATTATTCTTCTTTTTAGAGCGGCGGCTACGTTAAAAAATAGTTTTATTATTATTATCTATTTATTTATTTTATTATATATTTATGTTCTGACCACCAACCTAAAACGTATGTTTTTTCCAACATAAAGGTTGCCTGGCAGAGATCGCCTACGGCGAT
The DNA here is from genome assembly GCA_963935595.1 of Schoenobius gigantellus. Lineage (NCBI taxonomy): Eukaryota > Metazoa > Arthropoda > Insecta > Lepidoptera > Crambidae > Schoenobius > Schoenobius gigantellus. The sequence continues at coordinate 38,035,292 of OZ012541.1, read as the reverse complement.
AAGGCCGCCTATTTTGCTGTTCGTGTATGTATTGTGTTGTATTCTGTAAAAAATGTGCAAAATAAAGTGTTTCTATCTATCTATCTATGTTGAATTTATGTCTATGTTGCTAGGTTCATAGTGCTCTACTCATCAGGGCCTTTCATTTGATACCCATATTGCTGGGTTTGAAAACGAACTTTTATCTTTTTTTTTTGAGCGGCGTGGAAACTAACTTTTATCCACCTTTTTTGAGCGGCGGCCATGTTAAATTTATGTCAATGTTGCTAGGTTCATAGTGCTCTACTCTTCAAGTCCTTTCATTTGATACCCATATTGCTAGGTTTGGAAACTAACTATATTCCACCTTTTTTGAGCGGCGGCCATGTTGAATTTATGTCAATGTTGCTAGGTTCATAGTGCTCTACTCATCAATGCCTTTCATTTGATACCCATATTGCTGGGTTTGGAAACGAACTTTTATCCGTTTTATTTGAGCGGCGGCCATATTGAATTTAGGGCGATTTTCCTATGTTCATAGTGCTCTACTCATCAAGGCCTTTCATTTGATATGCATATCACTGGGTTTGGAAACGAACTTTATCGGCAGTCATGTCAAATTAAATCAACGTGGCTAGGTTCAATGTGTTCTACTCTTTAGGTTCTTCGTTCGATATCCATGTTCCTTGGGTGGATCCAAAAAAATGTGATCCGTCATTTTAGACATTAGGATCAAGAGTCCCGTCCCGTCTCTCTACGCGTAACCCAGAAAATTGCAGTCAGATATTTTTTTAATTATCAATATTAATCTATTACTTTTAATAGTTTTAAATGGATGAAAGAGTTTGACTCCTTAGTCCTTTTTTTTTTTTTTTTTTTTTGTCGGGGGAAAATGCTTTTACGCATCCCCCGTGGTCGAGCCAAACCACGAGGGTATGTGGGGCTCCCCGGGCCATATCGGTCCAGGCCTACCCACTAAAAACCCCCCAGCAGCTCCTCCGTCCGTCACGAGACAGGGGGAAGGGGACAACAGCGAGGCCTTGTTCCCACTGACCCCCTGCCTGTGAGTCATCTGTTGCCAGACTCGCGCTACACCAAAGAGGCGCGTGGCTCTACTGCTTTGTGAGCGGCGCAGGTGTTGTGCGCCGCTTTACACCCCGAAAGCGTCCCGGCACTAGGTGCCCTGGGGCTGGGGTCCATTTTTAACGCGGGGAACATCCCTTGCCGCGGCCGCCTCCTCCTGGATGATGGGGGTCCCGATGACGTCCTCGGTGACTTCCATCTCCGTCCCGCCTGAAATCTCGGGTGGCCGGTTTGCCGCTGCCCTTTTCCTTCTCCTGCTAATGTGTGCCTTGGGGGCAGAGCAGGTCTTACCCCCAAGGCGGTGGTCATCCGGTTTCCCGGCCGCCGCACACAATGGGCATTTGGGTTTCGACGTACACGTCGAAGCCCTGTACCCTGGCTCTCCACACCGGTAGCAGAGTGTACTCCGGTCTACCTCCGCCCTGCAGTCTACCTTCAGGTGCCCCAACTCGAGGCACCTGAAGCACCTCATTTCGCGCGGCTGAAGTAGCCTCACCTTCGCGGCCGACCATCCCACCAGCAGCCTCTTGGCAGAGGCTATCTTCTTGGCCGCTTCCACCGGGCAGCACACCCACGCCGTGCCCATGGTGTAGCGGCCCTGGCGGATTTCACCCACCCGGACCTCCTCGACCTGGCACTCGCCGATCTTAACGAGTGCCTCTTTCAGTTCCTCCGGCTGAACGGACTCATCCAGTCCGGAGACCAACAATTCCACCATCCTGGTGGGTACGGTGACCCGCGCAATGGTCGGATCGACCGCTCTCCTTAGCGCGACGGCTAAGTCAACCGCGCTCGTCTCCTTCTCCTCGCCCGCTACGAGGATTATGGTCGCCCCAGTCAGAGACCTGCGAAACTGGACTCCAGCTCCGCGAGGTTTACCTTAGCCCTGGCGGCTGCAATCACCCGGGCATACGAGTGACCATTCTCCTCGGCGCCAGGCTGCAGTGTGAGTACTACTGCCGCTGTCTTTGGCGTGCGCAATTTAGGCTGCCGAGGAGGTGCCTTCTTCTTCGGGGGCGGAGCCGGCTGCTTCGGCGTGATGGTAGTTGCCGGTGTGCCGTCCTCTCTGCGACGTTGCCGTTGGCCGCGCCTCACTACCGTAGTCCAGGCCTCCTCCGAGTTAGATGGGGCCGGAGGTAATGAGCGTGGCTCCATCGCTGCGGATTTCTCCACAGCGGCTTTCTTTCTCCGTGCTGGTCTGCGCCTTTTGGAGAGAGTTGCATCTTCAAGCACAGAGGGAGCGCTTTTCGCGGATTTCCGGGCTTTGGGGGCGGCAGACGTATGGAACTCAGTCGCCACAGGAGCGGATGCAGCCTTGGCTCTCCTCTCATGCTCCAGGGAAGGGCGCAGGCGCGGCTCGGGGTTCAGCCTAGGCTCTAACCCCTCGAGCCTGGCGTTGAGCCGCGCAACCATGCGCCCCATCAACCTATTTTCTAGCTCCTCGATGTTAGGAGGAGCTAGAGTCACAGCCATATTTGGAGCTGAAGGGAGCGGTGGTGGTCTATTCCCCAGGAGGTCTTTCATTTTTTCCTCCAGCTCAACTATTTTCTTCTTCTGTTCCTTCAGTTCACCCTCGAGTCGAGAGTTTGCCTGTTGCAAGCGCATAGTCTCTTCTGAAACTGTACGCGCCGCCAGCACTTTCGCGTCCTCCTGAAGGCTCTTAACCGCCTGCTTTAATTTTTGAATAAAGGTCCCCTTCAAATTCTTTGACCTCTCTGCGACATATTCAATTATATGGAAAGCGCGACCCATGCGCTCGGTGACGGTGAGCGTTGGGTCGTCACTTCCACTCTCCTCAAGAGGAGATAACACCTCTGCAGCCGCTGCTGATGTTACGATAGGCGTGCGCCTCGTATTAATGGGGTCCATAGGCATCTCGAGCAGTTCCCTTTCGGCCTGGAGTTGTAGCTCCAGGCGCTCCATCCTGAGATACTCCGCCTTCGCCTTGGCGAGCCCCACGTATTCCCCGGTGGTTGGCGGGCGGCCTCTCCCTCGCTTCCCTTTGGGTTTTGGGGTTCTACGGGAAGACAGCGGAACATCTTCTAGCGAAGGATCGTCGCTGCCTTCCCCCCAGTCTCCAAGTTCAGCACGGCCTCTTTTCCGACAAGCGGAAGGGGCGTTCATACCGCTATCCGTGCTCATCATGGATGACGCCTCAGACAGACAGTCCGACTCTCCTGACACCGGAAACATATCTGGAGCATCATAGTCGAGCATGATGTCCGATATACCAGCCCTTCTCCTACCTCCTTTGCGTCCGGTCGCATTTTTACCCCTCGACGACCCGGGAACCGCCGTCGGGGGTTGAAACTCTCCTTCTAACGCCTCGGTTGGGATGATGGTATTTCCACCAACCGGCCCGGATACCGGTGGTGGCCCGCTCTTAACGGGTTCGCATGGGTTATTTTCGACACTCGGAAGGGTGGAATTTGGTAGAGCCAGCCCCAGATACGTCTGGCTGCCCGCAGCCGCCTTGCGCGGTCCTACGGGGGGGACTGATACCCCCTGGGGACGTTCATCGTTTTTGCCAAATTCCATAATGATTGTATTTGAGGATACACTCCCTTGCTCCGCTTGGGACTGGTCTCCCACCAGCCACGCACCCCCTCGGCACGGAGACGCCACCTTGGGGTTGGGGTGATTTTTTATTGTGGTTGTCTTCCACGTGGCCCGACGCTCAGTGCGCCGGACCCCCGGCCCGCTCAGTGCGGGTAACGGGTTGCCCGACAACAGACCCCATTGGATCCATCGCCGCGCGGGTGAGCCAAAACTCAGGAAAATCCCCAGCAGGCGCGAAGCGCCATGGCGAGAATCTCGCCCCACCTCTGCCACCAACAAAGGTAAGTGCCGGTAACCAGCTTCCGGCGAAAGCCACACCTCTTCTTAACAAAAAGAAGAGGGGACTTCGCCCTTCACCGCATGTAGCGGTTGGCCACATGAAGTGACCCGCCGGGTTGAACCTGGCCATCCCACGCCCCCCATCATGGGGGCCTCTCGTCAGACTATTAGCCCGCGGCAGAGAATCTGCCGGGTTGCCCAGGGTGCACCACAAGGAGGTTGTCTGACATCGCACCCCTTGACTCCTTAGTCCTGATGTAAAAAAAAAAAAAAAAAAAAAATGTTTTTACATCTTGACTCCTTAGTCCTGATGTAAAAACATATAACACCTTTCAAAATACCTTGAAAAGAGTATCTTCATATTTCAACATTTAAAATATTTCAAAAATTGTACCGATTTTGTGAAAATTAGTGAAGAATTAAACCAATCTACAAATTTTATGGTCACTCGATAAGTATTATCATAAAAAATGCTTTATACATTGGTTGTATGGCTTGATCTTTTTGCCTTACCACCACGGTACGACATAAAAAAAAGACAATTTGGTTGGCGAAATCCAGTTGGGCACAGCCATTAACAGAAAATATTAAATTTTATTTGTACTATGTGAAACACTTCATTCCTGCCTTTCAATTTTCGAAATCCAATTATTTTACTTAAGATCAGGCTGTATGGCGTAGTTCCATTGCCTTTCCTTTGTGGAAGAAAATACCTTCTCTCTGTACTATGTGACAGACTTGTCAAAATAATTTCACGTGCGCCATGTTGTTTTTCTACCTAAAGCCAATTCGAAAATTTTATATGGTATTTTTTCACTAAAAATAAAAAGTGAATTTAAACAAACGAAATTATGCCTAAATGTTCTTCCGGAAAATTCTAAGCATTGTGGTGTAAGCCATATCAAATTCTGTCCAGTAGTTTCGGAGATCTTTCCGGACAAACAGACAAACAAACAAACAAACAAACAAACCAACAAACAAACGATTTTTTTAAAAACTATTCTATCGTGTTCTGCTAATGATTTTAAGGCGACCTGTGTATTTTTTTTCTTAATATTTCGCAATTACAGATTTTTGTACCCCTACGATTTTATTATATATAGAGATATAGAGAAGAGATGAAATAGCCTCTGTTGCGACCCTGCGTTACACCGTCCCTCGCACCTACGGGGGCTTGGACGGTGCGTAAACGCATTCCCCTCGTAAAAAAAGGACCTCATCATCTGATCCTGACTTTGGCGGCGATAGGACCGATAATGCAGGGGTATAGCCCTACGATTTTATTATATAGAGATAGAGATATAGAGATAATTGTGCCATCATGACTTTTAGCGTCTCGATTAGCGATTGAGTGACAGAAGAGCAGAATTAAGATTATGCCAAAAGTAAAAATTCAAATGCAGTCAGGTTAGGCGGCAATGCAACGAGTTGCTATATCTAGAAGGTATAGCACCTCGAGATATACTATAAGTTAGGTACTTCTACTATACTACTACTATATAGGTACTCGTCTGTAATATAAAAATTCTAACATTTTAAAATTTTGTCCAAAGTATTTTCGTATGGTACATGAGGCAACCATATGTGGGCCGAAACCAATTCTCTTTCAATAATAATGTACATTAACCAACCTATATTCGCTCACGGCGGCCAATCTCAACAGAGACTAGCTATCTGTGCGGGAGATATTATAGTGATTGCGAAAATGCAAGTGCACTCTCTGTTTCTTCACTCGCCTAGTCCAATGGGACGGTTAGCCAACACGACCGGCGCGAGATCAGGCGCAGGACCTACTGTTTAACGTGCCTTTTGAAGCACGAAGGAGCTCGAGATGTTTCATATTTTGGTCAGCCATCTTAGAACTGACTACAGCCAACGTGCTTAACCTTTGCAATCGTTCGCTGAGCGCTCCTCTCTCCTCCAAAATAAATTCTCTTTTATTGCACATACTGTATGCATACTGAGTTAAATGTCAGTTAAAAGAGAAATTCATGGATGGAAGAGAATCACTATCACTAACATAACCGATCTATAATTGTTACTAGATGTCAAAAATGAATTCATGGCTATAATCTAATCTCATTTCTATAACACGCTTGAATGCGGAAAAGCTAGTGAAATTGACAATGTTAAAATATTTACTGGAGCGAAGTGGTTATTTAGATTTTTTCGGATATTTTAAAATACATGTTATTCGAGAAATATCTTAAGTATAATAATAATTATAAAGATAATTCATCATACTGATTTCTGTCTGGGCAATAAAACTCTCAAATTTGGTTCCGGATTGAAATTTACTCAATATAAAAAATTAAGCTGACTTGTCATGTCTTTTTTTTTCAGATTTTGTCGGCTCTGTCCGTCTGACAGAGTTGCGGGTGTCCCAGCACGTGGTGGAAGGTGGCGATACGGTGCTGGGGTGCCAGTTCGACATGGAGAACGACACGCTGTACTCACTCAAATGGTACAAGGATGGCAGGGAGTTCTACCGGTTCGTTCCCAAGTCCTCATACCCCACGAAGGTCTTTTTCGTGAAGGGTGTTCATGTTGATGTAAGTGTCGTAATTGTAATAGATAATGGTTTCACAATCCAGACATCGATACGAAAACATTGTATGCCAATTGATAACCGAAGAACCATCGAAATATCATATAACAATAGCTAACTACTAGCAGGCGTGGCAGCTCGTGGGACATCAGAATTATAGCCCGACAAAGCTAGCATAAAAACTCATTATCCATCTAGATTTTCATTACTCTTGTGCCAACATCACTCATACTATCTATTATTGTGTTATAACCATGATTATGACAATGACAACCATAGAAGTTACTGAATAATAAAGGCGGTAAAAATAATAATACCCGAGTACAGCAAAGCTACAGACGACCAATTGTACTTAGGTTGCATAATCTAATCCACCACTGAGTTTTATATTAAAAAATATTCATATTTTCGTCGTACAGTCAGCAGCATAACCTAAATACGTTATATATTATTAGTAGTAAACTAATTTAGACTAAAGAAACTAAATCTTACACTTAAATAATAATACTTATATCTGCCACTTGGATAGCATTATTTCGATTTTTCTACCGTTCTATTGAATCGATTGACGAATAATTTGTTATGATTCATTTCTAGGTTTTAAATTGCATCCATGCTGACATTCTCCATTAGCTTCACTTTGTATAGTTAATCTATAGAAATTGTATGTTCGAAAATCATCATCAACGCTACGAGACGTTTAACGTTAACGTCTCGTAGCGTTTGCTAGCCCGGCTAGCCCCTGTCTCCACAACGTCCCATAAGGAACTTCGTTCCAATAAACTTAAAATTTAATAAAACTCATCAATTTATTACATTACTAGTGGGCCCGGCGGACGTTGTCCCGCCCGATTACAGCGCCACCTACCGGGTCCAACTGTACGTTTAAACCTTCCTTGGACCATTGGATACAAAAAATAAAAACCGACTTCAAAAACACTGAAAAGTTAAAAATTATGTAATAATACTCTTTCTAGCAAAACGGCAATTTACAAGGAGTTTATATGGCCGTACTCAACAATGACGTCACGGTTGATGTCGGATCTCTCTGTCGCCTTCAAATTATTTAAAATACTTGTATCTAATGTATTTCTAAGCCGATTTTAATTCTAATTTCACAGGACTGCATCTTTTTCCACTGTATTTTAATATTTAATGACGAGACGCAAGAATTAGAATTCAGTCATCATCCCAATTGTGGACCGATTTCCAAAATCTTTGTGTATTCGATAGAGTATACTCCTGCATTATCGGTCCTATCGCCGCCAAAGTCAGGATCAGATGATGAGGTCCTTTTTTTACGAGGGGAATGCGTTTACGCACCGTCCAAGCCCCCGTAGGTGCGAGGGGCGGTGTAACGCAGGGTCGCAACAGAGGCTATTTCATCTCTTGTCTATATATAATAAAATCGTAGGGGTACAAAAATCTGTAATTACGAAATATTAAGAAAAAAATACACAGGTCGCCTTAAAGTCATTAGCAGAACTTGATAGAATAGTTTTAAAAAAAATTGTTTGTTTGTTGGTTTGTTTGTTTGTTTGTTTGTCTGTTTGTCCGGAAAGATCTCCGAAACTACTGGACAGAATTTGATATGGCTTACACCACAATGCTTAGAATTTTCCGGAAGAACATTTAGGCATAATTTCGTTTGTTTAAATTAACTTTTTATTTTTAGTGAAAAAATACCATATAAAATTTTCGAATTGGCTTTAGGTAGAAAAACAACATGGCGCACGTGAAATTATTTTGACAAGTCTGTCACATAGTACAAAGCTGCGTTCAGAACCTACGCTCGAGTGCACTCCGAGTGCACCCTGACAGCAACCGACCCGTTCAGAGCCTCGGGGTAAAAAACGCTCTGACAGGCGGTTAGTACACTCTGTGCCCGTTCAGAAGCTTCGAGTGATGCAACCAAACAACCGACTCGAGCGTAGGGTGAAAAACACTCTGACAGATTTTATGTCAAAGTCGATGTCAAAAATATGCTAATTATTTATTATTTTATTAAATAACACTACTTTGAACTCTTTTAATCCTAATACAAGGGAAATATAGTGATTTCTATGTGTTGTAATTATTTTTAAGCAGAAAAATGGATATTGACTGTTAATTTCATAGTAAGGATTAGTAATATTTTGCCCTTTGCTTGATCTTGATCAGCAAGATACAAACTAAAAAAAAAGATTGCAACCGACCCGTTCTGAACCTCGGAGCGAGTGTGAAAAACACTCTCGGTTGCATTACTCTGACCCTCGGAACGCAACTCAGAGAGAAGGTATTTTCTTCCACGAAGGAAAGGCAATGGAACTACGCCATACAGCCTGATCTTAAGTAATTGGATTTCGAAAATTAAGGCAGGAATGAAGTGTTTCACATAGTACAAATAAAATTTAATATTTTCTGTTAATGGCTGTGCCCAACTGGATTTCGCCAACCAAATTGTCTTTTTCTTATGTCGTACCGTAGTGGTAAGGCAAAAAGATCAAGCCATACAACCAATGTATAAAGCATAATTATAAAAAATATCTGACTGCAATGTTCTGGGTTACGCGTAGAGGGACGGGACGGGACTCTTGATCCTAATGTCTAAAATGACGGATCACATTTTTTTGGGTCCACCCAAGGAACATGGATATCGAACGAAGAACCTAAAGAGTAGAACACATTGAACCTAGCCACGTTGACTTAATTTGACATGACTGCCGATAAAGTTCGTTTCCAAACCCAGCGATATGAATATCAAATGAAAGGCCTTGATGAGTAGAGCAAAATGACCATAAGAAAATCGTCCTAAATTCAACATGGCCGCCGCTCAAATAAAACGGATAAAAGTTCGTTTCCAAACCCAGCAATATGGGTATCAAATGAAAGGCATTGATGAGTAGAGCACTATGAACCTAGCAACATTGACATAAATTCAACATGGCCGCCGCTCAAAAAAGGTGGATAAAAGTTAGTTTCCAAACCTAGCAATATGGGTATCAAATGAAAGGCATTGATGAGTAGAGCACTATGAACCTAGCAATATTGACATAAATTCAACATGGCCACCGCTCAAAAAAGGTGGATAAAAGTTAGTTTCCAAACCTAGCAATATGGGTATCAAATGAAAGGCCTTGAAGAGTAGAGCATTAGGTACCTAGGAAATTCGACCTAGATTCAAAATGGCTGCCGCAAAAAAAAAGGATAAAAGTTCGTTTTCAAACCCAGCAATATGGGTATCAAATGAAAGGGCCTGATGAGTAGAGCACTATGAATCTAGCAACATTGACATAAATTCAACATAGCCGCCGCTCTAAAAAGAAGAATAATAGTTCGCTTCCAAACCTAGCAATATGGGTACCAACTTAAAGGCCTAAAAAAGAAGCGCATTATGAACTAAGGAAAATTGCCCTAAATTAAACATGGTCGCCGCTCAAAAAATGGATAAAAGTTCGTTTTCAAACCCAGCAATATGGGTATCAAATAAAAGGCTTTGATAAGTAGAGTACTATGAACCTAGCAACATTGACATAAATTCAACATGGCCGCCGCTCAAAAAAGATAGATAAAAGTTCGTTTCCAAACCTAGCAATATGGGTATCAAATGAAAGGCCTTGAAGAGTAGAGCATTAGGAACCTGGCAAAATCGACCTAAATTCAACATGGCCTCCGCTCAAAAAAAAAGGATAAAAGTTCGTTTCCAAACCTAGCAATATGGGTATCAAATGAAAAGCCTAAAAGAGTAAAGCATTATGAACTTAGGAAAATTGCTATAAATTCAACATGGCCGCCGCTCAAAAAATGGATAATAGTTAGTTTCCAAACCTAGCAATATGGGTATCAAATGAAAGGCCTTGAAGAGTAGAGCATTAGGAACCTACGAAAATCTACCTAAATTCAACATGACCGCCGCTCAAAAAAAGGATAAATGTTCGTTTTCAAACCGAGCAATGTGGGTACCAAATAAAAGGCCTTGATGAGTAGAGCACTATGAACCTAGCAAAACATAAATAAATTCAACATGGCCGCCGCTCAATAAAGGTGGATAAAAGTTCGTTTTCTAATCTAGCAATATAGGTATCAAATGAAAGGTCTTCAAGAGTAGAGCACTGTGGACCTAGCAATATTGACGTAAATTCGACATGGCCACCGCTAAAAAGGTGGATAAAAGTTCGTTTCCAAACCTAGCAATATAGGTATCAAATGAAAGGCCTTGAAAAGTAGAGCACTATGAACCTAGGAAAATAGCACAAAATTCAATATGGCCGCTGCTCATAAAAAAACTGATAAAAGTTCGTTTCTAAGCCCAGCAATATGGGTATCATATGAAAGGCCTTGATCAGTAGAGCACTATGAACCTAGCAACATTGACATAAATTCAACATGGCCGCCGCCCAAAAAAGATAGATAAAAGTTCGTTTCCAAACCTAGCAATATGGGTATCAAATAAAAGGCCTTGAAGAGTAGAGCATTAGGAACCTGGCAAAATCGACCTAAATTCAACATGGCCGCCGCTCAAAAAAAAGGATAAAAGTTCGTTTCCAAACCTAGCAATATGGGTATCAAATGAAAAGCCTAACAGAGTAGAGCATTATGAACTTAGGAAAATTGCTATAAATTCAAAATGGCCGCCGCTCAAAAATGGATAATAGTTCGTTTCCAAACCCAGCAATATGGTACTCAAATGAAAGGCCTTGATGAGTAGAGCACTCAACCTACAACACAACATTTACATAAATTCAACATGGCCGCCACTCAAAAAAGGTGGATAAAAGTTAGTTTCCAAACCTAGCAATATGGGTATCAAATGAAAGGCCTTGAAGAGTAGAGCATTAGGTACCTACGAAAATCTACCTAAATTCAACATGACCGCCGCTCAAAAAAAGGATAAATGTTCGTTTTCAAACCGAGCAATGTGGGTACCAAATGAAAGGCCTTGATGAGTAGAGCACTATGAACCTAGCAACACAAATAAATTCAACATGGCCGCCGCTCAATAAAGGTGGATAAAAGTTCGTTTTCTAATCTAGCAATATAGGTATCAAATGAAAGGTCTTCAAGAGTAGAGCACTATGGACCTAGCAATATTGACGTAAATTCAACATGGCCACCGCTAAAAAGGTGGATAAAAGTTCGTTTCCAAACCTAGCAATATAGGTATCAAATGAAAGGCCTTGAAGAGCAGAGCACTATGAACCTAGGAAAATAGCACAAAATTCAATATGGCCGCTGCTCATAAAAAAACTGATAAAAGTTCGTTTCTAAGCCCAGCAATATGGGTATCATATGAAAGGCCTTGATCAGTAGAGCACTATGAACGTAGCAACATTGACGTAAATTCAACATGGCCGCCGCTCAGAAAAGTCGGATAACAGTTGCTTATCAAACCCAGCAATAGGCGTATTAAATGAAAGTAGGCCCTGAAGGGTACCTAGAGCAGCCATGCTCTAAGTGTGTTCCGCGGAACCCTATAAGGGGTTCCGCAATAATTTAGAAAAATCAAAACACCCTCTCTGGTCGTACTTTCATTATGCTTATTAATAAAGAATACACTTTTAAAAACTATTGTTTTATTTTAGGGTTCCGTCAAGTATTTCGCTTTCCAAAAGGGTTCCGTCACCAAAAAAGTTTGAGAACCGCTTCGGGGCCTATTGGATGTTCGATGTTAGATGTTACCTGTGTTTAGTATCCTTCGAGACCGTGATAATGCAACGATCGTGAACTAACTAACGATAACTCCAAGTTTGTGTGTTGGATGTTAGTCATCACGGCGAGTTTGCTAACCGAACTATGCCAGCAACATTATATCGCACAGTACACGTTACAAAAACGGAAGTCTCAATACATTTTAAGGCTAACCGCATAAATACGTTTTTTCGCATTCGTTTTTTGAATGCGAGCATCCGAATGCATCAAATCTATACAAAATACTCATTGACTGCCGCACACGTTCGTTTTTATTACGAACGGAACACGTTCTGTACGTACGTTTAGATAGAATGGTAGAAATCCCGAATGAGAAGAAACGAACGTCTGCGGTACGTTCACGAAACTCCGTGTCTGTATTCCGTGATCGGATATCGAATACGGACAACGTATTTGTACAGTAACCCCCCCATTCATGCTATACATTAACTCTACGAAAACCGCCAGTATTACGAGCGACATAAGAACGGTTCAAAGGTCAAACAGTATAGCTTGACAAGGAGCTTACTGTACGACCAGTCAAAATTGGCCAAGTTGTCATATCCAAAAAATATATTTTGTTGGTGTTACCAACACCCATTATAAAATCTAAACTTTATTCGTATACAGTTCTAATTTATTAACAATTGTTTATTTTAATTCAAAACATGAATACGATAAAGATTATTCTTGCAACTGTGTAGTTCTTTCTACTGAAGAAGAATTTATTAATATCAATAATGTCTCTAAAACAATAATAATACTTAGTGTTTATAGTAATATGTAATGTATTTAATTTTGTGGACCGTTAGAAAAAGAGCATTACGAACCTACGAAAATTGTCCTAATTTCGAAATGGCCGATGCTCAAGAAAGACAGAATAAAGTTGAATCATTATGGAATAAAATGGAGGAAAAAACTAAACACTGTGTTAAGTATTTTGATGGCGAAACGTAGTTCGCGGGCACAGCTAGTACAAAATAAAAATATAATTTTAAGTACCAAATCTTGCATTTAACTCAACTCTATTTAGCATAAGCTTATTATAAGTGTTTAAGTTATAGACACTGTATTGCTATGGGTCTGAAATAAACAATGTTTCTGAAATTTCAGCAAGGGTTGCTATTTAATGTTACTGTCTTTTTGCATTTATATTATTTGATTATTTTAACATTTTATTATTTTTAATTACTTTACTGAGTTTTATTTTTTTAAATGGTGTTACTTTTGATCCTGGGTAGGATACATTTGTAACACTCTACCCTTTCTTATTGCACTGAATATATCTCGAAGGTAATAAAATATCAAAACCTAAATAAAGTCACTTTATGGTAAGACTAGCTATGCCCATGAACTACGTTTCGCCATCGAAATGCTTAACACAGTGTTTAATTTTTTCCTCCATTTTATTCCATAACCCGCACGCGCACCCCCGCCTTGGTGACGCTCACTTCGCAACGGGCCGTGCAGCAGAAATCGTAATATTTTAATTTCGCCATAACTTCAAAACCAAACGTCCAATTTTAATCATTCAAAGACCAAATATTATCTACATAAACTGTACTTAGTGATGAAATAATTTATTTTGATAAAGATTAACAGCATGTGAAAAATAAATGCGTTTAAATGTAGTCAAAAAAAAATCAAGATATTTAAATAAAATAAATTGTTGTTGTGCCTCACTCGACATAGATAGGTATAGTGTGTCGCGGACTTTTTTGTAGATATTTATAAGATCTACAATTAATTACAACATTTTATGGTTCTATCTTTTATAGTTTAGGCAGCGTACGCAAAATAAGTTACTTTTCTGGTTGATTTTTTACACCTTGTGTCCGAAAAACCCAAATATCTTACGGAACCCTATTTTGTTCCAAAATAAAATTTATCCTATGTTACTCGTGGATAATGTAGCTATCGAATGGTGAAAAAAATTTTAAAAACGGTCCAATAGTTTTTGAGCCTATTCATTACAACCAAACAAACAAAGTTTTCCTCTTTATAATATTAGTGTCGATAAATTTACTATCATAGTAAAGAAATAGATTTTTGAGATAACTTAGAAGTTTTTTGTAATCATATCTTACGTAAATATTGTTACTTTTGCCTCCGGTCTACTCTACAATCAACTTCAAAAGTAGCTAAGCTCGTAGGTGCCAGGACGTACTACGTACGTATCCAGATAAGGACACACAATCTATAACAACAAGAGATTTCATATTAAAATGACTAAGACACCCAAGACACTTTTTTTCGTATAAAAGTACATTATAGTAACTTACTCTCATTTTCATAAAAAAAATCAATTTAGTTTGGGGCCCTATTTTTGAGTCATTCGTCTGCTGGCGTCGAAGTGTACGAGATAAACTCTACGAGTGTAGACAGCGCTAGATTATTTTTCCTTTTATTACGTTTTTGATAAAAATCATTTTATCAAGAATCTACAAAAATCAATATTACTTTAATTTCAAATTATAAAATAAATAGAAATCCAGCGCTTGGACGCCAGATGAATGATTGAAAAATAGAGCCCCTGAATATATTTTGACAGAAAGATTTGTGGGTGTATATACGAGTTTTATTAGTTTTAAGAGAAGTGTTATTTTACACATGGCGCATACCTCGATATAATTATATTATATCCCATTGACTGTAAAACAATTGCTTTGTGTTATTCCAAATTAAAAAATCACCACTCTACAATTCGTTCGAAAGCCATCACGGCGCGTCACGTAGTAGGCGTAAAAAATCCCCGCCACGTGGGGCCTATGAAAAATTACCGAATATAACCGAAATTCAAGGTGAATGAGTGATGCAACGACCGCCAGATGGATAGCAATCATATTTATTTTCATCCACATAATATACTGATATATAATTGGGTCACGCGGAGGCTCAGTTCATAATAGTTCAATTCATTTTAATAGTTTGGATTACTGACTTGTTTTAAAATAATGCACTCCCCACAAGGTCAATCGATGATTATAAAGGTGGTGATTTTATGACTTCTCGGTAATCAGCCATTAAAAAGATTTGACACTATTATCGAATTTTTCAATTCGTGTACCACAACATTTTTTTTGATTTTCCTAAGGAAAATTTCAATTCATTCTAATATTTGGGAGGATAGAGTGTTCGGTGCTACCGCAAACGAACAGCTCATCACATTATATTTCCACAATTTTCATGTACGTAGTACGTAACACACAACCAATGTGACCGCGCGTGCGCAATAACCATTTACCAATTAAACTTAATTGAAGTATTAAAAGTGCGTTATTTACATAATATTAAAAAGTGGGATTTATAGGAAACCATACCACCTATAGAACCTCTTTTTACATGGTCCTTCGAGCAATAAGGACCTCGCGACGCGAATTTCTGAAATAACAGTGTCGTTGTATCGCGGGCCTTAAAACCAGTGACATAGTGACCAATTTTGAATACTACCAAGGATTTCAGTGAGGAATTTGTAAGGCGAAACCAAGGTCAGATCTAACCATTATTATTATTATATTAATTCTTGTTCATATTTACCATGGAGAATCTTTATAAAAATCAAATTGAAATTTACGACTCTTTGAAAAAACTTTTGACCAACATTAAAAAAGATGGTAAAGATCGGAAGAACAAAGACTACTGCAGGCGTAGATTAGATTTATTAGAAAGTCATTGGTTTGATTACCAGGAAAACCATAGAAAGCTTTGTGCATATGCTGAATTTAATCATATTTATTTTACCGAACATTATTTTGATACAGCTGAGGAGTTATATAATACTATTAGAGATTTACTCAATAAATTGTTACAACAGTTTATGTCCGAACAACCAGAAGGTAAGCCAATAAAGCAGTACCAGCAGGTCATTAGCCACGGTCAAGCAGGTGAAGAAGAACTACCACTACCAGGGCCGTCCGGCGAGCAGAAAAAAGGTCAGCAACCATTATCTTCAGCTGGGGGTTACAGTAAGCTCGATGAAATGATGAGAAAACAGTCCGTCAACTTTAAGGCGTTGATTCGTACGGTAAGGTCAATAGACGTAGATAGTATACAAAATAAATGGGAGTTTGAGGATGCTCTAAAAACTCTTCAAGCTCGTTGGAGTACCATCGACTGCTTACATTGGGAAATCGAAGCTGAAACTGACGAAGATATGACAGTCTACCAAGATGAATTTACCAGCTACGAAAAAATGTATATGGAGCTTAAGAAAAATATTAACACTAAAATGTTTTCAGTATCACATCGTGACAAAGCCACACCACAAATGGAAATTCCGTCATTCAGTGGTAACTATCACCACTGGATTTCCTTCAAAGATTTGTTTAATGAAGCAATTCACAAAAATCCATCTCTCTCCGATGCACAAAAAATGCAGTTTTTGAAGAGTAAGGTCACGGGAGAAGCTGAGCGTCTGATTCACCACTTACAAATCAGCTCAGATAATTATGAAGTATGCTGGGAGTTGTTAAACCATCGTTACGGGAATAAGCGTCTTATATTTACCTCTCATATTAACACATTATTAGGCATCCCGACTATGCAACAACCATCGTTAAATATGACTAAAAGGCTTCATGATGTAACAAAAGAATGTTTACATGCAATTCAAAATTTAGGGGTTGATATTACCAGCTGGGATCCATTACTTGTACATTTATTGTCTCAAAAACTGGATAGCGAATCATTTTCAGAATACATCGAATTTGTTAAAAAACCACGAGAGTTGCCAGTTCTTCAGGAATTTTTAAATTACTTGGAATGCAAATTTACTGCTTTAGAAGCTTCGAGAAGAAAACAGGAAACTAGTAACTATAAATCTTCGCAATTGCATCATAATTCATCTAACCAAAGACCATTTTTTCAATCAAATGTAATTAACAACTCTCAAAAAATGAAAAGTAATAGTCAAAATTATTTGAAAAGTGTACATATATCACGGTCATATTCTTGTCCATTGTGTAACGCTGACCACGGATTATGGCAGTGCAGCAAATTTATGCAATTGTCGGATGAACAAAAATTAAAGTCAGTTAATCAACTCAATTGTTGTCATAATTGCTTAATTAACCATTTTAATAAATCGTGCTATTCAACCAAGCGATGCCGCAAATGCTTGAACAATCATAATACGATACTACACGAGGCGCTATCAAAACAACAACGTAGTAATATACCATTTAAACCGCATTTAAGGTCAAGCGCTCCCTTAAGGCCGAGTGCTCCTAACTCGATAGCAAAAGAGCAAATTTCGACTTCAAATCATGCGTCCGGGAAGGACTCTTCTGAAATTCTTTTATCAACCGCAATAGTGAAAATCACCGGATACAATGGAGAATTGTACAGCATGAGAGCATTGGTTGATCAGGGCTCTCAGATATCTTTGATAAGTGAACATGCAGCACAGATTTTAGGCTTAAAGAGAAATTATTGTAAGGGTACCATTTTCGGAGTAGGAGAAAAAGAAAATAATTGCAAGGGAATGTTAAATATTACAATTCATTCAACATGTAACAATTTTTCTATGGACACAAATGTACTTATTATGAATAGCTTGATAAAAAATTTACCAAATAAAACGTTTACAAAACCATTCTGGCCACATATTCAAAACATCAATTTAGCCGACCCTGAGTTTAACATAAGTCGACCAATAGACTTGCTTTTGGGCGCGGAAGTTTATAGTAAGATTATGTTGGGCGGTATTCTAAGAGGAGAAAAAGATGACCAACCAATCGCTCAACAAACACAGTTCGGGTGGTTGTTGTGTGGCACCATGAAACCATATTATAGATGTAACGTTGTTTTACATAACACAGAAGATTTGTCGAAGTACTGGGAGGTTGAAGATATAGGTCAGCAAGCTGAGATGTCCACGGAAGACCATGAATGCTTACAATATTTTTTATCAACTACCAAGAGGCTTGAAAGTGGGAGATACGAGGTTCGACTTCCTTTTAAGCCGGAGTTAAAAGAAAAATTAGGTCTAACGAAAAATAAAGCGCTCGCACAATTTAAAAACTTAGAAAAGAAGCTCGAGAAAGACGAACAATTAAAACAACATTATCGTGCATTTATAAATGAGTATTATAGTTTAAACCATATGAAACTATCAAATATATCATCACCAGAATACTTTTTACCGCATCATGCTGTCACTCGTGATGAATCTACAACAACGAAGCTACGGGTTGTTTTTAATGCGTCTTCAAAATCTTCGACGGGTAACAGTTTGAATGATATTTTGTATAGGGGACCAAATTTACAGCGAGACCTACAAGAATTAATTTTGAAATGGAGGCAATATCGGTATGTTTTTTCTGCCGACATAGAAAAAATGTACCGACAGATAATGGTATACCACGAAGATCAGGTCTATCAAAAAATACTATGGCGCGAAAATCAAAACCAACCAATTTCCATATTTCAATTAACTACCATAACTTACGGCACAAAACCAGCCCCATTTTTAGCTATGATGTGTTTGAAACAATTAGCATCAGATGAAAACCACCAGTTTCCCAATGCAGCGAGAGCTTTAGAAAATGATTTTTACATGGACGACTATTGTGGTGGGTCTCATGAAAGATCGGACGCCATACAATTAAAACAAGAATTAATTGAAATATTGAAATCAGCAGGATTTAATTTAAGGAAGTGGGCATCAAACGACCAGGAGCTGTTAGAAGATTTACATGCAAACCAAAAAAGTCATCAAATATATGAATTTAAGGAAAGAGAAACATCAAAAACTTTAGGCCTTCGTTGGGACCCTCGAAAGGATGAATTTACTTTTGAATCCAAAATTAAATTAATTACAAAATCGACACCAACCAAAAGATCATTGCTATCGGATATCTCCAAACTTTTTGATCCGTTAGGCTGGCTTACCCCTGTAAGTACTAATATGAAAATACTATTTCAGCGTGTATGGTTATCCAGTATAGATTGGGATGACGCATTACCTGAAGACATTGCTCAAGAATGGATAAAACTCAAAAACGATCTTCGAGAAATAAATGAGATAAAAATTAAAAGATGGATTGGCACCAAAAACCAACAACAGATAGAACTGCATGGTTTTTGTGATTCATCGAAAAAGGCCTATGCAGGTGTCATTTATTGCAAAATCATCAATAACGAGCAAAAAATTTCAATATCTTTAGTTGCTGCAAAAGCTAGATTAGTACCAGTTTCAAAAGTTGTATCCGTTCCCAGATTGGAGTTAATGGGAGCTCATTTATTATCACGCCTAATGAAAAAAGTCATTAATTGCTTACCAAACTATGTTATAAAACTATGTGCATGGACCGATTCCTCTGCCGTCTTGGGATGGATAAGAGGAGATCTAGCCCGTTGGAAACCTTTTGTATCAAATCGCGTTAAAGGAATTATCGAAGTAATACCATCAGACCAGTGGCAACACGTTAAAACAGCTGACAACCCCGCGGACTGTGCCTCTCGAGGCTTGACTACTAACCAATTAATTCAACATAAGTTATGGTGGCGGGGCCCGTCATGGCTATCATCGTATACAGAAAATAACGGAGAAAAAATAATTTACGAAACTGACTTAGAAGTAAAGAAATTTTATCTGAAACAAGTTAATACTAATATTTTAAACCTAAATAACACGGCAACATCAATAAAAACAAAAATAATAATTCATTTATTAAATACTTACAGTTCTATAAATAAAATCATTCGAATATTTGCATGGATATTACGTTTACCTACTTACAAGAAAGAAGTCCACCGACCGTATCTCACATTACACGAATTACGCAAAACAAAGTTATTAATTATTAAACAAGTACAGCAACTTGAATTTGCGAACGATATTGAATACTTACATCGTCACGCAACAGTGCATACAAAAAGTAAAATTTTGAACCTAAACCCCATGCTTGACCAAGACGGTATCCTGCGTGTGGGAGGGAGACTCAGAAACGCTCAGATCAGCTTAGAAATGAAACATCCCGCAATTTTACCACAAAACCATCGCCTCACATTTTTACTTATTCAGCAAGCTCATGAGTTAACTTTTCATGGTGGAGCACGACTTACCTTAACCCACCTGAGACAGCAATATTGGGTTGTAAGTGGTTATATGACAGTTAAAAAATTTATACGTCAGTGTGTTACATGTAGGAAACAGGAACCAGTAAAACAATACCAGCTTATGGGCGACTTACCTGCGTCACGAGTGAACACCGAAGAAGCATTTTACCATTGTGGCGTAGACTATACCGGCTTCGTTGATGTCAAGTCGAGTAAGGGTCGGGGGATAAAAACCACGAAGGGTTACATAGCGATCTTCATCTGTATGGTTACGAAAGCTGTGCATTTGGAGATTGTATCTGATATGAGTAGCTCAGCCTTCCTAGCAGCTCTAAGTAGAATGGCAGCTCGGCGGGGTGCTCCACGTCACATCTATAGTGATAATGGTACCAACTTTGTGGGGGCCAACCGAGTTATGCAAGAGGAATACCAGAATTTTTTAAATATTTTTAACAATAGTTTCTTGGCTGAAGTGACAGAAATGGGGATTGACTGGCATTTCAATGCACCATCATGGCCCAACGCCGGGGGACTATGGGAGAGAGCCGTCCGTAGTCTCAAGCATCACCTGAAAAGAGTTGTTGGCTTACAAAAATTAACATTCGAGGAGTATACCACACTTTTATCGAAATTAGAAGCCTGCCTTAATTCACGACCAATATGCTCTTTGTCTGAAAATATAGAAGATCTCGACATTTTGACGCCTGCTCATTTCCTATCCCCTCGTCCAGGATCTACTATCATTGAGACAGAACAAGATGCCAGGACCAGGTGGCATTTAATCTCGAAGTTGTACCAAGACCTCTGGAAACGATGGAAAATGGAATATTTGACACAGTTATCTGCGAGAAATAAGTGGCTGAAACAGCAAAATAACATGAATAAAGGCGACCTCGTCGTTATCCATGACGAAAACTTACCACCTGGAAAATGGGCCATGGGTCGCGTGATTGAACTGCATGCAGGAGATGATGGATTAGTTAGGGTTGTCACGTTAAAAACGAAAAATGGAACACTGAAACGACCAATAATAAAATTATCCGTATTACCATTGAAAAATAAAAATGAACCAAATATTAAAAATGAACCACTCCACAACCAAAAACTATGATACCAGATGAAAATTTAAGCTCCAATAATGAACAGAAGAAAAAAGTTACCAAAATCCCATCTTTCGCGAGTATAGCTACAGCCTTGTTATTTTTTATGATGATTCTGACACCAGGAAATGCTTTCAATAACATACAAGAATTGCCGAGCAATCAAACTCTATATTTTAATCCTTTAGGAAAAATGCAACTCATTAGAAATAAATGGACTATGGTTGTCTATTATGACCTTCAACCCTACCAGACTGGATTGATTACATTTAATAAAATGTATAATTATTTAGATAAACTTTGTAAGCTCATTGATAACGTAAACCATTGTAATCTTATTCTACCACAACTAAGTCACGAATTTAAAGAAATTGAATACTACAATGAGCTTTTACTAACGCAGCATTTTGACGTTCACGGTAGACGACGACGGCGGCGACGAGGCATCATCAATGGCATCGGATATCTGGCTAATGATCTATTCGGTGTTCTGGACTCTCGGTTTGCGGAAAAATATAGTCATGACATCGCTACCATACAAACAAACGAAAATCACTTATTAAGTCTCTGGAAAAACCATACATCAATAATTGAATCCGAATTTAACATCATGAAGAGAATGGAGTCTAACATCAATATACAACATAAAATTATAAACAAAAAAATTAAACGACTTACAAGAAAATAATATAATACTTCAAAAGGAAATTCAAAACATGTCATATATTCAAGATTTTACACTATCCGCATTATCTGGAAATAGTTTACTACAAAATCTAAAAAGGTTGCAAGACTCACTCCTCGATACTGTAACTGATATATACCATGGTCAAATTAGTTTACATTTATTAACACCTACTCAGCTGAAAAAAGAACTGAAAACTATCAATGGGCAGATGCCACAAGAATTATCTTTACCAATAAATAATATTGAAACAGATATTCAGCATTTATACAAACTGCTAAAAGTGAAAGCGCGAGTTACCCAAAATCACCTGCTTATTGAAATAACGTTTCCTTTGATTGACAGAAATCATTTCCAATTATATAGATTGATCCCAGTTCCGCATAAAATAAATAATTATATGATCAGCATAAGACCAATCTCAGAATACGCAGCTGTGAACATAGGCAAGGACGAATTTTTTGGCATTACCATACCGGAGCTAAACTCTTGTTCCTTGATGGGAGAAACGTACATGTGTCAATTACTGAAGCCTATCCTAAGTATAAAAAACGACGAAAGCTTTTGCGAAAAATCTACCACTGATCAATGTAAAGTTATTAATTCCACATGTACGAATAAATGGATAGAATTACATTCCATACACCAGTACTTATATTTCTGTTGCGATATATACTCAATTAAAATAGTTTGCGATAACAAAGTCAGTGTTCATCAGATAAGAGGCGTGGGATTTATCAGAAATATGAACCAAAATTGTATAATAAAAAGTAAAGATTTCACGTTATACTTTCCGATACCGAACACAAATCAAATAAATTATTCACCAAATATTTACATACCAGAAATTGATCAAATTAACCATATTGTAAAAATAAAAATTCCAACTGAAAACACCACCGAACCAATGGATGTGAACTACAGTCATTCCTTAGCTGAATTAGAAAAACAAATAGTCGAATTGAAAGCGAGCAAACCAGAACTTGACGACATATCATCACATGATATAACTCACTATACTGTAACATCGTTTCTTATGATGACTGTAGTATGTGGCATCCTGTTATGGATTTGGAAATACAGTCGCTGTTGCCAAAGAAGTAGCCCTCTGAACCAGAGCAGGCGATCGGCAACTAGCTCTCATCGAGAACCAGTGGAAGACCCGATTCCGTTAAAAAGAACAACCACAGAGCCAGTGTATAGTGTTGTGGATTCGCGAAAGCAGAGTACAGCTGACCGTCAGCTGAGTGCAAGTGATGTGGGTGAATGTAGTGGCAAACAATCGCGTTCACAAGGATTTAGTAATCGAAGTGTAAAAACATTTAAAATGAAAAAAGACGCTAAGACATCACCAATCCATCGAAAACCAAATGTTTATGTCGTAAATGACTCTATTCTTTAGACGTAAAATAATTAAAATTAATTTTTAAATAAATTTATTACATATTTTTCATAATATTCATAATTTTATAAATTAGCAATTATTATTTTGAACTATGTTACAGCTTAATGTTTAGTTATTATTATAAGGCTTCCTTTGTGTTTGCTTGATGATTTACTATCACCATTTTTGTAATAGTTTTTTGTAAAAAGATGTATCTTAAGGCCGGGAGTATGTTCGGTGCTACCGCAAACGAACAGCTCAGCACATTATATTTCCACAATTTTCATGTACGTAGTACGTAACACACAACCAATGTGACCGCGCGTGCGCAATAACCATTTACCAATTAAACTTAATTGAAGTATTAAAAGTGCGTTATTTACATAATATTAAAAAGTGGGATTTATAGGAAACCATACCACCTATAGAACCTCTTTTTACATAGAGAAATTCCCTGGGAGGCGATACTATAAAGGCGTCCCATGGCGATGCCACATGGAGGAAAAGTATCTTACCGCAGATTGAAAATTTTACTGAAGGAAGACTTTATTTATTTTAAAATCGATACGAACTGCATTCATAGTTTTTTGAATGGTAAGGGTAGGTATGTCATATATTTTGACAATTGTTGCACCTTTCAGAGATGGTGAAATGGGGGTATGCCATTGGTCTGCTCAAAAATGACATATTACTATCTTGTGTTATGTAAAACCAACATAAAGTAGGTCATTTAGGAGGACTGTGAAGTGCCAATTCATGATTCGAGTGTGCACTTTCAAAAATGCAGTTTGTTGCACATCGCTTAGAGTTGAAAGTCCGAGGCAAGCGCCTACATTTCTTATTGAAATATTGTTTCGGGCGATAACTGTTTTACCCCCTTAAACATTTTCGATATTAGACACTTTTGATCTCATTAAATTCAGTATACCTTAATCTATGTTTGTACGTTTTGCTTTTTTTTGTAATTGAGTATAATTTAATCAAAAAAGATAAAAATGCTCGAGGTAGTTTTTAAGTCTAAAATATGAAAATTGAGATGCAAATAATTTATATTCTGAGCAATATTACTTCAACATCAAAACGTACAAACCTAGATCTTCATTATATCTATAACATTTCCAAAAATTATGAAAATTGGACTATGTAAAGAGGGAGAAAAGCGTTATCGCTTTTTGTATGAAAATTTACAGCTTCACTATCCTCTTAAGGCCTCTAAAAACAGGAATTAAATACCTAGTCTTGCCATAAATAATGTTACAAGGAAAAATCTTTTTTTTTTCTATTCCATAAAACATTTATTATTGTAATGTAACACACATTACAATAATAAATGTTTTATGGAATAGAAAAATTTATACATTCATATAATAATGAGCTTCATATATTTTTGTTGTTATAACAACAAAAATATATGAAGCTCATTCAAAATGATCTCCATTGACTTTAATTATGGCAGTTTTATGAATTCTTATAATGCTTTTTATTTAATTATTCTCTTTGTATAACGAGTAAAAGAGAGGCATTGATAGCAATTCAGAAAACTGGCTGGAATTAGTTTCTATAGAGTTATGAGCATAAGCTTTGTCGTTCTGCTTGTCAAAACATTGCTGAATAGTAAAAATTTTCTCGTCAGTAGATAATTTTTTCTTTGCCCTCCCTTTGCGTACCCGCGTACCGCTTATAAAGTTGTTTTAATTTTACACCCTATTCATTTTTTAAATTGTCAGTTAAATAATGACTAATGCGTCTCTTAAAGGCTGTAAGTCCTAAGTCGTTTTTTAAAATACGCGACACGGTTCTGGGTGCTATATATTAATTTCCTGAGATAAAATCTTTTGCTTTCGGACAGGATTTCTTCAAATTCTTTCCTTCACTGCTTTGATCGCATTTTTCGTGGGAATACTACGTGGACGGCCGGGGGCTCTATTTTTGAATCATTCGTCCGACATCGAACGCTTTTCAAACGTCATCTGTGCTCGATTCCTATTAATTTTTGTTTCTCTTGCGATGAAAATCAATAGAACATTACGACGAAGATCAATATTGTTTTGATTTTCGTCGAAAACAAAACGAAAATAAGTAGAAATCGAACACTGACGAGCGCTCGATGCCGGAAGAATGATTCGAAAATAGCGCCCCAGGAGACGCATTTTTGAAACAATAGAATTCAAATTGGCATTCGAAATCGTAAGATTCGCATACGAATTTCCGAATTCGCTATTTTTGTACATTCATTCCGTGAGTTCTGCAACGAGTGGTCCTACTAGTACCAACTCGTTTTTCATTTCTACTAGTAGAATATGCGCAACGTATAAACGTTCCGTTTTACATGCGATTCATCGCTGGTTTTTTAAATTAATGAGCTATTGCCATGTTATTGCGTACCGGATTTAATTTTTTCTGCGTGAAACGGTTTCTAATGTAGAATTTGTTTTTAATGACAATACTGAATTCGAGTGATTTAAAAATCTTTAAAATTGAAAACAGTAGAAAATAATTTCACATGTGATTTGTATTCGTGTTCGAATTCGACATTCATTTCTAATGATTCAAAAATACGTGTCCAGATCTTTTTCTGTCAAAAACAGAGGAGGTTTCATTGAACATATCAATAGCCCGGTACACAAACATTCGACTAATAACAAGCGGATGGAAAGTTTCAAAACTTGCATTTGGCTCCATACCTACTTTGTGTAAGGCTATCACAGCAATCCATTTTAATTTCCTAAAAGTATTTAACACTGATTGACGCGAAAATGACAAAACAAAATAAATATTCATTAAAGAATGATAGATTTCAAGCTTAAATATGATATTACATATGTTTTTTTTAAATTGGAACAGTAGGTATTTATGGCCAGACTAAAGTATTCTACTGAATTTCCTTCTCCCCCTGGAAATTGAATCAATTTGTTTTGGAACACTAGAACTACCTAGTACATTTTTGATAGAAACCCATGTTATATTATTAAGCAAAATATTCCGAATAGACTTATCCATAAAGAATTATGCACAAAAATCCGTTAAAACACTAAAATATAACATAAGACTCTGCTTTATCCCCTTGCGGCCTTGGTTAATAGTTTACTATTTTAAACTAACTACTAGTGCTGACCCGATGAATTTCGTATCACCGTAACAGATGACAGATCTCAATAAACAATCGCGATGTGTGCCGTAATTTTCCATACAAAATTGTTAATTTAGTATATTGTTTTTTGACATTTCTTTAGGATTTTTCTCATTATTTTTCTATTCAAACCATCCCCTAATTATTCAAATCGGTCAAGCCGTTTTTGAGTTTTAGCAAGACTAAACGAACGGCAATTCATTTTTAGATATGAGAGAATAAGCTATTAGGGTTTTATATAAGCAAACATCCAGATGTTCACAACCCTTTCATATCATAGGTAGGTACCTAAGCATTAAAAATATTTGAGGAAAAACGCAATCATCCACTGTAAGGATCACGGGTATCTTTAGATCTATACATCTCTCCAGAAACCTTAATGTCCGTTTTGCTGTCGGTCTTTTTATGCTTAACAGCTTGCTGTTTAATTTGGCTACGACTTAACACATATGGGATTTTTATTCGCAAAACATACATACATCTATAACATCTTGATATACAAGTTTCTCGCCCTTGGCGTGGGAATTCTAATTTTTTTCCGTAGGAAAAATTTCTATAGCCTATGTTATTCACTGAAAATAAAGCATTCTATTCAAATTCACAAACTTTACCTCTTTATAATCTATATAATATATAAAAATATCGTGTATTTGTCTGGGATAAACTCCGAGGCTACTTAACCGATCTTAATGTTTGGTTTAATGTATGCAATTTGGTCCAACTTTATAAGTAACTAACGATAGGAAAGTTTTAATCGATTATTGACCTTAATATTCATACAAAAGAAACTCTATTATCTGACCCTCAGTTAATACGGATTCGAGATTAACCAGACTACCAACCCAAATGAAATATTTTTTTTCAAAAGTTACTTTATATCTTCGAGTAGAATCCATGCATGCACGGAGATATCCGTCCGTACTCGCAGATATGAATACTCGATGGGATTGTGTCGTTTTATTGCGGAATTCCTATGGTCACCTTCCAGCTCCAGTATCAGACCCTGGTTACCATATAGGATCAAAGTACTCGTCGTAACGAATCCAACAAGCCCAAACTCAATGGGGTTGTGTCTTTTTATTGCGCAGTTCCTATGGACCCCTTCCAGGTCCAGCATCAGACCTTGGTTACCATAAAGGATCAAAGTACTCGTCAATACGAATCAAACGAGCCCAAACTCGATGGAGTTGTATTGTTTTATTGTAGAGTTCCTATGGTCATCTTCCAGCACCAGCATCAGACTCTAGTTACTATAAAGGATAAAAGTATTCGTCAAAACGAATTAAACGAGCCCAAACTCGATGGGGTTGTGTCGTTTTATTGCGGAGTTCCTATGGCCTTCTTCCAGCTCGAGCATCAGACCCTGGTTACCATATATATAGGATCAAAGTACTCATCAATACGAATCAAACGAGCCCAAACTCGATGGGGTTGTGTCGTTTTATAACGGAGTTCCTATGGCCACCTTCTAGCTCCAGCATCAAACCCTGGTTACCACATAGGAGCAAAGTACTCGTCAATACGAATCAAAGGAGCCCAAACTCGATGGGGTTTTGTCGTTTTATTGCGGAGTTCCTATGGCCACCTTCCAGCTCCAGCATCAGACCTTGGTTACCATATAGGCTGAAAGTACTCGTCAAAACGAATCAAACGAGCCCAATCTCGATGGGGATCTCTCTAAATATTTTCAGAAAATTTAGGGTATTAAAATCGTATTTTTTATCTCAACATAAATATTTTTCTTCTGGAAAGAAAATTACAAATAAAAAAACTAATTAATAAAAACACAGAAAGTAATAAAAAAGAAATAATAAAATAAACAAAAAAGTAATAAAAACAAAATTAAAATAAGCAAATTTATGAAAATAAAATCAATGTTCTACACCCAACCACTTTGGCCAGTCCTGATGGCGCACATGGCGATAGATGGACGTACAATTTTGTGGCGACGATGTAAAGAAAGTGTCACTTTAAAATTATAAAGTCACGACCTTTTAAGCGTACGTGTGTGGTATTAGAAAGGTCGCCAGGTAATCAATCCAATCGATGAAACACATGGTTATGTCATTTCAGAGCAAGCAGACCACTGGCAAAGTGTTGGCGCTGAAGCATCTATCGAGGGACTCGGCGGGACTGTACCGGTGCGAGGTTCACGGCGAGGGGCCTGACTTCACCATGGCGTACGGCGAGAGGCACATCACTGTAGACCGTGGGTACATTTATTCACTGTCTTCTCTGACATCCTCACTCACGCGAGAATACAATGACGTTATTTACCCAGACAAAAAGATTTTAGACCTACCGCAGCGGGAGTGGGGCCCGAGGTATATCTACCCACTAAAAATACTGGTGGGCTCCGTGATATTGCATTTTCGATACACAAAGGAAACTTTATGCAATCGCTTTGTCGAGAGCGATGCTGCCCGACTATACAGAGCATCATTCAAGAGTAGGGAGTGTCTGCGGAACGCCTTCAGACACCCCCTCAGCATGGGGATTCGCTCGCAACGGTATATGAACTAAGAGGTGAACATCCTCAACTACCACGATCTACTCATCAGAATCATGAATGTTAGATAGAAAGTATGTTCAAAACCAGACTTCTGAAAAATAATGCACTAAAAAGTATAAAACAAGAAAAATAAGTTCAATATTCAGCTGTAGTCGTATGCCACTGTGGCCCTAGGGCGTGTTATCTCAATCACATCATCACTGAAAAACAATTTATACATTTTACATTCTAACATTATTCATTACCGGTTAAAATCATAACCCACATCAAATGTAGCAGAACTTCTAATGTCGATGGGTATACCTATGTAAGAGTATTTATGTATTTACGGATATAGATTAATTTTAATTTGAAATATGATTCTCATACGATCAGATACTACCAGTTGTGCCCTTTCCTTTAAGATCGTCTAATATTCGCTTCAAAGAACCCACCCTCCTTTTATCTGTTCAATAGGAGTACCCGTTTTGTTCGTTGCGCAAGACAATGGACAGGAGATCCAATAATTATTTGCGGCACGCGATAGCCTTCCTTTGCATAGACTGTATACACGTGCAAGGAGGTCTACACATTCATTTGCACGAATAAATATACTTGTTTGTAATATACCTATAATTTTAATGTAATTTATAATTATATCTACGAGGTGCATATTTTATAACAGCATCGATAATAGTATATTTGATATTTTATTTGTTTTAATAAGTTGCTATACAGCCTTATCCGCATGGTACCGCGTAAGTATACAACGTGTTTGGTACATACCCTACCAAGCCGCAACCTACTCTTGCTAATTTAGTCGCATAGAAGTTATAGTGTTATTAAAAATTCAGAATTGTAAAATCAATTATGAAATCTCCCATACAAATAGTTGTGTGAAAAAAATGTGTAGGGAAGTAGAAAATTAATTTTACAATTTCGAATTTTTAATGGCGCATGATAACTTAGCTGTTCCCGCGAAACGTAGTTATATTTCACCTAGGGAAATAACAAAAAGCCTACAACCTATTCTCATACTTACCAAATATATACGTAAAATCATTCGTCGTCTGCTTAGGTACCTCCGTCTTACCTATTTCTGCCGCAAAGCAGCAGTGCTTGCATTGCTGTGTTCCGGTTTGAAGGGTTAGATATGGCAGTGAAATTACTGGGTACTGTGACTTTACATCTTGTGTCACAAGTTGGCAACGTACACTGTGGTTCTTGTGGGGGTTGCAGTTTTGCTGCGAATCTCACAAGAGCCACATGTATTATAGGTAACTGTTACCACTTACCATCAGGTGGGCAGTTTGCTTGTTTGGCAACTTTCTGCAATAAAAAAAAAATCGACACGGTTAGCGCAGAGGTCGAGTAATCGCCTACTGTGCAACGGGTCGCGGCCGCGGGTTCGATTCCCGTACGGGCCAAATATTTTGTATGGCCTGCAGAAATTTGTTCCGGTCTGAACGTATGTGCATGTGATGTTCTATGTTTGTAACTGCACCCACGACACAAGATAAAATCCTAGTGTGCGACGACGTTTTAAAAAACTATAACTGAAAAGTTGTCATCAACCTTATTTATTTCGCAGTCTTGCCGGAGTCAGGACCACAAATCGTTGGGCTGAAAAAGGAGTATCAATATGGTAGCTTAGTGAGCGCCAACTGCACATGCGGCCCATCGCGACCAGAGGCTCAGTTGGCTTGGTACATCAACGGCATAGCAGCTCCAGACCACTACCTTGGGCGACCCGTGCTCGTACTGTCACCAGAACATCCGCACACATACCAGTCCAAGCTCAACCTCAACTTTACTGTCTATCAAAGTCATTTCATCAAAGGTGTTTTAACTCTCAAGGTAAAAATAATAAGTAATAAAGTATTCATTAGTATTAAGTAAATGCAATGCAATCAAAAGCTTAATCAAAGCAAAGAATTTGTAAAATTGAACAACAAGAGGGCAGCTAAATAATTATTACTTACTATCACCAATAAGACTTTCCTATTATAAGCCCGATGATATTTAAACTTGTTATTATTATATGTTTCTTGGCGAAATACAAAACATTTGCTTAGGATGACATCTTTGTTGCAGTGTCAAGCAACAATACCTCCGCTATACCATAAGGAAACTGTGCACACCTTCTACGATAAACTGTACAAAATGAGAGAACAACACGAACAGGAGAACTTCGATCACAAAGGTAATTCTTGCTTCTTTTAATTAAATATATAAAATAGACGTACCATAAACGTACCACAAACTTTCGATAGCTTCAACAATGAAATGATTCATCGTACAATAAATTTTGTTAATTTTATTAGATAATAATTAACGTATTGAGTCTTCGAACAAAAAATATGTGTTCAATAATTATAATAGATGTGTTCATAAATGTTCATTTTTTGTTACAGATAGTGCAACAATGGCGGAGGTTTCATTAACATTGCTTGTAATGATCGTGCTATATACCATATATCAATAAGATACCAAAGTGTAGATTCAGTTTATCAGTGATTAAAACAGTATTATTCCTGTAGAGGGATCCAGTTTCCAATGATTACTGACGCTCTCATAACAGCAAGGGTTTACACAACGCCTGATAAAATGCTCGCGTAAATTGTACAGGGTCGGCACCTTATGTACCTTGTAAATTGTACCTTGCTGTCCTACCTAACTCAAAATCTATCACAGTCATTTTCGATTTTAAAGTCATTGCATCATAACAATAATGTCTCTAATGCAAATTAATTCGAAGATATGTCGCGTGTTACAGTAGTCATCCCAGTGAGAAACCATTGTAATTCCTGCAATATAGTACTATAATAGAAAGATTTATTCCAGTCCATTTCTATTTCAGTAACAAAAATTATACAGGGCCAGTCAAACCTCTCGAGGGGTAGTGCCGTGTGTCGTGTAATTGACGTTAGCAAATTTTTCTGCTAACAGAGAAACAAACTTTTATTTAGAATAAAAATAACCGCACTTGAGGCTTTTTAAAAGTCTCTTACCGAACTATGACCATAGATTGGTGGTATTTAAAAAAAACAGTTTCAATATTTAGGGCTTGCCCTTCCGGGAGCTTGGAAGTTTGACTCACCTTCAATCCTTCATGCACATTAACTGAAATATCAATAATGATCAATCAAATATTACCTTGTTAATAATACATATTAACATCAATCCACTAATTTTACGGGTTATTAACATCCGTATCTCAAAACTTTTTAAACGTAGTTGAATTTTGTATAATATTCGAATTTATTTGTTTTTTTTTCCACATTTATATTTAAATTCTTTCTTTAAAGCACCAATCTTGCGGCGATTATTTAGTAATAAGAGTTAAGTACTTATTTTATAATATGTAAATATTAAAAAGTATATCGCAAGGATGCATTTTAACAAGCTTTTATTTAACTTTTAACTTTAAATAAAACCACTTTTTGCCGATTAAGCCAAAACTTTGCATAATAATATGTAACTACTATTACTTTTAGTGAAATATAATAACGGGATACTCAACATTCAGTTAATTTTAAAATGGTTTCTCCTCTTAGATGACGGTTTACATTTCAATTAGAGTAGTGTTCAAATAAGACAAAGAGTAGCAGATAAGTCTGAAAAGTAAAACTATTTTACAAAAATAAATACGTCTTCAAAAACACCAAAAAGTCAAAAATAATATAAGAGTACTTGCAACATTACATTTTAATATTGAATACAAATTAGAATTTGATCCCAGGGAAACACCAGAATAACTTAAAATTAAAGGTATTTCGCTCTAAACAGTAATAATTGTTCCCGAACTCCTTACAACATAATTGTTCAGGAGTTACACTTTCCAATATCAGCTCACGTGAATCTTTCGAAAGAATACAATTACGCGTCGATACGTTCCCAATATATTGAAAGAACTATCTCCTAACTTCTAACCCTCAAGAAACCTTTATCATCAAAAACATGAACTACCAGACGCAAATACCTTTATCATCAACTCAAAAACATGAACTACCAGACGCAAATACCTTTATCATCAACTCAAAAACATGAACTACCAGACGCAAATAATATTGAAAGAACTATCTCCTCACTTTATAAAAAAAAAGCTTTAAAAAAACACAAAACACGTTAAACGTGCCTATGAAATTTACGAGTTTCCCTAAATTTTCCTGATTTGGTGACAATGGGACCATCTCAGGGGTACCTAAACTCTATCGAAAACAAAAATAATTTTTAAAATTGGTTCACAAATTGCGATGCAATCGGTGAACATACACAAACGAAAGGTGTTAAAGTATTTTAATAAAGGCTTGTTAAAAAATTGTTTGTGTATTGTCATTTTATTCTAAGCAGTGAAGGCATTAAAAGTAAGTAGGTACATAACGAGTATATAACTTGCATTTGGTTTCGCATTGTTGATTTTGAGTGATTTCTTTGTATACTAATATTAATAAAGAGTATTAATAGTCATAGCTATATTTTCAGAGGCATTTTTAGTTTTAAACAACTTCGATTAGGGAATGTATTTAATATTTAAAGAAATTCCATCGGTTCACTTTATATTAAATGTGTGTTCGGACGTAGGTATTCTAAATTCTAATTTCATTGTTAAAACACTTACAACGAAATACATAAAAATATAATATAAACTTTGTATTTTCCTTGCTGACCCATAACCATTGATATCAAAAAAAGTCATCTATCAGCTATTGATTACATGCTCTTTATTTACAATATACATTATTTATTTATTTATCATAATAGCCTTGAGTGTATTGGTAAAATCAATATCCGGAACCACGGGGACCATTTGGCACCCCAGAAGGATAACCGTCATTACTACGAGACCCAGTTCCTTGATTGGCACTACTCGGGTACATTGGGCCTTCTTGGCCTCCAAAACTGGGCCTATTACCTCTAGGATAATTTGCGCCACCTTGAGGTCGCCCAATATTTCCTTGGGGTCTTCCTCTGCCTCCTTGCGGTCTTCCACTTGGATATCCTTCTTCATTTTGCTCGTCGTTATAGTTTGCTCCATTAGCTTCAGGATAACCTTGTGATCGACCGTTTTGAGGCTTGCCAGGTCGATTATTTGAAAATACTCCCGCATCTTGTCCATTGCCACCCTGTGGTCCACCTTTTGGGTAGCCCGTGAATTTTTCAGTATTTTGAGAATACCCTTGGTTAAAATCATTGAGCTCCTGGAGCCTGTTAGACCTAACGTCTTGACCTTGTGCTTGCGGGTAACCGATATTGTTGTCACCTTCACTGAAAGTATCAACTCCTCTGTTTGAACTGCTTTCTGGATATCCCTCAGCACCTTGCGAGTAGGTTTGACCTCTGCCTTGAGCTCCTTGGCTACGACTGTTGCCTATTAACAGAGAAATAAATTATTTTCCTCTGATTTCAAAAGACAAAAGAGACATATTTTAAAGTAAAATCTTAAGTTTTTTTTTTCTTTTTTGTGGATTTATTTCTTTACTCTGTTTTAAGAGGATATTTAAAGGTCTAATAAAGATGGACGGCATTTCAACTGCGCTCCTTCTGTCAAATTACCTGTAGTTTGAATGCAATTAGTACGATTGCAACAAAATTTAAAAACTAACTGCATTAGGACTGCAGGTCAACTGTATTTAGACTGTAAGTCGATCGTGCAACTAGTTTACCATAAGTAGGAATTCGTTGGGGCTGTTGGGTTTAGGGCCAACTGACTGCTATTGGACTGCACGATTTGCTTAAGAAATTTTATTATACAACTTTTAACAAAATTTAAAGTCACAAATATAAGAAGTATTGTTTCCTTCTTCAGTGTTTTTTTTTCTCCTCTATTCTGTTCAAACAAAAAATTGTAACTTAATCCGAAGGGTAGAATGACAAGTTGGAAAATAATTTAAGTTACTCTTATTCTGACATCTGAACATTTGCTGTGAAAATGTACGAAAAAGCTGGTCACAAGTCTCTCTCGATTGGTGGTAATGGTCGGATATCGGTCATAAGGACAAGTTTTTTTTAAATTTTTAAATACTTTAATATATTCAACAAAGTTATTAACAATATTAGGTTTCCTTTACACTCCCCTTGATAAAATTATTAAATGAAAAATAAAGACGTACCTGAGCTAAAACTAGGACGACCACTGTTGCTGCCACCTTTAAAGAAAAATGTATCAAATTTAATACTTGTTTAGTATATTTATCAAAATCAATGATGAACTACTGAGCACCTAGGCATTAAGGGCCGGGTTCACCACTTACTATACTGATAGTCAATGATAGCCTTTTAGAAACTTATCTATCAGAAGAACAACAGCTTTTAGTTTCAGCTAGAATCAGATAGTAGATGTATCTGGCTGATAAATTCCCTGGTATAACATACATGTAAAATCAAGCAGCAATCTACAACTGTTAAATAGCCATATCATGTCATAACTATTTGAAACTTTATCAAGAACTAGGGAAATTATCCCTTAGAGAAAGTTTCATCAGCTCCTGATCAGAACGTATCTGTTAGATAAACTACAACTTGTCATTTCATAAGTTTCGACTAAAAGTAACTGGCAGAAGAAGTGTTTTTGATAATAGTAAATAACCAAAACTTATCAGTAGTCTTTGTGGTGTATAAATAGTGTTTTGTTATCAAGATGAATCTGAATATATACTGTCTGAAGTTTTATCAGAACCTAATGAAATGGGCCCGTCGGATGCAGGGTTTACTACGCAGTTTTATGATTTTTTTACTCAGTTAACTACTATAAACATTCATCGTGGTCAACTGGTGTCTAAAATGGCTATCTACTTTATGTAAGTACGTTATTTTTTTTCACTCAGAAATGCTTTAGAATTAGTGGGCTCATCGCGATATGTAGTAGGGCTAATAGTGGACAATCCTGAGAAGAATAATGAAGAATAACATTCTCCACGCTTTGCGATATTCTGATCAAATTTGATTGACCCACCCTCATATCGTATTTGAGGCTTGAATCCCTGAAGACCGGACTCGTACTCGACAACCTGCTTCCTGCCATCGGGCAGCTCTACGTCATATTCCCCTGTTGTTACGTCTCCATCGCGTTGTTCTGAATGATGAAATTTAGTACCTGTCTGAGCGTCATCCACGTCATAGCTAAACTCGTATTTAGCTGGTTCCTGTAACAAAAAAAAATTGTTTATTTACTTAGACTACTTGGAGGTTCGACATCTACACGATTTTATTAATCTGTGTATAGTTACATCGGAGTCTTCGCCACCAAAATCTGAGCCACGGCCAAAGTTTCCACCAGAGCCACTGCCTCCAAATTCAGGGGTGCCATAAGAGGAAGATGGCACATTACCAGAGGACTGTGACCTGTCAAATCCACCATCTCGTAAGTTTCCAGAGGCAGGAGACAAATAAGATGAACTCGGCGTGCCACGAGCCGATTGGCCGCCAGAGCCTTGTTCGTTTAGATCCTGTATCGCACCAGTTGGTGGGGGCCCATAAGATGATTCCGGTCTTTGTCCTTGCCTTGATTTAGCTTTTTGGAATTCAATACCACTTCTTGGTTGTGTATTTCCAAATCCTTGATTAGGAGCGTCGTAAGTAGACTGCGGCCCACTATTACCACCAAATGGTGTCAGTCCAGCTGCCTGCCTCGTGGAACCTGCTTTATTGCCTGCTTCAGGAGCGCCATATTGAGAACTAGGTGGGTTACGCCGTTGACTAAAGTCGTTAGGAGATTGAGACCCGAATTGTGGATTTCTTTGCTGCGAGTCGGAGCCTCTGCCTGGTGGTCCATATTGGGTGTCTGGGACGCTAGAACTAGCAGGTTTTCCAGGTGGAAAATAGCTATCCTGAGGTATGTTTGAAGATTTTCCTGAGTTAGGGCGGTTTAAGTTGAGCGGACCACTGTTCTCACGGCTGGGGCCGTATACTGGAGATGGCCTTCCATTATTACCTCCTGGAGGTAGATAGCTTTCTACTGGTGGTTCACACTTAATCCCCGTCCACGACAATGTAAAAATCCAAAAAAGATTCTGTAACACACATCAATAACCAAAAAAAAGTTATGTAAAAATAAGTTACAAGACAGTATAATGGGCATTTTAAATGAAACTTACAAGACGCATAGTATCTGTTTTTTGTATGCTATATCATTAAGTCTAAAATTCTTAAGATGATTCTTGGTTTGGGTATTGATTTAGAATAAATTGATGTTAGGATGCATCCATTTATATAGTCAAATGCTGATCGTGACACCAACTGGATTGCAGCGGCGCATGCGTGTCGTGTCTTTGCTTTTAATTTCGTGAACCTGACGGAGATTTGCATTGGGATTCTTGTAGAAGAGTTTATTTATAATGGCATACATGCAATATTATGCCAATTACTTCAGTATTGCCCTAAATGATGTATAGATTTGACACTATTGTAACCCTTCATTCCAATTAATGTATGCAAAAGAGCATTCTACTCGTAGATGAAATGTTGAGATTATTCATGCATATATTTGCCATCTTTAGCTATAATTTTAAACTTTTTAAGATAACTCAATTTCAGATTTTTTAAATAATAAATCTTTCATTCAGACAACCTATGACTATATGGAAAATAAAGTAATAAGTTCGAAATCTTCTAATCTGTGACTCGTAGAAATTGTTTTTTTTTTTACCAGTTATATTTTTGTTAAGGAGGTAACACTATATTCACGACATTCTAAAATACAGGATAAAAAATAATAGAGAAAAGGAATTCATGTGAAAACATAACGTTAGTTCACTTTTTTGCCGCAACAGTTCTCTTTTTCTACAGACTCTAACAGGAATAATTAAGGAGCGGTTAGGTGGTGTTTTTCCTTTTGCAGGTAACAAATTAATTTTGTGTCTAATAATTAAAAAAGTACTTGAAGAAACAGCTGTTGCAAAGTTCGAGATCTTCTCGATCTGAATGTACGGAGCACCTAATTTTTCTTCACAACTTCAAAGCATGGGCCCAATTCTACTAATAAGTTACAGCCGAATCGAAGCTGAACCGTTGCAATCAGAGCGTCACATTATCACGTCATCGAACAGTTGAATGGCAATATAAGCGCTCCGATTGGTTGACCGCAACGGTTCAGTTTCGATTCGGCTGTAACTTATTAGTAGAATTGGGCCTCTGGTCCCTTAGAATAATTTGTTCAGTTTGATAGTGCGAACTGGAGGATTAACTTTCTTCAAAAATTCAAAACATTTTTTTATAGAATTATCATGGACTTACAAAAAATACGGACGTAGTGTGGCATTAAACAAATGTGAAGCATGCAAGGTAAAACAATTTCATGTGTTTGTACATGACTTACACTCACACAGATGTACCAGGTAAGAAAAAAAGCTGTAACTTTTTCAACGAACAAGACACATAGAAATGTGTCATTTGTCATTTGCATGCTTCATTCGTGATTCAACAACACTCCGCCCGTCTTTTTTTCAGGTCCGTGAGAATTATATAAAAAAAGCCAATGTCTATTTGCTGGTAAGGCAATGGCTTCAAGCTCATTTCAAATAATAAATCGAACGAACTGCCAATGTAGGCAATAAATAAGTCA
The DNA here is from genome assembly GCA_963935595.1 of Schoenobius gigantellus. NCBI lineage: Eukaryota > Metazoa > Arthropoda > Insecta > Lepidoptera > Crambidae > Schoenobius > Schoenobius gigantellus. The sequence continues at coordinate 37,996,764 of OZ012541.1, read as the reverse complement.
AATAAGCTCGATTCGTTTATCGTGGCGGTCTCGATGTGTCGATTGCGCCAGCACATGCATGACGCCCACCGCACGACACGTTGTCGGCACGACTCAGTCTAACAAGCGATGGCACACATCACTATAACACTGCAAATGAATCAGCTCTATACTGAGAAGAAACTAGTCCTCCAGGCTGATTCACTGGTGATCGATTTAATACAGACTTAAAAATAGTTACCTCAAGTCAAAGGCACACACCGGCACAATGAGCGGAACATTAAAAAGGCAGAGTATAGAAAATAATAATGTGTAAGTATATTAAAACGAATAAGACATGGAGTAGGTAACAAACTGACAACTTCTTTTAACATTGACTTTAAGAAATTTTTGATTTAATTTAATTTTCGGTATTTAATTATATTTTCTATTTAATCAGAATAAGAAACATTTTTTCTCTTTTTGTGGGAACATAAACAATTACAACATTAAAGATTACTGAGATTTTAACAATTAATAAATGAAAGACTAATAACGTGTGTTTCCCCCTCGTGCTCTAACTAGAGTTTCCATCCTTATGGGCATGCTGCGAATTATGTTATCTATTGTAACTTGGGACAAGCTGTGCCACTCATCAAGTAATGCATTTTGCAGTTCTCACAGGTTGTTGGGACAAGTCTTAAACATGCTCTATAGGATTCATATCCGGGGATCTTGCTGGCCACTGCATCACTGTTATACCCACATGGTTTAGCTTCAGATTATACAGGGTGGACCTGAATTCCCGTAAAATTTGAAATAACCATAAAAAACACAATGGATACAAAATAAAAAACATATTTATTTCTGAAGGAAGCATACAAAAGGACTAAGCAAGCACTGTAAGCCCGAGCATTATCCTGCATCAAAATAAAGCCGTCTTCATTAGGTATATAGAGCAAATGGCACAACGTATAGTTCTAAAATATCCCCGAAAACCTATCAGCAATCATATTCCCTATATCGACCATCACTAACTCCGTACGAGGTCCGAAAGTTATCCCTCCCTACACCATGACTGAGCCGCCCCCATGTGCCACCGTATTATCAAATTATTTTTAATGTATTGTTCTCCTTTGCGTCTGTATATTCTCTGCATTCCATCGATCTGGATTAATCTGGTGTAATAGATCGATCAGCAGGCCTATTCGCTAACTACGGTTAGTAACTAGAACTGTCATTTTTGAAAGCCACTTTATATCCATTACGGGTTTAGTGATCTTATGTGTTACGGCAGCGTTCATGATAGGAGTAATGGATGTTAAGTTCCTTTAAAAAATGACAGTTCTAGTTAGCAACCGAAGTTACAGAATAGGGGGGCTGGAGCAATCTACACTCATCAGTGAAAGTACCCGCCCCCATTGGTTTACGTCCCAAAAACAATGTTTTCATGCAATTTAACCGATGTACACGACGGTGTCTGTTTAAGTTTTGGAGCTCTGGTCGGTACATTCATACGAACCTATGCTCACTTCTTCAAATCTTCTGCGAACCGTACGCTCGCTCACTCGCATTCCTCGTACGACTTCAAGCAAGGGCACATCCTGGATGTACATCAGAGGGGGTAATTGGTGTAGAAATTACGAAAAATCGCAAAGCGTATTTATATAGGTAAGTATTTAATTTTTTTGGCATTTCGCCAAAGACGAGGCCTGGGGGGAATGCCCTGGCTCCTCCTCCCCACAAGAGAATCAGTCAACCGGTACCGAATACTGCGATGAATAGTTTAAATTGATTGCTGAAGTCATTTCTAGTTTTTTTCAAATAAACTATTAACACGAAGAAATATTACTTTTAGGTACTAATAAAATTGAGCATTTTATTGAATTTATAAACTCCTCACACTGAGCTCGAACCACTAAGGGTGCTTGCGCACTTATACGTATTCGGTTTGTATTCGATTCGTGTTCAGTTTTGATCCGGTTTGGCCGTCCTAGTGATTGTATGGACGTTTGCTTACTCATACGTATACGGTTCGTATTCGGTTCGTGTTGGATCCGTTAATTCTCACTTCGAGTCGTTTTTAGGTGTGCATTAGGATGCCGGGTCTCCATCATTTATTTGTATTATTTGATGAAGTTGTTAGTAACGTTTATATGTATGTATTTATAATGAATGCTTAATCGTTTTTTATATAAAATGACAATTTATACTGGAAAACATATTATGTTAAAGGTGGAATGTTAAAACGCCTACATCTTATTCAAATATCAATTAATTAAGCTGGAACTTTTGCTCGTAATTCCTTACCCATATAACAAACTTTCCTTAGTCCTAGTTCTGCATCCTTTCCCCTATTGAATATGCTGTCTCATTTTATTGTCTCAAGGTTGCCTGGAGGGGATTACTTTTTAGCAATAAGGCCGCCTACTTGTGCTCGTCTGTTTTTGTTGTAAAATATTTTATGTACCTTTTTCATACATTTTTTGTGCCATCAGAATTTAAAAGAAACTGCTCTTTATGTTAGAGCACGATTCCGCCATTTTAATAATCAAAGCCGGATTTTGTCTAAGCTAAGCAGGTACCAAAATTATAATGTTTGGTATCAAATAGTACCAAATGAGTACTAAATTGCAGTTGGTTTTTAACAACAGAATGTTATCCCGCCATCTTGACGTTTATCGCACAACCGTCTCAAACACGAGTCGAATATGGATAAGTGCGCAAAAGCTAGGACGTTAATTTCGCGTTCGATTTTTTCACGTATCGAACACGAACCGAATACGTATAAGTGCGCAAGCGCCCTTATAAATCAGTATTCGCGGGAAACAGAAACAAATGTAATGATCTTCAATTCATACAAACACTTCATAATGAAATGATCTTTTTCTGAATATGTAGCCACTCAATACTAAATATTATTTTAATTTTTGTCAATGAGTGTTTCAACACATCAAGCTTATTTTGTTTATTCTACGTTCGATATTTAACGTCGGTACTTTATTATACACATCGACTAACATATTATACCTATACATAGGCAATAATATCGTTAATGACTCATAACGACAGTCAGTGCCCTCATAATAAATGTATGTTTACGATCAGAAATCTCTTAATTAGCTTAATTTTGATATCAATAATACCTTTTTACAAGCTTTTTACAAGCTTTTATTTAACTTGCAATGTATGTATGTTCGGGTGGAATCTTGCAAATCAATTTTGAAGCAGATATCTTTAACCGATTGAGCTGAAATTTTGTATACACGTTCAGTTTGGATGACAATGCATGGTTGACTGTGTGACGTCATTTTAAATCCAAGATGGCGGCATACCCAAGATGGCGGATCAATTATTTTTAATGCACCCCTATAATATGGGTATCAAATAAAAGGTCTTGCTAAGAGTAACTCGAAAAATAATGTGACGTCACTATTAATCCAATATGGCGGACTTCTAAAGCTTGAAAATCAATTTTGAAGTAGATATCTTTAACATTGAGCTGAAATTTTGTATACACACAGTTTGGATGAAAATGCACGGTTAACTGTGTGACGTCATTCTAAATCCAAGATGGCTGCATACCCAAGATGGCGGACCAATTATTTTTAATGCACTCCTACAATATGGGTATCAAATAAAAGGTCTTGCTAAGAATAACTTGAAAAATTAAGTGATGTCACTATTAATCCAATATGTTGTTTATGCTCGAGGAAGAGCGAGTGGCAACACTGCATTATAGTCTGTGCAGTGAGAGCCTGTGGCGGCCGGCCGCATGTGACATGTCAGTCGAGTCGAATGTCATGACATTGAAATAGGTTACCGGGCGGCGCGTTTCGAGAAAATATATAATTGGTTGTGTTCTTGCGCGGCGCACCAAGTGATTGTTGGTGCGAGGGTCCGCCAAGTTTTAGTGTCGGTGAATAGTGTGTGAGCCGTGGTGGCCTAATAGGCCTATGTAGTGCTCCGGTCTCCATCGGTGGATTGACAGCAGCCCTTCAGGAGCCGCGACTTCCTTCGAGCTAGCTCAGGAAGTCCACCGGCTACATACGGAGACCGAACGGAATAGAGGTAAGCCACAGTGTTTTCTAGGAGCTTGTATTCGGTTTCAAATCATTACTCGACGAAACGCCGACGTGGTGGCGTCTACTTTAGGCACCATCATCTCTTGGTAGCAGAACGTGGTTGTTGTTAGATTTGATTGATTGATTAGTATTTTGATTAGTATTGTACAATTAATATTGTAATCTTGTTAGTTGTCCAAACGGGCAATACATTGGTTTTGATTGCTGATTTTAAACCGACTACAATCTCATTTGTGGATCGATCTCCCTAACTAGTTGTCATTGTCATTGTATATGAAAAACTGGGGTTTAATGCCTTTTGTTGTTCTAGTTAAGTTCTAGCATTTACCTTTATTTGATTTTGGTTTGTTTTTTCATATCTTTGTTTTGCCCTTGAATATTTTGTTTGTTAAGTTTGTAAACTTATACTTGAATTTAATTTGTTTAAAAAATTTTGCTGCTAAATGACTTTGCTGTTGTTGTAATACACTATTTTGCTGTGTTAAGTTTTAGAACTTACATTTGATTTTGTTTTGTTTGCCTTTGAATATTATGTATGTTAAGTTATTGACTTAATACTTGAATTTAATTTGTTTGAAAAATTCTGTTGTTAAATGCCTTTGTTGTTCTAGTTAAGTTCTAGCATTTACACTTGATTTTGGTTTGTTTATATATTTTGTTCTGCCTTTGAAGTTCCTCCCGATCTGTTTTGTTGTCTGCGGTTGTCGGTCTGTTTGTCCGTGTATTATTATAGTGTATCTTAATTTTGGTGCAATATGGTCCCGCCAGTCAGCCCGCTTAGTGGTGCCCGCGCGGGTGCACAAAAGATCCTGAGATGGTTTGCTAGTGCCGTCGCTTTGGTAGACCGACCAGACCGAAAACAGGCCTTGTTAATTCGGCATGAGGGAGTATCTGCTCGCTTGAAGGAATTGGAGCAGCTTTTCATTACTCATCAACAATATCTGCTCGACCACCCAACCGAGGGTGCCGCTGAGTTGCGGGCAGTCGACCAATTTAATGCCGATTATGATCAATGTTTTGAACAGGCGGATGTGATTATAAACAAGGCTCAGGCTATCCTATCCGCCCGGAGGGGTGAGTCGTGCACGCCCGGGGAGGTCAAGCCTACCCCGGCCGGCTTGCTGGGCAGACTGCCCACTTTGGACATCCCAACCTTTGATGGGAACCTGGCTGCTTGGATGGGGTTCATCAACCTCTTTGATAGCCTGGTCCACTCGAGGGACGACCTGTTCCCTAGCCAGAAATTGGCCTATTTGCTCTCTGCCTTACGTGGAGAGGCTGGTGTGCTTGTCCAGCATCTACCTGTCAACGATGACAGTTATGATATTGCAAGGGCGTTATTGACCGCCCGGTATCAGAATGTTCGCTTGCTAGCGGACACACATGTGGCTGCCATTTTAGGGCTGCCACGAGTATCGCGGGTCTCCTCATTGAGGAAGGAGATTTTGAACCCGCTGCTAAGCGCTGTTAACGCGCTCAAACGACTTGACCTACTGGTGGACCAGTGGTCCTTCATATTGCTCCACCTCATCCTCAATAAGCTTCCCGTGGAGATGAAGGGGCGCTTTGAACAAAGGTACGGGGGCAATAGTGCCTCGTACCTCCCCTCCTTTTCTGATCTCCTCAGATTTTTAGAGGATAAGTGTCGGATGACCGACCACTTGGATCTGGCTCCTATACCGGGACCGAGTACAAGCCGCTATGAGGCGACCCGGGGAGCGCCACGGAGAGAGCGCCGCCCGTACAAGCAGTATACTGCAGTGCGGCAGACACGGGGAGAGTCCGCTGCCTTGCAAGTGTTGCAAGCGGGATGGCCATCGTGTGCCAGCCTGTCCCAAATTTGTTGGCCTACGCACCGAGGGGCGTAGGAATATGGCCAAGCAGCGGAATTGGTGCTACCGCTGCCTGGGGGCTCGTATGGCATCGGCTTGCCCCCACCCACGAGATTGCCACTGTTGTGGAGGGGCCCATCACCCCCTTTTGTGCTTCAACAATAGAGACGCTCGTGAGGTGGTAAGAGAGAGGGACTCGCACACGGGCGGGGGCCCTCGTAGGTCACCCACATCTCCGAGGAGATCGGACGGGCGTGCCACCCCTCCGCGGAGATTGGACAGCCCCCCCCCCCCTCCCGTGAGAGGAATGGGTGCCCCACCCCCCTACGGGCGGGGGGGATCGGCGCGCCGCTTCTGAGGCGCCACCGCGGGATTGGGCCGCGGTTATTAGGGAGCCACGCCGGGAGCCGATACGCTTCTCTCCCCCTTTGATGGAGAGACCTCGTTTGTCACGGGCTCCCCCAACCTTCGCCCATCATGGGCACCGCCCGGCCCCCCAATGCAGCTTTGGTCGGGGTGTGTACGTGCCGGATTGGGACCCGCTCGAGCGCCTTGAGCGCCCTACTCCTCCGCCGCGCACGCATTTTTTTTCGGACCCCCCTTCCCCCCCGTTGCGGGGAATGCGGGAGGATTTTCATTAAACCAACTGTCGGCAGCAACCCCCCCACAGGAGCAGGTGCTGTTACCAACAGCCTCCGTACAGGTGTGGGGGCCGAGGGGCACCTTTGTTTTAGTTCGCGCCCTTTTGGATACGGGAGCTCAGGGTTGCATTGCCTCCAGCTGGCTGGTCCGGCAGTTGAGTTTGAACACATCTCCATACCTTGAATCGGTACGGGGAATCGGAGACCTGCGGATCCCGGATCCGATCGATCAGGTTTTGTTCTCCTTCTCCCCCCACTTCTCTTCAGCGCCCAAAATTGGCGCTACTGCGATTGTCTATGAGAAGGTTGTTGGTCAGCTTCCACAACAGCACGTTTCGCGCGCTGTCGTTGATGCGACATCAGGATTGACCTTGGCTGACCCTTCCTTCCACCGAACCGGTCCGATTCACTTATTGCTCGGTGCCGATGTTCTAGGCCGCGTGTATTGTGGGAAGAGGAGAGAGTTACAGAAGGGTGGGCTGGTAGCCTTATCTACATCGCTTGGGTTTGTAGTGATGGGACCAGTTAGGCATAACCCACCATCTCCATCGGTGGACAGTTATATAACTGTTAGCTCCACCTTATCGGATGTCCTTCAACGGTTTTGGGAGGTGGAAGAGCCACCTGCCGTGAAGCGAGTGAACCCCTTGGAAGAGGAGTGTGAGTTGTTCTACCAGAACAATACAGGTCGCCTTCACTCGGGACGGCTGATCACTCGTTTGCCCTTCTTGTCAGTTCGACCCTCACTTGGCAGCTCCCGGCCGTTGGCCGAGAAGCGGCTGTTGTCCATGGAGCGTCGTATGAGTAGGAACTCCGACTTCAAACAGAAGTATGTCGACTTCATGCGAGAATATGAGCAACTGGGGTACATGTCGGTCTCGCGACTGGACTGGCGAAATGAGGAACATAATTTTCTTCCTCACCACGCGGTTTTAAAGCCTTCCACCGGGAAGATACGCGTTGTTTTTTTTTGATGGGTCAGCTCCCACGTCTACCGGAGTTTCGCTGAATTAATGTCTGCATGCTGGACCGAAGTTGGACCACGAGGTGGGTGATGTATTGACCAACTTCCGTCGCCATGCCGTCGTCTTTGTGACCGATATCCGGATGATGTTTCGGCAGACTGTTATTCACCCGGACGATAGATGATATCAGCTCATATTATGGAGGGAGGATCCCAGAGATCCCATGCTAGTCTACGAGCTGAACACCAATACATACGGTTTGCGTTCGAGCTCCTTTGTGGCAATTGATGTGACCGATAGGTTTGAAAATTACAATAAAACACACATTAAATAAGAGCTATGGTTATGTACATGTCAATAGTTTTTGTTTCATTAAAATCGATGCAGTATTTCCAAAGTTATTAACGCCGAAAGTTACGGTCGCTATTTAAATTTTCAAGTACGCGCGCTCTAGGTAGGTGACGTCACACATCGACAGCCGGCAGCCGCTCGCTCGCTAGTCGCAGTTGCTCTGAGTTTTGTGTCGTACATACCTACTGCGCTCCGTGTAACTTGACTTTTATTGTTTATTAGCCTTTTAATTACAACAATGGAGAAAGGATTTCCACATGGTCAATCAGATAATTTACCAAAAGTAGACAGTTTTATGGTGACTCAATATTTTTCCGAAAATAGTGATTATATAGCAGCGGAAATGCGAGGACTCAAACCGAATTTCCTCAATATGTTCGGAAGTGATCGGATTCGGTATATCTTCATGGAGTAGGTATCTTGGGAATCAGTTCTTTTTGCCTACATTTTTGCACAACAGATCGTTATTTTTTTAATTGTCTTTTGCTGACAAGAAAACTTAAGAGGGCAAGCATCTTTTTTTTTGTACTAGTCTTCCTCCAACCAATTTATATTTGACCTAATTTTCCATGTCATTTTCAATCTGAAATAATAGTTACATGCATAGTTAATAAATATTTTTTTTGTAGCTCCTACAAATGTATGTTCTACGACTCATGAAGTCAAACAGTTTAGTGTACATACCTACAATCAAGTGTATTTTCTGTGGTATTGCCTTTTTTTTGAGGCGGAATAATGCGATTATCGGCACAAAGAGTGACGAGCCCCGTGTACCCGTATGCCGGTCTCCGGTGGCTAATTCACTAATTCAAAGTCTCCGCCGGAATATTTACGCTCCATATGGTAAAATAACTCGGGATTGGGAAGGTCACTTCTCCGAGCCATCAGACCGGGGACGATCCTGGCGGTCTAGCCGCCAAGTTCACTCCAAGGGGAGACACCAGATTGCCAGTTGTGTTCTGTGGTATTGCCTAGGTTGCGCTTAGCAACTTTCATACAAAAAATGTCAAGGCCAAATATTTACCGATGCTTTCGGCAAAAAATGGCCAATGGTTTGAAAGTTAACAAGTTTATGAAGTTACAATAAAAACTAATCAACAGAATAGATACGTAGGTGTCACCTATTTAGGATTAGGTAGGTAGGCAAACGGTGTCCACGGTGCAATCACGGCCATGGACCATCGGTACCGTTTACCTACCGCTGGACCTCCGGAGACAGAGAGTACATCCAAGGGGTTTCTACCCGGGTAGGCCTTACTCTAGGATGAGTCCTTTTGGGTGGAGAACCCCAGGAGATCTCGTCGTGCACCCAACGGCGGGAGAGTTATTAAAAAGCGTTCAGCTTGGTAAAAAAAAACAGTTGGGAAATGGTAAATACTATAGACGTACCTATTAGGACCAACAAGCTAATCAAATACCCGCAGGTCTAAGATACTCATTTAAAAGTTAGTAGGTGCCTACTAATGGGTGAGTGTCTATAGGTAGTGTACATGTTTAGGTAACATGAATCGTATCCTAATCCGATCTAATACTATAAATGCGAAAGTGAATTAGTTTGTTGATTTATTTTTGTTACTTTTTCTATCTTGAAAGTTTGCATATACACGTTGTCAGAGGTACCTACAGAAAAAGAGATTTCATCCAGCAAAAAATTATAGTTCCATCAGGATTCACGTAAAACACTCAGCAGCTCAGCGGCCGCTAGTTTTTCTATAAAATTGGGTACCTATGTTGACTTTTGTTGACGGTAAAACCTTTTGTGACCTTCATTTTACCGTCAACAAAAGTCAACATATTTTAGTCATACATACCTATGTGGTTTAAAAAGTGACAAAAAGAAAACATTACACCAAAAAACCCCGTAATACAACTTAGTAATAGGTTATTTTCTAGTAGGTAATAATAGGTACCCCGAAGCTTAGAATATCTAATTACATATTATAATAAAAATAAAAATAATAATGTAATATGTATAAATTTATTATGAAAATGTTTTTATTATGTTTATTATCCAAGTATTTAATATGTCTATTTAGTTTGATTTAATCCTAGAGGGTGGAGGGCCGGAATTTTGTCACACAGGCTTGTCATTTAAATAAAATATAATTGTTAGAGAATAAGATGTAGTACCTATGATGTAAGCCATTGTGAAGATATAAATAAAAATTATTATTATTATTATTTTACTTACATCAAAATGGTCATCACAACAAAATCCCGTGGCCCGTTTCATAACGTTCATCCACTTTTTACGCCTTTTGGCATTCAATGGCACTTCAAAAAATAGTTTTGTAGGCGTTTTAATAGTTGAATTTGTACACATAGGTACTACATAGTATTTATTATATGACATAATGTTGATTCACATCTTAGAGCCACGTGAAATCGCGCGCACTAGTAGCACAGAGCTAACGAAGTACGTCAGGCCGCGCGTGCCTCTCCCCGCTGTCGATTTGTGACGTCATCAACGTTCCGCGACTCGCTTTATAAATCCGGACGGCACGGCAACTTTGAACGCTTATAACTCGATCACTTTTTAAGATATCAAAAAAATAAAAACACTGTCGTATTTGTCTAGTGACCTATATTCTGGGTATATCGTTAACAAAAATCGATGGTCAGATTGATTCGCTCACTTGTGGAACTCGCTGAACGTGAGCGGTTACGATACCCTCGCGCATCCTTGGTTCTCAAGGAGGATGCATTTGTGGATGATATTTGTACGGGCTCCTCTAGTGTCGAGGAAGCCTTGATTTTGCGAGATGAACTAATTGCTCTTCTCGGGGCTGGTGGTTATGAACTGAGGAAGTGGATGTCCAACTCACCTCAGCTTTTGTGTGACTTGCCAGACGACCACCAGCAGGAGCCTCATATTTTTGAGAATGCCAACACTCCAGATTTACTATCTGTTTCGGGAGTGCAATACAGACCTGTCCAGGACACGTTCACCTATCGATTGGAACTGCCAAGCCCCAAGGTCTGGACGAAACGGTTGGTTTTGTCTACAGTAGCTCGTACCTTTGACCCAAATGGCTGGATTAGTCCCGTAGTGTTTTGGATGAAGTGCTTCCTACAGGAACTTTGGTCAGCCGAAGTGTCGTGGGATGAGCCCCTCTCGGGCCGTTTGCTGCGAGATTGGGAGTCATGTCGTCTCTCCCCGACATTACCCGTGTTAGTATCCCTAGACATATACTGCCTAAGGGACGGTTTACGGCCAGCCTTCATGGCTTTTGTGACGCGTCGGAGAGTGGATACGCAGCCGTCGTATATATCCAGACGGTCGATGATAGAGGAGCTGTTAAGCTCCACTTGCTAATTGCTAAGAGTAAGGTTGCTCCACTTCGGACTCGATTAACGATTCCGAAGTTAGAATTGTCTGGAGCTACTCTTCTGGTTCGGTTGATGAACCACGTTGTTGACACCCTGGGACGTAGTGTGGACTTTGAGTCGCTCTTTGCTTGGTCCGACAGTCAGGTTGTCCTGTGTGGCGTATCTCATGCTAGAAATATATTATATATAAATAACTAACTACATTCTAATAATAAACACGTATTCATATAAGTAATATACATAAATAAATATATAAGTAAATATACACTGGTGGTGCCCCAAGTAGACTCCACCACGTCGGCGTTTCACCGAATAAGGAATTTTGGGTTGATTGCTGATTACTAACAGCTCATAGAAAGCATTGTGGCTTACCCCGAGTCCAATTGTCTCCGTCCGTCTCCTCCGTAGCCGGTGGACTTCCTGAGCTAGCTCGAAGGAAGTCGCGGCTCCTGAAGATCTGCAGTGGATCCACCGGTGGAGACCGGAGCACTACAAATGCCTAATAGGCCACCACGACTCACACACGCGATTTCGCACAACACAAAGCGGGCTTTCGCACCCCGATATTAGGTGCGCCGCGCAAATCACTATTTGCTTGAATATTGTGTATTATATTTTATTCCGGCCTGCACCTAACCTCTAAGCATGTCATGACATTTTCGACTCGACTCAACTGACATATCACATGCGGCCGGCCGCCAAAAAAGCTGTCACTGCACAGACTAGAATGCAGTGCCGCCACTCGCTCTTCCTCGAGCGTGAACATCCCCCCGCTCCGGACAGTCCCGGACTGTCCGCCAAATCAGTCTAAGGGGAGGCGAGAAAGAGTAGCGACCGCGCGCTTCAAAACAGAATCCCCAACTAGGACCTCGGCAAACCTGGGCACACCATCAGACCCTAGAGTAAGTTGGACAATGCGTCCGCGACGCCAACGTAAAGGTGGCAGGTTTGGGTCCTTCACTAACACGAGGTCTCCAACCCTCGGTGGGTTTGTCTTATCTGACCACTTAACGCGCTGTTGCAAAATGTGTAAATATTCAAGGTGCCAGCGGCGCCAGAAACTCTGGGTAAGCTGCTGGAGCAACTCAAACCGCGAAAGGCGTCCGGGATTGATATCTCTATAAGGATACTCGGGCAGGGCGTTAAGTGGTCTGCCTATCAAGAAATGGCCCGGCGTGAGGGCCTGCAAATCGTTCGCGTCGGTAGACAACGGACATAACGGACGCGAGTTGAGAACCGCCTCAATCTTATGAAACACCGTCGCGAGTTCCTCAAACGTGAGAATAGTCTCCCCAATAACGCGGCGAAGGTGAGTCTTGGCGGCCTTTACAACAGATTCAAAAATCCCTCCCCAGTGAGGGCAAGACGGCGGGGAGTATCGCCATGTTACCCCCCTACGGGAGAGTGTGGATCCGATCTCAATATTATTTTTATCTAAAAATTCACAAACTTCTCTTATATGTCTATCAGTGCCCTTGAAGTTCGTCCCACAATCGGACCGAATTAGAGAAGGCAGTCCCCGGCGGGAGACAAATCTGCCTAACGCTGCTAAGAAAGCGTCCATGGTGAGTGCACTCACCACCTCCAAATGAACGGCTTTAGTGGCCAAACAAACAAACACACACAAATAAGCCTTTTCAGTCTTAGCATTACGGAGTCGCGACGTTTTTATAGTGAACGGTCCCGCGAAATCAGTTCCAACTCCTAAGAAGGTCATCGATTCATTCACACGATCAGCAGGCAAATCACCCATTTGGGGCTGCATCGTCTCGGGGCGTAAACGATAGCAGGGCAGACATCGAAATATAACAGATCGGATTATTCTTCGCGCTGACAAAATCCAAAACTCCCGTTGGAGGAGCGCGGTCAATGCATTACATCCGGCATGAGCATTCTTCACATGGCGATCAATGATCAACAATCGCACCAATGGTCCGTCCTTGGGGAGCAACAGGGGATGACGTGATCTATAAGGCAAGTTAGCGTGCCGCAATCGGCCTCCTACACGCAACAATCCTTTATCATCCAGAAAGGGAGTCAAACGCACCAAGGGTCCCTTCAATTTGGACGTCCCGGTACGGAAAATCTTAAGTTCCGGTTCAAACGCTCTAGACTGGGTCATACGCACCCAATGCAGAAGAGCATCTTGGCGCTCCTGCGGTGAGAGGACCGGACACAAATCTTTGTCCTGAGGCCGGCGACAATTTCGTATAAATCTTCTTATCCAAGCGGTCACGCCGAGCAACTTGTCCAGAGAACTGTAGCGGTCTAATAAAAATTCCCGCTCTGGAGCCGCCATAGTCTCGACAGCGTGAACACGCAAGCCCGGATTTGGTACCTTCACCACAGCTGGTGTGGAAGGCCAAGACGGTTGTAACAACCAGTCGGGACCCCACCACAGAGTGTGGTCAATAAGCTGAGGGGCTTCGCTGCCACGTGATGCACAGTCAGCAGGGTTTATTTCACCTGGCACGTGGCGCCAAATCAACGTGGCCTTCGAGGCCTGTATTTGGGATACCCGATTGGCCACAAATACTTCCAGGGAGTGGACGGAGTTCTTAATCCAACACAGGACAACCTGACTGTCGGACCAAGCAAAGAGCGACTCAAAGTCCACACTACGTCCCAGGGTGTCAACAACGTGGTTCATCAACCGAACCAGAAGAGTAGCTCCAGACAATTCTAACTTCGGAATCGTTAATCGAGTCCGAAGTGGAGCAACCTTACTCTTAGCAATTAGCAAGTGGAGCTTAACAGCTCCTCTATCATCAACCGTCCGGATATATACGACGGCTGCGTATCCACTCTCAGACGCGTCACAAAAGCCATGAAGGCTGGCCGTAAACCGTCCCTTAGGCAGTATATGTCTAGGGATACTAACACGGTTAATGTCGGGGAGAGACAACATGAAGGACTCCCAATCTCGCAGCAAACGGCCCGAGAGGGGCTCATCCCACGACACTTCGGCTGACCAAAGTTCCTGTAGGAAGCATTTCATCCAAAACACTATGGGACTAATCCAGCCATTTGGGTCAAAGGTACGAGCTACTGTAGACAAAACCAACCGTTTCGTCCAGACCTTGGGGCTTGGCAGCTCCAATCGATAGGTGAACGTGTCCTGGACAGGTCTGTATTGCACTCCCAAAACAGACAGTAAATCTGGAGTGTTGGCATTCTCAAAAATATGAGGCTCCTGCTGGTGGTCGTCTGGCAAGTCACACAAAAGCTGAGGTGAGTTGGACATCCACTTCCTCAGTTCATAACCACCAGCCCCGAGAAGAGCAATTAGTTCATCTCGCAAAATCAAGGCTTCCTCGACACTAGAGGAGCCCGTACAAATATCATCAACAAATGCATCCTCCTTGAGAACCAAGGATGCGCGAGGGTATCGTAATCGTTCACGTTCAGCGAGTTCCACAAGTGAGCGAATTGCCACAAAGGGGCTCGAACGCAAACCGTATGTATTGGTGTTCAGCTCGTAGACCAGCATGGGATCCCTGGGATCCTCCCTCCATAATATGAGCTGATATCGCCTATCGTCCGGGTGAATCACAGTCTGCCGAAACATCATCCGGATATCGGTCACAAAGACGACGGCATGGCGACGGAAGTTGGTCAATACATCACCCACCTCGTGGTGTAACTTCGGTCCAGCATGCAGACATTGATTCAGCGAAACTCCGGTAGACGTAGGAGCTGACCCATCAAAAACAACGCGTATCTTCCCGGTGGAAGGTTTCAAAACCGCGTGGTGAGGAAGAAAATTATGTTCCTCGTTTCGCCAGTCCAGTCGCGAGACCGACATGTGCCCCAGTTGCTCATATTCTCGCATAAAGTCGACATACTTCTGTTTGAGGTCGGAGTTCCTACTCATACGACGCTCCATGGACAGCAGCCGCTTCTCGGCCAACGGCCGGGAGCTGCCAAGTGAGGGGCGAACTGACAAAAAGGGCAAACGAGTGATCAGCCGTCCCGAGTGAAGGCGACCTGTATTGTTCTGGTAGAACAACTCACACTCCTCGTCCAAGGGGTTCACTCGCTTCACGGTAGGTGGCTCTTCCACCTCCCAAAACCGTTGAAGGACATCCGATAAGGTGGAGCTAACAGTTATGTAACTGTCCACCGATGGAGATGGTGGGTTATGCCTAACTGGTCCCATCACTACAAACCCAAGCGATGTAGATAAGGCTACCAGCCCACCCTTCTGTAACTCTCTCCCCTTCCCACAATACACGCGGCCTAGAACATCGGCACCGAGCAATAAGTGAATCGGACCGGTTCGGTGGAAGGAAGGGTCAGCCAAGGTCAATCCTGATGTCGCATCAACGACAGCGCGCGAAACGTGCTGTTGCGGAAGCTGACCAACAACCTTCTCATAAACAATCGCGGTAGCGCCAATTTTTGGCGCTGAAGAGAAGTGGGGGGAGAAGGAGAACAAAACCTGACCGATCGGATCCGGGATCCGCAGGTCTCCGATTCCTCGTACCGATTCAAGGTATGGAGATGTGTTCAAACTCAACTGCCGGACCAGCCAGCTGGAGGCAATGCAACCCTGAGCTCCCGTATCCAAAAGGGCGCGAACTAAAACAAAGGTGCCCCTCGGGCCCCACACCTGTACGGAGGCTGTTGGTAACAGCACCTGCTCCTGTGGGGGGGTTGCAGCCGACAGTTGGTTTAGTGAAAATCCTCCCGCATTCCCCGCAACGGGGGGGAAGGGGGGTCCGAAGAAAAATGCGTGCGCGGCGGAGGAATAGGGCGCTCAAGGCGCTCGAGCGGGTCCCAATCCGGCACGTACACACCCCGACCAAAGCTGCATCGGGGGGCCGGGCGGTGCCCATGATGGGCGAAAGTTGGGGGAGCCCGTGACAACCGGGGTCTCTCCATCAGAGGGGGAGAGAAGCGTATCGGCTCCCGACGTGGCTCCCTAATAACCGCGGCCCAATCCCGCGGTGGCGCCTCATAAGCGGCGCGTCGATCCCCCCCGCCCGTAGGGGGGGTGGGGCGCCCAATCCTCTCACTGGAGGGGGGGCGCCTGTCCAATCTCCGCGGAGGGGTGGCACGCCCCTCCGATCTCCTCGGAGATGTGGGTGACCTACGAGGGCCCCCGCCCGTGTGCGAGTCCCTCTCTCTCACCACCTCACGAGTGTTTTTATTGTTGAAGCACAAAAGGGGGTGATGGGCCCCTCCACAACAGTGACAATCTCGTGGGTGGGGGCAAGCCGAGGCCATATGAGCCCCCAGGCAGCGGTAGCACCAATTCCGCTGTTTGGCCATATTTCTACGCCCCTCGGTGCGTAGGCCAACAAATTTGGGACAGGCCGGCAAACGATGGCCATCCCGCTTGCAACACTTGCAAGGCATCGGCCTCTCCCTGTGTGGAGAGTTCTGCCGCACTGCAGTATACTGCTTGTACGGGCGGCGCTCTCTCCGTGGCGCTGCCCGGGTCGCCTCATAGCGACCTGTACTCGGTCCCGGTATAGGAGCCAGATCCAAGTGGTCGGTCATCCGACACTCATCCTCCAAAAATCTGAGGAGATCCGAGAAGGGGGGGAGGTACGAGGCACTATTGCCCCCGTACCTTTGTTCGAAGCGTCCCTTCATCTCCATGGGAAGCTTATCGAGGATGAGGTGGAGCAAAATAAAGGACCACTGGTCCACCGGTAGATCAAGTCGTTTGAGCGCGTTAATAGCGCTCAGCAGCGGGTTCAAAATCTCCTTCCTCAATGAGGAGACCCGCGATACTCGTGGCAGCCCTAAAATGGCAGCCACATGTGTGTCCGCTAGCAAGCGAACATTCTGATACCGGGCGGTCAACAACGCCCTTGCAATATCATAACTGTCATCATTGACAGGTAGATGCTGGACAAGTACACCAGCCTCTCCACGTAAGGCAGAGAGCAAATAGGCCAATTTCTGGCTAGGGAACAGGTCGTCCCTCGAGTGAACCAGGCTATCAAAGAGGTTAATGAACCCCATCCAAGAAGCCAAGTTCCCATCAAAGGTTGGGATGTCTAAAGTGGGCAGTCTGCCCAGCAAGCCGGCCGGGGTAGGCTTGACCTCCCCGGGCGTGCACGACTCACCCCTCCGGACGGATAGGATTGCCTGAGCCTTGTTTATAATCACATCGGCCTGTTCAAAACACTGATCATAATCGGCATTAAATTGGTCGACTGCCCGCAACTCAACGGCACCCTCGGCTGGGTGGTCGAGCAGATATTGTTGATGAGCAACGAAAAGCTGCTCCAATTCCTTCAAGCGAGCCGGTACTCCCTCATGCCGAATTAACAAGGCCTGTTCTCGGTCTGGTCGGTCTACCAAAGCGACGGCACTAGCAAACCATCTCAAAATCTTTTGTGCACCCGCGCGGGCACCACTAAGCGGGCTGACTGGCGGGACCATTTTGCATCAAAATTAAGATACTCTATAATAATACACAGACAAACAGACCGACAACCGCAGACAATAAAACAGATTGGGAGGAACTTCAAAGGCAGAACAAAATATATAAACAAACCAAAATCAAGTGTAAATGCAAGAACTTAACTAGAACAACAAAGGCATTTAACAACAGAATTTTTCAAACAAATTAAAATCAAGTATTAAGTCAATAACTTAACAAACATAATATTCAAAGGCAAACAAAACAAAATCAAATGTAAATGCTAAAACTTAACACAGCAAAATAGTGTATTACAACATCAGCAAAGTCATTTAGCAGCAAAATCTTTTAAACAAATCAAATTCAAGTATAAGTTTACAACTTAACAAACAAAATAGTCAAGGGCAAAACAAAGATATGAAAAAACAAACCAAAATCAAATATAGGTAAATGCTAGAACTTAACTAGAACAACAAAAGACATTCAACCTCAATTTTTCATATACAATGACAATTAGTTAAGGAGATCGGTCCACAAATGAGCTGGTAGTCGGTTTAAAATCAGCAATCAAAACCAATTAATATGTATTGCCCGTTTGGACAACCAACAAGATTACAATATTAATTGTACAATACTAATCAAATACTCAAATCTAAGAACCACGCTCTGCTACCAAGAGATGGTGGTGCCCCAAGTAGACTCCACCACGTCGGCGTTTCACCGAATAAGGAATTTTGGGTTGATTGCTGATTACTAACAGCTCATAGAAAGCATTGTGGCTTACCCCGAGTCCAATTGTCTCCGTCCGTCTCCTCCGTAGCCGGTGGACTTCCTGAGCTAGCTCGAAGGAAGTCGCGGCTCCTGAAGATCTGCAGTGGATCCACCGGTGGAGACCGGAGCACTACAAATGCCTAATAGGCCACCACGACTCACACACGCGATTTCGCACAACACAAAGCGGGCTTTCGCACCCCGATATTAGGTGCGCCGCGCAAATCACTATTTGCTTGAATATTGTGTATTATATTTTATTCCGGCCTGCACCTAACCTCTAAGCATGTCATGACATTTTCGACTCGACTCAACTGACATATCACATGCGGCCGGCCGCCAAAAAAGCTGTCACTGCACAGACTAGAATGCAGTGCCGCCACTCGCTCTTCCTCGAGCGTGAACATACACATATAATGTTCACACTTCAGATACATACACATAACATAATATTAACATTTATACACACGTAATATATATTTGACTCAGTCAACAATATAATTATTTATTCGAAACGTAAACCAGAATGATGCACGTAGTATGCAACTCGACCACACGGTGCATCATATCTACATAGCTACGTATGTATACGCGATCGGCGCGTACGCAGGCAGCCCGCTAACGCTCGGTCACGAGCCAGTCGTCCGAGACCTTTCTACGCGACTCCCGTGTTTGATGCGCTTGCAATTCCGCTCCGCTTGTGACGTTTCGTAAATATATTTTGTAGAAAACAAATAAAGTGGTGAATATTATCGGTACAGTGCATTATTCGCCCTCCATACCTACAGTGGTGACCCCGCCGATAAAGAACATTAACGCCGTATTTCATCACAATGTCGTCGGAAGACAAAGGCTCGAGCGATCAAAGTGACGGAAAACATTCTTCGTCCGATATTTGCCGCGTTGGAGTCCGCTTGCCACCATTTTGGCCTGAGGAACCTGCAGTTTGGTTTGCCCAAATTGAGGGAAGTTTTACGTTATCTGGTATCAAAGATGACGAAACTAAGTATTGCTACGTAAGTGCACAGTTAGAACACCGATACGCGGCTGAAGTAAAAGATATATTAGTGAATCCGCCCGCTAAAGGTAAATATGAAAAATTAAAAAGCGAACTAATAAATCGCCTCTCAGCGTCACGGGAAAAAGAGCTGACACAGTTACTGATGCACGAAGAACTGGGGGATCGACGCCCATCACAATTCCTTCGTCATCTACGGCATTTGGCAGGCCCTAACATACCCGATGACTTCATAAGAACCGTGTGGACCAGCCGACTACCTACCAGCCTGCAGACAGTCATCGCGTCACAACCAGAGTCTACACTTCAGGCCCTGGCAGACCTGGCAGACAAGGTACACGACTTAGTGCCGTCCGCACCTATAGTTGCTTCCGCTGACGCCGCAAGTCACTCACAGATAGAAAAATTAACTTGTCAAGTTGCCGAGCTGACACGACAAGTTCAAGCACTAACCACCAGGTCTCATACATCAAGATCACGAACACGTGAACGCGGTAATTGTAATTATCGTCGCAAGAGTGGCACTAGATCGCAGTCTAATTACCGTAAGTTTCCCAATTGTTATTATCACAATAAATTTGGCGACAACACTAGAAAGTGCGTTAAGCCTTGCGATTATCGACAGGGAAATGCCAAGGGCAATCACTAATGGCGACAGATGATTGCCACAGCTCCGGTCGCCTCTTTGTAACTGACAGAAAAACAAAAACACAGTTTCTCATTGACACCGGCAGCGATCTCTGTGTTTTGCCACGTTCAGCCGTCAAACAACGACGACCACGCAGCTCATATGAACTATTCGCAGCCAACGGAACCCCTATTGCCACTTATGGATCAACACAGCTGGAACTAAACCTCGGCCTCCGACGCGCATTTTCATGGCGTTTTATAGTCGCCGATGTTAACAAAGCTATTTTACGGTTTGATAATCGACTGCAGACACCGCCTCCTGGTTGACAACCGGACATCGATTTCGACAAACGCAATACCGGCCCCTTCTACCGATACGATTTCATCAGTGAAAACAATTGTTGGTGATTCAGAATACTTCAAACTTCTCCGCCAATTCCCAGAGATCACCCGACCTGCCGGCACTCAACGCGTTATAAACCATAATACTGTTCACTACATTAGGACTACTCCCGGCCCCCCTGTTCATTGCAAACCAAGACGGTTAGCGCCAGAAAAACTAAAAATAGCCAAACAAGAATTTAAAGAGATGTTGGAAAATGGTACAGCGCGACCCTCCGAAAGCCCATGGTCTTCTCCACTACATCTCACTCCAAAGAAAGACAACGGATGGAGACCATGCGGTGACTACCGAATGCTGAACGCACGAACAATACCGGATAGATACCCGATCCGACACATCCAGGATTTTACACAAAGCTTATCAGGGGCCAAAATATTTTCGAAAATTGACCTTGTGAAGGCGTATAATCAAGTACCAGTCAACCCTAGTGATATCCCAAAGACTGCGATCACTACGCCCTTTGGGATGTTCGAATTTCCATTTATGACCTTCGGGTTACGTAACGCTGGGCAGACGTTCCAAAGATTCGTTGACGAAATGACTAGGGACCTGGACTTCTGCTATACCTATTTGGATGACACTTTAGTTTTTAGTTCTGATGAAAAATCCCACCTAGAGCACCTACGGCGACTCTTCACAAGGCTGAAGACATACGGTATGGTGGTTAACATTTCAAAATGCGTATTCGGAGCTAAAGAAGTATCATTTCTCGGTTGCATTGTATCTTCAACTGGAATCAAGCCACACGAAGATAAGACAGAAGCCTTAAAAAACTTCCCAGCCCCTAAAACAATTAAAGAACTACGTAGATTCCTCGGAATAATAAATTTTTATCGACGATTCATTAAAAATGCAGCCGAAATACAAGCTCCTCTTCATCAACTACTAGTCGGATCAATCAAAGGATCTCATCCAATCACATTATCAGGAGAAACACTGATGGCCTTTGAAAATTGCAGAGAAAGCCTGCGAAATGCAACGATGTTAGCTCACCCTGACGCTGAAGCGAAATTAGCTCTTGTAACAGACGCCTCGAACACTGCTATAGGTGGCGTTCTCCAACAGCATAAAGAGGGTGAATGGCAACCATTGGCCTTCTTCAGCCGTAAACTTAACTCGACGCAGAAGAATTATTCTCCATACGACAGAGAGCTACTCGCCATATATGAATCTATAAAACACTTCCGTTACCTGGTAGAAGCTCGTCACTTTACCGTCTCCACAGACCATAAACCGATTTGCTTTGCATACCAACAGCGCAAAGATAAATGTTCACCCCGACAATTTCGTCATCTGGACTTCATTAGCCAATTTACAACTGACATACAGCACATATCAGGTAAAGACAACCTCGTGGCCGACGCCCTCTCCAGAATAGAGGAGTTGGTTCAACCCGTTGACCTCAATAAATTGGCAAAAGCACAGAAAAACGATGAAGAACTAATAAAACTTCTCGAGGAAAACCACACCTCACTAAACCTAACCAAGGTGACCTTACCTGGAACTCGGATGGAGCTATACTGCGACAATACAACGCAGTCACCTCGGCCGTATGTACCAGCTGAGCTTAGAAAACAGATATTCGACAGCCTGCACTGTCTCAGCCATCCAGGAGTAAATGCTACAGCAAGACTAGTGACACAGCGCTATGTATGGCCTAATATAAAAAAGAACTGTAGAGACTGGGCCAAATCATGTCACGCTTGTCAACGCGCTAAAGTGACACGGCACGTCACTTCACCACTAGGGAACTTCAAACTACCAAGCTCGAGATTCTAATTCGTTCATATCGACCTCATCGGTCCGCTAGCACCATCAGATGGTTACCGATATTGCCTCACAGCAATCGACAGGTTCACCAGGTGGCCTGAGGCAATACCCATTCCTGATATAACTGCTGAAACAGTCGCAAAGGCATTTGTAACCAACTGGATCGCTCGATACGGATGCCCCCATGAAGTCGTGACAGACCGGGGAAAACAGTTATAGTCGGCACTCATGAAACAGCTCTCAGAACTCGCGAGGTTCCAACGCAATAGAACTACGGCTTACCACCCCGCAAGCAATGGCTTAGTTGAGCGAATGCACAGACAGCTGAAAACGGCAATAATATGTCATGACAGTCAAAACTGGATAGAAAGCTTACCTTTGGTTCTACTTGGCATGAGAGCAACATTCAAACCAGATATTCAGGCTTCGCCGGCCGAACTCCTTTATGGTGAAACAATGAGGTTACCTGGAGAGTTCTTGCAAACATCTAAATCTACATATGTAACATCAGACATATTGGACTTCACGGCAAGGCTTCGTTCTATAATGAACAAGATACGGCCTCAGCCTGCGTCTCGACACTGTAAAAGGAACATTTTCATCTTCAAAGATTTATCTGCCGCAACACATGTCTACGTGAGAGACGACAAGGTGAAAGGATCCCTCCAACCTGCATATACTGGACCATTTGAAGTTCTGAAAAGAGGAGACAAAGTATATAAAATAATGATTAAAGGAAAAGAACAAACAGTATCAATAGAACGGATAAAACCAGCTTACATACTTACTAATGATTATACGACGAAAACACAGACAGTACCGCAGACGAATACTGAACAGAGCGTTAAACCTATACATAGAACACGCTCGGGGAGGATTGTTAAATTTCCAGATTACTATCGCCCGTCCTAAGACGGCCTCAAGGGGGGAGTACTGTGGCGTATCGCATGCTAGAAATATATTATATATAAATAACTAACTACATTCTAATAATAAACACGTATTCATATAAGTAATATACATAAATAAATATATAAGTAAATAAACACATATAATGTTCACACTTCAGATACATACACATAACATAATATTAACATTTATACACACGTAATATATATTTGACTCAGTCAACAATATAATTATTTATTCGAAACGTAAACCAGAATGATGCACGTAGTATGCAACTCGACCACACGGTGCATCATATCTACATAGCTACGTATGTATACGCGATCGGCGCGTACGCAGGCAGCCCGCTAACGCTCGGTCACGAGCCAGTCCAAAGAGTAGTTTAATATGAGCCAGTCGTCCGAGACCTTTCTACGCGACTCCCGTGTTTGATGCGCTTGCAATTCCGCTCCGCTTGTGACGTTTCGTAAATATATTTTGTAGAAAACAAATAAAGTGGTGAATATTATCGGTACAGTGCATTATTCGCCCTCCATACCTACATCCTGTGTTGGATTAAGAACTCCGTCCACTCCCTGGAAGTATTTGTGGCCAATCGGGTATCCCAAATACAGGCCTCGAAGGCCACGTTGATTTGGCGCCATGTGCCAGGTGAAATAAACCCTGCTGACTGTGCATCACGTGGCAGCGAAGCCCCTCAGCTTATTGACCACACTCTGTGGTGGGTTCCCGAATGGTTGTTACAGCCGTCTTGGCCTTCCACACCAGCTGTGGTGAAGGTACCAAATCCGGGCTTGCGTGTTCACGCTGTCGAGACTATGGCGGCTCCAGAGCGGGAATTTTTATTAGACCACTACAGTTCTCTGGACAAGTTGCTCGGCGTGACCGCTTGGATAAGAAGATTTATACGAAATTGTCGCCGGCCTCAGGACAAAGATTTGTGTCCGGTCCTCTCTCCACAGGAGCGCCAAGATGCTCTTTTGCATTGGGTGCGTATGACCCAGTCTAGAGCGTTTGAACCGGAACTTAAGATTTTCCGTACCGGGACGTCCAAATTAAAGGGACCCTTGGTGCGTTTGACTCCCTTTCTGGATGATAAGGGATTGTTGCGTGTAGGAGGCCGATTGAGGCACGCTAACTTGCCTTATAGATCACGTCATCCCCTGTTGCTCCCCAAGGACGGACCATTGGTGCGATTGTTGATCATTGATCGCTATGTGAAGAATGCTCATGCCGGATGTAATGCATTGACCGCGCTCCTCCAACGGGAGTTTTGGATTTTGTCAGCGCGAAGAATAATCCGATCTGTTATCTTTCGATGTCTGCCCTGCTATCGTTTACGCCCCGAGACGATGCAGCCCCAAATGGGTGATTTGCCTGCTGATCGTGTGAACGAATCGATGACCTTCTTAGGAGTTGGAACTGATTTCGCGGGACCATTCACTATAAAAACGTCGCGACTCCGTTATGCTAAGACTGAAAAGGCTGACTTGTGTGTGTTTGTTTGTTTGGCCACTAAAGCCTTTCATTTGGAGGTGGTGAGTGCACTCACCATGGACGCTTTCTTAGCAGCGTTAGGCAGATTTGTCTCCCGCCAGGGACTGCCTTCTCTAATTCGGTCCGATTGTGGGACGAACTTCAAGGGCACTGATAGACATATAAGAGAAGTTTGTGAATTTTTTGATAAAAATAATATTGCGATCGGATCCACACTCTCCCGTAGGGGGGTAATATGGCGATACTCCCCGCCGTCTTGCCCTCACTGGGGAGGGATTTTTGAATCTGTTGTAAAGGCCGCCAAGACTCACCTTCGCCGCGTTATTGGGGAGACTATTCTCACGTTTGAGGAACTCGCGACGGTGTTTCATAAGATTGAGGCGGTTCTCAACTCGCGTCCGTTATGTCCTTTGTCTACCGACGCGAACGATTTGCAGGCCCTCACGCCGGGCAATTTCTTGATAGGCAGACCACTTAACGCCCTGCCCGAGTATCCTTATAGAGATATCAATCCAGGACGCCTTTCGCGGTTTGAGTTGCTCCAGCAGCTTACCCAGAGCTTCTGGCGCCGCTGGCACCTTGAATACTTACACATTTTGCAACAGCGCGTTAAGTGGTCGGATAAGACAAACCCACCGAGGGTTGGAGACCTCGTGTTAGTGAAGGACCCAAACCTGCCACCCCTACGTTGGCGTCGCGGACGCATTGTCCAACTTACTCTAGGGTCTGATGGTGTGCCCAGGTTTGCCGAGGTCCTAGTTGGGGATTCTGTTTTGAAGCGCGCGGTCGCTACTCTTTCTCGCCTCCCCTTAGACTGATTTGGCGGACAGTCCGGGACTGTCCGGAGCGGGGGGATGTTTACGCTCGAGGAAGAGCGAGTGGCAACACTGCATTATAGTCTGTGCAGTGAGAGCCTGTGGCGGCCGGCCGCATGTGACATGTCAGTCGAGTCGAATGTCATGACATTGAAATAGGTTACCGGGCGGCGCGTTTCGAGAAAATATATAATTGATTGTGTTCTTGCGCGGCGCACCAAGTGATTGTTGGTGCGAGGGTCCGCCAAGTTTTAGTGTCGGTGAATAGTGTGTGAGCCGTGGTGGCCTAATAGGCCTATGTAGTGCTCCGGTCTCCATCGGTGGATTGACAGCAGCCCTTCAGGAGCCGCGACTTCCTTCGAGCTAGCTCAGGAAGTCCACCGGCTACATACGGAGACCGAACGGAATAGAGGTAAGCCACAGTGTTTTCTAGGAGCTTGTATTCGGTTTCAAATCATTACTCGGCGAAACGCCGACGTGGTGGCGTCTACTTTAGGCACCATCAATGTCGTACTTCTAAAGCTAAAAATCAATTTTGAAGTAGATATCTTAAACCGATTGAGCTGAAATTCTGTATAGACGTTCTGGCAAACGACCTTGCTACAATGATGCGTTGAATGAGATGAACAGACTGAGAAACGTGTCCAGTGATAACTAAAAAGTAAAAAATAAATTAAATGTAAAAACCTTTTTAAAAACAAGATTTTATTTAAATGCGCTAAAAAGAATTAATAAACTTTTACAACTTTTACTTATAACGTCATTTCACATTTGACACAATTTATATGACATAAAAGCTTGTCGCAAGATTTACTTTTGTAGATAAATAATTATTTTTAGCGCATTTAAATAAAAGCTTGTTTTTAAAAAGATTTTTTACATTTATTTTTTTATTATTTATAAATCAGAATATTTCTTATGATTTTCTATTGATGTTTTTCTATACTGACTTCGTAGATATTTTCAATTTTTACAATTCTATGCGCTTAGCTTGGAAGAATCGTATTTCAGGATGTTCCTTGTGGTAAAGTCAGTGCCATGCCAGACAGAATTTTTTTTTCTCAAGTAACCCATCGTGTGGGGTATTGTTGAATAGGTCTTTAAAAAGTAATGTAAGGTTCTAAGGTTCAGAACACCATTTTCGGATTTAGGGATCCGTTTCTGAATCTATTTGGTTTTAAAGTGCAAATTTTTGTTAGAGGTAAGTGTAGAACACATTGAACCTAAGCCACGTTGAATTAATTTGACATGACTGCCGATAACGTTCGTTTCCAAACCCAGCGATATGCATATGAAATGAAAGGCCTTGATGAGTAGAGCACTATGAACCTAGGAAAATCGCCCTAAATTCAATATGGCTGCCGCTCATATAAAACGGATAAAAGTTCGTTTACAAACCCAGCAATATGGGTATCAAATGAAAGGCCTTGAAGAGTAGAGTATTAGGTACCTAGGAAAATCGACCTAAATTCAACATGCCGATCGCTCAAAAAAAGAATAAAAGTTCGTTTTCAAACCCAACAATATGGGTATCAAATGAAAGGCCCTGATGAGTAGAGCACTATGAACCTAGCAACATTGACATAAATTCAACATAGCCGCCGCTCAAAAAAGACGAATTAAAGTTCGTTTCCAAACCTAGCAATATGGGTATCAACTGAAAGGCCTAAGAAAATAGGAGCATTATAAACTAAGGAAAATTGCCCTAAATTAAACATGACCGCCGCTCAAAAAATTGATAAAAGTTCGTTTTCAAACCCAGCAATATGGGTATCAAATAAAAGGCCTTGATGAGTACAGCACTATGAACCTAGCAACATTGACATAAATTCAACATGGCCGCCGCTCAAAAAAATGGATAAAAGTTCGTTTCCAAACCTAGCAATATGGGTATCAAATGAAAGGCCTTGAAGAGTAGAGCATTAGGAACCTAGGAAAATCGACGTAAATTCCACATGGCCGCCGCTCAAAAAAAAGGATAAAAGTTTGTTTTCAAACCCAGCAATATGGGTGTCATATGAAAGGCCTTGATGAGTAGAGCACTATAAACCTAGCAACACTGGCATAAATTTAACATAGCCTCTGCTCAAAAAAGGCGGGTAAAAGTTCGTTTTCAAACCTAGCAATATGGGTATCAAATGAAAAGCCTAAAAGAGTAGAGCATTATGAACTTAGGAAAATTGCTATAAATTCAACATGGCCGCCCCTCAAAAAAATGGATAATAGTTCAATTCCAAACCCAGCAATGTGGGTACCAAATGAAAGGCCTTGATGAGTAGAGCACCAGAACCTAGCAACACTGACATAAATTCAACATGACCGCCGATCTTCAAGAGCACTGTGGACCTAGCAATATTGACGTAAATTCGGCTTGGCCACCGCTCAAAAAGGTGGATTAAAGTTCGTTTCCAAACCTAGCAATATAGGTGTCATATGAAAGGCCTTGATGAGTAGAGCACTATGAACCTAACAACACCGACATAAATTTAACATAGCCGCTGCTCAAAAAAGGCGGGTAAAAGTTCGTTTCCAAACCTAGCAATATGGATATCAAATGAAAAGCCTAAAAGAGTAGAGCAATATGAACTTAAGAAAATTGCTATAAATTCAACATGGCCACCGCTCAAAAAAATGGATAATAGTTCAATTCCAAACCCAGCAATGTGGGTACCAAATGCAAGGCCTTGATGAGTAGAGCACCAGAACCTAGCAACACTGACATAAATTCAACATGTCAGCCGGTCTTCAAGAGCACTGTGAACTTAGCAATATTGACGTAAATTCGGCATGGCCACCGCTCAAAAAGGTGGTGGAAAAAGGTGGAAGCTTTCCAAACCCTTTTGGAAAGCGAAATACTTGACACCAAAAAAGTTTAACAGCCGCTGACCTAGAGCATTACGAACCTACGAAAATTGTCCTAATTTCGAAATGGCCGATGCATAACAAAGGCAGAATAAAGTTGAGCGTCCGTGGCGCTGTAGACTCGGCACTTGCCTTCCAATCGGGGGGTCGGGGTTCGAGACCCGCCATGTACATATGAAATTCGAAACGAAAAACACATTGGTATAATGTTTTTCGTTTCGAATTTCATATGTACATTTGTCTGACGCTCCTACGGTGAAGGAAAACATCGTGAGGCAACCTGCATACATCTGCGAAGAAATTCAAAGGTGTATGTGAAGTCGACCAATCCGCACTGGGCCAGCGTGGTTGACTAAGGCCTAATCACCCTAACATAGGGTAGGCTCGAGCCCCTCGGTGGGGACGTATATGAGCTGTGATGATGATGATGATTATGGAATAAAATGGAGGAAAAAACTCAACACTGTGTTAAGTATTTTGATGGCGAAACGTAGTTCGCGGGCACAGCTAGGTAGTTTGATATAAATTTCAGCTTGATACCTCCACGCGTGCTTGACAGACAGACAAATGGACGGACAAACGGACAACAAAGTGATCCTATAAGGGTTCCGTTTTTTCCTTTCGAGGTACGGAACCCTAAAAACGTATACAGGGTCATTTTTAATGAACCAACAACCTCCCAGGGTCTGATTCTAGTGCTCAGATGCAACAACTTTTTGTATGGGACCAACATCGATATCTCAAAAAAAAACACTTCTCCATACAAACTAGGTTAGCTGATTGAGACTTTAGAATGGGAAAGTGGATTTTTTTTTGCGATTTCGATGTTGGTCCCGTACAAAAAGTTGTTACATCTGAGCACTAGAATCAGCCTCTGGGA
The DNA here is from genome assembly GCA_963935595.1 of Schoenobius gigantellus. Classification (NCBI taxonomy): domain Eukaryota; kingdom Metazoa; phylum Arthropoda; class Insecta; order Lepidoptera; family Crambidae; genus Schoenobius; species Schoenobius gigantellus. The sequence goes on along the minus strand of OZ012541.1, from coordinate 37,967,668 downwards.
GGTTGTTGGTTCATTAAAAATGATCCTAAGTTTTAAAATATTTATCTTTGTATTTGAGTTTTAAATTACGTTTATGTAACAATAGATAGCAAAATAAGCCAAAGAAAATGTATTTAATAAAAATACACTTGTCTGTGCCACCCGGCCATGCTTTCTCAGCACGCTGCACGCACGGTAGAGTTATCCCCGAAAAGCGGGACTGAGCCTGTCCCGCGCGGGACATTTAATTTTGATTTAAAAATCGGGACGTCCCGCCAAAATCGGGACGTCTGGCAACGCTCAGGGGGTCAAAAGTGGGTCGAAACGATTCGTGTAAATAGTGCACGGCACGGCATGCGCGCGGGCTGTTGCTGGAACTTGACCTGCGCACTACCACGGTAATAATATACAGGATGTCCCAAAAAATAGTGTCAAGCGAAAGTCCAGAGTTAGAGCACCTCTTGGAGTACCCGAATCACCCCCATGTATGTTCCGCGATTATTCGTAGTTTTAGAGTAATAATTTTTTTTCTGACTTTTTGAAAATTTCGATCTAAAGAACTAAAAATTTTTTAATAAAAAATGTTGAATATACATGTTGTATATCGTGCGCTTAGATAAAGACAAAGTCGAGAAAAGAAAAGAAAAAACAAAATAATAATAATAATTAACTCTTTATTGCACAAACAACATGTAACAAAAGAAACAAACGTAAAAATAAGAAGAAATGTACAGTAGGCGACCTTATTGCTATAAAGCAATCTCATCCAGGCAACCAGGAATTTAAAAAGTCGACTGTGTCATTGGGAATAAAATTACATAACAATACGAGTATTGCGCTAGAAAATGCAACCCGGATTGTTCGAAATTTGTAAATATCTGAAAAATCTGGATTTTGGAACATTCAAAAAATGCGGATTTTGAAATTAAAATCCGGTTTTTATGGATTTTTAATGCCGCTCCCCGCTACGTTATATTCGCCGCCCCAGGCTTACCAACTTGAGCTTTTAGCCCCAAATTTAGGGCCTAAATAAATATATTGGACTTTTTAGGACTCCAAAATAATTAAGGTTTTTTTAGAGGCTTTGAATCTTCTTTTTTCGCGGGGAAATGCGCAACCGCACCGTACCCACCGTTGGCTAGACGACGAGTGTGTGTGGACTGTTGGGTTCACCCGGCAGAGTAGGCCTACTCACTAAAACCTCTCGGTGTTCTCCCTGCCCTTTTGGGCGCGTGTGGTAGGGTCCACAATGCGACACCACTACTCACTTTGAACCTAACCAAAATAAATGTATTCAAATAGAGCTGCCAAGTCTGAAAAGCGACATTTCGGGACAAAAGGAGAATGGGGATTATCACTTTCAAGTCGGGACAACAAGAAAAAAGATGCTTGACACAGGAGGACAGAGGTATAGAAAGCGAATTTTCAGAGCAGAAGCATGTAAAAATCGGGATGAAAACAGAAAAAAACTATTAGATTTTATCTTTAAAAGTTAGAAGATCATTCAATCATAGGAAGTTTTAATTCACTGAAGAACTAACAGTACTCATCCCACTCCTGAGTCATCTATACAAGCTGTTCTCGAGGGTTGTCACAAATCTCCTCGCCAGGAGGCTCGACGAGTTCCAGCCTCCAGAACAAGCCGGGTTTCGAAAAGGCTATAGCACCGTAGACCACATTCATATTGTTCGGCAGATTGCACAGAAAACACAGGAGTACAATCGACCGCTGTGTGTGGCGTTTGTGGACCACGAGAAAGCCTTCGACTCTATCGGAACTTGCTGGGCGGTTCTGGACAGCCCGCAGCGATGCCGAATCGATTGACGATATAACGCGGTGCTGAGATGGCTGTATGAGACCGCTACGATAGCCGTCCAGATCCAGGATAGAAAGACAAATCCGATCGAGTTGCGTCGTGGAGTGCCACAAGGTGATGTCATATCGCCAAGGCTTTTCACAAATGCGCTCGAGGATATCATCAAGACACTGGACGGGTCAGCAGGCCTATTACCGATCTCGTAGTTTTCACATGATATCATGATAAAATCATAGTGCAAAACGAAAAATAAGATTTTCGGTCGGATTTTTGATCGTTTGTTCATTATAGCATGATGACACATTGAAATTATGCCATAGTGATGATATTACTGGAGATCGGTAATGAAAATGAAGCATTTCATGACTTCTTCTTCTGTGCTGAAGACGTGTGTCCCTGAGTTGACCCCCGTACTAACTCGCCGCTTTTCCTCTCAGAACAACAGGGGTCCATATTCGTTGAAGATTGCTCACGTCCACCCGTCCGTAATACCCAAAAAGGGTGAGCGTTCGGACTTAACAAATTACATGCCAATAGCGATAACGTCCTTGCTCTCTAAGATAATGGAGCGGTTCATCAACTCCAACTCCTTCTACGGTACCTGGAAGAGCACCAGCTGATTAGCGACCGACAATACGGCTTCCGTCATGGCCGTTCAGCTGGTGATCTTTTAGTTTACCTGACACATCGTTGGGCTGAAACTATGGAGGGCAAAGGTGAGGCTCTCGCTCGCCGTTGGACTGGATATCTCTAAGGTATTTGATAGGGTCAGGCACAGAGCTCTTCTCACGAAGCTACCATCTTATGAAATCCTCGAGGGACTACTATACTTGTGACAACCCTAATATACTTGTGACGTCACACTTTCACGGTCACGTCTTTTGAGATTGATAGGCTAATGAAATTATATCCAATTAATAAAAAAAAACCCTGGTCAGGGCGTCATATGTTGTCTAAGCATCTCCATTGTGGGAATGCCATTAAAAAAATAAGACTTTCCAGATGATCATTGCTTGACACTGATTCAATATAAAACTATACTCAAACTGAACAACTACTTAAATTACCTTATAAATAATAATAAAATTACTCTTATAAATATTATATATACCTCATAAATATATAAGTAATAATCATTAAACAAGCAACAATTAATCATAAATAATTACAGAAAAAATAATCAAAATACCAATTAACATGCAGTCACACACACCCACACACATATACACACACACACATACACACACTATACAACCATACTTACAATCACAACTAATTATTAGTATTAAGATTTTCTTTTATGTAAACGCTACTTGTAACCAATTCTGTATAACCGAGTTACGGAAGAGCGGGACCTCTTGACACAGGCACATTAATTTGCCTACTAGGAGGTCTCAAGCACTGTAGAAATAGTGATATATTGGTTATGGAAATAAATTATTTTCATTTTCATATTTTCATTTCAAAACTGTGATGATGTATGAAAAAAAATGTATCGTACTAAGGGGCCAGTCGGTTCCTAAAAAAAGATTGAAAAGCACCTAGTAACAGACAAATTTTACTAAGCACATCAAAATTATAGACAAGTTCTTTGAAACTTCTAACTAAATTGATATTAAAATGGAATAACATTAAACAAATTAAACTTTTTCTCTTTGAAATCAATTTTTCCTTAATCCTTCGATTCCTCGATTCCTCGATCCTTTAAAGCTTTCAAAAGGACAAATAAATATAATAAATAACCTAATAAGTACCACACAGATGGGCAGCGGTTGACTTACGTAAGAGCACTATTATAGCACGAATTGGTCGGCATAATGGGCATTTCAACTGGGTGGCAATCGGGAATATAGATTACGAGGGTGAATCAATAAGTTCTTAGAAGTGCATATATATAAAACCTTTTTGGGAGAAGTTCGATATTCAAATTAAAGAGTGTCAATCACACAATATTTATGCAAACTGTCACTTGTTTTTGTCAGTTCGTTCGCATGTAATAAATTGTTTTGTGCAACGAGTTCCTAAAAACCCAAAATTATGGATAAAAGTGAGTTACGTGTGGTAATAAAATATCTCAGCTTGAAAAAAATGTCTACGAAGGAATTTTTTTTGGACATTCAGCAGACCAGAGCAGACATTAGGGGATGATGCTGTATCCTATTCTACGGTTGCCTACTGGGCGGCTGAATTTAAAATAGGTAGATCAAGCTGTAAATATGACCTACGTTCTGGGCGGCCTTCAACCTCGCGTCATGGAAGAAAATGTCAAAAAGGTTGAGAATCTGGTTTTGGAAGACAGAAGAATACCTAACTATAAAACATATAGCTGAGATCCTAAAGATATCATTTGGTAGCGTTCAATCTATTTTAATTGATTCACTGGGGTTCAAAAAAGTGTCGGCAAGATGGGTGCCACGAATGTTAACCGGCGAAAACAAAAAGCGACGTTTGGAAATTTCTACACGTAATCTGGAAATGATCCAGCGTGATTCGGATAATTTTTGCCATCGCCTTGTCACTATGGATGAAACGTGGGTCCACCATTTCGATCCTAAAACTAAGAGACAAAGCATGTCTTGGAAACGACCATCCTCTCCATCCATTAAGAAATTTCGAGTTGCTCCTACCGCTGGCAAAGTTATGGCTTCGGTGTTCTGGGATAGTGAAGGAATCCTTTTTATTGATTACATGCCAAAAGGCCAGACTATTACTGGAGCCTATTATGCAAAAATCCCGAAAGTGCGTGAAGCGATTAAAGAAAAACGTCGTGGAAAACTTTCGTTGGGCGTGTTGTTTCTTCAAGATAACGCTCCTGCCCAGACAAATGCCACACGCTAACTTTTCCGTAGTCTTTCCTCAGAAAAAAAGTATGGAGATGACATTAGCTGTGAAAAAAATAGCGTGAAGTTGTCGTAAGCTAATGTCATTTCCATACATTTTTTCTGCGGAACGACTGCGGAAAAGTTAGCTTAGCGTGTGGCATTTGTCTAGGGCTTCTGCTCATCGATCGGAAGTTGCGCTCAACGCAATCCGCTGTGCTGGCTTCAATCTCCTTGACCACCCACCATATTCTCACCATATTCTCCGGATTTTCACTTATTCTTAAAAGTAAAGGACGTAATTCGTGGAACAAAATTTCACGATAATGACGCAGTTATAGCTGCCGTAGTTTTTCGAGAGTCAAGATCATGAAGCAAATTAATACAAAGAGGAGGTGCCCTATCGCGTTTTCCGTATGAAATCAAGTGAAGCTGGAAATCGGGGTGCGGGGGGAGGGTGCGCGACGCCACTGTCACCTTGTAGCGAGTAGAATTACTAAAATGCCAGCATTATTGACGTTAACATAAAAGTTCCGCTATACATTACTAGGTGGCAGCAGTGCTAAATCTATGTTAAAAGATACATTCGTAGGAGAAAGATAATTTATTAGGTGCTGTGTCAATATAATCTAAAAATAAAAATCGTTATAACTGCTTATATTAATTCACGTGTTTTGTTTTCGCCCTTAATACATCCTACGTTTTCGTTAGTATTTTTACTCGCCACTAGAGGGCCTTTTGTGCTTTATCGGGACATTGACAGAAGCGTCCATGTGGCGTGGAACATTCTAGAAGCAATACGTCAAGTAATAAATTAATAATGCTTGTTTAATGTTAAACAAATGGAAAGAGATTTTTTTTTCGTTCACTTTGTTTCTGTCGTCTGTGTAACTTTTGCACGATAGAATACAACATTTCATTTTGTATTTAGGTAATTTAAAACTAAAATAAAGGAAGAGCGTACGACGTACTAATCCGACAGATAAAAAGATCGACTGATGTCAGCGCCTCTGGAGTTAAGTAGCTAAAACTAAAAATGCGTGACGTCAAGACTCTGGTGATAGGAGCTGGACCTAGTTGCTTATAACATCTCCTCTTTGTATTTGCTTCATGGTCAAGATAACATTTTTTTTCACAAGGAATAAGGAAGTTAGAAACGCGTTATTACATTGGAGGGAGATTATGTAGAAAAATAAAATACTTTTGTTTATCTTTGCATTTTTTAATATTGATTTCAAGAATTTTTTGATTTACCCTCGTACAGTGGAGTCGGCAATCCAATCTGGGTGGTGATTTTGTAACTCATCGATTGATCGGCAATCGTTATTAGACTGGACAACTTATTGAAAAAAGCGGGACTATGTTCATTACGTATAAGTATTGGTTGATTTATTCAACAAATATACCCAAGACAACTCAGATGACGACGTTACAAAATTCTAAACATAGTAAAAATCAGTTTAAATCAAACAGAATTATCAAATCTATACGATAGCCGATTGCCGATGTGTTATGGCGCCTCTTCACAATGGCCCATGATGGCCAAGTATACACAATCACGATTGTGTAGAGGGCATGATTGTCTATGATTGGCCATCATCGCCGGTAATCGTGAGCAATCGGCGAATTGTCGGTACATCAGAGGAATTATGGCCCATGATGGCATACGCGTCCACACAATCGCCGATTATTCAGTATGTATTTGTCTCGAGTACAGTGTAGACTTCTCGGTAAATAAAGTTTACTGTATGATGTTTCTTTTTTCACGCACATTAAGTAGATGATTATAAGAGCTAAGTAAAAATATTGCCGCTGCCGCGATAATCTCTTCGATGTCCATTTTTAACCGACTTCAAAAAAGGAGGAGATTCTCAATTTGATGCTTATGTTTTTTTTGTGTGTATGTTACGCGATTACGCTTACGATTAATTTTTGTAATTGTGGACCGATTTTCAAAATTATTTTTGTATTCGATAGAGTATACTCCAAGGGTAGTCCCATGGTCACCAAAGTTAGGATCTGATGAAGGGATCCCATGAAAATCGAGGAAAACCCTTAAATTTTAAGGTTTGTCCAACGTGTTTTGTGTGTATGTTACGCGATTACTCCGCCAATTGTGGACCGATTTTCATTTTTTTTGTATTTGATAGAGAATACTCCTGGGGTGGTTCCAAGGTTACCAAAATCAGGATCTGATGATGGGATCCCAAGAAAATCGAGGAAAACGCTAATTTACTTAAAATTAGCGTTTTCCTCGATTTTTATTATTAGGGTTTCTTTCACTAATAAGATTGCATTCACTAAAAAATAAAAAATATTTTACAAAAAATAAAAATAAAAAACACTGAAAAGTTAAAAATAATATAAGAATAGGTACAAACAAGATCACACTTCTATATTGAAGTCGGTGCCAAACGATGATCTCCTCGAAAGTCTTAAAATTTGTCACCGACTTCAATATAGGTACCGGGTGTAACAGAATACCGCAATAATATTTAAGGTTGTTGATTAACAAAAAAAATGTTTTATGACTATTCTTTGTATTTTTATTATATGCCTACTTTCGATTCAATACGCTGAACTGTTAAGAGTATTAAATCGAAAGTAGGCATATAATAAAAATACAAAGAATAGTCATAAAACATTTTTTTTGTTAATCAACAACCTTAAATATTATTGCGGTATTCCGTTACACCCGGTAGAAGTGTGATGTTGTTTGTACGTACCTATTCTTATATTATTTTTAACTTTTCAGTGTTTTTGAAGTCGGTTTTTAGTTTTTGTAAAATATTTTTGATAGACGTCTTATCATAACAGTAAACAGTTAGTAAATGAATGTTCACGATTGTGTGGAGAGTTGCCCGATCATGGCGGCAATGATGGACGATCATTTGATGGGCCATCATGGGCCATTGTGAAGAGGCGCCTTTACAAAATCACCCACCTGAAATAACATCGATTTTACTGACTTATGCATTCTGGCAAACGACAACAGGAGCGCGTTCAGAGCCTTCGCGCGAAGTATAGCTTTTCAATCTAATGGCGCCTCTTCACAATGGCCCATGATGGCCAAGTATACACAATCACGATTGTGTAGAGGGCATGCTTGTCTATGATCGGCCATCATCGCCGGTAATCGTGTACATCAAAGGAATTATGGCCCATGATGGCATACGCGTCCACACAATCGCCGATTATTCAGTACGTATTTGTCTCGAGTACAGTGTAGACTTCTCGGTAAATATAGTTCACTGTAAGATGTTTCTTTTTTCACGCACATTAAGTAGATGATTATAAGAGCTAAGTAAAAATATTGCCGCTGCCGCGGTAAGATCTTCGATGTCCATTTTTAACCGACTTCATAAAAGGAGGAGATTCTCAATTCGATGCTTGTTTTTTTGTGTGTATGTTACGCGATTACTCCGCCAATTGTGGACCGATTTTCATATGTTTTTTGTATTTGATAGAGTATACTCCTGGTGTGGTTCCAAGGTCACCAAAATCAGGATCTGATGATGGGATCCCAAGAAAATCGAGGAAAACGCTAATTTACTTAAAATTAGCGTTTTCCTCGATTTTTTAAATTAGGGTTTCTTTCACTAAAAAGATTGCATTCACTAAAAAATAAAAAATATTTTACAAAAAATAAAAACCGACTTCTAAAACACTGAAAAGTTAAAAATAATAAAGAATAGGTATATATAAACAACATCACACTTCTATATTGAAGTCGGTGCCATACGATGATCTCCTAGAAAGTCTTAAAATTTGTCACCGACTTCAATATAGAAGTGTGATGTTGTTTATATGTACCTATTCTTATATTATTTTTAACTTTTTTGAAGTCGGTTTTTATTTTTTGTAAAATATTTTTTATTCATATCTAGTCTTATCATAACAGTAAACAGTTAGTAAATTAATATTCACGATTGTGTGGAGAATTGCTCGATCATGGCGGCATTGATGGACGATCATTTGATGGGCCATCATGGCCCATTGTAAAGAGGCGCCTCGATCATGGCGGCATCGATGGACGATCATTTGATGGGCCATCATGGGCCATTGTGAAGAGGCACCTTAAAGCCGTTCAATGCCTTCGAGCGTGACAACCGGGTGAAACAACCGGCCCGTTCAAGACCTGAGTGTCGGCGCCTGTCGGCGCGAGTTACAACCGAACAATTATCGAATTTGATGATTGTAAACCGCTCTGACGTTTATTACTGAAATACTCTTACGTGATTCGATGATATTGGCGGCCATAATCTAAAATGTCATCTGATACAAAGAGAGAGAAATAAAAACTCATGTGAAAGAGGGAGATAAGAGATTTGGTTGCTGCATTGCGTCATGGACCAAGTAGATAGGACTGCCAATAGCCATACAAGAATGCGTAACCAGATTTTTGGTTCATTATTGCCTCCCTAGATGTAAGAAAGAAAGAAAGAAAGAAAATTCGTTTATTTGGTAGACATTACATAGTACATACACATAAAACACAAACGCACAATTTTAACCACTATCTACCAAAATGGTCTCCGCTCAGCATATGTCGGGCGTTAACCGCGACGCTGATCTTCCGCGGACGCCATTTGAATAAAATAAAACAAAACAAAACAAAAAAAAAGGTAAAAGTAATGTTTGAACACATATGACACACAAAAAAAGGTAAAAGTAATGTTTGAACACATATGAGATCTCAACAAGAATCGCAATATTTCAAAAAGATATGGATATGGCTGTATTACATAACATGCGGTTGAACTGAATGGCTAATATAACTAAACAGAATAGACAGGGCTACGAAATTTAGGATTTTTGGGCATTAAGAATATAAGTTTTGAACTTATCTTTGAAAGTCTTAGCTGTTTGTGAATTTCTAATTGGAGGAGGAATGTCGTTCCAGCATCGTGTCGCAGCATATCTAAAACTGCCACGGAATGCAGCAGTCTTATGTGTGGGGTAAATTAATCGATCAGGTACTCTTGCGTGTTGCGTGAATTTTAACTTATTGAAAAGATATAAAGGATTTTTCTTTTTAATTACACCAAAGAGCAATACTGAGAGATGAAGGACACGTCGAGATTCCATATAATTAATTATTATTGTTCAAGTAGTAGGGAGTAATATGAGCTCTACGGGGAATGGGGGAACAGAATCTAGCACAGCTGACCCCCTAGACAAATGCCACACGCTAACTTTTCCGCAGTCGTTCCTTTATATCAGGCTTATGACTTTCGATATCTAGAATTTGAGTTTTTGTACCTAGAATAAGAAATTTGGTTTTGAATGGATTTAAAACCAAACCATTTGCTTTTGACCACTCAGCTACACGATCAAGGTTTTCATTTATTTTATCTACTACTAATTTCGTGTTACAAGGCTTGAACATTTGGTAAATCTGAGTATCATCCGCGTACAAATGATATTCAGTGTTATGTATACTGCAAGGCAAATCAGCAGTATAAAGGACAAAAAGTAAAGATCCCAATATTGAGCCCTGAGGTACACCTTTATTAATAAGAACATTTTCCGAGTACAGTTTGGTACCATCACTGCATGAAACTACTACACGTTGACGCCGACCAGTTAAATAATTAGAGAACCATTTCAAAGAAGGACCATCAATTCCATAATATGCAAGTTTGGCTAAGAGTAATGTACAATTTATTGTGTCAAAGGCACGTGAAAAGTCTAACAATATGAGAACAGACCCTTTCCCACGTCTCTCCCTGCTAAAATATCATCCACCACATTAAGAAGAGCAGTAGTTGTACTTCTGCCTGCGCGAAATCCACACTGCTTAGAAGGATGTTATTTGCATTTAAATAAACGACTAACTGCTTGCAAACCACTTTCTCTAAAATGTTTGATAAAAAAGGTAAAATACTAATTGGGCGGAGATCTTTATATTCTTGAGGTAAACGCCATCGGAAGAGGTTGTACTATTGCACTTTTCCATAAGTCTGGAAAGACTCCAGTTTTTATTGACATGTTGACCAAAGCAGTAATGACCAGCAGAGTGCGTGGTAGTGTTAAAATAATCATATTACAGGTTATGCCGTTAACACCTTCAGCATTAGTAGTTATTCTCTTAATAATATCAAAAATCATTGTTTCATCAACCTGCTGCAACTGAAATACTCATGGCCCATATCTATTAAAGCAAAATTTCATTAATTGTGACATGTTAAGAGAGGAATTACCAGGGATATCTAAGAAAAAACGGTTAATGTTCTCGGGATTAGAAATATTTTGGGGCAGATCAGTATGTTGTTTACGAAAATCAATATTTTGTTTAATTTTGGTTAATTTTAAAGCGGAAATAAGCAGACTTTTCATTGTGTAGAGCTACAGTTACAAAATTTTTTAGTTCTTTATATGCTTCTTTATCTTTGTCAAGTTTTGTAAAGCGACTTTTTTTATATGCTTTATTTCGTAAATGCATCATGTCTTTTATAGTTTGTTTAATCCATGGAGAATTATGTTCTCTAATGTATGATGTTTTTATAGGAGCATGTCTATCGAACAAAATATGTATTTGTTTATTAAAAGCAGTTAGGGAGTCATTCACATTATCACACAATAAATCCTCCCATACTATAGAATTAAAGTCACTATTAAACTCTTTCACATTTATGTCCTTGAGTGGTCTGTACGTTATCCAACGAGGCTTTTGTTTAGGCTTTCTAATGTTCAGTTCAAATGAAATAAAAGCATGGTGACTTAGGTCCGGTATATACTCTACAACAACATTACAAAGTTTTACACTACTACAAATGTAGCTGAATAGTCAGTAAAATGTGTTGGTTCTTTAATATATTGATGGAAACCCATCAATATATTAAAGAACCAACACATTTTACTGACTTTTCATACAATCAATAAAGCTAAGAAGTTTTGTAGAGTCGCAATCATGAAGCTTTAAAATATCTATGTTAAAGTCACCAACCAAAATAACGTGATCGAAAGATGAGAAATAACTGGCCGATTCGGTCATAGCATCAATAAACGTATCTATGTTCATCCATTGTGGGCACATATCCCACGCCTTAAGTAAAAACCGACACCGCCACCGCGGGAGCGCGGAGCGTCCAATGAGCGCGGAACATGACGAAGCCTGAAACCAGGCACTGCGGGAGCGCGTGCATCCTCGTTCTCATGAAGCCACGGATAATAGTTCGTTTCCAAACCCAGCAATATGGGTATCAAATGAAAGGCATTGATGAGTAGAGCACTATGAACCTAGCAACATTGACATAAATTCAACATGGCCGCCGCTCAAAAAAGGTGGATAAAAGTTAGTTTCCAAACCTAGCAATATGGGTATCAAATGAAAGGCATTGATGAGTAGAGCACTATGAACCTAGCAACATTGACATAAATTCAACATGGCCGCCGCTCAAAAAAGGTGGATAAAAGTTAGTTTCCAAACCTAGCAATATGGGTATCAAATGAAAGGCCTTGAAGAGTAGAGCACTATGAACCTAGCAACATTGACATAAATTTAACATGGCCGCCGCTCAAAAAAGGTGGATAAAATCAATGCCAACTATAAGCATGTTCCTATGAAAAACATATTTTTCCTTATTTAGTTATTAAAAGAGATTTTAAACCTTGAAAAACCTAAAAAACGACCTAATTTTCTGCTGTATTCAAACGGCCAGAAAAGAAATTGAAGAAGATTATATGAAAAAAGCAAAACATAAAAACACAGAAAAGAACTTAATTTAATCGGTCAATTTTTCGCGGAGAAAACAGGGGACTACGAAATGTATATTTTGTGTACTTTTCATAGGTATTTTCGGTCCCAGCTGCAGTTGTCTCTATCGCGTTCAGGGGCCCCACCGTGATCGCTTATAGCGAGGTTAAAACGATATTGAAACAGAGACACCGTTCTTGCTGAGTATAGCGGCATCCCGCTCTCAGTGCAGTTTTAATATTGTTTTGAGCGATGATGGTAAGAGGGCAGTTCACTTGTTCGGACACAGCGCGACAGCAATACATTTTACAAATACCTATTTTTGAATTCGCTCGACCTTGGTGTATCTCTTTGAAAACCAGGAAGTGGGTCAAATTTAACTTGCAAGATTTTATTACAGACACCGCAACAGGTGAAACTAACAATAATTGATTGTATAGTAATAATAGTAGGACTCGTAAGAACTAATATTTTCAAAGTATTGCCTAGATGGATCGCGTTGAAATTCTCAAAATGCTCATTTTTTAGACTTAAATTAACGCCATCTTTGGTCATTAAAATAAAGCAGATAGCACGATAAAAGCGATCCTAGCGGAATAATGTAAGCAACTCATAAAACAGAGAGCATGGCGATTAAAGCGATCCTAGCGGAATAATGTAAGCAACTCATAGACCGCTCGATTATCAGCGCCATATGGATTTAGATTGGCAGTCATATCTACTTAGTCCATGATTGCGTTCAACGCCTTTGAACGAGTTAAAAAACAACCGGACAATTTCACCCAGAGGCTCCGAACGCGCTCCAGTGCTTTATATCATTGATTAGGTACCGCAAAATGAGCTTAGATACCAACCCTTCTGTCGCCCATCTATCATTCGAATAAATAGTGTCAACGCAAATGTTTTTAATGAAGTATTCGAAATATGAATTAAAAATAATCCCAATTCTAATAATAATTCATGTTAATCGAAAAAATAAATGGAGCTCCTGAAAATTTGTAGAAAACGATTACCTACAAGGGCTATCTTGACAAATCATTTACTTTTCATGCATTAAAGCAACAAATTTCATCGCGCCTGAACACGTTATCAAGACCGACCGAAGATCAACATAGTAGAGCCGACAAAAGGAAATATTTAATTTATGCATATAATAATCACCGCAAAACTCAACAAAAACAAATCTATCCAGCAAGCAATCAAGTTTGTTAGTACAAAATAAAACAAAAGACAATGTTGGATAGTAATAAAAAAACGTTTATATTCGTTGTTTTTTAATGTTATATAATGACCGATCTACCAATGTTATTTATTGCCTACCCATGTTAAGAAAATATAAATAAACCACAATAGAATGTCATAAACAATAGAGTCTATTCGCTGCTAAAATAAGTAAGATGTCAATAAATATAACAAGAATTAAGAGCCTCATACATTTAACACTTTGTTCGCATTATATTCGTTGATAAGAAATTACACAGACACAATATTACAAAAAGAGAATATAATGGCAAATTATTTTTACTTACTGCTACGACTAATAATTACAATGATTTGAATTTATAACATATACGTTATACAATACATCAATTTATCAAACAAACTGAATAAAGGAAAACAAATAAAATATTATTCTAAGCTAAAATTATCATGACATAAATTAACATTACTGATATTTGTCATATTTATTTTATAGAACACGTGAAACATATTATGCAGAGTAAATATTTGACTAAACCAAATACATAACTTTCTTAAAAGTTCAGAAAATCTGTTCTCTATCAATATTAGTAAACAGTATAACAAGACATACGAAAGATTTTATAGTAAAAATTCTATGATTACATAATACAGCTTATAGTTAAAAAATTTCACATTTTATTGATATGGAAACATTTCGCGAATGATAATAGAAGGATAATGGTAACATTGTCACTCTTATGTCGCTATACTCAGTTTGGCGAGGCCACTGACAAAAAGTACTATTTGTATTACCTATATATATTTATTCGGAAAAATTATAATGTAAGTATTTAAAGTGTCGAATCCACGATTGACGAACAACAGGTAACGTTTGACACATTGGGTAACGTCGCACAGCAATGTGCTACAAACAATACACAACTTGTGGTGCATTGTTGTGGTTGATAGTCCCGCAACATGCAGTTGCACAGAAACTAGTTATGCTATTAAAAACCGCGCCTGTTGGTATGAACGTTCGCACATATTAGTCCTGCAATCGGTGGCGTAACTCTAAGGGGGCAGGGCTCGCAAAATGCCACGGGCCCTTTGACCCGAGGGGGCTCCGGCCCAAGTGACCGCGAGCTTAAAAATAACACCTAACATTTTAATCAATATTTTGTACCTAAATACTTAATTTTTTTTTAAATCAGTTAAAGTGAAACAGAACTGAAAACCATAAATCGTAGCAAGCAAAATTAAAAACTATAATGATGACAATAAGATTCAAAATAAAATGTCTATTTTTTTAGACATAAAAATATACATTACGTGCATTGGACACGATTTTATTGGATATCGTATAAGATCCGACGTCCATTTGATAGTAGGTCAATGAATGACACTTAGGCTCGCGATTCTTTATGACTATGACTATGTTGGTGACCTCGGACCTCCTGCGTATAATTTCTGATACAATCACACAGAGAAACTGAGAGCCCAGTATCTCCATTACCATTTTGTGGATTCAAGTCTTAATTTACATGGGGCGAGCTTTTAATCAGTGATTTATCTTAGACGCAATAAAAATTAATAGCAACGGTGGCATCCTGCTGTGTGATTGGCCAATTGAAGCAATTCATGTGTAGTATTAAATTTTAACTGTATTAATAGTTCTTATCGACTCACTGAGTTGATTGTGAGATTTGGCCGAGTTTGGCGCTGGTTTACGTCGTTCAAAGGCAGGGGTCTCATTAACATTGAGTTATGCAGCGATGTCATATTTATATTTAACCAAATACTCTTATTTGTTTAAATAAAATGGTGAAATCAATCACTCCAATTAAAATCGCGGCCCGCGCAATAAAGGCTTCAGTTTATGGCAGCTCTCTTCAATTATAAATGCTAGTTTGTGAAGGTGGATGCAAAACCTACTTCAAGCAAGTTACTAAACGAAATAAAACTGGCTACGTATGTATATGACAGTAGAAGACAGAATACCCACTTATGCGGGAAAAACCCTCGGAATTCAAACAAGCCGGGATTCAAACCCCCATCACGACATCGGTGTATATTCCTTCACCACTGGCACTGAATTTAAAATTAGCCCCAAATTACATCTCAGAGAGGATTTTACCAACTGTCTGGAGGACTGTCATCTACGCAGAAACCTTTACGCAAGGCAGTGAAATTACTGGGTTCTGTGACTAGACACGTTAGACAAATTAGCAACGTATACTGTGGTCTTTATAGTGGTTGTATATTTGCGAATCTTACAGGATCCGCATGGCGACTGCTGCCACTTACCATCACGTGGGCAGTTTGCTGGTATGGCAAAATTTTGTATATTTTTTTTTTAACGCAACATAGCTCAATGTTGATTGTCTACCATTATTCACTGGTCTAAACAACAACGTCAATTGCAGCTTTGACCACCACTCACTGCTCTATTTTATTTAAGTCTCAAAATTATTCTTTATTCGAACGCCTTACTCTTAATTTAAACTAGATTATTATGATAAAGATATCCAAAAATGTAAGAATTGTAATGATATAGAGTCGAGAGTTTAGTATCGAAGTACATAAAATCACCATTAATGCGGGGGGCGAGGAGGGGAACGGGTGTCAATTTTAAAATCATCATATATACCTCGTCATACAATATACAAATATAATTATAATGATAAAGATGTCCAAAATGTTAGAACTGTAATAATATATGTAGAGTCAAGAGGTTAGTATCGAAGTTAATTTAATCACGTCTAGTGCGAGAGATGATAATCTACAATTAGACATACAATACAAATATTGCGGCGTCTTACACGTCTCAGTGACAACTGCCTATTTGCACAGTGATGGGCCAGTAATGCTCATTCGTTCATGGGGGGGTGGGGGGGTGGGGGGTTGGGGGGGGGATAGTGGTTACATTTATGAACTTGGGATATAGGGAATTAATATTATAAAGCTGAAGAGTTTGTTTGTTTGCTTGAACGCGCTAATCTCAGGAACTACTGATTCAAATTGAAAAAATATTTTTATACTATCCAACACAAAAATATTTTTTTGTGTTGGGTAGTCCATTTATTGAGGAAGGCTTTAGTTTAGGCTATATAAGATCACGCTACGATGAATAGGAGCTGAGCATCAATTAAAAATTTTTCAAAAACGGGAAAAAATAGTATGGCGAAACGTAGTTCGCGGGCACAGCTAGTAGGGAATAAAACCTAAATCGATTACTCCTTAAACGTCAAATTTGTATAGTGTAATAGTGAAAGAACTCGCCCTTTTTACCCAAATTAAGAATAAGTTACATTTTAGGAAATTGTAAAACGTTAAATATTGAACAACCGGCCGGCACCCGTAAATGCTACGCTGTAGTCGCAAAGAGGTCGATACAGTCAAAGTTACAAAAATATGTATACTCTATCTTTTTGTAATGTTAAGTTAATAAAGCCGTGTATACATATTTTTGTAACTTTGACCACATCAATCTCTTTGTAGACGACTGTACAAGAAATATAAATTCGGACTGTAGAACTTATGATGCTATAGTAACACATTGTATTATCTATACATATAATAAGATATTATACTATAGGTCTAATGACATAAACCAATAATTAAATCGGAGACTAAGCATAAGCCAGCTTATTATTGTTGGGTGTTCAAGAAACAATAGCTTTCTTTCGCTTGATAACTGTGCAAAACTGAGAGATGTGACACCATCATCAGTATTTAAGCCAAGAGACGCCCATTGTTTGACATAGGCCCATAGGCCTTCCTTAGGATTCCTATATCGATCGATCCTGCGTTGCACACATCCAACAACTTCCGGTTACCTTCACCAGATGGTCGGTCCACCTTGTAGGGGGCCTACCAACGCAGAGTCTCCCAGGACGCGACCGCCAGTCGAGGATCTTTCGCCCAAACGACCGTCCGTCCTGCGAGAAATGTGGCCTGCCCACTACCACGTAAGGCTCGCTCATGCTGCGCAGCTTTCGCGAAAGCTGTCCAGCGATGTTGGGATTGGTGGTGTGACTTCGTATTATGTGTAACATATGACTTGTCGTATCTAATGACTTTAACCTAATCGACAAAGAGGAATAATTATCAAATTTCAAATATTACATAGAAATGATAGAATATTAAGATATGCTTGTAACGTAGAGTTGCGGGATTAACTTCAGTCTCAGAATCAAGAGAGATTAATGGACTTGACAATGATATTATACTTTGACAAAAACTCAACATCTTAAAAACAGCCTACCTTAGCCTTAAAGAAACAATTAACATATATCTTAGGTTCTAGCCAAAGTAACGATACGCATGGAACAGATTTGTATGAGGATGATATAACGAGACCGTGTGATTTAGGGTACCCGACAATAAATTGCAAATGGAACTTTGGAATATATAATCATCTTGTTTCAGTTTCGTAAAGCTTTGTCTCTGTTACAAAAAGCACAAACAGTCCGGCACCTATTAGAAGCTGATAAAACAATTTTTTTTTAGATGGTTTCCTTTTTTTACTTATAGAGAAATCGTACATTTAAAGTTGGAGGTTTTAACATACCTAACGGCAAACGTCACAGATAGGTATGTGACGGAAACAGTGCTTTATGTAGCTGAAACAAACAAGTCGATTCTCTTTCTAAAGCTCTATATGCATTTTTCACCGACCGTATTTCGTTCTCAAAGGCTGTGGTTCTATTTTGCGCGCGCAAATGTGTAAATTGTAACTTTGACTAGTGACTCTGGTATCAAATAAATAGGTATTTCTACATTTAAATCGTTATCACCACAAATATTGCCAACTCTCTGCTGTAAGATTAACTATTTAACTATAAATTAGCAACACAATGTACATACATGGTAATTATTGAAAACTTACTAGCTAAACTTACACAGGACGATTACAATATACATATTTAAAGCAACGCTAACATATTTACTACATTCTAGGAATGTTGTTATGATAAAGTATGTAATATATTAATTAATTACAAAATATGTTAATTATAAAAAATCTTATAAAACTACAAAAAGGAATGTACGTAATCAAAGCAACTTTACATAAAATGGGAATATATTAGGAGATTCGTTCTTTGGAAGATAGGTAGGTAATCTTAAATTACTGATATATATGAATGCAATCTAAATATTGACAGTCCTAAGCAGGAATTGAAAATATTATTGTGACGAATTCAGTATTGCCTGTGTCACAACTATTTATGATACTAAGACGAGTATTTTTTCGTATTTCCGTTATTTTATGCAATATTGCATATAAAATTTACAATCATAATGGAGTAAAACAATGTATTTAAAGTACCACACTATAATACGTTAGTGACACGAGCAACAAATATGCGGAGCTAACACACTTTATTGCACCATAATAACTTTTTAATATGACAACTTACCAATAATACACTGTCGGACACGAAAATCGGGCACTTTTCAACAATCTCAACCATCGTACTGGAGGATTTCAAAGACAAATATTTATTTTCAAGGCGCAAGTCCCTAAGTACTGAAGCGAATTTTTCAAGCCTCATGAGAATCAGCTAAAATGTGAACAGCCCGATTTCAGTGTATATATTCTCAAATAAATTAACATGCACTCAATAAGAGTCTGTCGTAGTGCCATCGATGTGTTTTATTCGATATTACGGACAATTTGCACACATTTAATTATTTCGCGTATAAATCGTTTTTTTTTTATTTCAATTTCGCATTAGAATTCAAATGGTTAAAATACGAGTACATTACCTGAAACGTAAGAATCTTTATACAATGTTGGCAACTTAACGAAATACATTATTGTCCTTTTATTTGCATGTGTGAGAAATTCAAGAAACACTAAATTTACGGGATGAAACTCACTAATATTTGATCTCAGTAGCGAGTGTCGTACAATACCATGGTCTACCATGTCGCCACCTCGAATATAAATCGAATGATAAATTGTTTGAAGCGAAGGGCAAAGTAAAACGTATTAAGGTCAAATACACATATTATAAGCAAATTTAGTCAGATTTTGTTTGTTCTCCTAAGTGTAACTCATACTTGCTAATGTAATGTATGTAATGTATATGTTATGGCCTCACATATAGCGATAACGTCCGCAAAATTATTATGTCTTAAGCAACGGTAATGTCGGATTTGGAGATTACCCCCAGCTATCTACTAAATAGATCCTGATGAACGGAAACCTGACAGTTCTGAATTCATAGATCAAAAACTATACCAAACCCGGGACCTTGCTCGTTAATTCTGAAAAAAAAACACATCGCCGATTAATCAGACAGTAATGCGACCGTTGATTAAATTATTAGTCTTCCTAGCGCTTTACTTATCAATGCAAGCGCACGGAATCTCTTTGGATCGCAACATTTTTTATTACTTATTTATTAGGTAAGATAGATACTATTTTTTGCCTATAAAAGTTATGTTGTTTACAGTAGTTATGCGTAAGCAATCAGGTTGAGTTAATATGCGAATGATAAATAAAAATATACCATAAGTTACGATATTAGACATTTATTTATATAAATTAATGTAGAATTAATTAATAAATGCAATATTTAAGAAAATATACCGGGTGTAAGTGATGGTGTCCCGTTTTTTTAACCGTGAGTTCAGACCATGATTCTTGATTGAAAATCACTGATATTTTTTCCCAAAAAATTCATAAATTTTGCGATTTTTTTATTATTTTTTCTAAATTTTTGGTGTAATATAACTAAGTTAACGTTTACAAATCATATTCTGTAAAAAACCACGATAACTACACAAAAAATAAACTTCGCAATGTAAATCGTATTACATTTCTATTATACTGCGCGAGGAATCAGCTGTTTGGGTCATCGAACGTCAGCGCACCGGTGTGAGCGGAACAAAAATGATGCCGGCGCACCATACATTGCGTAACATGAATAAAAATTAAAAATTAAAACTCCTTTTTTTCGCTTCAAAAGCTTTTCCGGGAAAAATAAACATCGGTAAACAAATAATAACATTGGTCTGAACTCCCTGTTAAAAGAAATGGGACACCATCACTTACATCCGGTATACTGATGGAGCTTTCGTAATAGCTTACTTTTTATGGCTTATGATATGATACCAGCAATCCGAATTGTATAACTTGGAGTACATACCATTGGAGGCGCCATTAAAATGCTTGGCCAGAATTTCTGACACCAGCAAAAGGGCACGAGGTCTCTTCACTATAAACGCACACGGAAAATTGGAGAAAACATTGCAATGTGAAACTCACACGCGTAAAAAAGACATGCACTTCGTGCTGGTCAACACACAAGGGTGCGCATCGATAAGACAGCTCCATCAGAATGTACTCCAAGTTACACAAAAATCAGAATTGGACTTTATTATAGTCAAGGTAAATTAGAGATACCTGTGCAGAACGGCTAAAGTGGGGGTGTGGATTCTCCGGGCAATGCATGTACCCGCGCCGACAACAAGTTGTGGAGGATGAACACCGCGGGCTTGGGGCTGCCTTCCATGTCCAGCTCCTATAACACAACCAAAGTTCGTGTTAAGAGACCCACCAACTAGACCTACTGGTGGATCTCTGAATACATAACCTGAAAAACACATCACTGATTGATTGGGTCGGTGATACTGTTAATTTTTTTATCTCGTACCATACCGGAGACCACTGTGGTGACTGTGTCCCACGTATGCCCCTTCAATAACTCATGTATATAATGTTAAATAATATGCTAGATTTAGGCCTTAGGATATTCGATTGTAAAAACATGGTATTTGTAAGTTCCCACGCATCTGCGTCGTATCTGTAATAGCAGTAAGTAATTTGTTTTGTTTAAATTTTAATTGTTCACTGGCGGCATGTTTGTACCAGTATTACTTTATTGAGGTATTCTATTGTTAGTTAACATTTGTAATATAATAGCTATGTACTTTTATGATTTTAAACATGTTGCCGTATGAAGGAAACAATATTGTCTTTGTGTAACTATTCATTTATTGTTCTCTTTGTGTACCGACGCCGGAACTTTCCCAAAATTAGCTTTTGGGTTTAATGATTATTATTTGTAAGTCTATTGTATCTTAGTTAGTGGGAATACTTATTTTTTATACGTAAGGCTTTGGTTTTTCTAAGGCGACCAACCTGGTATAAATATAGAGAGTTCAGACTTCAGAGAGGAGTCACGAGTCAGCATTCGTTCACAGCACAGGCCGGTCGTCTTAGCATTTTTGTAACTACATAATATAATTAATATATTGTGTGTACGGAATACAGTTACTGTGCTAATTTGCTTTTTATTTTGAGTAGTAAATACCTAATCCAGCAACCTACCGCGATAGAGCGCCGAAAGTGGTGACCCCGACGTGATCCATTCGTTTTACGTGCGCTTAGGGTTGTCTGGACTCAGTTTCGTCCGCGCCGCGT
Organism: Schoenobius gigantellus; assembly: GCA_963935595.1. Classification (NCBI taxonomy): domain Eukaryota; kingdom Metazoa; phylum Arthropoda; class Insecta; order Lepidoptera; family Crambidae; genus Schoenobius; species Schoenobius gigantellus. The sequence goes on along the minus strand of OZ012541.1, from coordinate 37,945,739 downwards.
CCGTGGTATAATTTCATCGGTTCCGCCGTATATACGTTCCGTGACAAATAAACTAAAATGGCACAAGAAAACCACTGCAACGGTCCCACCAAGCCGACTGCGTGGCCACAAATGGCCCAATTCGACACCACCGACCCCGAGTCGTGGCTAAAGTGCGCTGACACGTTTCTGCGTTTGGCAAACGTGACCAACCCGGTGGAAAAATGCCTATACATACTAGGCAAAATGGAGCCCCGGGCACTGAGAGAGATGAGCGATCTAGTGGAGAACTTTCTGTCTCAACTGAAGACGAATATGATGAGATGAAGAGAAGTTTGGCAAAGCGGTTCGGATCATCGCAAACGGTCAAGTCCCAGCGACTTCTGGAAGGAGAGGAAATCGGCGACCGCACACCATCGCAATTCCTACGGCACCTAAAGTCTCTCGCCGGCACTGCAATGTCAGATGACTTATTACGCGTCATATGGACAAAAGGGCTACCTACTGACATGCAGACAGCTGTGGTGGCTAAGAGAGATACGCCTCTCGAAACTCTCGCCGAGATCGCCGACCTTGTCGCAGAAAATGTACGGCTACGTTCCGCAAAGCCATCGGCAATGATTGCGGCCTCTGCTGCCTCAAACGCTGGTGCTGAAGACAAGTCGTCTCGTAACCAGTTAGCAGCCAGGTCCGGAGATTGTACAACTTTCCACCAACAGCTCTTACAAAAATCGTCACGCCTGCTTGAGGGGTTAGAAGACTTGAAGCAACAGCTGTGTAGTGTTAGGACAACAGCGAGACCGTCTTCACGCTCGAGAAGCCGACCACGCTCGCGGCCTTCGTCGAAACATCGACCAGGGGACTGGATGTGTTGGTACCACCACAAATTCGGGTCGAGAGCCAACAAGTGCGTACAGCCGTGCGCGTACAAACCGCAGCAGGGAAACGGCAGCGGGAGTCATTAGCGGCGAATGACATCAAGCCCCTCGATACATCACGCCGCATTTTTATTACGGACAAGGACAGCAAGGTAAGGTTCCTGATTGATACTGGCGCAGATCTATGTGTTTACCCAAAATCATTAGCTCATACGGCTCGCAAAGTTTCTGCCTATGAACTAGTGGCCGCCAATGGGACACCGATTGCCACCTACGGTACCATCGCCTTGACTCTCAACCTCGGTCTACGACGAGATTTCCCGTGGACATTTGTAGTGGCTGATGTATCTACACCTATCATTGGCATGGACTTCTTGGCGTATTACGATTTAATGGTAGACTCAAAGAATAGAGGACTTGTAGATGCGCTCACTCGTTGTACGGTTAAAGGACACGTAGCGAGGGGTCAGCATTCTACAATAAAGACGGTGAACGGCACATCACCTTATCATGATCTACTAGCGAAGTACATTGATATAACACGCCCAGATGGAGTCGTGAAAGAGGTGAAACATAACACTGAACACCACATAGTAGTAACTCCAGGGCCTCCAGTAGCGCAAAAACCAAGGCGTCTAGCACCAGACCGTCTCGTAGCAGCTAAAAAGGAGTTTGAGACGATGATAAAACTCGGTATCGCACAACCATCCAAGAGCCCATGGGCGGCACCGTTAGTCATGGTGCAAAAGCCATCTTTGAAGTCGGATACGCCCTCGCCATTCTTCACGTCTGAGAGTGAAACTACTGTGAAGCATCGGCCATGTGGAGATTACCGACGATTGAACGAGAGAACAATACCTGACCAGTATCCAGTGCGCCACATTCAAGACTTTGCACAGTGCCTAAGTGGTAAAAAAGTGTTTTCGAAAATAGATTTAGTGCGTGCATTTAATCAAATACCCATAGCAAAGTGCGATATACCTAAAACCGCCATAACTACACCGTTCGGTTTGTTTGAGTTCAAATATATGACTTTTGGGTTACGAAACGCCGCTCAAACGTTTCAACGGTTTATGGACGAAGTGTTAAGTGAACTAGACTTTTGCTATTGTTATATTGATGACATTTTAATCGCATCTAGTGATGAATCCGAAAATTTGAAACACGTAGAGACTGTATTTAATAGGTTAAGAAAATATGGTGTTGTAATTAACCCTGCAAAGTTTATATTCGGTCAAACCGAGATCGAGTTTCTAGGATATTTGGTGTCAGCCGAAGGTACGCGACCACTCCCCGAAAAAGTCGAAGCGGTGCGTACATACCCACTGCCAGCGACAGCTAAAGAGCTACGACGATTTTTAGGTATGTTAAATTTTTATAGAAGGTTTATACCTAACGCAGCTGCAAGTCAGGCCAGCCTTAATGATCTAGTTGGTAGTAAGAAAGGTAAGACGCCCATGAAATGGACAGACGAGGCCAAACATGACTTCGATATATGTAAGGGAAGCCTTGCCAAAGCAGCCTTATTAGTTCACCCCGAAATTGACGCAGATCTAGCTATCTTTTGTGACGCTTCAGAAAAAACAATAGGTGCAGCTTTACAGCAAAAAGTAGGAAACGACTGGCAACCAATCGGGTTTTTCTCTAAAAAGTTAACGTCAACTCAACAAAAGTACTCAGCGTATGATCGCGAACTACTTGCCATCTACGCTGCAGTCAAATATTTTAGACATTACGTAGAAGCACGTCACTTTGTTATCTTTACTGATCATAAACCTATTATCTACGCGTTTAGGAAAAAAGAGCAAGTGTTCTCCAAGACAATTTAGGTACTTAGACTTTATAGGTCAGTTTACCACAGACATACGCCACGTCAGTGGGGAAAATAATATTCCAGCTGACGCACTGTCACTGGGAATCTCTCGCGATATCTCAGAAAAACGATCCAGAGCTTAAGTCATTGATTGAAGGTAATAATTCTTCTCTACAGTTGCGACTTATTCACGTACAGGATAGTAACCAACCGATTTATTGTGATGTTTCAACTCGTGTGGTAAGACCGTATCTTACAGAACTATTTAGGAAGACTGCGTTTGATATCTTACATCGTAACTCACATCCAGGAGCTAGGGCCACGACTAAACTAGTTTCAAAGCACTTCGTATGGCCCGGAATGAACTCTAGTTGTAAACAATGGGTAAAAGCTTGCATAGAATGTCAGCGGTCTAAAGTAACCCGTCATGTCGTTACACTACCAGGATCTTTCGCACCGCCGTCTTCACGTTTCGATCACGTGCATCTTGACATAATTGTCATGCCTTACTCTGAGACATATCGCTATTGTTTAACGTGTGTAGATCGTTTTTCAAAATGGCCTGAGGCGATCCCTATCGAGAACCAAGAAGCAGAAACAGTCGCTCGCGCGTTTTATTCCAATTGGATTGCACGTTTCGGTATTCCTTTAAATATTACTACGGATCAAGGTCGACAGTTCGAATCACATCTGTTCAGAGAACTAAATGCTCTGACAGGTACGAAACATTTTAAGACCACTGCTTATCATCCGGCAGCTAACGGTATGGTGGAACGCTTCCATCGCCAGCTGAAAAGCGCGATAAAATGTCACGGTTCTAGACACACTAGTTGGACACGAATTTTACCAACTGTAATGTTAGGCATTAGAGCATCGTGGAAGGAAGATCTTCAGGCTACTTCGGCAGGATTAGTATACGGACAAAGTCTACGCCTTCCAGGGGAACTCTTAGGGACTACCGTAGCGACACCTAATCCATCGCATAGCGAGTTTGTCAAAGAGTTACGTTCGAATTTCACTCAACTTAGACCAATTCCTGGCACTCGGCATGGCCAGAAAAGCACTTTCATATACAAAGATTTAATCACATCTAGTCATGTATTTGTTAGGGATGATACTGTCAAAGCACCGTTACAACAGCTCTACGATGGGCCGTACAAAGTAATAAGTAGAAAGGAAAAAACATTCGTACTAGATATACGTGGCCGCGAGGTCACGGTATCAGTCGATAGGCTTAAACCGGCATACTTGTTGCAGAAACCGGAACATCAACCTGAAAGTAATGTATATAATAATTTAACAGACAATTTTATTCATCGGGAACCTCAGCAAGACGTAAATTTGAACCGTGACTCGGGTTCACACGCTACTGCTGGTACTTCTCCTAATGTAATTTTAGATTCATCAGACGGTTCCCAAAAGACGATTCCTCGCCGATCTGGTAGACGCGTTCGTTTTCCTGACTACTACCAGGCCGGCCTTTCTTAAGCTAGGAGTATAGTATAGTAACTAAATTGTATTGTATAGTAACGAGTATAGTAACTAAGTTGTATGAGGTTTTATGTTGTTTCGTGATCTGAATCACTGGTAGGGGGGTACTGTGGTGACTGTGTCCCACGTATGCCCCTTCAATAACTCATGTATATAATGTTAAATAATATGCTAGATTTAGGCCTTAGGATATTCGATTGTAAAAACATGGTATTTGTAAGTTCCCACGCATCTGCGTCGTATCTGTAATAGCAGTAAGTAATTTGTTTTGTTTAAATTTTAATTGTTCACTGGCGGCATGTTTGTACCAGTATTACTTTATTGAGGTATTCTATTGTTAGTTAACATTTGTAATATAATAGCTATGTACTTTTATGATTTTAAACATGTTGCCGTATGAAGGAAACAATATTGTCTTTGTGTAACTATTCATTTATTGTTCTCTTTGTGTACCGACGCCGGAACTTTCCCAAAATTAGCTTTTGGGTTTAATGATTATTATTTGTAAGTCTATTGTATCTTAGTTAGTGGGAATACTTATTTTTTATACGTAAGGCTTTGGTTTTTCTAAGGCGACCAACCTGGTATAAATATAGAGAGTTCAGACTTCAGAGAGGAGTCACGAGTCAGCATTCGTTCACAGCACAGGCCGGTCGTCTTAGCATTTTTGTAACTACATAATATAATTAATATATTGTGTGTACGGAATACAGTTACTGTGCTAATTTGCTTTTTATTTTGAGTAGTAAATACCTAATCCAGCAACCCACCGCGATAGAGCGCCGAAACCACTAATTGCTGAAGTTTCAACTCAATGCTCAGCCAGTAGAACTAATAGTATACAAATCCCCTTACTTGCAGAAGTTGAAAGAACAATGGCAAACTCCCTAACAAAATATTTTTTTGTGGATATATATATATATTTTTATTACATGCATGAACAATATGCCTAGCTATAGAGATTTAATTCCTAATTAAAATAATAGTTGAATGAATATTCTACGAAGTCTGGACCAAAAAGTTATAGACTCATATCGCTATCACGTTTATGTGTTTTCTTGGAAAAATCATAAGAAATCATTTTAAGCACATTTGTTGTGATTAAATTTGTGGACGCTAAACGATTCTTTCGGATATTATTCTGCCATTGTTCTCTATACTAACATCGATGGTCTACTAGGAACTGCGATCCACCAGTCTATGGGTCTTTGAAGATCCATAGAGTTGTGTTCTGAAGACAAAGGAACCCAAAGTTTAATGTATGCCACTAGTCAATCTTTTGCTCCTCATATTTACTATTAGTGTAAACTTATTTATCTATAATTTAAGCTACTCAATTTTTATTATAGTACCAAATACAATAAAATATGTATCAAAATGCCGTTGTGTATGTTTGTATAGTACCTAGTACATGAATAAAAATATATTAAAACGATAAGGTAGTTAATTATTTAAAAAAAGAATAGTGTTATTAGGACCCTTCGCCACTGGCACACATACACTAAGCAGATACAAAATAATTTACTGACACATGAAAGTGAATTCTTTTGTACGTGTAGTAAATTAATGAGCGTTGCATGCATCGAAGACACACAGTGAAGTTACTGGGTACTGTGACTAAGCATTTAATGTTATAAGTTGGTGATCTATATTCACGAAACTTACACGATTTACATAGGTAACTACAGTTACTTACCATCAAGTAGGCAGTCCGCTTGTTTGCCAACTAAATTTTGTGTAAAAAAAAATGATCTTTCAGCAATTCAAATTAACTACAAAGCGTCACTGACCAGGGCCTCCTCGGGCGCGAAGTGCAGCCAGAGCGTGTTGCGGTCGTCGTCAGCGGATGCGCGCAACGCGTGTAATGGGCGGGACACTAGGGCGCGCGCCCCGCCGCGGCCCAGCGACCCGGCCGCTTCCCACACGCACACCCCGCGAGCGCCCAACGATAGCCGCGCGCTGGCGCCGCGATACCGGCACCCTGCACACAGTGTCACCTGTAGTGACCTACACACAGCGACCCCCGCCTCCCACACGCACACCCCGCGAGCGCCCAACGATAGCCGCGCGCTGGCGCCGCGATACCGGCACCCTGCACACAGTGTCACCTGTAGTGACCTACACACAGCGACCCCCGCCTCCCACACGCACACCCCGCGAGCGCCCAACGATAGCCGCGCGCTGGCGCCGCGATACCGGCACCCTGCACACAGTGTCACCTGTAGTGACCTACACACAGCGACCGCCGCCTACCACACGCACACCCCGCGAGCGACCAACGATAGCCGCGCGCTGGCGCCGCGATACCGGCACCCTGCACACAGTGTCACCTGTAGTGACCTACACACAGCGACCCCCGCCTCCCACACGCACACCCCGCGAGCGCCCAACGATAGCCGCGCGCTGGCGCCGCGATACCGGCACCCTGCACACAGTGTCACCTGTAGTGACCTACACACAGCGACCGCCGCCTACCACACGCACACCCCGCGAGCGACCAACGATAGCCGCGCGCTGGCGCCGCGATACCGGCACCCTGCACACAGTGTCACCTGTAGTGACCTACACACAGCGACCCCCGCCTCCCACACGCACACCCCGCGGGCGCCCAACGATAGCCGCGCGCTGGCGCCGCGATACCGGCACCCTGCACACAGTGTCACCTGTAGTGACCTACACACAGCGACCCCCGCCTCCCACACGCACACCCCGCGAGCGCCCAACGATAGCCGCACGCTGGCGCCGCGATACCGGCACCCTGCACACAGTGTCACCTGTAGTGACCTACACACAGCGACCGCCGCCTCCCACACGCACACCCCGCGAGCGCCCAACGATAGCCGCGCGCTGGCGCCGCGATACCGCCACCCTACACACAGCGACCCCCGCCTCCCACACGCACACCCCGCGAGCGCCCGACGATAGCCGCGCGCTGGCGCCGCGATACCGGCACCCTGTACACAGTATCACCTGTAGTGACCTACACACAGCGACCCCCGCCTTCTATATGCACAATCCACGAGCGCCCAACGATAGCCGCGTGCTGGCGCCGCGATACCGGCACCCTGCACACAGTGTCACCTGTAGTGACCTACACACAGCGACCCCCGCCTCCCACACGCACACCCCGCGAGCGCCCAACGATAGCCGCGCGCTGGCGCCGCGATACCGGCACCCTGCACACAGTGTCACCTGTAGTGACCTACACACAGCGACCCCCGCCTCCCACACGCGCACCCCGCGAGCGCCCAACGATAGCCGCGCGCTGGCGCCGCGATACCGGCACCCTGCACACAGTGTCACCTGTAGTGACCTACACACAGCGACCCCCGCCTCCCACACGCACACCCCGCGAGCGCCCAACGATAGCCGCGCGCTGGCGCCGCGATACCGGCACCCTGTACACAGTATCACCGGTAGTGACCTACACACAGCGACCCCCGCCTTCTATATTCACAATGCACGAGCGCCCAACGATAGCCGCGCGCTGGCGCCGCGATACCGGCACCCTGCACACAGTATCACCTGTAGTGACCTACACACAGCGACTCCAGCCTCCCACACGCACACCCCGCGAGCGCCCAACGATAGCCGCGCGCTGGCGCCGCGATACCGGCACCCTGCACACAGTGTCACCTGTAGTGGCCTACACACAGCGACCCCCGCCTCCCACACGCACACCCCGCGAGCGCCCAACGATAGCCGCGCGCTGGCGCCGTGATACCGGCACCCTGCACACAATGTCACCTTTAGTGACCTACACACAGCGACCCCCGCCTCCCACACGCACACCCCGCGAGTGCTCGCTGCGCTCGACTTGGGGACAATGCCCGTAGTGAGGGAAAGACGAAACAGTAGCGTCAAGACAGGAGACAACTCGGCCACAAATGTCCTCAGTAATATCGCTGGTATTCCGTCAAAGCCACTGGCTTTATTCATATCCAAAGTGTGCAACACCTTAAGGACAGTTTTTTAGTGGATTCGTATGCTCGGCATAGTGCATCCGCAAGGAGATAGCGTTGGCGGAACGTTGCCGTCTGTATAAAAATGTGAGTTTGTTGCAAATACTGATGCGAATAAATCTGCTTTTTCCTTACCAGAGTAACCCAGTCAGCCGTCACGTCAAGCTTTTTTTTTTTTTTTTTAAACGTCGCTATATTTACGGAAGTAGCTAAGAGGGCGATAAGGAATAAGTTTCTAGTTGCGCGAGATCCTGATGGAACGGACAGACAGACGGACGGCAAGATGAGCGCATAAAATTAAACTTTACCAAACAGTCAAGCTGAAAACTACTTCATACTTGTCATAGAAGGTAATGCTCTCAATGGGGTAATCTGCTTTTTCCTTAGAAGTGTGAGCCAGTGAGCCATCCGGCTTTATTTTATTTTATTTTTTTTATTTTATTTATTTAAAGAAACAAACAGCTCTTATATCACTTATGATTAATTTAACAATGATCATAATCATTAGCCAAAACAGTTTCCAATATTAAAAAAATACATAAGGCGAAGACTTAAATAACAATATTGTAGTTGATTGTAGTAAACAAATGCAGATTATTAGAATTTACCTTTAGAATTCACAATTAGTTGTTATTAACTCTTTTTACAGAGGAAATAAAACCACCAAGATTGCAATCAAATATGTCAATGTGACAATAACGATCATTGTGTACGTTGCATGCTCGGACGAGAAATCTATTTTTAGAGTAGTTAGTTTTACATAACGGTGTAGTGAAAACTGCCTTAGAACGAGCACTCAATCTCGGGCACCGGAATAACAGACGACTGAGAAGATAGGGAGAATCTACATTATTATTGAGAATTTTGAATAAAAATATCTGATCCCTATGTTCCCGGCGTAATTTTAGGGTCTGAAGTCGCATTGTCGAGCCCTTGAATTTATAACCCAGTCTTCTCAAGAACTTTTTCTGAATGTTTTCAACCAGCCCCCCTATTCTGTAACTTCGGTTGCTAACTAGAACTGTCATTTTTGAAAGGAACTTAACATCCATTACTGCTATCATGAACGCTGCCGTAACACATAAGATCACTAAACCCGTAATGGATATAAAGTGGCTTTCAAAAATGACAGTTCTAGTTACCAACCGTAGTTAGCGAATAGGCCTGCTGGTCTATATAAGTAGTATAGACAGGATTCCAAACTGTAGAGGCATATTCTAAGAGACTTCTTACTAATGAGTTGTATAGCATAATGTATGTTCCTATGTTATTCAAATCTTTACATTGTCGAAAAACAAATCCCAGCATTTTATAAGCCATAGACGTTACCCTATCTATATGAGATGCAAAGTACAATTCACAATCCAGATACACTCCCAGATCCCTCACCTCCCTTGTTCTCTTAATCAATACATCTTTAAAATTATACGTATATGTTATTGGATTTTTCTATCGGGAATAAGTTATAGTAAGACATTTGTCAATATTTCATTTAAGATTATTTTCCAAGCAATATTCGAAAAAATTGTTTAAATCGTCTTGAAATAGCCGACATTGTTCAACAGATTTTACGAGAGCAAATAACTTTGTATCATCAACATATAATAATGCTTTAGAATTGTTGAAACATCGCATCACATCGTTAATAAATATATTAAAAATTAGAGGACCAAGGTGAGAGCCCTGAGGTACACCAGACGTAATGGGGACAAAGCTGGAAGTGTAACCCCTAACAGCTGCTGCCTGGGATCTATCACGAAGGTACGAAGTTAACCATCTGAGAAGATCACCGTGTATACCGATATTTTCTAATTTAGTTATCAGCAAATTGTGCGAAATTTTGTCAAATGCCTTTGAAAAATCGGTATACACGACGTCAACCTGAAACCCCATCTCCATGGCCTCCAAAGTAGTATCCAAGAACTCACATAAGTTAGATTCCATTGATTTATTTACAGAGGCAGCGATAAGCAATAAGTTTCTAGTTGTGCAGATCCTAATGGAACGGACATACAGACGGACGGCAAGATGAGCGCATAAACGTTACCAAACAAAATTAGGGTCAAGCTGAAAACTACTTCATACTTGCCATACAATGTTATGCACGCAAGGGTGTGCAGGGTTGTTATTGATTTACGACCAAACGTAGATAACGCATGAACGTTCGTAAAGTGGGCCGGTGAAGAACTGTCCAATCGCGACCCGTGCAGTTCTTTTCCATAGTAAATGATTAGCTGTCGGCATGTCAACATGACGAAGTGCTCTTTCAAAAGTTGTGGTAACAATAGCCAGAAACGGCAGAAAAAAGACGGGAATTCATATTTTGCGTGAGTAAACTCATTACACGTCTTATCATGTATTCAAATATTCGATTTATACGTAAAAACCAATCAAAAACAATTACTTCAATCATAAACATGTCACTTTGCGTCAGTGTCAGTACATCACAATCGTCTCGCTCGCACGTGTGTCGTATCACGATGTGTTATCTCATTCATGCGTTGGGGCGACAACGCGATAAGCAATTTCGAGCATTATGTTTGAAAGTATAAATTTGATATTTTCTTGTAGCAATTACTAAAGCGTCGTTTGATCTGTGCTCTAGGTATGAAATGATGTAACTTCCCACGGTTGTACTTAAAATAGTTGCCGTAATAATGCAGAATAAGCAGTTGAATTCGATAAATACGGTACTTTCTTTATGGTAATTTTAATTCGGGCGTGCATATTCAAGTACGTATCAGCGAGTTCAAATGTATAGTCGATTAGGTGACAGATTTCAAGCGCGTTTTCGTATGAACTGCTCTATCTACGTTGGTAGTAAATCAATGAGGGTGGTATACTCACGGAAGGTGAAGTCGTGTTGCGCCCGCACCGCGTCGTGCGCGCCGTCGACGAGCGCGGCGGCGGCGGCGGCCAGGTCGTGCGCGGCGTCCGCCCGCAGCGACATCTGCACCACGCCGCCCGCCGTGCCCGCGCGCACGCCCAGCGACGCCGCGCCATCTGCGCGAACCACGACTACGTCACTACGCGCTTAACTACAAGATATGTATGTACAGACCGCGCCAAAATTCTAGTCCGCTCTGAACACAGCACGATAATTTAATTAAATAATATTGTTATAAGTTAAAGGTGGTGGATTAATGTCACATCACTAAATAAGTTTTAGCATGATAATGAGAAAGAGGCGCGAAGCAACTTCGGAGTGGACTAGAAGTTTGGCGCGGTCTATACCTACTGTTGCGCGCGCACTGAGAGTGCGGTTCATAATTTGATATCAGCGCCCGTGTGCGCTATTTGCACGCAAGCAATCGGTCCAAAATTGCTCATGTGCGAATTTTGTATGCGGTATGACGTAATTGATGACGTCACCGATTGATGCTGACAGTGTTAACAGAAAAGAGGTAGTGCACTGTCTCCAGAACTGTCAATGTCAAAGTCAACATCAGTTTTATTTTTATTTTAGTTTGCTCGAATTTATTATTTCATTAGATTATCTACAATTAATAGAGAAGTGCTCTGTAAAGATACTGGAGGCAAAATATGTCTCCCTCCAATTTTTCTTTTCAAATTACATTAACTGTCAACTTGACAGACTCACAGATCGAAAGCTCGGTTCAAAATTTGATCTGAGTGCTTACGTCCGTGACCAGTGCTAACGATTTGAACGGGTTGTTTGCATGCATGAAAACGTTTGCACTGATATCTGATTATGAACCGCACCCTGAGAGTATAAAAAGCAGCAGGGCTGCCGCGCTTCGCTTGGAGTATATTGCTCTGTGTACCGCGGTCTAGGCACAGGTGTATAGAAAGTAGCAACGTTTCGTGCGCTTTCTTGCGCGCGCTTGATTATTTTCTATCAGCAATAACCCTGACGCTCGAGCTCGTAACGACATGAGGCTTGAATTACTAATAACATAAGCTAACCCGTGGCGTTAAGATATGCTTCAGCTTAGATGCTCAAAGTTATGTTATTTAAAATGTCGGCTTTTGTAAGATCAAAGGACTGCAACTTCTTTACACAATATAGTCACAGACCAAACAAAGAAACGTGTTGTGTCATCAACTCGTCAGTTCTCGTCCTTGCAACGCGGAGTTCTGGTTCGGCAACGCGCGAGTCACTCCATAGCAACCGTTGATAGTGACTGCATAACATCATGTGGGCTGTAGACGTTCAAAGCCATCTGACCATGAGAATATTACATTGGTATACATACCAGCTCCACGCCGCCACCACGCCAGGCGCGTAGCTGCCAAACTAAAGCTCTCGGAAGGAGCACACCAAGCCTCCGCCGACCAAGGCGCCGCCTCGTACAGCCTGTGGCATATCATATCACTAGTGTAATAAAGATCAGTAATAATTCGTCAGGAAGATTACTAAAAAATATTGGCCACGTATTTTTTAACTTGCAACGACACATTGATTTGAAATGTCGCATTACGTCTTGGCTTAGTACAATTTCTATCGAGTAGTAGCATAGCGAGCTAACACTTCCTAATTTTATTTTTGCTTTACTCAAGTAGTTTTTTATTATCTAACAGATGGAAGATGAGCCTATTGGCAACCAGAGTAATGTACCTGACATCTTGATCAGAACCAGACAAGTTGATAGATAGAGATTTGTTCAATCTTTTAGCTGGCTTTGAAGTGTTTTTGTAAGTGGAAATTTTATAGTTATGTTTATGTTTACCTGAGCTCGCGATCTGTGATGGCAACGAATGTCGGTTGCCAGCTTTCCGCCTCATCGGAACTGTCTGACCCGCCAGATGCACTTAACTGTGAAGTCGATAGTTATTTTAATGTCATACCCATTGATTTACTACCAAACGTAGATAACGCATGAACGTTCGAGAAGTGGGCCGGTGAAGAACTGCCCAATCGCGACCCGTGCAGTTCTTTTCCATAGTAAATGATTAGCTGTCGGCACGTCAACATGACGCAGTGCTCTTTGTAACAATAGCTAGAAACGGCAGAAAAAAGACGGGAATTCATATTTTGCGTGAGTAAACTCATTACACGTCTTATCATGTATTCAAATATTCGATTTATACGTAAAAACCAATCAAAAACAATTACTTCAATCATAAACATGTCGCTTCGCGTCAGTGTCGGTACATCACAATCGTCTCGCTCGCACGGTCGTCGTATCACGATGTGTTGTCATGCGTTGGAGCGACAACGCGATAAGCAATTTTGAGCAGTATGTTTGAGAGTATAAAGTTGATATTTACTTGTAGCAATTACTAAAACGCCAATTGATCTGTCGCTAGGTATGAAATGATGTAACTTCACACGGTTGTACTTAAAATAGTTGCCGTAATAATGTAGAATAAGGTTGAATTCGATAAATACGGTTCTTTCTTTATGGTAATTTTAGTTCGGGCGTGCATATTCAACAATATATCAGCGAGTACAAATATATAGTCGATTAGGTGACAAACTTCAAGCGCGTTTTTGTATGAACTGCTCTATCTACGTTTGGTAGTAAATCAATGGTCATACCATACAAAGATAACCCACAACATAATGTCTAGTTCAAATCTCAAATAATAACTCAGTATTTCATCTTTTTAGTCTACTCTTCATCTTTCTATCTGTGTTAGCAATGCTGAACGTTCTATCTAAGTTTTAAAATGTTTATATTCTAAACTACTTCCTGAAACTTGGAAACCACGTCAACAATGGGTAATATGCTTGATCTTGTTCCGGTCGTATCAGCACTGTCTCATACTAACAGTCGAATGAGCTTAGATTGTGCACTACACAGGCAATAATGGAATTTTTGTTGACAGTGTCTGAAATAACCGAAATTGCGTTGTCGAAAACTAGATAACAAGGCAGACTAAAAACCTTATAACAAAAACTCGTATGTAAAGCACTTGGTTAGTGCTAACGGACCGGCTTGCAGCACAGTCGACGTATGACTGAGCGACTTTTGCACAGACGGTGTGTTCGGCAAGGACCGGACGGTATAGTTGACTGCTCGTAAGTTGGCAAGAAGGGGGGGATAATATGACCAATATTGTCTCGAATGGAGGACACTACGAACAATAATAATACTGAAATATTACAGGTCAGAATGAAAATTAAATGAAAAGCAGAAACAATTTTTGTTGCACACAAAAGGCGCGTTCGGTTAGCATCGCGATGTCAAAAATAATTGTTAAAAACTTCAAAATTGACACAAGGAGCGTAAGGTTTGAAGAAAAGTGAACAAAAGTTGCATTTTTATCTGTTTACGTCAACCGATCGGATAGCTGAAAAAATGTCAAAAATGGCATTGTGAATTTTCAATTTTGTACTAGCACTCGAAGTGGGTCAAATGTGGAAGTTTTTGACATTTAAGACTTTTGACGTTTAATAAACGAAAAATTTTTGACACAATTGAATTAGTTTTAACAAAAAGAAAATTATTTTCATTATTTACGGAAATTAATGATTGTTAGTCATGAAACAAGATGGAACGAGCTTATTACGTCATAATACATCCAGAATCTGGAAACTGAAAATAAATTTAGGTTATAATAGCTTATAACATTGACATATTGATATGTAACGTTCGGTTAGGATGTGGAGCAAAAATGGCAAATAATTCATAGCTTTCTAACCAAACGCTTTACATCAACGCTAATTTTGATAATGCTTAAACGCCACCATAGGCTACCCGAACGCGCCTTAAGGTGAAAATCGCAAAATCAAAATAATCAACGTCAAAATCTTGCTAAGTTTGGTGCTGGCAACTATACAAGCGGGCCGCGTGTGATGCACTGACCGGCGGTTGGTGTTGCCGCGGCCGCCTCGCCAGCCAGCCGGCGTGGCGCAAGTCGCCGAGCAGCGGGCGCAGCGCGGGCCGCGCGCGGGCGAGCGCGGCGCGAGCGGCCCGACGCGCAGCGGCGTGCAGAGCGCGGTGCCAGCCCGCCGCCGCCCCCGCGCTGCCCGCACGCAACGCCAGCGCGTGCACGCCGTCCGGCGAGTACACCTCGATCGTACGCTCCTCTGACACATTATAAGCACTTTCTTTCATAAGTTATACTCTTTGTAGCCGTACATTGTGAGGCGAGTTGAATGCCAATTGATCTTTTTACTTTTGATTTTTTTATGAATTAATTTACTAATATTTCTTTGTCATTTAACATTGAAATAATGCATCCAATAAAAGTTGATGTTACCGAGGAGATTTCATCAGCTTTCGTTTGTTAATGGAATGCATATAGTGGTGGACAAAGAAATACTTATTAAGACTATCTTCTATACATGGTTAATTGTAAAACACCTGCAACCTCGCAGGATTAGATTGCTTACATCATTGTTTAACGAGTTCTAAGATAACTCTTATTGAGTTATCTTAGAACTTTGAACAAAAATAAAGTTTTATTACACTGTCGTGACATTAAAAAGTCTAAGTTTTAGGACGCCAAGTACTTATGTACCTAACTGTTTCTTCACCAGATTAACTGCATATTTAAAATAATTGCTTGCAGGGCTTGCAGACAGTAGGTAAACTAAATCTACAATCCCGTGACACTTTACCAGGCTTAGGACTGGCTTCATTAAACAAAGGCAGTAGGTACACTGAGTCCCAATCCTTTCACACTTTACCAGGCTTAGGACTGGCTACATTAAACAGTTAAAAACAAATGTTTAGGTAGGTATCTAATTAAACCACCAAAATATGTGAAAACGATTACCGGAATCTTTCTTTATTTCCTAATGTTACACTGAACTTTTAACACTCAATGAATTTTTACACTGAGTACTATGTACAAAAGATTGATCAATAAGACGCGGAAGATTTTAGCATACAAGGACGCATCAAAGCTGCCGACTGGCTGCCGTAAAACGTAGGTCAACTTCAAAGGTGCGAGAGACGCCAAAATTACAAAAATTCTAGAGGTACTTATATTATATTAAAATAATATTTATTTTTGTATGAAAAATAAATCTAACGCATTATCAAAAGTCATAGAACAAACGTTATAGTTTATGATGTTAGCTATTTAATCCTGCGAGGTTGCAGGTGTTTTACAAATGGGGTGCGATGTCAGAACACCTCCTCGTGGTGCACCCTGGGCAACCCGGCAGATTTTCTGCCGCGGGCTAAGAGTCTGACAGCTGCCCCGTGGAGGGGGCGTGGTGTGGCCGGTATTAACCCGGCGGGCCACTTCACGTGGCCATGTGGGGCGTCACCTCCCCTTCTTTTTGAAGATGGGGTTGTGTGTCGCCTGGGGACCCGCTCGCGGGTCATGGCGCATTGCGCCTTGTGCCGTTGCCCCTTTGATCGGGTTGGTGCGGGTCCTTGTTGAGCTTCGGCATGTCGTTGTTCCGAGTCGGTGCAAGCTCGTTGAGCTTCGGCGTGTCGTTGTTCCAAGGACTGAGGCTGACCCGATCAACGTGTGGCTTCGGCACACTTGTGCGGCCCCCATGAGGGGGGCGTGGGATGGCCGAGTGCTACTCGGCGGGCCACCTCGTGTGGCCACCGTGGCCGCTTTCAGCGCTTTGGCGCCGCTGAGCTTCGGCTCGTGTGCGCGGCGGTGGATCCAGTGGGGTCTGCCGTCGGGCAAGCCCGTTACCCCGCACTGAGCGGGGCCGGGGGCCTGGCGCACTGAGCGTCGGGCCGCGTGGAAGAAAACCACAGTAAAAAATTACCACCTGGAGTATGCCCCGGGAACTCCTCTCCATCTCCATCTTGGAGAGGGCGTGAGGGGCCCGCCATTGGTGGGCAGGTGCCGCGGACGGGGTTATGGTCGGTCTGTAAGGGTTCCCACGACCTCGTTCGGCAGCGGCGCGTCCTTTGGACGTGGCTGCGCTAGGCGCCAAAGAGGGCATATCGAGGGGTTTAGTGGGTAGTCGCTTGCTGCGGAGTCCCACACACCCTTGCCCCTGCGGGGGCTCGGACGGTGCGCAAACGCATTCCCCTCGTAAAAAAAAAAAAAAAAAAAAAGGTGTTTTACAAATAACCCTATAAAACAGTTTCACGACATGATGTTTGCCCGGGTTAAAGCCCGAAGCTACATTACTGATTTTGATTAAATTTGACTTACTGTATGTTCTTTTGTTCAACTTAAAAGATAGGTTACTATTAATCTTGATTATTGACCTCAATATTTATTATTGTGAATTAAATGGTTTGCAATTATTTACAGTTTATCACAGATACAGAGTTAATTTATTGATACATGTTATCTAGGTTTTTTTTTATTGCTGAAAGTTGGCAAACAAGCAAACTGCCCACCTGATGGTAAGTGGTAACAGTCACCTATAATACATGTGGCTCTGGTGAGATTCGCAGCAAATCTGCAACCCCCACATAAACCACAGTGTACGTTGCCAACTTGTGACACAAGATGTAAAGTCACAGTACGCAGTAATTTCACTGCCATATCTTACCCTTCAAACCGGAACACAGCAATGCAAGCACTGCTGCTTTGCGGCAGAAATAGGTAAGACGGAGGTACCTAAGCAGACGACTCTGGTACAGTGTAAGGTTAGGTAAGTATGCAGTAGATGGTGTTGTTTCAAATAATTTGTGTTTATGTTTACGACATAACAGAGTTTCTTCAATAGGCTAGATGACTAAAAAAATTTTTTTGCTTTAATAGAAGCTCATTCATATAATAAACAGAAAGAAAAAAACGGTTTTCGAATAACTATAAAAACAACCAAGATATAAGGTATTAAAGATTTTTCTCCATCTTTTTCTAGCAAAACGGCAATTTACAAGGAGTTTATATGGCCGTACTCAACGATGACGTCACGCTTGATGTCGGATCTCTCTGTCTAATCGCCTTCAAATTAACAACTTAAAATGCTTATATCTAATGTATTTCTAAGCCGATTTTAATTCTAATTTCACAGGACTGCATCTTTTTCCACGGTATTTTAATATTTAATGACGAGAAGTAAAAATTAGAATTCAGTCATCATACCAATTGGTAGTAGTTTTAGTTTAATATAAATAAAAGTTAACCGTGCGAAGCCAGAACAGGCCACTAGTTCTTATGTACAATTTGGGCATAAAAAAAGCAACTTTCGGCCAGCTGACCTAAATTTAATACGTGAAAATATTAACCTTCAGATTAATATTAGTGAGGATAGATAGTATACCTGGATCATGGTGACGTAAGTTCTTAGCCACGCATGCCATTAGCAGCGGCACGTAGCGCGTGTCCGCGCGACGCCGGCGAGGCGACGGTGGGGACGGCGGCGCCTCCGCCATGTAACCTCTCTGTAACTCCCAGCCCACTTCACTGATGATTGATGCTTTGCGAAAATAAGGTGTAACCTCCCTCAAGTATTTTACTGCAAACAAAATTAATCAATTAGTTTTTATACAGCACAAGTAAGCAAATAGCAGCTTGCCCACCTGATAGTAAGTGGCTACAGTCACTAAGATTCCAAATCACAGTACCCAGTAATTTTAATGCCTGTCTTAGCTTTCAAACTGGAACACAGCAAGGCAAGTACCGCTGCTTGATGGCAGAATTAAGTTAGGTGGAAGCGCCAATGGAAGACTACTCTGGTTCACAGTGTCCCTCTGCCCCTTAATTGTGTAACTAAAATCTATCGTGATCAATTTCAATTCTGGCAGTCAGTGCATTCATCACTATTTTTATCAGACAGTCTTGTAATGTCGCCGCAATGATTAGCAAATTCAAACCGACTGTAATAGATTTTTTCTTAAACAATAACCCCCAGGTCAAACTCCCTTACTTCACTTTGTTGATTTTACTACATAAGGCAATTTAAAAATCTTGAAATTGTTGTTTTATTGATTACATTGTACCTAATAAAGTATAGTGAACTAGTATAGTGTACACTTTAATAACTAAAAATTATATTCATGAATATTCTTTGTTATATTATAATATTATAGATACTTTGCTTTTCACAACCTATAAACGAAGCTAACAAATTAAACAGTTGATGTATCTCATGATTTCATTTTGTATGTTGCCTCTTTGAAAAAGGTTAACTGTCAATTAACACTAATTGGTAGATAACGTGACTTGATAATTTCAACCTATTATTTCATTAATGTATTTTCAGTTTTGTCAGAATAAAAATATATGCTTCGTTTTAACATTCTCACACTATTATGAATATTATCTATAAATATACATTCATTCCAATTAATTTGTTACAAATTGTCAGGGCTTAATTAAGTTTTGGGAGTTATTAACACAAACTTATTTGCAACTAATTTTGATATTACCTTCTAATTGAACCATTTTTCCAGCTCTTTTCAATGCCTTGACAGCTTCTTCATGAGTAGCATCTTTTAGATCCTCCCCATTAACAGAGAGTATTGCATCACCCACATATAACTGTTCAGTAAGATCTGCCGCCATTCCTTTGAATATTTTTGATATCAATATAGGCATATTGTTTTCTATGCCTCCTTTAATTGATATACCCAAACCATTATTGTCAGACTTCACAACTTGAACTAAACGTTTTTGATTTGCTATAGCTTCTGGAACTTCTGTGAAATCGCTGTTAGGCGTCTCCACGTTGTTATTGTTGATCGATCCATTGAGTGTTGTAGTGGCATCGTAACCATCATCCAAACATACACTGAGGTAATCATCTTCTAAACAGCAATGCACTCGATACCAGACACCGCGTACTAATGTTTCCAGCAATCCAGAGCGAGCGCATGTCGCATTAGGACTATCACTTCCCCCGCTTGATGCTCCGTTTTCAACCATAATTTAACAAACAACCACTTATCTATCCACGTTAAAATCAGAATAAAGTAGTATGAATTATTCCTTACGATATGTGTAGGTTTAGAAATATAAATAAATCTACTGGAACCCTTTGTTCAAATGTATAATCATTTCTGACTCTAACGTTGATTAATTGCATTAAAAATACTTAACTTACGAATAATACATAAATTACAAAAGTTCATTGCACAATCAATATGATGATTAAAATACAAACTTGACCATTTCAGAAATGATTACATAGTTTTGACAGTTGACATCAGTGACATCCGCCCATTCTCAGCCCCTGAGCTGCGTTCAGAGTTGCGTTCCGAGGGTCAGAGTAATGCAACCGAGAGTGTTTTTCACACTCGCTCCGAGGTTCAGAACGGGTCGGTTGCAATCTTTTTTTTTAGTTTGTATCTTGCTGATCAAGATCAAGCAAAGGGCAAAATATTACTAATCCTTACTATGAAATTAACAGTCAATATCCATTTTTCTGCTTAAAAATAATTACAACACATAGAAATCACTATATTTCCCTTGTATTAGGCTTAAAAGAGTTCAAAGTAGTGTTATTTAATAAAATAATAAATAATTAGCATATTTTTGACATCGACTTTGACATAAAATCTGTCAGAGTGTTTTTCACCCTACGCTCGAGTCGGTTGTTTGGTTGCATCACTCGAAGCTTCTGAACGGGCACAGAGTGTACTAACCGCCTGTCAGAGCGTTTTTTACCCCGAGGCTCTGAACGGGTCGGTTGCTGTCAGGGTGCACTCGGAGTGCACTCGAGCGTAGGTTCTGAACGCAGCTCAGAACCTACGCTCGAGTGCACTCCGAGTGCACTCTGACAGCAACCGACCCGTTCAGAGCCTCGGGGTAAAAAACGCTCTGACAGGCGGTTATACTGAAATACTCTTACGTGATTGGATGATATTGGCGGCCATATTCTATAATGTCATCTACTAGAAGGAGAGAGAAATAAAAAATCATGTGAAAGAGGGAGACAAAAGATTTGGTTGCTGCAATCCGTTCAACACCTCAGAGTTGCGTTCCGAGGGTCAGAGTAATGCAACCGAGAGTGTTTTTCACACTCGCTCCGAGGTTCAGAACGGGTCGGTTGCAATCTTTTTTTTTTAGTTTGTATCTTGCTGATCAAGATCAAGCAAAGGGCAAAATATTACTAATCCTTACTATGAAATTAACAGTCAATATCCATTTTTCTGCTTTAAAATAATTACAACACATAGAAATCACTATATTTCCCTTGTATTAGGCTTAAAAGAGTTTAAAGTAGTGTTATTTAATAAAATAATAAATAATTAGCGTATTTTTGACATCGACTTTGACATAAAATCTGTCAGAGTGTTTTTCACCCTACGCTCGAGTCGGTTGTTTGGTTGCATCACTCGAAGCTTCTGAACGGACACAGAGTGTACTAACCGCCTGTCAGAGCGTTTTTTACCCCGAGGCTCTGAACGGGTCGGTTGCTGTCAGGGTGCACTCGGAGTGCACTCGAGCGTAGGTTCTGAACGCAGCTCTGAGCGAGTTAAAAAACAACCGGACAACTACACCCAAAGGCTCTGAACGCGCCTCTGTAGCACGTCCACCAAAATACGATAGGCGCGTTCGGATAGCAAAAATAACTGTTAAAAATGACAAAATTGACACAATGAGCGTTCGGTTCTCAGAAGAATAACTAAAGCATAGAAACCTAGCAAAAATAGCTACTGAACTTAATATATTTGACTCACTTTGACATTAGGCGCTGCTAATAGAAGTTAGACAGAGACACGTATATGCAAGATGTTTCGAAATTTTGTAGGTCGTCACTAATTCTCGCTTGTCAGTTCTTCTCCCAGTGATGTCGTGCACCACTCACCCACCTAGTTTCAACGTCGATAATTATATTATGTAGGTATTTAATAGATCCCTAATACTAAAATGTCTTTATTACGAGAAATATAACATAAATAATTAAGGGTAGATTTTCTTATGTAACTTATCCAGCTAATAGCTGCTGTGTCTCTTTGGTATGGTCAGGCTGGCCGTTCATGAGATTAAAAGCGGGAAGTGCGAGTCGGACTCGCCCACCGAGGGTCCCGTATAAAATAAATAATTAATAAAAAATAAAGTAGGTTATACTTTAAATAGAGACTAAATTTTTTATGATTTAATTACAAATGTGGAGTTTGAGATTTTCCCTGACTTGTAGTGTAAGACTATATAACTTCACAAATTTCATAGTTCTAGCTAGATCAACGAAAAGTACCCTATACATTTTGATGCCCGTGAGAATGTCGAAATATACGTTTTTGGCGATTTAACTTAGAAGTTTGATTTTTTCACATATTCAAGGGACTAGAACTTGTTAGTGTAGAACTGAGTAATTATATGGTTTTAATTTCAACTCGATACCTTCACGCGTTTCCAAGATAGTCTTGACAGACAAACGGACAATAAAGTGATCCTATAATGGTTCAGTGTTTCTTTTGAGGTACGGAACCCTAAAATTTGGACTATTTAAGTGACGGGTATTTCCCGTTATCTAAAATGTTGGAATTTTTCTATTGCAGAGATTCACAAATTCTATAGGAAGGAAATCGAAGACACACTGCTTTTATTTTATCGCTTAGATTTAATTCATTTTTTATCGCATCGCTTAGAGGTACTTGAGGTTAATCTCATATTTAATTTACTTACCCGAAAATTTAACCCTCATGGATTTTGAATCTTGGATAAATTCGTGAATGCTAAAACTAGTATTTGTACATATGCTTGGAAATTAAACTAAAAACATTAACATTTGACCATACTTTATTGTTGACATTTTTCGATAGATTTATTACGCTTGATGTGCGGCCGGGCCTAGTTAGAATGTAAATTTTCCGAAGGCGGCGTTTTGACATTTTACCTTTTTGACTCTTTCTGTTCTTTTCTTGATCTAATATTTTAATTCTTAGAAAAAAATCATCTGAACTGGTTGTTCTTGGCATCCGTGTCAAGGATTCCTTAAAGAAATAGTTAAGAAATTAAATACGTTTTTATTTTCATAAATAATATTTTGGTTTAAAGATTTCCTTTCATTAAATAACTTGACTTACGTCATGACGTCTCCATTTCATAGTTTTACTACTAAGTACTAAGTTCGGATAGCTGAAAAAATGACAAAAATGGCATTGTGAACTGCCAATTTCGCCCCAGCTATCGAAGAGGGTCAAAAGTGGCAGTTTTTGACATTTAAGATTTTTGACGTTTACTAAACGTAAAATTTTTGACACGATTGAATAAGTTTTAACGAAATAAATTTTATTTTCATTATTTATGGAAATTAATGATCGTTAATCATGAAGCGAGCTTATTACATCATAATACATCCAGAATCTGGAAACTGAAAATAAATTTAGGTTATAATAGCTTATGACTTTGACATATTGATAATGTAGCGTTCGGTTAGGGTGTGGAGCAAAAATGGCAAAAATTTCATAACCTTCTAACCGAACGCTTTACATCAACGCCAATTTTGATAATGCTAAAAACGCCACCACAGGCTACCCGAACACGCCTGATATGATAATGCGATTTATCGCGGTAAACTGTCAAAATATGACGAAACCCTATTGTATTTTGACAGTTCACTGTGATAAATCACTTTATCATTTTGTGTTTTGGTGGACGTGCTAGGGGGGCAGGAATTATAATCTGTGGGTATATTTTATCCTGAGTTGCGTTCCGAGGGTCAGAGTTTCAGCAGGCCTATTCGCTAACTACGGTTGGTAACTAGAACTGTCATTTTTGGAAGCAACTTTATATCCATTACGGCGGCCGTACCGCCTAACTCAAAGCGAGCACTCGCTATAGTTATCATGACATCAGAACAATAGTTTTAATGTCACAGATGACATTAGAGCTATTGTTCTAATGTCACGAAGCGATAGCGAGTGATCGCTATGAGTTAGGCGGTAGACCCCCGGGTTTAGTGATCTTATGTGTTACGGCAGCGTTCATGATAGGAGTAATGGATGTTAAGTTCCTTTCAAAAATGACAGTTCTAGTTAGCAACCGAAGTTACAGAATATACGGCTGGTCAGAGTAATGCAACCGAGAGTGTTTTTCACCTTAGACTATAGATACCAATAGACATGAAATACCTACGAAAAAAGCGTGCCAACATTTGGGTTGGTGCTCTAAGATGGCGGAAAAAAACTAGGGACGCTGCATCCAAGATTCCATACTTTTTATGTTTTTCTTTATAGAATTCATTAAAAAAATCAGTAAAAAACGTATAACTGTAAAATGCACTCACAAATAATGCTCACCGACTGATATTTTAGCACAACAACAAACACGGTGCTTTGTAATGGCGGACTGAACTGGACGCAAAAGCGGCCGCTTCAGAATTGAGTCCATTGCCGCCTTTGTTATTATACGACTCAGGGATTATACGTCTGTGGGTCTAGCTCAGCGCCTCTAGTAGTATAAACAAAAGCCACACGCTAAGTTTTCTGAAGTCGTTCCGCAGAAAAAATATATGGAGGTGACATTAGCTACGGAAAAAGTAGCGTGATGTCGTCGTAAGCTAATATCATTACAATACAATTTTTTTGCGGAACGACTGCAGAAAACTTAGCGTGTGTTTTTTGTCTAGGACCTCAGGGCTGCGTCCAAAGTACGGCCCATGAAACCGCATAAAGCCCTCTACTTATGTTTGTGCGGCCCGCGACATGATTCCATCGTATGCTAGACGTGCAATATTTATCAAATTCGTTTTCAATATTTATTGATGGATTTTAGTGGACCCTACACGTTCACAGACTACATAATTTCACTGCCAGTTAACTCTCTAATATGCTCAGACTAAGGAAAAAAGAATAGACATGAAATACCTACGAAAAAAACGTGCATACCTAAATGTGAATCTGGCACAAAGATGGCGGCTTGCTTGCTCATGCGGCAGCCTAACACACCGCACTTACCCTTAATAAATGCAGAATTATGCAAGTTCAACACTTTTTTGCCAACAAGCACAATTTTCGCCTGATAACAAAATTTTCTTCAAAACACTGAAACAAACAAGTCACGATGACAACTGATGTACCTGTTGTTGACTGTGAGTACTGTGACAAAACATGGCGACCTGCCGCATTGAGATATTCTGTGACGTCGCCAAGATAATGTTGCCATTTTTGGTAATGATTAAACTACTGTTGTCCTTTTTTACTTATAATTATCCTCATAAGTTAAAAAGAGATGCCAATATGTCAGAAACTATGCCGTCGAAATACATCACATTCCTATAACTACGTTCGTTATGCCGAGTCCTCTTTTTTTTTATAGTCTGAGCTAATATGTGGATGTGCCACAGACTAAGTACACCAATGGACTCGCTATGTATTAACTATGACACGAATTTTGCGTCCAGTCCGCCCTATTACAAAGCACCGTGTTATTGTGCTAAAATATCAATCAGTGAGCGTTATTTGTGAGTGCATTTTACAGTTATACGTTTTTCATTGATTTTTTAAATGAATTGTATAAACAAAAACATAAAAACATACTCACAGAGCAACATCACCTTGCTCGGAATGAACATTCGCTGCGATCTGAACCCCAGAGACTACATCGAATCCGTCATAACTACTGCCTCACGGAAACTCGGTGTCCTGAACAAGGTGCGTAGGTATTTTGCGCCGGACCAACTATGCTTGTTGTATAAAACTCAGGTTAGGTCTTGCGTGGAATATTGCTCGCACCTTTGGGACGGCTCCGCTCAGTACCTCCTCGATGCTCTGGACAGATTGCAGCGTCGCGCTATTCGCATAATTGGCGATGTAGAGGCAACTAACACCCTCGAGCCTCTACAACTTCGTCGTGACATCGCCTCTCTTAGCGCCTTTTACCGAATGTTCCATGGGGAATGCTCTGAGGAGCTCTTTAACCTTATCCCTCCCTCTCCATTCCTTAACAGAAACACGCATAAGGGCCTTCGGAGTCATCCGTACACTGTGTCCTCCTTTTTACACCGTACCAAGAAATTCCAAGATTCCTTCTTCTGTCGTTCATCCCACTCTTGGAATTCTCTACCTGCGCACGTGTTTCCTCCATCCTACAACATGGGTTCCTTCAAAAGAGGCGTGAAAAAGCATCTTTTGGGCCGGCAAGGGGCGGGCAGGTAGGAGAGTGGATGTCGTCCCTACTCTATCTGTCAACTCATTTGGGCCTCTTTCACCGCTTAACATCAGGCGGGAGGAGGTCATTTGCCGGGCCATAAATAAAAAAAAAAAAGTGTGTAATCTTGGATGCGGCGTGCCTAGTTTTTTCCGTCATCTTAGTGCACCAACCCAAATTTTAGCACTTTTTTTTCGTAGGTATTTCATGTCCTTTGGTATCTATAGTTTAAGGGATAAGGAAAATATACGTAAGGCGTGTTCCATTTAAGCGCAGATTTGCAGCATTTTAAAAAATTTTGGCATCTAAGCGTTTCATTAGATTTTGACGCTAGCAGGGCTAGCATCGTATGTTAAGGTAATGCGTTCCATTTTGGTTCTCTTTATGAAAAATACCACGACTAAAAATGTTAACATTTTTAGAAGAAATGCAAAACATGGTTAACATTTGATGTTAGCGTGAAAAAATGGTGATGAATGGTCAACATTTGATGTTAGCGTGAAAATGGAAAACGGGAAACAAAACTAAATTTAGTTTTAGTGTGCTGTCAAATTGTGTTTTCAGTTAAAATTTTCGAACAAAAAACGATTGGACAGCACGTAAACTAAATTTAGTTTAGTCAGTGCTCGAATTGAGCAGGAACGCGCCGGAACGAAAAAAATTTTATGAAGTTACCGTTCCGTCTCGTGTTCTCAGTTACGTAAATAACTTTATAATAGTCCCACACAGAGCAGACAGCATGAAGCGCGAAATTTTTTTTTGGAGAGCTTAGCGTTCCGTCTAGTAAAAATGTTCAATTCGAGCACTGAGTTTAGTCTATTCCAATTAATGCCAACAGCCCTGCGAGCATGGACTTGTCAATCGACATAATATACAGGGTGTCCCAAAAAATAGTGTCAAGCGTAAGTCCAGAGTTAAAGCACCTCTTGGAGTACCCGAATCACCCCCATGTATGTTCCGCGATTATTCGTAGTTTTCGAGTAATAATTTTTTTTCTGACTTTTTGAAAATGTTGATCCAAAGAACTTAAAAATTTTAAATAAAAAAAAGTTGAACATATTTTATTGTTTTTCTTTATGCCACTGAATTATCTTTAGTGCTTCTTTTATGTCTAAAATAATCAGCTTCGTAACTTTAGTGGAAATTTAGAAAACAGTAGTGTAAAGTCAAAATTTGAATGTTAGTGAATAATTACTTAAAAATTCATCTTTAAATTAAAAATCTAAACAGGCGAATTCATGGTTTCTAAGTATGTGTAAAAACTTCTCTAGACTCTCTGCTTTCATAATCATTTAAAAAAAGAAGTACTTAATAGGGCTACTTTGGCTTAAATCGGCCATCAAAGACAGCGAGGTGAAAATTTCATAAAATTTACCAAATTCCTATCAGATGATAAAAAAAAATATCTGGTCTTTTTATAATTTCTAAGGTTCAGATTAATTACAATTTAGCAAAAATTAACTACATGAAACCCATATTTAAATATTTTTCTCGCGGATCACATCGGTTGTAGTGTTGGATGTAACGCAGTACTTACCTGCTAAAAAATTGCCCGAGTGAGAGGATATGAAAGAGACCGCATTATTGCTATCTCTCTCACTCTCATTGGCGAAATGGATAACTGTAACTGAGGAATGCTATTCTTTGTGACAAGGGGATGAGGCGGGGGGTGTAGTCCGAGCGCCTATTGTGTTCTGGCGCCAGTCGTTTGCCTGCTTTTGTTTGCGCCTTACGTACGATACGCTCATTTGTGATTATTTGACGAACTTTGCTTTCTTTACGGACCTTGAGTGCGATTACGATTTGGTTTTGTGTGAATACGGGATTTTGACAAATTTGGCATTCTTAACGGACTTTTCAAGCTCTTCATTTTGTGATGTCTTTTTCATCGCAAGAATATGCTCTTATGCATTACTTTTAGGGATATGCACGAGGAAATGCTTCTGAAGCAGCCAGGTTGTTCCGGCAGCAAGTACAAAATGGAGGTGGACCTCAGCCTGAAACTTGGCCTGATCATCGCATGATTTTAAGAGTACATAACTCTTACATGGAAGGACGCCTACCAGGTAGAAGATCGGGGCGCCCATCTGAAATGAGTGACCCAGATACTGTCCAATCAGTGGTCGAAGAAGTGGTGAGAGATCCATCAGTTAGTGTAAGAACAATAGAACGTCGAATCGAAATTCCGAAATCACAAGCACATCGAATACTTCATCAAGAGCGTTTTCACCCATATCACATCCAGAAAGTTCAGCAGCTCAAGCCCGCAGACTACCCGAGAAGGGTGGCATTTTGTCAGGAAATGTTACGGAGACAAGCTGAAAACGAAAATTTCTTTAAAAATATTCTATGGACTGATGAATCACATTTTAAGTGATGTGGGGTGTTTAATGCGCATAACTACCATTCGTGGAGTATTGAAAATCCACACCTCACAAGGAAGAAGGGTGGCATTTTGTCAGGAAATGTTACGGAGACAAGCTGAAAACGAAAATTTCTTTAAAAATATTCTATGGACTTGTAAAGTATGCGATACAAGGAGCAAGTGAAACACAAGACGGCTGTCAACGCACTGGCGTGCGCGGTTTATTGCATGCTTAATAAACGTAGTCGCAGAGATATATTTATGGCTACCTACATATATATATATTACATTTCTCCCCTAATAATTCAGAATAGGTACATTGTTACTAACACAATTAGAAAACCTTCTATAATCAACAGGGGTGCGGGGCCGTCTCGACCTTTCTTGATTCATAGGCGCAGTTTCCACGTTTACATTATCCGTACCATCAGCATCTTGTATGTCATAGAAATTATCGTCATCCTCTAATGAAGGCGGCCGTTGAACTTCTCTTGTCACCGTCACTCTACATGGCGTTGAAGGTTCGTGCGTAGCGGCGACCTCGTCTACAGGTAGGGGTGACGACTGAGTCCCATCTCTTCCTTCCTCTATGGGGTCCGATTGTTGCGGCGGCAAATGCAACGCGGATGACGTTGATTGTGATGGTACTAGAGTATCGGAGATCGTATCGTTATAGGTGTATACAACGCTGTCCCCCTGTCTCTGATTATTCACATCTGATCCTTTATAATGTAACAATTGATTTTTATGTTTTCTAATACATTGAAATGTTAACAAATCTTTTATTACGTACAACATTTTTCCAACTTTTTTTTCAATGATGCTCTTAGCCCAGGTAAACTTTTTATTATTAACATTTTTTTTATACAAAACATATTGTCCAAGTACAAATGTCCTGTCTAATCCACCACGCGCTTCAGTTTGCAAACACTGTTTGGAATGAACACGCTGAGCGAGTGCGGAAAAGGAGGGCGACTCCGGTGGTGGACACGGGTTTAATAGGTCAAGTCGTGACCTTAACTTACGGCCGAACACTAGCTGAGCCGGTGATGTTCCCGTAGCCGAATGAACGGAATTGCGATAGTCAAAAATATATTTTAACAATTTTAATTTACTGCCTCTTACGCTGTTACTGCTTTGTAAACTAGACCTTATGCCGCGTTTAACTATTTTTACATACGATTCCGCCTGACCATTACTAGCCGGATGGTATGGAGGTGACGTCACATGAGAAATACCGTTCAAGTTACAAAATTGTATGAATTCTTGTGAACAAAACGATGCACCATTATCTGTAACTATTGTATGAGGTAGACCAAATCTAGACATAAAATCATACAATTTATCTATGACGGCGGGTGAAGTACAGGTGTTCATGTCGTAAACTTCCAACCATTTCGTATATGCGTCTACGATGACAAGATACGTACGTCCGTTGATAGGGCCTAAAAAGTCAAGATGCACCCGGTGAAAGGGTTGCGGGGGGAACGGCCACGGCGACACCGGCGCCCGCGGTGGCGACGCTCGCATCTGCACGCAAATTTCACAGCGCCCTATCATGAGCTCCAAGGCTTCATCAATACCAGGAAACCAAAATCGCGAGCGTGCCTCTGCTTTTGTCTTAACTATACCTATGTGTGATGAATGAAGTTCTGTCATAACCCGTCCACGCAACGACTCTGGTATAATCACTTTATGACCGCGCATGAGACATCCATTCTCATATGCGAGTTCTAGCCTACACAAGTGATATGGTTTTAAATTAGTATCCATAACCGTTTTCAGCCATCCGTTGAGTACACATTGAATAACTTTTTTCAACACGCAGTCGTTGCTTGTTTCGTTACGCAGCTCGTTCACCGTTAACGGGAGTGCTCCTTCCACAACAAAGCACACATAGGCAGCGCGGTCGCATACCTCACCGTCGTCGCCTCTCAGCTCGCCGTGCCCCGCGGCGTCAGTACCTACATTACTCAAGCCTTCCGCTGTGGCTGCCAAGCTAGCACGCGACAAATAATCCGCGCTATTATCTATACTTTTTATATATTCTATAATATAATTATAACTACCTAAAAATAAAGCGTACCGTTGCAATCGATTTGCGGATATTTCAGGTATTCCTCTATGAGATCCGAATATAGAAAGTAGCGGTTTATGATCAGTGCGTAAAATAAATGGAACTGATCGACCGTACAAATATTGATGAAACCGCCTGACTCCGAATATTATGGCAGTTGCCTCTTTTTGTATTTGAGAATAACGGCGTTCAGCATTATTAAGAGTACGTGATGCATACGCAATTGACTTTTCATAACTGTCTTCGCAAATTTGTGACAAAATAGCACCTAACCCGGTAGGCGACGCGTCAACTGTTAAAATTATTTTTGCACTAGGGTTGAAATGTGCTAAAACTTTTTCGGAAGACATTTTTTTTTTAATTTCATTAAATGCCTCATTTTCACTTCTAGACCAAACCCACTTACTACCTTTTTTTAACCTATCGTATAGTGGACTTAATATACTAGATGCACTCGGAACAAAACATCTATAGTAATTTACTAGACCTAAAAATGATTGCAATTGATTAACATTTTTAGGTATTGGTGCATCTAATATAGCTCTTACTTTCTCAGGTGACTTTTTCAACCCATCTTTATTAATTACGTATCCTAAATAACTTATTTCATTACAAGAAAAAGCGCATTTTTCTTCTTGTAAGGTTAACCCAGCATCCTGTAATCTTTGTAAGACCTGATTCAGTCTATCTAAGTGCTGGACATGATTACAAGCACTTATAAGCACGTCATCAAGCAGAACGAGCACTCCGCTTATACCCGCCAGCAGATTCTCCATAGCGCGCTGGAATATAGCCGGTGCGCATGCGAGACCGAACACGAGTCGCGTATACGCGAACAAGCCGCGGTGCGTGTTGATGCAAGTTACTTTTTGTGACTCACTATTTAAACATACTTGGTTATAAGCCATAGATAAATCTAATTTTGTAAATAACCTGCCACCATGCAATTTGGAAAAAAGTTCATTTACTGTGGGCAATGGATACTGATCAATAACCAATTGTTTGTTAACACAAACAGAGTAGTCGGCACATATTCGTACAGAACCATCGCGCTTTAGCACAGGCACAATTGGCGATGCGTACTCTGCATGTTCTACGGGTCGAAGCACCCCTAAATCGACTAAACGAGCGATCTCATTTTCAACCTTATCTCTTAATGCAAATGGCACGGTACGCGCTTTACAGAACACAGGCTTAGACCCTTCTTTCAAAGTTAAGTTCACTTCATATTTATGACTTTTACCTAATTTCCCCGAAAATAAGTTAGGGTAACGTGTCTCTAGAGACTTAACTAGGTTATTGGTTTGTTCACAATAGTTAACCGGACTGAGCTGTAGATTAAATTGCGCAATAAAATCCCGACCAAGCAATGACGGCCCGTACCCGCGCACTACAAATATGTCAAGTACTCGTGTACGGCCACCCCACTGCAATGACATCTTTGCACACCCTACACACACACACACTTCACCCGTGTAGCTTATAAGTTTTTTATTGCTTTTTGCCAAGGGAAAGTTATAAAAATGCAACTTAAAAGTAATTTCCGATATGACCGTCACGGCCGATCCGCTATCAATCTCAAATTGCAATTTTTGCCCGTTAATATTCACCATTTCAACTAGTGGTTCGCCTCTTACTGAACGAATATTAAACAACTTACCATCGTCGTCATCGCCCTCGTTTACCTCACTCACAGCTGACGCCACGTAATTCACTTTTTTGCACATTCGTCGCAAATGGCCTTTCATATTACACTTTCTACATGTGTAGTTAGCGAAACGACACGACTCTGCTTTATGGTTAGTGTAACCACACACGGTACATTTCACTTTGTCACTACGACGAGACCCAGCGCTAGCGCTGTCAGATGCGCCGATTTTAAGCAGCTGATCTTGATGGGGCGACCATGAACCCGGGCCGGCGGCGGCGCTGATCGCAGTAGCGCGCGCACTGCGCAAACTCTCGGCCAATTCCACGGCCTTGGCCAGTGTAAGACTCGATAGTTCCTGCACATACATTTTCTCTTTTTCGGCACCCGGCAGCATGCCCATTATAAAGCGATCTCGCAGCGCTTCTTCGACATTCTTGAAATCGCAATGTGAAGTCAGGCCGCGCAACCTGGCGGCCCATTGCGAAGGTGACTCTGATGGTTGTTGAGCAGCGGCGTAAAACTGATGTCGCTCACTGAACCCAACCTGTTTCGGTGTGAAGTGGGTATCTAGGAGACCCACAATATCCTCGTAGGGCACGTCCTGCAGCTCCTTGGGCAGCGCGAGATCCGCTGCGAGCTTGTATGTACCCTCGCTGAGTGCGCTGAGAAGTATAGCCCGTTTCTTCGCTCCCGTGGGATCTTTTTCCGTATTGACATCGTTAGCAATAAACCATTGCGTCAATCTGCACTTGTACATTTTCCAGGTATTAACATTGTGGTCGAAATTCGATAACGTACCGAAATTTGAACATGCCATTTTTTTCCGAAAGTGGGTGTATTCGTCGCCAATGTAAAGTATGCGATACAAGGAGCAAGTGAAACACAAGACGGCTGTCAACGCACTGGCGTGCGCGGTTTATTGCATGCTTAATAAACGTAGTCGCAGAGATATATTTATGGCTACCTACATATATATATTACAGGACAATAAATAAGTTCATAAAAAAATCAAAAAGAGCTATGAAATATTTTAAATCTTTAACTAAAAATATTAAAACTAAAAATATTAAAACAAAAAAGGAAAATTTTGAATTAAGAGAGCAACTTCAATCATGTACTTTTAAATTAGAAAATAACTTGAAAAAATATGAAACTGACACACAATACTTAGAGTCAAAAATACAAAGTTTACAAAATGACTTAAAAAATCTTACAAAGAAATATGAATTGTCTCAAAAGGCAATTAAGGAGTATTCTATGGCAGTGAAATTTTAAAGTTATCCAAAGATAATTCAGAGCGCTTTGACTCACTGGTTAAAAATCAGTGTTGTATTTGTAACAACGGCAATCTTCCACAGTCACCAGATAGACAAGGCACTCCGGTAACCTCAGAGTCCCAGGTCTCTCCTTTACTTCCATCGTCAGTGTGGCAGTATACATGACGTCAGTTCCTCTCAAAATATAATTATGTTCAGCGATAATATTGGTAAGGACATGGGCTCAAATTTGCGCTTAAAGATAAATTCACCGGAGCAGTCGATTATAAATAATTGTTTTCCTTGTGCTAATTTGCCAGATGCGGAAAATAATTATAGGTTTCATTTAAATATGACTCTGAATTTATTCAGTCAGTATAATAATAAATTCCTTGTAATTGACTCTAACAGTATTGTTAGTAAAAATGTATATACTTTGACTAAAGGTAGATATTACCTGCCTAAATATTATAAAGGACAGATAGCAAATTCACTATCATATTTTTTATTAACTTCAGCCAAGAACTTGGCTAAACAAACTGACTCTATTGAGCAGTATAATTTAAATAATAGTATGACAGTGGAATCTGTTCCAAGCTATTTAAATTAGATATAGAGACAAAAGAGGTATCCTCTTGCAAATATAAATACATAAATAATGATTTTAATATGACATTATCATTAGAGTCAAATAAAAAAAAATGTGTTCAAAAATGCCCTCAAAATAAATGTATTAATTTAAATAAAATAAAAAATATTAACCTGGTGCATCAAAATAGTAATGGACTATCAAAGGGCAAACAATTAGAGATGGAATTATTCATGAATTCAAAACAAATTGACATTTTGTGTATTACAGAACATTGGCTTAAGGGATGTGAACTCATGTTTAGTTTCAATAATCACCAGGTTGGTAGTTCATTCTGCAGAGTCAACACAGTACATGGGGGTCACTGATTCTGTTAAACAAAAGCTTAAAATTTAAAGAACGGAAAGATATTGTGTCTCTCTCTGTAGAATGCATAATAGAACTAACATGTATAGAACTTGAGCAACTCATTGTGGTATGTGTATACAAACCTGGTTCCTCAGCTTATGATAGGTTTCAGGAAATCATAGATGAAGCCTTGAACAAATTGGGTAGATCTAAAAAATACTTGATTGTGTGTGGAGATTTTAATATTGATCTTCTTAAAAAGAACACTGAAACCTATAAAATCTTAAATTTATTTAAATCACACAATCTTTCCAACTTATTTATGGAGCCCACTAGATTCTGTAACACAACATCAACCTGTTTAGACAATATATATAGTAATCTAGTACCTGTAAGTAAGAAAGTTATTACAAACTTAGATTCAGACCATTGCGGGCAATTAGCTTGCTTCAAAATTGACACAGAACAAGTCAATAAACGTAAAATTATATGTCGACCAGTAACTGCTGACAGATTGAAACGTATTGGAATTGAATTATGTTGTAAACTTCCTTTTTTATCACCGCATATGTCACCAAATGATATGTATAATTTATTTTTTGAGACATTTTGTAACCAATTTAACAAAATTTTCAAAACCAAAGAGATCACTGTTACTGTTAATCCAGTGTTTAGCGAATGGGCCACTGCAGGAATACACAAAAGTAGGCAAAAATTGTATGAGCTGTACTCAGAAAGACAGTTTAATAGAACTGAATCTTTTCAAAATTATGTTAAGTCATACTCAAAAATTTTTAAGCAGGTTTGTCAAACTGCGAAAATTAAATATATTAGTGCTCAAATTTATAACAGTACAAACAAAGTCAAATCTACTTGGAAAATTATCAATGCAGAGACTGGCCAAACAAAAGCTTCAGCAAATAATTATAAACTTAAAATTGATGGTAAATTTATTAGTAAATAGTTGCTACACATTTAGCTTTAATTTTCAACAACTGTATTGATAGTGGTGTGTTTCCTGATTTGATGAAACTTAGCAAAATAACTCCATTGTTTAAATCTGGTAGTACTTCAGATCCCTCTAACTTTCGTCCAATATCCGTACTATCAACATTCAGTAAAATTTTTGAAAAAACCGCGCTTAAGCAATTACAGAAACATTTTAGTAATAATAACTTACTGCATATTAAACAATTTGGTTTTACCCGCGGACGGTCCACGACTGATGCTGGAATAAAATTGTTAGAGTGCATTTATGAGGCCTGGGAGGAGTCGCAGGATGCCTATGGTGTTTTTTGTGACTTATTGAAGGCTTTTGACTGTGTCCAACATCAGACGTTAATCAGGAAATTACACTATTACGGTATCCGTGGTACCGCTTTGGATTTTCTCACTTCTTACCTAAGTGACAGGATTCAAAAGGTGGTCATCAATGGAGAGCAGTCACCTGGATCATTTGTAAAAATGGGGGTGCCGCAGGGCTCAATATTAGGTCCATTTCTATTTCTGGTATATATTAATGACCTCCCTCACCTTGTAAGACACGACCATGAGATAGTCTTGTTTGCAGATGACACGTCTTTAGTATTTAAAGTTAAACGTGGACAAATTAATATTGACGAAGTAAACATTGCACTCTCCAAGGTCGTTCACTGGTTCGGCGCCAATAATTTGTTGTTAAATGAAAGTAAAACAAAATGCATTAGATTCACTATGCCAAATGTTCGATTAGTTAAAGCCAAAGTCAAGGTTAGGGATGAAGAAATAGAGCTGGCCAATCAAACTGTATTTCTGGGTATAACTTTAGATTCTAAGTTACAATGGGGTCCTCATATTGAATGCCTATCGAACAGACTGAGTTCTGCAGCATACGCCGTTAAAATGATTCGTCAAATAACAGATGTGAAAACTGCGCGGTTAGTCTATTTTAGCTACTTTCACAGTATTATGTCATACGGGATACTACTGTGGGGAAATGCCGCCGATATTGGCTGCATTTTTGTACTGCAGAAGAGGGCTGTTCGGGCGATCTATGGGATGGGCTCCCGAGAGTCTTTAAGAGAAAAATTCAAAGAAATTGATATTATGACTGTACATTCACAATATATTTATGAAAACTTACTGTATGCACACAAGAATAAAGATATTAAATTCAGTAAAAATAGTGAATATCATAATTTAAATTTAAGAAATAAAGACAAGCTAGCAATGCCCACATATAGGCTCCATAAAATAAGCAACTCTTTTGCAGGTCACTGTATACGAATGTACAACACGCTGCCATGTAACATGCATGACTTGTCAGTAAATAAATTTAAAATTTTTATTAAAGCTCAGTTAAGCAAAAAGGCTTATTACAGTGTTAAAGATTTTTTTAATGATAAGGCAGCGTGGCGGTAAAAGAAATGAATTGCTCGTTCTCTGAATAGTTTTGTAATATTCACAATTTGTAAGACATTTGGCGATTTTAAAAGAGTTTTGGCACATGAGTTTCTTGCCCGATTCTTCTCATGTTAGCCCCTACATTCGGAATCGGGTCGCTCTTGGCGATTACATGCGCGGCATCAACCCCGCGGATGTACTTGCCACTAGCGCACGGGTTAGCTTGATTTTAGTAGAATATTTTTTATGTTTTAATAATTTTGTAAAATGTGTAAAATTGACGATTTTAAGTGCCCGCAAGGGCCTATGAAATAAAGTACTTTTGATTTTGATTTTTGATTTTGGACTGATGAATCACATTTTAAGCGATGTGGGGTGTTTAATGCGCATAACTACCATTCGTAGAGTATTGAAAATCCACACCTCACAAGGGAATCTAATTTCCAAGAACAATTTAGTATCAATTTATGGTCAGGCATCCTAAACGGACAGCTGATTGGTCCGTTCGAACTACCGGACCGACTGAACAGCGAGGCCTACTTGCAATTTCTACGACGTGATCTCGGCGTCTTATTAGAAGATGTAGACCTATTAACGCGGAGAAATATGATTTTTCAAAACGACGGCTCTCCATGCCATTTTGCTAGAAATGTTAGACAACATTTGTCTGAAACATTTCCAGGCAGATGGATCGGTCGTGGAGGGCCCATTGCGTGGCCGCCACGGTCCCCCGACTTGAACCCCATAGATTTTTTCGTCTGGGGATACTACAAGGAATTAGTATACGCCAAGGACATTACAAACGTCACAGTGTTAAGAACAAAATTAAGACAAGCGGAAGAAACAATAAAAAACAACAGAATTGCATTTATAAATTTAAAAGAAAACTTTTTTAGACGATGTAGAATATGTATTGAGCACGAAGGTCGTCATTTTGAAAACTTTCTTTAAGCGATCGAATAATAAATACTTTGAAAATAATGTTTTGTTTCATTTATTAAGTTATAATAAACCTTCAAAGGTTATTAAAGATGGCAGCAGGAACAGTTATTTTTGACCTTCAAATAATAAATTTTTAGCTTTTCTACAATCATTTTTGGATTATTAATAAATAATTGGAATTTTAAAAAAAAATTATTCAGAAGTCGAGTTTTATGAAATTTTCACCTTGCTGTCTTTGATGGCCGATTTAAGCCAAAGTGGCCCTATTAAGTACTTTTTTTTAAATTATTATGAAAGCAGAGAATCTAGAGAAGTTTTTACACATACTTAGAAACCATGAATTCGCCTGTTTAGATTTTTAATTTAAAGATGAATTTTTAAGTAATTATTCACTAACATTCAAATTTTGACTTTACACTACTGTTTTCTAAATTTCCACTAAAGTTACGAAGCTGATTATTTTAGACATAAAAGAAGCACTAAAGATAATTCAGTGGCATAAAGAAAAACATTAAAATATGTTCAACTTTTTTTTATTTAAAATTTTTAAGTTCTTTGGATCAAAATTTTCAAAAAGTCAGAAAAAAAATTATTACTCGAAAACTACGAATAATCGCGGAACATACATGGGGGTGATTCGGGTACTCCAAGAGGTGCTCTTACTCTGGACTTTCGCTTGACACTATTTTTTGGGACAACCTGTACATATAGATCATAGATATAGAATGAAATAGATGGGCTATAAAAGCCGTCAAACATGAGGAAAAGAGATAAACTTATACACATTGCCAAAGGAAAGAAGAAGATGGCATCATTTTTTTTGTCCTTGTTTCCGTATATAGGTGAAACTGGTAGTGGGGATTGTTTATCACCAGCGTCTGGTGCTAAACAAATACGTGGAAGAAATTTGTTCTGTGAATTATAGCTTACTTGTAATTATTTAACACTTTAATTAGTGTAATTGTGAACTATTTGAACATTTAAATCATGGTGCACTGCTCCGTTTTAGTTTGTAATAGTGATAGTGCTAGAAAACAGGAAAATATAACCTTTTACAGGTAAGACCTAAATTGTGTCAATAAAAAGCGCCAAAACTATTTTTTAAATTATAAATACAAATTATATTGCAATATTTTATCCTTCTACTATGGTTCTCAATCATATTATGGGATTAAACATGAAATTTCAAACTAAGTAGTAAGGTTATTGTTAACCTAACAAGCTAGGAATGTCGCCATACAATATGGCCACGTATACAGCCAACGCGTATAACATTTTGCCGGGTTATAATGATACCAGTTACGCTACGACTACTTTTCCTTGATTCGTAGGTAATTTGTTACGTGAAAGGGAACTCACATATTAGTTTCTGTGTTACATTAATATTGACATATTTAAGTATAAAATTTTGAGCATTTTATATAACAAAGGTAATTCTTTTGAAGTGAGACTTTCCATTTGCTTGTTTGTCTGTATTTAACAGATTTCCTTCGGGGAACCTCCTTTTATTTTTAACCTGTATACATATTGTTTCAGGACGCATCGGTGTTGGATTTCGGTTCAAATTTGAATACGCCCCGAAAGAGAAAAATGCGGCTTCAAATGCTGGGTTTGAAACAATCAGCGAGGTCATCAAATAAGAAACTACGGCCAGTGCGTCAATCGCTTAGACGATTGGGAAAAAAAGTAGTCACACTTGAAAATGTGTAAAGTGATTTGAAGTGTAAGTTAATGATGCAAAATTAGTAGTTGGACATTTTAGATACTGTAGGAGGAACCAATAGAGATTTTCTGAAAAGATTTTTAGGAGTTGACAAAAGAAAGTATTCTGAACCTTTAAGGAAATTCGCGCTGTGCTTACACTTTTTAAGTTCAAAGGCATATGAGTTTGTAAGTAAGCAATTTAATACGTGTTTACCATACCCAAAAACAGCTGGTGAGTGGCGAGGAGTAGACAGCCTATAGAAAATGTTTGTGATTTATTAGCAATTTTGTGCCATAGCTAGTAATCTGGCTTAATCCAAATGAAATAAGTCATATCTCTACTTTGTCTGAATATTTAACAAGAACACATAGGATGTAGATATAGCTCTATGCACCGAACAGGTGTTTCTAATTAATTATATAGGTACTTGACAGAACATAATTTTCCTCAGAGATCTACAAATTGGTCTTGTCCTGCGCTATTTCCAAGTTGCCGCCAGCGGGGGCGAGGTTGGGGGTGGCAACACGGGCAACTAAGAATAACCAGCTATCTACATCGGCATCTTGCGTTCTTTGCCAGATCTTTTTTCCACATTGTGAGCAAGCTTACCAACTTTGGGCTTTTAGCACCATATTGAGTGCGGTATCAGTAGTTCAATTCTTGAACTTACCCAGCCCAAGTGAATTTTTACCTGTATTGTAGTGAATTTTATCTCTGTAAGCCGAAGTCCTTTATTCGATGACAATAACGGTGCTATTGAAATCTAATTTTAGAAAATGTTTATTTAAAATTTAATATTATACATTTTCTAAATCTTCACAAATATTTAGTAAATGTGTAAATATTGGATTTTAAATAAACTGCAGAGATAAAGAAAAAACAATGATTATTGCCCGCTGTATTCTTAATCGAGCGACGATCTTCGCAAGGTACCTAGCTGGCAAAAGCTGGAAGCGAGTGGTCGCGGATCGTGCTCAGTGGCGAGCACTTGGAGAGGCCTATGCCTAGCAGTGGACGCGTGTGGATGATGATGATGATTCCTAATATTTTTTCTTATATTTGTAAAGATGTTTACATAATAGCTTAAATAAATAATAGTAAAATGTTTTAAAACGAAATATACTCGTAAATCCGAAAAGTGTAGTTTTATTTAAAAGTGTAAATAACTTTAGACTGCGGCGAAGGTTGAATGAAGAATTCAATAAAAAAAATCGCAACTTCCTCCCACTTTTATTTTTTGAGACATATTATTGAGCGAGGGGCGCTCATTAAAATGTCTCAAAAAAAAATACGTAGATCAATCAACCCTACTTTATGTTTATAGTGGTAAAAGCCACTATAAACATAAAGTAGGGTAAAACTTAAAGCAACACTGGTATACCCATCTACTTTAGGCAGGTATGACGTCATCTATGTCTGTCCCTTACGGGTATACGGTCACGTCCTATCTATTCATTCTTTATCTAAGATATAGATGGACAAAAGCATCTGTCCTTTTCACTCCTTAGGAATATCTGTCAAATTTATCGATTTTTGTCGAGTATGTCGATCTTTGCTGTCAAAATTTGTTTCTCGAGAGTTCTATGCTCGCAGGGCATAATTGACACTACTGACAGTGATTATTACTCTGTGATACTGACGCGATACTTATTGAACGTGTATGGCCGACTGTAATCCATCAATAAATATTGAATAGGAATTATAAAACTAAGTTGATAAATATGCATACATACGCCTACGTATAGTATCAATAATTAGTATCTCTATTAGTCTGTGCTATGTAGTCTGTCTGTAGTCTACACTACATTCGCTTTCGCCGCCTATTTACATTAATTTAGCTTGTTTTCTAACGTACTTCTATGCTAAAAGAAATAATCTAAGATACGAATATATACATTACGTTGAAAGGATAGCTGCAGAGTATTAATAAAACTTTATAATAAAATCATCATGTCGAGTACATCACAAAAACATAGAAACTTTGTGGCAGAGCCCATGGGAGAAAAACCTGTCACTGATTTAGCTGGTGTCGGCGAAGTTCTGGGCAAGAGACTTGAAACGGCCGGTTTTGATAAGGTACGTAAGGTAGAGTCAGCTTTTTGTTCTGAATACTTGTACTCATAGCTAGGGTTGCCAGGTCGCCAAACCTAATAGCCGGACAGACCAGCCAGTTTGCCCGGACATTTGGGTAGAAAGGCCGGACACCCTACATTATTAAGGGATTCTGTCTCAGTATTAATAGGTACGACAAAAAAATTGAATAAATTGAAAAAGCTTGATTTTACATACAATCAAGCTTTTTTGATTATTATCATAAATCTTGTTAAATTCTAGTAAAATAATAAACAAAATCGAATGCCAAATCAGTCTTGGGTACCTATGTACTTTATTATTAATCAGTCAAATAGTCATCAGTCAAAATTAAATTCTAAATACTAATGAAAGTCACAAATAAGACTTTTTGAACTAAAAAAAATAATCAAAAACTTCTGTTTATGTTAAACAATGAAACAAAACAGAACTTCTTCTCTTTAAGTTAAACAATAAAACAAAAAAAACTTCTCTTTGAGTTACACAATAAAAATAATTATTCATATTTTTGGTTTGCCGAAACCTGCTTTAAGAGCTCAGTTTCTTTCAAAATGTAGTTGTAAAAATCCTTACATGTCAAATTTTTTAAATTAAATTCTACAACCAGCATTTTGGCAACAGTGTTAACATGTAATCTGTTGCGTTCTTTCGTCCATTGCTGACCTATCAAGGAAAAAGCTCTTTCAATGTTTGCGTTATGTCCTGTCGCCTGCGTTCGGCCACGCTCGGTGCTCGCTTGTTTGCGAAATGTAAAAAGCCTAACAAAAGCCGGACGGGCCGGACAAGAGGTCAAAAAGCCTAACCCTGTCCAGCTTTATCCGGACGCCTGGCAATGCTACTCATAGCAGACAAATGGTTTGTGGAAAACTTTAAATGAGAGCAATGCGTGTTCAGGGTGGTCTTATGTTCTTTAATTAATTCTAGCCTTGTTTTGATCAGTAACAAACTTGAAGCAAAACCTGTAACAAATGTGTTAGCTCGTAAGGCGCTGAGGTTAACATGTGTCAAAACGGAAGTTCCAACTTCGCAATAGGTCCTAATTCCTCTCCCTTTACGTACAATTACACCTCAGCCTCGTCGCATTACTAATTACTAGACTAGCCACTGAAGTATTAAACAATCATTTTACTTTAGATGACAAAAACATTACATTCCATGTGTGAGGTTTAATAAATTGTGATGTAAAAATTTAGAAATGTCTCCTTTTTTGGGGGTTGTGAGGGCTACTGGGGGAGAAGGGAAGTCACCTTCACCGATTCTGCCCGCCGCAAATGCATATTTTTACTTAACATGGCAGTACAAAAGTATCAACATTACATTGTTTCATACAATATCAGAATTTAAAAAAATATTTTAATATATTTAAGTGCAACTCTAGCAGTCAAATTGTTTTGGGGTCTTAGAAGTGGTGCCTTGAGTCACCTTCATATCCATTCCCCTCAATTTCAGGTGACTTGAGTCTAAATCAAACCCAATCGTGATATTGATATGACAAATTCTGTCAAAAAGAGCTGAAAATCAGTGCTTTCAGTGAACCCACTGAGCTCGCACCCTTTTACATCACTGTGTCACACATACATACGACAGAGTTAGTGACTGTTGTTAAGTAACTGTTCCTGTTTGTTGTTTTAGTAGTAATCGGCTGTTTTTATATATATAATGTATGTGTGTTTGTGTGATGTAAATAAACGTTTTACCTATCTAAATTAAATACCTATCAATGTTTATGTTTATTCACTTTGTTATGTTTTGTTTGTACTAGAATATTATTGTTATATGATGGAACTAAACTTTTTATTTTTTTCAGGCATATGTTGTGCTCGGCCAATTTTTAGTCCTTAAAAAAGACAAAGAATTGTTCCAAGAGTGGATGAAGGAAACCTGCAGTGCAAATTCAAAACAGTCTTCTGATTGCTATCAATGTTTGAAAGACTGGTGTGATGAGTTCTTGTAAATACTCTTAAATGGACTAATAATATTTAATGTAAGACTCATATTTTGAATATCAATATTTACAAAATGTACATAAGCATTAGGCAATGTAAAAGTGATTAGCTTCTGATACTTATGTATTATTTTTATAATATAAATAATTTCTTATGTATTACTCTAGGTCATGAATGCTGTCATGTGGTTGTAAACAATAAATGTTTTTGTATAATTCTCATTTTTTTCAATCTACTATTTTTTATTTATTTTTCAAAATACTATAATCGTTATTCAGCATAGACCTTTACTTTTATAAGCACTTATTTAAAATTATGGTGTATAGATACAAGGTTATTTTTAAGTTACTAAAAAAATGTGTGCTTTTCAGACAAGCAAACTGAACAACTTTCACTAAGGGACCAACTTTGAAATCGCAAAAAAAATGAGCTGTTTCATACATCTAGGTTCAGTAAATTCACTGAATTCAGTGAATCCATACAAATGTCAAAACAAATAACCTTGTATATACGCGGTGATTCAAAATAACCAATAAATAAGTCATCAATTTGTAAAAAGT
The DNA here is from genome assembly GCA_963935595.1 of Schoenobius gigantellus. Classification (NCBI taxonomy): domain Eukaryota; kingdom Metazoa; phylum Arthropoda; class Insecta; order Lepidoptera; family Crambidae; genus Schoenobius; species Schoenobius gigantellus. The sequence goes on along the minus strand of OZ012541.1, from coordinate 37,901,824 downwards.
TTTCCTGAAATAAAAGATTTTTTATTTATTTATTTCAACTAGGGGTGTCTACTACCACCAGGTGTCCCGATTTTTAAAAGGTGTATGGCTTTAACCATGATCAGTATGCAAAATGTCCCGATTGTTGATCGGATCACAAAAATTTGTCAATTTCCTATAGTAAAGCAGTAAATTTATCAATTGGCCTCACGCCAGGGTGCGAAAAAATCCGATTTTAATAATAAAAATCAAAAAATCGTATTTTTTATATATATCAGATATATATCCAAATATATGTTTCTTACATTGTATTCATAAAGAAACCATTACATGCCTTTTATTTATTACTATTCCTATTTTGTTCCATACATTATAATTTTTATGCTATCTATGCCCGCGAACTGCGTTTCGCCATAATAATTATCAGAAAATTCTGGAGGGCCACCCTTATAAAAAATAGCCTACGGCCTATTCTCAGACCTGCCAAATATACACAAAAAATTTCATAAAAAGTGGTCAAGCCATTTTGAAGGAGTTTCTTATCAAACTCCTCCGAAATGGCTTAACACGAGATTTTTGTATATCTACACTATTAATACAATAAATACAGGAAAGATTTGTATGTAGTATGTAATGAATAAACTCAAAAACTACTAGACCGATTTCAAAAATTCTTTCACCATTAGATTGCTACATTATTCCTGATTAACATCTAGGCTACAAAATTATTTTTCATTACTCATACTCTGAAAGTAGGTCTGAAGTTGCCTAAGGAGCGGGTTGAAAGTAGTACTTTTCAGCCCTAGGGAAAATCACTTTCAACCTGACAGCTGTTGTCAAATTTTAAAAAAGAAACTAGTTCTTTCTTCACATTTTTATTGAACCATGTTCCGACTTTCTATACAGCCACTCAATTACATTTACAGCGCGGTGTAAAATTGAAATAACACAATGTTAAGTATTTAAAGCAGGGTTTCTTAAAGCGGGGTCTACGGACCCCTTAGGGGTCCGTAGCATCTGTATCAGGGGTCCGCAGTAGGTCAGTCTGTAAACATATTTACTAGGAAAGTGTGTAGTAATTGTCGAAGACAATTCCACAATTATTTAACGTTCTCATTGAGGTCAACAGCAGCAACCTTATTAACCAAGTAGGTAGTAAGTGTAATGAAAGAATCAATAATAGTTTTTTTTTATTAATATAAAGAAGGCTTTTTTCATTTCCAAAAATATTTTTGACAGGGTCCGTGGAATTGTTTAAATTGTGAAAGTGGTCCATGACTGCAAAAAGTTTAAGAAACCCTGATTTAAAGAATATATTTTTTAAATTACTTTATTATAATTTATTTTCAACTATTTCTTTAAAATAACATAGATTCGGGCAAAATATTAACCATTTTTTAAATTATAAAAATGAAAAATAATAGCTGGCCGGCCACAGAAAAAAAAACAAAATAAGCGGGAAAGCGGCAATGCGATCTTCATTTGTTTTTTCCATTTATAGAGATTTGTATTAACTGTTAATTATATTTGTATAACACTGTGTTAATAATTAACACAATGAGTTCATCTGATTCAGGTATGGAGTTAACGCCTGATTTTATAAGAGAAAGCGTGCTAAAGCAGAAGTTATTGATTTATGTAACGTTTTTTCTTTAGCTAATTCATTGTTTTATTTTTACTTTCCTTGTATTCGTAATGAAAAGCACAGTGTTTACCTCGGGTTAAAGACTTATTTAGTCCCTCGAACTATTGGTGCCCTCGCTACGCTCGGGCGCCAAACATCGTCTCGGGACTAAATAAGTTACTTTCACCCCTAGGGTAACAATGTACTATTTCCTACGGGAAAATCTCAAATTCCTACGGAAAAACAAAGAAAACGCGGGCAAAGCTAGATTATAAAAAAAAAAATTTGTTTTGAAAACCAGTAAAAATTGTCAATAAAAGTAATTAAAAATATAAAAGCAATTTTTATAAACAAATGTTTGATGTTTATTTGATAGTTTATTTTTTATTCAGATTTTAAGTCAAGAGATCTAGCCCATTAAGCTAATATTCATGGTAAATTATAATACCGGCTCCAGACTCACGCATGAAGAACTTGCGCGAGAACCGAGAAGGTATCCACACTCAGCGATCTTCTCATTTACATTCTCGGTCGTGATCCGGAATGGACGACAGTGCTACTGCCTTGGTATTGTGTGCGTTAGCACATTATAATCTCATTAACACAAAAATTAAAAATTATATTAAGAAAAAAAGGCACAAACGGTTATTGACAAAGTACTTTTAATAGAAAACGTTTTGCTTCCCACAAAATGGACTCTGTGTGAAAATATTATTTAAACTTTAACTCTCATTCATTTTACCACATTTTTTACTCGTATGTCTAAAATTACTGAACTAAAAAGACTAACGAAATATCTCAAAACAATTAAAATCTTCGTGAATTTAAATTGTTTTCTTAATGATATTTATCATAAATTATTGTGTTAAGCAATGATAGCACAGATAACTATGAGAAATATTAGAAGAGACTATGTTAAATGAAAGAGTATACAATAACTGTGAAGTTATCTAAATAATATTGATATGCATCAGACACTACAAAGTATTTTTTTATAGAATAATTGGCACGAGATAACATGCGATCTACGCCACGGTCGCAATCGCACTGAGAACAAACGAGAATGTGATAGTGTTCTCTTTTCTCGCCCGAGAAACCCTTTGAAGCGGGCAAAAAACCGACACCGATCGGAGAACAGGCGAGCCCGAGAATGAGGCGAGAAAACCTATCACATTCACGCTTCTCGGGTGTTCTCTTGGATTCTCGGCGTGAGTCTGGAGGCGCCTTAACAGTTTTCTGCAAACTAAAAAAAAAACCATTGATATATATCGTGATATATATCATGATATATATCCATTGATATATATCCTCGCACCCTGCCTCACGCAGTCCACTGCTGGACATAGGTCTCCCAGTCTGCTCCACAACACTCTGTCCTCCGCCTTCCGCAACCAGTCCATCCCCGCTGCCTTCCTCATGTCATCGGTTCACCTGGCTACAGGACATCCAACACTACGTTTGCCGATTGTGGAGAACCACTCTAGGACACTTCTGCTCAAACGGCCATTGGTCCTTCGAAATACGTGGCCAACCCTCTGCCACTGCAGTTTGCTTATCTTGCGAGCTATCTCGGTGACTCCAGGTTGGTTAGGTACTGTCTTAGAAAAAAAAACTATCACGATTGCCTTCAATTTGACTGCCATTGCGGCGTGAACTCAAGACTTTGAGCCGACATTCTTTTATAAAGGAGTGATGGATGGACTCTGACTGTCAAATTGTAAGCGAGCGCGATGGATTTTTTGCTTAGACAATAAACCCTAAGTATCTAGTTCTTTCCCGGATTTTATCCTTCAAAGAAATTCCTAACATAGTTTGCTCCATAGCTCGCTGAGCGATTTTTAATTTGAGGACTAGCCCCACTGTACGTCCACGTTTCGGCACCGAAAGACTTAGACAAAGGAAACCAATAGACGTGAAATACCTACAAAAAAAACGTGCATACCTAAACTTGGTGGTGCTCTAAGATGGCGGAAAGAACTAGGGACGCTACTATACGTAGACTTGAATTTGATCGATATCGATGTCTATCGAATACAGTGCCGGATTAAGCCAGCTAGGGGCTTGTAGCAAATTCAATCAAGGGGTCCTTGGATGCTTTAAGGCTATCAAGTCCATGGTATTAAATAAAACAACACTGTTACAAACAAATTTTTCTTGTTTGTTATTTCATTTTCTTGATTGTAAGGGCAAATTTATGGAAATACAATTCATATTGACTTCTCTATTCAATATTAAAGAAAGTGCAGTCGGTGATTATAAGAGACAAATAAACCAGGCAAATTCAACATTTGAGAAACAAAATTGTAAAGAATTGTTGTTTTTTTTTTTCAAAATCATTAGACCTCCCCTAAAAATCTCCAAACCAATCGGTCTTGCGCTTTCCGTATCCAGCGGCTTCCCACAGATCTTCGTTACACTTTGTAGGGAACTTACCGAAGCTGCGTTTTCAGGTAAGTAGGCGCCACTCGAATACCTTTCCGCCCCAGCTGTCGTCAGTCGTGCGAGCTATGTGCCCTGCCCACTGCCACTTGAGATTCGTAATTCCTTGGGGTATTTCGGTTACTTTAGTTCTTCTAAGGATCTTGTCATTTCTAATTCGATCACATAGAAAAACTCCAACCATAGCCCTCTCTATTGCCCTTTGAGTACCCTCTAGCCTTCTTAAGAGCTACATTGTAAGCGGCCACGTCTTAGTTCCGAACATCACTGGCAACATGCACGAATCGATTATCGTCTTGAGACACTGCGGTAGAATGGGTCGAGAATATGTTGTGTAGCTTCCCAAGTGCTATCTAGTCCAGTTGGATTCGTCAAACGATCTTTCTGGAAATTGGACTTCTGTCTGGCTGGTGGCTATAACATGATAGAAAAGGAATTTTATTAGTATATCACCAGAGACCAACCTCGGTGGAAATAAGTAAAACAATAAAGAAATGCTGGTTGTTATTTACGACAATAATATTAAGAACTCACCAGTAACCTACGTGATGGCAAAGAATCTTCACGTAGTTTCATTACATTCATTGTTCGGTTAAAACAAGATTCTTCAAAATGAAGAGAGCAAACAAAAATATGTTTCCTTGCTGTATGAATATTTTCAACACCAATAGCTTCAAGCCAAGAATTTCGCCTTTCTTCTACTGTAGGTAATCTACAAACAAATAGACGTATACCTAAGTATCATTGTGTTGTATAAATAGGATGTGTGTGCTCTGTACCCACAGATTGGTATTTTAATAACCTCCTTTTTTGAAGTCTGTTGAAAACACCAAATGACTACTTAAATAAGTATAGTTAATAACTTCAAGAATAAATATAGTATTAGATATATATGAGATAATTATCGATACATGAATAAGAAATGTCACATCACTGTTTTTTTCAATTCACTCACAAACAACGCTCACTGACAGATTCTACAACAACAACACGGGTGCTTAGTAATGGCGGACTGGACGCAAGTTTATTCGTACCATAGCTAAGACACAGCGAGTCCATTAGTTTTTTTGTCTAAGCCGAAAGATATGATAGGTAAGACGCACTGATCATAGACCTTTGATTTTAGGCACCGCGGTTTAAGCGATGAAAAGACTCAATGTAGCTTGCGACGTGCTCCCCATCCCAACTGAATTCTGCGGTTGGCTTCTTTGTCGAAGTTGTGTTTACCCAGTTTAATAACTTGTCCCAGATAGACATACCTACTCCTGCACAACTTCAAGTACCGAACCGCCGATTGGTACAAGCTTCGCTTCCAGAGGCGCGTTCAGGGCCTTCGCGCGAAGTACAACTTTTCGCTCTAACCCCGTTCAATGCCTTCGAGCGTGACAACCGGGTGAAACAACCGGCCCGTTCAAGACCTTTGAGTGTCAGAGCTGCGTTCAGAACCTACGCTCGAGTGCACTCCGAGTGCACTCTGACAGCAACCAACCCGTTCAGAGCCTCCGGGTAAAAAACGCTCTAACAGGCGGTTAGCCCACTCTGTGCCCGTTCAGAAGCTTCGAGTGATGCAACCAAACAACCAACTCGAGCGTAGGGTGAAAAACACTCTGACAGATTTTATGTCAATGTCGATGTCAAAAATACGCTAATTATTTATTATTTTATTAAATAACGCTACTTTGAACTCTTTTAAGCCTAATACTAGGGAAATATAGTGATTTCTATGTGTTGTAATTATTTTTAAGCAGAAAAATGGATATTTACTGTTAATTTTATAGTAAGGATTAGTAATATTCAGCCCTTTGCTTGATCTTGATCGGCAAGATACAAACTAAAAAAAAAGATAGCAACCGACCCGTTCTGAACCTTGGAGCGAGTGTGAAAAACACTCTCGGTTGCATTACTCTGACCCTCGGAACGCAACTCGGCGCGAGTTACAACCGAACAACCATCGAATTTGTTGGTTGTAAAACGCTCTGACGCTTATGACTGAAATACTCTTACGCGATTGGATGATATTGGCGGCCATATTCTATAATGTCATCTACTAGAAAGAGAGAGAAATAAAAAATCACGTGAAAGAGGGAGATAAAAGATTTGGTTGCTGCAATCCGTTCAACGCCTTTGAGCGAGTTAAAAAACAACCGGACAACTACACCCAGAGGCGCTGAACGCGCCCCTGGATCACGCTAAGTCTCCTGCCTGCAACTCCCATCTACTGAACCCGCTGATTTTACTTTAAATTAATTATAATTAAATGATTGTTAACCTAGATATCAAATCAAAATTTTCTTACATCAAATTTAATATTAGAATCTCTACTGATTTCAATATAACTAAGATGTAGGTACTTTAATTATTAGTGAAAGTATAAAAGCCGTCGTCAGCCATTTTTGGAAGTTACTCATAAAACGATCGTTGCACATACAACGTCGGACTATTATTTTCTTTCGCTGCGTTTACAATGGGGATGATGACTGAATTCAAATTTTTACGTCTCGTCATTAAATATTAAAATACCGTGGAAAAAGATGCAGTCTTGTGAAATTAGAATTAAAATCGGCTTAGAAATACATTAGATACAAGCATTTTAAGTTGTTAAGTTGAACGCGATTAGACAGAGAGATCCGACATCAACCGTGACGTCATCGTTGAGTTCGGCCATATAAACTCCTTGTAAATTGCCGTTTTGCTAGAAAGAGATGGAAAAAAATCTTTAATACCTTATATCTTGGTTGTTTTTATAGTTATTCGAAAACCGACTTTTTCTTATTGTTTATTATATGAATGAGCTTCTATTAAAGCAAAAAAAAATTTTTAGTCATCTAGCCTATTCAGAAGTGGGATGGAGCAACACCACGGGCCATATTATCACGGTTTGGGGAAGAATGAATTACATATATTTATGCTTATAATATAGAGTTCGCAAAAACGTCATATTCTCAATTATTATATTTTAGGAAACATTAGAAGTGTCACTCCAGTGCAGCATAACGAACCATTTGTAGTTTGACTCCTGCAGGTCTATTACCGATCTCATGGTTTTCAAATGATATCATTATAAAATCCTAGTGCAAATCGAAAAATAAGATTTTCGGTCAGATTTTTGATCATTCGTTCATTATATCGTTATAACATCATTTAAATTATGCCATAGTGAACATATCATTGGAGATCGGTAGTACCAAATGAAGCATTTCATGACTTTCTTATCTCAAAATTTATACCATGTCATACAATGAAAGATCCATAATAGGCCTGCTGAAATGTGCGCACGACCAAGTTGTCGCATGCCGTGTGCTGAGTGAAGACAAATTTCTTCGGCGCGCAGAATAAATTTGTGTCCGCTCCGTTTTTCTAGATGGTAGTTTTCACGCAATATGCAAGCGTTTGGAATCCTTCCTTAATGTGTGGTTTTTAAACTGATAACAAATTTTCAGAAGACACATTTTTATAAAAATTCGAAATTTTATTAAAATTTATATAATAGGTATATACGCTTGTAAAGCTTATGCCGGACATAGGGTAGTCTAGTATTTGGTAGGTTTAGTGTTTTATTCAGTCAACTATTTTTATAAATATACATTCATTGTCAATTATTATATTAAACATAGTTTGCGTTCGGTCATCCGAAGCTATAGCGAATAATGGCATTTAAAAGATAAATCACGCAAGCTTATATTTTCATAGGGGTAAAAAATACTTAATTTTTTGTCAATTTTAACCAATTAAGAACAAAAATAGAGCTCCACGTAAGATTATATTTTGCTATGGGAGGTTTTAGCTTATTAGCTCCTTTTAAAAGAAACTGATAACTATATAAATAGTTGATACCAATGTATCTAGCCGCAGCGATAATGCTGACCTTTCCGCAATCAAAGTACTTGACTAACTTCCAATTGAGAAAAAAAATGAATTAACTGTGTCATTGTGTCACACTATTTTTATTATTAGCTTGACAAAACTCCCAAAAGTCATGAAAGAAGAGTTAAGTATATTGATTCAGTGCCAATCTTACTTGTAAGCGAAGCCATAAGTTAATCTAAAGAGATATTTGAAGCACCTGACTTTATTAGAGCTTGCTGAATAATTTCGCTGTTTTTAAAGCATTAGAAGTGATTATTAAATTCGAACACGAATAATATTAAAATTATTTTCTACTGTTCCCAATTTTAAATTTTTTTTGAATCACTAGAATTCAGTGATGTCATTAAAAACAAGTTCTACATAAGATACCGTTTCACACAAAAATAAAAAAATAAAAACCGGTAAGCAATAATATGGCAATAACCATTTACGTATATAAATTACTAATTTAAAAAACCAGTGATGAATCGCAATAAAACGAAACATTTTTGTTACGTATATTCTAGTAGTAGAAATCAAAAAGGAGTGGAAATGGCAAAATTGACGGAATGAATATTCAAAAATTAGTATATTTGGAAATATGCATTCGAAACTTAGGATTTCGAATGCGAATTTGAATTCGATTGTTTCAAAAATGCGTCTTCCGGGAAAGGCTCGCTTGGAGCGAGTGTGCTTGGAAATAAGAATAAAGCAATAATTTATTCTACTTAAATATAATGATTTGTGCAACAGTAATTTTTATAATACATTAATTAATAATTTTTATAGTATCAAAATGCTTCCAATATGTTGTGCATCTACCTTGATAGTCCCTACTACTCTTAAGTGGACTGGCAAAAATGCCTAATGGCATTAAGCCCGCATTAAGGTATTCTATTTACATAATGTATTAAATAAATAAATAAATAATTTTATAGACGGGGGCCACGGCTGTCATGGCCAGTATGAGACAACAACAATGCCTTCGGTTTTGTCTAGTTTAATTTTTTGGAGTTATTTAGTAATGAGACAAAATAGAGAAAATACATAGAATGTTAACTGTGCCAATCAAAGGTGAACCCATCATTTTTACGAGTATTTTTCAGTTTTAAGAAGTTGAACAGCCTTTTCTTTTATTCGTAATTTCTTTTCCTTAGGTAAAGACAATTTCATGTTTATTGTATAAAATACAAATCCAAAAAATTTCACTATCTACTGGGTATTGTTTAACTTATGTACCAGTTTATTAAGAATCCCAATAATTCTAAAAAGTTTGTTGTGGCAGTGACATTGTCGATACACAGATCAATAGTTCGAAGTGATATGATACGAGCGAAAATCATCTATCTAGCATACGGGTTTTGAAAATGCTGTGAACACGATTGTACACAAATCAAACAGGCTATCAACAGAACGTTAAGTTCAAATAAAATCGAAAGTCACTAGAATTTCGATATTTTTCCATCTTCTATATCTATTGTCACTATAAGCATCAGCCATAAAATCAAAATAGCCATAGAATCCGAATAAAAAGTAGCCATATAATCACTTTATTATTATGTTAAATACTGTACGGTAATATCCCATTTTATGTGTTGAACATCAATGTATTTATTTAAACTTTAAGTTTTATATAAATCTGTGTCTACCATTCGGATCAAAATTGGAGAAAATATTTGGTCGTTGCATGGACTGCAAGATGAAATAAAACCACATTGAACTAGTTCGAAAATACACTCGTCAATAATTTCAGTTTAGTTTCTTTTTGTGTACACCACTTATTTTGTGGTAAACTTTGTTGTAAGGGGTTTTCTTAAAAGGAAATCTGTAACCTTTGGTACAAAGACAAAATTGTACGGTCATTAGTAATGGAAATAGGTACCTCCTTCCCACTTTGACGCTGGCTGGTACATACGTACTGGCTGGCTGGACGTACCAGTGGTGGTGCATCGAAGCCAGAGCTAGAGCTGTATCCGCATTAATCCCCCTCGATGCGGACGTCGTTGTTCACATCTCTGCGGCTGCTGCTTGCGGAGCCCCCCTTGAGTTTAAAGTCACAAGACAAGCTGCCGACGTCCGACCTCTACTGGTAAGTACGAGTACCTTTAGCTTCGGTCGACTATCGGTAGCTGACATTCTTAATTCCAAACTTGGAACTTGGAACATCTTTAATTTTAGTGAGTAATAGATGAAGAACTTTCTCCACAACTGAAAAGAAAGTTGCCAATTGATTTTGTTTTGTTTAAGAATATATAAATCAATTGATACTTACACGTTCAGACATTTATTATGAATAACCACATCACGTTCCAATATTAGTTTGTCTGTATTCATTTAGAATACTTCTGTCAGTGCTCGAACACGATATACGTGGAGCTTACTTATGTAATAATCACTCAAACACGCTTTACGTAGAGTATAGGTATGTTATTTATTGCAAGGAACCACATCAGGTTCCATAAGAATCCAATATCAGTTTGTCTGTAGAATACTTCTGTCAGTGCTCGAACACGCTATACGTGGAGCTAATTTATGCAATAATCCCTCAACACGCTATACGTGGAGCTTATTTAGGCAATAATCCCTCAACACGCTATACGTGGAGCTTATTTATGCAATAACACACACACGCTATACGTGGAGTATTGTACTACACACACGCTATACGTGGAGTATTGTACTACACACACGCTATACATGGAGTATTGTCATTTATTGCAAGAAGCCACATCAGGTTCCATAATTATCTAATATCAGATTGTCTGTTTTAATTTACAGTAGGTACTGTCAACGCTCGAACACGATATACGCGGAGTAGGTAGTACCTACTTACCTTTTAAAGCGGCAACTTTTACAACACGATTTACGCGAAGTTAGGAGAAAAACAGATGCCAACACAGTTTACGTTAAGTAAACAAACCCACACGATTTACGTTTAACTTATAAGAGTTCCAGTAGGTACAGGACTTAAAACACGATTCACGTATTTTTGTCTAATAATTTATATATCATACATAATATGTTTATGTTGAATAAAACAAGCACAGTTAACAATTTTGCATTTAGCAAAATGTTAATGTTTTAGCGAACATTTTAGCGAACTGTCATTTAGTGAAACATTAAAAAACGTTTGTGGCGATGGCGGCGCGGCCGGCGTCGGCGCGTCGGCGCCATCCTGGCGGGCCGTGCGGCGGCGCGCGCGCCTTTACGGCGCCATCGCCACTTTAGTTTTACATAAACAAATTGTTTTTAACAGTTAAGTATAGCAGCGTAATGTACTTACTATTGATTTCCAAATTATTATCATCGAAAACACAATGTGACTAATTTCGGGATTCATTTGCATTTTCGGTTAAAATCCTACAGTAATACTGACGCCGTAATTTTTCTTGTTCACTTTTTGTTCTAACTTTATAATTTATCCATAATTCATAACTATTATGCGATCTGGAGTGCTTTTACAACCCATGACGTGTGACTCGAACCGCACGAAAAAACGTAATGGCGTTCACAGGCCAACCAAGCGACCGAGGTGTGGCGAGCGAGAGTGAGGTAGACAAAACTTTTTTTTTTGTATTTATATCTTTAAACAGTGTGATAAGAACGGCACCATACTACGTACTGCTGCATGTAAACTATGGTAATCATCTTCGGAGGGATGCAAAGTATAATATATATCCTATTGCTGTGTGATACAATAGGTAGATTGTATTCAAGCAGTGTACTTATAATATCTATCCTATTGCTGTGATACAATAGGTAGATCTATGTGACTACTAGTAACTACTACTAAATTACTACTTATAATATCTATTCTATTGCTGTGTGGAATAATAGGTAGATCTGTGTGACTAATAACTAAAAAACAAGAAACTCTAAGTCTTTTAAACGCCCAATAAAGTATGAATAGCACATTTAATTGTCATATTAAAACATTAGCCTTATTGCAATTCCCGCGCCAAAATAAGTTTAGGTGATTAAGATATTATTTAATAAAACAAATATACGGCGATCAAAATTTTATTCCAGGCACCTTTAACATTGGGGAACAGAACTGATCAGAAAAGCCGTGAGGTACCACGGCAGTCGCAGGATGGCCGAGTGTTACAAGCTTCGCTTCCAGGATCACGCTAAGTCTCCTGCCTACAGCTCCCATCTACTGAACCCGCTGATTTTTCTTTAAATTAATTATAATTAAATGATTGTATAACCTAGATATCAAATCAAAATATTCTTATATCAAATTTAATATAAGAATCTCTACTGATTTTAATATAACAATATAATTAAGATGTAGGTACTTTAATTATTAGTGAAAATCTTAGGGGTAAGAAAGTATAAAAGCCGTCGTCAGCCATTTTTGTAAGTTACTAATAAAACGATCGTTGCACATACAACGTCGGACTATTATTTTCCTTCGCTGCGTTTACACGATGCAGATCGGCCCCGGCACAAAATGTTCATTAAACATGACCTTGGTTTAATCCAAGTTCGTGCCGAGGCCTACCCGCCCCGGAACTGCATTTAGGTCAGCATTCCGCTAAGCTGTTCCGGCAACTATGCGGCGACTACGACGACGGCAAATTGTAGGTGCGAGATGTACAGTAAGCTCCTTATCAAGCTATACTGTTTGACCTTTGGACCGTTCTTATGTCGCTCGTAATAGGGGCGGTTTTCGTAGTGTAAATGTATAGCTTGAATAGGAGCTTACTGTACTCACTGTTTATGTTGGTCTCCTGTCCTGACCAGTCCAGTGTCTTGAAGACATCCTCGAGCGCATTTGTGAAAAGCTTGGGCGATATGACATCACCCTGTCTCACTCCACAACGCAACTCGATTGGATTTGTCTTTCTATCCTGGATCTGGACAGCCATTGTAGCGGTGTCATACAGATATCTCAGCACCTCGATATGTCGCCAATCGATTCGGCATCGCTGCAAGTTGTCCAGAACCGCCCAGATTTCGATAGAGTCAAAGGCTTTCTCGTAGTCCACAAATGCCATACACAGCGGCCGATTGTACTCCTGTGTTTTCTGCACAATCTGCCGAACAGTATGTATGTGGTCTACGGTGCTATAGCCTTTTCGAAACCCGGCTTGTCCGAGCCTCCTAGCAAGGAACTTTTAAGATAAAATCTAGTTCTTTCCCGTTTTAATCCCGATTTTTGCATGCTTCTGCTCCGAAAATTCGCTTTCTAAACTTGTGTCAAGCCTAGTATTTTTTGCTGTCCTGACTTGAAAGTGATAAACCGTTTTTTTCAAACTTTTGCCTCAAAATGTCGCTTTTTAGACCTGGCAGCTCTATTTCAACACGTTTGCTCGTAAAGAGAGCCTTATTACATCGCTTTTAGGGCCATAAACTGATCTATAACACACACGTGTGCAATCAAGTAATATGCGAATAAACAGAACATTCTTAATTTACTTGTTTAGGTTAGGTTCAAAGCCTCTTAAAATAGCCCCAATTTTTGTGGAGCCCTAAAAAGCCTAAATAAAAGCCTAATAAAATGTATAATTTTAGGCCCTTTTGGGGCTAAGCCCCAAGTTGGTAAGCCTGGGGCGGCAGATACCACGCAGCGGGGGTGGCATTTAAAATCTATAAAAACCGGATTTCAATTTCAAAATCCGAATTATTTGGAATATTCCAAAATCCGGATTTTTCAGATGTTTACGAATTTCTAATAATCCGGATTGCATTCTCTAATCACAACCAACTGCCTTGTTTGATGAATAAAACACTGGAGTCGCTTTGTTATTTAATTGTAGCCACAATTCAAGTAGGTAACAGCAAGAATACACCGTAGAGACTAGTCTTCACCACTAACAGTAAATATCGATTAGACTGCCGACTGATTGGCGGTGTATTTTATATTTACCCGCCCCAATATTGTGTCGGCAAAGTGCTCTACGCCTTTGTCGACACATGCCGAATGGATGTCGGTAACTAATAGTAAGATTTTCATCAGCGCCTTTATCGACGCAAGTCATCCGGAAGTTGGTAAGCAAAGCAAACATTAGCTTGTCGGTACGTCCCCCTGCATTTACCGACACAAACCAATCGAAAGTCCAGCCATATTCATACTGTCTTTTGAAACGCCACATTGTTAATATTTAAACAGGAAGTGTTAGACTAAAATGCCTGAATACAAATTAACCTTACATTTTTAAATAGAAAAGTCTCAAAACAAAATTTTCCTTAAGTCAGAGATTTAAATCTCTGCCATAAGTAGCAATATTGATAATTGTGGAATAGTATTTAAGAACGGAAGAAGCTAAACCGAATTGTGTATTTTCTTAGTAAACCACATGGTTGACTTACTCGTATGATTAACATTATTATGTAGGTATTAAAAGTTTAAACTAATAACGAAAATAAACCACAATTGAATACAAATCAAACAATAATTTTTAAATTTATTGAGATTTATTGAGCATTGACTGGTAGAATAATGCCACATGGCATTAAATCCGCCATTTGTACGTACCTTTTTTTGTAACGTGCAATAAGGATTTAAAATAAAATAAATAAATAAAATCTTTGATACCACTGCCTCTGAAATAGGATTGAAGGAAAATTCTTTAGAATGGGAGTTTGTGTGGAGAGGTACACTAAGTGTATTGGAAAAATGATGGTTCTTCTAAAGAAAAACAGGGATTATTAGAAAGAGGGCATTTTTGCCGAAACCGAGTGAATTTAAAAATTTCCAGGCATCTCCAGCATTTACATTCAGCACATTTTCATGAATATAGCGGCGTTTAGCGACTCTTACCATCTGGTTACAACGATTCCGTGCCAGCCTGTAAGCTTCCCAGTATCTATCTGTCTGTACGATGACGCTTACGAAAAGCTTTGTTCCGTCTCCGCATGGCCGTACGAATATCGCCTGGTATCCATGAAGCAGGTGGTGAAGTTTGTTTTTTCTATACTAATTTCATCAATCATTGTCAGTTTTCAGATTTATTCCTTTGTAAGTATACGCCTACCTTGATGCCAAATATTCAATTTCTGGGTTATCTGGAAGTGGAAGTTATCTGGGTCATATTGAAAGAATTTTTGTGTTACAGAAGAGAGCAATTCGCGCCATTTATAATTTACGGGCTAGGGACTCACTTAGAAAATTGTTCAAAGAAATTAATATCTTAACTTTAGCCGGTCAGTATATTTATGACAATTTAGTTTATGTACACAAGCATTATGCTACATTCGTTAAAAATAGTGATTACCATAATATAAACACAACAAATAAAAATAAGCTTGCCGTTGCAACTTACAGGCTTTATAAAACTAGTGGTTCATTTCTAGGGAGGTGTGTAGCATTTTATAATAAGCTTCCACAAAGTATCACCGATTTACCAATTCATAAATTTAAAGTTCACGTTAAAAAGACTCTCATGAACAAAGGTTATTACAAAGTGAATGATTATTTAAGTGACCACACGATATGGAATTAGCTAGACTAGTTATCAGATGTCATGTTTGGTAACAACATAATTTATTGTATAATGCTTAGTGTTAAGCTTATCATGTTTTTCTGACATTTTAAGTGTATGTAAGCATACTTACTGAATGTATTTTATAACTTTCAATGACTATGTAACAGAACTAGGGCATGGATACCGGTATACCGGTATATCGAAATACCGGTATACCGATAAAAATTTTCGGTATTTTGATACCGGTATTTGAGGATAAAATACCGTTATTTCGGTATTTCAAAAATAAATATTTATTTTCACAAGGGTGTTTAAAGATTATGCGAAACGCTCGAATTTCTATGGTTTATAGTGATGTTCATACCAACCAACCACCGGACTAACGCATTGTGCTGCGTCCAAGAGGCCTTTTCCCATCAACTTTGCCGGTCACGATGAGCTTCTCGAGGTTTTCACCGTCTTTCCTTGCAATGTGTCCGAAGTATTCTAGGATTCTGCGTAGACACTCAGATGACAGCCGCGAGGAGATTTTGAGGTCTCGCAATATGGAGGCGTTAGTCCGAAATGCTGTCCACGGGATACGGAGCATCTTTCTCCAGCACCACATCTTAAAGTCGTCAAACCATTTGATTTGCGGTCTGCAGCTTTCAGTATCCACGTCTCAGCGCCATACGAGATCGAGAAGACTAGAGTCCGTACCAGTTTGGTTTTAGTTTTTACGAAATTGTTGCGATCTCTCCGGATTTTTTCAAGCTGAGACATGGCGCTTTTGCCCATGCCAATTCTCCTGCGCACTTCCTTTTCGCACGAGCCATCGTTACTGATGTTAGAACCCAGGTAGATGAAGTTGTCCACTATTTCTAGGTCCAGCGTGCCTCGATTCGTCCGGTGTTGGAGGAGTGGGTTGGGCGCCTGCAGGGCAGCCTCACGTGCCACATGGTGCAGGTACTGACCGGGCATGGCTGCTTCCGTCACTATCTGCACCGGGTCACCCGTTGAGAGGAAACGCCGCGGTGTCACCTCGGCGACGCTCCCGACGATACTGCCGAGCACACCCTGTTGGTGTGCTCGGCCTGGCGACCCCAGCGCAGCGAGCTTAACACTGCGCTGGGAGGCGGAGAGCTCTCACTGCCGAGCATGGTCGTGGCCATGCTCCGCAGCAAGGTGGAATGGGAGGCTATCGCCTCCTTCTGCGAGGACGTCATCTCGCTGAAAGAGGCTGCGGAGAGGGAGCGGGAGGAAGATCCCCAAGCCGCTCCCCTTCGCCACAGACGGATAGGCAAGCGAAGGCGGGCATTTGCACAAGCAATGCCCGTTTAATGATCCTGTCGTGGAGGTCTGCGTGCACGGTTGGCCCCGTGCACGCCACCGTAAGTAAGGCCCTCCGTCTGGGGATTATCCTGGTATTCTCAGGCAATTCCCCCTTGGCGATAGCCCGATCAACCTGGTGGTTGCTGCAAGGAGGGTAGTGTCATCAGCGTAGCGCAGTTTGTTGATTTTCACGCCACCAACTGTGATGCCACCCTCCCAATTCTCATAAGTTCGTCTCATTATGTATTTTCCAGAGGCGTTGAATTGAATGGGTAAGAAAATACATCCCTGGCGTACTCCTTGGTGAAATTTAAGGGTTTTGAGGTTGTTTTATCGACTCTTACGACTCCCTTTTTTTTTTTTTTTTTTTTTTTTTTTTTTTTTTTTTTTTTTTTTTTTTTTTTGGGAGGGGGGAAAATGCATTTACGCATTCCTCGTGGTTGAGCCAAACCACGAGGATATGTGGGACTCCCCAGTCCGTACCCGGCCCGGGCCTACCCACTAAAAACCCCCCCAGCAGCTCCTCCGTCCGTCACAAGACAAGGGGAAGGGGACAACAGCCAGGCCTTATTCCCGCTGACCCCCTGCCTGTGACATGTCCGTTGCCGGACTCTCCACCTGGCTCAGCTACTTTGTGGAGCGGCACAGAATTGCGCCGCTCTACACCCCGGTTGGTTTTTTATTGTGGTTGTCTTCCACGCGGTCCGACGCTCAGTGCGCCGAACCCCCGGCCCGCTCAGTGCGGGTAACGGGTTGCCCGACGGCAGACCCCACTGGATCCACCGCCGCGCGGTGAGCCGAAGCTCAGGGAAAATCCCCAGAAGGTGCAAAGCACCATGGCGATAACAATCGCCTCACCTCCGCAAGCCGAAATCGACTTCCAGCGAAAGCCACACCCCTTCTTAACACAAGAAGAGGGGACTTCGCCCTTCCCCGCATGAAGCGGGTGGCCACACGAAGTGGCCCGCCAAGTTGAACCCGGCCATCCCACACCCCCCCTCTATGGGGGTCCTCTCGTCAGACTATTAGCCCGCGGCAGAGAATCTGCCGGGTTGCCCAGGGTGCACCACAAGGAGGTTGTCTGACATCGCACCCCACTCTTACGACTCCCTGGCTTGAACCATACAGGGTGCGAAGTAGAGATGATATGGTACTCCAAGTTCTTGTAGGACCCTCCATGAGTTGATACATTATTAATATTCTTCATCCTATTTATTTTAATAACTCATTTTGTGGTTTCTAGGAAGATGATAAATATTTTCAGTGTTTCTGCCATAAAGCGTAAAAAACTGCTTTAATCGCTCTCCCCAAACAAGACTTACCAATCGTTAATAATCATTTAAATAGTAATTAACAGTATTTAAAAAATACCGAAAAAATACCGAAATTTCGGTATACCGGTTTTTGATATTTCAATACCGGTATTAAAGTCATTCCGGTATTCCATGCCCTAAACAGAACCAATATTGTAAATGGCGATTTAAAAGAGGAGATAAAAAATTTGACCTTTCGAGTTTCTTGCCTGTTCTTCTCGAGAAGGCCTCCCAATTTCCGAACAGGTGTAGAATCAACTTTTTTTTTTTCATTCCTACTTGTATTTGCAGACATCCTGATTATATTCAGGATGTATGCACATACAAGGTTAATATGTTTCTTTTAAATTAGAATGTGTTGCTTTGTTTTGACGTCAATAAGTGCCTGTAAAGGCCTATGTTGAATAAAGATTATTGAATTTTGAATTTGAATTTTGGAGTGGGTTAGGTTTTTCATCTGTAAGTCAGTACTTAAGTGAGTGAGTCAGTCAATCATGAAAAATGCTGATTTATTAAACGTTAATATATCAATAACTGTTTGAGCCACATTTATGAAATTTTGGATTCTGGATAAGCATAGGGGCTTTAATAAATGTATAAATTTTCATTCATGTCGATTATTATCGCATAGGTGTACTCTTTGGTAGTCGCGGTAGGTATCAATTTTATTGCTTTACAGTTTACAAGTTTGAGCGAATTAAGTAAAATCAAGTGCAGCGTTTCCCTAAAATTGTGAAAATTAAACAACGTGCGTTTATTAAGGACTTAGAAAGTGCAATAAGGTTTCTTTTTTACCGACAAAAAAACGAAGGAGGTACTCAATTCGACGCGTATATTTTTTTTAATGTATGATCACGCATAACTTTTTACAGGGAACTCCGATTTTCATGATTCTTTTTTTATTGGAAAGGGTATACCCCGAGGGTGGTCCCATTTAAATTTGAAAAAAAATCCTACCCTAAGGGTAGGAAAACAGGAAATTATTGTTGATTTACTCTCTAATTGTGATCAATGACTACGCATTCCTCTCCCCCCCGGATCTCTGAGGAGTTCAGAGTCTACATAACTCCCTGTTATTGTCCTCCCTGTTAAAATTATTTTATTTTATTCAAATTTTCAACATTTAAATCGAATCGAAATAATAGGAGTGCATAAAATCCAAAGAGTTCTCTTAACATCTTTGCTCCTAGTCTATTATCGTAGTAAAGGCCCCGCCCTACTGCCCCGCCCATCAAGCGCTAGCGCCCGCACATCTCGGAGCGTAAAAAAAGAAAACACGACGGAGGTAGCACTGATATAACTGCACTGATAAAAAATATGTTTTCCGTTTTTTCCAAAGAACAAGAGAAACGTTTTCAAAACTTACAAGTAACTATAAATAAGATTAACGAACAAAACATAGAATTAAAAAAAAAGTATTGAATATATGTCAGTAATATGATGAGTTTGTCTTAAAACTCTCTTCACTGGAGTAAGAGAGAGACCTAAACAAAAGAACTATCTTCCAGTTGGAAGAAAAGATTGAATCTATGGAGCGTATAGGTCACGAGCGGCTGGGATTGAAATCAGGAATCTACCTAAAGAAAATAATGAAACGAAGGAAAAATTATGTAATTATGTTGTCGATATATGTAAGACTTTAGATATTGCGATTAGCCCATCCCAAATAAGGGATGTGTACCGGACTAAATCAAAGGATGTCGCGGGCCCTGTAATTGTGGATTTCTCCTCAGTATTGACAAAGGAGAAAATTATTAGTGGTGTTAAAAGTTTTAATAAACCAAAGTCAAAGGATAAAAAACTGAACACAGCACACCTAAATCCCAAATGGCCTATTACACCTATATATGTTACAGAATCTCTGACTAATAAGACTCAGAAACTCTTCTATATGGCAAGAATGTTTCAAAAAGAAAATCAATATGCCTTTTGTTGGACGTCAAATGGAATCGTTTATTTAAGGAAAAATGAAAGTGCATCCCAAATTAGAATAAATTTTGAGTTAGACTTAAATAAACTCAAAAACTCAAACTGACTAGTGAATGTTTTATTATATTAAATTCGAACCAGTTGTATTTGTTTTCCAATTTGGTTGAATTATTACTATTATATTATATTTTAACATTATATTTTAGTAATTTTTTTATGATTGTATACTATGTAAATCTAATGATTATAGAACTATACACACTATACACTAAATTACATAACAGATTTTTACGACATATTATTAAACAAGGTTTCTGTTGAGGCTATGGCTTAGCCGATTTTGAAGTTGGTTCAGACAGGGCAATTTCAATGAGGATGACGGCTTTTTGTGTATTGGATTTAATTAAAATATCCAAAATACAAAGTTATTAATAATGCAATTAATTTAGTAAGGAGTGTCTATCGTGCTGACAATTTCAAAAGCGAGAAGATAGTGTGTACGTCAAATTTGAATTTTTAACAGTTGTGGCCGTTGCGATCGCTGCGCCCCCGAGTGGTAGTAGTTGTTGTTCGCTGCGTTTTGTTACTGCTTGATGCTACTAAAGGGCGTCAACATGCCCCGGGCCTTGGGAACACCACGGTCCCAAGATATTGTGTGTTGAATTATGCCGAATCGTCGCTGGTCTGCACCGGGAGCGGGCAAAGTTTGGAGAATGCTCTCCGGATGAGTCCGGAGGAGGTCGCTATGTCAGCCACGCGTGAGACCCCGTCGTTGCCGACGAACACTCTGGTCACCCTGCCCAAACGCCACTTGAGAGGAGGCAAATTGTCTTCTTTTACGAGAACCAGGGTGTCCACGACTATATCTTGACCAGGTGTGTGCCATTTTCTCCTCTCTTGAAGCTCAGAAACGTACTCCTTCGACCATCGTTTCCAGAAATGCTGCCTTATCTGCTCTAGCCTCTCGTAACGTAAGAGGCGACTTGTGGATTTTGCAGTTAGGTCTTTGCAGGCTGGTGACGTCATAGGTCGGCCAATAAGGAAATGAGCAGGAGTTAAGGCAAGATAATCGTTAGGATCAGAGGATAGAGGATGCATAGGACGTGAATTTAGGACGGCCTCGATCTGTGCCAGTACCGTGCTGAACTCTTCGTATGTCAAATGAGCATTGCCGACGACGCGTCTGAGATGATTCTTACATGACTTAACGCCAGCCTCCCACAAACCACCGAAATGAGGAGCGTAAGGAGGTATAAACGTAAGTTTTATACTGTCGACCGAGGCAGCGTCAATAAGGTCAGTGGTGTTTTGTTGTAAGAACATGGAAAATTCTTTCATGGCTCCAACAAACGTTCTGCCGTTGTCAGAGAATATCTCGGCTGGTTTGCCATGACGAGACATGAAGCGCTTTAATACGAGCAAATAGGCATGTGTGGTTAGACTAGTCACTAGGTCGAGATAAATGGCACGAGTCGAAAAACAAACAATGACGCAAATGTAAGCCTTCTCCAATTTAGCACCCCTACCCTTTCGGTTGAGCACGAACACTGGCCCCGCATAGTCGACACCGCATCGCATGAAGGGAAAGCCGGGGTCTAAGCGCTCTGATGGTAGGTTACCCATAATAGGCTTGAAGGTGTTTCCCTTCATACGCACGCATGTGACGCACTCGCGTACCACCCGCCTAGCCAGGTTCCTACCGCCAAGGGGCCACCAGTTATCTCTTACAGTAGCTAATAAATGTTGCGGTCCATTATGCAATGATTGCTTGTGCTCATTGTGAAATAAAAGCTGTGTGTATTTATGCTTAGCACATAACAATATGGGAAATTTCTTATCATATGAGAATTGGTTTGAATTAGAGATGCGTCCGCCTACTCTTATTATTTTATTATTGTCCATGAAAATATTTAATTTTGAAATATTACTTGTAGTTTTAAGGTTTTTATTATTTAATAAATTAGTGTATTCGCAAGGAAAACTTTGTGCTTGTGCAAGGCGAGCCAACAAGTTTTTTGATTGATCGATTTCGTCGAGAGATAGTGGACCGCTTTTACGAACGCTTTTCATTTTAATACGCGCGTTATTAATGAAACGAATCATGTAAGCAGCCGCTCGTATCATGCGAATGAAAGAAGAAAATTTATGAAACGGAAATAATTCTAAATTAGTTTGACAAATCAAGTTAATTGTGTTGAATTTTAACTCGGGTAAGTCATCGTGTGTTAATTTACAAGTATGGGTTACGTGATGTGGTAACCAGTTCGATTCCGGTTGATGCAAGAACTGCGGGCCGCCCCACCACAACTCCCGAGTCAATAAGCGCGTCAAGTTCGATTCCCCGCGACACTAGATCGGCCGGATTGTGCGTAGTGCTAACATGCACCCACTGCGCGCCGCCAGTCAGGTTATTTATTTCCGCGACTCGATTTTGCACGAATGTCTTTAACTGGTGAGGAGCCATACGTAACCAACCCAATACTATCGTGGAATCTGTCCAGAAAACAACCTTTTCGAATGTGACATGTAGCGCATCTATGATTTTTACGTACAATCTAGCACTCAATAAGGCACCTAATAATTCCAGTTTCGGAATACTTAATGGACAGGACACCGGTGCTACTTTGCTTTTAGCGCATAACAATTTGACGTCTATTAATAGCTCATCGGTAGTGTGTGTGCGTATATATGCACATGTACCGAACGCGCATTGACTTGCGTCTGAGAAGATGTGCAGCTGTAATGCGTGTGTGTGTGTAATGACGTGACGAGGTATCCTTGCAGTGTGAATGTGTTGTTTGTGTGTTGTTATATATTTTCGCCAGTGCTGAGATACGTCATCAGGTACTTGATCGTCCCAGCCTAATTTCAGCAGCCACAATTTTTGAATTAATATTTTTGCAACTATTACAGCTGGGCTTAAAAGGCCGAGAGGATCGTAAATTTGAGATATGACTGACAATATTTTGCGCTTCGTAAATTGTAATGTGTCAGTCTGTATGTTAGTGGTATAATGTAACTCATCAGTGTCATTTAACCATCCAAGCCCGAGTGTTTTACTTTGACACTGATCACCAGAAGACAGGTCTCGTGATGTGATTTTAGAGGATGGTTTACATGCATCAAAATTAAACACCCACTTACGGAGAGGGAAACAACCGGTATGGAGAACTTCAGTGACTTTTTCACAGATGCTCATTAGTGTCTGCTTGTCATTGTGACCAGTTATCAAATCGTCCACATAAAAGTCCTCATTTATTACGCGTTTAATAGTGACGTCACTACATTCTGTTGCCAATTGTTTTAAACATCTAATGCTCAAGTATGGCGCCGATGCAGTGCCATACGTCACTGTATTTAATTGGTAAATATTGAGTGGATCCGATTTGTTCTCTCGCCACAAAATCAGTTGCAATTTACGTTGATCAGGCTGTATTAACACTTGACGATACATTTTTTCCACGTCAGCACATGCGACAAATTTATTTTGTCGAAAACGCAACAAAATAGAAAAAATATGCGATTGCAACGGCGGCCCTATTAATTGCAAGTCGTTGAGTGACATACCCGTTGTTGAACGCGCACTGGCGTCAAATACGACCCGCAATTTCGTTGTAACACTGTGTTCTCTAAATACGCCGTGATGCGGAAGAAAACAATACGGTTTTGAGTATGTGTCAAGTAGTTGCATGTGATTTAAACTTATAATAGGTTGGGGAAAAAGTTTCTTCGCATTTTTTAAGAAAATTCAAAACATTTTTTAATATAGTTTATTTACATTTAACTAAAGTATGTAGGTACCATTTTGTTCGATAACTTTTTGCCATCTTGTAGGTAGGGACATGATCCCATTGCTATAGAAATTTTGGGACTTCTGGTCAAAATACCGCGACAAGTGGTTTTGGCAGTCCTCTCGTGATGTTAACCTGACACTGCCTAAAGAATTCTGAAGAGACCGCAACAGGTGGAAATCTGAAGGTGCAAGGTCAGGACTATACGGCGGATGCATTAACACCTCCCAGCCAAACTCTCTTAATTTTTGCTGAGTGGCTAAAGATGTGTGAGGTCTAGCGTTATCATGATGAAAAACCACACCCCTTCTGTTGATTAATTCCGGCCGCTTTCTCTCAACTTCTTGCTTTAATCTCATCAGTTGTTCGCAGTAGAGTTCAGAATCGATGGTCCTGCCTGGTCCGACAGCTCATAATGAATAATGCCCTTCCAATCCCACCACACACACAGCATCACCTTGTTGCGAGATAACCCGGGTTTCGCCACAGTCTGTGAAGCCTGACCGGCCTTTGACCACGACCTTTTTCGCACGTTCTTGTCGTACGTGATCCACTTTTCATCACCAGTTATCAGCTTCTTCAAAAATGGTTCGGTTTCATTACGTCGTAATAAAGAATCACAAATGAGTACACGGTTCATTAGGTTTCTTTCAGTGAGCTCGTGAGGTACCCAAATGTCGAGCTTTTTTGTGTACACAGTTTTTTTCAAATGCGCCAAAACTGTTTTGTGGTCAATTCCCAGTTCTTCAGCTACGTCGTAACTACTGACATGCCGATCTTGCTCCACTTTTTCAAAAATGGCATCCATTTTATCTGTAATAGGGCGACCAGAGCGACGTGCATCTTTGACATCAAAATTTCCGGATTGAAAACGCTTAAACCAAATTTGTGCTACTCTCACAGACACTGCACTAGGTCCATAAACATCGCAAATTTTTTTCGCGGCTTGCGTTGCATTTTTACCTTTTTTGTAGTAAAATTTTAAAATGTATCGAATTTCTTCATTAGATTCACTCATCTTGGCGGTACGAAAAACAAATGAAAATCACACATTTTCCTAATTTGAATTTGGAATTATGTTCTTTAAAATTTAAACTTTCAAAGATTCGTATCACCCAGTGAATCAGCTGTTTCTCGCAAGGGTATACGAACTGAGAAACGACCGTTATCCAAGCGCATAGTGGTGTTTGTAAACAGCTGTTCACAGGCGCGCTCCCCGTCCGTCAAACCATCGCCTATTTTTGGAACCTCCTCAACCTCCCAAAATTTGCGAAGTTGTGTGTCTAACGCTAATGTCTCGGTATGTGTAAAATTACATTGAGTGTGACTGGGAGACGAATGCATTTTGCGTAAATTTTGTGTGTGTAAGGGACCACCAATTATCCATCCAAGTTTGGAATTAATTAATGTGGCCCTTGAGCCAGGCGAATGTGACCTTCGTTTAATAAGTCCCAAAATACATCTGAACCGATCAATATGTCAATTTCTGACGGTTTATAATATGTAGGATCCGCAAGATGAATACTTGGTGGTATGTTTAGCGTGTCTACGTCTATGTGAGCCGACGGTAGCTTATGTGTGATGCAAGGAAGAACCATACAATTGATGCGTGTATGATAATCGTTAATTACTGATCGCAGGTTAATTTGGCAAGATTGTGTGCATTGTGTGATAGATTGACCTACGCCAGTAATTTTATGGGTGGACTGTATTACTGGTGTTTTTAATTTTTTTGTGAAAGATTGCGTAACGAAGCAATGCTGACTCCCGCTATCGAGTATAACGCGTGCCCGATGAATTTTGCTATTGTTATCAGTAACGTCTACTAGCGCTGCGCTGTGGACAACAAAACCGGTTGCAGCGCCCGCGTATTGCCAGCGTCGTGCGCATTGTAAGTGCAAAGAGTTAGTGAATGATGATTAGCCGAGGTTGTAACGCGTGTGTTATTACTCTGAGATATGGATGCACTATCGCTATCGATCGAATTATGTATAAGACTGTTGTGTTTCTTATGACATAGCTTACACGGCCCAAACAGACAGTTAGCTACGTTGTGACCTGATCTTAGGCAATTAAGGTATAGGTTTTTATCGTTGAGTAGGCGCGTCTTGTCAATAACGGACAAATCTAAGAAACTCGAGCATGAATATAATGGATGATTTCCATTACACATCTGACAAACTTTAGTGAAAGTACGTTTAGACTTAGGCTTCGTTGTGTTTATGTGCGTACCCGCGGAAACATGACTTTGTGATAATGATGATAGATTTTGTGATTGATTCAATTTTTTAATATCAATTGAGTGTGTATGCGTGTGCTTTGTATGATTAGATTTAATCGACTCCAACATGTCGGCCCTGTTTCTCAAAAATGTTAGTAAATCAATCAGTTTCAATTTAGAAGAGATATCGTTTTCTGTTTGTAAATTAATTGACCCTTTATACTGCTCCCACTCGCGTTCTGTTGTTGAGTCTAATTTTGAGACAATTAAATATATTATAATTGTGTCCCAAGAGTTAGTAGGTTCACCTAACGTCTCAAGCGCGCGGAGGTTACGCAGAACAGAATCAATTAATTTCCTGATTTGTGATGACGATTCTTTCGTTATAGACTGCATGGTAAATAAAGATTTTACGTACGTGTGTGTGAGTACGCGATAATTATTGTACCTATTACTTAATAGTTCCCATGCAATATTGTAGTTGTCTGATGAAAATTCCAACGATTTAATTACCTGCAAGGCGTTCCCGGTTAGAGCCGAGCGCAAATAATGAAATTTTTGAATAGGGCCGATATCCTTGGAGTCGTGTATCAGTGAAGTGTATGTGTCTCTGAATTCCAACCAACTCTCATACGAACCATCGAATGATGGTAGTGAAATGGTGGGCAACTTGATGGAACACGAACTTAGAGAAGGGTTACTAGGCACACTAGTTACGCTCTCACCACTTGTATCTTCGACTAGTTTATTAGCCACCGCCATGATGTGGTAATACTGACATTCAAAAGCTTCCCGAGAATCTAATTGTTGAATAAGTTCATTTTCGTCTGAGATCAGTTCTTCAATTTTAGTTTGAATTAAATCAAATTCCGTAATGTAAGCTGTGCAATTTTGAATACGTAACTTTAATTCCGATTTCGACAGTGAACTTAAAGTTTCATTGAGACTGTTAACATATTTTTCGAATAACGTAAGTTTGCCTTTGACTGTGCCTCGCTTTTTAATTAAATTACGTACATCGTTATTCTCCACATGTAACTTTAACGGTGATTTCTGGGAAGCCTTTTCGTTATTCATGTTGTGAAATAGGATATAAACTAGTAAATTAACACTTCAGACAAGTCCAAGTCTTTATACAAGGCACGAATTAAAATAAGGTACGGTGTGTGTGTGTTTAACCGTTACACTTATGAACACTTTTTATAACCGACAGACACGATATTGGCACAAATCCGTGAGTAATAAATAAAGAAGGAAGGATAGAATGGTAAATGGCCGACCTGATCCTTGTGTGCTGGTTGAAGCTGCTTCTGCGATGATCCGACTCGAAGGTCCAATGTTGAGGCTATGGCTTAGCCGATTTTGAAGTTGGTTTAGACAGGGCAATTTCAATGAGGATGACGGCTTTTTGTGTATTGGATTTAATTAAAATATCCAAAATACAAAGTTATTAATAATGCAATTAATTTAGTAAGGAGTGTCTATCGTGCTGACAATTTCAAAAGCGAGAAGATAGTGTGTACGTCAAATTTGAATTTTTAACAGTTGTGGCCGTTGCGATCGCTGCGCCCCCGAGTGGTAGTAGTTGTTGTTCGCTGCGTTTTGTTACTGCTTGATGCTACTAAAGGGCGTCAACAGTTTCTATTCAAAATATTATAATAATTATACTTACTTAATTTGGTCAATCTTTTTTAGGAGTAGAAGGTATTACTCGTTTATTATAAATACGCATAAAAAAATAAATTATTCAATTTAATAAAAAATACTGATAAAGTAAAAGCAATCATAATCAAAATCTTATTTCTAGAAGTTTATTCTGGATTGATAAAAATATACAGCTATAATAAATGTAGGCTAGGAGACAGGAAACTGTGTAGCCTTGTGGTTACGAAGGAAATGCGGATATTGGTAATAAGGCCACTCTTTACATTTGTATCCCTTTCCGAAGGGATATTGAGAAACATGATGGGTAAACTCTTTAAATTAACCAATAATGGGTGACTTAAGAGAATTATTTGTATCGTTGGACACATTTTCTGTATCCGACTCAATGATGTGTGATAAATCATAAATTGGTTCCTAAATCATCAAAACAATTTTCTATACTAACACAGAACATCAGGAGTGTGCAATGTAATTTTTCTGGTTTGTATTAACTCTGGTCAAATCCTTTTGACCAGAGTTAATGTTGAATGCGATTTAATCATACCTACTTACAGAATGTTGGCTAACAGATAATACAGTTATCCTAAAAATTGATGGCTTCATTCACAAAAAAAAACTTGAAACAAAATGATGGTGTTATCGTTTACTATAGAGACTATCTTAGTGTTGTGGTCGAGGAACCTGAATTTCAAGATGCAAATTGTTTGATTGCCTAGTTATGTGGAGGGTCATACTGCTATAGTTGCAAATTTGCAATCTATAGATCTCCGTCTTTTTCAATCATCGGCCCGTTCTTATCTTCACTGGACGCAACTCTCCATAAATGCTCTGTTTATAGTAATGTTATGATTGTGGGTGACATTAATATTGCAATAAATCAGGACAAAATAAATTCAAATGGCGAAAATTACCTAAACATAGCAGCTACTCACGGACTGTTGCCAGCTCATACGCTAGTAACGCGTAGTAACAGTAACACATGCCTAGATCATGTGATACTAAAAACAAGAGCAAATGCTCTGACTCTTGTTCCGCGTGCTTCTATAACTGACCACTATCCAGTAATATTAGCTATGAACTGGAGTAAAACTTATCGAAATACGGCTACACCCACACATAAGACTGATTATATAGGACTGGAACAGGATATTAAAAATATTGACCTAAAACCTATATATGATTCAACAAATCCTGAAATATCCCTTATCTTATCCAGAGCATAAAAGTTGCCATTAATAAAAATACAAAATCAATACATTGCAATAAACGTAATTTAATATTAAAGCCAAGGCAATAAAACGCAATAATCCAATTGCGTTTTATTGCCTGGTTTATTGCGTTGCATCAGAAATCGGGACCGATTACATAAGAAATTGAAAGTATCTCCTGACAATACTATTCTAAAATTAACGTATAAGCGCTATAGAAATTTTTGCAACTCAATAATTAAAAAGGTTAAGAGATCTTATGAACAGAGTGTTTTAACAAATGCCGGGAATGATAATAAAAAGCTATGGAAGGCTGTTAAAACTATCACACACATGGAGAAAGCTGTTGACTTTCCGCATGAACTTTTGAAATTGGCTGAAACTCCGGATTAACAAAATTAATAAATACTTTATTGGTGTTGGAGGTTCGTTGGCCAAAACTTTGCAACAGAATAGTAATGTTACCACAACACAATCAGAGCTGCAAACTGGATCCTTTTCTCCGCCCAATTCTTTTGTCCTGGAAGATACCAGCGAATATGAAATAAAATCGCTTATCAGAGGTTTAAAAAATGATTGTTCTGTTGGTTGGGATGGAATAAGTAATAAAATACTAAAATCGTTTGAGTCAATTTTAGTTCCACCGCTTACTTCTATTTTTAATTCTTGTCTGCAAGCAGGAGTCTTTCCTCAGGCTCTTAAAAAATCTGTAGTGCGGCCTGTTCACAAGAGCGGAGATAAGTGTTGCATAGTAAACTATAGACCCATCTCTATATTACCTTCATTATCAAAAATTCTCGAAAAGATTATAAACTGTAGGCTTATCAAATACTTCGAAAATAACCATATGCTCTCCTCTAATCAGTTTGGCTTTCGTCGAGGTAAATCTACGGCGGGAGCAGTGAATGTGTTAACTAATTTAATCAGTGATTATCTAGACAAGTGAAAAAAAGCCTTGCTATATATCTAGATCTTGCGAAGGCTTTTGATACCATTTCTGTGAAAAGATTGTTATGCAAGCTAGAGATAATGGGTATTCGTGGTAATCAACTTAACCTTTTCGAGAGCTATCTCACAAACAGATGGCAATGTGTGCGGATTGGTAATCGTAGCAGTGATGATCTTGCTGTAGAGTATGGTGTTCCCCAGGGAAGTATCTTGGGACCTACTTTATTTTTGGCCTACATCAATGATCTGACCTGCCTCGATTTGCCACAAGGTCACATCATCTCATATGCAGATGACACAGCTTTGTTGTTTGTTGGTGGCACATGGAGTGAGGTTTTTGTCTCAGCTCAAACGAATATCCTAACACTTAATGTACAAAAAACCAAATATATGTTGTTCAGTATTCGTGGTGTTGTTCATCTGGACAGTAATTACCATATAGTGGCACATAGTTGTCAAATGGGAGGTCCCTGCCAGTGTCCTCATTTAGAGAGGGTTTGTACTATACGATATTTAGGTATTATTATTGACTCAAATTTAAATTTCAAAGAACATAATTAATCTGTCTGTTCTAGGGTTCGAAAGTTAATTTATCTTTTTAAATATCTCCGGTATAGTGCGGAACCAAAGATAATGCGGCGGATCTATTTCGCTCTCTGCCAGTCAATAATTTCATACTGTATATCGACTTGGGGAGGAGTTCCTAAGACAACATTAAAGAGTCTGGAGGTGTCCCAGCACGCAATTCTTAAAGTAGCTACATTCAAACCATTTCTTTTCCCAACCCACAAACTTTATACATATTGTGAAGTTTTGACTGTTCGACAATTATTTTTGTCCAAATGTACACTACTTCAACATGCAAAGACACTTTTCAACCCGTCTTTAAGAAACGGACGTCGTAGGAGCAATGTTGGGAGGCCTCCGACCCGTAATACAACTTTTTTGGCGAGATTCCTTCCATTCGTGGGACCCCTGCTATATAAGAAATTTGATAAATTATTAAAAATATATGCATTAAATAAGCGTCAATGTAAAATAGTTGTAAATGATTACTTACATAAACTTAATTATGAAGAGACGGAGGAATTTCTCAAACTTTCTTCTTAATTATTATTGTAATGTCATTATTATTTGTATTGTTATTTTATATAAAATTATATTAAATATCGACATAAATAGGGAGGGCGCTGTAAGCCGAAATACAGTATTTATTACTAGTTCGGCTGCAGATGACTCTATATGCTTAATTTTTAAATTGTTGAATATTAATCTTAAGAAAACCTATTTTATTGTATTAGATTAAGCAAAAGAAAAATTGTAATTGGTATAACAATAAATTATTATTATTATTAATGACCACGCATTACTTTTTACAGAGTGATCCGATTTTGATGATTCTTTTTTATTGGAAAGGGTATATCCCGAGGGTGGTCCCATATAAATTTGAAAAAACAATTCCAACCTTAAAGGTACAAACGGGGGATGATTGATGATTCACTCACTCATTGTAAAATTAATAGATGAAAGTCACAAAAAAATATAAAATAAAAACTTCTTAACAAAAAATTGAACCGCCGACCACCACTTTGGACGTGTCTCTCGCGCAAACTATTGAATAGTTCAGAAAAAAATGATATGAGAAACCTCAATATGATTTTTGAAGATCTATCTATAGATACCCCACACGTATGGGTTTGATGAAAAAAAAAATTTGAGTTTCAGTTCTATGTATGGGAAACCCCCATATTTATTGCTTTTTTCTATTTTTGTGTGAAAATCTTAATGCAGTTCACAAAATACATCTACTTACCAAGTTACAACAGTGTAGTTCTTATAGTTTCGGAGAAAAGTGTCTGTGACATACGGACGGACAGACAGACATGACGAATCTATAAGGGTTCCGTTTTTTGCCATTTGGCTACGGAACCCTAAAAAGCAAAAACACTGAAAAGTTAAAAATAATATAAGAATAGGTACAGACAACATCACACTTCTATATTGAAGTCGGTGACAAATTTTAACACTTTCTAGGAGATTATCTTTATGGCACTGACTTCAATATAGAAGTGTGATGTTGTCTGTACCTATTCTTATATTATTTTTAACTTTTCAATGTTTTTGCTTTTTAGTTTTTTCGGCGGTTCAATTTTTTGTTAAAAAGTTTTTTACATTACGTTCTCGACTGAAAAATATCTCAATAAGTCCTTAAGCTTATGAAAAGTATTAATAGTCGTTGTGACAGCCGGTTAATTACGTAATAACATCGCAAACAAACGAGTATTTTAATAAAGCGGTATCTCTCTTTAGTGTGTGATATAGCAAGACCGTCGCTGCGCGGGCGCACATTCCAAATCCACAACAATACAACAGTATTATTTTGTCTGTCGACCTAAACAAACGCGTCACTTGCGACCGCAACCATCATGTCATCGAAATATGAGAATAATCCGTCAATAACAAATTTTGTGGAATATTTACAAATTCCAAGTGTGCAGCCAAACGTCGACTATGGTATGTATTTCCCCTTAAATAATTTAATGATGAAGAGGTTATTATCTTATCAGAAGTAAGCCATCCACTTTACATGTAGTGGAAATCATCCAAATAAGAACATAACGTTAGTCGTCTGACTGAATAAATATACCTATCCACTTTTACTGACTGAATAAATAAAATATATTTTATTTGTGTTATCATCATAATTTTAGCCAGGTAATACGTTTCGTAAGCTATTACCCTGCAACAAAATGCCAAAGCCGTGTGAGCCAAACAATAACTTTTTTTCCATGATATGGAATACCTAAGTATGAACCTAATAATTCTACCAAGATGTTTGTAAAAATGATACCAATATCCGTAAAATTAACATAATTATCTCCTATATAAAAAATATCATCAGTTTTACTTCCAAAGGTTTCCAAAAGCAAAGAAGATATAATAGTACTCCGCCAATAGGCATATACTCTTTTTTAAATGAATCTTGTGTGATTTTTTCAACAAGAATACTTTACCTACTACTACTTACTTTACTTTATTACTTTCTATGGAGGCTAAAAAGCTGCTATCGGACTATTAATATAACGAATGCCACTACCCAGTACCAACATCGTGCACATGAATAAAATTGTTGGGTTGATGTGATGGTTACACGTTTGACGCCCGTTCCGATAGACTCGCACAAAAATTGTACTTTTAATTGAGAGTGCCTCAGGAGAGTGCATTTTTTTGTGTCGTCGTCTTTTATTACAAGCTGTCCCGGTAACTTCGTATCCCCTTGACAGATCGCAGATCTAAATAAACAATCACGAAGTTAACCGTCATTTTCCCACCAAATTATCATGATCTTATCTTTTTCCGAACCGAACCGAACCGAACTCCTCCGAAACGGCTTTACCGATTTTTTTGAATTTTTTTGTGAATATTCGGTAGGTCTGAGAATAGCTCGTAAACTATTTTTTATACACCTCGGTAATAAGGGTTTTTTGACAATTATTATAGCGAAATGTAGTTCGCGGGCACAGCTAGTCTAATTCTCGTGTCACAGTGTTTGTTACCAAACTCCTCCGAAACGGCTTGACCGATCTTTATGAATTTTTTTGTGTATGTTCGGTAGGTCTGAGAATAGGTCGTAAACTATTTTTATTATGGCGAAACGTAGTTCGAGGACACAGTTAGTTACTTTATATTATTTTTTGGCGTTTCTGTAGGATTTTCCCTTTTAACAAAGGTAAAAGTTTGGCGTGGACAATACCATCCATTCAGATCAGAGGTAACGACATTTACAATAAATAATGTCGTTACCACACAATAATATTTTATTTCATAATTATACCTACACATACACAATAACATTGCCTTACATTTTAACGAGTGATGTCTAGAAATCAAAACCAAGCATTGGAATTCAAATTCGAGTCTTTTTGCATAGGCTTTAAACTTATGAAAAGGCAAGCCAGTAACACTTTTTGTAATTTTGTTGTAAAAAGTTATACTTACATCCTTACTAATACGAAATGCGAAAGTAACTCCTGTCTGTGTGTTACGCAATCACGCCTAAACTACTGAACCGATTTATATGAAATTTGGTAAAGACATAGTTTCATTCCCAGGAAAGAATGTAGAATAGCTTTTATCGCAGAAATCACCACTTAAAGGGGAGAAAAGGGGTTTAAGTTTGTATGGGGCATTAATAACCGCTGAACCGATTTAGATGAAATTTACAGTATTCCCTAAGTTGAACAATACAATACCTATTACAACAAAAAAAGAATTACTTAAATCGGACTTGTGGTTCCGGAGATATGCGAACACAAACATAAAAACATACATACATACACTTTTGAAATTTGGCACATTTGTTCAGACTAGACTGATATAGACTAACATATACGAAAACTGGGCAGTTCTGGAAATATTACATACATACGGGTCGAATTGATAACCTCCTTTTTTTTTGAAGTCGGTTAAAAATAAATTGAAATCGATCAATTTGAGGGGGGGCGGGGGTGCATCCAAAGAATTTGCCACGGGCCTCATAATATGGTATAGTTGCGCCACTGGATTTACTTTAGTTATTTTGTGTCATGATGTCATAGGTACGGACTTAGGTGGATCAGCTAATAGTATAGAAAGTATAAAGATTCTCTAAGAGATTTATTAGAGGCAAATATTCATAAAGTATTCGTACTCGCCGCAAGGTAATAGTACATTATGGTACAAGTGTGTAATGTTGGTGATTACCGCTGAGGCGCATTGAGGCCCGAGCCGTCAGGCGAGGGTCTTAAGAAGCCGAGGACGGTAACCATCAATACACACGTGTATCATACAACGTTTTTCAACACACTTCTGAATAAAACAATACTTAAATAAAAAACCATTTTACATAGTAGATAAAAAGTTAACTTAGAGAAACAATTAGTAAATGTGCAGTTAGTAAAATTATAATTAACTATTTTTGATGGCATAGCGGTCTCATCAGATAGATTATTTATTGAAATACTTTCATGTTCTATTGTTATTTGTGATGGTTCATTATTCGTGTAGGTAGGTGAAATCCAATCATTGGACGTACTTGGTACTTCGCCAGTAGGATGCGTCTCAGAATCAAGTTTAATTCTTTTTGTGATTTTTGCACAAATTTCCTTCTTGTTTTGTATGGAATCTTCTACGTATGATTCTGCTACATTGCTAGATCGCCACCCGCCATGTCGCTTCAAAGTCATTATATCAGCTCCTGAATTTGCCAGCAATGTAGCTGAAGTTCTTCTGAAACTATGTCCAGTGTAGCTCTCAGCATCTACTAAACCCAAAAAGGCATAGATTTTTTAGGCATAGAACCAAATTTGTTTATACCTATAGGCTGACAGGTACATTTACCATTCTGGTAATTTAGAAAGAAATGGTCATTTTTTGTTTTTGGCGAACGCAAAACTTTCATACTTCTTAACAATATCATAGAATGGACCGTGTATGGTGAATGACCTAGGTATTTTATTTTTCGTGATAGGTATCTTCACTAAAAGCATCTGGCCATGGTTCTCTATATCTTTTACAGTTATATTTGTTAATTCTTGTATCCTACAGGCACCAGTTACACCAAATATTAAAGCAACCTGAAACAAAAGAAACAATAATTAAGGTCAACACACAACACAAGCTGCTATTAAATATTTAATTAAAATTAATTTAACTAACCTTTGTAGCCAAATATTGGTTATCTGGAGCATCTTTAATAAATTTTTCAATATCATCAGATGATAAAACCTTTGATTTTTTGCTTCTAAATCCATCAGATAGTCTCTTTAGATAAGCTGACAAATTCGAGTATGTTTTTAAGTCCACTCCATTCTTTGTTCGGACTGTACTTTTTAACATTGAGTAAATACACCACAAAGAGCTAGGTTTGTACTTAGAAGATAATTCTTTAAAGTACGCCATGAACACATTTTCTGAAAAAGACTGCGTATTCTTGTTGTTCTGCCATTGTATGAAATTTTGGTACGCTAATAGATATTTTTCCTTTGAGTTTTCTGGTAGTAAACTTTCCATAACGTTCTGGGTTTCACATCTTATATCGGGCGGTGTACAACATAAATCATTTTCTTCATAAATTGTATTTGCAGACATCTTAATTAATAACTAACTAAATAACTTCAAAAGAGAAAACGAGACGAGTTGTGAAAAATGTTTCGTAATGGCGGGAAAAATTAATCAGTTTTCCTATGCGCGCGCATCGGCCATAGACTAAAAAATGAGGTTTCTTTTTTTTGGGCTTTTCGCGGATAGCATTTTAGCGCAAGTGTAAGCGTAACTCAACCAATAATATTAAAAAAAAACTATTACTCACTCGTGAATAATAGTAATGAAAAAGTCACAGTTTGATTATAGGTGTCATTATGTGCCTAATTGCCATGGGATTAGAGCCACTTTATTTATTTATTTATTTATTTAAGGACAACCAACAAGTCTTACACTAATAAAATCTTAAAACTAAGTGCTAATCAATTCACTCTAAGTGCAGACCCAATTACAGGTTGCCACGGCATGCATAAGTGGACTTGATGCTACTAATCATATCTGCTTACACATTATGTTCCATGAAATTTATACAGGTTTTAGAGAAAAAGAAAATACAAAATAATCAGAGTCGCAAGGACCCGACCGACAGACAATTTATAATTTCTCGTCTAAATCTAGCTGTACTGTCTGCAAAAATATCAATCTTAATTTTTTTACTTAGAGTATTGTATTGACGCTGGAGTCTATTCATAGTGGCGTGGTGACCAAGGTTACTCTTGCTGCCTTCCACCGAAAACGGGACGTACTTGCTAAGACGTGGCAGTTTTATGGGAACATTTAAATTTATTGAGTTTAAAAGAGGTGGACAATCTATGGCTCCGTTAATAATCTTATGTAGGAATAAAGAATCCAACAAATATCTACGATCTCTCAAACTCACAAGGTTAAAGTACGTTAATCGTTGTTCATAAGAGGACAATTCTTTAGCCTTGTACGTCTGGTAAGAAAGATGCCACAGAAACCTCCTCTGGATACCTTCGATGCGTTTAATATGGACATCGTATTGTGGAGACCAGACTTGACTACAGTATTCAAGTCCTGATCGAACCAATAATGCTTGAAATAAAAGAATTTTAGTAGACACTTTTTTAAAGTCTTTATTTATGAGGAAGTGTGTTGAAAAATGTCTTTTTACCGATGTGGTAATTTGAGTTAATGAAAAAAAAGCCACTGAAGCTATATCTGGTGAATAAGGTGGTTGCTCGATGGTTACAAGGTTAATAGAGCGATGGAGGTTTGGCACAGTAGTGCAGTGTCATGGGAACCTGCATTATGAGGTGC
Organism: Schoenobius gigantellus; assembly: GCA_963935595.1. Classification (NCBI taxonomy): domain Eukaryota; kingdom Metazoa; phylum Arthropoda; class Insecta; order Lepidoptera; family Crambidae; genus Schoenobius; species Schoenobius gigantellus. The sequence continues at coordinate 37,864,755 of OZ012541.1, read as the reverse complement.
GGAGCGACAGTGGTGAAACATGGCGACGTCACATCGATCAAATGCTGCTAGCCAGGATACGAGGACTGCCAACAAGCTAACCCTTAAATAAGGGCGTGGGACTGATATATACCAACCTGTGTGCTATGTTTAGGGCCATGAGTATGTTTTGATGGATCGACGTACTGTCATGGTTACGGCTTGTCATTGAATTAAATATGATAATATGTTACACATCTTTCTATATAATGAGAAATAGTACATTATGGTACAAGTGTGTAATGTTGGTGATTACCGCTGAGGCGCATTGAGGCCCGAGCCGTCAGGCGAGGGTCTTAAGAAGCCGAGGACGGTAACCATCAATACACACGTGTATCATACAACGTTTTTCGACACACTTCTGAATAAAACAATACTTAAATAAAAAACCATTTTACATAGTAGATAAAAAGTTTACTTAGAGAAACAATTAGTAAATGTGCAGTTAGTAAAATTATAATTAACTATTTTTGATGACATAGCGGTCTCATCAGATAGATTATTTATTGAAATACTTTCATGTTCTATTGTTATTTGTGATGGTTCATTATTCGTGTAGGTAGGTGAAATCTAATCATTGGACGTACTTGGTATTTCGCCAGTAGGATGCGTCTCAGAATCAAGTTTAATTCTTTTTGTGATTTTTGCACAAATTTCCTTCTTGTTTTGTATGGAATCTTCTACGTATGATTCTGCTACATTGCTAGATCGCCACCCGCCATGTCGCTTCAAAGTCATTATATCAGCTCCTGAATTTGCCAGCAATGTAGCTGAAGTTCTTCTGAAACTATGTCCAGTGTAGCTCTCAGCATCTACTAAACCCAAAAACTTAGCGATTTCTTTAGGCATAGAACCAAATTTGTTTATACCTATAGGCTAACAGGTACATTTACCATTCTGGTAATTTAGAAAGAAACGGTCATTTTTTGTTTTTGGCGAACGCAAACTTTCATACTTCTTAACAATATCATAGAATGGACCGTGTATGGTGAATGACCTAGGTATTTTATTTTTCGTGATAGGTATCTTCACTAAAAGCATCTGGCCATGGTTCTCTATATCTTTTACAGTTATATTTGTTAATTCTTGTATCCTACAGGCACCAGTTACACCAAATATTAAAGCAACCTGAAACAAAAGAAACAATAATTAAGGTCAACACAAAACAATAGCTGCTATTAAATATTTAATTAAAATTAATTTAACTAACCTTTGTAGCCAAATATTGGTTATCTGGAGCATCTTTAATACATTTTTCAATATCATCAGATGATAAAACCTTTGATTTTTTGCTTCTAAATCCATCAGATAGTCTCTTTAGATAAGCTGACAAATTCGAGTATGTTTTTAAGTCCACTCCATTCTTTGTTCGGACTGTACTTTTTAACATTGAGTAAATACACCACAAAGAGCTAGGTTTGTACTTAGAAGATAATTCTTTAAAGTACGCCATGAACACATTTTCTGAAAAAGACTGCGTATTCTTGTTGTTCTGCCATTGTATGAAACTTTGGTACGCTAATAGATATTTTTCCTTTGAGTTTTCTGGTAGTAAACTTTCCATAACGTTCTGGGCTTCACATCTTATATCGGGCGGTGTACAACATAAATCATTTTCTTCATAAATTGTATTTGCAGACATCTTAATTAATAACTAACTAAATAACTTCAAAAGAGAAAACGAGACGAGTTGTGAAAAATGTTTCGTAATGGCGGGAAAAATTAATCAGTTTTCCTATGCGCGCGCATCGGCCATAGACTAATAAATTTCGTAATGGCGGGAAAAATTAATCAGTTTTCCTATGCGCGCGCATCGGCCATAGACTAAAAAATGAGGTTTCTTTTTTTTGGGCTTTTCGCGGATAGCATTTTAGCGCAAGTGTAAGCGTAACTCAACCAATAATATTTAAAAAAAACTATTACTCACTCGTGAATAATAGTAATGAAAAAGTCACAGTTTGATTATAGGTGTCATTATGTGCCTAATTGTCATGGGATTAGAGCCACTTTATGAGGAAGTGTGTTGAAAAAAAAATTATTACTTTGTTTTGACGTTAATAAGTGCCTGTAAAGGCCTAGTTTGAATTAAGATTTTTTAATTTGAATTCGATCGTATTTGTTGAGTTTTTAGTTAAAAATTCGTTCAAAATGATGGCCTTGTGCGAAGGTGCATTATCGCGGTGCAAAATCCAAGAATCTGGCCTTTTTCATAGAATTTGCTCTCTACAACGCCTCATAACGCTCATATAATATTCTTTTCAACACACTTCCTCATAAAGTGGCTCTAATCCCATGGCAATTAGGCACATAATGACACCTATAATCAAACTGTGACTTTTTCATTACTATTATTCACGAGTGAGTAATAGTTTTTTTAAATATTATTGGTTGAGTTACGCTTACACTTGCGCTAAAATGCTATCCGCGAAAAGCCCAAAAAAAAGAAACCTCATTTTTTAGTCTATGGCCGATGCGCGCGCATAGGAAAACTGATTAATTTTTCCCGCCATTACGAAATTTATTAGTCTATGGCCGATGCGCGCGCATAGGAAAACTGATAAATTTTTCCCGCCATTACGAAACATTTTTCACAACTCGTCTCGTTTTCTCTTTTGAAGTTATTTAGTTAGTTATTAATTAAGATGTCTGCAAATACAATTTATGAAGAAAATGATTTATGTTGTACACCGCCCGATATAAGATGTGAAGCCCAGAACGTTATGGAAAGTTTACTACCAGAAAACTCAAAGGAAAAATATCTATTAGCGTACCAAAGTTTCATACAATGGCAGAACAACAAGAATACGCAGTCTTTTTCAGAAAATGTGTTCATGGCGTACTTTAAAGAATTATCTTCTAAGTACAAACCTAGCTCTTTGTGGTGTATTTACTCAATGTTAAAAAGTACAGTCCGAACAAAGAATGGAGTGGACTTAAAAACATACTCGAATTTGTCAGCTTATCTAAAGAGACTATCTGATGGATTTAGAAGCAAAACATCAAAGGTTTTATCATCTGATGATATTGAAAAATGTATTAAAGATGCTCCAGATAACCAATATTTGGCTACAAAGGTTAGTTAAATTAATTTTAATTAAATATTTAATAGCAGCTATTGTTTTGTGTTGACCTTAATTATTGTTTCTTTTGTTTCAGGTTGCTTTAATATTTGGTGTAACTGGTGCCTGTAGGATACAAGAATTAACAAATATAACTGTAAAAGATATAGAGAACCATGGCCAGATGCTTTTAGTGAAGATACCTATCACGAAAAATAAAATACCTAGGTCATTCACCATACACGGTCCATTCTATGATATTGTTAAGAAGTATGAAAGTTTGCGTTCGCCAAAAACAAAAAATGACCGTTTCTTTCTAAATTACCAGAATGGTAAATGTACCTGTCAGCCTATAGGTATAAACAAATTTGGTTCTATGCCTAAAGAAATCGCTAAGTTTTTGGGTTTAGTAGATGCTGAGAGCTACACTGGACATAGTTTCAGAAGAACTTCAGCTACATTGCTGGCAAATTCAGGAGCTGATATAATGACTTTGAAGCGACATGGCGGGTGGCGATCTAGCAATGTAGCAGAATCATACGTAGAAGATTCCATACAAAACAAGAAGGAAATTTGTGCAAAAATCACAAAAAGAATTAAACTTGATTCTGAGACGCATCCTACTGGCGAAATACCAAGTACATCCAATGATTGGATTTCACCTACCTACACGAATAATGAACCATCACAAATAACAATAGAACATGAAAGTATTTCAATAAATAATCTATCTGATGAGACCGCTATGTCATCAAAAATAGTTAATTATAATTTTACTAACTGCACATTTACTAATTGTTTTTCTAAGTAAACTTTTTATCTACTATGTAAAATGATTTTTTATTTAAGTATTGTTTTATTCAGAAGTGTGTTGAAAAACGTTGTATGATACACGTGTGTATTGATTGTTACCGTCCTCGGCTTCTTAAGACCCTCGCCTGACGGCTCGGGCCTCAATGCGCCTCAGCGGTAATCACCAACATTACACACTTGTACCATAATGTACTATTATTTATCGTTTGACCTTCCGGCAAGATTTCCGAGTGCACAAGACCGCGATAGTCAAAGAAAACAGTGAACATGACTTTGATCGACTTTGGCGTGGTATTTTCGGTTTCGGTTCAGTTGGAAGGCGCTACTCCGAAGTTTGTTGACTTGTATGTCAAATTCGTAAATCCACCTCTCGTCACCAGCATTGACTCGTTCTAGCATGTCCTCACCGACTTCTATGCATTTGAGTTTTTGGAGAAAATTTAGATCTTTTGGGACTAGACTAGCCGAGCGGCAACATGTTTCATACCCAAGTGATTATTTAAAATGATACGGATATTCAGCGGCTATCTCTCTCAAACTTGAATGAGTATTTTCAGCAACTAAGTATTTCCTTCACTTTTGCGATATTAACTTCAGTTGAAGACGTTGATGGACTACCAGAACGAGGCAAATCTTCCATCACATACCGCTTTTGAACAGTTTGTTTGTACCGCTCATAAGAAGTCGATTCAACGTAAGCCTTCTCTAACATTTTCAGTGACTCCAAATACGAAATTCCATTGGCGATGCCAAATTTAAGACGAACGCATTGTTCGATGTCTTCGTCCATTATGAAATTCGCAATACGCACTAGATATGATCTAACTAAAACAGCACTGTATTTAATCTGAACAACAGATGCAAAACTCAAACTCTGCGCCAAAATGGAAAACAGTTCTGCCAATCTAACAACAAAGAAAAGCAAAAAATTGAGTTTGGAGCCGTAAACAAATCATTGCATTACCGATACTTTTTATACCGAATGTAATAAAAGGCTTTGATTGCAGACTGACTGCATCAAACGTAGAGCCCAAACTACGGGAGCTTAGCTTGAAATTCGTCCACTAAGGAAGGATTTTTTAAAATTCCCACTTACTTTTTCAACACACTTGCTCCTAAAGTGGATCTAATTTTAGCGGTTTTAGATACATAAAACAAAACACATGCGTGTTTTATGAAAGTTAACGAGTATAACGCAAATAGGCGTTACAGGAGCAGAGGCACGCATAACAGAGCCCGGCAATGCTGCACTTGCCAGCCGCGGCAGTACTGTACCACAGATAATATAATACTACTGTACTATATTTTTTTAAAAGCTAGAGGTAATATAAAAGACATCAACGAACTGCATTGATTTTCCAAACGATTATTTTCATACCATTATTTAGTTTGTCTACAAATTAACAATAATTTCTGTTATTTAATCAAAAACTTCAATTTATATGGTATTTTTCCTCATAAGTGTGTTGAAAAACGTCGTACGATATTATGTACCTACGTATATAGGCTATACACACTCGGCTCTATTACGCCCTCGCCTTCGGCTCGGGCTGAAATTCCATCTCGTGAGTTATAATTATAACGAACCTAACGTACTATTTATTGTCACATGTCATATCAAGGGAAAATTGAAAATTCCGTGGTAAGGCAAAAGAATGAAGTCTCTACAACCAATTTATTTACTCATATTATTAAAGTGAAACTTTTTTTACATCTACTCAAATTTTTTCGTCCATCTATCACATGTCGCATTACACAAAAACATAAGATGTTTAATTTCACTGCTACATATAGGTCAGGATTGGTATATGTGTTAGATCTTCGACTTTAAATCTGTACGGCAGTGGTTCAATCCTGGTGTAGAGATTTATTTTTTTTCTTAAATTTGATATTTTATAGCTTTTTCATTTGTTTTTTAATTTGGTTTTTATTACTTTTGTTTTTTATTGATTAGTTTTTTTACTATAATTTCCTTTTCAGAACAAAAAGAATTAAGTTAAGATTAATAAAATTATTTTCCGAAAATATTCAGTTAAGTTCCTACGATCCGAAAAAAAATTTCACTTGCATGATGGTTTTATAAAACCATCACAACACACTGATTTTTAATTTTTTAGCTTATTTGTTGAATGTTTTCACTTTATTGCACAATATAATACAGTAACATAGGTATAACTCTGTGTTATTAAATTCGTTATTTTTATTTTACTCTTTTTAGTGAATTTGTTACCAGCTCACCCAAGTAACTTGAACGAATACAACTAAGGGCCAATACGCGCTTAATGTAGTTTAAAAATACTAACCTTAAACTTCTATATGTTGCTGATGATGAAAGGATTTCCATTTCATCATCAGCTCAGCTCATGACTACCAGTCTGGTAGTACACACCAGATGCAAATAGCTGAATAGCTTCAGAAAAGACGCTGGACGCGCCTATAAAATGTTAGCTCCCTCGATTTTCTTAGGATTCCATCACCAGATCTTGACTTTGGTGACAATGGGATCAATTGGAAAATATACCCACAAAAAGAGTTTTCCAAATCGGTTAATAAATTACAGAGTTATGAGGAAACACACATAAAAAACATATCCGAATTGAAAACCTCCTCCTATTTGTGAAGTCAGTTAAAAATGACACGCGCTTTTCCGGTCATACGCCACCCCTGAGCGCCACCCTTTAAAAATTGATGACACGTCTGCGGTTCTATCCTGAACGAGCGTAGGTATGTTATTATAGTTGTTAAAATAATGCATCTTCAAAAAGGTTGTTTACCACAATTTTTTTTATTTGCACAATATTTAGAAGAAACAAAGGCGACAAGCATGTTCTATGTGAAAAACAATAATAATTTTGTTCACAGTAAACCCTTCTAAAACTTAGTTTGAGAGAGCTGTAGTTTTTTCCTAGCATGCAAGCAAACATGCGAATAGCTTCTGTAGGCCAGCCGGCATGTTTCAATATTTGTTAAGTTTACTGTAATTTTCCAAAAGTTTACGAAATTTTCTTAACTTTTCTTTCCATAAAAACGTTCTACAAAGAATAAGAAAACATTTTAAAAAAATCAATGAAATCGGTAAAGTCATTCTCAAGTTATGGCGTGATCAAGCGGAATTATGCTATCTTGTCACTGGTGGAATCAGCGTCACCTACAGGGTCCAATTGTACGTATAAACCTTCCCTGGACAGGACAGGTAATTATGGTACTACCCCATTTATAGTGTTCCTTTAGGTACCTACATTTGCCTCATTATATTGCCATTTTACCATGTACACTCGCCTTGACACCGTCATCGAGTTGGGTTGGGAACAGGATTGCCAATCAACAATGCACAATAAAGACTAATCTCGTTGGCACTCTCACAGTACTTGCTTGAATTGGATAATGATTGTATTCCGGTCTCAGACGCTGAATGTAGGTAGGTGATCTCGCTGATCCAAGCTGCAATAAATAAATAAAAATATCATTATTATTTCCTTCACAATGGTGATAAAACGAAATATTGGTACAATTTAGAATGTTGTAGATAATGGTAGTTTATAATGTAGTCTTAAACTTATCACATTAAAAAATGGCTAGCCATCGTGAGAGAGAGAGCAGAACATGTATTAAGAATCCCTGTATTACAGAGTTCTGGCCCTCCCGCAAACTAGGTCCGATTTCTCATAGTGAAAATTGCTCAATTTCATGGTCTTAACAACATCTTTAAATATTTATACAGTTTTTTTAGGTATTTTAGTTATTCTACTTAAGTTCTTATAAATTGAAATCGTTGATAGGAAAACGTTTATACAGGGTGTCCCTAAAACAATAGATAAACCTGTAACTATAGATGGACTTCATCATGGCCTCCCTTACCACAAATGACCTTAGTGAAAATATCACGGTTTCAGAGATATTTATTGTTTTTGTATTTTTCGAAAATTTCCAAGTGCGATTAGTTTTTATAGTGCCATTTCTACAAATGGAGAGCTTTTTCGATTTCGTTTGTTTTGTGTTTGTTCCTTATTAGCTAAAGGCTAATAAGGAATAAAGGCTAATAAGTTTTAAGTAAAGTTGTTTATTGTTATAGCGGAATGTGTCGCCTTTTTGAAACGGAGCGCTAAGGAACTTGGACTCGCTGCTAAAGTCTACCAAGTAGTAGAGAAGAAACCAATCGTGGTGCTGACGTGGATCGGAGAAGACCCCACGCTGCCGTCTATTCTGCTGAACTCCCATATGGATGTGGTGCCCGTGTTTGAAGTACGTGACTTTAACTTCGACTTTATGGCCAGTCTGAAAACATTCCGACCTTACAATCAAACAAGGCATTTTTCGTTCGAAATGTTTGTATTTCTTCATCTGGATCTCCCTTTCAATTACATATTTTTTGTGTTCTGTGGTCAAATTGAAATCAGTGGGGCTAGCACGCAGGAGAATCGAAAATCGAATCGAAATTCGAATTGAGGAGTTTGTATGGAAATTTTATTAGCGCCACGGCGGTGAGTAGCAGAACTAATAAAATTGCCATACAAATTCCCCGATTCGGATTTCGATTCGATTTTCGATTCTCCTGCGTGCTAGCCCCACTGAGTGCCTAGTGCGACTACTCGATCGTACGCATCGATTTGTATGGAATTAGAGCAGCGCCATCTAGTAGCTGCTATGGAATGAGACAGCTTCATCTAGTGACTACTAGATGGCCCTGCTCTAATTCCATACAAATTCGCGTTTACGCGTTTGATGCGTGTGATCGAGTAAAGCTCGATAAAACTCGTACTCCGCACATAGTATTATTTCTATTTGAAAAACAGTTTCTGGATTTTTTGGAGCCGATTTCGATTTCTTTGTTCAATTAAAGTGATTGTTTAAGGGTTCCATATATAGTGCAAACAAGCAAGGCATCCTTATCGTTCCATTATTTATAGATAGATGACTAGATAATTTCACCGTCTGTCTTTTGAAAAAATGTGTTCTGTGCCTACTACAAAATAAGTACGAGTATATAAACAAGTATACAGATACGTGACGTGGGGATAAAATAATTTTTCTCTCGTCCTTTTCGTAGTGTGGGATATCGTTAGATTGATAGATCTTTTAAAATACATATTCTTACGACGGACGCGTAAAAAGATTCCTTATCTGTTACGTGCTCTGAAACGTAGATGTTATGAACGACGTCATAAAAGGTTCTTATCTTAATCATCATCATCATCACAGCTCATATACGTCCCCCACCGAGGGGTTCGAGCCTACCCTATGTTAGGGTGATTAGGCCTTAGTCAACCACGCTGGCCCAGTGCGGATTGGTCGACTTCACATACATTATTGAATTTCTTCGCAGATATATGCAGGTTGCCTCACGATGTTTTCCTTCACCGTAGGAGCGTCAGACAAATGTACATATGAAATTCGAAACGAAAAACACATTGGTACATGGCGGGTCTCGAACCCCGACCCCCCGATTGGAAGGCAAGTGCCGAGTCCACAGCGCCACCGACGCTCCTCCTTATCTTAATAATTCCCGCGAAATCGCGAAACTTCTAGAAAGTTCCAGAAAGGCCTTGAATGTTCCAGAAAGTTCCCGAACCTACTGGAAAGTTTTGGAACCTAAAGGAAAAGTAGAGAAAGTAACGAACGCTCTGAAACTTTAGAAACCTGTGAGGAAAGATCGTGTATGTGACCACATCGTCGTGCCTTATTCTTCAAGACTTTTCATTTCATAGCCATACTGGAGTTGGAAATAGTAGATTATGCACCAAGGGATTAAAGCAGTGTCTAACGTCACGGGCGCCATATTGAACCCCGAGCGTAACGAGGGACTCTAGAGTTAACTCCCGAGAGTAGCGAGGAAGTTAAAATTTAACTCCTGAGCGAAGCGAGGGAGTTATGTAGAGTCCTAAGTGAAGCGAGGGGTTCAAGTCGCCTAAGACGAAGACACTGTTTTATTCCAGAGGTGAATACTCTACTTTTCATACCATCTGCGAGACAATAAAAACTCAGGGCTCTATAATCAATTACTTAGGTGGTAATTTTTAAACACTGTCACATTATCATTATCACTATAACCATGGTTAAAATTATGATATTATCATGAAAACCATAAAAAACAAAAAAAAGATTTATTTTTCTCAAGCACGAACACGTCACGCAGTAATTATATCTTAAGTAAAGCTTAAAACATTACAAAAACTTAAAACATATTTAATAATAATATAACAAGTATGAACTTAGTCTACAATTCTACATATCGATTTACAATACGATACGATCAGCTGCTGGACCCTGTCAATGACCTTTAGTAGCACGCAGGACGAATATTAATTTGTTAACAATAAACTGGTATCAAATAAAATTATTTTATTTTTTAACTTTGTTGTAAGTATATTTACTTTTGAAACAGCAATTAATTACTACACACAACTGTCGAAATAAATCTCAAATAGTCGACAACCTATTGACCCCAAATAAAAAAAAGCTGAAGCTGGACATTTACTTACGTTTTTTAACTTTATCAATAAAACACTGAAAAAACTTCTAAAAAGACTGTATTATTGATGCCACAAAACACATTCCACTAAGCACTTTATTAACGTAAGCAACAAGATATTACAATTTTGAAAAACGTAATGGCGTTGGCGGCAAAGTTTTAGCTATGAAAACAATACAACGGAAGACTGTTGGTGCAAATTATGGAACAAATTGTAGAAACATTCTTTATTTTTAAATATGCCGCGTAATTTTTCCAAATGCTGTTTATCCGCTGGCAGCGTCTTGCTTTTATTTGTTAATATCGATAGTTAATGGTGGCCGTCAAAAGATGGCGCTTTTTGCATAAAACGTATTTTATCAATAAAAAATAAAGTGAAATGTAATTGTTTATTTTAGCTTGTAGTGTTATGTAGATAAATATTTTATAATTTTGGTAAAGAAATTATGTATTTAGATTTTATAAAAACATTATTTACACAGGTAGAATGTCTTTGTCTAGTGGATGCACGCTACTGCTGTATGGGCGTAGAACCTTTGCCTTCCTAAGCTAGCATCTATGCTAAATTTTCATACAAATTTTATGTTCCATATTTAAAACACTTTACTCCCTTGGGAGTTTCATACAAAACTATATCCCTTGGGATATAATGTCTTGCTTTACGTTAAAGTTAAGGGAGATCTAATTGAACATTGTCGAGCAGGTAGCAGGTAGCAGGTAGCAGGTATGAAAAGAAATTTTATCCTATTAGCATAATATTTATAAATAGTGTTATAAACTACATGACGTGATCCGCCTTTTTGGAAAACATAGCCAAAGGTCCCTGAACCACTATCACGACTCCAGTCAGGCACACACACACGTTTATAACTAATTATACATTTAAATGGTTCAAAGGGTTGGATTATTCCCTAGCCTTAACATGTTTGAAAAAAAAAATAACTTTGAGCCAGGACATATGTGTTCTCTTTCTTTAATCCTTTTTTCTTTTGTAGCTGTAATGTTTAGCGCTAAAGATGTTGTTACGTATTAGTATAAGAACAATGTGGAATGATTGAATTTGATTAGGCTAGGTTATGAATGGTCAACAAACAATCCAAGTAAGTACGTCTTGAATGAGATGCGTATTTTACCCCACCTTTCAACATAACATTACTCAATATTTATTCTGTACTTTATTTTAGCACCAAATAGTCGATTACCACTATTGCCAGCAACCAAGAAGTATATGTTTACCTATGTGAAATAATATTCTTAAATGGCTGTATGGATTCTTATATTTATGACGGTATCTTCTTTGAAATTCGGCGAACCCCACATGGACAAAAAATTGTAGTTTGCGTTAGAAAAAAATCACTGTGTGGTTTTATGAAATCACGATGCAAGTGACACTTTTTTTCGGATCGTCGGCATTGACTTAACTGAAAATTTTCGGGAAGTTGTCATAAAAATATTACATTCCCGTTTAGGTAAGCTATGCCATCTATGTAGTTTTGGATGGAACTAATTATAGATTGCTCATCGGTAATCGGTGCTCTAGAAGAAGCATCGATAGTGTAGTGCGTAAAGCCGTCGCCTTCCAATCGGGAGGTAGTGGTTCGAAGCCCGCCACGTACTAATGTGTTTTCAAATTTTGAATTCATAATATGTACGTTTATTCGACGCTTTTACGGTGAAAGAAAACATCGTGAGGAAACCTGCACACACCTGTGAAGAAAGAATTTCTTTACACGCTGTGTGTGAAGTCGACCAACCCGCACTTGACCAGCATGGTTGGCTAAGGCCTAATCTAAAAAGTTTAGGGTAGGCTCGAGCCCCTCGGTAAGGATGGATAGGTATGAGCTGTTGATGATGAATCCAATAGCAGTCAACAAAGAAAACATCGTGAGGAAACCTTGCACACACCTGTGAAGAAAGAATTTCTTTACACGCTGTGTGTGAAGTCGACCAACCCGCACTTGACCAGCATGGTTGGCTAAGGCCTAATCTAAAAAGTTTAGGGTAGGCTCGAGCCCCTCGGTAAGGATGGATAGGTATGAGCTGTTGATGATGAATCCAATAGCAGTCAACAAAGAAAACATCGTGAGGAAACCTTGCACACACCTGTGAAGAAAGAATTTCTTTACACGCTGTGTGTGAAGTCGACCAACCCGCACTTGACCAGCATGGTTGGCTAAGGCCTAATCTAAAAAGTTTAGGGTAGGCTCGAGCCCTTCGGTAAGGATGGATAGGTATGAGCTGTTGATGATGAATCCAATAGCAGTCAACACAATAATTTTTAAAATACCTATTTTCAATTTCATAATCTGCAATTCAATAATTTCTATGTATTTATATTAATTTTAAAATTAAAACAGTAATAATTTTATTCTTGTACATTTTCGGTCACAAATCGGCATTGTCCTTTATTGATATTTAATATGTATATGTAAAAATGAAATTAAAAAAATATTTACACAAGCTGATATTATTTATAAACTTAATACTGATCATTAATACTAGTACTCAAACGGTTCTCCTGTGGTAGAATGGTCAACAACGGTTGTTTGATTTTTAAAAGGAAATTATACCTAAATAAATAAAAAAAAACATATTAGTAAAAAGAAACAAAAAGTAATAAAAAAAACTTCGATTTAAGGGTATTAAAATCGCATTTTCAATCTTAACTTAAATCTTTTTCTTCTGAAAAAACAAATTAATAAAAAAGTAATATATTTTTTTTTATTATAAATAAATTTAATAAAAAACAAAAACCGGCCAAGTCCGAGTCCGGCGAGTCGGACTCGCGCACCGAGGGTTCCGTACAAACCTGTAGGTATATAAGTAAAAATTCACCCATAATTATATTTTTATTATTATGGTGTTATTGACGACTAATGACGACACGGTTAGCGCAGAGGTCGAGTGATCCTACTGCGCAACGGGTCGCATATTTTGTATGGCCTACAGAAATTTGTTCCGGTCTGGGCGTCTGTGCATGTGATATTCTGTTTGTCACTGCACCCAGGACACAGGAGAAAATCCTGGTGTCGGGCGACGTGTTTTTAAAAAAACCGGCCAATCGCGAGTCGGACTCGCCCATGAAGGGTTCCGTAAGATTTATGACATATTAAAAAACTACTTACTAGATCTCATTCAAACCAATTTTCGGTGGAAGTTTGCATGGTAATGTACATCATATTTTTTTTTTAGTTTTATCATTCTCTTATTTTAGAAGTTACAGGGGGGGGGGGGGCAGGGGACACACACATTTCACCACTTTGGACGTGGCTCTCGCGCAAACTATTCAGTTTAGAAAAAAATGATATTAAAAACCTCAATATGATTTTTGAAAACCTATCCATAGATACACCATACGTATGGGTTTGATGAAAAAAAAATTTGAGTTTCAGTTCTATGTATGGGGAACCCCCAAAATTTATTGCTTTTTTCTATTTTTGTGTGAAAATCTTACCGCGGTTCACAGAATACATCTACTTACCAAGTTTCAACAGTGTAGTTCTTATAGTTTCGGAGAAAAGTGGCTGTGACATACGGACGGACAGACAGACATGACGAATCTATAAGGGTTCCGTTTTTTGCCATTTGGCTACGGAACACTTTGAACAAACTCATAAATGGGATACTCACGATATCTCCACCGATATCCGAAGAGTGTGCGACACAATAGGAAACCAAATTTGTAGAGGCCCTTAGCAAGTCCACAGATTGTTGTGTTCCGACAGTTAGAGGTAAGATAGCCAGTTCCTCAGTTGTTGAGGAGTCCAGACGAAGCACATTCGGCCTTATCGTCACTTACCATCAGGTGAGATGAAGGCCAAGAGTTTCCCTGTCGTATGTAAAAAAACAGAAATACTATTGCAATAGGTATAACAATTTTGATGAAGAACTAGAACACACAATTACTACTAGACTACTACAATTAAAGTTACCTTAAAAATGGAAGGAATTAAGACTATTAACTAAAAACGAAACAATTGCATTGTTGGATCTTAGAAAACAGCTTTATAAACGAGAGAGAACAAAAAAAGAGAGAACAAAAACTAGTCACGAAATTAAGTAAATCAATAAACCGATAGATAACAAAGGCTAAACAATCTTTAATAATTGCAAAAACACGTAAAGAAGACTGGTGCTATCAAAAAGCATTCAAAGAATCGAGAAACAAATCAGGTATGGACTGCAAACTTAAAGGATAAGATCAGGAGCATGCTCTCGAATCACCCAGATATAATAAAAGAAGCTACATACTTTTACACTGTTAGAGTTCCATTCCTATGAAAATACGCAAAATAATAAAGAAAATGTACCAGAGATGTTAGACATAAAAACAGCACCAAATGTATTACAATGTAAATAGAATATATAATATCTACTCAAAAAAACGATAAAACACAACGAACTACTGAAGCTCTAACACTCTCATTAATAAAGCCTCTACAAAGTTACCTAGTTGATGATGTAATAGAAAAGGAAACAACACCCGATCAGTGGTCAAAGTCCACAATAGTCCTGTTACACAAAAGGCCGGTAGAAATAATCTAGGAAACTACCGGCCTATAAATCTGATTTTAAATATCTAGAAAATCTTCGCAAAGATAATACCTACTAAACAGAATCACAAGAACACTTGTCGAACGTCAACTCCCAGAACCTGCTAGGGTTGCGCAAAAACTACTCTACCATAGACGAACATGCATGTAGTCACACAAATAATAAAAAAGCAAACGAATACAATCAGCGAGTATACTTCTGAAAATGTATTTTTAATGTAAATTTCAAATATGTAATGATATTGTTACGTTTGCGGGGTGGGTGTTCTATAGAAAACAGTGAAACACCGACAATTTAGAGATTAAGATTAATAAACCACTTTACAATCACTATACTAAGCACTGAACTATGTACACAGAACACTTCACATAAAACGCTTCCAAGTCGCAGATGAGCGCTTCAAGTCGCTTGTATCGCTTGATCCGCTCGGTTTGCTTTCTTGAAAAGATTTGTCTGTCCGCATTTGCCCTCGCGCTTATATGTATAGTAGGACCGGCAAACATTCGAGGCATTCGAGAATGGTCGATTCTCGCTCGACTATCCGTACCCGATCGATTGTTTGTCTTTACTTCTGGAAAGTTCCGTACGCCAGATTATGTTCTCTGTCTCTGTCGGCATGTCCTATCTCTGTCAGCCGACACGTCTAGAAGTTTCTAGCTAGATGCATTTCGATCTATCTTTTAGGTATACCTATCTGGGAGGTGCTCACTATTATTATCCGTTTCTTATGAATGAATGAATAATTATTTATCTTATTGTGCTATCTCACTCACTCCTATTGAAAATTTTGTCATATATCGAAGTGTGCTTCAAACGCCTGAAAACGGGTTTTCAGGTTATGGTGCGGTTCGATAGAGGACGGACTGAAAACATGTTTCAGGCGCCTGAAAACAACGGCAACTTGGGTAAAATTTCGATATTCTAGTATGTGATTGAGCACCGCCTGAAATGGGCCGAACCACGTTTTCAGGCTGCTGAATACGCTTCTAAGGCCAAGAAAACTACGCCGGAAGTTTCTTATACCATCGGCGTAACACAATGTTTTTGTTTGTTAGATATTATTTACAGCATGTACCATGTTGAAAATATTTCGTGTGTTTATTAATAATATGGCAATAGAATAGAGGCTATTTTATTTTATTTAATGGTTATCTAAGTGTTATATGAGAAAATTTTGAAAACTGCATCACTATCTGTCCAGTCGTTTCGGAGATCTTTCCGGACAAAGAAATAAACAAAAACACTATTTCATCGTGTTCTGCTTTTGATTTCAGGGCGTTCTGTAATTTTGTTAGTTGTTTCGCAATAAAAGTGTATTTTTTTTACAATTTACTTTTTTGAAAATGTATTAAGTACTTACCTATCTTAATTTTACTACTATAAAGATCAAAATAAAACCTCAAAAAACATACTTAACTAAAGGCCTAAAAACTTCTTGCCGTCACAAAAGATTTCTAAAATTAATAGTCTCTAACACTACAAGCTTAAATTTTAAAAACTATTATAAACAATATTGCAAGATATTAAAAAAAGCGGTAAACAATTGTAAAAAAAATATGTAACAAACGAAAATTTGAAAAATCTCAAAATAAAATTAAATGTATATGGCAAATAATCAACAAAGAGACTAACAAGTCAACATACAAAACTAAAAATATACAGTTAAAAAGCTCACACAATCACATAATACACGACCCCAACATAGTTTCCAATATGTTTAATTCTTTCTTCGCGTCGGTTGGGAATGCACGTGTAAACAACCATAGCTCCAATCTGACGCATGAAAGTACGATGATAGAAAATTCTTTCTTTCTATCGCCTGTTGATTATAAAGAAGTCAGCAATATAATAAAAAACCTTAAAAATAAAACCTCCTTTGGCGTCGATGAAATTCCTCCTTTGCTGATAAAACAATGTTCCGACATTTTAACGACTCCATATACTCAGTTAATAAACCAATCGTTTTCCCAGGGTGTTTTTCCAGACGCCTTAAAAATATCATTAATCAAACCGGTTCATAAAAAAGGCGATACTTCCAATATTAATAATTACAGACCGATAGCTATGTTGACAACGTCATCGAAAATATTTGAATCTGCCATGATCAAACGCTTGTTTACCTTCTACGAAAAATTTAAAATATTAGATGAAAATCAATGTGGTTTTAGAAAAAACCACTCTACTTCTTTAGCCATCTACAAATATCTGACAGGCATTTTACAAGCAATTAACAGCAAGAAAATTGCAGTGGGACTCTTACTAGATTTGAGCAAAGCGTATGATAGAGTTTGTTTTGCTACCCTACTGAATAAACTATTCCGGACAGGGATAAGGGGAGTAGCACATAGTTGGTTTAAATCTTACCTTGAACACAGATTTCAACACGTAAAAATTAAATACACAGATCTAGAAACGGGTAAAATAACCCATACCAGATCAAATAGAATACCAGTGTACGGCTCAATCCCCCAAGGTAGTGTCTTGAGTAGCATATTATTTCTCATTTATATAAACGACCTCCCGAAGATATTAGACGATCAAAGTATACTTTTTGCTGACGACATTTCTATCTTGATCCCATGCTCTTCAATTTTTGATTTAAAACCTAAACTTAACAATACATTCAACAAAATCTCTAATTGGCTAGAATCTCACAACCTACAACTTAACCTGAAAAAGACCAAAATTATACAATTTAAACCCTACTAAAAGGCTCCTTTGGAGATATCGTATAGTTACAACAACACAGAATTAGAAACCGTGAGAACAGCTACTTTATTGGGGGTTCAATTAGACACACATTTGGATTGGAAGCAACACATACAAAAATTACTAAAAAAACTATCATCTTTTATATATGCTCTGTACCAATTAAAACGGACCACTGATTTTAAAACTGCACTTACAGCCTACTATGCATATGCATACTCAATACTATCATATGGTATTGTACTATGGGGAAACTCGTCGGATATAGATAAATTATTTGTTATGCAGAAGAAATGTGTACGAATACTTGTCAACATTGATCAATTAGAATCTTGTAGACCTCACTTTAGAAAACATAATATAATGACTCTAGTGTCTATTTATATTCTGGAATCATGTAAATTCATTAAAAAACACCCTAATCTCTATACATCCTTACCAAATAATAGAAGAAATAACAGAAATTTAAATAAACTTAAAGTACCATTCTCAGATATGAAATTAGTTACATCAAGCCCCCATATCATAACAATCAAAATATATAACCATATTCCAAATTATATTAAGAACTTAGCTACACCCACCCAATTTACAAAAAAATTAAAACAGTTTCTAATTGATAAATGTTACTATAGCCTAAATGAATTCTTTAATGACAACACGATGGAACATCACGATAAAACATGAATACGAATACCAATTTATTATTTTTGGCAACTGACATAATTTATTGTTAAAATTAATAAGTATCAATTTTTTCTTTGACATTTTATCTGCAATGAATTGTATTATGACATCATAACCCTGAATATTATTTTTTTATTTTTTTATTATGTTAAGAATTTTATTTGAATTTTATGTATTAATTTTATTTGACATTATATTATTTTAATTCTTTATATTTCAAGTATTAACCAATAGCTAATAAGTCGTGACATTGAATACTATTGTTATCTTATAAAATTGTTTATTAAATTCAATGCATGTCGCATGCACACAATATTGCAATGCCCTAGCAGGGTGTCATACTGAACTGTTATTTTTTAATTTGATTTTACCATAATGCTTTTAAATCAATTAGTCCTCCGCCTCCGAGTATATTTTTTAAGTTAACCTTTCTATTGCAGATTTTAGAGATTGTGTCTATTTAACGTTGTAATGTCAAAGTTATTTAAATCAGATAATTAAACGTCTATAGAGTCTGACACACGAAACATGAGCTTGGAAAAAAGCGGCAAATTCAAAAATTCTAGCTCTGGTAATACTGTCTACAGAAGGTAAAATACATTTTGATACTTGAAATATTCTATTTTTTTTATGTAGTAATTTAGAATGTTAAATTTGTGAAAGGATTGTCTTTTTTTCCTTGAATATAGTAGGAAAAAAAGGAGTTTATACTTTTTTAAAATTAAATATTAGGTAATGTTTAGTTTCAATGAACTTCCAACAATGAACCTTTTATAAGAAATCGCTGTATTTGGATTTCATGAATGTTAAAATTACTTAATATCTGTAATATTTCGACAGAAATTAAGAAAAAAATATTATGAAATTGCTTATTACAAAGTATCAAAATCACCATGTTGAACTAAACTACATGGGGACATTGTATCAGTGTTGCTACTTGAAAAAATGTCAGGTTCATGTTTCGTGTGTCAGACTCTACCCCGAAAAAGAATGTTATTATAGGGATAGCAAAAACATGTCTCCGGATATATTCTATATATACTGAAACATTTCTCAATTGCTGTGTGACATACATTTCGATTGAATAATTTCCAATAATTTCCAAATTTATACAAGTTAGTTTCTGTTCATGGCTCATAGTTTCAAAATATTTTTTTTCATTTAAATTGTTGTTTCCTGATTTTATTTATAGTAAGCATTCCATTTGGTGAAAGAATTTTTAAAATCGTACCAGTGGTTTCGGAAAGGGAATTTTATTCTCGAATTTCCGTTCCCACAGGAATTGCGTAAAATTCTTTCTTATTCCTTGTTCAGGCAATAAAAGGAACCTACCATCCAAATTTCATCACTCTAGGTCCAGCCGTTTTGGCTCTGCGTTGATGAGTCAGTCAGTGTGTCCGGTTCCGGTTCTCTACATACATATATTATTATAATAGTAGGGATAGATATATTGGTATGACAATTTCAGGACAGCTGGAGTCACCCGCCGTTCAACGGGCATATAGATGAGGATGGGAAAATATTCGCCCGGGGCTCCCAGGACATGAAGTGCGTTGGTATTCAATACTTAGAAGCAATCAAGATGCTGAAGGAAGCTGGCGTGAGTTTGAAAAGAACAATCCACGTATCTTTTATGCCAGGTGCGTTAGGACGGGTGTATGTTAGTATTTTTATGTGAATCTCCCGTCTTAGGGCGTAATTAATTAATACTCTATTTGTACTTTCTGTTATGCGTTTATTAATGGAGACCGATTACAGAACACCGCAACCATTGATTTACTACCAAACGTAGATAACGCATGAACGATCGAAAAGTGGGCCGGTGAAGAACTGCTCAATCGCGACTCGTGCAGTTCTTTTCCATAGTGAGTGATTAGCTGTCGGCACGTAAACATGCCGAAGTGCGCGGTACTTTCTATATGGTAATTTTCATTCGGGCGTGCATATTCAAGAATATATCAGCGAGTACAAATGTATAGTCGATTAGGTGACAGATTTCAAGCGCGTTTTTGTATGAAGCGCTCTATCTACGTTTAGTAGTATATCAATGACCGCAACACCAAGATGATATCCGTGCCATCATTATACCAAATTGACAGTTGTTTTTTTAACCGACTTCGAAAAAGGAGAAGGTTCTGTGTTCGACTACATCTATTTTCTTTTTTTATGTATGTTCACTGATGATTACTCTGTCATTTGTGGGCCGATTTTCATAAATATTTTTGTAATCAAAAGAGTATACACTCCCGAGGTGGTCACATTGTCACCATGTCATGATCTGATGATGGAATCCAAGCTTTTATATTTTCAATAGCTTTGTCGGCGAACTACGTTTCGCCATATATTTTTTCCCGTTTTTGCTACATTTTTCATTGATGCTCAGCTCCTATAAGTCATAGCGTGATGTTATATAGCCTAAAGCCTTCCTCGATAAATGGACTATCCAACACAAAACGAATTTTTGAATTTGAATCAGTAGTTCCTGAGATTAGCGCGTTCAGCTTTATAATATTAGTATAGATTAAAAAATTTATCATTTATTTTCTTCTTTTTAGGGCATTAAAATAAAAGCTTATTTTTGAAAATCTTTCTTTACTATTAAGTAATTTATTATATTATTCGATATGTTTGAAAATATTTATCGAATATATGTGCTAATTTTTTTATTACTTTAATTTAATGGTTGATAAATATATTCAACAACACTACTGCCGACCCGCCAGCGTCATGCAAAACGATCCAATAGCTCCATTTCAGGCAGACACCTAAGCCCAGCAGGAGGTGTTTTATGGTTGAGTGAGATAATGAGTTACCTTTTTTGATATCTTAGACGAAGAGATCGGCGGACACGATGGGATGGAAAAATTCGTTCTTACTGAAGATTTTAAGAAGTTAAATGTGGGTTTTGCCTTAGACGAGGGTATGGCTAGCCCAAATGAAGAATTTGTCATATTTTACACTGAAAAAAATCTGATCTTATCAAGACCATTTAGAACTTGATTAAAAACATTTGTCGATATTTATAAAAAATATGTACAGATTAACAAAGTAAATATGTTTCTATTCACTAAGCTGCTGGATGTTGTACGGTACTTTGTTTAAATTATCAAAAGAATTGATTAAATTAACGATATATTTGATTAAAAATTTCGCTATCAATGTAATGTTTAGACCTTACAAGTGATGCATTAAAGTAATAAAATAATTGTAGAAGTTATCAAGTACTGAATAGAAACAATCAAAACGATGTGATCATATTAAACATTTAGCTTGATTGATATAGTCATGAAATTTGTTAGATCAATAAATCAATGTGATCAATGTAAACATTTAGCTTGATTGATATAATCATTAAATTTGTTAAATTAATAAAACAATGTGATCAATGTAAACATTTAGCTTGATTGATATAATTATGAAATTTGTTACATTAATAAAACTATTTGATTTGGCACCATTTTATTGATATTAACGACACTGGGTGCAAGCCCTTTTGTGATTGGTTAGCTACATTAAATAAGCAGTGTTGCCACCTTGGTTTTTAAAAACTGCCAAACATAAATGTCGCAAGATAGATGTATCTTGTGAAGTATGACTATTTGTATAACAATTGAAACTAGTATTTATTAAATTCAAATAACAAATAACTTTTATTTCGATTACGCAAAACTTTTGTTGGGCTGCTGCCTGTACCTTTATTACTCACTGATAAACCAAATATACAAAATTAAATGACAAAAAAATAAAATAGTTTGACGTTTAGTGGGTTGAAAATTGTTGTACATTACATTTTCTTAATTTTTTTATTAATGTATCATAATAAACACGATGTATACCAAATTCGAATTATTAGTACTAAAAGAAAACCACAATGGTTTGTAGGTAGGTACAATGCTAAAGGCTTACAATTCACATCCTAAAAAAGAACAGCAAACAGGTACAATTTTGTTAGTAGGTATACTTTGTAGGTATATGTTTATCCTGGAATGAAAGAATTCCTTAAGCTTATAATTAATAGGTATATTATTTCTGCAGATACTTTGACTAAATTGGAACGTGGCAAATTAATTAGACGAGCGATTATGTAAGGCCTCTGGCCATACATATTGTTGGCGCGTGCTGTGTGGAGCCAGTTTGTAACATACTCGTATTTGTCACTAAAACGACTTATAAAACTAATCAAAAATTCAGACAAAAACGTAATAAATACTTATATTCAAGCCTGCCTGCCGTCAGTGGCGCTGTGGCCTCGGCACTAGACTGTGACCCGAGTAGAATCGGGAGGCCTGCGATCGATCCTGCCATGTACCAATGTGTTTTTCGTTTTACGAATTTCATATGTACATTTGTATCTGACGCTCCTACGGAGAAGGAAAACATCGTGAGGAAATCTGTATACACCTGCGAAGTAATTCAAAAGTTTTTGTAAAGTCAACCAATCCCCACTGAGGCAGCGTGGTTTGACTAAGGCTTAGTCGCCCTAACATAACTAGTTAGGGTAGGCTCGTGCCCCTCGGTGGGGACGTATATGAGCTGTGATGATGAAGCCTGTCTGTGTCTTGTCTATATTTAAGTGGACTTAAGTATCTGATAGGACCTGTCAAAAACGCATTCTCTCGGTGGTCATAACTTACGAGTGAACAAAATTATTACCTTTATTTTTTGTTATTTATTTCCAAATAAACTGTGAATTTCAAAAATATTTTATTGAGCTCCTTCTATTCCCTTAGGGTGATCCCTGTCCTAACTTGGTGATGATGGGGCATAAAATAATTAACAACTGAAAGTGTAAGCAATATTTTTATGATTTTGTACATGTTCAATCAAATATTTGTGTTGTTTTGGTGTTCCAAATTCAAATTAATTCTCGAAATTTAGTACAACATTCTCTCCCTGTTTTGTAAAGGCCTAAAATGACTAACTTTAAATTTGAGTTTACTTGAGTTAAGTTGAGTTTACTTGACACAGAATATATCATTTTTGAGCAGGTTGTACGAAATAATGGATTTTACTCTAAGATGGGACCACCTCGGTTCGGGAGTAGGTATATGGGTTACAGAAGCCGGCAAACATCTTGAAAGATTGAAGAAGAAACAACACAAATTTCTGGTCTCCTTGGCGGTGAGGGAGGTGGCCCGTGGGGCGCACCACTTCAACCGCGCTATTGGTTGACTAGTCGACCCTTGCCCCATGCACTGTGTCTACGTGCGCAAGATTTACGTCACCATGCCGAAAATATTCAAGATGTTTGCCGGCATCTGTGCTAATAAGAGCTCTTAAAACCTGTCTTGTTCAAACGAGATACCAACGAGACAGCGCTTAATAATATAATTTAATATAAAGCGCTATCTCCTGCACTCATAGGAACAAGGCAGGTTTTTAAAGTCATGATAACCTCCTATATCCTTCCAAACAATAAAAATAATTAACCTAATCGACCCCAATTGACGGAAATATAGTTGCACAAACCATAAAAAATATGAATACAGACGAACAATAAATCGTCTCTTAAAATCGAATAAAAACTGTGTAACATTACATTAGGGTAAATAATAAAAGTCGTAATAAGTACTTTTATTCAAATACATAATTCAATTCTATTCTTTGTGTAGTAGCGCTGTCCATGGGATTCTGCCAACATCAAGTATACCTACTGCTTAGTTTGAAATGTACATAATTAAATATTTTAAATATTGAACACAATGATGTTGATTCTACCTAAAAATTACTGTCGTTTTACAATAATGTGGCAACACTTCGTGACGGAGAGCGGGCGCTGTGGCGGGGCGCTGCCGCTGGCGAGCGATCGACAGACGAGACGGTTGGCAATTTGACATTTTTAGATGTTCTGTGTTTAATGAAGTTGGAGATCTTCTCACGGCATGGGGAATACCAGACCTCATTCCAACATTTGCGAGTAAGTAGAAATTAAAATTCTTCCTTAAGTACGAGTTCCTACCGGCTTCAAACCTGTTTTCGTGGGTAGCAAACAGTTGTAGTGTTCCCAAACTGTTCGATAAAGCTATGACTGTCGATAGCAGAGGCAGCTGCTGATGGAGCTAGCTAACGTTGCCGCGCTTTTCAATACACCTATGTTTTGTATGTCTGCTCTGAGATATTGTTAAATTACTTGCAGACATCTTTTCTAGGACCAATTTTTAGGCTACCAAATCGCTTGTGTGTCTTATCTACATGAGATTTGATAACAGGCACCTCTTGTTTCAGGAAATGGAATAACTATACAGTCACTATCAGCGTTGTATGTGGATGAAATTAAGGAACTAATAACACTAGTTGGGCCTCGAGCTCTTTTTATCAGGAGTTGGAAGGTGTGGTTAAAAACTATAACGGATGAAAATGCTGTTATTTGTCGAAACATAGAGGATATGAACATTTTAAGTTGTAATATTTCTCTGAGTGTAAGTATCTTTATATTTTACGTCATTTTTGCGTACATACACTCTTTTTGATTAGATTAATACATTAATCTATAGTATACCAGTTTACCTAAGAAAAGCTGAAAAAATCCTATCTCTTTATTATCTATGTCCATAAATCAATATTTTTGGTGAATGACTACCTACTCGGAAATCCTAGGAGTCCGGGTGAAATTCGCTTTCATCTTGGGCCTTATCATCACCTACCATCAGCTGAGATAAAATATTGGAGCTGTTTGTGTAAACTGCATATTTTATGTTATCAATAACTAGATTTAAATTTACACATGAACTCTGAATCGAGACACCTTAGTTTTTTTTTTCAAGTAATTGAATACATGTTTAATTTTTGATTATTCTATTATTTATATTTTTGGTATATGTTTTGTACGCCCTTCTTATGTTCCTTGTGATTATCATGATAACAGCTCATATATGAGGAGCTCAAGCCTACCTTAACTTAGAGTGTTAAGGTATTAGTCATCCACGCTGGCCCAGTAATAGCTAGCTAGCTTTGTGATTTGGCTTCAATTGAAACCCTGTAAAAATAAGGACCCTCCGTCCCAAACATGTGAATATTTTGGGCTGACTGGGTAAAATAGTATTACTGTTTCAGGAGCTTCAGAATATAAGTATTTTACAAGAACAAGAAACACAAACCGCAACCACACCTGAAAAAAATCCAACAAACTGGAAAAAGTCTCGCCAAACAAAAACGACACTGAGAATGTTAGTATACATTCTATATTATTTAATTTAATGATTTCTACCTGCTATTTATGACACTTTAATATACAAAGTATCTCATATCTCCCCCTAAAAATTATAATATTCAATTTTATTTAAACTATCAAAAGTGCCAACCTAAAACTGTTGTAAATTTGAATTTTCATAAATTTTGATGTGACAAGTTATTAAGGTCGACACTTTCTTGATTTTCAATGGAGGGTGTCCGTAAGTACTTATTATATTTACTAAGATGCAAATTGTCTTGAATTGTTATTTTGTTTTGTTACATTTAAAATAGGATGCAAATTGTCTAGAATTGTTTTGTTGATTTTATCGAAGAATAAATATGATTATTTTTTGAAATAAAAGGTATCTTATTTACAATTTAAATGTTTAGTCCAGATTAGTATTGTAATTAACTTTTTGTAGTCTTACAGACGCATTGCTTGCAGCACACTTATCGATATGATTTATTTTGATCGTACATACCTATCTACCAAAATACCAAAACATTTGACAAAACCAACCTTAGCTCAAGACCTTAATGTGCAGGTACTATCATTAGTTAGCAGAGAGCAACAAATGGATGTTCATCTTGTATCTTGAGATAAGTCTGATTTTTGTCAAATGTTTAGGTATATTGATAGGTTTGAATACTCTCGTAATTTTGATGCTGACTATAGCTATATTCAGATTTCAACCAAGTTATCTATTTGGACTAAACATAACACCTAGTAAATCCCAACATATACTCCTAATAAATTTGATAAAGGATTTATTTGATCCATACAAGTTAAATAGTAACATTAATCTACCATCATAATAGAAGCAACCCGGGACAAATAGCTAAGTGATAGATCTTAACAAGATCTTTTTTTATTTAATCAAGTGGCATATTTTATTTGAACCTTAAACATTGTTGTTTTTACAATATCTTTGGTAAATTAATCAATTTCGATAATTAGAATGAACATGTCGTTTATGAAATCAATCATTTTCACAGTTAAACACATAAAGTAACACAATAAAACAAATCATTTACTTTCATCAAATTAATAAAGATAGTGATTACTTTTAACAACGTCGATATCAACGCTAACAAGTTGAACATTGTTAATATAACTAAATATTTGATCACTTCAATAAAGTGGTTTGTTGAAAAAATCATATTTCTTGATTATTTTTTTATCAAATTGGCATGATAGCAACCATCGATTCACTTTATGCGAACGTATATAAACAAGTTCATTAATGAAATTCATCACAATTTTGATAACATTTATCACATTTTTTTTTCAGTGTACGGAGAAAGAAGCATTTGGCGTAAGTATAACGTTATTTATAGCATTGCATTCCATCAAATTTTGGTTTTACCTATCAAACTATTCATTCTGCTAATGACGGTAATAGAAAATTATAAAGAACTTCACAAACTAATAAGTGAACTGAAAATTAGCGTTAGAAACATCGGGCAACATTATTAAAATAAACCTAAAATATACACTTCTTAATTTCGAAAAGTTGTTTCATTTTCATGATTAGATAGAAATATATTGTTCAAAATATATAAGACGCTATATGTAAAGCTGCGTATAAATTACGCGCGGCAGCCGCACGTGCTTATGTTTAGCAATGTGTAGAGTATTATATTATCTGTGGTGTAGGTAAACTCCTGAGTGAGTGATAAACCAATATTTTACAAAAAGATTAAAACCGGCTTCAAAAGCCCCAAAAGTCAACAATAATAGATATTACATTTCTATATTCAATTTGGTGGGGTGGGAAACCCTGTTATTTTGCTATCTCTTAATTACTATAGGCACAGATAACATAATACTAGTAAGGTAAGCAAAGTAACTCAGTCCCACAAATAATCGCTCTTTTGTTCAATCGCACGGGGTCGAGAGTTATTTTTTTATCCACTTATTATATCTACATATATGCTTGGCAAATTATTTAACAAATCGTTAATCAATCAAACATTCAAAAAACCAAACATTCTTCTTCGTTTTAGTTGCTGAGATACTGAAGCTCAAAAGAATGAAAGACCGAAACTATGTTCTTTTCATTTCTGAGTTTTATTTAACAGTGAAATAAAAGGGATGCCGCTTCGTACCACTAAATATGAAATAATGTTTCTGATTCCCTAGAGATGCACTGAGTGAAACCACAGAATGAATGATAGTACTAAAGTAGTGAAACGATGAAATCTCCAGAGTGCGCGGCCCGCGAGCTAATGTTCGAGGGTTTGCCGCGCATTATTATTTACTAGCTGTGCCCGCGAACTACGTTTCGCCATACTATTTTTTCCCGTTTTTGAAACTATTTTCATTGATACTCAACTCCTATTCAACGTAGCGTGATCTTATATAGCCTAAAGCCTTCCTCGATAAATGGACTATCCACAACAAAAATATTTTTTCAATTTGAATCAGTAGTTCCTGAGATTAGCGCGTTCAAGCAAACAAACAAACAAACTCTTCAGCTTTATAATATTAGTATAGATATGTAGCATTATAAACGTATTATTTATCCGATTTTCTACGAGTATTATATTTAAGACTGTACAATATACCATTATGTGATGTTACTCATGTGAGTTATTCATTTAGAAATTCACGTGCATTGTCCGGGGCAGCCAGGGCATGGATCGTTGCTTCTTCCCAATACAGCCGGCGAAAAAGTATGTACAAACATTTTTACACATGTAATTGTATTCTTGGCTAGGTAGGCTAGGGAACTGTTTTTTGATTATATTTTTATAGAAATATCTTAGCAAGTAACAAATCTTAAAATCTAGAGAAAATCAAATGGTGTGCCATATCAATTTGTGTGCTAAAACTTTTACGCAACCAATCCCTTTGCAATCACAAGTCTACGTAAGGCCAAAATAGTCTGACACTTGTTGGGTACCACGAGAATAAAAAATAACATCTACATTAAGTATAGCATAAGCTGTACTAATGCTGGAATCCGATCACCTATGCATCGCATGCTTGATAATTATAACAAAAAATTCAATAAATTAGATATCTTTGCATGTGGCGCTAATTTATATAAGAAGCATATAATTAACATATTATTGTCAAATAATTACAATAATTAAAGTTAAAGTTAAATCTTAGTTCTAGTTCTTATCATGTACCTACATACACATAACAGAAACACTTTAGATATAAGCATAGATGTATGCACTATTTTATTAATTTAAGTTAAATACTGACACAACACTTATGTTGTAGTCATACACACGCACATACAAACGAGCACGCACGCACATGCGCACACAAACACACACCCACCCGCACACACACACACACACGCACTCACTTCACTCGAGAACACACATTCACTCGTACTCATAGTAAAATTGTATCTCATTAACTAGAATATAAAAAATAAATATAGTGATAGATGTAAGTACCTACCTACATGTATAATATTAGATTACCTACTTCAAAGCTGTACAGGTTTCATAGTATACCTTTTTGAAAATTACGAAGTGACCATCAATGCTGGGTTTACAATAACTATGTTTATATAAATTTTATGTGTATGTATGATTAATTGTAAGCCTGTTCGTGGTTCAAATAAATGGAAAAAAATTAAAAAAAAAATAAGGAGATCGTTTTATGTGTCTTTCAGCTGCGCTACGTCATTGACAAGTTCATGGACTTGAGACAGCAACAGAAGACGATACTAGAGAGTGATCCAAAACTGACCATCGGAGACGTAACAACGATTAATTTGACCCAGATCTATGTAAGTCACAATATTATTATTTAGGAACAATATATACCTACCCTAGTGAGCGAGAAATCTTACACTTTGTTTTTTTTGTTTTGTTGCTTGGTAGTCACATTGCGATCGTGCTAAATGCATTCCAACTACAATTTTACAGCCGGAGTGCTGTTGAGATCCAGTAGGTCTATTTAAGGACTTACGGCCGATTGCTACTGGTTTACATCATTTGCGTTCATTGTACCAAACCTTATGTTTATTGTGTTTTCGTAAAAAGCGATAAATTTGAATTTGAAAAGGTGCAACCGGTGGGTTTATTGACTCTGACCCGGCCACACGTTACATTGGCTTAGTAGCTATAGTACCTATGTGTACGTTGGATCAATGTTATATAAGTACTATAATACTTCATAATGTAGTCAAATTACCTCATATTCACTAACAAAGATCAAAACGTTTCCATACAAAACGATAGCATCTTTTTTTTCTGACGATCTTTATATAAACTTCATTTTTCACATTCCACAGGCATTCTTCTACATGCAAGAGCTCAATGAGATATAGTTTGTTTCTTTGACCACTCCATTCTTCCTCTTCTTCTCTTCCCCCCGTAAAATAATACGGTCCGTCCGGTAAAAGTTTAAAACTTTATCCAACAAGCATGGATAGAGTTTAAAACATGTTTTAAATTAGTATAATACATAAATTTCAGTGAAATAAACAAAACTTGTTAAAAACATGATTGCTTTTTGTAAGTGTGAACGCTGTCAATGTATCAGACTAGTTTGAATATGTCATAGATCTAAGTGTAAACGCAGATGTGGTTTATACCTACTTGTTTACGCCCGAACCCAATATGTGATCCTGATCCATTTTTTCCGGATTGAGATTGCAAACTCGATCCAAAAGTACCATTTTGCGTCTCTATATCCAATCGATGGATTGCATTTGTAATATCGGAAAGTCAACCATCCATGAGAGGTCCGATCAGTGTTTTTGGATGGACCTCTGCTCGAAAATGACGTTTGACGTGTCCCAATAATCAATCTTTGAATAAAAAGGATTGATTGCTACGTCTACACAATCTTTTGTGGCGATCTTCATATTTTTATGGTTTACTTGTCAAAATTTGGATTGATTTACATGTTTTGAAAATAAATTGTTGTATTTTTGTCAGAAATGGCAATGGCAAAGGCGATATTTTTGGAAGATGTGATAGGTAGTGATTTGGAGTTATGCCGAAACAATATCTGATTTCGATACGTGATTGCAGTGATGATGATGAAGTGTTACAACAACAACGTCGCAATTAACACCAAATATCAACAATAGTAATAAATAACTAAGAATTTACTTGTTGGTTCCGGCTGAACAAAACTGTCGTAAATTACTTTTAACGAAAATAATGCCAGACATAAAAGAAACAGACTAGAATACCTTTTGCCGCGCTATATATGATGTGAATGTGTTTGAAATATATAATAAAGAGCTGTGCCGGCGAACTACGTTTCGCCATAATAATCACCTAGGTGTATAAAAAATAGTTTACGGCCTATTCTCAGACCTACCGAACATACTTACACAAAAAATTTCATAAAGATCGGTCAAGCTGTTTTGGAGGAGTTTGTTAACAAACACTGGGGCACGAAAATTTTATATATTAGAAGATAATAGCTTCAGCTTTGCCTCGCTGTCGGATTAAGTTTTTTATATTATTTTGTTCTTGTATAGATATTGTAAAAATCTTAAATATAAGATATTTTTTGAAATAAATGATGATAATAGTAATAAGTCATTTATTTTCCTCTTTACATTTCGTTACCTCAATAGTTTATACATTACATTAATTACTACATTACACTCATATAAAAATCTTCCTCTTCTTTTTAGTAATCATGGAGAAGCACCTCTTCTTTAATAATCTTCTTTAGTAATTTCTCACCCCAAATTTTATTTCTGTATAGGTATTTATTATACGACTATTCGTTGCTTTTATTTATTTATATTAGTTCAAATCACAAATTATACGTTCAAATCTAACCAACCACACCACAGCTAGCTAACAAACAAATAATGTCACTCGCGTGCTCGTGTCAGTTTTATACACTTTCCATTCCTATAAAAATAAGTAGTTTGCATAATATTGTATTTGATATATTATTATTTACAGAATAATTTCTAAGTGTTTTTAAACATTATTTTTATTGTTAGAAGCATAAGAAACATTATTTAAAAAGATTTATAGCTAGTTTGTTTTCATAAAACATACAGTAATAATATTGCACAATCTAATATTTTGCGTATAAAGAAACGGCCAAGAGGGAAAGGATCGCTGGCGGTCCGGTGTCAAAGGAATCCTAGGATTGCAATCTTTAGTTATTGGCACGCGGATTAGAGATCGATTGAGCGATACGCAATAATCCGAGATTGTTTTTAATCTTAAACTACGGATACAATATTGGGTTCGGCCGTTAGAGACTTGTTGGCAACACAGTATGAACGAAAGAATGTTTGAGACAGTTGCAATACATGTATAAAACAAATAATTATGTTTTGACAAGTATTCTACAAGTATTATATAAAACTAGTAAGTATTTTTATATATAGTTAGATCTCAACTCCGTGTTTTTGCAGGGAGGTATTCAATCAAACGTTGTTCCGGAAAAATTGACAGCTGTTTTTGACATAAGGTTGGCCGTTACTGTTGACCACGTGGAGTTTGAAAATATGGTGAGTACCTAGAACTTGTTTCACGAACGAAGTCCCACAGACGCGTTGCTTTACGTCAAAAAAGACCGCAACGGATTGTGCTAGCCTTTTCTAACCTGTGGCTGAATGCTGTATTCTATATATTTATTTTCGCGGGACTTCTTTCGTGAAACAGACTAGATTTAAATACACGTTATCGCCCAAAACAATATTTCAATAAGAATTGTACGTACTTGTATTGAACCTTAAATTCTAATTTCTAAGCGGTGTGCAACAAATAGCATTTTTGAATATGCCTAATCGAGCTATAATCGTCACTTCACAATCCTCTTAACATGTGTTAGTCTGCATGGGCGTACTAGGTGTGACCCAGGTTTAGGTCCGGGGCGGGGCGAGGTAGATTTTTTAGAGCAGCTTTCCTATGCGCTTTTACAGTTACACACGAAAACACCACAAAACATAAGGTATATATTTTCACCAACCTGTCCTCGATCATTGTTCATCTCAGCGAAATTTTTATGCGTCTACTGGCCGCTTTCACCAACCATAACTTAGCTTAGGAAGCCCCTAAGACGTATACTGTCACTTTTTCTCTTTAATGAAAAGAATGTGACAGCTTGACACCTAAGAGTACCCTAAGCTTAGATCGGCTCTAATGGCCATTTTCACCAACCTCTTCTTAGCTTAGGGGCCTCTTAGGTGGCATACTGTCACATTCTTTCCATTATAGACAAAAAGTGACAGCATACGTCTTAGGGGCTTCCTAAGCTAAGTAATGGTTGGTGTGAGGGTTGGTGAAATCGGCCAGACCCTAAGCTAAGTAGAGGTTGGTGAAAATTGCCTTAAGAGTACTGAACGACCTTTCAACTGTAGCTGTGGATGTGGAATAAGGCATTGTCAGTAGTAAAGTAACACAGGGCTGTTTTCAATTTCGGATAGAAAGATTCTACTTGTTGGATTAATGCTGTTACCTTCATACCTATATATTCGTTCGAAGTCCTGCTTAATTATCCAAAAAGTGCGTCGTTACAGCTTCAGGTGTGATCTCTTTTAATTTATAAAATTTGGATACTTCGTCCATATATTTTTCTTAATTCTAGCTAGCTAGCTAGCTGTAATTTTTATTATTTCAGCAGGATGTAACAAGGAACGAGCAAATGCTAGATGTGTCTACTACGGGTTGTAGTAGGTACTAGCAAATTTTATAAAGTCAATATGAATGTCTTTTGTCCAACTGCGGATATAATAACTGTGTACAATATGTACCTACGAGTATATGCAAAATCTCTGACACTTTCTCGCTGATAATTTACGAAGATGTGTCCGTCCGTCCATATTTCTGTTTCGTTACATATCTTGCATTGAAACTCTTTCGCCTGTGAATACAATGTTGCCGCATAGCCGTCGCTCCGGTTCCGCCGGCGCCGGCACCGGTAAGAGGCAAAGGCGATCGATACTTGAAAATTAGATTTTGGATAAAATCTAACCCAGATGCTTAATTTCAAATCAATATTGTGTTTAGAAGTAAATTATCAATTTTAATTCTATTTTATTTTATATTTTTGATGTGGAATTGATTCTACTCCCGATTCTCTATCTCAACAAACTTTCAGATTTTGCGCAATTTAATTAACACGTTGTATGGTGTATTATTGTGGGGATTGAATTTCCAGATCAAGCAATGGTTCAAAGAAGCCGGCGATGGCATCACCTACGAATTTGAACAGAGAAACCCATTTGTGGAATGCACTAAAATTGATAGCACAAACCCCTACTGGACTGCATTCAAAGGTGCCTGCGACGAAATGTACGTATGTAATACTAAAAATAATATAATTATTACAAATAAGTACGGGGGGGGGGGGGGGGTGTCAGCATCAAACCATAAATTCTTCATGTCAAATAAATAATACACCTTTGGCGTAGGTAAGGGAGGGGGGCTTGTGGTCCGGACACACCCCACTGACAAGTCATCGTATGGAAGTACCGATGATAAGATTGTAGGAATTGATTTCTAAGCGAAAAAGGCTTCATTTTTTTAATGTTATTTTATATTTCAATACCAATTTAGTTAGAAGTTGCAAGGAACTTACCAATAATTTAGATGTGCTTAGTCAAATTGTCTGTTACCCACCAAACCTAGGTACTCTGATTAATCATTTTTCACTATTTATAATAGGAAAAGCTACCTTACACTAGGCAAAGTCATCAATCTGGACACCTCCAATAGAATAGTCATACCTTTTTTTGGGAGGGGGGAAAATGCAATTCCACGTGGTCGAGCCAAACCACGAGGATATGTGGGACTCCCCAGACCGTACTCGGCCCAGGCCTACCCATTAAAACCCCCCTAGCAGCTCCTCCGTCCGTCACAAGACAGGGGGAAGGAGAGTACAGGTTGCCTAATAGGGTGGTACTGCCGGTAATTGAGGCACGGTAGTTCAGTGATCTGCCTCGTCAGACTCCTCAGGTCAAGTTGTTACGGTTAGCTGCGATCGTAGTCTGTCTTCAGACCTTTCGAAACTTAAATTCGATGGCAAAACTTGCGTGCGCGCTTTCATTCTTAATGTTGATGACTTTATAAAAGCAAGCAAGAGGTAGTGTTTCTTCTAAGAAAATGTTATCTTTTGTAACAGAAATATTTACGGGTGATGCATTACACTGGTTTCGCAGCATTCGGAACAAGATAGACTCATGGGATGATCTTTGTGTATATCTTAAATCTGATTTTAGCACCGTTTATGATTATCGCTTTCTAGCTGAGATCAGAGCACGTACGCAAAGTGAACGCGAAAATATAACAATTTATTTGTCGATCATGTCAGAAATGTTTGCTCAGCTTGACAAGCAGCTTTCTGAAGAGGATAAACTGGAGATTATACTTCACAATATCCGTCCTTGCTACGCTAATGTGCTGACATCTTGCCCAGACATTAAGGATAAAGATACCCTTCAATATCTATGTAAAAACATTGAAAATGTTCAGGCACGCTTGTCACAGTTTCGCGGGAGCCCCCTTAAGTTACAGCGGATACTCTTGCACCTGAATTTGCTTATTCTCAGTCTCAGTCTGGCAATAAAACAATAAAATCAACAAGTAATGATCACACCTATTTACAAAAACCAAATTATCCTAATTATAATAAAATCTATTCACAAAATACAAAGCAGAAGTTTTATAAATCTAACAGTTATTCTAATCTAGATAAAGGAAAATCACAATGGAATGCAGGAAACAACCCAAAACCTGTTCATGCTATTGGTACTAGATCTAAATTTTGTCCTCGCTGCCGGGTAGATACCCATGGACTAAGAAATTGCACAGCCGAACGTGTTATCGTTTGTTTCCGTTGTGGTCGTCCTGGTTTTCGTTTTTATGACTGTCCTGACTGTCAAAAGCCGTGTTGCTCCGAAGAAACAAAAAACCAGTAATGCAGAATTGCAGTTACACAACTATAAAAAGGAATGGCAAAATTGGGTGCCATTCATTAAAAAATTCTTTAGTATATATAAAGTAACTTCAATTCTGCAAGCTAAACCCAATAATGATATACGCACTTATGTTACAATTGATATTGTTAATGTTAATATTTGTGGATTACTAGCGCCGCAATATCAGTTTTTGATGACAAATTATATAAAGATTTCCTAAATATGGGCCTTGATTTACATACTGATGATAAACTTCATATTATCGCTGCTGGTGGTCAAACCCTTGGTAGCATTGGGTACATTGAGTTGCCGGTAACCTTCGAAGGCTCTTCCCACATCATCAAAGGATATGTAATTCCAGATATTGATACTCCACTCATACTCGGTATCGATTTCTGGCGTAAATTCAAGTTATGTTCCAAATATTTTGGCTCTATGAACATAACTCAATTTCCTGCAACAAGTTCCTGTAGAAATATTCATCATATATCCTATAAAGTAAGTACCTGTTTTGCTAGCCACGTTACCCTCTTGCGTCGCGTATTGAGCAAACTACAGGAATTTAACCTCACAATAAAAATTTCGAAAAGACACAATTTTTTAGAGACAGTGTAAAGTATTTGGGTTACGTTGTAGATTAAGAAGGGCTGCGTACCGACCCTGAGAAAGTAACAACCATCTTAAATGACCCTACTCCAGCATCTAAAAAAGAGGTAAAACGGTTTCTTGGCACTTCCTAGTACTTGCTAGTACCGAAGGTTCGTACCAAATTTTAGTATGATAGCTGGGCCGCTGAATAAACTTACTGCAAACAAAAAAGGTGCCCCGAATTTTTCTTGGACAATCGAAGCGAATATTGTTTTAGAAAAACTTTAAAAAATGCTAACTTCTACCCTGTTCGCTCTTGCCCGAATTTATAGCTTACCTTTCGAAGTGCATACGGATGCCAGTAATTATGGTATCGGAGCAATGCTTTGTCAAATTATTGACGACCAAGAGCATCCCATTACTTACATGAGCAAATCTCTTTCAGGTCCAGATAAAAATTATAGTATTACCGAAAGAGAGACGTTAGTTGTTCTCACGGCCCTTGAACATTGGCGTTGCTATCTTGACAACGATCAAACTTTTATTGTCTACACCGATCATTCTGCGCTTAAATTGTTTCTTTCCCTTAGTAACCCAACAGGTAGGCTCGATAGTGGGGCGTCAGATTATTGTCTTTTGATTTTATAATTAAACATCGCAATGGTGTAGACTATATAATTCCTGTTGCTCTGTCACGCGCCATACCCGTAAGCATCATAAATAGTTCAAACGCTTATTCTGCAACTAATGATGATTGGTATAAAACTAAATATAAAACTTGTTTACATTTTCCTTCTAGTTTGCCTAATTTTTGCATTAATAATAATATTTTATATAGACTTTCAAAGAAAAAGTGCCGTTCTACCTGGAAAGAAGTAGTCCCAAACGAGCTACGCCAACAAGTGATCTCAGCTAATCACTCTGAGCCTGACCTGCAGGCCAATTATGGATCTTTCATCGTATGACATGGTATAAATTTGAGAAAAAGAAGTCATGAAATGCTGCATTTCGTATTACCGATCTCCAATGATATCATCACCATGCCATAATTTCAATGATGTCATCATTAAATAATGAACAAATGATCAAAAATCTGACCGGAAATCGTATTTTTCGTTTTGCACTTTGATATCATATGATATCATTTGCAAAACCATGAGATCGGTAATAGGCCCTCTGAGGAGTCTGTCGAGGCGGATTAGGCAACTACCGTGCCTCAATTACCAGGAGACCTATTTTTGAATTACTTAGGCGATTTAGAAATCACCGCTGACTAAATAGTCAGCGATGACTTTGAGGTCACGAATTCCTAAACATCCTATTTTTGAAAGTCGAACGCAGAGCTGCCAACGCAAAAGTTACTCAACTAACTAATTTCAAGATGAAAAAAACTATATAAGAAGACTGACTGAAAAATCAACACACATCAACTTCAAACTTGTCAATATGTTCTCTAAACAAAACACAGGTAACGTTTCCACAGTTGACTTGTTTACGAGTGGGTGAGGGCACTCGTAATGAAATCACATCCGTGACTAAGGTAGTCACATACGTGATATTCAAAAATAAGAATTATTGAAAATCGGTGATTATTAGTCACATCGGTGATTTCGAAGTCGCATACGTAATTCAAAAATAGCTCTCCAGGGCAGTACCACCCTATTAGGCAATTCAATCCCGCGAACTGGACGAACGACCCACGCTAATTTATACAGGGTGTCCCAAAAACAATGGATAAACCTGTAACTATAGATGGACTTCATCATGACCTCCTTTATCACAAATTTTGACCTTAGTGAAAATATCACGGTTTCAGAGATATTTCTTGTTTTTGTTTTATTCAAAAATTTCCAAGTGCGATTAGTTTTTATACTGCCATTTCTACAAATGGAAAGCTTTTTCGATTTAGTTTTTTTTTATTTTACAAGCGATAGTTTAGCTATCAAAAACAAAGATTTAAACTTAACAAACTAGCGTAGAGTGTTTAAAATAAATTAAAACACAAAGAAAATTAAGAATGAAATTAACTTTCTCTCATGTTTGATCAGCTACAGTGTGAAAAAAATGTAGGACGCTCATCGTGCCCATTATCTTAAAAACTTGCTTAGCTATTCTAGATTCCAAAAAGGTATCATAAGCCTAAGCATTCTAAATATGTTTAATTTCATGACTACTTTAATAGCAAATAGTATTAAAACTTCAAAAAAATATTTTTGTCGTAATAATAACTCTCAGCTTCTGTAGTAATGTAAAGGTGTAATGAGCCTAGGTATTCTATATTTTTTAATCTCATGACTTCTTAAAGAGTATGAAAATTTCAAATTACTCGTTAAAAATCACATTTTTTCGTAAAAAAAAAATCGAAATTGAACTTGCGCACTTATACACGTCCTAGACATTTTAATAAAGAGGAAACACTAAGGTCGAGAGAATTCAGAAATAGGTATTTGTAAAATGTATTGCTGTCTCGCTGTATGCTCAAACAATCGTTCTGACCGCGAAAGAGACGAATGCAGTTAGGACCGAAAATACCTACAAAAAGTACACAAAATATACGTTTCGAAGTCCCCTGTTTTCTCCGCTAAAACTAGACCGATTTAATTACATTTTACGTTAAAAATTAAAGAAAGGCTTTGACTGTGTTTCTATGTTTTGCTTTTTCATATAATTTCGTCAAATTTGTTTACTGGATGTTTGAATAAAGCAGAAAATCAGGCCAATTTTTCAGGTTTTTAAAGGTTTATATCTCATTTCGTAATTAACTTAATAAAAAAAGGAAAACATAGAAGCATGTTTATAGTTGCCATTGATTTTTTTAAAAATAGCACAGCCAGCATATTATCCAGGAAGGAAATAGGGGACAACGTTTGTATAAAAAAGGACCTGTACGATTTCCTAACGCACGTAACCCGACGTTTTATTGTAAGCAGCTGCATTTTGGATGCGAGTCCACAGCTCCGCAATCGAGGATACTGGCGTCGCGTACACGGACTTTACTAGCTTTACGATTTGGATATT
Source organism: Schoenobius gigantellus (assembly GCA_963935595.1). Classification (NCBI taxonomy): domain Eukaryota; kingdom Metazoa; phylum Arthropoda; class Insecta; order Lepidoptera; family Crambidae; genus Schoenobius; species Schoenobius gigantellus. The sequence goes on along the minus strand of OZ012541.1, from coordinate 37,825,792 downwards.
GTTTGTATTTGTGATACCTTCTGACAATTAGCAATCGTTATTAGGACTTTGAACATGCCTAGACATCAGTACACGACATTCGAATATGCAAACACTTATGGCGAGTGTCAAGGTTATGCCAACGTTGCTGCTCGACAGTAACGTTGGCATAACAGAAAGGTATGAAATGTAAATATTACTTTTGAAAGAGTGAGAAATCACTTAAACGAAAATTACCCAAAAGGTCGAAAGCCGGCTTTGTCCTATTTTATGGCCACCGAGATCACCGGATTTAAATCCCTTGGATGTTTTATTTGAGGTGTCTAAAAGACCTCGTGTACGCGATGTCAGTATCCTCGATTGCGGAGTTGCGGACTCGGATCCAAAATGCAGCTGCTTACATCAAAGTCGGGTTAGTCGGGTTACGCGTACCGCATTAAACATTCTTTTATTAAAAGGTCTAGGATGTGTATAAGGGCGCAAGTTCAATTTGATTTTTTTTACGAAGAATATGTTTTTTAACGAGTACTTTGAAATTTTCATACTCTTTAAGTAGTCATGAGATTAAAAAATACAGAATATCTAGGCTCATTACACCTTTACATTAACACAAAAGCTTACAGTTATTATTACGACAAAAATATTTCTTTGAAGTTTTATTAGTATTTGCTATTCAAGTAGTCATGAAATTAAAAATATTAAGAATGCTTAGGCTTATGATACCTTTTTGGAATCTAGAATAGCTAAGTAAATTTTTAAGGTAATGGGCACGATGAGCGTCCTACATTTTTTTCACACTGTAGGTGATCAAACATGAAAGAAAATTAATTTCATTCTTAATTTTCTTTGTGTTTTAATTTATTTTAAACACTCTACGCTAGTTTGTTAAATTTAAGTCTTTGTTTTTGATATCTAAACTATCGCTTGTAAAATAAAAAAAAACTAAATCGAAAAAGCTCTCCATTTGTAGAAATGGCAGTATCAAAACTAATCGCACTTGGAAATTTTCGAAAAAAACAAAAACAATAAATATCTCTGAAACCGTGATATTTTCACTAAGGTCGAAATTTGTGGTAAGGGAGGCCATGATGAAGTCCATCTATAGTTACAGGTTTATCCATTGTTTTTGGGACATCCTGTATATTCTATAATTAGATACGACCCAAAACCCGGAGCTGTTTTAATCTTAAATAAATTTTGTTTTGAATATTGTAAGCGTTGCAAATATTTTTATAAAATATTCCACGCTACAATAGTCGTAGTCGGGCTGTGTGCTGTTTTACCATTTCTGCCATTCAATAATATCCACAAAGGATGGCGTTATATCGAATCATGCTGCAGTAATAAAAAAAAACGAAAAAGATAAGGTTAAGAAATTAAGATTATATTATGGAATGGTGTGTGTCAAATGAAAGACACAGAACTAACAATATTTGGAAATTAGGCATTCTGTGTTTAATAAATCAGTCAATATATTAGGTTGGGGAGAAAGTCTTTTCGCATTATAGTATGTATAAACTTGTAATAAAATCTCTTTGGCTATACTATTTGTATCTGGCTGGTTTTGGTATCATTGAAAGTTTAAATTTTAAAGAACATAATTCCAAATTCAAATTAGGAAAATGTGTGATTTTCATTTGTTTTTCGTACCGCCAAGATGAGTGAATCTAATGAAGAAATTCGATACATTTTAAAATTTTACTACAAAAAAGGAAAAATGCAACACAAGCCGCGAAAAAAAATTGCGATGTTTATGGACCTAGTGCAGTGTCTGTGAGAGTAGCACAAATTTGGTTTAAGCGTTTTCAATCCGGAAATTTTGATGTCAAAGATGCACGTCGCTCTGGTCGCCCTATTACAGATAAAATGGATGCCATTTTTGAAAAAGTGGAGCAAGATCGGCATGTCAGTAGTTACGACGTAGCTGAAGAACTGGGAATTGACCACAAAACAGTTTTGGCGCATTTGAAAAAAACTGGGTACACAAAAAAGCTCGACATTTGGGTACCTCACGAGCTCACTGAAAGAAACCTAATGAACCGTGTACTCATTTGTGATTCTTTATTACGACGTAATGAAACCGAACCATTTTTGAAGAAGCTGATAACTGGTGATGAAAAGTGGATCACGTACGACAAGAACGTGCGATAAAGGTCGTGGTCAAAGGCCGGTCAGGCTTCACAGACTGTGGCGAAACCCGGGTTAACTCGCAACAAGGTGATGCTGTGTGTGTGGTGGGATTGGAAGGGCATTATTCATTATGAGCTGTTACCACCAGGCAGGACCATCGATTCTGAACTCTACTGCGAACAACTGATGAGATTAAAGCAAGAAGTTGAGAGAAAGCGGCCGGAATTAATCAACAGAAGGGGTGTGGTTTTTCATAATGATAACGCTAGACCTCACACATCTTTAGCCACTCAGCAAAAATTAAGAGAGTTTGGCTGGGAGGTGTTAATGCATCCGCCGTATAGTCCTGACCTTGCACCTTCAGATTTCCACCTGTTTCGGTCTCTTCAGAATTCTTTAGGCAGTGTCAGGTTAACATCACGAGAGGACTTCCAAAACCACTTTTTGCGGTATTTTGACCAGAAGTCCCAAAATTTCTATAGCAATGGGATCATGTCCCTACCTACAAGATGGCAAAAAGTTATCGAACAAAATGGTACCTACATACTTTAGTTAAATGTAAATAAACTATATTAAAAAATGTTTTGAATTTTCTTAAAAAATGCGAAGAAACTTTTTCCCCAACCTATTAAAAACAACAAATCACGATTGCCAAATTACTTATGGAATCGAAAGAAAATGGTTCCTTAATAACAGTTTCATACTCCGATCGCTTCGCTCGCTCCGCTGTGTGTGGTCACAATATCTAACCTAACCTACAGTTTTCAGTTTGATTCTATAACTTTTCCGCATGATTATCACTTAAGAATATTTTCAACATTTACCTACTGCGTCTTGGTGGTAAGTTCTAAGATTTACCGAGTATATGATGGTAAAAGTCCGAAATGGACAATGATCACACAACATTTCGGACTTTTACCATTAACAAGTTGGTAAATCTTAAGTTTTTCCGGAAAATGTTAAGATTTACTCGTAGTTCGGGCTTTTACAGTAACATATATATTTATTACATCGGCCTATAACATAAAACTTGCGCAAAATTGTCTGTTTCGGCGTGTTCAAAATATCAGCTAGTGTTTATTCTCATTTGGCTGCAACAACTACCGCAACAATTTATAAATATATAGGTACTTTAGCCTTTAGCTTCACACTTTATGTATAGACCAACATTAGACTAAGCTACGACACTACGGCCACCATCAAGTTGACCAGCCTTACGCGTTGTAAACACAACTTCCCAGGCTAATTTCTAACCGTGACATGTGTACAATCTTTTGTCGCGCGCTTTGAGGTCTGCCCGCACTGGAGGGGTGGCGCTAGAGACGGTTCAAACCCCCAATCCTCTTAGTAGGGGAGGTCTATATCTAGCAGTGGGCGTGTGTCCTAGATCATGTTGATTATCCGCTGTTCTATGTTTATTCATGGTTTATTGTTGTTCTAGGAGCCTTTCGTTAGAGCACAGAATCTTCCCGGGCGGCACCGATAGCCGTTACATCAGACGAGTGGGCATCCCAGCGATTGGCTTCTCGCCGATGAACCACACGCCCGTTCTTCTTCATGACCACGACGAATTTCTGCACGCCGATGTGTTCTTGAAAGGCATTGATATTTACGTCAAAATAATAGCAGCAGTTGCGAATGTGTAAACCGTGACTCTGAGCACCAAAACAAGTTTGCATCGAATGAAGTTGATGTAGCAAAATTGTAAAAAATGCATTTAGTATCTGACGCTGTAAAAAAATAAATCTGAGTAGGTGTCTGACATTTTTTTGTCCTAAGTAGAGGGTACATTTTCAAACAAATAATTCAATTGAGATTAATCTAATCGTTGTGATGTATTACTTTATGTAAAAGATAATGGAATCATCATCATAAAGCATGATTTCAAAACTCTACAAGCAGGACTACCTATACTAAAACATTGAAAACAATACTGACAGTTTTTGAAATACACAAATATACACACTTAAGGGTTTCAGATTTTATCCTTGGAATACTCCACCATTCGAGAAATACCTTATTAGGTACAATACATTTATATTGGGGGATGACTGGGTTGTGGCCATTTTGAGACTTCCTTCACTTTGAGGCTTCTTGATTTATAGTATACTATAGCGACCCGCCCGCGGCTTTGCTAGTGTAGTGTGGATAATTTAAATTAAACCCGTGCAAAGCCGGGGCGGATCGCTAGTTATACATATTAAATTCCTCTTGAATCACTCTATCTATTGCTGAAAACTGCATTAAAATCCGTTGCATAGTTTTAAACATCTTTTTTTGCTAAAAGTAGCAGACGAGCAGAAGGCCCACCTGATGGTAAGACGCCTATTGACTTTACTAATATTAGGGACATAGCTAGGTTGATGCCTACCTTGAGTATAATGCTCTCCTAAGGTTACTCTTGAATAGGGACATTTTGTAGCGCTCGGGAAACGCAGGAGCGGGAAGGCCGGCACGTTCGTGATAAAAATGTGCGCTGAAAGCGAACCGCTAAGCGCTAAGCGTACAGACAGCGAGAGCGACTCTCTTTTATACTATGTAAAGATTAACTTTGATTAACTATTTTAAATTAGTAATATAAAAGGGATTTTGAGTCTTTTCTGGCCAAAATATCAAATACTCCGGTCTACTGTCTCACTCAGCTGTGAAAAAATCTTTCAAGTACTCGTACTTACGTCAACGCGATCAAAAGATATGGCCGTTTATGTCGTATATTAGGTAGGTATATTTTCGTAAGTTTTGCGATTTCACAAGGGAATCAAATAGGTACCTATAGGGTACCTACTTACTTCCCGTTGACCTAGGATCATAAAAATTGGCATAAAAAGAAGTAAGGTCTTACAGTACACATCCTTACATATTATAAAACAAAGTCCCCTGTGCGTCTGTCTGTTCGCGATAAACTCAAAAACTACTACACCGATTTTCAAGCGGTTTTCACCACTTGATAGCGTGATTCTCGAGGAAGGTTTTAGTATATAATTTGTTAAGTTTTTGTATTTATTTCTGTGTACAATAACGATATTTGTTGAAGATGTCGGGAAAAAATAAATTAAGGCGAAACGTAATTCGCGGGCACAGTTAGTTAAGGATAAAATCTGAAAACCGTAAATATGTAATAGTTGGGAACCTATTACTTAGATAAGTTTGTACGGAACCCTTGATGGGCGACTCCAACTCAGACTTGGCCGGTTTTTTAAGCATATTACTTATGTTGCGAAAAAATGTTTTATGATTGATTCTAAAACTGAATTAAATATGACTTTTGAGGAGTGATTAAAATGCAAAATTGTATAATAGGCTAGTTGACCCTTTTTTAAAGTAGGGCTTAAAATGTTCATAATTGTTGTATTAGACCATAGCACATGAATATTATTTTTTTCGATGGCTAAAAAGTGCAAAAAATCTATTTTAAATTAAGATTTTCAATTTTGGACCGAAAACAGGGTCAGCCATGACAGTCTGTTGATTATCTGTGGTATACATCAAATGACGTCAGTCTTATAGTAAACAAAGCACCGAGGCGAAATAACCTCACAAAAACAACGACGAGTTGTTGGATCAAATTTGACATTTCTTTGTTTACTATATGAGTGACGTCACGGCCCTGACCACAGGATATCAAAGCGTTTACGGCGTAAAATAAAAAAGATTATTTCTAGCATTTTCAAATTAAAATTTTACAGTAATCATTCATTGTTATTTATTAAAATCGGTATATTGTGGAACCTTATGCCAAATACTATTAGAAATAAACAATATTTTAATCAATTCTGATATGAGTCAACTACCCTATTGAGTTTTAAATTCTGATTTTATAGTATAACCAAAAAAAATGTTATACGCGTGTATTATATGTTTAAGCAAATGTTTATGTTTAATAATTATATTAATATATAATTTACAAATGACTGTTTATTTCGTTATTGTTTTTATTAAATTACCTACGGAGGGAGACCGTGATATTATTAGGAAAGGTCGTGGTCGTATGATCTTTTTTATAAGGCAACTGTTGCTGACTGAAAACCACTGAGCGGACTTCGCTAAAATTTAGCATGTAGCTATACCTAGTTGTTATAACGTAGGCGTCTGCTAATAAAGGATATTCCACAATTCACCCCCTAAGGGGATGAAATGGGGCTCCAAAGTTTGTTAGGAAAAACATGATTAGATAAACTTTTTCTTTCGAAACGCGAAGAATTACTTACCTACTTCAGAAAATATATATGTAAATACGTGTTTCAGGTTTTCTCAAAAAACCCCTAAAGGCGTGAATTACTGAGAATATAAAGCAATAGAAGCTGCGGGCAAAAGCTAGTAACTAATATACAGGGTAACTGGGAATTCCAGCTATTCCTTGAAGGTGGTTTTTGAGGTCATTAGTAACAAATTAGCCCCATTATGAAGAGGTTGAAAAGGAACGATGATTTTTTTTATTCTGCTCAGCCCCCAAATTTTTTTAACGAGGTGAATGCTGTTGCTCACAGTACTTGCCGAATGGCTAGTCGACAGGTGTGTAGGTATCGGGGTGCAGTGCGGGGTATACCTAGACCTACTAAACCACGTCGACATCCATCTTGTCCTTAGGCGAAGTGATCCAGGGACTGGTACATCCAATTTCTCCGGATCGCCCTGAGATGGGCCAGGTCTTAGCGCCTATGGGGGATTACCCTGGACATAGAGGTAATCCGCAGACGGGGAAGCCTATAATCGCGCGCTTCAGGGCAACCTTAGCGCGCTGGTCACACCTAGGGCTTTCATGGAAGACGGGCTGCAAAGGCCCACCTATCGCCCAATCATCTGCGCCGGAGGGAAGCGGCGTGGGGATCGTTTTCCTGTTCCCTCTCCACTGCCTCCTTTTGCAAGATCCTCGCAAAAGGTGGCAACAAACAGTAGCCCAGTCCCCCTCACTAGCTAGAATCTTACGCACGATGACTGACAGTGAGAGGTCACCGCCGCCCTACACTAGTTGTGCATACCTACACTTTTTATTTACTACTACACTACACTATACCATTATGGACCAACTATCCATAATAAAAACGCGGATTTGACGATTGCTTTCGAAAACTAAGCGAAGGCCTAATTATGTAAAATCCCACTAATGTTCCTTTTGGCGATTGCGATAGCAATTATGGAAAGACATCTTGCTGAGGGAGGCTGCCATCTCAAGGGTATAAAGGGAAGGCTGCCATTGAAATATTAAAAAATATTCATTTCTGGGAACTAACTAATACTAATAACTAAATGGGAACTAGGTAATACCATAAAGTACAAACTTAGACAAAATTCCAACTTCTAACAATTTCAAGGCGATCGTGATAGATAGATTTTTTCTTATAATATCCCGGGCTGGGTGAAACATTCGGCTACTCGCGGATTCACTCGATGACTCGAGCTAGTTTCTGAACGGCCGACGTAGGGTAACGTGTGGAACGTTGGCCGCAACGTTGGCCACAATTCCTTGGCGCCAGCTCCACAAGTTAATCTGGTACCACTACCAAGCTCGCCCCAACATTGGAGCTAATGCCATTTTCTTGATCTACACGATGGACAAGTGGCACTGGGGCTGGGGCCCTTAGACTATAGATACCAATAGACATGAAATACCTACGAAAAAAGCGTGCCAGCATTTGGGCTGGTGCTCTAAGATGGCGGAAAAAAACTAGGGACGCCGCATCCAAGATCCCACACTTTTTATGTTTTTCTTTATAGAATTCATTAAAAAATCAATAAAAAACGTATAACTGTAAAATGCACTCACAAATAATGCTCACCGACTGATATTTTAGCACAACAACAAAAACGGTGCTTTGTAATGGCGGACTGAACTGGACGCAAAATTTGAGACATATAATAACATTGCGAATCCATTGGTGTACTTAATCTGAGCTGGGGTCAATGTGTGGAACGTGTGCAACCGACTTCAAAAAACGTACGTTTCTGAACGCTCCCCTACTCAGTTTTTTGCTCAGACTAAAGGCCCGTTCCAGTTGTGCTTAACTGGAACGGGCCTTTAGTCTGAGGATTTGCAACATTTTCAAAATTTTTAGCATCAACGCGTTTCATTTGGCTTTGGTGTTAACATTTCGTGCTGGTTTCGTATGTTCCACATAAATATTTTTGCCACGAAAAGTTAACATCAAATGGGTCCTCCGATACCATTTTTTACAGCTTTCAAAGGACATGTCCACTTTTTGTATGGAACGTGGAATTTTATTCTGAACCTTTTTTAACCAGTTTAAAAATTTATGACGGAAATAGAACATTATGAGAAGGATGTTTATCCATGAATATTAAAAATATTAAGGCCTGCATTTAGGAGAAAAAAATTAAAAATGTTTTTTTTTTATTGTTTCTTTAGCAGGGCCACATTTTGTTTTTTTTACTGGCAATTAAAAGGATGTCTGTGTAGTTAGTTAACCAGAGAGAAAAAACATAGCTTGCAAATTTTGAAGTTTCAGCCTCAAAATCACTAGCAGAAAATAATGGAATAGTTTGTTTGTTGGTTTGTTTTATTTTTTGTTTGTTTGCACTCAAACTCTCTTCGAAACTTAGGCTCGTATTAATAAACGCGTCTCAAAGTTGAGAGCGATCTTGAGCTGCAATTTTAACGTTTAATGTATGTATTGTCAATGCCACTGTAGCTGTCGTTTTGACTTTTGTTTAATGTTTGTGTGTATGTGTGTAACCTTCCTTCCTTTCAGAAAATAGTATCTTTTATTTTCTACAGCTATGCTCAGGTTCTTGATTTTACATGTGATTTAAATATTGGCTTGCTAACTGGACTAAGTTTTCTCGTAATTTAAGTAAAAGTGAAAGTGAAGTAACCAGACCCAAGAATTGAACAACAAAATGTTATACTTCCAGGTTACAGTCGCACTCCTGATACAACTTCTCATTTTTTTTGTACCAGAGTGCTATAATTTGGAATGTCGAAAGGTACCATTATATTTAAGAAAGAAGATCCTCGGGGATTGTAAAATATTAGTAAAGTAATGCTAGAGTCTGTGAAAATCACATGAGTCAATATGATTTTGCATTTTTACGTTAATATAAGTTCACTGTATTGTTTACACCAAATAATTCATGCTTGACTTACTAACAATAAAATCAAAGAACAGAAACTAATTGAATTTGAAAATATAGAAAATTCCACTGATATAGTATGTAAATACTGGACAGGTTTAACAGTCACACAATTTGTTTTATTGTTCTCTTGCTTAACTCAATTAGGTGAGGTTTGTTCAAAGCCTAAAAAGGCCGTAGGTTTATATTAAGTCAGACTATGGGCTAAGGAATCCCTTTGCAGAATTGCTTCTCGGGTATGCATTTCAAAAACTCATGTTTACTTATATAAAAAAGTGTTATTGCTTCAAAAATCAATATGCACCTTTACATTTAGGTATAGCCCATATAAGCAGGGAAAACCTGTCCAGTAGAAATCTAACTATACGTTATACTCTTTGGGTCTGATTCAAATAATTCCATTGTTTTATTAGAGGTTACTAACATTTTACTTACAAAAGTCCTCTAATTACCTATTTCAAAAGAAATCTTATAACTTACACTGCTAGCTGCAGTAAGCGACCAACCGACCTGGTGGTCAATCTATTTTAAATAGGGCATTAGAAGCCATCTTTGTACATATTGATGCTTAAATTCCACACTTGAATATGTTCCCCGGAATGAAATTTTCAATTTAATTTTAATCAGTCTTGGAACATATTAAATTAAGCAAGCTAAGTCATATTTTGGGGAATATATTCAAGAAAATGATCCATCACATGAGACTGCTGATAAGAGGAAAAATCTAATGAAATCCATGAATTTAGGATGGGTTCCGCACCAAACTCATATAACACCACTGGCTCAATTTTGAAATGACATACTAATGAGGGAAGATGTTGAAATTGAATAAATAAAAATTACATAATTTCTGGATTTTATTTCATACCTGCAACCAGTTTCTATATTACAACTCTTTCACATAGTTTCCACTATTATAATTATTCAACACTTCATATTACATATTTAGTACCCATGATAAAATCTTCTTCTTCTTTTTGCTGAGGGTATTAGTCATATAGAAGTAAATATTTACACTTTGAATTAACATTATAGTAATCTTAGAGAATTTTGCACTTAGTTCATTATAATGACTTCATTAATTAGCATTTGTTTTGTAAAAAATCTTTTGTTATTGAAATAGTAAAACTGTAGCATTCTTAAGAACAGACCAGTATATTTTATTTATGTTGATATTTCATTACTGTGAGGTAGGTGCTTATCCTAAGAGTAGGCAGAGTAAAACAGGTATCACACACTAGACACTACAGCCAGGGGCTCATCCTAACAAATGCTGCACAAACACACTGCTACAAAGTAAAGTATAGAAGTCATCTGCCACCAACCAATTGCGCTAGATTTCATTTTAATAGCATGGACCTATTGATTACATGTATCATTTTTTTGGTCAGAGTCAGAGATGCTTGTTTGTTACCAGCAGTGACCTGCAATGCTGCTAATTTGCAATCCAATTCAATATGTGGTCACCTGGGGGTTTATTGTCGAAGGAAAAATCTATAACGTCTGCTGCCTTTAATTTGACAGTCATTGTGGCAACAACACAAGATTGTGCACTTCTTAATAAAAAGTATTGTGATTGCTTAGATTATAAGCGATCACGATCACTATAATCACAAAATTAAACGAGGCTTTTTTTTTTACGCTGTCACTTCTACAAGAGAAGGCAAAGGGAGCTAAGTTCATACAGCCATGTTTTTCGTAAATCTTGATAAAACATTAAAAATGTAATTTATGTGAATTTTAGTCAGAAAGTCACTCACTATCACATCGTTTGTGCGCTTTTGTTACTTATTTATACGTTTGTGACACGTTTCAGTAACTTGTCATTGGTTTCCATACAAAAATCGCTTTGTTTTACATACTATGAAAGTCAATCAGAAAATTGCTGTTTTTTTGAATTTGCAGGCCTAAAAAAACCTAAATTTTATTCTAAACCCTAGATTTTTGAGTACTCTTTACAAAAATACCTGAAACATGTTGCTTAATTAATGATGAAATTTTTAGCCCAAAAGAGGACATGTCCTTTGACATTTGGATACTTTATTTCATGAATCAAAAAGATTTTTTTGTGGATTTCATTATTAAATTAATGATATTTATAGTTTTAGCCGATTTTGATTTATATTATTCGAAATATTAAGTTACTCGACTAAGTAGGTGGGACGTCAAAATTCAGCACGAAAAATCAGTTCATACCGTTTCATTTGTAACAATTAACGCGGCTAAAAATGTCAACATTTCTAAGAAACGCATAACGAGGCTAACATCACCACTTTGCTGGTGCTGACCAGCAAAGTGGTGATGGTTAAATGGAACACAGCTTAAGTACACCAATGGACTCGCTGTGCTCGCTATGTATTAACTATGGCACAAATAAAGCGTCCAGCAGGCCTATTCGCTAATTACGGTTGGTAACTAGAACTGTCATTTTTAAAAGACACTCTAAATCCATTACTGGTTTAGTGATCTTATGTGTTACAGCAGCGTTCGTGATAGCAGTAATGGATGATAAGTTCCTTTCAAAAATGACAGTTCTAGTTAGCAACCGAAGTTACAGAATAGGCCTGCAGTCCACCGTTATAAAGTACCGTGTTGTTGTGCTAAAAATGTTTACAAAAAATAAAAATCGTCTTTAAAAACACTGAAAAGTTAAAAATATAAGAATAGGTACAGACAACATCACACTTCTATATTGAAGTCGGTGCCAAACGATGATCTCCTAGGAAGTCTCAAAATCTTAAAATCTTAAAAGTTGTGCGTTTGGCGTTTCTATAAAAAATGTTGACATTTTTAGCCGCGCTAATTGTTATGAAACGGAAGGTGCTGAATTTTGACACCTCACCTACTTAGTCCAGCCACTTAAAATTTCTAATAATATAAATCAGAATTAATATAAATATATTTCAATGAATTTTTTAAATCCGCTGAAAATCCTCTTTGATTCATGAAAAAAAGATTCCAAATGTGAAATTTGAAAACTGTCAAAAAGTGGTATCAGAGGACCCATCTATTAGCATGGGTATTTGATGCTAGCATTTCGTGGTAAAAATGCTTAAATGAAACGCATGACAACCAGCAAGAAAAACTAGCATCACCGCTGGCGCTAATAAAACACAGAGATGCTAAAAATGTTGATATTTATGGCAAAAAATGCTTATCGGGAACGCGCCCATAGTCAAAGGTTTTTTTGACATTTGATTGAATGTTAAACGTCAAAAAATATTGTCTTTGGTCTGCCTGACTATGAGAAGGATTCGGAAATGGGAGTGATTAATAAAATTTAGAGTATTCCTTATCATATTACTTTAGAAACGAAAGTAAATGGTGATCGTACTGTTAATTGTGTCGTAGTTTTCGTAAAGGCATGGCATCAACCGGTAGTACGCCTTTTCCTAAATGGCAATTGGCCATTCTTCTTGGAGCACCTTTGGCCATCGGCCTAGGTTACCTTTATCTTAGAAACAGATTCGAAGATCCGGAAAAGAAAAAGATAGCCGAGTTAAAAGCAAAAACGACTATTTCTTTGGACAACGAAGAAAACAACACAAAAGCTTCGGAAAATGCTCTTGACCGTGCTATGAAACTAAAAGGTGCCGGGAACCGCGCTTTCCATGCAGGAGAGTATGATAAAGCCATATCTCTGTATAATGAGGCAATAGAAGCTTGCCCTCCTAATCGTACTGAAGACTTAGCAACTTTTTACCAAAATCGTTCTGCTTGTTACGAGAAACGTGAAATGTGGGAACAGGTAAAGGAAGACTGTACCTATGCTCTCAAATTGAACGAAAAGTATGTTAAAGCTTATTTGCGTCGGTCGCGAGCCGCTGAAAAAAGTGGCGATCTCGTTCTTGCTCTTGAAGATGTTACCTCTGCATGTATCCTTGAAAAATTCCAAGTGCAGAGTTCACTTGTTAATGCTGATAGAATATTAAAAGCCTTGGGTAGACAACATGCCCGGGAAGCTCTTGCCAGACGACGTCCAGTGATGCCATCTAAACATTTCATCAAAACCTATTTTTCAGCATTTTCTGAAGATCCCATTACAAAAATTCAATTGGAAGATAAAGGAACAAGTGGTTTTGCTAGAGCAAAACAAGCACTTGATTCTCAAGACTATGATTCTATAGTTGATGCATGTGCTGAAGAATTAAATACTAATGGCAAGTATACAAATGAAGCTTTATTACTGCGAGCAACATTTTATCTGTTATTAGGAAAACATGAAGAGGCTCAAGCTGATCTTGGAAAAGTCATTGATAATGATGCCACTATCAAGGTAAAAGTAAATGCCTTAATTAAGCGTGCCTCACTGTTTACACAGTTGGAAAACACGGAGTGTTGTCTAGAAGATTTTGCTAAAGCTGCAATGTTTGATCCTAACAATTCAGATATTTACCATCACCGGGGCCAGGTATATTTGCTTCTTGAACGCATGGATGAGGCTACAGCTGAATTTGCAAAGGCTGTGGAGCTAAATCCTGATTTTCCAGTTGCATATATTCAAAAGTGCTATGCTGATTACAGACATGCTCAGATTAACAAGAATGTTGGGGCATTGACTCAAGTCCGAGCAGACTTTGAGAAGGCACTGGAAAGGTTCCCAAAATGCACAGATGCTTATATTCTTTTTGCACAAGTACTGTCTGATCAGCAAGAGTGGGGTCGCGCAGAATCCTTATTTGACTCTGCATTAAGCGTAGACCCAAACAATGCGACACTTTATGTTCACAAAGGATTAGCGCAACTTCAGAAGAGCACAGACTTTGAAAAAGCAGTAAAACTTATCAACAAAGCTATTGAAATGGATGACAAATGTGACTTTGCATATGAGACATTAGGAACTATAGAAGTTCAGAGGTGAGTTTCTTCCTTATTATTTGCATAGGTTTCCTAACAATTACATAAATTAAAAAATTGTCTTACTTTTTCACAGAACTATGTAGCATGTAAGTGGTTCTTGCATACTTATGCAAATTCTGCTAAGTAGACAATAGTTGAAAAAATTTTTCAGTTCCAGATGATTTTAATAGTTTCTTAATATTTAATTTACAGGGGTAACCTCAGGAGATCATTGGAGCTGTTTGAAAAGGCCATTGCATTAGCTAAAACTGAGTTAGAGATGACACACCTGTTCTCTCTAAAGGATGCAGCGGCTGCACAACTTAAGGTATCGGAACGCTGGGGGCTTGACTGGACAGTGAGCTAGGTCACAACTCCGCACTTGTCTTATTGAGAATAAATTTGACTTAGTGAAATATTTCCATGCTTCTCACAAACATCCCTTAAAATCTAAAATTTACCACAAAATAAAATGCAAAGTAGCTTTCAGAGTTTGGTATAGTCTTTGACTCTAATGAGATTCATTTTTCGTTTCGATTATTGAAAATGATTTGTACTACCTACTTTTAGTAAATTGAAAGTAGTTGGCCGTGGCTGAAACTGATATGATTGCTTCTGTGATAGTATTTTTGATAGTAAAAATGTATCAAGCTGCTTCTGTTGTTTTCTGTATTTCTATGCAATGGATAATGTATGCAATGTTTCATTGTCTAACAAATCAGCTCAACAATTCAAACAGCTGCCATTTTTAAACATTTTAACTTCAGATTGTATTATATGTAATACTTAGTTTAGATACTGCACATCACATGTACAAAATTATATTCTACATTATATACACATATAGTCAACAATTTTAATATAAATTTAAAATTATGTAACCTTGAACACCAAAACCAAAGTTGTCCATGAAAATTTATCATGATGAAGATATTAAATAATAATAATCATTTCATTGTAAAAAATTTATCACTTTGTCACTATTACTACTAAAGTTGTATGTACATGTTTTCAAATATATTATTATGCAGACTTTAAGATGCCTAACTATTTTGAGTGGGTGTAGGATTTGCACTTTAGGAAATGTTTCACTTATTTGCTAATTTCATGTTTTAGCAGTTTATAGGTATCTATTTAAGATTGCAAACACCTAATGTATATAAATTACAGCAACTCTTGACTCTAATTAAAAATATAATATGATAGTTTGCATCTGTTTTTACTGTGAAAGTTTTGCATAGAATTCTAATGGTCACTGTTATAAAACAGTTGCTTTAAAGTTGTATGATGGTTGTCTCTGTTATTATGCAAAATAATATGTAATTAAGTAGTTAATATACTTTGAGATAGGTTAAAAGTATCATAAAATTATTGCAGGCAATTATTCATATTGATAAAATTAAAGTCATGAGGTTCAATTTGCGTGAAATAGTTTAAATATCATTGAAGTTCAGAAGTTGTTCAATTGGAATCATATCTAAGACAGGTATTAACATATAATTAGAACTTCATTCAAGTGACATCTATCAGTCTGTTAAAACCCTACCTGTTAAACCTATTTAGGGGGATTACTCTCTGTCACACCATTTTGTCACACATATTCTAAATGTGATTGTTTTCTTTGTAATTATTAAAATTTTTAGACTTTTAGAGAATGTTTGAATAACAGAATAAGGTTAGAGGACATTTTAATAGTACAGCTCTGAAATCAGTTTGTTTGACAGATCGGAACTAATGTGAATACGAAAACAGAGCAACTACCTAAATGCCGAAATATCATGACTACTTTGTTATGTGAATCAGTCAGCAATATGATAATTTTGATTTCATGGCAGGATGATCTGGTACATGAAACACTATCAATTTGTACAGCTTAAAAATTGTGCAAAAAGATAAATTTTTTCATACCAAAGTTCAAGACCTTACTTTAATTTAAGATTTTTTCGTGTTAATTGTGTTTCACGTACATACTGGATGATTCAGCCATGTGATTAAAACTACCCAAAAATTACAGTTTATTAAGAAAAATTAAAAACAATAAATTGCTCAGTCACTAACATTCTAAGATTTTTGATTTATTCTCTCAGGAGTACAAATATTGTGGAATTCAAACGACTCATTCTCTGTTGATATACATTGGGTATGGTTCTGATGCTAGTTGTTTTCAAAGTCAGTGCTGACACGACTACAGACTCAATTTAATAACAAAGCACGCCTTTTTATGTTTTCTACATTGACACCTGTTACTTACATAATGTTAATATACTCCATTTGTAAAAATGCTCCTAGGCTACCCAGGGGTCAAAGGTTACCTATAAGGTCTTTTATATTGAGGTGTCACAGTAAAATATTATGGTAGTCTTAACTGTTTTATATAATAATTGTCCCTACCTCTTATACTCAGCATACAATATTTAATTTGTAGTGAATAAAAAGTTGGAAAGTTTGAAACTTGCTAGTTTTGTAGAAAATTTTCGCATCTATTACAGTGGTGTATTTCGTTTTGGAATATCAACATACATTATTGTATGCGAACGGAATTGTCTTATAAGAATGTTTGATTGAGTAAAGCTTGACATTCACGATGAGTGAAACTGATCCATTAAATTGATTAGCTAAACGGATCTAAGCCAAAATGAGTTCCCCACTGCCAGTCCCCGTAGCATGATCACTAAAACACGAGATGATAAAGCGATTTATCGCGGTGAACTGTCAAAATACGATAAAAAAGTATTGTATTTTCACAGGTCACCACCGCGATAAACCACTATCATATTGTGTTTTATTGTCTATCACAATCGCCTTCAATTTCACAGCCATTGCGGCGTGAACACAAGACGCTGCGCCGACATCCTGTAATAAAGGAGTGATGGATGGACTGCGACTATCAAATTGTAAGCGATTGCGATAGATTTTTCCTTAGGGCCATACTAATAACCATTGTATAATCCTTGTATAGTTAAGCAGTGTTTTGTCTCTTGTTCGAATTTGAAATGTCATTCGAGTGAACGTGACAAAACACTGTTTAACTAAATCAGGCTTATACAATGGTTATTAGTAAGGCCTTTAGACAATAACCCGCCGGGTTTCATTTGTCGGTCGCATATGTGCGTCCATTGCTACATGTATTTCAGGCTAGTCAACTTTTTACCGCGTTACTTGAAAAAATTTATTCAGATTCTAAAAAGAAAATTCCCCTTTGGCCACATTCGTAACCAATGCTTCGGTTTGTTGCCATTTAACACAAAAAAATGGTTAAAAAAGCGATATCAATTTTCTCAATATTTATTTTTAAATGAATTGGAACCGAATGACTGGCGTTATTATTTGAGAATAGACCAACGTACATAATTTTAAGTTATTTGAATTTGTGATTCCGTATATTGTGAGCCAAGATACCAATATGAGAGGAGTTGTTGGCCCTAATATTCTTATTAAAAGAACATCCTAAAGCGTTAATTTTATTTGCATCTTTATCCATCAGACAGTCTTTATTTTTATAACAATTGTCGTTTATATTTCACAAACTTTCGCACTCGCGATTCTTTACAATAAATTCAGCAGTTATGCACGTACATACAGCCACCATCGCGGTGAATCTCCGACTGATGACAAATGGATGCAAAATTGCTCACGGTACTCACGGCACGGTCAATTTAGCGTGATGCAATCGAACTGAAGCTAGCGGATTACGGTGAGCCCGGAAATAGCCGTGGGTTGCCATCAGTTAAATTTCACACTCACAGTCAGTTTTTGGATGTACGTCGGTTCAACTAATCATTTTAACTGACCGTGAATGTCTAGCTAATGACATAATATTGTGAATCTTATCTTTGTAAAGTGGCTGGCATAGTGGTAGCCACAGGGAATCATGAAGAAAGCGGCGCACGATGAAACCTATGTTCTTAGAACATCTATCATTAAATTGTGTATCATTAAAAATGACATATGACATGAAGTCTAAGCGCGCAAGGTTATTCAAGATAATGTAGAGAATTAGAGATTTTTATATGAAATCTCTAACGTGAATCATCTCGACGACCTTTCGCCGTAGTACTTTGTTCATTTTTGCTCGTCATCTTTTTTTCCTATTGTATGAAATTTCCTGAGCTTGATCTTGTATAATTCAAAAGTATGTGACAGAAGTTTCAGCGGCGGCGTGAGAATTGGTGCGTTTTGCATTTGACATTGCCATATAACATTTCCTTATTTTCCAACGTTATATTTTCGGATGTTTTAACATGTTTATTTAATAAAGTTAATCGCCCTACAAAATATCCGGTAGTGTGTGATAGGATTAGCTTGAAGGGATGGTTCAAAGATTGTTACCTCACCGATAGTGGATTAGTTATCAAATTAAAACAAGAAATATATTAAAATTGACTATATTCGTGTTTTATTTTTTTATTTGCAGCTGTTTCCTTTTATCACTAAGAATATCAGGTTATAGATTGCCTGGATGAAGTCTATTTAAGAAAAAACCGGCCAAGTGCGTGTCGGGCCACGCGCAGTGTAGGATTCCGTAGTTGCAAATGCCAACTTTGAATTCACACACACCTCACAACACGTTGCTATTAAATTAGGCATTATTATTATTATTAAAGCTGCAATGATTTTATATTTCCTTAACTTCACGTGGTTTGTAAATTTATATTCAGTACTAATTTTCAATGAAATTTTACTTTTCAGAGTACATTTTATAAAATTTGGTTGTCTATAACTTTAGAGTTTGTACTTACTAAGTACTCAACTCTGATAGTTTTCCTTTAAACTTTGTTATATACCGGGTTATTTTTCCATCAGGAGCCAAATTTTGTATGCTTGTTTAGACAAGCAAAATGAACAACTTTTACTATGGGATGGGACCAAACTCGAAAGCACGAAAATAAAATCAGCTGTTCCATACATTTAGGTTCAGTGGATGTTGAACATTTGTATGGAACAGCTTATTTTTTTTCGCAATTTCGAGATTGGTCTCATAGTAAAAGATTTTCATTTTGCTTGTCTGAACAAGCACACAAAATTTGGCTCCTGCTGGAAAAATAACCCGGTATACTACTGTTGTAATTTTTTCCACGTGTCCATATTATGTAGTATGTTTAGCAGATAGAGGGGGGGGGGGGGGGGGGACACTTACCTCTTTAAATTTGCACTTTAAAACCAAATATTTCAGAAACGGATCCCTAAATCGAAAAATGGTGTTTTGAACTTCACATTTTTTTTAAAAGATCTATTCAACAATACCTCACACGATGGGTTAGTCGAGAAAAAAAATTACTACCACTTGTAAGGGAGCTAAAAAAGATCCTAAAAAAAATTTTTTTCAATATTTTTTCTACCACTTTTTTGGCATGAATAATATACATACCCATACAAAATTACAGCTTTTTAGTACTAATAGTCTCTGAGTAAAACCGCGGACAGACAGACAGACATGGCGAAACTATAAGGGTTCCGTGTTTACTACGGAACCCTAAAAAAGAAATAAATATCCAAGCTGGATTTGGTACCTATTAGGGGAACCTTATAAACCTCGGTACTATGTGTACCTAGGCCAATTCGCTCATTTTACTATTTCCGCGCTATTAAATTCTTTTACATCTCTCATGTTCGGTAAGTAGGTCCTTATTACCCCAAATGGGGCTTGTAGGTGACCAATTAGCGCTCTAGGGTAATAATGTTGCTAGAAAAGCCCTGAGGCTGTAAGTAATTTATTGCCAGTATGATGGTTAGATGTACGCGAACTTTTTGAAATAGTAAAGTGTTTTTTTTAATACTTACCGCCCTAGGGCTTTCCAAGCTACATTATTACCCTAGAGCGCTTATTGGTCACCTACAAGCCCCATGTGGGGGTTATAAGAACCTACTTACCTCACAATCGAGATGAAAATCAGAGTAGTTAGCTCGGGTGTAAGCACCAATTGCACCCTCTAATTATCTCGGGCTGCAATTGATGCCTTACAGCCCTTAGCTACTAATCTACTATTGTCTGTGGCATTCGGTACATCACTACTGACTTTCCATTGTAAAGTAGTCGCTTACCGTCAAATTTCAGGTTTTTGGTGCTATGGAAGTAGAAACTTTTTTCGAAAAAAGTAATTATTTTTTATTAGGTCCTTACATAATGAAATTGGCGTTTTGCCGTACGGGCCACTTTGATCTCAAATATCTCCTCTATGGTTAGGAATTCCAAATTCAAATTTATACAGCTATTTACTCATGTATTTGTGTTTCGAAAATTATAATTCACTTGTTTACCTTAATTGTTTTTTTATTCTTTGCGTCACTCAGTTTACCAAATGGAAAACTTGAAATATCGCGTTATTTACGAGTACGAGTTCCACCGTTGCACCAGTGATGCAGAAACGGCTCGAAGGATTAATGATGTGTATGGCGACGGTGCCGCAATAGAAAACACTGTGCGTTTTTGGTTCGTACGTTTTCGTTCTGGAAATTTCGACCTGCAGAACAAGCCCCGTGGACAGCCAGAGACCGAAGTGGATAATGAAGAATTGAAGGCTATTGTGGAAGCGGATCCATCGCAAACCACGTCCGAGTTAGCTGCAGGCTGCGGTGTTAGTAATAAAACTTTTTTAATCCACTTGAAGCAAATTGGGAAGGTGAAAAAGCTTAAAGGTAAAGGTACCTCACGAATTGAGTGAAGCAAATCAACAAACGCGCGTTGACTGCTGCGTTGCATTACTCAACCGGCACAATAATGAAGGGATTTTAAATCGAATCATTACTTGTGATGAAAAGTGGGTCCTGTACGATAATCGGAAGCGCTCATCGCAATGGCTGAACCCTGCCGAACCAGCCAAACCATGCCCCAAGCGAAAATTGACTCCAAAAAAGCTAAAAACAAAACAATTGATTGAAAAGTCCAAAACAATTGAGGAAAAAACAAGTGAATTATAATTTTCGAAACACAAATACATGAGTTAATAGCTGTATAAATTAGAATTTGGAATTCCTAACCATAGAGGAGATATCTGGAGAGCTATTTTTGAATTAGGGGAGACCTAGGAGATTTGTGACAGAGGTGAGTTGTGACAGGAACGATTTCTCCCTATCTATAATAGTTAGTGAGCTTGCAACATCGCACATTTGTCGATTTAGAGACGCGTTAAGTACTTGACTCAATACCCACCGGCAGCGCACGAGGAGCGGTTTGGTAATTACGACGTCAGCGTGCAAAAAAATTCGAAAAGTAAGTTTTTCTTCAAAATTTTGATTCAGTTTATATCTTATTTTATTACATGTGCAATGTTGTGTTATTTTTTCTTAAGTTGTGTGGTTATTTAAGTCTCTAGGCGTTGCATTTATCTTTCATGTTTGCATTGTGTTTTGAAATTATGAATTATTATTCCGGCCAAGTCGTATTTTTGAGCACCTAGGAGAGTTGTGACAGGTTGTCACAACTCTCCTAGGTGCTCAAAAATGCTCTGAGGAACTGTTTGCAATGGTGACTTAGTCACCTTTTTATCATCGCACCACCCGCCACCGTAATAGAGTTCATCCGTACCACCTGGAACCGATCTTGTCTAGCACAGTTCGGTTTCAGCGTTCATTTCTTCTACGTACGTGCAGACTCTGGAACGAGCTCCCAGCTGCGGTGTTTCCTGAGCGCTAAGATATGTCCAACTTCAAACGAGGTTTAAAAAGAGCACTTCTCTCCAGGTAGGCAGCAACTGAGCTTTGCCCCTGGCATTACAGATGTCCATGAGCGGTGGTTACCACTTACCGTCAGGTGGGCCACTTCCTCGTCTGCCACCTTTAGCAATAAAAACAGCAGATCGAATGAGGAGTGGGTGCAATGCCTAAAATGCAAAGGCTGGTCACACGCAGGTTATACTGAAGGCGTGCTGCAATACATTTGCCATAATTGCCTATCAGATTAGTTTAAAATTTTCGAGTGATTGTAATGTGATTGATCTCAAAGTGATGCCATAATTACTTATAAGATATAATTAATTGTTATGACAATGTTATACATTGTTTTTGTTGGTACTTAATATATAAAAAGATAATTAAACTACTTTTTGCATTAAAAACATGTTTTTTTTACTTACTTATTATATGTGTACCTAATGGTAATTTTCAATACTCAAATAGTCTAAATACAAAGCTGTCACAACTTACCTCTGTACCTGTCACAACTTACCTCGGTGATAGGGGAGTTGTGACAGAGGGAATAGTCTTCCTTTTTGTTGATTTTCTCGGAAACCACAATACTGTTATTAATTTTGATGATTGTTTTGGAAAGAGAAGGCATGGTGCTACATTAATACACATAGTTCATAACTGTCGAATGTTTCCTGAGTGAGATATGTCGCATAAATTAAAAATTGTCACAACTCTCCTAGGTCTCCCCTACGTATGCGACTTCGAACAAATAATCACCGATTTTCAAAAATTATTATTTTCGAATATCACGTATGTGACTACCTTTGTCACGGATGTGATTTCATTACGAGTGCCCTCACCCACTCTTAAGCAAGTCATAACCGTGGAAACATTATCTGTGTTTTGTTTAGAGAACATATTGACAAGTTTGAAGTTGGTGTGTGTTGATTTTGAGTTGGATTTAAAATTTCTCAAATAGGTACGTAAATAAATAAGTTTGAAATCTTTTAAATTTGTGTCACAAACAAACTTAGGCCTCGTTTACGGAGACGCGGGGCGTCGCGTGTGGCGTGGCGTCTCGCGGGGCGTCAGACGTTTTTTCTGTTTACGGTGGGGCGGCGCGTGAAGCGGCACTCATAATCGCACGCGTAAACACAAACATATGGCAATATACGATGTTGTTCATAGAGAGACGAGACGGGAAGTGTGGCGGTGCCCGCCGCGGCACCCGCCGCCACCACCTACCATCACCATAAAAATATTTCACCACCTACCATCCACCAGAACGGAAAACGTTCCCATGCGAGTGCGAGCGAGACAGTTAAAATTGAGAGGTTATACCATGTGTGTCTGTAGTACCATTTATTCAGTTGTAATTAGGTGTAAAAAAATGAAAGGATAATTTATTTTTACAGTACAAAATAATTTTTGTTTACAATATTATTCATCATTTATTTGGTATTCATGTTCATCCTGGCATTCTTCATCATCATCATTGATTACATTTTTCTGTAAATATTGTATCATTGGAATCTTCGATTAAATTAATATGACACTCCAATATGGACTCATCTGTGAATAAATAAAACGATTATTACTATTTTTATTCTGTATATTAAAATATTTAAAAAATGTATTAACGAAAATATTTACCATCAAGTGCTTTTTATTTACAGTAAAAAAAATTTTTTTAATGTATTTTGATACTCAACAACTTTATGTACCAATCGACTTAATTTGATAACATTTCATAATATTTTTTCTGAATTTCTGTAAAAATATGACAGAAATTAAGTAATTTTTATTTTCATTAAATCCAAATACCGCGATTTCTTATAAAAGGTTCATTGTTAAAAGCTCATTGAAACGAAACATTAATATTTAATAAAAAAGTATCAACTTCATTTTTTCCTACAATAATCAGTATTGCCTTCCCCAAATTCTTTAAATTTCTCGAATTTTGCTAGGTTCAGCTTTCATTAGCACACTAACGTTTGTTTTAGTACGGTGCCGGCCGAGTAACGTTACGTATTTGTACATCGCAAAACCGAGCCTTTGAAATATACTGAGAATATATAGTCAATCGACTTTTTTAGATAATCCCTCTGTCACAAGGTCAGGTAAATCAATTCAAACATCAATTTTCAATGGATTTGACAAGGTAGCCAATGTCGCGTGATGGGTTTATATTTCTTAAAAAAAACATCAGTTGCGGAACTAACAAATTGAGTTCCGTTATCTAGGAAGATTGTTTGAGGAACACCATGAACCAAAAACACAGATTCCTCTAGGATTTTAACTAGCGACTCCGAAACTGCTCTACGCAAAGGGAAAATGAGGTAATACTTTGAAAAACAGCAAGGAAGAATTGTAGTAATTTCGACAAGAAAGATTGGGGAGACTGGCTTGCTTTGATAAAAAATTTTTCTTCGTCATATAAAATTTCTACAATTCTAAACACAAAGCCATTAAATGATGCAAGACCTTACATCAATGTTAGAATTAATGATGATGTTGCTGCCGTTGCTCTTCTTGATTCTGGTGCTGCAGTTTCAATTTTAGGTAAAAATTCTCATCAGCTACTTACTCACTTTGTGCTGCACCAGGACAATAGCATCAATATGGTGGCTGCTAGTGGTCAACCACTGCGCAGTATTGGTTACATGAACTTGCCTATTACCTTTGAAGGTAAATTTCATATTATTAAGGCTCATATTGTGCCTGATGTTGATACCCCTCTAATATTGGGTATAGACTTTTGGCGTGTTTTTCAAATTTGTCCTAAGTACATAGGTAGTATTACTTTCTCTGATAATCAGCTTGCAGAAGTTAAATTAAATTCGAATGACACTTTTATTCAATCTTATAATTATTTATCTGATTCTGAGAAGAATATAGCTGATAATGTGATATCGCAATTTAAATCAATTTCGACTGAAGTAATGGGTTTAGGCAGAACGCACTTAATTACCCATCACATTGATACCGGTGATGCCCAACCTATTAGACAGCGGTATTATAGGATGTCCCCGGAGAAACAGCGCATTTTGACAGAGCAGGTTGATGAGATGCTGTCACTTGATGTGGTGGAGTCCTGTGAAAGTGCGTGGTCTTCTCCAGTCTTGCTTGTCAACAAGAAGAATGGTCAGCCCAGATTTTGTCTCGACAGCCGAAAGCTGAACGCTTTCGGCTGTCTAAGGCTTTTTGGCATATTCCTATTGCTCCTGAGGACAGAGACAAGACCGCATTTTACAGGTCCAGGTCGAGGAACGTTGCGTTTCAAAACCACGGCCTTCGGAATGACAAATGCTCCCGCTACCCAACAGCGTTTGGTAGATTTACTGTTTGGCGACATGGGTTGTAACACCTTTGCCTATCTTGATGACGTAATTATAGTTAGTTCCTCGTTTCAGGATCACGTGGCTCTTCTCCTACGTGTCCTTGAGAAATTAAGACAGGCAAATCTTTCAATTAACTTTGAAAAATCAAAATTTTTCCGTAGCCAACTCAAATATCTGGGTTATGTAGTTGATGCTTTTGGTTTGCGGACTGATCCAGAAAAAGTGGAGGCTATTTTAAATTTCCCCACTCCTACCAACAAGAAGGAGCTGAAACGCTTTCTCAGCACTGCTACCTGGTACCGTCGTTTCGTTCCGAATTTTGGTACGGTCGCTGGCCCTTTAAACAGATTAACTTCGGGTCGCAAGAATTCGGTTTTTAAATGGACACCGGAAGCTGATGCATCCTTTAATTCACTTAAGGAAAGTTTGGTCTCGGCACCAGCTCTCGAGCACTGGCGTTGCTACCTTGAAAATGGTCAGACCTTTACAGTTTATACCGATCATTCTGCGTTGAAGTGGTTCATGTCTCTTGAGAACCCAACAGGGAGATTGGCACGCTGGGGTGTAAGACTATCTGCTTTCGATTTTGTTATTAAGCATCGTAAAGGTGTGGATAATGTTATTCCCGATGCCCTTTCTCGCGCCGTACCTATCGCCGCTGTACCTCTCTCGGATGCTGTTTCCAGTACTGACGATGCTTGGTATAATAAATTATATAATGGTTGTCTTAATACACCTACTAATTATCCTAATATTTTGATTGAGAATGCATCTTTATTCCGCCTTGTCTCTTCCATTACTCTTCCATTCCATGTAATTTATTACAATCCACCTTGCCCAATATGCGCTCTCTTTATAACTAACAGATATTAACTTAACTGTATCACTCGCACTCGCAGGGGAACGTTTTCCGTTCTGGCGGATGATAGGTGATTAATTTTTTTCTGGCATTGTACAATTAAGTTTCCTGAGCATATTTTCTTTATTGTGTTTAAATTTCAAGACTTATAAAATGACAAAAATGAAACTATATTTCATAAATTTTTGTAGCATTCTGTTAACAATTCGGAGGGACAAAAATGTTCTGGCGAATTTTTTTATGTATTTAGCATAGTATTAACAATAATCTCCTGAAATTTCATGACTTATACTATGACAAAATTAATCCTTTTTTCCTACCCTCTTTAAAATTCTCAGGTAGCTTAACCCGGCCACTAGGGGTTGCCAGAAGTAATTATTATTGTTGACCACGTGCTAGAGATTATGTCAGTATCTTTTCATGACTTTTGAAATGACAGCTGTAAATCCGTTGCTGGCTCTTATGGCCATTTTCACCAACCTCTTCTTAGCTTAGGGGACTCTTAGGTGGCATGCTGTCACATTCTTTTCATTAAAGAAAAAAAGTGACAGCATGCGTCTTAGGGGCTACCTAAGCTAAATAATGGTTGATGAAATCGACCATTAGTCTATTTGACCACTATTTTCTTATATTTTGGCCTAGTTGCAATGACTTTTTAGCCGTATAATAACCGGTATATACCGAAAACGGCCAAAATATAAGAAAATAGTGGTCTAAGTTTGTTTGTGACACAAATTTAAAAGATTTCAAACTTATTTATTTACTTAATTGAGAAATTTTAAATCCAACACACATCAACAAAAATCAACACACATCAACCAAAATCAACACACATCAACTTCAAACTTGTCAATATGTTCTCTAAACAAAACACAGATAACGTTTCCACAGTTATAAGTCGTAACCAAGTCGTAAACAAGTCGTTTACGAGTGGGTGAGGGCACTCGTAATGAAATCACATCCATGACTAAGGTAGTCACATAAGTGATATTCAAAAATAAGAATTATTGAAAATCGGTGATTATTAGTCACATCGATGATTTCGAAATCGCATACTTACGTAATTCAAAAATAGGTCTCCAGTACGGCAAAACGCCAATTTCATATGTAAAGACTTAATATATACTTTGAAGTCTGGTAGTTTTGTATGTTTAATAAAAGTCACTTAACTTATACAAGTAAATTTTTTAATCATCACAAAAAAATTGTGTGCTTGTTCAGACAAGCAAACTGAACAACTTTCACTATGGGACCAACTTTGAAATCGCAAAAAAAATCTGCTGTTCCATACAAATGTTCAACATTCACTGTACCTAGATGTATGGAACAGCTGATTTTTTTTTTGCGATTTCAAAGTTGGTCCCATAGTGAAAGTTGTTCAGTTTGCTTGTCTGAACAAGCACACAAATTTTTTGTGATAATAAAAAAATAACCTTGTATATGCGATCAAATCTTTGATTTAACAAGTTTATAAACAATGATTATAAACTTACGAGGTACTCGTAAGTCATCTAAAAATATTTGAAATCAACCGTTTTTAGAGCATTGAAGGAGTGTCGTACCTCGGTCACTCGACCAGTTGTACCTTGGTCAGTGTGTTTGGTATAACCACAGATAATATAATACTACAGTAGTATAACCTTGATGTTGTTCCTTGAGCAGGAGGTTAAAGTTTTATTAAATTCATATTAAATCAAGCTAATTGTTTCATGTACATTAAACGTAATGATATGTTTGAATGTATCTGTATTTATGTACTTACTAGTTTTAAAGAATTTTATTTTTAATGTGAAAAAATACTGTGAACGTTATGTTGATTTTGTGATTTAAATATCACTAGAACTAATAAAGTAATTACTTATAATAGAAAAAAGTGAATAGCTTATATAATTAAATATCAGTGTTTTACATAGCACCCAAATGCTCAATGTGCCCTAGGTACACTGGTCGAGTACATCATGTGTACTTTGGCCTTATTTACCATTTTTTAAATATGCTAAACACGTGTAAGTATGAAATTAACATTTCTGATATTTTGGTGGTTAATACTCAAATAGTTGACCTTCCAAAATGTGCAAATACGGGCTCTGTATAGTACCTACGTCAAATTACAATAAAAAATACATATCTCAAAAAATGTCCTAGATACAACAGGTTCCCCTACTGTTTGCTACGAAATAAGCCAACTCCAAATTAAATTTTAAAATTCTTATGTCTTTGTATTCAACAAAGCAGCAGGATTTAAAAATCTTTTGGTTTTTGTTCGCCCCTTTTCGAAACCGGGTAAAAAATTCCCAACGACCTTTGTACGGAACCCTCGGTGAGCGAGTCCAATTCGCAGTTGTTCGTTATTTTTGTAAAAGAGACGCGATTCTTCACCGATCAAAAAACCGTCAAAAAACTGTGAAACATGTTGCATTTCAAATGTTGCCTATTGGTAGCTACTACGTGGCTTTAATATCAAGTGGGTGGGCAGTTTAAAAAATCGCTCGTATTGAATAAAGTAGGTAAATAACAAGTTGGTCATGAATCTTGTTTATTGTTTTCTAGTGTTATATTTTGTGCTATTTAAGTTTCATATTAAAGTAGCGTGCCTTCTTTGTTATAACGGGAATTTCAGTCACGAAACTAATGGCGATGATCCTCTTCAGGTCCGAGGTCTTACACGTAAGGACTTAGGAAGACTGCGCTGTTCGCTGGCTCAGTTTTGTTCAGGTTAATTTGGATACCCATTTTTTACCTATATACTATAATGGACGTGTGTGTATATTTCACTCTGCAGCCAAAACTACCCATCGCAAACGAAAAATGTTTCTGTGTTGCAATAGCCTAAGCTTCCCATCATAGCGGTTGCATGTAGATATGTATAAGGGTGTAGAAAATACGTGGGTTGAAAGTATATCTATACTATCACATAAAGAGGGAACCGGAAACACTAGCTGACTTATCAATGCAGAGCGAAAACGGCTGGACCTAGAGTGATGATATTTAAACAGTAGGCTGCTTTCATTGCTTGGACAAGTAATAGGAAACGATTTTCAAAAATACCCATACAACAAGGGTAAAATCCCGTTGCCAAAACCAGTAGTGGTCACATTTCAAAAATTCTTTCACCGATGGAATACTTACTTTTTAGTGAATGGTACTTATGTGGCTTCGTTTGTCTCGGTAATTCCACGGGAACGGGAACTGCAAGGATAACATCATGTATCCGAAACCAGTGGTCCGATTTACAAAAATGTTTCGCCAATGAAAAGCATACTTTTAAGGGTATTTGTGGCTTCTTTTGACCCTGTAATCCAACGGGAACGGGATTTACCCGGGTAAAATCCCGTTTCCGAAACCACTATATATAAAGCGAAAGATCATTTATTCACGATACCTATTGCTCAATAACTTCTTGATCTATGATGTTGAAATTAATCATAAGTATAGGTAGATCATGGATCATAATAAGTAGGAGACGTCAGCTCAGAACGAATTTTTGTTGGCTTCCCTCCTAAAATGGTAGGTAAAACAGGGGTTGAAAATTTGTATTAACTACTAGTGGGCCCGGCATACGTTGTCCTGCCCGGCTATTACAGCGCCACCTACTGGATCCAAATGTACTTTTAAACCTTCCCTGAACCTATTCAAATACACACAGTAAATTTCGTAAAAATCCATCGAACAATTATTGAGTTTTAGCGAGACTAACACACAGCGTTTCATTTTTATATATAAGAAGACTAGTGGGCCCGGCCTACGTTGTCCCGCCCGATTACAGCGCCACCTACTGGGTCCAACTCTACGTTTAAACCTTCCTTGGACCTATACACACAGAAAATTTCGTAAGAATCTGTCGAGCCGTTTCAGAGTTTTTGCGAAGCAAACACACAGCGTTTCATTTTTATATATAAGAAGATAAGAAAGATGATACTTCGTTATTTTTGAACTAAGAAGAAAAAAAATGGTATGTAGTAGGTTATGAATTACCTACGTTTAAACATTATGTTTCCACAGTTTTAGAACTACACCCCTCTGAAGGCTAAAAAACTAAATGACGACTCCATTTTTGACGAGACGAGAATCCGTATTTTTAAAAGTCGGTTAAAATTGGAACCATTGAAGTTGATAAATAGGCTTCTGATAACCCAGTCAGATACAAAGTTGAAGTTTTTTTGGGATTCACCCTCCAATGAAGGGTGAAAATGGGGGTTGTAAGTTTGTATGGAGCTTATAGTCTTATTTTAATATTAGCAATAGACCAAAAAAAAATACGGACGTAGTGTGGCATTAAACAAATGTGAAGCATGCTAGGACAATTTCATGTGTTTGTATTTATAGTTTGTACATGACCTACACTCATACAGATGTACCCGTATACGTCTAGTATGAGTTTTGATAGTTTTCGATTCGAATAATCGAATAGTTTTGTTTCCATACATTTCACACCAGCGCCTCTATCGGAAACTATAATGAACTAGAATTGACAGTATGAGTTACAAAGTAATAAACTACTCGATCAATAAGTACGTATTCGAGTAGTTTTTGAGTCTGTGGCAGTGTGAGTTACAATATTGACATTTGTTTGACAGTTTACTCAAAAACTATTGTAGTTTAGGTTCTCACCACCTTACATTTTTATGTGAGTTTGGTACATAAATAGGTTTTTTTGTGTTTCTAAACATTAAAATTATGTCTGCACGGTGGTACTTTGCATGGTGGGCCATGCAAGACGAAATACTGCGACAATCATTTTCTTAAAGCCGCATCTCCAACACACTTTACTCAGCGCTACCGCCTAACAAAAGCTGTTTTCCATCATGTTTGCAGTACATTAAGGCAGTATTCGGAGTTCGTAAACTCTATCATTAAAATAAATTGCGACTGACTTGTCCGCGACATTATAAAATAATATAATTTTATAATGTCGCGGACAACAAACAAAAACTTTAATTTTTTTTCTTTCATTCAACTCGCTTTAAAAATAATAAAAACGGCTAAGAAAACGCCACAGTGACAGAATCGCGTGTCTCTTGCCATTCACACGTGTGTAAGAGAGATATACTTAAATATACTTATAATGTGAAGTTCGTCTAATCGAGTAAAATTAACTCGCTATCGTTTAAACGTGAATTTTAAATGAGCAACTCATACTACCGTATACATTGTAAACTGACAGTTTGGCGAGCAAACAAAAACTTCAATGTAGTTTACTCGATTTAAAAACTCGTACTAGACGGACAAACAGCTATGACAGCTCTGTCATTTTATGCACATCTATACTAATATTATAAAGCTGAAGAGTTTGTTTGTTTGTTTGTTTGCTTGAACGCGCTAATCTCAGGTCCGATTTGAAAAATTCTTTCAGTGTTAGATAGCCCATTTATCGAGGAAGGCTATAGGCTATATATCATCACGCTAAGACACAGGAGCGGAGCACCAATAAAGAATGTTTCAAAATCGGGTGATTTTTTTCCTATTGAGAGCTTCCGCTGCGTTCTAAAAAAAAAGTTCTAAAAAAAAGTCCGCGACAGCATATATCTATCTTTTAAGGTTAGCTCACTATAACCTTTTTTATGCTAACCAAATTTGTTCTAAAATATTGCATTATTTGCGAAGGTGTTTTTATAAACATGATATTAATCCTTATCCAAATAAATACGTTACTGATCACAAGTATTTAATTTAAAACAAAATTGCCATTTACATTATTCGATTTAAATTAATATCTAAGGAGATATCGCAGTTTTAAAATAACATCACAGCAAAATAATTATCGAGTACTGCGCGCACAATGTGCAAAGCCGGCGGGCAGTCATGAGGGGGAAGGGCGGTGGCCCCAGTTACTCTACTTCTGCCGGAAGAAAACAAAACTAAAAATATAGTGTACGCAGAAGTACTTTAAAATAACATTAGTTTAGTTATTTTGAGAATAACCTACAATCT
This sequence comes from Schoenobius gigantellus, assembly GCA_963935595.1. Lineage (NCBI taxonomy): Eukaryota > Metazoa > Arthropoda > Insecta > Lepidoptera > Crambidae > Schoenobius > Schoenobius gigantellus. Next base: position 37,793,998 of record OZ012541.1, on the reverse strand, counting down.
ACATGATTTAAATAAGATTATAAGATCCAGTACTTACTCACCTATATAAACTAAGTCGCGGGTCAAAGTTAGCGTTAGCCCAAAGTAACTATTCCACGCGGACGAAGTCGCGGGCAGAAGCTAGTACCTATATAAATGTGCTGTCATTTGCATGCTTCACTCTTTTCAACAACGCTCCGTCCTCAGAACAATTTCGTTTACTCCTACCTGTTCTGTTGAGTAGTTCTGTTGACAGAACTACTGGAATTTAGTTATTCTTCTGAGGCTCCGTCCGTGATATTAGCGTATAATAATAATGAAGGTACTGATGTAATGTGTGTATCCGTCTCAGCTGCTTTGCGACATATGAAATACCTACTCTAAAAAAAATGACGTAACGTGAATAAAACCGGCCAAGTGCGAATCGGACTCGCGCTCGAAGGGTTCCGTACCCTAAATATTACGCTAGACAAATTATACGCAATTAATTGGTACGCACAATATTGAGTGATTTACCATATTATTTTAATATAATGGACTTCTTATAGGTTTTCCTATTAATCTATAAGTAGAAAACTAATTTTTGTATTTTTTCAAAATTTTAGATTCGAAGATAAGGGAGATGGGGTGGGGGGGGGTGGACAATTTTCTTGAATAACTTGGAAACTATTTATTTTAAAATTACAAAAAAAAAATACATTTAAGATCTTCACAACAAGACCTTTCATTTGATATGTCACACGATGCAGTTTTCATTCACACCTCTGCGTTTGGGTTACAGAAATTGATATGTGTACCAAATTTAAACTTAATCGGTCAAGTAGATTCGGAGATCCTAATTGACTGTGACCGACAGACAGACGGACACTCGAGTGATGCTATAAGGCTTCTGTTTTTTTATTCGGACGTACGGAATCCTAATAAAAAAGTAATAAGTTTATGTATATGTGAGTGATTTAAATAGCAACTTGGTTACTTTCTAGTCTGTGATATAGCACAGATAATATAATACTACATTAACCCGAGCAGTAACCTCAGACCCTCAGACAGTGGTGTCAATTCTGTTGGCAATTAATTGGAATAGACTTACCTAAATTTAGTTTTAGTGTTTTCAAATCGTGTTTTTTGATCGAAAATTTTAACTGAAAATACAATTTGACAGCATTAAAACTAAATTTAGTTTAATATTTTATACACACTAAACAAGAGGGCAAAAGATGTATGGAGCATGTGCGTAGTAATGTAATAAGCTAGAAACGTAGCAGCTAGACTTCTTATATCCTTTTTTTGTAGATCCATGCCAATAACTTACTTTTTTCTTTTTAAATATAAAAATTTGTGAAAATTCCATGCTTCTGTTTATCTCCTTAACTTCTCTCTGGCGAAATACAACAGCAACTTGACAACTTTGACAATAACCAAGATCAAATCAAGACATGGATATAAACTTGTTTTGTGTGTTTTATCTGCGGGATAGTGCCGCGGGATTCATGTTTCCGACCTCTACAGTTAAAGCAATTTAATACTAATGTCTTGCAAACACATGTCTCCAATATTGTGGTGGTCGCTCATTATTTATAGAATTTATGGTGCAACGGGAATAGTTTGCTTTAACTGTACTTCGGCTCACGACGACGGAGGCTTTAATAACTGTGGCGGCGATTTCGAACCTGTAGGCCTTCCGTTCAACAATAGTCGGGTGTTTCTCGTGAATTGCACGGGTGGTGCGTATACTTTAATATTTCATAGCCAGCCTAATCTTGAATAGCGTATCCTCATAGTGATCTACAAATAATAATCAACGTGATCATAATTAAATAAAAAACAAATGATTGGAATTTGACGTGAGTGCTGTGTATTACTGAGGGGTACTTACTGAGAGTGTCAAAGATGCTGGTGGATATAATTGGTTTGATAGTCTGGGGCATTGTCTGGGGCAAATCGTCAGGTGCCGTAAATTCAACTTTCAGATGCATTGTCTGGGGCAAATCGTCCGGTGCGGTAAGTCCAACTTTCAGAAAGAGGTAAATCGACGGATTCATATCGGCTGGGGCGCCTGGTGTGCTTTACCGCGGAGGGCCGTGCCATGATCTCGGAGTCGCAGCACAGGGGGGTGTGAGATCCGTAGAAGAACTAGAGTAACCGACATAGCCCAAAGAATTGCAATCCTTCAGTGGCAGTGGGTAGGACATATCGCTCGCAGCACAGACGGCCGTTGGGGCGGAAAGGTCTTCGAGTGGCGGCCGCGTGCTGGGAGACGCAGTGTTCGTAGTTCGTAGTTCGTTCCACTAGGTGAACCGACGTTCTGGTAAAGGTCGCAGGAAGCCGCTGGATGCGGGAGACGCAGGACCGATCGGGTTAGAGATCCCTGGGGGAGGCCTATGTCCAACAATGGGCGTCTCTTGGCTGAACTCATGATAAATATTACGATGATAAGTGCATTGTTGTTTGTAAAAAAAATTACAAAAAAAAATCAAAAACACCAAAAAATCACAAATAATATAAGAATACATATAACATCACTTTTTTCACTTCTCGTGCTCGTAAAGTTCGTCTTTATGTCGTCTATAGGCTGCATAAAATGGCTTTTTATGTTCTAGACTACAGCATAAAGTAAAATTTTCTTTAAGATAAAGATTCTTAGGCCCAACAGTCAACAAAGCTCAATAAAACTTCACAAAATAACTTGCGATTATTTATTTATTTGCTTTAATTTATTTGTCTTGTGCTTTCTACCCCAAAAGTCATGAAACCAGGTAAAAATAGTAACCAGTTATTATTAAAACGCATCGAATTATTTTGATTACTTGGCAGAATGAAATAATTACCTAAGCCATCGCCATGTAAAAATTAAAAATAAAGTTTACTGGTGGGAATTGGCTATTATTTAAGTTCTTTAATTTTTCAACATTGTGTTACATAATATATTTGAGTTTTTATATAATATAATTTTAATTACATTTTCGTTTATATTTTGAAGTAATTGTTAAATTTTCTGGCAATCGAAGTGAAACGCAGAGTGTAAAGCACTGGCATAAACTAGTAATTGTACCCCTCAACTAAAATCGTCTCGGGCTACAATCGGGAAAAGCGAAAACTACTAATAATCAATATTGTTTGAATATTGACGGCAAGAAGGTAACAGTTGACACAGAAGTAGCTGCAGAATTTGAAAAGTTCTTTACTGACATTCCAGTCTCAATCACAAAGTCATTGGATTCCTCCCCCGCTATTGCTGAATCTATAATGAAAGATCATGTTGAAGCTTGTGATGATAAATTCAAATTTGTACACATTAGTGGAATGGATATAATAAAATCATTTAAAACTTTGAATATGAAGAAAACTGCGGATCTGTGGGGCAATTCCGTTGATGTTACTAAATCCGTAATTGAAACAATAGCTCCAATACTTGCTAACATTTTTAATGATTGCATTGACCGTGGTGTTTTTCCTGATCTAATGAAGCTGAGTAAAATTATTCCTTTACATAAATGTGGTAGCACATCAGACCCCAGTAATTTTAGACCTATCTCTGTGCTACCTACCTTTAGCAAAATTTTTGAAAAAATAATGTTGGAGCAAATGCAAATTTATTTTAATAGGAACAATCTTCTACACTCTAAACAATTTGGTTTTAGGAGGGGTCGCTCAACAACCGATGCTGGTGTTGAGTTAATACAACATATATTTGAAGCCTGGGAAGACTCACACGATGCGTTAGGCATTTTTTGTGATTTGTCTAAGGCATTTGATTGCGTTTATCACGAAACCTTGTTTAGAAAATTACACCACTATGGATTTCGTGATACTGCACTGGATCTTCTACTCTCTTATCTAAGTGGAAGGATTCAAAAAGTAGACGTCAATGGAAAAAGGTCTCAAGGTTCCGCAGTTAAAATGGGAGTTCCGCAGGGTTCGATTCTTGGTCCTTTTCTATTTCTTATATATGTCAATGACCTCCCTGATTTTGTACAGGACAGGCATGAGATAGTGTTATTTGCAGATGATACTTCACTTTTATTTAAAATTAAAAGAGGATTGCAAATGAATGACGATGTAAATAATTCTATCTCAAGAATTGTTCATTGGTTTAATGTAAACAACCTGTCACTTAATGAAGGGAAAACAAAATGTATAAAATTTGTTTTACCCAATGTAAAAGAGGTTCACACCACTGTAAAAATAAAGGATATAGGTGTTGACCTCGTGGACACCACAGTATTTCTTGGGATCACACTTGATTCTAAGCTGCAATGGGGCCCACATATAGATAAATTGTCAAAGAGACTTAGTTCTGCAGCTCACGCTGTATGGAAAATACGTCAGTTGACTGATGTTGATACAGCAAGACTTGTATATTTTTCTTACTTTCATAGTTTGATGTCATATGGCATTTTGTTGTGGGGAAATGCTGCCGACATTCAGATCGTTTTTGTGCTCCAGAAAAGGGCTATTCGAGCTATCTATAACCTTAAAATGAGAGATTCTTTGCGAGAAAAGTTTAAAGAAATTGGTATTATGACAGTAGCGTCGCAATATATTTATGAGAATCTAATATATGTTCGTAAAAATATTCATTTGTTTTGTAAAAATAGTGATATTCATTCTGTTAATACTAGACAAAGGAATATGTTAGCTTTATCAAATACCAGGCTCCAAAAAATCAATAATTCTTTTAGAGGCCTGTGTATACGTTTCTACAATAAAATCCCAAGTTGTATACAAGAACTCAGCTTAAACAAATTTAAAGTTGCAATCAAAGATGTACTTATTAAAAAAGCATATTATAAAGTGTCTGATTACATGACGGACAAAAAAGCTTGGGTTTGAACTCTCATTTCTAATATTTAACAATGTACTGCGTTTTGTTTCAAAGAAACATTCAGTGAGAGCAATTTATAAGTTCACGCACTTCTCTCAGAAATAGCTTATATAATGTGAATTAACACATCTCTTCTTGTAATGGAAGTTGAACTCAAACTTTTGCTTTGAGGTCAGCTTCCAATTGACGACCCTGTAACAGAATCAAAATTGTAAATGGCGATTTAAAAGAGGAGATTAAAAATTTTGACCTTTCGAGTTTCTTGCCTGTTCTTCTCGAGAAGGCTCTCCCAATTTCCGAACAGGTGTAGAGTCAACTTTTTTTTTTTTCATTCCTACTTGTATTTGCAGACATCTTGAGTATATTCAGGATGTATGCACATACAAGGTTAATATGATTTCATTAAATTAGATTGTTTTGCTTTGTTTTGACGTCAATAAGTGTCTGTAAAGGCCTATGTTGAATAAAGATTTTTGAATTTTGAATTTGAATTTGAATTTGAATGACTCATTTTATGCAGCTCAGATCCATGATATTATATGATGACTACCAGATGCAAATACCTGAATATCTTTGGAAAAAAAGATGAAACGCATTGGACGTGCCAATGAATTTAAGGGTTTCCCTCAATTTTCCTAGTATCAATGTGACAATTGTGACAATGGGACTACCATATGAGTCTACTCTTTCGATTACAAAAAGAATTTTGAGCATCGGCCCACAAATGGCGGAGTAATCGCTGAAATTTATAAAAAATAGTTACAGTCGAACATAGAACCTCCTTCTTTTTTGAAGTCGATAAAAATGGTTATTTATAAAGAAGCTTTTGGCTCAGCATGTGAAATTTTTTAATCAGGTAACAACATTTATTTTCAGAAAACACGATGTGTTTTGTGAGGTCATGGACTGCTCGGGCGCGCTACGCGTGGGTAGTACAGAGGGGGTGCTATCAAGCAAGTAACGAGGACTCACTTCCACGCGCCATGAGCATTCCGATGAGAGCGATGTCTTGTAAGCACGAACGGTAAGATTTTATTTATACGGAGGTAGCAAACATGCATGCGTCGGGCCTATGCCTGATAGTCGGATTTACAGCTACAGTTCGAACTACTGGAAAATAGCGGATAGATCCGCCACGGGCGGTTAGGGCGGTAGAAAGCGGATCTTTGCAACCCGCCACTCATGCATTCCTTTTTTAGGGTGAGTGTTTCTCCTTGCGATCCTACAAAGTGACAAGCTGACAAGGCCGCACCTTAGATATGCCGGCTAAACCACCCTCCAGTACCCTCTCCGCCCCCGGTGGAAGCACGATCGGGATCGGACTAGCCATTCCCCGAACGCACCCTCTGGGGACAGGCCCAGCGGTATGTTATGATACTGACACAACGAGCTGCGACTAGCGCCAAGGGAGGGATAACCAGGCTACCACCCCCGAGACGGGCGACCAGGAAGGAAACCGTAATATCTCCCGGCCGGCTGTCGGTCGACCGGGTCAGATTTCTCCGTGACTGCTTAAGGTCACCTCCTACCGAAGATCATGTTCATGACCGCCCTAGGTATGGCTTATAAACGTAAGCGCAACCAAAAGGTTCGCAGAATGGCTGTAGCAACTTTAACGAAACGCCGCATATCAAAGAAGCACGAAAAAACGTTGCCTTCTTTGGCGAAACATTGTCTTAGGAATACCTCGTCGAAACGTCGCCTTTGGCTTTGGTGAAACCTCAACCATAGTGTCTGCAAAACGTCGCCCAAAGTGCTTGATGAGCCTCAAGTAGCTGCACAGTTTGATTGTTACAGCCATCCTAATTCCTATGACCAGATTGTTGTGTGGCCCGTTCGTCGGACGAAACGCGTCGCGTGTATCGTGGGCCTGTGTGTCTAGCAAGACCTGGGGGCCTCGACAATGTAACAATTCAAAAACGATAACGAAGTTAGAAAACGAACAAAATGTATGGGATTGACACATGTCATTGCTAAATCACATGGCAAATCGATGAAAATTATCTATATGTAAATTGGTAGACAATGTATTGATTCGCAACAAATCGATAAAGAAGCGAATTGTTTTTTCGTTACTTTCATATGCTATTCAACATAATTCACTTTTCATTAAAAATGAAATGCAAATGTTTTATTTAATAATTTATTTTTCAACACACTTATGCTTGTAAAGTGGATCTAATTTTACTGGTTTTAGATACATAAAGCAGCTCATAAAACACGCGTGTATTATTGCCGAGGCTTGCATCACAGAGTCCGGCAATTAATTAAGCCGCGCCAGTAAAGTACTATTTTTTCAAAAGCTAGAGGTAATATAAAAGACATCAACGAGCTTCATGATTTTTCGAACGATTATTTTTATACCATTATTTAGTTTTGTCTACAAATTGCCATTGATTTGTGTTATTTATTCCAAAAATTAAGTTTATTAAGTATTTTCGACCTCACGAGTGTGTTGAAAAAGGTCGTACGATATACGTGCGTATATTGGTTATACATACACACTCGGCTCTATTACGCCCTCGCCTTCGGCTCGGGCTGAAATTCCCCCTCGTGAGTTATAGCAAGCATACCGCACTTGTATCGTAATTTACTATTGCCATAGTGGCCGTTATTTTATTTTGAGTAGATAACCAATATTTGGTTTTCTTATAGAAAGAACAATTCGACACAACGATTGCTACAATCCTGTTGGTTAGGATTTAGTTTTCGTTATCCCAGAGACAATGACGAAGTTAGATATCGTTTCGCTATTAAACGATTGGCACTTGTCTAGGCTCCCTGGGGCCTTACCATGATCGCTTATAGCAAGGTTAAAACAATATTGAAACAGAGACACCGCTCTTGCTGCGTATCACGCCATCTCACTTTCAGTACGAATTTTAATATCGTTTTGGCGATCATGGTTAGGGGGCTGTGCGTCAAATCGTGTTTAAGGTTGCGAGTATCCAAAGTTGGTGTTTCTGTTACATTAATTGAGAGATTTGAAAGAGACCAATGCACCAAATGAATCAATCGAGAGATAATTGCTTTTGATTGCTACTGATTTCTAACATTTTATTGATCAACGATTCACCAACAGTCGATCCGTCCATGAAAAATTTGGTCAACATTATCCTTAAACAATTAACTTTTCATCCCAAGGACTTTTCACCCACAAACGTTTTGCCAACATAACTTTACGTCGCTGAATGTTTAACCAACAGAATGTTTTGACCAATAACTTTTCACCCGAAGAACATTTGGTCCATGGACTGTTCCCGAACGTTGTTAACCAACAGAACCTCTTGATAGTTTCTTTTTCCCCGTGAACTTTTTGCAAAAGTTATAAATATTTCAACCACGAAATGTCGTTAACAAAAACTTTACTTCCTGAATATAATATCCTAGCATTTTAAGATACCTAGGTTATGTTTCCTTTTATTATTAAGTTAATTATTTAAAAAACCTAAAATATTGGCCTGATTTTATGCTATATTGAAACATCTAGCAAACAACTTTGACGCGATAATATGAAAGGAAGGAAAATATAGAAACACAGCCAAAGCACGGTCATCATCACAGCCCATATACGTCCCCACCGAGGGGCTCGAGCCTACCCTATATTAGGGTGATTAGGCCTTAGTCAACCACGCTGGCCCAGTGCGGATTGGTCGACTTCACATACATCATTGAATTTCTTCGCAGATGTATGCAGGTTGCCTCACGATGTTTCTCTTCACCGTAGGAGCCTCAGACAAATGTACATATGAAATTCGAAACGAAAAACACATTGGTACATGGCGGGTCTCGAACCCCGACCCCCCGATTGGAAGGCAAGTGCCGAGTCCACTGCGCCACCGACGCTCCAAAGCACGGTAATAGTATATAATTATATATAACTTTTCCAAAAAGTTCATGAGGAAAAAGAAACTGTCAATAGATTCTGTTGGTTAGCACTCACTGACCCTGGTACAGAGTCGAAACGTTCGTGGGTGAAAAGTCCTTTGGATGAAAAGTTAATTGTTTAAAGATAATATTGACCAACGGTTCACGGACCAATTGATTGTTGGTAAATCGTTTCAGTTTCCATTTTATTTATTTCATGTCAGTTAACACTACCTAACCCCACTTTTTTATTTGTGACAAAATAAGTAACGTCCGGCAATACTTTTTTTTTGCAGCGGGGAATCTATATTTGACTACTTATAAAACATATATTCCTTTAACGTGATGATACACTGGCATCCTTAGTAGAAAAATTTAACGCGGTGGCCCCCATTGCATCACTTTGGGTGCTAACAATTGGCATGTTTTCACTCTTAACAAGGTACTTTAAATCGAAAACTATTCCGAGGTTTTTCAATTTCTAACGTTTTAAGTATTTTTTTGGATTGTTTAATTGGGTATTTATCGAAACATTCGAAAAAAAAACTCGAAATATCAAGACGAAGGATTTCCAACCACTTATACCTTTGCGTTGCTTATAAAAAAAAAACTAACTAATATCACTTTGATTGACATCAGCTTATGAGCTTGTGTCAAATCCACAGACAATAAGCGTCAATACATGGATTTACCCTGCTTTAGTTATTCTTCTGAGATTTACACTCAGAAGAATAACTAAATCAATCACACCTACAACACACCGTTTGATTGAAAAGTTCATGCGGCAATTATTACATTTTATCATTTCGTCAAAGGCATAACAACCGCCATATATCTTTCAAACCAACTGAGAACTGACCAATTTTTCGAATTAGTTTTATGGGGGCTTAGATTAAAAAATATGAAAAATTAAAAAATACAAGTCTTATTTTTATATCTTATTCCAAAGAAATATTATATTAAGTAACCATAAATCAAATTATATCAAAAACGACATTTATTAGTTTGTATGTTGGTAAATTATGACTAATCAGACTTGGGACTACCCACAAAATATAATTATGTAATCACTATTTTATTTTATTTAGTGGATTATATTACTTTAATTTTATGATAAAAACGATATTTAAGAAATATAATTCTAGTACCTACTTCTTTTACAGATATCCGGACGGTGAATACAAACTTTGTTTTTGCCAGGCTGATTGGTGTAATTCAACACCAAACACGGGTGTCAGTTTTTTATATATTTTTATTGCATTACTGACAGACACTGTAATATTTTAATTATTAATATAATGTTATACCTTAAGCCTCTTACACAATTATTGCCTTTTCCCATTTTAAACATTTTTAACGAGGTATAAAAATAAAAAAAATGGCTTGTTTTGTCCCGGTTATACCACGGGAGCGGGAACTACAGGGACTACAGGCTAAAATACCCTTTCGGAAACCACTGGCATGATAGAAAAGCGAAAGATAATTATTCATTCTCTGACTAATCAAGATTACTACTCATACCCTTATTGATCTATAAAGTTGAAATTTAGCATATAGGCAGATTATAAATAGGAGACGTCAGCTAAAAACGGAATTTTGTGGACTCCCCTCCCTAAAGGGGTAAAATGGTTAGACATTTGAATTATGGTACTTCGTTATTTTTAGATTTAGAAGTAAAAAAATGGTAAGTATGTAGGTTTATGAATGATGTTTTAACATAATGTGTATCAGTTTTGGAACCCCTTTGAGTGCTAAAGATGGAGATAACAGTTTTCCACGAAAATCCGTATTTTAACCAACTTCAAAAAAAGCGAAGGTTCTCAATTCGGTGCGTATGTTTTTTTTACGCGATCACGCCGTCTTCAAAATTCTTTTTGTATTCCATAGAGTATAAGGGAACCTGTTGAACCTTGGTACTATGTGTACTCAGGCCTACTCGTATTGGCGCGTTTGCAATAAAAACGGGCGGTTTTGATTTTCATTCATCTTTAAAAAGATACAATACAAAAAAGGTTTCAATCGTTTGTACACGTTACTGGCCGGTTTTAAAAATGCCGTGGTATTTAAAAAAGTACGTTCTAAATTCAAATTTTCATTTGATGCTCATATTTACAGAAAACCCCTTTTTATCCTACATTTTTGGCGCGAAGTTCCAGAAGTTAACACCGACTTTCATAACTTTTATTTAATTTTCATCGATTAATTTCATATCCTTGACTGTCAAAGCTTTATTTATTGCTGTTTGGCTGTATCAAAAATGCTAGATAAAGTGGTAAAAGCTACCAAAATTATCGCGCTGCTTGAAGAGGGTTGCAGCCAATGCTTCGTGGCTAGGGGGCTAAATGTTAGTCGCTCGACGGTCCAAAGGACCTGGCAGTGATATCAGGAGACTGGTTCCGTCGAGAGAAGGCCTGGTTCTGGAAGAAAACCATGTACCCAACCACGGGATGATCGTTTTCTTGTGAGTCGCGCATTGAGAAATCGCAAATCTTCGCGATGTGGATCTTAAGAACAACCTCCAAGAAGTAAGAAATGTGCATATTAGTCTATGGACGGTCAGGAGGAGGCTTCTCGCTGCCAATATACGCAGTCACCGCCCGGCCCGCGGCCCCAAATTACTCCGTGAGCACCGAGTTCACAGCCTTAGGTTCGCTAGAAATTGTGAATCATGGACTCAAGAAGATTGGAATAGGGTTTTGTTCTCTGATGAAGCCAGGATATCTCTGTTCGGTGAATATCGACGTCGGCGAGTGCTAAGAAGACAAGGAGAACGCTTTGCAGAGGCATGTTTCGAAGAAATCACACCTTATGGTGGGGGCTCTGTTATGTTTTGGGCAGGAATAAATTCAATGGATCGTACAGAGTTAGTCTTCATTGAAAACGGCTCACTGACTGGGCATCGATACATAACGGAAGTTCTAATTTCTCATGCACAAGCCGCATTGGCCGCTCTAGGTGAAGACTCGATTTTTATGGACGACAATGCTCGTGCCCACCGATCTCGCGATGTTAAAGCGTATGTGCAAAGAGGTCGACATTCGTCGTTTGGATTGGCCAGCTCGAAGTCCCGACCTCAATCCCATAGAGCATGTCTGGGACGTTCTGAAACGGCGTGTGAGATCAGTACAACCAGCTCCGCAGACCATCAGAGAGCTGAAGAATGTGATTACTGCGGAGTGGGAACGTATTCCGCAAGCAAGTATCCGGGATATACTTATACTCGCTAGCATGCCCAGACGAATTCAAGCTGTGATTTTAGCTAGAGGGGGTCACACTCGATACTAAACATTTATCTGCTTTTACTTTATTAAAGAAAAACAAACAAAAACACTTTTTTATTTTTACTTCATGAGCATATGCACTACTAGCGAACATACACTACTAGTGAGGTTTAGCATTATTTCCCATAAACTGTATCAAAATTTTATGAAATACTGATGAAAACGATTATTTTCTTATTAATTTACCAAATTGTGAGGATAAAACTACCTATAATTATCAAACAAAGCAATATTAACATTTGAAATGGTTCATTGCTTAGGTGCCCGTTTTTTTGCAAATGAGTTTATATTTCCGTGCTATTTGTCTATGGCATTCGGTACATCACTGCGGTCTTTCCAATGTGAGATAGTCGCTTACCGTTAATAAGCCGGTGTTTGGTGCTATCGAAGTAGAATTTTTTTTCCCAAAAAAACTAACTAACTATCTATCTTTAATATATAAAGCACGATTTTCTTTCTTTTTTCTTTCTTTTTCTTTAATATATAAAGCTTGATTTTAGACTTTGAAGTCTGGTAGTTTTGTATGTTTTATAAAAGTCGCTTAACATTTATATGCGATCAAATCTTTGATTTAACAAGTTTTTAAACAATGATAAACTTACGAGATAAGTATGCTATCTAAAAATATTTGAAATCAACCGTTTTCTACAGGAGCACGTTCAGAGCCTTCGCGTGAAGTAATCTAAATGCGAAAAATATTCAAAACACGTGTTAGTATTAAATTTACATTTCTGATATTTTGGAGGTTGATACTCAAAAAGTTGACCTTTCAAAATATGCAATACGGCTTCTGTATAGTACGTCAAATTACATAAAAATTACATATCTTAAAAACTGTCCTAGGTGCAACAGGTTCCCTCCTGTGGTGGTCCCATTATCACCAAAGTCAAAATCTGATGATGGGATCCCAGGAAAATTGAGAGAATCCCTTAAATTTTATAGGTACCTACTTACAAACAACCAACGTATTTTGTGTTTCTTCCGAAGCTGTTCAGGTATTTGCATCTGGTAGTCATGAACCGAGCTGATGATGGAAGGATCTTTTTAGAGTTTGAAGAGTAAGAGGTTAGTTTTTAAATCCAATAGGCGCCTATTGTATTGACCATTTGTCTATTATATATATATATACTATATACTTTAAAGGGTAGCTTATGCAATTCACTAAAAAGAAAAAAAAATCCAAAAATTATCATATATCATACCATAAGTTAAAAATAATATAATAATAATACTATTTATAACTTTTAAAGTGCTTTTGAAGTCGGTTTTTATTTTTACAAGCTTTTATTTAACTTGCACTGTATACAATGTATGTATGTTCGGGTCAAATCTTGCGAGTAGAATTTGACTCACTTGCCAGTAACCAATTGAGCTGAAATTTGGAACGCACCTATAGTTCTGGTGACAATGCAATTATGCATAAGTATTTAGTAGGTATGTTGTAAATCCAAAATGGCCGCCGCAACGAAATGGCGGATTACTAATTTTTGTACAACCCCTGCAATATGAGTATGTATCAAATGAAAGAGCTGCTGACATGTAAAATACTCTTCATTGTGAAAAAAATCTAATCTAAGATGGCCGCCGTCACATAATGGCGGATTACATTTTAGTACAACCCCCAAAATAAGGGTATCAAATGAAGGATTTAACTTGTAAAATATAGTACACAATGAAAAAAGTTTAAAACAAGATGGCCGCCACCACAAAATTAATAAATTAGTAAATAAAATAAAATTAATGAAATAAATTTATAGTAAAAACATTTTTAAAAACAAGCTATTATTTGAATGCTCTAAAAAGTGGAAAAGAAACTTTAATTTATTACATGATAGAAATTTTTAGGATAATATAAAAGCTTGTCGCAAGATTTACCTAAATGTAGATAAACAATAATACAATATTAACTTGATCTTGATTCTATACAGTTTTTATAAAATAGGTAAATCTTGAGACAAGTTTTATATCATGCTAAAAAATTATGTCATGTAAAAAATAAAGTTTATCGTCTCTTTTTAGAGTATTTAGAGCATTAAAATAAAAGCTTAATTTATAAAAATATTTTTACTATTAATTTATTAAATTGGTGACATTGAAGTTGATGATAGAAAGTAGTAATTCTTTTGGGATTCGCAAGAGGTAAAAAAGGGAGGTAAAACTTTGTATGGAATTACGTTATTATTGAAAATAGACATATTTATGAAAATTGATATAATTTATAATAACATCTAAAAATAATTTGTTTTAACATTTTTAATTACACGATTTAAGAGGGTGAAAGTGGGGATGATAGGCTCTTTACGAGAATTTACATTTTTCGAAATGTTAACATGGAATGCTTCCCCCTTAAGTTGCAGAATGAGGGATAAATCTTAACTATTAAAATAAAAAAAATATTTATATTAAACCTGACTGAAAATTAAAAAACAATATAAGAATATGTACAGACAATATCACATTCCTAGGTATATTAAAGTTGATGCAAAATTTTAAGACGCAAGCAAGTGTTAAATGAAGAGAAAAGTAATGATGCAACCTTACTTACGAGTATGCACCAAATGATTGTTCAATTGATGGATGACCGACTGTCATTAAACTCATAAAAGTCCAGATATATTGTACGGCTCTCTATTTCTAGGCATAAAAATTATTGTCATAAAATCATATTCCATAATTTCGATTGTAATAATCGTCAAGACGCATAATAATCAGGAAGCAGAATAGTAATAAGCATAATATTGTGTGGCAGAAAATCATTTGTCAAAAGTATTAAAACCCATAAACTCGAAACACAGAACAACTTGACGCATAATTTTTCAAAGCATAATTAATGTTTAGCATATTAATCACAACGAACAATACAATTACGCAGAATTTCTCTAGGCATAAAAGGCGCGTAAGCATGCAGCAATGTAAGGAAACATGCAGTATGCATGCAAGCAAGCATGCAACATGCAAGCAAGCATGCAACATGCAAGCAAGCATGCAACATGCAAGGAAGCATGCAACATGCAAGCAAGCATGCACCTTGCAAGCAAGCATGCACATGCATGGTTTCTGTCACGGCTCCGACGCTGCGGGGCTCCGGCGGTCCCACGCGAGCTTATCGTCACAGATGGTTTTCGCTCACCACCTGCTCCTCAGCTCGCGGGCCGCCTCGCCCCTCCGCGCCTACGCGGGTTTGAATTACACTCTAGGTGTAGGACAAACAAGACTACGTGGAGTCGGTTTTGCAGCGATTCGTTTCTGTCACTAGTAGCATGAATGAATTACTTTGTCAAATAAAAAATCAATATATACTATGAAAAAAATATATCAAATGAAAATATAGAATATTCGAGTATCATATTTGAATAAAATAATATATGAAATGTTATTATAAAAAGTTTAGTAAAACAGAGAGTATACATTGTATCTAATGAACGTGATGATATCCCTTAAAATAAAATCATTTCTAATTATAAGAAATGCCCCAAAATATTAGGGATATCATTAATTATGACACTTAAAATTATGGCAAAACATTTTAGGACTACCAATATTATGTCAAAGGAAATTAGGGATTTCATTAATTATGCTTCATGAAATTATGCCTTTGGATAATTGTGCCTTATACAAATTATGCAAAGAAAAAATTATGTGACGTTAGTGTTATGATTTTTCGATTATTATGCTTAGTGATTTATGCCAAGCGCCTTTATGACAAAAAACAGTATGCCAAATGAAAGGTCCCCATATTGTACCCTTTGTTTGTGATATGGATTTGAGTCCATCCATGCGTTACCACGTTAAAAATACAATTGAATCATCCATCGATGTAAAGGATCCTGTAAACGATCAAATATGTTTGTCAAATTTACGTGTTTCACAAACTTGTTTGTTCGGTCTGTGCTTGACGCGTTTGATAAACGAACTACGTGTTTGATGTGTTTGAAAAGTATCTGGATTGACGTCGTGTTTGATGAAAACGTGAAGTTTGTCAAGCAAGTTTGACAAACATGTTTGATCGTTTACAGGGCTCCTAACAGTACCATCCTTGATGTGACCACGATGTGACAGAATTCGCAGGAGAATTTCCCACCCGCCATATTATTTGAAAACGAAGAGTATTTCAAATCGAGTTTCAAAAATTAGCAAAGCCTTTTTTTCACTTCTTATACATAAAAAATGAAATTAGACAAAAGTACTGATGCTTGTGACTTCTGAAATTTTATAACTGCATCAAAATCTGTCCAATAGTTTCGGAGAACTTTCCGGACAAACAGACAAACAAACTACAAACAAATCTATCATGTTTTGCTTGAGGCGTCCTATGTAAGTATTTGTTTCTAGTTATATTGTTACTAACTGTGCCCGCGAACTATGTTTCGCCTTAAAAGTTCAAAGAAAATCTGTAATCTACTTTCCCGCGGGAACTACATACTCGTACTTTTCCGGGATAAAAAGGAGCCTATACGTTAATTTATGTCGTAATCCTACAAAATTTCACCCAAATCCATTCAATAGATTTTGCGTGAAAGAGTAACAAGCTTCCATACTACAAACTTTCGTGTTTAATATTATATTAGTAAGGATTTACGAGTAAATTAGCCTGCTTTGCTAAGTCAAACGTCTCCGCTTTTAATAACTTATGTCCATAGTTCTGATGTACCTTATTCTTTCAAAGTTGGTAGAGCAAGTGAGTCACTGTGAAATCGCAACTGCTCCACAAGACTAAAAGGTATTGCCAAGTAGTGATATATATATCCAGTCGCAGTAGCCAGTAATTTCACTGCCTGTCTTACCCTTAAAACCGGAACACAGCATGCAAGCACCGCTACGTGGCGCCGTTATATATCTTTTTTTTTCTGGTAGGGGCAATCTTTTAAAATACTTGTCATCCATGCGATCCATGTCGTCCAAATGCCAACTCCCTTTCCCCTGTCATCGTGTAGTGTTGATACCCTCGCAGATCCCGTAGAGGGCCGTATATATGTGACTTTGCATTTTCTTTA
Source organism: Schoenobius gigantellus (assembly GCA_963935595.1). NCBI lineage: Eukaryota > Metazoa > Arthropoda > Insecta > Lepidoptera > Crambidae > Schoenobius > Schoenobius gigantellus. The sequence continues at coordinate 37,777,052 of OZ012541.1, read as the reverse complement.
AAAGTGCTAAATACATTGAAAAATTATGAATAAATCAATAAAGAAAAAAACCCTCGTCTCGGGCGGATTCCCTCTTATTAATTTATTAACAGGGATTATCATTAATCGACATTCTTTTGATAGAAGCTTATTGTTTTTTTTACAATATTTCTTTGTTATTTTTATTACTTTTACGAGGTATTTATATTCGTTATGTTTTTCGTTTTAAAACAACAAATATTGTTAAGTGACATTGACTTTGTGAAGAAATAAATACTTCAGTCTTTCTTAGAGAAATAATTTATTTACAATTTACGAATTCTTAATACAAAAGCGTGAACAAATCATATAAATGTGAATTCAGCTTATTATAAGCAGCTTTCACTTATATCGTTGAGGTGGCTTGACAATTTCTACGAAAAGGATGGTAAGAAGTGATTGTGTCAGTGGGGCGCGTCCGCTGCGTGGCTGCTCTTTTTGTTTGAAATGTCTAGGGACACCTACATAATTAGAAAAATAGAAAATTTTCCTTCACTACAATATATGGTCGCACTTCGGATACTAGGAAAACTCTCTCGTGTATTTTGTTTTTGTCATTTAACTCGACCTAATAAAATGGCTTCTAGTCGTGTTTTATGTCAGGTTTTATAACTTTTTTTACTAACGTAATAAATAATAATAAAGCGTATAATAATTAACATAAGAATAATTTATCTATATAAATAAAAATGGACCTTCGAAATGTATGTACGCCCATAACTTTCGAACGACTGCACCAAATTGGATGATTCTTGGTTTTATGTATTCGTTATTGTTAGGACAAGGTTTGTATAAAAGAAAATATTTAGGTAGGTAGGTATGCGGTAGGTTTTGCGTGCGCTATACCCGTGCGGGACCAGGGCGGGCAGCTTGTAAGACATAAACGTCAAAAATAACAATTTTATTTAAAGTCGATGCCAAGCAATGATGGAGTTTTAAAAAAATTTGGAACTACTCATACCTACTAATGGAGGTCGTTAAAATTTGGCATCGACTTCAACATAAAAAATATGACGTGTATATTCTTATATTTGCAAAAAGTTTTACGTTTTATGATTTCGTAAGAAGTAAAAACTTAATTCATTAAATTGGGTAGTTTCACAATTGAATATATGATTCGCGCCGTACATTTAACCTTTTTAAATGTAAAGGATAAAATAAAACTAACATTATGTGCAATTCTTACATATTTATATTGACTTTTACTGTTACTTTTCATGAAGTCGTATCACTTAAACTTGGTGCAACCGGCCGTTAGTATTTTTGATATGGAGTGAAGTACCAATGCTATGTTGGTTCTTCGTCGTGAATTAGTCTTTAAAATCTCATCGAAATTTGTCTGCTAGTACTGAGGGTCGACAGTATTTTGAGCACAAAATAGAGCAGCGTGCAAAACTACCTTATCATAAAATTAAATTCCAAATACATTTTACTTTGCCCTAAAGTATTACTGAGGTTTTCGCTTTTACACACTTGTGGGTAACTACAGTCCTCGCAAAAACCTTATTTGGCATTATGTTACACTAAATATACACGGTTGTGTTCACTAACAATTTTCATCTTTTTTCTTCATCAAGTTCACTATCATCGTCCTCGTTGACAAGCTCGTCTATAATTGAACCTTCTTCAGTTGTCAAAGCTTGAGCCAAAAAACCAGTTATTCCAGTTGAATTACGCTGGTCATCAAAGAATTTGTATACATATTCTTCTATGGCATCTTCGTCAAAGGGTAACAATTCTTCTAAATCAATTTGCCTTTTTGTACGTTTCTCTTGCTTCTTTTTAGATGAGTAATTATTTTCGTCATTATCGACGATACCTCGCCTGTATATTTCATAAGGTACTTCGCTACCATCGCTTACATCATATTTAATTCCTACATCAGCTTCCTGAATTTCTATAGATCCGACATTATCGGTAATCAAGGATTTTAAGTTTTTCGATCGACTCTCTCTTATATAGTTGTTGTTATCAATCCTTTTTTCCTTGATTGGATGAAGATGTCTTACCTCGGTAGTCTCGTTTAGATTTGATATCTCATTGTTAATTGTGTCGTTATCGTCCACAATATTAGGTTTTGAACTGTAGGTTTTAACTTTTGAATGCCCTTGTATAATTAAAAACTTTTCTTGTACTGGTGGCTCAGACGTAGATTTGTACTTATCACTCTGTCGAACGTTATCCGAAATTGGTACCATTGTCGTAAAACGCATATGCAAATAAGGATCGTGAGTGAACTTTGCTGGTTTCCTATTAATAAAATGTTTGATTATATGATTAGATGCTTGGTGATAGTGCTGTGGCTCTGTTGAAGCCTCAGCAACCTCAATAGATGGTGGGAGTGGCGGTTGCATCGTTTCTAAGGTTTTGATATCATTGAGCTGATTTTCTTTATAAACATGCAAATTTTCTGATGCATGGGCATAAAGGTTGTCTTCAAGTCGTTCGGGACCATTAATCATAGGCATCGTCATCATCGGACTAAGCATATCTATTAAACTTTCTTCTTGCTTGACATTTGGTGTCTGATTTTCCGTGGTTTGATATTTATTTACATAAATTGTTTCTGTGATAGGTTTCTCGTAATATTCTACAATATTTGGAATTGTAGTGGTTTCTGAGTTCATTTCATTATTTTGTACAATACGTTGCGTAATGTTTTGGGTAAAAGTGGCTTCAGTTGCAGGCAATGTTGTAGGAACGAACGTTGGTAAAAATATAGAGCTTGAAGTAGGCTGCGGAGGCGGTGGCGGCGCTTCTGACAACATTGGCTTATAGAATTTGTACGGATGTTTGGATATTGAAATATTATCACTGGTAATTAGGTTAAGACTATTGTGGGTATCATTTTGTTTTTCGTTCTCATACAATGGCGTTGTGGGGCCCCAGCCAGCGTAGTCACTACTCACTGAACTAGAAATTGATTTGGTTTTATTTGAATTGTCGAACCAATTTTGGCTAGTCGTAGATGACTGGTATATAAGGTTAGCTTCCTGCAAAGTATATTGCGTTGTGAAATGGTCTGCAGCTGTTGTACTTTTTATTCCATACGCTGTTAGTGGTGATAATTTCGTTGATTTTATCTGGTTATGTGGCAGAGGTATTTTATTTTCCGTCAGTACATAGAGTGACGGTTGGTGTCCCGGCGGTGGTAGCGGTGGAGGCACTAATATCGTCATTGGATAGGGCTCGCTTACTTTATAGGAAAAATCTTCGTATTTTGATACTTGCGGCCTAGGATGCCTTCTCGGTGGCACGGGGCGTGGTACAACACTGGGTTTACGGGAGGATACTCCAAGCATAAGAACTTCAGATTTTCTTTCGGGATAATGCTCTCGTTCTAAACGCGCATCTTCTGCCCAATAGTGTACTCGTTCCAGCACCGGTGGCTCGTAATCGTACGTAGGATCGTTACGCAGAGGATCTCCGCGGCCCGTCAATGGCTTCCATTGATCAAAATTCATGCGAGGGCTGAATATTGACGCCAACGCGCTCAAACCGTCCTTGTCAACTGCATCTGCAAACAAATACGATAGTTTTAGTTTAACCCAAAAAGTTTAGGTCATATAGACAACCCAATTAGTCCAAATACTATTATTTCAGATAAGAAAAGAAAAACAAATTTTGTTCGTCATTTTATGGTATATATTTATTTAAATTGCGCAATACGATATACTGTCAAATACGGTGTAAATGTTTATGCCGACGATACAATTATATTACGAAGAAAAGGTCAAACAGCTCATTTCTCGCATTGAGAGAATCTGTCTGGAGTTTGGCTTAAAAGCAATAGATTAAAAACAAAGATAATGATAGTTGATAGGCTGCACAACAAAATGTTCCGCTTCGTCTGACATTGTAAAATCAACTTCATGTACTAAATGCTCAAAATCGAATGTGAAATGTTACATTAGAAGCGCATGCTCGTCAGCCAGTGAGGGAATATTGGAACGTATTTGTCAAAATCGAATCAGTAACGTTATATTACAGGCGAAAAAATTCGGTAAAGGAGCACTTTTAGAGAAACGAGATTGTTAACATGTTGCTTTTTTATCTAAATATGTCATAATGAAATAAATATGCAAGCATTACAATTGGGATGATGACTGGGGGTGAACTTTAATTTTCACGTCTCGTCATAAAATATTAAAATACCGTAGAAAAAGATGCAATCATGTGAAATTAGAATTAAAATCGGCTTAGAAATACATTAGATACAAGCATTTTAAGGCGCTATATCGAAAATATTGGTTATTTTTAATGTAATGTGATAGGTAACTGAGAGATCTGACAGATCTGAAAGTCAAATAATATGTTTCTTTATATCTTTAACTAGTCACGAGCAGAACCGGAAACGCGATTTAAAGATTTTGCCTTGATACTTTTTATTTTTGAAATTACCTCTTAAAAATAAGAATATTCAGGATTACTAGTAAACGGTGTTAGCCATCATCAGTATCCAGAAATGTACAGAAGCATTTTTTTCTAATCATTATAGTTATTTTTTAATAAAAATAATTTGTATTTTGTCGCTTACGTCGATAATTTCTAAACGATCTGATTGCATGCGGGCGCAACACATTCACGACTTTGTTGACATAGTTATAAAGACTAGCTACTTGAGCACGGGGGGCGCCCCGCGTTTACGTATAGACCACGCCTCCCATTGTTTGATTCATTTTTGATATAGCGCCTTAAGCTGTTAATTTGGAAGCGATTAGACAGAGAGATCCGACATGAACCGTGACGTCATTGTTTAGTACGGTCATATAAACTCCATGTCCCGTTAGACAAAATAGAATTGAAATTATTATCAAAACGATGTAAACAACAAGACACAAGATCAGTCTAAAAGAGCTATTTCCGAAAGCTACAACCCGAGTAGTCTTCATTTTAACAACATTAGTCTTACACTCGAATCAGTTGACAATGCATTAAGGGAGCTTGACTCTAATAAGGGCATGGGATCAGATGGTTTACCTTCAATATTTCTAAAGAGAAACGCGTCTGTCTTGTCTACACCTCTATATCATATATATAAAAAGTCAATATCATCCGGGTGTTTTCCGGAGGACTGGAAATAACTACAGGCCAATATCAGTCCTACCGATCGCCTCCAAAGTATTTGAGTCCTTAGTGTGTTCCCCATTGAGTGAGTATATAAAACCTTTTATAACCCCTCACCAACATGGTTTCATGAGATTTAGGTCAACTACTTCTAACCTGGTTTGCTTCGTAGAGAGCCTTACCGAAGCACTAGATTCTGGTCAAGAAGTTAATGTTATATACACTGACCTTAGTAAAGCTTTTGATAGAGTGTGCCAGATATCTTATTGGAAAAAATGTGCCAAATGGGTATAAGTAGTAATTTGTTAAATTGGTTTAAATCCTATTTGCTAGACCGGAAGTTTTATGTTGTCGTTAATGGGTTCAGATCAAATACATGTAACATTAACTCAGGCGTACCACAAGGCTCAAATATTGCTCCTATTTTATTTAATATTTTCATAAATGATGTAGTACTCCATTCCATATCTATATGCCGATGACTTGAAAATATCCAGAGTAATAAGAACAGAATCTGATACTAGATTACTACAAGAGGATCTTGATAATCTTGCGAGCTGCTGTGACGAAAATGAAATGGGCTTAAATGTTAGAAAATGTTATCATGTCAAATTTTCCAAGAAACAAAATACAATGAAATCTGAATATTTTATCAATGATATCAAAATTAATTTAGTTAATAGCATAAAGGACCTTGGTGTCATTTTCGATAAAAAACTTACCTTTTTAGAACATATAGATTATATAACCAAAAAAGCATCCAAGATGTTAGGATTTGTCATTAGAAACAGCAAAGATTTTCGTAAATTGCTAACAAAGAGAATGTTATACAATGCTTTAGTTTTGAGTCGGCTTGAATATTGTAGTGTAGTGTGGCGACCTCACTATGCAGTTCACTCGCTGAGATTGGAACGAATACAAAAACGGTATCTCTGGCACCTGGCTTATTTTCTTAAGAAAGGTAGAAAAGGTTTTTCGTACAAAGCTAAGCTAAAATATTTCAACTACATGTCTTTAGAAAAATGTAGGGTTTTGAACGATCTTCTTTTTACACATAAATTGTTTAACAATCGGATTGATTGCCCCCAGTTGCTGGAAAATTTTAATTTTAAAGTTCCAGTTAGGTTGCCCAGATCACTAATACCTCCACTGAGTCCGCCACTCCGTAGAACACTTTTCGGGTCCAATTCTCCAGTTCCAAGAATTTGTAAACTGGTGAATTTCTACAGTAAGAGTATTGATTTACATGCTGTGAATTTGAGGGCTCTGCATAAGTTTATGCAGTGCGCCATGGACATATAATGATAATATGCAATTAGAGGCAAGGTAGCGTAATAATGTAGGGTAGCATCTCTTTCTTTTTAGAATTAAGATTAATTACTATTTGTGCATGCTATGTTTACCTATAAGTAGTTGTACACTTAGCACAATACCATCCCCCCTAGCACGTCCACCACAACACGATATGATAAAGCGGTTTATCGCGGTGAACTGTCAAAATACAATAGGGTTTCGTCGTATTTTGACAGTTCACCGCGATAAATTTCTTTATCATATCGTGTTTTGGTGGACGTGCTACGGGGGCTGGTATCAATCGTATGTATCATTGAAACAGTGTAACAATTGTTGGTAAACTAATAAACTAAAAAAAAAGAAAGAAAAAAAAATGTCAATTACCATTTTGCTAGAAAGAGATGGAGAAAAATCTCTGATACCTTATATCTTGGTTGTTTTATAGTTATTCGAAAACAGATTTTATTCTTTCTGTTTATTATATAAATTTTTTTCATTCATCTAGCTTATTGTATCTATACTTAGTCAATGTACAGTTAGCCGTCGCTATTATGAACGACATTAAGGCGAGGCGACATTAGTTTCAAGGTCAAGTATAGTCTGGCATACACAAATTAAATGTATAACCGCTTACGTATGATAAAGTCACTCGCGATGCTGAGTTTTTGTCTCGTCTGTACAAAAGTTATATGTAGTGCTCATTATGAATCATCAAGTCCCTCGCAATGCTGAGTTTGTCTCATTTGACTGAAAGTTTTCGTGGTACGTGAGTTCCACGTCAGAACTCGTATAAAATTTTCTTCTAGTCTAACGTTTACTCTAAAAGCCGAAGGAAAAAACAAAGAAATCAATATCAGTAAGTTTCACTCAATAGCATAGCAAACTGCTAGTTTTTTACATATTGCTCCCAACGTTTTATTTAAAACGGCGTATAGTAATAAATTTTATTAGGTATTATATTTTATTATATTTAATAACATTACATTTAATAATAACTAATAGGTATTTTTTATTTTATGTTTGAAAATAGACATTAAATACTCAACTTATATTTTGTATTGTAATATTAAGTTTAGTTTAATTTTAAATCTAGTCTATTTAAATTTTTTATGCAAACATAATCATTTTTAAACTACGTGAGTTTAATCTATTTGATTTTAATTATTAAACGTTTTTATTTAGCTTGTCCTTTTTCATTGTTTGTTTGGGTCAAATCTTGCGAGTTAAATTTGACCCACTTGCCAATGTCGGATTGAGTTGAAATTTAGAACACACATTTAGTTCAGGTGGGTGATTTTGTAACTCATCGGCAATCCACTATCGCATCGATTTGATAATTCTGTTTGATTAAAACTGATTTTTAAAATGTTTAACGTTTTGTAATGTCATCGTTGAAGTAGTCATGGTATGTTTGTTGAATAAATCAACCAATACTTATAGCTAATGAAGATAATTTCGCTCTTCTTTATTAAATCATGCAGTCTGATAACGATTGCCGATCAATCGATGAGTTACAAAATCACCACCCTGATGTCAATGCAATTATGCATAATTAGTATCTTTGTAAATCCAAAATGGCCTCTGCAACAAAATAGCGAATTACATATTTTGGTAAAACCCTCACAATATTTGTTTCAAATGAGGGGCATGATTAGCAGAATACAAGTAGGTACTTTATGAAAAAAACAAATCTAAGATGGCCGCTGCAAAAGAAATGACAGAACATATACTTTTGTACAACCCCTTTAATATGAGTATCAAATGAAAAGGCTTGATTCCAAGAATACAGTACCTACACTATAAAAAAATAATCCGAGATGGCCGGCATCACAAAGTGGCGAATTGAAGATGTTTGTATAACCCTCCCCAATATGGGTATTAAATGAAAGAGCTTGATTTGTAGAATACAGTATATTATGAAAAAATCAAATCCAAGATGGCCGCAATCACAAAATGGCGGATCAAAAATAAAAAAGTATTTTTTTTAACTTAAACGGTTTTATTGAAAGTAAAGACGTAAATAATGTATTAAAAAATGATTCAGTAGCTCCAAGTTACCACTCAGTAAAAAAAATCGTGGGGCGCTTGAAATTTCGGCTCGTTGGTCGTTTCGTCCCACGCGATGTTCGGCCCGCGGGACGAAACGACAGTTCGATTATTTTTTATTTTCTATTGGTCGTTTCGGCCCGTTCAACAAATGAATAGAAATTTGCGTGTTTAAGTACAGTTGAGTAAAAAAGTAATAGAAATAAAAAATGATACACCATTATTAAATAACACTCATAAGTTTAATCACTTTATCGAATTGGATTAGACAATTTTTTTTCAACCGCCTTTATGCACTTATGTATCTGTATTTTTACATCAGTATCTTCAGGTGATATCGGTGCATGGGAGTGGTTTGTTTCGCGTTTTATAGCTTTTAGGTCTGTAGAGGTCTTTAACGTCGCAATGCATGATATTCTGTTCGAAGAACGCCACAACATTGATCTATCTATAATGTTTATTATTAAATCATATTCGTAACCATGCCTTATTATCTTTTGACTACCCCGTTTCGTAGTTCCAATAAATAGTGTCGGATAGCCACGTGACGTTGAAAGCTGAACTTCATTCATTTTGACGATTCTAAGGGAGACAAATATAAAAAATATTTAATTAGATAGCTTATTACGGGAATTCTTGTAAGACAATAAAAAATACGGAATTTACTTAATTTGTGCAAAAAAACTTTCTTTAATCGTATGTTGAAAATTTTTAATATTCTAGTATAACATTATTGTGATATAAATTTAGTGTTTGATATACTTAATTTATAGGCGAAACTTCAAGGGATGGTCAAGATGAGTGCAAAAAATGAATAATAAAACTCGTTATTGTACATAAAATACATTACTGAGGAGACAATTATGAAACAAAAACTAGAGTACAAAAAGCGGATTTAAAGTAGATTACAATTCACAATTTATTTGATGTTTTTGTCACGGAGGTAAACAAATAACTAGGTAATAAAGAAACAAAGGAATGCATCCAGCCCTTCTTTTGACGCACGGGTTCTTATCAGTCCAAGGTCAACTAGTTCTTTTGTGCGATTACGAATATTTGAAATGATCGGCCAATGAAAGTTTAGAACTTCTTAACGTAAAAATTTGCCAATGATACGTAAGGATCCAATGATAGGTAAGGACCTCTTAATCGTCATTGGCTAACATCAAATATTCGTATATTCGTTTGACCTTGACCTTGGACTATACTGCATTCAAATACAATACATTTGGGCGCTTTGTTAATTTCTAATGTCACCAAATTTTAAGAAAATGCTAGAATGTATAAACTAAATTATACGAACTTATAAGGCTAATAAAGCTATAAAATATATTGCTTAAAAACGATAATTTAATTAAACTAGACTTATATATCAACTAAAACACATCCTGAAAGTAAAATGTAAAAAAGAGTTGGATGATTCAGGAAACCATTTTATCAAGTTATATTGGATGAAGATTATTTTTATATTAAGTGCTATCATACAAAGAATATTCGTTTGTCGATTTACTAAACCTTCACGGCATATTAATTGCCTCTTTAGCTCGCTCGCTCGGAAAGCTTCAAGCAATAGTTATAATAGAAATAAAAAAAATCATAAAAATATGTAATATAAAAATACTGTAATATCAATTAATTAATTAATAATGCCATCCTCCCTTCTAAATTGCTGTGGAAATTTTAATTATTGTGTATGTTATATTGTAAACTATTATAGAATTATCTCGACATAATATATTTTTGTTTATTAGCTATGCAGTGCCCTTGTAGGGTGCATGTACTGATACAATGTAAATAAAATTGTTAACACCTATAAATACATACATGTAAGCATGTAATCAAATAAATAAATAATTAATGAAACACTAATGATCATATTTAATTCAAGTAAGTTTTCTAAAGCTTCCTCGACCGCATTGCTACTGTAGGTATACTACTGTATATGACGAGTGAATATTGACTTAAATTTCAAAAAACACTTTTCACGGCGACTGTACAAATTGCAAAATCATCTCAGTGGGACGAATCGACCGGTTTAAAACATGCATTAGTGCGATTCGTCCCGCGGGCCGAAGATCGTAGGCCGAAACGACCAACGAGCCAAATTTCTATCAAGTCTCATACTCTATACAAGTAAATAAAATTGAAGTGTCTGTTTGTAATGTCAAAATAACAAGTTTTTACTAAATGGGTATGAATGTATATCGGGTATCAATAACAAAAACACAATTTGAAAATATTTTGTCTGTCTGTCTGTGACGTAAATAGCCCCAAAACAACGAATAATAATAATGCCATTGCCTTTACAAAGAATATATTAATAGGTCCAGAATGTGTACAGAGATAAAGTTTTTAAAAATGAATATCAAAACCATTTTCCTTAGAAACCCCACACCAAAATATATAGTGTCATTTTGGACCTTTATGGGTTTTTTTCCCATTTTTATTAATTTATCAAATCACAAACTCTAACAGCGTCGGTGGCGCTGTGGCCTCAGCACTGGACTGTGCTCAGAGCAAAATCGGGAGGCCCGCGATCCATCCTGCCATGTACCAATGAGTTTTTCGTTTCACGAATTTCATATGTACATTTATCTGACGCTCTTACTGTGAAGGAAAACTTCGTGAGGAATTCTGCGAAGTAATTCAAAGGTGTATGTGAAGTCAACCAATCCGCACTGGGCAGGCGTGACCTAATTGTCCTTTTTTTTTTTTTTCTCGGGGGGGGGGAATGCGTAACCGCATCGTACCCGCCGTTGGCTAGACGGCGAGCGTGTGTGGGGCTCTCCCGGCAGAGTGCCAGGCCTACCCACTAAGACCCCCCGGTGTTCTCCCTGCCCTTATGGGCGCGTTAGGTAAGGTCCACACTGCGACTCCACTGCCCACGCGCCCGGGCAAGCCCGACCCACCGGTCGGGCTATCGCCAAGGGGGGATTGCCCGAGAACACCAGGGCAATTCCCAGACGGAGGGCCTTACGGCGGCGTGCACGGGGCCAACCGTGCACGCAAGCCTCCAGGGCAGGGTCATTAGACGGGCATCGCTTGTGCGAATGCCCGCCTTCTCCTGCCTATCCGTCTGCGACGGATGGGAGCGGCTTGAGGATCTGCTTCCCGCTCCCTCTCCGCGGCCTCCTTCTGCGAGATGACGTCCTCGCAGAAGGAGGCGACAGCCCCCCATTCCGTCTCGCCACGGAGCATGGCCACGACCATGCTCGGCAGCGAGAGGTCACCGCCTCCCAGCGCAGTGTTAAGCACGCTGCGTTGGGGTCGCCAGGCCGGGCACACCAATAGGGTGTGCTCGGCAGTGTCGTCGGGAGCGTCGCAGTGGTGACACCGCGGCGTTTCCTCCCGACGCGCGACCCGGTGCAAGTAGTGACCGAAGCAGCCATGCCCGGTCAGTACCTGCACCATGCAAAACGTGAGGCTGCCCTGCCGACGCCCTACCCACTCCTCCAACACCGGACGTATCGCGTCGATCGTCCGGTGTGACCTAATTGCCCTACCATAACTGGTCGGGGTAGGCTCATGGCCCTCTGTGGGGACGTATATGAGCTGTGATGATGTAACTCTAAACAAAATATTGAGTATTCAGGATAATCAAACCTCCAAATGGTTTCGTTCCATGCCATTTTTTTTCTGAAACGTTGTCAATGATACTAGACAAAAAATACCCGCCAAGTGCGAGTCGAACTCGCCCATGAAGGGTTCCGTACGATTTATGACGTATTAAAAAAACTACTTACTAGATCTCGTTCAAACCAATTTTCGGTGGAAGTTTACATGGTAATGTACATCATATATTTTTTTTAGTTTTATAATTCGCTTATTTTAGAAGTTACAGGGGGGGGGACACACATTTTACCACTTTGGAAGTGTCTCTCGCGCAAACTATTCGGTTTAGAAAAAAAATATATTAGAAACCTCAATATAATATTTGAAGACCTATCCATAGATGGGTATGGGTGGACACGTATGGGTTTGATGAAAAAAATTTTTTGGGTTTCAGTTCTATTAAATTATTTTAAATTATTACCCAACCCAACCCCAAAATTATTTTAAAAAACCTGTCTCAGAGTAGCTGGATTCCTATATAACCAACGTCAATTTGAAGCTTCAGTGCCAATTTGTGATTTGTGTGTTGCGATTATTGTCCCTACATTTCACGAGATATTGCCGTCTATTGTCTTTATCCCCCCGGAGAGGTAGGCAGAGATGTCATACCCCATATTTCGTGCGAAGTATTTTAGTACCTATGTAACAGGAGGCAACCCTGTTTACAATGCACTGGGCACAGTGTAAGACTGGTAAACAATAAAACTCAAAGCTGCGGACAAAACTTTAATATTGTAATTTGAAAAATCACAACCAAACTCGTACAACGTAAACCGAAAGAAAAGACGCGATGTCTACCTGTGATGTCTGTTTAAAGTTGAAAAATGTTACCATTCCTAATAATTATAAAAGTAATTAAGACGTTTTTAAAATAAATCTTTGTTTTTAATACTCATTAATATCGAATTCCGTTTATTTATCACTTGTTATCACATAAAACTTAAAAAACGTATTAAATAATTAAATCTTATAAATCTTTTGAACATTATATTTATTTAATTATTTAAGGTGGCAACTTATTTGTTTATACTTTACCTATGCGTTTCGTTATTGCATGTGTGGTTGAGTTTTGAATACAAGTTTTATTTTTTTCGATTTTCTCATTATTCCCGTTTTACAAAATAACCATATTTATAGGAAATGAACAACTATAATTGTCTAATATAATGCATAGAATTTCATCGACTTTCACTTGATATTTTATGCGACCCTGGGTGTGCTATTCTTCATGGCTCCACATTTGATTGAAAAGCACCAGCCCCCTTAGACAAGATGTATTTCGATAATCGCTAACGCAATCGCTAAATGGACAATGTATGAGATTTAACGATTGCGCTCGAAAGCTAAGCGAGGGCTTATGTCAAATCGGATACTTACATTTTCCTTCTAGCGTTTGCGTTAGTGATTATCGAAATGCGTCTTGTCTAGGGGGTCCATCTTTTTCAGGGAACAAAATATAGATTACTTACAAATCGCACATGTTAATCTCATTTCAATCGTTAAGCTCATAATTCGTGCGTGCCAAATACAAAATTATTTCGCTAAAGAACAATACGACAAAATTATCTATGTTATTGCATAAACAAAAAAAAGCGTACTCACAAGATACATTAGCGATGTTTTTTAAGGAAATGACATCTCCGGGCTCTTGGCTTGAAACAGCTGCGTCAAAAATGCAGATCAGCACCAAAGCCGACACGTAAATTCTTTTCTGAAAAAGAAACTGTTATTACGTTACGTTGTATACAAATCGTGATCTAGTTATCGAGCCAATGGATGCTGATGCTATTTTTCCAGAGCGGATGTTGATATTGATAATAGTAAATTACATAGATATCCTACTGTAAAATAATAAGCAAGTGTAACAATATGGATATTATGGCATATTAGGCACATTTATGGATATATATTTCGACATATTCTAAGAATTCGGGTGTTCTATTTTTTTTAACATTCACTTCTGTTTAACAAGCACGCGCATTTCGTACCAACTGACATGAGAACATCTACTGCGCCCGCACCCCCGACGACGCCTACCTATTTGTATCTGTGAATTCTGTGATTGTGCCACATTCGCCACTTGCCAGTTTTTGTCTGTGGAAGGTTGCTTTATCTAGTACATAAATAAAAGAGATTTATATCGGTTCAATCGCGAGTTTTTATGTGCCTAACAAGGCATCATGTATATCAAATTCAACCTTTTCCTCATCTTCCGAAGAACTCAAACTCAAAAATCTTTATTTATTATAGACCTTTACATGAACTTATTGACGGTAAACAAAAACACAAACAATTTATCAACCAAGAAACTAATTGAAAATCTTATTAACTGGGCTATTAAGCCGTTTTGCATAGCTCCGAGTTGTTTATTTATTTATTATTATTATTATCCATTTATTCAAAAATATCCTTAAATTTAAGTTTTTTACAATATATATATAAAACAAAATACTATAAAAAACTTAAACCTAGTATGCCGCCAACAGCGGGGCAAGGCCCAAGCTGCCGGTGGTTAGGGCTGCAGAGAGAGGAATCTCCGGACAATACGTGCCGTGTCGAGAATCACTGCTTTCTGTATCCGACCCTTGATCCATTCCTCAAGCGAGAGCCTCTTAAGATGTCGGTCGAGACTCTTCGCTATCAAGCCATTCGCCGAAACAACTACCGGAACAATGATCGTCGAATCAACATTCCACATGGCGGTTACCTCGTGAGCTAAGTCAAGGTACTTGCTGACTTTGTCCTTCTCAGCTTTCACGAGATTCTCATCATGAGGGATAGTGATATCGACGAGCACTGCTCGGCGTTGGGACCGGTCGATCACCACGATATCAGGCTTATTGCAAACAAGCTTATTATTATTATTATTATTATTAACATAAACATAGACATCATAAACACCATATCAAAGTCTTGTTAAAATAAAAAAACATCAAACATTGGTAATACAAAATATCGAACAGGTGAAGTATTCGTTCAACACTGCAAAGTAAGGTATATAAACACAGAAAATAGATTTCATTTTCACACCGTAATCAAATGATATTTATATGTTACGAAGGTGGTAGACAGGTACTTATTTTACAAAGCATAATCTTATTTATTTGAATTTTTAAGCTAAAGTAATATTCAAAGGCACTTGTTAGCAGCTTCCTGCGGTATAGTACGGGTGTTTAGTGTAATCACTTTAAATTTTTGACACAAGCATGAAACTTGGCACAGTTGTTCCTTGAGTCAAAATAAGCCGATTAAGATCGGTAGCCCTCGGGACCCCCCCTTTTGGCACCGGGAGGGGGGGTTGAAAGTAGCGCACCGCCCGGCTTCATTACAAAAATTATAACTGTACATGTTTAGCTAATAGGACAAGTGTGATATCATTTTCGAATAAATCAATAACGTAAATTTTATTTATGATATAAAAAATTGCAATTTATTGAGTATTTTCTGAAAAATACACAATATTCGAAATTTTCTACCAACTTTTTTTATATTAGGTCGCCGTAACTATTACATCGGTGTATTTATTTTCAAACAAAAAATATGATGATAAAGCCCATTTAATGCTGATTTAAAAAATTATAACTATCAAGTACCTTTACTTACAATAAATGGCGAAAAAAAATTGTGAACTTCTCGCGCCGTCAATTTATTTGTATCGGCAACATCCGAAAAGCGCATTCTGGAGTTTGTTTCTCTGTAACCTAAACGCTTTGTTTGTCGGATTTGTCTTAAATGAAGGAGTAACATAGCGTATATAAAATTTAAGTGTGATGTCAATGTGAGAAAAATAGAGGAGGAATAATTTTTTTTTATAAAAATATGAGTATCAAATGAAAGCTAATAAATATTATATTTGTGACTGCATTTTCTTCAAAATAGCCAAATAAATTGAAAAATGGGTGTATTGAATCCGCAGATTCGATTCCCACCCGAGACGAAGTTTTTTCCCCTTCGGAGCATAATGTACAATACGCAAAATGTGCACGACACGCAAAATGAGCAAAACGCAAAATGTACAATACGCAGAATGTGCAACACGCAGAATGAGCACCACACGCAAAATGTACGAAACGGGCCTAAGGCCTTATTCACGGCGACGATGACGACACAAGACAAAGGGTTTTATTTTCATGTTTGTTCTCCGTTTTATTTAATGGGAGCGTCTGTGTGCTCTTGAGTATGAGTAAGTATGCCTCTGCTTTACCTCGAAAGGGATTACAGATATAATTAAGGATGAAAATGATTTATACTAGATTGTCATTGTAAATATTTGGAAAGGGAAAACTATGTGTCTGAGACCGTCATTTTGTTTACTTTAATATACGGTCTGAGGTATTTAGCTAAGTTTCAGTGTTTGGTTATTATAAGAATTGATTTTTAGTTTTTTTTTTGTACAAAACAGGGCGGACAACGAATCAAATTTTATTTAACTTTAAGCTAATTTTTTTTTGTTAAATTGGTACATAAGAAAAAAATTAATTCAATAAATTTGTTTTTGAAGTTAATTCGGGTTTTGTATATCCAAGGGTTGTAATGGAACTGTGCCAACTGCCGAGAGGATGTGAACACAGCTCCTCTCGTACATTTTGCGTTTTGCTCATTTTGCGTGTGGTGCTCATTCTGCGTGTTGCACATTCTGCGTATTGTACATTTTGCGTTTTGCTCATTTTGCGTGTCGTGCACATTTTGTGTATTGTACATTATGCTCCGAAGGGGTTTTTTCTTGTATTAATTAATGTATTAATTAAAATATCATGCTTCTAGCTTCAACAATGTCGGACTTCTAGACTAACCTATATACGTACACTCAATCCCTATTTCACCCTCTTAGGGGTAGAGTTTGCACAAAGGCTGAAACAGCCGTTTATTCATTTTAGCCCAAAAATAACAATTCATCTTTGTACCTTTAAAAATAACGGACTTCCATACAAAATTTAAACCCCTATTTCACCTCTTTAGGAAAATACTACCCGTATTTTCCTACCCCTAAAGGGGTCCTGCCTTAGTGGGTGTCTACTCAATTAAATGACCCTACTGATCAATATTCATGGGTCTAACTTTAATAGCTTATAACATGTTATTTTATAAGTATAGATAATACTTTTCTCTTCTGTTTTTGTAGGAACTTTAAAGAAGTTTAACTCAGTAGTAGGTATGATAATAAGTTATTACAAAAATTAAAAATAACCAGTTTTTATTCGGAAGGAAATATAATTAAGACATTTCTAGAGGGAGGAGGCGACCGCGGGAGGGGAAGTGCCCCGCGTTAAAAATAGACCCAAGCCCCAAGGCACCTAGTGCCGGGACGTCTCGGGGTGAAGAGCGGCGCACACCATCTGCGCCGCTGGCAAAGCAGCGGAGCCACGCGCCTATCGGCGTAGCGTGAGTCCGGCAACGGACCACTCACGGTCAGGGGGTCAGCGGGAACAAGGCCTCGCTGTTGTCCCCTTCCCCCTGTCCTATGACGGACGGAGGAGCTGCGGGGGGTTTTTAGTGGGTAGGCCTGGGCCGAATCCAGTCCCGGGAGTCCCACATACCCTCGTGGTTTGGCTCGGCCACGAGGGATGCGTAAAGCATTTTCCCACTCCCCAAAAAAAAAAAAGCTAGAAAGGTAGGGAAAATTTGAAGTAAAATCTTGATTTTAGGAAATAGCTGAGTTTCATGGAAACTACTTCTCAGTGAGAAGGTTTATAAAGTTTGGAGGAGTCAATTTGAGAAATAATGAATATTATTAATAAATTTAACTAAAAAGGAAATGCTCTAGAAATCGAAATTGTTCAAAATTATAATGAAATTAATATCATGTGGATAAATTAAATTCTCTTCAATTTTGCAAGTCAAAATAACTAATTAAAATATAAATAGAATACAGCTATTAAATATTATAAAGGAGAAGTATATCCTTAAATGTTGATATGCAATAACATGATTATAAAATCATATGAAATGAATCTTTATTATGTAATGGGAAAATTATCAATTATTTTCTATTATCAATTATAGCATGTTAATTCAGTGTTATTCAGGTGAGCCAAAGGCAGCCTACAACAATGACTCAAAAATAAAAGGGTATATGTTGTTATCTTCAAGTCTAACCAGAAGTTAATATTGCTGTGGTTAATATTACTGTATTTACTTAACAAACTACATACAGGGTGTCTCAGAAACAATGGATAAACCTTTAACTGTTGATAGGTTTCGTCGAGACCTCTCTAATCTCAAATTTTGACTTTAGTAAAAATATCTCGGTTTTCAAGATATTTGATAGTTTATGATTTTTTTTAAAAATGCCACTTTTGGTTGGTTTTTAATGTGCCATTTTTACAAATACGGACTTTTTCTGATTCAGTTTTTTTAGCTTCTAACGGAATAGTTCAGCTATCAATAACAGTGGTTAAAATTGAGCTAGCTAATCACGAAGTGCTTGGAAAAAACAATGTTCCAAAAAAAATTAAACAAGAAATTATTTTTCTTCGTGTTTGGTCTGCTACCATGTAAAAAAAATGTATGACGCTCATCGTGCCCATTATCTTAAAAAAATGCTTAGTTATTATAGTTTCAAAAAAGGTATGATAACCTATGCTTAATGTATCTCTTAAATTTTATTACTGCTTGAATAGCAAATGGTATGAAATTTTAAAAAGATTTTTTTCGGAATAGTTATTATATTCTTAGTTTGAATAAAGAAATTGAAATAAAACAACATGAAATTTTAATTTTTTATTAAATTTACAATAAATGTTCGAATTGGCGTCCTTGCGCTCTGATACACGCCCTACATCTTTTTATAAAAGAAAGTTTGATGCGGCGCGCGTAACCAGACGTTTTTATGTGTGCAGCTGCATTTTGTATGCGAGTACGCAACTCTGTTATTGAGGATACTGGCCTCGCGTAGACAAGGTCTTTCAGACATCCCCAATAAAAAAAATCCAAGGGATTTAGATCCGGCGATCTGGGCGGCCATAAAATAGGGCCGAGCCGGCCTATCCACCTTTGTGGGAAGTGTTGATTTAAATAATTTCTTACTACTATTGCGTAGTGAGCTGGGCACCCATCATTTTGAAGCCACATTCTCCGCCTCACTTCTAAATTGACATCTTCTAGCATGCAGGGTAAATCATTTTGTAAAAAATGTAAAAATGGCACATTAAAAACCAACCAAAAGTGGCATTTTTAAAAAAAATAATAAACTATCAAATATCTTGAAAACCGAGATATTTTTACTAAAGTCAAAATTTGAGATTAGAGAGGTCTCGACGAAACCTATCAACAGTTAAAGGTTTATCCATTGTTTCTGAGACACCCTGTATAATATATTAAAGAAATTGAAGATGTTTAGTTCATCTACAAACTAATTTCATACTAGGTTTCTAAGGGAAAGTTGTTTCTTTTAACATTATGAAATTGCTTAGGTAGCTGAAGATTAATAGGATGCTTAGCAATCAATGGAATAGGTGTATTAGGGAGTAGTTGTATCGTTCTTTTGTTTCCTAAAAGAACTAGGGTTAATTGCGGCATGATAAGGGTTCATTTATGATCACTAGATGATCACTGGCTAAACGTTGTTAGAATAAGACTTATAAAGGTTTATTACTATGAATCATATTTAATATGATTAGACAGAGAGAGAAGTAGTGAAGGTGAATGTTAATATATTATAAAATAGCTATTTTAAACCTGCACCTGGGTCGTAAGCCCCAGGCACTACATTTGGCTCTGCTCTGTAATGTATATAATAAATCTAATGGATTTTGTAGGGAAGCTTTTAGAACTATTAGGTAGGTAAGGCCCTGCGATGAGGAACTTCCGAGTGGTTTTTGGAAGGGGGGAGTGTATAAGGCAGGTTTGGCATAGACACTCACCATGTGGAGCGAGGCTGGAGCTCACCATTTCCTCATTAGGTTTAAATACCGATTAGGTAGAACATTTCCTCATTAGGTTTTAATGTCAGTTAGGTAGGAGTAGGTAAGACTTTACCATTTCCTCATTAGGTTTAAATGCCGATTAGGTAGAACATTTCCTCATTAGGTTTTAATGTCAGTTAGGTAGGAGTAAGACTTTACCATTTCCTCATTAGGTTTAAACACCGATTAGGTAGAACATTTCCTCATTAAGTTTTAATGCCGATTAGGTAGGAGTAAAAACTAGATTTTGTTCACCTAGGTAGATTAGGTTTTAGTCGTTTAGTTAGATATAGATATAGGGTGGTCGCCATAACAAGGCACACGGTGACTTGCACCTATTATTACCGGGAGCTGAAGGAGAATGATGCCATTAGACGCCTCATTCTTTTCCAGAACAGCAACGGACACGAGGTCGTCGATTATAACATGAAAATGGCTGTCAGAGCCCAGACACGCGCAGCGACATAGGTGCGGAAAATGAACCGCCTCAACCCGAATCCCTCTAGAGGTAGTCCAATTAGCCACAACCTTAGCAAAGTTATAAGATTAAAGATTAAAATTTGATATATAAGTATAGACATAGTTAATTAAATAGTTAAAATTGATATATCCATAGAGAAATAAATGTACCGTATATAATGTTTTGGGAATATGTGAATATATATATCTTTGTGTATGTATGTATCTATATGTATATATGTGTATGTACATATATGTGTGTGTATCTGCATATGTTTGATTATATACATAAGAACATGTAGAATAGTTCAATTTTAGGGGATGCACAACTCACCCTAGATATAAGAGTAGTCGGAAATACATAAGAACACAATAGATCATTAAGAAAATGAAAATAACAAAGGCACGGACCACGAGTCTGTGGTGATTAAAACTAAAAAAAAAGAAATATGTATTTTAGTCAGGAAATAAAAGGCATGCACATA
Organism: Schoenobius gigantellus; assembly: GCA_963935595.1. Classification (NCBI taxonomy): domain Eukaryota; kingdom Metazoa; phylum Arthropoda; class Insecta; order Lepidoptera; family Crambidae; genus Schoenobius; species Schoenobius gigantellus. The sequence continues at coordinate 37,756,168 of OZ012541.1, read as the reverse complement.
AAAAAAAAAAAAAAAAAAAAAAAGGCATGCAACTACTACACAATGGGTCAATAATGGAGGCCTTTAAAATAATGTATAACAAAAGTTTGCTTTAACAATGATATAAAAGATAACAATGATATGAGATAGAGTTGTGCCGTGTCTCCTGCTCGTGTTTTGTGTAGAAGACATAGTGTTTCGTATTTAACTTGTGGAGATATTCGAAAATCCCCAACAAACTTTCAAAGATTATCTGTGGTTTTGTTAATGTTTGAAATGTTTCGATGTTATTCAATAACGTCGGAGCAGAAGACACGGCTTATGACAAATGAATACAAGTATCAACAAGAGATTATCTACATATATAAAACTGGCCAAGTGCGTGTTGAGTCACGCGCAATGTAGGGTTCCGTAGTTGCAAATGGCAAATGCCAACTTACTTCACACACACCTCACAATCACAACACGTTGCTGTGCTGATGGATCGGGAACTATTCGCATCAGTCAGATATCTATCGCTGGTAGTTTATTAAGTAAGCCTGGAAGCCGTCAGCACAGGATAAGCTCCAAGCAAGAATATTCAAACAATGGCCTTCGAGCATTATATGCATCATACACATAACGTAATCGCGTTATAATTTACAACGGCGCCATCTCTGTGGTCACATACTCACCAATACAATTGTATACAGTGGCGCCATCTCTGTCAGCACGTTCAGACCATCAACTTACAGTATTGAGTGTCTGTTGCTACAGTACTAATTTTCAATGAAATTTTACTTTTCCGAGTACATTTTATAAGTTGGTCGTCTATAACTTTTTAGTTTGTACTTAGTACTCAACTCTGATAGTTTTCCTTTAAACTTCGTTATTTATACTACTGTTGTAATTTTTTTACGTGTCCATATATAACCGTTTAGCAGATAGAGGGGGGAGAAACTAACCTCTAACAAAAATTTTCAGTTTAAAACCAAATATTTCAGACACGGGTCCCTAAATCGAAAAATGGTGTTCTGAACCTTATATTATTTTTTAAAGACCTATTTAACAATATCCCACACGATGGGTTAGTCGAGAAAAAAAATTTACTCCCACTTTACTTGTATGGGAGCTACCCTAAAAAAAAAATTTTTTTCAATATTTTTTTCTACCACTTTTTTGGCATGAATAATATACATACCCATACAAAATTACAGCTTTCTAGTACTAATAGTCTCTGAGTAAAACCGCGGACAGACAGACATGGCGAAACTATAAAGGTTCCTTGTTTACTACGGAACCCTAAAAAGGAGAAGTTCCCATCTATAGACGCACGCACAGCCGTAACCGCTCATTTTTTTTTCATTTATTAAGGAAACAAACAGCATGAATTATTACATGTGATCTTATAAAATACAAAATAACTTATACACTAGCCTAAAATTAGTTTCCACAGTTATGTATACCATGTGATCTGTTGATCGAGAGATCGAAACAGGTATGATATAAATAAAGCAATAACTGATCTGATTTAACTTCACAATGTTTACATAATTTACAGAAATAAATAAACTAAAGGAAAGGAAAACAACACTTGGCAAACAAACACTGCTTTAAAAGCTATAATGCAGTTATTCGTTCCTTCAAACACCGACGAAATTGGCCTAATTTCGCATGAAATACATATATATCGATGTCACACTATATTTTTTAATAGCTCTAATAAGAAAACTATTACCTCTATAATTAATTTTGCAAAAGGGAACATCAAAAGTAGCGTTGGGCCTAGAACATTTAAAATCCAATCTAGTCAACAAAAATGGAGAATCTACAAAACCATTTATAACTTTAAATAAAAAGATCTGGTCTTTGTGCTCGCGGCGAACCAACAAAGATTCAATATTATTGGAGTCGAAGTTCCTGAACCTATACCATAAGAATAATTAATACGAGTATTATTAGTTATTCTTATGCCTATACCCCAGCCGTTTGACAAACTTCTTTTGAATCCGTTCCAACATATCTATATTTAGAGTACATCGGGTTCCATACAGATGACGCATATTCCAACTGAGATCGAACGTATGAATTAAAAAGTAGTATTAAGGTGTTAATATTTTTAAAATCTTTACTTTGGCGTTAAATGAAGCCAAGTAATCTATACGCATTCGCAGTGATTTTGTTAAAGTGTGGTTCAAAATATAAACCACAGTCCAATTGTATGCCTAGATTTCTCATCTCAGTAACCCTCTTTATTAATGTATTATTAAGTTTGTAGTCAATTTTTATGAATTTTGCTTTCCTTGTAAAGGTTATTATGTGACATTTATCTACATTTAAATTAAGTCCATTAGAAGCACAATATTCACATAGCCGATTAAGATCGTTTTGAAGCAACTGACAATCGTATTCAGACTTAATGGCTGCAAATATTTTAGAGTCATCCGCGTATAATAATATCTTGAATTTAAAAAGCATTTAATAACATCGTTTATAAAAATGTTAAAGTGCAAAGGCCCGAGATGCGATCCCTGGGGAACGCCGGAAGTTACAGGGGTAAAAGTTGAAACGAAACCTTTTATTGTAACGGTTTGAGTTCGATTTCTGAGGTAAGATGTTAGCCAACGCAGGAGATCACCACCATGCACACCGAAGCTTGGAAATCAACATTGAGTGAGAGATTTTGTCAAAAGCTTTAGAGTAGTCAGTGTACACGGCATCTACCTGCAAACCTTTTTCCATTGATTCAAGAACATTTTCCAAAAACTCACATAAATTTGTCTCCGTTGACCGCTTAGAAACAAAACCGTGTTGGTGAGTTGTTAACAGTGGACTAATAGCAGGGTAAAGAGAGTCATAAACAAATTTCTCGAAGGTTTTAGGAAGAACAGAGAGCTTGGAGATACCACGGTAGCTCCGGACATTATGTTTATCGCCGCTTTTATGAATAGGGACTACAAAGGAACGCTTCCACACCGCAGGCATAACACCAGAAGATAATGATAACTTAAACAGCAGTGCGACGGGATATGACAACTGCTTACTACACTTTGTTAAAAATAAGGGATGTAAGCCATCAGGCCCACTACTCTTAGAAACATTAATTTTTTTGAGATATTTTTTCACAATGCCCGGCGTGACTTCAACGTTATTAATGACGACAGAGTTAGATTCTATAATGCAAGGATTGACTAATATATTACTGTTATTTACAAATACTGATTTAAAAAAATTATTAAATAAATTCTAAATTGATTCACCGTCATTGGCTACCTCTTGGTCTAGATTAAGCATATCAGGAATGCTATTAATGTTTTTTTTAGATTTGATGTATGTCCAAAAGTTCTTAGAGCAGCTGTTGATATTTATTTCTGTTCTAGTAACAAACGAATTGTAGCACGAAACTTTTTACCTGTACGAAAATCTTTTACCTGTTTTCTTAAATTAGAGAAATTTTCATAGTCAGATATTCAGCCATATGGTTTCCATTTTTTGTGTCATTTTTTTTATCGTTTTAATTAATTTATAAGAAAACCAAATGGGATAATCTTTATTACAATTGTTTGTTTCTTTTTTAGGTACATTATCATTTTATTAATTATTAAATAGAAGCTCGCTAATGCATTCTCTTAATCCGTATTAGATAAATGTTGATTCCATGGAACCCCACTTAACTCCTTGTTGATAAGATCATAATTAGCGGCATGAAAGCGGCGTGTTATGCGGGGAGGCTGCTTCAGACAAACATCACTAATCAGGACTAATGCGTCTATAGCGACGGATGATGACTATCCCCTGGTTCAGACAGGGGCTCAGTTCTGATAACTCTGCTTTGAAAACTAGAGAAAACCAGATCTAAGGCCATTGCATTATGATTAAGAACGCCATTGTACTGAAACCATCCCGTAAAGGACATGAAAGTAAATACTTGAGCGGTCATCGTATCATACGATGGATACGCTAAAGCAAAACCATAATTATTACACGTCCATGAAGCATTTCTGATGTTAAAATCACCTATGACAAAAAACTCGTCATCTGGACTGTCTACACTTAGGTCAGATATTGCTTCAAATAATGACATTTGAGATACCTAATGATTGGTCAGCAGTCCCTGGAAAATAACAGCAGTACAAATGAAGTCTTTTTGAATGCCAGCTGCCAGTAAAATATCAACATGAGTTACATCTGCATCCGGAAATGCAGGCAGAAACCCCGAACAGTTTATGTAGACCGTCAATCGCGCTTGACTGCTATCAGAGTGCCGCCTCCCCTACTCATACCACGTCGTTCGTAGTCCCGGTCCGTACGATAAACATTATACCGCGCGTTAAGTATCTCGGCATCAAAAATACCAGGCAATAGCCAGGTCTCACTCAAAAAGATTATGTCGTAATTAGAATTAGTCAGATTTCTATAAAATATTTTTGTCTTCGACCTTAGGCCGCGAACGTTCTGATAGTCTTTGATTTCCCGTATAATTTAAATCCGTTATATAAAAAGCCTTTAAAATATGAATGCAGGTGCAATATCACTGCGAAGGAAAACGCAGTAAGTCGGACGATACGCTTGTCGTACAAATAAATATTTGTCTATTACCTCCAAAGCAACAGAAAAACACGGCACCGCGCAGTCTACCAGTAATTTAAAAGTAAGTATAAACCGTACGTTTGCACTGAGAAACATAAAACATGCAATGTTTTACAACTTGTTGCATGATACAAATCTCAAAACTTGTTGTGTGTGCTTTTGCGTTCGCACTGCCGAAAATCGTGTTGGATTCGGAACAAATCCTAAGATTTGTTGCAGATTGCGTTCGGACTGTCTCAAAACTTGTTGTCTGTCAATGTTTTTTATGGATTTGTCAACGATTGCGTTCGCACTGTCGGCTGTGAGAGTCTTAATACATGTTTTGCAACATGTTGGGGTGTTTTCGAGCTGTGTCGGATAACATTTGAAATTATGTAATGGACAAAATCAGATACATTAAAGTTCATAGAAAGGACATGTCCACTTTTTGTATGGAACGTGGAATTTTATTCTGAACCTTTTTTAACCAGTTTAAAAATTTATGATGGAAATAGAACTTTATGAGAAGGATGTTTATCCATGAATATTAAAAATATTAAGGCCTGCATTTAGGAGAAAAAAATTGATGGAAAAAGAAAAAAAATGGAATGCCATGATTATGGTATGCCAAATCATCGGAATATAAAAATAGACAAAAACGTCGGGATGCTATCGCATATTTCTTTTTCGTCACTGGAGACCATCACTCAACTGTAGGTCCTACTTGTAGGTACCTAGTTAACAATTAATAAATCAACTAGGTTAATAAAAAACTTTAAAGGTGTGAAGAGTAACTTTGAAATAAATGTGATCATCGAAGTAGGTACCTACTAACATACCTATTAACTAATAAGACGTATTTCAAAAGCTATTAAATACCTAAGTCATTTTCTATACAGAGTCATTTAAAAAATAAAAAATCATAAATGTAAATGTTTCGAAACAAGACTTTTCAATTATGAAACATGTTCATACAATATTTTTTCACATGTTTCGTCTGAAAAATGGTAAACAAACTTGTTGCGCTAAAACATGTCGTTTGGCAATGAAAACGTATTCATAAACATTGACAGAAACATGTTTTTTTTTGTAGATGTTTTGTCAGTGCAAACGCAAGGTATGTGAAACATGTTCATAAATTTTTTTTTCACAACATGTTTCGTCTGTAAAACTTGAAACTTGTTGCGCTAAAACATGTCGTTTGACAATGGAAACGCATTCATAAACATTGACAGAAACATGTTTAAAAAACATGTTTTTTTGTAGATGTTTCGTCAGTGCAAACGCACGGAACAAATACCAATAAACATAGTCACTAAAATTTAGATTATTTTCATATTGCATATGATACATCGCCGCTTGACGCCTCAATATAGCATCTATGCGCGGGTTGCACCGACCAATGGATGCAACACGCAATGCTGCAGTGAGCGCCCCGCCAACGTAGTAGTAAAAGCCCTCAAACAAGTATTCGAACAAAAGAATCGTCCGTGGCGCAGTCTGTTGCTCCAAACCTTTTGCACGGAATACAATAACAAAGCGAACGTCGATATAATTCACCGAACAGTGGCCTGCCAACATTATTGTCGTATATGAGAAGATTATAACTAATGAAATTTACACTTATATCATTTTTTTTAAAGATTCTTCTGACGTTATATGGATAACTGGTGACTTCTCGGATTTACGAACCATGACTGTACAATTGCGTACCCAGCAAAACTTGTAGTTCTTCTCCTTGGCCTTAAGTTTAGCTTGGTGAAAATGGTGAAGGAGACTTTTGTTACGCGAAGAGAGATGATCATTGCAGTAAATACGATCAGTGGTGCCCAAAAAGGCTATATCACTCGACTTCAGGAGACGCATTTTTGAAACAATAGAATTCAAATTCGCATTCGAAATCGTAAGATTCGCATACGAATTTCCGAATTCGCTATTTTTGAACATTCATTCCGTGAATTCTGCAACGAGTGGTCCTACCCACTCGTTTTCATTTCTACTAGTAGAATATGCGCAACGTATAAACGTTCCGTTTTACATGCGATTCATCGCTGGTTTTTTAAATTAATGAATTATTGCCATGTTATTGCGTACCGGATTTTATTTTTTCTGCGTGAAACGGTTTTTAATGTAGAATTTGTTTTTAATGACAATACTGAATTCGAGTGATTCAAAAATCTTTAAAATTGGAAACAGTAGAAAATAATTTCGCATGTGATTTTTTTTCGTGTTCAAATTCGAGATTAATTTCTAATGATTCAAAAATACGTGTCCTGATCTCTAAGTTTACGAACAGATGCTAGAAAATCATCCTTTTTGTACCTAGATTGCATCTTTAGTATGATTGGCTTACTTTTTCTGCCCTCGGTGTCGTTCGTCACTGCCACTCTAGTAACAAAGTCTATATCTCTTTCGGGAACGAGATGAAAGCCATTGCGATCCGCAATCGAATTAATTACATTTATAAGGTTTTCTCCAGTTTTATGAGGAACACCGCTAATCTGAATATTTGAGCGTCAAACCCACTGATCGTTTTTGTACCCGTCGTCGAGACTAGATTTGACCTGAATTTTTAACTCGTCTATTTTATTTTTAAGGCAGTCCACTGATAAAACCCTTGACTCAATTTCGTCTACCCGTGTAGAAAGATTATCAAGTCGGGTATTCAACGTTGCCCTCAGGTCACCAATGTCTGACTTGATCTGTTGTAGATCCTGCTGCATCCTGCAATGTAATTGTGGACATTTGCGCCAGCAAGTGTGATATTTTAGTCGATATATCGCCCAGTATTGCCATATGCGCTTGCCCCATTCCATCATTCTTCGCTTCCATTACCACTGGCTGCTTTGGAGTTGATACCGATGATGAAGGCGTGTGCACCAGGTCCAATGGTAACCCTGATGAGAAACTGGGCTTACTTGGTGTAGTTGTTTGCTGCGAGACCTCCATCCTTGACACATCTAATCCGGTCTGCAAAGCATCCCTACAGGTGTTGCACATCCAGGTAGCTCTTCCCGTGCCTAATCTTGAAAAGCCTCGTTCAGAGATACCACCACAGGTGACGGAAAAATGGTATGTCTTCTTGCAAACTGAACAATCAGCGCCATCACCCACAGCCTCGGCACAACCCGCACACTTAGAAGTAAACATGTTAAGCACCTCTGACTTTTTTACTCGCACCGTTAACACGTCCCTCGTCAACAATCGATTGCGCAGTAATGGTAGAAACGTAAAAGGACAGTTGTTATAATATTCAAAATGCGTACGCACACTAAGAAGGAATTTTGAAAAATTTTAATCCTAAAGGGATATTTAAATAGGGGTTTCAAGTTTGTATGGAAAAATCTTTAAATTAGCAGCGATTTTGATTAACCTTGAGATTCATGCTCTTAAAAACATTTCATTGAATACGTGTTTCATGGTTTATTGGAATTCACCCCCTTAGGGTGCAAAATAGGGGTTGATAGTTTCTCCGGAAAAAATATTTAAAATCTGCTCCAACTTCTATGAAATTTATTATTCAAGCTACTTAATATAAATAACAGTCTTCTATATAATAGACTACAAAATTATTTTTCCCACGGGAAAACAATAATAACGCGGGCGAAGCCACGAGTGGAAAGCTAGTAGGTAATATAATAATATTTATTTTATTTTACATAAGTTGAGATTCGAGCTTTGCAAAAAGTACAATGTTTCCGTTCTTCAGATTAGGTTCCTGCATAATGATTTTGTTTACTAAGAAAGATCGAAAACTGGAGAATTCACCTCCAATGGAAGCAGCTCTATATCAGAATAATACATTACTATAAATTTACCGAGGACTGCATATTTGGGACTCGACGTTGGTGCTTCTACAAAACTTGCCCGGTCTCTCTGCTTGTGGGTGGAAATATGAAGTATACTATTTGGATACCACATTGGTCTATCATCCCTGCTATGGCCAGCATCTTCCTGAAACTGAGAAGATGTGAATGCAAAGTGGAGTGCTAAACACGATAAAATGTAATGTACTATGTCTCAGGAAACAGTTTTTACCCATATGACACGAGTCAAATAGTACTGGTAAAATCATACCACTATCTGCTTATATTTTCAAGTTTAACAAAGCACAAAAGGAGTAATTATTAAATAAACGACATCATATCCTATCCATTGTAATTTTATACATGCCAAATATCTTTCCTTCCCAATAAAGACCGGACACGTATTTTTGAATCATTAGAAATTAATTTCGAATTCGAACTCGAATACAAATCACATGCGAAATTATTTTCTACTGTTTCCAATTTTAAAGATTTTTGAATCACTCGAATTTAGTATTGTCATTAAAAACAAATTCTACATTGGAAACCGTTTCACGCAGAACAAATAAAATCCGGTACGCAATAACATGGCAATAACTTATTAATTTAAAAAACCAGCGATGAATCGCATGTAAAACGGAACGTTTATACATTGCGCATATTCTACTAGTAGAAATGAAAAACGAGTGGGTAGGACCACTCGTTGCAGAATTCACAGAATGAATGTTCAAAAATAGCGAATTCGGAAATTCGTATGCGAATCTTACGATTTCGAATGCGAATTTGAATTCTATTGTTTCAAAAATGCGGCTCATGGTTGTTTTCTTTTCAGAAATTTATTTTTTTAAATAATTTATTTGTATAATTTTGAGCTATACTTTTTATAAAGTTTCTGTCAAAATAGTAAAACAAAACCAGGGATGTCGCGGATATTCGCATCCGCATCCGCAAATGCGGAGCTTCCGCATGGATTTTGACATCTGCATCCGCATCCGCATCCGCAATAATCAATGCGGATGATCATGCGGATGCGGATGTAAGACAAGTTGTGACAGGAATGAAATTGGGTGGGGCTGGCGAATGGCGCGTGCCATTCGCACTTGATATTAGGTCCTTACATATGAAATTGGCGTTTTGCCGTACTGGCCATTTTGATCTCAAATATCTCCTCTATGGGTAGGAATTCCAAATTCAAATTTATACAGCTATTTACTCATGTATTTGTGTTTCGAAAATTATAATTCACTTGTTTTTTACTCAATTGTTTTGGAGTTTTCAATCAATTGTTTTGTTTTCAACTTTTTTGGAGTCAATTTTCGTTTGGGGCATGGTTTAGCTGGTTCGGCAGGGTTCCGCCATTGCGATGAGTGCTTCCGATTATCGTACAGGACCCACTTTTTATCACAAGTAATGATTCGATTTAAAATCCCTTCATTATTGTGCCGGTTGAGTAATGCAACGCAGTAGTCAACGCGCGTTTGTTGATTTGCTTCACTCAATTTATGAGGTTCCCACCTTTCAAACTTTTTTACCTTCCCAATTTGCTTCAAGTGGATTAAAACAGTGTTATCGCTAACACCGCAGCCTGGAGCTAACTCGGACGTGGTTTGCGATGGATCCGCTTCCACAATAGCCTTCACTTCTTCATTATCAACTTTGGTCTCCGGCCGTCCACGGGGCTTGTTCTGCAGGTCGAAATTTCCAGAACGAAAACATTGGAACCAAAAACGCACAGTGTTTTCTTATGCGGCACCGTCGCCATACACATCATTAATCCTTCGAGCCGTTTCTGCAGCACTGGTGCGACGGTGGAACTCGTACTCGTAAATAAAGCGATATTTCAAGTTTTCCTTTTTGGGAGCTGAGTGAAGCAAGGAAAAAAAAATCAATTGAGGAAAAAACAAGTGAATTATAATTTTCGAAACACAAATACATGAGTAAGTAAATAGCTGTATAAATTTGAATTTGGAATTCCTAACCATAGAGGAGATATTTGAGATCAAAGTTGCCAGTAAAGCAAAACGCCAATTTCATATGTAAGGACCTAATATTAACCAATGGGAACGAAGAAATTGGTGACAAGATCCGACGCGTTTATTGTGGTGCATCATTTGTTTCTTGTAAATAAATTATTACGTGTATGTTTGCGCTAGTGTTGCTGAATATATTTATCAACCGTTAAATTTAACTAATAAAAAAAATTAACACATATATTCGATAAATATTTTCAACCATATTGAATAAAAATATTCATTCAAGTCAAATTGATTTTAACGCGAGTAATATTTATTCGTATATAGATAAATGTAAGTAACTGATAAAATTATCGTAATGAATATTTTCAATCACAGACCGAAGTAATAAAAATATTGAGCGCCACGGTGCTAATAAAAATATCATTTAACTAGTTAATTTCAGTCTCCCGTAAAACCTTAGGTAAACCTTAGGCTCATAAGTTTAAACCTCAAATTTGTATGCAACAAAATGTAACACGAATGGCGGGCCGCACCATACGATAAATTCGTGTGGATGTGCAATGGATATATTAATAAAATACTGTCTCGCTTTCATGCGACGCACGAGGCTGCGTTTTTTAGGTATTATCTATCAGGTTAGGTTAAGGAAGAAATTTGAAATATAGCTTGGGTAGGGTTTTACGATGTTTTCGCCGGAGGTTGACACTTTCATGTGCGACTTTAAGTCGTGAAGCAAAGGCATCTTTTGAATTTTGTAGTCTACCGAACTGCTGATAATTTCAAGGTATCGAATTCGCTTGGATTAGATAGTTTATTTATTTTGATCCGCGCAACGAATTTATTTTCGTTAGGTAAGTATTATTTGTTGTTTATTGTTGTTACTTATATGATTACGGGTCGATTTAAGTGCTAACTTATACAGTTTAAGTGATTTTATTACGGAAATTTATTTGTGAGGGAGTCAAAATTATCTACGTTTAAAAATGCCGAAACGTAATACTGAAATTTAGGAACATTTTGAAAAGTGTACAGCCGGTAATAAAGTGGCCTAGCCATTAAATTTATTTTTTTCTATTTCCATCAAATTAATGCTAGATAGTCTAAGCCTGTGAAAGTATGAAGGAAAGTTCATTGAATAGGTATTATGTAGGTATTCTGTGTTGAATCAACGTGAATAAATCAACTTGAGAAAAATATTCAGATTGTATTTGAATGAAAATATTAACTGATATTTTCAACCATTAAAAGTATCTGATATTTTTATTCAACTATTAACTTTTAACTAATATTTTTTTCAACCATTAATGCCACCTCTAGTTTGCGCTGTGGAATACTTATCGTTTATCCACTCCACCAGGCAGTGTTCCTGCAACAATTATTTAGTAGCGCGGGTTTACTTAATTTATGAACCTTTGCATAACCGGCTTGAATTGAAGAGAAGGCAGCAATATTACTTTTTTTAAGTATAATGTTCCTATTTTTTAAACTTCATTTACTAATTGTAATTAATAAAAATGTTAATAATTACTCTATCATTATTTTAATTCTTAATTCATATACTTTTTTCTATAACTTCTTAAACATCCGCATCCGCATTCGCATCCGCGGATGTGAGCCTTCAAAAATCCGCATCCGCATTCACATCCACGGATGTGAAAAAATCGGCATCCGCAACATCCCTGAACAAAACTATTATACTATATATATTTAACTGATATTAGCTATGTAATAGCTCTAATTTGATTGTACCCATATTGATATAACTAAAAAAATATTCCCCTCTATTTTTATTACACTGACGTCACACTTAAATTTTACAGACTATGTCACTCCTTTATTTAAGACAAATCTAATGACACCTTAAATGTTGAAATCCGACAAACAAAGCGTTTAGGTTACGGAGAAACAAACTCCAGAATGCGGTTTTCGGATGTTGCCGATACAAATAAATTGACGGCGTGAGAAGTTCACAATTTTTTTTCGCCATTTATTGTAAGTAAAGGTACTTAATAGTTATAATTTTTTAAATCAGCATTAAATGGGCTTTATCATCATATTTTTGTTTTATAAATAAATACACCGATGTAATAATTACGGCGACTTAATTAAAAAAGTTGGTAGAAAATTTCGAATATGTGTATTTTTTCTGAAAATACTCAATAAATTGCAATTTTTTATATCATAAATGAATTCTACGTTATTGATTTTTTTTGAAAATGATATCACACTTGTCCTATTAGCTAAACATGTAGGTACAGTTATAATTTTCGTAATGATTTTCGTAAATTCGTATTGAAAGTTTCACCCGCCCCTTCCGGTGTCAGAAGGGGGGTCCCGAGGGCTACCATCTTAATCGGCTTATTTTGACTCAAGGAACAACTGTGCCAAGTATCATACTTGTGTCAAAAAATTTAAAGTTTGGTCATTTTTGTCTCTAAACGCCCGTACTAAATTTCATCTAAATCGGTTCAGCGGTTATTGATTCCCCATACGAACTTCCACCCCTCTTTTTTACCCATTAAGGGTTGATTTCTGCGATAAAAGCTGTCCTATATTCTTTCCTCGGACTCAATCTATGTCTATACCTATTTTCATCAAAATCGGTTCAGTGGTTTTGGCGTGAAAGCGCGACAGACAGACAGACAAAGTTACTTTCGCATTTATAATATTAGTATAGTAATGAATTCCACAGTGCCGCACAAAATCCCTGCAGAACTCAGTTCTACTGCGACTAGCTCGTATATATAATAGTTGTTTTAACGTACCTACGTATCTACCTTTTTTAACCGACTTCAAAAAAGAAGGAGGTTCTCAATTCGATGCGTATGTTATTTTTTGTGTGTGTATGTTATGCGATTACGCCACCAATTGTGGACCGATTTTCTAATTTCTTTTTATATTCGATAGAGTATACCCCAAGGGTGGTCCCATGGTCACCAAAGTTAGGATCTGATGATGGAATCCCATAAAAATCGTGGAAAACCCTTAATTTTTTAGGTGTGTCCAACGTGTTTTGTGTGTATGTTACGCGATACTCCGCCAATTGTTTACCGATTTTCGAAATTCTATTTGTATTCGATAGAATACACTCCTGTGGTGGTTCGAAGGTCACCAATGTCAGGATATAATTATGGGATCCCAAGAAAATCGAGGGAAACCCTAATTTAATATTAGCTCACCTAAGGGGAGCTGGTATTATTATAGGGTTTCTTTCACTAAAAAGTTATAAAATAAAAAATATTTTACAAAAAATAAAAACCGACTTCAAAAACACTGAAAAGTTAAAAATAATATAAGAATAGGTACAGACAACATCACACTTCTATATTGAAGTCGGTGACAAATTTTAGGACTTTCTAGGAGATTAACCTTGTATCACTCATCGTCAGGTGTAAAAAAGGTCCAGGTCCAACTGTTTTGGGATAAAATAAAACCGACTTCAAAAACACCAAAAAGTCATAAATAATATAAGAATACATACAAAATCACAGTTTTATATTGAAGTTGGTGCCAAATTTTAAGTACTTACTATGTATAAATTGTTCTTTTCATTTTTTAAGTCTTTCCAGGTGATCATTGCTTGGCACCGACTTCAATATAAACCTGTAATTTTGTAAACCTGTAAATTGTGAGGGAAACGCTAATTTAATACCAGATCACCGAAGGTGAGCTGGTATTAAATTAGGGTTTCTTTCACTAAAAAGATTGCATTGTCTAAAAAGTTTAAAATATTTTACAAACAATAAAAACCGACTTCAAAAACACTGAAAAGTTAAAAATAATATAAGAACTAAAAAGTTAAAAGTATTTTACAAACAATAAAGTGCCAAATTTTAAGACTTTCTAGGAGATCATCGTTTGGCACCGACTTCAATATAGAAGTGTGATGTTGTCTGTACCTATTTTTATATTATTTTTGACTTTTCAGTGTTTTTGAAGTCGGTTTTTATTTTTCGTAAAATATTTTTTATGTTGTATTTAGTCCATAGTAGGCGCAGTTATCCTTCGATTTATTTTTCCAGTTGTTGGTGGTAGACCTCGTAGATGGTGGGTGGGAAAAGAGTCAATAATTAATTAATAACAATATTGCATTATCAATAATTAAAAAGATTATCATAAAAATAATGAAAAGATTATTGAAAATTATGACATATCATTAATATTTATGTACAGTTATAAGTGCTTGAGAATATTATTCGTTTCGCAGCGCTGTAAAACCATAATCTTCTCTTCTTATATATAAAAAACCATAATCTTCTCTTCTTCTTCTTCTTCTTTGTATAAAAATGAAACGCTGTGTGTTGGTTTCGCTAAAACTCAAAACGGTTTGACAGATTCTTACGAAATTTTCTATGTGTGTTAGAATAGGTCCAAGAAAGGTTTAAACGTAAAGTTGAACCCGGTAGGTGGCGCTGGAATCGAGCAGGACAACGTCTGCCGGGCCCACTATGAAACGCTGTGTGTTTGTCTCGCAAAAACTCTGACACGTCTCGACAGATTCCTACGAAATTTTCTGTGTGTACTTCAATAGGTGTAGGGAAGGTTTGAAAGTACAGTTGGACCCGATAGGTGGCGCTGTAATCGGGCAGAACAATGTCTGCCGGGCCCACTAGTCTTCTTCTTCTTTCTTATACAGGGTGTAACTGAATACCCCAATAACATTTAAGGGTGTGTATCCATCAGAAGTAGAGATTCTGTAGGAAAAATATTAGGGCTAACAAACCTACTTTTTTTCCCCATACAAACTAAATAAATTATTTTTTGGTATTAAGTGCTGACAACCCTACGTAAGCGTACGAGGAATACTACGCTCACGTCATACAAACTAAATAAATTATTTTTTGGTATTAAGTGCCGACAGCCCTACGTAAGCGTAGGAGGAATACTACGCTCACGTCTGTCACGTTTCATTTTGTGTTTAAATTTCTTTTGTATTAATAGCTGATTATGGTTGTCACTTGAAAGTTTTTGCTTTCAATCTAAAATCAAATAATTCTGAAAGTATTGGGGTTCCAGGTCTCAGACAAGCACCGAAGGTCCATTTAGTATCTAACTTATATGTCCCCTTAAATGTTATTGGGGTGTTCAGTTACACCCGGTATATAAAAATCAAACGCTGTGTGTTTGTCTCGCAAAAACTCTGAAACGGCTCGACAGATTCTTACGAAGTTTTCTGTGTGTATTGACATAGGTCCAGGGTGGGTTTAAACATAAAATTGGTGGCCCTGCAATCGGGCAGGACAACGTCTGCCGGGTCCACTAGTTAATGAATAAAATTTAAAAAGTTCATAATGAAAATTAAAAATCCCTCTATGGAAATGGTGTGATATCATTTTTTTGTAAAATGATTTAAAAAAATTATAGTAATCAATAGAATTTTATTTCTTAAATTTTCATCAATTTTCGCTTTTAATTTCCTTAACTTCACGTGGTTCGTAAATTTATATTCAGTAAGTACTAATTTTCAATATTTTACTTTTCCGATTACATTTTATGAGTTGGTCGACTATAAGTTTTTAGTTTGTACTTAGTACTCAACTCTGATTTCGTTATATATACCTACTACTGTTGTATTTTTTTTCACGTGTCCATATATACTTAACCGTTTAGCAGATAAATGGGGGGGGGGGACACTTTCCTCTAACAAAACATTTTTCAGAAACGGATCCCTAAATCAAAAAATGGTGTTCTGCATTTTACATTATTTTTTAAAGACCTATTCCACAATACCCCACATGTGGGAGTAATTTTATTTTTTCTCGCCTAACCCAGTGGAGAAAAAAAAATTACTCCCACATTACCTGGGCCCTACCGATGGCCCTGCTCTAATTCCATACAAATTCGCGTTTACGCGTTCGATGCATTGATTTACTACCAAACGTAGATAGAGCACTTCATACAAAAACGCGCTTGAAATCTGTCACTTAATCGACTATACATTTGTACGCTGTCAAATAGGTATTAGAATATGCACACCCGAATTAAAATTACCATAAAGAAAGTACCGTATTTATCGAATTCAACCTTATTCTTTATTATTACGGCAACTATTTGAAGTACAACCGTGTGCAGTTACATCATTTCATACCTAGCCACATTAAATTTGACGTTTTAGTAATTGCTACAAGAAAATATCAACTTTATACTCTCAAACATAATGCTCAAAATTGCTTATAGCGTTGTCGCTCCAACGCATGGAAAAGAACTGCACGAGGCCCGATTGGGCAGTTCTTCACCGGCCCACTTTTCGAACGTTCATGCGTTATCTACGTTTGGTAGTAAATCAATGGTTCGATGCGTGTGATCGAGTAAAGCTCAATAAAACTCGCACTTCGCACACAGATGTTATCTAGTGTTCAGTGGTTGAAGAATCCTGGTGAAGATTACGTCTACGTTCTGCTTTACTCTACCATCATTATGAAAGCAAAAAACTTCGTCATTGAGAATAAAAACAAATTGCCGTCATAATGGTGGTTCTCTTTTAATAATTATAGTAGTGAAACTGTTTTTTTTTTACAAAACCAGTTTTTGCTTCGGAACAATAATGAGAGTTCGAAAGATACGAGCAATTAGAGCACTTGGCAAACTGGCCAACGTTTTTTGCCGAGATTCGGCACTCAACAAGTGCTCATCAAAATACCAACATTCTATACAAGACTAAAGACAACCTAATTAATTAATTGTTCAGGCATCTTGCTCCTGCATACATAAGTATACGTGGGCAAACAATTAACCTCGATCGACGACTGCCTTAAAATCATTTCATCAGAAGAAGACGGTCGTTTATCTTACCCATCTCTACCATAAAAGAGCGGTGCATGCATGCTGTGGAGTTTTAAATAAACTAAAAAATATATATATATATATATATATATATATATATTTATCTTTTTAGTGATTGAAATATTTTAGTGAATTTGATACACTTGATAATACATGCCTATTGTATTTAAAAAACTAACCTCTAACTTATAAAAGTCCCTTCGTCCACGTTCGTAACCAAAGTTACATAACCAGTTGCAAAAGAAGATTTTTTTTTCGCTGTTTGGTAACTAGTTGTGAGAGAAGAATTATTTTTCCATATTTGTAACTTTTTGTAACCAGTTACAAGAGAAGATTTTTTTCGCTGTTTGGTAACTAGTTGTGAGAGAAGAATTATTTTTCCATTATTACACCTATTTGTTAACTTTTTTGATTTTGCAATCACACATGTGTTAATGGAAACTAGATAACGGATAAATATATTTCTATTTATGTATATGATGCTCTGCGAACTTCATTCTTAGGCGCTGGATAGAGATTTCAGCGAGAGCTGTTACACCTTTATACGAGCCAGTGGTGTAAGATGAGAAGTTTCCGACATATGACAGTTTTTAGTTTGACAGCTGTCATCCCAAATGAAGATCTCACCGAGAGCTGTCACATCTCTATAAAGCGGTGGTGTAGGATGAGTAGTTTCCGAGATATGACCGTTTTTAATTTGATAGCTGTCATCCGAAATGAAGATCTCACCGAGAGCTGTCACATCTCTATAAACCATTGGTCTGAGATGAGTACCTAACTGGTTAGGCAACTTTGGTTACGAACGTGGACGACGGGGACGTTCCCTAATTCTGACACAATTAGTTACCAACAGCGAAAGAAAATTATTCTCTTGTAACTAGGTAGGTAGTTGGTTACAAAAATGGAAATAATGTAATCTACGAAAATGGAAAATTACTTAATTCTTCTCTCACAACTAGTTACCAAACAGCGAAAAAAAAATCTTCTCTTGCAACTGGTTATGTAAATTTGGTTACGAACGTGGACGAAGGGATAAAAGTTAAGGATCCTTCCATCATTAGCTCGGTTGATGACTACCAGAGGCAATAAAGTGAATAGCACGGAAAAAAACATGAAACACGTTGAACGTACCCATTAAGGTTTGCCTCGATTTTCATGGGAGGAGTTTTGAAGAACACAATTGGCTGAGTAATCGCTTAAAATACACACAAAAAGACAACACGCATCGAATTGAGAACCTCCTCCTTTTTTGAAGTCGGTTAAAAAGAGAAGAACTTTTGTCAACTTCTTAAAAGAAAAGAGGGAAGTTTATGTTATGAGTGGATGCGAGATCGATTTTAAAAACCTTGTTGAATATCAAACACGTTTCGAAATAAAAAACTCTTCGTAGTGACAATAGTTAAGAGTACGTCAATAATCAGATATTTAAATAATATTTGGTATAAACTTAACTTGACATTACATTGTACAGGACAGGCATGAGATAGTATTATTTGCAGATGATACTTCACCCCTAATTACGGCCCGATTTCACCAACAGTAACTCAAAACTGGAATAACTATGCCATGGATTTTATACTCTACGTTTAATTTTGGATAACCCATTTTACGTTTGACCACATTTGGTTTAACTATTCTTCCAAATAGTCTTATTTTATATGTGGCTAATTAAAATTGAATTAAATGAACGAATGAATGATAATGCTGCACAATTAAATAGTCCATTCTCTCCGTAAATCACATAAGCTGTTTTAAAATACCTGTTTTTTAAATTAGTAGGATTATACGTCAGTTACGACAACTGTCTCTTTAGACAGCTTGCCAATCAGCTGTTCATTATACGCCACCTTTTTTATTTATCCTAGTATTAAGAGGCCTATTACAAAAAAACGCGCAGATTAAGGTTTTTAATCGTTCAAATTGTATACCTTACCTTAGTCTCATAAAGAACATGTACTTGATAATACTAGTTCATATTCTTATCTACAATAATAATAAAGCGGTTTTTAAATTCTATTTTTCTTAATTTAGTAATAATTATTTTCCCAAAGCATGTTTAGGCAAAAACTCACGCGGACCTGATTTGGGAGCTCTAATTTACATATTTCGTTAAAAATCAACTATCAAAATATTTCTTTTATCTGACACAATATCCTTCACTTCAATAATAATAAAATATATTTTCTTTATATGGCTCCTAAGTAAAGAAATTAATTCTTAATCTAATCAAATTTTCTAACGAAAAGGCGTCGAAACAAGTCAGATTATGTACGAAGTTCTTCATCGTTTAAACGCAATTTTTATGCCAAAATGTTATTTAATGTTTGCTTAAACTGTTGTATTATTTGTATGTTTATGAATCGATACTATATTTTTTTATGAACAAAATAAAACTATCACCTATTTTGCTTCGCCGGCGATGCCAGTTTGTTTTGTATGGCGCGACGCGATTTTGTGATAGGCCTCTTAAATCTGTTATACCGTCAAATTCGACGGTATAAAACCTATTCTCGAATAATGACTGACTTTGGTGAAATCGGGCCTTAAAATCAAAAGCCAATTTCAAATCGATGAAGATTTAATAATAATTTGTATTGTTTAACAAATAAAATAAAATAAAAATAAAAAATAAATAAATTCTATCTCAAAAATAGTTCACTGACTTAATGCAAACAATCTGTCACTTAATAAAGGAGAAACAAAATGTATGTCTCTTACTAAATATCAAAGAGGTTAACACCACTGTAAACATAAAGGATAAAAATATTGACCTTGTGGATACCGCAATCTTTCTTGGAAAAAACATTAGCTGACTGATATTGATACAGCGGAATTTATATTCTTTTCTTTCTTTCATTGTATGATGTCGTATAGTTTTTTGTTTCGGAGAAATGCTGCCGACATTCAGACAATTTTTGTGCTACAGAAGAGTACTATTTGAGCCATTTATAACCCAACAGCGCTTTGTTCGCATTAGGACAGATTCTCAAAAGGACAGATTCTCGTATGGACAGTTTCTCCAAAAGTCAGGAATGGTACAGTTGCACACACCATCACATAATAGAGATTAGGGATGTAGATAGGAATTTCCTGTGGGTATTCCGCGATAATGTTTTCAATATCAAACCGAATTCTTAGGAAGAAGTATATTACAGTTAATAAGAGTCTGCCATTGTCATTTGTTATGCCCGCCTGAAAAAAGCTTGAGTTTGAACTCTCGCAATATTAATATCTAACAATATATTGCTTTTTGTAAGCATATACTAGTTTTTGATTTGTCACGGTGACTGTGTCCTGCAGCTGATTTATATTTAGTCTGCTTTTAGTTATTGAAATATTTTATTAATAATACTCTTCTCTACATTTTTTCAATTCGATGACGTGGCAAGTGACAAGTTAAGAACTTATTGGGTTTTTGACATAAAAAATGTAAAAATTTGACGTAATTAGTACATTTTAACATTTGATTTAGCCTTAGAATAATAACTATTCTAAGGATTTAGCATTAATCTGTTCCAACTACTCCTACAGGCATTTCTATTAAAATCATGTATATGAAACATATATTGTAATTATAATGATATATTATGTAATGTTGGCGATTTCAAAGAGGAGACAAGAAAACAGATCTTCCCGAGTTTCATAAGTACCTGTTTTTCTCGAGAGGTTCTCTCAATTTCAGAACAGATGACTCATAAAAAAGGACTACAATGTAGTCATTTATTCCATTTTGTTTTACTTGTATCTTTTGTCATAATAATGGTTGGCTTATCATAATTAAGATGGTAAGTTGTATGTACATGCAAGGATTAATTATTTAATTTGCTTGAACGAAAAGACATTCTGTCCCTCTGAGTAGAGGAATATTAAGGAATTGAGTAGAAATTTTCACTGGAGGATTCACTCTAACAAATGCAAGCATCTCAAAACACATTTGCTTATAGCCTGATGCTGATTGCAAATACCTAAACTAACAAAAAAATAATAATAACAATTTATCAATCATTGAAAAATTTTAATAAAAATAATAAAAAGATGATTGAAAATTGTGGCAAATTTTCAATATTTACCTACATATTATAGTAGTTGAATGAATACTTGAGAATAGTATTCGTTCCGCAGCGCTGTAAAACCATAATTAATGAATAAAAATTTAAAAAAATTAAAATTATTCGTTAATGGAAATGGTGTGATATCATTTTTTTGTAAAATGTTTGTTGCTTCTACGGCTAAAAGTTATTTGACCAAAGTTGTAAAGAATTTTATTTGCAACAAAAAGTGCTTTATTATTTTTTTGTGAGCCCTGTAAATTGTCAGATAAAGAATAAAAACCATTTGCACCCTCTTTCCAAGATGGCGGCCGGCGGGCCACTTCGTGTGGCCACCTGCTTCATGCGGGGAAGGGCGAAGTGCCCTCTTCTTGTGGTAAGAAGAGGTATGGCTTTCACAGAGGCGAGTTTCTCGCCGTGGCGCTTCGCGCCTGTAAGGGAACTTCCCGAGCTTCAGCTCACCCGCGCGTGGCGGTGGATCCAGTGGGATCTGCCGTCGGATAACCCGTTACCCGCACTGAGCGGGCCGGGGCCCGGCGCACTGAGCGTCGGGCCGCATGGAAGACAACCACATTAAAAAAACAATTTCGGAGTGAAGAGCTGCGCAATTCTGCGCCGCTCCACAAAGCAGCAGAGCTAGGCCGAGAGTTCGGAAACCGACATGTCACGGGCAGGGGGTCAGCGGGAACAAGGCCTGGCTGTACTCCCCTTCCCCCTGTCTTGTGACGGACGGAGGAGCTGCAGGGGGGGGGGGCTTAGTGGGTTGGCCCGGGCCGAGTACGGTCTGGGGAGTCCCACATATCCTCATGGTTTGACTCGACCACGAGGAATGGGTGGATGCATTTTCCCCCCTCCCAAAAAAAGGGTTGCAACCCCACAAACTTGGATTTAACTTTACACTCCCCCTCCCCCCTAACCCCTCCTTGATATCTAAAAAATAAAATTGCGTCCTCTGAGAAATGTAACCCCACATGTAACTTTTCAATGGACTACAATGGCACGCATATTTGGTTCGAATCCCTGCCTTAGAACGTGACGCTCGCATAAAACAACCGGTCTATTTAAGACCTTAGTGTCAGTGCGAGTTACAACCGAACAACCATCGGATTTCATGGCTGTAAAACTTTTTTATATCGCCTGAAATTTTTCCGTCCATCTGTCGCATGTCACATTACACAAAAACATGAGATCTTTAATTTTACAGCTTCATATAGATCTGTGGATCTATACTCTATTTCTACGAGAGTTTCCTACCACGGTTCTTTTCGATTCAAATATTCGTTCGACCGAAAATAGTTTGACAGATACAGTAGAACCTCTTTAAGTCGAACCTCGATAAGTCGAAAACCTCCCGAACAAGAAAAATGGTTTTGTTCCCTTCCCTACAAGTTAAGGGTTCTCCCTCGATTTTCCTGGGAACCCATAATAAGATCCTGTATTTGGTGCCAATGGAACCACCGCAAGAGTATACTGCATCGAATACCAAAAAAAAATTGAAAATCGGTCCACAATTGGCAGAGTAAGCGACTAACATACACACAAAAAAGGGAAAAAAACATATGCATCGAATTGAGAACCTCCTCTTTTTTTAACGTCGGTTAAAACTAACCTCTAACTCCTAAAAGCTAAGTTTCTCTCGATTTCCCTGGGATCCCATCATCAGATCCTCCTAACTTTGAAGACAATGAGGCCATTGCAGGAATATACTCTATCAAACAAGTTTATTTTTTAGTTATGACAAAAATTTTGTGTGCTTGTTCGGACAAGCAAACTGAACAACTTTCACTATGGGACTAACTTCGAAATCGCAAAAAAAACAGCTGTTCCATACAAATGTTCAACATTCACTGAACCTAAATGTATGGAACAGCTAATTTTTTTTTGCGATTTCAAAGTTGGTGCCATAGTGAAAGTTCTTCAGTTTGCTTGTCTGAACAAGCACACAAAATTTTTGTCATAATTAAAAAATAACCTTGTATATATAAATGTAGATGTTCCGATCTATAGACGCACGCACAGCCTAACCTCTAATGGTAGAAACGTGAAAATTGGACAGTTGTTATAATTCAAAATGCGGACGCACACTAAGAAGGGATTTTAAAAAAATGTAGCCCTAAAAGGATGAAATAGGGGTTGGAAGTTTGTATGCAAGAATCTTTAAATTAGCAACGATTTTGATAAAACTTGAGATTCATGCTCTTAAAATTATTTCATTCAAGACGTGTTTCATGGTTTATTGGAATTAACCCCCTTAGGGTGCAAAATAGGGGTTGAAAGTTTCTATGGAAAACATTTAAAATCTGCTCCAATTTCTATGAAATTTATTATCCGGGATTAAATAGGCTACAATAGTACATTGTTACCCCAGGGGTGAAAGTAACTTATTTAGTCCCGAGACGGTGTTTGGCGCCCGAGCGTAGCGAGGGCACCAATAATTCGAGGGACTAAATAAGTCTTTAACCCGAGGTAAACACTGTGCTTTTCATTACGAATACAAAGAAAGTAAAAATAAAACAATGAATTAGCTAAAGAAAAAACCTGTAAATTTTATTTTACTTACATACATCAACAATTTCTGCTTTAGCCCGCTTTCTCATTTAAAATCAGGTGTTAACTCCATATCTGAATCAGATGAACTCATTGTGTTAATTATTAACACAATGCTATACAAATATCATTAATGAACAGTTAATACCAATCTCTGCTTTATGGAAGTATTAACAAAACTCTACAAATGGAAAAAATTAATGAAGGTGGCATTGCTGCTTTCCCGCTTATTTTGTTTTTTTTCTGTTGCCGGCCAGCTATTCAGCCATTATTTTTCATTTTCATAATTTAAAAAATGATATAGTAGATTGCTTTATAAGGGTGGAAAGGAATCAATCCCTACGAGGTTGTTAGACGCCCGAGCGCAGCGAGGGCGGCTATAGTCCGAGTAGGGTTTGATTCCTTTTACCCGTGTGTAGCACTCTACTTTTCATTTCGAATGCAAGGAAAATAAAAAATAGCTTTTCTAATAAAATTTATTAATAAAAATACTCCTAACATGACATTTCGACATCGTGTTTTACACTTAGTGTACTTTTAAGCATTGAATATCTGCTCCATAGCGTAGACGCCTGCACTTTATGAGATAGTTCATTAAAGTATATAAGAAATACATTTTCAGAAAATGATTTTATATACCTTGCATCTCGCCACTTCATAAAGTCGGAATATGTATTTAAATATCTTTCCTTTGAAATTTTTGGCAAAAAAATTTCGAGTATTGTATTTGCTTCGTTCGTGACTGAATCTGGAGCCGAAATTTCAGAATCGCTTGAATTCATTGTTTTTCTTAAATACCTAAATCACACAATCAAGATTTCGGTACAGCGTAACAGATTCCCCTCCCGCCAAAATTATCTTTTTCACAGGTATTTTTAAATTTGGAACACATCGCGTTACCTGTTACTGGCCATTCAGCCAAATACTTTTATTATCATTGTACCAAAGATTGTATGTACGTAACCTAATTCAGTTCTATTTTAAAAATTTTACTTTCCGCCCTAAGGAGGGAAGTAAATAGTATGAGAATTTCCCGCCCGCTGGTGGGAACTAGCGTTTTCCTCCCAATACTCAGATCAAGGAAACGCTCCTTTCCGAGCATGAGGAATGAAAAATATTTTTCATTCCTCATGCTCGGAATTGCTTATTTACTTCCCTCCTTAGGGCGGAAAGTAAAATTTTAAAAATAGAACTGAATTAGGTTACGTACATACAATCTTTGGTACAATGATAATAAAAGTATTTGGCTGAATGGCCAGTAACAGGTAACGCGATGTGTTCCAAATTTAAAAATACCTGTGAAAAAGATAATTTTGGCGGGAGGGGAATCTGTTACGCTGTACCGAAATCTTGATTGTGTGATTTAGGTATTTAAGAAAAACAATGAATTCAAGCGATTCTGAAATTTCGGCTCCAGATTCAGTCACGAACGAAGCAAATACAATAATCGAAATTTTTTTGCCAAAAATTTCAAAGGAAAGATATTTAAATACATATTCCGACTTTATGAAGTGGCGAGATACAAGGAATATAAAATCATTTTCTGAAAATGTATTTCTTATATACTTTAATGAACTATCTCATAAAGTGCAGGCGTCTACGCTATGGAGCAGATATTCAATGCTTAAAAGTACACTAAGTGTAAAACACGATGTCGATATGTCATGTTAGGAGTATTTTTATTAATAAAAGCTATTTTTTATTTTCCTTGCATTCGAAATGAAAAGTAGAGTGCTACACACGGGTAAAAGGAATCAAACCCTACTCGGACTATAGCCGCCCTCGCTGCGCTCGGGCGTCTAACAACCTCGTAGGGATTGATTCCTTTCCACCCTTATAAAGCAATCTACTATTGCCAAATCTATGTTATTTTCAAGAAATAGTTGAAAATAAATTGTAATAAAGTCATTTAAAAATATATTCTTTAAACACTTAACATTGTTATTTCAATTTTGCACCGCTCTGTAATTGAGTGGCTGTATAGAAACTCGGAACATGGTTCAATAAAAATGTGAAAAAAGAACTAGTTTCTTTTTTATAATTTGACAGCAGCTGTCAGTTGAAAGTGATTCTTCTTAGGGCCGAAAAGTATTACTTTCAACCCGCTCCTCAGGCAACTTCAGACCTACTTTCAGAGTATGAGTAATGAAAAATTATTTTTTATACATATTTTAAAAAAGAAACAGGTCTTTTTTCACATTTTTATTGAACCATGTTCCGAATTTCTATACAGCCACTCAATTAAAGCGCGGTGTAAAATTGAAATAACATAATGTTAAGTATTTAAAGAATATATTGTTTAAATGACTTTATTATAATTTATTTTCAACTATTTCTTTAAAATAACATAGATTTGGGCAAAATATTTACCATTTTTAAAATTATGAAAAAGAAAAATAATGGCTAATAGCTGGACGGCCACAGAAAAAAAAAACAAAATGAGCGGGAAAGCGGCAATCCGATCTTGATTTGTTTTTTCGAGTTTAATGGCCTTACAAATAAAAACTTATACCGAGGATAATCCTCGGAATAATTTATTCTGTGTTTTGTCTTGTTTTAGCACATGTCAGATGTAATATGTCAAAATAAGACAAAACACGGAATAACTATTCCGAGGTTATTCCGAGGTATAAGTTTTTTATTTGTAAGGCCGTTTGAGTTTTGTTTATTCTTCCGTATAAAAGAGATTTCATACACAAGAAAAAAGGCAAAAGCAGAAGTTGTTGATTTATTAAAATAAAATTCACTCATAATAATAATATATGTTCATTAGCTGATCCATGTTTTTATTTTTACTTTCCTTGTATTCGTAATGAAAAGCACAGTGTTTACCTCGGGTTAAAGACTTATTTATTCCCTCGAACTATAGGCGCCCTCTCTACGCTCGGGCGCCAATCCCCGTCTCGGGACTAAATAAGTTACTTTCACCCCTAGGGTAACAATGTACTATTTCCTACGGGAAAATATAAATTCCCACGGGAAAACAATAATACCGCGGGCGATGCCGCTAGCGGAAAGCTAGTCAAATATAAAAAGAATTTTGAAAATTGGTCTACAATTGGCGGAGTAATCGCGTTACATACACACAAAGAAAAACATACGCATCGAGTTGAGTACCTCCATTTTTTTTAAGTCGGTTCAAAAATAGGACCTTGCAAACATATTGTATTGTCACTTTTTTATATACATTATATTGTGTTATTACATATTAAGGTTAGAAGATCAGACGCCAGACATGTTGTTCCTGGTAGACAGATCAGTAAACCAGGATGCGTCCGCACTACAGTGAAAGCAACGCGCGTGTAGAATCACTCACATGAGCGTTACATGACAGGAATCGCATTGAATTTAAATCATCCTCTTTCTATTGTCCTTTCACTGTTACCTAACAATAAAAATGTCAACATACAATTCACTACGAAGGGAATATCAGGTGATTAAAAAATGCTTTTTGTATAGAATAAGAGCTTTTGCCATTCATATCATAACAGCTCATATACGTTCACACCGAGGGGCCCGAGCCTACTCTAAGTTAGAATATTTAGGCCTTAGTCAACCACGCTGGCCCAGTGCAGATTGGTCGACTTCACATACACCTTTGAATTTCTTCGCAGATATATGCAGGTTGCCTCACGATGTTTTCCTTCACCGTAGGAGCGTCAGAAAGCTCAGTCCTGTTTGATTAAATATGTCCATAGTTATAGAACCGAATCCCATAGGCACAGTCTAGAATGGAACGCAACTTTTTAAACCTATCTAATTTGATTTGCGGACCAATATTCAAAATTTTCTTTGATCAAATAAAACGTGTTTCAATATGCCATGAGAAATTAAGCCATTGAAGAATGCTCGCAAAGGTAATTCCAGTTCAATTTATATGTTTTAAAGTCTTAGCGTTAAGTGTCCCCCATAGCTGGCGGCACGTTCGGTAAACATTTGCCTGTGTCTAGCCGTTGCGATGACTTTCCTTTTCTAGTTACTATCAATTGTGGTTAACCCGAACCTTGGCTCCACTACGCCATTTGTATTGCGATCATGTGTTCTCGGGTAACCGGAGAAAACACCATGCTATGAACGATATTTGTAAAGGAAATTTATTTACTATTAAGTACCTACCAACATTGTTTATGAACTGTTAAAAATATAATAACCCAGTTGTGCTTGATTAATTTTAATAGCCTTTTCCAAACCAGTGCTCCGTTGACTGGAATTCGTCGGATTTTTCAGCTAAACAATTAAAGACCACCCTCTAGAATAACTTATCTTATATGGTAAGACTCAGAGACATAGGCCGGTAGTTTTATTTTAACCATACTTATCGCATTTTTTGAGAAAGAGTCCCATCTCACTCTTGCTTCGTGCTTCTGGCGCTATACCATTGTGGATGACGATATTAAAGAGTTTATTTATAAGCTCTGTCAAAACTGTTGTTCTACCTGTCTTGAGTATGAAGTAATACCGTCACCGCCCAAAACATTGTTTTATACAGCTGTTCTACATTTAATCTAATCTCACCAACATCGTCATCGGGAAGATCGTCTGTTGAGAACATAATATAGCATAATTTACTAGAATGTAAATCTCCATAGAACTTTTTGACCGCAGCAATTGACGTTCTAACTTAAGTCAGGTAACAACGTAATGTATGAGGCATATTGAATAAAAAACACTGAAAAGTTAAAAATAATATAAGAATAGGTACAAACAACATCACACTTCTATATTGAAGTCGGTGCCAAACGATGATCTCTTAAAATTTATCACCGACTTCAATATAGAAGTGTGATGTTGTCGGTACCTCTTCTTATATTATTTTTAACTTTTCTATATAATTTTAATAATATAATTTTAAAAATGTACAAAATTGTTTTCAGTGTTGTTGTGACTTTTTAGTGAATGAAACCCTAAGATAAGGGTTTCCCTCGATTTTCATGAGATCCCATCATCAAATCCTGAATTTGGTGAAATTGGGACCACCCCAGGAGTATACTCTATCGAATACAAAAGAATTTTGAAAATCGGTCCACTATTGGCGGAGTAATAGCGTAACATACACACAAAACACTTTGGACACACCTTAAAATTTAAGGGTTTTTCTTCAATTCCATGGGATCCCATCATCAGATCCTAACTTTGGTGACTATGGGACCACCTTTGCAATCGGTTTAAAAATGACGGAGTTATGAGGTAACAAACATAAAAAACAACCGAATTGATAACCTCTCCTCCTTTTTTGAAGTCTGTTAAAAATTACGCACCTTTGTTCCCGGGTCATTTTCCGTTCGAGCATTTTCTGTATCATTTTCGTTCCAAATTTTATTCTTATATTTTTCGCTATCGGAATATTGTTTTCGAAAGAGTGATTCAATAGGGTAAAATTTCACAAATAATGCGAGAAAATGTTCTTTTTAACCGACTTCAAAAAAGGAGGAGGTTCTCAATTCGATGCGTATGTTTTTTTTGTATGTATGTTACGCGATTACGCCGCCAATTAAATAAAATAAATAAATAAAAATTTCATTTATTTCTTTCACAATGACTAGACTAAGTTTACAGACCGGTGTGAAGTTAGCAGCCAAAAGTAGCAGCCGATGTATAACCCGACCAATTTAAGAAGTAGTTATAAAATCTTCAAATAAAACTAGTTAATTCAGCCTTTAAAACATTAGAATATATGTCACATTGCCTAAAGAACATAAAATAAGATAAGATCATTAAAAATTCCATTCTAACACTAATATAAATGAAAATAGTATTAAATCAATGAGATGATATTTTCAAACATGAAAACTGTGGCGCCTATCAATTTGTAGGCTCCTAACTATCTTGATATGCTCAAAACCTTTCAGAAAAGCCTAAATTTATTATTTTATGATACCTATATCACCCAGAAACCAAGTCCATTAGCTAAAAAAAATCAGAGTAAACGTATGAAATATCGGGTCACAAGGCTTGTTAACGAAATTCTCCGAAACAACACGACCGATTTTTATGAATATTTTTGTGTATTTTTGGCAGGCCTCAGAATAGGCCATAGGCTATATTTTATATCACTAAGTGATAAGTCCGGCCCTCTTCAGATTTTTTTTGGTTAATTATTATGATGAAACGTATTTCGCGGGCACATCTAGTATATTATATAACAAAGGCGACTGTTGATTAGCTTCAAAATGATTATAGTGAGCGTACCAATTAACGACTTACTTATCAGTCTAAAACGTCTAAAAATCGTGTAGGAAAAAGTATATTTATAGTGATATTCAGGGGTTTAGATACCCGTTCAGGCTGGCAGACGTATCTTTGCAAGCGAATATCAAAATATTGAAACTGTGGTATCTCTGCCATAAAAACCAAAGCGCGTACCACTTTGTGGCCTACTTAGTATTCTAGATATGCTTATGTTCTTTTAAAAAAGCCTAAATTTATTAGAATAACTAGGGGATAAGATACTTTTATCACACAGCAGCCAAAACAATAACTAGCAAAATATTGGAGTGAATACATTCAACAAAAAACGCGAATGTTGGTTATTTTTTCAGTCGATAAAGCACATGTACCATTTAATGATTTCTTCTATAGCCTAAAACAGATCAAAATCTTTCTAGAACATGTATATTTAAAGTTGTGTTGAGGGGTTTTTACACCCGTTCAGGCTAGCAGCCGCATCTTAGCAAACCGGTACCAAAATATTGAAACTGTGGTCTCTACAATAAAACCAAGGCGCGTACCACTTTGCCGTCTAGTTAATTAACTAGACATACTCAAGAGCTTTCAGAAAAGTCTAAATATTAAGGCATATCTAGGGGATTAGATACTTCTATCACCCAGCAGCCAAATCATTACCTAGAAAAATGTGAGAGAAAACATATTCATTTTTTAAGATGAAAGGTAAAAATATTTATAGTAAAAGAAGGAAGTGTACCGCTTTAGGACTTACTTCAAGGTCTAGAATAGCTCAAAACCTTTATAGAAAATGTAAATTTGTACATGTTTTGAGAGGTATAAAATTTTATTTAGGCTAGAAGCCGCATCTTTGAAAACGAGTATGAAAATATTGAGACTGTGCTCTCTGCCATAAAAACAAAGGCGCGTACCACTGTGTGGCCTACTTAGTATTCTAGACATGCTAAAGGCCTTTCATAAAAGCCTAAATTTATTGGAATAACTAGGGGATAAGATACTTTTATCACACAGCAGCCAAAACAATAACTAGCAAAATATTGGAGTGAATACATTCAACAAAAAACGCGAATGTTGGTTATTTTTTCAGTCGATAAAGCACATGTACCATTTGATGATTTCTTCTATAGCCTAAAACAGGTCAAAATCTTTCTAGAACATGTATATTTAAAGTTGTGTTGAGGGGTTTTTACACCCGTTCAGGCTAGCAGCCGCATCTTAGCAAACCGGTACCAAAATATTGAAACTGTGGTCTCTACCATAAAAACCAAGGCGCGTACCACTTTGCCGTCTAGTTAGTTAACTAGACATACTCAACAGCTTTCAGAAAAGTCTAAACATTAAGGCATATCTAGGGGATTAGATACTTCTATCACCCAGCAGCCAAATCATTACCTAGAAAAATGTGAGAGAAAACATATTCATTTTTTAAGATGAAAGGTAAAAATATTTATAGTAAAAGAAGGAAGTGTACCGCTTTAGGACTTACTCCAAGGTCTAGAATAGCTCAAAACCTTTATAGAAAATGTAAATTTGTACATGTTTTGAGAGGTATAAAATTTTATTTAGGCTAGAAGCCGCATCTTTGAAAACGAGTATAAAAATATTGAGACTGTGCTCACTGCCATAAAAACAAAGGCGCGTACCACTTTGTGGCCTACTTAGTATTCTAGACATGTTAAAGGCCTTTCATAAAAGCCTAAATTTATTGGAATAACTAGGGGATAAGATACTTTTATCACACAGCAGCCAAAACAATAACTAGCAAAATATTGGAGTGAATACATTCAACAAAAAACGCGAATGTTGGTTATTTTTTCAGTCGATAAAGCACATGTACCATTTAATGATTTCTTCTATAGCCTAAAACAGTTCAAAATCTTTCTAGAACATGTATATCTAAAGTTGTGTTGAGGGGGTTTTACACCCGTTCAGGCTAGCAGCCGCATCTTAGCAAACCGGTACCAAAATATTGAAACTGTGGTCTCTACCATAAAAACCAAGGCGCGTACCACTTTGCCGTCTAAATAGTAAACTAGCTATACTCAAGAGCTTTCAGAAAAGTCTAAACATTTAGGCATATCTAGGGGATTAGATACTTCTATCACCCAGCAGCCAAATCATTACCTAGAAAAATGTGAGAGAAAACATATTCATTTTTTAAGATGAAAGGTAAAAATATTTATAGTAAAAGAAGGAAGTGTACCGCTTTAGGACTTACTCCAAGGTCTAGAATAGCTCAAAACCTTTATAAAAAATGTAAATTTGTACATGTTTTGAGAGGTATAAAATTTTATTTAGGCTAGAAGCCGCATCTTTGAAAACGAGTATAAAAATATTGAGACTGTGCTCTCTGCCATAAAAACAAAGGCGCGTACCACTTTGTGGCCTATTTAATATTCTAGACATACTAACAGCTTTTCATAAAAGACTAAATTTATCGGAATAACTGGGGGATAAGATACTTTTATCACACAGCAGCCAAAACAATAACTAGCAAAATATTGGAGTGAATACATTCAACAAAAAACGCGAATTTTGGGTACTTTTTCAGTCGATGAAGCACAGGTACCATTTGATGATTTCCTCTATAGCCTAAAACAGTTCAAAATCTTTCTAAAACATGTAAATTTAAAGTTATGTTGAGGGGTTTTTACACCCGTTCAGGCTACCAGCCGCATCTTAGCAAACCAGTACCAAAATATTGAAACTGTCATACCTATCATAACTGTCATAACTGTCTACCATAAAAACCAAGGCGCGTACCACTTTGCCGTCCAGTTAGTGTACTAGTAATGCTCAAGAGCTTTCAGAAAAGTCTAAACATTTAGGCATATCTAGGGGATTAGATACTTCTATCACCCAGCAGCCAAATCATTACCTAGAAAAATGTAAGAGAAAACATATTCATTTTAAAAGATGAAACGTGAAAATATTTCTAGTGAAAGTAGGAAGCGTACCGCTTTAGGACATACTTCATGGTCTAGAATAGCTCAAAACCTTCTTAGAAATTATAAATTTGTATATGTTTTGAGGACTATAAAATTTTATTTAGGCTATCAGCCGCATCTTAGCAAACCAGTACCAAAATATTGAAACTGTGGTCTCTACCATAAAAACCAAGGCGCGTACCACTTTGCCGTCTAAATAGTAAACTAGCTATACTCAAGAGCTTTCAGAAAAGTCTAAACATTTAGGCATATCTAGAAAATTAGATACTTCTATCACCCAGCAGCCAAATCATTACCTAGAAAAATGTAAGAGAAAACATATTCATTTTAAAAGATGAAACGTGAAAATATTTCTAGTGAAAGTAGGAAGCGTACCGCTTTAGGACATACTTCATGGTCTAGAATAGCTCAAAACCTTCTTAGAAATTATAAATTTGTACATGTTTTGAGGACTATAAAATTTTATTTAGGCTATCAGCCGCATCTTAGCAAACCAGTACCAAAATATTGAAACTGTGGTCTCTACCATAAAAACCAAGGCGCGTACCACTTTGCCGTCTAAATAGTAAACTAGCTATACTCAAGAGCTTTCAGAAAAGTCTAAACATTTAGGCATATCTAGGGAATTAGATACTTCTATCACCCAGCAGCCAAATCATTACTTAGAAAAATCTAAGAGAAAATATATTCATTTTTATAGATAAAAGCTGAAAATACTTATAGTGAAAGTAGGAAGCGTACCGCTTTACGACTCACTTCAAGATCTAGAATAGCTCATAACCTTTTTAGAAAATGTAAATTTGTACATGTTTGGAGAGGTATAAAATTTTATTTAGGCTAGAAGCCGCATCTTTGAAAACGAGTAGACTGTGGTCTCTACCACAAAAACAAAGGCGCGTACCACTTTGTGGCCTACTTACTATACTAAATACGCTTAAGGCCTTTCATAAATGCCTAAATTTATTGGAATAACTAGGGGATAAGGTACTTTTATCACACAGCAGCCAAAACAATAACTAGCAAAATATTGGAGTAAATACATTCAACAAAAAACGCGAATGTTGATTATTTTTTCAGTCAATAAAGCACATGTACCATTTGATGACTCTCTCTCTCTCTCTGTAGCCTAAAACATTTCAAAATCTATCTAGAACATGTATATTTAAAGTTGTGTTGAGGGGTTTTTACACCCGTTCAGTCCAGCAGCCGCATCTTAGCAAACCGGTACCAAAATATTAAAACTGTGGTCTCTACCATAAAAACAAAGGCGCGTACCACTTTGTGGCCTACTTGGTATTCTAGATACGCTTTAGGCCTTACAGAAAAGCCTAAATTTATTGGAATAACTAGGGGATAAGAAACTTTTATCACACAGCAGCCAAAACAATAACTAAAGCAAAATATTTGAGTAATTACATTAAATGAAAAACGCGAATAATGATTATTTTTATAGATAGATAGGTACATTTTTATTTGCACAATACAACACACGATTAAATACAACAAACAAAAACAAAAACTATCACAATACAACAATACAAACAATGGAACAATGTATAAAATATGCATTTATAAACGCATGTACTGTGTTGTACGACCGCTGTGTGCTGGAGTGGTGCAAAAGGGCTCATAGCTCAGCATACGTTTTGCTCATGCAGATGAGCAAATCACTGGTATTCTGCTGTAGCCCAGAGGTTCAAAATGAGGTATCAAAAAGCCAAAACACCTTCCGATGAACGTTTAAAATCGAGAAATGTTTACAAAATATATTTAATATCTACATATTCATCATTTATTCAATATATTGCATGTATGTTTAAACACATACAAACATATTACATATAAATATAAGATTGATACGTTTGTTAAAAGACACTTTCTACCAGAAAAATAAATATTTGAAGGATATTCGATTATACATACGAAAATGTGTGCAAACATAGGTCTGATGATGAAACCGATGAGTTCGTTGCACATATGAACAAGAGTCAACTAATGTACACATTTGCGTATCCTTACATTACACGTTGGCACTACGGTCACAAACAAGCTAAATTCGGAAATTTCTCAATAAATACCCATCAGGTATACCCAATCGCTGTTTTTCAAGATGTGATTTAAAAAGTTTTTAAATATGGGTTTCGAGGTTGATATAAAGGTGGCGGTAAATTTTTCCAGCACTTGGCCGTTTTATGCGGATGGTACTCCAGTAGGCAACGTCTGGCTCTGGTGTTAGGCCTAGTATGATAAAACTTTAGTTTTGTGTAAAGATAACTCGGTTTTTTATATTTAAGTATATCGTACAAGAGGCTCGCAAGATGAAGGTGCCTACGCGAACTCATGTTGAGCAGAGAAGCGTCGTTCAAATAAGGTGTGATGTGACTCCTAGGTGGTATATGGAAACAGAAACGGCAACAAGCATTTTGAACACGTTGGATTAAGCGACGTGATCTCGAAAGCATACGCGGCCCGAAAACTATATCACCGTAGTTTAGCTTAGACAAAATCAACGCCTCACATTCCCTAACACGCATATCTTCATTGAGATAATTACGAATTCCATATAGCACGTTAAGTCTATAAAATTATATGAGATTCGTAACGCAAATGGCTATCTATGACAACACCTAAATCCCTAGCCTCCCCCACTTGCTCGACCATTTGACCACCCATCTCAATGCCAGGTTTATTCCTCAAAATTTCGCGTTTTTTGTTGAATGTATTAACTTCAATATTTTGCTAGTTATTGTTATGGCTGCTGTGTGATAAAAGTATCTTATCTCCTAGTTATTCCAATAAATTTAGGCTCTTATGAAAGGCCTTTAGCACGTCTAGAATACTAAGTAGGCCACAAAGTGGTACGCGCCTTTGTTTTTATGGCAGAGAGCACAGACTCAATATTTTCATACTCGTTTTCAAGGATGCGGCTACTAGCCTAAATAAAATTTTATACCTGTCAAAACATGTACAAATTTACATTTTCTAAACAGGTTTTGAGCTATTCTAGGCTACGAAGTAAGTACTTAAGCGGTACGCTTCCTACTGTTACTAGAAATATGCTTTATCGACTGAAAAAGTTACCAACATTCGCGTTTTTTGTTGAATGTATTCACTTCAATATTTTGCTAGTAACTGTTTTGGCTGCTGTGTGATAAAAGTATCTTATCCCCTAGTTATTCCAATAAATTTAAGCTTTTATGAAAGGCCTTTAGCATGTCTAGAATACTAAGTAGGCCACACAGTGGTACGCGCCTTTGTTTTTATGGCAGAGACCACAGTCTCAATATTTTCATACTCGTTTTCAAAGATGCGGCTTCTAGCCTAAATAAAATTTTATACCTCTTAAAACATGTACAAATTTACATTTTCTATAAAGGTTTTGAGCTATTATAGACCTTGGAGTAAGTCTTAAAGCGGTAAACTTCCTTCTTTTACTATAAATATTTTTACCTTTCATCTTAAAAAATGAATATGTTTTCTCTCACATTTTTCTAGGTAAGGATTTGGCTGCTGGGTGATAGAAGTATCTAATCTCCTAGATATGCCTTAATGTTTAGACTTTTCTGAAAGCTCTTGAGTATGGATATTTAAATAACTAGACGACAAAGTGGTACGCGCCTTGGTTTTTATGGTAGAGACCACAGTTTCAATATTTTGGTACCGGTTTGCTAAGATGCGGCTGCTAGCCTGAACGGGTGTAAAAACCCCTCAACACAACTTTAAATATACATGTTCTAGAAAGATTTTGAACTGTTTTAGGCTATAGAAGTAATCATCAAATTGTGCAAGTGCTTTATCGACTGAAAAAATAACCAACATTCGCGTTTTTTGTTGAATGTATTCACTCCAATATTTTGCTAGTTATTATTTTGGCTGCTGTGTGATAAAAGTATCTTATCCCCTAGTTATTCCAATAAATTTAGGTTTTTATGAAAGGCCTTTAGCATGTCTAGAATACTAAGTAGGCCACAAAGTGGTACGCGCCTTTGTTTTTATGGCAGAGAGCCCAGTCTCAATATTTTCATACTCGTTTTCAAAGATGCGGCATCTAGCCTAAATAAAATTTTATACCTCTCAAAACATGTACAAATTTACATTTTCTATATAGGTTTTGAGCTATTCTAGACCTTGGAGTAAGTCCTAAAGCGGTACACTTCCTTCTTTTACTATAAATATTTTTACCTTTCATTTTAAAAAATGAATATGTTTTCTCTCACATTTTTCTAGGTAATGATTTGGCTGCTGGGTGATAGAAGTATCTAATCCCCTAGATATGCCTTAATGTTTAGACTTTTCTGAAAGCTCTTGAGTATGGCTAGTTCACTAACTAGACGGCAAAGTGGTACGCGCCTTGGTTTTTATGGTAGAGACCACAGTTTCAATATTTTGGTACCGGTTTGCTAAGATGCGGCTGCTAGCCTGAACGGGTGTAAAAACCCCTCAACACAATTTTAAATATACATGTTCTAGTAAGATTTTGACCTGTTTTAGGCTATAGAAGAAATCATTAAATGGTACATGTGCTTTATCGACTGAAAAAAAAATCAACATTCGCGTTTTTTGTTGAATGTATTCACTCCAATATTTTGCTAGTTATTGTTTTGGCTGCTGTGTGATAAAAGTATCTTATCCCCTAGTTATTCCAATAAATTTAGGCTTTTATGAAAGGCCTTTAGCATGTCTAGAATACTAAGTAGGCCACAAAGTGGTACGCGCCTTTGTTTTTATGGCAGAGAGCACAGTCTCAATATTTTCATACTCGTTTTCAAAGATGCGGCTTCTAGCCTAAATAAAATTTTATACCTCTCAAAACATGTACAAATTTACATTTTCTATAAAGGTTTTGAGCTATTCTAGACCTTGGAGTAAGTCCTAAAGCGGTACACTTCCTTCTTTTACTATAAATATTTTTACCTTTCATCTTAAAAAATGAATATGTTTTCTCTCACATTTTTCTAGGTAATGATTTGGCTGCTGGGTGATAGAAGTATCTAATCCCCTAGATATGCCTTAATGTTTAGACTTTTCTGAAAGCTCTTGAGTATGGCTAGTTTACTAACTAGACGGCAAAGTGGTACGCGCCTTGGTTTTTATGGTAGAGACCACAGTTTCAATATTTTGGTACCGGTTTGCTAAGATGCGGCTGCTAGCCTGAACGGGTGTAAAAACCCCTCAACACAACTTTAAGTATACATGTTCTAGAAAGATTTTGAACTTTTTTAGGCTATAGAAGAAATCATCAAATGGTACATGTGCTTTATCGACTGAAAAAATAACCAACATTCGCGTTTTTTGATGAATGTATTCACTCCAATATTCTGCTAGTTATTGTTTTGGCTGCTGTGTGATAAAAGTATCTTATCCCCTAGTTATTCCAATAAATTTAGGTTTTTATGAAAGGCCTTTAGCATGTCTAGAATACTAAGTAGGCCATAAAGTGGTACGCGCCTTTGTTTTTATGGCAGAGAGCCCAGTCTCAATATTTTCATACTCGTTTTCAAAGATGCGGCATCTAGCCTAAATAAAATTTTATACCTCTCAAAACATGTACAAATTTACATTTTCTATAAAGGTTTTGAGCTATTCTAGACCTTGGAGTAAGTCCTAAAGCGGTACACTTCCTTCTTTTACTATAAATATTTTTACCTTTCATTTTAAAAAATGAATATGTTTTCTCTCACATTTTTCTAGGTAATGATTTGGCTGCTGGCAGATAGAAGTATCTAATCCCCTAGATATGCCTTAATGTTTAGACTTTTCTGAAAGCTCTTGAGTATGGCTAGTTCACTAACTAGACGGCAAAGTGGTACGCGCCTTGGTTTTTATGGTAGAGACCACAGTTTCAATATTTTGGTACCGGTTTGCTAAGATGCGGCTGCTAGCTTGAACGGGTGTAAAAACCCCTCAACACAATTTTAAATATACATGTTCTAGTAAGATTTTGACCTGTTTTAGGCTATAGAAGAAATCATCAAATGGTACATGTGCTTTATCGACTGAAAAAATAACCAACATTCGCGTTTTTTGTTGAATGTATTCACTCCAATATTTTGCTAGTTATTGTTTTGGCTGCTGTGTGATAAAAGTATCTTATCCCCTAGTTATTCCAATAAATTTAGGCTTTAATGAAAGGCCTTTAACATGTCTAGAATACTAAGTAGGCCACAAAGTGGTACGCGCCTTTGTTTTTATGGCAGAGAGCACAGTCTCAATATTTTCATACTCGTTTTCAAAGATGCGGCTTCTAGCCTAAATAAAATTTTATACCTCTCAAAACATGTACAAATTTACATTTTCTATAAAGGTTTTGAGCTATTCTAGACCTTGGAGTAAGTCCTAAAGCGGTACACTTTCTTCTTTTACTATAAATATTTTTACCTTCCATCTTAAAAAATGAATATGTTTTCTCTCACATTTTTCTAGGTAATGATTTGGCTGCTGGGTGAGAGAAGTATCTAATCCCCTAGATATGCCTTAATGTTTAGACTTTTCTGAAAGCTCTTGAGTATAGCTAGTTAACTAACTTAGACGGCAAAGTGGTACGCGCCTTGGTTTTTATGGTAGAGACCACAGTTTCAATATTTTGGTACCGGTTTGCTAAGATGCGGCTGCTAGCCTGAACGGGTGTAAAAACCCCTCAACACAACTTTAAATATACATGTTCTAGAAAGATTTTGACCTGTTTTAGGCTATAGAAGAAATCATCAAATGGTACATGTTCTTTATCGACTGAAAAAATAACCAACATTCGCGATTTTTGTTGAATGTATTCACTCCAATATTTTGCTAGTTATTGTTTTGGCTGCTGTGTGATAAAAGTATCTTATCCCCTAGTTATTCCAATAAATTTAGGTTTTTATGAAAGGCCTTTAGCATGTCTAGAATACTAAGTAGGCCACAAAGTGGTACGCGCCTTTTTTTTATGGTAGAGAGCACAGTCTCAATATTTTCATACTCGTTTTCAAAGATGCGGCTTCTAGCCTAAATAAAATTTTATACCTCTCAAAACATGTACAAATTTACATTTTCTATAAAGGTTTTGAGCTATTCTAGACCTTGGAGTAAGTCCTAAAGCGGTACACTTCCTTCTTTTACTATAAATATTTTTACCTTTCATCTTAAAAAATGAATATGTTTTTTCTCACATTTTTCTAGGTAATAATTTGGCTGCTGGGTGATAGAAGTATCTAATCCCCTAGATATGCCTTAATGTTTAGACTTTTCTGAAAGCTCTTGAGTATGGCTAGTTTACTAACTAGACGGCAAAGTGGTACGCGCCTTGGTTTTTATGGTAGAGACCACAGTTTCAATATTTTGGTACCGGTTTGCTAAGATGCGGCTGCTAGCCTGAACGGGTGTAAAAACCCCTCAACACAACTTTAAGTATACATGTTCTAGAAAGATTTTGAACTTTTTTAGGCTATAGAAGAAATCATCAAATGGTACATGTGCTTTATCGACTGAAAAAATAACCAACATTCGGGTTTTTTGATGAATGTATTCACTCCAATATTCTGCTAGTTATTGTTTTGGCTGCTGTGTGATAAAAGTATCTTATCCCCTAGTTATTCCAATAAATTTAGGTTTTTATGAAAGGCCTTTAGCATGTCTAGAATACTAAGTAGGCCACAAAGTGGTACGCGCCTTTGTTTTTATGGCAGAGAGCCCAGTCTCAATATTTTCATACTCGTTTTCAAAGATGCGGCATCTAGCCTAAATAAAATTTTATACCTCTCAAAACATGTACAAATTTACATTTTCTATAAAGGTTTTGAGCTATTCTAGACCTTGGAGTAAGTCCTAAAGCGGTACACTTCCTTCTTTTACTATAAATATTTTTACCTTTCATTTTAAAAAATGAATATTTTTTCTCTCACATTTTTCTAGGTAATGATTTGGCTGCTGGGTGATAGAAGTATCTAATCCCCTAGATATGCCTTAATGTTTAGACTTTTCTGAAAGCTCTTGAGTATGGCTAGTTCACTAACTAGACGGCAAAGTGGTACGCGCCTTGGTTTTTATGGTAGAGACCACAGTTTCAATATTTTGGTACCGGTTTGCTAAGATGCGGCTGCTAGCCTGAACGGGTGTAAAAACCCCTCAACACAATTTTAAATATACATGTTCTAGTAAGATTTTGACCTGTTTTAGGCTATAGAAGAAATCATCAAATGGTACATGTGCTTTATCGGCTGAAAAAATAACCAACATTAGCGTTTTTTGTTGAATGTATTCACTCCAATATTTTGCTAGTTATTGTTTTGGCTGCTGTGTGATAAAAGTATCTTATCCCCTAGTTATTC
This sequence comes from Schoenobius gigantellus, assembly GCA_963935595.1. Lineage (NCBI taxonomy): Eukaryota > Metazoa > Arthropoda > Insecta > Lepidoptera > Crambidae > Schoenobius > Schoenobius gigantellus. Next base: position 37,715,046 of record OZ012541.1, on the reverse strand, counting down.
CAATAAATTTAGGCTTTTATGAAAGGCCTTTAACATGTTTAGAATACTAAGTAGGCCACAAAGTGGTACACGCCTTTGTTTTTATGGCAGAGAGCACAGTCTCAATATTTTCATACTCGTTTTCAAAGATGCGGCATCTAGCCTAAATAAAATTTTATACCTCTCAAAACATGTACAAATTTACATTTTCTATAAAGGTTTTGAGCTATTCTAGACCTTGGAGTAAGTCCTAAAGCGGTGCACTTTCTTCTTTTACTATAAATATTTTTACCTTTCATCTTAAAAAATGAATATGTTTTCTCTCACATTTTTCTAGGTAATGATTTGGCTGCTGGGTGATAGAAGTATCTAATCCCCTAGATATGCCTTAATGTTTAGACTTTTCTGAAAGCTCTTGAGTATGGCTAGTTAACTAACTTAGACGGCAAAGTGGTACGCGCCTTGGTTTTTATGGTAGAGACCACAGTTTCAATATTTTGGTACCGGTTTGCTAAGATGCGGCTGCTAGCCTGAACGGGTGTAAAAACCCCTCAACACAACTTTAAATATACATGTTCTAGAAAGATTTTGACCTGTTTTAGGCTATAGAAGAAATCATCAAATGGTACATGTTCTTTATCGACTGAAAAAATAACCAACATTCGCGATTTTTGTTGAATGTATTCACTCCAATATTTTGCTAGTTATTGTTTTGGCTGATGTGTGATAAAAGTATCTTATCCCCTAGTTATTCCAATAAATTTAGGTTTTTATGAAAGGCCTTTAGCATGTCTAGAATACTAAGTAGGCCACAAAGTGGTACGCGCCTTTTTTTTTATGGTAGAGAGCACAGTCTCAATATTTTCATACTCGTTTTCAAAGATGCGGCTTCTAGCCTAAATAAAATTTTATACCTCTCAAAACATGTACAAATTTACATTTTCTATAAAGGTTTTGAGCTATTCTAGACCTTGGAGTAAGTCCTAAAGCGGTACACTTCCTTCTTTTACTATAAATATTTTTTTTACCTTTCATCTTAAAAAATGAATATGTTTTCTCTCACATTTTTCTAGGTAATGATTTGGCTGCTGGGTGATAGAAGTATCTAATCCCCTAGATATGCCTTAATATTTAGACTTTTCTGAAAGCTCTTGAGTATGTCTAGTTAATTAACTAGACGGCAAAGTGGTACGCGCCTTGGTTTTATTGTAGAGACCACAGTTTCAATATTTTGGTACCGGTTTGCTAAGATGCGGCTGCTAGCCTGAATGGGTGTAAAAACCCCTCAACACAACTTTAAATATACCATGTTCTAGAAGGATTTTGAACTGTTTTAGGCCATAGAAGAAATCATCAAATGGTACATGTGCTTTATCGACTGAAAAAATAACCAACATTCGCGTTTTTTGTTGAATGTATTCACTCCAATATTTTGCTAGTTATTGTTTTGGCTGCTGTGTGATAAAAGTATCTTGTCCCCTAGTTATTCCAATAAATTTAGGCTTTTTTAAAGGAACATAAGCATATCTAGAATACTAAGTAGGCCACAAAGTGGTACGCGCTTTGGTTTTTATGGCAGAGATACCACAGTTTCAATATTTTGATATTCGCTTGCAAAGATACGTCTGCCAGCCTGAACGGGTATCTAAACCCCTGAATATCACTATCAATATACTTTTTCCTACACGATTTTTAGACGTTTTAGACTGATAAGTAAGTCGTTAATTGGTACGCTCTCTATAATCATTTTGAAGCTAATCAACAGTCGCCTTTGTTATATAATATACTAGATGTGCCCGCGAAATACGTTTCATCATAATAATTAACCAAAAAAAATCCGAAGAGGGCCGGACTTATCACTTAGTGATATAAAATATAGCCTATGGCCTATTCTGAGGCCTGCCAAAAATACACAAAAATATTCATAAAAATCGGTCGTGTTGTTTCGGAGGATTTCGTTAACAAGCCTTGTGACACGATATTTCATACGTTTACTCTGATTTTTTTTAGCTAATGGACTTGGTTTCTGGGTGATATAGGTATCATAAAATAATAAATTTAGGCTTTTCTGAAAGGTTTTGAGCATATCAAGATAGTTAGGAGCCTACAAATTGATAGGCGCCACAGTTTTCATGTTTGAAAATATCATCTCATTGATTTAATACTATTTTCATTTATATTGGTGTTAGAATGGAATTTTTAATGATCTTATTTTATTTTATGTTCTTTAGGCAATGTGACATATATTCTAATGTTTTAAAGGCTGAATTAATTAGTTTTATTTGAAGATTTTATAACTATTTCTTAAATTGGTTGGGTTATACATCGGCTGCTACTTTTGGCTGCTAACTTCACACCGGTAGTTTACAGGCCGTAATGAGATATGAAGTTCATTGTCTGACTATTATAGTCATCGTGAGAGAGCAGAACCTGCACTAGGATTCCCTGTGTTGCAGAGTTCCGGCCCTCCCTCCGATTTACAATATTTTTATATTTTACATGTTTCCTTAAATAAATTAACGTATAAAATAATATATTTTTTACTTCTCATGGTCTGAAAGTGCTTATTTGTGTAGGATATAGGCTGCACAAAATCGAATTTTGTGCACAAGTGCATTACCGTATCCACTTTCACAAATGCATCTATATCAAGGCAAAGAAAACGAGCCATACCGCCAAACACAACAAGAAGTTCATAGATAGAACTTGTCATTTCATCATATTTACTTTAACCTATCAGCCTTATGTGTTTTCAAAGACATAAGTAAATGCTATGCTATACTACTGTTTTATTTCCTCGCAATCGAGGTGAAAAGCAGAGTTTACGGCTCGTCCACAAAACCATTTTATCCTCGACATTACTATCAGCCTTCGCCTAAAGTCTCGGATAAAAATGTTTCGTTTTGTGCACTTGTCGTAAAATTCACTATTAACTAACAATTAAATATGTAACAGATATGCATAAAAAGTTAAGTATAAAATAAAACAGAAACAAATCAAAATAAAACAGTGTGTGCATGCTTGTGTGTGCGTGATTGTGTGTGCATGCTTGCGTGCGCGTATTCGTGTGTGTGTGTGCGTTTGTGAGTGTGTGTGTGAGTGTGTGTGTGTGTGCGTACGTGTAGTTGTGCGTTGTATCTGAATCATGAATCTCTAAGAAACGTTAAATAATTTAGCTATTGTATCGTTTTTAAAAGATTTTCTGTTTGTTCATAACTTGTAGAGCGTAAGTAATTAGTTACTAATAGTTTACATTTCTGGCGTGTCATATGGTATATGTTAAGAATATGATTTACTTTATTATATAAAAAAGGGCCCAAGAATATCTGGTGACGTTTTGCGTAAGGAGACCATATTGTATCACTTTTAAAGATTTGTTGTTTTCTTCTAATATTTTTGAAATTTGTTGGGCAATATATTGTTTTTGAGTGGTTGTATAATATGGTATTTAGTACAAATAATTGCCTTACACTTAGTAAATCGACATCAGCATATAGTTGTTTTGTTGGGTATCGATAAGGTTTAAAAGTCATTACCTTTAATACTGCTCTTTGTGCCCTTTCTACATTTATCATATAACTCTTATAAGTACCACCCCATGAAGTTATACAATATGCTATGATTGACTGGCACAGTGAGAGATACGTGGTTATTAGCACTTTGCAGTCAGCTGCAGCCCTCAAGCGTTTAAAAATAAAGGTAAGTTTACGGACTCTTTTGGTAAGTATTTCAGTATGGTGCTTAAAGGAAAGTGAGGAGTCGATACAAACACCTAGGTATTTTATGGTGTCAATAACTTCTAGTGTGATGCATGCACAGTTTCGAGGTTTCGTTGACGAGGGACAACTATGTGCTTTTATTTGTAGGTCTGCGGGTTGGAGACGACTCAACTTAGAAAAGGTAATATATTTGGTTTTGCTAAGGTTAAGTGTAAGTAAGTTTTGTTCAAGGCACCTCATTACCCTTCCAAGGCCGCTCTCAACAACAATTGTGGACTAATTTCCAAAATTCTTTTTGTATTCGATAGAGTATACTCTTAGGATGGTCCTAAGGTTACCAAAGTCAAGGTCTGATGATGGGATCCTATAAAAATCGAGGAAAAACCTAAAATTTTTAGGTGTGTCCAACGTGTTTTTAACCGACTCCAAAAAAGGAGGAGGTTATCAATTCGGTTGTATTTTTTTTTATGTTTGTTACCTCATAACTCCGTCATTTTTAAACCAATTTCCAAAATTTTTTTTGTATTCAATAGAGTATACTGCAAGGGTGGTCCCATGGTCACCAAAGTTAGGATCTGATGATGGGATCCCATAAAAAATAGAGGAAAACACTAATTTAATACCAGCTGGTACAGCTGGTACAGAGCTGGTATTAAATTAGGGTTTCTTTAACTGAAAAGATTTCATTCACTAAAAAGTTAAAAATATAATTTTTTTTACAAAAAATAAAACCGACTTCAAAAACACTACACTAGAAGTGTGATGTTGTCTACCTATTCTTATATTATTTTTAAGTTTTTAGGGTTTTTGAAGTCGGTTTTATTTTTGTAAAAATTTTTGTGTATATGTTACGCGATTATTCCCCCAATTGTGGACCGATTTTATTTTTTTTTGGTATTCGATAGTAGAGTATACTCCTGAAGTGGTCTCAAGATCACCAAAGTCAGGATCTAATGATGGGATCCCATGAAAATCGAGGGAAGCCTTAAATTTTATACGTACGTCGAACGTGTTTCATGTTTTTTCCGAAGTTATTCACGTATTTGCGTCTGGTAGTCATGAACCGAGCTGATGGTGGAAGGATATTTAACTTTTGGACTTGACCTGACCTGACGCTTCTATATTGAAGTCAGTGCCCAATTTTAACTCTCTAGGAGATCATCGTTTGACATAGACTTCAATATAGAACCGTGATGTTGTCTGTACCTATTCTTACATTATTTTTAACTTTTCAGTGTTTTTGAAGTCGGTTTTTATATTTTGTAAAATATATATTTTTTAATAGTGACGCGTGACGCGCGTTAATAAGTTTTTTTAAATATAACAAGCTTTTATTGAGGAACTTTTAATTTAACGTTATACAAAGTCTACTTATAAGTAAGTATTAAGTATTATCTTAGTATATAAAATTCTCGTGTCACAGTGTTTATAACCAAACTCCTCCGAAACGGCTTTTTTTTTATTTTTGTGTGTGTGTATTATCGGTAGGTCTGAGAATAGGTCGTAAACTATGTTTAATACCCCCTAGGAATAAGGATTTTTTGGTAATTATTATGGCGAAACGTAGGTCGCGGGCACAGCTAGTCAATAAATAAAATCTGTTATAAACATGTTGTAAGTCAAAGCAGTCATAATGAAAGATGTGATTTAGATTATCAATATGAGTAACTTCGACACCAACATTGACATAATCAAAATATGCATGCTAATAGTAGCTCTATAATTTAAAAAATGTACAAAATTGAGTTATTCATTCAGCTTCAATCTGCGGGCGAAAGGCTTATTCAGTCTTTATCAAATTACAGTAACCGGAAGTAAATAATGCTCATTGATTTGACAAGAAATAACCAACTAGTTTCGACTTTGTAAAACTGACAGACTGCGGTATCTCTACTAAAGTTGCGGCACGCTATGATAGCCGTTTGATATATTACAATAGTGATGTGAAATGTCAATATAATCTCGAAAAAAATATAATCAAATCTATTGGCCGGTTGCACCAAAAATTCATTTTACGAACTCGTAAAAAGTAAACGGATATCGTAGAAAGATGTTGCACCACGCTTTTGCGATACGTTTTACGGTTACTTAAGCAGATACTTTTTACGGAGCTCACGCCCTGCTATAACGTAAAAGTATAAATTTTGACAGTTCGCTCGTATTTGTATTTCATGTTTGGTAACAAAACGCGTTTAAAATACAATTTAAATTCACTTTTCACCACATAATTCACTATCAAAATCAAAATCAAAATATTTTATTCAACTTGGATTTTACAATCTCTTTTGAAAGTCAATGGTTCACAAGTCTACGGCGGGAGACCTTGTATTGGAAAGAACCAGCAAGAAAACCAGCAAGGGCTATTTTTTTCTCCCTGTATTGTTACAGAGTCGTCAATTGGAAGCTGACCTCAAGGCAAAAATTTGAGCTCAACTTCCATAACAAATTTAGATTTGTCAGTTCTCTTCTTAGTACAACGTTGCCAATACTACTTAATGAATAGTTATACACAACAACACGATTATTTACATTATTATCATTAATAATTTCTTCAAATTAACACCAGGCATTGGCATCTTGTAAATAATCGTTGACTTTATAATATCCTTTATTCATCAGAGTCTTTTTTACATGCGCTTTAAACTTATCAAAAGGCAAGTCAGTTACACTTTGTGGGACTTTGTTGTAAAAAGTTATACATTTCCCCATAAATGAGCCTCTAGTTTTTTGGAGCCTGTACGTTGGAACGGAAAGTTTATTTTTATTTCTTGTGTTTAAATGGTGAAGTTGGAAATTGGTTTTAAATGTATTATAATTTTTATAGACATAAATCAAATTTTCATAAATGTACTGTCCTGCTAAAGTCAATATGTTAATTTCTCTAAATAAATCTCTAAGAGAGTCTCTTGCTCTTAAATTATAAATAGCGCGAACCGCTCTTTTTTGAAGTACAAAAATACTTTCTATACTAGCAGCTGATCCCCACAGAAGTATTCCGTATGACATGACGCTATGAAAATAACTAAAGTAAATTAATCTTGCCGTTTCAACATCAGTAAGTTGTCTTATTTTTTTTACTGCATATGCTGCAGAACTAAGTCTGTTTGCCAAGGACTCAATATGTGGATCCCACTGCAATCTAGAATCTAGAGTAATACCCAAAAATTTTGGAGAATCGACGAATTCAACAATTTGGTTGTTCATTTGCACAATAGTATCAACTTTTCTTACATTTGGCAATGAGAATTTAATACATTTAGTTTTACTTGAATTTAATGATAAATTATTTATGGTGAACCAATGCAATACTTTAGAGAGAGTACTATTTACAACGTCAGTATTTCCGTTTCCTCTGTCAACCTTAAATATTAAAGAAGTATCATCTGCAAATAGCACTGTCTCGCACAAACTATTAGTGAAGTGTGGGAGGTCGTTAATGTAAATTAAGAAAAACAAAGGTCCCAATATCAAGCCTTGAGGCACACCCATAATTATGGGTGCACCAGCAGACTTAATTTGCTATTTTTCATAAGGTCAGGGAAGATACCTTCATCAATACATTTATTGAATATAAACGCGAGTTGCGGAGCAAGTTCCTTTATCACAGATTTGATCATGTTGGTCGAAATACCCCAAAGGTCTTCAGTGTTTTTTGTACTGATCATGCGGAATGTTTTCAAGATAGTGTCGGCGTCAATGTGACAGAATGTGAAGCCATTGTTGCATTTTTCTACAGTCTGTGACAAGAGGGCCACAGCTGCATCGGGGCACGAGTTGAGACTACTTGCAGTTTCTATGGGTATATGGGAGAAAAAGTCTTCGAATACATTGGCAACTGCAATGTCCGAATTAACTGTAATATTATTGACTTCCAGTGAAATCGAATTTACTGAACTTTTAGATTTCCCGGTTTCCTGGTTAATGATATTCCAGGTGGTCTTTACTTTATTTTTTGATAAGCTAATTTTGTTGATTATATACATAGCTTTTGCGGACATGCACACTTTCTTAAATGTTTTAACTAAATTTATGAAATTAGGATCATTTGAGGTTGCTTTTAAAGCATATAGTTCAAATAGTTTCCTACGGCTTTTATATATGCCTGGCGTAGCCCAGGCACTAAATTTCTTTCTTCCGTTATTGACCTTAATTACTTTTTCCTTAAATATACTATTACATTCATCTTTAACTATATGAAAAAAATTATAATACAGATTATTAGCGTTGTTCCCCTCGAGCAAATTACTAGTTTGATAAATAATATTTCTTTTGAGTTTCTCCATACCGCGTTTGGTTATAGGCCTACAAGTAATCTCACGTATAGAACAAACATGATGGTGCTCGAATGAAGCTAGTTGCCCCCTATGTCAGAGTTAATACAATTAATAATTAACTTCTCTAGTACATTACAGTTACAGAAGATGTTGTCTAAACAAGTTGCGGATGTAACTGTAATGCGGGAAGGTTCGTAAAATACATAATCCATATTAAATGATTTAAATAAGTTAATAAATCTACTAGATAGTTGTGATTTCTCTAAGATATTTATATTAAAATCGTCACAAACAATATTTTTTTTAGATTTTCTATATACTATTCTTAAGGCATCCTCCATAGCGGACTCAAACTCTGAATAATTTCCAGAGGGGGGTCTGTACACACATATTATAATAAAGTTATCAAGTTCCACACAAGACAACTTAATAGTTCGTTCAATAGCGAGTGAAACAATGTCTTTTCTTTCCTTAAATTGAATGTTGTTATGCATAATTATCAAGGATCCACCTCTAATGGCAGTTTTCCTGGTAAATGAACTCACAATCTTGTAATTATCTAAACTTACAAATAATTCATGACTTTTCAGCCAATGTTCTGTAATACAAAGTATATCAATGCTTTCAGAATCTGAAAATAAATGTATTTCTAAGTTCTTTACTTCCTCGGGAATCACGCTATCGAGTGGTGAAAACCGCTTGAAAATCGGTGCAGTAGTTTTTGAGTTTATCGCGAACAGACACAGACAGACGCGGCGGGGGACTTTGTTTTATAATATGTAAGGATATTTGTACGTACACGAGCTAATTCGCACGTCTTAGTGTTGCCATAATGATAGTTAATTTAGCGCCCCCAGAGCAGGTTATTTATTTTTTTGGTCAGGCTACTACCTATTTTGACATTTTACTGTTTCGTATTGTCATAAAACTGACTCAACATTAGTCTTAAAATTTCAAATAACACGCAAATTGCATAATTATTGTACCAAAATATAAAAATAAATCCGATTTTTTTTTGGATCGGTATCTTAATAAACAATTATGTAATTATAAACATTAGAAATATAGATTTTTTTAAAATAGGACTAATGATAATAGGATAAGTTTTAAATCTGTGATTGCGACTTTCGGAAATAAAGTCCTATTTATGTAGTGTACCTATACTATTAATGCAAGCATGTCATCGGGCTTGCAATCCAGTTCAAGCAACAAGTATGTGACACAGCCTACAGAGGTCAAAAAAGGAAGCGTGACCCCGTCAAAGCAAGACCTGCTTTAATAATTCAATAAAAACTACGCAAAAGTAGAAGTTACGTACTATTTGCTTCTGATTTTGTATTTTACAATTGATCTCAGTGTGCTGTAATTAAAAAATAATAAGATTGTTATATCAACAAACTGGTACTACACTTAGATAAAAGCTTTGTTTATAAAGGTGTAATAAGGTTTATTGTGCTCAAGTTATTCTTAAATATGCGTTCATAAAAAGATCCACTTTTTAATAAGTAAGTAAACAACGATACGTCACGAACTTAAATTGTTGCTAAAATAATAATAGGTATATTGAAGTTACTTTTTTGCTATGTAATCAGTATTTTAAATAGGGGATTTAATTTTATAATCATTTATTACATGTTTATTTTTGTTTTTCATACAAAAGGAAGATGTCATTCATTTATATAAATGTTTCGTACAATTTAAAGCTGGCGTTTAACAACTATGGTAATATTTATTTGCGGCAAACGTGAACGTCAAACGTGAGTGACACAGATTAGAGATACTTAGTGCTTAACGGAAACGAATATAACCGATTGTTACAACTACAAGTAAGTATGAAGTGTACACTTCATACTTCCTACCTACATACTTGTAGAAATTATTTTACTTAGCCAGTGACTACTATTATACTAGGTCTATATGTACCTAAGTAAGGAGTAACAATAACTTAATAGAGACGTTTATCTAACAATAAATTAATAGAGTTTATCTCTGGTGCTTAGAGGATCTAAGCTCTGGTGTATCATATGACACATCTCATGAAACATGAAACTTTTTCCCTTTTGATATTTACATTTTAACGGAGCTAACATTGTTAAACGATGACTAATAAAAAAAAGGAGCCTGTTTCAAAGCTAATGCAGAACTACAAGGGATCAAGTCTTTATGGGGATTTTAGCTAAACACTGGTTGCTCAAGATGGATGGTGTAAGTTGAAGGCAGGATTGATAAAGGCAAATAAATGTTTGCATTTGCAACATTGTCAATACAAATTATTTAAATGGTAATTATATTTGGTGCCAACCGGGTTGGTAGGTTTATTATCTTGCTAACAACTCAAAGCTCCTAACCTAACCACACAAAAAAAACTTTCAGCGCAACAGATACCATAATCATATTTGACAGATATTTGGGTAGGTAAGTTTTCAAGGAAACACACAATGATATACTTACTTATATGGATTCTAATTAGAATTATTAGAGAAGAAATGTTTAAAATGATATTTATAAACTGCTTAAATATGGATTTCCAAAAACTTGTGTTTGTTCGCCAGAGAAAGTTTTTATTTATGAAGTTCACGCTTGTACGCGGCGGAAGGGTGGCATGAGGCGCGGGGGGCGTGGGAACTCGGCGGCGGCGGCGGCGGCGGGCGCGCAGACCGAGTGGCGCCACGGGCAGTTTGACGCCCACCGACCACGTGATAGAACAAAGTACGTATAAAAACTGGCCATTACATTATTAAATGTAGAACATACGTTTAAAGGATAGTCCACTTCTGAATTAGGGCTTGTTTATCGCTATTTTCTAGAAAATGAAGTTAATTTGTATTAAAATCTCCGAGTATCTTACCTGTTCCTCATTTAGAGACCCTTCCAATTTCTAAATAGTAAAGTGAGTCAATAATTTTCTACTACTTGTAACTGCTTATAGGTAGATCTCATTATAGCTAGGCTGTATGCACAATGCATATACAAGGCTTACTAGTTGAATATTTTGTCAGCAGGTAGCTACGACATCAATAAGTGCCTGTAAATAAAGGCACATATCATCATACAAGGTACACATACAAATACAAGCTATATTGAATAAAGATTTTTACTATTAACTTAGGTGTATCTGTTACAGTGTTTCATTTGTCTACGCCAATATCCATCGCTTGTCCTAGTAACTAAGTGTATTGAGGTAGGCAACCCCGCATAGCAACACCACGAGAACCGGTTTTGTCGCAGAGACTACAATCAAAGAAGAGTCACAGTTTAACATAGGTATTATATTGCTAAACTGTGGAAGAGTGGAGTTAGAGCTCAATAGCTTAAACTTCAAGCATAGGCTGATGAACAGTCCGCCAGAACACATGAATGAAATTTATAAAATTTTCGGTTCCGCTACAATTATTTTACAATAAAGCATGAAACTATCAACATTGCATGAGATTGGGACCCAAAATACTCGTACAATTGCACAACTGACATAAAATGTTGTAAATTTTACTACAGAACTATAATTTTTAGGACAAAAATTAGGTACAGGTTTTGAAAGACATTAATAGTCGAATACTTTGAAATATTCGGCATATCTGATCGCAAGCCTGTCTTCAGTGCAAATAATGTTATTAATTATTATTTGTACAACTTAAACAATTTCAAATCAAATAGATAAGTCGAATGCTTAGATTCGACATTATGTATCTTTTTTCGCACGATACGAGTAGGTACCTATGACAGGTATAATAAATAAAGTTATCAAAGCAAACGGGTTTCCAGAACAATCGAAAGTGTGTAATGGATTAGCGTATTGATAAGTCGCTAAAATATCGCTGGATAGGTCTGTCGGTGTTCCTTTCCGATTACGTACTTTTGTCACAGATTTTTCGATAATGCTACCTTATCCAGTTTTTAAAAACGCAAGCGCAAAAAACCTATAACTGATAATAATATGGTACATAAAGCGGCTGACAATTTTGAGTTATTGTATGTAATTTGAAATAATAGTAGTAAGTACCAATGAGACTGCAGTTACATAAAGTGCGTCGCCCCCATTCTGTTGTTGTTCATAACATAATAGTAAGTCGCTGCAAACAAAATTTCCTACCTAGGTACATACCGTTATTTTTACTATGTATATACTGAAAGAGAATTAATAATAATCGGCTAGAATGCTACCTCCGGCGCGCGAGCGTTATGTTGGTAGTTCGCAAGCGCGGCCCCTCCTACCGACGCCGGCGCGGCGGTTATTCGAGTCGCCATCGTCAGTTCGCGACGAGAGCTCTTCGAAGTTGGTCTACGCCCGATTCTCCCGCGCCCGTAGCTACGCTCACTTCGCGAGAGTGATATTCGTACACGTGTAACGCTTGTATTGCGCAATAAACTTTTAAAAACTAGAGGTTTTATTATCTCAGAAGCGGGATTACTGAACTGAAGCCCACTAAGTGCAGTGTGTTGATTTTTTTGTTTGCTTAAATAAGTACTTAATTCTCGTTGTTTGTTACCTGTGTATACGAACATGGGTTCTCACAAGAAACGAAAAGAAAAGAAGGAAGATAGACTGCGGCGTAAACTTCTCGCCGAAATGGAGACGCAACGTTTAATGAAACGCGTCGCCTCACTAGAAAATATAATTCAGCACAAGGCGCTGAACAAAAATGACGGCGTGGTGACGCCGCCATTACCTTGCGACACCCGTGTCGTGCCACGACGTATGCAGGCGTCATCATCAATGGCATCAATGACTGTGGATACCCCGGCTGTCTCCAACACGACGGCATTGTGTGAGAACGGTACATCGCATCAGACGTCTACCGAAAACGCAGCGATGGATACGCCAAGCGCAGCGATGGTGACCACGGCGTTACCTTGCGCGGCTACTTTGTCTACAGGTCATGCTGCCCACGATTCTCCGGCGGCGCTGCGCGTGAGTGGTGCGCCCTACCAGGCGCCTACATTGAACACGGCGACTGACACGGCCGGCGCGACGGCAGTGACGTCATGTATTGGTTCGTCATTACTAGGGGTTCCATTTCCATCCCCTATGAACTTACCGTATGTAGATAAAAATTATTCCACTTTGAGGTACGTGGGCCGAAGTGACCCTATACCAGATTTCGATCCGAAAACGTCCCTAATTACTATGGAAATTTGGCTTAGAAAAGTAGAGGGGATATCTAGTATGTACATGTGGGACGAAAAAACGTTACTTTTTAATTGCACATCTAAATTAAAAGGATATGCCCGACGATGGTATGACCAACTACAAGACATTAATATTTCGTGGCCCGATTTTAAAGCTAAGTTACTTACCGCTTTTCCGTCCCACAAAAGTAAATTGAATATGATGCGGGATTTATTTAATGTGATAAGATCACCAGATGTTGATTATTTGCAATTTTATTACGATAAATTAGCTTTAGGTAATGCGTGCGGTATTTCACCGCCTTTAATTGCGGAAGCCATAATCGGCACCATCGGTAGTGAACTCATAGAGATCGGTGCAATATCTGCAGGATGCCGTGATCCGAATTCGTTATTAAATTATCTTTCGTCTTTAAACAACAACGCTGCGGTCTCTGTGGGTTTACGGCACGGTGGTGGTTACACTAACAACAATTATCAGAAAATAAAATGTCACACTTGTAAGAGACGCGGTCATACTGCCTCGCGTTGTACGTATAAAATTGGTGATAAAAGTGAAAAGTCGTCCGTACATACTTGCTCGTTTTGTAGTAAAAAGGGGCATAACGAAAACAACTGTTATTTAAGAATGCGCAAGTGTTCTTATTGTGGTAAAATGGGACATGTTAAGGACGAATGCTTAAAGTTAAAAAGCCGTAACGCGAGCGCAAACAATATGACGAACACGCAAACGGTACGCGTACTAAAGAATGTATGTGATTTAGATGCAAAATATTATATGTCTGTAAAGGTCAATGACCTTATGTCTCAAGCATTTGTTGACTTTGGAAGTTCATGTATCACAATCACAGAATCGGAATCAATACGATTGGGTTTAGTCAGCCACGCTGTATCAAATACGAGTGTTATTAAGGGTTTCGGGGGATCGCAGATAACACCACTAGGCGAGACGCTAGTGACCATTACAGCTGATGAGGCGACATGCGAAAATCTAAAGGCGTACATTGTTCCCGATACTGCCCAGGACGTAGGTATAATAGTAGGCCAGCCTTTTACCGACTATTCCAATGTTTATGTCATAAAAACACCAACTTTTCTAAAAATATATAATGCAAATCATCTGACTGACTTACCCAGTGTGGTTGATAACGTCGAGCGTATTAAGTTGCATGCAGCTAAGGAATTACGACTACTACCTGGAGTGAACAAAATCATCCTTTCGTGCTTAGATTTTGATGGTCCCATACACGTGCCGGCATCAGAACAACATAAACCTCGTTCTGAAATTACTATACCTGAGCATTTTTCTGAAGTAGTTGATGGCCGAGCGGTATTAAAAATTATTAATTTAGGTATGGATTCGATCGTGATACCTAAAGACCAGTGCGTGGCCCGTGCTACTATAAATGTAATAGGGCGTAAGTTCGAGATAGGGCATGATCTAGAACCATGTATTGAGGCAAAACTGACCGACATGTTACAGGAATTTTCCGACTGTTTTTCGGAATGTGATCAAGCTATCGGTAAGTGCGAGATAAAAATGAAAATAGAGCTGACTGACAGCAAACCGATTTATTACCGCCCTTATAGAATGTCGATCGCGGATCGAAATTATGTACAAAACGTTGTGCAGGACTTGTTGAACAGGGGTATAATAGAGCCGTCAAAATCACCCTATGCTAGTCCTGTTCTTTTAGTGCCAAAAGGGAAGAATGGGGAAAAACGGATGTGTGTCGACTATCGCAGCCTGAATAAAATAACCAAGAAGGAACGATATCCCCTACCGCTTATCCAAGACCAGTTTGATCGGTTATCCAAGCAGCGTGTGTTCTCTTGCCTGGATGTTTTGTCAGCATATTTTTGCATACAGCTTGAAGAAGATAGTAAGCAGTATACGGCGTTTGTTACGCCCGATGGGCACTATCAATACACGCGAATGAGCTTCGGACTCGTTAATGCACCTTCTGTCTTTCAGCGTGCGATAGATGACATACTAGGTCCACTAAAATTTGAATGTGCGACGGCATATCTCGATGACATTCTCGTGTATGTGGAAAATCATTCCGAAGCATTAGACCGCTTAAGATGTGTGCTAGTAAAGATACGGGACGCCAATATGAAACTCAGAATTGACAAATGTTCCTTTTTAGTTCCACGCATAGAGTACTTAGGTCATGAAGTCTGTAATGGTGAGGTTAAGCCCGCAGAACATAAAATCAATGCGGTACGCGAGTTTCCTAGACCGACGAACGTCCATCAGTGCAGACAGTTTATGGGGCTGGCAAGCTATTTTAGAAAATATGTACGCGGCTTTGCAGAAATCGCTCGTCCTATAACAATGTTGACCAAAAAGACTCAACCCTGGACCTGGGGCGAGGACCAAGAGCGTGCTTTTGATCGGCTTAAGACTGCTCTCGTTTGTCGCCCCGTTCTAGCATTGTTTAACCCGGAATATGACACGCAAATTCACACGGACGCCTCTAAAATTGGCCTAGGTGGAATTTTACTGCAAAAGCAATCTAATGGCACTTGGAAACCAGTTGCGTACGCCAGCAGACAGACCACCCCTGCCGAACAAAAATATCATAGTTTTGAGCTTGAGACTATGGCAGTCGTGATGAGCTTGCAGAAATTCAAAGTGTACGTAAGTGGTATTAAATTCGTAATCGTTACGGACTGCAATGCTCTTCGCTGGACGTGGGCTAAACGTGACTTGAATCCACGGATTGCTAGGTGGTGGTTGGAGGTTCAAGGATTTGATTTCGACGTCGAATATCGTGCTGGAACGTCGATGAGTCACGTTGATGCGCTGAGCCGTAACCCTGTAGGTAGAGTAATGCGCTGTGTAAAACAAGATCTTATTGAGAATCTACAACAGGATGATGACTTGGTGCGTTCAATTATTAGTCAGTTAAACGATGAATTGGTTAACGGAAACTTGAAGGGCTTAGCTGCAGATTACGTCGTGGAAAATGGTATTCTCTTTAGGAAAGTGAATGGAGAGAATAGAGTTGTTGTGCCGAGACAGTCACGTTGGTCGCTTGTTCAATCATTCCACGACAATAATGGTCACGTTAATTTCAACAAGACTTACGACGCCGTCAAGGGCAAATATTGGTTTAGTAATATGCGTCGATTTATACAAAAATACGTCCGTGGTTGCATTTCATGCCAGTATGCTAAAAAGCCTACGGGTCGTCCCGTTGGGTTATTACACCCAATAGACAAGGTTGCGGTGCCTTTTCACACTATCCACGTGGATCACCTTGGTCCATTTTGTAAAAGTCCATCTGGGAAGTTATATATATTTGCTTTAATCGATTCATTTACTAAGTTTATATGGATCGAGGCGGTGCGCGACACAAGTTGTGCGAATACGCTAAAGACACTGGACCAGTTTATCAAGACCTTTGGTCTACCTTGCAGAATCGTCAGTGACCGAGGCAAAGCTTTTGATTGCCGTGAGTTTAAGAGGTATTGTGTAGAGCGCCAAATCAAACATGTAATGAACGCCGTGGCTAGTCCAAGGGCCAATGGGCAAATCGAGCGTTACAATCGTACAATACTTGATGCGCTCGTGACGTATGTGGGTGACGATCAGAATAATTGGGAGATGTACTTACCTAAGGTTCAGTTAGGATTGAACTCCAACGTCAATAATACCACAGGGCAGTGTCCGTTACAATTATTGTATGGATTTCGGCCGCGAGTGGCCGGAGATGTCGTTTTACCTGTGAGGCCAGGCTCATTTAATGACCTTCGAGAGGCAGCTGCTACCCGAACGAAAGTTGCTGCCAAGCAGTCTAAAGCTGCATTCGATCGAAAGAGGCGCTCCGAACCCCCTTTAAAAGTCGGACAGTTGGTTCTAGCTCAACGCAAAGTCTTTATGAAGGGATTGAGGAGTGGTAAACTAGTGCCACGGTACGATGGACCGTTTACCATTGTCAAAGTCCTTCCTCACGATCGTTATGTTATCAAAAGTACCGATAAACGTAGACGTCCGTATGAGAGCATCTTGGCACGAGATAAATTAAAACCATTTTGTATTAATTCCGAAACTGATGAAGATTCAGATTAACTAGTGGTCTTTGCTCTGCATATTATAATTATCTAGGAGTACTCTATGATTAATCCTTATGTTTATAAGTATGATATTTGATTTACGGTACTAAGTTTACTTACTTACACCAAGGATGATATATTATTGTTCGTCTATGCTTACACATAAGTAAACTTAGTGCCTAAGTCTTAAGAGACTGATTTTATTGTAACCTGTTGATTGTTATTATGAATGTTGTGACTCCTGTTTATAAGTTATTTTTATTTTGATTGGTCAAAGCAATAATTGCTAAATATATTTTGTACTAATATTAGTTGGACTATCATTATACAGTACTGAAAGGGCATCCTTCAGAGGAGCTACATAACATCACAATCTTTTCGGAGATTGAGACAGCCTTTGCTGAGTTAGTTGGTTGGCACGAGTAATTTCGCTTGATACTGTCGACTTCGATAATTATAACCTGTGACTTGGAGGTCCGTAAGGACGGACCTTGACTCGTGGCCACCATGGGAGGTGGTTTGCACTGCCGAATGAAGGCCCCATTTTCAGTTGTGGGCGGACCATATCGTGCAATTAGCAGGCCTTAAGAGGCGGACCGGGAATCCAGGGCCCTGGGGTGTCGAACTGGTAAAAAGGCCTTAAGAGGTTAGTTACCTAAGTTTGGTAGTGAAGGCCTTGAGAGGCGGACCATTAGACTGAAATAGAGCATCAGGAGTGAAGTAGCTGTCCTTAAGAGGCTGACTACTTCAGTTTAGCAGTGCAGACCTTGAGAGGTGGACCACTGGATTAAAAGGACCTTCAGAGGTGGAGTAGCTGTCCTTAAGAGGCTGGTTACTTAAGTTTAACAATGAAGGCCCAGAGAGGTTGGGGCAGGTGACATACGGAAGTTGCCGTGAGTTCTGAGTTGCAGGTGCTGAGCTGGACGAGGGACTGTTCGGGACGAACAGTGGCGTCAGGACGGCCGACTGAAAGAGAATTAATAATAATCGGCTAGAATGCTACCTCCGGCGCGCGAGCGTTATGTTGGTAGTTCGCAAGCGCGGCCCCTCCTACCGACGCCGGCGCGGCGGTTATTCGAGTCGCCATCGTCAGTTCGCGACGAGAGCTCTTCGAAGTTGGTCTACGCCCGATTCTCCCGCGCCCGTAGCTACGCTCACTTCGCGAGAGTGATATTCGTACACGTGTAACGCTTGTATTGCGCAATAAACTTTTAAAAACTAGAGGTTTTATTAATACCTACGAAAACCCCTCCGATTTTTTCTGGCTATGGAATTGAGCATGGTGAGTTTCGTCCGATACCAGAACAGACATTCTCTATTTCGATCAATATCAGAAATTCCGTATTTTTCAATCTATTACAAAATAGTATAAAGATTACAACTGCACCAAGCAATCCGTCCTCAACTCCCCACCCCGGGGGCGTTTAGGCATCGAGCGAAATCGAACTCTACGAATGTGATTTCAAACAAGCAATTTTAAAATAGAGCACCGGGATCGAGACTTAAACACAACCTTATCCGACGGGTATATTGGACGGGTGTATTGGGTATGGGCACCTAAAGCCTATTAAATACGAATACTTTGTTGATTTGATCCGATTGAAAATCGTGCTTTCGCGTGCTGCTACTAATTTTAATTATTATAAATTACCTACAATCCGTATTTTTCAAAAGAGTTAATATTATTCGAAAATTAAGAGGTATTCCATTTTTTCAGTTTACTGTTGTTGAGCCAACAAAAGAGGGATGAAATGAAGAAAGAAGTTTTTAAATATTTTTTTTGATAACGTCATTCTGCATCATGAAGAACTTCATGATATTTAAAAGAGTAGGTATTGCTAATTTGAATAATCGCGAGCTAAACTAATAAGTATCAAAAACTTTATATTTGTCACTGCAAGATTTTTTCACGTCGAGCAGGATTCCGGGGGGCTTTCCAGGAAATCATCGCTTGGCACCGACTTCAATATTCAATAAGATGTTGTATGTATTCTTATTTCATTTTTTTACTTTTTGGTGTTTATTAAGATTGAGAAACCTCCTCAATCTTAATAAACCCTTTTTTGAAGTCGGTTAAAAAACATGAAACACGTTAGACGTACCTATGCAATTTAAGTGATTCCCTCGATTTTAGTGGGTTTCCATCACCAGATCCTGACTTGGTAACAATAGGACCACCTCAGGTGTATACTCTTTCGAAAAGTATGTAGCAGTTGAACATAGAAAGGGGAGGCCCTTTCTTTGTCAAGTAAAAAAAGAGGACTGATCATACTTTTACTTGTCCGGTCTCAGTGAAAATTTCAAAGAGACGACATTGAGTGAGAGTGATTCCAAAGCTCGCTATGCATTATTTGAAGGTTTCTGTGCCTACTGTATTCACCTAAACGTATTTTATACATATCCTGTAAGTAAACAGGACGAGACGTGTTTCAGCAATAATTTGTGATCGAGGTCATTTTTATAGTGAAGCCAACTTGACGATTTTTAGGTCAAGTGAGTATCACTTTTATTATGTAGGTATAACGTACCTACTGTGGGTTGGTCGCGTCGTACTCATAAATCCGTTTTTTGCCCAGCAGAGTGGGTGCCTAAGGAAAGAAATATTAACACTTTCACATGTTTTATGTGTCGATGACCCGCGTTGGAGATAAGCCCACGCGTTGCCTGCGCCGCCGCGCCGGTCACGGGTCAACAGGGGTACAGGACATGACTTTTTACCACAGCTCCAAATAATAACATTTTACTAATACCAAAAAAGGTATCATCACTTGCAATGAAAATTGAAAATCTTCTGAATCTGAATCTATGTGCTTTACAACTAAATGCAACCTACTTACCTTACCATCTGAGGTGACTAAAACCTTTTGGGTAAGAACGGTTTGATCCTATTTTGACAAACCTATTTAGATCAGTAAAAAATTGATCGTTTTAATAACACCAACCAAGTAGGTATCTAGCTTATGAAATAATCATAAAAATAATGAGAGAATTAGAAGGAATATTTCTTAGATAAAGAATTAACAAGAAGGTATATGGGTACCTATAATAATAATATTTTATTATAATGATACAAGATATATTATTATTATTAATTAAATTACTTTTTTTATAAATGGAGAGCTTCATTATTCAAAAGTAACATAAGGCTCAGACAAAATGGCTAGTTCCTCAGTTATTGCTAAAAAATCCCGGGAGGTTATTGTCCAAGAAAAAATCTATCGCGATCGCTTACAATTTGACAGTCGCAGCCCATCCATTACTCCTTTATAAAAGGAAGTCGGCACAGAGTCTTATGTTCACGGCGCAATGGCGGCGGTCAAATTATAAGCGATCGTATTTTTCTTAGACAATAACCCACCTGGTGATGCTCACTTCCATCTTCGAACACATCGTCACTAACCATCAGGCGAAACGAAGGCCAAGAGCTTCCCTGTTGTAAGTAAAAAAATGATACTTTCCTCTTCTAAAATAACCACGAGATCCAGCCAGATCAACGATCAGAAATAAAACTACAACGGCCTAGATATTTACACCCACAACAAAATTCAAAAAATACACAATAACATTAAATAATCACACATAATATTAATAAGATTTGCCCGGACTGGAACTCGAAAGTTGTACCTACGACTCGAAAATTGTAAGTAAGTACATATCATTACGTAAGTATCGATACCACAATTTATATTTAATATTATTTTGTCATAATTCATAACAATATCATAAAATATAGGTAACAATAGATAGTTACACTAAGACCCGATTTATCAATCATCCAGTTAACTTTTAGTCGAGAAATAAATATGACAGTTTAGCAGCAGTAAGTTTATAAAAAGTAGCAAACCACCATAATTATATAATAATAATAATGCCATAATGATATACCTATATGAGTTATTTGACGATTGTAAAATCAACCATATGTGCAGTCGACATGTTCTATCTTTGTTAAATTAAACGCGCTGGGTCTCGATGTCAGCAATGGAGTGACGAGATGAAAAGAATGATTATGACGAACATAAAAATTTGCAGCCAGGTTAAATGCCTACAAGTTGCTATATCTAGAAAAATATAGCACCTCGTTACAAAGTCATTCTTAAAGCCAACATCAATTAGAAAAAGTCTGCTCTGATTAGATTAATTTTATTAGGCAACTTAAGAGTCGGCATCTTAAAACTTATTGTATGCATTGCGGAACTAGTGAATCTATCTGTTTTGATCCTTTCAAGGGAAGCAATCAAATTAAGGACGTTAGCGTTTAGTGTACTTAGTTAGGTTTACTCGCATAATAGGTGGGTACGTAATTGAAAGGACTCACTGAAACGCGTTGATGTCTTTACAACGTAAGTACGTGATGCGTTCAAGTCATGTAAAAATAATTTTGAGTTTTAATTTCAAACAATTGCTGCTGAAATTAAAATATGTACTACTTACAAAATGTATTTTTTGTATTATATATGTATATACTTATTTAGTTAATTTGTTCTTATTTCAATCAATATCTGAAATAGCAATCAATCACAGCGAGTAAAATAAAAGTGATAAGTCGTCTATTGGTCTTCCCTGACATACTCGTATATTTTTAATAATGTAATTCATAAAAAATATTACTAAATATCTCAAAAACTTTACATTTAATCGGTAATAGAATAATACCTGAAAAACTGAAAATAATATAATTTAAATAATTACTTAATAATTGCAATATACCTACCACAAATAATAGTACATTATGGTATAAGTGCCGTATGTTGGTTATAGCTCATGAGGCGGAATTTCAGCCCGAGCCGAATGCGAGGGCGTAATAGAGCCGAGTCTACCTCTAACTTTTAAAAATATAGTACATTACTGGCGTGGCGCGGCCGGCAAGTGCAGCATTGGTGTCGATTCAGAGACACAACTTAATTTAACTAAACTAATGGTCTCGCGCCCACTCATAACCAGAAACTCAGGACAGGATTAAAATTATCGTCCTCTTTCTTTTTCTCTAAAGGATTAAAAGTGACGGCATTGTTTTTAGACCTGTCAAATTAGTTTAATTAAGTTGTGTGTCTCGTCTGAATCGACACCAATGCTGGATTCTGTGATTCGTGCCTCGGCTATAATACACGCGTGTTTTATGAGCTGCTTTATGTATCTAAAACCGGTAAAATTAGATCCACTTTACGAGCAAGTGTGTTGAAAAATCATTTATATGTGTTCTATTTAATTTTGTCGTATATCACATTATTTCTAACAGTAAGTACCGAATTAAATTTATTTAAGTAGGTAAATATTAAAATTGCAAATCAACTTGGGAAGCTTTAGAGAAAATTTTCTATACGCTATATTCAGTATTCATCAGTGTCTTAACATTGGCAAGAATGCGGTTTACTGTGATTGTTCTTACGCTGAATCTCAATGAATCGATGTCTCTGCCTACTTACAGGTACAAATATAACCTACTGAACTGACTTAAATTTTTCACAAGTTGGTAGTGTATTTTCGAAAAACTGTAAAGTTTACGAATATTTTACCAAAATTTAAAAAAAACATAAGGGAGTATAAATTGTAATACTTAAATAAAATTTTTGTTTTGATTATTACGCTTTATAATTATGAAATTTATACGTAAAAAGACATTTTATTTCAGATGAATGAGAATAATGTAAATTAAAAGCTTACTAAAATAAAATGATTAACGTTGTCTATAAAATCTAAGTCACAAAATCTTATTGAATTGTATGAAATTACCTTTATTCCACGAAAAAGTACCACTTATACACAAGATAAAGAAAATTTTAAGTAAGTACGTACCGATTTCATACTGTAAGTTCATCCGTCGCGATATGTCATCGAACACAGCGTGCCGCACCTCACACGACCGCACGGGTGTAACGGCGATCACGACTCGTCTGCCTCGCAAACTGAAAGATACTCGGCCCATAGCCATAGCGCACCGCATCGCATCACCCACCCTGCCGCTTCATCTGACACAAATAAGGGCCAGTCTAGACAAAAACCTAGAGTTAGGCCGGCCGGCTACGCACAATCGAGAAACTTCTTGGGTCTATATTATGCCGAAATTAGACGGTTCATTTTTGCTTTAATTTTCGATGCTTCATCGATGAAAGACCGAAAATGAAATGTCTCAATTGACATTCATCAGAATGTGCCGTCGCGATGAAAGCTTCCGGCTATACAAACGCCGCAATTCACTGTTCATCATTCACAATTCATTGCAAAATTGAATCACTTTTGATGAACCGTTTAATTTCGGCTTTAAACTGGATCATTTTTTTGTATGTTCACCGATTTTCAAAATTCTTTTTGTAAGCGAAAGAGTACCTATATTCCAATAAGGTGGTACCATTGTCAACAAGTCATAATCTGATGATGGGATCCCAGAAAAAATTGAGGGAAACCCTTAAATTTCATAGCCACGTCCAATTCGTGTTTTTTTTTCTAATGATATTCCGGTATTTGCAAGAAATCTTTCAGCTGATGCTGAAAGATTTCTGGTAGGTTAGGAGTTAGGGAATACTTCTATTAATAATGTGATGAAAACTTATTGACGGGCTGTTCTATATACTTGTTTAGTGGAGAGTATAACTCCTAAACAATTAAGTTCAGTTCAGGAATAATTCTTTCATTTCTGTTCAGAGCGAAAGACGTGTTAAGTTATTCTGGTGTTTGCCTTGGGTCAAATTCTAATACCTACGCGTTTAACAAAATATAAAACCGACTTCAAAAACACAAAAAATATAAGAATACAAACAATATCACATTTTTATATTGAAGTCAGTAAAAAGAAGTTCCCTATAGGCACACCCCGGACACTCCATACAACGTTCGCAAATCAATTACCTATTACTACTACTTAAACAAATGACGTTCATACACGCGCAAATGTGTGCGTGGAATCTAGTAGGGCTGAGTGAGCGGTTATCAATCGCAATGACGCGGGAAGTGCAGCGACTGCCTTCTCTTTCACCCGCATAGCGCTGTCTCTGTTATCGCCCGGCGCTCGCGTCTACTCGTCCGAGCGATCGCGCGCGCCCTTGTTTACTTGTCAGTGATGTCTACAGGGAAGTGCCGGGTAGGACGAGGTATTTGAAATGAGTGCGAGGAGGTGAGTGGCCGTTCTGTACGTAGTACTATTATCTATTCTGTGCTATAGGTTTTGATTTTGATTTATTTAGCGCTGGCTTTACGCAGCTTCGAGCGCGTTGTTTTTGTTTTGTCGTGGGAATTGTATATTTTCCCATATTTTGCTATTGCTAGCCTATGTCAATTTCTGAAATCGGTCCAACAGTTTTTGAGTTTATTCGTTACATACTACATACAAATCTTTCCTCTTTATAATAATAGTGTAGATGACATAAACGGTCATATCATTTGATCCTGTTGACTTACAAATATGCTTTTTTTCACAGCTGAAAGAGACCATAGACCCGAGTATTTGATATAAGTTTCAGTTTGATATGTCTACGCATTCCCGAAAAAATGTCTTGACAGACAGACGGACACACGGACAACAAAGTGATCCTATAAAACTTCTGTGTTTTCCTATCGAGGAACGTAACCCCAAAAAGGTAAAAGACGAATAATTCAAGATTTCAATGCAGCCCTGCGAGCATGGACTTATCGATCGACATATATCGATCGACAAAAGAATCTGTCCTTTTCACTCCTTAGGAATATCTGTCAAATTTATCGATTTATGTCGAATATGTCGATCTTAGCTGTCAAATTTTGCTTATCGAGAGTTCCATGCTCGCAGGGCAGGTTCGGTTTCCAGTCGAAACAAGTTATTAATTATTGCTGTGCCCACAGACTACATTTCGCCTTGATAAAGTTTAACGCTATAGCTAGTTTTGACCCCTAATTTTACCCCTTAAAGTTTTAATTTAATTGGCGGTTTTGACTTATAAATGTTACAAATTGACAAACACACATATATGTAATTTGGCATTTTATAATTACTTAGTGTGCATAGAATACGTAAAATAGTATATTGTTACCCAAGGAAAGTAACTCCCTCGAATTATCTCGGGTCTAAATAAATCTTTGACCTGAGGTAAATATTGTGCTTTTCATTACGAATACAAGGAAAGTAAAAATAAAACCATGAATTAGCCACGAATTAGCTCAAGAAAAAATTCGTAAATTTTATTTTAATAAATCAACTACTTCTGCATTAGCCTCTTCTCTTATAAAATACAAATCTCTGTTATACAGAAGTATAAACAAAACTCTGCAGCTCGAAAAACAACTGAAGATTGGATTGCCGCTTTCCCGCTTATTTTGCTTTTTTTCTGTGGCCGCCGCGCGCCGGCCAGCTTTTCAGCCATTATTTTTCATTTTATTGAAAAATAGAAAATATTTTGCCCAAATCTATGATATTTTATCTTTATTTTATAGAAATAGCTGAAAGTAAATTATAATAAAGTAATCTTAACAAATATATTCTTTGATTAATCATTAACTTTATGTTATTTCAATTTTACACCGCGCTGTAATTGAGTGGCTGTATAGAAAGTTGGAACATGATTCAACAGAAATGTGAAAATAGAACTAGTTTCTTTTTTATAATTTGACAGCTGTCAGTTGAAAGCGATTCTCCCTAGGGTTGTAAAATATTACTTTCAGCCCGCTTCTCAGGTAATTTCAGACCTACTTTCCGAGTATGAGTAATGAAATAACTATTTACACTATTTAAATACATTTAAAACACGTCCAAGACATGGTTCTGTCTCAATCGATTTCAAACAAATAACAAAGACAGAAAATTGTATTAACGTAAGTAATAAAGGTATTTAGAAAGCGTATGTAAGTCACCCCAAGGTTCCCACCCGTCACAAATCGCAACACAAAATTAGTATTATGTAATCTGTAACAAAAATGCGTGAATATCACAGTCGTGGGAAAGATGTATGTGTCCAACTTTAATGCATTTAAACATGATTTCAATAAAAAAATGTTTCAAAACCAATAAGATGGGTGTTACCCCGTGCGTGACCCATATTTATTTACGGCTGGTGATTCTGCCCTTATTATTCGTGGAATCCCGCGGGGATCTATACTTGGACCAATCCTATTTATCCTTTATTGTGCTGATATTATTGGTTGTACGAGTATACGCAATAGTAATTACCATCTACATATGTATATGTAGATGACCTCCAGGTTTATGCGTCTTGTCCACCCATTGATACACTGCTAGCTGTCCGTAACCTTAACGAGTATTTGGAGCGCATAGTTAAATGGTCACATGATAACAATTTAGTGTTCAATCCACTAAAATCAAAATTTCTTGTTTTTCGCTCTAAGTTGCAGATAATTCGAATCAACAGCTACAATCCTAGAGGAAAAATTGAAGATAGTATTATTAACAATGTTGTGGAAGCTTGGACTTTATTGTGCGAATCCCTGATTCTTCCCAAGCTTAATTATAGCCGTAACAGACGATCCGATTTGATTGGAGCCAACCGTCCGACCCCGATCAAATTGGAACGTGTGTACGGCTGTCGGCCCGACATAATTATTATTAGCTTGTTGGTTGCTTGACGGCCCGATCGCTCATCCGACAAGTAGGGACACGACAAAAGACAAAAGTATCGATACTTTGTTATTTAATTTAATTATGTGTGCTTAAAGTAATAAATTAATAATTTAGGGCCGGTTTTTCAATTGTCAGATAACTCTTAACTGTTGAATAAATATGGCGATATGACAGATTTTCTATACAAAAGCAGTCAAACTGTCATTGTTATTCCTCAGATAAAAGTTAACTGACTTTTATCTGATATCTGATATGATTGAAAAATCGGCCCAAACTAAAATGACTCGACTGCTGTCCTGCCAAACCACAAAGTAGAGAAAAAAAATGTATTGCAAAAATTTTTTTTATTTTTTGTTTGTGTTTTAATAGGGTTTTCGTTATTTATTTATTTTCGCACGTTTAGTTACGCATTTTACAGTAAGCTCTTTGTCAAGCTATACTATTTGACCTTTGAATCGTTCATATGTCGCTTGTAATAGTGGCGGTATTCGTAGTGTCAATGTAAAACTTGAATGGGAGCTTACTGTACATCCTGCTGTGGATTATAAAAATAGTTATTAACAAACATTGCCCTTTTTATGAGTACCTACCTAATATAATAAACTTTGATTTGTGAATTTACAGTTGCTTTTTTATTATTGTTTATACGCACCTACTTAATTTGTTGCTGTTTTCAAGTCACTGACTGACGTTGAAGTACTCTACACTTTGAATTTGAAGTACTGATACTTTTGTTTCAATATTTTTACGAGTACCTACGATACTTTTTTAACCCCCGTCGGAAAAACAGGGGTGTTATAAGTTTAACATAATGTGTATCTGTGTGTCTGTGTATCTGGATGTCTGGCTATGGCTTCATAGTTCCCAAACGAATGGAACGAATATTCAGTGATACAATACAAGGCATCCGAAGGCGATGCCACATGGAGGAAAAGTACCATAGATACCGTAGATATAACTGCGGAAAGATTTCATAATTTTAAATTCAAAAACAAATCTAACCGCATTAAAAGACTGCTAAATAATCACCTGTCTGGATCGGGAATCCAACTCGCCAAATGAAGAAAATGAATATCCTGTATTTTTCTGATACCAATCGATAGAGTCGGATCACAGGAAAAAATATCTCTAATAAACATTACCTGAAAAACTTAAGGAAAACCATGAAATCTATCTGTACCTATTTATTTATTATTTATTAACTTTATAAAATATAAACAAAAGGTGTTAATTTATTTGAGTTTCGCAACATTGATTTACTAACAAACGTAGATAGAGCACTTCTTACAATAACGCGCTTAAGATCTGTCACCTAATCGACTATACATTTGTACGCTGTTAAATCGAGAATTCTGTTACATGCAGAACACGCAGAACACGGCAAATATTTAATATTCTTTACTAACATAGCTTATAAGTTCTATTACACTAACCAAATTGTTATATTTATTATGTATGGTAATTTGTAAGGTATACAGGGTGTCCCAAAAAATAGTGTCAAGCGAAAGTCCAGAGTTAGAGCACCTCTTGGAGTACCCGAATCACCCCCATGTATGTTCCGCGATTATTCGTAGTTTTAGAGTAATAATTTTTTTTCTGACTTTTTAAAAATTTCGATCTAAAGAACTTAAAAATTTTTAATAAAAAAAAGTTGAACATATTTTAATGTTTTTCTTTATGCCACTGAATTATCTTTAGTGCTTCTTTTATGTCTAAAATAATCAGCTTCGTAACTTTAGTGGAAATTTAGAAAACAGTAGTGTAAAGTCAAAATTTGAATGTTAGTGAATAATTACTTAAAAATTCATCTTTAAATTATAAATCTAAACAGGCGAATTCATGGTTTCTAAGTATGTGTAAAAACTTCTCTAGACTCTCTGCTTTCATAATAATTAAAAAAAAGTACTTAATAGGGCTACTTTGGCTTAAATCGGCCATCAAAGACAGCAAGGTGAAAATTTCATAAAA
This sequence comes from Schoenobius gigantellus, assembly GCA_963935595.1. Taxonomy (NCBI): domain Eukaryota; kingdom Metazoa; phylum Arthropoda; class Insecta; order Lepidoptera; family Crambidae; genus Schoenobius; species Schoenobius gigantellus. The sequence goes on along the minus strand of OZ012541.1, from coordinate 37,686,373 downwards.
CTCGACTTCTGAATAATTTTATTTTAAATTCCAATTATTTATTAATAAACCAAAAATGATTGTAGAAAAGCTAAAAATTTATTATTTGAAGGTCAAAAATAACTGTTCCTGCTGCCATCTTTAATAACCTTTGAAGGTTTATTATAACTTAATAAATGAAACAAAACATTATTTTCAAAGTATTTATTATTCGATCGCTTAAAGAAAGTTTTCAAAATGACGACCTTCGTGCTCAATACATATTCTACATCGTCTAAAAAAGTTTTCTTTTAAATTTATAAATGCAATTCTGTTGTTTTTTATTGTTTCTTCCGCTTGTCTTAATTTTGTTCTTAACACTGTGACGTTTGTAATGTCCTTGGCGTATACTAATTCCTTGTAGTATCCCCAGACGAAAAAATCTATGGGGTTCAAGTCGGGGGACCGTGGCGGCCACGCAATGGACCCTCCACGACCGATCCATCTGCCTGGAAATGTTTCAGACAAATGTTGTCTTACATTTCTAGCAAAATGGCATGGAGCGCCGTCGTTTTGAAAAATCATATTTCTCCGCGTTAATAGGTCTACATCTTCTAATAAGACGCCGAGATCACGTCGTAGAAATTGCAAGTAGGCCTCGCCGTTCAGTCGGTCCGGTAGTTCGAACGGACCAATCAGCTGTCCGTTTAGGATGCCTGACCACAAATTGATACTAAATTGTTCTTGGAAATTAGATTCCCTTGTGAGGTGTGGATTTTCAATACTCCACGAATGGTAGTTATGCGCATTAAACACCCCACATCGCTTAAAATGTGATTCATCAGTCCATAGAATATTTTTAAAGAAATTTTCGTTTTCAGCTTGTCTCCGTAACATTTCCTGACAAAATGCCACCCTTCTCGGGTAGTCTGCGGGCTTGAGCTGCTGAATTTTCTAGATGTGATATGGGTGAAAACGCTCTTGATGAAGTATTCGATGTGCTTGTGATTTCGGAATTCCGATTCGACGTTCTATTGTTCTTACACTAACTGATGGATCTCTCACCACTTCTTCGACCACTGATTGGACAGTATCTGGGTCACTCATTTCAGATGGGCGCCCCGATCTTCTACCTGGTAGGCGTCCTTCCATTTAAGAGTTATGTACTCTTAAAATCATGCGATGATCAGGCCAAGTTTCAGGCTGAGGTCCACCTCCATTTTGTACTTGCTGCCGGAACAACCTGGCTGCTTCAGAAGCATTTCCTCTTGCATATCCATAAAAGTAATGCATAAGAGCATATTCTTGCGATGAAAAAGACATCACAAAATGAAGAGCTTGAAAAGTCCGTTAAGAATGCCAAATTTGTCAAAATCCCGTATTCACACAAAACCAAATCGTAATCGCACTCAAGGTCCGTAAAGAAAGCAAAGTTCGTCAAATAATCACAAATGAGCGTATCGTACGTAAGGCGCAAACAAAAGCAGGCAAACGACTGGCGCCAGAACACAATATGCGCTCGGACTACACCCCCCGCCTCATCCCCTTGTCACAAATCAAATCAAATCAAAATCAAATCAAATTTATTCGCATGAAACATGGTTATTACAAGATGATATGTCATTAATTTAAGTGCAGCACATTTCGCTGTTTTATACAACATGCAAATATTAAAGCTACAATTATGTTACAATAATGAACTTATTAACTAGAAATTAATTGTTACGTTATTTTATACATGTCACATAAAATTGAAATTATTATTAAATTGTAATACCATTATCCTAAATCATTATTATTATCAATTATTTATCAATTACAGTATTTATTATATTTTATTAATATAAGCATATTTTAATTATTATTGCATTAGATTCGTATTTATTTGTCACGGAAATTCATAAAATCTTTAATAGAGTAAAAACATTTTTCGCTGAGCCACTTTCTTAAGCTAATTCTAAATCGACTTAGTGGCAGCTCTCTTATATTTTTTGGAATTTTATTAAAAATTCGAATCGTTGCACAATAGCAATTTCTTTTATACACTTGCGTTGACATCATTGGAAGCTCTAGCTTAGTTTGATCCCGTGACGAGTATTTTTTAAATGTACTAGATTTGGTAAATAAATCTGGATGTTTTTTAACAAACATACCTACCTCTAAAATATAAAGTGATGTTAATGTTAGTATGTTGAGTTTCCTAAAAAGAGGCTTACAAGAATCTAATGGACCAGCACCACATATTGCTCTCACACATTTCTTCTGTGATAAAAAAGCCTTATCAATATGACAGGAATTACCCCATAATAGTAATCCGTATCTTAAAACTGAGCCCACATAACCATGATAAGCCATCTTAGAAGTTTTTTCATCTGTAACTTTCCTTATTTTTTTAAGCGCAAACACAAATTTATTTACCCGACTACACACAGTTTTGATTTGTTCTAACCAATTACAATTTTTATCTAATGTTATACCTAGAAATTTTGCAGTGTCTATTTGTTCAATGTCATGACCGTTATAGTTGATTGTGAGATTTTTTTCTGTGCTATTATAATTTCTAAATTGCAAATATTTTGTTTTTGTTAGATTTACAGATAGATTATTACAGCTGAGCCAATGTGTAACATCCTCAACCGTGCTATTTATTGATCTTTCATAACTGGTATTTTCTGGTATAACTATGGAAATGTCGTCTGCAAACAATGTACATTTATGATTGGTGATTTTTGGTATGTCGTTTATATATATCAAGAAAAGGAGAGGTCCCAAGACGCTTCCCTGTGGAACACCGAATCTATTTATTTTGTAAGCAGATCTGTACGTGGATAAGGTTTGAGTATCATCAACACGATTTATTTCTACGCATTGTTTCCTATTATTTAAATAACTGTCGATCCAATTTATTGCTTGACCTCGAATGCCATATCGCTCACATTTTTCCAATAAGATATTGTGGTCCACAAAATCAAATGCGCTGGACATATCGAAAAATATTGATGAAACTTGTTTTCTTTTATCTAGGTTTTCAGTAATACGTTTAATCAAAGTAAAAGCAGCTAGAGTAGTAGACTTATTTTTCTGGAATCCATTTTGATCATTACTTAATATATTATTTTTGTTTAGAAAGCTAGTGAGACGACTGTGCATTAGCTTTTCATAAATTTTTGAAATTATTGGTATTAGCGTAATTGGCCGATAGTTACCGATTTCTTTTTTGTCATCTTTTTTATGTATCGGCTTAATAATAGATTTTTTGAGCTTGTTTGGAAAGACACCGTGACTAAAGGACATGTTTACTAAATGACTCAGTACTGGTGCAAGTTCCTGACTACACATTTTTAGTATTTTGGTCGATATATTGTCATAACCTACAGAATTTGTGTTATTTAATGAATTAATTGCTTTTACAACTTCACTTACCGTACAAGGTCTTAAAAATATTGAAGAATTAATTGAATCTATTTGTTTATAATTTGGATATTTGTCATTAAATTTATTAGTTTTATTTATGTAATAATCATTAAATATATTTGCAATATTATTTGGATCACTTATTGTATTATTGTTAAATTGAATCGTTTTAATGTCGTAGCCGCACATATTTTTATTTTGTTTATTACTAATTATGTCCCATGACGCTTTACATTTATTTTTCGCTTTCATGATGTACTTGCTATTTTCTATTCTCTTAGACAAAGTAATACATTTTTTAAGTTGTCTATCATATTTCATATAATTTAACTTAATATTATTATTTTTACGATTATTATAGCATTCATATCTTAGTTTTCTCTTAGTTTGCGTAGATGTTTTTATGCCTTTTGTCAACCACTTAGGGCCACCACCAACTTTAGTTCTCATCTTTATCCGCTTTAATGGAAAGCATAATTCATACAGTAATACTAAGTCTTCGTGAAATATGTTAAAGGCCTTATTACAGTCCTCTTCGGTAAATACATTAGACCATGACAAGCTTGAAATATATTCCTTAAATTTTAAGATATTATCCTCACCGTAATCTTTCCTCTTTATATACATATATGTAGGGTTTGGTTGATGGGATGTAGAAAACTCAAGGCTTTGGCCAGTATTGTGGTCAGATAGGTATAGATTGTGAACGGCCCCCACTGCATCCCTCATGTTGCTAATAATATGGTCAATACAGGAAAGTTGACGGGTTGGTGAATTTATATGTAATTTTAAATAATGAGTTTGTAGTATATCTTTAAGTATGTCTGCTGATGAGTCCTTTTGACTAATAGTATTTATATTTAAGTCACCTGCAATGACGATACGTTTATTATCTTTTAGGTCTAATTTATTTAGAAGTAGTTCTAGTTTATTAAAAAACATCTGAATATTAGATGTAGGTGTTCGATATATGCATATAACAATACATTTAAGTGATGGTATAACTACTCCACAGCATTCGAAACATTTTTCACTGGAAAATTCATGACACATTTGTAGCGGTATGCAATTTATAGATTTATCTACTAAAATACAAACACCACCACGTTTTTCAGTTTTCCTCGAAAAGTAACTACCTAGATTAAAGTTTTGTAAGTAAATATTTGGCTCATCACCTTGTTTAACAAAAGTTTCAGTTAAACACAGGATGTCTATCACGTTTTTCTTATCTTTAAATTCATTTAGGCATATTTCTACTTGATCTAGTTTATTTAAAAGTCCTGCTATGTTTTGATGCAGCAATGTGTAAGTATAAGTAATTTTTTGTTCTGTGTTAGTTCTATTAGGGCATTTTTTACAGAAAAAACTCATCAGGTGCACTACGGTGTGGCGTATTATTTGTATTTTGACTAACATGACATTTTGTGGACGGAAAATAATAAGGAATAGTACCCTTTTTTGCCGACATTGGCTTGTGTGTTTTCTGTAAGTCTTGTAAATTAGAGAAACTCAAGTACTTCTTTTTATAATATATTGAATCTAGCATGAAGTTAATTTTATAGCAGGCATTAACCAAGTAATGCTTTTTATGAAAAAAGTGTGGGCTTACATTCAGAAAAGTACAATTTTCAAAGTTATGACAAACTGATTTTAAGGTGTTATTTAGCATAATCTCATTTAAATACCTATTTTCAATTATATTTAAAATAAATATATTAATTTTTTTCAAAGATGTTAGACAGGCAACCAATTCGTACATTAATTTAGTAGGATTTTTATCATCTTCACCTACACATAACAATAGATAATTATCACTACTGTCCTTTATATTTTGACATGTTTTCAACAGTTCACTTGATGTTGCATTCGGTTTCACGACAGATGATATTTGGTAGTTTTCATACTTGCTATTTATTCGTGTTTGAATTAACTGTGAAGACAGGCCTGATATTTGTTGTCCGCCAATTATAAGTATTTCTGGTCTACTACACATAACACTCAAAGTAGTGGAGAGCTTTTCCGATATTAATTTTTTTGAAAATGTATAGTCTGTGCTACTATTATCCTTTATGAAACGCTGCCTTTTCGTTGTAGGTGGAGTCATGTCTTGCGATATTGCTCGAAGTATCCCATTCTCCGTATTTACTGTTTGTTCTATTGACCCTTTGTCCATTTTCACAGAGCTATCATCCGACTTTTGCAGGTTTTCACAACTTGAGTTTAGTTGATGTATTTTTCTACGTTTCTTTAAGGAGTTGCAACTTTTTGGAGTATATGGTGATTTGGAACAGAGTTTCTTTAACTGTATAATGATTTTTTCTTGTTCCATAGATTTTTGTGTCAATTTATTGTTCTCCAATATTAAATTCTCAATTTCATTGTGGGCAATCTGTAACTGTTCATTCAATCTCTGGACCTCTTCATTACAATATATTTCTTCATTACCTGTTGATAAATCAGGGAGACTTTTTGTTCGATAATCTGATGTACTGGAAATAAATGATAGGTTTAATGAGTCATTTATGTTCTTTTTCTTGGTTCGTTGGGTGACATTTTGGTATTCCATTCTGTTCTTGAAATATTTAATTAATTGTATATATATTTTTCTAAACAACCCTTTTAAGATGTTGATACTTGGTTCATAAAATTCTTCATGGATAAAAATATTTGTAATAGAAAAATACAAACAACAAAAGAGAATGTCACCGACGAGATTTGAACTCGGGCCCGCTGGATTGTATTGCGTGTCTCGATGCAATCAACTGTTTGCGCACTTGCGTGATGTGTGAAATTGGTGGTCTTGTTTCTGAGAGATCACGAAATTATAATATAGTCAACAATATCGGGCAGCTTATTAAAATTTAACAATTCATGCGCACTTCACTGTCGAATCACCCACAGTTTACCACTGGAATTTAGGAAAAGAAGCACTTAATCACAAGAATAATGAGGAAATATTTCTCAGTTTATATCACAAACACTAATACTTTAATATTTAGTATTATTTTACAAGGAAAAGTAGCGTTTTCCTTAATTTTAGAAATTATTTATTGGGAGACTTAGCTAGACGTCTTTCGCGATCGCGCCACTCATACTATCCAAAGAATAGCAAAGAATAGCATTCCTCAGTTACAGTTATCCATTTCGCCAATCAGAGTGAGAGAGATAGCAATAATGCGGTCTCTTTCATATCCTCTGACTCGGGCAATTTTTTAGCAGGTAAGTACTGCGTTACATCCAACACTACAACCGATGTGATCCGCGAGAAAAATATTTAAATATGGGTTTCATGTAGTTAATTTTTGCTAAATTGTAATAAATCTGAACCTTAGAAATTATAAAAAGACCAGATATTTTTTTTTATCATCTGATAGGAATTTGGTAAATTTTATGAAATTTTCACCTCGCTGTCTTTGATGGCCGATTTAAGCCAAAGTAGCCCTATTAAGTACTTCTTTTTTTAAATGATTATGAAAGCAGAGAGTCTAGAGAAGTTTTTACACATACTTAGAAACCATGAATTTGCCTGTTTAGATTTTTAATTTAAAGATGAATTTTTAAGTAATTATTCACTAACATTCAAATTTTGACTTTACACTACTGTTTACTAAACTTCCACTAAAGTTACGAAGCTGATTATTTTAGACATAAAAGAAGCACTAAAGATGATTCAGTGGCAAAAAGAAAAATATTAAAATATGTTCTACTTTTTTTATTTAAAATTTTTAAGTTCTTTGGATCAAAATTTTCAAAAAGTCAGAAAAAAAAATATTACTCGAAAACTACGAATAATCGCGGAACATACATGGGGGTGATTCGGGTACTCCAAGAGGTGCTCTAACTCTGGACTTACGCTTGACACTATTTTTTGGGACATCCTGTATATCTATGGGCCTAAGTTGCCTGATAATAAATTAATAAATAAAATAAAAAATAAATAAATAAATAGGTAGATGAATATGCACACCCGAATCAAAATTACCATAAAGAAAGTACCGTATTTATTGAATTCAACCTTATTCTTTATTATTACGGCAACTATTTGAAGTACAACCGTGTGCAGTGACATCATTTCATACCTAGCCACATAAAATTTGACGTTTTAGTAATTGCTACAGGAAAATATCAACTTTATACTCTCAAACATAATGTTCAAAATTGCTTATCCAACGCATGGAAAAGAACTGCACGAGGCCCGATTGGGCAGTTCTTCACCGGCCCACTTTTCGAACGTTCATGCGTTATCTACGTTTGGTAGTAAATCAATGTTTCGCAAAGACAAATTGTGTTTTTGTATTGGCCAAAATAGTATTTTGTATCGATATCGATATAGGTACATAATACTTTTTACGGCATCCCTTCTATTGGATTGCCAACCGCATCGGACCGTCTGTAGGCGCGTCGGCTACTCATTTGATTGGATCACGTTGGATCCAACCAAATCGGAACGTCTGTTAACACTATAAATCGTTAGATGCGCCCTTCCCATACATAAGGCGCTCGAAAATGTGTCAACGTTGGGAAGAGTGAGCTCACTCATCCCGCCGTAGTCTGTGGCAGAAAGCACCGAGCGTTGGATGTCAAATGCATTTTTTCTTTTCCCTAATTTCAAGTGTAAAATAATAAAATATGCCTGCCTGTGCCTTTAGAAAGTGTTTTGATAACTCGAGGAATACCAACAAATCTAAGGGAATTACATTTTATGCGTAACTACCTATTTATTAATTATTTTCATCATTTTCCAAATAAATCGCTAACTTAATTTGGCGTCCGGTACGTGTTTGTACGAGCGAGACCGAACAATACGTGCGTGAGCGAGATCGATATACGTGTCATTGTTTTGTCGTTTAAACCAAATTAGTTTGACCCCTTGCATAATACACCGTTAGCGATTTTAGGTGTCAAAGTTTTATGGCGCGTCGCGTTGTTGTGTGAATTTGTCATGTAACGCACACAGACATAAAATGTAGTCACTTTTTGGAAGCGCAGGGCGCATCTAATGTCGCATTTACACATGCGTGTTCGCCATTCGACGAAACATTCGACGAAATATTCGACGAAACATTCGACGAAACATTCGACGAAACATTCGTGTGTGGCGTTTACACATTCGTGTTCGCTATTCGCCTCGTCATTCGACGAAACATTCGTATACGAGTGCCACCGCGAACTATTGTTCACACATTCGCGGGTGATTCATTTTGATATTAGCACACGAACATGGAGGACGTGAAAATAATGGCGGCATGCGTGCTACATTTTATTTTAATGTTTAATAATTTAAGCTTTAATGTTACAAACGGTTTGTACATATGGCGGACTTAGCTATAAACATCTCTCTCTACCAGTCAACCATTGGGCTAAGGAGAGAAAGTAAATGACGGCATAAGAAAATAAATGTAATAAATGACAATAATTGTTATATTCAAATAAGTAAAGAAATATTAAGAAAAAAACATACATACACGCACATAACACTCACATATACATATTGTATATGTGTGTGTGTGTAAATGTTATGTAAGTATTGTGTATGAATGTGTTTATACACGGTGTTTCATAATAACCAATAAATATTTTATCGTTATCTAAAACTAATTAATTAATTGTGTTTACCCGTAATGTCATTCAACCCAAAATTTTCATGTAAATCATAGACATTGTCTATGATATACATGAAAATTTTGGGTTGAATAACATTACGGAAAAAACTATTTAATAATTAGTTTTAGATAACGATAAAATATTTATTGGTTATTATGAAACACCGTGTATATACACATAAATACTTGCATATATGCATACATACACAGATACATAAATATATGATTAACTACTATGTACTAAAATAAATATTCAGATGAAGCTACATATATTGAGTTTATACAATTTTTGAGATATCCCAATCCCATTCTAGTTGATATACGGTTTCATGCATCGTTTATCTCTATAATAAAGTTCTAGGAATTCTAAAATTCGCTCTCCACTCCACTCTATTTTGTCTACACGTTCGGTTGAGTCGGGCGCTAGCTGTCAACTAAATGCATGCGAATGTGTAAACAGTAAGTTCGTGTTCGCTATTCGTGCCCTTTGATTCGCGTCCAAAAACCGCTCCCAAAGCGAACTCACGAATCGCGAGGCGAATGGGCGAGGCGAATAGCGAACTTACTGTTTACACATGCGTGTTCGTTATTCGCCTCGCGATTCGCGCGAATGTGTAAACGCGCTATTTCGCGCGAATCGAGAGGCGGATAGCGAGACGAATAGCGAGGCGAATAACGAACACGCATATGTAAACAGCTAGTTTCAGGTGCGAAAATGATCCTGGGACCGTACTCTTATGTCGCATTTACACATGCGTGTTCGCCATTCGACGAAACATTCGACGAAATATTCGACGAAACATTCGACGAAACATTCGACGAAACATTCGACGAAACATTCGTGTGGCGTTTACACATTCGTGTTCGCTATTCGCCTCGTCATTCGACGAAACATTCGTATACGAGTGCCACCGCGAACTACTGTTCACACATTCGCGGGTGATTCATTTTGATATTAGCACACGAACACGGAGGACGTGAAAATAATGGCGGCATGCGTGCTACATTTTAGTTTTTAATAATTTAAGCTTTAATGTTACAAACGGTTTGTACATATGGCGGACTTAGCGATAAACATCGCTCTCTACCAGTCAACCATTAGGCTAAGGAGAGAAAGTAAATGACGGCATAAGAAAATAAATGTAATAAATGACAATAATTGTTATATTAAAATAATATGATATTAAGAAAAAAACATACATACACGCACATAACACTCACATATACATATTGTATATGTGTGTGTGTGTAAGTGTTATGTAAGTAATGTGTATAAATGTGTTTATATATACACATACATATTTGCATATACAGCGCGCGACAGAACGTCGGTGGCGCAGTGGACTCGGCACTTGCCTTCCAATCGGGGGGTCGGGGTTCGAGACCCGCCATGTACCAATGTGTTTTTCGTTTCGAATTTCATATGTACATTTGTCTGACGCTCGTACGGTGAAGGAAAACATCGTGAGGCAACCTGCATACATCTGCGAAGAAATTCAATGATGTATGTGAAGTCGACCAATCCGCACTGGGCCAGCGTGGTTGACTAGGGCCTAATGACCCTAATATAGGGTAGGCTCGAGCCCCTCGGTGGGGACGTATATGGGCTGTGATGATGATGATGATGATGATATTGAAGTCGGTATGAAACGATAATCTCTTATAAAGTCTTAAAATTGACACCGACTTCAAAATAGAAGTGTGATGTTGTCAGTACCTATTCTTATATTATTTTTACCTTTTCAGTGTTTTTGAAGTCGGTTTTTATTTTTAACCGACTTCAAAAAGAGAGGAGGTTCTTAATTCGATGCGAATGTTTTTTTTGTGTGTATGTTATGCGATTACGCCGCCAATTGTGGACTGATTTTCAACATTCTTTTTGTATTCTCTGATAATGGGATCCCATGAAAATCGATGGAAACGCTAATGAAATACCAGCTCACTGATGAGCTGGTATTAAATTAGGGTTTTTGTTTTTACTAAAAAGATTTCATTCACTAAAAAGTTAAAAATAAAAAATAGTTTACAAAAAATAAAAACCGACTTCAAAAACGCTGAAAAGTTTAAAATAATATAAGAATAGGTACAGACAACATCACACTTCTATATTGAAGTCGGTGACAAATTTTAAGACTTTCGAGGAGATATCGTTTGGCACCGACTTCAATATAGAAGTGTGATGTTGTCTGTACCTATTTCTTATATTATTTTTAACTTTTCAGTGTTTTTGAAATCGGTTTTTATTTTTTGTAAAATATTTTTTATGTGTAATTATGATTGCGATGTTTTGGGTTCCAAATGAGCTCTTCTCTATAATAAAGTTCTAGGAATTCTAAAATTCGCACTTTACTCCACTCTAATTTGTCTACACGTTCGGTTGGGTCGGGCGCTAGCAGTCAACTAAATGCATGCGAATGTGTAAACAGTAAGTTCGTGTTCGCCATTCGTGCCCTTTGATTCGCGTCCAAAAAACCGCTCCCGACGCGAACTCACGAATCGCGAGGCGAATGGCGAGGCGAATAGCGAACTTACTGTTTACACATGCGTGTTCGTTATTCGCCTCGCGATTCGCGCGAATGTGTAAACGCGCTATTTCGCGCGAATCTCGAGGCGAATTGCTAGGCGAATAGCGAGGCGAATAACTAACACGCATGTGTAAACAGCTAGTTCGTTATTCGCCTCGCTATTCGCCTCGCGATTCGCGCGAATGTGTAAACGCGGTGTAACGATTTAAATCTCTGACCGATGCGGTACACGCACGTACCGCAGCATAAAGATATGGCTACGACTATTGGCTCGCCGCAAGCGCACGAGCATCGTGTTTCACAGAGAGATAGATTGAATGATAGTTTTATCGTAGTGCAACACAGAAAGCGTAGAAAAACTAAAATTAACCAAATGGGAACAGCTCAATATTCGAGTAAATTGCAGCTAGCAGATTTAACATCCTATGTGTACATATCTCGGCTGAAAAAGTGTACTACTGTTGATAATGTGAAAGATTACCTAAAAGACAAAGGAGAAGAATGTTCAAAAATAGAGGTCCTCACACAAAAACATGAAACAGACTTTTGTTCGTTTAAATTATCGGTGCCTAGGCGTAAATTAGATAAATTTCAAAGTAGTGATTTTTGGCCCGAAGGTGTTAAGGCGCTATATCGAAAATGAATCAAACAATGGGAGGCGTGGTCTATACGTAAACGCGGGGCGCCCCCCGTGCTCAAGAAGCTAGTCTTAATAGCCGTAACAGACGATCCGATTTGGTTGGAGCCAACCGCCCGACCCCAACCAAATTGGAACGTGTGTACGGCTGTCGGCCCGACATAATTATTATTAGCTTGTTGGATGCTCGACGGCCCGATCGCTCATCCGACAAGTAGGGACACGACAAAAGACAAAAGTATCGATACTTTGTGGTTTAATTTATTTATGTGTGCTTAAAGTAATAAATTAATAATTTAGTAAACTAAAATGACTCGACTGCTGTCCTGCCAAACCACAAAGTAGAGAAAAAAATATGTTGCAAAAATGTTGTTTTACTTTTTGTTTGTGTTTTAACAGGGCAACCGTGTTTCATTATTATTTATTTTCGCACGTTTAGTTACGCATTGTACAGTAAGCTCTTTGTCAAGCTATTTGACCTTGGGATCGTTCTTATGTCCCTTGTAATAGTGGCGGTATTCGTAGTGTCAATGTAAAGCTTGAATATGAGCTTACTGTACATCCTGCTAGTTGATTACTTATATAATCAATAACAGACATTACCCTATTTATGAGTACCTACCTAATATAATAAACTTTAATTTGTGAATTTACAGATGCTTTTTTATTATTGTTTATACACACCTACTTAATTTGTTGCTGTTTTCAAGTCACTGACTGACGTTGAAGTACTCTACACTTTGAATTTGAAGTATTGATACTTTTCTTTCGATATTTTTACGAGTACGATAATTTTTTAATCTATAGGTATAGGTCTTATTTTAGGTATTTGTGTGTCTGTGTATCTGGCTGGATGTCTGGCTGTGGCTTCATAGTTCCCAAACGAATGGAACGAATGGTCCTATTCAGTGATATAATACAAGGCATCCGACGGCGATGCCACATAGAGGAAAAGTACATTAAATACCGTAGATATAACTTTGCGGAAAGAATTCATAATTTTAAATTCAAAAACAAATCCAACCGCATTCAAAGACTGCTAAATAATCACCTGTCTGGATCAGGATTTTTATGATACCGATCGATAGAGACGGATCACAGGAAATAAATATTTCTAACAAACATTACCTCAAAAAATTAAGGACAACCATGAAATCTATCTGTACCTATTTATTTATTCTTTATAAACAAAGGACATTGTTCTGTGTCCATACATTGTTCGCCCCAATACCAACAACAGTGAAAAAATGATTTTCGTATAATTAGACAATAGTAAATACTGTACGTCCACATCAATTACTACGGACAAGCTTCGAAATCGAATTAAATATCGAAATGAATCTGATTTTGAGGTTAGTTGAAGTAACACTTTAATTCGTAAGAGCAATACACATAGTCCATACCTATACAATTATTAAAATAATAATTATTGCAATCAATCAAAGAACGATATTATAGCTACGTAATGAAGAACAAGTACGTAATCTCGAAATTATAAAGCAAGTCAAAGACACGACGAACTAACAAGCGATAGTGCGTGAGTAGTCAATTCAATTGACGTATGTTTTAATTTAATTTACGTTATAAGTTATGAAAATCTTAATTTATAGAAATAAATAAATGTCCATACCTACATAAAATTGATTCAATTTTATTTAGTCGAGCGAAGGTAACAATAAGCATTCCTATATTTTACTTTATTTGGTTTTGTTTCTAAAAGTACTTTTATATATTTTTGATTTGTCCGTCAAATACATATATTTGATATGAGTATTATAAAATATGCATATAATTATGACGTAAATCAAATCTTTGTTGGTCATGGGGCGATTTTCGACATTGTCCTTTATAAACTTTATAAAATATTAACAAAAGGTGTTAATTTATTTGAGTTTCGCAAAGACAAATTATGTTTTTGTATTGGCCAAAATAGTATTTTGTATCGATATCGATATAGGTACATAATACTTTTTAGGGCATCCCTAATGTTGGATTGCCAACCGCGTCGGACCGTCTGTAGGCGCGTCGGCTCCTCATTTGGTTGGATCACGTTGGATCCAACCAAATCGGATCGTCTGTTAGCACTATTATGCTGACACTGTAGTAGGTAATTGCTTATTTGGTTGATACACCTCCGAATGGACACGTGCTTCAACATACTCGTATTATCCCATGGCGTTTGGCCCGCAAGAAAAGTTTGGCCGCGCAGTAGCTTTAACCGTGCGATAAGCTCGCACGGCCCGGGTTGCTATGGTCTGTCTGTGTGTCTGTGTGTGTGTGTGTGTGTGTGTGTGTGTGTGTGTGTGTGTGTGTGTCTGTCTGTGTGTGTGCCTGTGGCACCGAAGCTCCTGAAGTAATGAACCGATTTGAGTGCGGTTTTGTTAAATCGAAAGCCTTGTTCATCGCCGTAGTTCTTAGGTATGTTTTATGAAAATCGGATTAGCAGTTCAAAAGCTACAAGCACTTTGCCAAGACGAGGTAGCTATTTTTTATTAGCTGCGTTTTGAATCAATTGGTAGCTATTAGAATTTATTAGAAATTTGAAAAGGATATAAAATAAAATTTAAAAATTTAAAAAACCCCCGAAAATCGATGAATTCATCAATTTGATAATTCATTTCAAGGTTAAATATGTTTCCTACCTTTAAATTAAAATATTTTGCTTTGTTTTGACGTCAATCCGAGTGCCTATGTTGAATAAAGATTTTTGAATTTGAAAATTAGAATTTGAATTCGTTACCACAATAGTATCCATAATATTATTGCTTACATTTGGCAATGAAAATTTTATGTATTTAGTTTTTATTCATTGAAAATCAATGCGATACTTTAGACGCTATTTACGTAATTATCTACTCTTTCTAAAGTTTAGAAAGAGTTGATAAATATGTAAATAGCATTTATAGTGATATGAACAGTTGACAGTTGATAGAAATTGATTTTAATTTTTTTTTTCTTTTGATCTCATTTGCAATCAGTGCGTTGCACTTTAAGCGAATGTGGTAAGTGTGTTATGTCATTTTGGGTGCGCCCTCCAGTGAGGACGTCTCCCCATTGTTTCCCTATATTGCAATGTCCTTCCGCTTAAGTCTTTTTACGTAGCTGCGATCTGTGAGCTGTACTGCCAGTGCATTAGGATGCCTTTTGAGTTTGTCACCATATTTCAGCATTAGGATGCCTGTTGAGTTTGTCACCATTTTAAAATTGACTGTAAAATTGAATGCGCCCCACAAATGCCCACAATTGACTGTAAAATCGGTAAATATACATAAAAACAGATACAGTCGAATATAGAACCTTGAAGCATTCAATTAAACAACTAATGCCTTATGATCAGATCACATATTTATCATAATATCCATCTATTTAAGACTGATTTTTTAAGACGAACTACGATAAGATCAAAAATATTTTCAAAGTGGGACAGTATGAGCAAATTGATCCACTGCTCATTATTTTGTAAAGTTTTTGCTTTTTATTAATAAAAGAAAGGCTCAGATTAAAAGCGCCGCAATGATTTATGGCCTGTCGTCCACGCGTACAATGTTACTAATAACAATGAAACAATGTATTATGATTATACTCGTAAAATTTTTCGTAAAAAGACAGCCTGTAGATCAATCTCAATCGGCGGCCTTTGTGATGAGTTACAAAATTGTCAACCATCAGAGAAACTGTGGGCGCCCCGAAGATATAAAATAGCATTTAGCAATTTAAGAGGACTGTGAAGTGCCAATTCATGGTTCCAGTATGCACTCTCAAAAATGCAGTTTGTTGCACACCGCTTAGAGTTGAAAGTCCGAGGCAAGTGCCTACATTTCTTATTGAAATATTGTTTCGGGCGATAACTGTTTTATCCCTCTAAACCTTGACGAAATTAGACACTTTTGGTCTCATTAGATTCAGTATACCTTAATCTATGTTTGTACGTTTTGCTTTTTTTGTAATTCAATATAATTTAGTGAAAAAGTATAAAAATGCTCGAGGTAGTTTTTAAGTCTAAAATATGGATATTTAAATGCTAATAATTTATATTCTGAGCAATATTACTTCAAAATCAAAACGTACAAACTTAGATCTTCATTATATCTACAACATTTCCAAAAATTATGAAAATTGGACTATGTAAAGAGGGAGAAAAGCGTTATCGCTTTTTATATGAAAATTTACAGCTTCACAATCCTCTTAAGCTGTTAATTTGGAAGCGATTAGACAGAGAGATCCGACATCAACCGTGACGTCGTTGTTGAGTACGGCGTACGGCCATATAAACTCCATGTAAATTGCCGTTTTGCTAGAAAGAGATGGAGAAAAATCTTTAATACTTTATATTATTATCTTGGTTGTTTTTATAGTTATTCGAAAACTGATTTTTTCTTTCTGTTTATTATATGAATGAGCTTCTATTAAAGCAATAATATTTTTTCATTCATTGCGCAAGATGTTTAAAAAAATATTCTTTCGATCACTTTTGACGAGTAACATCGTTCCTCTCGCCTTTTTGATTTCGTGAAATTTCGTGAATTTTTTTTTGTTCTTTTCTTTTAAAAACGTCGCCCCACACTAGGATTTTCTCCTGTGTCGTGGGTGCAGTTACAAACATACAATATCACATGCACATACGCCCAGACCGGAACAAATTTCTGTAGGCCATACAAAATAGTTGTCCCGTACGGGAATCGGACCCGCGACCCGTTGCGCAGTAGGCGATTGCTCGACCTCTGCGCTAACCGTGTCGTGTATTGACATCTCCGCAGGCGTAGCACGGGCTGCCAAGACGGGACTTGAGTCACGCATTATCTCACAATTTCAGTGACAATATCTATGTCTTAAAGAGTAGCACGGCGGCGCGTATTGAGGCTGCGGTCCGATAACAGCGCTCTCAGTGCTAACGATTATAATCGCCTTGTCCAAATTAAAGAGAACACTGAAAATGCTATCAGCATGCTTACGATTTCGGTCCGGAAGAACAGGTACATTCATTTTGAACCGAAAACACAATTATCGAACGTCAGACTAACAGTTCGCATAAAGTGATTTCACTCCAGAGCATTAGCGCCGTAAGTTCTATATGACGTTAACGATGGCGTCATGTGGCTCTTCATGCCGGCTAACATTAGCGCGCTCACATTTCGGGACGCGTTTGAGCGCTCTAATAGTGACTCTTATTGATTTTCGGAACGCAACCTTAGTGTGACTGACATGATAAAATTTCTTGACGCTCCTCAAAGGATACGTGTCACTGAGTCTTATCACAAATTTCTTGGCAGCCCGTGCTACGCCTGCAGATGGCTCGTACCTACGTTTTTTTCTTTTCTCACTAACCACGAGTATCTTGAGCCTAAAGACTTTAGGATCTACGATTAAAATAACGACTGAACTTATGTAAAATTATTTCCTACTTAGGTAAAAACACAGAACACAGACTTTCTGTGTTCTGTGGGTACAAATAACCGAATATGCATAACAATCTAGGTTCATCATCATAACAGTTGATATACGTCCCCACCGAGGGGTTCGAGCCTACCCTACCTTAGGGTGTTTAGGCCTTAATCAACCACGCTGGCCCAGTGCGGATTGGTCGACTTCACACACCTTTGAATTTCTTAGCAGATGTATGCAGGTTGCCTCACGGTGTTTTCCTTCACTGTAGGAGCGTTAGACAAAAATGTACATACAAGTATGAAACTCGAAAACGTTTGTTTAATAAAACCCAAATAATTTTTGCTTGCGGCCCGCGACACCATTACTGAAACTTCACGAGACTCCAATGTTACTCGTAGTTTTTAAAAAAAATGGCCGACTGGCTTTCGAAAGCTTACTACATAAACTAGCTTTTAATAACTTCGTATGCGTGAAGGAAGTTTGTACGCTTTTAAATCACCAAAAGAGAGTATTGCGAATCACTCCAGCCCTCGTAATATGACCAACAAAACATGGAGTTAGCGTATCACTGGTAATTTTCCTAATTTGTCAGTTTACTTATTCGGCAGTTTCAATAGGTTGATTTTTTTCCCTAGTTTGTCGTTTTCCTAATTCGTCATTTTCCTCATTTGCTAGTTTTTCTAGTCTGGCAATTTCGTAAATTCGTCAGTTACCTTGTGTGCTAGTTTACTTATTCTTCAATTTGTCTAAGTTACCCTCACTACTAGTTTACCAGTTTCCAAATTCGCCTGTTTCGCTAGTTTGGGAGACCTTAAAGTCAAAATTTTAAGTCTTCCCAATATAGTACTGGAGTTAAGAGTGGTTTAAATTAACAAATTAACTAACTAAAATACCTATACGGATAAGGAAACGAACGTGTGGAGACATAACAAAGTAGCAAAATTGGCAACCTAAAATAACTGACCAATAAGGCAACTTAGGAACAAGGAAATTAACTTTACTAAAGGAACAGACAACTTGGTGAAACTTAATTGACGCATCGAGAAATTATAGAATAAGCAAACTGTCATATCAGCAAGGTTGGCGATTAATGAAAATTACCAGTGATACGCTAACTCGATAAAATATGATGAAGCGGTTTATCGCGATGGACTGTCAAAATACAATACGTATTTATCGTGTTTTGGCAGTTTACCACGTTAAACCATTTAATCATAATTATTGTGTTTTGGTGGTCATGCTACGAGGGCAAATACACTAGAAAAACGCATTAGTAAGATCATTCTAGTGCCTCCACTTAAAGCAGCAAACGAATCATCAATCTTAGGAAGTGGATAATGATCCCTTTTTAGCGTAGGGTTAATTGTGTCCTTGTATCCAAATGAGAGTATCGCCAGATTTCTTTACAACCGGTCCGGTACTATTGGGGTACCTACCATAAATTAATCACAATGTTTATTTGTTTATTTATTTATTTATTTCTCCAGAACAAACAAATATAAACGTAAACATGACACTTGGATACAGTATATGTGGAGACTGATCTCTGCACTAGGTAAACCCTGTACTGCAGGTAACCAGGAACACAGTAACCAACAGCCAATGGATTAGCAATGTTATCATCAAATGATAGATGTTATAAATTAAGCAGGTACAATAATATGAGATTATTACAACAGTAGATTAAAAACATTGACAAAACTATGAAGAAACTATAACTTAGCAACAGTAAATGACAAAATTAGGATAGATGTTTTTATTTTAGGGACTACTAAACATAATAATACTCATTACCACGTCTTTCCGCAAAAATATAAATGCGGCGTTCATTACTAGTAACGTCATAGGACAAATGACTTAAAATTATTATAGAACATTACGATATAAGTGCACTATGCTATGCTATATCGTACGAGTATACACGCACGAATATCGAACAACGTTTTTCAAAACACCTGTGAGGTAAAATGCTAAATAAACCGAAGTTTTGCTTTAATAACACAAATCATTGTAAATTTGTAGACAAAACTAAATAATGGTATGAAAATAATCTTTTGAAAATCAATGTAGTTCGCTGATGTCTTTTATATAACCTTTAGTTTGAAAAAAAATTCACTACACAAATTTTGCGGTTTTACGTCTATAGCCGCCAGTTTTTACGTTATAACATACGCGTGTTTTATGAACTTCTTTATGTATCCAAAGCCGGTGAAATTAGATTTATTATCAGTTCAGTAAGGCTATGTTCCGCATTATTTGTAGATTTTTCTGCAAAATCCAAATTGGTGTGGAGATAATAATGAATTAGAATCTAGGTAATTGACTAATTTCCACCTTTGAGATAGGTACAGCAGCTCTAAAAAGTGACCGAGTGCTTCTTTGGAACCATTGACGCAGATTTTTCAGCCACGATATCCTTCTTCTCCCGACACTTCTCTAGCCTTGAATCTTTCCCTGGATGATTAACTGTAACAGCTCGAACTTAAGACCTCTCATTACGTGGCCGAAATATTCAAGCTTACTTCTCTTCATTGCTGGCAGGACTTCTAGCGATTTACCCATTCGTCGATGTGCAGTCACAGTCTCATAATTTAAATTTGATTCAAATTATGGTATTGTTTACTATGAAATTCACATAATTCCATTTTATCCTTGATCCCGCTACTTTAACCCTTGGTGGGTCAATAGTTTCTTCTTTTACGGACCACGAATCATTTCAAGTGAAATACCTACGTCCTAGTAATATTCGTACATTGTCATATGTATGAAGGAATTTGCGCAAGTATCATTTGTGTATGCACACAACGTACGTACTCAACACTGTATATGGGCAACGCAAAGCGCACAGTGCAAAAGTGAAACCTTAATTTAATACAAACGAGCAACTTACTGCTGCTGCTACCGAGTTACCTACTTGTGTTGCTAAATTTCCGGTGTAAATTGTGCAATCTTTCCATGTTTGATCATCTAATTATTTTCACTGCATTGCTGCATTGTGTATTATGTCACGCAAATATTGTTTTCCCATTATTATATTCTGGACATCAACAAGAGCATCGTAAGCGCACTATGATACAGCACTAGTTTGGTGGCCTAAAACGATCAATCAATCGACTTATAACTTGTGCAAAAAACTGCAAACATGCGTTTCGTGCACAGAACACAACCGTTTCGTGTCAAGCGTTTGGCGTGTTGTGCCGTCACTGGCGCCATGAGAGCAGCACCAAACAGCTTCCTTCACTCCGCTGCAACTACATATCCAGTAAAGCGATCGGCGATCGGAGTGGTGAGAGTAGAACAACACCATCTCGTTAACTTAAATAAGGTTTCAGAGATATTTCAGAGATATAAACGCGCAAGCGACAAACTCTGAAATTAGTCGATAAACTACTGTTTTACTATTCGAGGAAACAGATTTTCGCTGCCTCGCTTTGTTTTGCAGATCCAGCTGGCTCAGTTGCAGCAACTTTGCTGCAGGTGAGCTCTGTAACCGTAGATCGACAAACTCTGAAGCAGCCCTGCGAGCATGGAACTCTCGATAAACAAAATTTGACAGCTGAGATCGACATACTCGACAAATTTGACAGATATTCCTAAGGAGTGAAAAGGACAAATGCTTTTATCGATCGACAAGTCCATGCTCGCAGGGCTTGTCCGACAAACTCCGCCTATTAATATCAGTAAACAGATTTTCACATTGTCGTTGCGTTATCGAGATCCGTGTGGCCCAGCTGGGCCACACAGCCCCCTTAAACGCAAGCACGATGAGCACTGAAACTTGTCCGACAAACTGCCACCTATCTATATCAGCAAACAGATTTTCGATGTTTTTTAGTTTTCGAGATGTGTGGCCTGGCTGGGGTCATGTTACCCCAGCTGGGCCACACAATCATATCTCTGAAACGCTCAAACGACAAACTCTGAAACTTATCGGCAAGCTCTAGACATTATAGCGGCATACTCAAACAATCTATTTTTCAGTTTTTTTGTGGCCCAGCTGGGGTCAACCACACCCACTTTGAGCGTGTGCGTTCCCCCAGCAGGAAAATGTGTCCTAGGCCAAATTAAGTCTCATGAATAATTAGAGCGTAATTTGCTATAAATGTGCGCGAAATAAAAAAATTGTGCGCGTTTCCGTTTTGGAAAAAAATGAGAAAAACGAATCCTGCTGGGGTAACGTTTTTCCAGCAGGAAGATTTTAAACAAATAATCCGAGAGATAAATAATTTATATGAGCGGATAGCTTATATTTGTGCATAAATGTGCGCCAAAAATGAAATTTGTGGGCCATCGGGTTTTACAGATATTTCGTTTCCTGCTGGGGTAACGTTTTGCTGAAACTTGTTTCTCCAAAACCATCGAATGTGCACCCATTGAATAAAGATACATAAGTAGCTTTTAATTTGTGCCTATTTGTGACATAATTTGATTTTCAAAAATATTTACAGTTTAGGAGTAATCACGTAATGAAGGAAAT
The DNA here is from genome assembly GCA_963935595.1 of Schoenobius gigantellus. Taxonomy (NCBI): domain Eukaryota; kingdom Metazoa; phylum Arthropoda; class Insecta; order Lepidoptera; family Crambidae; genus Schoenobius; species Schoenobius gigantellus. Next base: position 37,664,374 of record OZ012541.1, on the reverse strand, counting down.
TCGAAAAAAAATTCTAGCGCATAAATGAGAAAGCATAGAAGCTCACTGAAAACGACTTTTGAATGGTCTTATTATTACTAACAAATTTAAAAAGTTTCAAGAATCTACATGTACGCGTTTTTGAATAATTAAACTTTAACTTTAATCGGTGATAACGTCACTGTAAAGTCACAATGCAAGAAAGTGACTAAACCCAAATTACATAGGTATAGACCAAAAATTAGAGCGTATTCAGAACTATTTATCATGAAAATTTCTGCATCATATATTTTGTATTAAAGGAGATATAAACAAAAACCAAAAAATCGGCTAATTCTTTGGTTATCCGACTAAATTCGAAAGGCCACCAAAAAGCGACGGTTTCATACTTGTTGATGACATTCTTAATTTTACCCACTAACAAGTTTTAATACGTCACGTCTGTGTACACTCGGCTATAAAACTGTTTTGGAAAAATGAATTTATTTACTTTTTTTGAGTTTATTGTCTATACATATTATTAAAAATAAACACTTCCACTTAAATACCTACTTATTTAATGTGCGTCTATTGATAATTAATAATGTAATATTATATATTATGTAAATATATTATATATTATGTAATCCATACTAATATTATAAATGGGAAAGTGTATGTGTGTGTTTGTTTGTCCGTCTTTCACGGCAAAACGGAGCGACGGATTGACCTGATTTTTTAAGTGGAGATAGTTGAAGGGATGGAGAGTGACATAGGCTACTTTTTGTCTCTTTCTAACCCCCCACTTCCCTAAAATGGGGGTGGAAGTTTGCATGGAGTATTCCGCAATTTTCAAGGTAGAAAGCTAAAAATTGATATGCGGACTATTTGTGACAAAAAAATCTTGCATCATTTTTTTTTAATCTGCCCCCAACCCCAAAAAGAGGGGGGAAATTTTATATGGGACTTTTCGCAGTTTTCAAGGCAGGAAGCTAAAAATCGGTAGACTCTTTGTTACCAACGAAAAATACCTGCCTTATTTTTTTTTGGAAATCTTCCGTGTTACCCCGAATTTAACGCGAGTGAAGCCGCGGGCAAAAGCTAGTATTATATAAATCATAGCATTATATAATATTACAATTACGGAGATAGACCTCCTTTAGTGGAAATAAAAAGATATCAAATAAATATTAGGCATATTGAATATTTATTAAGTGTAGGCAAACAAACATAAACATGGTCAAGTTATAGAAATATATAGGAAACCAATAAAGTATCCTTTTATATTATGAACATAAAATTTGCAACAGCAAAATTATTTAAATGCTTAGAAACTGCTTTTTTAATGTAATAGAATCAAAACATCAATTTATGGCGTTAGGTGAAGTAGGTAATGTTGGCACCTAGTTGTTTACTTGTAGCTATAAAGCTAGATTACTCGCATAGGGTGGAAGTATTTTTTTACCTTCATTGTATTAGTTTAATATTATTATAGTGAATTTAAATAAATATTTCGGTTTGTTTTAGTTAGTAAGCCCTAAATAATTTTTATTTTTATTTAAAATTACATTAAAAAGAGAAAAACATGTATTTTTTTGTAATTAATGTATTTTTTGTAATTAATAAGACATTTGAAATAAGAAATGCTTTACCATGTACATTTGTAAAAATTTCAATAAAAAGAATTAAAATTAGATTGCTCTTTTAATACTGTCACATTAACAATTTAAAGAAATTTTTATGGTTTCATACCATCCCAACATGTTATTAAAATACAATTGTAGGGTCTTCCCTCCACAATATCCTGTAAAAAATATATTTCTTCACAAAAAGGACTTCTAAGCTAAATTTGAGAACCACCATCCGATATCGATTTTAAATGTTTTTGGAAAATGTTTAGGGAAAATAGTTTACAGGAAGATCAGTATAATATAACAAGGCAAGGCGTACCTGATCATCATCACAGCTCATATACGTCCCCAGCGATGGGCTCGAGCCTACCCTAAGTTAGGGTGTTTAGGCCTTAGTCAACCACGCTGGCCTTGTCGCGGAGTTCCGCGAATACTCGGACTACTTCCGGTAAGAAACGAAGTGAATAAATTGATACAATGATTATGTTTCTAATATTGTTATGGGTAATAAATAAATTATGAATCTAATTATGTGAATTATTAATGTTACCGATACTACCAGCAGCATTCCCAATTCCTTTGTCAGTATAAATAGCGTTGTGTCGACTCAGTGGTAATAATGGTATTGTACTGTGTCGATATTTTAAGAATGCTATTCTGCTTTGCCTATAAGGCAGACATGTGGCTTTCTCTTGTGACTTGTTCAATTCGGTTCTGAACATCATAGTGATCAGGTGAGAAAGGCGAGACCTGGGAGCGAAGAAAGGTGCAGCAGGTGAGAGTGTGAACTGGCCAAGTGGCGGGGTTATGAATAATATAAGGATATATTATGGTAAGTGCCTGATGGCTTAGTTAAGAATTGTGCAAGTTCATGAAGTATGGTCCATCTGATATGTTCAACCACAGAACACTGGAAGAGGTTTCTATGTTCTGTGTGTCCAACAGTGGCCGAAGAGCTCGGCCTCTCCTGATCTCGTTTCCTGGGGGCGTACGAGTTGCGTCAAGGGAGCCTGGGGGCGTACACTGTTGCGTCAAGGGCAGCCTGGGGGCGTACGAGTTGCGTCAAGGGCACGTGGTCTGGACCACATGAGGCATCTGGTGATGCAGGCGATGAAACCGCCTAGTTGTGTGAGAGAGATCAGGAGTGTCAGTTGCGAGGCATGGGCAGACTATAGGGGAGGTTGGAGGTCTGTGAGGGGGTGAGCCCCCGTGGTTGTGTTGATGAAGGGTTGTGTTGTTGAAGGCAGCTCTCGCGGTCCCCCTAACGGAAGGGACAGGTGTAATGCGTCCTAGATGCGTCTAGGTTTCCTGTCGTTACTGAGAATTTCTCGGCTTCCGTGCAGAGAGTAAAGCGGGCCGTATGACCCGCTCCATCGAGTATGGCTCTCAATACGTATAGATAAGACGATACTTCGTGAACAACCTATGTTACTCCAAAGTTATTAATCCGTTTTGTTCTTATGTCGTGTAACCTATTGTATGCATAACGTTTCATATAAACCGCCACGACAGGCCTAGTGAGAAATGCGGATTGGTCGACTTTACATACGAGTAGACCTTTGAATTTTTTCGCAAATGTATGCAGGTTGCCTCACGATGTTTTGCTTCATCGTAAGTGTCAGATAAATGTATACCTACCTACATGAAATTCGTAATCAGTCCCTAGTGGAATCGTAGCCTTTTTTTAGGGCGGGGGAACCGCCCTAAAAAAAGGCTGTTGTTGTAGGTGAAAATCTCTCCTGTGACGACTCCGACTTTATTATTTTTTTTTTTTATTGCAGAAAGTTGGCAAACAAGCAAACTGCCCACCTGATGGTAAGTGGTAACAGTCGCCTATAATACATGTAGCTCCTGTGAGATTCGCAGCAAAACTACAACCCCCACAAGAACCACAGTGTACGTTGCCAACTTGTGACACCAGATGTAAAGTCACAGTACCCAGTAATTTCACTGCCATATCTTACCCTTCAAACCGGAACACAGCAATGCAAGCACTGCTGCTTTGCGGCATAAATATATAAGACGGAGGTACCTAAGCAGACGACCCTAGTACAGAGTCTCCCTCCAGTAAAGTCTATGTCTAGTGTGCCGCAAAGCTCTTTACTTGGTCCGTTGGATAACTTATCTAACAATAGCACGGCAGTTTATTTTGTACTAAAATTGCTATGAATGATACATTAATGACAATAAACTCAAGAACTCAATTGCCGTTATGAACGCGACTGTATCGACAACAACTGTTGTTTAATACTGTCAAGAATAGAATGTCATCAACAAGTATGAAATCGTCGCTTTTTGGTGGTCATTCGGATTTAGTCGGATAACCATAAACTTAGCCCATATTTTGGTTTTTTGTTTATATCTACTTTATTAATAAATGTATGAAGCTGAAATTTTCATGACATATATTTTGGAACATGCACTAATTTTTTATTCATACCCATTTAACTTGGCTTTAATCAGTTTCGTGCATTTTGAGTGTAAAGTGACGTTATAACCAATTAAAGTTAAAGTTATATTATTTAAAAACGCGTATTCCCAGATTCATGAAACTTTTTATTTTTGATCGAAACAATAAGACCAATCAAATAACGTTTTCAGTGAGCTTCTATGTTTTCTCATTTAAGCGCTATATTTTTTTTTCGAGTTTTCTTCAATACGCGATTACTCCTAAACTGTAAATATTTTTGAAAAACAAATTGTCACAAATAGGCACAAATTAAAAGCTACTCATGTATCTTTATTCAATGGGTGCACATTCGATGGTTTTGGAGAAACAAGTTTCAGCAAAACGTTACCCCAGCAGGAAACGAAATATCTGTAAAACCCGATGGCCCACAAATTTCATTTTTGGCGCACATTTATGCACAAATATAAGCTATCCGCTCATATAAATTATTTATCTCTCAGATTATTCCTTTAAAATCTTCCTGCTGGAAAAACGTTACCCCAGCAGGATTCGTATTTCTCATTTTTTTCCAAAACGGAAACGCGCACAATTTTTTTATTTTGCGCACATTTATAGCAAATTACGCTCTAATTATTCATGAAACTTAATTTGGCCTAGGACACAATTTCCTGCTGGGGGAACGCACACACTTTGAGCACCTGGGTGGTATTACCCAGTTGATTAAATTCCACATTTTTATGTATTAAAATCACCCGGCGCCAAATCACTTGAGTGGGGATATCTTTGTATAAATACATAGATATCAAATAGAATAATTTCCTAAAAAGAGAGTGCCACACATAGATTTGGGACAAATTCTATATTTAGAATTAGTGCCTTCAATAGAAATGTATATAAACTATGGGTATAAGGTAAACAAAAGAAAATCAGTAAAAATATTTTTCAATTATACTTTTTTTATGTATGTGTGTCATAAATTCATCTAAAGGATCCTCACTTGTGTCCCCAAATGATTGCCTTCTTCCATATTCCTGAACTAGTTTCATATGTTCCTCCAAATTATCATTTTCATTAGCCTCAGAATCAAAGTATCTGTCTTCTTCATCTTGTGACAACTGTCTAAGGTCATCATATTGTTCATCATTGTCAATATCATTATAATCTATTTCTGTGTCTCTTCCTTCAATAAAACTACTAAACATCTCTTGAATAAATTCTTCTCGTAACAACTGTCTTTCACGTGCACATATAACTGCCTGTCTTCTTACCTCAGGCTTAAAACTAGGCCTGGTGTCAACTTTGTCAAAGCCTCCCCATGGCTTTTTAGGGTAATCCTCAATAAATTCACCCCATTGTTTGGTGTTGCTTAGTGGTGGTTGTGAACTTTCACTTGTCTCAGACAATTTTATAGAGTCAAGATCTTCTGCAAGCATTTGTTCATTTTTCATTTCTCTCATTTGATTACGATCAACGGTTTCCAAAATCAAATTAACAAATGTCAAATCTTCTCTATCAACTCCATCTCTGTCATTGATTTCATCATCTGTAAGGTACTGGCCAATCAATTGTTCATAAAGTAAAGGGTTACGGGACATCATTTGCTTTTCACTAAAATAATCCGTTTCATTCTGTAGCTTTTGCAAAGCTTTGTATCGTCTATTTCGGATTCTTTTGTGTTTGATTTCTTTTGAATGGTAAATTTTCAGTTGTTTTATACATTCCTCGAAATGTTTATCACAATTTCCAGTTGAAATTAATGTTTCAAAATAAATAATGTGATTGGGTGCCAAATATTTGCCATACTGTATCAAAAACTCTGTGGGAGATTTACTATAAAGATCACAAGCCATTTTAATCTTTTCACTGGTTTTAACATCATTTTCGTTCAAATGAGCATTCTTGAAGGATATCTTTGCTATCCTCACTAAGTAGTCCACTATATCAACAATAGGATCAATGTTGTTCTCATCATTTTCAATACAATCTGGGAGGTCAATTGTATTCATACCTAATAAGTAGGAATACTGTCTGTTTATTACATTGACGTATATAAACACGTCAATGGTTTATTGTAAAGTATTTAATTGTGAGTATTGTAAAGTAATAAGACAAAAAAAAATATGACCTGTCAGTAAAAGAATATACAAGGTACTTAATCAACGGAAGAAACCCATATAAAATTGTAAATCCGATTTCTTGTAGAAATGTACAAACGGCACAATTTGTTTGATTCTTATACAAAATGATGAAATTAGATTGAATGAAACCACAAGCTAATATGTGAACAAGATAATGAAATTAGCATGACAAATGAACGGTGTTTTGTTTTTCTTTCTATACCACAGACTAATAGAGATATTACCATAGATATAGAATGGAATAGATGGGCTATAAAAGCCGTCAAACATGAGGAAAAGAGATAAACTTATACACATTGCCAAAGGAAAGAAGAAGACGGCATCATTTTTTGTCTTTGTCACCGTATATAGGTGAAACTGGTGAAACTGGTAGTGGGGATTGTTTATCACCAGCGTCTGGTGCTAAACAAATACGTGGATGAAATTTGTTGTTTGACGTATAGCTCACTGTGCAATTATTTAACAGTTTAATTAGTGTAATTGTGAACTATTTGAACATTTAAATCATGGTGCACTGCTCCGCTTTAGGTTGTAATAGTGATAGTGCTAGAAAACAGGAAAATATAACCTTTACAGGTAAGACCTAAATTGTGTCAATATTAAGCGCCAAAACTATTTTTTAAATTATAAATACAAGTTATATTGCAATATTTTATCCTTCTACTATGGTTCTCAATCATATTATGGGATTAAACATGAATTTGCAAACTAATTATAAGGTTACTATTAACCCAATAAGTTAAGAATGTCGCCATTCAATATGGTCACGTATACAACCAACGCGTATAACATTTTGCCGAGTTATAATGATACCAGTTACGCTACGACTATTTTTCCTTGATTCGTAGGTAATTTGTTACGTTAAAGGGAACTCACATATTAATTTCTGTGTTACATTAATATTGACATATTTAAGTATAAAATTTTGAGCATTTTAGATAACAAAGGTAATTCTTTTGAAGTGAAACTTTCTATTTGCTTGTTTGTCAGTATTTAACTTTTTTTTTCGGAGATAATTACTCGAAACAGTTGGGTTAAAGCTACTGGTCGATTGAATTGGTAGCCAACCAAGCATACCCGAATGCAAACACGGTTAGCGCAGAGGTCGAGCGATCGCCTACTGCGCAACAGGTCGCGGGTTCGATTCCCGCACGGGACAGATGTTTTGTATGGCCTACAGAAATTTGTTCCGGTCTGGGCGTATGTGCATGTGATATTCTATGTTTGTAACTGCACCCACGACACAGGAGAAAATCCTAGTGTGGGGCGACGTTTTTAAAAAAAGAAAAAAAAAACATGGGTAGGTACCAAATTCTTTTCTACTATTTTGAAATGGCCAAAAATATTATTAATGGTTTGAACCATTAAGGTTTGATTTTGGACATTTCCTATTTATATAACAAGTCTGACCATTAGTACAGATACAGTTTACAAATTTCTTAATTATTATTTTTAATGTTGTAAAATTAGCACCTGATTTTATTTTTAACCTGTATACATATTGTTTCAGAACGCATCGGTGTTGGATTTCGGTTCAAATTTGAATACGCCCCGAAAGAGAAAAATGCGGCTTCAAATGCTGCGTTTGAAACAATCAGCGAGGTCATCAAGTAAAAAACTACGGGCAGTGCGTGAATCGCTTAGACGATTGGGAAAAAAAGTAGCCAAACTTGAAAATGTTAAGTGATTTGAAGTGTATTATTATTATTATTCTTATTGTTGGGGCTATGCAACTTCAATGAAGCTGTAGTCACTGCGACCTAAAAGATCTATTGTGACTCGCCGCCAAGTTACAGTATCTCTTTTAGCCTGGCCGCCACCAGGAAATCCAAGATGGCTCTGGCTTTAAGAGATTTCAGTTCCCCTGGGCTGATTAAGTGTCTTCCCAGGTGGATACTTCGTTTGTGACTTAGAGGTCCACAATCGCACAAGAGGTGTTGGGGTGTTTCACGCTCCTGTTCGCAAAATCTGCAAATATCATATTCACTTAATTTCATGTGAAATTGGTGTCTGTTTAGCTTGCAGTGACCAGTTAAGGCCCGAACAATCGCACCGGTGTTCGTCCTACTGAACTGTAAAATACTTAAAGCTTTGTGTTGTAATTTCTTGCTGGAACTCCATGGTATCTTGTTATTAAACTGACGATGATGTATCGAAACCGGTCGCAATAATTGAAGTATAATAAAGATTCAAGTGGAACTTGTGAAATTAGTGTTTTAATAACAAGATGAACTGTAAAAGTTCGGTAGTTCGTTTTTGCGAGTATCCTTCTATCAAGGTTTTAGCGTGTACTAATCCTGGTTGGTTTAGCCAGTATTTTTTTGATTCGCTTAGAAGGTTTTCCTTAAGGAGTTGCATGGCATGACGTTTCGAGATGCCACAGAAAGGTTCTGGACCTACCTGTTGACCCTCCGCTCCAGCCCTTGCAAGTTCATCGGCCTTTTCATTACCGACGACACCTGAATGTCCTAGTACCCATTTCAGAATAACTCTGTTCTGTTGTCTCAGGTCATTTAGTTTATTTACGCAGTCTGTCACCAGTTTCGAATATATAACATTCGATTGAATAGCGTTAAGAGCTGCTTGGCTATCTGAAAAGATATAAATGGTTTGGTTTTTCTAGTTTCGTTGGCGATTAGCTTCTACACATTCTATGATGGCGTACACCTCCGCCTGGAATATAGTAGCGTGCTGACCAAGATTAACGCTTTTGTTAAAGCTCGGTCCGACACCATATACCCCGCATCCTACATTTTGACCCATTTTGGAGCCGTCTGTGAACCAAACTAGGTTTCCAGCCTTACAGAGGTTATGATCTTCCGCCCACTCCTCTCTGCTTGGTAGTTCCACTGAGTAGTTTTTAGTAAAATTACAGAGTGGAAGCATGACATCTGTAGTCATAGCTAGTTGTTTTTGTTCAAGCACTGTTTGTCGCAGTGACCTCAATGCTTGAGAGTACCAGTTTACCTTCCCAGTGCTTTCTATTCTATAAATGCTAGCTTTCGCCTCCTTCACTATAAATAGATGAAGAGGCGGTAGGTTCAGCAGGGCATTAAGCGCAGCTCCTGGGGTTGTAGACATGGCGCCAGTTACCATAAGGCAAACTGTTCGTTGTAGACCGCCTAGCTTGTTGATAACTGTCACTTGCGTGACTTTTTTCCACCAAACCACGCAGGCATATGTTACCATAGGCCTGACGATCGCAGTGTACATCCACAGGGCGATTTTTGGGTTTATGCCCCATTTCGCTCCTGCCAAACGACAACATATTCCTAAAGCACTTTTTGCCTTTTGGATTACATTGTAAATGTGACTATTCCACGTCAATTTTTGGTCGATCGTAACGCCCAAATATTTGACTTCTGTGGAAAAAGGTATTTGAGTCCCCCTTAAAACAGGATTTACCAGCTTGTTTAGCTTGCGCTTTCTGGTAAAGGGAACTATCGTCGTTTTGTTTGTATTTACCGACAATTTGTTCTCAATGCACCATCTATCGATGATGTTAAGAGATTTTTGTAGTATAGATGAGACAGTGCTTTGGCAGGGACCAATGACGCATGCTACAACGTTATCTGCGTAGCTCTGAACATCTAAATCCTTTTCTGAGGCTTCAGTTAACAAGCGGTCAATAACAAGTGACCACAGTAGTGGCGATAGGACGCCTCCTTGTGGACACCCTCTTGTTGTTTTGAAGTCTTTTACGGTTCCGTGAAGACTTACACTGATAATTCTGTTAAGGAGCATCGATTCAATCCAACGGGTTGTTGTTTTATCAATCCCCTTGTCGCCCATTGCCTTGGAAAGGGTTTCAATGGTTACGTTATCGAAGGCTCCTTCTATGTCTAGGAAAGCACAGAGGGCTATTTGTTTATCTTCTAGAGCCCGTTCTATCTTGTCGGTTAGTTCGAGCAAGGCAGTTTCTGTAGATTTTCCTTTTAGATAAGCGTGCTGCTTTGCATGCAGAGGACGTTTTCTTAGTGGTCCGTCTCTAATGCACACGTCAATGCCCTTTTCCATACTTTTCAGTAGGAAGGAGGTGAGGCTTATGGGTCTAAAGGACTTTGGCTGCGCGTAGTCCTTTTTACCAGCCTTGGGAATAAATCGAACTTTTACCATAGTCCAATTTTCTGGTATATATCCCCAGGCATAACTAGCTCTGAAGATCTTTACCAGAACCGGAGTAAGGATATTCTTACCCTGTTGTAGCAGAGCAGGAAAGATATCATCCTCACCCGCGGATTTAAAAGGTTTGAATGAATCTATAGCCCATTTAACTTTGTTAGGTCTGATATTCATCGCTGCTCTTCTCCAGTCTTCATTACTAGGCCTGGAGAGGCAGTTGCGAGGAGCAGCCCTAATAGCGATGTTAGGCGCTAGTACTGATCCAGGGAAGTGCGTTGACGTCAATAGTTCTCTTCCGCTGTCTCAGTGAATGTTCCATCTGGTTTCTTTAGTAGTCCCAGTTGGTTGGTAGGCGATTTTGCTAGAACCTTATGGATTCGAGCTCCTTGAGGGAGTTCAGTAATCTCCTCGCAGAACTTTTTCCATGAAAGTCTTTTCGCCCTCCGTATTTCTTTATTGTAGGCAGTTAAGGCTTTAGAGTACGAGCTCCAGTCTTTGGTCAGCTTAGCCTTATTGAACAGCCTGCGTGCTTCATCTCTTAGTTTACTGAGTTTTGCGTTCCACCATGGTATTTTGTTGTTCCTCTTAGTTTTTAGAGGACAGCTCTCTTCATACGAGGCTGTTATGGCTTCAGTAACTTGATCCACAACATACTCCAGCGATTCAAGAGATCGTATGGTTTTAGGGATATCGCGGAGTCTGTCTTGGAGACTTCTCCTGTAATGGTAATGGTTTCGTACATGTTTGATGTGTTCAATACGAAAGTAATGTGTCGGTGATCGGACATTGAAACTTCGTTACTAACTTGCCAGTCGTTAATCGTCCTGGATAAATTGTTAGTAGCAAGAGTTAAATCAAGAACCTCCTGCCTTGATCTAGTTAAAAGGGTTGGCACGCAGCCCTTGTTAACTATTTGAAGACAGTTAGCTAGGATAAAGTCATATAATAACTCACCCCTTGCGTTGATACCTGAGCTGCCCCAGTTGATGTGATGCGCATTCGCGTCGCACCCAATCAGAAGTTCGGCGTTGTGTTCGTTTGCGTACTCGACCACTTTCGCCAATCCTTCGGATGGGTCGTTCTTCTCACCAGGCAGGTAAGCGGAGCAGACGATGAGGCGTCTATTACCGCTCTTGGTAGTGTAAGTTAATGATGCAAAATGAGCGGTTGGACATTTTAGATACTGTAGGAGAAACCAATAGAGATTTTCTGAAAATATTATTAAGTACATACATACAATGCAGCGAGAAATAAAATGTCACAAATGTGTGGAATCACTGATTGCCTCTGAACCATATATAATAGTCTACAGTCAAAGAGGTAGTTACCACGTGCGAAGTTGCTGAAAAAACATATCGTAGAAATAAACCTTTTGGAAATAAAATTACTATGCATTCCCTTTTGCACCAATGCTTAGAAAAATTGTTAAATCAATTTTTTTACTTAAGGGTTTACGCATAATCACTACCCGCTTTTGACGAAATGTATTTGTAAAAATATTTAAATACGCGAATTCATTGCTAATACGCTTTATTCGATGACAATAACGGAGTTATTGAAATCTAATTTTAGAAAATGTTTATTTAAAATTTCATATTTATACATTTTCTAAATCTTCACAAATATTTAATAAATGTATAAATATTGGTTTTAAATAAATTGCAGAGATAAAGAAAAAACAATGATATTGCCCGCTGTATTCTTAATCGAGCGTCGATCTTCGCAAGGTACCTAGCTGGCAAAAGCTGGAAGTGAGTGGTCGCGGATCGTACTCAGTGGCGAGCACTTGAAGAGGCCTATGTCCAGCAGTGGACGCGTGTGGGCTGATGATGATGATTTCTAATATTTTTTCTTATATTTGTAAAGATAGCTTAAATAATTAAGTAAAATGTTTTAAAACTAAATATACTCGAGTAAATCCGAAAAGTGTAGTTTTATTTAAAAGTGTAAATAACTTTAGACTGCGAAGGTTGAATGAAGAATACAATAAAAAAAATTCGCAACTTCCTCCCACTTTTATTTTTTGAGACATATTGTTGAGCGAAGGGCGCTCATTAAAATGTCTCAATAAAAATACATAGATCAACCAACCTTTTTACCACTATAAACATAAAGTAGGGTAAAACTTAAAGCAACACTGGTATACCCATCTACTTTAGGCAGGTATGACGTCATCTATGTCTGTCCCTCACGGGTATACGGTCATCCTATCTATTGCATCCTATATCTAAGGATATTACGTATTTCTATACCAAAAAATAACTTTTTTTAACATTTTTATTTTTACGGCTATATATCACCCATTTGACCAAAGGACACGTAGTATCTCTATTACCCTGTGAAAGGACATATGGACTAAGGCCGGCTCCATATTGTAAGAAATTTCTGACGCTCGCCGGAACTCCGCCGGAAGGCACTCGGTGCATACATTTTGTTGTAGACCCCGCATACTATCAGAATTCTGACGTGTCTGACGTCCGCTTCTGATGAGTCTCGGATGCCATCGATCGGACGACAGAAATTTTTCTGATCTAAAATTCGGAGGGCGCACTCTATACATTTTGTACTAGACCCCGCACACCCATCAGAAATTCCCATCAGATGTCGAGTCGAGCCCGACACGGACGCACGTCTGCACTTTGATACGGCAAGACCATGGCGGACATGAATAATTTTTCTTCGCACGAAAGTGCTAATCTAAACTTAGTGTCCATTTTTATAATTTTTTGGCATGTTCTTTCAAGAAGTTCATCAAACGGTCTGATCGACATTCGTTAGAATTTTAAAAAATTATCGGGGTGGTTTCTCATTTTCGCGTGTTTCATATAAAAATGGCTGTCTTGCAATCTTCTGCAATTAAGTGGATAAACCCAGTATCGACGTTTTATTTTCCTTTTTTTTCAACAAGTAGAACAATAACGCTAATAAAAGTAACTGATCTTCGTCCATTTTGTTTCTTGTTCTCTCTTTGTAGACCCAAGACTATTCCAACTATGCTGCCGGCCAGCCGCGAACTAAACTCAGACTCGCCGGAAAGAAGTTTCTGATAGGTGTGCGGTGTGGTGGTCGGCGGGCGTCGGAATTTTTCTGTTAGAAATTTCTTACAATATGCGGCCGGCCTAAAAGTGATAGACTGGTACTGGATTTTAGTCAGTGACGAAAGTAATATCATTAGAAAGCGTATGATAAGGGCTATGATCCAATGTATTTTAATTTTTTAATATTCCCTGTTTTTTTTAAACTTATATTTGAATATTGACGCAAAATAAAAGAAAACATCTTTGAAGTTCAATAAAATTATTCTAAGGTAACTTGTAAATCTAAATAATAATATGTATTAAATAATAATATATAAAAACAGGCGACACTTCATTGCTGACCACCCTGAATATAAGTATTTTAAAAAATGGGCTATCTTTAATTAGGCGAGGAGATTATGTTTAAGATTGCGTTCCGAAACAAAATTTCCTTTGTCGGACAAAGTTACCCGATTGAAAATCGGTTTAGGAAAAGTGAGACCTAGCGTCGCGGATAGCGTTATCTGTGGATTTTCTAACCTCTCTCTAATACAGTTACACTGAGTTACAGCCATGACAGAATAATTACCACCCCTGAATTTTATAGGATAAATAAATTGCTCTGACCGGGATCTAACTGACTCGGCAAAGTCGTTCCAAAACACCTATAAAAATCCTCGGATTTTGGAAGTGGGATTGAGTCAATTTCCTTTACTCCACGTTCATAACTGATTTTTGATAACCATATACGAACAAAGAATTTTTTTCTTGTTTGATAACCAGTTACGAAAATGGAATTAATTTGTCGTTTTCGTAACCATGGTTCATAACCAGCTACGAAAACGGAATTTTTTTTCTCTGTTCATAACCGGTTATTAATTAGGAATATATTTTTCCACCTTCGTAATCGAGTTCATAACCTGGAAATGTGAAGTTTTTAAACTTTTCATAACTACATAAAACGTTATAGTATACTTAGCGTAGCATTGATATCGAATAAATAGGTACCTACCTACTATATGATAAATACTTACAATGCAGCTGGCTGATAAGAATTTCCATCTATTTCAAAGTGACATTGAAATGTCATTTGCGAAAGTCTCAATTTAACTCCTATTATAATAATTTTTTGTTAAACGATATTCAATTTATGAATAGATGGTGCTGTTACAAAGAAGACATAAGAACCACCAATCACCTTCAAGGGTGGCATGCCAGACTAAACAAGTATGTGGGGCGGAAGAACCCAATTTATGGTATAATTTAAAAATATTTGTTACTTATTTTTTTTCATTTATTAAATGTCAAATTACAAAACAAATATCAAACATCAAGAGGTGTTACATTTTTTAGCCAATGAAACAAAGATCGGAATACGCAGCAAAAGTATTTAGCTATTTACAGAGCGAAACTAATCCGTCTTGGAACGCAACCTTAAAAGCTATGCTAGACGTTCAATATTTATCACGATATTTATCAAATTCCATTACAGTATTTATTGATGGATCTCAGACGACCCTACACGTTCAATACGGTGGGGCTAGCACGCAGGAGAATCGAAATCCGAATGGAGGAGTTTGTATGGCAATTTTATTAGTTATGCTACTCACCGCCGTGGCGCTAATTAAATTGTCATACAAACTCCTCGATTCGGATTTCGATTCGATTTTCGAGTCTCCTGCGTGCTACAGTCTGACACACGAAACATAAGCTTGGAAAAAAGCGGCAAATTCAAAAATTCTAGCTCTGGTAATACTATCTACAGAAGGTAAAATACATTTTGATACTTGAAATATTCTAATATTTTTTTATTTATGTAGTAATTTAGAATGTTAAATTTGTGAAAGGATTGTCTTTTTTTCTTTGAATATAGTAGGAAAAAAGGAGTTTATACTTTTTTAAAATTAAATATTAGGTAATGTTTAGTTTCAATGAACTTCCAACAATGAACCTTTTATAAGAAATCGCTGTATTTGGATTTCATGAATGTCAAAATTACATAATATCTGTAATATTTCGATAGAAATTAAGAAAAAAATGTTATGAAATGGTTTATTACAAAGTATCAAAATCACCATGTTGAACTAAACTACATAGGGACATTGTATCAGTGTTGCTACTTGAAAAAATGTCAGGTTCATGTTTCGTGTGTCAGACTCTAGCCCCACTGATCGCGTCAGTATCACAGAGTACATAATCACTGTCAATGGTGTCAATGAGGTCCCGTAATGGTATGACTTTTCATAATATAATATTTTGAATTACAACAAAATAATTATTATGTGTTGAAACAAAATACACAGCGTCGATATGAAGATGCATTTGTGAACTAACCTATTCTCGTCGCTAAGTTGGTACTTAACCTGTATGCCACCGGAAGAGGGCGCCACTTTCTTCGTCAAAGTTTGCAACCGGTTGGCCCTCTTGTCAATTTGACAGCCAAATAGCGTCTTCACCAGGAAGATATTTTTGCGACGCTGTGTATTTTGTTTCAACACAATAATTATTTTGTTGTAATTCAAAATATTATATTATGTGTTTCCGAAAAATACACAGCGTCGATATGAAGACTCGTTTGATATCTGCTAGTGGCAAACACAAAACGCTATGTGAAATATGATTATTTATTTTATAATACCAAAACAGAAGAGTTTACTCTCATAAGATTAAATTACTATCTTAAAGTTTCAACTAAATAGGAACTTTAGAATCTGTTAAACAATCCAACAATAACATTCTTAGGATATTATTTAAGAACTTATCTAAAATAATTAAGTAATCAAAAATCATCACAAAATTCACAACACAAAATTAGCAATGAAATTATTCTGATATTGAAAATTATTAAATAACAATTCAGACCCAGTACATACTCGTTGAATGTCTTTGCAGTAAAATTTTTTAAAAGTGTTTTCACTCTTCCAATTTCCCCTAGCTAAAATATCATCCACACGATGATTTTCAATCCAGCTTGCTGAAGCAATCGCAGATCTAAAAGAGCCTGGCGATGCAGAAAGTCCAGCCTCTTTGAGAACTGAACGGACCCAGCCAGCAATCATTGTTCTGGAAGCTGGGCGTGGAATCCCTGTAATAGATATAAATAGAAGATCTAGGTTTCGGAAGAGGCTATTAGTTTTTTGACCCATGTTACAGGACAGACATGCTCATTAGGATGCTTAAGTAGAAGCCAGCCTGACTGGCGATGTGATGCTGAGTCAGTTTTAGACCCAAATAAAGGCCAAAGTATCACTTTATCATTAGATACACTTATATGAGAGTCTGATATTTTCAATAAGGTGAGGTCATGCACCCTTCTGCCTGATGCCAAGAGAAGAATGGCGGCAGTTCTTCTTTGATATCTCAAATAAGGTGTGGTTCTGACATAGTTGAGATAGCCACGCAAACACAATCTGTGGGTCCCATGTGGGAAGCCTTATCTTTTCAGGTTGAGCTGTAGCTATAGCTTTAAGCATTTGTTTTAAAAGTAGATGTTCATTGGAGATGTCTTGCTTTATTTTACAAAATGTAAGTATGGCGGATTTATGTACCAAAATTGTACTATATGATAATTTTACTTGTAAATGTAAATATGCTAAATATCTTGAAATTTGTTGTAATTCAGGATTATGGCCGGCATCTCCATTATCATCACACCATTTGAGCCATCTTTTGATGGCTGGATAATAAGTGCACATGGTAGAATTACGCCAGGAACAACTTAGTAATTGTTTCTCTGGTTCTGACCAATCACGGATTTGCTCTCCCCACCTCCAACTAACCAAGCCTGAAGGAGCAGTTGGTGGACTTGTGCTGGGGGGCGACCTGTAGCTGTGTCGATCAGACTCTCCGAGAGTCTCTCGATTCTCACAGGTGGCTCTAGAGCCCTTGATTTCAGATCTGTTAGCCAGAAGGTCTTCTCCCAGAAAGGAGCTATTATTATATATCGGCCCTATGCTCGGTTGAGATGCGCTAAAACTCTGGGAATGAGATTGGGTGGTGGAAATATCCAGCCTAGGTGGTAGTCCCAATCCTGGCTGAAGGCATTGCAATAAAGAGCTGATTGATCTTTGGAGTCTAGCGAAACGTATCTGCTGACCACGTTTGTTTCTCCTGATGCGAATAAGTCGACATCTGGAGTGCCCCAACGATGAAATATTTGGTTTGTTGCAACGGGTAACAGATGCCATTCGGATAGTAGCCGTCCCCTTGAGAGGTGATCGGCTGTGCAGTTGTATCTCCCCGGGAGATAGTGGGCTGACAGAAGAATGTTTAGTCTCTCTGTCAACCTCAACAACTTGCATGTCAGATCGAGTAGAATCAGGGAATGAGTTCCCCCCTCGTTCCGTATGTATGAGACCAATGTCTGGTTGTCGGATTGAAGCAGAATATGAGCCCCTTGTAGGTGATGACATTGATTCTGAATCGACGCAAATACTGCGAACAGCTCTTTCCAATTCGAGTGCTTCTTCTTCTGTTCTTCCGACCAAACCCCTGACATCATTGTCTCGTTCAGTTGGGAGCCCCAACCCGCTTCCGCAGCGTCTGTTGTCAGAAAGTGTGAGTAAGGACGTTGGTGTAGAGCGTCCTGGCAATGAACTGCTTGGTTCCACCACTTTAGGTCGCTTAGAACTTGTGAAGGTACAGGTCGGTACAGAGATTGTCTTTGTTTCAACCTCTTTAGAAAAATCTGGAGGTGACGGCAACGAAGTCGACCTCCAGCTATGGGAAAAGTGGCGAAATTTAGTTGACCTAGAATTTTTTCTACTTGTTTTAGATTGCATTCTTTTTCTGAAATTATTTTGTTGATGGAACATATTATTTTCTTCCTTTTTTCTATCAGTAGAGATACTGAATTTATGTTGGTGTTCCATGTTATACCTAGATATTCCAGTTGTTGGGTTGGGTTCAATATTGACTTGGGGAAATTGACTTGCCATCCGAGGGATTCCAAAAGGTTCAAGACTTCCGCAGTCTGTGATACCAATTTGGACCGTTCTTGATGTACCGGAAGAAAATCGTCCAGGTACACCAGAACATGACAACCCAGATTTCGATGGATCTCCGCAACCCAATTTGTTAAAGCTGCAAATGTTTGGGGTGCCGACGCTAGGCCAAATGGTAGGGAAGACATTTGTAACATTTTGCCCTGATAGATCATTCGTAAATAACAACGATGAGCCTCTGCTATTGGCACGTGAAAGTAAGCATTGTAAAGATCTATCTTGACCATCCAGTCCTGAGGCTGGAGAAATGTTTTCTGTGAACGTACCTGTTCAGTCCCCTGAGGTCGAATATGGGGCGGAGGCCACCACTGCTTTGGGAATTACAAACATCTTCAACAGAAAACTCGGAGTCTCTTCCTTGGGGTACTCCAGTACATTTGGGTCTTGTAAGGTTTTTATTATTTTTGTCATTTCCGGTGTCACTTTGGAACTGTATACTCTTTTCAGAGATGTAGTGGGGTAATTCAGTGGAGGTTTTAAATTGAAAGGAATCCGCGTCCCTGATATTATTTTCAAAATAAAATTGTTTGCTCCTAATGCTTTCCACGCTGGAAGAAAGTTTTGCAAACAACCCCCCCTGAATACTTTTTGTCGATAGTCATTTTTTATCTATTGCATCTTTGCCACGAAAGGAATTATTAGTATTTGGTTTAAAGTCTTTCTTCAGCTTTTTAAAATTTGATTTTTCTTTTGCAGGACGATAACTCACATTCCGTTTGTTCTGAGTGGGGTAAGAAGTAGATGTCGAAGCCACTGGTTCATAAGATCGCTTTCGAGGAAGTGGTTTATTCAAATATGATGGAATATTTAACCAGCTTGCTGTGCCACCTAGAGATTGGATAATGGGCATCAATGTGCTCTGATTAAATAAGTTTTCAACACTTGGTGGAACTCTCCATATCGTATGCTGTACATTTTTATTTTGTATTTCATTTATAATACGTTCTCGTCTCACTTCTATACATTCAGCCCTTTTACCACATACGACTTGTAACAAACATTCCATGTTTTTAAAATTTTGAGAAGTTGGACCAAACAAACTTAAAATCTTTTCACAAAGAAAGCTTGGGCTTAACTCAGATGGAAAATTATTTGCCCAATTGACAATTTCCTGTAAGTTGTTCCTAACTATTTCCTTCTGTTCCAGTAAGCCATTTGTCAACCCCGCCATTACCCTTTCAGTTGATAACAAATAGTCCTTTCCCTTATTTAAGTGACACAACTCATCATTCAGTTTTAATTCAGAGAATCCTGGTTTTGCTATGAGGGATTGCAATACTTTTGAATATTTAACATCCTTCCAGCTCTCTGTATTGAAATGTTGTAATTTCATCAGCTCTGCGACCCGATGCTCAGGTGCTGTTTTTATGATCTTAGAGTCTGTAATTGTCTGAACATCTCCAAATTCAAGTTACCCTGATGCGGGGTTAATCAAATATTCAGTTGAAGGGGCTACCACATTTGCAGAAGTAGGTGTATTATTAACTAAGTTCTGTACGTAATTTGTAAGCGTACTTACGTGAGCAATTAGTGCGTCAACACGCGGATCAGGTTGATCGTGTTGTTTTATTTTCGCTCTTTTATTTGGAGGATGAGATGATAGGGTTTCTGAATCATCCGAGTCGGAACTTTGGCTGGCTTCGTCGGATGAAGAAGTTCTTTTCTGTTTACGAGAAACGAAGCGTTTCTCTTCCGGTATATTTAATTCTTTTTCAACAGGGTTTTGTTGATTGGGATCGCAATTTTCTTTTTCTGCACTCATACTCACTAAAATTTAGTAGTTTGCACAAAATAAATTTTATTTTGCACTGTTTTTTACTCAAAAAAACAAGTTTATTTACAATTTTCCTCAACTACGCAGTAAGTCACAAAACGCTATGATTGGCTGTCAAATTGACAAGAGGGCCAACCTTCCGGTTGCAAACTTTGACAAAGAAAGTGGCGCCCTCTTGCGGTGGCATACAGGTTAAGTACCTACTTAGTGACGAGAATAGGTAAGATCACAAATGCATTTTCATATCCACGCTGTGTAGTTTTCGGAAACACATAATACAACATACATAGTAACACTCCTTATTGTATCACAATACATATGTTTTTTAAATCACCAAAATCGGTCCATCCGATGTAAAGTTATAAACCAATTTGCATCAACTGATTTTATTAAATCCGCCGCTGCCTACGGACAGGCTGTGACGTCAGTCGACATTATCCGCCGCTGCCGCGCGCCGCACTATGGGATGAAAGCGTGAGTTGCGTTTCAAAAATCTGCAACTTTTTTTTTACTACACCACATTTTTTCTACTACACCTACGGATACAAAATTTTGCATACAGGATTTCCAATATAGAAGCTATGAAATGATACTAGAATCTTTATATATTTAATTTATTGTTACACATAAAACCATACAAAATAAAAAATCGCTACTTTTCCCTACAAAATTACTATTTCCGTTTCATTGTTTGCTTATTACGAGAATATGAAGGTGATTATAACGGAAATAATGATATAATATTGTTATTATATCACTAAATGACGTGATAGTTGACTAAAATACACTATAAGAGCATGGACCTACAAGAATCTTTTATTCAGGTCTGTCTATTCAGGAGACATGTTTCCCTTTAAAATGTATAAAGTTATATATAATATTACCTCAAAGTTTATCGTTGTTTGTATTCACTTTGCCCCGATGAACCAACACATCCCCATTTGCTAAACCTGAGACGTATTTGAGAAGGTCTGTAAACACCTTTTATCATCAAAACACGGCCAATAGTATGATCCAGCAAATCTTGTAGCTTTACTTTAGCACTTGTGTCTGTTACCTCAATACTCGAAGCAGGCAGATAGTACGTTTTTTTTTGCGTCAGATACTCGATATGGTATAATAATGATGGAAACATGACTGAGTTCTTTTCTATAAATTTTAAATCTTAAAAATGTGTACTAGCTTTTGACATCCAAATCTTAAAAATGTGTACTAGCTTTTGACAGAACCAAATCCCCGTAGAGGGCCAAAGCTTCATCTGCAGAGAAACTTTTCATATTGATGGTTTCATGAAATATTTTTTTTTCATCACCTTTTTCTCGTTTGTATTAGAGCTTCGCATTATGGCCTTCGTCTCTCAATTCTTGCACATATGCGTTATTCGAACCTAATGCACCGTTCAGCCATGTTGAATTTTTAGTTACAAAACGTTCGGCTTGTTTTGTTAATGCGATCTTGAAATTTCGACAACAGTTGTTTTTGTATCCTTTACCCAACTAACATAATAGATTATGGTGTTTTTTAAATTTCCTTTATGTATTTCCCTGGTCGAAGGTTGCCTGGAAGAGATTGCTTATTAGCAATAGCTTTCCGCTCATAGCTTCGCCCGCGTTATTTTTGTTTTCCCGTGGGAATTTTATATTTTCCCGTAGGAATATCACCCTATGCCCTTCCCCTGGTCTCGAACTATCCCTATACCAACTTACATCAAAATCGGTTCAGTACTTTCGAAGCCTATTCAATACAAACTAACCAACAATCAAATCTTTTTCCTCTTTATAATATTACTAGCTTTCCGCTCGCGACTTCGTCCGCGTTATTTTTGTTTTCCCGTAGGAAAGTTACCCTATGTCATTCCCCTGGTCTTGAACTATCCCTATACCATTTTTCATCAAAATCGGTTCAGTAGTTTCGATGCCTATTCAATACAAACAAACAAACACTCAAATCTTTTTCCTCTTTATAATATTACTAGCTTTCCGCTCGCGACTTCGTCCGCGTTATTTTTGTTTTCCCGTAGCAAAATTACCCTATGTCATTCCCCTGGTCTCGAACTATCCCTATACCATTTTTCATCAAAATCGGTTCAGTAGTTTCGAAGCCTATTCAATACAAACAAACAAACAAACAATCAAATCTTTTCTCTTTATAATATTAGTATAGATTAGTATTAGTATAGATAAGGCCGCTTGTGCTGAACATCTGTGACGTTTTTGAAAAAAATCTGTTTCTATATCTTTGTGTGCAATAAATCGTTTATTATTATTATTATTATTATTTTAAGTAAGGTTGAATGTTTTCTTGTTTATTGCTCTAATCAATGAAAAAAAACAAAACTCTCTCTCTCTTTGTGGCAGGCAGGGAGACTTGTAGCCTACCTACAGTAAACGAGTAGAGAGAGACTAACCGTTGTATGAGTCCATGCAATATTAGACTGTATAATGATAATATAGTGAATCGATTTGTGTTCTGACGTTATTCTGGCTTTAACAGTGCAGAATGTGTTATCTATGTTTAAAACATTCAAATAGATATTTTTTTAATGTAGGTAGGTATAGGTTGGTATTCTGAGCACAAAATGAGTAGGTAGGTCTATTTCGTAAGATGTACGAACGAATGAACACAGGGCTGTCTTCAGGATCGCAACGTGACAGTTTTGGGCCGTCTGGATCATTCATAGTATGGTGGTGATGTTATGATTGAAACACACAATGAGGGTGCAGCGTGGCGGGGAATATATTCTTTATTTACACTATGAGCGTGTGCTCCCTTTTGATTTTCTCTTTTAAAACACACATTTTTTATTATTCCTATCCTATCCGTACCCGCGGCCGTACCGCCTAACTCAAAGCGAACACTTACAATTACAATAGTTTTAATGTCACAGGTGACATTTAAACTGTTGTTCTAATGTCACGAAAGTGATAGCGAGTGATCGCTATGAGTTAAGGCAGTCCAGGGGGGCTGGACTGCTGAGATGATTTTGAGTGTAACATTATGACCTGGGGCCTTATTCTGCTAGCGTTAATGCATTTGTGGCGTATCAATAATGCTTCAATAGCATCGCTTTTTGAGACAGTTATTGTTGGTTAACCGAATACTAACTAAAACATTTGTAACTATTGACTTATCAAGAAATTGTAGTACAAATAAATTTGTAGCAGAAAATGCGCATAAAAGCGACAAAAGCAGTTTTATTGAAACGCTATCACAACGCGACAACGACGTTGAGATTAGCGGAATTAGGCCCCTGGTCGTTAGTTTTTGATTTGTTTACTGAAAATTTACTGAACGTTTACATAATCTTGACGGTCAAATAGCCTCCACATTTGTTTTTTTCCAACCGCTGCATCGCCACAAAATAGCATTATTCTTGTATTGTTTCTTTTTGTGATATTTATACCCTTTGTGCAGAAGAACAATACCTTTTTGGTCAATAATTTTAAAATTATCGTCGTTGTCACTGGCAGACATATTTCGTATGAGCGATTTATAATAATTATATTATAATAATATGTTATCAGCAGCTGAATTAATAAATTAATTGCATTTATTTGTTATCAGCAGCTGAATTAATAAATTAATTGCAGTTTGAGGAAAACTACTTTGTTTTCTTCTTCAACAAAAACTGGTAATTCTAATGTCGGCATTTTTTCCTTATATTTAATTCAATTTTTAGGATCTTTGGCTAATTTTTGCCTTCAATTCAAATAAAGAGTAATTTTCAACCATCGAATTAGCGAACCAAAACAAAATGTCAACTCGACAATGACATTTGACTCACGGTGCTGACGAATTCGGCCTGAGCACTGTAAACGTTATTTTTGACGCAATCAATGACGTCATCACATCCAACGTGAACGCTGTTGTCGCGAAACGGGCCGCCTGTTAGCGCGCTCACAGTGCTGATGGTCACTATAATCGCGAAACAGAACACGGCCAAAGTAGTCTGTGCAGTCTTTTGGCCTCCAAAGACTGTCTTTGATTAACTCTCTTTTAGACATTTATAAAAATCATGCTGCAATCCCGCGCTCCGTTTAAAATTTACTATGCAATTCAGACTGTTTCAAGCCAATTTATAATTTTATTGTAACCACTATTGGTGACATTTAATCACAGAACAATTCTGAAAAGCTAATATGAAGCTGGGTTTAAGGTTGTTGAGCTCTTGGTTAAGGTTCTAGAGTCTGACACACGAAACATGAACCTGACATTTTTTCAAGTAGCAACACTGATACAATGTCCTCATGTAGTTTAGTTCAACAGGGTGATTTTGATACTTTGTAATAAACAATTTCATAATATTTTTTTCTTAATTTCTGTCGAAATATTACAGATCTTAAGTAATTTTAACATTCATGAAATCCAAATACAGCGATTTCTTATAAAAGGTTCATTGTTGGAAGTTCATTGAAACTAAACATTACCTAATATTTAATTTAAAAAAGTATAAACTCCTTTTTTTCCTACTATATTCAAGGAAAAAAAGGCAATCCTTTCACAGATTTAACATTCTAAATTAATACATAAATAAAAAAATATTAGAATATTTCAAGTATCAAAATGTATTTTACCTTCTATGTACAGTATTACCAGATTTAGAATTTTTGAATTTGCCGCTTTTTTCCAAGCTCATGTTTCGTGTGTCAGACTCTATTGCTGTTTTATTTTTTGTACAAAGTTTCGTAGAATATGGTTTCGTGTTGTTTAGTTTGTTTGTATATTTATTGGTTGTTTTATTTTTTGTTGTCTTCTTATGTCTGTTCTTTTTGTTTTGCAAAGTTCCGTGTCTTTCAGTTTGCTTTTGTTCTATTTTGTTTCGCGTTAATTTGAATTTTACTGAAGACTAGGCCTTTCCTAAAAGGAAGAACTAAACAAAAAAAAAATACGTAGTATCTCTAGTCTGTGATTATAAAATTATTTGTAAATAAAACAAAGTAAATTATTTGAGATATTTCGCTAGGTAATTCAGATTTCAGTTTAGAAGTAATAGACCTAGTACTATTTTTAAAACATTGACAGTTCCTGAAATTAATAAAACATATTTATTTAAGCAAGTACTATGTCGGCTTAGAAATAATAAAACAGCATACCATAATCATGAATTCTATGTTTAAAATAAACTGGAAATGGGAGGATATGTGCGGCCCGGGAGGACTTCAGCCTTGGAATGATATCACAAAGGATTTTGGAGTGTGTTTTCAGAAATTGTTTCTACAAATACCTGTATATTTTGTGATTGCTATAGTTTCCGGCTACTATGTTGGGTATCGTAATAACTGGGTGGTGCGAGAAAAATTACAAGAAAGAGCTATAATTTTAAGAAGTTTTGTAGTGTTGGCTCTTCTATTCATACCTATGATTCAACTATACTTCTTCATTACTCAGGGAAGTGATGTGCTGTATCCAATAAATTATTTTACATCTGGTGCTGCTTGCCTATCGTGGTTAGTGCATTTTGCATATGTACTGGCATTGAAACATCGCCTTGGATCTAGTTCAAGAGGACCCACTATACAATTGGTTTTATGGAGCATAATGTTCATACTCAACATTATTATTCTTCGAAGTAGTGTTATTATGCAGGATGACACTCAATATATAATTGCTTCTCTATGCTGTCATGTACTTTACTTGCTTACATTAATACCATCAAGTGACTCAAGACGTACATTTTATTCACCATGCTTAGTTGGTTCCCAACACACACATGTAAGAAATATTTTATACTTTGATACCTACTTAAAATATTGTTATCAGTCTTGTCAAATATTGTTATAAGTATAGATGGCAAAATTTTCTGTATTCATGTTTCTTTCCAGAGTGAATATACTCCACTTCTTCCACACATTGACGAAGGAATATTAGGAACTGCTTTGCAAGGTGAAGGGTTTTTCTCCAAACTTACTTTCTCATGGATAAATCCTTTATTCAGCAAAGGTGAATTTGATTTTACTATTTCAAAACTTTACTTGACTTACATTAACAGAATAAAAATAACTATCATTAAAAGTAAATAATTATTATAATGCAGCAACATTAATTTGTTCCACTAATATTAATAACATCATATAATGTCATGCATCAATTGTGAATTGATGGTAAAATTGCTATTGCATAAATCTCTTATTCAGCAAAGAGGAATATGATTTACTAATAATTTTTACACATCAAATTTTGAATACTGATTGCACACCAGATTTATTTCAACTCAAAGCATAAACAACTTTTGACAAAATGCATTGCAGATAACTACTTTATTTACCAACACTTACTTTACATGTAGAAATCTTTCTTAAAAAGGAGGTAGAGGTAGCTAGAGTAGTACTATATATATACTTTTTACAAGCTTTTATTTAACTTGCAATGTATGTATGTTCGGGTGGAATCTTGCAACTCAATTTTGAAGCAGATATCTTTAACCGATTGAGCTGAAATTTTGTATACACATTCAGTTTGGATGACAATGCATGGTTGACTGTGTGACGTCATTTTAAATCCAAGATGGTGGCATACCCAAGATGGCGGATCAATTATTTTTAATGCACCCCTACAATATGGGTATCAAATAAAAGGTCTTGCTAAGAGTAACTCGAAAAATAATGTGACGTCACTATTTATCCAATATGGAGGACTTCTAAAGCTTGAAAATCAATTTTAAAGTATATATCTTTAACATTGAGCTGAAATTTTGTATACAGACAGTTTGGATGAAAATGCACGGTTAACTGTGTGACGTCATACTAAATCCAAGATGGCTGCATACCCAAGATGGCGGACCAATTATTTTTAATACACTCCTACAATATGGGTATCAAATAAAAGGTCTTGCTAAGAATATCTTGAAAAATTAAGTGATGTCACTATTAATCCAATATGTCGTACTTCTAAAGCTAAAAATCAATTTTGAAGTAGATATCTTAAACAGATTAAGCTGAAATTCTGTATAGACGTTCCGGCAAAGGACCTTGCAACAATGATGCGTTGAATGAGATGAACAGACTGAGAAACGTGTCCAGTGATAACTAAAAAGTAAAAATAAATTAAATGTAAAAAAACGTTTTGAAAAACAAGCTTTTATTTAAATGCGCCAAAAAAGAATTAATAAACTTTTACACTAAAACTTTTACTTATAACGTCATTTCACATTTGACACAATTTATATGACATAAAAGCTTGTCGCGAGATTTACTTTTGTAGATAAACAAGTAAATTAAATAATTTGATGTGAATAATTTTATACGTTACAATTTTCAAAGTAAATACGAGTAGGTACTTAAAAGTACTCTTTTAAGTACTTTTAAGTTACTACACACAAGTAAATCTCGCGACAAGCTTTTGTCATATAAATTGTGTCAAAAGTGAAATGACGTTATAAGTAAAAGTTTTAGTGTAAAAGTTTATTAATTCTTTTTAGCGCATTTAAATAAAAGCTTGTTTTTAAAAACGTTTTTAAAATCTAAATCTAAACTCTAAATAACTTCAGTGAATTGACCAAAATGGCTAGGTTAGGTTAGTGCTGGTAACCACATCACAAGAACCTAATTCTACCTATTTCACTTCGTTAGGGCTAATAGTTATTTTTAATAACAAAATATTCAACTACATTCCACATTTTGTAAAATCACAGAAAACCTGAAATTTCTTTTAGGTTTACTGTGGGCTATTTATTATTAAGGCGGGGTCCCACGGCGCGTGTTATTACAGGATCGCGCCATGCCTGTGGATGTGGATGCCTGTGCGTCTGATTGCGTCTCGCGCCGAGCCGTTCCCACGGCGTGTGTCGGCCTGTACCGGCCTGTCGTTATCGCCAGTCCAACACGTTAAGTGATACGGAGCGCATGGCTGCGGTTTGTGTACGAGCGCACGCCGCCGTAGGTGAAATGAATGAGTTAGAACCGACGCAGACGCGCCTGTACAGGACGCAGACGCGCCTGTACAGGCCGCGACAGGCCGCGACAGGCCACCACAGGCATCAACGCGCCGCGCCGCGCCTTTGAACTTACGAACTCCCGACGGATCGGGCTAGCGCCTACAGGCCACCACAAGCCTCATCAGATGTGACGGTTCCCACGGCCTGTTGGTCTGGCTTGGCGCGATCTGGCCTGTGAGAAAGCACGCCGTGGGACCCCGGCTTTAGATAGTCATGCATTCATAAAAAGGTCCACTTTTAAATAAATAGCAATGCGACATGAACTTGAATTGTTGCTAAAATAAATATTTTGGTGTGCAGTCAGTATTTTTGATCAGCATTGGGCTTTTGGCAGCATATTATAAAACTGAAGAGTTTGTTTGTTTATTTAGTTGAATGCACTAATCTCAGAAACTACTGATTCAAATTGAAATTTTTTTTGTGTTGGATAGTCCTTTTATCGAGAACTATACAAACCTGTCTGCTCAGCATGGTGTAGTAGAATAATTTCTCCTCATCTAAGGCTCATTCCAAGCAATGGCATATATATGTATACTAGGTCCTTTAGTTGAAGTGATGGTGGTAAAGATAAAATTAATCTTTTATAGTCAATATTTTTTAAGGTCTAGAAAATAAGTTAAATGATCCAGAAGAATTATTTGATATACCTGGAAAATACAGATGTTCATATGTGGGAGCAAGAATGGACAGAGCCCTTGTGGGAAATGTAGACCACTATCAGCAATATGCAGAGGTCCCTCACGAACCTTTTATAGCATCAGGTAATTTCACTTCCAATTTAAATTTTTATACATATTCAGGAGCAGGAAAAGGTGCATCTTTCTTGAAAGCTTTAGTAAATACCATAAGCCCAAAAGGCATAATCAATGCTATTTTTACTATATTTAATTTGCTAAGTAGAAAGAAAATTAAATATGGTAAGTTTTTAAACATAAATAAAACGGGCCAAGCGCGAGTCTGACTCGCCCATGAAGGGTTCCGTAGGATTTATGACGTATTAAAAAAACTACTTACTAGATCTCGTTCAAACCAATTTTCGGTGGAAGTTTGCATGGTAATGTACATCATATATTTTTTTAGTTTTATCATTCTCTTAGAAGTTACAGGGGGGGGACACACATTTTACCACTTTGGACGTGTCTCTCGCGCGAACTATTCAGTTTAGAAAAAAATGATATTAGAAACCTCAATATGATTTTTGAAGACCTATCCATAGATACCCCACACGTATGGGTTTGATGAAAAAAAATTTTTGAGTTTCAGTTCTATGTATGGGGAACCCCCAAAATGTATTGCTTTTTTCTATTTTTGTGTGAAAATCTTAATGCGGCTCACAGAATACATCTACTTACCAAGTTTCAACAGTGTAGTTCTTATAGTTTCGGAGAAAAGTGACTGTGACATACGGACGGACAGACAGACATGACGAATCTATAAGGGTTCCGTTTTTTGCCATTTGGCTACGGAACCCTAAAAAATGAAGAGTTGTGAATATTATGATATAAGATGTTTGATTACTTAAATATGTTTTTATCTATGAATTTGTTTGAGTAGGCACGGGTATAACAATTATTTATTTTTTATCAAATAAACTTAATCTTCTTGAGTTTTACAAAATGTATGCTTTAGGCGCATAACACATTGCACCGGACACCGCTGCGGTGTACGGAGGGACGAAAACCGCATGCGGCTGCGGCGGCACGGAACCGTGCCACCGTACGGTTTGCTCCGTATCACCGTCCGGAGCTGCGGTGCACGACGCCCCGCATCGCCGCATTATCTATGTCGAGATCTATTACGCGTATGCACGTCCTTTCTACGCAAAAATCCGTACGATACTGCGGCTCAGTGTGGCATACCTCGCGGACCGCACCGCATCACCGTCCGGGAGTGCGGTGCCGTCGCGCGCGCCGCACAACCGCACGGGCATGCGGTGTGAGTGTGTTATACCCTGCGGTTTTTGTATACAAATTAAGATTCTTCAGTCAAAATTAAAAACCGCAGCGCCGCACACCGGAGCGGTATCCGGTGCAATGTGTTATGCGCCTTATTGTGGTTTATTTTATATCTATTGACTTGATGATGTTATGATCCCATGAGCTTGATGATGTCCTTTGGCGGCAGGCCCTATAGTCTTCCGGTTTTGGGTAACCAATTCCCGACAGCCTTAACCTCCTGCCCGCTAGAGCGTCGCAATGGCATAGTATATGCTCCATGCTTTCTTCCATTTCCATGCAGGCCCTGCAGATTTCGGAATCGGCAAGTCCCATCCTAGTTAGCATTTTCTCAGTGCCAAAATGTCCAGTCAGAGCACTGAGTATTAAACGAGTCTGGGATCTGTTGTGTTTCATCCCTTTTTGGTTGGCCCATTCATCCGGGTGCCTCCTTAGCGATTGAGCTTTTAGGCTTGTGCTGAATGTTTTAGCAGTGATTCCGACAAATGGTTCAGGTCCCACCAATTGTGTTTCCGATCCCCTCCTTGCCAGACTGTCAACCGATTCGTTTCCATCGAAACCCATGTGACCTGGTATCCAAACTAGACGTACCGTGTTTACCTTACCCAGTTTATTTCACACTTCAATCATATTATGCACTAGTTTGGATTCCACCTTATATGACAGAAGCGCTTTAAGAGTCGCTTGGCGCAGATATGCGTCTGGACAGGAACAGTCTGCGGCTGGTGACGGGAACCATCACTGGACACTGCTCACTAAACAAACACTTCCACACCATAGGCATAACAGATAGCCCTCTATGCAGAGCATGCTTAGGGGCCGAGGAAACGGTGTCACATGTGCTCCTTGAGTGCACAGGTGTCACCGAAATACGGAAAAACACCCTTGGATCTCCCAATTCTGTTACAGAATCTCTGGACAGACTCGGAGATCTCATACGCTTCTGGAGGGAGGTGGGCTGGCTGGAGTGACGGCCGCCCTCACGTACAATGGTCCACCTTAAGGATTAAGTGCGGAAATCGACCCCGATAACGACATAGAACATAGAAGAGTCGCTTGGCTGTCACTGAGAGTGTAGATGTTCAGGCCTTTGCGACCTCTGGCTAGATTCTCCTGCGCACGGGCAAGAATGGCGTACGTTTCAGCTTGAAACACAGTCGCCAATTTGCCCATGCTGATCGATATTTCAGTTTTATTGCAGAATATCCCTGCTCCCGTACCAGATTTCATTTTCGATCCATCTGTGTACCATATCATGCTTATGTACCATATCATAATTTAGGTGTGTTCAGATGACGAAATAATAAGTGATACTAATTTTGAGTTTCACTAACTGGGCACACGTGTGTCCAGTCTTTCGTGTCCAGTTGGTGAATAACCCCTGTTGCCCTGGGGGGGTGCCTATTGTAATATAATAATTCACAGGACTGCATCTTTTTCCACGGTATTTTAATATTTAATGATGAGACGTAAAAATTAGAATTCAGTCATCATCCCAATTGGACATCAATTTTTATAATAAGTATTGTTGTTGGAAATTAGCAAAAGTAACTATGAATTAACTAGATGTGAAACGGATGACTGTTTCGGTTATTATAATTCAATTTTTTTTATCCTGATATAGGATTCCCTAGTGATAACAGGTGAAGTCGTATGTTTGGTTTTTTAAATACAAATATCCGTTTCATCTCTTATATTAACCTTCACTGGTGATTTTAATTGAGCCAAAGTATTGGTAATGTACACTTATTTTGCCACTAAAAAGGCAGAATACACGAGAGCATGGGGGATGTAATAAATTTTTACTATTCACAAAAAGAAGAATTTATTTAATAATTTAAACATCTTAATTACATTTTAATGGAAATGTTTATTTTAGTTATTCATAAGAGCTTAGAATAAAGTTTTTGTCTGCATTTTCGCGGGCAGAACACCATCCAATATAATTTAAAATAGATAAAAAGGCTCAAATATTCAACTTCTACAGTTCAATATTTGATAGGTACTTCTTATCTAAATAGTTCTTCCTCATTTTAATAAATAAATTTCTTTAATGATAATTGCTAATAACTGTAAGAAGTAATCAGATGGAGCCTTGAGTAAGATTGTTTTATTATGTCTTATTGAATTTCCTTCAAATTAGCATGTTAATTAAAGAGATTTGATCCTTGCAATTGACTCTATCGAATGATACCTTAAACATACAGGTGACATATTTTCGGGTTTTAGCCGGTTTGATTTCTGAACATGCCAAGTGTATTTAGAAAAATGTCCCAAGATGCAGTTTTAATGTTTCTGTAAAATGGTTTCTTGGTGTTAAATTTGCTATCTTCAGTATTTAGAATATTTTCCCTCCAGGTGGCACTACCTACCACCACCACCATAACCACCCTTTATACCACCACTGGAACTGTTTGTACAATTTACAATCTTCCGAGCCATTGACATCTCTGTCACATTTTTCTAACACGAAGGAACTATTACTGGAGTTACAGTTCCTTCGTTATTTTGGCTTAGATTCAATTTCAACTAATACTCGTAAGTGCAACCCACTAATACGAACACGAACATCTAGCACGAACATTTGCGTCAAGGTATTCGTATAGTCATCATACATTTTTGTATGTGAGTTTTAGTTCCAAGTAGGCCCTGTAGGGGCGATGTAAAATTCTCATACTAATATTTCACGATGACGATATGGATTCTTTGACGCAAATTTTGCGCGATATGGATTCTTTGACGCAAGTTCGTACTAGCTCTACTGTATTAATGATGTGAAGTTAAATTGAAGTCAGGTCAGGCCCCCTATCTCCTCATTGCTTGCACCAAGTGTTGTGTAATGGCAGACTAAGAAAGAGGCACTGAGGTCTGCAGTGTAGTGACGTCAGATTGACGGTAAATCACCAGCTAAAGGTTCATCATTATCATCAACAGCTCATATACGTCCCCACCGAGGGGCTCGAGCCTACCCTAAACTAGGGCGATTAGGCCTTAGACAACCACGCTGGCCAAGTGCGGGTTGGTCGACTTCACACTCAACCTGTAAAGAAATTATTTCTTCACAGATGTGTGCAGGTTTCCTCACGATGTTTTCCTTCACCGTAAAAGCATCGAATAAACGTACATATGAATTCAACATTTGAAAACACATTGGTACGTGGTGGGGTTCGAACCGCTACCTCCCGATTGGAAGGCGACATCCTTACGCACTACGCCATCGACGCTTTCTACGCCATCGACGCTTCGCTGAAGGTTGATGTAATTGTAATTTTGATAGAAAACATCAATTATGTGAATAAAATAATCTAATACTTACAGGATACGGAACATTAGGTGAAACTGTACCTCAGTCTTCAACACCAGTAACACCCACATCACGAGTACGAATCCGCCCCGAAAGGCGTCAAAACGTGACTCTGCTGAGAGCTCTGCATACGTGTTTTGCCTTCCAGTTTTACAGCATTGGCATACTAAAATTGGTATCGGATATGGCAGGATTTGCTGGACCCCTATTATTGAACAAATTAGTAGCATTTGTTGACGATGAAAGCATTGATGATCATTTGGGGTATGCAGTTATGTTTTTTACTCTGTAGATATATTTCTTTTTATAAAAGAGTCCATATATCATAAAAAATTGCTTTTACGGCTAGGCCATATCTAAGCGTACATAAAATTCTATATACTAAACATCTCACACCATTCCTTTTATAATGAAGATACGCCAGTACGTCGAGTGTAATAAATCAAAGACAATATGCACGACCGAAGGTTAGCCCCGTTAATTACGCTTAGATGTGACCAAGTCTTTATGCCACATGCATGTACGAGAGGAGAGACGGCTGAAAAGTTCTGAGCCTAAGATATTAAAAGGCCAAATAAAAATCTAAATTTATTTTTATTTTTCTTTGTAATCTTCCTCTACTTTAACGCATCTTTTAAAAAGTGCTTGTATCTCACTAAAAAAATAAGATGAATCTTTGGAGTCAAAATGCTCGTTCACGGCAGCTTTAATTTCTTCATCATCACCAATCTTCGTCCCCGAAGGTCTTTTTTCAAATTTTTAAACGGGCAAAAGTCGCTAGTAGGCAGGTCTGGACTAATTTTATTCATGTGTAAATGATTGTGTAAGATATCTCCAATTCGTTCCTTACTGATACCCAACTCTTCTGCTATCTGCAACATTTTTATTCGACGGTCTTCCAGTACAATTTTATTCACTTTGGCGATGTTTTCGGCTGTAACGGCGGTGTTTGGTCGCCTCGGGCGGGGGTCATCTTCCAATGACTCTCGACCTTGCTGGTATAGTCTTGCTCAACGTTTGACTGTGGCAGACGATGGTCCAGATTCTGAATAAACTGCGGACATTTCTTCAAAAATCTCCTTTGCCGTTTTTCCCTTTTTTACGAGGAATTTTATGACGGTACGATGTTCCAATTTCGTGTAATGCAGCGATAACTCAGACATGTTGATGTTTACAAATCGATTGCTCGCACTATAATGATCCTAATTAGACAAAACTTTCCTTATATACTAATTAGATGTCACTCAACTATTGACTACTTGCGCGAGTGATTTCAGTACCTACAACTACCTTAGGTTCAGAACTTTTCAGCCGCCCTCGTATATTATATTCACACACTTAACTTAGTGAATGCCTTGACAGTGTGGAACAAAAAATCTACTTTCATTGAAATATTCCAACAAGTCAACATCAAAAATCTTTCCAAAATCAATCCAAAACAAATTGTCTCTGACAGGATATGATCCTGCGTCTCCAACATATTGTGTTGACGCCATGGCCATTAGGCCACTGAGGACTCATCCAACTTGAACGAAGTTTCAACTACTCAAAAATTTTAAAATAATTCAGAGTCACAAATATACAAAATCTTGAGGCTTTTTTACGCAACTATTGACACACAGTCTTGTTTAAATTGTTTAACTGTGTAATTAGATAAAGTACACATTTATACATAGCGAAGGTAGACTCAAACGACTCTACCGTTTGCGCGGTTACCTAAGTAAAGCAGCGGCTAGTATTGCTGTGCTTCAGTTTGAAGAGTAAGACGGACGGGTAATGAGATTGCTGGGTGCTGTGACTTGACATGTGATCTCATGTCACAAGTTGGCACGTACATTGGGTCTTTGTACAAGTTGTATTTTTACAAATCTTATAAGAACAACATGTACTGTAGGCGACTGAAGCCACTATCAAGCGGGCAGCCTACTTGTTTGCCAACTTTTTTGTGTCAAAAAAACAATACCTACACGATTCAGGCGCGCAGAGGGTGTCGCTGATACCAAGTTCCAAGAGATAAATTACCGGCCCAATCATATGTATAATGGTAAATGTTAAGAAACAATCTAATTTATTTATTGTACCTATTAAACAATGTTTAAACAATTTTTCAATATTATTTATTATTATTTTTTATAAATTATTTTTTATCATAGCATAATGAAAAAATATATTATATTAACACTGATTGCTTTATCACATCTTTGCACTACTGACATACAGCAAACTTATCTGATAACTAAATTAATCAGCGCGGCTCATGGCAGTTTCTGGAACTATAGCTCTAAAATTTTTTGTGGACAAATTCCCCATATGAAACCTTATGGAGATTGGACTCTTTGTCATGTTTAGACTCTTAATAAAGATTAATTATAAAATTTTAATGTTCAAAATCACTTAATTTGTGACCCATTTCACCAATGATAGCATATGCAAACTAGCCAACTCTATGTAGAGTGCCAATGCTAACCTCCGGATTGGGGATGCCCATTAAAGGGGGAGACCACCGCGCTTCCCCAGACAAAATGCACATGCCATGTTTCATGCTCATTGCTAATATTACGTTCATAGGCCTCCCCCAAGGATCTCCATACCGATCGGTCCTGCGCCGCCCGCATTCAGCGGCTTCCCGCGACCTTCACCAGATCGTCGGTCCACCTTGTGGGGGGCCTACCAACACTGCGTCTCCCGGTACGCGGCCGCCACTCGAGGACCTTTCCGCCCCAACGGCCGTCAGTCCTACGAGCGATGTGTTACCACTTAATATTACGTTATCATTTCCTATTTTAATGTATTTGTTCATTTATTTATTTTCAAGGGAAACATACAAATTATAGTCCTTACAACTAGATTAACATGAAGTAAACACAGGTAAATAAAGTTTCCGCAAAAACATATTTTTATACTTAAAACAACACTGCAAAACAAGTATCCGAGCCTTAAATGTT
Organism: Schoenobius gigantellus; assembly: GCA_963935595.1. Taxonomy (NCBI): domain Eukaryota; kingdom Metazoa; phylum Arthropoda; class Insecta; order Lepidoptera; family Crambidae; genus Schoenobius; species Schoenobius gigantellus. The sequence goes on along the minus strand of OZ012541.1, from coordinate 37,628,184 downwards.
AATAAATATAGTTATTGTTATTAAATACTAGCTGACCCGGAGTACTTTGTATCGCCATGTTTTTTAACTAAATTACTTAAATGTTTGTTTAAATTATTGTAATTTTTATATTATGAAAACCTTGTCCTAATAATAACGAATACAAAAACCAAGAATCATCCAATTTGGTGCAGTCGATCGAAAGTTATGTGCGTACATACATTTCGAAGATCCATTTTTATTTATTATCTAATCTGTGGTATTACTAAAAAACAATATAAGAAAATAATAAAAGTAGTACCTACTGTATGACCACACACACGCGCATACACCAAACACGCACACACACACATACACACACACATACCCAAAAGAAGTTCCTTAGCTTAGTTTGTAATTTTACATAATGTTGAGTACAAATATTTAAATAAATACGAAACTAAATTATATTTCAGGTATACATATGCAGTAACTCTTTTGGTGGCTACAATAATATCGGCATTGTTTAATGTACACTTCAACTGGTTGATGTCCATTATTGGCCTTAAGATGAGGGGTGCAATTGTGTCCATTATTCTCAGGAAAACTTTAAGTGTAACGTCTACTGAACTGACAAAAGCGTTCACAGTCGGAGAAATAACGAATTTTATGTCTACAGACACTGATAGAATTGTAAATTCGTGTCCAAGTTTTCACGCTTTATGGAGTATACCCTTACAGGTAATTTTCTAATCTTCCTTACTTATAATAGCTATAATATCTTTTTACTTACATATTAAATCTTCTTTTAAAATTATACTAACCTATTACAGCTATTCATCACACTATTTCTTCTGTACCAACAAGTGGGCATTTCCTTTCTTGCCGGAGTAGCTTTCTCCGTGATCCTCATACCAATAAATAAAACGATCGCTAACAAAATCGGTTGTCTAAGCACCGAGATGATGAAACACAAAGATTCCAGAGTTAGCATGATAAGTGATATTTTAAAGGGAATCAGAACAATAAAAATACATGTATGGGAGGATTACTTTATCAAAAAGGTTACTGGTCAGTAATGTATTCATAATATAATAAAAATCTATTTATTTTATTAATAAACGGCGTTCATTTTTATTTAAAATTGAGCGATGTTGCAAAAGCCAGATATTTATTAGCACAATCACATCTTAGCGTCTGATACGGACGTAGCCATAGTACCTAATACACCCCTAGCTTGTAATAAGTACTATTTTCTGGCCGTAGAAGTCCTGCAATAATGAAAAATATAGCAGTTTTGAAGAGGTAGGTGTGACAAACTTTTGCGTTCGGCATTATAATTGTTAAAGCTATGCAACACACTCCATTGGTATCACTCTGATGAGTAATCAAAAATACCTAACTCTTTTTAGACAGTGGGTCCTTCATCTGATCTCGCTGGATGCCGTCGGACTTTGCGATTGAGGGAACAGAGAGTATATCAGTTTCCGCATATCACTTGTGCCTTGTAGTTATCTGCTGTGCAATTTGCTTAGCCTCCCTCCGTTAAGATAGGCCCCGGCAACCGAGAATGGTCTGTTAGGAGATTACTACGCTTTTTCTATAGCGCAGCTGAGATTAGGGTTGCCAGGTCCAGAAAGCGAAATTTAGGGACAGAAGCTTATGAAACCCGGGATCTTCGCTTTCAAATCGGGACAGCAAAATAAAACTAGATTTTAACTTAAAAAAATACATTTTAACTTTGATTTACCAATTGATCAAAACTGCGTACGTTTCTTTTTCGTTTCCTTTTTCAGGCAATGAGAACGGAGCCAATACAAACAGCCTAGTGTTATATCATAGCCAATACGTACAGCCTAGTGTCATTTCAAATATTTGAGGGACAAATATGTAAGATAATTCAGACATAGTATTTAGTCACTGCTTTATTATGGAAAATTAGACAAATTTTTGTGATCTGGGACTATATACCACTAAAATCGGGACGCTCCGCTTAAATCGGGACACCTGGCAACCCTAGCTGTGATGCTCCTTCACGATAAGGCGAACTAATGTAAGGGACAATATATCTGTCTAGCCATGGACCACAAACTGTTTGGACCAATATACAGTAAATGACTGTATATTGTTGTAGTTCGTGGTAAAGGGTTGTTCTGTGTATACTATTATTCGGATGGCTTCATGGACCTCCTCGGGTGCTAATAGACTAGCGGTTCAGAAACACTGCTTTATAGACTTCTGTATGCTTTAACCCTTTCCGGCTCTTAAGGCATGGTGTAATCAGACGGCGACACTTTAGTACTATTATTTATTCTGTGACTGCAAGGCACTTAATATGGTGGCTCTGTCAATATTTTTTTACAAGACAATAATCGTTATGCTTAAAGAAATGCCACGAGTGAAGTATGTGACCCATGTAAAACGTTTATTACACAATATGAACGTTATTAAAATGAAAATACATATATTAAATGACGCGCCCCCGGTAAAAATTGGAACGAATCAGAATAAGATTTGGCTAGCAAGTAAAAATCTAGATATTATACCAAAGTAACTCGTGTTTTCGCGAGACCCCTATCTTCTTTCAGTAAGATATAGAAATGTTTTCGCCATTGTCTAATTATCCATGCTTTTGCGATATCCCTAAGAATTTCGTAAAAATCATCATCGCAGCTCATATACGTCCCCATCGAGGGGCACGAGCCTACCCTAACTAATTATATTAGGGCGATTAGGCCTTAGTCAAACCACGCTGGCCCAGTGCGGATTGGTTGACTTCACATATACCTTTGAATTACTTCGCAGGTGTATGCAGGTTTCCTCACGATGTTTTCCATCACCGTAGGAGCGTCAGATAAATGTACTATCGAGGACACTGGCACCAAAGTCGCTTGCACACTGCACGATGAAATCGCGTCAGACCACGCCCCGCTCCATTCATTCACCAATAGTAAAGCGTAAAGCAGACTGACAACAAGAGCGATTCAATGAAACCAGATGTCTGTCTATGATTGGCCGTAGTAAATCGTAGTAAAAATACGTAGCCAATCAGGGATAGGTATGGGTCGTGTGGGCGTGTCCGATGCGATCCGCTTTCAAACGAATATTTCTACAAAGTGGTAAGGCACGAGAGACCTCGATAGTACATATGAAATTCGTTAAACGAAAGACACATTGGTACATGGCAGGATCGATCGCGAGCCTCCCGATTCTACTCGGCACAGTCCAGTGCCGAGCGCCACCGACGCTCCTTTTTATTAGAATATCTATACAAAATGTCTAAATGTTTTAAATGTATAACTATAAATGGTTACAATACTATAAAAGAATAAAGTGATTATTCATTTGGTAATCTTTCTCAGATTTTCGAACCAAGGAGCTACATTATCTGCGCGGTCGTAAATATTTGGACGCTATTTGTGTTGTGCTGTGGGCCACCACTCCTGTCCTGGTGGCAGCCTTAACTCTAGGAACGCATGCGCTTAGAAAACAACCTCTGGACGCTCCTACTGTAAGTTTTTAAATAAGTTCTGCACCTCCACATTGTCTCTTAATAGTATAATTATATGATCTGAAGAAGAGGCGCTGAAAGCTGAAATACAGGCTTTAGCATAGTTGAGCTGATGATGCCAAAATTCGAAGAAAGTTATTTGTCTTTCATATAATGGATCAATCTATTGTAAAAATATTTGGAAACAAAAAATATTATTATAACAACATTTGTTAATTATTTTCTTTATTTTGAAACACTTAATTTAAAATCTTAATATAGCTTATATAAATTATTTAATTGTCTTTAAGTACTAAAACGTTCTAATATATCCATAAAACTTTTTATGACCATGAATCTGAAAATCATTTTTATATTTTAAATGTCTTTCATGTCTTTTGTCTTCATGATTCTGTCTTCTTCTTCTTCCTGATGGTATTTGGCGATAAGACCGAAGATGAAAGCGAGCTTCAACTATCTCCTAAACAATACGAAGCTCCAACCTACATAGATAAAAATACATAGATAAACATTCAATAAATGTCGTATTTGTCATATTATGTTTGTTTCGTGCTCGCCCTGCTGTTTCCTCGATGTCATGTCAATAAGGCTTGGCGCCATGAATACCATTTCAATGTATGGTCGAAGAATCGTATAAAAAAGTCATGCCGTCACGGCAGCCTTCGGATCACTTTGGCATCCCTCAGAATGCTTTGGTCAGTCTTAATGATGTTGTGGAATACCGAAGCATTCGAAAGACTGCCAGCACCCCGTGGCCACAGTTTTTTTGTCAATAGTTACCACGTTACATTACTGGACATCGAAGTGTAAGAGTGTTCTGAGAACAAGATACGATTATCTTGACAAAAGCTAGGTGCGATCACGACATTGCAACGACGCTTCGACGTGTTCAAGGATGCCTCAGCATGCTAAAGTACGCCTTGGCATGCCTAAGAACGCCTTGCCATGGTTAAGGATATCGCGGCATTCCTTATTGCCTAGGTATCGTGCTGGGGTGCTAAAAGTTCTTCTGCCGTGCCGTACCGTGCCACACCGCCAATGAGTGCCGGGGCTATAGTGCAGTCAGTGAAGGTTTTCACCTCCGATTTCGTTGAACCTCCATCGATTTTCATGAAAATTGGTGAGTAGATGGGGGATACCTTATGAAACAAAAGTGGCATAGTGCCAACTTGCGCTTTTGCCCTGGGGATGGATGCCACCGCTTTTCGGGGGTGAAAATTATTTTAATAAAAATAACCCCAGGAGTCGATAGAGAGACAAATTCTAAGCAAAATTTGTTATATAAAGGTTTTGGAATAAATCAATACTTTCTGAGTTATTAAAGATCAAAGATTGTGATTTTTCGTGATAAAAATACATGTTTTAAAGCGGTTTTTCATAAATAACTCAAAAACTATGAGTTTTACAAAAAAATGTGTCATTACCAAAATTGAAGCTAATAAAAAAACACAAATCCCTACTTTGAAAAACCTTCTAATATTAATTCAAAGTGAGCTATAGGTAATTGTATGTATTTTTTTTCGGCGAGTACTTAAATCTAAGTATTCAAACTTAAATAACGGCAAATCGATGCATTTTATGACATATACTTTTGAACACTTTTTAAAGTACTTGGAAATACCTTTCTAATGAGCACTGTACAAAGTTAATAGCATCAAAATTGAGCAAGTTATGATAAAAACAAAATGACACTTTCGATTTTTTTTTGGAAAAAACGAAAAATAAAACCTTCACCATTTCCACAAAAATTCAAATTTATGGTTATCCCTAAAGACCTTTCTTTTTTTAGCATAAGTGATGACCTCAAAAATTTTGACCGGTTTAGAATGCTTATTTTTGAAAAAAAGTATGATTTAATAAAATCGAAATTTTTCACATTTTCGTAAATTTCATCCCACCAAAAACAGTCTGTAAAAAACTAGCCAAGTCTCGATGGAGCTGCTTGTTTATCTCTAAAAAGTAAAGAAATCTAGACAAAGTCGTGCCAAGTCTAAGGTTCCTTACTGCGATTTCTTTATTATTATAGTTAATGTTGTGTGACTTGGCCGTTGACTTGTACCCACTAACGTATAAAGAATGTTCAATATCTATATCAATTCTTATAGCTCTTAATAACCTTTCAAATGGTTTTTGGATCAACCTAATATCTTAAAAATTAACGGAGTTATTGTAAAAAAACAAATTATATTTTTCTGGAAAAATTTTTGAAGCAGATATTTGATAATTTATTTTATATATTACTAGCTGTGCCAGCGAACTATGTTTCGCCGTATATTTTTTACCCGTTTTTGCAACATTTGTCATTGATGCTCAGCTCCTATTAGTCGTAGCGTGATGTTATATAGCCTAAAGCCTTCCTCCATAAATGGACTATCCAACACAAAGAATTTTTCAATTTGAATCAGTAGTTCCTGAGATTAGCGCGTTCAAGCAAACAAACAAACAAACAAATAAACTCTTCAGCTTTATAATATTAGTATAGATAGGAAAACGTGTCAATAGGTACATGCTTACTAAATACACATGTATGGGTGTGTGTATGAGTGTTTTGAACATAGAGAAAGTGAAACGAACGGTAAATCTGCTCGAAAACGATGTGTGTCTATTGAATATTTCAGTATATTTCCAAAAGTGGACTAAAATATTAAAAAAATATTTCCAACTTTAAAGTATGCTTTTTCATCAGTTTTTGCACAAAGGGTAGTTTGAAGAATGTGAATTGAATAATATTAATAAAGTTTGAAATATATTAATAAAATTTATCCTAACTATTAAAAAAAGATTCTAACTAATTAAAACTGATAAAAAATTATTCCATTATTATGACAAGGGGTAGTTTTTAAGGGAGAAAAATTTCGCAATAAATAAATATTTCAATACTCAGTAAATAAGATTTCACATCAGTAATGTACTTACTATTTAATAGGTTAAAGTTTTTGAAACCAATTTTTACAGTGATTCTGCAATAAGGGGGTAGTTTTTAAGGGTTGAAATTTCACTGTCAACCAAAAATTACATCATAAGTTTCAAACAAACTGTTTATTAATGTTGATGTGCGATTTTAAAACTCAGAAATACAAAAAATTATTTTGTCATGATTTTCGATTAAAGGGGTGGTTGCTAAAAGGGTTGAAAAATTAATTAAAATCATAAATCATGCACATAAATATTAAACAACATTTATTTTATCTAATTAAACAAATTATTTCTGCATTTAAGTTAAATCTGCATTTTTCCCATTTTTAACAAAAGGGGTGGATTTCACCCCTAAAATGCAAAAAGCGCATGACGAGCATATGTCACTTTTGAAGTAGAGGGTAAAACATACTCAATCCCAAATTTTCATCCAAATCTATGGAGGTTCAACGAAATCGGAGGTTGTAGCTGATTTTTGCCTTCATTGACTGTACTACTAATACAGCGTTGACATCAAGCCACAAAGTAAATACCAAAATATAGAAAAATGAATAACAAATTAAAATTGTATAAACTTATTGAAAAAAAATTAAAGGTTCAAGACCATTCCTGAACACATATCCAATAGAAAAAAAAGTACGGATTAACGTTACATCTCTTAAAAATTCAAACTTTATTAATTAAGTGTAATAATAAAAAGGAAATGCATAATAGTACATTATGGTACAAGTGTGTAATGTTGGTGATCACCGCTGAGGCGCATTGAGGCCCGAGCCGTCAGGCGAGGGTCTTAAGAAGCCGAGGACGGTAACCATCAACACACACGTGTATCATACAACGTTTTTCAACACACTTCTGAATAAAACAATACTTAAATAAAAAACCATTTTACATAGTAGATAAAAAATTTACTTAGAGAAACAATTAGTAAATGTGCAGTTAGTAAAATTATAATTAACTATTTTTGATGACATAGCGGTCTCATCAGATAGATTATTTATTGAAATACTTTCATGTTCTATTGTTATTTGTGATGGTTCATTATTCGTGTAGGCAGGTGAAATCCAATCATTGGACGTACTTGGTATTTCGCCAGTAGGATGCGTCTCAGAATCAAGTTTAATTCTTTTTGTGATTTTTGCACAAATTTCCTTCTTGTTTTGTATGGAATCTTCTACGTATGATTCTGCTACATTGCTAGATCGCCACCCGCCATATCGCTTCAAAGTCATTATATCAGCTCCTGAATTTGCCAGCAATGTAGCTGAAGTTCTTCTGAAACTATGTCCAGTGTAGCTCTCAGCATCTACTAAACCCAAAAACTTAGTGATTTCTTTAGGCATAGAACCAAATTTGTTTATACCTATAGGCTGACAGGTACATTTACCATTCTGGTAATTTAGAAAGAAACGGTCATTTTTTGTTTTTGGCGAACGCAAACTTTCATACTTCTTAACAATATCATAGAATGGACCGCGTATGGTGAATGACCTAGGTATTTTATTTTTCGTGATAGGTATCTTCACTAAAAGCATCTGGCCATGGTTCTCTATATCTTTTACAGTTATATTTGTTAATTCTTGTATCCAACAGGCGCCAGTTACACCAAATATTAAAGCAACCTAAAACAAAAGAAACAATAATTAAGGTCAACACACAACACAAGCTGCTATTAAATATTTAATTAAAATTAATTTAACTAACCTTTGTAGCCAAATATTGGTTATCTGGAGCATCTTTAATAAATTTTTCAATATCATCAGATGATAAAACCTTTGATTTTTGCTTCTAAATCCATCAGATAGTCTCTTTAGATAAGCTGACAAATTTGAGTATGTTTTTAAGTCCACTCCATTCTTTGTTCGGACTGTACTTTTTAACATTGAGTAAATACACCACAAAGAGCTAGGTTTGTACTTAGAAGATAATTCTTTAAAGTACGCCATGAACACATTTTCTGAAAAAGACTGCGTATTCTTGTTGTTCTGCCATTGTATGAAATTTTGGTACGCTAATAGATATTTTTCCTTTGAGTTTTCTGGTAGTAAACTTTCCATAACGTTCTGGGCTTCACATCTTATATCGGGCGGTGTACAACATAAATCATTTTCTTCATCAATTGTATTTGCAGACATCTTAATTAATAACTAACTAAATAACTTCAAAAGAGAAAACGAGACGAGTTGTGAAAAATGTTTCGTAATGGCGGGAAAAATTAATCAGTTTTCCTATGCACGCGCATCGGCCATAGACTAATAAATTTCGTAATGGCGGGAAAAATTAATCAGTTTTCCTATGCGCGCGCATCGGCCATAGACTAAAAAATTAGGTTTCTTTTTTTTGGGCTTTTCGCGGATAGCATTTTAGCGCAAGTGTAAGCGTAACTCAACCAATAATATTTAAAAAAAACTATTACTCACTCGTGAATAATAGTAATGAAAAAGTCACAGTTTGATTATAGGTGTCATTATGTGCCTAATTGCCATGGGATTAGAGCCACTTTATGAGGAAGTGTGTTGAAAAATAATTAGTAACAAGGCTACACTGACTGAGTAAAGAAGTGATAAGTATATCTTTAAATATTATGATTTTCGTGTTTTATAAATGATACGTCAACGATTTGAGTTGCTTTTTTACTATTATTTTTAGCTATACGATATTTCTTTGCTTTCTTCCCGTTTGTGATTTTATGTAAAATTACAAATTTCATAACCACGGTGATTGATGAATTATAAAAAATTTAATCAATTAATGTTTCAATATTATTATACACGGTTATTTTTTTATCACCCTGGAAAATTTTAGGGCCGCTTCAGGACACATCCATTATTATATATATAAAAAAAAAGAAATAAAAAATAAAAAAAAATCTCTAAAAATGCTGCTCTCGACTAATGCAGCATTTTTGTATTTTTTTGAAAATAAATATAAATGTAAGCGAGTTATTTTTTTGTTCATATTTAAATCATTCTAATTTATGTCGTGAAGCGTCCCTTAAATTTTCCAGGTTGATAAAAAAATAACCGTGTATACAGGGTGTAACAAGACCGAACGCTAAACCGAAACCCACGTATTCAACCCATCGTCAATATCATTTTTGTCTTTTAGTCCATATCTGGGAAATTTATAGTTACTGAGATATTTAAGTTTAAAGTGACCATTTATTTTTTCGGGGTTTTTATACCAAACTGTTTGGAACATTATTTGTTAATTTTCATCCAAATAAACATTAATGTATTTACAACGGACGCTGTCTTTTGTCGCCAAGAGTCGCTGAATCACGTAGAGACGATATCCGTAGCGCGCGATCGCGCGTTACATTACGCAGTACTTTTTGCAGTTGTTCATAGAAACTAAAAATAAACATCGTTTCCCATCAATTTTTTATATAAGTTAATTTTAATGGTCTGAATACGTAGACGCGGGCTTCGTTATGGGTCTTTTTACACCCTGTATTTACCAACAAAAATGGTGTTTAAGAGTGGTCTCAAAAGTTTACCATCTGCTTTCTCACAAAATAAAAAATAGATTGAATCAATTGGGATGATGACTGAATTCAAATTTTTACGTCTCGTCATTAAATATTAAAATACCGTGGAAAAAGATGCAGTCCTGTGAAATTAGAATTAAAATCGGCTTAGAAATACATTAGATACAAGCATTTTAAGTTGTTAATTTGAAGGCGATTAGACAGAGAGATCCGACATAAACCGTGACGTCATCGTTGAGTACGGCCATATAAACTCCTTGTAAATTGCCGTTTTGCTAGAAAGAGATGGAAAAAATCTTAAATACCTTATATCTTGGTTGTTTTTATAGTTATTCGAAAACCGATTTTTTTCTTTCTGTTTATTATATGAATGAGCATCTATTAAAGCAAAAAAATTTTTTTTTTCGTCTAGCCTATTAAAAAACCAAATCAAACGAGACAGAAACATTTTTTTTACTCCCGCCAGGAGTCAAAACTCGACGATACGAAGTTCTAATATATATTTTAAAACTTTAAATTTTAAACCTCTACATAAAAGTTTTTTGTTACAGGTGTTTACGACAATTGCTTTGATAAATATGTTGATAGCCCCGTTAAACTCTTTTCCGTGGGTGCTAAATGGAATTACAGAGGCTTGGGTTTCTATTAGGCGGATACAAAATCTTCTAGATGTAAGTTTATGAAAATATTAATATGCGATGAGATTTTTGTCTGTCGAATAGCTCTAAAGAAATTATCAGAATGCACATAGTTACGAATTTAATTCATAAAGATAATATATAGATAATATAAAGATAAAGATATTGGCAATGTTGGGTAAAATTTTGTGATAAATTGTTTACAGTTTTTACTGCATAACTAAAATATTATTATTATTGTTAATTTTTTCGTCTTTCTATGGTTACAAAACTAATCTACCTATAATAATCTCGTCAGAGAGAACAGGCATGATAATATTTATTTTCAAGCTTTCAGACAGCGATTTTGAAAACTATTACGATAGGTTGAACACAAACAGAGATGAAGACAAAGTGATTATATTCAAGAACGCATCATTTTCTTGGGCCAAACCGTCACAAAATAGAAAACCGCCTCGGAAAAATAAGAAGAACAAAGGAAAATCTACGAAAAGAATATCAAAGACTAACTTACAGAGACGTGATTCTATTTCCTCCTCAGAGCTTAGAACTTGCGACAGACCATTTGACTTGAAGGATATTTCTCTTGAAATATACAGAGAAGCTTTCATAGGTGTAACGGGCAAAGTAGGCAGCGGAAAGACCTCACTCTTGCTGTCTATTGTTGGTGAAATGTTAAAGAAAAATGGAGATATACAGATTCCCGACAATCTGAACAGTACGTTTGATACTTTGACCTTGACAGGTGTTCGAGGAAAATAATTATAGTGAACATTTTAAAATTAAAGTTTTTTGCAGGTTTCGGCTATGTCCCCCAAAAGCCTTGGTTAGTTCGGGGGACTATTCGTGATAATATTATATTTGGGAAGCATTATGATGAAGCCAAATTTCGGTCAATAATTGACGCTTGCGCGTTGACAGGTGAAGTGCGTTAAATACTCACGAGTCATGATATCAAAAGCACCCATAAATATATAGATATAATAAAATACTAACTTAGTCATTTCTGTATATTAAATATATTTTGGAAAACCTTATTCCTCAAGATAAAAATACAAAGGCCAAATCCATCATATTTGGAAATATTGTTTGTTATCGCACCACATCAATAAAAATCACACTAAGACCATACATTACTTGGTATAAATGGCAACAAATTTTAATAAAAAAAGCAAAAAATATTGCTTTTATTAATATGTTGCTTTTTAATCGAAGGTATCGATTAAAAAAGCAATATAAATGTGCGAGCGGCCTATATGTGAACTGAATAGTAAAAGTTTTTTAAGCCGTCGTCGTAATTTATTTAACTTAGCTCCTTAACCAAGAAATTCTGATCAGCGGCATGCCTTTAGAGCTTAAATTTTTTTAAAAGATCTACAGAATTTTGAGAGTAATTAAAATTTTAGGTGTTGGGGTATAAACAAATCATTGGCACGCGGGCCGTGGGGTAGATGCTCAACAATAAAACATCTGCAAACATTAATACTCTCAAAATCAAAATACTCGCAAAATCTTATTTTTAAATAAGCCAACCTTCTCTCGGATAGTTTTATTTTATTAACCTATGACATATGCATTTTAATTTAGTAATATTAAGTATAGGTTAAGAGGTCTTAAAAATATATTTTGTACAAAGAAATAAGATCCAAAATAAGTTAAAGGAAAAAAGCACGGACTCTTAGTGTATGGAGTTCAAAATTATGAACGAAATGAAATATCTTAACAATAATTTATAGTATAATAATTTATGGGTACTTTTGGGATAGAGTAGAACAAATGGTTTTAACATGAATAATCTTTTCGATGATGATAGATTTGACATCAATTTATTTTTATTTGTATTTATAGAGGACCTCAATGTATTAGGCTGGAATGCTTACGTGGGCGAAGGTGGATGCACACTGAGTGGAGGACAACGCGCTAGGATATCGCTTGCGCGCGCTGTTTACCAAGAGAAACAAGGTAAACGTCGTCCACGTCATATAAGCAGTACGTCTGTATTTAACTGTCTGGACAGCTTTTAAAAGGGTTTGGTGAGTGACCGACTCGAGGTACGTATATCAACGTAGAGCCCAAACTACTGAAGCTAGGAGCAAAATTCGCTACAGAGGTTCATTGGCTTATGTAAGCGCCCCAAAGGAAGGATTTTAAAATTCCCACAGAATGTTGAGTAAATAAAAACTCACTGTGTGGTTTTATGAAACCACATTGCAAGTGAAACTTTTTTTCAGATCGTAGGCATTTAACTGAAAATTTATTAAGGCCATACTGGCCTTGGCTGCTTTGCCGAGTGCCTTTCACTTATCTTTACCCCTACTCCGCGGCCGACAAGATGGACGAAAAAAGAGGCGATGGAATGTTGGCTAGACGGCAAGCGTATGTGCAGCTCTCCCGACAAAGTGCCTACCCGCTAAAACACTGCCCTTTACCCTGCCCCTCTTCTCTCATGCGCCCGAGAAGAGATTTTATACCATACAATTTATCATGTGTTTTCACGAGTCTTTTGCGCCGCCTCAAAATTTGCCCTATCTATTTGTTATTTCGAGGAGGGCCGGGAGCGACCAGCGAGCGACCCCCAGAGGGCCACTGCGACCTGTACAGATCTATTGTGGCCGACCCCTTGTATTAAAGGTCTTCAATTAGGCCCGCACTTCGAATCGTGTGGTGGCAAACAGGGACCACCTAGTGCTCATCTCCTAATGTGGATGAGGGCATAGCACTCACAAAGAATGTGGATTGGTATCTCATCATCCTATGGCCACCTTTAAGCTCCAGCATCAGACCCTGGTTACTATAAAGGATCAAAGTACTCGACATTACAAATCAAACGAGCCCAAACTCGATGGGGTTGTGTCGTTTTATTGCGGAGTTCCTATGGCCACCTTCCAGCTCCAGCATCAGACCCTGGTTACCATTTAGGATCAAAGTACTCGTGAATACTAAACAAACGAGCCCAAGCTCGATGGGGTTGTATTTTTATTGCGGAGTTCCTATGGCCACCTTCCAGCTCCTGCATCAGATCAGCTCCATGTCATCATAATATTGCATTGTCATGCGATATACATGTGCATGCAAAATTTCAGCGGAATCGGAAACTGGTAAGTGGGTCAAATTTAACTCGCATGTTTGACCCGAACATACCTACATACATACAGGAGCGCGTTCCGAGCCCTTGATTGTAGTTGTTCGGTTGTTTTTAACTTGCTCAGAGGTGTTGAACGCATTGCAGCAAAAAATCATTTATCTCCCTCTTTTACATGAATTTTGCATTTCTCTCTCTTGGCCATAATCTATAACGTATCTAATAGATGACGTTATAGATTATGGCCCCAATATCATGCAATCACGTAAGGTTATTTCAGCTATAAACGTCAGAGCGTTTTACAACCATCAAATTCGACGGTTGTTCGGTTGTAACTCACTCTGTCATTCTAAAATCTAAGGTCTCTCTTAACGCGCTCCTGAGCAAGCCAAATAAAAGCTTGTAAAAAATATAAAATTCGCGCCATCTCGCGGTCTTGTCACATAAAGTCGATTTCTCGGGGTTCTTGCTTTCTTCACAGTGCTTGCTGTCGATTTCGATTTATTAGTTTGGCTACGCGTTTAGATGACGCTTATTTGGTCCTAAAATTCTAAGGTTTTATCGAACGAGTTCTTATTTTTTTTTTTATTGCAGAAAATTGGCAAACAAGCAAACTGCCCACCTGATGGTAAGTGGTAACAGTCGCCTATAATACATGTAGCTCCTGTGATATTCGCAGCAAAACTGCAACCCCCACAAGAACCACAGTGTACGTTGCCAACTTGTGACACCAGATGTAAAGTCACAGTACCCAGTAATTTCACTGCCATATCTTACCCTTCAAACCGGAACACAGCAATGCAAGCACTGCTGCTTTGCGGCAGAAATAGGTAAGACGGAGGTACCTAAGCAGACGACCCTAGTACAGAGTCTTCCTCCAGTATTTAAAGATTTATTGAAACCACTAAAAAATTTTACGGAAAATTTAGGGTATTAAAATCACGTTTTTAAACTTAACTTAATTTTTTTTCTTCTAAAATGATAATTATATAAAAAAATACTAATTAATAAAAAAACCAAAAGTAATAAAAAACAAATGAAATAAACAAAATTATAAGAAAAATATTTAATTAAAATTAACGTTTAACGCCAGGCTCGTGGACAGGAGCTCGAGAGAAAGGATTTAATTACAACGGAAAATAGTATAAAAAACAAATAGAAAATACAAAGAAATAGCACAAATAAAAGAACAAGTAATAATAATTAAAAGAAATAACAAATTAGCTTACCACACAGCGAAACAAATACCAAGCGAGCAGGGCGAGGAAAAATGTGACAAGGAAAAACAAAAGACAAATGACATTTAAAATTATTTACATGAAAAGTAAAAAAGTATTAAACCTTGCCTGACGGCAAGCCGGCGAGTCCGTAACACAGATTTTAAGTTGAAGCTCTAACGCACAGACAGGACAAATCCTGTCCTATTTGAAGCTGTGAAATTAAAGACCTCATGTTTTTGTGTAATGCGACATGCGATAGATGGACGTAAAAATTTGCGGCAATATAAAAAAAGTGTCACTTTAAAAAATAGAAAACTACACGCAACAAAACTATTGTGCAATATGACGCGTGTCGTATGGCGCCTAGTACTCGTAGATAAAAGTTTTAATGCTCATTTCATAGGTCATTAACTCGATCGTTATATCGCATGAGGTTAATCCCCGAGATAGCGACTAATGAAAGTGCGGCCTTGCTATCTCAGTCGACCAGTGAATCCAAGCAACTGACCAATACCACGGACGAAATATATTAAAGCAGCGGAAGCTTCACTCCGCTTTTTAAATAAAAAGTTTTGATTTCCATATGCAATGTGACCCAAGGGGATATGTTTGTTACCAGTGTACCTTTTGGACGATGTGCTGTCTGGTCTGGACGGTATCGTGGCCCAGCACATTATGCAGCGCTGCTTATTAGGCCTGTTGCGTCACACCACACGCGTCCTCGTCACTCACTCGCAGCGGCACCTCGTCAAAACCAACTATATTGTACTCATGGACGACGGCAAAATCATCAGACAAGGTATTTGGTCTTATTTTAGGTTTTGTATATGTTACCGGCAATGTGTATAATTCAGGTATTGTATACAATCCCTAGGTAATGTATACAATCCCTGGGGCGTCCAGGCAATGTATGAAATATCATGAATATCATTATCCATTTCATACTTTACCTAGGTATTGTATACAATTCCTAGGGATTGTATAGAATACCTGCTGGTTCACCGGTAATGTGTAAGATAAATAAATCTTAAGACTAAACTAATGTTAGGTAAGCCGGTTAATATCAATAAATCTTAACAGACTTACTTATCAAATAGCGGACAAATAAAACATGTTGTATTTACTTGAAATAAACTTTATTATCAACTTTAAAATCACAAAAAAATAACAGGAAACTTAAAATTCTTCTTGTTTGTAACATAACATTACAAGTATCTTTTAACATAATATAAGTTATTTTGTAATTGAACTTCACAAACAAAACAATTCTCTTTATAACAAAAAGTAGGTCTAATAGGCATTCACAATTTTAAGTAAAAGTAGGTTTTATTTATTCTTACACGACAAACTATTATGGCACTTTGAAGAGCACAGAGCCTTACTTTTGACACAGGAACACTTTTTAGAGTCACAGTTTTTTTTGCAGCTACATTTCACAAAGCCCTGTCCTGTCCCCGTAGATTGCAAAGTCGCAACTGTACGGAGTGTCGTTTCCAGATTGGGGACGTCTTCTTCTTGCAGTAATTTCTGATGGCAAACAGTGAACTGTTGTCTTGAATACAATGTCTTGACAACGCCTTGCTTTGTGCCTAGTTGATATAGATCGTCATCAGTTTTGTGTAATACTACAGCCAGTAAATTGCGAGCATCACCACGACCTCTATCGACTTCTGGAACAGGAATGCGTACAGTGGTACCCAACGATACGGGAGGGAATTTTTTTTCAGAAGTTTTAAGCATTTTCTGAGCTTGTACTATCAAATTCTCTTTGGCTCTGATGCGGTTTTCTATCGAAAAGGCGTTTTTTGCGCATAAAGGACAAGCAACTTTGGATCCAAAACCTTCTGCAATATTTTCTTCCGGAGCAGCACAAATAGTATGAATAGGCCTATTGCACATTCTGCACGAATGACCACCTGTTGTCTCCTCGGAACAAACACAGCATATAAGTGCACAACTCAATGACTCCTCTCGTACTGATACCAAATTCGGATCATGTAACGCTTGATCATTTACCTCACAAGGAAGATTTTCGACATTCGTAGGCTCAACAACATTCTTAGTATTTGGGATAGCCATGTGTTCATCATGCGCACTTTGGACATTTGAAGCTTCCTTACCGATGTTAAAACTATCGAGTGCAGCGTTTTGTTGATCTGGTGCCTGTAGAGGTTGAGTGTCAGCTGTTTCAGTTTCTGATGTCTCAGCCGCATCTATTACAGATTCTGAAGATGACTTCATCACTTTTTCTAAATCTTCTTCGCTCTCCAGGTTGTGAGTATCCTCAAAAGGCAAAGATATGCCAACTTTTATTTTCGACCCAAAAAGAGCTTCATAAGGTGTTCTTTTGATTCCTGAGTGAAACGCCCTATTCTTCATGAGTTGTACAAATCGCAGACCATCACTCCAACGTTCGCTATCGTTATCTTGCATCCAAGTTGTAAGCATGTTTTCAATGTCCTGGTTAGCTCGTTCGACACTCCCTTGACTTTGGGAATGTCTAGGCTTGCCATGCACAATTTTTAAGTTCGGCCAGTATATTTTAAGATTACTGACCACTCGGTTTGCGAATTCTCGACCGTTGTCCGATTGTAAGATGGCTGGTGCACCAATCAGTGTAAAAATATCCAGTAAATTGTACGCTACTTCCTCAGCGCGTTTTGTTTTCAGGGCTCTTAATATGACAAACTTTGTGAGATGATCCTGATAGACCATTATGAATTTATAATCCCGGTCTGATTGAGATTGATAGTCTATCAAATCTACTTGACAGCGAGAATTAAATTCTGTTGAAAGTATGGGCTTCACGACAATCCCTTTTTTTATTCCTTTTTGTTTTTGCTGGCAGGGTTCGCAAAGTTGCAAAAATAGTTCAACATCGTGGCGAGTTATATTCTTATATCTTGAAGAAAGCTCCTTCAGCATTCTGTCTCGTCCTCCATGGCCGATACTCTGATGTGCGTCGTGAAGTACTTGAAATAATTCAGTATCAGCAACGTAGTATATAATATTGTTATTTGTAGTAGCATCCACAGGAAAAATCAACTTATCTTTCTGACCAACAGTTATAACATCATAATGCTTCAATAACCAGTAATCCCGAGAAGCCTTTTTTTCAGCCGTTTTTGCATTTTTTGTTTCTTCTATCAATTGTTCATAACGATTTTATTCAATAAACGTGCGATTTTTTGTATTTGCTGCTTCTCTTTTTATTTTTAATTGTGAATAAAATCTTTCTTTCATCTCAGCTATACGTTGTTCGGCCGCCATTTTTTAATAAATTAAATTACTTTCCTACCTGACGAAAATTAGCAAAAATAATAACTATGACGCAAATAGCTCAATACACGTGTTAACAGTATCATCGCACGTCGCGAAATGAAATGGAGAAATGCGGCTGTTTGCTTAAATAGTGTCGCGGTATCCTTTTTCTCAAGCGGCGGCGGCGGCTCCTTTGACCTGAAAGGCCGCCCGCTCGCGGTATCCTTTTTCTCAAGCGGCGGCGGCGGCTCCTTTGACCTGACCGGCCGCCCGCCCGCCGCGCCCGCGCGCCGCTCTTAAGGCGGACACACACGGTTTATTGGCTAGATAAGTACTGTAATCAGGAAAACTTATTCTAGCTCCTAGTGTTACGGCAAGTAGGTATGTTTTGGCTTACTACTTGCCGCGGCGCAAAGTACTAACTACGTTGGCTACCCACCGCACACAAAAATGACAGTTTTAAGGGTTCCGTACCAAAAGGTAAAACGGGACTCGATTACTAAGACTTTGCTGTCGGTCTGTCTGTCTGTCCGTCCGTCCGTATGTCACAGAGCTGTTTACCTCATGAAAGGTGACACAGATTGTGTATATCTGTGGCCGTATATGTATGGGGAGCCCCCTCTATTATTTTTTTTGTATAAAAATTGTAAAGCGGTTAACAGAATACATCAAACTACTAAGATTCAATGGCCTACACAAGGCCCAATTATTAATAGGTTGGGAATAAATTGGCAGTGACGTACGGACGGACGGGCGCACGAACGGACAGTCAGACAGACATGAAGAATTTATAAGGGCTCCGTTTTTGTAATTCGGCTACGGAACCCTAATAAAAAACAGCTTGAAGTATTCAATTTTAATAAAATTATTACTAACTACTTTTTTACTACAATGAGTCGTAAAAAACAACAATAATAAATTGATTGTACAGTTTAATATTGAAATTTAGATTTATAAGTTTTTTTTGTTCATACAGTTTCCATTTCAAATCTTTCGCATTTCCTGTAAATCGGCTATATGCGCCTTAAGAGTCCGCTAGCTTAGATAATGCCGCTCTTTAGCGCACCCCGCATTGACGCCGCCCGCGCCGCGCCGCCTCTTGTCAAAGGATTTAATTTTATTTACAAAGGCTACCGCGTGCGGCGTACACCCGAAAGTGAAATTGACAGTTTTATATCGAAGCGCCTCCGTAGTGAAAGATTGTGTTTGTGAACTGTTGTACTACGAATTGAATTTATCCTCAAAAAATCCGACATTTGATAAGATTCTGGATAAATTACACCTATGTACTTACCTCCGTAGCAACCTACAGACGCTCCAGCCGTAAGTCAAACTAAAAGGAAGTATTAATAAAAAGGGTAATTCCACATTTATGTGGAACATAAGTATACGTTGTTCACGCAATTACAGAAGAAAATAAGTACCTAAATATTTTGTTTTGGATTCAGAGCGTGATAATGGCTCTCTTATTAAAAATACGGGTGGTAGTAACTCTGACAGTTCGAGTGATGAAGAATTGTGGTGTAATTTTACTTTAAATTTACCTACTTTCGCATATTTTTGATTAAAATTATCTTTGCACCTAGCTTGTGTGTCCCGATAATTTTTATTCGTATTTTGTTTTATTAAACACAATTGCGTTCGGGTGTACCGACATTATCTAAGCGAACTTACTTTGATCGCGCCGCCTTGGCGCCGTGCCGTCTCTTGTCAAAGGATTTAATTTTATTTGCAAAGGATACCCGCGTGCGGCGTACACTCGTGAGTGAACGGTCATGCTAAAATGATTCACTTCCATTAATGCTTGAAATGGCGCCTCTAGGAAGGGTGTCAGGGTTCTATGAAGCTTACCGTACTTATTTGTTTGTAATAACCACAATTGCGTTCGCGTGTTACATTACCTGCTGCAAGTTTGGCATTAAAAAACTCAAAAAACTCAAAAATCTTTATTCAATATAGACCTTTACAGGCACTTATTGACGTCAAAATAAAAACATAAAAATCTTCAACCAAGAATCTAATTAACTAAATTATTTAATCCTTGTATGTACACACACCCCAACCATTATTAAGATGTGTGCAAATACAAGTCAAATGAAAAAAAAAAATGACTCTACACCTGTTCGGAAATTGGGAGAGCCTTCTCAAGAAGAACAGGCAAGAAACTCGGAAGATCTTGTTTTTTTTTGTCTCCTCTTTTAAAATGCCAACATTACAATATTATATTTCACAAACATTTTTTTAAATAATATAGAAATGCCTGTCGGTGTGAGTGGAACAGTTACTCGAATGAAATTTATCCCACTATCACAAAGTGTTAACACCCTTTAAACGTCAATTATCACATTTTTTGTCAATCCCAAGCAGTTTTATCTGTCATATAATCAGACACTTTATAATATGCTTTTTTCATAAGTGCGCCCTTGATAGCGACTTTAAATTTATTCAAGTTAAGTGCTTTAATATTATTTGGGATTTTATTGTAGAAACGTACACAAAGGCCTTTGAAAGAATTATTAATTTTTTTAAGCCTAGTATTTGGTAACGCTAACATATTCTTTTGCCTAGTATTTACTGAATGAATATCACTGTTTTTACAAAACGAATGTATATTTTTATGAACATATACTATATTCTCGTAAATATATTGCGACGCGACGGTCATAATACCAATTTCTTTAAATTTTTCTCTCAAAGAGTCTCTTATTTTAAGGTTATAAATAGCACGAATAGCCCTTTTTTGCAGCACAAAAACAGCCTGAATGTCGGCAGCATTTCCCCACAGCAAAATGCCATACGACATCACACTATGAAAATAGGCAAAGTATACAAGTCTTGCTGTATCAACATCAGTCAGCTGACGTATTTTCCATACAGCGTAGGCTGCAGAACTAAGTCTCTTCGACAATTTATCAATATGTGGGCCCCACTGAAGCTTTGAATCTAAAGTAATACCAAGAAATACTACGGTATCCACAAGGTCCACATTTTTATGCTTTATGTTAACAGTGGTGAGAACCTCTTTAACATTGGGTAAAATAAATTTTATACATTTAGTTTTCCCTTCATTGAGGCACAAGTTATTTGCATTAAACCAGTAAACTATTCTTGAGATAGAACTATTTACATCGTCATAAATTTGCAATCGTCTTTTAATTTTAAACATAAGTGAAGTATCATCTGCAAATAATACAATCTCATGCCTGTCTTGTACAAAAGCAGGCAAGTCATTTATATATATTAAAAATAGAAAAGGACCAAGAATTGAACCTTGCGGAACTCCCATTTTAACCGAGGCGCCCTGGGACCTCTCCCCGTTGACGTCTACTTTCTGAATCCTCTCAGTCAAATAGGAGACGAGTAAATCCAGAACAGTGTCGCGAAATCCATAGTAGTGTAATTTCCTGATCAGGGTGTCATGATGAACGCAATCAAACGCCTTGGACAAGTCACAAAAAACGCCCAGCGCATCATGTGAGTCCTCCCAGGCCTCATATATATTTTGTATTAACTCAACACCAGCATCAGTTGTTGAGCGACCCTTTCTAAAACCAAATTGTTTACAGTGTAGAAGATTATTTCTGTTAAAAAAGCTTTGCATTTGTTCCAACATTATTTTTTCAAAGATTTTGCTAAAAGTAGGTAGCACAGAGATAGGTCTAAAATTATTGGGGTCTGATGTGCTACCAGATTTGTGTAATGGAATAATTTTACTCAGTTTCATTAGATCAGGAAACACACCACAGTCAATGCAATCATTAAAAATACTAGCAAGTATTGGAGCTATTGTTTCTATTACAGATTGGGAAACATCTACAGAGTTGCCCCACAGATCCACGGTTTTCTTTTTATTCAGCGTTTTAAATGACTTTATTAAATCATTTGCACAAATATGGGCAAATTTAAATTTATCATCACAAGTTTTAACATAATCTTTTAGAATAGATTCGGCTACAGTGGGGGAACATTCGGCTACATTGTATAGAATACCTAGGTAAAGTGTAAAATAAATTCTATTTCATACTTTACCTGCCCGTTTTAGGTATTCTATACATTGCCTAGGTATTGTATACAATACCGGATTATACACATTGCCGGTAACATATATAATAACTGAATAGCTTAATAAGTGATTACCGTAACCTCTGCACGGTTGCAACCCAAAGTCACTTTTAACAATGTTGTTATGATGTACCTACTCTATGGTAAAGTCAATGCCAAACTGGACTGCTCGGTTGTTCTTTGCGCCTGTACTATGTGCCCAAGGTAAAAGAGCTCACTATGCTGGATCGGCTCGTTCTAATTACGCCAAGCATTCCGTATTGTATCGTAATACAGTTGCTACCTTAGACCATTTAAGGTTGCAACGATTCGGGATAATCAATTGAACAACATTTATATTTTAAGGCTTGATAAAAAAAATATTTTGAAATGGGTTATAATTGGTGTTGTGTAAACTACAAAAATAGGGCAAAATCAGGGCACAAACAGTAGATGTAAATTATATTGCTTTTCCTTAACCTCTCAAGGCCTGGAAATTCAAGGAAAGATCAAGAAGTAAATTAATAGCTGCTGTAAAAATTCAAAATTAAGCGATATAGTCTTACATTACGATATTAAGAAATCGATTTTGGTTTTTACTAATTTTACGTGATCCAAAATAGTTGCATAGTCGGATGAGACGGTTAGCCGAAATGACCGGAACGAGATCTGGGGTCCTATTTTTTAATCATTCACATGTCGTCTTCTTCAGCGTCTTCTGTGCTCGATTTTTACAGATTCTCTTTTCGTTTTCGAAGAAAATCAATATAAAATTAAACGAATAACAGTCTCATTTTGAGTTTTATAAAAAACGTAATGAAAATAATAAAAAATCGAGGGAAGATGACGCTCGACAAGCGCTCAACGCCAGGCGAATGATTCAAAAATAGAGCCCCAGGCGCAAGCAAGGAGCTCGAATGTTTCACATTTTTTGTTCACCCATCCTAGGCCTAACCACGGAGTTGCTGTTGCCTACAAAAAAACAGTTTATAACGAACAACAACAAGAAGGAGCCATCCATAAATTACCTCACACGTCGGGTGAAAATCTAATATAGAAGACAAGAAATATGATTAATTACTTATCGAAAATCTTTAATTTTGCTCAATATGACGTCACAGTAGGAAAGATCTCACAAATGTGACAAGGACGGGATTGGGTAAGTCGTCAAGAAATTTGTGTGACGTTTATGGATGGCCTCTTATTAGAAATAGAACATCCTAGAAAATTACGATTTGAAATGATGTTTCCTTAAGAGGATTGTGAAGCTGTAAATTTTCATACAAAAAGCGATAACGTTTTTCTCCCTCTAAACATAGTCCAATTTTCATAATTTTTGGAAATCTTGTAGATATAATGAAAAACTAGGTTTGTACGTTTTGATTTTGAAGAAATATTGCTCAGAATATAAGTTATTAGCATCTAAATATCTATATTTTCGACTTAAAAACTACCTTGAGCATTTTTGTCTTTTTTTGACTAAATTATACTGAATTACAAAAAAAGCAAAACGTACAAACATAGATTAAGGTATACTGAATCTAATGAGACCAAAAGCGTCTAATTTCATAAAGGTTTAGGGGGGTAAAACAGTTATCGCCCGAAACAATATTTCAAACAGGAATTGTAGGCAATTTCGACCATTTCTTGCAACTCTCTCTATCGCACGATACGGGTCGGGGGCAGGGGTACAATGTAGTGATAGTGATGTGACATAATGTTATCGTAGTTATTGCCGCCTAGGGAGGAGAAAATAATATCGATATATCGATCAATAGTGAAAGTTATTACTCAAGTCGGAACTATTAATCTTCACAAATACCTTATACATGAAAAAGTAGATATCTTTTTGAATACGTTTATTGATTTTAGTGTTTTATTTTAAAGATTTTATTTCAATACAAATTTCCTTATTTAAGGGTTAGCAGCCTGTAGCCTGTTAACTTTACTGTAAATTCCCAAAACCAAAAATGGAAAAAAATGTAAGTATGTAAGTAGTTGTTTGTTATAATAAATATGTGCCATAAAGAAGCCAACTCAAAATAAATTCGTATTTTGTTTCTTGTGATAGGTATTTGTTATGCAATGTATGAAGTTGGAGCAGCTAAAAACGTGTAATAGACTATTTGTGTGTATGTTACGCGATTACTCCGTCAATTGTGGACCGATTTTCAAAATTCTTTTTGTATTCGGTAGAGTATACTCCTAGGGTGGTCCCTAGGTCACCAAAGTCAGGTTCTGATGATGGGATCCTATGAAAATCGAGGGATACCCTAATTTAATTAGGGTTTCTTTCACTAAAAAGTTAAACAAAAAAAATATTTTACAAAAAATACAAACTGACTTCAAAAACACTGAAAAGTTAAAAATAGTGTAAGAATAGGTACAGACAACATTACATTTCTATATTGAAGTCGGTGCCAAACGATGATCTCCTAGAAAGTCTTAAAATTTGGCACCGTCTTCAATAATGATGTGTGATGTTGTCTGTACCTATTTCTTATATTATTTCTAACTTTTCAGTGTTTTTGTAGTCCGGGCGAACCCGACGAATCGAACCCCGCCGGACGGACCTCCCGATCAACATCCGGTGGCCTCAACCACTAGACCACGGAGGTGGTAAAAATTAGAATTCTAAGACTATTAGTAACTACCCAAGATTAGTGTATAAATATGAGAGGTATATTGATTTGATGCATAATTATTACTTTATATTATTTAAATCCCTGATCCTATTTAATTTGTATGTAAAAGTATTAATTTATCTATCTAAAATAATAGATTTCTTATTTAGTTTTAAGTTAACAAGAGGTCTGTTCTTGTTTAAACAATTGTAAATGTCATTTTATGTTTAGTGTTTATTTTTTTCATAAAAGGATCCATTATTGATTCACATCTCAAATGAAAATCATTTTAATTCAGTATAACACTCATCTTACAAAAAGTAATTTTCTTTAGACAGGTAAATGTACGATAGATAAGTACTTTCATAACAAATAACAGCTCAGTCCTATAAAGTAGGACTTGGTAGGGATACCAAGTAAGTGCCTACACTATAAATTTCAAAGGAATACTGAAATAATTTACGAAACTTATCTAATAAAATATTATAAGAAAGAAGATTTGTATTTTTGTTTGTAATGAATAAACTCAAAAACTAGCTCACTGGGAAGTCTCGGCGTAATTATTGTTAAAATGATTTTTATAAATAAAGCTATTTTTATTTATTATATTTTTTACTAGCTTCCGCCCGCGACTTCGTCCGCGTGGAATAGTTACTTTGGGCTAAAGCTAACTTTAACCCGCGACTTTGTTTATATAGGTGAGTAAGTACTGGGTCTTATAATCTTATATCACGTAGATTGTAGGTTATTCTCAAAAAACTAAACTAATGTTATTTTAAAGTACTTCTGCGTACACTATATTTTTAGTTTTGTTTCCTTTCCGCAGAAGTAGATAGCTAACTGGGGCCACCCAGAGATTTAAATCGTACGATTTAAATCTCTGGGGCCACCGCCCTTCCCCGTCATGACTGCCCGCCGGCTTTGCACATTGTGCGCGCAGTACTCGATCATTATTTTGCTGTGATGTTATTTTAAAACTGCGATATCTCCTAAGATATTCATTTAAATCGAATGATGTAAAGGGAAATTTTGTTTGAAATTAAATACTTGTGATGAATAACGTATTTATTTGGATAAGGATTAATATCATGTTTATAAAAACACCTTCGCAAATAATGCATTATTTAAGAACAAATTTGGTTAGCATAAAAAAGGTTATAGTGAGCTAACCTTAAAAGATAGACATATGCTGTCGCGGACTTTTTTTTAGAACTTTTAAAGGGAAATAATTCTGTCATACATGATTTTTGCGAAACTCTAACCGTTTACGCAGCGCACGCAGCGGAAACTCTCAATAGGGGAAAAAATCCCTCGATTTTGAAACATTCTTCATTGATGCTCCGCTCCTATTGGTATTAACGTGATGATATATAGCCTATAGCCTTCCTCGATAAATGGGCTTTCTAACACTGAAATAATTTTTCAAATCGGACCAGTAGTTCCTGAGATTAGCGCGTTCAAGCAAACAAACAAACAAACTCTTCAGCTTTATAATATTAGTAAGTATAGATTTTTAAAAACTACTAGGCTGATTTAAAAAAAAAAATTTGACTAATAGAATGCTACATTATCACTGAGTAATATAAGGTTATAAAATAATTTTTCATACGGGAAAACAAAATTCCCTCACGAAAAACGAAAATAACGAAGGCAAAGTTGCGAGCGGAAAGGCAGTCAGGACTCAGGAATACCTAAGCAACGCAAAACATTACAAACGGTAAAATAATGATCTCGAGTTCTCGCGCCGAGGAGTCGCGCGCTGCTGTCGTAGTGTGCGTGAGAATTTGCGCGTGTTGTGTTTGTGGTGTAAACGCCAGACGGGAGGCCGAGCGGTGTGAAACAGATAGCATTTTAGAAAATACCTACTCGCGCCGCGCACGATTACTTCACAATCCTCTTAATATTTTACCAATATTCAACCATATCGAAACTGCCCCAGACGAAAATCGAACCTGCAAGTATTCATTAACCGGACGACTACCCTCCTCCGACAATAATGCAGTATGTTAGCTATTCCTAATAAACGATATATGTTCGTAAGGTTCCCCTGAATCGATACTGCAGAATTTGGAAGAGTTCATGCCGAGCGAAACAGAGTCAATAGGCGAAGAACCACCCCGAGCACCTGAACCTGTACCTGATTCCGAAGACAATGTTAGCAGAAATAGTCTAGATGACGAGGTTTGATTTGCTTATCATATTTGTCCCCTTTTTGCAGGGCCACTCATTTATAGTAATAAAATGCTATGCCCCGCCACTCTCTGACATTATATCAAAAACCTCTAAGTAGGTACTTTATGATCTCTTAATTTATATCTTGGCGAACCTATAGGTCCACCTACGCATAAAATCACATAAAGTTGTCCTAATAAATTCGCCTTACATAGCCTCCTTTTGGTATTTGTATAATTTTTGTAAAGCCAACTATCATCACAACTCCTATACGTCCACACCGAGGGGCACGAGCCTACCCTAACTAATTACGGCGATTAGGCCTTAGTCAAACCACGCTGGCCCAGTGCGGATTGGTTGACTTCACATACACCTTTGATTCACTTCGCTGATGAATGCAGGTTTCCTCACGATGCTCTCCTTCACCGTAGGAGCGTCAGATAATTGTACATATGAAATTCGTGAAACGGAAAACACATTGGTACATGGCGGGATCGATCGCGGGCCTCCCGATTCTATTCAGAGCACATTCCAGTGCCGAGGCCACAGCGCCACCGACGCTCTTAAGCCAACTATAATATTATAAATTGCTGCATGTTTTTTTTCTTATTGTGAAGGTTATTACTAGAAAATATTGTTTAAAGTTAAACAAGGAAGCTTTGTGATAATAAAGGATAAATAGAAAAAAGCGTTACATTTAACTATTAACTATGACTAACTTAAAAACATTTTGCAGTGATAGTATAAATGTTTTTAAAAATGTTCTTAATCAAAAATACTGCTCCCGAGTGGAAGTCTGCATTTAGATCATTACAGTCCTAAGAAGATGAATGCAATCACATTGCAATACCGGGTGTAAGTGACGGTGTCCCGATTTTTTAACAGTGAGTTCAGACCATGATTCTTAATTGAAAATCACAGAAATTTTCTCCCGGAAAATTTATAAATTTTACGAATTTTATATTATATTTTTCTAAATTCTAAATTTTCTGGTGTAATATAACTAAGTTAACGTTTACAAATAAAAAACTTTTATTACACAAAAAATAAACTTCGCAATGTAAATCGTATTACATTTCCATCGTACCGCGCGCGGAATCAGCTGTTTGGGTCATCGAACGTCAGAGCACCGGTGTGTGCGGAACAAAAATGATGCCGGCGCGCCATACATACATAATAAAAATTAAAAATGAAAACTCCTTTTATTTCGCTTTAAAAGCTTTTCCAGGAAAAATAAACATCGGTAAACAAATAATAACATTGGTCTAAACTCACTGTTAAAAGAAATGGCACACCGTCACTTACACCCGGTATATTTACGAAAACAAATGTAAAAGTCAGCAAATTAATTTTCATGCATATAAGTTAAAAAAATTGTTTACAGGAAGCAATGTCAGTCGGAAATGTTGGATGGTGGGTGATCGGCTTGTATCTTCGATCGGTTGGATTCTTCATGTCAGTGGTCATCCTGATGTCTCTGCTCTTGATGCAACTCTCTCAGAACTTTACGTTCTTGTGGCTTACTTTCTGGGTCAAGAATAGATCCACGCACAACTCCACTAATATAACCGAAACGGGGCCAGTGCACGTACCTCACGAGAATACGACAATATTAGACCACAGTTTCACCGGAATCGATAGCTTAGTGCACAATATTATTAATACTGCCATGTCACTGGTGTATAACTTGAGAATCAATAAAAATGATAGTTCGATTGACACTCAAGGAACTCCAATGTTACCTTCGGAGCAGCTAGATGCAGAGGTGCCAGTGTACAGCGACAATTTCTATCTGGAAATGTATTTTGCACTGGCCGCTTTGAATTTGGTGTTTACTGTGATGCGGGCATTTTTGTTTGCCTACGGTGGAGTGAAAGCAGCCACGAGAATACATAAACTTTTACTGAAGATTGTTGTTAAGGTTTGTAAATCTTTTATGTACATTTTTCACATTGGGCTACAATAAATATTTTTGCTATTTTAATAGAATCTACATTTTTTACACATGACTGCGAAGGTCTTAGCCTTCATCTCACCTAATGGTAAGTGACATAACGACCGAAGTTAGAAGTGAGCATCACCTGGTCATTTACCTAAATATAGCACCAGGGGGCCGATTTTAAAAAACAAAATCATTACCTACCAAATCTGGATTGTTAGGCTCGACCAATCAAACAGAAGGCTCCACTATAATGACAAAGGCCAGTCAGAATGCCTAATAATTATACAAAGATTCAAAACAAATAACAGCGACATATCGTCGTCGTTTTTCCAACGCATCTCACCATATCTTCATTGTAAGTGTCGCGCCGACCGCTCCATATGTTATGATGCGACGATACTGGCGATACGATAATATGATTTGTCGAATGTAACAATCCATTTCTAGGTTAGCAGCTTGGAATCTGCCCTGTAGCTTAGTACAGTAGTCCTCGGCGAACGCGATAAATTGCTACCGCTTGTGCGTACCATCCGCGGTATAAATGACCAGTGAGTGGGCTAGACACGCACATATGGCCGCCTAAATCGTCATTATTCTGAAAATTTCATAATCACGTAGCTATTAGGTAAAAAAATAGATGTACATTTTACGTGAAGTAATTGTTTGTTTCAGGCGAAAGTGAAATTTTTTGATACGACGCCTCTGGGCCGCATCCTCAATAGGTTCTCATCAGACACTTATACGGTTGATGATTCGCTACCGTTTATACTCAACATTCTACTTGCTCAAACGTTTTCTCTAATAGGTGAGTGACTGAATCACATTAGCGAACATACACACTCGATCAGATGACTAGTACTTTCAGTTCTACTTCTTGGTAGTACATACGCCTGATCCATAGCGATGTGTTCGTCACCTTAAAGGCACAGCTACAGTTATTGTTAACCGGCTCCATATCGAAAGACGCGGAGTGTAATATCTTACTTAATACGTGTGCCGCGTGCGCACTGAGCTGTGAACGTCCCGATGCACGTTAGTAAAATTGTTCTTTGCTTCACAAGTCGCGTCGCCAGTAGCAGTAGCCAGGGGATGAGGGGATATTTTTGTTTGCAATAGGCCGAAAATCAATTGTACTAACATACCATTGCAAGAAACAGTGCAGCTACCATTTAAATAAAATTAACGTTTAATTAGACGTGTACTCGTTTAGAGGTGTAGCACGTAAAGTATTTGATACTTTAGCAATCAAGTGTACGTGCCATCCACGAGCACGCTGCGAGCGCCTTTGTGTTCGCGCAAAAACCGCCAATCGGCGGGTCGCTGCGAGAACACTGCGCTCCGCAGGTGAACGGTTCGCAGCAAGCTATTCCCTGCGTTCCAGATAAAGCACTGCTACTTTCTGAGGCTAACATCTGATGTTAGCCTCGTTTTGCGTTTCTTTTAAGAAATGTTGACATTTTTAGCCGCGCTAATTGTTACAAATGAAACGCAAGGTACTGATTTTTCGTGCTGAATTTTGACACCTCACTTAATTAGTCCAGCCACTTAAATTTTTTTATAATATAAAACAGAATTGACTAATACTATAAATATCTTTCAATAAATTTTTTAAATCCGTTGAAAATCCTTTTTGATTCATGAAAAAAAGATTCCAAATGTCAAATTTGAAAGCTGTCAAAAAGTGGTATCAGAGGACCCATCTATTAGCATGGGTATTTGATGCTAGCATTTCGTGTTAAAAATGCTTAAATGAAACGCATGACAACCAGCAAGAAAAACTAGCATCACCGGCTAATGAAACGCAGAGATGCTAAAAATGTTGGTATTTATGGCTAAAAATGCTTATCTGGAACGGCCCGATTGTATCAGATACGTTATGCGTTACACCTCTAAGTGAGTACGTTGCTTTTACTGTCAACATTATAATACTGTTAAATTCTGCTGCGCGAAGGGCATTTAGTTTGCCTGAATATTTCGCAACATGACAAACTGTTAAGCCAGACGTATCGCGATAATGTGGCACCAACATTTTACGAGATTTTTATAAAACAGGCAACAGTAGTAACATTAAAATACACTAGTAATAATAAAAATAGTTTTAGTCATCTATTATTTTAAAATTGATGATATATGCTCCCGCCACATGAAAATAATAAATTTGAAAACTGACGAATCTTTACATTCTGTCATTATAGATCATTGATTTACTACCAAACGTAGATAGAGCGCTTCATACAAAAACGCGCTTGAAATCTGTCACCAATCGACTATACATTTGTACTCGCTGATATATACTTGAATATGCACGCCCGAATGAAAATTACCATAAAGAAAGTACCGTATTTATCGAATTCAACCTTATTCTGCATTATTACGGCAACTATTTTAAGTACAACCGTGGGAAGTTACATCATTTCATACCAAGCCACACATCAAACGACGTTTTAGTAATTGCTACAAGGAAATATCAACTTTATACTTTCAAACATAATGCTTGAAATTGCTTATCGCGTTGTCGCTCCAACACATGAATGAGATGACACACACGTGATACGACACCCGTGCGAGCGAGACGATTGTGATGTACTGACACTGACGCGAAGCGACATGTTTATGATTAAAATAATTGTTTTTAATTGATTTTTACGTATAAATCGAATATTTGAATACATGATAAGATGTGTAATGAGTTTACTCACGCAAAATATGAAATCCCGTCTTTTTTCTGTCGTTTCTGGCTATTGTTACCACAACTTTTGAATGCGCACTTCGGCATGTTTACGTGCCGACAGCTAATCACTCACTATGGAAAGGAACTGCACGAGTCGCGATTGAGCAGTTCTTCACCGGCCCACTATTTGATCGTTCATGCGTTATCTACGTTTGGTAGTAAATCAATGTTATAGATACATAAACTTTTACACTTTAAAAATATCTAAATCAAGGGCGTTGTCTTCAAGAAGTTTCAGCAACATTGATGGCTGACTGAATAGACTTCATATTGATGTGTTTCAAAGTAGTCTGCTCCTTTTCCAATTTCGCAGCGCAATGTTTGCAGCATAGATTAGGTGTTATATCTAATTTATGTAAAAGTTACATGTATAGTCACGATGGTGCAAGCATATGTTTATACAAGAGCCCCATTATTAAAAAAAGTTTTAAAAAAGAAAAACAATTCATCAGGCGCCATCGTAGTGACGGTGTACGGGCTGCCCTGGTTGATCGTGGCATTTCTACCACTGTCGCTCGTCTACTATCAACTGCAGCGCCTCTACCGGCCAACGTCTCGTCAGCTGAAGAGGCTCCAGAGCGTCACGCTATCACCCGTTTACACCCATTTCAACGATACACTGGACGGTAATATTTTTAAAATACCCAATGTGATATATTCTGATTAGTTTGATATTATACGATTAAGAAGTTAGTCTGATTTAGATCGAAGGGATTAGTTTGATTGAGAACGAAATGATTCGGTTCTTAATAATAAGATTCTGTAGAATCGGCTTTCTGATTGGCGTTCGTTGAAGGCAATGATTCGGTTTTGAATAATAAGGATAGGTGTAATCGGCTTGTAATCAGAAGAAAAAAGTTAGCAAATAGGACCAAATAGTTGTTGAAACTTCTGCATGGGATTGAAAGTTTAAAATAATTTTTATAATAAACAACTGTAATCGACTTTCTGACTGATACTTATGTATCCACATCAGTAAAATAATATTTGCCAATAGTGCCAGTTGTTGAAAACATCTATGAGAAAGGGAAATAGGGTGTGTAATCTATACTTACTTACTATTGTTTGTTTGTTTTGTTGAACGCGCTAATCCCAGGAACTACTGATTCGAATTGAAAAAATCTTTTTGTGTTGGATAGTCTATTTATCGAGGAAGGCTATAGGCTATATAACATCACGCTAAGACTAATAGGAGCTGAGCATCAATGAAATTTTTTGTAAAACTGGGATAAAACAGCTAGTGTTTGATATAAATACTGGTGATCTAACATAAAAATTATATAATTTCATTTCATATAATAACTGACTAAATATAATAAACATTTGATATAATTTTAGATTCTCTAATTTCATGTGATACTCGTATAATGAACATTTGATATAATAGTTTTTTGTAATAATACCACTTAAT
Organism: Schoenobius gigantellus; assembly: GCA_963935595.1. NCBI lineage: Eukaryota > Metazoa > Arthropoda > Insecta > Lepidoptera > Crambidae > Schoenobius > Schoenobius gigantellus. Next base: position 37,595,187 of record OZ012541.1, on the reverse strand, counting down.
ATTCGGATGATAAAACAAACATTTTATATAACGCCTGTTTGTTTGCAACGCATTTATTAACTTGCATGCAAGCAAGCATGCAACATCCAAAAAAGCACACATGCATAGTTTTAAACACTACCTGAGATTATATTCGTAAACTTTACTCGCAGGGAACAATAATCACTATGTATGTACGAGTATAAAAGCATCAACACTAATGGAAAACACTTTAAACCAAGAAAACGTTTAAAAACCAACATAGATTTCCCTTCTAAATAAATCTACTAAAATTAAGACAACACGTATTACTTCCAATAATTTCCAACAAGAACTGACTCGGTATCGGCCAACATGCCAGTTTTAAGCCGTTTTACAAGGTCACATCCCGCGTGGAAAACGCATGGAAGTACAAGCGAAATGTTCCGTTGCTGTAAAACGGAAGTTATATTTTGCCGATACTTAAATTTTTAGTCTATTTGATAATTATCTATTAAGTAATTGATAATTAGAATGAGAATTCGTAGTTATGAAAATCATTTAATCTTGGCATAAATAAAGAAACTCATTTCATAAAAGCAGTGACTTCCGCTACTGTCACGCCATATTTGTACACCAACATTTTCAAGCGGAAGTTACGATTGCCAATATTTTATTAATTTGTATCTTTATTTAATAATATCTAAAATATAATAAAATTACAAATAATAATATTTAAAGCATAATGAACTGTCACTGCTGCTGATTCTTGCCATTATCTTTAAGCAGCAATTTCTGCCTATGTTTCCTTGCCAACATGTTCAACAATAGTACAATCAAGGATACAGGCGTGCCAGCAAGCAGCAACGTGCAAGCAAGCAGCATGTAAGCAAGCATGCACCATGCAAGCCAATGCACCGATTTATTTAGATTATAGTAAAGTTCTTATAACATTCCCGTTCTCAAGAAGCAAAACCAAAATAAACTGATATTAACCGATATATGTATTTTTAACCGGTTTCGAGCCTTGTTTCGGAAAATAAATAGGCATCACTACTATTGTTCATATTTTATTATTAGTGGAGAAATATAAATTTCCGAAAAGAAACTTATTCAAGCAACATTGTGGGCTTAAAATCACCTTTAAAATCTTTCACATAATTGAAAAATTATATGAAACTTCAACCATTCAAGAATATTTTTTATATAGATAACTGAATGTACATATATCTATTTTTGTTCTTATGTTAATATCAATAGGTAGTCCATTAATGGGATGACCATTTGGGACCAATATCAAGTACAAAGAAAATTTTTAGGTTATTTTGAAACCTGGGCGTTTCATTTAACGCTTGCTTGGACAGTTCGTGAACTATTTAAATGCGACAGAGTAATCAAATTACACAATTCAATAATCCCATCTATTGGGTGTCAACTTATACACCTGTGACACGTAACTGCACCTTTGACCATTACGAGTAGTAATGGTTAATAGAAATATAACCACAAACGAAACGACAAAAAAAGACAAAAGTTGTATGTCAATTTCCTGTAGGCTTGACCACGATTCGCGCAATGGGTGCAAGCTCGCGCTGGGCGGAGAGTGGGGAGGAGTGGGTGGAGGGTTGGCAAAGGGCTGCTCTGTGCAGTTCAGCGGCCAGCCAGTGGTTAGGACTGAGGCTGCAAGCGTGCGCTGCCGCTGTGACGGGGGCCGCTGCGCTACTGGCTGTGCTTCAGCGGGCGATGCACGCTAGCGACCCGGGTAAGTTACTTTGTACTACAACTATCCTGAAATCTTTTCTTAGCTAACATTTCCTACTAATTTTTGTGCGACAGGACAAAGTCGAAAATCACCCCATGATCAACAGAAATTTGACATGCGTCATCATATTTTGTAACACTCGTAATAAATATGTGGGGTTAGACGCATATCACGCATATGACCAAAAACGCAAAAGACCATTTGGCCTTTTACGTGTGTATCCGACGGACAAACCAAATTTTAGAGATAAATATTTAAAAGTAGTTTCAGAAAAACGAATGGTTATTGATGCATCTTTTGCTCGATCGAATATGGATTCGTATATTGTATGTTATTATGGACATTTATTTGTTCGTATAAATTGTGTTTTCACATAACTTTCTTCACATTTAATAAAACAAGCTGGTAATATAAAACCTATCAAAACGACCAAGTAGCTACATAAGTTACGTAGCTACTTGATCGCTTTAATCGGTTTTTATAATTTATCTCAGGAATGTAACATAACTGAGATAAATTGTCTTTTTTTATAATATCACTTTATTATTAAGTATCGATTCAAATGTCATGAAACTTTATTCGTTTTTACACCATCTATGAAGCGTCCATGGCGTAGTGCGTAAGGCTGTCGCCTTCCAATCGGGAGGTAGCGGTTCGAACCCCGCCACGTACCAATGTGTTTTCAAATTTTGAATTCATATGTACGTTTATTCGACGCTTTTACGGTGAAGGAAAACATCGTGAGGAAACCTGCACACACCTGTGAAGAAAGAATTTCTTTACAGGATGTGTGTGAAGTCGACCAACCCGCACTTGGCCAGCGTGGTTGACTAAGGCCTAATCGCCCTAGTTTAGGGTAGGCTCGAGCCCCTCGGTGGGGACGTATAGAGCTGTTGACAATGATGATGATGATGCATTCTATAGCACGTCAATTGTCTACTCACGCACTTCCCCTTGATTGTTGTATTTTTTGACTTGGTTTATAATTTCAAGATGGCTGTGTCTATTCGGACCCGGGTCCTTATAGAAGTCGATTGCTATTCGGACGCGGAGCATGAAACATGCAGTGTTATTTCAGCTTAGCGTGTGGAAACAATATCTAACCTAACCTAACTTACAGTTTTTAGTTTGATCCTATAAGTTCTTTTCAATAACAATTCACTATTGGGTCCGCATAGCATTTCCGTTCTATACGGACCCAGGTCCCTCTAGAAGTGGATTGCTATTCGAACCTAGGCGAGAAAAAATGAAAAATGGCGACGAGGTGGATTTTACATAATAATCATTTTTGCGAGCGGAACATGAGGCTTGAAGTTTCAAGCTCCGCTTGCTTCACTTCGCTGTGTGTGGTCACAGTGTCTAATCCAACGTAACCTACAGTTTTCAGTTTTATCCTATAACATGCCTATAACTTATTTTTCGATTGCCGAATAGCCACTCCGTTTCAAGATTTCTTGTTCCTTAATACTTGATTGCAAAAATGATTACCTTTTGCCGTCATGATAGACTATGTGTATTGATCTTACGATAACCCAGAAATCTTACTGGATTTACGCATACCTACGAAATAAAGTGTAACCTCAACTAACCTCAAAATCTATTAATTTTGCTTTATAACTCGATGTTGAAGCTTGTTTGTAGTAATTAATATAGACCGGACTAATGTCTGTTGATCTTGTGGCGAACAATGTAATGGACGCAAAACAATGTAATTTTTCACACAGAATTTTCATATTCATAGGTTAAGTAATTTCTGAGATTTGATGATTAGTCGGCCATTCGCCGATTTCATGGTAGGTGCGTCCAAATTATTCCGATAAAATAATGTATTGCTCCAGCTAAATGATGGTTGTTGGTGCTGGTGTTTAAATACCAACAAGAAATTATGTCAAAGTTTGTTTTTATGAATCACAATCTTGCGTAGAGATTACAGATAAAAGCTACCAATCGCAAGCTTTTTGCTTCTGCTGGATCCTTAAGGCGACTAAGGAATTTGTTTCGAGTGCTTTGACTATGTGCAAAATGTTAACTATTTTGATCCCAATCAGGACCCAACTTAGTAAGATTAAGCGTATAGCATTTGAATAGAATATCATTGATCCTATAAGGTTGTCTGGTAGACATCACTTTTGGCGATAAGACCGCCTTTTGTGTTCATGTAAGTGAATTTATTTTAAAAATGTAATGCCCATACGTGCAATTAAGGTTTAATTAATAAATAATTGCAGGTCTGGTGGGACTGGCGATATCGTACGCACTGTCGATGACCTCCATGCTGAGCAGCGTCCTGAACTCTTTCACGGAGACTGAGCGTGAAATGATTGCCGTGGAAAGAGTCGGTGAATACATCAAACAGGTGAATTCTTTACTAATATTATAAAAGCGAAAGTTTGTATGTATGGTTGTTTGTTACTCTTTCACGCAAAAACTACTGAATGTATTTGGATGGACGGAGAATGACCAAGTTAGTATGGGAATTCGCCTAAATTTAAAGAATTTCGCACACTAATGCAATTAAGTGAGAATTATAGTTATTTGGATCTGGTTATGTCAGAAAAATTTCATTTCAATATTATGCGGGAATTTAGAGAAATTGCACTTTGAAATTGATATTTCGAGGTTATGTTGTCTTTAATTATATATTGTCATACAAATTCTTGATATAAAGCACACATCTGATGAACTGTATAGCCTTTGTACTCATTAATACGATTGCAGAAGGTGATCGATGTTATTATTATAAAAATATTCAAATACTGATGGCGGAAAAACAAACTACATCTCAGTTTGGTAATCGAGCTGAGGTAATAGTCTGTAATTTAACTACTTCCGGTTGTTTATGGTGCCATGTTTAAACGATTAACTAGCAGAAATCGAATATTTTATGAAACCGCACTATATATTGTCGGTATATCCAAATCGCACTGTCTCTACCTAAAAAAAAAGACAAATGGCAGCTTTGCCGCCTCACCTACACCGAACAATTTTTGGAGTTGCTAATGTGGTAAGAAAATTGTTTATTTGCAACTAAGTAGTACCTAAACACGATCGTGTTCAACTAGATTGTTTCCACGTCATTTCTAAGACTGTCAATAACTATGTTGTTGATCAGTTGTTTGTTGGTTTCATGGCGGTTAACATTAGTTTACTTTATTTCCGTTCGCCAACTTCGCCTCGCCTTCGCCTCTTGGATTTCTTTTTTCTCTACCGACCATGAATAACAATCTAGAAAAATAATAAAACATCGAAAAAGTATAAGATGTCAATCCCTTTAGCATATTGAAATACCTTACACAATGTGACTGTTTGCATTGAAACAGTCGCGGTTCATGGGGCCTAGACAAAGTAACATTCACGTTCGTTTCATTTACGTTATACGTTCCGTATCGTATGGCATTGTATGAGAATGATTCGTGATGTGGTATAATTCCTATACATTTATTCTTTTGTAACTTCGTTATCTAGGCCCCTAAATTTGTTGCAGTATCAATAAAGTCGCAATGCTTTACACACACTCCCTACTCTAAGCAGTAATACAATCGCGATGCAAACGTGGCACAGCATTGACATAAACGCTCAATAGTGGTAACAGCTTGTCTGTCAGTGGCGGCTGTTCTTACCGCGCTTCTAAATCGAAACGCGATACAACATCGATGCGTACATGTTCATCGATACAAACGTGATACAGCATCAACAGTTACATGCGAGTGCATCATTGGAAACGTGCATCCTAGTCAACACAAACGCCCAAATGAATTTATACAATTACTTGTTAATCACTAGCGTCGCGCCGCGATGCAGTCGCACGGCTGCAGTTTTTTTGGATAACAATTCACTATCGGGTCCGCATAGCTTTTCCGTTCTATGGGAACCCGGGTTCCTCTAGAAGTCGATTACTATTCTGATCCGGGCGAGAAAAAATGGCGAGGAGGTGGATTTTAGTTAATAATAGATTTTTGCGAGCGGAGCATGAAATTCTCCGCTCGTTCCTGTGGTCACAATGTCTCATCCAACCTACAGTTTTCAGTTTTATCCTACAAGTTATTTTTCGATTACACTTCTATCGGGTTCGAATAGCAATCGTATTCTATAGTAACCCGGGTCCGAATAGCCAGTCCGTTCTCCGTAAATCACCGGATTTTATCATTTGATTTTTTTTAAATCTACTTTTTACCCTCACATTAATTTTAAGTAAAAAGTGATGGAGTGGGTTATTTAATTTTTTTTTCTTTCAGATCGAAATTGAAAAAACTGACGGCGAGTCGCCTCCATACGGTTGGCCCTCTCAAGGCGTCATTGAGTTCCAAGACGTTTCCCTGAAATATAGGTGAGTCGCAGTGTGGACCTTACCTAGTGCGCCCAAAAGGGCAGGGAGAACACCGGGGGGTTTTAGTGAGTAGGCCTGGCACTCTGCCCGGAGAGCCCCACACACGCTCGCCGTGTAGCTAACGGCGGGTACGGTGCGGTTACGTATTTCCCCCCGAGAAAAAAAAAAATAAAAGGTACGTAATAAATATAATAATATGTATGTGCATTTTGCAGTGACCGACGGAAAATAATGCACGAGCTTACGAGCTATGGAATAAGAATTCGCTTCTTTTAGCACGTAGAAGAACGTAATTTCAATCATTACGTATATCTATATGACGATGATCATGTCAAAAATGAGCCCTTTCCTTTAGTTTGCAATATGTCATTACTCTCTAGGTTTTAGTCCTTATGAGCGCTACTTTGCCGGATACGCGCACGCGCACCTAAGGGCACAAGGTCAATTTGATTTTTTTTGATGTGTTTTTTACCGAGTACTTTAAAGTTTTCATACGACAAAAACAGTTTTTTGAAGTTTTTATACTATTTGCTATTCGAGTAGTCATGAAACTGAAAATATTCAGAATGCCTTAGCTTATGATACCTTTTTGGAATCAAGAATAGCTAAGCAAGTTTTTAAGATGATGGGCACAGCGTCCTACATTTTTTTTACACTGTAGCTGATCAAACATGTAGGAAAATTAATTGCATTTTTAATTTTCTTTGTTTAAATTTTTTGAAACATTTTACGCTAGTTTGTTAAATTTAAATCTCTGTTTTTGATAGCTGAACTATCGCTTGTGAAATAAAAGAAAATGAAATCGAAAAACTTCTCCATATGTAGAAATGGCACTATAAAAACAAATCGCACTTGGAAATTTTCGAAAAATACAAAAACTAAAAATCGTGATATTTTCACTAAGGTCAAAATTTGTGGTAAGGGAGGCCATGATGAAGTCCATCTATACTTACAGGTTTATCCATTGTTTTAGGGACATTCTGTATATTAGGTATTCGTACACGCTAGATTCTTCACCAGTTCTGGGCCGCGCAGGGCAATGATGACGCCTAGCAATTTAGGATTTAAGAAGTGAAGTCATATTATGTGGATTTAAACAAAAAAAATTACCCAGGCCTTTCGTATTATTTTTGAAGAATAATGATATGCTTCCCGTCCGCTGCTTAGGTCAAATACTTTTCGAGCATGAAAAATTAAATATCGATGCCAAAGCTAATTATTTCAAATCACTACTATTAACTGATATTGGTTGTGTTTTGATTTGTCGTCTTACTTTGCATAAAGGCGCTGCTCCACTGCGGCGCACGGCAATGCTACGTACCTTGATTTATCTTTTGTACGTATGGAAATAGTAGTAATAACGTCCACTCTACTACAACCCACGGACGCGTTGCGTACGCATAAATTAATGTCATTAGTGCACGCGTGTCCATGCACATTAGCAGCGGGGGTCCATTGGTCTAGCTGCTTATGCCTATGTATCTACAGCAGCACATGCGGGATCAACTGCGTGGGTTAGTCCATGCATGCGCTCGTGGGGTCATCTTGGGTGGCTAGGAATTTAGTTAATAGTGAAAACGTCGATACGCGTGGGCTGACGCGGACGCGTGCAGCGCCTTTATTGTTTAGTTTCTCAATTTCCAGCGAGCGAGCGAACGGCGCGCTGGCGTTGAACGGTGTCACGTTCAGCACGTGGCCGAGCGAGAAGGTGGGCGTGGTGGGGCGAACGGGCGCGGGGAAGAGTTCCTTGCTATTGGCCCTGCTGAGACTGGCCCCGCTCTCCGGCGGCGCGGTGCTGATCGACGGGGTGGACGTGCACCGCCTCAACCTTCACGCTCTCAGGTACGCAGAGCAGCAGGACATACGGCTCAAGTTTGTGCCTTGTTGGCCTATATCAGCCACATGCCACCGGCCGCATGCGTCTGACGCGCGCAGCTAACTGTAGACCTCTAAATAGGCCGTTCATTTTCATACTTCGAATATTATTTCGGCTGCGGATGACGGCAAAAAACCTTGAGCCTCCGCCTAAGAAGTGGATGAGTCACAATTAAATACTGTGCATAATTTACTCAAAAAGCTTAGTATCTCATGTTTAATACATGTCATTTACACTAATACGTTGTAAACATTTTCAATTAGCACTAAAAATTTATTAAGAGTTAGGTCAATTAATTTTTCTTTTGCACAATGCGCAGGTCTCGCATCGGCGTAATACCGCAGGAGCCGTTCATTTTCGCGGGCAGCATACGTGAAAATGTTGATCCGCTGCACGTATACTTGGACGCCGAGGTGTGGCGCGCGTTGGAATTGTGTGGGGTCAGGGAACTAGCGGAGGCGCGCGGCTTGGACGCCTCCGCCACCGAGCTGTCTCGTGGCCACGCGCAACTCTTGTGTCTAACGCGCGCGTTATTGCAGCGGGCCAAGGTAACACTCGTTTAAAAGAGATTTCTAGCAACCCGACTGGTGGATTACCTCCGCCTTACAGAAGGCCACCAAATAACGGAAAAAAAACCTTTTTTTCTATTTCTTCTCCAAATGTAGGGGTAGTCTGCAGTGGGTTCAGCGGTAGACGGACGAAACTTATCCGGCCATACTCCAAATAATGTCATGTGGTGTTTCTGCGCTCGTGTAAGAACGATAGAGCCCTAGAGAGATACTGTCAGTAGTATTGGCGCCGTAGGATCGTGGCGTCGTGGGACAAATAGTGACTGGTCGCAAGCTCTTAAGCAGCCAATATACTGCTGCTTAAGAGGCCTATCACAAAATCGAATCGCGCGGTACTGAACAAACTGGCATCTCCGGCGCGGCAAAATGTAGTGTTTTTATTTTATTCATAAAAATCGATATAAACTATAAACAAAATAACAGTTTAAGCAAACGGTAAAAAACATTTTGGCATAAAAATTACGTTTAAATGATGGAGAACTTCGTACATATTCTGACTTGTTTCGACGCCTTTTCAATTTGATTATATTGTGAATTTATTTATTTACTTAGGAGCCATATAACGAACATATATTTTTAATGAAATGAAGGCTATTGTGTCACATAAAAATAAATATTTTGATAGTTGATATTTTACAGAATCTGTAAATTAGAACTCCCAAATTAGGTCCGCGTGAGTTTTTACCTAAACATGCTTCGAGAAAATAACTATTACTAAGTTAAGAAAAAGTAATCTAAAACCGCTTTATTATTATTGAAGATATCAATATGAATTAAGTTTATCAAGTAAATGTTATTTATTGCGACCAACGAAAGGTATACAATTTTAACGAAGAAAAACCTTAAACTGCGTGTTATTAATAATAATAATATTTATTTACAAAAGCCATAAAAATTAATTACATACATTTCTACAAGACTAGCATAAAAACAAAAATTAAAAAGAAGGCTCATCATTTGTTGTTACAATTGAGTACTACTGACTTCCATGCTAGGTCAATCCTGTATTACGGAAGTCAGCGGTACGGTGAAGAGTATATTGATAAATTAGATACATTTATCACTGCACTGCAGATTTCATTTAGCTATTGTTAAGCAACTATGTTGAAGTTGAAAACAAAATAAGGCCTCGACGCTAAATTATATATGTGTAGGCAGGCTATGATATATGTGTACACACACACACACACACACACACACACACACACCCACACACACACATACACACAAAGACACATCACACGCATCCATACAAAACAGACACAGAAAAGGGGAGGTACTTGTACATTATGCAAATAGAAATGTGCTCATTAATTATATTTGAATTATATTAAGATATTTTATTTCACTTTAAGAAATTTTCGGTTTGACTATACTGTTACAATAGCAACCATTTTTTCACTTTGTTCTTACAGTTAAATTTATTCATTTTTTTAATTCCTAAAATTGCATCAAGTTTGTTATAGATTCTAGGGCTCACAGAAGCAAATTGTTTTTTGGCAAAAGCACTATTACACACTATAGTAGTAAATGCTGGTTCCTGGCGTCTGCGAGAGGGCACTAGATCCATTAAACTGCTTGACGGGAGTGCAGCATGTTGTTTTAAAATACATCGAAGAACGTACAATTGTCTAACAGTTAGGACATTAGCACCCTCATATAATTCGGTTGTTGAGAATCTGAAAGGTTTTCTAAGCATTACCTTCAGCACCGCTCTTTGGGCTCTTTCTAATTTAATAAATGTTGTTTTAGAGGCCACCCCAGACAGGAATGCAGTATGAGATAAGAGATTCACAAAGAACAGTATAAACTGTTCTAAGCACCTGATGCTCAGCTGAATTCCTTAGTTTTTTAAAAATTGAAGTCAGCTTACAAACCCTGTTTGCTACTGTATTTACTTGACTGTACCAATTTAGGCATTCGTCTAATGTTAGATCCAGATATTTAATGGTCTCAGTTCTGATCAGTGGTGCACAGTTGCAAACAGTACCATCATTGGAACATTTGTGGGCTTTAATGGTAACTGAATCTAATACAGAGGCAGTGGGTCGTCGAATTGAGAAGGCCATAACCTTTGTCTTATCTAAGTTGAGAGTCAACAAGTTATGTTTCAACCACGTCACTACCTCCATAAAAGCATGTTCAGCTATCTTTGATGTTTCTTTCCAAGTTTTACCATTGACAACTATAGCTGTATCGTCTGCGTAAGAAAAGATGCGGCAGTTCGCAAGAGACATATTGCATAGTTCCTTGACGTATAGAAGAAACAGTGTAGGACCCCAAATACTGCACTGTGGTACTCCAAATTCTATTGAGCTCTCTTGGCTAATATATGATCCAATTTTAGTACACTGTTTCCGGTTGCACAAGTAATCTTTATAAATGTCGAGTACACTACCTCTGACACCCACATCCTCCAATTTACCAACCAGAAGTGGAATGGACACGGTGTCGAATGCCTTAGAAAGATCTAAGAATATCCATTAAGTAATTTCTCTAGGACTTTTGATATAGTAGGTAGTACAGAAAAAGGTCTAAAATTGCTAACACTTCCTTTATCACCACTTTTATAAATTGGATGTACAATGGCTTTCTTTAGAGCCCGTGGGAATTTTCCAGTCGTGAAAGATAGGTTACAAATGTGCGTAATTACTGGACACAAAGAGGTACATGCTGATTTCAAAAGTATTTTATACTAATTTATTCCGTCCACAATAATATGAAAATACTCATATTGGATTTATGTAATGTGAAATAATTTTATCTTCTACCCACATACAAACATGGACTTCAGATGTGATGTTAATCTAAGCTAAGCTATGAAGTGTGTAGCTAATTAGCCACAAAATAGCATGAACACCGTGACATGCATTTGCGACCAGTCACTTACAATTCTAAATGTAGGTCGGCTACATTACTCACGCACAGGATCACAACATGATGTTGTATGGCTGCGGTCTTCTGTGAAGTGCGGTAATTCCTTAGTCAGGTTGCACAACAATAAACTCTATGCTCGACACCTAGTATGCACTCCAAACTTTATTCAGATCTTGCTGGTCGACGAGGCGACGGCGAACCTAGACCACGAGATGGAGCACGTTATTCTGGACACGATCCGTTGCTCGTTCGGCGGCTCTACCGTGTTATACGTCGCTCACCGCACCGCCGGTCTGATGGAATGCACGCGAGTGCTCGTAATGTCTAACGGGCGGGTTTGCGAATACCGGGCGCCCGACGACGCTCTAAGCGACCAAACGTCGCATCTATATGCTCTCGTCTACGGTTCGTGAGCTTTTCATGTCCGTAATATGACCGGCAGAATATCATTCATATTCTGGTGAAAATCATCAGTTCTAAAACATCGACTGTTTCAAATAACGATAATTGTATAATATATTAAAAATAAGTTTTTTTTATACAACATAGTTTGCAAACAAACTGACTGACCACCTGATGGTAAGTGGATATACGCCTATTACACACGTGGTTCCAATCTACAAATCCTTATAAAACCCAATGACCGTTATTCAATTGTGACATACATAAGATGTGGAGTCTACTGTAATTTCGCCAGCCGGAATATGCATGCAAATATCGACTGTTTCAAAATAACGGAGATTGATGTAACGGAGACTGTTTCAAAATAACGGAATAACGGAGATTCAAAGTAACGGAGATATATATACATAGTTTATATATTATAATTACCTTTTTACGTGTGGCTCTTATGAGATTCGCAGCAAAACTGCAACCCTCCACAAGAACCACAGTGTACATTGCCAACTTGTGACATCAGATGTAAAGTCACGGTACCCAGTAATTTCACTGCCATATCACACCCTTCAAACCGGAACACAGCAATGCAAGCGACTCTGGTGCAGAGTCTCCCTCCCTCCAGCTTGCACTTTAGTAGCTAAGATTGGTGTAAATCTCGAAAATAAGAGATATTAATGTTCCTTTTAAATACATTTAAATACGCGGAAATTAATATGTGACGTGTACGATTAAAACACATAAGTGTCCTTGTGGAAGGACACTTACGTGTTTTAATCGTAACAAAGATTGTGTTTTAAAATTATCAATAAATAATCGGCGGTAAAGCAGTAATTTGTGTAAGTGCTAGTCAGTTATTAAAATTGTATAATTAATATTGACGAATTATAATCAAGGCAGTGAATTAATATAAAAATATGAATGATCATTCATTACTAAAATGTTAGGATAATAATAGGCTAGTTGACCCTTTTTTAAAGTAGGGCTTAAAATGTTCATAATTGTTGTATTAGACCATAGCACATGAATATAATTTTTTTCGATGGCTAAAAAGTGCAAAAAATCTATTTTAAATTAAGATTTTCAATTTTGGACTGAAAACACGGTCAGCCATGATAGTCTGTTCATTATCTGTGGCAATGACGTCAGTCTTATAGTAAACAAAGCACGGGGGCGAAATAACCTCACAAAAACAATGCTTTCTATTAAATATCACAAAATATAGTAAAACTGTATATGGAACGGGACAATAGAACAAGAATATAGAATTACCTCTTCAAAGACTCCAGGAAATCTGTGGATTAGACGTACCCAGTGATATAGACATGCGAAATATTTGGTTAACACTCGCTTAAAGAAATCCTGTAACTATCTACTGAAACTCAAATGTATTTTTGCGAAAATCACATTAATGTAAGTACTATAACTGAATAACTCAATCTGTGTAGGTACTTAGTTTCAACTTAAACAAAATAGAAGTTTTTAGGTTGTATGTAAAATCAAATCTGTATGTAAATTAATTAAATTTTTATCTTTCAGTTAGAATGAATACTGACTGCAGCCGACCAACCAAATTTTAACTTGACCAGAAAACTGAGAAAAAACTTGACCATTCACGCCTTTTTGATTTAATCTAAGTTATACACTGACACTAGATGATGTTTCAAAGAAAAGAATATGTACTTATGTCCAATTGAATAATGATGTAATTGAATATTAATTAAAAAGTATGTAATACAAACAAAAATATCAAAGTTTCATAATGAATATATTTATCTAAACAACTTTTACTTGAATTTACTGAGTACCTAATTAAAATTTGTTGCTTTCAGTGGTTACTTAATGAGAACTATTGTGTACTAACCTGTTCTCTTGACAACGAGATTGATAAGGCAGTAAAAGTTGTGCAACATAATACAAAGCAGTGCATGCTCAGCCACAATATCAAAATGTGACCCGTCAACTAGAACAACATTATGTCAACAAAATAACTCAAGTATTCATATACCAAAGCACCATAGAAGTAAATAGGTCCAGTTTGGTAAAACTGAAAGATGTTATATCTTCACTGATTAAACCTGCTGGCCACCATGGCTGGTAAATTTCAGAACAGCTTACGCAAGAATATGCAAGTTATCCATTTTAAAGCCGTATACAAATATATTAAATGTGATTGCTGTGTTGTCAGCCTGTGCTCTTCTTAATTTACAAGACCCTTCTTATTAAATAAATAATATAAAGAAATTTTTTTTCTTTACTTTATACATAACTAACATCTAAAGATGACATAATAAATTTTTGTACTACATTAGTCATTATGTTCTTCACTAAAAAAATGTTCTATGTTTATTTGACAATAATGACTTGTAAAGGTTTATGTTGAATCAAAATATTTTAATTTCAAATACATGTGTTTTATTTTTCCGTTACACCTTAAAAGATTTATAATATTTTATAAGTTTGTTGCTCATATTTATAATTGTTACTCAAATATATTAAATGTTCCAAAAGTACAAATAGGTTGAATAGAGTTAGATCAAATTTATTAATTTGTATATATTGCCTTAAGGTCGCAGGTAATAAAAGTCAAAATAATAGTAAAGTGATTTATTATGAAGTAATACTTTCATATAATTTAGGAAAAATGTAGTATAGTTTCCAAAATGGCACTATTTGATCAATAAGTTTTTTGACATACAGATTGTTAAAACAAATACCTATTATAGCTAATATTGTCACCTTTTGAGTGTTTTCAAAATTACATACTGCTAGCAACACAAAAGTATATAAGTTTTGCTTTAGCACAAAACACCTGCATCTATACTTGAGTTAAGCATACTGTTCACAGCTTTCCGTCTTTGATAATTAATATTTTCTTCAGTAAAAGAGCATGACAATTTTGTATTAATCTAATTTTATGGATACCGTTTGTTGAATAGACTATTACAGGGTATTAATCAGAAATGAGGTCACATTTTGCAAATTTCAACCCAAATCTTTATCTTTCAACTTTTATCCACATTTAATTATACTCGTAGGTGTCCCACCAAAAATCTTCCCAACAAAAGAACCCTCATATGTTATGCACTGGCTGACTTTATAGCACATGGAAGCTGTTATTGTTTATAACGAAGCTCGAACTAAATAGCACTTCTGTATTGATGATTCGTGGTTTAGTTTTCTATGCACTTTATTCTTCCTTCATTGAAGAGGTCTTTTATTTTTTAAGAAATATGTCACAATCTGTGTCTGTGAATGTATATATATTTTTCCTCCCAGTAATTTTCTTCATGTTTGACAAATAAACAACTGCCAATCTTTCTCTTTTTATGTTCATTTACAAATTCTTGCAGTACTACACTGGTATTTGACACATGATCCTGATGTTTTCTTTTCAACATATCTCTTGAAGTAAATACTTTTAGTGTTTATTTGACTTTTGAGAGATAGAATTCTATCCAATAGCATTCAACTGCTGTACAAAATAGCTCCTCACTGTGATGGTGCAACCACACCAAAAATGCATGTTTGCAACTCTCTTCTGCCGCGTGAAAATCTTGACAAGTACACTTGTAACCTGTTCCTCATTATAACAGTATTGAAACTGTACTTATATTGTTTAGAGCGATACACAAAGAATCTCCTGACCATCAATCTGTCTATTTTCGGAAGATTTGTACTATCTGCTCTCACAAATCCAACATCAATGGTTGATTTTGCTATTAATACAAATAATTTACGATATTTACAAATATAATAACGGAGACTTGGACGATTTTTTGCCAGTTTTAGGAAAGAATAGTAGTGCAAATCGACGTGTTGTTGAATCAAATTTGACATTTCTTTGTTTACTATATGAGTGACGTCACGGCCCTGACCACAGGATATCAAAGCGTTTACGGCGTGAGATAAAAAAGATTATTTCTAGCATTTTCAAATTAAAATTTCACAGCAATCATTCATTGTTATTTATTAAAATCGGTATATTGTGGAACCTTATGCCAAATACTGTTAGAAATAAACAATATTTTAATAAATTTTGATATGAGTCAACTACCCTATTAAAAGGAATGCTTCCAACTAGGTTTTTGTGTAGGTATAACAAAATGTTATTGACATTTGTTTTTTAAAATCAACCATTGACAAATTATAAGTTATGCATTGAGAAATGTCAATTAGAGATATTTAACAACTGCATAGTATTGTAAGCAATAATTAATTAATAGTTAAGTTTAACATGTTTGAAGACTGAACAATTGTGCAAGTGCATAGGACAATGGCGGATACAGGGAGGGGAGGTAAAAGCAGAATTTAACCCTCAAGAGCCTCGCCTTGGGGACTTTTAGCGGAGAAATTAAAACAAATTTGTAATTAGGCTAAGACAAGAAAATCCGATTTTGTTTTAAATTTATTAAATTGTTTGAATTAATCTATACATAAATAGAATTTAATGTTTTGTTTATTATTTGTAATAACATTATCTTTCTTTTACGATTTTGAGTACTTTCTCTATACACCAATTACCCTTCCCCCCTGATGTACAGCCGGCTTCAAAAGTAGATAAGCATTTTCCTATTCCTTTTATTTTGTATGTTTCATACCTATATATTGCATTGCTAATGGTTGGTGTGACATGGTACTAAAACGCTTGTCTACTTTTGAAGCCGGCTGTACATATTGGATCCGCCCTTGGCCATAAGAATAACTAATAATACTCGCATTATTAGTTATTCTTATGCCTTGGCATAGAACGAGATTGAAAAGAATTGGCCATGGTCCTACTAATAAATGATGAAAATATTGCTGGGCCACAAGTATGATTACTGTGAAGTATGAAGTTAAATGTAGGGTATACCGAGTATGGAACGTGGACCGGGTTAGGGCAGTGATGATACTTCAGTTATTGATTGGAAGAAAGTATATTGAGACGGTATCGGTGTGCTCTTAAACTATAATAACATTGTGACTAATCGCTTTAATCTGATTTCCTTGTAATTAGATGAGCACGTAAGTGTAGTCCTACGTGCCGAACCGGCACAGTTTTGATAAGAAATTTCACATATTGTCACTTGCTTAAGACAATTTTTTTGATCTTGAGGTAAATTTTATTTGTGGAATAAACATTCATTCATGTGGATTGATTATTTCTGTCTACTGACCATAACATCTTTTAATATCGATACCGTTATTTAATACAATACCGGAACATGGTATCTGTAACACTGCATGTGCATTATAAAGCTTCTGGTTTTCCATTTCCACAATATTCTGATTACCAAAGTAGTGGCTATAAAATTACTATAGGAGATTACTTATTATTATTTCATTATAAGAATGAATTTTATCTTCGAAACGTGTCATGTCTTTGCTCCATTTTATATTGTGATTTAATTTATTGGTGACTTTTAACTTTGATGAAGAAATAAGTGTATTGTGTTATTTTATTACTTTGATGTGTATTAAAGTGTCTATAATTGCTATTAATGATAGGATTAAAACAATGTTTTTAAGCAAATTATTTTATGTTTAGACGCGCTCGCAGAAATATATAATGTATTCTAACTTCTACTAAAAATAGTCTTGTGGTCACTCTAACGGTATTATTTCCAACATTTTTGCAACATAATTGTATGATTGATTTATAAAAATGTTATACCACATGACCAAAGTAGGTAATATTTTTCACCAGTAGTAGGCATCGTTTCACTATTAATCTTTGGTGATTTTAAATTAAATAATATTTTTTATCCTTCCTAAATGGAGACAATATCACTTTAACTTGGTTAGCAGCGGAAAGTTCTGGGAAAAATAAAATATGCTCTTTGTAAAATATTTTTAGTATATATAGTATTTGTTAATGTATAATAATGTAGGTATGTGACATTTCACACTACGTAACATACTAATGTTTTTAAAGGTGCAAGTTCGTGCCTCAAGCATGCAGCCGACGTGCGCATCAAATGCGATGCGACAATGAAATGTATGGCAGAATTGGTCGGTCGGACCTTGGAAACTACTTCGGAATACGTTTTTATACTCCAACTATTATTCAATTTCGAGGCACTAACTTGCACATTTAGCTTTTTCGGGCATATCTCAGACTGAAAAAAGAAGGTAAGTTTTGGGAAGTTTAGTTCATGTTATCATGACTACGTCAAATAATATGCATTTATATTGACTACCAATATTATTAACCAAGATTTTATGTGAGTTGTGCAGTTTATTGTTAATCATGAGATATAGAATTATGACAATTTATTTTTATACTGTATGTGTAAAAGAATGCTTGTGAAAAGTCCTTGTGATATTTAGTTTAAATAAAAGCTTTAAAAAATTATATCTATTTAATAGCTCTACATGTTTCTTTCTTCGGGTGATTTGTAAGGATAGCCAATGTAGTCGAAAATGTCTTCTTCTGAAGTGATTGGCACTGGTTCTCCGGGAACGCCTGAAAATATTAATTATTTACGCCACTGGAGTTAACGCCACCTGGAGGCAAAGTACTCTAAATACTGAGATAGCAAATTTCATCACAAGCAAACATTCAATTATTTTTAAAAGGAAGCAAAACTGCATTCGGTAATTTTTGAAAAATCGCTTATTACACCCAGGACAATTTTCAAAAATTCAGTACAGGTTTTCCTTCTATTTAAAAATAAAAGAATGTTTCCTTTGAGTAAAAATGTCAATCTTCAGTTGTTAGAGTACTTTTCCTCCAGCTGTGCGAGCATGGACTTGTCGCTCGACATATATTCGACAAAAGCATCTGTCCTTTTCACTGCTTGGAATATCTGTCGAATTTATCGATTTTTGTCGAATATGTCGATCTTAGCTGTCAAATTTTGTTTATCGAGAGTGCCATGCTCGCACCCCAGGTGGCGTTATATATGTGTATTGTACAGCCTGTAGACCGCGTATATATTCAGCAGAAGTGGGCAGGGGAGCGGGCAGGATGAGTATGTAAATAGGATATTTTAAACGTTTAATCTACACTCGCGAGCAAAAGTTTGGAATCAGTTACTTGAAATTGGTTCCGCGTGATCTTGCTTACTAAATAATTTTTTAGTAATCATAAAAATGACATCATGTAAAATGACATCAGTTACTTGAAATTGGTTCCGCGTGATCTTGCTTACTAAATAATTTTTTAGTAATCATAAAAATGACATCATGTTAAAGGTGTTAAAGGTCCACTTTAAATCGATATAAAATTAATTCATATCGAGCCCGTAATTGTGGAGTTATCCCGGATTAAGTGAAGGAGGTAGGAAAACAAGGAAATAGGGAAAAATAATGAATGAATAAAACAACAAAAATTATTAAATAAAAATTTTATTTATCTTTAAAAATAAGTGTCAATATTTTGTGTTCCTCCCCTCGCCTTAATAACTGCTCCAAGACGATTCTTCATAGACCTGATCAGCTTCTGAATTGATTCTTGTGGAATACCTTCCCACTCCTCAATCAACGCTGATTTCAGCTCATTCAGACATGAAGGAGCAGGAGTTCTGGAACGAACCTTCCTCTTCAGATCATCCCACACGTGCTCAATGGGATTCAAGTCAGGGCTGAGCGCTGGCCAGTCCAATGTGGCAATACCGACTTCTTCGAGGTATTCCGTTGTTACACGGGCAGTGTGACAACGAGCGTTATCGTGCATAAGAGCCGCCCCCATAAGCCACTGTTTCAGCGACACAGCACTGTGCAAATCGCTCCCCAGGCCTCCTGTAGACCCGTCCTCTTATGTCGCTACCGTGCAAACACATCCTGCTTTCGTCCGAGAACAGGACTTGCCTCCATTGCTCAACCTCCCAATCAAGATGGGTGCGAGCAAACTGAAGACGTGCTTGTTGGTGAGCTGCCGTGAGTTTCGGGCCTGTGGCAGGCCTTTTTGGAGTCAGATTCGCTTGCTCGAGTCGTCGACGAACTGTCCACTCGCTGGCTGCCTGCTACCCCACGAACATCTCAGAGCTCCTGTTGGACGTCGACACCAGTCAAATGCCGATTTCGGAGAGAGGTCTTGGAGAGGTCAGATCTTGGTCTCGGGATAAAGCCACCAGTCTCCCGAAAGCGCTTATAAACTTTCGAAACACAGGATTGACTTATGTGGAGCCGACGAGCGACAACCCGCTGGCTGAGCCCTTGCAATAGGGCTACGATTTGTGCTGCTTCTGTAGGTGTTGTCTCCATTGTTGTACAAGGTACAGGGTCAAAAGTGGCGGAGATGTGTACCGGTCAACGTGTGAAAGTCGACTGATAAAGAAAATCCGATAACAGGTGCTTTTATAGGGGGTCAATAGGTCGCAACTCGTGACGTATCAAACAATTGAAACACGTATTTTTCGATACACCTCTTAATGCGGAATGGCTCCATAAATACTGGCTTGTTTTTAATGAATTCGGTATCAGTTTAAAAGTAAAGAGTTGAACCTTTAAAATGATGTCATTTTTACGATTATTAAAAAAGTATTAACTACTCAAGATAACGCGCAACCAATTTCAAGTAACTGATTCCAAACTTTTGCTCGCAAGTGTAGTTCATCTATTTCCATCTCATTCCCTCTTTGGAACTTTACGAACCAATGAGGAAAGTTCTGGAAGGTGTGCTATTCGTTTTGAGAAGCACGGCGGCCGTATATAAAGACCGTACGTGTGACGGCTGGACTCGATAAAACCTTAATGACCTTCGGGTTAAAGGCGGAAGGCGGAGTTTAGTCGTTAGAGTCCGACATAACTTGTTTCATAGGCCGTTCAGGTATCCATGAGGATTCTCCGCCTCCACTCCCGCATGGGAGGAAAAAGACCTGGATACAGTCGACTTGAAGCGATCAAGGCGATAACTAGTGACAAAAAGTGGATCGACTGCGAAATATGCAGTGTAGGTGTTGTTCTGTGTAATACGGAGTGAAGTGCGTTTTAAGCACAAACGTATAAATACGTCTGTGGTTTTAAGTGATGTTGTATGCTTAGTTTTTGATTGTCGACGGTGAAATTAAAGTTTTGCTTATGTGGAAATTGGCATTTCACAAATAATAAACCCCCCACCCCCCACCCCCACCCATAATAATAGACAAACTAAACCAGGCTTATACATTTTTATGGATAAAGGGGAAAGGTTTTGACCAAGGCCTCCTATTGCTACGTATAGTGTTTTTTAATGTTTTTGCATTTTGTCAAATTAATAAACTAAAGTAGGTATCAGTAAACCACCTGTAACACCAACAGGTCTCAAGAAATATTCGTTGAGGGTGAAACCATTCTCGAGGGCGTGGGCTCGCATGGTCTTGTTGAAAACGTCGCTCCCAGTAAAATACAGCACTGCGCAGTAGTATTGCTCGCGTGGTATTAACCTGATATCCAAGCGTCGAACCGGGCCGTCTTTCGAGAGTCTGCATACGCCCTGGTAATGAAAATGTAGCTGGTTTATTTAAAGTAATTTTGTAGATTTTAAAAAGGACACGCCCGTTCATGCTTTCTTTAAGCTAACGCCCGGACCAAAACGTAACAGAGCTCCTGTGCGTTGTATAATTATATCGAAATCGACAGGATCTTATTAAAAATAACTATCGAAAAATGTTTCTTGTTAGTAATTAAGTATTTACCTTTATCAAAATATACTGAATACACCATGTTTTGGTTACGCCATAAATAAAAAAATCATAAGTACTTTACAGCATGAAGTAACCATAAACAAATGAATTTTCAAGTGCAATAACAATTGTCATCATTTTAAACAATGATCGATGTAATTTAATAAAAATAAAATGTATGTTTACTGATTTCTCCGTCAATTTGTGGTCCGATTTTAATAGATTTTTCTATCCGATAAAGATGCAATTTTTTATCTAAAAATGGTCCCTTTGTTACCAAGTCAGGATCTGATGTGGTGATAGAATCTTTAAGCAAATGTAAGTGACGATAAGGCCGAAGGTGGAAGCAAACTTCACCTGGACTCCTCAACAGCTGAGAAACTAGCTATCTTACCTCCACTTAATTGTTGGAACACAACAATGCTTTTAACATTAGACGATGGTAGCTAGCCAGGCGGGCTAGCTACCACTTCTGCCCCCATGGGGAATTGAACCCCGCGATCAGCACCCGGTGGTCTCAACCACTAGACCACAGAGGCGGCTTTATAGACTGCAAAAGGTTAACAATAAGTCTAAAAGTACTAGCAAAAGCAAACTACTATTCAAAAAGTGAAAAATGTTCAACCATAAATTTAGTTTCCCCTAAGGAAATAGTGTCAGTAATAAGATCTTCACTTAAAGCATCGACCAGATTTTTCAACATATTTTCTCCGGTTTTCTTTTTGCCGTCATTGGCCTTGACAGAGGGGTGTGTTACCAGTGCATCAATGTCACCGCTCTCCGATTTACCCCGCCTGGAACACGATATTTTTTTTTAGAATCTTATAGTAGGGATCCGTAACGAATGTTGAACGCGGGGGTATCCCAAATGGAACACATTTAAAGGTACCTATTAATACCACGTAAAACAAAATGGTTCCAAGTTGAGGGTCCTGAAGCCCAATTCTACTAATAAGTTACAGTCGAATCAAAACTAAACCGTTACGTTCGACCAATCAGACCGCAAAATTATCACGTCATCGAACAGTTGAAAGGCAATATAGGCTTTCCGATTCCAATCGCAACGGTTTAGTTTCGATTCGGCTGTAACTTATTAGTAGAATTGGGCCTCTGTACGGCCAACATGCGCTAGTATGTGAGCGTTACTATGTGAGCGACTAGAAATACCGAGACTAGGCAACTACTAGACGAGGCAACTTCAGATTATTATAATTGTAATTTTATTATAACTACTAAAAAGTTCACTTTAAGCACCGTTTTGTAACTAAGCTGCTTTATTAATGATTATTAGTAACGAATATTCTATTTGAGGTCTTTTGTTTTTTATTTTGATACGATTTTTTAATGAAAGCTAAAGCTAGATAAAATGCCGCTCACCATAAATAAATCATTTGTCAAATATTGAAAAAAATGCAGGACGTAACGTTGACACTCAAACAAATATATTAGGTCGCTTACTTATATTATGAAGCTCCTCATTTTGTATTTGAAGTAACTCGAATGAATGTTTGTAAGTTCCAGTTCTGTTGATTTATCGTCACTCGCAGTCAGTCGTTCACTTAGTAATACAATAACCCAAACTAATTATTTTTGTCTCTTAAAATTCTAATTTACAGTCACTCGTTTAAATACTACCCGTTAGTAACTAAGGAATTATTTGCGCGATGCCCCAAATCCCACACACTGTTAGCACATGGGTATGAGAGCGTCCCTTCACTGAGATCAGGTGAAGCACAACATTTTGTTCATAGGTTACTCGGCTGCTGTCTTCTGCAGGCATAGCACGGGCTACCAAGACTGAACTCGAATCACGCATTATCTCACAATTTCAGTGACATAATCTCTGTCTGAGAGCGTCGGTGGCGCCATGAAGCAAATACAAATACTTTGTATTTGATTCATGGGTGGCGCAGTGGACTCAGCACTTGCCTTCCAATTGGGGGGTCGGGGTTCGAGATCCGCCATGTACCAATGTGTTTTTCGTTTCGAATTTCATATGTACATTTTGTCTGACGCTCCTACGGTGAAGGAAAACATCGTGAGGCAACCTGCATACATCTGCGAAGAAATTCAATGATGTATGTGAAGTCGACCAATCCGCACTGGGCCAGCGTGGTTGACTAAGGCCTAATCACCCTAATATAGGGTAGGCTCGAGCCCCTCGGTGGGGACGTATATGGGCTGTGATGATGAATCTCTATGTCTTAAAGAGTACCACGATGGCGCGTATTTAGTGTGACTAACGTGTTAAATTTTCTTGAGGCTAGTCAAGGAACACGTGTGACTGAGTTTTATTACACGTGCCCTTGACAAGCGTCATGAAATTTTTACCATGTCAGACCCACTTAATACGCGCCAGTCTTAAAGACAGAGATTATGTCACTGAAATTGTGAGATAATGCGTGACTCGAGTCCAGTCTTGGCAGCCCGTGCTCAGAGACGGATTTGCCTAAAGGCACACTGGGCGCAAAGGGGCGGCAAGTTTCAGGGGGTGGCACGGCTGGCGGATACCACCGCGCTCGCGCCGCACCTTTATTTTACTTGGTATATAATTCAAGTTCAGGATTTGAATTGGCTAGTTTTTACCAACAAACCAAATTTTAGAAAATTAGTCTACCCAAATCCTGAACTTGAACAAAATCCCAAGTGAAATAAATGCGTTGTGTAAATTATTTTCTGTAAATTATTAGTCTGAACTTGGCATCCATATAGACATCAATTCTTTTGTCGGCGAAGTCAACAACGACACATTCTTAATATTGAACTTGGCTATAATTTCACATTTATGTTTATGATGGGATATCATTACTTTTTATACAGCAACGAGACGTATTCATGAGACAACCGCACAGCATAGTAATTTTCAGTTTTCAGATTTTTCCTTTGTGCCTAATAACTTACATAGCATAGCAGACCTTGACGCCAAATATCAAGTTTTTAGGTCATCTGGAAATGGATTAGGTTTTTGAGTGGTAAGTCAGTGAGTCAGTTATGAAAATACCGGCTTTTAAATGTAAATATATAAATAACTGTTTGAGCTACATTAATGAAATTTTGGATTCTAGATAAGCTGAGAAGCTTCAATAAATGTGCAAAATTTCATGTATGTAGCTTAAATAGGTTTCGAGTTGTGAAAGGGTCAAATGCAGCTCGAAATGGTTTATGTAATATAACATACGGCTGCTACGTCGTGCGGCCATCTTTGATTTATTTTTATAAAGTACTGTAATCTACAAGACAAGCCCTTTCATTTGATACTGATTGGGGGGTTGTACAAAAATATGTAATCTGTTTTTTTTTTGCGGCTGCCATCTTGAATTTGAAGTTTTCTGTTCATAAAGATCTGTTTTCTGCAAGTCAATCGCTTTCATTTGATACCCATACTACGTGGGTTGTATATACAAAAATATGTAATCGGCCATTTTGTTGCAGCGCGGCCATTTTGGATTTTCCACGATACTAAGAGTGCGGTTCATAATTTGATATCAGCGCTCATGTGCGCTATTTGCACGCAAACAATCGGTCCAAAATATCTCATGTGCGCATTTTGTATGCGGTATGACGTAATTGATGACGTCACCGATTGATGCTAACAGTGCTAACAGAAAAGAGGTAGTGCACTGTCTCCAGAACTGTCAATGTCAAAGTCAACACCAGTTTTATTTTTAATTTAGTTTGTTCGAATTTATTTTTTCATTAGATTATCTACAATTAATAGAGAAGTGCTCTGTAAAGATACTGGAGGAGTGGAGGCACAATACGTCTCCCTCCAATTTTTTTTCAAATTACATTAACTGTCAACTTGACAGACTCACAGATCGAAAGCTCGGTTCAAAATTGATCTGAGTGCTTACGTCCGTGAGCAGTGCTAACGATTTGAACGGGCTGTTTGCATGCATGCAAACGTTTGCACTGATATCTGATTATGAACCGCACTCTTATTATGCTTAATAACATTTTCATCAGACCTAAATGTTTATACCAAATTTCAGCTCAATGCTCAATCGGTCACTGACAAGTGGGTCAATTTAAACTCGCAATATATTTAATTTAAATATATACCTATATCGGTACATTGCAAATTAAATAAAGCTTGTAAAATTTCAATCGATTCATTACAAAATTCTTAAAAAATCATACGCATCTTGTACCGATATCTCCGATGCGTTGTTTTCAAAATATTTGATAATAAATGCGCTGTAACGCTTTTTAACCGACGAAAAAAGTATTCTTTGATAAGTACCGCTAGCAGGTGGATACTACGATAGAAGAAAGTATTCCGGTCTAATCCGCCATTTTTTCGAAAGATCGACTCAAAAAGCACTCGCGATCGATTGGTTGATGCGATCGACTCTTTTAGCACCCCTGTTCTAGAAAAAAAATGTAGCACCGACTTCAATATAGAAACGTGATGTTATCTGTACCTGTTATTTTATAATTTTAACTTTTCAGTGTTTTTGAAGCCGTTTTTTTGTATTTTTTTTATTCGTAACGCCTTTTTGTAACGTACCGTTTTTGCAGGCTAGCCCCCGTCTCCACAACGTCCCAAAAATGGCTTTAACATAAATATGGCACATGAAGTGTTTTTAAGGGGGCGGCAGTTACAATAAAGCCTAGGGACGAAAATTTTATAAATCCGTCCCTGCCCGTGCTACCTCCTACCTCAGTCTGGTAACTCATAACAACAAGTTACAAACAAAACTGTGAATATGCTCAAAAATAGCATCTGCATAACGTGTTTAAAAATTAACAACGGGGATTATTTTGGACTTAACTTTCCAGATAGCAAGCGACGACGAAGACCTATTTATTTAGAATCTTACAGATTTTAATTCCCACTAAGAATCGAATTATTGACCTCTAAATCTAAACCTGATGTTATCAACTACTAGGTACCTATAGTCCACGCTGATGCGAAGTAGACATTAAAATTTTTTAAACTTAAGTTTTAAATACGGACCTGTAACTGCCACATATAGTAATTGTAAACTGAGAATCCAAGCTTTCGACTCGTGCTTTTAATTTGGTTTCCATTTCAGTGATTTCAGGTCTAGGTATCTTTTTTTCGAAATCCTCAAAATACCTGTAAAGTAACATGCAACATCATTGCAACATCTATGTATATAAGTATAGGTAGGACTTGGTGACTTGCATTCGATACAAATGTCGATTTGATGCTACCTATACGATCGGAAATATTAAAGTGAAATGATACAAATAC
The DNA here is from genome assembly GCA_963935595.1 of Schoenobius gigantellus. NCBI lineage: Eukaryota > Metazoa > Arthropoda > Insecta > Lepidoptera > Crambidae > Schoenobius > Schoenobius gigantellus. Next base: position 37,568,611 of record OZ012541.1, on the reverse strand, counting down.
TGATGATGAAGAGCTCAGTGACGTGTGTTTCTTTCCTCGATCCTTTTGTCCTGTAATAAGTAACAATGTACGCAATGCTGCTAAAAGTTGTAATTATTATCTCTATTTAATATGTCCTTACCTACCTTAATACCATCTAATACCTATGAAATTTAGCGCACGAACGAAAAATATATGTCTATTATACAAAAATCTCGTGTCAGTATTTGTTATCGAACTCCTCCGAAACGGCTTTTATGAAACTTTTTGTGTAGATTTGGTAGGTCTGAGAATAGGTCGTTGGCTATTTTTATATCCTATATCCCTACTAAGTGATAAGGGTGGCCCTCTCCAGAAATCTCCAGCGAAACGTTCGCGGGCACAGCTAGATAAATGTATAGGTATAAATACTTACTTTGCTGTCCCGGCCACGCGATCCTGTGGTTCAGTAATTAAGTACGTTAGATCGATGTTATACTAAGCTTCTCAATGGAGCCAAATTAAAATAATAAGGATAAAAACATTTTTATACAAAACGATACTCAACGATGTAGTTTAATTATTACACAATAGGTACCAAACACCGCCATCTGTTGCGCGGCTTTCACACTTTTTTGTGGCTCAGCTGGGGTCAGCCACAAAGTCTTGGGTATGCTGTAGGTCTAGCCCCATCCCACCAGACTCAACTTCCCTCCGAAACCTCTTCGCCCGCGATGGAGATACGTTCGCGATCAGAAACTAATTTACCAAACGCACATCCAGGAGGCAAACCTATTTTTGTGGCGGGGGAATTTCTTTTTACAATGCCAAGGGGTGTCTCCCAACGTGTCACAGTGTGACTAGTTCGGAATCATTTTACAAAGTTCTCCCAACGAGTCACAGTGTTACAGGTTACAGTGTACAAAAAAAGAAAGAAAGAAAAGAAGTGTGACTCGTTGGGAACAATCGATTTAGTTAACCAGACCGCCCACTTGGGTATGCTGTAGGACTCGGTTCACCAGCGGCTATTCCACGGTGTCCCCATACACCTAAACCAAAATCTCTTCGCCCCCGATGGAGGTTCGCTCGGAATCTGAAGACCAATTCACAAAACTGAACGCAGGAGACAAACCCTACAGCGAACTAGCTAGCGAGTTGTAAAGGCTAATTCCTACTCGTTGATGGAGACCCCAGCCCAGCAATGAGACATTCTTTAAAAACTATGCGCATCGAGCTTAAATCTAAATAAATATTACTGGTTCTTACTTTAGACCAATCAATTGGTGATGATTAAGCAGGTCTCTGTGTTTCTTTAATTCTTCAATGTTCTTGACACCGCTCCTGACAAGTTCCGCGGCTTTTACGGGACCTATTCCTGATACGCGAGCTAACGTGGTTATACCCTGGGCGTCTGCGTCTTGATGAATGCTTTCTAGCTTCCTCAACTTACCCGTTTGGAGGAATTCATCGATTTTTTTGGCTATTTTCTCACCGATGCCACTGAGCTTTCTGGCCTCGTCTCCAGATTGTATTTTCTTGGGATGTGCAGATAATACACTTGCCGCTTTTCTATATGCATTATATTTGTGTATGTTGCGGCTAACATCTTTTTCGTATTCGGCTAATTCCATTAAAAAATTACAGAAATCGGCATTCAGGTTATTGCTATCGGCCGGATTTTTTCTTTTGCTCATTTTTAAAATTTTTACAAGTGATGGTTTTACCTGTAAAGTGTAATTCTTTTTAGGTAAGTACCTACTTATATATTTTTTCAAGATATTATACATAATAGGATTTATGTGTAGCATACCTACTATAACTTTACAGTAGTCTAGTGACCTTGACTACGAAACCAAAGTTCCGGGTAGGTTATTGTCTAAGAAAAAATCTATCACGATCGCTTATAATTTGACAGCCATTGCGCGACTCTGTACCGACTTCATTTTATAAAGGAGTAATGGATGTACTGCGAGCGTCAAATTGTAAGCGCTCGTGATAGATTTTTTCTTAGACAATAACCCCCCTGGTGCGAATTTCAGTAGATGCAGATAATATTTATATACTTACTAAACACGAATGTTTGTTGTCGAGTTATGGATGAGTTATATTTAGGTATCTATCCGTTAACAGAAGTGTTTAGTGATTTACGTTGAAATACCTATTTTGGGATAGGTTTGGTATGATTGTGAAAATAATTATCTTTATTAACCCCTCACGCATATTAAAACGAATAATCTTGAAAAATTTGATTGTGTGCAAGGCCCGGGGCCGATGAAAAATTTGCCTCCCTGCATAAAGCTCAACGCACATTTGTTAATATCATACGGGACGCATTCGCTGTACCTACGCGCCGCGTTTTGGTATCCGCCTATTTATTGATCAACAAAAATCTATCACGATCGCTATCGATATCGAATTTTCGACAGTCAAAGAGCATCCATCGCAATTTTTTTCAGAAATTCAACACAGCCTCGAATTGACGCCGCAGTGAAAGGCAAATTCAAAGCGATCATGATAGATTTTTTCTTAGACAATAACCCCACCGATAGTGAAGGACGCATGCTGATGACGTCATATAATGCGGCGCGTACGGTGCGTGCTGATATGTGGGTTCCCCTTTATATTCCGTAATTCGAGCTCTTTCTGCAAACATGATAAAATATATTGCGATAAGGCCCCAAGACAAGTACCTGGGGTCCATCGTATAAGTAACCTATATGCCCTCTAAATTGCAGTCTTTTATTGCACTATCAATTTATAGGACCATCACACAATTGTCATACACCTCTTAAGGTTCGGTCAGATAGCGGGCGGGGCGGGACGGCGACGGGGCGTCGGCGCGATATAAGCAGTTGTAATGTATGAGTTATTATGAAAGACGTCACACAGCGCCGTCCCGCCCGGCGTGTCACGTCCCGCCGACGCCCCGCCCGGCGTAAATACAACAGGCGGGCGTGAGCGCGGCGTCGGCGTGGCGGCGGCGTCGGGAGGCGCGCACCACGCGCGGCCATTCACAATCAAGATGTCAAGTGATTCAGACGTGGAAGCTGTTTTACTCTTGTTTGCTTTAGCTAAAAAAAAACGACGTAAACGAAAGTGGGTGCATGAAGTGAATCAAAGGCGTCATCACTATGCCGGGAATTGGAAACACAAATGAAGATATGTTTTATACTTACTTTAAAATATCGCAAGCCTGTATAAAAATTATTTTTCTATTGTTTTGCTTGCGATTGTAGATCCATTTTATAAATTTATAACTGTCGACATCGGGAACTATGGACGTTTAAATGATAGCGGAATCTTCGAAAATTCTGTTTTTTATCAAGTATACCCAAATGGAAAATCACTGTTACCCCGAAAACCGCTTCCAGGGAATAAGTACCCTACACCTCATGTATTTATTGGAGATGAAGGTTTTGCTTTAAAGGAAAATTTAATGCGGCCTTTTCCTAGAGCAACTGTTATACGGGATAATAGAAAGAAAAGTTTTACCGACTTTGTCGAGCCAGGCGAGTTGTTGAAAACAGTTTTGGTATATTGGTGCAAAAATACCGAATCTTTCACAGACCGATAGAAACCGGTGTTGATACTGCCATACAAATTGTCAAAGCAGCCTGTTGTCTTCATAATTACCTAAAAGTTAGGGGTGATTCCTATTCTTTTGTACCCAATGATGAAACACCGTCGGACATATCAAGAGCGCTTACTTCAATAAGATCAACAAATCAGCGATGTCCAAACGCTGCATTCGAAGTTCGAGAAATGTTTGTTACTTACTTTAATAATAATCGAATAAATGATCCATAATATAACTTACCATTTTGATTAAGCTCCCTTCCTATAGATTCCCAAATAAATTACTTTATGGCACTGTTTTTGTATTGCCGGTGGCTTAAGTCGTACAAAATTACGTGTCCACGAACAATTTCAATAAATTTTTCCACCGTTTCGTTATCCATTTTTGTAATTAAATACAACGCTACCGTCCCGTCGGGCGTGACGTGCACACGCCCCGCCGTCAGTGTGAACACGAAAGCGAAAACTCATAGAACACAACGCGTAATGCCCCGCCGCCGCCACGCCGACGCCGCGCTCACGTCCCGTCGCGCCGAGCTCCTGTTGTATTCACGCCGCCGGGCGGGTCGTCGGCGGGACGTGGCACGCCGGGCGGGACGGCGCTGTGTGACGTCGTTCATAATAACACATACATTACAACTGCTTATATCGCGCCGACGCCCCGTCGCCGTCCCGCCCCGCCCGCTATCTGACCGAACCTTTACTCAAGCGAAAGCTGTAGGTACACGAGGAAAAGCGCCAATTTTAAAACATATGCGCCTGTTAACACCAATTATACATGGCTTCGTCCTCGGGATTAGCAAGTAATACTCGTAGTACCGCCTAGTGGTACGCCAGTCACGCACTATATTTGAGGGTATAAATAAAATTAAAAATGAATCTCACGTCAACAAGGACCTATCCGCTCGCTTCGTTCGCTTTTTAGTGCTCGCCACGATCACACTCTCGCGTCTTAATGGGTTTCTCGGCTTCTCGTTCTCGGGCTCGCCTGTTCTCCGATCGGTGTCGGTTTTTTTGCCCGCTTCAAATGGTTTCTCGGGCGAGAAAAGAGAACACTATGGGTCACCCTCTTATCTAATCGTCACCCCCTTTAATACGTGGTTCATGGTTTATATGTTATGTTCATTCAATTACATATTTTAAAGAGCGTGAATCTCAAGTTTTATCAAAATCGAATAAAGATTTTTCCATACAAACTTGCAACCCCTATTTCAGCCCTTCAGGGTTACATTTTTTTTAAATCCCTTCTTATTAATTAAAACAACTGTCCAACACGTTTCTACCATTAGCGGTTACGCAGCTGTGCGTGCTTCTAGTCTATAGTGGGAACTTCTCCATTTATATAGATTATTATTTATTTATTGTAAAATTTAGCCACCCCACATATTAAATCATATACATTAACATACAGTCTGATTTTTAAATCGACGAAATTCTGACATTTCAGAAGTGTTTAAGAACTCTTCCTATAAAGGGAGAGCATTTTAGTAAAATAAAAAATAAACCTAATATATTTTTTTCATGGGGGCAAATTTTTTTTTTTAGATTTATTAAGTATATGAATCATAATTTTATGCAATTTAAGGTTTCAATTAGAAAAACTAAGACTTTAAAAATTACAGATAATTTTAAAATGGTAATTACATTGTTTAATATCATATTATTGAAGTTACAATAATTGTCAAGGAAATTATTTTTCTATTACTGGGATCCCAGTTCAATAATACATAGGCGCCATCACGCGCTTAATGATATTATTAGGCGAGCGTTAGTTTCGGCTAATATTCCATCTGTCCTGGAACCACCGGGTCTTAGCCGTTCAGACGGTAAAAGGCCTGACGGTCTTACTCTGGTTCCATGGCACAGGGGAAAATGCCTAATCTGGGACGCAACATGCGTGAGTACTTTCGCCACAAGTCATCTGGGGCACACCGCTCGTGAAGCTGCGTCTGCTGCGGAAACTGCAGCGAAGAAGAAACATACAAAGTATGCTATTATAGACAGCTATATTTTTATACCCTTCGCTGTGGAGACCGTAGGCAGCTGGGGTAAAGAGGCACTTGAATTCATTAGTGAGGTAGGCCGTCGTCTCCGTGATCGGGGTATGGACCACCGCTCCGGTTCGTTTCTGGTGCAAAGGATTGCCATTGCTATACAAAGGGGCAATACTGCAAGTATCCTTGGTTCTTTTGCGCCAGGAGCGAATAGGGGTGGTTTGCTCGAATAGTTTTATTTTTTTAGCTTATTTTTTTACGAGTATGTGTTTAGAAATATATTATTAGTAATTATTTAACCGGTCATATAAGATTTTGATAAGGTCGCCTTATTAACGGCATGGATGTGTGTTATTAATTTCTTTGCCTGTAATATATAGATTTTAAAAACAATAATACATAGGCTGCCAACCTTTTTTAGAAAAACCTCTTCGTTTGTAAAAATTTTGCTTCTTTTATGAGCCAATATAACAAGAAGTCAAATCTAAAATTAAAAAACTACATATTTACGCCGCGTCATACACCGCGGTCCGAGTTGCGCAAAGTGAAACAATTAATTTTAGATGGCATATAGAAACGCTGAAAAATCGCAAGAATGCATCATCATCATCAACAGCTCATATACGTTCCCACCGAGGGACTCAAGCCTACCCTAAACTAGGGCGTTTAGGCCTTAGTCAACCACGCTGGCCAAGTGCGGGTTGGTCGACTTCACACACAACCTGTAAAGAAATTCTTTCTTCACAGGTGTGTGCAGGTTTCCTCACGATGTTTTCCTTCACCGTAAAAGCGTCGAATAAATGCACATATGAATTCAAAATTTGAAAACACATTGGTACGTAGCGGGGTTCGAACCGCTACCTCCCGATTGGAAGGCGACAGCCTTACGCACTACGCCATCGACGCTTCAAGTATGCATAAACCATATTATTAAAGAAGAGGATAAAATGTGCTCTCTTAATGATCTGCTGGATAGTGTGTGTGTGATTCTTTTATAATCAGAGTTGATGATGGTGATGACGACAATGATGATATAAATGATGGTAATTAATAAATATTTTTATTTGAGAAATATGTTGTTTTACTCTGGTTTTCCATTTAGCACTTAAAAATTTGCATTCTAGCTAGTGTGCATTGAGTGCACAAAACAAACACTATTTACAATGTCATTACTTACTTGATCTAATTCTGTTTGATATTTTTTGTTATTAAATATTTAAAAAATTCTTAGCAGAAAAGGTTATTCATATCTGTTTCTCTATGGATGACATCTGACAGAATTCCGTCGAATTAAAAATCAGACTGTAAAAAGCCATGGACTTAATAACTATTAAGTCCATGAGAACAGGAGACTACTGCGAAAGTGAAAACAAAGGGCCGCCCCCACTTCACTACGCCACTATATTCGATGTTACATGCTAGGTACCTCAGTACTGAACGCATCATTAAAATACTGACTCCGTTTTCCATTTAAGCGTCACCATTTTGTCACGCTAACATCAAATGTTAACCCTGTTTTGCGTTTCTCCTAAGAAATGTTAATATTTTTAGCCGCGCTATTTTTCACAAAGGGAACCTAACCTAAAAATTAAGATATTGTTTTAATGGAACGCATTAGGGTTAATGAAACGCGATGATGCTAAAAATGTTGAAAATGTTGCAAATCTGCGCTCAAATGGAACGCGCCGGTTTGACACCTCTTGTCAAGAAAGAAAGTTGTTTGCATTTTTAGGTTGTTTCTATTATTATTTTTATTTTATCCAATTTTATTTACAAGTAATGTGACATGGTTTTAATAATATCGATGCTGTTTTTAAATATTACTTCTTACCTGTTTCACTAAGTTTACGCCAAGATAATTGAAGCGTTTTAATGATGGATAATGTTTCGGATAAACTATTTGAATGTTTTGGACACCGACGATTCAAAAGTGAACTTCAGGAGCGAGCTGTACGAGCTATTGCTAGAGGTAACAAAAACATAATCAAAATATGTGGAATACAACTTGTAATACGAAAAATCACGCTTAATTTTACAATATTATCAAATATTATAGCTTTCAAAATGCCATAGTTCACTGTAAAAGAATCACTTTTCAATTATGTCGCATTATATCAGTGCTGCCAATATAAAATTTGCGCGTGAAAGTTGTGTTTGAATGACTTGAAATGCCTAAATAAATGAATTTTTATTGAAGACAAATATGATTTATTTATTCAGAGATATTTTAGAAATGTTATTTAGTTTATACATATTGAAATATTTGTTTGTGTTGATATAGAAAGCAAAAAAATACCTAAGAATTGTTTATTTTTCTGGTGTACAGGTACAGACAAAAAAGCTATTAAAGATTTAGGGAGTTGTATCAAAAAATCATTGAAAAAATTAATAATGAGATTAAACTTTTATTTCATGTAGAAAACTGACCAAGGATGATATTATGATGTAGTTATTTTAGCATGACACAAACTTTGTTTGGTATTTAAAGCATGTGCTCATCTTTCCACTTTTATCCATTTTGGAATATTTTTAATTCTGACCCTAGGTTCATGCTACCTAGGGCCCCAATTTTCATGTTTAACTTTCAATATATAAGATTTGGCTATTAAATTATGAGATGGATGCTGCTACAAAAGAATTAAGCATGTGCCAAACACCAGAGACCATAGCTGTTGGTCTCTGGTGCTTGGCACATGCATTTTTGCTGCCAGTCGACTTTCAAACAATAAATTCCAAAGTAGTAGTGAGTGATTCTAATATTAGACTACTGAAGATTTTAAGAAACTTTTCACCTTGTTTATCAAGAATGAGTTAGATACACATTTCAGGCAATGTATAACAAAACAGATTTTTCGATGTTGAATAATATCAAAATGTAGTAAAGACTTAACAAACAAACCAAAATCATCGTTTTTTATAACATTAGTTTTAACAGGGTCCTTTGTTGGCCTTGCCACACCTTTTTGATATTTTATTAATTATTTTTGCCTATTATTACTTTTATCTGCTTATACTCTTCAACATATAATAATCTCTATTTTAGGTGTCCATGATGTCTATGTATCGATGCCTACGGGATCAGGAAAGTCCCTATGCTTCCAACTTCCTGCCATGCTACAAGACAATAAGGTGGCAATTGTGTTCTCACCACTATTGGCTCTTATAAAGGATCAAATTGATCATCTTACAAAACTGAAAATTACAGCAGAATCGATTAATTCCAAAATGACCACCAAAGACAGAGAGAGAGTATTGAATGATTTGAGAAGTATGAAACCTAATACTAGATTTCTGTATGTAACACCTGAACAAGCAGCTACAAGCACATTTCAATATCTGCTAGAACATCTAGTCAAATATAAGAAAGTTTCATATATTGTTGTTGATGAAGCTCACTGTGTCAGTGAATGGGGTCATGATTTCAGACCTGATTACCTCAAACTAGGAAACCTTAGAGAAAAGTATAAAAGCATACCATGGGTAGCACTTACCGCCACTGCAAGTGTGGACGTCGCTAACGATATATTATCAAACCTTAAACTTTTACAGCCTGTAGCAAAATATAAAACACCGAGTTTCAGAAAAAACCTATACTATGATATAGTGTATCAAAATTGTATACAAGATGAAATAGGCCATTTGACTGAATTTCTTAAGAAAAGTTTAACTGGAGATGAAAATGCCAAAATTGTAAGTTATTATGAAACACATTGTAGATTATTTGGTAATTATTAACTCTCTAAATAAAAATTATTTCATTATTTCAGAAAGACAAAAATGTTGTGATAGTTTATTGTAGAACACGTGACCAGACTGAAGAATTAGCTAAAATGCTTACCAAGAGGGGGTTAAAATCTCTAGCATATAATGGAGGTAAGATTGTAAGGAGATGCTATATCTTTTAGTTATAGCAACTCCTTGCATTCCTGCTTAATCTGGCTGCATTAAGAGGAAATCATACAGTCCGTTTTTCCGTACAAACATAGGCCCCTGTTTCCTTCCTGAATGATGGCACTAGTTGTTCTATTTTTCCAATAAAATCAATGGCCACTATAAGCATGTTCCTATGTTTTCCTTATTTTATTAAGTTAATTATTAAAAGTTTTCAAACCTTAGGTTTAGGTTTTTAACCTAAAAAATCAACCTAATTTTCTGCTGTATTCAAACATCCAGCAAACAAATTGAAGAATATTATAAAAAGGAAAACATAGAAACAGAAAAAGCCTTGCTTTAATTTTTAACGCAAAAAGTAATTAAATCAAAGTAATTAAATCGGTCAATCTTTCGCAGAGGAAACAGAGGACTATGAAACGTGTATTTTGTGTACTTTTCATAGGTATTTTCGGTCCCAGTTGCAGTTGTCCCTATCGCGCTTATTTCAGTTGTTCGGACACAGCTCAACAGCAATACATTTTACAAATACCTATTTTTGAATTTTCCCGACCTTGGTGTTTCCTCTTAAAATTTTTATATTTGGCATGATTTAATGTAAAATAATATATTTCATATGAATTTATAATGTTTCTATTTCATAGTCTATAGTATATATCTTACTGAGTTTTTACTTATATTATTGTTACCGGAAAAAATATAAATCAGCAATGTGATCTTTGGTTTGAACAAGGGCACGAGTTTGTACCTAGATAACATCTGATTTTTTTTAACATTCAGAATATGTGACAAATACAGCTACAGCATGGTGTGGCCGGGTCAGCTAGTATCAAATAATTCTTGTATGTCTAAAAATTAAGTGCTTCGCCTTGTTCCCTTTACCTCATTAAATCATACATCATTGTTAAATTTTTATAATATTTGGCAAACTTAGATGAGATGAGAGACGAAATGTTTAGGAAGTTCCTTGGCACTACACTTTAGTTTGTTTCATATGACTGTGTCTATCGATTCTCAGCTCTTGTAGAACTTTAAATTAGTGCAGTAATTGTATAATTGTTTTGAGAAAATTTTTCTAACCTTAATATTAAGGTCTTGCCCACCTGTCTCTAATGCATATTGTTTTTATGTTTATCCTATACAATATTATCTTCTATTCATAAACAAATTAGTATTGAGTGTTGATTAGATTGTTCAATCTATCTACATTTTTGTTTGTGACAGGAATGAAGTCTTCAGATAGAATAGCGGTGCAAGAACAGTGGTCGTCCGGCGAATGCCCGTGTATATGTGCCACTGTGTCGTTTGGTATGGGAGTGGACAAAGCAAGTGTTCGCGCCGTCGCCCACTGGGGGCTAGCTCAAAATGTTGCCGCATATTACCAGGTAGTTACCGGTCGGCTTATGTTCTAGCAAGGAAGCTCTTTATTTAGTTCACCTGAAGTAAGTGATGGTACAGGAGGCGAAAGCGCTTTGTCAACACAACAGTTTGCTCGTAGGTCAATTTTGTGTTGGGGATAACTTCTACATATAATGTCTAGGGTAATCTCCCACATGCGTTATAACCCGGCCCGTATCTGGCCAGGCTGTCCCAGTGTGTGTGGTCAGGTGAATTGGGTTATCCCAATCCCTGGATCGTGCCGATCCCGATAATGGATTAAATGGATGTCGAGGTTGGTTTAATGTTCATGTCCCGCACTCCGCATTATCCCTTTAAAAAAATGACCGACTGAGTAAGCTGGTGGTCAATAACCAGGCTGATCAAGTTGCTGCTAACTAAATAGAGCAAAAAAATAATCAAAAGCCTTAAAAGTAGGCCTTTACACTCCTAATTTCGAGTTTCATCACTTTAACCCATACAAGTCCCACTACTGTGCAGGAGTCTCTTCTGAGATGAAGAGGAATTGGCCTACGGCATCACACTAGCCAGACAGGATGATGTATAGCAGTGTTTCATTACCTGTGGTCTGTGAACCCCTGGGGTCCGAGTGTATACGTGTGGGGGTCTGCACTGTCATTCTGGACCATTTAAGAATAATTAATAAAGAAATATACATAAACAGATAACAGGAATTATTCGATTTGATATTACATCTTATTAGTAACATAAACCTAAATGTCAAAAAAATTTGCAAAGTTATTTTTTTTATATTTGTTTGAAGTACCTACTGAAATAAATAGTTTGAAATTTATTGACTATGTGCATGATTACTAGGGATCCATGAACTGAAAAGGGTTAACAAACGCTAGTTGTAAGTTTTACGTCTCATCGCAGAGGTATGATTGCAGTTAACTCTAAGTTGGCTCTTACGAGATCCACGGAATTATTTATTCTAAAACTTTCACAGACTAAATTTACAGTTTGCCAAATGCATCATTGCCCAGGAATCTGGCAGAGCGGGCAGAGATGGTAAGCCTGCGTTTTGTCGCATCTATTACTGCAGCAGCGAGCGCAACGCTGTCAACTTTCTGCTGAAGTCCGAGCTTGCCCGAGCCAAGACCGACGAGCAGAAGAGGCGCTGCAAAAACAACTACAAAAGTTTTGAAGTTATGGTTAACTACTGTGAAACTGTCAAGTAAGACTACAAAAGTATTAAATAATTAATTTGAATGTCAGATGTTTTTAGACATCAAATTTCATAGGCTCTAGGGCGCTGCACAAAGGCGGACTTAATGGAATAGGAATTCTCTATCAGTTCGCCTAAGGGTGGTCGCGAGACTCGTGTCATAGTAGACACATGTTATCGACGGAATGCATTGGCGGCGCCAACTATTGCACAGTCATAACATTTGCCGGGCCCTCCATAAAAAAAAATTGAAGCAAATTCAAGAAACACTGCAAAATGTCCAACATATTCAAAAATTATTTTTTTTGTTTGTTATCAATCCTTGGAAAGTTCTATTCTATGCTTTGTGCGGTGGCGCTCTCCTTAAGGATTCCTCCAACTTCAAGTAACTTGAAAAGTTACATTTAACTTAAATCTATTTTTTTTTGTCGAACTTTGAACCGATGTCTACGAAAGACGGACTGAATGCCTACAAGATGTTCATATGTTGTTAGTTACGGTAACTGTCGTAAATAACTGGCGTCCGCGTCGGGCAGGTGCCGGCACTGCACGTTCGCGGAGTAATTCTTACTTTTTACTTCGTATTCTTTACCAGTATGGCTAGCACGAGAATTGCACAGCGCCACTACAGGGCGGACTTGGAACTAAATTTGGAAGCACGAACCTTTTGCGTAAAGTTTCGTAGCGCAACGTTGTACATTTGTAGGAAGATTATTTTTTGAAGGAAGATTTTCAAATTCGAAGGCTGACTATCGAAAACGTACGAATATTTTACGATTGCGAAGGTGCTTCGTGCTTCGTATTAGCGCCATCGTATCGAGAACTAGACACGTTAACGTTACGAATCTTACAAGTATTCGTGCTTGGTCTACAGGTCGTCAGTAAGGCCCTCAGCACATGGAGCTATTTAAAAAGAACTTGTTACAAACTAAAATTACTAACGAGTTGCTTGAACGTCACCCCCCTTGGCATAAAGTTCGCACACGACGCGACTAGTCACTAACGCGTTAGTAACCGATTACGCGTAACGCCGCATGCTGGTTACCGGAGTTTTCAGATTTTTTATTTTAAAAATGATTAACGTGCGGCGTCCGCGTGGGGTCCGGGCAGGTGCCGGCACCGCACGTTCGCGGAGTACTTCGGCGAGGAGGTGCCGCGGTGCGTGGACCGGTGCGACGCGTGCCGCGACGAGCGGGCCGTGCGGCGCGCGCTCGACCAGCACCAGCGGCGGGCCATGAGCGCGCGGCTCGGCGGCGCCGTGGGGCCCGCCGCGGACGACGGCGCGGACGCCGCGGACCTCTACGGCGGCGGCCGCTACGGACAGACGAGGTGAGACCAGAAACCGGAGCAGCGGCCGTACCGCCTAACTCATAGCGATCACTCGCTATCGCTTTCGTGACATTAGAATAATAGTTTTAACGTCACAGATGACATTAGAGCTATTGTTCTAATGTCACGAAAGCGATAGCGAGTGATCGCTATGAGCATAGACGAAGAATAATATAGACTGCCAATATCATACAACTATAAGAAAGGTCCTATTCCCGCCTTATATCTAGATGGCGCTGACCTATAAGGTTGCTAACTTAAATTTTGTTGATAATTTATACTGAATCATGCCTGAAAATTAATAAAAAGTTGTTGTATTCCGCCAGAACAATTTTAATCTTTATCGAAAAGTTTAATCCTATTACACGGTTTCTACGGTTTCGCGCTAGATGGCGAATACAATTAAGCACGGTGCGGTCAGTGCGGTGCTTAGATTGTTATAATACCTTTTTACTAGATGGCGCTTAATTTAATGGATAATGTTACATTCAATAATATATATTTTTTTAATTCTTTCTGTGTATATTATAGGAATTGTAAATAATATCTCATGTACACAAATATTAAAAGAAGTAACAAAAAGTGTATTTTAAGCTGTAAAAAAAAGAAAAATACACGCGGAGAAATTAACTTCGTTATAGGTACCCGATGCTCCGATACATTTTAATTCTATCTTGATTCTATGCACGGTAGGTACCTAAACTTTTTTTTTTGTGAGCCGGTCTCCGGAACTCTTAGGAGAACCGTTGAGGCGTTGCTCCCCGTGCTGAAACCATGGGCGGAAAGGAAGCATGGGTCGCTCACGTACCATCTGGTGCAGATCATCAGTGGTCACGGCTGCTTTGGCCGTTATCTGCACCGGATTGGGCGTGAGCCGACCGCTGAGTGCCACCACTGTGGCGCTGCGGAGGACTCAGCACAGCATACTCTCGAGGAGTGCGCTGCCTTTTCCTCGCAGCGCGGCAGTCTGGTTTTAAGTGTTGGCCCTGACCTTTCTCTCCCATCTCTGATGTCCAAGATGGTCGAGAGCGAGGAGGCCTGGAATGCAGCAAACTCCTTTTGTGTGGAGGTCATCACACAGAAGGAGGTGGCAGAACGGGCCAGAGAAGATGACCCAGCGGCAGATCCCTGCCGCCGCAAAAGAACGGGGCGGAGGAGGCGGCAGTTCGCCCGCCTTCTTCCTCCTGACGGTGACCAGCGGGGCGCGGGCCCGGGAAGCCCGAGTCCTGCATTGCACAGGCCACCGCCAGTCGTCGATACTCCTAATGCCCAGGAGCATCGCCGGCCTTCCCATTTTAGGGAGGTGAGAGCAGACGCTGACGAGGTCATGGAAGTGTCCGAAAGGGTTCCCATGGCCTTGTCCGGCGACGGGGCGTCCCTCCCCGACGTATCCTCTTCGTCAGATGACGGGGAGGATGCGGCGGTGATGGACGTTCTGGTGCCAAGGCGTTTGTGAGGGGGCATCGTTAAAAAAAAAGGTACCTAAACTTTTAGGTGCTGAGTTGCAAGGCTTCTAGTCTTCTTTTGGAATGCATTCGGATTTTTAGAAGCGACCTAATTTTATTATTTTTGTCTAAATGATAAGTTGATGATATCTTTAAAAGACTTATTTTTGTTGTTAATGATATTATGAGTTTTTTTTTTGTTTGTTTTTTTTTTTTTTTTTTTTTTTACGTCGCCCCACATTAGGATTTTCTCCTGTGTCGTGGGTGCAGTTACAAACATAGAATATCACATGCACATACGCCCAGACCGCCCAAACATTATTTCTTATATTTTTTATTAAATGAGGCACATCAAAAATTGGAACAATTTTGCGTTCTTCACTATAGAAAAATATTTACAAAAAATAAAAACCGACTTCAAAAACACTGAAAAGTCTACAAATAGGTACAGACAACATCACACTTCTATATTGAAGTCGGTATCAAACGATGATCCGAATGTCAACGACTTCAATATACTTAGTCTGGCCATAAATACTGTTACACTTAAAAATAAAAAAATATTACATTTGAATTTCGAATCTGTCATTTTTATACGGTTGTTCATTGTGTTTTCTCATTTTGGCGCCAATACATTTTATAATATTTTGCGATATTAAAATGGAGTGGGGTGATAAAGAGAACCGAATCGCTGTGATTGCATTACACAAAGTAGGTATGGAGCCAAATGCAATTTTTAAAACTCTCCATACCCTTGGTATTAGTAAAATGTTTGTGTACCGGGCTATTAGTAGGTACAATGAGACTTCCTCTGTTTGTGATAGAAAAAGATCTGGCCGTCCACGTAGTGTTCGTACGAAAAAGGTGGTCAAAGCAGTAAGGGAAAGAATTCGAAGAAATCCTGTCCGAAAGCAAAAGATTTTATCTCGGGAAATGAAGATAGAACCTAGAGCCATGTCACGTATTTTAAAAGATGACTTAGGACTTGCAGCCTATAAGAGACGCACTGGTCACTTCTTAACTGATAATTTAAAGAAGAATAGGGTGGTAAAATCGAAACAACTACTGAAGCGGTACGCAAAGGGAGGTCACAGAAAAATTTTGTTTACGGATGAGAAAATTTTTACAATAGAGCAACATTTTAACAAACAAAATGACCGTATTTATGCTCAAAGCTCTAAGGAAGCTTCCCAATTAGTCGACAGAGTGCAACGTGGACATTATCCGAGTTCAGTGATGGTTTGGTGGGGTGTTAGCTATGAAGGAGTGACTGAGCCATATTTTTGTGAAAAAGGTATCAAAACATCGGCACAAGTATATCAAGATACCATTCTTGAGAAGGTAGTTAAGCCCCTTAACATCACCATGTTCAATAACCAAGTATGGTCCTTCCAGCAAGACTCGGCGCCGGGTCATAAAGCTCGTTCCACGCAGTCTTGGTTAGAAGCGAACGTTTCGGACTTCATCAGAGCTGAAGACTGGCCGTCGTCTAGTCCCGATCTTAATCCACTAGACTATGATTTATGGTCAATTTTAGAGAGTACAGCTTGCTCTAAACGCCATGATAATTTGGAGTCCCTAAAACAGTCTATACGATTGGCAGTGAAGAATTTTCCCATGGAAAGAGTGCGTGCTTCTATTGATAACTGGCCTCAACGTTTAAAGGACTGTATTGCAGCCAATGGAGACCACTTCGAATAAGCTTTATATATTTTTAATTGTTTTATATTTATGTACTAAACTAACATAGTGTAAAAGTAATAAATGTTTTAAGCAGTTAAAAAAAATGTTTTTTCTATCTTACAATATTTATGGCAAGACTAGGTAGAAATGTGATGTTGTCTGTAACTATTCTTATATTATTTTAAACTTTTCAGTGTTTGTGAAGTCGGTTTTTATTTTTTGTAAAATATTTTTTATTTTTAACTTTTTAGTGAATGAAATCTTTTTAGTGAAAAGAACCCTAAAATAATATAAAGGAAATTTGGGATTTCCCTCGATTTTCATGAGATCCCATCATCAGATCCTGACTTTAGTGATCTTGGGGCCACCCCAGGAGCATACCTACTCTATCGAATACAAATGGAATTTTGAAAATCGGTGTATACACGTTGGACACACCTAAAACTTTAAGGGTTTCCCTCGATCTTTATGGAATTCAATCATCAGATCCTAACCATGGGACCACCCTTGGAGTATCCTCTATCGAATACAAAAAGAATCATCAAAATCGGTTCATAAACGACGAAGTTATCCGCGAACAAACATAACAAAAGCATATATACGGTCGAATTGAGAAACCTCCTCCTTTTTAGGGTTCCGTAGAAAACAAGGAACCCTTATAGATTCGTCATGTCTGTCTGTCTGTCCGCGCTTTTACTCAGAAACTATTAGTACTAGAAAGCTGTAATTTTGTA
Organism: Schoenobius gigantellus; assembly: GCA_963935595.1. NCBI lineage: Eukaryota > Metazoa > Arthropoda > Insecta > Lepidoptera > Crambidae > Schoenobius > Schoenobius gigantellus. Next base: position 37,551,435 of record OZ012541.1, on the reverse strand, counting down.
TGGGTAATGTATATTAATCATGCCAAAAAAGTGGTAGCAAAAAATATAGAAAAAAAAAATTTTTTTTGGGGTGGCTACCATACATAGTATAGTGGGAGTAACATTTTTTTCTCGACTAACCCATCGTGTGGGGTATTGCTGAATAGGTCTTTAAAAAACAATGTACGGTTCAGAATACCATTTTTCGATTTAGGGATTCGTTTCTGAAATATTTGGTTTTAAAGTGCACATTTTTCCCTTCGGAGCATAATGTACAATACGCAAAATGTGCATGACACACAAAATGAGCAAATCGCAAAATGTACAATACGCAGAATGTACAACTCGCAGAATGAGCACCACACGCAAAATGAGCAAAACGCAAAATGTACGAGACGGGCCTAAGGCCTTATTCACGGCGACGATGACGACGCAAGACAAAGGGGTTTTATTTTCATGTTTGTTCTCTGTTTTATTTGATAGGAGCGTCTGTATAGATGTAGAGTGTAGAGTCAACTTTTTTTTCATTCCTACTTGTATTTCCAGACATCTTGAGTATATTTAGGTTGTATGCACATACAAGGTTAATATGATTTCTTTAAATTAGATTATGTTTTGCTTTATTTTGATATATGATTATGTTTTGCTTTGTTTTGACGTCAATAAGTGCCTGTAAAGGCCTATGTTGAATAAAGATTTTTGAATTTGAATTTGAATTTGTGTGCTCTTGAGTATGAGTAACTGCCTCTGCTTTACTCCGAAAGGGATTACAAACATAATTGCAGATATAGTATATTCTATACACTAATGAATCTAATAACTCTTATTAAACAATGAAGCCCGATAAGATTTTTGAAGGGCTTCTCTCTTCTTTATATCTAATACTGGCACTTTAGATTTTCCGTCATCTATATTTAAATAATACAAGTGTCAACTACACTACACACTACTAGAATTGATTTTTAGTTTTTTTTGTAGAAAACAGGGCGGACAACGTATCAAATTTTATTTAACTTTAAGCTAAAATAGATTTTTTTTGTTAAGTTGGTACTTACATAAGATAAAAATTAATTCAATAAATTTGTTTTTGAAGTTAATTCTGGTTTTGTATATCCAAGGGTTGTGAATTGGAACTGTGCCAACTGCCGAGAGGATGTGAACACAGCTCCTCTTGTACATTTTGCGTTTTGCTCATTTTGCGTGTGGTGCTCATTCTGCGTATTGTACATTTTGCGTTTTGCTCATTTTGCGTGTCGTGCACATTTTGCGTATTGTACATTATGCTCCGAAGGGAAATTTTTCTTAGAGGTAAGTGTCCCCCCCCCTCTAACTGCTAAACGGTTATACACGGTTATTTTTTTATCACCCTGGAAAATTTTAGGGACGCTTCAGGACACATCCATTATTATATAAAAAATGAAATAAAAATTAAAAAAAATAGAAAAAAAATTAGATAAATCTCTAAAATGCTGCTCTTAACTAGTGCAGCATTCTTTGAATTTTTTTGGGAAATTAATATAAAATTAAGTATGGGAGTTATTTTTTTATTCATAGGTAATTTAAATTATTCTAATACCATGTCGTGAAGTCCCTTAAATTTTCCAGGGTGATAAAAAAATAACCGTTTATATGGACACGTGAAAAAAATTACAACAGTGGTATATATATACAAGGTTATTTTTTAGTTATGACAAAAATGTGTGCTTGTTCAGACAAGCAAACTGAACAACTTTCACTATGGGACAAACTTCGAAATCGCAAAAAACATCTGCTGTTTCATACATTTAGGTTCAGTGAATGTTGAACATTTGTATGAAACAGCTGATTTTTTTTGCGATTTTTAAGTTGGTCCCATAGTGAAAGTGTTTCAGTTTGCTTGTCTGAACAAGCACACCAAATTTTTGTCAAAACTAAAAAATCTACTTGTATAACGAAGTTTAAAGGAAAACTATCAGAGTTGAGTATTAAGTACAAACTAAAAAGTTATAGACGAAAAATTAGTACTGAATATAAATTTACGAACCAGGTGAAGTTAAGTAAATATAAAATCATTGGAGCTTTAGTCATAATAATAATTACTAATTTAATAGCAACGTGTTGTGAGGTGTGATGTGAGTGTGAACTCAAAGTTGGCATTTGCAACTACGGAACCCTACACTGCGCGTGGCCCGATACGGTTTTTTTAGAAGTCGGTTAAAAAAGGGTTTATTTTTTGCCACTCCTAAATTTTTTAGTAGCTCAAAAATAAAGAAAAGAGTTTTTGTGTTTTGCAACGCGAACTTGCTTTATTTTACAACTGTTCTGCGCAAAGCTTTACTTTCTATTTGCAAACTTTAACTTCTACATAAAAACGAAAGCCACTAATCACAGAACAATCATCTGTCAATACCAGGTAAAATTTAACGCTTTCTGGGGTCAACGAGAAATTTACTCCTGTCAGGCGAAAATTACTCCACTTTGCTTCTCGAACGTTATCAATTACCTTGTTCTCGAATGAGAGGGAATGTCTGGCAGAAAGTGTCAAAAATGTATATAGCGCCATCTATCGTGCTCTTGTATAACTACATAAATCTATGTAATCACTGCTGTGCACCCTAGGAGCGTGTGTGCTTTGTTGCTTTTAGAAATATCGACAAATTTTGGATTTGATACAGCTCGCTCCATCTATTGCTCGTGGTTATAACTAATTTTAGAAATGTTAGACATTGACAATCCTTTCTTTATATCATCCTTGCTATGAGTTAAGCGGTAGCTCCCCCGCTTACCGTTATAGCCGGTAACCTAAGCGTTTTGATCGGGTATTTTATAACGCTGGGTCTTCAAACCCTTCGCCTTACGGTAAGCTTTCAAACGGCTTACCGGTTTACACATTAATCCCTTCGATTGAATTATTAATTCGGGTTACCGCTTACCGATATCGAAAACCTCGAAATGGGTTACCGTGTTAAGCGCTGATTAATTTGTGCAAGTTATTTTAGACCTTACACTTACATAGATAGAGACAGCATCAGGCTTAAACCCGGACTTAGTTTAGACTTAGAATCTCGATCAGCTATTTCTGCAACCATGGAATACAACAAATTAGTCACTAATATAGAATTTCTGTCTGTATAATACAGGCACAGATTACATACACAACATACTAGTACAGATGCCTAATCCCATACTAAAATGCGAACCTGCTTAAGAAAACTATTTCGGGTAACTATTTTATTTCCATAGTTTCTCCATAGGCGGCAGCACTAAATGCCACATGTTTACTATCAATGCTAAAGCATGCTAATGTGGGCAAAGCAATGTTTCGGTCCTTAAAATTAAAATAATGCAGTTGTACATATTCAAAAAATAAAACATTAGATATCAGAATGAAATACAGACCCGAAAAATAAGACAAAAACACTCAGTTCCGTTTATTAGTACATAAACTATTGCCATCTATTGTCAGATTTTTTAATTAAATTGATGTGGTCAACTAATAAGCACTTGATGTACTTTTGCAGCAGAATCGATTTTGAATTTCATTCGAGTTTTCGAATTTAGTTCGGATACAATATTTTATTTAAAAATACAGCATTGAATAGTTACTTAAGATTTTATTTCTACAAAATCAATCATAATAATTTTTTACATTCCCGTTTGATACAGGCTATGCCATCTTTTTAGTTTTAGATGGAACTAATTTATAGAATGCTCTTATCGGTACCCCAAGATACCGGGTTAAATTTCAATGATACATATTTCTAAATAATTTGTTTCAAATTTGACTTTCTGATTGAAATTTAATCCCATGTACCTATTGTAATATGGTTGAGTCAGATATATTTTTCTAGGCTACACTATGTTGTTCTCAAATCTGGTGCGCCCATTTTATGAATGAAATTGAACAATTTTCAGAGAGGCTCAATCATATTACGCGGACGACAGTGAGGAGTCTGACGGCGAATCTCGCCGCCGTGTCGCCGAAGAGACAAGATCTCTTATCATACAAGAATTTGCCAACCGTAAGAAAAATTTGGAACAAAGCAACAAAAAACATGATGACACGGGATCAGCACAATTTTCGAAATGTCGAGCCGCCGATAGCACGTGCAAGAAAGTGAGTATCTATCAATTCAAACATCTAGTACCTGTACGACACAAATGAGACATTATTAGGGCGCCACTAACATTTATGTAGCACCATAGTTTTTTATAATAATCGTCGGCCAAGTGCTTCACTGTTGTGTAGAAAAATGCATACTTCATACTCGCGCATTCATAAGGAAATGTTCACTATAAAGGAATAGTACCCGCCGATTGAGACCGGGCGTTACGCGTTTACCTTTTTTTTAACACCGGCCGACAATTACACCATACAATGGCTGACTCGAAGGCCGCATTGGGCTAATAGTAAGCAGGCCGACAGTCTATAGCCGACAATACGTTTGGTGTTAACATTTTCTTATATATTAATTTAACGGATCTGGTAATTTGAAATATTTACTATGTTTAGTTTACCCAAACACAATTTTTCAATAAATATATAATTTTATGTTTCAGGTCAATGGTTTGACAGTAGCTGGTCGTGAAAGCTATTTGTCTCTTTTAACAGACGCATTGAACAACAATCTTTTGAATGTGAAGGATATAGATCCCCCGCAAAAGCCTTTATCCCGTCACGATGTAGAACAGTGCGCTATAGATATGGAGTATCAGGCTTTTTCTGGCAGCACCGTTATCAGCCTTTACCGACGTGCGATGTCAAAACTGGTTAGACTTACTGTTTAGCTGTTATTGCATCAATTGAAAGATGGCTTGCATAAACTGTTGTTTTCTTTTAGATTTCGGGTGTCAAAAATTGTAAGGACTGCCTCTATTCGACACTGAAAACATTTGAGCCCAGAAAGCGGAACACACTTAACGAATTTGTAAAAGAATTCGAAGCAAAAAAAGCTAACGAAAAACGTTACGGGTTTGTTTCAGCATCACAATTAGATATTGGTGTGTTCGATTAACTTTTGACATTATCGTATTTAATTATTTTCTATAATTTCAAACCATACAACTTGTATTTTTTGTGTTATGTTTACAGGTGAGACAGAACAAGGAAGTGGTCCACAGCAGCTCTCTAAATCCGACAAACATGCTAAAAGGAAATTAAATTCCTTTAAACGAGATCCTATGACACAGACTAAATTACAGAACTTCTTTAAAAAGGCATCAGATCATTCACCTGCCTTGACCCCTAGTGGAAGTGATAATGAAGATGGTCTTATGATAGACGAGAATGACATGAGTAATTATGATGACACTACACTAAAACTAGACGAAATAAATGATCCAGATACTCACAATGACACCACGCTAAGAATAGATGATATTTCAGAAGATAATATGAAGGAACATAATAAATCAAATACTTTAGTAATTAACATAACTCTTAAAGGTATTCCAAGTAATAAAAATGAAGAAAAAAAACATTCGAATGACAGCTCTCCGAATAAGTACAAATTAAAATCTAGTAATGAATCGTCGCCGCATAAAGTGAAAGTAACGGCACAAAAGAAAATCAAAGCATTGTTTGGGGAAAGTTCTGATAGTGACACAGAGCCAGAGCGACCTAAACACCACAAAACAGAAAAAGAACGGAAAAGGAAACGGTCAAGTGAGGAATCAAAACATGTAATCGATAATGGCGAAAAGAAAGAAAACGTTAAAAAAGTAAAGAGAGATAAGAAATCAAGAAAACACGATGAAGCTAAAGATCTCAATAAAAAAGAAACCTCCGGGAAAGAAGTAAAGCACGCCAAAGAAGTATCAGACAGACTTCATAAAAAAACAGAGTTAGTTAAAAATGTTTCTGACAGTGAATCAGAAAAAGAACTAGTAATTGATGAAGGTCATATGCTTGAACAAGTCGATTCTAAATTGAAACCTTCAACGTTAAATGAATCTCTTAAAAACGAAATGAAGCGTGCTGAATTTCAAGAGCAAATAGCTAAAACTAATAGGGCAATAGAGGAGTATAAAAATAATTTAGCAAAACAATCACTTCCCGAAACAGTGGCTTCTGATAAACGAGATAATTCATTCGAGATAGATGATTCCCCTCTTCTAGATATGGACGTCGACGATGCAGAACTAGATAAAGCACACAAATTAAGTGAACAAGCAGATTTGGTACTGGAGTCTCTAAAACAATTTTCAGAGCAATCTCAGGAATCAATAACTGTTGAGGAACCTATACAAAAGGAAGCTAGTCCTGAACCACACAACACATTACAAACGAAACATACATCACATTTATCCAACAAAATTGAAAATAATAATAAGCAATCATCACAAACTAAAGCATCACTGAGCCTGAAAAAGTCGGAAGACAAACAGGAGAGATCAAAGAAACGTAATGAGGCAAAGGTCAAAAAGAAAGAAGAAATTATAGCAAAAAGAAAGGCCGAAAAAGATGGTTTAGCTGGCCTTGTTGTCAAATTGTTGATGCCCTATTATAAAAGGAAAAAAATAAATAGTAGAGACCTTTTTAAAATTACAGCTAGACATATCGTGCATCAATTGTTGGCTATTCAAGTAACTGGTAAGTATAATAAGTACTCATTATTATCAAATTCATAATGTAGTCGAAAACTTCAAACATAAGGTGCGTTTCCAATGGCGTCGATATCGATATCAGTGCGCTAAGTCGTTTCGAATCACCGTGAGTTTGCTAACAGCATCCAACCTGACGTCATCGATGACGTCATTACTTTCGCCATCTTGCGTTAACGGCAACCATGCCTCGGATCGTAATGGTTGTGAGTGGTCTGTCATATGACTGTCAAATGCCAATGTCAGCGATTGAAAACAACAATGGACATCCTTGCGAGCATGGACTTGTCGATCGACATATATCGATCGACAAAAGCATCTGTCCTTTTCACTCCTTAGAAATATCTGTCAAATTCATCGATTTTTGTCGAGTATGTCGATCTTAGCTGTCAAATTTTGTTTATCGAGAGTTCCATGCTCGCAGGGATGGTCTCCCATACAACCTAAAAATCGATTTGAATTACATTTAGGGTTGCCAAGTGTCCGGATAAAGCCGGACATAGGTAGGCTTTTAAGATGCGATATAAGATCCATCTAATGTCCAACCAGTCCCGTGTTCGTGGTGGTTCCTGTCCACGGCGCGTGCTGTGACCACAATTAAATTAAGGACACCAAGCGAAAATTCTATGTTTATGGTTCATCAAAAACACTGTAGGTAGGTTTTAAGGCGAGGAATTTCCACGTGCAAGCCCATATGTTCCGCACTTCACACCGTTCATTTGTACATGACGTTAGCGCTGAGACGCGGCCACTGAACAGGCGCCAACATCATGTGCCGCACAGTAAAAATATAACAGTACAACAAGGACGTTTTGTATCGTATGCAATATACTTTTTGCTAGGTTACAAATAAGTATTGATTTATAAACTGAGGTAAGTACCTACAGTAATACAACCAATAAAGATACAGCTTTATGACTTCATTGCTATTTTTTATTGTATCTTTACTTGTATGTAAATATGGACACTTTTTAATTGTTACATTACATAGTATTTTTATTTGACAAACAACCACGTGATTTTTTTAATAACTTAAAAAATAACAAAGTTTAAAAAGCTTTTGTTTGCCAGTGACGTCATTGTACTCGTCCACCATTAAAATACCGATACAAACATATATTTTATAAGAAAGAGACGTAAAGCAATTATCAATAATTAGCGACTTTTTCAAGATTCATCATAATTAGACCGTTTCTTCACAATTTCAAAGCTTTTAAATGTTTCTATGATGTGTTATTAATAAAATGTAAAATGCATCACTAGAATACAAGAAATGCTCGATTAGCTAGAAGTAGTATTTAAAACAAAAGCTAAGAATATGACTGACGCGGCGGCATATATAAAGCACTTTTAAATTTTTTTGTTTGACTTCGACGGCTATTCGGTTTGATTTAGATATAGTAGATTGTTACACCGAGCGCTGAGTGACTTATTAATGCCCGCGGATGTTTGGTGCACGAGCACTTGCTCGAGGGCACTAATAACCCGAGGGCATTAATAGCTCACTTACGTGGTGCGTAATCTGCTTTTCCTTCAACTTATTAAAAAATAATAAAAAACTGAAGTTGACTGTAGAAAAATTATTTATTTATGACAAAAAAATACAAATTGTTCTTATTAAAAAACCCAACCTTATCTTGACGGTGGTGATGGAAATGGACAATCCACAAAAAAAACTCACGGTCATGTACACCACAAAACCCTTATTTCTTGCCGTCAACATGAATGTGCACCAAAAAACCACTTTCACTGCACAATATTCACTCGAATACAATTTTTAATTTATTAAAATAAAAGCTAACCTTCGCCATTAAAGCCAATTGCCTCTCTTTTTTAAATAAAACTGGCTTTGCAGGGTTCTATCTAACTTGTTTTGCGCATGTGTATTTTTTGCGACATGTTATACAACCACTCAAATCTCTTTGGAAAAATGCCTACATTTTGTATGGATTGTAATTTCTTGTTAAATTAGAAAAAAAAACAACAGGGCAATTACGTTGAACGGGTCATTAATGAAATTTCATACAATACTACTACCGTTTTCCAGGGTGGTAATGTATTACTTAGTGTTGCCTTTTCCGATGATTAGAGTAAAATTAATGAGTAGTTTGAAGAAAAATATTTTAATATATATATGTAGGTATTTTAATACATTACTGAATAAATAAGTACTATAACTTATTTCGATTTGATTTGTTAACAGACTTCACTGACTGTGTATTTGTTAAACGACTTCGCTGACTTCATAGCTTCGTCATTTATTAACTGATTTTCAAAATTTTTTGTATTCAGAAAAGTATACCCCCGAAGTATGTTCCATGCCATCAAGTCAGGATCTAGTATTAGAATCCCAAGAAAATCGAGAGAATAGGCACGTTCAACGTCTTTCCTGTTTTTTTTCTGAAGCTATTCAGGTATTTGCGTCTGAAAGACATCATCTCAAGGATTCTTCCACTATGCTGAGCTTACGATGGATCATTAACTTTAAGGAGTTAGGGGGTTAGTCTTTAGATATAAAAGGTACGTATTGACTCTCAGATAGGTATATTCTTTCAAGTTGACTGAGAGAGCTATTATTAATTTCACGAAAAAAATAAAAATATATTTTTACAAAAATACCGACACCACTTCAAAATAAAAATGTAATGTTGTGTTTTTTTTATTGCTACTAAATTGGCAAACAAGCAAACTGCCCACCTGATGGTAAGTGGTAACAGTTACCTATAATACATGTGGTTCCTGTGCGATTCGCAGTAAAACTGCAAGCTCCACAAGAACCACAGTGTACGTTGCCAACTTGTGACATCAGATGTAACGTCACGGTACCCAGTAATTTCAGTGCCATATCTTACCCTTCACACCGGAACACAGCAATGCAAGCACTGCTGATTTGCGGCAGAAATAGGTAAGACGGAGGTCTTACCTATTTCTGCCGCAAATCAGCACACGACCATGCACACGACCCTGGGACAGTATCTATTAGTGTATTCTTATTGTATATATTAGTGTATTCTTATATATACTTTTTGACTTTGTGGTGTTTTTATATTTACTTCATGATGTCCACGCGGTATTGGCGTCGTTTTCTAAGCGTCCTTGGTAGCTCGAAAGCTTTTGAGACTTTTCCGAAACCACCTCGGCCGATCAGGCGGCGTACATCGAAAACATTATTTTTTCACACTATCTGGCTATTTTTATCCTTGCCTTAGCAAGCATCAAAAACGATAGTATTTTTGTTTTTAATTATATCCCAATTTTTGTGACAGGTATCTCTGGCAGGTATGTCATCATATTATTATTAGATGAATTCGAAACAAGCTCAAACCTGTTTTTGATGTGCTACCATCATCAACGCTGGCCAAGTGCGGGTTGGTCGACTTCACACACAACCTAAGAATTTCTTTACACGTGTGTGCAGCGGTCGGCGCGCCGGCGCGCTACTTAGTGGTAGGTATTTATAACGCTGCATTGCGTGAGTGGCAGGCGCGTGCATCTAAACAAGATTATCCAGAAGAAAACCACAAATCGCTATGAATATCAGGCTACCGTATTAGTCTCTAAGCAACCTGGTTTTAAAATATTAATTAATATTCTACCACCTTACGCCTGTAAGAAAACTCGGGAGGTACTACACAGTTATTTTACCATTATGACTTTACATTTGACGACACGGTTAGCGCACAGAGTTCGAGTGATCGCCTACTACGCAACTGGTCGCGGGTTCGATTCCCAAATATTTTTACCCGACTTCAAAAAAGGAGGAGGTTATCAATTCGGTTGTATTTTTTTTATGTTTGTTACCTCATAACTCCGTCATTTTTAAACCGATTTCCAAAATTCTTTTTGTATTCGATAGAGTAGGTATAGAGCAAGGGTGATCCCATGGTCACCAAAGTCAGGATCTGATGATGGGATCCCATAGAAAATCGAGGAAAACACAAAAAATACACACTTCTTTCACTAAAAAGATTTCATTCACTAAAAAGTTAAAAATAAAAAATATTTTACAAAAAATAAAAACGACTTCAAAAACACTGAAAGCTTAAAAATAATATAAGAATAGGTACAGACAACATCACACTTCTATATTGAAGTCGGTGACAAATTTTAACACTTTCTGGGAGATCATCGTTTTTGAAGTCAGTTTTTATTTTTTGTAAAATATTTTTTTGTAGTTACGGGACAAATATGTATGGAATACAGAAATTTGTTCCGATCTGGGCGTATGTACATGTGATATTCTATGTTCGTAACTGCACCCACAACACAGGAGAAAATCTTAGTGTGGGGCGACGTTTTCAAAAAGAAAAAAACTGCACCTACGACACAGTTGAAAATCCTAGTGTGGGCCGACGTATTTATATAAAAACACTTTCATTACTGAGTGACTGACAGATTACGCACAGCCGTAATTAAAAGGCACAAAAAGCGGAAATTTGTATTTATGTTGGAAATTCGCCATCTAAGGGGGTAAAACTAAAAAAGAATAGTTTGTATGGAATCTCTATGACATTTATGCGGGCGAAGCAGCGGGCAAAAGCAAACATTTTATAAAGTTTCACAAAATTCCGCTGATCAGATATACAATGAAGTGATCTTTACATAAATCGAACGGAAATTTATGTTAATTATTTTTTATAATCAACTCACGCTTGACCATAAATGTTACGAAATTTAAAAGATTCCTAAAATACTGTTTTACTGTTCATAATCATACTTTACATAGGCTCGAATAAAACTCTATTATTTACCTACATGTATAATGTGCTGTTGATTCTACCTTCTAAAGCTTTGGTGCAAGGCGTTGTGAATAAAGGGGGTAACATTAAGTATTTAAAGGAATTCAGCAATAAAGTTTTATAGGAAACATTATTTTGAACCTATGAATCGTTGCATATTTACTTGAAGAAATTATCATACTGGTTTATTAACACTGCACTGTGCTATATGGCCGCGGCAATAAAATATAAACATTTGGGAAATAAATATTTACCACTTTTCTTCCAGCATTTTTTGTATGCATTTGATTTAACATTTCGTCTTTGACTTCTTTTATTAGCGATTTTTACACATATAATAACTTATAGAAAAAAAGAACGAAAAACATATTTTTTCACACATAAAATAATTTAGGAAGAAGGATTAAAATAGTTTTCTCCTTTATAATGCCTAATCCATTATTTACACTATTCACCATATTACTACACTAATCTATAAAAATAATGAAAGTTAACAAAATAAACGCAAACTGCAAAATTAAAATTCGATCGTAAAGAAACACGTAATATATTTTTTTGCGCCCGCGACACGAAGCGACATGACCATACCCTGAGACGACTTGGCGAGTACTGTCTTATATGGAGCGCGATCGCAACCAAGCGAAATTATAGAATTTTCGACATTTTCCTAAATATTTTATGACATCAAAAAATCTGCTTTCACAGTTCACTAGATAATAACGAACTACATGTTTTGGTATAACTTTTATACTGTTTTATGTATATTTCGATTTCAAATCATGGTTTTAGTTTTTGATTGAGACCTGTTTGGATTTTTTTTCTATTGAGTGAAATGGAGTAAATCGTGTTTCTGCTTTCACAGTTCACTAGATTATATCTTCAAGTTTAAGGTGTGTGAATTTCAGAATTGTGGGTTCTAATATAATCCAGATCTAGACGTTCTAAGATCGGCAAATTTGGGAAATCCTCGCCTTAAATTAATATTATGAAGAAAAATCTCATAACTATGAGCGTCCGGCCTTTTTACACAAATATCCGGCTGACTAGATTTGTCCGGCTATGTGTTTGGACCTGGCAACCCTAGTTACATAATATCATCAAATAATACAAATAAATGATGGAGACCCGCCATCCTGATGCACACCTAAAAACGACTCGAAGTGAGAATTACCCACCCTAGTATGGTCTAGTGCTCACCCCAGGATATTAAGCTACCGTTTCAAAATTCAATGGGACGCCAAATAGTGATAACTTCAAACAAAAATCATGGCCAGACCCTCCCTGATAACAAACTAGATACGCCAATAACAAAAGCACGCCAAAGCTTGCAATACATGTTTAAAAAATCGAACACTATGATAGATACTAAAATGTAACACGGACCCAGAAAACAAAACGCAAACATTCAGTTCCGTTTATCAGTACGTAGATACGTACGCAGATCCATTGTCACATTTAATTCTTACGTATTGTCGTGATTAACATGGCACTTGATGTGCTTTTGCGACAGACTCGATGTTTCATTTCAATATTTTATTTTAAAAAGTTATCGAAGTTGCTTCGAAATAATATTTCCTTTTAAAGCTTTGAGTAGTTTAATATGCTAGATAATACTACTAACTCCACGTTAGTGAATACATACTGAGACTAAAGATTCTGGAATGACTGTAAAACCCATTTTTGTTTGTTTTTTATTACAGAAGAAGCTGCAATAAACGTACTGCTGAAAAAGGCTTTCAGCAAAGAAGTAAAGATTGAAACTGAAAGTGACCTAGTTGATAAATTAAAACTTAATAATTAAATTATTATTGTTATTTGTATTATAGGTAATTTATTTTAGGCACGTTTTAATTGCCCAGAAATGTTAATTATTCTTGTATGTTATACAATTTTAATAAAGTGTAAATAATATAGTAAATTATGGTTTATACATTATTAATACGTTAAGTGCGAAATGGGATCTAAAGTTCACGGTACACCGTGTCGCGACCGGGCCAGGCAACGGCCGGGACACGGTCAAACATCTATATAGAATACTTTTTGTATCAAGTAATTCATGCCGTGCTCCCGCCGTGCGCCGTTGGGACTCGGCCGGGACACGGCTTCGAAATGTCGATGTTGTATCCCGGCTCAGGCTGGACTCGGCACCGCCACGTTGTAACATGAACGTGTGCGCCGGGCAGTGCAGGGCAGTCGACGACAGATGTCAGCAGCTTAGTACAGCTCTACAGCAAAATGGACGATAAAAAATTGCTAGAATGTGTAAGTGCCTTGTGGTTTACGATATGAGCTATTAGATAATAAATACAAAAATATAATATGTACATCTTCTTTTAGTAGTTTCGCCTCGTGTTTCCAATACTTCGTCAACGATGGCAATTGTAATAGTTGCCAATTCAAGTTGTGGAAATTGTATTGCAAGCGTCACGTCACAATCGCAAAAAAAAACAGGTGTTCCATACGCAGAGCTGCCAACATAGATAAAGTACACATATACGTAAGGTTTCGGTTCCACACAGAATGTAGCCGTTTTCGGTATATACCGATTATTATACGGCTAAAAAGTCATTGCAACTAGGCCAAAATATAAGAAAATAGTGGTCTAAGATTGTTTGTGACACAAGTTTATAAGATTTCAAACTTATTTATTTACTTATTTGAGAAATTTTAAATCCAGCTCAAGATAAAAGAAAATCAAAGTCATGTAAGTACCTACTTCTGGTTCTATTCTGTACCTACATTTAAGTAGCTATTTTCTAGTAAATATATTGTGTATTGCTAACCCCCCGTGAGGGGAGAGGAGTCGCCTTTGAGCTCGCGCGTGGATAGCTCGTGTCATTGACGCTGCGCAAGATTGGAATGCGCCCGACTCGCGAATTGTTTTGTTGTACTCAGGGAAGTTTGGCCGTCTAAGTAGGACCCCTGTACTGTAGTGTTGTGTTGTGAGACATAAGTGTACGTGTCACGTCAGGTTGAGCTAGTGCCAGTAAGAGAAGTAGAGTCCAGGGCTGGGCTTTCATCACAGAGGGGCCCCTTTCATCACTGCGGTTCCTGTGTAAGGACACTAGCTCAAGTAAGTGTTTATTGTTCTCACATTTTGATCAGAAGGTACTTCCAACGTGCGACTCCGACAGCTCCGTGTATCACGGACGAAAGTACACCCCGGACTTTTGGTTAGTGTTCAGGGCGAGGGTTTTCTGCCCCCCAAAGGATCTGGCCGTGTACTAATCATTGGTAGCAGAGCGTGGTTTTTTGGTTCCGTGGTTTTGGTTGACCACTAATTGTTTGTTTTGGCCATTTGGGCATCTTATTTATTAATAAAATTTAAAAACTCTGGTTGAAACTACCAAAACAAACTGGTAGCAGAGAGTTGAAAAACCACTTGTTGTTTGTTGAGCCATTAGGTTATTTGTCGAGGTTGCCATTAGGTTTGACGGCGCGTTTAGAAAATAGTTTGGTGGATCGAGAGTGAACGAGTTATCGTGTCGCTCTAGCGGAACGTCGTATCGATGGTAGCGGGGCGGCCATGTGGCAATTCACTCTTAAGTGGTCTGTGACATCACTTTTTGAAGGAGAGCGGCCCGCGCACCACGTCTTCGACGAATCGCTGCCGGTCTATCCAATCCTATTACTTATTGATTTTGATTTTAGTTATAAGTAACCTAATTACTGTAGTTAATCGATCAGTGCTTTGATTTATTTTAATTTCAATCATTAAACGTGATACAAGTTTTTTCCCGCCTATTAACTTACGCCATTACTATGGATCGTGCAGATGAAGTACCCCTCGCGCCTTCATCAGAAGTGGGATCGAATAGGCAAGACCAAGAGGACAAGCGGTCTGAACAAAGCAATACTACTTTCCTGGGAAACATGGAAGCATTGTTATCTCGAGTTTTGGCTGTACCTAAGTCAACTGTGAGTACGAATTCCACGCAATTAATTCAATTTAACCCAGATGACCCAGACGCTGATATAGAGGGCTGGTGTAATATAGCTGAAATTATCATACTAAATAAACACCTAGAAGGGGCTGATTTGCTCATAGCATTATCAAGTGCATTAAAAGGTCGTGCTGCTAACTGCCTTACTAAAATAAATCTTGAGGACATGTCATGGGCCTTAATCAAGCAAAATTTATTAGCCAGGTTTTCGATACCAAAGCTTTTTCAAGATTATTTTGATGATGTTATAAGGTTTCAAATAGGAATTAAAGAAACAGCTACAGAAGCTGCGCTTCGATTGTGGAATCTCATTGAGCGAATACCGAAGACTGTAATGACCGAAGAAGTAATCACAGGATTTGTTATTTCGGTGTTGTGCTCTAAGGATAATATGATACGTCGTGAATTAAATGCTTATACGGTTACAACGAGAACTCAGCTCTTTCGCATACTTGGTGGCGTATCCCTAAAACGACGGTTGGATAATATCGACACGCAAGAACCCGAAACAAAACGACAGCGAATTAGTGAGAAATTCACTGGCAGATGTCATTATTGCGGATTATTAGGACATCGATTATCGGAATGCAGGAGGCGCCGTGATGAGACTACTCGTGTAAAACAAGATACTTCAAACTTTACTCGTACGCAAGAAAAAGCTTCGACGGTTACATGCTACGCTTGCAATCGACCTGGTCACGTCGCATCTGCTTGCCCGGAGAGGAGGAACGGTGCTGGAGCTGCAGTTCAGGAAGTCAATCAATGTAGACATCGCCCATCAAGGGGTACATTAGTAACGTCTTCCGGTGAGTCAGTCTCTTTTCTCTTTGATAGCGGATCATCTTTGCTCGCTTTTGAAATAATCTATGTCACATAGATTCCCGGGTACTGTGCGTAAGAATCTTGTTTATCTTAGCGGAATCGGCGGTGATAGTTGTAACGTTCTTAGTGAGTACCAAATTCAAAGTCTGATTAAAATTGGTGAACTTATCGCTACTTTGCTTTTACACACTGTACCCGATTGTACTATTTCTGATCCTGTGATTGTTGGTAGGGATATCTTAGATAATGACATTTCAGTTGAAATTGATAACGATAGTCTTGTGTTTTATTATTCTAAGCAACATTCTCAATTCTGTGAGACCATCACAAATAATTACGATTTTACTCAAATTGACACTGATTTACAAGGAGAGGATAGGGATTTCTTAATATCTATTTTGACTAAATATGCAGACCATTTCATTCAGGGTATTCCCACTCGCCGTGTTACAACTGGGGAATTAAAAATTAATCTGATAGACTCGCATAAAACAGTCCAAAGGTGTCCGTACAGACTTGCTCCCATAGAGAAGCAGATAGTTAGGGAAAAGGTCCAAGAACTGTTACATGCAGGAGTTATTCGGGAAAGTACCTCCCCCTTTGCTAGCCCTATATTATTAGTAAAGAAGAAGGACAATTCGGATAGAATGTGTGTAGATTATCGGGAGTTAAACTCAAACACGCAACCCGAACACTACCCTTTGCCTCGTATCGAAGAACAGATTGATCAACTCACGGGGGCCAACTACTTTTCTTCTTTGGATATGGCGTCTGGCTTTCACCAGATTCCTGTACACCCCGAGTCCATAGAGAAAACCGCTTTTGTGACGCCCGAAGGTCAGTACGAATATTTAACAATGCCTTTCGGACTTCGAAATGCTCCTTCTGTTTACCAGAGAAGTATTACGAAGGCTCTCAGCCATCTGTCTCAAAAGCCTCTAATTTATATGGATGATGTTCTGGCTTATTCTTCTACCGTTTCTGACGGTTTGAAACGACTAGACGAGGTTTTAGGTGCCTTAGCTAAAGCAGGATTCTCGTTTAACCTAGGAAAATGTAAATTTATGAAACAAAAAATTGAATATTTAGGGTACACGCTCCATTCTGGTAAGGTTAAACCTAATACAAGAAAGATTCAGGCTTTAATAGACTCCCTACAGCCAAAAACCGCTACGCAGGTTCGTCAATTTCTAGGACTAGCCTCATATTTTAGGAAATTCATACATGGTTACACTCGTATAGTCGGGCCTCTCTATCCACTTACAAAACTTAAGGGGCCTATAAAATGGTCTGAAGCTCACGAACAGATACGTAATGAAATAATACGCATCCTAACTTCGGAACCTGTTTTAACAATATTTGATCCCAAATTGCCTGTAGAATTGCATACAGATGCAAGCTCCGAAGGCTATGGTGCCATTCTTATTCAGAGGAAAAACGATTTGCCCCATGTTGTTGAGTATTACAGTCGACGTACAACTGATGTGGAATCTCGTTACCACTCGTACGAACTAGAGACATTAGCAGTCGTACGAGCGGTTGAGCATTTTCGCCACTATCTGTATGGTCGGCGCTTCATGGTATTCACGGATTGTAATTCGCTAAAAGCATCGAAATCCAAAACTGATTTCACACCACGTGTGCACCGCTGGTGGGCTTTTCTACAAGCTTACGATTTTGAAATCGTTTACCGCGAAGGCAAAAGAATGGAACACGCTGATTTCTTATCGCGGAATCCTATATCAAATTTAGATAACGTTGCGAGTACATCTTCCCAAAATAATCAAACTAAGGTAGTTTAGTTCGTAGAACTTCATCAAGGCTGGCTTAGTGTTGAGCAAAAACGTGACAGTGAAATATTGGATCTTATTTCAAAATTTAACAACAATGGTTTCCCTGATACAGTTGCTAGTACCTATGATATCAGAGATGGTTTATTATACAGGAAAGTGTCTCGGAATAAAACTACTTTGTGGTTACCGGTTGTTCCACGTTCTCTTATCTGGACGCTTATAAACCACGTCCATAATGAAATTCAACATTTAGGCAAGGACAAAACCTTGGATAAACTGTACGAACAGTGTTGGTTTCCCGAAATGTCTAAATGTGTTCGCAGATTCATTGACTCTTGTATCGTATGTAAAGCTTCGAAAGGACCATCAGGCGCGCAACCTATTCAGCTCCATCCGATACCAAAAGTCTCAGTGCCTTGGCACACCATTCATATAGATTTTTCTGGAAAACTAAGTGGCAAAAGCGATAAAAAAGAATATTGCTCTGTGATCATTGATGCATTTACCAAGTATGTTTTACTAGAACATACTTCTTCCCTTGATGCGAATAGCGCTATACAAGCATTGCAAAAAGCCGTGTGTCTATTCGGATCTCCCAAACGCATCATCGCCGACCAAGGTAGATGTTATATTAGCAGTGACTTCAAAAACTTTTGTACTGAGCACAAAATAGATCTCCATTTCATTGCAACCGGATCTAGTAGAGCTAATGGGCAAGTGGAACACGTTATGCGAACACTTAAAAGTCTATTAACTATCGTCGAAAATGATTCCAAAAAGACATGGCGAGATGAATTAGGTAAAATACAGCTTGCCCTCAATAGTACAAAATCCACCGTAACTAAATACTCACCAACAGAGCTGATGTTCGGGATTCGCGCACAGACACTAGGCTTGTCTAAAATTAGTCCAGGCGATCAGCAAAATCATCTAGATCTCAATTTGGTTAGAGAAGATGCGTCGAGTAATATTCGAAAGGCAGCAGCATCAGAAGTAAAACGATTCAATCGTGGTCGCGCAACTATCAAACCATTTACCAAAGGTGACTTCGTCTTTATAAAAAATAGCAAACGAAATCAAACAAAATTAGACCGAAAATTTAAGGGTCCATTTGTCATAACCGCGGTACTAGATAATGATCGTTACGAACTTAAAAGTCTTAGTGGTTCTCATCGTATTTACAAGTATGCTCATGAGAACTTACGCTCAGTATCCCGGGGACACGAGGGTTTGATAGAGATAGCTAGTAGTTTGTTAAGCGAGGAGGAGGCCGAGACGGCGGCTGATGATCCGGAAAGTGTAATTAACGATACTGATTATGGAAATATATGTGACGACTTGCCTGTATGCTCGGACGCTGTATCCACCGACTCACGCACTTTGACAGCGGGTTCGGACACATTAAGCGTATGCTCTGATCCCGAAACCTTATAAGTCGAATGTGAAGTTGAAGTTTACACTGAGCAAGATAATTCATAAGCATTAGGTATGTTGGTATGTAATATTTTGCGATGTAGTTATGTCTGTCCTGGTCACGTAGACACTGATATCCAGACCATACTCCGATGGTTGGTTGAATGGATTCAATGGTCATGACCAGATGAGTTGTGAGCTGAATTAGTCTATCCTGGTCACGTGGACGCTGACATCCGGGCCATACCCTGCAGGGATGGTTGAGAGGATTCAATGGTCAGGGCCAGATGAGCTGTATTTCAAGTAGTGTGGTCTAGCCTGGGCGTGTGAACCGGATGATTATTTATAGTTGAACCTGACTAATGTGGCAATGTCAACCGAGCTTACTGTGTGGGTTAGCTGTAGGTTGAGTTGCACATGTCAGATGTAAAAAATGGAGTATTCTTTTGTTAGGTTTTTATGATATGATGTTAACTAATAGGTACCTAGTCGTAGAGGTCAGGATAGACGAGCGGACGAATCAGTGATTTAAATTATTTGTTACAGAAATTACCGACAATATACGCCCGGGGACGGTCGAATGTCAGTTTGGCCGTGACGGCGCGTTTGGAAAATAGTTTGGTGGATCGAGAGTGAACGAGTTATCGTGTCGCTCTAGCGGAACGTCGTATCGATGGTAGCGAGGCGGCCATGTGGCAATTCACTCTAATACCGGCTCCAGACTCACGCGAGAAGTCTCGGCGAGAAGTCTCGCTTGAGAAGTCGAACTTGCGCGAGAACCGAGAAGCTATCCACACTCAGCGATCTTCTCATTTACATTCTCGGTCGTGATCCGGAATGGACGACAGTGCTAGCTACTGCCTTGGTATTGTGTGCGTTATTTCGTTAACACGAAAATTAAAAATAATATTAACAAAAAATGGCTCAAACGATGGTGGTTATTGACAAAGTACTTTTTTATTACAAAACGTTTTGCTTCCCACAAAATAGGCTCTGTGTGAAAATATTATTTAAACATTAACTCTGTTTCATTTTTCCACATTTTTTACTCGTATGTCTAAAATTACTGAACTATAAAGACTAACGAAATATCTCAAACAATTAAAATCTTCGTGAATTTAAATTATTTTCTTAATATTTATCACACATTATTTTGTTAAGCACTGATAGCACAGATGAGAGACTACCTATGTTAAATGAAAGAGTATACAATAACTGTGAAGTTATCTAAATGATACTGATATGCATCAGACACCACAAAGTATTTTTTTTTATAGAATAATTGGCACGAGATAACATGCGATCTACGCCACGGTCGCAGTCGCACTGAGAACAAACGAGAGTGTGATAGTGTTCTCTTTTCTCGCCCGAGAAACCCTTTGAAGCGGGCAAAAAAACCGACACCGATCGGAGAACAGGCGAGCCCGAGAACGAGAAGCCGAGAAACCCATCACATTCACGCTTCTCGGGTGTTCTCGGGGGTTCTCGGCGTGAGTCTGGAGGCACCTTAAGTGGTCTGTGACATCACTTTTTGAAGGAGAGCGGCCCGCGCACCACGTCTTCGACGAATCGCTGCCGGTCTATCCAATCCTATTACTTATTGATTTTGATTTTAGTTATAAGTAACCTAATTACTGTAGTTAATCGATCAGTGCTTTGATTTATTTTAATTTCAATCATTAAACGTAATACAAGTTGTTTCCCGCCTATTAACTTACGCCCTTACTATGGATCGTGCCGATGAAGTACCCCTCGCGCCTTCAGGTTATAATTGAAATATAACCTGGATAAAATTTGTTTGTTGGTATACGCACGTTTGATTTGCCTATTATTAGGTCGTGTAATTCATTTTCCAATATATACTTAACGTAATATCTATAGAATTGTGAAATTAAGCAGTTGTAATATGTAGTAAGTTGTTAAAAACCATAATTACTTAATTTCTATTCACGCGCTTGTTGATTGTTATCTGCGTGGTATATTTCTTTTGTGCGATGCAGTTGTTTACGTTACGACGAATAATCGGGCGCCGCGCCGGTGTTAGGTAGGTATGACATGCGCTTTCGACTGTGCAAGCACTTTGTTATTGATATTGAGAAAAGTTTATTTATATTTATATTAAGTAATAAGAACATTTATTTATTAAATTTGCTTATTGTATAAATAAAGATTCTTTTGTATCGTTTGTATTCATGCGCGCTGGTTTTAATTAGTAAATGTATTTTACTATTACATATTGAGTTGATCTTTTTTTGTATCGAGTTTTGTATGCATGTGCTTCTCGACCGCGTCGTAACGAATACTATAGTTCATTCGCGTTAAGAAAATAGTGACTCATCATCGACTGCCGGCCAAGCCACGCCCCCTAGCCAATTAAAACGCTAGAAATTAGTAAGGCGAGTTCACAGTGCTCAGTTGAAGTCAGACCTTCGAATTGATCGGTTGTGTATTTTGCGTACTACTTGTTTAAAATTAAATTTGGAAAATGGATATCTCACCTATTAAAAAAAATAAAAGTGGATCAATTATACATAGCGGAGAGAGACGCGTAATTTACAATGTTTATAAGTATTTCAAACAGATTGATTTAAATGAGACTGTGGAGAGCATAGTAATTAAAACTGCAAGTGCATGCGGTGTGTCCGAAAACACTTTATAAAATTATAAAAGAACAAAAAGAAACGAATACATTGAAATCACTTGTGAAAAAAAGAGCTCGACTATCCACGGTCGATAAATTAGATGAACTAGACAAATGTGCTACGTTCCAAGGATCCGGAAAGCAGGACGGTTTTAGTGGACCTAAGTTCAACATTACTTAAAGAGAAAATTATCAAAATGTTCCGCAATTTTAACAAGGGTTCTTCTAGACTTACAACAGAACATTTGAAACTTAGTGGCCCGCCGAAACCTATCTATATATCAGAAAACCTTACTTCTAAAATGAAAAGATTGCACTTTTTGGCCAGAGATTTTGCGAAGGTTAATGACTACAAGTTCTGTTGGGTTGCTCATGGAAGAATCTTCCTGCGTAAAAAAGAAAATGGAACCTTAATTCGTATTACTAAAGAAGCTGACCTCACTAATGCATTAGGCACGAAATGACTATTTTTCATATTATTGCTTGGTCATAATTTGTTTCATGTCTTGTTTATGATAAGTTTTATTGTTAGATTAACTGCCTTTGATTGTTATCTTGTCTACAATGTATACACAGTGTTCATACTTACACAAATACACACACACTCACACTTACACGAAAATTCACACTTATGCTCACAATCATATTCATATCATTATTTAATCTCACACTTATATTATGTACAACAAATAATATCATTAGTTCTAAAATTATCGGGTCTCTATAGTCTTTTTATAGGTGCTATTGTACAAGCTAATACTTCCATTGTTCTGATACTAATCAGTAATGGATGATATAATCAACATAAATAATAACTTAGATCAACTATCTGTCTCTGAGGCTGTATTATGTTCTCCAGAAGATGTTGCTGCACACTTATATAAAAGTGAGGCATTTAATATTTTCCATGTCAACATCAGAAGCATTAACTGCAACTTTGATAATTTCCTAACCTTAATACATAGACTTGACTCTCAATTTGACGTTTTTATCCTTACTGAATGTTGGTTAAGCAAAGTTGCTGGCTTGCCCACTATCCCTGGTTATGACTTTTTTAAATCTGACTATATGAATCAAAATAACGGTGTTGTGGTCTTTGTCAAACATGGTATAGAATGTACTATTCTTAATCTTGATTTGAGCGACGGGAATTGCTTAGTCTTAAATTTTTCAAATAAAATATCTGTTGTTGCCATATATCGTTCTCCATCATACTCAAATTTAGATCGTTTTCTTGACAGCCTTAATACAATTCTACACTCACTACGGTCCTTTAAGTCCTTGTTTCTTATTGGTGACCTAAATATTAATATAGCCCCATCAAATCGTAATGCCTCAGCTAACGATTATTTGAACTTGCTTGCACAACATGCTTTACTTCCAGCTCATCTTTTTCCCACTAGAGAAACAAATTGTCTCGATCATGTCATAGCCCGATCTCCTTTTAATTGCAAAACACTTGTTTTAGATAGTTTTAGATAGTTTTACTGATCATGCTCCTATTATACTTAGTTGTAGTACACACATGACTAGGTCTAAACTTTGCTACACCTATCGACGTTCTAATGTTCCTGATATAGTGGACGAATTGTCTAAATCCAACTTTTCTACCGTCCTAAAGTGTAACGACCCCGATACAGCTTGTGACAACTTAATTCACATTGTATCGTCTGCTGTTAATAAGCATACTCAAACTATTAGCGTACCCAGCAGAAAACGTATATTAAAACCCTGGATGACTTCTGGTCTTCTTAGGTGTGTTCGTAATCGGGACAAATTGCACAAAAAATATCGAAGAGACCCTGAGAATATTATAAATAAGATTTCATATTTCCGCTATCGAAATTTTTGCAATAGTCTTCTTAAAAAAGTCAAGCGCGAATACGAACAGAGTGAGTTTCTTAAGATTAGAAAGAGTCCAAAAGCAGCCTGGAAACTTATAAATCGCATCGCTAATATCGATAAAAAGCAAAATACTGCCAATGCTTTGTTAAAATTATGTGATGACCCCAGCATGTCAGTTAATACCGTGAACTCGTTCTTCGCTAGTATTGGAATTGCTCTAGCTTCTAAATTCAACTCAAACACTTCGGCTTATGAACTTTCTAACCATTCTTCTGTTTCCTCACTTCATGATGTCCCCGTGACCTCGATGGTGCTACTTGATGTCGATGACGCAGAGGTAGAAAACGTAATTTTGGGTTTAAAAGATAAATGTGCGCTTGGATGGGAGGGTATTTCTACTACCCTTATCAAAGCTGCTAAACATATCCTTATTCCTATTTTAGTTCATATTTTCAACCTTTCACTTTCTCATGGGATTTTTCCGCGTGCCTTTAAAAGGGCTATTGTACATCCTATTTTCAAGAGTGGTGATAAAGATAGTGTCACTAATTACAGGCCCATTTCAGTCTTAACAGTTTTGTCCAAAATCTTTGAAAAAATTTTAAATGTAAAATTATTAAACTTCATAAATGCTAAGAATATACTGTCTGCAAATCAATATGGTTTTCGAAAATCTAAATCTGCGGAAGACGCGGTATAGGAACTATCCGATCACATTATTATAAACTTTGACAAACGACTCAAATCCGCAGGAGTGTTCCTTGATCTGTCAAAGGCATTTGACACTGTTTCTATCCCCATTCTTATATCAAAACTTCACTCTATTGGCGTTAGAGGCATCGCCCTTGATTTATTTAACAGTTACCTCACAAATCGTTCGCAAATTGTTGTTATAGATAAATTTGAGAGTGAGGAGGAATCACTTAGCTTTGGCGTCCCGCAGGGAAGCGTTCTTGGCCCCACTTTATTCTTAATATACATAAATGAACTCTGCAACATGTCACTTCCCAACACCAAAATTATCACCTATGCTGACGACACAGCACTTCTTGTTCATGGTCGAAACTGGGACGAAGTTCGTGTTTACACAGAAAATGCCCTGCGATCTATTATGAGCTGGCTTAGTGCAAATCTTCTCACTCTCAATTTATCTAAGACCATAGTTATAGGTTTCGCTCCCACAGCAGCCTCACAAAATCCTCCATCGTTCTCCGTTCGAGCTCATGTTTGTCCTTATGTGAATGGTTCGGTACCCTGTAATTGTACATCATTGAAAGTTGTCTCATCTTCTAAATATCTGGGAGTCATGATTGATAGCGCTATGAATTGGAAGCAACACATCGAATACACAGTGTCGAGAGTGCGTAAATTAATTTATACCTTTAAGAGTCTCCGATCGGTTGTTGACTTCAAATATTTAAAAACCATTTATTTTGCTCTCGCCCAATCAGTGCTATCGTACTGCATTACATCTTGGGGAGGATCAGCAAAGACTCATATGTTGCGCTTGGAAAGAACTCAGAGAGCAACTCTTAAAGTACTTTCGAAGAAACCTATTCGCTTCCGGACTTCTGACTTATACTCTCTTTGCCGGGTCCTTACAGTTAGACAACTTTTTATTCTTTACACAGTATTAAAGAAACACAGTGAAATTGATTTTGACCCTCAAACTGTATATTTGAAACGTCGATCCGATATAGTTTGTTTCACTGAACGTCACCGTACGGCTCTGGCAGCTCGACATTATTGCTATTTGAGCCCAAAACTATATAATAAAATTAACAAACAGTTACATATTTATCCACTCTCTTCATTTAAATGCAAAACAAAATGTATCCAATGGCTGCTATCACTGTCATATGATGAGACTGAAGACCTGCTAAAAATTATATCATAAACGCATACTCACACACCCACGCACACACACACACACTCACGCATATATATACACACACACACACACACACACACACACACACATACACACATACCTACATATTCATATATTCTGATAGTCTAATCACTTTTTGCTTTTGTTATTTAAGTATTATTGTAATTATTTTAAAATTTTCTTGATTGATTGATTGCTACTGTTTCGGAGGGCGTTGATGCACGCGACACAGTGTTATACACTATTGCGGGTATCATCGTTTTTCTTATTGTAATGTAAATGTCGTTAGTGTTAATAATATTAAATAAATAAAAAAATAAAAAAAATATAGAGTGTACTTTTCTCCTTATTGCACATTTGTCTAGTTCATCTAATTTATCGACCGTGGATAGTCGAGCTCTTTTTTCACAAGTGATTTCAATGTATTCGTTTCTTTTTGTTCTTTTATAATTTTGTAAAGTGTTTTCGGACACACCGCATGCACTTGCAGTTTTAATTACTATGCTCTCCACAGTCTCATTTAAATCAATCTGTTTGAAATACTTGTAAACATTGTAAATTACGCGTCTCTCTCCGCTATGTATAATTGATCCACTTTTATTTTTTTTAATAGGTGAGATATCCATTTTCCAAATTTAATTTTAAACAAGTAGTACGCAAAATACACAACCGATCAATTCGAAGGTCTGACTTCAACTGAGCACTGTGAACTCGCCTTACTAATTTCTAGCGTTTTAATTGGCTAGGGGGCGTGAGTAGTATAAGATTGGGCATCCTAGATCAAATTCCGTTCATCCATCCAAGCAATAGCTCGGATGGATTCACTGCATTCGATCTAGAATACCCAATATCATGCTTGAGAAAACCAATCTCATCATCATCATCAGCTTTAATAAAACTTAAAAACACATTGGTACGTAGCGGGTTTCGAACCATTACCTCCCTGATTGGTAGGCAACGGCCTTACGCCCTGCGCTATCGACGCTTTTCGACGTATGAATAAAATTACGCTATACGATTGCGTGTTTCTGTCGGCAAATGTTTTGTGTTCTAGGTAAGCAAATTCAGCAAAGGCTTACCGCGTGCGGTGTGCTGGCGCATGTGATCTAATTACACTTCGTTTTGTCAGCGAAAGTAATAAAATTATTTCAACATCAATTGAATATCACAGCAAATATTATAGCTTTGTTTAAATGCCGCTTGTTGCGAAATGAGATTGTATTAGTTAAAGGATTGGTATACCTATCCAAAAAAATTGGTGTCGGACTAGACGTGTAAAAGCGATACTTAATCTATGTTTTTGGAATGATTGTTATTTAAGCAAATGAAACCCTGGGCTGAGAAGTGATGAAAGCAAGATACACTTTACTACAAAGTTTACGTTTAAGTTTAAGTTTAGTTTAGAAGCTTTACGAGGCTAAAATATATAATTTCGACAGTCTTATAGCTAACAGTGATATCTTCCGGACAACCTTCGAACAGCGATTTTTTGTAAAATGATTTTGAACACAACCGCGAACCCGCGAAGTATATTATATATTAGTGATGATAAAGACAACATTGGGTCAACTTATATTTGAATACAACTCAGCATGGCTTTATATAGACTACATTAGGTGATTAAAGCTGAACTTTTATCACGGTGGATAAGTAAATATTATAACAAATAAATAAAATTGAAGTGTCTGTTTGTAATATCAAAAAAACAAGTTTTTACTACTTAAATGGGTATGAATGTAGGATATCGAGTACTAATAACAAAAAACACAATTTTAATTTTTTTGTCTGTAGGTCTGTTTGTTCTCGCTAATCCCCGGAACTGCTGGACCGATTTTGACGGGACTTTCACAAATAGATAGCTAATAATTAAGCTACTTTTTACTTTTACTTTTTTAACTTTTTTGCTATTCCACGCGGGCGAAGTCGCGGTCACAGCTAGTTTTAAATAAAACTGATAATATATTATCAATTAATTAGGTACTACCTAAAATATTCCTAAAACTAAAAAATGATACATTTGCGGTTTTAGCCTAGTATTAGCCTACAATCAGATAAACGTTACTGAGCTTACTTGTGCCAAACATAGACAAAAGATCTACCTACTCCATATGACGTAACGGTAAATTATAGTAAATACTTCATCCTACTCATATTAAACTAAGGTTTGCAAGTGTCGGTGGATGTTTGTTACCCTTTCACGTATAAACCACTGATGATGAATAAAAAAAAATGGTTTGGAGTTAGCTGACACACTGGATTAACCCATTAGGTTACGTTTATCTGCGCAAAAATATTTCAATGGAAAAGTTGTTGTATTGCACACAATTTATTTGCCGCAACAAGCCGCGGGTAACACCGCGGGACACACCTAGTTTTATAATATTCGAATTTTCCCACAGAAAAGAGATGTTTTCCCTCAGTAAAATTATCTTATTTCATTTGCCGTGTCTTAAACCATCCCCATACCAAATTACACCAGAAATAGTTCCGCTGTTGCTATCGCTGTTTCCCACGGGAAAGAGGTATTTTACCGCGGTAAAAAGTATCCTATGTCCGTTCCCGGGGTCCATACTATATGCGTACCAAATTTCATCAAAATCGGTTCAGTAGTTTTAGCGTGAAAGCTGGACAGACAGACAGACAGACAGAGTTACTTTCGCATTTATAATATTAGTATAGATGTTTATATATCCTACTGTAAATTATTCATTTGAAAAGCTTTATAAAATTTATATTCCTTTGTATAATGGTTAAGCCCAGTATTGTTTAACATTTTGTATTGTATTTTTTATATTGTAATTTTATATATTACGAAAAGTATTATTTTAGTATATTATTATATAACACTGGAGAACTATTATTTTTTTATTATTATTATATAACACTGGAGAACATTAAGTCCGATCAAATGTTAAAAATGAAATATGAAAGTTTGTAAAAAATAGACGCTATAGGTACTATTGTTGACTGTTATTGAATATCCTTTAATTAAATTGCAATAACTTTTCATGTTCAATAATGTTTTCATTCTTATAACACTGAAACATAAGTATTGTATTTAAATATCAAATACACCGAAAGTTAAAAAAATAGGTACTACAACTGCATTTTTTAAAACTGTTTAGGAACAAATGGCTTCTTAGTAAAATACGTGTCTATATTATATATCTTATTTACATTAATTTTATAAATTTGTTTAATTTCAAGAATGAATATAATGTTTTTAACTAGAAAATTTAGTTTAATAAGCAATATCATTTAATTCAAGGTTACTGCACACGGCACGGGGCGGCGAAAAATGTATAGCGTGCAACTCTCGATAGGGTTGTCACGAGTGACAAGTGAGAGTAGTGAGACGTTGACAACAAGATTTTGGTGAAAGACTAGATGTGCCCGCGATTTCCTCTACATAGAAAAGGCTAAAAAAGTTAAAAAAAGGAAGAAAAACAAACAGCATATGTTATATCTTATATGATTAGCTATCTATTCGTAAAAGTCATGTCAAAATCGATCCGCCTGTTCCGGAGATTAGCGGGAACAAACAGGCAGACAGACAAAAATTGTTTAATTGTGAAATAAAAACAAATAGATATCTTAAAAACGCAAAGAATAAATAAGTTATCATATAATTATAATAAATAAACGGTTTTTTTTGTTATGCTATTCACATTATGTTTCAATATACGAAGTGCATTTAGTGACATTTTAAATATAAACTGAAGATTTAGATGAAATTATATAGGTACATAATTATTCTTAATGGAATATTTCATATTACTTTTATTATATAAGTCATTTGTATTTGTTTAATTATTTTCCGTTCATGTGCTTCAAAATAACGTCGAAGCAAATATGCACGCTTGCACTATGATAAGTCATAAGGCTGTTACAAATTGTCCATCCCTATACTTTAAGGTATTGCATGAAAATAATATCAACATGTATGTTTTTGTTTATAAAACATGAATACAAAGATTTAAAATATGCATAAAATTGATGACTTATTATTATTATAAACGCCACATCCACATTTCATAACATCATTTTAATAACTAATTCAGAAACATTGGCTTCAAAACACGTTAATATTTTATTTAACTTATAAAGCTGTTTGAAATAATAAAAATATAAAATATTATTATATAACCACCAATAACCACCAAAAAAACCATGATTAATCTTTTGTGTAGTTGAGTTGACAATAAGCACACCCCTACGTGTATTTGCAAGATCGACAATTAATTGCAAATAAATTCATCGGACCGCTCAGTATCGAGCACATTTCTTCAACGTTCGAAAAGTGTGAAGTACTAGTGCTACGAGTGCTGGTTAAACCGCTCCACCCGCCCTACGCTACGCCCGCCCTACGCTACGCCCTGCACCAGGTTTCTGCACTGAGACTGTCTGTCACAAGTGTGCCCAGCGTCAGTCAGCCGCCCGCCCTGCGTCAGCCAGCCACCCGCCCTGTGTCAGCCAGCCGCCCGCCCTGCATCAGTTGCCTGTTTGATTGTGTAAGCTTCTCAACTCATTAAAACATGTAAGTTTTCACAGATCTTTGCCAACGGTCATATATTTTTATTGATAAAATGAAGGAAACAATATTTCTTTAAATTTTAATACTTCGCATATTTTGGATTAGGTAAATATGAAAACACTTAATACTTTATAATAAAATAATTATTGAATACTTATTACTTTTCAGGCTTTCCGAATCAGAGTACGAGTCCGACATAAACCAGACTGTAGTTAAATCAAAACCACCGGCGAAAAAAATCGCGAAGTAAGAATCACTATTAATAATAAACTTGTATTTTCATCATAACGTTGTACATAGTTTAATTAATTTATTTATTTTGTTTTAGATTATCCCACACGGATTCGGACGAAGATTGCGTGTCGCTTCGATCATCAGTTGTCAAAAGGAAGGCAGCTAAGCCTTCGAAGAAGAATTCCTCAAAGTGAGTACTATTTTAAATAATATTTCACCCAAGTGTAATCAAGAATTTGGTTATCACTAATATCTTTATTCTTACATTTATATAATCATGACTATTATTCCCTAAGGGTTTGACAGAGACTTGGCAAAGTCATTGCAAAAATAGTTCTCACTTCACCAAGTAGTCACTGCACTTGTGCTCAGCGTAATAGGTGGTGAGCCCGTGTCGGCGCTATAAGCTATGGCATAGTTGTGCAGTTCTAAATCCATTAGTTCTTTAATCTAAAGTCAAAAGGCTTATTATAATGTTATACTTTTTCATTTTTCCAGCTCAACGCAAAAAGCAAGAAAGTTGAAGCAGCTCGACATCTTCGGGCTGAACGAGGGCGAGGGGGTTGAAATTCCTTCAACTTCAAAAGAGTTGAAATGCTCGTTGACAAATAAGGTTGGAAGCGGAGTACTCCATCGCACAGCTTCACTATCCGGGGAGTATTACGCCGAGCTCCGGGTGTACATCGCTGAAGAGGCCGCCCGCGCGCCACCCGAGGAGCGGTATAAGAAGGCCCTCCTCACTGCCAAGGTGCGCCTGGACCCTGACTCCGAACAGTGGCGGTCGATGCAGAAGTTCGTCTCAGGCATTAAGCTATTATACAATGAACCGAAATTAATAAAATAAAAAATTTATCTTTATGTTTTCTTTTTTAAAATTTATAGTTTAGGTAGATATATTTTTTATTATAAGGTAAAACCTGGGTTAAAAGTAGGTGTTGGTTTTTATTGAGTGAGTTTGATATATAAATAAGATAAAGTAATACATGTAAAATTGATGGTCATTTCGATTCAATTGTTTTATTTTTGACTTAGTTATTGAAAATATTAAATTAAAACAATCATTTGAAAATATTAAATTAAAATCATCAGTATAGGTTTCAACCGGAATTTAAACCGACAAAGAAATTTCTACTTTCGATTAAAGACGAATACCTACTTTTTACTCTCATACTTTGATACTTATAACAGATTAAGGTAAAAAAATCTTGTCAAAATGCCGTTTTGTGATACTTGTTCCTCTCAAGTGCCGAGCCGATATTGGGTTGGTCATTTGAAAAGTAATTCACATAAAAACAAAAGTCTAAGCCCTGAGATAGAAGGTATAGTTAAAATTTCGTCTGCGTTTCGTGAGCGAATTGTTACCTATAGAATATTAGCATTGAAAGAAATAGAATATTCGTTACCAGAATTTTTCTTAAGTAGTATACGTTCTAAGTTATTTGAATTATTACAATTTAATTTAAACCTACACATTAACATAAAAGTAAATTTTGAATATTATGCACACTTTCTTTTTTTGAAAAATAGCGAACAACAGATAAAATCATTTGCAACAAAGAACTATGTTTTACATAGAAATTTTAATTTTGATTCAATTTTCGAATCCTTAACCAATTTAACTATCAAAAAAATCGAAGAATTTCAACAACGTGACAGTGGGTGGACGTTTTTGAATAATTTATATTTAGAAGTTAATGTTAATAAATACAACCCATTGAGCGCTTCAGGTTCTTCTTTTGTTGATTTACCACCTCTGCTTAAGAAAAAAAAAGCGTGCGTCAATATTAAAAATAATGACAAACACTGTTTCTTGTGGAGCATTGTTGCAGCACTCTATCCTGCTAAAACAAATTGCGACCGCGTTACTTCCTATCCACATTTCGAAGACGTATTGAATACTGATGGTTTGTTATTTCCAGTTAGTTTCACTGACATAAAAACGTTTGAATGTAATAATCCTAAAATTAGTATAAACGTGTATTCTTTGAACAAAAGTAAAAATATTGTTGGACCGATATATAGATCAGAATTCAAAAATAGAACCCGCATCAATTTACTTTTAGTCGAAAAAAAAGAAAAATTTCATTACGTTTTAATAAAAAATTTAACGCGTCTTGTACAAAGCCAACTTACTAAGCATCACGGAAAGTTGTACTTATGCGAAGACTGTTTATTATTTTTTTGTTCACAAACTGCTCTTGACAATTATATCTGCAGTGGCGTGGCAACTATTTTACCTAATAAAGGTACTTTCCTTCATTTCAAAAACTTTGATAAGAAACAAGACTTTTCTTATGTTATATATGCTGACTTTGAAACAATTTTAAAAACTTATTCAGGAAGTGATCCTGACCCATCATCTAGCTATACGTTAGATCATCAACAGCATATACCTTCAGCTTTTGCGTATCATGTAGTGTGCTCATATGATAGTAGTCAAAATCAGTTTAGATTTTATCGTGGACGAAATTGCGTGAACAAATTTCTTCAGTGTCTCTACGAAGATGTTAAAAAAATATATGAAAAATTAAATACCGAGGTTGCGATGCGGTTTACACAAAAAGACGCAGCAGATTATAACAAAGCCACACGTTGTCATATTTGCAATAATTTATTGTTCTTTGATAGAGTTCGTGACCACTGTCATTTGACTGGAAAATATCGTGGGGCTGCACATCAGTACTGCAATTTAAATTATCGTCTTTCCAAGCAAATTCCCGTGTTCTTCCATAACCTAGTGGGATACGACTGTCACTTATTTATTAAAGAGTTGGCGGAAAGTTTAGGGCCCGTTAGAGTGATTCCAAAAAATAAAGAAAACTACGTATCCTTCACAAAGTTTTTGGAAGTGTCAGAAAAGGAATTTGTGCAAATAAAATTTGTAGACTCATTCAAATTTCTGAATACTAGTTTAGAAAAATTAGCCAACGGTTTGGCTACAGAGGATTTTGTTCACTTAAGGAAGTTTTTTCCTAACGATAAAAAATTTAAATTAATCTCTCGTAAAGGAGTATACCCTTACGATCATATGACCGATTGGGATTCATATTTAGAACAACAGCTTCCACCTAAAAAATGTTTTTACAACTCTTTATTAGATAGTAACATAAGCGAGGAAGATTATTTACACGCTTCTTCTGTTTGGTCAACTTTTAATATACAGAACATGGGAGAGTACACCGATCTTTACATAAAAACTGATGTATTATTACTGACTGACATATATGAAAACTTTCGAAAAATTTGTAAGATCAATTATGGACTTGATCCCGCTTTTTATTTAACAGCACCTAGTTTGTCATTTGATTCGATGCTTTTAAAGACTGGAATTCATTTAGAATTGTTATCTGATCTTGAAATTGTTCGTTTTATACAAAGAGGCATAAGAGGAGGAATTTGTTTATGCTCAACAAGACACGCTAAAGCAAATAACAAATACATGAATAATTACAATCCCAATAAGCCTGATGTATTTTTAACATATTTAGATGTGAACAATCTTTACGGATTTGCAATGTGTCAGCATTTACCTACATCGGAATTTAGATTTTTGAGCGAAGCAGAAATCAATATTCTTGATATAACTCAAATAAAAGATGACGAGGAATTTGGTTTTATTTTAGAAGTTGATTTATTATACCCCGAGAAGTTACATTGCTCTCATAACGATTACCCTTTTTGTGCTGAAAGATTTGTACCACCTAGCGGTAAAACGGCTAAACTTATACCAAACTTATATCCTAAATTTAATTACGTTATTCACTATGTTCATTTGAAAACATGTTTGAAACATGATTTAGTTCTATCAAAAATTCACCGCGTTTTAACGTTTAAGCAAAGTCCGTTTTTGAAAAAATATATAGATTTAAACACCGAGTTAAGAAAAAAAGCTGTTACACCATTTCAACAAGATTTATTCAAACTTATGAATAACGCTGTTTTCGGCAAAACGCTTGAAGATAATGAACGCCGAGTAGATGTAAAGTTGGTTAATCGATGGACTGATGAACATAATAAAACAAACAAGCATATTTGTGCGGAAAGACTCATTGCGAGGCCTAATTTCAAAAATGCTTCTGTATTTTCCGAGAATTTGGTAGCTATTCAAATGAAACCGGAAAAGATTATTTTAGATAAACCTATCTATATAGGATTCACTGTACTAGAATTGTCGAAAAGTCATATGTATGACTTCCACTACTCTGTAATAAAACCTTTCTACGGTGATAAAGTACAGCTATGTTATACAGATACTGACAGTTTTATTTATAAAATCGAAACATATGATTTTTATAGAGACTTGAGATATGATTTTTTAACTAAATTTGATACCAGTAACTATGACCCTTTAAATAAATTTAAAATTCCATTGATAAACAAAAATATACCTGGACTATTCAAAGACGAGTTAGGGGGAGATATATTGACTGAATTTATTGGACTACGCTCTAAATTATATTGTATAAAAACAGAAAACAAAGTTGTTAAAAAAGCAAAAGGCATTACGAAGAGTGTTATAAAAACTATATCCATTGATGATTATAATGAGGTTTTATTGAAAGATAAAGTGATCCGTAAAAAGAACTTATTGTTTAGATCCATAAAACATGAAATTTATACACAAAAAGTAAACAAAATAGCTCTATCTAATACCGACGATAAAAGAATTATTTTGTCTAACAAAATTTCTACTCAGTCATGGGACTTTGGTGGTTTACCTTAAACTGTTATAAGTCTACCATGTTTTATTAACTAGCAAATTAGCATAAGTTTTATATGTCTTTCATTTTATATGTAATACTAGCTGTTGTCCACGTCTTAGCTTGTACATAAATATAAAAATAGCTTACGACCTATTCTCATACCTACTAATTATACACCGAAGATTTCATAAAAATCGGTTCAGCTGTTTCGGAGTAGTTTGGTTATTAACACTGTGACACGAGATTTTTATATATTAGATTAGTTTAATTGTTTGTGTAACCGTGTTGAAACATTATGCAATAAAGTTATTTTATACAAAATAAAATAAAGTTGTTTAATTTTTATTATTTAACTGCTTGATTTTAAGGTCTAATTTTATCCAAACCAAACTAAATCAATAGTTCTTTAGGTGTAAAATCATAACATACAGTCAAATTCTTTTATTAATACCTAATAGATTTATTTTATGTGAAATAAACTAAATCAATAGTTCTTTAGGTGTAAAATCATAACATACAGTCGAATTCTTTTATTAATACCTAATAGATTTATTTTATGTGAAATAAATGTAACGTGTGAAAGGGGAGACACTGCATCCGGCACGTGTATGCATTTATGCTTACCACTAATATTGCGCAATTCATTTTTGCAAAGTCAGGAATTTGTCAATAGAACTCATAATTTACTTGAATAAATTATTGGGTATTTTTGTTCATTAATTAAATAGCACTGAACGAGTTTAGACAAGGATCTTCTAGAAATCAGTTTTTGTAAGTATATTCCTTATATTACATATTTTATTCTCAAATATATATTTTATTGACTAACACTCGTTACTTTGTTTCAGATCATGCAGAACTCTCCCGACTCTGGCATCATGCTATCCCAATACGTCAACGATCCTTGGGAAGGACTAACACAGGCATGCGAAGAATTATTAGAAAAGCCTTATACCAACGAGCCTCGAACACCGCGGGAACGAAAGGTCAGGCGGAGGACCGAGACTATGAAGAAGAAGGCTCGCTTGTCTAGAAAGCCGTACGAGTCGTATGTCATGAACAGGGAGCGAACCAAAGGCATACGACTCATACAGATTAGAGTGTATGACCTAGCAAGCGAGCCCTCCTGTTCGATGG
Organism: Schoenobius gigantellus; assembly: GCA_963935595.1. Taxonomy (NCBI): domain Eukaryota; kingdom Metazoa; phylum Arthropoda; class Insecta; order Lepidoptera; family Crambidae; genus Schoenobius; species Schoenobius gigantellus. Next base: position 37,515,178 of record OZ012541.1, on the reverse strand, counting down.
CGCAAGGGCCCGACGAGCAAGGCGATGATGGAGCTATGTACAATGCGCAATATGTTGTGACTGATCCAGTAGATGAGATCATGGACTTGACGGATACTGTACTTAGAAAAATTTCAAAAAGAATATGTAGTGATAATTTATAGGTTAATTTTAATTATTTTCATTTAGTATTATTGTGTTAAGTTTAACTTTAATAAACAATTGTATAAATAGTTCGTGTTTCATTTTTATCTTGTGTTAGTGATTGTTTTTGTTCAATGGTAGAGAATAAATAAAAGTTGAAATACATAATAAGATTATTTATTGAAATATTATTTTCACAACACCATTTTTTAATACACAATGAATTTCTTAACGCACATGTTTTTTTATGAGTTAAACAATGGAACATATCATTACTATACAAATCATTTAACGTACTTAAATTTGGTATACCTGTATAAGTTATGTCTATAATATTAGTATGACCACATAAATGTTCTACCCATTTAACTTTTTCTCTACCTTTTACAAGTATTTTCTTGTCTTTTAACAAAGGTTTAATAATTCTGCTAAATTCTCTGTAGTCTATATCTCCTTCACTCCATTGATAACCTCTGTTTCTTTCTATCCATCGAACATGTTTTTTTTCTTCATCAGTTAGTGTAGAAAACGAATAAGGAGGTTTAATTAAAAATATATTCGTAAACTCTAGAGTTGCTATAACAAATTCTTTTACTAAGAACTCATTATTTCTATTTTTAAAACCTTGCAAATCCACAATTATTGTATCGTTGTTCATCATGATAATTTCCTTACAATATTGCTTAAAGGCTTATATTCAAATAAGCAATCATTCAGAATCAAGCAATATGCAGCTGTTTGGTCTGGTATTTCTTGATCTGTTTCAATTTCAACTCTAACGTCAATAGATCCTTTTAACGTTTCGTGTTGGCGTGAACAATCAATGACGAATAAAGGAGCAATGTCTCTGAATTCTTTAAGACTCATCAATGGCTCTGGTCGACGTCCATAATAAGACTGTTGAAATCTTATATACTGTTCGTATAATAAAGTAAATTTACCATCTGAAAAACTAACATTCAGTCCTTCATAGGGATAATATGACGAATTTAAAAAGACTCGTACGTCACGTACATAACAATGATCGAACTCTGCCATTGATAATTCAGCGTCGAGCTTTCGATTAGTTTGTAAGGCAATTATAACAAATCGAGGTTTCTCCATTTGTGAAGATGTTTTGATAGACCAAGTATGTTTACGAGTTTTCGGTAATAACGGATATTCATATAAATCCCAATTACGAAAAGCTAAAGTGATTGCTCGATTTCTCTCTAAATGTTTTAGTAAGCTAATTCTTTCACGATCCGATACTTTAATATGCGGAACTCGCCAAACAAGTTTATTAATTTTTATATCATCCAGTGTTTCACCTTTACCTAATTGCAAAGCATTCAGATTTGTGTTGCTTCTCAACAAAACTAATTCATGTTTGCAGTTTATTATAACTTTTTCATAGTCTTCTGCAAAACCCAATATTCTGTTCAATGGTATAGAAGCAGAGAATCCGCCATCGCCAGCATTGGTTGTACCTGTAGTTGACCAGCCCCAAGCTTTTGCGCTTTTGGATTCGTTTTCATTTAATGATAAATAAGATTTAATAGTTGTGCTGATTCCTGCATTTTTTATTTTGTCTATTTCCACTCCATTTAGTTCATATCGAATATCTTGAAATAGAAATAACACCGGATTATTCACGAAATGCACACTAGACACTTTTTCTTTTTGGCTGTCATAAACATTAACTTTTCCCTCAATATACAAAGTGCTGAGTGAGGGCAGCACATACAAATCTTGCTGATTGATAGGTATTCGTATTTCATCATTCTTGTTGAAACTTGTTACATATGGTTTGTACGAGTGATATTCAAAACTTTCAATGCTGTTATCTATTGACGTTGGTTGAGCTATATTTAATATATTCATTTTAACAAGCCTAATAACTTCAAAAAATCCTTATTGCTTTTAGTCAACTTCTTTCTTAGCCGAAGTGGTGCGTCTTTTTGAGGTGGTCTTTTCGAACTGGCTCGAATACATGAGGCGTCTTGCTTTTTATTGAAATCAATCATTTTTTTTTCGAAAATGTATATATAGTTGTACTTCTTCACCTCGTAAATTAACCTGTTTGTTCTCACCGTCTAGTAACCGTATGCTAATCGCACTTATAGAACTTTTATTTACGGGAAAATATGTTAAATTTTTAGGTATTTCAATGATCCGATATCCTGGTGGTACATTAGGTATAAATTCATAAATTATGTGACTAGCTTTTCCGTTCACAAATGAACCGCTGACTACGTCGCATTCAATCCTCACGATGGTTGTTGATAAAATACTGACCGGATTCTGAGATTCAGTCCTTATATTCGCATGTATTGTTTCAGTTCCAAACCCTAAAATTTGACCTACTGAATCACTCTTGTTAAAGTAAACATTTTTGGAACACAATATACTTGTCTTTAGAGTATTGTTGTTACAAGTCAATTGTAATACGGTGTTTTTAATATTACTTTTTATGTAATCGCAAATATCTTGAAGTTCATAAGAACCTTCAGGAATTTCGATGACTTCATTTTCGCCATAATAAAATTTATTATTTCTTTCATCAATGTTAGGAATAGAATTAAAAGTAGAGAAATATAAAAGACCACATTCATAGTCCCCATGTAAACCCAATGTTGGTGAATAGTTAGTTGTCAAGGAAGCTCCTCTTCCAGTTATAGACACAGTGAAAGACATTTTGATACTGACAATTTTATTTATTTTGCACATTATATAAATGATCTTTCCAATAACATCTTAAAAATTTTAAACATAGATGACCACAATTAGTAGTACCAAATTTTTGTTGTTGTACATAGTTATAGTTTATTGGTAAGTTGTGTAAATATTTAATTAACTCTAATGGAGGTTTCAAATTACCAAAACTATCAAAATATTCAGCGTAATTGTTTTGCTTTACGAAGGCTACCCAATGAGTTCCAGGATTTTTGGAGCTATCCAAATTTAATATCGCACATTCTATCTTTTTAGGTTTCGTTGGTAGCGTATCTCTCATGAAAACACCGCGAAAAAATGGAATGTCACTTGCATGTTCTAGTATATCAATATTGGTAAGTGCACGTCTGGGTAGCCCCTTACTTAGTTTTTTGATGGATTCAAATACAGTCCAGCTCCTTTTTTATGAGGTTTTATATACAACCCTTTCCCAAGAGCCACAGCTTCCATCATCCTGTTGTGTCGTTCGGATTCCTGTAGACTTTTTTGTGCAGCTTTAGAATCATTAACAGCCTTTGCTATACCTGCTGCTCCTCCGGCTAATGAACCTAAAGCCGACAATCCCGCGAAAATCGGGATAAGTGGTAAAAGTCCTCCACATTTTGGAATAGGAATGCAACGCGGCAAACGTATTCCCTTTTTGTTTCTAAATATCTTTTTTGCAGCAGCATGGGCATATTTAATTGTGGAGTGACTGTCTTTGGATTTAAGTTTTTTTAATTGTGAGCGTATTTTTTTTACACCGGTCATAAATGATTTGATCCCACTCCCTGCTTTGAGTTTAGCTTTCATTGCATTTTTTACTATCCAAGAAGCAAACTTTTCTCCTTTTCTAGCTTCTTTGGATTTCAACCTTCTCTTGGCCATATCAAGAAGTTCTAAATCAGCTTTATGTCGAATGTCTAAGTCTCTATTGGTATAAGCAATATCGTGGTGCATACAAGCATTATCTAATTTGTTTATGCCTCGTTCACCTTTGAGCAACCGCTTACGAAGCTTTGTTCCAGGGCCACAAAATTGATATCCAGGCAAATGTAACTCTATCGGTAAATTATCTATTATTGTATTAATTATATTGCTACCTTCCTTCATCGATAGTTTTAAAGTGAATAGAAGATATAGTATTGCATAGCGATATTTATACTATTGAACCAATTTAATCTTGTCAATCCAACTGTTCTCTTTATTATTTAGACCTAACCATTTTACATATAGTTTGTTTCCTTTTCTTTTCAAAACTTTCTCAATAAGGTAAAGATCAGGAACTTTAGTTTTTTGTAACTCATACCCGTAAAAAGATCCTAAAATAGTTTGTTTGTGTCTATCTTCTATTTGGTATGTTTGAGGATCGGTTTCATTAAGTTTTACTATGCGAAAAATTTCTGTGGACCAATTTGGAGTATAGCCCTTACTAAAATCTCCCTTGTATTTGCTTATTCGTACATAATCACCTATTCGAAACGCAAATCTCTTTTTCGTTTTAGGTTGTTGCGTCTTAATAATGTTCGACTTAACTAAAACTTCGTTTGACTTAGTAACATCAACAGGCCTAAATTTCGTAATTCGATGATTTGTGTTGTTATAGTTTTGTATCACGTAATCCAAATTATGTTCAAGCCATTGATATCGTCCATGTAGACTAAATAATTTGTAAAGATGAGACTTGATTATTCTGATGACACGCTTCACAATGGATGCTTTTTTTACAGAATATGTAGAATAATGATTTATTTTATACGTTTGCATTAACTTTTTAAAACTAGTATTATAAAACTCTGTTCCCAAATCGGTTTGTAAATTTTTGGGGCTACGTGACGAACTTGTTAATATATTTTGCATAGCATTCATAACACAGTTTGCTGTTTTTGATTTCAAAGGCTTAGCCCAAACGTATTTAGACAAACCGTCAATCACTACTAGAATGTATTTATAACCTTTATTGAGTGATTTTTTCTTTAAATCCATAAGGTCTGCTTGCCATAGATCATCAATTCCTTTTATGAAGGTACATCGACGAGCAAAATTTCTTCGTGCTGCTTTGTGAAGTTCGTCAACTACGTCTTGCTTACTCATCCTTACTTGACTTTGCTTGGATCATAAGGTCTATTTCTTTTTTGGTGTAAAATAAGGTATTTAAGCTAGTAGTTGTCGTCTTTTCTAAGTTACGTAAATATCTTAGAACATCACTATTATTTTTTTTTATTTCTTGTCTTAGTTCTTCAATAAATTTATCCACATATTCTTTATTTACTGCTTCATCGTTATTTTCAGGGAATTGTAATCCCTTCAATTTTGTTGATTTTAAATCAAAGTCTCCTGTTTCAGATTTTACTAAGGTGTCATTGAGAGTATTAATAAATTCTGATAATCTCAAACGTTTGTGTACATGATGTCCAAATTTATCAACATTCATTGTCGTCTTGGTTCGTTATTCATTGAAACGACACTGATTAATTTTCGTGATGGATGCTTTTTATATTCTACATTTATAATGCCAGCTTCATGTAGTTCTTCAATTATTGCATATATTTCATTTATTACACCGGTATTGCCAGCTTCTTTTGATGCTAGTAATAATTTTAATCTTTCCACTAACTCATTTGGATCGTCCCAGTAAATTAAATCAGTATCGGTTTTAACCGTTTTTAAAAGTTTTATACCTTCTCCTCGAGGAATATTTTCCCCACTATTTATAATATTCTTTGTGTGTTTAAGCAGTGGTTTAATAATACGTGTATATTTAAATCCTTTATTACTGTTGACTGGTTTTAAAGGATCGTAATTACGTTTGTGAGCATTAGTATCAATTAGTATCTGTTTATAATTTTGTAAGTCATCGTCAGTGACAAGTTCTAAATTTGGTAACTTTTTAAATAATAATTCCTTTAAGCCGAGAGTTTTTTTAAAATCATAATTTCCAATCCTGAGTCTACAACGTTCGTCGTAAACGGGAGTATTACCAATGAAAAGTTTACCTTGCTCGTTTCTGACACCATAAGGTATATTTTTTATTACATCACACGACGTAGGAAATGAGAAAGATTCCTTTGCTAAACTGGGAGATGACTGAGTAGATTTAAATGAGTTCTCATGCTCATCATGATCTTCAGAGGGTGATGTAGTAAGAGTTTTGTTAGATATTTTATACGCCTCTTCATCATCAGATTTTTCATCTTCTTCATTGATAGTTTCCTCAGAATCTTCACTTACAGAATTTGATGATTCACTTTCGCTGTACTTGATTTTTTTTATTGGATGGTGTCGGTGAATATCCAAAACTTTATGACGATTTTTATTAGTTTTGCTTGTTAACACATTAAGTGGTTCAACAATAGGCTTGAATATTGATTCCAATGCCATATTGCTAGCATCTTTTGCATCTTTTATCATATTAACTTTTCTTTTCACCGCTGCTGCAGATTTTATAATTTGTTCTTTCAAATTTTGTTCCATTTTCGTTTTAATTTATATTTCCTTTCGGTATGAAATCAGAAATGAAACTGGATATATTTTATGTAACAACTATTTATGAATGTTGGTCTACCACAATAAATGTGTCAAATGCCTTTCTATAGCATCCCTTATTCCGTTCACAGTCTTTGTTGATAACAATGTAGTTGAATGGTTGCTTCCAAACAGTTGAGCACATTTCTCGAAATTGAGCCCAAGACATGTCAGACCCTACATGTTCCTCGTAGACATGTCTTAAATTAATATCGTCTTGTTTAAATAAAATAATCAAGTTAGAATTATCTCGAACTAATTGTTTAGGTATTTTAGTATAAGTTTGATTAATATAAAAACAATCAATGTTTTTATGACGTCCCATAGCAAAATAGTCTCGGATGCTATTTTGATTCTCACAAGCAACATCGTCAAATATGATGATCGAGTTCGGTAAAGCTTCATGAGGGCTTAAAATTTCACTATTATTATTATATTTATTATAAGTCGTGTTCGTAACTTTACTCATAACTTTTTCTAGGAATGTATATTTAGGCTGATACAAAGACTTTGAATAGACATACAGATTTTGAAATCGTGGACCATCTTCATGTAGTAATAAACTTATTACTAAGTTGGTCTTTCCACAATTCGATGGGCCGCAGACGACGCAGCGAATGGTATTTGGTAGTAAGTTGCCATGACGTTTTGGTTCATTCATTGTCGTAGGACAAATACATCGTAATTTTAGTGATTGTTTTTGTTTGATAAATTTCATATTCGCACTTAAATTAGACCGATATGATGTGTGTACTTCAATAAAATGATGTTTGGATTGTCGCGTTAAAACTTTATAAATAGCGGTAGGTATATTTTACAACCAATTACAGACGTGAATTGAATCTTATCTGATAATTTACTTACTAGAAGCTGCTACCATTATGTTTTATTGTTCCTTCTAGAATGAGATGAATGAACAAATGACAAAAAGAATTAATGAACAAAATCGAATCGTAATTGAGGATTGGTTTTCGAACATAATATTGGGTATTCTAGATCGAATGCAGTGAATCCATCCGAGCTATTGCTTGGATGGATGAACGGAATTTGATCTAGGATGCCCAATCTTATACTACTGGCGTGGCTTGGCCGGCAGTCGATGATGAGTCACTATTTTCTTAACGCAAATGAACTATAGTATTCGTTACGGCGCGGTCGAGAAGCACATGCATACAAAACTCGATACAAAAAAAGATCAACTCAATATGTAATAGTAAAATACATTTACTAATTAAAACCAGCGCGCATGAATACAAACGATACAAAAGAATCTTTATTTATACAATAAGCAAATTTAATAAATAAATGTTCTTATTACTTAATATAAATATAAATAAACTTTTCTCAATATCAATAACAAAGTGCTTGCACAGTCGAAAGCGCATGTCATACCTACCTAACACCGGCGCGGCGCCCGATTATTCGTCGTAACGTAAACAACTGCATCGCACAAAAGAAATATACCACGCAGATATAACAATCAACAAGCGCGTGAATAGAAATTAAGTAATTATGGTTTTTAACAACTTACTACATATTACAACTGCTTAATTTCACAATTCTATAGATATTACGTTAAGTATATATTGGAAAATGAATTACACGACCTAATAATAGGCAAATCAAACGTGCGTATACCAACAAACAAATTTTATCCAGGTTATATTTCAATTATAACCTGAAGGCGCGAGGGGTACTTCATCGGCACGATCCATAGTAAGGGCGTAAGTTAATAGGCGGGAAACAACTTGTATCACGTTTAATGATTGAAATTAAAATAAATCAAAGCACTGATCGATTAACTACAGTAATTAGGTTACTTATAACTAAAATCAAAATCAATAAGTAATAGGATTGGATAGACCGGCAGCGATTCGTCGAAGACGTGGTGCGCGGGCCGCTCTCCTTCAAAAAGTGATGTCACAGACCACTTAAGGTGCCTCCAGACTCACGCCGAGAACCCCCGAGAACACCCGAGAAGCGTGAATGTGATGGGTTTCTCGGCTTCTCGTTCTCGGGCTCGCCTGTTCTCCGATCGGTGACGGTTTTTTTGATCAGGGTACGAACAATTAGGTATTTGAAAGATGTTTATTAATTTATGATTGTTTGTTAATTTCTAACGGAAAACCAGGTAGACATTGGAACCGCCCTCTCTCAACGTGGGATAAGCTGAAAGTTCAGTCCTCCAGCCTGTCCGCACTGGGGTGGAGTATTTGAGGAATTGTAATTAGGCGGCCAAGTCCCACCTGTATCGCGTTTCCCGTTTACCCATAGAATAAATAACGTACCGTTCGTAACGGTCCGGGACGGGGGGATCTTCGGAATTTGGGGAACGCGCGAGACCGACCCCCCCCCCCAAGTGGTAGTAACCCCCCGTGAGGGGAGAGGAGTCGCCTTTGAGCTCGCGCGTGGATAGCTCGTGTCATTGACGCTGCGCAAGATTGGAATGCGCCCGAAAGGGAAGTTTGGCCGTCTAAGTAGGACCCCTGTACTGTAGTGTTGTGAGACATAAGTGTACGTGTCACGTCAGGTTGAGCTAGTGCCAGTAGGAGAAGCAGAGTCCAGGGCTGGGCTTTCATCACAGAGGGGCCCCTTTCATCACTGCGGTTCCTGTGTAAGGACACTAGCTCAAGTAAGTGTTTATTGTTCTCACATTTTGATCAGAAGGTACTTCCAACGTGCGACTCCGACAGCTCCGTGTATCACGGACGAAAGTACACCCCGGACTTTTGGTTAGTGTTTAGGGCGAGGGTTTTCTGCCCTCCAAAGGATCTGGCCGTGTACTAAACACACATCAACTTCAAAATTGTCAATATATTCACAGATAACGCTTCCACAGTTATGATTTGTTTACGAGTGGGTGAGGGCTAGGGTGTCCCAAAAAATCAAAGTCTTTTTTTCAACGCATTATTTTCGAATGGTGTCAAAACACATGTGAATAAAATTTTATGTACCTAGAACCAAAGCAACCCGTGCCGACTTGAATCGATACATATGTCAGTACTTGCATACTTTAGATCGTCGTTATTTCTCGTTGGTCAATTAGTAAACACATTATTTTCGTTCAAAGAAGATGTCAGTGGAATTACGCAGTTCTAGAAAAAGGATATTCTTAATACTGCCCTCTAATGGACAAGTATTTTTTGTTTTTTTTTTTTTTTAAAAAAAAACGTCGCCCCACACTAGGATTTTTCCCTGTGTCGTGGGTGCAGTTACAAACATAGAATATCACATGCACATACGCCCAGACCGGAACAAATTTCTGTAGGCCATACAAAATATCTGTCCCATGCGGGAATCGAACCCGCGACCCGTTGTACAGTAGGCGATCACTCGACCTCTGCGCTAACCGTGTCGTCAAATTATTATTATTATTATTATATTAGTATTAGCAGTTCTGTTCTATTTTATATTCGTGACGTGAAGTTAAGTGTCAATGAAAGCGCGAATCTAACTATATGTGAGTGCATTATTTATTGGGAAAAGGCGCGAATACCGACTAAAGCTTTAACTGTGTTAAAAAACTAGTTACCTACTTTATATCAAGTTTGGAGAGATTTTCATAAAAATGCAATCAAGACACTATATTTGAGCAGCGTCAACAAGAGTTAATTACAAAAGACAATTTGTTCGACATTGCACATGTCGATGGGTCTGACGCAGAATGCGCACTTCGCAAAATGAGCACTCACCTGAAAATGTACATTTCGCAGAATGTGCATTTCTCACAAGGAGCACTTCTCATAATGTGCATTTCTCAAAATGAGCATTTCGCAGAATGCGCACTTCGCAAAATGTGAACTTTTCTAGGATATTACTAAATGAGCTGTGTAACAAAGGTAAGTCCCAAAATAAAAAAGATATGGTTCTGTATGGGTACCGGGTATTTCAAATAAAATAAACAATTTTACAAAGTAATAATTTATTTAAAAAGTGCGCCTTCTGCGTCAGACCCATGTAGATGCACTTCAATTAATAAAGATAAATGGAGATAGGATCTTCTTGCAGCGCCAAAGAGAGCCTGGCAGACCTGCAGGCCAATTATTTCATCATATGACATGGTATAAATTTGAGAAAAAGAAGTCATGAAATGTTGCATTTCGTATTACCGATCTCCAATGATATCATCACTATGGCATAATTTCAATGATGTCATTTGCAAAACCATGAGATCTCATGGTTTTGCAAATGATATCGTAAGATATCATAGTGCAAGACGAAAAATACGATTTCCGGTCAGATTTTTGATCATTTGTTCATTATTTAATGAATAAATAATATAGTAATAGGTCCTCTGGTCATTTTGTTGGAGTGAACAAAAAATTGACCCAAAAAAAAACGCGTCTCAGAAAAGTCGAGGAACAAAAACGTTGGTCCAATTATTATGCATCCCTAACTGCTTCGATGTCATCTTATCAAGAATACATCATCTGATTCCGAAGTATTGAATTTACAAGTCAGTTCGCTTAACCCAATCGAGAGCGCACAGTTCGAAAAAAATAAAACTTCAATGATGAAATATTTTATCAGTCCAAAGTGAGTACCAGCTTTAGATAGGCGTCAATTAAGTATGAGAACTTCTGTCTTTATTATTGAAGCTACTATTGAGGCACTTGACCCTTAATACTGACGAATTTTCCAATTGCAAGTCCTCCATTGAAAGAATCCGTACGGAAAAACGAAAAGAGCAGGCAGCAGCTATAAAAGCTGATTTATATAAACGCCAGTAAACGCTATATGGGTCAATATTTGCTATTTGGGCAAAACGAGTTTTTGCATATTTTATAGAAATTAAACGCTACTTTATTTTCTAACTATTTTTATTTAATACTTCAATATCATACTTCTGTGGCATTTAACTTTCAGGGAAGTATTTTAAAAAATAAGTACCAAAATAAAATATTTTAGCCAAAAAAGTCATAGTTCCTGTCGGGGAAAAATCCCGATTGCTGAACATATTTTTTCATAACAAAACTGTTATAGTAATGTTAGTTTAAATGTGTATTTAATATATTTGTTACTTAGTGATAGTTCATTTCTAAAGCCTAGTTATACTATTTTATTTAAATAATCAAGTCCAAATTCATACTTATATTTTGGAGAATGACTATTGGGTCATTAGTCTGCCGAAATTTCATTTTAAAAAATCTCGCCAAATAGAAGCTGTAGCATAACCAATCAAAAACGTTAAGATAGACGCAGCGACACTCGTTGTGATTGGTGGGTCAAAAGATGCCATTTAATCAGAACATTGGTTACCGGCGTCATTGAAGCACGTTATTCAGTGAGTGTCTCTAACTGTGGTCATATTTCCTGTGCATCAAAACATTACTAAAACATGAGTCAATCTTCAAAATATTTATGCAAATACATGACTTATGTGATTACGTGTTCAGATGTTCATTGATCTTACTTTATTTAAATATTAAAATAAAAATACGGAAGAAAATGTCCCATTCCGTCATTTTCCTGCCGTCATTAGTCTGTCATATCGATGACAGGATAATGACAACTACACAGGATAATGACTAGTGTGTTATATCTACGTTGATTTTGTCTATTTTTACCCATTTGCAATAAGAACGGAGCAATGATTATTGGATGTATGTATATGTAAGTATGTATGTAATGTGATTCCGAATAAAAAATAAAAAAAAGCTATGCCACCGCTTAGATCATTTAATCTATGGATGCGGTACGCAACAAATCGCAGTATAAATTTTTCTGCCACTTTTCGCGGGAGGCGAGGTAAACACGCTACGCACACTACAAAAATGTTTACGAACACACACTATGAAAATATTACCCTACAATGAAGAAACACACACACATCGACAAATTAACGTGTATCTACGCAATCCCCACCACAAAGAATTAATGTCCCTAGTGATGTGACACAAAGAATGAGTAACTATTCGGGTCGTCGTGAGTGAATGATTGAAATGTTACAATAAATTGTATTTTTATTACTATACCCTGTTAAGCTAGAGTTAATAAAAATACAATGAAGACACGGTTTCTTAAATTAGTACAAAGCGAGGCCTGCTAATTATTATTAGTTTTTTAAATGCTTTAATTAGTTTTTTGTGTCAAATACAGCAATTTAACTCGCTATTTAGCTGATCGACTGAAATAAATATAAATTTTCAGTCATAGGCGTAGGTATAATGTTTTGATGGGGAGGGGGGGGGGGGGGCGAATTTATATTTTCAGTTAAAGAAAGACAAAAGACAGTAAGCGCTCCGAAGCGTAATCATAATTTTATCAGCTCTCGGGGATGCTATGTTTGATGACTATCGATCCAAGATGGCCGCCGCCACAAAATGGCGCCACCATTTTAGCTTAGTAGATGTTTACTACTATGAAAGTTTTTATTTACATATAGTAAGACATGTTATATGTTATTCATTTGTCATAACGTGACGTTGAAAGTGTTTTTGTTTACATTGCCCGTACAAACTTCAAAGCCACTAAAATAAGAAGAAAAAGCTTTATTGTGTGATTTTAATAATGATGTTGCATTATTAAAATTTTCTCTGACGACGACGATGACGACAATCACTTGCTTTGTGCTCTTTACTGATGTCCCCAACAACTTGCTGCATAAAGCAGGTGGCATGAAATCGCAATGCAACGCGGAAACGAAACGAAAACGCGGTTAACGGTGACCGCAAACAATAGTTTTTCTATTTTGTATGCTGTCTGGCAGTCAACGTGTAAAATTAAATAGAAGTACAGTTGAATAAAATATACTTGAAAGTTTATGAACATTTTGCATCTTTTCAGCCTTTTAAACAAAAAACTAAAAGTACAAAAAAATTATTCATTTTTTTGTACTTATGACCTCAACTACAACATAAAATTTAGAGAACGTTATTGTCATTTTTCTATCTGGAGTAAACTTACATTGCATTTTGTAAAACACCAATATATATTAGATTATTTAATAGGCTTAAAATCAAGTGATGCAGTCGAAAAATTGTTAAGAGTAAGTATGTATATTGTATGGCCGACTTAACCATGAGGTGTACGGCCATTAAATAAAGAAAAAAAGTATATTGTATAGAAAAAGATTTTTTAAACTACAAAGCAATGTTGAGCAATATAATAGGTAATAATATAATAATTTCTTGATATTTTTTCTATTATATTACACGTGAATTTCTATTTTAATCTTATATCTGGTTAAACAAACTCCGGAGTGAATGAATGATAAATAAAAATATCAATCAGCATCATTCACTCACGTTGTCCCAGCACTAAGCAATAATGCCCGTGTCACAGATAATATAATGTCCGTGTATTGTGTTGAGCTACCATCGTACCATTGTATTTTTCTATCGTAACGGCATAAAAAATACTTCAAAATTGTAAACAAATGAAACACGGTAATGTATATTTTATACTTAAATGTGATAGGAAACGCCATAATCTCGAAGATTTGAGTAGCTGGATCACCTTTTGCAAGAGGAAACTGCACAATTAACCATTTTTTTTGAAGCTCTTAGTGCGACACGAAAACGACACCAAATGGCAGCGGCCGCGCGTCAACTAGTTTTATATAACGTGTATGGTCATATGGTCAGCGTAAATTGGCAGAGGGGTTCGCCCAGCCTTGCCGTCTCCCGAATGAATGCTCTAAGTGCCACCGAAAAGAAAGACACAGGAGGAAGCTTTAAAGTGAAAGAGAGAATTGGAAAAACTAAGATCATTGTCATCATTTCTGCCAAGAGACGCCCACTGTGGAACATAGGCCTCCCCCAGGGATTTCCAAACCGATCGGTCCTGCGCCTCCCGTATCCAGCGGCTTCCCGCGACATTCACCAGATCGTCAGTCCACCTTGTGGGGGGTCTACCAACGCTGCGTCTCCCGGTACGCGGCCGCCACTCGAGGTTCTTTCCGCCCCAACAGCCGTCAGTCCTGCGAGCTATGTGTCCTGCCCACTGCCACTTAATGTTTGCAATTGTTTGAGCTATAGTGGTGACTCTAGTTCTTCTATGGATCTCTTCATTTCTGATGCGATCGCGTAGAGAAACTCCGGGCATAGGCCTCTCCATTGCCCTTTAAGCGACATTGAGACCCATTGTAAACGGTCACGTCTCAGTTCCGTACGACATCACTGGCAACACGCACTGATTGAAGACTTTCGTCTTAAGACACTGTGGTAGATTGGCCGAGAATTTGCTGCGTAGCTTCCCGTACGCTGCCCAGGCGAGTTGGATTCGTCGATTTACCTCTTTCTGGAAGTTGGATTTACCGAGCTGGACTATTTGCCCCAGGTATATATATTCGTCAACAACTTCCAGTGTAGAGCCTCCAACCTTCACAGGGTGGGTACATGGAAATTCACCACGAGTTTGGTGTTGTCCATGTTCATTTTAAGACCCACTTGTTGGGAAACTCTACAGAGGTCTTCGAGCATTGTGCCTAGATCTTCCGTGGTCTTAGCCATGACTACGATATCATCGGCAAAACGAAGGTGAGTCATGTTGTTTATGTTGATGTCGTGTCCTCTCCAGTCCAAAAGCTTAAATACATCCTCCAACGCAGCTGTGAACAGTTTCGGGAATATTACGTCACTCTATCCCACACCTCGCTGAAGTCGTCCTAGTTTCGAGTTTTGGTCCTGAAGGCGGACTAACATAGTGGCGTTTTCGTACAATGACTGCAACACTTGGATGTACCGGTAGTCTATTTGGCACCTCTAAACTAAGCACAGCCCAGGTCTTGACAGAATCAAAGGCTTTCTTATAGTCCACAAACACCAAGCATGGTGGAACTGCTTAAACAGCGTAAGAAAGAATACTCTCCTAAGATCTTAAGTTTAAGGTAGTCTTTTGTGCCATTGAATTTAAGATTTTAAATTAAGTGTTTTGCGCTTTCATGACATAATTGCAACGTTTGACTGTGATAAAAACGTTTCTACCCTTTTGAAACATTTTGTTTAATTTTTAAAGATTTTATTATTTTCCTACCCTTGTTTTTTTTTCTCGGGGGGAGATACGTAACCGCACCGTATCCGCCGTTGACTAGACGTTGAGCATGTGTGGGGCTCTCCCGGTAGAGTGCCAGGCCTACCCACTAAAACCCCCCCTGTGTTCTGCGTGCCCTTATGGGCGCGCTAGGTAAGGTCCACACTGCGACTGGTGCGATTTTCCTACCTAGTGTCTATTAAGTTTTTAGAGTTTTGTCTATTAAGAGTTTAAGACTTACGTTATTACATTTAGTAATCCGTAACTCCGAAATGTTTAGAAGTTTTTTAATTAGTATTTAGAGAGATTAGTTGTCCGTAGTGAATTAATACAAAAATATGAAAGTATCAGCAAATATAAAAAATATCTATGTAGTTAGACTTATTCTTGCCAGCTCACTAAAATACCTTAAACAAATACTTACAGTAGTGTCAAAGTTAATTATACTGTCATCATGTCATTAGTCTGTGATTAATAATTTGTAATACTCGTGTCGAAACCTCAGTATTATTTTAATTTTCCACTAAAAGGTATATTCAAGTTACGCTTAGGTGTTATTTCACAATAAATATTTTGATTTCAATTTAGGTTGTCATTATCCTGTCATCATGTCATTTTCCTGTCCTGGCAGTTTGCAAATATATTTATATTATTGTTAAAATAGGCTAAAGTTAACGGAACGCACGTTTATTCAATATAATAAAGTATATTACAATTTTACAACTACTAATAAACTTAAAAATATTTAAAAAAAAATCGAAAAAAATAAAACTCGTTTTGCCCAAATAGCAAATATTGACCCATATCCCCTCGCAAGAAGACTTTTGTGGTTCACTTCACGAGAAAAACATTGATGACTTCGTTTCCATCAAAAGCAAAGCCTTGTTAAATTGTTTGAAAATTAATGACTGTTTTCTCAATGAGTGTCCTACTTCATGGTCTATAAATGCTACTTTCAACGAGTTAAGAAATAGGTGATGACACTGAGAGCCGTTGATGATAAAGCAGAAAGAGCAGTTAAGTTAATGCAAGATTTCCATGGAAAAATCACTGTTAAAGTGGAACAAAAGCAATTTTTACTAGGTACGTTGCGTACAGGAACATAGACTGGTATACCATGCCTGTAAAAAGAAAACTTTGAAAAGAAAATGTAATAAATAATGTTATTTTACTAATAAATATTAGATAAATATATGAAAAAGGTAAAATAGTGTTTTATTTACTAAATAAAAATTAAGTTCGAAAATGTCTTCTACAGTTGTCATACAAATATTTTGTTAAAAGTTTGACATCAAGTCGGCACGGGTTATCATTATCCGATTGCAATAATATTTTTTATTTTAGTTATTAGGGTGAAATAGAAAAAATATAAAGGGTGTGCATACCTAAAATCGAAAAAAAAAATTCGCCTTCATAGGCTGGAACACCCTAGTGAGGGCACTCGTAATGAAATCACATCCGTGACTAAGGTAGTCACATAAGTGATATTCAAAAATAAGAATTATAAGTGATATTCAAAAATAAGAATTATTGAAAATCGGTGATTATTAGTCACATCGGTGATTTTGAAGTCGCATACGTAATTCAAAAAATAGCTCTCCTGGCTTCCACGCGTAGCACAAGCATCGCGAGAGTATTTTCTCAGCCTGTTTCACTAAGCCGAAGTCACTTTTGACAGTACGGAACATGGACTTATATTAAATCCATGGTACGGAATCAGATAGCTATTGTTTCGAGAAAGTGACCATTTAATGACAGAAATATTTATCTCGGGGTCCCTGTGCTACGCGTGCATGACTATACATAAGAAAATATTTCATTATATGCATTGGGGCGTCGACAAACTTAGAATCTTTAAATAAAGTATCGACAAACTACCACTTATCTTAAGATAGAGATATCTTAAGTATATCAGTAAACAGATTTTTGCTAGCTGAGCCACACAACCCCCTTAAATGTGAACCCGATGAACACTGCAACTTGTCCGACAAACTGCCACGTCCGTCGTTTTATTTTCGAAATCCAGGTGGCTCAGCTAGGGTAACATTGTTACAGCTGAGCCACGCATATCTCTGAAACATAGGCCCAGCGGACACCACTGGAAGCGCGGCGGAGCGCATTTCAAGACAACAATTTAAGAGGAAATCGTACAGGCCGTTTTTTCATACAGAAAGTCCCTTGTTTCCTTCCTGGATAATGGCACTAGTTGCTCTATTTTTTCCAATAAAATTAATGGCCACTATAAGCATGTTCCTATGTTTCCTTTTTTTATTAAGTTAATTATTAAAAGAGATATTAAGCCTTCATAATCCTAAAAAATCGACCTAATTTTCAGTTGTGTTCAAACGTCCAGCAAACAAATTCAACAAGATTATTTATAAAAAGCAAAACATAGAAACAGTAAAAGACTTGCTCTAATTTTTAACGCAAAAAGTAATTAAATCGGACAATTTTTCGCGGAGAAAATAGGGGACTACGAAACATATATTTTGTGTACTTTTCATAGGTATTTTCGGTCCCAGCTGCAATTGTCCCTATCGCGTTCAGTTCAGTTATTTGGGCACACAGCGCGACAGCAATACTTTTTACAAATACCTATTTTTGAATTCTCTCGAGCTTGGTGTTTCCTCTTAATATAAACCGTAACGTCTTGGACAAACGGTCAATAATTGCATTACACGAATACGCACGCGGGTATCGGAGCGTCCACAAGAGCGTGCGTGCGAGTAATGTAATAGGCTAGTTGACCCTTTTTTTAAGTAGGGCTTAAAATGTTCATTATTGTTGTATTAGACCATAGCACATGAATATTATTTTTTTCGGTGGCTAAAAAGAGCAAAAAATCTATTTTAAATAGAGATTTTCAATTTTGGACCGAAAACACGGTCAGCCATGATAGTCTGTTGATTATCTGTGGCATACGTCAAATGACGTCAGTCTTATAGTAAACAAAGCACCGAGGCGAAATAACCTCACAAAAACAATGCTTTCTATTAAATATCACAAAATATAGTAAAACTGTATATGGAACGGGACAATAGAACACGAATATATAAATTACATCTTCAAAGGAAAGCTGTGGATTAGACGTACCCAGTGATATAGACATGCGAAATATTTGGTTAACACTCGCTTAAAGAAATCCTGTAACTATCTACTGAAACTCAAATGTATTTTTGCGAAAATCACATTAATGTAATTACTATAAATGAATAACTCAATCTGTGTAGGTACTTCAATTTCAACTTAAACAATCATTAATTAAATTTTTATCTTTCAGTTAGAATGAAAACTGCAGCCGACCAACCAAATTTTAACGCCAGACGTAGAGAAAACTTGACCATTCACGCCTTTTTGATTTAATCTAAGTTATACACTGACACTAGATGATGTTTTAAAGAAAAGAATATGTACTTATGTCCAATTGAATAATGATGTAATGATGTAATTGAATATTAATTAAAAAGTATGTAATACAAACTATCCTAGTTTCATAATAATGAATATATTTATCTAAACAACTTTTACTTGAATTTACTGAGTAACTTATTAAAATTTGTTGCTTTCAGAAGTTACTTAATAGAACTATTGTGTACTACTCTGTTCTCTTCTTGACAACGAGATTGATAAAGCAGTAAAAGTTGTGCAACATAATACAAAGCAGTGCATGCTCATCCACAACATCAAAATGTGGCTCGTCAACTAGAACAACATTATGTCAACAAAATCACTCAAGTATTCATATACCAAAGCACCATAGAAGTAAATAGGTCCAGTTCGGTAAAACTGAAAGATGTTATATCTTCGCTGAATAAACCTGCTGCTCACCACCAATCAACTGCAACATCTCCGAATAAATTATCTGAAGTAAAGTGCCGCAAACCACCTATATCTGGCCAAACATTATTAAAAATTATTATTTCCAAGTGAGGAAAATTATGATGGCATTTCATATACCTTCACTAGTTGGATCATTACTTAAGTCTTCTTCATCAAGCTATCAAGTCGGACAACTGAAGACATACAAAAAGGAAAAATCACAATAACTAAAAATTAAATCTGGACAGTACTTTTTTTATGATAAGGCACAAACCAAGAATATACATAGGGATACCTAAAGAACTTTATTTAATATTATTTCTATCAAAATAAAGCTCTTCAGGAAACTTATGAAGAAAAGAAGGAAGAAAGTCAGTGAACTTTTATTAGACCTTTTAACCAAAAGCACAATAAAAAAAGTTACTTCTAGTGTTTCACCATAAGTATAAAAGGGTAAACATAGATTGTGAAAAATGAAATTCAAAAACCCAATAGTCATTTAACAAGCACTAACTTGGCCCGAGTATAAAAAAGCAAATCATCATCATCACAGCTCATATACGTCCCCACCGAGGGGCTCGAGCCTACCCTATGTTAGGGTGATTAGGCCTTAGTCAACCACGCTGGCCCAATGCGGATTGGTCGACTTCACATACACCATTGAATTTCTTCGCAGATGTATGCAGGTTTCCTCACGATGTTTTCCTTCACCGTAGGAGCGTCAGACAAATGTACATATGAAATTCGAAAACGAAAAACACATTGGTACATGGCGGTCTCGAACCCGGACCTCCCGATTGGAAGGCAAGTGCCGAGTCCACAGCGCCACCGACGCGCAAAAGCAAATACTATTGAATATTTATTAGCGTGACTACCTGATGGTTTAGTCAGCTTAATATATACAGGATATGAAACCAGTATTAGTGATAGTAACTTACTAGAAGAAAGTAAATTTCAGAACAGCTTACGCAAGAATATGCAAGTTATCCATTTTAAAGTCGTATACAAATATATTAAATGTGATTGCTGTGTTGTCAGCCTGTGCTCTTCCTAATTTACAAGATCCTTGTTATTAAATAAATAATATAAAGAATTTTTTTTTCTTTACTTTATACATAACTAACATCTAAAGATGACAACAAATTGTAATAGACATTATGTTCTTCACTAAAAAGAATGTTGCATGTTTATTTGACAATAATGACTTGTAAAGGTTTAAGGTTAATCAAAATGTTTTAATTTAAAATACATGTGTTTTATTTTTCCGTTACACCTTAAAAGATTTATAATATTTTATAGGTTTGTTGTTCATATTTATCATTGTTACTCAAGTACAAATAGGTTTGAATAGAGTTAGATCAAATTTATTAATTTGTCATATATTGCATTAGGGTCGCAGGTAATAAAAGTCAAAATAATAATAAAGTGATTTATTATGAAGTAATACTTTCATATAATTTAGGAAAAATGTAGTATAGTTTCCAAAATGGCACTATTTGATCAATAAGTTTTTTGACATACAGATTGTTAGAACAAATACCTATTATAGCTAATATTGTCACCTTTTGAGTGTTTTGAAAGTTACTGCTAGCAACACAAAAGTAGGGTAGATGCGCCTGTTTCCCGACCACTGCCTATTTTCGACCATTTAACGGTCCTCCCTTGTTAAATGATCGAAAATAGTAATATTGGTATACTTGCATCACCAAAACATAAACAAGTAGCAACCTGAATACATTGTTCCCCCCCACACACACAAACTAGAAGAATTGAACGAAAGCTGCGAAAACTAACCAATTATTTGTCTGAGGTTAGCAGCGGAGAGCGTCACATGCGTTGAATATTAAGAAAAAATAGTAAGGTGCCACTACTTGTACGGAAAGTTTTTAATTAATCTTAAGTAAAATTGGATTATTTATTGTTTGTGCAGCTAGTTTATGACCTTTATTGTGTGGATTAATTAGATTTTAACGTAAATTTCATGACCAAATTCATAAAATGAGGTGGTCAAGAAAGGGTACACGCTTTACTCAAAAAAATCAGTTTTCGACCGGGTGGTCGAAAAATAGGTAAGGCACCTACAAATAAGATTTCTATGTTGTTTTAAAATGTATGGAAAGATATTAAATCTAATTTGATAATGTGAGCTTTATTTACATATATTATCTAATGGCCAATTTTCGTCCATTATTTTACTTTGTTAATATAAACTAAATATGACAAACAATGTTGTTGGTCGAAAATTAGAAATATGGTATAATCATCCCAGTTTCCGACTGCCTTTTTTCGTTTAGCTAAAATCAAAAGAATTGAATTAATTATTCAAAACTATTTGAATGAATTCTAATTAACTCCCACTTCTTAATCAAAATAAATTTTAGATTGTGTTTACTTTTTAAATAAATACTTCGAAAATTCGAAAAGTCATGTTGGTCGAAAATTGGGTACCTACTTATAGTGTAAAATTATTCCAATTATCGACCGTTTTTTGGTTAGTTAAAGTTTAAAGTTAATTAAAGCTATTTCATAAATATTATTATACATTCTAATTAGAAATTCATAGTAAAAATATTAAAATATAATTAGTAATATTCAAGCAAGCTGGGGATGAAATGACCCGGCCGGCCGACAACCGGTTGGGAGAAATTACTTTTCTACCCCTGGCCTGCCCGTCTGGGGCATTATTGCACTTGGCGACCCCTCCGTAGAGTAAGACCCTGCGCTTGGGTCAGTGATGCTGGCTCACCGTCGTGCCAGTCTGCAGTGGGCGCACTCGGGGAATGGCTAACGCCGATCCTGATTGTGCCTCTATGGAGTTAAAAGTTGCTAGAGGGTGGTTTAGTCAGGTATGGGGTTAATACCCGAGTCCAATGGCATATCCTTGGGGCGGCCTTGTCAGCTTTTCAGTCCCTTGTCGAATCGTAAAGAGATTACCCCTCCTTAAAAAAAAGGTTAGATATTGTGACCACATGAATCTGAATTAAAACTGCATGTTTTCATACTCCGGATTTGATTAGGAATAAATAGACGTCCGATTAGGACCCGTTGACGAAGTTGACCAAAGCAAACGGAGAAATCGTCGCTTCGAAATCGGAGATTTTTTCCGAAGTTAGCACTAGCACCTTCTACAGTCAGCTATACGCGTCGCACTCACCCCGTCCCGCGCCGGATGAGAAGGATCCAAGAGCCACCTTAACCCGCCATGCAACGAAGGATCTCCCAGACATCAGCCTAGACGAAATCGAGAAGGCTCTTGGGCAACTTAAAAATGGAAAAGCCCCGGGGGAGGATGGAGTCACAACGGAGCTTCTGAAAGCTGCTGGCAAGCCGATAATGAAGGAGCTCCAGCGTATATTTAATTCTATTCTTTTCTCCGGGAGAACTCCTAAGGCATGGCACATGGATTTTAGGCGTATTGTTCTTCAAGAAGGGCGACAAGACTTTGTTGAAGAACTATCGACTAATTTCACTCATGAGCCATGTCTATAAGTTGTTTTCAAGAGTCGTCTCGAACCGTCTTACACGAAGACTTGACGAAGCAACCTCCGGAGCAGGCCGGGTTCCGACGGAGTTAAATCACCATAGACCACATTCACACAGTAAGGCAGGTTATACAGAAGACCAATGAGTATAACCAACCCCTGTGCATGGCATTTGTGGGCTATGAGAAAGCTTTTGACTCCGTCGAGACCTGGTCTGTTCTAGAGTCTTTGCAGAGGTGCCAAGTTGATTGGCGATATATGTTCGTCGTTGTCCAGAATGGTCAAACTGAGCCTATCCTTCTGTGACGTGGTGTGAGGCCGGGGGATGTAATATCACCGAAACTCTTTTCTCCGCTGCGCTGCAGGATGTATTCGGAACGCTCAACTGGACAGGACGTGGCATTAATATAAACGGCGAGTGCATCTCACACTTACGATTCGCGGACGATATCGTCATTATGGCTGAAACTCTGCAAGACTTACAAGAGATGGTGAAAAGCCTGGTTGAGTCTTCCGAACGCATCGGTCTCTGGATAAACTTGGATAAAACCAAGGTCATGTTCAACGAGCTCGTTGATCTGGGACAGGTTGTAGTAAATGGAGTATCTCTCGAAGTTGTACAGGAATATGTGTACCTAGGGCAAACTCTTCAACTAGGCAGAAACAACAACTTCGAGAGGGAAGCCAACAGAAGAATTCGGCTGGGCTGGGCAGCATTTCGTAAGCTTCGACATGTCTTCTCGTCACCCATTTCTCAATGTCTTAAGTCGAAAGTCTTCGACCAGTGCGTCCTCCCAGTCATGACATACAGTGCCGAGACGTGGATACTCACGGCTCGACTAGTCCACCAATCTAAAGTCACTAAGCGTGCTATGGAAAGGGCTATACTCGGAGTATCTCTAAAAGACCGTATCAGAAATGATGTGATCCGTCAGAGAACCAAAGTCACCGACATAGCCCACCGAATTAGTAAACTGAAATGGCAGTGGGCTGGCCTAATGAGCCGCAGAACTGACGGCCGTTGGAGTCGTAAGGTGCTTGAGTGGAGACCGCGACTCGGTAAACGTAGTGTGGGACGCCCTGCGGCAAGATGGGATGACGATATATGTAGGCTGGCTGGAGTGGGCTGGATGAGAGTAGCCGAAGATCGGGAGCGGTGGCGTGCATTAGGGGAGACATATGTCCAGCAGTGGACGAGTGTAGGTCGATGATGATGAGTAGGACCCGGGTTCAAATAGACACAGCCTTAATAAATATTAAAAGCTGATTATTTTAGTATTTTTATTAAAAAATATATATATTCTATCATACTTTTATTCATAAAAATCTTTCTTAATTAATTGGTCGAAAACTGGTCAACAGATGGACGAAAACTAGAATTTTTGGTCGAAAACTGGTAAAATCGGCAATTTGACGCTTGGATTTAATAATAAAAAAAACTGTTAATTTGACTATAGTAAAATATATAATTATTAAAAATAGACTATATGAGGAGTTACCACAATTTATTTTGATACAAAATACATGTCAGAACACACATATTTTTATTCCCAAAGTTGGCAACTCCACTAATTGGTCGAAAACAGGCTAATCTACCCTATATAAGTTTTGCTTTAGCACAAAATATCTGCATCTATACTTGAGTTAAGCATACTGTTCACAGTTTTCCGTCTTTGATAATTAGCATTTTCTTCAGTAAAAAAGCATGACAATTTTGTATTAATCTAATTTTATGGATACCGTTTGTTAAACTATTACAGGGTATTAATCAGAAATGAAGAGGTCACATTTTGCAAATTTCAACCCAAAACTTTATCTTTCAACTTTTATCCGCATTTAATTGTAGGTGTCTGCAAGATTTCCTAACGAAAGAATCATGTGTTATGCACTGGCTGACTTCATAGCACATAAAAGCTGTTATTCTTTATAACGAAGCTCGAACTAAAGAGCACTTCTGTATTGATGATTCCGGGTTTAGTTTTCTATGCACTTTATTCTTTCTTCATGGAAGAGGTCTTTAATTTTTTAAGAAATATGTCACAATCTGTGTCTGTGAATGTATATATATTTTTCCTCCAGTAATTTTCTTCATGCTTGACAAATGAACAACTGCCAATATTTCTCTTTTTATGTTCATTTACAAATTCTTGCAGTACTACACTGGTATTTGACACATGATCTTGAATCCTGATGTTTTCTTTTGAACATTTCTCTTGAAGTAAATACTTTTAGTGTTTATTTGACTTTTGAGAGATAGGATTCTATCCAATAGCATTCAACTGCTGTACAAAATAGCTCCTCACTGTGATGGTGCAACCACACCAAAAATGCATGTTTGCAACTCTCTTCTGCCGCGTGACAATCTTGACAAGTACACTTCTAACCTGTTCTTCATTATAACAGTATTGAAACTGTACTTATATTGTTTAGAGCGAAACACAAAGAATCTCCTGACCATCAATCTGTCGATTTTCGGAAGATTTGTACTATCTGCTCTCACAAATCCACCATCAATGGTTGATTTTGCTATTAATACAAATAATTTACGATATTTACACATATAATAACGGAGACTTGGACGATTTTTTGCCAGTTTTAGGAAAGAATAGTAGTGCAAATCGACGAGTTGTTGAATCAAATTTGACATTTCTTTGTTTACTATATGAGTGACGTCACGGCCTTGACCACAGGATATCAAAGCGTTTACGGCGTGAGATAAAAAAGATTATTTCTAGCATTTTCAAATTAAAATTTTACAGCAATCATTCATTGTTATTTATTAAAATCGGTATATTGTGGAACCTTATGCCAAATACTGTTAGAAATAAACAATATTTTAATAAATTTTGATATGAGTCAACTACCCTATTATTGACCGTATGTCCAAGACATTACGGTTTATATTAAATTGTTAAGGTGTATTCAGACATACAAGGCACCCGATTTCATTTATTTGCGTTTGGAAACAGTTTTAACACTTTTTTGACACTTACATGTTTGCATACTCTTTGCATTTCACGTCCCTAGGCAACTATTTTCCTTAAAAAGTGCAATTAACTCCTTCCAAATCTGATCATTAATTATCATTGAAGGACATTTCTTACATAAATACATAAATCTCGCAAGTGCATTGGTCATTCGGCAGATCCACTCGAACGTTCGGTCGGTGGACCTGCGCGTTACTACCATTCACGCACGGATTAGTCGTAGGGCGGTCGTTAGTGGACTATGCTGGACTGGTCTTTACGGTCTCAACCACGCCGCAGGTGGCACGCTTAGCGGCAAGAGGCTAGTTGATCGGTTAGATGACTCATCCTAATGAACCAACACACTGCATGCTATGCGCGCTTCCCTACCGCTCGCTGGGACGCTTGGCGTCTCGATAGTATCATAAATTCATAACATAATGGACGCGGTCATTTGCTTGAATCACTAAGATGCATTATGTATGAAGCAAAAATAACATCCTTTTTTTAAAAAGGAGCTATTGTGGAATTCCTCCAACGCGTTATATAAACATGTAGATCTTATAAATTGTTACAAGAAGTTGTCAATGGATTAAACATAGATGTCAAGTAATATAATTATTATTATTTTACCATTTTTACAGTGATATTTTATTATTTTACAATTCTTTGGATACGATTTCAAATTCTCTAGCAGATCCGACCATATTAATATCATGTACCCAACAAGTTCCATTACTTAGGGTAAGTGAAGGAAATTTGATGATTGTGCTTTCTTTAAAAAGCTATTTTCTAAACAACTCTCAAAGAGACCTTCTCCTTCTACGATGCAACAAAATATACGTCAACAAGTACATTTTGGATCACCGGACACGAGCTACCGGCGCGGTGTGACCACTATCTATAGAAGCATTTTGACCACTCATCTTGCCTCCTAGCTAACCTCTAATGCCCCTTCCAGACTCTCCACGAGGCTACACGAGAGAACACGAGTACGAGAGTGAGGACGGTGCGCTCGTGTCCCCCTCGTCTTTCCGCGCCTCGCTTCGCTCGATAAAACTCGCACTCCGCACACTGACGTCATCAATCACCTTCTCCGCTTTGACGTTCTTTTTTTATTTAGGTGATATAAACGCAAGGCATTATAATATTGGTAGGCACATAAAGTAACAAACGCAGTCACTCCAATCACGTCCATCTTGTAGTAGACGTAGCGGACAACTAAATAAATCGAGAGTGTGGATGGCTAGCTGCACTTCTGCAGCCTCCATTAGCCAAGACTCGTGCCGAGAGCCCGGAGGAGGCGCCTCGCGAAAGTCTGGACCCGGCATAAGCGTGCCACCTGCGGCGTGGGTAGGGTTACCATCTGACAGGCGTTCGCCGCATTTGACAGGCATTTTACGATTTAGACAGGCGTGCGGCCGGCGCTACACTGGGACAGGCTTTTCTGAATTTCGCGGGTCTCAATAGCTCAAATACATTGGCGTAGGCTTGGGATCCGAACTACCCCATTGAAAATGAACATACAGATAGGATAAGCTTTTCGTTCCAAGTATTAGTATACACTAGGGAAATTAAGGTTTTTATCTGGACCCCCCGTCGGAAAGACAGGCATTTTTCAGAATCAGGCGTTTTGTGAATCCTCAACAGGCATCCTCCCTGACATGGATGGTAACCCTAGGCGTGGGCGAGGCCTAGGGATGCCAATTCTTTTTTAATCATATACCGGGTGTAACTGAACACCCCAATAACATTTAAGGGGCATATAAGTTAGATACTAAATGGAACTTCGGTGCTTGTCTGAGACCTAGAACCCTTACAATACTTTCAGAGTTATTTGATTTTAAACTGATAACAAAAACTTTCAAGTGACAACCATAATCAGCTCTTAACACAAAAGAAATTTAAACACAAAATGACACGTGACAGACGTGAGCGTAGTATTCATCGTACGCTTACGTAGGGCTGTCGGCACTTAATACCAAAAAATAATTTATTTAGTTTGTATGCGAAATAAAAGTAGGTTTGTTAGCCCTAATATTTTTCCTATAGAATTTGGATACATACCCTTAAATGTTATTGGGGTGTTCAGTTACACCCTGTATAATGTTTTAAAAACTCTTACCTCTAAAAATATAAAAAAATTAAAACAAATATAGTATGATCAAAATAGAAACAATTTATTAATGTTTTTTTTTTCAGTTCTTCTATTAAATACTAATTAAAATTTTATTTCTTAGAATAGTTTCGTATGTTTCATTAATTACATTCCAATATTCCATATTCAAATTAAATTTAAATTGGCCAGATTATACTTACTTCCCCAATAATTTTTCATAACGAAAAAGATGCGTTCCGTAAATGCAGAATTTGCTGGTATCGAAAGAAGAAATTAAATAATAATCTTTAAAAAAGTATGCGATTCTGACTACATTCTCTTCTGATTCAATTTGAAATAGATTAACGGGAAATGTAGTAGTTTCGCCTACTATATCTCTTTTTTCGGAAATTTGTATTTGACCAACAAATATATAGTGTTTCTGCATCAAGTGCACATACAAGGCAGGGGGAAAAAGGGGGTCATTTTAGTGATAAAAAAAATAGAAAAAAAATTCTATCACTAAAATGACCCCCTTTTGCCCCCTGCCTCGTATGTGCACTTGATGCAGAAACACTCTTTATAGAAGGATATTGTAAATTGTATAGTATGGTTGGCACGTGAGCAACGGCGCGGTTCAGAGGGGCAGCGGTCGCTTGCGCGGTGCGTGGTTCCTGGCGGGTGTGGATTGCGGCGTGCGGTGCGCGCGGTGCGCGCGGCGGGCGCGGCGCGGCGCGCGCGGCGTGCTCGGGTCGGGCGGCGCGGACGCCGTCACCAGGTTGCGCGCATTGCCGAACGACGGCTCCAGCCCGGCGCTCGCCTGGAACTCCTGCACGCGCTCCATCAGCTCCTCGTTGTTGTCCAGCATCTCCTCGATCTGAGCGCCGACAAACACGCCTTTGATTGAGCTGGCATTCGGAGTTTTAAAGCGCGCGGGTTTTGCTTTGAGTCGCTCAGTTTTGGTGACACGGGAGCTCTATCACGGTGTCTACGTTGTGGAATGCCAGGGAAAGGTCAGGCTCGAAGTCAGGAAATGTCAGTGAAAAACAAGAGAATCAGAAAGGTAAACACTTTTACTATTTGTATCCCAAAACTTCGCAATGATTGTAAATTGAAGGATACAATTAATGCATGCCTTAGATAGAATCCCATCAAAAACATAAATGTGAAATGAGAGTCAAGTTCAATATTCAGAATGTGTGTTATTGTAGTATAATTGTAATACTCGTAGTTCCTTTTTCTTTGAACTTGGCTGGACACGCTGCCGCGTGTACATAAGCCTTAATATTGACTATTGAAGCATTTTTGACCAGGTTTGAAGTGAACTCCATTATGACATAATTTGGGTCAAAATTAGACAACTTTCATATTTTTTTTTTTGGATTGGAGTGATTTAAAAATTGTCACTGTTAGTTTTATTGGCAAAATGTTTGAATATAATAATGTTTTTTTTTATTTCACACTGGTCACACTTTCTGCAACAGTAAGATTAAGTTACAAAATTGCTGTTATAGAATTATGAAGAGTAAATTTAAACTTTAATCTTAAAGAATTATTAAGATTAAGCTTTATGTATAACTCGCTTTCCGCTCGCAGCTTCGCCCGCGTTATTTTTGTTTTCCCGTGGGAATTTTATATTTTTCCCGTAGGAAAAATAATTTTGTAGCCTTCTAATGGTGAAAGAATCTTTCAAATCTGTCCAGTAGTTTCGGAGCCTATTCCATACAAACATACAAGAATACAAATATTTCCTCTTTATAATATTATAGTATAGAAGTATAGATAACGTGTGTGGCCTACCTCGGCGCGGTACTCGTTGAGCAGGTCGGTGGCCAGCCGCACGAGGCCGGCGCTCAGTTCGCGGTCCCGCCGCAACCGCGCGTACAGCCGCAGCACCGCCGGCACCACCTCCTCTGCCACGGTGCGCTTCATTTTCTACAATCGCCCGAAGACAACAAACACGCTCTTTAAATAAACGCTCACCATCACTAGTATTCAACACAAAAGCTAGCTGTGCCCGCGAACTACGTTTCGCCATATTTTTTTCCCCGTTTTTGCAACATTTTTCATTGATGCTCAGCTTCTATCAGTCGTAGCGGCATGTTATATAGCCTAAAGCCTTCCTCGATAAATGGACTATCCAACGCAAAAACAATTTTTCAATTTGAACCAGTAGTTCCTGAGATTGGCGCGTTCAACCAACCAAACAAACAAACAAACTCTTCAGCTTTATAATATTAGTAAAGTAAAAGTAAATAACTCCGTGTGCCAAATATAAATATTAAAATATGTATCACGATCTTCGTTTTAAATGTATCAGTCATCGCCGTTGCCATTTATCATCTTTTTGTTGTTGATTTCGCAAAAAAATGTAGATAAAGAAGTCAGTTTTTATTGAAAAATTGTAAAATGGCGAAATTTCAAATTTTAAAACCTCAGCACTTTCCAAATTAACAGTTATTATAATCGTACATAAAAAATCGAAACCTTTTAATTTTCATTGATACCAAGTAAATCGTACTACATTATACATAGCATTTTTTGATTTTTTAGCTTCTACAATAGATACAGAATAGAATTTTGAAAAGTTAGCACTTATTCAATTTAATGTATTGGTTACACTGTGGCATAGTCAACATAGACATCAAAACTTTTTCTAATTTATTTATTTGCAGTATTTACATGCGGCGATCGACTACAGAAATAGATCAAAAGCACTCCGCATGAAAACCTATGTACTGAGATATAGAATGGAACAACGTGCATTGATTTATATTACTAATGACTATTGTATAATTTTGCAAACTTTTGTTATAAATATTGACGTCTTTTATTAAATTACACTTTGTATAATATTAAACAAAATTTGAAATTGTAATCATTACGAACTAAACTTATTTAAATAACTTAGGGCTGTATTCAATTTAGTTTTTGTCTGTGAAAAATTATATCCTGTATTTTACTTACATGTGAAACTATATTTGTAGTGACACGCTCCTGCAAATCTTCTAAATCTGCATTGGCACCAATATTTTGTGGTTTTTCTGCAATATAAATTAAAACCTCTACAAATTATAGTTTCGTTTTTAATTACACGAATAATGGATGGATGAGGAGACTTAGCGTAAAACACCCAATAAACAATCAAGTTAGGGATGATTTGACCATGATTTGACCGTGGCGTGTCCGGGTGGTGCCTCTTACAGGCCAAGTTCCTACATGCATGTTACGTTGAGAATTGACCGGATCAATAAGCAGTGGCGGTCTATAATTTGATTACAAATTAATTTATTAATTACGTCCACCACATTGTTATAAATGGGGGTCTAGGCAAATATAATTTTGCGTTAGCGTTCAAAGAAAGGCTAAGAGACGCTCGTGGAGAAGATTCTGCGAGGAGATAAACAATACTCCTCAAGGAGCGAGGATCCACAAAGTCCTAGCCAAATCATCATCTAACCAACTGGGACTTTTAAAGAAACCAGATGGTACTTACACTGAGACAGAGGAAGAGACGGTTGACGTACTTGCGACCACACACTTCCCTGGATCAATAACTCTACATGAGTACTATGACTCTGAATGTTCCGATCGCCTCGCCAGACCCACGATTGAGGACTGGAGAAGAGCTGCAAGGAATATCAGACCATACAAAGTAGACTGGGCTATTAATACCTTTAAGCCCTTTAAATCAGCGGGGGAGGATGACATTTTCCCGGCTCTATTACAACAAGCCAAAGACATCCTCACTCCAATTCTGGAAAAATCTTTCGGGCAAGTTATGCATAGGGATATATACCAGAATCATGGTCATTGGTCAAAGTCCGGTTTATACCAAAAGCAGGAAAAAAGGACTATTCCCAACCAAAGTCCTTCAGACCAATAAGTCTTACCTCCTTCCTTCTTAAAACTATGGAGAAGCTAATTGACGGATGCATTAGGGAAGGTCCCCTCAAGGAACTACCCTTGCATCCGAAACAACACGCATATCAGAAAGGGAAATCCACAGAGACTGCCTTACTGGAGCTTACGGACAACATCCAAAGAGCTCTTGAGGACAGGCAAATAGCAATCTGTGCCTTTCTGGATATAGAAGGAGCATTCGATAACGTCACCACTACCTCTTTAACCAAAGCTTTGAGGAACAAAGGGATCGATGACACAACGACCCGGTGGATAGTTGCAATGCTACAAAACAGAATTGTTAAAATAAACCTCCATGGGATAACTAGAAGCTTCAAAGTGACAAGGGGCTGCCCGCAAGGAGGCGTATTATCGCCACTGCTATGGTCCCTTGTCATAGATGAACTTTAAGTTAAATCCTCGGAAATGGATCTTAACGTACAGAGCTATGCTGACGACGTAGTGGCCTGTGTCATGGGCCCTTGTCAAAGTACTGTATCTTCAATTTTACAGGAAACCCTTAACATGATTGTTAAGTGGTGTTCGGAAAATCATCTGACTAAATCCTTCCAAAACAATATTGTTCCATTTACTAGGAAGAGGAAGCTGGATAAGCTCTTAGAACTGACTATTAATGGAACAACTATACCATTTTCCTCAGAAGTCAAATACTTGGGCGTAACCATCGACAAGAGACTGACCTGGGAATTACATCTCAAAAACATCATCCAAAAGGCTAAAACCGCCTTAGGAATATGCCAACGTCTAACGGGGACGAGATGGGGGTTAAACCCTAAAATCGCCCTATGGCTCTACACCACCATTGTCAGGCCCTCAATAACCTACGCCTGCACGGTATGGGGTTCAAAAGCACAGCAAGTAACTGCCATAAGGCAATTGACAGGCTTGCAGCGCACTGCGTGCCTTATGGCAACGGGTGCTATTCGATCAACTCCAGCTATAGCCCTAAATGCACTTCTCAGCCTCCCACCTCTTCACCTTTTTATTGAGAAAGAGATGAAGGCTGGCATCTACAGGACTAACACTGGCATAAAACATTGGAAATCTCAAACAATGAGGTCTTTGCACCAAAAAGGGTTTGAATGTCCACTACTCGCAATGACATCAATGTCTTGCTTCCAGAATTCAGCTTCCACAAGAATTTTTCTGTAGAACTGACTAAAAGGGAGGAAAACGTTAAGAGAGTTACAGCGTTACGCGACAGAAGATCATCTACGTAAATACGTTCAAATATAGTTAGGTGGCCTCTTAACAGGCTATTTTGACTAATTTTAGAAAATCATTTTTAATTATTCTATATAATATAATATGTTTACTAATAATATTTCCGGGATATAAGCTCTATTTATCTTTTAAAATCAATAATAAATTTTAAATTTCTAAAACGCTGTTTCTGTAAAGGCACCGAACATGACGTGCGTGACGTCACACGTAATTAAACAAGATAGTTGACATTTATGCAAAACAGTACTAATAATCAGTCGAGGAATCCGTGTTTACTTGCGTGTGACGTCATCAGAGTTACGTCCAATCATAGGAGTTTCCGACACAGATAAAATATAGAAAATTATTCGAAATTTATTTCGCGAAATATCAAAAAAAAATAAACATAAATTAGCGTGAAATAAATTAAATTATGCTTTTTTATCCTATCATCTAATAGGATGACCATAATTTGTAGTATACTCGTATTTTCAATGTTGTCAAATATCCTATTATATTTTAAGTGTTCCGGTTCTCTAACCGAGGAACGTCATCATGACTCTGTATAGACGTGTTGTTCTTGAGCAACTCACTGGTGGGCGGCCTCATCCTGGGCCCGCAGAGTACGGCGATGCCGTCGAGCAGGGCGGCCCGCAGCGGCGGCGGCAGCGGCGACGGCGCCTCCCCCCCACCGTCCCCGCCGTCCCCCCCCCTCCGCCGCACCGCAGCCGACGTCCCCCTCGTCGCACTGGTCGGCGGCGCGCGCGAGCACGTCCCGCGCGATGCGGCACTGCACGTTCAGCCGCTGCACCGCCGTCAGACGCTGCAGCATCACGTCGTAGATCAACTGCCGCGCCTCCGACGACAGCTCGCCTGGATTTTTTTTCACCTTATAATTTACTAGCTGTGCCCGCGACTTCGTCCGCGTGGAATAGTATCTTTTGACAGCATCTTGATTTTTGTAGGCAATTTTTTTAAGATCTTAATAAAAAGTAGCCTATGTTATACCTTATCGGTCTTACAAATAAAAAACTTATTCCTAGGAATAAAAATATATCTTAGTCAAGATGACAAAATAAAAAATGAACAAAAATATTGTAATTTCTCGATTTTCGGTTAACTCTGTGCATTTTTTTCCACCTACGTACCAAAGCTTCTATGCCACTCTTAAAAAAAGATCTTCAAAAAAATATTTACATTACCTTTCGGACTCTTCATTCGATTTAAATTTTTGCTCGCCCAGGTATTTTTTTAAGTTTGAAAATAGGTGGAGCTCCGAAGGTGCTAAATCTCGTGAATAAGCGGGATGAGGCATTCAAAAATTTGAACCATGGATTCGACAGATGTGTGAACGCGAGCATTATCTTGGCGAAACAACACTTTCTCAGTAATCCGGGGTGTTTTTTTTTTAAGTGCAATAATACAGAGTTTCCTTTTTCAAGATAGTCTAACATGATAACACCCTAATGAAAACTAATGCGATCACCTTGCCAGCCGACAAAATTGTCTTCGCTTTCTTTGGTGCTGGTTTATCCCTTTTTTCCATTGCTTATATTGTTTCGATTTCGGAGTATAGTGATGAACCAAAGTCTCATCCATTGTCACAAGTCTGTGAAAAAAATCTTGCGGATCAGCCTCAAACATCATCAAACAGTCGCGTGAAATCGTGAGTTGTATTCGTTTTTTGCTCAAGTGACAGCAATCTTAGTTTATTGACTATGATGTTTTGTATTCGTTCATTCGAGATGCCTATAATGTCAGCAATCTCCCTAATAGCAAGGATGATATAAAGAAAGGATTGTCAATGTCTAACATTTCTGAAATTAGTTATAACCACGAGCAATAGATGGAGCGAGCTGTATCAAATCCAAAATTTGTCGATATTTCTAAAAGCAACAAAGCACACACGCTCCTAGGGTGCACAGCAGTGATTACATAGGTTTATGTAGTTATACAAGAGCACGATAGATGGCGCTATATACATTTTTGACACTTTCTGCCAGACATTCCCTCTCATTCGAGAACGAGTTATTTGATAACGTTCGAGAAGCAAAGTGGAGTAATTTTCGCCTGACAGGAGTAAATTTCTCGTGGACCCCAGAAAGCGTTAAATTTTACCTGGTATTGACAGATGATTGTTCTGTGATTAGTGGGTTTCGTTTTTATGTAGAAGTTAAAGTTTGCAAATAGTAAGTAAAGCTTTGCGCAGAACAGTTGTAAAATAAAGCAAGTTCGCGTTGCAAAACACAAAAACTCTTTTCTTTATTTTTGAGCTACTAAAAAATTTAGGAGTGGCTAAAAATAAACCCTTTTTAACCGACTTCTAAAAAAACCGTATCGGGCCACGCGCAGTGTAGGGTTCCGTAGTTGCAAATGCCAACTTTGAGTTCACACTCACATCACACCTCAACACGTTGCTATTAAATTAGTAATTATTATTATGATTAAAGCTCCAATGATTTTATATTTACTTAACTTCACCTGGTTCGTAAATTTATATTCAGTACTAATTTTTCGTCTATAACTTTTTAGTTTGTACTTAATACTCAACTCTGATAGTTTTCCTTTAAACTTCGTTATACAAGTTGATTTTTTAGTTATGACAAAAATTTGGTGTGCTTGTTCAGACAAGCAAACTGAAACACTTTCACTAAGTATAGGACCAACTTAAAAATGGCAAAAAAAAATCAGCTGTTTCATACAAATGTTATTACGATAATACTTGTATTATCGTAATAATTATTACGATAATACGAGTATTATTAGTTATTCTTATGCCTAAATGTATGAAACAGCAGATTTTTTTTGCGATTTCGAAGTTGGTCCCATAGTGAAAGTTGTTCAGTTTGCTTGTCTGAACAAGCACACATTTTTGTCATAACTAAAAAATAACCTTGTATACATATACTACTGTTGTAATTTTTTTCACGTGTCCATATAAACGGTTATTTTTTTATCACCCTGGAAAATTTAAGGGACGCTTCACGACATGGTATTAGAATGATTTAAATTACCTATGAATAAAAAAATAACTCCCATACTTAATTTTATATTAATTTCCCAAAAAAATTCAAAGAATGCTGCACTAGTTAAGAGCAGCATTTTAGAGATTTATCTAATTTTTTTCTATTTTTTTAAATTTTTATTTCATTTTTTTAATTTTTTATATAATAATGGATGTGTCCTGAAGCGTCCCTAAAATTTTCCAGGGTGATAAAAAAATAACCGTGTATAACCGTTTAGCAGTTAGAGGGGGGGGACATTTACCTCTAAGAAAAATTTACTAAAGATTACTAAAGGTACTGTGACTTTACATCTGGTGTCACAAGTTGGCAACGTACACTGTGGTTCTTGCTTTAAAACCAAATATTTCAGAAACGAATCCCTAAATCGAAAAATGGTATTCTGAACCGTACATTGTTTTTTAAAGACCTATTCAGCAATACCCCACACGATGGGTTAGTCGAGAAAAAAATGTTACTCCCACTATACTATGTATGGTAGCCACCTAAAAAAAATTTTTTTTTTCAATATTTTTTGCTACCACTTTTTTGGCATGATTAATATACATTACCCATACAAAATTACAGCTTTCTAGTACTAATAGTTTCTGAGTAAAAGCGCGGACAGACAGACAGACATGACGAATCTATAAGGTTCCTTGTTTACTACGGAGCCCTAAAAAGGAGGAGGTTTCTCAATTCGACCGTATATCATCACAGCTCATATACGTCCCCCACCGAGGGGTTCGAGCCTACCCTATGTTAGGGTGATTAGGCCTTAGTCAACCACGCTGGCCCAGTGCGGATTGGTCGACTTCACATACATTATTGAATTTCTTCGCAGATATATGCAGGTTGCCTCACGATGTTTTCCTTCACCGTAGGAGCGTCAGACAAATGTACATATGAAATTCGAAACGAAAAACACATTGGTACATGGCGGGTCTCGAACCCCGACCCCCCGATTGGAAGGCAAGTGCCGAGTCCACAGCGCCACCGACGCTCCCGACCGACCGTATATATGCTTTTGTTATGTTTGTTCGCGGATAACTTCGTCGTTTATGAACCGATTTTGATGATTCTTTTTGTATTCGATAGAGGATACTCCAAGGGTGGTCCCATGGTTAGGATCTGATGATTGAATTCCATAAAGATCGAGGGAAACCCTTAAAGTTTTAGGTGTGTCTAACGTGTTTTGACCGATTTTCAAAATTCCTTTTGTATTCGATAGAGTAGGTATACTCCTGGGGTGGCTCCAAGATCACTAAAGTCAGGATCTGATGATGGGATCTCATGAAAATCGAGGGAAATCCCAAATTTCCTTTATATTATTTTAGGGTTCTTTTCACTAAAAAGATTTCATTCACTAAAAAGTTACAAATAAAAAATATTTTACAAAAAATAACAACCGACTTCACAAACACTGAAAAGTTTAAAATAATATAAGAATAGTTACAGACAACATCACATTTCTATATTGAAGTCGGTGACAAATTTTAAGACTTTCTGGATCATCGTTTGATACCGACTTCAATATAGAAGTGTGATGTTGTCTGTACCTATTTGTAGACTTTTCAGTGTTTTTGAAGTTTTATTTTTTGTAAAATATTTTTCTATAGTGAAGAACGCAAAATTGTTTCAATTTTTGATGTGCCTCATTTTATAAAAAATATAAGAAATAATGTTTAAACTCATAATATCATTAACAACAAAAATGAAATCTTTTAAAGATATCATCAACTTATCATTTAGACAAAAATAATAAAAGTAGGTCGCTTCTAAAAATAACCGATCGGCACATAAATCCGAACGCATTCCAAAAAAAGACTAGAAGCCTTGCAACTCAGCACCTAAAAGTTTAGGTACCTACCGTGCATAGAATCAAGATAGAATTAAAATGTATCGGAGCATCGGGTATAACGAAGTTAATTTCTCCGCGTGTATTTTTTCTTTTTTTTACAGCTTAAAATACACTTTTTGTTACTTCTTTTAATATTTGTGTACATGAGATATCATTTACAATTCCTATAATATACACAGAAAGAATATAAAAAAAAAATATTATTGAATGTAACATTATCCATTAAATTAAGCGCCATCTAGTAAAAAAGTATTATAACAATCTAAGCACCGCACTGACCGCACCGTGCTTAATTGTATTCGCCATCTAGCGCGAAACCGTAGAAACCGTGTAATAGGATTAAACTTTTCGATAAAGATTAAAATTGTTCTGGCGGAATATTGTAGAATTATTTGTAATTTACTATTATTAAAACAACTTTTTATTAATTTTCAGGCATGATTCAGTTTAAATTATCAACAAAATTTAAGTTAGCAACCTTATAGGTCAGCGCCATCTAGATATAAGGCGGGAATAGGACCTTTCTTATAGTTGTATGACATTGGCAGTCTATATTATTCTTCGTCTATGCTAATAGTCAATATTCGGCCTGCCATCACAAGATCACACACTTTATCGATGTTGTCTTTAGTCGTACAAGTTGCAGGCCTTCCAGAGCGAGGGACATCTTCGATGTTCTCTCGACACACTGCACTACCTATTTTTCGTGAGCTCTGCCTCTTGATTGTGTAACAAAAATCTATCGCGATCTCTTTCAGCTTTGATAGTCAAAGTCATTATTATTTTTTATCAGACAGTCGACACAGAGTTTTGCATTGACGCCGCAGTGACTAGTAATTTCAAGGTGATCGTGATAGATTTTCTCTTAGACAATAGCCCCGCTAATTATACCGCTTCATGACATCACATTACTTTCATTGTCTTGGCACGCATCCGTTCAATTTGGACCGAGTTGTTTGCACGCCATCGGTACCAATAGGTCAATTTGGACCATAGTGTCGGAGTTTTTCCCACACACCGTGGTGAACGCGCTCCGATTGGCGTTTGCAATCACGTGATACTGGGTATTTTTTTAATCATTTTTTATTTATTTATAACGCATATTTACACTTATTCATTTATATGTATCCACTGGAACGTCCTGGGGACGTATAGTCCCCAAAAATCGTAAGCTTCTCGATCGACCTGGGTACTATGGTACCCAGTTCCCTTTGCGTAAAACCGCGCGGTGTGATAAAAAAATCGCGATAAATAACATATTTTCTCTATGGCTTTATTCCTTTGCTAATAGTCTCTTTCATAAGTTGACAGGTCATGTCCAATTTATTTTTAGTCTTAGATTGAAATAAATTTGTCATAGTCTGCGGTTTAACTTACTTGGCCGTATCCATACGTTTCTTACTCCATGACCGATGAGATTTATTGCGTACTTACTTAGTCTGTATTAGTATTTTCGTAGAGTGTTCTATATCAAAATAAACTAGAAGAATTGGGCTACATTATTATGTATGGTTTATGATAGTTTATAGTGTTATATTGCCACACTAAACGTTTTTTTTAAAAAGTGAGTATTTTTGAAATTTTAAGCACTTTAGTTACTATTCTCGTCATTATTCATTCAATTATGAATCCTTATCTAATTAACTATTATAAATTCATTCCTTATTAAATTAGCTTTCCATACGTATTTTTTATTTAATTTTAGACACAATAATTTATTTTTTGCATTTTTTTTAAATTTGAGGTCGCGCGTGCGCATCTCGCGTATATAATTACGTAATTAATCGATTTTATTATTTTTTTCTTTTTTCATTAAAAATATTACCCAAAACTATTATATATCAAAATAATCTTCAAGAATAGGGCTATAATAATATATATGGTTATTTAAAGTTTTATAAAATAGTTTTTGTGAAAAAATTTTTTTTTAAAAATCGGGTCTTCCGCGACCTTCCGAACATTTTCGCGCTTCATTCATTTAATTATTAATCCTTATCTAATTAACTGTTATAAGTTCCTTCTATATTAAATTACCTTTCCATACGTATTTTTTGTTCTCTTGTAGACAGTATATGTCACTCTCCGCAATTTTTTGAACACTCCGTACGCGCCGGGGTGAGTCATTCCGCAATGGCGGCACCTTATATTTGAGATATACTACTTTTTGCTTTTGAAACCCACCACGCTTCGCGTGGCGAACGTTCGAGTGGGTATTAGAAGATTTATACACGCACTAATATTTATGTCCGTATAGCTATTAGCGTGGCTCTCAATTCCTACATCTCGATTAAAGTACCACATTTAAATGAATTTACTTTTGGCGTGTAAATTCAAGAATTTTGCTTACAAAATCTGCCAAATTGCTACTAAATCAGGGCGTGAACTTCGATTGAATTTTTGATGTGACGTTGCATGCTACATTAGAGTGGACACAATATATTACTAAAACTTCTTGTATTTATACATATAGTAAGCACTGACCGCCATCTTCCTTGTTGTAGTGCACGATGCAGTCGACGAAGTGGTAGTAAATGGTGTCCGGAGTCATGCACGAGGTTACGTAGTACTCCGCCGGTTCTCGCACGTCGTGATCTTCGTCAGCCAATAAGGCGCAGTACCTGCCAATTGAAGTTAACAATATTTGTAATAAACATATAATTATATTATTACACAACAGTAGAGTACAACATGCAGGCCAGATCACAGATGTACATATATGGTATAGCCTAGACAAACACCTTCCAATATTTACAAATAAAATAAGAGGAAAACCAAAGTTAAGGCATTATTGGTTTAAGCTTTAATTAAGTAGGCATTACAGAACGTAACAGCTATTAACGTAATGTTATAGTAATGTTATATGAATCTTTACAACAAAATTTATAAACAAATCATAATATTGTAGAG
The DNA here is from genome assembly GCA_963935595.1 of Schoenobius gigantellus. Lineage (NCBI taxonomy): Eukaryota > Metazoa > Arthropoda > Insecta > Lepidoptera > Crambidae > Schoenobius > Schoenobius gigantellus. The sequence goes on along the minus strand of OZ012541.1, from coordinate 37,474,601 downwards.
AAAGCGGGAGTTATCAAAATAGGAAAACAATAAACCACGCGGTGTACCCAAACAGTTAAAATCGTCTGGAGTTCAAGAAACCCCTCAATGAGAACTGGCAACCCTAGTCCGACGCACAGTATAAGGTTGCTTGGCTGTTTTTTGTAGAGCGATGAAACAACGTGCCATAAAAGTCTTACGTGTAATATAGAGGCGTGCGCAGGCGCAAAAACCCGGCTAGGAAGAGTCGCGTCAAAGATCTCGAGGCTGCTCGTCGCAGAGGTGCCGCTGCTTGGGGGTGCAGGCAATCGCAAACCAGCCCCAGAAGTGGCTCCACTATACACGTGTACCTGCGTTTCAATCACAGACATCAATCAAACTAGATAACACCAATCCCTCCATCTCTATGAGAAACGTCCGTGTCACTTTTTCTTAGCCGAACGTGATGACTACAAAGCGCTTAAAACGGTACCATTATTTTGTCATCTTTTCAGCTTTTGCAGTTTAATGTGGCACAATAGGGATGCGGACTGAGTATAAAAAGTTTAAATCTAATGGATCCGTCAGTTAAATAATAAAAAAATGTCAGTCAATCTTTTTGTTTTGTCGAAATAACAAAACATTTACCGAGATTTAAAGCAAATTAAAGTCATAGAGTGAGCACTCGCTACGACATAGCTAGAAAATTTAAATTTCGATATTATGCGACATTTCCAATCAACGTTTCTTCGTAAGTTGTTGATTACGTAAATAAAAAAAAATACGTGTGCATTATTTGCTGATCGAACAATAGTTTCACTTTTAAGTTTTTTATTTATATTTTTATATACGCCCGAATTAAAATGCCGGACTAATTCAAAGACTGGACAGAAGGTAAAAATCCGGACGGTTGGTAGACCTACAACCTTAAACGTGACTAACGTGGGTTGTCACTCAGCGGGTGCAGAGCGCGGGCAACATGTGTACTCGTGGTCATAGACCGGACGCAGAGCGCGCCCAGCGTATTTGCTCGTGGTCATTGACCGGACGCAGAACGCGGGCAACGTGTGTGCTCGTGATCATTGACCAAACACAGAGCGCGAGTAGCTCTGTGCTCGTAGTAATTGATCGGACGCACAGCGTAATAGGGCCACCACACTATGCTCCTCGCACTATCGCGATGTTGCCCTCACTGTCCACACACACACAGCTCTACTCGCGCAATTAATCGCGACACTCCGCACTTGGTTATTTGCCTTCGCTTTACAATAAACATTGAAACTGGTTATAGCTGATTATACGCCAACGGAGATGGCTAGATGAGATCTATTAATCGCAACAGAACAATGAAGTACAAGTTATCACATTAGAGGATTTAAAAATCTGTGTCATATTTCCCGTCATTTAATTTTGATGTACACACGCCTGCACATCAGACTAAACGTCTCTGTTGCAAAATAGTTCTTATCACAACGACATAATATGCCACAGTGTTTACCTTGATGTGCCGTCGTCCGTACTTGGCCGTTCGATGCGGACTGCGACTGCGACACTTGCGCACAAATTGCCGGCCCTTTGACTCGCGCCAAAAAACCGACAAAATAGGGAGCGGTGGGCACGACGAGGAGCATGACGAGTAATGCTGCCACACTACGTCTCGCTGCCTCCTTTCCTCGCTACTTTCCATACCGCTCGTCGAGTGTGCGGCAGGCCCACAAGGTCAGTACACTGACCGTGCGCAGACGTCGACGAGCGCCAGCAGCGCGTTGATGCGCGCGGGCAGCGGCGCGGCGGCGCGGTGCAGCAGCGCGGCCAGCGCGGGCGCGGCGTCCGCGGCGATGGCGCGCGACCGCAGGCACAGCCGCCCCAGGCCCGCCACGCACCGGCCCCACCGCTCCTCGTTCCACTCTACCGACCAACATCGACCGGCCGGCTCACTTAACACTCGGGCAAAGGCCACACCGGAGCTGGCAGGCTTAGAGGTCGGCTAGGAGGCAAGCTTAGCGGTCAAAATGCTTCGATAGATAGCGGCCACACTGGCAGCGCGCGCCTGGTGATTTAATAGTAGATTTTACAACAAGTGCACAAAACGAACCAATTTTATCCAAAACATTTAGCAATGTCGAGGATAACATGGTGTTGTGGGCGAGTTATAAACTCTGCTTTTCACTTCGATTGCGAGGAAATAAAACAGTAGTATAACATAACATTTCTTTAATTAAAATTCAAAGTAAAATTAGTACAGTTTTGAATACTGAAGGAAATTGTTTTATGTCTTAAAAAACACACAAGGCAAATAAATTAAAGTAAATATAATAAAATAACAAATTCTATCTATGAACTTCTTATTGTGTTTGGCTGTATGGCTCATTTTCTTTGCCTTAAAGATACATTTATGTATGAGTACATACGTTAATGCACTTGTATACAAAATTCGATTTTGTGCAGCCTATATCTTACACAAATAAGCACTTTCAGAGCATGAGAAGTGAAAAGTGTATTTAAAGACATATATTTTGTTATAGTAAAACGTCTCTCTTTGAAATTTTTCTAGAAAATTGCTTCTTAATTTCGAAGTAATCGAACATGTTGAGTACGCGATATTACTGTCGACGTCTACTAAATGAGAATTTGAAATTTTATACAAAAAAAGGAAAACATAATAATAACATCAGTGTAAAACAATTGTAAAATATTGGTTACTTCTTGACACAATTTTTTAACACACAAATTGTTTACCTAACGTGTGGGAAGGAGTTCACAATGGCTCGTTTTTATAAACAGAGGGCTATTATCAATCAATTCCTCCACAATGCATCCTAGTAATCTAAGCAAATAACCGACGCGTCCGTTCGCCTCGCAAGCAAAACACAACACGCAAGCGCATAGCGTGTAGTGTATTGGTTCACTGGGATAAGCCATCGAAGCGACCAACTAACCTCTTGCCGCTAAGTGTGCCACCTGCGGTGTGGCTGTGGCCTCAGTTACACAAGGAGGGTTTTTCGCATGCGAGCGGCGTTAAATCGTATGCGATTATCGCATGACAAAACTTGCCATTCGATTATCGCCTGCAGTTGTTTACATTTTGACAAAAACACGTATTAATCAAGCGACACAGGCTCGCCGCCAAGGAGAGTTTAAGTAGCAATAATTGTATTCGAGAGTCAAAACTCGTATAGTTTGTTCACACTATGCGATACACATAGGCGTATATTATTGTCTAAAAGAAATCGCCGCTCGCGTGCGAGAAACTCTCCCTGTGTAACGTGTCTTTAAGGCTTCTCCTATCTAACAAAGAAGATTCAGAAAGTAGATGTCAACGGAAAAGAGATCTCGGGGCTCCTTGAGCTCAGTTACAGCCAAACCGAATCGTAGCGATCAACTAATCGGAGCGCATAGACTGACTTCCGAAAGATCGATGACGTGATAATGTAGCGTTCTGATTGGTCGAATGCAACGGTGCGGGTTCGTTTCGGCAGCGGCTTATTAATAGAATTGGCCCTCTGGTGGAGGAGTTAACTTTTTGTGTTTGACGTTAATAAGTGCATGTAAGGTCTTGTGTTGAATAATGATTTTTTGAATTTGAATCAAAGACGATGGTTCATGTTACGCAGTCCGGCTGTCATGGCGCTCGGTAGTGGTGAAAAAAGTCACGTGACAAGACGTCGCCGTAGTATTCTTCGTAGGCTAATGTAGGGCTGTCGACACTTAGGATTACCAAATAATTTATATGTTATTTGGACATTTCGAAACACCCTAAACATATGGTTTTGTTGAAAATAACCAAGTAAGTTGCAAATTGTTAAATTCTACTTTTTATGGAGACAGCAGTAGGCTGCCACATTACATACCTTCAGGCGGGTTATTAAGTGCACCCAAGAACAACTGAAGGAGTCCTTGAGAAGGCGGTAAAGGAGCTACGATGGACAAGTCTGCCGCTCGCATCCATTCTTCAAACTCTCCGCCGTTTAGTGAACGCAACTCCGCTAAAATTTATATAAGACTATATTTATTCACCACAGCACATTTAATTTATTTATAAGACACACATACATTTTTATATTTATATTTATGGCTGAGCGAAAAGAAATAGACGTTTATTTTTAACATTGGCCAATATATCAAAACATGTGCAATTAGTACAGGCTATGGTACAGGTAGTCGATTTTTTCCAAGACGTCAGCGGTCCGAGCATGGAACTCTCGACAAACAAAATGTGACAGCTAAGATCGACATACTCGACAAAAATCGATAAATTTACAGATATTCCTAAGGAGTGTAAAAGACAGATGCTTTTGTCCATCGATATATGTCGATCGACAAGTCCATGCTCGTACAGCTGGTTTAACTAAAACAATTTTTTTACCGACAAAGAAGTAAAACGATTGTAACACCGTTTTTTTGTTACTCCACAACGTTTCAATTATCCACTGGATAATTAGAAATATTTCGGACTGGCAACCTAAGTGTCTGCCGCGTTCAGCATCAAGCAAATTTCACTTACCAACTGGTAAACATTGAAGAAAATATTTTAAACTTATAATTTCAAAATCAAATATTTTATTACTTAACTAATTATACTTAACGAGTAAATAAAATAGTAACCTATAATTTAAAACTTTATCGTACAACATAATAAATTAAACATTAATATTGCAAACATCGAATTCAAAATTTTGTTCGTGTTGTGGAACGCAGCCGGTGAGGATGACCCTCACCGGCTGCGTTCCACAATTCGTTCAATTCCACGTTTCGATTTTTGCTGCGTAGAGGCTCGTCCATTTTGTCGTTTCAGCCGTGCCTGTGCGGCCACATATCCTAAGTATCGAGCGAGAGAAAATCTCGTAAGTAGATGATGTGTCGCCGTTTTTCATGGCAATTTACAATCTTTGCATAACCCTTACGTTGAATTCTGTCTTATTGTTTCAGCGTGATGAGAAGGGAGTAAAACTCCACAAGTTAATGTCCTAGCAGGCGCCACGTTGCACATGTAAGATTCATGTTCCATACCAACACGTAAGTAAATGTGTTCTGAACAACTCAATCCATATGTTTATTCATTGTTGGAACCGGTAATGACCTACTTTTAATAATTTTTTCAGCGTGCCAATGTTTAAACTCGTAATGACTGATAAAAACGTAATGAGTTGACGGGGCGTGGTCAACGCACCTCATGCTTCTATATTTTTTTGAAAACCCACTACAACCCAGCTAGTGGTATGTATTGAAAAGCGTATTCTCCTCGTTAAATTTATTTCATTATAGTATCTTGTCCATTTGATCAAGTTTCTTATTGTAACATTTTTGTTTCAGGGGTTTTTTTTTTATTTTCTTCTGGATCTTATAATATCATAATAACGGAGATCATAAAATATGTCTCCACTTCCTACCTAATGCTGAGTAGCTGAATGGTAGCAGTTCCTGTATCTTCGCTAACTGCTCAGCATTGACTGACCTGAGTTTACTCGGAGATCTACGGGGCCATCGTTGCACTTAATTGACGTATGCTAGTCTCTGGATTCTCTTTAACTGTATAAACTATCCTTTCTCAAGGTATGGAAAACTTCCTTTAACTATATAATTTTTTTAGTGTTAATAAGACATCAACCAAAGTCATGCCAAGTTTAGTTTAGAACTTAAATATAGATTCAACTTAAAACCTATAAGTAACTTTATATCTAAGATTTTTGCAATAATCTTACATAATATTTAGATGAGAGCAATGAACCCTTTATAGTGCATTATACAATTTGTATAAACTAACTTAATTGTTTTCTTTACTACCTAGCATCTGTTTGTTTTGAGGTGTGTTCCGATATTAAAGTCAGTGACTGGAAAGGCGCCCATTACTTACTTAAAAAAAAAAAAATTATTCAGTCACTTGCTCACAGACTATCCAGTCCACCCTCTGGGCCCCGATACTCACAAACCCATTTTTTGTCTCATCTTTCCGGCTGACGGGTAGGTTCATTACAAAACCGAAATCTCACATGTAAAGTGAAGATTCTGTAGATCTTCTCAAGGCCTACAGGATTTTCACGTTACACGATAACAAAGTAAAATATGATGCAAGTCCCCTTACCTAACTGCATTGCTTCACTGGCCCATTGCAGATTTTCTGGATCCAAATCTGACGCTAGTGCCGCACAAGCGACCCTGCAGCCTGAACAAATGTTTCGGTTACAAACGAAGCATGTTAAATACGATCATACAAAAATATATGTGTTGCCGCTCCCTCTCCTCACATAGATGTCTTAAGTGTCGCCGAGTTTACCGCAATAGGGATATGCATAAAATAGAGATTTCATTTTAACACATCATAAAAGAGTAAAACTAACTAATTGCAGGGAAAGGGAAAATTATAAAGTTATATAATATGCAAACCTACAACTCCTACGAGGGCCTAATGTACCATGTTGCCAACTTGTGATATAAGATATTAAGTCACAGAGTACCCATCAATTTCTGTCTGCCTGCCTTACCTTTCTACAGAAAAGGTTAAGATAGAGATACCCACCTACTTTCACTAGCTAGCACTACCTTTCTAATTTATCTTAGACTATGTTATCCACTTATTTGCATAATGTAATTTTATTTATTGATTTGGTATGTATGGTATTGTTGTATTTAGGTTTCTTTATTATATTTATTTATTAATTAATAGTTATATATAGCAGTTTGTTTGGGTTATTCTAGTCCCTATTTAACAATTTTTAGTTACAACAGCTAGGGTTGGCTGGAAGAAATCTCTTTCAGAGATAAATCCGCCTTTGGACATACTATCGTTTTTCTTGTACATTGCTTGTATTTTTTTGTATTCAATAAAGAGTTTATAAATTATACCCACGCAGACGACTGGTAATGGGTCTCCCTCTGGTAAATATTTTCGTATGTGTATTATAATAGCGGACATCGACGTCACAGTCTATGTCATACCTCCCTGGCTAACCAGAAACCTAATACCTAACTTTATATGACTTTATTTATGTTTGTGATTTTGAGGCATTTAAGAAGCAGCTTTACTGAGTTATTTTTGTAATTAAAAAACTGCTACAAACTTATAATGAAAAGTTGCATATACGACAGAAATCGCCAAAAACATTTCCCGTGCATTTTGTACGGAAAATCCTCGGATCCTATTTCTTACGGTGATCTCTCTATGAATCCTATTTCTTACTTTTAAGGGAAACTGTAATTTAAATTAATTAAATCATTAAAACATGTAGGTTTTTTTACAAAGGTATTCTACAAAAAGAAATACGACAGTGTTCAGGAACTGAAAGATGCATTGACGAGGACTTGAAATAACATCCATCCAAGAAAATTATTAGATGCTACGTCCTCAGTACAAAAGCGAGTAAACTTATGTATTCGTGAAGACGGCGGACATTTTGAGCAATTTATTTCATAGATAGATTAGATATTTTTTGCGTTTGTTTAAAAATACATGTTTAAATGATTTAATTTAGTATTTATTTAAATTACAGTTTCCCTTAAAAGTAAGTAATAGTATTAATAGAGAGATCACTGTATGAAATAGGATCCGAGGATTTTCCGTACAAATGTATGGGAAATGATTTTGGCGATTTCTGTCGTATCTAGTACTCATATCTTAAATGGTCCCATAGAGTCTTTTGATCGCTACATGAAATAGGATCGATAGGCATAAAAATTTTTTTTTGCTATCTCAACATTTTTTTTGTTGACTGTAACTTTTTTCCAAAATCTATGAATGCAGATCAGAATATCTTAAAAAGTTATGGATGGTTGCCTAACAATGTACCTGCCCTTTAAATCCCATCTCAAAAATCCATCCTGTATATCACAGTACCCAATAATTTCACTGCCAAACTCTTTAAACCGGTACAAAACCAATTCAAGCACTGCTGCTTTGTGGCAGAATAAGCTACCAGAGCATAGCAGACAATTTTTTTTTCTATATATATTTAGTATAAAAGCCGTATTGTACCATCGTCCCCGTAGGCAGTGAGGCGGTCGACGAGGTAATCCCGCAACATGCCGCGAGCCTCCAAGCTGATGAAGCGGGACCACGAGCTCAGCAGCTCCACGGTCAGCGGCATCAGCCGAGCGTCGCGCTGTGACACACCACCACACATAGCGTCGCAAACTTGGACTATATCTCAATTAATGTTGCCGCGTCTGGTTGTATGTTACAGTCTGATTTGGTTACCTATCATAAGATCGAACATTTTTTGACAGAATTTCATTTAACCGCAAACTTTTCGACTATTTTCGTTTCGTTGTTTTTTACTTCGTCGAAATTACGTTTGCCTCTGTATCATTTGACCTATTATCAATTCGATTTTCAATGTCATCGGCGTAGCATTATATATCTTATTATAAATGTCGGTTCTGCTGATAAGTTTCTTGTGTCCATTCTTCTTATTAGTTAAAAGTCTTGCTGGATGGATGGTAGGCAAAAAAAAATTGGGCGATTTAAAGAGTTTTTTATCAAGTCATATTTTAATAAAGTTTATTTTGATTTTAATCGTCTCTGGTCGCAAGCGTCCACAGACTATGGCAGTCGCTTAGCATCAGATGGGATTATGCTCATTAATTTGCCGCCTATGTTGTATAAAAAAAATACCTTTTCTTTTTCCATGATGACGTAGAAGTACTGCAACACAAAGTTGACGTCGGAATAGTCGACCAGTCGTGCGACACTCGTCAGCAGCACCAGGCACTGAAGGTCCCGCTCCTCGTCCACCTCGCCCAAATGGGTGCTTACTCGATCCACTAGCCGATGGCTGTGGATTGCATTGCAGTATTATCATGATAGTCAGTCATGAGATCAGACTTCTCTACATTATAAATGTGCGTTTCCACTAAAATTATTAGCAACATTGTGACCACTAATACATAATTCGTTTGTCGAAGTACTAAACGAAGATCAAACATAGACAATATCTTGATGGGGCACGGGGGTGAGCTACCCGCTCACAGTTGACGTTAACGCTATTTACTCTCGCTGTATGCACAATTTGATATAAGTTATCTATCCTTTTTCTTCCCATATGGGAGGTAATAGTAGATTGTACAACGAGGACATAAAAGGAGTCATTGTCCCCTAGGAAGTTGAGGGGTACAATGACTTGTTTATGCCAGTGTTTTACACTCTGCTTTTCACTTCGATTGCGAGAAAATTACTTCATAATATAAACGTAAATTTAATTAAACTTTAAAGAGTTAGTTATTTTATTATTATTTGCGTTATATTATTCACTTTAATTCAAATATGTAACACAATGTTGAAAAATTAAAGAACTTAAATAATAGGTAATTCCCGCCAGTAAACTTTTTTTATATTTTTACATGGCGATGGCTTAGGTACATATTTCATTCTGCCAATTAATAAAAATAATTCGATGCGTTTTAATAATAACCGGTTACTATTTTTACCTGGTTTCATGACTTTTGAGGTAGAAAACACAAGACAAATACTTTACAGCAAAGAAATAAATTATCGCAAGTTATTCTGTGAAGTTTTATTGAGCGTTGTTGGCTGTTGGGCCTAAGAATCTTTGTCTAAAAGAAAATGTTACTTTATGCTCTAGCTAGAACATATAGATATACATAAAGACGAACTTTGCGAGCACGAGAAGTGAAAAGAAATTTTTTTGGCATCTATTATTTCCAAACCGCTCTATATCGGTATAGCTTCGTACTCACTTGATACAGTTGCCGCTCTTCTGCATCAGCGCACAGGCCTTCATCAAGTGGCGGCGCATGTTGTGTCGCACCACGGCGGCCAGGAACCGCCAGGGCAGGGCGTCCTCCGGCGCCGCCGCCTCGCGCCGCCCGCGCAGCCGCTCCACCAGCACCTGCTGCACCAGCGCCACCACCTGCTCCTGCACCTGCCGGCCGCGCACGACACTCATCCACACACTTCTAGTACACTACTGCCGCGGTCTATAATGACTACTTTGCTGGTCGCGCTGATGATGGCCGACAGCGCAGCGTAGCGTAGCTCCAGGCCGACACAGTGCGGTCAACGTGCAGCACTTGATGGATGAGCTAGGTCGAGGGCTTTACAGTGAGGACAGCGAGGGCTGTAATGATGGCCAAGCTGGAAGGCCTAGAGCGTAGCTAGGCTAGCTCGAGGCAATCATAGCGTGACCAGCGAAGCAGTCATTGTGGGCCAAGGCTTGTATAATGCTTTACTCAAAAATGCAAGTACCTAATCTAAATAAAACCAGCAAGTAATTTAAATAAAAAATATATTAATTAACTAGAAGCAAGACTTTGCCGGCCGCTCCTTGAAACAGAACGGCAAGGTCGACTTTGCTCAAACAAAGTTGTCAAAATAATGACCACATTATATGCATTTTTTAATAAAGTATTAAACGTGACAGCTGTTCAGCTGTTACCGATGAACCGCTTCGACGAGTCACTTGCACGTTGCCGATCCAAAACCCCATCAGAGCTATAATAATGCTGTGCACTAGCTGCACCGGGTGACATCGAAAACAATCGACAAATTTTCACGGTAGGTTGCTATTCATTATCATCATCATTACAGCCAAGACACGCCCACTGTTGGATATAGGTATAGGCCTCCTACTTATTACATTACATTTTGGAAGTATTAAAAATACCCGAAATAACAAAATAAATTACACGCCATCTATAATGTACATACACAAAATATTAAATCAATAAAAAAATCTTACAATTAAGATTAATAAAATGAATAATCACCATTACATTTACCATATACAGGGCGTCCCAAGACTATGGGTCATGAAGGGTAGCAAAATATCCTATCCACAATATTTAAGGTACTTTCCTTAAATATTGTGGATAGGATATTTTGCTGAAAGAAGACTTTATGTTATTTTTAAAAGTTAGTAATACTGCATTTAAAGATTTTCTAAAAATTACTTGCTTTATCTGGGAATCGAACCGACTTAAATGTGAAAAAAAAATCAGCCGTATTTTTATGATGCCAATCGAAAGAATGGACAAAAAATAATAAGTCCTCCTAAGTAACATATTATTTTAAAAGAAAGGAATAGCGTTTTATTAATAATTTTAATAAAATTAAAAACATACTTGAAACCGCCGAAGACAATTGAGTATTTTTTGTAAATTAATTAATTAAATGCTCAAAATGTGATCCTTCTTGTCTTATGCAAATCGTCAATCTTTTAACAAGTTCACTGCCTGTTGATTTTACTATCATATTATGGTGAATACTCGACATGATGGCTCAATTCAGGGGGCCGATTACGGATCTCATGATTACAAATGATATCATGATGACATAAAATTTATTTGCCTTTTTACGGATCAACACTTCATAAATATGTCTTTCAAGGGTTATGGCATGATGACATTATCGAAATTATACCCTAGCAATCATATCAGTAGAGTAAGGACAAGTAAATGAGCATTTCTAGACATTCTAAATATTGCAAATTTATACCATGTCATGTCATAAACGATCCGTAATACGGGGGCAGTTTGTAATTCGCCCACGTTGTAGTATTGCTTTTTGTATTGCGAATTTTTCACGTATCCCTATAAGAAGTAATCTAACGGTGTTGGATCTGAGGATCTGGGGATCTGGATTTTTAAAATTCCGCACCAACAGTTGAATGAAAAACGCACTTGGTTATTCGTTTCGGTGACTCGTAGGGGATTAGTGGTAGGATTTTTGGTAGGATTTTCTTTAGGCCAAATATGATTATGCGGCGGTTGCAGGGCGGTTGTACATACCGTTATTACTAAAGTTAGATTCATCTGTCCAAATAATATTATCCAAAAAATCAGGACCTTCGAGCAAGTGCTATGTTACTTAATAGGATTTATTGTTTTTTGTCCATTCTTTCGATTGGCATCATAAAATACGGGTGATTTTTTTTACACATTTAAGCCGGTTCGATTCCCAGACGAAGTAAGTAATTTTTAGAAAATCTTTGAACGCAGTATTACTAACTTTTAAAAATAACATAAAGTCTTCTTTCAGACAAATATCCTATCTACGATATTTAAAGTACTTTCCCTTCATGTCCCATAGTCTTGGGACGCCCTATATACCAAATTACATTACCATTGTTTTTTACGAGTGTATCGCTTACAGTGGTTAGGCGGGCGGGGTGCCTCGTCACGTCGCAAGTCGATCATTGAATTCAGCGTCACGTACAGTCGCGCACTATAAATGTCGACCGCACCAAAATGATATATAACAATGTCCCTTTTTAAATTGTTATTTGAATTCTTATTGCTATTACAACATCCCTATTCGAATTCGTCAAATGTTTTCAATTTCACATTGCAATTGAATTTTCATTTCGTTCAAAACTAAATTACGTATGCGAATCGATTAATTACTTCATGAAGAAACATTACCTCGTAAATTTCAAATACATTGTCATTATAAGTCTTCATTATAAGTAGCTAATGATGGTCGATGAATACCTTCGCTTCGGGGTCTGAGAGCTGGTGCACGGGCCCGGAGAGGAACGCGTCGAAGACCGCTTCGCACGGCATCCGCAGCAACAACTCGCCTAGGGCGCTGATGGCGGCGGACCGGACCAAGATACTGGCGTCGCGGCACAAACCGACTAGAATCTAGTGGGAGAGTAAACAACCGTATTAGTAAGAGGGCAATACTGATGGAAACAATGTTCGCGATAGGAGTAAAATGACAAAAATCTCTACTATCGGGACACAGGAGGATATCCCGACGAAGACAACTCCCACTTCCGCCGACGCCGACCACTTTAAACATACCTCGAATCTGTACCACCAGCCTACATATAACATACTCGTATATCAATTATATTACTCAGGTTGAAAACGAAATGTGGTTCGCCATTCTTGATCGCGGCCATATTGAATTTAGAGCAATGTTGCTAGGTTCATAATGCTCTACTCTTCAGGTCCTTCCGTTTGGGAGCCATGTTACTGGGCTTGAATACGAAATTTTATCCGCTATGTTGAGCGGCGGCCATATTGAATTTAGGGCAATATATAATAATATAGATTCATACTTTCATAGTGTTCTACAAACCCTTTCATTTGATACCCATATTACTCTGGATGAAGGAAAATGTGGTCCGCCGTTTTGGATTATGTAGTCTGTAGTTAACTACACGTGGTCGTAATTTGCAATCAGATGTCAGGACCTCAGTAGCATGATCCTATATATTCTATATTCAGCCTCAAAGGAGTCAGGGGTCCCTGACCCTAATTCCGTAGTGACATGACCCTAAGTGTAGGTTGATTCAATAAGCTGTTGAACTATAATAATAATAAATAATAATAATAATGCTTAATTTTTTTATGGGATAGGGGGCAAACGAACAAACGTATCACCTGATGGTAAGTGATTACTGTCGCCCATGGACACCCGCAACCCGAGGAGTCACAAGTGCGTTGCCGGCCTTTAAGGTAGGAAATACGCTCTTTTCTTGAAAGTTTGAAGGTCGTATCGGTCCGGAAATACCGAAGGCGACAATTCATTCCAAAGTTTGACTGTACGAGGCAGGAAACTGCGAGAAAAACGCACAGTTGGGGACTGCCAACCATCTAAGTGATGGGCATGGATTTTTTGTCGCGTGGAACGATGGCGGAAAGAGGCGGCAGGTATGAGACCGAACAATTCCTCAGAGCATTCCCCGTAATATATGCGATAGAAGATGCATAGTGTGGCGACATTTCTACGTAGCGCCAAGGTATCAAGCCGATTAGAAATTTCCTGGCAGTCGACGATTCGAGTCGCTCTCCGCTGAATGCGGTCCAGTGGGAGAAGCTGGTATTGGGGCGCCCCTGCCCAAAGATGGGAACAGTATTCCATATGAGGCCGAACCTGCGCCTTGTAAAGCTGTAGGCGGTGCGCTGGACTGAAATACCGTCTCGATCTATTGAGCAGACCAAGCTTCTTAGAGGCTAATTTAGCCTTACCATCCAAGTGGCCACGGAACTGGACTTCGCTCGATATGTCGACACCAAGGATCTTAATATTGGTTGAGGCAGATAGGGGAATGCTCTGAAAGCGAGGAGATACGACAAATGGCATTTTCTTGGCGGTGAACGCGCAAACCTGTGTCTTTGTAGGGTTAAAACGGACTAAATTAAGTCGACCCCAGTTAGAGACTTTCTCTAATGATGTATCAATTTCAGACACAAGTTTATTCCGGCACTCAATGACGTTTTCCCGAGAAATGTTCGCACGGCCGTTATAGGAGGTGTCTTTCGTGCTGTCATCTGCATAACAATGAATGCCGCTGATTTGCAGCATATCATTAATATCCAAAAGGAATAGTGTAGGTAACAGCACACATCCTTGGGGGACACCAGCATTTATAGACAGTGAGTCTGAGCATTCACCATCAATTTATTTTATTTTATTTTGTACACATGACAGATTATAATTATTTACAAACATTATAATAAGTTAACAAAGACAATGAGATCTGAATTATAATCCATTAGTATGTGCACTATAAAAACACAATAAGGTAAGACGCATTCGATGAATATAAAACTAAATTGATAATAATGCAAACCCTAACCTAAAAATTAATTACATATACATACTAAATATCTACCTTTTGGACTCTAGTAGAGGATTTGTCGGAGTTTTTTACAATATGTTGCATATTTTGGAGTAAATATATCCAGATCTAAGTTATCCCGCGAAATGTCATTATAGAGACGAGCCATCCTAACTAGAGGATTGTAAAATGAGGTATTATTTCTGTAAACATGTAATGCAAAAAGGCCCGTCTTATTGGATCTACGCGCACTATATTTTATATTAAACGAGATTAGAGAAAGCAGATCTGGTGCATCGATCACAGAATGAATAAGTTTGTATAAATAACAAAGATCAAAATATTTTCTGCGTTTTTCTAATGTTTGTACATTAAATTTAAATAGTCGGGCATCGTAGTTAAGATTATTAAGTCCTGGTTGCTGACGGTAAACCAGCATACGTAAGCACTTTCTCTGTACTCTTTCTATTAAATCTATATGTACTTTATAGTGCGGAGTCCAGACAGGACTGCCGTATTCCAAGATGCTTCTTACAAGGGTATAATATAAATAAAGAAGAGAACGCGCCTGTGTAAAACCTTTACTTGACCTAAAAATAAATCCTAAAAGTTGATTGACTTTTGTTGCTATGTATTGATAATGTGCCCGGAATGTCAGCTTACTGTCAAATAGAATGCCTAAATCTTTGACCACATTGGACCTTTGAATTGTCTGATCATCAATTTTGTAGTCATTAACGATCTGATTGTGTTTATTAGTAAAAGTTATAATGAAGCATTTGTTTATATTCAGATACATACGGTTAAGTGTACACCATTTCGAAGTAGTATTTAAGTCTTTTTGCAAAGTGTTACAGTCGCTGGTGGAGGAAATAGATTTAAAAATTTTTTGATCATCCGCATACAATAGACATTCGCATGATAAACGTTCTATAAGATCGTTAATAAAAACTATGAATAATAGAGGGCCCAAATGCGATCCTTGCGGTACTCCAGAAGATACTTCGAGTGGAGTTGAGACAAACCCTTTAAGGGCGATCAGCTGACTCCTTTTACTAAGATAAGAGGTAATCCAACGATGCAAATTGCCATTAATACCATAAGAAGCTAGCTTTCGACAAAGTAGTCCATGATTAACTTTGTCGAAAGCTTTAGAGAAATCAGTATAGATGGCGTCAACCTGACCACCCGTGGCGAAACTTTTACAAAGGTAGTTCTTGAACACTAAAAGGTTAGACACAGTTGACCTACCCCTGATGAAACCGTGCTGTTTAATGGATAGCATGGGCTTAAAGTGGTTATATAATTGAATGTAAACTAGAGATTCAAAGAGTTTTGCGAAACAACATAAAATACTTATAGGTCTGTAATTCTCACAGCACGATTTATCTCCCGTTTTAAATATGGGAATTATATGAGCCACCTTCCAACGCCTAGGAAAGACACCATAAGTGATAGAACGGTTAAATATAATGCTTAATGGGACGCATAGCTCCTTGCCACACATTTTAACAAACATCGGAGGAATTAGATCTGGCCCTGCCCCTTTATTTTTGTCAAGATGTTTAATTTTAGCTGTGATGTCTTCCTCCGTTATACAAATATGTGAAAGTGTATCTACAGCTTTATACTCAACTAGATGATCAATGTCTTCAGACTGGTCTGATTCAAAAACAGAACCAAAAAAGTTAGAAAACAGCTCACATATATCTGTTCCATTGGACGATGACACATTACCAAATCTCATAACATCTGGTATTGTGTTTCTTCCCTTCCTATTTTTCACAAACGACCAAAACAGCTTTATATTATCAGTCATAGCTTTTTCCGTTGATGTGATATAATCCTTATAACACTGAACAGACAATTTCTTAAATCTAGCACGTAACATACAAAAGGTGTCGTAATCTCGCGGATTGTTAAATTTTTTAAAGAGCTTATGATACTTGTTCTTTTCTTCGTTACATTTTATTAATGGCTTGCTGTACCAGACAGGGTACTTTCGGGACTTTAATGTTGTAAGTGGTGTATATTTTTTAATAATTTCGAATAATTTCTGATAGAAAATTTCAACACATGCATTTAAATCAGAACATGATAAGATGTCATGCCAGTCAATAATACTAAGTTCATATCGTACAGCGTCATAATTGCATTTTTTATAGTCTAAGCGCTTAACATTGAGGGACTTCAAGTCCTTTGCCACTACCAATGATGAAGGAAATTCCAAATTTAAGGCTGGGTGGTGATGATCTTTTAAGCTCAGCGGCTCAGCCTCACAAACTGTCAGATTGTCTACTGTCGAAAGTACGAGATCAAGAATGCGATCCTTGTCGTTTGTGATTTTATTACTTTGATGTAAGCGACAAATTGATATAAACTCTTGCAAGAGTAATAACTTTTTACTATGGGTGTGTGATATATCCTTACCAAGAGTGGTGGATGAGAATTCAGGCGTATTAAAATCTCCAATAATTAAGCAATCATTAGCATGACAATAATTTAACAATACCTTTTGACAATTTGTATAGAACTCGTCTAATTTGGAACAACTTAGATCCGGAGGAAGGTAGCAAGCACATATATTAAGGTTAAGATTATTACACGTATCCTGTGTTATAGTCACCCAGATATCCTCTAAGCCACTCTCCCAATATGCCTGTCGGATCACCTGAAATGATCTTTTAATTGCAATAAGCACTCCACCACCTTCAGTTTTTGAGGATTGGGTATTTATACGGTCTCTTCTAAAAAGATTATACCGAGCATCTACAATTTCTCCATCAAATATACTATGATTCAGATTTGTTTCCGTCAGGCATATTATATCATAGTCAGAGTCCAACAGGTTCATATAGAATTGAGACAGCTTAGTTCGAATTCTATTAACATTTTGGTAATACACGCTAATCATAGTACAAGATTACTGACGACATAAAAAAAAAACAGTATTTACTCTAAGAAAAGAGGCAAAAATAACTATAATAGCTTACCTAGAGATTCAATATTTCTAATATGTTGGGCAGGACTTTAAGACCTTTATGCTTCTGTCTAATAAAAAACTGGTGACCCATCCACATAGTATCTCGGGAAGCCCATACGAAGGAAATTTAGAAAGAAGCGCTTTGTGCCAGACCCGATCGAAGGCCTTCGCGATGTCCAAACTTACTGCCAGTGCCTCCCCCTTCGCTTCAATTGCCTCTGCCCAATGATGTGTCAAGTACACTAGAAGATCACTAGCAGAGCGACCCCTACGAAAACCGTATTGTTGGTCACTAAGCAGCTGGTGATCCTCTAGGTACTGAAGAAGCTGGCGGTTGATAATTTTCCTCCCAACAATGACATACATAATAAAAATATATACAACAATGCATTTTTGGGAGACTGGCGTCCGAATTAGGCAGTTTAACCCACCTGTGTCTCGGATTACCAGGTCCCCCCTCGGAAGATGCTGCGTAAAATAAATACAATGAAAATTTGTACCTTATTAAGTTATGGTATAGGAGACAATTTAGTAAAACTATTATTTTTAACAATAATAATTGCCTAAACAGGATTCTTAAATCTGGGTAGGAAAGAAAGTGTGCGTGGGTGTATGTTTGTGTGTGTGTATGTATTGTATGTGGTGTTTGTTTGTGTTTGTATGTGTATGTGTGTGTGTGTTTGCTGCCTTGTTTGGATTAGTTTCTCCGTTTCGCTATAATTCTGCTTTATAAGCCACTTCGTTACTATCTTTTTACACTGTCTTTTAGTTGTGAGGAATATATTTAGTATTTTGTTTGCAACCTAACCTAACCTACCACCACAATAATTAAACATACACAATAATTAATTGAACTAACGAAATATTGAATTTTTATTATGATAATTAGAGTTTTTGACCTTAGGTGGCATTTTGGATTTTTTACCTGAAAAAATCCAAAATGGGCCAAACTAGAGTCCATGCCTTATCATCTAGCTAGTATTAACCCAAAGCCTCAAGTAAATCAGGGGCCGAGATCTCGATAGAACGGACAGACAGACAGAAAGACGGATGGACAGATATGCATGTGTTATATATTAGAATTTTATAAAGGGTAATAATAAAAAATATAATACTCATATAATTATTTCTTAAGCTGTTTTCATTATTATCTTGTTTATTTACTTAACTTAAACATGTTTTAAAGTCTAAATCATAATAGTTTCTAGAGTTATCAAAATTATTTTGTAACAATACGTATACCCCTGAAAAGGTTAGAACCTAATAAGAGTAATAAGTAATGTTTAACATGTATAATTGTATGTCGTATCTGTAATTACCTATTGTAAATAAGTAATTAAGATATTTTAGGGTTATGTAAATCTCAAATTGATATCATTTGACACCACGTGGTTTTATTAAATGCTAATATATATGATGTTTTAAATACATCATGAATTGGTTATTTCTCTGTACCTTTTCAATTGTAATTTCCACGTGGTTTCATTTCATAAAATACGATGCATAATTTATACACTCTAAATTGTGTATCGTATTTTTAAAATAATGTTTAGACTATTTAAAGAAAATAGGACAACAAATTACATTATAATAATCATTTATTATTGAATAACAAGCCTATTTCCGGTGGAATGGTTGCGGCGCGATCTTGTTCCCGCCATTTTCTGTTAATATATAAAGGCTACGGCTTTGCCATAGTCAGTTTTGCTGTGAACCGTGTTTTAAGTAACATCGATCTTCGGGAACAAGTTTGTCTTGCTGCTAGGCTGCTACTATACCAAGCTAAGTATTCTTTCGAATATTCTATTTCCCTGTCTCATTAGCAACTGTGAATATTGTTTGTAAAAGTGTAACTCGTTAATTTCTATATTTATTTTATTTATTTATTACTTTACAATTTATGTACACACAAAAAAATAGCATCAAGAACATATACACATGGAAACACTGTACAAAGGCACTGCTTATTTCTTAGCGAAATGTCTTCCAGCAGCCCCGTCACTAATATAAAAGTATTTAATATGGTAGTTAATTACTAATAACTCGATCTTTAGTTTTATTATGACTTGTTACTTTTGTTTGTATGTTTAATGGTTAATCATTTGTTATTTTATTTCTATATAATATGTACACCTTTGTAACTTTTATTTGCAAAAAGCAACCCCCGAGTTTCTCGCTAGCTCTTCTCGGGGAGGTCTGCATTCCGAGCTAGTGGTAGTGTAATTTTTAATTAAAATAATAATTAAATTTATATAGTCGTTTGTAATTACATTACCTAATAAACTTGATTAGACATTGAAACGTATTTAAATACCCTTAAGCCCCTTTTATACCTAACATCAGAAGTGGGATCACCACAATAACATATTTTCTTTTTTTTTCATATGGAGCATACAAATCTACATAGGCTGCTAACCACCATCAAAGCCTCATCATCCAACAATTTCGACGAGATGACGTGGCGCTTCTGGTGTTTGACCTAGTCACCATAATGTACAGACATCGACAAATTTGGAGAAGGCTTCGGTTGGCGTGATTAAGCTAAGTTTTCAAAAGCAGGTAAGGCCTTCAGAGGCTCTCCTTTAATTTGGAACCAACCCTGGTCACCTTATAATGAAGATTTTTCTGTATCCAGTTAAAAATGTTTGTTACAAAAAAATGGAGATATTTCCGCCAAATTTTACTAAAGCTAAAGATATGATCTCCTTTTCCTCTGAATGATTAGGTAACTTGCTTGTTTAAATAAGCGGCAATCAAATAAGTAAAAAAAAAGACAATTACTTTATGCCGTGGGAATATTTTAAGTAGTGTTAAAAGCCTACTAATGGTAGTATTCTCTTTTCGATACAAAAATAAAAGTGCCTGAATTAAACTGAATAGCAACTACGGTGCTAGGCAAATCTGAATACGCAGCTAAGTTCAGTCTTATTCCTTGTAAGTTCACAGCTTTCGTAGCATGAACATTTTAAATAAATAAAAAAATCTTGATTTTTATTATCTGTAACATTCCTTCTGTGTTTCAATCTCGAAAACCTAAATGATTTACTGATTCTATCTAAGAGTATATGAGGATTTAACATAGCTTAAACTAACATTATAAGTAGGTCTATTCTGCAGCATAATAAATAATACAGGTAGTAAAAGAACAAACAATAAAAGTACAATTTTAAGTAATGTATATTTTTAATCGAAAGGCATGTGCGACAGTATATAGGCCTTGCTTAGTTTTTTTTATTCCTGAATTCGCTTTCTGAACCGTTGTATTACAAAATTAACCTGTATGGGACCTTAACAAGATGCTGTTCGGGCATACGCCATACAGTGGTTCAACTTTTTAGCCATTCCTTGGCATTTATAAAAGTCAAATTGGTTAGGTACTCAATACAAATTGTAATAAATTTGAAATAGAGAAAATAAGAATTTGAAATTTTAAAAGTATTATGTGTGGAATAAAAAAATAACAAAAGTTAATAAGCTCTTGCCTTTTGAGATACAGCTCATAATTTAGAAACTCGTATGTATATTAAAAAATTGCTAACATTTTAGTCTAACCGTCTTCGTGATAAAGTAGCTGAAACTGAAACCATCCGGTATTGAACTGGATGTCCGGAGTTTGATTGATCAAACTCATTTTATTCGTTATTTTGAGATTTAAAAATAGAGCACCAAATGATTACCAAACGTAGCAATGTGTCAGTCTGGCCGAACGAATTAATTATTTGAATACCACGATCCACTCGACTTTTGTAGTTTGCGTGATGTATCAATTTTCACGTGTTATAATTCAATAAAGTATTGACAGTTTATTGTAACTGTGACTGACTCAAAATACTGTGGCTGTGCCTGTGGCTGTGCCTGTGGCTATGCCTGTGGCTGTGGCTGTGCCTGTGGCTGTGCCTGTGGCTGTGCCTGTGGCTGTGCCTATGGCTGTGCCTGTGGCTATGCCTGTGGCTGTGGCTGTGCCTGTGGCTGTGCCTGTGGCTGTGCCTGTGGCTGTGCCTGTGGCTGTGCCTGTGGCTGTGCCTGTGGCTGTGCCTGTGGCTATGCCTGTGGCTGTGGCTGTGCCTGTGGCTGTGCCTGTGGCTGTGCCTGTGGCTGTGCCTGTGGCTGTGCCTGTGGCTGTGTCTGTGGCTTTTACTGTGACTAAAACGACTACCTGTGGTTGTGCTTGTTGCTGTACCTGTGGCTTTTACTGGAAACTGTGCCTGTGGCTGTGACTTTCTCTTCCTTTAATTAATTTAATCCATTTCAATAAATTGATGAAAGGATCAGGATCATTGAGTGATGTTGGAAGTGAAAAAAAATTGATACCTCGATTTTTTTGGGCGTCTCTTGGCTGATATTATGATGATGATGATGAAGTATATTAAAAGAGTATTATGTATCGATATATCAGTTGAATTTTTAGGAGAAATTCACAATTTCTAGTTTTATTATTCAAATATGGAAAAACATCTATTCAAATATGGAAAATAAAGAAAATACAAAACCGTGAGCTTAACATGCTCGGCTGTAAGTCGACTTCTATTATTGAGGATCATGTGATGGTGTAGTCACAGCATGTTACTTACATTAATTTTTCAAATTAAAATGATTCTTATATATATCGGTGATATTGATTTCATATTTCATTTCATATTATTTGTATTTGAAATTTTGAAATATTTGTCATAAAGATTAATGATTTAAATGAAGCAAATTTTTTTGTTATTAATTTATATTATATAAAGAATTTTGTATAGTTTGAATACAATTTAAATGGTTTTTGTGAATATTTATGTTTTTTGTGAATATTTAAATTTGAGATTGTAAATACGCAGTTATATTTTAGTTTTTAATTTTTGTGAATGATCA
Source organism: Schoenobius gigantellus (assembly GCA_963935595.1). NCBI lineage: Eukaryota > Metazoa > Arthropoda > Insecta > Lepidoptera > Crambidae > Schoenobius > Schoenobius gigantellus. The sequence continues at coordinate 37,452,284 of OZ012541.1, read as the reverse complement.
TCTTTGCATACTTTTTGCAAGTGATGTAAAATTTGATAAGCATTTTTAAGAGAATGAAGTAAATATATCTTTGATCATATTTTTGTGAAATGTTAATGGAGGCCTAAGTGTGGCACTGTTCAAATGCCACTTTATTAATTTATATTTAAAGCCTTAATTAGGTTATTAATGAATAACAGTACTTTATCAAGATTGAATCTCTTTGTAGTTCAGAATTTGACCACATGTAAAGAGATGTTTGTCGATCTGTATAATATGTCGAATTGTCAATTTTTATTTTTATTGGTTTAGCGATATTGTGCACTGGGACCCATGTCCCTTTTCTACCGAAGGACATAGTGCCAGTTTCGTGTTGCCAATGATGTGATTGAAAATATATATAAATTTTTTCAACATTCCAAGTACATATATGCCGGAATGACTATTATATGATAAAAAAAAAAAAAAAAAACTTTTTGAAATTTTGATTACATCATGTAGGTCAATTTTTTTTACAGTAAGTAAATATTATAAGTTTATGATTTGTTTGCAAGAAGTCCCAAAATCATCACTTGGATTGTTGATTGTATGAACAAAATGTACTTCGAGAACGAAGTACACATCAGAATGGCCGTGTTATATATTAGAATTTTATAAAGGGTAATAATAAAAAATATAATACTCATATAATTATTTCTTAAGCTGTTTTCATTATTATCTTGTTTATTTACTTAACTTAAACATGTTTTAAAGTCTAAATCATAATAGTTTCTAGAGTTATCAAAATTATTTTGTAACAATACGTATACCCCTGAAAAGGTTAGAACCTAATAAGAGTAATAAGTAATGTTTAACATGTATAATTGTATGTCGTATCTGTAATTACCTATTGTAAATAAGTAATTAAGATATTTTAGGGTTATGTAAATCTCAAATTGATATCATTTGACACCACGTGGTTTTATTAAATGCTAATATATATGATGTTTTAAATACATCATGAATTGGTTATTTCTCTGTACCTTTTCAATTGTAATTTCCACGTGGTTTCATTTCATAAAATACGATGCATAATTTATACACTCTAAATTGTGTATCGTATTTTTAAAATAATGTTTAGACTATTTAAAGAAAATAGGACAACAAATTACATTATAATAATCATTTATTATTGAATAACAAGCCTATTTCCGGTGGAATGGTTGCGGCGCGATCTTGTTCCCGCCATTTTCTGTTAATATATAAAGGCTACGGCTTTGCCATAGTCAGTTTTGCTGTGAACCGTGTTTTAAGTAACATCGATCTTCGGGAACAAGTTTGTCTTGCTGCTAGGCTGCTACTATACCAAGCTAAGTATTCTTTCGAATATTCTATTTCCCTGTCTCATTAGCAACTGTGAATATTGTTTGTAAAAGTGTAACTCGTTAATTTCTATATTTATTTTATTTATTTATTACTTTACAATTTATGTACACACAAAAAAATAGCATCAAGAACATATACACATGGAAACACTGTACAAAGGCACTGCTTATTTCTTAGCGAAATGTCTTCCAGCAGCCCCGTCACTAATATAAAAGTATTTAATATGGTAGTTAATTACTAATAACTCGATCTTTAGTTTTATTATGACTTGTTACTTTTGTTTGTATGTTTAATGGTTAATCATTTGTTATTTTATTTCTATATAATATGTACACCTTTGTAACTTTTATTTGCAAAAAGCAACCCCCGAGTTTCTCGCTAGCTCTTCTCGGGGAGGTCTGCATTCCGAGCTAGTGGTAGTGTAATTTTTAATTAAAATAATAATTAAATTTATATAGTCGTTTGTAATTACATTACCTAATAAACTTGATTAGACATTGAAACGTATTTAAATACCCTTAAGCCCCTTTTATACCTAACACATGCATGGCTTGAACCGATTGATCGTATTTTGGAGTAGGTATAGATAGCTAAGCGTACGTAGGTAGACATAGTCACTGGCTGTTTTTTCATCCACCCGGCTAAGAGACCAATTCCCTACTAGGCACACTGAGACCAATTAGTGAATTAGTAATTCAGTTTTACGTTAGTCGCTACAATCAATTGGCCTTTTTGGGAAATCAAAGATTATGTATGATTATAGCACACTATAACTCAGGTCTTAACGCCTAAAAATTCAAGTAAAGATATGAGTAACACATAAGGTCTAGTATTGAGATGTACTCAATACTTTAGTTGCGCGGCACCATAATTTGCCAAATGCTAGTTAAAAAAATATTGTTATCAAAGGAGGTCTTTAGTATTTGCCCAAATCATGTACCGAGGTACAAATTATATGAAACGAAAGATAATAATGTGTTGAAAATGACCCAATGGCTAAAATCTTTTAAAAACTCAATAGATTTTGCAAAAAAATAAGATAAAGAATGATAAGTGAATGCGAAACGTCGTGAAACGAAACGTGATTAGCTATGGACGTCAAGGTTTGACATTGACAATCAGTCATTGTTATGGTCGCTTGATAATATTTTCACTTATAATCTTCTTCTTATTATAGGTATTTAAAGAAGTTGAAGTCTAATTAAAAATCTGTAGTTTGTCATGTGTGTGTGTGACAACATCTATTGCGATCGCCTACAAATCACCAGTAATTGTGAATTTGATACGTCAATACAATACACATCCTAATGACTGACTTTTTTTCTTTTATTCATTTTGTAATTGTTTGCCAAAACAAACACAGATTATGTGACACTTATTAACAAGATTTATAACGCTTTGGAATATGGACTTGTTACGAGTTTTATTGTAATATTTGTTATAATTAAGTAAAAACCCTATTTTTATTATTTTAATAGTTGGAAAACCTTTACTAAACAGGTTTGGAGAATACACTACGCTAATACGCTTTATTTAATATTGATGTTGCCAGTAATCAAAATGTTTAAGTCATAATTTCAGGTGGTACAAATGGTTTAAAGAAATTATTTTATTTATTTCATGAATTTTCAGATTTTTTTTACATAGAAAAATGTAATAAAACCCGAGGTACGTGTTTTGGGCGTGGTTGTATAGAAGAAAAAATGGATCCTTTTAATTTATATTCGGCCGGAATCGGTTCAGGAGAAACTAGCATTGTCAACAAAAAGCAAAATTCGTATTTATTGTAATCTACACAAGTGCAAACATTTGCAGTTTATTATTGCACAGACAAGTCCATCCATGTATCTTTTTTTTTTGTGAAAATGCTAAATAGAACTATATTGCTACGTAAAATACTAACCCGTACATCGCTGATAGTAATTGTTATCACTGACTATGTTTCGAGTACAGACATGGAAAATTAAAAAATATATACGTTTAATGTGATACATAAGAGCTGAAGATTAAAGAGTATATTATAGACCATTTGACAAGGTGCTGCTTTTGTGATGGCTAGCCATTACTTGCACTCACTATTTTCGAGGTCCATTGGTCGATTTCAGCAGAATATTTCTAATCACTTTGGTTTATGGTCTGTGATAGTACTTCTGAGTACGCCTTACTAAATACATCTTGCTCAACTTTGTCGCCATAGCATCAAACAATCTGCATGGGATCCCGTAATTATTTGTCGCAGTAAGAGATAATGGCCTTATCGTCACTTACCCCCAAGTGAAACCAAGAACTTCACTGTTGTGGGTAAAAAAATACACATATAGCATCAGCTCAATTGCATCTCATTTATACAAAAAGGAAACAGCTTTTACATATACCATTTAATAAAATTAGATTAAACGCCATCATAATTATTCAATTTCATGTCAGGTGATGGTTTAACAGGATTCGAACTCAAGGTCGAAACAAAATAGACAACGGCAAGTTATCGTTTTGTTGTAAACTATACTTTTAGTTACTTTAAATTGGACTATGCAGATATTGCTTGATGTTTTCAGTTGCTAAAAAAATGGTTTGAATAATGTGTTTAATACAATTCGCAGCAAAACATCCTGATATCACTAACCGTGTAGTTTTCATCGCACAAGCGACTCGGCTACCATTTGTCTATTGTTTCTCTCATTGTCATCACTTTAACCCGTATACGTCCCACTGCTAGACCCGGGTCTCTTTTATAAGGAGGAATTGGCCTACTAGACCATGCTGGCCAGACGTAGGGATTTGTTTTAAGTTTTCCATCTCTTCGCAAAGGGAGCGGTGTCACAACATATGTATTCTAAATCCATGACTGCACCTACATCGATTTTCTATGTTAGGTTAAAAGGCACTGGATCAGACGTTAAATCGATAAGTTGACTATTAAAATACGGTTGATCGGTAATGAGCCCCACATGTGTAGGCGACAGCTCGCCGACGTTCCCGTGGAGTGTGTCGGCCGCGGCCAGCAGTATGCGGTGCAGCAGGGCAACGGCCGCCCGCCGCACCGCAGCGCGCTCGTCGCACACGCACATCGCGCAGGCGCCCATCAACCGGGTCACGTCGCTATCGCCGTTCAGCTCCTGGAAGAATAACTAATTACTGGATTTATTCATCAAACAGTCACCTCTGATAAATTAGTCCGTTTCCGAAAACTGATTTGTCAAAACATAAAAACCGACTTTAAAAAACGCTGAAAAGTTAAAATATAAAAAAATAGATAGACAACATCACGTTTCTATATTGAAGTAAAAAGTCATGTTCAATAAAAAAGTCACGGAACTTCTGTATTGAAATAACTAAACATAGAAGTGGCTGTATGCGTTTAAATCCGTTTGATTTTTTAACTTGAAAAACTAAAACCTACAAATGTAAACAACATGGCGAGATTAAATTTTTGATCTTATTATATTTTAGTGTTTTCACGGATTTTTGAGTAATGTTGTAGATTCAAAATCATAATTTTTTTTCGGTTAACAATATAAGATGGGTTTCTATCAACATTTAAGTATTTTTTGCGTTCCAAATGGAAATTAATTCTAACCCTAGGGTAAAAAAGGAATTCAGTACAATATTCAATCCCGTTTTTTAGAGGCTTTAAATGACTTACTTCATCAGGTGGCGCGAAAAACATTAGTTGGACAAAAGAAGTTCGGTCATCTGCGCAGATGCAATCGCAAAAGTATTTATTATGGGATTTTTCCGGTGAAATTAAAGCTGCTATTGTTTATTTATACTATGGTTGTTGTTGGGTCTTCTTAACTCAAACGAAGTGGGCGGCATGAAATCTTTACGGAAGCACTGCGTACCTAGACGGCGGCCATTTTTGTTAAATTTACGTGCCGCGACCACGGCGTGTATGTACCTTGACTGCTTGGACGACAGGCGCGCGATCGCTGGAGACGCAATCGGTGAGTATGGCGAGTGCGCGCGACCGCAGCGTACTGGAGACATCGTTCACGCGGTCGTAGACGGCGCGCAGCAGCTGAGGGTGCGACACCCTGTGCTGCTTCTCCCGCAGCGTACCGACTCTCTCCTCCTCCGTCATGTCGAGGTAATCCTGATTTGGACCATTCTTTCATTTAACATTTTGATTTCTCGTTTGTTGAACGAATTACAATAAAGCTTAAGATTTATTAACTGATTAAAGTCGGAATTGTTCTGGGATCACTGTTCATTTATCATCATACACTCGGTAAATCTTAGCATTTGCAACTAAGACGCGGCAGTTGGTGTGGCAGACCCCAGCTGAGCCACAAAAAAAACTGTGGGAAATAGATTGTTTGGGTATGCTGCTATAATGTCCATTGTTTGTCGGAGTTTGTCGGCAAGTTTCAGAGTTTGTCTCTTGCGCGTTTCAGAGATATTACCCCAGCTGAGCCACACGGATCTCGAAAACGGACAGACATAGCGAAAATCTGTTTGCTGATATAGATAGGCGATAGTTTGTCGGACAAGATTCAGTGTTCATCGAACTCGCGTTTGAGGGGGCTGTGTGGCTCAGCTGAAGTAATGTTACCCCAACTGAGCCACACGCATCTTGAAAACTAAACGACTTAGCGAAAATCTGTTTGCTGATTTAGATAGGCGGCAGTATGTCAGAATTTATCGGACAAGTTTCAGAGTTTGTCGATCTACCGTTTTAGAGCTCACCTGCAGCAAAGGTGCTGCAACTTAGCCAGCTGGATCTCGAAAACAAAGCGACGTAGAGAAAATCTGTTTGCTGAAATAGTGAAGCAGTAGTTTGTGGGAGTTTGTCGAACAAGTTCTAGAGTTTGTCGCTAGCACATTTCGGAGATATGAGTGGTTCAGCTCAAAAAACGTTCACCATCTGAGCAACCTGAATCTCGAAAACGAAATGACGTAGCGGAAATCTGTTTACTGATATAGATAGGTGGTAGTTTCTCGATACGTCATTCAAAGATTCAGAGTTTGTTACTTTTTCATCATTGAATTCGATTGGCTATTTAACATTAACTTCTTAGTGTAAAAAAGCTTCATCATCACAGCCCATATACGTCCCCACCGAGGGGCTCGAGCCTACCCTATATTAGGGTGATTAGGCCTTAGTCAACCACGCTGGCCCAGTGCGGATTGGTCGACTTCACATACATCATTGAATTTCTTCGCAGATGTATGCAGGTTGCCTCACGATGTTTTCCTTCACCGTAGGAGCGTCAGACAAATGTACATATGAAATTCGAAACGAAAAAAGCTTACACAAAATATAAAAAATAACGAAACCTCGGGCGTTAGGGACTCTTAGCACCTGGACTATTTACCCAAATAAAAAGATTCTTTCATTCTCTGGATTGGGGCGTCGACAAAATCTGAATCTTGAATGAAGTATCGACCAACTACCACCTATCAGTAGGTAATCAGTAAACAGATTTTCGCTACGTCGTCGTTTCGTTTTCGAGATCCAGGTAGCTCAGATGGGGTGGACAGCTGAACCATACATTTCTCTGAAATGTGCTAGCGACAAATTGTTCGACAAACTCCGACAAACTATTGCTTCACTATTCCAGCAAACAAATTTTCTCTACGTCGCATTGCTTTAGAGATCCAGCTGGCTAAGTTGCAGCAACTTTGCTGCAGGTGAGCTCTGAAATGGTGGATCGACAAAGTCTAAAACTTGTCCGACAAACTCAAACTGCCGCCTATCTACATATCAGCAAATAGATTTTCGCTCTATATTTTATTTTAATCGGCTATATTTTGATATTTTATTTTAAAATATGAAATTAATTAATCTTAACTAATTATAATACCCTAATGAAATAAAAAATGCCATAAATTAAATTATATTCATATTTAGTTATTACACAAAAATAAAAACATATTATTTACTTCAATATTGAACAAAACAGAACATATGAAATAAGGAACAGTTGTAAATAGGCAATAATTTAATAAATATTAATTATTATTAACCTTTGTATTGATATAATGTAATTTTTAATTTAATTTGTGTAAGAAATTTTAATTTTGATTTAATGTGTAATTTTGAATTTATGATAGATTATTTTTTAATTTTAATGGAATAACGTTTTTAATGTATAAATTTAGTGTATGATGTAATGTAGTTAATTTTATGTACTTAAAATGAATTTTAAATGTATTTTGCGATGCCCTTATCAGGGTCATGTAAGTACTAGATCTTTATAATTTAGTCATAACACCTATGTATGTACTGTACATGATGGCAAATAAATAAATAAACTCAAGAATCTTACTTCTTCGAATAATAATCACTTGTTTTCTACTCTGATCCGTTATTTCGACTTATACAGGGTGTCCCAAAAACAATGGATAAACTTGTAACTATAGATGGACTTCATCATGGCCATGAGATTAAAAAATACAGAGTACCTAGGCTCATTATACCTTTACACTAACACAGAAGCTTAGAGTAATTAATATGACAAAAACATTTATTTGAAGTTTTTATACTATTTGCGATTCAAGTAGTCATGAAATTAAAAATATTTAGAATGCCTAGGCTTATGATACCTTTTTGGAATCTAGAACAGCTAAGCAAGTTTTTAAGATGATGGGCACGATAAGTATACTAAATAAAAAAGGAACTTTACATACAACAGGAACATATCACTTTGAAAATCAGTCAGATGCAGCCTTGACACATAATAATATCAATGTCATACGCGACAAAAAAAAACCTTTTTTGCATTTATTGCACCACACATTTCCCTTTGCACGACCTTATTTCAGAAGGACAATATGTACAATTAGTACATTTCTTGGATACAGGCTCTTCAACGTTATCTCCTAAAGTATGAGGTGAGCAGCGGCATCTTTCGGCAATATACTGGATATTTTCCGCAACATCTCTTTAGTATAGGAGTTTCTAGTCTGTTAGCCATAAAAGACGATGTTATTGCCAAGCTAAGGTTCTTCAAGAAGACTTAGAACCTCTGCTACTGACATGATAGCTGTATATGATATAAGCATTAACGCATGCAATATTTATCAGAAAAAAGCCATAGGCCATCTAATTGTCTCCCTAAGAGGTACTCTCAATAAGAGCACACATTTGATTAATTGTATCCGCCCTTTGTCTGATTATGATACATAATCATTTCAGGTTTGCCAATAGTTTCATTGACAACGGAGTCTTCATTTCAAGGTAACAAGTAAACCATTTTAGTTGGCTTTGGCTTATAGGAGATAAGTGAAAGGGGTTGGTCAAAACAAATACGGTCATCATACCTTCATCTCCAATATTTTGACCCATTATGATTTTCAGTCAGGGTATGTACAAATATGACATTAAAATATAAAAAACAATAAAATAATAACACTTGGAAACAACACGAAAATAATTTATTTAATAATAATGAAAGTCACGTAAAAGATAATCATGCGTCATTTAAAGTCATTTTGAGTCACGAAGACGTTATATTTCAAAATAACGACTCCGTGACTTACTAATACTTTCCGCAGCAACGGGTGTGCCACACGAAAGATCGGTGCGATGTCCAAAATCAATAGCGGCGAATTCGCGCTATTTAGAGCGAGAGGGCAAAATTTCGAAATTGCATGCGTCAATTTTACGCAGACTATCTTTCTAGGGTTAAACGCGAACCCGATGAATACTGAAACTGCCCTGCGAGCATGGACTTGTCGATCGACATATATCGATGGACAAAAGCATCTGTCCTTTTCACTCCTTAGGAATATCTGTCAAATTTATCGATTTTTGTCGAGTATGTCTATCTTAGCTGTCAAATGTTGTTTATCGAGAGTTCCACGCTCGCAGGGCTGTTCGACAAACTTCGACAAACTGCCGCGTATCTATATCTATCAGCAATCAGATTTTTGCTATGTCTTTTCTTTATCGAAACGCGCAAGCGACAAACTCTGAAACTTGCCGACAAACTAAGGACATTATAGCGGCATACTCGAACAATCTATTTTCCACTGTTTTTTTGTGGCTCAGTTGGGGTCAGCCACACCGGTAAATGTTAAAAATATTTGTTAACGCCGTTGAACGACGTTGTTGTTTAAATAATTTACCCAAATAAATACACGCACCCTCACATGCACACGCACACAACAAAACTTCCCGCCATAAATATATCCTTCCCCCACACTTCCTTTTGCTACGCAAACGCACCGCATAAAAAAATTGAATTGAATTGAATTGAATTGAAGAGTGAGTGTTGCTGCTTACGGTACGGTGCTCTCCTTCCTATTTTTTTTACCGCTCCCACACACATTATTTTTCAGGTTTCGTGTATACAAAAAACAACGTTCCTTAAATATGTATTAAGATTCTTAATACATATTAAGTTCCTTAAAACATAATTAAGGTTTTTCAATTGTTTCCTTGACATGTGCTGTAAGACATTGCTTCTTACCAAATTTTATGATTGTGATCAAAGGGTCAGCGATACTATTAAGTACCTATAGGTTTTGATTCCCTTGTAAAAATGCAAAACATGCAACATAAACGGGTTTGATCGCTTTACTTACAAGTTCATAGCTGAAAGAGATTATACCTGAGTTTTTGATATAAATTTCAGTTTGATTTCCCTACGCGTTCCTAAGAAAAGGGTTCTTGATAGACAGACAGACTGACAGACGGACAATGAAGTGAGGATCACTTTTAATAATAGGGTTCCGTTTTTTTTACTTTTGAGGCACGGAACCCTAAAAGATAATAAAAACACACACATACATTATTTACTGGCGGTGTTACGGATCCCTGAATGCTTTCATCGCTTGTGACGTTCACAGCAGATAGTAGTTCAGCTGATGGACTTGCATTTTCTTGAACATGTATTTCTGCACTTCCTCTATCTTCCTGACCTAAAATCGTTGTGTTAAAAGTTTATGGTTGTAACAAACGGGCCGGATTTTATATACAACATAGCTGGTAAGCAAACGTAATAAGCGTAAATTTTAAGTATTACTATAACTTATAAAAGCTTGGGACTAAAGAGATCACTTGCGCTTTGACAAGACCACACACTGTATTGACAGCATCCTCCAGAAGAGCTCTGACAATCTTATTCACGCACAGTATTAATAATATTCCCAGAATATAAGCCTTGCGAAGCCTTTAATCTCGTCTTAATTACTGACAAGATGTAATCCATGTAACAGCAATCAATCTGATAGACACATCCCCTCACCAGCAGGCATAGCATGGGCTGCCAAGACTGGACTCGAGTCACGCATTATCTCACAATGTCAGTGACAAAATCTCTATGTCTTAAAGAGTAGCACGGTGGCGCGTATTTAGTGTGACTGACGTGATAAAAAATTTTTGACGCTCGTCAAGGAACACGTGTGACTGAGTTTTATTACAAACTAGCTGTACTCGGCATGCGTCGCAATGCCACGTAAATACCTTTTTTTTGCGAGGAACCCTCACGGGTGTCCCCATAACACCCTACCAAAGTTTCATTACAATCTGATGAATCGTTTCGGAACGCATAGAGGACAAACAAACATAGTAATACATTGATTTTTATTTATATAGATTACTTGCTCTCCGACTGCTGTTACATCTTTCAAAATATTAAAGCCCTGCTACAACCACAGCAGTCGGAGCACAGGCACGTCAAGAAATTTGTGATAAAACTCAGTCTTCGTTTTTTGTTTATTGCCTGACGATGATGAATCGAAACCGGTCGCAATAATTTAAATATAATAAAGATTCAAGTGTAACTAGTGAAATTAGTGTTTTAATCATTAATAACAAGACATATCATGCTTGTTTTTATAGTTATTCGAAAACCGATTTTTTTCTTTCTGTTTATGATATGAATGAGCTTCTATTAAAGCAATATTTTTTTTCATTCATCTAGCCTATTGCATAGCTTCTGTCGCTTACGCGCTGTGACCGAACTAAAACGTTACGTTTTACACGATGACGAATCGATTTTTGGAAAACTGTACATAATAAAAATTATTTAATATTTTCTGCATTTTTCTAGATAATATAAATGCACGTCTATTGGTAAAACTATTATGTCATTTATTATTTTACTTTCTGATTCACAGCAGCAGGCGTAGCACGGGCTGCCAAGAAATCTGTGATAAGACTCAGTGACACATATCCCTTGAGGAGCGTCAAGAAATTTTATCATGTCAGTCACACTAAGGCTGCGTTCCGAAAATCAATAAGAGTCACTATTAGCACGCTCAAACGTGTCCCGAAATGTTGTGAGCGCGCTAATGTTAGCCGGCATGAAGAGCCACTTGACGTCATCGTTAACGTCATATAGAACTTACGGCGCTCATGCTCTGGAGTGAAATCACTTTATGCGAACTGTCAGTTTGACGTTCGATAATTGTGTTTTCGGTTCAAAATGAATGTACCTCTTTATCCGGACCGAAATCGTAAGCATGCTGATGGCATTTTCAGTGTTCTCTTTAATTTGGACAAGGCGATTATAATCGTTAGTACTGTGAGTGCTGTTATCGGACCGCAGCCTCAATACGCGCCGCCATGCTACTCTTTAAGACATAGATATTATGTCACTGAAATTGTGAGATAATGCGTGACTCAAGTCCCGTCTTGGCAGCCCGTGCTACGCCTGCTGTTTTAAAATATTGAACAGGGTGATCTTTGGATTTTTTCTATCGAGTGAAATATTATTTATCATGTTTCTGTCTTTAAGAATGTTTAGATAAAATTTTCAACAATATCATATATGAATTTGAGAACTATACTTTTTATATTTGTGGCGGTATATATTTGTGGTGTTGTTTTATATTTGTTTTGTGTTTGTGGTGTTGTTCAACAATATCATATATGAATTTGAGAACTATACGTTTTATATTTGTGGCGGTACAGTAAGTCGACATTGTTCGAAAAGAAGAAAAGTAGCGCCTTGATTAATACAGCGGACATAAAAAGACCGCATCGCAGAATCATAATTCAAATCATATTATGAATGGAGTGCAATTCTTCATAAGCAAATTCTATTTGACTGCTTTGTATGAATATTAGTAAAATGGTCCCAATTGACACTTTTGCAATGCCTTTTTGTGGACCATTTTACGAATATTGCATGGTATTATGTGTTCCGTGAGACATCCGAAGTCCAGTACGAGAGTACATCGATTTCTTCTCCGTTGCTTCGCTAGATGTCGCTGTTTCCGTCACGTGCAAGGCCGTTTTCGTGTCATAGCCTACCTATCTGTCAAATAATTTAAACCGAGAACAAGCCGCCATGTTTTCTCATTGTTGCGTCGTTTTTCGAACCGTTCGCATTTCCGCTGTCGCAATAATGGTTTTTTTTTTATATATGTATTTTCGAGAATAAAGTAGAAAGTTCAGTTACAGTTTTAACTCAAAGTTGTTTATGTAAAATTTTAGTGTTTCCTTTACGTTTCTGTATTCGTAAACTTCACCATGTGTGATAAGGACGAGTTATCAGGAAATTCAACGTTGACGAAATCAAAAAGTTCGAGTTCATCTTCCGTGGGACGAACTTCATCGGACTCATCATAAGAATTCGACCCTCCGTGTAAAAAGCGGAAGAAGTGTCACAATTACGCGGATATAGGATCTGATTTGGAAAAGTGGTTTGATTTATTGTCTCAACAACTGGTGAGTCATGTTAACAATTTTTTACTTTCAAATTACAATAATGTTGCATCAATGTCTTCTTCATCACCAGCAACGGCACCAAATCAGATTAATTTAAATAATACGCTTAATAATTCAGTTATACAAAATGAGCACACCTTCTCACTATCCTGATATGCTTACTTCTTTTGATAATAAGAATATTCATGCCATTCTTATATCAGAAACCTTCCTAAATCCCCGGCTACCTTCAACTTCATATTCTCTTCCTGGTTTTAATTTGATTCGCAACGATCGCGTAAGTTCTTCGCATGGAGGGGTGGCAATTTATCTTCGTGCAAATATTTCTTATTCAATTCTCAGTCACTCCCCTCAGCCACCTCTTCCCAATACCGCCGAACATCTATTTCTTGATATTTCTCTATCTCATTCTCGAATTCTACAGGGCGTGTATTACAGTCCATCCTTGAGAGTAGACTACTTTGCTTCTTTTGAGCAACTCATTGAGACTTTTACTCCTGCTTTTACGCATACTATTCTCATGGGTGACTTTAATACCTGTCTAGTTAGAAATGATTCCCGATCCCAAAAATTACTCTCGTTGGTGAGATCCTTTAATCTTCATATTCTTCCGTTACAGGAAACACATCATTTTCCCAATTGTACCCCATCTCTCCTAGACCTTATGATAGTCTCGTCTCTCGATATGGTAAGTAAACATGGTCAATTTTCCGCAGACGCCTTTTCTTACCACGACCTGGTTTTCCTCTCATATCGTATTCGCCCTCCAAAACTGAAACCGCGCATTTTACTTCGACGCAGTTTTGGCAAGATGAACCTCGCGAGGCTGCGAGAGGATGCCACTAACATGGATTGGTCGGATGTATTCACCTGTGACTCTGTTGACGAACAAGTGCAGCTTTTCAACGCAAAATTAACCGAGTTATATGATGTTCATGCCCCTTTAAGGCCTGTTAAAATAAAACATCTCCCAGCTCCTTGGCTTACTGACGATATCAGAAAACTTATGGCTAAAAGGAACAAAGCGAAAAATAAGTACAAACTGGATCCTTCAAATGCGAATCAAGTGAAATATAATGCAGTGAGAAATCGTTGCAATACAGTGATTAGAGACGCCCAAAGACGCCACATTCATAAGTCAGTAGAAAATGAAGATCCAGCAAAAGTCTGGAAGTTCCTTAAATCTCTTGGTATTGGCAAATCTCAAGTACATAATAACGACTTCAAGTTAGATATTAATGTTCTTTATTCACACTTCACTTCAACGGCACCTTTCAACGGTGCTCGTAAATCTGAGACTTTAAACAATCTTTCTTCTTTGCCTGTACCCGATTATCCTCATTTCTTTATAGAGCAATTTACGGATAGTGATGTTAAGAGAACTGTCCTTTCTATATCCTCTGGTGCTATTGGTAACGACAGCATTAGTCGTAATATGATCCTTCCTATATTAGATATCCTTATCCCAATCATCTCATATATCCTTAATACTTCTATCGCCTCTGGTAAATTTCCCTGTGCATGGAAGGATGCTTTTGTAATTCCACTTCCTAAAAAAGTCAATCCCGGCTCCTTCACCGATTTTCGTCCAATATCAATTCTGCCTTTCCTTTCCAAAGTCCTTGAAAAATTAGTTCACCGTCAGCTCCTTAAGTTCCTCAATGTTAATAACTTACTAAATCCAATGCAATCCGGTTTCCGAATGGGTCATAGTACGACTACTGCCTTAACCAAAATCACGCACGATATTCGCCAGGGTATGGAAAATCATCAACTCACAGTTTTGACGCTCTTAGACTTTAGTAATGCCTTTAATTCCGTGGATTTTGATATACTTATTGGTGTCCTACGTTCTCTTGGCATATCTCCTACCGTAGTTGACTGGTTTCGTAGTTACCTGCTAGGGCGCCGGCAACGTATACGCATTGAGGATTCCTTCTCCGACTGGTGCAATATCAATGCGGGTGTCCCTCAGGGTGGCGTATTGTCTCCACTTCTTTTCTCTATATTTATTAATTCCATTACACATTCACTTTCGTGTCTCTATCACTTGTATGCTGATGATTTGCAGATCTACACGCAAGCAACATTATCAAATCTCTCACATGCTATCGCCGAAACTAACAGCGATCTTAAGTTGATCGACAACTGGAGCAAATCATATGGACTTATCATTAATCCTACAAAATCTCAAACAATTATTATTGGCAGTCCGTATTTTGTTTCAAGGACTGATTATAGTTTGTTGCCAGCGGTAGTATTTGGCGGTACTATTGTTCCTTTTAGCAAATGCGTAAAAAATTTAGGTTTAGTATTTGATCAGTGCTTATCTTGGCGACCGCAAGTTGAAGCTGTTCGCAAGAAGCTCTTCGCTGCTTATGGTTCACTCAACAGGTTTCGTAACTTTCTTCCGATTAGTACTAAAATAGATTTAGCACAATCACTCCTACTTTCACTGCTCGATTATGCTGATTATGCCTGGGTGGATCTGTCTGAGGAGCTTCTCGACAAGCTGGAGCGTCTACAAAATGTGGCCATTAGATTTGTTTTTAATTTGCGAAAATTTGACCATGTTTCTTACTATCGCTCTCAACTCAAATGGCTCCGAATTCGACAACGTAGAGACTTACATGTCTTATCCCTGCTTTACAATATTCTGTTCCATTTAATATCTCCACCTTATCTTAAGTCTCATTTCTCTTTTCGGTCCGCTTCGTCGAGTCGTAATTTGCGATCCAATTACATTTTATCCCTTGATATTCCGCCTCGCTCGACTCATTTTCTGACGTACTCGTTTCCTTCTCAAGCCGTCCGGCTATGGAACTCTCTTCCTGAGAGCATTAAGAGAGCGCGTACGCTAGATTCTTTCAAATCCCTAGTTCGTAGTCACTTCCTATCCACAAATCCTTAACCACTATACTGTGGTTTATATCCCTTCCCTATCACACAAGCAATTTTTATTCCTATTTCTTCCCCCTTCCCCTTGATTGTCCTTTTTCCTATTTCCCTATCTTAAGGTTGCCTGGAAGAGATTGCTTTTTAGCAATAAGGCCGCCTATTTGTACATATTTTTTTTTACATTTGTATCCCATTGTCATGAATATTTGTACAATAAAGGGTTTATTATTATTATTATTATTATTACCTTTTTACGACCACCGTCAGAATCATTATCTAAGATTGGTGACATAGCTGAGCTAAATGTTTCGGTTAAGGAGCCTGCTATGAATAAAGCCGTACCTGAGCGCTTAGCTAAAATTAATTCGATTCAAAGATTTCATTCTCCGGATTGGAATTCTGTACGTTATACAGAAGTTCAAAAGAAATATACAGCTACCCCCGCATTTCTGGAATTAAAAGTAAACGTAAGACGATTTGACGACGTATATTTAACGTATATTTTATAATATAACCAATTAGATGGTTTCAAGTTGAGCGTTCTTTTGCTGCTTTATCTAATGCGTTCTTAGCTCAATATGAAACAGTCAATAAAGCTTTGCAAGAACTAATAGACTGGTCGG
Source organism: Schoenobius gigantellus (assembly GCA_963935595.1). Classification (NCBI taxonomy): domain Eukaryota; kingdom Metazoa; phylum Arthropoda; class Insecta; order Lepidoptera; family Crambidae; genus Schoenobius; species Schoenobius gigantellus. The sequence goes on along the minus strand of OZ012541.1, from coordinate 37,435,799 downwards.
CTTCTCCCAATTTAACTTTAACACCTTCAACTCTTTACGATAAATTGACGACGTTGTTTGGTAATGAATCGAAATATAGAAATGTTTCTGATGATATTCTTCAAATAATTTGTGGGAACGAGCCGAACCTTGGGAGTTGCGGAGAGGTTTGCTTTTGAAAACCCTAACAGATTTTACGCGTAAAGATCTTAAAAATATACCTCCTTCATCTGAATATATGTTTAATACTGAACAATTATCATCCTACATAAATAAAATAGGTGGAATCGATAAATTAAAAATTAACAATAGTTCTGATAACACCCATTCTCAGCCTAGATCGCCTCAACCGTCGACATCCTTTCAAAGTAAGCCCTTTCGAAAAGCTTCAGCCAAATTTAGGCAAAGTGACAAAACATCAAGAACCACTCATAGAAAAGGTAGTGATGACGTCACAAGGAAAAGAAAGATCGGAGGAAAAGACAAAAACTATAGGTTTAAAAATAACAAACAGAAGTGACTCGAGGCCTTTTTCGGGGGGATGTCTGAAGCTTCATCGTCTCAACTGGGCTCGGTTAAACCCTCCGAAGTCAGTTTTGAAATTGATAACAGGAGCTCGGATTCCGTTCCACGACAGACCACCTTTAATTTTGCCAACACCTTATGTGATGTCCAAATACCAAACACCGCAATCTCTAAATATTTCAACAGAAATACAACGGATGATTCATTTTCGAATATTAGAACCAGCTCCTATGACACCTTCATTCATTTCGACGATGTTCCTAGCATTAAAATCAAACGGCAGAAATCGAGTGATTTTAAATCTAATAACCTTAAACCAGTTTATGCAACCGAAAACTTTTCGTCTTTTCAATCACCACCGTATGCACGAATTCCTTCAACCTTTCGATTGGATGGTGAAATTGGACTTGAATCAAGCGTATTTTCATTTACCAATTTGCCCAGAGCACCGACGATACCTTCGCATCAGCTTCAATGGCCAATTGCTAAAAATGACGTGTCTTCCGTTTGGGCTGGCATCCGCGCCTCGGATGTTCTCACTCGTGACAAATTGGACAGCAGAGGTACTAAGAAAAATGGGTATGCGAGTCATAGTTTATTTGGACGACTATCTGATAGCTCACCAAAACAAGGCTGTTTTAGCGAGTCAAATAGATTTGGCCATAGAATTCTTAAAGGATCTCGGCTGGTCAATCAACACAGAGAAATCTATCGTCAAACCAACTCGTGTGATCGACTTTCTGCGTATAAGTTGGGATACTCAGCTAAACACCAAATCCCTTCCGCCAGAGAAAGTTCAAAAAATTCGCCAAACCCTGATATCTCGGCTTGCTATACGAAAGTGGTCCCTCAAGCAGGCCCAGCGCCTCTTAGGGTCTTTAAACTTTGCAACCTTCGTCACCCACCGGGGAAGGTTACATTGCAGGACCTTCCAAAGATACAGCAACAAATTACGCTTGACCCCAAAAGTCTTAATCCCATTTACAAACGAAGTTCGCGCAGAATTGGAATGGTGGTTGAAAAATCTGCACTTAAAGACTCCAATAGACCCAATCAAAAGGCGAACAAATTATATCATGACAGATGCATCCGACGTTCGATGGGGCGCTCTAGTAAACAACATGAATGTAACAGGGCATTGGAAACCACATCAAAGGTCCTGGCATTGCAATCTGAAAGAGATGTATGCAGTGATCGCAGCAATCTCGAAGCATGCACCAGCACTAAAAAACTCGAGGATTGTACTACAAAGCGACAACAAGTCTGTAGTATCCTACATAAAAAACGAGGGTGGCACAAAGTCGAGCAAGCTGTTAAAAATGACAAAGGATCTTCTTGCTTTGACAGACAGTCTGAATGCTACACTTCTCCCGCATCACATCCCGGGAAGGTACAATACGGAGGTCGACCATCTTTCAAGCAATCAGACCGTCTCAGAATGGTGCCTACAAAAAGAAGCAATCTCAAAAATTTTCAGAAAACGGGGAACACCAGTGGTGGACTTATTCGCGTCACAGACTGCTCACGTCGTACCAAATTATGCTACGCTAAACTTATTAGACTCGAACGCATTATTTCACGACGCCTTCAGCAAGAATTGGAATTTCGATCTGGCCTGGGTATTCCCACCGCCGAACATGCTACCTCGAGTACTCAATCATCTGAACAAGTGCAGCGGTCAATCCATAATAATAGCACCCAAGTGGACGAAATCCTTTTGGCGAACCGATTTGAAGAGTCGATCTCTAACTCGGCCACTGAAAATAAAGAACTTGGAAATCAATACTCGACTCGAAAACAGGACGACATCCGCCAGGTGTCAACAAGATTCAGCTGGAAGCTTGGTTAATTTTGGGTGGGACAAAATAACAGAAGATTGGTCCGCTGGAGAAAAGCAACTATTAATGTCATGTTGGAGAAAATCTACTATAAAGACTTACACTCCAATTTGGAATAAGTGGTTGGTTTGGTGTAGGAATAAAAATATTGACCCTAGCCTTCCTAGCGCCCAAGATGTTGCTAGATTTCTAGCTTATTTACATTGAAATGAGGGTTTAGCTTATCGCACAATTCTTGTCCATAAGTCGGTGATTGCCTCAGTTTGTGAAACTATTTCTAATGTCAAAAACTCGTCTAGTCATATTGTGAAACATATTTTAAAATCCATAGCGCTAGCGAAGCCGATACCGGTAAAGGCCCCAATATGGGATGCTAGAATAATTATAAAATATTTAGACTCAAAACCCTAGTTTAAACAGTATTTATGATATTTCAAGACGAGTTGCAGCTCTTCTTTTGCTTATATCAGGAGGACGAGTCCACGATCTTACTTTGTTACATTGCGATGATACTCATTTTAAAGACAATCGTAGTTCAATTACGTTAATTCCCACTTTTGGCTCAAAGACTGATACCGCAAATTTCAAACAATCAAACTGGACTCTTCTGTCTTGCCCAGATAAACATTTAGACCCCGTACGTTGGCTTAGAATTCTTAAAAATAAAACAAGTGAGGTAAGAGGGTCCATTACAAATTTGTTTATAACAACGCGAGGTCCTCCTAAACCAGCCAAACTGCCATAATTGCAAATTGGTTAAAGCGCCTTCTCTCTGAGGCGGGAGTAGAAGCATCAGCAGGTAGTTTTCGGTCAGCAGTGGCGTCTCTAAATTATAAAATTAACGATATTTTGATTAAAGCTAATTGGAAACATGAGCAAACTTTTAAAAAATATTATAATCGAGAAATTAATTGTAACCAATCTGGTTTAAATAAAAAAAAAACCCTATCTAAATTATTTTCCACTGAGTAATTATGGTAAAATTTGATATTATGATTCTGCGATGCGGCCTTTTTAGGTCCGCAGTACGTAGAGGAGTGCGGGCGACGTATGAGCTGCGAAAGGAGGTTACACTCCGCCGGCATAGTGCACAACACCGAGGCTCATAGGTATAATCGCATCTCGTGAATGAGATCGATCTTAAGATGCTATTTTTGACAGATGTTCCATACATTAATGCTCAAAACTGCACCTTTAGATATCCAACTCAACTTTGAGCAGCATTTATTAATACGAGACTGAGACATAATAATAATAATAAAAACTTTATTTTGCTCTCCACAATCTTTGGAAACAGTATAAATAATAAATTAACCTTATTCTAAAAGTAGGTAGGTACATGTATAAGATTGTAAGAGACCAGTGGCTGAACAATGCGACAAGGCTGTATCTCAGGAGAGCCCTGGCTCTCCCCACACGAAGTGGATCTCAAATTATAATAATGTATTATTAAAATACACCTTATACAGGGTGTAACTGAACACCCCAATAACATTTAAGGGTATGTATCCATCAGAAGTAGCGATTCTGTAGGAAAAATATTAGGGCTAACAAACCAACTTTTTTTCCCATACAAACTAAATAAATTATTTTTTGGTATTAAGTGCCGACACCCCTACGTAAGCGTACCAGGAATACTACGCTCAAGTCATACAAACTAAATAAATTATTTTTTGGTATTAAGTGCCGAAAGCCCTACGTAAGCGTACGAGGAATACTACGCTCACATCTGTCACGTGTCATTTTGTGTTTAAATTCCTTTTGTGTTAAGAGCTGATTATGGTTGTCACTTTTTTGCTTTCAGTTTAAAATTAAATAACTCTGAAAGTATTGGGGTTCTAGGTCTCAGACAAGCACCCAAGGTCCATTTAGTATCTAACTTATATACCCCTTAAATATTATTGGGGTGTTCAGTTACACCCGGTATATGAATAATATATGAAGAGTGAGATGAAAAACTATAAACTTATTACAAATAATAATGCTTATAGGCGACGTAACTCACATGCAACAAAAAATATTGCAGTGCATTTTTCGCGCACGCACACCGCAACCGCACACGCACACACAGACACACTCAGAACACTTCTGATTTTAAATTATATACAGGATAATTTTTAAACCATCAACAACCTCCCAGGGGCTGATTCTAGTGCTCAGATGCAACAACTTTTAGTATGGGACCAACATCGAAATCCCAAAAAAAATAACCACTTCTCCATACAAACTAGGTTAGCTGATCGAGACTTTGGTATGGGAAAGTGGATTTTTTTTTGCGATTTCGATCTGGTTGTTGCATCTGAGCACTAGAATCAGCCCCTGGAAGGTTGTTGATGGTTTTAAAATTACCCTGTATACAACTGAGACAAACTTGAACTTGAAAACGAAGTGTGTTTGTATCTGAGTGTGAGTATAAGCGTCAGCATAAAAATTTAATTGTACATTTTAGTGTGAGAATGTGTATTAGATTAGATGTATGTGTGGATGTTAATGTGTAGTAATAGTTATGTATGTCAGTATTAGTGTGTACATGCATGGATTGAGCAACATATGCATGCAGGGACCGCAGGCGGAATGTAATCTTCCTCCGCACCTCATACTTCATAATTTACCTCATAATTTACTGGAGGGAGACTCTGTACCAGGATCGTCTGCTTAGGTACCTCCGTCTTACCTATTTCTGCCGCAAAGCAGCAGTGCTTGCATTGCTGTGTTCCGGTTTGAAGGGTAAGATATGGCAGTGAAATTACTGGGTACTGTGACTTTACATCTTGTGTCACAAGTTGGCAACGTACACTGTGGTTCTTGTGGGGGTTGCAGTTTTGCTGCGAATCTCACAAGAGCCACATGTATTATAGGTAACTGTTACCACTTACCATCAGGTGGGCAGTTTGCTTGTTTGCCAACTTTCTGCAATAAAAAAAAAAATACGTCACCCGCACGCCCGAGCTGTCGCGTACTGTATTTCATGTTATTTCAAGGGTGAACTTTTCTTGCCCTAGGTCGTCCCTTTTTGTCTTATTATATCTATAAATACGATAAAAATGTACGTACCTTGGTCATTTACTTGTTCACTGGCCTCAGAACTCACTGAATTCTCCTCTTCAGGTTCGTTATTTAGCAATTTGGCAATAAGCTCCTGTAACAATAATAATATTAACGGTGCAAAAATATTACTGATACTATTATAAAGCCCACGTTCGCACCCACAGTGTAATGTACTCTTTCGTTGTTAAGAAATCCAAGTTAGCATAGGTATCCCCGTTTCCTGTTTGTAGTGTGTAAAAATTTTTTTTTTTAAATAAAGTTGTGTATCCCTTCAGACTTTTATACTAGGTACTGGAGACTATTAAAAATAAACCTGACACATTTACCAACTTTAATAAAGATAAAACTTTGTTTCGTCTAAAATTACTTTACCGTTTTGTAAATAATTTTGTTATACCAGAGCGATATGACGATGTGAAACTTTTGCTGTAGTGGATAATTTGAGGAGCCAATTGACGAGGACACGGTGAGACCTGTGAGGCAGGCAACTCATCAAACCGATAATCAGAGAAACGCGAGCACTGCGCACTTCAGCCCGTTCCTGGGAAAAATAAAAAACAAATTATAAATTTTTCTTTATTTAATACCGGGTACAAATGGATAACATGCATAATAACATCGATGTAATGCGGTTATCGTATACTAGATGTGACGATACCCTCAGGTGTGGCCCTAACGAGTATATAATAAATCTAACTATTAGTTTTGTAAGTAGTTTCGTATAAATTTTATTTCAAAACGGCAGTTCTAAGTTGGCAACCAAAGTTAGCGAAAAGGAGGCCGGATCGTAACATTCAACTTACCAATCCATCTGATGTGTAACAAAGATGTTGCAGGAGAATAATATAACTTTGTAACGCTGCCTTTCCAAACGTACCAAGAAGGAATCCAATATAAGAAACATAAAATGCTCTAATGACATTCTGAAACATAAATTTTATCATACTTTAACTAATGTAATAAAAAGATGTTGCGTTGTAACGTAAGAGCTAGGTTAAACGCTTAATATTTTATCAGTGGAGTCTGTCAGTCAATGTAAGTTTTAGAACTAACAAAAGACTAAAACCAATGATGTATGATTTGATCCAATCCAAGCTTGCCCAGTTACCGTTTCAGCACATAGGCTCACTCAGTCTTCCTCTAGTTTCATGAATCACAATGTATTGACGGAAATAACTTAATTTATAAAAATATTAAATTTTTCATCAGTCTGTACTATCAATAGGTATATCAACCTGTCATTGATGAGACGAGAATTCTCTCCCTCATTTTGGCTACTGATGGACTAAAGTCTAAACTGATGAAATTCTGAGCGTACATAGCCATGTTCTAATATAGATGCCGTAAATTTTTATGAACTAAAAATAATGTTACAGCTTCAGATCAGACAGCAGAGGGCTCGTGCCTGATTTTGCTTTGCTGTTACTGTTTTGCTGTTACTGTTAGTCAGTCACCGTCCTACCAAACAAAACAAGTAACACAACCAGAGTGTGTATTTGTATTTGCATACTACATACGAGGGGCGGCTGATAAGTTCGCGACCTAAGGTACTTAACGAAAAGGTACCATCTCGTTACTGATAGCACAACTTGCGGCACTAATTGATAGTATAAATAACACCCATTTGTTGAATTTGGTTCATAAACACTTAAAACCTGGAACAAGCAACAATACCATGTCGACCGAAACTGAAAATTCTCGCAATTTTGAGCACCGCGCAGTGATTAAATTCCTTGTAAAAAAAGGAAACTCGCCGAAAGACATTTTTTAAGAAATGTCATCGGTTCTTCAGGATTCCGGGCCATCATATACATAATGGTAAAAAAAATGGGCTCGACTTTTTAAACAAGGAAGAGAGAGCTGTCAAGACGACCCCCGCCCGGGCCGCCCTGTGAAAGTAGTGACCGAAGAAAATGTTCAAAAAGTTGAAAAATTAGTATTGACCGATCGAAGAATAAAATTGTGGCAGATAGCTGAAAAGTTACAGATAAGTAAAGAGCCAATCGGAAAAATTTTACACCAAAATTTACACATGAAAAAAATTTGTGCGCGTTGGGTACCGCAAATGCTCACACCACTCGACAAACAACGACGACTGGCGAGTTGTAAGGATTTTTTGGAGTTGTGTCAGAACGATTTGGACGAAATTTGTAACTGCATTGTGACAGTAGACGAAACCTGGATTCGTCAGTATGATCCGGAGTCCAAACAAGAGTCTATGCAGTGGATTAAAAAAGGAGAAAGACCACCAAAGAAGTTTAAAGTGGAAAAGTCGGCTCTAAGATTATTGACGACTATTTTCTGGGATAGCGAGGGAATTTTATTAATTGATTACTTGCCTAAAGGAACTACTATGAATGATCAATACTACGCCAATTTATTGGGTCAGGCACGTGAAGCAGTCGTACAGAAGAGACGAGGCAAGTTGGCTTGCGGTGTGTTGTTTCTGCAAGACAACGCACCCGTTCACATCGCTCGCGTTTCGAGGGATGCTTTAAAAGCCATTGGATTCGCAGACATTGACCATACCCTTTATAGTCCGGACCTGGCTCCCAGTGACTTTTTCCTTTTTTCGAAACTGAAAAAGGAGTTAAGGGGGCGAAGATTTTCGGATGACAATGAGATGAAGTCAGCCGTGGAGAGCCATTTTCAAGAGAAATCTTCAACATATTATTTCAATGGTTTAAAGGCATTGTATTCACGATGTGAGAAGTGTATTTCACTTGAGGGTGATTATATTAAAAATTATAATTAAAAAACTAAACTTTTCTTTCATTAAGTTCCCTAGGCCGCGAACTTATCAGCCGCCCCTCGTATATTTCGCGTACTGTTGATTGCCGATTGGTCACCATCTCTGCAATACGGTCAGAAGCATAACTAATTTTTACACGTCATTGTGTCTAACTCAAATATAGTGTCATTTAGTTACAGTCAAAGAATTGTATAATCAAAAAATAATCTTCAAATAATGGTTCACGACAATGTTCACATTTTTATTATAATGGTTTATTGTTGCACTTTATCCTAAAATACTAACATTGGCAGATTTATTGTCAACGGTTACTGCTATAAGCTTTGGGAGTATACACTTAAACAGTAGCTTGATTGATTCCTTATTCGGCTGGCCATTGGCGTCACACATAATGATATTGATCATTGGATATATTACTTTGGTCATATTATTCAGTTCAATTACATCTGAAACAAAAATTATTTTTCATACTACATAGGCCTTGTGGTATTAAACATAGCGTGATGTGACCAATGATTAAAGCACTTTTAAAGTCAAATTCGTCAATTAATTTACCAAAACAAATCACAATGGGCTAGCGATGTGCAATAAGTCTTAGAGCAAGTATAGCCGGAGATACTGATGAAGCTGTTAATGGGACTGCTTTATGAACCCAATAATTGTGAAATGAGATTTAATCCGATGGTTGGTGTAATTTTTGCATGAGCGGCCCTTTGATTGTGTAACAGAATATCTATCGCGATCGCTTTCAATTTTGATAGTCAAGGTGTATCCATTACTATTTTCTATTGGACAGTCGACACAAAAGTTGTATTGATGCCGCAATGACACGCAAATTCAAAGCGATCGTGATATATTTTTCTTAGACAATAAGACAGCGGGTGCTTTGAATATTAAATATCTCTAAAAAAATTGTCAGCTAGATATTGCCTTTAGCAGCCACAGCATAGCCAAGACTGGACTTGAATCACGCATTATCTCAGAATTTCAATGATATAACTCTCTCTATGTCTTAAAGAGCGTCTTAAAGAGAAAAGCGGCGCGTATTGACCACGACGTTCTGTCTTCCTGTATAGAAAGGAACTTGCAGAACTTATAACATTTTTTACACAGATTTTGACCAGGTTCGATTACCGGTTATGTATGAGAGTTAATAAAATTTGAATGCCATTATTATTATCACATCCAAAATCGACGCCATGGTTCCTAAGAACAAATTTCGCTATCTCTCATAGTTTCTGATTTCCCCCTACTGACCCATTTAGATTGATCACCCGGTATAATAGGGTCGAACCACCTGGCCGCTTTTATATCACGAAACTCTCGGTCGAACCACCTGGCCACAGGGGCCCCCTTTTATATCACGAAACTCTCGGACGAACCACCTAGCCACAGGGGTCCCTTTTCACGAATCACGAAACTCTCTTTTTGTAATGTATTTTTTTATATCACGGTCGTTTATAGTTGCGGATAAACTGTGTCGCATATCGCTTGAGTGGTCCCACAGTATTATTTTGCGTTTTTAAGGTTCCGTTTTTTCCTTTTTAGGTACGGAACCCTTTTAGGATCACTTCGCTGTCCGTCTGTCGGTATGTCCGTCTGTTCGTCCGACCGTGTTTGTCTGTCAAACTGTCAGTGTGTCCGTCTGTTCGTCTGACCGTGTTGATCTGTCAGTGTGTCCGTCTGTCGGCATGTCCGTCTGTTCGTGACTATGTTGGTCTGCCAGTCTGTCTGTGTGTCCGTCTGTATGTCCATCTGACTGTCTGTTGGTCTGTCCGTGTGTCCATCTGTCCGCCGGCCCGTCTGTCGGTCTGTCAGTGTGCCCATCTGATGATCTGTCAGTATGTCCGTGTGTCCGTCTATCCGCATGTCCATGTGCCCGTCTGTCCGCCTATTCGTGTGTCCGTCTGTCCATCTGTAATCACTACATAGTATAATACAAAATCGCTTTCTGCTGTCTGTCTGTCCCTATGTATGCTTAGATCTAAAACTACGCAACGGATTTTGATGCGGAGGGTTCCGTAGCCAAATGGCAAAAAACGGAACCCTTATAGATTCGTCATGTCTGTCTGTCTGTCCGTCCGTATGTCACAGCCACTTTTCTCCGAAACTATAAGAACTACACTGTTGAAACTTGTTAAGTAGATGTATTCTGTGAACCGCATTAAGATTTTCACACAAAAATAGAAAAAAGCAATAAATTTTGGGGGTTCCCCATACATAGAACTGAAACACAAAAAAACTCTTTTTTAATCAAACCCATACGTGTGGATAGGATAGGTCTATCTAGGATAGGTCATCTATGGATAGGTCTTTAAAAATCATATTGAGGTTTCTAATATAATTTTTTTCTAAACTGAATAGTTTGCGCGATAGACACGTCCAAAGTGGTAAAATGTGTGTGTCCCCCCCCCCCCCCCTGTAACTTCTAAAATAAGAGAATGATAAAACTAAAAAAAATATATGATGTACATTACCATGCAAACTTCCACCGAAAATTGGTTTGAACGAGATCTAGTAAGTAGTTTTTTTAATACGTCATAAATCCTACGGAACCCTTCATGGGCGAGTCCGACTCACGCTTGGCCGGTTTTTTTTATGCTTTACTTTTTACGAGAAAAAATGGCTTATTTTCAAAGCGATTTTAAGCAATACAATACAGCATTAATCCTTATCCAATTAAGTACCTTAAATACATTGTGCATTTAATATAGACCAATATGACCCTTTACAGCATGTACCTAATTTAAATATTTTCGAAGATATTACAGAGGCGCGTTGAGAGCCTTCGCGCGAAGTACAACTTTTCGCTCTAACCCCGTTCAATGCCTTCGAGCGTGACAACCGGGTGAAACAACCGGCCCGTTCAAGACCTTTGAGTGTCGGCGCGAGTTACAACCGAACAACCATCGAATTTGATGGTTGTAAAACGCTCTGACGTTTATGACTGAAATACTCTTACGCGATTGGATGATATTGGCGGCCATATTCTATAATGTCATCTACTAGAAAGAAAGAGATATAAAAAATCATGTGAAAGAGGGAGATAAAAGATTTGGTTGCAATCCGTTCAACGCCTTTGAGCGAGTTAAAAAACAACCAGACAACTACACCCGGAGGCGCTGAACGCGCCTCAGATTTAAAATGCAGCCCCCGTAGCACGTCCACAAAAACACGATATGATAAAGCGATTTATCGCGGTGAACTGTCAAAATACGACGAAACCCTATTGTGTTTTGACAGTTCACCGCGATAAACCGCTTTGTCATATCGTGTTTTTGTGGACGTGCTAGGGGGGCAGGGACATAGCGGTTGCAGCGGTACCGTTCGGGGGGCCGGCGGCGCTTGCCTAGCGCACATTGATTTACTACCAAATAGTAAATCAATGCTAGCGCGTCACAAAAAAACGTTATAGGTATACCGGTTTATTTTTCCAGTAGGAGCCAAAATTTGTGTGCTTGTACAAATTTTCAACATCCACTGAACCTAAATGTATGGAACAGCTGATTTTTTTTGCGATTTCGAGTTTCCGAGTTTGGTCCCACAGTAAAAGTTGATCATTTTGCTTGTCTAAACAAGCACACAAAATTTGGCACTTGCTGGAAAAATAACCCGGTATAAAGACATTCTGTAATATATTTAGTATCAGCATTGCATCCGTGCGAAGCCGGGGCGGGTCGCTAGTAATAATAATAATAAATTTATTTATTCAAGTTACACAGACTCATATTTGTTAGTTATAATATTTAACCCCCGACGCAAAAAGAGGGGTGTTATAAGTTTGACCTGTGTGTGTGTGTGTCTGTCTGTGGCACCGTAACTCCTGAATTAATGAACCGATTTGAGTACGGTTTCTTTTAATCGAAAGCCTTGTTCATCTTGGTGGTTCTTAGGTAAGTTTTATGAAAATCGGATTAGCAGTTTAAGAGCTACAAGCACTTTGCCAAGACGAGGTAGCTATTTTTTATTAGCTGCTTTTATGTCTGTGGCACCGTAGCTCCTGAATTAATGAACCGATTTTAGTGTGGATTTTTTTTTATCGAAAACCTTGTTCATCGTGGTGGTTCTTAGGTTGAAGATTGGCAAACTTCTATATATTTTCTGACCTGCATTTAAACGTCGCGTTCACCAATGAAACTTACTGATATCTACAAAACACCTTTAGACAAAAAAAAAAGTTAATTGTTAGTACTCTGAAAAAGTAGGGGTTCTAAAGTTATTCATTGTTGATATCGCATTAAATATTTTGAGGTTAGAAATTCATTGTGTGTGCCGTCTGTAAATTGTGAGCATTATCGTCCTTTAATTATCTTCATATAATTATCACCTGTATGGCGTGCCACTTTGATCAAATAGATAGATATATATTTAATTAGTTTTGATTATTAAGAAATATGATTTCTTCATTTTATTGGCCGCAACATTGCACCTAAATATTTTTAGGTATTTTTAGCAATAAAGTTGTTGTTGTTGGCACTGTTAAATTAAAATAGCCTAACAAGTGCAAAGTCGTTGTAAAATCCAATAAACCACAAAAACTCAAGAAACGAATCGAACCACAAACAAAACAAATGAAAACCGGGTGAAGAAGTGAAGTGATTAATGAATGAATTGCATCAATGTTCATGTAGCTAGAAAGCAAAGGAATCTCTGCTATACGATCAAGTCTAGTAGTTTTTTGTGTAGTGAAGTATGAAAGTAAGTTCTTTAGTAAAAACTAAGTGCAAATATCTCTTTACTCCGGTCTTCAAAACTCACGATTTTTTTGGAGTAAATTCTATAATTCAACTTTATTTATTTTTTAAGTTTTCAAATGTAAACTGTCTAAAAAAATATGAGGTCGGATTTCACCAGCCTTCCTTAAAAAAAACCCCGACCCAAATAAGCGCTCTAAAAAGTATAAAAATAATCTTTTTTAGCTCCTTAAATCTTAGAGATATCTAATATTTACAAAAAGTATATAGAGTGTCCCAGAAGCCGACGCCAAGCCAAAAGCGATTGATAGACTAACTCATATAAGTTATCAGAAAAATATAAAAAAAAATCTGTCATATATTTAAAAAAAAAATAGCATTTAAACAAATCGATAAAATATACATCCTGTGACAGTTTTTTCAATATTATTATTACAAATCTTAAGTTTTCTAAACATTTTCTTTTGTTTTGTAATCCTGAATAATGCTTCTGTATACTCTAATCTAAAATTTAAAGCCAGCTGCTCCAGATATTAGAAGAATATGCCATTTTTATCTAAATTAAATATTCAGAATTAATTTTTCACATATCTTTAAGCCTTAAATAAAAAATAAAATAAAAATAAAATGTGTTTTATTTCAGTAAATCTTTTACAAATAAGTTGCCGGGGCTTCCCAGAAAGTAATCAGAAGATACTTGTGTTGGGTAAGCCTCGCTCTTCCTACATAATTATAACAATTTAGATTTACCTACTTATATGAAAAAGGAAGTCAGTAAAAATGTATAACTGAGTGGTTGTGTCTGTGTAGTGCGTATGTGTGTGTATGTGTGTGTGTGTGTGTGTGTGCGTATATGTGTGTGCGTGTGTGTGTGTGTGCATGTGTGTGTGTGCGTGTATGTGTGCGTGTGTGTGTGCGTGCGTATGCATGTGTGTGTGTGAGTGTGTGTGGGTGAGGGTGTGTATGAATGAGGTACATATACCTACTAGTTTGTGTTGTATCTGTGTGAACACCTATATAAGTAAAAAGTTTCTGTCAAATTCAAGCCATTCTTACCAAAATGTCTTCCACGTCATCGTAATTAAGAGTAGAGAGCCACTCAGTCAAAGTTTTCCTACACTGAATCAGTTGCATGGGGTAAATTTTAAGAAAGCGATTTATTTTATTATAAGCGTGTGGGGCTTGAGCTATATTTTGACGTCTAGCAAACACTGTACGTGCGGAGTATGCAGGAGCTACGATATCGCACCGTCTTTTCCTAAGTTTGGCGTGATCAAGAGGTAACGTTTTGTGATATCTTAGTATCATATGTAAAATATAAAGTTTTCTAACGGAGAGCAGCTTAGACAATTCGTATAGGATTTCGGTAGAAAACCTATAGGGCTTACAGTACATTACTTTAATCAAGGATCTTTGCGCCCGCTCTAGGTCTATAAAGTATGATTTAGCTGCTCCTCCCCATACCGAGATACAATAGATTATGACGGATTGGGCTAGTGCGATATATATTTTGTTCAGTAGTTCGGTACTCATAACGTGTCTCAGAGATTTGAAAACCCACATTAGTTTCCTTAATCTCCCTATAGTTAGTTCTAGGTGTTGATACCAACTTAACCTCTGGTCAACGATGATTCCGAGGTATTTAACACAGCTAACTTTTTGTATTATGGGGCAATTACAAGTGTTAGGAAAAGGGGTACAACAGGAATGAATTTTGATTTGAAAATTAGGTGAGGGCTGCGAGTTTATGTATGGAGCGAAGCATACATAATTAGTTTTTTGGGTGTTAAGAGAAAGGAGATTCTCGCTAAGCCAGTGACTAATTCTAGCTAGTCCCCTCTCAGCCTCCACCCTTACTTTATCCCAGGTCTTAGCAGTAAAAATAATAGCAGTGTCATCCGCATATGACAGGATCCTTCCCCCAACGCTACGAAGATTGCAGAGGTTATTAATATATATCAAAAAGAGCGTCGGGCCGAGAACACTGCCCTGCGGGACACCAAACGTTACATTTTCTTCATCACTTACAAAATTTGCAATTTTTACACCCTGCTTTCTATTTTGTAGGTAACTACTGAGAAGGGAAAGAGCAGATCCGCGGAACCCAATACTTTCCAGCTTGCGTATAAGAATGGAGACAGAGACGGTGTCAAAAGCTTTCTTGAGGTCAAGAAAGACCACCAGACATTTGTTACCTTGATCTATTTCTTTTGTTATATAGGATGTAAGATCTGTGATAGCATCTTGCGTGGACATTCCCTTCCTAAAACCATATTGGGAGGTAGATAAAATGTTATACTTAGTCAAGTAGTTTACTATTCTTGAGTTCAAGAGCTTCTCAATGATTTTAGAAATGGAGGTCAACACAGAGATAGGTCTATAGTTATTAACGTCGCCGCTATCTCCACTCTTATACACAGGTGTTACAATGGAGCGCTTAAGAAGATATGGGAAGATTCCTGTGCTAAAACACAGGTTGGCAAGGTCACTGATCAAAGGGACTAGGATCTCCTTAGTTTGTTTTAGAAAAAGGGTAGGTATTCCATCCCAACCTGGTGCACTCCTAGAGTCAAGGGACATCAAAGTATTTTCTACTTCCTTATGAGAGGTATCCAATAAAACAAAAGAGGACAGATGATTATAGGTGTCTGTATTAGTCGATTCCGAAGGAAGGAAGCTATTTGAGATGTTCCCAGCTAGTGTTTGCCCAATGGTAATAAAATATTTGTTTACATGGTTGATTGAGGTTTGAGGACAAGATTTTATGTTAAGTAGGTCACTATTTGGGCTCTTGGGTGGCTTATAATGGGTGATTTCGTTAATGGTTGACCAGAGAGTTCGGGAGTTTTGTACCGATGCTTTAATTTTGTCTTTATTATATTTTATTTTTAGTTTTTTTATAAGGTTTCCACAGAAAGTACGATAACGCTTATATGTTATTATTAAAATTTGATTTTGGGGGTTTAATTTAAGTTTTAGGTAAATAGTATTTCTCAGTCTAATACACCGTAGAGCACCTGTGGTTATCCAGGGTTTTATGGTTCTTTTGCTGTTCATGATAGTTACTTTTTTAGTGTTAGATAGGATAGCTGTCTTTACCATTTCTATTAGTGCAAAAGCGTAAGTATCAGGGTCTTTAAAAACATTAAAGAGGGAGACGTCAATATTTATTAAACTCTTGTAAGCATTATCATAATTAACTACGGTTTTGTACCTTTGAGGTATCGTTTGTTGACTCTTATTTGCGATATATAAAAGAACAAGGCAATGGTCTGTTATTGTTGTATTTAAAATCGCAGTAAAAGTTGTGTTGTTTTTTTTGTCAAGTCTCAAAAAGACGTGGTCAAGGCAGCCATCTCCCCTCGTAGGTAAGTTATGGGACGCTAAAAGCCCATGCAGTGATAACATATTTAAATAATTTAATCTATTTGATCTTTCTTGATTTGTTTCAATTGGGGAAATAATTAAATCAATGTTAATGTCACCTAAAATCAAAACATTATTACAAGGGGTAGTATTTTCAAGGTGATTATTGAGAGATGTAATGAAATTAGCCGCATTCACAAATGACGGGGAACGGTAGATACCTAGTATTGTATAGTTTGAGACTTTCAGCTCAATTCCTGTTGCATTTTTAAGGTTTAGTTCTTTAAATTTTACAGTTAGTTTGTTTTTGGTGTATGCAACAACCCCGTCACATTGGTTAATATGATTTTTTGTTTGAAAGGATGTATAATTCACTAATTGCGGTATGTTTTTGTTAGGGTTCAGCCAACATTCAGTAAGAATCAAAATATCTATTTCACATTTTAGCTGCGCCAGATTGAGCTGCAAGTCATCAAAATTTTTGTATATACTTCTAATGTTTTGTGTTGAAATAATTAAATTATATGTAGAATTTTCTGTCTTTAATTTTAGCTCCTGCATACTACACTTAAGTGATTCTGAGAGTTTAATTTCATCAATTTCTTTCAGAGTGTCAAAACCTTCCATTACAAAATTAAATTTGAACTCTTAGGGTTGCAACTAGGGTAGTTGGGTTGTACGTTTAGTAGCAGGTCAAGTCGTGGTATGTATAAGTGTGTATATGTAAATTCTGCGTAAAGATGTTTAGGACTAAATGGTAAGTAGAATGTTGTGTATTTGTGATCTATGTAGAATAGGTATACTCTTTCGTATTTGGGGCTATTGTTAACGTGAAAGTATGTAAGTAAATTTATGCTTTGTTTGTGTACTATTTTGTTTTGAAAGTGAGCGTGCAGTGTGTGTATGATACAGAGTTGGTAGTTGTAATTGTGGGATAAAGGTGTGTATGTATGTATGTGTTTGTGTACAAACGTTTGTATGTATTTTGTTATATAGTAGGTATTTAACATTTTACCAAAAAATTTAGGTATTAGGTTAAAGTTAAACAGTTTATGTAAGATAAACAAGTTTAGGAAATATATGCACATAACTAGTCATTGTTCTTGCATTAGTTGTTGCACTTGTGCTTCATGTTGAATGTGGATAATTTTAGACGTATCATCTTTCCGGATTAGTACTTTCCCCATAGAAGTCCAGCAGTACTTGACTTTTTGAGCCTTTTTTAGGTCACGGGCCAGGAAAAACAAACGTGCCCCCTTGAAGGTAAGTTGCTCAGATATGAAAATAGGTGTGTCTTCGTTGCTTGTGAAGCCTAGATGTTTAGCCTGGAGTCGGGTTTTATTTTTAAGATTGAAATCTTTTACTTTTTTTAGGAAGTCTGATCTCAGAATTGCGGACCTGAGTTCCATAATAATTGTAGGTTTTCTCTCCCCATCACTTCTGGATTTTAAACGAAATATATCGTTTATATCACAATCATTCATTCCAAGATGAATAGACTTAGAGAGGTTTAAAACCATTTGTATCAGGTCTTCCTGAGTTTCCTGGGCTTTTTTGGGAACATTTTTAATTTCTACGCAGGTCTTACGGGAAGTTCTCTGAAGGTCTTCAACTTTATCTTCCAAAATGCTAATGTATTCCCGGTCTTTTTGAGCTTGTTTTTCTAGAAGTGAAATTTTGCCCCGGTACTCCTCATTTTGTGCAGTTAAAAATGAAATAGCCGCGTCAATTTTTGCATTTGATTCAGTTATCTCATGCAATTTGCTGGTTATTGATGATAATTCCTTACTCTGCGCGGAGATGAGCGAACTGATTAAATCTTTTATCTCGTCCTTAAAAATGGAAAGCTGGTTGGGTGAAGAACATTCTTCTCTTGGCCGTTTGTTTCGTTGAGTGATGTTTTCTCTGAGCGTAGGAAATTCTTCACTATTGTTTATCGTTTGATTTAGGGAGGGATCAGAATAGTACTGTGACATATGAGTTAGATTTCTATCTAGTATCGGCGATTGGGAAGGAGGCGTCCGTTGCAGTGACATGGTGGTGTAGGCCTATTTGAATTAGAAGCCGTCGGCAAAATAATTCACTCTGCGGGTAGATAGATTATGCCTGCAGTTAGTTGTCTGAATGGGCTTGTTCCACTCCCTCGCGCACCGGGCAAGGCCAATCGTAAAGACGGGCGCAGGTGCAGCCAGTTGTCTCCTGATTTCAAATAGCGTGGTCTCGCTCCCGCAAGATGGGCGGCGCAGGATTGAACGCGCAGCTATAATGATGTCCGACGCGAGTGAATCTAGCTATCACGCATCCCCACGTAGCTCGGTCTCATTCAAACAGAATGGGTGGGGCAACAGCGGTAACAACCACTATCTTCTTATGTTGTCCTGGTACTCGGTTGAGTTTTTACACAGAGACTGTCAATACAAACCGAACCGAATGAAATCCGAGATGTATGAGATATGACGAAAAATTCGATCTTCTCAAGTACAATATTTGTGCTCAGGTACCAGGAGCACATAAAGCGCAAGAAGCCACTGCAACGCGCAAGCGCACTCCACGTACCTGCCAGAAACTCGTTCACGGGTGATCACGCATCCAACATTAAGCGCAGGCACGATACAATTACAACGCCTCCCCACTCATGTGTCGCACGCAACCGGTTTAGTCGATCGTCGTGGCAGCTCTGGCACTGCAGTGTTTGCGAACTTTCAACCTCTTCTTCGATTATGCACTCCTAATATTTGATGTGGATTTATTTTCAAAAACTCCTTTAAGTTTTTATAAAAAAAAAAAAAAGTAATTATGATTAATCTCAGCAATTTAAACGTTAGCTCGACACCGAGGTCCGATAGGAAGAGGCCTTAAGCTTTTAGGCCGTAACTTTAACATTCTAGTTTGAGTGAGACCGGGAGAGTCTTTTTACAAAGTGTAAGAGAGACAGATAGTGAAATAAATTAAATACACAAAAATTGTTTAACATAATTTATTTAAATGTCACGATTTACAACAAGTGTTCAAACTGTCTTCCTTCAGCCCTAATGCAGGCTCGACATCTTTTTAAAAACAAAAATTATGGCATGAACATTCAATTATAGTATTATAAATACTTTTACATAAAATTTGTCCACTGGGCACTGAAATTCAGATAGCTTATATTCACCCATATACCAGGTACAGATATGTACCCGCACCGTCACTACACGTGTTTGCATAAATGACCTGGTGACTTTAATCAAAAAGTGCCACACCCTTGAGGTTATACCTGTCTTCGTGAAATCTAACAGGATTGATTCACCAACAAGGCTTGAGGACCTAATCAAAGTGATATGCATAGGTGCATATCACCGTGCTGCATAGGTCTATAAAAAAAACCTTCCTCAAAAATAACAAATATGGTCTAAATGCTCCAATCTTAACAGTGAAAAAACTATCCTAGAAATTCCAACAGCTGTGACTCAGTTAAATAGATGCTTTCAAATATTTATTATTTATGAAAAAGTGTTATAATAACAATGTTTGGAGTAGGTAGTGCAATTTAAGGGTAATGAGCGCTAACATTCTGTTGATAGAGTAGAGATACACTTGTCTTGCTTAATCACAGTATATTATAAACAATTTAAACATCTTGTATTTAATAATTTTTGTTTTTATTTCCCCTATTTATTAATATTTACTTTATTTGAATTACTTTTTACTTATTAACTGGTCATAGAAAAATTGCAATTTTTATTTATATTGGGCATGTCCATATAAAATTTTGCTGACAATCACACTGCCTTGTGAAAAGTGAGTTTATTTCTGGGTCAATGAGTATAATGGTTGTATGAGTGTGACACTCCCAGTAGTTCAGCAGTGCATAAATTTGTAAACAACAGTTTATTCTGATTCTGATTCTAATACACTTATTTTTAAAAATATATGATATTTGAGATACCATATATGTTGGACTATAGAACGAAAGATATTTTAAGATATAATGAAACATATAACAGCAATGGGTAGCCCTCCCTTCAATCGCTAAATTGCATACATGTCATTTTAAACTTGATCTATGCAAATTATAGACTTACCAATATTAAATTTGGTGACTATAGCACAGCCAGTAATTTCTAGCAGATTACTCAAAATATCTTCAAAATTCATGTCCCTTGGATTGAGTGAAAGATCTTCAATTATATTTCTCAAATCATCAACAAAATGCTTCAATTCCTGTATAACTGCATTAACATCTCTAGTCAACTCCTTAGTATTAAAAAAATTGTCCTCTTTATCACACATTGCTTTAGGGTATCCAAGACATCCAAGTGAATGTGTAAAGAGTTGAGAATGGTAAATGTGGTATGCTTTATATCCTGGTATAGATAGCAGACTATAATATAGGCGAGAAGCTAATATTGCAGTGTTTCTATCCTCACTTGAAAAAACGTTTTTAGTGCCATGATCAATGTAATAGGCTATAAGCGCAAGAAGCTTTTGATATTCTAAATAATTTGATAATACTGCCCAAGTGTTCCCTTCGGCATCATCCTCGTTACGCCAATTACAAATCGCCCTCATGATTTTTTTGAAAGTACGCTGTGTGTCTGTTGTGCCTGTGTCGTCGACATTTTCATAGTTACCAGGTATTTCACCTATTTCTATAAATTCTGAATTATATACATCTTGAACCCAAGCCTCATCTAAGCAATCAAGATGTAAGCCACTGATTACATTTAACAAGTAATCCATTCGTATGACAAAAGAATTATGTACAGTGCTAAAAATGTTATATCTTGGTTTAAATTAGTTATGGTTCTTTTAACCACATTAAATAACTAAACAGTATAATTTTAACAGAAGTAGGCAATTTGGACGATTGGAATTGGATTGATCCACTAATTGGATTGATTGATCGATCCCCAGTTCCGTAGAACAGAAAACAACAAAATTACAAACAAAAAATCACAAAAGAGCAACAACAAAGTCTACCTGTCAAACTGATAGGCCTGCCATCTAGGCTGCGGTCCGAAAATCAATAAAAGTCACTATCAGCGCTATTAGTGTGCTCCAAACGCGTCCCGAAATGCTGTGAGCGCGCTAACGTTAGCCGGGATGGAGAGCAGCATGACGTCATCGTTTACGTCATATTGGACTTACGGCGCTAATGCTCTGAAGTGAAATCACTTAAGCGAACCGTCAGTCTGACGTTCGATACTTGTGTTTTTGGCTGAAAATGAATGTATTTGTTCTGGATGAGCAACGGAGAAACAATGTTGTGATTAAAAATCCACAAAACCAAAGTGCTGAGAAGCAATTGAAAACAAAATGACCTAACCTAACCAAAATTTTAACTCGACATTTGACTTGACAAGTTGATACGCTAAAGCCCAGCGGCCGTACCGCCTAACTCATAGCGATCACTCGCTATCGCTGTCGTGACATTAGAACAATAGTTTTAACGTCACAGGTGACGTTTGAGCTATTGTTCTAATGTCACGATGGCGATAGCGAGTGATCGCTATGAGTTAGGCGGTAGCCCCCCCGGTTCGTAATCGTAAGCATGCTGACAGCACTGTTAGCACTTTTAGTTCGTTTTTTAATTCGGACCGGCGGCCGTACCGCCTAACTCAAAGCGAGTGGTCGCTATCCTAACTTAAAGCGATCACTCGCTATCGTTATCGTGACATTAGAACAATAGTTTTAATGTCACACCTGACATTTGAGCTATTGTTCTAATGTCACGACAGCGATAGCAAGTGGTCGCTATGAGTTAGGCGGGTTTAATCGGCAGCACGGTGAGCGCTGTTATCTATTTTGGAACGCTGCCCCAGACTAGACCTTAGACTATAGATACCAATAGACATGAAATACTTAGAAAAAAGCGTGCCAACATTTGGGCTGGTGCTCTAAGATGGCGGAAAAAAACCTTGGACGCCGCATCCAAGATTCGACACTTTTTATGTTTTTCTTTATAGAATTCATTAAAAAAATCAATAAAAAACGTATAACTGTAAAATGCACTCACAAATAATGCTCACCGACTGATATTTTAGCACAACAACAAACACGGTGTTTGTGATGGCGGACTGAACTGGACCGAACTGGACTCAGAACAATCACTACACTACAGAAGCATAGAAACCTAGCAAAAATAGCTACTGAACTTAATATATTTGACTCACTTTGACATTAGGCGCTGCTAATAGAAGTTAGACAGGGACACGTATATGCAAGATGTTTCGAAATTTTGTAGGTCGTCACTAATTCTCGCTTGTCAGTTCTTCTCCCAGTGATGTCGTGCTCATCACTCACATAGTTTCAACGTCGATAATTATATTATGTAGGTATTTAATAGATCTCTAATACTAAAATGTCTTTATGACGAGAAATATAACATAAATAATTAAGGGTAGATTTTCCTATGTAACTTATCCAGCTAATAGCTGCTGTGTCTCTTTGGTATGGTTAGGCTGGCCGTTCATGAGAATAAAAGCGGGAAGTGCGAGTCGGACTCGCCCACCGAGGGTCCCGTATAAAATTGTAGGTTATACTTTAAATAGAGACTAAATTTTTTATGATTTAATTACAAGTGTGGAGTTTGAGATTTTCCCTGACTTGTAGTGTAAGACTATATAATTTCACAAATTTCATAGTTCTAGCTAGATCAACGAAATGTACCCTATACATTTTGATGCCTATGACAATGTCGAAATATAGGTTTTTGGCGACATAAACGGCCGTACCTTTTTTGTTAACTTAGAAGTTTGATTTTTTCACATCTTCAAGGGACTAGAACTTGTTAGTGTAGAACTGAGTAATTATATGGTTTTAATTTCAACTCGATACCTTCATGCGTTTCCAAGATAGTCTTGACAGACAAACGGACAATAAAGTGATCCTATAATGGTTCAGTGTTTCTTTTGAGGTACGGAACCCTAAAATTTGGACTATTTAAGTGACAGGTATTTCCCGTTATCTAAAATGTTGGAATTTTTCTATTGCAGAGATTCACAAATTCTATGGGAAGGAAATCGAAGACACACTGCTTTTATTTCATCGCTTAGATTTAATTCATTTTTTATCGCATCGCTTAGAGGTACTTGAGGTTAATCTCATATTTAATTTACTTATCCGAAAATTTAACCCTCATGGATTTTGAACCTTGGATAAATTCGTGAATGCTAAAACTACTATTTGTACATATGCTTGGAAATTAAACTAAAAACATTAACATTTGACCATAATTTATTGTGAAGACATTTTTCGATAGATTTATTACGCTTGATGTGCGTGGCCGGGCTTAGTTAGAATGTAAATTTTCCGATGGCGGCGTTTTAATATTTTACCTTTTTGGCTCTTTCAAGTTCTTTTCTGATCTAATATTTTAATTCTTAGAAAAAAAAACACCTGAACTGGTTGTTCTTGGCATCCGTGTCAAGGATTCCTTAAAGAAATAGTTTTTATTTATACGTTAAAAATAAAATTAGATACGTTTTTATTTTCATAAATAATATTTTAGTTTAAAGATTTCCTTTCATTAAATAACTTGACTTACGTCATGACGTCTCCATTTCATAGTTTTACTACTAAGTACATACAAAATTAATCTGATGGAAAATATCTGGAGCAAATTTGACTATGCTTTCTTGAACTCCAATTTCGTCTGACAATACACTTTATCCATATGTTTTTTATACATTGTCTTTAGGAAATCTGTAAAATAAAAATATCGACAAAATTTTACAACACTACGCATGATCAAGAAAACCTCAAAGTAATTTTCTAAAAATCGCTAAAACTTAAAAGTGAAGTTAATATTACGTATTGTTTTTCTACAAAATGATTCAGCGATATTTCATATGTATATAAGTGTACTTATTAGCTCACATTCAAGTAACAATATGAGAAAACATGCCAATTTAAGGTCAATAAATTTTGATTATTTTCCTTTCGCGACGAATGAGACTTGCAGCCCCAAACTACACAAGACATTGTGTTACGGAGTGCACAAACACACACTATTTGTAAATACCTAAAGAATTCTTGCTTTCTAATCACTTAAATATTAATAAAATATTATCAAAATATTACTAGCCATGGGACGCACAAACAAATATTATACGAACAATTCAAATAGTTCAAACTCGGATGGTCTATCTTCGATACAAGGTACTATAGAATTTAGCCGTGTTATATATTTTTAACCAATTTTAATTTTTAACCAAAATGACAATTCAATCAATTCATATACTGACCACCTTGTGATATGCCAAAAGACAAATATTACTCATCTCTTACATTTACACAGTTTTGTGCCGTATGTTAGAAAGAGACAAATAGCACACAATTAATTCTTGTTTTAATCTTCCTTCTATGCTTTAGTTATTCTTCTGAGGAACTGGAGACATAAAATAACATTGCGAATCCATTGGTGTACTTAATTTGAGGACTAGACGAATAAGGCCGTGTTCCACTTCGCGATTATAGTGACCATCAGCACTGTGAGCGCGCTAACAGGCGACCCGTTTCGCGACAACAGCGTTCACGTTGGATGTGATGACGTCATTGATTGTGTCACAAACAACGTTTACAGGAGCGCGCTCAGAGCCTCTGGGGGTGAGGTTCATAATCAGATATCAGTGCAAACGTTTGCATGCATGCAAGCAACCCGTTCAAATCGTTAGCACTGCTCACGGACGTAAGCACTGAGATCAATTTTGAACCGAGCTTTCGATCTGTGAGTCTGTCAAGTTGACAGTTAATGTAATTTGAAAAGAAAAATTGGAAGGAGACGTATTGTGCCTCCAGTATCTTTACAGAGCACGTCTCTATTCATTGTAGATAATCTAATGAAAAAATAAATTCAAACAAATTAAAATAACAATAAAACTGATGTTGACTTTGACATTGACAGTTCTGGAGACAGTGCACTACCTCTTTTCTATTAGCACTGTCAGCATCAATCGGTGACGTCATCAATTAGGCATACAAAATGCGCACATGAGCAATTTTGGACCGGTTGTTTGCGTGCAAATAGCGCACACGAGCGCTGATATCAAATTATGAACCGCACTCTGGGTGTAGTTGTCCGGTTGTTTTTTAACTCGCTCAGAGGCGTTAAACGCATTGCAGCAACCAAATCTTTTATCTCCCTCTTTCACATGAATTGTTATTTCTCTCTCTTTCTATTTCATCGCGTGAAGGCTCCTAAGCGCGCTCTTGTGAGCGCTGGAGCGCGTTCAGAGCCTTTGCACGAAGTACAACTTTTCGCTCTAACCCCGTTCAATGCCTTCGAGCGTGACAACCGGGTGAAACAACCGGCCCGTTCAAGACCTTAGAGTGTCGGCGCGAGTTACAACTGAACAACCATCGAATTTGATGGTTGTAAAACGCTCTGACGTTTATGACTGAAATACTCTTACGTGAGTCAACCCACCCGAAACCAGGAAGATATAAAAAATATAATGTTGACATTAAAAGAACGAGGTATTGTTGATAATGTTGACATGAACTTGATGCCAGCATCGTCGTTCACGCCAACCATTGTTTTACCATGGATTTCCAAGAAAGAAGGTTCTAGAACAGGCATCAAGACAATGGACACAATAGTATAAAAGCCCACGTTTCCAAAGCATCGAGGTTCATCACTTCATCACTACCCTAAGCGAGTAGACTTATTTACTATTTATTTATAAAATAAGTATTTCTGTATTTTTTGTCAATAAATATTTTTTAAAGTTTTAACTGACTTCAAATATTTTTACTGGCGCCCAACTAGCGGGGCTTAGTAAGCTGTTTTAAATTCGACGAGTCTCCAAGAAAACCTTCGAGTACCGAAATCAACGGCGTGACTCTTAAGTCTTCAACTGAGCAACCCCAAATAAAAATAAGTCAAGAAAAGGGAAGAATAAAATGATCAAGAATTTCATCGGACTCAGCGTGCTGTAAGTACCTATAAAGCATCATCCTTCAATTATCCAAAATTCCTATCATAAAACCCCCTACTTTTGTATTTAGAGGTAGTGAAAGTATGACCGATCCTCGTCCTATGATGGAGGGATATTCAAATTACGTGCCCTCAGCACCTAATGGCTCACAAGGTCCCACGCAAATGGCGATGGACCCGCAAAGGTTAATAAGTTTCGTCCCAACGTACGATGGTGACGCGTACACAATATACAATTATTTAAATAGTGCTAAACAATGGTTAAATGTAGTTGGAGAGAATTCTCAGAATGTTATGTTATTATTAAGTAGGTTGAGTGGGCGTGCTGCCCTTATTATTTCAATGATTGACCATGGATTTATGTGGCAAAATATTGAAAGCACATTAAAAAGTGAGTGCGGTGATAATCGTTCACTTAATACATTGTTGGTTGAGTTGTCGAATGAGAAAAAGAAAGGCAGCTATAAAGACCTTATATTTCAGTTGAAACAAAAACTATTTTTTATAAAAAGCAAATTACATGATAAGTATAATAATAATGCTATGTTAGATGAAATGATGGAAGCATATTTAAATACGGCGCAAAATGCCCTTAGAAATAGTTTACCGTATCATGATCAAATTTATGTGTCAAACTGTAGTTTTAACGAAAGTGCATCTAAAATTTTACAATTAGAAGCTGAAGGAAGGTTTGAAAATATTAGACAAAAATTTTCTAATTTGATTCCTACTCCAAAGATAATGGATCAAGCCTTGCCAAGAAGGAATTTTAATGTTCAGTATCCGAGCAACCACTATGGTCCGAAACAAAGACCAATTAACACGTCTCCGCATAACAATGGGTCGTATCATCGTCGATTCCCGTGGACCGCTAGCCATAACAACGTATTCAATCGCCCGCAACATAGGTTTTTCGCGGAACGGAAAAATGAGCGACCTACGGCGACGAACGTTCAGTATCAATCGCAAGACGTCAGTATGAGGACCGCTCCTCAACTGAGACCGGGACAAGTAGATTTAGGCAAAGGCTTTGTCGCGGAAGAAGTCTATTATCACGAGAATAGAAATAAGTGTAAAAACGTGGAATGTGAATGTGACAATAGCAAAAAACATGGTGAAAATTTTTGTATAGGCCAGTATCAAAAGAAAATGAGATAGAATTTAATCATGTGAAATCTTATTTACCGTATTTTGAGACAGATAATCCGAAACTTAAAATTTTAATAGATACCGGTAGTCAACGTTCTTTTATAAATGTTAAGGCGTTTAAAAACTATTTTTCTGAAAGTTTCCAACCGGAAAGTTTCACGGTGAGAACATCTCATGGAGTTACTTCACACAATGGGGTAATTATAACTCCTTATTGGAAAAAATATTTTGGTGAGGGAGACACTGAAATGAAATTTTATATTTATAATTTTAGTGAAAAGTATGATATCTTAATGGGAACTGATATGATTGAGCAAATTGGAGCAAAAATTGATTTAAGGGAACGAAAGTTAATAATGCCGAATCACGAATTATTACTTTTTCATATGACAGAAGACGATAAGTGTAATATTCGGAGCTTATGTCAAACTTATAACGATTTGTTTACGGAAGATGTAACAAATAGTGCGACTACGAAAATCAATCATAATATTAATTTAATTAATGAGGAGCCAATTTACCAAAGACCATATAGGTTACCTCAAACTCAGCAAGAGGAGGTAAAGAAACAAGTAGGTAAATTATTACAGGAAAATATTATTAGGCCTTCGGAATCTCCTTGGGCATCTCCGGTACATATTATTAAAAAAAAGATTGATCAATCGGGTGTGCAAAAGTGGCGTATGGTGATAGACTATCGTCGCTTAAATGAGAAAACCAAGTCGGATAAGTTCCCACTTCCGAACATAGAAGAAATTTTCTCCAAGTTACAAGGTAATCAATATTTTACTACTTTAGATTTAACATCTGGTTATCATCAAATATTAATGAATGATGACTCTATCGAGAAAACAGCGTTCAGTACACCTGACGGACATTATGAATTTTTGAGAATGCCGTTTGGTTTAAAGAATGCACCTGCAACTTTTCAACGTATGATGAATAGCGTGTTAAAGAACGAGATTGATAATAATGTTTGCTTATGCTATTTAGATGATATTGTAGTTTTTTCAAAAAGTAAACAGGAGATGGTAAACCGTTTACAACAAGTTTTTGAAGCTTTGAGAAGAGCTAATCTTAGAGTTAATAAAAATAAATGTGTATTTATGACTGAGGAAATTGAATTTCTAGGCCATGTGCTATATAAAGATGGTCTTAAGCCTAATCAAAAAAAGATAGAGGCAATTAAAAAATTTCCTATACCTAAAACTTTAAAAGAAGTTAGAGCATTTTTAGGACTAATAGGTTATTATCGAAAATTTGTTCCTAATTTAAGTAAAATTATTAAGCCAATTACTGAGGCAACGAAAAAGGGTGCAATAATAAATATTAATGATGGAAAATATATTCAAGCAATCGAAACTTGTAAACATTTATTAAGTAATGCACCAATCTTAGCATTTCCAGATTTTAATAAAACATTTGTGATTACGACAGATGCGTCAGATATAGCATTAGGAGCTGTGTTGAGCCAAGATAATCATCCAGTAGCTTATGCATCACGAACTTTAAGCAAAACTGAGCAAAATTATAATACAACGGAGAAAGAATTGTTAGGAGTTTTATGGGCTGTTACCCAATTTCGACCTTATATCTATGGCCGAAAATTTATTTTGCGCACAGATCACAAAGCATTAATTTGGTTATCCAAGCTAAAGGAACCAAATCAAAGATTAACCAGGTGGAAATTAAAATTACAAGATTATGATTATAGTATAGAGCATGTTAAAGGAAAAGATAATTTTGTAGCTGATGCGTTAAGTAGAATCGAAATATTTAATACAGATAGTATAAGTAGTTCTATGGATGTTAATTTAGAGGAAGATTTAGCATTAACAAATAGTTCGATTACTAGGTCGGATAGTGCTAGCGAAACTATTCGTTCGAATCAGTGTGATAGCGATGGAGGAATCCCTATCGTAAATGCTTACCCACCGAAAAGATTAAGGCGTGTAATTTTTGAAATGGCCCCTTATAAAAAGGCTGCTAGAGAGAATGGTATTTGGTATTTTTATATTCCACCAAATATGGAAGAGGAAGTAATTAAAGAATTAATGATAGAGTATTTAACAAAAGAAAAATATGCCTTTATCATCCCAAATGAGGATTTATATTATTTAGTTTCAGAGGTTTATCGAAAATATTTCGATCACTCTAAGTTTAAGCCAGTTAGATATACTAAGTCATTAATAGAAATAAGTAATAAGGAAGAGCAATTAAAATTAATTAAAAGTTATCACTTACAAGATAACAGGCATGCAGGCATAGAGAGTTTGTATAAACAGTTACGAGAAAAGTATTATTGGGAACACATGCAAAAACAAATTAAAAAGTTTGTTTTTCAATGTGAGTCTTGTAAAAAGGAAAAATATAATAGACATCCTTATACAACGGAGTTTAGTGAAACGGAAACTCCGCAAAAGCCAATGGAGATATGGCACATAGATTTTATGTCGTTAGAAAGGCAGTGGTATTTAACTATTATAGATAAATTTTCTAAGTATGCTGTAATTAAACCGACTGAGAAGTCTAAAGTTTGTGATACTTTATTAGAAGTTTTTTCAATGTTAGGAGCTCCATCGAAAATTATTCATGATGGCGAGCAATCATTGTGTAGCGAGATAATTAATGAATTGTTTCAGTCGTACAATATTATTAATCATACTACGAGTCCTCAACATCATAAATCGAATTCAGATGTTGAAAGATTACACAGTACTATTCAGGAATTATTTAGATTACAGCGAGATTCAGATTTGGACAGAAATCAAAAGATATTTTATATTACGCATGCTTATAATAATACTAGACATTGTTCAATTAATATGGCACCATTTGAAGTTCATTTCGGTCGCAAACCTAAATTAAGAAGTTTTGATGATCTACGTGTTACTATTCAAAACTATACAGCAGAACAAAAAGAATTTGTAGATAAGTTAAATCAAAATATATCCATTAAGTTAAAGGACCAAAAGAATAAAAGAAACGAGCGATTAAATAAAAATATAAGACCGCCAAATCAATTTAAAGTTGGTGATACTACATATTTAAAAAATAGTATGGCAGAAAGGCATAAAACAAAACCGAGATTTTTAGGTCCATTTAAAATAGTTAGCTGTGAGTTAAATAATAAATATAAACTAAGTAATGGTAGGACATATCATATAGAAGAATTGGTTGTTGCAGAATCGTCTTTACCTTCGGATACCAGTTCAGAAAGTTAGATTCGGATGAGCACATTTTACTAGTAGAAATGAAACGTACCCGACTTATCGAAGGAAGATGGACGGTCATACACAAACTAGATATTAAGCCAATTTTATTAAATAAAAATGTTATCATAGCAGCTGTAAATTCTGCCAAGTCGAAAAGTAAGTTAGAAGATGTTCAAGTTATTTACGATAGAATTAATATAATTATGAATCATATAGAAGAAATATGTCGTCATTTAAAGATCCAATCTAAAACTAGAACAAAGCGAGGATTGATTAATGGTTTAGGTACTGTAATAAAAGCGATTAGTGGTAATTTAGATCAAAATGATTTAGATAATATTCAAAAGGACTTAGAAACTATGAAAATTGCTTATAATAGGCAAATCTCTGTAACAGACGACACATTAGAAGAATATAATCATCAAATTAAGAAAATAACTGATATTCAAATTCAATTAAATGAACAATATGTGTCCTTATCGAATAATAAGATTCAACAGAGAGTAGCTTTAGGTTTATTATTTCAAGCAGAAACGTTGCAAGATGTTGCTGAAAGACTGTCTACTGCTATTACTTTTTCTGAACACCACATGTATCATTATAGTATAATACAATCGCATGTTTTGCAAATAGCTTTAGATGAAATTCCAGAAAATATAATGATTTCTAGTAGTATTAATGATATTGAGCCTTTTATAAAAGTGAAGAGTAGAATCATTGATAACATTGTATATTTTGTTTTGGAAATACCTTTAGTTAAGTCAGCATTTTATAATACAAGGAAAATTGTTCCTATAATCCAAAACATCCCTACCTGCACCTATCCTTTGATGCGAAAGGTTACTCTGGCATACAACGAGTTTGAAGCCTACGAAGTTGAAGATTGCACGGAACTCAGGAATTTTATTTGTCAGGGAAGTGTGTTGCAAATAAATACCTGCGAAACAAATATACTGTGGAAACGGGTAAATCAGTGCCAATTAGTGCCAGTGAAATGTCCAGACGAAGTAGTCCAAGAAATAACGTCTAAAGTAATTTATATTTATACAAATAAAACTCAGGAAGTTGGAATTAAATGTGGAAATCAGGAAGAAAAATTATGGATCCAAGGATCTTACTTATTAAATGGAGAAAACTGCCAACTTAGTATTTCGGGAATCACGAGATTTATAACAAGGCAGACGCAATCGAAAGTAATTGTGGCAAATATACAATTAAATAGAAGTAATGATGTTCCCGAGATAGAATTAACTTATGATGCGGAAAAAATAAAAACAAAATTAAAGCAACTTAATCAAATTAACAACTTGCAGTTGGAAAGAACTCATAACGTAGTCCAATATGGGTGCATCATTCTTATTATAGCAATTATAGCAGTATGTCTCTTAGTTAAATTTTTCAGATCCAAGATTCGATCCAAATCTCGGACTTCAAAATTGGAGGGGGATAGTCAACCCACCCGAAACCAGGAAGATATAAAAAATATAATGTTGACATTAAAAGAACGAGGTATTGTTGATAATGTTGACATGAACTTGATGCCAGCATCGTCGTTCACGCCAACCATTGTTTTACCATGGATTTCCAAGAAAGAAGGTTCTAGAACAGGCATCAAGACAATGGACACAATAGTATAAAAGCCCACGTTTCCAAAGCATCGAGGTTCATCACTTCATCACTACCCTAAGCGAGTAGACTTATTTACTATTTATTTATAAAATAAGTATTTCTGTATTTTTTGTCAATAAATATTTTTTAAAGTTTTAACTGACTTCAAATATTTTGACTCGTGATTGGATGATATTGGCGGCCATATTCTATAATGTCATTTACTAGAAAGAGAGAGAAATAAAAAATCATGTGAAAGAGGGAGATAAAAGATTTGGTTGCTGCACTCCGTTCAACGCCTTTGAGCGAGTTAAAAAACAACCGGACAACTACACCCAGAGGCGCTGAACGCGCCTCTGTTTTCTGTTTCTGCAGGCCTATTCGCTAACTACGGTTGGTAACTAGAACTGTCATTTTTGAAAGACACTTTTCATCCATTACTGCAGGCTTATTCACTAACTTAACTGACAAGTGGAAATGGCTATTAACCATCTATAAACATGACGTTTTTTATCTGTGGCTAACCAAAAAGCCTTCTTTGGTATTCACTAACACCGGTGTCTAACGAAAAATCACTAGGCTCACTGTTAATCACTAGGGTTGTATTGATAATCACCGAACGACAATTTTCATCGATATTTCACCTAATTGGTATTCTGTATCGTTCAGTGTCTAACGTTTGACGTTTTGAATGCCTTATAGTGAAAGTCACCGAAGGTTCGATTAATCACTATTGGTAAGCAGTGTTTTATTTTAATCCACTCTAATTATCAAGCTTAAAAGTAGGACTATTAACATTTTTAAGGTAGTGAATTGTTATGTTACATCGATATTCTATATGGAATTTTGAAATTATATATTTTTTGAAACTATATTTTTCGAAACATCATATTTTTGTGATACTTCGACCAGTATGATTTTATCATTATAACAAATTGACGCATTTAGGGCTTCGAGGAGTCAAATCTTCATATAGCTCCGTACGCAGATAATTGAGTATTTATGTGGACACTTTGTAATTTTACAAAATTCATTAGAGGAGAGAAGAAAGGTGTCCAGCAGGCGTAGCACGAACCGTGCATTAAACGGGATAAGAGACAAATATCATGTTTCTTCTCGCTCTCTCGTATCACGAGGAAGCGAGACGGGATGCGGGTTAGTCACTTTCTCTGCTATAGTTCACGCGACAGAAGATATAATAGTACTTCATACAGAACGGCCACTCACCTCCCCGCACTCATTTCAAATACCTCACCCCGCACTTCGTTGTAGACATCACTGACACATAAACAAGGGCGCGCGTGATCGCTCGGGTGTGGCGACACTTCACGTTCAACGAGTAGACGCGAGCGCCGGCCGATAACAGGCAGTCGCTGCACTTCTCGCGACATTTCGATTGATAACCGCGCACTCAGCCCTACTAGATTCCACGCACACATTTGCGCGTGTACAAACGTCATTTGCTGAAGTAGTTGTAATAGGTAATTGATTTGCCAACGTTGTATGGAGTGTCCGGGCCTACTGATGAAGGACTTCGATATTTGGTGTAACTAAAAAAAGTAAGTCCATATAGGTATGTTAAATGCAATTATATGGAATATTCACATTACGACAATTTTGTAAAATATTCTTACCGTTGTGGTTTCGCCAGGGAATTGAAAATATGTATAGGTAAGTCTTAGGTAAGTATATTTTTTTTTTCAAGAACAGCAGTTTTTATTTCAATATATCATGCACTTTGATCGTCATCGATAAATAATCATAAATTTCAACAGTGATCGGCGGAAATGTTTGCTCATCTCCTTATCACATCGTATCTTATCAAAGTAACGTCACCGGCTTGGATATGCTCGCTGTTTCAACAAAATTTCAAAATGGCGGTTGTATCTAAGTATTTTGACGGTTCATCGTGATAAAATGCTTTATTATATCCTCTTTTTGGTGTTCATGCTAGGGGGGGCTGGGTATTTGATGCTAAGTTTTCGTGGCAAAAGTGTTGATGTGGAACACACGAAACTATTCTAAAAATGTTGAAAACGGTGCTTATCTGGAACGCTCCTTTGATAGTCTTATATTATCTGTGGGTTCAATGACAGAATTAACGAGCCAATTTACGAAGCTACTGATTTCTTTTGGGGAAAGTCCGGTAACTAAGGCTACTAAAATTAGTCGGGTAATGCACAGTGACGTGTTGTGATTTATCGATATCCACTAGGGAACTTTCGTTGTACACCGATAGACCACGTGATTCAAATGCCTTACAGAATAGCAATTAGTAGTTTTGATGGGTTGTCCACTTTGGACGGTGGACAACTATAAACAGTTGGTCACTTCGAACTGTCAAATTAGCGAATAAGGCTGCTGGTTTAGTTATCTTATGTGTTGCGGCAGCGTTCATGATAGCACTAATAGATGTTAAGTTCCTTTCAAAAATGACAGTTCTAGTTAGTCTGACACACGAAACATGAGCTTGGAAAAAAGCGGCAAATTCAAAAATTCTAGCTCTGGTAATACTGTCTACAGAAGGTAAAATACATTTTGATACTTGAAATATTCTAATATTTTTTTATTTATGTAGTAATTTAGAATGTTAAATTTGTGAAAGGATTGTCTTTCCTTGAATATAGTAGGAAAAAAAGGAGTTTATACTTTTTTTAAATTAAATATAAGGTAATGTTTAGTTTCAATGAACTTCCAACAATGAACCTTTTATAAGAAATCGCTGTATTTGGATTTCATGATTGTTAAAATTACTTAATATCTTTAATATTCCGACAGAAATTAAGAAAAAAATATTATGAAATTGTTTATTACAAAGTATCAAAATCACCATGTTGAACTAAACTACATGGGGACATTATATCAGTGTTGCTACTTGAAAAAATGTCAGGTTCATGTTTCGTGTGTCAGACTCTAGCAACCGAAGTTACAGAATAGGCCTGCAGACCCTCAGACTAAGTACACCAATTTACTCGCAATGTATTAATGTCTCAAATAAAGCGTCCAGTTCAGTCCGCCATTACAAAGCACTGTGTTTGTTGTTGTGCTAAAATATCAGTCAGTGAGCATCATTTCTGAGTGCATTTTACAGTTCTATGTTTTTCATTGATTTTTTTAGTGAATTGTATAAAGAAAAACAATAAATGTGGAATCTTGGATGCGGCGTCCCAAGTTTTAGAGCACCAACACAAATGGCACCCTTTTTTCGTAGGTATTTTATGTCCTTTGGTATCCATAGTCTAAGTGCAGACCGCAGTGCAGGGGCCTTACCATGATCGCTTATAGCAAGGTTAAAACAATATTGAAGCAGAGACACCGCTCTTGCTGCGTATAGCGCCATCCCGCTCTCAGCGCGGTTTTAATATTGTTTTGGGCGATCATGGTTAGGGGGCAGGTCACAGACTATGTCGAGATAGGTACTCTCAGATTAACTAAACTATCTATATCTATTGTCTAAGTAGGTACTAGCGCGTTCAGAGCCTTCGCGCGAAGTACAACTTTTCGCTCTAACCCCGTTCAATTCCTTCGAGCGTGACAACCGGGTGAAACAACCGGCCGTTCAAGACCTTTGAGTGTCGGCGCCTCAGACTAAGGAAAAAAGAATAGACATGAAATACCTACGAAAAAACGTGCATACCTAAATGTGAATCTGGCACAAAGATGGCGGCTTGCTTGCTCATGCGGCAGCCTAACACACTGCACTTACCCATAATAAATGCAGTATTATGCAAGTTCAACACTTTAAACAAGCACAATTTTCGCCTAATAACAAAATTTTCTTCAAAACACTGAAACAAACAAGTCGCGATGACAACTGATGTACTTGTTGTTCATTGTGAGTACTGTGACAAAACATGGCGACCGGCCGCAGTGAGGTATTCTGTGACGTCGCCAAGATAATGTTGCCATTTTTGGTAATGATAAAACTACTGCTGTCCTTTTTTACTTATGATTATCCTCATAAGTTAAAAAGAGATGCCAATATGTCAGAAACTATGCCGTCGAAATACATCACATTCCTATAACTACGTTCGTTATGCCGAGTCCTCTTTTTTTCTATAGTCTGAGGTCGGCGCGAGTTACAACCGAACAACCATCGAATTTGATGGTTGTAAAACGCTCTGACGTTTATAACTGAAATACTCTTACGTGATTGGATGATATTGGCGGCCATATTTTATAATGTCATCTACTAGAAAGAGAGAGAAATAAAAAATCATGTGAAAGAGGGAGATAAGAGATTTGGTTGCTGCAATCCGTTCAACGCCTTTGAGCGAGTTAAAAAACAACCGGACAACTACACCCAGAGGCGCTGAACGCGCCTCAGGGCTACGTTCCAAAACATCACCCGGAGTGAGTAGGTGGTGGGGGGAGAGTGGCCGGTTAGGGTGGTCGGAGTGTTGGTTGTTTTAGAACGGCAAGAGTGTTGTCTGCTTTGTTTACATAACCAAATGTACAAAAATAAGAAAATATATAATTCATCGGCGCGTCCGTTCGCTTTAATGCATGGATTACATTCCTCTGTTTCATCTACGAAAATGCTAAAACCAACAGAATATGAATTCTGTTAAATCGCGGCCTAACCTAGCTTCAGCGGAAATGAAGGCCAATTTTACAATCGTGTCACTTACGATACCTATAGTCTTTGGAATTTAAAATTAACTTATTGTCGACGTTACGAAGCGCATCCTCGCTCTCCGAGATGCACAAATTGTGTGTGAATATGAAATCTTTGTAATCACAATCACACACAACTTTAAAATCCACACAATTTCCCGCCAAATCCAATCGAGTGAAATTACACCTTGCTATATTATGCAGGTGAGATTCTACTCGATCGAGTGCACTCCGTAGCGTTTTAGGACACGCTACTCCAACACTCTCGAGTGCACCCGAAATGTTTTAGGACATACTTCGGGTGACCGAGTGCACTCGGGTGATGTTTTGGAACGTAGCCCAGGTACTACGTCTATTTAATTTTTATGGTCTGTAAAAAAATAACCTCTAAAGTTGATTTTTTGGTGATCATTGAATTAAAATTACTGCAATTTGTTTAAAACTGTTATTTATATCATTGTAACAAACGCTTGAAAATCGGAATCGGAAGAAGAATATCATTTTTGTTTATCAATATGTACCTACCTGTGTAATAATTATAGCTAATTTCCTTTTACGACAACAAGTTGGGCTAAATTATGTTTGTTAAGAAACCGGTGTCTTGGTTTTTAACTGAACCTGGACGAAAGTTTTCATTTGCGTTCATAACGAGCTCCGGCATAATTTTTACTGCATCAAAATTTGTTCCACACACTCTTCTCCTTAACAAGTACAAAGACTTCGTCCATTATTATCGGTTTGTTTTATTCATCTTCTAACGTCCAGTATCAAAATTTAATGATTTTGTTGGTTTAATAAAGACTTTCTTTTTAGCAACTCCAAACCTGTTGAACTACCGAAGGAACTTCAAGATCGCTGTCAAACATGTCTTGATCTTTTATGTTTTTCTGATGTGCATCGAAGACTTATTTCAGCATTCAGTGTAACTGGATTTGATTTGTTCCATGCTGGTGAGATTATTATTAAATTTTGAGTTTTGGGTATTTTTGTAAGTATTGCCATTTCAGAGGAATAAATATGTATTGAATGAAGATTTAGGTAAACCATAATGTAGTACAAAAATAACTTGCCTAATCTGTCAACAATCTACAAGCAATGACTTCTATCTATACTACTAGATGTACTGTCCAGTGTTGAGTAATTCTCACCACTTCATTTACTTGGTTGTGGGTATGATCAAAATTGTAGACATTTCGCAAATATTGTAATTGCTAATATCAAAACTTTAATATGACAGCCAAAACATTATTGTCACCGCAGACGTATAAAGGGAAGCAGACTTAACATATCGTTCAAAAATCGTGGCAACTTTACCACATGTAAACATTATTCACACACAAACAATATTACAAGGGTATTCTGGCAGAACTGAATAAGTGTAGAATATCTCATAATGAGAAACAAGCATTTTAAGCTTTGAGTAAACATAGTTTAGCAGCGAAACAAAATATCAACACCATAATCAGTACTGTGGTTAGATTATTTATCTAAAAAGTTTCCGATATGTTATTATATTAACAATTGGAACTAAATGATTTATTTATTTATTGTCATTAAAACTTAAAAGTGCAGAAAAAAGGGAAAGTTTGCATCATGGTAATGCACTTATATCGTTTTACCTGAAATTCGTAAATAAGCTCCGAATCCCTTATAACACAACATAATAATGCCTGCTATATTTATAAAGGATCATTGTACCGAATTCAATTATTTTGTTAAAATAATTGAAATAACCTACTTTTTAAAATGACAAAATACAAAATTGTTCCAAGTTATCCGTTTTTACCTGTAATTATTTTGGAATTACTGTATTTAAAAAACTAATAAGTGTATTTTTATTATATTATTATGCTTTGATCAGTCTGAACTGCTTTATGGTGTAGATACCATGGTAATTATAATTGAATGATATCAAGAGAAAGCAATCAACAGAAAAACACACATCTTCCTCACAAGACAGCACACACTCTTTTTTAACATCTTCAAGAACACTAATCACAGTCTTCAAGCTTTTATACCAAAGCTCCAATACCTCTGGTATTATGTTCTTTTTAAGTATAATAAATCCTTTTTTTGGCCTCCAATATACTGTCTATAACAGAGTATTTAAGTAAAAATCTTTAACATGTGCACATGCGGCAGACCTTCAAAAGAGACTTAAAACGTTAAGAAGCAGAACTAACAAAGATTCTTATCTGCTTTTGCCTCTGAAGTGGAGCATCAAATTTCATTACTTGTAGGTAAAATGCAAAGCATAACAAACTCACTTATTCTGTTTTGCCTGTCAATAAAACTCAGAAGTAATTTTGTTTTAATAGTGAAAGAGAACCAAATAAAATCCAATGTATTGATTTATTTGTAAATATAAAATTGAATTAAATATAGGTAGCTGGTTTTATGAGTAAAGTGAGTAAATGCATTTATTTTGTTATTACTGTATTTTATTATTCATGATTATATGTATTACTTTCTGCTTTTAAATTTTAATAAGATGCTTGTTAACTGCTTTACACAAAAAAATTAATGGCTTTTGCAGTTATTTGGTTTTACTAGATAAAAAAGCAGAAAAAACTAAGAATGATGATGTAACAATTTTTTATAAATTTTTGACTTATTCGGTTCTGCCAGAATACTGTCGATTAATTTAATTTTATTGTCACAGTGCCATTTGTGTATTATTTTGACAATAATAAGACACAAATAAACATGGTCTGTAGTCTGCCCCGGCTTCGGAAATGTTAATGTGTGTGTAAGTATCGCCATAGACGAAAGACAGAAATAGTGATATATCTTGTCACTTTGGAGTGAAAGTAAAAACAATATACATTACTTATGTAAAATGTGTGAGTAAAATTATGTTAAGTCTGCTTCACTTTATATGTCTGTGGTTGTCACATAAGTGTGTATCTTGTTTAACCTCTTGGCCTCTAAGCAGTCGCATGCGACCGGTGTGACCTCACAGTATGTAATAATTGATAAATACCTCACAAAAGCAAATTTATCAATTATTATATTGCTTTTTACAGACTGAAAAATATGCTTAAAATATATATTTTTGTGAAAATTTTCTTTTTGTGATGGTATTTATCAATTTTTACAGTTTTGCAAAAAAGAGTTTGGAAAAAATGAGGGTGCCACTAGTACAATTTCGCACAAAAATGGCACAATTTTTAAAAAATTTTAATTTTTTAATAACAACTGGAAACTCAAGTAACAACAGTCTCATTAAAGCCGGGGTCCCACGGCCTTATCGCCCCAGGTCAGGCCCTCAGGCTGTGGGAACCGTCCCATCCGATGAGGCCTGCAGTGGCCTATTGTCGCCCGTCCGATCCGTCGGAAGTCGGTAAGTTCAAAGGCGCGGCGCGATGGTGCCTGTTGCGGCCTGTACAGGCGCGTCTTGTCGGTTCTAACTCATTCATTTTCATATCACCTGCGGCGGTGCGTGCGCATACACGCACGTGATGGAGTGGATGAACTGCAGCCATGCGCTCCGTAGCACTCAACATGTTGGACTGGCGATAACGACAGGCCGATACAGGTCGACACACACCGTAGGAACTAGGGTTTTCCAATACCCGGACTTTTTTCGTACCCGGGTATCGGGTATAATTTTTTTTGATACCCGTGTATTACATTTTTTTCAAGTAAAACAACGCATAATTTGTCGCAGTATGCTTATTTTTATTAGGGATGAAAAAAAACCAATATCAAAGTAAAAATATTGAATGAAACCAAAAGAATGAACATAGTTTGGTTATTTGAACCAATATTGTTTGTTGCTCTGTGATGTGAATGCAAAAAACAATAAAAATAATGAACATAACGTACATACGTTCATAGTTTATTGAACGTACGTACGTTATGTTCATTATTTATTTTCTAGTTACAACTAGAAAATAAATGTCAAAACAAATAGAAAACAAAACATTCTTGTTAACTTAAAATAATGTATGAAAAAATTAACAATTAACATAAAAATGAAATATTTTAGGAACATTAATAATAGGAGATCAAAGTTTCAAATCACATTTTTTTTACTTCAATGAGGTGACTAAGATTTTAAAAATACTAAAACGGTAAGCAAGCGATCTGACAGCCGATTTCTTGCTTTTGTTACAAATCCACCCGCCACTGAAAAAACCCATTCGCTCTCGCTTTCTAATTAACATCAGGCGGTTTTTTTTTTATATAAAAAATGTTTTGTTGTGATACTTGGGTACCCGGGTTTGTCGTCAAATATTACCCGGGTTTGAAAACACTCGAATGCCCGGGTATACCCGACCCGGGTACCCGGTTCCGAAAACCCTAGTAGGAACAGCTTAGCACGAGATGCAATCAGCCGCACTGGCATCCACAGGCGTGGCGTAATCCGGCCTGGCCTGTAATAACACTGGCCGTGGGATCCTACTTAATACACCATCTATTTGTGAACCTAGTTTGACCACGGGAATCGCTTTTTAGTTCCAGCTGTCACTGTTCCGAACTCATTTTTGCCAGACTGTACATAGTGTGAAAGCTTGGGGGCTGAGAAGTTATTTGGTTACAGGTATGGACATTTTCCAAAATCCAAAGACTTTACAGTTGTTTTGCATAATGATTAACATAAAGATCAGTAATTTTGTTTCTGGAATAAGCTAAAATTTTACATTTCATTGAACAACTATTTTGTAAATGCATTTAATATGCAAGATTGCTACTTTGTGTTACTATCCCTGCGTTCCGTAAAACGATAAAAGTGATAATATCGCGAATCCGACCAAAGTCACAACATAACCTACTGATTCAATAGCCCTTATATTTTGAGACGATTTAATTTGGTCGGATTCGCGATATTATCGCTTTTATCGCAATTCGGAACGCACCATATCTCCTTTAAATGACTGACTGGCTATCAAAATTTAAAGCAATAATGATGACTATAAATAGTTATACCCTACACAACAACAATTCTTAACAATATAACAAATAATATCTACATATTAACACCAGGCAACCTTTACTTATAAAGAGTCTTTTTTACATGCGCTTTATACTTATGAAATGGTAAATTATTAACACTTTGTGGAAGTTAAGAGGAAATCGTACGGGTCGTTTTTCCATATAAACATAGTCCCGTTTCCTTCCGGCATAATGGCAATTGGGTGACACTTTGAAACTGTTGATTGTCATAATTTCGATTGGCATACATCATATGACATAAAAATCAAAAAGCTTAATAATATTTGGTACTTATAACATATTAATAGGCATACGTTATAATGCAGAATTGTCGAAAGGCATTATATTAAAAATTTGAGATGCAACGAATATTTAGCAACTATTCGGTATTCGGCCTATTCTGCCATTTTTTTAGATATTCGGTAAAACGAGATTAGATAAAAAAAAAAGGAAAATAAAGACGTATTTCAATCAAAAGAGAATTTATTTAGAAAAATAATTAAGTAATTTTAATCATTAAAATTAATTAGAGGCAGATTGAGATGGATAATAATACTTACTAGTTTCTCTATATTAGCTGGTAAAAGCAGATTTCATTTATCCTCGTAAACAAGACCTGCCTCTGAAAATAGTATCTCTGTAGACACTACTGCAAGGTGACGACAGATACATTTAAACAAATCTTATTAACTTGGGATACTGTTACGTTTTTGCAGACCACCACTTGTAAGGGTCTGCCTTGCGATTGAGACATGCACTTTTCAAGTAAAAATTAATCTTGCTAACGATTGTGCTTTTTTCCATCCCCTCAATCGGCAAATTGACAGTAGCGACTTCATCAAAGCAGTCCCAGAGACTGTCATGAATTTTCTCTAACATTGTTGCATCCTGATCAGTGTTTTGTCATTGATTTACTACCAAACGTTTGGTAGTAAATCAATGCGTCACGTAATATGTATGCTTCTCGCGATCTATCTATACACGGACCTGCCGCTTAGCAACAGCCGAATATTCTCTCGGCCGAATAGCCGAATATTCGGCTATTCGGCCGAGAGCGTCGCCGAGTATTAGGTATTCGGCTAAATCACTATTCATAGCATCTCTATTAAAAATCATAATCTTTAAATTAAATGTATAATTTAGTTTACTTTTATTAAGCATACCTTGTAACGCATAATTTTACTACGCATAACTGTTAATATCCATAATTTTGTTTGATATAATTTAACTATGCATAACTCACTAAAGACATAGTTTTATAAAGAATATTAGAATGATCAAAGTAACTTACCTGTAAGTGAACTTCATTTATTATTATGCGATGTTAACGCCTCGTCTGATATTACTATGTAGTTTATGCTGTAAACGTATCAGTAAACACGATTTTAAAGAAATCAATAAATAAAATTTGACAGTACGCCACACCAGGGGGGTCTCACTCCGCAGTTTAGGTACATTTGGCCGGGCGCCCCGGCCAGCCGCTATATGGCAGAGGGTTGCCACTCGGCTCGCACGCTAGCCGCGTCGCACGTAATAGGTGGTAATAGTTAAGATTTTCTCGGTGATTTTTGTAACGAATTCGAAATAATCACGTCATCTGTATGATAGGTACTGTTGTGTTTATGGGTGTATAACTAAACGGAAGAAAAAGGATGCAAAAATATCATTTTTTAATATACCAAAAGATATTGAAAGGAAAGCTATTTGACTATTTTTCACATCACATCCTAACTACTTTGTTATTATAGTAGGTAC
The DNA here is from genome assembly GCA_963935595.1 of Schoenobius gigantellus. Lineage (NCBI taxonomy): Eukaryota > Metazoa > Arthropoda > Insecta > Lepidoptera > Crambidae > Schoenobius > Schoenobius gigantellus. The sequence goes on along the minus strand of OZ012541.1, from coordinate 37,392,396 downwards.
CCACATGATAAGGATAAAATTGTTAAAAATAGGTAAGTGTTTTAGGGCGTTTAAATGAATGAATGCGAAATAAGTATAATAGTAAAAATACCTACTTAAAAAAAATTACAATAGTTTTTATACTTGATAAATTATGCTTATTATGATTACGCAGTCAAGTAGGTAGATGATATATATATGGACCATACTTGTTTTATTTTATTACTCACTATAAAGCTTATAATAAAAGAAAATCATTCTATGGAAGTTTAAAGATGCCCTCTCAAGAAATGAATGAGTATATTCAGAAATTAGAGACAGTATTTACACATAATTTTGAGCACCATTTACAAGGAAATCTTGGAAGTGAATTGTTTCAGTTACTACAAGAAATCCAATTACCTACATTGCCATGTTCGTGTTTTCCTGTGGACTATTTGATAAGATTGTTTGTAAGGATTCGAATATTTTCAACCCTCAAATATCATAATTTAAATTTAAATAAACTAAGAGCTTATTTATTTAAATTTAAATAAATAAGCTCTTAGTCTACAATTATAGTGCCGCGTCGAAGCTCGTTCAACGGCAACTACGGCGACTGGTGGTTCTCTTTGCTCCTCTAATTTTCTACCTGCGATAAAATTCTTTAATTGGTTCATCAAAAACAATTTTCTGAACTGACAAACATGTTATTCTTTTGACAATACAAAAATCTGAAACTAAGAACTTAGTAGATAGACAAGAAATATATTCACACTTTTATCTTTATTAATTAATTAATATTTTCGTAAATATATCGGTGAGTGGGAACCCTGCGCTCTTGTCGCCAACTCGGTATCGGGTCAGCGACTCGTAACGGAATTAGAACGCTCGTGTCCTGCAATAAATTTCAATTTCCCGTGAAGTCAGTTGAAGGTCGCAAGAGTACGTACATTTTCATACCTAAACTTAGCTTTTCTTCGAGAGTGATCCTTCTGTACTTTAGTACTATTATCTTTTCTGTGGCCACACTGAAGTTAGGGCAACACTGATTTGGTAACGTCATTATGTTCAAAGTATAAAAATGTAAATTTAATAGCAGCAGATAGGCTGTTATTAACCCATATCTTCATTTGCATAAGAATAAGAAATTTTAAAACTTAATCATTACATTTTTATTATTGTTTGGGTGGGCAAAATATAAAAAAAAGGTACAGGGTTGGGGACACTCTCAGACGAGGCGTTTACATCGCATAATCATGATCGAAGTTCACTTACAGGTGAGTTACTTTGATCATTCTATTATACTCATTAACGCCTCGTCTGATATTACTATGTAGATGTTGAAAGTGAATGATTACTAGTACATTACTGCCGCGGTCTATAATGACTACTTTGCTGGTCGCGCTGATGATGCCCGACAGCGCAGCTCCAGGCCGACACAGCGCGGTCAGCGTGCAGCACTTGATGGACGAGCTGAGATAATAAGTGAGGACAGCAAGGGCTGTAATGATGGCCAAGCTGGAAGGCCTAGAGCGTAGCTAGGTTAGCTCGAGGCAATCATAGCGTGACCAGCGAAGCAGTCATTGTGGGCCAAGGCTTGTATAGTGCTTTACTCAAAAATGCAAGTACCTAATCTAAATAAAACCAGCAAGTAATTTAAATAAAAAATATATTAATTAACTAGAAGCAAAACTTTGCCAGCCGCTCCTTGAAACAGAACGGCAAGGTCGACTTTGCTCAAACAAGGTTGTCAAAATAATGACCACATTACATGCATTTTTGAGTAAAATAATGATTTATTAGGAAAAACAATAATAACAGTCTTATTATAAATCACAATGATTTTTAGTAATACTTATGATTCTAAAATACATTTGCTAAAGTTGTTTTCTACATGTAATGAAAGATTATAAAATCTTGCAAAACTCTTTGACTTTTGAGTCCAGCCAGCAGTTAATTTTTAATTATGTCAATATTAAGACCTTTTCTATTTGCACAAGAAGTAGCCGCATGACGTGTACTATGTGCGCTAAATAGAGTAGTGTCAATACCAGCTTCAAATAGATCCTTTATCATCCTTTATCCATCTACTAAGAGTATGTGTGGAGGCTGGTAAATGGGGGTTTTTTTAGCAAATAAATAAGTTTTTGTGATCTTTTAATTCCTTTGTTATTTAAGATAATCACAATGTTTTAACAGGACAAATGCTTTCATTTTCCTTGAAAAAGGGCAAGTTTAGAAGCTGATGTGACCTGTTCAGTTTTGAGGTTTTTATAAATTGTGGAATCTTAATTTTAATGCCAGAATCATATTTGGTAATATTATCAATTGTTATAAGGGAAAAGGTTTGTAGCCTCTGAGCAGTTGTCAATGCTAATAAAATTAATTTTTTTTTAGAAATCACATCTAAATCAAGATCAGTATTAGATATAAAATCAACAATCACACTTGGATCCCAGGCCTCATTATACACTCATTTGCAAAAAAAACGGGCGGTTTTGATTTTCATTCATCTTTAAAAAGATACAATACAAAAAAGGTTTCAATCGTTTGTACACGTTACTGGCCGGTTTTAAAAATCCCGTGGTATTTAAAAAAGTACGTTCTAAATTCAAATTTTCATTTGATGCTCATTTTTACAGAAAACCCCTTTTTATCCTACATTTTTGGCGCGAAGTTCCAGAAGTTAACATCGACTTTCATAACTTTTATTCAATTTTCATCGATTAATTTCATATCCTTGACTGTCAAAGCTTTATTTATTGCTGTTTGGCTGTATCAAAAATGGCAGATAAAGTGGTAAAAGCTACCAAAATTATCGCGCTGCTTGAAGAGGGTTGCAGCCAATGCTTCGTGGCTAGGAGGCTAAATGTTAGTCGCTCGATGGTCCAAGGGACCTGGCAGCGATATCAGGAGACTGGTTCCGTCGAGAGAAGGCCTGGTTCTGGAAGAAAACCATGTACCCAACCACGGGATGATCGTTTTCTTGTGAGTCGCGCATTGAGAAATCGCAAATCTTCGTATGTGGATCTTAAGAACAACCTCCAAGAAGTAAGAAATGTGCATATTAGTCTATGGACGGTCAGGAGGAGGCTTCTCGCTGCCAATATACGCAATCACCGCCCGGCCCGCGGCCCCAAATTACTCCGTGAGCACCGAGTGCACAGGCTTAGGTTCGCTAGAAATTGTGAATCATGGACTCAAGAAGATTGGAATAGGGTTTTGTTCTCTGATGAAGCCAGGATATCTCTGTTCGGTGAAGATCGACGTCGGCGAGTGCTAAGAAGACAAGGAGAACGCTTTGCAGAGGCATGTTTCGAAGAAATCACACCTTATGGTGGGGGCTCTGTTATATTTTGGGCAGGAATAAATTCAATGGATCGTACAGAGTTAGTCTTCATTGAAAACGGCTCACTGACTGGGCATCGATACATAACGGAAGTTGTAATTCCTCATGCACAACCCGCATTGGCCGCTCTAGGTGAAGACTCGATTTTTATGGACGACAATGCTCGCGCCCACCGATCTCGCGATGTTAAAGCGTATGTGCAAGAGGTCGGCATTCGTCGTTTGGATTGGCCAGCTCGAAGTCCCGACCTCAATTCCATAGAGCATGTCCGGGACGTTCTGAAACGGCGTGTGAGATCAGTACAACCAGCTCCGCAGACCATCAGAGAGCTGAAGAATGTGATTACTGCGGAGTGGGAACGTATTCCGCTAGCAAGTATCTGGGATATACTCGCTAGCATGCCCAGACGAATTGAAGCTGTGATTTTAGCTAGAGGGGGTCACACTCTATACTAAACATTTATCTGCTTTTACTTTATTAAAGAAAAACAAACAAAAAAACTTTTTTTTATTTTTACTTCATGAGTATATGCACTACTAGCGAACATACACTACTAGTGAGGTTTAGCATTATTTCCCATAAATTGTATTAAAATTTTATGAAATACTGATGAAAACGATTATTTTCTTATTAATTTACCAAATTGTGAGGATAAAACTACCTATAATTATCAAACAAAGCAATATTAACATTTGAAATGGTTCATTGCTTAGGTGCCCGTTTTTTTTGCAAATGAGTTTATCTTGGATTATTTGGTCTTAATCTATATATACCTACCTCAAAAGAACCGACTTATATCCCTATTTACCCCTAATTCATAGTCAAAAAGAAGTGATAGAGCTGATATTATACTATTCAGGGTACCATATGCTGCACCATTGTGAAATTTTTGGTATAGATATATTAACTGGGTCATAGTTATTTAAATTACAAAAATTGTACCATTGTTTATAACAAGAATCATACTGTCGAATAGTATTATGAGACAACGAGTTTAAAATTAAAACAACACTATAGCATAGTCTATAGCATCTCTTTGCTAGATACACTCTGCTGATAACATCCCTGCAATTAGTGTAAGGTTGTGGCATAGAGGGTGATGTGACCTGAAAGGTGACAGATGAAGGTTTTTATTAGGTTTGAAATACATAGGTTTCGCAATTAGCATAGACTTAAAAAGAGGTTACCATGCTTGAGATGGCCAATCTGGTACCACTAGTATACCTTTGGCCTTATCATGTTTTATTTTGCATAAGCATTTTAAGATTAAGGCGAAGGGAGGGAATGTATAAAACTTCATATCTGACCAAGAAACTGTAAAGGCATCTACTGACCAGGCATCTGGTTCGGCATGCCAAGATATGAATTTCTCACATTTAGTATTGATTCTTGAAGCAAATATGTCTATATCTGAGCAGCCAAATTTCATTGTAATCTTGTTATATGCATAAGGAGCAAGTTCCCATTCTGTTTCTATATTGGTTATGCGAGGATGTGAACCAGCTTCTGTATTTTGTTTAGATGGTATATAAGAAGCAAAAAGATATAATATTCTAGACTCACAAAATTGCCATATCTTCGCTGGAAAACCCGTCGAACCGAAAAACGGCTCAAACTTGTCGAGCAACCTCACACTGTCTGTCGCATCCTTGATTGCAGTAGTTTTCTCAACAACTGTGTTATTTATAAAATGTAACTGTTGTTAATCTCAAGTTAATTAAAAATACTTTCAATTAATATCACTATTAAGGGCCCGGTCTCGTAATAATCAGTGTTCTAGCAGAATTATCAGAGAAGTAATATTTTTTTTCAGTTATTAAAAATGCAATGAAGGAAATACATTTTACGTTAATTTAGAGTTTCCATAACACATTTTACTATTTACTTAAATGCTATTTTTAAAGTCTTTTTAAGGCTTTAAACATACCTATTTTTACATTCCACGCGTTTAAGGACACATTCATGCACTCGTCACATCAAAAATATGACCAAAACATGAAATATATTCAGTAAACATTTATTCTCAAATCTTCTACAGTAAACTTTACTGGTTACTTTTTTGCGAAATGTTTTAGTTTTGTTATTTATAGCGGTTTAAATAGTCCTAATTTTATGAATTTTACCACTTTTAAAATACCACCTTTTCTATAAGAAATCATCCTTTAGCGTAATCAAACTTTAAGTAAGGCAAATAATAAAAAAAAAACTGTATTTATAAAATCATTATAGGTAAATTTTATACAATCAAAACTTATCGAGAGTTTATAACAAAATACGCATCGAAATTTCCCTAGTTCTGCTGCGATTTCGCAGCGTAGTCTCGATAAGTTTTGATTGTAACCGCGACCCCGCGAACCCGCGACCCGTTGCGCAGTAGGCGATCATTCGATTTCTGCGCTAACCGTGTTGTCAAATAATTAAATTATTTGTTATCACAAATACTCATAATCAGTCCATTTACTTTTTGCCACGTATGCATTGCACTTTTAATAAAAACTTAATTGGTCTGTTCAGTCAGAATGCTTGTATTATTACGTAAATGACTTTTCCGTTGTATTAATCGTGCGCGTTGCATCCTAGAACTCATAGAACATCATAGAACTATGGACGCTCATCATATCAGCCAAGAGACGCCCACTGTTGGACATAGGCCTCCCCCAAGGATCTCCATACCGATCGGTCCTGCGCCTCCCACATCCAGCGGCTTCCCGCGACCTTCACCAGATCGTCGGTCCACCTTGTGGGGGTCTACCAGCACTGCGTCTCCCGGTACGCGGCCGCCACTCGAGGACCTTTCCGCCCCAACGGCCGTCAGTCCTACGAGCGATGTGTCCTGCCCACTGCCACTTAAGGTTTGCGATTCTTTGGGCTATGTCAGTAACCTTAGTTCTTCTACGGATCTCATCATTTCTGATGTAATCACGTAGAGAAACCCCGAGTATAGCCCTCTCCATTGCCCTTTGAGTGACTTTGAGCCTTCTTATGAGACCCATTGTAAGCGGCCACGTCTCAGCGGTTTTATTTTTTGTAAAATAATAATAATAATAATAATAATAATTGTTTATTTGCGCTTATGGGTACATGGGTAACAGTTGATGGAATATAAAACAAAAAATAGATCGCCATAATCTGCCTTTCGGCGTGCAAAATTAGGTGGGTAGTTAGGTACATACATATTTGGGATTAGGACATTAATTTATGATAAAGAATATACATTATAGTTCCAAAATCGTTTTACAAAAGCCTCAACTACGGTTACCTAAAACATATATTCACAGACTACATAGAGATATATTGATACTGCATATATTAATTTACATTTTGTCTAAAACAACACGGTCAAAGTACAAATTATATTGGGTCAAAGTCAAACCAAAAACAAACACAACATACTAGTGCTACCAGTACCAACCTCGTAATGTAGTAGTATCTCCTGAGTCTGTGTTATCATGTATAACCACCATAGATATAGAATGAAAATAACCACGGAGTTCGTGTGCATAACAAACTGCGATGAAACATAGACCACAACAGATAATAAGGATTTTCATTCACGGTCATACAATGAAAAAATAATATTTCCAATTTACAAATATAAAAAAATATCAGCGAAATCAAATTGTTAATCAGATAAATATAAATTCTTAACTACTACAATGTCAAAAAATTATTTAATATTAAAATGTCAAAAATTGATTTAATACTGTGTTAGAAAAAAAATTAAATACAATGTCAAAAAATTAATAGGATTGGAGAAATGTCATAGCAATAATTAGAGAAATGTCAAAACACATTCAAACTTATGTCTAAATCAACACCAATTAAAATTTATCTGTAAGATATTCGTTAATTGTGTAATACACTTTTTCCAGTAAAAGATTTTTTAATTTACTTTTAAATATATTAATAGTGTCAATTTTTAGCAATTCTTTTGGTAGGTGGTTATAAATTAATGGAGCCATGCTTATTGCACTATTAACGAGTAAGGCCGTATTTCTCACTGGCCTATTTATTTTGTATGTATTTCGTGCAGTTTTAAACTTTTCAAATAGAGCTAAATTGCTCCGTACAAACATTGCGCACTCATAAATATAAAGACAGGGCAAAGTTAGAATATTAAGGCTTTTAAAGAAAGGCTTACAGCTGTCTCTTTGTTTTAACTTGCAGATAGCCCTTATACATTTCTTCTGTGCCCTAAATATTGCAAGTTTTTCAGTACAATTGCCCCAAAACATGATGCCGTACCTAAGTAATGACGAAACATGACCATTATAAGCTGTCAATACTGTAGATTTACTTACTGTCCTTGAGAGCATATAGAGTGCATAAGAGTATTGACTCAATTTTGTTAGCAGATTTTCCACGTGTTGTTTCCAGTTTAAGCAACAGTCGATACTAAGGCCCAAAAATTTTGTTACCTCTACAATGTCAATTTTATGTCCACTAAAAATAATGTCAAGATTATTTAATTTATTTACTCTATTCCGAAATGTCATAATGTTAGTTTTATTTAGATTTATTTTTAAATTATTAGATGTCAACCATTCTATAATACTACATAATGTCTCATTTATGTCCTTTTTAATGCATAGTTTATTTTTGCCAGTAAATAATATAGTGCTGTCATCAGCAAATAGAACCATACTGTGCTTAGTAACGTTTGGAAGGTCGTTAATATAAATAATGAACAGTAATGGTCCAAGCACGCTGCCTTGTGGTACTCCGCATTTTACGGTTTTGTACTCGGAGTTATGGATCACTTCTTTTTTTATCTTAGGGCAAATGCTGCTAATTTGAGTGCACTGTTGCCGATCTGTCAGAAATGATTTTATGAGACTATTTATATTTCCCCTAACACCATATGCATTCAATTTGCTTAGCAGTACACTATGGTTAACGAAATCAAATGCCTTAGTAAGGTCCATGTAAAGTGCACACACTGGCACTTTCATGTCAACATTACTCATTATTGTGTTTAAAAATTTATAAATGGCTAAGTTGATAGTCTTCTTTTATTTCATTTACTAAAAAGTTAAATATTTTTAACTTTTTAGTAAATGAAATCTTTTCAGTTAAAGAAACCCTAATTTAATACCAGCTCACCTTAAATTAGTGTTTTCCTCTATTTTCTATGGGATCCCATCATCAGATCCTGACTTTGGTGACCATGGGACCACCCTTGCAGTATACTCTATCGAATACAAAAAGAATTTTGGAAATCGGTTTAAAAATGACGGAGTTATGAGGTAACAAACAAAAAAAAATAATACAACCGAATTGATAACCTCCTCCTTTTTTGAAGTCGGTTAAAAAAACAAACCCGACATATTACAATACACCCCGAAAAAATTCTTAGTTTTTTTTTTATTAATTGCGTTGGGGAACCGCTATGTAAACAAGCCCACGGCAACCATTGGCGTATCTAGTTTTCTTTTGGGGTGGGCTGGGCCTGGCCCTTGATTTTTGTTTGAAGCTATCACTCGTATTTGGCATCCATCATAGAATTTTGAAAGGGTAGCATAACATTCTGGGGTGGACACTACACCATTCTGGGGCGGGCACGGCCCACCCGGCCCCCCTCTATGTATACGCCAATGACGGCAACTTTTCTTGGACGCAGTGCGCCCTGCTGACCAAAAAATACTGCTGGCCCTTAAATTTTAAACAGATGATCAGATTTTTATTAACTAAATCTAATAATATGAAGTCCTTTTACTACGAGTAAATGCATATCAACTGAATAACTGTTAACGATTTACATTTACGTGTGATAAATTATTCTAAAAGGGTACCAAAATTTGTGACCGAAAATTGCTTAGAACTATTCTTATTATTGAAATGTACAGGTAGCACCAGTTCCAAATTTGGTGTAGCAGTTGGTATTCCTGTCAACTTTACATACAAAACTCTTGAAGATGCAGCAAAGGACAAGATTCAGGTATGTTTCTTTTAGTACTTGTGTGTAGGTACACCCTAATAATTTTTTTATATAGATTTTTGATTTATTAATTGTATTCATTTTTCGATTTGTTTATCATTTTTAAAGAAAATGCAAAGTTCTATATAAAAAATTATAAGTTGGATCTGTCAAATTTTCGTGTCGGGTTCGAGTGATCATAGTAAGCTATCCGTAACAGCAAACGTCAAACTCCGATTTCGTTCCGTGGACAGGCCCGTAGTATTTTCGTGGTAAGAAACAGCCCGAAATTACGGAGTTTGTTCGGGTTTCCTGTGTTCATTGTAGACCCCCAGATACATACGTTACGCGTTACACCTCTAAGTGAAGACGCTGCTTAAGGCTAAGAATTTTGTCGGGGCGGGTAAGAGCTCGGTGGCCTAGTTGGTCAAGACGTAAATACGGTATGTTGGACACGCGGGTTCAAATCCCGCCGAAGACGAAATTTTTTCTTTATTGATTTTTTTTTTAATACACGTGTCGCCGTTCCCTTTGTTCCTTTGTTCCCGTTGATACATTGAATTGTTTTACATGCGAAAGCGAAGCTCTAATTTGCCTCGATCCCACCTGGTTGTAAATGATGATAAGGCGAAAGTGGAGGCCAGCTTCACCTGGACTTCTCAACAACTGAGGAACTGCGGGCTTATTGTCTAAGAAAAAATTGAATAGTCAAACGAACTTACCTGGAAGTGAAGTTCGACTATAATTATGCGAACTGCTTATCTCGTGCGAAGATGATGAATTACTCATGTAGTCTCGGCTTCAGTCGCTGGCGTCACATAAGTTTATAGTAAAGAAAAAAACGTAACGCAGCCCCGTCTGTCTCTACTACGCCATCCTGTAACTAACTTCATTAATTTTAACGCATTTTTGATTTTTCAACTACGGGTATTATTATGCACATAATTAATCGTAGGGGTTGGGAGGGACTCTCTCTGGTCGAAAGAGGGTCAGGTTTCATTGTGGCGAATTGGGAGAACGTCACCCTTATTGGGGTGTACTTTTCTCCCAACAAATCTCTAGCCGAGTTCGAGGCTTTCCTTGTGATGGTAGGAGCTGCTGTCAGGCGAGCTTTTCCGCACCAGGTTCTTCTTCTTGGGGACCTGAATGCGAAGTCTGTTGTTTGGGGAAACAGTGCAACGGACGCTCGCGGTCATGCTGTTGAGCTTTGGGCGGCAGCGGCCGGGCTTTCCCTCTTAAACCAGGGCAACACTCATACTTGCGTGCGCCGACGGGGCGGGTCCGTGGTCGACGTTTCTTTTGCGACCCCTGCCCTAGCACGCAGGGTGCAAAACTGGCGAGTGATAACGCAAATAGAGAATCTCTCAGATCATCGGTATATCCGATTCGAGACTCCCACTGAGCGTTCCCGAGCTCCGAGACCCCAAGACAGCCCACGAGGCCCCTGTTGGGCTCTTACACGGCTCGATAAGGAAATGGCAGAAGAGGCGGCCATTGTCCAGACCTGGTGTTCCCAGCCCATGGATAACCCGAACGTGGAAGAGTCCGCATACCGGTTCCGCGAAGCCCTAACAGAGATCTGCAGTGCATCTATGCCCAGAGCCCATCCGCCGAAGGACCGTCGTGAAGTTTACTGATGGTCGTGTGAAATCGCCGATATCCGAACGGCCTGCACGGTTAAAAGACGGGCGTATACGCGCTACCGTAGACGACGCAATAGAAGCGCCGAGGAGGAGGAACACCTGTATGCAGACTACCGGGACTCAAAAAAGACCCTGCAAACTGCCATCTCCCGCTCCAAGGAGAGGGCCAGAGAGGTGATGTTGCAGGGCCTCAACCAGGATCCGTGGGGGCGACCATCAAAACTGCCCGTAACCAGCTGAGAGCGCGCGGCGTCCCCCTCACCGAGTCTATGGAACCCGATCTGCTGACAACGGTTGTCGAGGAACTATTTCCCCCGACCGTGACCTACTTCTACTTCCCTCCTTGTATGGCTCCGTCATCCTCGATGGTGGAATCGGATCTTAGCGAGAGCACTCCCCCTCCAATCGAGGGAGAAGAATTTGAGACTGCCGTTTCCCGCCTCAAAGGAAAAAGAACAGCACCGGGCCCAGATAGGGTTCCGGGGAAGGTGTTAGCGCTCGCCATCAAACACATCAAACATAAATCATAAATAGGCAGCTTGCAATAACATGAGTTTGCATAATAAACATTCAGTCCGCAAAATAACTACTTGGTCCGCAAAATAATTACTTGATCAGCAAGATTTCATGATTGATCAGCAGAGAAAACATGTCTATAAGCAGTGTATTTGACTGGTATGCATGGTATGCTGGTAAAACATTTTGTTTATATTTAATTTTAAAAGTCATTTTATAAGAAGTTGCTTTTTTAATTTCGATCTCGATTATAATTTTATTATAAGAATAAAATATAGCTTATGTACTTATAGGTACCTACAGTCGACAAAGTTCGCGGTCTACCAGTAGAGTTTTTTTGGGAAGCATTAGTTCAAACAATACTTAAGTGGTATAAAGCAATCATTTAAATCATATATGAAAATTCTAAAATACTTCTATATTTATAATATATAAATTTATAATATTCTATAATATTCTATATTTTATATAATATTAAAACCTGTTTCAACGCTTTTAATTTATCAAATATCGCTGACCAAAACTGGTAGATCTCTACTGGTAGATCGACAACTTCGTCGACTGTATGTACCTACTTAATTATTTTATATTTTTTGATTTATCTCAATTATATTTTATAAGAATAAAAAATATTTTATTAATTTACACTTCTATAAATAATACATCCCCAAGCAGAGAGTAAATAAATTAAATAATCTTTGTAAGGAATGCGCCAATTTTGCGCATGACAAGTAAAGTATTTTTGCTACTTTTATATGCAGCTCAAAATGAATTTTTTTGCTTACACTCTGAGTGCTTACCAAAATTTTATTAAACAGGAGCAGCTCATTGCAGCTTATATAATTAAAATATGCTGTACAAAAATAATTACAGCCATCCAGAATGACATAAATTGCTGATTGATTTTGGAATGTTTGCTGGCCATGAGTTGCTGATCAATTAGCTATTTCTGCTCACAAAAATACGAATCCTATGCTAACCATTTAAATAACACCCCAAAATAATTATAATTACTTTCCAACACACTGGCTCGTAAAGTGGATGTTTCGAATACTTCCTTCCCGCGCGCCGGGCGCGCCCTTTTGTTATTCATAACAAAAACGCGATAACAGTTTAAGCCGGCCGCATATTGTAAGAAATTTCTGACAGAAAAATTCTGACGCTCGCCGGAACTCCGCCGGAAGGCACTCGGTGCATACATTTTGTTGTAGACCCCGCATACTATCAGAATTCTGACGTGTCTGTCGTCCGCTTCCGATGAGTCTCGGATGCCATCGATCAGACGGCAGAAATTTTTCTGATCAGAAATTCGGAGGGCGAACTCTCTATACATTTTGTACTAGACCCGCACACCTATTAGATATTCCCATCAGATGTCGAGTCGAGCCCAACGCGGACGCACGTCTGCACTTTGATACGGCAAGACCATGGCGGACATGGAATATTTTATTACAGAAATTGAAAAACACCCATGCATATGGAATTTAGGCGACGAAAACTACCACAACAAGAATCTTCGAGACTTAAGTCCGCCAAAACGTTCATCAAACAATCTGACTGACATTCGAAAGAATTTTAAGAAAATATCCGGGTGGTTTCTCATTTTCGCGTGTTTCATATAAAATTGGCTGTCTTGCAATCTTCTGCAATTAACTGATCGTCATCCATTTTGTTTCTTGTTCTCTCTTTGTAAACCCAAGACTATTCCAACTATGCTGCCGGCCAGCCGCGAACTAAACTCAAATAGTCTAAGAGGTCACGGGATTTTTCATAACGATCATAGATACGGTTAGATTTATTTTTATAGTTTGTAGAGTAGTCCCCTAATGTGAATGATGTTGGTCTGCCTGCTTTCAGTGGTTGCAACTTCGAGTTATAGAGCTTACAAGAGGCTTCATTGTTGCGAAAAAAAAAACGATCAGAGAAATGGTCAGTTTTAGTACATACTCAAAGTATGACGTCTCCACAGATGAGACAAGTTGGTCTGGCGGCTCTCAGTGCACAGAGGGACACGCTCCATACAAGGGCGGTCATAAATAGTTAAAGTCCTGTTACTATCAATACATTGTATTATTTTAGTGACTTATAGTTGTAAAAGTGTTTTAGGAACATTAAAATGAAAGAAGTACATGTATTTACGGAATAAAAAACGTTTACTTCAGTAAAAAACAAATATAAACAATAACATACTTTTACCTAAATTTATCATGAACAAACACTTAAAAATTGGAATGTAAAACATATATTTTAAATAAAATAAGAGTCAAAACATTGATAACATTATTTAATTATAATAAAATAATAGAAATAAATAAATTAAAATTAATTAAATACAAAAAAAACAAAACAACTAACAAAATACAAATAAATTATTCTTATTCTAACAATATTAAACATGTAACAATTCTATTACACTTTGTGACAGAGTATTTTTCTTTTTAGGGGGAAGTTTCCGAAGACTTGTAATATAAGGATCTGAATGTAATAATAGTCGTTGTATTAAATCTTGATTGGTAACTTCACGTGACATTTTTCGAGTGTGACTTCGTCTATAAATTTTGATATACTTATTTGTCGCTTCAGCAGCTTCTTCGGAAAGTTCTCCTATAGATAACAATGCATAACTTATAATATCTGATCCATGTACGAGCACCTTGTGGACAGAAGCAGGAAGACTATACCACGGATATTCCTCGACCAGGCTGTATGCTGTTTGTAATGCATAGTCTTTAAACTTGCATTCATTAATTTTATGTCCAGAAGATAACGTTTATAATATTACACAACAACGATCTATGAGATCCTTATTCAAACCTGTAATTTCAGCAGATACAGCTGATTCCAAAAAAAACTTCCTGGCCGTGTTTCCGTCGTTAGACGTCCCGCTTCCACCACTACGCGGCTTGTCAACTATTAAACCTAATCGTTCCCTAAACTGGGACTGTACATATTGTTTTTTATTTGATAACAATTGTTTATCACTATCTAGCCTAACTTGCCATTTTTTTATGTCTAATCTATATGAAAGATGAATAAAATATTCGAAGAAACGTATCCAAGAATGTAGTGGTGATAATCCAAATTGGTATCTACTCTCTATTACAGGTTTTTGTAAACATTCGTCTATTTTATTCATCTCTTTAGGGGTAGCATTACATATATAACATCTACTTGTAGATGTTTCACTTAAAGCACTACAAATTTTACCATCTACCATTGAAAGCTGCAACTTATGAGAAACGACCAATTCACGATTGTCGATCTGAATAAAAGTAGGTTGCAAACTTTCAATTTTATCCTTAAAATAAGCTTCCTCTTGCAAAGACACTGCTGTGCTTTCTTTCAAAAATTGAAATCGAATAGGACGGCAGTACCTAGTGGAAGAGGGTCGAGGATTTTTCCATAAAATTTTACAATTATCTTCAGCTAATTTTACAATAATTTGAAGGGATACATAAGATGTTACAAACAAACTACTATCTTCTAAAGTTGAATCTGAAAAAAATTGTTTGTATTCACTATGTCCAGTGCTGCCATCGAATCCCCATTTCCCAAGTAAAGAGATATTAGACAAACAATCATCAGGAATCTGATCTAAGACCTCTTTTTGAGATTCAAGGATTCGAGAAGCTGTGTGATCAAAAAGACTTTGTAATTCAACTTCAGCTGAAGACTCGGAAACAGTTATATTAGAAGGGTAACATCTCTGTTTCGCTTTAGTAATTTGTTGGTAACATGGTAATACATTAGGAGAAATCTTACTATTAACAAAGTTTTTAATTAATAAATACTGATGTTTTGTCAACTGAGCATCAGTCACAAGTGACAAGACATCATCAGTGCTAACTCTAGATATACACGAATCGAATGAACAGTCTGAAACATCAAGCAATGCACTCACAGTAGAATCATCAGACTTTGACAAATCAGCTACTCTCCGACGTTTAGTCCTTTTACTACATTGCGTAAAAGGTTTTCGAGGACGACCACGTGAATGACACGGCGACGTTTCAGACGGAGTACATTGCTTATTGTTTTTCACAAGTTGAATTTTTTCAATAACATTAAACCAATCGGAATTCTTATATAAAAGCTTGGTTTTATCCCTATTACATTTTTTCCAGAATCGAGCAATAGCTTTACATAAATTATTAACAATTTTCTCTAAATAATGAATATCAATGTTCTCAGCATCGTCGTTCAGAGTAGTCAACAAACTTTGTAGGACTTGACGACACTTTTCCGAGTCATTATCGGTATTGACAGTTAGCCATATTTCAAGAATATGCATTCTTGAAAACGAGCATATATATAAATTACCTAAAACAAAAAAAAAACGGTTAAAATTCAGTCACAAAACCTACACAAAGCACTAAGACTAAATAAACTAATTTCGTAGCAAATGCTACGAGATAATCTGGCAACCGTAGCACCCTTGTCATCGCCAAAAGGGCAGATAAGGGCAGCCAAGTTTTAATTTTCCTAAGATAAGAAAGTCTAAAGATTATGGTGCAATATACCTCCATAGTCGGAGCGAGTGGGAACATATTTAAAAGTTTATTCAAACTTTGAATATTAAAATATAATACTCCAAGAAAAGTCGCCTCGTAGCAATGACATACTAAAGAAAATATATACTAAGATACAATTAAAATAAAAATATTAATTATTACATACCCTGTTCTTGGATATCCATTTCAGAAAAAACTCACACAGCACTCACAGGTCCCGCAATGACAACAAATGACGTCACGCTTTTTAATGACTCACTGATAACAGTATTTACGATTGGCGATGCGCTCTCTTTGAATGCACAATAGATAATGAAGGCGCACTCTAATTACTGACCTATTTATAGTTTCAGAAGGTACCGCAACTATCCAATGTAACGACAAGGAATAAAATGTAAAACAAGAAAGCAGGTTTTTAAGATTTATGACCTATGGATGTCCCACAGTGCAGTGGTTGCATTTCAGAGTTATAATGCGCGCAAGTCACTGCATTGTTGCGAAAAAAAAACGATAACAGAAATGGTCAGTATTAGTACCTATTCAAAGTATGGTATCTCCACAGGTGAAACGAGTTGGTCTGCCTGCTCTCAGTGGTTGTATTTCAGAGCTATCATTGTGTACGCAATTCCCTTATTTGTGGAGAAAGCCTAAAAAATATCAAAAAACGTGACAATCGGCGGATTTTTCAAATGCTCATTGACCGCTGCTGTCGTGTCTCGACTTGACACACACAGCGCATCCTCCTCCCCCCGCGCCCGGCCCCTGTCTGTGAGCGTGGAACAATCGTGGTGGGAGGGGCCGCTTGCGCTCGTTTTTGGTGCTTTTAAATACAATTCAACCGTTACTTGCATTTTTACAATAATGTCGAAAATAAATACTTTTTTTTGTGGAACGCGTATGAACATCCCAAAGTACTATTACGATCTAGCCTATTTTACAGCTAATAAGTACAGTAGGTACATAATTTAATTCGATCTTAATTTGCTAGAGATAAACATGTCTCTAAGAAGTGTCCATTAACATGGCGCCGCTACTAATTCACAGTTATAGTTGCAACACTGACCCTACATTGTACTAAATTAAAACTTATTTTTTATCACTCCACTTCATTACACTAGATCAGATGGCTTTATCCGTTTTAGTCTTCTTTTCTTATTTTTTTGGTCGAGAAGCTAGACAGCCTCCAAGTTCACATGGTTTTGAAGACTTTTTTGGTGAGCTTCGGCGTATTTTTTTCGGACGATCCGCTCCACAGGAGGTGGAGCGGATTCGTACCCTGGCGCAGAGGGAGGCTCTGCGTCAGTGGGGTGAGGCACTCGCCTCCCCAGCTGCCGGCCACCGGACGATCGACGTGATACGTCCGGTGTTGGAGGAGTGGGTAGGGCGTCGGCAGGACAGCCTCACGTTTCGCATGGTGCAGATACTGACCGGGCATGGCTGCTTCGGTCACTACTTGCACCGGGTTGTGCGTCGGGAGGAAACGCCGCGGTGTCACCACTGCGACGCTCCCGACGACACTGCCGAGCACACCCTGTCGGTGTGCCCGGCCTGGCGACCCCAACGCAGCGTGCACTGCGCTGGGAGGCGGTGACCTCTCGCTGCCGAGCATGGCCGTGGCCATGCTCCGCGGCGAGGCGGAATGGGGGGCTGTCGCCACCTTCTGCGAGGACGTCATCTCGCAGAAGGAGGCCGCGGAGAGGGAGCGGGAGGCAGATCCTCAAGCCGCTCTCATCCGTCGCAGACGGATAGGCAGGAGAAGGCGGGCATTCGCACAAGCGATGCCCGTCTAATGACCCTGCCGTGGAGGCCTGCGTGCACGGTTGGCCCCGTGCACGCCGCCGTAAGGCCCTCCGTCTGGGGATTGCCCTGGTGTTCTCGGGCAATCCCCCCTTGGCGATAGCCCGACCGGTGGGTCGGGCTTGCCCAGGCGCGTGAGTAGTGGAGTCGCAGTGTGGACCTTACCTAGCGCGCCCATAAGGGCAGGGAGAACACCGGGGGGTTTTAGTGGGTAGGTCTGGCACTCTGCCGGGAGAGCCCTACACACGCTCGCCGTCTAGCCAACTGCGGGTACGGTGCGGTTACGCATTTCCCCCCGAGAAAAAAAAGGGGGAGTCTCTTCCTATTAGCCAATACATGTCTCTGTATCGTAGATCAAGCTGTTCTCTCTTTTTCTTGACGTGCACCATCCAACCTAGTTTCACATCAAGAGCCATGCCAAGATATTTGGCAGTGTTCTCATATGGTATAATTCGTCTGTTAATGTAGATAGGGTGATATATTTTCTGTTTGTTACTAAAATCGATGTGTACAGACATGGATTCATTTAATTTTATCCTCCATTTCTTTGTCCAGTCATAGATATTCTCTACAGCATTTTGGACCTGTTCTGCTGCTTCCTCATGAGTATCACCGATACCCATGATTGCAGTGTCATCAGCAAAAGGTGCAATGGTGTTATTTTTCGGTTCTGGTATATCACAAGTGTATAAAAGGTATAGGATCGGACTTAAAACACTACCTTGCGGAACACCAGCTTTTATATGTTTCAATTCTGAGAAGGCGTCTTAATGTTTGATTCTGAATACCCTATCTATAAAGCTCAGCGAACTGCTCAGGGAGCATTTGTTGTAGTTTATGAATAAGTCCGTCATGCCATATTTTGTCAAAGTCCTGAGCGACATCCAGGAATACTGTTGTGTATACCTTTTTGTCCTCTAGGCATTTTTCGATTATGTTCGTGATTCTGTGCACTTGATCAATCGTCGAATGTTTCTCGCGAAAGCCTATTGAATTGAGAAATTGATATTAAATATTAAATCATAGCCAGGAGATTTTGGCGGGCTGATATTACTTTTGATTTCATTCCAAACTTCTCTCGGGGTAACTTGCTTAAGTTCCACTTGCGACGGCTTGAATTTCTCCTATTTCGCATTTGGAATCTTCATAGTGTCATAGCCTTTCTTTGACAATAACAGCACTTCCAACATGAGTTGTATTGTCTGGGTGAAGAGCATGATACACTTTGTACCCCCTGAACATGACAAGGAATGATTTGTAAAGTGTGTTAGCCTATCTTAGGCAAAAGTACGTACGTGGAAAGTCGCAGAAAAGTCGGATAAAATTTAATGATTCCAAGTCTGTACAAATCGATTTTAGTAACAAACAGAAAATGTATCACCATATCTGCATTAAGAGACAAATTATACTATATGAGAACACTGCCAAATATCTTGGCATGCCTCTTGATGTGAAACTACTTTGAAAGGTGCGCGTCAAGAACAAGAGAGAACAGCTTGATCTACGATACAGAGACATGTATTGGCTAATAGGAAGAGAGTCCCCCTTAAAAATAGCTAACACACTATTGTTATATCGTCAAGTCCTCATGCCAGTGTGGGCTTATGGAATACAGCTACGGGCTCAGACCAACAGGTATCCAAAGATTTCAAAATAAGGTTCTGAGGTGCCCCTCAGAACCTTCTCGCTAATGCTCTCTGGTATGTAAGAAATGACGACCTCCATCGGGACCTCAAAACAGAGTTTGTTGATAGCATCATAAAAAAATACGCCGAAGCTCACCAAAAAAGACTTCAAATCATGTAAACGTGGAGGCGGTCCAGCTACTCGACCACACAAAGGAAAAAAAAGATGACTAAAACGGATAAAGACATCCGATCTAGTGTAATAAGGTGGAGTGATAAAAAATAAGTTTTAATTTAGTACAATGTAGAATCAGTGCTACAACAATATCTGTGAATTAGTGGCGTCGTCGCCTTAATAGAGACAATAAAAAACGTGTAAATGACACTTCCTAGAGACATTTGTATCTCTAGCAAATTGAGATCGAATTAATTATTAGCCGTAAAATAGGCTAGATCGTAATATACTTTGGGATGTTCATACGCGTAACGCGTTCCATAAAAAAAAGTATTTATTTTCGACATTATTGTAAAAATGCAAGTAACGGTTGAATTGTATTTAAAGCACCAAAAACGAGCGCAAGCGCACCCTCCCACCACGATTGTTCCACGCTCACAGACAGGGGCCGGGCGCGGGGGGAGGAGTGTGCGCTGTGTGTGTCAAGTCGAGACACGACAGCAGCGGTCAATGAGCATTTGAAAAATCCGCCGATTTTCACGTTTTTCGATATTTTTTAGGCTTTCTCCACAAATAAGGGTATTGCGTACACAATGATAGCTCTGAAATACAACCACTGAGAGCAGGCGGACCAACTCGTTTCACCTGTGGAGATACCATACTTCGAATAGGTACTAAAACTGACCATTTCTGTTATCGTTTTTTTTTTCGCAACAATGCAGTGACTTGCGCGCATCATAACTCGGAAATGCAACCACTGAGAGCCGCCAGACCAACTTGTCTCATCTGTGGAGACACTATTTTTTTTTCGCAACAATAAAGCCTCTTGTAAGCTCTATAACTCGAAGTTGCAACCACTGAAAGCAGGCAGACCAACATCATTCACATTAGGGGACTACTCTACAAACTATAAAAGTTAATTTAACCGTATCCATGATCGTTATGAAAAATCCTATCACCTCTCAGTCTAAAACTGGCCGGAAGGAAGTTTCTGATAGGTGTGCGGTGTGGTGGTCGGCGGGCGTCGGAATTTTTCTGTCAGAAATTTCTTACAATATGTGACCGGCCTTAGTTGTTGCCTTCCCGACGACAGACGTATACCTAACTAACCACTTTTAGGTGCTGAGTTGCAAGGCTTAGGGCGTTTGCGCACTTATACGTATTAGGTTCTCATTCGATTCGTGTTCGGTTTTGATCCGGTTTGGCCGTCCTAGTGATTGTATGGACGCTTGCGCTCTCATAAGTATACGGTTCGTATTCGGTTCGTGTTCGATCCGTTAATTCTCACTTCGAATCGTTTTTAGGTGTGCATCAGGATGGCGGGTGACCGACCCATCATTTATTTATATTATTTGATAAAGTTGTTAATAACTTTTATATATATATATTAATAATGATTGATTAGTAGTTTTATTTTCATTAATTAAGTCGTTTATAAAATAACAATTTATACTGGAAAACATATGTTATAAGTGGAATGTTAAAACGCATACAGCTTACTCGACGACACGTTTAGCGCAGAGGTCGAGTGATCACCTACTGCGCAACGGGTCGCGGGTTCGATTCCCGTACGGGACAAATGTTTTGTATGGCCTACAGAAATTTGTTCCGGTCTGGGCGTATGTGCATGTGATATTGTATGTTTGTAACTGCACCCACGACACAGGAGAAAATCCTAGTATGGGGGAGACGTTTTTAAAAAAAAAATCAATTAATTAAGCTGGAAGTTTCGTTCGTAATTCCTTTCCCATAAAACAAACTTTCTTTAGTCCTATTTCTATACCCCTTCCGCTATTGAATATGCTGTCTTATCCTTTGTCCCAAGGTTGCGTGGAAGAGATTGCTTTTTAGCAATAAGGGCGCCTATTTGTATTGGTCTGTTGTTTTTTGCAAAATATTTCATACAGTTTTTGTTCTTGTGTCTTATTTTTTTGTGCCATCAGAATTTAAATATACGATTTTAAAAGAAACTACTTTTATTTCCTGGAGGTAGGTACTGAATTGTGGTTTAATCTGTTACATCAAATAAAATTCTGACCACTGAAGCACCGACGCGACGTCTTAGTTCCGAAGAGAAACATTCAAAATTATGAATGAGACAGAAAGAGATAGACATCGTAGGCTGGTCCGTGCTTATATTTTCCGAATTGACCCACGAGGCGCACGTAGGTCGCGCGAGAGAGATGGGATAAAAACAATGAATAAAATGCCCCGAGACGCAGTAGGCTTCCCTTATTTACACGATTTTCTATAGAAATCATTGATGTCCAATTCAAGCATGCTGTAAGCATCTAAGCAGCTCGCTCACATAAATTAAGTAAGTTACCTAAATTGTGTTATATGGCGCTGTACAGATATATGCAGTTGACACATATAAAAGTAGCTCGTTTTAAGATTTTTGGGGAATTTCTGAAGGTAGACCGATTAGAATCGGCTTATATACTATTGTGAGGAGTGGTGAAGGGTTTCACCACTGCCTCACAATAGTAACCCATACGCCATGACACTGTAAAAATAACTAATGTAAATCAATCTTGTCGTTTCAAAGTCAGTAAGTTGTCTTATTTTTTACTGCATATGCCGCAGAATTAAGTTTGTTTGCTAAGGACTCAATATGTTGATCCCACTACAAACTCGAATCTAGTGTTATACTTACCCAAAATTTTGTAAAATCGACAAATTCTACAATATGAATATTCATTTCCACAATGTTATCCACTTTTCTTACATTTGGCAATGAAAACTTAATACATTTAGTTTTACTTGAGTTTAATAATAAATTATTCATAGTAAAGTTAGTCAACCATAAAAGGTACTCCAGAAGACTCATTTCTATTAATGACAACTTTCGGACCCTATTGGACAAAAAAAAATAAAAGTAGAAAACATTTTTTAAAACAAGCTTTCTATTCTAAGAAGAGGAAAATAAAGTTATGACATTTTTTTATGATACAATAAAAGTTTGTCGCGAGACAAAAACATACTATAAATCAAGATCAAGTTAAAAGGTGCTGTATTATTTATCTACAAAAGTTAATCTCGTCGCGAGATCAACAATAATACAGTAACTTATAACTTACACTATTGAATATGAAGGCCAGATAATATTTCAAATATTTTTCTTTTATTACAGGTCAATCAAAAAGAAGTCGATTTTTCTACAGAAACAGGAAAAAAGTTGGGCGAAGCACTCATTTTACCAGAAAAAGTTCAGAATTTTGCTATTTGCAGGGAAATATTAATGACACATAACAATAAGCACATCTATGATTCTGTGTATCCTTTCAGTAGTTTATTTTTTGCATATAATTTGTCACGTTATTTGAATCATAAACTTAATTTATATTGTGCACCACTCGTATTTAGAATTACTCAATACACAGTAGTAGGAATGCTCAGTTTAGGCATTTACTTTCTAATGAAGGATATGACTGAAGTGTATTATGAAACAGAAGTTGATAAAAAACTCTGTAAATTGGGATTAGATTACATTCAAAGTGGTGTAGTATTCTATAATAAACTATTAGAAAGAAATCAAGCTCTGCGGGAATTAATGGGAAAAGAAGGTGAAAACAAATACAGTATAACTGGCAATGAGAACTTTTTTATTCGTCAACCAAGGATAGCATTATATCACAGAAAGCAGTACTTCGAAGAGCAACTCAAAAATGCACAGAGTCTTGATGAACAGTCAAAACTCTATGACGATGAAAAAGAGGTGTAAATAATATAAGAATTCAGTGTTTGTTTTGTTTATACCAGTTTGTTAGTAATGAAGAATAAATATTATTAGCCAACCCTGCTTTATTTATGTAGTAGGTGAGCCGGCGAACTTCCCTGTACCTACCACCTCAGAATCATTGAATATGACCATAAAACTGGCAAGGTAGAACTTTCAGGGATCAGGGTTTTTAATCCTTACTAATATTATAAAATGCGAAAGTAACTATCTGTTTGTGTGTTACGCAATTACGCCTAAACTTCTGAACCGATTTAGATGAAATTTGGTATAGACATAGTTTGAGTCCCAGGAAAGGACATAGGATAGCTTTTAAGGCAGACATCACCCCTAAAGGGGGAGAAAAGGGGAGTGGAAGTTTGTATGGGGAATCTATAACCGCTAAACTAGCTAAAAGAAGCTAGTAAACAATAAATTACAATTTATGACCGGCGGATTATTATTATTCCTAAAAATTTTTTATGATTACAGTTAAAAACAATAACTTAATACAATATTAATCGTATAATTTTTTGTTTATAACATCTTCTCCATTTTGTTATTAATATTAAAAATATATACCTACTCAAATATGAATCGAGGTGCTTACTCTCTGTCACATCATTCTGTCACACCAGTGTGACAGAACAGAACAGAACAGTGTGACAGCGGTATATGTGTTCTGTGCGTGTGACACAGAATAATTTTTTTCCTGACAGTCACACTACCTTTTTTTTTTTGAGAGGCGGGTAATGCTTTACGCATCCCTCATGGCCGAGCCAAACCACGAGGGTATGTGGGACTTCCGGGACCGGATTCGGCTCAGGCCTACCCACTAAAAACCCCCCGCAGCTCCTCCGTTCGTCACCGGACAGAGGGAAGGGGACAACAGCGAGGCCTTGTTCCCGCTGACCACCTGACCGTGAGTGGTCCGTTGCCGGACTCACGCTACGCCAAAAGGCGCGTGGCTCCGCTGCTTTGCCAGCGGCGCAGATGGTGTGCGCCTCTCTTCACCCCGAGACGTCCCGGCTCTAGGTGCCTTGGGGCTAGAGTCTATTTTTAACGCGGGGCACTTCCCCTTCCGCGGCCGCCTCCTCCTGGAGGATGGAACAGTCACACTACCTGGCGTAGCCTGGTGTGACAGGCAGTAACTAATAATAGAATTATCAACACTAACAGCCGGTTGCACCAAAATTGCTATTTCTATATTTACAAATTCAGTTATACGTTATACTTATACCAATCTGTCACTATCACTATTACGAATCCGGAAATTTATGTGGCACCAAAAAAATATGAGTAAAAGTAACCGTAAAATTCCTTGCTACACGTATGTAGCGTTAATTCTACCATTTTAGCTTAGTTGATTTTTACTACCATGAAAGTTCTTTTTTACATATACCGGGTTATTTTTCCATCAGGAGCCAAATTTTGTGTGCTTGTTTAGACAAGCAAAATGAACAACTTTTACTATGGGACCAAACTCGAAATCGCGAAAAAAAATCAGCTGTTCCATACATTTAGGTTCAGTGGATGTTGAACATTTGTATGGAACAGCTGATTTTTTTTTTCGCGATTTCGAGATTGGTCCCATAGTTAGGGCATGGAATACCGGAATGATTTTCATACCGGTATTAATACCGGTATTGAAATTTCAAAAACCGGTATACCGAAATTTCGGTATTTTTTCGGTATTTTTTAAAAACTGTTAATAACTATTTAAATGATTCCAATAACGATTGGTAAGTCTTGTTTGGGGAGAGCGATTAAAGCAGTTTTCTACGCTTTATGGCAGAAACACTGAAAATATTTATCATCTTCCTAGAAACCACAAAATGAGTTTTTAAAATAAATAGCATTAAGAATATTAATAATATATCAACTCACGGAGGGTCTTACAAGAACTTGGAGTACCATATCATCTCTACTTCGCACCCTGTATGGTTCAAGCCAGGGAGTCGTAAGAGTCGATAAAACAACCTCAAAACCCATTAAATTTCACCAAGGAGTACGCCAGGGATGTATTTTGTCACCCATTCAATTCAACGCCGCTGGAGAATACATAATGAGACGAACCTGCGAGAATTGGGAGAGTGGCAATGGTGGCATCATTGGTGGCTTAAAAATCACCAACTTGCGCTACGCCGATGACAACCCTCCTTGCAGCAAATGAGTCGGAAATGTCTGCACTTTTGGGCCGAATGGAGCGGATTAGCGAGGAGATGGAACTTTTCATAAACAGGTCCAAAATCATGGTATAGATATAGATCTCGGAAGTTAGAACGCACAGGCGCGCTGGACCGTTTTTTTCCGGAGAGAACTGCGCAATCGCACTGTACCCGCAGTTGGCTAGACGGCGGGCGTGTGTAGGGCTGGCCCGGTAGAGTGCCAGGCCGATCCACTTAAACCCCCCTGCCCTTGTGGGCGCGCATGGTAAGGTCCACACTGCGACTACCACTACCAGCGCGTCCGGGCAAGTCCGACCAGGTTGATCGGGCTATCGCCAAAGGGGAATTGTCTGAAAATACCAGGGCAAACCCCAGACGGAGGGCCTTACGGCGGCGTGCATGGGGCCAACCGTGCACGCAGACCTCCACGGCAGGGTCATTAGACGGGCATTGCTTGTGCAAATGCCCGCCTTCGCCTGCCTATCCGTCTGCGGCGAAGAGGAGCGGCATGGGGATCTTCCTCCCGGCCCCTGCCCGCAGCCTCTTTCAGCGAGATGACGTCCTCACAGAAGGAGGCGACAGCCTCCCATTCCACCTCGCCGCGGAATGCATGGAGCATGGTCGTGGCCATGCCACGACCATGCTCGGCAGCGAGAGCTCTCCGCCTCCCAGCGCAGTGTTAAGCTAGCTGCGCTGGGGTCGCCAGGCCGAGCACACCAACAGGGTGTGCTCCGCAGTATCGTCGGCGCAGTAGCGTCGCCGTGGTGACACCGCGGCGTTTCAGGTAGTGACGGAAGCAGCCATGCCCGGTCAGTACCTGCACCATACGGAACGTGAGGCTGCCCTGCAGGCGCCCAACCCACTCCTCCAACACCGAACGAATCGAGGCGCGCTGGACCTAGATATAGTGGACAACTTCATCTACCTGGGTTCTAACATCAGTAACGATGGCTCGTGCGAAAAGGAAGTGCGCAGGAGAATTGGCATGGACAAAAGCGCCATATCTCAGCTTGAAAAAATCTGGAGAGATCGCTACATTTCCATAAAAACTAAAACCAAACTGGTACAGACTCTAGTGTTCTCGATCTTTTCGTATGGCGCTGAGGCGTGGATACTGAAATCTGCAGACCGCAAATCAAATGGTTTGACGACTTTGAGATGTGGTGCTGGAGAAAGATGCTCCGTATCCATATTGCAAGAACTCAAAATCTCCTCGCGGCTGTCATCTGAGTGTCTACGCAGAATCCTAGAATACTTCAGACACATTGCAAGGAAAGACGGTGACAACCTCGAGAAGCTCATCGTGACCGGCAAAGTTGATGGGAAAAGGCCTCTTGAACGCAGCCCAATGCGTTGGTCCGGTGGTTGGTTGGTATGAACATCACTATAAACCATAGAAATCGAGCGTTCCGCATAATCTTTAAACACCCTTGCGAAAGTAAATATTTATTTTTAAAATACCGAAATAACGGTATTTTATCCTCAAATACCGGTATCAAAATACCGATAAATTTTTCCGATAAATTGCAGGATTTGCCTATCAGATGGAAGCCTGGTAACTATACCGTATGTGCTATGTTATGAATACATCGAGAAAGCCGAGTGTCTGGCCGGCAGCCTCGAGGCCCAATGTTCGCCCAGCACTCTCCCAGTGCCCCCCGACCATGTCCAAATGGTGGAGGACGAAGTCACTAGACTCTCGGCCCTCCCACCGACGTCCACCCTTCCAACTGTCATTGTTGATGAGGTGCGAACGCTCATCAAGGACCTCCGCCCCCGTAGCGCTCCCGGCTCTGATGGCCTTTCTAACAGGATTCTTAAAATCCTCCCTGCCCAACTAATCTGCCTTCTGGTAGCTATCTTCAATAGCGCCATGGCCCACTGCATTTTTCCCGCTGAGTGGAAAGAGGCGGACGTTGTCGGCATCCATAAGCCCGGCAAGGACGCCACCCTGCCCTCCAGCTACAGGCCTATCAGCCTCCTCAAATCCATCGGCAAACTACGAGCGGGTCCTTCTGGCCCGACTCAAAGACTATGTCGCATCCCACAACATCCTTCCTGACGAGCAGTTTGGCTTTCGAGCCAAGCACTCTTGCACCCGCCAAGTGCACCGCATCACGGAGCACATCCTTTCAAATTTCACCCGCAAGGGTAAGAAACGGGACACAGTGGCCCTCTTCTTCGATGTAGCGAAGGCATTTGACAAGGTCTGGCACACTGGCTTAATTTATAAGCTTTATAAACTAGGCGTGCCCGACCGTCTCGTGCTCATCTTGCGAGACTTTCTGTCGAATCGCTCTTTTCGCTGCCGCGTGGAGGGGACCCGTTCCCGCCCCCATCCCATCCGAGCCGGAGTCCCTCAAGGCTCCGTGCTTGCCCCATTGCTCTTTTCACTATACGTGAACGACCTCCCTAAAACCCCAGGTGTCCAACTCGCGCTTTTCGCGGACGACACAGCCCTCTTTGCATCAGGCCGTAACATCCATCGCCTGTGCAAACTCCTCCAAACAGCCGCCAACTCTCTCGGCGACTGGTTCCGCACTTGACGCGTCGAGGTGAACCCCGACAAAAGTGCAGCGATACACTTCGAGCGGGGTCCACCCCGGCGCATTAACGCCAACCGCCCTCTGCTTAAGCTGTTTGATCAGCCTATCCCTTGGTCCAAGCAAGTCAAATATCTGGGCGTCACGCTCGATTCCCGAATGACGTTCGCACCCCACATCAGAGCAGTGCGAAACCGAGCGCTCTTCATACTCGGCCGCCTGTATCACCTCATACGCAGTAACAGTAAAATGTCACTTCGCCACAAGCTGACACTTTACAAAACCTGCATTCGACCTATTTTAACCTACGCCTGCGTAGTGTTTGCCCACATTCCCAAATCTTGCCTTTACAGGCTCCAAGTGGTCCAAAACAGATTCTTGCGCCGCGCCACCGGCGCTCCTTACTACATGCGCAATGTCGACCTCCACCACGACGTCGACCTCCCATCGGTTGAGGCCCACATCCGTGATATTTCCGAACGCCACTTCGCTAGCGCCACTATCCACCCAAGCTCCCTTATTAGACAGGCGGCCGATTACACCCCCATCCGTAGTGTAACGGCCAACAATCGTCGACCGAGGAACATCCTCCTCGATCCCCCCGACCCGATCACGCGAGCGAATGATCTTCTTCCCCCGATTTCCAATTCTCGATCCAACACTGCACACTCACGCACTAGTCCCACACACCGTACTCGTAGTACAAGAGTGCGAAGGCCCGGTCTACACAGCTTGCGATATACCAGGTACAGATATGTGCCTGGTCGCTTTTCTCCACCCTCCACTACACGGCGAACTCGAGCGTCCGAGCCTCAGAGGCGCGCTCAAGTTGCAGCCGATCCCCGCACCGGCTATAACCCGCCTGGTGACTCTACTCAGAGAGCGGGACACCCCTGTGGTGATGCCTCTCTGAGATAGAAATCCATCAGGTTCGGTAAGCCAAACGAGGCTTGAGGACCCACCAAAGTTCTCGCCTTCTTATAAATAATTAAGGTGAAGCTGTAACAGCCATCTGCGGCTAACAGCATAGGTCCCTCAAAAATAAAATAAAAACTTACCTGAAGTGATGTTCTATCATAATTATACGAGTTGCTTCGTCCAAAAAGATTAGTTAATAATTGTAGTAACACGTATCATGTCACCTTTCATCCACTAAGTTAAAAGTTGGTATTCACACTTTTTTTTTGATGGTGGTACACAAACCTTCCTAGAGACACCAACCATATAGTCGCTCATTTAGTTGAAAGTCCCGCAAAACCTATATATTTCACTTTAAAGGGGGCATATTGGGAGAGAGGGACCTAATCTCTTCGGAGGAAGCAACTCGTATAATTATGATAGAACATCCCTTCAGGTAAGTTCGTTTAATCACTAATTATACATTCGTTGCTTCGTCCTTTGAGATTAGTTAATAATTGTAGATTTTGAAAGCAAGTGAAATATTAAAACCAAATAATAATTAGAATATATTATGATATTCATTCTGTAACCAAAAAAATCAAATCTATAAAAGAATCAACGCAACAACAAATAATATCAATTATTTATTGGCATAATGTTGGCTATTAAGGATAGACAATGCAAAACTATTTGATTCATCTGGTTGAATATTTCTATAGTAATAATTAGCAAACACATTGGAACTGCCACTCCCCCCTGCAGTCCTGCGTATTGTGTCAATACTGACACTTGCCCTATGCGCCGTTGAGCTAGCTGCATGTCTGGTGGAGTGGGCAGAAAATATTGAAATATCAACTCCGCTAGTTAATAAGGTGTCGTTAATCCACCTGCTGATTGTATTGGTAGATACTTCCTTATGAGGTCTTTTGAAACTTATCGAAAGGTTTGTAGAGTCGTTTCTTAAGGACCTTGTCCTCTCAATGTACTCTTTTAATGTCTTTTTTTTTTACTTTCCGCTCGGTTGACTGGTAGAGAATGCCTTGTTGCATTAAGTCCGCCCTTTGTACTGTTTTGCAATAAAGATTAAATAAATAAATAAATCTGTGGGCGGCCTTTGTAAATTGGTATACACAAATTAGGTTGACTTGATCCTGGACGTGATGTTTTAATGAAATCTTTAATTTTAATAATAATTACTTGATCTCTATTAATTATGTTATCTAATTTTATTTTTGCAATCGTCTGTACTCTGTGTGCTGTTACGAGTACAAGAAGTGTTGCGATCTTCTTTGACAATTGCTCTCAACTCAACGTGGTGTTTAGATAAGCTTTTGACAGGTAATCTAAAACTAGAGAAAGTTTCCAGGTAATGTCATATTTAGGGGCTGGAGGACGAAGTCTGAAAAAACCCTTAAACAGTCTTGTAGTGCGGTCATTTGACCTTACTCTCGATCCCAAGATCAAATATAGAGCAGAGCGATGACTATTATTTTAATCATCCAGGTGTTGGAACCAATAGTGGACCACTTAAGCGGATTTTGACTTTACTGCGGTCATTGTGTACACAGTTATTATTTGAGCGATGCTGCCTTTGGCACAATGATTCCTAGATACATACTTATACAAATGTGGCAAACATTTATTATGATCTTACAATAGATTTTTTGTAAGGCCTGTCCAAAGTCAAAAATTCAAAAGGCACCATTACCTGACCACCATTCACCAATAGATGACCACTACTCTACCCAATACCTGACCACCTCAAATAGTCAATTAATTTGCAAAATTATAAGGCATTTTTTTCCGCTTTTCTTTCTTCACGAATGCGTTTCCTGGTTTCAGCTTGTATACTATTCTGTTTTTTTCCATCATCGCTTAAGCTTGATGACTCAAGTCAATAAACTTAATCAATACCTCTACTGTGGTCATCTTTCGGAAACAACTTACAACACCTATACAAATATTTTACCTCAAAGCCTGACCACCCTAGTTATCCTTTGAATACGCATTTTTTGTAATGAAAAGAGTTAACAGAAATCACAATATAGCTTATTATCTATTTAAAACCAATGAGGAAGTTGAATTTTATACAAAACATGTTTTTCCATTACTTGACCAGTCTGGTCAGCTTAAGGAAAATTGTAATTTTGGTGGCCCAAAATATAACCAGGGCTCTAAAAACCACATTATTTAGTAAATAGCAGAAATATTGTTAAAAATATCTTAAATCATAGGCCCTCATTATCTTTGATGGGTAGTGAATCCATAAACATAAATATAATTCAAGATGGATCACGATTTCTAAAGTAATACGAAATTTTAAGTCTTAGTAAAAATCTTGACTAATCACGCGGCGCTATTGTTGCAGCAAGAAAACGTTACATTTTTCCACCAATAGGAAGCAAGTTTATATGAGGCTTGACAGTTATAGTGTTGCCACTATTCAAAAAACCAAAATACACCAACTTTGCTTGCTTTGTTTTTTTAATATTGCAATGAAACCCTGCTTTGGTCAGCTTTGGGTGACTGGTCTGCTATTGGTTCCGCCACCCCATATTGTAAATCCGAATAAAATAATTGTGTATGAAAATAAATAACCTGCGGAGAAAGTTGATGCTTCATACACGTCAACATTGTTATCCGTACAAAAATTTACCCAGCGACGTATTGCGAATAATATTCTTTGATGAAATTTTTTGACAGGGAAGCCATCATGATATCTAAGAATGACGGTGGTATGCTCCTCTTCAGAAGTGCCTTGCGGATAACTTCCCTGCTATCAATGTGAGCTTGGGCGGGCTGTTGGAAACAGACAACAAAACGTTATCTGAAGGCTGGAATTGTACAGTCTTTGAACAAAGAAGCTCTTGGAATAAAGTAAACCAGCCCCCCTAGCACGTCTACCAAAACACGATATGATAAAGCGGTTTATCGCAGTGAACTGTCAAAAAACAATAGGGTTTCGTCGTATTTTGACAGTTCACCGCGATAAATCGCTTTATCATATCGTGTTTTGGTGGACGTGCTACGGGGGCAGGGCTGTGTAGGCCAGAAGGGAACAACGATACTATTCCCTCAGCTTGATCGGTTATTTTTCGTAAAATTTTTAGTATTACAGCAAAAGGCGGAAATGCATAAAATGAAAGATGTTTCCAATTCAAGGTAAAAGCGTTTACCACAATAGCTCCTGAACACGGTAATCTGGATCCTTATTTATTCCAAGAAACATACAAGTCGCATTTTTTATTGACTCTGGAGGCAAAAAGTTCAAATGTCAGGCTTGCAAAACGCCTTTAAAATTCGATTAAATGCATGATTTTTTAGCTCCCATTCAGTATCAGGGTGAGCTTTTCTTGATTTCGCACCTGCTATTTCATTATATTATATTTAGAGCTTATGTAACAAGCAAATACAAATATACCTCTAGGTTCGCACCACTGCCACAGTTTCCTGGTTATATCAGTAAGGTGTGGAAATCGAACTCCGCCCATGCGGTTGATATACCAAATAGAGGTTGTGTTGTCAATGCTCAATAATATTAGACAATTTCTCCTTTTGCGAATATTTGTAAGCCAAGACAAGCGGCCAAAAGTTCTAAATAATTTATGTGTTTGGATGATTCCTCTAGACTCCATTGTCCACTAGCGGTCTCCTCACCGCATGCTGCCCCCCACCCTTTTTTGCTCGCATCCGAAAAAAAATCGATATTGTAATTGTCTTGTCTAATAGGATTAAATGTTTCATCAATGGAATTTATCCACCAGGAAAAATCTGTTTGCAATTGTTGTAGCTGTCTTAGCTATTGTTATTGCATAAAGCAAGGTATTTGCATCTCTCCATTTGTTTGGTATACAACCAACCATACTGTACTGCTGGGCAGGATGAGGTGAGGAGTCCCAGCAAGCGAGCGAAACGTCGAATTTTACAATAGGCTAGTTGACCCTTTTTTAAAGTAGGGCTTAAAATGTTCATAATTGTTGTATTAGACCATAGCACATGAATATTATTTTTTTCAATGGCTAAAAAGTGCAAAAAATCTATTTTTCATTACTCATACTCTGAAAGTAGGTGTGAAGTTGCCTGAGGAGCGGGTTGAAAGTAATACTTTTCAGCCCTAGGGAGATTCACTTTCAACTGACAGCTGCTGTCAAATTTTAAATAAGAAACTAGGTCTATTTAAATATTTCTATTGAATCATGTTCCGATTTCCTATACAGCCACTCAGTTACAGCACGGTGTAAAATTGAAATAACATAATGTTAAGTATTTAAATAATATATGTTTAAATGACTTTATTATAATTTACTTTTAACTATTTCTTTCAAATAACATAGATTTGGGCAGAATATTTTCCATTTTTTCAATGATGGAAATGAAAAAAAAATGGCTGAATAGCTGGCCGGCCACAGAAAAAAAAACAAAATATTCGGAAAAGCGGCAATCCGTTCTGTATTGAATGTTAATTAGTTCAATTAAACACTGTTGATTAATAAAAAGACTTTTATTAAAACTATTACAATTTGTAGTACAATTCACCATTAGTCACATTTTAGAACGTTCGAGCAATCTCTCTTTTTCTTTATACTTTTTTATATATCTAGAGATCCTTTATTGGCAAAGGGACACATACTTCTGCAGCTTATTTCTTTATACTACATCTTCCCCTTCAAAAGAGGTAATATAATCATTTAAATATATTGGAGCTTTTATTTGCCTCTTAGGTCTACCAGAAGGCAACACCAATTCTGAATTCACTTTTTCAGAGTTCGTCATGTGATGATCATTCACAGTATTATTAAAATTAACAACATTATCAGAGTTTATGAGATTGTCAGAACTTACTACATTATCAGAATTTGACACATTATCACTAAGTATTTGACAATCGTCATCAGGGATGCATACATTTGATTTTGATTCAAATAAACAAGAATTAGTGGTACAATTTGATGGTTTTATTTGTGAAGAGTTCCTCCTTAAAAGCTTACCATCTTCATCTTTTATAATAAATGATCTAGGAGTGCTATGAAATTCTTTGATAGTAGCTGGAGCCCAAATATTATCCTTTAGATAAACAATAGACTCACCTTTTTTAAACACATGATTGTTCACTTTGACATTTTTGTCATAATTCATCTTATTTGATATATTTTTTTTATTTTGGTATATCTCAAAATCTGTTATTATTTTAGGTTTAAGTAAGTTATTGTGAACTGGAAATTTTGAGCGTGTTACTCTACTAAATAATAGCTGATTCGGGGAATATGGTGATCCTAAGATTGGAGTATTTCTATATTCTAATAACATTAAATCTATATCTAAGTTCTCTTCACTACATTTTTTAAGCATATTTTTTGATATACCCACAAATCGTTCTATGAACCCATTTGATTTTGGGTATAAAGGGCTTGAAGTAATTAAATTGAAGTTCCATTGTATAGAAAATTGAGTAAATTCAAAAGAATTAAAAGGCATATTATCTGCTCGTAGAACTTTAGGGATACCATGAACTGCAAACAGTCTTTTTAAAATTTTAATGACAGTCTGTGCTGTCAATGAGTTCACTTTAAATAATTGAAACCATTTAGAATAATAATCAGCTACTATCAAATAACTATCATTAGCAAATTTCAGAAAATCACATCCAATCTTTTCAAATGGCAATTTTGGTATATTATCTAAAATCATTGGTTCCTTAGCTTTTTTAACACTGTATTTTTCACATAATCTACACTTAGAAACTACTGATAATACACTGTCAAACATTGTAGGCCAGTAAAATAACGATTGTAGCCTGGCTAAAGTCTTTGTAATACCAAAATGCGACATGTGTACCTTTTGTACAATGGTACCCCGTAATAACATAGGAACAATAATCTTACTGTCTAAAAATACTAAATCATTTTCAATGAATATTTTATATCTGTCTTTCCAATAAGGTTTTACTATATCTGGTAAGCACTTAGGGTCATTAGGCCATCCATTCTTAAAATATGTACATAATTTTTGAAGAGTAACATCACTTTTTGTTTCTAATTTAATTTTTTCAACTAAATCATTACCTACATTAACTGTATGTACTACTTTATCTAAATCATACTCATCAGTGCCACTTTCCGCAGTAGATGATGCTCTACTTATGGCATCTGCTATTAACATTTTTGAGCCTTTTAAGTACTGAACATCTATATCATAAATTGTTAATTTAATTCTAATTTTTCTTAAACGCTGTGAATTTATATCATGAATTTCTTTCTTCATCAAAGTTACAAGTGGTTGGTGATCAGTGAAGACAATGGTGTGACGACCATAAATATAGTAATGAAACTTTTTACATGCAAATAAAATTGCTAGAAATTCCTTGTCTATTTGGCCATACTCACACTCTGTCTTACTTAAGCTTTTTGATGCATATGCAACAGGACGGTCATTTTGTAACAATACACAACCAATAGCATTCTTTGAACTATCAGTTTGAATACATACCGGTAAAGAGCTGTCAAAATTTTGAAGCACTGGGGTTGGAGTTAATATTCTTTTTATGTTTTCAATGCATTTGTCATGTGATAAGTTCCAAGTAAAGTTTACATCTTTCTTAAGCAATTCTCTTAAGGGACTAGTAATTTCCGATAAATTAGGAATAAATTCACGCAAATAGTTAACCATTCCAAGAAATCTTTGCAAACTTTGCTTATCGTTGGGTGTATCATATTGTTGAATTGCTTTTATTTTTTCAATATCAGGCATTAAGCAGCCATCAACAATATCATGACCAAAATATTTAACAATGTTAGGAAGGTATTGAAATTTTTTTAAATTGAATTTAATATTTAATTTACTAGCCCTATCTAAAACTTCATGAAGTGCTTTATCATGTTCATCCTTGGTTTTACCAAAAATCAAAATGTCATCAATATAGATAAATATATTATTAATGTCTTTAAAGCAGTTTTCACAATATTCTTGAAAAATTTCTGCCGATATATCTAAACCATATGGTAGAACATTAAATCTATAAGTACCAAAGACTGTAGAAAATGTACACAAGCTTTTACTGCTGTCAGTCAGTCTTATTTGCCAAAACGATTCTTTCAAATCTAAGACAGAAAAATATTTAGCATTGCAGATCTTAGTTTTCAAATCATTAATTGTAGGAATTTCATAATACTTTTTTAGTATACATTTATTTAGCTCTCGAGGGTCTAAGCATAAACGAATCGAATTCTCATCTTTTTCTACAATCACAACCCTGTTGACCCATTCTGTTGCAGTATGTACTTTGGAAATAATACCTTTTAGAACCAGACGATCCAACTCTTCCTTAAGTTTTTCTTTAAGTTTCAACGGCACTCTATGTGGTGGCTTTGAAACTGCTTTGGAGCCTGCTTTCAATAGTATTTCACATGGTATTGGAAAGCTTCCTAAGCCTGTGAAAACATTACTATAGTGAGATAATAATCTTTGTTTTTCTAGATTTACATTATTTGAATCTATGGTACTGATAAATTTCCTTTCGATTAATCCCAAATGAATACAACTGCTCCGTCCTAGAGTTGGTTGAAAACCTGAACTGGTAACTATAAAATCAATCAGAAATGATTTGTTGTTTAGTTTTACATCTAATAAAACATATCCATATGACTTTATACCTGTCTTATTGTAAGCAGTTAATGAATATTTAGATTTATATAATTTTACCTCCTTATTTAAACATACTCTTCTATATACACATAAGGGAATTAAATTTACATCTGCACCAGTATCTAACTTAAAATTACATATAACTGAATCTTCTAACAATAGATCTTGTGACCAATTTGCAGATATTTTATTTACAGTTATGTTACTTACAGAGTTAATATAAAAATCCTCATCTTCACTGTCCATCTTAGTTACTTCTTTTACAAACTTAGTGCGACAGACTGTTGCAAAATGGTTTAATTTTTTACATTTTGTGCACATTTTACCCCTTGCTGGACACATCTCCATTTTTAGCTCATGTTTCTGGCCACACCATTTGCACCTAATATTATTTTCTTTGCTTACAGTTTTTTTCTTGTCAACTGCAACCGCTACAATACTATCTTTTTGAAGCACTTTTATTTGTTTTTTTCCAATCTCAGCTATTCTTAATTTCTTAATAGCTTCTTCTAATTTCAAATCATCCGTGCTCTCCAACATTATTCTCTTTTGGGTTTCACTGTCAATGCTGCCAAAAATTAATCTATCCCTTATTGCCTCATCTTCAAATGTACCAAAGTTACAACTTTTAGCCAGCTTCTTGACGTCATTCAAAAAACTATCGAACGGCTCATTGGTATCTTGTTTCCTACATTGAAAAATGTACCTTGAATGTAGTATATTCCTTTTAGGTTCGCAGTATGTTTGGAATTCTTTGAGAACATCTTCGTATTTTAAATCTGTCGTTTTCAAATTATTATATATTTTTAAACCATCTTCTCCAATTACATTAAGAAGGATTGCTAGCTTTCTATCGTCTTTACTATCAGCAAGTCCAGATGCTAAGAGGAATACTTCCAGGGCTTGTCGAAATTGCCTCCAATTTTCAGCAAGATCTCCACTGACCGACAACTTATTTGGTAGGTTGAATCCGGCGAAAGCCATGACTGCGCCATGTATTGAATGTTAATTAGTTCAATTAAACACTGTTGATTAATAAAAAGACTTCTATTAAAACTATTACAATTTGTAGTACAATTCACCATTAGTCACATTTTAGAACGTTCGAGCAATCTCTCTTTTTCTTTATACTTTTTTATATATCTAGAGATCCTTTATTGGCAAAGGGACACATACTTCTGCAGCTTATTTCTTTATACTACACGTTCTTCATTTCATTTTTCGAGTTTTGTTTATTCTTCCGTATAGCAGAGATTTCATACATAAGAGGAGGTAAAAGGAGAAGTTGTTGATCTATTAAAATTATGTTCTTTAGTTGATTCTTGTTTTTATTTTTACTTTCCTTGTATTCGTCATGAAAAGCACAGTGTTTACCTCGGGTTAAAGACTTATTTAGTCCCTCGAACTATAGGCGCCCTCTCTACGCTCGGGCGCCAAACCCCGTCTCGGGCCTAAATAAGTTACTTTCACCCCTAGGGTAACAATGTACTATTAAATTAAGATTTTCAATTTTGGACCGAAAACACGGCCAGCCAGTCTGTTCATTATCTGTGGCAATGACGTCAGTCTTATAGTAAACAAAGCACGGGGGCGAAATAACCTCACAAAAACAATGCTTTCTATTAAATATCACAAAATATAGTACAACTGTATATGGAACAGGACAATAGAACAGGAATGTAGAATTACCTCTTCAAAGACTCCAGGAAAGCTGTGGATTAGACGTACCCAGTGATATAGACATGCGAAATATTTGGTTAACACTCGCTTAAAGAAATCCTGTAACTATCTACTGAAACTCAAATGTATTTTTGCGAAAATCACATTAATGTAAGTACTATAACTGAATAACTCAATCTGTGTAGGTACTTCAGTTTCAACTTAAACAAAATAGAAGTTTTTAGGTTGTATGTAAAATCATTAATTAATTTTTTATCTTTCAGTTAGAATGAAAACTGACTGCAGCCGACCAACCAAATTTTAACTTGACCAGAAAACTGAGAGAAAACTTGACCGTTCACGCCTTTTTGATTTAATCCAAGTTATACACTGACACTAGATGATGTTTCAAAGAAAAGAATATGTACTTATGTCCAATTGAATAATGATGTAATTGAATATTAATTAAAAAGTATGTAATACAAACAAAAATATCAAAGTTTCATAATGAATATATTTATCTAAACAACTTTTACTTGACTTTACTGAGTGCCTAATTAAAATTTGTTGCTTTCAGTGGTTACTTAATGAGAACTATTGTGTACTAACCTGTTATCCTCTTAACAACGAGATTGATAAGGCAGTAAAAGTTGTGCAACATAATACAAAGCAGTGCATGCTCAGCCACAACATCAAAATGTGACCCGTCAACTAGAACAACATTATGTCAACAAAATAACTCAAGTATTCATATACCAAAGCACCATAGAAGTAAATAGGTCCAGTTTGGTAAAACTGAAAGATGTTATATGTTCACTGATTAAACCTGCTGGCCACCATGGCTGGTAAATTTCAGAACAGCTTACGCAAGAATATGCAAGTTATCTATTTTAAAGCCGTATACAAATATAATAAATGTGATTGCTGTGTTGTCAGCCTGTGCTCTTCCTAATTTACAAGACCCTTCTTTTTAAATAAATAATATAAAGAAATTTTTTTCTTTACTTTATACATAACTAACATCTAAAGATGACATACTAATAAATTTTTGTACTACATTAGTCATTATGTTCTTCACTAAAAAAAATGTTCTATGTTTATTTGACAATAATGACTTGTAAAGGTTTAAGTTGAATCAAAATATTTTAATTTGAAATACATGTGTTTTATTTTTCCGTTACACCTTAAAAGATTTATAATATTTTATAGGTTTGTTGCTCATATTTATCATTGTTACTCAAATATATATGTTCCAAAAGTACAAATAGGTTGAATAGAGTTAGATCGAATTTATTAATTTGTATATATTGCCTTAAGGTCCCAGGTAATAAAAGTAAAAATAATAGTAAAGTGATTTATTATGAAGTAATACTTTCATATAATTTAGGAAAAATGTAGTATAGTTTCCAAAATGGCACTATTTGATCAATAAGTTTTTTGACATACAGATTGTTAGAACAAATACCTATTATAGCTAATATTGTCACCTTTTGAGTGTTTTCAAAATTACATACTGCTAGCAACACAAAAGTATATAAGTTTTGCTTTAGCACAAAACATCTGCATCTATACTTGAGTTAAGCATACTGTTCACAGTTTTCCGTCTTTGATAATTAACATTTTCTTCAGTAAAAGAACATGACAATTTTTTATTAATCTAATTTTATGGATACCGTTTGTTGAATAGACTATTACAAGGTATTAATCAGAAATGAGGTCACATTTTGCAAATTTCAACCCAAATCTTCATCTTTCAACTTTTATCCACATTTCATTATACTCGTAGGTGTCTGCAAGATTTCCCACCAAAAATCTTCCCAACAAAAGAACCATCATGTGTTATGCACTGGCTGACTTTATAGCACATGGATGGAAGCTGTTATTGTTTATAACGAAGCTTGAACTAAAGAGCACTTCTGTATTGATGATTCCTGGTTAAGTTTTCTATGCACTTTATTCTTTCTTCATTGAAGAGGTCTTTTATTTTTTAAGAAATATGTCACAATCTGTGTCTGTGAATGTATATATATTTTTCCTCCCAGTAATTTTCTTCATGCTTGACAAATGAACAACTGCCAATCTTTCTCTTTTTTGTTCATTTACAAATTCTTGCAGTACTACACTGGTATTTGACACATGATCTTGATGTTTTCTTTTCAACATTTCTCTTGAAGTAAATACTTTTAGTGTTTTTTAAATTTTTGAGAGATAGAATTCTATCCAATAGCATTCAACTGCTGTACAAAATAGCTCCTCACTGTGATGGTGCAACCACACCAAAAATGCATGTTTGCAACTCTCTTCTGCCGCGTGACAATCTTGACAAGTACACTTGTACCCTGTTCTTCATTATAACAGTATTGAAACTGTATAATGAAGAACTTATATTGTTTAGAGCGCTACACAAAGAATCTCCTGACCATCAATCTGTCTATTTTCGGAAGATTTGTACTATCTGCTCTCACAAATCCAACATCAATGGTTGATTTTGCTATTAATACAAATAATTTACGATATTTACACATATAATAACGGAGATTTGGACGATTGTTTGCCAGTTTTAGGAAAGAATAGTGCAAATCTACGAGTTGTTGAATCAAATTTGACATTTCTTTGTTTACTATATGAGTGACGTCACGGCCCTGACCACAAGATATCAAAGCGTTTACGGCGTGAGATAAAAAAAGATTATTTCTAGCATTTTCAAATTAAAATTTTTATTTTGATATGAGGCAACTACCATAGTTGTCTTATATTGAAAATGAAGCAATAGGGTAGTTGACTCATATCAAAATTTATTAAAATATTGTTTATTTCTAACAGTATTTGGCATAAGGTTCCACAATATACCGATTTTAATAAATAACAATGAATGATTACTGTAAAATTTTAATTTGAAAATGCTAGAAATAATCTTTTTTTATCTCACGCCGTAAACGCTTTGATATCCTGAGCTGCGTTCAGGGGCCTTACCATGAGCTCTTATCGCAGGCCTTAAACAGTATTGCTGTCTATTTCCGTACCATGACCGGCTTAAAGCAGCGCGTTTGCAGGCCTGCTTAAAATGACGTCACGAAACCGTTCACCTTTTTTTATGTATGAACTTTCGTACCATGACCGCCCATTTGACAGTTTGAAAACTGCTTTTGAACGTCCTAAATGTCAAATAAAGCAATCATTAAAAAGTTGCTCTTCAGCGGCTGTAACAAGATTGTTAAGTGGATTTGGCCCAATTTGGTGGAATTTTCATAAGATAATTGTTAAAACTAACTTTATTTAAGATGTTTTCAAACGGCTGTAGTGACTTTTTCTCTAATTTTAACTCCCTAATTTTCGTATAATTAAAAGCCGAGTGTTTTTAATTTTTATATAGTTTTCACAGTGTTTATTACTCTTGAGAGTTGAGATATTGCTTGAGATGTGATGTGACGATAATGAAATATTTGAATTTTTGGAGAGTAAACACCGCACGGAGTTAAAACAAGTGACATCGAGAGAAGCTAATGATACCCTTAGAACAATCAATACCTACCTTTGATTCAGAGGAAAATGAATTTCAGTATAAAAAAGTGCCTACTCTGTAAAAATGAATTTATTAAGCAAATAGCGACCCGCCCCGGCTTCGCACGGGTGCAATGTAGATACTAATGTGGGACATCAAGAGAAGCTAATGATACCCTTAGAACAATCAATACCTACCTTTGATTCAGAGGAAAATGAATTTCAGTATAAAAAAGTGCCTACTCTGTAAAAATGAATTTATTAAGCAACTAGTGACCCGCCCCGGCTTCGCACGGGTGCAATGTAGATACTAATGTGGGACATCGAGAGAAGCTAATGATACCCTTAGAACAATCAATACCGAATTTCAGTATAAAAAAGTGCCTACTCTGTAAAAATGAATTTATTAAGCACACCCGCCGCCCGCCCCGGCTTCGCACGGGTGCAATGTAGATACTAATGTGGGGCAGTTTGAAGTGATATTATATGTATATTACATACAAACCTTCCTCTTGAATAGATAGGGTGATCTATTGCTGAAAACTGCATTGAAATCCTTTGCGTAGTTTAAAGATTTAAGTGTACAAACAGAGAGAGCAACTTTGTGTTATACTATATTTTTTTTATTGCAGAAAGTTGGCAAACAAGCAAACTGCCCACC
Organism: Schoenobius gigantellus; assembly: GCA_963935595.1. Lineage (NCBI taxonomy): Eukaryota > Metazoa > Arthropoda > Insecta > Lepidoptera > Crambidae > Schoenobius > Schoenobius gigantellus. The sequence continues at coordinate 37,350,111 of OZ012541.1, read as the reverse complement.
TAATGGTAAGTGGTAACAGTCACCTATAATACATGTGGCTCTTGTGAGATTCGCAGCAAAACTGCAACCCCCACAAGAACCACAGTGTACGTTGCCAACTTGTGACACAAGGTGTAAACCGGAACAGCAATGCAAGCACTGATGCTTTGCGGCAGAAATAGGTAAGACAGAGGTACCTAAGCAGACGACCCTGGTACAGAGTCTCCCTCCAGTAGATAGATAGATGTTAGTTGTTTATTGATTATATTAAAAACCCTTGCCTTTACTTACATTAATTTTATTTTGTTCTACTTTATCTAATGTTAAGCATAATGTAGGTAACATTTTTCATTCTAACCATGTTTGGTTACCTCCAGAGTTGGTTAGGAATTTTTACTATACTTTCAACTGATAGTGAACATTAAGTACAAATGACAAAAATTTAGAAACAAAGGTTACTTCGGACCATTTTTTGTAGCAACCTTTAATTCACAGCTTAGCAAAAACAACCTTTTCTGTTACAGGGTTTTAACAGCTGTTTATCTTTATGCACATGGATCATACCAAAATTCAACTGGAGAACCCCAAAATGTTGCTCAACAGACAGGTTTCCGGTTTTATCACAAGAAATTGATGCTATTAACAAAGTGCAAATAATGGTTTCCAAAAATATGCTAAAAGAATGTAATGTGTATAATAAAGGCTAATAAGATTCAAATTGTGAACTTACTACCTTACCTACTATGTTCCCATAATTGTGTAGTAGGTTCATTCCTCCTCATCTGTGGAGAAACCTGTGCCCAGCGGTGAGTTGAAGTGGTGGTGGCATTACACCAAATTATTAAGGATAAGCATTAACTTTGCAAAATGCTTCTATAGCTTTTACCAAACCTACACATAATATCTTACCATCCTAACTAATATTATAAATGCGAAAGTGAGTTTTAGGCAAAAAGGCACTTCTTGTTCCACAAACAAAATTTCTTTCTGCAGATGTGAATTTCATTTTGTGGCAAAAAAATAATAATTGTACCTACTACTTCCTAAAGTTGAAAAATAGTAATAAATGGTTAAAACTCAGTTTACAAAATAATTAATATGACGCTTCATTTATACCTTCTCGACAATTTTTGTGCTATGGGAAATTATATAAATAATATAAAACTTGAAGTGAGAGCTTTCTATGCTTACATATTTATTTATGGCACAGTAACACAATATAAATTAGTGACGATTAACAAAATGTGAAACAAGTAAAATAACTTTAAATTTGTACCTCGATGACAACTGCGCACAACATGCACTTTTTATATTATTACTAATAGTGTGACAATCATGCCGGAATCCTTTCTTATATACTATAGATAGATAGAAATATTAAATTCCAACTCTAAATTACAGCTTTAAATTACAACTTCAAATAGAAAAAAACTTACATAATTATTAAATAAAAAAAAAATATTTCAGATGTGCATTGCAGACAGATCTAAGTATATGCACATTGTTGTTAGCATATAATGTTCACACTCAATAAGACACAGAAAGGAGGGCATTCAGTGAATTAAGCTTTCAATTCTTGAAAGTGGATATATCATTTCACCATAAAGACGTTTATAATAAACACTTATTAGGTTTCTTATGCTACCTACAAGGGTGTGTGCTTAGACTTGTCGATCAACAGTTAACCTCACCAGAGTCAACTGATGATCGATTGAGAGAAAGAAATAAACTCGTGAGAAATGCTCGGACAAAAAAATGCTTAACTGCAACATCACAACAATGTATGTGTTGATGCAAATCATCTAGGGTCTAATCACGAATCATTTACTTGGACGAATCATCCTCTCATTTAGAAAATTTAAATACACTAGATAATAAAGCTTTATTATTACTGGTAAAAATAAAACGAATAACATTTTTCCAAAATATAATAAATAACATTTTTCTAAAGTTAGGCTCAAAACAATGAAATCAAACAAGAAACAAAAAATACTACAATGTCAGTCTTAAAACAATCATTTCAGGTTATTCCCAATCTTTCTTCGCCCAGATTTTCGCCTCTGTATTCACACTATGCAATGAAGCTAATCTTGATTAATCCAAGAAGCATTTAAGCAAACGTCTACTGCAGTGCAAGATCCATCTAGTGTGGCAGACATGAAGCAGCAGTCAAGAATGAAATTTGTTGTTCGCTTCAGGGTTGTTCACCAGATATCCTATGACAAATATAGGTACTTCTTCCAATTTAGCTGTCTCTGAGTGAGTTTCTTCAATAAAGCAAACAAATTCAGGTTTTTAAGATTCAACTTATAATAAAACATTTATTTCTTCACAATAACTGTCTTTTATTCGCATTGAGTACTACACGTTCAAATTAATTTACACTTTTTGGATTTATTTGCATTATTTCTTCACAATAACTGTCTTTTATTCGCATTGAGTACTACACGTTCAAATTAATTTACACTTTTTGGATTTATTTGCATATACCTATTTGGTTTTAAACATTTCAATAATTTAGCCCCACATATGGATTGCTTTTCAGTATTCATGGTAATGAGATGACTAAAGCTGGTGGGTGTTGAAGAGTAACATCATAATTATTATTCATTTACTAAACATAAATTGTGCAATGCTTTCCATATCTTTTTTCACTTCTCGCTTGTGCAGACTTATTAAAACCTATATACTGGTTATATGTATTTTACCAGACGTCTTCCAAGTCATGCAAACATCGAAAAAATATCTATAACATTGACGAACCCAGATACCATTCGAGTTGATTTCATTCAGATGTAATCAGAGAAATCTCTGGAAGTAATAGGTAGATATTCTTAGTTCTTATCGCTGTACAAAGCACGACGATGTAAATTACTTGCAAACACTTTGTACAATGAAGAATCAACACAATAAACTGCCGAAATACTTTTCTATCGATTGTTTAAAGAAGAAAATACAATTGGTCGTTGTCTAAAATTCTTTTTTGTTTGGTGGTGTTTCCCTTTTGGATTTCCCCAGAATCGAGATTTTTGCTGTTTTCGTTTTTCAGAAGGATGGTAATGCCCTTGTAAGACTGCTTTCTTGACATGGATCGTGAAATAACAATGGGTAGGTGTATTTTATACAAAACTTCGAAGATCTATAATTCTTTAAAATTTTCTGCCACCTTTAAAAATTAATGTACTTACGTACATAAGTTAAGTACGTTCATAACAAGCTATGAACATTTCCTTCCACTATCAATAGCTTGGAAAATTCTTGGAGAATGTAGAGTAAAGATGTAATAAAATAAAGACAACTATAAAATATAATAACTCATATCTTAAGAATAAAAAACGTTAAAACGAACAACAAAAATAATAAATATATTGAGATATTCTCTTTTACCGGTTCAACCGGTTTTTAATCTTTCAATGGTTTTCCAACGCTTCCGAAGAAAAGAGATGTCAGATACAACAGTTGTATAGCGCTATCTCGTTTTAACATTAAGGCAGACCAGAGACAAATAACCGTTCACCTTACGACTCAAGCAATCTATAAGCCGTTCACCTAAACAGGGCTCATAGTACGATTTTAAGCAATCCTGTTTAAGGCCTGCTTAAGAACTGCACGGATTATGGATGGTTTTATAAAAGCTCATGGTAAGGCCCCAGAACCTACGCTCGAGTGCACTCCGAGTGCACTCTGACAGCAACCAACCCGTTCAGAGCCTCCGGGTAAAAAACGCTCTAACAGGCGGTTAGTACACTCTGTGCCCGTTCAGGGGCCTTACCATGAGCTCTTATCGCAGGCCTTAAACAGTATTGCTGTCTATTTCCGTACCATGACCGGCTTAAAGCAGCGCGTTTGCAGGCCTGCTTAAAATGACGTCACGAAACCGTTCACCTTTTTTTATGTATGAACTTTCGTACCATGACCGCCCATTTGACAGTTTGAAACATGGCAGACAATCTTCATACAACGGAATTCTAACCGTAGCGCCATTTTGTTTTAGTGTTATATGACGTTTCTTTTTTTTTAATTTACATGACAGGATCGATTCCGGATTTCCTTCCGGTCGACCATATTTGTTTTTATGTTTGTTTCTTGTTAGGTACCTTGTGCATAACTTCACTTTCTAATGAATTGAGTTTACAATTGTTTCTCGTAATTTTACGTAATTTATGGTGATACTACGAGTACTGTGTGTACAAAAGGTCGCGACAGGACGCTATTACTGGGCTTTGAGAAGCGACGCAACGAGTGGTTAGTGTCTGAACCCGGAATGATTTGAAGGAATTGCTCCAAGAACAACTTTGATAGCTTTCGTTTGCCAAAAGCACTTTGAAAGACGATTCTTCGCAAAATCATGTCTTACGGGCGTTGCTTACCCTTCTTTGTTTACTGAGGACGAGATTATAAGTGGAGTACTTTCTCGACATAATAGCGGTAAGGCTACATTTATTAGAAAAGTAGAAGCAACCGTAGTTTGCCCTAGTATTAACGTTAAAATTACTACATACCTCTTTCATTTTAACTTAAATTAACCTCTAAACATTGTCGCGATAAGGTGTGTTGAATCTCCAAAGATTCACTATGGCTCTTTAGTTTGTTAGTTGCTGAATATTTTTTTCAGTTAGGTAATTTTTGACAACAGTATAGAACAAAACAAACTTCCTATATGCTGCATAGAGTCTCCAAAAAAACTGCATTCGGATCTAAAGATCAGCACTCCGAAAATGTATAGTATTAGTCATTACTTTTCATGCAGAAAAATGCTGTTTTTTGTAATTGTAATCTGTCTGCTAATAAAAAGCAGCAATATGTTGGATTTTTAGTAAGCATTCTGCAGGAAATAATATATGGAAATCACATTAGCCACAGGAAATAATTATTATTCTATCAGTTGCAGTTAACTAGTCCAATGATTTGTGGGTAACAGTTCCAGTTATTTGTATTCCATTTATAGTTAAAAAAAAAATTACTCGAGCATGTTACAACTCATCTTTTCAATTAACTATTTTAGGAAATAACTTCTTATCAATAATTTTTAACATGATTATTAATTGTTTCAGAAACCATTGCTCCAGTCCAAATGTACTAGAAACTTATCAGTATTTGAAACCTATTGAATCTTCAGGTAATAAAAACTTCTTGCTGACCAACACATATGCAAAGAAGATGACTGAAATGCAAATTTACCTTAGCACCAAAAGCAAAAAAGGCTATCAATTTTCTTTGCAAGAAAACTTGATTGCTTTTGTGTTAGTACACAACCTACACTCACACAGATGTACCAGGTAAGACAAAAAGCTCTCATTTTTCAATGAACAAGACACACACTCATACAAATGTGCTGTCATTTGCATGCTTCACTCGTGATTCAACAACGCTCTGTCCGTCTTTTTTTCAGGTATGTGGCTATAAGGCTTTAAATTTCTGCAGATAATATTTTTCTACCGTCCAGGATAACATTAAATAAAATGGTGTCAAAACTCAACATCCAAACTGGAAGCTGTCCTCAAGTTTTTGAAGTGCTGACAAAAGAGGTAAATCCTATATTTTTGAACTTTTCACTTAAAAAATGCCAAATAAAATTCTGTGACAAATTATAAATAAGTAATTAATACAATAAAAATTTTAAAATGTAAAATAAACCAAGAAATCAACACAAGAAAAATTTGGCTTTGGCTTCAACAAACTGAGTTCGTGTGTTGACTCCATTTCCATTATGCTACCTAGTACCTACTTATCTGATCCAACCAAAATTTCAACTATGTATATTGAACAACTTATTTATCTTATTATATTTGTCACTTGGCATTTTCTTTGAAAATGCTAATTATAACAACTTTTCAACCTTTATCTTGCTATGCCAAGGTAAACTTTATTCATTTTGATATGTATTTATCAATAGTGAGCTTACTGTAGAATAAAAGAAAAAAAGCTAATTCTTTAAAGCTTTAAATATGCCACATTATCTAGGTTGATTTATTAAAAGAAGAGAAACAATTACAATTGAACTTATTTTCAGGTTGCAGAATGCAGATGAAACTGACTTATGATAAAAAGAGGGACTCCATTGTTTGGATGTCAATGAAAAGAAACAGCAATTTGTCGAACAATCTGTCGTTCTTATGTTGAGAGGGGCCATATATAGATGGCAGCACCCAATTGCTTTCTATTACTATGAAGACACTACCACAGGCATAGAATAAAAAAAATATTTATTTTTAAGGAGGTAATTGCTGCTGTTGTGGATTATCAAATTATTAAATTGTGATGTAATTTTTCTAAATGCCTGATTTTATTGATGTTAACTCTACACATGTTATAATATGTATAATATTAATTTACAATTTCAGATGACGCTGTTACAGTAAGTGCATATTTAAATATTGTTTATAACCCATATCACCTAATTAAAGGGTTAAGAAATAACTTCCTCAATAAAAATATGAAAATGGATGGAAAAATATCAAAATGGAATGATATTGTTGTGTATCAAACAGACTGCAGTCACACAGAGTTTAGATAACTACACAAACAAACAACATGTTGTTCCTGAAAAGATAAAGAAAATGAAGGTATGTTCATCTTTCTTTCTATTTATTTAAATTTTGCTATCCTAGTATGGTTTCACTTCAATATTATATTTGAATTCGATTAACATTAATATTTTGTTTTTAGGTGAAGAATTGTGTGAAAGTATAGCAGTACCTGGCAGCATTATCATGCAGTCCAAAATTTTGTAAGTATATATTAGTAGCTTTCCGCTCGCGGCTTCGCCCGCGTTATTATTGTTTTCCCGTGGGAATTTTATATTTTCCCATAGGAAAAATAATTTTGTAGCCTATTTAAGCCGGGATAATAAATTTCAGCGTCGGTGGCGCTGTGTACTCAGCACTTGCCTTCCAATCGGGAGGTCGGGGTTCGAGACCCGCCATGTACCACTGTGTTTTTTATTTCGAATTTCATATGTACATTTGTCCGACGCTACTACGGTGAAGGAATAATCACCCTAACATAGGGTAGGCTCGAACCCCTCGGTGGGGACGTATATGAGCTGTGATGATGATGATGATGATGAATAAATTTCATAGAAATTGGAGCAGATTTTAAAAATTTTCCATAGAAACTTTCAACCCCTATTTTGCACCCTGAGGGGGTGAATTCCCATAAACCACGAAACACGTGTTCAATGAAATATTTTTAAGAACATGAATCTCAAGTTTTATCAAAATCGTTGCTAATTTTAAGATTTTTCCATACAAACTTGCAACCCCTATTTCATCCCTTTATGGTAATTTTTTTAAAAATTCTTTCTTAGTGTGCGTCCACATTTTGAATTAAAACAACTGTCCAAAATACCCGTTTCTACCATTAGCGGTTACGGCTGTGCGTGCGTCTATAGATGGGAACACCTCCTTTTATACACGGTTATTTTTTTATCACCCTGGAAAATTTAAGGGACGCTTCACGACATGGTATTAGAATGATTTAAATATGAATAAAAAATAGCTTACTTACTTAATTTTATATTATTTTTTTTAAATATACAAAAAATGCTGCACTTGTTGAGAGCAGCATTTTTAGAGATTTTTTTATTTTTTAAAATATTTTTTTATTTTTTTTTTATATAATATTGGATGTGTCCTGAAGCGTTCCTAAAATTTTCCAGGGTGATAAAAAAATAACCATACATTTAATCATAGTATAATTTAATACACTGTGTTTCAAAATAATCAATAAATAATCAATTCTTTATCGAAAACTCATTATTAAAATGTGTTTCGCGTAATGTCATTCAACCCAAAATTTTCATATAAATCATAGACGATGATGATGATGATACTATGATTTTCATGAAAATTTTAGGTTAAATTACAAACGTGTAAAACGTGTAATAATGAGTTTTCGATAAAGAATTGATTATTTATTGGTTATTTTGAAACGCCGTGTATATAGATTAAAGAAACAAAAGAATTGTAGTTCAAGTATGGATGTGAACCAAAGTATTTGATGTATTTCCCTTTCGCTGATTTCATCTTAGTATAATGATTACACAATCACCCAGATCACAGACATTAGCTAATTGTATAATCTTACAATGTGTAGACTACCCCATAACAATAGGAGAACGATTTACAAAAAGAAAAAGGTTTTTTTTGACGCTTAATGTCTTATTTTTTCAGCTCTAACTATGCTGATGGAAAACTGATGGATGCAGTAAGTAACCCTAAAAAAACTGCAAAAACAGTTTTACTTTTTGATCAACTATTTGACAGTTTGAGTGGGATAGCAATTTATTGCAAAGAAGCTAAGGGAAGCCTCTACGGACAGCTGTTACTACACCATAACCTCATCTCATCATGTATTCTGGGATGAAGCCATAAAATAATTACAAAAAAATATGTATGTGCATTCCGCAGAAAACGAAAAGTCAGTGCCCATTTTGAAAAATTCTATTACAACATTAAAAAGTTACTAGAGGCTGTAGCAGTTTTTTAAAAAAAGAAGGAATAAAAATAATGCAGCTAAGAGATTTAAATTCAGATCCAATTGAGAATTTAAGTCAGTTGCGGGTATACAATTATAGAAATAATAACCCAAATTGCCACAGTCTCAACTGCACCTTTAAGTCATTATTAACAACTAGAATTATAAAATTTCTTTAAGAAATTTAATTGTGAAGATGAAAGTAATTACTTTACAGACTGTAACAACATTTTGCATAAAGCTACAGACATTATTCAAAAACACTGATGATGTCATGCTTGGTTATCTCAATACAGAATATATCTTGCAACAGGCCCATCGAGAACGAGTATGTGTGCACTCACAGGCCCACACATTTGGGTGGGTAGTGCGAAAAGTATTAATGAAATTGAAAAATAATTGCAGCTCCTCCAAAAATTGCCTCACTACAAACGAGGAAATAAACATGACCAACAGAAGTTTTTTACAAGGAAAAAATTGCTTGCACTACCCACTCGAAGGTGCAGTGAAGTGTTTCGGCACAGTAATTACTGAATCAAATGAACACCTGGAAAGAAAAGCTCATGAAAAAAAAACATATGCCAAAATATAAAAGAGCTAATAAAGTCCAAGTATTTAGTTGATTTTATTGACTGTGCCAAACACACAAAAACATTATCCTAGATCATTTTCTCTGGTTACAAAATGTACGATTGTGAATTGGTACAAGAAATAAAATCTGAGCACTGTAAACACAAGAAATAAAATCTGTATTTAGTTTGAGAAATTGGAATTTACCATTAATGCACAAATGACTACAAAAATATGATAAAAAAATAAATAAGTTTTTGTCAGTCCTTTTACTCGAGTGGCCTGTGGGTAGAATATACGCGGCGGGCCTATAACGCTTTACGTGTACAGTACAACAATGGCTTTAGGATGCTGTTGCGGCTGCCATGGTGATGTAGTGCTTCAGGGATGTTCGCCGAAGTTCGTACGGATGGCTTCCCAGCTATCATTCGCAAAAAGGTGGCATCATTACTACAAAGGCTACGTAGTAGTTCGAATAGCATTCTAAAGGTCATTGCTGATAGGTTGGACTGCCCTATACAAAAAAAACATTGGGTAGGTTTGTTGATAGGTCTTACTAACAATTAGTTTATAAGTACTTAAATTGTTACTAACATATAAAATGTATGGAATCTTGTATGGTCTGAAATAAAGTTGTATTATTATTATAAATTATCTTGGTTTTTATTTAATTTCCTTAGTAAGTTTGAAATAATATGAAATAAAAAATAACTGGCTTATAAGCTTACAAGGTATAAGTAGAAAATTTTTGGCTGTATATCCTCCCACTTCCTTTGCCGCTTAGCTAGAGATGAATTAAAAAAGAACAAACGTCATACAACACTAATAATTAATAATTCCTGGTACTACGTTAAATAATCTTTCTATGGCAGTCGGCAGTCTGATACGTAGTATCTCTAAAGCACCGATTACACTTCACGATCCATCGGGAGTTAGAGCCCTAGCTAGTGTGGTCTAATCGCTGTTAGGGAGTTAGGGTCCCGATATCGTGCGATCGTGGTTGCCCGATCGCCCTAACTCCCTAGTTAGGGAGATGTAATCGCTGTTAGGGCGCTCAGTCGCCGCACAGCGCTCGATGTGAGCGGATAGTTGCTGTGTATCGGAAGCGAAATTGGCCTCGCGTGCCAAGAAAATGTCGTCCAAAAATGAAAAATCTGGTTTAATGAATGTTCTGGACATGTATAAAGCTATACCAAATTTATTTCTCGTCGCTAAAAATTTTAGCGTCACTGCTAATCGTTGTTTAGCACCTACACTTTCTCTAAATAATGTGTCATGTTTCTGAATATAATTATTATTATACTGTCACTTAATTTAAAATATGTTCAAATTGTGCAGAATTTATTTTTAAACAATTTTTGAAATCTTCTGGCTCTAATGAATATAAAATGTTCATATTGCATAGTTTATTTTATTTTAATTATTTTTTATTTATTTACATCGCCTCAAATTTTTTATCTATCTATCGCATTACACAAAAACATGAGACTCATAAGTATAGGTCAGGATTGGTCTATGCATCTTCGACTTTAAATCTGTATGGCAGGGATCCTGGTGTAGAGCGTTATTTTTTCATAAATTTGTTATTTTTTTCATGTTTTTTTGTTCATTTTAATAATTTGTTATTTTATTATTATTTTTTATGAATTACTTGTTTTTTATTTATAATTTTGTTTTCAGAAGAAAAAGAGTTATGTTAAGAATAAAAAAGCGATTTTTAATAGAATAATTTTCAGTTAAATGCCTACCATACAAAAAAAAGTGTCACTTGCATCGTAGTTTTATAAAAGCACACAGTGATTCTCTTTTTATTTTTTCACATTTACACCCGCAGTTGCGACAAGGGCGATACCATTTTTTCCAAATATGAAAAATTTGTGGTCCTAAATGTCAAATAAAGCAATCATTAAAAAGTTGCTCTTCAGCGGCTGTAACAAGATTAAGTGGATTTGGCCCAATTTGGTGGAATTTTCATAAGATAATTGTTAAAACTAACTTTATTTAAGATGTTTTCAAACGGCTGTAGTGACTTTTTCTCTAATTTTAACTCCCTAATTTTCGTATAATTAAAAGCCGAGTCACGCCGAGTGTTTTTAATTTTTATATAGTTTTCACAGTGTTTATTACTCTTGAAAGTTGAGATATTGCTTGAGATGTGATGTGACGATAATGAAATATTTGAATTTTTGGAGAGTAAACACCGCACGGAGTTAAAACAAGTGACATCGAGAGAAGCTAATGATACCCTTAGAACAATCAATACCTACCTTTGATTCAGAGGAAAATGAATTTCAGTATAAAAAAGTGCCTACTCTGTAAAAATGAATTTATTAAGCAACTAGCGACCCGCCCCGGCTTCGCACGGGTGCAATGTAGATACTAATGTGGGACATCAAGAGAAGCTAATGATACCCTTAGAACAATCAATACCTACCTTTGATTCAGAGGAAAATGAATTTCAGTATAAAAAAGTGCCTACTCTGTAAAAATGAATTTATTAAGCAACTAGTGACCCGCCCCGGCTTCGCACGGGTGCAATGTAGATACTAATGTGGGACATCGAGAGAAGCTAATGATACCCTTAGAACAATCAATACCGAATTTCAGTATAAAAAAGTGCCTACTCTGTAAAAATGAATTTATTAAGCACACCCGCCGCCCGCCCCGGCTTCGCACGGGTGCAATGTAGATACTAATGTGGGGCAGTTTGAAGTGATATTATATGTATATTACATACAAACCTTCCTCTTGAATAGATAGGGTGATCTATTGCTGAAAACTGCATTGAAATCCTTTGCGTAGTTTAAAGATTTAAGCGTACAAACAGAGAGAGCAACTTTGTGTTATACTATATTTTTTTTATTGCAGAAAGTTGGCAAACAAGCAAACTGCCCACCTAATGGTAAGTGGTAACAGTCACCTATAATACATGTGGCTCTTGTGAGATTCGCAGCAAAACTGCAACCCCCACAAGAACCACAGTGTACGTTGCCAACTTGTGACACAAGGTGTAAAGTCACAGTACCCAGTAATTTCACTGCCATATCATACCCTTCAAACCGGAACACAGCAATGCAAGCACTGATGCTTTGCGGCAGAAATAGGTAAGACAGAGGTACCTAAGCAGACGACCCTGGTACAGAGTCTCCCTCCAGTAGATAGATAGATGTTAGTTGTTTATTGATTATATTAAAAACCCTTGCCTTTACTTACATTAATTTTATTTTGTTCTACTTTATCTAATGTTAAGCATAATGTAGGTAACATTTTTCATTCTAACCATGTTTGGTTACCTCCAGAGTTGGTTAGGAATTTTTACTATACTTTCAACTGATAGTGAACATTAAGTACAAATGACAAAAATTTAGAAACAAAGGTTACTTCGGACCATTTTTTGTAGCAACCTTTAATTCACAGCTTAGCAAAAACAACCTTTTCTGTTACAGGGTTTTAACAGCTGTTTATCTTTATGCACATGGATCATACCAAAATTCAACTGGAGAACCCCAAAATGTTGCTCAACAGACAGGTTTCCGGTTTTATCACAAGAAATTGATGCTATTAACAAAGTGCAAATAATGGTTTCCAAAAATATGCTAAAAGAATGTAATGTGTATAATAAAGGCTAATAAGATTCAAATTGTGAACTTACTACCTTACCTACTATGTTCCCATAATTGTGTAGTAGGTTCATTCCTCCTCATCTGTGGAGAAACCTGTGCCCAGCGGTGAGTTGAAGTGGTGGTGGCATTACACCAAATTATTAAGGACACATAGCTCGCAGGACTGACGGCCGTTGGGGCGGAAAGGTCCTCGAGTGGCGGCCGCGTACCGGGAGACGCAGCGTTGGTAGGCCCCCCACAAGGTGGACCGACGATCTGGTGAAGGTCGCGGGAAGCCGCTGGATGCGGGAGGCGCAGGACCGATCGGTTTGGAGATCCCTGGGGGAGGCCTATGTCCAGCAGTGGGCGTCTCTTGGCTGAAATGATGATGATGATGATTAAGGATAAGCATTAACTTTGCAAAATGCTTCTATAGCTTTTACCAAACCTACACATAATATCTTACCATCCTAACTAATATTATAAATGCGAAAGTGAGTTTTAGGCAAAAAGGCACTTCTTGTTCCACAAACAAAATTTCTTTCTGCAGATGTGAATTTCATTTTGTGGCAAAAAAATAATAATTGTACCTACTACTTCCTAAAGTTGAAAAATAGTAATAAATGGTTAAAACTCAGTTTACAAAATAATTAATATGACGCTTCATTTATACCTTCTCGACAATTTTTGTGCTATGGGAAATTATATAAATAATATAAAACTTGAAGTGAGAGCTTTCTATGCTTACATATTTATTTATGGCACAGTAACACAATATAAATTAGTGACGATTAACAAAATGTGAAACAAGTAAAATAACTTTAAATTTGTACCTCGATGACAACTGCGCACAACATGCACTTTTTATATTATTACTAATAGTGTGACAATCATGCAGGAATCCTTTCTTATATACTATAGATAGATAGAAATATTAAATTCCAACTCTAAATTACAGCTTTAAATTACAACTTCAAATAGAAAAAAACTTACATAATTATTAAATAAAAAAAAATTATTTCAGATGTGCATTGCAGACAGATCTAAGTATATGCACATTGTTGTTAGCATATAATGTTCACACTCAATAAGACACAGAAAGGAGGGCATTCAGTGAATTAAGCTTTCAATTCTTGAAAGTGGATATATCATTTCACCATAAAGACGTTTATAATAAACACTTATTAGGTTTCTTATGCTACCTACAAGGGTGTGTGCTTAGTCTTGTCGATCAACAGTTAACCTCACCAGAGTCAACTGATGATCGATTGAGAGAAAGAAATAAACTCGTGAGAAATGCTCGGACAAAAAAATGCTTAACTGCAACATCAGCTTTCAATTCTTGAAAGTGGATATATCATTTCACCATAAAGACGTTTATAATAAACACTTATTAGGTTTCTTATGCTACCTACAAGGGTGTGTGCTTAGTCTTGTCGATCAACAGTTAACCTCACCAGAGTCAACTGATGATCGATTGAGAGAAAGAAATAAACTCGTGAGAAATGCTCGGACAAAAAAATGCTTAACTGCAACATCACAACAATGTATGTGTTGATGCAAATCATCTAGGGTCTAATCACGAATCATTTACTTGGACGAATCATCCTCTCATTTAGAAAATTTAAATACACTAGATAATAAAGCTTTATTATTACTGGTAAAAATAAAACGAATAACATTTTTCCAAAATATAATAAATAACATTTTTCTAAAGTTAGGCTCAAAACAATGAAATCAAACAAGAAACAAAAAATACTACAATGTCAGTCTTAAAACAATCATTTCAGGTTATTCCCAACCTTTTTCGCCCAGATTTTAGCCTCTGTATTCACACTATGCAATGAAGCTAATCTTGATTAATCCAAGAAGCATTTAAGCAAACGTCTACTGCAGTGCAAGATCCATCTAGTGTGGCAGACATGAAGCAGCAGTCAAGAATGAAATTTGTTGTTCGCTTCAGGGTTGTTCACCAGATATCCTATGACAAATATAGGTACTTCTTCCAATTTAGCTGTCTCTGAGTGAGTTTCTTCAATAAAGCAAACAAATTCAGGTTTTTAAGATTCAACTTATAATAAAACATTTATTTCTTCACAATAACTGTCTTTTATTCGCATTGAGTACTACACGTTCAAATTAATTTACACTTTTTGGATTTATTTGCATTATTTCTTCACAATAACTGTCTTTTATTCGCATTGAGTACTACACGTTCAAATTAATTTACACTTTTTGGATTTATTTGCATATACCTATTTGGTTTTAAACATTTCAATAATTTAGCCCCACATATGGATTGCTTTTCAGTATTCATGGTAATGAGATGACTAAAGCTGGTGGGTGTTGAAGAGTAACATCATAATTATTATTCATTTACTAAACATAAATTGTGCAATGCTTTCCATATCTTTTTTCACTTCTCGCTTGTGCAGACTTATTAAAACCTATATACTGGTTATATGTATTTTACCAGACGTCTTCCAAGTCATGCAAACATCGAAAAAATATCTATAACATTGACGAACCCAGATACCATTCGAGTTGATTTCATTCAGATGTAATCAGAGAAATCTCTGGAAGTAATAGGTAGATATTCTTAGTTCTTATGGCTGTACAAAGCACGACGATGTAAATTACTTGCAAACACTTTGTACAATGAAGAATCAACACAATAAACTGCCGAAATACTTTTCTATCGATTGTTTAAAGAAGAAAATACAATTGGTCGTTGTCTAAAATTCTTTTTTGTTTGGTGGTGTTTCCCTTTTGGATTTCCCCAGAATCGAGATTTTTGCTGTTTTCGTTTTTCAGAAGGATGGTAATGCCCTTGTAAGACTGCTTTCTTGACATGGATCGTGAAATAACAATGGGTAGGTGTATTTTATACAAAACTTCGAAGATCTATAATTCTTTAAAATTTTCTGCCACCTTTAAAAATTAATGTACTTACGTACATAAGTTAAGTACGTTCATAACAAGCTATGAACATTTCCTTCCACTATCAATAGCTTGGAAAATTCTTGGAGAATGTAGAGTAAAGATGTAATAAAATAAAGACAACTATTAAATATAATAACTCATATCTTAAGAATAAAAAACGTTAAAACGAACAACAAAAATAATAAATATATTGAGATATTCTCTTTTACCGGTTCAACCGGTTTTTAATCTTTCAATGGTTTTCCAACGCTTCCGAAGAAAAGAGATGTCAGATACAACAGTTGTATAGCGCTATCTCGTTTTAACATTAAGGCAGACCAGAGACAAATAACCGTTCACCTTACGACTCAAGCAATCTATAAGCCGTTCACCTAAACAGGGCTCATAGTACGATTTTAAGCAATCCTGTTTAAGGCCTGCTTAAGAACTGCACGGATTATGGATGGTTTTATAAAAGCTCATGGTAAGGCCCCAGAAGCTTCGAGTGATGCAACCAAACAACCAACTCGAGCGTAGGGTAAAAAACACTCTGACAGATTTTATGTCAATGTCGATGTCAAAAATACGCTAATTATTTATTATTTTATTAAATAACACTACTTTGAACTCTTTTAAGCCTAATACTAGGGAAATATAGTGATTTCTATGTGTTGTAATTATTTTTAAGCAGAAAAATGGATATTTACTGCTAATTTCATAGTAAGGATTAGTAATATTTTGCCCTTTGCTTGATCTTGATCGGCAAGATACAAACTAAAAAAAAAGATAGCAACCGACCCGTTCTGAACCTCGGAGCGAGTGTGAAAAACACTCTCGGTTGCATTACTCTGACCCTCGGAACGCAACTCTGTGGTCAGGGCTGTTGCGTCACTCATATAGTAAACAAAGAAGTGTCAAATTTGATTCACCAACTCGTCGATTTGCTCTATTCTTTCCTAAAACTGGCAAAAAATCGTCCAAATCTCCATTATTATATGTGTAAATATCGTAAATTATTTGTATTAATAGCAAAATCAACCATTGATGTTGGATTTGTGAGAGCAGATAGTACAAATCTTCCGAAAATCGACACATTGATGGTCAGGAGATTCTTTGTGTATCGCTCTAAACAATATAAGTACAGTTTCAATACTGTTATAATGAAGAACAGGTTACAAGTGTACTTGTCAAGATTGTCACGCAGCAGAAGAGAGTTGCAAACATGCATTTTTGGTGTGGTTGCACCATCACAGTGAGGAGCTATTTTGTACAGCAGTTGAATTGGATAGAATCCTATCTCTCAAATGTCAAATAAACACTAAAAGTATTTACTTCAAGAGAAATGTTCAAAAGAAAACATCAGGATCATGTGTCAAATACCAGTGTAGTACTGCAAGAATTTGTAAATGAACATAAAAAGAGAAAGATTGGCAGTTGTTCATTTGTCAAGCATGAAGAAAATTATTGGGAGTAAAAATATTATACATTCACAGACACAGATTGTGACATATTTCTTAAAAAATTAATGACCTCTTCAATGAAGAAAGAATAAAGTGCATAGAAAACTAAACCAGTAATCATCAATACAGAAGTGCTCTTTAGTTCGAGCTTCGTTATGAAGAATAACACCTTCCCTGTGCTATGAAGTCAGCCAGTGCATAACACATGATGGTTCTTTCGTTGGGAAGATTTTTGGTGGGAAATCTTGCAGACACCTACGAGTATAATGAAATGTGGATAAAAGTTGAAAGATGAAGATTTGGGTTGAAATTTGCAAAATGTGACCTCTTCATTTCTGATTAATACCCTGTAATAGTCAGTTCAACAAACGGTATCCATAAAATTAGATTAATACAAAAGTGTCATGCTCTTTTACTGAAGAAAATGCTAATTATAAAGACGGAAAACTGTGAACAGTATGCTTAACTCAAGTATAGATGCAGATGTTTTGTGCTAGAGCAAAACATATACTTTTGTGTTGCTAGCAGTAATTTTGAAAACACTCAAAAGGTGACAATATTAGCTATAATAGGTATTTATTCTAACAATCTGTATGTCAAAAAACTTCTTGATCAAATAGTGCCATTTTGGAAACTATACTACATTTTTCCTAAATTATATGAAAGTATTACTTCATCATAATAAATCACTTTACTATTATTTTGACTTTTATTACCTTCGACCCTAAGGCAATATACCTATGACAAATAAATAAATTTGATCTAACTCTATTCAAACCTATTTGTACTTTTGGAACATATATCATCATCATCATCATCACAGCCCATATACGTCCCCACCGAGGGGCTCGAGCCTACCCTATATTAGGGTGATTAGGCCTTAGTCAACCACGCTGGCCCAGTGCGGATTGGTTGACTTCACATACATCATTGAATTTCTTCGCAGATGTACGCAGGTTGCCTCACGATGTTTTCCTTTACCGTAGGAGCGTCAGACAAATGTACATATGAAATTCGAAACGAAAAACACATTGGTACATGGCGGGTCTCGAACCCCAACCCCCCGATTGGAAGGCAAGTGCCGAGTCCACTGCGCCACCGACGCTCTTATGGAACATATATATTTGAGTAATAATGATAAATATGAACAACAAATCTATAAAATATTATAAATCTTTTAAGGTGTAACGGAAAAATAAAACACATATATTTCATATTAAAAAAATTTCATTCAACAGTCATTATTGTCAAATAAATATGCAACATTTTTTTTTAGTGAAGAACATAATGTCTAATGTAGTACAAAAATTTGTTATGTCATCTTTAGATGTTAGTTATGTATAAAGCAAAGAAAAAAAAATTCTTTATATTATTTATTTAATAAGAAGGGTCTTGTAAATAAGGAAGAGCACAGGCTGACAACACAGCAATCACATTTAATATATTTGTATACGGCTTTAAAATGGATAACTTGCATATTCTTGCGTAAGCTGTTCTGAAATTTACTTTTTTTTAGTAAGTTAATATCACTAATACTGCTTTCATATCCTGTATATATTAAGCTGACTAAACCATCAGGTAGTCACACTAATAAATATTCAATAGTATTTGCTTTTTTATACTCAGGCCAAGTTAGTGCTTGTTAAATGACTTTATTGGATTTTTGAACTTCATTTCTTCGCAATCTATGATTACCCTTTTATACTTATGGTGAAACACTAGAAGTAACTTTTTTATTGTGCTTTTGTTTAAAAGGTCTAATAAAAGGTGAAAGTTCACTGACTTTCTTCCTTCTTTTCTTCATAAGTTTCCTCAAGAGCATTTAGGTATCCCTCTGTATATTCTTGGTTTGCGCCTTATCATACATAAAAGTACTGTTCAGATTTAATTTTTGGTTATTGTGATTTTTCCTTTTTTTATATCTTCAGTTGTCCGACTTGATAGCTTGATGGAGAAGACTTAAGTAATGATCCAACTAGTGAAGGTATATGAAATGTCATTATCATAATTTTTCTCACTTGGAAATAATAGTGAATAATAATTTTTAATAATGTTTGGCCAGATATAGTTGGTTTGCAGCACTTTACTTCAGACAATTTATTGGGAGATATTGCAGTTGATTGGTGGTGGGCAGCAGGTTTAATCAGTGAAAATATAACATCTTTCAGTTTCACCAAACTGGACCTATTTACTTCTATGGTGCTTTGGAATATGAATACTTGAGTTATTTTGTTGACATAATGTTGTTCTAGTTGACGGGCCACATTTTGAAGTTGCTGAGCATGCACTGCTTTGTATTATGTTGCACAACTTTTACTGCCATAACAATCAGTGTTGCCAGATTTTTTCCACCTTCCCCCCCAAATACATTTAAAAAACCCCTAGTTTCTCCAGTTTGGTTGATAAAAAACCTCTGACTATTTTGGCCATGTCATATACATAAGCTTTCTAATATTGACAATAAAAAACTTAGAAGTTTTCTTCAAATTACCTATTTTAATTTATTTCATATACATAGCCGTGTGTCTGTCGATTCGGATTTTTCGTTATAAATGTCTGTGTGAGGCTGTGGAAAACAGTATTTTAGCCGGAATTATGATAAACAAGACAGTTCAATGGTAACATAAAGTGTTGCCAGCTAATACTCGTAAGTTTTAGTGTCCCATTCATTCTATTTGGTGAATAAATTGTCAGTCTTGTCTGATATAAAAAGGAATTTGCCATTTGGTTAGAATAGTAGAAAACCTTCAGAAAATCCCCTAGATAAATTTCGTGATATCAAAACCTCCAAAAAACCTCAAAGACCTGCAAAAACCCCTAGGATTTAGGGAAATCCTCTGAATTTGGCAACACTGATAACAATCTCGTTGTCAAGAGGAGAACAGGGTAGTACACAATAGTTCTCATTAAAGGCGCGTTCGGATAGCATCAAGGTGGCAAAAATAACTGTTAAAAATGACAAAATTGACACAAGGAGCGTTCGGTTAGAAGAAATGTGAACAAAAGTTGCATTTTTATCTGTTTACGTCAACCGTTCGGATAGCTGAAAAAATGTCAAAAATGGCATTGTGAACTGCCAATTTCGCCCCAGCTATCGAAGAGGGTCAAAAGTGGCAGTTTTTGACATTTAAGATTTTTGACGTTTACTATACGTAAAATTTTTGACACGATTGCATAAGTTTTAACGAAATAAATTTTATTTTCATTATTTATGGAAATTAATGATCGTTAATCATGAAGCGAGCTTATTACATCATAATACATCCAGAATCTGGAAACTGAAAATAAATTTAGGTTATAATAGCTTATGACTTTGACATATTGATAATGTAGCGTTCGGTTAGGGTGTGGAGCAAAAATGGCAAAAATTTCATAACCTTCTAACCGAACGCTTTACATCAACGCCAATTTTGATAATGCTAAAAACGCCACCACAGGCTACCCGAACACGCCTTAAGTAACCTCTGAAAGTAACCTCTGATTTTCGCAAAAATACATTTGAGTTTCAGTAGATAGTTACAGGATTTTTTAAGCGAGTGTTAACCAAATATTTCGAATGTCTATATCACTGGGTACGTCTAAACCACAGCTTTCCTGGAGTCTGAAGAGGTAATTCTATATTCCTGTTCTATTGATTGATTGAATGAATACTTTACACACGAAACATACATAAGCAGGACATAATAATATAAGATACACAGTAACAATAGGCGGTATTGTCCCGTTCCATATACAGTTTTACTATATTTTGTGATATTTAATAGAAAGCATTGTTTTTGTGAGGTTATTTCGCCCCCGTGCTTTGTTTACTATAAGACTGACGTCATTGCCACAGATAATGAACAGACTATCATGGCTGACCGTGTTTTCGGTCCAAAATTGAAAATCTTAATTTAAAATAGATTTTTTGCACTTTTTAGCCATCGAAAAAAATAATATTCATGTGCTATGGTCTAATACAACAATTATGAACATTTTAAGCCCTAATTTACAAAAGGGTCAACTAGCCTATTCTTTTTTAATAATTATTCTTTTATCCTGTGTTAAACATATTTATTTTTTATTTTTTTCTCTAGTTGCATCTGCCATCAGTCGCTAGACTTTTATCAGATGAGTTATGTGTATTGTGGCGTTTCAGAGTAATTAAGCCATTGCCTAATTATCCATTAGTCGCTGAGAATATTCTTTCTCTTCAGCCTACTTGTTTTACATCCACTTAGAAGTTCTCTTGCAAGTGGGTTTGGATGGCTTTCCAAGCTTCCTCGATGTGAAGTCTTATAGTGTTCAATCACTGCATCTATGTACGGTATTTCTAAGTACTCATGGATTTCCGAGTTTTTTGTGAACCAAGCTGAGCCACTGATAGTTCTGAGTATACTATTTTGGACTCGTTGAAGGCATTGAATATTTGTCTTTGATGCAGTTGACCACAGCTGTATACCATAGAGCCATATTGGTTTGAGTATTGTACAGTAAATTGTGAGTTTGTTGCATAAGGATAGCTTGGACTGCCTTCCCAAGAGCCAAAGCAAGCTCTTAAACTTCTTGTTTATTTCATCTCTTTTACATTTTATGTGCTCTTTCCAAGTCATTCGGCGGTCAAGATGAAATCCCAGGTATTTTACTACGGATGCTTGTGGCAATATAGTTGGTCCAAGTCTAACAGCTGGGCAGTCTCCCTGCCTGAGGGTAAATGTAATATGTTGAGACTTGGTCGCGCTTGCTTGAAATTTTTTTCGTGTCTATTATAAAACCAAGAAATCTACAACTATTGTTAGGAATCATACAAATCTTTTTTTTTTTCAAAATCAATTTAAAAAAAAAAAACGTCGCCCCACTTAGATTTTCTCCTGTGTCGTGGGTGCAGTTACAAACATAGAATATCACATGCACATACGCCCAGTCCGGAACTTTCTGTAGGCCATACAAAATATTTGTCCCGTACGGGAATCGAACCAGCGACCCGTTGCGCAGTAGGCGATCACTCGACCTCTGCGCTAACCTTGTCGTTCAATGTTGATAATAAATCCAAAGGACTCTAAAATATTTTTAGTTTCAGCAATATTTGCTAGATATTTTTGGTAATCCCAATGACACAAATATTTTTTTTGAGTTGGGTGGATTGAAATTAAAAAATAGGCATCTTTTAAATTTAGGGTGGCCATGAAACTGTTTTTTGAAACTAATTTCTGTAATCTTCAATTTTAAAATGCCGTGTTGTTATGAGTTTATTTATAGGTTTTAAGTTTTTTAAAAAATCTGTTTTTACATATTGGTTGTTTAATAATAAAATAGCTGGAACAAGAACTGTTTATTTCACTTGCTTGACACGGCGAAATAGTTTCTGAATCAATCAATTCAGTAATGGCCACTCTATATTGTAAAGATTCAGAAGCTGACAAGGTTGGCAGTTTAGGTTTCCATAATTGATGAATAGGTCTGGAAAAAGGGATCTTATAACCCTTTATCCATGATAATATAACCGGGTCATCAGTTAAGAATTGCCAATTATCGTAAAAATTACTTAAACGACCTGCTGAACATACCGAATCTAGCTACGTAGGCCTAGGTACTGCTGCGAGCGCGGCGGTGGTCGCGGCAGCTGCTGTTGTCGCGGCGGGCGCGGTGCCTGCGGCGGGGCCAGCTCCGTCCTCCGCGGTGCTCCCACCTGCCTGGACCTCGGGAGCGGAAGCTTCTGGTTTAAAGGACGATTTAAAGGTTGCTTTGGTTTTGTCGCCGCAAGTTTTCTTGGTTGATGAAGTAATCTTTATCTCAGCACCAGACTTCGATATCGCCTTTGCGGCTTTGAGTGTCGGCTAATTTTTCCCCAAATAAAAACCGCCAATTTCAGCATTGTACAGTTGCTCCTTTATGTCATTTTTTACTGCTGAGCAAATAAAAAAGCGTCTTGTGTTTTGACTCGGTATGTTGTGCATCGCAACATTAAACGGCTGGCCTCGATTAACAGTTTTAGACTCACTGGTCTCTAAGTTCTAAAGAAAATAATCTGGTCAGAGCGTCACCAATGCAAGATATAGCAGCTGCCTGCTGTATTTGTTTATTTTCTAATGCTTTATCTTTCTTAACAAGCATTTCCGATAAGGCTGCCTTTATCTCGGGGTTCAACTTTGGTGTGTTTATTTTTATACAGTTCTTGGGAATAAGATGTTTTTCTGGAAGTTCCTTTCTATTTTACTTAGTTAAGTCCGTAGTCGCAATATGTCCTAGTCGCGGAGCTAAATCTTATGAATATCAGGGCCCAGTTTTTTTTTTGGAGGGTGTTTCACCCAAAAGACTTAAAATCTCTTCATTCAATTCAACACGAACTGGTTCACTGCTCACATATTTTGCAGGTAGTTTGGTGGAATCTAAAGGCTGTAAAGCTGTTGTTGCAGTTGCAGCCATAGAAGTGGATAGATCTGAATTGATCTCTTCTACAATCGAGACTATGTCGACCTCTGATTGCACTTCACTTTCACCTGCAATACGTTTGTCGCATACAGGTAACTATGTGTCCAAAAATACATATGACACAGAAGAATACACCTCTGTCAGATATCCATAACAGCTGCTTTATATTTTAAATGCGGTTGTATATCAACGACCAATGTTTGTGAGAATAAACCCTTTAGTGCCGTATGAAACTTTAAAAGGCAAACATACTTTATTAGTCATGAAGGTAACATAACATAAAAAATGTACACAGCACATAAAAAATATTGTGACGGTAACATCCCGCATAGATGTACACTACATACAAGATACCAGTGGTAATTATTTGTGACGGTAGGTAATATCCCATATAGATACAGGGTGTCTCAGAAACAATGGATAAACCTTTAACTGTTGATAGGTTTCGTCGAGACCTCTCTAATCTCAAATTTTGACTTTAGTAAAAATATCTCGGTTTTCAAGATATTTGATAGTTTATGATTTTTTTTAAAAATGCCACTTTTGGTTGGTTTTTAATGTGCCATTTTTACAAATACGGGTTTTTTCTGATTCAGTTTTTTTTAGCTTCTAACGGAATAGTTCAGCTATCAATAACAGTGGTTAAAATTGAGCTAGCTAATCACGAAGTGCTTGAAAAAAACAATGTTCCAAAAAAAATTAAACAAGAAATTATTTTTCTTCGTGTTTGGTCAGCTACCATGTAAAAAAAATGTATGACGCTCATCGTGCCCATTATCTTAAAGAAATGCTTAGTTATTCTAGTTTCAAAAAAGGTATGATAACCTATGCTTAATGTATCTCTTAAATTTTATTACTGCTTGAATAGCAAATGGTATGAAATTTTAAAAAGATTTTTTCGGAATAGTTATTAATTCTTAGTTTGAATAAAGAATTTGAAATAAAACAACATGAAATTTTAATTTTTTATTACATTTACAATAAATGTTCGAATTGGCGTCCTTGAGCTCTGATATACGCCCTACATCTTTTTATAAAAGAAAGTTTGATGCGGCGCGCGTAACCAGACGTTTTTATGTGTGCAGCTGCATTTTGTATGCGAGTACGCAACTCTGTAATTGAGGATACTGGCCTCGCGTAGACAAGGTCTTTCAGACATCCCCAATAAAAAAAATCCAAGGGATTTAGATCCGGCGATCTGGGCGGCCATAAAATAGGGCCGAGCCGGCCTATCCACCTTTGTGGGAAGTGTTGATTTAAATAATTTCTTACTACTATTGCGTAGTGAGCTGGGCACCCATCATTTTGAAGCCACATTCTCCGCCTCACTTCTAAATTGATATCTTCTAGCATGCCGGGTAAATCATTTTGTAAAAAATTAAGGTAAATTTCACTATTCAGTGTAGCTGGAAGTTCATATGGCCCGATCACCTGTCCGTCAATAATCCCAGTCCACAAGTTAACTTTAAATTGAACTTGGGACCGATCTTCCCTCATCAAATGTGGGTTTTCAACTTGCCAGCTATGTAGATTGTGGATGTTGAAATATCCATCTCTCCGGCATGAAGATTCATCCGTCCATAAAATTTTATTGAAAAATTGCGGGTCCTCCCTTATTTTATTTAACATGATTCTGCAGAATGCAATCCTGCGCGGATAGTCAGTAGGCTGTAGAGTTTGGACCCTTTGAATATGGAAAGAGTGCAAAAGGTATTTTTTCAATATGCGATGCACTTTGCTTCTATTAATGCCGGTTCGACGTGCAATTCCACGCACAGAACGTGTTGAATCTTCTTCTATTTCGTCGAGGACTACTACTTCTTCATCGTCGTTTCTTTCTGGTCTTCCAGACCCCCTAGACAAGATGCCTTTCGATAATCGCTAACGCAATCGCTAGAAGGAAAATGTATGCGATTTGACATAAGCCCTCGTTTAGCTTTCGAGCGCAATTGTCAAATCTCATACATTATCCATTTAGCGATTGCGTTTGCGATTATCGAAAGGCATCTTGTCTAGGGGGGCTGGCCCTGCACCACCAATGCCTCTTCCTGGAAGCCTCCCTTCGCAGTACGAATTATGTACCCGAGCAAAAACTCGATAGTCCGGGTGACGTGCGTTGGGGTACCTAATACAAAAAATGACGTTATTAAATTTACTAATTCATTTAATTTTAAAATCTAATTAAACACGGCGTGTGACTATTTTTAGAAGGATAACATAATGTAAGACCCATCCTGATACGTTTAACTAAAGTTGCAATAAATGTGTGTGATTTAAAAAAAAATAAGATTGATTGAATTAAAGAGGAAATAAATAATCTTACCTCTCTGCGTACAGACGAGCAGCAGCGTTAGCATTTCCTCGACATTCGCCATAAACGAAATGCATGTTTGCATATTCGCGCGACGTGTACTGATGTCTAGGCATGTTCAGTGTTATGTATTGGTTGTCAGTTAGGTTTCACAGCACAAACAATATCCAAATCGTAAAGCTAGTCAAGTCCAAAATCACAGCAAAATGTCGTTTAAAATCATCGAAGCTCTATCGAATCTCTCGAATACAGAAAACACGCGTGGGTCACAACCGGAGTTCAGAAGGACACTAACAATCGTAACAAAGAACCCAATGATCAGACGCAGGTAAAAAAAGTCCTTCCAGGAAATTCGATAGCAGGTAAGGTTGCAAATGCTTATGACTCATGTGCTGTTAATGATAAGGCTCCTTTTTGATTGCGCATAGTGGATGAGACATGTGGCAGGCAGGGGCCACAAAAAAAAACACGTTTCTCAACTCTGTGACTCGCAAACGAATGTTTACAAATAAGCTTTAAGTGCTTATTAGTGGAAAAAAAACCTTTTTTTTTTAATTTTCATTTTATTTGCTATTCAACCAGTCAGAAAGTCAAGAAAGCATAAACTTAATACTGGAAAACTAAGTTAACCGAATAAAATTAATCCGAAAAATAATTAAACCGACAAACAATCTTTTTAAAATTTTCATACCATTTGCTATTCAAGCAGTAATAAAAGTTCAGAGATACATTAAGCATAAGTTTATCATACCTTTTTTGAAACTAGAATAACTAAGAATTTTTTTAAGATAATGGGCAGGATGAGCGTCATACATTTTTTTTACATGGTAGCAGACCAAACACGAAGAAAAATAATTTCTTGTTTATTTTTTTTTGGAACATTGTTTTTTCCAAGCACTTGGTGATTAGCTAGCTCAATTTTAACCACTGTTATTGATAGCTGAACTATTCCGTTAGAAGCTGAAAAACCTGAATCAGAAAAAGTCCGTATTTGTAAAAATGGCACATTAAAAACCAACCAAAAGTGGCATTTTTAAAAAAAATCATAAACTATCAAATATCTTGAAAACCGAGATATTTTTACTAAAGTCAAAATTTGAGATTAGAGAGGTCTCGACGAAACCTATCAACAGTTAAAGGTTTATCCATTGTTTCTGAGACACCCTGTATACACATCACTAAAGATTATACATCTGTTATAGATAACAGGCAGGAACTTTAATATTATTAGGTATAATATTTTGTGCCGGTAACATCCCCATATAGATGTACACTACGTTACATAATATTAAAAACCAGTGGTGGTCTTTCGTTATGAAATAATCCCATATAAATATAGGAACACATTACATCACATTAAGTGATACAAATGTTAACCACTAAAAGTGGTTAACATTTGTAAATAACTATAATATTATTTAACACCTGCGTACCTTCGTTTCCTGATAGCGTCAGAAGTGCCACCGCCGTTGAGGCTGGGCACGACGAGCTACTATCGTTTGAAATTATTCGATTGCGCGTATGCTTTTCGTGCTTTTTTTAACATTTCTATCTTTCTTATTTTGTTGCGTAAGTAATCACTGGACTCAATTCTGAAGCGGCCGCTAAACCTAATTTTATTTAGGTGTCGCTAAACCATTTTCCTATTCTACGGTAACTGTCAAATTCAACTGACATTGCTAAACTGATTAATTTTAGCGGAGACTGAAATCATTCCGATTAAAATTAAAATCTTGCTATAATCCACTATTTTGGTAATGAAAAATACAAATCGAAATAGAAATGAGGTAGAAATTTTAATTTTGCCCAAATTGATTGTTTTTGCCTTAAATGAATAGGGAAATAAAAATATTTTTTTAGTACTTAGTTACAATTTTATTGTTAAAAATAAGATAAAAATGTACATTAAATGTATTAACTGTTATATAAACATAACCCCGTTTTAGTTTCTTTAACAACAATAGATCCATCCATTAATTTACTTTTAATATTTTTACGATAGCAACAAACACAATTAAAACTAATCTTAGACATTTTAGAATTACGCTTAAGCTCTGCTTAAATAGCCTGTCACCGTAGAATAGCACTTGCATAACCGGCCATTTAAATTAAGTTTAAATTTAGAAATTTTAGTTTTAGGTTATTTAGACGGCGGGCGCACAGAATTGAGTCCACTATCTTCCTCCTTATGTCTTCGTTTCGGCATAGTAACGTTTTCTAAGAAATTAAGTAGGATACGTGGTGATCGGGGAAGCACTATAATGCGAATGAGCGACTATATGGTTGGTGTCTCTAGGAAGGGTTGTGTACTACCATTAAAAAAAAAGTGTGAATACCTACTTTTAACTTAGTGGATGAAAGGCGACATGATATTAACTAATCTCAAAGGACGAAGCAACGAATGTAGTATAATTGCGTCACAAACAACGTTCAACGTTCGTGCTCAGGCCGAATTCGTCAGCACCGTGAGTCAAATGTCATTGCCAAGTTGACATTTTGTTTTAGTTCAAAAAATTGAATTAAATCTAAGGAAAAAATGACGACATTAGAATTACCAGTTTTTGTTGAAGAAGAAAACAAAGTACCTAGTTTATCTCAAACTGTCTGAAGACGCTAAAAGGCCAGAAAATTGTAAAAGATAGGTACAAGGCAAAGAAAAACTGCTAAATCTTGGATATCACAGAATACAAATTGAAATTACGAGTTAAATTCTTTTTGAGATTATGTTTGTTTTGTTATTATTAACATAGGCGCGTTCACGATCGTTCCGAAACGATAGCATGCCATTAGCAGCATTATCGCATCTATTGATTCGGTCCGGGCGTGAGCAGTCTGAGTATTGTGAGTAGTGTAATCTCGAAACGGAACGGGACCTATAGTCCTCTGTGCCTTAGTCATGCCTTAGTCTGTGGCTTGCTCCCTTTTGTTTTGATTTGAGATTTGATTGATTGTGACATTTGTAACTGATTGATAATTTGGTGATAATTTGTGATTAGGGTACACGATAAACTTAATTCAAGATTTCAAATAACAATAGAATAGAATATTTCAAATAACAATTCACAAATGTTTTTTTCCCGATAACTAGCTACCTATATAGTGCGACGCGACTACGAGTGTATAATTTGTGTTAGTGCCAAGTAGTATGTAAAACCTAGTGCTTTTTAGCAATTCTGCGTCGAATACAATAGGGAAACCTTAAAATCTTCCGAAAATAGTTGATATTGTACAATTTACCAAAAAAAAATTAAGTTTAATTTGCATTTTGTGAAAAATTTATCCTTATCTATATCAGTCATTGAGTTTAAGCTGTCAACATGTGTGGTGGATTCACTTGTTCAAAAAACGCATTAATTGCCCTTAATGTGCTCTATGTGGTAAGTTCCCAGATAAACAGGAGTCTTATTCTGCTAGCGTTAATGCAATTATGGCATGTCAATAACGTTTGTCCACAGGTAGCCCAACCGACCCAGCATTCTAGTATTACCGCTAAATCTTATCAATTTAAAACGTGTTTTCGCTATTGGACTCGACTCGACATTGGCAAAATTGTCACACCTGACAGAAGCCATACCACCTAAAAATTGAATAGAAATTGAAAGCTTATAAGGCACTGCTTTTTTAAACAGTTATAAACAGAGATTTAAATCGTTAGATGCGCCCTTCCCATATACAGGGTGTCCCAGAAGCCGAAGTCAAGCCGAAAGCAGGTGATAGACTAACTCATATATGTTATCAGAAAAATATAAAAAAAAATCTAATGGCCATTTTCACCAACCTCTTCTTAGCTTACGGGACTCTTAGGTGGCATGCTGTCACATTCTTTTCATTAAAGACAAAAAGTGACAGCATGCGTCTTAGGGGCTACCTAAGCTAAGTAATGGTTGGTGAAATCGACCATTAGTCACCTATTTAAAAAAAATCTAGCATTAAAAAAATGGATAAAATTTACACCCTGTGATGGTTTTTTCACTGTTGTTGCTACAATTCTTGACTTTTCTAAACATTTTCTTTTGTTTTGTAATCCTGAATAATGTTTCTGTATACTCTAATCTAAAATTTTAAGCAAGCTGCTCCAAATTAGAAGAATATGCCATTTTTATCTAAATTAAATATTCAAAATTAATTTTTCGCATAGCTTTAACAAGCTGTACTGAAAAAAAAATTTACTATGCGAGTTTGGCAAGTAACTGCAAAAGTTGGCGCATTCAATAAGGATTCCAAAATGGTATGATACTTGGTAGATAATTTCTACGATTGCAGACAATATTTTTTTTTTCCAAAAACAGGCAGTTTTTAACAAATTTTTCTAACGTACTTAAAATTTATTCTAATGTACCCATGGTTTGCTTTAAGGCCGTAACTTTAACATTCTAGTTTGAGTGAGACCTGGAGAGTCATTTTACAAAATGTGAGAGAGACAGATAGTGAAATAAATTAAATACACAAAAATTGTTTAACATAATTTATTTTAATGTCAAGATTTACAACAGGTGTTCAAACTGTCTTCCTTCAGCTCTAATGCAGGCTCGACATCTTCTTAGAAAAGATCGGGCTATCAAGCGGGCGAATCTTCCATTATTAACAATATCATTTGCTTCTATTATTCTTTGCCGTAGGTCAGTCACAGTTTCGATTGGCTTTACGTAAACTTTTTCTTTCACCGCTCCCCAGTAAAAGAAATCTAATGGATTTAAATCTGGGGAATGCGCTAGCCACGAGATAGTACCAGATCGTCCTATCCATCTGCCTGGGTATTCCTCATTGAGATATTCTCTTACTGAGCTGGCATAGTGAGCTGGGCAACCATCTTGTTGAAACCACATATCTCTTAGAATGTTAAGTGGCACAGTAGATTTGGTAAATCATTTAGTAAAAAATGTAAATAAACTTCACCAGTCAAGGCGTCTGGCAGCTCAAAAGGACCTATTATTTGTCCACTTAAAATTCCGGTCCACATATTCACTTTAAATCGATATTGTGATCTATCTTGCCTCATCAAATGAGGATTTTCGATATGCCACTCATGTAAGTTGTGTAGGTTCATGTAAACATCTTTTTTAAATGTCGACTCATCTGACCACAAAATTTTTTCGAAGAATCGCGGACCTTCTCGGTGTTTTTGTAGCATTGTTAGACAAAAAGCAACAGTCGATGGTCCCGGGGTAGTAGAGTTTGTACTCGCTGTACGTGGTATGGGTGTAGCTGATTTCTTTGCAAAATCCGATGGGCTGTACTTTTGGGTACTCCTGTGCTTCTCTCTATTCCACGTACAGAAATACTCCGATCTTCTTCGACAATGTCTAGTACAACGTCCTCGTAAGGGGGACGAAATCTTCTTTCACTATGTACTTGGTTCGGCAGTCGGCCCTCTGAGAAGAGTAATCGGTGCACATTTGTAAAGACTCAATGATCCGGAAAACGAGCTGCATTTGGGTACCTCTCACGATAAAGTCTAGTTACTTGCCAAACTCGCATAGTACATTTTTTTTCAGTACAGCTTGTTAAAGCTATGCAAAAAATTAATTTTGAATATTTAATTTAGATAAAAATGACATATTCTTCCAATTTGGTGCAGCTGGCTTTAAATTTTAGATTAGAGTATACAGAAACATTATTTAGGATTACAAAACAAAAGAAAATGTTTAGAAAAGTCAAGATTTTTTTTTATATTTTTCTGATAACATATATGAGTTAGTCTACCACCTGCTTTCGGCTTGACGTCGGCTTCTGGGACACCCTGTATTTTTTTTTTTTTTTTTAATATTCTTGTACTGCAATCTATCACACAAAGGATATTTAGCTGTAGTTTTAATTGAAAATAGAAAAAGAAAACGTTTCAAGGCAAGATCCATTGACCTTGCCGCTTCAATAAAAATAGATATTCTAGTTATATCATTGACATAAGTCAAATGGAGTTCTTCTCTTAAGTCTAGAGAAAGTCACTCTAAGCTTCATAAGTTCAACTGCTAGTTATAATGTAAATATGTGTTTCTTCCAAGTGAGTCGTCTGTCTAAGTGTAGACCTAGGTATTTTGCTTCTTCAGCCTGGGGAATGCTAACATTGTTTAAGGTAACAGCTGGACAAGTCTCTCTCCTAAGTGTATATGTTACATGTACAGATTTGGTTTCGTTGGCTTTGATACACCATTTCTTGAGCCAGAGGGAAATGCTGTTCAGGCTCCTTTGTAGTAGGGTAGATGCTTTGGAGGCGACTTTATGGACAGCAAGAATAGCTGTATCGTCCGCAAATGTACACACTTTTACACCGTTTGTTACTGGTAAGTCAGATGTGAATAGTAAGTAAAGTGTGGGGGCTAATACGCTACCCTGGGGGACTCCAGCAAGAATTTCGTGGAGATCCGAAACGTCTTCGCCATATTTCACAAAGAAGTGTCTGTTTTCCAAGTATGATCTTAGGAATAAAAAGAAATTTATTGGCAGAAGCTTCTTAATTTTGAAGAGAAGGCCCTCATGCCAGACACGGTCATAGGCTTGTGAGATGTCTAGAAATGCTGCAGAACAGTATTCTTTGTTTTCAAAACAATCATGAATACTGTTTACTAGCCGGTGGATTTGTTCTATTGTGCTGTGACCATGCCTAAAGCCAAATTGATGGTTTGGAATTAGCTTTTTTCGTTAATTAATGGGTTCAATCTCTTCAAGAACAGTATTTCCAGTACTTTGGATGTTATGGGCAGCAAACTTATTGGTCGGTAAGATTTAGGATCTTCAGCAGCTTTTTCTGGCTTTAATATCATGATTATTTGTGCCACCTTCCATTGAGGAGGGAAATTGTTTGTCCAAAGTATCGCATTGTAAATCTGGGTCAAAACTTCAACTCCTTCGGGTAGTTCCTTCAGAATTTTCCCAGTTATCAGATCGTAACCAGGCGATTTGTGCTGATTCAATTTGGATATGGTATCTTTTATCTCGACTTTGGTAAATCTATTTATAGGTGGGTCTAGTTGATAGGTTCGTGTTAACTCTATGGAGATTTCGTTGGCCATGTCTGTCAAATCTTCACAAGCATTCGGCTTAAATACATCTTTTAGGTATCTGCCAAAGGTCTCAGCCTTGTCAAGGTCGCTTTTTGCCCATAAATTGTCTGGTTTTAGAATTGGTGGTTGGTACAACTGTGGGTGTGGTATTTTGCTTGTAGCCTTCCACAGAGAATAGTCAGTTGAAGGAGTAGCATCCAGATTCATGAGGAGGAGGTATCTTTCAATAACATTTCCTTCAGATTGGCTGTGATGTAATTTAGCCTTTTCTTGTCATCAGGATGTCTTGTCTGCTGCCATTTTTTTCTGGCAGAACGTTTTTCGAAGATTTTATCTCGTATAGTATGTGGGCAGCAGTCAGGTATGGATTTCCTGTTCATAGGCGTCGCTTCCCATGCTGCTGACTGGACACATTTGTTGAAGTGTTCAACAGCCACCTCGATATCCTCCTCTGTTTTAAGAGGTAGTTTTCTATTCAAGCTGGTGGATACAAGGCTACGGAAAATAGACCAGTCGGTATTACGATTATGCAGTCTGCATTGCTTTTGAGTCTCCGTCACATTTTTTTTCAACAAACCCTGTATAAGGCTCTCGAAAATGTGTCAACGTTGAAAAGAGTGAGCTCACTCATTCCGTTGTAGCTCAGAACAATCACTACAGCATAGAAGGAAGATTAAAACAAGAATTAATTGTGTGCTATTTGTCTCTTTCTAACATACGGCACAAAACTGTGTAAATGTAAGAGATGAGTAATATTTGTCTTTTGGCATATGACAAGGTGGTCACTAGATGAATTGATTGAATTGTCATTTTGGTAAAAAATTTAAATTGGTTAAAAATATATAACACGGCTAAATTCTATAGTACCTTGTATCGAAGATAGACCATCCGAGTTTGGACTATTTGAATTGTTCGTATAATATTTGTTTGTGCGTCCCGTGGCTAATAATATTTTGATGATGTTTTATTAATATTTAAGTGATTAAAAAGCAAGAATTCGTTAGGTATTTACAAATAGTGTGTGTTTGTGCACTCCGTAACACAATGTCTTGTGTAGTTTGGGGCTGCAAGTCTCATTCGTCGCGAAAGGAAAATAATCAAAATTTATTGACCTTAAATTGGCATGTTTTCTCATATTGTTACTTGAATGTGAGCTAATAAGTACACTTATATACATATGAAATATCGCTGAATCATTTTGTAGAAAAACAATACATAATATTAACTTCACTTTTATGTTTTAGCGATTTTTAGAAAATTACTTTGAGGTTTTCTTGATCATGCGTAGTGTTGTAAAATTTTGTCGATATTTTTATTTTACAGATTTCCTAAAGACAATGTATAAAAAACATATGGATAAAGTGTATTGTCAGACGAAATTGGAGTCCAAGAAAGCATAGTCAAATTTGCTCCAGATATTTTCCATCAGATTAATTTTGTATGTACTTAGTAGTAAAACTATGAAATGGAGACGTCATGACAAGTCAAGTTATTTAATGAAAGGAAATCTTTAAACTAAAATATTATTTATGAAAATAAAAACGTATTTAATTTCTTAACTATTTCTTTAAGGAATCCTTGACACGGATGCCAAGAACAACCAGTTCAGATGTTTTTTTTCTAAGAATTAAAATATCAGATCAAGATAAGAACTTGAAAGAGTCAAAAAGGTAAAATCCCGGCCGCACATCAAGCGTAATAAATCTATCGAAAAATGTCTTAACAATAAATTATGATCAAATGTTAATGTTTTTAGTTTAATTTCCAAGCACTGACGTTCGTGTGACGTGACGTGACGTTCTGACGTCACGGTTAGCGCAGAGGTCGAGTGATCGCCTACTGCGCAACGGGTTGCGGGTTCGATTCCCGCACGGGACAGATGTTTTGTATGGCCTACAGAAGTTTGTTCCGGTCTGGGCGTATGTGCATGTGATATTCTATGTTTGTAACTGCACCCACGATACAGGAGAAAATCCTATTGTGGGGCGACGTTTTTTTTTTTTTTAAAAAAAAAAAGGATATGTACAAATAGTAGTTTTAGCATTCACGAATTTATCCAAGGTTCAAAATCCATGAGGGTTAAATTTTCGGGTAAATAAATTAATATGAGATTAACCTCAAGTACAATTAAATCTAAGCGATGAAATAAAAGCAGTGTGTCTTCGATTTCCTTCCCATAGAATTTGTGAATCTCTGCAATAGAAAAATTCCAACATTTTAGATAACGGGAAATACCCGTCACTTAAATAGTCCAAATTTTAGGGTTCCGTACCTCAAAAGAAACACTGAACCATTATAGGATCACTTTATTGTCCGTTTGTCTGTCAAGACTATCTTGGAAACGCGTGAAGGTATCGAGTTGAAATTAAAACCATATAATTACTCAGTTCTACACTAACAAGTTCTAGTCCCTTGAAGATGTGAAAAAATCAAACTTCTAAGTTAACAAAAAAAGGTACGGCCGTTTATGTCGCCAAAAACGTATATTTCGACATTCTCACGGGCATCAAAATGTATAGGGTACTTTTCGTTGATCTAGCTAGAACTATGAAATTTGTGAAGTTATATAGTCTTACACTAGCTAGAACTATGAAATTTGTGAAGTTATATAGTCTTACACTACAAGTCAGGGAAAATCTCAAACTCCACATTTGTAATTAAATCATAAAAAATTTAGTCTCTATTTAAAGTATAACCTACAATTTTGTACGGGACCCTCGGTGGGCGAGTCCGACTCGCACTTCCCGCTTTTAGTCTCATGAACGGCCAGCCTGACCATACCAAAGAGACACAGCAGCTGTTAGCTGGATAAGTTACATAAGAAAATCTACCCTTAATTATTTATGTTATAATTCTCGTAATAAAGACATTTAAGTATTAGGGATCTATTAAATACCTACATAATATAATTATCGACGTTGAAACTAGGTGAGTGATGAGCACAACATCACTGGGAGAAGAACTGACAAGCGAGAATTAGTGACGACCTACAAAATTTCGAAACATCTTGCATATACGTGTCTCTGTCTAACTTCTATTAGCAGCGCCTAATGTCAAAGTGAGTCAAATATATTAAGTTCAGTAGCTATTTTTGCTAGGTTTCTATGCTTTAGTTATTCTTCTGAGGTGACGACCTACAAAATTTCGAAACATCTTGCATATACGTGTCTCTGTCTAACTTCTATTAGCAGCGCCTAATGTCAAAGTGAGTCAAATATATTAAGTTCAGTAGCTATTTTTGCTAGGTTTCTATGATTTAGTTATTCTTCTGAGCGTTGTAGTCTGTGGCAGAAAGCACCGAGCGTTGGACGTCAAATGCATTTTCAAACTCAAACTAAAGCCTCTTAAAATAATAGATTAAAAAAAAAGTGTAAAATAATAAAATATACCTTCCTGTGCCTTTAAGTTTTAATAACTCGAGTAATACCAACAAATCTAAGGGAATTACAGTTTATGCGTAACTACCTATTTATTAATTATTTTCATAATTTCCCAAATAAATCACTTAATTTGGTGTCCGGTACGTGTTTGTACGAGCGAGACCGAACAATACGTGCGTGAGCGAGATCGATGTACGTGTCATTGTTTTGTCGCTTAAACCAAATTAGTTTGACCCCTTGCATAATACAATGTTAGCGATTTTAGGTGTCAAAGTTTTATGGCGCGTCACGGTGTTGTGTAAATTTGTCATGTAACACACACAGAAATAAAATGTAGTCACTTTTTGGAAGCGCAAGGCGCATCTAACGATTAAAATCTCTGGTTATAAAATAAAATAGCCTTTATTTCAGATGATAGATACATTTGAAAAAAGTGTTTAAATATACTGTGTTATATTATATCTATCAGCTCCGTGTGCCTTTTGGCAAAGGCCTCCTCTATTTGGCGCCACTGCGCTCTATCATTTGCCACTCTGTATCATAGGGGTCCAAGGGATTTGTGCAGCTCGTCCTCCCACCTTCTTAATGGATGTCCCCTCTTGCGTTTCCCGTCCCTAGGGTACCATAGTGTTACCACTTTGCTCCATTTGTTTTGGATACCTCTCAACATATGCTCTGGCCATCTCCATTTCAAACCATCAATGCGCGTGAGTATGTCGGTTACTTTTGTTTTTTCTCTTATAGAGGTGTGGCTATTAAATAACGAGACTGACGCTGTAAAACATTTTATTTTGATTTCATAATTTTTTACTTATTATCACCTTCAATATACACCCCTCCTCTATCCCTACAACGCTCCATGCGAATCTTCCATTGTTCGAAACAGTGCTGGAAGTCTTCTTCTGTCAGCTCCTTCAGGACGCGTGTCGCTTTCTCTTTCACAGAAATTGTGTCGCTTTCTCTTTCACAGAATTGTCTTGGTGGAGGAGCCGGCGCATTGTCTTGGTGTAGAACCCATGACTTGTCCTTCCACAATTCAGGTCGTTTTTTCCTTATTCTTTCACGGAGTTCAGCAAGAACGTGAAGGTAGTAATGTTGATTAATAGTTTGACCATCAGGAACCCAGTGAAGGTACACAATCCCATGAATATCGAAAAAAACAATCATCATTGCTTTGAATTTTGATTTGCTCATTTCTCAGCCATCTTGAAAACGCTTAAACCACTCAAAAACACGTGCACGCGATAAACATTCATTGCCATACACTTCTTTCAATAAATTATAAGTTTCAGTAGCGGTTTTTCCAAGTTTCATATGAAATTTCACAACAATTCGTTGCTCTACTGTTACACTTAACATTTTTCCGGCGAAACAAAAAAACAACTTAATGCGAACGAAGGCTACGGCTACAGATTTGTTTACAGATAAGCGAGAGGCATTCGAAAGAGAAGGCTTCACGATAACAGCTGTTGGTTGCTGGCGTTTGGCGCATATGCACTTCTCCTGTAGCAGCGTTAGTCTCGTTATTTAATAGCCACACCTCGTATGTTCGTTCTGGATCTTGTCTTTTAGTTTTGTACCCAACATTCTTCGCTCCATTGCCCTTTGGCATTTCACCAACTTATCCCTATGATGTGTAAGAGACCAAGTTTCGCATCCGTAAGTCAAGCATGGCAGAATACATGTGCATCCCCAGCCTTTTGCTCTTCATTATTCTTTTAGTGACCAATACTTTTTCCAGCCATAAGCTATTTTCTTGTTGACTTCTTTTGTCATTTGGTCACTAGGGGAGAATATTTATCGTAGGTAGACATATTCTGCAACATATTGGAACATGTTGGAATATGCATTTCAAATTTGGTGCCCTTATTTGAAGAAAGACATTGAGATTTTGGAGAAGGTTCAGAGGAGAGCAACAAAAATGGTTGTCATTAAAAAATTGCTCCTAGAAGAACACCTCCTAGAACTGAAATTAACTACACTATACTGGAACAGAGACGGAAAAGAGGAGATTTGATAGAGACATACAAGATACTCAGTGGCTGTTATAACGTGAGAAACATTAAGGATTTGTACATAATTAACCAGAATCAAAACTCCGCGGACACTCTTTGAAACTAACCAAGCCTCTGTGTTCAAGCAACCCAAGAGCCCACTTCTTGCCATTTCGAGTGATAAAATTGTAGAACCCTCTCCCAGAGACTGATAAGTGCTCCAACATTGAACTGTTTCAATATAGACTTGACAGACATTTGAGAACATTATAAACACAAGCGCAGTGATAAACACGCATCAGCTACTAGAGCTGCTAGTGTATCAAATAATAGTAATAATAATAATCTATACTAATATTATAAAGCTGAAGAGTTTGTTTGTTTGTTTGCTTGAACGCGCTAATCTCAGGAACTACTGGTCCGATTTGAAAAATTCTTTCAGTGTTAGATAGCCCATTTATCGAGTAAGGCTATAGGCTATATATCATCACGCCAAGACCAATAGGAGCGGAGCACCAATAAAGAATGTTTCAAAATCGGGGGATTTTTTTTCCTATTGAGAGCTTCCGCTGCGTGCGCTGCGTAAACGGTTAAAGTTTCGCAAAAATCATGTATGACAGAATTGTTCCCCTTTAAAAGTTCTAAAAAAAAGTCCGCGACAGCATATGTCTATCTTTTAAGGTTAGCTCACTATAACCTTTTTTATGGTAACCAAATTTGTTCTAAAATAATACATTATTTGCGAAGGTGTTTTTATAAACATGATATTAATCCTTATCTAAATAAATAGGTTATTCATCACAAGTATTTAATTTAAAACAAAATTGCCCTTTACATCATTCGATTTAAATGAATATCATAGGAGATATCGCAGTTTTAAAATAACATCACAGCAAAATAATGATCGAATAATGCGCGCACAATGTGCAAAGCCGGCGGGCAGTCATGAGGGGGAAGGGCAGTGGCCCCAGCAGGCCTAGCACGGCGCGTGGACTATAGAAGAGAAAGTGACAAACCTTCGTCCCGTCTCACTTCATTGTTATATAAGAGAGCGCGAAGAAACATGTAATTTGTCTCTTGTCCCGTTTTGTCCACGGTCCGGGCTACGCCTGCAGTTAGCTATCTACTTCTGCCGGAAGAAAACAAACTAAAAATATAGTGTACGCAGAAGTACTTTAAAATAACATTAGTTTAGTTTTTTTGAGAATAACCTACAATCTACATGATATAAGATTATAAGACCCAGTACTTACTCACCTATATAAACGAAGTCGCGGGTTAAAATTAGCGTTAGCTCAAAGTAACTATTCCATTGTTACTATCTTAATTACTTCTTTATTGCTTAAATTCCCAAAAAACAGACTTGCTCTTGTTTGGGAATCTCCGTAGACACTGTCAGTGTTTATGTTACTGTAGTTTGTTTTTGTTTGGGTTGTAAAGTTTGTAAGCTAGATTATTTCACTGATATTTAAGAACATAAAATACTTGATGTCTTTGTAAGCATCTCCATGCTCTCTATCTACTCGAGATACAGGATTTTCTTAGTTCGGTGGATGGGGGGCTGGGGACAATTAATATATAAATATCACTGTTCTAGCTGGAGCTGTATTTGCCTAGACATAAGAAACGAACGAACAATAAAGATTATTAATATTATTATTATTATTATTCCACGCGGACGAAGTCGCGGGCGGAAGCTAGTGCTCAATATGTGTATTGTTGACCTGGATATCATTACCTCATTTGAGTTGGTCAAAAGCTTGGTTTTATTTTTGCTGCCAATGCTCTCTAGTTTCTGTGGGTCTTCAAACAGAACAATGTCATCTGCAAATCTGAGATGATTAAGGCGGCTGCCATTGATTTTAAGACCAAAATCCTCCCAATCGAGCTTCCTAAAAGTGCTCTCCAGTACTGCAGAGATTTTTGGGGATAGTGGATCACCTTGTCTGACTCCTTTGTTGATAGGGAATGGATGGCAGACTGTTTCTAGCCTTATGCTGCTTCTGCTTTCATCGTAAATTTTAATGATGATATTTGTTACTCCAAAGCATTTGATACATACACTGAACCACAACAATTTATGGCAAAGCCTGCGACAAAAAGGTGTTTTCCTCCTTTTTGTCGCAGGTTTTGGTTTTCGTCCTGGGTTTTTGTAATTCTCTCCAGTATCACTTTCACAAAAAATATTCTAAAAAATAATAAAATTGATTAAAAAAAATTTAAAAAAAAACTTATTTTAACAAAAATAAACAATAATAAATATATGTAACTACGCATACATACAAACATACACACCGTTGTAAATAAATATATACACCTACATTCAACTGCATTATAGAATTACTTTGTCGATCTTACTAAAGGAATGAATTAAATAGGTTTTTATGCAATAAAATAGGTTAACGAAACTAACATGTAAGTTGCCTAAAATGCCTTCGATATAATAAATTAATAATAAATAAGCAAATATATTTTATTTATTTCACTCACTAACCAAATAGGCGAAAGATCGCGTGAAGAACCAAGAAAACCCATTTTTGTGAAACGTCAAGCTTATATCCTTACTAATATTATAATATTAGTACTAATATTATGAAGCTTCATTTGGCTCGTGCGTGTAACCTGAGTTCGTGACTGCCCTTGTAGATGCGATCCAGTTGCTATCCAGTATTGAGGCGCGTAGGCATAGCATGTGTTTCGACTTTTTCTATGAAGTCATTCTACTGTATATATTATTATTACCGTGCTTATGCTATGGAAAAGGACATGTACTTTATATTCCTTAAGAGGCCTCTTACACTTTTTGCATGAAAATGACATTTTCTTGCGCTAAATTTACTATTTCAAAAACGATTTTCATACAAATCGATAATAGAGGAAAATAGGTTTATTCTTATTGTTGCCAGTTGTAAGAACAGATTTTCTTTTACTGCTTTAGTTTTACTGGAATAATCGTTCTTCCTTACCTTGTTTGGCAGAATGTCATGAAATAGACAAACTAAAACGGCTAAAACTCAAAGTAAACCCTAATAAATTTACTAAAATAAAATCACAAGATGTCAGAAATATATATATGTTGCCAGTTGGAAAGACGCTTTTTTTACTAAGCGTCCCATTTATTAAAAAAAATATTTGAAGTTTACAAGTTTTTACGAAATATGATGACACTTTAACGTTGTTAAAACTATATTTACAATTAAAAGGCTATGTCAAAATAAACTATGTTCTGCAACCAATCGAACGGTATAATTTTTAAAATAAAAAGATAATTAATTATTTTTTTATTACACCTCAAACGTCGGCCGTAAATGCAATAAATTGTATGGTAAAAACTCGCGTCAATCAGTCGAGCGCGAGCGCTCATCGAGGTAGGGCCTGTGTCAGTTTGCGACTCACAAGGCTGTTTTTACGTAATCGTCGTAATTATTGAAATATAAATAAAAAAATTTGGACAAGGACCTATACTAGGATCCGCACGAGTTGATCGTTTTCAAGCAGAAATTTTTTTTCGCTATCTTACAAGAAAAAACCTGAAAACTTTAGTAACCAAGTAACTAACTAGTAACTTTAGTACAAGAAAAATAAACGTCTTGAAAATCTGACTGGGATGAAATTTCGCAAAAATTCAATATGGCCGCCGATTCTAAAATGGCGGATCGCTTTTCTTTTGCCCTCCACCCAATATGGGTATCAAATGAAAGGGATTTGGGAGTGAAACACGATACA
This sequence comes from Schoenobius gigantellus, assembly GCA_963935595.1. Classification (NCBI taxonomy): domain Eukaryota; kingdom Metazoa; phylum Arthropoda; class Insecta; order Lepidoptera; family Crambidae; genus Schoenobius; species Schoenobius gigantellus. The sequence continues at coordinate 37,308,277 of OZ012541.1, read as the reverse complement.
GTGAGTAATATTGCTCTAAATTCGATATGTCGAAATGGTGGATCACTTTCCTTTTGCAACCTATACAATATGGGTATCAAATGAAAGGGTTTCGAGGGCACAGAACACAGAAAGACGTTAGAAAGGCTTAGTTTTGCACCGTTTGTACGGGAACCGCTGCCGTCAGTTTTGCTCTCACTTCTTTTTCTAGTTTTTCTTAAAACAACAAACATAAGCTTACGCTGCCCGTGCAAGGTCAATCTCCTAGTTATATTTCTTTCGCGAAGATTAGTTCTCCATAATCCATATTGGCCCGTGAAAGCCTAATCTTCGCGCGCAATCGGAATGAACCAATCACAATGCACACTTACACAGAAACTCACTGCCGTGAAGTATGCAACGTGTACAAATTTCGTTAGTTTAGTGATTGACATGGAATGAATATATGAATAGTTATCGATATAAAATATTGATACTAATTTTAATATTTGAAATTTGTTGAAAACTTATAAATAATTATTACATTCATTGTACCTATTAGTAGGGTACCATGAATAGTACCGCACTAATAGGTACGAATATTGGTTGAATCACTCTGCTTATTAATATGGCAAAAGAAATATAACTAGGAGATTGAAATTTCGGAGCAATATAGATAAGAGACTAAACACGCAATTTTTTTTCTTCTTAAATTGGTGAAAATCATAGTTATCAAAAAAAGGTAGACAAATTTTCCGAAAAAGTAGAAAATAACCTGACTGATTTTTGTATTGAGCCAACAGTTAAAAAATTTCCCTCCGTAGCAAGTGGACAGATTCGCAACTAGACAGATTCTCAGGTGGACGGATTAGCAACTGGTCAGGACATGACTACAGTTCATGACATGACAACCACTTGTACGTTTATCGTATACGTTTATCCAGTATTGATTTGATTCTATTTAGTATGGAGCCGGGACTTAGAATATTTTCGACTGTTTTCGTGAGGAATTTGAACCTTGCATAATTTGAAGAAAAATATTTACAAAAATATTTATAGCTCGAAAACGGTGCATCGGAGCTAAAAAATAACGAAATTTTTGACCCCCCATACACCACCACAACTAATAAGGACACACATAATGGACTTATCAAAAAATGGCCGTGTGAGTTTTACTTTTTTTTCATACTAAATTTTGATTTTTATATGAAGTTTAGTTCAGATAGCACCTTGTGTAGCAAAGGGGGTGCGAATTTTAATTGAACTCATCCATACTAAATACGTATTTTTTTAAGTGCTAACTCCATACAAAAATCAGTTGAAATATTTTTGTTTTTTTTTTTACTTTTTCGCAAAATTTGTCAACCTTTCCGCTCGCGACTTCGTCCGCGTTATTTTTGTTTTCCTGTGGGAATTTTATATTTTCCCGTAGGAAACTTACCCTATGTCCTTCCCCTGGTCTCGAACTATCGCCATGCCAACTTTCATCAAAATCGGTTCAGTAGTTTCGAAGCCTATTCAATACAAACAAACAATCAAATCTTTCCTCTTTATAATATTAGTATAGATGATTTTCGCCAATTTGAGAAAAAATATTGCGTGTATTTAGTCTGAATTCTATATTGCTTTGAAACTTCAATCTCCTAAATATGTTTCTTTTCCCATATTAATAAGCCAAATGATTCAATAGTACTACTATTCATTGTATCAAAAGTGGTAGAAATCTACGGTACTAATTGTACTAATACTCGTACTGTATAATTACACTACACGGCGGCGGCGCCCTAACGGCGTGTTTAGTACAGGATATAACAAGCTGGCACCCATCCATGTTAAAATAGTCATATAAATATTATGGTGATATTAAAAATTCTAAAGTGCAAAATTAGTTTAGAATTTATCCATACATTTTTTACTAATCGTACTATTTGTATGAAGACGAGGTACTTGTTTATAAATTCAAGTTTACTACTTACTGATGTTGGAGGTACCTATAAAATTTAAGGGTTTTCTTCGATGTTCATGGGATCCCATAATCAGATCCTGACTTTGGTGACAATGGGACCAGCCCAAAAAAATATACTCTATCGAATACGAAAAGAATTTCGAATACACAAAAAAAGACAAAAAACATGGTGGTAGTATGCATCGAATTGAGAACCTCCTCCTTTTTTGAAGTTGGTTTAAAAGAAAATAAAAATAAACAAATTACCTTTTAAAAGAAATATCTTCTAATTAGCCTTTTTCGTCACTTACTAATATTCAGTAAAAACATAAACTAAAATAATAAATTCAAGTATCAATTTACACTGGCTGACTAGTCACACTATATTGGCGCGTCGCGTTGTGTCTCGCTCGAACACAGACCTCGCAGTCGGCATCTTACGTCCGCATTTACCTAAACTTGAGCAGCGAAATTTTGTGAAAGGGCTCTTAATGATCTCTCAAATAGTTCCCATGGGAAGATTAAAAATTGTTAACGAGCGAAGCTTTAGACCCAATTCTGAAGTCCACGCACACGAAGTCGCGGGCAGAAGCTAGTATCTATAGTAGACATTATATATAATAATCTGCCAATGAGATGATCAACCTTGCAAAGATCTAAGGAACTGTTTACGCAAAGATTTTTTCAGCCTAGCTTGGGAGAATTTCGAATGTCCTCTGAAAGCGTGTTCCAGATCCGTACAGCAGTGACAGTGAATGAGTTTATTTATTTATTTATTTAGTATTAAAGGTACACCAGCAGAACACTTATTACCATATTCATAATATACATAGTGTGTAGGACTTGTTCACATAAGTGTCCCATTATAGGGTACACAGCATTTTCTAAATTGTAACATTGATTTTAGGAAATAATTAATAATATATATATAAAAATACACACATCACGTTATAGATCAACTGAACGGCTCAAGTAGTCCCCCAGTACACGCTGAAACGCTTTATATGATTGGTGATATATGTCTAGATTTGGCAGAATCTTGCACATACCATTGTAGGATGAACACATGCGTGGAAGAGGTGCGTGGGAACCTATATTTGTACGGCAAACTGATGTACGCAACAGACTTGTCAGGGGGTGACGGGGCAGGTTATAAGGCACAGTTAAATTAATATACTGAAGCAAGTCACCACAACTGGAGCGACCCTGCACAATCTTTTGTAGAAGGAGAAGGTCATGAATAACACGTCTGTTCCTAAGAGACGTCATTTCAAAATGTGCAAGGCGAACACAGTAAGGGCTCCTTCTAGAGACATTCGGCGAGATGTTAGAAAGATAACGAGTGAAAGCTCTTTGAATGTTTTCAATCCTTTGCGAGTGAACGGCGTATGATGGATTCCAGACCGATGAGGCGTATTCAAGATTGGGACGCACTAGAGCATTGTAGAGATATTTTTTGGTTTTTGTGTTAAAACAGCGTGCATTACGTTTAAGAAATCCTAACATCCGGGCGGCTTTATTAATGATATTATTATAATGCGCATAGAATTTCAATTTAGAGTCCAATATAACCCCCAAATCTCGAATCTCAGTGACCTCCTGCAGTGCCACGCCATCAATATCATATGAGGTGATAACCGGGCACTTCTTATTGGTATATTTAATGTGAAAGCATTTTTTCGGGTTTAAAGACATTCCATTATTCTTGCACCATTGCAGAATTCCATCCAAATCACATTGCAATAAAAATGCATCCTCGGGACATTTAATACATCTATAAATCTTTAGATCGTCAGCAAACAATGAGAATTGACTATTGTTGATAAAAGATGTGATATCATTTATAAACAAAGAAAACAGTAACGGACCCAAGTGGGATCCCTGTGGTACTCCGGAACCAGCGAAGAAAATCCTAGATGAATAGCCATTGATTGCTACTATTTGTGATCTTCTTTCTAAATAAGACTTTAACCACGTGAGCAAATTTCCGTGAATACCACTTACCTCCAGTTTGGAAATGAGTACAGGATGTGGGACTCTATCAAAAGCACTCGAAAAGTCTGTGTAGATTGCATCCACTTGATTTCCGCTATCAACTTCTTGGGCTAGGTGTGTCACAAAAGAAACCAAATTTGTTTCAGTGGAGTGACCCTTTCGAAATCCATATTGATGATCGCTGAGTAGGTGTATATTGGGCATTCTAAAACAGTTTTCATCAAAACACCGCAAACGAACGGAGTGAGATTTGAGCTACGCTTCGCTGCGCTCTAGCTCCGCTACGCTCCGCAAATCTCACTGCGTTCGTTTACGGTGATTTGATGAAAACAGTTTGAGATTGCCCAATATACATTATACAGGGTTAAATTATTCATACCATTAAATTGTAATTTTTGATAAATAAAGAGTTATGCGAGTATATTGAATCACCATATTTGTTTTCATTAATAAAACGCAGAAATTTTTGTTAAAAATATTTTTTTATTATAAAGCAAGTAACAAATATCATCATAGCTAAACTAGAACAATACTTTAAATACAAATTTTCATTCAAGTACAATTTACTGAAGTCATAAATTACATGTGCTTAAGTACCACTTTTTTATGAATAAAACATTCCTTAGAGCGCACTCTTTTTTATGAGTTATACAATTGAAGTTAGCTCCACCTTTAGCATAACTATTGCGCAATGTTGCAAAATTAGGACAACCTTTGCCTTCAACATTTATCAAAAAGCAGTCAGAACACAAATCTTTAATCCATTTTTGCTTTTCAACACCTTTCATTATTATGGTTTGGTCCTTTAAAATTGGAATAATTAATCTCTTAAATTCTCTGAAATCTATATTGCCTTGACTCCAGTATATTCCTCTGTTGCGTTCAATCCAATTGACTGCTCTTTTTTCTTCGGCAGATAATTTTAGATACGAATATGGAGGTTTTATTAAAAAGACTTGCGTAAACTCTTTTGTGGCTAACGCAAATTCCTTAATAATAAAATTATTTTTGCAGTCTTTGAATCCTTGAACATCAACAAAAAGTATCGAACTCTTATCAGCACTCATTGTTTCGTTGTATTCCACTGTTTAACATAAAGTTGAAGTTTGTTCTTTCAAATACCTTTTGATTGCACTTTATTTAGTTAAGATATTTTCTTCACAATATTGCTCAGAGGTTTGTACTCAAAAATGCAGTCATTTAAAATCAAGCAATATGCTGCTGTCTGATCCGGGATTTCTTGGTCTGTTTCAATCTCCACTCTGACATCGATTGATCCCTTTATCATTTCTTGTTGGTGAGAACAATCAATAACAAATAATGGGGCAACGTCTCTGAATTCCTTCAAGCTCATCAACGGCTCTGGTCGCCGTCCATGATAAGACTGTTGGAATCTTGCATATTGTTCGTATAATAAATTAAATTTATCCTCTGAGAAACTGACATTCAATCCTTCATAAGGGTAATACGATGAATTTAAATATACTTTTACATCTCGTACATTGCAGTGATCGAACTCTGCCATTGACATTTCCGCATTGTGTTTGCGATTGGTTTGCAAGGCTATAATAACGAATCTTGGTTTCTCTATCTGTGACGAAGTTTTGATAGACCAAGTGTGTTTACGTGTCTTCGGTAATAATGGATATTCATACAAATCCCAATTTCGAAATGCTAGTGTAATAGGCCTGTCCTTTTCTAGATGTTTCAACAAATTGATTCTTTCACGATCTGATACTTTAACGTGCGGAACTCGCCAAACAACTTTGCTAATAGTTATATCTTCGACCACCTCTCCGACATTTAATTTCAAAGCATTGAGATTCGTATTGCTTCTTAATAGCACCAATTCATGTTTGGAGCTAATTATAACTTTTTCATAATCTTCTGCAAAACCTAAAATTTTCTTCAACGGCACAGAAGCCGAAAAAATTCCTCCGTTAAGATTGTTTGTACCAGAAGTTGACCATCCCCATACACGTGAGCATTTAGATTCATTATCATTTAACGAGAGGTACGATTTTATTGTTGTAGTTATGCCAGCATTTTTTATTTTGTCTATTTCTATTCCGTTTAACTCATATCGAATATCTTGAAATAAATATAGTATTGGATTGTTGATAAAATACACATTTGATATTTTTTCTTTAGTCGAACTATTATAAACATTGGCTTTACCCTCAATATACAAAGTGCTGAGTGAGGGTAACAGACATAGATCTTGTTGATTAATAGGTATTCTTATTTCATCATTCTTGTTGAAACTTGTTACGTACGGTTTATAAGAATGATATTCGAAACTTTCAATACTATTGTCGTATGATGTTGATTGAGATATATTTAAAATATTCATTTTAACAAGCCAATCAACTTCAAAAATTCCTTATTGTTTTTGGTGAGCTTCTTTTTTATGTGAAGCGGTGTGCTTTTATGAGGTGATCTTCTAGTACTAACTTGAATGCAAGCTGTGTCATGATTTTTATTGAAATTTATCATTTTTACGAAAATGTAGATACAGTTGTACTTCTTCGTCTCGTAAATTGATTTGTTTATTCTCGGCGTCTAATAATTGTATAGTTATTGCACTTATAGAACTTTTATTTACAGGAAAATATATTAGATTTTTCGGCACTTCAATGATCCGATAACCAGGTGGTACGTTAGGAACAAACTCGTGAATAATATGACTTGCAGATCCGTTCACGAATGACCCACTAACTACGTCGCATTCGATGCGCACAATGGTTGTTGGCAATATACTGACAGGATACAGAGATTCGGTCCTTTTTAATGCCTTTATTGTTTCTCCACCAAAACCTAAAATCCTTCCAAGTGAGTCACTTTTGTTGAAATGAACATCTTTAGTACAAAAAATTGTAGTTTTTAAAGTATTATTATTACAAGTTAATTTTAACATTGCATTTCTAATGTATGTCTTTAAATAATCACAGATATCTTGAAGTTCATAAGCTCCTTCAGGTATTTCGATTACTTCGTTATCGTCATAGTAGAATTTATTATTTCTTTTATCTATGTTGGGTATAGAATTAAATGTTGAAAAATACAACAATCCACACTCATAGTATCCACTTAATTCCAAAGTAGGTGAGTAGTTTGTTATCAGAGAGGATCCTTTTCCAGTTATAGACACAGTGAAAGACATTTTACTACTGATAAAGAATTTTATTTCAAGCTTTATATAAATGTGTTTTCCAATACTCCTTTAAAAATTTTATACAAAGGTGGCCGCAATTAACAGAGTCAAATGTTTGATATTGCTCATAGTTATAATTTAAAGAAACATTTCTTAAGTAATCAAGTAGTTCTAACGGAGGTTTCAGATTACCAAAACTATCAAAATATTCAGCATACTTATTTTCTTTCACGTAGGCTACCCAATGTGTTCCAATGTTATTTGAAGTATCTAAATTTATAATACCGCATTCTATCTTCCTAGGTTTTGAGGGCAACGTATCCCTCATGAAAACACCACGAAAAAATGGAATATCACTAGCATGTTCTAATATATCCCAATTAGTTAATGCCCGCCTAGGTAGCCGCTTTATTAGTTTTTTGAGGGTTTCAAATATAGACCTGCACCCTTTTTATAAGGTCTAATATATAATCCTTTTCCGAGAGCAACCGCCTCCATCATCTTATTATGTCGTTCCGATTCTTGAAGAGCTTTTTGAGCTGCTTTTGAATCATTAACCGCTTTTGCTATGCCAGCTGCTCCACCAGCCAGTGAACCTAAAGCTGATAATCCCGCGAAAATAGGAATTAACGGTAACAGTCCTCCACATTTTGGAATAGGAATACAACGAGGTAAACTCATTTTATTTTTATTTCTAAATAGTTTTTTTGCAGCGGCGACCGCATATTTAATAGTAGAATTTGTGTCTTTAGATTTTATTTTTTTTTATTTAGATTTGAGTTTTTTCACAGCCGTCATAAACGACCGAGCACCTGCACCAGCTCTTAATTTGGCCTTCATAGCATTTTTTACTATCCATGAAGCAATTTTTTCTTTCTTTCCAGCGTCTTTTGATTTCAATCTTCTTTGAGCCATATTTAATAGATCTAGATCAGCTTTGTGCCTTACGTTAGCGTCGTTGTTTATGTAAGCAATATAGTGGTGCATACAAGCGTTATCCAATTTATTAATTCCTCGCTGACCCTTAAGTAATCGTTTCTGAAGCTTTGTGCCGGGTCCGCAATATTGGTAGCCCGGTAAATGTAACTCAAACGGAATCTTATTTATTAAGCTGTTTATGATACCACTTCCTTTCTTCATTGATAAACAAAAAGTGAATCAATAAAGATATCTTGAGCTATTTTATATCATAAAACCAATTTATTCTTATCAACCCAACTATTTTCGCTATTACTTAATCCTAACCATTTTACAAACAATTTGTTTCCTTTTCTTTTTATAACCTTTTCAATGAGGTATAGGTCTGGAAACTTGGTTTTTTGTAACTCGTATGCATAAAATGAGCCGAGGATTCTTTGATTGCGTCTGTCCTCTATTTGATAAGTTGTTGGGTTAGTGTGATTAACTTTTACTATACGAAATATTTCGGTGGACCAGTTTGGCGTATAGCCTTTGTAAAAATCTGCTTTATATCTACTTATGCGAACATAATCACCAACACGAAATGTATATCCCCGACTTGTTTTATTCTTTTGAGAATTCATAATATAACCTTTGACTATAAGCTCATTTACTTTGTTAACTTCCACAGGCTTAAATTTTGTTATTCTATGCAAAGTGTTATTGTAGTGTTCTACAACGTCCTTTAAAATATTTTTATACCATTGGTAATTTCCGTTCAAACTAAATAGTTTGTAAAGGTGAGATTTAATTGTTCTTATAACTCTTTCTACTATAGATGCTTTTTTAATAGAATATGTTGAATAATGATTAATATTATACTTTTTCATTAATTGTTTAAAATTATCATTGTAGAATTCTGTGCCTAAATCAGTTTGTAAATTTTTAGGTTTTCGTAATGATGTAGTTAAAATACTTTGCATTGCATCTGTAACATAATTTTTCGCTTTTGATTTTAAAGGTCTGATCCATACATATTTTGATAAAGTGTCAATTACGATAAGAATATATTTATACCCTTTATTAAACTGTGAATATTTTTGCAAATCTATGAGGTCGGCTTGCCATAAATCATCTATTCCTTTTATGATCGTACATCGCCGAGAAAAATTCCTTCTTGCTGCTTTGTGAAGCTCATTCACTATGTCTTGTTTGCTCATTATTATCTGGTTTCTCTTGAAGCATGTGATCAATTTCTGTCCTTGTGTAAAACAAGGTGGCTAGCTTATTAAGTATTGAACTTTCAAAATCATTTAAACGAATATTTACATCACTTAAAATATTAGTTCTTAGTTCGTGTGTCTTTTCATCCACGTAAGCTTTATTGGCGGCTTCGTCATCATTGCCTGGCGATATAAGCCCTTTTAATCTTGATGATTTTAAATCATATTCACCTGTTTCTGACTTCACTGATGTATCGTTGAGATTTCCAATATATTCCTCTAATCGTAAACGTTTATGAACGTGATGACCAAATTTATCTACATTCATTTCCGTATCTATGCGGTGTTTGCTGTATAACTACTGATCAGTTTTTTAAAATTAGGTTCCTTATATTTGGTGTTTTTAATGATGCCTGCTTCGTACAGCTCTTCTATAATCGCAATAATTTCATTATCTAAGCCGGTATTGCCAGCATCACGAGATGCAAACAGTAATTTCAATCGATCTACTAATTCATTTGGATCATCCCAATAAACGTAATCTATATCTTTCTTTACACTTTTTAAAAGATTTATTCCTTTTCCTACCGTAAGACTTTCTGTGCTGTCATACTTATTTCTAGAGAACTTAAACAGTGGTTTAATAATATGCATGTACTTAAACCCTTTGTTACTATTAATTGGCTTGCGTGGATCACAATTACGCCTATGTGCATTCGTTTCTATTAGAAGCTCTTTATAATTTTGCAAATCTTCATCTGTGATAACATCCAAATTTGGTGTCTTTTCAAATAGTAATTCTTTTAATCCAAGAGTTTTGTTTAAACTTCGATTTCCAATTTTTATAATTTTTCCGTCGTCGAAAACACGTGTTTGGCCGAGCATAAGTTTTCCTCGTTCATTTTTTATTCCAAAAGGGATATTTGCGTCGGGTGAAGCACACCACGATAAACTATTAAGTGAAACATTTGGTGATGATTGAAAGGACTTAAAGGAAGCATCACTCATATTATTGTTGTCAGAAGGTGATACGACAAGGGTTTTTTCGGAGTTAAATTTTTTATAGAACTGTTGTTCCTCTTCTTCATTAAAATCGTCATCAGAAAAATTTGTTGCCTCGCTGTCATTATGTTTTTTTTTTTTTATTGTATAATGTTCAAACTCATCCTCATCTTCATGAGAAATTTCATTGTTCTTAATGGCTATTTGTTTCAGTGGATCGGTTATAGGTTTGAATATGGATTCCAGAGTGGCATCATTTGTATTTTTCATATCCTTTATCATTTCAACCTTTCTTTTTACAGCAGCTGCAGCTTTTACAATTTGTTTTTTAAGTTGCTTTTCCATTTTGACAAGGATTCCGTTCAATGCAAAATCCAGAGTAATAGTGATTGTGTATTGATGAAACAATAACTTATGTATATTAATCTACTACTACAAAAGTATCGAATGCCATCCTATAACATCCTTTATTTCTTTCGCAGTCTTTATTGATCACAACATAATTAAATGGTTTATTCCAAATAGTTGAGCACATTTCACGAAACTGAGACCACGACATATCTGAACCTACATGCTCATCGTAAACGTGTTTTAAATTTACATCGTCTTGTTTAAATAAAATAATGAGGTTAGAATTGTCCCTTATAAGTTGTTTAGGTACTTTACTGTATGTTTGGTTAATGTAAAAACAATCAATATTCTTATGTCGACCCATAGCAAAATAATCCCGAATGCTATTTTGGTTTTCACAAGCTACGTCGTCGAATATTATAATGGAGTTTGGCAAAGCTTCGTGTGGGCTTATGATATCATTATTATGGTTATATTTACTATAAGATATGTCTGCAACTAAATCTAATACTTTTTCTAAGAACACATATTTTGGTTGGTATAATGATTTAGAATATACATATAAGTTACGAAAACGTGCACCATTCTCATGTAATAACAAACCTATTACTAAGTTTGTCTTGCCGCAATTTGATGGTCCACAAACAATACATCGTATAGTGCTCGGCAATAAGTTGCCATGTCGCTTTGCTTCACATAATGATGCAGGACAGATATTATAATCTAATTTTAACGTTTCCTTTTGTTTGAGGAACTTCATAACTTGTCCGTTTTGATTCGTGGCTTTTAACAAAATGGATATAACACTTTGCGTTCGTAATAATAAGAGAACTAGCAGTATATTTACTTGTAAGTGCACTCACTCCACCATATAGACTAAGCATTCGACGGCGGTAACAATAGCAAGGAGTAGAAGAATTTGGATACTGTTACCACTCATTATATTAAGTTATTGGACGTGTCTAGAACACACAATGTTAAAGCATCGAGAAGAATGGAGAGAGAAGAAAGAGCTCTCACCCCTCTCGAATCGTGCAATAAAAAATGATATGAGTAAGGAATCGATGCTTAAAAATAAACATTGTTTAATTACTTGCATCCCTACTTTAACAAAGTAATACACTGCGTTCTTTAATAAATAAAACTATATTTTTAATTTTATTACCATTATTTTAAACTATGTATTTGAATTCTAATAAATTTTATCTTAGATTTATTTATAGAGGTAATTCTGAATGAATGTTTTTCAAAATATTTGATTACATTATAGAGGTGTTAAAATAAAAACAAATATTTTCATACAAGTCTTTTTATTTTTAAATAATATTTATTGAAAACAATACAAGACTTAAACTAACATAACTATTTAAAATAACATAAGTCTTAGTTAGTAAAATTTATAAGCATTACTATAATTTTTCAGAAGAATAATGTTGTTGAAATAATGTATCTCCGTGAGTGTACACGTAACTAAAGATAGTAGGTACGCATCTAGCACATTAGAGAATTTTAATATACATCTACAAATGTTTTAGGTCAGCAATAGTTATTTAAAAACTATAACTGTAACCACATATTTCCTTAGAGATATTAGTTATAATATTTTCTGCTTGATCCATTATTGGATCAATATGCTCGGTTACCACATATTGTGTTTTTATTAATGGATCATTGCTGGTTGATTCCAGATCTAATATTTCTAATTTAATTAATCGCCGCCCTTTAGTAGGTATTGTTTTAATTAAATAAGAAGGTTCGTTCCCCTTCGTATTCTGCAGTAACTTGCTTCTCCTCTTCATGGGCTTCTTTTTATTAAAAAGACTTTTAACCACCTTGGCATGCAGCGGTGAATCTTTAGCATTCCAATGTGGAAATTCTTCAGAGAAGCCCTCCAACATATCTTGCGCATTTTGCTCAAAGCAAGGAGGATAATCTTCTGTTGCCTCCTTGCTTATGAGTAGCGACTGCGAGATTTCTTGGGTATTCTGAAATTTAATTTATTATGCAACAAAAATAATTTCACATCGAAGAAATGATTGATATAGTGGCGGAGGTAGAAGAGTATATCTAGGATCCACAAGGAGGCTGACTATCTTATACGGAACCGATAGAATATGAGAATCACGATAACAGCATCACAACCATAAGGTTTTAACAACAACATTATCTTCCAACTAAATCAAATATACAAATAAACATTAAATAGTGATCTAACCACTACACAAGAAAAGAGTTTGAAGAAAAATAATTTATACGACTTACCATGATGTATTTGGGTGACCGTAGTTGTCACTTGATTAATTATGTGTGAAACAAATTTTAAAAACATTCGACTTTAATAGCTATTTATAGTGTAAATATAATGCTGACATAACAACAAAGCATTCGCACGGAATCGCAATTGGACAAATTACTAATGAACTATAAGTTAAGGAATACCTAAATCAGCAATAACATGTCCCAACCAGTTTCGAATTGTTCATTGCGTGTGCTATTTTATTAATAGTTTTATATTTTATGGATTATGAAATAAAAAAAAAACATGGTAGCTGGTTTATAACGTTATATATTTTCATCGTTACAATACAACATTAAGTATTTGATTAAGACTAGGTAATTAATTTACCTATTTACCATTAAAAAACAATGTATAATACTATTAAACAAATAACTGATGGATAACAATATTAAAATTAAATAACTTTACAATATAAAGTGCCGTGTCGGTACATACTATACAATTTCATGTATGTTTTTATTCTATTAACTTATTCATTACTTAAGCCATATAATAAATAAATAAATAGATGATGGGGTAACATATTTCTCAACTTACAATTTGATTCATGATTACCATTAAAATAATAATAAACTATACAATACGGTGCTTCTAAAGAAAAACTAATGATATTAAACTAAACTATCCCAGTGACCCCATGATAAAGTAGAAATTTTGTTTTTTAATATGATACGTTTATCGTCATTACCTGACAAAGCTATTTTGTTCTGTTCTTGAGTAAATATTTCGTGCTTAAGAGATTTAAATATGATATTTTTTTTCTTCAAAAATGTATTTTCATTTAATACCTTGTAATAATCTTTATATTGTACATCTTTTAATACTTGCTTCTGTATGCCTTTTGCTTTTTTTAATTCATCTTCTGCCGTTTTAATACAGTATAACTTGGACCTTAATCCTACAAACTTCGAAATCAAACTTCCTCCTAGCTCATCTTTAAAGAGACCTGGCACCTTTTTGTTCCAACTAGGAATGTCGTATACGTTATTTACAGAATAATTACTAGTGTCGAAATAGGGAAGAAAATTTGATTTTAAATCAGCATAAAAATCTTTACTTTCTATTGAATACAAAAAACTATCAGTATCCGTATAACAAAGTTTTAACTTTTCCTTATAAAAAGGTTTCATAATAGAATAATGAAAATCAAACATGTGACTCTTAGATATTTCCAAAACGGAAAAACCGATGTATATAGGTTTATCCAAAGTGATTGTTTCAGGCTTCATTTGAATGGCTACCAAGTTTTCAGTGAAAATTGTAACACTGTGAAAATTTGGTCGAGCTATCATTTACTCTGCACAGAAACTTTTCTTTGTTTTGTTACTATCATCATTCCACTTATTGACTAATTTCACATTAACCCTCTTTTCTGTGTCTTCTAACGTCTTGCCAAATATACTGTTGTTAAGAAGTTTGAAGAAATCTTGTTCAAATGTAGATTTAGCTTTTTTTCGTAATTCAGTATTCATGTCAATATACTGCTTTAAATAAGGACTCTGATTAAATTGAATAACTCTATGTATTTTTTTTAACAACAAACCATGTTTTATACATGTTTGCAGATGAGCAAAATGTATGACATAGAAATATTTATCGTATAAATTTGGAATCAATTTTGAAGTTTTAGAACCTGGCGGAGTAAATTTTTGAGCACAGAATGGAAAATCGTTATGATCATTATGCAAATGTTCGGGGTATTCTAAATCTACTTCTAGTATATAACCAGTGTCTCCGTTAGTTGGCACATTTATAAAATCTATTCCAGCGATTTCCAAGTCATTCAATAACTTAAAATTGGAATGAGGCAAATAAGCACACATTGCATATCCATAGAGATTATTACAATCGATATAAATTAGAAAGTTATTACTTTTTCTTGGATCGTAAGTTTTTAAATACTTGTTATTGGCTTTTGAATACCTTGTCGAACATAAACATATTCCACCGCGAATACCTTTTTGAATCATTCTTATTATTTCCAGGTCGTGTATTAATTCTAATTTAACATCTGTTTTTAATAGCATGGCATCAAAACTGAGACTCGGTGCTGTAACATAAAAGGCTGGATCTAATTTATAATTCATCTTACATGTCTGGCGAAAACTTTCAAAAACGTCAGCTAATAAAAGAACATCTGACTTAAGATACAAGTCTGTGTATTCACCGAGATTCGATAATTCAAACGTTTGCCAGACTTTTTTTGCATGATCATAATCTACTTTAGATATATTACTATTGCGTAATTTGCTGAAAAAGAACTCCTGAGGCGGAAGTACTTTTTCTTCGTATGAACTCCAAGTAGTCATGTATTCATATGGATACACCCCTTTTCGTTTTATTAAAGCACAAAGTAAAATTGCGACAAGTTTCTCTAGACTTGTGCCTAAAAATTTAAAAGAATCAACAAATCGAACAGGTATGATATCTTTATCATTAATTTGAAAAAATTTTGTAAAAGATATGTAGTTTTCCTTATTTTTTGCTATTACTTGTATTTTTCCTGATAGTTTTCCCAACTGTCGTATAAAAAGATGACTGTCATAACCCGCTAAATTATGAAAAAATATAGGAACAAACTTAGGCAAACAATATCTAATATTGCAATAAGAATGAGCTGCACCACGATACCGTCCTGTAAGTTGGCAATGATCTTTAACTTTATCGTCAAACAATATTTTATCACAAAGAAAACAATTTGTAGCCCGAGCAAAGTTCGCTTTGTCTTCATTTGTTAAACAAATAGCCACTGGCGACTGCAAAACGTTATAAATATCGGTTATATCCAATAATAGACTTTCTAAAAACTTTTCTACACAGGCTGGACCTTGATAAGATACATATTTATTACGCGACTTATCATAAGAACACACAACGTAATAAGCAAATGCTGATGGTACGTGTTTTTGCAATATCTTTGTACAGCCTGATCCAGAATCGAGTTCAGTTGGTTTTAATAATGATTCAAAATCTGCGTATAAGACGAAGGGCATGTCATGCATTCGCTCGTAATGATTAAATTGAATTCGTGTTCCATCACCGGGTAATATTGTCGATACACCACCACAAACATGAGCTTTCAGTTTATCATTACTATCAAAGAATATCATACAATCCTCGCATAAAAATATTTTAGAATGATGTTTAGTTAATTGAAGACGAAGTAATTTAGATAAATCTTTAATAAGACAGTAATGGGTGCGTTTTCTGTTTTCCAGGAAAAGCATATTAATGTGATGATCTTTGCGAATCTCGCTTTTGTATAAAGGTCCAACAATGTTACTATTCTTTTGAATGCCGTAAATATTAATACTTATGCGAGGATTATTCTTTTCAAAAACTTTGATGTCCGCAAACCCAACTGGAAAAATCATATTTTTGATATTGAGTACATTTTTAAAGTGTGGGTAAGCTGACGTTCGATGTGCGTTTCTGTTTATAGGAAATAGTGCTGCCATGACACACCATAAAAAACAATAATTATCAGAATTTTGAATGTTGATACATGCTCGTTTACATTTTATGGACTTTGGTAATTCTATAAAACTGGAGCCTCTTAACGGGTTATATTTGTTTATATTTACTTCTAGATATAGGCTTTGTAAATAGGCCCACCCACTATCTCTTTCTTCAAATTCTTCAATTTTTTTACAAATTAAGTGAATAATTTTTGAAAACATATCTTCAAAATTGAAGTTTTGATGCAAGATGAAGTTTTCCGTTGCAAATGACTTGATTGAAATCGAATCATACTTACTAAGCAGAAAGAATTCACAGAAAAGTTCAAAATTAGCTTTAACATTAGTGTGAGCTTGAATTTTCGCTATGAGCAATAGGCGTACGCGAGAGCGCAAGTGCCATAAAAACTCGGCGGGCAGGCGAACACGCGCACTATCATGACCCTCATCTTGATATCGAACACGGTACGATGCTATACGATTACGAAAAGCGCTATGAACTTTTTCAACCCCCTCACTATCAACGACCGAACTGTTGTTCTTATGTAAAATACTTTTCAAATGTGCAGAGAAAACTTTGTTATTTACGGATACGTCACAAACTGAACAGAAAGTAGACCTCGACATTATGATTTGGACAGTACAAATTCTCAAAGTTAAAGTAATAAAGGCTTAAGTATGTAAGTACCTAATCTTTGAGTTTGCTAACGATAAACAATAAGTAAACCAGCTAAAACATAATTTACGCAGAGAGAAACAAAAGAGAACCTATTTTTTAACTTTATCTTTATAAAATATCCCCTCTGTGGTAAACTTTGCCTTAGCTAATTTTACAAATTTTTTTAATGCGTAAAATTCTGGAGATTCTGCTTCGCCTTGCAAGCGTACCCAAACGATAGCGCGCTCGCACCGGTCAAGGCCGCTGAGATTAGATACCTCCTTCTGGTTGTAGAGGCGTAGCTCCACTAGCAAGTCGCCGTCGAGCTGTGCAGTCCGACGCGTTACACCACCAGGTACTCGGCGTGTCAGGATACTGGTGGTCTTGTTTGGCAGGTTTGGCGGCCGCGAAACCTCGCTGTCCGACTCTGAGTCGAACAACCACTCAGAAGTATTGGACGACGATGTATTCTTCACTTCTGCACTCTTCGCCTTCGATAGGCACTTTATCGCCTTGCTTCTCTTCTTTGGACTAGGGAGATAGAAAAAGGATACACGATTATTGTACACATTAAACACTTGAAATTTAGATATATGTAAATATAGCAATAAAAGTACCTGATGTCTCCGTCGTCGGTATCAAAGAAAAGGTCAGATTCACAGCTCTTCTTGGCTGACCTTTTGTTTTGCTTGCTATCCGACCTGAAAATAGTAAATGTCATATTAGTATTAAGAGTGGTTACAAGAAAACGAGTTGAAGATTCACATCTTCAATTCATAAGATAAAAAAAATATCATCATCATCAGTCAATCAGCATGCCACTGCTGGGCTTGATAGTCCCTCGTGAAGACAGCACTTGGAGAGGTCACGTCATATACAGCCTGGTCCAACGGCTCAATTTGTTGAAGCATGAAGATGATCAACCACTTATAGACAATTAAAGAATAGATATAAAGTATAGCAATAAAGTATAAAAACTTACGAACATTTTTCAGCTGTCTTGGTCTTGAGATTTTTTGATGAGGAGGTACTGAAGCACTGTTAGTGGTCAGAGATAGCACTGGAGTGTACTGTGACTACAGTTTTTCCGGATTTTATATAAGAAAAGTGCAATGCAAGTAATAATTTTACTGAGGTTCTCAACCTATACCTTATCTTTATAATCATTTTTATTTAACATGACTAATCTAAAAAAGAATGCTCATTAATTTTTATATTGTTAAATAAGTAAGTAATATTATAAAATATTATATATATAATCATAAAATTATTAATTTCCGTCCAAATCATATCCACACAAAATATTTATAAGAAAACAAATATGCATTCACGGATATGATGTCTATACGTTATCGAGAATCCTAATGCATTCACTTCCACTTCCATGGTCAGTGTTCGTTTTTCAAACACTAAAGAACTGACACTTTATTTAGAGAAAATATTTTTTTTTTCGTGATTTTTTTATCACACCGCGCGTTTTAGGCAAAGGAGACGCGAAGCGCTCTGGGTACTATGGTACCCGGGACGTGTGAGTGGAGCAGTTCTCAGGTCTGCAACAAAATTTTTGATCCGCAGTTGCGTATGATCCAAAAACGGTCCGATCATCGGCTGAACTTCGTCAGCTATATAAAAAAAAAGTACTTACGTAGCAAGAAAGAAACAAAACGACGAACTGACGCAATTACGTGTATTGGATTTTTATTTTCGAGGTAGTAGTAGATCGTTATTCAGCATCACAACATCTAAGAGAAGATTATAGTTTGGTAGTTTACTTTCAAAAAGTCGGTTCCATACTCGAAATATAAAACTTAATAACGTTTTGCACTTCTGACTTTCATGATATTTAGCAAAATTTTATATTTACCCATAATTCTACCAATGTGCAATATGACGCGGAAATAATCAGCAAATTAATTGTTTGTCGTTTATTTCCACAAACTTGCAATACAATACTGTGCATATACAGCAAAATTGTTGGTAACCGTTTAATTCTGCTGATGCAGAAATCTCGTGTAAGGCTGCATGCTCCAAATTTTTTTTCATTTCGGGTTTATTATATTTATTTAAATTATACATGTACATACATATTTACAATTACTAACGAATATTATCTCCAAATTAAAAAGTCTTCTTTATAATAACGGATGCGATTTCTAATTTTCATTTTTCGATACTACTATTTAAAACAGATAAACAATAGGTATATCGTTCTATTAGGCGAACCGAATGTATTTATAGCATAACGATATTGATACGACATGAGGACAGAACCATAGAAGTTTATGAAAATTATTGTAATAATACATAGGTGGTATTCATCGGCAGCATCTCATACACGTTCCCACCGCACTACCCTATTTAATTAGGATGTTAAGACCTTAGTCAGCCAAGGTAGGTAGTTAAAATGTTCTTAATGTTTTTTATATTTTCATTTTTTAAATTATTGGAATATCTATTTTCTATTTTTTATTCGTGTGATGACTGGAACACATCTTTCAGGGATTAGCCCGCCCTTTTAAATATTTTGTAAAAATCAACAATTTTATACTTTGTTTTATAATAAAGAATATATTTAATTGAAGTAATTTAATAAACAAATAAAAGTATTAACGTGTGAAAGAAGCCTTATTATTTGAGTAAGCACTCGTAACTGGATATATGAATAATGTGCAATAAATTTATTGCTGATAAATGAATTTCGTGGGAATGCTTTGAAACTGTATGGCAGGCAGAGTGTAGAACGGTACTTATCCGAGAGTTGAGTCCTGAAGCTACGAAACCTCAGCCTGTTTAATTTCTGTTGTTATTGCACTGCTACCTAGTTGAATGCCTTAATATTCTGAGATAGAAAACCTTGAAAATGTGTCTAGTAAATCGCAATCAATCAAAAGTATACTGTTTACAGTCAAACAACACAACACAATAGAAACATTATGAAATGAAATTAAATAAAAAATCTTCTTTTCCATTTAACCCTATATAATGTATATTGGGCAATCTTAAACTGTTTTCATCAAATCACCGTAAACGAACGCAGTGAGATTTGCGGAGCTAGAGCGCAGCGAAGCGTAGCTCAAATCTCACTGCGTTCGTTTGCGGTGTTTTGATGAAAACTGTTTTAGAATGCCCAATATACACCTACTTCGCTGATACATCTTTCTATATGATACGACAGTGCAGGATACACAAGAACTTCGAAAAGTTTTGCAAGGCATGACAAAACAGATATTGGACGGTAGTTGGAAATATTTCCAAGGTCATCTTTTTTGTGAATTGGTGTTATTCTCGCCCTCTTCCACTCATCAGGAAATGCACCGCTCCTTAATGAGTAATTGTATATCAACCTCAGAGGATAAGCTAAATATTGGCCACAACGCCTTACAAATATTGGTGGTATACCATCAGGACCTGCACTCTTGGACTCATCCAACCGCCGAATCTTTTTCAAAATTTCCTTTTCACTTACTTGGATGCTGTGAAGATATTGCTCTCTACAATTAATAGCAGACTCTAAATTTGTTGAAAGTTCGTGACCAGTAGAGTAATTTGAAGAGAAATGGTCTGCGAAAAGATTAGCAATATCCGAACCGGTCGTGGCTGTATTGTTATTAAGATACATTTGGGACGGCAAGGTGGATTCACTTTTACGTTTACTTTTCATGAACCGCCAAAAAGCCTTTGGATCTTTATGCATATTAAGTTCAATTCTATGTTTATATTCAGTGTAAGCCCTTTGTATTGATTTATGGCAATGCGATCTTATATGCTCATATTCCAATTTATCTCTGGGGTTTCCGTATAAACTGATTTTACATCTGATTTTTTTTTGTTCCTTTAATAAGTTAATTATATGTCTGTTAAACCAAGGTGGGTACTTAGATGGTTCACGCTTGCGCTTCGGAACGTTTTCATCAATGATATTATACAACTCCCCATAAAAGATCTGTACCATATCATTGATATTATCTGAGCATAAAAGCATTTGATTCCAGTCGATTGCAACAAGTTGTGAGTTTATGACACTATAATCACATTTGAAAAAGTGACTATCAATTCGGCTTCGTGTCTTTTGGAAACTTATATTCGAGAATGTTAACGATATTAATAAATTGGGATGCTTAGGGTCTATTTTGGTTAGAATATCTATAGGAATGGATACATTAATATTAAGGAGAGAACTTATAACAAGATCAAGTATTCTATTGTCGGAATTAACTATACTATTGAATTGATATAAATGATTAGAATTAATAAAATCCACTAACGTACATGCCAAGGGGCTTTTATAGTGACAAGGTATGTGGTAAGGAAGGCCAACCTGAGCGGTCCAGTTAATCGAGCCGATATTAAAATCACCCAACAATATAATATCATCCAAGGACTCGGCAACGTTTGAAACATTATTCAAAAAATCCTGCAGTTC
This sequence comes from Schoenobius gigantellus, assembly GCA_963935595.1. Taxonomy (NCBI): domain Eukaryota; kingdom Metazoa; phylum Arthropoda; class Insecta; order Lepidoptera; family Crambidae; genus Schoenobius; species Schoenobius gigantellus. Next base: position 37,286,911 of record OZ012541.1, on the reverse strand, counting down.
GTCTTTTTTAACAGGTGGTGGAAGATATATAGCGCCTAGAGCAATTTTCTTTACAGAATTTCCAATTTTTAATTTTAGTAGAATCCATAGATCTTCAGCATCAGACTCCCAATGCTTAAGGTGGACTGAAACAATTTTACGAGATACAGCAATTAAAACTCCCCCACCATCCTGTTTGATATTAGCCGAGGTGCAGCGGTCTCTTCTGTAAACAATATATCGATCATCAATAAATTCCTCATTATGAATATTGGGGTTGAGCCAAGTTTCAGTGAATACAATGACATCGTAATTACAACATAGAATGTTTTGATAAACAGTATTAGTTTTGGTTCTTATTCCTCTGATATTTTGATAATAAATATCCATTATAGTAGAATAATTTACAGCTCAAGTTCATTACAGGGTTTTATAAAAACTTAAAAATCAAATACTTTTAACAATTAAATTTAAATTATCAATATTCCGAATATTTATAGCTCGACTAAATTCATCTTTTCGCACATATATCCGGCCGCTACGAACCCAGACATATTTATATGCCATCTCTTTTGCTTTTTTCCGAGCAGCTGCATGCAGATGTTTGTTTGAGGGAGTCAAGTGTTCTCCTACAAAGATAGGCTCACTGGGTCCATCCAAACCTAAATGTGACGTGCTCAATTTATTTTGTGGATTTTTTTTATTATAACTGGCGACGGCCGCGATAAGATCGTCACGCTGACGAGTGGACTGCAACTTAGCTACAATGGTTCGCGGTCTATTGCTATCTTTGATAAGTTTAGCTACTCGAGTCACATGGAAAATATTAGAGTCTGCAAAAGAATGATTGACCGCAGAAGCCAGATTCATAACCGTTTTGAGTAGATTCTCCGACTTCCGTTCTGGAACGCCATTTATCTCGATATTACTCTCACGCATATGTTGCTCTATTTGATTCACTTTACTTTGCAACTCATTAGTAGTTGATTGTAAAAGAATGTTCTCAGCCCTAAGTTGCTCGATAATATCGCCTTTCGCCTGTATATCCCTTTGCAAATCTTCATAACGTTCATTAAAAAATGTTAATGATCTGGCGAAAGAGGTAATTTCCTGATTTATTACTTGCAGTTCTTGAGACACCATTTCTTTGATGATAGACCTAATTTCGGGTATCATTTCTTTTTTCAATACATCGCGTAACTTGTCCTCGGTTATACAATCACAACGTTGAGTGCTAGCATTTTTCGTTACCGACATCTTGGTTGGAGATGGAGTGGAACAAACTTTCTTGCGCTGTGTAATATTAACACTGAAGTCCTCGTCTTGGAAATTTTGTATTTCGGGCTCAGGAATGGGCTGCCGTAAAGGAGTATTCGAGTTATCTGATTTAGGTTGTTTGCTTAGACAACATGGACATTTCCAATTTCGTTTTTGTTGGATCGTCATATTACTTTTAAACCCCTTTGCAGTGACATTTGCACATGCGAGATCAAAGTTTTGCTTACAGTAAAAACATTGTAGATATTCATTAGTACTTATGGTATTTAGGCAACCTCCACAGCTTTTTGACGGCATTATGTTTAACTTTTATAATAAGAGTATAATGCTAAAAACTTCGACGGAAATTATCATTCGGTCACTACTGTCAAATGCAAAGTTAAGTATATTTTGTTATCCACTAGTTTGCGTTTCATGCACACCGAATGTTTTAAACTGACGATAAATCTCCCAAAACGCTGATTTTTTTTTCAACGCTAGCAATACAGCCAACCTGTCACATGCATATTTGGCGTTGTCAAATTGATTTTGACAGTATTAAAGTGATAGTTGAGGGTACTTAAATGTCTTGTTGTGACAATTTCGTAATAATGTTATTATGCGGGTATAAAATTCAAACTTATCTTTTTATTTCATACGGGTTCTAGCTGAAAATAATTCCGGATAACAATTCTGCACAGCAATCCAATAGCGTACTACACTTTGAAAACGAGTTAGAGTTATGTGGGGGGAATTTTAATAGGAAGTTATTTTGGACAAATATTTTGTATGGTCTACAGAAATTGTTCGGGTCTGGGCGTATGTGTATGTGATATTCTATGTTTGTAACTGTACCCACTGTTTTTAAAAAACAAAAAAAAACATTTTTTATTTATATTGCTCACTTTCAAGAACCAGGAAAAGCCGTTTTCGTAGAACATAAAAGCTTATGATATTTCGGTAAATAAATAAATAAGTAAGGCGCTTAACATATTGCCGCCGCATCCCGTTGCGGTGTACGGACTGTACGGAGGGACGAAATCCGCATGCGGCTTTGGGTACACGGAACCGTGCCACCGTACGGTTTGCTCCGTATCTCCGTCCGGAGCTGCGGTGCACGACGCCCCGCATCACCACATTATCTATGTGGAGATCTATTACGCGAATGCACGTCCTTTCTACGCAAAAATCCGTACGATACTGCGGCACATTGTGGCATACCCCGCGGACCGCACCGCATCACCGTCCGGGAGTGCGGTACCGTCGCGTGCACGGCACACCCGCACGGACATGCGGTGTGAGTGTGCTATACCCTACGGTTTTTTTTATACAAATAAAGATTTTACAGTCAAAATTAAAAACCGCAGCACCGCACACCGGAGCGGTGACCGGTGCAATGTGCTATCCCCCTAAACCTGTAATAGTTTCTCTAATTTTATCAATATTTATTCCTATCTTCTTTTCAACATGAGTAAAAAAAAATTGTCATTAGTAGGTATAGTACTACGACGTGTGCAATAAAAATATTAGGTTGGGGAAAAAGTCTTTTCGCATTATAGTATGTATAAACTTGTAATAAAATCTCTTTGGCTATACTATTTGTATCTGGCTGGTTTTGGTATCATTGAAAGTTTAAATTTTAAAGAACATAATTCCAAATTCAAATTAGGAAAATGTGTGATTTTCATTTGTTTTTCGTACCGCCAAGATGAGTGAATCTAATGAAGAAATTCGATACATTTTAAAATTTTACTACAAAAAAGGTAAAAATGCAACGCAAGCCGCGAAAAAAATTTGCGATGTTTATGGACCTAGTGCAGTGTCTGTGAGAGTAGCACAAATTTGGTTTAAGCGTTTTCAATCCGGAAATTTTGATGTCAAAGATGCACGTCGCTCTGGTCGCCCTATTACAGATAAAATGGATGCCATTTTTGAAAAAGTGGAGCAAGATCGGCATGTCAGTAGTTACGACGTAGCTGAAGAACTGGGAATTGACCACAAAACAGTTTTGGCGCATTTGAAAAAAACTGGGTACACAAAAAAGCTCGACATTTGGGTACCTCACGAGCTCACTGAAAGAAACCTAATGAACCGTGTACTCATTTGTGATTCTTTATTACGACGTAATGAAACCGAACCATTTTTGAATGAAACTGAACTCTACTGCGAACAACTGATGAGATTAAAGCAAGAAGTTGAGAGAAAGCGGCCAGAATTAATCAACAGAAGGGGTGTGGTTTTTCATCATGATAACGCTAGACCTCACACATCTTTAGCCACTCAGCAAAAATTAAGAGAGTTTGGCTGGGAGGTGTTAATGCATCCGCCGTATAGTCCTGACCTTGCACTTTCAGATTTCCACCTGTTTCGGTCTCTTCAAAATTCTTTAGGCAGTGTCAGGTTAACATCACGAGAGGACTGCCAAAACCACTTGTCGCGGTATTTTGACCAGAAGTCCCAAAATTTCTATAGCAATGGGATCATGTCCCTACCTACAAGATGGCAAAAAGTTATCGAACAAAATGGTACCTACATACTTTAGTTAAATGTAAATAAACTATATTAAAAAATGTTTTGAATTTTCTTAAAAAATGCGAAGAAACTTTTTCCCCAACCTATTACATTCTTAGAATAATAACGCATAGAAACCCAACCGGCGCGCACGATTTGATGCAACTAAATGTGAGCCATATGGCTCACTACGCCGGCCGATCCATACTGTTTTTATCGTACTGCTGTGTGAAGTCGCTTACAAGCGACTTCACACAGCGGTGTCATTTTTGCTTCACTTTAATCATCGCGCTCTTTACCGGGCTATCCTTCTATGCGTTATTATTCTAAGAATAATTACATATTGTGTTTATGCTTAGTTAATTTGCGAGTACGAGCACTTTGCCATACTTACGTAAATATCACGGTCACTACAACACCGACCGACCGAGCGCACCGTTTCTTTCGTCTGTCCCGCGGCGAACTGCTGTCGTGACTGCCCTCGTAGATGCGATGCGATTTTCGCGTAAAGCATAGCGCGTGTTTCGACTTTCGACCGTTTCTATGAAGTCGAGCTACTGTACAGTCAGCATCAGATATATCTAGGCCTACAGGATAATCAAAACTATGTCATTCCCTGAAATTCATTATAATGTACGCATTCAAAATTATCATAATTATCTAAGCACTCAAAGTGTTCTATAAATCTAAGCAAGACCTTTTATAAAAATGTAAGCAGTTAACGTGTTCAAAATTATATACGCACCTAAAGTGATCAAAGGTATCTAGGCATTTAAAGCATTTTGATAGCTGAACTGATTTGGTAATTTATAGACAAAAAGTTTTCAAAAAGGAGGAGGCTCTCAATTCTACTCATAGGTTTTATTGTGTATGTTACCCCATAACTCCGCCATTTATCAACTGATCTGGAAAAATCTTTTTGTATTCGAAACAGTATACTCCCGAGGCGGTTTCATTGTCATCAAGTTAGAATCTGATGATGGGATCCCAAGAAAATCAAGGGAGACGTCAGTTTATAGGCACATCCAACGTCTTTCATGTTTTTTCTGAAGCTGGGTATTTACGTCTGGTACTCATCATCTCGTCGTCCACTATTAAGATTTGTCCACTATGCTAAGCTTATAATATTTTTTTTACATATAATAGGCAGGTATTGATCCTTAGATGTATTCTTTAAAGTTGTTTCTGTGAGCTAGTATTAAATTCACAAAAAAAATGGAAATGTTATACAAAGGATAAAAATAATTAAAGAATATCTCCATCTCCATCTCCATCTCTATATATAATAAAATCGTAGAGGTACAAAAATCTGTAATTGCGAAATATTAAAAAAAAAAATACACAGGTCGCCTTAAAATCATTAGCAGAACACGATAGAATAGTTTTTAATAAAATTGTTTGTTTGTTTGTTTGTTGGTTTGTTTGTTTGTTTGTTTGTTTGTTTGTTTGTCTGTTTGTCCGGAAAGATCTCCGAAACTACTGGACAGAATTTGATGTGGCTTACACCACAATGCTTAGAATTTTCCGGAAGAACATTTAGGCATAATTTCGTTTGTTTAAATTCACATTTTATTTTCAGTGAAAAAATACCATATAAAATTTTCGAATTGGCTTTAGGTAGAAAAACAACATGGCGCACGTGAAATTATTTTGACAAGTCTGTCACATAGTACAGAGAGAAGGTATTTTCTTCCACAAAGGAAAGGCAATGGAACTACGCCACACAGCCTGATCTTAAGTAATTGGATTTCGAAAATTGAAAGGCAGGAATGAAGTGTTTCACATAGTACAAATAAAATTTAATATTTTCTGTTAATGGCTGTGCCCAACTGGATTTCGCCAACCAAATTGTCTTTTTCTTATGTCGTACCGTGGTGGTAAGGCAAAAAGATCAAGCCATACAACCAATGTATAAAGCATTTTTTATGATAATACTTATCGAGTGACCATAAAATTTGTAGATTGGTTTAATTCTTGACAAATTTTCACAAAATCGGTACAATTTTTGAAATATTTGAAATGTTGAAAAATGAAGATACTCTTTTCAAGGTATTTTGAAAGGTGTTATATGTTTTTACATTAGGACTAAGGAATCAAACTCTTTCATCCTTTTAAAACTATTAAAAGTAATAGATTAATATTGATAATTTAAAAAAATATCTCACTGCAATTTTCTGGGTTACGCGTAGAGGGACGGGACGGGACTCTTGATCCTAATGTCTAAAATGACGGATCACATTTTTTTGGATCCACCCAAGGAACATGGATATCGAACGAAGAACCTAAAGAGTAGAACACATTGAACCTAGCCACGTTGACTTAATTTGACATGACTGCCGATAAAGTTCGTTTCCAAACCCAGTGATATGCATATCAAATGAAAGGCCTTGATGAGTAGAGCACTATGAACATAAGAAAATCGCCCTAAATTCAACATGGCCGCCGCTCAAATAAAACGGATAAAAGTTCGTTTCCAAACCCAGCAATATGGGTATCAAATGAAAGGCATCGATGAGTAGAGCACTATGAACCTAGCAACACTGACATAAATTCAACATGGCCGCCGCTCAAAAAAGGTGGATAAAAGTTAGTTTCCAAACCTAGCAATATGGGTATCAAATGAAAGGCATTGATGAGTAGAGCACTATGAACCTAGCAACATTGACATAAATTCAACATGGCCGCCGCTCAAAAAAGGTGGAATAAAGTTAGTTTCCAAACCTAGCAATATGGGTATCAAATGAAAGGACTTGAAGAGTAGAGCACTATGAACCTAGCAACATTGACATAAATTTAACATGGCCGCCGCTCAAAAAAGGTGGATAAAAGTTAGTTTCCAAGCCTAGCAATATGGGTATCAAATGAAAGGCTTTGAAGAGTAGAGCATTAGGTACCTAGGAAAATCGACCTAAATTCAACATGGCCGCCGCTCAAAAAAAAGGATAAAAGTTCGTTTTCAAACCCAGCAATATGGGTATCAAATGAAAGGCCCTGATGAGTAGAGCACTATGAACCTAGCAACATTGACATAAATTCAACATAGCCGCCGCTCTAAAAAGAAGAATAATAGTTCGTTTCCAAGCCTAGCAATATGGGTATCAACTGAAAGGCCTAAAAGACTAGAGCATTATGAACTAAGGAAAATTGCCCTAAATTAAACATGGCCGCCGCTCAAAAAATGGATAAAAGTTCGTTTTCAAACCCAGCAATATGGGTATCAAATAAAAGGCTTTGATAAGTAGAGCACTATGAAACTAGCAACATTGACATACATTCAACATGGCCGCCGCTCAAAAAAGATAGATAAAAGTTCGTTTCCAAACCTAGCAATATGGGTATCAAATGAAAGGCCTTGAAGAGTAGAGCATTAGGAACCTAGCAAAATTGACCTAAATTCAACATGGCTGCCGCTCAAAAAAAAGGATAAAAGTTCGTTTCCAAACCTAGCAATATGGGTATCAAATGAAAAGCCTAAAAGAGTAGAGTTGAATTTATAGCAACTTAGGAAAATTGCTATAAATTCAACATGGCCGCCGCTCAAAAAATGGATAATAGTTCGTTTCCAAACCCAGCAATATGGGTCTCAAATGAAAGGCCTTGATGAGTAGAGCACTATGAACCTAGCAACACATAAATAAATTCAACATGGCCGCCGCTCAATGAAGGTGGATAAAAGTTCGTTTTCTAATCTAGCAATACAGGTATCAAATGAAAGGTCTTCAAGAGTAGAGCACTATGGACCTAGCAATATTGACGTAAATTCGACATGGCCACCGCTCAAAAAAGGTGGATAAAAGTTCGTTTCCAAACCTAGCAATATAGGTATCAAATGAAAGGCCTTGAAGAGTAGAGCACTATGAACCTAGGAAAATAGCACAAAATTCAATATGGCTGCTGCTAAAAAAAACTGATAAAAGTTCGTTTCTAAGCCCAGCAATATGGATATTAAATGAAAGGCCTTGATCAGTAGAGCACTATGAACGTAGCAACATTGACGTAAATCCAACATGGCCGCCCCTTAAAAAAAGACGGATAACAGTTGCTTTTCAAACCCAGCAATAGGGGTATTAAATGAAAGTAGGCGCTCAAGGGTACCTAGAGCAGCCATGCTCTAAGTGTGTTCCGCGGAACCCTAGGGCTCCACAATACCCCTATAAGGGTTCCGCAATAATTTAGAAAATTCAAAACACCCTCTCTGGTCGAACTTTTATTATGCTTATTAATAAAGAATACACTTTTAAAAACTATTGTTTTATTTTAGGGTTCCGTCAAGTATTTCGCTTTCCAAAAGGGTTCCATCACCAAAAAAGTTTGAGAACCGCTTCGGGGCCTATTGGATGTTAGATGTTACCTGTGTTTAGTGTCCTTCGAGACCGTGATAATTCAACGATCGTGAACTAACTAACTAACTAAAGTGATGTTAGTCATCACGGCGAGTTTGCTAACCGAACTATGCCAGCAACACTATATCGCACAGTACACGTTACAAAAACGGAAGTCTCAATACATTTTAAGGCTAACCGCATAAATACCTTATTTCGCATTCGTTTTCTGAATGCGGGCATCCGAATGTATCAAATCTATACAAAATACTCACTGACTGCCGCACACGTTCGTTTTTATTACGAACGGAACACGTTCTGTACGTACGTTTAGGTAGAATGGTAGAAATCCCGAATGAGAAGAAACGAACGTCTGCGCTACGTTCACGAAACTCCATGTCTGTATTCCGTGATCGGATATCGAATACGGAAAACGTATTTGTACAGTAACCCCATTCATGCTATACATTAACTCTACGAAAACCGCCAGTATTACGAGCGACATAAGAACGGTTCAAAGGTCAAACAGTATAGCTTGACAAGGAGCTTACTGTACGACCAGTCAAAATTGGCCAAGTTGTCATATCCAAAAAATATATTTTGTTGGTGTTACCAACACCCATTATAAAATCTAAACTTTATTCGTATACAGTTCTAATTTATTAACAATTGTTTATTTTAATTCGAAACATGAATACGATAAAGATTATTCTTGCAACTGTGTAGTTCTTTCTACTGAAGAAGAATTTATTAATATCAATAATGTCTCTAAAACAATAATTATACTTAGTGTTTATAGTAATATGTAATGTATTTAATTCTGTAGACTGTTAGAAAAAGAGTATTACGAACCTAGGAAAATTGTCCTAATTTCGAAATGGCCGATGCTCAAGAAAGGCAGAATAAAGTTGAATCATTATGGAATAAAATGGAGGAAAAAACTAAACACTCTGTTAAGTATTTTGATGGCGAAACGTAGTTCGCGGGCACAGCTAGTATATAATAAAATCGTAGGGGTACAAATGTTTGTCCGGAAAGATCTCCGAAACTACTGGACAGAATTTGATATGGTTTACACCACAATGCTTAAAATTTTCCGGAGGAACATTTAGGCATAATTTCATTTGCTTAAATTCACTTTTTATTTTTATTCAAAAAATACCATATAAAATTTTTGATGACAAGTATGTAGAAAATCAACATGGCGCACGTGAAATTATTTTGAGAAGTCTGTTACATATTGCAAAAAAAAATCTTTTCTGTTATTGGCTGTGCCCATCTGAATTTTGCCAACCAAGAAGTTTAAATTGTATTTTTCTTATGTAGTACCGTGGTGGTAAGGAAAAAGGATCAAGCCATACAACCAATGTATATAGCATTTTTTAAGACAATATCACGTCACAAATATAAAATTTGTAGGTTGGATTAATTTTTGGCCAATTTTCACAAAATCGGTACAATATTTGAAATGTTGAAAAATGAAGATACCCTTTTCAAGGCATTTTGAAAGGTGTTATATTATGTTTTTACATTATGACTAAGGAATCAAACTCTTTCATCCATTTAAAACTATTAAAAGTATTACGCGTAGAGGGAGTACGGGACTCTTGATCCTAATGTAACATTGACGTAAATTCGCCGACATAGCTGATGCTCAAAAAAGGTGGATAAAAGTTCGTTTCCAAACCTAGCAATATAGGTATCAAGTGAAAGGCCTTGAAGCGTAGAACATTATGAACCTAGGAAAATCGCCTAAAATTAACAACATGGCCGCCGCTCAAAAAAGGTGGATACAAGTTCGTTTCCAAACCCAGCAATATGGGTATCAAATGAAAGGCGTTGACGAGTAAAGCACTATGAACCTAGCAACATTGACATAAATTCAACATGGCCGCCGCTCAAAAAAGGTGGATACAAGATCGTTTCCAAACCTAGCAATATGGATATCAAATGAAAGGCCTAGAAGAGTAAAGCATTATGAACTTAGGAAAAATGCCCTAAATTAAACATGGCCGCCGCTCAAAAAAATGGATAAAAGTTCGTTTTCAAACCCAGCAATATGGTTATCAAATGAAAGGCCTTGAAGAGTAAAGCGTTAGGTATCTAGAAAAATTGACCTAAATTCAACATGGCCGCGGCTCCAAAAAAACGGATAAAAGTTCGTTTCCAAACCCAGCAATATGGGTATCAAATCAAAGGCTCTGATGAATAAAGCACTATGAACCTAGCAACATTGACATAAATTCAACATGGCCGCCGCTCAAAAAAAGGTGGATACAAATTCTTTTCCAAACCTAGCAATATGGGTATCAAATGAAAAGCCTTGAAAAGTAGAGCATTAGGTACCTAGAAAAATTGTCCTAAAGGATAAAAGTTCGTAAAAAAAGGATAAAAGTTCGTTTTCATACCCAGCAATATGGGTATCAAATGAAAGGCGTTGACGAGTAAAGCACTATGAACCTAGCAATATTGGCATAAATTCAACATAGCCGCTGCTCGAAAAAGGTGGATAAAAGTTCCTTTCCAAACCTAGCAATATGGGTATCAAATGAAAGGCATCAAAGAGTAGAGCAATATGAACTTAGGAAAATTGGTCTAAATTAAACATGGCCACCGCTCAAAAAAAAGGATAAAAGTTCGTTTTCAAACCCTGCAATATGGGTATCAAATCAAAAGCTTTGATGCATAAAGCACTATGAACCTAGCAACATTGACATAAATTCAACATGGCTGCCGCTCAAAAATGATGGATGAAAGTTCGTTTCCAAACCTAGCAATATGGGTATCAAATGAAAGGCCTTGAAGGGTAAAGCATTAGGTAACTAGAAAAATCGATCTAAATTCAACATGGCCGCCGCTAAAAAAAGGATAAAAGTTCGTTTTCAAACGCAGCAATATGGGTATCAAATGAAAGGCCTTGACGAGTAAAGCACTATGAACTTAGCAAAATTGACATAAATTCAAAATAGCCGCTGCTCAAAAAAGGTGGATAAAAATTCGTTTCCAAACAGCAATATGGGTATCAAATGAAAGGCCTCAAAGAGTAGAGCATTATGAACTTAGGAAAATTGTCCTAAATAAAACATGGCCGCCGCTCAAAAAAAAATGGATAAAAGTTCGTTTCCAAACCTAGCAATATGGGTATCAAATGAAAGGTCTTGAAGAGTAGAGCATTAGGTACCTAGAAAAATCGACCTTAATTCAACATGGCCGCCGCTAAAAAAAGGATACAAGTTCGTTTTCGAACCCAGCAATATGGGTATCAAATGAAAGTAGTCCTTGATAAGTAAAGCACTATGAACCTAGAAACATTGACATAAATTCAACATAGCCGCTGCTCAAAAAAGGTGGATAAAAGTTCGTTTCCAAACCTAGCAATATGGGTATCAAATAAAAGGTCTCAAAGAGTAGCGCATTATGAACTTAGGAAAATTGCCCTAAATTAAACATGGCCGCCGTTCAAAAAATGGATTAAAGATCGTTTTCAAACCCAGCAATATGGGTATTAAATGAAAGGCCCTGAAGAGTACCTAGAGCATTACGAACCTACGATAATTGTCTTAATTTGTTAATTTCCAAATGGCCGCTGCTCTAGAAAGGCAGAATAAAGTTGAATCATTATGGAATAAAATGGAGGAAAAATCTAAACACTGTTTTAAGCATGTTGATGGCGAAACGGAGTTCGCGGGCACAGCTAGTTATAAATATTAATTTTAATCTTATTTAGATTAGTTTATGAATTATTTAAGCTTAATCATCAGACATAAAAACTTTTAGGATCAAAAAAACTTGTCAACTGTATGAAATTAATGTAACGGTTTTTCCAGAATTTCTCACTCAAAATTTTCGCCTCATATTATTTAAAAAAAAACATTAAATATAAAACCCAATAAAACCCAAAAGTTGGGCTGGGGTTTGAACCACGGGCCTCTGGACTATAATTCAACTAAAGCCAGTGTTCAATAAGCTTCATATACAGGGTGGATTTTTGAGATGGGATTTAAAGGGCAGGTACAGTAAGCTCCTTGTCAAGCTATACTGTTTGACCTTTCGATCGTTCTTATGTCGCTCGTAATAGTGGTGGTTTTCGTAGCGCAAATGTAAAGCTTGAATGGGAGCTTACTGTACATTAACCGTTATAGTTACAAGAAAACATTGTTAGGCAACCATCCATAACTTTTAAAGATATTTTGATCTGCATTCACAGATTTTGGAAAAAAGTTACAGTCAACAAAAAAAATGCTGAGATAGCAAAAAAAAAATGTATGCCTATCGATGCTATTTCATATAGCGATCAAAAGACTCTATGGGACCGTTTAAGGTATGAGTACTAGAAACGACAGAAATCGCCAAAAACATTTCCCATACATTTTGTACGGAAAATCCTCGGCTCCTATTTCTTACGGTAATCTCTCTATGAATCCTATTTTTTACTTTTAAGGAAAACTGTTATTTAAATAAAAACAAATTAAATCATTTAAACATTTTTTTTAAACTAACGCAAAAATATCTAATCTATCTGCACTACAATTTTATTTTTGGCCAAACTTTTTATTTTTGGAAGGACTGGCTGAAAAAATGTAAGTAAAATGAAATCATTACTTTCAAATTTCGAATTTATTTCAAATAATTTCACGTCATTCTTGTTTGCGCTGACAAAATTCTAGATTTATCAAAAATTTCTTCTAATTGTCGTCTTAATTGAAGCATATTTTGTAAATAATAGAAACGTGAGAGCTGCATTAGTGTGGTACGCGAATAAGTACCCAACTAGACATGTACCAACAAGCAAGGTAATTAAAAACCTTTTGACGAATCTAGAAGAAAGTGGTTCGAATACATGTTTAAATGATTTAATTTAGTATTTATTTAAATTACAGTTTCCCTTAAAAGTAAGAAATAGGATTCATAGAGATATCACCGTAAGAAATAGGATCCGAGGATTTTCCGTACAAAATGTATAGGAAATTTTGGCGATTTCTGTCGTTTCTAGTACTCATACCTTAAATGGTCCCATAGAGTCTTTTGATCCCTACATGAAATAGGATCGATAGGCACAAACAATTTTTTTTTGCTGTCTCAGCATTTTTTTTGTTGACTGTAACTTTTTTCCAAAATCTGTGAATGCAGATCAGAATATCTTAAAAAGTTATGGATGGTTGTCTAACAATGTTTTCTTGTAACTATAACGGTTAATGTACCTGCCCTTTAAATCCCATCTCAAAAATCCATCCTGTAACTACTATTACTATTATTTTATATTTTATTATTTAGTGACAACGACTATCTTGGTTTTAATTTTTTATCGTGTGCTGTATTTTATAAGTTAAGGCAAGTCAAGCCTTTTCATTATAAAGTTTAACTTGCAAGATTTGAGCCGGAGTATACATAATATAAGTATACATTGCAAATGAAATAAAAAACACAGGGCAAGTTCAATAAAACCATTTAATAAAAACTTTTAATAGATACACAAACATGAGGCGATTCTCACATTGCCCCCCACCACGCTGCGCGTAGCGCGAAAGTGCGTGGTGTATGTAACTAACATTGTCTGTAAGTATATCTATTTGAATTGAAAGCACGCATACATATTGATGGTGCCCAAAGTAGACTCCACCGCGTCGGCGTTTCACCGACTTGTATTGCTGAATTTTATTCACCGACTACCAGCTCTTAGAAAATTGGTATTACTTACCTTGGATCCGATTGGTCTCCGTATGTAGCCGGTGGACTTCCTGAGCTAGCTCGAAGGAAGTCGCGGCTCCTGAAGGGCTGCTTTCTGACCGAACCGGATGGTACACTTGCCTATTAGGCCACCAATACCCGAACTCGTTAACAAACACTAAAGCGTTGATACACTCTCACCGGCACTAAAACTTGGCGGAACCTCGCACCAACAATCACTTGGTGCGCCGCGCAATACTATTTGTTAGATGCTTATATATTTTATTGAAACCCGGTGGTCATCATAACCTAATTCAATGTCATTCCGTATTCGACTCGACTCACATGTTACATGCGGCCGGCCGCCAAAAGGCTCTCACTGCACAGACTATAATGCAGTGTTGCCACTCGCTCTTCCTCGAGCGTAAACACATATGAAAATATTTAATGTAATTATTATCTAAATCTGAATTAAATATTTATCTGAATTTGTTAAAATACGTTTAGTGGTTTTCATTTGTCAACAAAATCAAACTTTCTGCTCATATTTGACCTCTTTCACCGTTTCTTATTTTAGTCCAAATACAAAGTTTTATGTTGTACTTACTGCTTCTAGAATAACGACTTTCCTTGCAAACTTTTAGCAATTTAATATTTTTTGTGTGTGATTGTGGAAAGATAGTACCTAAGTTTTGTAATACCTATGTTATAAGAAACTCGATATTACCATAATCGAACGATACAAATTTAATATTATTATCCAATTCACACAGGTAAAACCGTAGGAACAGCCTTGTTTACGTTGTACGTTACCTATATGAATTCGATGTCAAAAATAATTTACCATGAAACATCAATGAAGATTTTTTTTTATAGAAGGCCAAGCAAATGACTCCCTTCCACCTGGTGGTAAGTGGAAGTAGAGTCCAAATGCGAAGATAGCTAGTGCGGGAGAGGTTAAACGCCGCACTAGCCACCCTCACCTTGCCGACCTGCAAGGTGCTTCTTTACGCCTCTTTAAAAGGACCCGGGATTATAGGAAGGAGGAAACACATGCGCTGGCAGAGAGTTCCATTTCTTAATCGTGCGACATAGAAATGAGATTGCCTAAACAAAAGACATATCAATGATGTCATGCACAAAATGAAAGAGAAAGACTTACATTATAAAAGAAAACACACTATTTTTAGACGTTACATTATATAGTACCCCATTCATAATACACCGTGACCTCTCGGCTTAAAGTTGATTTTTCCCGTATGCATAGATATATTTGACCACTTTTATTGCCTACTCACCGGTGAGCAGTTTGAATGTGTATATAATATTGAGCACATTGTCCACTTACATTTAATGGCAAGTTCAGCAGCTTACAATATTTGAACAATTTGGATGCGTACAATAATTTGGTCACATTAACTGACAATATTAATTTGAATTTTTGTCCATCAGATCTTTTTGACTATTTTGGATGCCAACATACTTGTGATGCTGACTGTACATAATATTACTGTGACATTGTATAGTATATGTATATTGTCAAAATTAAATAATCTAAATTTTACATCAGAATGAATATATTCATTGTTTTATTATTATTATTTTTGTTGAAGGTGGTTGCTTCAATACTTATATCAGTTGCTGTATATGGCCAGGCATCATCTTTTGTTGGCAATTTGCCCATTGTGGGTGGAATTCTCGCCTGTGGGGTGTTTTTAATTCTAATATCATTGTTAGGCTTGGCTGGAGCTGTAAAACACCATCAGGTCATGCTGTTTTTTGTATCCTTTTTCCAATAAAATATGTAACAAGAGATATGAAGATGCATCAGAAAGTAAGAATCAGTGTGCATCACAGTGTCCAATTTTATGTAGGCATATAATGTATTGATTATATTTAAATAAAATAAGGAAAATATTTTGGTTTTATAAAACTTTCTTAAATTTTCCCTTAACTTCACAAACAGTATATGGTGATTTTATTCCTGTTGTTCCTTGTCCAATTTTCTGTGGCATGTGCATGTCTAGCTGTCAATTCTGAGCAGCAGGAACAGCTGGCACAACAGGTTTGTAAAATGTATCATAGACAATTCTCTTATCGAAGATTAGACTGTTCATTATTAAAATCATCGACCGCGCTGCTTAGTTGAGGGCTATGTTTTTAGATTAAAAAAAAAATACATTATTGTTCTCATTTTCAGGGGTGGAATAAAGTCAATGCAGATGTGAAAGAGCAAATCCAAGAGAGATTTTTGTGTTGTGGGTTTCAAGACAGAAACGCCAATGGAACTCTAATGTGCGATGTTGATGTGAGTATTATCAAAGTTAAAAAATAATTCATACTTCATTGAAATCATTGTGATCTCGAGCTTCTTCATGGTGTCGTCAAAAGGTGTCTGCATTATACTTTAGTTACAAATGTCTATCGGCAATTGCCTTTGACTTTGCCTTTTTACAAATATGTGTCCATCTTCCTGTTTTGTTGCATATCTTGTTAATTTGACTCTAAGGTCGCGCGCCCGTGAATACGATGTTGCCGCTTAAGACAGAAACAAACTATTGTGTCGCGTTGTGTTGTGACACGTCAGAAGTGTATTGGTTTCATACATTTAATTTGGCTAGAAACATTATTACAGTGTGTTGTGTTGTGGCGGCATCTTGTGGTGCGAATCGCTCGACTGCTCGCTCGCTCGCTCGATCGCGCCAGAACGGTGGTGGGGGTTCTGGCTCGTCACAACACAACACAGTACGAGGGTAGCCTGAAAAGTTCTGAGCCTAATTAAGTATCACTAATAACTCGTGCTGCACAGCACTAATTGCAAGTACCCTAAGTAGTATAAATACCAAGTTTCATGTCATTAGCATCATTACGCTTTAAGTAATTGAACCGTTAACATCAACATGTCTGAGTCATCCGCTCTTTGCACGAAATTGTACTACAGAGCTGTCATAAAATTCCTCGCAAAGAAGAACAAAACGCCGACGGAAATACTTGAAGAGATGTCTGCAGTTTATGGGGAGTCTGCACCTTCATTTGCCACCGTAAAACATTGGAGCCGAGAATTTAAACACAGCAGGGAGACGCTCGAAGATGATCCCAGGTCGGGACGCCCAAACACAACCGTTACCGAAGAAAACATTGAAAAAGTTAAAAACTTGTTCTCGAAGATCGGCGAATCAAGTTGTGGCAGATAGCTGAACATAATTAGAATTGCTTCTTGCTTCTGAAAACAAATTAGTATAGCCGCAGCCTTGCCACCTTTACTTTTTTGCTGAGCTTGGTGAACGAATGAGAAAAACAAAACCGAATTGTGTGGATTTAAACCTTAGTTTTTTTTATACTTCAAACCTCGTCAAAACATTTCAAATAACGAGACCCAAATTCGACCGACGTTCGCGGCACACGAATGACACGAATGACACGAACGTTCGTGGCGGGATCTATACAAACTCGCTTCTTGCACTGCACCAAATGGCAATGTTCGCTCCGGCTACGAGGTAGGCCGGTTATCCGGTATTCGGTATCCGGCCAAACAGCTATTTGTTAGTTTCATCTCTTTTTTCTCTCGTAACGAATATTAAGCATATTTTCGTGTGATTTTATATCAACATTTTAATAAAATTATTGTCATATTTTATTCATATTATGTTTATGCTCAAAGAGTGCATTTTTATAATGTGGTAGCAATTGGCTGTATGACAGGTTACATAATTCAAGTTATAGATGAATTAAAAAAAAATCAGCGGCGGCCAGAAATGAATTTTTTATACTTACTCTCTTACTTTCGTAGTATCTCTTCTTAGTCTGTTCTTACTTTCCTGGCCTAGGCCGGTAAAGTAATGCATGAGCCAAGAATTACCAACTTCGTGTCTTCTTTTTACTACAATATTGCCTACGGTTCCGATGATGTTTGAGAAATAGTACATTACTACAGAGGCCGGGAAGTTAGGGATTGCCGGACGAGTAATGCTTTCAACAATAATTACGAGTCCGGCAATCCCATTCCCGCCGAGGTATGTATAGTGCTTTTCTCAATAATTGCGAGGAAATAATGAAAGACGTAATACTGGATTTAATTATGAAATTCAGTGTAATAATAATACCATATAAATAAAAACCTTTCATATTAAAATATTGTTTAATGTTGTCTATTTATTCAAATATCTATAATTGCCGTGATCTTCGTATAATTTAGCTTTATGATCTGTAAATAAAACAATAGTGTACCTACTATTGTACCTACTACTAATAATAATAAGATTCCTCTCTCTTGTTCAACGATTGCGTGCTGAACGGGTCCATAATGATCTTATTTTTTTTGTGAACCACCTATTTTACACATTATGGTAAGCAATAAAAATTTTGAATTGAATTGGAAACAAATGAGTATAATATGAATAAAAAATCAAATCAAGCAATAAATTAATTATAGTAGCCCAGCATTTAGTAATACTAATACTTTTTAATTTTCAATTAGTGCAAACGAAACAAAGCCCATACAACCCAATCATATTTTACGCAAAAAATGTAATACTGCAGATTATGACTTTTTTCTCTCGCAACGAAACTTAAACATATTTTCGTGTGATTTTTACCAACATTTTAATAAAATTGTTGTAATATTCATATACAACGTGTCTCATAATAACTGCCCATAAAAATTATAATATTCACTTAACGGAAAAGAATGTGTCAACTTTAATAACTTGTTACATCAATAGAATTTAATTGTCAAATTTATGAAAATTCAGATTTAGAACAGTTTAAGGTTGGCACTTTTGGTAGTTTAAATAAAATTAAATATTATATTTTTATGGGGAGATATGAGACACGTTGTATATGCTCGAAGAGTGCATTTTTTATAATGTGGTGGCAATTGGCTGTATGACAAGTTACACTATTCAAGTTATAGCTAAATTAAAAAGCATTGGAGCAGCGGCCAAAAATGAATTTTCATACTTACTTTCCTGGCCTAGGCCGGTAAAGTAATGCATGAGCCAAGAATTACAAACATTGTTTCTTCTTTTTACTACAATAATGCCTAACTTTCCGAGCTTGTTTGAGAAAAAGCCATTTTTAATAAATGTAAGAAGTGTATTGAAGTAGAGGGAGACTACATAATTTTTTTTTTTTATAAGTTTCTATCAGCATTTTTAATACCTTAGGCTCAAAACTTTTCAGGCGCCCCTCATATAAGTGCTGGCGACGGACGTTGGATTTAATAGAACTTGTGCGTCAACGAAAAGTGTTGAACGAAACCAAGTGCAAAGAGTACAAAGACCAATCTACTATCAGAGCTGCTGCTTGGGCAATGTGTTTCTAGCCATATTAAATGTATGAGACCGATATACGCTTCTGACTGACCTTTTATGACGCGTCACAACACAACACGCACGACACATTAGTTGTTTCTTCCTTAAGAGGTAAAGTCGACAGAGTTAAAAAAATCAAAAAGCGGGGTAGGTAGGTAGTTGAAAAATTTATTTTGGAATAAAACTAACCCATATTTTCTATTAGCGGAATCGAATGTACTCTCGTTTCTGAACAAACTATATTCCTGTTTTACGCAATTTAATTAATACTTTGTATTGTTAAAGTACCTACATAATATTTTTACCACATAATTGCTATACAGGGTCAATTTTAATGCACCTGCAACCTCGCAGGATTAGATAGCTAACATCACAAACAACAACGTTTTACAACTTTTGATAATTCGTTAGATTTTACTTTCATACAAAAATAAATATTAATTTAATATACTTTTAGAATGTTTGTAACTCTACGCGCATCACCAGAATTACTTAGTACAGCGCGCGAGCGTATTGATTTTTGTTCAATTTATTGACTTATCTTAAAACTCGTAAAACAAACGTTATAGTTAATGATGTTAGCTATCTAATCCTGCGAGGTTGCAGGTGCATTAAACTTAACCCTGTATAGGTATGTAGTTTGAAAGGTATGATTCCGATCCTGGCAGCCACGTCACGACTCACGACCAACAAGTTGCGGCTGCCGGGTTGCGAATGTCAGGATTGTTAGAAATTTTAGCTGGGTGAATGTAAATTGAACAGCCAGTGTGTCTGTGTGCCATTTAAGAGGAAATCGCACGAGCCGTTTCTCTACACAAATGTAGGCCCCTGTGTCCTTCCTTAATAATTACAATAGTTGCTCTATTTTTTCCAAAAAAATCGATGGCCGCTATTGGCATGTTTCTATGTTTTACTTTTTTATATTTATGTTAATTATAATGTTGTATTCAAACATCCAACAAACAGAGAACAATGCCCATTTTTCACCTGAGCATGTATAGAAATGAAACAAATCTTATAATGCCCTCAAACTACCCATTACCCTAAACTCATTAAAGTCAACTCATTACCCCAATACTTTTTAAAAATAAAACGACTGAAAAAAAAGATTTTTGCTATTCTTTAAAACTTATACCAACTTCTCGCAGTACAAAATTATGGTTTCTGAACGAACGCACATTAAACCGATTGTATGTAGGAAACTCAAGTCAAATTTCAATGTCTTCAAATTTGCATCATAACATTGATTAAGCGGAGCGGTAGAAAAGCCCTTATAACCCGCGCTTTCATATGTGAGTTGACTGCAGCTATAGATTTATTGATAACTCCATGACTGCAGGAGCTCGTTCAAAGCATCCACGCGAAGTACAACTTTTCGCTCTAACCCCGTTCAATGCCTTCGATCGTGATGCATAAGTGACACAATCGGCCCGTTAAGGACCTTAGGCCTCGTTTACGGAGACGCGGGGCGTCGCGCGTCGCGTGGCGTCTCGCGGCGCGTCCGACGTTTTTTCTGTTTACGGTGGGGCGGCGCGTGAAGCGGCACTCATAATCGCACGCGTAAACACAAACATATGGCAATATACGATGTTGTTCATAGAGATGCGAGACGGGAAGCGTGGCAGCGACGGCCGCGGTGCCCGCCTCGGCACCCGGGGCGCATCCTCAAGCGTGTAGCGAAGCACGCGGCGGGCATCGCTTCATCGAGAATTGTCGCTGCGTGCGCCGCCGCGATAAACGCCGCGTGAGACGCGGCGGTGCCATCCGCGGGCTCGGCCGTAAAAAACGCGCCATTTCAAGCAAAGGCGTCTAAAATCGCTTCTCCGTAAACGCACTCATACAACGCCATATGTTTGAATTCTGTGCGGGCCGCGCCGCGCAATGCCCCGCGTCTCCGTAAACGAGGCCTTAGAGTGCCAAAGCGAGTTACAAACGAACAACCTTCGAATTTGATGGTTGTTAAACGCTCTAACGTTTATTACTGAAATACTCTACGTGATTGGATGATATTGGGGGCCATGATCTATAACGTCATCTGCTAGAAAGAGAAATAAAAATTCATGTGAAAGAGGGAGATAAAAGATTTTGTTGCTGCAATGCGTTCAACACCTCTGAGCGAGTTAAAGAAGTGAAAACAACCTACACTCCGAGAGTCCGAGGCTCTGAACGCGCTCCTGCATAGAGAAATCGAAACAACGCCATTTACTGGGTGATTAGTTACCCAACTTACATAAGCTTACAATAGTTTTTAAAAAAAAATCGCAATATAAAATGGTTAATAATCGAGATAAAAACTATCCTATCTTTTAAGTGTTATCAAATTACATACCGTAAATTAAATTTCATCAAAATCGGTAAAGTAGTTTCTAAGTATATCCCAGACAAACAACGTGACGCGAGATTTTTATATAAATAGAAGAAGATAGATGACAAGTTACTTTTAATCCTTTTTAAATGACTACTATCAACTAATATCGGCCATGTTTTGATTTATTGTCGTGTTTATGTCTCCACCTTGTATGAAACGCCTTGAGCTGCATCAGCTCCTCGATTAGAAATATTATATTTACTTATTATTATTTAAAGTCATCAAAATCAGTATGAATGAGATAACATTGTCACTTGTTTTTGTTGGCCTAAAATCTCAACGTAGGTAATTCAATAAATTTCATCAGTCTTTTTTCTACTCATAAATGTGGTAGAGCTGTAACGCCAAATTAGAAATTCTGTTTCAGGCAATCTGCTGCAGCAACATGAAAGTCACCCATGACTGTTGGTGTGTTCCGTGCATGGAGAAACTTAAAGAGACCATAGATTACGCTTTCAAACTGTGTGGTGGTATTGGTTTATTTTTCAGTTTCACTGAGGTAAGCAATATACAGTGTGTTTCTGCATAAAGTGCACATACGAGGCAGGGGGCAAAAGGGGTAATTTTAGTGATAAGTACAAATTCATTGAAAGCATTTTGAATGCAATAATAAATATGACGCAGGACTGTCAGAAAGATTATGCGATGAATCTAAAACTTTATTGTTGTTTAAAAGGCGTTTGTTATTACAGATGTTTAAATTTGGTACCATCAAAAGATAAAAAATCTCCTTGTTTGTCATTTAGATAACAAAATGGCAAGCACTCTTCAGAAAACGTTTTCAATTAATAAGTGTTTTGACTTCGATTACTTTGATATATGGCTCACGATTAAACTCGGAACAATTCATAGCGATTAAGTAATTCGCGTTAGTCTCTGGTTTCCTTGACAACCATTTAGGATCTGGCTGTGCTGGACGTAGTATAACTATACACTTACTTATATTGTTATGGCGGTAGATTTAGGTAAGAAGATTGTAAGGTATCACCAGAAGAATATTTGTTCCACACTGAATCGATTAGTGTTCAGCTGAGACGGCTATCCAATTGGTAAAATTTGTTATAAGTATTAGTTTCCAAATTAACACAGTTGCGGATTCGGTCTGCAGTTAGTCCGCAATTTTATATTTTATTCAGGGAATTTTGTTGCAAAGGACATTTTGTGTGCTAATTTGATTGCATAATTGAATGTTTATTAAAGATGCCTGTGACGTTCGTCTCCAGAATGCTTTGTGACTAACAGATGGTTGATTACTTTGCAGTTTCTCGGTGTTTGGTTGACAGTAAGATACCGTAACCAAAAGGATCCGCGGGCTAACCCCAGTGCATTTCTTTGAAACATCGGATTTGACGGACTCACGGCACATGTCTCATAAGGTGGATCGGTGTTTCGCGCATGTTCTAGCTCAGAATCTGTACACGAGACCATAGGCTTCATGCTTATTCTTACCAAGTTTTTGTGACCAAACGTGATTTAACTTACCTCGTTACTATGTATGAGTTAAATCCCGCCATTAAATTCTATAAACCCGTTACCTTCGGGGAATTTTGTATAGTGTCGAGATAATTTTAGCTCTTAACACCACTCATAATGGAAATATTACTCAAATAATGACTAAGTACCTATGGTTTTGTGATTTACGACTGGGTTGCACGCATGTTTTCTCTATTTCCACTGCCTCGCTTTTGCACGCAATAATGACACTTAACAATGTTCTTTGCCGCCTGTTGTCGCATTTTCGGTATTCTTATTATTTCTTATTGTCGGATTGTGGAGCCACATGAAAAAATCGGTCGAAGTTCACGCCCTGATTTAGTAACAGAATAATTGGTTTTGTATACGAAATTCTGGATTTCGCAGCACAACATATCAAAGTTACATCACTAATGGCTTCTCAACCCATACATTTATGAATTAAGGAACCACCTAAAATTGTGTGTGTAAATGTACATAAAGCTTGAATGGAAGCTTACTGTAAAAATAAAGATTATGATTATTTTATTATTATTTTTGCGCCTGGTACCCACTTTAGATCTGGCCAGTAGGTACTGCTGTAACTATGTAGTTGGAATACAATACTTTTAGTGTGGCTCCGTAATCTTTACACGAGAGCGTGAATATCCGTGAAAGTATGAGATCAATTATATAAGTTGTTTGGTTACTAAGTACCTATTTTTAAAACGCGAGATTATGTCGGACTCTCCGCGGTTACTGAGGCAGAGTGTCATCCAGAGACCGCGTCCTACAGACTAAAACGTAACGATGCCCCTTTATAAACGGCTTGGGACGAGCAAGCCCATCATCATCGTACGTCATCAGACGTAGAGGATACGCCGGGGAGGGACGTATCCCCTCCGTCATCAGACGAAGAGGATACACCGGGGAGGGACGTGTCCCTTTCGGATACTTCCATAGCCTAGTCAGCGTCTGCTTGCTTGCGGCGAGCCCCTCGCATCTCCCCAAAACGGAGAGGCTGGCAATGCTCCTGGGTATTAGGGGCATCGACGACTGGCGGTGACCTGTGCAATGCAGGACTCGAGCTTCCCGGGCCAGCGTCGCGCTGGTCACCATCAGGAGGAAAATTATGAGCAAACTGTCGCCTCCTTCGCCTCAGTCTCCTCCGACGGCAAGGGTCAGCCAATGGGTCATCTTCTTAGGCGCGTTCTGCCGTCTCCTTCAGTGTGATGACCTCTATGACCTCATGACATCTACACAGAAGGAGTTTGTCGCGTCCCAGGCCTCCTCGCTGTCAATCATTATTGAAATCAACGATAGGAGTGACAGATCTGGGCCATCACATAAAACCAAAGTATTGCGCTGCGAATAAAAGGCAGCACACTCCTCGAGAGTGTACTGTACTG
This sequence comes from Schoenobius gigantellus, assembly GCA_963935595.1. Classification (NCBI taxonomy): domain Eukaryota; kingdom Metazoa; phylum Arthropoda; class Insecta; order Lepidoptera; family Crambidae; genus Schoenobius; species Schoenobius gigantellus. The sequence goes on along the minus strand of OZ012541.1, from coordinate 37,262,634 downwards.
AGTCCTCAGCAGCGCAACAGTGGTGGCACTGGACGGTCGACTCATGTCTAAACCGATGCAGGTAATTCGCAAAACAGCCGTGACCACAAAGGACCTGCACAGGCATTTTACGATTTAGACAGGCGTGCGGCCGGCGCTAATCGGGAGAGGCATTTCTGAATTTCGCGGGTCTCAATTTGGCTCAAATACATTGGCGTAGGTAAGTGTGGGGCTTGGGATTCGGACACACCCCATTGAAAATCAATACTCTATCGAGCCGAACGAAAGCTACCCTTGTTAACATAGTCATATAAAGTTATGACATCATTTAAAATTCGAAATTGTAAAATTAATTTTCCAAATTCCCTTACTTACATTTTTTTGACAGACCGAGCATTTTGTATGGGAGATTTCAAAATTAATTTTACAATTTCGAATTTTAAATGAACACATCGTAATCATAATGACAGTCAATTCTAGCTGTAAACATAAAAGCGTTCGTGATAAATGTTGATTTACGCAAATAGTTTTGCGTAAATCAACATCAATTACTTTGCCCCTGGCATTGCAGATGTCCATGACCGGTGGTTACCACTTACCATCAGGTGGGCCACTTGCTCGTCTGCCACCTTTAGCAATAAAAAAAAAAATAGTGGAATAATTTCAGTGATTTAAAAATCGTTGATTGAAGTTTTACGGACTGTCGTTAGTGGTTAACGTACGTATAACTGTGTGCCTAGTGCGAGGTTTATCGAGCTCTACTCGATCGTACGCATCGAACGCGTTAACGCGAATTTGTATGGAATTAGAGCAGCGCCATCTAGTAGCTGTTATGGAATGAGGCAGCTTCATCTAGTACTGTTTACGACATACGTGACTCTACCATGATAGCTTACAGCAAGGTTAAAACCCTTTTCAAACAGAGACACCGCTCTTGTTGCGTATTTGAGCGATCATAGTTAGAGGGACGAAGCGCGAAAACAAGCATCCGCCGTAACAATGATAACGCGCCACAAATCCGAAACAAGTCGATATTTTCGAAACTCGCCAATGCTCAGCGTGCATTATTTGCTGTACAGCGTAAGACACCTTTACAAAATCACAATTTGTCGATTAAAGGAGGGTGTCCCGTGCTGCGCAGGCTCTTATTACTAGACAGATTTCTTGCTGCATGCCGCTGCACAAGTAGATGGAATGTTGATTTTTTACTTGCTTTTATTCCTACTGCATTATATAACTTGTGTGTGATATATAAATTAGTAGATAATGAACGTTGTCAATATATTGAGGGGACTGCCAAATTGAAGGCGATCACGATGGCTAAAGGAGTTTTCATGCCATTGTATTACGGGCACGATAGTGCCAACTATTCGATAGGAACAGTTCATAACGAATTGTAATTGTATAATTCAAATCTTTCAATTTGACAGTCAATAAAAACTCCGTATACCTACCGTTTTAAGTCATTTGCTACCAGTTTTGTGTTTTAGGCGCAAATGACGCAATTACTTTCAAATGAAATGCGATTATGATAGACTTTGAGTTACCAATAATAGAGCGGCGATAAATATTGATCTTTTGTAAAACCGTGAACGTATTGTAAATAGTTTTTATTAATTTTCAGTTGTTTGCTGTGTGGCTCGCTCGAAGATACCGTAACCAGCCCGACCCTAACTATAAGGAGCCTCATGCTATCTTTCCAATGAAAAATTACTTGTATTAGTATGCTGTTCATAAATTGTGTATAAATTATTGTACTGATATGTACAGGGGTGAACAAAGTTGCAGGTATCACATACAGATTACCTGTATGTCATACCTGCAAATACTATTTTTATTGGGTGTAATAGAATGAATGGATTAATATTTGCTAGTCAAAATTGCTCATGGTAAATAACAACAGGTGTCTTCCATTGAATCATCATTAGTATAAAAGCCCTGTCTTCGAAATACTAACATGTAAACCATTCTGTCGGCGAAACTTACATTGATGTAAGGTTCTGATGGTGAATCTTTCAGAAACGAAACGTCCTGTAGGTGATCAGTCCAAAGCAGAGTAGACTGCCGGAGATAGCTGATACAATCCACGCGCCCAGTGGAAAACAGGCGCGAGCTGGCTCAAAATAATTGGTTCACTCCTGTTCATAATAAAAGTCAAAATTTAGCGTAGTTTTAAACTTGTTAGAATATAATATTAACTATTATTGACGTTTTATAATGGTCGTGTACATAATATGTGTTTGTTTGTATGTCAGATCAACAACTTTTCCCCCTTGTTTTCATTTGGAAAATATGTGTTTGTTTGTATGTTAAATCAATTTTTTTTCCACTTGTTTTCATTTGGAAAATACGGCTCACATATCGTATACAAAGGTTTATTATAATAAGGAAATGTTCCTCTTCGACAGTCAGACAGGGGAAGTGATTCTGAGATTTTTAGTAAAGTAATTATTTTAGATAGGTATTAAGTATTCCTTGGTTTTTTGTAACTTACTATCCCAGTCAGTGATAATGTAAAAATTGTATTTTAAATAACGTGTTTCAGTTGAATGTGGATTTGATCTTATAATAAATATAAACATTATAACCTATATTCAGATATTATATAATATACTAGCTGAACCGGCGTACTTTGTATCGCCATGTTTTTTAACAAAATTTCTGAAATTTATGTTTAAATTATTGTAATTTTTATATTACACAAACCTTGTCCTAACAATAACGAATACATAAAACCAAGAATCATCCAATTTGGTGCAGTCGTTCGAAAGTTATGAGCGTACATACATTTCGAAGATCCATTTTTATTTATATAGAAGATTATAACCTTTTAATTAGGGTGCGTTTACAAAAATGAGGAGCGGAGAAACGATGTCCAAAAATTGCCTCACGATACCGAGAAGGTATTGAACTGTAATCTGTCTCCGATAACATAACTTACTGGATCAGAAGACCTATTCCGAAATGCTACCGTCATTTTTTATTAGTTTGTCACAAATTATTTATTTTTATCCATGTCCTACCACGAGTCCTATCTATATTTTGATCCTATCTAAGTATATTAAGTGAGTAATGTTATTACAGCGAGAGACAGTAGTCAGACTTTGGTACAGACAATAGATATATAGAGTCGACCACAGAAATTGTAGTCCAATCTAAAAACAATGGTGGTCCTTTTGTACTGAATTTTTAATTTTGCTACTTTCAGAGCAAGACTACTATCATATGCCACTCATAGCTTCAGCCGTGGATGTCCACTGTGTAACGAAGGCCTGCTGAAAATATTTTCCCCGATCTTGAGACAATGACGATTATTGCTTAATTTTATCAATCGTAATTTAGCGTCCACATACTGCTGACCCATCAAGTTACTCTCCTTTGTCTAAGTGTAGTTCTCCCAAAGACGGCATATTCCCAAGTGTTAACGCACCTTAATGGTAATTTCGACTCCTTTTCTTTAATATTGAACTTTCCCAAAAATTAGGTGTTAAGAAACAATGCCAAATGATTTTCATCTTGATACTCGTCACAATAGAAGATCTCCATTGTATAGTAAAGAAAATACCATGTTTGCTCAAATACCATGTTTGCTCATTTGAATAGTAAACTTTTGTGCTTGCTGACAAAGAATAGATTTTTAACTAATTATAAATACAAAAGCCTCTTATCAGATTTTTTAAATGTCTTTCCAATTTGCATGTATTTTCATTCATTTTTGTAATTTAAAGGAAAGAACAACATACACATACCTAATTGTTACCATTTTCTCGAATTCATTTTTTTGATAGTCAGCAATATGTAGTTTGAAAAGAAGGGATTTATATCTGGAATGTAATCATTATTTCAAGACCAAGCACTTATAACTTTATATGTATTGCTTGTAAAAACACTATTTATAAGTATGTATGGTGTTTAATGTGTATAAAAATATACACGACCAGAGTTAAAACTTCTAGTTTAGAAATCAAACACAACATTATCTTACTCGTTCTGAGATATCTGTTTCTTAATTATTTCAAAAAATGTAAGTAATATTAACTGTAGGTAAAACGTACTCCGTACTAAGCGTAACTTATCAATAATTTATATGAATTTTTTTTTCTAGGTAATATCAATTTCCCGTTCTTGCCAACCATTGTAAGATTACATAGATTAGCAACAGGAATCGTTATGTGCGAACAGAACTATGATAACACTATGGTCCCGGTAAACGTGAGCAAACCAAGCAGTTACATGCCTTCGAGAAATAAAAGCTTTTAAAAAGAAACTTTTTTAAATACAAGCTTTTATATTATCATAATATTGCATAGTCACGCGATATACATATACATGTAACATTTTAGCTCAATCGGAGACCGGGAAGTGGGTCAAATTTAACTTGCAAGATTTCATTACAGACACCGGACAGGTGAAAGTAAATAAAAGCTTGTAAAATGAGTAGCCCTTGGTAACTTATGTCTTTTTATTGTTGCTAATTGACAAACTGTACTATATCTGTTACTTCGTATTGATTTACGAGCGCATCGACGCGCTTGCAAAGAGCCGCTTGTGAGCATTTTCTAAAAACCACTGTATCCAGCAACCTCAGGACAGGGTGGCGATTCGCGACAGCGCAAGTGCTCAAAAATGGCACGCGTTGACTGAATCACCTTAATTCATAACGTGCCTCGGCTATGTCGATCTTGCTCGGCATGAGGCCGCTTAAATTGGCGGTTTTTGGTGTCCATATTTTCAATATCAATTAATAAATTCATGCCGCCGAATATATTATAGTGTTTACTAGTCAATAGAATTATTAAGTGTTAGTCAGTCATCGCCTTTTCACAAGTCTACATCCAGTGTTCTTCAGTGTTGATCCGAAAGACTAATAAATCGTCGAGGTGGTAGTGCCAACAAATCCAACATCTGACGAATGAGGAACACTTGTAGTTCTTAAGTTATTAATCAAGATTGCACGAGCAGCATAGTAGACACAAGAGTTACGTCTGCGCTGGATCTGGTCAATGTTGCAAATGAAATCGGATTCTTTATTTCTACCGACTTACTCACAACTGTTGAAAAACAAACGAATCACGGAATCTCTAAACTTGTCACTTTATTGCGGTGCATCAAAGCGAGATGGGACGTGACTTTAAAAATCGAATCCGCGATCCGAGAGTTGTGAATAGGGAAACTGGAGCAGCTTGTAATGCGAGTTTGAGGCTTCGTCTGTGCGAAAAGAAAGCCGTCGTAGCTAAAATGTGAGTGAACCAAAAGACAAACGTATGTACCTAATGCCTTTGACTCAATAATCTTCTGTTCTATAATGTAGTGAATCTTAAATTCAAAGGAATGATCAAAAGGATCAAAGTGGCATATTTCCAATATTCTGTTGCCTGCTCTAAACCCATACTTATTTAAGCAGCAGCGTCCTTCCCACGACAGATCTCTTTACGGACAGACTAGTCGTCATATTGCCAAGGTAATGTGTGTTTTATTAAGCTTTAATTTACATTACTTTTAGTGAATCCAGTTTTGTAATAATGATGTTAATGGTGGCGAGATTATAGTCGCTGCTGCAATAGGGAGTTGTAAAAATACTTAGGGATCTATATTTATTCTCATATGTGTCTGTCTATGCTTAAGCGAGCGTTTATTATGAGAGAAGTGGCGCGTCGTTGAAAAAAAATTGTTCTTAAAATAAATTTGAACCTGAACGTACGTATCTACAACCAATCCCTTTAAAAGATCACATCGTTCAAAGCTTTGTAAATGATAGCACTACATTCGAGTATAAACGCTCTATTTCATGCATTTTATTTGTTTTTTTTGTGGGTATTGATTGAGCTAATACACTGATGTCTTAGTGCGCACTTGCCGCAATGCGCTATTGCTCACTAAAAAAAATATAATGATGTAGTTGCCTAAAATGATGTATTTTCGACTGTGTATCTATGAATTGTTAAGGCGGCATGTGACCATTCTTTAAAATGAACTTTCTGGTTTTTATTAAATCACTTGTATTACCTTAAGATTTCCTAGTAAGTAGTCAAACTGAAATATTCTATACTGATCAAACGGACAATTAAATAACCAGACCTTGCTTAGACTATGTAGTTAATGTGTTCATTAATTAAAGGTGGTAGTGTATTTTAAGTAGTGGTCACACACTAGCCGATCTTTATGAACGTACTGATTATGGCAAACTTACAAGTACCTATATAAATAAAGTGTATAAGCATTACAAAACTAAGTATTATTTAATGGTAAACAGATCCGACCGATCAGTTTGAAGATCCCTGGGGGAGGCCTATGTCCAACAGTGGGCGTTTCTTGGCTGAAATAATGTTGATGATGAAACAGCGAAACCTTCGACTTTCGAAAGTTTTGTAAAATTACTCGTGGCACAAGGTATTTTTGAAAAATTTCAAACGCTGTCGATGAAAGTCTCAGGATTATTTATCTAAGATGAAAATCATTATGTCTATCCGTACCGCGTATCTAAAAGTGTGAAATGGGACCCTTGGAGTACCTAGTAGCTACTATCATAGATGATTAATTATCCTACCACCATTTTCAGTTTGTTGCCATTGATATTAATTAAAAGCATTGTTTTGTTTGTCTCATCCAGTGGCGACTTCCCGCGACATTTCTCAAATTGTCATTCCAGCATGAGATGGGTTCACAAACTACGTCTCGGTTCGTGCTCAAGCATTATTTATTCTGTGCCCAAGCATTAACACCAGGTGAAGGTAGGTCTTTAATAGGCTAGATGACTAAAAAATTTTTTTTGATTTCATAGAAGGTCATTCATATAATAAAGAGAAAGAAAAAATCGGTTTTCGAAAAACAACCAAAATATAAGGTATTAAACATTTTTCTCCATCTCTTTCTAGAAAAACGGCAATTTACAAGGAGTTTATATGGCCGTACTCAACTATGACGTCACGGTTGATTTCGGATCTCTCAGTCTAATCGCCTTCAAATTAACAACTTAAAATGCTTGTATCTAATGTATTTCTTAGCCGATTTTAATTCTAATTTCACAAGACTGCATCTTTTTCCACGGTATTTTAATATTTAATGACGAGACGTAAAAATTCAGTCAGTCATCATCCCAGTTATATAAATCAAAGATACCTACTTATCTATAAATCAAAGAGGTAGGGATGTTCTCTCAGATATTGACGACTCTCTACCCCTTGATTTTGGGACAAAATAAAGAGAAAATAGGTCTAAAGGCCTGCGCAGACGAGGGACTTGTCCGCAGAGGACACCCTTACAGCTGTATTGAATAAGGGTAATTTTTTCGATCGTTAGTAATAGCAAAGTATCTCAGAAAGCAATGCAAGTCTACCTACACACTTGAAGCAAGTTAGAATCAAACTTTCAGTTTCCCATCAACAAGCTTGCATGATGTTTGTTTATTCAATGTTGCTTTGCAATGTAACATACAATATTGCCCTAACAAACTTGATGCTTTTTAATAAAAAAACGACATCGACATAATTATAGATAACATCTCGCGTTTGGTAGGCTTACGGGTTAAATTTAAAACTTCGGTAGGAACACGTTTAAATGAAACATCAAAAGCAAACGTGTGGATACCACAATAAACCTAAGGTACGTTCGGGTTGATTTTCTAAATCAAACCTTATGGCCTTTTCACTTACGACCTGTTTTGGAATGTGTTTTAAAACGTTGGAGGAATTACTCGTCTAATTTCGCATTTCAAAACCTCCCTGGTTATAAATGAACGATACATCGCCGTATCATGTTTATGGCGGTGACGTCATCACCCAAACTATCAATATAGGCATCCATGTACTGATTCCTTTTATGGCATTAACCCTTAGAGCATTAACCGCACCAGGAAAGGCATTTTCGAAACGTTCGTTATTTTTACTCTGGCAAATGTATTGTGCTATAAATGGAGAACAATTGGCGCCGAAAATAAGTGACGTCTGACGTCATTACATATTTTTGCACACTTGTGTCTTTTGAATTTCGCCAAAGAAACCTAAAGGCGTGACAGTCCTCATCCCTAATTTTAATTCGCAAAAACATATCTTTAATGTCCCCAATAATACCTACAGGTTGCTCCCTAAACCTAAACATTATACCTAACAATGACTGTAATAAATCTGGGCCCTGTAGTAAAAAATCATTTAACGAATATCCACTAGACTTTGCAGCGGCATCGTAAACCAATCTTAATTTTTGCTTGTTTGGGTTGTCAACCCCAAAATGTGGCAAATACCACGTATGAGCGTAATTATTTAAAAATAAATGTTCGATTCTGTCACGGTAACGAACGGCGTATCCTTCGGGACCTGTTATTTTTCCCGATTTCACCTTCTCCCTCCCGATCCCCGTCCTAAGCGTTCCTGTGTTATACCAAAACCACTTAATATCCCTAAATATCACTCAAAGTTCTTCCACAAATCCTTTACAGTGCATGCTGCTCAACTGTGGAATGCTCTGCCGGTTGATATCCGTAAAAACACTTGCATAGTGTCGTTTAAGAAGCAGCTAAAAGCTCATCTGCTCTCGAATTTGTCATAGTGATATATATATACCTGTGTGTGTGAGTGTTTGTGTATGTTACTTATAATAGTAGTAAGGTAAATTTATAAATGTACACCTCGTCCCGCAACTATTTAATTTTCACTTCCGCTAGGGTTGGCTGGAAGAGATCTCTTCAAGAGATAAGCTCGCCCTTGTACATGTTTGTTGTATAATATGTTTCTATTTGAAAAATGTGTGTACAATAAAGAATATATGTATTTTACGTTCGACTGAAATTAAACGTTTGTACGCTGTAGGATAAGAATCAGGCATTTCGAAAACGTCATACTTCCAGGGTAACCCCACGCTCCAAGTACCGTTATTTAATTGGGAAGTTTTATTTAAAATATCAACAGCGCGCAACTCATCAGGGTTACGGCGCGGCTTACTACAAATACCTATTGACTCTAAAGAAAAGTGCTGAGAAACAATTTTATTTAGTTGTGTATCGCTATCTAAACTACACTCAGAAACAATGGGGTGCTAGATAAAGGCGACAGCGTGACAGTTTGGATGTTATTTAAATTCAAAACAGCATCCGTGTGACCTCCATCATACTTATTTGAATAAAAATCGGTAATGTATCGACCACACACTGCTGTTCACAAATACTAATACATTCCATTGGGGCCATTAAATGATAGTTATCTTGGCCTATTAAAATTTTTGGTTTTATATTGCAATTACACAAACCTAGATATTTCTAATACTAATTTATATTTAGAATATAAATTAGTTTTAGAAATATTTTGAACAGGTAAATCTAACTGCGACATTTTACGAGCACTTAATTTATAAATATCACCATTACTGTTCAGTACATCAAAAGATACAATTTCAGATTCACATACCAGTTCGTTGTCCCATGCACTGCGCGCGCGCATGGTAATAAGCTTACCGCGCAAGCCCAGCTGATCGGCAATGTCAGACGCGACCAAGATTACGGTCGCCCCGTCGTCTAGCAATGCGTGCGTGTGTACACTCGCACCGACAGGGGCGCGCACTGTCAGTGGCACAATCTTCAGGAGCACCGACGGGCACGGAGATTCCATCATATGGTTAACGTTCTCGCCAGCAGCGCGGTCTTCTGTGTCGTCTCCTTTAGGTGTTGGTTTGGGCCAGTGTAAAAGACGGTGATGCGGCTGCTCACAGCCCTCGATATCACAGTTAGCGGCAGCGCAGTCAGACGGCTCATTGTGTCGTTTTCCGAGACACTTGTAGCACAATTTGTTTATGCGTACATACCGCCACCGGTCTTGCGCATAGCGCGTTGGAATCTTGTGCACTTTTCTAATGCATGTAATGCTCGACGACAAAAACTACACTTGGCCGAAGACACAGTCGTTGTTGTAGTATTGGTGTGATCGTTTTCACCACTACACAATAGTACTGTCTGATTCTGTTTGTTGTGATTATTAATCATTTTGGTTCTGTACATAGCTCACTCCAGACGAGGCTATTTTTATTGCTTCTTCATGCAAAAAATTAGACAGCATTTCTAGTTTGGGTAAGTTTCTGTTACCTTGATAATTGTGTAGGTAATCTGACCATTTGGTGATCAGAGCGGTAGGTAATTTTGATATCACAATAGATACCTGCTCTGGGCTGCGTAAATAATCATCTTCGTTTATACAGCAGATAGCTGCCACACAATTTTTAATTTTTATAGCGAAGTTACTACACTATCTCTCCGTGATAACTATGTGGTAGTGGTTGCATCTTCTTGAATTATGATGATATTTTGCGCATTATGTTCTCAGGTCTGCCAAATCTAAGCTCAAGAGTGCTCATAATTTCTTGAGGCGAGGAAGCGGTAATTAGCAGTGAGGAAGTCGCTTCTTTGGCATCACCACGGAGGCACTTCCGTAGCCGCCACAGGTTTTCTGTGTCGGAATAATTACACAGCCGCGTTCACTCCTTAAATGCTTCTTTAAATTGCAACCATTCCATTGGATCCCCAAAGATTAATGGTAAGTCTTTAGATGTGGCTAACCTTGTCAGCAGCTGCTGATCAGCATTCTGCGGTCTTGATGACGCGACGTTGAGCGCCTCGCGTAGGGCATCTGCTAGCCTTGCTACGTCACTATTTTCTCTTGGTGGATAGATAGAAGCAGCTGGCTCCGGGTCCCCATACTCTTCATGCTTACTCACAGGGTTAGCATTGCAGTTGGAGGCATGCGACGTCTCTAACCAGTGTCTGACCTTGGCGTTGGAGGACCGCGAAGAAACTGACGACTGGCGGGATCCTTGTAGGTCAGCTATATCAGCAGCTAATTTCTTTTCTAGCAGCTCCTTTTCAATGCGTATTTTAATCTGTGCAGCTGCGGCTTCAGCTTGTGCTGCTTGCGCTTTGGCTTCTGCTTGAGCAGCTTCCAGCTCCAGTTGAGCTTTAGCTTGTGCTGCTTCATACTCCAGGCGTTTCCTTCGTGCAAGTGAAGATGAAGAAGTTTTTAATGATTCATCTTTCTTGCTCACTTTCACCTTGGTAAAGGTTTCTTGGTGAACATCCGTTTCACTTTTCACCTCTCTTTGTGCGGACGCTTGAAGTCGTCTCGTTGCGCTACGTGTCGAAACACACGGCGTGCGGGACAATGCAAACGCCATTCCTGTTTACAGGTTTCGTTCCTCTTGATGATCCTGCTCGAAGTGACCACTTTATTGCTTTATTGCTCGGGAGCTAACGTGCAGTTGCAACTGGAGCGTACTTGGTACTGATTAATTATTTTTCTACCGACAATAGGCTAGATGACAAAAATTTTCACTTTTGAACTTGCAATTTTTACCTTCGAGTAGTACGAGGTTGGTGTATTATGTCAGCCGAAAATGTATTATACTTCATTTTTCTTGGACTATTCGGGGACCATTCGTCCTCAGATGTAGCGTAATTATTATTATCAAAAATTTCTGCGGTATTATTAATTTCACCACAATCAAAAAGACCGCTTTCTTGCATTAATCTATTTTGAAACGACAAAAGAAATATTATTTTGAGTAACTAACCTAAATAATAGAGTCTAACTTAAATGACGTAGTTTTTGGATAAAATCTTTTACTCACCTGATTAGTTTGTCGTCAGGATCCATATTGATAAAGAATATGAATTTTATTATGAATATCGACTACGCTTTAGCTCCAAAACCACAACGAAAATAAAGCTACTTGAAGAAAAAACCGTTATGAAAAAAAATTGTAATGACTACTAGGATCTGGGTTGCCATTAGGACTTAAAGCAAAATATCAGGAGACTTAGTGATTTCTCACACGAAAGTATCTAGACTTAGCGATTTCTTGAACTTAGGGTTTTTATGAACTAGGTATATTGTATTTATAAAAATATTTTTCGATATCTAAACACCACACTTAGATATTTCTTTGAAGAACTTCAAAAATTTAATATACCATTCGAAAGTAAATGAAAAAACAAAACAGATAGTGTTGCCAACTTGAAAAATGAAAAAGTGGACTTAGTGATTTCATGTATTGGACCATCCATGTGTAAACAATTACATAAAGTATTTATCAAATCTAATAAGAAACCTTTTTTTTGAATCCTATGTGATGAACTAAGCTTCATAATGATGTACCTATAAAACCATTGCGTCGCGGATCTTAACTAATCGAAAGCAACCGCCGAAATGAACGAACAACGCTAGTTGACCACGCAGGGGCGCGTTCCAAGCCTACAACTTTTTACTGTAAGGCCGTTCCGTACCTTTCGGCACTCAGAAGAATAACTAAAGCATAGAAACCTAGCAAAAATTGCTACTGAACTTAATATATTTGACTCACTTTGACATTAGGCGCTGCTAATAGAAGTTAGACAGAGACACGTATATGCAAGATGTTTCGAAATTTTGTAGGTCGTCACTAATTCTCGCTTGTCAGTTCTTCTCCCAGTGATGTCGTGCTCATCACTCACCTAGTTTCAACGTCGATATTTATATTATGTAGGTATTTAATAGATCCCTAATACTAAAATGTCTTTATTACGAGAAATATAACATAAGTAAAGTAATTAAGGGTACATTTTCTTATGTAACTTATCCAGCTAATAGCTGCTGTGTCTCTTTGGTATGGTCAGGCTGGCCGTTCATGAGACTAAAAGCGGGAAGTGCGAGTCGGACTCGCCCACCGAGGGTCCCGTATAAAATTGTAGGTTATACTTTAAATAGAGACTAAATTTTTTATGATTTAATTATAAATGTGGAGTTTGAGATTTTCCTTGACTTGTAGTGTAAGACTATATAACTTCACAAATTTCATAGTTCTAGCTAGATCAACGAAAAGTACCCTATACATTTTGATGCCCGTGAGAATGTCGAAATATACGTTTTTGGCGACATAAACGGCCGTAACTTTTTTTGTTAACTTAGAAGTTTGATTTTTTCACATCTTCAAGGGACTAGAACTTGTTAGTGTAGAACTGAGTAATTATATGGTTTTAATTTCAACTCGATACCTTCACGCGTTTCCAAGATAGTCTTGACAGACAAACGGACAATAAAGTGATCCTATAATGGTTCAGTGTTTCTTTTGAGGTACGGAACCCTAAAATTTGGACTATTAATTGACGGGTATTTCCCGTTATCTAAAATGTTGGAATTTTTCTATTGCAGAGATTCACAAATTCTATAGGAAGGAAATCGAAGACACACTGCTTTTATTTCATCGCTTAGATTTAATTCATTTTTTATCGCATCGCTTAGAGGTACTTGAGGTTAATCTCATATTTAATTTACTTACCCGAAAATTTAACCCTCATGGATTTTGAACCTTGGATAAATTCGTGAATGCTAAAACTACTATTTGTACATATGCTTGGAAATTAAACTAAAAACATTAACATTTGACCATACTTTATTGTTAAGACATTTTTCGATAGATTTATTACGCTTGATGTGCGGCCGGGCTTAGTTAGAATGTAAATTTTCCGAAGGCGGCGTTTTGATATTTTACCTTTTTGACTCTTTCTGTTCTTTTCTTGATCTAATATTTGAATTCTTAGAAAAAAATCATCTGAACTGGTTGTTCTTGGCATCCGTGTCAAGGATTCCTTAAAGAAATAGTTAAGAAATTAAATACGTTTTTATTTTCATAAATAATATTTTAGTTTAAAGATTTCCTTTCATTAAATAACTTGACTTACGTCATGACGTCTCCATTTCATAGTTTTACTACTAAGTACATACAAAATTAATCTGATGGAAAATATCTGGAGCAAATTTGACTATGCTTTCTTGGACTCCAATTTCGTCTGACAATACACTTTATCCATATTTTTTTATACATTGTCTTTGAAATCTGTAAAATAAAAATATCGACAAAATTTTACAACACTACGCATGATCAAGAAAACCTCAAAGTAATTTTCTAAAAATCGCTAAAACATAAAAGTGAAGTTAATATTATGTATTGTTTTTCTACAAAATGATTCAGCGATATTTCATATGTATATAAGTGTACTTATTAGCTCACATTCAAGTAACAATATGAGAAAACATGCCAATTTAAGAAGGTCAATAAATTTTGATTGTTTTCCTTTCGCGACGAATGAGACTTGCAGCCCCAAACTACACAAGACATTGTGTTACGGAGTGCACAAACACACACTATTTGTAAATACCTAAAGAATTCTTGCTTTCTAATCACTTAAATATTAATAAAATATCATCAAAATATTACTAGCCACGGGACGCACAAACAAATATTATACGAACAATTCAAATAGTTCAAACTCGGATGGTCTATCTTCGATACAAGGTACTATAGAATTTAGCCGTGTTATATATTTTTAACCAATTTTAATATTTTTAACCAAAATGACAATTCAATCAATTCATATACTGACCACCTTGTGATATTATGCCAAAAGACAAATATTACTCATCTCTTACATTTACACAGTTTTGTGCCGTATGTTAGAAAGAGACAAATAGCACACAATTAATTCTTGTTTTAATCTTCCTTCTATGCTGTAGTGATTGTTCTGAGCTACAACGGAATGAGTGAGCTCACTCTTTTCAACGTTGACACATTTTCGAGAGCCTTATACAGGGTTTGTTGAAAAAAAATGTGACGGAGACTCAAAAGCAATGCAGACTGCATAATCGTAATACCGACTGGTCTATTTTCCGTAGCCTTGTATCCACCAGCTTGAATAGAAAACTACCTCTTAAAACAGAGGAGGATATCGAGGTGGCTGTTGAACACTTCAACAAATGTGTCCAGTCAGCAGCATGGGAAGCGAATATTTAACAGATTTCCTTCGGAGATAATTACTCGAAACAGTTGGGTTAAAGCTACTGGTCGATTGAATTGGCAGCCAACCAAGCATACCCGAATGTGTTCTAAGCATTTTGAACAACAGTGGATTCAGAAAAACAAAAAAGGCACTTTTCTTGGGAGTGGTGCTATTCCTAACTTTTTCTACAGGTCAGTAACTTATACATATTATATCTACAAAGTAAATCCCTATCAAGCCGAAACCTATATTTATTTTTCACAGACCCAACTATTTGTATAAGGGATTTCAAAATTAATTTTACAGTTTTGTATTAATGACACCAAAATTTTTATAAGAGTATGTTAACATGGGTAGGTACCAAATTCTTTTCTACTATTTTGAAATGGCCAAAATATTGTTAATGGTTTGATTTTGGACATTTCCTATTTATATAACAAGTCTGACCATTAGTACAGATACAGTTTAAAAATTACTTAATTATTATTTTGTAATGTTGTAAAATTAGCACCTGACTTTATTTTTAACCTGTATACATATTGTTTCAGGACGCATCGGTGTTGGATTTCGGTTCAAATTTGAATACGCCCCGAAAGAGAAAAATGCGGCTTCAAATGCTGCGTTTGAAACAATCAGCGAGGTCATCAAGTAAAAAACTACGGGCAGTGCGTGAATCGCTTAGACGATTGGGAAAAAAAGTAGCCAAACTTGAAAATGTGTTAAGTGATTTGAAGTGTAAGTTAATGATGCAAAATGAGCGGTTGGACATTTTAGATACTGTAGGAGAAACCAATAGAGATTTTCTGAAAATGTTATTAAGTACATACATAAAATGCAGCGAGAAATAAAATGTCACAAATGTGTGGAATCACTGATTGCCTCTGAACCATATATAATAGTCTGCAGTCAAAGAGGTAGTTACCACGTGCGAAGTTGCTGAAAAAACATATCGTAGAAATAAACCTTTTGGAAATAAAATTACTATGCATTCCCTTTTGCACCAATGCATAGAAAAATTGTTAAATCAATTTTTTTACTGAAGAGTTTACGCATAATCACTACCCGCTTTTGATGAAATGTATTTGTAAGAAATATTTAAATACGCGAATTCATTGCTAATACGCTTTATTCGATGACAATAACGGAGTTATTGAAATCTAATTTTAGAAAATGTTTATTTAAAAGTTAGTATTTATACATTTTCTAAATCTTCACAAATATTTAGTAAATGTATAAATATTGGATTTTAAATAAATTGCAGAGATAAAGAAAAAACAATGATATTGCCCGCTGTATTCTTAATCGAGCGTCGATCTTCGCAAGGTACCTAGCTGGCAAAAGCTGGAAGTGAGTGGCCGCGGATCGTACTCAGTGGCGAGCACTTGGAGAGGCCTATGTCCAGCAGTGGACGCGTGTGGGCTGATGATGATGATTCCTAATATTTTTTCTTATATTTGTTATAAAGATTGCGCTTGTTGCTCTTTGTGTGGAAGTTATCCGTGGTGATCAATATAAACGATAGGAATAAAAGTGGAACTGAATGAATATTATATTTACACAATGAAATAGAATCATAACAATAAACCATTAAAATTGATATTTGTTTTCTATCGAATTAATTTTTTGACAAGTTAAATTCAATAAAACCTGACAGCATTGTAACAGCACTCGCTGTCAGAGACAATTAGTCAAAAAACAATTTAAAAAGAAGACTGGCCGTCTTCACATTTGTAAAGATGTTTACATAATAGCTTAAATAATTAAGTAAAATGTTTTAAAACTAAATATACTCGAGTAAATCCGAAAAGTGTAGTTTTATTTAAAAGTGTAAATAACTTTAGACTGCGAAGGTTGAATGAAGAACACAATAAAAAAATTCGCAACTTCCTCCCACTTTTATTTTTTGAGACATATTGTTGAGCGAAGGGCGCTCATTAAAATGTCTCAATAAAAATACGTAGATCAACCAACCTTTTTACCGCTATAAACATAAAGTAGGGTAAAACTTAAAGCAACAATGGTATACCCATCTACTTTAGGCAGGTATGACGTCATCTATGTCTGTCCCTTGCGGGTATACGGTCACGTCCTAGGACCAAGCATCATACTGGACGGAGTCTTTAGATTTTTGGCGTGGCCATTTTTTGCTAGTGTGCGTTTCTAGATTTGTATTAGTGTGCGTGACTAGGGATGTAAATAGTGTTTCGTTGTAATTGTTTAATATCGATAGGAAAGTATTTTGTCCATAATTTATGTCAATGTCGCCTATAAATATATGTTATGTGAAAGTATACTAACATAAATAAAACACATTTCAATTGAAAAAAAACGAATGTTATTATTAAAACAACATGTTGTTACGGAAGAGGGTTCAGAGATTGGCAGAAAACTACCAGTGTTCGTCGAAAGTGGAGTTTATTCGTTACTGATATTCTTTATAGATTCGCAGATCCGCTTCTTGCTGGTAGTAACGACGCCGCAGTCGCTGTTGTGCTAACTCTGATGCTACTCTTCACTTTCACTTTTTTCTTTCTTCTGATTTGGTCCCGTCTCTACTGTGCTGTGTCGTACTCAAATTAAACTGCCCGCCGACTCTTGGATGCCTTCTTATATACCCCAATGTTTTCAGACAAATGCCCAAAATAATTTAGACAACTATTTGTTTCTAGATTATTCTTTTAATAACATTTATTTAGATATTAAGAACATTTATTTATTTGTTTTATCAAAAGCCAAAATCAATTTAGTCCATTATTTTGTTCTCGATTCTTTCATTCACGACATTTATTAAATCATTTTATTAACATTACTTTCAAGGAAATTTTTCTCTCTTTAACTCTTTGTTCCTAGGATGTTTAACAAGAATATATTTTAATAGGATCTTTAGCAAGGAAAAATGTTTTTTTAAATGGGGGGGTTTCAACCACGGACTTCCACCACTATGGGGCCACCACACCGCCGGCTGCACTGCGGTGCTTTTATCTTCTTTGGTACCTGAAACATTTATATTCAGAATATTAAAATTCCCATACCTGTCAGAAATACAATAACTTCATAATTATGTAAGATCTTTTTCTAAGATCTACCGATAGTAGTGTAATGGTCACAAATTTTACCGATTGATAGTATGCTGGATATCCCTCAAAAATGGTCGGGACTGCATCACTTTTAAGTTTTTTTATTAACCCGTCAACAAAACAACATTTTTCGAAATGTTTGGAGCAAAGCCTGTTATACTTTGTAGGCTCCCAGTTATCACGTCTAATAGCCGTTATCCATTGACGCCTAATTTCCGGGTATTTTGGAAACCTAAAAAATTAACGATATCGATAAAACTGTATTGTATAATAGACAACCCTAAAGTTATGGCCAAAACAAAGCCTTTTAATTACATTGATTTTAAGATTAAAATATGGTTATTATCAATATTAGGTGCGATTTAAAGGACTTAGATTTAGTGAAATTAAATGTTTTACTGTTTTTCTTATAGTAAATCTCATCGTAAAGCATAAAATATTGTTGTCAAAAACTTACGTATGAAATGATAAATCCGGGTCTTTCACTCCACCTTTTGTCGTTCTTGACGCACAATATACAGCACAACAAGACATAATAACAATTTTTAAATTCACTTTTTGTTAAGACTAATAGATTTCTTAAAAAAATTATAAAATCCCGAACACTAACGCAATGTTTTGACCGAGTAGTCGGACACAACATGACACGCTTCACACAGACTAGGCTTGGGTAAAAAATATCGATATATCAAAATATCGATATTTTTTCAAAAAATAATCGATATATATCGTCAATATTTTTATTCTGATAATATCGATATTCGATATTTATTTCTGAGTATCAAAGTCGATATTTTTTAAGAACTTTGCTTTTTTATATTAATATATGTATTCCATTTATTGTAATATTTTTGCGCATTTCATGCATACATTTAAACCAGGCGCGCAAGCTCTAGCACAGTCTCTATGATCTCAATTTGTATAGTATCCCTTCATAGTTTGTAAACGCATTAAAAAAAGTCTATAGATGATCTCTTATATTTTTAATATTTCTAAAAGCACTGGTTAGTTATCTTAGGCTTCATTTACGGAGAAGCGGGGCGTCTCGTTTGTCATTTCTAAAGAAGACTGGTAGAAGATTCGCCCCGGGCTTCGTTTCATCGAGAATTGTCGCTGCGTGCGCCGCCACCGCGATAAACGCCGCGTGAGATGCGTTGGTACCATCCGCGGGCTCGGTCGCAAAAAACGCTCCATTTCAAGAAAAGGTGTGTAAAATCGCTTCTCCGTAAAGGTACTCATACAACGCCATATGTTTGAATTCAGTGTGGGCCGCGCCGCTCATCGCAACGCGCAACGCCCCGCATGAGTAACGTAAATGAGGCCTTAATTTTACAAACGATACTATCACTATGTTAGCTAAACCCGAATGTTCAATTTCACTAATAATACTTACTTTAATAATAATAAATAATAAACTGCCAAATATGTTTTTTTTTTCACTTTTCAATATTGAGAATGATAAGTTATGTGATGTAGATATCTTCGCCGAATCACTGAATAAGTTCAAACGTTTGTCTTTGTGCAGCATATTATTGATTCTTAGTAGGTTAGTTTGTTATGTAGGTATTCATCTTTAATCTTCAAATTAGACCTAGTTTATTGAATTTAATTAAATTTAGGGCTCTTCTTTTATTAAGTGTTTGTAGTTTTTCAAATATTTTAATTAAGGAAACTTTGTCTATAATTTTGAAATACTATGTTTGTACTAGATACAAATTTATGTGACTATTTGTTGCTAATAAAAAAATAGAGGTCCAATTATCGATATATCGAAATATCGATATTTTTTGGCTGCAAATATCGATATTTTTAAAAAACATGATACGATATATATCGATATATTTTTTTCATTTGCCCATCCCTAACACAGACGCTGCGGCGTTGCCAAACTTACTTATTCTATCTCTTTTACTTGAGTTAATTTTCATAATACAGAGAAGGATACAAGATATTTTGCTCTATACACGCATAGACGAACGGCAACGTCTTATGGCTCCGTCCATAGATGCTTGGTCCTAGGTCACGTCCTATCTATTCCATCCTTTATCAAAGGCGCGTTCAGAGCCTTCGCGCGAAGTACTACTTTTCGCTCTAACCCCGTTCAATGCCTTGGAGCGTGACAACCGGGTGAAACAACCGGCCCGTTCAAGACCTTAGTGTCAGAACGAGTTACAACCGAACAACCATCGAATTTGATGGTTGTAAAACGCTCTGACGTTTATTACTGAAATACTCTTACGTGATTGGATGATATTGCGGCCATAATCTAAAATGTCATCTGGGCCCCGTTTCACGAAGCAACCAGTTAACAAGTAACAAGTGAACGGATAACAAGCATTGTAATGACAAGTTTACAAGTACAAGTGTTTCACGAACGTTACTTTTTACACCATAATTATTTTACAACCGTAAAATATCGGTTACAAGTAAGTAAGCACATCATTGAAATAAATTAAAAAAAGTAAAGATATGAAGAGGTTTTTGTGCAGAAATAAACAATAGCAAGGATTAAACTACTCTTCTAGCGAAGAGAATAATAGTTATCTATAACTAATGGATAAAATGCAAAAAGTTCAATTCAGTTTTTGAAAGAAATTCTTTCTAGAAAAAAGTTTTATCTGGTGCACAGTATCACTGTGTTGGATATCACCAACACAGTGATACTGTGCACCAGACAGACCCCATCCAATGTAAGGCAATGCATAGTTGCAGTTTTTCTGGTAACGCCTGAATTCTTGCAGTTTGATGTTTTAAGAATGTTCCCAATAGAGTGAGAAGGTCTTCCATTTTCACTGAAGTAAGGCGAAATCGTTCGTTGAACTCTTACTCCGTACGGAATTGCGTGTTAATTCTCTCCCGGAATACTCTTGGGTATGGGTGTCGACCATTATTGTTTTCCCATAATTTCACATAATTTCTCTCCTCGACATGTTACTCAGTAGACAGATGAGGGTAAGTATCAAAGATTATCCAAGCAATATTAATTTTATTACACTATTTACTTCGTTGTTTAACTATTTAGGCTAAAAAGTTACAAGTCTACCGAGAGGTTGAGGTGAGTAGAATTGTTTAACAAGTGAACAAGATTGTCAACTTGTTTTTGCATATCTTTGTGAAACACTAGTAAAATTAACCGGTAATTGTTAAAATAGTCTATGGTTTGTCTGTGGATTGTAATACAAGAACTTGTCACAACAATGATACAACTTGTTGCATAGTAGTTTCGTGAAACACCTTTTTCTTGGTTTTTAACTAGTGTTGCCAGTTTTTACCTGTAAAATTGTAACTTGTTGCTTCGTGAAACGGGGCCCTGATAGAAAGAGAGAGAAATAAAGATTCATGTGAAAGACGGAGATAAAAGATTTGATTGCTGCAATGCGTTCAACGCCTTTGAGCGAGTTAAAAAAAACTGGACAACTACACCCAGAGGCTCTGAACGGGCTCCTGTAAACGTTGTTTGTGATGCAATCAATGACGTCATGACATCAACGTGAACGCAGAGGCGCGTTCAGAGCCTCTGGGTGTAGTTGTCCGGTTGTTTTTTAACTCACTCAGAGGCGTTGAACGGATTGCAGCAACCAAATCTTTTATCTCCCTCTTCCACATGATTTTTTATTTGTCTCTCTTTCTAGTAGATGACATTATAGAATATGGCCGCCAATATCATCCAATCACGTAAGAGTATTTCAGTAATAAACGTCAGAGCGTTTTACAACCATCAAATTGGATTGTTGTTCGGTTGTAACTGGCGCCAACACTATAAGGTCTTGAACGGGCGGTTGTTTCACCCGGTGCTCAAAGGCATTGAACGGGGTTAGAGCGAAAAGTTGTACTTCGCGCGAAGGCTCTTAACGCGCCTCTGTTGTCGCGAAACGGGCCGCCCCGCCTGTTACCGCGCTCACAGTCACAAATTATATGTGTTCTGTGGCTGATGGTCACTATAATCGCGAAACGGAATACGGCCTATGCCTCTCTGTCTTCGCGCCTGTCTCAAAAAAGGACGAACGAAAACCAACATAAATATTCTGTATTTCTGTGTCTAATTCTTAGTTTTTACGATTTAGGTATTTGGAAGTTGAGATATACGTAGTGTAGTATCTCTATTTACTTTGTGGTTGAGATCTTAAAAATTGCTATTGTTTTTTAACATTTACTGAAATTACAGAGAATTTTCTAGTAGCTGGTACAGCGGCTATCGAGACGATAACAAAATGGTTTGTCATGGTCCAGATCCTCCAGAATACAATCATAATGATTTGGTTGGCCCTCCTAGGCACGAGTTGATCATGAACGGTAATGGTGAAGATAGTGACGACGAAAGGCAAGATTACTTTGGATATGAACCGTTGCCTCTGGGACCAGATACTGTTCATTCAGATCACGAAACCAGTGATGATGAAACAGAGGTTTGTCTAATATCCAAGATTGTTGATTTCATTAGTATCTACATAATATTTTATATATTTTTTTGTAAAATAGTTAACAATAGCATGCCACAGTGAATAGGATCATAAGGCGTAGTATGGAAGTGAGTTGCCAATTAAATATTTTATGTACAGGCAGCGACACGTCAAGCTTCACCATTGCATTACAGAGGACGTTACTATTTTTAATGACATAAGAGTGGTCTCAACACAAGGTTAACATTTTAAGTCGCATGTTGATGTGTGTACTTACTTACCTTACCTACAACCAAAATTGTTGATTAGTAACATCATAGTTCGCAAGTTGTTGAGCACAGACTTCCCCCGTGATAGGGGCTTGTATTATCTTCCATCACACTGCCCTAAGGCAGGTTGGTGGGAAGAGCTATAGCCTCATCTATTGAGCAGCAAGCACCACTTACAGATGAAGTTGGAGTCCAAAACACACTTCACAAGATCTTGCGAAGTGTGTTTTGGAATCCCTTACACCCCTTGTGCATTACTAATTAAATGTAATTATTGCTTGCTTACCTATTCGTTAAAGGTTAATAACACATCAGTGCCACTAGATGTGCCACCCATTGAGGACATGGATACAGTCTTAATCCGTGAAGTTTGGAACACTCCTCACAGATCTGAATCTATAGAAATGGACAGCAACCGTATACAACAGGCGAGTATGATTTTGTATTTCTGAAAAGTTTTTTTAGGTATTTAGATGGATTAATACAAACTGCAAATTGTCCAGTCAGACCAACCCTTAATGGTGTTTCAAGTTATATTAATGGCGTCGCTTGTATTATAAATTATATCAATGTTTGTCTGAGGGTAAAGTTGCAAATAATCGGCATATTATTCATATGTACAGTAAAGACGATGAGTAATAAAGTGACCATCAGGTAGGCAGTCTTGTTATAAAAATATGCTTTGATATCGTTAGTCGTAGTAGTTGTCATTCTTCCCTTGGGTATGTGTGTTCTGTACATTCTTCCCTTGGGTATATGTGTTCTGTGCGCGCATGCCTGCTGCGCTCGGTACAATTGCACAGGAAACTACCACAAGCCTACATACCAGTACAAAAGATATGGGTGATTATACGGTATTTGATTTTTTTGTGTCCCCAAAGGAAAAATGATCTATTTCATTTAATATTTATAATTTCACTACTTGACATTACTTTTGTAACTGGAAGGATAAGGGCCAGAAGATATTTTCATTTTTTTTACTTTTATGGGCACCAGGGGAAAATGTGTGGTCCGGGGAGTGACACTATTGGCAGAGTAGTGACAAATTAAGACAGGGAAGTGACAGGCTATTAATAATTAGTATAGGAAAGTAAATAAATATTAAATAAAAGACATGAATTATAACTTTTAGCATATTTTTAATGAATAAAATACAGTCAGTCTAAAAAGTTTTAAAATGTAAGCACATTGAGTACTTATAAAAGTTTTAATCACCCAAATGAAATAACAGCACTAATTCCTGCTTATAAAATTATATTTATTGGGCTCATTTGAAATTTAAACAAATGTAATTATCTTAGGAATTACATTACTAGGTTTTCAATGATTGATTAAATATCCAAAGACATTAAGCATGGCAGAAGAAAACTTCTAAAAAGAATATTGAGGAACTTTCCAATTAACTAAACTAATAGTAATAAATAATGATGAACCTAATAACCTATAAGTAAATCAACTTTGGTAATTTAAAAGTATATAAAAACTTTCATGTTTTTTAATTTAAAAAGAACAAAATAAAATATGTTATATAATAAATTATAATATAACTTCTTGAAACTATCCGTTTTAGCCCTTTTTTTTCTTATATTCCAAACAGTTAACAGTTAATTTTTCATATACATCAAATGGCTCTGGATTCCCTTAGAATACACTGTTTTCTTTCATATTTTATACAACTAAGTTGGTACACAAGCAGGCTGCCCACCTAATGGTAGTGGCTAAGTCGCCTATAGTACATTTGTTGTTCCCGTGAGATTTGCAAATCTATTACCTCCACAAGGACCCAAATATACGTTGCCAACTTGTGACATAAGATGTCAACTCACAGTACCCAGTTACTTTACTGCGTCTGACCCTTCAAACTAGGAACAATAATGCAAGCATTGTTGTTTGGCAGCAGAAATAAGTTAGGTGCCCACACCGTCGACTCTAATACGGAGTCTCCCTCTGGTTGTTTGGCTCCATTCTCTGCAACGCGATGGACCCGGCACCCGCACGGAGGATCCATGGAATGCTAAGTTATCGTCTCCTATATTTAGCAATGGTAATAAAGATCGCATTATGACCCAGACGGCCAGTGACGAGCGCTAACTATAAACCTCCTTGCGAGACTCACTCACCGTATTTTGTGATACCTCAAACTTCCCCATCACATCCGCTTTAGGATAATGATGTCCTTTAATAGGCTGGTCACATCTACGAGGTCGAAAGTGACAGGAGGCAGCTTGTTAATCTTGCCACGAATGTTGGTACGTCATTGGGGTCAGCCTTTTACAGAAAGCTCGGTCTTTGTTGATGATGTCCTAAAGGTTCTTCTATGTCCCATCTCGTCAGTGAGACACAATCTGATCTGTTTCATTTAGAAACCGATACAGCAGCTGCTTTGCTAACCGTATGCCTTCCTCGCTGAAGCTGGCCTCCTCGCTGAAGCTGGCCTCCTCGCTGAAGGTTTGCACGCACTGACTTCCAGACTGACGTCCCGCCGACGCATCTGTTGGAGGAATGAGAGGAGCTCGTTAGCCAATCACTCATTGCCATAGTTTCTTAAAGTGACGGCTTACAGCACCGTATTTGTTATTATTAGATTGCAATCATGCTCGATCGAGATGGTCTTCAAACTTTTGAGTTTGGTATCATTATGTGTTTTTAATGATGACTTTCTGACAACTTTTTAGCAGCTAAGGCGACATTTTGGATAATAAAGCATTAAAGCTTATGTTTTTTATTAAGTTTTCCTCTTCAAATTTTGCGCATAACCCTTTGGTTCCTTTCAGTCATGATCCTCATACTCCTTATTTGCCCCTTCTGCTTTAAAATATTTTTGCTTTTCTTTATCCTTTGATTCGGCATATTTTTAGCTTACATTTTTCAATTTTACGCTTTTTTTGTAGTCTCTCTTCCTTATTTGCTTTTCCTTGTATTCGCTATGATACTAGATCTGACGAGCGAGGAACTAGAACAAATAAAATGAAGCATTACAATAATAAACATTAAAGAATCAAAATTTCGTCACTCCCCTGGAGTGCACGTATTTCCCCTGGCGTATAAAATGCCAGAGGAGTGACGCCAGAGAAGTGACAAAATCACACATAATCCACGAAACAAACTTAACTCGTTCGTCTTTTCAGAATTTAAAGTAATACATGACATTTACACATGATAAATATTGCATTGTGCAGATTTACAATTGCATAAGAATAAAACAGAAAAACATATACTTACCAGGGGAGTTACAGCAACGACTGGCACAAGCACGCTTTACGGAGATGTACCGAAAGATTGACGCAAGTTTATTTTAGTTACGCTCAAGCGCGTTAGCTTGCTTATAACTTTACTATATACTAATCGTAATATTCTTGTTCCAAAACATACATTAGTAGATTCTCTTTAAATTTTGAGGCTTTAAATTACGCCAGGTGAGGGTGACATTAAACTTCTGAGACATAAAAAATAGGTATTTTTTTAAATAAAAATAGTTATTCTTATAAGGATTTTTGTTAAAATATCTTTTAATGTTTATTTAAGTGTACAATTACGTTTAAGAAATCATAATCCCATGAATATTAAAAACAATATGCCCAAACAAGTGTAAAATCTTGCAATGGGGCAGGCCAGGGGAGTATACATTTATAACATTCTTTTACAAATAATGCCATATATAAAACAATTATTGTGAATTAATTGTGTGGTCCAAATAATAGACATTATTGTTTATGGCATGAACATTCAATTATACTAATATAAAAATTTTAACATAAAATTTGTTCACTGGCCACTGGAAATCAAATAGCGTATATTCACCCATATATATATTATTAGTAGAAATTAACACTAGAAATGGATAAACAAATGGAACTGCTCTTGGAAAAAATTAATGAGAAAATGAATTTAAATATGAAGGATATGAAAGAAGAATTTCGTGAACAAACTACAACCCTCACTGAAAGTTTTACGCGAGTCATGGCTTATACATTAGAAGAAAAATTAAAACCTCTGATGGAAGAAAACTTGATATTGAAAACTGAAGTGGTATCTTTAAAAAATAAAATATATAATCTAGAGAAAGAATCAAGAAAAAACAATTTATTGCTACATGGAATAGAAGAAACAGAAAAAAACAGTGCAGAGCTTCTAGAATTGGTCCTGGAAACTTTAAATGAAATGGGGAAAAACTGTGAAATACAACATTTTGACAAGTGGGAAATTAGTGATATTTATAGATTAGGAAAAAAAGATGGAAAGAAGAATAGACCAATTCTTATTAAACTTAC
This sequence comes from Schoenobius gigantellus, assembly GCA_963935595.1. Taxonomy (NCBI): domain Eukaryota; kingdom Metazoa; phylum Arthropoda; class Insecta; order Lepidoptera; family Crambidae; genus Schoenobius; species Schoenobius gigantellus. Next base: position 37,235,850 of record OZ012541.1, on the reverse strand, counting down.
ATTGGCATGGCGAAAAATAGAGATTTTAAAGAACAACAAAAGGTTTTCAAACAACGTATATACTACTGAAGACTTTCCGAAAGAAATATTACAAATACGGAAGGAATAAAAAGCAAAACAGCAAGAAGAACTAAAAAAGGGAAATATCGCAGTCATACGCTATGATAAACTAATAACTAAAGGCGTTACAAATCAGAATAAGGGAAATGAGAAGAGAAAACGCTCGCCCTCCAAAACTCCGCCCCAAACAGAGGAGGACAAAGGACAGAGACTAAAGGCCCCCAACAAAATAAACAAAACTAACGTTTTCCAACAAATATCACGTCCTAGGTCAGACTCATTACCAGGAACAAGCAAACAATAGCAACCAAAACACCGTAAATGCCGGAAAACTAACATATCAACCAAACAAGTAATAAAAAACTTCAGTCCCAACCCGGCTGGTCCCCGTGGAACTTCAGAAGACCACCACCCTCCAGCTCAAAAGAAAAATAAAAGTTCACATATAATTAAAATCTGTACCTACAATGTTAGGTCATTAGCAACTACAAAACGGCTTCTAGAACTAACTCATGCACTAGAGAAAGTTGACTATCACATATTAGGCCTTGCAGAAGTGAGGAAAAACGGATGCGAGATAGAAGAGCACGAAAATTATATCTTCTTTTTTTTTTTTTTTTTATGTAAGGCCCGGCAAATGACCTCCTCCCGCCTGATGTTAAGCGGTGAAAGAGGCCCAAATGAGTTGACAGATAGAGTAGGGACGACATCCACTATCCTACCTGCCCGCCCCTTGCCGGCCTAAAAGATGCTTTTTCACACCTCTTTTGAAGGAACCCATGTTGTAGGATGGAGGAAACACGTGCGCAGGTAGAGAATTCCAAGTATGGGATGAACGACAGAAGAAGGAATCTTGGAATTTCTTGGTACGGTGTGAAAAGGAGGACACAGTGTACGGATGACTCCGAAGGCCCTTACGCGTGTTTCTGTTAAGGAATGGAGAGGGAGGGATAAGGTTAAAGAGCTCCTCAGAGCATTCCCCATGGAACATTCGGTAAAAGGCGCTAAGAGAGGCGATGTCACGACGAAGTTGTAGAGGCTCGAGGGTGTTAGTTGCCTCTACATCGCCAATTATTCGAATAGCGCGACGCTGCAATCTGTCCAGAGCATCGCGGAGGTACTGAGCGGAGCCGTCCCAAAGGTGCGAGCAATATTCCACGCAAGACCTAACCTGAGTTTTATACAACAGGCATAGTTGGTCCGGCGCAAAATACCTACGCACCTTGTTTAGGACACCGAGTTTCCGTGAGGCAGCAGTTATAACGGATTCGATGTAGTCTCTGGGGTTCAGATCGCAGCGAATGTTCATTCCCAGCAAGGTGATGTTACTCTGTGTGTGAAGGGTTGTGCCCTGAAGAGAAGGAGGGGGGAGAAAAGGTGACCTTTTCGCCGAGAACGCGCACACCTGTGTTTTCTTAGCATTGAACTCGACAAGATTGTTGGAACCCCATTCGGAGATGAGGTCCAGCGTCCTGTTGAGCTCAATGATAAGATTCTGCCTCTCCCTATCAATATTGCCACGAGCAGCCCCTGAGCTTCCGTGATATCCCCCATGCACTGTACTGTCGTCTGCATAGCAATGTATACTTCCCAAGGAAAGCATGTCATTGATATGCAGAAGAAACAATGTTGGGGATAGAACGGAGCCTTGTGGAACACCAGCATTCACTGCCACGAACCGCGAAACGCAGCCGTCAACGACAACGCGAATTCTACGCTCGTGGAGGAAGCTGGCAATCCACGTACAGAACTGAGCGGGCAATCCGTATGCCGGAAGCTTGGAAAGGAGAGCCTTGTGCCAGACTCTATCAAAAGCTTTGGCGATGTCGAGACTAATAGCCACAGACTCGCCGCGCTTATCGATAGATTCACCCCATTTGTGCAAAAGGAACGCTAGAAGGTCACCTGTTGACCGTTTAGGACGAAACCCATACTGACGGTCATTAAGCAACGAGTGACCTTCCAGGTAACGGATCAGCTGGGTGTTAAGGATCCTCTCCATGATTTTACACAAAATGGAAGTGACGGCTATAGGGCGATAGTTAGCCGGATCAGAACGATCTCCCTTTTTGGGAACCGGCTGGACATTGGCCTCTTTCCAAGATTTCGGCACACAACCAGCAGAGAACGACAGACGGTATAGACGCGTCAGGACCGGAGTCAACTCCGCTGCACACTTCTTAAGTACAATCGCAGGAATGCCGTCTGGTCCACTTGCTTTTCGAATATCAATCGACTGTAGCTCCGCCCGCACATCTCGCTGTCTGATGCGGATATCGGGCATAGTGCTGCCACAATGGGACAGTGTCGGAGGTTGTGCACCACAGTCATCGATACGGGAATGGGCCGCGAAGAGTTTTGCCAGGAGGTCGGCTTTCTCCTGCGGCTGATGAGCAAGTGAGCCATCGGCATGTCTCAGCGGTGGCAGCGAGGGTTGGCAGAAGTTTGATTGCACAGCTTTGGCCAGGCGCCAGAAAGAACGGCTACCCGTAGGGTGCGCTAGCAGTTCCTGACCCACTTGTGCAATGCGCTGAGCGTCCGCTCTAATGTAAGCCCTCTTACACAACTTGGTGGCATTATTATAGGCTGTTTTCAGTAGGTTAGTATTGGGATCCCTAGAAGCTCGACCTCTGATCCAAGCGCGGTAAGCTAGCTGTTTGTTTTCAACAGCAGAGGCACACTCGCGATTGAACCAGAGGTTACGTCTCCCTCTACTGACGAGATTGGAATGTGGAATATAATATTCCATTCCTAATCTGATCTCGTCAGCAACAGACGCAGCGCAGGAGTTCGGATCCATCCCACTGAAACAGCGCTGCCACCAAGGGACAGACGCGTAATAATCCCGCATACCGTCCCAATCTGCTGACGCATAGTGCCACAGACGGCGTGCTGCAACCACAGGCGACGGTCGCGACGCCTGAGGCACTGAGACGGATACCAGGCAGTGATCTGAAGATCCTAGTGGAGCTCGAATCACCACCTGATATCCGTCGGGGCGATTTGTCAGCAGAAGGTCCAACAAAGAGGGTGCTTGACCGATAATATCTGGTACCCTGGTGTGCTGGGTAACCAATTGTGTCAGGTCGTGCGTGAGAGCGAATGCGTGGGCAGTCCTACCCGCATGGTCAGTTTTAGAGGAACTTAACCACAACTCGTGGTGAGCATTGAAGTCCCCTAAAAACACCAGCTCGGCGGAAGGAAATTGCTCCTGCGCGTCATCTGCCACCCGACTTAGGTGTTCAAAAAGTCGAGTTGTCTCCAAGTCACCACGGTGGGAACGATAGACGCACACGTAGACACTGCAATGAGTGCCAAAATCGACGTGTACCACAAGGAGGGAAAAGGAAGGTTCCTCCAAACAGCGCAGGCGACGACAACAAACTTTGCCTTGAAGGACTCCTCAAGAGCGTAGCCGGGGTAATTAAGGTAGCTTGTATCGGCCGGGCAGATAATTTGCGTCTCTGTCAAAAACAGCATTGCTGGACGGGCTGTCTCGAGATGGTGGTGGACAGCCAAGAGGTTAGAATGGAGCCCGCGGATGTTAGCGAGCCCCACCTCGAATAGTGGTGTTTTGGTGGGATAGTGCACCGCTGTACGACCAGTCCTAATATTGTGCGCTGACATGTTTGTTGGAGTGAGAGGTGTGAAATTGAGGTGTCGTTGCAGCGATTAGCATAGTTAACGTGTGTAGGCCTGTTTCGCCAGGGAACAGCCGACAGCTGATTTGCGCTGACTCTCCGCACGAAAGGGCCCCCGAACCCCCCCGGAAGTGGTCGCCGGGACCCACCGTCCGGTCACCAACCGGCACGACGGACCACCCCGAGATTATGCGTGGCATGGTGGGGCAGCCTCACGGACTGGTTAGGTCCGCTTGGGCCCCTGTACTGTACCACGGGCGGCCAGCGGAACAGCCGTTTCTTCGGGTCTTCCTGGGCGGAGGGTCAACGCAGTCAACCTGGCACTGGGTCGACGGAAGCCCACACAAACCACACGAATCGCAGCAACGACCCCTCAAGCTCTGGCTGTGCGATGACTGATCCCGAAACGCGGACACAAAATGCCCACTTGACGGGTTTTACGTCATGCGCACGGTGGTCGCTAGCCAGTCGGGTTTTTCAGGCCCTACCACCAGAAGTTGGTCACTCGATTAGCACCACCCGGGGATCACGTGTAGGGTCTCGAGGGTAAAACCTACGGACGTGAGCGACTCCAATCCCCTGTTCTGTTCTGTTACAAAGGAGAAACAAATGGATTATATGGAGTTGGTTTCTTAATAAAAAAAAGAATTTAAGCAAAACATCACCAACTTCATTGGAATATCAGAAAGAGTAGCCCTACTTCAGCTAACAATAGGAAATCACAATATATCATTCATACAGGTATATGCTCCAACATCAAAATCTAATGAAGATGAAGTTGACAAGTTTTATGAAGATCTATCGAAGGCACAAGACCTAGCTCATGACACCCTAATAATCATGGGAGACTTTAACGCAAAAATAGGATATCCTCGCTTACATGAACATCTAATTAGGGGCCCATATGGATACGGTACTCGAAATGCAAGGGGTGAAAGGCTGATCCAATACACTCATGAACACAGATTGTCAATCATGAACACTTACTTCAAGAAAAACTCCAACAGAAAGTGGACATGGTTGTCACCTGATGGGAGGACAAAGAATGAAGTAGACTTCATAATGAGCAACAAACGCAAAAATTTTACAAATATAGAAGTACTTAATCAAGTAAATTTTCCATCGGATCACAGACTATTAAGAGCAAAATTTCTAATCAACTCTCCGAAACGAAGTAGGACAACCTATAAACCAACAACAAGACTAACAGAAGGAGAAATGACTAGCTATAAAAAACATCTCAAAGAAAACATCTCAAAACAAATCGAAACATTAAATGAAATTAAAGATGTCCAAACCTACTATGATAAAATAGAGGAAATAATTATAACCAGCCAAAAATTTAAACCCAGAGATAAAAACAAGAAACATCTAATATTTCAAAAAAATACAATAGAACTAATAGACAAACACAGTAAATTAATAGCAACAAAGAATAAAAATAAAGATATAAAACAAGAAATAAAAGAAATTTTTAAAAAGACAAACAAAGCAATCCGAGATGATTACAATAACTATAGAAAGGAAATAATAGAAAAGAATTTAATTAATTATAGAAGTGCAAAAAGAGCAAACAAACAGCTGAATACACATAAAAAATGGATACAAACAATAAAAAAAGACCAAAAAGAAGCAAAAACCCGAAAATATGTAATTAACTATGCTACAGAATTCTTCAGACAACTACAAAAAACCGATAGAGGAAAATAATGATGATGAAAATATAGACATAAATACAGCGAGTATAGATCACGAAATAAATAAGATAACAACAGAAGAAGTACATAAACACATAAAGAACCTAAAATCAGAAAAAAGTCCTGGACCAGATAACATTTGTAATGAAGCCATAAAATTAGGTGCACCAGTATTAACAAATTTCCTAACAATACTCTTTAACATGGTCTTGGACTCAGAAAAGGTACCAAAACAATGGGGAAAATCCGACATAATACTTCTCTATAAAAAAGGTGATCCAAAAGCAATCGAAAATTATAGACCTATCAGCTTGCTACCTAGTATCTATAAACTTTTCTCCTCCATATTGCTGAGCCGAATAAAAGAAAAAATAGAAGTAAAACAACCACTGGAACAAGCTGGCTTTCGTTCGGGGTTTTCCACCATGGACCATATACACACAATAGAGCAAATAATAGAAAAATTCAAAGAATATAATCAACCTTTGTATATAGGTTTCGTGGATTATGCTAAAGCCTTCGATAGCATTACACATAGATCGATATGGAGGGCATTAGAATCATGCAATATTAATCAGAAATTTATAAACATCATCAAAAATATATATCACATAAGCTCCAGTAAAATTAAACTTGAAAATAAAGGAGAGGAAATTCAAATTGAGAGAGGTGTCAAACAAGGGGATCCTTTATCACCCAAGCTTTTCATTGCCGTTTTAGAAGATGTATTTCAAAGAATAGACTGGAAAAAGGAAGGGGTATGGGTACTTGATAAACACCTAAGTCACCTTAGATTCGCTGATGATATTGCGATCTTTGCAAAAACTGCCATACAACTGGAAGTGATTCTACAGACGCTAAATGCTGAAAGTAAAAAAGTAGGCTTAGAAATGAACACAAATAAAACAAAAGCAATGACAAATAAACACCAAAAACCAATCTATGTGGATAATAATAACATAGAATATGTTGAAGAATACATCTACCTGGGAAAGCAAGTATCATTTCATCCGAACAATAACGAACAAGAAGTAGAAAGAAGAATAAACACAACATGGAAAAAATACTGGACACATAAAGAAATACTAAAAGGAGATTATAACATGAACCTAAAGAAAACAGTAATGGAAACCTGCATCCTACCAAGCCTAACATATGCGAGCCAAACATGGGTTTATACTAACAAAATAAAAAATAAGATAGTCACAACACAGCGAGCAATGGAAAGAAGTATCCTGAAGCTGAGAAAAATAAATAAAGTAAAAAGTGAAGACATAAGGAAAAAGACAAAACTAACCGATGCTCTTGAACACTCCCTTAAACTGAAATGGAGATGGGCAGGCCACGTTTCAAGATACTGCGATAAAAGATGGACACTGCAATCAACAAATTGGACAGGACCACTAGGTAAAAGGAACATTGGTAGGCCAAGAAAACGATGGGCAGACGACATAATTGAAGTTGCTGGACGGAATTGGCTGGAAATTGGCAAAAACAAAGTAAAATGGAAAGAGTTGGAGGAGGCTTATACCCAATCGGGGTCCATAAAGAAATAGAAAAAAAATAGGAGGAAAAAAAAAAAACTTGTAATGTTTATGGAATAAAAAAAGCTTTATTATTATTATTATTATCGTTAGTCGCCTCAAGGAAATAGGAGGAAAAAAAATAGGAGGAAAAAAAAAAAACTTGTAATGTTTATGGAATAAAAAAAGCTTTATTATTATTATTATTATCGTTAGTCGCCTCAAGGAGGGCAGTAGTAGTACTATGACCAGGACTAAAATCAGAAAAAAGGGACTAAGAAGAGAGTTTTCATAAATTAAGAAGGAAACTGATTATGGAGGCGTGCCTTGATGGAATTAATCAAGAAGAGATGGATTAGACACTTCAGGAAGTGGTTGTACATTCCACCAAAGAGAGAGAAACGTGCCAATTTCAAAGGAAAAATTTTATGTGTGACTACAGGAAGGATGTCTTCAATAATACGGACAAGCATTGTGCAGTTGATGTTATCTCATCCCATTGCATTTTGAACTCAATTGAATATTATGCATAATGCAAAGCTTACAAAGCCAGTAATCACTACTATGACTAATAACTACGAACTAGAATGCTAAACTACACTCATCATTTATAGTAATGTCACTGAAATTCCCAGATGTGTTTCTCTAGTAACATGTAAATAATAATTTGTAAATAGTTAAGTAATTTTATTGCTTATAATAATTTCTTGTATGTATATTTAGGTAAGTATTTCAAATGATGATTAATATTTTGCATTCTTATAGTTGATTGTTTTCTTTGACATTCATCATGCGTGGTAAGCTTCAGATTGTTTTATAATGAAATATTGTTACATGCTACTATATAATAATAAAAAATATTATTATATATGCTACTATAACAATGAACAAATCAAAACCTGAATGAGGATTCTTTTTTTACATATAAAAGGAAACCACTTAGCTTGCATCTTACCTAATTATAAGTGAGGATAAGGCCAAATATGGAAGAGAGTATCACCTGGATCTCGGGACAGAAAAATACTAGGTATTATTATCAGAATCTAGTAATGCGCTATGTATTCGGTTGGTAAATAATTAAATAAATACATATTTTAATTGCGGTCCCCCGACGTGACGACACTGAAATTAAAATATTACTAGATATAAGTACCAAAGTTAATGGGCTAACCAACACTTTTTGGATGTTTTTTTTTCGGGGGTTATTTAAATTTTTAATTTAGTTTTTTAATAACATGCTAGTAGCTAGGCAGTCTAGTTGCTCTACCAGTAATCAACTGAGCAGAAATTTCTTCCTCACGGAATCATATCCTAGACTACAAAGTCAGAACCAGATGGCTGCCTTTGTGGTTTAGTGGTTGAGACTCAACCACTAAACCACAAAGGCAGCTATTGAATTGTACTGAATTCAACAGTATAATTTTTGTTGGTTTACAGGTTATGTCTGCAATGGCCAACTTTGCATTACCACTGGCATCCATTCCTGATTGGGCACAATCTGTCAGTGAGGAACAATGGAAACAGACTCTTAGGGATAGAATAGAAAAACTCAAAGGAAATACATAGAAAATGTATGCTGTGGTGAGGATTAAGTATGTCAAAGTAATAAAATTAATATGTCCATCCATAGCAAAATTAAGTTACTAGGGTTTTATAGTATCACAATTGATTTTATTTTAAATATTAAAATAAGATCAATTGTATGAGAGTGCAAACCACAACCACCTTAATAAAGCCTATAATCATATAATATTCATTCTATTTATAGAAACAATAAATCATAATGACTATCAATGACACTTTGATAGTCATAAAAAACCAATCAATATTGTAAAATAAAACATGCTTACATACCTACTATAAGTACTTTGTCTAATGGCCGGTATACACATTGTTTAGTTAAGTGCTTAGTGTTTAGTGTTTAGTAGACTGTTTAGTGTTAAGTGATTAGTAGGTGCTGTCCCAACACTGTTAAGTAAACGGTGTTTAGTTTATTTGTTCATTATATGGACTAAACACTAAACAGATCTGTCCAGACGTGTTTAGTGAGTGTTTAGCTGCAAGTGAGGGGTGAAGGCGGGAGAGCGGGAGGGGCGACTCGCAGAAAAAATAGAACGCGTTCCTATTCGCTAAACACTAAACACTTAACACTAAACAGAAGCTGTCAAAACGTGTTTTTTACTAAACACTTAACACTAAACAAGCCACTCGCACTAAACACTAAACAAAGTGTGTACCGGCCATACAGCTTCTGTTTAGTGTTAAGTGTTTAGTGTTTAGCGAATAGGAACGCGTTCTATTTTTTCTGCGAGTCGCCCCTCCCGCTCTCCCGCCTTCACCCCTCACTTAACACTAAACTCACTAAACACGTCTGGACAGATCTGTTTAGTGTTTAGTCCATATAATGAACAAATAAACTAAACACTGTTTACTAAACAGTGTATGGACAGCGCCTACTAATCACTTAACACTAAACAGTCTACTAAACACTAAACACTAAGCACTTGACTAAACAAAGTGTATACCGGCCATAAAACAGGATGATAATCTTGACAGAGTACGACTACAAAGTTTTAATAGACATGTATCATACATATTTCATACCACCCATCTAGTGAAACCACCCTTACTATCAAGCAACCACAGGTTATCGAAAATCGATTTTAAAATAAATCAAACCTATAAAAATATATTCAAGCAAATATTTACTTTTTTCTTAAATATTTTTTTTAAGCCATATACAATTGAATATGAAGAATATTTGTTTGCGGAAATGATCACTATTTTAATAATTATTAGCTAGAGCTGCAAATTTTTTATTAAATTTTATAACTAATGTCATGTTTTAGCTTCCTGTTTTAGGTAGATTGAACTACGAAAATACGTAATATAAGTTCCGAAAGCATATCATCAATTGACAAAAAAAAATTGTTTGTGTTGGCGACTATGGATGGATTCTAAGTTCTATGAGAGACTTATGGCCATTTTCACCAACCTCTTCTTAGCTTAGGTGACTCTTAGGTGGCATGCTGTCACATTCTTTTTATTAAAGACGAAAAGTGACAGCATACGTCTTAGGGGCTTCCTAAGCTAAGTTATGGTTGGTGAAATCGGTCATTAGTTATTTTTATCCTATTTTAGATATTCTGTAGTTGAGGTAATGTAATGCTTTATTTGTTAATAAGAACTTATAGAAATATTAACTGTATTACATATAAGAACGATATTATTTTTCTGCTTTAATAAAGACAATGATTTCCACATTATCAAAAGTTTATTATGGATTTACATTCAAACATTTAAGAACAAAAAATAATATTTAAAATAATCTTTGAGATATAAGTATGAACTTACATACAGTGTTCTACACTACACATTATTAGTAATCGTACAAGTTATTTTCTTTTCACAATTTCGGTATTAAATATTAAGTGAACTACAACACAGTATTTTTTTATGTTAATTATTATATAATACAAGTAATAATTATTCTTTGGAGTAAACCATCTCCTAGTAAACTGTGGTTTAGCGCACAATTATGGATATCGCCGACGTCGATACGTCAATAAATAAAAACACTGCCAATATCAGTTCATCAATAAAGTGATGTAAAACGATCAAATATACATACTTTAAAAAAGCAAAAATACTAATTTCTAAAAATCAATCAAATTAATTAACAAAAAAAGGAAACAATAAACATATAATTTTTAAAATTTTGTCACTTATTGACCTGTAAGGTAAGAGCGTCAACGTCGCTGTCACTAGAGATCGGTAATAAATGAGCCTGCAGACCCTGCGGCCAGCTTATTATCGAAAGAGACAGGCGCAATTGCTGCGATTGTACAATTATTTTTTTTTAAATCGCAAATTTGTCGTACGTAGCGCAATCCAACGTTCCATGATACGTTGGATTGCGCTACGACAACGCCACATGCGAGCGGCTGACGAACTAAAATGCACGTCGGCGCTTGGACACAGCGATTGCTTAAATACCTAGGTATATTAAGTTGTTCGACACACACAGGCCACTTAGTTGATCGCGTTCCCATTGTACAATTTGTAACCGGTTGCTTTTTTCCGTAATAGGCCTGCGGGTCAGCTAGTATTCTCTAAAAACGGCCGTTTATTTTTGATTTGATTTTTATGTGTTGTCTTTGAAGTCGTATGCTAACACGTGTTCATTTATTGTCGTATCGCCGTCCCCAACTTGTATAGTATAGCAACAGTGAAATATTGTAACAGCTATAGTTGAGAATTTGACACTATTATACTAGAATTGACAATTTATCTTAGACATATAGTGAAATATTTATCTAATAAAGTACCTATATCGATTACCTATATTCATTTAGGCATTTATTCTTGAGTGCCATACCCAATGAAGAAGAAAAAACCTAAAAAGAGAAAGCAATTAGGTATAATATACCATTAACCCACACAACACATATTTATTCTAATAGAAGACTGGAAAAGCGATTGCGAGCGAGGTAGGTGTGAACATATAAAAACCAATCGCCCAATTAGTTTGGTAGCTAGTACATCACTTTAAAAAGTCATTGTGTACCGGCTGTAAATCGCTTAACAATACTAGCTTTTATAGTACTAGATTTAAGGTACTGTTACTGAGCGCTAACCGTCTGGAGCTGTGGTGGTCTCTGAACTAAAAGTTATACTTATTTTTTAACTATACTTACTTAGCAATGTTTCGTTCAAAAACACTGCGAACATTCGAAACTTATTTCCGTTCTTTAACAATGTTGAGTGTTGTCTAGTGGCAACAACGACAGGGTATTGCTGAACAGGAAGCACTGGACCTACGCCCGCCAACCAGTTATAAGTATTGTTTTTATATTTAAACGGTGTAAATGGAGGATTTTACATCAGTTGCAAAATTTACTTACCTACTAATTCAAACTAGTCGTAAGTTACAGAACATGATGTCGTGGCGGGTTGAAATTTTACATTAAGTAAATGATGACGAATGTAATAAGAACCAATAAAACAGACAGTTCCTTTAAAATTTAAGCAGGCAAGGTATTTAATATTTGTCAATCTTAGCTTCGATCAGTTTTTAAAAATGATATTCTTTCGGTATGATAATTTATGACGTTTAAATGGTGTGCGAGCTGTCGGACACGATTCACCTACAGATATTCAAAATTATAACGGATGTTTTAAATGTTATATACCTAACCGACACATAAACAATATTTTCACTGTTTTATCTACTAAAAGCTAAAAGCAGCCATTGCTTAAGAGGATTGTGAAGCTGTAAATTTTCATACAAAAAGCGATAACGCTTTTCTCCCTCTAAACATAGTCCAATTTTCATAATTTTTGGAAATCTTGTAGATATAATGAAAAACTAGGTTTGTACGTTTTGATTTTGAAGAAATATTGCTCAGAATATAAGTTATTAGCATCTAAATATCTATATTTTTGACTACCTTGAGCATTTTTGTCTTTTTTTGACTAAATTATACTGAATTACAAAAAAAGCAAAACGTACAAACATAGATTAAGGTATACTGAATCTAATGACACCAAAAGCGTCTAATTTCATAAAGGTTTAGGGGGGTAAAACAGTTATCGCCCGAAACAATATTTCAAACAGGAATTGTAGGCAATTTCGACCATTTCTTGCAACTCTCTCTATCGCACGATACGGGTCGGGGGCAGGGGTACAATGTAGTGATAGTGATGTGACATAATGTTATCGTAGTTATTGTCGCCTAGGGAGGAGAAAGTAATATCGATATATCGATTAATAGTGAAAGTTATTACTCAAGTCGGAACTGTTAATCTTCACAAATACCTTTATACACGAAAAAGTAAATATTTTTTTGCATACGTTTATTGATTTTAGTGTTTTATTTTAAAATTTTTATTTCAATACAAATTTCCTTATTTAAGGGTTAGCAGCCTGTAGCCTGTTAACTTTACTGTAAATTCCCAAAACCAAAAAAGGAAAAAAATGTAAGTATGTAAGTAGTTGTTTGTTATAATAAATATGTGCCATAAAGAAACCAACTCAAAATAAATTCGTATTTTGTTTCTTGTGATAGGTATTTGTTATGCAATGTATGAAGTTGGAGCAGCTAAAAACGTGTAATAGACTATGCAAGTAGCGTTATTTTTAATATTATTTTATTTGAATTTTATTTCTCTAAAGCTGGGCTCTAAGGTTTTACTCGCGCTATGGAATCTACGATTGTATAAAAAATACATACAACAAAGTACCTAAATAATATACGAGTATGTAGGGTAGGGTAGGGTAGGCATATATGGGAAGAAGGCACCCTTCGTACGGTTTTGAAGTTTTTTTTATCATTTTAACTATAAAATTTAAAGCAGCTGATTACATAATACTAATAGGTATTTTTTAACCGACTTCAAAAAAGGAGTTTCTCAGTTCGATGCGTATGATTTTTTTTGTGTATGTTACGCGATTACGCCGCCAATTGCAGACCGATTTTCAAAATTCTTTTTGTATTCTCAAGATTATACTCCAATGGTGGTCCCACGGTTACCAAAGTTAGGATCTGATGATGGGATCCCATAAAAATGGAGGGAAATCCTTAAATTTTTAGGTGCGTCCAACGTGTTTTTTATTTTATAAAAACGTCGCCCCACACTAGGATTTTCTCCTGTGTCGTGGGTGCAGTTACAAGCATAGAATATCACATGCACATACGCCCAGACCGGAACAAATTTCTGTAGGCCATACAAAACATCTGTCCCGTGCGGGAATCGAACCCGCGACCTGTTGCGCAGTAGGCGATCGCTCGACCTCTGCGCTAACCGTGTCAACCGTTTTGTGTGTATGTTACGCGATTACTCCGCCAATTGTGGACCGATTTTCAAATTTCTTTTTGTATTCGGTAGAGTATACTCCTAGGGTGGTCCCTAGGTTACCAAAGTCAGGTTCTGATGATGGGATCCTATGAAAATCGAGGGATACCCTAATTTAATTAGGGTTTCTTTCACTAAAAAGTTAAACAAAAAAAATATTTTACAAAAAATAAAAACTGACTTCAAAAACACTGAAAAGTTAAAAATAGTGTAAGAATAGGTACAGACAACATTACATTTCTATATTGAAGTCGGTGCCAAACGATGATCTCCTGGAAAGTCTTAAAATTTGGCACCGTCTTTAATAATGATGTGTGATGTTGTCTGTACCTATTCTTATATTATTTCTAACTTTTCAGTGTTTTTGTAGTCCGGATGAACCCGACGAATCTTTTATAGGGTATTTTTTATTTGATGCATAATTATTACTTTATATTTTTTAAATCCCTGCTCCTATTTAGTTTGTATGTAAAAGTATTAATTTATCCATCTAAAATAATTGATTTTTTGTTATTTATTTTTAAGTTAACAAGAGGTCTGTTCTTGTTTAAACAATTGTAAGGGCTTGTTTCACAATCGAAAAGTAAGTATTGAATAGCTTACTTGACAGATGATTTGACGGTAGTTATATGAAAAATATGTCAAAGAATCTGTCAAGTAAGCTATTCAAAACTTACTTATTGATTGTGAAACAGACCCTTAATGTCATTTTATGTTTAGTGTTTATTTTTTTCATAAAAGGATCCATTATTGATTCACATCTCAAATGAAAATCATTTTAATTCAGTATAACACTCATCTTACAAAAAGTCATTTTCTTTAGACAGGTAAATGTACGATAGATAGGTACTTTCATAACAAATAACAGCTCAGTCCTATAAAGTAGGACTTGATAGGGATACCAAGTAAGTGCCTACACTATAAATTTCAAAGGAATACTGAAATAATTTACGAAACTTATCTACTAAAATATTATAAAGAAAGAAGATTTGTATTTTTGTTTGTAATGAATAAACTCAAAAACTAGCTCACTGGGAAGTCTCGGCGTAATTATTGTTAAAATGATTTTTAGAAATAAAGCTATTTTTATTTATTTTATTTTTTATTTTTAAAATCTACTAGGCTGATTTAAAAAAATTTTTGACTAATAGAATGCTACATTATCACTGAGTAATATAAGGTTATAAAATAATGTTTCATACGGAAAACAAAATTCCCTCACGAAAAACGAAAATAACGAAGGCAAAGTTGCGAGCGGAAAGGCAGTCAGGAATACCTAAGCAACGCAAAACATTACAAACGGTAAAATAATGATCTCGAGTTCTCGCGCCGAGGAGTCGCGCGCTGCTGTCGTTGTGTGCGTGAAAATTTGCGCGTGTTGTATTTGTGGTGTAAAAGACGGGAGGCCGAGCGGTGTGAAACAGATAGCATTTTAGAAAATACCTACTCGCGCCGCGCACGATTACTTCACAATCCTCTTAAGCGGATTTACCGCTTAATCAATGACTGTTCAATTAAACCAAGCACTCTGCCTAGTCTAACCATTGATTTATCGTTCTGCCCCCGTAGCATGAACACCGAAACACGATATGATAAAACGATAAATCGATATGAACTGTCTAAATATGATGGATATAATTGCTACCATGAAATTTTAGCGACATTAACATATTAACAATACCCAAAATAATAAAAATTTTCAAAATAAACTCAAAACTTCAAGATAGCTGAAATATCCAACTGTTTTAACAGTTCATTTCGATATATCGTTTTATCATATCGTGTTTGTTTCAGTGGTGATCTAGGGGGGCTGAACTGCTTCGTCGCCAGTTCAGAAAGATAAATCAATGGTTAAACTAGAAGGTTTCCTAGGACAAATCTAAAAATGCGAGATACTATGAATTTTGCTTGTCAAAAGATATTTCGGATGATACTACTGAATATACCGGGTGTAACGGAATACCGCAATAATATTTAAGGTTGTTGATTAACAAAAAAAAATCATTTTTATGACTATTCTTTGTATTTTCTTTGTATTTTTATTATATGCCTAATTTCGATTTAATACGCTTAACAGTTCAGCGTATTAAATCGAAAGTAGGCATATAATAATTTCGATTTAATACGCTTAACAGTTCAGCGTATTAAACCGAAAGTAGGCATATAATAAAAATACAATGAGTAGTCATAAAAATGTTTTTTTTTGTTAATCAACAACCTTAAATATTATTGCGGTATTCCGTTACACCCGGTATTATTATAGTAAGTAAGTAATATTTATTTGCTTGAAATATGGTACAAATATAAGATATACCTAATGAATGCAATTAGACCGCATATTTCACTAGAATCTGACATGCATAACATAGGAAAGTACTTAACAAATAGTTCATAATGTTTCTTAACTAAATTGAGAAATTTTGTGGATTTTTCGTATAGGTATTCCAAAAAGACACAAGTTTTACGATAAATCACAATAAGATAGGTTGGCTGAATTGCCTATAGGTAAGTAAATGTTTGTTTCACTTAACTTTTCGCCTTCAGTAAAATTAACAGACCGCTATCGTTATTTTTCATTACTTTATTTCACTTGGAGAAATAAAAATAGGTACTATTCTTACACAAACATTTTTTTCTAGATCACTGTTGACTTAATACTTATAAGATTCAAAGCAAGAAATGATACGTAATTAACAAAAATGCACATGCCTTGCACAAACCCGATATTACATTTTGTAGCACACCTTATATGTAAGCCAACCTTTGAAAGTTGTTGGTTTATACATGAGTTGAGACGCGGTTCATACACTGTATTCATGAATTGAGTTTTACCAACCAGTCCAGCGCGCAGCACGACTTTTCTTCAAAAGAGGTCATAAGCAGACTACAGTATGGGGTTTTTCATAAAGGGCAAATACATGTATAAAAGATTTCAAAGGGGCGACAACGCGCAAGCGATATCCCAGTTTTGCAAGCGTCTATACTCCATAGGCTGCGGTAATCGCTTACCATCAGCAGGCCTATTCTGTAACTTCAGTTGCTAACTAGAACTGTCATTTTTGAAAGGAACTTAACATCCATTACTGCTATCATGAACGCTGCCGTAACACATAAGATCACTAAACCAGTAATGGATTTTACATCTCTCATGTTCGGTAAGTAGGTCCTTATTACCCCCAAATGGGGTTTGTAGGTGACCAATTAGCGCTCTAGGGTAATAATGTAGTTAGAAAAGCCCTAGGGCTGTAAGTAATTTATTGCCAGTATGATGGTTAGATGTACGCGAACTTTTTGAAATAGTGAAGTGTTTTTTTTTAAATTACTTACCGCCCTAGGGCTTTCCAACTACATTATTACCCTAGAGCGCTAATTGGTCACCTACAAGCCCCATTTGGGAGTAATAAGGACCTACTTACCTCACAATCGAGATGTAAAGCAGAGTAGTTAGCTCGGGTGTAAGCACCAATTGCACCCTCGAAATATAGGCACACGAGCGCAGCGAGGGCGAATTATCTCGGGCTGCAATTGATGCCTTACAGCCCTTAGCTACTAATCAACTATAAAGTGTCTTTCAAAAATGACAGTTCTAGTTACCAACCGTAGTTAGCGAATAGGCTTGCAGGTGGGCCATGAGCTTGTTTGCCACTGTAGTGGTATAATTAGAAATATTCCACTTTATCTCTCAATCTTTGTACACGAAAAGAAAGTTTGATCTTATGATACATTTTTATTATTCAAGTTGGTTAGGTCACTACAACACACACACAAAACTGAACGCTACTTCTTACTGCCGGCCGCTATCTACATAGTTTTACGTTTGATATGTTGATTCCCCATAACATCGCTATGAAATTTATTAGGTATCTTTTTCTATTGTAGTAACAATATTAGCTAACAGTAAAAATATTCTAAGATTTTTATTTGTGACATTGATAAATTAAATTCCATTGTAAAATTACACAGTTAATTTTGAAGTAAAGTGAAAATATTCAGTTAGCTGTGGGATCGTACACCACGGCGCTGAAAGTGATGAGTTTGGTGCGGTCATTCCTGATGAACATGAGGAAGGGCGAGTCCGTGTAAAACATTTCTGCAGTACGCGCCATCACCGCGCTCGTTGCTGCCACCGCCTCCGTTCCGTACTCTACAAGGGAGTGACTGAATGAGATAGTGAGCATAAACAAGCCCTATATTAGTTACACCAAATTACACTTTAAACATCTTTAATAGTACATTACTGCCGCGGTTTATAATGACTACTTTGCTGGTCGCGCTGATGATGGCCGACAGCACAGCTCCAGGCCGACACAGCGCGGTCAGCGTGCAGCACTTGATGGACGAGCTGAGATAAAGGCCGAGACCGTAGGTCGAGGCCTTTACAGTGAGGACAGCAAGGGCTGCAATGATGGCCAAGCTGGAAGGCCTAGAGCGTAGCTAGGCTAGCTCGAGGCAATCATAGCGTGACCAGCGAAGCAGTCATTGTGGGCCAAGGCTTGTATAGTGCTTTACTCAAAAATGCAAGTACCTAATCTAAATAAAACCAACAAGTAATTTAAATAAAAACTTTGCCGGCCGCTCCTTGAAACAGAACGGCAAGGTCGACTTTGCTCAAACAAGGTTGTCAAAATAATGACCACATTACATGCATTTTTGAGTAAACTCATTTCCTCAAAAATTATATACTAAGTTATCCTATGTAATTGTCTGTGTGAGAGAATAAATAAAACATTATTATTATTCAAATTTACGAGGTCAGGGGGGTTATTGTCTAATGGTCCCAGTACACGTTGGCCGAGCGCACTCGCCCAACGCGCTTGGTCAACGTGTACGGTGCCGTTTTGTGTGTATTTGGCGTTTGCCGCCAACACTCGCCGACGACCCGATCAGTGTCGGTTTTTCGTGCACATATCAAAGAGATTTGGCGCAAACAGCGTTCACACGTTGGCCGAGTGTTTAGTTCAGAGCTACGCGTCGGAGTAGACTAGTGTCGCGCTTACGAGTAATAGTTTCAAAGATTGTTTCACGAACATGGCGTCATGGAGTAATGAGGCTCATTGACTTTTATCATATTGAATCCGTTATAATTCCGATTAATTGTCCCAACTAAAATTCAAAATAAATTATCTGACAACGATATTGACTTATTCAAGCATTGCAGAGTTTTAACTGTTTATGATAAATTAAATTCGGCCATTTTAATGGACGAGCATAAAAATTGTCAAAAAATTATCACCCACAGACGACCGCCAAATTTAATCAACTTACATCACAAAAAATTTATAGTACCCAAATATAAACATATCTACGGCAGCAGAAACTGGAAATGTTTATTACCAAAATTGCTAAACGAAATGAATGACGACTTCGTTCAGAATTATATTAACAAAAAAAATGTTGTCAGTTTTTAAAAAACAATTTTGTACTAAAGTTAAGAATAGAAATATGTACCTACCTAAGACATGCAAATTAGAATAAATTAAATATACTTGGCATGCCATTATAAAAAAAATTAACCTGTACTCCCCGTCACAGTTAAAGCCAAAAAGACTTTTGTAGCGGTGTTTGTTTTATCAATATGTATTTTTTTTTATCATTTGAACAATAAATAAAAAAAAAATATGGAACCCAAACAATAAAACCAGAGTGAGTAACTTGAGCGTCGGTGGCGCTGTGGACTCGGCACTTGTCTTCCAATCGGGAGACCGCCATGTACCACTGTGTTTTTCGTTTCGAATTTCATTTGTACATTTGTCTGACGCTCCTACGGTGAAGGAAAACATCGTGAGGCAACCTGCATACATCTGCGAAGAAATTCAAAGGTGTATGTGAAGTCGACCAATCCGCACTGGGCCAGCGTCGTTGACTAAGGCCTAATCACCTTAACATAGGGTAGGCTCGAGCCCCTCGGTAAGGACGTATATGAGCTGTGATGATGATGAAGTAACTTGTCTAAATACATTAAATAATTAGTTAGGCCGCGATCTCCATAACGTCCATCTTCATCTAGCGACCAACGCAGAATGAAACACGGCCAACGTGTAAACAGTACCACAAAAATCTGCCGAGCGCACTCGCCGAGCGCGTTGGGCCAACGTGTACTGGTGCCTTTAGAAAAAATCTATCGCGATCGCTTACAATTTGACAGTCGCAGTCTATCCATCGCTCGTTTATAAAAGGGAGTCGGCGCAGAGACTTGTTGACGGCGCGGCGCAATGGTTATCAAATTGTAAGCAATCGCGATAGATTTTTTCTTAGACAATAACCCACCTGAATACATAGTTTGACAACATCGAGAGATAAAAATTACGCAACATATAACAGAATGTGCGGTAAAATGGGTAGGTACCTATGTACTCGTAGCATCTAGGTAGGTACTCTCGTCTAAGTTTCTGTTTTACCGATGTTTTACCGCACAGTCCGTTGTGTCCAACCTGTAATGTGCGTGGCGTGCTGGATAGAGTTAGAATCGGTATATTCAAAGTCTATAAAATTCTATAATGCTTGGCCCTCACTTGCGCCGTAACACATTTGTAAACGCAAAAATTTCGACATTAGGTACACATATACAACGAGGAAATGAATTTGAATTTCAATAATTGTTAAAATTTTACTATTCATTTCCAATGTGGTACAAAAAAGTAACCCTGATGAAGTAAACGATAGGATCATCATAATTTTAGCCAAGAGACGCCCACTGTTAGACATAGGCTTCCCCCAGGGATCTCCAAACCGATCGCTTCTGCGCCTCCCGCATCCAGCGGCTTTCGCGACCTTCACCAGATCGTCGGTCCACCTTGTGGGGGGCCTACCATCGCTGCGTCTCCCGGTACGCGGCCGGCACTCTAGGACCTTTCCGCCCCAACGGCCATCAGTCCTGCGAGCTATGTGCCCTGCTCACTGCCACTTTAAGGTTCGATAGGATACTTACCATTAATTGTTATTTTCACTTGATGCAGCACCGAATCCACGTGAACACCTGGGTTGGGTATCCGATCGACCAGGTCTTTCAGCGAGCGGGTTTCGCCGTCTCCATTGTTGATTCTGGTTATCAGGTTGTCCTCGACCTCCTCCATGTTGCCGCTGTTCTCCAGCATTATCGCGAAGTTGGCAGCCCCCGGAGTGAACATCGCTTCGGCGCCCATCGCCCTCAGCGTGTCTTTCAAGTTGACCTTGCTGTTCAGCTGCATCTTGGGAAACCTGACGACACATTTCTTCATGGTGAGTTGACTTATGAGACTATCTATCTTGTCGTAGTCGAGTCGGTCCATCATCTGCGTCAGGTTCATACGCTTGGGGAACCTAGGTTTGATGACGTACATACTGGTCGCGCTGTCGTTGTACGGGAATTGAATCATTTGCA
Organism: Schoenobius gigantellus; assembly: GCA_963935595.1. Taxonomy (NCBI): domain Eukaryota; kingdom Metazoa; phylum Arthropoda; class Insecta; order Lepidoptera; family Crambidae; genus Schoenobius; species Schoenobius gigantellus. The sequence goes on along the minus strand of OZ012541.1, from coordinate 37,214,714 downwards.
ATCCTGCAAAAAATACAGATACCTACTGTTACCTATTCTCCAAAAAATCTTTTGTTTTTACATAAATGTTCTTAATTAAGTATTGACCTCAATTTTCTGCGTATATACAACGTGTAGGCACGGTAATAGTATTATTACCGTTGTGTAGGCACCTACTTAATATTATGCTCTAAGATTGTAGGCAGTGTCGTAACTATAGGGCGGCAGGGCTGGCAAAATACACGGGCCCCAGTGCCCCGACTCAGAAATAACCTTACATTTTCAACAAAATTTTGTACCTAAGTAGTTAAAACTTATAACTTTTAAGTAGGTACAATTAGGTACAAAATTTTGTTAAAAAATCAATGAAATTGAGACACATCTAAAGACCATATACAAATTTAAACTAATCATTAAGATTTCAACACATTCAAAACAAAGAGACCTCGATCAATGTTACTGGCAGGGTCCCATCCAAAGAATTTGCCACGGGCCTCAGATGGTATAGTTACGCCACTGATTATACCTAGGTGACTATCGATTTTAAGTTCTATGATACATTTAGATTAATAATCGATACTTGTAAGGCTTTCTCTTCAAATACATATAAAAATCTCAGATGGTATAGTTACGCCACTGATTGTAGCCTGTTGTAGGTGACTATCGATTCTAAGTTCTATGATACATTTTATAATTGATACTTGTAAGGCTTTCTCTTCTAATACATATAAAAATTTCATGTTTTAGTGTTTCTTATCGAGCTCGGTAGGTCTGAGAATAGGTCGTAGGATATTTTTATACCCCTAAATGATAAGGGTCCTCTTCAGATTTTTTTACTATTAATATGGCGAGACGTAGGTAGTTCGCGGGCACAGCTAGTATAATATACAGTGTCACATTTAGATCGGTTAGTATGGGCAGGTCTGTAAGTATAGGCGTGCGATGTCAGAATACCTCGTGGTGCACCCTGGGCAACCCGGCAAATTTTCTGCCGCGGGCTTAGAGTCTGACAGCTGCCCCGTGGAGGAGGCGTGGTGTGGCCGGGTTTAACCTGGCGGGCCACTTCACGTGGCCATGTGGGGTCACCTCCCCTTCTTTTTGAAGATGGGGTTGTGTGTCGCCTGAGGATCCGCTCGCGGGTCATGGCGCGTTGCGCCTTGTGCCGTTGCCCCTTTGGTCGGGTTGGTGCGGGTCCTTGTTGAGCTTCGGCATGTCGTTGTTCCGAGTCGGTGCAAGCTCGTTGGAGCTTCGGCGTGTCGTTGTTCCGAGGACTGAGGCTGATCCGATCACCGTGTGGCTTCGGCACACTTGTGCGGCCCCCATGGGATCCCCCGGCGTGGGATGGCCGAGTGCTACTTGGTGGGCCACCTCGTGTGGCTACCGTGGCCGCTTTTTGCGGTGGATCGGCGCTTTGGCGCCGCTGAGCTTCAGCTCGTGTGCTCGGCGGTGGATCCAGCGGGGTCTGCCGTCGGGCAAGCCCCGTTACCCCGCACTGAGCGGGGCCGGGGCCTGGCGCACTGAGCGTCGGGCCGCGCGGAAGAAAACCACAGTAAAAAATTACCACCCGGAGTATGCCCGGGGAACTCCTCTCCATCTTCATCTTGGAGAGGGCGTGAGGGGCCCGCCATTGGTGGACAGGTGCCGCGGACGGGGTTATGGTCGGTCCATAAGGGTTCCCACGACCTCGTTCGGCAGCAGCGCGTCCTTTGGACGTGGCTGCGCCAGGCGCCAAAGAAGGCATATCGAGGGGTTTAGTGGGTAGTCGCTCGCTGCGGAGTCCCACACATCCTTGCCCCTGCGGGGGCTTGGAAGGTGCGCAAACGCATTCCCCTCGTAAAAAAAAAGGTCTGTAGACTGTAAGTATAGGGGTGCGATGTCAGAACACCTCCTCGTGGTGCACCCTGGGCAACCCGGCAGATTTTATGCCGCGGGCTAAGAGTCTGACAGCTGCCCCGTGGAGGGGGCGTGGTGTGGCTGGGTTTAACCCGGCGGGCCACTTCACGTGGCCATGTGGGGCGTTACCTCCCCTTCTTTTTGAAGATGGGGTTGTGTGTCGCCTGGGGACCCGCTCGCGGGTCTTGGCGCGTTGCGCCTTGTGCCGTTGCCCCTTTGGTCGGGTTGGTGCGGGTCCTTGTTGAGCTTCGGCATGTCGTTGTTCCGAGTCGGTGCAAGCTCGTTGAGCTTGTCGTTGTTCCGAGGACTGAAGCTGATCCGATCACCGTGTGGCTTCGGCACACTTGTGCGGCCCCCATGGGATCCCCCGGTGTGGGATGGCCGAGTGCTACTTGGTGGGCCACCTCGTGTGGCCACCGTGGCCGCTTTTTGCGGTGGATCGGCGCTTTGGCGCCGCTGAGCTTCAGCTCGTGTGCTCGGCGGTGGATCCAGCGGGTTCTGCCGTCGGGCAAGCCCATTACCCCGCACTGAGCGGGGCCGGGGGCCTGGCGCACTGAGCGTCGGGCCGCGTGGAAGAAAACCACAGTAAAAAATTACCACCCGGAGTATGCCCCGGGAACTCCTCTCCATCTTCATCTTGGAGAGGGCAGGGCGTGAGGGGCCCGCCATTGGTGGGCAGGTGCCGCGGACGGGGTTATGGTCGGTCCGTTAGGGTACCCACGACGTGGCTGCGTCAGGCGCCAAACAGGGCATATCGAGGGGTTTAGTGGGGGTAGTCGCTCACTGCGGAGTCCCACACACCCTTGCCTCTGCGGGGGCTTGGATGGTGCGCAAACGCATTCCCCTCGTAAAAAAAAAAGGTGTGTAAGTATAAGACATTCAAAGATCAGTTATTAGGAACCATGTCATCGATTTTATTTATTTATTTATTTATTTTCTAATATAGCCATACAGCCTTCAAGGCTAAGTCGGCTTAGAAATTTGAGAACTTAATTTAGAAATTAGTAACATTATTTAAATTGTCTATATCACACTGTCTGAGGTACAAGGAATGAATTATAAAACTAAGGGTTCTATAGCTAAAGGGGGCTCTAAATTCAGAAACAAAAATGTTGTGGAAAAAGAAGAAAAGGTTTTCCTTAGGACAGTTAATTTCAAGCATGAGTTCCTCACGTAGGGGTTCGTTCCTAGTACATTCCACCAATAAGTGATATAGATCTTCATAGCGATCACACACAGAGCAATTAGAATTGTCTACTTTTCGCATTAGGTGAAGGAAACCATTGAGTGGGATGTGATAAGATCGAACCCTAAAAATTAATGACAGGTCTCGTTTACTGAACTTGCCATTACAAAACCATGGAACTTTTGGAGGCTTATCAACTAATGTACAATACCATATACCTTTTGTAGTGGATTTTTCTTGAAAGTATGAATTCCATTCGGTATAAACTCTCATCTTAATTGCTCCTAAATAATCAGCATAATGGGAAACAATCTCAATTGGAACTCCATCAAGATGTGCTGTCTTTGCCAAAGAATCCGCCACTTCATTGCCATAGATACCAACATGAGATGGCACCCATTGTAATCGGACATTAACCCCATTAAGTATTAAGTTGTAAATACATTTAATAATGTGGAATGCCTCACGTCTACCTACACCACTCTTGCCACATGAGATTAAGTGATAAAGACCACTTTGAGAGTCTGTTACCAATAATACGTTCTTATAATCCATGCTTTCTGCATATGATAAAGCTTCTCGGATTGCTATCAATTCGAGGCTCATTATAGGTAAATAATTATTTTGTATAGCAAATTTAGCGCCAAAATTAGAAGAAGAATCAAAAAAGGAACAGCCTTTGTAGTCATTTGACATTGATCCGTCTGTATATAAGTGTTTGTAATAGGGATACGAATCATTGAGATGAGTTTCTGCTAATTTTCTAATTTCTTCAGATGTAATATTTTTTTTCTCACTAGTTATAGAAGGAATAGATGGTGAACAAATTGATTCAAAAGGTATTATGTAATTTTGTGGTGGCAATAGTAGGGCAGACCAAATATCATATTTTATAATATCGTAATCCTTCAAAGTTATATTACTATCGATTAACGAAGGGTTACCGTTTTTGTTCCAGTATCGTTCACCTGTTTGGGAACTACTCTCAAAATCGGTTATGCGTTTTTGCAGGTAATCTTCTTTTCTGGAATTTATTCTTAAGCAATGTTTAACAGATAGGTATCTTCGTCTCAAAAACAATGGCGCCACACACAGTTCGCTCTCCATGACATGAATCGGTGTTGATTTTAAAAATCCACCACAAATACGTAGACTCTGGTTTTGAACTAAATCTAACCTTTTTAAAACATTTTTACTAGCATTTGAAAAGATACCACTACCATAGTCCATACGACTTCTAATCAAGCATAGATACAACCTTCTTAAATGTACAGGTTGAACTCCCCAGTTACAACTACAGATACAACATAAAATATTTATGTACTTTGAACATTTGAAATGAAGTTCCTTTATATGTTTATTCCAATTTAAGCGATAATCAAACCAAATACCTAAAAATTTAAAACATTTAACTACTTCAATAATTTCATTATTAATTTTGATACCAATAGAGGGCACCCTGTATTTTCTGGTGAATATACATAGTTTAGTTTTCATAACAGACAGTTGTAAACCTATTTCTCCTAAATAGTATTCAAATTAAGGTAGTTTGCATAGATGTAACACAGTTATATATATTTTTGTCATTGCAGTAGAACACAAAATCATCAGCATATTGAAGCATTTTGATTTGATTACTAGATAAACAGCAAAAACTTATAGTTATGATGTTAAAAAGGATAGGGGACATTGGACACCCCTGGGCTAATCCAATACGACAAACTCTGGATATCTCTTTGCCACTCGCCAGTTCAAAGGCTATTATTCTATAATGTAAAAAATTATAAATGTATCTGCATAGATACATATCAAAACCGAAATCTTTAAGCCTTTTTATAAGTACTTCAACGGACACACCATTATAAGCATCCATAATGTCAGTGAAAGCGCATAAAAGGTATTCCTTATTTGTGAAAGATATTTCAATATCTAACGCCAAACGTGATAAACTATCCAGACAAGACAACCCTCTGCGAAATCTTACCGTATAATCTGAAAAAAGCTTATTGTTCTCGAAATAGTATTCCAATCGTTTGGCAATCATGGAATTAAAAATTTTACATATGCAATTAATCAGAGAGATTGGACGGTATTTTATTGTGGCTCCGCTTCTTTTTGGAATGGCGATTACTTTAATTTTTCTCCATTGATAAGGGATGATACCAGAAGTATATATAAGGTTATATAATTTAAGTAAAATAAGCTTAGCACTGTTTGGAAGATTAAAGATCATTGAGTATACTATGTTATCGGAGCCTGGACATGTGTCCTTTCTTTTTAAAACAGATAAAAGTTCATGCATCTGAAAAGGAAATTGTTCTTGTGTTTTTTCCTTATTTAGATCAAAAGGAGCTGAGTCAGCACAATCTGGCGTTAAGTTGGCGACAAATTGTTTTGCCTCATCTTCTGACAGGGAGTTATAATTGTTCCTATGTCCTTTAATCCACCTGAGTTTGCGCCACATTTGACTGCTTGTGGTTTGGGAAGTGACACTAGAACAAAAAGACTGCCATGATTTACGCTTAGCTTGTTTTATTAAATTGCGTGCCATCGTTACTTTTTCTTTAAAGATCAAGTAATTTTCTTGTGTACGATTTTTGCGAAGATTTTTGAGGGCTAATCTTCTCTCTGCTATCGCTTTTGACAAGTCCTGACTCCACCATGGTTTTGGCTTGAATTTAGAAGACGTTGGGTCATGGTTTATATGAATATAATAAGGAATGTATATATCAGCCGCATTGTTAATTATATCAAGGAATTGATCATAGCATTTTTGAATATCAGGATACCACGAAAAGCTTTTACAATTATCCTCAACAGTAGCTTTGTACTTTTTCCAGTCAGCATGTTTAATATTTCTTTTTGTGATAGGTTTAAGATAAAAAGAACCTTTAATCTTTATCAAAATAATGAGATGGTCACTACCTAGCGTTTCATTAGTAACAGACCAATTACAATCTAATGTAAGATCAGAACTAGAAAAAGTTACATCAGGAGAAGTGAAAATAATTTGATTTACAGAGTTAGCAATACGTGTAGGACTGCCATTGTTTAGGAAGCTAAAGTTATAATCTGAACTACTCTCAGCCAGTAAACGACCTCTGCCGTCCGTGGTGTACGACCAGGCAGAATGATGTGCATTAAAGTCACCAGCAATTATAGTTTTGTTATTGTAAAGTCCAAAAATTTCGTCGTAGTCGCGTCTATTAGTTTGAATTGATCTCGGAGAATATATTATATGTTAATAATAAATTTGAGTGAACTGTGATTTAATAATTCAATACCTAAAAAATCTAAGTTATTATGTGGCAAAGAGATATCCAAAAGCCTAGCCGTAATAGAATAGTGAACAAAAATAATAAGGCCGCCATAACCATCGCTTCTGTCCCTTCGAAAACAATTATATCCAGAAATATTAACATGTTGGTCTTCAGACAGCCAGGACTCAGAACAAAGGCAAATGTGAATATTTTCCTTATTTAGATAACATTCTAAATCGGTTAATTTTGGGAGAAGACTACGACAGTTCCATTGCATTACATTAAGACTCATAATAAGTTATGAAAAGAATTAGCGCTAACACACTCACGAACCAGGGCCCAGTTTCTTGATAATACGGCTAAGGCGATTTTTACAGTTTTTAGAAGTAATCTTTGGGAGGATCTCCTTCAGCATTTTCGTAAAGTTATCAATATTTTCTGTGTAGCTTAAAGTTGTTTCTAATATATTTATTTTGCCATAAGATTCCTCTAAGAATTCCTTAAACTCTTCTGTAGTTAGAGGGTAGTCACTAGATTCTAAAATATTTCTAATTTGATCTAATTCTGTGGGTTGAAGGTCTAGCATAGGTGTTCTTTTTTGTTTTTTGGTAAATTTTTAGTTGGTCTTCTGTAGTAAGTTGTCTTCACTGTTGATGGACGTTTCACTTAGTTCAGAGTCACTCTGGAAAGTATTGTTTTTCTGTGATATTTCAATGACTGCGCTTTCGGAAGATTCCGTGGTAGTAGTTGGGTGAGGTCTTTTGAAAGACACAAGAGGTTGGAGTTCGGGTGTATTGGTAATTGGATCGATATTTGTTATATTGGATTTGGTCATTGCTGTCTGATCTTCAGGGCATTTACTGGCTATGTGCCCCTCTTTTTTGCATAAAAAGCACGACATACTATCAGTGGAAATGTAAATCCAATATGTGGTATTATCGAATACAATTTGTAGGCGTTCAGGAAGGTGCTTGATGTCTTCTGGTGCTATATATGTTTGTCGCCGAAAACTTAGAATATGACTGAAACCAGGTTCACCGATTCCAGCCTTGATGAACGATAAGGGGGATGCCAGTTTGATATTCAACTCTGCTAACTTTTTCTCAATTATATTGTGTGGTATTATTGGGCATACATTGGACAGGATTATCCTTTTATTTCTGGAAATAAGTGGCCGAATGGGAATTTTTTGACTATTAATAGTTATGCACTGGTGCTTCTCTATTAGTTCATCGGCTATTTCCTTGGAGGCAACAAATATGCATACTCTGTTATTTGACAATCTACTTAAGAAACGGATTTGAGTTGGATTGATTAGTTTTCCAAAAGCGAGAGCATAGTCTTTGATTTGTGTTTCGTCAACAGTATCTATAATGACAGCTTGATCTTTGGTGGGGTATGAAACAGTTTGAGTAACAGTTGAGTAGCTTACGTTAGACGCCATAGTTCCTGTAGTCCAAAAAAGGGGTGGCACAAATCGGAGGTAGAATTGTTAAAATTGTGTTGTATAACACTGCTATGCGCGCGCGCCACGCGGCGCACACACACAAAAAAAACTCGTAGTCAAGAACGCAGTACACGTGTTCCGCTATCGGTGCACCGAGCGCGACTGTGTCATCGATTTTAGTCACGAGAAAAACTGCATAACATAAATAAAAAAAAACCGGCCAAGCGCGTGTCGGACTCGCCCATGAAGGGTTCCGTAGGATTTATGACGTATTAAAAAAACTACTTACTAGATCTCGTTCAAACCAATTTTCGGTGGAAGTTTGCATGGTAATGTACATCTCATATGACGACACACATTTTACCACTTTGGACGTGTCTCGCGCAAACTAGTCAGTTTAGAAAAAATGATATTAGAAACCTCAATATGATTTTTGAAGACCTATCCATAGAAACATAGGGTTTGATGAAAAAAAATTGAGTTTGAGTTCTATGTATGGGGAACCCCCAAAATTTATTGCTTTTTTCTATTTTTGTGTGAAAATCTTAATGCGGTTCACAGAATACATCTACTTACCAAGTTTCAACAGTGTAGTTCTTATAGTTTCGGAGAAAAGTGGCTGTGACATACGGACGGACAGACAGACAGACATGACGAATCTATAAGGGTTCCGTTTTTTGCCATTTGGCTACGGAACCCTAAAAAGAAACGTACTCAGATCGGGAATTGAATCTGATAGTATGGAAAATTAAAACTTAGGCTATAAACAGTAGGTAAATGTTACTATGAAACATGAAATCTAACATGTTTTTTAAAATTAAATGAATAAATTTTATTTCATATCAAATAACGCAAATAATTTAAATAAAATTTTGATGCAAATTCACCACCTAAAAATAATAAAGTACAACCTAAATGAGTCGAATATCGCATTAAAACAACAAAATGGTCGACATTTCGAACTACTAACCAAATTTAATTACAGCATATGAAATACAACGCATTTTAATTTTTTTACATATCATGTTTCATAGTAATATTTACTACTTAATGACCTACACAATCGATATCCAAATAGAAATAACGTAAGTTTTATTTTTTAATACGACCGGGTTTGATTCCTGAAATGAGTGAGTACAAGTTTTTTTAATCTATGTATGTCTGATGACATGGTTCTTATAACAGATCTTTGCATATCTTATAGCTCAGAACAATCACTACAGTCTTATAGTTACAGACTTGCCCATACTGACCGATCTAAATGTGACACTGTATCTATGTAGTTTTTGTTTTGTCTCCGTATTATTACCGACCGCTGGGGTCGCCTTTGTTGCCCTCAGAACTCTCTTTTTATAGTCAGATACTTACCATCTTCATAGGAGAAAACGTAGTTAAATTGTGAGAAACTGGCCATCAAGTCAACCATGACTTCTTTGGTGGGCGTGTTGAATGGCAACCTAAAAGGAATTAATTAAACATAAAGGAACTGTACATGTTCAACGTGTCCAGTTCGCTGGGAAAACAATTTTTTTTATTTAGCACGTGGGATAATTCAGGATCTACAACAAAAATATTTTTTTAAAGTACCTAGTTCTATCTATACCACTCAGTATTAGGAAGCATACTGACGCCCGAACTCAATATGCGATCCTGATCCGTTTTTCCGGATTGAGATTGCAAACTCAATCCGAAAGTACCATTTTGCCTCTCTATAACCAATCGAAGGATTGCATTTGTAATCTCTGAAAGGCAACCATCCATGAGAGCTCCGATCAGTGTTTTTGGATAGACCTCTGTTCGAAAATGACGTTTGACGTGTCCCAATAATCAATCTTTGGGATTGATTGGGATCAATTCAATTCATTCTTTATCTAAGATTCAAAGGGATTGATTGACGTCTACACAATCTTTTTTTGGCAATCTTCCTATTTTCATGGTTTACTTGTCAAAATTTGGATTGATTTACATGTTTTGAAAATAATTGTTATATTTTTGTCAGAAATGGCAATGGCAAAGACGATATTTTTGGAAGATGTGATTTGGAGTTATGAGCCGAAACAATATCAGATTTCGATACGTGATTGCAGTGATGATGATGAAGTGTTACAACAACAGCGTCGCAATTAACACCAAATATCAACAATAGCAATAAATAACTACGAATTTATTTTTTGGTTCCGGCTGAACAAAACTGTCGTAAATTACTTTTAACGAAAATAATGCCATACATAAAAGAAACATCAAAAAAGTGACTAAAATACCTTTTGCCGCGCTATATAATATGTGATGTGAATGTGTTTGAAATCTATACAAATAAATAAAATTGAAGTGTCTGTTTGTATTGTCAAAATAACAAGTTTTTAATGAATGGGTATGAATGTATATCGGGTACCAATAACAAAAACACAATTAAAAAAAAATTTTGTCTGTCTGTCTGTTTGTTCCCGCTAATCTCCGGAACGGCTGGACCGATTTTGACGGTACTTTCACTAATAGATAGCTAATTATATAAGGTATAACATAGGCTACTTTTTATCAAGATCGGTCCAGCCGTTACTATTCCACGCGGACGGTCGCGGGCACAGCTAGTATATAATAAATAGCTGTGCCGGCGAACTACGTTTCGCCATAATAATCACCTAGGTGTATAAAAAATAGTTTACGGCCTATTCTCAAACCTACCGAACATACTTACACAAAAAATTTCATAAAGATCGTTCAAGCCGTTTTGGAGGAGTTTGGTAACAAACGGGACACAAACATTTTATATATTAGAAGATAATAGCTTCAGCTTTGCTTCGCTGTCGGATTAAGATTTTTATATTATTTTGTTCTTGTATAGATATTTTAAAAATCTTAAATTTAAGATATTTTTTGAAATAAATGATGATAATATAAATAAGTTATTTATTTTCCTCTTTACATTTCGTTACCTCAATAGTTTACACATTACATTAATTACTACATTACACTCATATAAAAATCTTCCTCTTCTTTTTAGTAATCATGGAGAGGCACCTCTTCTTTCTGTAATTTCTCAGCCCAAATTTTACTTCTGTATTTATTATACGATTATTCGTTGTTTTTATTGATTTATATTAGTTCAAATCACAAATTATACGTTCAAATCAAACCAACCACACCACAGCTAGCTAACAAACAAATATAATGTCACTCGCGTGCTCGTGTCAGTTTTATACATGTTCCATTCCTATAATCTGATCAATCCATAAATATAAGTAGTTTGCATAATATTGTATTTGATATATTATTATTTACAGAATAATTTCTAAGTATTTTTAAACATTATATTTCTTGTTAGAAGCATAAGAAACATTATTTAAAAAGATTTATAGCTAGTTTTTTTTTTTCATAGAACATACAGTAATAATATTGCACAATCTAATAATTTGCGTATAAAGAAACGGCCAAGAGGGAAAGGATCGCTGGCGATCGCTGGTGTCAAAAGAATCCTAGGATTGCAGTCTTTAGTTATTGGCACGCGGATTAGAGATCGATTGATCGATACGCAATAATCCGAGATTGTTTTTAATCTTAAACTACGGATACAATATTGGGTTCGGCCGTGAGTGGTATAGATAGATAGAACTACTTAAGAGGAAACACCAAGGTCGAGAGAATTCAAAAATAGGTATTTGTAAAATGTATTGCTGTCGCGCTGTGTGTCCGAAGTAGTCCGAATAACTGAACTGGGACCGAAAATACCTATGAAAAATATGCAAAATATACGTTTCGTAGTCCCCTGTTTTCTCCTCGAAAAATTGACCAATTTAATTACTTTTTGCGTTAAAAATTAGAGCAAGGCTGTCTCTGTGTTTCTATGTTTTGCTTTTTTCATATAATCTTCTTCAATTTGTTTGCTGGACGTTTGAATACAGTATTATATTATCTGTGATACAGCAGAAAATTAGGTCGATTTTTTAGGTTTTCCAAAGTTTAAAATCTCTTTTATTAATTAACTTAATAAAAAAAGGAAAACATAGGAACATGCTTATAGTGGCCATTGATTTTATTTTATGATAGTGTGACTGTGAGGAATAAAGTTCTTCTGTGTCACACTGGTGTGACAGAATGGTGTGACAGAGAGTAATCCCCAAAAAATAGAAAAACTAGTGCCCATTATCCAGGAAGGAAACTGGGGACAACGGTTGTATGGAAACGATTAATATTTTTGTCGGACGTTTCTGTATTCTGTATTCACGTGTATGAATACAGAATACAGAAACGTCCGTATATCAAACCGTTTAGTCAGCGGACGTCGCGCGCCGCGCCGATTAAATCTTTTATTGCCGGTATTGAATGACAAATATTGTTATTTATCATTAAAAAAATATTATCAATCAAAATCAAATATAGCCTATAAGCCTACCTATGTCACTCAAAAGTAATGCAGCTTTTTCTATTTAATGTAGATGTCTCTAGGATAGGACACGGGCGGATCTAGGATGTCATTTTGGGGAGCTTTTAAAATCACAAGTAAACAAAAAATGAAAGTGTTCCTTGATTTTTTTACAAAATAAAGCAAGCGGCCTTGGGCCGCTAAAAGTTGAGACGGAATTATGGAATTCCTGAAACCCCCTCCTAAATCCGCCGATATAGAGACACCAGTCTTTGTCAACGCATAGCACCATTTCAATTTCACTGCGGTTTTAGTATTGTTTCAATAACCGTAGTGAGGCCCCTCTGGCGTGCAGGGAATGCAATGCGAGCGAGTGTCGCACTATCCTTATTTGTATCCTTACTCCGTAATCGATCGATATCCTAATTTTACACATTCCTATTGACGATTACGAACTGTATGGGATTTCTAGGAAATACTTGAAAATACAATTTATTTCACAAATTTTCTGTCAATTTTTGGATGTCCATAGATTTCATACATTTCCTGTACCTATCCAATCCATACTGACTGATTGACTGCCACGAACATAACATGAAATATTTGACCGCGGTGTTGCGTGAGGTGAAGGTGCGAGTAATTACTTCTAGGGCCGTGATTACCTACTAAAGTGCTTTGCCTTAAAGTTTAAGAGAGGGCGCGTACTTCCTGGTGTGCTCCGGCACAAATGGTTCTGCCCACTGTCCGTTGAAGTAGAGCGCCGTCAGCAGCACCGCTCTGGTCTCCACCGGCAGAGGCTGCTCCAGAAAATGCTCTATTTTGCTGTTGGTGTGTTTTCGGACCCAGCTGCAACATATGGCATTGACAATTTTTATCTGCAATAGCAAATTGAGCCGATGTTTCCCTACCAACGTATGGGTAAGAATAGATTTTTTCCACCGATCTCTACCGTTGAGCCACTGGCAGGGATAGGAGGAATAATAAGTTCAACTTTTACCAACCGATATGTTTATATGTATATAACAATAGGTGTTCACATTTATTGAAAAAAAAATAGATGTATCACGGTTTTTTCCTTCTTAACATGTAATGTAGGTAGCAGTAACTACACGGTTAGCGCAGACGTTGAGTGACCGCCTACTGCGCAACGGGTCGCGGGTTCGATTCCCGTACGAGACAAATGTTTTGTATGGCCTACAGAAATTTGTTCCGGGCGTTCCATTGTCAGGGCGTATGTGCATGTGATATTCTATGTTTATAACTGCACCCACAACACAGGAGAAAATCCTAGTGTGGGGCGACGTTTTTTTTAAAGAAAAAAAAACCTAAAGAATTAAAGATTTCATAGATATGCAAAGTGCAAAATAATTGCTTCGCTATCTACTCAAGTGGGTAAAGTAGGTACTCGAGTTTCGTAAACTAGGAGACACAAATAACAACAGTTAACTGTTTCTATTCTATAGAGTAGACTCTATATTTATTTTCATCTTGAATAGGTACAATACAAGCTACACGAACTGCAAGTACTGTTACAAAGCATGTAAAACGATACAATGGAACAATTTGGTGTGACGGTCACTGTTAAGGTACCTACTTAATAGTGACCGTCACACCAAATTGTTTTGTTCATTTGAGGAGCGCGCTAGTGTCGTGACGTGTTCGGCGATGTTCACTGTGATCATGATTGGGAGAGACCAAAAATAAAAAAATAGTCCAAAAGTGAAAAACTTTTCACTTATTCATTTGAAATGCACGAGTCGGTCTGATCTCGCCCCGATCGCACTATGAATTCCTTCTTGCGAGTGAAATGTGCATATTTCCTCTTGGTACTCTACCGTCGAGCCTGGCGGCTACTCCGTAGAAGGCCAATAAACCATACAGTCCTATAATGCCACTGTGGGAGCTCTCGGTCAAGACAAGCTTACTTCACCGGTCTACCTTGGCTTGGGTCGACACGCCAGCTTTACTGTACAAACTGGTAAAATAGGGATGATGACGAAAACGTTCATGTTGCTTTTAAAAAAAAGTTCGACTCGAATTTCTTTCGTATTTAATTACTCAATAACTTGCGACGGCCGACGGTACATTGGTTTAAAATGTGACATGACGTCACGCTTTGTACATTTTGTAGTATGTTGCGAACGTAGTGACGCTCCACTTCTTAAATATTATTATACAGTAGTTTTTCATTATTTCGAAAAAACAAAATATATTTTTTTATAACACTAAGTTGGCAAACAAGCATACGGCCCACCTAATGGTAAGCGGTTACCGCAGCCTATGGACGCTTGCAACACTGGGGGTATCGCTTACGCGTTGCCGACCTTTTAAATACCCTTCTTGAAGAACCCCATGCTGTAGTAATTTGAGAAAACCTCGACAGGGAGTTATTTCCACATCCTGAGCGTACGCGGAAGGAAATTCCTCTAGCGTACCGTACGGGACCATTTTGTTTCTAGAGTGTGAGGGTGAATTCCCTGCCGATGGCGAGCTGTGCAATGATAGAAAGCCGTAGCCATAGGCGTAGGTATAACTTTTCGATGGGGGGGGGGGGGGGTCCAGATTAAAAGTTCATTCTATCTAGTAAGTTATGTTCATTTTCAATGGGGGGTGTCCGGACCCCAAACCCTCCCCCATACCTACGCCAATGCCGTAGGCATTATGTCAAACAGCTCCCTGGGACATATCCCATCGTACAAGCAATAGAACATACACAGAGAGGCAAAATCTCTTCTGAGACTGAGGGGTTTAATACCGTTTCAGAGTATGGGATCATCAACGAGTCTCATAGCTCGTTTTTGTACCGCGTCAAAAGGTGCAAGTTGGTAAAAGGTGCTCCCGCCCATAGCTGACAGCAATATTCCATGTGGGGTCTGACTTGCGAATTGTAGAATAACAGTCTTTGACCCGGTGAGAAATATCGCCTAGCTCGCTTTGTCTGATTTCCCATGCCCTCTTTCATATGACCTCTATTCGCTTTGTGATCTCATTAGGTAAAACTTACTCATTAATTAGTTCCTTAGCTGCGGTGCCGTCAGCAAAATCAGCGGGCAGTGCCTCCCCGCTGTACACACGTTCGAGGTACGTTCGGTATATGTCCCTGAGGGTGGCTCGGCGATCCACAAACACGGCGTTGGCATACAGGGTCTTCGTGTCGTTGTTAGAGAGGTCGTGAAGCAACACCCCAAAGTCCTCGTGGTACTCACGGTTCTTCAGGATATCTGGAAGGAAGAAACCATTGCAAAATGATTAAGGTTTGTTTTTGACACGTTTAGAACGATATGAGCCCCCATACTCAATAGCCATATTTTTTTCCGTAGCCGTTCGGCAGGAAAATGGATGGAAAGAAGACCAGCCCCAATAACATGTCCAGCAAAACGTGTTATAGCGGTTTATCGTGTTTTGGTGGTCATGCTACGGGTAGGTACAGGAATAAATCTCTGCTATAAATCTGGTCTGGCGGACCCGGATCTTCAACACTAACTAGACTTTTTCATAAAGTCGCTTCTTCAAGTGGCAGCTTTATAAAGTAGCCACTTGAATTTAAATGCTTACTGTTCGATAACTGTGTTTTTACAATATTATAAAAAACACATTATTTACGTATTGAGGTAGGTTTGTATTAACTATTCATTTTCATATATGTATTTATTGCTACAGACGGACATATTTGGACGGACTACTTTATATACATATTGTTCTGGTTATATATTACATACATATATATCTGAGTCTGACAAATCTGCGGTGCCACGTAAATTAACGAGCTTGTATCTGCTCAAATGTTATAAACTAAGTAGATAAATGGATTGCTTCTATTTTAGTTTGGATCTATCTATATTTAAAATCAACTTTATAAAATATTTGTGCTGGTCTTCATTGAGCTACTTCATATACGTCAATGCTGGTCTTTGATGAAATTCGCACGTTTTCGCGTCAGTATGTTTACTCTGTAAATAACTGAGTATATGTAGTTATGTAGGTGCTTAGGAATTATCGTTTCCAAACACAACAGTAAATTATAATGGAACGCGAAGACGTGAAGCCCGGATCTTCCGCAAACGGCACTTGATTTTTATTTAATCAACTTCAAATGAGGTTATCTGCCTGACCCGCATGTTTGTGATATTATTGGAATTGTAAAATACCTATTTATGAAATTCCTATATAAATTAGTAAATTAAATAATGCCCTTGTACGTGTAAATGCCCTTGTAAAGAAGCACTTAGTGATGTGATGTTGTTTAGAAATGACATAGGTGAGTAGGCAGTGCAGTACGTGTTTTCTGTCATTCCTATAGTACAGTAAGCTCCTTATCAAGCTATACTGATTGACCTTTGGACCGTTCTTATGCGGCTCGCAATAGTGGCGGTTTTCGTAGTGTTAATGTATAGCTTGAATGGGAGCTTACTGTACCTATAACTTGCAGATCCTAAAACAATACTTAACATCTCTTCCCATATACCCAACTCAATTTCACTCCAAATCTTTCAGTATAGTTGTAAAATTATATCCCGCACAACATTCACGAATTCAAATTATACAGGGTAAATTGTGAGGTACCGGCAACCTCGCAGGATTAGATAGCTAACATGATTAACTACAACGTTTGTTTAACGAGTTTTAAGGTAACTCAATACATTGAACAAAAATCAATTTTCAAGTTTTTATTGCACTGTCGTGACATTGATAGGTCTATGTTTCATTTATAAACAACGACGGAAGACAACGCTACGCTCGCGCGCTGTGCGCGTAGAGTTACAAACATTCTAGAGGTATATTATGTAAATCCCACCAAAAACATTCTGTAAAAAACTAGCCAAGTCTCGATGGAGCTGCTTGTTTATCTCTAAAAAGTAATGAAATCTAGACAAAGTCGTGCCAAGTCTAAGGTTCCTTACTGCGATTTCTTTATTATTATAGTTAATGTTGTGTGACTTGACCGTTGAACATTTTTTATACGATAGTGGGTACAAGTCAACGGCCAAGTCACACAACATTAACTATAATAATAAACACAGTTTTTTTGTTTTTAGGCGTAGTTTTTTTTATTATTACAAATCTTTATTTTATTTTTTCTTTTTTCTTTTCTTTATTGGAAGCGGCCCACCAAGTTGAATATTTTTTGTAAAGGCGGTATGTCAATATCTCTAATAGTTTGGTTGGGCTCTTGTGTTTTCTAATCAGGGTCACCAGGTAGGTACTCCAGATCTTCGATTATCCTAGTTTTTATTGTTTTCCCTTTATGTGGCCATTAATCCCTAACTCTGTACCAAATTTCAGCTCTCTGAGTTTATGGGAAGTACCTACTAGTTCTATTTTGATGATCATGAGTGAGTGAGTGAGTGTCATAAATGCGAAACTTTGCTTTCGCTTAACTTAGGAACTAAATGACAGACTTGAAATTTTGGATTTTAAGTATGTGATTATAGTTTACTGGATGACGAAAATTTCTGCGTTCTGGTCTTATCCAGAGGTTCTCAAATAGGGGCCTGAAAATGCGGCGAAATGGTTCCAGTAAAGGATGGTACGGCAGTGTTTGCTTCGCGCTCGACTTGGCGGGGGCACTGCCTTGCCCCCAGATGAATATTAATTTTTGTATGAAAGTAAAATCTAACGAATTATCAAAAGTCGTAAAACAAACGTTGTAGTTAATGATGGTAGCTATCTAATCCTGCGAGGTTGCCGGTACCTCAAAATTTACCCTGTATAAGTAGGTACGGTACTTTCTTTAAGCCCCGTGTTAAAGAGCAGTATCTAAATTCGTGTAGGATAGTATTTTCTAAATAGGTATTAAAGCTATACATTACGCTCGTATGTCGTTTAGGCAATGCAATTCTTTACTTTTAAATTTCATGTCTATTTCGTCTTTCATTTTTGAGACGATTAGTACGAGTAAGTAAGTCTGCTAAAATAATATAATATTTTGCTAAAATTGGTTTACCAACGACCAGCAGGTAAAACAAACATACCTAATTAATCAACTTACTGAAATAACTACAGAGCTTATAAAACACTTATCCTTGAGCACACGTGTTACTTACTACAGTCAGTAATTGCAAAAAGTGCGAACCATTGCGAATTTACTCGCTGTTATAAAAAATATAAGTACGTATATACTTACTTGTACATTGTCTACCTATTGTCTGTTATTCATTAGGTGCGCAGTTTTGTGTACTTACACTTTTTTCTTTTACGTTATATCGCAATTATGTTATATATATCACAATATATATAAAATGTGTTTTAGGTATCAAAAATTACTGTTAATGGTGTAGGTTAAGCAATATGCGCTCGGCTTACGATTGTTAAAGTCAAGTAGCGTCGGCCACCGTGCTACGATGGGTGATCAACAACGTGAAACATCTCGAGTGCATCATGATATCTTCTGCACTCGCGATGGCTAGGCTCATGAGACACATTTTTAAATTATTAGAAGTCAATCTTGAATTCAGACACGAATACAAATCATGTGCGAGAACAATTTTAAAGATTTTTGAATCACTCGAATTCTGTGTTGTCATTAAAAACAAATTGTATATAAGATTCCGTTTCACACAAAAAAAATAAAAACCAGTACGCTATAACTCGCTAATTAAAAAATCCGGCGATGAATCGCACGTAAAACAACGTAGAAAATTACTTTTTTATCACCCAGGAAAATTTAAAGGACGCTTCACAACACGGTAGTAGAGTGATTTAAATATGAATAGAAAAAACTAACCTCCTTAATTTTATATTAATTGTCTAAAATATCCAAAAATGCTGCAACAGTGGAGAGATTTTTTTTTGATGTGTCCTGAAGCGTCCCTTAAAAACGAGTAGGTAGGACCACTCGTTACAGAATTCACGAAATGAATATTCAAAAATAGTAAATTTGGCAATTCGTAGGTATTCATTCGGTTTCGTACGCGGCCGAAAGGTTTTAGCCCTTTCAGCCGCATACGAAACTAGAGCTTCGGAACCAGATGCGATAGAATATTTTTTCGTCCTTGTACTTAACCAGTTACGATCAAATACTTTTTAATCCTCGTACGAAACTATGTAACGAGTCTCGTAACCAGTTACGATCGAATAATTTTTCATCCTTGTACGAAACCAATCAATAAAACCACCTATCAGAAAAACAAACAACCTAGAAAGATTGCACAACAAGATCAACCGGTTCATAATACGCAAATGTGAAATGATTACTTACTATTGTACAAAAACTCGAAAAAGTATTCGATCGTAACTGGTTACGAAACCCCAGTTTCGTACGCGGCCGAAACGTTTTTAGCCACGGGGGCATCCAATCTCAACAGGAGACGCTTTTTAAAAAAAAAATAGTAAGTATTCCTTTCTGCCCCATGGTGAATCGAACCAACGACCTTCCGATCAACATCCGTTTTGTGTAATTTTATTTAAATTGTGGAATTTGCTTTATTGTATTCTGGGATATTAAATAAATTATTATATTGTTTAAATCAAGGTATCCTTGTATGGGCTGTAGATTTACAAGTCTTACAAGAACCACATGTACCTACTATAAGCCTACCTACCTACCTACCCAACTGGACTCTCGACACAGCGTAAAATTAAGTTTTGGACAGGACAAGAGCAGGGTGTTTGCATTCTCGCCTACTGCTAAGCGCGCCAAAATCATCATGGGGTCGTACGCTGTGCCCTTCTCCCGGCATTTCAGGATACTGGGCGTCGTCTTAGACGCCAAGTTGCTATTTACGGAGCACGTGAAGTACGTCGTGGACAAGACGCAGCGCATCTTCAGGAGACTATACATTCACCAGGAATACTTGGGGGGCGCATCCCGAAAACATCGACTGTATCTACAAGCAGGTCATTGAGCCCTCAGTCACCTACGCCGCCGGCGTGTGGGGACATGCGGCGGAGAAGTCACACATCAGGAAAAAACTTGCCACTCTCCAGAGAGGCTTTGCCCTCCGTGCGTCTAAGGCCTACCGCACCGTCTCACTAACGCCGTGCTAGCGTTGGCTCAATATACGCCCCTCGACCTGAAGGTGCGCGAGCGATACATTGTCGAGAGCGCTAGACTGAGTCGACTGACGCGATATCTGCCGGCTGACCTCAAGCCGGAAACCTGTACCCCGGCACATCAACTCCTCTATCCTGCACAGCGCGTGGCTGTCACTTATAGTATGGCCAGTAGCCAACTCGAGGTGGATAGACTGTGCGCAGAATCAACTGCGCAGCTATTCACCGACGGCAGCAAACTGGAGGACGGGAGTGTCGGGGCTGCATGCGTCATAGTGTGCCCGGAGAACCGGCCGACTGTTACCACAAAGAGGCTCAAACTCCATGGCGTGTGCACTGTGTTTCAGGCGGAGTTGTTGGCAATTCTTCGGGCGTGCGAGATGGCCGGTGAACACCATAGACCCGACAATCTCATATTAAGCGACTCAGTCTGCTCTGGACGCAATCGGGCAGCGAGACAACACGCACCCTATCGTGGCCAAGATCCATGAGACCATCCATGCACTGCCTCCTGGTGTGGTTGTTAGATTCTGCTGGGTGCGCGCACATGTGGGGATCGCGGGCATATTCATATAACTTTACACATATTCATAGTTGCAAATACTTTACACAAGTTTTTTGAAACTTCGGAAATGTTCACGTCATCACGTTCGAACTTGAACGAATGGTTAATCATTGGCGTTTTTGTTTAGCACCGAATACTTTTTGTGTGTTTTACCAAAGGCTATAAAAACATTGTCGGCAAGGAAAATTAACATCGTCGATTAATGACATTAACAAAATAGTCTCCAAAAAAGCAAAGAAGTATCAAATATTAAAAAGAAACACACTATAGTTGGAAAGGTAGGCTAGTACATACCTAAAGTACCAAATAAAGAAGAAACACACTATAGTTAGTTATGTAGGCTAGAACCTAGGTGCAATTGATTTTCATTCATGATTATTGATATATGTACCTACTCGTACCTAGTTGGTAAAAGATCTCAGTGATACCTGCATGCTTACCTTGAGAAAATCCTATTAGCTGGGAGATTTCGTTGTACGTGGCACCGGTGCTTCCCAGAAGTGTCATAGCGAGAAGGCCTGTCAAATATAACATGACGGTGTTAAACTTGATTCCGATCAACAGTTGTGTGATCTTAAATCAATATTTTAACGCTAAATACACAATAGGCATGCGGACAGAATATGAAATATCGAAATTGTTAATAAAAAATATCAGACTAGTAATTTTCGCTTTGTCGAAGCAATAAAAAAAACTACTGCGATAAAGTGATCTAAAGTTTAGGAGTGGGTCACCAATACAGTCACCTACTGAGTGGGCCGCGGTCACCAATAAAATATGCGGCTCTTGTAAGGTTCGCAAATATGCAACACCTACAGGAACTGAACATGTGACATTAGATGTCAAGTCACAGTGCCCAGTAATTTCACTGCCTGTGTTATCAAACGGGAATATAGCAATGCAAACACCGCTGATTTGTGGACGAAATACTCAGACAAGACGACTCTGCTGGTACAGAGTTACTGGTGACTAGGGGTAAGCTATTGATTCTATTAAAAAATGGTCTGTTCCAACATTTTTTGGAATAACATCCTATTGGGAATGGGAAAATCCTGGGAAATCATAGACTGTATGGTATAGGCTTATTTATGGAAGATAGTATTGAGGCTTTTGATTATTCAGAAAGATAAAAAATTATGACTTCATCTCCAAATTAAGTAAAGTTGGGTGAGACGTAAGATGATAATTTGAACAAGAAATCCTCCATTACTTGCTAAAGAACTATGGAAATGTATCACTAAATTACTCGTATTTGACAATTTATTACGTCCCAGCAAGAACGAGAAAATCAAAACTAGTCAATGTCAAAATAGAGTAACCCAAACGCGCTGAGCCGCGAAAAGCTTTTCATATGTGGTAAAGAAAATTCGTCGCTTGGCGAAATTAAATCCTAATGGTGCCTCCAGTAGTATACGTATGCAATCGGAGGCTGCGCGCACCGCCCCAGCCAAATAACTCCGGCGGCTTTAGAAAAAAGCAATTTAGAGGTTTAACCATTGATTTACTACTAAACGTTTGGTAGTAAATCAATGGGTTTAACACTAAGCTTCGCGGAAAAGAAAATTTTCTGTCCTGCCCTCACGGTTGACTGGTAGAAAATGCCTTAAGGCATTAAGTCCGCCTATTGTACTATATTTATTGTGCAATAAAGTGTAAAATAAAATAATAATAATAAAAAAGAAATAATGCATATTCATACAGTTTTGTGCTTATTCGTCCATGTATTTTTTCATTTCCGCACTATTAAACGCACCGAACAGCGTTTGTCTAGATCAGCGATACTCAATCTTTTTCATAGGGGCGAAAAACAGTTTTCGCTCATGGTGTCGCGGGGCGCAAACAAAAACTATTTGGGTGTTAATAACAAACGTATTTCAAAATTAACGGTGTCTGTGCTTTATTGTTATTAAGGAAAAAAGCAAAGGTATCGCTTGGGCAACGCTCAATGCAAGTAATGCAACGCACCCCGGTAAGGTTATATAATTAATTATTTAATTTCCTCAGTGCGCTCATAGTTTCAAGTGGCAACAAGGCGCGGCCGGCCGCAGGTTGAGTATAGCTGGTCTAGATCCATTAGGGAGCTTTAGCAAAAAACTTACCAGCTACACTGACCGGAGACACAACAATGTTCCGATTTTCCGTGTTTGTCATCATTGATTTGATCAAATTGATTCCGAACTTATTAACGACTCTTTCTATGCTATCTTGCTTAAATTCATCTGTGGGCATTGTAGCCGTTGGAGTCTTCAGTTCATCTGTGGGCATTGTGGCCGTGGGACTCTTCAATTCTTCTGTGGGTATTGTAGTATTGAGACCTTCGTCTATGGATCTGATACGGGCAATGAAAATTAGATATGATTAGTGCTTGTGTACATCACGAATTCACGTTACTGTAAAAAGTTCGAGTGCACCATGTGAGCTCGTCAAACAGATGGGCGCATAACCCTCGTGCGACAAAACTCTAATGGCTCTAGCTAGTGCGACTCAAATCGCGAAAAAGTTATTGCGAATGTTCTTTGCACTTTGATCTTTGGACCCGTTCTTATGTTATCTACTTGTTATAGTTTCGGTTTTCGTAGTACCAATGTAAAGCTCGACGTGGCGTCCACTGTAACTTACTGCGAAAGTTCAACATCGCAAAAAAGTTATCGCGATAGTTCTTTACTGTGATGAGTTTCGATGACACGCTATTACCGATATAAGTAGATCGACATCTAAGAGGATTGTTGATAGGAAAATAATGAAATTAAATCTGAAGTGCTACAACGACCGTGAATAAGGAACAATGTGTCTTGATGAAGCGGGGGCAACGCTTCTCTTGCGCTCCACATATAGAGGCGGAAGCGGGACGGTAGCAGAGCTAATGTTCGCAACTATACTGTTAAATTGGTCGATCGCAACGGTTTTGTTTCGATTCGGCTGTAACTCATTAGTAGAATTGGGCCTAACTATTTATACTATGGAACCAATCTTAAAGACACGAAAAAAAAATCGTCTGTTTCATACATCTAGGCTCAGTACCTAGATGTTGAATATTTGTAAAACAAAGTAAAAAAAAAAATTGAAAAAACGAAGAGAATTTTGAAAAATCGTTTGTTAACTAGAAATTAGAAATGAGGTTTTCGTTTTTCGAATTTCATAATTGTACATTTATCCGACGCTCCTACGATAAAGGAAAACATCGCAGCCTGTATACATCTGCGAGAAATTCAAAGGTGTATCTGAAGTCGACCAATCCGCACTGGGCCAGCTTAACACCCTATCTTATCTTATATTGGGAGGGGCCTTGCGGGCCCTACACTTCGACCCTTGAGGATCTTTTGTGCTGCCCCTGTTTCCTTGTTTATGAGTTGTTATCACTATTTATGGACCAATCGAGTTCACTCATTCTTCACTCAGACCAGCTTCACAATAGGCTAGTTGACCCTTTTTTAAAGTAGGGCTTAAAATGTTCATAATTGTTGTATTAGACCATAGCACATGAATATTATTTTTTTCGATGGCTAAAAGGTGCAAAAAATCTATTTTAAATTAAGATTTTCAATTTTGGACCGAAAACACAGTCAGCCATGATAGTCTGTTCATTATCTGTGGCAATGACGTCAGTCTTATAGTAAACAAAGCACGGGGGCGAAATAACCTCACAAAAACAATGCTTTCTATTAAATATCACAAAATATAGTAAAACTGTATATGGAACGGGACAACAGAACAAGAATATAGAATTACCTCTTCAAAGACTCCAGGAAATCTGTGGATTAGACGTACCCAGTGATATAGACATGCGAAATATTTGGTTAACACTCGCTTAAAGAAATCCTGTAACTACTGAAACTCAAATGTATTTTTGCGAAAATCACATTAATGTAAGTACTATAACTGAATTTGTGTAGGTACTTCAGTTTCAACTTAAACAAAATAGAAGTTTTTAGGTTGTATGTAAAATCAAATCTGTATGTAAATTAATTAAATTTTTATCTTTCAGTTAGAATGAAAACTGACTGCAGCCGACCAACCAAATTTTAACTTGACCAGAAAACTGAGATAAAACTTGACCATTCACGCCTTTTTGATTTAATCTAAGTTATACACTGACACTAGATGATGTTTCAAAGAAAATAATATGTACTTGTGTCCAATTGAATAATGATGTAATTGAATATTAATTAAAAAGTATGTAATACAAACAAAAATATCAAAGTTTCATAATGAATATATTTATCTAAACAACTTTTACTTGAATTTACTGAGTACCTAATTAAAATTTGTTGCTTTCAGTGGTTACTTAATGAGAACTATTGTGTACTAACCTGTTCTCCTCTTGACAACGAGATTGATAAGGCAGTAAAAGTTGTGCAACATAATACAAAGCAGTGCATGCTCAGCCACAACATCAAAATGTGACCCGTCAACTAGAACAACATTATGTCAACAAAATAACTCAAGTATTCATATACTAAAGCACCATAGAAGTAAATAGGTCCAGTTTGGTAAAACTGAAAGATGTTATATCTTCACTGATTAAACCTGCTGGCCACCATGGCTGGTAAATTTCAGAACAGCTTACGCAAGAATATGCAAGTTATCCATTTTAAAGCCGTATACAAATATATTAAATGTGATTGCTGTGTTGTCAGCCTGTGCTCTTCTTAATTTACAAGACCCTTCTTATTAAATAAATAATATAAAGAATTTTTTTTCTTTACTTTATACATAACTAACATCTAAAGATGACATAATAAATTTTTGTACTACATTAGTCATTATGTTCTTCACTAAAAAAATGTTCTATGTTTATTTGACAATAATGACTTTTTATAAAAATCTTTATTAAAGAAAAAAGGGGTTTGTTCAACATTGAACATGTCACCCCTGTAGAAACTTCCAACAACAACAACTCTAGACATTACATGCATTATCACGATTTTTAATGGCTATAGCTACTAATTTATACAACATTTTAGCAGAATTTGAGGCTGGAAAGGACAAAATGGTGTTACACCATCCAACCTTATAAGGATTGATATTGAATTTGGTTTTAATCCTATGCCTAAATTCTTTGTAAAGGTTTAAGTTGAATCAAAATATTTTAATTTGCAATACATGTGTTTTATTTTTCCGTTACACCTTAAAAGATTTATAATATTTTATAGGTTTGTTGCTCATATTTATCATTGTTACTCAAATATATTAAATGTTCCAAAAGTACAAATAGGTTGAATAGAGTTAGATCAAATTTATTAATTTGTATATATTGCCTTAAGGTCGCAGGTAATAAAAGTCAAAATAATAGTAAAGTGATTTATTATGAAGTAATACTTTCATATAATTTAGGAAAAATGTAGTATAGTTTCCAAAATGGCACTATTTGATCAATAAGTTTTTTGACATACAGATTGTTAGAACAAATACCTATTATAGCTAATATTGTCATCTTTTGAGTGTTTTCAAAATTACATACTACTAGCAACACAAAAGTATATAAGTTTTGCTTTAGCACAAAACATCTGCATCTATACTTGAGTTAAGCATACTGTTCACAGTTTTCCGTCTTTGATAATTAACATTTTCTTCAGTAAAAGAGCATGACAATTATGTATTAATCTAATTTTATGGATACCGTTTGTTGAATAGACTATTACAGGGTATTAATCAGAAATGAGGTCACATTTTGCAAATTTCAACCCAAATCTTCATCTTTCAACTTTTATCCACATTTCATTATACTCGTAGGTGTCTGCAAGATTTCCCACCAAAAATCTTCCCAACAAAAGAACCATCATGTGTTATGCACTGGCTGACTTTATAGCACATGGAAGCTGTTATTGTTTATAACGAAGCTCGAACTAAAGAGCACTTCTGTATTGATGATTCGTGGTTTAGTTTTCTATGCACTTTATTCTTTCTTCATTGAAGAGGTCTTTTATTTTTTAAGAAATACGTCACAATCTGTGTCTGTGAATGTATATATATTTTTCCTCCCAGTAATTTTCTTCATGCTTGACAAATGAACAACTGCCAATCTTTCTCTTTTTATGTTCATTTACAAATTCTTGCAGTACTACACTGGTATTTGACACATGTTCCTGATGTTTTCTTTTCAACATTTCTCTTGAAGTAAATACTTTTAGTGTTTATTTGACTTTTGAGAGATAGAATTCTATCCAATAGCATTCAACTACTGTACAAAATAGCTCCTCACTGTGATGGTGCAACCACACCAAAAATGCATGTTTGCAACTCTCTTCTGCCGCGTGACAATCTTGACAAGTACACTTGTAACCTGTTACTCAATAAAACAGTATTGAAACTGTACTTATTTGTTTAGAGCGATACACAAAGAATCTCCTGACCATCAATCTGTCTATTTTCGGAAGATTTGTACTATCTGCTCTCACAAATCCAATATCAATGGTTGATTTTGCTATTAATACAAATAATTTACGATATTTACAAATATAATAACGGAGACTTGGACGATTTTTTGCCAGTTTTAGGAAAGAATAGTAGTGCAAATCGACGAGTTGTTGAATCAAATTTGACATTTCTTTGTTTACTATATGAGTGACGTCACGGCCCTGACCACAGGATATCAAAGCGTTTACGGCGTGAGATAAAAAAAGATTATTTCTAGCATTTTCAAATTAAAATTTTACAGCAATCATTCATTGTTATTTATTAAAATCGGTATATTGTGGAACCTTATGCCAAATACTGTTAGAAATAAACAATATTTTAATAAATTTTGATATGAGTCAACTACCCTAATTTGGATATCCAATCCCGAAGAGACTCATTCTCCTGCGAATTAGAAAATCGCAGTGGCACAGAATGTGTTCCTTGCTCTCCTCTTTCTCTTTGCAGGCCCTGGAGGTCTTTGTATTACTCAGACCCATTTTTACTAGCATGTGTTTAGTGCCAAAATGGTCAGTTAAAGCTCCCACCACAAGTCGGGTTTGCGTTCTGCCTGCCTTCATTGTGAATTTGTTGAAGTTATTCAGGCCCATGAACAGCTTCGCGTGTGCCATTCCGTTCTGAGCGACCCATTCAGTTTGGTGTCTTCTCCTTACCTAATCTCTAATAACAGAGTTGATTGAACATTGTGGCAGACTCGCGAATGGTTCCGGACCGACAAAGTCAGCTTCCGATGACTTTCTCGCAAGATTATCTGCCTTCCCGTTTCAATATAATATATAATTCCTTATAATAATAATAATAATTTATAATTTATTGTTTCTCTTTCACAAAACAGTTTTACAATAATAAAGAATAATAGCAGCTAAATGTTCACCACAGACAATCGACTGTAATGTGAGAGACTGGCATCTGCACTAGGATACACTGAAAAAAAGAATCAGCTGAACTAGTTCGGTAACTCAAGAAATAAGCAAACTTTGGTTAAAAGATAACAAACTTTAATTAAAATATACAAAACTGTTTTTGTAAAACACCCAAAACTAGTTAGGTTAATTATTGTTTGGTAAGTAATAAAATAATGATTGGTATTTTTTAACTAAAAATATTTTTATGAACTTGTTTGACTACAGCAACAAAACCAAATCCTAATTTACAGCATAACTATTTTGTTACTGTTCATCAATGTTTTTGATTATAATGTTATATAAAGTTTGTTTGTTGCGCGAAACGAAACGCCTGAGTAGTAGGCGAGGAAGAGAACAAACGCGCGCTCGGCCAGTCGGGCCGGTCGGTGTCTTGCGTTCGCTCGTTCGCCGCTAGGTTAGTTAGTTGAAAGTGCTTTCCTGGGGTTTTCGGTTTACTTTTATGGTATATGTAAAAAGTTTTCTCGTTGGAAAAAGATTTCACAATATGAACGAGTCTGAGCTTGCGGTAGCGGCCGCAGAACTTACCGCGACGGAGCCAAGTGTCATGGAGGATTTGAAATCGTGGGGCGTTGGTGTCAATGTATTGACAAGTTCAAAGGTATGTTATCTGTAATATTGTTTGTTTTCAAAACACCATGTAGGTAGGTAATGCGTTGGGTAAGTATTACCAATCGGTTCGGGCTTCCGACTGGATCGTGGCTATCCCGACAGGATTTTCAAGTCGGGTTCAGTTCAAAGGTCAAACGGTCGGAGTGTCAAGTTCAAACTGTTTATTTTATTGTGTGCTGGACTGAACCTAGGTAGATACTGTAGAGATCTGGGGTTACGGCGTAGCTCCAAAAAACTATTGAAATCAACTTATCATTTAAGGAAATATTAACGACGCGACGGTTGACGAAAAGGTCGCCATAGTACTTACCTGCTTATGTTATGTTACCTAAGTATTATTTTTATGTTCCAGAACATAACATTGACCTGGACACATTTCAGATCTTAACAAATGATGACATTAAGGAGCTTGTTCCTGTAATCGGCCATAGAGTCAAACTGTTGACACAGTTGACAATGCTTAAAAATTTAATACTGAAGAATACAACGCAGTAAGTATAATATACTTTTATGAAATAAAATAAAACTGCAATTTTATATAATGCAATTTTATTTTTTTAAAGGATGAGACCAAGCTTAATTATACAAAGAAGACTGATATGGCAGTACAATACAATAACACAACAGTACAACAACAGTACAATATACTTGTACATACTTGACAATTCAGCAGTGTCAGATACGGAACAAAAGCGTGATGAAGTTATACCTGCTGCAGCTATGTCTGAGTGGACCATTCTCTAAATTTGGTACCATGGGTAGAAGTTAAAGGCACACTTTACAAACCCGGGGCAATTCTTGTTGAAGACATCGGAAACCTAGGTGAAATTACTTTTATGATGATTAAAAATATTTTTATATGACAATGACAATGTTATTTTTGAATGTGTACGATTACGGACAGTTGATTTTTTATTTCACTTGCATAGTTTCGAAGTAGACACTCTAAAATCCTGTCATAACCTGAATAACTAACTTTCGAAGTAGACACTCCAAAATCCTGTTAATACTGTACTTAAATTTAAAAGAAATAAAACTATTATTTGATTTGAAATAGAATTTTATTTTAAATTGTCCTTAAATTTGATTATGAAATCATTAACCAACATATTAGTAGGTTTATCACTGTGTGTGTTTATTGGCCTGTATTTTTATGCTTTTATTTAATGAAGGCTATTTTTGAAGAAAAGCGCTACTCTTTTGTCAAATAGCTATCACAAAATAAAAAGAGTAGAAAAATACAGGCCAACAAACACACATAGTGATAAACCTACTAATATTTTGGTTAACAATTACAAAACTAGTTTTGCTTTAGATTACCAAACAGTTTTGTTACTAGTCAACAAACCAAGTACCTTAATATTTTTGTATCAGTAACCATTTGAAAAGCAATTAATTGAAAAACAAATTTGTTAACAGTAGATAACTGAACACCTGAAATAACTGGACACTACAGCTACCAACAGACGATTAGTTTGTTTAATTGATACAAAACATTTTTTGTACTATTACAAAACATACATTTAGGTATTCCTTAACAGTTTGGTAAAAAATAGTCAAATTGTTCAATTAATTATGATCAAATTGTTTTGCTTGTTTGCATCTCAACACACCGTAGCAAATTTCGGTTATGTTATTAATAAGATATAGTTCGCAAGTCACTATTTTTTGGTAAATAACAACCAAAACTTGAGTTACTGTTAACCAAATTTTTTTTTCAGATCCTGTCATACAGATTACCAGGACCTCTCCTCTCGAAAATAACATTGATTTATTAGCTGATTACATTCTATACATACATATGATCAAATCATAATATAAAGTTTAGGAAATAGTTAATATACTATACATAATTAGCTTTATTAAAATTCTGCAAATTCTGTGGCTCATTTTTTGTGTAATTTGTAAGTGTATGTGTGTGTGTGTGTGAGAGAGTGTGCGAGTGCGAGTGTGTGCATGTATATGTGTGTGTGTGTGTGAATGTAGTTTTCAGAGCATAGCATTAAATAGCATAGAATAGCATTAAAAGATTTTCTGTTTCTATGTAAGTTAAGTTTTGTAACCAATCCGATACTTTCTTTTTGCAGTTAATTCTGTTAAGAGAATAAATTAATAGTATTCCATTAATTTAATTATACAGTTAGGGGCCCAGAAAACAGAAAAAATTTTGTGTGATTCTATTTCTGCAAGGCTTGGAAAAGCAAACCCTATTCCCGCGACGCTTAATAATAGTTAAGGGATTGAAGGTGATGAGCGAGTGTTGTTTACTAATTGTCTGACGAATAAAAAGTTGACGGACTGTAAGTACTTTGGCCGTTTGATATAGATCAGTAGTGGGATGGTAAAAGGGGAGTGACAAACAAACCTTTAACACCGCCCTTTGTGCTCTTTCTAGTTTAATGAGATGAGATTTGTATGCACCACCCCATGACGTGATGCAGTAAGACAGAATAGACTGACAAATGGCTAAATATGTTTGTTTAAGTATGTTTTTATCTGCAACATGTCTCAGATTCTTAAAAATATATATTAATTTTCTAGTTCTTGCTGTCAAAACATCAATATGGGGTTGAAAGTTTAGATTCCTATCTATAATGATTCCCAGATACTTTATGCTATTTACATGTTGTAAGGTGGGACAGGAACAGTCGGAGCTAACACAATCATTACTAGTATTCCCTATCAAATTGTTCCTCGACTGTAGGGTCTTTTTATTGGTTGCTGAGAAAGTTATGTATTTAGTTTTATCCAAGTTCAAGGTTAAGAGATTATCAGCAAGCCAACTAGAGACTAGTGAAAAACCGCCCTGCGAAAGACGGTATACTTCATCCCACGTGTCTCCACTAAACATAAGAGCAGTATCATCAGCGTAGGCGACCATTTTACCGGACACCAATCCCATTTCACATAGACTATTTACATATCAAGAACAGTGTTGGTCCCAGAATACTGCCTTGAGGAACTCCATACGATACAGGAAGCTCATTGCTGATGAAATCGCCAATTTTAACATATTGAGAACGATTCATCAAATAGCTTTGAAAAAACTTTAGTTGCGCTCCACGTATTCCCACACACTCAAGCTTGCTTAGAAGCCGTGGGATAGGGATCGTATCAAACGCCTTTGCTAAGTCTAAGAACACCGCAATTACTTTTTTCTTTTTATCCATATTGCTAATTATATAGTCTGTCAGCTCGTGGACAGCATCATCAGTTGATTTATTGCGTCGGAAACCATATTGACGGCTTGAGAGTATGCGTTTTGTTTTAAGGTAATCTACTAATCGTTTATTAACAATTTTTTCTAATATTTTTGAAAGTGCTGTAAGAATAGAGATAGGACGATAGTTACTGATACGATCCCTATCTCCGCCCTTGTGGATAGGATAAATCAATGCTCTCTTAAACGTCGAAGGAAAAATGCCTGACGACAGCGAGATTGCAAATGTGAGCAATAATCGGGGAAAAAGTATCTTTGTATCTCTTTAGAATGCTATTTGGGATATTATCTATGCCCACTGCACAATCACTCTTCA
The DNA here is from genome assembly GCA_963935595.1 of Schoenobius gigantellus. Classification (NCBI taxonomy): domain Eukaryota; kingdom Metazoa; phylum Arthropoda; class Insecta; order Lepidoptera; family Crambidae; genus Schoenobius; species Schoenobius gigantellus. The sequence continues at coordinate 37,182,544 of OZ012541.1, read as the reverse complement.
GATTTGAGATCACTGTATTAACTTCCTTCTCATCGGTTGAGAGTAAAGTAAATGAATCTGAAGGAATAGAACTGCAACATTTAACAGGTGAAATAGATCGTGACCTATTTTTATTAATTATATTTTCTGTTAAGTTTTTTCCTATATTTACAAAATAATTGTTTATATCATTAACTGCCTGTTGAGGATTATTGTACGAAATTAACTCAGTGGGACATGTTTTTAATTTCTTTGTATAAGTTATTGAGGGAATAACATCCCACAATTTTTTGGAATTATGCTTAGCTTTTTCAATTTCTGTTTTTTCAAAACTTTGTTTAGTTTTTTTGAGTATTTGATTACAGTAGTTTCGATAGCGTGTGTACGTTATTCTAATAATTTCATTATCTGGTTGTTTTTTAGACTTCATATGTAGATTGTCACGATTTTTCATACATTTAAGAAGACCTGGAGTTATCCACGGCTTAACAATACGCTTACGTCTCGTATGCGTTATAGTTTTTGAACAGTGGTTAATCATAGAGTTAAGTTCTTTAACGAGACAATCGGCGGCTTCGTCGGCACTCGATATCGACATAATTGAAGACAGATTTGCATTTGCGGCGGCTATGACATTATCCAAAGCCTCATAATCTATTTTCTTTTTTATTTTTAAGGGTGAATTTATGTTACTCACTAGATTCATACTCAGTAATACTGTATAATGATCGGTAATGGTAGTGTGAGCAACCATGCATCTAGCCTGTGTTTTTGTTTTGAGAAATATATGATCAAGGCACGTATCCGTATGGGTGGGAATCTGATGCCCTGGCAGCATACTATGTGAAGCTAGCAGATTTAAATAGGTCTGTGTCCTGTGATCTACGAGTGACTTTTCTGTGATATCTAAGTTAATGTCACCAGCCAGAACAATATTACTATATGATGACAAACCAGTTAAGACACTATCAATGGACTCGAGGAATTTAGCAATATTCCTTTGGGCAGGTGGGCGATATATCGCCAGTATGACAGTTGAATTATTAAATTTTATCATCAAACAGTTTGCGTCACTCAGTGTAACTTCCGTTATATTACAGGTTAGATGAGATTTATAGTATACTACAACACCCTCATTTTGTGGATTATTGCATAGGGTAAATGCGCTGTTGTAGTTATTTAAGTTGGGATGTGTGTATTTTTGTGCAGCCAGCATTCTGTTAAAATGATGAATCCCAATGCACCCTGGATCGTTGTAACAAAGTCTGAAATTGAGGCATGTTGCGTCTTATACTTCTAATATTTTGAACAATGAGATTTAAAGATAAACGTGAATCGTGTATCAAAGTTGAGCTATCTTCTATAGTACATGTACTACATTCAGTAAGCGTAAGGTTATCAAGATCGGTATTTAAACGTAAAGGGGCCATTTTAAAAAAAAATGTGTAAATAGTACTATTTGAACGTGTCCTGTAAGGAGAATCGGAACGGGGGCCCTACCGCCTGACTTTGTCAGGTCTATGGTTTGCTCAATATTAGTAAGATGTGGGTAGATAACTTGTTCGCTTTTGTGGGGTAGATAGTAATAATTTGTACTGGATAGGTCGCTAAGCCTTGATTTGTTTTTATTATGCGTGGTCGAATGTTTAACATAAAGCCACATCGGATCATGTACAAAAGTGTAGGTATATGCATGCCTTATTAGGTAATGTTTAGATGGTTTGTTATGAGTGTTGAGTTCATAGGAAAAAGGCATGCATTTACTTTGATTACGCCGCACGTAAATTAGGCAAAATTCCGTCGCGTACTCTGTTACACACCGCATAAACGTGAAAAGTGAAACTAGGTGAAATTTATATGTAACAGAATAGGAAACGGGTTTTGGTTTGAGTGCAATACATACGTACAGTAAGGGAAGTGAGATATAACTTGGTATTGTGTGAAAGAGTGTGTAACATGGAAATGTGTAGAAGTGCTTTGTGTGATTGATGCCACTTATATAGTAATTAAAACAAAATAACAAAAAGATGAACAACATACTAGTTCCTAACAAAAATATACGTTGAATTTGTATTACGGAACTATAGAAACTGATGGAAAATATTTCTAATCTAGTAAACAGTCACAATTTTTCGAGATTTTCTATATCTTGTTCAGTGTCAAGGCGTATAGCTGGCACACCCTCATTTTTTCGTATATAAATCTTCCCGTACGATGTCCAGCAATAGCGGAAATTATGCTCTTTCGCAAATTATGTCCTTGAATCTGTATCAGATGTACTGTATTTTTCATTGAAAGTTTATTCAGTACATTAATGGTATTGAGGACTAGTTTGGAATGCACTTTATGACATCAGTGTCTTTAGCGCCGCTTGACTGTCACTTAGGATGTATATATTTAGTCCATTGCGCCCTTTGTCGATGTTTTCTTGTGCACAGACTAGAATTGCATACATTTCTGCCTGAAAAACTGTAGCAAGTTTGCCCATGTTGCCCATGTTGATACTGGCTTCATAGCCTTTGGAATAAATTCTTGCACCTGTACCAGTGTCCATTGTGGAACCATCTGTGTACCAAATCATAATGTTTCTTTCAGGAGGCGCTAGTCCTTTGTTCCAGTTCTCCCTTGTTGGAATTTGTATACTGAATGACCTCTTGATGATGTACTTGGGTAACATCTTATCACCGACCATTTCCAGTAGCCAGTCCCCTTCTTCGTTGTCAAGTGCTGCGTGTCTCGTGTGGGCCTTCGAGGCATTCCACAGGTTTGCAATTTGCAATCTATAGAATGCTTTCTTTGCTTCACAACGTATGACAATGTGCAGCGGTATAAGATCTAAAAATCTTTCCATGGCTGCCATTGGGGTGGTTCTGAATGCACCCGTGATTGCTTTACATGCAAGTCTCTGGATCTTATTCAGTGCCACTTTACATGTGGTCAGGTTTGTCCTTGGCCACCAGACAGTACTTCCATATGTAATAATGGGAAGTACCATGATATTATAAATCCAATAAAGAATCCTAGGTATAAGACCCCAGGTTTTCGCGAAGGTCAGGTCAGTGTTACTTCTACGTGTTTCTTCCACGTCAGTTCCTTACCTAGCACTACTCCCAGATATTTAACTTCCGTGGACCATGGTAGTTCTTTACCTTACAGAATGAGGTTCCTCATTTTATTGAGCTTCCTTTTCCTCATAAATGGTATGACTATCGTTTTGTTGGGATTAATGATAAGATGTGTCTTCACACCATCTTTCTACCTTGCGCAGTGCATCCTGCATTAACCTGGATACTACACTCGGTACTTTGCCATTAATCAGAATAGCCAAGTCATCCGCATAGCCTTTTGTGCGAAATGGCCCTTCGTCTAGTTGTGAAATCAGTGAGTCCACCACTAGGCTCACAGAAGCGGTGAGAGCACACCCCCTTGTGGGCATCCTCTCCTTACCTTGGCACTCATAGACTCACCCATAACGTCAACAGTAATAGCTCTGCCTTTATAAACATACAGTCTATCCATTTCGTAATGGTTTTGCTGATGCCGTGTTTCTCTGTTGGTTACCTATTGAAACGCATTTTTCGTCATAAACTAAAAATACATAATGTTAATATCGTCAGTCTTAATATCATAACTTCATAACGCATAATATTATAAGGCCGAAAGTAAGGCATAACCATGACAAGGCATAATTTTAATAAGCATATGTAACAAAAAGCAGAATTTATGTTTGCCATAATATTTCAAAGGCATAATATTCAAAAGACATACATTTGAAAAGCATACTGAAAAAATCCATAAGTCCATAACGAACTTATTCACCATAATTTCAAAAAGCAAACACTTGCTATGCATTTTTTTATGTTTAAATTATTTACTTGTGTTTCTTTCTTTTTTGCTCGTTTCTTTCAGCTCTAGATTACGATTAGTGTAAAGAAATCACGTATTATATCATTTTGCATGCTTGCCGACATGCAGCATGCGTGGAGCCGACATGCAGCCATGCAGCAGGCATGCAGAATAATTAGTAATCCTCGTATGGAGAAAAATACATCCAGGTTATGACAAAAAATTTTTGGATACCTATTTACAGTTATTTTATTATCTATAAAACTATGTCTAAAACTATGTGGGTTATGCATAGGTAAATTATGTCAAACAAAATTATGGATATTAACAGTTATGCGTAGTAAATTTATGCGTTTCAAAGTATGCTTAATAAAATTATGACAAATCAAATTATGACATTTAAAGATTATGATTTTTAATATTATGCCTTTCGACAATTCTGCATTATAATGTTTATGCAATCAACAGTATGCGTTTCAAAGTGTCACCTTCTCTGTTGCCTTGTTGATGGATTGAAAGGTGGTCTTATCGAAGGCGCCCTCCACGTCAAGGCAAGCTCCCAATCCTGTCTGCAGCCAAGTGCAAAGCAGTATCCGTTGACTTACCTGTCTGATAAGCACCTTGCATATGATGCAGTGGTCGCTTCCTGAGTGGCCCATCACGTATATGCCTGTCAACTATTTTCTAATGTTTTTAATAGGAAGGACGACAAACTTTTAGGTCTATAAGATTTTGCTAGCTCATAGTCAGCTTTTCCTGGTTTTGGTATAAAGCTAACTCTGACCTGCCTCCATGATTCCGGTACGTATCCGAATGCTAAGCAGGCCCTGAATAGCCAGCATAATATCGGAACCAGTGTTTCTTTACCTTGCTTTGCTGTGTAGGTAATGCTGGATAGATTTCATCGGGTCCTGGGGATTTGAAGGACTGGAAACTCTCCAGCGCACATCGGATCTTTTCTTCCGTTACTACCTTTTTTGCAGATGTCCAGTCCGCTCAAGCCTACGCTTAAACACCCAAAGCGTAAGCTTGAGCCCCTCGGTGGGGACGTATTGATCTGTGATGATCTCAACTACTTTTGCTCCATTAATTTTACTACCTCTAAGTTATTTGATCAACCATAGTAAAATAAAAAATCTAGCGCGTTGTGCTCATCATCTTAAAAACTATAGACGGTATTTCTAAAAGGAATCAGATTAACCAGAACCATTTTTTTTCTAGAGGAAGTGCGGTCCATACAAGAATACATTAGACAGAGGAGAACGAATTAATAATATCAAAATGATGAGAGGGATAATCGAGGATACCGCTGGCTGGAGACCGACAGAACGAGAGATTCTCTTCAATATTCAACGTGTAAAATACCTACCGTAACTTACCTCTTTTCAGGCGGGGCTTCGTGTACAATCTGTATTGAATGCGCGTAGCACAGAACTGCCATGAGGAACACTTCGTTTTTCATCTCTGCAAAGAAAACGGATTTATTAATTTTAATATTTTTTTGTAATTTTTGCATTGTTTTTAAACCTTGAAAATAAATGGTAAACTCAAACTCAAAAATCTTTATTCAACATAGACCTTTACAGGCACTTATTGACGTCAACAAATTACAAAACTCTATTTAATCAGTAAATTAATTTAAAAAATGCTACAAGTCAAGATAAGCTATGTATTATTTAAACCTTGTATGTACATACATCTCAACCATAATTAAGATATATGCAAATACAAGTAAAATGAAAAAAAAAAAAAGTTGACTCTACACCTGTTCGGAAATTGGGAGAGCCTTCTCGAGAAGAAAAGGCAAGAAACTCGGAAGGTCAATTTTTTTTTGTCTCCTCTTTTAAATTGCCAACATTACAATAATATATTATTTCACAAACATAACTTTGGTTTTATTAAAATATATATAGAAATGCCTGTCGGAGTGATTGGAACAGTTACTCAAATACATACATCCAACAATCACAAAGTGTACTTAATGAACGTCAAATTGATACTTTTTTTGTCAATCCCAAGCAGTTTTATCTGTCAGATAGTCAGACACTTTATAATATGCCTTTTTCATAAGTACTTTCCTGACTGCAGTCTTAAATTTATTTAAGCTAAGTTCTTTAATATTGGTTGGGAGTTTGTTGTAGAAACGTATACAAAAGCCTCTAAAAGAGTTATTAATTTTTTTAAGACTAGTATTAGGTAATGCTAACATAACAAACAAACAAACAAAGTTTTATTTCAGTCACTACCGTGTGTTTACAAGTTAGTGTGGAGACTTTCCTAGTAAGTAAAATAATACCTGTATCAGGAAGTCTCCGCTCTTCCGTATAATTTAATTAACAGGTAAGTGAAGTGAAAAGAAAACAAACTTATACACAAACAAAACAAATTGATAACAGCACGTGTGTGAGTGAGTGAGTGTGTGTGTGTGTGTGTGTGTGTGCGTGTGCGTGTGTGTGTGTGTGTGTGCGCGTGTGTGTGTGTGGTAAGTGGAGTGTGTATTATTTCATTATTACATAGCCAGCCTACAACTGAAATGTCAGCAAATTTTCAGTATCCGCATAACTAAGAAACTTAAGCCAATTTGTTACAGTTTTTTTACATTTGTAATTATTCATTGGATAAATATTAAGTTTTCGGTTAATTTTATTGTACAAATATTTTACTTGTCTATCGTACTGCCTTGCAGCAAAAACCGTTCTAACTGAATTATAGGAAAGTACTATGTCATTTCTTCTTTTGTTACTAATATTAGGGTTATACTTATTAAATTTGTGCATCTTTAAAATAGAATTTAGTATATAAAGTTTTCTAACAGACAGGAGATTTGCATATTTATATAATTGCTCAGTGGGAAATCTGAAGGGTAGAAGATACGTAACTTTTAGTAGAGCCCTTTGAGACCTTTCTATTTCCAAAAATTTAGTTTTAGTGGCCCCACCCCAAATAGGAATACAATAACAAAGAACTGATTCCACAAGAGCTATATAAATTTTATTTAGTAATTCCTTATTAGCATCATGTCTGAGTTTTTTGAAGATCCATGTGAGTTTCCTAATTCGACACATAGTTTTTTCTATGTGTAAGTGCCAAGATAAGCGAGAGTCAACTACAACACCAAGGTACTTAGTTGAGTCAACCCTCTCAATAAGATCACATGAACAAGTTATATTGAGAGGATTGTCGCAACTATGCAATCTTATTTTAAAGTTATCTCCGGGTTGTGTTCTTTTGTCTATAGTGAAGCAAATATAATTAGTTTTGCAGATATTGAGGGTAAGAAAGTTTACATTTAGCCATTGTGAGATGATGCACAATCCATTCTCTGTGGCTTTTTGCACATCTACCCATGAATCTCCGGAGAATACAATGGCTGTGTCATCTGCGTAAGAAAATATATTTGCATTTTGGAGTGTAAGCTTACACAGCTCATTGATATAAACCAAAAACAAAGTTGGCCCAAGGACACTACCCTGTGGGACACCATAGGATACGTCAACTAAGTCACTAATGTAGTTACCTAACTTTACCTGCTGCTTTCTATCCTGCAAATAATTTGTCATAAGGTCCAGAGAAGAACCCCGTAGTCCATATTGCTCTAACCTATGCACAAGAACGGGGACAGATACAGTGTCAAATGCCTTTTTGAGGTCAAGGAATACTGTAATGCATTTTTTACCACTATCAACATGTTTCACTATTAGAGATGTTAGAGCTGTAACTGCGTCCTCAGTGGAATATCCTTGTCTAAAACCATATTGTGAATCAGATAAGATGTTAAATTTTTGAAGGTAACCAACTAGCCGAGTATTTATGAGTTTTTCCAAAATTTTAGACAAAGAGGTTAATACTGAGATCGGACGGTAGTTATTGACACTGTCTCTGTCTCCGCTCTTGAACACAGGAGTAACAATAGCATGTTTCAGAGAGGTAGGAAATATGCCTAATTCGAAACAAAGATTAACCAGGTGACATATAACTGGTACAAGCTCCCTATGCGCAATTTTCAAGAACTTTGATGGAATGTTATCCCAACCTGGAGAACTATTAGACTTCAAATTCATTATAACATTATGCACTTCCCAGCAATCTGTTTCAAGTAGAACAAACGACGTTAATTGTGACGGAGGCAAGTTACTATTTAATGAAGAGCATTGACAATTATTTTTGGAATGTTTATTTAGTTCGCAGCTAGGCTGTAAACGTGTATTATTGAACATCAGAATTTTGTCAGCTAAATCTTTTCCTACATTAATGAAAAAATTATTTACCATATTACTAGATTCGTATGGAGTGGGTTTTATTTTAAGCAAATCCGTGTTAGGATTTTTATTTTGTTTAAAATTGACAATATTATTTATACACTGCCACAGCTTTTTAGAGTTTTTATTAGATTTTGAGAGCTGCTCTCTATCATATCGATGTTTAAGCTTTTTAATTAAGTTATTTAAGTAATTACGATATCTTCTGTAAGTAATTTTTAAAATTTCATTAGTTGGATCGTAACGCAATTTTTTCTGTAGCCTGTTTCTATTTTGAATACATTTAACAATACCAGTTGTAATCCAAGGCTTACTAATTCGTTTGTTTCTACTTATTTTTGTTTCAATTGTGTTAGTCTCTAAGCATTCTTTTATTAGTTTTATCAATGTATCAGTTATAAAATTAGGATTGTCACTTTTTAGGAGAGCAGCAATATCCTTTTGTTTTAAAGTGTTTAAAGCTTGGTCATAGTCAACAACCATTTTTGATTTTTTGTAAATACTTTTTGTAGTACCTAATCATATTAGACAGATTTATAAGTATCAAAGAATGATCCGTTACAGTAGTGTCAAAAACTGCAATAAAGGCTGATGTTTTATTTGTATTTAATTTAAGCATAACATGATCAAGACAGCTACTTTCTCTGGTAGGAAGTGTATGACCTGGCAGTAATCCATGAGTAACCAGCATGTTAAGGTAACCCAAGCGGTTATTTCGTTCTTGGGACTGTTCATTATCTTTAAGTATTAGGTTGATGTTAATGTCGCCAGTAATAACGATATTTTGATAAGTATTAATTGCATTTAAGTGTACATTTAAAGAGTTGATAAAGGCGTCTGCATTCAATTTCGATGGCGAGCGGTATATGCCAAGTATTGCTAAGCTATCAATAGTGATTTGTAGACAGGAGGCATGTTGTAGATGTATTTCTTTAACGGATGCGTCATAATATTTTTTTAAGTAGACAACTACTCCATCATTTTGATTCAAATGCTTAGTTGTGGCAAACGCGTTATAGTTAGTAATTTGGGGTATACTTTTTGCGGGATGCAAGCGGCATTCAGTGAGTATTAAAATATCAGCATCAAATTTAAGCTGTGTTAATGTTACTTGTAAATCATCCAAATTGCTAGACACACTTCGGATATTTTGAGTTATTATAGATAAGTCAGAGATTTTCTTGTCAAAGTATTTAGAAACATCAGTTATTTCACACTGAATAGCTTTTGCAATTTCAATGTCATCAATTTCATTCTCATTTATAAGTGGATTATTCATCATAAGTATACACTAACAAGTATAAAACGTAGTTGCTGTGTACGGGTTACATATATTATAAGTATGTATAAAGAATCATTAAACAATTTCAATGACATTATTTTTATAAATCGAAGGTGATTGCAGGCATAGATAATGTTTAGTGTATGAGTGAGTGTTAGTGTGTGGGTGGTATAACTAGTATTACAGACATAGACATGAACCAAAATAAAAATAAAAACAGGACAATAGCAACAAAATAATTGAGACTTATCTGAGCAGCAAAACAATAAAGACTTTAAAACTTTACATGTTACAAAAACTAGTCAAGATGCTTGTTGTAGTTGATGAGCTTGAGCTTCGTTTTTTATTAATATAATTGGTGAATTTTCCTCTCTTCTTACGTACACCCTACCAAAGCTAGTCCAGCAGAACTTATATGCTTTTGTTTTGACCAAGTCTCTAGCTAAGAAAACCAAACGTGAGCCTTTGGATGTAAGCTGCTCTGTAACAAATATGGGAGTGTCTTCATTTTTAGTCAGACCCAAATGTTTGGCACATATTTTTTCTTTCCGTTTTACGTTAAAAGACTTACATTTTTTCAAAAATTCGACCTTGAGAAGCGACGACGACGTTTCCAATACAATTGGTGTGTCGTTGTGGTCCTCTTTAGTTTTCTTTACTCTAAAAATATCTTTTATATCATTGCTGCCCATACTACATCCCACATTCTTTGATAATGCTAAAACCATGCTTATTAAACCGTCCTTACTTTCTTCCTTCGCCTTTGGTACATTTCTAATCTCCAAATTTGTTTTCCTGCTATTCCGTTGCAATTCTTCCACTTTGTCCTCCAGCATTACTATGTATTCCCGGTCCTTTTTGGCCTGAGTTTCAAACTGCTCAATTTTCTGTTGGAGTTCCGCGTTTTGGCTAGTGACGAAAGCAATAGAGTTTTCTATATTTCGATTTGTTTGCTGAATTTCAGTAAGGGTGGGATATATTTTCTTTAGCTCATTATCCTGCTTTCTCATAAGGGTTTGGAACATTTCTTTCAATTCCTCCTTAAATGCATCCATTTCTTCCCCAAAATTGTCCCTCTTGCGCTTTGAAGTACGCTGAGAGACGAAATTAGGTGGAGTACTACCAGACGTAATTCCACTTATCATGTCTAAATTCGGATCCGAAAATGATTTATCCATCATTGGCGTTCAAGTATTAGGTTATCAGAAGTGCGAAGAAGGTATGGTACCTTACTCGTCAATGTATGTCGAAACAGCAATGAACTCGCAACAATCCCAGGAACAATAATAATGGCGTACTGCTGCTCGCTTTGTGATTGGTGACCCCCAATGGAAGCTATTATTAGGGCGGATCGCACTTTATCCAATTAGCTTGCAATAGGTAAGTGCGCACGCGACTATTGGTTGTGGTGCAACAATGATGTACCAGGAGTGCATAGAATAACCGAAAGTTACTCACGAACGTGTTGTGATGCGATCTCTGCTACACTTATGCTGTCCTATTATTGTTGGAGAACTAAATGTGTATAAAATTGTTTTTAAATTATAAAATAAATTACTAGCACTGACAAGACACTTCTAGCTTCGTCGGCGGTCCGGGGGGAAGAGGAGGAAAAGGAAACATATTCTTTTGTCTAGTATTTACTGAATGAATATCACTGTTTTTACAAAACAAATGTATATTTTAATGGACATATAATATATTCTCGTAAATATATTGCGACGCAACAATCATAATACCAATTTCTTTAAATTTTTCTCTCAAAGAGTCTCTCATTTTAAGATTATAAATTGCTCGAATAGCCCTCTTCTGCAGCACAAAAATAGTCTGAATGTCGGCAGCATTTCCCCACAGCAACAAGCCATACGACATTACACTATGAAAATAAGCAAAGTATACAAGTCTTGCTGTATCAACATCGGTCAGCTGACGTATTTTCCATACAGCGTAGGCTGCAGAACTAAGTCTCTTCGACAATTTATCAATATGTGGGCCCCAGTGAAGCTTAGAATCTAAAGTAATACCAAGAAATACAACGGTGTCCACAAGGCCCACATTTTTATCTTTTATGTTTACAGTGGTCTGAACCTCTCTAACATTAGGTAAGACAAATTTTATACATTTAGTTTTCCCTTCATTGAGGAACAAATTATTCATATTAAACCAGTGAACTATTCTTGAGATAGAATTATTTACGTCGTCATTAATAGATATCCAAGAATCGGTAGGTAGGCAATTCATTAAAAAAATTATCTCCCGATTTCATAACTTCTGCCGATTGAAGAATTTTAAAAATTCTACTAACTACCACTCGTTCAAGTTTTTCACAGCGTTTCCCCAAATATTCCCAATCATTGTTTTGTGTAGGTACAACAAATTAGCCTTAACGTTTAAGGGAATAAGGGATCATTCTGCAAATCAGCTAAAGCGATCTTTACGTCATTACACATTACCTACAGGTAACTAAATATACAAAGAGACTATAAGCACGCACTAATCAATAAACACGATTCATCATCCTTTCAGCCAAGAGACGCCCACGGTTAGACATAGGGCTACCCTAGGGATCTCCATATCGAACGGTCCTGCGCCTCCCGCATCCTGCGGCTTCCTGCGACCTTCACCAGACCATCTTGTCGGGGGCCTACCAACACTACGTCCGTAAAAAGCTGCATCAGCAACAACCTCACTAAACATGGACTTAACGCGCTTTTGATGATAGATAAATGATAGGTATATGATAGATAAAATCATTCTAAATAAATTACAGAACCGTGCATGGTTTACTGTAATCAACCAACATGTTAATAGATAAATCATCAAATTGATGCATTTGTACCAAGCAAATGGTCTGTTTTGTCACTTTGAGGGACAAACCTCATCATCCTGCTTGTAAATTTCATATGTCATTTTTCCGCTTTAGCTGCAGCCAAATTACAGATAAATAATGATAATTTGGTGTCGGTTCGTCACGGTGTCATAGTTTTCATGAATTACATAAATGTAGAGTAATATCTAAATATTTGTAACTATTGAACATAATATAGCGTTGCAAGTTTTACAACCGCTGTTATTTGAATAGTACCTAAGGGAAAATAATAAGTTTTTAAAAATATTAATACTTTGATCGACAGTTTTTTGGGTGCACGTTATGTAGGACATTAAAATGATTTGTTTTGGGACAGTAAAATGAAATCACTGAAAATGCTTTGTTTTGGAATACATGCTCTCTACTATTTTATTTATCTACATGTTTCAAACGCTCAGTCTCTAAATGTCAATTATCAAACGTATCTGCTAAGGATGTCACATGTTAGTCCATTTTCATTTTTGTTCCACATAAAATAAATGATTACACTAATAGCTATGAAAATTTTTGAATGAAGTAAATGGATCGAGGAAGATATCCAAGAATCGCTTATTTGACACGACATGGTATTCATGGCACATTATTTTTTGTGTTGTTACCCAAACTAGTTTTTGGCACAGGATAGTTAAAAATGCACAGGATAGGTTTTCGTGAATAAGAGAATGGAACTTGAATTGGAATTCTAGCAAGTATATCGCTGTAGTTATATTGACCGTTAATAGTTTTGTATAATGATATGAGATCTGTTACTTTACGTCGATCTCGCAGAGACGTCATATTGAAGAAAGCAAGTCTGTTCATAGCGTACGGTAACATTTATTCCTGGCCTTTTAAAAGTTAGATGTCGTGTGAAGACGCGTTGCATTTTTTCAATTCTTTGAGAATGAACTACGGACATTGGATTCCAGGCTACGCTAGCATTGTCAAGTTGGCTACGGACCAAAGCATTAAAAAGTGTTTTGAGAGTGCTACACTTTCGAAACTCGTGTTACGTTTAAAGGTGCCTCCAGACTCACGCCGAGAACCCCCGAGAACACCCGAGAAGCGTGAATGTGATGGGTTTCTCGGCTTCTCGTTCTCGGGCTCGCCTGTAGCTCTACCATGAGTTTGCATTCGTTTGGAGTCGATATCGACTGCGTAATTTTTTGTATGGAACTTTGTACAGCGCCTCTAGCGGTAACGCGGTGAACTAAAATCGGTACCATGAGTGCAATAGTTTACGATACGTCGCGAACCTATCGAAAACGCGCTCGCTATCGACAATCGTTTTGTGCATATTGTATGGAAATCGGTACCATGAGTTCATAATTTGACAGCTACTCGATAGACGATAACGTACAAAACGATAACTCTATAGTTAACGTTACTCACTTACATTTTCAAGCGTGAGACTCGATTCGATAGATAATCTAAGCAAGTTTGGAATAATATTATTGAGTTAAATTAGTTAATAAATTGTGATTTTTTTTGCATGGAATATGCCAACCACGGCTGAGCTCAAGAATAATAACACATACATAATATATACGTCAATGACACGAAAACAATTAAAATACGGGAGCAGTCGTGAGAAAAAGTTCAAAAGAGTGATTACAACTATTTGTGCCAATTATAGTATTATAAATAAGCATTTCAGCATTGGTGTTTAAAAGCAAATACAGACTTGAAACTGAAAGCTATACAGAGTTTATGTAAGTAACCTCAAAATCAAATTATCATTTTTTAAAAGTTACTTACAATTTTGTTTTGATCTTAATAGCTTTATGATCATAGCGGTATCTTAAGTGTATAATACTGTTTTATGACAACTGAAGTGAATATATGGGTAATAATTCAGATTGTCTTCGTATGACCCCTTCAGTAGGTAAATGCAAAACTTGGATTTTTGGAAATAACAAAACAAAATGTCATCCTTATGTATGGCAGAATAACACATTCAATAAACTACAAGGCATCCCTAGAAGTTAAGGAATTGTTTGACAAGCTGATAACAAATTAAAAATAGTCTATATCAAAGTGTTAAAATACCTATTCTATAACATTTTATTTACAAAACATTTCTTGCAGATTATCCATAAATGGGACTGTTGATGCCACATCCATACTTGCGTGCAACAAGTCCAATGAAGAAGTAAAGAATTAGCTGGATATAACAGCCAGTCAAATGGAAAAAGAATTGTGGTTAAAAATCATTGTCACTGTGTAGAGAGGTAAAACATTCTTACACCCTCAAATGTAAAGAATTGCATTTTATTTTCTATATTATAAACCTTAATAACTTTTTTAAATAACTTCTTAGAGTTGTTTCTCTAATAAAAAGCTATTGGTAATAGGTAGGGTAGATGTGCCTGTTTCCCGACCACTGCCAATTTTCGACCATTTAACGGTCCTCCCTTGTTAAATTATCAAAAATAGTAATAATGGTATACTTGCATCACCAAAACATTAACAAGTAGCAACCTGAATACATTGATCCCCCCCACACACACAAACTAGAACAATTGAACGAAAGCTGCGAAAACTAACCAATTATTTGTCTGAGGTTAGCAGCGGACAGCGTCACATGCGTTGAATATTAAGAAAAAAATAGTAAGGTGCCACTACTTGTACGGTAAGTTTTTAATTAATCTTAAGTAATATTGGATTATTTATTGTTTGTGCGGCTAGTTTATGACCTTTATTGTGTGGATTAATTAGATTTTAACGTAAATTTCATGACCAAATTAATAAAATGAGGTGGTCAAGAAAGGGTACACGCTTTACTCAAAAAATTCAGTTTTCGACCGGGTGGTCGAAAACTAGGTAAGGCACCTACAAATAAGATTTCTATGTTGTTTTAAAATATATGGAAAGATATTAAATCTAATTTGATAATGTGAGCTTTATTTACATATATTATCTAATGGCCAATTTTCGTCCAATATTTTACTATGTTAATATAAACTGAATATGACAAACAATGTTGTTGGTCGAAAATTAGAAATATGGTATAATCATCCCAGTTTCCGACCACCTTTTTTCGTTTAGCTAAAATCAAAAGAATTGAATTAATTATTCAAAACTATTTCAATGAATTCTAATTAACTCCCATTTCTTAATTAAAATAAATTTTTATTGTGTTTACTTTTTAAGTACCTACCTATAGTGTAAAATCATTCCAATTATCGACCGTTTTTTGGTTAGTTAAAGTTTAAAGTCAATTAAAGCTATTTCATAAATATTAATATACATTCTAATTAGAAATTCATTGTAAAAATATTAAAATTTTATTAGTAATATTCCAGCAAGCTGGGGATGAAATGGCCCGGCCGGCCGACAACTGGTTGGGACACATTACTTTTCTACCCCTGGCCTGCCCGTCTGGGGCATTATTGCACTTGGCGACCCCTCCGAAGAGTAAGGCCCTGCGCTTGGGTCAGTGATACTGGCTCACCGTCGTGCCAGTCTGCTGTGGGCGCACTCGGGGAATGGCTAACGCCGATCCTGATTGTGCCTCTATGGAGTTAAAAGTTGCTGGAGGGTGGTTTAGCCAGGTATGAGGTTAATACCCGAGTCCAATGGCATATCCTTGTCAGCTTTTCAGTCCCTTGTCGAATCGAAAAGAGATTACCCCCTCCTTTAAAAAAAAGGTTAGATATTGTGACCACATGAATCTGAATTAAAACTGTATGTTTTCATACTCCGGATTTGAATAGCAATAAATAGACGTCCGATTAGGACCCGTTGACGAAGTTGACCAAAGCAAACGGAGAAATCGTCGCTTCGAAATCGGAGATTCTTTCGGAAGTTGCACTAGCACCTTCTTCAGTCAGCTATACGCGTTGCACTCACCTCGTCCCGCACCGAATGAAAAGGATCCAAGAGCCACCTTAACCCGTCATGCAACGAAGGATCTCCCAGACATCAGCCTAGTCGAAATCCAGAAGGCTCTTGGGCAACTTAAAAATGGAAAAGCCCCGGGGGAGGATGGAGTCACAACGGAGCTTCTGAAAGCTGCTGGCAAGCCGATACTGAAGGAGCTCCAGCGTATATTTAACTCTATTCTTCTCTCCGGGAGAACTCCTAAGGCATGGCACATGGAGTTTAGTCGTATTGTTCTTCAAGAAGGGCGACAAGACTTTGTTGAAGAACTATCGACCAATTTCACTCCTGAGCCATGTCTATAAGTTGTTTTCATGAGTCGTCTCGAACCGTCTTACACGAAGACTTGACGAAGCTCAACCTCCGGAGCAGGCCGGGTTCCGACGGAGTTATAGCACCATAGACCACATTCACACAGTAAGGCAGGTTATACATAAGACCAATGAGTATAACCAACCCCTGTGCATGGCGTTTGTGGACTATGAGAAAGCTTTTGACTCCGTCGAGACCGGGTCTGTTCTAGAGTCTTTGCAGAGGTGCCAAATTAATTGGCGATATATCGAACTCCGAGTTTCATTCCAACCATTCTGGACAACGAGTACGTCGTTGTCCAGAATGGTTAAACTGAGCCTATCCTCCTGTGACGTGGTGTGAGGCCGGGGGATGTAATATCACCGAAACTCTTCTCCGCTGCGCTGCAGGATGTATTCGGAACACTCAACTGGACAGGACGTGGCATTAATATAAATGGCGAGTGCATCTCACACTTACGATTCGCGGACGATATCGTCATTATGGCTGAAACCCTGCAAGACTTACAAGAGATGGTGAACAGCCTGGTTGAGTCTTCCGAACGCATCGGTCTCCGGATAAACTTGGATAAAACCAAGGTCATGTTCAACGAGCTCGTTGATCTGGGACAGGTCGTAGTAAATTGAGTATCTCTCGAAGTTGTACAGGAATATGTGTACCTAGGGCAAACTCTTCAACTAGGCAGAAACAACTTCGAGAGGGAAGCCAACAGAAGAATTCGGCTGGGCTGGGCAGCATTTCGTAAGCTTCGACATGTCTTCTCGTCACCCATTTCTCAGTGTCTTAAGTCGATAGTCTTCGACCAGTGCGTCCTCCCAGTCATGACATACGGTGCCGAGACGCGGACACTCACGGCTCGACTAGTCCACCAATTTAAAGTCGCTAAGCGTGCTATGGAAAGGGCTATGCTCGGAGTATCTCTAAAAGACCGTATCAGAAATGATGTGATCCGTCAGAGAACCAAAGTCACCGCCATAGCCCACCGAATGAGTAAACTGAAGTGGCAGTGAGCTGGCCTAATGAGCCGCAGAACTGACGGCCGTTGGAGTCGTAAGGTGCTTGAGTGGAGACCGCGTCTCGGAAAACGTAGTGTGGGACGCTCTGCGACAAGACGGGATGACGATATACGTAGGCTGGCTGGAGTGGGCTGGATGAGAGCCGAAGATCGGGAGCGGTGGCGTGTATTAGGGGAGACATATATCCAGCAGTTTACGAGTGTAGGTCGATGATGATGACCCGGGTTCAAATAGACACAGTCTTAATAAATATTAAAAGCTGATTATTTTAGTATTTTAATTTTAAAAAATATATATTCTATCATACTTTTATTCATAAAAATCTTTCTTAATTAATTGGTCGAAAACTGGTCAAAGGATGGACGAAAACTAGAATTTTTGGTCGAAAACTGGTAAAATCGGCAATTTAACGCTTGGATTTAATAATAAAAAAAACTGTTAATTTGACTATTATAAAATATATAATTATTAAAAATAGACTATATGAGGAGTTACCACAATTTATTTTGATACAAAATACATGTCAGAACACACATATTTTTATTCCCAAAGTTGGCAACTCCACTAATTGGTCGAAAACAGGCTAATCTACCCTATACCTAATTTTTTTACAAAGAATAAAACTGACTTCAAAAACACCAAAAATCATAAATAATATAAGAATACATACAATATCACATTTTTATATTGAAGTCGGTGCCAAGCAATATCACCTGAAAAGTTTGGCACCAACTTCAATATAAAAATGTGTAAATTATTGTATGTATTTTTGTATTTAAGACTTTATTTAAGACTTTAAGAATTTAAGCCTGTTTAATTTTTTTTGAAAAAAAAAAATTTTTCAATATTTTTAGTAAAATTCCCAAACTCGTCACCTACCAGAAACCTTCCATCATCATCAGCTCAGTAACATGATATGATGACTATCAGATGCAAGTAGGTACCTACTTACCTAAATATCGTCAGAAAAAAATGAAATATGTTGGATGTGCCTCTGTAATTTAAGTATTTCCTTCCATTATCCCAGGATCCCTCTATCGATAAAAAGAAAGAATTTTGAAAATCGGTCCACAATTGGCGTAGTAATCAGTGAACATAATATTTTAAAAAAATGATTCAGTCAACATATCTCCTTTTTTGAAGTCAGTTAAAACTTAAAAAGGTGCATATATTATTATAAGATTTTATTTTTTACAGCTACATTTATTTTGGATGAGTGGCGGAGGATGATTTGATTGAGTGGCATTGATGATAATACAGAATGGTGCAGCCAAGACCTTCGGTTTTAGCATTTCATTTTTTGGACTGATTTATTGCCACAGCTGCAGTTGGATTTTACAGTGTCACAATAGTTTGGATTGCATTAAAAAGGAAAAATTGGTTGATGATTTTTTTTATTGGTAGATTAATAAAAAGATGTTAACACATTTTTTACACCAAAAATAAATAAATTACATGAGCCCACTCTTTAATTTATTTACCTAAGTAGGATTTCCTTGTTTTGACAAAGCAAAAAATATTAATTTTCAATAAAATTCTAGGCCTATAGGTATTTCATACTGAATCTAATATAAAGAACAACAGAATTGTTGTATTTGTGCATATTTTACACAATAATGTTGGCAAACAAGCAAATAGTCTACTACTTAGATGATCATAGTCACCTATAGTCTTCTAATGACCAAAGTGTACAAGGTGTAGGTTATTATCTTATGAATGTAGTTACAGTACCCTGAAATTTCGTATCCTTCAATATAAAACAGAAAAGCATTGCTGCTTTGCAATAACACAGAAGACCTAGTACCTCTGGTTATTTAACATAAACATTAAGAATTTGCATCAAAAACATTATCTTTCAATGGAGATTCATTTTTTATGAGACTGGTCAGTCATGAACATTCCTATAAAACTATATTTTTACTTTTACATCTTATGTAAAAGAAGTTATTACCTTACGTAAAAGAATATGGGCATGATTTAGTATCAAAGTGCTTAATAAATATAACTTCCTGTGAGCTGTTCAATGAATATAAACAATATGAAATAAAACAACAATCTTCTGTATATTCGAATTTATTCTGATTCATATGTCAAATAGGTGGATGGTATGAAAAAACAGGTTTGTTGGTGATATAGGTATATTGCCCAACCTAAAAACCATGTAAGAGTCGTAATGTGAACACAATAATTCACTGTTTTTCAGTCAACAATGCATTTATAGTAATATTCTTTAATTGCTTCCCTACCATTGCTATTATTATGATAAAATAATAATACAAACAAAATGTATTTTTCAAACTAACTTCCCACTGTATTTTACCCTTAGATCATTTAGCCTAATTTTACCTCATAATAATGTGCAGTTTGCTAAAGTATCCAGTGAGTTTGTAGCTGTGACTCTGCATACTTTCATACTGTCATTAAGATTTTGGCAGCAATATAATTTTACTGACTTGTAATCATACAAAATAAGTAAAATACCAATAGAATATATTTTAATAATATAATAGTGTCGATTAAACAAATTTCTTCATCTATTAAGTTTGCTAAAATATGATAATTATTGAATGATAATAAATAACAGTAGTACCGGTTCTTTCTTGTGCAGTAATTTCTATGGTTGGACATTTGACTGTAATTCCAGGTAAATTTTGGAACTTAAACTTCTGCAACAACAGACATATCATTAAACATCACATAAAGCCATAATAAATAATCATAATATTGTAAAATTAAAGTATTTTATATTATTATGAATATTGGCCGACGTCAGACGTCATCAGCTTTATTTTAAGTTTTATATAAATTGCTTCATCATAATTACTCATACTGTAAAGGAGTAACATTTTTAGTTTTATTCATTCACCCACTCACTTATGCAGTTGTATATCTCCTGTAATACTACATTTGGCACATCAATTTTCAGCATATTTGTCAACTCTATTGAATTAAACAAATATTATACATATTTTCCTGTGGGCCCTCGGGAACAATTGAGATAATGGTGATCTAAAGCCTGAAAGAAAAAATTAATTGGTTAAATTATTTAGCTATAATGGAAAATCCTTCAATTATAACGGATTTCACTATTTACATTTAAATTATCAATCCAATAGGTCTCTTTGTGTAGCCACGTCTTTAAATAGATGGGTACTAAAAAACAAAACAAACCCATAGAAGCATAGAAAATGATTATTTTAAATGGAAAATTGTTACAATGTTTACCACAACAATGTTAATACTTACAATTAAACTATAATTACTATATATTCCTATGAATTGCGCCATTAACTGGAACCATGGAGCGCTTGTCTATATCATTATTAAATCAATACATGGCCTACATTTAATAAAAACTTATTCTTTAACATAAAACTAAATAACTTTTCGTGAATGTAATCAAACAATGATTAAAAATATAACCTATGAAATAATTTGAAGTTGACGTATAAGCCGACTAAATTAAATCTTTCATAACAATATGGTAAGAAACCGAATTGAGCTACCTTTTTGCGAGGACGGATTATAGCGTATTACCAACATGACGACAACAAATAATTACCTGTAAGTAGTCTGTATCCTTTGTATCGTTTACTATACTATCGAGTTAACGTTACGAAGTCAGGTAAATGCAAAAGTAACTCATGGTACGGTCACTATCGAAAACGATATCGTCTGCGTTAACACGTTAGCGACTGTAGTTAACTACAGTGTGCAATCGATGGCAACTCATGGTAGAGGTACTGTTCTCCGATCGGTGTCGGTTTTTTTGCCCGCTTCAAAGGGTTTCTCGGGCGAGAAAAGAGAACACTATCACACTCTCGTTTGTTCTCAGTGCGACTGCGACCGTGGCGTAGATCGCATGTTATCTCGTGCCAATTATTCTATAAAAAAAATACTTTGTGGTGTCTGATGCATATCAGTATCATTTAGATAACTTCACAGTTATTGTATACTCTTTCATTTAACATAGTCTCTCATCTGTGCTATCAGTACTTAACAAAATAATGTGTAATAAATATTAAGAAAATAATTTGAATTCACGAAGATTTTAATTGTTTTGAGATATTTCGTTAGTCTTTATAGTTCAGTAATTTTAGACATACGAGTAAAAAATGTGGAAAAATGAAACAGAGTTAAAGTTTAAATAATATTTTCACACAGAGCCCATTTTGTGGGAAGCAAAACGTTTTCTATAGAAAAGTACTTTGTCAATAACCACCATCGTTTGAGCCATTTTTTCTCAATATTATTTTTAATTATTTAAATAACGCACACAATACCAAGGCAGTAGCTAGCACTGTCGTCCATTCCGGATCACGACCGAGAATGTAAATGAGAAGATCGCTGAGTGTGGATAGCTTCTCGGTTCTCGCGCAAGTTCTCGGCGAGACTTCTCGCCGAGACTTCTCGCGTGAGTCTGGAGCCGGTATAACAAATCCGAACTTACGAGTAGCCCTCACTACAATCTCATCAATATGTGGTTTGAAAGTAAGCTTAGAGTCTAATATGCTACCAAGGTCTCTTAATTTTCTTTCCTTCTTCCAATGCTTGATAATTAAGTTTGAATATTGAAATTTTCAAGTGAACTTTATATGGTAACATTTTTTACATTTAAAATCGTGCTGTATCCGATCTAAATCAAAGAATGCCCCAACTTCCTTAACAATTTTCATGTCAACTGCATAAAGGGAATAGTCGCAATAGATGATCTCGCTTGTTAGATTGTTAAGAAATAGAACAAACAGAATTGGTCCCAAAATTGACTCTTGCGGGACTCCTGAACTAGAATAGTAGGTTTTAGAGTTATAGCCCAGCAACAAATTGCGTCTTATCTCCAGATACGACCTAAATCAACTTAGCAGAAAACCGTGAGACAATTCTATAAGGCGATCAAAGGTAGAATATAAATTAGAAAGAACAAAAAAGGAGGAGGTTAACCGACTTCGAAAAAGGAGGTGATTCTATGTTCGCCTGTTTCTTTTTTTTCTATATAGGTGTTTACCGATGACTGCCATATGTGGGCCGATTTTCAAAATTCTGATAATGGCATCATATGGCATCCCAGGGAAATCGAGGGAAATCCTTAAATTTCATAGACACGTCCAACGTGCTTCATGTTTTGTCTGAATATATTCAAGTATTTGCATCTCATAGTCATCATATCAAGTTACTGATGATGGAAGGTTTCTGGTAAAAAAGAAGCTTGGGAATAATTCTTTCAATACTGTTTAGAGCGAAAGTTGTTTTATTTTAAGTTATTCTGGTGTTTGCCTTGGCTCGAATTTTAATGTGCATGTATGAAATTAACTAAAAAGATTGATACATTTTTTAAACTGAAACTTTTTTACATCGCCCCAAATGTTTACCTACGTCCATCTATCGCATATCGCATTACACAAAAACATGAGGTCTTCAATTTCACAATTTAATATAGGACAGGATTGGTCATGTGCGTCAGAGCTTCGACTTTAAATCTGAGTGGCAGTGGTTCGACCCTGGTGTAGCACATTTTCTTACAAGAAAGAAAACCGACTTCATAAAACCAAAAACTCATAAATAATATAAGAATATATACAACATCACAGTTTTATAGAGAAGCCAAGCAATGAGTCTTAAAAAATATAAGAACAATTTAGATAAGTAGTTACTTAAAATTTGGCACCGACTTCAATATAAAAGTGTGATTTTGTATGTATTCTTATATTATTTATGACTTGGTGTTTTTGAAGTCGGTTTTATCAGTTTTATATAACTAGAGATGCGTAGGATTGGGATTTTATAATAAGTACAAGGCTATATACAACACCGTGCAACGCCCGTGAACGGAAATTATTTATAACTAAGTATAAAATGATGTTATTGTTACGCGCCACACCGCCTCAGCCAATCGCAAGCCAGCCGAAGCCAGCCAATTAGAGCCAAGCACGTGTTGCCATGTGACAGCCAGCCCAAGCCAGCCAATCAGAGCCAAGCACGTGCAGCCATGTGCCAGCCAGCCCAAGCCAGCCAATCAGAGCCAAGCCAAGCTAGCGCCTTACTATCGGAGAAACTATAAAATGCCGCGCCATCTCATATTTAGATCACTTCTCTGTTTTACTGTTTCTAAGACGGAACTCTGCCCTATTGTAAATCGAAATTAAACCAGTGTGATTCTGCAACGTCTACTTTTTATTTTATCCCGTTACATATCAGAAGTGGGATAAATATTAAAAAAAACCTAAAACGTAGTTAATGCGTCGAGTGTATGCCGCCTGGTCCGTCCGCACGAATGGGGCAAATCTCCGCGTGAAGATTCATCCGAGACAACTAGTGAAAACGAAGACAAAGTTTCGCCACCAGCCTCGCCTTCAGCTCGAAAAATCCTACGCAAGCTTTTGAAATCAGAGGTACAAAAGGCCATGAGTTGTTTAAATTACGAAATACCCTCCGTCACTACAAGAAAAGAACCCCGTGCAGCCTTGCTAATCCCCGAGTTCGACCCGGATAGCGAAGAGTATACTACTGCGACAGCAAGGCTCAAAAAAAAATTTTTGATCAACTTGGCGAAATTCATATGGATGGTGCGAAAACATGAAGTCGTTTCATCTGCAAGATAGATTAAGGAGGTCAAGCAAGAAGATGGTACAACCGGCTGGATGAATACGATTACTCTTGGGAAGACTGGAAGCAAATGTTGATACGTGCATTCCCAGACATCGCAAATATGGATTCGATGACCAAATATTATCAGGACAAAGTCGCCATGTGTTTTCGGTGTAAGTTGTCAGACAGCGCAGTTGTCTCATGCATCATTCGCGGTCTACCACCAGAGCAGAGCCACCAGCTGCACTACTACACCGCCTTCGGAGGTTCAGGTTAGCCCACATTATTTTATTGCACTACCTTTGTAGCCAAAATAATCTATTGCACACTAGCCAAGGCAATATTAGCACAATCGGGACATCAAACACAGAGGAAATCAGTTCAGATCTATTGAATAAAAACCGATTATGATTATTTGATTGCTTTACTAATCAATTTCCCTGATTATTTTGCGAGTAAAACACAAGACTTAGGATGTACAGATTTATTAAACATAAAAATAAAGTTAACAAGTGAACAGCCTATATACCGTCAACCTTACAGCTTGTCGCACAATCAGTAGTTAGATCCAAAGTGTCTGAATTGCTCGACGTAGGTATAGTTCAAGAATCTGAATTATGTTTTGCTTCTCCCGTAATTCTTAAAAAAAAGAACGGCGATAGTAGACTTTGTGTTGACCCTTGCCTAATCTTGATGATTAGGTTTCCAAATTAGCCGTTAAGAATTTCTTTACGAGTCTTAATTTGGCACAAAGTTACAATCAGGTCAAAATCAACCCTGCAGATAACCACAAAACAGCCTTTATAACGCCACATTGGTATTTGAATATACGCGTGTTCCGTTTGGCTTAGATAACGCACCGTCTGTTGTTATACGAATAATGAATAAGGTTGTAGATTCAATACGAAATTCCAATCACAAAAGGCGGTAGTTCAAAAACCCACAATGACTTTCCCGATAAATATGAAATGTTAGCATTCTTAGACAATTTGTTGCTACCCTCTTTTGATGTTCAGTCAGGTTTAGATATTTTACAAAAAGTTCTTCATAAATGAAGATCGGAAAATTTAAAGTGAAATGTGAGTAAGTGTTCATTCTTATAAAACAAAATAACATACTTAGGACATGAGATATCTTCGAATGGCATTCAACCAGGTGAATCAAAATTGTTAGCAGTGTCGCAGTTTCCTACTCCTAGTAGTGTTCATGAAATACGTCAATTTATAGGGCTATGTAGCTATTTCCGTAAATTTATTAAAAGCTTCGCAATTTAATTGCTCGCCCTTTAACAGATTTAACAAAGAAAAACGCAGTTATGGAAATTGGGCACTGAACAAGTCGATAGTTTTCAACAATTAAAACTGTGTTTGTGTACAAGGCCAATACTGGCTTTATATGACCCTGTATTACCAACTGAGATTATCGCAGGTATTTTTTTTACAAAAATACACTGATAATTCCCTTAGGCCTGTGATGTATTTCAGTAGGACA
Source organism: Schoenobius gigantellus (assembly GCA_963935595.1). NCBI lineage: Eukaryota > Metazoa > Arthropoda > Insecta > Lepidoptera > Crambidae > Schoenobius > Schoenobius gigantellus. The sequence goes on along the minus strand of OZ012541.1, from coordinate 37,157,044 downwards.
ACGAGTAAAGAAGAAAGTATATACCATAGTTACGAGCTTGAAACGCTTGCCGTAGTAGAATCTATGTGTAGGTTTAGAGTGTATTATAGTAGGGATACATGTAAAAGTGGTAACTGACTGTACTGCCGTTCGCGCCACCCTTACTAAACGTGACATTATCCCCACGTATTGCTAGGTGCTGGCTGTCAATACAAGATTTTGACATGAGTGTACAATATGGTGTGGGGAAAAAGTTAAGGCGTATCATTGTTCAGCTTAAAGATCGCTCTGCTGCCCCTGATATAAACAACAACTATGTGCTCTCAGATGATAGACTCTATAGGAAGACATTGTATGGTAATCGCCTCGTAGTGTCTGCATTGATCAGATAGACTAGTTCAGATGCACCAAAATGATAAGTCATGTAGGCTTTCAAAAATGTATAGATTTAATAAAGAGGGAGTAAATGGTACATTGTTCCCTATTCCGAAACCCACAGAACCCATGGTCATGGTTCATGTCGACCATATGCCCCTTTTGTAGAACAGCAAAAGGTTATCAATATATGTTGGTTATTACAGACTAGCTTCTGCCCGCGACTTCGTCTGCGTGGACTTAAATTTTGAACAATTTTTAATTTTCCCTCTGGAACTACTTAAGGAATCGGGATAAAAGGTAGCCTATGTCACGTTCTTTTCCATGTCAAAGGCTACATGCATGCCAAATTTCATCCAAATCCGTTCAGCCGTTTTTGAGTGATTGAGTAACAAACATCCAAATATCCAAACATCCACACTTTCACGTTTATAATATTAGTAGGAAGTAGGATAATTTCTCTAAATTTGTTATTGCCCGCCCACGGTCAATTCAGTAAAAAACAATAAGAATACTTTAAAAAATATTCAGTTTATTGGTTACCCTCATAAACTTGTCAGTGATCATGGCAAAGCTTTTAACAGCATTTATTAAAAAAAAATTCAACTGACAAGCAATTTAAGTACATTTTGACATCTTTTGCATGTCCACGAGCCAATGGTTAAGTGGAACCGGATCTTAAGCAGCGATTAGACTTCACGATCCATCGGGTGTTAGGGCGTCGCATCGGGAGCTAGGGCAGTTAGAGCGTTCTGATCACACTGCACTAGATCGCCTCCCTAACTCAGTAGGCAACCGAACGTGGTGTTGGAAGGATGGCTCCTGCACTCTCCAAATATGAAAAAAATGGTATCGCCCTTGTCGCAACTGCGGGTGTAAATGTGAAAAAATAAAATAAAAAGAGAATCACTGTGTGCTTTTATAAAACTACGATGCAAGTGACACTTTTTTTCGTATGGTAGGCATTTAACTGAAAATTATTCGATTAAAAATCGCTTTTTTATTCTTAACATAACTCTTTTTCTTCTGAAAACAAAATTATAAATAAAAAACAAGTAATTAATAAAAAATAATAATAAAATAACAAATTATTAAAATAAACAAAAAAACATGAAAATATAACAAATTTATGAAAAAATAACGCTCTACACCAGGATGCCTGCCATACAGATTTAAAGTCGAAGATGCATAGACCAATCCTGACCTATATGAGTCTCATGTTTTTGTGTAATGCGATAGATAGATAAAAAATTTGAGGCGATGTAAATAAATAAAAAATAATTAAAATAAAATTAAACTATATATGCAATATGAACATTTTATATTCATTAGAGCCAGAATTTCAAAAATTGTTTATGAATAAATTCTGCACAATTTGAACATATTTTAAATTAAGTGACAGTAGGTATAATAATAATTATATTCAGAAACATGACACATTATTTAGAGAAAGTGTAGGTGCTAAACAACGATTAGCAGTGACGCTAAAATTTTTAGCGACGAGAAATAAATTTGGTATAGCTTTATACATGTCCAGAAGATTCATTAAACCAGATTTTTCTTTTTTGGACGACATTTTCTTGGCACGCGAGGCCAATTTCGCTTCCGATACACAGCAACAATCCGCTCACATCGAGCGCTGTGCGGCGACTGAGCGCCCTAACAGCGATTACATCTCCCTAACTAGGGAGTTAGGGCGATCGGGCAACCACGATCGCACGATATCGGGACCCTAACTCCCTAACAGCGATTAGACCACACTAGCTAGGGCCCTAACTCCCGATGGATCGTGAAGTGTAATCGGTGCTTTACTGAATGCGTTACGTGCGATTGATCCTAGCCAGACTTCTAATAATTGGGCCAATAGCTTACCTGACATTATTTGGGGTGTTAATAATACTGTAAATGAAAGTACAACATAGTCGTATAGCCCTATGATTTGATGTTATGAAAGTAATAATGAATCTGTTGAAATCAGACGTAATAATAGATCTAGTGCGCGATTAAAATTAGAAAGCCATAAGATGAAGCGTAACGTCGATAAAAAAAAGGAAAACTAGTCGAATTTACAGAAAGGGAGATTTAGTTCTTTGGCGGCAAGCACCCACAAGTAGTGTAACAAGAGTGAGCACTAAGCTTGATGATATTTACTCTGGCCCATATATCATTACTAAGGTGTAGGTAATGACATATACAGAATCCTCAGTATCAAGGGGTTCCGAGGCTACAAGGCCTTTACTAGCCTGGTTGCATCGGACTCTTGAGGCCCTATCACAAAATCACAGTACCCTATATCATACAGTGCCAGTAGCTCTGATGACCAGCTTGAAACCGAAGATCTCATTGACCTACTTGAAAGCTAACCACGTATTTTTCCATTGCGGGAGCAATGATTGTTTCAGGACGGCCGACTGTTACGCGCCACACCGCCTCAGCCAATCGCAAGCCAGCCGAAGCCAGCCAATTAGAGCCAAGCACGTGTTGCCATGTGACAGCCAGCCCAAGCCAGCCAATCAGAGCCAAGCACGTGCAGCCATGTGCCAGCCAGCCCAAGCCAGCCAATCAGAGCCAAGCCAAGCTAGCGCCTTACTATCGGAGAAACTATAAAATGCCGCGCCATCTCATATTTAGATCACTTCTCTGTTTTACTGTTTCTAAGACGGAACTCTGCCCTATTGTAAATCGAAATTAAACCAGTGTGATTCTGCAACGTCTACTTTTTATTTTATCCCGTTACATTATACATTTTTAGCTATACCATTATGTTAACTAAATCATTTCATCTCAAATACTGTCGTATTACCTAACAAAATTATGGTTTTCATGATGGATTGAAAAATTTCTTAAATATTTTCTCGTACGTTCTTGAATGATTTGTAGATATTTTACCTCTAAAAATTTTTTGTACCTACCTAATAATACCTATACATGTCATAGTCCCATAATTTTTCCGATCCTACAATAGAATGTTTAAAAACATAATTAATCTGTACTAAACCTGTCCCACCCAAGGAATTATTATGTCTATTATTTTTTTTATCACGCTGATCTCGCTGTCGCAGGTTCGATTCCAATTTTGGTCGTACAGAAAATGGTAGAGGAAAGTAACCAAATTAATATAAAATAATATTTTTTGGTTTTTGTGAGATTGATAAGTGTACTTTCTCACCCTTTAGGCTTAATAAACCATTTAAGACAAACCCAATGGAATACAATGAATGTATGAATAAAAACTTTAATTATCTATACATATAAGATACTAAAGAAACATGGGTCGAATCTTGAAAAGAACCTAATCTATTTGGAAAAATCATCGAAAAATACTTTGTTCTTGCATGTACCTACCTTAAAAATATTCTCGCACCAATAAAACAGTACATGTATAACATTTTAAAATGGTAGGTATACTTATATACAATACTCGCTCGACTGACAAGCTGAAATCTAAACGAAACGCGAGAATAGTTGAAATAGGCAAATCACTATTTATTGCAAATAGCAGTCGTAGTAGGCAAATACTACCTACCTACTCAGCAAAGTAGGTACCTATTCCAATTTTGTTTTAGGCTATACTAAGCCAAGACTAGAGTAAGAGAACAAACCTAAACTTTGAACTCGACTCAACAAACCTAAACTAATAAGGTCGCAGCCATTGACGTATATTAACTAGACAAGCTGTTGCGAACAAAAATTGTGCCACGACGCGAGGCAGCGCTGGGTGGGCGTGGACAGTAGCGTACTCGCTCGCTCGTATGATAGTAAAAGAGACAGCAAAACTAAGGTCAAGCGTTCAAAGTCAAGGCGGTCGAGCGTAGATCGTAGTTCGGAAACCATTTTCATTTGTTTTAATCAATATAATATATAATTAGTCAGTAATACAAACCTTAAATACAAAACCAATATTCATACGTTCTAACAACAGTGTTTTCAATTGTCACACTAAAGTTTTAAAACATATTTTACGCAAAATTTGCAATACAATCTTCACGGCAACTCGGCTACTTATCACGATCGCCCGCGATCGACTAACTCAACTGGTGCCGATCGGCTCCAGTTGACTGGCTGAATTTCTCTGTACGGCGGCCCGTAGACAGTCAATCTAGATCGCGATCGCAATAGCCCTGATCGTGATCACGGATCTCGAGATTGCGCCACAACGTTACACATTCAATCTTGATCTCTTCAGTCTGTGTATTGTAATCGCCGCGTTAAGACCCGTTATCATGGATTTACAGAAAGTTCAAGCTGTAGTTTCCCTCATTTTGGCCCTAACTTTGAAGAAAAGAATTCGAAAAAGGCGCTGGGTTAAACAGTGGTTACTAAAGAGAGAAATGTACACTCATTTAAACCTACTCAAAGAAATTCAACTAACTGCTGAAGCTGACGATTATAAAAACTACTTTAGGATGGGGGAGGAATGTTTCGATGAATTATTACGAATGGTAACTCCATATATAACCAAACAAGATACTTGTATGAGGAAAAGTATAACACCTGAAGAAAAACTTGCAGTAACATTACGTTATCTTGCTACTGGCAGAAATATTGAAGATCTAAAATTTTCAGCTATAATGTCTCCTGCTGCTATTAGTGAAGCAATCAAGGTTACCTGCCGAGCTCTTATATATGTGCTCAGAGACTATATGAAGGTAAGTTTAAGTCTTAAATAATTATATATCATATATTATGTTCGTTTATTTAAGCATAAGTACAAATTCAAGACATTGACATAAGTAAGTACAAATTAAAAAACAATAATTACAACTAGGAAATAAAATTAGTTATTTTGAATCAGGTGGCAATTAAATCTGATTTATGAGAAATTATTAAGTATTATCCGGGTTATAATGTGCAAACAATGACCCCACGGTATAATCTTCAGTGTCTGCTTGGGATTGCGACGGTATATGTAAAGTTGGGATGGCATTTGTGTTTGGGCTTATTATTATTTGTGATGCAAAACCTTTTTGGCAAGTAGGAGCAGAGTAATGTTTGTCTGAGAAGGCAGTTTCAGTAAATACTGGTAAGGGTTTAGATGTGGATGTCTGTGGAATATTTACTGTAAAGGACTGCAATGAAGAGGGTGGAGGAGATGAAGCAACTAGAGAGTACTGCATGTCTGAGGGAGTAGGTGGATTAGTAAGTGAGTTTGCCGGCGAAGAGCAGTGTTGTATTGGGGAGTTATTTGTGCTGTGTGAATACAAAGAAGACGCGTTGTGTGATTGTGCTGACATCACATTCGTATTAGATTCATTAATTTTCACAGAAAATCTGTGGAGGTTGCCCAACCCGGCCTCAAATAAAATATCGTGAATTGCTTTTTCTGCAAAAAATCGTTGCTGAGGATGTAATTTATCCAGCTTTTCTGCCCAAACCAATGCCAGTGAATTGCTCGTGGTAGTTTCCTGCATCGATTTTTGTGATGGCAGTGTTTGTGACAAAAATAAGTTTGCTCGATCTATCAGCTCGTTTTGTTTAGCCAACAATGTCTTTGATTTTTGCGAGTTTTTAGGTGGCTGAACAACTTGGTTGATTGAAGAAAATGATCTTCCTGTTGATGGGCTTTCTGGTTCTTGACTCGCAGCTGATTCTTCAGAATTTTGATCCTGAAATGTAATTAACGTGCATTACTTAACTTCTTTTAAAGTTTGTTAATTATAATTGTTAATAATCGTTATTTTATGTTTTAGATGCCGACACAAGCTGAAGAATGGAAAACAATTGCAAATGATTTTGGAGCTATGCACCAATTTTGGAATTGCTGTGGTGCACTAGATGGAAAGCATGTTGGCATAAAGAAACCTGCTGCATCAGGATCGATGTATTATAATTATAAAGGGTTTTACAGCATTGTACTTATGGCATTAGTAAATGCAAAAAAAGAATTTATAATGATAGATGTAGGCACTAAAGGTCGAGTGTCCGATGGTGGTGTATTATTCTATACCAAATTCTGGGAAATGTATCAACAAGACATTCTCAATTTGCCAGAACCATCGGCTTTACCAAATACAAGACAAACATTTCCATGTGTTTTTGTATCTGATGAAGCATTTGCATTGGGTCCCAATTTAATGAAGCCCTACGCTCAAAAGGCATTGAACGAAAATCGACATATTTTTAACTACCGTCTTTCACGAGCACGTTCAGTAGTTGAATGTGCTTTCGGAATACTAAATTCAAAATTCGGTATTTTCCAAAAAGATATACCTTTTGAACCCGACACTGCTTCATTAATAGTAGCAACATGTTGCTACTTGCATAATTATTTAAGGAAAAATGCAAACTCTTATTGTTTTTCAAATGAAGATGACGAAAATAAGATAAATAGATTAGAAGACCTACAAAGAACACACAATCGTAACCCAACCTGTGACGCCAAATGTATAAGAGAAAATTTTTGTTATTATTTTTGTAATGAAGGTAGAATATAAAGGTGATTTTTCTGTTCATATCGCGTTTGCATTATAGATTGCTATAGATAGCCAGCGTACAAACCTACAGCAGTAAATTAAAATATTACTTAGGTAATTATTATTTTTATTAGTAAAACGCAACACCTACCCTATTTTATTAATGTACATATCTGTCGCAGATAAATTGTCAAAGCCGTGATATTACAATTTCTGTAAAACTAGGCCGTTCAATTCTAGAAATGAAGTCAATAGACAATCTACCGTTTAATTATAATATCACTAGTGAAATTGTAATATCACGGCTTTGACAATATACCTGCGACATATCTACCCTATTTTATAGACACTAAGCAATAAAGTGATTTAAAAGCTCACATTTACCTACTTTTATTTAACTCTGTCAATAAAACCACTAAATTAAAATTACAAATGAAAATTTGAAATTCTCACCTGTTGACTCCAATTTGGCTTCTCGGTGTTATGCAAAAAACTTAGCAGTTTGAAGGTTTTTGTTTTCGGTGTATACAAATCATCTACACCGGCTCCAGATCTTTTCGATGAGGTAATTTTTTTTAGTTCTCGTCTATAGTTGGATCTGAGGCTATTTATTTTTTTACGGACATCCTCAACAGACGCTTGTGGCTTGATTTTCTTGTAAACGTCGAGCAACTTTTCGTATCCAATTTGGCGCTTGTATTTGTTTGTATAATATTTGTGCTGGGCATTCCATAGCTCGGGCAATGTTTCTAAAAGGATGATGAAATCTTCTTCAAATTGAGGAAGTGAAGGTGAATTCGCCGGTTCAATCGGCGGCGGCGGGGAGCACGTGTCATCGGCGTCCTGGGAGCGCGTGTCACCGGCGTCCATTTTCTACGAGCGCACAGCGTGTACTGACGCGATCTGTTGCACTCACGTTCAATCTTGATCACGATCAGCGGATCGCAATCTTGATTTCAAAATATCTAGATATTTTGTGATCGGAAGCATCAATCCGTCAATCTACTTCGTGCACGGTCAATCTGGATCGCGATCATTGATTTTGATCGATCTAGATTGACTGTCTACGGGCCGCCTACCGGACAGCGCGTCTAGTTAATATACGTCAATGGTCGCAGCTACTATTTCCGATGAGCCGCCATTTCCGATGAGCGTGCTCAACCAAATGATAATTTGATTTTGTACAACAAAATGATAATTTTAATTTTACACATTTAAAGTTACGGTTGCGAATATTTTAATTGCTGACTGTCATATCATATCAATGAAGAACATATCAATGATTAAGTAGGTACTGAAAAATTAGGACAACTGATGTAACTCCTTGGTGAGGAGGAGCCAAAGATCCATGGAATGTCTCTCCCAGACGAGAAACCCGATCCACAGTCTGAGAATATTCATCAAGATGCAAAACGGATTACCCAACAAAACTGTTTAACCTACATCCACTTCAGGGACTTATTTATGTTTAAAACAAACACCACCTTACCATACTATCATTGCATATAGGCAATTAGGCACACCGATGATATTTTACATAGGTATATCATTAGCAAATACGGTTTTAAAAGTAATAATACGAGTGTGGATTGAAAAGTTCGCGGCCTCACACATGAATAGTCATTTTATTTTTATTGTTCTACTGTCGTGATGTTCACTTATTATCTGGTTCTGGTTGTCAAAGTGCAAAATTATATTTCGGTAGCGTTTGTTTGTGGTTGTTATTTCAAGATAACTTAAGATAAGTGAGTTCAAAACTCAAAGTGTAGCATTTTGTTAACTGTAACTGTTAAAAAAAAACTATACCGAAAGAGAGTCACGATGACATGGAAACAACATTAGGGGAACCTGCTCCGTCGTATACTATGATGAAAAAATGGGTTGCAGAATTAAAACGAGGATGAGAGAACATCGAAGATGATTCTCGCTCTGGAAGGCCTACCTACGACTTGTACTGTATGTACGACTATAGAAAACATCGATAAAGTGTGTGATCTAAATGGCAGACCGAATATTAACTATCAGGGTGATTGCTGACATTACAGGCATCTCGTATTATGAACGAATACAAAACATTAGTCAATGAACTAGGATTAACTATAGTTTATGCTCGGTGGGTCCCCAGATCAGCAAAAACAAATACCTACTACTCACTATTTCACGCGACTGTTTGGAGATGTTTGAGGCTGATCCGCAAGAATTTTTTTTTTGTGACAATGGATGAAACATGGGTTCATCACTTTACTCCGGAAACAAAACAACAATCTAAGCAATGGAAAAAAAGGGATGAACCAAAGAAAGCGAAGACAATTTTGTCGGCTGGCAAGGTGATGGCATCAGTTTTTTGGGATGCTAAGGGTTGACACCATAGTGGACTATCTTGAAAAAGGAAAAACAATAAACTCTGAGTAGGTATTATTGGCCCCTTCTACGTCGTTAACGTGAAAAAATTAGAGAGAAACGCCCCGGAGAAAGAAAGTGTTGTTTCACCAAGACAAAGACAATGCTCGTGTTCACACGTCTATCGAATAGAGGTAGATGGAGATTACGTAAAAAAAATATTTTTGTCATTTTTTATCTTGTTTTCTTGACTTAGACCATTTCTAAGTTTCTTGACTAGGCCACGAACATTTCAATCCACCCTCGTAACATTTGAAAATGGAACTCTTTGGCTGTAGAATACAGTTTGTTTCACATCTGTCATTTTAAAAGTTGGGCGTCGTTCATCACTATAAATTTAAGGTGCCACTTTCCCGTTTTCAAGCAATTTCGATTTACTGTTCCGCCATAAATATAAAACATACTGTTCTTAATGAACATTATCTAAACATTCCTAAAGACAGAAACATGATTAATAATTTAAAATACAATTAACTCGGGACTATTTCGCGGTAAACAATAACTATATATTGACTATTATTATAATATTTAATTCGATAAAAAAATCCAAAAATCACTCAGTTCAATATTTTAAAACAGTTTTAAATCAGAAAATACAATAATAAATGATTAAGATGTACATTTTTTTGTCTAGAAAATTCCAAAAAATACTTTTTTTTATTTTGTACCCCAGTTTTCCAAAAAAAATCGATTAAACCTGTAAAAAGGAACGTTTTCGTTTGGTCACAGCACAGCGCGTAAGCGTCATTAGAAGCTATACAATTATCAACTATACTTCCATGCAATAAAGCAGTCGCCGTGCACGAGTAAGTTTCCTGGAAAAACTCGTCTTAACTCGTGAAAATGTTCGTGGGATGATTTATTACGATTTTAAAAACAGTGAAACAGTACATCGATCAATTCACTTCGACTTTTGAGGATGAAGCACCATCGTAAACCACTGTGTATCACCTGTTTGGGGGTGACACCCGAGAGTTGAAATTTTTGACTATAGAACACGAGGCCACACAAAATACAAATTTTGGAAATATCATCAATGAATTTGCAGCTGTTAAAGCTAGGAAGAAAAAATTTTGAGCATATACTTAGGTAGGTATGGCATATAGCATATAAATTTGAGTTTGTATATGCTTTAATATACGATACTCAGTTGTGTTTCAATTAATAAATCGTTCTTAATGTAATACTAAATTTTATTATTTTAACTCTTTTCCATCTTGGGGTGATACCACAATTTCCGCCCCGGGTCACAGATAACATAATACTAGCAGAGATTTAATACTAGTACCTACCCGGGTGCCATCCATGTTAGCACGCCACTGGTTCAGTGAGTCGTATGCTCACGGACGAATTTAAAAAGAAGGTCGCTCAAAATTCATTGTTTTATGTACCACAAAATATCCTGTCTATCCCACTAGTTCCATTGAGTTGTCCCATTAATGCTGTGCTATGCACGAACCTTTGAGCATTTATTTACCTTTTTTTATAGAAGGCCAAGCAAATGACCCCATTCCACCTGGTGGTAAGTGAAAGTAGAGTCAAGTCAAGTCAAGAGTAAAGTAGAGTGCGGGAGAGAGGTAAAACGCCGCACTAGCCACCTACCTCTAAGGCGCGAACTAATAATAATGCAAGATCGTCATGTTACATATCGCGAGATAGAGCCGTCTCTGGGCATAAGTATGACGAGCATCATACGAGTAAGATATATGAACATTTGGCTGTAATAGTACATTGTTACCCTAGGGGTGAAAGTAACTTATTTAGTCCCGAGACGGAGACAATAGTTCGAGGGACTAAATAAGTCTTTAACCCGAGGTAAACACTGTGCTTTTCATTACGAATACAAGGAAAGTAAAAATAAAAACATGAATCAGCTAAAGAACAAGAGTGATTTTTTTTAAATAAATCAACAACTTCTGCTTTTGCCTCTTCTCTTATGTATGAAATCACTGCTATACGGAATAATAAACAAAATTCTAAACTCGAAAAAACAAATGAAGATCGGATTGCCGCTTACCCCCTTATTTTGTTTTTTTTCTGTGGCCGGCCAGCTATTCAGCCATTATTTTTCATTTTAATCAATGAAAAAATGGTAAATATTTTGCCCAAATCTATGTTATTTAAAAAAATAGTGGAAAGTAAATTAAGTATAATAAAGTCATTCAAAAAATAAATTCTTTAAATACTTTACATTATGTTATTTCAATTTTACATCTTGCTGCGATTGAGTGGCTGTATAGAAAGTCGGAAAATGGTTCAATAGAAATATGAAAATAGAACTAGTTTGTTTTTTAAAATTTGACAGCAGCTGTCAGTTGAAAGTGATTCTCATTAAGGCTGAAAAGCATTACTTTTCAAACCGCTCCTCAGGCAAATTCAGTCCCACTTTCCGAGTATGAGTAATGAAAAAAAAATTGTTCGAGTTGGATCCCACACAAATTGAGAATTAATAAAAAACAGGCTCGTGTGGCAATATGGCGAAAAAATTTATAAAAAATACAACAGTGGTTCGTTGATTGAGAGATTTGAGAAATTGAGAGATTTTTAGGGTTTCGTACCTCGAAGGGAAAAACGGAAACCTTATAGGCGCATAACACATTGCACCGGACACCGCTCCGGTGTGTGGTGCTGAGTTTTTAATTTTGACTGAAGAATCTTAATTTGTATACAAAAACCGCAGGCTGTAACACACTCACACCGCATGTCCGTGCGGTTGTGCGGCGCGTGCGACGGCACCGCACTTTCTGACTAGAGATGAGAGTAACGACTGTTTCCAAATAACGAATAACAGTGCTGTGTTATTTCCATATAGCTGTTATTGTAAACTGCTGTTCGTTATCCTGTTATACTGCTGTTTTGCACAATGAACAACAGTGTATTCACACTGTTACCAACATCGAAATAGTTCCAAATAGAAGCGATCGGGGCTCTTATTCTCGGCATTTTTAATATTTAAAAATACTTAACACTAACTATAAAACAATTATTATTTACACTTACGCTAACTTTTAATTACGCACTTACACACTGAAATAATTAAATCGTAACAAAAAATAATCACAATTTCTCTAATTGGATCTGTTGCTGAACTGAACAGAACAGAATTGAGCGAACAATAAAATTTTAAACAGCAATCTCATTCAAAACAGCAGTATAACGAATAATTATTATTCACCTGTTATTTCAAATCGTCGCGATCATCAAACATTTTAAAGTGAACTTTACGTCAATGTGAGAAAGCACAATTTGTGGTTTGCGATCATCGTGTCGTGACTCGTGCAGTTTATATTGCTATCTCCCGTACACACTTATTGCGCTCTCGCTCTTTGCTTCACTCTCGCGTTACGTTATCGGCAACAGCGCGGTGGGTGCAACGTCAGTCATTGCGCTACAACGCTACAACATAAACAGCAGTTTATAATGATAGCAGGATAATCTGTTGCTCAATAATGTGTTATTCGTTACATTCATATAATGCATTATATTATCTGCTATCGTAATAACGACCATCTCTATTTCTGACGGTGATGCGGTGCGGTCCGCGGGGTATGCCACACTGTGCCGTATCGTACGGATTTTTGCGTAGAAAGGATGTGCATACGCGTAATAGATCTCAACATAGATAATGCGGTGATGCGGTGCGTCGTGCGTGCATCGCAGCTCCGGACGGAGATACGGAGCAAACCGTACGGTGGCACGGTTCCGTGTCCCCGCAGCCGCATGCGGATTTCGTCCCTCCATATACGGCAGCGGGATGCGGCTGCAATGTGTTAAGCGCCATAGGATCACTTTGTTGTCCGTCCGTCCGTCTGTCTGACTGACTAAGACCCTTTTTCTCAGAAACCCGTGGAGGTATCAAGCTGAAATTTATATCAAATACTCAGGTCTACTCTCCCTTGGAGCTGTGAAAAAATCAAACTTTTAAGCCAACGCAATCAAAAGATACAGCCGTTTAAGCCGCAAATTTCCGCAAATATTCGACACTCGCAAGGGAAGGGAATCAAAACCTACAGGGTACAACTTCCTGTGAACTCAGAATCTTGAAATTTGGTACAAAGTAACGTCTAATAGCACAGATAAAGGAAAAATTGCGAAAACCGTAAAATTTTAGTTACATCATATAATTAAAATATATGGGTGAACTTTTACTTATACACGGTGTTTCATAATAACCAATAAATAATCAATGCGTTACATAAAATTAATTATTAAAATGTGTTTACACGTAATGTCATTCAACCCAAAATTTTCATGTAAATCATAGACATGATGATACTATGATATAGGTACATGAAAATTTTGGGTTTAATGACATTACGTGTAAACACATTTTAATAATTAGTTTTAGATAACGCATTTATTATTTATTGGTTATTATGACTATACCTACAGGTTTACCTACCGCGTATACCGTGTATACCTACAGGTTTGTACGGAACCCTCGGTGCGCGAGTCCGATTCGCACTTGAACCCGCGACCCGTTGCGCATGTAACGGAACGCATTGAGTTTTAAGCATTCGTTACAAATAGGGAATAATAAAATACATCATGCAATGTAAAACTTGATAGTTTCTCAATTATTCTAGGGTAAATTGGCAAAAATGCTTAATGACAATAGGTCTGCTTTGGTGCATACTATGTACATAGAGAATTTAAATAAATAAATTAAATAAAGCTTCAATTAAATTTAGAAAGTCAATTAAGAAACAAATAATTAGAATAGTGGCCTAATAGAGTCATGTAAACATTGAGAATAGGCCCCGTATTAGACGCTTGCCTGTCGACGCGGCTGTTGTGCATAAATGCATGTAAAAATGTATTAAGTATAGTTGGTACAAGCGATTATGAATTCTAACAGCGGAACTATTTCTCATATTTTGATATCAAAATGGCGTGTCATCCCCGCGTCTGTCGAGATCGCGGCGTCGCTAGTGATGGTTCAGCTTGCGCAGCTCGCCCAGATCGCCGAGATCGCCTTGTCGTTTTAAGTATAAATAGGTCGGAGGTTGGAAATCGGGAGCTCATTTTTCGCGGGTCGTCTTACCGGGAGTTTCAAAGCAAGCCTCAAGTGCATTGCGAATTCTATTCAAGCCGGTTGGTTTTTAACGCGTTCTTTGATATTGTGTATTTAATTCGAATTAATTTGTGATTGCAAATATTGTGAATTTCAAAATATTAGTATACGAATCCGAATATCGAATTGTGACGACCTAAACACTGACATGGTTCGGTGGGCCTCGGTCGGGTTACCCTATGGTGACAGCAGACCTTGGTTTCAACTTCCTTCGGGGAGGGCGTTGTTTGGAACATATCAACGCAGTCACTCTTTATCAACATAGTGGCTCAAGTTCCCTGGTTTCTTTGAGAAGTGTTTAGCGGCGGGGGGACTGTCGAAGTGGACCCATGCCTTAATTGCACCCGTTTAGCTACGCATGGACTAAAGAAGTCGGTCTCCTACTTATATATGTATATATACACCACGTATATAGGGTTTGTGAACACACGGCGATCCCAATCCAGTTGCCCGTGCTCACACTTACACGAGTATAGGGAAATAGGTACACAGAGGCCTTTCTCACCTCGCCTTTTATTCTTTTAAGTTAGTTAGGTGTCTTACATTGCACTTCGTAAGACAACAGAACACACCACACGATTAACGTAATAAAAAGGATTTGATCCTTAGCTTGCTATCTTCTCATTAATTTAGCAGATTACGATTATAAAGTAGACATGGATAGGATAATAGGCAGGATAGGAAAATAGAATGGGAACTAGGAATAGGGTGATAGGGATAGGATCATTAGATGTTGCTAAGTATCATTTGATGATAGAGTTTAGGTTGAGCTAGGCTAGAAAGGTAGGAAATATTTGAATTTAAAATCAAGGAAATAGTTGAGGTTCATGGAAACTACTTCTCAGTGAGGTTTATAAAGTTTGGAGGAGTCAATTTGAGAAATAATGAATATAATTAATAAATTTAACTAGTAAGGAAATGGAAATTGTTCAAAATTATAATGAAATTAAGATCATGTGGATAAATTAAATACTCTTCAATTTTCCAAGTCAAAATGACTAATTAAAATGTAAATAGAATACAGCTATTAAATATTCTAAAGGAGAAGTATGTCCTTAAATGTTGATATGCAATAACATGATTATAAAATCATATGAAATGAATCTTTATTATGTAATGGGAAAATTATCCATTATTTGCTATTAATTATGGCATGTTAATTCAGTGTTATTCAGGTGAGCCAAAGGCAGCCTACAACAATGACTCAAAAATAAAAGGGTGTATGTTGTTATCTTCAAGTCTAACCAGAAGTTAATATTGCTGTGGTATATTACTGTATTTACTTAACAAACTATAATATATTAAAGAAATTGAAGATGTTTAGTTCATCTACAAACTAATTTCATACTAGGTTTCTAAGGGAAAGTTGTTTCTTTTAATATTATGAAATTGCTTAGGTAGCTAAAGATTAATAGGATGTATAGAAATCAATGGAATAGGTGTATTAGGGAGTAGTTGTATCATTCTTTTGTTTCCTAAAAGAACTAGGGTTAATTGCGGCATGATATGGGTTCCTTTATGACCACTAGATGATCACTGGCTAAACGTTGTTAGAATAAGAGTTATAAAGATTTATTACTATGAATCATATTTAATATGATTAGACAGAGAGAGAAGTAGTGAAGGTGAATGTTAATTAATTATAAAATAGCTATTTTAAACCTGCACCTGGGTCGTAAGCCCCAGGCACTACATTTGGCTCTCCTCTGTAATGTATATAATAAATCTAATAGGTTTTGTAGGGAAACTTTTAGGAACTATTAAATAGGTAGGGCCCTGCGATGAGGAACTTCCGTGTGGTTTTGGAAGGGGGGAGTGTATAAGGCAGGTTTGGCATAGACACTCACCATGTGGAGCGAGGCTGGAGCTCACCATTTTCTCATCAGGTATTAAATACCGATTAGGTAGAACATTTCCTTATTAGGTTTTAATGTCAGTTAGGTAGGAGTAAGACTTTACCATTTCCTCATTAAGTTTTTAATGCTGATTAGATAGGAGTAAAAATTAGATTTTGTTTATCTTGGTAGATTAGATTTTTTAGTTAGAAATAAGGTGGGGTTATATTTATATTATATTAGGATTAGGTTAGGTTAGGATTTAGGGTAAGGTTAGGGGTTAGGTTTAGAGTAGAGTAGGATAGTGTAGAGAAGTAGAGAGAGAGGGGGGGGGGGGGGTTGTTACACGCAGTAGGCGATCACTCGACCTCTGCGCTAACCGTGCCGTCGAAATTGATGGGTCATCCGCCGTACAGTCCCGACTTGGCACCCAACGACTTATATTTATTTCCAATCGTTAAGAATAAATTATGTGGTCAACGATTTTCGACCCGCGAAGAAGCCGTTGATGTGTTCAAAATGCATGTTTTGGAGATACCCCAATCACAGTTCAAAAGTGCTATGAAAATTGGTTTGAACGTATGCAAAAGTGCATCGATCATCATGGCGAATATTTTTAAAGCAATAAAACCATAAATAATGATAAATGTTTGTTTCTTTTTGTTATTCTGGATTAATCAATAGCAGCCCTAGAGGTACCTACTTAGCTCACCTCTAAGTATCCTAGAGATGGGAGGATATTCTATACAAGATCGCACTTATATACTTTGCATTGCGTCTTCCTTACATAATATATTATAAAACAAAGTCCTCCGCCGCGTCTGTCTGTCTGTCTGTTCGCGATAAACTCAAAAACTACTGCACCGATTTTCAAGCGATTTTCACTACTCGATAGCGTGATTCTCGAGGAAAGTTTTAGTATATAATTTGTTAAGTTTTTGTATTTATTTCTGTGTACATTAACGATATTTGTCGGGAAAAAATAAATTAAGGCGAAACGTAGTTCACGGGCACAGCTAGTGTCATATAAGTAACAAGCACAGTATATTTGGCGTCAAGAAGTGCCACGCCTTTTTATTCGGTGGGAAATGCGTAACCGCACCGTACCCGCCGATGGTTTGCCGTGTGTGGGGTTCTCCTGGCAGAATGCCAAGCTTAACCACTAAAACCCCCCGGTGTTCTCCCTGCCCTTATGGGCGCGTATGGTAAGATCCTCAGATGTATTCTTTAAAGTTATAAGTAGTATTAAATTCACTAAAAAGATTAAAATAAAAAATATTTTAAAAAATAAAGACCACCATCAAAAACGAAAAAGTTAAAAATAATAAAAGTATAGGTATATATATATTACATTACTTATTTTGAATTCGGTACCAATACAAACCATCGGTATGGTTACTAATGATTGGTCGGTCGGTTTACCACAGGGTGACTATATTGGGGTGCGATGTCAGACAACCTCCTTGTGGTGCACCCTGGGCAACCCGGCAGATTCTCTGCCGCGGGCTAATAGTCTGACGAGAGGAACCCCCATGAAGGGGAGGCGTGGGATGGCCGGGTTCAACCTGGCGGGCTACTTTGAGTGGCCACCCGCTTTATGCGGGGAAGGGCGAAGTCCCCTCTTCTTAAGAAGAGGTGTGGCTTTCGCTGGAAGCCGATTTCGACGTCTACCTTTGTTGGTGGCAGAGGTGAGGCGATTCTTATCTGTTCTTATCGCCATGGTGCTTTGCATCTTCTGGGGGTTTTCCCTGAGCTTCGGCTCACCGCGCGGCGGTGGATCCAGTGGGGTCTGCCGTCGGGCAACCCGTTACCCGCACTGAGCGGGCCGGGGGTTCGGCGCACTGAGCGTCGGACCGCGTAGAAGACAACCACAATAAAAAACCAACCGGGGTGTAGAGCGGCGCAATCCTGTGCCGCTCCACAAAGTAGCTGAGCTAGGTGGAGAGTCCGGCAACGGATATGTCACAGGCAGGGGGTCAGCGGGAATAAGGCCTGGCTGTTGTCCCCTTCCCCCTGTCTTGTGACGGACGGAGGAGCTGCTGGGGGGTTTTTAGTGGGTAGGCCCACTAAAAACCCCCCAGCAGCTCCTCAGCCCAGCCCAGGTTGTTAGTAGGTGTACGGTCCGGAGAGTCCCACATATCCTCGTGGTTTGGCTCAACCACGAGGACTGCGTAAATGCATTTTCCCCCCTCCAAAAAAAAAAAAGGTGAATATATTAGGGGTGCGTCAGACAATCTCCTTGTGGTGCACCCTGGGCAACCCGGCAGATTCTCTGCCGTGGGCTAATAGTCTGACGAGAGGACCCCTTTGGAGGGGGGGCGTGGGATGGCTGGGCTTAGCCCGGTGGGTCACTTCGTGTGGCCACCTGCTTCATGCGGGGAAGGGCGAAGCCCCCTCTTCTTATGTAAAGAAGAGGTGTGGCTCTCGCTGGAAGCTTCGGCGGCTACCTCTTGTAGTAATGTTGAGGCGAGTTTCTCGCCGTGGCGCTTCGCGCCCGTTGGGGCTTTCCCCGAGCTTCGGCTCACCTGCGCGGCGGTGGATCCAGTGGGATCTGCCGTCGGGCAACCCGTTACCCGCACTGAGCGGGCCGGGGGCCTGGCGCACTGAACGTCGGGCCGCGTGGAAGACAACCACAATAAAAAACCAATTGACGACACGTTTAGAGCAGAGGTCGAGTGATCACCTACTGCGCAACGGGTCGCGGGTTCGATTCCCGTACGGGACAAATGTTTTGTATGGCCTACAGAAATTTGTTCCGGTCTGGGCGTATGTGTATGTGATATTCTATGTTTGTAACTGCACCCACGACACAGGAGAAAATCGTAGTGTGGGGCGACGTTTAAAAAAAAATTGGGTTGTAGAGTGGCGCAATTCTGCGCCGCTCCACAAAGCAGCAGAGCCAGGCGGAGAGTCCGACAACGGACACGTCACGGGC
Organism: Schoenobius gigantellus; assembly: GCA_963935595.1. NCBI lineage: Eukaryota > Metazoa > Arthropoda > Insecta > Lepidoptera > Crambidae > Schoenobius > Schoenobius gigantellus. Next base: position 37,138,033 of record OZ012541.1, on the reverse strand, counting down.
AGGGGGTCAGCGGGAACAAGGCCTGGCTGTACTCCCCTTCCCCCTGTCTTGTGACGGACGGAGAGTTGCTGGGAGGGGTTTTAGTGGGTAGGCCCGGGCCGAGTACGGTCTAGCTAGGGAGTCCCACATATCCTCGTGGTTTGGCTCGACCACGAGGAATGCGTAAATGCATTCTCCCCCCCTCCGAAAAAAAAGGGTGACTATATTAGAGTCGTCCAAATGGGTACCTGTATAGATGTTACTTACTTATTCTGCCGCCAAGCAGCAGTGCTTGCATTGCTGTGTTCCAGTTTGAAAGGTAAGATATAGCAGTGAAATTACTGGGTGCCATGTCTTTACAATTGTGACTAGGCTAAAACACATAAAAAAACCTACCTAATCATAATAACCCTAATTACTAAATAGGTATGTACATGCAATATTTTATAAACAAAACCACGGAGGTAAAGTAGACAGTTTTACATCTTATCTGTTGTTTTTATACTTTGTTTGGTTATTCATCAATTCTCTGCACTAATAATTAAGTCTACCTAAGTATTAAGCTTTAGAACAGAAACCCTTACCCTGACGTGTAGATAAATAATGCGTAACATACAAGTTAAATTTGAATACAATTTACCGTTAAAATTATAATAATTATTTGTGAAGAAAAATGGTTAAAGTACCTACTATCCGTTTTACCACTTAAGGTAAGTAGGTACAGTTTTATTTCATAGGTACTTATATAGTATTTTTCATCTCCATAATATTCGATTTTCACGGTAGATACGTAGAAATTATTTAAATACTTAAGTATGTTTTTATCTAGAAACACAATGTAAAGAATTCGCCCACATAGGAATAACACCAAAATTCGATTCCATTGCATTTTAGTTTAACATTGGACTTCGCGTTCATGCCTGTGACGTTAGAAATTAACAATAAATTAATGGTTAGGTAAGTATTTCCTTACAGGAAACTTAAATATTGTTTGCCTAGCCCTAGCCTATTGTCATTTATTGATGCAGTTAATGGTTTGAAGTTTGTGCCTAAACCTGACATGCGTTTTAATTCTCCAACTAAGTACAGATGTTTTAAGGGACAAAAAAATCGAATCGAAAAATAACATAAGTATCAACTTACTTGTAAATGAGTTTATCTGTGGGCGTAGATAAAAGACGAATTAACTTATATTCACAAGTTATGATAACTAATAATAGCACATTAGATCACAAATTCACGATCGAAATAGTACTGAATATGTTTAATGACATCGTATACGGACACGGTCGCTCACACCGACATCTAGGTAAAACTGAATTAAAAACTTAAGTATTTATCCGACAAGTTTAGTCGGCGGCAACGTCACCTTGGCTTGGACAAAACACGCAGCTATAGCTCGACGTATTACGATATAGTATTTTCCATACAATCTAAACGCCCGCCCGCATACGGAACTATAATGACGTCATGAAAATATGCCGTCATAATATTTCTTGCAATATAGCAAGACATTAACTTTACGTATTGCTGGGCATATGAGAATAGCATACACATAAATATGGCTCAAGGGACTTCCATCGAAAACCACTTTTTGATGGAATTTGACGGACTCATCCTCTTTTGGCCTTGCAATAGCATTGCGTTTAGATGATGTGTTCCTCAACGCTGTCGTTGCCTTGCTGTTGACAGATTTGGCATTCACGGCCTATTCTGCAGCAGGTATGCGGAAAGAACTCCCCGCCACACCAGTCTTAACAATATTATCCGGAGGGCTCACTAAACTATCGGCACGCTATGATGGCCGTTTTGACGTTTGTCCACTCATGAAGTTTCGTATTAATTAATAATTACACTTGAAGGAGCAAATTGCTGTACTATTCAGGGCAACATAATAGAGCAACTTATAGATTTGATTATATCTTTTTTGAGAATAAATTGTCATTTCACATCACTATTGTAATTAAGTATGTCAAATGCACTACTACCCCACCGACCAACTAGCATGCACAACTAGTCGTGCGGTCGAGAACGCTAATCTGACATCCTTCCCCACGGCATAACCAGTTGTGCAGTTTTACATTTTAACTAAAAAAATGTTTTACTTAGTACTCCTTCGACCAACTACTCAATGAAATGTACCACGTATACTTTTTCATTTATTTATTTTTGGGCTGTAACATTTTTCCCTTCGTCCACAGTCATAACTAAGTTTTCATAACTGGTTATGAATGTGAATGAAGGGACATTTTTATTCTCTAATTTTGTAACACTTAAGTACCTTATTTTATCATAGCGTGCCGCAACTGTAAACGCAAGTTTCTTGGTTGATGAGGCGGCCTTTAGTATGGGATGTTACTTGTGTAGTCACGCTGATACCTTCTCATCTTTCAGTAACTAAAATTGAAACTGGCACAGCGGCCGAATTTACCGGAAACCTCAAAAGGCGAAAATATAGTTCTCTGGACAGGTAGTTACTTATACGAAGTCTTTTGGGGTTGAAAAACACTGGGGCCGGTTGCGCACAGGATTTTGAATGATCTTTCTACCTGTCTACGAGACGCAACTCGTTACCAAAAGTCTGGTTTTTATTTAGGCTAAACAATAATTATTGCTTTACAAAAAGTGATAATGCTGCCAGCATTTTGGGAAAGTTGCTCACTGACAGAGGTGAGTGCTAAGATTGAGTTTTTAGATTAACTTTTAAATTTTATGTTTAGTTTAAGTTTTTGTAAAAAATAAATAATTTAAAAAGTAAATAATAATTTCAGAAAACCTCATTAAAAACGGGGAATTATCAATCGGACAAATAATAAAAAAAAATCGACTTTAAATAGCTTGACCAATATGCAGTTTTGTCGAGTGTGTCGTAAGTCGAACCGCGTAATTATACCACGAACATTGATTTACTACTAAACGTAGATAACGCATGAACGTTCGAAAAGTGGGCCGGTGAAGAACTGCCCAATCGGGCCTCGTGCAGTTCTTTTCCATGCGTTGGAGCAACAACGCGATAAGCAATTTTGAGCATTATGTTTGACAGTATAAAGTTGATATTTTCTTGTAGCAATTACTAAAACGTCAAATTTAATGTGGCTAGGTATGAAATGATGTAACTGCACACGGTTGTACTTCAAATAGTTGCCGTAATAATAAAGAATAAGGTTGAATTCGATAAATACGGTACTTTCTTTATGGTAATTTTAATTCGGGTGTGCATATTCAACTACCTATTTAACAGCGTACAAATGTATAGTTGATTAGGTGACAGATTTCAAGCGCGTTTTTGTATGAAGTGCTCTATCTACGTTTGGTAGTAAATCAATGACCACGAAGCAAAAACAAAGAATTATACGTACGGGTGCTTAGTGCATTCACTTTTAATTTTTTGACACAAGTATGAAACTTGGCACAGTTGTTCCTTGAGTCAAAATAAGCCGATTAAGATCGGTAGCCCTCAACATATACAGGTTGTCCCTAAAACAATGGATAAACCTTTAAGTAAACAATTTCCGAGATATTTATTGTTTTTGAATTTTTTGAAAATTTCCAAGTGCAATTAGTTTTTATAGTGCCATTTCTACAAATGAAGAGAATTTTTGATTTCGTTTTTTCCATTTCACAAGCGATAGTTCAGCTATCAAAAACAAAGACTTTTTATCAAACTAGCGTAGTGTTTAAAAAAAATTAAAACAAAATTAAAAATGAAATTAATTTTCTTTCATGTTTGATCAGCTACAGTGTAATAAAAATGTAAGACACTCATCGTGCCCATCATTTCAAACACTTGCTTAGTTATTCTAGATTTCAAAAAGGTATCATAAGCCTAGGCATTCTGAATATTTTTAATTTCATACATAACTAGTTGAATAGCAAATAGTATACAAATTTCAAAAACTGTTTTTGTCGTAATAATTACTAGGTTATAGTCGAATATATACATAGCAGTCAACGTGTGAATTTCCGTTCTTCGGGGCTCCCTGAGGCGCGCTTTCCTCATGGACCACCTATATATGCCATCAGGTGCCATCCGCGGGCTCAGCCCATTAACGCGCCATTTCAAGCAAAGGCGTGTAAAATCGCTTCTCCGTAAACGCACTCATACAACGCCATATGTTTGAATTCTGTGCGGGCCGCGCCGCGCAACGCCCCTCGTCTCCGTAAACGAGGCCTTAGTCAACCACGCTGGCCAAGTGCGGGTTGGTCGCCTTCACATACAACCTGTAAAGAAATTCTTTCTTCACAGGTGTGTGCAGGTTTCCTCACGATGTTTTCCTTCACCGTAAAAGCGTCTAATAAACGTACATGTGAATTCAAAATTTGAAAACACATTGGTACGTGGCGGGGTTCGAACCGCTACCTCCCGATTGGAAGGCGACAGCCTTACGCACTACGCCATCGACTAAGTACTTACCTATAACAAAACTTCAGATACTTACTGATAATGATACTGACTGTAAGGGATGGGGGCCCTGGGCACGGGCCCCGTGTGCCGGTGCATGGTAACGACGGTAAAGGTACAATAACCTACAAGTTTGGATTGGGGCTCATTGATTTACTACCAAACGTTTGGTAGTAAATGAATGTTGGGGCTCGACAAACTCTGAATCTTTAAATAAAGTACCTATCGATAAACTACCACCCATTAATATCAGTAAACACATTTTCGCTGTCTACGTTTCGGGTAACGTTACCCCAGCCGGGTCACACAGCCTCTTTATACACGATGATAACTTGTCGATCCACCATTTCAGAGCTCACTTGGAGCAAAGTTGCTGCAACTGAGCTAGTTGGATCTCGTAAACAAAGCGACGTAGAGAAAAACTGTTTACTGGAATAGTGAAGCGGTGGATTGTGGAACAAGTTCCACAGTTTGAGACATGCGCATTTCCGAGATATATGACAAACTCTAGACATTATAGCGACATACTCAAACAATCTATTTTTCACCGTTTTTTTGTGGCCCGGCTGGGGTCAGGCACACTCGATAGCGTGTGGCTGACCTAAGCCGGACCACAAAAAAAGAAACAAAAATAGATTGTTCGAGTGCGCTATAATGTCTAGAGTTTATGACTTGCGTGTTTCTGAGATATGTGCGGCGGGGGTAACGTTACGGGGCCCTGCCGGGCCACCCAGTATCGACAAACTGCCGCCTATCTATATCAGCAAACAGATTTTCACTAGGTCGTTTCGTTTTCGAGATGTGTGGCCCGGCTGGGGTAACGTATCCCCAGCCGGGCCACACAGATCTCTGAAACGCGCAGGCGACAAACTCTAGACATTATAGCGACATACTCAAACAATCTATTTTTCACACTTTTTTTTGTGGCCCGGCTGGGGTCAGCCACACCCGGGCCACACAGCCTGCTTAAACGCGAGCCCGATGAAAACTTAAACTTGTCTGACAAACTGCCGCCTATCTATACCAGCAAACAGATTTTCACTAGGTCGTTTCGTTTTCGAGATCTGTGTGGCCCGGCTGGGGTAACGTATCCCCAGCCGGGCCACACAGATCTCTGAAACGCGCAAGCGACAAACTCTGAAACTTGCCGACAAACTCTAGAAATTATAGCAACATACTCAATCTATTTTCCACATTTCTTTTTTGTGGCCCGGCTGGGGTCAGCCACACTCATTCTATAGTTCGATAACGATGGACCTGTGGCACAACCAGTTGTGTCGTGAAAAAATATGCTAAAAGATATTATACTTACTATGTGAATACAAAGGATCGTATTAATAAAACGCAATGAATATGAATCATTTATAAATATTCGTAAATATAAGTCGAATGTAGTACAATTTAAATCAGAGGAATATTTTATCAATTTCATATCAAAAAGGAAACATTCAAGCGATATTTTCTACACTTTATCATAATATTAAAAAGGTAAAAAACGTTACAACTATTGTTTAGGAACTCGAGTTCATAGAAACAAGGTGATCATTACGGACATTTCTTGTATATCATCAGATCCACAGAAGCATGTCTGAAACATGCTATTCCACTTATCACCACTGGCTTTCCCCATAATATTCAGAATTGTTAACTTTTCACCAACAATAATTAAATTTGTCGTAATAATTTATAACTAAAAGTTAATCATTCCCATTAAATTAGAATAATTAAATTATTTTTGGTAACCATAATAATTACCTAAAAATGTACATGCTAATGTATTCCATTTCTATTAGTAACTATTTATGGTTGGTTTTTGCATGAAAGATATGATGGTTTTAGACCAATCAGTGGTAGTTTTCGAGATTAATAAAAGAAAATATAATGGACTACGCCAGTGGATCATATAAGACCTCCGGCCCCGTAGCACAACCACCAAAACACGAAATGATAGATATTTATCGCGGTAAGCTGTCAAAATACGATAAAAAAACGTATTGTATTTTGACAGTTAAGGCGCTATATCGAAAATATTGGTTATTTTTAATGTAATACTATAGGTCACTGGGAGATCTCACAGATCTGAAAGTCAGACATTTCTTGCTTTATATCTTTAGTTAGACACGACAAGAATCGGAAACGCGATTTAAAGATTTTACCTCGATACGATACATTTTATTTTTTAAATTACCTCTTAAAAATAAGAAAATTCAGGATTACTAGTAAACGGTATTAGGTATTTAAAAAGTTCCTTAAATAAGTAGACATCGTCAGTATTCAGAATCGTACAGAAGCATTTTTTCTAATCATTATAGTTATTTTTTAATAAAATAATTTGTATTTTGTCGCTTACGTTGATCATTTCTAAACGACCTAATTGCATGCGGGCGCAGCGCATTCACGACTTTGATGACATAGATATAAAGACTAGCTACTTGAGCACGGGGGGCGCCCCGCGTTTACGTATAGACCACGCCTCCCATTGTTTGATTTATTTTCAATGTAGCGCCTTAATTGCCATAAACCGCTTTATCGTAACGTGTTTTGGTGGTCATGCTACAGGGACTAAACTGTAAAAGACTGGGTATGATTATTCATTTATTACCGTATTTATAATACATTTTTGTAACTTTTTCTCCTTAAATTATTAATTTCATGAATTTAACAAGCTGATTATGGGGCAATGTCGAAGCAAATTGACTCGGTGAACTAAACCTCTTACATCTTGTTCACTACTAATACATGATAAATATAGATAAATGCGATACACCTCAGCGTAACAAGTCTTATTCATCAGCCAAACCCCAATTAAACTTTACAGTCAAGGCTTAACAAGATGATGGCTCGGTGATAGAGTGTAGAAAATAGATACATAATAATCTGATTATGATAATAAAATACGTAAAACCAATAAAACATGGGCACGAACAGATTTGCAACGCCGTCCGCGAGTGCTCTTAAAAAATGGTAGCAGTCTTAAGCCTACACGTAATCATTAATATCTACGGCCACTGGAATAATGGATTTGTATAAACTGCATAACAAAGTTGTTAATTTTTAAGCAATATAAAAGTTACTATTAATTTTAAATTATGAACCGCGGTTTTTTCAAGCCACCCCCACCAAGAAATGGATTATAATTAATCTTTTTATATGTTCGTCATGCTCAATCTACAGAGTGAACGAACATCTCTATCCCGCAGAATAGAGATGTTCTCTTCTATAACAGTAATGACGACAACTTCTCTTGGTGGGACAGCTGGGATATGATGCAAAATTCCCAATTAGTATGGTTAGGAATAACACTTGAATATGCTCAACATTTCATATTCTGCATGATGTAAAAACACATTGTCTAAAGTTATAAATAATACAGTCTATTTCGATCAAATATATATTACATGCACCACAAAATGTTATGTGAATGTTGTAACTTTTTACGAGAATGACATTGTAATCACTGTGATAAAGTAACTTCATAATTGGATTTCAATGCCTATTTTGACAACTACACAAGTTAATGCCAATATTAGTAATGGCAGACATTATCAGTGATTTTCATGTGAGTCTCATACAAGTTGATAAATATATTGCTTAAGGAAAATATTGATTGTCAATAAATACGCGCAAGTTCCGCAAATGAATCTGGAAGTTATAAAATAAAATATGTAATCAATAAAGCAATGAATGCCCAACTAATGCATCATTTACTGAAAATGTTCAATAGACCTACAACTGTGAACTTATGGTGCACAATTTACTAATGTTTATTTTTGATTGAAATTTCCAATATATAATTCTGATATTGATTAAATCCATTTTCATCATTCAGATTTAGCTTAATCAGTAGCATATTCCTATATGTATATGACACTAACTGTTAATGTCTAGATGTTTCTATAATCTTAATACAACAAAACTTCAAAAGCAATGGGATGAATTAACAAACATAATTATGCATTTGAGTAAAATAATATGACTTCATTATTAACATCATCTAACATGATAATGTTATAAAACAGTCAATTAATATTCAATATTAGACAGATATACAATTTTATTCCATTCAATTTGTGAAAAACAACATCCAATAAATTTTATCAAAAACATTTGTCAATATGTCAACTGAATAAATGTTTTATTGGTTTTAAATTTTCTCTATACTGATAGATGTTGGACTAAGCATACAGATGATTATCCTTTACAAACTAATTAATAAGAAATAACCATTTTAATACTTTAAGACATAAATAATAACACATTTAAACAATTTAACTTGCTTTCTTTGACTTAAAATCTCTTAAAACTAATTGACTACACTAATAGTATAACCAAGTCCGTTATGTTACATTGATAATTATCCTATACTGACATAATGTAAAAGGCGGTAGGCAGACAACTCCTTACATCTATGGACTCAGGAACAGAGTGAGAAAATGAGCTCTGGGGATGGCAAATAATGAGCTTTTATTTAAAATACAACATCCATTACTGTTACTTCATTACTTGATTCGGAGCTAAATAACTAATTGTTCCCACGAAGATTGACTATGGTGTGAAAGAGGAATATATTTATGAGAAAATATTGACTCCTAACCATTTAACAACAAACGCACATGTATCATCAATCACCAGAATCGATTTTATGGCAGCCAGGCCGTCATTTCGTGTTAATTACATTATTTTAATTACAGTACAATTACAGCTAGTCATCATGGTAAGGTGTTTTAATTGATATATAGTTTAAAGGTCTATTCAGCTATCATGATTTACACTTGAAGTGAAGTACTTTTGTTCAGTGATAGCAAATGCAACAAAATAGTATACCGCAAAATTAGTAATCAAAATTTTTCATGCCCATACAAAAACAGTGAATTTTTTAAAAAAGCACGGAATTTTCACCAGGCAGCAGATTGTCCAAGATTTTAAAACAATACGTAATTGATATATACACATAAATAACTATATAAAACATAACACACACACGCACACACAAGACTACCTACATAGTTTGCTTGAATAAGCATAACTTAAAAATGAATAAATGATCAGTCTTAAAAACGTATGACAACCGCGCAGACTGCAGCGCTGTCTGTTTGTGTACAATACGTCTGAATCTACTCTGTTGCTGAGTCGACTTAAAACAATTACATTTTTAACTTACAGACTGAAGAAAATGTTAACAAAAAGCACTGCTGGTTAAATTTTTAACAAAAAGACAGCACAATATATTAAAACAATTATAATCCAATCACTGTTAAGAATTACATTACCTAATTTATGGATTAATGAAAAATTTCTTGTCTAAAATGTTAAAGTGACTTGCTCACTCTCATGGATGATGATTAAATCACCATTTGGTTTAAATATTTACCTATGCCTCCATCAATTCAAACGGTGGACTTCGCTTGAACAATACAATATACTGAGTAATATTTGAGTACATTTCTTTAACTCATGTCCTTAGACAAAGTTTAATCAAAATGCTTGCATATTAAGCAGTTACACAATTACACTAACCAGTTTAATTTACTTAAACCTCATTTAGTAATTTATCTATAGTCAAAGGGATAACCTAATGCACTTTGCATCAGGACCATCCACAAGTATGGAATGCTCTAAATTCTGATGTTTATTAATGATGAATTATTTTAAAATTGCCAATAATTCTAATGTCAAGTACAAAGTAACAATAAGCATAATAATAATAATACAAATCAGTACAAACAAAAATTAAGACTGGTTCAATAAATAAGATCAGACACAAAGCTCCCTAAATAACTATACTCTGTCATATAACACACCCCAACACATGTGCACAACATTTACATTCAAATAACTAAAATGTTTCGAGTCAACGTAAGTCAATGACGTCTTCTAGCCGCATGCCTACTTTAATATCTAATATTAGATATTTGACTACACCTTAAGGGCCGATTATAATCACGTGAAAAATATTGCTGCCATACTATAAATACAAACAACCATTTCTCATTATGCATAATATTGCTATCAAGATGGTATTTTTCACACTGCTCCACTCTTTTCCATTTAATAGTACAAAAATTATCACAAAGCTTATTTACTCGAGATATTATGTTATCATAATTTCAGCTACCCCTATCCCCTTAGACGTCGTATATTGGCACGCGGCACAATCCACACCCCACACTCAAGCCGTCTGACTGAGTCCACAAAATATAATAACTATCATTTCAACATTAAAATAATTAAATTTGAGACTAAACTAAGCACAGCGCCAAACGACGTACGCGAAGTAGCATCTGGTCACCTGAGGCAGACGACTGAGCCATTCGATGCAACAGGAGCAGGAGTGGAAACTCGCACCAACAATCTCATTCGATTCCAGCAAGACACAGTCTTTACATGTTACTGCACACAAAACTGAACATAACTGCAGCAATAAGAATCCATAGCTGATCATGTAACCTAAAAAGAACTGCATATAAATGTGATAGAAACATGATCATGTAATTGTCCCTCCATCTAAATTACATGAATCTTTACAAGTATCTCTGAAGATCCGGTGTTGGTGCTAGTGTTACAGTCGGCAACAGTCGTCAGCTCCCGGCTATTCGAGTTGTACACGCAATGAACTAAGACTGGACTCACAGGTGCTTACGCAAGCTTGGCGACGATAACGCCCGGCCGCGGCGGTCGCGTGGTCAGTGCCAATGGTTCTGCGTCCGCGAATAGGTGATCTCCCTCCAAGTGTCTGATAGCTTCCACAATAGTCTCCAGATTCTGGCGGCTAGTGGTCGGCGCGTACACCGCCTCAGGCAGCGCTTCCACCTCCACGCGCGGCTCCGCTTTGATGGCCGCCTCTAGGAGCGGCGCCGACGGACTTTCCACTTCGACATCTGCCTCTGCCACAATTTCACTTTCCACTTTGCAGTCACTTCCCACCTGCAAAGGAAAACATATTCAGACAAGAGACATACAATACTACAAATAATAGTTTAATAGTGTTTGTTGAAATTACCAATACACAATTACTATGGTGACAGACTCAAATAATAATATAGTGGTCATTTTCTAGGCAAGTACAAATATGACTATCAAATTTGGAGCTCTTTCAATGAAAACCTCAATTATAGACAACTTTAATCACATCAAAGTATTTTCTTTCACTGGCACACAGTTGTGATTTTATCTTACGAAAGATATATAGGCAAAAATTTATATTCACCTCTCGTCTTTCTGGAAACAATGACTCAACCTTGTGCAATCTCTCCTCTAGTAGCCGCCGTAGCAAACGCTCCCTCTCAAGCTGTATAAGCAAATCACAGTCTGCCTCTTTCTTCTGTGGTCCACTAGAAACGGTGATGACTGCTACCGGTTCTGGTGATCGCGTGTTTGTAACTGTATCATCAGTGGAGTCCGGAATAATAGTAGGCACATGTGAAAGAATTTCACTTTTTCTCTTCTTCAAAGGAATTTCACCACCTTCGTGTTGGTTGAGTAATCTCTTCAGCTGACAATTTTGCGACAACAATCTTGTTTTTTCTTGCTCCAACGAGTAAATGTATTCAGCTGTTTGTTGTAGTATAGCAGCCTAGAACCAGAAAATTTATTTATTAATAGATTTTAATATTTAAATTATGTTAAACAAACAACATAGATAACATATATTATTATATGAACATTGTTTTACAAATAAATATAGCATTTTTCAGAGTACATACAGCATTCATTCTAACATAGCTAGAATGTGTCCAAAAAGCTGTATTCATTATGATCTTAGCATACTACTTACTTAGCCTAAGAGACAGAACTTTATTTTAAAACTATAAATAAAGATGTATTCCATTTATGCAGTTCAAGAAGTTTTTGAATTTAATATATTTTTCATCTATGAATTACAAACATTATATGAGTACAAACACACAATATAATATGTATATGATTCTGCAGCGGTCAAGATGTCTAAAAAAGAAAGACATATATTTGACATGACACAAACACTGTCCGCCTTATTACAAAACATTTACTAAAGTTAGTCCTGGTTTAAACAAGGACTAAGTTGATAAAGCGCACTACTTTTAAACCAAGACTAACTTTAGACCAGGTTTAAACCAGGTTTTGTAATAAGATCGCATATGTTTGGCAATGCAATATCCTTTTATAGGGTCCGATGAATTATTATTATTATATTTATTATTTATGTATTTATTAGATATTCATACATATAGGAATAGGTATAGTGATAAATAGTGGTTTTATTTTGATATGTATCTGTGTTGTTGCCTTCAACATTTACATATACCACTAATGATATGGGTTGACTGGAAGACATCTCTATCAGGGATGTCGCGGATATTCGCATCCGCATCCGCAAACGCGAAGCTTCCGCATCGATTTGGACATCTGCATCCGCATCCGCATCTGCAATAATCAATGCGGATGATCATGCGGATCGGATGTAAGACAAGTTGTGACAGGAATGCAATTGGGTGGGGCTGGCGAATGGCGCGTGCCATTCGCACATGATATTACCCAATGGAAACGAAGAAATTGGTGACAAGATCCGACGCGTTTGTTGTGGTGCATCATTTGTTTCTTGTAAAAAAATTATTTTATTTTATTTTTTTTTATTTTATTACGTGTATGTTTGCGCTAGTGTTGCTGAATATATTTATCAACCGTTAAATTTAACTAATAAAAAAAATTAACACATATATTCGATAAATATTTTCAACCATATCGAATATAAATATTCATTCAAGTCAAATTGATTTTAACGCGAGTAATATTTATTCGTATATAGATAAATGTAACTAACTGATAAAATTATCGTGATGAATATTTTCAATCACAGACCGAAGTGATAAGTGATAAAAATATTGAGCGCCACGGTGCTAATAAAAATATAATTTAACTAGTTGATTTCAGTCTCCCGTAAAAACCTTAGGTAAACCTTAGGCTCATAAGTTTAAAGCTCAAATTTGTATGCAACAAAATGTAACACGAATGGCGGGCCGCACCATACGATAAATTCGTGTAAGTGCAATGGATATATTAATAAAATACTGTCTCGCTTTCATGCGACGCACGAGGCTGCGTTTTTTAGGTATTCTCTATCAGGTTAGGTTAAGGAAGAAATTTGAAATATAGCTTGGATCGGTTTTTACGATGTTTTCGCCGGACGTTGACAATTTCATGTGCGACTTTAAGTCGTGAAACAAAGGCATCTTTTGAATTTTGTAGTCAAGATATCGAATTCGTTTGGATTAGATAGTTTATTTATTTTGATCCGCGCAACGAATTTCTTTTCGTGGGGTAAGTATTATTTGTTGTTTATTGTTGTTACTTATATGATTACGGGTCGATTTAAGTGCTAACTTATACAGTTTAAGTGATTTTATTACGGACATTTATTTGTGAGGGAGGCAAAATTATCTACGTTTAAAAATGCCGAAACGTAACAAACGAAATTTGGAAACATTTTGAAGTGTACAGCCGGTAATAAAGTGGCCTAGCCATTATATATATATTTTTCTATTTCCATCAAATTAATGCTAGATAGTCCTAAGCCTGTAAAAGTATGAAGGAAAGTTCATTGAATAGGTATTATGTAGGTATAGAATACATACCTACATAATACCAGTGTGTTGAATCAGTGTGAATAAATCAACTTGAGAAAAATATTCAGATGTTGTATTTGAATGAAAATATTAACTGATATTTTTATTCAACTATTAACTTTTAACTAATATTTTTTTCAACTATTAATGCCACCTCTAGTTTGCACTGTGGAATACTTATTGTTTATCCACTCCACCAGGCATTGTTCCTAGCGAACAATTATTTAGTAACGCGGGTTTACTTAATTTATGAACCTTTGCGTAACCGGCTTGATTCAGAGAAGGCGGCAATTTTTTTTTTTTTAAGTATAATGTTCCTATTTTTTTAACTTCATTTACTAATTGTAATTAATAAAAATCTTAATACTTACTCTATCATTATTTTAATTCTTAATTCATATACTTTTTTCTATAACTTCTTAAACATCCGCATTCACATCCGCGGATGTGAAAAATCGGCATCCGCAACATTACTGATCTCTATAAGTGATAAGTCCACCCTTGCAAACAATGCAATGTCTCTTTGTACAAACATTCTTAATTGTTTATGCAATAAAGAGTATACACGGTTATTTTTTTATCACCCTGGAAAATTTTAGGGACGCCTCAGGACACATCCAATATTATATAAAAAATAAAAAAAATGAAATAAAAAATTTTAAAAAAATAAAAAAAAAATAAAAAAATCTCTAAAAATGCTGCTCTTAACTAGTGCAGCATTTTTTGTATTTTTAAAAAAAATTATATAAAATAAAGGTTATTTTTTTAATTTATATTTAAATTGTTCTAATACCATGCCGTGAAGCGTCCCTTAAATTTTCCAGGGTGATAAAAAAATAACCGTGTATACAAGGTGGTGCAAAAGTAATGTTATAATGTGAATGTGCCATAACTTTTACAAGGTTTTATTTACTTTCACCTGTTGCGGTGTCTGTAATGAAATCTTGCAAGTTAAATTTGACCCACTTCCCGGTTTCTGATTGATTTGAAATGTTGCATGCATATGTATATCACATGACAATGCAATATTATGATGACAAGGAGCTAATCTGATGCTAGAGCTGGAAGGTGGCCCTAGGATCTCTGCAATAAAACAACACAGCCCCATTGAGTTTGGGCTTGTTTGATTCGTATTGACGAGTACTAAAAGCTTGTATTTAAAAAGTTTTTTTTTTCAATGATTGCAAATAGAATCAAATATCATTGTGCTTTAGTTATTGTAGACAGAGACAGAATAAGTTGACATAAGCCATGGACTAATACACACCTGAAGAATGTGCAATTATTGTTACTATTTGTCTGACCAATTTCCAAATCGAGTTATAACCGTTATGGAGGTTTGAACTTTAAGGTTTGAATATACACTCGGTATTAATATATTTTTATTATTATTATTATTCGGTATTAATAAAAATATCTTTTCTATTAAAATATTTGTTAAATTGTTAAAAATTCTTTCTATTATAAATTATTAAGGCATATCTTGTGAACTTTGAAATGTGTACATTAAACTGAAATTAAGTTAAACTGCATAATTTATTTTGGGCACTCATTTAAACATTAATTATATACCTTGCTGAGTTTCTCCCCTTCATGCCGTGGGAGCAGGGTTCGCAGAGCCTGGAAGCCTGCATTGATGCTCTGCATACGCCTGCGCTCATTACTATTGGCAATCTCTCTCCGGATCCTCTTCTCTGCTTCCATTGTTTTGTTTCCCGGAGCAGAATGTTTTTCACTTCTGAAATGCACAATTTAAAACAATTAAGTAAAAAGGTTCACATTTAATTGTAATAATAATGCTACATACCTATTATAACATCCACATAATTTTATAAGAGCATCTGGTATAGCATTTATTTTTGTGATTTGTGTTCAATATATAATTCAGAAGACGTAAAGGTATCATAAAAACTTACTATATTAATATACTAAAAACACAAAAAAAAACTTGTTATTACCATACAATAATCCAAAGGTATTACAGTATTTTGATAATATTATCATGATAAAAAATTTTCAAGTGTGTATAATGTAAGACTAAACACATACAAAAAAATATAATAAATCTATTACACTGTAGGTAATTTGTACTTATTGTTGAAAACATATGACATGTAACTATATTGAAAAAGAAGTTCACGGTACAAATCATTTTTTTTTAATTAATTTGGTTAATATCACAATAAATAAATGACACATTCACACTGAACCAACATGTGTTTCGTAGTAAACCATTATCGCGACAGATAGCAGATAGGCGCCCTAGTACTACGCCTATTTGATTTGCCAAACATGGCGGACCAACAGCTGACTACAGGCCGGCACGATGCGTGTTCTTCGTCATATGGTCAGCATTTTATTCTTTGATAAATAAATACAACAAATAACTGTTTCATATAAAGAAACTACTGCAACTATCGTATTTTTAAGCAATTTCATCATCTTGCAACGAGTATTATAGTAACCACGCCGGGTGTCTGTACCTGGTAAAAGCGTGATCAGATGCCTCCTCTTCGTACAAATTGTATTCTTCCACTTCTAGCAGACAAACATCATTGGCGTGTAATGACATAACTCAAGTCCATGTATTTGATTTATTATGGTTGTTTCATGTAAACTAAGGTGATTTTTGACGAAAATACCCAATCTACTATCCACCAGATCCACAATGGCGGGAAATGACAATGAGTCCGGTCAGGTGACGCTTTGCCAAATTACAACAAAAGAAGTAATTTGGGTACTATTTTCACTGCGTTTATTACGGAGCGCTGGAATATAGACACTTTATAGGCGATTATTTAACAATTACATGCACAACACTTTTTAAAAACAGTAATTACACAAATAGGAGTCAAGGGCAACGCAACAACGAGAAATAATAGCCATAGACTACTTTTTAGATTTGTCTATGGTAAAAGATCAATGAATTTTTTTTTTTTTTTTTTTTAGTATTTCACGGCCACGGTAGCACCATTTTGGCCTGTCATTATTTTATAAGATCAATGAATATAGTAAATATCATAGATTAAAAATAGATTTAAAATCTACCGAGTCTACACTGACCGTGCTTTTACACTGATGAAACATCTACATAAAAACATCCCTGCGAGTGGCTGCGAGCATGGAACTTTGGATAAACAAAATTTGACAGCTAAGATCGACATACTTGACAAAAATCGATAGATTTGACAGATATTCCTAAGGAGTGAAAAGATGCTTTTGTCGATGGATATATGTCGATCAACAAGTCCATGCTCGCAGGGCATGTTTAAACATGTTTCTGTCAATGTTATGTCAATGTTTGTATTACTGAGTAATTATTTCCGAACTGTGATCTACGCTCAACCGCCTTGACTTTGAACGCTTGACCTTAGTTTTGCTGTCTCTTTTAATCTCATACGAGCGAGCGAGTACGCTACTGTCCACGCCTCACCCAGCGCTGCCCCGCGTCGTGGCACAATTTTTGTTCGCAACAGAGAACAGCTTGTCTAGTTTATATACGTCAATGGTTTTGAGGCGATCCTTACCGTGCCTTTGCATTGCACTGACGAAACATCTACAAAAAACATGTTCCTGTCAATGCTTATGAACGAGTTTCCATTATCAAACGGCATGTTTTAGCGCAACACGTTTGAAATTTTACAGATGAAACATGTTGTAAAAAATATTGTATGAACATGTTTCTCATATTACCGTGCGTTTGCACGTGGTTTGCACTGACGAAACATCTACAAAAAAACATGTTTCTGACAATGTTTATGAACACATTTTAATTGCCTAACAATATGTTTTAACGCAATTACTTTGAAATTTTACAGACGAAACATGCAAAAAAATATTGTATGAACATTTATTTCTTATTTAAAAAGTGAATTTGTTTTTTTTTTGTTTCTAAGGTTTGTTTCGAAACATTAACATTTATGATTTTTTATTTTTTAAATTACTCTGTATAGGAATTGACTTGTTTAATAGCTTTTGAAATACGACTCATTAGTTAAAGGGTATGTTAGTACCTACTTCGATGCATTTCGATGATCATTTATTTCAAAGTTACTATTCACACCTTAGATAAAGAATGAATAGATAGGACGTGACCGTATACCCGTAGGGGACAGACATAGATGATGTCATACCTGCCTAAAGTAGATGGGTATACCAGTGTTGCTTTAAGTTTTACCCTACTTTATGTTTATAGTGGCTTTTACCACTATAAACATAAAGTAGGGTTAATTGATCTACGTATTTTTTTGAGACATTTTAATGAGCGCCCCTCGCTCAATAATATGTCTCAAAAAATAAAAGTGGGAGGAAGTTGCGATTTTTTTTATTGAATTCTTCATTCAACCTTCGCCGCAGTCTAAAGTTATTTACACTTTTAAATAAAACTACACTTTTCGGATTTAAACGAATATATTTCGTTTTAAAACATTTTACTATTATTTATTTATGCTATTATGTAAACATCTTTACAAATATATGAAAAAATATTAGGAATCATCATCATCATCCACACGCGTCCACTGCTGGATATAGGCCTCCAAGTGCTCGCCACTGAGCACGATCCGCGACCACTCGCTTCCAGCTTTTGCCAGCTAGGTACCTTGCGAAGATCGTCGCTCGATTAAGAATACAGCGGGCAATAATCATTGTTTTTTCTTTATCTCTGCAGTTTATTTAAAATCCAATATTTACACATTTACTAAATATTTGTGAAGATTTAGAAAATGTATAATATTAAATTTAAAATAAACATTTTCTAAAATTATATTTCAATAGCACCGTTATTGTCATCGAATAAAGGACTTCGGCTTACAGAGATAAAATTCACTACAATACAGGTAAAAATCACTTGGGCTGGGTAAGTTCAAGAATTGAACTACTGATACCGCACTCAATATGGTGCTAAAAGCCCAAAGTTGGTAAGCTTGCTCACAATGTGGAAAAAAGATCTGGCAAAGAACGCAAGATGCCGATGTAGATAGCTGGTTATTCTTAGTTGCCCGTGTTGCCACCCCCAACCTCGCCCCCGCTGGCGGCAACTTGGAAATAGCGCAGGACAAGACCAATTTGTAGATCTCTGAGGAAGATTATGTTCTGTCAAGTACCTATATAATTAATTAGAAACACTTGTTCGGTGCATAGAGCTATATCTACATCCTATGTGTTCTTGTTACAGATATGACTTATTTCATTTGGATTAAGCCAGATTACTAGCTATGGCACAAAATTGCTAATAAATCACAAACATTTTCTAGAGGCTGTCTACTCCTCGCCACTCACCAGCTGTTTTTGGGTGTGGTAAACACGTATTAAATTGCTTACGTACAAACTCATATGCCTTTGAACTTAAAAAATGTAAGCACAGCGCGAATTTCCTTAAAGGTTCAGAATACTTTCTTTTGTCAACTCCTAAAAAGAAAAAAATCTCCTTTTCAGAAAATCTCTATTGGTTCCTCCTACAGTATCTAAAATATCCAACTACTAATTTTGCATCATTAACTTACACTTCAAATCACTTTACACATTTTCAAGTGTGACTACTTTTTTTCCCAATCGTCTAAGCGATTGACGCACTGGCCGTAGTTTTTTATTTGATGACCTCGCTGATTGTTTCAAACCCAGCATTTGAAGCCGCATTTTTCTCTTTCGGGGCGTATTCAAATTTGAACCGAAATCCAACACCGATGCGTCCTGAAACAATATGTATACAGGTTAAAAATAAAAGCAGGTTCTAATTTTACAACATTAAAAATATTAATTAATACATTTTTAAACTGTATCTGTACTAATGGTCAGACTTGTTATATTAATAGAAAATGACCAAAATCAAACCATTAATAATATGTTTGGCCATATCAAAATAGTTGAAAAGGATTTGGTACCTACCCTACCCATGTTAATCCAAAACTGTAAAATAAATTTCGAAATCCCCCATAAAAATAGTTGGGTGTGTGAAAAATAAATTTAGGTTTTGGCTTGATAGGGTATGTACCTTGTAGATATAATATGTATAAGTTACTGCTCTGTAAAAAAAGTTTAGGAATAGCACCACTCCTAAGAAAAGTGCCCTTTTTTGTTGTTCAAAATGCTTAGAACACATTCGGGTATGCTTGGTTGGCTTTGGCTGCCAATTCAATCGACCAGTAGCTTTAACCCAACTGTTTTCGAGTAGTTATCTCCGAAGGAAATCTGTTAAATGCGGACAAACAAGCAAATGGAAAGTCGCACTTCAAAAGAATTAACTTTGTTATCTAAAATGCTCAAAATTTTATACTTAAATATGTCAATATTAATGTAACACAGAAACTAATATGTGAGTTCCCTTTCACGTAACAAATTACCTACGAATCAAGGAAAAATAGTCGAAGCGTAACTGGTATCATTATAACCCGGCAAAATGTTATACGCGTTGGCTGTATACGTGGCCATATTGTATGGCGACATTCCTAGCTTGTTAGGTTAACAGTAACCTTACTACTTCGTTTGAAATTTCATGTTTAATCCCATAATATGATTGAGAACCATAGTAGAATGATAAAATATTGCAATATAACTTGTATTTATAATTTAAAAAATAGTTTTGGAGCTTTTTATTGACACAATTTAGGTCTTACCTGTAAAAGGTTATATTTTCCTGTTTTCTAGCACTATCACTATTACAACCTAAAACGGAGCAGTGCACCATGATTTAAATGTTCAAATAGTTCACAATTACACTAATTAAAGTGTTAAATAATTACACAGTAAGCTATAATTCACACAACAAATTTCTTCCACGTATTTGTTTAGCACCAGACGCTGGTGATAAACAATCCCCACTACCAGTTTCACCTATATACGGTAACAAGGACAAAAAAAATGATGCCATCTTCTTCTTTTCTTTGGCAATGTGTATAAGTTTATCTCTTTTCCTCATGTTTGACGGCTTTTATAGCCCATCTATTTCATTCTACATCTATGATTCACACCTTTAAAGTTTTTTAATAACCTAGTTGATTTATATTTCCATGATTTGGCATTCCATAAACATGGCATTCCATTCCTTTCAATGAACTTTAATGTATCTGATTTTCAAATGTTATCCGACACAGCTGGTAAACACCCCAACATGTTGCAAAACATGTATTAAGACTCTAACAGCCGACCTCAGGGTTCTTGGTGCGAACCTCTGAATAAGGAAACTAATGGAACTGTTGCAATGTCATATAGTAACTTAGTTATGTAAAATTTTAGAAGACTAAAAAATAAATATAATGGCGTCTTTGTCTAACGTATGCAAATAAAACAGTCCAACTCTATACAAAACAGATCGATTTATAGGCAACATTTTTCGTGACGTCAGACGTGTACCCATGGAATTATTACTCAAACAGGAATGAGCTCTTCAAAATATTGTTGTTCAATGGACTTTATTTCTATGTAATTAAAGACTAAACGCTTAAAAGTGCAAAAGTGTGCCGAGAGAGATAGCAATAACTGTACCTTTTATCCCTTTCCCACAGTGTTACTACTGTTGTATATTTTATAATTTAGTAGTTAAGAAACAACTATTGGTAGATGAAGATATTTTACTATTGTTTATTTTAATTACTTTTAACGCCCAAAATACCTAAATTGTTTTTTTTTTGTAATAATTATAACATAAAACAAATTAAATTACCATGTTAGCCTACTATTAATAATTATAACACTATGATTTTACGTCCAGGAAATATTCTAGTGGTAGTATTCAAAAAATGTTATATTGCAACAACGATTCTTTGTCAATGTCAGTAATTTTCGTTGTCATTGTAGTAGGGTGACCACATAGTATCTACCTAACCTAAATATTATCGCAATTTTTAACATTTTTTAATAAAAGTAATTTATATTAGTTATTTATTATTTAGCTTACACGATGCGATGTTAAATTATTAGAAAAAGAATTGGCATTAACATTCTGTTCAAGATATTGGCGAAACCACAAAAGTTTTAAATTTTGTTAAAACAGTTCGACCCACACTGATGTGTTTTTAATTCTTTTCTTCTCAAAATATTACTCATTCTTTTACTAGGTATGTATTTAAATATCACGGAGAGATTTTAGTGTTGACTCATTTGTGACATATTTCATTATCTGTTATGTGGCGGTGGGTTCAAACTTCAACATAATATACCGGTTGGAAAGACATATTATCTGTGGAAAGACCCATCTATTGAAAGACAATCATTGACATTCATTATTTTTTAAATAATTATTATATTAATAAAACCTATCTTGTATTGAAAAGCAGATATAAAATTCTTTTGCGCAACCCATTTTGAAATAATAGAATAGAATATACTATTTCTTTGTTGTACAACACCAACCTTAACACTAATTGTACAAAGGGCAACCTTGTCGCTAAAAGCTTCCTTAACAATCGTGATTATTAAGCATATTATGATTTTCAAAAGCTTCTTTCAGGTTGAATGTTGTTGTTTTTAAGAAAAAATCCCTATTTTATAGAATTTGTGGTCACAAAATTACGAAAGAGACAAACGGTACAGTTATTTATCTCTCGCTCGGCACACTTTTTCAAGCAAGAGCTCATTCCTGTTTGAGTAATAATTCCATGCGTGTACCGCGTCCGCCATATTATGACGCGCGCTGTTTACTTTGAGGCGCGTTCCACTTACGCGCAGATTTGCAGCTTTTTCAACATTTTTAGCATCATCGCGCTACATTAGCTTTTGACGTAATTCATTGTATGTAAACGTTCCTTTTAAACAATATCAATATTTTTAGATTTAAGTTTTTCTAAGAAATACGTAGTTCCACAATTTGAAACTGCCTAAATATTTCTGAAACACGACTTTTCAATCAAATTATTACAATGTAGGTCCGTAATGAGCAGTTCAGCTAAGATCTATTTCCCTAGATATGTATGTCGTAGATAAGTGGATTGATGAATTTGTTTAAACTTAAATTTATCGATATTACAGAACTAATACTGAGTACATCACTAGTAAAGGTAGCCATTTTATATGCCAAAGTTTTATAGGTAGTCACGCTGATTCTGTAGGTAGGGCGAGTCCATGTATTTGAAAAGTCATTGGTTTGAGCACGCTAATAGCGCTGATAGTGACTTTTATTGATTTTCGGACCGCAGCCTAGGTAAACAGAAATAGAGCTGGCAACACTTTGTCACCCGGGCGTCACCGGCTTGTCGCCGGACAAAAAAAGCCACCCAGCTGTCACGTCGTAACGTGTGCGCACCTCCATACATTTCCATGGACTTGATGACGGCGACAAAACAGTCACGGCGCGACAAAAGTCACCCGTGCGCGCACCCACTTTTATTTTCTCAGTGCAAACGCACGGATGAAAGCTGAACCTGACATTTTTACAAGCATTTATTTACCTTGCCATGTTCGTATATAAGTAACTAATTTTTTCAAATCTTGCTAACCAATTTTAAACAACTTCCTGATGATTGACTTAAAATTTTTTATATGCGTTTAATTCACGTGACAATACATTATAATGTTCAGCATGAGTTGATGGTGCACCCAGGATCGGCTTCCAACGAAAGAACTCCTCAATAGTTAACAATACGGACTTGAAATTTTACACGTGGCTACAGTGCTAATGGCAATGCAGTATTATGATTAAAATGACTTAATGGTACACCCAGGATCGGCTCCCAACGAAAGAACTCTTCAATAGTTAACAGTACGGACTTGAAATTTTTTTACACGTGGCGATATGATCAATGTAAATAGTTTTCTGTCAGTGTTGTAAATAATTAGAATACTTAGCTAGCTCATGTCAGTACTGTAAGTAACGTAAATAATTTTGTCTAATCCTTCCGTGTTGTCAATAATTTGAAAAGGTGTAAATGATTTAAAATAGCACAAATCACTTTTTTGAATGACCTGAAAGTGAAATGCAATAGTGTGAATACGCAAACATACCCTTAAATATAAACCAAAAAAGAAGTCTGAGACAGATTAAAAAGTAAAAAATAAATTAAAAGTAAACATTTTTTTTATAAATAACAAGCTTTTATTTAAATAAAATAAATTTTTCGTTTAAAACTTTTCATGATCATCATCATCACAGCTCATATACGTCCCCACCGAGGGGTTCGAGCCTACCCTATGTTAGGGTCATTAGGCCTTAGTCAACCACGCTGGCCCAGTGCGGATTGGTCGACTTCACATAAATCATTGAATTTCTTCGCAGATGTATGCAGGTTGCCTCACGATGTTTTCCTTCACCGTAGGAGCGTCAGACAAATGTACATATGAAATTCGAAACGAAAATCACTGGTACATGGCGGGTCTTGAACCCCGACTCCCTGATTGGAAGGCAAGTGCCGAGTCCACAGCGCCATCGACGCTTAAAACTTTCACCATCAACTTTATGTTATTACACAATATATCTGATAAAAAGGTTGTCGCGAGTTTTACCTGAGCACCTAGATAAACAAGTAAACTAAATACTTACGAGTAGGTCCTTAAATCTCGCGACAAGCTTTCTTATCAGATATATTGTGTAATAATATTATAAGTTGATAGTAAAAGTTTTAAACGAAAAATTTATTTTATTCTTTTTTGGGCATTTAAATAAAAGCTTGTTTTTCTAAAAAAGTTTACTTTTAATTTTTTCAAGTTGCAAAACACTGATACAATGTCCCATTCTTGTTTTGGTTGAACATGATGATTTTGATACTTTGTAATAAACTTGTAACTTTGTAATTTAACTCTCGGTTTTGGTACAGAAGCACAAACCTGAGCCAATATATGTTAGGAAGATGAAATGTTAAGGGAGCATGGTCATGAGGTGTTGTAAATTCCTCCATACAATTGTGATCTTAACTCAATCACCAGGTTGCAAACAAAAACATGGCTGTGTCAGCAGTGGAATTAGAAGAAACTATAAAGAAAGCTTTTCTTCTTAAAAATACAAAGCATTTGCTTTACATTGAGAATCAATTTATAATGAGCATCAATAATTACTAATCAAGCAGCTCAGATGAATCAGATATGGGTGTTAAATATTTGGAAACTGAATTTTTATTACAGTGAATAAAATAAAATAATCTTTTAAATGTTTTTTGATTCTTTATATGTCCCAATTGACTTTAGTCTTAGTTTTATACATTTCATGATATTTTTTCTTGATTTCTGTGGAAATACATATAACAGAAATTAAGTACCTAATTTTTATTTTTATTAAAACCAATTTTTATAAAAGGTTGAATGTTGGAAGTTCGCTAATACTTAAAATTAATATTTAATCAAAAATTTATCAACTCGGTTTTTTCCAACTATATTCAGTATTGCATTCCCCAAATTTTTTAAATTTCCCGCGTTTTGCTCGGTTCAATTTTAATAGCCAGAATCTATCCGTTTTTAGAGTCGATATAATATATCGGTCTTGTTTATCAAGAAGGGAACAACACTAATCATAATCACCCATTTTATTCGCCAAATACATGTGTAGGTGCACACTATTTTTGTAGGTAGGGCCGGTCCTTTAGTTTCTTTAGTCCTTTAGTTCACAAGGCCTCCTGCATGCGTAGCACAAAGGACCTTGACATGAATATGTCCATCATTAACTGTCACTTTCTCGACACCAAACAATAGTTATCTCATTCGCTACTGTCAAAAGTGACATTTCGGTGTAGAGAAACAGGCCGAGAAAATACTCTCGCGATCCTTGTGCTACGCGTGCTGGCCCCCTAGATGTCTTTCGATAATCGTAATCGCAATCACTAAATGGACAATGTATGAGATTTGACAATTGCGCTCAGAAGCTTAGCGAGAGCTTATGTCAAATCCCATACATATTCCGTCTAGTGATTGCGACAGCGATTATTGAAATGCGTCTTGTCTAGGGGGGCTGGGGGGCTACCGCCTAACTCATAGCGATTACTCGCTATCGCTTTGAGATAAGCGGTAGGGCCGCGGGGGGATTATTGTCTGCCTGTGAAACATGGGAATCATGCCCATCATAAGCCCACTGCTAGGAATCATGACCAGGACCAGCCCACTGCTGAAAAATGTTGTCCAGCACCATTCCACAGACAGGAATCATGCCTAACATCAGCCCACTGCTAGGAACTCTTGCCCAGCACCATATTATGGCGTAAATACTTTAAAATTGTTAGCCGTCGCGAGACGCCTGGCAAATGTGAACCATCGAAATTATTTTCTATAGGTAATATGCATGCACGCTTGGTACTATACATGTGGCGACGCGTCACCCTGCCAACCGTCTGTCTGACCCACCTCTATAGATGTTTCACATTAAAAAACAAACAAAATACTGACAATATTAAAAACAAACAAATGAGGTACCTCGGGAGTCACTTTTTTCATTTGACGATTAATCGTTAACGACTTATTCCAAGATTCCATAAAATATTACTTTTTATATTAAATCATTCATCATCGGCTATGTTCGCCGTATGACTCGACGAACTTGTCGAGACCGCTCGGACGACTTTACAAAATACCAAATGTATTTGATTACCTATCGGTTTATATCGAACAAAACCTTAAAAAATGCTTTTGCCGATAAGTAACAAAGTCGTACCTCAGTCGTTGAATTATGGACAAAGACTTTCTTAGTTTTAAATACGACGAAGCCCTATTGTATTTTGACAGTTCACCGCGCTAAACCGCTTTATCATATCGTGTTTTGGTGGACGTGCCAGGGGGGATGTACCAACAATTAGGTAAAGGTTTTATGAAAATCAACTAAGAAACCTAATCTTGGATACTATGATAAACTCAGGAGCTTCATAATGAGGTACATACCTAAAAATTATAAAACCATTGCGTCGCACACGTCTTAACTAATCGAAAGCAACCGTCAAAACAGTGTTGCCAGATGCCTTGAACCTTTTATCTGTAGTAAAAACTGCTAAAATCTGTATGTTATTTTAACTTAAAATCTGTTTAATCAAGTTAACCAAAATTGAATATTAATCCCAAAAACAAAATAGAAAATTATCATCATTGTTTCTTTTAAAAAACAAGCGCTATGAACTAAAGTGATGAGCCGTAGCATGAACACTAAAACACGATAATTATGATAAAGCGGTTTATCGCGGTGAACTGTCAAAATACCTACTATAAAAATGTATTGTGTTTTGACAGTTCACTGCGATAAACCGGTAGGTACCTATATCACATCGTGTTTTGGTGGTCATGCTACGGAGGCTGGTTTGACTATCGTATATAAATATAAACAAAACAATAGAATTGACGTTTTGTTTAAGTATGTAGGTATGTACTGTACGTAGTAAAATTGAAACCATGGCGAATTGAAACGAAATTGAATTAAATTTCAAACATTTGCAACAAACTAACTAATAATTGTGTGTAACACGGCACATAATCATATAATTTTGCTTTATTCTTTTTTATATTGGCCACACACGGTCCGCATGTAGGAGTCCGACGGCAACCGCAGTCTGCGGTCGGACTTTCCTTCGGTCGGACCGTGTGTAGTTAGAAAATTCTGTATAAAAATCTGTATCCAGTGCTAATCTGTATTACACATCGAAAATCTGTATAAATACGGAGAAATCTGTATATATGGCAACACTGCGTCAAAATGAATAACGCTAGTCTGCCCACGCAGCGCGAATAGTTTGATGTACTGCCACATGCGCGATAAATCCGAAATTAGACGGTTCATCAAAAGTCATTCATTTTTACGATGAATGGTGAATGATGAACAATGAATTGCGTTGTTTGTGTAGACGCAACACTTTGGATGAAAGCTATTTTCAATTTTTTCTGGAATTCCCGCGAAAACACAACGCCCGCAGCGACGCGGCAGAATGAGAAATGAACTGCGAATAAGCTGTCGCTGTTTAGACGTGACACTTATCGTTCATTGCCGATAATTGATTAAAGATGCTATTGAAAACAATGGGAAGCCAGAAGCTTTCACCGGGAAAGCACATTCTGATGAACGTCAATTTAGACATTTTATTTTCGGTCTTTCATCGGTGAAGCATCGAAAATGAAAGCAGAAATGAATCGTCTAATTTCGGCTTAACGTACACGCAGGCCGAATATTCTCGACGATAGCCGATAATGACTGGTCACATCTGCGTGTATCACATCATACCACGAATATTCGGGACGATAGGCGCAGGTGGGGCCGAATATAAGAAAAAATCTATCGCGATCGCTTACAATTTGACAGTCGCAGTCCATCTATCACTCCTCTATAAAATGAATTCGGCGCAGTCTTGTGTTCACGGCATTGTTGTGACAAATGGACTCAATTCTGCAAGCTTATTCGCTAACTACGGTTGGTAACTAGAACTGTCATTTTTGAAAAGAACTTTATATCCACTACTGGTTTAATGATCTTTGTGTTACGGAGGCTTCATGATAGCAGTAATGAATGTTAAGTTCCTTTCAAAAATGACAGTTCTAGTGAGCAACAGAAGTTAGCGAATAGGCCGGCTGAAGTGGCCGCTTAATTTCCTAATTTCTCACGCTTTTTATTCCGCTTTTCCCCGATATTCCGTTATATACGTAGCGACTGCGGAAAATAAGTGTATAGATTTTGTCTCAGCCCACTGGTCTTAAAATTACCAAACACTTGTCACACGGTAATATACTACCGTACGGGGCATGGAATAACC
Source organism: Schoenobius gigantellus (assembly GCA_963935595.1). Classification (NCBI taxonomy): domain Eukaryota; kingdom Metazoa; phylum Arthropoda; class Insecta; order Lepidoptera; family Crambidae; genus Schoenobius; species Schoenobius gigantellus. The sequence continues at coordinate 37,109,411 of OZ012541.1, read as the reverse complement.
ATACCGTACGCTTGGCAATGCTGGCGAGATGCCACTTTCTCATTTTCCTGTACCTTCTACTTAGTCTGTTCCCAGAGCGTGAACCGGCCACTCGGGTGATTTCCCCTTTTTATTTTATGTATTTTATTTGACGTTAGAACGATTTGTTCTAATGTCACGGTAACGATAGTGAGTGATCGCTATGAGATAGACGGTAGGGCCGCTGGTCTGGCTAATGAAAGCTGAACTTTTTCTTTTTTCAGGGAGAATGGGAAATGCGTGACCGCACCGTACCCGCCGTTGGCTAGACGGCGAGTGTCTGTGGGGTTTTGGAGAGCCGCTCTCCCGGTAGAGTGCCAGAGGCTCTAGACAAATGCCACACGCTAACTTTTCCGCAGTCGTTCCACAGAAAAAATGTAGGGTCATGCCATTAGCTTACGACAACTTCACGCTATTTTTTCCGCAGCTAATTTCATCTCCATACATTTTTTCTGAGAACGACTGCGGAAAAGTTAGCGTGTGGAATTTTTCTAGGGGGCTGGCCTACCAACAAAAACCCCCCGGTGTTCTCCCTGCCCTTATGGGCCCGCTAGGTAAGGTCCACACTGCGACCACTATCCACGCGCCCGGGAATGAAAGCTGAACCTAGCAATACACGGGAAATTAGAAAACCGACCAAGTGCGAGTCGGACTCGCGCACGAAGGGTTCCGTACCATTGACTAGGTAAACAACAGTAGGTACACAAATTTCATATTTAATATTAAAGTAAACATACAATTACTTAAGTATTTTGTGTATATTTCAAGTGTCTACCTGTTACCATTTATTGATATCGAGCAAAAAAGGGTGAAAAATCGCGTTTGTTGTAGTAATTTCAACTGTCTAACTACCGCGGTTCTTGAGATACAGCCTGGTGACAGACAGACGGACGGGCAGACGGACGGACGGACGGACAGACGGACGGACAAACAGCGAAGGCTTAGTAATAGGGTCCCGTTTTTACCCTTTGGGTACGGAACCCTAAAAATGGTGAAGGCAATACTGAATATAGTAGGGAAAAACGGAGTTGGTACTTTTTTATTATTTTTTTTTAATCGTTGAAATGAAACATTAATCATTTCAACGATTTTTAAAAAAGAACCTTTTAAAAAAATTGCGGTATTTGGATTTAATGAAAATTAAAATTACTTAATTACTGTTCTATTTTGACAGAAATTAAGAAAAAATTGATTGAAAATGAAAATAGTTGAAAACTTACATATAAGTCAATTGCTACATATACTTAGTTATTAAGAATCAAAATATATTTTATCATTACATAAAAATGCATTTAAATATATTTTATTTTATTCACTGTAATAAAAATCAGTTTTCAAATATTCAACATCCATATCTGATTCATCTGGGCTGCTTGATTCATCATCATTGACGCTTATTATAAATTACTACATCTCTTCCGTGATCCTATGCCTGCTCTTGTACCGATTTTTAACATAAAGCAAATGCTTTGTTTTTTTAAGAAAATATTTTTCTATAATTTCTTCTAGTTACGCAGCTGACACAGACATTTTTTTGTTTGCAACCTTGTGCTTGTCTAGACTCCATATGACCTCTAAGTGTAGGGTTAAAATCACATTGGCTTGGGGATTTCTCAACACCTCACGACCATGCTGCCTTAAAATTTCATCTTCTTCATTAATTAGAATAGAAAATAGAAGATTAATTGGCTCAGGTTTGTGCTTCTATACCAAAACCGAAAGTTAAACTACAAAGCAACAAGTTTATTACAAAGTATCAAAATCTCCATGTTCAACTTTGTACAAAGGAACATTGTATCAGTGTTACAACTAGAAAAAATGTCAGACCATAAACCATCCATACAGCGGAAGTGAAAGAAACAACCACAGAGAAAAGATCGTCGTTCGTGCCGTTATCGTTGTATTGGTACACCTGCGTTTGTACTGTACATTTGGCATTATTGAAGCGTCGCAGCAGAATCGACCAATTAGAAATAAGTTTCAATTTTGAATTTGTTCGAGAGGGGATTGGCCCTGCCGCCATATTGTGTCGGGCTGTGAGTGCACGAACGAAGTGAAAATTTTCACATTTGAAGTGTAACATTCCTGTCTTTGTATTTCGGATTGAAATCTCAAAAAGTAAGTATAAAATGAATATTAGTTTTTTTCACCATTTGCATTGATAAATTTTATTTCAATTATTAAAGTTAGGTGAATGCCGGGTGTAGTAAGTAATAACTAATAGGACAAGCTGTTACAATTTCGCTCAAATCAAATAAAAGGCGACACCCTAAACTTTAACCAAAAGATTGAACTTGTAACCTGGATCGTTTATAGTTCAAGGATCTTCCATTTATTTTCTGAGTGAAATTCCATTTTATCGGGTGTTTATTTGGGTTTTCTAATTTATAATTTATTTCGGTATTGTACCATTTTTTTCAAAAGCGTTGAGATTATCGGTTTTTTAATTGTTAGCTGTATTATTTTATGTAAAATTGTTTGAACAAATACGTTTCTGCTGTATACGAGAACTTGTGGGAATTCCTTTCTTTGTGATAACGATGAATCATCTCGTATGAGTAACGGAGGGGAGACAAGGGTGTCTTTTAGATAATAATATTGTTCTCATTGTTTGTTATCGCCAGGTTTCACTTCAACCTTTATTTCATCTTTATTGCCAAACACTGTATTAACAAAATTAGTGTCATTATCGCATGCCTTGAGTAGGTATGTTAAGGAACCCAGCCCCATTAACATCGGCATCGGCATCAGGTTATAAGTTTCATCTTCCTTTTATCTTCAACCACTTCCAACAACTCAAAGCATTAATATATTATGTAAAAGATAAATAATTTAAGGATCTAAAATTACTTTGTATTTGATATCTCCGTGGGAAATTATACACCACATAATTATTACTATAAATTTAGTATTCTTGCATTATAGAGTCGATTCTGACCTTTACACTTATTATGTATTTTTTTTAATAATAAAAAAATAAATGTTTATATTTTCTAATAAAACACTTAAGCAGCCATATACCTATTTAAGTTGTATGACATTGTGTAATAAGTACTTAATTCTAATCCTATAGGTCCTACCTATTAACAATATATTTTTTTTTGCATTCATTATTGTTTTTAATACTATGTGTCGTTTATCAATATTATAGGTATACCTATATCTTGTTCTTGTGTAGCATCTGCAAGGAGGTTAATTAATTGCATTAGACAGTGCGATTTTGCGCGAAACTTTAATATGGACGCCAAAAAAATGAAGCTAGGTACCTATTCCGGGATTACAATTACAACGCTTCTGAGAGCTGTTTACATTAGAGGTGATAATGTATGTAAAATGTCACTTTTAGCAGGCGTATCCATATCATACCACGGTAATTATACTGTAATGTAAGGTCATTAACCCAACCCATTAGCATTACCTAATCCGATCAATATAAATTACACAAAAATCGTCATTTAATAAGTACCTAGGCACCATACATTGTTTTTTTCAAATCCTTTTCACAATCTAAATAGGATAACCGTTTCCATTCATCATTGTTTTATTCAACAAAAGGTAACACTTCTGAGAACTATGAATCATTCATTATTAATATTGTTAGTAGACTAGGTACCTACCTGTTATTAGATAGGAAATGTATGCTCACAATTAAGTAGGCAAGTAAGTGCTTAAAGTGTGCACATACTAGTTGGTACTTTATTAATACGTACTAAGTACATACCTACTTGGTATTAGTATCACCTACGGGGCTACGGTGGCACGGTACTGATACCTATCTACTTACAAATTATATTGTTTGACAGTAAATGTTTTCGGGATTTTGTTATAATTCATTAGTTGATTACGTATTGATACAGATTTTCCTGTTCCTTCATCAGCTCATCAAGGTGGTATCAGACGGTTCATTTTGGGTAAATTTTTCATTTGTAATACCATTTTTTACTCGAAACCTGTGAACACAGTGAAAGAAAAGCGAAGAACGAAATTATCCAGCAATGTTGGAGATTTTCTTCGGCATGTTGCACTCCCACTTATGAGGAGTGAAACCTGGCGATTGAAAATACCTATTTGAATATTATTTGCAAGTACTTTTTTATCGTTATTACTAGCTTTCCGCTCGCGACTTCGCCCGCGTTATTTATGTTTTCCCGTAGGAAAATTAGGTCTCGAACTATCCCTATACCAACTTTCATCAAAATCGGTTCAGTAGTTTGGAAGCCTATTCAATACAAACAAGCAAACAACCAAATCTTTCCTCTTTATAATATTAGTATAGATTACGAAGCCACAAGTCAAAATTATTTGTTTGATTTGCTAATGCATCGTTTCAGGATTTTCATCAGCTTGATCTCTCAACAATCACAAAATAGATTAACTCCAAAATGCACGATTTTATCCGATATTTTGGGAAAGAACATGTGAATGCTCATTAAAGCCGCGTGAAAATGAACAGAATGATAAGTGTTCACTCGACTGACCGTTCATCCGGATGAACCTTTAGCGCACGACCGACTATCGGTGATCGATTTTTTTTCGGTGGGGAATAAAACTTAACGTGTTCTACGAGAATAAAACTTATCGCATCGCAAACGCACTCGAACTACAAAAAGTCGGCCAAAAAAATCGATGAGTCCCGGCTGACCCGAATATCGGTGAAAAATGGAATGATCGTAAATGTATAGGTACGTCAAGGCGCATAGTGGCCCTAATGACCTTGCTCGATCGTCCCGCACTGATTACATAGGAGTGAGTGAGTGAGTGAGAGTGAGGGGAATATTTAAGCAAACCTTTACGCGTAAGATGAATTTCAATTAAATTAAAAATTAATAAAGGCGAATAAGAAAAATCTAAAAAGATCATCCGCTAGAATATTGTTCACTTTGTTTATTGAAATCGAAAGTATATGATTTAACCTAATATTTACGACGCGATTAGGTTTAAAGTTTTAAAATCGAGGCATGTGGAATAATAACATATCTTTTTTAAAGATTTTTTTATTCAATAATTTATGAAGAGAACCGGAGAATAATTATAAATTATGAAGAGAACCGGTTTTTTCTGCAGTGATTTATTAATGATTGACCCTACTATGCGCCTTAACGCACAAAAAATCGGTCACCGATAACTCGGCCGTATGTGTTCGCACTTAGGCCCACTAACTTATTTGTATTAACAGCAAGTTTTACTTATAGACGCGAAATGTGTCACATGATTGCGTATCATCCGTTTGCATCCTCGTCGATGCAATATAACAACGGAAGGGAACGAAACCACGTCTATTTTTCCGCAGTCGTTCGGCAGAAAAAATGGTTGGAAATGGCATTAGCTAGCCGTGGAAATTGAAAACGTGTGAGTTTAGTTTAAGGCTTCTGCCCCCCTAGACAAGATGTCTTTCGATAATCGCTAACGCAATCGCTAAATAGACAATGTATGAGACTTGAGTACTTGACAATTGCGCTCGAAAGCTAAGCGAGGGCTTATGTCAAATCGCATACATTTTCCTTCTAGCGATTGCGTTAGCGATTATCGAAATGCGTCTTGTCTAGGGGGGCTGACGTCTGTGGTCTGGCTAACACAATCGCTTTCAATGTAATAGTGATTACGGCGTCACTTTAACGCCGTATCACAACTCTTTTTTTATGAAGCTGTGATGGATGTACAATCGCACATTGTAGATATCAAATTAAAGCCATACTCGACAGACAATAACGTAAATTAACTACTATCCGTTACTCACTCACTTCACATTTTCGAGCGTAAGAAAGACTCGTGCCGAAGAACGCTGTAGATAGGTATATTTGAACACTCTTGACTTTGACATTATTGCCTGCCACACGCAAAGTCAGTGGCGCTGTGGATTCGGCACTTGCCTTCCAATCGGGAGGTCGGGGTTCGAGACCGCCATGTACCAATGTGTTTTTCGTTTCGAATTTCATATGTACATTTGTCTGACGCTCCTACTGTAACGGTGTAACGGGTGAGGAGTAGGTTCAGCGACGACGCAGTGGTGCAGTGGTTAGGAAGTAAGGCCGTTAATAAATAATGCACCAAGAATTGTGTCACTGATATATACACGGTTATTTTTTTATCACCCTGGAAAATTTAAGGGACGCTTGGCGACATTGTATTAGAATGATTTAAATATAAATAAAAAAAATAACCCCCCTCCTTAATTTTATATTAATTTTTTTTAAAATACAAAAAATGCTGCACTAGTTGAGAGCAGCATTTTTAGAGATTTTTTCATTTTTTTTATATTTTTTTTATATTTTTTATTTCATTTCTTTTATTTTTTATAAAATATTGGAAGTGTCCTGAAGCGTCCCTAAAATTTTCCAGGGTGATAAAAAAATAACCGTGTATATTATTCCATCGTTACAAATATAATTAAAAAGGCACTACATAAGTGCCTTTAAGATTTTATGATATTGGTTAAATTATTTCGTCAGATTTATAGAAAAAGGTGCTGATAAAAATATTAATTTATGTTAATTAGCCATCGCTACTTTTTCACGTTTCGATGTCCGCAATTGAGTGACGGGAGAGACGAAATTAATTATGTCAAAGACATAAGATTTGAAATGCAGTCAGGTTAGGCGGGAATGCAACGAGTTACTATATCTAGAGTATAGCACCTCGTTACGTTAGGTGAAGGAAAACATCATGAGGCAACCTGCATACATCTGCGAAGAAATTCAATGGTGTATGTGAAGTCGACCAATCTCAATTGTGAGCTCTAAACTTTGAACACAACACAATCTTCACACAAGTGGTCAAAGGTTTGAAGCTATTACTGGCGGCGCCGCCGCCGGCTTGAAAAAAATGTAATTCCGAGCTTGTGCTCGGATCGGAATCACAAAGACCGCAAAACCATACCAAATTTAAAAACCAATTTCAAATAAAGGACAGTTTACCGTTTAAGAAAGTGCATTTTTTTGCATCGAATTTCAAAAAAGAACACCGAAAGTATATCGTTGGTCATAAACTTAACGCCAATTTTAATTGTTGATTTTTTAAATAATAAACTCGTTTTATATTTTACTTAAAACAATAATTTTATTGCGCGTATCGTAAAACGAGCAAATGCGATTTTCACCCTTAAGTTTCCAGTAATTTTAAAAAAGATTATTTGTACATAACGCGTATCTTACTATCTTGAAACCTAGTAGTTACATGGGATTGTCACCCTACAGCTTAGGCCGGGTGCAGTATTACATGCGGTTTGAATCCGCAGCCAACCGCCACCTATCGATTTTCTACTTAGGTACGTACAGGATTCACTGCCGATGTTCTATTAGACAAGCATTTGCATAAATTTCGCACCGATTGTAACTGTTTACGATGTTAACGGTACTTGACTTCCGGGCTGGTCAAATATAGGGTAGAACATAACCTTTTTTGACCAGCAGGATTTAGCAGTTTAGATTTATAAATACAATAAACAATATTATGAAATAACGCACATAATCTTACCAACCAAGAAGGAAATGTTATAGTTTAAAAATATTTTTATAAAAATAAAGGTATTGTCACGGTTTTCGGACATAATAACTTGTTCTAATCTACGTTTTCAAACACCAGACATTAGATTTTCAATGTTATTATATTATTTGTAAAGTTTTTCATTAACTTTTAAGTCGGGTAACATTTATGAATTTTATAAGTATTATTTAACTAAGTATTATAAAATCAAAATTAACATTCATAGACATTCTAGGCTCGCGTTTCACTTGTTTTCGGCCGAGTAAAAATAATTAACAATTTTGGGGTATAAAATCAGTCTGCCTACGAAGTATATGGAAGTAGATAGAGGTCCAAGTATGGATCATTCAGACGGCATATTGGTGCAAAAAATAATGGTTTATTTCTTTAACAAACTATATTACACAGCAAAAAAATACGAATTTATTTAATATGCGGCCCATGTGCGGAATGAGTGATCAAAATTAATCGTAAAAATTTGGAACGGGACATGCTAGTGAATTCTCAAATTGATAATACAAAGGTCAACCTGATCGACCAAAAATTATCTTTTTTATCTTGGGTTTAAATTGACTTTAAAATTTGCGTGCGGCTTTTGTCTAGGGGGTCAGTGGGGCAATCGCACTATTGACAACGTTTCAACCAAATCAGAAACGTTTTGACAACACCTTGATAGCTGTCAGATGTCAAATTATATGGGAACGGTAACGTTTTGGTTTTGGTTGAAACGTTCGTAAATAGTGCGATTGCCCCTCTGGTATCGTTAATAGCATACGTAACGTATGTATAGTAACGATATGTGGACGTCTTTTATCGGTAAATTGATGCGTTTACAGTTTAGATAAGTTTTGCAGGGGAGTCGCAAAAGCGTTAGTTAAGGTAGGAACCTTTTTGGCTTAGCATTTACAACTTATTACTATTTCACAAAATAAATTATTCTTTATCTCTAACGTTATAAAAATATCGATCATTTACCGGCAAATGATAGTTATCGAAAATTTCACCGGCAAATGCTTAAAATAACTAACTTACCACTACCTATTTCGTGAATTTGAAAACGTTGACAAGTCTTGCACTCGATCTTTGTCACGTTTTACCTCACACTGCTCCGTTATCGCTAGCTATTTCTCTTGTGCGTTAAATCCTGAGTACCTACTTTCTACTGTCGGGTCCGGTCCGGAACGGCACGCCACAGCCAGTCGTGCCCGCCCTGCGAGCATGGACTTGTCGATCGACATAATATCGATCGACAAAAGCATCTGTCCTTTTCACTCCTTAGGAATATATGTCAAATTTATAAATTTTTGTCGAGTATGTCGATCTCAGCTGTCAAATTTTGTTTATCGAGAGTTCCATGCTCGCAGGGCTGTTTCGAAAAGGTCTCATTTATGAAGGTTCCTATTTATATTGTTTCCTGCAATTCATGTTCTTTAGCGGCTGACTTATAGGGTAGATTAGCCTGTTTTCGACCAATTAGTGGAGTTGCCAACTTTGGGAATAAAAATATGTGTGTTCTGACATGTATTTTGTATCAAAATAAATTGTGGTAACTCCTCATATAGTCTATTTTTAATAATTATATATTTTATAATAGTCAAATTAACAGTTTTTTAAATTATTAAATCCAAGCGTCAAATTGCCGATTTTACCAGTTTTCGACCAAAAATTCTAGTTTTCGTCCATCTGTTGACCAGTTTTCGACCAATTAATTAAGAAAGATTTTTATGAATAAAAGTATGATAGAATATATTTTTTTTTTCAATAAAAATACTAAAATAATCAGCTTCTAATATTTATTAAGGCTGTGTCTATTTGAACCCGGGTCCTAATCATCATCATCGACCTACACTCGTCCACTGCTGGACATATGTCTCCCCTAATGCACGCCACCGCTCCCGATCTTCGGCTACTCTCATCCAGCCCACTCCAGCCAGCCTACATATATCGTCATCCCATCTTATCGCAGGGCGTCCCACACTATGTTTACCGAGTCGCGGTCTCCACTCAAGCACCTTACGACGTTCCGAATACATCCTGCAGCGCAGCGGAGAAAAGAGTTTCGGTGATATTACATCCCCCGGCCTCACACCACGTCACAGGAGGATAGGCTCAGTTTGACCATTCTGGACAACGACGAACATATAAGCAGCGTCATACAAACATTTCAGCATTTCGATATATCGCCAATCAACTTGGCACCTCTGCAAAGACTCTAGAACAGACCAGGTCTCGACGGAGTCAAAAGCTTTCTCATAGCCTACAAATGCCATGCACAGGGGTTGGTTATACTCATTGGTCTTCTGTATAACCTGCCTTACTGTGTGAATGTGGTCTATGGTGCTATAACTCCGTTGGAACCCGGCCTGCTCCGGAGGTTGAGCTTCGTCAAGTCTTCGTGTAAGACGGTTCGAGACGACTCTTGAAAACAACTTATAGACATGGCTCAAGAGTGAAATTAGTCGATAGTTCTTCAACAAAGTCTTGTCGCCCTTCTTGAAGAACAATACGCGCCTAAACTCCATGTGCCATGCCTTAGGAGTTCTCCCGGAGAAAAGAATAGAATTAAATATACGCTGGAGCTCCTTCAGTATCGGCTTGCCAGCAGCTTTCAGAAGCTCCGTTGTGACTCCATCCTCCCCCGGGGCTTTTCCATTTTTAAGTTGCCCAAGAGCCTTCTCGATTTCGTCTAGGCTGATGTCTGGGAGATCCTTCGTTGCATGGCGGGTTAAGGTGGCTCTTGGATCCTTCTCATCCGGCGCGGGACGGGGTGAGTGCGACGCGTATAGCTGACTGTAGAAGGTGCTAGTGCTAACTTCCGAAAGAATCTCCGATTTCGAAGCGACGATTTCTCCGTTTGCTTTGGTCAACTTCATCAACGGGTCCTAATCGGACGTCTATTTATTCCTAATCAAATCCGGAGTATGAAAACATGCAGTTTTAATTCAGATTCATGTGGTCACAATATCTAACCTTTTTTTTAAGGAGGGGTAATCTCTTTACGATTCGACAAGGGACTAAAAAGCTGACAAGGCCACCCCAAGGATATGCCATTGGACTCGGGTATTAACCCCATACCTGGCTAAACCGCCCCCCGCCAAATGCAATAATGCCCCAGACGGGCAGGCCAGGGGTAGAAAAGTAATGTCTCCCAACCGGTTGTCGGCCGGCCGGGCCATTTCATCCCATCAGGCCGGAATATTACTAATTAAATTTTAATATTTTTACAATGAATTTCTTAGAATGTATAATAATATTTATGAAATAGCTTTAATTAACTTTAAACTTTAACTAACCAAAAAACGGTCGATAATTGGAATGATTTTACACTATAAGTAGGTACCCAATTTTCGACCAACATGACTTTTCGAATTTTCGAAGTATTTATTTAAAAAGTAAACACAATCTAAAATTTATTTTGATTAAGAAGTGGGAGTTAATTAGAATTCATTCAAATAGTTTTGAATAATTAATTCAATTCTTTTGATTTTAGCTAAACGAAAAAAGGCAGTCGGAAACTGGGATGATTATACCATATTTCTAATTTTCGACCAACAACATTGTTTGTCATATTCAGTTTATATTAACAAAGTAAAATATTGGACGAAAATTGGCCATTAGATAATATATGTAAATAAAGCTCACATTATCAAATTAGATTTAATATCTTTCCATACATTTTAAAACAACATAGAAATCTTATTTGTAGGTGCCTTACCTATTTTTCGACCACCCGGTCGAAAACTGAATTTTTTGAGGAAAGCGTGTACCCTTTCTTGACCACCTCATTTTATGAATTTGGTCATGAAATTTACGTTAAAATCTAATTAATCCACACAATAAAGGTCATAAACTAGCTGCACAAACAATAAATAATCCAATATTACTTAAGATTAATTTAAAACTTTCCGTACAAGTAGTGGCACCTTACTATTTTTTTCTTAATATTCAACGCATATGACGCTCTCCGCTGCTAACCTCAGACAAATAATTGGTTAGTTTTCGCAGCTTTCGTTCAATTCTTCTAGTTTGTGTGTGTGGGGGGGAACAATGTATTCAGGTTGTTACTTGTTTATGTTTTGGTGATGCAAGTATACCAATATTACTATTTTTGATCATTTAACAAGGGAGGACCGTTAAATGGTCGAAAATTGGCAGTGGTCGGGAAACAGGCGCATCTACCCTACCTACCCAACTGTTGTAAACATAAACCCAAAATTTTACAAATTCTAACTTTTTCCCAAATATTTGGTTTCGATCATAACTTTCTTTCATTTTCCTTGCATTTACTTACAATAGATCTATTAACCACGTATATATTTAACCACCATCTCTTGCAACTAGGTACTCCGCGATGTCAAATATCAGAACGCCGGCTTTTGATAGATAACTCATTTCCTTAAATCCCCTTTCTCAATCCTTCGTGTTTCCATGACGTTAAAGTAATGCCGAATTTCCTACGGGCGACAAATCCCCTATATTTAGAATGATTCCGGAACACCCACACTTCAACGGTTAACCTTGAACGCACTCGAGTCAAGGTCATGGAATATGTTTTTGTTCCAAGGCAAGCCCGCCTTAGATCGCCTTTCATTGTGGTGCTTACGAGAATAAGTTGGGCCGACTGCCTGGAGCGAAGAACGGAGCGTAGTAATGGTGGCACGAAGCGGGTCGTTGACCTCCTGGCTTGAACCAATTTCAAATTGGTACCCTTTCTTGTGATGTACTGCGTGCGTGTCATGGCGTGCTATGTTGGCGGCTCCAACGCGTCGCTCCCTCGCCTACCATCACATTAGCAGAGAATAGACGCTTTAATAAATAAATACATATACCCGTATTGTCTAATTGATTCAATTACTTTTCAATACAGTCAAATTAGTAATTGTCTGATGTACCCTAGAGCTACAACCGAATAATTTTTTGTTGTAATATAAACTGGACTATATAGCAAGCCCTATAAGAGTACAGCTAAATGTAGATTCGCTGTATTTTAATGCCACGGCCGTGAATATCTTTATGCGACAAATAAGGCACTATTCAAACATTTTTGTGAGTAACGTCAGTGCTATTTATTCTATTGATGAGAGTAAAGTAACTAAACTAGATAAGAGTATAAAAACGCGCCAAGAATTTGGTCCGCAGCTAATGACCATTGATAACCGCATTGCTACTATTCTGCTTGGTTTTGGGCTCACGTCAGTCAGTAACTACCTACTTTAGTCACGCTTTAGTTCGGACACAGATTTTCTGTGAAGTGTTCAGTATTTGTGGTTCCGGCATCACTACGAGTCAAAATTGCACTCTACTCGTTAATACACTTAAGTATTGGCTGTTTATATTAATTATGTAACAGTCTAATTTATTATCTTTTTTTTAAGGGTATCCCAATTTTGAATATTATCAAAAAAACTTTAGTTCTGTTATGTAAATTAAACTAGTCGTTTCAGCATTTATGTAAGTTAAATAAAGATTATATTTTGAAAACGAATGCATGCATACTTAACACTCGCTCAACTTTAACAAACAGTGAATGTAACGAACGGTACCTAGCACAATTACGAAATTAAAAACTTGTTAATTATCTGCTAAATTGTTTATAATTAACTTATTAATTTTAAGTAATGTATCAAACTAACCGTGTCACTATAACATTAACTATTTGTTAAAGTTGACCAGGAGCGTCGGTGGCGCTGTGGCCTCGGCACTGGTCTGTGCCCCGAGTAGAATCGGGAGGCCCGCGATAGATCCTGCCATGTACCAATGTGTTTTTTCGTTTCACGAATTTTATATGTACATTTATCTGACAATCTTAATCAATCGAAACAATCTTAATCATAATTCGAAAGTTATTGTGACAGACAATTACTATTACTATAATTAGATCTATACAATCATCATACCTATTAAAAATAAACTGAAGAACCGGATGTAAGTGTTCTAGCCGTGTAATGGTATTTTTTTGCAAGTATAATTAAATTATTATAGCTTTTTCATTTATAAATAACACTTCCTGTGCAGATAAGCACGCCTGCGTATCTGCGTGCAGAATGCACCGTTGCACTTTCGCTGCGAGACGCTATTTCGGTCGTCATTTATTTAGAGCATTCCCAGTGCCGTGACCCACTGCACTGTCAAGCTGTGACTCCGAATGGTTTCCCACACCTGGGAAGGTTATTTTCATCTGTTTTGTTTAATTATAAAAACGGTATGTTCGATCCCCGACTGAGACGATTTTTTTTCATTATTGATTTATTCTTTTTTTCAATTTATTTAACAGTGTATTTTTTTAAAGTAAACGTTATTTGAAATATCAGAGTTTTATAGTAGTAAGTTCATTGGTACTGTAAGCGCCAGGTCAAGTTTTACGTTTGCACTACGAAAACCGCCATTATTACGAGTGACTAAGTAAGAATTGGTCCAAAGGGCAAACAGTATAGCTTCACGTGGCGCTTCCTGTACTTAGTAGGTATCGTGTAATCATTTTAAAATACAGTTTACGTGCATTTAAGCCTTTTCGATGATTTCTTAATCATACTATCACCGCAAGGAAAATAAATTAATTTCCTGTGTGCTATCACTTGATTAAAAAAAGCAAGAAATAAAGAATTCTCTGTTTAATATTAGAAATTCCAGATTAATTCTTACCTTTTTTATTTCTAAGTAACTTTAAAAAATAACAAATAATGTTATTGGGATGTACAATTTACACTTCTAACGACTTGAAGCGTCGGTGGTGCTGTGAACTCGTCACTTGCCTTCCAATGTTTTTTTTTTCGTTTTTCAAATTTCATATGTGCATTTGTCTGACGCTCCTACGGTAAAGGAAAACATCGTGAGGCAACCTGCATACATCTGCGAAGAAATTCAATGGTGTATTGGACAGTCGACCAATCCGCACTGGGACAGCGTGGTTAACTAAGGCCCTCACCCTAATTATTATTATTATAGGCCTTTTCGTTCCATTTTACACGAAATACCTTAATATTAAAGTAAAGTTAAGGATTTGGAACAAACGTGTAACTATGTAGAAATTTTAATTAAACAAGGTAAAATTGATAAAGCTTATAGTATAATAAAACAGTGGAATAAAGAATATAAAACAAAAACTACTGTAATATTAGACGAAAATGGTAAAATCTTAATAAATAATAAAGAAATTGCTGAACGTTGGAAAAGATACATAGAAGGGCTTTATGAAGGTCAAGGTATGAATGAAAGTGATATAGAAAACGAAAATCTAGTAGAAAGGGACAGCTTAGGCTCGGACATTTTAAGAGAGGAGTTTGATAAAGCTGTAAGTTGCATACAGAATGGTAAAGCCGCTGGAGATGATTTATTATATATTGAATTAATAAAATATGCCGCTTGTGATCCTATACTTCAAGAAATATATCAACTTATTCAGAATATGTACATGACTGGGACAATACCAAAAGACTTCCAAGTTAGTAAGACAGTCACCTTACCAAAAAAGCAAAATACTCTAAAATGTGAAGAAAACAGAACCTTCAGTTTAATCTCCCACGCCTCAAAAATACTCCTAAAAATAGTTCAAAATAGAATAAGGCCATTAACAGAAAACTACCTAGGACCTGATCAATATGGCTTTAGACAGAATAAGGGTACGAGGGAAGCCATATTAAATCTCAGATTAATAATAATAATAATAATAAGGCTGCCGATGGACCCGCTAGATGTAGGTTTTTTTATAATATTTATATTTTTTATATTTATATTGTAAAAAAAATGTATATTTAAGAAAGAAGGTTAATAAAGATCATAATAATAAAATTATTTATTTCTCTCACAACAAGTTAACTTACAATATAACTTATTTAGATCGTACAATTTTTGCATACAGTGTTGTGAGAAACTGGTGCCTGTTAGAGACTATATAGCCTGTGTTACAGGTCAAGCAGATTGCAATACAATAAGGTATGTGCCTATGTTTGAAAGGACATCCGTTTAGAAAAAGAGATAAGGAATAATCACAATAATTAATAATAATAATGAAAGAAAATATATGAAAAATCGTATTTAGAAAATTAAAATAGTACTAAAAACATTAAAGAAATAACACTATACTTAGCTATTAATTATAGATAGACGCATGGATCTTAGCTTAGATACTTATATAGCCTTTATTGATTTAGAGAAGGCATTTGATAAGGTGAACTGGATGAAAATGATGGAGCTTTTAAAAGAAGTAGCGTTAGACTACAGAGACAGGAAAATTATTTATGAGCTTTATAAACATCAAAAAACTATTATAGAAATTGGAGATGAAAAACAAACAGCTTTAATAAAACAAGGAGTAAGACAAGGTTGCCCATTATCACCATTAATATTTAACATTTTCATAGAGTGTGCCATTCGCAAAATTTCGGAAACAAATATAGGGGTGGGTCAAATTTAACGGCGAATGTGTAAGATTTATAAGATTTGCAAGCGACATAGCCGCACTAGCTGATAATACAAATACATTAGAAATTTTATTGAACATCATGGATGCAACATTTAAGGAGTTTGGACTCAAAATTAATATTAAAAAGACTAAATTATTAACAACAGCGAAATTCCCTAACATAAATAAACAATCAAAATTGATAAAACTCCAGTAGAGCAAGTTGACTCCTTTAAATACCTAGGTAGCCTAATTAACACATGACTCTAGATGTGCACCAGATATAATCGCTAGAATTTCAATGGCTAAAAGAGCTTTTAACCGTAACAAAACTCTGTTTAAGGCGAAAATTGATGTGAGAATTCGGAAGCGGCTTATTAAGATCTATGTCTGGAGCATAGCGTTATACGGTTGTGAAACATGGACGTTGACGCAAAGGGAAAGAGAAAGGTTGGAGGCATTTGAAATGTGGTGTTGGAGGAGGATGAAGAAGATTAGCTGGACAGAAAGGAAAACAAACGAGGAAGTGTTACTTTTGGTCAATGAGGGAAGACAGTTGTTGAAAACTATAGACAATAGAAGAGGAAAGATGCTTGGCCATTTGCCAATTCGCCACGATAACTTCTTTAAGACAATTTTAGAAGGAAAAGTTGAAGGAAAAAGAAAAAGGGGACGGCCGAGAAGAACTTTTTTCGATCAAGTGAAGGAAAAAGTGGGAGTCGTGACGTATCAGGAGGTCAAAAGTCAGGCGGAGGATAGAGAGAGGTGGCGATTGCTCCACCGACAAGAGCAATAGCTCTTAAATATAAGAAGAAGACCTTAATATTATGGGTTATCTATTCCCTGAGAATCCTGATCCTCGAGGACCCCATCCCAGAGGAAACAGATTTATTTTATTATTGAAATCGGTGCCAAAAGATGATCTCCTGGAAAGTCTTAAAATTTGTCACGGACTTCAATATAGAAGTGTGATGTTGTCTGTACCTATTCATATATTATTTTTAACTTTTCAGTGTTTTTGAAGTCGGTTTTTATTTTTGTAAAATATTTTATATTTTTAACTTTTTAGTGAATGAGGTCTTTTTTTGGGATCCCATCATCAGATCCTGACTTTTGTGACCTTGAGACCATCCCGGGAGTATACTCTATCGAATACAAAAAGAATTTTGAAAATCGGTCAACAATTGGCGGAGTAATCGCGTACAATATACACAAAACACATTGGACACACGCAAATATTTTATGGTTTTCCTCGATTTTTATGGGATCCCATTATCAGATCCTAACTTTAGTGACCATGGGACCACCCTTGGAGTATCCTCTATCGAATACAAAAAGAATCATCAAAATCGGTTCATAAAATACGAAGTTATCCGCGAACAAACATAAAAAAAAACAAGCATATACAGTAACTGAA
The DNA here is from genome assembly GCA_963935595.1 of Schoenobius gigantellus. NCBI lineage: Eukaryota > Metazoa > Arthropoda > Insecta > Lepidoptera > Crambidae > Schoenobius > Schoenobius gigantellus. Next base: position 37,092,093 of record OZ012541.1, on the reverse strand, counting down.
CACCCCAATAACATTTAAGGGTATGTATCCATCAGAAGTAGAGATTCTGTAGGAAAAATATTAGGGCTAACAAACCTACTTTTTTTCCCATACAAACTAAATAAATTATTTTTAGGTATTAAGTGCCGACAGCCCTACGTAAGCGTACGAGGAAAACTACGCTCACATCATACAAACTTAATAAATTATTTTTGGGTATTAAGTGCCGTCAGCCCTACGTAAGCGTACGAGGCATACTACACTCACGTCTGTCACGTGTCATTTTGTGTTTTAATTTCTTTTGTGTTAAGAGCTGATTATGGTTGTCACTTGAAAGTTTTTGCTTTCAGTTTAAAATCAAATAACTCTAAAAGTAGTGGGGTTCCAGGTTTCAGACAAGCACTGAAGGTCCATTTAGTATCTAATTTATATGCCCCTTAAATGTTATTGGGGTGTTCAGTTACACCCGGTATACGGTCGAATTGAGTAACCTCCTTTTTTCGAAGTCGGTTAAAAAATGAGTTAAGCTTAAAAGTACCATCATAACAAGAAACGTTAAATACGAATTCAACAATATTACTTGCTTAATTTTAAGGATTAGGAAAAAATCATTAACTCTTGCTTGCTTAAAGTTAATTATACTACACTAACTACACACACCGGCACAATTTGCGGAACATTAAAAAGGCAGAGTATAAAAATAATAACATGTATATTTAAACAAATAATAAATCAGACATCAAGTAACAAACTGATAAACATCTTTTAACATCGACTTTAAGGGCCCGGTCTCGTAATAATCGATGTTCTAGTAGAATTATCAGAGAAGTAATATTTTTTTTAGTTAATAAAAATTCAATGAAGTAAATACATTTTACGTTAATTTAGAGTGTAGGACTTGAAGTTTCCATAACACATTTTACTATTTACTTAAATGCTATTTTTAATGTCTTTTATGACTTTTAACCTACTTATATTTACATTCCACGCGTTTAAGGACTCATTCATGCACTCGTCACGTAAAAAATATTACCAAAACATGAAATATATTCAGGTAGCATTTATTCTCAAATCTTCTACAATAATCTTTACTGGTTACTTTTTTTCGAAATGTTTTAGTTTCCTTATTTAAAGTGGTTTAAATAGTTCTAATTTTATGAATTTTACCACTGTTAAAATATCACTTTTTCTATAAGAAATCATTTAGCGTAATCAAACTTTAACCACTTAGAAACGAGCTATTTTTAAGTCAAATAATAAAAAAACGGTATTTATCATTATAGGTAAATTTTATACAATCAAAACTTATCGAGAGCTTATAACAAAATACGCGTCGAAATTCGATTTCGCAGCGATTTTGTTATAAACTCTCAATAAGTTTTGATTGTATAAAACGAGACTATTATCACGAGACCGGGCCCTTAAGAAGTTTTAAATGAAATTTTATTAAAAATAATCAAAATAAAAAAACTTTATTCACTATTTGATAGTTGCAAATTGAAGATTACTAAGATTTTAACATTAAATAGATTAAAAAATAATAACGTATGTTTCCAAGTCGCTCGTGATCTAACTAACGTTTCCATCCTTCATTGGCATTCTGGATTTAACGCTTCTCTATAACAAGTCTCTCAAACATGCTCTATAGGATTCATATCCGGGGATCTTGCTGTCCACTGCAGCACCGTTATACTCACATGATTTAGATATGTTTGAATTGAGAGATCACTGAGAGCCCGAGCATTATTCAGCATTAATATAATAAAGCCGTCATCATCATAGGGGCAAATGGCATTACGTGTTCTTCTTAAATATCCCTTGTGTACCTACCTATCAGCAGTCATATTCTTTCCATAGAGTCTATGGTCTATGGCATAGACCATCACTGACTCCGAAAGTTACCCCATCCTACGTCTTAACTGACCCGTATTCCATATGCCACCGTATTTTCAAAGTTAGTCTGAAATAGTCTGAATGTTCGTCGTTCTCCTTTGCGTCTCCATATTCCCTGCCTTCAAAGCTTAACCGATGTACACGATCATGTCTCTCAAGAGCTTTGGCCGGTATACGAGTATACGAACCTATGCCCACTTCTTCAAATATTCTGCGAATTGTACGCTTACTCACTCGCACTCCGCAAGACTAAGTTCATTTCGGACCTGTACAGCCGTAACGTCTTTACAGGCCCGAAATGCGCGTGTTTTTGCGAGCTGGAAGTTATAGAAAACGGTCATCTCTCCTTGTAGTGCACCTTTTTCTGCCTTGGCCCCTCATACGGGAAGTCAACCGGTCGGATACTGCGATGAATCGTTGAAATTGACTGCTTTAAGTCTAGCGGCAATAGATCTGTAGCTATGATCATTTCTTTGCATTTCACCTGCCCTAATAATCTCTGGTGGTGTTTAATCGGGCATTTTTAGATTATTTTAACTAAAACTTGTTTCACACGTACCACAACCACACGACAACCACACCACTACAACACGTGGTCGGGCGCATATTTTGTATTGAAAATGAATATAGTGCAGTCATTGCAGCGAAAAATAGGGACTTACCTCCGAATTTTTTTACTGTGAATCGATTTGCATGGAATTTTGGAATTAGGCTCATCTTACCCTTAACTTCAAAAGTGGAAATGATCTGAGCTCCGCCTATTATTTTTAAGGGGTCTTAACTTCAAAAGTGAAAATGATCTGAGCTCCGCCTATTATTTTAAGGGGTATAAACAACCCCTTAATGGAAAAATTGACATTGAGCCATTTTATCGCTAGAAAACGTGTTTAATATTAAGGGGTGAAATTGTAAAGTGTTTTCTAACACAATTACCTCATAATAAATTCATTTTCAACCCCTTGAAAACCCTTGCAAACAACCTCTAAATTAAAAAAATCACAAAAAATTACTTTTGGTATGACATAAAAAGATTTAAGTATAGAGTAAATAATATTTTATGTTCTCTTTCTTAATTATCGAATTTTTTACCTCCCTTCTACCCTTAAAAACAACCCCTCGATAAAAAATTGTTTAAAAACATTTCTTTTGATGAAATGAAAAGGATTTAAATTCTCGAAAATGATTATCATATTCTCAAGCTTTTCAACCCTTAAAACTACCCCTAAATTAAAACCGTAAAATTAAAACAATAAATAAAAAAATAAAAAAAAGAAATTCGAATCGAATAAACGGAGCACGCACAGCAGATCACCTGGCTTTTTCGTGGTTGGCCCCTCCGAGCAATACACATACTTACCTTCATTCAAATGTGTTATATATGAACGTTGGTATGTATTCATGCCTACGTTTCCAATATATATATATATATATATACATATATATACATATACATAAGACTATAGTTTTGGGTTTCTATTACTGTGTACTTTCACTTTGCTCCAAATATTCACACTCCGAAATTTTCAGTTTACTAAGTAGAAAAAAATACTATTAGTTTTTGGACCATAACTCCTTCAATTTTTATGCTATCACAACTTATAAAAAACCATTTTAAAGGTAATTAGAAGAGCTACAACTTTTTTCATTACAATATAGTGAAAAACCGTTTATTTTAAAACGGTGAAGGGTCAAAGGGCTCGAGAGAGCTCTTTAAACAATCATATCTCCGTCAATTTTTGTGTGACAGAAAAAAAAACAAAAATTTTTTGTCAGAAAAAGACCTACATTTATTTATCATTATCCTTTTATACGTATTTTTCATCATTTTTGAGATATTATGAAAAGTAGGTGGTTTTTGTAAAAAATCTATTTTTTTTTTTATCTTAAAATCGTGATTTTTTTGAAAAATATGTGTCCTAAAGCAGCCAAACTGCTAGAATCTATCAAACTCTTTATATTAAAGTTAATTCAAGACCCTAGATAAAGGACTAACGTGGAAGGAGCATGTAGACCCCACTATTGAAAAATCCATAAGGACTTTCAACATGTGTCGATCTACTTTCGGTCAAACCTGGGGTCTCAAACCCAGGATACTCTACTGGATTTATAACATAATGATACTGCCGGTCATAACTTATGGCAGTATTGTCTGGTGGCCAAGATCAAACCTGGTTACATGCAGGGAAACACTGAATAAACTCCAAAGACTAGCCTGCATGGCTATAACGGGGGCCTTCAAAATAACTCCTTCGGCGGCCCTGGAGAGATTTTTGAATCTTGAGCCACTGCATAGCGCTATACGAAGAGAGGCTATGAGAGCACTCTATAGGCTCAGAACTTTGGGCCTGTGGAGTGTAAACAGGCCTTTATCAAGACACACGACATTCAAGGCTGAAGAAGAGCTTCTGCTGCTGGACATGACCAGCGACAGAATGATACCTAAATATGTTTTTAGGCGACTCTTTCAAGTACACATTCCAACAAGGGAGGAATGGGATAAGGGGCTGGCTCCCCCACAGGGAAACAGCATGATTTGGTACACAGATGGATCAAAGATGAAATCTGGTACAGGAGCAGGAATATACTGCAATAAAACTGAGATCTCAATTGGCATGGGCAAGCTGGCTACTGTGTTTCAAGCTGAAACATACGCCATCCTTGTCTGTGCACAGGAGAATCTAGACAAAGGTCGCAAAGGCCTTAACATCTACATTCTCAGCGACAGCCAAGCGACTCTCAAAGCGCTTCTGTCACACAAGGTGGAATCCAAACTAGTAATGAACACAATTGAAGCATTAAACAAACACTGAAAAAATATTATTTTAGCAGAGTACCTTTTTGGCTCGGTTACAATCACATCGGTAAATTTTAACTAAGACTTAACTAAAAATATCTAAGTGAACTTGGTATAAAGCAGACCTGTGTGTATTGCTAAATATTCTTGTCTAATAACAAATAAAACATTAATTATTAACAAATACCTTAATTGGTAAATTTTAACACTTTCAAACATGATCCAAAACTATTAAGTGATTTTGTCAACACTTAATAAGTATGCTGTTGTTTTTAAACAAGTTATTTCAATTGGTTGATTTTTACAAACATTTTTATTTAATAATAGATGAGTAGAACTTATTTGATTCCAACCTAATTGTTTATTGATTTTAATCGAGTAATTTTTGGTTGATTTTAAGACATCAACTGATCTATTGATATATAAGATGAATTCATTAATTCGAGTCACGTTACTTATTTCCTTTTAAATGAGTAAATATAATCGGTTAGTTAAAGCAAACTACATTATTGCTAAACTATGTAACAACCGAGTTACCTAATTGGGAATAACCTTTAGAGAAATCAAAAAGAGGAATAACCGCTCTGCTCAGCTAAGACAACAAACAACCACGGTAAATCGATCTCGCACCCACTCATAGCCAGAAACTCACTCGCGCTAGTCACTAGTGTTTTGTGAAAGAAGATCTGTAAACATCAACATATCTGAGTCATCGCTGCATTACACGAAATTGGAACATCGTGCCGTCATAAAATTCATCGTAAAAAAAGGGGAAAACGGCAAAGGAGATTTTTGAAGAAAAGTCTGCAGTTAATCCAGAATCTGGACCATCGTCCTGCCACAGTCAAACGTTGGACAAGTTGAAAGAAACACCCCCGCACCGCACCGCCGTCACAGACGAAAACATCGCCAAAGTGAAAAAAATTGTACTGGAGGACCGTTGAATAAAAATGTGGCAGATAGCAGAAGAGTTGGGCATTAGTAATCCTTTGCACATGAATAAATTTAGAGCACGTTGGGTTCCAAAAATGCTCACGCCGCTCGATAAACAGCGTCGAGGACTTCGAAACTCACGGCTACTATTTTTTGGGATTCGGAAGGAATTTTCCTCATTGTCTATTTACCAAAAAAAAACTACAATGAACGCCGCGTATTATGCAGCACTTATAAAAAAAGTACGCAATCTTATTGTGGAAAAAAGAAGAGGGAAAATTAGCAAAGAAATTCTGTGTTTGCAAGACAATGCGCCAGTCCATACGGCGCGAATTGCGAGGCAAGCCCTTCGAGAAACTGGCTTTGATGAAGTGAATCACCCATCCTACAGTCCAGGCCTAACTCCCAGCGACTTTTTTCTCTTGAAAAATTTTAAAAAAGACCTTCAGGGAAGAAAATTTGGGGATGATGAAGAAATTAAAGCTGTCGTGAACAAGCATTTTGACTTCAATGATTTAACTTATTTTTTTAGTGGGATACAAGCAAATTGGCTGAGAAAACCGAGTAGCTTTTCAGCAGTTACCGAGTGAACTGGTTGTAGCAATCCAATAAATTGTTTGAGAAAACCGAGTAACTTTGCAGCAGTTACCTAGTGAACCGTTAGTAGTAACTCAATAAATTGGCTGAGAAAACCGAGTAACTATGCAGCCGTTACCGAGTGAACCGGTTGTAGCAACCCAATAAATTGTTTGAGAAAACCGAGTAACTTTGCAGCTGTTACCGAGTGAACCGGTTGTAGTAGCCTAATAAGTTGTTTGAGAAAACCGAGTAACTTTGCAGCAGTTACCGAGTTAACCGGTTGTAGTAACCATTGATTTACTACCAAAAATCAATGGTAGTAACCTAGTAAAATTGGCTAAATGCAGTCGATTTTACTTTGTTGTTACTAATGAATGCTACTATATTATCAATAAAGAAGTGTTATTAACAAATTGTAACGGTTAATACTTATCAAGTAATGATAACAAAGTTGACATATTTGATTTTAGCTACAAACTTTGCAGGCGTTATATTGACAAACATGCTGGGTTATTTTCAACAGTATTTTATTTATTTTTAACCCTTACGTTTTTTCCGTGAACTAGGTAAAGACAACACCATACGTCTAGTCTGGATTCCAGGCCATAAGGGTTTCGATGGTAACGAAAAGGCTGACTGTCTGGCAAGAAAGGGATCGGAAACACAATTTGTGGGGCCGGAACCGTTTGTCGGAATTACCGCAAAAACAGTTAGTACAGGCCTCAATCACAAGACAATCACAGAGCTCAATCACAAAGGAGGCACCAGGAAGAATGGGCCAAACAGAATGGAATGAAACACGCCAAGCTCTTTATGGGCATGGACAACTGGCTCAAATTTACATTGAGCTCTAGCAGATCCCAGACCCGCCTAATGTGCTCGGTGCTCTCACCGGACATTTTGGTACTAGGATCATGCTAACCAGGATGGCACTAGCCAGGTCCAAAATCTGTAGGGCCTGCAAGGATAAAGAGGAAAGCATGGAACATTTGCTGTGCCATTGCGATGCTCTTGCCTGCAGGAGGCTAATGTTGACGGGAATTGGTTATCCAAAACCGGAAGATTACAGGGCCATGCCACCAAAGGACATCATCAAGGTCATGGGCACGGTGAACTGGACCGAAGGTGGTGATGGCTTTAGGGACTAACACCTGGGGATGCACAATAGACCCAGAGTGGGTCGAAGTGCAAAGGCTCACTACTTGGGCCACCCCAATTCTAAGATAAGATAAGATAATTCAAGACGGAATACGATTAATTTTAATTTTGGTGGAAATGGCACTTATGAAACCCATTGATTTAAAATAAAAAACCATTAGATGTTCCTCTTATTTGCATTACAGCTCACTCATTTTACGTGCAAAAGACTTAACAGTGCTCATTTTAAAGCTTATTTCAAGCACTACAAAACCCTATTTCATTAGAATGCATAAAATGTATCTGCTCGCCGCTAGATGGCATAGAATAGAATAGGTACATCGATTAAATTTCAGACAAAATAAAAAACGGCTTTGATCTTTAATATCTAGCTTAATATTGCACTAAGAACACTTTAAAAAACCGATTTGTTTAGTTTTTTACCTGCTACAATTTCGTTCATCATAAAATTTTCGTTAAAATGCATATTTTTGGAGATATTTTGGAGAATTTTCAATTGCCAATAACTTGAAAAGTATCGGGTTTTTTGAAAAACTTTATAGAACATTGTTCTTAAAATTTAGGCCTTAAAATTAGGCCTATCGATGTCCGAGTTGATTTTGAAAATAATAATTACACCACCGAGAAGGGGTGGCAACCACCCCCAGGGTGGGTGCGGAGTTCAGATCATTTTCACTTTTGAAGTTATGGGTAAGATGAGCCTAATTCCAAAATTTCATGCAAATCGGTTCACATTAAAAAAATTCTGAGCAATAACGCTTCAATGACTGCACTAATAGTACAATTTACACGTACCACGTTTTGCCGTCAATATCGACCACGTGAATGATTCCGACCGCATCGCCGGCCACATCGCAGACACAACGTTGCGTCGACGCAACGACAGTGCGCGCACGCCTTTTTTTTAGGAGGGGAAATCCTTCTTACGGATTCGACAAGGGGCCGACTGACGAGGCCACCCCAAGGATATGCCGGACTCGGGTAAAAACTCCATACCTGGCTAAAACCCCTTCAGATACTTCTACCTCCGTAGGGACACAATCGGGATCGGTGTTAGCCATTCCCCGATTGCGCCCCCTGGAGGGTTGCCTGGCGCAAGCGCCAGGACTTACCTCTACGGGGGGGTCGACAAGTATGCTAGAATTCGACCCCGCAGACGGCCAAGCTAGGGGTGAAAAGTGTCTCCCGACCGGTTGTCAGCCGGCCGGGCCATTTCAATCCAACGCTCGCCGCAGCCTCCCACGCCGCCGCGCTGGTCACGTGCGACGCTGGCCAGCGCGAGGGCTAATGCATCGCGCTGGGGTCGCCAGGCCGGGCACTCCAAAAGGGTGTGTCCGGCCGTGTCGTCGGGAGCGCCACAATGGTGACACTGCGGCGTCTGCTCCCTCCGTGCGACATGATGCAGATAATGGCCGAAGCACCCGTGCCCGTCATCATCTGCACCATCCGGTAGGTGAGGCTGCCTCGCCGGCGCCCAACCCATTCCTCCAAGAGTGCGCGCACACCTGCGCTCTCCTCCCTCCTCAGTCATAACCACATCGCAACTACACTAGCGACAAGGCAACCACATCGACATTTTGTTGGCACCACAACGCAACTGCAAAAAGCTGCAGCGACACTAATTCACACGTAACCACTGTTTGACCACATTTTGTTGCTGCGATGTGATGTGATGTGGTACGTGTGTATTAGCCCTAAGGTGCCTACTATTACTAAGAACCAGACAAATGGTTTAATTTCAATACCCTTGAAAAAGGAAACCCTTTGATTGGGTAACCATTGTCGTTTGGAAACCCAAAAAATAAAGCGCCTAATCGTCATGACTTACAGTGCCAAAACGTGGACACTCACAGTGGGGCTAGTCCACAAATTCAAAATCGTTCAACGAGCTATGGGGCGAGCTATGTTAGGAGTTTCTTTAAGGGATAAAATCCGAAACGAGGTTATCCGGATAAGAACTGGAGTCACCGACATAGCTCGCAGAATAAGCAAACTGAAGTGGCAGTGGGCTGGCCACGTCTGTCGAACGACCAATGGCCGTTGGAGCAGACGTGTCCTAGAGTGAAGGAGATCACGAATCGGCAAACGTAGTGTAGGACGTCCTGCAGTCAGGTAGACCGATGACCTAAAGAAGGCAGCGGGGATGGACTGGATGCGGAAGGCGGAGGACAGAGTGTTGTGGCGCAGATTGGAAGAGGTCTATGTCCAGCAGTGGACTGCGATAGGCTGATTGATTTGATGATTTTGAATCGATGGGGTAAGCGCTTATCGCGGCCTGAAAGAGAAACCCTTTTTTGGTTTCGCTTTACACTTTTAGAAGGATTTATAATTTTACGATCATGTAGATTGTATGTTTCGTTATCATTAAATCAAATAATAATATATTTGCTTCGGGTCAGCCTAGCTGTTCAACATAAATATACATTATGTCGAAGGAGTATGTCAACGTACGTACGTCTCCCAAGTGTGTACACTAGGTCCAGAGCTTACGTCTTATGGGAACGAAAACAATTTTTTTATAGGCAACAAGCAATGGGTGCTAAGCAGAGCAAGCGCTCGGTGGATATAAGCGGAAAGGAGGCAGAAGGTGCAAGCGAGGTGGCGGCAGCGGGCGCCGGTGGCGAGGGCCGCGTGGAACCGCTTGCTGACGCCGACGCGCTCAAACCTCAACTGAACGGCGATGCGCACGTCCACGAGTCTACGGTATGTCGCCGGTTTTCGCAACCATCGGTATTGTTAGTTTTTTTATACAGCCTTGGTCTTGGTGGTCGGTGATAAACAATCATATTTTTCCACCAAAAGTTAAGCGATTACCGTATCGCACTCTTTAAGGCACCTCGAAAATAATGTCGTCGTAGAATTGACTTTCTCTTTACTTGATATTTTATTTCAAAAGTGTAAGAAGAGCTATGAATTTAGAAGGGAATATAGTTTTTTGGCATTTACAGATCAAATTGCAGCGACACACTCAAACTGCCGTTGCGATAGTCGTTTGTGTTTGCGACTGCATTGCTGCAGCTAGCGAGTGAGTTAGGCGGTAGGGCCCAACTCACTCGCTAGCTGCATCGTATTAGCTCTCGTTTATGGCGTTATCTTGTGATTTCGTACCGCGAAATCGTTATCGAAATTGTGAATTCGTTATCATATTAGAACCATAGCGAGTGCATCGCTATGAGTGAGGCGGTAGGGCTGCAGGGCCCTGAACTTTCATTTGTTACCAATTAAAGATATAGAAAAAGGAGGGCAGGTAAATTAGAATCGATGCTGATAAAGGTATTCTATGCCTCAGTTTGTAGTTTTACAGTGTGTCCTGACTACAAGTAATATACCTACCCAGCTATTAGTCATTGGACTGAACTGTAATGTAATACCGAACATATGTAATACCAGACTACAATTTTACAAAAATATTTTCTGTGTCAGTTTTGAATAGCATCTCTAAAGCTAAACGGCTATTGTTACACTTAAATAAGTAGCCATTTGTAATGACCGCTCAGTTAGCAGACATGCATCCCACGGCTTCCTGAAGTTCCTGTCTAGATAACATTCCAAGCAATCGCGCCAAGTCACTTTTCTAGCTTAGAATCTATATTGGACGGATGTAACTTATCAGACGATATTGTTCTTTACTTTATTATTATTGACTCTAAATTAATAATGAAAATGAGAATAAAACAAATATCAGTTGTTTTCATATTCATAGATTGTAGTAAGTATATGTAATTATTTAATATCCTAAATTTCAGTTTTTTAAAATAACTGAATCAAAATCATATACACAGGTAAAAAATATAAAAGGTATAAATTAAAAGCTTTAAACATTATTAAACATTCGTGTTGTTTTTGGAACTGTCTTATGTCTTCCATGTAATCCCGTCTGCTGTGCTATAGTTCTTTTAATCTATTAAGCCACTTACTAAGTTTCCTCCTTGCGTAATAATAAACATACTTATTAAGAATCAATAAAACTTAACCGCAAAATTAAGCAGTGCACTAACTTTACAGGAAAAGGAAAAGCAGCTTGATAGTGGTACGCCGGAAAACGAAAAGGACGCTACCACCGAAAAGGAGGCAAAGGTCGAGGAAAACATTGATAACGAGAAAGATTCTACTCAAATCGCGAACGGAGAGAACACAGAAGTGAAGGAAAACGGAGAGACCACTCCGACGGCGGAAGAGACGAAAAAGCCCAAAAAGGAAAAGGTATTATTTTAACTTTACATCACACAGTGAAAAACTAAAAAAACAACTAACCGCTAATCTCGTGCTGCAAAATCCTCATTATTTCAAGTTGATTTTCAGTGATATTACTTATAATTACCTTGTGTAAACTTATTTTTAATTTGTGGACTCATTTACTACAATGTTGCCTTCATAACTAATTGACATAAAAACCAAGAATAACCGATACTTGTAAAATAATCAGTGCATGTGTGTGGCCTATTTGAAGTGTATTAACACTCGGCATGTGGCGGACAGGTCAAGAAGAAATGGTCGCTCAGGTCGATCAGCTTCAGCAGGAAGGACAAACCTAAGCAGGAAAAGAAACAAAAAGATGAGGAAGCCAAGACGAATGGCGAACCAGAGAAGGTTCCTGAGGAGGTATGTAGTGTTTTTATCGCTTATTTATAATTTTTCCGACTATGAAATGTGGTTAGTATTTTTGTGTAGCGTGTCTATTACTAGGACTCTGGCATAACGACTCGCATCATTAAGACATGTGTGCGCCCATATGACGTCGTAATAATAATCTTATATTTGGGTGACTACTCAACGGGGAGCCTGTCAACAAATATATATCAATAATTATTATGTCTGTCTTGTATTAATTAAATGTGCAATTGGGATGATGACTGAATTTTAATTTTTTCGTCTCGTCATTAAATATTAAAATACCGTGGAAAAAGATGCAGTCCTGTGAAATTAGAATTAAAATCGGCTTAGAAGAATACATTAGATACAAGCATTTTAAGTTGTTAATTTGAAGGCGATTAGACAGAGAGATCCGACATCAACCGTGATGTCATGGTTGAGTACGGCCATAAAACTCCTTGTAAATTGCCGTTTTACTAGAAAGAGATGGAGAAAAATCTTTAATACCTTATATCTTGGTTGTTTTTATAGTTATTCGAAAATCGATTTTTTTCTTTGTTTATTATATGAATGAGCTTCCATTAAAGCAAAAAAAAATTTTTGTCATCTAGCCTATTGTTTGGAATTTATTCCCGCGTTGAAACCAGCAAAAACCTCTTATAAGATTTGTTTATCTGCGGTTTTAAGTCAGTCAGTGATGATTATTTTTAGTCTCAAACTCGAAAGGTTTCTTTTTTCATGGTTGATATATTAAAATACTTTGCACATAATGAAATGCAGTTTCCAAAGGCACTTACTGGTAGTGTGACACGCTTGTGCCACGGGTAAGCTACGAAAGAAATTTTTATGTTGTAAAAATATTTTCTAAAAGTTTCAATCATCGATGACTGACAACTATTTTAAAGTGATGACTATCCAATATAAAAATATTGACCTAAAGACACAGTCATTTACGGTTTATGATGTGCCGTATATGATGAATCTGTTAGTTAAGTATAGAGAACGTGGCCTACTTGGCGTGTCTTGGCATTGTGTCTGAATAATAACTGACAGTCTGTACCGGTTAGTTGTATTACTGTGTTGTATTTAAATGTATGCGAGTACATACAATTATGTATTTTGGTTCATAACCCAGTCATTGGCCTTGGTCGTGCGAAAATCTCGAGCGATGTGAAATCACGCGCTCGCGCACACATGCTGTCGAAACTAGTACTCACTAAACGCTGCTGGAGCGTTCGGCAAGTACCGTTGATCTAACAACTTGACACGAGTAGTCGTAGTCCTGTAGATTATACAAGCATTATTATTCCTTAAACCTATGAATGCACTCATATTTAATACGAAACGAATTAATATCATATCTCATAGTAGTATCTCGTCGAGCTCTTTGTCTGACTAGCTAGCCGCGACCTTGCTAGTAGAAACTACGATTTCTATGACAAGTAACCTATTGCGCGCTAGTGCATTGCACCCAAACCGAGTGGCGCGGACGCGACGAACAATGCGTATTATAATTCAAAGTGGTGCTATATCCGCGCCGGCTAAACGTGACCCGTAATTGTCGGAGCCGATATCGCGACACTCCATTGACGAACTGCCGCGTGATGCCATTGACGATATTCTATTAGATGCTACATGAAATGTGTTAAATAAATCACTTGATACATCAGAGCGAAAAAACAATATCGAAAGCACCCTATGACCAACAAAGATTTGACTTACGTCATAATAATGTGCATATGTTATTTTACACAAATATACAGAATGGCACATTTAGTTCGGTCAGTATGGGCAAGTCTGTAACTATAAGACGTAAAAAATCTGTTCTTAGGAACCAAGTCATCGATTTTAGTGACAAGAAAAACTGCATACATAAATTTAAAAAAAAACTTGTACTCAGTTCGGGAATCAAACCTAGTTGTATTGAAAAATTAAAACTTACATTATTTCTATTGGGATATCGATTGTGATCATAAACAGTAAATGTTACTATGAAGTCTATGAAACATGCTATCTAAAATAAATAACAAAATTTAAAATTAAATGAATAAATTTTATTTCACATCAAATAACTCAAATAAATTAATTAAAATTTTAATGCAAATTTACCACCTAAAGATATATAAAACGCAATACTAAACGTATTCGTTACCTAAATAAGTCGAATATTGCATTGAAAAAAATGGTCGACATATCGAACATTAACTAAATTAAATTAAAGGATATGAAATACAACGTATTTTATTAATTTAAGATATCATGTGTCATAGTAATATTTACAACTTATGACCTACCTATACAATCGATATCCCAATAGAAATAATGTAAGTTTTATTTTTCAATATGACTGGGTTCAAGAGTTGTTTTTCATAACTTCCTCCACTGGTTATACATATATGTAATACCTTTCAAAGCGATCAAGAAGAAGCTATACAGTGTGTAAGAAAAACCCTATGAACCCTTGCATGTTCAGAATCTATATACGATAGTTTTTATGATATTCAATAAAAAAAATCTATATAAAAAATTAAATCATTAATGTTTTTAAAGTAACACCGATTGCTCACTTCTTTGTGCGCCGGCGGCGCCCTCTCATCTATATACCGATTGATTACCTACTTGTTACAGTCCATCAAATCTAAGAAGTACCATTTGGCAGTTATTCAATGGCAGCCTTGTAATGGCGATCACACTATATTATTAATTTTTCGTATGATAAAATCGCATTTGTTTTAATTGCCACTTATTATATTAATTATTAAAATGAAAATGAAGACTATTTTAAAGATTATCTTTATCAAAAAACTTTTCTAAATTAAATAAATAATTTAATTCGACGAAATATTGACGTCATCATAAGGTCAACGTCGAAAGCCAATTTTCTTTTTTTATAGTAGGGATGTAACCTATGCACTTGAACCAACCATTTGAATTATTCATTTCATTTCTCGGTGAATATTTGAATAACATAATTCCATTTCAAATAATTTTCACAATAAAAATACGAACTCCCAAAAAACAACAAATCTTCAAATAATGACTTATACAAGGTTATTTTTTAATGACCAAAAAAATTATGTGCTTGTTCAGACAAGCAAACTGAACAACTTTCATTATGGGACAAACTTTGAAATCGCAAAAAAAATCAGCTGTTCTATACATCTAGGTTCAGTGAATGTTGAACATTTGTATGGAACAGCTGAAATTTCAAATTAATACCCAATTAATCAACAGAAATACTTAATACTAAATTTTGAATTAAGTTCCTGAACAAACCTTATAACTAACATACTTACCTACTAAAATAAAACACTAACAGCCGGTTGCACCAAAAATTCATTTTACGAATTCGTAAAAAGTAACGTATAAAGTAAACGTATACCGTAAAAAGATGTTGCACCACGCTTTTACGATACGTTTTACGGTTACATAGACGGATACTTTTTACGGAGCTTACGTACTGCTCTCAACGTAAAAGTATACATTTTGACAGTTCGCTCGTATTTTTTTATTCATGTTTAAGGTTAGAAAACGCGTTTAAAATACAATTTCACTACACAATTCACTATCCGACAGTGATATTGAAAAATTATCCATATATTGGATAGTTGCCGTCGTCGAAGAACAAACATTAGAGTAGGTCAAATGCTTATTGAAGGCAGCGATTTTTACACACAGATATACACGGTGTTTCATAATAACCAATAAATTATCAATGCGTTATCTAAAACTAATGATTAAATTGTATTTACCCGTAATGTCATTCAACCCATAATTTGAAGCATGCTGTGCTTACATCAAGATGGATCAATCTGATTAATGTTCAGTATGATATGCAAATGTTTACAAGTGTACCAATTGATTGTTTCCAGTTTTGTAAGCCTAATTAAAAAAAAAACAAAATTTTCATGTAAATCATAGACATGATGATGATACTATGATATACATGAAAATTTTGGATTGAATGACGTTACGTGTAAACACATTTTAATAATTAGTTTTAGAGAACGCATTGATTTATTTATAGGTTATTATTATGAAACACTGTGAATATGATGCATTATTAAAATTACTCCAGCATAAAAATATAAATCACCACACAACAAAGCTTTTTCTTCTTATTTTAGTAGCTTTGTCGTTTTTACGAATTCAGCCAATGTCATGGATTTAGTATTGTTTAATTGTTAAGTCCATGGCCAATGTAAACAAAAACACTATCAATGTCACGTTTTAACAAATAAATAACATGTCTTACTACATGTAAAAAAAAACTTTCATGGTACCTAGTCAAAATCTACTAAGCTAAAATGGTAGAATCAACGCTACATACGTGTGTAGCAAGGAATTTTACGGTTTCTTTTACTCGTATTTTTTTTGGTGCAACATAAATTTACGGATTCGTAATAGTGACAGATTGGTATATTAAGTATAACTGAATTTGTAAAAAAATAGCAATTTTGGTGCAACCGGCTGTAAGCGTCCACAGTATAATCACTCATCACTCATTATGTGTTTTTCTGTGTTCTGTCTAGTCCTTTAGTGAGAATATTGGCTAAATTTTCATTAGAGGACAGTAAAATATTTCAATGAAATTTTGTTCAATTTTCTCTTTAATAAAATGAAATTTCACATCAATTTGTTTGCTACGACGATTTAGGATTCTATTTTTAATTAAAACTATTGCAGACTGTTTATCGACATATAATCCTGTCTTTGGAGCTCTACCATTAATCTCACTAAACAAACTGTACATATAATAAATCTTTGATACATTCGGCAGCCGAGATATATTCTGCCTCTGTACTTGATAAGGCCGTTACAGATTGCTTCCGTGAAGACCAATGGATTGGTCCCCCACCGTACAGAATTACAAAACCAGTCGTGCTTTTTCTAGTATCAGGATCACCCTCAAAGTCTGCATCACAGTACGCTCTTCAATATTTTGTCGGCAAATTCCCAGCGCTCCAAAATTTCGGTACCAGCGACTCCACGCCAACTATTGATATTCCATGCAAGTGTTCCCAGCGGCTCCACGAAAATTATAAAGAATTACAGTGGTCAGCAGATTATGGTTGACATAAATTTTTGCCATTAATTTAATGTTTTCGAAGCTAAAAATTAGTTTTTTTCTATGTCCGTTACACAGACTGCGTTTTAATCCATAAACCGAACATATATTTTTTAACAATATTTTTTTATCCGTCCTTATTTATTTAATATTTTGTTTGCACAGTGCTTATAACAGTTATATACAAATAATTCTATTGTGATTTTAAAACATGTTCAGTATACCCGGATCTCCTGTGATTATTACATTTTAGTCATAAGATTTATTAACCGATATAAAAAAATATCTGCAGCCTACTGTACTTAAAAACTCGAGGAGCCGTTGAAACTAATTTTCAATTTCCGTGGACCCGCCTGGGAATAGTTGTATGGGCGGCATTTTTTTGAGATCAAAGGATTTGTGGAGCGCTGGGAATTTGCCACTTTCTCATTACTACGAGAATATTGTATACTAGAAGATATTGAACTTTCTAGATACCGGATTTTTTAAAAATATTATTGAAATCACTCATATTAGGACGTTACTGATGTCTACTACAGTACCCAACGTGAAAAGAAACATCTAACCTTGTTTTGTTTACTAAAAACAATAGTGAACCAATCAACTGTCTATAACGATGGACATTACTATTCCCTTTCCCCTCTTGATGTATATCAATCAAAATATCTGGATAAGCACATTCTTTCAGATTATTATATTTTAAACTTTCTAACATTTGTACAATAATTATCATCATCATCACAGCTCATACACGTCCCCACCGAGGGGCTCGAGCCTACCCTATGTTAGGGTGATTAGGCCTTAGTCAACCACGCTGACCCAGTGCGGATTGGTCGATTTCACATACACCATTGAATCGCAGATGTATGCAAGTTGCCTCACGATGTTTTCCTTCAATAATTATGCTTTTGATAAATTTTTATGTAATGAAAATTAACTTTGAAATTAAATCATGAAAAGGAAAATTAAATTACTTTTATCGGCAAAAGATTTAAATTCAATTTTTGAAATAGATGGCGCAAATGACAAAAAATTTACAACGAAGGATGCTAATGCTAAATATATTATCATATGTTAGGTTTTTGGTCATATGCGTCGAACCCGTTCTGTTAGTGCCAAATATATAATCCATATTATTAACAGCTGTGAAACAGCAAAAGAAAATGATCGCATATTTTTGGGAAATGAGGATACGCAGATCTGTCAATTATTTGAAGATTTTTATAATTCTAAATTTACAAATACAGATATAATGCAGGATGTTAATAAATTGGAAACAATTGTTATAAAAATTAGATCTCTTGGCTTCGATATTAAAGATAATCAACTGATGAGTAAATTCTTATGTAGTCTACCAGAAAATTATTCAAATCTGAGAACAGCATGGGAGTCAACAAGCAGAGAGGTCAAAGTCAAACGATTTCAAATTTAATGAACCGCATACTATTAGAAAATAAAAATTAAATCAAAAATTGTTGTACCAAAAACTAATGAACCTGTCAAAATGACAGCTGAGCAAAATGTATTTTTGACAGTTAAAAATGTTTTAATTGTGGAAAGAATGGACATATAGCGAAATTTTGCAAAAACAATTTGTTTGCTGCGGTAAGATTTATTTCCCAAAATGGCTTTAATGCATATTGAATGCTGTTTGACTGACTACTTGCTTAGTCCTTCGTTTCCCAAACTTAGTTACGAAAATAAAAAGCATGTTATCAAATTAGGCCGTGCTCTTCCAAATATGACAATTTATTGTAAAAGGCGAGATGAATTTTTTAAACATTTTCATTCATCTTTACACGGTAAAAAAATATACGTGGATGACAGGCAGTTGCAAACTGATTAAAATGTTTTGTTTCCATGATTTACTTATTTATTTATTTTTTATGTACAGAAGAGGTACAAAGGCGGACTTAATGTCTTCATGATAATTGTTTTCTGATTCAAACTCAGTGAAGAAACACTGTTTAATCATATTATAAGTGCTTTTTTGTATGATGAAAGTGGGCCTTTTCATCTGAAATTCGGATATTGTAGTAATTTATTTATCTGGATCCCATCCCAGTTCTTCAATTTGTCAGAACTTTCAAACGGTACTTCTTAGATTTGATGGACTGTAATACTGATGATGGAAACTTTTCTCAAATGTTTCAATTTTAAAAACACTAATATAGTCGACATTTTTTGGTCAATAATTGTTTTTTTTTATTGTAGCTTCTTTTTTGGTTAGCTTATAAACATGTACTTACGCTCCTTTAAGGGTTCACTGGGTTTTTGTTACACATGAGCTTATTTTTTCTATAATAATACTTTGTTTAAAAGTATACTTAATAGTTGCTATTATCGATTTCAAATGCTATCAACTTTTATAATTTTTACTTCACCTATGCATTCTTCGCGTAAAAACACGTCAATTTATCTATTTCTTTCGCTTTTTAATTTGTTGTGTTTTGGGTTTCTTTATAATAGGGTATTTCACACCATGTAAGGAGAAATATAAATATGCATGTTTATGATAGATTTCCTAAAAATTAAGCCAGAAACGCCGATTATTTTTATGAATAAATATTCATAAAAATACAATATAAATTAAATTATTCAATTTTAAATAACTACTTATCTTATTTTTTAATCTGTTCTTCAAATGTCAAAAACGCCATTCGGCATATTGGGTTCCGACGTGACGTCACTTGGATAGTAAACAAACTCGATAATGATTTTGTCGTGCTCTGTGTTATTTGAAATTTCCTAAGTTGTTAACACGTTTAAGGGACTTTTAAACTTTATTTTATTAGAATTACGTAATGGAGGACGGTAAGACAATATATATCATAGGTACATAACATAGCTATAAATACATTACAAAATATGCCATTTGTTTTGTAATAGTAACATAAAGTTTTCTTTTAATTATTCTATAGTTAGATTTTCATTTATAAGGGATACTTACACCAAAGTAGTCTTCGCAGAAATATAGTCTTGTCTTTGTGGACAATGATTTTGGATCTCTTCTGGCTAGTTTCAATCAAGTGTTTCTCATTTTGATATTATTTGGCATATGAACCCAAAATTTTTGTGGCGTTTTTAAAGTGATATTCTTGCATTCAGACACAAGACACAATAATATAGATTATAAATAAGCTATTATTTTTAAAAATCTTTTAACATGGTCTTCCATAGAGTCAATTAGAGTCATTCTCACAGAAAGTAATACCTATGTTGGTCGTACGGGTGCCTATTGTGTGACGTGAATCGAGATAGCAGTGCGGCTAGCGTTTCCGCGCGAAAATTCAAAATCATTAATAAAACTTTGTTTTTAAGTCATTTTTCGGTTTTATAAAATTAAAATAAAATTTATACAGGTTCATTACGACCTCAAGATTGATTTAAAATAGTTTCCCAAAAAGGGTGTAATACCCCTATTTCAAGATTTCTTGTTCCTTACTAGGCGGCTATCTTATACATACCTACTCTGATTGTATAATAATTATTTTTAATGTAGTATATAAAGATATAAATAAAATGTCCGGGATAAACTCCGAAACTACTTAAATTGTTAATAGGTTTCAACTATTTTTAACAATTTTTCAATATTTTAATAAGAAGTGCAAAGGTTTATTATTCTGAGATATACATTATGGCGTTTTCTTAAAGTGCGCGGTGTGAGTGATCCACTTCTTTGACCATATATCTTCTATTTCGGGATTAACACATTTTTAGAATCTCTGTGACGTTTTTAACTAAATCGTCTTCGATATTTGTCAAGATTAATGAGAGGATTACTCAATCCACATGCACATTTTTTTATGGTTACATTTATCGGCAACTAGAACGAGAGAGTATCGAAAATAAGTACGTCCGTTTTCACTTTGCTTTCGTATTTCCTGTGTGCCATAGACGGTAAAGTATGCGATTCGGTTATTTTATATGTACAACAGTCGATCTAATATCCATGTCACTTACGTTGACATCATTTAATAATATTTTGAGTATACATTTGGTTGCACTCTATTGGAGTGGTAGTGTTACCTTAAACAGATGAACAGACGTACTGACCGATATACGTTTTTTTTTTTGTGTAAGTATGTTACGCGATTAAGCCGTTAATTGTGGACCGATTTTCAAAATTCGTTTTGTATTTGATAGAGTATACTCCTGGGGTGGTCCCAAGGTCACCAAAGTCAGGGTCTGATGATGGGATCCCATAAAAATCGAGGAAAACCCTTAAATTTTTAGGTGTCCAATGTAATTTGTGTGTACGAGTATGTTACGCGATTACTCCGTCAATTGTGGACCGATTTTCAAAAAAAATTTTTTGTATTCCATAGTGTACTCCTGGGGTGGTCCCAAGGTCACGAAAGTCAGGATCTAATTATGGGATACCATGAAAATCGAGTGAAACCCTTTTTTATAGGTACGTCGAACGTATTTCATGTTTTTTCGGAAGTTATTCACGTATAACGTAATACTCTAATGAGTCTAATGAATACAAAAAGAATTTTGGAAATCGATTCCCAATTGGCGGCGTAATCGCATAACATACAGTAAAAAAAAAACGTGCATCGAATTGAGAACCTCCTCCTTTTTTGCAGTCGGTTAAAAAATAAAAACCGAGTTCAAAAAGACTAAAAGTTAAAAATAATATAAGAATAGGTACAGACAGCATCACACTTCTTATTGAAGTCGGTGCCAAATTTTAAGACTTTCTAGGAGATCACGTTTGGCACCGACTTCAATATAGAAGTGTGATGTTGTCCGTAGGTACCCTACCTATTCTTACATTATTTTTTAACTTTTCAGTGTTTTTGAAGTCGGTTTTTATTTATTGTAAAATATTTTGCCTATTGAAAGTACAGAACCGTAAATACATCGAAATGACACTGTGCGACCACTCAAGCGATATGCGACATAATTTATATGCACTTATAAACGGCCGTGAACTCGTGACATAAAAAATCTTCAAAAATCATAAAAAGAAACTCTCAGACAGAGAGTTTCGTTACATAAAAGGGGCACCCGCATTGGACAATAAGACATAAGACTTGGTGAAAAGTCAAGAAATTTTAATCACGTCAGTCACACTTAATATGCCCCACCGTGCTATTGAAGACACAGAGTTTATGTCACTGAAATCGTGAGATGATGCGTGGCTCAAGTCCAGTCTTGACAGCTCGTGTTCCGGCCGCTGGTGGTCTCAACATCTAGATAGACTACGGAGGCGGCTGAATTATTATTAAATTACACCACCTTCTGAAATGAATGGGGAAAACATACGCGAGGAGAAATATTTGTGCACAGCTTAAGCACAACGAAAAGATAATGTCGCGTTGTACAGACAGAGTCAATAACTGGAACATTATATAAACTACTAATCTTGTGCCAAGCTGGAATAGGCGCGGTCAGGTTTTGCGAAGTAGCCACGTGGGCGGCGGGCCCTGTGCTTCCAGCGGGCATACGTGGGATGTGGACAAACCACTTCCTCTCTCCACCACCCTGTCCTGCGGCCTTGCACTAAACCCGATGACAATTACCTGAGGGCCGTCGCTATTCCAAAGGCAATACAAAGGATTGCTTATAAACCCAATAAAGAAAAACAGCCTTTAGTTACATATACATGAAAAAGTGGATTCCAATTCTACTACACATTATTATCCTTTTTGATCACAATGCCTATGCCGCAAAACAACTTTGAAGGATTACTCCTAAACAGCTATATGACTATGAAGCAAAATAACTAACATGTAACGGCCATAAAGCAAAATGCCTCAAATTAAAACAATATAACATTACTTTACCTCTAATGCAAAAGGACTTTAGTAGTAAAATTTCTAAACATTAGAATGACTATGAACTTAATAAGGCTCAAATGCAAAACATCTCTGTTGTAAAATGCCTGGATATGAAGATGCCTAGGGATGCAAAATACCTCATATGCAAAACAACTCAGTAGTTTTATGACCTGAACACCAAAATGCTCCAAATTACAGGAAATCAAACAAAAACGAGGTACAAATACAAGCATAGTTATTGGTCCGTCGCGAATTGTTTAGTATTAGGTCATTACCTATGAAATTGGTATTTTGTAAAACAGGTCATCTAGGGCCGGTACAGAAGGACAGAGTTTGAACTGCAACTTAACTGCAAAATGGCATAGAGTTTTCTATCTCACTTCCTTTCACATTTATATTAGTTGGATATTATTAATTTGAGGCAGTTTGATTTATAGCCGTTTTTGATAGCGATTGTCATATGCTTCTTAGTCGTATGGCATGTTATGTATTATCCTTTAAAGTCATTTTAATTTTTGAGACGTTATGCTGCCTAGACAAGAAAGAATGCAGACGTATTGCAAATTAGGCAAACCGCTTTAGAGATATTTATTTGAGGCATTTTGCTTTGTAGGCGTTTTAAATGTTAGTAATTTTGGCACTTAGTCTTATAGCTGTTTAGGAGTAATCCTTCAAAGTAGTTTTGCGGCGTAGGCATTGTGATCAAAAAGGATTATTATCAATGTAGTTTTTTCGTTTACTTATTTGGATGTTTGAAATGAATAACGCAAACAGAAAAAGAATAATAAATTACTCTTAAGGCGGTAGTATGATCGTTTCAGGGAATCGGCTTGCCATTACAAACACTACCCAGTAAATATACTAACAATGCACAGGAGACTATGTTTTGTTTACGCAAACGGATCAAAACTTGTGCTCGGGTGACGCGAAGAATGTCTCCGTGTCCGCAGGGTCTGACGTAATTTTGAGCTGTTTTTTAAAGCATAACTGTAATGGCTGTAATGGAGTTTCTATTATAGTGCATCAAACAACTCAATAAAGGTATTGAAACAAATTTCCTAGCTCTTAATTTATGCCATTACTATTACTATAATTCACATTCGCACCTAAAATATAAAAAAAAAATGTTATTTTCATTCAGAGCACGTGCCATTTTTGTCTTGAAATATTATTTTGCCGAACTTTAAACATTAGTTACCCTTTAATAATAATAAATACATTTTATATGAATTTCATTGTATGCACGATTTCTAATTATTTAATTTGAATTTGAAAAGTTAAAACACGAATAAAGGCCCCAAAAAAACTTATAATGACTACTGTAATAATAAGTGATCGACAGACTGTGGGCGACTACCGAAATAAAATACGGCGACTTTAAAATATAAATTTGAGTACCTAGTTATTTAAAACAACCAGCCCCCCTAGCACGTCCATCAAAACACGATATGATAAAGCGGTTTATCGCGGTGAACTGTCAAAAGACAATAGGGTTTCGTCGTAATTTGACAGTTCACCGCGATAAATCGCTTTATCATATCTTGTTTTGGTGGACGTGCTACGGGGGCTGGATCATAATTGTTCAGTAAAAGGTAAACAATTAATTTCCATCAGTTTGATAGAGTTTTATTTAGTAGACGAAATATATTCATTCATCATTCACCAATATTCATTTAATTGCAAGTGTGAAATGCGATTCACGAATTGAGGGCTAGAGACTATCATAAGGTCAATAAGGGAAGGCTTACAATTTGGAAAATAGTGTGTTGGAGTTGACAAAGAAAGTACCCGGAGATTACAAGCAGTTACAAGACCTAACAACCTGTTTGATCGTGAGTCTTTTCTCAGTAAACATGTATTTAGATCACCCATAAGTATAACATGATCAAAACGAGGTGAGAATTCCTCTAGAATGTTTTCCAAAGTACTAAAGTAATCAACTTTGTCATTTGGTCTATACAAAGCACTAAAAAGAATGTTTTTGTGGCAATACAATTTCAAGAAAAATCCATTCAAGGGAGCCACAGCTATTAGTTGGAGAGCATTTTACCTCGCTGGCAAGGATGTGACACCGGACATACATGCCCACATCACCACCGCCCACGCCAACGCGGTCATTTCGGAAAAGCCTGTAACCAGAAAGTGAACATGATGTTGGGGGCAAGGAGGGCTTAAGCCAAGTTTCAGGTACAAGAATACTATCGACCACGCCAGCGGTGAAGGACGACAATAGATCATTGAAATTACCTAAGATGCTCTGAGCATTAATGTGCACTACTGAGAGGAATTTGTTGATTTTTTTTAACGCTGAGAGTTGATCATCAAGAAGCACTCCATCAGAGTTCGAGGAATCACCGCTGCAAGCACTTTTATAATCGTCAGATGAACAAGATAAATAATCGTCTTCAAACACGTATAAAATATATAAATGAACAAAAACTGTAAAATATTAATATTTAACTAATAAAAAGCAACAAAAAAAGCTCCTACCTAAAAATATTTTTATTCACTACATCAGTAGGACCTAAATACCACATTTTGTTATAGGGTGACTGTCAGGATCGATTGCTGTGATACAAAAATGAATATAATATTATTATTATTATTTGGACCATATGAACGTAGATAGATAAAAAATGCATTATTGACAAGCTATCGACAATATTATATTTGTCAATAGCTTGTAAATATACTATATTGTATAGCAATAAAATCAAGAGCTTTCGTCTATGTCAGTGTTAAGGTGTATTTTAGCTTTCCTTTTCGTCGACATGAAGCATGTAGGAAGTTACCAAATGCCTCATGTCGACATTAAAATAGAGACTATAATTAATTGAAAAAGATGTTTAAGTTTCTAACAAACAATAACCCTAATTCGACTATATTTATATCAATATTTAACAATAAGCACTTTGTACATTTTTTAAAATCCGTAGAAATGGTTAATATATTTACAATATGTTCGTTTGTGTCTTTACGAGCCACGCGGATAATGTCTGGCTTGTATCCGTCCGCGGCCAGGCGCGCTTCTGTCGTTCAACAAACGCAATCGTACGTATTTTATTTTCATAATACAACAGTTGAATGTGCCATAACAAGGAAGGGTCCCATTTTCTATTGACAGACACGCTATTGTGTGAAGAAGTCGCGTCGACGTTGTATTCTCGTCCAACCGTCCCTGACGACCTGTGACACGAAGACATGTCACTGGAGGTCGTGAGATCCATTCTCACAGACGTCTTCGCGATCACTTCTCAGCATTATTAAACACTGTCACTGTAGTGATCTTTAATGTAATTTAAAAACGTCTACTTTGATATTAATATTTAAGTATATTTATTTTTGTGTTTTCTACTTTTCCCCCTATACAGGGCGTCCCAAGACTCCCAAGGTTATACGACATGAAGAGAAAGTACCCTCAATATTGTAGATAGGATATTTGACTGAAAGGAGACTATTTTATTTTTAATAGTAAGTAATACTGCATTCAGAGATTCTAAAAATTACTTACTTCGTCTGGGAATCGCACCGACTCAAATATCGAGTTACAAAGTTTACATAAGATGATTTTGAATTAGTTATTGATATACGGTATTCAGCTAAATCCGGTAAGACTGAAAGCCGACCCCAGTATAGCTTGGGGAAAGTCTAGGGCCTAAACTCTAGGCAGATGATGATAAGGCGGGAACAACTTTTACTATGGCCTCGAGTACTAATTTAAAATCATTCTATATAGAACTCTGGATTCATTTTTTTATGCTTTAAGATAGATTTATGTTTTTAGATAGATTTGTTTTTTTTTTCAATTTCATTATTAAAGGTGCGCAAGTACATCGTCTAAAATCGTATACTCCTATAGCAGTGCTCTGCAGTCCGTCCAATCTAAAAAAATCTTGTTTTATTTCAAATTGTTTTTTTAACCATTATGTAACAATCTTTACCCAAAAGATGTGTTACTTTTGGGTTACATTTGTGTAACGGTAACACAAAATCTGTTGCGTTACTTTTGTGATGGCGGAACCCGAATGTTTTTATAGAGCGTTGTCATGAAAATAATGAATAAATAACGTAATTTAAAAAAAATGCGGTTGTGTAAAAATAGTAAGTTTAAATTATCAGGGACACACATTATAGGCATATACAACTCAAAAGTAAAAAAGAAAATAAATAATTTAAAAAAATAAAAAGATCGAAACAAGAATGCGCTGAAAGCTAACGTTCATAAAATATCCACCACGACCATGCTGGCTTCTGGGATGAACTACGACCTGCTCTGCTGCCATGTTTCGGTGCGTTATGTATGACGTCTATGCCAGCAAGATTTAACAAGAACATTACAAACAATAGAAGACAACGGCTTAGCATGTATCTAATATTGGACGTAAGACCAATTTTAATCGACCACGTCTAAGTTCCGTTTCAATTTGATGTCACCACCCCGTGAGATGACAAAGCTCTCATAAATTGCACATAATGCACGAAACGTTGCTTATCAGCAGCATTGATTTTGAAAATATTTTTTTAACTACAAATATTTTTTTACGTTAACAGAATGGACGACCTATTTTGCGCAAATGTACCTCGGTCTACATCTACAACAGACACCTAACCATCGGGTTGCTCACGTTTAAATGATATTATCCTGTGTAGTATTGAACAAACAATCTGTGATACGTGCAAAGTTGTAGAGCGGAAAATTATTTCCACCGTCCGTCGCCCATGGCATTGTGTTGAATGTGTGTAGGTACGTGATGCTGATGAGTCACCCACTGCCATGCTCGCGTACCGTTACCGATCGAATGAGCCGATGGTATCGCGGCTGACGGCCCGCAGGACAGGTAGGTATTTGAGCGGCGGTAGCGACCCCTCACTTTATTAATTCCTTTTCTAACTCATTACCAGTTCAAATATTGGTATACATACTCATTTGTGGCGACGCGCCTGATTTTCATTTGTATAATTATTATTTATCTTGAATACTACTATTCTATGTAGTGTCACAATGAGCGAGCTCATCAATTTTTTAACAAAACTGTATATTGTTGAAAATGGTGAGGAATACTTGTAGGGTCATCATCAACAGCTCATATACGTCCCCACCGAGGGGCTCGAGCCTACCCTTAACTAAGGGCGATTAGGCCTTAGTCAACCACGCTGGCCAAGTGCAGGTTGGTCGATTTCACACACAACCCGTAAAGAAATTCTTTCTTCACAGGTTTCCTCACGATGTTTTCCCTCGCCGTAAATGGTACTTGTAAGGTATATGCCTTAATTTCAGTTTCCTCTGTCCGGAATTCTGGACCTGTTGACATTCCACAGAAACTTTATCTCGTATTGTATACTTACTCCTATCTTGCTTGTTTTATTTTCACGTCGAAACATTTGCTCTTGTTGGAGTCGATAATAGTTAATGTGTCACGTCTATAACTAAGCTTCACGAGTAAACACAAGCTCACACTTGTAAATGCAACATTTCACTAGTATACTCTATTATTATTTTATTAATATAATAAAAAAACAAATATCACATCATAAAATAAAATAAAAAGCTTACAATCCACGTTAATTGCGCTGCGAAATATTTTTTCCGGATTTTTTTTAATAAACTTTGTTTAAAACACGATAATAAAATAAATATTACTACATTGTCTTATGTTCTCTTATTTTCATATAATGTTACATTTTAAGCACATATAAAAAATGTGTAAACAAAATTTCTGTTTATTTTTTAAAGATTAGGCTCAAACGCTTGTTTATTTTTTAGAAAATTGCACGTAATAGTATTTAATAATAATAAACAAATCCGATGTATTTGGTCCTAAATTGTATAATAATATTTACGTTACCCGTTGCGACGAAACGTTCACTGAATGATCACTGCGTTCAAATGACAAAAGCATTTCCTAAGTGACATTAAAAGACATCATCATACGTAAATAGAACTTTGAGTTAAAACTCTCTAAATTTTAACAAATAATGTAACTCAGATAAAGAAAACAGCAAACATTTCCATCTTTGGAAAATTCAGCTTATATCACGAAAACAATAATTTTAGTAATTCCAATACCACTACAATTTATAAAATGAACTAGCTGTGCCCGCGAACTACGTTTCGCCTTAATTTATTTTTTCCCGACATCTTCAACAAATATCGTTAATGTTCACAGAAATAAATACAAACACTTAACAAATTATATACTAAAACCTCCTTCCTCGAGAATCACGCTATCGAGTAGTGAAAACCGCTTGAAAATAGGTGCAGTAGTTTTTGAGTTTAGCGCGAACAGACAGACAGACGCAGCGGGGACTTTGTTTTATAATATGTAAGGTTTTAAATGATTTATCATAATTATACGTCCCCACCGAGGGGCACGAGCCTACCCTAACTATGTAGTTAGGGCGATTAGACCTTAGTTAGTCAAACCACGCTGGCCCAGCGCGGATTGGTTGACTTCACATACACCTTAGAATTACTTCGCAGGTGTATGCAGGTTTCCTCAAGATGTTTTCCTTCACCGTAGGAGCGTCAGATAAATGTACAATGTACATATGAAATTCGTGAAACGAAAAACACATTGGTACATGGCAGGATCGATCGCGGGCCTCCCTATTTTACTCGGCGCACAGACCAGTGCCGAGGCCACAGCGCCACCGACGCTCCTCCTCCAGAATGATATTTCAACGCTTCGTATTATTTTAAGTAGTCTTCGGAGATCTTTGACGCCAATAGGGTAGTTGACTCATATCAAAATTTATAAAAATATTGTTTATTTCTAACAGTATTTGTCATAAGGTTCCACAATATACCGATTTTAATAAATAACAATGAATGATTACTGTAAAATTTTAATTTGAAAATGCTAGAAATAATCTTTTTTTATCTCACGCCGTAAACGCTTTGATATCCTGTGGTCAGGGCCGTGACGTCACTCATATAGTAAACAAAGAAATGTCAAATTTGATTCAACAACTCGTCGATTTGCACTATTCTTTCCTAAAACTGGCAAAAAATCGTCCAAGTCTCCGTTATTATATTTGTAAATATCGTAAATTATTTGTATTAATAGCAAAATCAACCATTGATGTTGGATTTGTGAGAGCAGATAGTACAAATCTTCCGAAAATAGACAGATTGATGGTCAGGAGATTCTTTGTGTATCGCTCTAAACAATATAAGTACAGTTTCAATACTGTTATAATGAAGAACGGTTACAAGTGTACTTGTCAAGATTGTCACGCGGCAGAAGAGAGTTGCAAACATGCATTTTTGGTATGGTTGCACCATCACAGTGAGGAGCTATTTTGTACAGCAGTTGAATCCTATTGGATAGAATTCTATCTCTCAAAAGTCAAATAAACACTAAAAATATTTACTTCAAGAGAAATGTTGAAAAGAAAACATCAGGATCATGTGTCAAATACCAGTGTAGTACTGCAAGAATTTGTAAATGAACATAAAAAGAGAAAGATTGGCAGTTGTTCATTTGTCAAGCATGAAGAAAATTACTGGGAGGAAAAATATATATACATTCACAGACACAGATTGTGACATATTTCTTAAAAAATAAAAGACCTCTTCAATGAAGAAAGAATAAAGTGCATAGAAAACTAAACCACGAATCATCAATACGGAAGTGCTCTTTAGTTCGAGCTTCGTTATAAACAATAACAGCTTACATGTGCTATAAAGTCAGCCAGTGCATAACACATGATGGTTCTTTTGTTGGGAAGATTTTTGGTGCGAAATCTTGCAGACACCTATGAGTATAATGAAATGTGGATAGAAATTGAAAGATGAAGATTTGGGTTGAAATTTGCAAAATGTGACCTCATTTCTGATTAATACCCTGTAATAGTCTATTCAACAAACGGTATCCATAAAATTAGATTAATACAAAATTGTCATGCTCTTTTACTGAAGCTAATGTTAATTATCAAAGACGGAAAACTGTGAACAGTATGCTTAACTCAAGTATAGATGCAGATGTTTTGTGCTAAAGCAAACAAAACTTATATACTTTTGTGTTGCTAGCAGTATGTCATTTTGAAAACACTCAAAAGGTGACAATATTAGCTATAATAGGTATTTGTTCTAACAATCTGAATGTCAAAAAACTTATTGATCAAATAGTGTCATTTTGGAAACTATACTACATTTTTCCTAAATTATATGAAAGTATTACTTCATAATAAATCACTTTACTATTATTTTGACTTTTATTACCTGCGACCTTAAGGCAATATATACAAATTAATAAATTTGATCTAACTCTATTCAACCTATTTGTACTTTTGGAACATATACTATATTTGAGTAACAATGATAAAAATGAGCAACAAACCTATAAAATATTATAAATCTTTTAAGGTGTAACAGAAAAATAAAACACATGCATTTCAAATTAAAATATTTTGATTCAACTTAAACCTTTACAAGTCATTATTGTCAAATAAACATAGAACATTTTTTTTTGTGAAGAACATAATGACTTATGTAGTACAAAAATTTATTATCATCTTTAGATGTTAGTTATGTATAAAGTAAAGAAAAAAATTCTCTATATTATTTATTTAATAAGAAGGGTCTTGTAAATTAAGAAGAGCACAGCCTGACAACACAGCAATCACATTTAATATATTTGTATACGGCTTTAAAATGGATAACTTGCATATTCTTGCGTAAGCTGTTCTGAAATTTACCAGCCATGATGGCCAGCAGGTTTAATCAGTGAAGATATAACATCTTTGAGTTTTACCAAACTGGACCTATTTACTTCTATGGTGCTTTGGTATATGAATACTTGAGTTATTTTGTTGACATAATGTTGTTCTAGTTGACGCGTCACATTTTGATGTTGTGGCTGAGCATGCACTGCTTTGTATTATGTTGCACAACTTTTACTGCCTTATCAATCTCGTTGTCAAGAGGAGAGCAGGTTAGTACACAATAGTTCTCATTAAGTAACCACTGAAAGCAACAAATTTTAATTAGGTACTCAGTAAATTCAAGTAAAAGTGTTTTAGATAAATATATTCATTATGAAACTTTGATATTTTTGTTTGTGTTACATACTTTTTAATTAATATTCAATTACAATATTATTCAATTGGACATAAGTACATATTCTTTTCTTTGAAACATCATCTAGTGTCAGTGTATAACTTAGATTAAATCAAAAAGGCAATTAAATGGTCAAGTTTTCTCTCAGTTTTCTGGTCAAGTTAAAATTTGGTTGGTCGGCTGCAGTCAGTTTTCATTCTAATTGAAAGATAAAAATTTAATTAATTTACATACAGATTTGATTTTACATACAACCTAAAAACTTCTATTTTGTTTATGTTGAAACTGAAGTACCTACACAGATTGAGTTATTCAGTTATAGTACTTACATTAATGTGATTTTCGCAAAAATACATTTGAGTTTCAGTAGATAGTTACAGGATTTCTTTAAGCGAGTGTTAACCAAATATTTCGCATGTCTATATCACTGGGTACGTCTAATCCACAGATTTCCTGGAGTCTTTGAAGAGGTATTTCTATATTGCTGTTCTATTGTCCCGTTCCATATACAGTTTTACTATATTTTGTGATATTTAATAGAAAGCATTGTTTTTGTGAGGTTATTTCGTCCCCGTGCTTTGTTTACTATAAAACTGACGTCATTGCCACAGATAATGAACAGACTATCATGGCTGACCGTGTTTTCGGTCCAAAACTGAAAATCTTAATTTAAAATAGATTTTTTGCACTTTTTAGCCATCGAAAAAAATAATATTCATGTGCTATGGTCTAATACAACAATTATGAACATTTTAAGCCCTACTTTAAAAAAGGGTCAACTAGCCTATTCACAATACTGACGGAAAAAGAACAGCATTATTAAATGGGATGAATACTAATAATCTTCACATAGTTCAGATTTTGAGGCGTTCCCGTACCAACTGATTCCTAGCAAGAAAATTAATTGAAAACTGCCATAAAACGCCGAACGATTTGTACATTTGATAGATTGCATAGTGCGACTGCACCAGTAAAGACCTCGCTTAAAACGGCTTTGTTTATTGACAAAATAGAGTGCGTTCACGGAATGACACGAATATTCGAGCGCACACGACCGACAACAGAGTTTTTGTCTGGTTACGTATACATAATAATTCACCGATAATCGGATCGTACGGGATACACCGATATTATTTTGATCGACTTGATTTGTCCGTGTTCGTTGCAACATAGAACTATCGGTCACCGATAATCGGTCGTGGGCGTTCGCGCTTAATGTGATATTGTGATTTTTTTTTTTTATTAATTTGGTACCATTTCAATGACAAACAATATTGTGATATTAGAATCAAAGACTGTTATGCTATATGCTATACGTACTATCAAACATGACTGAAAGTTTAATTTTAAATGACTTTTTTAATTGTTGTATGAACATTTAATACGTATTGGGACATATTCCCAAAACAACTTTTTCACTAGTTTTATATCAAAAAATATAGTAACATCTATAGGCTTAGATGGTCTTGTACCCACTGGACCTTCATAATTGGACCTTACCTACACGATAGGACCTATTCGACCTCCTATCAAAAATCTGGTGCCCATTGGACCTTCAAAATTAAGTCTTATTCGACCTCCTATTAAAAACATGGTACCCACTGGACCTTCAAAATTACACATTACCTACACCATTGGATCCATCAGACTTTTTATCAAAAAGACGTGGACTTTTGGCTCTTTTCTTTTGGAATGTTACATACAGTCATGCAGAAAAGTAAAATTGTTAAAGAAATAAAAACAAAAGATATAAATCAAAATATTTAATCAACATATTTATAAAATTCAACATATTAATCATCAGCAACAAATCAAAAAGAAATAAAATATAGATAACCTACTATAATCACATAACCACAGATCCTTTTTTACCTTACTTTTAACGACAATAGAGAATATTTTTTATAACTATAAGTTATCTTAATTGCCAAACAAAAATTATAAAAATATTTTAAATAAATCACATATTATCACATAAATTTAATCGATCTGTGATTTATAACCTATATTAAAATATTACATTATTTACTTTTTGGTAAAAAAAGACTTCAGTTTAGTTAGTATACTATTCTATCGATTTTAATCTACCTTCGGCAGAGCGTTGACGAGAAAAAAATGATTTATATAAAACCTTGATTTATATGGTACCTTGACATAGAAAAAAAATGATTTATATAAAAACAGATTAAGCATGCATACAATGAAAAATTAATAGAAAAAAAATGACGACCACCAGATTGGATCATGGGGGAATAATCAACATAATTACATGTCATTAATTATGTTAATTAATATTCAGTTCTGAGTTGATCTTCCATTTTTTAAAACTATAATATGGGTGTTTTTTTTAGTTTAGTTTTAACTATTTTATTTAATCAAATGTACATTGACTATCAATAGTATACTTGTGAAGGTTTACATTGTATGAAGATTTTTGTCTTTGATTTAATATTATGTTAAAGTGCGATGTCGACAGAACCAATATAGGAGGAATGTAACTTCTAATCCTACCTACATATTACTTAAAATCAATAGTTGACAATAACTCAGTTTTTTGTTACTCCTTTAAAGTAACCTTTTTTCAACCCTTCAGGTAGTTTTTTGGAAAGTAAACAATAGACAAGAACGAGAAAGAAATATTGCCACTGAACGTTGCGCTACAATACAAGAGGCGAGAGCAGGACGAATGTCGTGGGAGTGAATATCAATACAACTCTAATTGTAAGAAAAAAAAGGACGTCCGGTTTTCTCCATATTTTTTTCTGGTCGAAATTAGTGGCTGTGCCGATTGAGATATAAGTAGGTACATACATAGGCTAGAACAGCTCAATGGTATTTACTTACTTTTCAATGGTATTGGCTCTATTAATTTCATTTTAGTCTTCAATTTTCTATGTGACTGTACTTTTTTGAATAAAACTGTCAATAAGGTCCAATGGTTCCCATAGAAAAGGTTCTATGGGCACATTCAATATAATATTTTAGGAAGGTCGAATGGGGCATACAAATAAGGTCCAATGGGTACAGTTGCAATAGGGTCTAATCTTGAAGGTCCAGTAGGTACCAGTCGAATTCAAAAAAGAGGTCCAATGGCCGCATTGAATATAATATTTTTAGGAAGGTCGAATGGGCCCTGTAAATGAGGTCCAATAAGCACTTTTTGCTTTTGGGTCGAATCTTGAAGGTCCAGTGGGTACAAGACCGCTTAGATAAAATAAACTACAAGCAGAAGCCAAGTTTACAACCTTTGATAATTTTGACCCATCAGCTGTGGTCTTTCATTTGACTGACATTATATTAAAAATAACATCGCTCATGGTGCGTTCCGAATGGCAATGATATCGATGTCAGTGCGCTAAAAATCGTTACGATTTTTAAGATTTTTTACGTGAGCGTGCTCACAGCATCCAACCTGACGTCATAAAAAGAGGTCATTACATTCGCCATCTTGCGTTTACGGCGACAATGCCTCGGATCGTAATCGTTGTGAATGTTCTGTCATACGACTGTTAAGTTTCAATGTCAGCGATTGAAAACTACAACATTTATTGTGAGGGATGCGGAAAATAATGTAGTAGTGAACTAATTTGTTGTCTACCTAACTGCCCATTAAAAATGTTACAAAAATTACGTGCTATTGCTGAAAATAATTGTCAAGAAAACGTCAGCATCGTAAGCACGCAAACTATCGTTCCGAATGGCCAACTGTTACGAGGGTAAATCCAAAATTTAATGTAATAAATAACATTTGTGGATTATTTTGGTAAATAATCCACAAAAATGATTCCCTTCGCATCCCAGAATACCGAAGCCATGACTTTGTTACTCGACAAAACGACCTTAGCTTTCTTCGGAGTGGGTGAGCCGGATCTTTTCCATTGTTTCGATTGTTGCTTGGATTCGGGAGTATGGTGGTGAACCCAGCTTTCATCCATAGCTTTCTGCCTCAAAAAGCTCCAAACAGTCACGCGAAATTGTGAAGCGAACGCGTTTTTGTTCGACTGAAAGCAACCTAGGCACCCAACGAGCAGAAACCTTATGGAACCCCAGTTCTTGAGTTATGATGTTTTGAACCCGACCATAACCGATGCCTGTGATCTTAGCTATCTCATTGATGGTCAATCTTCGGTCATTTAGTATAAGATCACATATTTTATCGATGTTTTCCTTGGTGGTAGACGTTGAAGGCCTTCCACACCTAGGATCATCTTCAACGCTCTCCCGACCTCGCTTAAACTCAGCTACCCATTTTTTTACACCGGAATAGGATGGAGCAGATTCTCCTAATGCGCTCACCGTATCTTCATGAATATCTTTTGGTGATAGACCTTTTTTATGCAGGTACTTAATCACTGTGCGATGTTCGATGTTGTTCATTCTTGAAAATCTTTTCCGATACTCTTAAACAAATATCCACAAAAAAAATTTCGCGCGCACTAACTACTGCTACTGCGCACTTGCTACTGAATAACCATAGTACAGATAGAGGGTAGATTTAAAAAAAATGCATTGCTTTATCTATGTTAGGCCAAGAACTTTTGGATCCACCCTCGTATTTGTCGATGTTAGCG
Source organism: Schoenobius gigantellus (assembly GCA_963935595.1). Lineage (NCBI taxonomy): Eukaryota > Metazoa > Arthropoda > Insecta > Lepidoptera > Crambidae > Schoenobius > Schoenobius gigantellus. The sequence goes on along the minus strand of OZ012541.1, from coordinate 37,055,675 downwards.
CGATATCCCATTCGGAACGCACCTATAGTGTGATCGCTCAGATCCGAGAAAGCAGGTCTTGTGTATCTTGATAAGCTCTGTGTAGTCAAAGAAAATGTATCTATTGTGAACACAGTTGAATGGAATTTTCCGTGAACTATAGAAACGGTGCTTTCTACGTTTCGCATTTATTTGTCTATTCAAAAGTTCGGTCCCTACTGAAGAATGCTCATATTAAGAAAAGTACTTTGAGTTTGTATTAAAATAAACTTAAAATTACCGTATGCAGTTGAAACGTCATCGTATGATTTCTAGTTGATTTAGACAATTGTAGTATTTATACTTATTAAAGCATAATGTAGTCGATGTAAATGTTCAGTGTTGATATTTGGATTATTTCCACCAATATCATAAATCAATAATCCAAATTTTAAACTAAATACGGTATGTAGTCAAACAAGAGAAAAAAAATAACTCGTTTTCTTTCACTATGCATGCAGTAATTATATTATTACTAGCTTTCCGCTCGCGACTTCGCCCGCGTTATTTTTGATTTCCCGTAGGATTTTTATCCCGTAGGAAAATTAACCTATGTCCTTCCCCTGGTCTCAAACTATCCCTATACCAACTTTCATCAAAATCAGTTCAGTAGTTTCGAAACCTATTCAATACAAACAAACAAATCTTTCTTCTTTATAATATTTTTAGTATAGATAACATTATGAAGCACAAAAAGACGTTTTGTTGCTTTAGCAAAATATCTATTGAAACTGCGATATTAATTAAAGAGGAGTTCGGCAGCATAGTGGCTCGAACGCTGTGATTTCGATATTGAAAATGAAGCAACCTTCGCGATGGTTGGACCCTGGATGGGTAAACAAAACTTTGTGATCACTTTCCTCCATGCTTCGATTGTGCCTTTCGTTAATCCGTTCGTCAAGGTGGCTATTGCAACGGTTTCTACTTACCAATCCGTATTGGGCCAGTGTGGCAGTATTCTGTGTTTTGACCCATACTCATATGTTCTGTCCATGTAGGAAGGCCTGTGCTCAGTAATGAGACGTTTATAGTCTAATGATGACAGTAACTTATTTTTTTTAATGTAGTAATTATTGTTTTTAAATGTAATGCAAAACAGAGCAATAAATAAAGTAACTTTCTAGCATGGTACAAATTAGATTTATTTTTTTTGTTATGATTTCCGCTTAGGTAAAGCTAGTTTGACGTGTTTGTCAGTTCCCTTCGATGTCATTATAAACGGATTCCACTATAGTCAAAATGCAATAATATAATAAAAAAATTCTCGAAGATGTAAAATGTTTAAAACGCAACTCGTAACCCAGACTTGTTTGTACTTTACCCGAGACATATCTTTATGCATCAGTAAACAAAGACGTCCTTGTATGTTGGTATCATTTTATTGTTCGCCGCAGCCCTGCGGTTGTGCCCCGACTATTCGAAATATATGTTTTTTCTATTGCACGGTGCATTATATTGTTCTGTACGTTTACGTACTAATAACGGTTGTTTATATTTGACGACTTTAAATTTTGCCCTTTTTAATCTACAACTGGGAGCTGCCTTCATCACTGTCCTATCACATGACCACGCGTCGTAGATATTCTATTTAAAAAATCTTATCATATCGACATCGACTTAATTACCGATTTTGCGAGCATAATTCCAATAGTGATATAAATACCTACCTAATTTTAACAACGTTTACGTACTAATAACGGTTGTTTATATTTGACGACTTTAAATTTTGCCCTTTTTAATCTACAACTGGGAGCTGCCTTCATCACTGTCCTATCACATGACCACGCGTCGTAGATATTCTATTTAAAAAATATTATCATATCGACATCGACTTAATTACCGATTTTGCGAGCATAATTCCAATAGTGATATAAATACCTACCTAATTTTAACACGTGTATAATGTGGTATGCCGAATGATAAGTTTGAAAATGCTACCAAAAAATCTTAATTATTTGTCGTCATTCATGCGTTTATTTTTTTCTACTTTTGACTTTTTTGTCATTAGACTACTATCTACTATAAATATTACCTCTTATTATCCTTACACAACATGCTGTTGTGTTAAGGCATTTTAAGATGGCCTGATAAAATGCTTAGGCAAGCTGGTGGGTAGCTAATCCGCCATATTTATTTTGTAATTACGAATAATCTGTATGTTATATGGTTTCCCATTGTCCAGCTACTAGTACTTATTGCTAAATTGCTATAAAACACATGCATCTCGTACATGTTTACTCGTTTTTGTTGTTGCTGTCTGAAAATATATTCAAATTCATTCAATTATAATGTAAAGATTATGACAGTTAAAATGGTATGGATGGATACATGGACAGGTGAAAAATTTAATAATAAACAAATAAAGACACTAATATGTTGTGTTATGCACAAGTATTTGAAATAACAGGGTTATTGGCAGCCCTGACCCAACTCTATCGTAATTTAATATGCCTCTGATCTTGGGCACTGAAGGGTAACAACATAACTAAAAATGAGCTCCAGTCTTCCGTTACAAAAAATTGTAGTATAAATTATATTGCACCCGACAAAATCCCTTCAGTCTTGGGTCTCTTGTGGTGAACGTTAGTTGTTATAGTTTGCTACCATGAGTGATGCGAAGGTCCAAATTAATGTCAGTTCCGTTTTCATATATTTTGTGAACGAACTATTATGAACAGTAATAATCATTATATAATAAAAATAATTTGTTAATTTATGAAGTGTAGAAATAACTGAAAATTACTATTTTAAACGCGATATAAACAATCTAAATCAAATTTTCTATTGTCCTTTAGGCGGCTGAAGTAATCAGTGAATCTGCTGCAAATGGCACGGTTGAAGACAAAACGGAGAACAAGGATGAAAAAACACCAGAAACTCCAGTCACTGAGCCTATCACGAACGGAAGTAATACACCTGAATCACCCAAAGTTGAAATTTCTCCTGCCGAAGAGATTGCTGTTGAGCTCGCAACTGAAATCGAGAAACCGAAAACCAATGTAGAACCTGAACCTGAAAAATTGCCGATCAATGGACTTTCCTTAGAAGAACCCATAAATGAAGCTGCGGAAATAGCTCAAACTGAAGAGAGTAAACCGGAAGACACACCCGCCGTAACGACAGAACCAGTTCCTGTTATTGAAATCCCTGTTCAAAAAGAGGTTTGTGTTGATCAAATGCCTTTGATAGAATCCACGCCTCCACCACTTCCCGCGAATCCTCCTCCCTCTTCAGTGGCCTCTTTTGCCGCCACAACCATGGCACCAGAACTGACAGACGCTTCGCTACCTAACACTACTGAAACTGCAATATCGACACCCCCTCTCATAGACGCTAAAGCTATTTTGCCTAAAGAATCCTCTGAAACACCATCCGCTGCTATAGCAACAAATAATGAACTTGACCTATCCGTTTATAAGGAACAGCCGCCTGAGACTGAGGATAAACCGACAGAAATGTCTACTGACGTAGAATCGAAACAGATTACCGAATCACCAATTGCTACGGAAAAAACCTTCGAAACGTTGATTACAGACGAGGTTACAGTTATGCCGGAAGAAACCGAAACTGAAGTTAAAGCGCCGGTTGCGGATGAAATTGAAAAGCCAGTATCGACAGAATCACCAGAACTATCGGAAACGGCTAAATCTGAAACGTCGACATCGCAATCGGCTGATGACTTCCCGCCGCCCCCGCCGCCGCTAGAAGACGACATGGCGATGGAGGAGAGGGAAACTGAGGCTCCAGTTACCCAGGAGCAGATCCATCGGCCCGACGTGAACGTGATCAACTCAAACTATCCTAATGGGCAGAGCGAAGTAGTCGCTAATGGCGACATCGAAGACGCGACTCATAACGGTAACAAGGGAACAGAGCACGAAAACTTAAAAAATAAGAGTATGGACGAGCTCGGTAACGCTGTCGAGATTGAGTGCAACGGCAACGCGGAAGAAGTGGTAGCAGCAAACGGGAAGATGGAGCCTACGGAGAACGGGAAGGAATTGGCTGAAGCCTCTGATGCTGCCTCGCCTCAGGTGACTACCGCGACTAGGGCTAATTCCGTAAATGACCGTTTGACTCCCGTTAACAGTTCGTATTAGGCATGGAAATAAATGCTAGTATTGATCCCTTGCCATACAATCATATCACTAATTCCAAATAACTTATTACCTTAATGCCTTATTTTTGTAACGATGGTCCGTTTTGAATTCGCTAAATTCCAGTCGCTTCCTACAGGGAATATAACGATAGAACCACTGACGCCGTGTATTTCCCGGTATTTTAAATTTACCCAGCCTTGGTTCGCTCTATTTCCTATAAAGTGATAAGAAACCTCACTACTACAGCTTAGTATTCACAGTTGCGCTTTTAAGAACTATACAAAAGCACAAATGTAATAGCTTTGAATGTTATTTGAAGCGGATAGTGTGAGGCTAGTTAACAGGTGCGACATAACGTAACTATATTAAATTCCATGTGTGAGTCGTGAAACGTTCCATGCCTAGTTCGTTATGTAGTTTTATGTGCATCTCTCCAGCATGCGTGAAGTCAATAACTGGAAGAAGTGAAGTGTGCCCGTATATTGCGAAGACCTTGAATACTGCCTCCTCCTGTCCCTGTCCCTTGCTTGTTACTACTTAATCCATACGCGCGATAATGTCAGCATGCGTTATTCATCTGCTTCTGTGCTAACAGTAATAGTGGTTTGATTACACTAGTCTATGATTGTTTAAGAAATCTAGTCTTTCACGTTTAGTTTATTGATCTTTTTGTGCACTTAACTTTTCTTAACTTGGTTGTTCGATTTAATACTTTTTTTCTACGTCGTGCATCTTTTATTACTTATGTATTGTATTTAAAATAGCATTTAATCTTTAGCAAATTATTATTACATTTATTACATTTTTTTAAGTTGTTATCAAGCTAACATAAAGTAATTGTGTGCTTTCAGGAACCTATTGTGGTGTCAGACAAGATAGCTGATTTGATCCCAGAAATACCTGTTGTGCCAGAGATAAAAACTGATACGGTAATTGTTTATAATTATTTATCTGTGTAAAGAAAATAAGTAAACATCAATAATTAAGTGGCTGACAACTCTGAGCTGAGCTAATCGAGCCCCACAAAACACTTTTATTAGCAAAATCTATTCAATATAACGTAGTAAAAAATATATGTTACTTTTGAAAATATTTCTGAGAATATCTATGACCCCAAAACAAATTTTAATCAATTTAATTTCTCGTTAAAAAGTGGCCAAAGACACCCATCAAAAACAGCTTTCAGAAGAAAATCCGAGTTATTTAACAAAGGTTCTTTGATGATTTTCAGGGAATTAACTCGTTAAACTTAATTTAATAATATTGATGTTTCATATCTTTAGATAAGTTACTAGATTCTTTTAAAAAAATATGTTCATTTTTTCGCTCAATTTTAATAACGCACCGCGCCTGTAATCCAATAGAAACTCATGTCTCAAGAGTCGTTGGCATTACTCAGCCTATTAATAAGTAAACCTAAAAATGTGAATTTAAAAAATTCTTTCAGTAGAAAGCTCATTGTTCTTGAGTGAGTTTGTTTTTAATTTCCTCGCGAAATTGACGCTAAAGAGTGCAATAAAGATGGGATTATTTCGCCTCGCAAGATAGTCTACCATAATGACACTTTTAATATCCCATTAAACTGAAGTCAATCTTGCCAGCGGAAAATATTGCTTTCATTTTCTTTGGTGTTGATTAACTAGATCTTCTAATTGGATTGTTGTTTTGATATGGGTGACCCAAGTTTCCTCGTACGAGTGACGTAGTCAGAGCGAGAAGCATCTTCAATACTGTCTCGTCCACGTTTGAATTCTGGAACCCAGAGCAAATTCCCCTAATGTTGTTTTGATGTTTTTTCGGATATCTTTCGGTGTAAATAATTTTAAACAAGTATTTGATAACCACATTTAATTTTCTCAAATAAAGTGGCTGAAATTTCTCAACCGTAAATACGAGTACTACAGCAACGAAATTGTATACTGTGACTAACAAATAGTTTGTCGACCAAATAAGACGAGAGAAATGCAAGAGTTCCTTTTTGTTTGAACCTACTTAGTAAAAAATTCTTTAAAGAAAATTCATGTTTCAAACTCTGGTTACTCAATTCAAATCGGATAACTTTCGCTTTGACAATCATGGTGTAGCCACAATGTTATAAATAAAGTGAAGAAAGTAATATAAAAGATCTGGGTTAATTTTTTTTTGTTCAAATCCACATACTACGACTACTTTCTACGACAAAATGTCTAGGCGCGTACGCTCACCATCGCCCTGTGCGGCTCAGAAGTGGCAAAGAATCTAGCGCGAACGAATGCCTACCTAACATTGATAATGCAGCTACCTTGCGCTTCCCACCGATGTTAGTTTCCGTGCGGAAAATTTAAAATAATGTAAAAAATAATGTTTTTATTTTATAAATTGATTGTGCTACCGCCTTAGAGGCAATGCACTAAGGCTACCACTATAGAATGACGGAAGAAAATTTGGCGGGGGGTCGAAAAATAACCCAGTATCATTAGCATAGCTGGGCACAGTTAATCCAAAAGTTAACTTCGTTAATCGTTAATCCGTTATTAAAAAAGTTAACTTCGATAAATCGACTTTTCGCAGTCTTAACGCAAGTTAAAAGTTATTCGTTATAAGTTAATAACATAATAGTTAAAGAGTTTTTCAACATTGTATTATTGATATAATTGTCACATTAAATAGAAAAAAGTGGGCTGGTACAAAATAAAACGGGCTGGTAAAAAAATTTTCATCTGAAAGGGATGATCGCTTGGGGCTTTAATTGTCCTTCCCTGTAGAAAATGGCGTGCATTTCAAAATAACGTCACTATGCCATGTAACGTAACGATCTTACGTTAACGGAAGTTAAGAGCGTTAATGATTTTTACAATTAACTTAAAAGTTCGTTAAGCAATTTGTTAACTTCGTTAATTAACTGTTAACGGATTAACGATTATGTGCCCAACTATGATCATTGGCATAATACAATGCTAAAGTAGAAAAAATCGGTTTGGCTACTTATTTCAAATGTGTAATTAATTTCAATGCTTTCGAAGCAAAAACCTCAAAAGTCCTTTATCATACAAATTCTTCGGCTGTTTGTATGAGTTGGACCTAGCACTTCAATAAAGTTGCTTTTTGACGGTATATTGACACGAATATATGTGACAGCGTGGCCGTACAGAAAAGACCTTAAAAGAGAAACCCGGCATTGCCTTTTTTACATAAAAGTCTTTGTCACCCGTCAATTACGGGTCTACAATATTGGGTGATGTGTTAGGTGACAACTCGTCACTCTCCAGATGGCCAGTTTCTACGCTACGATAAATATTGTCCAAATGTACGGGTGTCAATACATACAGTGTTAATATAGTCATTTCAGCTAAGAGACGCTCACTGTTGGACGTAAGTCTCCCCAAACTGTAATAGTTTACGCAACCAATACGCTTGAATACATTTTCTACGATGCTGTATGTGATCCAAGCACCAAAGCGTTTTACTAAAGCATAGGCGGTACACTGAGTTGCCAGTGGGAGTAACCAAATGGTTCTTCCCTGATCAAGAGAAAGCATATAGCCGGATGAGACGGTAGAATACTTATCTATAATATCCGTTTGTTACGGGTAATCTTCGGGTAGAAATGCCATCGGGTGCGTAACGAGTTGCCACCTAACTCATTTGGTGGTTTGTGAGTGCAAAACTAATGTTTAACGCATATTTTTGTTTCATAACAGCTACAGGAGACAAGCGACGCGGTCGCGGCCAACTAGGTGCCCTAACCGGGCACGCACTCGTGTCCCCGCAGCCTTTAATTTATTCCCGGCTAGTACTATGGCGTGTACTCGAACCTAGTTCGATTATTCATATTGCATTGTGTCCACCACTGGACATCGGTTCCAAACGACCGTAGTGTAAGTTTAGCGTGCTTTGCTTTTGTAAAATTAAGATTTTATACATTTGTATCCGCTAGAATGGAGTTTTTTTTTTTGTATTAATTGTAATAATTATTGATATTATTATTATGTATACAATATAAAAGTTATATAGACAGTATACGGTGCGATAAGTTGGTGCCATTATTACAGGGGTTAGTTTGTCGTCGTCGCGTGTCCGCTTTCTTTTGCCCGTGCCGTCCGAAAACTTCGTATCTTTACTATGAGGTTAGTAGTTTTCAAACTTGATGAACTTATCGGCTCCATTGTCAGTCTTAACTACACATTTGCTAGCGACTTCTCCTGTTTACATAAATACATTTTGTCGTAAGAAATGTATACTTGGTCGACGTTGTCACACACGTCGACAAGTACTTACTCAACGACACTTACGACACTCGTAACTTGCTTATAAATATAGTAAACAGACCTGTAAGATTAAGATATATGATATGATTAACTAAGCTCGAAAACAATTACTACTCATAGTAAGGATACCAACAGTTATCACACTAATAGGTCAAAGTCAAGGTGTTAAAATAATCAATGTGTATACTGAATCCGTTTAGTGTATGCGTTCAGCTGTGGTGAAAACAATATATGAAAAAGACTAGCTCTTGATAAGTTCATTGGCTTGTCTTTCCGACACACATTGTTTTGTTTCTGCATATTTTAAGATTAACTCGAGAGTTTTGTCTAAGCCGGACAAAGACAAAAATAGGACTTTGGCCAGAGCTCTTGAAATGAATTACTTTTTTTTCTGTTAAAATTGGCACGAGGATTGTAATTAATTATTCCTAAGAAAGTGTTAGGTTGGGTATCAGACGATATTATTTCTATATAGACTTTCGGTGTTAAAAATATTTATCCCCAACATAGGAATTATTCCCGCTACTTTTATTAGCAAATTATTAAAGAATTTAATTATAATTACGCGTAGTATCGACATGTAAATACACGCACGTGCCGCGCGCACGTTAAGAAGCGTCCGAAGCTTAATTATTAAGTTGACTTTTATTTCGCATAGCAAAGATAAAATTGTGATTCGTATAGTTTCAATAGTATTTTACATAAATACCACTGGAAGGTGCGAACGTCATCAGAGTTGTAGAATCGAATTGTAATGTATATATGAATAATAGCTGAGTTTCATATTCTGTTAATAAAATTTTATTGTGAAATAATTTGAAGTTTAACATTTGAATGCATTGTAAATTGTTAAGATTTGAAGTAATGAATTCATTTTATCTCATTATGTAAGTTTTTTTATATGCACTTATGATATTGAACTTTTTATTTATATTAAGCTGTATAAATTTAGTTTGTATGCGTATATCAGGCTCTCTTTAATGAAATTGTGAAGTTAATTTTAATTATTGATAGCGTAAGTGATCACTACGCCTGAGTGAGAAATTACGTAAGTTCACCACCTTTTTAAAAATTCGGAAGTAAATTGAATAGTATAGTTTAAACGTGGAAAAAAAAATTAGAGTAATTTATTCGTAAAATTTTGGACTTGTATTCAGTGGCCAAGTTTTCTATTATACTATATACAATTTTTATGCATATACAGACATTTATATTGTAGATTTGTAGTTTCGTAACAATTTAGTGAGACGGTCGGCAGCGACCGGTTATTTTAAAAGTCATCTCACAGTTTCGATCGAGCGAATCTCTAGGTTCCATCAAGCATAAAATGTGTCATTTTTCTATAAGTAACTTTAAAATATGTGTGTTTTTATAATCATTTTGTAATTTTATACATTTTTTATGAAATTTAAAGTGACACACATCTAAGCATGACTGGGGGACTGACTCCGATTATATTTAGCAGTTTAATGAGTGAGACATTCCATATCAAATGCTCTGTTTACTAAATTTTATGATCCTCAATATACACTCACTGCTCAATATTTTCCATTATAGTTTATTTTATTTTGTAAGATTCTTTTATTTACTTTAAGGCACTGCTTGTACAATCACAATAACGAAGCGATGTTCCTACGACTATGGCAATCAAACTTATAATAATATAGCGTCCTAAACCAATCGTAATTTGCTCACAATGGCTATTCGAAAATTGTATGATAAATACTCGTTAATATGTTATTATTCCACTTTTATCAAACTTACTTAATGTTGATGTGTGAATGTCTCTAATCAATAAAATTTAAACTAGTTTAGTTTGTGTTATTTCTGTACGGAGATGCACTTCAACCTGTCTTTCAACACATACCGTGTTCACCCCTAAAGCACATGTGCGTGTGGTGTGCGAGCTCTTTTTTTTAAAGGTTCTAATATTTTTACGAAATCAAGGAAGAATTTAGGAAATAATTGTGAAAACATCATGGTGAAGATAAAAAAATTGTTTAATCTATAGGGAGAAAGCTAAGCTAAGCTGGAACACTCAAGCTAACCAGACAAAATACTGTGATTCCGGTCTCAAAATATATTAGATATAAATGTTTAACATTTTTATGTGGAATAATTGTGTTGAATTTGTGAAACCTATTAACAAATATTCAAGATTTTGTAAAGGTTTATTTGGAACACTTAATTCTCTTGTGGTGCAGACGGAGTGTTCCAAAACTTACCTACTACCATAAGAATAACTAATAATACGAGTATAGAAGCGAATCTCCTTTGTGGGTGCGCCAAATGCCGCTATTTGCATACCTACAGCGCCCTTCCCCCTGTAACGCCCCGCAGTAGTCTGCGGACGCCGCTAGGGTCACCACATGGACGTATGGTTACCACTACAATATTTTTTATATAGATACCTCCATATTTCACATTAAATGAGAAACAGCATACACCGAGTCTTATTGATTTTGTACTTCAAGTGTAGCGAGCGAGCGACTATCTTTAGCAATAGTACGCACATTTTTAGTTTTTTTGATTCCGTAGTTACAAGAAGCTGCCTATTTTTGATTAATTGAGCTTAATCCCTACACTTCGAGAACAAAATCATTAAAATGTTTCGAATTTCGATGTACAAAAATGGTTTGTAATTTAGGTATCGTACCTACGTTTATAGTCCAAGAGCTGAAGTTATGAATGTACTAATGGATAAAACCTAAGCTCACTTTTTACTATCAGACCAACATTTTCACTTGAAAAAATATCTGTTGTTTCATAATTTTAATCAAGTATTGATTGTATTTAAATTTTATATGGAACAGTGACAAAGGTCGATCAAAATATATATAACAGTACCAAAGTTTCTCATAATTCAAATTATTCCCGACTGTGCAAAAAAAAAATCCCATGCCTACTTACAGAGTTTCAAAATTGCACTACAATGACAGCTTTAGAAACTCGATACATTAATTGTATTAGCTTTGACATATGAATATTACGAATAAAACTGTATCTGTATCTAGGGTAGGTATAATAAAAATAATTTTAAAGTATTCAATCATTTTTATTTAAAAGGTTTCAATTCAACAGAAATATTTACAAATGTCTGATATTTATAAAAGATGGCGTTTTTGTAGATGATTTGATGTTTCGGTTATTAAACTTCAGCGCGTAGTAAATACGCATTCTTATAAAAAGCTTAATCAGGTAATCAATAGGAAAACATTCACAAGGTACCTGAAACACACGGTGCGCGCCTTGACTGGCGATTCCGTTCAACGGAAATCAAACGGTAGGTAAATAACGTGGCCTTGAGCGCTCGACGGCCGGCAGTTTCGCTTCTATACTCGTATTATTAGTTATTCTTATGCTACTACTTAAGTTTCGTAATTTTCTCCCGATTAGTACTGACGGAGTGTTCCAAAACTTACCTACTACTTAAGTTTCGTAATTTTCTCCCGATTAGTACTAAAATAATCACTTCTGCTTTCTGCTCGATTATGCTGATTGTGCCTGGGTGGATCTGTGTGAGGAGCTTCTCGACAAGTTGGAGCGTCTGCAAAATTTGGCAATTAGATTTATTTTTAACTAACGAAAATTTGATCATGTTTCTTAGTATCTCTCTCAACTCAAATGGCTTTGAATCCGCAACGTAGAGGTTTACATATCTTGTCCCTTCTTTACAATATTCGGTTTCATCCAATGTCTCCTTAAGTCTCATTTCTCTTTTCGGGCCACTTCGTCGAGTCGTAATTTGCGATCTTAAATAGATTAATTCGTAAATAGATTAATTTCTTAAATAGATCCATTTTATTCCTGGACATTCGTGTGCATTACCGCAGCAAAATGTTGTGCTTTAGAGAAGTGAGAGTATATCAAATAATTAGTTCATCATGAGGAGAAATTAGTTCATGAATAGCAAAATTTGTTCGCATTGTAGTTTTAAAGTTATTCGAGAAAAACAGATTTTGCTGGAGTAATGTTCGAAACGTTACCCTGGCAAAATCTTTTTTTATAAAATCGTTTCCATCCAGAACCAAATACATGAATAGATAGATTTTGTTGCGTATTAAATGTTTGTGAATAGCAAAATTTGTGCGTGTTGTAATTCTTAAGTTATTTAACATTTTGCTGCGGTAACGTTTTAGGATATCCCAGATCTCGAAATCGGTTGAACATAGAAGTTTGAAAAAAATACCAATAATAGACCTTAATTTGTTCAAATTTGTTCAAGCATTAGTTTTTGATTTGCTTGTTGAATACCAATGTAATTAAATGTTTTCAAAAATCAGAAAAAACTAATTTCTTAGTAAACCAGTACACTTATAATAAAATAAATGGCTGTAACATGTACCCTTGGTACACCTTTATAACGACAGTAAACTTAGATTATGTAACTTTACGCAATATGAACATATAGAGAATTTTAAAAAGGTTTTTTTAAGTCATCGAATACGCAGCTTCCATTAAACAAGGAAACATGGCATACTATGAACAAATTAAAATGTTCCATCAATAAACAATCCTGTTAATTCCAGCTTTGAATTACGGCTATTATGAAAGTTATATCAAAAATAAGATATAATTGTCGATCGAATCGAATATAAATGTCGAATAATTTGTCAATAAGCCGACCGAATAATAAAGGTTACGTAAAAGCGACCGCACCATACATAAGGCTAACCATTTTAAATGAACGGTATAATATTGATGTTTCGTTAGTACAGTTGCGAAAAAAAGGGTATAATAAAATAATGAAACGAGAACGACATTTTTTTATTTAAAAATCAGTCTTATACAAATGATATTTTTTACTAATTAAAAATCACAGATAATTTTTATAAGGCACACATGCACATTATACGTGAATATAAAATCATCGGATTGGTAGTGACATTAATCTGTTGAGCCGCGTAATACTCCCGGGAACATTAAGACAATGAAAATATCCTTCATACAGAGCCATGTTTGTGCGATCTGAGAAACAAACTATACACGGTGTTTCATAATAACCAATAAATAATTAATGCGTTATCTAAAAATAATTATTAAAATAGTACAATGTGACCTGCAGCCTTATTATTATCTTGCTAACTAGGTATTTTCTTGCTAACTGTAAATTTTTTTGAAAATCTGTGAATGGGGATCAAAATTCCAAAAAAAATTATGGATAGTCTTCTAAAACCATTTTCGTGTAGCTGCAACGGATAAGGTACTTCTCCTTACTGCCCCGCTGAAAGTTACTTAAGTCATTAAATTGTATAATAATACTGTTGATTATCATGATTGCAATTTACAAAAAAGAAAACTGGTAGAAATATTTAAAAGGTTGTCCGTATTACTATTCTACCCGACTGTACACTACGTCACATACTACGCTGCTAATTTGCGAAGTATACCCGTATGTATGGTGCGGTCGCTTTTACGTAACCTTTATAATTCGGTCGGCTTATTGACAAATTACTGATATATCGTGTGCATTACCGCAGCAAAATGTTGTGCTTTAGAGAAGTGAGAGTATATCAAATAATTAGTTCATCATGAGGAGAAATTAGTTCATGAATAGCAAAATTTGTTCGCATTGTAGTTTTAAAGTTATTCGAGAAAAACAGATTTTGCTGGAGTAATGTTCGAAACGTTACCCTGGCAAAATCTTTTTTTATAAAATCGTTTCCATCCAGAACCAAATACATGAATAGATAGCTTTTGTTGCGTATTAAATGTTTGTGAATAGCAAAATTTGTGCATGTTGTATTTCTTAAGTTATTTAAGATTTTGCTGCGGTAACGTTTTAGGATATCCCAGATCTCGAAATCGGTTGAACATAGAAGTTTGAAAAAAATACCAATAATAGACCTTAATTTGTTCAAATTTGTTCAATCATTAGTTTTTGATTTGCTTGATGAATACCAATGTAATTAAATGTTTTCAAAAATCAGAAAAAATGAATTTCTCAGTAAACCAGTACACTTACAATAAAATAAAAGGCTGTAACATGTACCCTTGGTACACCTTTATAACGACAGTAAACTTAGATTATGTAACTTTACGCAATATGAACATATAGAGAATTTTAAAAAGGTTTTTTTAAGTCATCGAATACGCAGCTTCCATTAAACAACGAAACATGGCATACTATGAACAAATTAAAATGTTCCATCAATAAACAATCCTGTTAATTCCAGCTTTGAATTACGGCTATTATGAAAGTTATATCAAAAATAAGATATATCAGTAATTTGTCAATAAGCCGACCGAATTATAAAGGTTGCGTAAAAGCGACCGCATCATACATAAGGCTAACCATTTTAAATGAACGGTATAATATTGATGTTTCGTTAGTACAGTTGCGAAAAAAAGGGTATAATAAAATAATGAAACGAGAACGACATTTTTTTATTTAAAAATCAGTCTTATACAAATGATATTTTTTACTTATTAAAAATCACAGATAATTTTTATAAGGCACACATGCACATTATACGTGAATATAAAATCATCGGATTGGTAGAGTGAAATTAATCTGTTGAGCCGCGTAATACTCCCGGGAACAATAAGACAATGAAAATATCCTTCATACAGAGCCATGTTTGTGCGATCTGAGAAACAAACTATACACGGTGTTTCATAATAACCAATAAATAATTAATGCGTTATCTAAAAATAATTATTAGAAATGTGTTTACACGTAATGTCATTTAACCCAATATTTTCATGTAAATCATAGTATCATCATCCTGTCTATGATTTACATGAAAATGTTGGGTTGAATGACATTACGGGTAAACACAATTTTAGTTTTAGATAACGCAGAATTTTAGAAACGACTTTATGTGTATTCTCGACTTTATGCATACTTATTTAGGCTAAACGTTATTAGGCATTTCGTTTTTAGGTGATATATGTTTTAGGCCAAACGTTATTAGGCAATTTATGTTTAGGTTTTAAGTATCGGACTCCTCCAACGATGGTTGATCCCATAGAAGTTTTTGATCAGTATTAGAAACAGGATCGATTTGCATCAAAAAATGTTTTTATGTAAAATTGCTATTTTCTTGCTAACTGTACCTACATTTTTTTGAAAATCTGTGAATGGGGATCAATATTCCATAAAAAATTATGGATAGTCTCCTAAAACCATTTTCGTGTAGCTGCAACGGATACTGCCCCGCTGAAAGTTTCCACACTGTATACTTAAGTCATTAAATTGTATAATAATACTGTTGATTATCATGATTGCAATTTACAAAAAAGAAAACTGGTAGAAATATTTAAAAATCGGTTGTCCGAATTACTATTCTACCCGACTGTACACTACGTCACATACTACGCTGCTAATTTGCGAAGTATACCCGTATGTATGGTGCGGTCGCTTTTACGTAACCTTTATAATTCGGTCGGCTTATTGACAAATTATTGATATATCTTATTTTTGATACAACTTTCATAATAGCCGTAATTCAAGGCTGGAATTAACAGGATTGTTTATTGATGGAACATTTTAATTTGTTCATAGTATGCCATGTTTCCTTGTTTAATGGAAGCTGCGTATTCGATGACTTAAAAAAACCTTTTTAAAATTCTCTATATGTTCATATTGCGTAAAGTTACATAATCTAAGTTTACTGTCGTTATAAAGGTGTACCAAGGGTACATGTTACAGCCTTTTATTTTATTGTAAGTGTACTGGTTTACTGAGAAATTCGTTTTTTCTGATTTTTGAAAACATTTAATTACATTGGTATTCATCAAGCAAATCAAAAACTAATGCTTGAACAAATTTGAACAAATTGAGGTCTATTATTGGTATTTTTTTCAAACTTCTATGTTCAACCGATTTCGAGATCTGGGATATCCTAAAACGTTACCGCAGCAAAATCTTAAATAACTTAAGAAATACAACATGCACAAATTTTGCTATTCACAAACATTTAATACGCAACAAAAGCTATCTATTCATGTATTTGGTTCTGGATGGAAACGATTTTATAAAAAAAGATTTTGCCAGGGTAACGTTTCGAACATTACTCCAGCAAAATCTGTTTTTCTCGAATAACTTTAAAACTACAATGCGAACAAATTTTGCTATTCATGAACTAATTTCTCCTCATGATGAACTAATTATTTGATATACTCTCACTTCTCTAAAGCACAACATTTTGCTGCGGTAATGCACACGATATATCTTATTTTTGATATAACTTTCATAATAGCCGTAATTCAAAGCTGGAATTAACAGGATTGTTTATTGATGGAACATTTTAATTTGTTCATAGTATGCCATGTTTTCTTGTTTAATGGAAGCTGCGTATTCGATGACTTAAAAAAACCTTTTTAAAATTCTCTATATGTTCATATTGCGTAAAGTTACATAATCTAAGTTTACTGTCGTTATAAAGGTGTACCAAGGGTACATGTTACAGCCTTTTATTTTATTGTAAGTGTACTGGTTTACTGAGAAATTAGTTTTTTCTGATTTTTGAAAACATTTAATTACATTGGTATTCATCAAGCAAATCAAAAACTAATGCTTGAACAAATTTGAACAAATTAAGGTCTATTATTGGTTTTTTTTTCAAACTTCTATGTTCAACCGATTTCGAGATCTGGGATAACCTAAAACGTTACCGCAGCAAAATCTTAAATAACTTAAGAAATACAACATGCACAAATTTTGCTATTCACAAACATTTAATACGCAACAAAAGCTATCTATTCATGTATTTGGTTCTGGATGGAAACGATTTTATAAAAAAAGATTTTGCCAGGGTAACGTTTCGAACATTACTCCAGCAAATCTGTTCTTCTCGAATAACTTTAAAACTACAATGCGAACAAATTTTGCTATTCATGAACAAATTTCTCCTCATGATGAACTAATTATTTGATATACTTTCACTTTTCTAAAGCACAACATTTTGCTGCGGTAATGCACACTGGACATTCCGCCTCGCTCGACTCACTTTCTGCCGTACTCGTTTCATTCTCAAGTCGTCCGGCTATGGAACTCCCTCCCTGAGAGTAGAGAGTGCGTAAGATAGATTCTTTCAAATCCTTAGTTCGTAGTCACTTCCTATCCACAAATCCTTAACCGATATACTGTTATTTATGTCCCTTTCCTATCACACAAGCAATATTTATGCCTATTTCTGCACCCTTCCCCTTGATTGTCCTTTTTCCTATTTCCCTGTCTTAAGGTTGCCTGGAAGAGATTGCTTTTTAGCAATAAGGCAGCTATTTGTATATTTTTTTTTCATTTGTATTCCATTGTAATACAATTTTTGAACAATAAAGGGTTTATTTTTATTAAAATGTTCCATCAATAAACAATCCTGTTAACCCATTCAGTGCGGCGGACGCCGATCGGCGTCAATTGCGTTCCTTGCCAGGTGCGGAAGACGCCGATCGGCGTAAACTTAAATTGTTTAAGAAAAAATTCAATTTTAATACTACGTTTATGAAATATCCATAAATATAAATCAATTATGTCAGATAATCGCCCATGTTAATAGTTTCTGGATATTCCACTTTCAAAAAAATTGCGTTTTCCGTCACTGGTGCGGGTGACGCCGATCGGCGTTTTCCAGAGGTTGACAACTATAAAATCTCTGTGTATAGTAAATTTGTTTTTTTGACGATTTTGTCGTAATGGTTATAAATAATGTTACGAAAATATGATTTTATTATTTGCTTTAAGTTATCGTCCATAAAAAAAACAAAAGCATGAATAAATTTTTGTGTTTGGGTTTCCCAAATACGAATTGGTTATTTTTTCATTACTTTAGTAATGAAATAGTTGATAGGTATTCTCACCTACTATATGGCAATCAAAATATTTAATAAGCTTCCGACTGACATTTTGAGTCAACCGACGGAAAAAAATATATTCAAAAATAAGTTGTTTCATTGGCTCCTACTTGATCAAGGAATATAATAATATATGGAAAAAAATATTTTGATTAAATTTGACATATTATTAATTATGTATTGTTGACATTTAAAATATGTAAAAATATATTGACATTATTATTTTGAATTAAAATAGAATTTACTACATTTGCATGCCTACAAACACAAGGCAGAATATTGTTGAAACTAGTCATAAGAAACATTGTCGCCCACCCGAATGTATTGCACACAATATTGTGCAAATTAATATTCTGATTTCTGATTACGTCCGACAACTTTTACCTGTTTCTAACCGACTTCGAAAAAGGATTAGGTTCTATGCTCGGCTGTATCTATTTTTTATATTATGTTTATCGATTACTCTGCCATTTGTGGGCCTATTTCCAAAATTCTTTTTGTAATCGAAGGAGCATCTGATGATGGGATCCAATGGAAATCGAGGGAAACCCTTGAATTTCATAGGCACGTCCAGCTTGTTTCATGTTTTTGCTGAAGATATTCAGGTATTTGCCTCTGGTAGTCATCATATCATGTTAGGGAGCTGATGATTGATTTCTGGTACATTAGGAGTTTGAGAATAATTATTTTAAAACTTTTTAGAGCGAACGGTAAGTAATAGAGTTATTCCGGTGTTTGCCTTGGCTCAAATTCTAATATTCATGTATTAACTTAACTGAAAAGATTGAAAAAAAAAATACAAGAAATAAAACTGACTTCAAAGCACCAAAAAGTCATAAATAATGTAAGAATACATACAACATCACAGTTTTATATTGAAGTCGGTGCTAAGCAATGATCACCTCGAAAGTCTTAAAAATATAAGAACAATTAATATAGGTGGTTACTAATTTGGCACCGACTTCAATAAAAATATGATAAAAAATGATCAATAAATTTTCAATTATGTTATTTTATTATTATGTAAATAATAACCTATAATATAAACGTTGGAAGCGGACTATCATTTCATTTGAGTCAAGCCATTATCGTACTGTTCCTTTTCTGCACATCAGTCCTTTTTTTGAGGCAGGGGAATCATTTGCGGCTTCGACAAGGGGTTCAGCTGACTAGGTCGCCCACATGGATATGCCGTAGGACTTGGGCACACCAGCGACTATTACAGTTATGTGTTCCCCTACCCGGCTTAACTACCCTCCGAAACCTCTCCGCTTCCGGTGGAGGTACGTTCGGGCTCAGAAAGCCAATTCACGGAACGAAAAGCAAAGAACCTGGGAACAGGCCCAGCAGCCAACAAGGTGGGGTTTCGGCAAGGGAGGGGTCACTAAGTTGTCAGTCTGACTGGGGTAACCCTTTCCCAGTTGCCTAGGTTAATTGGAGAGAACCTGGACCTCCACCACTCGGATACAGAACCCCGTTGGGGTCTTCGGCAGGACCTAAAAATTATACCCGCCGTCTTGTCGACTGCCACTAACAGGCCTAAGAGGCGAATGCGTCGGAACGACCCACGCAAAGTGGGCCGCCTCTTCATACGTCGGTGCTTTCACCACGACCAGCGTATCGTCGGCGAAGCACACGAACTATATTTTCGGTAGGAAGTTGTCTCGCAGCCAGCACCCAATTGGACGTAGAACTGACCCCTGGGCTACTTCCGCCGACACCGCCCATCTGTGAACGCTGCTATTCACTTCCTCATTCACAATCTCTCTCCTGCGAAGGTAATCGTGTATGAGGGACCAGAAATAGAGTGGAACTTCGTGAAAGCTAAGCGCGATGCGATGCGCCTCCTTGTATGCTTGACGAAGCGTTTTCTCTTCGTTGAACGTCGTGCCGCCTGCATCGTAAGAAGGCATGCCTGGCTCTTAGGGTGGTGGTGCGTAGATCTATGATTGTCTGCGACCATCAGAATACTTGGGGCCCTCGTTCGTGAGGTTCTTCCTTCAGCATGGCAGCATCTCAGAAAGCTGTGAGGTCTCCCACGAAGTGCGTCACAATTGCGTTGGCAGCGCCAGCGATATGCGAGGGCAGATTAGAACACTACCGCACCATGCTGCCTCCAACGCCACCCCCGGCTGGAGTTGAGTGATCGCCCATGTAGGGAAGGCGGATGCACCAGCAGCTCCCGCCGCCCTCGGAAACATCGATGAGGAAAAGATTGCATATCGGATATACCGGTGATCCGACATGCTCTACTTCTCGGTCTCCACTTTCCAGTCTCTCATCCTGGAGGCGAAGGATGCGGTGGCTATGGCCACATGGATTATCAACGTCCCTTGCCGCACACATGCCGGGGTGGCTCCTCTGTTGAGAGCTTCAAATCCCAAGCTCAACGCCCAAGACTTTGTAGCCTACCCCTAGCGTCGGTAGTGGAATAACCCCAGACACGCGACTTTGCGTTGAGGTCACCCTCCACCAGCAATTTGTAGGACGCCGTCCTCCTAACCACTCCCTCTACCACGGCTAAGGGAAAAGTATGTGGAAACCACCACCCTACTTGATGGCCATAAATAACCTGGCCCTCCATTAGAGAAAAAGAGAGGGCTAAATTTCCAGCCGCTACCACAGCAGCCGCCAAGCCATCCGTAGACCCGGCCCACCTAGCGGATCAGGGTACCATGTACGGCTCGACTACGACTGCGAAGTCTATCCGCTTGGAGAAGATTACCCGCGGATCTTCTGGCCCTTGGCTGTGTCCATGGATGTCTCCTCCCTGAGGGGGGGTGGTGGCATCTATGAAGTCACCACTCTTACTGGCAATAACATGCCTCTCACAGGGTTGCCTGTGGTTTGATAGGTGGCCGATCTCAGAAGACACGGCACATCACACTGATGAAAGCCGCATATCCTTGCAAACCGTAGTGGAAACATAGTTTGCTGCAGTCTTTGGCCGAATAACAGCATGACACAGGGTTTACGGTCTCCATGCAACGGAAGCAACGCATTGGCCGTTAGTCTAGTAGTTAAATCGAAGCATAGCTGCAACGCACTGTCACTCGGGTAACCTCTTCCACCTTTTTAGCCACTTCCACTGAACCTGTCACTCGGCTAACCTCTTCCACCTTTTTGGCGACTTCCACTGAACCTGCTGCAAAGGTTGTCACTGCCCTCTGGCTCCAGTATGAACTTTCTCTACTCTTACGTGGGCCTGAGGGCTGCTTGTGATGGACGCTAAGGCGTCTCTTAGCTTCTCTGCAGACCCGGAGCCATCCAGACCAGTGACTTTAATATCCGTCATTTGATGGTCCTGGTCACCACCAAGGCATCATCACCAATTGCCACCACATCTGACTTCAGCGCGATGACAACTACCAAGTCTGAGGTGCCTTTGGCATCTTTGGCTTGGCGGTAACGGCTGTAACAGGCACAGCCACAGTAGCAGCCTGTTTCTTTCGCTCTATTTTACCACCGTGGACCATCTACCTAGTACTGGTAAGGTGCTGAGATGAGATGGCCCCTCCTCTGGCTACACCTTTTTTTTAAGATAAATTTGAGCGCGTTTGACCACAATCTTGCCTGACGGAAAGCGAAGATGTGGTCTAAGCACGCAAACTCAAATAGTGCCTATTAACTCTTGCTTTGAAAACCCCCAAGTTATACTTAATTGGAAACACAGACGCAGGAAGATCATTCCACAGTTTTCGTATGATAAAGGAGGAAGCAAATCGTTTGGTGTGAGTGGGTGGAATGTGACTACATATGGATGGACTCCCTCACCACGTCTTATCGTCCTACAGTGGAATGGTGCTGGTGTATTAAGCTATGCAATTCCTCAGCACACTCGCCGAAATGTAAACCTGTAGAATACAGTGAGACTTGCGACTAGACGGCGCTGTTCGAGGCTCTGAAGCTTTTTGGATACAAGCGATTCATCACCGATCAATTTTCTAGCACGCTTGCCCATGGAGTCCAAAGCATCGAGCTGGTATCGAGCTGAGTCATCCCACAGTTGGGAGCAGTACTCCATACAGGAGCGAACCTGAGCCGTATAGAGGCTCAGTAAATGCCGTGAGATAAAAAAATTGCGGACTTTTGCAAGGATACCCCATTTTTGGAAGCGGTCTTAGCCTTGGAGTATTGTGGCGACCCAACAGTGCACTCTTTTTTAATGGCCTTTTCTGTTTAATTTCCCTAGGCCTCTTCGGGAAATTCGCCGGAGGAGCCAGTGTCGGAGTATGGAGGACCTAGCTTGAATGTTGCTTCTCCCTGTTTCTCTGTGCTCTTCGGCTGCCAGAGGTGGTCGGTGTAACCTAGCCAGTAATAGCCATCCATCCGCCTTTACACCCTCGATTCTGGCTGACCAGCAAGCCTTTTCGCTAACTACGGTTGGTACCTAGAACTGTTATTTTTTAAACACACTATATCCATTATTGGTTTAGTGATCTTATGTGTTACGGCAACGTTCATGATAGCAGTAATTGATGTCGTTCCTTTCAAAAATTATAGTTCTAGTTAGTAACCGAAGTTAGAGAATAGGCCTCCTGATGAGAAGCATATTTATTTATTATAAGAGAGAATGGCTGAAATATGAGATCGCACTCTGCCTGAACTTTGATATCAACACAATCACGCGAAGTCACTAGACGGCGGCTCGCACCGTATCCCGTGCACAGTCCTAACCATTGACGTATATAACTAGACGCGCTGTCCGGTACAGAGAAATTCACCACTCAACTGGAGCCAATCGGCACCAGTTGAGCTAGTCGATCGCGGGCGATCGTGATAGGTAGCCGAATTGCCGTGAAGATTGTGTCGTAAATTTTGCGTAAAATATGCCTTAAAACTTTAGTGTGACAATTGAAAACACTGTTAGTACGTATGAATATTGGTTTTGTATTTAAGATTTGTATTTCTGAGTAATTATATATTATTTTGATTAAAACAAATGAAAATGATTTCCGAACTGCGATCTACGCTCGACCGCCTTGACTTTGAACGCTTGACCTTAGTTATGCTGTCTCTTTTACTTTCATACGAGCAAGCGAGTACGCTACTGTCCACGCCTCACCCAGCGCTGCCCCGCGTCGAGACACAATTTTTGTTCGCAACAGCTTGTCTAGTTATATACGTCAATGGTCCTAACCAAAAAATTTTTACAAAACAAATAAAACCGACTTAAAAAACACCAAAAAGTCATAAAGAATTTTAGAATACAACATCACAGTTTTATATTGAATTTGGTGCCAAAGTAACTAAGTAAGTACCTATATTAATTGTCCGTATTTATGCAAAATGGAACCACACCACAAATTTCGATTTTTACTTTTTTTGGAGAATACTGAATCAAAGCGCTCAAAATTTCATATACAAAAAAGAACCACATGATTTTTGCCTTGGAACCTTGGTATACTAAAAGCAGAACAGAACCAA
The DNA here is from genome assembly GCA_963935595.1 of Schoenobius gigantellus. NCBI lineage: Eukaryota > Metazoa > Arthropoda > Insecta > Lepidoptera > Crambidae > Schoenobius > Schoenobius gigantellus. The sequence continues at coordinate 37,032,085 of OZ012541.1, read as the reverse complement.
CAACAACAATAAACTCTACATAATAAACAAAACCGAACCACAACACAATAGGACTCGATTATTCAAAAAAATTAATGATATTACTACCAGGGCATTTTATGCAAAACAGATCCACACCTACTTGGGACCATTATACATTACACTTATTTCTATTATTAACAATTACTTTTAATACGTTAAATGGAACCAAGTTTCTCTGGTTTCGTTACGCGTAAAATAAATTCATAATTAAAATGCTGATTTTTTTTGTAAAATGGAACCAAACGTCTGAGATTCTATTATGCATAACGTTTTGAAACCTATCATCGTTCAAAGGTACCAAATGATATGACTAGTTAGGTAAAGTTTATTTAGGGTTTTAGGTTTTTTTTTACTAAATTAATTCTTCACAGACTCGTAGTCCATGCTCTTTTCATTTATATTTTTTCTTTTTGATCTATTCTATATATTATTATTATATTAAGACTTACGACTAGGTACTTTTCACTCCTATTCTAAGGTAAGTTGTGCAACTGAATACATTTAGTCATCTATTCTTAGTTGAATATGTATCTAATATTGATCCTTTTTTTATATCTATGGACAATTTTCCACTAAAGTGCCGGCGTGTCGAGTTGCGGGAAGATCACGTGGCTCCTCAACAACTTCCATATGAAGGAAGACATGATCATCACTAGCAAACTCGCGACGGCAAAGGAACTGTCGGACAAAGTAACGACTCGATTCGGGGCGGTCGAGAATCATTGCCTCGGTCCTCATAAATGAGGTTGGAGCATCAAAGTGCCTTTTGGTGGATGAAGCTCCCCTAGTCCATTTTGGAGCTTGTTAGAAGTGAACTAAAGGAGAAGAGAATTGGTACTACTGACTGACACGAATCAGATACCCTCCATAGACAGAGAGCCTGTTCGAAATGCGTTACAGAAGTTCTGCTGCCATTACGTCTGTTACAGAAAAGCTCTTCTGCACACACAGAAGTTCGATGGATGTAGTGTACGCCCTCTGAAACATCTACGTACAAACATTCACACATCACGGTAAGTACTGTGGTGACCTTATTGCATCTATGACACCGCATTCCACTTCATTGCGTAGATATGCACGATGGCAAGGAATGTCACCCCTTATAAATATAGATTATTCTGGAAGATTAAGGGACGAGCATTGATAGTAAGTTTTTAGACAGACGATCACCAAGAATTAAACGTGACACATTGTAATGAGAGTTGAGTAATATAACATATTGATATATACCTATATGGTTTAAATTAACGTCCCAAGTTCCCAACGATCCCGGAGCGCGCATAGGGCGCTACAGTACTAAGGTCCATGACATGCAGCATGGCATCGGAGGCGGTACTATGAAGGGGCGACGAAAATATTCTCTTCCTTACCTTAAGATAAGAAAAAAGCGTACGGGAGGGATGGGTTCGGCACCGACTGACGATCCATGAAACATTTAGTCCCTATGTTTCATAGATCGTCAGTCGGTGCCGAACCCACGTGGTTGTGTTCAGAGGAGCAGAAAGGAAGAACCCTGGCCACGATAGTGTCTCACACGCGGTGGTTGCCATAACCAGAAACACGGTATCCTGCACCTACTTCTACGGGGAGCTGAAAGAGGATGACGCAATTAGACTTCTCATTGCCCTTCCCAGCACAATAACAGATGAAGTGGTCACAGAGTACCTACAATGATAAAATAGTGCTTTAAGCACTATCAGGCGCAGCGACCTTGGTGTAAGTAAAAAAAAGAGTCCCATCAAGTTTTAAAAATAAACAATAATCCTGGAACCCGAAGCGGACACGTTACATATAGGTATATATATAAAGGCATAAACAGGAAAATGTTAGCACAAGTTACTTAGAAATACTAATATAATAATAGGTCTCTATATGTATTATTTTTTTGTGAATTAATGTTTTATTACCATACAATAAATACATAATTTCATTTTAAGCATCAATTGTGGTACTTTTTTGTATAAGAGAAACCCATCAATTAGTAAATGTTCAAACGAACCACATTCACATTTTTTTAATTATCTAGAAAGTTTAAGAGTATTTAGAGCATATTTATATACATATATTTAAATAAGTAATCTATTAATAAATTCAGATAAAATAAATAGTAATTTTACTTCATCTAACAGAGCTGCACATATTTTTGTAAATCCTTCGATATTTCAGAAGCGTGTGTTTGCTGGGTGGTTCCTTTTTGCGTAAATACGGACAATTGATCTTTTCATTTTTTAAGACTTTCCAGGTGATTATTGCTTGGCACCGACTTCAATATAAAACTGTGATGTTGTGTTCTAAAATTATTTATGACTTTTGGCGTTTTTTAAGTCTGTTTTATTTTTTTGGAATTTTTTTTTCAATCTTTTTAGTTTTAATACATGCGTTTTAGGATTTGAGCCACGGCAAACACCAGAACAACTTAAAATAAAACGTCTTTCGCTCTATACAGTACTGAAAAAATTATTCCCGAACTCCTAACCTACCAGAAACCTTCCATCATTAGCTCAATAACATAATTGATGACTACCAAATGCAAATACCTGAACATCTTCAACAAAAACATGAAACACGTTGGACGCGCCTATGAAATTCAAGGGTTTTCCTCGATTTTCATGGGATCCCATCATCAGATCATGACATGGTAACAATGGAACCACCTCGGGAGTATACTCTTTCAAATAAAAAAAGAATTTTGGAAATCGGTTTAAAAATAACGGAGTTTAGGTAACAAACATAAATAAATACAACCGAATTGATAACCTCCTCCTTTTTTGAAGTCGGTTAAAAATAGTAATTATTGATAAAAAGACCATTATTTAGGGAATTTAAAGCAAAAATTAAGCGCTGTAAAATTATGTTAAAATGCTATAATTTAACGAATATATTTCTAAAAACATCTAAAATATTTACAACCCCTGGAAAATTATGAAATTCTTTATGTTTGAATTTTTTGAGTACTTTCAATAGTAATTAGAAGATAATAATGCAATTTTGTATATAGAAAGCAAATTAATTTACTGTTTTTGGCCATAATTGTTTAAAAACTTCACTTATTACGTAAATTATTATTTAACACCAAAAAGGTCACAAAACTTTAAAACAATTTACTACAATACTTTTTAAATATTACAGAGGTATACTAGTGTGACACAAATGGCAGTTTTTGTGTGTTTTGTAATAAATTATGCGATAATATGTACAAATTCCTTACTCAGTGCTGAAAACGCCGATGTGCGTCTTTTTTTACTCTTACGGGGTGCGGCGGACGCCGGTCGGCGTCATCGCTTAAAACGCCCCGCATCTGACTAGTACGAGCAATTTCGGTCGCCGCATTGAATGCGTTTTTAATTAATTTTAGCGTTGAATTAAGACTATTATGAAAGTTATTTCAAAAATATCTGTAATTATTCAATAAGCCGACCGAATTATAAAGGTTACGTAAAAGCGACCGCACCATGCATACTGGTATACCTACTTCGCAAATGAGCAGCGTAGTATCTGACGTAGTGTACAGTCAAGTAGAATATAGTAAATTCGTGCAACCGATTTTTAAATATTTCTACCAGTTTTCTTTTTTGTAAATTGCAATCATGATAATCAACAGTAGTATTGCCTATACAATTTAATGACTTATAAATATTCAAAATTAATATTTAAAAGGGAATTATCTCAGTAATTTTTAGTATAATTTAAAAAATATAAGATATACAGATAGTAAATTATGTTTGTTATTATTATTATATCAATAAAAAATTAACATTTACCGTCTTAAAATGGGAGCTAGACAGGTTGTTAGGCTATAATTACGCAAACAGAAAACTGAATTTGCAAGTTCGCAATTTTTCTTACCATAACATTTGTCAAACAAGGTTAGAAGAAAAATGTCAGGGTTCAACTTCAAACTCGTACCCGTGCCGGGCTGCTAACCTAACCACTTTACCTCCCCCTACGCGCTAACAAGGCACATTTACTCGTCTCCCTGCATTAAGATACCAGCTTCAGGGAGACTCATGGTATATGCACAAAGATAGACACAGAGGACCGGCTCTAGCTAACCTTGAAATCAATGAGTACGTCGACCTACACTTCAAAGCAGCACGGGGGTTGTCACTCGATATGTGTAAATATATGCTGTCGAAGTCCAAACTGGTCCAAACTCGCAATAGTTATGTATGCTCTACGCAGAATATTTTCGACTCATCTAACGCAGCGTCTCTGACGAATTATTCATTTCGATATTCGAAGACACTGGATGCGAGAAGCGCAGGACCAATCGATTTATGGAGATCCTTGGGCGAGGCTTATCCAATAATAGTGGGCGTTTCTTGACTGAAATATGATGATTCAATCCAAATGCCTGGATTGAGGAGCCACTTTTAAATTGATGACACTTTTGATGTGTTTTACTACAAAATCTAGAATTTCAAATACCGTAAGCTTCAATAGATTTCTGATGTGGCTCCTTAATCCATACACACGCCCTTGCAGCACATATTAATTTTATAGTCACTAACAACGGTGCAATAAAACCACATTTAAATTAAGTTTTAATCATTTAATTTCATCACAATTTTCAAGAACACTTATTAATTTACGCAAGGAGTCTTTATTTAAATCATATATTTTGTTTTTCTGCTCGCTACTAGAGCTTATAGTTGATAACAATAGTTGAAGAAGAGGGTATTTCAGATTTTTTGATTCACTAGTTCCCAACACTAGTTTTAGTTGCCAGTCATAAGCCATTACAACATCTCCATATTCACTGTTGTTGTAAATCATTATTAGGTACAATAATTTCGTTTTGTTTTCTTCCAGTGCAAATTTAAACCATTCTACTTTATCTTTATCCCAGTCATAACTCTTGACATGTTCCATTACTAGTGCTAAATCGAAGTTTTTGGAATATAGTAATTTTCGTAATTCATCCTTAGCAGAGTTAATTATACTGTCAACATTAACATATTCTATTCTAGTCAAGGAGTGTCCTTCAGATTTGTGAAGGTTATTAATAATTTCCTCAGTAGCCTTAAAATAAAAAGTATTTCAATTCAAAAGATTATACTCTTAGCAATATACTTGCGCAGGATTAGAAATATTTTTTTTATTGTACATCACAAATTAAAAGTTGACAAAACTATATTATAATAACACAGTACAATGGGCGGCCGAAACGCAATGAGAGATTTCTTCCAGGCAACCTTAGGATGGATAAAATTTGCGACAACAAATAATTAGGGAAGTTGGTAATGTACAGTAAGCTCCCTAGCAAGCTATACTCGTTATCCGTTCTCAGCTTAAGTGGCTACCCATCCGGAAGCGCAGGGAATTACGTATTCTCTGTACTTTATTCAATATTCTCAAAGGACCTAATGCGCCTTCTTACCTAAAATCTTACTTCATATATAGTGGTGTCGACAGGCCCTATATTAATAAGCTTCGATCCAAGGGAAACCACCTCCGGATGCCTCTCCATAGCTCTAAGGTTCTGTCTAGTTCCTTCAGGGTCACCGCAATAAGACTGTGGAACAAACTACCTCTGAATATTCAACAGTCTAAAAGTTTATTTAGTTTTAAAAAAGCTGTTCGCGCAGAACTTTTAAATCACAAATATTAAGACAAAGGCTCTTCATCATGCATAGTTTTTTTTTATTTATATTAGCTACCTATGTTATTTTTATCTATTTGTTTAAATTAGTGTAATGTATACCGGGTGTAACGGAATACCGCAATAAAATTTAAGGTTGTTGATTAACAAAAAAAATGTTTGATGACTATTCCTTGTATTTTTATTATATGCCTACTTTCGATTTAATACGCTGAACTGTTAAGCGTATTAAATCGAAAGTAGGCATATAATAAAAATACAAAGAATAGTCATAATTTTTTTATTGTTAATCAACAACCTTAAATATTATTGCGGTATTCTGTTACACCCGGTATATTATAGTACTTATATTTAAACATGGGATAAATTAACTAATAAGATTGCACCGCCATGTAGTCTCTGTTGAACCCAATGGTTGACTGGCAGAAAATGCCATATGGCATTAAGTCCGCCATTTGTACATTGTTTTTAATTGTGCAAAAAAGATAAAATAAATAAATATACTGTTTGACCTTTGGACCGTTCTTATGTCGCTCGTAATAGTCGCGGTTTTCGTTGTGTAAATATATACCTTGAATTGGAGCTTACTGTACAACATTAAGTAAACACAAATAAGTATAACACATACTCTGAATATACATACACTTTATATAAAACTAGTTGCCGCGCGGCCGCTGCCATTTGGTGTCGTTTCGTATCGCAAGTATGTAAAAGCTTGTAAAAAATGGTCAATTGTGCAGTTTCCTTTTGCAAATAGCGATCGTAACTGAAATCTTTAAGACTATGACGTTTCCTATCACATGTAAGTATACAATATACATTAACATTTTTATATAAAGTACAATTTTGAAGTAATTTTTATGCCGTTACGATAGAAAAATACAACGGTACGTTGGTAGCTCAACACAGTACACGGTAAGATTTGCGGATGTATACTGCTAATTGTTGCGTACCATCTCCAGGTTAAATGTTCGAAGGTAAAAACTGATGTTAGAAACATTTTTTTTGTAAAACATTTTAAACATTTTTTTTGTTGGGGTAAAGTTTGGGTGCGCAAGGTCCGCCGGACTTTGCGCACCCAAACTTTACCCCAACCTCAGATTGTTTTTAAAATTTTACGATGTTGCGTTGCTATTATGACAACTACTTTTTATGATTGTTTCGTATAGAATAGGTAGCCAAAAATAAACGCTTTTTACTCTTGTCAATTTTTTCTGAGTAAATCATCTTTGATACCTAATCACAAAAGCTTGTGACTTTGTTATTATGACATCGTATCGCATAGAATAGCTGACGGGGAAAAACAAGAGAAAAGGAAAGTAGATTGGGACCGACCTGGTTCGCCGTCGTCCTGCGTGCTGGATGGTATAGACGCTCTTCCTGATTCCCTTCCAATGTTTCTTCTCCGTATAAAATGTAGGTGATGATGCACGATTCGTGAATAGAATACGCGTAGATCGCGGCTGATCGGTACTTCGACGATAGGTTCGCGTTTGGGGAGTGGAGATGCTCGACCCAAGTTACTGATCGGAAGTCCGGAAGCGAAGTGACGAGACGTCAATCAGTCCCAATAATGATAGGAATAGGGTAGGTAGGGAAATACAGTTATAATTATTTACCCTCAATATATAATGTTGATTGCGGTCCGTTCCGCGCATATTTACGCACCATACCGCCCCCCAAAGAGCGGGTTGGCTCTTTAAGATGAATAAAAATTAATAAAAGTTGATGTAAATAAAGTTGATTTGATGAAATGCTAATAAAATAAATAAAAAAATAATTGTGTTGAGTTGAGTGATATAGACGATAGTTACAAGCTATGTATAAGTGGGCAAATTTTGACTACTGATCTAAGTAGAGTTCCAGAAGCCGTCCTAAGTTCGACTACTCGAACTATGCCGTCAGTGCCTGGACACAATCTGATGACACGTGCCTTACGCCACTGAAGTGGAGGAGAGTTGTCCTTAATAAGTACTAAGTCGCCAACCTGAACATCAGCAAACCTGTTGAGCCACTTTGGGCGTTGCATCAGAGTGTGCAGATATTCAGATTGCCAACGTTTCCAAAAATGCTGTGTTATTTGTTGGAGCATTTTCCAGCGCTTCAGTGGGCCAACATTGACGTCAGTCATATTTTGTTCAGGCAATGCCAAAAGCGGTTGTCCTATAATCAAATGACCGGGCGTCAAAACATCTAAGTCGTTGGGATCGCTAGTTATTGGACACAACGGCCTCGAGTTCAATGCTGCTTCTACTTTGGCAAATATGGTAGATAACTCCTCAAAAACAAGCGGACGTTCGCCGATGACTCTACATAAAATAAGTTTGGCAGACCTAACAGCGCTTTCCCACAAACCGCCCATGTGGGGACTGGCAGGAGGGTTAAGATGCCAGTTGATTTGTTGATGAACTAAATGTTGATGCATTTTACATGATGTGGTTTGTAAAAAGTTAGTGACATCCTTGATGTAATTCTTAGCCCCTACAAAGTTTGTACCACAGTCGCTGTAAATGTCAGTAGGTAGCCCTCGCCGCGACACAAATCGATCCAAGCATGCTATAAAAGCCTCAGTAGATAGCTCGGACACTGCTTCCAAGTGTACGCCCTTGGTGGTAAAACATACGAAAATGCAAAGGTATGAACGCACAGACTTTGCATTTCTCAGTCGGGATACTTTTAGGAAGAAAGGTCCGGCAAAATCAATGCCGACACGCTGAAAGGCTCGACATGACGTAACCCTGCTAGCAGGTAAGTCACCCATAAAAGGTTGAATAGATTTGGGACGCAATCGATAGCAGCGATGACACTTGAAAGCTACATGCTTGATGATCCGTCGTGCTGACAAAATCCAAAATTTTTGTTGGAGTAATGCTTGAAGTAAACTCAAGCCTGGATGAAGGTACAAACGATGATAATGATCGACGATAAGTTTAGTAACGAAATGATCTTTGGGTAATAACAAAGGATGCTTTGCGTTGTAATCAAGCTGAGATTTGACTAGCCGACCGCCTACTCGCAAGAGTCCTTGCGAGTCGATAAATGGATTAAGACGCATCAAACCACCCTTTACGCCTTTGCCTGAGCGCAATGACTCCAACGCTGTAGCAAACGCCGTAGACTGCACAGACTTGACAACAGAGTTCAAGCTATCGTTCAGTTCTGAGACAGATAAAGGTCCAGTACGACGGTGCGTTGGGTTAAGACAGTTGTGTAAGAAGCGCTTGCACCAGGCTACAACTGACTGTAACTTGGCAAACGTGCTAAACTTGTCAAAACAAAAGGTTGTAATGGGGGTGTGTGCAACAGCTGATACGAACGGAGGCGCCTTGATAGCTGGCAAGTCAGTTTCGCTAATTAATGGTATGTCGCCAGGCCATGTCGAAGAAGAGTCTTCGAGCCATGGTGGTGACCACCACAATGCATGGTTGACTAACTGTGAGGGAGGAATCCCACGACTGGCGGGGTCGGCAGGATTCGCTGATGATGGAACATGCCTCCAACTAACATCGGGCATGATCATCTGTATTTGGGAAACACGGTTGCCTTCGTAGGTTTGGAGTTTATGAGGAGAGGTGCTTAACCATGATAAAACGATGCTGGAGTCAGTCCAAGCGAATAAATCGTTGATTTTAATTTTTGATTGTAAAAGATTATAAACATGCTCCATTAAACAAGCGAGCAATAGGGCACCGTTTAATTCGAGCTTTGGAATTGTAAGTTTTTGTTTTATAGGAGCTACGCGTGACTTGGCATCTACGAGCTGAACTAAGATATTGCCATCCGAGTTGACAACGCGCAGATAGATACAAGCCGCATATCCTCGTTCGGACGCATCACAGAAACCGTGTATTTGAATATCAACAGGTTGATCGGTGAGAATACGTCGCTGAATAGAAATACGATTTAAATTATGAAAGTCAGCTAAAAATGATTTCCACTCCTTTGCTAAGGCAAAGGGCAGTGGCTCATCCCAACCAGAATCGAGCAACCAAAGCTGCTGCATGAAATGTTTAACGTAGAAAATAGTCGGCGCTAAATAACCACAGGGGTCATAAAGTTTTGCAATATCTGACAAGACACCACGCTTAGTCATGATGTTGCCCATTTCGCTGACATTATAGACGAAACAATCGGATTTAGAGTTCCATTCGATGCCCAAAATTTTATAAATATTGTTGCCATCCTCAAACCGATAGGGGGACTCGCAATGCTCTGAGGGACAAGATGACAAGAAGTCATTAGAGTTACTACACCATTTCCGAAGTTCGAACCCTCCCTGCTTGAGAATAGCAACAACATCACGCTGTAAATTGAGAGCAGAATTCACACTAGAAGCTCCACAAACTACGTCATCGACAAATGTGTCCTCTAGAAGGGTCCTAGAGGCCTCAGGATGACGCTCTGAGTTAAGATGTGCGAGCTCGTGAATGACTCGAATCGCTTGATAGGCAGAACTAGTAATGCCGTACGTGACGGTTGTCAGTTCATATTGTTTAAGCGGTTGATCGGGAGATTCGCGCCAGAGAATTGTTTGGTAATGACGATCAGCTTCGTCAATCTTAATTTGGCGGTACATTTGTCGAATGTCGCCAGTAAATACAATGCTATGTATCCTAAATCGCAAGATGATGTCCTCTATATTTTTCTGCAATTTAGGACCAGACATGAGAATTTGATTAAGTGAAACACCAGACGAGCTAGGCGCTGATGCATCAAATACAGCACGTAATTTAGTGCTGCTGCTGTGTTCCTTGAGAACACCATGATGAGGAATAAAATATCGATCAGCAGACCATGGTTCAGAAACCTCTGACATGTGACCAGATTCTTTGTAGTCGTACATGAATGCAATATACAATTCACGCAACTTGCTATCCTTTAATAGTCGCCGTTCCAAATGAAAGAACCGCTTGAGTGCTGTGTGATAAGTATCACCTAATGGCTTGTGGTTGACTTTAAACGGTAATCGTACAGTAAATCGACCAGTGCTATCCCTAGTGTGAGTTTCTGTAAAGTGCTTCTCACATATAATGTCCTCGGGATCTTTAATTGTTTGTTTGGGTGGTTCTTCAGCTTCCCAAAACAAGCTTATGGCACGATGAAGATCAATAGTACAAGCCATAGTAGTAGAGTGGCACACTAAGTTCGATGCCGCTGGAGCTTTACCCATAATAACCCAGCCAAAGAGAGAGGAATAAGCAGTAGGCATTGAATCACCTAGACTGAACTTCCTGCCATCAAAGATCTGGTCATACAAGCCGATGCCTAATAATAAGTCAATTCGACCAGGTATATTAAAATATTTGTCTGCGAGAATCAAATTGTTGCAAGTTTCTAAAAGTGACTTATGTATGGGAACTGTTGGAAGATTACCAGTGATTCGCTTTAAAATAACAAAATCAGCAGATAACATTTGATTAGAATTATGAACAGATTTAAGTTGCGTTTGTACAGTCCCATTTGTTTGATGGTCAGATGTCATACCTAAGCCGTACAAGGAAGCAGAATGAGAGCGGGGTAGTCTAAGTTGCTGTGCTAAGTTTTCACTCATTATGCAGACTTGTGAGCCACTATCAATCAATGCACGGGCAGAGTGATAAAAACCATCAGCATCCTGTATGTGTACAATGGCAGTACCAAGCACCATGGTTGATGAACCATCAATGCCGTGCAAGGATTGAGATTGTGTTGCATTATTAGTCGCAGGTGCAACGGAAGATACAGGCACATCGTGTGGCTGCGGTATGTTTGTGTGTAGCTTTGTGTGGTGACGGCCGTGGCATATCTGACAAACACTTTTAGACATACACTTTGATATATGATGTGTGCGTAGGCAATTAAAACAAAGTTTATGTTGTTTAACAAAATTCCTTCTGTCTATAGAACTCATTGATTCAAACTGCTGACATTTGTAAATAAGATGATGTTCATTGCAGCAAGGACAAGTAATTAAATTATTGTTTGAGTGATTGCTTGAATCAACAACATTGAAAGAATTACTTGATGTTGATTTGAATGTGGAATTAGATAAGTTCTCTAGAATTCGCAGCTGATTTTCTAAAAATACAAGTAATTGCTCAAATGTTGGAATTATATTTAATGGTATTGTTGATTCAAACTTAGTTCTCATATCTATAGATAGTTTTTTTAAGATGATATGTAACAACAAAAAACACCAAGAGTTCACATCAAACTTGAGTGCGATTAGCGCTTGTGTGTTTTCTTTTATTGTATATAAAAATCTATTCAATGCTTTTGTATTTATTTGTGTTAGGTTAGGTAGGCTAAGAATCGCATCAATATGTTTATCTGCAATAATCCTAATGTTTTCATATCTTTCAGTAAGCAACCTGCATGCTATCATATAATTTTCACGTGTCACTGTGAGGTGCTTAACTAAAGATAAAGGTTCTTTATCTAGAACGCTCAACAAGTAGTGCATTTTTTCTACATTACTTAAGTGTGTATTGTCATGAATTAGGCTATTAAATATTGAGATAAAGTTAGGCCATTCGACAGAAGCACCATTGAATCGTGGCAATGATATTTTAGGCAAATGAAATTCTGTGCTTATTTTATGCTCAGAACTATCTGCCGGTTTAGAATGTGACTGCTTGTTCAAACTAGAGTATAAAACTTTAATAGAATAGAACTGTTCCTGAAACTCATTGTAACCTCGTTCCAAATCAGAACGTTTCGAATCATCAAGTGACGAATCGGACATTAATGTAGTAAATATATCATCCATTTGATCACGATGCCTTTCAATATCACTATACCTAGCCTGGAACTGCGCAAGAGATTGATCTTTTTCGCCTAACTCACGCACTGCACTGCATCTATTAGCTATTTCATACAAATCATGCATACGCTTTTGTAAAATGTTGAAACGCACAATATACTGGCTAAGTTTTGCCATTTTGTGTTGTTTAGATTCAAAAATCGTAAAGAAATTTAATTATTTGCAACTGAAGGTAAATAAATAGAAATTCGATTTACTGATCAATTGTCAAAGTGACAAACCGACAAATGAATGACAGTTAGGAATGAACGATCCTAAGCAACTTGAGAATAGTTCGTTCATTAATGTTGCCAGCATAGAAATAAAAATGTTATTTGAATGAATGATGAATGAACGATAGAAATGTATCACCGTTATTTTTTGTAAAAAAGTTGAGGGTAAAAATTAATAACAACTGTGGATATTAGAAAATAAGATGATTTTATAGGAAAATAAGGATCTGGCTGAAGGACCAAGGGGGATGACGGGGAAAAACAAGAGAAAAGGAAAGTAGATTGGGACCGACCTGGTTCGCCGTCGTCCTGCGTGCTGGATGGTATAGACGCTCTTCCTGATTCCCTTCCAATGTTTCTTCTCCGTATAAAATGTAGGTGATGATGCACGATTCGTGAATAGAATACGCGTAGATCGCGGCTGATCGGTACTTCGACGATAGGTTCGCGTTTGGGGAGTGGAGATGCTCGACCCAAGTTACTGATCGGAAGTCCGGAAGCGAAGTGACGAGACGTCAATCAGTCCCAATAATGATAGGAATAGGGTAGGTAGGGAAATACAGTTATAATTATTTACCCTCAATATATAATGTTGATTGCGGTCCGTTCCGCGCATATTTACGCACCAATAGCTAATAATAGAATCGTTTTCCCCCCCGAAGGGTAGAAAACGAATATTTAGGTTTCAGCCGTAGCTCGACCCACTGTGAGATTAACCCTTTGAATTTTACCTGTTTGCAGTGTGCATCTACCCTACATACAATTATTCACCTAACATTTTCAATGAGGGTATGTAAGTAAGTGCGGGTGCCATCGCCGACTAGCTTTTCTCTTCAGTACTTTTCTCACACGCCGGCTAGAACAGCAAATTTAGTGGGTCGAGCTACGGCTGAAACCTAAATATTCGTTTTCTACCCTTCGGGGGGAAAACGATTCTATTTAGGTGTTCGAACCTTCGCTCGACCCACTGTGAGATGTGTTTACAATCTGCCGGCGATGGCTAGACGTACTGTGAAATTGTACAAATCGTTTTTCAATGAAAAACAAAGTGACTTTACAAAGTAAATTATTTTAATAATTATTTTAAGGAACAATATGACTACTATTTAATTCAATATATGCTTGTTTGCTTATATGTACAATTAAGGATTTAGGTATAACAATTAAATCGGAATAAATGATTAAGTTTAGCTAAATGGAGCTTGAGGATTGCCAATAGTCCACTCATTTTTGCCCATGTATGTACACTTTTAGGTGTACATGTGTACCAAACTGTAGAGAAAAATTCGAGAATTCCGAAAATTCCTTTTTTATTAAGATAAAACTAGGTAATAAATAAATAAAAGTGTTAATTACTCGATACGAATTTGAGTTGATTGAGTATTCAATTGCGTTTAGTTTCGACGTCTGCAAAACTTGTAGTAAAATATTTTATTTTTAGTTTATTTTTTCTTATGTACTGATGTATCGTGCACTTAAATAAAAAACATAACTTAATGGGATTATAACCATCAAAGTAAAAAAATAAAAAGAAATTGTAACTTGCAATTCATCTGTCTCTACGCAAGTAACAAAACGCTACAAAATGTCAAAATACGATCTATAATGACCAAATGTTAGTGTCACAAACTCTTTGAATGGACGATTCAAAAGGGACTTCAAGTTAGTAAGAAACGACTTTAGTTACAAACAATGCCGCTACCTATCTAACGATGGACTTTGGGACTGCAGGGGCTATAATAAATGCTTTCCATATTCCCATCAAAGACCGCCCAACTAAAAAAGACGAAGAGCATCTTTAATGAACGTTGAAGCATCATATTATTGTATTGTGTGCGATACACTCTTCAATGTTTTAGTCTTCGACGGATTATTCGGTTAAGGACAGATTCTTGATACGACAGATTCACTCATCAGATGCTTCCGATTCGAGTTCCATTTCAACCAGAAAATAAAGTAAGATTTTGGTACCTTATCTGAGAGTTCTTACAACTCTCAGCTAGGGTAGTACCACGGTCTATTATGGTATTCCAGCGTACGCTCCCTGGTGAAATCCGAGTCACGAGGCCCGTGAAACGCGTTGATCTGCGTATCACGGGCCTCGCTGACTCCGTTAGCAAGGAAAGCGTCGCGGCAGCACTGGCCCGAGCTGGAGGCTGTCCCGAAGAGCAACTCCGAGTCAGCGAAGTCACTCGCGGGCTCTCGGGAATGGGGATGGTTCACGCCAGTGTTCCCATCGCCGCCGCAAAGACGTTGGTGAAGGAGAAGCGGCTGGTAGTAGGGTGGTTTTCGGCTGGGGTGCGGCTTTTGCCCCCCAGACCGACCCGCTGCTACAGGTGCTTTAAGGTGGGTCATATGGCCGCACTTTGTGTGGAGGAGGTCGACCGCAGCCGGGACTGTTTCCGATGCGGAGAGACCGGGCATAAGGCGGCGTCTTGCGTCGCCTCGCCCCACTGCGGCCCTTGCGCCGATGCCGGATTTACGGCAACCCACCAGGTGGGTAGCCCGGCTTGCCGGGCGGCCCCCAACAAGCGCGTTAGACGTTTCACGTACGTGAAGCCTCCGCGATTGAGGGAGGAGTTGCCGCCAGAGAACCTTGAGCTGCGGGCCGGGGATGGTCCGTAGCTCACTATCTGGTTCCGGGGAGGCGGCGTGCGTATCCCGTACGCCTTCCTAGCGGTGATATGAGGGGAGTTTTGAGACTGCCTTCTACTCTAAGTTGTAGCTGCCCAGTAGGCAGCTAACCGTATCTAGGGTCGAGCTCTTGACGAATCCATTCGGACTCCCGGAAGGCTCCCCTAGACTACGCGGTTGCAGGACGCTGTCGGGTTTTTAGTGGGTGCAAGCCCCACATACCCCCGCTGCCGATCCCCCGGCAAGCTAAAAAAAAAAAACGGTCTATTATGGTATCGTCCGTTTCCATCGTATAAAGTGCATATCAACATTTTCATTCAAACTAGTTTACGTAAACTCGGACGTGTACTCTGTACTCACTCAATATAATCATAGTATCTGCAGTATTAATATAACACTTAACAATAGTAATAAAAATTTCATCATTTCATTTACTGATACCTGCCAAGTTGGAATTGATTAACAGGTTTTTGAGTATCAAAGATTAATTGTTACAGATAAAATGACGTATTTTCTTTCAAACAAAAAAGATTAGTGTATGTACCTCGCGGTACATCGATTAGGCAGATTGAGGCGACGTCCTTTCAAAATAATGTCTGAGAGAAAAAAAAATTGTATAGGTCAACAATTTTCCCTTATAATTAAGACATCTAGATCAAGGTTGCTGTTTATTCAGTTTTCAGAGAAAGGTAACTGCAGCTCTACAGCTGCCGGGTGAAGGGATGATTCCCGCTTTTTTGAATAAAGATTGAAATTAACATGCAATGACGCTTCGCGAGGGTGGTTTAACTTTCCCCCTGGTAGATACGAATAAATTTGTTATGCTTCTACGTCTTGATTTGCTTACTGGTATATATATGTTTATTTATCCAAAATACTAAAATTAGCCTTTCGTCCCTAATAATATTAAGCATCCAACCAGATTGCCTAAATTTTGATGAATCAGACTTGGAACCAAATTTCAGGCATAGTATAATAATAATCATCACTCGATACGAATGTCTTGAGATGTATGACAAAAAGAGTCAACTCGTGAATACGTCTACCTGAACACAGGAGGATAAATGTAGCCACAAAGCGTGACACTTAGTATATGTTGTTTCTATTGATATCAAAGGAGTAATTATTTAATTTGTGTAAAAAAAAAATTACAACTAAGACGTTCACTTCTTTCGGGGCCAGCAAAAGTGGCCACTACTGATTTATGAATTATGAACTGCTATATTTTGTAATATGTGTATGATTATGAAGCAAAAAAATATATAGGGCAATATCATTTGACTTGGGATTATCAGCTATTGGCAGTTGTTACTCTGGGCGCCCCATTCCACCGCTCCGAAGTAGGAATATAAGTCTTTAAGATTCAATTGACGCCATGACGATTCGAAGAGATTCCGCTTCTCACTTGACTATGACTGCACTGCATGGGGTGTAGTTGAGAGGACAAAAAGTAGTCAAGTCATTTGATAGATTGTATCGTTGTAACAAAATGGGTCTATCTTTACGGGACTTCTTACAGTCCGTGACTACTTACAAGAAATTCTGAGAAGTTTTGACAACCTTCAATTGATTTACATTTTAACATTTTATTTATTTCTGATGTCATATCCTTCGTGATAGAGCAAGACAATTAACTGCATGTATCCAAACTATTATAAATCTTTTTAATTTTATGAGGGTACGAGTATATACTCGTACCCTCATAATATTAAAAAGCACATAAGGCGTGCACATATGTGCACGCCAATTCACACTGGGCCAGCGTTGTTGACTAAGGCCTACTAATCACCCTAACATAGGGTAGGCTCGAGCCCCTCGGTGGGGACGTATATTAGTTGTGATGATGATGACATGTGAAAAGTAACTTATATCCAGATAATATGGATAATTGAGCTTTTCACACCTCAATATAATTTTTAATTTTAGCCCGCCTTGAAATCTGAATTTGCTCATATCAAACTTCCCTGTTTTTAATTTTCCTGGCCCTGATATCGAGCAAATGTTTGGCCTTCGTAAAACTCGTTCTGATCCCAATCGTTTAACTTTTTCCACCCTTGGTCTACCCTTTAATGCATATTGGTAGTAGGCGGTAGTGATGGCTAAATCCTCCTTGTTCTTTCAATAAATCTGTCTGTAAAAGTTCAGAGAAAAGGTAAGTTGTTGAATTACAAAAATTGTTGTTATGCGGCTTAAAAATGATACATCTATGTTTTTTAAATTTTTGCTCTCTTCTCGCAACGGGTATTGAAAAAATATATCTGAAGTTTTACGAAACATGGAACCAGCTGCCAGAAAGCGCTTACTAATATGGGTTTTACGTTTAAGGATGTATCTTTATAAACATCTATAAAGTGTCTCCCCTGCGGAAGTAGGCCAGCATGAGTAATTATAACACCTAATAAGCATTAGACTACTTTTAGTCAAGAGTTGAACGGTTTGCCATGCAGGTGTAGCCGTTGCGAGGCTACTATTGACTTTTATGGAGGTGAATACATGGTTGGTTTCTAGATATTTTTGTACTTCAAAATAACAAAATATTTTGTCATTTTTCAGCCCCTAAACGTTGAACTTGGATTTCATGCTTAGCAAGTGATTCCTTTGTGTCTCCAAATAAAAAAGAAGTGTTCCTCTCGGTTTGAGGTACCAGGTTCATTATATCTGTATCTGGTTAACACCCTGTATCATTCATTCTAATAGAAGCCGTTATATCTGCTATGATCGAAGGTTGATAGCGAAATGGAGTTTGCCTTCTCAATTTTGACCTCGAGGATACGTGATTCTTCACTTTGGGAAATTAGCTCAGATTTTATCAAGGTGTAAAATCGGTATAGCCACTATCTGTGAGGTGATCTTTTTCATTAAGGCGAATGGTGTTTAAATCATAGCACAACAGAATACAATTTAACAGCTTTTAATTAATTGCCTTATATTTTTGTTTGCTCAATGATTATAATATGTATGCGCGTCATCTTCGCTAAAGCATAAGCTAATTGAACTTTACAGATTGCAAATCGGAGCCGACATTCTTCGTCGGATGAAATCTTTTTACCAAAGAGGTCTTTATGACAGACGCAGTCAACCATCCATGATCTCCAATAATCCGCATTATTATCGTTTATTTTTAGATAAACTTTTCATGTGGCAGAGCTACCTAGGGATAGGCTCCCAGTTGGCTAGGTCGCAAAGGATCGTGTGCTCCGTAATTTTTAATTGCTAGCCTGCTAATGAAGTAGGCTGCGTAGCTAGTATATTATGTGTAGGGGCAGGACCGGCCCTACCATAGGGCGAACGGAGCGGCAGCTCCAGGCGCCAAATTCCAGGGAGCGCGTCAGTGTTCAAAAATTATCCTCGCTTTTTCAATATTTGGGCGCAAGGGGGGCGCCATAATTGGAACTCGCTCCATCTTAAAACTTGCCTTGAGCGGGCACTGTGTAGGGGTCGGATCATTAGCCGACGCGCAGTTCAAAAGTGACGGCTTATGACGGCTTTACAACCGACAGTGAGGGCTGGGCAGTCGACAGTGAGGGCTGCGCAGCTGACAGTGAGGGCTGCGCAGCTGACAGTGAGGGCTGCGCAGCTGACGATGAGGGCTGCGCAGCCGACAGTGAGAGCTGCGCAGCCGACACCATGTGTAGGGGTTGGTTCACTGGCCGACGCACAATTTTAAAGTGATGGCTGTGCAGCTGACATAGCTTTGTGATAAGAGTGCTAATTCCTGCACGTACATGTTTTACATGAAACGCATTCTAGAATGGTGAAGTTGTTCGACCATTTAAGTGTGGAGTCGCAAGTTTGCCGTCCAGAGAGTGACCATTCGTAAGAACAAAAGCTACTCGTACGTGTGATACGAGTGCTAGTTTCTAAAACATGATACGTATGCTAGGATGGCGAAGTTGATTCTCCACTCATGTGTGGAGTAGCGCATCTGCCGTCTGGAGAGCGGGCATTCGCAAGAGTAAAGCATTTTGTCATACAAGTGCTAATTCCTAAAGCATGATATACGCATGCTAGAATGATGAAGTTGTTCCTCCATTCATGTGTGGAGTAGCGAGTCTGCCGTCCGGAGAGCGGGCATTCGCAAGAGGAAAGCATTTTGTGATACAAGTGCTAGTTCCTTAAACATGATACGCATGCTAGGATGATGAAGTTGTTCCTCCATTCACATGTGGAGTAGCGATTCTGCCGTCCGGAGAGCGGGCATTCGCAAGAGGAAAGCACATTGTAATACAAGTGCTAGTTCCTAAAACATGATACGCATGCTAGGATGATGAGGTTGTTCCTCCATTCATGTGTGGAGTAGCGAGTCTGCCGTCCGGAGAGCGGGCATTCGCAAGAACAAAGCACTTTTTTAACTTGTACACTAAATAAAGGAAGGATCTTACCTCAAAATCTTCAACAGCTATTCTTAAATAATTTTTAATAAATATATATATTTCTTATATCAGCAAATAGCGCTCTAAAAAAAAACCTACTTTTTATTGAAATTAATTGTGTTACTTAATTTAAACAATATAGTTTTAACAATTTTGCACACTGCTCACAACAAAATTCAAAAACGTACTGAAGAGAAAAGCTAGTCGGCGATGGCACCTGCACTTACTTACATACCCTCATTGAAAATGTTAGGTGAATAATTGTATGTAGGGTAGATGCACACTGCAAACAGGTAAAATTCAAAGGGTTAATCTCACAGTGGGTCGAGCGAAGGCTCGAACACCTAAATAAACGCTTTTTAATTTTTAACGCCATTACGCCAATTTTTTCTAGTTTTATAGTTCACAAGTAAATCAGTGTTGAAGGTAATATCACACAACATTTTCAAACTCGTTTTCAACCACATGAACATATACTTAAATAAATAACTCCTACGACCATCACCCAGGTGATTTAGTGCCAGGTGAATTTAGTACACAAAAATGTGGAATTTGATCGCATGGGTGATATTACCCAGGAGCTCAAAGTGGAATAATCCTTGTTTTGGTAGTTTGACATTGTGTGTTAGCAAGTCTAAGGTTACTTTGTTTTAATCAACTCACTATATTGAAAAGAGTGGTGTTTAGTTACCAAAAATGCTAATTGCCTTCTCAAATTTGCTATCTGTAGTAGCAGGTTCTCTTATGTACCTTTATATTGGCACGGTTTACTATCGTTTTGTCACAAAAGCCATTCTCTAATAATGCATGTGTTACAATAGTTACAAATAATGGGTACCTATGCTTTTGTGTGGGGCACTATGTATTGGTAGTTTGACATTGTGTGTTAGCAAGTCTAAGGTTACTTTGTTTTAATCAACTCACTATATTGAAAAGAGTGGTGTTTAGTTACCAAAAATGCTAATTGCCTTCTCAAATTTGCTATCTGTAGTAGCAGGTTCTCTTATGTACCTTTATATTGGCACGGTTTACTATCGTTTTGTCACAAAAGCCATTCTCTAATAATGCATGTGGTACAATAGTTACAAATAATGGGTACCTATGCTTTTGTGTGGGGCACTATGTATAGCTACAAGTCTTCCATTTGTTAGTTTTCACTACACTAAATACCAAGAGGTGCAAGAAATTAAACACTACACAGTTAGAAACCGGGCCAAACTTCTACTCCGCTCTGAAGTTGTCGCATGCCTCTTCTCATGCACACAAAATATACTAAGTTTATTGCTATCATGCTAAAACTTAACGAGTTAGCAAGGACAAGAAAAATTAAACAAAAGCGGAGATGGGATGTTAAAATCAAATCAATATAAATGTTGTCTATATCAAAATTTCACTGCATAGTCATGGTTAAATATAAAATAATATTGTATAAAGTTGATTTCTATAACAGATATTACAAAATATGATGTCAGCAATAACCAAAAATGATAATAATATAGTAATAATGAAATCTGTGCGCTACGCTCTCTCGCTTCAACTGACTGTTGGTTCGTTGGCCTTCAGAGGCCGTCCACGCTGAGTTCCATCAAATTGTTTGATTCCTTTGATGTTACCGCCACTCATCCGATAGCCGGCACACGCCAACAAACGATGGTTAGCGTAAGCTAAGCCATCCACACAGGACCAACGAGTGCCAGCAAAACTCATTTATTGGCGTTTGTTGGGCTGGTGTGTAAGCAGCATAACGCAAAGTATTTCTTTAGTATCCTGCTGCAGACGGAAGGTTGGAGGGGAGATGGGGGAGATGAGGGGAATTCCCCCTTAAAGGGGGGAGATGCGGAAACTCACAACTTTTGAAAAAATAAATAAATTCTGACATTAGGTTAACTTATCATAGTCTAAATTTATAGCCTGCAACAAGGACAACAATCAATAGAAATTGTAAAAATGAGACAAAACTGTGTTTAAATATCTGGAATTGGTTCTGAATAGTCATAAAAAAATAACCTAACCAACTGTGTTTGAGGTACCCCAAGTCGATTCTGGGTGGTCTGAAAAGAAAATTAACCTAACCAACTATATTTGAGGTGCTCAGAGTCAGTTCTGGGTAGTTAAATTTTTTACACCCATAATTAACATTTACTGATTCTTTTTTACATAATTTGTGTTATTTTTTCAATAAACAAGATATTTTTAAGGAAATTAACTTATAAAATCTAAGATTTCAGATTTTTCCAAAACGGTGCGTTTCCACACTAAAAGCTTTTAGCTACATATTGATTAAAGCCAATATTAGCCAAATACTAGTGCAGCAGAATACTAAAGCCAACCCTAACGCCGGCTGCAAACGTTGGCCCCAACCCAATGAGATTGGCTCCATCGTTGGGTCGAACGTTGGAATGCGGGACAGAACTAGTTTAATAGCCAACGTGTCTACACCTTACGCCGGCTAAACACGTTGGCCCCAACGCCTTGGCGTCGACTCCACACGTTGGTCCCAACCAGAGTTGCCAGACGTCCCGATTTTTAAATCAAAATTAAATGTCCCGCGCGGGACACGCTCAGTCCCGCTTTTTGGGGATAACTCTCGGGTCGTTTCAAAATCACGACTTGCCAAAAAAATCTGGCAAAGCTGGTCCCAACGCTGGTACCAACTACCAACGCCCCAATGTTGGAGCCAATACCACTTTCTAGATCCATACGTTGGAGTGGCGTTGAGGCCAACGTGCGGAGCCGGCGTCATGAAATTTAAAGACCAACATTAGGGCCGACGTGTGGTGCCGCGTTACATTCTTCAAGGGAATCTAAGAGGTAAAATATTTTTGTATACATACCAATTTGAACGAATCAAGAGAGTTCATTTTAAAAAGCGAATCCATTCTAAAGAAATTGTATTATAATTAATTGTGAAAATCAAATTGAAAACAAACAAATGGTTAAGTTTTTGCTCAGAATAACAACTAAAGCTTTATTTATTTTATTACACACTATAATGAACAAATCAATTTACAGACTTTAGTTATTCTCACAAATTATATTACTGTTACAGATAGGAATCAACCCCTCTAGCGGCCGTTTCGTAGTGAAATGACAGCTCCGTAATGATAGTGCTGCAAAACTATCGACTGCTTATTATCGACATACTGAAAATTATCGATATAAATTTACAGCCCTAATCTACTTTTTTAATTCTGATAATATTTTAGGTTATTAAAAATCAAAACAACGAAATGCGATTATCTTTTTATTGAATTTAACATACAATATGACAAAAACGTACACAATGGAACTTATTAGAACCCACAATTCTCCGCCATGCAACGCTGTGCTTACTCTGCGATTCTGAAAAGATAAATAAGCATTTGTATAAAGTGTGACGACTCTAAAATGAAAAACAGTGAAAAACCTAGTAAAAATAAATAACCTGCCTCTCCATCTGATCTTAGTCTCTCCACTTCTCAATATCTGTACACCTGTTGATACAAAAAAGATAATTATATAAGACATTACTTTGTTTTTGAAAATAATTTTGTTTTATTGATTATTTACAAAACTTCAGATTGAAGAATTGAACTCTGCAGACAATGGCAAATAGTTTAAAACGTTTGAATACATTTTGAAGAAGTTAACATTAAAAGCAATTAATTTTATAGTAGGTAATCTAACCAAACAAATCAATCTAGTTTTTAATTTTGATGAATATGTTAAGGTCAATAAGAAATGTTTTCCATAAATTAATGATATTCATTCATATAAATGATTTTAATTAGAGTTTGAAAAAGCATTTAAAAGGAATGGCATACCCATTCCTTTTGTAATGCTTTTAAAATTATGTTTATCAAACTTTCACATTCTCTTAAATAATTGTGTCAGAGTTAAATGTTCCAAATTGGTTCACTAAACTCAAATAAAACTAGATTTATTAAATTCTCATGGCCAAATGTAAGGAAAGTGGATACAATCGAATCGTTGAACTCATCAATTGTAGTTACAAAATTTTTGGGTATTACACTTGATGCACGTTTGTGGGATCAACATAGTCCTTCGCGAACAGACCTAGTTCTGTTGTATATGTAGTAAAACAATTCAAGCATGTTACTATGTTGATACGGCAAGATAAATTTACTTAGTTATTTTCAGTGTCATGTAATTGGCTATTACTGCTGGGTTTCGGCTGCTAGTATAGAAAGTATTTTTGGACTTCAGTTGGTGCTATTTATAATTCACAAGCAAAGGTTTCTCTAAGAAATATTTTTAACTAAATTAATATATTGATTTAAGCTGAACAGTCTAATTATGAAAATTTGATTTGTCTATAAAAATTATAAAACCTTTGGTACCAATTTTCGATTTCATAATCTAAACACAAGAAATAGAAAGCCACTGTGAACAAGTGTGTATTGATCTGCTCATCACGTTCTAGTCATTTTCTGATATAACCATAAAAAGTAGGTGTTATAATAGCAACGTAACATCCCATTTTTTTTTTCGTCGTGACTATTGTGATTTTCAAAGCTTATTTACTCGCAAACTATAAGACTTGAGAGAAAATTGACATGAATAAAAAGTGTTAATTTTAAAGCTATTCTATATGATACAACCATAAAAATTAGGTGTCCTAATATCAAGGCAACATCCCAAAATATCCCATCCAGTTAAATATAATTATTTATAATTCTGATAAAATATTTGTTTAATTAAGTATTTATTTGAGTCATGAATCGGAACTTATACTTTACACAAACATTTTATTTTTAAACTTTAGAATTATAATTTTATTTAATTAGGCTGATATTCTTGTTTTTATTTAATGTGGAATTAATTATTACATTTTTGATAAAAATAACCTAAGGAGATAAATTATTTTTTTCATCACGGAAATTAGTATGCATGAAACGGAAAAAATCGATTTGTCAAGGGAACTTTCTTATCTTGAATGTACTATATTTAATTTTATCACTTCAGAAACAAGGGGTTAATAAGCAAACATATTTATGTCAAAAACAAATTAATCACCTTTTGACAGCCCACTTTCTGTTATTCATGTCCTGTTCATTGCTTGTGCAGTGGCTTATGTTCTTAGCATATTAATAAAATTGATAAAATGAAATTCAGGTCCATGGTGAGTAACCAAAGCTTCTAACATATCGAGCTTCTCTATGCTTCCGAAGTCACCTTGCGCCCAGACATGTGCACCATCAGAAGATCAATTTTAGCAGAGCTTTCCCAAGTAGCAAAAAAGTCCTATAATGAAAATTATAGGACTATCAAGACTAATACAACTCTTATACCAGCACTGGCAACGACTTCTATTCTTATAATAGCATTCGATAAGCTTTGATATACTCAAGATTACTTGTTTTAAAAACTACGGCTTATAGTACACTACAGGATTAAGTTATAAATCTTGTTATATTCAAGATAACTTGATCTTATGAGTAAGGTTTATAGTTCACTACAAAACTAAGTTTAAAGACTGTTATAGGACGTATGTGCATGTAGCAAGACTAATAGTCTTTGTAAAATTTCTGATTCTGTAGTAGCATTTAGTGAGAGTACTAGATTTTATTACATACTTATGGGAGACCTTAATAAGATTGGGAATATATAGACTTGATCAGAACTATTATAAAAGTAAATGTAAAATGGAGGCGGATAGTTCTTATTACAATTGAAATAAGCACTTTTATGCTTATAATAGTCCTAACACGCTCCCAGGCGAGAACTTTTTTAAATATGGCGAATATTAGATAAATTATATTTTTATAAATTTATTTATACAATTGTTAACGTTCGATTTATAGAGGCGCATTAAAAATAGTATAAAAATAGCATATATATCAACATTGAATATTACTTCCCAATGATTTCACACCCTATACCTATCTATTGACAAACTATGCTGTCATGAATGGTAATATTAAAAGTTATGTTAAATGAATCCTGTACTTATTTAAATTTCAATTTCAATGATCGCTCATGATGATAAACATAAACGCATATGACAAGTTTTAGAAAATATACTTATAACCAATAACCAAGTATATTACTAGGACATTTTAAACAAAATTTGTTTAGTAAAGAGCTTATATGAGACGCTTATAGAAGTTATCATACTTATAAAGATTGTGTGTCTATAATTATTAGACTCATTATACTTCTCTAATGCTATTACAAGTACATTATGGAAGTTAATAACATTCTGTAAGTTGATTATACGATTGTTATAAAAGCAAAATGCTCCTATAAGTGTGCCCAAATCCAGGGTTGTAACAAACTATAAGTATCTTATAAGCTTGTCTTATAGATAATCATAAGCACATAATTTGCTAGTTGGGTTGCTACTCTTTTTGAGAAGAAGTGTTTTTCATTTTCATTCAATCTAAAAAAAAAATACATGTAATTTTGAACAACAACATAGTGTAGGTTATTTAATGGAAAACATAATATTAAATTAATTTTAAACTATTGTTTATTTAATGAAAAAAATATTACACAACTTTGCTCACCTATCATTATTGGATTTTTAAGTATTCCTGAATTTATTTCACTTGGAGGAAGTTATTTATTGCATACTCAACTCAAGATATTCATCTTCAAGTATTTGTGTTTCAAAATAACACTAGTTTTTCTGTGTTCATAAGTTGTTTTTATCGATTTCAAAATTGATGTGCATCCAGAAATGTAACCTCTGTTGAAGCCGATGGTCTGTAAAATATTTTAGTGGATTCATAACAATATAAAGTTCGCTCGTTTTTTAGTATGGGAAAGTTCAACTTCATACATTTTGGTAAATAACTATTAGGCCAAAGATGAAAGCGTTCTTCACCTGGATTTGCCTACAAGAGAGTTGCTGGATGTCTGATTATCAGAGTAACAAGTTGTACTCTGCACAAGTTGTACTGTCACCATGGTGATCTGATAAACTTAAGTAAGATTATGGTAGCTAACCAGGTGGGCTCAGCTATATTAGCATGAAATAGTATGAAACAATGAAAGGTCAAAAAGTTATTAAGTTTAGAAAATCACAAGCAAACAAACCGATAAAACTGCCGAATCCCTTCGTACACACAGGTACTGTTATTGAATCAAGAACAGTGAGTGTCAAAAATCTTAAAAAACATGCTTAAAACACATAAAATCTGAAGATAAATTAGAGATTTAAACAAACCAACAATGTAATAATGAAAAATGAAATGCAAATGTGTGCGTTCTACTTCTATGATGAAATGACACGACACGACACACACACATGCACCCAAAAGCAAAATGGCGTCAAAAAAAATGGCGGAGACTGTCTCAGAGCCGCTCCACTAACGACCCGCTAGTTATAGGGGTGATTCCAACGCCTGGTTATTCTTCTGAGTTTTTGTTTCCAATAATACCACAGACTAAGGCAGTGTTGCCAGATGAGTTTTATGTTCCGTTACGCACAGCTCTTAAAAATAGTACGCAAATTCAAGTTTGAGTACGCACTTACCTCAGATTAACTAAACCAATGGATTCGCAATGTTATTATACAGGATGTCCCAAAAAATAGTGTCAAGCGTAAGTCCAGAGTTAGAGCACCTCTTGCAGTACCCGAATCACCCCCATGTATGTTCCGCGATTATTCGTAGTTTTCGAGTAATAATTTTTTTTCTGACTTTTTGAAAATTTTGATCCAAAGAACTTAAAAATTTTAAATAAAAAAAAGTAGAACATATTTTAATGTTTTTCTTTTTGCCACTGAATCATCTTTAGTGCTTCTTTTATGTCTAAAATAATCAGCTTCGTAACTTTAGTGGAAATTTAGAAAACAGTAGTGTAAAGTCAAAATTTGAATGTTAGTGAATAATTACTTAAAAATTCATCTTTAAATTAAAAATCTAAACAGGCGAATTCATGATTTCTAAGTATGTGTAAAAACTTCTCTAGACTCTCTGCTTTCATAATCATTTAAAAAAAGAAGTACTTAATAGGGCTACTTTGGCTTAAATCGGCCATCAAAGCCAGCGAGGTGAAAATTTCATAAAATTTACCAAATTCCTATCAGATGATAAAAAAAAAATATCTGGTCTTTTTATAATTTCTAAGGTTCAGATTAATTACAATTTAGCAAAAATTAACTACATGAAACCCATATTTAAATATTTTTCTCGCGGATCACATCGGTTGTAGTGTTGGATGTAACGCAGTACTTACCTGCTAAAAAATTGCCCGAGTGAGAGGATATGAAAGAGACCACATTATTGCTATCTCTCTCACTCTCATTGGCGAAATGGATAACTGTAACTGAGGAATGCTATTCTTTGTGACAAGGGGATTAGGCGGGGGGTGTAGTCCGAGCGCCTATTGTGTTCTGGCGCCAGTCGTTTACCTGCTTTTGTTTGCGCCTTACGTACGATACGCTCATTTGTGATTATTTGACGAACTTTGCTTTCTTTACGGACCTTGAGTGCGATTACGATTTGGTTTTGTGTGAATACGGGATTTTGACAAATTTGGCATTCTTAACGGACTTTTCAAGCTCTTCATTTTGTGATGTCTTTTTCATCGCAAGAATATGCTCTTATGCATTACTTTTATGGATATGCAAGAGGAAATGCTTCTGAAGCAGCCAGGTTGTTCCGGCAGCAAGTACAAAATGGAGGTGGACCTCAGCCTGAAACTTGGCCTGATCATCGCATGATTTTAAGAGTACATAACTCTTACATGGAAGGACGCCTACCAGGTAGAAGATCGGGGCGCCCATCTGAAATGAGTAACCCAGATACTGTCCAATCAGTGGTCGAAGAAATGGTGAGAGATCCATCAGTTAGTGTAAGAACAATAGAACGTCGAATCGGAATTCCGAAATCACAAGCACATCGAATACTTCATCAAGAGCGTTTTCACCCATATCACATCCAGAAAGTTCAGCAGCTCAAGCCCGCAGACTACCCGAGAAGGGTGGCATTTTGTCAGGAAATGTTACGGAGACAAGCTGAAAACGAAAATTTCTTTAAAAATATTCTATGGATCATTTTAAGCGATGTGGGGTGTTTAATGCGCATAACTACCATTCGTGGAGTATTGAAAATCCACACCTCACAAGGGAATCTAATTTCCAAGAACAATTTAGTATCAATTTGTGGTCAGGCATCCTAAACGGACAGCTGATTGGTCCGTTCGAACTACCGGACCGACTGAACAGCGAGGCCTACTTGCAATTTCTACGACGTGATCTCGGCGTCTTATTAGAAGATGTAGACCTATTAACGCGGAGAAATATGATTTTTCAAAACGACGGCGCTCCATGCCATTTTGCTAGAAATGTTAGACAACATTTGTCTGAAATATTTCCAGGCAGATGGATCGGTCGTGGAGGGCCCATTGCGTGGCCGCCACGGTCCCCTGACTTGAACCCCATAGATTTTTTCGTCTGCGGATACTACAAGGAATTAGTATACGCCAAGGACATTACAAACGTCACAGTGTTAAGAACAAAATTAAGACAAGCGGAAGAAACAATAAAAAACAACAGAATTGCATTTCTAAATTTAAAAGAAAACTTTTATAGACAATGTAGAATATGTATTGAGCACGAAGGTCGTCATTTTGAAAACTTTCTTTAAGCGATCGAATAATAAATACTTTGAAAATAATGTTTTGTTTCATTTATTAAGTTATAATAAACCTTCAAAGGTTATTAAAGATGGCAGCAGGAACAGTTATTTTTGACCTTCAAATAATAAATTTTTAGCTTTTCTACAATCATTTTTGGTTTATTAATAAATAATTGGAATTTAAAAAAAAAATTATTCAGAAGTCGAGTTTTATGAAATTTTCACCTTGCTGTCTTTGATGGCCGATTTAAGCCAAAGTAGCCCTATTAAGTACTTTTTTTTTAAATTGTTATGAAAGCAGAGAGTCTAGAGAAGTTTTTACACATACTTAGAAACCATGAATTCGCCTGTTTAGATTATTAATTTAAAGATGAATTTTTAAGTAATTATTCACTAACATTCAAATTTTGACTTTACACTACTATTTTCTAAATTTCCACTAAAGTTTCGAAGCTGATTATTTTAGACATAAAAGAAGCACTAAAGATAATTCAGTGGCATAAAGAAAAACATTAAAATATGTTCAACTTTTTTTATTAAAAATTTTTAAGTTCTTTAGATCGAAATTTTCAAAAAGTCTGAAAAAAAATTATTACTCTAAAACTACGAATAATCGCGGAACATACATGGGGGTGATTCGGGTACTCCAAGAGGTGCTCTAACTCTGGACTTTCGCTTGACACTATTTTTTGGGACACCCTGTATGTCTCAAATAAATTTGCGTCCAGTTCAGTCCGCCATTACAAAGCACCGTGTTTGTTGTGCTAAAATATCAGTCGGTGAGCATTATTTGTGAGTGCATTTTACAGTTATACGTTTTTTATTGATTTTTTTAATGAATTCTATAAAGAAAAATATAAAAAGTGTGGAATCTTGGATGCGGCGTCCCTAGTTTTTTTCCGCCATCTTAGAGCACCAACCCAAATGCTGGCACGCTTTTTTCGTAGGTATTTCATGTCTATTGGTATCTATTGTCTAAGGCACTTACGCAGTACATTTTGTCTTTTGTCCTTACCTTTTGTCCTTTTTCAAAATGTGACTTTTGCTCTAGTGAGCAAGCCTATAACAAACACAGCATTTTAGTTTTTAAGCAATAGAAATAGAGTAGGACCCCGTTTTACTGTAAGGTGAAAATGTATGATAAGAAACCAAGTTACAGGTACAGTCGGCACCAAAAGTAGATAAACATTTTAGTACCATGTCACACCAACAATTAACAATGTAATATATGTGTAACTATACTAAATAAAAGGAATAGTTGGTGTGACATGGTACTAAAATGTCCATCTACTTCTGAGGCCAACCGTACAAGTGTAAAATGGCGTATTACGCGAAAAGTTTTATTATTGTTTTAAACTGTCGGCCCGTTCCAGATAAGCATTTTTAGCCATAAATACCAACATTTTTAGCATCTCTGCGTTTCATTAGCCGGTGATGCTAGTTTTTCTTGCTGGTTGTCATGCGTTTCATTTAAGCATTTTTAACACGAAATGCTAACATCAAATACCCATGTTAATAGATGTGTCCTCTGATACCACTTTTTGACAGCTTTCAAATTTGACATTTGGAATCTTTTTTTCATGAATCAAAAAGGATTTTCAGCGGATTTAAAAAAAAACATTTAAAGATATTTATAGTATTAGCCAATTCTGATTTATATTATTAAAAATTACGTGGCCGGACTAAGTAGGTGAGGTGTCAAAATTCAGCACGAAAAATCAGTACCTTGCGTTTCATTTGTAACAATTAGCGCGGCTAAAAATGTCAACATTTCTTATAAGAAACGCAAAACGAGGCTAACATCAGATGTTAGCCTCAGAAAGTAGCAGTGCTTTATCTGGAACGCAGGGTGTGTTATGTCTATAATTCACCTGTTAACATCCAATCAAATTAAAGAGAATAATGTATAGTAATACTTACGATTGATCCTTTTTTGATCGATAGGCCAACAGCAGAACAGCAAAGCGCGCGCAAACCAAATCATTGAAATCAATCAAAACATTCAAAACTGCGGCGCTGACTTATAATAGTTATAATTATACAGTACAGTCAAATTAAATTAAACTGTAAACTATCAACTTTATGTTCGATTTTGCATTGACTATTATGGTGGCTTAATGTCATTTGAATTTGTTAACTCGCCTAGCGAGCGTGGCCATTGTCACTTGCTTGTCAGTGCGACAGCCACAGAAAATCTATCTAGTTAACATTTTTTGGGTGCGTTCCTAAATAATATTATTCGGAAACCTAAAAAATATTTTTTCCGTCAAGTTGAGTAACACTAGGCTGTCAGGAGCTAAAATATAAAAATAGTACGCAAATTGACGGATGAGTACGCGAGTACGCAAGACCATAAAATAGTACGCCGCGCCGTGCGTACTTAGATCATTTAACCTATGTACGCAACAAATCGCAGTGTAAATTTTTCTGCCACGCACACTACGAAAATGTAGAATACACTTACAGAAACATAAAACATGCAATGTTTTACAACTTGTTGTATGATACAAATTTCAAAATTTGTTGTGTATGCTTTTGCGTTCGCACTGCCGAAAATCGTGTTGGATTCGGAACAAATAATAAGATTTGTTGCAGATTGCGTTAGGATCGCCTCAAAACTTGTTGTCTGTCAACGTTTTTTATGAATTTGTCAACGATTGCGTTCGCACTTTCGGCTGTTAAAGACTTCATACATGTTTTGCAACACGTTGGGGTGTTGACAATGGAAACGCATTCATAAACATTGACAGAAACATGTATAAAAAACATGTCTATAGATGTTTCGTCGGTGCAAACGCACGGTTACAATAAATTGTATTTTTATAACTATACCCTGTTCGGCTAGAGTGATAAAAATACAATGAAGACAGGGTTTCTTAAATTAGTGCAAAGCGAGGCCCACTAATTATTATCCAAATGCTTTAATAAGTTTTTGTGTCAAATACAACAATTTTACTTGCTGTTTAGCTGATCGACTGAAATAAATATATATTTTCAGTCATAGGCTATAAGTATAATGTTTAATAGGCATGCAAGGTAATGCTATAGGTATAATGTTTCGATGGGGAGGGGGGGGGGGGGACAAATTTATATTTTTAGTTAACGAAACACAGTAAGCGCTCCGATGCGTAATCATAATTTTTATCAGCTCTCGGGGAACAGACTATTGATTTGATTTCTGATTTTTATTAATTGTTGGTATCCCATAGGATCCTTATACTTTTTCAGCATACATTTTATCCTAGATGTTGATAAAAAGTCATAAATAATAATAATAATATAAGACTTACGACGTCACAGTTTTCTACTGAAGTCGATACCAAGCAATGATCACCTTGAAACTCTTCAGAAATATAAGAACAACAGTTGCTTAAAATTTGGCACCAATTTCAATATAAAACTGTGATGTCATAATGTCATTATCATCACAGCCCATATACGTCCCCACCGAGGGGCTCGAGCCTACCCTATGTTAGGGTGATTAGGCCTTAGTCAACCACGCTGGCCCAGTGCGGATTGGTCGACTTCACATACATCATTGAATTTCTTCGCAGATGTATGCAGGTTGCCTCACGATGTTTTCCTTCACCGTAGGAGCGTCAGACAAATGTACATATGAAATTCGAAACGAAAAACACATTGGTACATGGCGGGTCTCGAACCCCGACCCCCCGATTGGAAGGCAAGTGCCGAGTCCACTGCGCCACCGACGCTCATAATGTAGTCTTGTTTTATTATTATTTATAGTTTTTTGGTGTTTGTGAAGTCGGTTTTATTTTTTATAATATGTAGTGATGTAGTATAGAGACTAGATTCCGACCCACCAGCGGCTTTGCCCGCTAAGTTTTCAATTTTCCAATGATTTTGAAAATTTTATCCGACAATCCCAGAAGGATAATGAATAAAGGGGTATCTCTTAAGGGTAATGTAATAAAGTAAGGTAAATAATAAATACACTTACAATCAGTCAGACATTTATTGTGTCAAATACTATTCTACTATTCTACACTTCTACCTGCCTGAACACGTCGAAACAAGCTAGCGCGGGGTGCAGTGGGAGGGTGGGGGGATACCAGGAATGTATTAGATGTTTTACGTGAGTATTGTTACTATACCAAGAACTGATTTCTGATTTTATTACATATCTACATAGTTATAAACATGTTTAATAGGTAGGTACTTTTTCGTTTAGCTTTGCTCATATGGCAGCAATTTGCTATATCGTGCAAGTAAAAAGCACGAGATAGCAACTTACTGCCATACAAACAAAATTAGTATTTTAGAAAACCTTTCATTTGCGATAGGGCCCAACGTGTTATAACGCTGGGACGATATCGGGCATTTTCCTTTATGTTGCACCAAAAAATGTGAGTTTAAGTTAATTCGTATATAACGTTAATTCTACCATTTTAGCTTATTAGATATTTACTACTACGAAAGTTCTTATTTACATGCAGTAAGACATGTTATTCATTTGTCATACATAACGTGACGTTGAAAGTGTTTTTGTTTACATTGGCCGTACAAACTTCAAAGCCACTAAAATAAGAAGAAAAAGCTTTATTGTGTGATTTTAATAATGATGTGGCATTATTAAAATTTTCTCTGTATATTGCACGACAATCACTTGCTTTGTGCTCTTTACTAATGTAAAATAATAACTAAAAGTACAAAAAATAGCTCATTTTTTGTACTTATGACCTTAACTACAACATAAAATTTTGAGGAGATTACATGACATTTTTCTAACTGGAGTATTTATTAGCTTACATTGCATTTTGTAAAATACCAATATAAATTATTTAATAGGCTTAAAATCAAGTGAGACGCAGTCGAAAAATTGGTTAGAGTAAGTAATTGTATAAGAAAAGTTTTTTAAAACTACAACGCAAAGTTGAAGCAAAATAATAAGTAATATTTTCTTGATATTTTTTTGTTCAATTAAATTCCACTTGAATTTCTATTTTAATCTTATACTACCTAATCCATACATCGATATTAACATTATCTGGTTAAACAATAAACAAACTTCGGAGTGAATGATAAATAAAAGTATGAATAAGCATCATTCACTCACGTTGTCCCAGCACTAAGCAAATGCCCGTGTCACAGATAATATAACGCCCGTGTATTGTGTTGAGCTACCATCGTACCATTGTATTTTTCTATCGTAACGGTATAAAAATTACTTCCAAATTGTAAACAAATAAAACACGTTGATGTATATTTTATACTTACATGTGATAGGAAACGCCATGATCTCGAAGATTTGAGTAGCTGGATCGCCTTTTGCAAGAGGAAACTGCACAATTAACCATTTTTTGGAGCTCTTAGTGCGACACGAAAACGACACCAAATGGCAGCGGCCGCGCGTGCGTCAACTAGTTCGCCCAGCCTTGCCGTCTCCCGTATGAATGCTCTAAGCGTGCGTACTATTGCGTACCCATCTGGCAACGCTGGACTATAGTGCTAACAGACGATCCGATTTGGTTGGATCCAACGTGATCCAACCAAATGAGGAGCCGACGCGCCTACAGACGGTCCGACGCGGTTGGCAATCCAACATTAGGGATGCCCTAAAAAGTATTATGTACCTATATCGATATCGATTCAAAATACTATTTTCGCCAATACAAAAACATAATTTGTCTTTGCGAAACTCAAATAAATTAACACCTTTTGTTAATATTTTATAAAGTTTATAAAATTTGTTTATAAAGAATAAATAAATAGGTACAGATAGATTTCATGGTTGTCCCTAATTTTTTGAGGTAATGTTTGTTAGAAATATTTATTTCCTGTGATCTGACTCTATCGATCGGTATCATAAAAATCCCGATCCAGACAGGTGATTATTTAGCAGTCTTTGAATGCGGTTGGATTTGTGTTTGAATTTAAAATTATGAATTCTTTCCGCAAAGTTCCAGACATCCAGCCAGATACACAGACACACAGATACCTAAAATAAGACCTATACCTATAGATTAAAAAATTATCGTACTCGTAAAAATATCGAAAGAAAAGTATCAATAGTTCAAATTCAAAGTGTTGAGTACTTCAACGTCAGTCAGTGACTTGAAAACAGCAACAAATTAAGTAGGTGTGTATAAACAATAATAAAAAAGCATCTGTAAATTCACAAATTAAAGTTTATTATATTAGGTAGGTACTCATAAATAGGGTAATGTCTGTTATTGATTATATAAATAATCAACTAGCAGGATGTACAGTAAGCTCCTATTCAAGCTTTACATTGACACTACGAATACCGCCACTATTACAAGGGACATAAGAACGATCCCAAGGTCAAATAGCTTGACAAAGAGCTTACTGTACAATTCGTAACTAAACTCGAAAATAAATAAATAATGAAACACGTGGGTACACGTGTTTCATTATTTATTTATTTTCGAGTTTAAAACACAAACAAAAAGTAAAACAACATTTTTGCAACATATTTTTTTCTCTAATTTGTGGTTTGGCAGGACAGCAGTCGAGTCATTTTAGTTTACTAAATTATTAATTTATTACTTTAAGCACACATAATTAAATTAAACCACAAAGTATCGATACTTTTGTCTTTTGTCGTGTCCCTACTTGTCGGATGAGCGATCGGGCCGTCGAGCATCCAACAAGCTAATAATAATTATGTCGGGCCGACAGCCGTACACACGTTCCAATTTGGTTGGGATCGGGCGGTTGGCTCCAACCAAATCGGATCGTCTGTTACGGCTTTAGGAGACATAATCACAGAAATACTTAGACTATAGATACCAATAGACATGAAATACCTACGAAAAAAGCGTGCCAAGATTTGGGTTGGTGCTCTAAGATGGCGGAAAAAAACTAAGGACGCTGCATCCAAGATTCCACACTTTTTATGTTTTTCTTTATAGAATTCATTAAAAAAATCAATAAAAAACGTATAACTGTAAAATGCACTCACAAATAATGCTTACCGACTGATATCTTGTACCGACGTCATGACCGAAATGAGGTCTTGACCATTTTCAAGTTTTAATGGAGTACGGGAAGTTTAATTGATATAGGGCAAGGATTGGGCGTTATTAGGGAAAATGGGAAGAAACAGTGAAAGAATTAAATATTATAAACAAATATCATGGAAAGAAATAAACTTAATAATAGATTTACGATATAGTTTATTGGACAGAGATAAGATGGAGGATAAATTATACGGAAGAGGAGCATTATACGATAGCATAATATCATAAAGCGGTAAGGCGTTGAATAAGGGACAAAAGAACAGGATATGAATGATATTACCCTCTGAAAGGCCACATTCGCACATTGACGAATCCAGGATATGAAGTTTTGTAAGATGAGTAGGACAACCAGTGACGTGGACAGTGACCAAATCTAAGGCGAGATAGAATGGAGGAAACTTTTTTACAATGGCGCAACTTAGAAAACCATGGAGTGAGTGAGATTGTTGGACAGAATTGGCGATAAAATTTAACTACTTGTTGATTTGAGGATTGCCACTCTCGGTTCCAATCACATTCCAAGGACAAGCGGCCGAGACCAGTAATGTCCTGAGCGAAAATGAGCTTGTAGGAGGTAGCACCTTGTTTAGACGTCAATCTAGCCAATTTATCAACATTATCATTGCCTTGAATTCCTGAATGACCAGGAATCCAGGCTAAAGAAATCCGCAGACCTTTATCAGAACTTTCCTTTAACTCATTCTTAACCATAAGTGCAAGTGGATGAAAAGTCGGTTAGTGCATAAGCCACGACAAAGTTAGGGAAACGGAATATTTGATTTGGGAATGATGAAGTTGAGTTTAAAGGACATGATCAGGAAAGTAGGTAAAAGGTATGGAATACAAAATAGGATAAAATATGGATAGTAGAAAGAAGGAATATCATAATTTTAGATTGTTCGTATATATAAATTTGCTAATTAATTAGTATATATTTTTATTATTTGACTGTAATAGTAATGAAAGTGACGATCTTAAAGGAAATTTTATGGAAACAAGACTTCCAATGAAGGAAGAATGATCAAATAAAGGGCAGGCGAAGAAAAGGTGATTTAGGTCACCAATGTCTACCCCACACGAACATAAACTGTTATCTATTATATTAAATCGAGCAAGATCAGCTGGGCAAGATGTGTGTCCAAGTCTCATCCGAATTATAGAAGACGTATTCACTTTATCAAGATTCGTGTTATGAAACCAGAGTTTAACAGAGAATACAAGGTTGAATGCATTTATAGTATTTGCCTTTAGTGCGACTGGATAATTCCCATTCCTTTTCCCAATCATTTTGTAGATCAAGCTTTGGTAATGTGAGAAGATCGTTTGTATAGATTTTATAGGGGAAAATGTCCCCATCCTCAATGGCTTCATTGGCTAATCTGTCTGCTTTATTATTACCAGAAATATTGTGATGGCCGGGAATTCCTGTTATAGACACATTGTAATCTTTTTGATGGCACTGATAAATTAATTTCTTACATTTAAAAACAAGAGCACGGACAGATTTTGATTTAAAAGGGAAAGTATCTTTTGCCTCAATAGCACTTTTTGCATCGGTTATTATAAGGGATTTTTTTAGTTTCATTAGATTTATATATTCTAATGATTTATATATACCAAAGCATTCGCCCGTGAAGGTGGTAACGGCCGCGGTAACGGCGGGACGTGCGAAGAATCCCCGGGCTACGGCAGGCTACCTTAAGAATCTGACCTTGGCAACGTATAATGGACGCAGTTTACGGCTGGACGAACACCTAGCCGAACTCGAGGTAGAATTGGGCTACATCAAATGGCAGATACTGGGGTTATCGGAAATCCGAAGACAGGGAGAGGATACGGTAACCTTTTCTACTTCCGAGAAAGCGATAAGCTCTCCCAGGGTGGTGTCGGTTTTCTGGTCAATAAAGACCTCGTTAGCAGCGTTGTGGAAGTCAGTAGTGTGTCAGCACGGGTAGCGTACCTCATTCTTAGAGTCACCAACAGGTACTCTCTGAAAGTGATCCAGGTATATGCGCCGACCTCGAC
Source organism: Schoenobius gigantellus (assembly GCA_963935595.1). Taxonomy (NCBI): domain Eukaryota; kingdom Metazoa; phylum Arthropoda; class Insecta; order Lepidoptera; family Crambidae; genus Schoenobius; species Schoenobius gigantellus. The sequence continues at coordinate 36,993,825 of OZ012541.1, read as the reverse complement.
ACACTCCGATGAAAGAGTTGAGACCATGTACGAGGACATCGCAAAGGCGATACATGGTACGGCCAAGGCTCACTACAACGTTGTTATGGGGGACTTCAATGCCAAAGTGGGAGTACAAGGATGCGGCGAAACGCAAATTGGTGCTTATGGTTTGGGACGCAGGAATCACAGGGGCCAAATGCTGGTAAACTTCCTCGAATCACAGGGGCTCTTCTTGATGAATTCGTTTTTCAAGAAAAAGCCCCACAGGAAGTGGACCTGGCGAAGCCCTGACAATGTGACAAGGAACGAGATAGACTTCATCATGACGGATAAGAAGCACATTTAGAGATGTCTCAGTAATCAACCGGTTCAATACCGGCAGTGATCATCGACTGGTCAGAGGCTCTCTAAATATCAACATAAAAGCTGAAAGGATCCAAATGGTGAGGTCTATTCTCCGACCTACGCAGCCCCAAATAGCCCTAGGCTCCGAGCAGTTCCAACTGGAACTGAAAAATCGTTTCAGCTTGCTGGAAACCACTGGCAATATTGATGAGAAAACCGACACAATGGTCAAAACGCTGCAAGATGTGTCTCGAAAGTTCTTCCCCGCGAAACGCATGAAGGAGTCTAAACTTTCGGATGAGACTCGAAATTATGAGGAAAAGACGCGAGTTGCCGCCGTCCCAGATGTCTTCGTCAGATCGGAGCGCCTTAAACCAACTGATTCGAAAGCTGATGCGACGCGATCTCCGACGCTCCAATACCCGCGCCATAGAGGCTGCGATTGAGCAGAACAGGGGATCGAAAGTTTTCGCTCAGCAGTTGGGTAGGCCCCATCTGACGAAACATAAGACTGTCGATTTCCGTATTGTTGCCTCTAAGTTCGAGATTCTCAAAGAAGTCGAGAGTTTCTATAAACTCTTATATGCTCAGCGGTCGGAAAGACCATCTCACCAGAGCAGCAATGACCACAGAGCCCCATTAACGCGCCACTATACTGAGGAAATCCCCGACGTAGATCGAAGCGAGGTTAGGGCCGCCCTCGAGCAGCTTAAGAACAACAAAGCACCGGGTGATGACGGTATTACTACAGAGCTCCGTAAAGTCGGTGGAACTCCACTTCTGGATGAGCTGGCAAGCCTGTTAATGCCGTCAAACAGCAAGGTTTAACACCGCAGGCATGGAGCAGGAGTGCGGTGGTTCTGTTCTTCAAAAAAGGCGATAAAACCCTGCTGAAGAACTACAGACCCATCTCACTCCTGAGTCATGTATACAAGCTGTTATCGAGGGTTGTCACGAATCGCCTCGCTAGGAGACTCGACGAGTTCCAGCCTCCAGAACAAGCCGGGTTTCGAAAAGGCTACAGCACCGTAGACCACATCCATACTGTTCGGCAGATTGTGCAGAAAACATTAGGGTATTGTAAAGTTATTAATGTATTCGACAAACTGAAACAAATGATAGTATGCGAGGAAATAAACAAGTTACGAACTTTACCTAAAAACTTGAGACCATGTAACTTACGGAACTTAACATACTTACTAACATATATGTTACCTACTTATACAAATATATATGGAAAAAGAACAAGGCAATATATGCAACCGTCCATTCTTAACACCTTTCCAAAAGACTTGGTACATAAATTAAAAGTAAGTAAGAACGAAAAAAAATGTAAAAATATATTAAAAAATTACTTCATAAATTTAAATAAATAAATAGGATATACATATAATATATATGTTAAGATGAAGTTTAAGATTGTGCGATGAACGGCTCAAGCCACCTACACATCAACCCATTGTACGGGTTTTCAGTAGGTAGGTTATAGACTTAAGTTATGTAAAATTTTTGTTATTGGATAAATAAATTTAAAAAAACACAGGAGTACAATCGGCCGCTGTGTATGGCATTTGTAGACTACGAGAAAGCCTTCGACTCCATCGAAACCTGGGCGGTTCTGGACAGCCTGCAGCGATGTCGAATCGATTGGCGATATGTCGAGGTGCTGAGATGTCTGTATGACACCGCTACAATGGCCGTCCAGATCCAAGACAGAAAGACAAATCCGATAGAGTTGCATCGTGGAGTGCGACAGGATGATGTCATATCGCCCAAGCTCTTCACAAATGCACTCGAGGATGTCTTCAAGACACTGGACTGGTCAGGACGGGGGATTAATGTAAACGGTGAGTGCATCTCGCACCTTCGATTTGCCGATGCCATCGTCGTCGTCGCAGAGTCGCCGGAACAGCTTAGCGGAATACTGCATGACCTAAATGAAGCCTCGCTCGAGGCGAGTAGGCCAAGGTCATGTTCAATGAACATATTGTGCCGAGGCCGATTTGCATTGACGGTTCGGTTCTCGAAGTTGTGCAGGAGTATGTCTATCTTGGACAAATTATCCATGTCTACCCAAGATACAAGTTCGAGAAAGAAGCCAACTGCAGAATTCAGTTGGGATGGGCAGCATTTCGCAAGCTACGTCGAGTTTTTGGGTCGGTCTCAGGTTGTCTAGATAGCATTAAGACTACACTACACTAATGACTAATACCGCAGTGCCTGAAGTCAAAGGTTTATGATCAGTGCGTCCTACCTGTCATGACTTACGGTGCCGAAACGTGGACACTCACAGTGGGGCTAGTCCACAAATTCAAAGTCGCTCAGCGAGCTATGGAGCGAGCTATGTTAGGAGTTTCTTTAAAGGATAAAATCCAAAACGAGGTTATCCGGAAAAGAACTGGAGTCACCGACATAGCTCGCAGGATAAGCAAACTGAAGTGGCAGTGGGCTGGTCACATCTGTCGAAGGACCGATGGTCGTTGGAGCAGACGTGTCCTAGAGTGGAGACCGCGAATCGGCAAACATAGTGTAGGACGTCCTGCAGCTAGGTGGACCGATGACCTGAAAAAGGTAGCAGGGATGGACTGGATGCGGAAGGCGGAGGACAGAGTTTAGTGGCGCAGGTTGGGAGAGGCCTATGTCCAGCAGTAGACTGCGATAGGCTGATTGATTGATTGATTGAATTATAACACCACATAGGAATATTAATCAGTAAATGAAGCACTTTTCTCGATCAACTGAGCAAAATCACGATTAGTTTTTATTTTTGAAAGAGTACCTACTTATTGTGATTTATAAAAGAGTACTTATTATCTGATAAATTATTGTCTAACCGGGCTGGATTTACCATAAAGCGGGACAATTAGCGTCCCGCACAGATGTGTTGCGGGACGCATTATTTGAGCCCTGGAAACGGGACTAGGGTTGGCAACTCTAGTCATCAGGGACGCTCATATAATTTAAAAGAACTTACCAATTAATCGATAAAATGGCACTAAACTACAATAATATACAAAATAAACAAAAATACACTATTTACACTACTTAACTGACCAGTATTAAAAAAATTTAAGTTTATTAAATTAACAACGCAAAAAAATACAACCGCCCAAGTTACCGTTTCCCGCGCTTTTTCGACATGACCTTAATGACCTATCCACAGCTTAGACTATAGATACCAATAGACATGAAATACCTACGACAAAAGCGTGCTAATATTTGGGTTGGTGCTCTAAGTTGGCGGACAAAAACTAGGGACGCCGCATCCAAGATTCCACACTTTTTATGTTTTTCTTTATACAGGGTGTAACGTAGAACCCCAATAAGATTTAAGGGTATGTATCCATCAGAAGTGGAGATTCTGTAGGAAAAATATTAGGGCTAATAAAATTACTTTTTTTCCATACAAACTAAATAAAATATTTTTTGGTCTTAAGTGCTGACAGTCCTACGTAAGCGTACGAGGAATACTACGCCGTGACTACGCTCACGTCTATCACGTGCCTTCATTCACAACTATCGAGCGCCATCGCAGGGAGCACGCACCTACGGCTTGTGCCCGGGCGCAAAATCAAGTAGGTATTACAGGAAAAGATAATAACTATGATATTATTGCGTTAAGTCAACTTACCTATGTTAAAGCAGCGTCATGGCAGCGTCCAATATGTTACACTTAGTTGACAAGTTAATTGATTAATGTTTTTCACAAACACTTATCGCACGAAGCATTTAATGACTCACACACAAACCGCACACTTTTTTCACCCGGGCCAGTTAGTTATTGGCTAAAAATAAACACTGCATGAGGTTGAATTTGGGCCGAAATACCTACTATTGAAGTCTTCATTTCAAACGACCGTTTCTTGACCTTTTTGCATCGAGCGAGAGTTCAATCATAAAAACGGCTCAATATGTCTACCACCCTGCTCTATGCAGGCAGCCGTTCGTCGAAGCATCGACTCTCTTACATTCTGCAACATCTGTCGAGTAACAGACTGAAAGGCTGCAATAAGCCGGCTCTCCATTTCCGCTGCAGTACTGGTTCGCGGGTTGCGCTCAAAGTGCTGCAGTATCGCAGTCTACAACTGCGAACGTGCTGCGTTTCTTGACCGACCTTCATTACGCGGTGCACGAAATGTCCCAAAACTCTGTAATCGTATACACATGCTTCGGAAACATGAGTAAGAAGGCAACCGTCGCTGCTCAGCAAGTGGTCTATTTGCAACAAATCTTTGCCGGTATAACTCACGAGCACCACTAATGTTTCCGTCACGCGCACCAACACATAAAACCATTTCGTAAAATTCACTATTTGAATAAATTTCACTACCACGACGAGACATTGTTGCTACGAGATCACGCACGACACACATACACCAAAAGTTTTCGCGAGCAACTGATGGACACCTCAGACTATAGAAAAAAAGAGGACTCGGCATAACGAACGTAGTTATAGGAATGTGATGTATTTCGACGGCATAGTTTCTGACATATTGGCATCTCTTTTTAACTTATGAGGATAATCATAAGTAAAAAAGGACAACAGTAGTTTTATCATTACCAAAAATGGCAAAATTATCTTGGCGACGTCACAGAATACCTCACTGCGGCCGGTCGCCATGTTTTGTCACAGTACTCACAATGAACAACAAGTACATCAGTTGTCATCGCGACTTGTTTGTTTCAGTGTTTTGAAGAAAATTTTGTTATTAGGCGAAAATTGTGCTTGTTTAAAGTGTTGAACTTGCATAATACTACATTTATTATGGGTAAGTGCAGTGTGTTAGGCTGCCGCATGAGCAAGCAAGCCGCCATCTTTGTGCCAGATTCATATTTAGGTATGCACGTTTTTTTCGTAGGTATTTCATGTCTATTCTTTTTTCCTTAGTCTGATATGGACACGGACAGAGACGAGCCAACTCAAAGCCCAAAGGCGCCCCCGCCCCTCGGCCGCGGCCGCTGCATTAGGGATGATCGATATCAATCGATTAATGAAAAACATCGATTTTTAGCAAAAATATTTTTTTTTTGAAATCGATATTAAATCATCATAATATCATACGGAACGTAAGCGTAACCGAACTAAGCTGAACGAAGTTATTCCTTTGCATTTCTTAAACTAAAGGGATTAAAAAACTTGTCAACTTCAATGAATTCCATGACGTAATAATTTCCTGTTGCTAATGTGAAGCGGAAGGGAGTGTTACAAGGTTGCTTTTTTTTATTTAAAACCAAACCTATTACTTTTGTGGCAAGTGCTGGGATCTACCTATCCAAAGTTGCTGAAAGCAGCAATTAAATATTTGTGCTGCACAGCAACTTTGCCAACTTCGGGAAGACTTGAAAAGTAGGGTAACATTTGTATCAACAAACGAGAAGGGGATTGATTCTTCCAAAATTCGTAGAAAAGTACAAATTCGAGTTTTCAGAGAAATCACAGTTCAGCTAATCAGAATACATGAACATATCGAGCTTCGCCATTTTTTATTTAATATCGCTTGTGTTGACTCTAATGCGTGGGTGTAGTCAAAACGTCAATACCAAATTTGAAGTGTGGTTTTTAGGGTTTTTATTTATATTTCTTTCTTTTTTATTTTCTATTATTTTTTATTTGTAATGTAATTTTAATTTATCAATTTGTTTGTTTAAATAAACACATAAAAGATTATTCATTCAATTTATTTATTAAAGGTTTAATCTAAAATAAATAATTATTACATAAAAAGATAAAGATGTGAAAAGCCGATGCTACTACTCGAGACAAGTCAAGCGACGATCTTTCAAAAACTGACGCTACCGCCTTACTCATAGCGATCACTCGCTATCGCTTTCGTGACATTAAAACTATTGTTCTTATGTCACGAAAGCGATAGTGAGTGAACGCTTTGAGATAGGCGGTAGGGCCGCTCAGTTGTGAATATCGCCTGAGAAAAAAAATTGAGTTCGAACTTTTTTCGAGTCGGTGAAAAGTAGCCCCTAGATTTACTTTTGATCCACCTAAATGTGTAACCAAACTTGATCGAAATACTCCTATTCATCGTTAGACATCTAGCTGTAATACCTGTTAAATGAAAACATTGATATTTTTACGGGTTCGTAACATCAATCAAAAAAGATTTGCATTCTTGGTAATATCTTTAATATTTTTTTAAAATGAATAAACATTATACACAAAATTATACATATAAACAAAATTAGCAATTAATTTACATTCAAAGTAAAGTTATTTACATACTTGGTAAATAACTTTACTTTGAATGTAAATTAATTGCCAATTTTTGTGAATAATAAATACATAATAAATAAAAAAGAATGTTTTTTGCTCCCTAACACATCGATATGACATCGATGATTTCCTAAGATCGATCATTCCCACGCGGCTTATCAATCGATGCTGCCCTGCTCAAACGCCGGCGCCGCAAGAAAATGGGGCGGGACCGAACGCCGTTTTGATTGGCCGCTTATGAAAATTCGAATCATCGTCTTTTGACCAATCAGCTATCGTGTTCATTAACCAGAGTACGCAAAGATGAATGAAGTCCACGCGGTCTGCATGACGTTTACAAAGATTATACATTATCAGAGGACCTAGACAAAAGTAACAATTTGTTCATACATTTTGTTCTTTTCTGACTTCGTTATCCTTTTTGAATTAACAAATAAACATTCGCGTTTATTTTATTTACGTTACACGTTTATATCTAACGGCAATGTATGAAATGATTTGCGATGTGGAATCATTCCTATTCATTTTATTCTTTTCGAACTTTTTTATCGTTTTTGAATTGTTACTGTGTCTAGAGGCGCGTTCCATTTAAGCAATGATTTGCAGCATTTCCAACATTTTTAGCATCATCGCGTTTCATTAGCTCTTGTAGCTAGCAGGGCTAGCATCATATGTTAACGTAATGCGCTCCATTTAAACAATATCTTGATGTTTAGGTTAGGTTCCCTTTGTGAAAAATAATGAGGCTAAAAATGATAAAATTTCTTAAAAGACACGCAAAACATGGTTAATATTGATGTTAGCGTGATAAAATGGTGATGCTTAAATGGAAAACCGGATAGGCTTCTTGACTAGACATCTGTGGAGAAGCTCGGTGGCGTAGTTGTTCGTGCGTTTGGTATGATGATTGCTAAAGTTTAGTAACATTTACCGTCGTCGTGACCCTGATGGGCGAAAAAAACTTAAATTATGCGAACTCGACCTCACCATCTCGCCTCGGCGGACACTAGCGGATTAGCGGAGTACCTGTCGGACGGGATTGAGTAGGTATGGCCGCCGTTGAAAAAGGCGAACCACATCTTGTTTTCAATTTCAGTAATATGGGTATCACATAAAAGGGCTTGAGGAGTATATGAACTTAATTACATTGCTCTAAGATCAATATGTCTATCGCTCAAAATGGCGAACTACATTTTGTTTATAATCCTGGTAAGATGGGTATCAAATGAAAGGGCTTGAAGAGTAGAGCACAATAAACCTAGCGACGTTTCTTTTCAAAAATAGCGGCCAACAATTTGATTTTAATCCGGGTCGGTCTCAGGTTGTCTAGATAGCATTAAGACTACACTACACTAAATGGCCGCCGTTCAAAAATGGCGGACCACAGTTTATTTTCAATCTCAGTAATATGGGTATCGAATAAAACTACTTAAGGAATGATCACTAGGAATGTAGCATCATTGCTCTAAATTTAATATTTTAAAATTATTCCTTTTTCTTTTTATTTCGTTATAAGCTTTTAAAAGCATAGCAAAAGTAACATTATTGTATCAAACCAAAAAGTAATTGGTAGTCATAACTTCTTACTTATTACATGAGGTAACCTTATTATTTGTAATTAGATTAAATGATACTTGATTTACATTTCAATGACTCAAAGAGGTTAGTTGAAATTAGGCATTAAAATACATGTTTAATGGCAATTTTCACCAACCTCTTCTTAGCTTAGGGGACTCTTAGGTGGCATGCTGTCACATTCTTTTCATTAAAGACAAAAAGTGACAGCATGCGTCTTAGGGGCTACCTAAGCTAAGTAATGGTTGGTGAAATCGACCATAAGTGTTCTTTCTGTACCTTATTTCTTCACTTTGTGTTTAAATTTCTTTTGTGTTAAGAGCTGATTATGGTTGCCACTTGAAAGGTTTTGCTTTCAGTTTAAAATCAAATAACTCTGAAAATATTGGGTTTTTAGGTCTCAGACAAGCACCGAAGGTCCATTTAGTATCTAACTTATATGCCCCTTAAATGCTTTTGGGGTATTCAGTTACACCCTGTAGAATTCATAAAAAAAATCAATAAAAAACGTATAACTGTAAAATGCACTCACAAATAATGTTCACCGACTGATATTTTAGCACAACAACAAACACGGTGCTTTGTAAAATGGCGGACTGAATTGGACGCTAATTTATAACATTGCGAATCCATTGGTGTACTTCATCTGAGATCCACAGACATCCCTGCCCCCGTAGCACGTCCACCAAAAAACGATATGATAAAGCGATGTATCGCGGTGAACTGTCAAAATACGACGAAACCCTATTGTATTTTGACAGTTCACAGCGATAAACCGCTTTATCATATCGTGTTTTCGTGGACGTGCTAGGGGGGGGATGGAATTATTACTCAAACAGGAATGAGCTCTTGCTTGAAAAACGTGCCGAGCGAGAGATAAATAACTGTACCGTTTGTCTCTTTCGTAAGTTTGTGACCACGATTAGTGTTAAGTGTATTATTTATACGTTGACTTTAAGTTGGTTGGTGTTGTACAACAAAGAAATATTATATTCTATTCTATTATTTCAAAATGGGTTGCGCAAAAGAATTTTATATCTGCTTTTTAATACAAGATAGGTTTTATTAATATAATAATTATTTAAAAAATAATGAATGTCAATGATTGTCTTTCAATAGATGGGTCTTTCCAATCGGTATATTATGTTGAACCCACCGCCACATAACAGATAATCAAATATGTCAACTTGTCAAAAATGAGTCAACACTAAATACATACCTAGTAAAAGAATGAGTAATATTTTAAGAAGAAAAGAATTAAAAACACGTCAGTGTGAGTCCAACTGTTTTAACAATATTTAAAACTTTTGTGGTTTCGCCAATATCTTGAACAGAATGTTAATGCCAATTCTTTTTTCTAATAACTTAACATCGCATCGTGTAAGCTAAACAATAAAAATCTAATATAAATTGCTTTTATTAAAAAATGTTAAAAATTGCGATAATATTTAGGTAGATACCATGTGGTCACCCTACTACAATGACAACGAAAATTACTGACATTGATAAAGAATCGTTGTTGCAATATAACATTTTTTGAATACTACCACTAGAATATTTCCTGGACGTAAAATCATAGTGTTATAACTATTAATAGTAGGCTAACATGGTAATTTAATTTATTTTGTTATAATTATAAAAAAAAAACAATTTAGGTATTTTGGGCGTTAAAAGTAATTAAAATAAACAATAATAAAAAATCTTCATCTACCAATAGTTGTTTCATAACTACTAAATTACTATAAAATAAAAAACAGCAGCAACACTGTGGGAAAGGGATAAAAGGTACAGTTAGGTACAGTTATTGCTATCTCTCTCGGCACACTTTTGCACTTTTAAGCGTTTAGTCTTTATTTGAATAAAGTCCAAATTTGAACAACAATATTTTGAAGAGCTCTTTCCTGTTTTAGTACGGGCGTTTAGTGACAAAAAATGACCGAACTTTTAGGTAATTTTTTGACACAAGTATGAAACTTGGCACAGTTGCTCCTTGAGTCAAAATAAGCCGATTAAGATCGGTAGCCCTCGGCACCCCCCTTCTGGCACCGGAGGGGGGGTTGAAGTTAGTCTAAAGTTAAATCCAAGTTTGTGAAGTTGCAACCCTTATCCTACGGCCGCCATCTAGGAAAGAGGTCTCACAAAAAAATTATTAAAACGTTTTTTGTTGCGTATGTGAAAATCAATGAAAATTTGAGAATATCTTCTCAAATTTTCATCGATTTTCACATATAGCTTTGTTACTTTTGATTCTACGACAAAGTTACATAAGTCGTGGGGAATTTTATTTGCAAACAAAAAACGTTTTAGTATTTTTTTTTGTGAGACCTACTTATACTTTGTCAGATAAACCTATAAAACCATTTGTATTTCCAAGATGGCGGCCGTGGGACAAGGGTTGCAACTCCACAAACTTGGATTTAACTTTACACTAACCCCTCCTTGATATCTAAACAATAACATTGCGCCCTCTTACATACAAATGCAAAATAAGCCCAAAAAATTTAACATTTCAATGGAAGTCGGTGTAAAAATAGAATTGACTCGAGAAAATTCAAGAGCAATGATTTATTATGACTTACGAAGTGGTTTCACACAAAAACACTGTTGATCGAATGCTTTCTGCATTTGGTAATGAAGCCCCGTCTAAAACCACAATTTATCGCTTGTTTGTGAAATTTCAACGTGGACGTTGACGATCCGCGACAAGGTCGGCCAAAAACTGCAATCACTCAAGATAACGTTGATGCTGTGCGTAAGCTGATTGAGGAAGATCGACATGTGGCATATCGTGAAATTCATGCATCTTTAGACATTGGCATGAGTCAGATTCAAATAATCTTGCATGAAGAACTAGGTGTAAAAAAGTTGTTTTCCCGATTGATCCCGCATTCCCTCTCCGAGGAGCAAAAAGTGGATCGCGTTGCTTGGTGCGTCAGAACTCTCGAGAGATGCCCACCAGTCACTCCCATATCTTAAACCAGCGGGTTACAAACGAGTATTTTACGTTAAACTATTTTTGTGAATGATTGTATGATAAAAAACTTGTCACAATCACAACTATCTGGGACATCAATGGTGCACACGAGACGTAGTAGTTTCGTTTGCACCAATGATGGTGCAGGCCAATGGTGCAAATGAGACATCGGGAAATATTGTTCAAATGAAAAAGTTAACAATTCTTCTGTTCTTTTATTTAAAAATCGAATTTATGCATTACATTTATACTGAATATCTTTTCAGATGGGCTTTACATGTGTTCTCTTTGATATTCACGTGGACATTTGGTTTTTAATAAAATTTGATTTGTCAGTAGGTACTTTAAAAAGAATGTGAGTTTAGTAGCGTCCGGAACGTGAGTTGCGCGGCGGCTCGCGGCGACGATCACGTGAGCGGGAGCGACGGCGTCGCTCGCGCGAGCGGCTGCGGGACCGGCGACCACCCTTGCGCCGCGAATACAGGTACCTGCCACCAAACTCTGGTTATTACAACTATTTCGGATGCCCTGCCTTAGCCACACACGAGATCGCAATCAAACAACGTTAGTTTATATTCTTGCATGTGAGCGAGTTTGTCTGAACTCAGCGGCGTAGACGTACGTGCAAAATTATCTCACTAAATTAAAAGAAAGAATGTTATAATCCTAAAAAACTAGATTTTGATTTGATCGCAGTGGGGTGCGATCGTTAGGGAAGCGAAACACGAACTGCACCTTTAAGGACATTTGTAAAAACAGACATTGTTTTCAATTTCTGAGAAATCGATAGAATCATCAAAATAAAGCAAAATAGTATTATATTAAACTATTATACAGTGTGTCCCCGGATAAGGTGCACAAACGAAAATGGGTGAAACTAGACTACAATTTATCGATAAAAAAAAAGATTTTCAGGGTGTCCACTGCTAATGTTCAAAAAAATTCCCTGACTTTTCCCTGACATTCCCTGACCAACTATATGCATTTTACAGAAAAATAAAATACAATACTTTTTTTCGAAAATCATTAAGTAGTTTTTGTTGCAATTTTTAGACCAAATGGTATATATAAAATTTCATTTTTTTAAGTACTTACATAATTTATATTTTTAGGCACAGTATTTTTACACTGTAGAAAGTACACTGGCGAAAAAATAAACTAAGCCACCCTTAACCATTGAGTTCAAATGCAATTTTCTTCAAAATATTTGTACTTTTGTTAAAAAAAATATCGGCAAAAAGGCTCTACTTGAATACTAAGATAATAAACACAATCGCTTTTTATTAATCTTTTGAGGGTTGACTTCTTCTTCAACCTATGTCCACCCACTGCTGGGTATAGGTCTCCTCCATTCTGTGCCATTCACTACAGTGTTGGGCTTTTCTTGTCCAGTTCTTGCCCGCTGTCTTTGTTATGTCGTCTGACCAACGAGCCGGCTATCGACCAACGTTCCTTCGTCCTGTTCTAGGGAGCCACTCCCATTCGATGACCTTATTGCTCCACCGGTTGTCGGTCCTGCCCATCGCCACTTTCTACATGCAACGACACGAGCCACGTCGATCAGTTTGGTACACTTGCTGATCTCCGAATTCCGGATCTGATCCCGCAGAGAAACCCCAAGCATGGCTCGCACCATTTTTCTTTGTGCTACCTGTAGGGCGTGTATTGTATATATGTTGTCTAGTCAGGGTCCAGGTCTCAGCCCCACACACGAGCACCAGTAGGACGCATTGCTCGAAAGCTCGGCGCTTAAGAGATACAGGCATCTCACTCCTGAAAATGTGGGACATTTTGCTAAACGCGCCCCAGCCTAGTTTTATTCGGCGTTCTATTTCTTGTGTTTGCCCACTTTTTTCAAGAGTAAGTAGCTGCCCCATTTATGTAGTGGTCAACCTGCTAAACCACGTTTCCCGCAATCATTATGGGGCCTATGTTCGGATCCCCGGCCATGATTTTCATTTCGAGGTATTCATGCGAAGGCCCACCGACAGTTACACGTCGTAAAGTTCTTTCAACATAAGCTGAAGATCTGCAGCCGTCTTAGTGAAAATGATAATGTTGTCTGCAAATCGCGGATGAGTTAATTGCTCTCCATTTATGTTGATACCACTATCAGACCATTCGAGGAGCTTAAATGTATCTTCCAAGCACGCAGTGAACAACTTTGGGGAGATTGTGTCACATACCTTTTTTAATAGGCACACGATCGGAAAGGTTGTGGAGTTTTTCTTGATTTTAATGACTATTCTGCGTTGTTGCTCACTTGTCATTAGTCTTCAGATTACGGTTGTTTTTGTTGTTAAAAATAGATAATCCGCTATAGGAAGATATACTCAAGCTGTCGCATTACTTTAATGGAGCCTTAGTCATCGTCGGATTGCTCAAATGGTAATCTGCATCAGAACGCAGTGCAGCTCCAACAACAGCTTCGCGACGAACGTGGAGTGGCCATAAGCGCGCGTACATTCAGAAGAAGGTTAGCCGAGCCCAATTTAACACCTTAAATGCTATAATAAGCTCAAAATTAGCTGTAGCTCACCGCAGAGTAGGTACGCCTTCAATTTGCTCGTGAGCATATAGAATGGACACTGGATCAATGGGCGCATGTTCTTTTTTCTGGCGAGACAAGAGTGTCTTTACAGAAATGATCGAAGACAGAGACTGTATACCGTTGCCCTAGAAAACGTTACGCTCAGTGCTGTATCCAAAGAAACTGTTGCTTATGATGGCTCCATTATGGAACCTCCACATAATGGTGTGGGGCGGCATTTCACCAACAGCATGAACAGAGATGGTTTATATCGAATTGAATGCTCATTCACGCGGATAGGCTACAGAGCGATATATCCGTGATGTTCTTGAAGATCATTTGTTACCTACCTTACTTAGAATGTGTTTAAGATGAGATGTTTATAATGTGCACGATAATGCAAGACCCTATACAGCGAGCAACGACACGGTTAGCGGAGAGGTCGTATGATCGCCTACTGCACAACGGGTCGCGGGTTCGATTCCCCTACGGTACAAATATTTTGTATGGCTAAAAATTTGATCCGGTCTGGGCGTATGTGCATGTGATATTCTATGTTTGTAACTGCACCCACGACACTGGAGAAAATCCTAGTGTGGGGCGACGTTTTTAAAAAGAAAAGAAATAAATAATTACATTTTTATGCAATATTTACTTTCAATATAAAGCTATATAAAATGCATCCGAATCCTATCCAACATCGATATTACGTGTAGCTGCAAACCGTACTTTAAGAAATATAATATTTTAACTTTAACTTCACTATACATATTCGAACTGTGCAAATTTGTTAAAAAATACCAACATTTTTTTACAAAAATAGGCGAGGTACAGAGACGGTATCCTTCGAGATACGCAAATAATTTAATACTTCCACCATCAAGATTGAAAATGCATAGCTCGAGTCCATATGTTATGGCAATTAAAATATTTAACAAACTTCCTCACAATTTGAAAAACGAAACTGACGATAAAAAGTTTTTTAGAACTCTTAAACAATTGTTGACAGAAAAAGCATACTATAGTCTAAATATCTACTTAAATGATAAACTATGACAAACATTGCCATTTATTTTATTTTATTTTGTTTAATTTAATTGCTCACTTATAAAATTTGACATTCTTTTAGTACCATTGACATCAAAACAAAGTAAAATAATTTATAAATTATTAATAATGATACCTATTAAATATATTTACATAAATGATAAACTATGACATTGACATTTATTTAATTTAATTGCTTTCTATAAAATTTAACATTCTATTAGTACCATTGACATCAAAACAAAGTAAAATAGTTTATAAATTATTAATAATGATACCTATTAAATATTTTTTGACCAAATACTTATATTAAATAAATAACATATAGACATTACAAATACATTCTTATGATATAATAAATTACTAACACTAAAACTAAGAAATTAATTAAAGATAGCCTACGTGACTTGTACCTAATTCACACTGAAAGGGAAAAATACAAGAACATTTTGTTTAGATTATGAAAAAATCTACCCTCTCCTCAGCTCATCATTTATATTGCTGTGCCCATCAGGGTCCATAATTGTGCCTATAGTTAAGAACTACTTAAGAACCCATGTAAAAAT
Organism: Schoenobius gigantellus; assembly: GCA_963935595.1. Classification (NCBI taxonomy): domain Eukaryota; kingdom Metazoa; phylum Arthropoda; class Insecta; order Lepidoptera; family Crambidae; genus Schoenobius; species Schoenobius gigantellus. The sequence goes on along the minus strand of OZ012541.1, from coordinate 36,978,580 downwards.
TATGGTATGCAATAAAACATTTGAATTTGAATTTGAATAAAATCACCAACACAAAGGTGTGTATAAACTATGCGCGGCAAACCAAGAATTAATCGCGGGCTGTTCGAGGTGGACCGCTTGCTGCGCGCGGCAGCTGCGTTCTGCTAAATTATTATCTAAAAATTGGCTCGCGCGGCAAATGAACGTCTACCTCGGTCGAACATTGACTTGCGCGGCTGCCGCGCATAGCTTCTACGCATCTTAACGATACCACTTTTATCAAAATTGTGTTCATACATTTGAAGGAAATTGCATTTGAACTCGAGAGTGGCTCGGTTGATTTGTTTGCCAAAATTATGTTATAAAGTGCAAACATGGACAAAAATAAATCGATAGTCAAAATTAAGAATCATTCTACCAAAATCATGAAGTAAACATATTTCTCATTTGACAATCACTGGGAAATTTGGGGACCAAACAGTGTAAAATCCTAATTTTTCCCTGACTTTCCAGGTAGCCCCTCGATTTCACTGACTTTCCCTGACTGCCTTGAGCTTTCAAAAGTCAGGACTTTTCCCTGACTTTCCCTGACTTTCCAGAATGTGGACACCCTGATTTTTTTTTATTAAATTGTATTTAATATTGATTTTTTATTCTCTTTTTAAGACCTTTTGTGTTTGTAAAATTGTAACATTGTAACCACTGCGTGGATTTTGTTCAAATAAAAACAACAATGATGCCAAAAGATTAACACTGTATGGTAAATTAAAAAAAAGTACATAAAAGCAGTCAATAGGGAGAAAAACATTTTTTTTCACTAATTTTGAACATAAAAGTGTTAAATTTTGAGTAAATATTTATTTTTACCAAATAATGCCCCCTATAACAATTTACCTCTTATTAATCCAGATCTTATAACCTTTTCAACAAAAAAAATCAACATTGTCTCTAATACATACTTAGCTACGAGGCTTTAATTGAGGGACCTGCTAACGCACCGTCCCCTAGCGCCCGAGTCGCTGCCTTTTTGTCAACCGCTGAGGTAGCTTTTCTTAAATTGGAATTTAGTTAAACACATTTAAGCATTTTTTAAACTTAAGCTGAGCTTTTTCAGTGTAAATAAAATTGATTAAAACAATAAAAACAAATCACAATAAGTATTTATTACAAAAAATCTAAAAAACACTTTTTATTAAATTAATGCATTAAATGCTCCGATATTCGTACCTATTAGTGCGGTACTATTCATTGTATGTACCATACTAATAGGTATAATGAATGTAATAATTATTTTTAAGTTTTCAAAATATTTCAAATATTAAAATTGCTGTCAATATTTAATATCGATAATTATTCATCGATGTCAATCCCTAAGCTAATGTAATATGTACACGCTGCATACCACGGCTCTTCACGGCAGTGAGTTTCTGTGTGAGTGAGCGTTTGATTAGTTCAGTCCGATTTCGCGAGAAGATTAGTTCTCTTGATTGGCTTTCATTGACCTTGGTGGACGGGCAGCGCAAGCTTATGTTTATTGTTTGAAGCAAAAATAGAAAAAGAAGTGGGAGCAAAACTGGCGACAGCGGTTACAAACGGCGCATGATTGCCTTTCTAACGTCTTTCTGTGTTCTGTGGTCCAAATTGAGTTATTCAGCGCTATTTGTACAGGTAGCGTACGGATGCGTGCCAACGAAAGCAATTAGTACAGTCAATGAAGGCAAAAATCAGCAACAACCTCCGATTTCGTTGAACCTCCATAGATTTGGATGAAAATTTGGGATTGAGTATTTTTTACCCTCTAGTTCAAAGTGACATATGCTCGTCCTGCGCCTTTTGCATTTTAGGGGTGAAATCCACCCCTTTTGTTAATAATGGGAAAAAATGCAGATTTAACCATTCTGGCTTAAGTAATTGTGTTTAATTAAATAAAATATATTTTTAAAAATATTTATATGCATGATTTATAATTTTAATTAATTTTTCAACCCTTTAAGCAACCACCCCTTAAATCGAAAATCATGAAAAAATCAATTTTTGTATTTCTGAGTTTTAAAATCGCATATTAACATTACATAAACAGTTTGTTTGATACTTATGATATAATTTTTGGTTGCCAGTGAAATTTCAACCCTTAAACACTGTAAAAATTGGTTTCAAAAACTTTAACCTATTAAATAGTTCTACATTACTGAAGTGAAATATTATTTACTGAGTATTAAAATATTTATTTATTTATTGCGAAATTTTTCATCCTTAAAAACTACCCCTTGTCATAATAATAATGGAATAATTTTTTTATCAGCTTTAATTAGTTAGAATCTTTTTTGATAGTTAAGATATTTCATTAATATATTTCAAACTTTATTAATATTATTCAATTCACATTCTTCAAACTACGACTTCAAACTACTACCCTTTGTGCAAAAAGTGATGAAAAAGCATACTTTAAAGTTGGAAATAATTGTTTAATATTTTAGTCCACTTTTGGAAATATACTGAAATATTACCCTACAGGACAGGCTTTGCCTAGTGTTGGGGCCGTTATCTTTTGTGTTCTTAATCACCTGTTACATATTGTTTTACATAAGGTTTTAAGTTCAAATACATTAAATAAGGTAGTAATAGGTTAAGACTTTTGGTTGGTTGATTAATAAATTATTATTATTATTCAATAGACGCACATCATTCTAGAAAGCCCCACCACGTTTTCGAGCAGATGTTTACCGTTCCTTTCACGTTCTCTATCTTCAAAACACACATACACACACCCATACATGTGTATTTAGTAAGCATGTGCCTATTGACACGTTTTCCTATAATATAATTATGCATACCAAATCACTGCTCCAAAAAGTTTTTTTACATTATCTCCGTTAATTTTTCAGATATCAGGTTCATTCAAAAACCATTTCAAAGGTAATTTCAAGAGCTGTATATAATCGTCTTAAACAAGATTTTTTAAAGCTCTTATTTTTTAAAAGATAAAGGGTTAAAAGGTCCCGGTTACATGGTTCTCGCAGTAAAAGCTAGGCTTTAAACGTCTCTATCTCGGTTATTTTTCATCCTATAAAAATAAAAAGAAAACCAAAATTTTTTGTTAAAAATAGAACTCAATATTCGTTCTTTATAATTTTTTAGGAACATCCAATATTTTTGAGGTTATTTTCAAAAGAAAATGAAATTTACGAAAATTTGAAAAATTACGATTTTATTAAATCATACTTTTTTTCAAAAATAAGCATTCTAAACCGGGAAATTTTTTTGAGGTCATCACTTATGCTATAAAAAAGAAAATCCTTTAGGGATAACCATAAATTTGAATTTTTGTGGAAATGATGAAGGTTTTATTTTTCGTTTTTCCAAAAAAATTCGAAAGTGTCATCTTATTTTTATCATAACTTGCTCAATTTTGATGCTATTAACTTTATACAATGCTCATTAGAAAGGTATTTCCGAGTACTTTAAAGTGTTCAGGAAGTGTATGTCATAAAATACATCGGTTTCCCGTTATTTAAGTTTGAATACTTAGATTTAAGTACTCGTCGAAAAAAATATACATACAATTACCTGCTCACTTTGAATTAATATTAGAAGGTTTTTCAAAGTAGGGATTTGTTTGTTTTTTTATTAGCTTCAATTTTAATAATTACACATTTTTTGTAAAAACTCGTAGTTTTTGAGTTATTTATGAAAAACCGCTTTAAAACATGTATTTTTATCACGAAAAATCACAATCTTTGATCTTTAATAACTCAGAAAGTATTGATTTATTCCAAAAACTATATATAACAATTTGGCTTAGAATTTGTCTCTCTATCGATTCCTGGGTTTATTTTTATTAAAATCATTTTCACACCCGGGAATGGGTGGCATCCACCCCCAGGACAAAAGCGCAAGTTGGCACTATGTCACTTTTGTTTCATAAGATATCCCCCACCTACTCACCAATTTTCATGAAAATCGATGGAGGTTCAACGAAATCGGAGGTGAAAACCTTCATTGACTGTACTAAATGTGACCTCACGAAGTGGTGCAATCAGTGCTCATGAAAAATAGGTAGTGCAGTGTGTGCGTAACTGTCAAATTCAAAATTTAACGTTTAGACGATCTGAAATAAAAAAATTAAAGTGGCACTCGGGGACTGCCGCGGTAAAGCTATTGCATAGCATTTTTTATCAACTTACCCAATTAGAATTATTTATTTATGCAGTATTCTTTGATATTAATTCAAGTTACACTTTTTGAGCGTAGTGACCGATAAGAAACATTTTTTTTTCTTTTATTGAATAAATGGGAAGTTAATTTGTTTAAAATATTTTTATTATCTTACATGTAGGTTATTCAGGAATTTTTATCACTGAAACTATAGGTTTATGGTATGAAATAAGAAACATAAGTTTGAGACTTGATATCCTCTAAATATCTAGAAAATACCGCGTCAAAACACCGTGTCGAAATCTGCCGAACTGAAACGACCGACGTTAGACGATGCACGGCTTTCAACGCCGCACCGCTCTGTGCCGCAGGCCTATTCTCTAACTTCGGTTGCTAACTAGTACTGTAATTTTTGAAAGGAACTTATCATTTTTTACTGCTATCAACGCTGCCGTAAGACATAAGATCACTTAACTAGTAATGGATATAAAATGTCTTTCAAAAATGACAGTTCTAGTTACCAACCGTAGTTAGCGAATATGCCTGCCGGTCGGAGTGGGAGGTGTTAGGTTTTTTTCGTTACGGAATTTCTTGATTCGGTCGCCGCGCTCAAAGCCCGCGATAAAAGCTATATAATAGCTTAAAAAATTAAGTATACATTTGTTAAGTTCTAGATTAATAAAATTTTATTTGACTTTTTTATCAATGAAATTGACAGAAGTGCACACAACCGCGCTATTAAAGTAGTCCGAAATGATTGCATGCAAACAGTACAAATATCACCGTAATATCAATTCGGTCCACGTGTCGTCGTTTGCACTGATGGTAATGTTAGTAATGTTTGCGTAACGCAGACCGCGGTGCGAAACAAAATGTTAAACTTTCATGTTTGTTGACAATCTTTTATAACTTATCTGCTTTATAAGTAAAAATTACAATGGAGCCTAGATTAATCAAAGAAAATAAAACAGTAATAATTTACCAAATATAGATAAAATAAACACAGACTGATGGTGGGAAGTTTATTTACTAAGAACAAAGATTTTTGTGCAGCAGAGTTTACGAACGTGAAAACATCTTTGTGAGTAACATTTTTGAAACCAGAGATTTAAATCGTTAGATGCGCCCTTCCCATACATAAGGCGCTCATTCCGTTGTAGTCTGTGGCAGAAAGCACCGAGCGTTGGACGTCAAATGCATTTTTTGTTGTCCCTAATTTCAAGTGTAAAATAATAAAATATGCCTTCCTGTACCATTAGGAAGTGTTTTAATAACTCGAGGAATACCCACAAATCTACGGGAATTACATTTTATGCGTAACTACCATTGATTTACTACCAAACGTAGATAGAGCACTTCATACAAAAACGCGCTTGAAATCTGTCACCTAATCGACTATACATTTGTACGCTGTTTGCTACAAGAAAATATCAACTTTAAACTCTCAAACATAATGCTCAAAATTGCTTATCGCGTTGTCGCTCCAACGCATGGAAAAGAACTGCACGAGGCCCGATTGGGCAGTTCTTCACCGGCCCACTTTTCGAACGTTCATGCGTTATCTACGTTTGGTAGTAAATCAATGGTAACTACCTATTAATTAATTATTTTCATCATTTCCCAAATAAATCACTTACTTAATTTGGCGTCCGGTACGTGTTTGTACGAGCGAGACCCGAAACGACACGTATTGTTCATACGTGCGTGAGCGAGATCGATATACGTGTCATTGCTTTGTCGTTTAAACCAAATTAGTTTAGGTGTCAAAGTTTTATGGCACGTCGCGTTGTTGTGTAAATTTGTTATATAACGCACACAAACATAAAATGTAGTCACTTTTTGGAAGCGCAAGGCGCATCTAACGATTTAAATCTCTGTTTGAAACCTGTCAGCCGCCAACTTTACGCTATGTAATAATTGAAAAATACCCTCACGAAAGTCGGTGTCGGTTTTTGAACACAGATCAAAGGAAGCGCGTGGAAAACACTGAGGCCTCGTTTACGGAGACGCAGGGCGTCGCGCGTCGCGTGTGGCGTGGCGTGGCGTCTTGCGGCGCGTCGGACGATTTTTCTGTTTACGGTGGGGCGGCGCGTGAAGCGGCACTCATAATCGCACGCGTAAACACAAACATATGGCAATATATGATGTTGTTCATAGAGAGGCGAGACGGGAAGCGTGGCAGTGCACGCCGCGGCACCCGCCGTGGCGCCCGCGGCTCATCCTCAAGCGTGTAGCGCAGCACGCGGCGGGCATTATTTCTTCGAGATGTATCGCTGCGTGCACCGCCGCGATAAACGGTGTCGGTGCCATCCGCGGACTCGGCCGCAAAAAACGCGCTATTTCAAGCAAAGGCGTGTAAAATCGCTTCTCCGTAAAGGCAGTCATACAATGCCATATATTTGAATTCAGTGCGGGCCGCGCCGCTCATCGCAACGCGCAACGCCCCGCGTCTCCGTAAACGAGGCCTGACGTACATGCCAGTGTGTAATTAAATGGCATTTGAGCGTTTGTGGAGGATTGTAGTTTGTGAGTGACTGCCAAGTCCTCGCAGGCGTGTAAACATAGCATTGAGTTTAGGTTAGGTTATTTGTAAAAGTTTAAACGTGGAATTCTTATTATTTTAGATCTTTACGGGAATCTTATAGAGATGATCTTCGTCTTGACCGACAGTTTGACAACACATTGTGACGTCAAGATCACGTGATAGCTTGGAGCGTTTAGGCGCAACATATAAACAGCAAACTTTAAACATGTGATTTTTTATTAAAATAATGAATAAATATTTTTTATATATTTTTTCGTAATAATTACATAGGTATATATCTAAACAATGAACAGTCCCGAAAATTCGTCAACATCTCTCTATTTAGCAATAGATATTTATATATACTTATATATATTTATATATATATTCATATATGTTTATTTTGTATATTGTTATATTTTATACTAATTACTATTTATTAATATACTAGCTGTGCCCGCGAACTCCGTTTCGCCATCAAAATGCTTAAAACAGTATTTAGATTTTTCCTCCATTTTATTCCATAATTATTCAACTTTATTCTGCCTTTCTTGAGCAGCGGCCATTTGGAAATTAACAAATTAAGACAATTATCGTAGGTTCGTAATGCTCTAGGTACTCTTCAGGGCCTTTCATTTAATACCCATATTGCTGGGTTTGAAAACGATCTTTAATCCATTTTTTGAACGGCGGCCATGTTAAATTTAGGGCAATTTTCCTAAGTTCATAATGCTTTACTCTTCTAGGCCTTTCATTTGATCTTTGAGACCTTTTATTTGATACCCATATTGCTAGGTTTGGAAACGAACTTTTATCCACCTTTTTTGAGCAGCGGCTATGTTGAATTTATGTCAATGTTTCTAGGTTCATAGTGCTTTACTTATCAAGGACTACTTTCATTTGATACCCATATTGCTGGGTTCGAAAACGAACTTGTATCCTTTTTTTAGCGGCGGCTATGTTGAATTAAGGTCGATTTTTCTAGGTACCTAATGCTCTACTCTTCAAGGCCTTTCATTTGATACCCATATTGCTAGGTTTGGAAACGAACTTTTATCCATTTTTTTTGAGCGGCGGCCATGTTTTATTTAGGACAATTTTCCTAAGTTCATAATGCTCTACTCTTTGAGGCCTTTCATTTGATACCCATATTGCTATGTTTGGAAACGAATTTTTATCCACCTTTTTTGAGCAGCGGCTATTTTGAATTTATGTCAATTTTGCTAAGTTCATAGTGCTTTACTCGTCAAGGCCTTTCATTTGATACCCATATTGCTGCGTTTGAAAACGAACTTTTATCCTTTTTTTAGCGGCGGCCATGTTGAATTTAGATCGATTTTTCTAGTTACCTAATGCTTTACCCTTCAAGGCCTTTCATTTGATACCCATATAGCTAGGTTTAGAAACGAACTTTCATCCACCATTTTTGAGCGGCAGCCATGTTGAATTTATGTCAATGTTGCTAGGTTCATAGTGCTTTATGCATCAAAGCTTTTGATTTGATACCCATATTGCAGGGTTTGAAAACGAACTTTTATCCTTTTTTTTTGAGCGGTGGCCATGTTTAATTTAGACCAATTTTCCTAAGTTCATATTGCTCTACTCTTTGATGCCTTTCATTTGATACCCATATTGCTAGGTTTGGAAAGGAACTTTTATCCACCTTTTTCGAGCAGCGGCTATGTTGAATTTATGTCAATATTGCTAGGTTCATAGTGCTTTACTCGTCAACGCCTTTCATTTGATACCCATATTGCTGGGTATGAAAACGAACTTTTATCCTTTAGGACAATTTTTCTAGGTACCTAATGCTCTACTTTTCAAGGCTTTTCATTTGATACCCATATTGCTAGGTTTGGAAAAGAATTTGTATCCACCTTTTTTTGAGCGGCGGCCATGTTGAATTTATGTCAATGTTGCTAGGTTCATAGTGCTTTATTCATCAGAGCCTTTGATTTGATACCCATATTTCTGGGTTTGGAAACGAACTTTTATCCGTTTTTTTGGAGCCGCGGCCATGTTGAATTTAGGTCAATTTTTCTAGATACCTAATGCTTTACTCTTCAAGGCCTTTCATTTGATAACCATATTGCTGGGTTTGAAAACGAACTTTTATCCATTTTTTTGAGCGGCGGCCATGTTTAATTTAGGGCATTTTTCCTAAGTTCATAATGCTTTACTCTTCTAGGCCTTTCATTTGATACCCATATTGCTAGGTTTGGAAACGATCTTGTATCCACCTTTTTTGAGCGGCGGCCATGTTGAATTTATGTCAATGTTGCTAGGTTCATAGTGCTCTACACATCAAGGCCTTTCATTTGATACCCATATTGCTGGGTTTGGAAACGAACTTGTATCCACCTTTTTTGAGCGGCGGCCATGTTGAATTTTAGGCGATTTTCCTAGGTTCATAATGTTCTACGCTTCAAGGCCTTTCACTTGATACCTATATTGCTAGGTTTGGAAACGAACTTTTATCCACCTTTTTTGAGCATCAGCTATGTCGGCGAATTTACGTCAATGTTACATTAGGATTAAGAGTCCCGTACTCCCTCTACGCGTAATACTTTTGATAGTTTTAAATGGATGAAAGAGTTTGATTCCTTAGTCATAATGTAAAAACATAATATAACACCTTTCAAAATGCCTTGAAAAGGGTATCTTCATTTTTCAACATTTCAAATATTGTACCGATTTTGTGAAAATTGGCCAAAAATAGGGTAGTTGACTCATATCAAAATTTATTAAAATATTGTTTATTTCTAACAGTATTTGGCATGAGGTTCCACGATATACCGATTTTAATAAATAACAATGAATGATTACTGTAAAATTTTAATTTGAAAATGCTAGAAATAATCTTTTTTATCTCACGCCGTAAACGCTTTGATATCCTGTGGTCAGGGCTGTGACGTCACTCATATAGTAAACAAAGAAGTGTCAAATTTGATTCAACAACTCGTCGATTCTTTCCTAAAACTGGCAAAAAATCGTCCAAATCTCCGTTATTATATGTGTAAATATCGTAAATTATTTGTATTAATAGCAAAATCAACCATTGATGTTGGATTTGTGAGAGCAGATAGTACAAATCTTCCGGAAATCGACACATTGATGGTCAGGAGATTCTTTGTGTATCGCTCTAAACAATATAAGTACAGTTTCAATACTGTTATAATGCAGAACAGGTTACAAGTATACTTGTCAAGATTGTCACGCGGCAGAAGAGAGTTGCAAACATGCATTTTTGGTGTGGTTGCACCATCACAGTGAGGAGCTATTTTGTACAGCAGTTGAATTGGATAGAATCCTATCTCTCAAAAGTCAAAATAAATAAACACTAAAAGTATTTACTTCAAGAGAAATGTTCAAAAGAAAACATCAGGATCATGTGTCAAATACCAGTGTTTGTAGTACTGCAAGAATTTGTAAATGAACATAAAAAGAGAAAGATTGGCAGTTGTTCATTTGTCAAGCATGAAGAAAATTACTGGGAGGAAAAATATATATACATTCACAGACACAGATTGTGACATATTTCTTAAAAAATTAAAGACCTCTTCAATGAAGAAAGAATAAAGTGCATAGAAAACTAAACCAGGAATCATCAATACAGAAGTGCTCTTTAGTTCGAGCTTCGTTATGAAGAATAACAGCTTCCCTGTGCTATGAAGTCAGCCAGTGCATAACACATGATGGTTCTTTCGTTGGGAAGATTTTTGGTGGGAAATCTTGCAGACACCTATAATGAAATATGAATAAAAGTTGAAAGATGAAGATTTGGGTTGAAATTTGCAAAATCTGACCTCTTTATTTCTAATTAATACCCTGTAATAGTCAGTTCAACAAACGGTATCCATAAAATTAGATTAATACAAAAGTGTCATGCTCTTTTACTGAAGACAATGCTAATTATCAAAGACGGAAAACTGTGAACAGTATGCTTAACTCAAGTATAGATGCAATGTTTTGTGCTGAAGCAAAATATATACTTTTGTGTTGCTAGCAGTAAGTTTGAAAACACTCAAAAGGTGACAATATTAGCTATAATAGGTATTTGTTCTAACAATCTGCATGTCAAAAACTTATTGATCAAATAGTGCAATTTTGGAAACTATACTACATTTTTCCTAAATTATATGAAAGTATTACTTCATCATAATAAATCACTTTAATATTATTTTGACTTTTATTACCTTCGACCCTAAGGTAATATATGACAAATAAATAGAAACCTAATTGTACTTTTGGAACATATATATTTGAGTAACAATGTTAAATATGAACAACAAACCTATAAAATATTATAAATCTTTTAAGGTGTAACGGAAAAATAAAACACATGTATTTCAAATTAAAAAAAAATCATTTAACTTAAACCTTTACAAGTCATTATTGTCAAATAAACATGCAACATTTTTTTTAGTGAAGAACATAATGTCTAATGTAGTACAAAAATTTGTTATGTCATCTTTAGATGTTAGTTATGTATAAAGTAAAGAAAAAAAATTTCTTTATATTATTTATTTAATAAGAAGGGTCTTGTAAATTAGGAAGAGCACAGGCTAACAACACAGCAATCACATTTAATATATTTGTATATGGCTTTAAAATGGATAACTTGAATATTCTTGCGTAAGCTGTTCTGAAATTTACTTTCTTTTAGTAAGTTAATATCACTAATACTGCTTTCATATCCTGTTTATATTAAGCTGACTAAACCATCAGGTAGTCACGCTAATAAATATTCAATATTATTTGCTTTTTTATACTCAGGCCAAGTTAGTGCTTGTTAAATGACTTTATTGGGTTTTTGAACTTCATTTCTTCGCAATCTACGATTACCCTTCTATACTTATGGTGAAACACTAGAAGTAACTTTTTTTATTGTCCTTTTGGTTAAAAGGTCTTATAAAAGGTGAAAGTTCATTGACTTTCTTCCTTCTTTTCTTCATAAGTTTCCTCAAGAGCATTTAGGTATCCCTCTGTATATTCTTGGTTTGTGCCTTATCATACATAAAAGTACTGTCCAGATTTAATTTTTGGTTATTGTGATTTTTCCTTTTTATATGTCTTCAGGTGTCCGACTTGATAGCTTGATGGAGAAGACTTAAGTAATGATCCAACTAGTGAAGGTATATGAAATGTCATTATCATAATTTTTCTCACTTGGAAATAATAGTGAATAATAATTTTTAATATTTTTTGGCCAGATATAGGTGGTTTGCAGCACTTTACTTCAGACAATTTATTGGGAGATATTGCAGTTGATTGGTGGTGGGCAGCAGGTTTAATCAGTGAAGATATACAATCTTTCAGTTTCACCAAACTGGACCTATTTACTTCTATGGTGCTTTGGTATATGAATACTTGAGTTATTTTGTTGACATAATGTTGTTCTAGTTGACGGGCCACATTTTGAAGTTGCTGAGCATGCACTGCTTTGTATTATGTTGCACAACTTTTACTGCCTCATCAATCTCGTTGTCAAGAGGAGAACAGGGTAGTACACAATAGTTCTCATTAAGTAACCTTTGAAAGTAACCTCTGATTTTCGCAAAAATACATTTGAGTTTCAGTAGATAGTTACAGGATTTCTTTAAACGAGTGTTAACCAAATATTTCGAATGTCTATATCACTGGGTACGTCTAATCCACAGCTTTCCTGGAATCTTTGAAGAGGTAATTATATATACCTGTTCTATTGATTGATTGATTGAATACTTTATTGCACACGAAACATACATAAACAGGACATAATATTATAAGATACACAGTAACAATAGGCGGTATTGTCCCGTTCCATATACAGTTTTACTATATTTTGTGATATTTGATAGAAAGCATTGTTTTTGTGAGGTTATTTCGCCTCGGTGCTTTGTTTACTATAAGACTGACGTCATTTGACGTATGCCACAGATAATCAACAGACTATCATGGCTGACCGTGTTTTCGGTCCAAAATTGAAAATCTTAATTTAAAATAGATTTTTTGCACTTTTTAGCCACCGAAAAATATAATATTCATGTGCTATGGTCTAATACAACAATTATGAACATTTTAAGCCCTACTTTAAAAAAGGGTCAACTAGCCTATTAAACCAACCTACAAATTTTATATTTGTGACGTGATATTGTCATAAAAAATGCTATATACATTGGTTGTATGGCTTGATCCTTTTTCCTTACCACCACGGTACTACATAAGAAAAAGACAATTTAAACTTCTTGGTTGGCAAAATTCAGATGGGCACAGCCAATAACAGAAAAGATTTTTTTTTGCAATATGTAACAGACTTGTCAAAATAATTTCACGTGCGCCATGTTTTTTTTCTACATACTTGTCATCAAAAATTTTATATGGTATTTTTTGAATAAAAATAAAAAGTGAATTTAAGCAAATGAAATTATGCCTAAATGTTCTTCCGGAAAATTTTAAGCATTGTGGTGTAAGCCATATCAAATTCTGTCCAGTAGTTTCGGAGATCTTTCCGGACAAACATTTGTACCCCTACGATTTTATTATATATGGAGATTAATATAAATAGTTTATATTATACATTTATTATATTTATAACTTTTAAATTGATTTGCCTATTTTTTCTTAGTTGTTTATTGTTTCGAATAATGTTGTTTGTTTTAACATCTACCTTGTATTCTCTGAATCACCCCCAAGGTCGACTGGCAGAGAATGCCCATTGGCATTAAGTCCGCCTTTGTACACAGTACATGAAGAATAAATAAATAAATAAACATCCCTATTATACATAATTTCTCGTTTCCATCCTATTCCTATATCACATACACTAGCATCAGATACTCACCGTCGCAACTCTCTAGATATAGGCTTCAAGTGCATGAAATTGCAGAAGCCGCTGCGCGTGCACTCGCCCATCTCGTACTGGCGGCAGCAGGCCTCGCGGAAGTCTGTCACTGGCGACAATTCAGCGTATACCGGTCGGCCGCCGAACCATCTGTTGTTCAGATCGTTCACTGCCTTCTCTGCATCCTCTTCGCGACGAAACTGTGAGACAGAAATACAAAACTGTGGCACTAAGAATCTCGTAACCGACGTTGAAAAAATATAAACTTATTAGTAATTTAATTTAAAGGACAATAATAATGAGCAGATAACTTGATCTGATCTATGTGAAGTCCGTACCAAGCCATACTCCTAGGTATTCCTTTGGATAGGATAAGTACGTGTACACGTTCACCCCGGCCACATCCATATCACTAAACCGGGAGCGTGCGATTAAGGGGAGCGTGCGATTGAGATATATTCATTCATTCATTCAAAATTATTAAAGGTTGAAAAAAAAACTAATATATTAGATGTTTTATGTAAATTAGATGTTAGCGGCGTCCTCATTTAACTACTCATTTGTGACAAATCGATCCATAGAATAGGATATTGTTTAGCGACTGATAAGAAATTTAAAATTAAAAGCTTATATAAATAACTAGCTGTGCCCGTGAACTACGTTTCGCCATACTATTTTTTCCCGTTTTTGAAACATTTTTCATTGATGCTCAGCTCCTATTCATCGTAGCGTGATCTTATATAGCGTAAAGCCTTCCTCGATAAATGGACTATCCAACCAACAAAAATAATTTTTCAATTTGAATCAGTAGTTCCTGAGATAAGCGCGTTCAAGCAAACAAACAAATAAACTCTTCATCATCATCATCATCACAGCCCATATACGTCCCCACCGAGGGGCTCGAGTCTACCCTATATTAGGGTGATTAGGCCTTAGTCAACCACGCTGGCCCAGTGCGGATTGGTCGACTTCACATACATCATTGAATTTCTTCGCAGATGTATGCAGGTTGCCTCACGATGTTTTCCTTCACCGTAGGAGCGTCAGACAAATGTACATATGAAATTCGAAACGAAAAACACATTGGTACATGGCGGGTCTCGAACCCCGACCCCCCGATTGGAAGGCAAGTGCTGAGTCCACTGCGCCACCGACGCGTCGGTGAGCGTCGGTGGCGTAATAAACTCTTCAGCTTTATAATATTAGTAAGTAAGTAAGTATAGGTATACGAGCTGACCCGGCCACTCGTTGCATAGGCTTAGTAGTTAAAGGTAGTATGTTGGATCATTATACTGAATTTCAATGTTATACTTCATAATAAAGATGAAAACGTTTTCATAAAGAACGCGTAAACAAATCGAAACAGAACACCAAGTGTTGTGTCAGAGTCGGCACCGCCATTAACGGCATTAACAATTAAATGCAAACAATTTAATTAGCAATAATAAATATTGAGATATGTTACGAACAACAAGAGTGGGACCAAATTACATACAACAAGCCAAATTTTCGGTTTCGGTTCGCCGGCACAGCTAGTACATATCTAACATATAAAAATCTCGTGACTCGTCTCTTTCGCGTGTCGTAATTTTTTGGTGTATTGGTAGGTCTGAGAATAGGTCATAGGCTATTTTTATACTCTTAGGTGATAAGGGTGGCTCTCTCCAGGGATTTTTTTTGGACAATTATTATGGCGAAACGTAGTTCGCGGGCACAGCTAGCATAAAAGGTAGGTGAAAATGACCCATAACGAAGCCCGCGTCTACGCAACCAAACCATTAAAATTGACTTGTTAACGTCTCTGCGTGAGTCAGCGGCTCGTGGCGACAAAAGACAGCGTCCGTTGTAAAACACATTATGCGTTGCAAATTAAAAACTTTTAAAGTACGTTCCGCAGGCCTATTCTCTAACTTCGGTTGATAACTAGTACTGTCATTTTTGAAAGGAACTTATCATCCATTACTTACATTAGACATAAGATCACACTAGTAATAATAATAATAATAATAAATAAATCAAATACAACAACAGCCGCATGTTTTATAAAGTCTATTAAATGAAAAGAAAACGAAATTACAAAGTAAACCGATATGACATCCAAATGGCTCTCTATTTGTAGGCATAAAAATTATTGTCATAAAATCATATTCCATAATTTCGATTGAAATAATCGTCAAGACGCATAATAATCAGGAAGCAGAATGGTAATAAGCATAATATTGTGTGGCAGAAAATCATTTGTCATAAGTATTAAAACCCATAAACTCGAAACACAGAACAACTTGACGCATAATTTTTCAAAGCATAAATAATGTTTAGCATATAAATCACAACGAACAATACCATTACGCAGAATTTCTCCAGGCATAAACTTGCGCGCAAGCATGCAGCAATGTATCATGCAGTATGCATGCAAGCATGCATGCAACATGCAAGCAAGCATGCAACATGCAAGCAAACATGCAACATGCAAGCAAGTATGCACAATGCAAGCAAGCATGTACCACGCAAGCAAGCATGCACATGCATGGTTTCTGTCACGGCTCCGACGCTGCGGGGCTCCGGCGGTCCCACGCGAGCTTATCGTCGCAGATTGGTTTTCGCTCACCACCGCAGCTTCGGATTACTGGCCGGCTTCGCCGGCCATCCTCAGCCGCGGCGGCGAGCGTTAAAACCACCTGCTCCTCACCTCGCAGGCCGCCTCGCCCCTCCGCGCCTACACGGTTTGAATAATACTCTAGGGGTAGGACAAACAAGACTACGTGGAGTCGGTTTTGCAGCGATTCGTTTCTGTCACTAGTAGCATGAATGAATTACTTTTTCAAATAAAAAAATCAATATATATACTATGCAAAAATTATATCAAATGAAAATATAGAAGATTCGAGTATCATATTTGAATAAAATAATATATGAAATGTTATTATAAAAAGTTAAGTAAAACAGAGTAAACATTATATCCTTTAAAATAACATCATTTCTAATTATAAATAAATGTCCCAAAATATTAGAGATATCATTAATTATGACACTTAAAATTATGACAAAACGTTTTAGGACTACCAATATTATGTCATAAGAAATTAGGGATTTCATTAATTATGCTTCATAAAATTATGTCTTTGGATAATTGTGCCTTATACAAATTATGCAATGAAAAAATTATGTGACGTTAATGTTATGCTTTTCGATTATTATGCTTAGTGATTTATGCCAAGCGTCTTTATGACAAACAACATTATGCCAAATGAAAGGTCCCCCATCCAAATGTCAACAACAATTTTGGAAAAATCTCTCAAGAACGAAATTTTAATACAACAAAATGATAACAAGATCAAAAACATTGATATCACAAGACGTAAGAGCGAACCCAAGATGCGCACAACCAACATCACCCGCCCCCCCCCCCGTCATCATCTCCGAGCGCAGTGCGTAGTGAATACAACGTATCGAGTGCACGCAGTTTGTCGAGTGATGAGAGTGGGCCCGGGACGCCGCCGCCACGACCACCTGCGCGACGAGGACGTCCCCCACTGTCGGCACGCTTGGGGCTGGCGGGGCCTTCTGCCCCGCAATCGGCTCCCGCTACCGGTGGTGTAGTGCGCCGCATGCGATGGTCTCAAGTTATGAACGAGAACTGCATGCGAGCATACTATGGGGCTATAGGAGGGGGAATTAACCTGACGGCGTACCGTGTTAGGATGCTGACTTTGTTTCAGGCTCTTGAACCAACGTGACCACACAACGATTATCGGATCAGGTGCGAGTAATTCAACGGCTTAGGCTTTTGGATGACTCTGAACTTGAGCGGCTACGCCTGGAGACACTAGCTGCTTGCCCGAGCCCTACCTCGATGCGGAACCCACCGGCTGCATCGCCTGCTCCTATAATGGAGTTGAACGAGACACCTGCGGGCCCTGTGGATTCTGTCATCGATGCGAGTGATCGGACAAGCAATAGTATAACTGACCAGGTAAGAGAGCAATTGAGGGGGGCTTTGGAGGATGCGATTTCCCAATATCGATTTGCACCGGAATCTAGGCCTTGATTACCTCGTTTGCCCACTCATAAACGAAATATAGCGTTAATGGGAGTCGTGAACGCTTTGCTGTCCCCATATCTACGGGATAGTGAAGATTTAGTTGATACGCACTCTATCATGTACTGTGGTGCGATCGCGGTATGTCGCGTGGCACGTGTCCGGAGATCTTACTGGGCCTGATGTGGACCAGCTGGCGTCAGTGAACTGGCTACGCTGGGGACCTCTTTGGAGAAACCGAGGGGTTTGCCTGTGCAATTGCAGACGAGGTTATCAAGACGAACAACTACAGAAAATACATAATGAAGGACGGAACCGTCGACATCTGTCGAGCATGCCACCGCCCTGGGGAGTCCCTCCGACATGTAGTCTCTGGTTGTTCGCATCTTGCTAACAGTGAGTATTTGCACAGGCATAACCAAGTAGCCAGGATCATTCACCAGCAACTTGCTCTCTGATACGCCCTTGTTGAGACTGAGGTGCCGTAATATAAATACACACCAGCGCCAGTTCTTGAGAATGGTCGTGCCTTGCTCTACTGGGACCGCTCTATCATCACGGACAGGTTTACTGCAGCCAATAAGCCTGATATCGTGCTAATAGACCGGTCCCAACGCCGGGTAATGATAATCGATGTCACCATCCCCCATGACGAGAACCTCGTGAAAGCTGAGAAGGACATGCTTTTTTTTTTTACTACAATGCCGGCAAACAAACTTACGGCCCGCCTGATGGTAAGCAGTTACCGTAGTCTATGGACGCCTGCAACACCAGGGGCATCACAAACGCGTTGCCGACCCTTTAAGAACCTATTTACTCCCTTCTTGAAGAACCCCATACTGTATTCCCCGGGGAAAACCTCGGCAGGGAGCTCGTTCCACAACCGGAGCGTGCGTGGGAGGAAATTTCTCTCAAACCGCACTGTGCGTGACCACTTAGGCTCCAGCGTGTGAGGATGAACACCCTGCCGATGGCGAACGGTGCGATGATAAAAAGTGGCCGTTGGCATCATGTCGAACAATTCTTCAGAACACAACCCGTTGTACAAGCGGTAGAACACACATAATGAGGCAAAGTCTCTCCTCAGACTTAGAGGCTCAATACCGCTTGTGAGTTTGGGATCGTCAACAATTCGCTCAGCTCGTCTTTGGACCGAATCAAAAGGTCCAAGTTGGTATCGAGGTGCTCCCGCCCACAGATGACAGCAGTACTCCATATGAGGCCTGACCTGTGATTTATACAGCAACAGTCTTTGCCTTGAAGAGAAGTACCGCTTGGCTCTGTTAAGCACACCTAGTTTTTTGGACGCCAAATTGACCTTGTCATCTAAGTGACTTCGGAATTGGACGTCGCTGGAGATGTCGACACCGAGGATCCCTAAACTCTTTGAGATGGTCAAGGGTGTGTTCTGGAATTGTGGGGTCACAGTAAATAGAGTTTTCTTAGCAGTGAACGCACAGACTTGTGTCTTAGAGGGGTTAAATCGGACTAAATTGTCCCGCCCCCAATCGGAGACTCTGGATAGAGTGCTCTCGATTTGAGACACAAGTTGTTCACGAGTTTCCTCCACAATGGAACGAGGGATATTTGCACGGCCTGTGTAAAATGCATCTCCAGTGCTATCGTCTGCATAGCAATGGATGCCGTCAAGCGACAGCATATCATTGATATGCAGCAGAAACAGTGTTGGAGATAGCACGGATCCTTGTGGACACCAGCATTTATCATCCTGGTTTCGGAGCAGCTACCGCCAACTACGGCTCTAATGCTCCTCCCGGGTAAAAAACTAGCAACCCACTTGCACAATCCCTCGGGAAGCCCGTATGATGGCAACTTCGATAGAAGACCCCGGTGCCAGACCCGATCGAACGCCTTCGCTATATCCAGGCTGACTGCCAAGGCCTCACCTTGACTCTCAATGGCAGAGGCCCAACGGTGTGTGAGATACACTAAAAGATCACCAGTCGAGCGACCGTGGCGAAAGCCGTATTGGCGGTCGCTGATCAGATCGTGATCTTTTAGGTATCTAAGGAGTTTTGTGTTAATCACACGCTCCATCACCTTCGAGAGAAGGGAGGTTATAGCAATAGGCCTGTAATTCGATGGATCTGATCTATCGCCCTTTTTGGGCACCGGGTGTACATTTGCAGTCTTCCACGAAGACGGAACTTGTCTTGTGCGGTAGGAAAGTGTGAAAAGTCGCGTTAGCACAGGACACAACTCAGGAGCACACTGTTTTAGCACCACTGCCGGTATGCCGTCTGGCCCATTCGACTTCTGAACGTCGAGAGAAAGTAGCTCCCGCCGAACTTCACACTGTGTTATCTTGACTTCCGGCATGGAGTGACCACACCACGGGATGGTAGGTGGTGTGGCGCTTTCGTCACCGTTCATAGTCGAGTTTGAGGCAAAGAGAGCTCAGCTCAGCAAGTACCTTGATTTGGCTCATGAGGTTACCGCCATGTGGGATGTGGATTCGACTGTCATTATCCCGATAGTGGTGTCTGTGAATGGTCTAATATCGAAGAGTCTTGACCAACATCTTGAGAGACTCTCGCTAGGCGGATGGATCAAGGGCCTGATACAGAAGGCGGTAATCCTTGGCACGGCACGAATTGTCAGGAGGTTCCTTACCCTGCAGCCCTAACCACCGGTAGTTTGGGTACTGTCTCGCTGCCGATGGACCCGCTAAGTGTAGGTTTTTTATAATATTTATATCTTTTATATTTATGTTATAAAAAAAATTAAATTTTTGAGAACTGTTTAAAATAAAGGAAAATAATAATAAAGCTTTATTAATTCCCCATTTTACAATGATGAAAATATATCACACGTTTTTTTTGTTTTTTTTTTATATTGGGACCCCTTGATGGGTGAAAGCCTCCTCCATCTTTTTCCACTTCTCCCTGTTTCCAGCGACATTTACCCAGTTTTTCCCTGCCACTGCCTCCAAGTCATCCTTCCAACGTAATCTAGGTCTTCCCACTTTCCTTTTGCCTGATTTAGGACCCGGCCAAATTGTAGCTTTAATTGTCCACCTACGATGGACAATTAAAGCTACAATGACTCGCCCATTGCCATTTTAGTTTCAGAGCTTGATTTAGAGCACCTGTCACTTTAGTTTTATTTCTAATTAATTTACTATTTATTTTGTCTATTTTTCTGATTTTCAGTATGCTCCGTTCCATTGCTCTTTGGCAAGTGTTTATTTTGTTTCTTATTTTGGTACTGTATGTCCATGTTTGACACCCATAATATGTAAGACAAGGAAGTATGCAAGTGTCCATTATAATTTTCTTTTCTTCCATATCATATGAGCCTTTTAGTATTTCCTTTTGTGACCAGAAGCGCTTCCAACTTGTATTAATCCTTCTTTCTACTTCTTCTTCATTATTCTTATCTTTAAATGAAACTTGTTTCCCAAGATATATATACTCTTCAACATATTCTATCTCTGTATTTTGTGTATATATCTTAGATCTTTTGTTGTTTGTCATGATTTTTGTTTTATTGGCGTTCATTTCCAGTCCGACTGTTCTACTCTGCTGGTCGAGTTGTTGTATCATGTCTTGTAACATGATGTAGTTATCCGCAAATATAACAATATCGACTGCAAACCTTAAGTGGCCTCAAGTATTTGTTGTCTATTAGGATACCTTTCTATTTACAGTTCAATTTCATAAAAATGTGTTCCAAGATGGCAATAAATAATTTTGGTGAGAGTGGGTCTCCTTGTCTCACCCCTCTACCCAATGATATCTTTTCTCCCTTAGACTCCAGACGTACTGAGCTGGTACTAGCATTATATATGTTTTTTAATACTTGTATATATTGTTGTTCTACATTAAAGCATTCCAATGTATTCCATATTGATTTGTGTGAAACACTATCAAATGCCTTTGTGTAGTCAATAAAACCAAGGTAGAGAGGTGTGTTAAATTCTTTGAACTTTTCTATCACTTGTTCTAGAGTTTGAATGTGGTCAGTTGTAGCATAGCCTGAACGGAAACCTGCTTGTTCCACTGGTTGTTTGCTGTCTATTGTTGGAGTTAATCTGGTTTGTAGTATTGATGCAAACAGTTTATATATACAACACAGTAAGCTTATAGGTCGATAGTTTGAAATGTCTAATGGGTTTCCTTTTTTGTATATTAAGATTATCTCTGCATGTGTCCATTGATGTGGTACTTCACCATGTTTTAAAATATTGTTATATAGCTTTGTTAGTGGGTGAGCTAGTTCATATTGACCTATTTTCAATAACTCATTGCAAATACTATCTGGTCCCGGACTTTTATCTGTTTTCAACTTTTTGATATGTTTTATGACTTCTTCTTCGTCTATATCCTTTACTTTTGTGTTGTTTTTATTGCATATTTCGTTAAGTTCTGTCTCTTGGTCTTGTGTTTGCTTTGAATATAAATTTCTGTAAAAATCTGTAGCAATTTGTAATATGTCCTGTCTTGATTTAAATTCTCCTTCCTTGGTTTTTAGTCCTTCTATCCATTTCTTATGACTTCGAGTTCTTTAGAAGCTTTTTTTGAACTTCTGTATTGTTTTATATTTCTTGGTTATCACCTCTTTCCTGTGTCTTTTATAGTCTTGCTTTATTGATCTATTTGCGGTTTTAAATAGATTTGTTAGTTCTTTCTTTATTTCTATTGTTTTGTTTTTAATTTTTAATATTTCTGTTCTTCTCTTAATTAATGACTTTGTGTTATCACTAAATATGTCGTTTCTTTTTGCTGCAAAGATTTTTTAAACGCTTTTTTTTGGCTAATAATTATTGAGCTTTCTATTTTGTCATAGTAGCTTTGTATTGAAAGTTGATCTCTGCCACAAATAATATAATACTACAGTACAGATGCCTCATCCCATACAATGAAATGGTCCCTACTTAAGTCGGGCAATTCTTCGAGCTGTTTTATTTCACCATTTCACCGCGAGATGACGCAACTAAAACGCCACTGACAATTCTGAGCAAGCTCGGGCCATCGAACCTTTGCTACATTGGGCTCAGTAGTTCTCGCACGCACTCAACAGATGGCACTTTAATTAAACTCCTGCTATGCTTATGATTTTTTTAACAAATTCATATTTATGCTTCGTTTAGTTCATTACAATGACTTATGCGTAAATAGGTCTTATAAAACATCATACGCTTACGGTACGCTAAATGTGTTACAATTTCGTAAAAAAGTGACGTATAAATCCATGTTTATACCTAAGGGGTTGTTCCGCCATGGATTGGATTTATGTCATACATTTTATATACCTACCTACGTTTGATATTTAACATGTAAAGTAAATATATCATTGGAGATAAGTCATTTTGGTAGTGGGTACTTTCTATTATCACAAGGTTATCATCTGTAACTTCAAATTCAAAAAACTGGTTAAGAATAAAGCAAACTTGCAAATTTTTCATGTGACCTTTTTTTATCCCGCCCAAGACGATTTCTTTTTCAATGATTTAGGTATTCATCATTTTAAAATTTATTTATTATTTTTAAAGAAAATACAAAGTCACATATTGTATATTGTTAAAAATGTGATTTTAGTTTTTTATACTAAAATAAAATAAGTGTTTATTTTTATACCGGGTTATTTTTCCATCAGGAGCCAAATTTTGTATGCTTGTTTAGACAAGGAAAATGAACAACTTATACTATGCGACCAAACTCGAAATCGCGAAAAAAAATCAGCTGTTCCATACATTTAGGTGTGGATGTTGAACATTTGTATGGAACAGCTGATTTTTTCCGCGATTTCAAGATTGGTCCCATAGTAAAAGAATTTCATTTTGCTTGTCTCAACAAGGACACAAAATTTGGCTCCTGCTGGAAAAATAACCCGGTATGTATACAAACTTACCTATAAAAAACTAAGCAATTTAATTTCAAATTTTATTATATAAAATATCATTGAGAAATTAAATTGCAAAATTTATATGCTTATAGCCGGCTGAAATTAATTTATTCGACTGTTTTATCAAATTCCGAAATTATATAATTTAGTACTATTTTTAAACAATTTTTTTCCTTGTTCTTTCTTACCAGTTATCTAATTTTCTATTTCATTTTAAAGAATGTTGTTATTAATTCTGTGATAAAAAATCATAAAAACATAACATGCATTACGCGGGTTCGAACCGCAGACCTCTAGAGGTATAGCGCAATAATTTCCCAGTATATCCTCATGAGCCATCCCTTCGCTTAGATTTGATGTTGAAATTTCGAATCTTTTATTTAAATTGTGACGTGTACGTGTACTGTCAATCTATATATCTTTTATCTTTTTATATATAAAATTCTCGTGTCACAGTGTTTGTTACCGAACTCCTCCGTAACGGCTTAACCGATCTTTATGATTTTTTTTGTGTATGTTCGGTAGGTGTGAGAATAGGTCGTCAACTAATTTTTATTATGGCGAAACGTAGTTCGCCAGCACAGCTAGTATATTATAAAAAGAGAAGTTCTCATGCATCTATAGACGCACGCACAGCCGTAACCGCTAATGGTAGAAACGTGAATTTTGGACAGTTGTTTTAATTCAAAATTTAAGAAAATTTAACCCTAAAGAGATGAAATAGGGGTTGCAAGCTTGTATGGATTTTTTAAAAATAAGCAACGATTTTGATAAACCTGGAGAATCATGCTCTTAAAAACATTTCATTGAACACGTGTTTCATGGTTTATTGGAATTCACCCCCTTATTGCAAATAGGGGTTGAAAAATTCTATGAAGATCAAACGAATAGATAGACCAATCCTGACCTTTTTGAAGTGGTGAAATTTAAGATGTCATGTTTTTGTGTAATTCGACCATAATTCGACATTACACTTTCAAATGTATAGGGATTACAAAATTAATTTTACAATTTCGAATTTTCAATGACGCCATTACTATTATAATTATGTCAAAAAAAATATGTAAAAAATAATTTAACTCAATGCTATGTATGCTAGTTCGTAAGGTCTGTGACCTTACGAACTAGCCACTAAATAGTGCCATCTATGAGTGAGCAGTATGTAATCAAATAGTCAAAGCAGACATTGCGTGCTTCTTTGAGCTATGCTTTTGAGAGATACATTGAAGTTCACATAATTTGTCGCTAGGAGTGCTATAAATTTATAAAAAGAGATGTTAAACCGTTCTAGCAGGACTTAAAAACGTATTTTGATACTTCCCACGTGCTAAGTGATTTTTTTAAATATAATCAATACTTTTCTGAACCTCCTTGTTGACTTTTACTAAATTCAGAAAAAAGTCATTACAAAAATCGATTAAAGTAGCGCCATCTGTTGATGCGTTCATTGAATTATTTTACTTTTGTTCGTGATGGGTCCCCGTGTCTCTGCTCAGTACCAGTTTTTGTAACTCTGATTTAAGACTATTTCTATACAATCGTTCTTCCTCTTTTGTTTTCGGAATTTTTGGGGTTGTTCTAAAAGAATTTCTTGATTTCTTGTGGACATTCAGTAGCAATGTTATTCTTATTAGTCTATGATCAGTTGGGAAGTCTAATTTGTTTAACACTTCATATTTTGTAACTTTTTTGTAGATTTGTCAGACTCAGGACATAATCAATTTCATTTAGCGTCTTGCTGTCAGTGGACATCCAAGTCTACCTACGGTTTGGTTTTTTGTAGAAATAGGTATTTATGATTGCCAGTCTATTTTCATAAGCATATTGTATCATTAAGGAGCCTCTGTGATTTCTGGTGCCATACCCATATTTTCCCATAATCAAGTTTTCACAGATCTTTGGCTTCCCTATTTTCGCATTAAAATCTCCTATTACTATAATTTCTTTATCTGACATGTCATGTGCTTTTTCCAA
This sequence comes from Schoenobius gigantellus, assembly GCA_963935595.1. Classification (NCBI taxonomy): domain Eukaryota; kingdom Metazoa; phylum Arthropoda; class Insecta; order Lepidoptera; family Crambidae; genus Schoenobius; species Schoenobius gigantellus. Next base: position 36,953,218 of record OZ012541.1, on the reverse strand, counting down.
ATCTTCATAGAATTTAATGATTTCATCATCGTTGGCACTTTCAGTAGGGGCATAAATTTGGATTATAGACAATAGTTGTGTTTCAAATTGTAATTTTAGTATCGCTACTCTTTCTGATACTCCCGTGAACTTTACGATGTTATTTTTTAGGTCTCTTTTTATTATAAATCCTACGCCATATCTACCCGGAGTTTCTCCTTTATAGCAAAGTATAATTTTTTTTTTGTTCTTCTATGTTGCAGCCCTGGGGGCCGATTCTCAGTTTTTTAGAGATATCTCTAATTCGACATATCTCTATTAAATTGCATCTCTACTAATAATCTCTCAAAAATGTCTATGATATGAAAAAAACGTATTCTCGCTGGCAATAGAGATGTATGTCGAATGATGATCGAATGACTATGAGGGTGCGGTCCGAAATTTGATATCAGCGCTCGTGTGCGCGTTTTGCGTGCAAAAAGTCGGTTCAAAATTGCTCATAATATGCGCATTTGTAAGCGGTATGTCAGAAAAGAGGAGTGCACTGTCTCTAGAACTGTCAATGACAAAGTTAACGTTAGTTTCCCGCGGAATTTAATTTCTTCGAATTATTTTTTTCATTAGGTATATCTACAATAGATACAGAAGTGCTCTGTAAAGATAATGGAGGGACAATACACGTCGCCCTTAAATTTTTCTTTTCAAATAACATTGATTGATCAAATTGACATTTGACAGACTCAAAGATCGAAAGCTCGGTCAAAATTTGATCTTAATGCTTACGTCCGTGAGCAGTGCAAACGATTTGAATGGGTTTTTTTGTTTGTATGCACGCAACCACACCCATAAAAATGAATGGTTACGTTTTGTTGATTTATACGATCAAAAAAAAACAAAAAAAAGTAGCGTCCAAGTTGTCATCAAAGTTACTTTCTCAAAGCAGACTTTGAGCATATCAACGCGGCTTTACGAAGCGTATTGTGAACCTTTTTCACATCCTTCGAAACGTTGAAATGTTTCAAAACGTCGTGTTTTGTATTTGTAACATTTTTGAATATTTTTAGAAAACAGAATTATTAGAGATGCAGTAATAAATCTATAATGGACTATAAAAAACAATACCCCACTTCAGCACAGAATTCGTGGCTTTGTCAGTTAAAGGTTGAAGAACTTTGTAAAGCCAAATTTTCGGGGACTTTTACTAAAAAAATCCGAACAAAAGTGGAAATGTATAGCAGAGGAATTAAATTGTTTGGGAGAAGTCAATAAGACTTGGATTGACTAAATATATTACAATGTTAACTAATTCTTTAGATAAGCGAAAGTTCTTAAATGCATATAATGTAATGGTAATTCCACTAAAAACCGAGCTTCTTTTACTATACATTAACAACAGTTGTTATAATAATCATCGATTATTCATATTAATTAAATGTGTTAGCAATTAAAATACATACATAAACTAAAATCGTAAAAAAAGTTTCAACAAATAATGTAAAACAGACACAGAAATAACCAATTACTGTAGCTCGTACTCGACTTTTCAAATGTCGATTGCTATCTACCACTCGTGACATGTCGAACGCTAGGCATAGACATATCTCTAACGTGACATTTTGAGAATACGGAAACTGAGAAATATTCGACATCCGCCATTTAATTTAGACATATGTCGAATTCGACATTATCTCTATGGCTTGAGAATCGGGTCCCTGACGTCTTACTTCCGCCAATCCAATTATGTCGTATTTTATTTTATCTATTGCATACTCTAATTCCAGCAGTTTTTCTTCTGATGCCAATGATCTTACATTTAATGTGCAAATGTGGAGTTTAGTTTTACTTTTATTGTTCGCGAGTGGATTTGATGGAGGGTTTTGGTCATAATCCTCCACGGTGACCGGCCGGGTTGGAGGATGCACTTACACACTTAACTAGTAATGGATATAAAATGTCTTTCAAAAATGACAGTTCTAATTACCAACCGTAGTTAACCTCAGCTCCCCGACCCGCTTACATTAACGTCATACAGACCAACCTCCAGCATAGCCAAACTGCAACGGCTACACTACACAAAGTGCTGGAGGTAAATACCGAGACCGTAGTCCTAATCCAGGAGCCTTGGATCAGGAAAGACAGGATATGCGGTCTGTCAAACATTGGAGGAAAGCTCCACCTCAACACCACCGTAAGTAATCCACGTACGTGCATTTTTACTCCTAAGCATGTAAACTCCATACTAATGGCCGAGTTCTGTTCCAGAGACCTGACGGCTATCAGGTTCTCTGATGACCCGTCCAACTACCCTACCCAGCGTGGTATGCGCATCCGCATACCTGTCAGGGGACGTGCCAATACCAACCCCGGAGCTTATAGCGCTAGTCACTCACTGCGAAAGGGAAGAACTGGAGCTCATCATCTCGGCTGACAGCAACGCGCATCACACCATCTGGGGCAGCGTGCAATCGAACACCCGAGGTGGGGAACTTCTAACATATTTATTCTCAACAAACCTTCGCATTATCAACGTGGGTTCGGATCCGACTTACGTTACGAGACGAGCCCAAACGATCATCGATCTTACCTTAGCGACAGAACAGATTTCAGAACACAACCCAATAATACAGAGTATTGACAGGACAAAGTTTAAGGGACATAAGTGTACCTTCAGACTTTAATGACACTACCGCCATTGACAACCATGTCAATGTAATCACTTCAATTCTGAGTACTAACTACGAACACTCATGTCCGCTTGTGTTGCCCCAAACAAAAATCAGAAAAAGCAGCCACTGGTGGGGACCAGAGCTAAGTAAGCTTCGTCACAAGGTCAGGAAACTATTCAATAGAGCAAAAAACATGAACACAGAATACGATTGGGATAAATATAAAGAAGCCCAATACCATTACAAAAAGCAGATCCGCCTTAGGAAAACAGAATGTTGAAGGCGCTTCTGTACCAACATCGAATCTAACAACCAGGCAACAAAGATCAAAAATATTCTATGCAGTGAACCTGAGCGTTGTCTAGGGTACCTGAAAAAACCAGACAATACCTACACCAAATCTGATGTTGAAACTTCGGAGCTACTGCTAAGGACCCACTTTCCTAGTGGGTCCTTAGCAGTAGCTCCGAAGTTTCAACATCACAGATGTTCCAAAGTTGTTCCTGAATCACAGATTTTCCTGAATGTCTAATCACAGATGTTCCGAAGTGTGATGAACCGGCAGTAGCCGAACCAAAGAACTCGGATTGGACATCAGCCCACAGAACGATTGATAGCAATAAAGTAAAATGGGCGATCAACACTTTTCTTCCATACAAATCAGCAGGCCTGGATGGAATTTTCCCGGGACTATTGATATGGTGCGACGAGCGACTAATTGAACATTTAGTAGCTATTTATAGGGCCTGTATCGCATATCGCTATGTTCCACACAAATGGAGGGAAGTTAAAGTAGTATTTATACCAAAACCAGGCAAAAGTGACTACACACAACCCAAGTCCTTCAGACCAATCAGTCTGACGTCATTCCTACTCAAAGGGCTAGAAAGGCTCTGCGACAGGGAAATAAGGGATGGATGTTTAAAGTATGTACCACTTCATGCCAACCAACATGCTTACAGTATGGGCAAATCTACCGAATCCGCACTACACGATGTATCCTACATTGAAAGCGGACTATCTATGAAACAATCAACCTTAGGAGTTATCATTGACATTGAAGGCGCCTTTGATAAGACAAAATTCAACAGCATTGCAAAAGCCCTGACTAAGCACAGTGTCGATCCTACAAATGCAGGATGGATCGACAGCATGCTCAGATACGGGGCCATACAATTTACCGTCAATACCACAACAAGGGGTGTGGTAGCCAAGGGTTGTCCACAGGGTGGAGTGTTATCGCCACTTCTCTAGAATATAGTTGTGGATGAACTCTTGTGCAGACTAAACAATCAGGGTCTGTATATGGTAGGCTATGCAGATGACTTGACTATCTTGGTATCCGGGCTTTTCGAGAACATCCTATGTGATCTCATAAGGTCTGCCCTAAAGATAGTAGAACAATGGTGCATTGACCATGAGTTAACAGTGAACCCCTCCAAAACGGAGCTTATTATGTTCACAAACAAACGAAACGTAGGGAACCTAAGGTTACCCAAACTGTTTGGAACCGAGCTTTCCCTTACCAATGAAGTCAAGTACTTGGGCGTTATACTTGACAGTAAATTGTTATGGAATAAGCATCTAGACCACAAATTAAATAAAGCCTGCATAACCTTCTGGCAATGCAAAAGACTACTTAGGAAAACATGGGGTCTATCGCCGAAGATTACACTATGGCTATATATCTCCGTTATACGACCAATTGTGACATATGGTGCAATAGTATGGTGGCCCAGGAACGAACTTAACACCGTCATCAGAAAATTGCAATCTTTCCAGAGGCTAGCCTGCTCGGCAGTTACTGGCTGTATGCAGACTACTCCAACCGCCGCAATAGAGGTGATACTGGGACTGCCCCCTCTTGATTTACATATTCAACAAGAGGCGTCTATGGCAGTTATCAGATTAAAACACTTAGGAATGTGGCACTACTAAAAGGGTCATCACACCATGTTATGGAACAGGATGATCGACTATCAGCCCCTCATAGCGGCACCATGAGATAGGATCCCCAAAAGACATGTATTTGACAGGAAGTACAATATACAGCTCTCAGAGCACAAACGAGATCAATCTGGAATTGATGAAGTCCGCATATACACGGACGGCTCAAAAACCGAAAGGGGTACAGGCGCAGGGGTATTCTCGATGGATCTCAACATTAACATATCATTAGCACTGGGTGATGGAAACTCAATATTTCAATGTGAGACTGTTACCATCACCCATGCTGCCAACGCAGTCATGAGAAGAACCATTAAGAATTCATCATCATCATCATCTCAGCCGCACGACGCCCACTGCTGGGCATAGGCCTCCCCCATGGATCTCCACAACGATCGGTCCTGTGCTGCCCGCATCCAGCGTCTTCCCGCGACCTTTGCCAGATTGTCGGTCCACCTGGTCGGGGGCCTGCCCACTGAGCGTCGTCCGGATCGTGGTCGCCATTCGAGAACCGTTCGGCCCCAGCGGCCATCGGTTCTTCTCGCTATGTGTCCCGACCACTGCCACTTCAGCTGAGCAATCCTTCGAGCAATGTCGGTTGCTTTAGTTCTCCTGCGGATCTCCTCATTTCGGATCCGATCACGCAGGGAGACCCCAAGCATTGCTCTCTCCATTGCCCGCTGAGCGACCTTGAGCCTTCGGACGAGACCCATAGTGAATGGCCACGTTTCACTTCCGTAGGTCATCACTGGCAACACACACTGGTCAAAGACTTTCGTCTTGAGACACTGAGGTAATTTGGACGCGAAGATTTTTCGTAGCTTCCCGAAAGCTGCCCATCCGAGCTGGATTCGACGAGAGATCTCTTTCTCGAATTTGGACTTACCTAACTGGATTATCTGTCCCAGCCCCCGTAGCACGTCCACCAAAACACGATATGATAAAGCGATTTATCTTGGTGAACTGTAAAAAAAAGGTTAAACCCTATTGTATTTTTACAGTTCACCGCGATAAACCGCTTTATCATATCGTGTTTTGGTGGACGTTCTAGGCGGGCAGGTATACATAGCTGTCAACAACTTCAAGTGTAGTGTTCCCAATATTAACTGGAGTGGGTACAACATGGGCATTCGACATGATTTTTGTCTTATCCATGTTCATTTTAAGACCCACTCTTTGGGAAGCACTACTGAGATCTCCGAGCATGGTGTTCAGGTCTTCCAAGGTCTCAGCCATTAGAACTATATCATCGGCAAAACGGAGGTGTGTTAGGTACTCGCCATTAATGTTAATGCCGTGTCCTTTCCAATTCAGAAGCTTGAAAATATGCTCCAATGCAGCGGTAAAGAGTTTTGGAGAGATAACATCTTCCTGTCTTACACCTCGCTGCAATTGGATGGGATTAGAGCTCTGGTTCTGGAGTCGGACCGACATAGTGGCATTTCCGTATAGGTACCTTAGCACCTCTATGTACCTATAGTCCACTTGGCACCTTTGGAGAGACTGCAGCACCGCCCATGTCTCGATCGAATCGAAGGCTTTCTTATAGTCCACAAACGCCAAGCAAAGTGGCAGATTATACTCCTCGGCCTTCTGTATTATCTGCCGCAGCGTATGGATGTGGTCTATGGTACTATAGCCTTTTCGGAAACCGGCTTGTTCGGGAGGTTGGAAGTCATCAAACCTGCGAGCGAGACGATCGTAATGACTCTCGAAAACAAGTTATAAACATGACTCAAGAGTGAGATCGGCCTATAGTTCTTCAAGAGTGTTTTATCACCCTTTTTGAAGAACAGGATGACCTCACTCTCACTCCATGTTTTAGGCGTTCTGCCATCGAGAATAACGGAATTAAAGAGCCTCTGGAGGACTTTTAAGTATCGGCTTACCGCCCGCTCTCAGAAGCTCTGTAGTGATTCCATCATCACCCGCCGCCTTGTTGTTTTTTAGTTGTTTGAGAGCCATAATTATTTTTTTTTTTTTATGTAAGGCCCTGCAAGTGACCTCCTCCCGCCTGATGTTAAGCGGTGAAAGAGGCCCAAATGAGTTGACAGATAGAGTAGGGACGACATCCACTATCCTACCTGCCCGCCCCTTGCCGGCCTAAAAGATGCATTTTCACACCTCTTTTGAAGGAACCCATGTTGTAGGATGGAGGAAACACGTGCGCAGGTAGAGAATTCCAAGTGTGGGATGAACGACAGAAGAAGGAATCTTGGAATTTCTTGGTACGGTGTGAAAAGGAAGATACAGTGTAAGGATGACTCCGAAGGCCCTTACGCGTGTTTCTGTTAAGGAATGGAGAGGGAGGGATAAGGTTAAAGAGCTCCTCAAAGCATTCCCCATGGAACATTCGGTAAAAGGCGCTAAGAGAGGCGATGTCACGACGAAGTTGTAGAGGCTCGAGGGTGTTAGTTGCCTCTACATCGCCAATTATTCGAATAGCGCGACGCTGCAATCTGTCCAGAGCATCGAGGAGGTACTGAGCGGAGCCGTCCCAAAGGTGCGAGCAATATTCCACGCAAGACCTAACCTGAGTTTTATACAACAGGCATAGTTGGTCCGGCGCAAAATACCTACGCACCTTGTTTAGGACACCGAGTTTCCGTGAGGCAGCAGTTATAACGGATTCGATGTAGTCTCTGGGGTTCAGATCGCAGCGAATGTTCATTCCGAGCAAGGTGATGTTACTCTGTTTGTGAAGGGTTGTGCCCTGAAGAGAAGGAGGGGGGGAGGAAAGGTGACCTTTTCGCCGAGAACGCGCACACCTGAGTTTTCTTAGCATTGAACTCGACAAGATTGTTGGAACCCATTCGGAGATGAGGTCCAGCGTCTTGTTGAGCTCAATGATAAGATTCTGCCTCTCCCTATCAATATTACCACGACTAATTATACTAATCTCGTACAGGCTGACGTCCGGGATATCATCAGTATAGTGTCGAGTAAGCTTGGCTCTGGGGTCTCTAGCCTCGCTTTCAACAGGTGCTTGCGTGGAGTACAACTGTCCATAGAAACTCGATCTCCCTCAGGATCTCAGGCTTCGACGAAATGAGGCTATCGTCGTCAATCTTCAGTTGCGTCAGTTGACTTTGCCCAATAGACAGATATCTCGCAAATACCTTGGAGCCTTTATTTCGCTCGATAGCCTCTTCAATACAAGCCGTATTGAATCGGCGAAGATCGCATGTCAATGACTTTGATATCTGCCTATTAAGCTGCCGGTAACGACTAACATCCGTTGAGTTCTGCAGCCTCATTTCGTGTCTCCGATCCATAAGTTGGAGCGTTTTGTCGGAGAGTTTCTTTGTTCTGGGACGGCGGGTTTCGAAGAACTTACACCCTACCGTACGGACAGTATCCACCACCATGTTGTTTAGATCGTCCACATTTAAGCTGTTCTCAAGGGCTTCGAAGCGGTTCTGGAGCTCGAGCTGAAACCTTTCGGGGTTTTGGATTTGCGCAGGTACTGGTCGGAGCGTAGAGTCGAGATCTTTCCAGCTTAATATTGATATTCAATGTGCCTCGTACCAGTTTGTGATCACTCCCCGTTTTGACGGCATTGATCACAGAGACATCATTGAATATGTGCCTTTTCGTCGACATGATAAAATCTATCTCATTTTTGACATTACCGTCCGGACTCATCCAGGTCCATTTTCGCCTTTCGGACTTCCTGAAGAAGGAGTTCATCATATAGAGGTTCTCCTTCTCCATGAAGTCCGCTAGCATCTGGCCTCTGGTGTTGCCCAAATCCAAATTGCCCCATTCTCAACTCATCACTGCAACGTTTCCCCAACCTAGCATTAAAGTCCCCCATCACAACCGTGTAGTGGGTATTGTGGCTACGTATGGCTTCAGAGATCTCCTCATACATAGCCTCCACTTCGTCATCTGGGTGTCGTCGAGGTCGGAGCGTAAACCTGTATGACATTCAACGAATATCGTTTTGATATTCTGAGTATCAGGTATGCTACCCTGGTCGACACACTCCCGATGGTTATTACATTGTTGACGAGGGACTTGTGGACGATGAACCCGACACCACCTTGGGACTGTTGGTCGCCCTCCCGGTAGTTTCCGGAATTAAGGATTATCGAGTCCTCCCCCTCTCTTCGGACTTCAGATAGACCAATGATATCCCAGCGTAGCTTACTGATAGCTTCTTCCAACTCCGTTAACTTCGCGTCCGTCCGCAGTGTACGCGTGTTGTAGGTTGCCAGGTCGAGTCGTCGTAGATGGTAGCCGGATCTTACCCGGGGATTCTTCGCACCCCCTGCCCTACCGTTACCGTAGCCGCTACCGTAGCTAGGCATAGCAGGGCTGCCGGGGACTAGGGACCAATTTGTTTGTGTGTGATTCATATTGGGGGTGCCATAATCGCCACGCTTGGCAGGCGGGTTGGCGATCGCAGTAGGATCGAGATCTAAGGAGACGCTGCTGCCCGTCTCTTAAAGGCCATATCTCCCTTAGTCGCCTCGTACGACACCCACGGGAAGAGATGGGTTGGTGCTATTCTAGGCCGGCACACACACGGCAAATTAAGATTAAGAATTACAACATTCGAATTTTTACGGACAGCATGGCTGTACTACAAGCACTGGGAAGTAACACCATTACAACCCATCTTATAAACGAATGCCATGAAGCAAACACGCCATATGCTCTATATGGCGTCACAAAACAGAGTTACGCTTCAATGGATTAAAGGACACAGTGGGTCATTGGGAAATAATGCTGCAGACCAGCTGGCTAACTGCCGATCCCTTTAAGTCAGCTGAAAACCTGCAATGCAATACACGGCAATACACCCCAAACAAACATAATGCCCGTTGGGCAAATAGCTCAAAATGTAGACAGTCTAAGGAAGCGATATCTGCACTAACACCGCGACTGACCTACAGACTGCTCTACCTAAACCAAACCGGAACTAAGAATAGTGGTAGGCTCTCTAACAGGACACAACACACTGAATAAACATCTACACTTATTAGGCGCAACCGACAGTCCCCTGTGCAGAGGATGTCTGGACGCTCAAGAATCAGCTGCCCATGTAATCCTGGAATGCATGGGAGTAGCCACACAATGGGCGGAAATCCTTGGTAACCCAAGGTCACTCCTTGAAGCCTGTGAAAGTCCCAGGAAACTTCTGTGCTTCTGGAAGGAGTTGGGCTGGTTAGAATAACTGGCCATCCCACACGCATAATGGACCAAATATGAGTTTAAATGCGGAAAAGGGAGCCCACTACAATACAATACAATACAATACCAACCATAGTTAGCGAATAGGCCTGCAGATGACAGGCGTTTAACGCGCGTTTACATGCATTTTGTTCGAATCGTTCACATGCTAACGGGTGTTAAAGCTGATCGCACATATGCCTGCGCTGTACGCGCCGCATTTTGAAATTCGTTGTATGAAATTATATGAAAAACATTTAAGCTGATTGCATATATCCGCACGCGCCTAACGCGCCGTATTATATGACGTCATCAGCATCCGTTTTAAAACACCCGGACACCTACAGGACAGGCGGCGCGGGCATGTGTGCGTTCAGCTTTAAGCTGATCGCACATATGCCCGCGCCGAACGCGCCGCATTTATGAAATCCTACTAATATTATAAATGTGAAAGTGTGGATGTTTGGATGTTTGTTACTCAATTACGCAAAAACTGCTGAATGGATTTGGATGAAATTTGGCATGCATGTAGCCTTTGACATAAAAAGAACATAGGCGACCTTTTATCCCGATTCCTTAAGTAGTTCCCGAAGAAAATTGTTCAAAATTGAAGTCCACGTAGACGAAGTCGCGGGCAGAAGCTAGTTCATTATATGGAGTTTAGACTGTTACTTAACTCAAATACGAATTGCTGATAAAAATCAGATGTAGTCATTGAATTAATTATTATAGTATTTATTTGTATAGAAAAAAAATGATAACTTAAAGTTATTGTTTTTTATACAAATAACTCACCTTAATGTACACATTGCCCACTAAATGGTCACCCAAGTTGTCGCATACATTCATTTCTTCAATCTCCCCATACTTGTCTTCACATTCCACAAATACATCTTCAAAAAAATTGTCATAATGCTCTTGCATTTCTTCATCGGAGACATTAGCAACAACCACTAAAGACAAAAATTATATGGTCTTAGAGCAGGGGTCTCTAAACTTTGAAGCCTTAGGGCCATAATGATTTCTTCAGTATGTTCCAAGGGCCAAAACAGTTTAAATTTTTCTGCCCTTAATTACTTATATTTTAGATTAGTCAGAGTATGCAACCTAAGCAAACATATTTTTGTTTTTCAATTAGTATTGTTTTCTTCTTTAACTTATCATAGCAATAGTCCTTATTAATATTATAAACGCGAAAGTTAGTGAGGATGTTTGTTACTCTTTCACACAAAAACTACTGAATGGATTCGGATGAAATTTTGTAGGTAGACAGATAATGACAGGGGTTAACATATAGGCTACTTATTATTCCGGAAAAGTAAGTAGCTCCCGCGAGAAAGTAGATTTACAGTTTTTTCTTTGAACTTGTAAGGTAAAACATAGTTCGTGGGCACAGCTAGTGACAACAATAAGACATTGGCTGTCGCGGTCCTTAGTTTGGAGACCCCTGGGTTAGAGAATCACTAATTATAAACATATAAAAATAAACTTACATTACCTTATAATGTCAGTGACGTTCCTGACATGTAATGTCAGAGTAATTTCAATTGTTTTCATTACTCTGAAAATAAATTTCGACCAAATGTAATGTCAGAGTAATGAAAACAATGGAATTGATAATAGGTGAACTATACAGTGGCAAATGTAATTTCAACATAGTTAAAAAAGACGAAACGAAAATAGTCTAAAAGTTTTGTTAAATTAAATTTTGTAAAGAAAAAATACAATCTTATGATAAGTAGGTAACTGTAACAGAACACCGAAAAAATGTTTAAAGGTATGTATTCATAATAAGTGGAGATTCTAGAGGAAATATATAGGTACTTTTTCCCAATCTAAATAAATGATTTTTTGATCCAGTGTCGGCAGCCCTACATCAGCGTACCTTGTTTCTTCATTCAATGATTACATTTCTTTTGCGTTAATCCATAGTTAGCTGGACTATGGTTGTTACCTTGAAAGTTTATATAAATTTAGTTCCTAGATATTGATATTAAACTCAATGTGGAAGATGGCAACTTACAGTGGCTTCCATCTGCTGATTTAGCAGAATTCTGGGGATTGACATACAGATTTTGCAACAAAACAGTTTGAGAAAACGTAGGCTTGTTGTGTATTCTTGAACAACGATCGCCATGTCGACACGCTCCAATTTTAAAGTAAAAGGAGCAATTTACTCTGAAAACATTGTGAACATATTATTATGAAAAACATCGACAATATATTTGGCGTTGACTACAAAAAAGTTTTACTACAGGCAATGTTACCTGAAGCATTTGAATAAAACTTCAAATATACCTATTATGAACTTACTTATCTTTTTCTGTGCCAAATATAGCCGCTAGATATTCTGCCATTTTGGCCGATGTTTACTAATATAACCTAGAAGAAAAATTGTGGATATCAAATTATTAATCAAGATAGCACCACAAAATATGTACAACTGTTAAAAGGTGCTTTACCCTTCCTTTTACATCAAGTCTTTAAACGTTAAATTAAGTTTAAGTTATCACAATTAATTGAAAAAAATGATGCGTCTCGTCTCTACAAATTATTTTTTTTTCCAAAGGTTTTACTGGCCATGGCTACAAAGGCCTTCAGCCTACCACAAATTATTATATCCTCTTTACCACAGATTCAGAACTGCAACTGCAACCACAGCACAGATTAACGGGCTTAATTAAAAATCAGACTTTTAGCTTACTGTAATCTTTAGACATATCGTCGTCCTAACTCTAATGGCCAATAGGCTAGTTGACCCTTTTTTAAAGTAGGGCTTAAAATGTTCATAATTGTTGTATTAGACCATAGCACATGAATATTATTTTTTTCGATGGCTAAAAAGTGCAAAATATCTATTTTAAATTAAGATTTTCAATTTCGGACCGAAAACACGGTCAGCCATGATAGTCTGTTGATTATCTGTGGCAATGACGTCAGTCTTATAGTAAACAAAGCACGGGGGCGAAATAACCTCACAAAAACAATGCTTTCTATTAAATATCACAAAATATAGTAAAACTGTATATGGAACGGGACAATAGAACAAGAATATAGAATTACCTCTTCAAATACTCCAGGAAATCTGTGGATTAGACGTACCCAGTGATATAGACATGCGAAATATTTGGTTAACACTCGCTTAAAGAAATCCTGTAACTATCTACTGAAACTCAAATGTATTTTTGCGAAAATCACATTAATGTAAGTACTATAACTGAATAACTCAATCTGTGTAGGTACTTCAGTTTCAACTGAAACAAAATAGAAGTTTTTAGGTTGTATGTAAAATCAAATCTGTATGTAAATTAATTAAATTTTTATCTTTCAGTTAGAATGAAGACTGACTGCAGCCGACCAACCAAATTTTAACTTGACCGGAAAACTGAGAGAAAACTTGACCATTCACGCCTTTTTGATTTAATCTAAGTTATACACTGACACTAGATGATGTTTCAAAGAAAAGAATATGTACTTATGTCCAATTGAATAATGATGTAATTGAATATTAATTAAAAAGTATGTAATACAAACAAAAATATCAAAGTTTCATAATGAATATATTTATCTAAACAACTTTTACTTGAATTTACTGAGTACCTAATTAAGATTTTTGTTGCTTTCAGTGGTTACTTAATGAGAACTATTGTGTACTAACCTGTTCTCCTCTTAACAACGAGATTGATAAGGCAGTAAAAGTTGTGCAACATAATACAAAGCAGTGCATGCTCAGCCACAACATCAAAATGTGACCCGTCAACTAGAACAACATTATGTCAACAAAATAACTCAAGTATTCATATACCAAAGCACCATAGAAGTAAATAGGTCCAGTTTGATAAAACTGAAAGATGTTATATCTTCACTGATTAAACCTGCTGGCCACCATGGCTGGTAAATTTCAGAACAGCTTACGCAAGAATATGCAAGTTATCCATTTTAAAGCCGTATACAAATATATTAAATGTGATTGCTGTGTTGTCAGCCTGTGCTCTTCTTAATTTACAAGACCCTTCTTATTAAATAAATAATATAAAGAAATTTTTTTTCTTTACTTTATACATAACTAACATCTAAAGATGACATAATAAATTTTTGTACTACATTAGTCGTTATGTTCTTCACTAAAAAAATGTTCTATGTTTATTTGACAATAATGACTTGTAAAGGTTTAAGTTGAATCAAAATATTTTAATTTGAAATACATGTGTTTTATTTTTCCGTTACACCTTAAAAGATTTATAATATTTTATAGGTTTGTTCCTCATATTTATCATTGTTACTCAAATATATTAAATGTTCCAAAAGTACAAATAGGTTGAATAGAGTTAGATCAAATTTATTAATTTGTATACTTATATTGCCTTAAGGTCGCAGGTAATAAAAGTCAAAATAATAGTAAAGTGATTTATTATGAAGTAATACTTTCATATAATTTAGGAAAAATGTAGTATAGTTTCCAAAATGGCACTATTTGATCAATTAGTTTTTTGACATACAGATTGTTAGAACAAATACCTAGTATAGCTAATATTGTCACCTTTTGAGTGTTTTCAAAATTACATACTGCTAGCAACACAAAAGTATATAAGTTTTGCTTTAGCACAAAACATCTGCATCTATACTTGAGTTAAGCATACTGTTCACAGTTTTCCGTCTTTGATAATTAACATTTTCTTCAGTAAAAGAGCATGACAATTTTGTATTAATCTAATCATCTAATTTTATGGATACCATTTGTTGAATAGACTATTACAGGGTATTAATCAGAAATGAGGTCACATTTTGCAAATTTCAACCCAAATCTTCATCTTTCAACTTTTATCCACATTTCATTATACTCGTAGGCCGTAGGTGTCTGCAAGATTTCCCACCAAAAATCTTCCCAACAAAAGAACCATCATGTGTTATGCACTGGCTGACTTTATAGCACATGGAAGCTGTTATTGTTTATAACGAAGCTCGAACTAAATAGCACTTCTGTATTGATGATTCGTGGTTTAGTTTTCTATGCACTTTATTCTTCCTTCATTGAAGAGGTCTTTTATTTTTTAAGAAATATGTCACAGTCTGTGTCTGTGAATATATATATATTTTTCCTCCCAGTAATTTTCTTCATGTTTGACAAATGAACAACTGCCAATCTTTCCCTTTTTATGCTCATTTACAAATTCTTGCAGTACTACACTGGTATTTGACACATGATACTGATGTTTTCTTTTCAACATATCTCTTGAAGTAAATACTTTGTGTTTATTTGACTTTTGAGAGATAGAATTCTATCCAATAGCATTCAACTGCTGTACAAAATAGCTCCTCACTGTGATGGTGCAACCACACCAAAAATGCATGTTTGCAACTCTTTTCTGCCGCGTGACAATCTTGACAAGTACACTTGTAACCTGTTCCTCATTATAACAGTATTGAAACTGTACTTATATTGTTTAGAGCGATACACAAAGAATCTCCTGACCATCAATCTGTCTATTTTCGGAAGATTTCTACTACCTATCTGCTCTCACAAATCCAACATCAATGGTTGATTTTGCTATTAATACAAATAATTTACGATATTTACAACTATAATAACGGAGACTTGGACGATTTTTTGCCAGTTTTAGGAAAGAATAGTAGTGCAAATCGTCGAGTTGTTGAATCAAATTTGACATTTCTTTGTTTACTATATGAGTGACGTCACGGCCCTGACCACAGGATATCAAAGCGTTTACGGCGTGTGATAAAAAAAGATTATTTCTAGCATTTTCAAATTAAAATTTTACAGCAATCATTCATTGTTATTTATTAAAATCGGTATATTGTGGAACCTTATGCCAAATACTGTTAGAAATAAACAATATTTTAATAAATTTTGATATGAGTCAACTACCCTATTGCACTAACCTTGTCTTAGCTTAGGACTATCTTAAGTGGCATGCTATCATGAAGCAAATACAAAGTTTATACAAAATACAAACTTTGTATTTGCTTCATGCATGCTATCACATTCTTTTCATCAAAGACAAGAAGTGACAGCATTCTTTTTAGGAGTGCCTTAGTTAAGACAAGGTTAGTGCAATTGGCCATAATGGTGGTATCTCAATTTTGACGATTTTTGAGGAGGCCAAAATAAGTTTTTTTCTAATAAGTTTCTAGAAAATAATAACATGCAAGTTCTGAACATGATATTAAAAATAAATAAATAAATGTAATAAAAAAAATGTAAAAAAAAACGAGAAACTTCAATTCGTTGAGGTAATTTCTTTATAAATCGTAAAATATAAACGATTGTTTTGATAAATTTTGGCCAATAAGAAAATTTTAATGCGAGTGAATAAAACAATGGAGGCTCAACTTTCTCCATTGTTATGAAAACATAAGGTTTGATTCAGGTGCATCTATAACGCTCTTAGAATCAAATTCATGAATTGGTCAGTGCAAAACAGGCAGGCGAGCGAAGCGAGGGCCATGAAACCACAGTGGGTGGTTCACCAATTGAGCCGGCGTTATACCACGGGACAGACAGTCGGCAGGATTTTCTTAACCCGGTATAAAATGAAAATTACTAGTATGATGAAATTAAACACTCCAGCCGACACGATCAATACATTTATTTCCTTCTTCAACACTTAAGCCTATATATTGGATACTTTCTTAACTTAAAAATACTCCTAACACTTTTATGCACTCCTCCAACCTGGCCGTGCTATCCGACTCGAATATTCCGAAAGACTGACTCCGGTCTGCTGATGGCAATCACAAGTCAGTTTTTAACCGGTAGTAAGAATATTATTTTTCTACAGTATTACTGCACGGAAGTTTGTTTTTACCGACATATGCGACAAGGAAAGATTTTGTACAAGTCAATATACTAACATTATTTCTTGTTTAGTATTAAATGTTATTTAAATTATAAAGTGATTTCATTGTAATTAAAAATCATAATAAGCAGCTAATACATTGTAACACAAAAAATCATTACATTCGGCCGTCCGACTACGTGCGATCTCCTGATGCACGTACACGATTACAAACAGTAATTATTTCCTTACCATTAACTACATACTATACATATGCTCGCTAAGTACAATACACATTTCTAATTTATAAAAATCATTACATTCGGTCGCTATTTGAATCTAGACTGATATGGAGACTTATTCAATATTTTTATCAAGTTCATTTTCTGATACACTGCTACTGCTATCGGTAATTGTATTTTCATCATGACTTTGATCAGCAGGCCTATTCTGTAACTTCGGTTGCTAACTAGAACTGTCATTTTTGAAAGGAACTTAACATCCATTACTGCTATTATGAACGCTGCCGGTAACACAAGATCATTTAACCAGTAATGAATATAAAGTGTCTTTCAAAAATGACAGTTCTAGTTACCAACCGTAGTTAGCGAATAGGCCTGCTGGTATATTAATATTAATCCACGGTCGGATTCTATCAACAGCAATTACACTTTCAATTTTTTTTCCGTGTACTAAATCCGGGTATTTCAGTAATTCTATATCTGTCATTACCTAAAACTTCAGCGATTTTGTATGGGCCTATAAATTTCGATAAGAGTTTAGTACTATTACCTTTATTGTAGAAATTATTTCTAGTAATTTTGATTAAATCTCCTTCCTTATAGACAGGAGCAGGTACTTTATTCTTATCATAATTATGTTTTTGTTTTATTTGAACATTTTCAATATTTGTAACTATTTCCTTTCTTAGATTTATAATATCAGGGGTAATATCGGTATTAATATCCAACTTATTAGTCAAGCTGTCTCTCAGTCTAGTTCCAAATAATGCCTCTGTAGCTGTTTTTGCGGTAGTTGAATTAGTGGCATTATTAATGTCCCACTGTATTTTACCTAGGTAGCTGTCCCAGCTCCGTTCGTCATTGCCGTCATTATGTTTTGCAAGTGCGTTCAAATTAGTTTGGTTATACCTCTCGGCCTGACCATTGGCCCTGGG
Organism: Schoenobius gigantellus; assembly: GCA_963935595.1. NCBI lineage: Eukaryota > Metazoa > Arthropoda > Insecta > Lepidoptera > Crambidae > Schoenobius > Schoenobius gigantellus. The sequence continues at coordinate 36,935,474 of OZ012541.1, read as the reverse complement.
ACATGCAACAGCGTTTAAAATATGTTTAATGCCATGAGTCTGACAAAAATTTTTAAAGGCTGTTGACGTGAAAGAAGTACCTCTATCAGATATTATGCGGGATGGCAGCCCAAAGTCATAGAAAATATTAATTAAAACTCTTATTGTAGTTTTAGTTTTAGTGTCTTTCACTGCTCTTACAAATAAATATTTGGTAAAGCCATCAACTATTGTCAGAATGTAAGCATTGCCGTTTTTACTTTTTACGAATGGACCTAAATGATCAATATGAATTGTATGAAACGGAATGCTTACCTTCTCTATAGGATATAATAGTCCGTTTTTATGTGGTGTAGTACTGTCTTTATTATAAGCGCATTGAATGCACGAACTAACATATTTTTTTACAAATTTACGTAATTTAGGGAACCAGAACATTGATTGAATTCTCTCAGTAGTTTTGGAAATACCTAAGTGGCCAGCATCGTCATGATTTGATCTACATATTTGCCAACGAGCACTGCGAGGGATAACCAGACGTAATTTATCATCAACTTTTCTATAAACTCTATTATTCTTTATTATATAGACTCTAAACTTTTTTAACGAGCAGACAATAGCTAATGTTTCGAGTTCATATAGGCTTAAGAACTCGAGATTCTGGTTGCCATTGCAATAATATTCCACCTACACCCAAAGAGCTAGCATCAGTGTGTAGCTCTGTTTCAAGTGTGGGGTTATATAAAGCTAATATTGGTCGGTCAATTAATTTTTCTTTCAGTAAATTGAATGCATACGATTCCTCATCAGACCATATAAAAATGCTACCCTTCTTTAATAAATTGGTCAAAGGTCTAGCCGTCTCTCCAAAATTTTTAATAAATTTCCTAAAATATCCCGCCAAACCCAAAAACTGACGAATTTCGTGTACATTCCGAGGAACAGGGAATTCTTTAACCGCTAAAATCTTATTTTCGTTGGGACGTATGCCTTCGGCGGAAATTTCATAGCCTAGGTAACCAAGAGATTTGTCAAAAAAACGACACTTCGAAAGTTTAAGAGTTAGGCCATTCTCGCGCAATAGTTTCAGAATATCCTCTAGTCTCTTAAACCCTTCCTCTATGCTGGCCGATGGCACAAGAATGTCGTCTAGGTAAGTTAAGGCAGATTCATAGCGCTTAGAACCAAGCATAGAGTTCATAAATCTTTGGAACACTGCCGGGGCGTTAGCAAGTCCGAAGGGCATTGTTTTAAATTCGTAATGCCCATCGGGCGTCACGAACGCAGTTAAAGGACGACTATCTTCTGCCATTGGTACTTAGTAATAGCCGGAAGCCAAGTCTAATGACGTAAAGTACTTGTTGCCACTAAGATTTGTTAATTGATCATCAATTAGAGGTAACGGAAAGCAATCTTTTCTTGTTTTATTGTTAAGAGCTCTATAATCCACACAAAGTCGCTGTTCTCCCGTCTTTTTTCTAACTAATAAAATAGGCCTCGCGTAATTAGAGCGGGACTCTTGTATTATATCATTTTGCAACAAGTCGCTTATTATGTCCCGAACTTGTTATCGTTCTGAATGTGATAGGCGGTATGGGCGATAAACTACAGGCTTGTTATCAAGTAAATCTATTTTCATTTCGACAGAGTCAATGCAACCAATTTCATTGAGATTGAAAGCAAAACAATCACGGTAATTGAGTAAAAGTGTGTGTAGTTTACGCAACGTTTCATTATCTATTTCATTGCCAATCTTAATATCACTTATTAAAAGAGGTTCATAATTTGGAACCTCCGTAGAAAGCTTATTGATGTGTTTAACATCCCTTTCAATTAGAGGAGTCGCTCTGGCAATGAGGATATCCCTTTTTTTTTTAAATAAAATCAGCTTTTGGTGTGATATATTAGTTACTCCTAACAAGCATTTGCCATTATCAACATGATATGCGCCTCGATGCAAATAGTATTCTCTACCGGGTTCACTACTGCAGTACCCTTCAATAAAAAGATCTCCTGAATAATTTGGATCCGACGTAACAGCTTCAATTAAACCTGACATTTGTATTTCATTATGTGATAAAATGCAAATTTTTAAGCAATTGGTGAAATTTTCACCGCCAAGACATGGACTCTGGTAAAATTGTAAATTATTATTGTCCTTATAAACTGATACGTTTGGTAATTCAGTAACATTTTGACCTATCAATAAAGCTGATTGCATAAACTCATCGTTGACTACTAATAATTCAACATAAGCCTCAACCTCATCTAATTTTAAATTGGCATTACTTTTATAAATAGGAAAACTTTAGAGTTGCCAAAACCCTTAACTATAGGTAATCCTGTAAAAATTTTGCACAAGTTTAAATCTCGAGCATCAGATTCACGAATCAACGTGCATTCACTACCGAAATCTATATACGCTAGTAAACTTTTATTATTGACTTTAACATGTTTGTAAAATTTATCACTAATGTTAGTAGAGGTAGAAATTGTCAAAGTCTTTCGATCTTGTGTAACGATAGGTTCTAGTTTGCAATTTACATCATTATGTCCTACTATTTGACATTTTTGACATCGCACAAGAGGTTTCGGGCATCTAAAGAAGGGATGTCCTTTCAAACGACAGTTATAGCAGACAACTGAGCTATCGTTCGAGGACGACGCGGACTGATTATTTCGGGATAGCAAGGATTGGTCACTACGTTTTTTGTTTAACTGCAAGTTATTATCTAGGATATTACGCTGCGAACAGAGAAAATTCAATAAATCTTCCGGTTCATCACAAGTTAGCGCTTGGGCACTATTTCTGATAGACTTATCTAATATGCCATGCACTATACAGTCTACAGCTTTTTTGCCATGTATTTCACACCTATTTAAAAGTGTTAACTTGTCATAAAAATAATCGCGTAAATTCTCATTATTCCTAGTGGTTCGAAATAACATTTCTTCGAGTAGCCGACCATAGTTTTGCTCATTCGGAAATGCTTTTTTTAACTTTATTTGCCAATCATCCCAATTAAATACTACGCTAGGAAGAGACTCAAACCATCTCTTGGCTAGACCTGAAAGTTTTTGTAAAGCAAAATGTATGGTTTGCTTCTCGTCCCACTCGTAAATAACGGCGCACTCATTAACTTTTCTAATCCAGCTATCAATACTTTGAGACTTACTAGATGGATCAAATTCAGGTATAATATTATTAAAATGATTACAATTCAAATTGTGAGGCTTTTCCTTACTACCTTGTAATGATCTATTCAAATTCAAATTCAAATTCAAAAATCTTTATTCAACATAGGCCTTTACAGGCACTTATTGACGTCAAAACAAAGCAAAACAATCTAATTTAAAGAAATTATATTAACCTTGTATGTGCATACATCCTAAATATACTCAAGATGTCTGCAAATACAAGTAGGAATGAAAAAAAAAAAAGTTGATTCTACACCTGTTCGGAAATTGGGAGAGCCTTCTCGAGAAGAACAGGCAAGAAACTCGAAAGGTCTAAATTTTTTATCTCCTCTTTTAAATCGCCATTTACAATTTTGGTTTGTTACAGAGTCGTCAATTGGAAGCTGACCTCAAAGCAAAAGTTTGAGCTCAACTTCCATTACAAGAATAGATGTGTTAATTCACATTATATAAGCTATCTCTGAGAGAAGTGCGTGAACTTAGATTATGAATAAATTGCTCTCACTGAACGTTTCTTTGAAACAAAACGCAATACATTGTTAAATATTAGAATTGAGAGTTCAAACCCAAGCTTTTTTGTCCGTCATGTAATCAGACACTTTATAATATGCTTTTTTAATAAGTACATCTTTGATTGCAACTTTAAATTTGTTTAAGCTAAGTTCTTGTATACAACTTGGGATTTTATTGTAGAAACGTATACACAGGCCTCTAAAAGAATTATTAATTTTTTGGAGCCTGGTATTTGGTAAAGCTAACATATTCTTTTGTCTAGTATTAACTGAATGAATATCACTATTTTTACAAAACACATGAATATTCTTACGAACATATATTAGATTCTCATAAATATATTGCGACGCTACTGTCATAATACCAATTTCTCTGAACTTTTCTCGCAAAGAATCTCTCATTTTAAGGTTATAGATTGCTCGAATAGCCCTTTTCTGCAGTACAAAAACAATCTGAATGTCGGCAGCATTTCCCCACAACAAAATACCATACGACATCACACTATGAAAGTAAGAAAAGTATACAAGTCTTGCTGTATCAACATCAGTCAGTTGACGTATTTTCCATACAGCGTGAGCTGCAGAACTAAGTCTCTTTGACAATTTATCGATATGTGGGCCCCATTGCAGCTTAGAATCAAGTGTGATCCCAAGAAATACTGTGGTGTCCACAGGGTCAACACCTATATCCTTTATTTTTACAGTGGTTTGAACCTCTTTGACATTGGGTAAAACAAATTTTATACATTTTGTTTTCCCTTCATTAAGTGACAGGTTGTTCACATTAAACCAGTGAACAATTCTTGAGATAGAATTATTTACATCGTCATTAATTTGCACACCTCTTTTAATTTTAAATAAAAGTGAAGTATCATCTGCAAATAATACCATCTCATGTCTATCCTGTACAAAATCAGGGAGGTCATTGACATATATAAGAAATAGAAAAGGACCAAGAATCGAACCTTGCGGAACTCCCTTTTTAACTGCAGAACCTTGAGACCTTTTTCCATTGATGTCTACTTTTTGAATCCTCCCACTTAGATAAGAGATTAGAAGATCAAGTGTAGTGTCACGAAACCCATAGTGGTGTAATTTTCTGATCAAGATTTCGTGATAAACGCAATCAAATGCCTTGGACAAGTCACAAAAAATGCCTAACGCATCGTGTGAGTCTTCCCAGGCTTCGAATATATGTTGTATTAACTCAACACCAGCATCGGTTGTTGAGCGACCCCTCCTAAAACCAAATTGTTTACAGTGTAGAAGATTATTCCTATTAAAATAACTTTGCATTTGCTCCAACATTATTTTTTCAAAAATTTTGCTAAAAGTAGGTAGCACAGAGATAGGTCTAAAATTACTGGGGTCTGATGTGCTACCAGATTTATGTAAAGGAATAATTTTACTTAGCTTCATAAGATCAGGAAATACACCACAGTCAATGCAATCATTAAAAATGTTAGCAAGTATTGGAGCTATTGTTTCAATTACGGATTTAGTAACATCAACGGAATTGCCCCACAGATCCGCAGTTTTCTTTTTATTTAAAGTTTTAAATGACTTTGTTATATCAATTCCACTAATGTGTACAAATTTGAATTTATCATTACAAACTTTAACATGATCCTTCACTATAGATTCAGCAATAGCGGGGGATGAATCCAAAGACTTTGTGATTGAGACTGGAATATCAGTAAAGAACTTTTCAAATTCTGCAGCTACTTCTGTGTCAACTGTTACCTTCTTACCATCAACATTCAAACAATATTGATTATTAGTAGTTTTAGCTTTTCCAGTTTCATTATTTATAATATTCCATGTCATTTTAATTTTATTACTACTGTTTTTTATTTTTGAACTTAAATAATTAGATTTAGCAAGCTTGCAAACTTTTTTGAACACTTTGGAATAAGTTTTTACATAAAGTTTAAATTCATCACTAGTATTGAATGAGCGTTCATTGTAAAGTTCAAAAAGTTTTATTCTGCTTTTGTGAATACCTGGTGTAGCCCATTCACTAAAAGCTAAAGTGCCATCAACCGATATAGTCTTTGGAATAAAAATATTTTTAAATTCAGAACAAAATGTATGAAAAAAGTTTTCATATAATTTATTTGGATTTTCTTCATAACCTATATAATTTAATTTAATACCAATATTATTTTTCAGCCGTTCTAAGCGACCAGCCGTCTTTGGTACAACAGTGATATTCTTTTTTTCCATGCTTTTACATTTAAGTGGAATGGTAACAATTTGTCCAGAATGGTCAGATTCTAAATTATTAAAAACTCTTCTTGCTAAAGGAACAATATTTGTATAAATATTGTCAATGCATGTGGCAGACGATTGAGTTGTTCTTGTTGGCTCCAAAAATAAATTTCCAAGGTTATATGACCAAAACAGATTTTTAATCCTAATAGATAAACTAGAATTTTCTAATAAATTAATATTAAAATCACCACAAACAATGGTTTGTTTTGTGGAACTACACACTTTTTTCAATACTTCATCCATAGTATCTTCAAAAAGGTCATATGATCCTGAAGGAGGATCCTGATCTAATTAACTTAAATATCTCTGTGGAGTGTAAGTCACTTTTTTGTTTTCTTTTGTTTTGCGTAGAAACCGTATCCGAATGGGACGCCTCAGAACTGGATGACAGAGATGAAGAAGAACTAGATGAACGCTTACGTTTTCTTGTTGATCTTTTCTTGGTGCGCTTGTTCTTTGCTGCTACTCTTGAAGGAAGTCGTTTTCTTTTATTGTGTCGAACATCCAAACATGGAGGTTCGCCGTCAGGAGTCATTGCGCCTTCTGAATTCATAACCTCGAAGAGAGGAAAGATAAACTTTAGAAAGATTGTCACTTTACCTTTTTAGCATTAAAATAACTAATCATTCTGTAGTTAACTTTTAAAAACAGAACTCATTTTATTTAAATTTTGGATTTTTTTTTTTTCAAATAAATAGATTGAATTTAGATAAACACTAATGGTGACATGTATTGAAAAAGTTTATGATTTATTCACATTTGCTACAATATGTTCACATGGCTTGATAAAAGTACGCATAGTCTATAAGTACACTTGTCTTGCTAGGCAGGTACACATAACCTGTAAATACACGTGGTTTGATAGGTACACTTAACCTACAAGCACACGTGGATCGATAAGCATATACATATAAGCAGAATGCACGTGGCTTGACAGGCACACTTAACCTTTAAACACACGTGGATAGAAAGGCACACATAACCTTTAAGCATACGTAGCCTGATAGGTACACTTAACCTTATAGCACACGTGGACGGAAAGGCACACATAACCTTTAAAACACATGCGGTCTGGTAGGCTCACTTAACCTTCAGACGCATGCGGATCGATGAACATATAAACATATAACCTGTAAAGGCACGCGGCTTAATAGGTACACTATGGCACATGTGGATGAATAGGCACACAACCGTTTAAATACACGTTACTCGATAGGCACACATTATCTTTGACTACACCGCTTTGTTCTTTTAGATTTAATGTTTCTCAAAGGTTTAAAACAAAACCATTAATTTTCTATATATAAAAAAGGAAAAGCAGTTCTGTACCTTATTTTGAGTTCCAATCCCACTTCTGAAGTATGATGAAATTAAACACTCCAGCCGACACGATCAATACATTTATTTCCTTCTTTGTTTAGTATTAAATGTTATTTAAATTATAAAGTGATTTCATTGTAATTAAAAATCATAATAAGCAGCTAATACATTGTAACACAAAAAATCATTACACTGTTGTGAATATAAACTCCATGTCTATATATCATAGAGTGACATAGGCACAACGTTCGAAAAATAAACTGAACGAACGTCTCGATTCGATTGTTTCGCCTAAGATGGTCGTTTTATTCTATTTTACCTTTTATTAATGGTTTCCCAACATGGTAGCAGAGCTATTGGTAATTAGAGTTAACTAAGTTTGTTTTGTGTTGCGAAGTGTAGAGTCATATTAAAATCATGGCAAGTGTTGTTGCGGCGGCTATTGAAAAATTAAATGGCTTGTCAAACTATTCCCAATGGAAGTTTTTAATGAAGATGACTCTCATCCACGAAGATCTGTGGGAATGTATCGAGTCAAAAGGTACAGCAGATGTGGATAGCAAAAAACAACAGAAGGCCTTGGCCAGGATTTGTCTCAGTTTGAATCCGGTGGCGTTAGTGCATGTACGTAATGCGAGTACAGCATATGAGGCTTGGGCGAGCTTGGAAAGAGCCTATGAAGACAAGGGCCTTACAAGAAGGCTGGGCTTGTTAAGGACGCTCTTTGGTCTGAAACTGGATAGATTTCCAGGTATGGAGGAATATCTAACCAGAGTATGTGAAATAGCTCAACAGTTGATGGATATAAAATGTCCATTGGAGGATGAGTTTCTGGCGGTCATCATGCTTAGTGGACTGACATCTAACTATGACCCACTAATAATGGCGTTAGAAAATTCCGATATAAAACTAACGAGTGAGCTTGTGAAAATGAAACTGTTGCAGGAGAGTACTCGCAAGATAGCGTGTACTGACAATGAGCCTAGCGAAACAGTTTTAGTATCGAAGCGCCTGCCTAAAGAGAGAGTGATAAAATGTTTCAAGTGTAAGAAAACTGGGCATATTGCAAAGGACTGCCGCAATAAGCTAGAGAAGAAACCAGTTTCTTCATCGGCAGCGAGAGCTACGTTGGTGTCAGTTCTGTCATCGACTGTGAAGCAGGAAGCATTTTATGTTGACTCGGGTGCAAGTTGTCACATGTTTAATAATATTGACTATTTTACTGACAATGTACAGGACTGTCATGTAGAAGTACAAGTTGCCAATGGTGAAAATGTATGTAGTTTATCCCGCGGTAATACAAACTATTTGGTTAAAACGGGTTTGGAAAAATTACGCGACGTATTGTTTATTCCGAAGTTGTCATGTAATTTGTTGTCAGTCAACGCATTGACACTTGACGGTTATAAATTAATATTTACGAAAGATTTTTGTAACATTTTATTAGATAATAAGATTGTAGCTACTGCAAATAGAGAAAATGGTTTGTACAAATTAAAATTATTTTCTGGTCAAAGTGAATTACCTGATGATACAGTGCACTTGAATTCTTCTACAGGTCGGATTGTCTCGGATGTAAATAGGAATGTTTCTGCTTTACCCGTGTTGAGCAGTGGGCATGCTGATCAGGGCACGTGGCATCGTCGGCTGGGACACCTGAACGCTAGGAGTATGGGACTGCTTAAGCGAGGGATGGCGGGCGGTATCAGTTACGGTGATGATTACGAACCGTGCATTAGTTGCATTGAAGGTAAGACTCCCCGACTACCTTTTCCAAAGAAGTCTTTACGTCGTGCTAGTGATATCCTAGGGTTGGTGCACACTGACATATGTGGGCCTATGCAAAACAATTCGATAGGCGGTGCTAGGTATATGTTGACGTTTATAGACGACTTTAGTAGGAAAACGTTTTGTTTTTGTATAAAAACTAAAGATCAGGTCTTACAGTGTTTTAAAGAATTAAAGGCGCTAGTAGAAAACCAAACCGGTAAGAAGATTAAGGCTTTGAGAAGCGATGGAGGCGGTGAATATGTGAATAAACAGTTCAAAGATTATTTGCGATCAAATGGTATTAAGCATGAGGTTACAGTGCCTTACTGTCCGCAGCAAAACGGAGTGGCAGAACGAGCGAATCGGACTATTGTGGAAGCAGTAAGGTGTATGCTTCGTGAGGCCGGTCTTGGAAACGAGTACTGGGCTGAAGCTGTCAAAACTGCGGTATATATTAAAAATCGCTCTCCAACAAAGGCTGTACGTGGTGCCACCCCTGAAGAGAAGTGGACTGGTCATAAGGTAAACTTAAACCATTTAAGAATTTTTGGATGCTTGGCATATGCCGTTGTAAATATTAGATGTAAGCTAGATTTAAAGACAAAGATGTACACATTCGTAGGTTATTGTGACGAGTCTAAAGGGTATCGCCTTGTCGATCCTGAATCGAAGTCTTTAAAAATAGCACGAAATGTAGTGTTCCTGGAAAACAAATTCTTAAAGGACATTAAGCCGTCTTTTGTCCAGGAATGTGGTCCAATGCAGCTCACGATTTTAAACAATACAGACATGGTACAAGGTTCTGAGGTTGTTCACAGATCGCAACAAGACCAGACAACTGGTAGTGTAGAGCAAACTGTGAGTTGAGATGTAAGTGCTTCTGAGGAGAACGACAGTTCCGATTTGTACGTTCCGGACAGGTCGTCATTCGATTCCGAAGATTCACGTAACTTCAGCGTCTTTGAGGATGCGTTTCTTTCAGTTTTTTTAACAGGAAAGAATTTTGATGAGGACGGCGACCCGAAAACAGTTAATGAAGCTCTGAGCGGACCTGATTCTGTACAGTGGAAAGCTGCAATACATGAAGAATACAAGTCTTTCCTCGACAACAAGTGTTGGACACTTGAGGACTTGCCAAAAGGTAAGAAAACTGTTAAGTCCAAGTGGATTTTTAAACGAAAGCGGGGCCTGAATGGCGAAGTTTTGCGGTACAAAGCTCGTCTGGTAGCAAAGGGCTACACACAGAAGTACGGGGTAGATTACTTCGAGACGTTCTCGCCAGTTGTAAGATATTCTACGTTGCGTATGTTGTTGGCATTAGCTGCTGAATACAACATGGATATTGACCACATGGACGTGAAAACGGCTTTTCTGAATGGTGATTTAAAAGAATCCGTTTTCATGGAAGCTCCAGAAGGGTATAGCAATGTAAATAGTAGTAATAAGGTATATCGTTTACACAAGTCGGTGTATGGCTTAAAACAGGCGCCAAGAGCGTGGAATGAAAAAATTAATAACGTTCTCACACAGAAATTGAATTTTAAAAGGTTTTCATCAGAACCATGTGTATATATAAGATCACAGAACGGTGCATTAGTGTTAATAGCGCTGTATGTTGATGACGTCTTTCTTTTTAGTAACTGTCAGCAGACTAAAAAGATAGTGAAGGAACTGCTAATGAAGCAGTTTGTCATGACAGACCTAGGTCCAATAGAACATGTGTTAGGTATGCATGTTTACAAGAAAGATGGTAAAGTGGTTCTGGAGCAATCTAGCTACATAAAGAAGGTCTTAGAAAAGTACGGTATGTTAGACTTTACTAAAAAAAGTAAATAGTTATCAGAAATAGTGCCCAAGCGCTAACTTGTGATGAACCGGAAGATTTATTGAATTTTCTCTGTTCGCAGCGTAATATCCTAGATAATAACTTGCAGTTAAACAAAAAACGTAGTGACCAATCCTTGCTATCCCGAAATAATCAGTCCGCGTCGTCCTCGAACGATAGCTCAGTTGTCTGCTATAACTGTCGTTTGAAAGGACATCCCTTCTTTAGATGCCCGAAACCTCTTGTGCGATATCAAAAATGTCAAAGAGTAGGACATAATGATGTAAATTGCAAACTAGAACCTATCGTTACACAAGATCGAAAGACTTTGACAATTTCTACCTCTACTAACATTAGTGATAAATTTTACAAACATGTTAAAGTCAATAATAAAAGTTTACTAGCGTATATAGATTTCGGTAGTGAATGCACGTTGATTCGTGAATCTGATGCTCGAGATTTAAACTTGTGCAAAATTTTTACAGGATTACCTATAGTTAAGGGTTTTGGCAACTCTAAAGTTTTCCTATTTATAAAAGTAATGCCAATTTAAAATTAGATGAGGTTGAGGCTTATGTTGAATTATTAGTAGTCAACGATGAGTTTATGCAATCAGCTTTATTGATAGGTCAAAATGTTACTGAATTACCAAACGTATCAGTTTATAAGGACAATAATAATTTACAATTTTACCAGAGTCCATGTCTTGGCGGTGAAAATTTCACCAATTGCTTAAAAATTTGCATTTTATCAAATAATGAAATACAAATGTCAGGTTTAATTGAAGCTGTTACGTCGGATCCAAATTATTCAGGAGATCTTTTTATTGAAGGGTACTGCAGTAGTGAACCCGGTAGAGAATACTATTTGCATCGAGGCGCATATCATGTTGATAATGGCAAATGCTTGTTAGGAGTAACTAATATATCACACCAAAAGCTGATTTTATTTAAAAAAAAAAGGGATATCCTCATTGCCAGAGCGACTCCTCTAATTGAAAGGGATGTTAAACACATCAATAAGCTTTCTACGGAGGTTCCAAATTATGAACCTCTTTTAATAAGTGATATTAAGATTGGCAATGAAATAGATAATGAAACGTTGCGTAAACTACACACACTTTTACTCAATTACCGTGATTGTTTTGCTTTCAATCTCAATGAAATTGGTTGCATTGACTCTGTCGAAATGAAAATAGATTTACTTGATAACAAGCCTGTAGTTTATCGCCCATACCGCCTATCACATTCAGAACGATAACAAGTTCGGGACATAATAAGCGACTTGTTGCAAAATGATATAATACAAGAGTCCCGCTCTAATTACGCGAGGCCTATTTTATTAGTTAGAAAAAAGACGGGAGAACAGCAACTTTGTGTGGATTATAGAGCTCTTAACAATAAAACAAGAAAAGATTGCTTTCCGTTACCTCTAATTGATGATCAATTAACAAATCTTAGTGGCAACAAGTACTTTACGTCATTAGACTTGGCTTCCGGCTATTACTAAGTACCAATGGCAGAAGATAGTCGTCCTTTAACTGCGTTCGTGACGCCCGATGGGCATTACGAATTTAAAACAATGCCCTTCGGACTTGCTAACGCCCCGGCAGTGTTCCAAAGATTTATGAACTCTATGCTTGGTTCTAAGCGCTATGAATCTGCCTTAACTTACCTAGACGACATTCTTGTGCCATCGGCCAGCATAGAGGAAGGGTTTAAGAGACTAGAGGATATTCTGAAACTATTGCGCGAGAATGGCCTAACTCTTAAACTTTCGAAGTGTCGTTTTTTTGACAAATCTCTTGGTTACCTAGGCTATGAAATTTCCGCCGAAGGCATACGTCCCAACGAAAATAAGATTTTAGCGGTTAAAGAATTCCCTGTTCCTCGGAATGTACACGAAATTCGTCAGTTTTTGGGTTTGGCGGGATATTTTAGGAAATTTATTAAAAATTTTGGAGAGACGGCTAGACCTTTGACCAATTTATTAAAGAAGGGTAGCATTTTTATATGGTCTGATGAGGAATCGTATGCATTCAATTTACTGAAAGAAAAATTAATTGACCGACCAATATTAGCTTTATATAACCCCACACTTGAAACAGAGCTACACACTGATGCTAGCTCTTTGGGTGTAGGTGGAATATTATTGCAATGGCAACCAGAATCTCGAGTTCTTAAGCCTATATGAACTCGAAACATTAGCTATTGTCTGCTCGTTAAAAAAGTTTAGAGTCTATATAATAAAGAATAATAGAGTTTATAGAAAAGTTGATGATAAATTACGTCTGGTTATCCCTCGCAGTGCTCGTTGGCAAATATGTAGATCAAATCATGACGATGCTGGCCACTTAGGTATTTCCAAAACTACTGAGAGAATTCAATCAATGTTCTGGTTCCCTAAATTACGTAAATTTGTAAAAAAATATGTTAGTTCGTGCATTCAATGCGCTTATAATAAAGACAGTACTACACCACATAAAAACGGACTATTATATCCTATAGAGAAGGTAAGCATTCCGTTTCATACAATTCATATTGATCATTTAGGTCCATTCGTAAAAAGTAAAAACGGCAATGCTTACATTCTGACAATAGTTGATGGCTTTACCAAATATTTATTTGTAAGAGCAGTGAAAGACACTAAAACTAAAACTACAATAAGAGTTTTAATTAATATTTTCTATGACTTTGGGCTGCCATCCCGCATAATATCTGATAGAGGTACTTCTTTCACGTCAACAGCCTTTAAAAATTTTTGTCAGACTCATGGCATTAAACATATTTTAAACGCTGTTGCATGTCCCAGGGCCAATGGTCAGGCCGAGAGGTATAACCAAACTAATTTGAACGCACTTGCAAAACATAATGACGGCAATGACGAACGGAGCTGGGACAGCTACCTAGGTAAAATACAGTGGGGCATTAATAATGCCACTAATTCAACTACCGCAAAAACAGCTACAGAGGCATTATTTGGAACTAGACTGAGAGACAGCTTGACTAATAAGTTGGATATTAATACCGATATTACCCCTGATATTACAAATCTAAGAAAGGAAATAGTTACAAATATTGAAAATGTTCAAATAAAACAAAAACATAATTATGATAAGAATAAAGTACCTGCTCCTGTCTATAAGGAAGGAGATTTAATCAAAATTACTAGAAATAATTTCTACAATAAAGGTAATAGTACTAAACTCTTATCGAAATTTATAGGCCCATACAAAATCGCTGAAGTTTTAGGTAATGACAGATATAGAATTACTGAAATACCCGGATTTAGTACACGGAAAAAAAATTGAAAGTGTAATTGCTGTTGATAGAATCCGACCGTGGATTAATATTAATATACCAGCAGGCCTATTCGCTAACTACGGTTGGTAACTAGAACTGTCATTTTTGAAAGACACTTTATATTCATTACTGGTTAAATGATCTTGTGTTACCGGCAGCGTTCATAATAGCAGTAATGGATGTTAAGTTCCTTTCAAAAATGACAGTTCTAGTTAGCAACCGAAGTTACAGAATAGGCCTGCTGATCAAAGTCATGATGAAAATACAATTACCGATAGCAGTAGCAGTGTATCAGAAAATGAACTTGATAAAAATATTGAATAAGTCTCCATATCAGTCTAGATTCAAATAGCGACCGAATGTAATGATTTTTATAAATTAGAAATGTGTATTGTACTTAGCGAGCATATGTATAGTACTAGCTTTTTGAAATCGGTTTAAAACATCGCAAAACTAATGTACTATAAGTTCTAAGGTAAATAAAATATATTAATCAATTTTCTGCATGTGCGTAAAAACATTAGAATTCATCCATGTAGAGAATACCTTTACTTCTCCGTTACGCATATGTTTGTTACGCTCGTTACGCTCATGTTAAATAACAAATCTGTTTTGTAACCAAAACAAACAGCTTTATCTCATTTGTTCTTATCTTTATTTAAAAAGACGTTTGAGCACTTTCGATCGTATTAATTATAAAACTGAAACCACAAATATGTTTGTTTACAGAAATTCACGCGTTAAGCACATGTAAATTACTTGCAAAATATTAGGACACCGGGTAACGCACGCACTAGTCAAATAATTTTGACAAGAACACTAAAAATGGCGTACTTCACTTCAACCTCTGTAGTGATCACAGAACACATATACCCAAGGGGTAGTGATTGTTCTGAGACTTCAACATCGGTCGGCCACCACGAAAAAGAGGGTTGCCATTACAGAAAAATCGGCCAATTTAGTAGATTATTTTAATTTTAGTCTTAAACGACCAAATATTTTTCACCGTTACGCACATGTAAAAATGGCAGGACAAATATGGAAATTGTATGTAAAAATCTATATTAATTCGTTATAAAAGGACTAAAATTTTGTCAAAAGGTACACTTTTTTTGAGACATACCCAAAATGAGCAAAGAAGAACGAAGAAGTTGTATTATTATCAATGGTGCAAACGAGACAAAGAAGTTACGTTTGCACCATTAATGGTGCAGGCCAATGGTGCAAATGAGACATCGGGAATAAAACTGGTGAGTCAAAAATGGAGTGTACAATTTTATATAAGTGTGTCAAATCCATATGCTTTCGTCGAGATTCCAAAGAAATAAGTCCAAACTTCTCAAGTCTATCCTCATAAGAAAACAAGGAGCGCCCAAAGCCAAACCTATACGCAGTCATTTTCAAAAACTTTTTTTGCACGCGTTCAATACGAGTGACGTGGATGGAATAATATGGATATACAAACTCCTCGATTCGGTTTTCGATTCGATTTTCGATTCTCCTGCGTGCTAGCCCCACTGGGACAATGTGGGCAAATTTCCAGCGGGTTGGGAATACTCCTGTTGTAAGAGACACTGAAAATAGCAAATAAACTGGGTAACAGAGTTCATCGCTGCACTCTTTTATAAACGACGGCGGAAGGCCATCAGGACCCGCCCCTTTATTAACGTTTAAACCTTTAAAGCTTTTGTCTACGTCCTCTCGAGATATGTCTATATGAGACAAAATTTCAGAGTGTACAGGCTCGGGCGAGGCAGAGGAATGTATCCCAGAAACTGGTTTGTCAAAAACTGAGGCAAAATAAATCTTACAATTTCTGTATATATGAGAACTTAACAACAGACGTCTTTGAGATATATCCAGGCACTTCCTTTACTTTCCCACTTTACTTTCCAACTTCAATTTCTGGTTTTCATTATTCGGAAATCTGCAATATAGGAAATATAACTAATATCAACAAACGTCATAGGTGCAAAGTCGAAGGACACGACAGCAACAAAAAAAAATTGAAATATAAAACAAAATGTTGGTGTTGGATTTTGCCCCTTTTTTACACTCTAATGGTGCCCGGTACTTTCCCAATTAATAAGACAGTCAGTGGTGTTGATTCAGACACACAACTTAATTTAACTAAACTAATTTGACAGGATTAAAACTATCGCCATCTTTCTTTTTCTTTAGAGGAAAATAAAGCCGTTACTTTTAACGGCTTTATTTTTAGACCTGTCAAATTAGTTCAGTTTAATTAAGTTGTGTGTCTGAATCGACACCATTAAGTGTCTACCTACATACTACTACGAGATTGGAAAAAAAATTCTTGATCAACAAAATTTATGGTTACCCTACAGAACATGATTGTTGTTTTTACTTACCCGTGGAAAGAAAAAGGGCTACCGGGTTAAGATATATTTTTTCACCCTGTCACACAACAAGAATTCTCAATTTTTCATTTTGTTAAATATATACCAGAGGTTCTTCCGTAAATCGTTATTTATTAAATAATCATTATAAACACACATTCAACAACTCGACATTACATTATTTATATGACAACTAGATCTATGAAATAACAACTCTTGACAGCCAGTATAAATCTATGATAGGTATGCAACCTTAACACGCCTCCTTAGATTTATATGGCAACACATAACCACAATATTAAATTAACAAACAAAAACATTTCAAGTATGGTAACACCACATTAAAGTATATTTAACATCAGTCTGAATTTAAAGAACTTTATGCTGCCTAACGACTTTGTTAGAATGTCTGCAACATTATCTTCCGAGTCTACTTTTATTATATCAATGGTTCCATTCTTTACACTCTCATGAACATAGTAATAGTGTACTTCAATGTGCTTAGAATTCTTTGTGAAATTACCATACTTCGCAATAGCAACAGCACCTGAATTATCTTCGTAAACATTTACAGGTTTATCAAACTTTATAAAGACATCATCTAAAATACTACGTAACAAACTTATCTCAGTGACAGCATCTGACAACGCAATATATTCAGCAAAAGTGGAAGATTTCGTGACGCTGTTTTGTTTCTTTGACTTCCAATACACGGCGTTACCAAACAAACGAATAACAAAACCAGTGGTAGACTTACGGTCTACGACATCTCCTGCCCAATCGGCATCAACATAACAATCCAAAATGTTTACTTTTAAATTCTGATAATATGTGAGTTTAAGACTCTTTGTTAAATACAAGTATTTTAAAATTCTTAAGGCATATTTAAAATGCGTCTCATCATAGCAGTTCTGAAACCTACTTAAATAATTAACACAAAATGCTATATCTGGTCGTGTACCAGAACTAATGTAAAGTAAAGCTCCTATCAAATTTCGGTATTTAATATCCTCATTTAATTCTCGTTTCTCAAGTTTGACGTTAATCTCCATCGGTGTTTTATACAGTTTAGAGTTCTCGATTTTGTATTTTTTGGCTAACGACTCTATATATTTTTCCTGACTTAATGTCAACATATTAGCTCTTTCGTAATCATACTCAACATCAATACCTATATAGTTTTTAACTTTTCCCATATCCTTCATTTTGAAATAATTACTCAGTTTTCTTTTAATAGCCGCAACCATTTTTTGGTCTTTGCACGCAATCAATAAATCATCTACATAGACTAATATATAAATAGTTTCGTTATTATCAGTCTTAACATACAAACAATAGTCATATTTACTTCGCCTAAAGCCAATAGTTGTCACAAAGTCATTAAAACATTCGTACCATGCACGAGGGCTTTCCTTTAAACCGTATAGGGATTTATAAAGTTTATACACTTTGTCAGTTCCATCTTCGTAGCCAAGTGGCTGTTTAACATACACTTCTGATAAGACTTTGCCATTCAAAAAGCAGTTTCTACATCCATTTGATGCACATGTAAATTAAATTGACAGCAGTACGATAAAAGTAATTTCAAAGTTTGCATCCTTGCAACGGGTGAATACGTGTCTTCAACATTGTCTATTTGCTGAAAACCTCTAACCACTAACCTGGCTTTATAGAGTGCGTCGGACTTCTTCTTGTACACCCATTTTACATCTAATACCTTTTTCTCCGGCGGCGCATTTACCAAGGTCCAAGTATCATTCTTTACAAGACTGTTCATTTCGCGATCCATAGCCTCACTCCATTTATCGGCCTCGTCACATGTAGTCGCCTCCTGAAAGGTATCTGGAATCATCGCATCACAATAGTTAACAGTTATACAGTAGTAGCCAAATTCTTCGTCAAAACGGACTGGTGCTTTGATTTGTCTTTTAGACTTTCTCTGCTCATTATTTATTTCCTCTTCACTACTATTATTTTTTTCTGGCTCAATTTCATCTATAGTATCTTCCCACTTTTCCTCATCTTCATCATTTTTATTTTCTTTTTTGTTTTCATCTTCATTGTCATGAGAACCAATTAGCTTTACATCCTCTTCAATTACATCAACGTGTCTCGCCACGATTACTCTGTTATTAATCAATACTCTATACCCAACGTCAGTATATCCCAGTAAAATGCCCAATCCGGGCTTTTTGTTCCATTTCGATGATCGTCTCTCTTCCGGAATTCTCACATAAACTTTACTGCCATACATTTTCAAATATTTTGCCGTTGGCTTCTCCTCAAAGAATATTTCATAAGGCGTTTTCCTTTCTGGCGTATTTGTCATAATACGATTCTTTAAATAAGCTGCAGTCTTAATAGCTTCCGGCCAGTAACATCTATCAACTTTCGTTTCGGCCATAAGGCATCTTGCCATATCCATTATCGATCGATTAAACCTTTCTGCAGTACCATTAAGCTCATGCACGTATGCAGGGCAAGGCTTTATCATTATTCCGTTCTCTCTCACAAAGTTAAAAATTCTGTTATTCATGTATTCTTTACCATTGTCGCATCTTATTTCCTTTATCATTTTTCCGGTCATATTCTGTACGCCATTAACATACTCAACGAAACATTCATAAACTTGTTCTTTTGATTGAATACAATATACTCTTGCCAACTTGCTGTAGTCGTCTATAAATGTTAAAAAATATTTTTCGCCTTAATAACCTGTCGTTCTGTGTGGCCCATTAACGTCTGTGTGTACAATATCCAATATATCTCTCGCTCGAGTCCTGTTATTGTCAAAGGGTAAATTGTGCATTTTATTTTCAATGCAAATAGCACATTTCATAAAATCTCTTTCTAATTCCTTAGGCATCCCTTCTAAAACTTGGTTTTTGCACATTATATCTAAGTATTTGAAGTTTATATGACCAAATGTTCTGTGAACTTTCTCTTTCATTGTCATTTCGCTATTCACTGTATTTACACCAATCTCTTTACAGACAAAACTAGTTATTTTATACAATCTCTCATCTTTCTTCGCCATCGCAATCAATTTTCTATCCATGTTATATATCTTTGTTGTATATCCTGTCGAAATTATAGTATGATTGTCCGTAATCTTCGAGTAACTCAATAAGTTAGCTTTCATCTCTTTTACATAAAATACGTTGTCTATAATAATTTTATTTCTATTTGCATATACAGGAAAATATGTCGTGATGCTGCCAACCTTTGTGGCTTTCAAAATTCTTCCATCTCCAACCTTAACATTGATTGGTTCTTTCAGAGTCACAAATTTTTCGAAATATTCGTCGGTATTTATAATATGATCTGTACATCCACTATCTAAAAGCCAATTTATCTGTCCTGCCTTGTTAGGAACTTCTGTCATAGTTGAATTGTTGACAATTGACGTGTGAAAACTCTTTCTATAATTATCTAAGTTGGAATAATTTCCTCTACCTCTATTCTGTCCATAAATATAATTGCCTCGACCATATCCTCTAGTTCGACCATAATGTCCCCGTCCACGACTACGGTTTCCATGCCAACAATCCTTTTGTATGTGTCCAAACTTTCCACAGGTGAAACATTTAGGTTTATTTTCTGACTCTACTTTAAAAGCATTTGATCGTTCAGGCACTTCTTCGTCTACTTTTTGTAAATTTTTCATTTGTATTTTACTTTTCAAATATTCGACAGTTTTTTCTTTTTGCGGTAAAACATCTATTAAATCTCCTATGTAACTGTAATTTACGGGCAATGCTTTTAACATATAATTCAATTTTTCATTTTCTGTTACCATGGCGCCGGCATTTTTTAAATCATTGATACATCGTTCGAATTCGTGAAAGAAAATATTAATATCCGAATATTTCGCTAATTTTATATTTTCTAAATTGTTTCTACATACAATTTGTAATGCGGTCGATTTTTTTAAATACATTTCGTCGAATTTCATCATTATTTTATATGCTGACTCTATTTCACAAATATATTCTAACTGTCGGTTCGTGATTGCGCTGTATATATAATTTGTGGCCTGTACATCCATCTCTTCCCATTTTGTCGCATCATCTTTATCAGTTTTAACTCGTATTGCTACATCTTTACATTTTTTAAATTGTAAATATTTCAATAGTCTAATTTTCCAATTTGCGTAATCCGTCCCGTCAAAAATCGGTATCGCAATATTATTATTCATTTTCGACTTACTTTTTTTAAAATCCGTATTCCAGCGCTGCTACCATGTTAAATATATACCAGAGGTTCTTCCGTAAATCGTTATTTATTAAATAATCATTATAAACACACATTCAACAACTCGACATTACATTATTTATATGACAACTAGATCTATGAAATAACAACTCTTGACAGCCAGTATAAATCTATGATAGGTATGCAACCTTAACACATTTAAAGAATTACACAATCGCAAATCGAAGCACGAGAATAAACCAAACAACCAAGCAAACCACGTGAGCAAACCGCCATCTTACATTAAGTAAGTGATCAGCCTGCAGACCTAAACCTTTAAGCAATACTCTTACTCATTATTAATGAGTTATTTAAATACAACGAATTGATTATTAATCATAGGAACTATAGAAATATTTGAATAAGTTCCGCAGTTTATGAATCATTCGTTTCAGTAATACATAAAAAAGAAAAATACAAAATTATCTACCATTACTACCAAACCGAATGATTAGTTGAGCTGGCAAGACGTACAGGACACACTACTAGCGGGAGCCCTCTCGCGCGGACCGCTTTTGGCTAGCTACCGCTTATAAGGAAATAGCTACTTTATTTATATAATGATAGATCTCATTTTAGCTAAGCAAAAATTCTTGGTGCACAGTCTAGGTACTAGTATAATGTCTTTGCAAATGCCACACCACTGCCACACGCTAAAGCGGGCTATTCACATGCCAGCCTCAGGGGCAATCTAGGGTGTATAAGTGGGGATGACCCTTAATTGGCACAATATCGTGATGTGTATAGGCAAGCAGGGGCAATTTCGCGCGAGACCAGCCTTGCTCCCTGCCGCCCTGCACGTTGCTGCGTGTCTTGCGCGATTGGGGCAATTTCGATACCAATCTTTTGATTTTTATGGTTCCGTACGTCCGAATAAAAAACGGAACCCTTCTTCTTCTTCTTTTAATAATGGCAATGTGTTATCTTTTGAGAACAATTCTGCCAGCTCTGTGTGTCTTTGGCTGGGCAAGTAGACCGTCTTGTGCGTATTAACCGAGCATGTGTGTATTAACCGAGCATGTGTTTGAATAAAGCCTTGTGGGTGGGAAAAGACTGAAATCGCTTGTGTGATAATCAAATGGTTAGTATGATAAAATCCATCCACCTGAAACGAACACACTACAGTAAAAATTAACTGATTTGTATTATAACTTAAGACTATTACATTTAACAAATTTACAAATTAGTAAGATAAGGGAACCCTTATAGGATCACTCATGTGTCCGTCTGTCTGTCGGTCACAGTCAATTATCTCCGAATCTACTACACTAAATAAATAAATAAACTGAATAAATTGAAATGATACAGACAAACATTTCAATTAATTTCTTCGTTCAGTTTTCTTCGTCGGAACGAAGTCATACTTGTCTATGATGATAAGTACTATAACATTAGTGCTATAACACAAACATAGCCTCAAAAAGAATTTAACTCGTAATTTCAATTGTATTCTGTGATATCCAAGCTTTAGCAGTTTTTCTTTGCCTTCTATCTACCTCTTACCATTTTCTGCTCTTTTAGCGTCTTCAGGAGACAGTTTGAGGTAAACTACTTTGTTTTCTTCTTCAATAAAAACCGGTAATTCTAATGTCGTCAGTTTTTCCTTATATTTAATTTAATTTTTAGGATATTTGGCTTATTTTTGCCTTCAATTCAAATACAGAGTAATTTTCAACCATCGAAATAGCGAACCAAAACAAAATGTCAACGTGACAATGACATTTGACTCAAGGTGCTGACGAATTCGGCCTGAGTACTGTTGTTTGTGACGTATCAATGACGTCATCACATCCAACGTGAACGCTGTTGTCACGAAACGGGCCGCCTGTTTGCGCGCTCACAGTGCTGATGGTCACTATAGGCGTATTCGGGTCTTAGAGCATTCATACGGGAGACGGCAAGACTGGGCGAACCCCTCTGCCAATTTACGCTGACCATATGACCATACACGTTATATAAAACTAGTTGACGCGCGGCCGTTGCCATTTGGTGTCGATTTCGTGTCGCACTAAAAGCTCCAAAAAAATAGTTAATTGTGCAGTTTCCTCTTGCAAAAGGCGATCCAGCTACTCAAATCTTCGAGATTATGGCGTTTCCTATCACATGTAAGTATAAAATATACATTACCGTGTTTCATTTGTTTACAATTTTGAAGTATTTTTTATGACGTTACGATAGAAAAATACAATGGTACGATGGTAGCTCAACACAATACACGGGCATTATATTATCTGTGACACGGGCATTTGCTTAGTGCTGGGACAACGTGATTGAATGATGCTAATTCATATTTTTATTTATCATTCATTCACCCCGGAGTTTGTTTATTGTTCAACCATAAGATTAAAATAGAAATTCAAGTGGAATTTAATTGAACAAAAAAATATCAAGAAAATATTACTTATTATTTTGCTTCAACTTTGCTTTGTAGATTAAAAAAAACCGTTGACAAAGAATCAAATTGCGATTGACAAAGAATCGATGTTGCAATATAACATTTTTCGAATACTACTACTAGAATATTTCCTGGACGTAAAATCATAGTGTTATAATTATTAATAGTAGACTAATATGGTAATTTAATTTATTTTATGTTATAATTATTACAAAAAAAAATTAAAATATTTTGGGCGTTAAAAGTAATTAAAATATACAATAATAAAAAATCTTCATCTACCAATAGTTGTTTCATAACTACTAAATTATAAAATATACAACAGTAGCAACACTGTGGGAAAGGGATAAAAGGTACAGTTATTGCGATCTCTCTCGGCACACTTTTGCGCTTTCAAGGGTTTAGTCTTTATTCACATAGAAATAAAGTCCAAATTTGAACAACAATATTTTGAAGAGTAATAATTCCATGGTTAAAACTTATTCAATCGTGTCAAAAATTTTACGTTTAGAAAACTTCAAAACTCTTAAATGTCAAAAACTTCCACTTTGACCCTCTTCGAGAGCTGGAGCGAAATTGGCAGTTCACAATGCCATTTTTGTCATTTTTTCAGCTGTCCGAACGGTTGACCTAAACAGATAAAAATGCAACTTTTGTTCACATTTCTTCTAACCGAACGCTCCTTGTGTCAATTTTGTCATTTTTAACAGTTATTTTTGACATCGTGATGCTATCCGAACGCGCCTTATAATCGCGAAACGGAACGCGGCCGAGTATCTCTATACTATAGTCTGTGTATTCCTTGGGGTGGAGTGTTGTTGTGTTCTGTGGTTTTCATTCTTGACTTCTCTTGAGAGGAGAATATTTTTTATTTTTCATTTCACTCACTGCTGCGGTGTAAGATGGTGTTGTCTTGGGTTATGCGCGTGAAGGATTGACTGATGCGATAAAGTGTGATTCCGTTGTTTTTAATGTGGTACTTAGTGGTGGTGAGGTGATACTCTGGTTTTTCTTGCCATGGGCTTTACGGCGTGCTATCGAGTGTCCTATAAGTAACAGTTAAATATAAATAATGTGGAACTATTTCCTACATAGTCACAGTACATAAAGTGGAACAAGTGAGTGGGCAAGTCTTTTTCTACGAATATCTTCTATAAGGCGTTAACACGTTTTACTGTGTGTCGCTAACTACAACAATGTCCTACAATTCTTCTTTGGACGATTTTTGTGCGTCGAAATTTTGGGTAAGTCAACTTGTATCTTCACGCTTGTGATTATATTTAAAATATAGGTACTCCCCTAGTCTTTATCGTATTGCCGAAATAAACTAGGTAGGTAGATAAATAAATCTCAGGTTTTCCCTATTTATTAAAGTTACTAAATTCAGTGATTTTTTTTAAAATTGGTTCTGTTTCGTAATATTAAAATACAGAACAAATTGTTCAGTTTGTCCATGACCTTGTGTATAAAATGTTTAAAATGCCACTATCATCATTTGAAATATAACCAGTTATTTTCCCATAACATGCTATTAGATGTAAACAAGTTTTCTTAGGTATTTGAAGAAGAATTAAGAAGTGTTGAAGTTGATTGATGAAATGTTGAAATTTTATTCCTTAATTACCTAATGAATTCAGTCATCTCATACTGGGGTCATTGAACTTGATAATTTATGAGCTGAATTTTTATTATTAGTTATATGTATTCTGATTCAATTATTTATTTTTTGGTTTTAGGATAGCAACTTAACATGGTATACAGACGACCCACACCTGTCGCCATGCATTCACAAAACTGTGCTCATTTGGATACCATGTGCTTATCTCTGGGTGGCAGCTTTCCTCGAAATCTATTACATGCTCTTCAGCAAAGAGAGAAATATACCATGGAATGTATTGAATATAAGCAAATTTTTAGTCAATTGTGTGTTAATAGTGCTTATGTTTGTGGATTTGGGTGTGAAAGTACACAATTCATCACAGAAGGACAAAGTTGTGTCGAATGCAGATTATTATAGCCCCATTATAATAATATTTACTTTTGTAAGTATACCCTCATATAATTTTTTAAAATAATTTTTGAAACCACACACTTATAGTCTATTCAAGATAAGAAGGTTGCAGTAATAGGTTAAAGATTTTTTTTTCATGCATAGGAGTTTCCGTGATTTAAAATATTATGTTTTAAAAATATAAGTTATCTCTGTAGGTTATTTTCATCAAAAATGCAATAATTAATTCCACATAAAATAAAAACAAGAATATCGGTCCAAATAAATCAAATTATAATTCTGTAAACATATTTGTTAAAATTTTACAAATAAAATATTTATACATACAATACACATACAATAAAAAATACATACTTAATTAAACAAATATTTTACAGAATTATAAATATTTAACTAGATTGATGTTCTTGTTTCTATTTAATGTGGAATTAATTATTGCATGTTTGATAAAAAAAACCTAAAGATATGTTATATTTTTTAAACTTAATATTTTTAATCATGGACTAGTTTCCATGATTAAAAATATATGCATATGCATGAAATGGAAAAGTTCAACTTGTCACGCAAATCTTATCTTGAATAGACTATAGTGGAGCCTTAATAGTGCTCTTTGTTTAAATAAAAAAAAGGATATTAATAGGAAATTAATAGTTGATATAGGTATAATTTAAAATGTGTTTTTTGCCTGCAATACAGTATATTTTTTGCAATTTAAAAATGATATGTGTTATTTATAACTCAATTTTTCTAACTGTGCGTCAGTCAAAGTTAAAATATTATTGGTAACGTCAGCAAAACCATAATATCAAAAAAACATGAAAATATGCAATATGAAAGTGGTTAAAGTTAGCATTGCAAAACTATCATTGATTAACCTTGATGAATGAAAAGTGCTGCTCAAGGTTCCAATACTATAGCTAGTACGATTTATTGTTATCTCTTTAGAAATCTTCTGTAACTTTGTGTTTTAGTGTGAATGGATGAAAAAGAAACGTTTATAATAGGTATTTGTTAGGATTTATGCCTGTCAGGTAAAAAAATGCAATACAAATAAAACACATGTTCTGACGAGTGTGCCTGGCCCAGGGTAATAGTACACTCGTCACAAAAATTACACCTCTTCGAAAAACTCATTTAAGCTTGTCCATCCATCAACGCATGCATTTAACTATGTTAATAGTGATATCAATTGAAAGTATTTTTAATTAACTTAAGATTAACAACAGTAACATTTTATAAATAACACAATTATTGAGAACACGGAGAAGTATAATGTTCCAATATTTTTATGATTTGTAGAATATATTCATTTTCGCTTGGAATAATAAAATGGCTTTTAAAAAACTTTTATTAAAATACGCATTATAGGATTCACTACTTGCACCACCCTAGAAGGGTATAAAACGGCCGATCAAAGTCACGTGTGAGTCATTCATCATCCAGACTTTTGAAGTGAACACACGTGTACAACTCCAGCAAGAAAAAGTACTCTGAAAATGGATACCATTGCAGATGAAGCCGCTCAAGTGATTGCACTGCTGCAATCAGGGATGCGACAGTGTGATGTTACTCGACAACTGAATTTGAGCTGTTTTTCGGTTCGACGGGTTTTCCAGCGGTTCCAAGGGACTGGTTATATCCGAAGACGTGGATCTGGCAGGCAGTGGTGTACATCCGAAAGTGATCATCGTTTCTCTACTTCATTACACAATTGATTCTCTAATGCTGTTGAAGTACAACAACAGCTCCGATCAGTACGCAGAACTTCTGTGCGCATCTCCACGATTAGAAGGTTACGGGAGAAGAAAATCTCTGCCCATAGAGCTGCTTCGGGGCCAAAATTGGCTGCACAGCATAGGAGAGATCGATTGCAATTTGCCGTGACCATGTGGATTGCACAATAGAGCAATGGAGGGTTATGCGCTTCTCAGATGAGACGAGGGTGTGTCTTTCCTGCAACGATAAGCGTAGAAGAGTGTACAGGAGGCAAGGAGAACGATTCGATCAAGCCCGTATAGAAGAAACAGTGGAATACGGTGGTGGTTTCTGCATGTTCTGGGGCGGCATGTCAATCGAAGAGAAAACCAATCTTGTCTGCATTTCTCGGACCGGAGGTGCTTGCAGGTTTAACTGCTCCCAGATACATAACAGAGAGCCTGGAAGAGTATGTGGTCATCTATGCTGGGTTTGTTGGCAGTGGTTTCAAGTTAATGCATGATAATGCCCGCTGTCACATTGTATTAATTGTAAGGGACTACTTGCAAGGAGTTGGGATCCTTGTTATGCAGTTATATTAAGTTATTATTAACAATTTAATTGTATTTTTTTCTGTTTTTATTGTTATTGTTTGCCATTCTAATAAATCTTATTTTTTTTCTCTTATTATAATTAACTCGTTTTATTTTATGGTTTAGTTAATTAAAGCAAAAACCCACAACATTTTCTGAAAGCTGTATAAATTTCTTTTCAAATGTTGTACCATAGTCATACATACCCTTACCATTAAATAAATATGGTTTAAATGTTTTTACGAAGATATTTGTAGAGGTGCGATTTTTGTGACGCCGAGTGTATATACAGTAGAGATGCAACGAATAGTGATTTGTCCGAATACCTAATATTCGATTACGCTTTCGGCCGAATAGCCGAATATTCGGCTTGTGCCAAGCGTCAGATGCAGATAGATCGCGAAAAGCGCATTTGTGACCTGTCTCGATGCAAGGCGCGCGGGGGCGAAGGGGCGGAAACTATTTTCATTTGCATGCTGAGGCCCAATTCTACTAATAAATTACAACCGAATCGAAACTGAACCGTTGCGGTCGACCAATCGAAGCGCTTATATTTCGGCTGTAACTTATTAATACAATTGGGCCTCTGATCTTGTCGCGACGCGTTGAGCATTTTTGTGATTCCATATTTTCTTAAATCATATAATATATTATTTTAAGCACGAGCAGTAAAAAAATGGCTTAAGCATATACAAAAAGTCTTCAATTTGGAAAAAGGTCTTGTGTACGAAGATAAACGAAATCTACCAGGGGAAGGACATAGCGTATTTTTCCTACGGGAAAATATAAAATTCCCACGGGAAAAGAAAAAATAAAGCGGGCGAACTCGCGAGCGGAAAGCTAGTAACAAATATTCCTTCACCTATCCAACGACACGGTTAGCGCAGAGGTCGAGTGGTCGCCTATTGTGCAACGGGACGCGGGTTCGATTCCTGTACGGGACAGATATTTTGTATGGCCTACAGAAATTTGTTCAGGTCTAGGAGTATCATGTGATATTCTATGTTTGTAGCTGCACCCACGACACAGGAGAAAATCCTAGTGTGGGGCGACGTTTTTATAAAAAAAAAGAACAAATCTCGATCTTTTTTTCTTTTTTTTATAGTATGGAGCCATTGATTTACTACCAAGCGTTTGGTAGTAAATCAATGTATGGAGCCAACCGCTAGGGCTATGGCAATACCAATTTTCTCGTTTTTCGTTATACTTGGCATTTTGTTATACTTTTCACTCGACACGTCCGTCACTTGTCGCTCTTCCTTTAAGTCTGATTCAGAGCCCTGAATCAGTGAATGTGTAATCAGGAGCTGCAGTGACTGAATTTAGTGTCCTAAATCGGACACTGAATATCGGATCCTGAATTTAGGATGGTCTAATACCCACTATAGCTCAGCCTCAGTAGGGTATACGCACGAGTCAAACGGAGCGCACGGTCGGTCGCGGAAGCGTACAACCCTATCGCCGGCCACGCACCATCGCACCAAGTGATGCCGAGCGGCCGTAGGTATAAAATTTCAAATAGGGACCGAGTCGACATACTGTATACTATTACCGTGCCTGCCCGAAAGCAAACATTGCCAATGTCGCCCGAACTCAATCGGAAGCAGTGATCAGCTTGGCCGACTAGTCGCCTAGTGGGCCAAAGTCATACCTAGTCGGCCCATCTTTACTAGTTGTACTAAACTTTAACACAACCACATATCTTAGACACGCTGTCTGGTGCAGAGAAATTATTCACTAGGCTGGTGCCACTTGACACCACTGCTTGCTTAGTCGATTGCGGGTAAACGAGAGAAATAGCCGATGTGCCGTGAAGATTGCATCGCTAATATTGCGTAAAATATTGCTTTACAACGTAGACAATGAAACTGTGGTTGTGTACATGTGAATATACATTTTTTTATTTACATGCGCTTCCTGCGCTTATATCAAAATAGATAACAAGGTTGGATGGACTGGTGTAAGAATTATGAATATCACTCAGCTTGCATTTGTGAATAAGCACTTACAACAATATTTTATTATATTTCAATATTTTATTAAAATATATAAATGAAAATATGGGAAATAAAACAGTGGTGTAATGAATGTTCGGAAACATAATATTTTGAACAATTGATATTTCGTCTTGAGCATAACTATGCTCAAAAGGTTTTCGACAAAATGAAGAACATTGGAGTAAGAAAAAAAAATTAATAATAAGTCAACTAAAAAGTGGCTAACGTGATTTCGACGAAGTCAAAAATCACGGAACGAAAAAAGTCGAAATATTTCTGTTAAATGAAATTCGGTCAAAAATTTATTGAACTTATACATTTAAGGCCTTACTAATAACCATTGTATAAGCCTTGTATAGTTAAGTAGTTTTTTGTCTTTTTTGTTCGAATTTGAAATGTTATTCGAGTGAATGACATTACAAGTGTATACAATGGTTATGAGTGTATACACCTGATTTAGTTAAACAGTGTTTTGTCACGTTCACTCGAATGACAATTCAAATTCGAACAAAAGAGACAAAACACTACTTAACTATACAAGGCTTATACAATGGTTATTAGTAAGGCCTATAGGTAATCAAAACTTACAGGACAGATTGGTTTTAGTCACAGTATTGACTGTTTGTGAAGGTTTTCTATGTTGCAGATGTACCTACTACATGTTATTTGGCATTTGTGGGAGGTGTGGAGATAAAAATTACTATCATCTGATGTCATTATCAGTGGATGATGAAGTTCAAGCCATTTTCTTTTGTTTTCTTCTTAAATTATATTATTATATGACATCTTGAGAAATTTAAAAATAAACCACAAAATCCAATTAAACAAAGTCCCCCGCTGCGTCTGATAGCGTGATTCTCGAGGAAGGTTATATAATTTGTTAAGTTTTTGTATTTATTTCTGTGTACATTAACGATATTTGTTGAAGATGTCGGAAAAAAATAAATTAAGGCGAAACGTAGTTCTCGGACACAGCTAGTAACTAATAAATCATGCAGAGTTACAGTCTTATACTAGACTTACAGTCTGCACAAAAATGTTGCACTGACTACGAGGTCGGGTGTGACATACCTGAGCCACTTTTGCGGATCTGTATCTGCCATCGTCGCTAGTGCAACACTAAACTTGACACTGTACCTTACCCCTGGCACCCTTACCTTCGGCTATTGCATTAATAGGACTCCCATGGCAACAATAACATTAAAGAACCGGGATTCCCGGGTGCATGTCCTGATCATGACGACACGCTGCAGATATAACTGTAAAATTGTTATCTGCTTCAGACGCTACTAATTACTCCGGGAAAGTATAAAGAATAGTTTTTATCACAGAAATCGTCCCTTAAGAGGGGTGGAAGTTTGTATGGGGAATCAATAGCCGCTGAACCGATTTAGATGAGTATTGCGATAGTTTGAGTTGTGGGGAAGGGAAGGATATAAGCACATTAGATAGCTATCCAAATTACTAATTCCACGCGGACGAAGTCGCGGGCAAAAGCTGGTATATAATATGTCGTGTATTGATATTGTTAGTGAGGGTACTTGTTCCTTTATTCATTTAACTAACTTTCCGCTCGCGACTTCGCCCGCATTATTTTTGTTTTCCCGTGGGATTTTCCCGTAGGAAAATTACCCTATGCCCTTCCCCTGGTGTCGAACTATCCCTTTTTTTTTGGGAGGGGGTAAATGCATTGACGCATTCCTCGTGGTTGAACCTAACCACGAGGATATGTGGGACTCCCCAGACCGTGCTCGGCCCAGGCCTACCCACTAAAAACACCCCAGCAGCTCCTCCGTCCGTCACAAGACAGGGGGAAGGGGAGTGCAGCCCGGCCTTGTTCCCGCTGACCCCCTGCCTGTGAACTCTCCGTTACCGGACTCACCGTCTGGCTCTGCTGCTTAGTGAAGCGGCACGTGTGCTGCTCTACATCCCGAAATTGGTTTTTTATTGTGGTTGTCTTCCACGCGGCCCAACGCTCAGTGCGCCGGGCCCCCGGCTCAGTGCGGGTAACGGGATGCCCGACGGCAGATCCCACTGGATCCACCACCGCGCGGGTGAGCCGAAGCTCGGGGCAATCCCCGGCAGGCGCGAAGCGCCATGGCGAAAAGTCTCCTTCAACCCGCTACCTTCAAAGGTAGCCGCCCAAATCAGGCTTCCGGCGAAAGCCACACCTTTTCTTAAGATAAGAAGAGGGGACTTCGCCCTTCCCCCGCATGAAGCGGGTGGCCTAACGAAGTGGCCCGCCAGGTTGAACCCGGCCATCCCACGCCCCCCCTCTATGGGGTCCTCTCGTCAGACTATTAGCCCGCGGCAGAAAATCTGCCGGGTTGCCCAGGGTGCACCACAAGGAGGTTGTCTGACATCGCACCCCGTGTCGAACTATCCCTATACCAACTTTCATCAAAGTCGGTTCAGTAGTTTCGAAGCCTATTCAATACAAACAAACAAACAATCAAATCTTTCCTCTTTATAATATTAGTATAGATAAAGAATACTAAGTAGGGTATTGTTGAATTAAGGATGGAAAGACATCTCAACTTTAAGCTGATTAAATGGTTAAAATGATTTTCTGTGTTAGAATCATATTATATTCATAACATAACATAACATAATATTTAGTTGCATAGATTTCATTGTCAATGCAGCTCTGCAACGACGACGTTGCATTGATTAATAAGGAATTTCAGACATTTCTCGGGTGAAATTGACTTCCATGCTTCATTAAAAGCTTTGTTAAGTTTGTTTTGACTGGAATTGCGTTTGTTTGAGACTTTCTTTTTGACAATTATACTACAAATGCTTTTATGACTTTAAGTCTGGGATTATTTGTAAGCCGAATGGCTGATGGAAGATGGAAATGGATAGGAAACATACTTCAAAGAGGGATGACAAGCAACGCCTGCATCGCTTCTTTCGAGTGGCAGGCAACCACCAAACAGTAGGCGGGCCTTGTTTTCATCCCTCCGAACCCACCATACCCCTGGCACTACCACTGGGGGTAGGGTGGGACTCAACCATATCACCATAGAGATGTTACCTAATAGACCCTGGTTATTACTGCGAACTCAAAACAGGTTGCGACTTAACAGATTATGCCACCGAAAGGGGACTTTGGTGACTGACTGACTGAGGTATCAACGTAGTAGAGCCCAAACTACTGGAGCTAGAATTGGCTAAACATAAAATTCGGTACGGGGGTTCATTGACTTATGAGGCGCAGGCGTCGTTATGTATTTGTTTGTTGTTATTTTTGAAATTAACATCTCGGTGATTTCGTTTATTCTCCTCAAATCAAATCAAACGAAGGGGAAAAACATTTTAATGAATGATACATTGAATTTAATTCCATATTCGACCTTGAAAGCGCTCGTCGTAGAAAATTATCGTTTCGAGGTCAGCAACACTAAAATTATTATTACATCATCAGGTTTTATAAAAAGTAACTCTGGGCCAATACGGTACTACAAACGGATCCACGGTGACCCTCAATTTTGTGGTTAACAAAAATGTTTATAAGTACCTACCTACTTGGGACCATTAATTATGTCTCTTCCAAAAATTTGTCGCATATTGATGGACCCATGATGGACCTTAAAAAAATCCATAGATCACAGCAAGTAATATTCGGAAGACCATAATTTGTTGGAGAGCTCTTGTCTTGTCTTGAAATTCATTTTGCTTTTTAAGTTCAATCTAGATGCATTTTGTTAATTTTCGTTGGACAGATGAGCGCAAACGTGTCGTACATTTTTGGTAAATGATTCATGCTCAAAAAGAAAGTTGTCAAACATTAAAAAGTACTCCAATTAAAACATTGAAAAAAAAATATGGCATGAAAATTACCTCGAAATTACGAAACCATTTGCAGGCGCTTAATCATCCTGACACATCCTGTCTATTTACACTTTTTTTAAAATTATTACTTATGCGTTAAATTAAGAACTATTGAAAAGACAACTTAAATAGGTACTTTGATTGCGGGCCGCGGGTTATTTAGTTGTAATATAATCAAAGCTCAAATGGTCAAAAAATGCGCAGCGTTGGATTCTATAGTGAATCTTTTTTGCCATAAATTTTTGCAACCTAAGGCGATTAACACACTGCCACGCAGCACGCTGCATCATACGTGTCGACGCAGCTATGCGCGTACTTACGGGAGTGCAGATCTGCATCATCATGCGGATTTTTTGCTTTTTTTTTTATTTTTTGCACATTTACCGATAAACCAAGTTTTAGAAACTGTATGTAGCTTATACACGGTGTTTCATAATAACCAATAAATAATCAATTCCTTATCGAAAACTAATTATTAAAATGTGTTTACACGTTATGTCATTCCACCCAAAATTTTCATGTATATCATAGTATCATCATCATGTCTATGATTTACATGAAAATTTTGGGTTGAATGACATTACCGGTAAACACATTTTAATAATTAGTTTTCGATAAGGAATTGATTATTTATTGGTTATTATGAAACACCGTGTATAAGCTACATACAGTTTCTAAAACTTGGTTTATCCGTAAATGTGCAAAAAATAAAAAAAAAAGCAAAAAAGCTCTTCAAAATATTGTTGTTCAAATTTGGACTTTATTTTTATGTGAATAAAGACTAAACACTTGAAAGCGCAAAAGTGTGCCGAGAGAGATCGCAATAACTGTACCTTTTATCCCTTTCCCACAGTGTTGCTACTGTTGTATATTTTATAATTTGTAGTTATGAAACAACTATTGGTAGATGAAGATTTTTTATTATTGTATATTTTAATTACTTTTAACGCCCAAAATATCTAAATTGTTTTTTTTTTGTAATAATTATAACATAGAATAAATTAAATTACCATGTTAGCCTACTAATTAATTATAACACTATGATTTTACGTCCAGGAAATATTCTAGTGGTAGTATTCAAAAAATGTTATATTGCAACATCGATTCTTTGTCAATGTCAGTAATTTTCGTTGTCATTGTAGTAGGGTGACCACATGGTATGTACTTAACCTAAATATTTTCGCTTTTTTTAACATTTTTTAATAAAAGTAATTTATATTAGTTATTTATTGTTTAGCTTACACGACGCGATGTTAAGTTATTAGAAAAAAGGAATTGGCATTAACATTCTGTTCAAGATATTGGCGAAACCACAAAAGTTTTAAATATTGTTGAAACAGTTCGACTCACAATGATGTGTTTTTAATTCTTTTCTTCTTAAAATATTACTCATTCTTTTACTAGGTATGTATTTAAATATCACAGAGAGATTTTAGTGTTGACTCATTTTTGACAAGTTGACATATTTGATTATCTGTTATGTGGGTTCAACATAATATACCGATTGGAAAGACCCATCTATTGAAAGACAATTATTGACATTCATTATTTTTTAAAATAATTATTATGCTAATAACACCTATCTTGTATTGAAAAGCAGATATAAAGTTCTTTTGCGCAACTCATTTTGAAATAATAGAATAGAATATAATATTTCTTTGTTGTACAACACCAACCAGTTTAAAGTCAACATATAAATAATACACTAACACTCTTACAAATAAAAATGAGTTATACCACACTTATTCCACCCTTATACTAGGTATAGTTATACTTAGTATAAAACGAGAATAACTCTAAAATATTTTTTGACAAATAAACGAGGTTTATCTTCGGTATAGCTATTCTTCCGATCTATCAAAATGCACAATATGGCAACAGCGCAATCAAAGAGAAATGTACAAAAAAGTAACATTTTATCTGTGAAAGCTGCCAGTTTTTCGACCGGGCGACCGTTTTGTTGATTGGTTTCATTTCCATATTATTATATTTGTTTATACTTTCGTGTAAATAATTACATTAATTTGAAAATAGTTAAATTTCGATAAAGAACTTTGTTTTTTTTTCAAAAATGCTGAATAAATCAATAAATAAATTTCGTCTCGGACGGGGATCGAACCCGTGTCTCCAACGTACCGTATTGACGCTTTGACCACTTCGACCACCGAGCTCTTATCAGCTCCGACGAAATCTTTAACTGTATTGATCTCATTAATTTGGGGGAGGAGGGGTGGGGGGTGGAGATGGCTATGCTCGGAGTTTCTTTACGTGAACGATAAGTAATGATGAGATCCGTAAGAGACGCCGCGTTGGTAAGCCCCCCAAAAGGTGGACCGACGACCTGATGAAGGTCGCGGGAAGCCGCTGGATGCGAGAGGCGCAGGACCGATCGGTATGGAGATCCTTGGGGGAAGCCTGTTTCCAAAAGAGGGCGTCTGTTGGCTGAAATGATGATGATGATTGATCTCATTTGAACTTTGCTAATTTTTAACAGTGAATAAAGACTACTTTAGTGTATCCATTTACTATATTTAAATATAATAACCTCAAATGACCACAGCAAACAAGCACACATCGAGTTATACTAGGTTTATACAAGGGTGCGGGCTGGTATAACTTCGGAATAACGTTTGTATCAATAGAAATGTCAATGTTATACTCAGTATAAGTTATTCTTGGTTTATTTGTAGACATTTTGCTTATTCTTAATTTATTCTCGAGTTTAACTTTATGCCACGTTTATTTGTAAGGCTGTTAATGTACAACCTTGTCGCTAAAAGCGATCTCGAACAATCGTGATTATTAAGCATATTATAATTTTCAAAAACATCTTTCAGGTTGAATGTTATTGTTTTCAAGCAAAAAACCCTATTTTGTAGAATTTGTGGTCACAAAATTTACGAAAGAGACTAAACGGGACAGTTATTTATCTCTCGCTCGGCACACTTTTTTAAGCAAGAGCTCATTCCTGTTTGAGTAATAATTCCATGATTTGTAGTTTTGGAACGACTTTGACCATAGATAGATTTTGAAAATGACGTCAAGTTCCGTTTCACATTCTTGTACGAACATTAAATCTTCGCGCTTATCAAAAAAGATAATATTTGTAAAAAAACAAAACAAGATTATATTAAATATGTTTATTTCTTGAGAATAGTATTTAAACTTGCTGAAACGATTAATATTAAGCAAACGATGCATATTTCAAAGTATTGTTTATTTTTTGGTGATTTGCGTGCACTCTCGAAATCGAATTACAGATGTCTTTTTTTCATTGATTTTTTGCAGTCTATCTTTGTGTTTGCTTTGATAAGTACTGTGCGATTTTTTATTCTCCTTTGTGCTTTGTTTTGACCCCTATTTTGTTTTATGGACTCTGATATCAACTGCTTCTTATGACCACTTATTATATTGATAGAAAATAATGTGTCTGGAAGGGAAGCTATCACAGACTATTGTTGTAGTTGTTTGGTAGGCCCAGTGTTGCCAATATACAAAAATCCAAAATTGATACGGTTGATACGGAGATTGCTGCGCCCCTGGAACAACCCATCTATTGTCTAGAATTAGTGATGTTTTAACAACATGCTGTTTCATTTGTGGTAATACTGGCCACAGCTCCAGAGACTCACTCTTGAAATCAATTCGGATCGATTGATATTGTGATTTTCCAAACACACACACACACACACACACACACACACAAACACATGCACGCACGCACGCGCTCACTAAAACATCATGTGTGGCAAGTTAATATCATCTTTCGATCGGCTATTATATTCAGACCCTACTTTTAATTATTATTTTGTACCTATCCACATTTGTTTTGTTTTATAATTTAATGGATTATGTTATGTAAATTCGGTAATTGACTTCTTACCTGTTTTTACAAATTTGTTAATATGTATAGAATGTATGCTGTGAAGTTATGTTGAATAAATAAATCGCGTTGCTCGTCACGGTCGCCGCTGGTCGCATTACCGATGACAGCTGCTGTTGGGATGGAAAGGTCTATATCTATATCTTAGGCGCATAACACATTGCACCGGACACCGCTCCGGTGTGCGGTGCTGCGGTTTTTAATTTTGACTGAAGAATCTTAATTTGTATACAAAAACCGCAGGGTATAACACACTCACACCGCATGCCCGTGCGGTTGTGCGGCGCGCGCGACGGCACCGCACTCCCGGACGGTAATGCGGTGCGGTCCGCGGGGTATACCACACTGTGCCGCAGTATCACAGAACACATCGCACGGATTTTTGCGTAGAAAGGACGTGCATACGCGTAATAGATAATGCGGTGATGCGGGGCGTCGTGCACCGCAGCTCCGGACGGTGATACGGAGCAAATCGTACGGTGGCACGGTTCCGTGCCGCCGCAGCCGCATGCGGTTTTCGTCCCTCCGTACACCGCAGGGGGATGCGGCGGCAATGTGTTAAGCGCCTAAGTGGCGATCACCTATAGGGAGACTGCTTTGGTAGCTCTTCACAGTGGGACGACGATCTGGAAAAAGTCACTAGGAGGCCTTGCATGCATCAGGCGGCAAGTGAGAGATCTGGAAGCTGAAATGATGAATGATTTTTTTCGCAGGTCCTATCGACCACGCTGTTGTATTGCAACAGAAGGTTCGGTATGAGGGCTTCGGGGGTGCTCTTTTTCTTCTGGCTGCTGCTGATCTTAGCAGGGCTGCCGCAGCTACGGGCTGAAATCCTCGCCCATAACGACCGGCAGGAAGACGAGAACGTGCAGTTCAACTTCGTTAGCTATATGCTATACTATGCTCTAATAGTGCTCATGTTTATACTAAACTGCTTTGCCGATCTGCCTCCGAAAGACACGCCTTATAAATATGAAAAGGTGAGGAATATTGCGTTTTGTTTCGATTATTTTAATATTAAAACTTTTATGTATTTTATGTACTTATTATTATCGTAATTGTACGATTTGTGTTGTATGATTGGTTTTTGCCTAGCAACTAAACGGCGCGGCGGGCGCCGAGCTAAGTTACAGCTGAATCGAAACTGAACCGTTGCGGTCGACCAATCGGAGCGCTTATATTGCCATTCAACTGTTCGATGACGTGATAATGTGGCATTCTGATTGGTCGATCGCAACGGTTCAGTTTCCATTCGGCTGTAACTTATTAGCAAAATTAAGTCTCTGGTCCTATGATTTGGTCGCTGCGCTGGTCATTAAATGATATTATAAAAATAGGTGTACCTATTCGGTTATAAGCGCTTCAAACTCGGCACGAAAAAAACAAGTTGATTGAATTACCTACCTATGTTATGTATACTTTAATAGGTAATAATTATCATTGCAGTCATGTATGTAATATTGTGACGGTATAGAGGGCGAGTCAAACCTATGAGCAAACCGGTGGGCAAGTACAAAATATTTAGGTAAGCAAATTTGAGACGAAGAAAACAAAGATAATATCTACACAGCTATTCTCACGTAGTATGTCGGTTTCTGTCCGACTACTTTCGGGTCCATCGGGTACCCTTCTTCAGGGAGAGTGAGGTAGTGGTGTCGCGACCGCGTTCCGCCTCGCACTGCGTGGCCGCCAGCGCACGCTGAGCCCGGCTTGATAGCTCGGGCGCCTCGGCGACACCAATGCTTCACTCTCCCTGAAGAAGGGCCCCCGATGGACCCGAAACTAGTCGGACAGAAACCGACATACTTCGTGAGTATAGCTGTGTACAACCCGTGCGGTTAAAGAATGGGATTAGAAATGGCGGCTCATCGAGCCGGTACCGTCAGCTACCCACGAGTGTGAGTATAGACGGAAATAGTGTGCGAGCGAGAAGTGAATACATGCGCCGCCATTTCTAATCCCATTCTTTAACCGCACGAGTTGTAGATATTATATTTAAGTATGTCTCACGAATAGTTTTAACAAGAAGAAAACAAACATTATAATTAAGACTTTTTTAATCTCTTATCTGTAGGCTTACCCTTGAAACCATCTCTATCTCATCGATCGTCATCGATATTGATTTTTCGTACTCTTGAGTCACAAAACACTAGCATCAAATTGGATTTGTATTGCGTGGATCTTGAGTGAAACAATCTTAAGTGTTATTTAATTTATTTACGATCCGCACCACAGTATGGATAACGCATCAAATTTGGCATTGATATTGTAACTCAAAAAGTACTGAAGCAATGGTAATGTAATGATTGGAATTGGTTTCAAGAGTAAGCCGTTTTCTTATTGGTTTCAAGAGTAACGTTATTGGTTTCAAGAATAAGGGTAATTCGTTTCAAGGTAAAGATTTAGTATTTCTAAAGATAAAAGGTTGTTTTCGCATTATTTACCTCTAGAGAGCATTGGTTTGACTCGCACTGTATATACGACCAAACTGCTGCTGCTATGGATATGGATCTGGATGCACCCAATATGGATCTGGAGGTTTCTCCATCCTCCGTGGGGTCAGAAGTGTATCTGGCTACTGATAGGTCTTCATAGCCTGCTTTTCAAGCAGTCTCAGATAATCATGTCGCCATAGTAATAATGTTAATAATATTGTTGTGTTCCGGTAAGTAGAGGTTAAGATAGCCAGTTCCTCAGTTATTGAGAAGTCCAGGTGAAGCTCGCTTGACGATAAAATCGTGTGTCGGTTGACACTAGCGGGCTGGGTGTACGCACAGCGCCGGCGTACTCGTTATCTTGGCCTTATCACATCTGATGGTAAGTGACGATTCATCTTCGATTTTATCGATGGTTTTCGAGGAACTTGATATTTGTAAATATTTTTTTTCCATACTATTATATACGTTTATGGGCCATTTATGTCGAGTGGCGGCCGCGTACCGGGAGACGCAGCGTTGATAGGCCCCCCACAAGGTGGACCGATGATCTGGTGAAGGTCGCGGGACGCCGCTGGATGCGGGAGGCGCAGGACCGAACAGTTTGGAGAGGCCCTGGGGGAGGCTTATGACCAACCGTGGGCGTTTATTGGCTGAAATGATGATGGGCAATTTAACTATAACAATAACAAATCAAGTTATTAGGAGTTTTGTTGATATGCGTGCCACATATTTAAACACGAAAAAACAGTAACAAGCGCTTTCAAACATTAATTTGCATTATAATTACTTATTTCCGATAACAATTTAAGGTGGGTAGACAGGTACAGGTAGTAAGATGGGTATAGGCAAAACTATTCGATGATTGTGTTTTATAAATGCAATATGCTTAAGAGATGTTCACTGGAAAGTGCTTATGGCTCCATTGAGCACGACTGGGGAAGTTTATCCTCATTATCTACACGAGATTCATATTCAAATACTTTCTTCCTATAGAACCAATGCCCGGAGAGTGCGTCAGGGTTCCCCAGTCGGCTAACGTTCAGTTGGTTCGACCCGTTGGCTCTCACTGGGTTTCGTCGCAGCCTGACCGAAAGCGACCTCTGGGCGTTAAACCCTGCAGACTCCTCAAGCGAAGTTGTACCAAAGTTCGACAAGTTTTGGGAGAGATCGCTCAAGAAACGAGAAAAGTGAGTATCCAAATATAAGATATTCAGGGTTTCCTCGCAGTCAGATCGCAAAATTTATATATTGGTTCATTGACTTACCAGTATAGGTTACATGTTACATGCCTGTACCTTAATTTTGTTGATTAATTAAAAAGGCGTATTTTTTGTTTTTTATCTGGAGGTCAGGGGCTTGATTCTCCATGCTGGGCACAGAATAAATAATAGTTACTACGTAACAGATACATCACTCCCATAGAAACGCTCGAATCGCTGTAATAATAATAGCCATACAAAACCGACAAACAAAAGTCGCTGCAAGAAGAATGGTCTCTAGTCTCTACGAATGTACGCCGAGAATCCCGCGTACACCGCGTGATTGTTTGCGTCATCGAGCGAAAACTTAAGGGTTGTACAAAGAACATAAACAGAATGGTCAAAGTAAAACATAAATGTTATTATTTTATTAATATAGGATTACAATGAAATAAAGTGATTGCGACGAAAGCCCCTGACTCAAATGTGCTTTAATTTTATAAAATGATAATAATATATATATACAGGATGTTATAAAATGATACTTTATTTTATAATTTTATAAAATGATAAAATGATACTTTATTTTATAAAAGGTACTTTATTTGCAAGAATATGATAATATACATGATTTTAGGAAATTTAATCGATTTAGGTATGAAAATCCCTTTTTTAGTTCTGAAAGAAAATTATATTTAAAAAAATTAATAGATAAAAACCAAAAAGATAAAAAATTAAAAATCAAATTATTAAAAAAAAAACAAAAAAGCAATAAAATAACAAAAAAAAAACTAATTTCTGAAAAAAAAAAACAAGTTACAGATTCGATAATAATAATAAAAGTCTGGCGTGCGGCAGCCCTCTGCCGGTCGGCTCGCCGGCGCGCTACTTAGCGGTAGGTATTTATAACACTGCATTGCGCGAGTGACGGGGGCCTGCCATGGGGTCAAAAGTTTATCAGGCTAGTGGTAGGTCTTCATAGCCCGCCTGGCAAGCTACCACCATCCCAGATAAGCGTTTGTTCTGTTTATATCTTTTTTATTGTATCTGTTTAAATATACGCTTTGTTGTGTAAGTTAAAAAAGTGATGCCCTTGCCAATGGTTTCATAGAAATATTTGAAGTATTTTAGTGAATACTGATCAACATCACGGAGCAAATTTGTGATCAACATCTACCTATTAGTTTCGGCAGTGCTGTAAATGGCCTTTTCTGCGCCCTGTGCGAGCTTCTATAACTGCGCCCTATTTAGGTGGACCCTTCGCCTATTATACCACCCACTGTGTCCCACTCACTATAACTCAAACACAAGTTCACTAGTGCAAATGCGTTGCCCACTCTGATGCTTAAGATTTAATTTTTGGGCCACTTTGCGGTCTTCATACTTTAATAAAATACCCTGCAAAGTTTCAGTAAACTGTAAATTAATTTAAAGTACTTGGTATGGTACAGTTTTGATTAAGGAAGGTAGCATAGCATAATATAAATTGCGTTTAAGTATGAATTGGTAAAAAAACGTTTATTCGAAAATATTTGCAAAGATTATTAACAACTACACAATACACAATTGAATGAGACCACAAATGAATAGGTTCAGATAGTAAAGATTTAAAGCAAGCCATAAACATTTTTAAAGATTTACTTTTCGCGCTTTCTTCATTGCGAAATCGTTGATATTTCATACCTTTTCATACGACAGGCACCGTCCTATGTCGCGTCAACTGACAAAATCGCTAGGCCGGTCAATCTTTCTTGGCCAATCGTCGAGCGCAAGTAAGTTTTTATTAATTTGAGCTTACTGAATGATCTTTCGCAGGAAGCTACAGTCACTGGCATTGTTAAAAAATCCTTATAGCGACTACTACATTGGGAAACATCTCTTTTAAATCTAGTTCGACTATAGCTCTATGAAAACCCAGACTTGAACTACGGTCACATTTATCAAATAATGTAGTCGTTTCAACTTGACTCTGAAGTGTTTAATTCAGCCCAAAATTCAAATACAAATTGCAAGTTTTATATTGATAATTTTCAGTAGGTATGTCGATATTAAGAAGTCGATAGTTTTGTCACCACTATCATTACTTAGCTAGCATGACATTTCACTACGAAATGGCTGTTCACAAACTAATAAGAGTTAATAAGTGAACAAGTTCAGACGAGTTCAGATGATACTGGCATGTAGGTACGTATGTGTTGGAATCAAACACTAGGGGCGCAGCGGGGCCAGGAACTTATCAGGAGCAATCAGGAGCAAAACGAAAAAATATTAGTTGTGCCTAGTCTGGCTATTCTTGCGCCCCCCAGAGTCTACGCACTGTGCCTGGGCACCGGTGGCACCACCCTATTTACGGCACTGAGTTTCGGAGGAGTGTCCGGACAAACAGGCAAACAAACACATTTCTATTGGGTTCTAGTAATTTTAAGGCGTTCTGTTTATTTTTGGTTATTCCGCAAGTCGCAATAACATTTTTTTGACCCCAAAATTTTTATTATATTCATTGATTGATTAGGAGGACAACAAAAAATGCTTCTGGAGTACTTAGAGTATTAATGATATCACATTATTAATTAATTTATTAATATTCCTATCCTGGAACCCATTTTTAAGAAGTCATTTCGTAAAAAAAATATCCAGGAACAATAATTTAAATTATTTTTCGGGGCCTGTTCGTGTCTAGATAAAGATATGAAGGACCTAATTTATATTCAGCTTTCGGTTCTGTAACATCTTACATCGCACTTCGATAGTCCTGAATCATCAAAAACGCATACATTTTCGCAGTATCGCCTTATGAAATGGCGTTATGGCAAAATAATTTTACTTTAAACAATGATCTTCTCTTGATTATGGCAACGTGTTTGTTCACGTCTTAGATTATTGTAAGCGCAGCGAAAATCTTATGTCTATGACTTACGAACATCATGCGTACCGTACATCATGTAACTACAATATTATGAAAATGTCAAAGTTACTTCATTAATGACTTTAACAAGAACTTGCTTGAAAGTTTATGGTCTATGTTTATGGAGTTTTTATTGGAATTAAGTATGCCTGATGCCTTCGAATATTAGGTATATTAGTAGTAGGCGCCTTTTTTGCTTGCATGAATACTAACTTACGTTATATCTTTACGAGTATATTTGAGTTATATTATATCATTCTCATCCGGGTTTGTGTCAACGCTGTGTTGGCTGACTTTATAGACAGAAATGAATGAACAAATAGGAACTTGTACCGCTTGGTGGCATAGGTACGTAGGCAGGTATATAGAGTCCACTAAAACGTAGTGATTATGCTCTCTGCGGTTCCCCTGATGTCGCTTTAACACCGTAACGCATATAATCATTGAATAATTTTTTCATAGTAATATCTTTTTGGAATTAAGACATATTTTACAGCAAAGCAATTAGGTTGTATACATTTTTATGGAACGATTTTATTTACTCATTATTAGTCAGTAAAATTTTACCCTCTACCTGTTGATCGATTGATCTGAAATTTGGTACACACCTTAAATTATGCCAGTACAATTATGTGCGTGCAAAATGGGGATTACATTTTTTTGCAACCGCATGGGTATCAAATGAAAGTGCTTGACTAGTGGAATATAGTATAGTTACGTCATAAAAATATTAAGATACTTATAAATATTAAAAACTTGTAAATACAAAAATTGGTGGGTAGGTTTAAAATTTGTCGTAACCTTTGTTTAATTGAAAAAAAAAACAAACAAATGCTTAATTATGCCTAATTAAAACTTTTGATGAGGATAAATAGTTTATTATTACAATTTCACAGGCGGAAAAAATAAAGCAAGAATAAATAAAAATTATAGTTACCGTTAATTAGTTTTTACTTTACCGTGCTTTTATTTACGCTACAAAGTTGTAACAAGAATCAATGAATACCTTCCTTGTTGTCAGTGTACATACTAATTTTGCTCGCCAGTGTGTATAAACAATGTTCCAATTCATCCAAGAATAATTAATGCGAGTTCTTAGTTGTGAACACAATGAGACCAATTAGTTTATTCCAAAGGTTATTTTCTATACCAATTCGTACATTTTCGCAAATAAGGTATGACCTTAATTAGATCTTTAGTAGTCTGCGCATTTTGTAAAGGTCAGGTTAGCATAGTGCTATCACTAGTATTAC
This sequence comes from Schoenobius gigantellus, assembly GCA_963935595.1. Lineage (NCBI taxonomy): Eukaryota > Metazoa > Arthropoda > Insecta > Lepidoptera > Crambidae > Schoenobius > Schoenobius gigantellus. The sequence goes on along the minus strand of OZ012541.1, from coordinate 36,890,477 downwards.
CAGAAATATTTTTCGAATTATCGGGACTTCAGCGTGCCTGCAAAAAGCGGGATTATGGGCGTCCCGCTCACGGTGCTGGTGGGACGCATTCTGCGAGGGTGGAAAAACGAGATGTCCTGCCAAAAGCGGGACGTCTGGCAACCCTAGGCTATCACTATGAAATGTGCGGACTTGCCGCAGCAGTCCATAAAAATACGCAGTTACTTACCGGCAAACTACTGATTATCGATATATGATGTAGTAGCCCCCTTTGCTTCCAATCTTGCAGAATATTGATTAAAGAATCGCTGTTTTTCTCGTTGGCGGGGTGAAAGAGCGAGAATTTTCAATTGAAAATAGCATTCTGATAGTTGTAAATTAACAAATTGAGTTACAGTTTCAGCGGCCCAAAAGCTACGTATAGCAAAACATCGGCAAGCGTGAACTTCAAGCCTGAAAATGAAAGAAAGCCAGCGTCCATACTGCCAGCTCTTTGCCTTGCGTTTGGAGGACAGTTCTTTTTTGGTTCAATTCTGAAGCTCTTGAATGACACTCTTATGTTCGTCTCTCCACAACTCCTCAAGTAAGTATTTATTTGTCACGCTGTTATTTTTCAATCAACAGTTTTTATTTGGAATAGATACATGCACTTATTAAACAGACTTGCAATCAATATAATTTTAAATATTTCTAACATAGCATTATTTAATTTATTTATTTACACACACACACACACACAAGCTTATCACACATATATGATATCTTTACAGGTGCATGCACCCAATGCGACAGTTTTGCCCTTATAACTAATCTTACTCATACAGTTCGTAACACATTATAAATAGATTATATTATTGTGATTTCACACAGAGAACAAGCAAATAAATCAGATTTTTGCTTACTTTGTTCAATATCAGTATCGCTCTAGTCAATGGAGCCCAATTTTGCAGGCTGGTCCGACCTCGCGGCACCACCAGCAATGGTGGCTTGCGTCGGCGCTCCTCGTACTTATCTGGTACACATAGTCCAATCCTGGCCAAAATCTCAGCATTACATATAATACCCCCTAACAGTTTCGCTTACACGAGTGATCTGTAGGCCTAGCACGACCATTTGCGTCAAAGTATTCGTATCGTCACCGTGAAATATTTATATGAGAATTGTACAGCGCCCCTACGGGACATACTTGAAACTAAAATTCTCATACAAATATTTCACGGTGACGATACGAATACTTTGACGCAAATGGTCGTGCTAGCCCTACTGGTAGTGATTCCATTATATGAAAAAGGTATATCGAATGGTGTAGCGTTTATAGCTATGATGTGTACAGCGCAACTAGGAGAGTAGGTACTTTCCTAGTTGCGTTCAGAAGGTCGAAACCCAATTTATGCGCGTGACTTGTCAAAGTTCAGCAGGAAAATGTTCTTACGGCCTTATTAATAAAAAAATACTCCTTGAATCATCCTCGGATTAGTTACTCCGTGTTTTGCCTTATTTTACAGACCAAGTTATCATATTATGCTTGGTCACAACATAATTTATTGTATTATGATTAGTGTATAGTAAGTCTATAACTTATTTTTTTGACATTTTAAGCATACCGATTGTATTTTTTGACATTTTAATCATACCGATTGTATTTTTTTTTAACATTCAATGACTATGTAACAAAACCAAAATTGTAAATGGCGATTTAAAAGAGGAGATAAAAAATTTGACCTTTCGAGTTTCTTGCCTGTTCTTCTCGAGAAAGCTCTCCCAATTTCCGAACAGGTGTAGATTAAACTTTTTTTTTTCATTGCTACTTGTATTTGCAGACATCTTGAGTAGGTATATTCAGGATGTATGCACATACAAGGTTAAATATATTTCCTTTAAATTATAATGTTTTGGTTTGTTTTGACGTCAATAAGTGCCTGTAAAGGCCTAAGTTGAATAAAGATTTTTGAATTTTGAATTTTGACAGCCGGCATATGTGGAAACAAGACAAAACACGAAGTAACTATTCCGAGGATGATCCAAGGAGTACAATTTTTATTAATAAGGCCGTTAGTGCGCTGGCAATACTTGGTTTTGGGGTTTATAATCGCCTAACATATGAAAGGTTATATGTTTTTCTAAGGACCTAGTATAATATGAAATGTTTTCATTATCTAGACTGCTCATCGGATTTGTTGAAAGCAAGGAGCCCGTATGGAAGGGGTATTTGTACGCGGTGGGACTACTAGCCTGCGCTACCATCCAAACAATGCTGCTAGCGCATTACTTCACTCGGATGTATCTAGTCGGAATACGAATACGTACTGCGCTTACCAGCGCTATCTACCGAAAGTCACTGCGTATGTCCAATGCGGCCCGAAAGGAATCCACCGTCGGCGAGATTGTCAATTTGATGTCCGTCGACGCGCAAAGGTAAGACGATCTCTTATTGCAGACTTAGACAAGTCATTTATAACCAGGAAATATTTTTGTAGTTACACCTTAGATTTTTTCGTAACATAATGTGAGGTATAGTAGAGTATAAAGCGCTATAATTACTATCGCCCTAAAGTAAAACCGCAGCTGAGGTGAAGTAGCTTTTTATACGCGAGTGTCGTGCGAGAAGGTGGCCAATGTCAGTGCGCGAATGTATTTTTTTTTATTGCAATTAAGTTGGCACACAAGCAAACTGCCCACCTGATGGTTAGTGGTAACAGTCACCTATAATACATGTGGCTCCTGCGAGATTCGCAGCAAAACTGCAACCCTCACAAGAACCACAGTGCACGTTGCCAACTTGTGACTTAAGATGTAAGGTCACGGTGTCCAGTAATTTCAGTGCCATATCTTACCCTTAAAACCGGAACACAGCAATGCAAGCACTGCTGCTTTGCGGCAGAAATAAGTAAGACGGAGGTACCCATGCACACGACCCTGGTACAGAGTCTCCCTCCGGTAGTGCGGGAAGTGTGCGAGTATAGTGCGGAACGGGTTAGTGCTTTGTCACACTACCGGCGGGTAACGAGCGTTTTCAATCGGAGAAGACGTGCAACAATCACGAAAAAGACGTGCGGACGGTCCGCGGCGACTAGAGCCGTTACGCGGCGTCCTCGGTGAGCGATCTCGACGCGAACGCGAAGCGGCGCGACGCGGCGCGAAAATGATAAACAGTCGGTGCCTATTGAAGTCGCCTACGTAACCAAACGCATGTATAGGATGCGACGCGGCGCGAGCGCGACGCGAACTAAAGCGAACGCGATCAGTTGGTTTGATATTTTCGCGCGAACTGGATGCGGTGTGGTACCGTCGTTTTCTGTTCATATTGAAGAATATATTTTTAAACGACTTTAGCATAAATAACTTTCTTATCTTTTAAATATATCTTTTATATAAATATATCTTTTAAATAACTTTATTGAACTTTTAAGTTGAGCTGATTTTCCAAAAAAAAAAGTAGGTATTTATAAAATTTTGTTTTTCAGTTTGTAAAATCAATAAACCTAAATTAGTCACAGTATAAACTGGTCTAATGTAAGCTTAGGATCTTGTTTAACAAACAGGCTTAAGAGATATTATTTATTGATGGTAGATTTTGATTTGTCGAACTTTGAACCAAAGCGTAAAGGTGGGATTTTATTGCAGGTCAGAGTAGATTTAGGCAAAATATTTACCATTTTTTCAATGATGAAAATGAGAAATATTGTCTGAATGTGAATAGCGGGCCAGCCACGGAAAAAATACAAAATAAGCGGCAATCCAATCTTCATTTGTTTTTTCGAGTAGTAGAGTTTTGTTTATACTTCCGTATATAGCAGAGATTTGTATTAACACAATGAGTTCAGTTCTGATTCCGATATCGATTCAACACGATTGCATAAGAAAAGAGGCTAAAGCAGTAGTGGAAAATAAAATTCACTATTTTTTTCTTTAGCTAATTCATGTTTTTATTTTTACTTTTCTTGTATTCGTAATGAAAAGCACCTCGGGTTATAGACCTATTTAGTCCCTCGAACTATTGGCGCCCGAGCTTTTCGGGATTACATATAAGTCTAACCCGAGGTCACTTTCACCCCTAGAGTAACAGTGTACTATTTCATGCTGTTCTTATTTTAATACTTTCTGTATTGGTGAATGTATATTGGTTATAATGTAGTGCGTGACTGAAATTGAAATCGCAGGATTTATCTAGTTTCTTTTATGATTATTTGCATACGTCTTAATTAGCAAATACCGCTATCAAGTGTACCAGTAGTACAATAAACACTGCTTTTGGCTTTGAGTGTAAATCGCGATGATAAGAAAATTGTACCGCAATGTTGATAAAATAAAAAACCAAAGAATAATAAGAAAATACCAGAGGAAGAGGAATTTTAATTTTGATTGTATTTATGATTTTCACAATTCAAAAAGCCTCGTCGCCGTTTTTTAATAATTGACTCAACTTGTAGCTCTAACGCTTGCGTAAGCGTCATCATCATCATCATCAATAGCTCATAATTATACGTCCCCACCGAGGGGCTCGAGTCTACCCTAAACTAGGGCGATTAGGCCTTAGTTAACCACGCTGGCCAAGTGCGGGTTGGTCGACTTCACACACAACCTGTAAAGAAATTCGACAACACGGTTAGCGCAGAGGTCGAGTGATCGCCTACTGCGCAACGGGTTGCGGGTTCGATTCCCGCACGGGACAAATATTCTGTTTGGCCCACAGAAATTTGTTCCTGTCTGGGCGTATGTGCATGTGATATTCTATGTTTGTAACTGCACCCACGACACAGGAGAAAATCCTAGTGTGGGACGTAAATAAAATAAAAATGCGTAAGCGTATCTCAATGTAATTATAGTCTAGGTTTTCTTTATTGCAGATACCATAGTATGATTTATAGCTGGGAGTTTTAACAACTCTGTTTTTACAATGAGCGGTAAACGTCACAAGATATGTGTGTGACAGAGATGACGATCTATCTATACGAAATCGAAACAAGCCTATTCACTTTTCAAATATTGACGTGTATTCCTTACCGCCCAGGATCGTACATGTAAATGAGAGTATCACATACATTATCATTATTAATTCATTTTTATGCAACTTAAAAGATCAACAAGGAAATGTATACGAAATGTTGAAATAAAACCACTATGAAACCTAACCTTTGATCAAGATGCAAAATTCAACGTAGACTATCAAATCTCGTAAAAAAAACTAGTTGCATGTCGTGGATTTTACTTATGTAGTTTTATCTCGTGGAAATTTGATAACAACTAGTAATTTGTGTTGAACTGGGTGATTCATTCTCGTTACAAACGTATAGTTTCATCGCAGCCGATTTAGCAGATTTTGGTGATGGAAAAAAAAACATACATCGGTATCATACGAGTAAATAATGATGAAATAGATTCTTATGTCAAAAAAGGCGCGAGTTCTTGACCATCACATGAAATGTTAAGTGGTATAAGGTATAGATTAGATGAAAGGTCAAATGCGTGAGATGACAAATATCTCAACGACTAAGGAATTGGCAAACATCCCTCATCGTCGACACAACAGTGAAGCTAATAAAGTGATGTGTACCTAAGGTCACACTTTGTTTAATTGGTCTACGGCTTACTAATTTGTGCTTGATTTACAATTTGTTAAGTTGTTGAGTGCAAGCATTTCAACATTTAAATTATTATTAAAAAATAAATAAAAATTTATAAAATAATAAAAAAATAGCTACGATACCACCATATCTTACACAAGCTTCTTTGGGATAAATCGTAATTGCAGTACTAGGCCGGGCAGTGGCCAGCAATTTCTTATCTCGCATTCTGGCGAGGCAAATCGAGGGACATAAACTTGAAAACGTAAAAAAAAAGTTTCAATCAAAAATGATAAAATCAAAATCGCTGTCTGAAATCCTTTTGGCTTATTTCGGTGAAATGGCTACAAAAGTAAAATGTAAAACGATGCTAATGCAACTATGCAACATTATCGTCTTATATTTTCTTTTTATTTATCAGCATGTTTGAGAAAAGCACTATACAAGCCTCGGCCATAACTGAGCATTGCCGGACTCTGTGATGCGTTAGCCTGGCAAATCTGCACTTGCCGTCGCGGTTGTTTATTCAGCAAGTTCAGTGTTGTTTTGTTTACTCTGCGAGGACGCGGAAGTGCCAGTGGTTTACGTGACGGTAGAAAGAAATAGACACGGATTCTAATTATTTGACTTCGCATCTCATGTTATAAATAACCGCGCTAATTTTAATACAAAAAAAGACATAACACTTACACTTGTCACTTGGACTTGTTACTTAAGAAAGTTTAAATCAGGCTTTAGAAACTATATAGTAACGTAAGTTAAGTACATGAAGTCACTCCCGGCTATTGACCCAAATAAACTATGTCGTGTGAATATTGTATGCGTTGCTTCCACGTTATCGGAAATCATCGTGCAAGATGTCTTTCAGTGAATAAATGATATCAAGGTGACAAGATAAAAATATTATATTTTTATCTGTCCAGTTTAATTTTACACTTGTCACTTCTAAGCGGTTCACAACGCGTAGTATTATGCATTTAAAGAAGATATTTGAGATTTGATCAATGAGTGTCTATTTTATATGTAAGTATAAGGAGAGTGAGGCTACACATTGCGTTAATGTACGCTCTAGTGTAATGTAAGTATTCCAGCTGTAGGGTGTCTGTCACACGGGCGGTGCGATGTCACAGCGTAACGTAACACTGTTTATCCCTGTGTAAATCAGTCCGCTCTCAGCATCGTTTTCCGATTCGCGGGGGACTGCAGTTCCCTATCCCCACTCTGGCTCAGTGCGAGAGCGCTTGAAGGCAGAAACAAACTATTGTGTCGTGTTGTGTTGTGACGCGTCAGAAGCGTAGCGGTTTCATACATTTAATATGGCTAGAAACACATTATTACAGTGTGTTGTGTTGTAGCGCCAATGTAAAAATAAAATAAAAATAAAATTTGTTTATTACCAAAAAGAACACAGATCGTACATATTTGACAAGCCCCCACACTAGGTCGAAACCTGTCCTATGGGGGAATGAATGTGTTTCTAGCCATATAAAATGCATGAAACCGATATGCTTCCGACGCGTCACAACACAACACGACACAATAGTTTGTTTCAAGCATGAGCCTCGTCCGTTGATTGTCAGGGTGTAGCGACAAGGTTATATTGGCTTGGTTCCGTCCCATTTTACTTTTTACAAGTATATAACTGATTTCGCCATTGTATTCGTGATGATATAGATAGGTACCGAACTTCATAACCCACTTAAAGTCTTCCTGCACTATATTAATGATTTTTCCCACAGATTCCTGGAACTGACCGCCTATTTGAACATGATATGGTCGGCGCCGCTTCAAATAGCTCTAGCACTGTACTTCCTGTGGGGGATACTAGGTCCGAGCGTGTTGGCCGGCCTGGCGGTTATGATAATCCTTATCCCAGTGAATGGACTCATCGCGAACAGGGTTAAGACCCTACAAATAAAGCAAATGAAGTACAAAGACGAGAGGGTGAAGCTTATGAACGAGGTGCTAAATGGTATAAAGGTAAGAGCAAATGCTATATTTAGAGAGAGTTCTATTTTTTATGACTAATTTCTAATTTCTCAAGCACAGCCGAACTGGCTATCACGACTTGAAAGAAACACAGCACTTTATGTTAACGTTGCTGTTGCGACGAAAAGCTTAGGTGAAATGGCGGCAGATAGATATATAATCCTGTAGAGTAACGAGCTTTCTGCCTGCAGCTGTACCCGCCATATTTCTTTAAAATGATGTAGTCGCTGCAGGCGTAGCACGGGCTGCCAAGACGGGACTTGAGTCACGCATTATCTCACAATTTCAGTGACTTATTTTAAAGAACTTAAATTAAAGAGAACACTGAAAATGCTATCAGGATTCTTACGCTTTTGGTCCGAAAGCACAGGTACATTCATTTTGAACCAAAAACACAATTATCGAACGTCAGACTGATAGTTCGCATAAAATGATTTCACTCCAGAGCATTAGCGCCGCAAGTTCTATATGACGTTAACGATGACATCACGTGGCTCTTCATGCCGGCTAACATTAGCTCACTCACAACATTTCGGGACGGATTTCGCGCGCTAATAGTGACTCTTATTGATTTTCGGAACGCAGCCTTAGTGTGACTGACATGATGAAATTTCTTGACGCTCCTGAAGGGATACGTGTCACTGAGTCTTATCACAAATTTCTTGGCAGCCCATGCTACGCCTGCTGGTATAATAAAAAAAAAGTTTCCAACCGTAACGACCACCGATGACGTAACCTGGGGTACCTATTCCCTAAAAAGGTTTTCTGTCCATCCAGGTGGCAAGGCTCTGGCGACGTCAGTTAGTGGTCAGGTATCTTCTATATGCTTTTAAATTGATCTCTAGCTGTGAACCAGGTGGTCGCTTCGTTACAAAGGCGGTTCAAACTGCCAAGATTGCCTAAAGCGCTCTACACACAGAGGCGGCAAGCGGGACGGTAGCGGAGCGGATTTTTTTGTAATGTTCGCGTTGCTATGGACCATGCCACAAAGAAACCGCCCGCGGAAGCGGCGCTGCGCAAGTTAATTACTGCAGCAAGCTTACTGCAGTTCCGCTACCGCCCCGCTTTCGCCTCTGTGTATTTAGCGCTTAAAATAAACTAAAACTGCGGTTAAAACGGGATGGCGCTATCTATCTGCTGCAGTAGCGCTGTCTCTGTTGACTAATTATTTTATACTTGATAAAATGTGTATTAAGGTCCTGTTTGCTATTTTTAAAAACCTCCTACAGCAGTAGTCATTCTTACGATTAAAATGATCTCATTTGTTTTCCAACATTTATTACGACTTCGTTGCTTTGACAATTTACTCATTTCATTCTGTTAAATTTATTACAGTAAATTAGAAAAATAATTAAAACCTAATAAGATAAGAAAAGCTAATAAGATAAAAAAAGTATGAAAGAAGGAGATGCATGCCAGCTTTATGCAGGAAATACTAATGATTACATTTAATTGTCCCCACCATACTATTATTCTCATCTTTTTTTTGGATTTTTAACGACTTGTTTGCGTTGGTGTGAAACATAAACAAATTATTACACATGGTATATGTTAAGTTATACATCTAAAATTTGATTTTTTAAGATTTGATAAATAGTACGACACAAATTAACGATTCGTTACAAGTGCTGTTAGAAGAGATATATATTAAATTAAAACGTCTCAACGTCGAGACTCTGTAAAAACGCGGGTAACATGAAAGGCTTAAATATGAAATTGCCGTTATCACCGTTGCCGTTCTGGTTGTCTTAAATAAAAATAAAATTAGAACTGCATGGTGTGACAATCTAACTTTGTCACACGAAAATTGCATTAAGTACATAGATAATGAAAGCAGGAGCGCGCCAAACGGAGGATGAAACAAAAATCTGTGCAAAATACGGATTGCTTTTGGTGTTGCAATATGTACCTATTGCGCGTAGCAAAGAACGTGGCTTCGAGAAGATAATACCGAATAATAATACCTAAACGGATTTGCCTAATGTTACGCAATCGTTACATGCAGGTTTTGCCACGCCCGGGCGTGTTTTTTTTTAACAAATTGTACACTAAAACGATTGGACCTTCAACACATCATGGCCCTTCAGCACAAACATTGTGGGGTCATTAGCTTTTTTTCGGTCGGTGCGCTAGACTGATTACACAGTCGTCACAATTTCGGCGCTGGCTATTTTTAAGTTAATGCAGTGGAAATAGAATAGTCGGCTATTTTTGATGTATAGTGCTAAAGCTAAGTTACAATAAAAAACTGGCCAAGTGCGTGTCGCAATGTTTGGTTCCGTACTATTAAATGCTGTTATGATTTTATTTTTTTTTAATTTCACATGATTCGTTAATGTATGTATTTACTACGTGTTATACTAAACTAACAACTTTATCTAATTAATTTTTAATTGAATTTGTACGAAATTTTCCTATACTAAGTTCTTTTTATAAGTTGATCGACCATAACTCTTTAATTTGTAAATTCTACTTGACTGTGATGACGACACTAAGACTTACAAAAATTTGTAATTTAATATTTCACAAACAGATCGCTATGGTGAAAAATGATGTTTACACACTCACGTTATTTTTGAAATAGACCAATGACACTTCACACCATGGGTTAGAAAAAAAATCATCCCCAAAAAGACACAGACGGGACATGGCGAAATTATAAGGGTTCTTTGTTGACTGCGGAACCTTAAAAAGGGCATTTATGAAAGTAAATCTGTTACATCATTTTTGTTCAGCATATTATTGTTTTAAACATAATGTGATATAACAAAGACTTAAATATGAATAATTTATCTGGATGCTTAAAATATTGTTATCTTCCCAATCTAAACATAGGTATTGTAAAAGAGACCTTTTATATAGGAGTGACTCACTCATCAGCGCCAGCGCTAAATTAAACGAAATTCATAAGCTTAATTTCAATCAGAAAGCTATTAAGTGATAACAGGAACCTAATTTAAGTCTTCTATTTCTTTCATAAAGTAATTAAACACATAGAAACACAGAAAAAGCCTTGCTTTAATTTTTAACGCAAAAAGTAATTAAATCGGTCAATTTTTCGCGGAGAAAACAGGGGAGTTCGAAACGTATATTTTGTGTACGTTTCATAGGTATTTTCGGTCCCAGCTGCAGTTGTCCCTATCGTGCTTAGGTTCAGTTGTTCGGACACAGCACGACAGCAATACATTTTACAAATACCTACCTATTTTTTAATTCTCTCGACCTTGGTGTTTTCTCTTAATTTGATTGCTGTCGCCGTGATGTCTGTGAAATCGTTAACGATCGTAAGATATTGATTTATTTGTATTCTAAGGTCATATTAAGGTGTATTAAGCCTAATTTATTCATATATTCGTAGGTACGTTCAGCAGAGAGAAACTCGATACTGCAATGAGACGTTTGCGTTGCTACCTCTATTTCACCTACTTCTCCCTACTCTCCTACTTCATGCAGTGAAATTACTGGGTACTGTGACTGGACTGACTGACTAACTTATTAAAAAAACATTTGTTACTTTATACTTTCTTTAAAAAGCAAAATAAATTTAAAAATGCCTAAATAAATACAAAATAAAAATTACAAAATAAAAAAACCGACTTCAAAAACACTGAAAAGTTAAAAATAATATAAGAATAGGTACAGACAACATTACACTTCTTTATTGAAGTCGGGGCCTTTAAGACTTTCTAGAAGATCATCGTTTGGCACCGACTTCAATATAGAAGTGTGATGTTGTCTGTACCTATTCTTATATTATTTTTAACTGTTCAGTGTTTGAAGTCGGTTTTGTTTTGTTTGTAAAAAAATATTTTTATATTTTTAGTGAATGAAATCTTTTTAGTGAATTTAAAACCAGCTCACCTTAGGTGAGCTGGTATTAATTGAGGGTCTCCTTGGATTTTTATGGGACCCATGATCAGACCCTAATTTTGGTGACCTTGGGACCACCCCAGGAGTATACTCTATCAAATACAAAAAGAATTTTGAAAATCGGTCCACAAATTGGCGGCGGAATCGCGTAACAATCACACAAAAAAAAACATAGGTATACTTCGAATTGAGAACCTCCTTCCTCCTTTTTTGAATTCGGTTAAAAAATGCCTCTGGCCGGATTATAACCAGCGTCTTCCACATGTCGTTTTGTACACATTTTAAAGACAATTAACTCGGGTCTATTTCGCGGTAAACAATAACTATATTGTTTACCGCGAAACTTCATTTTTTATAAACCGACCCGGTATTTTTTTTTGGTCAATACTCTGAAATCTGTGGGGCAAATCATAGCTTTATACCTATTGTAATTGAAAGAGTTAATATAAAAAAATTTATTAACTGAACTGAATTAAATTACATCAGGCCGTGGTCACGGCCTGATGTAATTCGGTCGAAACGTCGGAAAACAGTAAGTCAATATAGTTATTGTTTACCGCGAAATAGACCCGAGTTAATTGTATTTAAAAAGAGATATATTAATCCCGGTGATTATTCAATTCTTAGTCCACCAGGCAAAGTGGCAGATTAAAGTTACAATCTGCCACTCCTCCTAAATTGTTGTTCGTGAAATTGATCTTAACCTTTTTACATCGCTGTGTATAAGTCATATTTCTTTTTTTGAACGAACGGTACTCTTGCTTTTTCAACATGACAGATAGTTGTTACGGTAACAATAGCTTTATTGACCGCTATCAGTCGTCGTCGCAACAGCCGAGAGATTTTCTGGGTCAACACACAGACGGGTTACTATCTAAGTCCGTCATCGAGTTTCGAATTTGTGTCGTCTCTTTCATTCAATATATTTTGTAAGTTGTAGTACATTGTCGTAGAACAGTCAGAAATTAATAGTGTGAGTATCGATATCGTTTCAATATAACATGGTAGGTACTAAAATAATCCATTGTATTGAATAATTTGTAGGCCGATAAAGAGACGGTGAAGAGTATATGTTATTTAATAATCAAATTGTGAATTTTGTCACTTTAGTATTTAAGTCGCCTAAAGTTTATATTGTTGGTAAAAGATTTACAAATACACAACTTCTACAAGGGTCCAATGTACATTGTCCACTTGTGACAAGATGTAAAGCCAGGTACCAAGTAATTTAGTATACGTATTGATATTAGTACAACAACAAAAAATCTCCAGCCAAGAGCACTGTTTCAACTTCATGCTATTATGTAATACGCTTCTTGGTTCGACTAAAAATAAACCTAATGAATTGAGTTCTATTCATAAATCATTACATGTAGATACGTATTTACTTGGTATTAAACAAAAAAAAAGATTTATAAATCAATAATAAATAAAATCTTATTTAAATTAAGATTGAATTCAATTTACAAACGCCATAAAGCATTTGAGGAGGGAAAGAAAATTTACTTAAAAAGACTATACCAATATGCCAAGGAAATACTAACGTGTATAAGTACTTGAAATATAGTCAACTAGCTTATTGTAGATTAGTAATTTCGTGGTTCATCGGTCTGCGCCGCGTCGACTCGACGACAACGCACGTAAATGCGTATAGCGAAGCACGTGCAAATAAAAAAAAATAGCAACTATACGTGTAACACAGACGTTCGTCTGCAAAAATTAAAATTGCTATTGTTAAATCTGTCACGTTGCTTTACTAAAATTAGGTTTCGAACGCATAGCCTTAACGCCATTGCGCAAAGTGTAGGACGCAATGGCTTTGCGACTGCCTGCACTACGCAGAGGGCAGCCACTTTGGTTTGTTTAACGTCACTGTTACAATCATTCGAAACTGCCTAGGGGAATAGAGAGTAGGTCTTCAGCACCGGCGTATTGTCTTACCGCCAGCCGCCTGGCTTCCTGCGATGGCGCGTCGATACCTCGTTACTTCTTGTCGCCGAGTTCATTGCACGCTATATTGGCGCTGTCGGTTAAATACGCCAAATAATCGTCATCATGGTCTCCTAGTTGAGACCATCTTCCTAATTTGAAATGTAATCTGCGGCTCGATTTTCAATGGGGATGTCAATTTAATCTGGTGGTTGTAGTTCTTTGGGTCACCCAGATCTCAGGTCACCCCATGCTTGGACTGACGGAACACCCCGGAAGTTTTTAGTGGGTTTGCCCGATTAGCTGGGGAGTCCCACATAACCACAAGAGTTAGCCCCAATCATTTAGGTAGATCTAAAATCTTTTCTAACCAATGTAATAAAAGATCTGTTTAGTCCACCTGCCCCCCTAGCATGACAACCGAAACACGATATGATAAAACAATATATCGATATAAACTGTTAAAAAGGTTGGATTTTTTAGTTAAGTATCTTTAAGTTTTGAGTATGTTTTGGATATTGGTATTATTATTTTGGGCATTATTAATATATCAATGTCGATAAAATTTCAAGGTAGCCATTATATCCAATATATTTTGTCAGTTCATATCGATTTATCGTTTTATCATATCGTGTTTCGTTGTTCATGTTACGGGGGCTGGTCTCCTACCGCCATCTAAGTTTGTCGTCATAATAATAATGTTAATAGATTGTTGTGCCCCCACCAAATTCGACACTTAGAAGAGAAAGAAAAAGTATACTTAGTTCTTTATAGATCACGTAGAAATCCATGTGTAACTCAATTTTATCTTCGGCAACTGTAATAGTCGATTTCAAACTAAAATTAAAAAAAAATATATTGAATGTTTCGCAACAACATTTCAAAAACTGTGATTACGTGATAAATCGAAATTTCTTATAAAATTTAAAACGCCGATTGTATTGTTTGGTACAATCTAAAATTGATGGACTGATATTTTGATTACCGATAACTTTCGACCCCAGCCCCCGTACGTAGCATGACCACTAAAAATACGTATATAAATAGTAAGTGGTTTCTCGCGGTGAACTGTCAAAATACAATACGTTTTATTGTATTTTGACAGTTCACCACGATAAACCGTTTTATCATATCGTGTTTTGGTGGTGCATGAGCACGGGGGCTGGTTGATATGTTGCTAATCGAACGGTGACAGATTAACATAGAATACATTTTTTTTATTGCAACAAAGTTGCCAACCAGCAAACTGCCCGCCTGATGGTAAGTGGTAACAGTCACCTATAATAAATGTGGCTCTTGTGAGATTCGCTGCAAAACTGCAACCCCCACAAGAACTAAAGTGTACGTTGCCAACTTGTGACATCAGATGTAAAGTCACGCTACACAGTAATTTCACTGCCATATCTTACCCTTCAAACCGGAACACAGCAATGCAAGCACTGCTGCTTTGCGGCAGAAATAGGTAAGACGGAGGTACCCAAGCAGACGACCCTGGTACAGAGTCTTCCTCCGATATGTGTTGCCACTCCTCTTCTTCCCGTCAATGTCGTTAGAGCCAACAAGGTATACCTACCGAAATTTTTGCGACGAGATGGAAAACATGAAGCAAAATCCTACACCAGCCCGAATTGCCAGCGTGGTGTTCGAGGGCATTTCCTCCCCGTATGGAGGTTGTAGTGAGATGAATTTGTTATTTGGTTCTGTTTTTCGAATTTCATATGTACATTTGTCCGAAACTCCTACGGTGACGGAAAACATCGTAAGGCAACCTTCCTACATCTGCGAAGGAATTCAAAGGTGTATGTGAAGTGGACCAATCCGCACTGGGCCAGCGTGGTTGACTAAGGCCTAAACATCCTAACTTAGGATATGCTCGAGCTCCTCTGTGGGGACATTTATGAAATATGGTGATGATATCAAGGAAGAGGGATCTATTTTTCCTACCTCCATAGACGAGTATTTATGTTAAGTTCATTATTTAGGAAATTTTAGCATTACCTCCAAATCTTTCTCTTACTTTCTTAATCTTACTACGGCTACATTAACGTCGTTTTAGAATGAAGATGTTTTGTAATTAAATTAAATATGTACTTGAGTGAATTTTTTTGAAAACTAGCTGTCCGGACAGACTTCGTTCTGTCAAAAGTTATTTACTCTGAAAATTGCTTTTTTACTATCTTGCCACGCAATTGTTATGTTTTGTCTCCATAAGAACCTTTCTTGTGCCCTAAGGAAAATGTGAAAAAAAAAAATATATTAGCCGAATCGGTCCATCCGTTCTCAAGTTTTGCACTTAGCAACACATTTGGCTATCCATTATTACTTTTTATCTATGGCTATTTTTAAATATGTATTTGTGTAGGTTATAAAAATATATTTTGATAAAATGGAATGTTGTTAATTATCAAACTGTATCTATACCAAACTATAGAAAGAAAGAACTGTTTCACAAGGTTGCGAAAATTATCAAAAAGTACCATATAACCAACTGTTTCATAATGTCGCAAAATCAGCGAATAGTTAGAGATAGATTTCGAGGTCGCCAGCTTATCTCGAGCTCCCGGTATCTTGTTTGAGTTGATATCGTATCACACCCTGATGCGGTACGGCTCTTTGTCGTGTGTTGTACGGTAAACTGTACATCAGGTTACCACAAAACTAACTTTTCACCAACTGATTATTTAGCTATCGATTGCATGAGAGGTTTCGAAATCGATAGAAGAAAACCTTGTATTGACATGTTGATAAAAAATAGATATTTCATCTTAAACGTGCTAGGACTTCAATGATCAAAACGATATATTGAAAGACTGTGTTATTCAGGGCATCCATCCATCGAGTTCGAATTACAGAATTCGGGCCCTAGCTATAAGTAGGACGTAATAATGACATGATTATTGATTTTTAGTTCTAACTTCATGTTATATTAATGTGAAACGTGTTTACATTTATGTGAAATGGATTTAGTTAGAGGCTTATTACTGATTTTTTCATTGGAAAGTAAACTCTGTGAGTTATAGGCTAGCACACCTTAAGGTGGCACCTGCAGGTCTATTCTCTAACTACGGTTGGTAACTAGAACTGTTATTTTTGAAAGAAACTATATATCCATTATACTAGTTTAGTGATCCTTTGTGTTACGGCGGCGTTTATGATAGCAGTAATGGATGTTAAATTTCTTTCAAAATTGTTAGTTCTAGTTAGCAACCGAAGTTAGGGAATAGGCCTGCAGAAATGAATATTCGCTAGATATGAGTGTGATTCGAATGAATTTTTGGTAATTTGAAAGTCTCCTCGTAAATCTAGGATAAAAAAATTGACAAACGATTACCTACTTACTGAAAATTTCTGCGATAACAAATGTATCCTCAGTATCAGCTGGTTTGAAATGAACTCGCCTCGATTTATTTGAAATATGCTCCAAAAACCGCCAATTGGGCGATAGCGCGTTACGATTGGCAATAGGGTATATGCACACTTTTATTATTGTACTAGCTGTGCCCGCGAACTACGTTTCGCCATCAAAATACTTAACACAGTGTTTAGTTTTTTCCTCCATTTTATTCCATAATGATTCAACTTTATTCTGCCTTTCTTGAGCATCGGCCATTTCGAAATTAGGACAATTTTCGTAGGTTCGTAATGCTCTTTTTCTAACAGTCCACAAAATTAAATACATTACATATTACTATAAACACTAAGTATAATTATTGTTTTAGAGACATTATTGATATTAATAAATTCTTCTTCAGTAGAAAGAACTACACAGTTGCAAGAATAATCTTTATCGTATTCATGTTTCGAATTAAAATAAACAATTGTTAATAAATTAGAACTGTATACGAATAAAGTTTAGATTTTATAATGGGTGTTGGTAACACCAACAAAATATATTTTTTGGATATGACAACTTGGCCAATTTTGACTGGTCGTACAGTAAGCTCCTTGTCAAGCTATACTGTTTGACCTTTGAACCGTTCTTATGTCGCTCGTAATACTGGCGGTTTTCGTAGAGTTAATGTATAGCATGAATGGGGGGATTACTGTATAAATACGTTTTCCGTATTCGATATCCGAACACGGAATACAGACACGGAGTTTCGTGAACGTAGCGCAGACGTTCGTTTCTTCTCATTCGGGATTTCTACCATTTTACCTAAACGTACGTACAGAACGTGTTCCGTTCGTAATAAAAACGAACGTGTGCGGCAGTCAATGAGTATTTTGTATAGATTTGATGCATTCGGATGCCCGCATTCAGAAAACGAATGCGAAAAAACGTATTTATGCGGTTAGCCTTAAAATGTATTGAGACTTCCGTTTTTGTAACGTGTACTGTGCGATATAGTGTTGCTGGCATAGTTCGGTTAGCAAACTCGCCGTGATGACTAACATCCAACACACAAACTTGGAGTTATCGTTAGTTAGTTCACGATCGGTGCATTATCACGGTCTCCAAGGACACTAAACACAGGTAACATCTAACATCGAACATCCAATAGGCCCCGAAGCGGTTCTCAAACTTTTTTGGTGACGGAACCCTTTTGGAAAGCGAAATACTTGACGGAACCCTAAAATAAAACAATAGTTTTTAAAAGTGTATTCTTTATTAATAAGCATAATAAAAGTACGACCAGAGAGGGTGTTTTGATTTTTCAAAATTATTGCGGAACACACTTAGAGCATGGCTGCTCTAGGTACCCTTCAGGGCCTACTTTCATTTAATACCCCTATTGCTGGGTTTGAAAAGCAACTGTTATCCGTCTTTTTTGAGCGGCGGCCATGTTGAATTTACGTCAATGTTGCTACGTTCATAGTGCTCTCTGTGTTCATACTGATCAAGGCCTTTCATTTGATACCCATATTGCTGGGCTTAGAAAACGAACTTTTATCAGTTTTTTTTTTGAGCAGCGGCTATATTGAATTTTGTGCTATTTTCCTAGGTTCATAGTGCTCTACTCTTCAAGGCCTTTCATTTGATACCTATATTGCTAGGTTTGGAAAGGAACTTTTATCCACCTTTTTTGAGCGGTGGCCATGTCGAATTTACGTCAATATTCCTAGGTCCATAGTGCTCTACTTTTGAAGACCTTTCATTTGATACCTATATTGCTAGATTAGAAAACGAACTTTTATCCACCTTTATTGAGCGGCGGCCATGTTGAATTTATTTATGTGTTGCTAGGTTCATAGTGCTCTACTCATCAAGGCCTTTCATTTGAGACCCATATTGCTGGGTTTGGAAACGAACTATTATCCATTTTTTGAGCGGCGGCCATGTTGAATTTATAGCAATTTTCCTAAGTTCATAATGCTCTACTCTTTTAGGCTTTTCATTTGATACCCATATTGCTAGGTTTGGAAACGAACTTTTATCCTTTTTTTTGAGGGGCGGCCATGTTGAATTTAGGTCGATTTTGCTAGGTTCCTAATGCTCTACTCTTCAAGGCCTTTCATTTGATACCCATATTGCTAGGTTTGGAAACGAACTTTTATCTATCTTTTTTTAAGCGGCGCCCATGTTGAATTTATGTCAATGTTGCTAGGTTCATAGTGCTCTACTTATCAAAGCCTTTTATTTGATACCCATATTGCTGGGTTTGAAAACGAACTTTGATCCATTTTTTGAGCGGCGGCCATGTTTAATTTAGGGCAATTTTCCTTAGTTCATAATGCTCTACTCTTTTAGGCCTTTCAGTTGATACCCATATTGCTAGGTTTGGAAACGAACTATTATTCTTCTTTTTTGAGCGGTGGCCATGTCGAATTTACGTCAATATTCCTAGGTCCATAGTGCTCTACTTTTGAAGACCTTTCATTTGATACCTATATTGCTAGATTAGAAAACGAACTTTTATCCACCTTTATTGAGCGGCGGCCATGTTGAATTTATTTATGTGTTGCTAGGTTCATAGTGCTCTACTCATCAAGGCCTTTCATTTGAGACCCATATTGCTGGGTTTGGAAACGAACTATTATCCATTTTTTGAGCGGCGGCCATGTTGAATTTATAGCAATTTTCCTAAGTTCATAATGCTCTACTCTTTTAGGCTTTTCATTTGATACCCATATTGCTAGGTTTGGAAACGAACTTTTATCCTTTTTTTTGAGGGGCGGCCATGTTGAATTTAGGTCGATTTTGCTAGGTTCCTAATGCTCTACTCTTCAAGGCCTTTCATTTGATACCCATATTGCTAGGTTTGGAAACGAACTTTTATCTATCTTTTTTTAAGCGGCGCCCATGTTGAATTTATGTCAATGTTGCTAGGTTCATAGTGCTCTACTTATCAAAGCCTTTTATTTGATACCCATATTGCTGGGTTTGAAAACGAACTTTGATCCATTTTTTGAGCGGCGGCCATGTTTAATTTAGGGCAATTTTCCTTAGTTCATAATGCTCTACTCTTTTAGGCCTTTCAGTTGATACCCATATTGCTAGGTTTGGAAACGAACTATTATTCTTCTTTTTTGAGCGGTGGCCATGTCGAATTTACGTCAATATTCCTAGGTCCATAGTGCTCTACTTTTGAAGACCTTTCATTTGATACCTATATTGCTAGATTAGAAAACGAACTTTTATCCACCTTTATTGAGCGGCGGCCATGTTGAATTTATTTATGTGTTGCTAGGTTCATAGTGCTCTACTCATCAAGGCCTTTCATTTGAGACCCATATTGCTGGGTTTGGAAACGAACTATTATCCATTTTTTGAGCGGCGGCCATGTTGAATTTATAGCAATTTTCCTAAGTTCATAATGCTCTACTCTTTTAGGCTTTTCATTTGATACCCATATTGCTAGGTTTGGAAACGAACTTTTATCCTTTTTTTTGAGGGGCGGTCATGTTGAATTTAGGTCGATTTTGCTAGGTTCCTAATGCTCTACTCTTCAAGGCCTTTCATTTGATACCCATATTGCTAGGTTTGGAAACGAACTTTTATCTATCTTTTTTTAAGCGGCGGCCATGTTGAATTTATGTCAATGTTGCTAGGTTCATAGTGCTCTACTTATCAAAGCCTTTTATTTGATACCCATATTGCTGGGTTTGAAAACGAACTTTGATCCATTTTTTGAGCGGCGGCCATGTTTAATTTAGGGCAATTTTCCTTAGTTCATAATGCTCTACTCTTTTAGGCCTTTCAGTTGATACCCATATTGCTAGGTTTGGAAACGAACTATTATTCTTCTTTTTAGAGCGGCGGCTATGTTGAATTTATGTTAATGTTGCCAGGTTCATAGTGCTCTACTCATCAGGGCCTTTCATTTGATACCCATATTGCTGGGTTTGAAAACGAACTTTTATCCTTTTTTTTTGAGCGGCGGCCATGTTGAATTTAGGTCGATTTTCCTAGGTACCTAATGCTCTACTCTTCAAGGCCTTTCATTTGATACCCATATTGCTAGGCTTGGAAACTAACTTTTATCCACCTTTTTTGAGCGGCGGCCATGTTAAATTTATGTCAATGTTGCTAGGTTCATAGTGCTCTACTCTTCAAGGCCTTTCATTTGATACCCATATTGCTAGGTTTGGAAACTAACTTTATTCCACCTTTTTTGAGCGGCGGCCATGTTGAATTTATGTCAATGTTGCTAGGTTCATAGTGCTCTACTCATCAAGGCCTTTCATTTGATATGCATATCGCTGGGTTTGGAAACGAACTTTATCGGCAGTCATGTCAAATTAAGTCAACGTGGCTAGGTTCAATGTGTTCTACTCTTTAAGTTCTTCGTTCGATATCCATGTTCCTTGGGTGGATCCAAAAAAATGTGATCCCTCATTTTAGACATTAGGATCAAGAGTCCCGTCCCGTCCCTCTACGCGTAAGGCGCATAACACATTGCACCGGACACCGCTCCGGTGTGCGGTGCTGCGGTTTTTAATTTTGACTGGAGAATCTTAATTTGTATACAAAAACCGCAGGGTATAACACACTCGCACCGCATCACCATGCGGTTGTGCGGCGCGCGCGACGGCACCGCACTCCCGGACGGGGATGCGGTGCGGTTCGCTGGGTATGCCACACTGTGCCGCAGTATCGTACGGATTTTTGCGTAGAAAGGACGTGCATACGCTTAATAGATCTCAACATAGATAATGCGGTGATGCGGGGCGTCGTCGTGCACCGCAGCTCCGGACGGTGATACGGAGCAAACCGTACGGTGGTACGGTTCCGTGCCGCCGCAGCCGCATGCGGTTTTCGTCCCTCCGTTCACCGCTCCGGTGTGCGGCGCTGCGGTTTTTAATTTTGACTGAAGAATCTTAATTTGTATACAAAAACCGCAGGGTATAACACACTCACGCCGCATGACCATGCGGTTGTGCGGCGCGCGCGACGGCACCGCACTCCCGGACGGTGATGCGGTGGGGTCCGCGGGGTATGCCACACTGTGCCGCAGTATCGTACGGATTTTCGCGTAGAAAGGACGTGCATACGCGTAATAGATCTCGACATAGATAAAGCGGTGATGTGGTGCGTCGTGCATCGCAGCTCCGGACGGAGATACGGTGCAAACCGTACGATGGCACGGTTCCGGATATTTTTTTCTATTACTTTTAATAGTTTTAAATGGATGGAAGAGTTTGATTCCTTAGTCCTAATGTAAAAACATATAACACCTTTCAAAATACCTTGAAAAAAGTATCTTCATTTTTCAACATTTCAAATATTTCAAAAATTGTACCGATTTTGTGAAAATTAGTCAAGAATTAAACCAATCTACAAATTTTATGGTCACTCGATAAGTATTATCATAAAAAATGCTTTATACATTGGTTATATGGCTTGATCTTTTTGCCTTACCACCACGGTACGACATAAGAAAAAGACAATTTGGTCGGCGAAATCCAGTTGGGCACAGCCATTAACAAAAAATATTAAATTTTATTTGTACTATGTGAAACACTTCATTCCTGCCTTGCAATTTTCGAAATCCAATTACTTAAGATCAGGCTATATGGCGTAGTTCCATTGCCTTTCCTTCGTGGAAGAAAATACCTTCGCTCTGTACTATGTGACTGACTTGTCAAAATAATTTCACGTGCGCCATGTTGTTTTTCTACCTAAAGCCAATTCGAAAATTTTATATGGTATTTTTTCACTAAAAATAAAAAGTGAATTTAAACAAACGAAATTATGCCTAAATGTTCTTCCGGAAAATTCTAAGCATTGTGGTGTAAGCCATATCAAATTCTGTCCAGTAGTTTCGGAGATCTTTCCGGACAAACAGACAAACAAACAAACAAACAAACAAACAAACCAACAAACAAACAATTTTTTTAAAAACTATTCTATCGTGTTCTGCTAATGATTTTAAGGCGACCTGTGTATTTTTTTTCTTAATATTTCGCAATTACAGATTTTTGTACCCCCTACGATTTTATTATATATAGAGATAGAGATTAGCGACATAGACTGTGGTGCCATTGTTCACGTCCGCTTTATAATACATATACGAAGATTTGTTTTACATGAGAATTGAGAATTGAGTTGGGATGCAGTTTTTAATAGTTAATAATTAGCTTGTTTTTATTGTAATAAGGCCGTTTTTTCGAAATTTTTAAGGTTTTTAATGCATTATAAATTTTGAGACAAATTCTATACATATATTCCCTATTGTCGGCTATCGTGTAATGATACACAATAGTAGTGGTTTGTAGTGGCTAATTGTCAACCAATGTGAACTGGGACCTTAGATCATTTAACCTATGGATGCGGTATGCGGTACAAATCGCAGTATAAATTTATCTGCGACTTTTCGAGGGAGGCGAGGTAAACACACACACAAACGTATGGCACACTACGAAAATCTAGAATACACTTACAGAGACGTTGTTCTTTTGTTTACGAACACACACTATGAAAATATTATTACCCTACAATGAAGAAACACACACACATCAACAAATCAACGTGTATCTACGCAATCGCCCGACAACAAAGAATTAATGTCCATAGTGATGTGACATAAAGAATGAGTAACTATTTGGGTCGTCGTGAGTAAATGATTGAAATGTTACAATAAATTGTATTTTTATTACTATACTCTGTTCGGCTAGAGTTGATAAAAATACAATGAAGACAGGGTTTCTTAAATTAGTACAAAGCGAGACCCGCTAATTATTATTAAAAGCTTTAATTTTTTTTGTGTCAAATACAGCAATTTTACTTGCTGTTTAGCTGATCGACTGAAATAAATATATATTTTCAGTCATAGCCAGGCGTAGGTATAATGTTTTGAGGAGGATGAGGGGGGGAGGGGGGGGGGGGGGGAATTTATATTTTCAGAGAAACACAGTAAGCGCTCCGATGCGTAATCATAATTTTTATCAGCTCTTGGGGAACATACTTTAGCTCTCTACTCAAACTAGCTCTCTGCTCACGACTTTATCCGCGTTTATTTCTGAATTTAAGTTTGACGTGTCTCTGGGTGTGTGCGTCTGTGACATCGTAGCTCCCGAGCGGATGAACTGCAGGAAACTGCACAATTAACCATTTTTTTGAGCTCTTAGTGCGACACGAAAACGACACCAAATGGCAGCGGCCGCGCGTCAACTAGTTTTATATAACGTGTATGGTCATATGGTTAGCGTAAATTGGCAGAGGGGTTCGCTCAGCCTTGCCGTCTCCCGTATGAATGCTCTAAGACTGGGACCTTTGCAAGTTAATCGCTCCGCCGCTGTGAGTTTTAGCTACGAAACGGAAATACACATATCGAGCAAATGCTTATGTCTCAGCCTTTACTTTACGGCTTATGGCGAAACGTTATCATTGACGTATTTGGTCGAACTGTCAATTACAATATCTTTGTGATAATTTTTTAACGAAATTAGAAATATTAAAAAAATGATATTAAGATTTCTTTGTCCTCAAAGGTAACACATAATGTTTTCATAAAAAGAAAAGTATTTCTTGCTTGACAGGATAGTTATTGTATTAAAGAAGCAGTAAACACGAATATTCATACTAAACTATGGTAATCTTTTATTTTTAAAGCACAATCTCTTTTCAGGTACTCAAAATGTACGCTTGGGAGCCAAGCTTCGAGGATCAAATTCTCAAAATAAGGAACAAAGAAATGCATGTCTTAAAACAAACTGCATACTTAAACTCTGCAACTTCGTTTATCTGGTCATGCGCCCCGTTCCTGGTAAGATACACTCGAATTTAAATAATGTTTCCGCAATGTATGTATTACAAAATTTATTGCATTACAAATATTACTTGTAATTTATCATACGATATTATCGCCTCGTCTATCTCTGTGACTCACTTGGCAATAGATAAAGAAGTATGATTAATAGTGGCCTAAATTAAATCTGTAGGCCTACTCTTGAACCATTTCCAATCGATCGACATTGAGATTGTGTTTTTTTGTACGCTTGATTCTCCACATTGGCACAAAATTTGAACCGTATTGTGGTGATTTTTAGTGAACCAAACTCAGTGCTATCTAATTTTGTCAAAATACATATCCACATTGTCGCTAGTGGTGCTAAATAAGCGTACAAAAAATCACGATCTCAATGCCGATCGATTGGATTTGCTTCAAGAGTAAGCCTACGTCTTTTTTTGTATAATTTAATATTATTTTTATACCAACGACAGTTCGTAGTTCATTCGTTTGACAGATAGTGCTAGTTATTAATAACTTATTTATTTTGGTATTTTATTTCGATCTTTATATGCGAATTTAAAATGTAAAGAAGCGAACTTATATCATCATCATCATTTCAGCCAAGAGACGCCCACTGTTGGACCTAAGCCTCCCCCAGTGATCTTAAAACCGATCGGTCCTGCGCCTCCCGCATCCAGCGGCTTCCCGCGTCCTTTACCAGATCGTCAGTCCACCTTGTGGGGGGCCTACCAATACTGCGTCTCCCGGTACACGGCCGCCACTCGAGAACCTTTCTGCCCCAATGGCCGTCAGACTGCGAGCTATAATGTGTCCTGCCCCCTGCCACTTAAGGTTTGCAATACTTTGGGCTATGTCGGTGACTCTAGTTCTTCTACGTATCTCATCATTTCTGATGCGAAAAGAAGATGCGTAAAGAAACCCCGAGCATAGCCCTCTCCATTGCCCTTTGAGTGACATTGAGCCTTCTGATGAGACCTATTGTAAAAGGCCACGTCTCAGTTACGTACGACGTCACTGGCGACACGCCGAATTGAAGACTTTCGTTTTAAGCCACTGCGATTGGCCGAGACGAGACGGGACATATCAAATGTCGTGTGATAGTCTTTAATTGGATAGCCAATAAAGATTATTAAACACAATAATCGGCCAAAATCAAATCCTATTGGAATCATAGTATTATCTTGAACAAGCTATTTGATGGCTTAAGATAAGCAATAATTCAATCAAAATATATTTAATTTAATAACTACTTATCTTAAGTGTTTTTTGTTATCTTTTATATGTATCTACATATTTTTTGTATCCATGTAGGACATTATATTATCATGTCAAACCAATTATTGCGTAATAATGATTTATTATTGTTTTTTGTTGACGATACACCCTGTTCATTCTGCATATCAATGACATGTTGTCCATTGAGAACATAGATTGCTATGCAGATGATAGTACGGGTGATGTGCGGTATACCGACCACCAGAATGTCCCTCGGATTTCGTTGCAAGAAAGGCGGTCACAACTTGTGTCTGAAGTCGCGGACTCTCTAGGGCGAGTCTCCGAATGGGGTGCAAAGAACTTAGTTAAGTTCAACCCCACGAAGACACAAGTTTGCGCATTCACTGCGAAGAAGGACCCATTTATCGTAGTGCCTCAGTTCCAGGGAGTTACTCTTCGTATGTCCGGTGGTATTGGGATCCTCGGTGTGGAAATTTCGGCCAAAGTGCAGTTTGGGAGTCATTTGGAGGACAAAGCCAAATTGGCGAGCAAAAAACTGGGCGTCCTGAACAGAGCCAAGCAGTACTTCACTCCTAGCCAGCGGCTGATGCTTTATAAAGCACAAATACGGCCGCATATGGAGTACTGCTCGCACCTCTGGGCAGGAGCTCCGAAATATCAACTCGACCCTCTTGACTCCCTGCAAAGGCGTGCATTCCGCATCGTCGGTGATCCCAATATCACGGCCTCAATGGAGACGCTGGAGCAAAGGAGAGACTTTGGTTCTCTTTGCGTGCTCTATCGGCTCTTTAACGGAGAGTGCTCCGAGGAACTGTTTGCAATGGTGCCCTCGTCACCTTTTTATCATCGCACCACCCGCCACCGCAATAGAGTTCATCCGTACCACCTGGAACCGATCTCGTCTAGCACAGTCCGGTTTCAGCGTTCATTTCTTCCACGTACGTGCAGACTCTGGAACGAGCTCCCAGCTGCGGTGTTTCCTGAGCGCTACGATATGTCCAACTTCAAACGAGGTTTAAAAAGAGCACTTCTCTCCAGGTAGGCAGCAACTGAGCTTTGCCCCTGGCATTGCAGATGTCCATGAGCGGTGGTTACCACTTACCATCAGGTGGGCCACTTGCTCGTATGCCACCTTTAGCAATAAAAAAAAAAACTTGGGAATTCATCTCATCTGGTACGGTATGGTAAGTGGCGACAAGGCCAAAGATAGAAAGAAACATTACATAGATTCTTCGATAGCAGAGGAACTGGCGATCTTGCTTCTAACTGCGGGAACCCAACAATGCTATCATACAATGTGTAACGGAATACTGAAATAATATTTAAGGGCATACAGTATCCATCAGAAGTGGTGATTTTCTAGGGAAAATATTTAATTAGGTCTAATCAAACTACTTTTTCATACAAACTAAAAAAAAATATTTTTTGACTATAAAATAATATTTCAGCGTTCAGTTGCACTCATGTCGCCCTAAATGCAATTATACTTAATTGCATTTAGGGCGACATAAGATGGCGGTAGGTGCATTCAGCACTACCACCAAAAATTTCTATAAAAAGGAAATATCACTTACTGACTTACTAGGCTGTTTGAGGCATAAACTTACTTGAATGAGTCCAACTGTGAAATTTAACTGTTTTTGTTTAAGGTGACATTTCTCACTTTCTTCACTTATGTGATATCCGACCCAGAAAATAACATCCTGACAGCCACGAATATATTTGTGTCGATGTCCCTGTTTTACACAATGCATTTGCCGTTAGGTTTGCTCCCTATCATCGTGGTCTCCGCGATAGAGGTAGCCCTGAACTGTGTTACATACCTCTGGCACTCGAGAGGCTATGGTTCTTCCGTTACACTAACTAACAAGCATTATCATTAGGTCATTGGAAACGACAGTGAAGCCGTTTGAGTGTTGGTCGTATAGCTCAGATATCCGGTGACCGATCGATTTTGTTTTGACTGATTATTGGTTTTGTCTTAAAGCACATCCTCACTTTATTAACTTTTTGTATATTAACTTATATTGATTTGTAGGTAGGTATAGTAAAAATTTTACATTTGTCTATATTTGCTTTATTATGAGAATTAAATGTAACATTCCTGCCTGATTTCCTATTGTTTGAAATGAAGAATAAATTAAGTTTATTAATTTTAATATTATTGTTGTTGTTAATGTTAATGTCTTAATGTTGTAATTGACAGTAAATAACTTACTACTGATTTACTTAATAAGATACGACGAAAACTCAACCGCCGCTCCTGCATGCCCAGTTTATCATGTCTAAAATATTGGAATCATCTCTTAGGTATCCCTGATGTCGTTCGGGTGTTTTGTGTTGGTAAATGATTCAAAAGCGCTGGATGCTAAGACTGCTTTCGTAGCGTTGTCACTATTCAACATACTCCGTTTCCCATTATCCATGCTGCCTAACGTTATCTCGAATATAGTACAAGTAAGTTGATATTTACATTTTTTTTGTGTGTGTGCCGTGCTACAGCTGCCCTGTAATATGTAAATACTAGATCAGCTTTAGAAGCAAGTGTTGTAATGTTATTAGATTGAAAATCTTTCATTGGTTACAACGGATACGCAAAATCGGCAAAGTTGATTTTTTAAAGTTATTTTAAGGCAAAGAGGATGTAAAAAATCCTCAATAAAAAGTCTTAAGTTTTAGTTTGATTAGGTACGCTTATCTCATTTGTCGGCACACGAAATTTCAAACTTACTGTGACGCGTTAAATTTCTCCGTCTTGCTGAAACTTATACTAAGCCGGTACAATTTATCCAGGTGGCAAACAAGTATACGATCGGCAAGGTATGAGGCGATTTCCAATAGACGAATTCGATTACAGTCTGATTTTAAATTCGACGGAATTCTGACAGATGTAATCCATAGACAAAACAGTATATACATAACCCTTTCTGCTTAGAATTTTTAAATATTTAATAACAAAAAATATGAAACAGAATTAGATCAAGTAATGACATTGTAAATAGTGTTTGTTTTGTGCACTCAATGCACACTAGCTAGAATGCAAATTTTTAAGTGCTAAATGGAAAACCACAGTAAAACAACATATTTCTCAAATAAAAATATTTATTAATCATCATTACTTATATCATCATTGTCGTCATCATCATCAACTTTGATTATAAAAGAATCACACACACTATCCAGCAGATCATTAAGAGAGCACATTTTATCCTCTTCTTTAATAATATGGTTTATGCATTCTTGTCATTTTTCAGCTGTGATATTATATGTCATCTAATATTAATTGTTTCACTTCGCGCAATTCGGACCGGACTCGGTGTATGACGCGGCGTAAATAGTTTTTTAATTTTAGATATGACATCTTGTTATATTTGCTCTTAGAAGAAGCAAAAATTTTACAAACCAAGAGGTTTTTCTAAAAAAGGTTGGCAACCTATGGATTATTGAACTGGGATCCCAGTAATAGAAAAATAATTTCCTTGACAATTATTGTAACTTCAATAATATTATATTAAACAATGTAATTACCATTTTAAAATTATCTGTAATATTTTATGTCTTAGTTTTTCTAATTGAAACCTTAAATTGCATAAAGGTTTATATTTTATTTTGCTAAAATGCTCTCCCTTTTTAGGAAGAGTTCTTTAATGTTGGCAACACTTCTGAAATGTCAGAATTCCGTCGAATTAAAAATCAGACTGTAGTAGGCTTTTTTTTGAAAGCAATATTCCGATCGTTCGACATTGATATTGCGACTTTCCGTACAGTCCGACATGAAAAAAGTAGAAATTTGATGGTGCCAATACTATGTTATATACTGTGCTGTAGTGTTTATTTTTAATTTACAAATATTTATGAGATGAGATGAGACGGCCACAGATTATCAGTTAATAGTTTAAATACTAGCATAAGTGGTGCTACGAATGAAAATGTTAGTTCCGAATAAATTCGTTTTAAGCTTTATTAATGCCGCATTGTTTTCTTGAGTTGCAACACTATCGCTAAATTGGATGCTTATTCCGTATTGCGTGGATCTTATGTGAACTAAATAACACTGAGGTTGGTTCACTCATGCCCTACGGTCCGAAACAGAT
The DNA here is from genome assembly GCA_963935595.1 of Schoenobius gigantellus. Classification (NCBI taxonomy): domain Eukaryota; kingdom Metazoa; phylum Arthropoda; class Insecta; order Lepidoptera; family Crambidae; genus Schoenobius; species Schoenobius gigantellus. The sequence goes on along the minus strand of OZ012541.1, from coordinate 36,860,681 downwards.
AACAGCTCTCAGTGCTAAAAATCCTAATCGCCCGGTCCAAAAAAAAGAGTGCTAAAAGCGCTACAGTTTTAGCGTGACGACCTGTTTAACGAAATACCATTTCTCATTTTGTTTTCCATTGGGACTGAGAACTTCTGTTTTACGGATATTAAGTTCAACGTTGCTTGCCTGTTGCTCATCTAAAACAATACAGTTTATTTCGAGCCGAGAGCACAAAATTATCAAATGTCACTTCTACAGTTCGCTTACAGAGATTTCCCTTCTGAGCATTAGTGCCTTAAGTCTGATGTGACGTAAGCAAGAACGTCACGCGACTCTATACCGGTTAGTGGTAGTGCACTCACAGCATTTTGGGACGCCTTTGAGCACGCTTATGAATAACGCCTTTTACCGGTTAATTACCGGTTTTATTTACCGGTTAATAACTTTTATCGATATTCGGATAGTAACTTTTATCGCTTTTCGGGCCGAAGCCATGATCTAGCAAAACGAACCTATCCAATTTGGCGCTAGTATTGAATTGGTTAAGGTCATTTGCACGTTGTCGACCCTCACTCAACTCAATTTGCCGGCATTACTTTTGTTAATACAAATATAAATTTTAATGATATACGAAAATTTACAGTTATTTAATTGTTGCTATCATTATGTATTAACGTCCTAATATCCCTATGTATGTCTTAGTATCAGTAAATTAGCGCATCCAACGTGACCGATGGAATTAAGTAGTTATTTCATTATTTTCATTCTTATCTGTTAACTTTTCTGTACTCGTGTGATTAATATGCTCTTAAATTAACGCTTAAGAGAGGATTTTTTTAACATTGCTTTTTTGTTGGTGACGGCGATAAAATAACTGCTTCATGTTATAATCAATTATTATATTATAAAATTATAATCTTCAAATTATTACTGTGATAATAATGATTTTTAAATTGTCTAAGTTGCATGATATTATTTTCTCATTGTCAAACAAAATGTGTTATAATATGAGTTTGGGAATTTTTTTAGACATCCGTTGGTATAAAAAGATTGAACAAATTCATGAACTGTGATGAACTAGACGAAAATGCTGTAGAACATGATCCAAAAGAACGTAAGTAACTTATTTGATTTTGGACGTAAAATTTATTTTGATGGTGGTTAAGCCGAATGTCATTATAGCACAGACCGTGACCGTGAGCGGCATAAGAGGCAAATTACATGTTTCTTCTCGCTCTCTCATATAACAATGAAGCGAGACGAGATGAGGGTTAGTCGCTTTCTCTTCCATAATCCACGCGCCGTGCTAGGCCTGCAGGTAGACTCATAAATCTTGCCGCTACCGCAGAACAAACTGTGTATATTAATCATATTAATGTCAGTGGTAATTTATTATTACACAAGGGCTGTTGTTAGTGATAAATTGACACTAAACATAAACTGGAATGTTTCGGTTTTGTGCAATCGAAATGTCTGTTATTGCAATCTCTGTTATTGTCAAATTATTTTAAATCTTTTAAAATAATAGAAAATTGATAAAAAGATATATTACATATACATTACATAAACATATAGAGAAATGATAGGATACAGCTAATCATATACATACTTACACTAAATATTATTCGTAAAAATTGTAGTTTACTTTAAAAAAAAACTCATTTTATTAATCACCATATTATGTCCTAGTAATATTTCGTACCATTCTTTTAATTTAACAATTTTCTGAAAAGAAAAATGATCTAAGATAAGAAAAATTACCTACATTACCATAGGTCTTGAGTAGTCTTGTTAATAATTACATTATATTGGATTGAACTACGAGTATTACACATTTCAATAATATCTACAAAAATGGAATCGGGTGGTCAGGTGGACTCCATTTTCACGGATTACAGCAAAGCGTTCGACCGTATCGATCACAAAATTCTTTTTCAAAAACTGATGCGGGCCGGCATTCATGGTAGCCTGTTCAGATGGTTTTGTTCATACGTTGAAAATAGGTCTCAGGCAGTTGCAATAAATGGCTGTATTTCAGCATGGAAATCTACCCCTTCCGGCGTCCCGCAAGGGTCATTACTTGGCCCTTTGCTTTTTAACATTTTTATTCATGACATTAGTGATTGTTTCCATCATTCGCAATTTTTAATGTACGCCGATGACATGAAAATCTTCAAGCAAATAAGAAATCAGTCTGACTGCTTCTTATTACAACAAGATCTAGCCCGTTTTTAATGTTATTGTCATCGGAATAGATTGGACTTAAATGTTCTCAAATGTTACTCCATGTCCTTTTCACGCAAGCCTAAAACAGTCGACTTCAACTATGTGCTGAAAACGGTTACACTCAAAAGAGTGAACGAGATTCGGGACCTTGGCGTGGTGCATGACTCTAAACTAACTTATGAAAAACATATAGACCATATCGCCATAAAAGCTAACAAGATGCTGGGTTTTATAAAGAGGTCATGCAGTCAATTCTCTAGTCTTAAAGTAATAAAAATTCTTTACTGCTCATACGTTCGCAGCATCCTTGAATACTGTTCACAGATTTGGAACCCACAGTATAAAATCTACATAAATAGGCTGGAAAGTATACAGCATAAATTTACTAAATATTTACAATTTGAATGTAAGTGTGTTAATGAAAGCTATGAGGCCAGATGTAAAAGGCAGCACCTATTACCACTCTGTGTACGCAGAAGAACTGCTGATGTCAAGTTCTTGGTTAAAATAGCACAGTCAAGAATAGACTCCCCTTATCTTCTTGATAAGATACACCTAAGAGTGCCTGGTAGATCTGTCAGGATTCAATACCCACTTTTTATTCCGCAAAGTAATACTAATTACCGGAAAAATTCATTTTTCATTAGATCTGCCAAATTCATCAATGAACTCGGTGATATTCCCAACTTAGATCTGTTCAGTACAAGTCCATCAAGATATGCTACTGTTATCTCACAACAATGGTTCGATTCGGTTCTCTGATTGTCTGATTGTGTGTACCTAAAGCATTGTTTTGTTTTGATCCCCTTATTGTGTCATTTTTTGTTTCCTAGAATATTAATTATAGCAATCAAGCACTATAGTAACATAAATGCGAAAACTTGTCAATAGTTCATAGTTATTTAAGTAGATAATAATTAGTTTTAAGATACTGTTTGTTTTCCAAATAAAATAAAATAAAAAAATAAAATAAGTAATACAATTGAACAACTTGTTACTTGGAGAAATTGCATTTTTGTATTTCGAAAGAATGACACTGATATTGAGATCAAAATATCCCACAATATTTTGTTTTAAAATAGTGATCTCACCTACAACTAGATAATCGTTTTAAGTTTATGTAACATGCAGACTAAAAAAATTAAAAAGTATATTTTTGTTTCAAGCTGTGAAATGCAGATTAAAATAAAATTCGATATAATTTTTTGGAGTTTTTGACTAAAAGCTGAGAATATAGCAATAATAAATAATGGTAAGCTTTAATTTAACCATTTTTTAATATCGTCTATAATAGTGGACAATACCCTGTTGTTCGATGACGTGATAATTGTGCGTTATGATTGGCCAAACCCAACGTTTAACTTTTTGTTTGACTTTGGTTCCTGTTCAACGTATCAAATACGTTTGCAGCAAATCCGCTGGTTATCGAGAACGGTATCTTCTCCTGGGGCGAGAAGGACTCTGAGCCGGTCCTGAAGAATATCAACTTACAAGTGCCTCGGGGTTCCTTGGTGGCGGTAGTTGGCGCAGTGGGCTCGGGGAAGAGCTCCCTGCTCTCGGCCTTGCTTGGCGAGATGAACAAGGTGTCCGGACGCATCAACATCACGGGTGAGTATATTTTATTTTTACTACGAGCACGGGTTTGTAGTTAGCAATTGTCACAATGTCCTATTATTATTATAGGTGCATAAAAATATAAAACTTGTTAAATGTGTAAATTAGATTGCTGGAGACTCAGAAGCATATTGTTATTTGTAAAACACCACAGAGGTGCATAGGGCCCCCACAAGGTTCAGTCACGCCTCTACGCCCGCCATCCAGAAGAATATAAGCTTTTTATTCCGCAATTTTCGCGGTTCACGGGATCACATACTTGTCATTGAAATAATTAATACTCGTGATTTTCTTTCAATTACAACTGTACTACACAAATACATTCAATACAAAGTGGCCCTCTTGTGTAAATTGTTGCGTGTTTTCAGCTCCAAGCATTGATATACTACCAAACGTAGATAGAGCGCTTCATACAAAAACGCGCTTGAAATCTGTCACCTAATCGACTATACATTTGTACTCGCTGATATATACTTGAATATACACGCCCGAATGAAAATTACCATATAGAAAGTACCGTATATTCAACCTTATTCTGCATTATTACGGCAACTATTTTAAGTAGTAACAGTATAGTAACCGTGGGAAGTTACATCATTTCATACCTAGCCACAGAGCAAACGACATTTTAGTAATTGCTACAAGAAAATATCAACTTTATACTCTCAAACATAATGCTTGAAATTGCTTATCGCGTTGTCGCTCCAACGCATGAATGAGATAGCACATCGTAATACGATGCCCGTGCGAGCGAGACGATTGTGATGTACTGACACTGACACGAAGCGACATGTTTATGATTAAAATAATTGTTTTTTAATGGTTTTTACGTATAAATCGAATATTTAAATACATGATAAGATGTGTAATGAGTTTACTCACGCAAAATATGAAATTCCGTCTTTTTTCTGCCGTTTCTGGCTATTGTTACCACAACTTTCGAATGCGCACTTCGGCATGTTTACGTGCCGACAGCTAATCACTCACTATGGAAAGGAACTGCACGAGTCGCGATTGAGCAGTTCTTTACCGGCCTACTTTTCGATCGTTCATGCGTTATCTACGTTTGGTAGTAAATCAATGGCTCCAAGAGACATTATTTCGTACTGATGATTTGAAAAAAGCTGTTAATTATTCTGATATGTTTGTTTGACAGGTGAAGTCGCGTACGTCCCGCAGCAAGCGTGGATTCAAAACGCAACGCTGCAAGACAACATTCTGTTCGGCAAGCCCTTGGACAAGCACCGATACAATACTGTCATCACGGTCTGCGCACTCAAGCCAGATTTTGAGGTCTTACCTGGTGGGGATCAGACTGAAATCGGAGAGAAAGGTGGGTAACACAAAACATTTAGTTCTAAACTGGTAAATCAATATCGACCCGCCAAATTTCTTACAACTTTCGCCAACTGAATTACTTAGTGTAGTATAATATAAATAATAAATTTTCCATGGTATAGTAATAAAATAGACATAAAGAGGTAAGGCAGCGTCGGTTGTAATGTAAGTTGGCAATGCTTGATTGACTTTTGAGGTGCGAATTTGTTACTCGTCGATTGATTGACTGTGCTCTGCCAAGAATTTAGTTCGTTAGCTTTAGGTATTAGTAGATTTACACGATAAATGTTGTCAAGTCGAGTTGAATTCGAAATATACATTCGATAACCGGTTTATCAAACAATTGGTTGATTAATCAATAGATTATTATTTACTCACATATCTGCTTGCATGCGTCCATAAGCTGCGGTAACCATTTTATTTTGGGCATGTTTTAGTGTCCGTTCACACAGAACGGCGCGGAGAGGAGAGCAGATTTTCATCGCGACTAACATCAAGTTTTGGATAATTGACATAAGGTTTATTTTTACTCGTACATTTCACTTTTATTATGGATAAAGCTTAAGAGCCACTTTAACGCGCTTAGTGTGAAACAACAAGAATATCCAACCAGCTGTGCCCTTAGGGCTCTTGCGCACTTATACGTATTCGGTTCTTATTCGATTCGTGTTCGGTTTTGATCCGGTTTGGCCGTCCTAGTGATTGTATGGACGCGTGTGCACTGATACGTGTTCGATTTGTGTTCGATTCGTAAATTCTCACTTCGAGTCGCTTTTAGGTGTGCATCAGGATGGCGGGTGTAAGTCAACAAATGGTTATGCGTGTGCTTTATGCATGAGAGCAATGTATCATTATCAATGTACTAAATGTACAGTCGACTTTATTAATATGTATCCATTTCAAAGGCAACAAAGTGTAAGTAGTAAGTGAACCTTAAATGATACATATGTAATGATACATATGGCTTCAGAAGTAAATGGACATTTTAGTACCATGTCACACGAACTATTGCTTTTATTTAGTATGGTTACACCATGAAGCAAATACAAAGAGGAGATGTTATAAGCATCTAGGTCCAGCTCCTATCACCAGAGTCCTGACGTCACGCATTTTTAGTTTTAGCTACTTAACGCCAGAGGCGCTGACATCAGTCGATCTTTTTATCTGTCGGATTAGTACGTCGTCCGCTCTTCTTTTATTTTAGTTTTAAATTACCTAAATACAAAATGAAATGTTGTATTCTATCGTGCAAAAGTTACACAGACGACAGAAACAAAGTGAACGAAAAAAAAATCTCTTTCCATTTGTAAGTACATTAAACAAGCATTATTAATTTATTACTTGACGTATTGCTTCTAGAATGTTCGACCTCGACGCCACATGGACGCTTCTGTTAATGTCCCGATAAAGCACAAAAGGCCCTCTAGTGGCGAGTAAAAATACTAACGAAAACGTAGGATGTATTAAGGGCGAAAACAAAACACGTGAATTAATATAAGCAGTTTTAACGATTTTTATTTTTAGATTATATTGACACAGCACCTAATAAATTATCTTTCTCCTACGAATGTATCTTTTAACATAATTATCTTTCTCCTACGAATGCCTGGGGCAACAAGTACCATTCCCACACTGGTTGGACTGCGCTTCTTCGAGACGCAAACAAGTCGACATCTGCCATGCCCCACTTTTTTAATATAGCCTCCGAGGCCTGGGGCAACAAGTACCATTCCGGCACTGGTTGGACTGCGCTTCTTCAAGACGCAAATAAGTCGACATCTGCCCTACCCCACATTTTGAATATAGCCTCCGAGGCTTGGGGCAACAAGTGCTATTCCAGCACTGGTTAGTTTCTGGACAAGCGGCCGGCAATGCCTGTACCTCCCCGAGAGATACGCCGCTAAGTATGGTGTTAAATTTGTTCGATCATCCCTAACAATTTCATTGCTAATTCAAGCAAGGTAAGCAATAGCTTGGAATGTGTGCTACAAACGTTCTGTTGTACAACTGTACAAGTTTTGGCAGCTGACTGCTTATAACATGTGTACACAGCAAATATCCCTTTTAGGTTTGGGTGACAACACCAACTCCCCTGTACAGTGGGATTATACTGTGATCAACTGACTGATCTTAGCCACCAGCTCAGAACCTGGTACCTACCTCCCTTGGTAAGATTTATTTCATTCTGAGGTGGTGCTGCCTGAAACGTCTGAGAAACATCTATGTATGACGACAATAGGCGCCCTTTCAGAGTTGTTAAGCTTGAAAAATTCAGCAAACTTAATTTGCTTTATATCTGTTGTAAGATAGCTTGTCTTTTGTTGAGAATCTAGGTTATTGCTAGCTTTATTCTTGTGGCTTTGTTTATATAGCAAGGCCATTGTTCTTTCCTGAGTATTTCAGCGGAGACTCAGGTACTCTATGGATTGGTAAGGTTCTAATACTGACTTTTTGTAACTTATATGTCAACCTAGCATCTCCAGTATATTTAATGTCGCAGATATTCTGCTATCCAATCTGATACCGCAACAAAAATCCGGCAGCTGAAGCTGGCCAAATGGAAAGGATGTTCATTCCTGTAAATCTATTTTAACCAACCAGTGATTGTCCTGCAGAAAGTCTACAATATCTCTCTGAGAAATTCGTTGAAAAGGTATTGTTGTAACATTCCTGTTCAATACCCCTAAATCAAAAATTGGCCCTATTCCTCCATCTGGCTTTTTTTAAAATATATATATATATTATATATACAGGGTGTCTCAGAAACAATGGATAAACCTTTAACTGTTGATAGGTTTCGTCGAGACCTCTCTAATCTCAAATTTTGACTTTAGTAAAAATATCTCGGTTTTCAAGATATTTGATAGTTTATGATTTTTTTTAAAAATGCCACTTTTGGTTGGTTTTTAATGTGCCATTTTTACAAATACGGACTTTTCTGATTCAGGTTTTTTTAGCTTCTAACGGAATAGTTCAGCTATCAATAACAGTGGTTAAAATTGAGCTAGCTAATCACGAAGTACTTGGAAAAAACAATGTTCCAAAAAAAATTAAACAAGAAATTATTTTTCTTCGTGTTTGGTCTGCTACCATGTAAAAAAAATGTATGACGCTCATCCTGCCCATTATCTTAAAAAAATGCTTAGTTATTCTAGTTTCAAAAAAGGTATGATAAACTTATGCTTAATGTATCTCTGAACTTTTATTACTGCTTGAATAGCAAATGGTATGAAAATTTTAAAAAGATTGTTTGTCGGATTAATTATTTTTCGGATTAATTTTATTCGGTTAATTTAGTTTTCCAGTATTAAGTTTATGCTTTCTTGACTTTCTGACTGGTTGAATAGCAAATAAAATGAAAATTTGAAAAAAAAAAGGTATTTTTTCCACTAATAAGCACTTAAAGCTTATTTGTAAACATTCGTTTGCGAGTCACAGAGTTGAGAAACGTGTTTTTTTTGTGGCCCCTGCCTGCCACATGTCTCATCCACTATGCGCAATCAAAAAGGAGCCTTATCATTAACAGCACATGAGTCATAAGCATTTGCAACCTTACCTGCTATCGAATTTCCTGGAAGGACTTTTTTTACCTGCGTCTGATCATTGGGTTCTTTGTTACGATTGTTAGTGTCCTTCTGAACTCCGGTTGTGACCCACGCGTGTTTTCTGTATTCGAGAGATTCGATAGAGCTTCGATGATTTTAAACGACATTTTGCTGTGATTTTGGACTTGACTAGCTTTGCGATTCGGATATTGTTTGTGCTGTGAAACCTATTGACAACTGGTGATCATATGGACTTGGCTAGCTTTACGATTTGGATATTGTTTGTGCTGTGAAACCTAACTGACAACCAATACATAACACTGAACATGCCTAGACATCAGTACACGTCGCGCGAATATGCAAACATGCATTTCGTTTATGGCGAATGTCGAGGAAATGCTAACGCTGCTGCTCGTCTGTACGCAGAGAGGTAAGATTATTTATTTTCTCTTTAATTCAATCAATCTTATTTTTTTTTAAATCACACACATTTATTGCAACTTTAGTTAAACGTATCAGGATGGGTCTTACATTATGTTATCCTTCTAAAAATAGTCACACGCCGTGTTTAATTACATTTTAAAATTAAATGAATTAGTAAATTTAATAACGTCATTTTTTGTATTAGGTACCCCAACGCACGTCACCCGGACTATCGAGTTTTTGTTTGGGTACATAATTCGTACTGCGAAGGGAGGCTTCCAGGAAGAGGCATTGGTGGTGCAGGGCCAGGAAGACCAGAAAGAAACGACGATGAAGAAGTAGTAGTCCTCGACGAAATAGAAGAAGATTCAACAAGTTCTGTGCGTGGAATTGCACGTCGAACCGGCATTAATAGAAGCAAAGTGCATCGCATATTGAAAAAATACCTTTTGCACCCTTTCCATATTCAAAGGGTCCAAACTCTACAGCCTGCTGACTATCCGCGCAGGATTGCATTCTGCAGAATCATGTTAAATAAAATAAGGGAGGACCCGCAATTTTTCAATAAAATTTTATGGACGGATGAATCCTCATGCCGGAGAGATGGATATTTCAACATCCACAATCTACATAGCTGGCAAGTTGAAACCCCACATTTGATGAGGGAAGATCGGTCCCAAGTTCAATTTAAAGTTAACTTGTGGACTGGGATTATTGACGGACAGGTGATCGGGCCATATGAACTTCCAGCTACACTGAATAGTGAAATTTACCTTAATTTTTTACAAAATTATTTACCCGGCATGCTAGAAGATGTCAATTTAGAAGTGAGGCGGAGAATGTGGCTTCAAAATGATGGGTGCCCAGCTCACTACGCAATAGTAGTAAGAAATTATTTAAATCAACACTTCCCACAAAGATGGATAGGCCGGCTCGGCCCTATTTTATGGCCGCCCAGATCGCCGGATCTAAATCCCTTGGATTTTTTTTATTGGGGATGTCTGAAAGACCTTGTCTACGCGAGGCCAGTATCCTCAATAACAGAGTTGCGTACTCGCATACAAAATGCAGCTGCACACATAAAAACGTCTGGTTACGCGCGCCGCATCAAACTTTCTTTTATAAAAAGATGTAGGGCGTGTATCAGAGCGCAAGGACGCCAATTCGAACATTTATTGTAAATTTAATAAAAAATTAAAATTTCATGTTGTTTTATTTCAAATTCTTTATTCAAACTAAGAATTAATAACTATTCCGAAAAAAATCTTTTTAAAATTTCATACCATTTGCTATTCAAGCAGTAATAAAATTTAAGAGATACATTAAGCATAGGTTATCATACCTTTTTTGAAACTAGAATAACTAAGCATTTTTTAAGATAATGGGCACGATGAGCGTCATACATTTTTTTTACATGGTAGCTGACCAAACACGAAGAAAAATAATTTCTTGTTTAATTTTTTTTGGAACATTGTTTTTTCCAAGCACTTCGTGATTAGCTAGCTCAATTTTAACCACTGTTATTGATAGCTGAACTATTCCGTTAGAAGCTAAAAAAAACTGAATCAGAAAATGTCCGTATTTGTAAAAATGGCACATTAAAAACCAACCAAAAGTGGCATTTTTAAAAAAAATCATAAACTATGAAATATCTTGAAACCCGAGATATTTTTACTAAAGTCAAAATTTGAGATTAGAGAGGTCTCGACGAAACCTATCAACAGTTAAAGGTTTATCCATTGTTTCTGAGACACCCTGTATAATTTTTTAAAAGATATCCCATTCTTACTTTTGTCAGTACTTCTGAAATGCCCTTCTCCTTTAGACTGTAAATTACCAGATTCATCTGCGAAGAAGTTTTTATACAATATTTGTGAAAACTGAATCTGCTTAGATGACAAGAAGTAGTTTCTGTTTGCCTGGAATTTGGCTGTTGATTATTATTTTCATGTTAAAAGAATTTGCACCTAACTGCTTCCAAGCATTAGCTAAAAATTATTTTTGTCTGATGTTAGATTAGAAATGTCTTGTGCTTGGTTGCTAAATGGGCTAAAATTACTGGTTCTCAGGAGAATATCTACCCTCCTTGACAACTCTTTATCTTTCTTTGTTCAGTCGTATTTTCTGAAGCATGAGCATGACATAGCTGAAAGCTCTTGGAACCTGCCTGAGTCTTGTTTCTCAATTATGTGGGAGTGTATAACCACATGTGGAAACCATCTAATGATTGGATAATAGGCTGTAAAGCCGCCCAACTAAACAAGTGTTCATGCCTTAATGAAATAGAATAGAAAACATTTATGTTGAATAAACATGTTTCGAGGGATGACTTTAAATTCATCTCTCTTTTAAAATTCTTTCTCTTCTTATTTCAATACATTCACTACAACTCCCACCTATTATCTGAAACTTTATGCAAAGGAGAGCCTGGACCAAGCAAGGTCCATTTGATCAAATAAGGATTTAACTCACACGGATTAACTGCTGCCCAGTTTACTAGAACTTGTAAAAACTGTCTTAGTGATTTACATTGCTCTAAATCAGCATTTGTTAGGCCGGTTTACATATTTTCTGCAGAAGCTAAATAGTCCCTAATTTATTAAAATAACATCTCATTAACTTTAAACAGTAGACACCTGAGGTGTTTTCAGAATAACCTCTTAATGAACATTATCAACAAATGCCTTTCAATGACTGTTATTCAAAATGCTGTAACTTATTTACCTTTAAATCTCGCTTCTCTCTGGCAGAACGGATAACCTTTTTATCATCCTACTCATTGTATATCTCGCCTGTTTTTTTTTATGGTGTACCGTGATCTCACTTTGAGTATTAGGTATTAATGAAGAACTGGGCAGTAGGCAAGATATTGATGGTATGTTGGGGATAGAACTAACGTACTGCGGTAATCTTTTTAGATACTTATTTCGAAATGTAAGTAGGTACCTAATTCGATTTACCAAGGCCGAGATTCGTGGATCTTCTTGTCTGTGAGTCCGCTTTCTCCTATTATTTGGAGATAGTGAAACGAAACTCTGTTCGTCTTCCGAAGAGGAATAAATTTTGTCAATACTAGCACTACAAGAAACAAGCACTTCCTCCGAAGCAGCGGCATTCGAGTTCCGAACATTAAGATTCACAATCTCTTTTCACAATTTATTTTGTTAAATAACAACTTACCCCGATACTGCTCATCACTATTTTTACTGTTATAAATAGTAAAATAGAGCAATTGAAAAATTTTGTGCGTAATCGCGGCAAAATCTACAAACGCTATGACAGTGACAGCTGGTATATGTCACTACTGAGCTACATGTAAAAGGGAATAGAGTACATGCAGCCTTGGTGAGTGAAAGAAAAATTCTTGATACATAGGAATAATTCTGGTAAGTTCCTTAATTTAATACTTAAGACGGTAAAATCTATGGATGCTTCTTCAACCAACGCTGTGTGTTTTAGATACACATATAATGTAGCTTTATATTGGTGAAAGAATTTTTGAAATCCGTTCAGTAGTAATTTTTGACCGAAAAATCAAGTTCCTATAATATTTATTTTTAATATTTTTTTTTGTTTCCTGGGTCCCAAGAAAAATAGAAATCAACCAGCGTCGAATCTATTAGCGTAAAATACGTTTTTCCAAACTAATGGCCATTTTCACTAACCTTATCTTAGTTTAGGAAACTTCTAGGAAGAATCCTGTCGCTTTTTGTCCTTAATGAAATGGATTAAGCTGGAATTTTTCTCGTAATTCCTTTCCCATATAACAAACCTTCCTTAGTCCTAGTTCTGCACCCTTTCCCCTATTGAATATGCTGTTTCATTCTTTTGTCCCCAGGTTGTCTGGAAGAGATTGCTTTTTAGCAATAAGACCGCCTATTTGTACTTCTTTGTTTTTTGTAAAATATTTCATACATTTTTGTTCTTTTTTCATAAATTTTTTGTGCCATCAGAATTTAAATATTCGATTTTAAAAGAAACTTCTTTTAATTTCTGGAGGTACTGAGTTACATCAAATAGTTGGTAACTTTAATGTTAGGACATGATCCCGCCATTTTGATAATCAAAGCCGGATTTTGTCTAAGCTAAGCAGGTACCAAAATCAGGTTTTTTATCAAATAGTACCAAATGAGTACTAAATTGCAGTGGGTTTTTAAAAACAGGAAGTGAATCCGTCATTTTGACGTTTATGGCACAACCGTTTAAAACACGAATCGAATACGGATAAGTGCGCAAACGCTAAGACGTAAAGTTCCCGTTCGTTTTTTTCACGTATCGAACGCGAACCGAATACGAACCGAATACGTATAAGTGCGCAAGCGCCCTTACGCGTGCACGGAGCCGACCAAAGTATCAAGCGTATAATCCGTGCCGGTCTGGGTGAAAGGAAGAGCGCTGTCCGATGCTCTCTGAGGCGATCTGTACGAACGGACACTAATTATGCTGGAGTGTCACCCATGTTGGTATGTTTGTTGTACGTAGGCATCAACTTGTCCGGGGGCCAGAAACAGCGTGTGTCGCTGGCGCGCGCAGTGTACTACGACGCAGACAATTACTACCTCGACGATCCCCTAAGTGCCGTTGACTCGCACGTTGGCAAACACATCTTTGAAAAGGTAACTCCCAATCTATAAATATTTTATAATCATGTGATAGGAAGTATAAGAAGGAGGTTTCTAATAACACCCTACAAGACTTTCAGCTCGGTGTAACAATTTACTACTGTAGTAAACTCCGTAGATGCAATGCCACCACTGTTTTAATGCGTTCAGTGGCGCGTATTTCGGCGTAGGCCTTGAATTTAACGCAGATGGAGCCCTACAAATATCAGGGATTGTAATATCGGTCGGATCGTTTGCAGGTGATCGGGCCGAACGGCATGCTGAAGGGCAAGACTCGCGTGTGGGTGACGCACAACGTGTCGTATCTGGCGCAGACCGACCTGGTGCTGGTATTGCGTGACGGCGAGATATCCGAGGCGGGCACTTACCAGCAGCTGCTGGAGAAGAAGGGTGCTTTCGCCGAGTTCCTGCTGCACCACCTCAGCGACGCCGAGAGGACCTCGCCCGAAGGTGAGATCACGCGGTGCTGTCGGTCAATAATGTGGTCTACTACCGGGTTCAGTTTCGCATCATATAACAATAACACTGATGTTACCTTATAATAATATATTTACCAAGGCAAACTTAGCTTTGGTTTTTTGGTTACACGGAAAGTTTTCTCAAAACTCGGTCTGACCACGTGCTATGCCGAGTTTGCATCGATTTTACATGATGACCGACAATTTTTACTAGTTTTTATTTACATTACACATTTTGCTAGCTAAATTATAACTAACTACTTCTTGATATTCATTCAATTAGGTTTAAATTCGGCATATAATAGGTTGGGGAAAAAGTTTCTTCGCATTTTTTAAGAAAATTCAAAACATTTTTTAATATAGTTTATTTACATTTAACTAAAGTATGTAGGTACCATTTTGTTCGATAACTTTTTGCCATCTTGTAGGTAGGGACATGATCCCATTGCTATAGAAATTTTGGGACTTCTGGTCAAAATACCGCGACAAGTGGTTTTGGCAGTCCTCTCGTGATGTTAACCTGACACTGCCTAAAGAATTCTGAAGAGACCGAAACAGGTGGAAATCTGAAGGTGCAAGGTCAGGACTATACGGCGGATGCATTAACACCTCCCAGCCAAACTCTCTTAATTTTTGCTGAGTGGCTAAAGATGTGTGAGGTCTAGCGTTATCATGATGAAAAACCACACCCCTTCTGTTGATTAATTCCGGCCGCTTTCTCTCAACTTCTTGCTTTAATCTCATCAGTTGTTCGCAGTAGAGTTCAGAATCGATGGTCCTGCCTGGTGGTAACAGCTCATAATGAATAATGCCCTTCCAATCCCACCACACACACAGCATCACCTTGTTGCGAGTTAACCCGGGTTTCGCCACAGTCTGTGAAGCCTGACCGGCCTTTGACCACGACCTTTTTCGCACGTTCTTGTCGTACGTGATCCACTTTTCATCACCAGTTATCAGCTTCTTCAAAAATGGTTCGGTTTCATTACGTCGTAATAAAGAATCACAAATGAGTACACGGTTCATTAGGTTTCTTTCAGTGAGCTCGTGAAGTACCCAAATGTCGAGCTTTTTTGTGTACCCAGTTTTTTTCAAATGCGCCAAAACTGTTTTGTGGTCAATTCCCAGTTCTTCAGCTACGTTGTAACTACTGACATGCCGATCTTGCTCCACTTTTTCAAAAATGGCATCCATTTTATCTGTAATAGGGCGACCAGAGCGACGTGCATCTTTGACATCAAAATTTCCGGATTGAAAACGCTTAAACCAAATTTGTGCTACTCTCACAGACACTGCACTAGGTCCATAAACATCGCAAATTTTTTTTGCGGCTTGCGTTGCATTTTTACCTTTTTTGTAGTAAAATTTTAAAATGTATCGAATTTCTTCATTAGATTCACTCATCTTGGCGGTACGAAAAACAAATGAAAATCACACATTTTCCTAATTTGAATTTGGAATTATGTTCTTTAAAATTTAAACTTTCAATGATACCAAAACCAGCCAAATACAAATAGTATAGCCAAAGAGATTTTATTACAAGTTTATACATACTATAATGCGAAAAGACTTTTTCCCCAACCTAATACAATTCTTGATGACTATACAAGATGGCAATATTACATTTCCTTAAACTCATCGTTGTCGATGTTAAATGGCGTAATGAGTAGAAAATTATAAAGTTTTAGTTTATTTACTCTTAAACCATGTTTTTGGATAATAATTTTATTTTAATAGCACTCCTTATAGGTTAAGGAGTCTAATCCAAACGCAGAACTAGGTTGCCAAGATTAAGTATCATTTCAATTATGTAACCTTATTTATTTTTTTAATGAATGTTATAGAAAATTTAAAAAGTACTTTTGAAAAGCAAAACGCAAGCACAAATATAAAACTAAGCAACTTTCTGTGAAATATGTACAGGTAATTTTTGTTGCAGAATTGGATGAGATCAAACAAGAACTTGAAACGAAACTGGGCACAGAGTTCCAAAGTAAGCTGCAAAGAGCAAGATCGTTGTCTGAGAGCAACTCAGAATCGGAGCACGCTACGGGTGAGAATATCTACATAATAAGTCTTGCAAATAGCTGAGACATTTTATTTATCATCAGCATCTGTTAGTGCAGGGCTCTTAAAGTTTTCATTAACATGTTATATCATAAAATTTTAATTTTTTTAAAATAATGTCACACTTAATACTAGCCGCCCTTTCACGTGTTGCATTTTTTTATTAGCTGTAGTAGGTTGGATCAATGTTATTCTTAACTTCCTAATGTATTCAAATTAATATTTACTAATAAAGATACAAACGTTTTTATACTAAGCGATACCTAACATTATAGTTTTAATTATTACACAATACATAAGTTGTAAACATAAACATATCGAAACGCAATACACAACTCAACTTAGATAACCAAGTGTTTTGTCGATAAATGAACTCACAATGCCATCTGTTCAAAACTTTAGAAACGAATAAATTATTACGAACAGTTTAATTCACAATAATAAATATCATCATCAACCGAGATATTAACTATCCTAACATTTTAAGTTGAACCAAATTACATACAGTAAGCCAAATGTCATTAAAATCGGTTAACGGGAGATTCAAGTATTACGTAACCCAATTTTTATAATTTTTGACACCCCCCATGATTTTTGACATCCCCTCGTAACGCACCATACCATTTTGAGTAGCTGATGCAAATCTCTCTTTTTTGAGGACATTATAGTATGTACAGTGTTTGTGTAAAACAAATTACGTACAATCAATCGAAGGGAATCCGTAAAATATAAACAAAGAGTTGCCAAGCAAAATAAATGCATACTAACGTTTTACAAAACCCCTCCACCGGTTGGTGGTAAGTAGTTTCGGAGTTTATCCCGGACAAACATCGTGACGTGAGATTTTTATATATATATAGATTAAATCAATATAACAAATATAAAGCAAAGTTATTATCACTATATAAATTCGATTGTATGATATTGTATCTTTGGTGAATCTTCTTGTTCTTAACTTTGACTTAGGCGACCGTTCTGGCAGCGTGAAGAGACGGACACCGGAGGGTGTCACCGCTAATGAGCTGAAAGAAAAATCCAAACTTATTGAAGCTGAAAAGACTGAAACTGGCAGTGTAAGTTATACATTAACATAATCTATTAGCATCACACATACTTCCAGCTCCAGGCTGGTAAAAACAGTGACAAAAATTGCATAATATAGAAATGTAGAAATTTTCCCATTGTTCTTGCGAGTCTAGGAGTGCGAGTTTGAGTGTGGGCAAAAAATTTTTTGTTCACTTTGATTTGGCAGAACTTCTTAGTTCACCTTAGCTACCATCATCTCATCCCAGTTTGTCGTAATAACAGCAATGTGTACACTGACAGTATTGCTGTTCTGATAATATTGGGCATTATCAGTTGAGTCTTCATGCTTGAGCTTGTCAGATGCTTTGTATGTTCACTTCATCGTCATCATCATTTCAGCCAAGAGAAGCCCACTCATGGACATAGGCCTCCCCCAGTGATCTCCAAACCGATCGGTCCTGCACCTCCCGCATCCAGCGGCTTCCCGCGACCTTCACCAGATCGTCGGTCCACCTTGTGGGGGGCCTACCAACACTGCGTCTCCCGGTACGCGGCCGCCACTCGAGGACCTTTCCGCCCCAACGGCCGTCGGGCCCACGAGCGATGTGTCCTGCCCACTGCCACTTAAGGCTTGCAATTCATTGGGCTATGTCTTTAACTCTAGTTCTATGGATCTCATCATTTCTGATGTGATCACGTAGAAAAACCCCGAGCATAGCCTTTTCCATTGCCATTTGGGTGACATTGAGCCTCTTTATGAGACTCATTGTAAGCGGCCACGTCTCAGTTTCGTTCGTCATCACTGGCAACACGCACGAATTGAAGACTCGTCTTTAGACACTGCGGCAGATGGATGTTCACTTATGGAACACTAATAGATTCCTCGTGTGTGTGTCTGCCCATCTTATAACACATTTTTTCCGATCGAAACTAAATAATCTTTGTATCTTTTTGGATTGATGAGTTTATGCATATCAGATACTGAATGAATAAATATCTAATAATATAAACAAAGAACGATTGCAGGTGAAATGGAGCGTGTACAAACATTACCTGATGAGTGTCGGAGTGCTAGCGTCGGTGGTGACGGTCCTCATGAACCTGATCCTGCAGGTGTTCCAAGTGGGCTCCAACTACTGGTTGGCCGAGTGGTCAAACGACGAGGAAATGGTAATTGATAATAATATTATACTTTTTACACTTCAGGTAATGGGCTTTTCTGGTTCTTACTCAGTAAATAAATTTATTTAAATCAGTTTTGCTAATCCATGCTAATAATAGACGGAAATATACATAATATGAAAAATGTTGTTTATAGATCAATATAAAGGACTGACTTTTTGCTTGCTTGATATTATTCTTAATTTTGATATCTTTTGGAGTTGGTAACATACATTTGAGAATATCAATAACGGTTACAACCTATTTTTGTGCATTTCATTAGGTGTAATTCATATCCGGTATTTTTATCGATGAAAAGCGACATAGAGTTGTAACGTTTCTGTTCATGGAAATTTGTTAGAGGGGCAAGTCTCCATACAAAAGTGGGCATCGCCTTTGTAATTTATACAATATGTTGTCCGTCGGTGACGCTGTGGACTCGGCACTGGCCTTCTAATGTACCAATGTGTTTTTCGTTTTTCAAATTTCATATGTACATTTGCCCAATGCTTCAACGGTGAAGGAAAACATCGTGAGGCAACCTGCATACTCTGCGAAGAAATTCAAAAGGTGTATTGTATGTGAAGTCAAAGGGCCAGTGTGGTTGACTAAGGCCTTAACACCCTAACATAGGGTAGGCTCGAGCCTCTCCGTGGGGATATTGAGATGTGGTGACAGCATAACTTAATATTTTTTCCGTACTTTTAACGAATTGTTCTATGAACTCCGATGAAATATCTACACGTTCAACTTTTAACCGGCGGCGTACACTGGGGCAGATAAGTAGCAAAAAATGTGAAAAATAGAACTCCCTTTTGAACTACCCACTACAGCCTTTTAATAAACCAGGGAACAATGCCTCATTTGATACTATCAATTCGACTGAAAACTTATACTGATTCCTGTTATAATTATCGTTTGATAGTACTTGTGAGAGTGTGACAGAATGTTATTATAATTGCATGTGTTTTGATCGTGATTCTTGGCGTTATTTTAGATAATTAGCATCATTAAGCAATGGAATCTTCAAGTTCAGGTATGTGACGGTATTCTAGGAATATTTAATTCGGTGTTACGGTACAGTAAATGTATCAAACCAATTGTTAACGCCTGCTCATTTACACGTTAACTTTTGCTAGTGCGTCTCATCAGGCACTGAGCTACTGCACTTATAAATTAGTTACCCTCTATAAAATTGTCATTCACTTTCCATCTTTTTACGCTACGACACGTACGCGGTGAATTATTGTAATTATTCAAAATTAAACTAAATTCTAATCAAAAAAAGAGTTTGATTCAAGCTCCACTGTGTCTACTAAAGACATAATTTGGCGACCGTGACAGGACATTAAGAAAAAACTGAAGATTAAGCTGCAATTGTTTTCAATTTATACATTCCGGAGAAAGGTTACAAAGGTCATCACTAAAGGACTTGTTATAATCCTGGGATTCAAAATTCAGGAGTGGAGACGTTTGTGGTGATCAACTTAGTTGCAAATTATTGGAGAAGAAGATATTGAGGCAATATTATTTGGAGTTAACAAGGCCGGGCAGTGACGTAGCAAAAACTTCACCTCGCAGCATTGTCTACCAGATAAGTGCCCTAATTTTCCATCCCACATCTTCCACAATCTACTAAACTATATTTAACACTAATATTGTAGCATTTTAACCTCAAATTCCGTAAAATTTCACTTCACTTGTGCAGTAAATTTTTTTATCTATTACCCGTGCAATCGTAACTTATATCAAAAAATTATATAAATCTGAAGATATTTTCATTTTTTATTTTTAATTAAGTAATCTTTTCGTAAATTCATATATTTAAATTAATATTTGCATCATATAAAGTGTTTCGAATCAGTTTTTAACGATATTTCTTGGCCAAGACATCCTTGGCCGAAAATTTCCAGTGCATTACAAAATTCATCCTTACTCGGTGTTTTGGAGCTGGTGGCTACTACCATCACGTCGATCCTGAGTTGCCGCCGATTGAGGAGCGTGAGCTTAAATAATTTTTTTATAATATTTTTTAACGTTTATACGGCTTGCTTTGAGATTTTATATTTTAGATAATACATTTCATATTGGTATAAGGTAAAAGGTCTTAATAATTTACATCAAAAATGGCAAATAAACAAGAAAATATGGATTTGACTACCAATATGAAAATGCTAATTACTAGGCGTAGTTCTATTAAAGGCCAAATAACCAAATTTAAAAATTATTTGGACAAGGTCACAAAGCAGCCACAACTATCAACTGTTGAATTTGCTGAGTTGACATTAAAACTGAGCAGGTTTGAGAGTTTGTCGTCAAAATTTGATGAGTTGCAGACTCAGATTGAATTATTAAATTCTGATAATTTGGAAAGCGAAATCGACGATCGCGATAGCATTGAGCAAGAATTTATTTTGTGTACTGCAATTGCAACCAGCATAATTGAATCTCAAAATGAAATAAAAACTTTCGAAAAGGATCGAAAACGGCGAGAGTCTTTATTTCAGGAAGCTCAATGCTCTTTCGATCAAGGCGACATAGGTGTAAAATTGCCACAAATTCACATCGCAAAGTTCGATGGGTCATTCTTTCGGTGGCTCGAATTTCGTGACACATTTTCTAATTTAATTCATAACAACGCTCGCATCCCTTCTATACAAAAATTTCATTATTTATTATCTTACCTTGAGGGCGAGGCAGCACGCATCGTTTCGAATATTGAAATTTCTTCTAATAATTATATAAATGCTTGGAAATTACTCTATGACAGATATAATAACAAAAAATTATTAATAAATTATCACCTAAAATCGCTCTTTAATATTCAACAATCGAATAGAGAATCTGAGGCTTCATTGCGATTTTTTGTAGATCATGTGACAAAAAATCTTCGCGTTCTTTCCAACCTTGGTCAACCGACCGACCATTGGGACACTTTAATAATTTTTATGTTAACATCGAAGCTTGATAATATTACTGCCATGAAGTGGGAAGAGTATCGCAACAGCCTCGACGATATACCAACTTTAGAACAGTTTAATAAATTTTTAATCGATCGTGCACATGTTCTCGAATCTATAAATCGTAACAAGTTCGATAGTAATTTTAGTTTTCAACAAAATAAAAAACATATGCCTTATTCTAATAATAAACAAAATGTAACAAAATTACTTACCACAATTACTCATGATAAAGATGCAGTTTTTTTGTGTGTAATTTGCAATAAAAATCATAGAATTTATGATTGCTTAGTTTTTAAATCAAAAGGTCACAAAGATAAATTATCTGACATTGCTAAATACAAATTATGTTCTAATTGCTTAAGACAAGGGCATCCTGTTAGTGAATGCCGTATGGGTCCCTGTAGGGTGTGCAAAAAACGCCATAATACACTCCTACATGACAGTCCTCGTGACACAAATGTCAATACTGTCGAAATTACCGAACCAGAGTCATTAGTCAATTTTTCCAAAGAAATTAATAGCCAAATTATTTTGTCAACTGCCCTAATTAGTGTAGTGAATCCGGTAACTAAAGAGGCGATTCAAGTGCGCGCCTTACTGGATTCAGGCAGTCAGTCTACTTTCATTAGCAAATCTTTACAACAAAAATTATCACTAAATACAATTTCAATTTCACTTAATGTACTGGGAATCAGTAATTGTCATGCAAGCACAGTCAACGAAAGCTGTGTCGTGCAGTTGCGTTCCCGATTCCAAAATAGTAGTTTTAATACAACAGTTTCATGTTTTGTGTTGGATGTACTCACGGGTATACTACCCACCTCACAACTAGACAAAATTCAGTTGAATATACCTAAACATATTCAATTACAATTAGCTGATCCTTATTTTGACCGACCGGCACCAATCGATATGTTAATCGGAGCCGATTGTTTTTGGGACATCATCCGATCCGACGAAAAATCGTTAGGTGTAAACAATCCAGTTTTACATAATTCTCAATTAGGTTGGTTAATCGGGGGTAAAATAAATAAGCAATATTTAAACAAAAAATCAATAAATTTTAATACAAAAAATACGTCAAATAATATTTCAAAAAATTCATTACAAAAAATTCATTCAAATTGCACAATATTATCATGCCAGGATTTAGCTAAAGAATCTCAAATTGAAATATTGCTTCCAAAGTTCTGGGAACTAGAAGAGCTCCCCAAAAAAATAATTTTATCTAAAAGTGATGAAATATGTGAAGACCATTACTCCACAAACACTATACGTTTAACAAGCGGTAGGTTTTGTGTGAGATTGCCTTTACGGGATTCTCCCGATTGTTTAGGCGATTCATATTCACTTGCTAAAAAGAGATTTCTAAACTTAGAAAAAAGGTTTAAAAAAAATCCTAATTTAAAATCGCAATATGTACAGTTTATGACAGAATATAAATCATTAGGCCATTTATCTGAGTCGAGCGTTGATATACCAAATCCTTCTTATTTTTTATGTCATCACGCCGTCTTCAAAGATTCCAGTGAGTCAACCAAGATTCGAGTGGTGTTTGACGGTTCCGCTCCAACGTCTTCAGGTTACTCGCTTAACGACTTGCAGATGGTAGGTCCTAACATACAAAACAGTCTATTTGCTGTTTTAATAAGGGCTAGACAAGGTAAATTTTTACTTACTGGTGACGTAGAAAAAATGTACCGCCAGGTCGATGTTCATCCAGATGATCGAAACTTACAACTCATTTTGTGGCGGGAAAATGAAAATGAGCCTCTCAAAACAATGCGTCTCAACACTGTTACATATGGCACAGCCAGCGCAAGTTATTTAAGCACTCGAAGTTTGTGGCAAATTGGCGAGGAAGCAAATAGCAATTTTATAAAAACAATAATACAAAATGATTTTTTTGTAGACGATCTCATAACCGCCACAAACGACGAATGTGAGTTAATTTATATAAAAAATTCTGTGAGTGCTGAATTGAATAAGGCTTGTTTTAATTTAAGAAAATTCAAAACTAATTCAAAATCACTTTTTAAGGATTGCACTGATACACAAGATAATTTAATTGTTAGCGAGTCCTCGAGCACCCTCGGTCTTGGTTGGAATCCAAACAATGATACTCTTCATTTCCCAATTAATTGTCCTTCTGAAACAAACAATATTACGAAAAGATATATAATGTCTAATTCTTTCAAAATTTTCGACCCCTTAGGTCTTTTAAGTCCATGTATAATGCAACCCAAATTAATGTTACAGAGACTGTGGCAAAACAAAATTGATTGGGATGAAGCTGTTCCCAGTGATATTGCTGAGTCATGGAATACCTTTACTAAAGATATCCCTTATCTGGCTTCTCTTCATATTCCAAGATATGTACTCTGTGACTCACCAGTATCCATCGAACTTCATTCTTTTAGTGATGCTTCCGAAGTCGGCTATGGAGCATGCATTTACCTCAGGTCAGTTGATGGTCACGGTAAAGTGACTGTTAATTTATTGTGTTCTAAATCTAAAGTTGCGCCCCTAAAGTTTACTTCTATACCACGTTTGGAGCTCTGCGCAGCCTTACTCGCTGCTCGTTTAAGTAAGACATTTTTAGAATCCGTTCGTTATACACCTGATCGAATTTTTCACTGGTGTGACTCGACAGTTGTTCTAGGATGGTTGTCAAGTAATTCTACAAAATTAAAAACTTTTGTGGCCAATAGAGTTGGTGAAATATTGGAAACAACCAACACTTCATCGTGGAGATACATACCCACTGCTGAGAATCCCGCAGATCTGATTTCTCGAAGTGTCAAACCAAGTCAGCTAGTCAGTAATAAATTATGGTGGCATGGTCCCCAATTTTTACAAAATGAAGAGCTCACGTGGCCCACCTTAAATAAAAATCCGTCGTTAGATGATTTGTCTGAAATAAAGAAAACAAAAATATTAATTGCAGTAATTAATGAATCTATAATTGACTTTACAAGATTTTCGAAATTAAATAGATTAATAAGAACGTTGTGTTACGTAAAACGCTTTATTTTTAATCTTAAAAATAAAAATAATAAAATAAAGGGAATTTTAACACTTGAAGAACTTAATGAATCTTTTACTTACCTTTGTTCCATTGCCCAACAGCAAACATTTTCAAAAGAATATAGGGATTTATCAAATGATATTACATTGAATTCGAAGAGTAAGATTTTATCTCTTTCTCCATTTATTGATAAAAATAATGTTATTAGAGTTGGTGGTAGAATCGAGGCTTCGCCTTACTCTTACGAAAAGAAGCATCCTATTTTGTTAGACTCGTCCCATCATCTATGCAAATTAATTTTTGAACATGAGCATATACGCAACCTACATGCTGGCCCTCAATTGTTATTAGCCAGTGTTCGCGAAACAGTATGGCCTCTTAATGGTAGACGTCTCGCCAGACGTGTAGTCAAAAACTGTGTGCGCTGCCGTCGTGCTCAAGGTAAAGTACTTAATCCTAAAATGGGTGATTTACCAGCTCAAAGAGTAACCTTAGATTTTCCATTCAGTTCTGTGGGCATAGATTATGCGGGTCCATTTTTTATTTTAAATAGAAAGGGTCGCGGTGCTAAATTAACGAAATGTTACCTATGTATATTCGTTTGCTTGCGTTTTAAGTGCGTTCAACTTGAAGCTGTAAGCGATTTATCTAAAGAAGCCTTTATAATGACCTTACGTAGATTTGTGTCGCGTCGTGGGCTACCGATAGAACTATTTTCAGATAACGGTAGAAATTTTGTTGCCGCTTCGAAAGAATTGAGCGAGTTTTTAAAAAATAATTCTGAGTCACTTTCTGAGTTTGCAGCTCAGAATGCATTTAAATTCATTTTTATACCTTCTTACGCTCCTCATTTCGGCGGCATTTGGGAGGCTGGTGTTAAGTCAGCCAAGTATCATATCAAACGCGTTATGGGTAATTCACACCTGACATTTGAGGAAATTTTAACTTTATTTGCACAAGTGGAATCCGTCCTCAACAGTCGACCCTTGTGTCCTCTATCCTCATCGCCCGACGATTTCCTGTTCCTTACTCCTGGGCACTTTTTGATCGGAAGACCGCTCAATGCATTGCCATCATCCACTTTGGATCACAAGAGTCCAAATAATTTATCTCGCTTCGAACGCCTAGAGCAGATATACCAACACTTCTGGCAAAGATGGCAAAAAGAATACATTGGTGAACTACAACTGCGAACTAAGTGGAAGAAAAACACATCTAGCCTAAGAATTGGAGACTTAGTACTTCTTAAAGAAGAGTCGCTGCCACCCCTGTGTTGGCGGGTTGGTCGAGTAATCAGATTGTTTCCTGGACCAGACAATGTTACGAGAGTTGCTGATGTCAAGACGTCCAAAGGATGTTACCGACGCCCTCTCGTCCGTTTATGTCCCCTACTCCCAGAAGAGAGCCAAGACAAATAACCAGTTGAAGAACTGACGTCTTCAACGGCGGGGAACTTATGTTAACGCCTGCTCATTTACACGTTAACTTTTGCTAGTGCGTCTCATCAGGCACTGAGCTACTGCACTTATAAATTAGTTACCCTCTATAAAATTGTCATTCACTTTCCATCTTTTTACGCTACGACACGTACGCGGTGAATTATTGTAATTATTCAAAATTAAACTAAATTCTAATCAAAAAAAGAGTTTGATTCAAGCTCCACTGTGTCTACTAAAGACACCAATGAATATATTTATTAAACTATGTCTTTCACTAAATTCAAAAACAGCTAAGGTTTTAGTTGTGTCCTTAAGTGAATTCAGCTTTAGTTATTTTTTGTAAGTTACCTACACTATATAAGCATCTTAAAACTAAAAGAATATTTTGCTACTTTATAAATTATTGCGATTTAAGTAGTTTTACTATTTTATTTCCATTATTCAAAATTACCTATTTTGTTTTTGGAACGAGTATATAAATACATTATTTATTTCAAGAAAAAATGAACTCTTTAATATAATGCGATGCTCGAGGGAAGAAAGTTTTGTAAAACAGTTAAATTTTTGAGCTGCGAAAACGTACAAAATGTGACAAAAATTAACGTTAATAATTTAAAATCAGAATGTATCAAAATTTTAATACGAATATAGGCCAAAAACTTGTAGAATCGACGAAAAATGTAGAAAAAGTAACAAGGGGTCGCTTAAGACATCGATTTAGTTTCGTATCTTCAAGGAAGAAAACTTGGAGAAGAAGCGCGGTCGGCAAAATTTCATTCGAATTGTCTTCTGCGGACCTAAAAAGGCCGCATCGACAGAATCATTATATGATTCGTATTATTTGATCAAAATTGAATGCAATTCATGATAAGTAAAATATAGTTGACAGCTTTGTATCATTTTACGAATATTCATACAACGCTGTCAAATAGAATAATTGCTATTAAATAATTGCTAATTAATATGTGTGTGTCTTTTGTGCCGTGAATAAATGTCTTCTTTCTTTCTTCTTCTCTTTCTTTCTTGCTTATTATGAATTACTCTCCATCCATAATACGAATCATATTATAATCACATTGATGCGACCTTTTTAGGTCCGTTGAACGTTCAAAACGAGCCAAAACACAGAGATTGCTCAACTTCTGTATCATTACTAGTTTTCGCTACTTGTGCGAGTCTTTGCGCAGAAGGGCAAGTTCAAATATCAAAAGTTTTAATCCTCAGAATCTTCCAAAAGAAGTATTATATTTATTAAATAAAAGATCCATCTTCTAACATAAGTTGTGAAAAATAAAACACAAATTGATTATGAGAATGATGATGCTGAAGATGATGATGATGCATAAGCATATGTAGCGGAATCACAATCCTTTAATAAGATACATATAATATAATATACATGATAGTCTACGTTTTTATTTTTCATTAATATTTATTAAAAACTAGCTAACCCGGCGTACTTTGTATCGCCATGTTTTTAACTAAATTACTGAAATGTTTGTTTAAATTATTGTAATTTTTATATTACACAAACCTTGTCCTAACAATAACGAATACATAAAACCAAGAATCATCCAATTTGGTGCAGTCGTTCGAAAGTTATGGGCGTACATACATTTCGAAGATCCATTTTTATTTATATAGATAAAACTATAAGTACGTATTATAATTTTCATTTCATTTCATTTATTATTTATTTGCAGAATATGGTGTACACAAGTTGATAAGTATATAGATTTTTCCAGCACATTCTGTCGAATATTTCGACGCGCAAATTTTATATGTATACATTGTTGTTGTTAACATGCACAAAAATTTAGTTATTGAATATAATAAAATGTCAAATAATAAAGAATGTCAAAAATTACATAACAACAATATAATAGACCTAACAATAATAGCACACAATAAAAATAATCCTCATACATAAAAATAACAATAGGTATCAATTTTCCGCTAATTATTGAATGTCACATATCACGTCATAATTTAATCCTAATATTTAATTATTCCAAGAAATTTATATCGTTAAGGTATTCGTTTATACTGTAGTAGCATTTGTCTTTTAATATTTTAGTTAGGTGGTATTTAAATTTGTGTAAGGTAGAATATTTAATAGTTTCTGGTAATTTATTAAACAATATTGGAGCCATATTTATTATACTTTTTTTCATTAGAGCGGTCTTATATTCATTAATAGAAATCTTCATGTTTCTAGGACGAAGGTTCAAGTTGTGTGCGTGTTTCCATATTAAATAAATTAGGGTTTTTTTTCACAAACATGCAACTCTCTAAAATGTATAGGGACGGTAGTGTCAATATTTTTAGGGTTTTAAAAGATGACTTACAGCTCTCCATCGGTCCTAGTCCACAAATAGCTCTAATACAGCGTTTTTGAGCCCTTAACAATATTTCTCGATAGCTTGAGTTACCCCAGAATATAACACCGTATCGTAACGTTGAGGCAACAAATCCATGGTACGCCGTGAGAGCTGTTTTTGTATCTGATATTTTTGTCAGTTTATAGAGAGCATAAGAAAATTTGTACAGCTTTTTGCAGACGTCAATTGAGTGGGACTCCCAAGACATATTATCATCTATCTGTAACCCTAGAAACTTTTGAACATTTGTTTTATTGATTGTGTTATTTTTATAGTTAATGTTTAAGTCAGATGCTGCTATTCTTTGGGTAAATTGCATGTATTTCGTTTTTTCCAAGTTCACTTGTAGGTCGTTAAGTTTGAGCCATTCAATTATGTTACTTACGGCATGGTTAATATTATTTTCATAAATATCAATATCATTACCTTCTATAAAAATTGTGCTATCGTCGGCAAATAGTACCATGGGTTGATGAGTTATTTGTATAATGTCGTTAATATAATGAATATAAAATATTGTATATAGTCAAAACATTATCCTAATTGTGTTAAGCATCTACAAAAGCAATTTCCCAGTATGCGGCGTATTGAATCAAAATAAATTAGACATGCATTTTTACTTCTTATTTCCACAATAGTGCTACTTTATGCTAGGTGTAGGCTGCATAAAACTGAATTTTATGCTCTAGGGCTTTTTTTATACAACTAAGTTGGCAAACAAAGCAAACTGCCCACTTGATGGTAAGTGGTCACAGTCACCTATAATACATGTGGCTCTTGTGAGATTCGCAGCAAAACTGCAACCCCCACAAGAGTCACAGCGTATGTTGCCAACTTGTGACATCAGATGTAAAGTCACGGTATCCGGTAATTTCACTGCCACAACTTACCCTTCAAACCAGAACATAGCAATGCAAGCACTACTGCTTTGCGGCAGTAATAAATAAGACGGAGGTACCAAAGCAGACGACCCTAGTACAGTCTCCCTCCGGCTATAAATGGTAAACATAAAAAAGTTTACAGAAAGAACTTGTTATCTTATAACATTTACTTTAATTTATTTGCTTTCTGTGTTCAAAGTTAGTAAACAAGGGCTGCCCACCTGAAGTTAAGTGGCTACAGTCCCCATATGCACTTCCTGTAAGATTTGCAAATCTACTTCAAACCGGAACACAGCAATGTAAGCACTGTCACGGTAATAGTATATACAGTATGTCAACCCAGCCCCTCTTCGAAATTTTATACCTGCGGCTGTTTGGCATCGCTTGGTGCGTTGGCCCACGGTAGGCCTGCTCGCTTCCATAAATACGTTAATATTATGCTCACTAACACACCGACTGCGACCGACCGTGCGCTCCGTTTGGCTCGTGCGTATGCCCTGCGTGCGAAGAACTGCATGCGTGACTGCCCTTGTAGATGCGATCCAAGTGCGATCCCAGATCGAGGCGCGTAGGCATAGCGCGTGAAGTCGGTCTACTATATACCGGGTATTAGGAACGGTGTCCGTTTTCTTTTAACAGTGAGCTCAGACCAATGTTAATATTTGTTTATCGATGTTTATTTTTCCCGGAAAAGCTTTTAAAGCGAAAAAAAAGGGGTTTTCATTTTTTATTTTTATTCATGCTACGTAATGTATGGCGCGCCGGCATCATTTTTGTTCCGCTCACACCAGTGTGCGTTGACGTTCGATGACCCAAACAGCTGATTCCGCGCGCAGTATGATGGAAAAATTATACGATTTACATAGCAAAGTAAATTTTTTGTGTATTTATTATGGTTTTTTGGCAGAATATGATTTGTAAACGTTAACTTAGTTATATGACACCACAAAATTTTGAAAAAAATAAAAATCGCAAAGAAAATATGAATTTTCCGGGAGAAAATTTCAGTGATTTTCAAATTAGGATCACTTATACCCTGTATACTAGTGTATACTATTACTGTTGTTAGGCGGCAGAAATAGGTAAGATAGAGGTAGCTGCGCAGACGACTCTAGTACCGAGTCTCCCTTTGCTTACTGTTAAATGTAGATCGCTTACACCTCGCCATAAAAATCCTCAAAAATATGTTGCTCCCTGTTCTAGATTGTCGATGGTGTAGTAGACAAGTCGCGCCGTGACCTTTATCTCGGTGTCTATGGCGGCCTCGGAATCGGCCAAGGTAAGTTATATATCACTATTTTTTTATCTTATATAACCAAAGACTTCTATGTATACTTATCGACATGTGCGTTGCGTTGCGGCGCTGAGAAATCATTAATTCACCATTATCATTCAGTTCTTTGCGAGCCAGCGTAAGAAGCAGTAAGATGTTTCAAGGCCAAGTTATGTAATTTGCAATATGGATCACAAATAACAATGTTAGTATTGAATTTGATCGATTTGGGATTTAACTAAAAAAGAAAATATATGTCAATTAAGTAAAAAAGAGAAAACATAAAAATTCCGTGAAAAATAATTATAACAAAACGTTTCCCATACAAATGACAGAATAAATAAATTTTGACAGAACAAAGACTGTCCGGGCAGTTACTTAAGGAATAAACATGGCCGTTATTCGCGTATCTGCACATTTTTCACGTGATATTAATCCATTTTCTTAAAATATTAATTTAAGCCAAAGATAACCCAGCGGCAAGCTTATTTTCTAACTTCAACATGTGCCACGATCGCTTATAATACATGTACAATTTGTCTTTTTAAGACATTAGTCTTCTTCTAACGGTCATGCTAATATCACTAAAAGCGACTCAAGTTTGAAAAGGAACATGACTAATCTTTCATGATCAACGATTGATGGCGCTTTTTTGACGTATAATTCGAATTGTGTAAAGTTTTGAAGAGGATTGAGAAATGTAAAATGAAAATTTGATTTTTTAGACTGTAATAAATAGAATTCCAACGAGCGTGCTAGAAATCTGGTCGACTAAGCTTGTTTAAATGCAGTAAACTATAAAAAAATCTAGATCTAAATCCACAAAATTATTTTACCAAGGGCCTAAGGAATAATTACAACAAAACACGTATTTACTATAGCGCGGAGATATCTCATGAAACGCTAGAATTGGCATCCCACGTTGGGTGCCAATTCTAGCTTTGAGAAGTTATAGGGCGAGTAGAAGCGAGCCGGTGGTCTTCGCGTACGAGAGGATTTTCGGGCTATATTACTCAGGTTTCTTCAATTGTAATTTATACTACGTAGAAATAAAATGTGGTTCCTGAGGCAATTTCTTTTTGATGTTAGCTGTGTTTTTTATTACACACCTCTG
The DNA here is from genome assembly GCA_963935595.1 of Schoenobius gigantellus. Lineage (NCBI taxonomy): Eukaryota > Metazoa > Arthropoda > Insecta > Lepidoptera > Crambidae > Schoenobius > Schoenobius gigantellus. The sequence continues at coordinate 36,829,140 of OZ012541.1, read as the reverse complement.
CTGCGAGATGGAAACTCGAAACAAAACTCTACTCCAACTTGTTTTGCTAGTTTAGTGTAGTAGGTCGATTCCTCCTCGACTGAGGAGAGACTCGTGTCTAACATTGGGACGCGTTTGGATTGGAACGACGATACTTCTACTGGTTTCCCTTCTTCCCTACACGCCATCCGGTACAGGCTGCTCTACCGTCCAACTCACTTGCTATCGTTTCAGTTCTCGTTTATGACGCATCTTGTGATTTCGTACCGCTTTTGACAGCAAACTCGTGAAATTAAAACGATAGCAAGTGCCTCGCTATCGCACATCGCTGAGTTAGGCTGTAGGGTCGCCGCTCGCTTTACGACGACTCAAATTAAACTTTCAGCCACATGTCTATTAGTATGCACAGAAGTCTTTGCGCAACGGTGAATAAGATCTGATTGAATTCACAGGTTCTTAATTTTATACATAATGTGTTGGCAATTAAAATTCTAATTTGTTAACATAACATGTGTTATTTTAACTTACTTAAGAATTAAGAAGCAATATAAAAACATGCTATTCTATTATAAACATAGTATGTTTATACTAAAATCCAACCTTGTTTACTGCATCTTGTTTATTAATTTGACATATAACTTGAGAATGCATGTAGTTTTGCATACATATTCAGTTCATATGGTGGTTGGTGATTGTTGTGCATAAGATATATTGTAGGCTGTTGACAAAATGTATGAAAATATTAATGTGTTATAATGAATTACATTTTTGTAAGCATGCTGTTTAAAAACGCAAAATAATATATTGGTAACAAGTTTTATTTGGTTGTGTAATGAATGACATGTAAGGATTTTAACGGTCACAGTAAGGTGAAATTATTATTTTCTAATTAGGGGATTTATTATAATAACAATAAAATATTATAATACTTTTTAATTTGTATGAAACATAATGAATACATTGTTTATATATTTTGGTTTTATCTAATTTGTGGTTTGATTGAAATGATATCAAAACATCTTTTTCTTTTACTTTCTTCGATTTACTTTCTTTGTTAGCATACACTTGCATGTGTCACATGATAATTTCTATTAAAATTATGCATGAAATTATCTTAATTGTGGTTAACATACCTACCTATTTAATGGAAATGTTATGAAGTTACGTATTTGGGATCTTTTTAGTTCTTTCGGTCTTCTACAAATAAAATACGGGTCACGCGGCAAAACCCATGTTGAAACGTTGGGTTTTCAAATATTTTTCATACTAGTCTATTTGTCGAGAAGAAGTCAAGTATATGTCTCGGTGAGTTCGTTGGGCGTGACGAGTTGATGCGCGGTTCAGGGAGACCTGGTGGGAGTGGTTGCCGTCGGCCACCTGCCGGTCAGTAGGGGACAGGAATATACTGGCTGGGAGGCTGTCCTGCACAACCGGCGAAAACCTCGTTATGTGGTCATCGTGCCGGAGTAGGGATCTACTGCTGACTACGCGACCAAGTGGATACTGGGGTGTGGTCGATGCTCCTCTTGAATCATCGGACCACTGCCTTGTCCGTAGTACTGCCAGTCTTGCGCGACCCCGTCGCGCGTCTGCGGCTGGCAGTCGTGCAGTTTGGCGGTAGATAGCAGCCTGGGATGGACTCCGAGAATTCCTCGGATCCTACCCCTGGAAGCAGCTCTGCTTCACCTTCGAAGATCCCGATACTTGTGCAGTTTGCGTCACTGAAACGGTGGTGATGGGAATGGAAACTTTCATTCCAAACGCCAAAATACCTGTTGGCGATCGCAGTCGTCCCTGGTACAACGATACCTGCAGGAAGACTGCCCACCTCAAACAATCTCGTATCGTACATCGCCTGGGACAACGCCAGGAAAAGTCGGGATTTCGATGTGACGGAGAAGATCTATATCCAACAAGAAGCATATTGCTAAAGCCAAGGCGAAACACGTGGTCAGGGTTGGCGAGCGACTAGGAAGCTATCCCAGTGGGAATCGTGTTTTTTGGTCGCTGGCCAAAACTGCGCAACGCAATTTCTGCCAGCCCATCCTCCCACTACTGCGTGCAGCTGATAGCAGTCTGGCCCACAGAGCAAAAGAGAAGGCCAATCTTTTGGTCCAACTCTTTGCCTCGAACTCGACTATGGACGATGGGGAAGCACACCACCCACCATCCCTCGGTGTGAAAGTACCCTGCCTGAAATCCGTATTAGACAACGGCAGTCAGGCGGGAGCATAAGTTCCTGCACGTCCATAAGCCGAGTGGGCCGGATGGCTTCCCAGCAATGGTGTTCAAGACGTGCGCCCCTGAGCTGACCCCCGTATTAATGCGCCTTTACTGCCTTTCTTAGGCGCTTAACACATTGCCGCCGCATCCCGCTGCGGTGTAAGGAGGGACGAAATCCACATGCGGCTGCGGGGACACGGAACCGTGCCACCGTACGGTTTGCTCCGTATCTCCGTTTGAAGCTGCGATGCACGACTCACCGCATCACCGCATTATCTATGTCGAGATATATTACGCGTATGCACGTCCTTTCTACGCAAAAATCCGTACGATACTGCGACACATTGTGGCATACACCGCGGACCGCACTGCATCACCGTCCGGGAGTGCGGTACTGTCGCGCGCGCCGCACAACCGCACGGACATGCGGTGTGTGTGTTATACCCTGCGGTTTTTGTATACAAATTAAGATTTTTCAGTCAAAATTAAAAACCGCAGCACCGCAAACCAGAGCGGTGTCCGGTGTAATGTGTTAAGCGCCTTATCAAAAGAACAGGGTTCCATCTTCGTGGAAGATTGCTCACGTCCACCCAATTCCCAAAAAGGGTGACCGATCCGACACGTCAAATTACAGGCCAATAGCTTTAACGTCATTGCTCTTCAAGATTATGGAGCGGGTCATTAACACCCGCCTTCTACGGTATCTAGAAGAGCACCAACTGATTAGCGACCGACAATACGGCTTCCGTCACGGCCGTTCAGCCGGCGATCATTTAGTTTACCTGACCCACCGTTGGATTGAAACCTTGGAGGGCCGTTCACCGTTGGACTGGATATCGCTAAGGCGTTTGATATGGTCTCGCACAGAGCTCTTCTCGACAAGCTACCATCTTATGGAATTCCCGAGGGACTCTGCAAATGGATAGCCAGCTTCTTGGTTGGTAGGAGCATTACAGTCGTCGTCGACTGCTGCTGTACCGAAACTATGCCCATAAATGCTAGCGTTCTACACGGTTCAGTGCTCTCCCCAACCCTGTTCATCCTGCATATCAATGATATGTTGTCAATTTAGAACATGCATTATTATGCGGATGACAGTACGGGTGATGTGCAATATAGCGACCACCAGAATGTCCCTCGGATTTCGTTACATGAAAGGCGGTTGCAGCTTGTGTCTGAAATCGAAGACTCTCTAGGGCGAGCCTCCGAATGGGGTGCAAAGAACTTAGTTAAGTTCAACCCCACGAAGACACAAGTGTGCGCGTTCACTGTGAAGAAGGACCCATTTATCGTAGTGCCTCAGTCCAGGGAGTAACTCTTCGTTTGGCCGGTGGTATTGGGATCCTCGGTTTGGAAATTTCTGCTAAAGTGCAGTTTGGGAGTCATTTGGAGGACAAAGTCAAATTAGCGAGTAAAAAGCTGGGCCTCCTGAACAGAGCAAAGCAGTACTTAACTCCTAGCTAGCGGCTAAAACTTTATTAAGCACAAATTCGGTCGCATATGGAGTACTGCTCGCACCTCTGGGCAGGAGCTCCCAAATATAAGCTCTCTTGACACCCTGCAAAGGCGTGCATTCCGCATCGTCCGTGATGCCAATATCACGGCCTCAATAGAGACGCTGGAGCAAAGGCGAGACTTTTAATCTCTCTGTGAACTGGAGGAGGAGGAACTGTTTGCAATGGTGCTTTCGTCACTTTTCTACCATCGCACCCCCGCCACCGCAGCAGAGTTCATCCGTACCACCTGGAACCGATATGCTCTAGCACAGTTCGGTTTCAGCGTTCATTTCTTCAACGTACGTGCAGACTCTGGAACGAACTCCCATTTGCGGTGTTTCTATTCAAACTCAAAATCAATTTCTGTATGTCATACTTCAAACGAGGCTTAAAAAGAGCACTTCTCGCCAGGTAGCCAGAAACTGAGCTATGCCCCTGGCATTGTTGATGTGCATGAGCGGTGGTCACCACTTACCATCAGATGGGCCACTGGCTCGTCTGGCATCGATAGCAATAAAAAAAGTCACAATGACAAACGTGTGCAGGTATTATTAAACGAATGTTAGCATCAGACTAATCGGGAAACTTCATAACATTTCCGTTCAATTTTTACCCACACCACACACATTATATTATAAATATATATATAATTGCATGATATTTTTTTTTCGTATTTGAATAATATAATATTTGTTTCATTTATGAATCTGGAGGAGATCTCGTTTTGTATAAATTTGTTGCCTTTTAGATCTATCCTGCTGTGTCTAGTTTTCACTGGTAGATAAAATGAAAAAGATTACAATTGAAGTGACAATATCACTAACGCCACAAAGTGACGTCTAACAACAAAAGTTTGCCTCATTTTTACTAACCTTGTCAAGATTTCCGTCTCATCGGGTATACTACACAGAGCGAAAGCCAGCGAGACCTAACGGGTGAACTACGACTCCTTAATTGACTAACACTAAAAATCGCCTTTACTAATTTCTGTGCATATTTGAGCCAGGCAAAAGCAATACGATATGCTTGATATAGAAGTGAACGTTTTCTGTCCTCTCATCATTTATTTAAACATATTATGGTATGTTTGCTGAGATTCGTTTGCCTTATATTTAAGTTGGTTGGGAGTGGTTGATGATCTTGATATATGCATATGCATGTAGAGCAGGCTGCTATGTTGCTATTAGCTGTACCATATTGCTTTTAGTAGCATAGCAGGGTAACATTAAAATTATCTTATTCGGTACGTGAATTTACGGGCATGGATAAGCAGACACTATGACCTTCCCTTGTGGAATGCACAGGTCATCTATCCCTTTCGTTGGGTGTTAACTGACCTGACTGACTTTATGACCGTCTGTGTACGCGTCCGTAATATCACGCATCGCGTATTCGTAGTAACACAGACCGAACCTAAAAGATTTCACATATATGTTTGTGTTTATTATTTTACTATAATTTGTGGTAACTAATAACACTCAGACTCGTACTTCGCGCTCTGTCGGTATTGAATGGCGCGCATTATCAATATGTGATAAATCAATTGCAGTTGTGGCGAATGACAAGTGTCGGTAAGTCGTAAAAAAAGGCAAAACAACATATTTTTTTTCAGGTTTGGAGGACAGAATTTATAGAATTTGGATAGGTGTCCTCTTTATCAACACACCAATTGATCGCTAGCAACGAGGTTTTATGTTTTGTGTATACAATGTTCAAATCATTTTTAATATTTTTGAAATCGCTACTTATAAACGCGCGTAAACCATAAAAACTATCAATTTTATAAGTATTTAATTTAACTTAATTGAAAAGTGTTATTTCATAGCTAATTTTGTGCCACGGTCCTTAATTATTACAGGGAATAAGAAAGGTCATGGTTTACTACAGTTGAGTTGGTCGAATAGGCTACCCAAAATGTTATCTTCTTCAAACCGATATTGCCCTTTGCGTGTTGTACCCGTCTGGGAGTTAGAACTCGTAGTAGAGGTTGGTCCGTGGTGCGTTGCACGTTCTTGCACGTTGTGTGTGATGATGCGCCGCCGCTGCCACTGCCGGATTACACGCGACGTATCTCGTCAAAAACGCAAGTAGTCAAATACGCATTCTGTCAGATCACAGTTCAGAAACGAAACTTCGTTGGTTTGATCCATCAAAAATATATAAAATTACGACGAAGCGCGTCGTTATTAACTATCGAGATGACGTCATTACTAAAAGAACATGGCGCCTAGTTTTTTCTTCAATTTATTTACACAAATTTAATATACAAAATTTTAATTTTCTTATCAAATTGAATAAAATTTTTGGAAACACTAATAATATAATAACTTTAGGAACAAATTAAGATTCTTAAAAAAGAGTAAAATGTCATATCCGTTAGATATCTGTAAAAACACCCATCCACCCAATTTAACGTATACAAAATATTTGTCAAATAAAATATTGAATAATTATGAATACTAGTTTTTAAAAAACTGTCACATAATAATGCGCTAAGCATGATAATTTATATACAGAATAACATTTTGTGTCTCTCTTTAGCTTTTAATCCAACATTATGTAATGTACTTCTTTTAAATACCTTTATTTAAATGGTCTATATAAGGCAAGAAGAATGCTACCTTTGAAATGCGTACTATTGCAACCCCCTTTCTTGCGGCGGATGTCATTACATTAGAGCAGACTAAGGGAGTTTATCGCAATCACACCTTTGCGGAGAGATGGCAAACTCGACAAAGAACTACACTGACCAGTCGCGCATTTTGCCAACATGCTTATGTGACTAGCTGCGATTGTGACGAGATGCGTGGTAATCCTCGCTGCGGATCCTCAGTGCTGTCGGTGTCGGTGTCGTCGCTGGCGCTGTACCTGGGCGCGCTGGCAGCGGCTCGTGCGCTGCACGCGGCGCTGCTGGCTGGCGTGCTGCGCGCGCCCACCATCGGCTTCTTCGACTGCACACCCGTCGGCCGCGTGCTCAACCGATTCAGCAAGGACGTGGACGTGCTCGACAACGTGCTGCCGATGACCCTCCGCGGCTGGACCTCCTGCTTCTTCGCGGTACGCGCCTCGACACGCAACCGGACGAGCTTTGTGAATGGCGGCTGTTTGAGTTTGACGTTTACGATCGCTCGACAGTGTAGTGAATATTAACACCATGCCTGTCTTTCGCGAAATGTAAGGTGTATAGCCGTCAACGCTTCGCCAATTATTTTGAGTCACTTAAAATAGGGGGTGAGCCCATTGCCAACACCGGGCACTAAATTCCTGATGAAAAGAAACTTTATAAGCTTGCCTGACCGGTGAATGAACCGAAATAATAATCATCCTCCACACATTGAAATTAATGTGGCAGTTGCAAAAAATTTATATGTATTTTGAGAGTAAATGATTCAATTATGCTAATGCCAATATGTGCTAATATATGTGAATGTGCTTAATAAGTGCTAGTACGCAATGCACAATGTAAATTGAACATACCAGCAAGCAGACGCTCTCTGGTAGCTTAAACATATATCGAAGTACGTTAAGAGAAGCATTTTTTAAGATATCGATTTAAATATGAATTGAGATAAATTAAAAGCGAGACAGCAAAAAATTAAATTTAAATAATTATAACTGTATCGTCTAAGTGCTACAAATTCTAAATTGTTAAAAAATCTGCTTAACGACCGTCACTTCTCACTCCCGACCGTCATTTGTAAAGCTCTAATCTATTGGCGCGAGGGCTGATTTACATAGGGCAATTTAGTGCCGTCACCAGTAGATTTTTGGCATCAGTACTAGACCCGATACTGACATCGTTGACGCCTGTTACTGCCCTAATGTAAATTTGTCTTAATGGAGCATGTACTGTGTTCTGTGCATTTGTAAGACGTCTCCGAGAGCTGTGATAACAATTTCGGTTGGAAATTTCCTACATCTTACTTTTATATAGGAAAATTTTATATTTATTCGCGAATGCATAATGGACTAATTAAACTTAATGGTCACTTTGTAGTTGCTTTATTATTTTATAAAACTGTATCGTTTTTATGCCGCAGGTTCTCGGATGCGGCTTTTGGATATTTTGTAGTAAATAGCGTGTCTTCAAGTTACCCCACTCCACACAACTCCAAGGCTTAGTGAAATGCGTTTGGTCATTGTGGAAATTTACACTTAAACTTAAAATTTGTGAGATATTATATCGACTAATTAACAACGATATGCTATTTGTGATGTTATTGAGTTTGCATGTATAGCAGCAGTATGACTATTTTTGACTGCGATTCATTGGTGGGTCAGGCCCATTGACGTATATGTAACCTAGACAAGCTGCTGCGACGAAAAATTATGCCACAACGCGAGGCGGCACTAGGTGAAGCGGGTACCGACGCTAACGTACACTCGCTCTAAAGACGGGTACTCACTTTGCCCGGTTTCTATATTTTAAAAACGATCCGATTTTGCTGCGGACAGATATATTTTGACATATTTTTAATATAATAAATGCCAAAATTTTACTGTCCGTTGCAAAAACGAATCTTTTTTTGAATATAGAAACCGGGCATTAGAGGCGCAAGCACGTAATGTATCTGGTACTGTATCAAGTGAGTACGTAGACGCGAGCTTCACGCCAGTGTACTCACTTGATACAGTATCAGATACAATACGTGCTACACTTCGAAGTACTCACTTAACATCATCTTCCACAAGAGTAAAAGAGACGGCAATACTAAGTGGCGGTCGAGCGTATTACGCAGTTTCGGAATCATTTTCGTTTTTATCAAGAAACATAATTATAATTACTCACCTTTAATACAAAACCAATATTCACACGTACGGAACGGCAGTTTTTTCGATTGTCTCACTAAAGTTTTAAGTTATATTTTGTGCAAAATTAGCGCTACAATCTTCACGGAACATCGGCTATATCTTACGTTTGCCCGCGAGCGACTGAACCAGGTAGTGTCAATTGGGTTATATTTACGTCAATGGTCAGGTCACGTGAGGCTACACAAACGATGATGTTTATTTATTTTCTTCTATTGATATAGGTAGGTATTTATACATATTTTCGCATCACCTGCTCCAAAATTACATATTCTGTGTCATGTAAACCCAACATGAAGCAAGTCATATAAACCCTCTAAAACTCAGGGATTGAATATTGTCCCAAATTATCTTCTTTACCTAGGGAAATAATATTTATTTGAAACACAAAAAGTACTTCAATTTTAATAGAAACCCCTCCTATACTGTTAAGCGAAAAAAAAGATTCTGAATCGACAACATATGCTCAAAAATTCATGAATACTAAAATATAATAAATTCATCTTGCCATCAATCAATCTCGCCATGTTGTTTACTTTTGTAGGTTTTTAGTTTTCCAAGTTAAAAAAGCAAACGGGTTCAAGCACATACAACCACTTCTGTATAGTTTTTTCATTATGCAGTTTCGTAACTTTTAGGTAATATATAAATGTATGATTTAATATTAAATATGATTTAGAATGCCATATTTCTTTCGTATTTATTTTTATTTTCTCGCAGGTGGTGCGAACACTACAGTATTTTCCTCGGGGATAAAGCAGTCTTAGTCTTGGGTGAGCTTAAATACCTCGCTGCACTCAGGCCTCTATTCCTAAATCCCTCGCTACGTTTAAGATTTACTATTTTAACACCGCTGCGCTCAGGAGTTAACCATGGAGTCCTTCATTACGCTCGCGATTTGAGTCTACAGTTCTACACCCGTGACATAAGACACTGCTTTATCCCTTGGTTAATTATGTGCCATTATGGATCTTTGTAGATCTGTGGACATCATTACCTACAGTCATATCAATCTAGCTGAGAGCATTTTTGGATTTGGGTAACCTGATATGTTGTTTACCGTACATACTATATGGCGTATTCATATTTAAAAATTGTATTTTACGAAATAACGATTATTCTTCTTAGTAGTCTTTTTATAAGCTCTGTGTTGTGTGGATTAGATGTTAGAGCCAAATATGCTTAAACCACTGTATTTATAATACTTAATTTGATAAATGTTTCCTTTCTAAATCTATGAATACATACGTACGACATAGCACTAAGGTATATTTAATGTTTAAGTGTAACTAAAAATTACTGACGTGGGATCAGTTTATACCTGTATCGTAAAAACATAGGTTAACTTCCAAAAAAATATATTTTCTCTTTGTTCTATTTTTTTCCTTTTTTGCTTCATTATGATGCTTATATGCCGAAACTCACAACGATACGCTCTTACAAATATCGCATGTTGCAATAGTAGTAGCGACTTGAGTAGACGCCTTTTGTGTCCCAATCCTGCACAATTAACCCGCGCACCGCCTTAGTGTCGCTAGCCGGCGCACCCGTAGAGCCATAAATAATGTATTCATTATCGAATGCGTAATGTAACTATGGTATCCACTAACCAAGTGATTAAAAACAGATTTGGACGTTGTTGCAGCGATAGCGTCGTTCTTTGCCGACCTAATGCCATATTTGGCGTGCTGGCGGGCGGCGCGCATCCTCCACTCGCTGTTGTTGGACAATGTGCTTAAGGCACCGTTGCAATTCTTCGAAGTGACACCGCTAGGCCGAATACTGTCTAGGTTTTCTAAAGACATTGACGTTTTGGACACGTCGCTCCCTTCTGAGTGCGCTGACACGATATCTTGCGCGTTCGAGGTAATCCTGCACGATATGTCAAGAGGACGTCAATTGCTTTTTGTATTTTATAATTATAAATAATTTTATAACGCGTTTTTGGATGGGAATTTATATCATGATTTGTTTAGTAATAATATGTGAATTGATTTTTTTCTATATTTAGTCAGAATATAGTTTATATAGTTTAATGCTATCAGTCTCAGCTTCGTTATTCGTTGTGTGTTTCATTGTTTTCATATGTGTGTCCTGTCTTATTTATTATGTCAACAATACTTTGCGTTTCTTATTTATTTTATACACATACTACATACATAAGTTGCATTGTTGTTATGATTATAAAATTTTGTTATGATTGTGAGCTTCGGGATATTATAGGTAATGAGGGTCACACTGACGGATAAGCTTAGTTTACTAAGATATCTCAATTTTGAATTTATTTATTATTTTGAATTTCTGTTTAACTTCAGTCAAAACTTTTTTAGAAGCTGTCAAGATGATAAAATTATTACTTGATTGTTAAAAATTAAGTATAACTATTTCAACTGTCAGTGTAATTACTCCACTCGCTTTTTCTCTTTTTATCTCTATTTTTCTCTTCTGTCTTATTCTTTTCTGTCTCTTTTTCCTGTTTTTTCTCATTTTCTTTATTTTTACGCCTTAATATTTTTAACTTTACTGATTTCAGACAGGTTACAGCTTCACTATTTTTTCAACACTTTTATCCATTATTTTAACCATTTATTTTGTTAATATTCGTTTGCACAGCATTTTGCTTTGAAATATTGTCATCTTTACAAACTCCAGTTAAGCATTGAGTTGAACAACGGAAGCCGATCAGTTATTACTATCCACTTATAGTATCGGAATAAACATTCCTCGCCTAATATTATGAATAATTCCGACAGTAACTGTCTCTGTTGCATTTTGGTTTGGTCGGATGTAATCTTGGTAAAAGACACATGTTTGCGTAATCAATAAAGATGTAACATAGCCAGCTCTTCAGATGTCGAGGTGTTCAAGTGAAGCTCGCTTGCACCTTCGGCCTTATCCCTACTTACCATCAGGTGACATGAAGGCTAAGAGCTTTTATTCCTCAATAAAAATGCCTTGCCACCTCGTGTGTTCAATGATTGCCAGGCCTAAAATGTGTCACTGGCATTGTCTATGTTATATTCCATTATTAAAGTACAATTAGATGCTTCTTTTGTAGAGATGGCAATATTTGTAGGAATCTTGATGTGTAGATTATACTCATATTGAATAACCATTTGTTAGTAATTTCTATTTTTACTAACTTTTGTAAACTGATCCCAGGACAAAAATGACGTGTACTAATGATAATACACTATAGGTCATTCAATAACAATGCCACTTAACATGTCTCTCGAAATAGAAGTTGCACTAATACTATTGTACCATACTTGCACTTCTAATGTCGATCTAACGGCGACACGGCGATGTACTTACACCCCGCTCAGAACTGTGGACTCTCCGATACTCTTTGGTACAATGTTATTGGTTCTCGACGTCACTTTATGGCTGTGGCGAAGGGGAAATGAACGAGCTACACCACAGCTAGTGGCGACAGGCATTGTGCTGTGACGAACTCTGGTATTCTGATACTCTCTCGGCGCCGTCGATTCGCAAATCTACCAGTCGGTAGCAGCGGCCAGAGTGTAAAATTATTAAATTCCAAGAACATTACTTTTCGAATGTAACAAGTTTAAGTATGTTGTATTGTGAAAAACCGGGAAGCAATTAGTAAGAAAATTGTTTGACATATTTTCATTTAAACTTATGCATGATGTGTAGAATGGCTTTATTATTGGGTGACCTTAATGTCTACGGTATAATACAATATTTTGTTAAAAATAAATGTGGGATCAAGTAGTAATATTCATCCTACTGCATTAGTGCAGTGTCAAAAATCACAAATCAATTATGTCTCATAATATTTAAAAACTATTTAACTCCACATTCGAAAGGTTACTCTTTAAGTCCATAACCAAAGTTCCTTTGACAAACCATTGATCAAGGGCTTAAAGAATACTCGCGAGTACAATAAAAATATTTTATTAACGTATAATTAACGACCACATTTCCGCGGGTCTAACCACATGCATTCGTGTTTAGGTGTTAGGAACGTTGTTCGTGATAAGTTTTTCGACGCCGATATTCTTGGCGATGGTGCTGCCAATCGGCTTCGTGTACTACGTGATCCAGCGGTTCTATGTGGCCACCTCCCGACAGCTGAAGAGGCTGGAGTCGGTCTCGCGCTCGCCCATCTACTCGCACTTTGGCGAGAGCATCACTGGCGCGTCGACGATACGAGCTTACGGCGTCACGCAAAGGTTAGTTTTATCAAGTGCTATGTACCTATGACGTACGAAATGTCAATGGCATTAGATTTCTTGTTCGATTAGGTTGGTGCTAGGACTTTGAACTTGCCGGACTCGCTACCATCATCTTTCTTGAGTTTGTCGCTATACGCGAAAGTGTTCCGACAGTTCGAGCTAAATTAGCCCACTTCTCTATGGTTGAGGATTCTGGGTGGTGCTCGCTTCTATCTTAAGCTGTATTGTCACTAACCATCAGGTGAGATGAAGGCAAAGAGCTTCTCTGTTATAACGAGTCACTAAAAACTAACTATATATTTACGATTCACCTTAAATATAGGTAGAAATCTTGAATGGAACTTCAATCCCGGCCTATTGAATTTTCGCAGTCTATGAAAGTTTGCGTTCGTGAAGCTATTAGCGCGTTGTAGACCAAATACCTGACCCCCCCTGAGGCCAGCGCAAGAGACTGAGGACGTCCTCTCCGCAGGGCTTTGGCGACTTTAACGCATTATTTTTTCAGTCTGGCTTCATTGCAGTGATAATCGCTGTGACCTCATAAACTGACTTACGACTAAATCAGTAGAATTTTGTCCGACACCGCGTAAATTGTCCGTAGTATAAAGCCATCGTTCCGCCAGGTTTGTCGAGGAGTCTGAGCGAGGGGTGGACCACAACCAATCGTGCTACTACCCGAGCTGTATCGCCAACCGCTGGTTGGCCGTGCGGCTCGAGATGATCGGCAACCTCATCATCTTCTTCGCGGCGATATTCGCCGTACTCAGCAGGGATACCACTAACCCCGGCCTCGTTGGCCTCTCGGTCAGCTACGCGCTGCAGGTAAAACGTGGACTTTGACATACCGATATTTGGCGCTTACTACATTTGATTTCTGGAGAGTAATATGAATTACGGGAAATTCCCGCTAGCAGATATTTTAAACAAAATGTTGAAATGCGAGTGATACTGCACCCACAAATTACCCACCAATTGTGTATATAGTTCTCACTTCAACCCATATACGACCCATATACCCATATCTCGTAGGTCGCACTGGCCACGGGTTTCTTCTTAGGCAACAAAAATTGGCCAACTACACCACGCTGGCCAGTAGGCTTACTCTTGAACTAGTTCCGATCGATCGACATTGAGATTGTGATTTTTCGTACGCTTAAGTACCAACCTCAACGCCAAATTGCTTTCGTATCTTGAGAAAATTGAGTATTTTGAGTTTGGGTCACTCGAAATCCGTACGGGTCCAATTTGGGGCCAATGTGACAACTCATGCGTACGAAATATTACAAGCTCAATGTCGATCGATTGAAATTAGTTCAAGAGTAAGCCTACAGATGGGTTGGGGTAGACCACACACTTTTAATATTATTTACCTGAGGTGTAGACGGGTTTAGAGCTTTTAATAATTTTGTAGAAGTATTACAGTAATCTCCCACAGTCGGCTCTACCGACATCCACAACAAGAAGGAAAGCGGTTACAAATATGTATTCTAACGACTGTTTTCAATATCTTATCTATCTGTGGATTTTTTACTGGAGATAGAATTTTGACGTATATATGTATGGAGCTAATGTCAAATACCTATCACTAGTAAATAAATCTACAGATGATATTGAAATCGACCATAAATCTGACACCGCGCAGACAGATAAATGTACAACGTGTAACATACGTTACAAACGCATAGCATGGGAGGTCTACATCACATTGGGCAACCGAGTAGAGCGTGATCTTTACGTGCGAATTACCTAAAACAGCTGATAGCGATTATTTAAGATAATTATTTACTCATCACTTTTGTTGAGTGCAGAAATGTGCAAAATAGGTTATAAAATGTATTTAAATGCAAAATGCAAATACTTTTTGTATTTTGTTATTTCAAATACAAAATACAAAATAGTTTTTCATTTTATATTTAAAATACTAAATGCAAAATACGTATTTACAAAATGCTTTATTAAAATAAAATACTTTTAGTTTTAAATTATCTTTATTTTGTTGAAAAGTTTATTTATTTTAGCCAGCTAACAGGCTGGTAAATTTACTTTGATAACTTACTTAAATTAAATTTATTTAACAGATTTTAATAAAATAATTTGCTCAAATACACTGTCGCTCATCTTTCTCCTGTGTGGTCTCATAATCATGCCACCATAAGAAAAAAGCCTCTCTACTGGCGCAGAACTAGGCAAGCAGGTATTATATTTCAAGAATAACATCTTTACTGTAGGATATTTATTTAATGATTGCAGGCTGACATCATTATCCTTCAAATATAATTGAAGATTATAACACATTAATTATTAATTCTTCGATGTTTACAAAACTTAGCAAAAAGTATTTTGCATTTTGCAAATACAAAATATGCCCTAAAAGGTATTTCAAATAAAATATAAAATGCTTTTCTAAAAAAAGTATTTAAATACAAAATGGAAATAGGTATTTTGTATTTTGCATTTCAAATACTGTTATTTTTAAAATGTCACATCTCTGGTTGAGTGGTAATTCACATCTCACTATTACGACGTTCACAGATTACACAAACTTTGAATTGGTTGGTGCGCATGACATCTGAAGTGGAAACGAATATAGTAGCAGTGGAAAGAATAAAAGAATACGCTGAGACGGAGCAGGTCAGTACATTGATGTTATGTTTAGGATATTTTTGGATCCAATCGTTACATCTGCTTGATCGTGAATATTAAGTGTATTTAAACATTTTAACCATATTTTTCGCAAACAGACATATAGCCCAATTGATATAAAGTGAGTCACTGTGCAACTCGTCGATGCCTGCAAGGTTATGAGCATAACTAAACTCCTGATTGAACTCTTAACGTTTCGTTTGGATCTTACACGCAATAACGCATCGTGTTTTTAATTTTAAGTACATAATTTATTAGAATCATAATTTCAACGATAAGTGTCTGAATCAAAAAATATAAATAGTTGTAGAAAAATTTCCTGACTTAAACAAAAACGGTTGTTTGTTGTTATCTGTGGTATGGTCATATATTTTTTTAAAGTTTGGAAATTTTTATGAACTATTGTTAGGTGACGCAGCGTTCCGTACGATTTACTGACACAAAACGTTCCACTTTCAGAGCAACTGTGCTAAAAAAAATCGTTGTTACTGTCGTGACAGGAAGCGGCGTGGACGGTGGCGAACGGTCCGGGGTCCACGTGGCCGGAGACTGGGGCGCTGCAGTTGGAGCGCGTGACCCTGGGATACCGCGCCGCCGGAGAGCCCGCGCTGAGGGACCTCACCTGCGCCGTACCGCCTGGCGACAAGTGCGCCATTGTAGGTCGCACTGGCGCCGGCAAGTCGACGCTCACGCTCGGGTTATTCAGGTGAGTTGTCGCCAGAAAACAAGTGCGTCATTGTAGGTCGCACTGGCGCCGGCAAGTCGACGCTCACGCTCGGGTTATTCAGGTGAGTTATCGCCAGGAAACAAGTGCGCCATTGTGGGTCGCACTGGCGCCGGCAAGTCGACGCTTACGCTCGGGTTATTCAGGTGAGTTGTCGCCAGAAAACAAGTGCGTCATTGTAGGTCGCACTGGCGCCGGCAAGTCGACGCTCACGCTCGGGTTATTCAGGTGAGTTATCGCCAGGAAACAAGTGCCCCATTGTGGGTCGCACTGGCGCCGGCAAGTCGACGCTCACGCTCAGGCTATTCAGGTGAGTTGTCGCCAGGAAACAAGTGCGCCATTGTGGGTCGCACTGGCGCCGGCAACTCGACGCTCACGCTCGGGTTATTCAGATGAGTTATCGCCATTGTACGTTGCACTGGAACCGGCAATTTGACGCTCATGCTGGGGCTGTTCATGCAGTAGGGCTAGCGCGAACATTTGCGTCAAAGTATTTGTATCGTCAATGAGGTCATCGTGAAATATTTGGATGTGATAGGATCACATCGAATTTGCCGATTTGCACCTAGCTAAGTGCTAGGGTGCTAAGTGCTAGCTTTTTAGGGTTCCGTACGTCCGAATAAAAAAACGGAACACTTATAGGATCACTTGTGTGTCCGTCTGTCTGTTGGTCACAGTCAATTATCTCCGAATCTACTAGACCGATTAAGTTGAAATTTGGTACACATATCAATTTCTGTGACCCAAACGCAGAGGTGTGACGTGAATAGATGAAATCTGTATATGGGAGGTCATTTTTGGGGGGGAGATGGAAAAAAAATAATTGCATCGTGTGATATATCAAAATCAACAAATGAAAGGTCTTGTTGTGAAGATCTTAAATGTGTTTTTTTTTGTAATTTTAAAATAAATAGTTTCCAAGTTATTCAAGAAAATAGACGAAAATTGACCCCCCCCCCCCCTCTATCTCCGAAACTACTGACCCTAAAATTTTGAAAAAAATACAGAAATTAGTTTTCTACTTATAGATTATAGGAAAACCTATAAGAAGTCCATGTTATTAAAATGACATGGTAAATCACTCAATATAGGTAACATCGTACGGAACCCTCTTCACGCGAGTTCATCTCGCACTTGGCCGGTTTTTATTTATTTTTTACTTATAAGAGTCCACTTGCACCCCACAGGATAGTGGAGGCGATGAGCGGCCGCATTCTAATTGACGGCATCGACATCGCGACCATAGGCCTGCACCAGCTGCGCTCGCGCATCACCATCATCCCGCAGGACCCGGTGCTCTTCGCGGGGACACTGCGCATGAACCTCGACCCGTTCGAGGCGTACACTGACGACCAGATCTGGCAGTCCCTCGAGCACGCCCACCTCAAGAACTTCGTCAAAGGTGCGGCACTAATTTTAAAACACAATTTTTTTTCATCGTATCGTCAGACTTGAAACGCTTCTGTTTGTATTAAAGTTAGTGTTGCCCAAATTCAGTCTTGGTCTTGCAGTCTTGGTCTTGTTCTTGCGTTTTTGCAAGACCAAGACCAAGAACAAGACCGCGTATTTTTAGCAAGACCAAGACCAAGACTGACCGTGCAAGACTTGAGCAAGAACAAGACATAGCCTGCAAGACTCTTGCGTCTTGCAGCTAGGACTTAGCGCTATTTCACTGAGTAGTTAGGTGTAACAGTTCGGTGTATAGGTAGGTACGCTTAGGAATTCTATGAGACGCAAAAAACTGTATCAAAGAATATGAAAAACTGGACCTATGCGCATTACGACTAATACCATAAACATAGCGAATAAAAAAATATCTATTAAAATCAAACTGAGTGCATGCATAGTTATGTTTTAACCATCGGCACTTTGATAATGCGGCATCAAAGGTTTTGTACTTACTTCTCAAAGAAATTTGCCGCTTTTCGGAAGTACATGGTTATGATACACGCGCCGGCGGCTTCTTTTGAAATCTAAAACAATCGTTGCCGCCACGCCGAAATCATAACATTTGACACTATTTGCGTACTATAAATAAAGGAATTATTTTAATTCCAGTCATTTCCAATTGAGCTGTGCTTCGAGTCTAACTTAATAATTGTTTTTACTAATTCTCGTTGTTTTCTAAAAACGTATCACGTGTACAATTTAATATGAGTGACGAAGATTCAAATTATTCTAGTCCGAGTAACGAGAGTTTGAGTCACAGATCTAAAAGACCCAAAAGCAAATTTGAGGAGTTTTTCGAAATAATTCATGCATCCCAAACTGCCTTCTGTAAATTGTGCCAACATAAAAAGATTGAAATAAAAATGAAGAACAGAAACACTTCAGGCTTAAGGAAACATCTAATATCTTTCCACAAAAAGGAATTAGAAATATTTCTTCCTGTTAAACCAAAATTAAGTGGAGATATCACAAGCTTTTTAGTAACCGCTGGAAGAAGTGGACAGGTAAGAATATTTTTTTAACAGTTAAAAGAATTTTAACTCCGCGTAGCTATTCATGCGATACTTTCAAAAACGCCATTAACTTACGTAAGTATTTTTGAGTTAGTGGTGTTTTCATCTAGGGGTGCGACATATTAAGTATGTAATTATCGTCTTAAATATTTTTTATAAACACCCATATTTTCATTTAATCGGCCAGTAACAACTAAGTACTTTATTTTGGTAAATTACAGTACAGTGCAACCTTAATATAACAAATATCAATTTAACGATTTTCTCGATTTAACAACAACAAACCTCCTCCTCTTATACGCTCAAACCTAGTATGTTTTAAATAATAACACAAGATTTATTGTTTTGCTTCAGTCGGAAAACAGCAGTGACAACATCACGACAGCTACAGTTGATTGGGTGGTGAAAAAATATCTTCCCTTCTCATTTTTCGATGACGAAGCTACACAAGTATATTTTCGACGTATTTGCCCTAATATGGTGTTTCCTAAAAGGTCTACACTTAGAAGGAAAGTCAAAGAGCGATTTGAAGAGCTCCAATTGAATCTCAAGGAACGACTTCAACAATTATCATCTAAAATGTCTTTTACCATTGATGGGTGGACGTCAATTGCTGGTAGGAGTTACTACGGGGTTACTATTCATTATATAGACAACGCATGGAAGTATCAATCTGTAGTTCTTGATTTTATACCATCACGCGGTCGACATACTGGGGAAGATATTGCAACGATTTTCCATGAATGTTTATTGGAATATGGCATAATTGATAAATTACAAGGTATCACGGTCGACAACGCAACTGCAAATACCAAATTTATGTATGAACTGGGCAAACAGCTGCCGCCACACTTTGATTCAGACAATCAACATTTCCGGTGCTTTGCTCACATTTTAAACCTTGGTGTACAAGATTTATTAAAGACCTTAGCATTACACTGTGAGTCTGACACTAACGCGCAAGATCAGCAGTACGAAGACTATGCAGACGAAACTGAGGATGAGGAAGATGAAGAATCTGCACCAAATATTGCTGACTCGCGTACATCTGTAACAAAGTTACGCAGTATTTCCAGTAAAATAAAAAGAAGTGAGATAGTGAAGAAGAAGTTTCAGTCTGCTTGTGAAGCAGCTGGCGTGCCATCAAATCTAAATGCCATTCTTGACTGTCCAACGAGATGGAATTCCACACATGATATGATTGGATTTGGTTTAAAAGTGAGAGCGGGCATTGACATATTGTGCAGTTCTGTCACCGAATTAAATGATTTTCAAATCACAGCTAATGAATGGCAGGTACTCGAAAAATTACATAAATTTCTAATAAACTTTAAACTTTTAAGTACAAAACTTGGTGGAGACAAATATGTTACATTACCGCTAGTCATTGTATCATTCAATCTCTTGCTAGATAAAATTGAATCCATGGTAAAACAGTTAGATGAGAAACCTAATCGATCTGAAGTGGATGAAAGGCTCATTCTAGCTTTCCAAGCAGCTCGAGACAAAATGCTTAAACATTACAAGAAGAGCAACTGGATTTATTGTACTTCTTTAACTTTAGACCCAAGGCATAAGGCTCAGACTTTTGACCTGACAATGTGGGGGAAGCAACTTAAAACAGAAAGTCTGCGCAAGTTCAATGAACTTTATGAAGAATATAAAAGTCTACACTCACTGAACAAATCTCTGGAATTACCAGAAAAAGAAAATAAAGTATGTGATGAAGATGAAGACGTAATAGACTTTGATAAACTCTATGAATGTCCCTCGACGTCATCTGGATCTTGTCTTCAAGGCTTAGTGATAGACGAGTTGGAGGAGTACCTGAGAAAACCAAGAACTGCCAGCTCGGAAGACATTTTAGATTGGTGGAGGACGCATGAGACAGAGTATCCAATTTTATCGAAAATGGCCCGTGATTTTCTCTCAATACCTGCAACTTCAGTACCTGCTGAGAGGTTATTTTCAAAAGCATCATTAGTAATTAGAAAACATAGAAATAGGTTAAGTGATGAGTCAGCCAGATGGTTACTTTGTATTAATTCTTGGTCAAAAGAATTGATATAAAGTATCATAACCTAATGATAAAGCTGTTGATTTGTGTTGTATTTTATTTTTTATTCAAATAAATGATAAATCGTAAAACTCTTTTATTAAATTTCTTATAAGTTGAGGGTTCAATCTCTTTGTAGACAGATAAGTATTGTTCTTTAAAATACAGTCAAGTTATTGTAATTAATTTGTTTTTTTACATGTTTTAGCAAATGTAAGCTTATAAATCATAAATGTTTATTAAGAAACAGTTACTTCCATGGAAAACGACATATAGGTCAGTTGATTTTTCGAATTTCTTATCAAATCTTCAGTTATTTATTAATCTGCTTGATCTTTACTATGGCTATGTTAATTCAAGCTCACAATGTTCCAATTCTAATACGTTTTTCTAAGATTTAAAGTAAACTTTAATAAATAGTAATAGACTAATAGGTAATTGCAAGACTTGCAAGACTCTTGCTGCAAGACCAAGACCAAGACCAAGACTGGGAGCGCAAGACCAAGACCAAGACCAAGACCAGGTGTATTGGCGCAAGACCAAGACCAAGACTGGCTAAGTCTCGTCTTGTTCTTGCATTTGGGCAACACTAATTAAAGTGTATGTACCTGAAGTTGGTCGTACATTTTACAAGGATTGTTGGAGATTAGATTACAACACTGCTTGTCTGCCGCCAAGTCTGTTGAATATGTCTTTCAATTATAAATCAAAATCAAAATATTCTTTATTCAGATGTGACTTGATAGAAAGCTCTTTTGAATCGTCAAAAATTTTTATCCTACCATCCATTTAGGACATCTTCGTAACTCATTAAGGTGGATTTGAGTTAATTGAAAATTATAAGAATACTAGCCGTGTCCGCGACTTCGTTCGCGTGGATATCCGAAAATAACAATATCGTGGTGTTATATAGCCGAAAGCCTTCCTCGATAAATGGACTATCCAACACAAAAATAATTTTTCAATTCGAACCAGTAGTTCCTGAGATTACCGCGTTCAAACAAACAAACTCTTCAGCTTTATAATATTAGTATAGATAAGTAATTTTGATTTTGTAATTACAAATCCTGTGTTTTATGTAATAAATGAGGAAATAAATGACTGTATTTTTGAAATTTAGTCAACTAGCCTGTTATGTTTGTTTCAGGGTTGCAGGCCGGCCTCCGCCATGAGATATCGGAAGGCGGTGAGAACCTCTCGGTGGGACAGAGGCAACTGGTCTGCCTCGCGAGGGCTCTGCTTAGGAAAACACCCCTTTTGGTCCTCGATGAGGCCACCGCTGCCGTGGATCTGGAGACAGATGAGCTCATCCAGGTGACGTAGTATCCTAGTAATATTTTAAATAATACGAAAATTTATGAGGGCTGAGTTTGTTACTTCTTGTTTCTTCACGTTAAAACAAATTGAACTTAAAATCAGGGTGCTATGCAATCCAAATGATAACAGGAAAACCAATGTCTTGGCACTTGAAAAGTACGGTTAGCATAGAAATTTGAGTTTGGTATGCAACAAGCATACATGCAGAGCCTGCTTTATGTTAAGTAGTTACTAGAGCTAATAGATGCTTGCAACCATGAACCAAACGTGAGCGTGTTTCTTTTTTTTTATCTTGACGTCAAAATATCTTGAAACGCTTTTTTGTAAATTTTGGTTCAAAGCCGGTGCCAGAACTGTTGGAGTGCTGTGCGGATTAGACGATATAGATAGTTTAAGAGGTTAGCGATATAAAGTCAATTTTCAGCGATGCACAATATGTGTACAGTAACCAGCAGTAAGTAACGCACATTGAGCTTTGGAAGGATATTGCCTTGTTTCGGTTTTGTAGTCTTTCTTATATCTGCCACAAATATTTTTATGTGATGTTTGCTGAAAATATAATATAAGGAGTTGTTAAAATACCTAACTTTAAATTGTATGGTGTCATTTTAAATTAAAAAAGAGGCAATGTTTTGTCAGTCCCTTACGTGAAATTATTTTTAATACTCATGAACAATGTTATAAACAAAGCCAACAAATTTTGGAAAACGTATATTTTATTCAATATCAATTAAGTTATAATTGATTCATTAGCTTTTCATTGATATTTTTTTTATTGCTTACGGTGGCAGACGAGCCAGTGGCTCACCTGATGTTAAGTGGTAACCACCGCCCATAGACATCTGCAATGCCAGGGGCACAGTTCAGTCACTGCCTACCTGGAGAGGAGTGCTCTTCTTAAGCCTCGTTTGAAGGAAGACATATCGTAGCGCTCAGGAAACACAGCAGCTGGGAGTTCATTCCAGAGCCGACACGTACGTGGAAGGAATGAACGCTGAAACCGAACTGTGCTGGACGAGATCGGTTCCAGGTAATATGGATGAACTCTACTGCGATGGCGGGTGATGCGGTGGTAAAAAGGTGAAGAGGGCACCATTGCAAACTGGTACCGGTCTACTAAGCCGAAACTAGTCTATTATCTCTTTCCAAAGCTCGTCATTGTGCATTATTTTCGCCGTGTATTGTATGTAATAATAGCACTAATAGTATACGTCATGAAAATTCTTTGTGCGCTAAAATTGCCTAATGTCGCCAATATGATTCTGAACAGAAAACGATACGTTCCGAGTTCGCTTCGTGCACGGTGTTGACAATAGCGCATCGGCTGAACACTATAATGGATTCTACGCGAGTGATGGTGCTGGACCGCGGTCAGCTAGTGGAGTATGCGCCGCCAGCTCAGCTGCTGCAGGACAAGAATAGTGTGTTCTATGGGATGGCGCGAGATGCCGGTCTAGTGTCTGACAGGTGAGTGACAGTTGAGCGACAGTATCTGACAGGTGAGCGACAGTTGAGCGACAGCTTACTGTGATACGCGACGAGTGCTGGGTATTATGCGGCGGTGCGAGCCGAGTACCGGTTTAGTGTCTGCGAGGTGAGTAACAGTTAAGTGATAACTGATTATGACAGGTGGCGAGTGCTGGGCTGCAGTAGAGAAGAATGCGCAAAGATCGACGTAGATGGCGCTGCAAACGCTTGACCCAAACGTAGTATATACTGGCGTATAGGCCTACTGACCCTACTGACAGTGCGAGCAAGAATGTATATTAGGCTAATTAAATTTTAGAGTTTGAAAGGGACAGTGCAGTTAGCTACTTCGCAACTGATTTTGAATGAGAGATCAGCCACATTGCATATTGGAATTCAGCCACATAGGATTGGAAATGACAAATCAAAATTGGTCACACTTTAATGGGCTGTCAGTACGTCTATACACCAGTTTATTCTCAGTCTTTGGATTCATATTGTAAACTTTTATATTCTAACTCGTACTGGAACTACAACTCAGGTAATCAGAATCCATAAAATATTTGTGACTTAACTTCAAATTGACTAAGCTTTAAAAA
Source organism: Schoenobius gigantellus (assembly GCA_963935595.1). Lineage (NCBI taxonomy): Eukaryota > Metazoa > Arthropoda > Insecta > Lepidoptera > Crambidae > Schoenobius > Schoenobius gigantellus. The sequence continues at coordinate 36,805,163 of OZ012541.1, read as the reverse complement.
ACATTGCTTGTTTCCACAATCTTTTCTTGTTTTGGCCTTTTGATGAGGCCTTCCGTTCTCATTACATTCAGGAACTGCAGAACGCGGCTGTTTTTGTGTTATTTGTGTAACCTTGCAATTCCAAAAATGCGGCGCGTTGCGCGCGATCGGCGCGTGCGACGCTTGCGGCGCGGGCATATGTGCGATCAGCTTAAGTATGCATTAATCCCAAGAGCGGGCAGACCCGCTGCTTTTGCATTCTCAGTGTGCGCGGAACGGTAGGTACTTATCTTGTATTAAAGGGCGTATAGTGACGGAGGCCTGGTAATGGCGTAAAATACCGGTTTAGTGGCTCACATACGAGTAGCACTTGAATGAAAATTATCTACTATGATACGAATGATACGTTATAACAGCTGCCGGACAGAAAAAAACGTCTTTTATGGGATAGAGCTAGATACTGGTCTAGTATTTGATGGGTGAGTGGCTTTTGTTAGGGTCGAGTGCAGTACAGTTCAGCCGTAGAGATTTTGAAAGGGCCTGTCACAGTTCCTCATGCTTAATTTACTAATTAGAGGACATTTTCGAGAACTGCGTTTTTAAATAAACAGGATCTGTCATAAAACGCATTCTCGCAACGGCTGAACTACGCCCTACCGCCTATCTCATAGCGATCACTCGCTATCGTTATCATGACATTACAACAATAGTTCTAATGTCACAGGTGTCACAGATAACACGATCATTTTGTAAGTGGTCGATCGTGATTTCGCGTGTGATTATGACATTGGATTTATGTAAGTAGCTGGGCTGCACTGTGTGTCAATGGACTACATGCCATGCCGCCGATCTAAGGCTTGTTGCACACGTATCACAACCACACGACAACCACAACCACACCACAACTACAACACGTGGTCGGGCGCATATTTAGTATTGAAAATGAATAGTACAATTTACACGTACCACATTTTGCCGTCGTTATTGACCACGTGAATGATACCGACTGCATTGCAACCACAACAACGCAACCACCAGCGACACCGCGAACTAACGGCCGGCCACATCGCAGACACAACGTTGCGCCGGAGTCGAACTATGTGTGTCTGCACATGACGTCGTTGGACGTAACAACATCGCAACTACACTAGCGACAAGGCAACCACATCGACATTTTGTTGGCACCACAACGCAACTGCAAAAAGCTGCAGCGACACTATTCACACGTATCCACTGCTTGACTACATTTTGTCGCTGCGATGTGGTGTGCTTGTGGTACGTGTGGTTTAGCCCTTAGTCTCGATCACCTGTGCGTTTCGTTATGAATACGTTATGTCAGCAGTATACACAGTTTATTATTTATTTTACAGGTAAACTCTTAGATTGTATCTCAATAGCAGCTGCCGCAATATGAGTGAAAAAAAACAAGGCGTTTGTGGCATTTTCAATCTGGACTTTCAAAAATATGACCACTCGAATATTGAATGTGTTGTACTTAACGAGGCAAATGTTGAATTAAACGACTTAAAACATACTTATGAAAAGGAGATTGCTACCTTATATAGTGAGAAATGTTCTGTGAAGAAATATAATTATTATACAAATATTACGTACTTACAAATAGGTAATGAATCCGAAAGACTGACATATTGTAAAAAATCCAGTAGGCTTTGCATAATTCTATATAAGTGACACCACTGATATTTGTAAAGACAAATATTACGCAATTTATTGATTTTAATACGAGTCTAATCTGCCTGTAAGTGTCAATAAAAGCTTTATTGTTAAGCAATATTTGATCACCGTATTTGTTATACTGTATTGTTTTATTAATCTTTTAACTGTACTTATACTCCACGAGATGAGAAATATTATTAACAATACCATTTGTTATGTGTGTGAGTTTTATAGAAATTGGACGAGTGATACTTAAATATTGTTCTTGCAGCTTAATTACCGAATTACGTCTATTCAAGTTGTTACTTAGACTTAAAACGTACTTGTAAATTAGTGCTTATGTAGAATGTTATGCCTATTTTATATCTGAAATTATATGTCCGGTCCCAAGGAATACTAATGTGTATGTAATGTAACAGAATTTGATAAAAATAATAGTACCGAGTGTGCATTCATGCTTCCTTATAAGACATACTTAATAATTGACAACTAAGTTAATAATTATTACAATAAATATAATTAGTAATACCTTTAATTGCAATATTTTTCACAAAACATATCGAGTGTAATATGTTAATTTATAACACTTGATTCAGTTCTGTACATTTATGTATATAATATTTGAACTATATTGTATTATTTTTTCTTATAAAGGTAGAGCTGCCGCATCGATTCCAAGCAATTATTATTATAAAAAAATTTAATTAATTAATTATATCTTATTTTGATTTGAAAAGTAATAATAAATGCATTTTAAAAATAGCATTTGGCACATTCATGATGTATGTTCATAATATATAAATATGGCGGCTTTGAAAGTACCATAGAGCTTGAATTTTCAATGATATCCATGGCTCTGCAAAATAGGTATTGGTTCCAGTGACAAAGCATTCAATGACTGTTAATTTTACAAGCCCTTTGTAACAATAAGGTGACCGAGGCAATAACCAGTAAAGTAAGGTGATCGAGGCTGAACAAATACAAGTACAAATTACTTTTCTCCAATTTTAATTATTGTGTAGCTTTTATACTTCATAATTTTATAACTGAGTATTTGTATTTATTGTACGTAGAAGCATGGAGATAAAGCATTTTAAACGAACACAATTATTTGGCACTAATTTCACTAACGATAGTAATGGTTACTATAAAAAGGTGTAGATAGTTCAGAAGCGTTCCGAACGTGGCACGGAAAAACTAAGTTAATTGAATCACCTTGTTCCTGCGTCGGTTGTTGTGGTCTCTTTCTCGCCCAGGTTGTGTGCGTGTACCGTTTTGTATTTTGAATGTCATAGATATGACCTATCTAAAACCTTTTACACCTTTTTATTATGATATCATTGGACGATAGTCTGAAAGTGGCGCCTTCATGGCGTCGCATTACCAGTACTACATTCGTGAAGTTTGCTTACATTGCATATTAGCTTAGTACACCTTTGTTTTCTCTCTGTCGACAAAACCATAGATGGAACGTCTAGCTTCTAGAATATCTATAGATAGCAAACACCACAAACATTCTATCTAGTTTATAGAATTTTTACCGAGTGCCTTGTTGTTACGCGGGGTTGTAAGTACATATTGGATTTCCAGTTTTTACGGGTGCGGTACTATTATAATGTGCAATTTTGTCAATTCCGTTGCAATAAGAAAATCGTGTTTCATATTATATAGATATATTAGTATGTATATATTATAATTAAAATCTACTTACGAATTACTTGATCTTTATAGTAATGAAATATTTAGTGAGACCAGTGTGTTACTTGTGAGATGATGTCGATAATAATTCGTTACTGATCAATGCTTCATTACGATAACGTGTCTTAAGAGGAAACACCAAGGTCGAGAGAATTTAGAAATAGGTATTTGTAAAATGTATTGCTGTCGCGCTGTGTGCTCGAGCAATCGTTCTAAGCGCGATAGAGACAAATGCAGCTCGAAACGAAAATACCTATATTAAAAAGTACACAAAATATAGATTTCATAGTCCCCTGTTTTCTCCGTCAAAACTGGACTGATTTAATTACTTTTAGCGTTAAAAAATAATGGAAGGCTTCGGTTGTGTTTCTGTTTTGCTTTTTTCATAAAATCTTGTCAAATTTGTTTGCTGGGTGTTTGAATATATCAGAAAACAAAGCCAATATTTCAGGTTTTTTAAGGTTTCATCTAATAATTAACTTAATAAAAAGGAAATCCTAGGAACATGCTAATAGTTACAATTATTTAAAAAAAATAAAAAAATAGAACAGCTATTGCCATTAGCCAGGGAGGAAACAGGGGTTTACGTTTGTATGAAAAAACGACCCGTACGATTTCCTCTTATAGCAATTTGTCGATTGTACAATAAGATTTGAAATATAACACAAGATGCATTTTGTTTTATATGTTTTTTTGTAATTTTGTAAGTAATTAGTTTTAAATACGTTGTTGCCGTTTTACAATGCCCTTATTAGTACTTATTAATGAAACACATAATATTTAAGTCCAAATTTAATTTTGTATAGTGGTTAATTTGATGTTTTAATACAGTTTAGCATTTTGATAAATATAAAGATCTCAACATCACGTAATGTTGCTTCAATACATCACATATATTCAAAATGGTAATAATATAATAAAATTATAACTATTTTTCAGATAGTAGATCTGAAAAATAGTTATAATTTTATTATGTTATTAAATGGTTTTATGGCTACATTCAATCACATTAGATAACTATAATGCATATTTTTCACTATTACAAGGGCTACACAAAGAAGCTCAATGTTTTGTTTGTTACAAATATGTAATGTTTTCGTTGTGTTGTTGTCTAAACTACAGTTATCCAACTCAGGTGCTAATGTTTTCCATTTGCTTCTTATAACACTGCATTGTTTTTAACGGTGAAATCAAAGCTATGAGACATTAATTTAATGCTATTTACATCTGCATGTTCGCTAGCAAGAAGCTTAGAAACATAGACGGTTGCTTTCTTGCTCGGTGATTAAATTAAAAATGTGTTCCATATTGTACATACACATAATTCAGCTTACGCATATTTTTTGTTGCGTTATTGGTATTGTCAGTAACGTAGTTTTTTATTATATGTACACACATTTTGAATTTTGTAGAAGTCACAATTTGTGCCTATAGTTTTAAAGTACCCCCTACAAGTGAGTATTACTACGTTTTGGACTTATCCAAAACATTTTGCAGACTAGACTACTCGACAGCGATGACTAATACCTAAATAGTTTCTTATATCTTGTTACCATTTATTTATTTTCTCAACTAGCTGTGCCCGCAAACTACGTTTCGCCATAATAATTTTCAAAAAAAGAACCCGTATCACTTAGGGGTATAAAAAATTAATCGTGCAGGCCTATTACTGATCTCAAATGATATCCTTATGAAATCATAGTGCAAAATGAGAAATAACATTTTTGGTCAGATTTTTGATCATTGGTTTATTATATCATGATGACATCATTGAAATTACGAATATACCATAGTGATGATATCATTGAAGGTCGGTTATACATTTATAATGAAGCATTTCATGACTTCTTTATCTCAAAATTTAAATCATGTTATACGATGAAATATCCATAATAGGCCTGCGCTGATGACCAGACTTTTTATACATCACTTTGGTGGCACACTCGGATCAATTTGCCTAGTGCTGACTCAACACATCACGCCCCGGTGCCAGCACAAGAATCCTACTGGCGCAACAAGGAGCCCTTATCATCTATGTGCCGGAATATTGGTTATTGTCCTCTATAAAAAATGCGTTTAGAGTTGAAGATCTCTGTAAAAAATAAAAAAAAAAACTGATCTTTTTTTATTCACATTTTGAAATTAATAATATTTAAGAACGAACAAAGCGTGAATATTTAAAATCATATTGCCATTTTGAACATTCGCAAATTTCTGGTTTAGTGATAGCTTACCTTAACGTTATAAATGTTATTTTTCATCAATAACAGGTGAAAAACATGGCGCGTCGCGTCGCTTCGACTCTGCGCTAGTGTGAGTTGAGCCTAAGTGCCATTTCCTGACGGGATGCGTTCACGCTGGTTCAGTGCGGGTTGTTGAGGTTATATTGAGTACATTCTAATTTAAAACGAAGTAGGTACACTTTGTCGATACACACACTTCGCCTTGTGGGGGAGGCTTTACATATTATGTGGTCCTACCAGTGCAAGTAGCTTTTAAGTGTTTTAAATAACAACAAAATATTTGTAAGTACAGTTTTGTATAATACCTACACAACATGTGTTGATATCTCGTTATTGATGCTCTGTCATCAGGCGCATATACACGGTGTTTCATAATAACCAATAAATAATCAATGCGTTATCTAAAACTTATTATTAAAATGTGTTTACACATAATGTCATTCAACCCAAAATTTTCATGTATATCTGTCTATGATTTACATGAAAATTTTGGGTTGAATGACATTACGGGTAAACACAATTTAATAATTAGTTTTCGATAAAGAATTGATTATTTATTGGTTATTATGAAACGCCGTGTATATATGCTGATATGGCATCCTGCTGTGCCAGAATGAGCATTGGGTTATTTTATTACTGACATTGTATTAAATTGTATTAGTATTGTAGTGTTTGAATTTATTTACAGAAAAGGTATGTTGTTTATTCATTAATGTTTATCAATGTTTTTTCGATTGAGAAATAAACATTACCGCAAGTGTGCGCAATAAAATATATTAAGGAATATGGTGTTTTATTATTAAGCTACCTATTTACCGTCGTTTACTCAACACGATAGCGCATCAAAATGCATCTAAGCGGCATTTTTTTTTATTGCAGAAAGTTGGCAAATAAGCAAACTGCCCACCTGATGGTAAGTGGTAACAGCATTGATTTACTACCAAACGTAGATAGAGCGCTTCATACAAAAACGCGCTTGAAATCTGTCACCTAATCGACTATACATTTGTACTCGCTGATATAGGTATACTTGAATATGCACGCCCGAATGAAAATTACCATAAAGAAAGTACCGTATTTATCGAATTCAACCTTATTCTGCATTATTACGGCAACTATTTTAAGTACAACCGTGGGAAGTTACATCATTTCATACCTAGCCACAGATCAAACGACGTTTTAGTAATTGCTACAAGAAAATATCAACTTTATACTTTCAAACATAATGTTGAAATTGCTTATCGCGTTGTCGCTCCAACGCATGAAGGGTATTACGTCGCCCAATGACCTTCAGCATTTGCCCGCTGGTAAAAGTATTCCCACGTTAACGCCATCTCTTTCTAGACAACTGCACTACAAAGTATCAAGCTCAAGATAAAATAAGACTACAGACACGCCGCCCAGTCAGTGTTATTTTGCCTACTTTAATCGCTCTCTGAGCGACATATATTTTCTCATCACTACATAGAATAAAACAAAGTCGCTTTCCGCTGTCTATCCCTATGTATGTTAAGATCTTTAAAACTACGCAACGGATTTTGATGTTTTTTTTTTATTTTTTAAAAACTTTTATTTACTTTACTAACTTTCAAACTTTCGTGTTGCATTATCAATATAAACGGGAATTAACACGATAAACACGAGGTATTTACATACATATTTTATTGCCTGACGTTTCGGCTAGGTTGCACCAGCCGTGGTCGCAGGCGGACTGGAGCTGCGCTGTCAGGTCTCCGTGATGCGGCGTTCTTCTCGAACCACCGGCATATTTTTTGTCATCCAAGTACCGTCACTCACAGTGTCCGTATTTCGAAAATCGACTGCCGAGCCCGAACCAACCGACTGTGCAAATCGAGGTTGTGTTTTGGTCACCACTGGATTCCACGCAGTTGATAATTTGAAACCATCTTCCCGATTGAAAATGTGGAATCCAGTGGTGACCAAAACACAACCTCGATTTGCACAGTCGGTTGGTTCGGGCTCGGCAGTCGATTTTCGAAATACGGACACTGTGAGTGTAGTGTGTGACGGTACTTGGATGACAAAAAATATGCCGGTGGTTCGAGAAGAACGCCGCATCACGGAGACCTGACAGCGCAGCTCCAGTCCGCCTGCGACCACGGCTGGTGCAACCTAGCCGAAACGTCAGGCAATAAAATATGTATGTAAATACCTCGTGTTTATCGTGTTAATTCCCGTTTATATGTTTATATTGATAATGCAACACGAAAGTTTGAAAGTTAGTATAGCAAACCGCTACGGGTCGGAAATTGTTAAATTAGTGCGTCATCTTGAATTCTTACGGAAAAAACTTGCGCGAGTGGAAACATCGTTAGCATTTTTAGTGAAGTGTCGCGATTCGGACTTACTACCTACGTGTGTACGTATTAAACCGCGTAGTGATATCGCATTTTCCGGTAGAATTCTAACGAATGCGAGTGTTAGGCTCCTGAGACAATTAATACGGAACAAACACAGTGAACTGGAATGCATACGGAGTGAATTATATACGGTACATTTAAAGTGCAGTAGTTATCTATCTGTCACAGATTTTGATTTATGTGACCGGGTGACGTTTTTGCAAGCAACTCGCACCTATGAACTGTGCAGTGTGAGTCATGACAAGAAGTTCTCGGTGCTGTTTAACCGTCGACATGCCGGGAATAAAACGTCATATGTACCACCGAACCCACCGACGGATACAGTTGTTAATCTGTCAGTTTTAAGTTTAGATGACACTACTATGAACATCTTGGCCAAAGGTATGAATTTCGCCCCTACACCTAAGCGAATACCGTACGAGAAGGTAATTAGTAGTGTCGAAGAAACGATAGTCCGTAATAAAATACCGCCAGGAGATGCTGATACCCTTAGACAGGACGTCGCGGTCATATTACGGAAATCGAGACTTCCAACTAGTAACATTACCAGAGAAGAGCGTCAAGCACTGGAAAACATTCGGAACAACCACGACATTTTAGTGCTTAAGGCCGATAAGGGAAACGCCACTGTGGTGATGAACACTACCGATTACGAGCACAAAATACGGGAATTGTTGTGTGACGAAAAGGTATATAAACCGGTCTCATACAACCCTACGGCCAGAGTTACACGTAGAATTCGAGCTCTGATCCAGGAAAACCAGGACTTATGTGCAGAAGACGAGTACGAAAAATTGTATAAGCCGTCCACACCATCCACCAAGGTTATATGGTCTGCCTAAAATACACAAGTCCAACGTACCATTGCGGCCAATCGTAAGTCAAACTGCCTCTCCCACTTACGACCTTGCAAAGTATGTTGCGTCAGTATTGCAGCCACTCGTAGGTAAAACACCGTCTTTTGTTAAAGACTCTCGACATTTCGTCCAGATTGTAAAAAACCTCACATTGGAACCAGATGAGGTGATGGTGAGCTTTGACGTGGAGTCGCTTTTCACCAACGTTCCAGTCAAGGAGTGCCTGGACGTCGTGAGGGAGAAGTTAGGAGACAACGATATGCCGTTTAATTATGTTGATCTACTAAGAAACTGTTTAGATGGCAATTACTTCCTTTTCCAAGGTCAATATTACCTCCAGATTGATGGTGTCGCAATAGGAAGTCCTGTAGCCCCTGTACTAGCCAATCTTTGGATGGAGCATTTCGAAGAGAAGGCGCTGAAGAGTGGCCCTAAAGTCGTAAAACTTTGGAAGAGATACGTGGACGATGTATTCAGCATCGTGAAAGGGGGTAGACAGGAAATAGATCAATATATAGAACACCTTAACTCCATTCACCCGAGGATAAAATTCACCTATGAGATGGAGGCGGACAGATCGTTGTCGTTCTTGGATGTGAAGATTACCGCCAGACCCGATGGATCACTATCACACTGTGTATACCGGAAACCTACACACACAGACAGGTACCTACACGCAACGTCACATTATCATCCGCGTCACCTACAGTCCGTTGTGACGTCTCTCAAGAACAGAGCCTATGAACTCTGTGACCCTGAGCATTTGGAGCGCGAGCTAGATCATGTTCAGGAGGTACTTAAAAACAACGGATATCAGGTAACGCGAGGACGAAAGCAAACAGCTAGGAGAAGCAAGCATCCGGAGGTAAGCAGGCAGCCAGCGTGTATGCCCTATGTCAAAGGAGTGACAGATAAAATCGGGACCGTGTTAAGAACCTACTGCATACCTACTGTATTCATACCCGGTATAAGGGTAAACAACATGGTGGGTACACCGAAGGATGTCTTGCCACTACAAACTCCAGGTGTCTACAAAATTGATTGCAGCTGTGGTAGTTCTTATATAGGCCAAACGAAGCGGTCCATAGCTGAAAGGGTCAAGGAACATATCGCGGCTGTGAAAAACCGACAAACCAGCAAATCGGCCATTGCGGAACATCTCCTCGAAGCAGGCACCAACCATTGGATAGAATTTTATCGTACGCAAGTCCTCTCCGCAGATCGCCACTTTTATTCAAGAGTAGTGCGTGAAGCGATTGAAATCAAAAAACATCCAAACAATTTCAATCGGGAAGATGGTTTCAAATTATCAACTGCGTGGAATCCAGTGGTGACCAAAACACAACCTCGATTTGCACAGTCGGTTGGTTCGGGCTCGGCAGTCGATTTTCGAAATACGGACACTGTGAGTGTAGTGTGTGACGGTACTTGGATGACAAAAAATATGCCGGTGGTTCGAGAAGAACGCCGCATCACGGAGACCTGACAGCGCAGCTCCAGTCCGCCTGCGACCACGGCTGGTGCAACCTAGCCGAAACGTCAGGCAATAAAATAGGTATGTAAATACCTCGTGTTTATCGTGTTAATTCCCGTTTATATGTTTATATTTTATTTACTTTCACCTATGTCGATGTTTGTCATCAAATCTTGCAAATTAAATTTGACCCACTTCCCGGTTACCGATTGATCTAAAATTTAGCATACGAGTGTAAATCGCGTGACAATACAATATTATGATGACATTGGTGCTGATCTGATGATGGAGCTGGAAGGTGGCCATAGAAACTTCGCAATGAAATGACACATCCTAATCGAGTTTGGGCTCGTTTGATTCGTCTTGACGAGTACTTTGGTGCTACATGGTAACCAGGGTCTGATGATGGAGTTGGAATGTGGCCATAGAAACTCAGTAAAGCAACGACGCAACCCCATCGAGCCTCGGCTCGTTTGATTCGTCTTGACGAGTACTTTGGTGCTAGAGGTTAACCAGGGTCTAATGATGGAACTGGAATATGGCCATAGGAACTCATTAATTAATCGACATAGCCACATCGAGTATGGTCTCGTTTGATTCGTCTTGATACTTAGTACTTTAGTGCTAGATGGTAACCAGGGTATAGGGGATATTTTTAAATATTTATTTAATTGTAAATGTGTGTCTCTCATCGTCATTTTATTTATTTAATCTCTCATCGTCGTAAAGAATCTCGCGACCGCTCGCGACGCACGCATTATAGTCCTTAACACCTCGCCTTAGCGATCGGGCTCGCAATGCATCGGAATCTATGGGATTACCTCGGAGGTGCTCGGAGCGATCACAACCTCCCGCGCACCGCAGCTAGTTGACACTCTTGTTTTCTTTTGAATTCGCATGAATTACATCTCTATTGGGTTAAGTGCTCGTAGGTCTAAGCATACATCTCTAGCGTCCTCCACTTTCATAAATGCTTTCGTACACGCTCGTCGGTTACGGGTACTCTTGACCTGACCTTTTGGTGCAGGTCCAAGATGTCTCCTATTTGGTCCAGGTAAGTTCGTCTCGGTCGTCCCTTACCGACTTGTCCACTTGCATTTGCCTCGTATATTTTTTTCGTAAGTCGTCTTCCATTCATCCTTTCTATATGGCCAAACCATATTAGCATTCCTTTTTCAATTTTTGTCACTATGTCTTCTTTCATCCCACACATTTCCCTTATCACACTATTACGAAACTTATCTATCAGAGTCACTCCAGCCATTCCTCTCAAAGCTCTCATTTCCACTGCATTAATCCTACTTTCATCCTTCTTTTGCCACATCCAACATTCACTACCATACATAAGCGTAGGGACCAAAACGCATCTATGAACAGCCAGTCGTGCCTTTTTGACAACATTTGGCTGTTCAGAAAGTTTTTGCAAGCCCTATTTACTTTATTACCTTGTCGCGAAGCGGAAGGCTTCGTGCAAAAAAAGGGAGGAAGCTAAAAGAAAAACAAGGTTAAAAGTTAATACCGTATAATTAAAAAATAAATGCAAAGGTAGGGTGATAAGGAGGGCACGACTGAACTTAATTATCTAACTTAACTAAGATCTAGCTATGTACAACAATATTTATATAAAAATCTAGCCTGGCCAGGGTAGGACGCGGGGGCGAGTAGCAGCTCAGCCGGATAGCCGGAGCAGGAACAGGCACGGCAGCACAGCTCTCCGGATAGGCAGCTCAGAGGATAGGTAGGCAGCATAGGAGCGCCCCAACGATGCTCCGTAGGCAGACGGCAGCAGGGACTCGTAGAAGGCGCGACGGAGTGGTCAGGTGGGCAGCAGGCACACGTAGCAGGCGCGGTGGAGACGCGTGAAGGAACCGGCATGAAGTGATATGATCACGAAGGCCTGGCGGTGGTGGTTAGGTTCCAAGCCGGTGTAAGGAGCTTAGCTACTCCTTAGCCGTTTGCGTTCAATACCAGAGCTGGTAGTAGACTGGCTTCCTAATGACCCTGGTCCGCTTTTATACTGGCCATAACAATAGACAACTACATAAATGTCAAACGAAAGATTTTTGAAAAATAATTAATTATATGACATTTGTCAGTCACGTAGGCATTGAGCTACAATATTGAGATCAAATGTTGGACGCTAACAATTATAATAAGAAAATATAGAAAAACACAATAAAGGACTAATAACTATTACAAATATTTATCGCTTGTGAATAATAGCGTTATACAAAGTGAAGTTCAAATAATCAGTTAGTGCTTTACAAACATTCGTGAATTAATAAGTGTTACAAGAATTTGTGCATATTTACAAGATCGATATGTGAAAAGACAACTCTTCTTCCAGATATGTTTAGGACTTCTGTTTGTGATTGTACTTCTTTTTCGATAATAAGGCCAGGCAAAGAATCTTCATTTTGTTGAAACTAAAAAAATAGCATGTTCATGATTACTAGGCAGTTAAATATATCTTAATTTTAAATTTGTAGTTAGATTATAACACAAATATAAATAAAAATCTATATTCTGACAAATCACAGAGTATGATGACGCTAAAACATACCCTCATATTTTGTACTGGGGCCCTACCATGATCGCTTATAGCATGGTTAAAAAAATATTAAAACAGAGACACCGCTCTTGCTGCGAATAGCGCCATCCCACTCTCAGCGCGGTTTTAATATTGTTTTAAGCGATCATGGTTAGCGGGCTGCTCCCTCGTCAATAGCGACAGAACGTAGTTCGTTTGATTCTGGCGAAATTCCTTTTACTTTCGTCGTAGGCAGTTCCTTATGTACTGTTTGGGAGTTTTGTAGATTTTTTGATTGCCTAAAAACAGAAAACTTTATAAGCACATTTATTAGCACAGTCAAGTGTAATATCAATTTAATAATTTTTAAATAATTATAGTGGCTTCATTTTTAAATAGCCGTTTCATAGAAGTTTGGGCACTATACAGATTAAATATATTTATTTACACTCTTTTTTCTTCAAAGAACGTTTGTTCTCACAAGAATCTCACAGTTGGATTTTCTCCTGTGTCGTGGCTGCAGCTACAAACATTGAATCTCACATGCACATACATACGCCCAGACCGGAACAAAATTTTGTAGGTCGTACAAAATCTTTGTCCCGTATGGGAATCGAACCCGCGACTCGTTGCGCAGTAGGCGCTCACTCGACCGCTGCGCTAACCATGCCACCTCGACTTTATGTATTACGACGAGCTATGCCCGCGACCTTCGTTTCGCTTTACGATAGTTTCTTTTGTTTTATTCTAGTTTTCCCGTCTATTTTTCCCGTGGGAAAAAAAGTATCCTATGTCCGTCTCCTGGTTCTAAGCTACCTCCCCACCAATTTTCAGTCAAATCCTAGTTTCCCATTTTCCCGTGGGAATTTTTACTGTAGGAAAAGTAGACTATGTGTTATCTTATATAATTAGCTATCTATTGATGAAAGTCCCGTCAAAATCGGTCTGGCCGTCCCGGAGACGTATGTTCCCGTTGTCTGTCTGTCTGTATGTTCGCGCTAATCTCCGTAACGGCTGGACCAATTTTGACGGGATTTTCACTAATAGATAGCTAATTATATAAGGTATAATATATAATACTTTTCCCATGGTAAAAATTCCCACGGGAAAACGGGAAAACTAGGATTTGGCTGAAAATTAGTGGTAGGGAGCTTAGAACGAGGAGACGGATATATGATACTTTTTTCCTACGGGAAAAATTAGACAGTAAAACGGGAAAACCAGAATAAAACAAAAGAACCTATCGTGAGGCGAAACGGAATTCGCGGGCACAGCTAGTGTATTATAAAATTTATTATGCTGATCGTCAGAAGGCAAATCATCACAGTCATCTTGTTCTCGGTGAGCCTTTTCAAATGAGTCCAAACACAAAAGTTCTACGTAATATTAGACTCACCAACAGTTATTACATTATAACAATTACTTACAGACAAAAAACAGATATACATAGTTATATAGATAAGTACAGCATATGTATGTAATATTAATTATTAATACATAACACAACAATTATTTAAAAAACGTTGCCTCATAATAGAATTTTCTCCTGTGTCGGGGGTGCAGTTACAAACATAGAATCTCACATGCACATACGCCCAAGCCGGAACAAATTTTTGTAGGTCATACAAAATCTTTGTCCCGTACGGGAATCGAACCCGCGACCGGTTCCGCAGTAGGCGATCACACGACCGCTGCGCTAACCGTGTCGTCATACTGTAGCCACGTATAACGTAGCATGTGTTACATACATAAATATTTTTTTAGTAGGTAATGCAGTCTTTGGTGGTTATTTCTATTAGATTATGAATATACATACATTGAGAAAAAAGAAAACCATAAAAGCAAAAAAAATATATAGGTAGGTATGTGAAAACTAGTGTAAGAATAAAAATAACTAGTCGTTATACATTGCTAGTCGTTAATATGCTTGAGATCCTATACCTACCTTTGGAGCTGATCATCAAGAAGGCGAAACCAGTACAGTCATCTTGACCTCGGCGAGCTCTTTTAAATGAGTCCAAACACGACAGTTCTACGTAATACAGTGGTTGAGATCCTGTACCTACCTTTGGATCTGATCATCAGAAGACAAAATCATCATAGCTATCTTGATCTAAGTCAACCCCCGTATTATGAATTCTTATTTCCATTCGGTTTACGGGCAACAAAAACTGTGTGTAAGTTATGAACTTTATTAGCAAGGTATTAGAGTTCATTACGAAATAAAAAATAGCCAGTCATTAAACTGCATGGAGATAATACTTCACAATACGGTTCCTGCTCTTTCAAATGAGGCCAAACACGATAATTTTACGTAATACAGTGGTTGAGATCCTTACCATAACTTCAGGGCTCATTATGATAAATATTTGAAAGAGAAATAAATTATAACCTTTTCATAATATCTAAATGTAACTTCTTACCAATAATTTTGGAGAGCTCGACCACGAGCCACTAGACTTTTACTTTTATGCTTAGGCATTATTACCTAATCTGAACTAATTTCACTCTATGACAACTACTTATAACAAATACTAAATAAAAACTTATTAAATACATTTACAAGCTAATTATTGTCCTTAATATTACTTATTTTAATTATTAACACTATCTACAATCCGATTTAATTTAAAAGTCATTCAAAATTTGTCACTTTTCGTAATGATGTCGCACAAAAAAACGCACGTACAGTCCACCCGTTACGAGAGTCAAGAACGCACTAGATTCTCGTATCAAGTATTGCTGTCCGGGCGTTGCGGAGGTGCCTGGCGCGGGGTTCTTATAGTATTTTAGGTTTTTCTTTATTATTTAAAAGAACTTTGAAGTTATTTAAAATCTGATCAATACGATTTATAAAAGACATCGTTACCTTTTTATTTATGCAAAATTCATGCATTAGTAATAAGCCGTTATTGAGAGAATTTGTAAATAAGTTTAAAATTGGCGACTTTTCTAATTTTTTTTAAAACAACTGGGTATAAGTAACTAAAATTTTAATCAATACGATTTATACTTCGTGACCTTGCGTATAACATATATTTTTTTTATAACTCTTGCTCAATAGGGTTCTTCTACAATCTTCTTCAAACATGCAGTATTTTTTAAGTTTATGCGAGGTAATCCCCTGAATGAGATAACACATCGTGATGCGACGCCCGTGCGAGCGAGACGATTGTGATGTACTGACACTGATGCAAAGCGACATGTTTATGATTAAAATAATTGTTTTTGATTGGTTTTTATGTATAAATCGAATATTTAAATACTGGATAAGACGTGTAATGAGTATACTCACGCAAAATATGAAATGCCGTCTTTTTTGTGCCGTTTCTGGTTATTATTACCACAACTTTTGAATGCGCACTTCGGCATGTTTACGTGCCGACAGCTAATCACTCACTATGGAAAGGAACTGCACGAGTCGCGATTGAGCAGTTCTTCACCGGCCCACTTTTCGATCGTTCATGCGTTATCTACGTTTGGTAGTAAATCAATGGGTAACAGTCACAATACATGTGGCTCTTGTGAGATTCGCAGCAAAACTGCAACCCCACAAGAACCACAGTGTACGTTGCCAACTTGTGACATCATATGTAAAGTCACAGTACCCAGTAATTTCACTGCCATATCTTACCCTTCAAACCGGAACACAGCAATGCAAGCACTTCTGCTTTGCGGTAGAAATAGGTAAGGGAGATGGGCAATGGGAGATGAAACGAATAGCTGTTTGCCCGGATGCTAGATACTGGATATCCACCCTTGGAAATAAGGTAATAATCAAATTCGCGAGTCGGGAGCGTTTCACTTGTGCGCGCTGTCACCAACCTATCAATACGCGAGATAGTATGCGATTTGACTAACGGGAGCGAATTTACCGCGTACCATAGATTCCGAACAGTTAGTAGGTATTACAACGTCGGTAAGCCAAAATGTCGAATGTTTTGCATACTAGCATAGGAGTCCCTGCCTCTGTTCTGACTCGGGTTACCCTGATTCCTAGTTACCCCACGATTGGGTCGACGGAACACTCCGGAAGTTTGAGTGGGTCATTTTAAAATCTTTTCTAATCGGGTTAAAAAAAGGTACTTCCAACAAAGCTATTGGAACCTATTTCAAGTAAAGGAACAGAGCGCCCGCGCCTGTCGCCCATCCCGCATCCCGCCGTGTCCTTCCCGCGGTGTGATCTCCTGTTTGTCGTAGCGATCGTCCCGCGCCTGATCTAAAAGTCTCGTCACACAGAGGCGGGAGTAGACTTGTGCAGAGTATATCACTGAGAGGAAAAGAGAGATATGTATCTTTTGGAGCTGCTGATATATATCACTCTGGAACATCATATCAAGATATATATCACTCACTATATCATTTATATCTTTAGCTAGATCATTAACTCAGTGTTTCTTTAATATATCAGTGATATAATGAACGTGTGCTCTGTGTCTAAATTTCTTAATTAAATTTTATTAACTTATTTATTATTTGGAGTTTAGCATTCATAAAGAGATTTATAATTAATTTGTATTCATATATACTTTGAATAATTTTCTTAATACTGTTGTGAATATGAAAAATCAGTCACCTAATAAAATCCTGCCGAGTGAAAAAGAAGAATTACTGATTCAATGCGGTTTCAATGCTCTCGGACATCTCAGGCGACCGAAAGAGTTACTGAGATACTGATATATTTGAAACTGAAGTGATATACTGATATAATCCCTCCTTGCGTCAGATATATATCTTTTGAATCAATCACTCCTGAGTTTCATAACTCTAGGCGGGAGCCGCGGTAAAGCGATCCGATAGCGATCCAGCGTAAAGCGTTTGCGATCCGGATCATGTCACATAGAGCTACCGCCCGCAGCCCGCGGCGGGTGAAATGAAAACACATTAAAAAAAGAATATCTTTTTTTAATGTGTTTTTGTAATACCATTAACTTATTATTAAACTAGCTGTGCCCGTGACTTCGTCCGCGTGGTATAGTAACTTTTGGCAGCATCATTTTAATTTTTTTAAAATAAAAAGTAGCCTATGTTATACCTTATACAGGTGGATTTTTGAGATGGGATTTAAAGGGCAGGTACATTAACCGTTATAGTTACAAGAAAACATAGTTAGGCAACCATCCATAACTTTTTAAGATATTCTGATCTGCATTCACAGATTTTGGAAAAAATTACAGTTACAGTCAACAAAAAAATGCTGAGATAGTAAAAAAATTTTTTATGCCTATCGATTTTATTTCATGTAGGGATCAAAAGACTATGGGACCATTTAAGGTATGAGTACTAGAAACGACAGAAATCGCCAAAAACATTTCCCATACATTTTGTACGGAAAATCCTCGAATCCTATTTCTTAAGGTGATCTCTCTATGAATCCTATTTCTTACTTTTAAGGGAAACTGTAATTTAAATGAATACTAAATTAAATCATTTAGACATGTATTTTTAAACAAACGCAAAAATATCTAATCTATCTATGAAATAAATTGCTCAAAATGTCCGCCGTCTTCACGATTACGTACTTATAAGTTTACTCGCTTTTGTACTGAGGACGTAGCAGCTAACAATTTTCTTGGATGGATGTTATTTAAAGTCCTCGTCAATGCATCTTTTAGTTCCTGAACACTCGTATTTCTTTTTGTAGATTTCGTTTTTTAGGTAGCCCCATAAAACATTTTTAGTGGCGTTAGATCGGGGCTGCAAGGTGGCCACTTTATTGGACCATGTGTCTCTATCCACTATGTCCTGAATTGTCTGTTCAAATTGGAACGCGTACGGCGGCTGTTATGTGGTGGAGCGCCATCTTGTTGAAAATAAACTTAACAGTTTCCCATAAAAGAAAAAAATTGGATTCGTAGAGAGATTACCGTATGAAATAGGAGCTGAGGATTTTCCGTACAAAATGTATGGGAAAAGTTTTTGGCGATTTCTGTCATTTCTAGTACTCATACCTTAAATGGTCCCATAGAGTCTTTTGATCCCTACATGAAATAGGATCGATATGCAATAAAATGTTTTTTTTGCTATCTCAGCATTTTTTTTGTTGACTGTAACTTTTTGCCAAAATCTGTGAATGCAGATCAGAATATCTTAAAAAGTTATGGATGGTTGCCTAACAATGTTTTCTTGTAACTATAACGGTTAATGTACCTGCCCTTTAAATCCCATCTCAAAAATCCATCCTGTATAATTAGCTTTCTATATGTAAAAGTCCCGTCAAAATCGGTCCAGCCGTTCCGGAGATTAGCGGGAACAAACAGACAGACAGACAAAAATTCTTTAAATTGTGTTTTTGTTATTGGTACCCGATATAAATTCATACACATTTAGTAAAAAATTGTTATTTTGACATTACAAACAGACACTTCAATTTTATTTATTTGTATAGATTTTAATACAATCAAACATATTTTTATTGATTTATTCCATTTATTGCGTCTTTTTCATAAATTACGTCCCAGAATTTAATATTTTCGATATTTTTAATCTGAACAGATTTACAATGTGAATCAATTATATAGCAGTTGAAGTCATTTATGGTGAATGGCTGCCATGGTTCTGCATCGTTCGGCAACGTAGGATTCCTGCAACAAACATTTTAAAATAGTTATTTACGATAAAAGTGTAGTAAGTTGGTTATTCCCATTGAGTGGCGGTGATGATAAAACACGACAACGACACGAGTTGGGAATGACCAAACTACACGTGTATTGTACAACGTTTTACAGTACATGATGCGAGGAATTAAAAAAAGAACTTTTTTTTAATATTATTTATTTGATATAATGGAAACTGATGTTGGTACAGTGTTGTAAATTGAACGAAATCGTTTACATATTATTGTGGAAATTAATATTAAAACGACAGTTTTACCTTTCTACATTAATTTAATAAGTAGGTACATTTCATCAAAGTCAGAGCCAATTAAAAACATGATTGAGACATTATTTTCTGGAAGTCTTAGTTTGGACCACACAGACATGAATTTGGAAAATTAAAAAGCTACTTTACCGCATGTGTGCGGTAAGTAGCCCTTTACGTGCCTATGTGGGTCCTTGTCATCGGACACTTTCAGAGCAAGTGTACTGTAAAGATACTTTTCTCAAACATACTCGGAAATGTAGGCATTATTGTACTAAATAGAAGACACGAAGTTTGTAATTCTTGGCTCATGCATTACTTTCCCGGCCTAGGCCAAGAAAGTAAGTACGAAAATTCATTTTCGGCCGCTGCTCCAAATGTTTTTTAATTTATCTATAATAACTTGAATTATGTAACTTGTCATACAGCCAATTGCTACCACATTATAAAAATTCACTCTTCGAGCATATACAACGTGTCTCATATCTCCCCATAAAAATTATAATAGGTATATAATTTTATTTAAACTATCAAAAGTGCCAACCTAAAACTGTTCTAAAACTGAATTTTCAAAAAGTTTGACAATTAAATTCGATTGATATGACAAGTTATTAAAGTTGACACATTCTTTTCGGTTAAATAAATATTGTAATTTTTATGGGGAGTTATTATGAGACACGTTGTAAGCATTTTGAATATGACAACAATTTTATTAAAATGTTGGTATGAAATCACACGAAAATATGCTTAATTTTCGTTGCGAGAGAAAAAAGTCTTAATCAGCGGTATTACATTTTTGCGTAAAATATGATTGGGATGTATGGGTTTTGTTTCCTTTGCACTAATTGAAAATTAAAAACTATTATAAAATGCTAGGCTACTAGAATTAATTTATTAATTGCTTGATTTGTTTTTTTACTCATATTATACTCATTTGTTTCCAATTCAATTCAAAATCTTTTATGCATACCATAATGTGTAAAATAGGTGTTCACAAAAAATAAGATCATTATGGACCAGTTGGGCACGCAATCGTTGAACAAGACGCTGACCCAATACAACAAAGACACAACTCAAAATCATGCAAAACTGAGAAAACGAGATTGAAAGTTGACGTAGATGCGTATAAACTTACAAAGTTAAAATAACTTGTGATAAAATGTGTTTGTTTGTACGATTGTGGTATATGTTGACTGTACAGGATATTAGGATTACAGTAGACTAATTATTATTCTTCTAAGGCTTCCATTTTTTAAATAATTAAAGGTCATACTTAGGTATTCAGAGTTATGCCAGTATTGCATAAATTTAAGTATCAAATTTTGAGTTATGCCACAAAATGTTTACATTTAATAAACACCGTGTGACATAAATCAATGTTATCTTTGTAGCTTAAAATAAGAATTTGGTTGAAAAATAGCTAAATATTGCAAGTTTAATGGCATCACAAATAAAATCCCAAATTGATTTTTTTGCTAAGATTCCTAAAAATTCTTCAAATAATTTACTGAATCAGTCTCTTTATTATTAAAATTACTTTCTCCAATCAGTTTCAGGCTAAGGTAATCAAAGCTATCAAATAGGTACATGATTATTATTATCGTAATTTGTAATATTCATTATACAAAGATTAAGTTCAATTTTTTTAAATAATAAAACAATAATGTCTTAAAAATAGCATTTGATTTTTTTGTGTGCATTTGAGTTTGCAAAATGGATTACACGTAGGGCTCATTCTTCTGTCTGCTATTTGTTTGCCTTTTTTTAGTGAAGTATAGCTTTGTCGCAAATTTCGAAGTTATTTAGTCTTCATTTTTGTCCACTTATCTTTTTATTTTCTTGTGTAAGAAGAAGTATTCTCTTCCTCCGAAATGGTTTTGTCTAACTCCAACTCACATTATTAGCTAACAAAATCTGTATCTTCGCTATTTTTATTGATCCCATTTTTTTATACAACAAAGTTGGCAAACAAGCATACCGCCCACCTAATGGCAAGTGATAACAGTCACCTATAATGCATGTGGCTCCTGCGACATTCGCAGCAAATCTGCAACCCCCACATGAACCACAGTGTTCGTTGCCAACTTGTGACATAAGAGGGAAGGTCATGGTACCCAGTAATCTTCGATGATTTCTTCCTAATTTGCATCTGCCACTGAATCATCACAGCTTGACAAAGTATCTTCACTTTCTGGTATGCTAACTAATAAACCCGATGTTGGTGAAAGTACACACTTAGAAGCCGAAGATGCATGCTTTGATGAATATGAAGGCTTTTCTATTGAATCCCTCCAAAGCCCTGTAATGGGTGCTAGTAACTTAACTGAACTTGATTTATTAGCACACTTTTCTTCAGATCTTTATCTGACTGGACATAAACATGGTTTTCTTGCTGCTTAATCAATTTCTGGTAATGAAGATGCTTAACGGTCTTGGTTTATTATCCTCTACGCTCGTACATAGCTCAGAATTATCAGAAACTTGTTTGGCTAAGATTAGCGATCCCATTTGTTGTGGAGAAGTGTTTAAAATCTCAAATAAATTCATTTTTTTATATATTCTCAAGAATTTCGTTCAAACTAATTTGTTCCAAACTAGAAGTCATTTTTTGCTCAGGAATAAGTACGGGTAATATCTCAGACTCTTTATGAATTTTATTTGACCCAACTATAGGACAGCATTGTCAATAATGTTTTCTATTCTAGGCCAGTTGATTGTGGTTTTGGTGAAGCACTGGATCGAAGATACCTTGTTTCTGAAAAGTTCGAATTAGCTCTAAAATCGAAGGAGCTCTGTGCTGGGTTATAGTTCGATATCTTTTTAACTGGAACAGACACTAGTAAAAACATTCCTGTCTCCAACACATTTTCAGATACCTTACCTTGACTTCCGGGACAGCATTAGACTTGTTGGTATCGTTCGACAAATTAAATTCCATAGAAGTTAATTATCTACCTACTACTACTTTCTTACTACTATCTTTGGATGCTAAGTAGTTAATAAGTATCGTTATATCCACTAATAAGGACATCCAGATCATTGAAATAAGATACTATGAAATAAGAACCTGTTATTCGTTTTCGGTGATACATTAGATAGATAGATAGAAACACTTTATTTTACGTTGATGTCAGAAAAACAAGACGGTGTGAATGGTTGTTCTTCAGTACGAAGTCGTTTCGTGCTGTACAAACGATAAACATCTGAGCTTAGCGTTATAATATGTTATGAAGCGTGTGTGTAGTTTTTAGTTAGTTAGGTATTACTAATTAATACCTACCAAAATTGAATAAAGGCATCGATTGATTGAAATTATTATTTAGAAAACTATTAAATCATAATAAGAACCTGATTCTAATATTTTCGTCGATACGTAGACGTTAGAACATGATGCCACTGTGGTTGTTCTTCAGTGCGAGATAGTTTTGCTGTAAAAACGTAGGCAATGAAATTTTAACAATATAAAGTACGTAGTAATATTGTAATAATAACGAAATTGACAGAACAAGTAGGTATTTTGTTTTTGATTCGTAGGTAGGTTTTATTATTTATAATTAAAATTGTTTAATTATTTATATTTATATCCAGTTAGAATATAAATAATTAAACAATTTTACCTTGTTTAATGTTTTGTTTAATTAAGTTTTCTTTTGTTAACCATTTTCCGTGATAAACAATCACGAAGGGTACAACTAAAAAAACACTATAAAACTTTGGACAATAACGACACAACACCGAAGGGTCACTGTTGCATTAACTGTTGCACTAAGTATTTAGGATTTCGAGCTGTGCAATACTGACACCTAGCGCCACTATTTTGCCAGGGAATGTACAAAATATGGGTGTCTTTATTACATAACTTAAAAGAATGTCATAAGGTTCAAAATTTAATAAAAAGTCAAATTTCCAAAATTTTGGAATGTGCCATTATTGCATTGAGTCGGCGAAGAAATGGGAAGCTTATTATTATTAGGTACCTACTATTGACTTATTTACAGATCATAGATCATAAATTAACTTCCCGGCTTCTGCAGTAATGTACTATTACCGCACGTGTGCGGTAAGTAGTCTATTACGCGCCTTTGTGGGTCCTTGTCATCAGACACTTTCAGAGCAAGTGTACTGTAATAGTTATTTTGTTTACAAGTGCGGGAAGCTTGTCAACTCTCGCCTTCGGCTCGGGTCGACATTTGTCGGTACTCGTTGTAATGACAGTCCCGCACGTGTATTGAACAACTTTTTTTAATACAGTTGCGAAAAAATAAAACAATAAATACAACCATTGTGTAATTTATTTCTTATAAATTTTAGAAAAATGGCGCCAAATATGTCGTCGTACGTACGTACACAGCAGAAACAAAGCAAAAGCGTGCTATGCTTTGCTTGCCGTGTTTTTAAAAGCAAGGTTCGGCCGTGCTTTTCGTTATGCTTTGCTGACCTGACCTGACCAAACCGACGCGTTCATTTTGCGTCCGCGATGGCGTGCACGGTGAGCGTCTTCTATGCGTGCAGAAACCGTTCACACCAAATGAGCGATCAGCTAGCGTCCGTGGTACGTTCGTGTCGTCAACCGTGCGGTATAGCTCGGAGCGCACTTTTTAAATAATTATGTTTAAAGACGAATTCAATGAATCTGAAGAAGAAATATTACTTCTAGCGGCTATTGCAGAAGATGAAGAAAATAGCAAAACTCTAGAAATGGAAAAAACAAATGAAGATTGCATTGCCGCTTTCCCGCTTATTTTGTTTTTTTTTTTTGGCCGGCCAGCTTTTTAGCCATTATTTTTCATTTTCATAATTTAAAAAATGGTAAATATTTTGCCCAATTCTATGTTATTTTAAAGAAATACTTAGTTGAAAATAAATTGTAATAAAGTCATTTAAAAAATATATTCTTTAAATACTTAACATTATTTTATTTCAATTTTACACCGCGCTGTAATTGAGTGGCTGTATAGAAAGTCGGAACATGGTTTAATAAAAATGTGAAAAAAAACTAGTTTCTTTTTAAAATTTGACAGCTACTGTCAGTTGAAAATGATTCTCCCTAGGGCTGAAAAGTATTACTTTCAACCCGCTCCTCAGGCAACTTTACACCTACTTTCAGAGTATGAGTAATGAAAAATGTATTTTAATGGTACCTACAGTATCACAGAACACAGAAAGAGGTTAGAAGGGCTATGTGGGCGGGGCACGCGTAGCCACAACTATGACTAAATGCTCATACTTGTGGCCCCGCAACGCGAACGCGTTGTTTAATCACTGACGGACAACAACAGTGAGTGTATCGTAAAGTGCGGCGCTATAAATATAAAAAAATGCCTTCTTGTGCTATAATTACTTGTAAAACAAGAAGTCAGGTGTCAAGTGTAGCTAAAGAAGGAATTTCTTTTCATCGGTAAGTAGTAAATTAATCATAATGACCATATTCCATAGATCATAATGTCAAAATCCACCAAAACTGATCATAACGATAAGCTACATAATATTTTTCTAAAAAATATACATTACCGGCAATGTACGCCCGCGATTTTTGCCATATTACTTAGAGCGCGTAATGTAGTACACTGCTTTCGGTAGTGACGCATTTAGCTTAATGAGCATTAACGCAGTAGTCGCAGTACAAGGGATAGTGCCGTGCTAATCAAAAAACGCACGCATTACATTTTATCGATAAATGTATATTTTAAAATATTTGTATAAAGTAAAAATAACATATTATTTGTCACTTAAAATGCCATAATAATAATTATTACTTATCGATAATACAGAATGTTTGGCGAAGCTAACACCTACCCTTTCTAACATCCTATTCATACATATAATACGGCGATGTAATCAAAGATTAAAATTGTAAAATTAATTTCAATTTTCACGATACAATTAGTTCGATTAGTAAAAAAATTATGGGCAAATTCTAAACTAATTTTACAACTTAGAATTTTTAATATCACCATAATTTTTATATGACTATTTTAGCATAGGTAGGTGGCCATGCAAGACATGAAGATTTGAGTACTTTAAAAAACATAAATTTACAGGTAAATATTTACTTTACAAATATTTACTTCTCCATCCAACTAAAATATCCTAACAACTAAACTACCGCACGTCCGTTTGTCAGATTATCCATTCTAGTTTATGCTTTCAGACCTTAGATCATTTAACCTATGGATGCGGTACGCAACAAATCGCAGTGTAAATTTTTCTGCCACTTTTCGCGGGAGGCGAGGTAAACACGCACGCACACTACGAAAATGTAGAATACACTTACAGAGACGTTGTTCTTATGTTTACGAACACACACTATGAAAATATGACCCTACAATGAAGAAACACACACACATTGACAAATTAACGTGTATCTACGCAATCGCCCCACCACAAAGAATGAATGTCCCTAGTGATGTGACACAAAGAAGAATGAGTAACTGTTTGGGTCGTCGTGAGTGAATGATTAAAGTGTAACCGTGCGTTTGCACTGAGAAACATAAAACATGCAATGTTTTACAACTTGTTGTATGATACAAATCTCAAAATTTGTTGTGTATGCTTTTGCGTTCGCACTGCCGAAAATCGTATTGGATTCGGAACAAATAATAAGATTTGTTGCAGATTGCGTTAGGATCGCCTCAAAACTTGTTGTCTGTCAATGTTTTTTACGAATTTGTCAACGATTGCGTTCGCACTTTCGGCTGTTAAAGACTTCATACATGTTTTGCAACATGGGGTGTTGACAATGGAAACGCATACATAAACATTGACAGAAACATGTTTAAAAAACATGTCTTTATGTAGATGTTTCGTCAGTGCAAACGCACGGTTAAAATAAATTGTATTTTTATAACTATACCCTGGTCGGCTAGAGTAGATAAAAATACAATGAAGACAGGGTTTCTTAAATTAGTGCAAGGCGAGGCCCACTAATTAATATTAAAATGCTTTAATAAGTTTTTGTGTCAAATACAGCAATTTTACTTGCTGTTTAGCTGATCGACTAAAATAAATATATATTTTCAGTCATAGGCTATAAGTATATTGTTTAATGGTATAGGCATGCAAAGTAATGCTATAGGTATAATGTTTCGATGGGGAGGGGGGACAAATTTACTCAGTTAACTTTTTTCAGTTAACGAAACAGTAAGCGCTCCGATGCGTAATCATAATTTTTATCAGCTCTCGGGGAACAGACTATTGATTTGATTTCTGATTTTTATTAGTTGTTGGTATCCCACAGGATCCTTAGACTTTTTCAGCATACATTTTATCCTAGATGTTGACAAAAAAGTCATAAATAATAATAATAATATAAGACTACTTACGACGTCACAGTTTTCTATTTAAGTCGATACCAAGCAATGATCACCTTGAAACTCTTCAAAAATATAAGAACAACAGTTACTTAAAATTTGGCACCAACTTCAATATAAAACTGTGATGTCATAATGTAGTCTTGTTTTATTATTATTTATAGCTTTTTGGTGTTTTTGAAGTCGGTTTTATTTTTTATAATATGTAGTGATGTAGTATAGAGACTAGATTCCGACCCACCAGCGGCTTTACCCGATAAGTTTTCAATTTTCCAATGATTTTGAAAATTTTATCCGACAATCCCAGAAGGATAATGAATAAAGGGGTATCACTTAAGGGTAATGTAATAAAGTAAGGTAAATAATAAATACACATATAATCAGTCAAACATTTATTGTGTCAAATACTATTCTACTATTCTACACTTCTACCTGCCTGAACACGTCGAAACAAGCTAGCGCGGGGTGCAGAGGGAGGGTGGGGGGATACCGGGAATGTATTAGATGTTTTACGTGAGTATTGTTACTATACCAAGAACTGATTTCTGATTTTATTACATATCTACATATTTATAAACATGTTTAATAGGTAGGTACTTTTTCGTTTAGCTTTGCTCATATGGCAGCAATTTGCTATATCGTGCAAGTAAAAAGCACCAGATAGCAACTTACTGTCATACAAACAAAATTAGTATTTTAGAAAACCTTTCATTTGCGATAGGGCCCAACGTGTTATAACGCTTGGGATGGGACGATATCGGGCATTTTCCTTTATGTTGCACCAAAAAATGTGAGTTAAAGTTAATTCGTATATAACGTTAATTCTACCATTTTAGCTTAGTAGATATTTACTACTATGAAAGTTTTTATTTACATGCAGTAATACATGTTATTCATTTGTCGTACATAACGTGACGTTGAAAGTGTTTTTGTTTACATTGGCCGTACAAACTTCAAAGCCACTAAAATAAGAAGAAAAAGCTTTATTGTGTGATTTTAATAATGATGTGGCATTATTAAAATTTTCTCTGTATATTGCACGACAATCACTTGCTTTGTGCTCTTTACTAATGTAAAATAATAACTAAAAGTACAAAAATAGCTCATTTTTTGTACTTATGACCTTAACTACAACAAAAAATTTAGAGGACAATACATGACATTTTTCTAACTGGAGTATTAACTTACATTGCATTTTGTAAAATACCAATATATATTATTTAATAGGTTTTTAATATCAAATGAGACGCAGTCGAAAAATTGGTTAGAGTAAGTAATTGTATAGGAAAAGTTTTTTAAAACTACAACGCAAAGTTGAAGCAAAATAATAAGTAATATTTTCTTGATATTTTTTTGTTCAATTAAATTCCACTTGAATTTCTATTTTAATCTTATACTACCTAATCCATGCACCGATATTAACATTATCTGGTTAAACAATAAACAAACTTCAGAGTAAATGATAAATAAAATTATGAATAAGCATCATTCACTCACGTTGTCCCAGCACTAAGCAAATGCCCGTGTCACAGATAATATAACGCCCGTGTATTGTGTTGAGCTACCATCGTACCATTGTATTTTTCTATCGTAACGGTATAAAAATTACTTCCAAATTGTAAACAAATAAAACACGTTGATGTATATTTTATACTTACATGTGATAGGAAACGCCATGATCTCGAAGATTTGAGTAGCTGGATCGCCTTTTGCAAGAGGAAACTGCACAATTAACCATTTTTTTGGAGCTCTTAGTGCGACACGAAAACGACACCAAATGGCAGCGGCCGCGCGTCAACTAGTTTTATATAACGTGTATGGTCATATGGCCAGCGTAAATTGGCAGAGGGGTTCGCCCAGCCTTGCCGTCTCCCGTATGAATGCTCTAAGTTTCAGACCGGTGCATTATAGTATTATAGTTTTTCTTTTATTTTACGTCTAACCTACAACATTTTTGAGCTAAAAAGCTTTAATTTTGTTACATAGAAAAAAAATATTACTTGAATATTATTAATTATAAACGTATAATGAAAGTAATAATTATATTTTGGTTTTCTAAATATTTCAAATGGTTAAATTGCTGGCAATATTTAATATCGATAGCTATTAATCGATGTCAATCACTAAAATAATGTTATTTGTACACGCGGCTCTGGATGTCAGTGAATTTCTGTGAATGAGGAGCCCAGTGAGCGTTGTGATTGGTTCAGTCCGATTTCGCGCGACTTTGCATGGGCGGTGCAAGGAAAAGAAGTGGGAGCAAAACTGGCGACAGCGGTTCCCGTACAAACGGTGCATGATTGCCTTTCTAACCTCTTTCTGTGTTCTGTGTACAGTATGTGTATTAAGTAATATGAGGCGATGCTATACACTCATTGACTACGTCAATGTACTCGTATACACAAAGATTAGACGCTCGATATTGATCGCGCGATACTACATACATAGAAATAAATCGTGGACTTGAATTCCCGGAAATCCGATAATCTGTATTACGATTAATCGATACCTACTCTTGTACTACAAAGTCGATAAATATCGTGCGTGATCTCGCCCCCGTGGCATGACCACCGAAACGCGTTGAATTTTCCATTGACGTATATAACCTAGACTCGCTGTTGCGAAGAAATTTTGTGCCCCAACGCGGGACGGCGCCGAGTGAAGTGTGGTGACGTTCGGAGCGGGGTATAGTGCAAAGAATAATCTTGTGTTCACGCAGATGCGTCGAAAATGATTTTTACCTATTTTTCTGAGGTTGCCTCTGAGAGATTACATAACATTTAATATTTCTTGGAAAATTAACTTTGAATGTATAAAACTTTATAAACTATTTTAGATATGGTTATTTTCAAATGATAATTTATTTATAACAATGTCTTAAAATAAAAGAAACAAAATGTTGTTATTTATGTTTTATTTATATTATCGCAACTTATTAAAAAGCGTAACAAAAAATATTTTTAATACCTTGTTAAATAGAATAACACATAGAACTGACAATTTAATTAAAAAGTAGTTAAAATTAACCAAACTATATTAGTTATGTCAAGAAATATAGGTATTAAAATAACTTACCTATGAAAACTTATGCCTGCAGCAACATTTGCTCTTCCCGAATAATTTTTGCATTTTACCATAATACAAGAAGGCATTTTATATTTATAACTATCGATGCAATATCAATCATAATGAGTTATTATTATACCATCACTTTTACAACTTTTGGCACATCTGTTTTTTATTGTTAAATTTAATCTATGTCAGCGACTCGGTAGCGTCCTCGCTCCAACAGAATATTACATAAGAGTAAAAGAGACGACAATACTAAGGTGGCGGCCATGGCGGCCGAGCGTATTACGCAGTTTCGGAAACATATTTTTTGTTTTCATCAAGAAATATATGATTACTCACCTTAAAAATATGTCAATTACTTAACAAATATCCACAGGTACACAAATATGGAGTTTTATTGTATAACTATTACTGTAAATCTCTGTTTTACCGACACTATATCCACGGCACATCAACTGTTTCTCTCATTCGCCCGCGACCGACTAAGCGAACTAGTGCCGATTGGCTCCCCAGTTGACTGCTGAATTTCACTGTACCGGACAGCGCGTCTAGGTTATATACGTCAATGGAATTTTCTAGCTATCTTGAAATTTTGAGTATGTTTTGGATATTGGTATTTTTAATATTAATTACGAAATATATATTTTTTATTATAATATTACGAAATATAATTACCTACTTATATTAATTACGAATAAATGTTAACATATATTTTTACAATTCAAATCTATAGGTAATATCGTTTTAACTTATCGTGTTTCGATATATAGATATTCTACGTCAGCGGCTGGATTCGAGACCCAAATATCGCGATTCTAAATTAGCTGATCATTATTTTTATTTCCTAGTTCGTACTAATACCACAGATTAGGCAATACAGAGAAGGTTCGGGCCTACTATTCGGCTTAGTGGTTAGCAAGTTTAGCTATTTTGTGTCTCTAACCGTGCGTTTGCACTGACGAAACATCTACATAAAAACATGTTTTGTAAACATGTTTCTGTCAATGTTTATGAATGCGTTTCCATTGTCAGCACCCCAACAAGTTGCAAAACATGTGTTAAGACTTTTACAACTGAAAGTGCGAACGCAAACGTTGACAAATCTATAAAAAACGTTGACAGACAACAAGTTTTGAGGCGATCCTAACGCAATCTGCAACATAACTTAGGATTTGTTCCGAATCCAACACGGTTTTCGGCAGTGCGAACGCAAAAGCATACACAACAAGTTTAGAGATTTGTATCGTACAACAAGTTGTAAAACATTACATGTTTTATGTTTCTCAGTGCAAACGCACGGTTACTACGAAACCAGTGTAATGTTCTATTGACCTGCCCCCTAACCATGATCACCCCAAACAGTATTAAAACCGCGCTGAGAGCGGGATGGCGCTATACGCAGCAAGAGCGGTGTCTCTGTTTCAATATTGTTTTAACCTTGCCTTAAGCAATCATGGTAAGGCCCCTGGACGTCCTATTTTTAAATCATCGGTCTGGCATCAAGCGCTTGTCGAACGTCGTCTGTGCTCGATTCCCATCAAAATTCGTTTTTTTGCGACGAAACTTAATAGAACATTACCACGAAAATAAATATTATTTTTATTTGTCGAAAACAAAATTAAAATCATTAGAAATCGCCCTACGCGAATGACAAATGATTCAAAAAAGAGCCCATGATCCTGTGGTCTATGTCTATATTTTTTAACAGCTTGGCTTAAGCGATCTGTCTGGTTCATGGACTTATTAATCAAACAATAATAAATCCATGGTCTGGTTTTCATACAGATGGGAGCAATTGACAATATGCACGGTGTTTCAAAATGACCAATATATAATCAATTCTTTATCGAAAACTCATTAATAAAATGTGTTTCCACGTAATGTTATTCATCCCAAAATTTGTATGTTAATCATAGACATGATGATGATACTATACCCCGGAGTTGGTAACCCGATTTACGCATGAAAATTTTTGGTTGAATGACATTACGTGTAAACACATTTTAATAATGAGTTTTCGACAATGAATTGATTATTTATTGGTTATTTTGTAACAACATGTATAGTTAGATAAAAAAGTTGGAACATTGAAGATTTTGGTCTGTTTTAACCGTACCTAAGACCAGCCGGTTGCACCGAGTTTTGTGTTTTACGATTTCGTAAAAAGTAACAACCTAATACATAAAAATGGGTCGTTTCTCTATTAAATATATGATTCGCGCCGTACGTTTAACCTTTTTAAACGTAAAGGATAAAATAAAACTAAAATTTAAACTAGAGGTGAGGCATTAGGTAATTATTGACTTTACTGTTACTTTTTACGAAAATGGCAAAACGTAAAATTGCGTGCAACCGGACGTTCGTACTAATATGTTTAATATGAAATTTATACTTACCCAGAGCTCGCGAAATTAGTCCATAGCTTTACAAATTGCTTAATAATATTTCTTGATTCGTCCGTCAATGGTATTGGGAGACAAGTGACGTTGAAGAGGTAATGTAAATCGTCCGCGTGACACACGCCTTTTACAGAGCTCATGTTATACTGAGATTTGGTATAATTCCTCTCAGTTTCCGCGGCGAATTCATAAAAGTACACAGGCGCAGGACTGGTGGAGGCGTACTGTCGCGCGAACCTGAACATGTTGTATAGAAACAATGCGTCTGTCATGTAATCGGTGACTTCCTGCATCATGTCTGCCGTTATAGCCTTTTCGTCGAAATAATATTTACGAATTTTCCTGTCAGCTGCGTGTATTTTCTCGGGTTCCCATTTCAGTTTCAGTTCCCTAGGCACGGCGATACCGGGAGACGACAACAGCTCTGTTAAGTGAGGCAAGTTTCTCGACACTTCAATGCCTTCCGCCGACGTATACCCTAAAATAAGGGGCACTTTGGCCATTAGCCCTTTTCGCACGGAATCAGCCGGATTTTCTGATATAAATTTCTCCACTCCACATTTCTCTATAACAGGTCCAAATAATATACTATCTGTAACGTCCATATGTTCTGTCTCCAAGAATGGCAATTTAACATTGACTAGAGAGTTGGCGGGAACGCTCTTCAGGAAATCCAATAATTGTTTTTCGTCCGTTGTGTCCATTCCGAGTGATTTACCGAGTTGGAAAGCTCTTTGTCGGGCGTACAAGTTGTAGCTCCATTCGTTTAGACACACTCCACTTTGACATATCGCTTTATGGAACAATCCTTCGCTCATTTTCGACACTAGATGGAAAGAGGTGCAAGCGGAGCCTGCGCTGCAGCCGAAGATGGTGATGTTGTTGGGGTCGCCACCGAACGAGGCAACATTCCGCTTTACCCACTTCAAAGCCGCCACTTGATCTTTCAGCCCAGCGTTTCCTGGAACCTCCTCATTGTCCAAGCATAGGAATCCGAAGACTTCCAGCCTGTAGTTGAAGGTGACTAGTATGACATCGTAGGCCATGAAGAACTCGGGACCGTAAAAGTCTGAGTTTCCTGAGCCGGTGTAGAAGGAGCCACCGTGGATCCACACCATGACTGGCAGTGGTTTCGAGGGCGTCAGGTTCTTAGAGTAAACGTTGAGATAAAGGCAGTCCTCGCTGCCTTCTTCGATGCGTCCCATGCGTTCGTTGTACTGCGGACACACTGGTCCGTGAGCGGAGGCATCGCGCTCACCCTGCCAAGGCTCTGGTGGCTCAGGGGCCTGAAACAAAATGATCGATCAGAGGAGCTAATCGTATTAATCGATTTTCCTATTTATGTATTTATAGGTTGACTAATGCCCGGTTTCTATATTCAAAAACGATTCGTTTTTGCTACGGACGGTTATATTTTCACATTATTCTAAGGAAAAAAAAATATGTCAAAATATAACTGTCTTTAGCAAAAATAAATAGTTATTATAACACTATAAATTTATAAATAATTAAAAGCTAAATGCTGTTATAATTATATACTTTAATCTTTAATTTGTCATAATTATTATTATTACTTTACGAAACAGAATAAATATTTAACATATTGTAAAATACTTCATAAAATGTTAACTCAAACTCAAAAATTTTATTCAATACAGACCTTTATAGGCATTTATTGCGCCAAACAAAATAGAAGATCTAATTAACCGACAAATTAATTATAAGACAAATAAATTTATTATAAAATAAGACAAACTAAGACAAGCAATGTTTTATTTAAACCTTGTATTGTACACATGCATCCCAACCGTAATTAAGATGTATGTGAAATCAATATAAACGATAAAAAAGTTGACTTAGAATAATAACGCACTCTACACCTATTCGGAAATTGGGAGAGCCTTCTCAAGAAGAAATTGCAAAAAACTCGGAAGGTCTAACTTTTTGTCTTCTCTTTTCAGTTAAGTACCATTACCAACGTAACAATTTATATCATTACAAATATCACCTTTCATCTATCTGCTCAGGAATCTCTATTTAAAATCTGTTTCAGCCGCCGAGCATAGCGGTGGCTTGCATCGGTTTTCCGGTTTGAAGGGTAAGTGAAATTACTGGGTACTGTGACTTGACTTATGTCACACGTTGGCAACGTACTCGTACATGAGTCCTTGTAGAGGTTGTAGATAGAGTTGCCAACTCCCATTTACAGCTATCCGGGACATTAGAAATTTTTATGCGGGACTTAGCCAAAAAAAGCACGTTTCTCGATCAACTGAGCAAAATCAAGATTAGTTTTTATTTTTGAAAGAGTAAGTACCTACTTATTTTGTGATTTATGAAAGAGTACTTATTATCTGATAAATTTTTGTCTAACCGGGCTGGCTTCACCATAAAGCGGGACAGTTAGCGTCCCGCACAGACGTGTTGCGGGACGCATTATTTGAGCCCTGGAAACGGGACGTCCCGCCTGACACGGGACGGTTGGCAACTCTAGTTGCAGATCCGCAAATCTTACGGAGCCCACGTGTTCTACACTTCTACAGGCGACTGTAGCCACCTACCACTACCTTTTTTTCATTTGACTTGTATTTGCACACATCCGAATAATGGTTGGGGTGTGTTTACATACAAGGATTAAATAATTTAGTTAATTAGATTCTTGGTTGAAGATTTTCATGTTTTTTTTGACGTCAATATACGCCTGTAAAGGTCTATATTGAATAAAGATTTTTGAGTTTGAGTTTACCATCAGCCAGCTTGTTTGCCAGCTTTGTTGTCTTTACGTAGTACTAGTTTTCCGCTCGCGTTGTTTTTGATTTCCCGTGGGAATTTTATATTTTCCCGTAGGATTTTTTTTGCCTTTTATAATATAGCAGATTTACTTTACGCAGCTCCACCCGCATTGTTTTTGTTTTCCCGTGAGAATTTCATATTTTCCGGTAAGAAATATAATTTTGTAGCCTATGTTACTCTGGAATAATGTAGCATTCTAACGGTGAAAGAATTTTTCAAATCGGTACAGTAGTTTCGGAGCCTATTCAATACAAACATACAAATCTTTCCTCTTTATAATATTAGTATAGTATGAGGAAGATTTATAATATTATGTATAATCTCGGCCCGCCCCGGCTTGGCGCAGGTAATAGTTTAATATAAATTATCCACGCTGGCGAAGCCGCGGCCGGATCGTTAGTGTAAAATAATATGAGAATATAAAAATTAAAAATAATCGCAACTACTTCTAATAACAATCAAACTAATACAATATTGAAGAAGTAAGTATTGGCATAGTATGATGAGACGTCTTGCGACACTCTGTGACATTGTCCGAATTGGACACTCCAAACACTCCAAAGAAAATTTGTGTCTTAGGTGGTTTTGGAAAATTGAAAGAAAATTTGCTAGTGACTACTAACTTTTGTTGGCCTGTGTGTTTATATATATTATGTATAAACTTGGATGCTTTCTTTCACGTTGTCTCCGACCTGTGTACGTGGATTAAATAAAATGCTTATTAAACGGCGCCTGGGAGCCGAGTAAATTGTGTCTCCTTTGTTATAAAAGTTATAAAACCCAAGGGAGCCTTGTTTTACTGTTGGTCACGCGAATGGAGGTAATATTTGTGTTAGTAAATTTGCACAGAAGAAAAAACAACGGATAATTACCTGCTGAAGTAATATTATTCTTTTATAGTAAATATTTTTTACGAGTGCATCACCCTTCCTGTGCGTTCCTGTGCGCTAGTGCTTATTGTGGTGATACTACCACCACTAGTGCCAGTGTGTTGATGCTGGCGGTGTGAGAATGAGAACTGTTTTTGCTACGCAGGTAAGCTTTCTGCAGCCGCTAGGCCTATTTCAAGGATGTTTTTTCGGCGAAATGGGCCTTCCTGACCCGCTATTCCAATTGGTAGATCTCGGATTTTATTCGGAAAGTCACCTTTCATGCGCCGAAATAAAAAGTGACAGATATATGTAGAGATTCCGTGATCCGATTTTTCCCCTTTCAGCTACATTGGTAACTGATTGTTTCATAACCGGTTACTGAAAAATAATTTATATCTCTGTTTCATAACTAAGTATAGTTATTAAAGGAGAAGATTTTTCTGCATTCGTAACTAGTGTCAGATCACCAGCTTCGAAAGGAGACTTTCTTTTTCACTGTTTCATAACTTATAACGTTATAACGTTATAAGAGAAGAAAATTATGTACATTTTAGTATTTTTTAGTAACTAGTTAGTTATGAAAAAGTATGTAAATATTCCGCAGGGAGCTTTAGCCGAGTAAATGGTATACACTGCACCCATGAAGAAACGGAGTGCAACGTTTAACCCAACGGTAGGCAATATAGGTAGTCAATATTACGGTATCGTAATAGATAATCTATTGGTATTGGTGTAGGTAGAGAGATTGGCTGTTTTCCCACTGCCCACCTCGGTCCGGCACGATATTAACCTAAACTAATTTTTACCAAATCTGGTAAAGATTTTTCTAAATTCTATTATCATCATCATCACAGCTCATATACGTCCCCACCGAGGGGCACGAGCCTACCCTAACAAGTTATGTTAGGGCGATTAGGCCTTAGCCAAACCACGCTGGCTCAGTGCGGATTGGTTGATTTCACATACACTTTTGAATTACTTCGCAAGTGTATGCAGGTTTCCTCACGTTATTTTCCTTCACCGTAGGAGCGTCAGATAAATGTACATATTCAATTCGTGATACGAAAAACACATTGGTACATGGCAGGATCGATCGCGGGCCTCCCGATTCGGGGCACAATCCAGTGTCGAGACCACAACGCTCTAAGTTCTATATTGGTATGTAATTATCACTGAGAACTGAGACTCTATCAAATGGTGTCAAAAATGGAAACTAGAAACAACGATTTTTGGATAGATCCAGATAATTTTATAATAGTGGATTATGTACCAAGGGATTAAAACAGTGTCTAACGTCACGGGCGCCATATTGAACCTCGAGTGCAACGAGGGACTCTTTATGTAGAGTCCTAAGTGAAGCGAGGGGCTCAAGTCGCCTAAGACGAAGACACTGCTTTATTCCCGAGGTGAATACCTACTCTACTTTTCATACCATCTGCGAGACAATAAAAACTCAGGGTTTTATAACCAATTACTTAGGTGGTTTTCATCATAAACACTGTCACATTATCATTATCACTATAACTACCTATGGTTAAAATTATGATATTATAATGAAAACCATAAAATACAAAAAAAAGGATGTGTTATTCTCAAGCACGAATACGTCACGCAATAATTTTATCTTAAGTTAAGCTTAAAACATTATAAAAACTTATAACATATTAATAATAATATAACAAGTATGAACTTAGTCTACCCATCGATTTACAATACGATACGATCAGCTGCTGGACCCCGTCAATGACCTTTAGTAGCACGCAAGACGCATGTTAATTTTTTAACAATAAAATGGTATCAAATAAATTTCTTTTATTTTTCAACTTCGTGATATATTTACTTTTATAACGCCAATTAATTACTATACACAACTTTCGAAATAAATCTCAAATAGTCCACAGCCTATTGACCTCAAATAAAAATACAATAAGTAGCTGAAGCACCTGGACATTTACTTACTTACGTTTTTTTACTTTATCAATAAAACACTGAATAGACTTCTAAAAAGACTGTATTGATGCCACAAAACACATTTCACTAAGCACTTTATTACGTAAGCATCAAGATAGGTACGAGTTTTACAAATTTTTAAATACATAATAGCGTTGGCGGCAAAGTTGAAGCTATGAAAACAATACAACGGAATACCGTTGGTGCACATTATGGAACAAATTGCAGAAACATTCTTTATTTTTGAATATGCCGCGTATTTTTTCCGAATGAATAAAATAATTTTCATCCCCCCATCTCGGAAAGAGTATTTTTGCTATTCGATATCTGACCGCCAAAGCCGTTTTTATCCGCTTGAGGTTAAAGTAAATTTGAATTAAGAACATCGCGTGCAACTAGGTATGTGATTTCAAAACATCATTAAACCTATTTAATTCCATCTCCATGGTGCCGAATTTATCATACAATTTTTTTAAATTTGTTAAAAACTCCGACTCTGAACCTCCTTGGTGTACTTTTGTTTTTGATTTGCTTTGCGCGCGCCATTTTGTTTTGACGTCGTATTATTATTATTATGAAACTTGCAAATAAGTAAAAAAAACTTATTATTTGTTATACATAATATAAATATTTTTCTGTAATACTTACCTATCATAATGTTGTAGTAAATATGTACCTAAACTGAGATAAAAGTATCTTGTGATTGTAAATGTTTTATTTTGCATTTAGTCATTTCCTCGCTGAGGGGGGATGAAAAGTTACGTGTTGCACTCGAGTGCAAAGATTTTTGACCTTGTGTTCTTTTGATTCTCTCGCTAACGCTCAGGATTCTAAATTTTGAATCACTCGCTGCGCTCGTGATTCAATTTTAGAATTCTTCGCTTGCTCGGTCATCAAAGTCGAGCACGCGGTTAAAAAGCAACTTTGCACTCATGTATAACAAATAACTATTAGTTCGCTGTGTATCCGCCGGCAGCGTTAGTGTTCTTGCTTTACTCTGCTTTTTATTCGTCTATATAGATAGTTAATTAATTAATTAATTAATTAATTAATAATTAATTAATGGTGGCCGTCAAAAGATGGCGCTTTTAGCTTAAAAAGTATTTTATCAAAAAAAATAAAGTGAAATGTAATTGTTTATTTTAGCTTACAGTATTATGTAGGTAAATATTTTATAACTTTAATACATTATTTATGTAAAGAAATAATGTATTTAAATTTTATTTAATTTAATTTATTTTTATTTAAATTTTATAAAAACACAGGTAAAAATTTACATAGGTAGAATGTCTAATTGTCTCTAGTGGATGCACACTACTGCTGTATGGGCGTAGAACCTTTGCCTTCCTAAGCTAGCATCCATGCTAAATTTTCATACTAATTTTATGTTCCAAATTAAAACACTTTAATCCCTCGGGAGTTTCATACAACACTATATCCCTGGGGATATAATGTCTTGCTTTACGCTGAATTTATGAGGGTTATAATTGAACATTGTCGAGCAGGTGGTATGAAAATCACTATTTACTACTTGATAGAGCTCGTGAAGGATCAGTAACCAGTTTTTCGATATTTTATAAAGTTTATAAAAAATAGAGTGAGATTACTTAATCTTGCCCCCCGGTATATGTTAAATATAAGAAACGTATGGACTAATTATCTATGTTGTGGCGCTGTTCGATGTCACGAGTCACGTCGAGTATCTAATGTTTAAATATGAGTATGTTATTTGTTTAAGAAGAGAACAAAGTTGTTTTTTGCTGCAATTGCCGAGTATAAATCACGAATTAGTAGTCTATAATTAAAGCATGAGCGTAATGAGTTATTCTAATGCAGACTAGATACAATGAGTGATTTAAAGACACGACACATCTCGCGTGAAACATACAGCATTTCACCTTGACCGGCAACAAAATCAAGCTTGTAGGCGAGATAATAAAAATAATTAAGAAAATAATTAAAAGCATTTTCACTCATTTCAACACAATGCAATAAATTGGCAAACTGTGAGTTTTTTGACAGCAAAAAGGCCCATTTCATGCCGGAGAGTTCAATTAATATTCCAACTGTTCACTCACCTTGAATCTCAAATGTCCAACTGGAGGCAGAGCGTAAGGGATGCCCTTGAAGGCGTAATACGTTCCACTATCGTACTCCGAAACGACTCCTCTTAGTAAGCCTTGTTCCACTTTCACACACGCCATCGTTTCGGCGGATCTGAAAATATTGAACGATGTATGCTCATTCACAAGCTTCGGAGTATAAAGTCCGAATTTGGTCTTTTGCAGTTGCTTGGCTTCGGCCCAAATATCCACATCATTCTCGCAAGGTCAACGTAGTATTTAGCTATAGCGCTGTTTAAACTGTTATGCCCGATTAGCTATGCCAAGATCAGTTTATTATGTTACTAGGCACGTGTAAAGATAACAATAATACTTTTATGTTGCGAGTTTTCGTCAGTTTACGTCCTTTATCAGTAATTTTTACAGGCTAATTTTTAATCGGGCAAAAGATACTTTGGGTGTACCCCAACTGTGATGTAAGTACGTAACAAATCTAAAAGAAGGTTTCCAATGGTCTCAGGCAAGTCAAGGCTTAACACGTTCCTTACTACTGTGTTTTCTTCCAAGGAGGAAGACGCATGGGCAATGGATGTGCTTGGGGCATGGAGATTTTAGGAGCATAGAGACATTTAATTGACATTATGTGGTTATTGGTGGGCACTCCGCCTCCAATGTCTGCGGTTAATTTAGTTTTCCGCTCAGAAGAATAAGTGATTGTTCTGAGGTTTTGCGTTTCCCAGTCATGACGTAAGTGTAACGTTTTTCCCAGTCAAAAAATATAATTGAGCCAAACTCTATAGTACTGAAATACCTACCCACTGACTTAACAGCGACTCATAAGCCGTACGGTGACTTTTTTTTCATCATTCACTCCGATGTTTGCGGTCCGATTACACCAATCGCTGTTGATGACAAGAACTATTTTGTTACTTTTATTGATGACTAGCTTTTGCCCGCGGCTTCGCTCGAGTCAAATTCGGGGTAAGGCAACCACCTTCCAGCAGCACCTTGAACTGTTCTAATTATAGATGCAGAATCATTCCTGATCTCCTCTCGTCTCGCCGCGCCGCCCGCGCTCCTTGATAACCTCTTCCTTTTTTGAAGTCGGTTAAAAATGAAATAATATATAGAACCCTTATATGGATGATATTTCCCGTCTGCCACGTTAGATTTTAAAATTGTTGCTGTTTTCGTAATCAGCGACTCGATAAACCACAAAAAGAATACCCATGTTGACTTTCAGACTTTCTCATCCCATTTCCCTTTTTTAGAGGTTGCATTCTGTAAAAACTTAAAACACGTGTTTACTCATTTATTAATAACAGTACTCCGGTGAAATTTAGAATAAAATAGTCTGATTTTGTTTCCTCATACAAATGTTGGACCTCCGTTTCAAATCCTTAGAGGGTGGTTTTTGAAAAATCCATTCTAAGTGCTCATAGCCCTTAGACCTCATAAGAAACCTACTTGTTAAATTTTGCACCTTTAGACCCGAAGGTTTGGGCTGTACGTTGATATGTGAGTCAGTTTCTTCTTTTCCATATTAAGAAGAAGATAGAAAACGATGATGGTAGTTCACGACCGCCAGGTTGGATTTAGAAATCGTTATTGTTTTTGTAACCAGCGACCCGATAAACCTTACAAAGGATACCTATATTAATTTTCAGCCTTCGACACACCATATCCCCCATTTAAAAGGGTGAATTCTGAAAAAAACCTAAAACAAGTGTTGACTCATTTATAGATAGGAGTACTCCTGTGAAGCTTCGAATAAAATAGTCCAACTAATCTTGTTCCCCCATACAAAATTTGGAGCCTCATTTCAACCCCTTAGGGCGTGAATTTTGGAAAATTCCTTCTTAGTACATCTCATAAGAAACCTACGTGGCAAATTTTAAATCTCTAAACCCGGTGGTTTAGGCTGTGCATTGATATGTAGTCAGTCGGTTTCTTCTTTTATATATACAGATATAGATAGAAGATAATAAGTAATATGTAGCCGAGACCTATATTTGATAAATCATTTTTCATCCCGAGCCCTATTATGTAGAGAAATTTAGAGATTTTACAACTATCTCCAAAGTATGCGTCGGAGCTTAAAAAATAACGAATTTTGAATGGGTTAGTATCAAATGATCGCAAACGTAATTGGTGACTGTATCAACTCGTCTAAAAATCAATTCGTACACAATGCGTTTTATCAATTCGTCTAAATCGTTTTTGGTCAGAACTGATATTTTGTCTAAATTGCAACCAGTTCCAATGGCTACTTAGTCTACGCTACAAAAGGTCTAACTGTAGAACTCGTCTATAATGTAAATGGTCAAAAATATTATTTCGTCAAAATTGTATCTGGTTTTTGAAGTTTACTTTTATTTCGTCTAAATTGTTTTTGGT
Organism: Schoenobius gigantellus; assembly: GCA_963935595.1. NCBI lineage: Eukaryota > Metazoa > Arthropoda > Insecta > Lepidoptera > Crambidae > Schoenobius > Schoenobius gigantellus. The sequence continues at coordinate 36,762,607 of OZ012541.1, read as the reverse complement.
CAAAATATCATGTGACCAAACAGCTTCATAACAAACAAACTCATTTCCATAATTATAATATTAGTAGAATTCCTAGGTCCTCATCTATCTACTTAACAAATTTCATCCAAATCTGTTGCTCTGCCGTTGAAGCGTAAAAAGGTAATAATCACACAAACAAACAAAATCACAGCGGCTGTGTGTGCCACTGGCGGGAATCGAACCCGCGAACTTTGAATCAGAAGGCAGGGTCACTACCAACTAAGCCAAGAGGCCAGTCATTAGAAATATTAATATAGACCACCTCCTATTTAGACGAAATATTACTTTATACCACTTTGTTTTTCGACGAGATTTAGACGAGACTGAAATTTAGACCGACACATTTGATGACGAAATATTACTATAGACCACCTCGTGTTTAGACGTAACTAAATTGTAAGTAGTCCTTTCGCAAAAATTACGAAATAGTACTTTAGACCATCTCATATTTAGACGACATTGAACTTTAGATTAGCTGCTATAAGGACGACATGTGTTTTTGGACCATATAATATGTTAGACGAGTTGATACAGTCACCAATTACGTTTGCGATCATTCGATACTAACCCTATGGTGGGGTTAGTATCAAATGATCGCAAACGTAATTGGTGACTGTATCAACTCGTCTAAAAATCAATTCGTACACACTGCGTTTTATCAATTCGTCTAAATCGTTTTTGGTCAGAACTAATATTTTGTCTAAATTGCAACCAGTTCCAATGGCTACTTAGTCTACGCTACAAAAGGTCTAACTGTAGAACTCGTCTATAATGTAAATGGTCAAAAATATTATTTCGTCTAAATTGTATCTGGTTTTTGAAGTTTACTTTTATTTCGTCTAAATTGTTTTTGGTCAAAATATCATGTGACCAAACAGCTTCATAACAAACAAACTCATTTCCATAATTATAATATTAGTAGAATTCCTAGGTCCTCATCTATCTACTTAACAACTTTCATCCAAATCTGTTGCTCTGCCGTTGAAGCGTAAAAAGGTAATAATCACACAAACAAACAAAATCACAGCGGCTGTGTGTGCCACTGGCGGGAATCGAACCCGCGAACTTTGAATCAGAAGGCAGGGTCACTAACAACTAAGCCAAGAGGCCAGTCATTAGAAATATAAATATAGACCATCTCCTATTTAGACGAAATATAACTTTATACCACCTTGTTTTTCGACGAGATTTAGACGAGACTGAAATTTAGACCGACACATTTGATGACGAAATATTACTATAGACCACCTCGTGTTTAGACGTAACTAAATTGTAAGTAGTCCTTTCGCAAAAATTACGAAATAGTGCTTTAGACCATCTCAAATTTAGACGACATTGAACTTTAGATTAGCTGCTATAAGGACGACATGTGTTTTTGGACCATATAATATGTTAGACGAGTTGATACAGTCACCAATTACGTTTGCGATCATTCGATACTAACCCCTTATTATTGAACATATGGCAACTTGCACCCGAGTCTATGTAAAATGCTTCTTATTTCACTGAAGTCGTCAGCGCCGTCACAAGAGTGGCCTTTGCGATGGACGAAGAAGCCTTCTTCTTCTCCTCAGACGTCACGCGGCAGTCTTTAGCGATATGTCCAGCCTTCTTACACTTGAAGCATTTCACCGTCGTTTTCTTGGGAGGGCGTTTAGTAGACAGAGCGCTTTCCCGTGACTCGCCGGCACTGCTTTCTATGCGATTGCTCTCTTAAAGCAGTTTCATTTTAACAATTTTACTTGAAAGTTTTAATTCGGTGTTCCCTAGCGCCATTTTTAGTGGGTCGTAATGACTGCCACAAACTCATCCTACAACGGAGCTTTTATGTCCGTCAACTGCTGAGCTATCTCGCATACATTATTTTAATTTTGCTCCATACTGCGAACTCGTCAAGCTTTAGACCAAACAACGTTCTTAGCAAGCCAAGTCTTCGTGTCAGACCCCTATGCTCGTACGCCTTTTCTAAGTTTGTCCAAGCTTCCTTTGCTGTATTCGCGTTCCGCACATGCACATAGGCTACTGAATCCAAACTTAGACAGATCCTAGCCAGAGCCTTCTGTTGTCTCTTGCTGTCCCTCATTGCGGTCTCATCTGTCGACTCGATACAGTCCCACAAATCCTCGTGAATCAAGGTCATTTTCATGACGAATTGCGAATTGCGAACACCATTGCGAGTAGTTTGACATACCCTTTAGTTTTTCTATTGGTACTGCTGCAATATTTGCCATGATTCCTTTGTTTAACTTTGGACTAAGCAACACAACAAACTATTTCCTTATAATTTCAACGCTCTGCTACCATGTTGAGGAGATCGAAATATTATAAAAGGAATAAAACGGCCATTAACGATGTGCATACGAATGCAACGACACGACAGAGTGTCACTTTATTTAAAACTAGCTGTGCCAGCGAACTACGTTTCGCCGTATATTTTTTACCCGTTTTTGCAACATTTGTCATTGATGCTCAGCTCCTATTAGTCGTAGCGTGATGTTATATAGCCTAAAGCCTTCCTCGATAAATGGACTATCCAACACAAAATTTGAATCAGTAGTTCCTGAGATTAGGGCGTTCAAGCAAACAAACAAACAAACTCTTCAGCTTTATAATATTAGATTTAGATTATAGATTTCGAATATGGTGACACACACCATAGGGTTAGTATCGAATGATCGCAAACGTAATTGGTGACTGTATCAACTCGTCTAACATATTATATGGTCCAAAAACACATGTCGTCCTTATAGCAGCTAATCTAAAGTTCAATGTCGTCTAAATATGAGATGGTCTAAAGCACTATTTCGTAATTTTTGCGAAAGGACTACTTACAATTTAGTTACGTCTAAACACGAGGTGGTCTATAGTAATATTTCGTCATCAAATGTGTCGGTCTAAATTTCAGTCTCGTCTAAATCTCGTCGAAAAACAAAGTGGTATAAAGTAATATTTCGTCTAAATAGGAGGTGGTCTATATTTATATTTCTAATGGCTGGCCTCTTGGCTTAGTTGGTAGTGACCCTGCCTTCTGATTCAAAGTTCGCGGGTTCGATTCCCGCCAGTGGCACATACAGCCGCTGTGATTTTGTTTGTTTGTGTGATTATTACCTTTTCACGCTTCAACGGCAGAGCAACAGATTTGGATGAAATTTGTTAAGTAGATAGATGAGGACCTAGGAATTCTACTAATATTATAATTATGGAAATGAGTTTGTTTGTTATGAAGCTGTTTGGTCACATGATATTTTGACCAAAAACAATTTAGACGAAATAAAAGTAAACTTCAAAAACCAGATACAATTTAGACGAAATAATATTTTTGACCATTTACATTATAGACGAGTTCTACAGTTAAACCTTTTGTAGCGTAGACTAAGTAGCCATTGGAACTGGTTGCAATTTAGACAAAATATCAGTTCTGACCAAAAACGATTTAGATGAATTGATAAAACGCATTGTGTACGAATTGATTTTTAGACGAGTTGATACAGTCACCAATTACGTTTGCGATCATTTGATACTAACCCATAATAAGGACTACTTTACGGACAATTTTGTAAATAATTGTAATGTTGAAGTGCAAGTAGCTAATGGTGAAACATTGTATAGTGTAGCTCGTGGTAGTACAACCTATTTGGTCAAATCAGGCTTAAAATGTTTGGATAACGTATTGTTTATACCAAACTTGTCATGCAATTTGCTATCTGTCAACGCATTGACAACTGACGGATACGAAGTCGTATTTACAAAATGTTTTTGCAATATTTTGTTTGAAAATAGAGTTGTAGCTACAGCAAATAGGGTAAACGGTTTGTATAAATTAAAGCTGTCACCTGGTCAGTTGCGTGAGTTACCTGATAATGCAATTCAATCGAATTTTTCGACAGGTCAACAGTCGCATAGTAAAATGATTTCTGCTCTACCTGTATCGAGAACAGGCAGTGTTGATCAAAGTACATGGCACAAACGATTAGGCCATCTTAACGCACGGAGCATGGGAAGCGTGGCATGGCTGAAGGGATCAACTATGGATAAGAGTATGAACCCTGCATCAGTTGTATAGAAGGTAAGACACCACGTTTACCTTTCCCAAAGAAATCGTTGCGTAGGGAAATATATGTTTAGGGCTGTTAGGGCTGGTACACACGGACTTGTGTGGGCCTATGCATAATAATTCTATAGGCGGAGCTAGATACTTAATAACGTTTATTGACGATTTCAGTAGGAAAACGTTTTGTTATTGCTAGAAAACTAAAGATAGCGTATTGAAGTGTTTTAAAGAATTCAAAGCCTTTGTGGAAAACCAAACCGGGAAAAAGATTAAAGCTTTACGAAGCGACGGTGGTGATGAATACGTGAGCAATCAATTCAAAGATTTTTTGCAGTCTCACGGCATAAAGCATGAGATTACCGTTCCTTACTGTCCACAGCAGAACGGAGTGGCAGGTCGCGCAAATAGAACGATAATGGAAGCAGTGAGGTGTATGTTACGTGAAGCGGGTCTGGGAAATGAGTTCAGGGCTGAAGCTGCCAACACGGCTGTATACCTGAAAAATCATTCTCCAACAAAAGCCGTTCGTGACGTAACTCCAGAAGAGAAATGGGCAGGTAAGAAGGTGAACATCAGTCACTTAAGAATTTTTGGCTGCTTGGCATATGCTGTTGTAAATAATAGACGTAAGTTAGATTTAAAAACAAAATTGTACATATTTGTAGGTTATTGTGAGGAATCGAAGGGCTATCGACTTCTAGACCCTGATTCAAAGAAGTTTGTAAAGATTTCGAGGGATGTAGTGTTTCTTGAAAACAAATTTCTCAATGACACAGTACCCCTAGCTGCTCAGGATGGTACTCTTATACCATTAACATTGCTGGAAAATTCAGACGTAGTTCGGGAACCTGAGGTAATTGCTGATAGTTTGCAACAAGGTCAAAGGGCTGAAAACTTAGAACAGACTGTTAGTTCGGAGTCGAATGTTTCGCACGAGGCTGAAACATCTGATGAGTATATTCCAAACAGATCATCATTTGACTCTGAAGATTCTCGGAGCTTTAGTGAATTTGAGAACAATTTTCTTTCAGCGTTCTTAATAGGAAGGAATTTTGAAGGCAATGATGATCCGAAAACGGTTCAAGAAGCTCTAAGTGGACCAGAGTCTGATAAATGGAGAGCGGCAATGGATGATGAGTACAATTCGTTTTTAGAAAATAAGTGTTGGTCACTTGAAGATTTACCAAAAGGTATAAAAACAGTAAAATGTAAGTGGATATTTAAGAAGAAGAGAGGGCTTAATGGAGAAGTATTGCGTTACAAAGCTCGTCTCGTAGCGAAGGGATACACTCAGAAGTATGGAGTTGATTACTTCGAAACTTTCTCTCCCGTTGTTAGGTATTCTACGTTGCGCATGTTGTTGGCTATAGCAGCTGAGTACAATATGGACATAGATCACATGGACGTGAAAACAGCCTTTTTAAATGGAGATTTGAAGGAAACTGTTTTCATGGAAGTTCCAGAGGGGTACGAGAATGTAAATAGTAGGAATAAGGTTTATCGCTTACATAAGTCTGTTTATGGTTTAAAGCAGGCACCGAGAGCTTGGAATGAGAAGATTAACTCTGTTCCCACCAAGAACTTGAAATTTAAAAGATTGTCGTCAGAACCATGTGTTTATGTGAAGTCACAAAATGGAGCGCTGGTCATCATAGCATTGTATGTTGATGATGTGGTCCTTTTTACTAGCTGTCAAAAAGCTAAAAAGGTTGTAAAGGACTCGCTTATGAAAGAGTTTGTGATGACGGATCTTGGTCCAGTTGAACACATCTTAGGAATGCATGTGTATAAGAAAGATGGTAAATTTATTCTTGAGCAAACTAACTGCATCAAGAAAATATTGGAAAAGTATGGAATGTCAGACTGCGAGAAGTGTAATTTAGACTACCGAAATTTGATTGGCTGTCTTCTATACGTAGCAGTGTGCAGCAGACCAGATATAGCCCACACTGTCGGAGTTCTAAGTTAGTTCAGTAGTTGTTATTCTGATGTACATTTTAAGGCGGCGAAAAGAGTCTTGCGATATTTGAATGGTACGTTAGATTACCATCTAACTTTCAAAAAGTCAGGTTTTGTAGATGCAGATTGGGCCGGTAGTAGTGACCGTAGGTCTTATACTGGTTTTTTGTTTAAGGTAGGGGAGTGTGTGGCTTCGTGGGAATGTCGTTAACAGAAAACTGTGGCATTATCTAGTACCGAAGCAGAGTACATGGCACTCTCTGATGCCTGTAAAGAGGCGTTATTTATTGAATCATTCTTGAAAGAATGCCTGATCAGTCGGAGTGAACCTATGGAGCTATTTAACGACAACCAGTCGGCTCAGAAGTTGAGTGAGAATGCAAGGCTTCATTCGAGGACGAAGCACATAGATATCAGGTACCATTTTATTAGAGACTTGGTAGAGAATGGCACTGTAATTGTCAGTTACTTACCCTCTGACCAGATGGTGGCGGATTTCTTAACCAAACCGGTAGCTACCACTGTTTTCAAACGCTGTGTAAATAGCATAGGTTTTAGGTAGTTACGTAAGGTAGGTTACGTAAAGCATTTAGGGAAAGTTAGGTTAGGTGTTTTTAGAATAATGTGATATTGTCTAACCATTTGAGTTTAAGGCGGCGTGTTGAGTATGTAAACTCAATGGTATATATAAGAGTTTATATATGCCTATGGTGTGTGTCACCATATTCGAAATTTTAAATAAAGTGACACTCTGTCGTGTCGTTGCATTCGTATGCACATCGTTAATGGCCGTTTTATTCCTTTTATAATATTTCGATCTCCTCAACAGAGATAAGTCGGAGGAATCTAATGTACTTATGAAAAACGGTGAAGTGTGAGTTTGATAAAAAAAAACATATATTTTTCCTTCTGGTACTGGCTGCATTGCATTTTTAACTGACTTCAGAAAGGATATTCAGAAACTTCGTTGATTGAGAGCCGATTTCTGTGATATCGCGGGGATGGCCCCATTTAGATACTGGCGGTCCGGTACTTTTTGTAAGAATCGACTGGAACAGCAGTAAGGGTGTTTGCCTTGGTTTTTTGGTGTGTCGTTTATATAGATAGTCTAATTTTGTACAAATTTAAGACCTCCGTTTCAACCCCGTAGAGGGTGGTTTTTGAAAAATCCATTCTTTTTGCACTTGCATAAATCTCCAGCCTAAATCCAAAATTTGGAAATCTTAACTTCAAAACTGACGAACTTTCATACAAACTTTCATCCCCATTTTACCCCCTCAGGGGTGGAATTTCCAAAAATTATTTCTCAGTGCACCCCTACACCTCACGAGTAACCTACGTGCCAAATTTGGAATCTCTAGGCCCAGTGGTTTGGGCTGTGCGTTGATATTATCAATTTTCACACTTTGACACCCCATATCCCCCTTTTAGGGGTTGAAATTTGGAAAATCCTGAAACAGGTGTTAACTTATTTATCGATTGGACTACTCATGTGAAGTTTCGATTAAAATAGAGCTAGTAATCTGGTTTCCCCATACAAACTTTGGACCCTTTTTCAACCCTTTAGAGGGTGAATTTTAAAAAATCCTTTCTTAGTGCACCCTTTCCCCTCATAAGAAACCTACGTGCCAAATTTGGAATCTCTAGGCCCAGTGGTTTGGGCTGTGCGTTGATATGTCAGTCAGTCAGTTTCTTCTTTTATATATACCGGGTGTAACGGAATACCGCAATAATATTTAAGGTTGTTGATTAACAAAAAAAATGTTTATGACTATTCTTTGTATTTTTATTATATGCCTCCTTTCGATTTAATACGCTGAACTGTTAAGCATATTAAATCGAAAGTAGGCATATAATAAAAATACAAAGAATAGTCATAAAAAATTTTTTTTGTTAATCAACAACCTTAAATATTATTGCGGTATTCCGTTACACCCGGTATATACTCGTAGATAGACTATACTCAATATACAGTTACATACTTAATGAATGCCAAATCGGAGGTACTAAAATGCTTTAGATATTTTGTTGCTAAAAGTGAGAATCTATTTAACACAAAAGTTACCGTCAGTTAGTTAAGTAAAGTTAGTTAAGTTGGAACCTACTAATTTGAGCCGACTGTACAAGTTCTGCCGTTTCAAGAATCTGCCATTTCCAGAATCTGCCGCTTACACAATCTGCCATTTCCAGAATCTGCCATTCACCGAAAAAAGGTTCGGTGAGTCGTACGCCGTATTATATTTATTTTTACAAATCACTGGCTGAGCAGCGCGGAACTGTCATGTGGCGAGAAGCTGTCTTTGCAGCACGGACCGTGGACAAAACGGGACAAGAGACAAATAACACGTCTGTGAAAATAACATGTTTCTTCTCTTTCTCTCATATAACACGAAGCGAGACTGGACGAGAGTTCAGTTGGTTCAACAGAGTCCATCGATTGGGACGGCGACAGAATATAATTTCAGTCAAAATTGCTATAGAGTCAGTCAGGTTAGAAAATCTTCGCTGGTATTGCAGACACCGTTTTCTTTAATCACTTTAAGCAATTTGACGATGTGCTACATTGAATTTTTGGAGCACAAATACAGAAAAGGAGAAGAAGGGATTTCATTTAAAAGCCGTTTTCGTTCACTTTTTGACTGCTACTTTTTTCACACGGCGTTTATTTGTTCTGTTGTGTTTCGAAAGTATCCTCAGAGAATCAACAAAATAGTTTTGAGTTTATCTTACGTGTTTAATGGGCACAAGATCTATATTGTATGTACAGTACAGGTTAAACACAAGAAATAATTAGGTAAACATAGACGTAACCTTTTGACATTTGACCGTACATTATGACATACAGATTTTTGATTGACAGAATTTGTTTGTGCTGTGTGTGTTGTCTAACTTATTGTAGATATATTAATATTAAAAAAAAATAACTAAGGTTTCTCTAGGCATTGTTAGTATTAACCAAACCTTTTGGGTGAGGTCCGAATTTGATATTAAATGTAATTACGAGTAGTATTTGGTGCTTACCCGTACACACCTTAGGTCTTATCTGGTTAGATCAAATCTAACCAACGTTTGCTGGGTAAAGCTAGTTTGCTGGGTGTTGTTTCATTTTTGGACAGTTGGCGGGGAGCTTTTTGTAAAGTGAGCTTAGCAAGATTTAATTTAACCAGGAGAGAAAATACACGCTGCACTAGCCACCTTCACCTTGCCGACCTGTAAGGTGCTTCTTTACACCTCTTTGAAAGGACCCGGGATTGCAGGAAGGAGGCAACACGCGTGCAGAGTTCCTTTTTTTGATTGTGTAACATGGAAATGACTTGCCGAATTTCTTAGTTCGCGTACTGCTGGTGATCGCAGTAAGAAGACAGTAGCAATGCAAGCCAGGCGTAGTCCTTTGGGGATTGCCCTGGTGTTCTCGGGCAATTCCCCCTTGGCGATAGCCCGACCGGTTAGTCAGGCTTGCCCGGGCAAGATGATAGTGGTGTCGCAGTGTGGACCTTACAATAGGGCAAGGAGAACATTGGGGGGTTTTAGTGGGTAGGCCTGGCACTCTGCCGGGAGAGCCCCACGCTCACCAACGTCTAGCCAACGGCGGGTACGGTGCGGTTACGCATTTCCATCCGGAAAAAAGGCCACGCGTAGTCCTTAAAAGGAAAAATGTGGGATTTGGGAAAAAGCTCAAAAAAGCAGAACGCGCCTAGTAACGCAATATTACGACGTAATTGTATAGGTTCGAGGTTGTTAGTCACAGCACAGCTGTGTCGCCAATGATCAGATAGTTTACAAAATGTATTTCAATACAAAATGCATTTTTTTATTTATTTCAAATACGAAATAGTTTTCCATTTTGTATTTAAAATACCTAAGTATTAAATGCAAAATACGTATTTCCAAAATACTTAACTAATTTAAAATAAATCTTTTATAGTTTTAAACTTACTACAAAGCCGGAACCGCAAAAATAAAAAATAATGCATGTCACGTTACGGAAAGTATTTATTTTAGGTTAGATCACTCACTCAAGTTTGGTTGGATAATAGCGGCGCTCAGAAGCACAGACGAAAGGTTATGTATCTACGATAGTCAAAAGCGGCGAAAACAAAAAGGACGGTCGTTCGTACGTCAAAGGCTGCGGTCCGAATCGAACCGATATGCGTTATTGGTACCGATGGCACAGAATAGATAAAGTATAGAAGTTGCACTCCTTTGATATTTAAAAAGCAGACGTTTTAAATAACTAGAAACATCTTAACGCCACGCGTTAGCATATTATTAGTCATCCAGCAGCCTTATTCACAAATCTTCGGAACCGAGCCGAATCGATTTGACATTTCTATGCAGCCACTCAATTACAGCGCGGTGTAAAATTGAAATAACAAAGTTAAGTATAAATTAAAGAAAATATTTTTTAAATGATTATATTATAATTTACTTTCAACTATTTCTTTAACATAACATAGATTTGGGCAAAATATTTACAATTTTTTCAATTATGAAAATGAAAAATAATGGCTGAATAGCTGGCCGGTCTGAAAAAAAAAACAAAATAAGCAGGAACGCGGCAATCCGATCTTCATTTGTTTTTTCGAGTTGTAGTTTTGTTTATACTTCCGTATCCGTATAGCAGAGATTTGTATTAACAAAATGAGTTTATCTGATTCAAATATGGATTTAACGCCTGATTTCATAAGAGAAGAGGCAAGCAGAAGTTGTTGATTTATTAAAATAACATTCACCCATTTTTTCTTTAGCTTATTTATGTTTTTGTTTTTACTTTCCTTGTATTCGCAATGAAAAGCACAGTGTTTACCTCGGGTTAAATACTTATTTAGACCCCCGAACTATAGGCGTCAACAAACTCCGTCTCGGGACTAAATAAGTTACTTTCACCCCTAGGGTAACAATGTACTATTTATTTCACTGGGTTCACAGTATGTAATTATGATTCGCCACCTTAAAACTATATGAAATCTTATATATAAAAATGAATCGCAAAATGTGTTGGTAAGCGCAAATCTCAGAAACTACTGGTTCGAATTGAGAAACTGTTTTACCATAAGAATGCTACATTGTCCCTGATGGTTATAGGCTATATTATATTTTTTACCGCGGGAAAATATTTCTTTCCTATGGGAAAATTCGATAACTACTGGGCCGATTTTAAAAATTCTTTCACCATTAGAAAGCTACATCCTTCGTGAGTAACATAGGCTATATTTCCCACGGGAAAAATATGACTGGAATACCACGGGAAAAATATGACGGGAAATCTATCGTAAGGCGAAACGAAGTTCGCGGGCACAGCTAGTATTGAAATAAAATTGTTATATCACGTTAAGTTAAGTAGTGACATAAATTGTTATTCTACATAAAAAAACATATTTTTTTTAACAATTAGCTTTTGTCATATATTCAGTAGTGGTAGTATCCCTCTGGAAGCTCACACAGTAGTCTGCAAGCATGGCTGGCTCCCATATCCCTGGTAACGCTTCTCATACTGTGCATCATCACATACTGAACCCACGTTATCCGCAAAAAAACTTAAATAGGAGTGTAAGATACGAATTTTCAACAACATATTGCATCGTAGTTAGTCAAAGTCAATATACTTTATTCAATTAGGATTACATAATCGCTTTTGAACGTTAATGCAGCTACGCCAATGGTTCACAAGTCTACGGCGGGAGACCTTGTACTGGAAAGAACCAGCAAGAAAACCAGCAAGGGCTATTTTTCCTCCCTGTATTATTACAGAGTCATCAATTGAATGCTGACCTCAAAGCAAAAGTTTGAGCTCAACTTCCATTACAAGATTAGATGTGTCAGTTTTTTTCTTAATGTGTCGTTACCAAAATAATATTTGTTTACATAAATAGTTATACACAACAACATGATTCTTTATCTTCAGGTTAACACCAGGCATTAGCATCATTCAAATAATCTTTGACTTTATAATATCCTTTACTCATTAGAGTCTTTTTTACATGCGCTTTAAACTTGGGACTTTGTTGTAAAAAGTTATACATTTCCTCATAAACGAGCCTCTACTTTTTGAAGCCTGTATGTTGGAACGGCAAGTTTATTTTTATTTCTTGTGTTTAAATGGTGAATTCGGAAATTGGTTTCCAATGTATTATATTTTTTATGGGCATAAATTAAATTTTCATAAATGTATTGTCCTGCTAAAGTCAATATATTAATTTCTCTAATTAAATCTTTTGGAGAATCTCTTGCTCGTAAATTATAAATAGCGCGAACAGCTCTTTTTTGGAGTACAAAAATACTTTCTATACTAGCTGCCGATCCCCACAGTAGTATTCCATATGAAATGACACTGTGAAAATAACTAAAGTAAATCAATCTTGCCGTTTCAACATCAGTAATAGTCTAAGAGGTCACGGGATTTTTCATAACGATCATGGATACGGTTAGATTTATTTTTATAGTTTGTAGAGTAATCCCCTAATGTGAATGATGTTGGCCTGCCTGCTTTCAGTGGTTGCAACTTCGAGTTATAGAGCTTACAAGAGGCTTCATTGTCGCGAAAAAAAACGATCAGAGAAATGGTCAGTTTTAGTTTATATTCAAAGTATGGCGTCTCCTCATATGAGACAAGTTGGTCTGGCGACTCTCAGTGGTTGCATTTCAGAGTTATGATGCGCGCAAGTCACTGCATTGTTGCGAAAAAAAAACGATAACAGAAATGGTCAGTTTTAGTACCTATGCGAAGTATGGTATCTCCACAGGTGAAACGAGTTGGTCTGCCTGCTCTCAGTGGTTGTATTTCAGAGCTACCATTGTGTACGCAATACCCTTATTTGTGGAGAAAGCCTAAAAAATATCGAAAAACATGACAATCGGCGGATTTTTCGAATGCTCATTGACCGCTGCTGTCGTGTCTCGACTTGACACACACAGCGCAACCTCCTCCCCCCGCACCCGGCCCCTGTCTGTGAACGTGGGACAATCGTTGTGGGAGGGTGCGCTTGGGCACAGATTACTTAATAGTTACTACGTAGCTTGGGCTTGTTTTTGGTGCTTTTAAATACAATTCAACCGTTACTTGCATTTTTACAATAATGTCGAAAATAAATACATTTTTATGGAATGCGTATGAACATCCCAAAGTATATTACGATCTAGCCTACTCGTATTTTGCGGCTAATAAGTACATAATTTAATTCGATCTTAATTTGCTAGAGATACAAATGTCTCTAGGAAGTGTTCATTTACACGTTTTTTATTGTCTCTATGAAGGCGACGACGCCACTAATTCACAGTTATTGTTGCAGCACTGATTCTACATTGTACTAAATTAAAACTTATTTTTTATCACTCCTGTGTGGTCGAGAAGCTGGACAGCCTCCACGTTTACATGTTTTTTAAGTCTTTTTTTGGTGATCTTCGGCGTATTTTTTGATAATGCTATCAACACACTCTGTTTTGAGGTCCCGATGGAGGTCGTCATTTCTTACATACCAGAGAGCATTAGCGATGCCCCTCAACACCTTATTCTGAAATCTTTGAATAATACACCTGTTGGTCTGAGCTGTACAGTCCCGTAGCTGTATTCCATAATTCCACACTGGCATGAGGACTTGCCGATATAACAATAGTGTGTTAGCTATTTTTAAGGGGGACTCTCTTCCTATTAGCCAATACATGTCTCTGTATCGTAGATCAAGCTGTTCTCTCTTTTTCTTGACGCGCATCTTCCAACGTAGTTTCACATCAAGAGTCATGCCAAGATTTTTTACAGTGTATAATCTCATATGGTATAATTTGTCTGTTAATAAAGATATGGTGATACATTTTCTGTTTGTTACTAAAATCGACGTGTACAGACTTGGAATCATTTAATTTTATCCGACTTTTCCGCGACTTTCCACGTACGTACTTTTGCCTAAGATAGGCATTAACACACTTTACAAATCATTCCTTTGTCATGTTCAGGGGGTACAAAGTGTATCATCCTCTCACCCAGACAATACAGCTCATGCTGGAATTGCTGTTATTGTCAAAGAAAGGCTATGACACTATGAAGATTCCAAATGCGAAATAGGAGAAATTCAAGCCGTCGCAAGTGGAACTTAAGCAAGTTACCCCGAGAGAAGTTTGGAATGAAATCAAAAGTAATATCAGCCCGCCAAAATATCCTGGCTATGATTTAATAACAGGAGTAATACTCAGAAAACTTCCTAGAAAGGCAATAGTTAAATTAACAACTCTTATAAATGCCTGTCTAAGGCAAAAGTACGTACCATCCCTGTGGAAAGTCGCAGAAGTCATTATGATATGATACTGAAATCAGGGAAATCGCCTTGTGAAACTTCATCTTACAGGCCTATATCCCTATTATCAGTAATGTCAAAATTGTTCGAGAAACTCCTACTAAAAAGACTAAAGCCAGTAATACAAAACTTGGACCTAATTCTAAACCATCAATTTCTCAATTCAATAGGCTTTCGCGAGAAACATTCGACGGTTGATTGATTATGTTCGTGAATCACGAGCATAATCGAAAAATGCCTAGAGGAACAAAAGGTATGCACAACAGTATTCCTGGACAGGACTTTGACAAAGTATGGCATGACGGACTGATTCATAAGCTACAACAAATGCTCCCTGAGCAGTTCGCTGAGCTTTATAAATAGGGTATTCAGAATCAAACATGAAGACGCTTTCTCAAAATTGAAACATATAAAAGCTGGTGTTCCGCAAGGTAGTGTTATAAGTCCGATCCTATACCTTTTATACACTTGTGATATACCAGAACTGGAAAATAACACCATTGCACCTTTTGCTGATGATACTGCAATCATGGGTATCGGTGATACTCATGAGGAAGCAGCAGAAAAGGTCCAACATGCTGTAGAGAAGATCTATGACTGGACAAAGAAATGGAGGATAAAATTGAATGAATCCATGTCTATACACATCGATTTTAGTAACAAACAGAAAATATATCACCCTATCTACATTAACAGACGAATTCCATATGAGAACACTACCAAATATCATGGCATGGCTCTTGATGTGAAACTAGGTTGGATGGTGCACGTCAAGAAAAAGAGAGAACAGCTTGATCTACGATACAGAGACATGTATTGGCTAATAGGATGAGACTCCCCCTTGAAAATAGCTAACAAACTATTGTTATATCATCAAGTCCTCATGCCAGTGTGGACTTGTGTAATACAGCTACGGGGCTGTACAGCTCAGACCAACAGGTCCAAAGATTCAAAGATTTCAGAATAAGGTGCTGAGGGGCATCGCTAATGCTCTCTGGTATGTAAGAAATGACGACCTCCTTCGGGATCTTAAAACAGAGTTCTTTGATAGCATCATAAAAAAATACGCTGAAGCTCACCAAAAAAGTCTTTAAAACCATGTGAACGTGGAGGCTGTCTAGCTTCTCGACCACACAAATAAGAAAAGAAGACTAAAACGGATAAAGCCATCCGATCTTGTGTAATGAAGTGGAGTGATAAAAAATAAGTTTTAATTTAGTACAATGTAGGGTCAGTGTTGCAACTATAACTGTGAATTAGTAGCGGCGCCCTAATAGAGACAATAAAAACATGTTAATGGACACTTCTTAGAGACATGTTTATCTCTAGCAAATTAAGATCGAATTAAATTATGTACTGTACTTATTAGCTGTAAAATAGGCTAGATCGTAATAGTACTTTGGGATGTTCATACGCGTTCCACAAAATTAAAGTATTTATTTTCGACATTATTGTAAAAATGCAAGTAACGGTTGAGTTGTATTTAAAAGCACCAAAAACTAGCCCAAGCTACGTAGTAACTATTAAGTAATCTGTGCCCAAGCGCACCCTCCCACAACGATTGTTCCACGCTCACAGACAGGGGCCGGGCGCGGGGGGAGGAGGGTGCGCTGTGTGTGTCAAGTCGAGACACGACAGCAGCGGTCAATGAGCATTCGAAAATCCGCCGATTGTCATGTTTTTCGATATTTTTTAGGCTTTCTCCACAAATAAGGGTATTGCGTACACAATGATAGCTCTGAAATACAACCACTGAGAGCAGGCAGACCAACTCGTTTCACCTGTGGAGATACCATACTTCGAATAGGTACTAAAACTGACCATTTCTGTTATCGTTTTTTTTCGAAATGCAGTGACTTGCGCGCATCATAACTCTGAAATGCAACCACTGAGAACCGCCAGACCAACTTGTCTCATCTGCGGAGACGCGATACTTTGAATATGTACCAAAACTGACCATTTCTCTGATCGTTTTTTTTTTCGCAACAATGAAGCCTCTTGCTCTATAACTCGAAGTTGCAACCACTGAAAGCAGGCAGACCGACATCATTCACATTAGGGGACTACTCTACAAACTATAAAAGTAAATTTAACCGTATCCATGATCGTTATGAAAAATCCTGTCACCTCTCAGTCTATAAGTTGTCTTATCTTTTTTACTGCATATGCAGCAGAACTAAGTCTGTTTGCCAAGGACTCGATATGTGGATCCCATTACCAAAGGTCGTTCCACGACAGATGCTGGAGTTGCACTTCTCAAACACATTTTTGCCGCTTGGGAGTGTAAACAAGATGTGATTGGTATATTTTGTGACCTGTCGAAGGCTTTCGACTGCGTTAGTCACCAGACTCTTTTAAACTCAAACATTATGGTGTCACCGAAAAAGCAATTAGCCTTATGGAGTCTTATTTGTCCAATAGGGTCCAGAAAGTTGTTATTAGCAAAACTGAGTCTGTTGGTGCATCTATAACTATGGGTGTACCTCAGGGATCGATATTGGGACCTTTGCTTTTTTTAATTTACATTAATGATCTCCCACATTTCACTAACAATCTGTGCGATACAGTACTATTTGCAGATGATACTTCTTTAATATTTAAGGTTGACAGAGGTAATGAAAATACTGACGTTGTAAATAGTACTCTTTCTAATGTATTGCATTGGTTCACAATTAATAACTTATCATTAAATTCAAATAAAACTAAATGTATAAAATTTTCATTGCCAAATGTAAGGAAAGTGGATACTATTGTGGAAATGAATAATCAAATTATTGAATTCATTGATTGTACCAAATTTTTGGGCATTACATTAGATTCACGTTTTTCAAGAGATTTATTTAGAGAAATTAATATATTGACCTTAGCAGGACAATACATTTATGAAAATTTGATTTATGTCTATAAGAATTATAATACATTTGCAACCAATTTCCACGTTCACTAGTTAAACACAAGAAATAAAAATAAACTTGCCGTTCCAACGTACAGACTCCAAAAAACTAGAGGCTCATTTATGGCTGTCAGCTGTCAAACTTAGTCGCGTAAACATCAGTTCCTACTATTTTTATTAAAATTTTATTAGTAAATAGATTAATGTTAGTTTTGAGTGGATAAAAATATTGTATTTGTTGTAAAACATAAGTGAAAGTGTTATCTATGTAAATAGAACAATATAAATAGTGAAATAACACATAACATCTTTTCTGCAAATCATTTCTTTTTCACAGTGAAATCAAGTAAAATAATAAGTAAATAAACCATCCAAAGTGTCTGTGAACATTAAAATAATAAATGAACCTTAAATCTCTAAATAGTGATCAAATTAATAGTGATTTAAAGTGTGCAATTCCTAATAAATTGCCCTATCAATTACCTACTCACTGTACCTATTTGGATTGCAACGCCATCTAGTGCGCTTCCTAGGAACTTGTTATCAAATCGAAACTACATTTCCGCGTGCTACTATAGCACCACTGCTTGCTTTATAGCGCATTGCTATTGCTTTTTTGAACCATTGCTTTTTTGAACTAGTGTTTAATAAATACGAGAGATGGCAAACAAATGCTCAGCTTGCTTAGAGGTGATACAAGATAGGAGGTTTTTGGCTTGCACGATGTGTACTGAAAAATATGATTTGCTTTGCGTCAATGTATCTGAAAAAAGATTTTATTTGATGACTACTGAAAATAAACAGTTGTGGAAATGTCCACAATGTAAGTCAAAACAACCGAAAAGTGACAACAAAAATACACCAGTCAAGGATCAGGGTAGTCTCGATTGTAGTCATGTAACAATAAGGCGAAAAAACTCTATGAAACACAGTAATGACGATTCACAATTTCTGGAGGAGACTCTTCCCGGCGGCGACACAATTGTGGCCAATTCTAACACTGAAACACAATCTACTTTACTAGCGGAGCTACGTGAGTTGCGAGCAATAATAAGCAAACAATCAGAAAAACAGGAAGCCCGAGACCAAGAACTCTCAAAGACAATCAAATCACTACAAACTTGTTTGATAGATATAACGAATAAAAGTTCGACATTAGAAACTGAAATAAAATTTCTGCGACAGACTACGGAAGCACAGACCGAACGTATTTACAATTTAGAAAAAGAAAATATAAATTTTTTAGAGGAAATAAAAAAAATTAAGGGTAAAACTGGTGACATTGAACCAAAAAACTCAACGGCATATGCGGACTGTGTAACCACATCGGAATCAGAATGTAATAAAATAATAGTTTTATATGGCCTCAACGAACATAGGTATGAGACAGAATACGAGTTACATGATCGAGCTGTGAATATATTCTATGATATAACTGGCGTAGACATATCAGGATACATAGAAGAAATAAGTCGCATAGGAAGATATGGAAACAGGCGACCACTAAAAATTGAACTGCTGAGTAAAAAAATTACAAAATATCTCTTGGAAAGTGTAAGTTATTTTAAGGGCACTGGACTTTGGTTGTCAGCTTACCTTAATGAGAAAGGCCTCCAGCGTAGAAAGCACGAGAGAGAAAATTTCAGAATGTCGAACAAACTCTCGCCTAAAATCACTAAATTGCAAAATAAACATCATAATGACACAAATTCAGTTGGTTTAAACCCAGAAAATAGAAGGGATAGTAATCCAGACCCAAAAACAAAAGGGACAATGCGGGGACAGAATAAAGCACATTCCTTTCGAATCTAACAAAAATAATGAAATTTCATTTTTTTATCAGAATATTCGTAGTTTAAAAAATAAATTACATTTGGTAGAAAGTCTCACAGAAGAATATGATTTCTCTGTACTCAGTTTTACTGAAACATGGGTTACTCCAGCCAAGTCTGATCTGCTGACCTTGGAGGGTTATACTCTGGCAAGTCAATTCTACAGAAATAATCGGGAAGGTGGTGGTGTGTGTACATTTGTGAAGGACAAAATAAATTTTATTGAACTTGAAGATATTAAAAACTTATCAGTAGAATATGTCATAGAAGTCTGTGGTATTGAACTTCCTAGGGTAAATGTAATTTTAATAGTTCTTTATTGGCCCGATAATACAAGAGAATTAAGTATTGTTAATACACAACTAGGAAAATTGTTAAAACTTCTATGTACAAAATATGTAAAGAAGAATATAATAATGGGTGGAGATTTAAATGTAAATATTCTTAAAAAGACAACACAAACAAAAAATATGATCAATCTCTTTAAGAGTGCAAACTTTCATCAAAATATTAATGAACCTACTAGGATTACGCCGACTAGTGCCACTTGCTTAGACTTAATTTTCACCAATTTTGATACAACATGTTTAAATATTAGTGTAAAGGAGTATGGTTTTTCGGATCATAAAGGAATATCAATTTCATTAAATAAATCCGGACTAAATGGAAATAAGCAGGGCCATTATATCCAAAAAAGAAAGTTTAATTATTATAACATGAAATTATTCAAAGAGAAGTTACAAACTATAAATTGGTCAAATATTATTAAGCCTGATAAAACTATAAATGAAAATTATAAATTATTTCATGACAAATTAACAAGTATACTTGACCTTTATATCCCAAAAAGAAAAATATTAATTAAATTCAAATTAAAATCTTGGTTAACTAAGGGTATAAAAATATCATGTAAAAATAAACGCCTACTTAAAACATTAAAGTCCCAAACAAATAGCTGTGTACTAAATGATTACTATAAAAAGTATGTAAAAATGTTAAAGAAAGCTGTTAATTCATCAAAAAAACTTCAATATATAAATAAATTAAAAAATTCAAAGAATATCACTAAAACAATGTGGCGAATTATAAAAGAGGTTACACATAAGATACACAAAAATACATATAAGAATATTACTTTAAATATTAAGGGTAACAACATTAAAGATCCTAAAGAAATATCAAATACATTGAATAAATACTTTGTTTCGGTAGGCTCAGATAAAAAAATCAATAACAGTACCAAAAATTTCATCAAACAGCATATTATTATTGATAACTCTATTTACCTCAGTCCTGTCAGTATTGTTGAAGTTGATAAAATTATAAAATCACTCAAAAATAAATCAAGCCATGGTGCTGATGAATTTCCACCGACACTGATCAAATATTGTAGGGAAGAACTAATATCGCCTATAACATTTTTAATTAATCAATCTTTTAATGACGCAGTTTTTCCCGACTTATTAAAAATAGCAATAATAAAACCTGTACCTAAAAAAAGGAACGCAAAAGAGCCTCAAGATTTTCGTCCAATAGCCCTTCTATCTACATTCTCTAAAATATTCGAAACCGCCATGGCAACCCGTGTTAAATCCTTTTGTGAAAAATATAACATATTTAATGAAAGCCAACATGGTTTTCGTAAACAAAAATCAACAATTACAGCAGTATATAAGTTTATGAATGATATATTAAATATAATAAATACCAATCAATATGCAATAGCAATAATGTTAGATATGAGTAAAGCATATGATCGAGTGTTGCATAATATTTTACTCAAAAAATTATATGAAATAGGAATACGTGGCCGAGCGCACTTGTGGTTCCAATCATATTTAAACAGGCGCCAGCAATTTGTGGAAGTAGAGTATTACGATAACAGTACCAATAGTATAAAAATTTTTAGATCTTATGAACAGAATGTCGAGCATTCAATACCTCAGGGGAGTATTTTAGGATGTCTGCTGTTCCTAATTTATATAAATGATGTGGTAGAATGTATTAATAAACAATGTATACTGTATGCTGATGACATCACAGTTATATTTCCATGTGTCAGTGTCCAAGATCTGCAAGTACAGTTTCATAGCACGCTAGAACACATTATAGAATGGTTACAAGATCACAATTTAGAAATTAATATATCGAAAACAAAACTGATGCAATTTAAACCCAGACAAAAACAACCAATAGGTACATACATTACATATAACGACTATAAAATAGAATTTGAAACCTCATGCTCTTTGCTAGGAATAGAAGTTGATACAAATGTTGATTGGAAAGCACATATTGAAAAAATTGCCGCAAAACTCTCGAAATTTACATACGCTTTGTATGAATTAAAAAAATGTACCGACTTAAATGCTGCTATGAGTGCTTACTATGCTTACGCTAATGCATGGCTTAACTACGGGGTCATCCTCTGGGGTAACAGCACTCATTTACAGCAATTGTTTGTTATACAAAAACGATGTATCAGAATACTTGTAAATATCGATGATAGGGAAAGTTGCAGACCTCATTTTGTTAAGCTTAGAATACTAACACTCACGTCATTATATATATTTGAAATATGTAAACTTGTCAGGAAAAACAAGCATATGTATGCACAAGCAAAAGATTTTTACCATCAACCACGTAATCTAAGACATAAAAATAGACTGGCTCTACCTTTCGCTAAACTACATATGGTGAGCTCAGGAACTTATCACATGTCAGTAAAGATATATAATAAAATACCTAAAGATATCCAAGAACTGCAAAAAGATACAGAGTTTATTAATAAGTTAAAAGAATATTTAATAGAAAAATGTTATTACTCATTAAAGGAATTTTTCGATGTTTAAAGATTATTAAGTAGGTAAGTACTTAGATTAAGTGAAAATTATTATTTATTGCTATTACCTCAAAATACCAAATAATATTTTACGTTAATAGTTTATATTTAAACATACCTTTTTTACATACAAAAGATTATTATTTTGTTTGAATTGCGATACCCCAACAGGGTCATGTTTATGGGATATTTCTTTCATGTAACATCTGTTATACCAACATGTGGCAATAAATGATATGACTATGACTATGACTATGAGGAAATGTATAACGTTTTACAACAAAGTTCCACATAGTGTAACTGACTTGCCTTTTCATAAGTTTAAAGCGCATGTAAAAAAGACTCTAATGAGTAAAGGATATTATAAAGTCAACGATTATTTAAATGATGCCAATGCCTGGTGTTAATATAAAGTTATTATTCGTTATAATGTCAATAATCGTGTTGTTGTGTATAGCTATTGATGTTAACAAATGTTGTTGGCAGAAAAGAACTGACACTGATTTTGAATTAGACTAAGTTATCAAATGTTTGGTAACAACATTATTTATTGTATTATGATTAATGTATACGTCTATAACTTATTTTTTGACATTTTAAGTGTATGTAAGCATACCGATTGTATTTTTTTTAAAAAGTTTCAATGACTATGTAACAAAACCAAAATTGTAAATGGCGATTTAAAAGAGGAGATAAAAAATTTGACCTTTCGAGTTTCTTGCCTGTTCTTCTCGAGAAGGCTCTCCCAATTTCCGAACAGGTGTAGATTCAACTTTTTTTTTTTTTTCATTACTACTTGTATTTGCAGACATCTTGAGTAGGTATATTCAGGATGTATGCACATACAAGGTTAAATTTATGTTTCCTTTAAATTAGAATGTTTTGCTTTGTTTTGACGTCAATAAGTGCCTGTAAAGGCCTAAGTTGAATAAAGATTTTTAAATTTGAATTTGAATTTGAATTGCAACCTTGAATCTAGTGTAATACCCAAAAATTTTGTAAAGTCGATGAATTCAACAACTTGATTATTCATTTCTACAATAGTATCCACTTTCCTTACATTTGGTAATGAGAATTTAATACATTTAGTTTTATTTGACTTTAATGATAAATTGTTCATTGTGAACCAATGCAATACTCTAGAGAGAGTACTATTCACAACGTCAATGTTTTCGTTTCCCCTGTCAATCTTAAATATTAAAGAAGTATCATCTGCAAATAGTACTGTATCGCAAAGATTATAAGTGAAATGTGGGAGGTCATTAATGTAAATTAGGAAAAGCAATGGTGCCAATATCGATCCCTGAGGCACGCCCATGACTATAGGTGCACCAGCAGACTCAGTTTTGTTAATAACAACTTTCTGGACGCTATTAGACAAATAAGACTCAATAAGTCTAATTGTCTTTTCGGAGACACCATAATGCTTGAGTTTATTTAAAAGAGTCTGGTGAGTAACGCAATCGAAAGCCTTTGACAGGTCACAAAAAATACCAATTACATCTTGTTTACGCTCCCAAGCGGCAAAAATATGTTGGAGAAGTGCAACTCCCGCATCTGTAGTGCAACGACCTTTGGTAAAACCAAATTGATTTTTATGTAAAATGTTATTACTTGTGAAATGATCTGTTAACTGGTTAGATATAATTTTTTTCAAATATTTTGCTAAGTGCTGGTAGAATCGATATTGGTCTATATTTGGAGGGATCATTTTTATTTCCAGATTTAAATAATGGTATTAACTTGCTATTCTTCATAAGGTCGGGAAAAACACCTTCATCAACACATTTATTAAATATCAACGCAAGTTGCGGGGCAAGTTCCTTTATTACAGATTTGACTATGTGGATTGAGATACCCCAAAGGTCTTCAGTTTTTTTAGTACTAATCATACTAAATGTTTTTAAAACAGTGTCGGCATCATTGTGACAGAAGTTGAAAACCCTATTGCACTTCTCCACACTCTGTCCCAGGAGAGCTACAGCTTCATTGGGACATGAGTTGAGACTACTTGTAGTTTCTATAGGTATATGAGAGAAGAAGTCCTCAAACGCATTGGCAACTAAATTGTCTGATTTGATTGTTTTTTTATTGATTTCTAATGAGAACGAATTTACAGTACTTTTGGGTTTACCAGTTTCCTGGTTAATGATATTCCAGGTGGTTTTTACTTTATTTTTAGATAAACTGATTTTGTTACTAATGTACATAGCTTTTGCGCACATGCACACTTTCTTAAATGTTTTAGAATAATTTCTGACATAATTTATGAAAGCGGGGTCATTGGTAGTTACTTTTAAAGAGTATAGTTCGAATAATTTCCTACGACTTTTATACAGTGGCGGTCACAAAATTAAATACACCAGTCGATTTTCATACAAACGAGGTAACTTTGAAGCCTTGGTTCTCCGCCAGGGATTGACCTAGCTGTGATCTGATGATAGCCATCCAGGGAGTGAATGGAGGAGATTGAGATCGCTATACACAACTAACTGATCTGATCAGCGTTCTTAGAGATATAAGAATCAGAGTTTTCAGTTTCTGGATTTCCATACAATTTTATGCTAATTTTGCGGTTTTTTTAAACATATCCGTATATCTTGTAGAATACTGATCAGATCAGTTGGGTGTGTATAGCAATCTGAATCTCCTCCATTCACTCCCTAGATGGCCATCATCTGATCACAGCTAGGTCAATCCTTGGCGGAGAACCAAGGCTTCAAAGATACCTTGTTTGTATGAAAATCAACTGTTGTCTTTAATTATATGACCGCCACTGTATATACCAGCCCAATCACTAAATTTCTTTCTCCCATTATTGACTTTAATAACTTTTTCATTAAATATATCTTTAAATTCATCTTTAACTACATAAAATAAATTATTATACAGATTATTGGCGTTCTGCCCCTTGAACGACAAACTTGCAGTTTGGTTAATAACATTTCTTCTGAATTTTTCTATACCGCGTTTAGTTATAGGTCTACAAGTAATCTCACGTATCGAACTAACATGATGGTGCTCAAATGAGGCTAGTTGTCTGCTATGGTCAGAATTAATAAAATTAATAATTGATTTATGTTGTACATTACAGTTGCAGAATACATTGTCTAAACAAGTGGCGGACGTAGGAGTAATTCGGGTCGGTTCTCGAAATACATAATCCATATTAAATGATTTAAATAGGTTTATAAATCTACTGGATAGTTGTGACTCCTCTAAAATATTAATATTAAAATTATATTTAAATAATATTATTAAAATATAATTTAGTGATACGCATTCAGTATCCGTTTATAATTTTCTCATGTAAATCCGATGATTTGTGATTGCTGAGGAAATTTTTTGTGACGTCCTCTAAAGCCAACCATGCATTTTTTAATAGGACCAAGGTTCGACAAAAAAGAAGGATCATTGACAAATTTTCTTATGACAGGACCGATGAAAATCCCTTTAAATTTCACCATCTTAGCATAGGAAATTTTGGTTTAAGCAACAAAATCCAGCCCAAACTACTTAAAATCTACAAGATAGTTTATTTTACTTAATGGAAACATTCCTTTATTCTTAAAGAGAAATCAAACTACATTCAAAGATTCTTCATTTTACTGTAGATTCCAAATTTCACTTGCGTCACCCGGGAATCTAATCCACTTATAATTCAAAACTATTTTATTCTACGTATGTTCGCAGATTTCTCGAAGACGCCTAGACTCGCTTGGGAAATTCTTTTTCTGTTTGAAAGCGTATACTTTTTAAATGGTCTCATGAAAAATTTACTCGAATCGGCTTAGTAGTTATTTTAGATGATTTTTCCAACTTTTCCAAATTTATGTGTCGATATTTTCGAAATTGTTAACAATTTTCGATGATTCTTTTTTTGTCTTAAATATCAAAGTATCGAGATAGTTTCCAGAAAATTTTAGCGTAGTAGACTGCGTAGACTGCTTCGCCGTTCTCGAACCATTAACCACGAAGAGTTTTCTTAATTTTAGGAAACATGAAGAAACCAGTAGGACATAAGCGTGAACCGTTAGAGTTTTCTTATATCATCTGATGCGGGTCGTCCTATCGTTAGAAAGCAAATGAGAAATTCAACAGCAAACTAATTTTCTCATACCAAGAGCCTCATGCATGATCTTCTGAATTGTTGTCTCTGAGATGCCTAATAACGCCTCTATCTTCTGATATGTCACATGACGATCTTCGAAGATTAGTTGTCTCGCAGCAAACCTTCAGTGACGGCGAATTTAGGATGTCCTTCATTAGATTTGTCCAAGACTGGTACAGTAAGCTCCTTATCAAGCTATACTGTTTAACCTTTGGACAGTTCTTATGTCGCTCGTAACAGTGGCGGTTTTCGTAGTGTAAATGTATAGTTTGAATGGGAGCTTGCTGTATGTCCATGCTGAAGAAGTTAATACATATATAGAAATATTAGCGTTCGACAGTTCGAAGACTGGTGCTTCATTAACATAGATAACAAGCTCTTCAGAACACAGAAAGCTGTGTAAGGCTTCTTTAAAAGTTATAGAACATTATTGCATGGATATTTTCCTTATTGAGATTCATCTTCGTACGTGATCTGACAGATTCAAAACAGCGCTGTGACTGAACAATTGCATCAATCCTAATTCTGTCACTTGTTTTATTATTCCAACAAATTCTAAATTTTAACAAATTTGAATATTCAAAAGTTCGAAATTCAAAATTTGCGTCAAATATTTAAATGACAGAACTTAAATAGTATGCTCCGCGAACGTTCGCACTGGTGGTAATGGTGGTAATGGTGGTAATGTGAGTAGTGCTTTCTACTAATTCGTTTAATGTTGATTGATAAATAATAAAAAGAATTCAGCATTTTGAAAATACAAGTAATGTTTTATAAGGTTCTTCGGTAAAACTTTTACCGTACAGGCAAGTTGTGGAATTAAGGTTGCCAGAGACCCCGTATTTTACGGGTTAGCCCGTTTTTCAGGCAAAATAACATAAAGACCCGTAATTGCGAAAATGAAATACAGGGTAAACAAAACAAAGTTCCCATATTTACGCGATCAAAAGCGGAATTATAAATGAAAAAAAAAAAAGTTAGTTTTATGCTTCCCTTTCAGAAAATGAAGATCTTTTAAAGGCCGCTTCCTCTAACAACAGACATAATTTCTAAAAATAAATACCTTCCTTAAACCATAGACGAAGACTAAAACTGTTGTTTCATTTTCCTGTCTCCCGTAAAATATAAATCAATAAGTGGCTGGTGGCAACCCTATGTGGAATGGATTGCCTGCTTCAGTGCGTAAATGATACAATTTTTTAAGCGCCACCTTAAAGAGTACTTTCTCTCGAATCAGTCACCAGAGTAATGTCTTGAAATTGGAAAAAAAAATCCCGCTTACACAAAACATGTTACACTATCACTTGGGTTGACTGGAAGAGATCTCTATAAAAGACAAGGCCACCCTTGCCTGTTTTACGTTTTAATAGTAGATTACCACTAGAGGCCCACAGTAGGTGTATATTGGGCATTCTAAAACAGTTTTCATCAAAACACCGCAAACGAACGGAGTGAGATTTGAGCTACGCTTCGCTGCGCTCTAGCTCCGCTACGCTCCGCAAATCTCACTGCGTTCGTTTACGGTGATTTGATGAAAACAGTTTGAGATTGCCCAATATACATTATACAGGGTTAAATTATTCATACCATTAAATTGTAATTTTTGATAAATAAAGAGTTATGCGAGTATATTGAATCACCATATTTGTTTTCATTAATAAAACGCAGAAATTTTTGTTAAAAATATTTTTTTATTATAAAGCAAGTAACAAATATCATCATAGCTAAACTAGAACAATACTTTAAATACAAATTTTCATTCAAGTACAATTTACTGAAGTCATAAATTACATGTGCTTAAGTACCACTTTTTTATGAATAAAACATTCCTTAGAGCGCACTCTTTTTTATGAGTTATACAATTGAAGTTAGCTCCACCTTTAGCATAACTATTGCGCAATGTTGCAAAATTAGGACAACCTTTGCCTTCAACATTTATCAAAAAGCAGTCAGAACACAAATCTTTAATCCATTTTTGCTTTTCAACACCTTTCATTATTATGGTTTGGTCCTTTAAAATTGGAATAATTAATCTCTTAAATTCTCTGAAATCTATATTGCCTTGACTCCAGTATATTCCTCTGTTGCGTTCAATCCAATTGACTGCTCTTTTTTCTTCGGCAGATAATTTTAGATACGAATATGGAGGTTTTATTAAAAAGACTTGCGTAAACTCTTTTGTGGCTAACGCAAATTCCTTAATAATAAAATTATTTTTGCAGTCTTTGAATCCTTGAACATCAACAAAAAGTATCGAACTCTTATCAGCACTCATTGTTTCGTTGTATTCCACTGTTTAACATAAAGTTGAAGTTTGTTCTTTTAAATACCTTTTGATTGCACTTTATTTAGTTAAGATATTTTCTTCACAATATTGCTCAGAGGTTTGTACTCAAAAATGCAGTCATTTAAAATCAAGCAATATGCTGCTGTCTGATCCGGGATTTCTTGGTCTGTTTCAATCTCCACTCTGACATCGATTGATCCCTTTATCATTTCTTGTTGGTGAGAACAATCAATAACAAATAATGGGGCAACGTCTCTGAATTCCTTCAAGCTCATCAACGGCTCTGGTCGCCGTCCATGATAAGACTGTTGGAATCTTGCATATTGTTCGTATAATAAATTAAATTTATCCTCTGAGAAACTGACATTCAATCCTTCATAAGGGTAATACGATGAATTTAAATATACTTTTACATCTCGTACATTGCAGTGATCGAACTCTGCCATTGACATTTCCGCATTGTGTTTGCGATTGGTTTGCAAGGCTATAATAACGAATCTTGGTTTCTCTATCTGTGACGAAGTTTTGATAGACCAAGTGTGTTTACGTGTCTTCGGTAATAATGGATATTCATACAAATCCCAATTTCGAAATGCTAGTGTAATAGGCCTGTCCTTTTCTAGATGTTTCAACAAATTGATTCTTTCACGATCTGATACTTTAACGTGCGGAACTCGCCAAACAACTTTGCTAATAGTTATATCTTCGACCACCTCTCCGACATTTAATTTCAAAGCATTGAGATTCGTATTGCTTCTTAATAGCACCAATTCATGTTTGGAGTTAATTATAACTTTTTCATAATCTTCTGCAAAACCTAAAATTTTCTTCAACGGCACAGAAGCCGAAAAAATTCCTCCGTTAAGATTGTTTGTACCAGAAGTTGACCATCCCCATACACGTGAGCATTTAGATTCATTATCATTTAACGAGAGGTACGATTTTATTGTTGTAGTTATGCCAGCATTTTTTATTTTGTCTATTTCTATTCCGTTTAACTCATATCGAATATCTTGAAATAAATATAGTATTGGATTGTTGATAAAATACACATTTGATATTTTTTCTTTAGTCGAACTATTATAAACATTGGCTTTACCCTCAATATACAAAGTGCTGAGTGAGGGTAACAGACATAGATCTTGTTGATTAATAGGTATTCTTATTTCATCATTCTTGTTGAAACTTGTTACGTACGGTTTATAAGAATGATATTCGAAACTTTCAATACTATTGTCGTATGATGTTGATTGAGATATATTTAAAATATTCATTTTAACAAGCCAATCAACTTCAAAAATTCCTTATTGTTTTTGGTGAGCTTCTTTTTTATGTGAAGCGGTGTGCTTTTATGAGGTGATCTTCTAGTACTAACTTGAATGCAAGCTGTGTCATGATTTTTATTGAAATTTATCATTTTTACGAAAATGTAGATACAGTTGTACTTCTTCGTCTCGTAAATTGATTTGTTTATTCTCGGCGTCTAATAATTGTATAGTTATTGCACTTATAGAACTTTTATTTACAGGAAAATATATTAGATTTTTCGGCACTTCAATGATCCGATAACCAGGTGGTACGTTAGGAACAAACTCGTGAATAATATGACTTGCAGATCCGTTCACGAATGACCCACTAACTACGTCGCATTCGATGCGCACAATGGTTGTTGGCAATATACTGACAGGATACAGAGATTCGGTCCTTTTTAATGCCTTTATTGTTTCTCCACCAAAACCTAAAATCCTTCCAAGTGAGTCACTTTTGTTGAAATGAACATCTTTAGTACAAAAAATTGTAGTTTTTAAAGTATTATTATTACAAGTTAATTTTAACATTGCATTTCTAATGTATGTCTTTAAATAATCACAGATATCTTGAAGTTCATAAGCTCCTTCAGGTATTTCGATTACTTCGTTATCGTCATAGTAGAATTTATTATTTCTTTTATCTATGTTGGGTATAGAATTAAATGTTGAAAAATACAACAATCCACACTCATAGTATCCACTTAATTCCAAAGTAGGTGAGTAGTTTGTTATCAGAGAGGATCCTTTTCCAGTTATAGACACAGTGAAAGACATTTTACTACTGATAAAGAATTTTATTTCAAGCTTTATATAAATGTGTTTTCCAATACTCCTTTAAAAATTTTATACAAAGGTGGCCGCAATTAACAGAGTCAAATGTTTGATATTGCTCATAGTTATAATTTAAAGAAACATTTCTTAAGTAATCAAGTAGTTCTAACGGAGGTTTCAGATTACCAAAACTATCAAAATATTCAGCATACTTATTTTCTTTCACGTAGGCTACCCAATGTGTTCCAATGTTATTTGAAGTATCTAAATTTATAATACCGCATTCTATCTTCCTAGGTTTTGAGGGCAACGTATCCCTCATGAAAACACCACGAAAAAATGGAATATCACTAGCATGTTCTAATATATCCCAATTAGTTAATGCCCGCCTAGGTAGCCGCTTTATTAGTTTTTTGAGGGTTTCAAATATAGACCTGCACCCTTTTTATAAGGTCTAATATATAATCCTTTTCCGAGAGCAACCGCCTCCATCATCTTATTATGTCGTTCCGATTCTTGAAGAGCTTTTTGAGCTGCTTTTGAATCATTAACCGCTTTTGCTATGCCAGCTGCTCCACCAGCCAGTGAACCTAAAGCTGATAATCCCGCGAAAATAGGAATTAACGGTAACAGTCCTCCACATTTTGGAATAGGAATACAACGAGGTAAACTCATTTTATTTTTATTTCTAAATAGTTTTTTTGCAGCGGCGACCGCATATTTAATAGTAGAATTTGTGTCTTTAGATTTTATTTTTTTTAATTTAGATTTGAGTTTTTCCACAGCCGTCATAAACGACCGAGCACCTGCACCAGCTCTTAATTTGGCCTTCATAGCATTTTTTACTATCCATGAAGCAATTTTTTCTTTCTTTCCAGCGTCTTTTGATTTCAATCTTCTTTGAGCCATATTTAATAGATCTAGATCAGCTTTGTGCCTTACGTTAGCGTCGTTGTTTATGTAAGCAATATCGTGGTGCATACAAGCGTTATCCAATTTATTAATTCCTCGCTGACCCTTAAGTAATCGTTTCTGAAGCTTTGTGCCGGGTCCGCAATATTGGTAGCCCGGTAAATGTAACTCAAACGGAATCTTATTTATTAAGCTGTTTATGATACCACTTCCTTTCTTCATTGATAAACAAAAAGTGAATCAATAAAGATATCTTGAGCTATTTTATATCATAAAACCAATTTATTCTTATCAACCCAACTATTTTCGCTATTACTTAATCCTAACCATTTTACAAACAATTTGTTTCCTTTTCTTTTTATAACCTTTTCAATGAGGTATAGGTCTGGAAACTTAGTTTTTTGTAACTCGTATGCATAAAATGAGCCGAGGATTCTTTGATTGCGTCTGTCCTCTATTTGATAAGTTGTTGGGTTAGTGTGATTAACTTTTACTATACGAAATATTTCGGTGGACCAGTTTGGCGTATAGCCTTTGTAAAAATCTGCTTTATATCTACTTATGCGAACATAATCACCAACACGAAATGTATATCCCCGACTTGTTTTATTCTTTTGAGAATTCATAATATAACCTTTGACTATAAGCTCATTTACTTTGTTAACTTCCACAGGCTTAAATTTTGTTATTCTATGCAAAGTGTTATTGTAGTGTTCTACAACGTCCTTTAAAATATTTTTATACCATTGGTAATTTCCGTTCAAACTAAATAGTTTGTAAAGGTGAGATTTAATTGTTCTTATAACTCTTTCTACTATAGATGCTTTTTTAATAGAATATGTTGAATAATGATTAATATTATACTTTTTCATTAATTGTTTAAAATTATCATTGTAGAATTCTGTGCCTAAATCAGTTTGTAAATTTTTAGGTTTTCGTAATGATGTAGTTAAAATACTTTGCATTGCATCTGTAACATAATTTTTCGCTTTTGATTTTAAAGGTCTGATCCATACATATTTTGATAAAGTGTCAATTACGATAAGAATATATTTATACCCTTTATTAAACTGTGAATATTTTTGCAAATCTATGAGGTCGGCTTGCCATAAATCATCTATTCCTTTTATGATCGTACATCGCCGGGAAAAATTCCTTCTTGCTGCTTTGTGAAGCTCATTCACTATGTCTTGTTTGCTCATTATTATCTGGTTTCTCTTGAAGCATGTGATCAATTTCTGTCCTTGTGTAATACAAGGTGGCTAGCTTATTAAGTATTGAACTTTCAAAATCATTTAAACGAATATTTACATCACTTAAAATATTAGTTCTTAGTTCGTGTGTCTTTTCATCCACGTAAGCTTTATTGGCGGCTTCGTCATCATTGCCTGGCGATATAAGCCCTTTTAATCTTGATGATTTTAAATCATATTCACCTGTTTCTGACTTCACTAATGTATCGTTGAGATTTCCAATATATTCCTCTAATCGTAAACGTTTATGAACGTGATGACCAAATTTATCTACATTCATTTCCGTATCTATGCGGTGTTTGCTGTATAACTACTGATCAGTTTTTTAAAATTAGGTTCCTTATATTTGGTGTTTTTAATGATGCCTGCTTCGTACAGCTCTTCTATAATCGCAATAATTTCATTATCTAAGCCGGTATTGCCAGCATCGCGAGATGCAAACAGTAATTTCAATCGATCTACTAATTCATTTGGATCATCCCAATAAACGTAATCTATATCTTTCTTTACACTTTTTAAAAGATTTATTCCTTTTCCTACCGTAAGACTTTCTGTGCTGTCATACTTATTTCTAGAGAACTTAAACAGTGGTTTAATAATATGCATGTACTTAAACCCTTTGTTACTATTAATTGGCTTGCGTGGATCACAATTACGCCTATGTGCATTCGTTTCTATTAGAAGCTCTTTATAATTTTGCAAATCTTCATCTGTGATAACATCCAAATTTGGTGTCTTTTCAAATAGTAATTCTTTTAATCCAAGAGTTTTGTTTAAACTTCGATTTCCAATTTTTATAATTTTTCCGTCGTCGAAAACACGTGTTTGGCCGAGCATAAGTTTTCCTCGTTCATTTTTTATTCCAAAAGGGATATTTGCGTCGGGTGAAGCACACCACGATAAACTATTAAGTGAAACATTTGGTGATGATTGAAAGGACTTAAAGGAAGCATCACTCATATTATTGTTGTCAGAAGGTGATACGACAAGGGTTTTTTCGGAATTAATTTTTTTATAGAACTGTTGTTCCTCTTCTTCATTAAAATCGTCATCAAAAAAATTTGTTGCCTCGCTGTCATTATGTTTATTTTTTTTTATTGTATAATGTTCAAACTCATCCTCATCTTCATGAGAAATTTCATTGTTCTTAATGGCTATTTGTTTCAGTGGATCGGTTATAGGTTTGAATATGGATTCCAGAGTGGCATCATTTGTATTTTTCATATCCTTTATCATTTCAACCTTTCTTTTTACAGCAGCTGCAGCTTTTACAATTTGTTTTTTAAGTTGCTTTTCCATTTTGACAAGGATTCCGTTCAATGCAAAATCCAGAGTAATAGTGATTGTGTATTGATGAAACAATAACTTATGTATATTAATCTACTACTACAAAAGTATCGAATGCCATCCTATAACATCCTTTATTTCTTTCGCAGTCTTTATTGATCACAACATAATTAAATGGTTTATTCCAAATAGTTGAGCACATTTCACGGAACTGAGACCACGACATATCTGAACCTACATGCTCATCGTAAACGTGTTTTAAATTTACATCGTCTTGTTTAAATAAAATAATGTGGTTAGAATTGTCCCTTATAAGTTGTTTAGGTACTTTACTGTATGTTTGGTTAATGTAAAAACAATCAATATTCTTATGTCGACCCATAGCAAAATAATCCCGAATGCTATTTTGGTTTTCACAAGCTACGTCGTCGAATATTATAATGGAGTTTGGCAAAGCTTCGTGTGGGCTTATGATATCATTATTATGGTTATATTTACTATAAGATATGTCTGCAACTAAATCTAATACTTTTTCTAAGAA
The DNA here is from genome assembly GCA_963935595.1 of Schoenobius gigantellus. Lineage (NCBI taxonomy): Eukaryota > Metazoa > Arthropoda > Insecta > Lepidoptera > Crambidae > Schoenobius > Schoenobius gigantellus. The sequence goes on along the minus strand of OZ012541.1, from coordinate 36,728,249 downwards.
CACATATTTTGGTTGGTATAATGATTTAGAATATACATATAAGTTACGAAAACGTGCACCATTCTCATGTAATAACAAACCTATTACTAAGTTTGTCTTGCCGCAATTTGATGGTCCACAAACAATACATCGTATAGTGCTCGGCAATAAGTTGCCATGTCGCTTTGCTTCACATAATGATGCAGGACAGATATTATAATCTAATTTTAACGTTTCCTTTTGTTTGAGGAACTTCATAGCAACTTGTACGTTTTGATTCGTGGCTTTTAACAAAATGGATATAACACTTTGCGTTCGTAATAATAAGAGAACTAGCAGTATATTTACTTGTAAGTGCACTCACTCCACCATATAGACTAAGCATTCGACGGCGGTAACAATAGCAAGGAGTAGAAGAATTTGGATACTGTTACCACTCATTATATTAAGTTATTGGACGTGTCTAGAACACACAATGTTAAAGCATCGAGAAGAATGGAGAGAGAAGAAAGAGCTCTCACCCCTCTCGAATCGTGCAATAAAAAATGATATGAGTAAGGAATCGATGCTTAAAAATAAACATTGTTTAATTACTTGCATCCCTACTTTAACAAAGTAATACACTGCGTTCTTTAATAAATAAAACTATATTTTTAATTTTATTACCATTATTTTAAACTATGTATTTGAATTCTAATAAATTTTATCTTAGATTTATTTATAGAGGTAATTCTGAATGAATGTTTTTCAAAATATTTGATTACATTATAGAGGTGTTAAAATAAAAACAAATATTTTCATACAAGTCTTTTTATTTTTAAATAATATTTATTGAAAACAATACAAGACTTAAACTAACATAACTATTTAAAATAACATAAGTCTTAGTTAGTAAAATTTATAAGCATTACTATAATTTTTCAGAAGAATAATGTTGTTGAAATAATGTATCTCCGTGAGTGTACACGTAACTAAAGATAGTAGGTACGCATCTAGCACATTAGAGAATTTTAATATACATCTACAAATGTTTTAGGTCAGCAATAGTTATTTAAAAACTATAACTGTAACCACATATTTTCTTAGAGATATTAGTTATAATATTTTCTGCTTGATCCATTATTGGATCAATATGCTCGGTTACCACATATTGTGTTTTTATTAATGGATCATTGCTGGTTGATTCCAGATCTAATATTTCTAATTTAATTAATCGCCGCCCTTTAGTAGGTATTGTTTTAATTAAATAAGAAGGTTCGTTCCCCTTCGTATTCTGCAGTAACTTGCTTCTCCTCTTCATGGGCTTCTTTTTATTAAAAAGACTTTTAACCACCTTGGCATGCAGCGGTGAATCTTTAGCATTCCAATGTGGAAATTCTTCAGAGAAGCCCTCCAACATATCTTGCGCATTTTGCTCAAAGCAAGGAGGATAATCTTCTGTTGCCTCCTTGCTTATGAGTAGCGACTGCGAGATTTCTTGGGTATTCTGAAATTTAATTTATTATGCAACAAAAATAATTTCACATCGAAGAAATGATTGATATAGTGGCGGAGGTAGAAGAGTATATCTAGGATCCACAAGGAGGCTGACTATCTTATACGGAACCGATAGAATATGAGAATCACGATAACAGCATCACAACCATAAGGTTTTAACAACAACATTATCTTCCAACTAAATCAAATATACAAATAAACATTAACTAGTGATCTAACCACTACACAAGAAAAGAGTTTGAAGAAAAATAATTTATACGACTTACCATGATGTATTTGGGTGACCGTAGTTGTCACTTGATTAATTATGTGTGAAACAAATTTTAAAAACATTCGACTTTAATAGCTATTTATAGTGTAAATATAATGCTGACATAACAACAAAGCATTCGCACGGAATCGCAATTGGACAAATTACTAATGAACTATAAGTTGGAATACCTAAATCAGCAATAACATGTCCCAACCAGTTTCGAATTGTTCATTGCGTGTGCTATTTTATTAATAGTTTTATATTTTATGGATTATGAAATAAAAAAAAACATGGTAGCTGGTTTATAACGTTATATATTTTCATCGTTACAATACAACATTAAGTATTTGATTAAAACTAGGTAATTAATTTACCTATTTACCATTAAAAAACAATGTATAATACTATTAAACAAATAACTGATGGATAACAATATTAAAATTAAATAACTTTACAATATAAAGTGCCGTGTCGGTACATACTATACAATTTCATGTATGTTTTTATTCTATTAACTTATTCATTACTTAAGCCATATAATAAATAAATAAATAGATGATGGGGTAACATATTTCTCAACTTACAATTTGATTCATGATTACCATTAAAATAATAATAAACTATACAATACGGTGCTTCTAAAGAAAAACTAATGATATTAAACTAAACTATCCCAGTGACCCCATGATAAAGTAGAAATTTTGTTTTTTAATATGATACGTTTATCGTCATTACCTGACAAAGCTATTTTGTTCTGTTCTTGAGTAAATATTTCGTGCTTAAGAGATTTAAATATGATATTTTTTTTCTTCAAAAATGTATTTTCATTTAATACCTTGTAATAATCTTTATATTGTACATCTTTTAATACTTGCTTCTGTATGCCTTTTGCTTTTTTTAATTCATCTTCTGCCGTTTTAATACAGTATAACTTGGACCTTAATCCTACAAACTTCGAAATCAAACTTCCTCCTAGCTCATCTTTAAAGAGACCTGGCACCTTTTTGTTCCAACTAGGAATGTCGTATACGTTATTTACAGAATAATTACTAGTGTCGAAATAGGGAAGAAAATTTGATTTTAAATCAGCATAAAAATCTTTACTTTCTATTGAATACAAAAAACTATCAGTATCCGTATAACAAAGTTTTAACTTTTCCTTATAAAAAGGCTTCATAATAGAATAATGAAAATCAAACATGTGACTCTTAGATATTTCCAAAACGGAAAAACCAATGTATATAGGTTTATCCAAAGTGATTGTTTCAGGCTTCATTTGAATGGCTACCAAGTTTTCAGTGAAAATTGTAACACTGTGAAAATTTGGTCGAGCTATCATTTGCTCTGCACAGAAACTTTTCTTTGTTTTGTTACTATCATCATTCCACTTATTGACTAATTTCACATTAACCCTCTTTTCTGTGTCTTCTAACGTCTTGCCAAATATACTGTTGTTAAGAAGTTTGAAGAAATCTTGTTCAAATGTAGATTTAGCTTTTTTTCGTAATTCAGTATTCATGTCAATATACTGCTTTAAATAAGGACTCTGATTAAATTGAATAACTCTATGTATTTTTTTTAACAACAAACCATGTTTTATACATGTTTGCAGATGAGCAAAATGTATGACATAGAAGTATTTATCGTATAAATTTGGAATCAATTTTGAAGTTTTAGAACCTGGCGGAGTAAATTTTTGAGCACAGAATGGAAAATCGTTATGATCATTATGCAAATGTTCGGGGTATTCTAAATCTACTTCTAGTATATAACTAGTGTCTCCGTTAGTTGGCACATTTATAAAATCTATTCCAGCGATTTCCAAGTCATTCAATAACTTAAAATTGGAATGAGGCAAATAAGCACACATTGCATATCCATAGAGATTATTACAATCGATATAAATTAGAAAGTTATTACTTTTTCTTGGATCGTAAGTTTTTAAATACTTGTTATTGGCTTTTGAATACCTTGTCGAACATAAACATATTCCACCGCGAATACCTTTTTGAATCATTCTTATTATTTCCAGGTCGTGTATTAATTCTAATTTAACATCTGTTTTTAATAGCATGGCATCAAAACTGAGACTCGGTGCTGTAACATAAAAGGCTGGATCTAATTTATAATTCATCTTACATGTCTGGCGAAAACTTTCAAAAACGTCAGCTAATAAAAGAACATCTGACTTAAGATACAAGTCTGTGTATTCACCGAGATTCGATAATTCAAACGTTTGCCAGACTTTTTTTGCATGATCATAATCTACTTTAGATATATTACTATTGCGTAATTTGCTGAAAAAGAACTCCTGAGGCGGAAGTACTTTTTCTTCGTATGAACTCCAAGTAGTCATGTATTCATATGGATACACCCCTTTTCGTTTTATTAAAGCAAAATGCTCACGAGAAGGAAAATAACGCCGCAGATGTTTAAAGTCGTCATTTTTTAAGTTTGCGACAAGTTTCTCTAGACTTGTGCCTAAAAATTTAAAAGAATCAACAAATCGAACAGGTATGATATCTTTATCATTAATTTGAAAAAATTTTGTAAAAGATATGTAGTTTTCCTTATTTTTTGCTATTACTTGTATTTTTCCTGATAGTTTTCCCAACTGTCGTATAAAAAGATGACTGTCATAACCCGCTAAATTATGAAAAAATATAGGAACAAACTTAGGCAAACAATATCTAATATTGCAATAAGAATGAGCTGCACCACGATACCGTCCTGTAAGATGGCAATGATCTTTAACTTTATCGTCAAACAATATTTTATCACAAAGAAAACAATTTGTAGCCCGAGCAAAGTTCGCTTTGTCTTCATTTGTTAAACAAATAGCCACTGGCGACTGCAAAACGTTATAAATATCGGTTATATCCAATAATAGACTTTCTAAAAACTTTTCTACACAGGCTGGACCTCGATAAGATACATATTTATTACGCGACTTATCATAAGAACACACAACGTAATAAGCAAATGCTGATGGTACGTGTTTTTGCAATATCTTTGTACAGCCTGATCCAGAATCGAGTTCAGTTGGTTTTAATAATGATTCAAAATCTGCGTATAAGACGAAGGGCATGTCATGCATTCGCTCGTAATGATTAAATTGAATTCGTGTTCCATCACCGGGTAATATTGTCGATACACCACCACAAACATGAGCTTTCAGTTTATCATTACTATCAAAGAATATCATACAATCCTCGCATAAATATATTTTAGAATGATGTTTAGTTAATTGAAGACGAAGTAATTTAGATAAATCTTTAATAAGACAGTAATGGGTGCGTTTTCTGTTTTCCAGGAAAAGCATATTAATGTGATGATCTTTGCGAATCTCGCTTTTGTATAAAGGTCCAACAATGTTACCATTCTTTTGAATGCCGTAAATATTAATACTTATGCGAGGATTATTCTTTTCAAAAAATTTGATGTCCGCAAACCCAACTGGAAAAATCATATTTTTGATATTGAGTACATTTTTAAAGTGTGGGTAAGCTGACGTTCGATGTGCGTTTCTGTTTATAGGAAATAGTGCTGCCATGACACACCATAAAAAACAATAATTATCAGAATTTTGAATGTTGATACATGCTCGTTTACATTTTATGGACTTTGGTAATTCAATAAAACTGGAGCCTCTTAACGGGTTATATTTGTTTATATTTACTTCTAGATATAGGCTTTGTAAATAGGCCCACCCACTATCTCTTTCTTCAAATTCTTCAATTTTTTTACAAATTAAGTGAATAATTTTTGAAAACATATCTTCAAAATTGAAGTTTTGATGCAAGATGAAGTTTTCTGTTGCAAATGACTTGATTGAAATCGAATCATACTTACTAAGCAGAAAGAATTCACAGAAAAGTTCAAAATTAGCTTTAACATTAGTGTGAGCTTGAATTTTCGCTATGAGCAATTGCGTACGCGAGAGCGCAAGTGCCATAAAAACTCGGCGGCAGGCGAACACGCGCACTATCATGACCCTCATCTTGATATCGAACACGGTACGATGCTATACGATTACGAAAAGCGCTATGAACTTTTTCAACCCCCTCACTATCAACGACCGAACTGTTGTTCTTATGTAAAATACTTTTCAAATGTGCAGAGAAAACTTTGTTATTTACGGATACGTCACAAACTGAACAGAAAGTAGACCTCGACATTATGATTTGGACAGTACAAATTCTCAAAGTTAAAGTAATAAAGGCTTAAGTATGTAAGTACCTAATCTTTGAGTTTGCTAACGATAAACAATAAGTAAACCAGCTAAAACATAATTTATGCAGAGAGAAACAAAAGAGAACCTATTTTTTAACTTTATCTTTATAAAATATCCCCTCTGCCTCTGCCTTTGCCTTAGCTAATTTTACAAATTTTTTTAATGCGTAAAATTCTGGAGATTCTGCTTCGCCTTGCAAGCGTACCCAAACGATAGCGCGCTCGCACCGGTCAAGGCCGCTGAGATTAGATACCTCCTTCTGGTTGTAGAGGCGTAGCTCCACTAGCAAGTCGCCGTCGAGCTGTGCAGTCCGACGCGTTACACCACCAGGTACTCGGCGTGTCAGGATACTGGTGGTCTTGTTTGGCAGGTTTGGCGGCCGCGAAACCTCGCTGTCCGACTCTGAGTCGAACAACCACTCAGAAGTATTGGACGACGATGTATTCTTCACTTCTGCACTCTTCGCCTTCGATAGGCACTTTATCGCCTTGCTTCTCTTCTTTGGACAAGGGAGATAGAAAAAGGATACACGATTATTGTACACATTAAACACTTGAAATTTAGATATATGTAAATATAGCATAAAAGTACCTGATGTCTTCGTCGTCGGTATCAAAGAAAAGGTCAGATTCACAGCTCTTCTTGGCTGACCTTTTGTTTTGCTTGCTATCCGACCTGAAAATAGTAAATGTTATATTAGTATTAAGAGTGGTTACAAGAAAACGAGTTGAAGATTCACATCTTCAATTCATAAGATAAAAAAAATATCATCATCATCAGTCAATCAGCATGCCACTGCTGGGCTTGATGGTCCCTCGTGAAGACAGCACTTGGAGAGGTCACGTCATATACAGCCTGGTCCAACGGCTCAATTTGTTGAAGCATGAAGATGATCAACCACTTATAGACAATTAAAGAATAGATATAAAGTATAGCAATAAAGTATAAAAACTTACGAACATTTTTCAGCTGTCTTGGTCTTGAGATTTTTTGATGAGGAGGTACTGAAGCACTGTTAGTGGTCAGAGATAGCACTGGAGTGTACTGTGACTACAGTTTTTCCGGATTTTATATAAGAAAAGTGCAATGCAAGTAATAATTTTACTGAGGTTCTCAACCTATACCTTATCTTTATAATCATTTTTATTTAACATGACTAATCTAAAAAAGAATGCTCATTAATTTTTATATTGTTAAATAAGTGAGTAATATTATAAAATATTATATATAGAATCATAAAATTATTAATTTCCGTCCAAATCATATCCACACAAAATATTTATAAGAAAACAAATATGCATTCACGGATATGATGTCTATACGTTATCGAGAATCCTAATGCATTCACTTCCACTTCCATGGTCAGTGTTCGTTTTTCAAACACTAAAGAACTGACACTTTATTTCGAGAAAATATTTTTTTTTTCGTGATTTTTTTATCACACCGCGCGTTTTAGGCAAAGGAGACGCGAAGCGCTCTGGGTACTATGGTACCCGGGACGTGTGAGTGGAGCAGTTCTCAGGTCTGCAACAAAATTTTTGATCCGCAGTTGCGTATGATCCAAAAACGGTCCGATCATCGGCTGAACTTCGTCAGCTATATAAAAAAAAAGTACTTACGTAGCAAGAAAGAAACAAAACGACGAACTGACGCAATTACGTGTATTGGATTTTTATTTTCGAGGTAGTAGTAGATCGTTATTCAGCATCACAACATCTAAGAGAAGATTATAGTTTGGTAGTTTACTTTCAAAAAGTCGGTTCCATACTCGAAATATAAAACTTAATAACGTTTTGCACCTCTGACTTTCATGATATTTAGCAAAATTTGATATTTACCCATAATTCTACCAATGTGCAATATGACGCGGAAATAATCAGCAAATTAATTGTTTGTCGTTTATTTCCACAAACTTGCAATACAATACTGTGCATATACAGCAAAATAGTTGGTAACCGTTTAATTCTGCTGATGCAGAAATCTCGTGTAAGGCTGCATGCTCCAAATTTTTTTTCATTTCGGGTTTATTATATTTATTTAAATTATACATGTACATACATATTTACAATTACTAACGAATATTATCTCCAAATTAAAAAGTCTTCTTTATAATAACGGATGCGATTTCTAATTTTCATTTTTCGATACTACTATTTAAAACAGATAAACAATAGGTATATCGTTCTATTAGGCGAACCGAATGTATTTATAGCATAACGATATTGATACGACATGAGGACAGAACCATAGAAGTTTATGAAAATTATTGTAATAATACATAGGTGGTATTCATCGGCAGCATCTCATACACGTTCCCACCGCACTACCCTATTTAATTAGGATGTTAAGACCTTAGTCAGCCAAGGTAGGTAGTTAAAATGTTCTTAATATTTTTTATATTTTCATTTTTTAAATTATTGGAATATTTATTTTCTATTTTTTATTCGTGTGATGACTGGAACACATCTTTCAGGGATTAGCCCGCCCTTTTAAATATTTTGTAAAAATCAACAATTTTATACTTTGTTTTATAATAAAGAATATATTTAATTGAAGTAATTTAATAAACAAATAAAAGTATTAACGTGTGAAAGAAGCTTTATTATTTGAGTAAGCACTCGTAACTGGATATATGAATAATGTGCAATAAATTTATTGCTGATAAATGAATTTCGTGGGAATGCTTTGAAACTGTATTATTAGGCAGGCAGAGTGTAGAACGGTACTTATCCGAGAGTTGAGTCCTGAAGCTACGAAACCTCAACCTGTTTAATTTCTGTTGTTATTGCACTGCTACCTAGTTGAATGCCTTAATATTCTGAGATAGAAAACCTTGAAAATGTGTCTAGTAAATCGCAATCAATCAAAAGTATACTGTTTACAGTCAAACAACACAACACAATAGAAACATTATGAAATGAAATGAAATATAAAATCTTCTTTTCCATTTAACCCTATATAATGTATATTGGGCAATCTTAAACTGTTTTCATCAAATCACCGTAAACGAACGCAGTGAGATTTGCGGAGCTAGAGCGCAGCGAAGCGTAGCTCAAATCTCACTGCGTTCGTTTGCGGTGTTTTGATGAAAACTGTTTTAGAATGCCCAATATACACCTACTACCCACTTTAAGTTTTAATAGTAGATTGTTACACCGAGCGCTAAGTGAGTTAGTAATGCCCGCAGATGTTTAGTGCACGAGCGCTTACAAGGTGCGTAATCTGCTTTTCTTTCAAGTATATATACATATTAAAAATAAATAAAAAACTGAAGTTGAGTGTAGAAATACTTATTTATTTTTAAGACAAAAAATAATACAAATTGTTTTTACTAAAAGCAAAACCTTGAAGGTGATGACTGATGAGGTGGAAAATCCACAAAAAAAAACACTCACCGTCATGTACCCCACAAAACCCTCATTTCTTACCGTAAACATGAATGTTTGTGCACCAAAATAACACCACTTTCATTACGCAATCATCATCATCATCATCTCAGCCGCACGACGCCCACTGCTGGGCATAGGCCTCCCCCATGGATCTCCACAACGATCGGTCCTGTGCTGCCCGCATCCAGCGTCTTCCCGCGACCTTTACCAGATCGTCGGTCCACCTGGTCGGGGGCCTACCCACTGAGCGTCGTCCGGATCGTGGTCGCCATTCGAGAACCGTTCGGCCCCAGCGGCCATCGGTTCTTCTCGCTATGTGTCCCGCCCATTGCCACTTCAGCTGAGCAATCCTTCGAGCAATGTCGGTTGCTTTAGTTCTCCTGCGGATCTCCTCATTTCGGATCCGATCACGCAGGGAGACCCCAAGCATTGCTCTCTCCATTGCCCGCTGAGCGACCTTGAGCCTTCGGACGAGACCCATAGTGAATGGCCACGTTTCACTTCCGTAGGTCATCACTGGCAACACACACTGGTCAAAGACTTTCGTCTTGAGACACTGAGGTAATTTGGACGCGAAGACTTCTCGTAGCTTCCCGAAAGCTGCCCATCCGAGCTGGATTCGACGAGAGATCTCTTTCTCGAAGTTGGACTTACCTAACTGGACTATCTGTCCCAGGTATACATAACTGTCAACAACTTCAAGTGTAGTGTTCCCAATATTAACTGGAGTGGGTACAACATGGGCATTCGACATGATTTTTGTCTTATCCATGTTCATTTTAAGACCCACTCTTTGGGAAGCACTACTGAGATCTCCGAGCATGGTGTTCAGGTCTGCCAAGGTCTCAGCCATTAGAACTATATCATCGGCAAAACGGAGGTGTGTTAGGTACTTGCCATTAATGTTAATGCCGTGTCCTTTCCAATTCAGAAGCTTGAAAATATCCTCCAATGCAGCGGTAAAGAGTTTTGGAGAGATAACGTCTCCCTGTCTTACACCTCGCTGCAATTGGATGGGATTAGAACTCTGGTTCTGGAGTCGGACCGACATAGTGGCATTTCCGTATAGGTACCTTAGCACCTCTATGTACCTATAGTCCACTTGGCACCTTTGGAGAGACTGCAGCACCGCCCATGTCTCGATCGAATCGAAGGCTTTCTCATAGTCCACAAACGCCAAGCAAAGTGGCAGATTATACTCCTCGGTCTTCTGTATAACCTGCCGCAGCGTATGGATGTGGTCGGCTTGTTCGGGAGGTTGGAAATCGTCGAACCTGCGAGCGAGACGATTAGTAATGACTCTCGAAAACAACTTATAAATATGACTCAAGAGTGAGATCGGCCTATAGTTCTTCAAGAGTGTTTTATCACCCTTTTTGAAGAACAGAATGACCTCACTCTCACTCCATGTTTTAGGCGTTCTGCCCTCGAGAATAACGGAATTAAAGAGCCTCTGGAGGACTTTAAGTATCGGCTTACCGCCCGCTCTCAGAAGCTCTGTAGTGATTCCATCATCACCCGCCGCCTTGTTGTTTTTTAGTTGTTTGAGAGCCATACTAATCTCGTACAGGCTGACGTCCGGGATATCATCAGTATAGTGTCGAGTAAGCTTGACTCTGGGGTCTCTAGCCTCGCTTTCAACAGGTGCTTGCGTGGAGTACAACTGTCCATAGAAACTCTCGATCTCCCTCAGGATCTCAGGCTTCGACGAAATGAGGCTACCGTCGTCAATCTTCAGCTGCGTCAGTTGACTTTGCCCAATAGACAGATATCTCGCAAATACCTTGGAGCCTTTATTTCGCTCGATAGCCTCTTCAATACAAGCCGTATTGAATCGGCGAAGATCGCATGTCAATGACTTTGATATCTGCCTATTAAGCTGCCGGTAACGACTAACATCCGTTGAGTTCTGCAGCCTCATTTCGTGTCTCCTATCCATAAGTTGGAGCGTTTTGTCGGAGAGTTTCTTTGTTCTGGGACGGCGGGTTTTAAAGAACTTAGACCCTACCGTACGGACAGTATCCACCACCATGTTGTTTAGATCGTCCACATTTAAGCTGTTCTCAAGGGCTTCGAAGCGGTTCTGGAGCTCAAGCTGAAACCATTCGGGGTTTTGGATTTGCGCAGGTACTGGTCGGAGCGTAGACTTTATCAGTCGAGATCTTTCCAGCTTAATATTGATATTCAATGTGCCTCACACCAGTCTGTGATCACTCCCCGTTTTGACGGCATTTATCACAGAGACATCATTGAATATGTGCCTTTTCGTCGACATGATAAAATCTATCTCATTTTTGACATTACCGTCCGGACTCATCCAGGTCCATTTTCGGCGTTCGGACTTCCTGAAGAAGGAGTTCATCATATAGAGGTTCTCCTTCTCCATGAAGTCCGCTAGCATCTGGCCTCTGGTGTTCCGGTGCCCAAATCCAACGTAATATTCAATCGAATACCTACAATTTTTGAATTATTAAAAAGCTAACCATCACCATTGAAGCCAATAAAATGACTCCTCTTCTAACATACATTGGCTTTGTACGGTCCTATCTAACTTGTTTTGCGGATGTTTAGTATTTTTTGTGACATCTTATACAGCCAGCAGCCACTCGAACTTTTGTATGAATCGTATTTTCACTTTTTGGCAAATTAGAAACAAAAAACAACACATGTCGAACAGATCATTAACGAAATTTCATACACGTTACGTTACACTGCCCTCGAGATTCCCAGGGTAGTAATGTATTACTTAGTGTTGCCTTTTTCAGTGATGAAGAGTAAAATTAATGAGTAGTTGGAAGAAAACATATTAAATGAACCACCTTGTTTTATAATATCTTAAAATAACTGAAAAAAAAAACGTGAAAAAATGTTTTGTATTCTTTAATTAAATCAACCCTAATCTCTTTAAAAGAGTCACATGTGTATGTTGTTCCTTCCAGTCAATCTTGTTTATCAAATAGTCGCTTATCGATATAAAGGTGCACACTCCGAATCTCATTTTTGAAGGAAAAGGTCAAACTGAAATAATTATTTAAAAAACATTTTTAAAAATTTTAGCACTCGTCAATACGAATCAAACGAGCCTAAGCTCGATGGGGTTGTGTCGTTTTATTGCGAAGTTCCTATGGCCACCTTTCAGCTCCAGCATCAGACCAGCTCCATGTCATTATAGTATTATATTGTCACGCGATATATACATATACATGCAAAATTTCAGCTCAATCAGATACCGGCAAATGGGTCAAATTAAACTTGCAAGATTTCATTACAGACACCGGGACAGGTGAAAGTAAATAAAAGCTCGTAAAAAGTATTGAAGTTTTTGTAATTTGACGAGGGGGAGCCAGATCCTTGATTTGAGGTATCTCCATCGATAAAACCGTTCGTATCACGCTTTTAAAACTATGATTACCTACTACTTCCGCAGATACACAGTATACGAGTATCTATACTTCAAATTACTTCAATCAAACACTACAATTTCTATTCAATAATCTACAGGAGACTAGACTACCTATCTTTTTGTGAAATTCATCAGAGATTCTGTTATCGGAATAATTATTGCCAAGTCACGTGTGTTGTCGGGGAAGGTAATTTATGAATTAACTTTTAATCGCTGACGGCCATTAACTAACGATTAAGCGTGATGAATGGGAATGTAATGTGCTCTATTCAAATATCAGACGGCGTATAAACATATGTGGTGATATTTGTGAAAATTATTGGTGATTTAACAATAGTAAATTTTACGAGTAGATAGGTCATTAGTTCTCCACTAGTTCTCTGGTATTTAAATAGAATCGATTTACGATATCTTTTGGGAAAGGTGCTACTGGCCAGTTTTTGATGCATGGTCAACTTTAATAAGCGTCAATGTAATGGTAGCCCGGTTAATTTATACTTATCATAACAATAATATAATGCTACTTATCAATAATAATATAATGTTCTCAAAAATAATAGAATGACTTATCAATCAAACTTATGAATTTCTTTTGATTGATAAGTATAATTTTTTTATACCTATTGTGTATACTTTGATTAAGCTTTGTCACAGGAATGGTGCGATTACATGACAAGAAAGCAGAGTACGTAATGACCAATGCGCGCGTGTATCATACGACGATTTTCAACACACTTGTGAGAAAAATAAAACATCTTGTGGTATTAATATTTTTCTGAAAATGACTGCGCTTTTTTATCAATCTTCCACTGCATGAAAGTATCGTATGCCGCCAAGTATTTATCCTTTGACTTTGGCGGCAACAAACTATTACTTGCGCTTTGCGCCTTCATAATTATTTCCGGCGGAGTTAATAATATGGATTCTTCTTCACTTGGACTCGACATATTTGTAGATAATCAATTATCAATTACAATAAAAAGGCAAAACATTTCAATAGCGGGAAAATGCCGCGTGCCTTTTTTTTTCGCGCGCTGTCCGGGCATGGCTAAACTCTTCATACAGCCAACAAAAAAGGGCCAAACAGCCAAAATTCAAAACTAAATAAACCGAATATTTTATTTTTTAAAAAACAAGTTTGTTATTAATTATTGTTTTTAAATGTTTGTGTTTAAACGTCGTTGTTAATTTAATATTTAGTAGTCATAAAGTCGTGTTAAAAAAAAGTATTAAGCGACTAATTTAAGAATGCATACTGGACATACATTTACTTAGCAATCTTGAACAAATTAGATTTTGTCGTGTTAAGATTACCGCACTTGTGCGATGATGTAAAGTGAAAAGCACTCGTGTTTAATATACTGAATAACGGGTCTAAATGCAAGGTAATAAGACCCACTTTACGAGCATGTGTGTTGAAAACATTCTTATTAAACATTGTATTTGTAAATGAGTGTTTTATTTCTAATTTACGCAAAAGGGGATTTCCCCATAAAGGCGTATTTCAAAAACAGGATGGATAAGGGACGATAGGACCGGAAAGAAGCAAAATAACTTGGATTAATCAATAATAGAGCAAATAAGTAACACTACGAATACTGGTAAAATTCTGTAAATATATGTACTTAATTAATTAAGTAGAATATATTGCATTATTGTTCCTTTCTAATTTTGCGAAAATTTAGATTTTTTAAAAATTAGGGTTCCTTGCAATTTTCCCTTTACAACCAGTCGCTCTATTGTGTTGTTTTCTCGTCTAGAGACAAATAAAAATAACCTTACCATATTATCCACGACTGCACTACGTCCGTCAGATGTTTGTTGATGCTTATCTTCTTGGCTTCATCTACACTTCTACACTATTATTATAAAGTGGAAAGATTTGTATGTATGTATGTAACGAATAAACTCAAAAGCTACTGGACCGATTTCAAAAATACTATATAAATATCACTACATACATAATAATCACTGATTAGCATAGGTTACAATAGTACATTGTTACCCTAGGGGTGAAAGTAACTTATTTAGTCCCGAGACGGGGTTTGGCGCCTGAGCGTAGCGAGATCTGCATGCATGCAAAATGATATAATATATTGATATTATGATGTGATTTCTTTACACTAATCGTAAATTAGGAGCTTATTAATTTAGTTAACTTTTTCCTAATAAATATGGTCAAAAAACAATTAATAATTTAAACAACAGAAAATAAATTTAATCTATTTTGTATAGCAAGTGTTTGCTTTTTGATATTATGGTGAATGAGTTTTTCAAATGTATGTCTATTGAATTTTAAAATTTTATGGCAAACATAAATTATACCTTTTGTTATTTATGCTTATTCAAATTATGCCTTACATATTTCGGCCTTGTAATAGTATGCGTTATGAATTTATGATTATAAAGACTTATGGCAAGTGACGATTATGGCTATTAACATTATGCATTTTTAGTATAATGACGAAAAATGTGCAACTATGGTATCGGTTACAAGTTACGTCGCTCATACATTTGTCGAACAACCTATCCAAACACAAGACATGTCAGTCTTAATTATTACACGAATATTTTGTGTTTAAAATTAATTTGCTGCCATCTTTAATATTCAACCGCGTAGTGAAGGCAAATAAAATGTATTGAAATCAGCCTCAGCGCAAACAACTCTAAAGAGAATTCGGGAGACACGCTTAATTATATGCCAAGTCTCCGTTGCTGTTTAAAATGAAACAGTCATAATTGTATTTCTGCCACGTACTAATTTTATTACGTCTTGGTTATTTATACTATTAGCATATTTGAATGTTTCTTTATTGGTCTCTATATTTGAGATACCATTGTATTACCTAAATCTGTCCTTCTAATCTAATGTAGGCAGTTGAAGCTTCCATTAAACATACTCTTTGGTCGACTCGTTCTCAGGAAATTGTAGCTTTTTAAAAAGATTCCATTAAGTGCATGGATTTACTAAGTGTCAATACCACGTCAACGAGCCTGGCATTTTATTTTTAAGCCGAAAAGTTATTTCCTTGGCTTAGAGCAGGTTGAAACAATATTGAAACCGAAATACCGCTATTGAAGCGCTTAACGCCTTATCCTTCGCTGCGGTTTTAATACTGTGAGATACAAATAATTATGACCAATTTTATTCCAGTAGGTAAAGAGCCAAATTGTTCAATTTTATATTGAAGCAGCTGTGGGTAGAATAGCATTATTTTAATTAATGCCATTTAAATCCTCGGTAATTATTGAATAACTAGCTTCAATTTTGAACAATTTTCAATTTTCCCTCGGGAACTACTTAAGGAATCGGGATAAAAGATGGCTTATGTTCTTTAGTAGGATTATATTGAATAATTATATTATGAATGATTTTCTATTGCTATTAAGTTGGCAAACAAGCAAACTGCCCACCTGATGGTAAGTGGTAACTTGACTTATTATTATTATATTTTTTTAGGCCAGAAAATTCCAAGTACTCGACGAAGGCAGCAGTTGACGAAGACCTGGAGTCTGTGCGAGATGACTTTTCTCTCGTCCACGTTTCGCACCCATATAGCAGTACGGCTGTTACGTTGGACCTGAAGATTTTGAGTTTAACTCTACGAGTCAACTTCCTTGACTGCCACACAGGTCGAAGTTGTGCGAGGGTACCTCGGGCCTTGGCAATTCGTGAAGTGATATCCTCTTCGGTGCCCCCAGTCTCTGACACGACGCTCCCGAGGGAGGTGAATTTGTGGACGCGTTCCACATCCTCTGCACAAATCCGTAGTGGTGTGCGATTCTCTACTCCAGCTCTCATCTCTTGAGTCTTCCGGGTGTTAATTTTGAGCCCGATCTTGCTTGCCTCTCGTTGCAGGTCGCCCAACTCGGATTGCATGTCGCGAAATGTGTGGCTCAGCAGGCATAGTTGGTCAGCGTAATCCAAATCCTTCAACATTTCTGTTAGACCCCATTCTATTCCACGTCGCCATGCCATAGTATGCACAAAACATGACTCCGTCAAGGACAACTAGAAGCAAGAGAGTCGAGAGTAAGCAGCCCCGACGGACGCCTGAATGCACGTCAATATCGTACAAGAGTATTTCCTGTAGATAGCCTTTACCAGGTTGATGATCTTAGGCGGGACACCAATATCGGAAAGTCGCGACCATATACTTGTCCACTTCAGAGTATCAAAGGCCTTTTCGAAATCTACGAAGGTAATACCTCCCTTTGCCATTCTGATGCCTGCTCAAAAATGATACGCAGCGTGTTAATTTGGTCGACGCACGAGCGATTTGGGCGGAAGTCAGACTGTTCCCTACGGAGAAGAGGTTTAATGGCCCCCGACAACGTATCCAGGATAATCTTGCAGAAAACCTTTGACGCTCGCTGTTTTGTAGCAGTTTTAAATGAAGCTCTCTTCGGTCCCTGACAAGCCGCTACGTGACATCCATTCCTCGCGTCGCAAGTGTGTTGTATTGTGCCCCAAGACGTTAAAGCTGGCCTCTGTGAAGGCCACTTTGAAGCGATACCACTCTTCGTCTATTGAGTCTTCATATATCTGCTTTGAGACTGGAGAAGCGGTTCCGAAATACAAGCCTGAATTTAGTACAAGTGTCAGGGTCTCTCAATTTTGCGATGTCGAACCTTCTTCCAACCTTTCCAGGTCCCCCGGCTGGTCGTGCTACCGCAACTTTGAGGCGCATTTCGGCAACAACCAACTGATGGTCACTGTCAATATCAGCACCTCTTCGATTTCGAAGATCGAGCAGCGAGGAGCGCCATTTAAGTGGTAACAGTTACCTATAATATATGTAGCTCCTGTCAGATTCCCAACAAACTGCAACCCCCACAAGAACCACAGTGTACGTTGTTTGTCAACTTGTGATATCAGATGTAAAGTTACGGTAGCCAGTAATTTCACTGCCATGTCTTATCCTTCAAACCGGAGCACAGCAATGCAAGCACTGCTGCTTTGCGGCAGAAATAGGTAAGACGGAGGTACCCATGCAGACGACCCTGGTACAGTTCAGAAAGAAAAACGGAACCCTATCGGGGTGACTTTGTTGTTAGCCTGTCTATCAAGACCCTTTTCCTCAAGAACGCGTAGAGATATCAAACTGAAATAAATATCAAATACTCAGATCTGTAGTCCTTTTCAGCTGTGAAAAAAATGACGTCAATGCGATCAAAAGACATTTACGGTTTACGTCGCATATTTTGCGATTTCACAAGGGAATCCTAGTTGACCTTAGAATTTGTCAAGAAGCAATGTCTTATAGCACATGCTAAGGATATAATCTAAAAGCCCTAAATATGTATTGAGGAAGTTATAAACTTAGATAAAGTAATGTTTGTACGGAACCCTCGATGAGCGAGTTGCACAGCTCGCACATGACCGGTTTTTGTAAATCAAACTATTATACTTACCTACACCAACGGAAAGTAAGTTGTTCAAGTAAATGTTTAAGCACTGATAAAATTGTGACTTTTAACGCCAAGAAGAAACTGTCGTGAAAGACGTTACGAGCACATGACTGAAACTTCAAGCTAATTATATCAAGAAACTACAGAGATAACAGACCTAAGGTCGTGGTACATTTACACTGTACGGCTGGCTTTAGCATAATCGTTTAAAACGGTATTAAAATTGCAGTGAGAGCGAGGTGGCGCTATATGTTGTTACTACATCATCTGTTTCAATATTGTTTTGCCAAACTTGCTGGGAAGGCTCTGTTCTTATTTATAAAAACTGGCAAAGTGCGAGTTGGACTCACGAACCGAGGGTGCTGTACAAACTTACAAGCATACAAGTTCCTAACTATGTACTTTATATTTTTTTTTACGGTTTCCGGATTTTTTTCTGACTTCTGCCGGAAGATATTAACATCATCAACGCAGATCATATACGTCACTCCCCACAGAGGGGCTCGAGCCTACCCTAAGTTAGGGCGTTTAGACCTTGGTGAACCACGCTGGCCTACTGCGGATTAGTCGACTTCACAAACACTTTTGAATTGCTTCGCAGATGTATGCAGGTTGCCTCACGATGTTTTCCTTCACCGTAGGAGCGTCGGACAAATAAAAGAATCCTAAAAATCAGCGGCGTACTGACAGGCGCTGACTGTGCTGCTTCAGCTTTTTTATATTAACATTATTAAATATATTATTTGAGTGACAAGTTAAGAGCTAGGTTGGAGCCGTGTCGTGTAAATGTGCCATGAAATTTTAGCTTGCCCCCTTATTGTGTTACTCAGCATCCATCACGGTTGCACCCTAATATTCGTGCTTAGTGTTTATCCATTGATTTACTACCAAATGTGTTTATCGCTTAAATGAGCAACTCGACTGGGGACGTAACTTCATCCCACAGATGACTGCTGCAGTCAAATAATGTTACGGTGGGTTCCTGAGTGTGAGTAATGGGGACAGGGCTTGTTGCCCGGGACTACTCTTGTGCTACCGGCGTGTAGGTTAGGACCCTTCAGCAGGCAGGAGTTTCCTCTTTTTGCCAAAGAGAGTCTGAGCTCTAACTTACCTATTTTTGCCGCCAAGCAGAGGTGCTTGCATTACTGTGTTCCGGTTTGAATGCTTAGACAGGCAGTGAAATTACTGGGTGCTGTCACTTGACATCGTAGATTATTAAGTTGCCAACGTACACATTTGGGGTTCTTGTTAGGGACTGTAGAGCATGTTTTACAGGCACCATTTTCTATGGGCCAGTGTAGCCATTTACCGTGAGGTGGACAGCTTGCATTGTTTGCCAACTTAGTTGTATAAAATAAAGTCGTCACCGTTATGTATTGACGTTGCAATGATTGTCCAATTGGTAATGATCGTGGTAGATTTTGAATTACACAATAAGGGGTCTGATTCTAAACTGTTCCTAATCTTAGTTCCGTAATTACTTTTTACAGCCATCTAATAAACCGAGAGCTCGCGGCATTAAAACTTATGTTAATGTCTCGTTATCTGAGCTAGTGATAAACCAAATGTTGATGAGAGACAGAATATCTAGCGTATGAAGAAAATACGCCAGTATATCCTAAATCTATAGTATCAATATAAAAATGATGTGATATTATATGTAGATATAGATAGATAGATATAATATTTAATGCACACACGGACATTACAAATCAAACATTATAGAAAAACACTAATATGAGTACAAAAGGCAGTAGGTATTATTTTATTCTTTCGGTTTCTATTTTTATTATATTACTTAATTGAAATTAACTGCCCCTAATAGTTTTTCTTAGTAATACATTCATATTAAAGTAACGACTGCCTGGCGCAAATATTTAATATATTTAATGAGACTTTGTAAGTGGTGAGAGTTGGGAATTCACGCTAAAGCCTTCATTAAAATTCAGGTCAAATATCTAGTTCTTGTTTGTCGCTCTTGTGTTATATTATAGGTAAAGATTATACATAATTATTTATAAATGTGCTATTTGTGGCAATAGTTTTAACTCTAGGGTAAATAATTTACATTCTTGGATGAGTTTTTTTTGTTCTACGATTATTTCAAGTTTTATATTCTGATGTTTTTGGGTGAATTTCTTAATACAAAAATGTGTTTAAAGTTCCGTAGACCTAATTAGAAATCCTTAAGGTTTCGTCATGTCCATCGTACGTCCGTCCATCTGCAGTAATAGCTGAGAGACTGTTAGTAGGTACTAGGAAGTTGTCATTTTGAGAGCCGTGACGTTGCCTGTGAGGAATAACTATGCCGTGACCTTTGTTTTAAGCTTAGTAATTGCAGCCAATTTGTAAAATATACTTACCTACTTGAAAAATTTCGTACCTTGAAAAAAAAACTGACATGAAGTTGTTGCTTGTAAAATATGAAATAATAAAATCATTAAATATATGTGCGTCTAGCGAACGCCCGCGCGTAGGTTATTATCATACATAAAAAATATTTTACAAAAAATACAAACCGACTTCAAAAACACAGAAAAGTTAAAAACCTTGTTTATCTAGGTGCTCAGGTAAAACTCGCGACAAGCTTTTTTATCAGATATATTGTGTAATAACATTATAAGTTGATAGTAAAAGTTTTAAACGAAAAATTTATTTTATTCTTTTTAGGGCATTTAAATAAAAGCTTGTTTTTTTTAAAAAGTTTTTTACTTTTAATTTATTTTTTACTTTTTAGTCTGTCATCAGACTTTTTTTTTGGTTCCATTAGAACTGTAGCCACGTGTAAAAAAAATTCAAGTCCGTACTGTTAACTATTGAGGAGTTCTTTCGTTGGGAGCCGATCCTGGGTGTACCATCAGGTCATTTCAATCACAATACTGCATTGCCATTAGCACTGTAGCCACGTGTAAAATTTCAAGTCCGTACTGTTAACTATTGAGAAGTTCTTTCGTTGGGAGCCCATCCTGGGTGCACCATCAAGTCATGCTGAACATTATAATGTATTGTCACGTGAATCAAACGCATATACAAAATTTCAAGTCAATCGAATATCAGGAAGTTGTCTATAATTGGTTATCAAGATTGGAAAAATTGAGTTACATATACGAACATGGCAAGGTAAATAAAAGCTTGTAATAAGAATAGGCACAGACATCACACTTCTATATTGAAGTCGGTGCCAAACGATGATCTCCTCCAAAGATGACTAGAAAGTGTTAAAATTTGTCACCGACTTCAATATTAGAAGTGAGATGTCTGGTGGTGCCCAAAGTAGACTCCACCACGTCGGCGTTTCACCGACACTATGATTTGAAACCGACTACCAGATTCTAGAAAACATTGTGGCTTACCCCTATTTCAATTGGTCTCCGTATGTAGCCGGTGGACTTCCTGAGCTAGCTCGAAGGAAGCCGCGGCTCCCGAAGGGTTGGTGTCAATCCAACGATGGAGACCGGAGCACTACATAGGCCTATTAGGCCACCATCACTCACTTCGCGACCATAAAACCTTGCCACTATTCCCCGACACTAAAGCTTTGCGGAACCTCGCACCAACAATCACTTGGTGCGCCGCGCAATACTATACTATTTGTTGGATGCTTTATATTATGTTTTATTGATGCCCGGACATAACCTCTAACAATGTCATTCCGTATTCGACTCGACTGACATGTCACATGCGGCCGGCCGCCAAAAGGCTCTCACTGCACAGACCACAATGCAGTGTTGCCACTCGCTCATCCTCGAGCGTAAACACCGTGTACCTATTCTTATATTATTTTTAACTTTTCAGTGTTTTTGAAGTCGGTTTTTATTTTTTGTAAAATATTTTTTATTAAATTAGCGTTTCCCTCGATTTTCATGGGATCCCATAATCAGATCCTGACTTTGGTGACCTTGGGACCACCCCAGGAGTATACTCTATCGAATACAAAAAGAATTTTGAAAATCGGTCTACAATTGGCGGAGTATCGCGTAACATACACACAAAACACGTTGGACACACCTTGAAATTTATGCGATACAAGTACAAGAATTAATTGTGACATAGATAGGTATATCTTTGTCGCGAAATTCTACAAAATAAGTAGAATATTCCATCATCATCACATCAGCTCATATTATGACCCCACCGAGGGGCTCGAGCTTAACTTTTTTTTTTTAAAGGGGGAAAATGCTTTTACGCATTCCTCGTGGTCGAGCCAAACCACGAGGATATGTGGGACTCCCCAGACCGCATTCGGCCGGGACTTACCCACTAAAAACCCCTCAGCAGCTCCGTCCATCACAAGGCAGAGGGAAGGAGACAACAGCGAGGCCTAGTTCCCGCTGACCCCCTGCCTGTGAGTCGTCCGTTGCCGGACTCGCGCTACGCCAAAAAGCGCGTGGCTCTACTGCTTTGTGAGCGGCGCAGGTGTTGTGCGCCGCTTTACACCACGGAAGCGTCCCGGCACTAGGTGCTCTAGGGCTGGGGACCATTTTCAACGCGGGGAACATCCCTTCCCGCGGCCGCCTCCTCCTGGATGATGGGGGCCCCAAGGATGTCCTCGGTGACCTCCATCTCCGTCCCGCCTGAGGTCTCGGGTGGCCGGTTTGGCGCTTCCCTCCTCCTTCTTCTGCTGATGGATGCCTTGGGGGCAGAGCAGGTCTTACCCCCAAGGCGATGATCCGCCGGTTTCCCGGACGCAGTACACAATGGGCATTTGGGCTTCGACGAGCACGTCGACGCCCTGTGCCCTGCCTCCCCGCACCGGTAGCACAGCGTGCTCCGGTCCACCTCCGCCCTGCAATCGACCCTCAGGTGCCCCGAATCGAGGCACCTGTAGCACCTCATTTCACGAGGCCTAAAGGAGCTTCGTCTTTGCGGCGGACCAACCCACCAGCAGTCTCTTGGCAGAAACAATCCTCTTCTCCGCTTCCAACGGGCAGCACACCCACGCCGTACCCATTGTGTAGCGGCCCTGGCGGATTTCTCCCACCCGGACCTCCTCGACCCGGCACTCGCCGGTCTTAGCGAGTGCCTCCTTTAGTTCCTCCGGCTGGACGGACTCGTCCAATCCAGAGACCAGCAACTCCGCGGTTTTTGTTGGGATGGTGACCCGCGCGATATTGGGATCTACCACTCTTTTCAGGGCGACGGCCAGGTCCATGGCGCTCCCCTCCTTTTCATCGCCCGTGACGAGGATAATGGCTGCCCCAGTCAAGGACCTGCGGAATTGAACTCCCTCTATGTTCAGCTCCGCGAGGCTAACCTTGGCTCTGGCAGCCGCAATAACCCCGGCGTATGAATGGCCCTTCTCCTCGGTGTCTGGCGGCAGTGTCAGCGCCACCGCTGCCATATTCGGCGCACGCAGCTTAGGTAGCCGAGGAGGTGCCTTCTTCTTCATGGGCGGAGGGGGCTGCTTCGGCATAGTGTTTGCCGGTGTGCCGACCTCTTTCTGTTTTCTACGCTGGCTGCGCTTTACAACTGTGGTCCAGGCCCCTTCCGTGTTGGATGAGGCTGGTGGCAGCGGATGTAACTCCATCGCTGCGGATTTCTCCGCAGCAGTCTCCTCTTTGTTTGCCTGCGACCCTTTTTTGGGGGAGCCGCGGTTCCGGGTGCAGAGGGAGCATTTTTTTTCGCCGCAGGCTTCCGGGCTGTGGGCGCAGTGGGTGTCTCTATTTCTTGGATGGCCATGGGAGTGGTATACCCAGCTCGCTTCTCATGATTAAGGGAGGGGCGCAGGCGCGGCTCAGGGTTCAGCCTAGGCTCCAACCCTTCTAGCCTGGCGTTGAGTCGAGCAACCATGCGCCCCATCAACCTATTTTCTAGCTCCTCGATGTTAGGAGGAGCTAGAGTCCTATCCATGTTTGGAGCTGGAGGGGGAGGTGGTGGTCTTTTCTCCAGAAGGTCCTTCATTTTCGCCTCCAGCTCTGCTATTTTCTCCCTCTGAACCTTTAATTCACCTTCAAGTCGGGAATTCGCCTGCTGCAGGCGCGAAGTCTCTTCTGAGACAGTGCGCGCCGCAAGCACTTTGGCGTCCTCCCGAAGGCTCTTAACCGCCTCCTTTAATTTTTTAATGGAAGTCCCCTTTAAATTTGAGGACCTTTCTGCCACATATTCAATAATATGGAAAGCGCGACCCATGCGCTCGGTGACGGTAAGCGTTGGGTCGTCACTTCCACTTTCCTCAAGAGGAAACAACACCTCTGCAACCGCTGCTGTTGTTGCGGTAGGCGTGCGCCTCGTGTTAATTGGGTCCCTAGGCATCTCGAGGAGCTCCCTTTCGGTCTGGAGTTGCTCGAGCTTACCCTATGTTAGGGTGTTTAAGCCTTAGTCAACCACGTTGGCCCAGTGCGGATTGGTCGACTTCATATAAGGTGTACCACCTTTCAATTTTTTCGCAGCTGTATGCAGGTTGCCTCACAATGTTTTCCTTCACCGTAGGAGTGTTAAACATAATATGTGCATATGAAATTCTAAAACGAAAAATACATTGGTATATGGCGGTCGCGAATCCCGGACCTCCCGATTGGAAGACAAGTGCACAGTCCTCAGCGCCACCGAAGCTCACTATCCATTACTCTCACGATATTCCATCACTGGGAAACATTTCATCCTATGACGATTTGTAATACAACAAATCGTTGTGTTAATTTTAATAAAAACGAACTCATACGAACGAAAGTCGAAACACGTGGTTTTAACGAACCATTATAATAATATTAACAGTGAGATAGAATTTAATGGCCTTATTCATAAAAATATTTATGCAATGTTTAAGTTAAGTAATGTTGCTGTCTCTTTTGATGTCCTTTCTTTTGTAATGAGATTGAAAGTGACAGCAACATTATTTAACTTAAACATTGCTTAAATATTTTTATGAATAAGGCCATAAGTATTTAACTCGGGTACCGTGACTCGGTGAAGAAAATACAAGTATGAGGACCTACGCATGCGTGTGCCATGCGCAAAACGCCCACATGCCACTTCCACGTATTCTGTTTCATGGAAATACCAACCTAATATTCATGGAGTAATAAATAGCTTAAGGAAAAATGTGTAAATTCATACGAAGAAAAAAATAAGTTTAGGATGAACATTAAATTCAACGGATAATTCCACGTAAAAAAGTCGAGTTTGGACTCCAACGAACGAAAATGTTCGTCGAAGCCCCATCTGCGGTCGATTACGAGATCTTGTACCACTTTCGCGTGAAGTCCCTTAGCCTCTGAAAATTCACCTCCATCCCCTAGCGATCGCAGTAATAAACTGGACCCGGATCGAAATTTTAAAATTAATTTTCTGATTCCCCATACAATTTTTTACAGTGAGATTTCAAAATGAATTATACAAATTCGAATTTTCGATGACGCCATAATTTTTATATGACTATGTTATAGGTAGGTAGGTAGGTCTGTGTGGAGGTCAGGCGGCAGAACGGGCCAGAAAGGAGGACCCAGAGGAAGACCCCTGCCGTCGGAGGAGATTGGGACGGAGGAGGCGGCAGTTTGCTCGCCTTCTTCCTCCTGACGGTGACCAGCGGGAAGGGTGTGGGAAGCCCGAGTCCTGCATTGCACAGGTCGCCGCCAGTCGTCGATGCTCCTGATGCCCAGGAGCATCGCCGGCCTTTCCATCTTAGGGAGGTGAGAGGGGCTCACCGTAGGCAAGCAGACGCTGACGAGGTCATGGAATTGTCCGAAAGGGTTCCCATGGCCTTGTCCGGCGACGCGGCGTCCCTCCCCAACGTATCCTCTTCGTCTGATGACGGGGAGGATGCGGCGGTGATGGGCGCCCTCGTGCCAAGGCGCTTGTGAGGGGGTATCGTTGGGTTTTAGTCGGTAGGCTGCGGTTTCTGGCTGGCATTCTGCCCCCAGTGGCCGCGGAGAGTCCGACATAACCTCGCGTTTTCCCAAGCACGAGGTTATATAATATATATATACCGCAATTATATCGTAATGTACTATTATGCAATAGTTATATTATATTATACATAATAAGGGTTCTAATCTAAACCCTAATTATGTACCGTTGCATACAGTACCTTTTCTGCGACAGCTAGAACTTTATTTCATAAACAAAAATACAGGCATTTAAAAATAATAAGCTCACAAGATCGCACCGACAATCGCACATTCAAAACAAAATGTGAAAGCCCGCGCCTTGTTTCCATTCATTCTTTATCATCCATCATAGCCAATTTGGAAAAAAAAACTTCGACCGCGTTCAAAATCGCGTCTGCTGCAAAAGCACGTCAGGTGCTTGGTAGTTCACCGCATTAATACATAAAAATCCGACAATAGATGGCAGTGATTTACGTACTGATAAATGGAAATGAGTGTTTTTGTTATGTTTTTGGGTCCATAGAAAACATATTATAATGATATGTTTTCTATTTTTAAAATATACAATCGCATGTAGGTACAATCGCATTTTATTTTTTAATATTGTCATCTATATATCTAAACAAAATAAATAAAATTGAAGTGTCTGTTTGTAATGTCGAAATAACAAGTTTTTACTAAATGGGCATGAATGTATATCGGGTACCAATAACAAAAACACAATTTAAAATTTTTTTGTCTGTCTGTTTGTTCCCGCTAATCTCTGGAACGGCTGGACCGATTTTGAAGGGACTTTCACTAATAGATAGCTATTTATATAAGGTATAATAGATAGCTATTTATATATATACTATTCCACGCGTACGAAGTCGCGGGCACAGCTAGTCAGTCATATAATCATAGGCGTTCACTATGGGACTAACTTTGAAATCGCAAAAAAAAAAATCTGCTGTTCCATACATCGAGGTTCAGTGAATGTTGAACATTTGTATGGAACAGCTGATTTTTTTGCGATTTCAAAGTTGGTTTCATAGTGAAAGTTGTTCAGTTTGCTTGTCTGAACAAGCACACAAAATTTTTTTGGTAATTAAAAAAATAAACTTGTATAGAGGGGGGGGGATGTTAGGCTACTGATTCAAAATTGAATGATGGACGCCAACATACTGATAACTTCACACAAAATCATGGGCCAGGTCCCCCCAAAAACACTAGATACGCCAATGCATATAATTGGCATATTATAATGCTGGAGTAGAAAAAAGGCTTTAAATGAATAGACGGTATACCCTTCAACTGTTTACATTTGCTAATAATAAACATGCTAGATTTAATGATGATATATATACGAATACGCTTAGCTACGGCACAGTTTAACAATCTTGTTAAACTAAAACTGTGCCTACGGTTATTAGTAATTAATTTATTGATATGACACGAAATATTATGAAGCATTCTACGAGTAATAAAACAATCCGCCCACCTACCAACTCGTAGCCCAGGTAGATTGCCACTCAAATGGACATGCTAATTCCTTAAAATAACACGCATACGTAAGTATATTATATTTGTATACTCTTGCTACAATTAGGTACTACTAGAGAAAGTCACCTGTGCCGGTATCTCTGACTTACCTATTTCTGCCGAAAAACACAGCTGTATTGCTTGCATGTACAGTGAATTTACAAGCCATAAGTACCCGTTGACAATGTACCTTACATTGTCTTACATTGTTACTTACATTGTTGCATTGACTGTAGGTGACTGTAGCAACTTATCATCAGACAGGCAGTTTGCATATTTGCCAGCTAAATTGTTTAAAAATATTGAGCATTATGCATTATGTACTACTGTGTACGTATTTGCACTCGTAACATAATATTGCCACTCACCTAATTTTATTTGGTGGTTTGCTTCTGCACATATTGAAGCAGCAAGGTAGATTTTGAAAAACCATTTTTGTTGTCAAGTTTATTCACGCGTACTGCACGATAGTCACCGACGAGTATAGCGTACGTATGTAATTAATTACTTTATCGCGCGCGCTTTAATTTAGATAATGTTGTTTTATTATCTTTGTGAAGCAAAAACTGTCATATAATTATTACCTATATGTATACTATAAAAACCGTCACTTTATAACTATATATACTAATTACACACAGAAACACTTTATCGTGCAGACCCATATTTACAATAACAACAAATATCAGATACCAGACGCAGACTAGACGTTGCCAACAATAAAAATTGCTATCCACCAAATTTGACTTCTACAACCATTAAGAAGAACTACGATTTTCGAAAAATCACTTTTATAATAATATATCTTAAATCGATATCTTAAAATTGAAGTAGGTATTTAAGGTATTCACGTCACAAGTTTATTATGAGATTCAAAATATCGAAGTAAGCGAAGGGAGCCGATGACTCATTGAGCTCTATGGCACAATGATGGAATCAGCGTGCTGTAGGTAATGTAGAGTAACGTAGAGGTTCGTGGCTCGATATATGTAGATACGACATTTGCCTTGTTAGGATTTTTTTAAATTGCTAGATTTTGAAACTCCCCCCGTGGAAGAGGGATCCTGTGTTCAGATTAAATGGAGTACGGAGATTTTTACGATTAGCATAAGGTAAGTATGTAGAGGAGCGTAGGTGGCGCTGTGACCTCGGCACTGGACTGTGCTCCGAGTAGAATCGGGAGGCCCACGATCGATCCTGCCATGTACTAATGTGTTTTTCGTTTCACGAATTTCATATGTACATTTGTCTGATGCACCTACGGTGAAGAAAAACATCGTGAGGACACCTGCATACACCTGCGAAGTAATTCAAAGGTATATATGTGAAGTCAACCAATCCGCACTGGGCTAGCGTGGTTTGACTAAGGCCTAATCGCCCTAACTAGTTAGGGTAGGCTCGTGCCCCTTGGGACGTATATGAGCTGTTATGATGATGAGGATAAGGTAAACTCGTATCATTTTCTGGGTGGTCTTTAAATATAGGATTGTAAGTGGATGTCTCGTCAGACTAGAAATATACATATAGGTAACCAAGTAAATTACTTTGTAAACAACATTACTTTAACCGTCAATACAGCAATCCATTGTACCAAGTAAAATTTATTTATAGTAGGATATTTTTCTAGATCGTTTATAAAGGTAGAAATATAACATATAATTATATATATATATATATATATATATATATATATATATATATATATATATATATACACTAGCTGTGCCCGCGATTACGTTTCCATTTAATAAAGCTCAACACTAAACAATTTCTGGAGACTTATCACCAGGGCTATAAAAAATAGCCTACACAAAAAAAATCATAACAATCGGTCAAGCCGGATTGAAGGAGCTCGATAACAAACACTGTGACATGAGATTTTTTTAAATATAAGACTAGCTGTGTCCGCGAACTACGTTTCGCCATAATTAAAAAAATGTTTACGATCTATTCTCAGACCTAACGAATATATTTTTTATATATTAATAATATATAAATAAAATTCATAAAGAGCGGTCGAGCCGTTTCGGAAGAGTTTGGTAACAAACACTGTGACACGAGAATTTTATATATTAGATGAGACGAGCTGTGCCTGCGTTTCGCCATAAAATTTTCAAAAAAAAAAACACCAATCACTTAGTGGTATAAAAATAGTTTACGACCTATTCTTAAGACCTACCGAATATACACAATTTTTTAAATAAAAATCGGTCAAGCCGTTTCGGAGTGGTTTAGCTAGAAACACTGTGACACGAGAATTTTATATATTGTACCCGCGCACTACGTTTCGCCATAAAAAAAACACCCTTATAACTTAGGGGTATAAAAATTAGTTAACGACCTATTCTCAGACCTAACGAATATATACAAAAAATTTCTTATAAATCTGTTAAGCCGTTTCGGAGAAGTTCGGCTACAAACACTGTGACACGAGAATTTTATATATTAGATATAGAATGTTTACATATTAGGCTCTGAAATCGAATCGATTGACAGCTAATGTGAACGAGATGCGACTTAATCGTAGAGATTTATACTAACCACTAAAACATGTCGCGTCCCCAGAACACAGAACAGTAATTAATCTTTCGAAACTGAAGTTATACCTAAACTGGGTCACGTCAAAGTGCCTGTTCTACGAATGTAAAACATTAAATGGTTGGCGATAATTTCCTTCTCTCATCTTAGGGGAGGAATTCTTAAATTAAACGCGATGCTATCTAGCTCCTTACAAATGATGGCTCTCACGTCTGATAAATGGACCGAGTTGTGGAGCGAGATTCTTTCGAGTTGACGCGACTAAAACCAACAAGCCAGAGTAGCCCGGCTACCAGTTACTGTCGTATCTCATTCTGTAAAAAGCTACAGTTGCACGGGATCTATCCCTGTACTTGAACAGATATCTCCCTATATAGGTTGACTTTATTATAATATCGCATGTATCTTCCTTCAGATGTCAAAGGGTAGTAGACGCAAAAAGCTTGTTTTCAATAATAGATGTCGGTAAATATGCCCGTAACAGAGATGAGCGTGCATTGCAATCTACAGGCCGACATGCAAAACAATCGACAAATTTCAAGTTTTTATTACTACTATACTAAATATTGTTACCTTTGCGGAGTGTTCTATAGACAATATTGGAACAAAGATATCTCGCTGGAAAGTTTTATCTTAAAGTCAAATTTATTTCGAACAAACATAGTACTTACCACAATTTGTGAATATTTAGCTCTCCAAATAATAATATATATTTTTTTTAGAATAAGAAAGGCACCTTTAATATTGCTAGTTCATAATATAATGAAGGATTTTTCCATACTTTCTGCAACAGTTCTTAAAATATTTTGTTTGGACACCTGGGTTGCTAATATTAATGTATATAAAAATTGTAGAATACCTAAATGTTCCGATAATTAATAGGACAAATCGTTACCTTAGAAGAGAAAGTACCCGTATGATTAATAATGAATATTTCGATTATCACAAAATCTATACCGATGGTTCAGAAGATAATAGTGGAGGAGGCGCTGCTTTTCTTGTTACTGAATATGATGAACATGTAAATCTCAGTATAAGTTCAAGAATCAGTATAATGCATTGAGTTAATTGCCATTGCTGAAGCATTGTTATATATTCGCTCTAATAACAAAGAGAAATTAGTAATTTTAACAGATTCCAAAAGGTTAATTCAGCTTTTGGCTCGGTGTACCTCTTTTTGCTAGGTGACAGCCTATACGATTTCACAACTGTTATTTATCAGCTTAAATTACATTCCAAAATAGTCGTATTACAGTGGATTCCATCTAATATTCAATTCATAGAAAAGGGAAGAGGTAGATGTTTTAGTAAAACAAGGAATTGCCGACGGAATTATTTATCACTCTATTATATTCAGGTTACCGTAAAATAATTAAGACAAGCTTTTGCCTGCGACTTCAACCGCGTGGCATTAGTAATTTGGGTAGCTTATTTTTTATCCAATCCGCAGGCCAATTATGGATCTTTCATCGTATGACATGGTATAAATTTGAGAAAAAGAAGTCATGAAATGGTGCATTTCGTATTACCGATCTCCAATGATATCATCACTATGGCATAATTTCAATGATGTCATCATTAAATAATGAACAAATGATCAAAAATCTGACCGGAAATCGTATTTTTCGTCTTGCACTATGATATCATTTGCAAAACCATGAGATCGGCAATAGGCCCTCTGTTTATATCCCTCCCACAACTCAAACTATGTCCATACCAAATTTTATCTAAATCGGTTTAGCGGTTATTAATTCCTCATACAAACTTCCACCCCCTTTTCACATCCTTAAAGGACGATGAAGAGTTCACAGGCAGACAAACACACTTTCGCATTTAAAATACATATTAGTATGGATGACTGTTGAAACAAAAAGGGATGAAACACGCCAAGCTCTTCATGGGCATGGACAATTGGCTCAAGTTTGCACTGAGCTCCAGCAGATCCCGCAGATCCCAGACTCGTTTAATACTCGGTGCTCTGACAGGACATTTTGTCACAAAGAAAATGCTAACTAGGATGGGACTTGCCGATTCCGAAATCTGCAGGGCCTGCATGGAAATGGAAGAAAGCATGGAGCATATACTATGCCACTGCGACGCTCTAGCGGGCAGGAGGTTAAGGCTGACGGGAATTTGTTATCCAAAACCGGACGACTATAGGGCCATGCCGCCAAAGGACATCATCAAGCTCATGGGCATGGTGGACTGGACCATTGGTGGCGATGGCTTAAGGGACTAACAGCTAGGGGAAGCATAAAAGATCCATAGTGGGTCGAAGTGCGAAGGCTCATAGCTTGAGTCACCCCACCCCATAAGATAAGATAAGATAAGATGGATGACTGTTTGAACCTCTGGCAAGAATATTTTGACAAAAGGCATCTGGTATAAAACGATATAACCCTAATCAAAAGCATACCAGCAAAAGGCACTTGGATTTATCATTGTAAATTAAATCGGTAATGTATTGTAACAGCAATGAGGCTGCGCTTCGGGCATATTTCATTGAATAAATTTCAATTCCAAAAATATGTAACACAATGTTGAAAAATTAAAGAACTTATATAATAGCCAATTCCCGCCAGTAAACTTTTTTTTACATTTTTACATGGGGATGGCTTAGGTACATATTTCATTCTGCCAAGTAATAAAAATAATTCGATGCGTTTCAATAATAACTGGTTACTATTTTTATCTGGTTTTATGATTTTTGAGGTAGAAAACACAAGACAAATAAATTAAAAAGCAAATAAATAAAGACAAAGATTCTTAGGCCCAACAGCCAACAACGCTCAATAAAACTTCACAGAATAACATGCGGTAATTTATTTATTTGCTTTCTAAAAGAAAATTTTATTTTGTGCTCTAGAACATAAAAAGTAATTTTATGCAGCCTATAAACGACATAAAGACGAACTTTGCGAGCGCGAGAAGTGAAAAGAGCGTTTTATTCACTGTTTTTGAAAAATCGCAAGCCCTTTGTTGAGTGTCAATAGTAAAAAATAATTTTAATTGTTTTTTTTTATTTCTTTTAAATATTATTTCAACATGCATATGATGGGTTTTTAAACATTTTTAATTAGGTATTATTAGAGAACGAGCGTTGGTGGCACAATCGGGAGGTCCGGGGTTCGATCCCGTCATGCACCAATTTGTTTTTTTGTTTTTCGAATGTCATATATACATTTTGTCCGGCGCTTGTGCAGTAAAGGAAAACATCATGAGGCAACCTGCATACACCTACAAAGAAATTCAAACGTGTATGTAAAGTCGACCAATCCGCACTAGGTCAGCGTGGTTGTTTAAAGCCTAAACATTACAGCCTTATTAATAAAAATCGCCTATTCCCTCCTTAATCCGAACGTACTCTCGGAGTAGTTACTACCAGTTTAAGCTAGGAGTAGCTTTGTGTTAATAACTTTATTAATAAACACGGAGTAAGCTTAGAATAACAAAGCCTTCCTTACTCTCGGATTAACGCGTATGTTATGGCAACCCTTGCAATTAAAAAGTAAAAAGAATGAGTCGGTGAACGATTTAAGCATCGTGTGACAGACAGAAATACATGGGATGACAGTTTTTTCTGTTGTTTTCATCTTTTTCAGTTTGAGATTGTCTTTCAAGGTTATTTTGTGGTTATTTTGTTCGCGATTTGTGATCGCAATATTGCAAAAACATGACAAAACTTCTTATTAGTGGAGCGCTATTTTCAATTTCATCGATTTCGTCGATCAACATCAAATCATCTAAATAATAGTCACTTTCCATTTTAATACAATACAAAATTAACCACACCAACAATAAACACAAATTCGCTCAATTCGACTGTGAAAAATAAAACGGTCGCCACCTAATGACAAGATACGTGTCAAAGTTGACAAATTATATAGATTTACGCAAAGACAACGCTACTCCAACCTTAATCTGTCGCTAAACTAGGTAGCTAGCAGGTATAACATTCACTCCGAGAGTAGAGTTGGATTAGCTTACTCCTTCCCTACTCCGTGTTTATTAAGAGGATTGTGAAGCTGTAAATTTTCATACAAAAAGCGATAACGCTTTTCTCCCTCTAAACATAGTCCAATTTTCATAATTTTTGGAAATCTTGTAGATATAATGAAAAACTAGGTTTGTACGTTTTGATTTTGAAGAAATATTGCTCAGAATATAAGTTATTAGCATCTAAATATCTATATTTTCGACTTAAAAACTACCTTGAGCATTTTTTTCTTTTTTTGGCTAAATTATACTGAATTACAAAAAAAGCAAAACGTACAAACATAGATTAAGGTATACTGAATCTAATGACACCAAAAGCGTCTAATTTCATAAAGGTTTAGGGGGGTAAAACAGTTATCGCCCGAAACAATATTTCAAACAGGAATTGTAGGCAATTTCGACCATTTCTTGCAACTCTCTCTATCGCACGATACGGGTCGGGGGCAGGGGTACAATGTAGTGATAGTGATGTGACATAATGTTATCGTAGTTATTGTCGCCTAGGGAGGAGAAAGTAATATCGATATATCGTTCAATAGTGAAAGTTATTACTTAAGTCGGAACTATTAATCTTCACAAATACCTTATACATGAAAAAGTAAATATCTTTTTGAATACGTTTATTGATTTTAGTGTTTTATTTTAAAGATTTTATTTCAATGCAAATTTCCTTATTTAAGGGTTAGCAGCCTGTAGCCTGTTGACTGACTGTAAATTCCCAAAACCAAAAAAATTGTAAGTATGTAAGTAGTTGTTTGTTATAATAAATATGTGCCATAAAGAAACCAACTCAAAATAAATTCGTATTTTGTTTCTTGTGATAGGTATTTGTTATGCAATGTATGAAGTTCGAGCAGCTAAAAACGTGTAATAGACTATGCAAGTAGCGTTATTTTTAATATTATTTTATTAGAATTTTATTCCTCTAAAGCTGGGCTCTAAGGTTTTACTCGCGTTATGGAATCTACGATTGTATAAAAAAACGACAAAGTGCCTAAATAATATACGAGTATGTAGGGTAGGTAGGGTAGGCATATATGGGAAGAAGGCACCCTTCGTACGGTTTTGAAGTTTTTTTTTCATTTTAACTATAAAATTTAAAGCAGCTGATTACATATACTAATAGGTATTTTTTAACCGACTTCAAAAAAGAAGTTTCTCAATTCGATGCGTATGTTTTTTTTTGTGTATGTTACGCGATTACGCCGCCAATTGCAGACCGATTTTCAAAATTATTTTTGTATTCTCAAGATTATACTCCAATGGTGGTCCCACGGTTACCAAAGTTAGGATCTGATGATGGGATCCCATAAAAATGGAGGGAAATCCTTAAATTTTTAGGTGCGTCCAACGTGTTTTTTTTTTATAAAAACGTCGCCCCACACTAGGATTTTCTCCTCTGTCGTGGGTGCAGTTACAAACATAGAATATCACATGCACATACGCCCAGACCGGAACAATTTTCTGTAGGCCATACAAAACATCTATCCCGTGCGGGAATCGAACCCGCGAGCTGTTGCGTAGTCAACCTTGTCAACCGTTTTGTGTGTATGTTACGCGATTACTCCGCCAATTGTGGACCGATTTTCAAAGTTCTTTTTGTATTCGGTAGAGTATACTCCTAGGGTGGTCCCTAGGTCACCAAAGTCAGATGATGGGATCCTATGAAAATCGAGGGATACCCTAATTTAATTAGGGTTTCTTTCACTAAAAAGTTAAACAAAAAAAAATTTACAAAAAATAAAAAAACACTGAAAAGTTAAAAATTGTGTAAGAATAGGTACAGAATAGAATAGAATAGAATAGAACAGTCTTTATTGCTAAACTGTGTACAGACAACATTACATTTCTATATTGAAGTCGGTGCCAAACGGTCTTAAAATTTGGCACCGTCTTCAATAATGATGTGTGATGTTGTCTGTACCTATTCTTATATTATTTCTAACTTTTCAGTGTTTTTGTAGTCCGGACGAACGCGACGAATCGAACCCCGCCGGACGGACCTCCCGATCAACATCCGGTGGCCTCAACCACTAGACCACGGAGGTGGTAAAAATTAGAATTCTAAGACTATTAGTATAACTACCCAAGATTAGTGTATAAAAATGAGAGGTATTTTTTATTTGATGCATAATTATTACTTTATATTTTTTAAATCCCTGCTCCTATTTAATTTGTATGTAATAGTATTAATTTATCTATCTAAAATAATAGATTTTTTGTTATTTATTTTTAAGTTAACAAGAGGTCTGTTCTTGTTTAAACAATTGTAAGGGCTTGTTTCACAATCGAAAAGTAAGTATTGAATAGTTTACTTATTTGACAGATGATTTGACGGTTGTTATATGAAAAATATGCCAAAGAATATGTCAAGTAAGCTATTCAAAACTTACTTATTGATTGTGAAACAGACCCTTAATGTCATTTTATGTTTAGCGTTTATTTTTTTCATAAAAGGATCCATTATTGATTCACATCTCAAATGAAAATCATTTTAATTCAGTATAACACTCATCTTACAAAAAGTCATTTTCTTTAGACAGGTAAATGTACGATAGATAGGTACTTTCATAACAAATAACAGCTCAGTCCTATAAAGTAGGACTTGGTAGGTATACCAAGTAAGTGCCTACACTATAAATTTCAAAGGAATACTGAAATAATTTTACGAAACTTATCTACTAAAAAATTATAAAGAAAGAAGATTTGTATTTTTGTTTGTAATTAATAAACTCAAAAACTAGCTCACTGGGAATTCTCGGCGTAATTATTGTTAAAATGATTGTTAGAAATAAAGCTATTTTTATTTATTATATTTTTTATTTTTAAAAACTACTAGGTTGATTTAAAAAAAAAATTTGCCTAATAGAATGCTACATTCTACTATGAATACTTAGTACTCCTATTTACTAACACCTCTCCCTGTGCCGTGCTGTGAATGTGAATTATGTACAAGTTTTTCGTGCAAATGTGTATGTGTATTGTATATATATATATATATGTAAAGTCATTATATTACTACTTAAATTTATGTTGAATGGCCATATTAACCCCAAACTTTTGACGAGTTATCTTTTCTCATTATTTACCTTTTTTTTATTCTATTTTGTGGCACTTTGGGACCTCACTGACCCCTCGGGTTTGCAGCAGAATAACAGCGATTTGTTTATGTAGGTACATACATGATCAAATCACATGCTGAGCTGTGGCCCATTTGTAGTCGTACATCGCACATTTTCAGTTTTTCCATAATGTCAAATAGGTACTAGCAATTATACTAAATTTATGTAAGTTTCCTAGTGTAAGTCTTTACAATATGTGATGTATGTAACTGCGAATAAACTTTTTATCTATCTATCTATCTACATTATCACTGAGTAATATAAGGTTATAAAATAATTTTTCATACGCGAAAACAAAATTCCCTCACGAAAAACGTAAATAACGAAGGCAAAGTTGCGAGCGGAAAGGCAGTCAGGAATATCTCGAGTTCTCGCGCCGAGGAGTCGCGCGCTGCTGTCGTTGTGTGCGTGAGAATTTGCGCGTGTTGTATTTGTGGTGTAAACGCCAGACGGGAGGCCGAGCGGTGTGAAACAGATAGCATTTTAGAAAATACCTACTCGCGCCGCGCACGATTACTTCGCAATCCTCTTAATATAAAAAATGTTTACTACTGACTTAAAGTGCTAACAGACGATCCGATTTGGTTGGATCCAACGTGATCCAACCAAATGAGGAGCCGACGCGCCTACAGACGGTCCGACGCGGTTGGCAATCCAACAGTAGGGATGCCCTAAAAAGTATTATGTACCTATATCGATATCGATACAAAATACTATTTTGGCCAATACAAAAATACAATTTGTCTTTGTGAAACTCAAATAAATTAACACCGTTTGTTTATATTTTATAAAGGTTATAAAATTAGTTTATAAAGAATAAATAAATAGGTACAGATAGATTTCATGGTTGTCCTTAAGTTTTGAGGTAATTTTTGTTAGAGATATTTCTTTCCTGTGATCCGACTCTATCGATCGGTATCATAAAAATACAGGATATTTATTTTCTTAATTTGGCGGGTTCGATTCCCGATCCAGACAGGTGATTATTTAGCAGTATTTGAATGCGTTTGGATTTCTTTTTAACCCCCGACGCAAAAAGTGGGGTGTTATAAGTTTGACGTGTCTGTCTGTCTGTCTGTGGCATCATAGCTCCCGAACGCATGAAGCGATTTCAACTAAAAAGTTAATACAAAAGCAATACATTTATTTTTCTACTTTGTGGTTTGGCAGGACAGCAGTCGAGTCATTTTAGTTTACTAAATTATTACTTTATTATTTTAAGCACACATAATTAAATTAAACCACAAAGTATCGATACTTTTGTCTTTTGTCGCGTCCCCACTTGTCGGATGAGCGATCGGGCCGTCGAGCACCCAACAAGCTAATAATAATTATGTCGGGCCGACAGCCGTACACACGTTCCAATTTGGTCGGGGTCGGGCGGTTGGCTCCAACCAAATCGGATCGTCTTTTACGGCTATTAATACTCGGAGTAAAGTTACTCCTGCCTTAGCCTACGTTTATTAATAAGACAGTTAGGGTAGGCTCGAGCCCCTCGGTGGGGATAGGAACTGTGATTATGATGATGAGAGAACGTAGGCCTATAAATATTAACCTTACAAGTTAAAATAAATATATAACAATTTAGTTAATGTAATCAATCATCATTACATCACTATACAATATACACGGTGTTTCATAATAACCAATAAATAATCAATTCTTTACCGAAAACTAATTATTAAATTGTGTTTACCCGTAATGTCATTCATGATTCAACCCAAAATTTTCATGTAAATCATAGACATGATGATGATACTATGATATACATGAGAATTTTCGGTTGAATGACATTACGTGTAGACACATTTTAATAATTCGTTTCAGATAACGCATTGATTATTTATTGGTTATTATGAAATACCGTGTATATACATCCTACCACTGGGCACAGCCTGGCCTTCCTATATGGAAAAAACACATGAGGTGTATGGGGTCATATACCACCACGCTGGCCTAATGCGGATTGGTGAGTAGAAACGGTTAAGGTGCCTTCTGAAGCACGGAGAAATTCGAGATCACAAAGTTTTGATGATCCATCCAGGGTCCAACCACGGCGAAGGTTGCTTTGTTCAATATCGAAACCAAAGCGTTTGAGCCATTAAGCCACTAAGCTTCTCTATGTAATAGAGCAAGTGTAAAGCTTGCGTGATCAGTTCTTGACTGTACATACCTAGCTACTTTTTCTTGTAGACTCTACTGTAATAAAGCTTACATTAGAACAACATAAAAAAGGTCACTGGCAAATGACACAACAGTAAATAAACTATATATTACACTATACTGATAAAATTACAAATTGGAATTTCCAATTATAAACCCAAAACAATCCTTGACCAACTAGAGGCAAGTACAGGTAGCGCAAGAAACTTTTGATTTATAATCGTTCATTAATTACAAACCTTTTTATATCCTTTGTTTTGTTTTATTATTAAAGCTGGTCGAGAGGGGATTTGTATTGGGAATATTGCTATAAAATTTGATCGGTTTGTACAATGTTCGAAAATTTCTCTTTTAAAATGCAAAAATCTTTATTCAACTTCATCCCCACAGGCTTCGAAAGCAAATACAAAATTCTCGAAAACAAATAAAACGTAATGTCTGTAAAGTTATTGAAAGTATGCAAAAGTAGACTTTATCTCCAGTGAAGATTTCTTTCAACAAGTGTGGTCGATTCGACTTGGCGAGGCTTATCATTACTTCCCAGAATTTAGTCCTTATAAGTGACTCTTTTGTATGGTGTATTAATTAATACAGGTGTAGGCGTCCCGAAGCGTTGTACAGTAAAAAAATATGTAGGAACTGAGAAACTTTTAATTACTACTAATTATCGAGGAATTAACAATACACATACTGTCGAAAAGCTAGCAAAATCAGGGGAGGCGAAGGACGTATGTGTCGCGCGGATAGTACGAAACGACTGACTTGATACAATAATAAGGTCCTATTTATGTGGTTAGTTCGACACACACGTACCTACCCCCCAAAGAAATAGTTTATTGACAAATTACCCTATAATGTTTGATAAACAAATCATAATTAATTATTTACCTACACACGAATTAAAAAAAGGTATGTACAAAACAAAAATTACAATAACTAGTAGGAAAAACAATAAACTAAAAATATATATTTCAAAATGTGAGCACTTCGTTAACAACAGGTGTGTTTTTTTGTTAATCCAGCGAATTTGATTCCCCTGGAGAAATTTTTTTCAAAAATCGATGATGGCATTTTCGTTTTTAACAAAATCGATCCCGAGATCTTCTTGAGTATTTTTCGACATCTGTAATAGATTCGGATTTGGCTATTCAGGCACACTTCAAAAATTCACCTGTATAATATGGTGAATTTTATGTATAATAAGGTTTGATCTTTAGTGTACAGGTTGATTCTCTCTACATATTAGAATTTCACACACTTTAATCACTTTAAATAATGGATTATACATATGGATAGCTTGTGATTATGAAGAATAAGAATAAAGGATCGAGAAGAGATGTTCTAGTAGATCTAAAATAGCAAAAAAAGTTGATGTGGATGGTATTCTGTAACAAAAGACACAGATATTAAAATCGATAGTATTTTTAGCACAAAATAATTGGCACTCAGGAAAAAAAAATATAATAAATTGGCATTCCTGAAATTGGAAACGTTTTCCCTTTTTTTGCTAATGTAATACAACCATATGGTGTGGTAGAATGATGATTCGTACTCCGTACACTGTGTCCACCTTTTCACACCGTACCAAGAAATTCCAAGATTCCTTCTTCTGTCGTTCATCCCACACTTGGAATTCTCTACCTGCGCACTTGTTTCCTCCATCCTACAACATGGGTTCCTTCAAAAGAGGCGTGAAAAAGCATCTTTTGGGCCGGCAAGGGGCGGGCAGGTAGGAGAGTGGATGTCGTCCCTACTCTATCTGTCAACTCATTTGGGCCTCTTTCACCGCTTAACATCAGGCGGGAGGAGGTCATTTGCCGGGCCATCCATAAAAAAAAAAAAAAAATGCTTTAATAATATTATTTTAATAAGCATTTGTTTAATCAATTTATTTAACTGATTATTTAAAACGTGGCCCATTATTATTTTAACCATAAAACAGTACGGAACCTTAAAACATTTGTTTTTGGTATAAGTACAATTTCATTTTCGCCTATAGAAGATCCTAACAGAGTAAGTAATCAAAATTATTACAACTTGCATTGCATTGATACACTAACATTTGATCCTATGTCTATTTATGCTGCGAATTATTTTAGTGGTTAACCTATCAGTGTTTCATCATCTATAGATTAGTTTTCTAGTTGTATATTACTTTTAGCTTTCGTCTGTGTAATATCGCCCCACCACCAAAGAGCGAGCGGCCCGCCGCAAATCTACTATTTATACGAACCGTTAGCAACATTATTTTCAACCCTCATAACTTTCTTAGGGATACTAAATTGATGGGTTCGTTAAGAAAAATATAAGTGCTGTATGATTTATTGTAGAGTCGTGGTTTTTATTGTTTTAATTAAAACCACAATTCTATTTTTATGTAGCTTACTTTGTTTTTATTGTTGTCAGTAAATTCCATGAATTTAATGCGTATGATAATCTACTATAATGTTATTTCCAAGTGCTGGTTTGGTTATACATAGGCGCCTAGAACCAGGAACCGTCTTGAATTCTTTTTCTTTAGGTGTTATCGATAGATTTTTATAAATTAATGATGTTATTAGTGTCTGCAACAGCAGCTGTCTGATATTATGAGCCCATAATTCAAAAGTTATATAAACAGCGTAACATTTTGTAAGGAAAATACTAAATCGAGCTGAAAGTCTCAGGCAAAGAGAATAGTAATACTACGGGCCTTTACCACATTTATTGTGAGGTAGATTTAATGCCATCGCGGTGCTTAGATCCATCAGTGTAAATAGATTTGTAGTCTAGATATTGAGATAGTACCTAAATTAAAAAGACTTCATTTTTTCTATTACTGTCAGGGCTGTTGGAAGACATTTCGCTAAGAAATAAGCAGTATCATTGTACAGTGTTTTTATGTGTCTTTGTTTTTATTGCTGTTTTTTGTATGTATATAAATTGTAAATAAAAAATTAAGGCGCCCCTTGTGGTATGTAGATACTCCGAGGTCTATTTAGAAAAACGTGTAACCTGGTGACGAGCTGTGCATGTCACATCACCACATCCACATCACACTGACCCCAAGTTGGGCGCCAGTGTGACGTGGTGACGGTTGGTGCAGTGGGTAGGGACAGTAAATGAATACGAAAGGTTCCGTCGCTGATATAATCAATACTCTCTTTTACAAATATTACTATTAATAATAAACTAGCAGTGCCCGCGAACTACGTTTCGCCGTGAAAATGCTTAACACAGTGTTTAGTTTTTTCCCTCATTTTATTCCGTAAAGTTTCAACTTTATACTGCCTTTTTTGAGCAGCGGTCATTTCGAAATTAGGACAATTTTCCTAGGTTCGTAGTGCTCTACTGATCGAGGCCTTTCATTTGATACTCATATTGTTGGGTTTAAAAACGAACTTTTATCCGTTTTTTTAAGCGACAACCATGTTAAATTTAGTGCGATTTTTCTTGGTTCATAGTGCTCTACTCTTTAAGGCCTTTCATTTAATGCCCATATTGGTAGGTTTGGAATCGAACTTTAATCCACCTTTTTTGAGCGGCGACCGTGTCGAATTTGTAAGGTCCTGGTTACCTGCAGTACAGGGTTTACCTAGTGCAGGGACCAGTCTCCACATATACTGTTTCCAATTGCTATGTTTATGTTTATATTTGCGTATATTTAAGTGTGGAGAAATAAATATAAATAAATAAAAAAAAAAAAAATTTACGTCAATATTGCTAGGTTCAAAGTGCTCAACTCATCAAGGTCTTTCATTTGATACCCATATTGCTGGTCTTGGAATCGAACGTTTATCCGCCTTTTTAGTGCGGCAGCCATGTTGAATTTCCGTCAATGCTGCTAGGTTCTTAGTGCTTTACTTTCAAAGTCTTTTATTTGATATCCATATTGCAGGGTTTGAAAATTAACTTTTATTCTGTTTTTTTAGCGGCATCTTTTATTCGTTTTTTTTGAGCGGCGGCCATGTTGAATTTGGCACGATTTTCCTAGGTTCACAGTGATCAACTCATCAAGTCCTTTCATTTGATACCCATATTGCTAGGTTTGGAAACAAAATTTTATCGGTAGTCATGTCGAATAAGGTCAACGTGGCTTCTCAATATCCCCATGTTCCTTGGGTGGATCCAAAAAAAAGTGTTCCATCATTTTAGACATTAGGATCAAGAGTCCCGTACTCCCTCTACGCGTAAGCCAGAATCATCGCAGATAGATATTCTTTTTAAATTATCAATATTAATCAATTACTTTTAAAAGTTTTAAATGGATGAAAGAGTTTGATTCCTTAGTCATATTGTAAAAAAAACATATAACACCGTTCAAAATACCTTGAAAAGGGTATTGAATATTGATCTCGCTTCACTTTTCGAAATTTCAAATATTTCAAAAATTGTTCCGATTTTGTGAAAATTTGTCTAATTGTATATTTGTGACGTGATATTGTCATAAAAATGCTTTATACATTGGTTGTATGGCTTGATCCTTTTGCCTTACCATCACGGTAATACTTATGAAAAAGACAATTTAAACTTCTAAACTTCTTGCTTTGCGAAATCCAGATGGGCACAGCCATTAACAGAAAAGATTAAATTTTTCTTTGCGCTATGTGACAGACTTGTCAAAATAATTTCACGTGCGCCATGTTGATTTTCTACTTACGCATTGTTGGAAAAATTTTATATGATACTAGAAATAATAAGTGAATTTAAACAAATGAAATTATGCCTAAATGTTCTTCCGGAAAATTTTAAGCATATCAAATTTTGTCGAGTAGTTTCGGACATCTTTCCGTACAAACAGACAAACAAATAAACAAACAAAAAACAAAAAAAAAAAACAATTTTATAGTGTCTTGTAATAATTTTAAGGCGACCTGTATATTTCGCAATCACAGATTTTTGTACCCCTACGATATATAGAGAAGAGATAAAAGGCATTCTGTGACACATCATCATTTATGCCAAGAGACGCTCACTGTTGGACATAGGCCTCCCCCAAGGATCTCCATACCGATCGGTCCTGCGCCTCCCGCATCCAGTGGCTTCCCGCGACCTTCACCAGATCGTCGGTCTACCTTGTGGGGGGCCTTCCAACACTGCGTCTCTCTGAACGCGGCCGCCACTCGAGGACCTTTAACACATATGATTTATGAATTACATAATATAAAAACTAACCAAAGTATGAAACATACACATAAGTGCCTTGACTTCCATAAATAGGAGGATATTTTGACTTTTTTACTCCTTATATCATCTTTATGAATGTGAATATATACAAACATATCAGTGATATATATTTTTTAAATTTATTGTGGCTCTACTTTTAAACGTTTCGAATCTCGCTGATGTTCGCAAGCGAGTGACAGGAGCGAAAGAATTAAATTATGGCAAAATAAAAATTCTAGAAAAAAGTCGCTTTATTTTGAAGAATTATGTAACACCTCGTTACAAATGGTAAAGTAATAATGGTTCTTAGAAATAGAACTAGCGCCTTTTAATAAGCGAGCTGCGAAATTAAGACTCGTTGAAATAG
Source organism: Schoenobius gigantellus (assembly GCA_963935595.1). Classification (NCBI taxonomy): domain Eukaryota; kingdom Metazoa; phylum Arthropoda; class Insecta; order Lepidoptera; family Crambidae; genus Schoenobius; species Schoenobius gigantellus. Next base: position 36,683,404 of record OZ012541.1, on the reverse strand, counting down.
GTTAGTAAATGGTTAAAAATCACTTTAGAATTCTAGATTAAAATAGTTGGGGATTTTATGACAATCTTTTAGTTATAAGTCCCACGAGCTAATCTTTATAGATCATCAACAAATCTAAGCCCTACTTGCAATGTTGTGTAGTACTTAATTATATTTTCCCATAAATTTTCCGCCCTTCAAGGTTCATTTTGTTTTATTTTTATGCTTATTCATAAGCTGTAAGCTGCAAGATTTGCATATGTAATCCATCGTTATTTACATAAAGCGGATATAATTAATAGTTTTCGTGATAAATATAATCCTCATAATAACATAAGCTGTCTTTAATATTTTTTATGAATATCGTTACATTATCATATATTTTCTTGCAAACAAAATCATTACTGGTTTTTGGACAGATTAAGTTTTCATAAATATACCCGGCCGTTAATCTTAATAAATAAATAACAATGATGATGTCCTATCTTTTCCTTTTTTTATATTGTATTGATATGAACATTTTGAAATTAATTTACACTTCAGTTACTTCCTCCGTATAATTTCACGCAAATTCCTATTTTGAGTCTGTCGCCAAACGTGAAACTACAACAAGATAAACATTGTTGATTTCCCTTCTTTTCTGGTTTTATTAAGAATCTGAGACGATAAATAAACAAAATTATCCGCTTGACCGAATCAATTCAACATTTAAAATTAATAAATAAACTAACATTCAACAGATGTAGGGGTGTTTTGAGAGTATGTCATTATGCGTTTAGGACATTTATTGCTTTTAGGACATTTTGCGTCGAGTCCTTTGTTTGTAATAAAGGTAATATGTTAAGCTGGTTTAATGCTTCAGCTGCTATAAATAGGTTAGTTGTTGTGAAGATGCGAAATGTCAAGAAGCGAATTCAAATAGACGCGCTAAAATATAATTATGCTCGTTGTATCAGCTCGTAGCTTCTTCTCGGGCGGACTCGGTTGCGACCACAGAACACAGAAGTGTTCTGTGGTTGCAACGTTGATCAATAAAGAGAGTGAAGGAACAACAGTCATTAAATACTTGCATTCAACAGTAATTTTTTTGGTTTGTTTTTTCGGTAGAGAGAAAGAGAAACCATGTGGTAGATGGACATCTACCACACGGTTTTTCTGCTTCACCGTAAGGTTGACTTGCAAAAAATTACTCAGGCAATAAGTCCGCCCCTGTACAACATTATTTGTACCTACTTAAAGTATAAATAAATAAATAAATATTTGTCCCGAACGAGCTAATAATCTTAGCCTCGAAGGTTTCAAGTTTGGGTCGATCGGCAGTTGATGGGCTCATGGGCGGACACATTTGGCGGGCTTGGCAGGGGGCAGGGAAGGACATACCGTCTCCACATCTTCCTAGGTCTAGCACAACTACATCCATGCAGTCGCTCTGTGTGGTCGGAGGATTAACCCGTTGGGGATCCTTCCGACTGGCCTTAATGGCGTCCAGTTCCGCCTTGAGGTGGTCGCCATCATGCGCCTCGTCCGGCCATCTCCTTTTTCAGGGCCTCGTTCTCTGCTTATAGTTTCCTGGTCTCTTCGGAAGTAGATTTCCGGAACACCTTTTGGAAGGACTCCTGCATTAAAGCCGCTGCCCTTTCCTGGCCTTTATGTCAGTGGTACCATTGACTAGTACCATTGATGGTACAAGTGAATCAAGTGATATAACTTTGTATCTTTAAGAGGAAATCGTACATGTCATTTTTCCATCCAAAGGTAGTCCTCTGTTTCTTTTCTGGATAATGGCACTAGTTGCTCTATTTTTTGCAATAAAATCAATGGCCACTATAAGCATGTTCCTATGTTTTCCTTTTTTTTAAGTTAATTTAGTAAAAGGGATTTTAAACCTTCAAAAACCTTAAAATCGACTTAATTTTCTGCTGTATTCAAACGTCCAGCAAACAAATTGAACAACATTATTTGAAAAAAAAAAACAAAACATAGAAACACAGAATAAGCCTTGCTCTAATTTTTAACGCAAAAAGTAATTAAATCGGTAAATCTTTCGCTGAGAAAACAAGGGACTACGAAACGTATATTTTGTGTAGGTACTTTTCGTAGGTATTTTCGGTCCCAGCTGCAGTTGTCTCTATCGCGCGCAGTTCAGTTGTTCGGACATACAGCGCGACATCAATACATTTTACAAATACCTATTTTTGAATTCTCTCAACCTTGGTGTTTCCTAGGTCGGTGTTCGTGTCCGAACCTGACGCGACCGAACCTTTTCTTTTTTTTTCCTTCCGACGCCGCGAGGTATTGCATGCCGCGGCGGAAGGATTCTCGGTTATGAAGACAGAGTCCGTTATAGAAATGACGGACTGGGCCGATTGGGAGGACGAGTCAGACTCGCCCGATTGCTTCTTTCGAGACTGAAGGCAACCGCCATCTCAGTTTCCTTAACACTACTACTTAAATCTAGTCAACCTATGCTATTTACATTTCCAGGCATTTCCTATGCTATTCACATTTTCTTTCTGAAGCTCCCATGATAGAGCAATATATCACAACTATTTACAGCATTATGAACTTTAATGCCACTCACCTTGGTCAAAATATTCGACCACCGCCTCAGAAACGGTGGAAGCCCGCTCTGAACGGGCTCGAATTTAGTATTGGTCGCATTCGAATGAATGGATTTCGGGGTGCTCGGCACCTGCTACTCGCAACCATTTTTCGCGGTCTTGCGGTGGGACTGAAACCCCCCGGTGAGTTATTTTTTTACCCTCAAAATCCATGAAGTGCTTTTATAGGGTGAGCTCCCTGGAGTGGCCGTTTGGTACTTGATAACCTCCAGTCATACATTCCATCGGCACGGACCAGACCTTAGGATTGGGGTGATTTTTTATTGTGTTTTTTTCCCTTGCGGCCCGGCGCTCAGTGCCGCCAATGGGTTACCCGATGACGGACCCCACTAGGTCCACCGCCGTGCGGGTGGGTCGAAGCCCAAAAAGTATCAAAATCGACACTCGTCACAAAATGCGCAGAGTACTATGCCAACATAACGCCCCCATACCGCCATTGCGAAGCAGCCGCCGGAATGAGTCCGGCCACACCACGACCCGGAACAGGTCACCAGTTGACAGTCCCATCCCCTTCTTAAAATAAGAAGAGGAGACATCGTCACACACCGCCGAAGCGGATGGCCACAGGGAGTAGCCCGCCGAGTTGAACCCGAACATACCACGCCCTCCACGGGGCAGCTGTCAGATTCTTAGCCCGCAGCAGACTTCTGTCGGGTGGCCCAGGGTGCACCACGAGGAGGTGATCTCACATCGCACTCCAAATAACTGACACCTAGATTTACTATTGTTGGATACCTATATAAACTTTAGATTACTTTATCTAAATAAAAACCATAAAGTTGCCTACGAAACTGACAAACAGCATTAACGCTACAGGTGCAACATGGCTAAAACGATGAATTTCCACTATAACGGATTTATCTTCCTTTAAGTATATATTATCTTACCGATGAAAATTCTAGAATCAAACTACCGCATCAAAGTGATTCCGAAACAATTTTTCTTTCGATTAACTCGCAATATCGGAATAATATTGAATTTCGCGGGAACATTGAGATAAGAGACGCAGGGGTGGTGTGCAATCCCGCGGGCTATCGGGGAATGCAGATGCTGTTTAGAATTCCTAAGGGAGAATCGTGGCGAGGGCGAAGATGGGTAGAAACTTGTTATGTTACAAATCGTTTTGTTTAAGGATCACCACGGGTTTAGAAAGTGTGGAAATATAACTAAATAAATCCAGGGCAGGGCTAATGTATAATTGTTATTTGTCCAACGAGTGAGCATGAGTTATTTGTTCAAGAAAAGTACAGTTATTTTTAACAGATTATAAAAAAGGGACAGGGTGTTAGACAATATATTTTTCATACCACCTGCTCGACAATGTTCAATTAGATCCCCCTTAACTTCAACGTAAAGCAAGACATTATATCCCAAGGGATATAATTTTGTATGAAACTCCCAAGGGATTAAAGTGTTTTAAATATGGAACATAAAATTTGTATGAAAATTTAGCATAGATGCTAGCTTAGGAAGGCAAAGGTTCTACGCCCATACAGCAGTAGCGTGCATCCACTAGAGACAAAGACATTCTACCTGTGTAAATAATGTTTTTATAAACTCTAAATACATAATTTCTTTACCAAAATTATAAAATATTTATCTACATAACACTGCAAGCTAAAATAAACACTTACATTTCACTTTATTTTTTATTGATAAAATACGTTTTATGCAAAAAGCGCCATCTTTTGATGGCCACCATTAACTATCGATAAAAACTAATAAAAGCAGAGTAAAGCAAGAACACTCGCTGCCAGCGGATAAACAGCATTTGGAAAAATTACGCGGCATATTTAAAAATAAAGAATGTTTCTACAATTTCTTCCATAATTTGCACCAACAGTATTCCGTTGTATTGTTTTCATAGCTAAAACTTTGCCGCCAACGCCATTACGTATTTCAAAATTGTAATATCTTGTTACTTACGTTAATAAAGTGCTTAGTGGAATGTGTTTTGTGGCATCAATAATACAGTCTTTTTAGAAGTTTATTCAGTGTTTTATTGATAAAGTTAAAAAACGTAAGTTGGTAAATGTCCAGGTGCATCAGCTTTTTTTTATTTGGGGTCAATAGGTTGTCGACTATTTGAGATTTATATCGACAGTTGTGTGTAGTAATAAATTGCTGTTTCAAAAGTAAGTATACAACAAAGTTGAAAAATAATAGTACATTATGGTACAAGTGTGTAATGTTGGTGATTACCGCTGAGGCGCATTGAGGCCCGAGCCGTCAGGCGAGGGTCTTAAGAAGCCGAGGACGGTAACCATCAATACACACGTGTATCATACAACGTTTTTCAACACACTTCTGAATAAAACAATACTTAAATAAAAAACCATTTTACATAGTAGATAAAAAGTTTACTTAGAGAAACAATTAGTAAATGTGCAGTTAGTAAAATTATAATTAACTATTTTTGATGACATAGCGGTCTCATCAGATAGATTATTTATTGAAATACTTTCATGTTCTATTGTTATTTGTGATGGTTCATTATTCGTGTAGGTAGGTGAAATCCAATCATTGGACGTACTTGGTATTTCGCCAGTAGGATGCGTCTCAGAATCAAGTTTAATTCTTTTTGTGATTTTTGCACAAATTTCCTTCTTGTTTTGTATGGAATCTTCTACGTATGATTCTGCTACATTGCTAGATCGCCACCCGCCATGTCGCATCAAAGTCATTATATCAGCTCCTGAATTTGCCAGCAATGTAGCTGAAGTTCTTCTGAAACTATGTCCAGTGTATCTCTCAGCATCTACTAAACCCAAAAACTTAGCGATTTCTTTAGGCATAGAACCAAATTTGTTTATACCTATAGGCTGACAGGTACATTTACCATTCTGGTAATTTAGAAAGAAACGGTCATTTTTTGTTTTTGGCGAACGCAAACTTTCATACTTCTTAACAATATCATAGAATGGACCGTGTATGGTGAGTGACCTAGGTATTTTATTTTTCGTGATAGGTATCTTCACTAAAAGCATCTGACCATGGTTCTCTATATCTTTTACAGTTATATTTGTTAATTCTTGTATCCTACGGGCACCAGTTACACCAAATATTAAAGCAACCTGAAACAAAAGAAACAATAATTAAGGTCAACACACAACACAAGCTGCTATTAAATATTTAATTAAAATTAATTTAACTAACCTTTGTAGCCAAATATTGGTTTTCTGGAGCATCTTTAATAAATTTTTCAATATCATCAGATGATAAAACCTTTGATTTTTTGCTTCTAAATCCATCAGATAGTCTCTTTAGATAAGCTGACAAATTCGAGTATGTTTTTAAGTCCACTCCATTCTTTGTTCGGACTGTACTTTTTAACATTGAGTAAATACACCACAAAGAGCTAGGTTTGTACTTAGAAGATAATTCTTTAAAGTACGCCATGAACACATTTTCTGAAAAAGACTGCGTATTCTTGTTGTTCTGCCATTGTATGAAATGTTGGTACGCTAATAGATATTTTTCTTTTGAGTTTTCTGGTAGTAAACTTTCCATAACGTTCTGGGCTTCACATCTTATATCGGGCGGTGTACAACATAAATCATTTTCTTCATAAATTGTATTTGCAGACATCTTAATTAATAACTAACTAAATAACTTCAAAAGAGAAAACGAGACGAGTTGTGACAAATGTTTCGTAATGGCGGGAAAAATTAATCAGTTTTCCTATGCGCGCGCATCGGCCATAGACTAATAAATTTCGTAATGGCGGGAAAAATTAATCAGTTTTCCTATGCGCGCGCATCGGCCATAGACTAAAAAATGAGGTTTCTTTTTTTGGGCTTTTCGCGGATAGCATTTTAGCGCAAGTGTAAGCGTAACTCAACCAATAATATTAAAAAAAAACTATTACTCACTCGTGAATAATAGTAATGAAAAAGTCACAGTTTGATTATAGGTGTCATTATGTGCCTAATTGCCATGGGATTAGAGCCACTTTATGAGGAAGTGTGTTGAAAAAGAATTTTATTTGATACCATTTTATTGTTAACAAATTAATATTCGTCCTGCGTGCTACTAAACTACATAACTCCCTCGCTTCGCTCAGGAGTTAACTCTAGAGTCCCTCGTTACGCTCGGGGATCAATATGGCGCCCGTGACGTTAAACACTGCTTTAATCCCTTGGTGCATAATCTACTATTTTATGTACGTTCACACATTAATTCGACAATTGTGAGATGATTTCAATAAAAAAATGGCAACACTTATTGAAGTAGCATTAACTTTACACTGTTTTTATACCATCTAATCTAAACTATCAAGCTGACATTTATTTCTTGCTATAAAGACTGCAATAAATTAGATTGTCAGGTAAATTTCAACAGGTTCATCAAAATGTTCATTTCCGTGGATTTTTTTTATCTTAAAGTTTTAAAAATATATATTGGCGTTTTTTAAAGTTTAAGATAATGTATGTATACTTGATTAATATCTAGCAGATAACTTAAAAAACAAACGAGATATCCAAGATTAAAAATTTCGTACCACGGCGATGAAACATGCGTGCATGGCAATGAAACAAGCGTCCACGACAATGAAACAAGCATCCACGGCATTATTAAAATCAGACTGTAGTATGTGTGTGTGCTTGCGTGCATGTATGTGGATGGGCGTGTGTACGTGTATGTGTGTGTGTGTGTAAGGTATCAATTTGTAAGGTCAACATGGATTTTTTTTGTAGTTGACTATACAGTAAAAACTCATCAATTCTATCCTTAAGTCTTTTATCGTATTGCAGAGGGTTAACTTGACGTGTCCTGAACTGTCAATATTCGGCACTACCTGTATTACAGGTAGATGTTTTTTTTTACCTAATCTTACCATGGCAATCAAAACATAAGTCACGGAAATGAAACACCTGGCCACGGCAATGAAACTAAATTGTGTTCCAAGGCAATGAATTTTTTTTCATTGCCGTGTTTTTTTTTCATTGCCATAGCAAATTATGGCCACGGAAACCACGGCAATGAAAGCGTGGTGATGAAAATCAAGGCAAAAATAATATAAAATAACAAAAAATCTATTAATTATTCGAAGTAATAAACACTTCACAAATAAACATAAGAAAAATGGCCTTCTATTGAATGCTCAATCAAGAGAACAAACCTATTCAAATAGAAGTTATACCTATCCACGGCGATGAAAGAAAAAATGACGAGTAACATAAAAATGGAATACTTACATTTATGGTGCAAAAACGCATACACGAGTGTACGTCCTTCCATGTCGAGCACTTAGGCGACACTAATATGCAACGTTTAGCACAAAAAGGGGGGGCCGCAAGTCGTTAGATAAAACAATATTCTTAAACATGTTTAGGACACGGCGATGAAAGGTAATTCTGGGACAAATGAATTTTTATTAACCATTCGTTGTATTGTTTAAATATTTGAATAAATGTATTCCGTAACAATACTTTAACTATTCACGTATCAAATAAAACTAAGTTTCAATATAAATAATCAATAGATTTTTATCAATGTGGTATAATATACATCAAGGTGACGTGTGGACAAACACGGCAATGAAAGATTTCGAGGTTTAATTAATTTTTTTGAAGTACCTAGTATTCCTATTATTAAAATATTTAGTGCTACACATAGATAACTATTTCACTTTACTAGGAAAAATTGTTAGAACATTATAACTATGTTTTTTATTACCGATTTCATCGATGCCACGCAATTTTTGGTCCCGGGAAATTCACCCTGTCCCGAACTGTTTTTGTTATTGCTTTTCAATTTTTTTAAAATTTTTGAGATAAACTAGGAAGATATGTGACAGAATGTTCTACATAGATTGTACTAAAAATGTCAAGAATGATCTGTGAAGTTCTGCAATATATCCAAATACTAAATCATTTATGCCTTTTCATCACGGAAGCTCATAGCCATTTTTCGGGAAAAATGAAAATTATATTATCAAAATTATGTGGTTCAATGCACCCGGGATCAGTAGTCGGAGACTCACCATTTGACGGTGAAAGGTTGCCTTATTGCGTTGTTATTCTAAGCTTATTCCTTTATATTGAATAAATCATTTTATATAATGAATGAAAACAAATTATCTTCCCAAAAATATTATCATCATGCATTGTATCTTCAATATGGCTCAAAAAAATTGAAGGAAATATCATCGTTTTGCATTAACTTTAACCTACCGAGTGCCACCACACTTGTACCCCACAAATACTATGAGAAATAATAACAATCGCTTATTTGAACAAAAAGCAATGATCCAGAATACATTGGCAGCCCACAGAGCGTGTGCATTCATTGCCCGCCGCCGCCGCCGGCCGGGGGGCGCGGCACGCACTGTACGCTACAAAAGACCCCAACATCTAAATTGCCTCAAGCGACGCGTAAATGCCAACAGTAGAGTCGCCATAGGTCGCTTGATTGAAAAAACGGACCATGAATTGTTGGAATTTTTCTCTTTTTTCTATAACAAAACGGAAGAGGTGTAGATTAGCCTAATTAGGATAAACAATTTAAAGTTACGCAAAAGGAAATTCACTACCTATAGGGTTAATAAAAAAACAAAGCTTGGAATTAGTTTGTTCAGTACCGAGAGTAGAATTGATTCCACCAATAAAAAATATGGTTCAAACTTCATAAAAAAATATATAATGAAGAAAATTATAAATATGGTGTATGTGTGTCCAGCCTTTTCTTCATAATAACCACTTTCTGCCATCTATTCAAGGTTGCATTGGAAGATAATGCATTGGGAAATTAAAAAAAAAATTAAAATGAATTGCGAAAATGTGTCTACGAGTATAATTGGTCCAGAATGTTCTAGATTGTCATCGAAATTTCAAGAATGCAATATAGAGTATGTATCTATGTATGCCCACTTGTTCAGTCTCTTTAACCAACTTTACAAAAATCAGCAGCTTCTTAATTCGACTATATGTTTTTTTTTAAGTTTGTTACCTCACAGCACCGATTAACCGATTTGGAAATTTTTCATATACATCCTAATTAGTCCTTTTATCGTCATGTCATTATTTGGTAATGGTATCCCAGGAAAATCGACGGAAGTCATTAAATTTTATAAGCACGTCTAACGTATTCCATGTTTTTTTCTTAAGAGCCATTTCACAAAATTTCGCTGCTCAAGTTTAGGTAAATGCGGACGTAAGGTGCCGACGGCGAGGTCTGTGTTCGAGCGAGAGACAAAGCGACGCGCCAATATAGTGTGACTAGTCAGACAGTGTAAATTGATACTTGAATTTATTATTTAGTTTATGTTTTTACAGAGTATTAGTAAGTTACGAAAAAGGTTTATTAGAAGATATTTCTTTATAAAAGGTAATTTGTTTATTTATTTTTCTTTTCTTTTAAACGAACTTCAAAAAAGGAGGAGGTTCTCAATTCTATGCGTACCTATGTTTTTTGTCTTTTCTTGTGTATTCGAAATTCTTTTCGTATTCGATATAGTATATTTTTTTGGGCTGGTCCCATTGTCACCAAAATCAGGATCTGATTATGGATTCCATGAAAATCGAAGAAAACCCTTAAATTTTATAGGTACCTCCAACATCAGTAAGTAGTAAACTTGTTTATAATAACTGTTTTCAGTCATAATCCGCCAAAACTTGATCATAACGATAAGTCACATAATATTTTTCTAAAAAAATATATGTATTTTGCGAAAAAGTAAAAAAAAACAAAAAAAATTCAACTGATTTTTGTATGGAGCTAGCACTTAAAAAAAATTTACGTACTTAGTATGGATGAGTTCAATTAAAATTCGCACCCCCTTTGCTACACAAGGTGCTATCTGAACTAAACTTCATATAAAAATCAAAATTTGGTATGAAAAAAATGTCAAACTCACACTTGGCCATTTTTTAATAAGTCCATTATGTGTGTCCTCATTAGTTGTGAGGGTGTATGGGGAGTCAAAAATTTCGTTATTTTTTAGCTCCGATGCACCGTTTTCGAGCTATAAATATTTCTAAGTCGAAAATATTCTAAGTCCCGGCTCCATACTAAATAGAATCAAATCAATACTGGACAAACGATCTATTTATCTATATTATCTATATTGCTCCGAAATTTCTATCTCCTAGTTATATTTCTTTTGCCATATTAATAAGCAGAGTGATTCAATCAATATTCGTACCTATTAGTGCGGTACTATTCATTGTACCGTACTAATAGGTATAATGAATGTAATTATTATTTATAGGTGTTCAACAAATTTCAAATTATACTAATGTAATTTGTACACGTTGCATACTTCACGGCAGTGAGTTTCTGTGTGAGTGTGCGTTGTGATTGCAAAAGGAAAGTGATCCACCATTTCGGAACGGCGGCCATATTGAATTTAGAGCAATATTACTCACTGTATCGTGTTTCACTCCCAAATCCCTTTCATTTGATACCCATATTGGGTGGAGGGCAAAAGAAAAGCGATCCGCCATTTTGGAATCGGCGGCCATATTGAATTTGGAACAATGTCACTCACTCTATCGTGTTTCATCCTCGAAGCCCTTTCATTTGATACCCATATTGCATAGGTTGCAAAAGGAAAGGTATCCATCATTTTGAACGGCGGCCATATTGAATTTAGAGCAATATTAGTGACTGTATCGTATTTCACTCCCGAATTTGATACCCATATTACGCGAGTGGCAAAAGAAAAGCGATCCGCCATTTTGGAACGGCGGCCATATTGAATTTGGAGCAATCTCACTCGCTGTATCGTGTTTCACCCTCGAAGCCCTTTCAATTGATACCCATATTGTATAGGTTGCAAAAGGAAAGTGATTCACAATTTTGGAACGGCGGCCATATTGAATTAGAGCAATGTCACATACTGTGTCGTATTTTACTCTCAAAGCCCTTTCATTTGATACCCATATTGATGGGGTGGCAAAATAAATATGATCCAACATTTATTTTAATGGTGGCCATTTTAATTTATAGAGGTGACACTACTTAAAAGTCTCAAGTAGTAGTACTCAAAAAACACTTTCATATTGTATAGTAGTGTTACCAGACAAATATTTTTGCAAAATTTCATCCCAGTCAGATTTTCAAGACGTTATATTTTTCTTGTCAGATAGCGAAAAAAAATTTCTGCTTGAAAACGATCAACTCGTGCGGATCCTAGTATAGGTCCTTGTCCAAATTTTTTATTTATATTTCAAGAATTACGACGATTACGTAAAAAAGCCTTGTGCGGCGCAAACTGGCACAGGTCCTACCTCGATGAGCGCTCGCGCTCGACTGATTGACGCGAGTTTTTACCATACAATTTATTGCATTTACGGCCGACGTTTGAGGGGTGATAAAAAATTAATTAATTATTATTTTATTTTAAAAATTATATCATTCGATTGGTTAAAGAACGTAGATTATTTTGACATAGCTTTTTAATTATAAATATAGTTTTAACAATTCTAAAATGAACGTAAAGTGTCATCATATTTCGTAAAAACTTGTAAACTTCAAATATTTTTTTTTAATAAATGGGACGCTTAATAAAAAAAGCGTCTTTCCAACTGGCAACAAAAATATATTTCTGATATCTTGTGATTTTATTTTGGTAAATTTATTGGAGTTTTCTTGGAGTTTTAGCCGTTTTAGTTTGTCCATTTCATGACATTCTGCCAAACAAGGTAAAGAAGAGCGATTATTCCAAAAAAAACTGAAGCAGTAAAAGAAAATCTGTTCTTACAACTGGCAACAATAAGAATAAACCTATTTTCGTTTAGTATCGATTTGTATGAAAATCGTTTTTGAAATAGTAAATTTAGCGCAAGAAAATGTCATTTTCGTGCAAAAAGTGTAAGAGGCCTCTTAAGCTATTCAGGAAGTTGCGTCCGGTTCTTATCAGCCAAGCTGATGATGGAAGGATCTTTGACTTTAGGAGTTAAAGATTAGTTTTTTTAAACTGCCCACCTAATGGTTAGTGGTAACAGTCATCTATATACATACATGTAGCTCTTGGAAGATTCCCAGCAAAACTGCAACCCCCACAAGAACCATATAGTACATTGCCAACTTGTAACATCAGATGTAGAGTCATGGTATCCAGTAATTTTACTGCCATATCTTACCCTTCAAACCGGAACACAGCAATGCACGCACTTTGCACACACGCTTTGCGGTAGAAATAGGTAAGACGGAGGTACCCAAGCAGACGACCCTGGTACAGAGTCTCTGTCCTGTAAATATATTTTTAAAAACAATCGGCACGTATTGTACCTTAGTTGTATTCTATTAAGTTACTACGGTGAGTGAGATGGTATTAAATTCACTAAAAATATTAAAATAAATAAAATATTAATTTATGATTATTCATACCGACTTCAATATAAAATCGGATGTTGTATAAATATTATATTTTACTTTCAATCATTTTTGTAATTTAAGTAAATGTGTATTTGAATGTTAGCCATACAAACACCAGAATAACTTAAATTATTTTTTTTCCTTCTAAAAACAGTATCGAAAGAATTATTCCCAAACTCCTTGTTGAGACCAAATTGTTTGACCTAATTGTTTAAGAGTTATTTCACTACCAGCTCAGTTGAATCACATTGAAGAATAAAACTACGTGTCAATAATTTCCCATTATATTGATAAAACTATTCCCTAACTCATAACTTACTAGAAACTTTCTATCATCTGGTCAGAACCATGATATATGAAAACTACCAGATCTAAACACCTGAATATCTTTAGAAAAAACATGAAACACGTTGGACGTGATTTCCCTCAATTTGCCTGGAATGTTATCATCAGATCATGACTTGGTGACAATGAATCATACTCTTTCGACAACAAAAAGAATTTGAAAAACGGCCGACAAATGGCGGAGAACATACATTAAAAATATAGATACTTACAGTCGAACATAGAACCTCTTCATTTATTGAAATCGGTTTAAAATATTTTGTATTTCTCAATCTCTAACCAATTTGTCAATAAAAACCACATCGCTCTGACATAATGGACCAGATATTAAGTCTTTACATATGAAATTGGCGTTTTGTATGGGAGGAACATAAAGTCTATTCTTTTAATACAATAATATATTTTATTCAATCAAGGTATGTACCATTGCTATCTATGCACTTTTGCCATCTCATAGGTAGTTTATCGATCCCTTTGATAAAAAAACCATTCGGACGGGAATCAATAAATTCTTTGAAGGCGGTTTGGACTGCCCCATCGGAGTTGAATTTTTTCCTTTTCATGAAGTTATCCAAATTTCGAAAAAAATGGTAATCTGTTGAAGCAAGGTCCGGAGAGTACGGTGGATGTCTTAGACATTCCCATTGAAGCTCCTCTAATTTGGTAGCCGTCTGTTGTGCAGTGTGTGGTCTACCGTTATCATGAAGCAGCAGTGGCCTAGAGCGATTGACCAGCCTCGGTCGTTTAGCAGCTAGCTTTTCCATCATGGTTTGCAGTTACTGACAATAGACATCTGCCCTAATCGTCTGGCCAGATTTAAGAAAACTGTAGTGAACGACACCAGCACTAGTCCACCAAACGCTCACAAGTAACTTTTTTGGAGTCAATTTACGCTTGGGGCATGGTTTGGCTGGTTCGGCAGGGTTCAGCCATTGCGATAAGCGCTTCCGATTATCGTACAGGACCCACTTTTCATCACAAGTAATGATTCGATTTAAAATCTCTTCATTATTGTGCCGGTTGAGTAATGCAACGCAGCAGTTAACGCGCGTTTGTTGATTTGCTTCACTCAATTCATGATTCAAGTGGATTAAAACAGTTTTATCACTAACACCGCAGTCTGCAGCTAACTCGGACGTGGTTTGCGATGGATCCGCTTCCACAATAGCCTTCAATTCTTCATTATCAACTTTGGTCTCCGGCCGTCCACGGGGCTTGTTCTGCAGGTCGAAATTTCCAGAACGAAAACGTTGGAACCAAAAACGCGTCGCCATCCACATCATTAATCCTTCGAGCCGTTTCTGCAGCACTGGTGCCACGGTGGAACTCGTACTCGTAAATAACGCCATATTTCAAGTTTTCCATTTTGTAAACTGAGTGACGCAAAGAAAAAAAACAATTCAGGAAAAAAACAAGTGAATTATAATTTTAGAAACACAAATACATGAGTAAATATTTGTATACATTATAGTTTGGAATTTCTAAGCATATTTGAGATCAAAGTGGCCAGTACGGCAAAACGCCAATTTCATATGTAAGGACCTAATATTTATATCCATAGATCATGGAAAAATACGGATGTAGCGACTTAGCGATCAAATCGTTACAATTTGGCTGTCAATTGTCATCGTCGATTAGTGAGCCTCCGACTAAGCTCTTTTTCGGGAGTAATCACAACGGTGACAATTAGCGCCCAACGTGGGGCCAACTGTTACCGTTGTATGGTGAGCCTCGACTAGCTCATCTTCGGAAGCAATGAAAACACTTACCAACACCTTTTTTGAACCTACCCTCATATTGTTTAAATTCATAAATGTAATCGCTAGATAATCTATTGAGAAGATAGGTACATTTATTGTTAGTTTCCATTGACATGTATGTAACCTAGACAAGCTGTTGCGAACAATAATTGTGTCACAGCGCGGGGTAGCGCTGGGTGAGGCGTAGACAGTAGTGTACTCTTCGCTCGTATGAGAGTAAAAGAGACAACAAAACGTAGGCGGTCGAGCGTAGATCGCAGTTCGGAAATCATTTTCATTTGTTTTAATCAATCAATCAATCATCAATCAAGATAATATATTAATTACTCAGTAATACAAACCTTAAATACAAAACCAATATAATGTCCTCCTAACCGATATTCGGTCACGGCGGCCAATCTCCACAGAGACTAGCCATCTGCGCAGGAGATGTCATAGTGCACAACTGACTGCGCAAACGCAAGTGCATGCACTCTCTGTTCCTTCACTCGCCTAGTCCGATGGGACGGTTTACCGACATGACCGGGGCGAGATCAGGCGCAGGACCCACTGTTTAACGTGCCTTCCGAAGCACGGAAGAGCTTGAGATGTTCTTATTTTGGTCACCCATCCTAGGGCTGACCACAGCGAACGTTGCTTAACCTTAGCAATCGTTCGCTGAGCGCACGCGCCAATGCGCCACCAAGCTCGCAAAACCAATATTCACACGTACTAAAAACAGTGTTTTCAATTTTTACACTCAAGTTTTAAGACATATTTTACGGCTACCTATCACGATCGCCCGCGATCGACTAAGCTAACTGGTGCCAATTGGCACCAGTTGAGTGATGAATTTCTCTGCACCGGACAGCGCGTCTAGGTTACATATACGTCAATGTTAGTTTCTTTGAGATTACCTGACTAAGAGTGTTATAATACAGTTTTAAAGAAAATAGAAGTCGCTGTCTGTGCAAATTTCACCAAACATGTTTTGTTACGTGTGTGGACAGAACATTCTCGTGTCTCAAGGAAAAAAATATCTGAAAGTATGCACTACGTATTTTCTATAATTTGGCCGTACTGTACTTCTACTGATAAGCACTATTTGATCAAAGACTGGCCAAAATGAACGAAATTTATGTCTGGGGAGTCAAATGTTAAATAATTGCCTTTAATCAACTTCGAAGTTGTTATTTTACTTTCCCTACACATAAAACTTGGCTTAATGAAGAATTTTGTGAAAGTGATGGATAAAAATGGCGAAGGATTTTTAAATTTAAAATCTATTTTGCCAAAATCAAGTGACGTAAAGTTGAAAAAAAGTATTTTTATTGGTCCAAAAATACTCATATAAACGAAAAACAACAAATTTGATCAAATACTAAATGACGATGAACTATGTGCCTGGACATCATTTAAAGCCTTCAAAAGATTTTTAGAAAATCATAGAGCCGAGAATGCAGGACTTTTAGTGAACGATTTGTTAAGAGCATACAAATAGATGGGCTGCCGAATGTCGTTAAAAATTAATTTCCCTCATTCCCATTTCCATTTTTTTCCATCAAATCTCAGAGCAGTGAGTGATAACAGAAGGAAACGATTTCATCAGCATGTAAAAAGGCTGGAGAAACGGTTTCAAGGTCGTTGGGACGTAGCTATGTGGGGAGATTACTGCTGGCTTTTAAAATGAAGATATTTTCCAACATAAGAGAAAAAGTCAAATATGTTTTACTTTCAATGTAGAATATAAACTTTTTACCATATACTTATTTTAAGTTACACAACTATGTCCAAATGTATTAAATGTAAATGTCTAGCAGTTGTATTAGAATTATTGGAAAATTTAATGAAGCTTCGTTTCTTTATTTAAAATTGTTATTATTTAGGATGTGGTAGACAAAAAGTGCTTATTTATGCGTTATAAGTGGTGTGTATGAATATATAAACAGGTATGATTTAAAAAGGTACTTAATTGTTTTGTTATCAATTGTCATGACAGGAACATCGTTTTAATAATTTTGAATAAAAACAATCGGAGGCTCACCACCACCACCAGGTGATAATAAAATTTGGCGCCCAATAATGGTAAAAGAATAATGAAGATAGATATTGTTTTGTATATAATATTATGAGCGAACATTATGAAAAAGCTGTAATAACATAATTTTGTAGAGAAAGCACTGCAAGCCGTGATACAGTTTCTAATAGTTCGGTTGTAGATGCAACACAAAAAATGTTTTTTAGCATACCATTTTTGTGTAATTTTGAGTTGTGGAATTTGCCTTATTGTGGAATATTAAATCATCATCATCATCACAGCTCATATACGACCCCACTGAGGGGCTCGAGCCTACCCTAAGATAGGGTGATTAGGCCTTAGTCAACCATGCTGGCCCAGTGCAGATTAGTCGACTTCACATACACCATTGAATCTGCGAAGATCTGCGTATGCAGGTTGCCTCACGATGTTTTTCTTCACCGTAGGAGCGTCAGACAAAATGTACATATAAATTCTTATTATGGGGTTCCGCAGGGTAGTTGTTTGGGGCCGACATTATTCCTAATTTACATCAACCAGCTTTGTGGGCTAATCATTCCTAATTGTCAATTATTAATGTTCGCTGACGATACTGCCTTAATAGTTCACGGTCCTGACTGGGCAGCTGAGAACAAGTTTGCAGAGGAGTCATGCAAAGTAACGTCGTGGTTAGAACACAATTTATTAACTTTAAACTCACTTGTTTTTCAATTCACTTCACTAAATTCATTTGTTTTTCAATTTGTAAAGCAACAAGCCCAACTTCAGCCTTTAGTTTAAAAGCTCATACGTATCCATGTAACCAAAGCTACAGTTGCGAGAGAGTGACGTGTTCGTGCCCATCTTTACAGCGAGTGCACTCTTTGAAATATTTGGGGGTAGAGGTAGATGCTCATCTAAAGTGGGATGTCCACATTGCTCTGGTGGCAAATAGAGTACGAAAATTAATTTTTACTTTCAAACTGCTGCGGGAAATAGCTGATAAACAGTTGCTGTTAAAAGTTTATAAAGCTTTGTGTGAGTGTGTCATTAGTTATTGTATCGGTTGTTGGGGAGGCGCAGCTAAATCGCACATGTTAGTGATTGAGCGAGCACAAAGAGCTGTGTTAAAGGTGTTACTACGGCTACCAATTAGATACCCTACAATACAAGTATACGAGCTGGCACAAGTATTAACAGTTAGAAAACAGTTTATTTTTAAAATCCTTTCTGAGTATCAAAAAAATGTACCGAGCTCAATTAGGGACGGAAAAAGGATAGTTCGATGTATTGTTCCAATAACCAAAACCAAATTTGCTCAAAGACACAGTGATTACTTGGCGCCTAAATTATACAACTATGTTCAAAATAAAAATAACAAAACTAAACTGGAAAACCTCAATAGAAATAGATACAAAAAGTTTTTACTTTCTTTTCTGACTAAAACTAATGTAGAAGAACTTGAGGGGCAGGTTAAATCAGTCTGGTGATTGGTGGATATTCAAATGTACCGAGATTGCATATCAGTCAAGCATACTGTGATTCTTACATACAAGTATTCAACCTTACACACACACAGCACACACATACACATACACACACACAAACACAAACACAAACACATACACACATGCAAACACATACACACACGCGCACACAAATCCAGCAAACACAGACATACATACACACAAAAACACACACAAACACAGGCACACATTCAGCACACACAATAAACAACACACACTGGCACACTCGTGATAGTTTAGTGTATCTACTCGTAGATAGTATAAATGTATAAACGCTTGCTTGTGTCAAGTAGGAATTATTTGTAATGTAAGTTTTATATTTGTATATGGGGAGGAGAGTCTGGTGTTCTGTAACACAGGCTTGTCCTAGTATAGACACCAGTCTTTCCACAGTATGTGGAAAGAAAATAAACTATTTTTGATTTTGATTGATTTTGATTTGATTGAAATTCAAAACGAAAAACACATGGCAGTCTTGAATCCCGGACCTCCCGATTGGAAGGCAAGTGCCGAGTCCACAGCGCCACCGACGCTCCGGGATATTAAATAAACTATTATTATTAAATTGTATGATAGTCTAGTCTCGTATGAAAGTCGATAGAGAACGTTCACTTGGATCACGACAATAAACATTTTCGACCGAAATTTTTGACGTCGATAGGTCGATAGGACATTCTAGTTTATGGATTTTTTTTCAAAATTATCACAAAATGTCAGAGTGTTTCATACACGGTGTTTCATAATAACCAATAAATAATCAATTCCTTATCTAAAACTAATTATTAAAATGTGTTTACACGCGTAATGTTATTCAACCCAAAATTTTCATGTATATGATATACATGAAAATTTTGGGTTGAATAACATTACTCGTATCATCATCATGTCTATGATTTACATGAAAATTTTGGGTTTAATGACATTACGGGTAAACACAATTTAATAATTTGTTTTCGATAAAGAATTGAATATTTGTTGGTTATTATGAAACACCGTGTATAATTTAAGTTTGATATACGTATTTTAAAGATATTTTTATTTTAATAAAACAATACGATTTTACCATATTTAAACTAATTAAATTCAGCGCCAAAGCTATAAAAAAGCCTTCCAATTGCGGTTAAGCATGGCTTAGCACAATTTTGCCTTATTTCAAAGCTAAAATGGTATTTTATCTTATATGGTGCTTGAGCACTTTTCATTGAATTTGAAATTTAATAATTGGACGTAAAGTACAGCTTTCTTTACAGTGTACAATTCAACACAATAATTCTTTACGATAAACGATTATGGAACACAAGACTGTGACCCATCACCGTCACCAGCTGCATACCCACGACGAGGCGACCCACCCCGGCAAAGATTCCGATTCGTCAGCTACTGCAGGGGGTCTCTCCCGGCAGCGTGCTGGTCGCTGGCGACGCCACCACGTAGTCTGCGGCGGGACCCCACTGCTCGCGAGCATGATTTGCCTAAGCGACACCACCACCTCATGGAGACCAATGGCCCCCTCCTCCCACCACCGCTCCTCCGGGCGTAGTGTAAGCCGCGGCCTGCTCGCCGGCGCTCGCTGGAACCTGGTGCAAAACCCTCTCACCCGGTGTGGTTGACCGCGGAGGCTCGTGCCTCGATCCCGGAGTCGCAGCAAAAGGGGTGTGGCGAAGAGGGGCCCGTCACTACGTGAAGTGCCCAACACCGCCGAGAAGATGCCCGGGTAAGGAGCGATCAATGCCCGTTGCCCGCACCCGCCCATGGCGGAAGAAACCCGACTGACTATGGAACTCAAATATCTAATCTTAGGTGGGGTCGATTATGTATGTTGTTGGTTACGAAAAGTACCTAATCACGTACTTAATCACATATTTAAATGCACCAGGTCTATTATAAGAGTGCTGGGACTAACGATCTCCACGGCATGATCTACGTGCGGCGTTAGGCGGCGGTGATCTTTCACTACCAGACATAATTATTTCGAAAGATGCTGAGGGGCAGAAAAAAACGGGAGGCTGTCGCTTGCTTCTGCGAGATCACGTTCTTAGAGCAGAGGGAGTTGAAAAACCATGCAGGGGACTTCCATTACGCCCATGTGTATTGGAGTCGGCTGGCTATGACATCTGCAATGTTGGATAATTGGACTTCCCAGGCCCGGATTAGTAATTGTTAGTAACCGACCGCCAGTACCTATTGACAGCATACCCGCACTGATCTCTGAAGACCATTCGGATCTATTATGAGTCTAAATTAATTTTATTGAGAAATCATCTATAGCAATTAGCAATTCATATAGTAGCGGTTAATATAATTATTAAGTTCTTTACTATAAAACTCTACATAGATATGGTTGATCTTATCAACGTTGATGCACATAACGATGAATACAACGATGATCTTGCGAGAACCATTTACCGGCTCCTAAAACGGGCTAAAACAAATAATGGGGTGCGCACACCCCGGAGCAATTAGGGAGAAAAAACTTTGGGGCCCCGGTGAACAAGATGAGCAGCCGAAATTTCATCCCTCACCCTTTGCATAAACAATACACTTCAGCAAACATGCCATGCATCGCGGCATTGAAAGGGAGATTGTTTTGGTATGTGAACTATTTCATTAATATTTCTTTGCACGTTCTATCAAACTTTTGTTGTATTTGTAATAATATCTAGGTTTCTGTTTTAGCATATCCTTCTTCTCTAGAGATGCATTTCGCTGATTAGGCGACTAAATTCATGAAATTATGACATATTATCTAGATATCAATATACACATATAAAGGACTGTCTTTGTGATTGTTATTTTAAATTATGATGTTTTTCAAATAATACGATATCATTTTGCATAGTGTGAAATAACATAATTTCACACTATGCCAAATTAACTCAAAACGGTGACACGGCTTTATTTGAGTATTTTCCTACAGCACTGCGTAGTGTAGGTAATCGCTGCCATTACCCCATACATGCGGGTTATGAGTCTAACGTTTATATGGGAATTTGCGCCAACAGTATTTCATTTTCCAAAACAAAAAACTAAAAAAATGAAGAATCAGCTCCCATTTGTAAACACAAGGAATACACAAATAAAAAAATATTTTATTCAAACAAATCAAAGAAATATATAGCAAACTATAAAACCAAAAACTAAGTAAGACCTTTAAATGATCTAAACACAAACCATAAATAAAAAAGACTAAGCTGTCGCTGCCAGAATATTCTTTTTGGGTTCATTTCCCATAATATCTTTATCAGTAGTATCACACCTAATTCTCCACAATATTTTCAATGAGTGTAATGTAGCCTACATTACACTTATTGGAAAGATCGTGGAGAATTCTATGTGATACTAATGATACTCATTGCCCGCTGGCTACTATTTCGAAAAGTTATAAGTAAAAATTATTCAATGAGTGGCTTATGACAAAAGACGAATTTAGATATGTGATAAGTGTCTTTCCTGGACGTTGGACCGCCAGCGAAATCACGAAACTGCCCCTCGTGACTCAACGCAGGCCACAAATGACTCCTATGTGTCAAGCGAACATCCTCTATGGTTAACATGAACGATTGAATGCTTGAAGTCACCTACTTATTATCGGGGCAGATATACTTATTATCGAGGCAGATAAGTTGTGGCTCGACATCGTCCGACGTTGCTCTACTTGGTTGAAAGACTACCAATTCATTGATTTTGTTATCGTAATCAAAATATTGAATAACTTGTCAGCTACAGATATGTTATATTTTATTATCTAATATATCGTATCCCTAATAGGTATAAAAATCCTATGTCAACGTGTTTGTTATCGAACCGAAACGGCTTGACAGATTTTTATGAAATTTTTTGTGTCTATTTGGTAGGTCTGAGAATAGGTTATTTTTTATACCCCTAGGTGATAAGGGTGGCTCTCGCCAGATTTTTTTGGACAATTATTATGGAGAAACGTATTTCGCGGGTACGGCTAGTAATCTTATAATTGTTATAGAATTCTTTTAAGGCACAATATGAAACAAATGTTGCCTAATCAAATTTACAATTAGGTAGCATTTCAATTATTTCGTGGCTAATTAACAAAGTCCGTCCGTAACAAAGTTTACCGGAGGTAGACTCTATACTAGGGTCGACTGCTTGGGTACCTCCGTTTTACCTATTTCCATCGCAAAGCAGCAGTGCTTGCATTGCTGTGTTCCAGTTTAAATAGTAAGATATGGCAGTGAAATTATTTGATAGGTACCGTGACTTTACATCTTATGTTACCGGTTGGCAACGTACCCTGTGGTTCTTGGGGGGTTGCAGAGTTGCTGCGAATCTCGCAAGAGCCACATGAATAGGTGACTGTTACCACTTACCATCAGGTGGGCAGTTTGCTTGTTTGTATAGAAGAAATAAAAATTTATGATATCGAAAATATTTGCGCGGTATTGGTAATCAGCTTATTAATGATCTATCAAAACGATAACACACATTAAAAAAACTAATACCCAGTGTCAAGACCTTCTTCATATTAAATCGACCCCAATAGAATCAGTATGGTGGTGCCCCAAGTAGACTCCACCACGTCGGCGTTTCACCGACTTGTATTGCTGAATTTTATTTGACTACCAACTCATAGAAAGCTGGTATTACTTACCTTGGCTCCAATTGTCTCCTTCCGTCTCCTCCGTAGCCGGTGGACTTCCTGAGCTAGCTCGAAGGAAGTCGCGGCTCCTGAAGATCTGCAGTGGATCCACCGGTGGAGACCGGAGCACTACAAATGCCTATTAGGCCACCACGACTCACACGCGATTCTGACACAAAGCGGGCACTCTTTTGCACAACACAAAGCGGGCTTTCGCACCCCGATATTAGGTGCGCCGCGCAAATCACTATTTGCTTGAATATTGTGTATTATATTTTATGGATGCCCGGACATCATCCTAACCACAAAATTATGACATTTCGACTCGACTCAACTGACATATCACATGCGGCCGGCCGCCAAAAAAGCTGTCACTGCACAGACTAGAATGCAGTGCCGCCACTCGCTCTTCCTCGAGCGTGAACATCCCCCCGCTCCGGACAGTCCCGGACTGTCCGCCAAATCAGTCTAAGGGGAGGCGAGAAAGAGTAGCGACCGCGCGCTTCAAAACAGAATCCCCAACTAGGACCTCGGCAAACCTGGGCACACCATCAGACCCTAGAGTAAGTTGGACAATGCGTCCGCGACGCCAACGTAAGGGTGGCAGGTTTGGGTCCTTCACTAACACGAGGTCTCCAACCCTCGGTGGGTTTGTCTTATCTGACCACTTAACGCGCTGTTGCAAAATGTGTAAATATTCAAGGTGCCAGCGGCGCCAGAAACTCTGGGTAAGCTGCTGGAGCAACTCAAACCGCGAAAGGCGTCCGGGATTGATATCTCTATAAGGATACTCGGGCAGGGCGTTAAGTGGTCTGCCTATCAAGAAATGGCCCGGCGTGAGGGCCTGCAAATCGTTCGCGTCGGTAGACAACGGACATAACGGACGCGAGTTGAGAACCGCCTCAATCTTATGAAACACCGTCGCGAGTTCCTCAAACGTGAGAATAGTCTCCCCAATAACGCGGCGAAGGTGAGTCTTGGCGGCCTTTACAACAGATTCAAAAATCCCTCCCCAGTGAGGGCAAGACGGCGGGGAGTATCGCCATGTTACCCCCCTACGGGAGAGTGTGGATCCGATCTCAATATTATTTTTATCTAAAAATTCACAAACTTCTCTTATATGTCTATCAGTGCCCTTGAAGTTCGTCCCACAATCGGACCGAATTAGAGAAGGCAGTCCCCGGCGGGAGACAAATCTGCCTAACGCTGCTAAGAAAGCGTCCATGGTGAGTGCACTCACCACCTCCAAATGAACGGCTTTAGTGGCCAAACAAACAAACACACACAAATAAGCCTTTTCAGTCTTAGCATTACGGAGTCGCGACGTTTTTATAGTGAACGGTCCCGCGAAATCAGTTCCAACTCCTAAGAAGGTCATCGATTCATTCACACGATCAGCAGGCAAATCACCCATTTGGGGCTGCATCGTCTCGGGGCGTAAACGATAGCAGGGCAGACATCGAAAGATAACAGATCGGATTATTCTTCGCGCTGACAAAATCCAAAACTCCCGTTGGAGGAGCGCGGTCAATGCATTACATCCGGCATGAGCATTCTTCACATGGCGATCAATGATCAACAATCGC
The DNA here is from genome assembly GCA_963935595.1 of Schoenobius gigantellus. Classification (NCBI taxonomy): domain Eukaryota; kingdom Metazoa; phylum Arthropoda; class Insecta; order Lepidoptera; family Crambidae; genus Schoenobius; species Schoenobius gigantellus. Next base: position 36,658,656 of record OZ012541.1, on the reverse strand, counting down.
ACCAATGGTCCGTCCTTGGGGAGCAACAGGGGATGACGTGATCTATAAGGCAAGTTAGCGTGCCTCAATCGGCCTCCTACACGCAACAATCCTTTATCATCCAGAAAGGGAGTCAAACGCACCAAGGGTCCCTTCAATTTGGACGTCCCGGTACGGAAAATCTTAAGTTCCGGTTCAAACGCTCTAGACTGGGTCATACGCACCCAATGCAGAAGAGCATCTTGGCGCTCCTGCGGTGAGAGGACCGGACACAAATCTTTGTCCTGAGGCCGGCGACAATTTCGTATAAATCTTCTTATCCAAGCGGTCACGCCGAGCAACTTGTCCAGAGAACTGTAGCGGTCTAATAAAAATTCCCGCTCTGGAGCCGCCATAGTCTCGACAGCGTGAACACGCAAGCCCGGATTTGGTACCTTCACCACAGCTGGTGTGGAAGGCCAAGACGGTTGTAACAACCAGTCGGGACCCCACCACAGAGTGTGGTCAATAAGCTGAGGGGCTTCGCTGCCACGTGATGCACAGTCAGCAGGGTTTATTTCACCTGGCACGTGGCGCCAAATCAACGTGGCCTTCGAGGCCTGTATTTGGGATACCCGATTGGCCACAAATACTTCCAGGGAGTGGACGGAGTTCTTAATCCAACACAGGACAACCTGACTGTCGGACCAAGCAAAGAGCGACTCAAAGTCCACACTACGTCCCAGGGTGTCAACAACGTGGTTCATCAACCGAACCAGAAGAGTAGCTCCAGACAATTCTAACTTCGGAATCGTTAATCGAGTCCGAAGTGGAGCAACCTTACTCTTAGCAATTAGCAAGTGGAGCTTAACAGCTCCTCTATCATCGACCGTCCGGATATATACGACGGCTGCGTATCCACTCTCAGACGCGTCACAAAAGCCATGAAGGCTGGCCGTAAACCGTCCCTTAGGCAGTATATGTCTAGGGATACTAACACGGTTAATGTCGGGGAGAGACAACATGAAGGACTCCCAATCTCGCAGCAAACGGCCCGAGAGGGGCTCATCCCACGACACTTCGGCTGACCAAAGTTCCTGTAGGAAGCACTTCATCCAAAACACTACGGGACTAATCCAGCCATTTGGGTCAAAGGTACGAGCTACTGTAGACAAAACCAACCGTTTCGTCCAGACCTTGGGGCTTGGCAGCTCCAATCGATAGGTGAACGTGTCCTGGACAGGTCTGTATTGCACTCCCAAAACAGACAGTAAATCTGGAGTGTTGGCATTCTCAAAAATATGAGGCTCCTGCTGGTGGTCGTCTGGCAAGTCACACAAAAGCTGAGGTGAGTTGGACATCCACTTCCTCAGTTCATAACCACCAGCCCCGAGAAGAGCAATTAGTTCATCTCGCAAAATCAAGGCTTCCTCGACACTAGAGGAGCCCGTACAAATATCATCAACAAATGCATCCTCCTTGAGAACCAAGGATGCGCGAGGGTATCGTAATCGTTCACGTTCAGCGAGTTCCACAAGTGAGCGAATTGCCACAAAGGGGCTCGAACGCAAACCGTATGTATTGGTGTTCAGCTCGTAAACCAGCATGGGATCTCTGGGATCCTCCCTCCATAATATGAGCTGATATCGTCTATCGTCCGGGTGAATCACAGTCTGCCGAAACATCATCCGGATATCGGTCACAAAGACGACGGCATGGCGACGGAAGTTGGTCAATACATCGCCCACCTCGTGGTGCAACTTCGGTCCAGCATGCAGACATTGATTCAGCGAAACTCCGGTAGACGTAAGAGCTGACCCATCAAAAACAACGCGTATCTTCCCAGTGGAAGGTTTCAAAACCGCGTGGTGAGGAAGAAAATTATGTTCCTCGTTTCGCCAGTCCAGTCGCGAGACCGACATGTGCCCCAGTTGCTCATATTCTCGCATGAAGTCGACATACTTCTGTTTGAGGTCGGAGTTCCTACTCAGACGACGCTCCATGGACAGCAGTCGCTTCTCAGCCAACGGCCGGGAGCTGCCAAGTGAGGGGCGAACTGACAAAAAGGGCAAGCGAGTGATCAGCCGTCCCGAGTGAAGGCGACCTGTATTGTTCTGGTAGAATAACTCACACTCCTCGTCCAAGGGGTTCACTCGCTTCGCGGTAGGTGGCTCTTCCACCTCCCAAAACCGTTGAAGGACATCCGATAAGGTGGAGCTAACAGTTATGTAACTGTCCACCGATGGAGATGGTGGGTTATGCCTAACTGGTCCCATCACTACAAACCCAAGCGATGTAGATAAGGCTACCAGCCCACCCTTCTGTAACTCTCTCCTCTTCCCACAATACACGCGGCCTAGAACATCGGCACCGAGCAATAAGTGAATCGGACCGGTTCGGTGGAAGGAAGGGTCAGCCAAGGTCAATCCTGATGTCGCATCAACGACAGCGCGCGAAACGTGCTGTTGCGGAAGCTGACCAACAACCTTCTCATAAACAATCGCGGTAGCGCCAATTTTGGGCGCTGAAGAGAAGTGGGGGGAGAAGGAGAACAAAACCTGACCGATCGGATCCGGGATCCGCAGGTCTCCGATTCCTCGTACCGATTCAAGGTATGGAGATGTGTTCAAACTCAACTGCCGGACCAGCCAGCTGGAGGCAATGCAACCCTGAGCTCCCGTATCCAAAAGGGCGCGAACTAAAACAAAGGTGCCCCTCGGGCCCCACACCTGTACGGAGGCTGTTGGTAACAGCACCTGCTCCTGTGGGGGGGTTGCAGCCGACAGTTGGTTTAGTGAAAATCCTCCCGCATTCCCCGCAACGGGGGGGAAGGGGGGTCCGAAGAAAAATGCGTGCGCGGCGGAGGAATAGGGCGCTCAAGGCGCTCGAGCGGGTCCCAGTCCGGCACGTACACACCCCGACCAAAGCTGCATCGGGGGGCCGGGCGGTGCCCATGATGGGCGAAAGTTGGGGGAGCCCGTGACAACCGGGGTCTCTCCATCAGAGGGGGAGAGAAGCGTATTGTCTCCCGACGTGGCTCCCTAATAACCGCGGCCCAATCCCGCGGTGGCGCCTCATAAGCGGCGCGTCGATCCCCCCCGCCCGTAGGGGGGGTGGGGCGCCCAATCCTCTCACTGGAGGGGGGGCGCCTCTCCAATCTCCGCGGAGGGGTGGCACGCCCCTCCGATCTCCTCGGAGATGTGGGTGACCTACGAGGGCCCCCGCCCGTGTGCGAGTCCCTCTCTCTCACCACCTCACGAGTGTTTCTATTGTTGAAGCACAAAAGGGGGTGATGGGCCCCTCCACAACAGTGGCAATCTCGTGGGTGGGGGCAAGCCGATGCCATATGGGCCCCCAGGCAGCGGTAGCACCAATTCCGCTGCTTGGCCATATTCCTACGCCCCTCGGTGCGTAGGCCAACAAATTTGGGACAGGCCGGCAAACGATGGCCATCCCGCTTGCAACACTTGCAAGGCATCGGCCTCTCCCCGGGTGGAGAGTTCTGCCGCACTGCAGTATATTGCTTGTACGGGCGGCGCTCTCTCCGTGGCGCTGCCCGGGTCGCCTCAAAGCGGCCTGTACTCGGTCCCGGTATAGGAACCAGATCCAAGTGGTCGGTCATCCGACACTCATCCTCCAAAAATCTGAGGAGATCCGAGAAGGGGGGGAGGTACGAGGCACTATTGCCCCCGTACCTTTGTTCGAAGCGTCCCTTCATCTCCATGGGAAGCTTATCGAGGATGAGGTGGAGCAAAATAAAGGACCACTGGTCCACCGGTAGATCAAGTCGTTTGAGCGCGTTAATAGCGCTCAGCAGCGGGTTCAAAATCTCCTTCCTCAATGAGGAGACCCGCGATACTCGTGGCAGCCCTAAAATGGCAGCCACATGTGTGTCCGCTAGCAAGCGAACATTCTGATACCGGGCGGTCAACAACGCCCTTGCAATATCATAACTGTCATCATTGACAGGTAGATGCTGGACAAGTACACCAGCCTCTCCCCGTAAGGCAGAGAGCAAATAGGCCAATTTCTGGCTAGGGAACAGGTCGTCCCTCGAGTGAACCAGGCTATCAAAGAGGTTAATGAACCCCATCCAAGAAGCCAAGTTCCCATCAAAGGTTGGGATGTCTAAAGTGGGCAGTCTGCCCAGCAAGCCGGCCGGGGTAGGCTTGACCTCCCCGGGCGTGCACGACTCACCCCTCCGGACGAATAGGATTGCCTGAGCCTTGTTTATAATCACATCCGCCTGTTCAAAACACTGATCATAATCGGCATTAAATTGGTCGACTGCCCGCAACTCAGCGGCACCCTCGGCTGGGTGGTCGAGCAGATATTGTTGATGAGCAACGAAAAGCTGCTCCAATTCCTTCAAGCGAGCCGGTACTCCCTCATGCCGAATTAACAAGGCCTGTTCTCGGTCTGGTCGGTCTACCAAAGCGACGGCACTAGCAAACCATCTCAAAATCTTTTGTGCACCCGCGCGGGCACCACTAAGCGGGCTGACTGGCGGGACCATTTTGCACCAAAATTAAGATACTCTATAATAATACACAGACAAACAGACCGACAACCGCAGACAACAAAACAGATCGGGAGGAACTTCAAAGGCAGAACAAAATATATAAACAAACCAAAATCAAGTATAAATGCTAGAACTTAACTAGAACAACAAGGCATTTAACAACAGAATTTTTCAAACAAATTAAATTCAAGCATTAAGTCAATAACTTAACAAACACAATATTCAAAGGCAAACAAAACAAAATCAAATGTAAATGCTAAAACTTAACACAGCAAAATAGTGTATTACAACAACAGCAAAGTCATTTAGCAGCAAAATCTTTTACACAAATTAAATTCAAGTATAAGTTTACAACTTAACAAACAAAATAGTCAAGGGCAAAACAAAGATATGAAAAAACAAACCAAAATTTAAATATAGGTAAATGCTAGAACTTAACTAGAACAACAAAGACATTTAACCTCAATTTTTCATATACAATGACAATTAGTTAAGGAGATCGGTCCACAAATGAGCTGGTAGTCGGTTTAAAATCAGCAATCAAAACCAATTAATATGTATTGCCCGTTTGGACAACCAACAAGATTACAATATTAATTGTACAATACTAATCAAATGCTCAAATCTAAGAACCACGCTCTGCTACCAAGAGATGGTGGTGCCCCAAGTAGACTCCACCACGTCGGCGTTTCACCGACTTGTATTGCTGAATTTTATTTGACTACCTGAGTTGGTAGTCAAATAAAATTAGAAAGCTGGTATTACTTACCTTGGCTCCAATTGTCTCCTTCCGTCTCCTCCGTAGCCGGTGGACTTCCTGAGCTAGCTCGAAGGAAGTCGCGGCTCCTGAAGATCTGCAGTGGATCCACCGGTGGAGACCGGAGCACTACAAATGCCTATTAGGCCACCACGACTCACACGCGATTCTGACACAAAGCGGGCACTCTTTTGCACAACACAAAGCGGGCTTTCGCACCCCGATATTAGGTGCGCCGCGCAAATCACTATTTGCTTGAATATTGTGTATTATATTTTATGGATGCCCGGACATCATCCTAACCACAAAATTATGACATTTCGACTCGACTCAACTGACATATCACATGCGGCCGGCCGCCAAAAAAGCTGTCACTGCACAGACTAGAATGCAGTGCCGCCACTCGCTCTTCCTCGAGCGTGAACACAGTAAATTATGTAAATAACTTTTTTGCTAATATTGGCAAAGAGTTAGCAAATTATATAAAAATAGGAAGTGCACACAGTTGTTCCCGGGGTTCAATTGCAGGCTCTAAGTTTCAGCGATCCTCCTTTGTTCTGCTGGACACGGATCCTTCCGAGGTTGGCAGTGTGATTCTGTCCTTGAAAACTGAAAGCGCCCCTGGATGGGATAATATCCCAACCAAGTTCCTAAAGATATGCGTACACCAAATAGCGCCCATTATTAGTCACTTGACTAACCTTTGTTTTCAAACTGGTACTTTCCCAGCCCACCTAAAAAAGACTCTTGTTACACCAATATACAAGGCTGGGAAGAGAGACGATGTTAATAACTACAGGCCCATTTCAGTTCTACCCTCAGTTTCTAAAATTGTTGAAAAACTAATAAATGTACGATTAATAAACTATTTAAACAAATATAACATTTTATCAAGTTCCCAGTTTGGTTTTAGACAGAAATTATCTAAAGAGGATGCTATTAGATCTTTAACATCTTTAAATCATTAAACAAGCAACAATTAATCATAAATAATTATAGAAAAAATAATCAAAATACCAATTAACATGCAGTCACACACACACACACACACACATACACACACACACACACATACACACACTATACAACCATACTTACAATCACAACTAATTATTAGTATTAAGATTTTTTTTATTTTTTTTTTTTTTTAAAAACGTCGCCCCACACTAGGATTTTCTCCTGTGTCGTGGGTGCAGTTACAAACATAGAATATCACATGCACATACGCCCAGACCGGAACAAATTTCTGTAGGCCATACAAAATATCTGTCCCGAGCGGGAATCGAACCCGCGACCCGTTGCGCAGTAGGCGATCACTCGACCTCTGCGCTAACCGTGTCGTCGACCGTGTATTTTATGTAAACGTTATATGTAAACGTTACTTGTAACCAATAGGTTAGTTGACCCTTTTTTAAAGTAGGGCTTAAAATGTTCATAATTGTTGTATTAGACCATAGCACATGAATATAATTTTTTTCGATGCCTAAAAAGTGCAAAAAATCTATTTTAAATTAAGATTTTCAATTTTGGACCGAAAACACGGTCAGCCATGATAGTCTGTTGATTATCTGTGGCATACATCAAATGACGTCAGTCTTATAGTAAACAAAGCACCGAGGCGAAATAACCTCACAAAAACAATGCTTTTTATTAAATATCACAAAATATAGTAAAACTGTAGTATATGGAACGTGTCAATAGAACAGGAATTACCTCTTCAAAGACTCCAGGAAAGCTGTGGCTGTGGATTAGCCGTACCCAGTGATATAGATATGCGAAATAACTCTCGCTTAAAATTGATTAACACTCGCTTAAAGAAATCCTGTAACTTTCTACTGAAACTCAAATGTATTTTTGCGAAAATCACATTAATGTAAGTACTATAAATGAATAACTCAATCTGTGTAGGTACTTCAGTTTCAACTTAAACAAAATAGAAGTTTTTAGGTTGTATGTAAAATCATTAATTAAATTTTTATCTTTCAGTTAGAATGAAAACTGACTGCAGCCGACCAATCAAATTTTAACGCCAGACGTAGAGAAAACTTGACCATTCACGCCTTTTTGATTTAATCTAAGTTATACACTGACACTAGATGATGTTTCAAAGAAAAGAATATGTACTTATGTCCAATTGAATAACGATGTCATGATGTAATTGAATATTATTTAAAAAGTAAGTATGTAATACAAACTATTCCAGTTTCATAATAATGAATATATTTATCTAAACAACTTCTACTTGAATTTACTGAGTACCTAATTAAAATTTGTTGCTTTCAGAGGTTACTTAATGAGAACTATTGTGTACTACCCTGTTCTCCTCTTGACAACGAGATTGATAAGGCAGTAAAAGTTGTGCAACATAATACAAAGCAGTGCATGCTCAGCCACATCAAAATGTGACCTGTCAACTAGAACAACATTATGTCAACAATATAACACAAGTATTCATATACCAAAGCACCATAGAAGTAAATAGGTCCAGTTTGGTAAAACTGAAAGATGTTAAGTATATTTTCACTGATTAAACCTGCTGCCCACCACCAATCAACTGCAACATCTCCCAATAAATTGTCTGAAGTAAAGTGCTGCAAACCACCTATATCTGGCCAGACATTATTAAAAATTATTATTTCCAAGTGAGGAAAATTATGATAATGACATTTATTCATTAAACCTTTTAACCAAAAGCACAATAAAAAAAGTTACTTCTAGTGTTTCACCATAAGCATAAAAGGGTAATCATAGATTGCTAAGAAATGAAATTCAAAAACCCAATGAAGTCATTTAACGAGCACTAACTTGGCCCGAGTATAAAAAAGCAAATACTATTGAATATTTATTAGAGTGACTACCTGATGGTTTAGTCAGCTTAATATATACAGGATATGAAAGCAGTATTAGTGATATTAACTTACTAGAAGAAAGTAAATTTCAGAACGGCTTACGAAGAATATGCAAGTTATCCATTTTAAAGCCGTATACAAATATATTAAATGTGATTGCTGTGTTGTCAGCCTTTGCTCTTCCTAATTTACAAGACCCTTCTTATTAAATAACCCTTCTTAATAAAAAAAAAAAAAAAAAAAAAAAAAGTTGGTGCAAATATAGGCGCGTATTGTTTTATTGAAAACGTGGGAAGTTAATGCTACATGTTATAAAATTTGTGAGCAACGTGAAGATTAACGAAGGATTGACCTGCTGTATTGTTGTCTGGAACATTCATCGGCTGCAAACAGAGAAAATTGATACGATAAGTCTGTATTTTTTTACCCGCATTATAATCATATTACACAAACTTGAAAAGTACCCACATTAACGTGAACATTTTTACTGTCAGAATCAATTGACAGCTTAAATTTGATCTTGACACATTCGAAGTGTTACCATATAGAAATATTTCCTACCAAATTGGGATAAACAATCTTATCTGTTGGGATCATTTCGATTATGCCACCAATTACATGTGCAGGTTGCCAAAATACAATTTCTAAAAGAAATGAATGGTTAAAATGCTCAATTTGCAAGCTGAAATATGATGTTGATTGCGCTAATGTCGGATTTAAACGATTTGCATTAATGGATACAACTCACAAAAACACCTGGAAGTGTCCCGAATGCTGTAGTAAGCAACCAAAAACAGGCAATATTAATACACCCATTCGTTCTATGCAGTCTACTTCTGGCGATGAACCTGAGGTACTCATTACAACCTCTCCAGACCACTCGAATGTTACTTTACGATCAAAGCCAACTGAAACAGAAAAGCATGGATCGCGCGACTATCTTTCGGAAGATGCTTTAAGAACAATTATTAAACAAGAAATAACTGCCAGTATGAAGTCCACTATTCAGGCATATGTGACTGGTGAACTCCGAAACATCAATGACCAAGTATCTAGCTTTCGAGAATCAATGTCATTTTTTAATGTGCAGTTTGAGGAGATGCGTGCTATAATACATGAAAAGAATGACATCATCACTCAATTAAAATTAGATAATGAGAAATTGAAAACTTCCGTTACAGATCTCACAAGCCGACTAAACACTGTCGAAATGCATATGAGAGATTGTAATATTGAGATTAATGGTGTACCTGAGCATAGGTCCGAGAACTTAGTTGACACAGTAATTCAACTCTCAAATATTGTGAATAGTCCTTTAGTTGCAGAAGACGTTCAACATATTACCAGGGTGGTAAAGATAGACAAAGATAGCCCTAGGCCGAGATCAATTATCGTTAAACTACGTAATTCCCGACAGCGAGATTTTATTCTAGCAGCAGTCTCCAAATTTAACAAGAAGAACGCTCAAGACAAATTGGCCTCTAGCCACCTTGGAATTGGAGGACCTGGGGTCCCGGTATTTGTTACTGAACACCTCACACCTGCTAACAAATATTTACATGCTGCCGCTCGAAAAAAGGCTAAGGAAATGTCATATAAATTCGTTTGGATACGAAATGGACGTATATACGTTCGCAAAGACGAGAGTAGTCAAAGTGTGCTGATTAAATCATCTGACAGCTTAAAACTGATTGATTAGATTAGGCCTGTAGAGTTGCTTAGTGAAAGTAATGGCTTTCATCATTGACAATGATCAGTCTATATTATCAAAATGTCCAAGGACTTCGAACTAAAACCAACGATGTGTATAGAAATGTTCTAAACACTAAATATGAAGTGCTGGCGTTTACAGAAACATGGCTTAATTCTAAAATTTATACTAATGAAGTAATAGATAATAGGTATGTTGTCTATCGAAAGGATCGTATGTGCTCTGGGATGTCCAAGAAGGACGGTGGCGGTGTTTTACTGGCAGTCTCTAGGGTTATTTCTTCCGTTCGATTAACAAGTCTAGAATGTGACAACATTGAAAGCGTTTGGGTAAAATTACAGCTACAAATAAACAGTTCAATTAGAACTTTGACTATTTGCGTAGTATACCTACCGCCGCCAGTGAAATTGGAAATTCTGGAGCAATTTTTGTGCCAAATTGAAATTGCCTTAAGCCAATCGGACGATGTGGTAGTTGTTGGAGACTTTAATCTCGGATTTATCCAGTGGAATGCTAACGACGATGACCCCAACAGCTTGACTCCGTCTAATTATAATTCTGGTTTGGGGTATGCTTTTGTAGACTTCTTGTCCTGTAATAACTTATTCCAACATAATAATATTAGTAATTGTGATAAACGTTTTTTGGATCTAGTAATTAGCAATATGCATGATGTAATAGTCACAGAACCTCTCGATCATTTAAGTAAATGCTACTCAATACATCCAAATCTTATGTTGAAAATACCTTATTGCAATGTTAAATATTTGAAACCAAAGACGAAATTGGTATACAAATATCACAAAGCTGATTATTGCAAAATCATCAGTGAGTTAAAACAGATATGTTGGCAGGATTTGTTTATGAGTTGTAAAAATATTGATGATATGGTTTCCGAATTTTATAATGTTTTATATCAAATTAGGGACAAATTCGTGCCGATTCGGGATGACTCCAAGAATTTAAAACATCCTTTGTGGTTCAATCACGCTTTGGTAAAACTGTTGGCGGAAAAAAATAAAATACGTAAAAAAATTTTAAAGTATAAAAATCCTAGAGATGAAATAGAATATAAGTTACTTCGTAAACGATGTCATAAGCTACAGGATGAATGCTATAGAAAATATTTACAGAGTATAGAGGCAAACATTAAGAATAATCCGAAACTGTTTTTTAACTTTATTAAAGACAAGCGTGGTGGTCAATCTTCTATCCCAGCGAGGGTACAGTTGGCTGGCAATATCGCCGAGTCCGGTCCAGAGATTGCGAATTTATTTGCGCAACACTTTTCTTCAGTATATTCCTCTAGTGACCCAAGTACAAGCGGTAGAGTTGAGTTACAGCGTCATGAAACTGATATTGTAGCTAAGTTATGCGTATCCGAGTCGGAAGTTGCTAAAAAAATTAAAAGTCTTAATCCCAACAAAGGTGCTGGTCCTGATACAATTCCGCCACAGTTTGTTAAACGTTGTGCACAGGGTATCACATTGCCACTAACATTAATTTTTAATTGTTCTCTCAAATATGGCATTTTTCCTGAGGAATGGAAAAAAGCTCGTATTGTTCCCGTGTTTAAAAAGGGTGATCCTTCATCTGCTAAAAACTATCGCCCAATCTCTATACTTTCATGCTTTTCAAAGCTTTTCGAAACATTGATATGTCCAACTCTTTCGAAATTAAACAAAACATACATTGGCGACAGTCAACACGGTTTCATGTCTGGTCGCTCCGTCCTTACAAACTTAATACCATTTGTGTCAGAAGTGTCTGAAAAAGTCGATAAGGGAATGGAGGTCGATGCCATATACACTGACTTCAGTAGCGCCTTCGATAAAGTTAACCATACTATCCTGGTAAATAAATTGAATGCCTATGGAATAACTGGCTCATTGTTAAAGTGGTTCAGATCATATCTACAGGATAGGCCACAAATGGTAGTTGTGAATGGTTACCAGTCCCGTTGGTACCGTGCTTTGTCTGGTGTTCCCCAAGGTTCACATTTGGGACCACTACTGTTTCTGATCTTTATTAATGATATTACCGCCAATATTAGAAATTGTAAGCCTTTGTTATTTGCGGATGATCTTAAAATTTATAAAACTATAGCTTGTAAGGAAGATAGCAGACTCGTTCAGGATGACCTTAACAGGATTATCACCTGGTGTCACACTAACTGTATGACACTCAATGTCAGCAAGTGTTTCCATATAAGGTACTTTAGAAAGAGAAAGCCACTTGTGACTGCTTATGAACTCAATGGTGTAACTTTGGAAAAGGTAAGAGTGATTCGGGATCTTGGTGTTAATATCGACAGCAGACTAAAGTTTGACATACATACGGACGCAGTGGTTACAAAGGCTGCTAAAATGCTCGGGTTTATCAAGCGCAACACCAAAAATTTTAAGAATATTAGCACCAAGATTTTACTATATAACGTCCTGGTGCGTAGCCACCTAGAGTTCGCTTCTGCTGTGTGGAGTCCTTTTTATAGTGTTCACTCTCAGAGGATTGAGAGTGTTCAAAGGGCATTTACTAGACATCTTGCTTTCATTTGTAGTGGGTTTTCTCATCGACAGCCCTATAGTGAGCGTCTAGCCAAGTTCAATATGTTCACTCTCCGAAATCGAAGAATATTTTTGGATATGTGCTTTCTCCATAAAATTGTAAATGGGCAAATTCAGTCAAACGACATACTGTCAAGGGTATCTTTAGCGGTACCACACAGGTATCCGAGACACTATATCGCAAAAATATTTGCTATACCGTTTGCCAGAACAAATCTTGGACTTCAGTCCCCTTTGGCACGAATTTGTAGGGAATACAACACTCTTCATAGCAATATCTTGGATTTAGATATATTTAACGATAGCTTCCGTAAGTATAAATTCAAAATTTTAAGGTACCTGCAACAACTTTAGTTGATTTATAATGTTTATTGTTTAAAAGTAACAGTTTAAATTTGATGTCGTGTGTGATCGTCTTGACTAAATATAAGCATTATTTAATGTTAATACGCTGAGTGCTATGTACGCCGTTTTTTGATGCATATCAGAATTGTAATTTACTGTGAAAATGTTTTTGTGAATGTCTTAATATGTATCATGTGGCAGTACTATACTTAAATAAATAAATAAATAATATAAAGAATTTTTTTACGCACTTTATACATAACATCTAAAGATGACATAACAAATTTTTGTACTACATTAGACATTATGTTCTTCACTAAAAAAAACGTTGCATGTTTATTTGACAATAATGACTTGTAAAGGTTTAAGTTGAATCAAAATTTTTTAATTTGAAATACTCGTACATGTGTTTTATTTTTCCCTTACACCTTAAAAGATAATTTTTTTATAGGTTTGTTGTTCATATTTATCATTGTTACTCAAATATATATGTTCCAAAAGTACAAATAGGTTTGAATAGAGTTAAATTAAATTTATTAATTTGTCATATATTGCCTTAGGGTCGCAGGTAATAAAAGTCCAAATAATAGTAGTGATTTATTATGAAGTAATACTTTCATATATTAGGAAAAATGTAGTATAGTTTCCAAAATGGCACTATTTGATAAATCAGTACCTATTATAGCTAATATTGTCACCTTTTGAGTGTTCTCAAAATTACTTAATACACAAAAGTATATAAGTTTCGCTTTAGCACAAAACATCTGCATCTATACTTGAGTTAAGCATACTGTTCACAGTTTTCTGTCTTTGATAATTAGCATTTTCTTCAGTAAAAGAGCATGACAATTTTGTATTAATCTAATTTTATGGATACCGTTTGTTGAACTGACTATTACAGGGTATTAATAAAAAATGAAGAGGTCACATATTGCAAATTTCAACCCAAATCCTTTTCTTTTAACTTTTATCCACATTTCATAATAGGTGTCTGCAACATATCCCACCAAAAATCTTCCCAACGAAAGAAACATCATGTGTTATGCACTGGCTTCATAGCACATGGAAGCTGTTATTCTTCATAACGAAGCTCGAACTAAAGAGCACTTCTGTATTGATGATTCCTGGTTTAGTTTTCTATGCACTTTATTCTTTCTTCATTGAAGAGATCTTTAATTTTTTAAGAAATATGTCACAATCTGTGTCTGTGAATGTATATATATTTTTCCTCCAGTAATTTTCTTCATGCTTGACAAATGAACAACTGCCAATCTTTCTCTTTTTATGTTAATTTACAAATTCTTGCAGTACTACACTGGTATTTGACACATGATCCTGATGTTTCTTTTGAACATTTCTCTTGAAGTAAATACTTTGTGTTTTTTCACTTTTGAGAGATAGGATTCTATCCAATAGCATTCAACTGCTGTACAAAATAGTTCCTCATTGTGATGGTGCAACCACACCAAAAATGCATGTTTGCAACTCTCTTCTGCCGCTTGACAATCTTGACAAGTACACTTGTAACCTGTTCTTCATTATAACAGTATTGAAATTGTACTTATATTGTTTAGAGCGATACACAAAGAATCTCTTGACCATCAATCTGTCGATTTTCGGAAGATTTGTACTATCTGCTCTCACAAATCCAACATCAATGGTTGATTTTGCTATTAATGCAAATAATTAACGATATTTACACATATAATAACGGAGATTTGGACGATTTTTTGCCAGTTTTAGGAAAGAATAGAGCAAATCGACGAGTTGTTGAATCAAATTTGACATTTCTTTGTTTACTATATGTGTGACGTCACGGCCCTGACCACAGGATATCAAAGCGTTTACGGCGTGAGATAAAAAAGATTATTTCTAGCATTTTCAAATTAAAATTTTACAGTAATCATTCATTGTTATTTATTAAAATCGGTATATTGTGGAACCTTATGCCAAATACTGTTAGAAATAAACCATATTTTAATAAATTTTGATATGAGTCAACTACCCTATTCTGTATAACCGAGTTACGGAAGAGCGGGACCTCTTGACACAGGCACATTAATTTGCCTACTAGGAGGTCTCAAGCATTGTAGAAATAGTGATATATTGGTTATGGAAATAAACTATTTTCATTTTCATTTTTCATTTCATTTCATTTCAATGATGTAAATGAAATTTGTACGATTAGTTAGGCCACACCCCACAGAAAACTTTCGCTACCGGGGTCCGTGGCTGAAATGCAATTACTAACTGAAACACCATGTGTTTTTTCGAAAGTTACTGTTTTTCTTTAATATTACACAAATGTGAAAAATTCATACGCCATGTTTGATGTTATGGTTGTTAAATTTGCTGATTTAAAGAAATACGTCAAGCTTTGCAAGCTTGAAACCAAATTGCATTGTGATTTTTGAATTAAACTTTGTACTTTCTTTTTGGACAGTATTGATAGTATTGATTGCCTTAATAAATTACAGTCACAAAGTTAATTTTGATAAGAATTTTTTTTAAACAATTCGTGTCATTGACTTTTTTGTTCTTTTGTAGCCGAGCCGCACGCAACGCGATTCACGCATTCTTACGTGAAGATTACCTTTTAGGTTCACTTTCAGAAATAAAACGTTCTTTTTTTTTAAACAGTGATAAGTTTAGTCTCTTTATAAGATGTTAAATGTCAAATTAAAGTGAAACAGCTTCATTGCTTACATGGTTGATGAAAACTCAAATAATTAATATCGTTCGGTAGGTTTTGAAAAAAAAGCAAAATTTTCAAACAGGCACATGTTGGAACTTTAAATGCATTATCAGGGTTTTGTCGAGTGTCCGTCGGTGGCGCTGTGGACTCGCCACGTGCCTTACAATCGGGAGGTCCGAGTTTCGAGACCGCCATATACCAATGTGTTTTTCGTTTTTCGAATTTCATATGTATATTTGTCGGACGCTCCTACGGTAAAGGAAAACATCGCGAGGCAACCCGCATACATCTGCGAAGAAATTCAAAGGTGTATGTGAAGTCGACCAATACACACTAGGCCAGCGTGGTTGACTGGCCTAAACACCCTTACTTAGGGTAGGCTCGAGCCCCTCGGTGGGGTCATATATGAGCGGTTATGATGATGATGATCAGGGTTTTGGGATGAAAAGTGTTTTTATGATTCAGGTGAAATATGTTCCATATTTACTCAGTTTACGCTACGCCCCGCGACTTTTTTTGTCTGATCAATGCTCTAGAGATTGATAAGATGAGATGAGAGATTGAGCTGTGATGACTGGTACCTAGGCTAGGACCTACTGAATTATATATTAGCTTTTAGTACATTAATTACATCATAGTACCTACATCATTATTATCTTGTAGGATTTTCGTAATAAATGAAGGATTGAATGTTAGTGAGGGATGGATGATGTAGCTTCTGAATGATGATCGAGTGTTAACACGCATATACAAGACGATGAATGAATGGTAAGACGAGAGAAAGACGAACGACGTTAAGACGATAGGTGTTTATTGTTTAATTGATATTGAGAAGTCGAAATAAATTAGTTTTCTTCCAAGTGTAATTCATTTTTTGAATTCTCAACCTACATAAATATTTATTGCGATTATAATTTTTTTTATATGCGGGTTAATGCAAAGCAGCATTAGGTACGTGCCTTACTCGAGATGACTTTCATAATCAATAAATTTATCTTCTTGACAAATAACCCAGAGCCGTAGAACTAAAAGCGAGGGCAGCACTTACGGAATGTGATCAAGAATTCCTACAGCTTTAATTAAAGGTTAACAGTACCTCAACTAAATGTGTCATTTAGGCGTTGTTAATAACTCCCCGACTATATTAAGTGTTGGAAACCAAATATTCTATTATGACAGCTTTAGAAAATGATGTTATAATTACACTGTATACAATACAAACGTATAAAATATATATATACACGGTAATACTTATTTTGTTTATTTAGATCCTGTGAAAGGATGATCCGGTATATGACACATTATCGACTTTAATAATAAAAACGCGATAACTGTTTTTTATAAACTCCAATCATTTATTGTCTTAGTGGATAAACTATAAGAGAACCATGAATGCATTAGATTTTGACGCCAGTGCTGACCCGATCCCTATTGACATTGTGTTAACTATAGTTTCAAGTCATATCAATGCAGACGCGATAGCGTTACCTTGACTAGCGACATTTTTTAGCGCTAGAGCCACCAAAGAGCTTATAAAAAACATAAACTTACTATCTTTATCCTTGATCGTTCTTTCATTGATTACGATAACGATCCAATCGAAATGGGGAAGTTTCAGAATTCTATTTTTTTAACGAGTCATTGGGTTCGATTACGAATCGATAAATCGACAAGTTACAAAATCGCACTTTAAATTTAGTAAATTTCACTATTTTTTGTCTATTTTCTCAATTTGAGAACACCTGTGGGATTTGCCTTTGTGTTTTCAGTGTGAAATGTACATGTCAAATTAAAAAAAATACCACGTGCCGTGATTATTTTCAAACGTCACGTGCTGCAAATCCTATGTAGTGCAATTTAGTAATTTGTATTTATAACATTTATAAATGTATGTATACATGTTATACTAAAAATAATCCCACCGTAGGAGGGTACGGAATTTGTAAATAAACACTATTTTTGTAGATTTCAAATGGATAAACGCGAGCTTTATTTTATTTAGCCTTGTCTATGCGCAATGATCAGAATTCCTTGCAACTTAGATTTTAATAGTAAATTATGCGTAGAAATAATAGGTTAAACAACAGTGTTTATGCAGATTTTGAAACAAGGGCAGTATTTTATATGACAATAAAATAATAATTTAATGAAAAGGAAAGAATTTTATCTTTTAGACCATTGCTCCGCACTTCTTCAGTCACCACTAACAAACAACAACTCACTAAAGCGGTCAAAAAGTATAGCGGTCCTAATAATTTATTCGTCTGTGGCTGTCCAACAGACTTCCCTATAAAAGGATTTAAGCAAATCAAACTATTGACTAGTTGGTAAGCGATTTAGGCAGTGGAATACGACTGTCAATTAACTGGAAATCGTGACCGCTTTCATTGATTACATATTGAAAACTTAGGTCAATTTAAGATGATTGCCGACGCGACGTCAGTGGAATATGGAAAACGCAAATTAGGTAAATCTATTGAATTTGTTATAAACTTCAATTATTTATGGCCTTAGTGAATAAACTACATAAGAGAACCATGAATGCATTAGATTTTGACGCCAGTGCTGATTGTGTTAACTAGTTTCAAGTCATATCAATGCAGACGCGATAGCGTTACCTTGACTAATGGCTTTTTTCAGCGCAAGAGCCACCAAAGAAAGTTTAAAAAAAAACTTACTATCTTTATCCTTTATCGTTCGTTCATTGATTACGATAACTATCATTTCCTTTCCCGTTTTCGAACAATTTCGATTTAATGTACCACCACAAATATAACATTCATATAGGTACACCCTTGTGCCAATAAATTTGGATAAAACTAAATTTTCAATAGAATTGGTTTAATTAGAACTATACTTATATATTTATCAACAAAACATAAAACTAATATTTAATATGGCCACCCCTGGCTTTCAGAAGCATTCTATCACGCTTTGGCATTGAATTTACCAAATTATGGCAATTTCATAAGATTTTCTCATTTCTAAACCACACTTCAATGACCGACTCAATCAGTTTCTGTTTTGTAGTGCAATCCATTTTTCTAAGTCTAGTTTTGCCTATTGACCACAAGTTTTCTATAGCATTAAGATCCCGTGAGTTGTCAGGACATTCGAGTATATAGTGATCTCATTTTCAAAAAAAAAACCTCCACTTTTTAGCTGTATGGTGGTACGGTACAGGATCCTGTCGAAAAATAGAAAATTGTTTGGTGAGCTTCGGTAGCTCTGGCATTATATTATCTTGTAATATTTTTATATTTTTCACCATTCCTCATTCCTGAGATGGAAACTACAGCCCCAGAACAAGAATTGGAAAAACAATTAACCCCAAAACATTTATTTTTCAGGATGTTTTTCAGATAGTTGAATGTGTACACCGCTGAAAGTGGTTCACCAGTCACCTAGACATAGAAATGACTTTCGTCTGAAAATAACACCGTTCTCCAGTCTTCTTCAGTCCAATCTTTATATTTTTGTGCCCATGCCATCCTTTTTTTTCATTTGCTCAGTTAAAAGCTGTTTTTTCATGGGCCTCCTAGCCTTTCTACCAACTTCCAAAAGTCGACGTCTCACCGTTGACGCATGAATGAACGTTCCGGCTGCAGCCAAAATCTTTCTGTAAGTCGTCACTCGTCTTTGTAGGTTCTTGTATTTCTTAGTAATTCGGTGAGCTGGTATTAAATTCACGTCCAAGGTCAGGTCAGTAGGGCTACTCTTGAACCATTTCCAATCGATCGACTTTGAGATTGTGATTTTTTGTACGCTTGATTCTCCACATTGGCACAAAATTAGAACCGTATTGTGGTGATTTTGAGTGAACTAAACTCGGTGCTATCTAATTTTCTAAAAATACGGATCCATTTTGTCGCTAGTGTTGCTAAGTAAGTGTACGAAAAATCACAATCTCAATGCCGATCGATTGGATTTGGTTCAAAAGTACAGGAAGGTGACGTGGTATTAAATTCACTTAAAAGATAAAAATAAAAAATATTTTACAAAAAATAAAAACCGACTTCAAAAACACTGAAAAGTCAAAAATAATGAAGAATAGGTACATCAGGAAATTTACACGAGTAGATTTCCTGTGAAACCTCGCCTAGGCGCTTAGGCGTACTTATGATGGAATGAGAATCTGGTATTTTGAGAATCTGGTATTCTGCGAATAAAGCTTTTACTCAGAGACTATTAGTACTAGAAAGCTGTAATTTGGTATGGGTATGTATATTAATCATGCCAAAAAAGTGATGTAAAAAAACATTAAAAAATTTTTTTTTAGGGTAGCTTTCATCAAATCAAATCAAATCAAATCAATCTGAAAATACATACAAGTAAAGTGGGAGTAATATTTTTTTCTTAACTAACCCATCGTTTGGGGTATTGTTGAATAGGTCTTTAAAAAATAATGTAAGGTTTAGAACACCATTTTTCGATTTAGGGATCCGTTTTTGAAATATTTGGTTTTAAAGTGCAAATTTTTGTTAGAGGTAAGTGTCCCCCCCCCCTCTATCTGGTAAACGGTTATATTTGGACACGTGAAAAAAATTACAACAGTAGTATATATAACGAAGTTTAAAGGAAAACTATCAGAGTTGAGTACTAAGTACAAACTAAAAAGTTATAGACGACTAAGTTATAAAATGTACTCGGAAAAGTAAAATTTCATTGAAAATTAGTACTGAATATAAATTTACGAACCACGTGAAGTTAAGGAAATATAAAATCATTGCAGCTTTAATAATAATAATAATGCCTAATTTAATAGCAACGTATTCAGTAATCTGTGGCAACGTGTTGTGAGGTGTGAGTGTGAACTCAATGTTGGCATTTGCAACTACGGAACCCTAAACTGCGCGTGGCCTGACACGCACTTGGCCGGTTTTTATATATAAGAAGAAGAATTATAAGAAAGTTGCCGGATGATAAAAAAATCCATTCAGTCATTTAGCATATTATTTAATAGTGGCAATCGACCATTTGGAGCTAATATCAAGTACCTAGAGAATAAGTATTTAGTTAGGTTGGGTATTTAAATAAAATAAAATGTATTTTCATTAAAAACCAAGGTAACTTGTTAATCAAGTTATACAAAATATCTCATAATTTTATATTGCTTAGAAGAATTTAAGTAAGTTTCAACAACATTAAAGATAAACAAATTAAGGTAATAGTAGATAGGGTGGCAAATAATTCTTAGTTACAAAAATAACATACAATGCGATGCCATGCGAGAAAAAGATCAATAATAAAAAATAATCATAATCACCTCTCAAATTAATAATAATAATAAAGCCTTTTATTATCCACACAACTATAAAAAGGACATTGCTCTGCGTCCATACATTGTTCGCCCCAATACCAACAGCAGTGAAAAAATGCTTTTCGTATAATTAGACATTAGTAAATACTGTACGTCCACATTAATTATTACGGACAAGCCCCCTAACCATGATCGCTTAAAACAATATTAAAACCGCGCTGAGAGTGGGATGGCGCTATTCGCAGCAAGAGCGGTGTCTCTGTTTTAATATTGTTTTAACCATGCTATAAGCGATCATGGTAGGGCCCAAGCTTCTTAATCGAATTACATATCAAAATGAATCAGATTTTGAGGTTAGTTGAAGTTACATTTTATTTCATTAGAGCAATACACATACTCTATACCTATACAATTATTTAAATAATAATTATTGCAATCATCAAAGAACGTTATTATAGTTGTTCGCGAGAACACCTTCGATAGCTCACGAGAACAAGGTTATGGTCACTGATCCTATTTTTTCTTGTTAAGAGCGGGCATAAAGCTAGAAAAATATCAGATTTCACCCGCGCGCCTCATACGTTCCGCTCTCGACCATCGCAGCGACAACGTCGCCGAAAGTCGCTCCCTCTTCATAATATTTTGTGCGATCGCGCACAGTATACCCTACACAAGCAGATTAAATTGGCTAAGTGCGAGTCGGACTATGTATCTGTACTTTGCAATGTGAATATAAAATACTTTTCGCTGGTGATGAGTAAAACGAAAAGGTAAGTAATATAATTTTTTTTTTGTATATGTACGTTACTTAAGATAATAATTGCTTTATTTACAGTTACCTGCTAAGCACTCATCGGATAATTTATATAGGTATGAACATACTTCAAACACAAAAATACTTTATTTTTTTATTTTATTTATAAGGAATAACAAACAGCTGTCACAGTCAGTCTTAAATTAGAGTATAACTAATAGATACTAGAAACTAGTAACAATAATCTTATTTATTGTGAAGCCCATACCGTTATCCACGGATTGTTATAATGTGTTACTCGATATGTACGAAACAAATTTGTGCAGATTCTAGTTGTATATAAAAATAGAAGAAAATCTATATAAAAAATATACACAGTTATTTTTTTATCACCCTGGAAAATTTTAGGGACGCTTCAGGACGACACTTCAGGATACATCCATTATTATGTAAAAAAAATAAAAAACATGAAATTAAAAATTTTAAAAATATACAAAAATTTCAAAAAATTCTGCTCTGAACTAGTGCAGCATTTTTGGATTTTTTAGAAAATTTATATAAAATTAAGTGTTTTTTTTTTCATATTTAAATCATTCTAATACCATGTCGTAAAGCATCCCTTTAATTTTATAAAAAAAATAGCAGTGTATGTATATATTGAAATGATGGTAATAATTTTTCGTTCAGCTTGTCTACTTTGTAAAACATTAAAAACATGTCTTTTGAATTTTGACTCTGATTCTGAGAATATATCTAACTTTGAAAATACTTTGAAAATAGCACATATAATATTATATCAACAATCGTAAAGAGACCAAACCAATAATAAAATTGAGTAGAATGTACATGTGTGCTGCAGTGCCTAAAAGGGTCGAGGCTCAGTGGGGATTTTTGCCCTAAAAGGACAAAACACTGATTTTCAGCCATCACCTTAGGGAGTGTGACCATATTACTAAGTAAGAAACATTTTGCTTTGCACAGGTTAACCGTCAAAGTCGGTCTATTATATCTCAGAGACTATACTTGTTTAATTTGCTCCCATAGGGGGGCGTGGGATGGCCGAGTACAACTCGGCGGACCGCTTGCGTGGCCCAACGCGTCATGCGGTACAAGGTGAAGTCTCCTCTTCTTTTCAAAAAGTGGTAAGACTCTTGCCTGAGGATGTGATGTGGTCAGTCTGATCCACATTAAATGGCAGTGAAGGGGCGAAGTTTCGCCATGACGTTTTGTGGATGTGTCACTATTGATGCTCCATGATCTTTGGCTCTCTTGCGCGGCGGTAGATATAATGATGTCTGCCGTCGGGCAAACCCGTTACTCACATTGAGTGGGCCGGGGGTCCGACGCATTGAGCGTTGGGCCAAGTGGAAGAAAACCACATTAAAAAATTACCCCAAATCCTAAGGTATGGTCCGTGCCGATAGGATGAATGGCTGGAGGGAGTCCAGTCCCGAACGGCCTCCTCAGGGAGCTTCCCCTTAAAAAGCAATTATGGAATTCGGTGTTGAAAAACAAACACACCAGGGGGTGTCAGTCCCCCCCCCGTAGGACCGCGCAAGGCGGCTGCGGGCAGCCGGGAGTATCTGGTGCCGTGCCACTCGAGTTCCACCATTGATGCGTCAGTAACTGAATATGAACCCGTTGAGAGCGGGCCGTCGCCGGTATCCGGGCCGGTTGGCGGAAATAATGTATACGAGGCGAGTGGGAGAGTTGATGAAGGAGGAGGAGCTAAATTCAATAGTTGTGGGGGATATACGGGGTAGGCGCCGAATGCTACCCGTACACGGTATGGAAAATGGGACGGATGTGCTGTCTCGAGCTCAGAAGAGACAGTCCCAAAAAAGACGGCTGCTAAACGAGGCCGAGGGTGCCCGCCCACTACCGGAAAATACGTAGGCTTAGCGAAAGCAAAAAAAGCTAACGCTCTGCTCCAGGAGTCCCTAAGGCAGCAGGCGGAAAATGAGTCTGCAGATGAGCTAACCCGGCATCAACTTCGTTCGCAGTCCGCTGCTTCGCAGCGATCTGATGCGTCGGACCTGCTCTTTGTTGAAGAGCAGGGAGAGACAGGAGCCAACAGACTCTATAAGTCGGTGCAGGATGCGTTGGCCAATATTCTCGAGGTCGCCACTAAATCCAGCCATCTCAAGGGTACAGATCAGAAGGTCCTCAAGTCCTCCGTGACGGGCATTCAGGAGTGCATAGATCATTCCCCGAGTTTGAACTTTTGCTCGGTGAGCTCGGAGCGGCCTTCCGCCGGATTCCTGCGTCTCTCTCGGTTATTGTGATGGGGGACTTCAACTCCAAGTCTGCTGCTTGGGGTTCCCGCATCACTGATCGTCGTGGCTCTGCAGTTGAGGCCTGGGCGGAGAGATACGGGCTAGTGTGTTCCAAACGAGGTTCAGCTTATACGTGCGTACGTCGACAGGGTGGGTCAGTGGTGGACTTAACGTTCACCACCCCTGCTTTAGCTATATGCGTCCGAGACTGGCGGGTCACGGACGCTGAGACCTTGTCGGACCATGTTTACATCAGGTTCGACTTGGTTCTGCCACGCGCTATAAATTCCTCTACACCGCCTTTGGTCAGCCCGTTTCCCAAGTGGTCACTGACCAAACTGGGCCGTCTCATTCCAGCGGTCCCTGCACAGGATATCCGATGCGGCAATGCCTCGAATCCGCCGTCGCCCACTTGATAGAAAGGCCGTTTATTGGTGGTCGGAGGAGATTGCCGGCCTCCGCGCTGCATGCAATAGCAAACGCCGAGAGCTGGCTCGTTACCGTCATCGGACTAGATTAGGTAATAGAAACTCCGAACTGGAGGCTCTGTTGCATGACCAGTATGCAGAGGCACGCAGGTCTATGAGGTCGACTATTTTCAGAGCCAAAACACAAGCGTGCCAAGAGCTACTTGATAGCCTCAACAACGATACGTGAGGTCGTCCATATCGTGCAGCGCGCAACAAGTTGCGTGGGCAGGGCCCACCGGTTGCTGAAACTCTTTCTCCACAGCTACTTCGGAACGTTGTTGAAGCCCTATTTCCGGATAGATCTGAACACGTGTCTCCACCAATGACTCCGGAAAATGGCGAGTTGACGTATGATCCGCAGCCTCCGCCCCTAGAGATCTCCAACACAGAGTTCGACGCTGCGCTTCGTAAATTGCGAGGCAAACGGACTGCCCCGGGTCCAGACGGGGTCCATGGCACAGTCCTGGCCCTCTCTTTGGTGGAGTTAGAGCCACGCCTTCGCAGGCTTTTTGACGCGTACCTCTCCGCAGGTCGTTTCCCCCGAATTTGGAAACAGGGCAGATTGGTGCTCCTCCGAAAGGCTGGTCGCCCGGCGGACTCACCCTCCGCGTACCGGCCCATTGTCCTTTTGGATGAAATCGGTAAGCTGTTGGAGCGCATTGTCGCTGGCCGGATCGCAAGCCACTTATCGACGAATGGTCCGGATCTTGCGGATACACAATACGGGTTCCGGGAGGGCCGATCGACAATTGACGCAATCTTACGCGTTAAGTCCCTCTCCGATAACGCAACCACCCACGGTGAGGTTTTGCTGGCGGTGTCACTTGACATCGCCAATGCATTCAACACCCTGCCGTTTGAGTGCATCACCGCGGCGCTCCGATACCACGGAGTGCCCCTGTACCTAAGACGGCTTATCGCAGACTATCTGCAAGATCGGGCCGTTGTCTGTCAGATGAGTGACGGTGGCCTCCTCGTAAGGCGAATGGTTTGTGGTGTTCCACAGGGGTCGGTTCTGGGCCCACTACTGTGCAACATCGGTTATGACTGGGCCCTCAGAGGGGTTTTGTTGCCTGGCGTAAACGTAACCTGTTACACCGACGATACGTTGGTCACGCCGCAGGCAGTTACATTCTCCGAGGCCGTCCGCTTGGCAAATGTTGGGAACATGCAAGTGGTCCGCCGCATCCAAAGGCTTGGGCTTCAGGTGGCTCTCGGTAAAACCGAGGCTATCCTTTT
The DNA here is from genome assembly GCA_963935595.1 of Schoenobius gigantellus. Classification (NCBI taxonomy): domain Eukaryota; kingdom Metazoa; phylum Arthropoda; class Insecta; order Lepidoptera; family Crambidae; genus Schoenobius; species Schoenobius gigantellus. The sequence goes on along the minus strand of OZ012541.1, from coordinate 36,633,256 downwards.
TCATGGTCCAAGGCGAGGACCGCCTGCGGATGCAGCTCTTGAATTGGATGGGTGTCGGGTACTTGTAGGTTCAACACTTAAGTACCTGGGCCTCATGCTGGATTCGAGGTGGAAGTTTTCACCTCACTTTCGCCAGCTGGGCCCCAAACTTCTGAGGGCAACTGCCTCCCTTGGGCGCCTTTTGCCCAATCTCGGCGGGCCGGGTGATACATGCCGCCGCCTATTTACGGGGGTGGTGCGGTCAATGGCCCTTTATGGTGCCCCTATATGGGTCAATGCCCTGTCGGCTACAAACAAGGCTCTGCTAAGACGTCCACAGGGGGTCATGGCCGTCAGGGTTATTCGAGGGTATCGCACCGTTTCCCACGAAGCAGCGTGCGTGATGGCGGGCACCCCACCATGGGAGCTGGACGCCTCAGTTTTATACGAGGTGTACCAACAGAGTGCGGCCTTCCGTCAGGCAGAAGGCTTGAGACGAGTGCCGCCTGACATTGTAGAGCGCTGGCGTAAGTCTGCGCAGTGTCGAGTTCGCCGGCGATGGCGTGGGCACCTAGCAGAGCCGGTCTCCGATCACAGAACCGTCGAGGCAATCCGGCCTGTCCTTAGACGCTGGATGGAGAGGCATCACGGGGTGCTGACCTTCCGACTCACGCAGATCTTGTCGGGGCACGGGTGCTCCGGTAAGTATCTGCACAATATTGCTCGAAGGGAGAGCACCCCGCGGTGCCACGAGTGCGGGGCAGACGAGGACGACGCGCAGCACACGCTAGAACATTGCCCGGCATGGGCTGTTCAGCGGGCCGCCCTCGTCACCGATATCGGGGGTGACCTGTCTCTGCCGGCCGTCGTCGAGAACATAGCCAGCAGTGAGATATGTTGGAGGGCGTTTGCCTCCTTCTGCGAGGAAGTCCTTGCACAGAAGGAGGCCGCAGAACGGGTTCGCGAGGACGATCCTAATGCTGACCCGTCTCGCAGGCGGCGGCCGGGTAGGAGGAGGCGAACTTACGCCCTCCACCAGCTGCCAGAGGGGTCGCGGTGACGGAGTGGGGTTCCCGTCACTCGTACTAATAACCCCCCATGCTGAGGGGGTGCCTGAAGGCGCTCCACAGATACTCCCTACTCTTGAGAGGAGCTCGATTTAGTCGGGCAGCATCGCTCTCGACACACAAAACGATTGCGAGAAGTACCCTTTGTGTATCGAGAATGCGATTTGACGGAGCCCCCCAGTATTTTTAGTGGGTATGCCTTGATTAGCGGGGTGAGTCCCACATAACCGCAGCTGGGCCCCATTCCCACTGCGGTAGATATAAAATCTTTTTTAACTGGGTAAAAAAAAAAAAAAAGGTTTACGGAGTACTTGGATCGCCTCAATAATATTAAACTGTATTTCAAATCATAGTCGAAACCAATATGGGAAAAATAGGAGAGAACTTGATACTCACTTATCTTTTATGGACTTTGGTAGTCGGAATATTGTTAAAAGTTGAATATAATCTGAAAAAAAAACAAAAAAAATGTCGCCCTATTCACTTATTTTTATATCACAGTGTTATTTACGTCTAACAAAAAAATACAATAATTTGAACGATTAAAGTAACGAATTGCCTCAAATTTTAACCGCAAATTTGATCCAGTTTTGATTAGTAGTTTAAACCTCAAAATAAAATTTGACAGTTAATTAAGTAAATGTAAGTCTTTACTAAAAATCTACACAACATTAATGTCAAATTATAGAACAATCGCAATAAACTTACAAAGTTGATGAGAGATTTCTGCTTACAGATTTAACTGGATCGCATGCTTGTGCGTTATTACATTCTGCAGCAACTCTAAAATACAAAATTACTATAAATAATTAAGAAATACCAAATAAATAAACAAAATTCTTTTACTTTTCTCTCCAATTATATAACCCAATAAATAAAGTATCATAAAGAATTTGTGGTATGGGTACACATAAATAAATAAATATAAATAAAGCAAAAATAAATATAAATAAACATACATGATTTGAGGATATACATAATATTCATGTTCATCACAAAAAATCTGCCTCGACCGGAATCGAATCCGGGGCCTTTGGCGCCTTAGACTGCGTTCTGACCACATCGCTAGACAGTCGTCACTAAATATGTGAAGTATGGATATGTATGGATACGATAATTTCGCGTCAAAATGTTAGTATTATAAAAAGTATAACTTCAGATACTGTCACCAGCGTCCAACACGCGAGTAGTCAAAAACATCGATTTGTTTTGCATACACTACCCGCGCCGACGTTGTACCGCTTGTACTTTGTACTCGTATTATGTTATGATATGAGCAATGAGCGTCGGTGGCGCTGTGGACTCGGCACTTGCCTTCCAATCGGGAGGTCTGGGTTCGAGACCGCCATGTACCACTATTTTTTTCGTGTCGAAATTCATATGTACATTTGTCTGACGCTCCTACGGTGAAGGAAAACATCGTGAGGCAACCTAGATACATCTGCGAAGAAATTCAAAGGTGTATGTGAAGTCGACCAATCGGCAATGGGCCAGCGTGGTTGACTAAGGCCTAATCACCCTAACATAGGTACATAGGGTAGGCTCGAGCCCCTCGGTGGGGACGTATATGAGCTGTGATGATGATGTTATGATAATTATGACCACTAAAGTCGACGGCAAGAGTCAATATTGTAAGGTGAAACTACCTACTTACAAAAAGATATGAGGCAAACAATAAAAGTAAAGTAATAGGTACCTTTCGTTTCCGTTTTTCTTATTGTAATGTAATGTTGTTAGTTAATGTTGTTGTGTATAATAATAAATAAAAATAATATAAAATAGGTACCTTCTACAATAAGCCATACATTGAGTTTTTGACTTCTTAAGTACTCTTTTAGACAATTTTCTTTTATTTGCCATGATTTTATCGATGTATGTTCTCGGGTGGGGAGCACGGAAACACAGTTTACTCGTCTCAACGGAGCGATCAAGACTGATTGTTGAAACAAAACATGCCTGTTACCTCTGGTCAGGTGCGACAGACGATAGCGTTCTGCGCGGAATAAGAACGCTGTAAGCGCCGAATTAGTTTTATTTTAATTACTCTTAAAATAAACATTATTTTTGAAAATCGCTAGTACGGTTCCTGGGTAATATAGTTTTATATTATATATTAAAATATTGACGCAGTTATATGCATCTCATTGAAAATCAATCGATTTTGCTTGAAAATTAGACGTAACTTCGCGATTTTTTTCTATCGATAAAATATGATGATTTTATGTTTTCACTTAATCCGTTCACTTACAAATATAGTTAAATATCTATTTTTAAAAAATGGGGTAGTTCATTATTCAATTTCAAGTGTAAATATCAAATCTACGATTAGCAATTTAGCTTTATACCCCCTCTTAATTATATTATGTCCAGGCACAGAATTCCCCACTACTAGGCAAACCACTCACCTTGACACCGTCAGCTTGGGCTGGTATGTGGCCGATTCTTCTCACCACGTGCCTGGCTAGCCGCAATCCGAGTTTCAACAGTTCACAGACGTCACAAATCTTACAAACACATTTACATATGCACTTTTCTTGAAAAACTCAACCAATTTTATGGGAAATTCAATAATCTATGCCGAATAATGTCCGAAGACTTCATGCACTTAGCTCGCGCCGCCGCCGAGGGAGCAAGTAGTTCTAGCGGCCGATGTCCGTCGCCGTAGGGTCGCGGTTTCGCAGCTTACCCACATAGTATAGAAAAACCGTGCCTGAACATCCCCCCGCCTAACCAAGGCCTGCCTTGGTTCCTAAGATAAAATGGGTAACCGACATAATTTAGAAACGGGGCGAAGCAAAATACCGTTTTGCGTTCTAACCTCTGCGACCCTAACAATCCCATCTTTACCCGGGAGGAGCTTAACTAACCGACCGCGTTTCCAATGAAGGGGACTAGCATTATCTTCTTTTATTAAAACCAATTCGTCTAACTTAGGAGGTTCCGTAACCGAGTTCCACTTATACCGCTGTTGTAAAGTATGCAGATATTCTGTTTTCCAACGATACCAAAAATGTTGAGACATCTTTTGAATTTGTTGAAAGCGAGACAACCGATGCAACTTAACTTCCTCATAAGGATATTCAGGTACAGCCACCAGAGGTTGGCCGATTAAAAGATGACCAGAAGTCAATACTTGAAAGTCCGCCGGATCCGAACTTTGAGGGCATAAAGGCCGTGAGTTCATTACTGCCTCTACTTTATGAAAGAAAGTTGTCAGTTCTTCAAAGGTCAATTTAGTCTCGCCCAACACTCGCCGAGCATGATTTTTTGCCGATTTTACTGCCGCTTCAAATAAACCGCCGTGATTAGGACTAGATGGAGGGTTAAACAACCATTTTATATTTTGTTGAACTAATTTTCTGTCTATCTCCGAAGTGTTATTACGTAAAAATATGTATAAATCCTTAAGATATTTGTTAGCGCCCGTATAGTTCGTACCGCAGTCTGATCTTATTAAAGAAGGAAGTCCGCGCCGTGAAACAAATCTAGTCAACGCCGCCATAAAAGCTTCAACCGACAAATCCGAAACAATCTCTAAGTGAACGGCTTTCGTGGATAAACATGCGAAAATACATAAATAACATTTTTGTATTTTAGCATTCCGAAATGAACTAGATTTTATGTAAAATGGGCCTGCGAAGTCTGTACCGACACCTATAAACGCTCGTACACCCTTAACCCTGTCCGCAGGCAAATCTGCCATAAAAGGTTGTGTACACCGAACCTTTGACCGATAACACTGAATGCACCGAAATGTTACATTTCTAGTAACTCGCCGTACCGAAATTATCCAATAGTTTTGAGAGAGAATAGCTGCTAAAGCATTAGCTCCGACGTGACAGTAAATGTTGTGATAGTGAGTTACTAATAAATCCGTAAAATGACCACGATTAGGTAATAAAATCTGATGTCTAGCATTAAAGGGTAAATCCGCAGCTCCGATCCGTCCACCGACACGTAAAATTTGATCTTGATCTAAAAATAAATTTAATCTTACCAATGCCGATTTAATTGGTTTTTGATTTGACAAAGCCTCAATCTCGTCACTAAAATGGCTATGTTGAACAGTCCGAATTAAAAATAAAATTGCATTTCTACGTTTATTGATTGTAATATTTCCGAAAAGCCGTGTTTGTTTATTTTTACAGTTATTAACAAATCGTTTAATATAAGCCGTAACATTAACTAATTTTTGAAATGAACTATACTTTTCAATTAAGTCAAATTCCGAATGTAATACTCCTACATTAACTATTTTAGTTTATAATCCGGGCAACATATCCTCAGGGAACTCTAAATACTCCCGCGGCCAGGTAGATGGAGATTGACCCAACCATTGTGGCTGCCACCAAAGTGGATGCCTTAGCAGATCCGACGCTAAAGCACCACGAGATGCCACATCCGCACAATTCATTTCACTAGGCACGTGTCTCCACCGAATATCAATAGGCTGAGATGTTATTTGCGATATCCGATTAGCCTCGTAGACTTGCAAAGTATGTACCGGTCGTCTTAGCCAAGCCAAGACAATAGTGCTGTCGCACCAACCTACAACTTCGTCAAATACAGTGTTGTCTCTCATTGAAGAGACGACATGATTGAAAAGTTTGGTTAAGAGTGAGGCGCCTTCTAACTCCAGTTTAGGGATAGTCAATTTTTTCCTCAGTGAGGCTACTCTAGATTTAGATATAAGTAGTCGCACGAGAACATTTCCGTCCGGTAACTCCGACCGAATATAAACCGCTGCGGCGTAACCTAACGAGCTACCGTCGCAAAATCCATGAAGACTATACCGAGCTGATCCGTTACCTTCAGGCTTCAAACATCGGGATATCCGTATTTTACATAAATTAGGTAAGTCCGAAATAATCATATGCCATTGCCGTTTAATGTCATCAGAAACAGGTGCGTCCCAATCTATTTTACGAGAATTATCACTAGTGCCGAGTAACTGTTGTAAAAGAATTTTTATTTTGAAAATAACAGGACATATCCATCCCTGGGGATCATACAAACGAGCCGCCAACGACAAGATGCTACGACGTGTTACCGTAGACTCCGGGGTTAAATTAACATGGTAGGTAAAGATATCCGTAACTGGATCCCACAGAATACCCAACACTTTTATAAGACCCGAATCACCTGAGCTATCAAAACTTTTGGGCGTTTCTAAGTGAGTAGATGGCATGCCGTCCAAAAGCTCCGGGACATTGGAGGACCATTTACGCAATTCATAGCCGGCCGTGTCCATGAGTGCTATCATCTCATCACGTAATGCAATTGCATCGAACAGTGTATCCGCGCCCCCGTTCAGATCATCGACGTAGCTATTCTTTAACAATAGATTCGCCGCCGCTGGCGAGTTCGCCATCTCATCCTGGGCAAGCTGATGTAAGCACCGAATAGCTACAAAAGGACTAGACTTCAAACCGTAAGTATTAGTTGTTAACTCATATATCTGCAAAGGTTCCGAGGGCGAAGATCGCCAGAAAATAAGCTGATATCTACGATCATCCGAGTGTATCCAAGTTTGTCGAAACATCATTCGTACGTCAGTTGTAAAAACTATGCGTGGCCACCGAAAATTTAATAAGATATCCGTTATATCTCTTTGCAATTTTTCACCAGGGTACAAACAATCATTTAAACATACACCTGAACTACTTGGAACACTACCGTCGAAAACTACACGAATTTTACCACCGTTGCCCGATTCCTTAAAAACCCCATGATGTGCCAAAAAATAATGTTCCTTGCTAAAATCGAAATTCGAAACCTCCATGTGTCCTAAATTAATATACTCCGACATAAATTCCACATATTTAGCCTTAAACTCCGGATCACGTTGCATTCTTCTTTCAATAGCCAAAAATCGTTTAAGAGCTGTTTCCCTAGAATCACCCAAGAGCTGATGATCTGGTATGAGCGGCAGGCGCACGGTATACTTCCCGTCTGCGCCCCGTTTAGTGCTAGAACAGAACAATCGCTCGCATTCGATGTCCGCCGGGCTAATAAATTTACATTGAGGTGGTTGTTCGTAGCGCCAAAACTTTTCTACCGCCTCCAACAATTGAATAGCTGAAACATTAGAAGCCAAGTTTATCATATCCGAATTCACCCCTTGACTTGGTCCGAAAACTGCAAAATCAAAAATAGTACTCAGAGCGTAAGGCCCACCAGTACCTAAGTCAAGTTTTTCGCCGTTTAAAATATGACCCAAAATGTCGCATCCGAAAATTATATCTATATGTCTCATCCGATAAGATCCATCATCCGAAATATTTATATTCTTATTTAAAACATTTAATTTACTAGCTAAGTAAGAAGTAGGTTTCTTTAGAACAACCGCAGTAACTGATAATAAAACATTTTTATTTTTGATAGGCCGAAAATGAAATTTAACAATATTACTACATTCACTAGTGTGAACGCCGCCAATTCCTACAATAGGTATTTCCGAGTAATGTCGCTTTAATCCCAAATTTGTTACCAAATCGCTTTTAATTATAGATATTTGGGAACCGAGATCAAGTAAAGCCCGAGCTTGTACAAAAGAATTTTGAGATGTTTTAACTTCAATAATAACAGTAGGCAAAATAACATTATTTATTAATTTAGGTTCCGAAGCGACATTACACAACTGTAATTGCTATTCCGAAATATTCTGACGACGTGAGCCCCTAGGACTCGCACTGCGTCTATCCTGCGGTGACCGTTCAATATCCGTCGATATAATTTCACCATTATTGTTGTTATCAATGCGCCGCTGATAACGCGATGCATTCGTATCGTAAGCTGAATATGATTCACCGCGCACTGCGCGCGGACTGGCGTTCCTTCGCTGCCGCGCCGTAGTAGGAAACCGGTTTGTCAAGTTAGGATTGCGCTCCGATGACACAACGCATGCATGCCGCGCAGGGGATTCCGAACGCAAAATATGCATTGTACAAATTAATTTATTGTGACCGATATTACCACATCTATTACATGGGACCTTACTACTACATGACACAGCATTATGTTGTCCGAAACATCGAAAACATAATCGTGAATCTGTTATAAAATCCTTGCGACCGTTGTTAGTTAACTTATTAAATTTGTAACACTCCGTTATAGTGTGCCCCGTAAACTGACAATATAAACAACGTTTCGCTGACACAACATTATTGTGAGCTACTAAACCTGTGCGGTGGGTGCGTCGCCCGCGATCTGAGTAATTATTGATGTTATTATTTAATGTTTCTGAAGTCGTCGTGTCTAATAATCGACATTCATTTTGTAAAAAATCGATCAATTGATTAAAGGTGGGTAAAGTAGCACAATTTCCGCCGTACTTGTGTTCAAAACGTGATTTCATATCTAAAGGTAGTTTTGTAAGACTAATGTACAATAACAAATAACTCCATTCGTTAATAGGAAAACCAAGATTATTTAAGGCGCGTGTAGACTCCAATAAAGGGTTAAGAATTTTTGTTCTAAGACTGGTTATATTATTTAAACATGGTAAATTTAAAATACGTGAAATATGAGAATCCGACAATAATCTTTTGTTTTCATATCTACTCTTAAGTATTTCCATAGCCGTATCTAATGAATCATCCACCATAGGTAAATGTTTTATGAGATCTCGAGGTTCCTTTTGAACGTTAGAAAATAAATAATGAAATTTTTCGGTTTTAGAAATATCTTTTCTACACATTACCAGAGAATTAAATAAACTAATGAAACTAGTCCAACCAAATATATCTCCATCATACACAGACAAATTTATAGTTGGCAAGCGAGCATTTTGTGCACTTTCCGTGGATTGATGAGTGCCGTCCAAGTACGGATAAGCAGATGAGATTGACTCCAGATGATAATAAATTTCTTCTGCATTTTTAAATTGAGTATCATATAAAACAATAGCTTTGTCATCCGTTAAACAGTTTAATAGTGCTTCGTATGCCTCGCTTAACAACTTGTACCTTTCTTCTATCTTACGCAACCGAGCCGATATTACACCAGATGTCTGACTTTTATTAGTAATAAACTCATTTGTATTTATAAACCAATCACATTGTATTTTAAATTTATTTTCTATTGCTTTAGACGCCATTGTACTATAAATTATTTCAAATGAATCTAACAACCGAATCCGAGAGTACCGAAATATGAAACTTATAATTAAATCCGAAAATCCTTTAAATTCTAAACTTTAACAAAAACGAAAAAACTATCCGACGAGAGGGACCAAAATTATTATGTTCGCGAGAACACCTTCGATAGCTCACGAGAACAAGGTTATGGTCACTGATCCTATTTTTTCTTGTTAATTATATTATGTCCAGGCACAGAATTCCCCACTACTAGGCAAACCACTCACCTTGACACCGTCAGCTTGGGCTGGTATGTGGCCGATTCTTCTCACCACGTGCCTGGCTAGCCGCAATCCGAGTTTCAACAGTTCACAGACGTCACAAATCTTACAAACACATTTACATATGCACTTTTCTTGAGTGTTCGATAATTATATGTAAAACTCAACCAATTTTATGGGAAATTCAATAATCTATGCCGAATAATGTCCGAAGACTTCATGCACTTAGCTCGCGCCGCCGCCGAGGGAGCAAGTAGTTCTAGCGGCCGATGTCCGTCGCCGTAGGGTCGCGGTTTCGCAGCTTACCCACATAGTATAGAAAAACCGTGCCTGAACAATAGTCAAGTAGTAAAGTTCAAGATATTTAGAAATTATAAAGCAAGTCAAAAACGCAACGAACTAACAAGCGACAGCGCGTGAGTAGTCAATTGACGTATGTTTTAATTTAATTTTCGTTGTAAATTGTGAAAGAAATTACAAAAAACATAATTTATACAAATAAATAAATGTCCATGCCTATACATAAAATCGACTCAATTCTTAGTCAAGCAAAGGTAACAATAACCATTCGTTTAGTTTACTTCATTTGGTTTTGTTTATAAAAGTACTTTTATATATTTTTGATTTGTCCGTCGAATACATATATTTGTTATCAGTGTTATAAAATGTGTATATAATTATGACGTAAATCAAATCTTTGTTGGTCATGGGGCGATTTTCGACATTGTCCTTTACCATATAATTAATGATAATAATGTAAATAATCGTGTTGTTGTGTATAACTATTCATTAAGTAGTATTGGCAACGTACTAAGAAGAGAACTGACAAATCTAAATTTGTTATGGAAGTTGAGCTCAAATTTTTGCCTTGAGGTCAGTTTCCAATTGACGACTCTGTAACAATACAGGGAGAAAAAAATAGCCCTTGCTGGTTTTCTTGCTGGTTCTTTCCAGTACAAGGTCTTCCGCCGTAGACTTGTGAACCATTGGCGTAGCTTCCTTGACTTTCAAAAGAGTTTGTAAAATCCAAGTTGAATAAAATATTTTGATTTTGAAAAAAAAAATCTACGGCCTTACCACAAAAAGTTTTTAAACACTGTCTTAAGTTAAACACTGTTTAAACATGATGCTGTCTCTATCTATCCTTTTAAAACAAATGAAACAGCATCATGTTTAAGCAGTGTTTAACTTAAGACAGTGTTTAAAAACTTTTTGTGGTAAGGCCGTTTATCTTCAAAATCGAAAACTAAATAGAAATGGGTCCCGTTAGGGTGAAGGCCTCCTCCAATCCTTCCCATTTCTTACGGTTCTTTGCAATTTGTGTCCAGATTTTTCCAGCTGTTTTTATTATTTCATAAACCCATCTTTTCTTTGGTTTTCCCACTTTTCGTTTACCTAATGGTCCTTTCCATATGGTAGTCTCTTTTGTCCACCTTCTATCAGGATATCTCATTAAAAGAACTGCCTATTTCCATTTCAATTTTAGGCTATGTGACAGAGCATCAGTAGCTTTGGTTTTTTGTCTTATTTCTGAACTTTTTACTTTGTCTATTTCTTAATATTCATGATACTTCTCCCCATAGCACGTTGACATCTGATGATTTTGTTATTGATTGCATTTGTGTAGGTCCAGCTTTGGCCACAGAATAAATAATAGTACTAAAGTACAGAAGGATCACTCTCGAAGAAAAGCCAAGTTTAGGTATGAAAATTTACCTACTCTTACGACCATCATCTGACTGCACGGGAAATTGAAATTTATTGCATGGCACGAGTGTTCCAATTCCGTTACGCGTCGCTGACCCAATACCGATTTGGCGATAAGAGCGCAGGGTTCCCACTCACCGATATGCAGTTATGGCTACCGAGAAAAATCTAAATTATTACGTGCGACGCGGCCAGCGTGCGGGCCGAGCGGCAACCTTTAGCCATAGACCGCCCCGCCGGTGCGCCGGCCAAACGTACCATCCAATACAATTTTCTTTAAGTTAAGGCTGTAATGACCTTTAAGAATTTCTTTTTGGGCCCAAAATTTTTCTTTATTGTTATTTACATTAAAGGATACCTGTTTCCCCAAATATATATATATCTATTATTTTATAACATATTCAATATTTATTTCATTTAAAGTAAATGCTTTTTTGTGAGAGTTTGTCATTATTTTGGTCTTCTCTAATATTCGGATTTAGCCCAACTTTCTTGCTTTCATGATCTAGTGAGCATATCATTTCTTCCAGTTCCTTTGGAGTTTTTGCGAAGATTGCTATGCCATCGGCGAATCTGAGGTGACTCAAGTTATTATTTCGAATCTGGGTGCCATTTTTTTTTGCCAGTTTAATATATTCAACAACCTAAACTGGCAAAGAAATGGTATCCAGATTCTCAAATTATTAAGTGCCTAATACTATTTTAAATCATTTTGGTTTCAGTGTTAAATCAGTCTTATTGTTATCAACAATATTTTTAGAAATCTTAATTTTTCGTCGTCATGATCAGTACTCTCTGTACCTAATACTGGTAGATTCTTATCTATACGGCAGTCGGCAATCCTCTGAATAAGGAATGGTATTCTTCAGGAATAATTTTAAGCGCCGCACATGGTCGACTTTAAATATTATCATTATTAATTTTAGGGTTGCCAGTTTGCTGTTTTGACTTCGGAAATAGTATTTTATTCGCTCTTGTATCTCTTTTAGCGTGAATATTATTTTATAATCTTCAACAAGTTCATATTTATATTTTATTATAGAGGCCCCATTATCGCATAACCGATCGGTTTGGAGATTCTTAGTGGAGACATATATACAATAGTGGGCTAAAATGATGATGATGATAAAAAAGGAATAGAATAGGTAATTTAAATTTTGATGTTTCCTTTTTACCTCTATTTCATTATTAAAAATTTAAACATAAACTTTTAAGAACGTATATTCAAAGTTATGACTCCATCCGATTAATGTCGAAATATAACATTTCGTGAAAACTTAATCAGGTCCAACCTAACCACCTCCGTGATCTAGTGGTTGAGACCACCGGGTGTTGATCGGTAGGCCCGGGATTCGAGTTCCCAGAAGGGCAGAAGTTTTTCTGCTCGGTTTGATTGATGGTAGGGCTTCTGAGCGTGCCTCGCTAGCTACCACCGTCTTACCTACTTCAGTTTGTCATCATAATAACAATGTTAATAGCCTGTTAAGTACATATCCAAATAATACAAAATAAATCGTAAATTATCTCAGAGCCTGTTGTGTTCCGACAGTTAGAGATAAGACAGCCAGTTCCTCAGTTGTTGAGTAGACTAGTCCAGATGAAGCTCGCTTTTACCTTGGGATTTATCGTCACTTACCATTAGGTCAGGTGAAGGCTAAAAGCGTTCCTGTTAGAAATTCTTTGAGGCACAATTTTACACCTTAAGTATCGGTAAGAACATGAACATGATATACCTACATAATTCGTTCTAGTTTTCAATAAGTTTGATAGGTTTTATTTCAATATTTTTAGGCTAAGAATAACAAAGGGTAGCAAGTGTGTGTGCGTGTGTGTTAGAATTTGGGATTAAAAGTTTTTTGATTCACGTATAATGCTAAGAAATTCACGTATTCTCAAGGAATTTTATTTAAAAGCTCAAAAGTCATGACTGCAAGTAGGATACTTCTCACCGTGGGGATTGGGGAAGTATAGTGTTCCTAAGAGAAAAACGTAAAAACGCCGACGAAACTACGGCCAAAAATAATTTATTATATAAGAAGTAATAAATAAGACAGTGCTCTATTATGTGATGACTTTCACGTCTCCAAATTCACCTCGCGCTATCGCAAGATCAACACGAAAAAGTCTCAGCTCACGATTTCCCATTTCCTTTGTGTTAAAATTAATTTAGTTTTCTTCCTTATCAAATACAATGGTGGGCCAGTGGGCTAATAATTTATCTTCTCGCCATTTTTCTTTTGACTGTAATCAGACACTTGCGTCAGAGTGAGCGTCACGTCACGGTGGCCAGTCACGAACGATTCCTGTTCCTATTGATGGTGGGAACTAGCGTGATTGATTATTTTCGGTCAACTATTGTATTCTGATAGAAAACAATTATCGGCATTTGCAGGATTTTGGCTTAGACGAAATTAATTACAATTTGAAAGAAAGCGATATTCGTTACAAAACTTTTGCTACAAGTAATTTTTTTGTACCAAGTTCATTAATTAAATGTATATCAATATTAGGTAAATATAGAGCGGCATATTTATGGCGTTTCAGTAGATCGGCTGAAATAGTCTCATCCTACTAATTATGGCTAAGTTGTGCTGTCACAGCACAACCACATATAATGTCCCTAAGTCATTTGTATTTCATTAAATCATTTGTATTTATTTATTCTTTATGTATATAATTTTCGTACAAAGGCGGACAAAATGCCTGTGGCATTTTCTTCCAGTCAACCTTAGGGTGGTGCAGAAAAGGGTGATGCGGTAGATGTACTGAGAAATGGACCAGATTATTAAGAATATCATATTACATGCATATAACATACAAGTCTACTACATAAATAAAATAAACCAATATATATCTAAAATGTCTACGACCAACGAGGTAATTGCAATATTTTCATTGCTAATGCCTAAAAAAAACAGTTCTGTTGTTCAAAATGCCTTCGCAATTTATTTTTGAAGCTAAGCTTGCTCGGGGCGTTTCTTACCTCTAGAGGGAGGGCGTTCCATAAAAGAATAGATTGGACAAATACTGTAATTTTTGATGGTGAAGTTATCCTTTTGACACTGTTGCCAAAAGGATAACTTCACCATCAAAAATTACGGAATGAAGGTTCTGATGCTCCAGTCTAGATATGAACCTGGAACTGCCCACCATTATCGCCTGGCATTTATTTGGGTTTACGCGGACTCCAAATCGCTCGGACCAATCCTTAATACTTTCGAGATCCTGATTGATTATAGCAATGGCATCATTTATACTATCAATATCTGCTTGAGTATAAAGTTGCAAATCGTCAGCATACAGGTGATACGCACAACGAATATGATGGGTGATAATTTATAAACTTTTTATAAAAACTGAAAAAGAAGTGGAGATAGAATGCCACCTTGAGGAACACCAGCGTCAAGATTCATTCTTCATGAAGAAGACAACTCTTTCCAAATGACCGACTGTTGTCATCCCCGAAGATATGAAGAGAACCACTCAATTACCTTGGGTGAGACCTTTAGATGAGTTAACATTGATAACAAAATATCATGGTGAACAGTGTTAAAGGCATTCGTAAAGTCAACAAGAATGAGTAAGGTAATCTTTATATCTTCAATTCCAGCCCTAATATCCCCGATCACCTTGAGGAGAGCAGAAGAAGTACTGTGACCAGGTCTAATGCCGGACTGAAAATGACTCAAAAGTAGGTTTGTGTGGATAAATGAGGAAAATTGCTTATGCACACAAGCCTCGAGCACTTTGGATAGATAAGGAATGATAGAATTGATTGAGGACAGTTGGGTTAGAGGCTTTAGGAAGAGGGCGAACAAAGGCTTTCCGCCAAAGGCTGGGGAATGTTGCAGAATCAAGGGAAAAATTTACTATATAGATAATAGATTTCTGTGATCGCAGGCAGGTAGTGCTCGAGGATGGATATAATTGTATCGGCGTTAAAAAAATATAAACATACCAATAAGGCCACAAAATTCATAATTACTTAATTTAATAACAAAGATAATAATAATAACTGTATATTCTGAAGTAGTCAAATGCTCAATTGCGTTATTTAAAGTCTACGATCTTAATTTATCTGCTTTATTGTCTGTAATTTCGATGGATAAATATTTGGGTTGCAGGATCTCACTTTCGTTTGTTCTAATATACCATTTCAATAAAAATCCCTATCTTGGGGTCTCATTGAATTCTAGGCTATTTCACAAAATTTAACAAAGAGATAAATTAAAGTAAATTTTTTTATCAATGAGTTCATTATAATAACATTAGCGGTGAAAGTAAATTCGTTGTATATTGACTTACAATTAATATTTAGTTTGTCTTTGCTATTGTTTTGCTGTTCTCCAACCCCAATGACAACACCTTTACAGTATTGCCTTTTCAGGCCTAGCTGCTGTGCTGCGCTTTCTTTTATGATAGATATTTGTAACCTTTGATCTATTAGGGCCCGAAATACATGCTCGGTACCATCTGCACCGGTCACTTTTACCAGAGCAGTGGATAAAAGAATTTCCGAAATATCCTCCAGTGACACATTAGAGGTTATTGTCAAATTTTCATTAGCCTTTTGATGTTGGCTAGTGTTGCTTCCGGCCAGCGATTGTTTACCTTTACTGAAGGAATCGTGCAACAGTGTATTATGATTACCTGAACAATTACGACATCGCTTATTTGAAAAACACGCCTTGCCCTTATGGTCGAATAAGCAATTAACGCAATAACGATATTTATTAACCGTATGTAATTTGTCCTCGCTTCGCATTTCTTTAAACTTTGCGCAATAGAATATGGCATGATCCATATTGCAAAGTGGACGGACAGTTATAATTCGTGCTTGATGTTTCCGTGTGGAATGATTTTAAATAATTTTGATGCTTATTATTTTGATCTGAATAACTTGAATTTATGAATTTCTTTGGTTGAGCAACTTGATTAAAATGATGAGTGCTTGGTTTCTGTATGGGTTGTTCAATTCTTTTACGAGATGATTCTAAGATGGCGAATTTACTCTCCAAAAAATCTATAAATTCTTAAAAAATTGGCAACTCCCGAGGGCTTTTTATTGCTTCGATATATTCTCCGTAGGAATCACTATCTAACCTTTGTGATAAAATGTGCACCAACATCGGATCCCACGTGCTGGTATCCATGTCTAGGTTTTGAATAGCGTGCAGACTTTCTTTTGTGACGTCATGCAATCGCTTGATATGTCCCAAAGATTGTTGTTGCATTATTGGCAAGTTTAAAAGCGTATTTAAATAACATGTAAATATTAATCTTTTATTATTAAAGCGATGGTTCAGAATTTCCCAGCAAACTATATAGTTATCGGAGCTTATTGGTAAATGTTGTATGATACGCTCAGCTTCGCCCGTGTTTGCTCTTTAAAGATTGCATTTTCTGAGTATTTGATAAAGATGGATTATTATGTATTGCCTCATTGAATAAATCTTTAAATGACACCCAGTGCTGATAGTTGCCGCCAAATGATGGAATATCCATTTGGGGCGTTGATTTGTTGCGGTGAGATACGGACCAGAGTTTCGTATTTATTTGTTTTTTGATAGAATTAAATTGATTTTCATACTTGCTGTACTCTCTTTCGTAGTCCAACTCCTCGCCATCAACTTCTCTTGCTACTTCCCAATGTAGATTATCTATTGCTGTCCACCTTGCAACACCTTTAATGCATCCTCGAACTCCCATTTGTTTTGAAATGGTTCTATATTGATGATATTAACGCACCTTTGAAAAGCTTTGAAATTAATGTTTTGTTTCTTTAGCATGTCATCCATTTTGCTAAATGTACCTCTTGAAGTTATGTGAAAGTAACTGTTTTCTTCTTCTGGCAAATCTTGCTGAAGGGGCCTTACCTTCCTACCCTGCTGATCTGATTCATCTGCTTGCTTGCTAGTTCCGGCTGTCGGCTGCTTTGTTTCTTCTTTCTTATCGTTAAGCAGCAGGTGCTTGCTCTATTTGCTTTTCCTCCCGCAACTGCCGTTCCTTCCTTACCAGTTCCCCGTAAGTTTGTTGAAATAAATCCTTTGCTGTACAGTACACCTCCATCATATGATCGTCTTTATTGCGAACAAAATAAGGATTACTCGACACTCCAAAACGTTCTAGCTTTTGATGATTCGACTTAAAATTCATCCACATTGCTTCCAGCCGTTCCAAACGTCGCTGACAATATTCGACAGATTTCCTCTCTGCTCCATCTTTCTTAAGGTTAATTAACAGTTTTGTTGCGGAGTCATAAATCTCTGCTTGCTTATCGTACAAACCTTCCATGATACTGCAGTAGATGAAGAAGAATAATCGAGGAAAAAAGGAAAGATCTTACTTGTGGTGCTGTTCTGTTCAGTGAGCTGGAGAGTACCTCCAGCTGCTGCTCCAATGATGTAATGCTATCGTTCAATTGCTTATGCGTAGCAATTGAGAACTTCCAGGGCACTCGAAGGCTCGGAGGACCACTTTATGTTCCGGTTAAGAACATAAAAATAAATGATTGATAGTTGATAACACAATTTATTGCCAAAAACTTAAACTATTGCTGATAATGCTAAAATGATAATTAATGCACCCGATCGCGACGGTAATTGCTTATGCACTAATTATAATGAGTTATGGCCGGTACACACTTTGTTTAGTGTTTAGTGCGAGTGGATTGTTTAGTGTTAAGTGTTTAGTAAAAAACACGTTCGGACAGCTTCTGTTTAGTGTTAAGTGTTTAGTGTTTAGTGTTTAGCGAATAGGAACGCGTTCTATTTTTTCTGCGAGTCGCCCCTTCCGTTCTCCCGCCTTTACCCCTCACTTGCAGCTAAACAGTCACTAAACACGTCTGGACAGATCTGTTTAGTGTTTAGTCCATATAATGAACAAATAAACTAAACACCGTTTACTAAACAGTGTATGGACAGCACCTACTAATCACTAAACACTAAGCACTTAACTAAACAAAGTGTATCGTTAAAATGCTTGTGATCGGCGGCTCGTCATAGTGACGTCAATACCTACGGTGTTCGGTAACATGCAATATAATAAACCGAACATTGATGCTTGTGCTTCCATTGTGAAGAAATTATGCAGAATTCTATTACACAAAAATTACTGTAAACTGAAACAGAAAAAAAACAACGACAATACGCTTAAAGAATATTGAATTTTTTTTCCAAAATTATTTTTCAAAAAAAAAACCGACTTCACAAACTACACTGAAAAGTTAAAAATAATATAAGAATAGTTACAGACAACATCACACTTCTATATTGAAGTTGGTGGCAAACGATGATCTCCTAGAAAGTCCTAAAAGTTGGCACCGACTTCAATATAGAAGTGTGATGTTGTCTGTACCTACTACAATATAATTATCGAATACAAAAATATTTTTAAAAATCGACCCACAATTGGCGGCGTAATCCCGTAACATACACACCATCACAGTTCTACTAAGTATAAGGCGCATAGTGGTCCCAATGACCTTGCGTCGATCGTCCCGCACTGATTACATAGGAGTGAATGAGTGAGAGTGAGGGGAATATTTAAGCAAACCTTTACGCGTAAGATGAATTATTTCAATAAAAAATTAATAAAGGCGAATAAGAAAAATCTAAAAAGACCATCCGCTAGAATATTGTTCACTTTATTTATTGAAATCGAAAGTATATGATTTAACCTAATATTTACGACGCGATTAGGATTAAAGTTTTAAAATCGTGGCATATTTGGGTCACATTTTTAATTAATTTATCAAAAAATTAAAAAGACCATCATCTAAAGAATGCGTTGAATAATAACATATCTTTTTTAAAGATTTTTTATTCAATATTTATGAAGAGTACCGGTTTTTTCTGCAGTGATTTTTTATGATTGACCTTACTATGCGCCTTAAAGATTAAAATGTATGAAGCAACTGATTTTTATTTCGCGACTTTTTAACTTTGCTTCGCTCGTCACACAAGCGATCGCGAAAAGTACCCTTGTGTGTCGAGAATGCGATTAGACGGAACCTCTCAGTATTTTTAGTGAGTATGTCTCGACTGGCGAGGCGAATCTCACATAAGCGCAGGCGGAACCCACTCCGTCTGTGGTAGATTTAAAATCTTTTTTACTGGGTTAAAATAGGTGATCATTGCTTGGCACCGACATCAATATAAATCTATGATGTTGAATGTATTCTTATATTATTTATGACTTTTTGGTGTTTTTGAAGTCGTAAACTGACTTCAATTTTTGGTAAAAAAAAGTTTTTTTTCAACCTTTTTAGTAAATTTAATACATGCGTATTAGAATTTGGGCAAACATTAGAATAACTGTAAATAAAACGTCTTTCGCTCTAAACAGCATTGAACGAATTATTCCCGAACTCCTAACCTACCAGAAATTTTTCATCATCAGCTCAGTAACATGATATAATGACTACCAGATGCAAATACCCGAATATTTTCAGCAAAACATGAAACATGTTGGATGTGCCTATGAAATATAAGGGTTTCCCTCGATTTGCATGGGATCCCACCATCGGATAATGGCATGGTGACAATGGGACCACCTCGGGGGTATACAAAAAGGATTTTGAAAATCGGCCTACAAATGGCGGAGTAATCGGTGAACATACATAAATAATTGATACAGTCATAAGATAGAGCCTCCACCTTTTTTTAAGTCGGTTAAAACTGCTTGGCTAAACGATTTCATAATTTTTAATGACAGTCACTTTTTTAAAATAAGGATAGCGTTTTTATTGTTCTAACATAATAACTGGTTAAGTCAATTTTATTTCTCAACTTCATCTGGTTAGATTTTTTATAAATGATTTATTTTTCCAAACATCAATTAAAATGTCCAAAATAGTAAGTAGTATTTACATATAATATTGAAATGCAGAAATTGTTATCCGTGTACCTAAGAATACTTTTATGATTGGAATATCGGAATTCAACCCTATTTTTAAAGTAAGATTTAACATCTTATAACCTTTCGCTGAAGCTCTTGGAAGGAGAGATGCGTTTTGAGTTTTTGCAGGTTTAAGTGTTTGAGTATTCTAAACTGCACGATTAAGCAATCAGAACAGAATAACCTGTATATTATTAGGGTGAGTATAGACTTGACATTTTTCAAGCAGTTCCATGTAATGTATCGTTTGTACTAATTACAATACCGACAAAATACTTTTTTTCCATAAATATTTTTTTAATGCGCTTAAAATATTTTGAACCACTATCATGTTTTGTTTTTCTGATATATCGGATCGATCCGACTAGAGTTATAGTAAACAAAAATGGTGGGTATATTTATTAAGATTGTTTAATCAAAAGCAAAGTTCATACACATAACTTATTGTTTGAAAAACACAGTCATTTTTGGTCGTTAAGGACTGACTATGAATTTGTTATGAGGTCAACTCTGAAATCGAGTAAAAAGAAACAGCTGTTTCATCCAAAATTTGAAGTACACACTACACTGGATTAAAATGTATGAAGCAACTGATTTTTATTTCGCGACTTTAGAGTTGGGCCCACGCGATACTTAACGTTATCTACCTAAACCTAATAAAACCTGAACTTACTGAGGTCTATAATAAAATTTAAGTTAGCGATTCAATGAAATGAACCGAGTGGCGGGTAATTAAGTACTAGGAAAAGGGAAAAAGGTCAATGTGCCTAAAACTGAAAGATCGATGTTGGTCGTGGGGAGCCGTTGTTCACCGCAGGGCCAGGACCGATAGGAATCGATATTGGGATCAGTGACTGAAACCTAGTCTATGCATGTATAGCAATGGATGTGTATTGTGGTTGATGTGATGATGATGGTGACTATGAAAATCATCACATAGTCATTAGGTATTCGATATTTGAACTTACTTGAAGCTCCTCTCAACGAAGGCCAAATGGGCAAATATGAAATATGAAGGGGTTTCAACGATCGTTATCCCTTAGGGAGTCGTAAAGCTATAGTCAGCGCTTTAGATAATAGATATTACGACTATAATTGCAAGTCATCTGGGACCATAGATTATGAGTGCACAAGTTATTCCAATTTTCAAAGTATCCTTATACGTACTTTAATCTATTATTCAAACGCGTGCACCCCCTCTCCAATTATGACATTTGATGTGGTATAGGGTCGTGGGGATGTTAGCTGTTGCATAAATTTAGTCAATTTGACACGGAGAACAGCGGGAGCCGGGAATCCTTATGCCAGAGGGCGCTTCGCATCGGTACCCTTCTGACTGCACTTCAAATTCTTTCCTGATATTGAGTTTGTGTCGGTATTATGGTATTATTATGTACGCATCTGTTTTGTTTCTATTATGTTGGCATATCTTTATTGTTATGACTGGTAATTAGAAAACTAGTGTTATGATTCAATCTATATTTATTGTATCTTAGCAATAAGTGTTTAGATGGAAAACCTTAAAATAAAACTATACAACGTACATAGATACTGAGTTGTATAGTTTTATTTTATAGGGTATAAACCATAATCGGTACACAGTGCACCGTTAAGGCTACAACTAATGTGTAGTTGGGCTTCTCTCTTGGGCTTCTATTTTTTTGGATTGTTTGTTATTGTAACTTTTATACAGCGTATCATATCGGAAGCTCCAGTGCAAAATTGACACTTCTCTCCAGTTGGAAACCTATTGCCAATTTTAGCATTACATTTTAATTTCATTATATAAAACGTTTGTTTTTAAATTTGCCCAGTGTAATGTGTAATGATAATGTAGAAATTAAAATGTTGATTTTTTATTTGATTCATTACTTATGAATAAAACGTCCCTTCTATTGAATTAAAAAACCCGGCCGAGTGTGACTTGGACTCGCGCACAGAGAGGTCATCACAATCACGGTTTTCTGAATTTTCCTTAGAATTTGCTGTAAGACATTGCTTCTTGCCAAATTTCTTGATTCTAAGTCAACGGGAAGTAGGTACTCTATAAGTTTTGATTCCCTTGTGAAAACAAAAACTAGGTGAAAATATGCAACAAATAAAAAATATTTTACAAAAAATAAAAACGATTTCAAACGATGTCAAGTCGGTGCCAAACAATGATCTCATAGAAAGTCTTAAAATTTGTCACCGACTTCAATATAGAAGTGTGATGTTGTCTGTACTTATTCATATATTATTTTTAACTTTTCAGTGTTTTTGAAGTCGGTTTTTATTTTTTGTAAAATATTTTTTATTTTTAACTTTTTAGTGAAAGAAACCCTGATATAATACCATCTCACCTTCGGTGGGCTGGTATTAAATTAGGGTTTCCCTCGCTTTTCATGGGATCCCATCATCAGATCCTGACTTTGGTGACCATCCCGTTTTATAACTTGTTGCATGATACAAATCTCAAAAGTTGTTGTGTAAGCTTTTGCATTCGCACTGCCGAAAATCGTGATGGATTCGAAACAAACCCTAAGATTTGTTGCAGATTGCGGTAGTACCGCCTCAAAACCTATTGTCTGTCAATGTTTATTATGGATTTGTCTACGATTACCGTCGCACTGTCGGTTGTCATAGTCTTAATACATGTTTTGCAACTTGTTGGGGTGTTGACAATGGAAGCGCGCTCATAAACATTGACAGAAACATGTTAAAAAAACATGTTTTTGTAGATGTTTTGTCAGTGCAAACGCACGGTTACTCTGCAAGTGCGATTAGTACCTGCCCGCCTACCTACCTATATTTTGAGCCCATAAGTGTTTAATTTACTTATCTGTATGTTTACAAGGTGCATTCCTAAAAAATACTATTTTATCCTGATACTATTAATCTTTCTTTTTATTTGAAAACAAAAAGTGCCTTATTATAAGGAAACAAACGTACTTGGTGTTTATTTCTTTGCCAAATGAATATAAGTAATGCTATCTAGATTGTAACAAAGTGTAAAAATATATCAACGACAACATTACACGTACATTTATAATACATAGAAATACCTAATTCCTAAAGTATGCGAATGAATAGAATGTAAATTAACATTCTTATTGACAAATGAAATGTTCATATCAATTTGCTCACAAAATTTGAGTTATTCTTCCATTTGTTCCCAGATAATTTTGGAAGGTATGAAAAGTAGCTCGACACGGTTCGTGTAATAATATCTACTAAGTATTAAACACAGGCTACGTCGTCAGTTCCTTTTTTTGAAATTGGCTGGACACCGTGTCTAGATTAAGCTATTAACTATTATTGAACTAATACCCATCTTAAAGCCCATTCATGCGAAAGGTGCACAGCTAGTCGCATTTCGCAGTAGTCCTTAGCGTTTAAACGTGACTATACCTACTTTGAATGTAAAAGTGAATGAAAATACAAAGTACAAACTGTTTTTACTCGTCATTGTAAAGAGAGGGGCTGCAATGCCGTAAACACGAAGCAAACTTCGTGGCCGCAAACGAGCAAAACGCTCACCCCGTCTGAAATATAACTATTTCGCTTTTATTAAGCTCGCCGAGCTGGCCGAAGGGATGCTTATAATTTAATTACGCTCCCCAAAATAAGTTATTTGGAGTTTGGCGGTATTGCTTTATGGACTTAATCGAAATGAACGTCCGTATTAAAGTGGCCTTGTAGTTTTGTCTCTTTTGCAACTAAAATATTTCTCACGGGAATTTCAAAACTTTGAAGTAACATGATGGTGACAGTTCAATCAATAGGTTTTATGTGTACATTAAAATAGTGAGTGTCACATTAAAATGTTGTAGGTACTAACAATGTGGGCATGACAATAAATCGGTC
The DNA here is from genome assembly GCA_963935595.1 of Schoenobius gigantellus. Classification (NCBI taxonomy): domain Eukaryota; kingdom Metazoa; phylum Arthropoda; class Insecta; order Lepidoptera; family Crambidae; genus Schoenobius; species Schoenobius gigantellus. The sequence continues at coordinate 36,609,400 of OZ012541.1, read as the reverse complement.
AAGATAATCGAGGAAGACAAGTGTGATCTACTGGAAAATCTTAACAAAACTATAAAAATCGCAAGTAGTAAAAAAATGTGCATCAATTTCAACTATTGTTTGTTTTGAACATTATTTTTAATTTTTGTTCATTTTTTTAGTGTCCGTTTTATGTTTTTATTTTCAGAGCATATACTCTTTGTGGAGACAAAGCTTTTGACCGTTTAGCTTATGGAGAATGGGGTCCTTATTCTTTGGAGATAAATGTGTAGAAGGAAGCAAATTTCGCTTTGATTCTTCATGTAAAGAAGTGGACTAAGTATTTCACCATTAACTGCGAAAAAAATGCACAATATACAAAATGTAGTCTTATGTGAATGTATTATTTAAAAGAAAAAAAACTTTTGGATAATTTTATTTTATGTTTAATACGGCAACTCAATATGATACAGCTTTTTTATGTTTTTACAATTTTACAACGCACGTTCTTAGTGATAAGAATTTACGAGAGAAAGTGACATATGATTTTTATAAAAGGCTTTTCCAACAAAAGGCAAAGGTGCCAATTCGTTGCGGCGCCCATTTTTGAAAACTTTTCACCATGGCTGTGAACAAATTTTCTATGACACGACTGGCGTGTCAAGCGCCATAGAAGTTGATGGCACGCGTAACGTGCCATCAGCCATGTATATAAAACCACATGCTTTTTTTGCTTTTTCACTTGTTTCGACTTGATTCAAGTTTAGTTGACATCAAACTACGGTAGTGTACGGCACGATACGGTTTTGAAGAGGTTAAATACGTATTTTCCCTGAAATGGAAGGTAAGTGACTTTACTTTTTCAGATGTTGCAAACCTTTTGTGCTATTGTTTAATTTCTTTGTTGTATTCAACGAATTGGGAAAAAAAACTAGAATCATTTTATTCGACTTGGGGATTATTCATTTATAACGAAAGACAATTTGCAGTGTGGGAATTCACATGGTGAGTGGGGTATCTTGCTTTGGGGGTGGGAGGGTTGTTATTTTTACTTACATAACTACAATGGATGGATAATTGATTTTTGTATCAAAAACTCATTTCTGATTTAATAATAGCAAAATGTTTCCATGTTTTTTTTTCTTATATGTAGTATGTTACAGACAAAGTGATAAATCAGATATTATGCACTAGCTATTATATTATTTACTATCTTAGAAGACTTGGATAAAGTAATAAATACAAGCAAAATTTAAAAGGTTAGGGTTAAGAATGGTATTGTCCATGTAATATATTAGGTTAGGGTTATTTTTTGTAAACCATCTTTAAAGAAATGTTTAAAAGGTAATAAATCACTTTGACTGTAACAAAGCGATGGGCGATTGTTACTAAAAACAATCGAATTATTCGATTGTTGTGTTTATTCGAATGCATTCGAATAACTATCAGTGTTATTCGATTATTGCAGGCGCGGACTGGCCGGGCGCGCGGCTTACAACAATTTATTCGAAATAATCAATGCTTGGTCTATTGGTAATTTAGCGATTTATCGGTAATTTAGCGCGAGAGACGAAATTCACTCGAAAAAGCGGTTGTCTTCCTTAAATTTTTCAAAAAGTTCCAAACTATTGATGCTTTAAATTTATTAGGCATCATTATTTTAAAATTCACGCGTAACGTATATACTGTTGCGTGCGCACTTTGTTTACTTATGTTAATTTGCAGTGAACAAATGATTAAATAATGTCATTTTTATTCTTTTATTTTAAAAAATCGTTTACACTTAACTGAGACTCATCTTAATTACTATTATAATTATTTATTTACCCGACACATACCTCATCCTCATCAACTACTTGCAATAAATAATTTCAATATTTGTGAAATTCCCTAAAACATGGGAGACACAGTCTACGGCTACCTTATACTTAAACAATTTTATTGTAAGTAAGTTTATCCATTTTTCGCAAAAATAAACAAATCAATGGCGAAAACGTATGGGCCTTTGAGATGCTCCAGAAAGTTGTTTAAAAATTGTGTCTTTTTGATCGATCACGGATGGCAACACGAGATAAGTATTTTTTGTAACAAAATGTGTATTTTTTGTCAAAACTAACGTTACAACGCACCTCAAAGGCATCGATGAAAAAAAACCGCACGCGTTTGGTAAAAAATTATCGTCACACACATTGTATTAATTATCTAAAAATGGTAAAAAAAAACTACTTTCGAAATCATGATAATTATGTTCTAGGTAACTTCTCTTTGAAATTTAATTTGAGGGTGTTACAATCGATTCAAAAATGACACGCCTATCGTGTCATGCGCCACACGTTAAAAATAATTCAATGCAACTTATGAAGGTTGTCAACCCCTGCAACTTCTGAATTTACACAATATCCAGAAACTAACACAACAGGCTAGATCTACGTGGAAAAACATGATTGTTTTGTTCTAGGCAGATCCTTCTAAAACTTAATTTGAGGGTGTAACAATCATTCAAAAAATGACACGCCTATCGTGTCATAAGCCACAAGTTAAAAACATTGATGACACGCCTGTCGTGCCATCAGCAACGAATCGGTTAAATTACACAGCCAAATCAATGACTAACATACCCCTTAATTTTACAACTTTGCCAACCACGCTCTGCTACTATGTGAATGTATTATTTTGAAGAAAAACATTTTTGGATAATTTATTTTATATTTAATATCTTATCTTATAGAATAAAGTGACCGTTAATATTCGTCGCGTTTAAAGCTCGATCATCATATCACCTAGCTTCATCCATACAACTAGGTATTAATTTCTTGTGCCTTCTTTAGTGATAAAACATTGATAATATACCGAGGAACTTTAAACTACAATTATCCTTTGTGCTTACCGTAAGAAAGAAAACATCAACCTAAAATCAGAGTGGCGCATATAATTTAACCGCATTTTCAAAACTCGGTCGCCAGGAATTTAAATGACAAACTTTCTGAATTCTTTGAAAAGTTTTCGAACCTTTCTTGTGCTCAAACACTCCTCTGCTCAAACGTATTTTCCTGTACTCTTGGGGCGGCTTTGCATTGATCCAAAAATATTTGAAGTATGAAAGTATCCACTTATCTTGAGAGATTTCTCCAAATCCCACTTATTTTGGACGAGATGTAAATATTTACGGGCTTGGGATGTAGATGTGTATTACACGTAGTATTCGGCGATAGCAAAATAAATATTTTAACTATACTTAGAAAGAGAGACGAAAATCGTGAAATTAATAATAGAAATATATTTCATATCAAATCCTATCAAAGTTGACCGTATAATTTAAGGGTTTTTTTTAGATAGCTAAACCACTTAACACAACTCTAAAAATATGTCTACTCAAGTCATTGCTAGGTGCTTTTTAATAACAATTACCGAAACAATGTTGTTTGCAATATTAAAACAAGAAGTAAAATCTATCGGCAAAAAAATAAGAATAAACTGTTGAAAAAATAATTCTTTGTTAATAAAAGTATATACCTAATAATCTCAAAAAGAAAATCTACATTTAAAATAATTTAATAAAATCATATGAATAAAATATATGTAATTGTGATGTAGATTACTAAAAATATAAAAATAATTAGGTAGGTCTTAGGCACCAGTCATCATCTAGAGATTGCCCTGGTGTACTCGGGCAATCCCTCCTTGGCGATAGCCCGACCGGAGGCTTGCGCGGGCGCATTGGTTGTAGAAAATACTAGATTAGTGTGATATTTTACGATTATAAAATAAAACAATTTATTTATGCATTCGGTGGTGTATATTTTTTTTGACAGTGACAATGACAAACCATAAAAAAAACATAAACTTATTAAAAAGCGCTGTTCAGTGTATGAGGTTTTAACATTGGTAGTGGTATCGCAGTGTGGACCTTACCATGCACACCCATAAGGGCAGGGCGAACACCGGGGGTATTAGTGGGTAGGCAAATAAAAAGGCACCAGTCATCACACCACTCTTAGGTCTAGGGCCTAGGGTATTGATCAAACGCAAAAATAAAATCGTGAGGCGTAGCGTAAAATAGCATTTATTTACATACATATTATTATAATAATGTGAGCGGTTGACTGTGATAGAAACACGCGCCAATTTTTTTTTGCGTCTGATTAAACGCACGGAGTGTAATCAAATTGGTGAGGAGAGTGGTGTGATGACTGGTGTCTAGGACCTACGTAATTACTTTTTAGCTTTTTGGTATATTATCTACAACTACATCATCATTATATTTCGTTTCAATAAAACCGTTAAACTTAAAATTATTTTACCAATTTTTTTAAACATCGTTCTCATTCTGCAAGAAACATTTTCTTTAAATTTTACTTTGGACGTCATTTTTTAAAAACACTTCTATGGCCGTGGGGCACCGAGGCCCCTGTTCTTTGTGACTGCAGTTCACACGTTTTTTCGATATTAGGACAAAATTGATGTCTTAATCGTAATAAATAGGTTCAAATCAAACTAAAATAAATACAAATTAAATAACTTTTTATAAAAATTTACTCAGTATAACGAATTAAGGAACTTTTTGCTACATTTGGAATCTTTGGCGACATGACGTCAATTATGTGAAAATAAGAATATAATTAATTCTCATCAAATAAAAAAAATCACTTTTTCCTTAATTATAATCTCTAATAAGCAAATTAAACGAAAAAGTAGGTTCGTAGGTAAAAAATGGACACCATTTAAACATTAGCAATCGTAACACAATTGCCTATTGATATTTTCGCCATTGCATCGCTTTCATGAAATTGAAGAAAGTTTTCTTTATTAAATACTCTGCAATAGCATCCTCATTCATCGAAAATCATGAAAAAAGGCAATAATCTCATCTGCAATTGAAGGGTCTTCTAATCACAAGACTTTCCTTCCAAGCAGATTCTCAGATGATTTATTTGGTCGTTTTATTCCTGCCTGATGTACACGGCTGATTATTTTAAACATTTTTATTAAAAAATTAAATTAAAGTAGATGAAAATTATGTAATTATGATTGTCCCTATTTGGATTTGGCTTGTATTTTTTATTTGATTATTCTTGTCCACTATTATTAAAAAGTTGATAAAAAATAAAGGTCATAGTTAAGTATGCTTTATACGGGAAAACATTGACGTGGGGTCTCTGAGGCCCCGGCGAAACTTTGCAAGTTTAACATTCACGTGTATTAAGGTCGGCAACAAAACTACGAGTACCTCTATCTAAACTCATTTTGCGACTCACATGAAAGGTACTGAAAAGGCATAGTGTCGGGGGGAGGGGGGAAGTGACGTGTGAGTGAGTGATATTTATGAAAGATTTGTAAATGGGGCGATGCTTTTGAGACCACACGTCCACAGTTATAGGTTAATAAAAAAATTAATGATTGATCCACTTTCTCCGATACGAAATAAATCAAATCAATCGATATTATATCTGTTTCGAGCTACTCGGTTCGCCTTTGCCTACCCAATACTCGTAAATTTGAAATAAAACTAAAACAACGGAAAATGGTCTTAATATTGTATTTGCTTAGATCATTTATTGAGTGTAACGATCTTATCCTCAAAATCGACAATAATATTATTATGATTGCAATATACAGACCGCCAGGTTTCAGAGATCCCACCAAGTTCATTCAATCACTTAGCCAATACTTAGCTCATTGTTCAAACTCAAAGAATATAATTATAATAGGCGATATCAATATAGATATAAGTATGGGCAATAGGGATGCGAACTCCTCATATTACTTAAATCTACTCGCATCACATAGTCTTTTACCAGCGCACACACTTCCTACTCACACTAAAACCTGTTTAGATCACGTGTTTTTAAAAACGAAACAACAAGCTCTCTGTTATGTGGCTGAAACATCTATAACTGATCATGACACTATTATGTTATTATTACAGACTAATATGAAACCTAAGAAATCTCCACGTAGAGTTATAAAACGCATTAATTATCAAGAATTAAAAAATGACTTGGATAGTGTAGAGCTGGATACGATTTATTATATTACAGATGTAAACATAGCTACTTCATTTTTATTAAAAACCATTAATGATGCTCTATTGAGAAATACCACTATAATTAATACCTCTAATCGCAAAACAATTAAAAAACCATGGTTATCATCGGGAGCACTGAGATGTTTACGAAATCGAGACAAATTGCACCAAAAATGTAAAAAGAATCCAGATAATGAAATAATCAGAACTACTTATAAAAGATACAGGAATCATTGTAATGAACTTCTTAAAAAGCTAAAAAAAGAGTATAATAAGTCAGTGCTAACCAATGCATCTAATACAAATAATAAAAAACTTTGGAGTGCAATACAATCTGTAACAAATACAAATAAAAATAGGGACGCTCCAACAGAACTAATAAATAGATCGGATCCTACTTCCTCAATAAATGCAGTAAATTCATTTTTTGTTAATATTGGGAAAGAGTTAGCAGAAAAAAGTTCGGCCAATTATATGCAGGATATTACTCTCCCTGACATTGCACATCCACACTCTCTAGTACTACTTGACACAGACCATCAAGAGATAGAAACCTTAATACTTAACCTAAAATCAGACTCTGCTGTAGGAAGAGATAATGTTTCGCCAGCATTTTTGAAACAGTTTGGAACACGTCTTATCCCTCCTATTACGTATATTTGTAACCTAGCCCTTAAAACGGGTAAATTTCCAAAAGATTTAAAATTAGCTGAAGTTCATCCTATCTTTAAGAGTGGTGCTAGGGACTGTGTCGACAACTATAGACCAATATCTATATTACCAACTTTATCAAAAATAATAGAAAAGGTTCTAAACAAACGTTTGACCAATTATCTAGAGAATAATAAACTACTATCACCTTCACAATTCGGTTTTAGATCTAAACGCTCGACTAATGACGCTGTTCAAGAACTTACTAACTACATTGCTACAAATCTAGACTCTAAACAAAAAGTAATTGTAATATTTCTTGATCTAGCCAAAGCTTTCGACACGGTCTCTATTCCACTCTTACTTAACAAGTTAGAAAAACTGGGCATACGTGGTGTTCAATTACAGCTTTTTGCGGACTACCTGTCAGATCGCTATCAGAGAGTTAAGGTTGACGAATTATGTAGTAATGATCTTCCTATAAAATACGGTGTACCACAGGGTAGTGTACTTGGGCCCACCCTATTTTTAACATACATAAATGGTCTTTGTGATCTTAATATATCTAATGGAAAGATCATTACTTTTGCCGATGACACAGCGCTTTTATTCCGAGCTAACACTTGGTCTGAAGTATTTAAATTTGCACAAATGGGCTTTAACAAGGTAATCAAATGGCTTAAGGAAAATAAACTTACACTTAATCTTTCTAAAACTAAGTACATTACATTTTCTATGAGAAAACATTTTATACCAGAACTAGAGTCACTTTCTATTAAAGCCCATTGCTGCCCTCAAACTAGTAAATCTTGTTTATGTCCCGATTTGATTAAAACTGATACGATTAAATATTTGGGGGTGATGATAGATGCTAACTTAAGTTTTCATCATCATATTGATCTACTTTCATCTAGGATTCGTAAATTAATTTTTGTTTTTAAAAATCTACGCCATGTAACTAGTTACAAAATCATTAAAATGGTATATGTAGCGCTCTGTCAGACACTACTTACATATTGCATCACCGTTTGGGGTGGAGTGCCTAAAACAACAATGATACAGCTCGAAAGAGCTCAAAGGGCGGTCTTGAAAGTAAGTAAATCCCTACCTTTCATTTATCCTACAAACGACCTTTATAAGCAATGTGAGGTTCTTTCCGTTCGTAAGTTGTTCATATTACATACAATTCTCTACAAACATTCTACAGTACAATATGATCCAACCTTAGAAAACAGGAGACGACGAAACAACATTTGCACTACTGAGAACTTCAAAACACGATTCTCACGCAAGTTCTATTGCTTTCTGGGAGGGTACCTATATAATAAATTAAATGCAATTCTGTCCTATTACTCATCTCCGTTACGAGAATGCAAACAGCGCTTACAACAGTGGCTTCTAAATTTAGACTATAAAAGTACAGAGAATCTATTAACAGTGATATCATAAAAAAATGTTTTGACATTTTTTTTATGATATCATACGAGTAAGCATAAGCACACGCTCATACATACAAACACGCACTAACGCACGCACACATACTAACACGCACCCACACACACACACACACACACGCATGCACGCACGCACATACACATATTCATTCTTGCATGCAGATGTATAGTTTTTATTTGTTATAATGTTTTCATTATTAAATTTGTTTATAATATTTAGAGCAAAAAAAAAACTACCTAATAATAATTCTTACAAATATTTTAAATAGTATAGGTACGAGACAGAGAACCATAGTAAATAAGTAAGATCATTAGTCCGAGGGTGAGGGCCTGGCGATCCGTCACACAGGGATTACCCTAGTATGGACACCAGTCTCTCACAAGGGTATTGTAATTTAATCATCTTTTATAATGTACCTTATTATTTTTTACTTACCTTTGTGATGAGAAAATAATAAAACATTATTATTATTATTATTATTATTATTTAAGATCTAAGTGTATTTGTAACCCATATTACCTAGTTGTACAAAAAATTGTAATCCGCCATTTTGATAAAGCGGTCATTATGAATTTACAACGATACTTGTGCGAAAGTTGCACTTGTATATATTTAGTGGACTGTAAAATTGATGAATGTAGATCTGCACTTGCCCAGTTATTAGAAAGTAAGAACAAAGCTCCACCAACCTCGAAATCCCTTTCACCTTGGGGTGATCAGCTTAGGTGATGATGATGCGCACGGCGCTCCAGCTTCTGTCTTTTCTTGGTGCTTATTTCTTAAGGCGAGGATTTCCCAAATTTGCCGATCTTAGAACGTCTAGATCTGGATAATATTAGAACCCACAATTCTGAAATTCACACACCTTAAACTTGAAGATATAATCTAGTGAACTGTGAAAGCAGAAACACGATTTACTCCATTTCACTCGATAGAAAAAAAATCCAAACATAGGTCTAAATCAAAAACTAAAACCACGATTTGAAATCGAAATATACATAAAACAGTATAAAAGTTATACCAAAACATGTAGTTCGTTATTATCTAGTGAACTGTGAAGACAGATTTTTTAATGTCATATAAAATATTTAGGAAAATGACGAAAATTCTATAATTTCGCTTGGTTGCAATCACTCTCTATATAAGACAGTACTCGCCAAGTCGTCTCAGGGTATGGTCATGTCGCTTCGTGTCGCGGGCGCAAAAAAATATATTACGTGTTTCTTTACGATCGAATTTTAATTTTGCAGTTTGCGTTTATTTTGTTAACTTTCATTATTATTATAGATTTGTGTTGTTGCGGACACCTCTGCGTCCTTGCAGCCTTTTTATAAGTATTTATCATTTTTATATATATATTTTTTAAACTGACAATGTTTTTGATATTTTTTGTTTTTTGATTGATTATTATCTGACAGTAAAAAATGGCACTATTGCAGCAGCCCTCTTAAGTTTTATTTCGATTGTAGTCATAGAACTTCTAGTAATTACCCCAAGCCAGCGCACAGTCGCCCGTAACAGTGGTCCTTCGAGGGAGAAAATTCGCAGGTAAGATGCTTACTAGAAGCAAGGTTAAGAATTTAACTATCACGGACACATCGGCTGCAAATGTTGCATCCACAACACAACCGAGCTTGGTTCCAGAAAGGTTACCCTCTCTTTCGGGTTCTGGAATCAATAACTCTCCAGTGGATTCAGTTCATTCTCCTCGCGTTTTGGAGTCTGAACCAACGTGTAGTGTAGCACAACAACCATTGCCATCAATATCCTGCCCTGTCACGTCTGTTAATATCACATCGAGTCCGTGCTCTACATCTCGTGGCTCCATGTCATCTACTCACACTGTGAAAGCAAAACGTATGGCGGCTGAGGCACGCCATGCGATGGCCATGCTTAAGATCTTAGAAGCTGAAAAAGCAGCTCATAACAGCATCTTAGCAGCGGAACTTGCCGCAATAGAAAGTAGTAAGTCTTCACATGCTAACTCTGTTTCTTCCTGGGTTCACAGCCTTCCAGATAACTTAGATCTTCCAGGGAAAAGCTCACCCTTTTTAGATCAACCGAATGTTCCCGATGCGGTGGGTCCAGTTGCTATGATTCAAAACCATCAAGAAGTGACCAACTTGGGACGTAACGAACAAAAGAACCATGTGAATCAATAAAGTGTTCCTGTATGTACCATCGAGGATAATCGAAACGCACCTGATATTGCTACATCAAAAGGGTACATATCAAATTTTAATAAAACCTCATTACCCCATACATCTACCAAAGTAGTTAATTGTTTATCACCTCATAGCTGTACCGGAATGAGTGACTTGGCCCAAGCCATTGCTGCACTCAGTCACAAGCCTAAACCATGTCCATTACCTATATTTGGTGGTAAAGCAGGAGACTGGATTACTTTTAAGCAAATATACAATCAATCGTGTCAATCATTTTCACCTAATGAAAATTTGGTTCGAATTCGGTCATCTCTTCGTGGAGAGGCGGTCACAGCTGTCTCTGCTCTGGCGTTGACTGCTAACTCTCCAGAGGAGTTAATGCAAGCTTTGGAAGAACGGTTTGGTCGACCTGAACTCATAGTTTTGGAGGAATTAGCAGCAGTTAGAGCGTTGCCTAGGTTACAAACAGATTTGAAAGATTTAAACACTATTTCCTGCAAAATACACAATTTAGTATCTTTATTGAAACACTTGGGTCAACGAGAACATCTTTATTCACCAGAATTATACAATAACATTTTAATAAAATTAACTCCGTTATTACGAGCACTATGGACACGTTATGCCGCAGAACATTATTCCACAGTGGAAAATACTTCCAAAATTGAGCAATTATCTGATTTCCTTCGCAGTGAATCATCAAATTATATGCGTTTTGGTTTAATTACACAACATTTTCCTGTAAGTTTAAAAAATAATAACAATGTTTACATTAATGACAAACGTTGTCAAGTCTTAGTTACTGATGTTACTGACACGAACTGTCCAGTTTGTCATAGTCAAAGTCATGAAATAAAAAATTGTAAAGGTTTTATCTCCATGCCAGCTGACCAAAAAGCTTCGTTTATAAAAAGTAATAAGATTTGCTACAAATGTTTGTCATCCAAAGCACATCAATGGAGATCTTGTTCAAACAGTAAAGTGTGTGGTATTAACAATTGCAAACGTCGTCATCATCGACTTTTACACGGCTTAGATATTTTTCCAGTGAAATCCCTTATAGAATCAAACCAAAATGTACCGCAAGTTTCTACTAGTGTTTGCGTTGAACAGACGGCCAATAAAGGAATCGAACCTATGACGTTGCCTACGGCTAATTACCGCGTAGAGCACCCGGTTGATAATAATAGTGCTTACGCGTGTTCACTAGCCACCTCCGGTATCCCACGAAAGGTTCTTCTAAAAATTATTCCCGTAGTTGTCAGGGGACCTCTGGGCGACGTAGACACTTTTGCCTTGCTTGATGATGGGTCAACTACTACGCTTATAGACTCTGACGTAGCCAGTCAGACCGGTTTACGTGGGCGTGATGATAGCATACGTATTCATGGTATTAGTGGCATGTCATGTGAACAAAAGGTACAATACGTTTCCTTTGAGATTCGTGGCAAATACAGAGATATATTCTATCCTATTGAAAATGCTCGATCTATCAAAAATCTTGATTTGTGTAGGCAAACTGTAGATAGTCATGATGTTAGTTACCCCTATCTACACGATATTAACGGGGAACTCACCTATGATGATGCTAAGCCTACGGTATTAATAGGTTCTGGCGATTGGCCCCTCACAATATCTCGACAGATTAAATCTGGTACCCGGTCTCAACCAGTGGCTTCACTCACTGCTTTAGGCTGGGTTCTCCATGGTGTGTCTAGCAGTAAGACAAATCCAATACACTTTGTTAATAATAGTGTCGTTGAACCTACTCCGGAATCTATACAAAAGCTGATGAAAGAACAGTTTCACTTAGATGCAATCGGCATAACACAACATCATACGTCATGTGGTCCTCAACATGAACGTGCTTTACACATCTTGAACTCCACAACGCAACGTTTACCTAGCGGTAGGTTCGAGACCGGGCTGCTTTGGCGTGAGAATAATCCATACGTACCGGATAGTTACGATCAAGCACTTTCTCGTTTTATTGGTTTAGAGCGCAAATTTAAAAAGGATAAGGATCTGTTTAATGCGTACAGTCAATTTATTAAGGAAATGATCAAAAAAGGATACGCTGTCGAATGTAATAATTGTCACGAGTCACTTGTAAAATCGTCAAAAAAGTTTTGGTATTTACCGCATTTTGCAGTGTTTCACCCACAAAAGAAAAAAATTTGGGTTGTTCATGACGCAGCGGCTAAAACAAATGGTGTAAGCTTAAACTCCTTGCTATTACCTGGTCCAGATCTTTTGCCTTCACTTTTGGGAATTTTATTTCGCTGGCGCATGGGTCGCATTGCCATGATTGGTGACATCAAAGAGATGTTTCCTCAAGTAAAGGTAAGAGAGCAGGATCAGGACATGCAAAGGTTTCTTTGGAGGGACAATGCTAATGATCCAATCAAAGAATTTAAAATGACTTCCATGATCTTTGGTGCCACTTCTAGCCCTTGCACAGCTTTATATGTTTTACAAAAAAATGCCAAAGATCATGAATGTCAATATCCGGATGCTGCTGCTACGATAAAAAACACATACATGGACGATTGCGTGATAAGCGTAAATGAGTTGGATCAAGCGGCTCGCCTTGTCTCTGATGTTGTGAACATGCACAAATTAGGGAATTTTGAAATGCGTGGTTGGGTCTCAAATAATAGCAATGCTTTAAATTTAATACCCGAAGAGCTTCGAGCTAATAGGGCTGAAACTGTGGTTCCAGTCGCAGCGGCGGCACCATCTTCACCACCATGCCGGGTGTTAGGTTTAACATGGGGTCTAGATTGTGACTGCCTAATGTTCCATTACCCTAATATTTTACAGTCAGATACCGTATTTTCAAAAAGAACTGTACTGTCATACACTATGTCCTTGTATGACCCATTAGGCGTTCTCGTACCTCTAACCATTTATGGTCGAATCCTGCTTCAAAAGGCTTGGCGAGCTGGCGTGGACTGGGATGAGCCTTTGCCCGCAGACCAGCAAACTGAGTGGCGTAATTGGATGGAAAGCATTTCACACGTCAGTAACATAACAATTCCACGATGTTATGTGTCTAATTTGTCAACAAACTTTGACAAGTGCAAGTTGGAGTTGCACGTTTTTGCCGATGCAAGCGAGTCTGCCTATTCGTGCGTTGCATATTGGAGAATAATAAGCAACTCTGAAATCAAACTCTCGTTTATAGCCGCAAAAGCACGTGTAACTCCACTTAAGCCCACATCGATACCACGTCTCGAGTTGCAAAGTGCTTTGCTGGGTTCACGTCTCGCAGCCACCATTCAGCGTGAACATGATATAGTTCCATCTAAAAGATTCTTTTGGATAGATTCAATGAACGTACTCGGTTGGCTACGAGCTGAAGCTCGTTCTCTTAAGCCGTTCGTAGCGAATCGAGTAGGTGAGATATCGGAAACCACCGAAGTCTCTGAATGGAGATGGGTTCCGAGTTCTCTTAATGTGGCAGATGAAGCCACACGCAAGAGTCGCGATCTATCATCTCGTTGGATAGACGGTCCCAGTTTTCTCCTCCAAAATTCGGAGACATGGCCTTTGGAACCTTCAGCAAAACAGTTTGCTGAAGATTTCAAAACCGAATTCAAGGCCCAGTGTTCTTATATACATGCACTTAACGATAAGCCACAATCGCTTCACAATATTATTTCGCTTGCACCAGATTCATCGCGATTTAGCAGTTGGTTAAAAATGATGCGTGCGACCGCCCGTGCGCATCAATATATTCGTATTCTTCGCGAGCGTGTTAGTTCCAGATTACAATCAGCTAATAGTTCTATTAATCGTCATGTTCTTTGTAACCCATCAGCTCATTCCACTTCACCCATTTTATCCTGCGACGACATGTTAAGAGCGGAGTTGAATATTATTAGACGAAGCCAGCAAGATTCTTTCCCGGAGGAGTTACGTTCACTTCATGACAGGAAACCAGTTCCTCGACGCAGTCGAATCGCACGATTATCACCGATTCTGGATCCCAGTGGTATTCTTAGAATTTCTGGACGAATTTCTGCAGCTCCTGACGTTCCTGCATCGGCGAAGAATCTTATTATCCTAGATGGCCGACACCAATCTACTCGTCTCTTGATTTCCCATTTTCATAAAGTTGCTGCACATGGGTTAAATAATTTCATAATAAACGAACTCCGACAAAAATATTGGATACTGCATCTCCGCTGTGTTGTTCGTTCTGTTACCCTTAAATGTGTACAATGCGTCATCCGCAAATCTAAACCCATTCCACCACCTATGGGAGACTTGCCCCCAGAACGCTTGGCTCACCACCGCCGCCCCTTCACATTCACGGGCTTGGACTACATGGGACCGATTACTGTAGCTGTCGGCAGAAGGCACGAAAAAAGATATATTGCACTTTTCACCTGCATGACCACGCGAGGCATCCACCTGGAGATTGTACACAGTCTTTCGTCAGATGCAGCTGTGATGTGCTTACGCCGGTTCATCGCCCGTCGAGGTACACCTTGCAGAGTCTTGTCCGATAATGGAACTGCATTTGTCGGTGCCAACAACATTCTGCGAAAAGCTTATCAGGAGACTTTTGGTGATGAGTGCGCCAACAAGAACATCTCATGGAAATTCATTCCCCCAGGAGCACCTAACATGGGAGGAGCATGGGAACGTTTAGTGCGCACAGTAAAGGTTGCATTATATGCACTTTTAAAGGAACGAACACCCAGGGAGGAACTTTTGTTCACCGTTTTGATGGAAATCGAAGCACTTGTCAACAGTCGCCCCTTGACCGACGTATCATCGGAACCAGACGCCGCAGAAGCACTTACTCCATTTCATTTCCTCATTGGTTCATCTTCACCCTATCAGCCCATCAAAACCGATGCTGGAGACCTTATCGGGAGAAGCGATTGGAGAAAGTCACAGCGCTTAGCTGACATGTTTTGGAATCGTTGGATTAAGGAATATCTCCCGTTAATCGCCCCTCGAAGGTCTCCTAACAACGCCGTTTCCCAAAATTTTAACGTTGGTGATCTCGTCCTTATCGCTGACGGTAATCTACCTAGGGGAATGTGGCCCCGTGGCCGAATTACGGCACTTCGGCCCGGTAAGGACGACATCATCCGCGTTGTTGAAGTGACCACAGCTGGCGGTACTCTAGTAAGGCCAGTCACCAAAGTGGTTAAGCTGCCAGCTGAGGCCAATTAATTATTAATGTGGCTCTGCCAGGGGGGTGGAGGATGTTGCGGACACCTCTGCGTCCTTGCAGCCTTTTTATAAGTATTTATCATTTTTATATATATATTTTTTAAACTGACAATGTTTTTGATATTTTTTGTTTTTTGATTGATTATTATCTGACAGTAAAAAATGGCACTATTGCAGCAGCCCTCTTAAGTTTTATTTCGATTGTAGTCATAGAACTTCTAGTAATTACCCCAAGCCAGCGCACAGTCGCCCGTAACAAGTGTAGTAATATGGTGAATAGTGTAAATAATGGATTAGGTATTATAAAGGAGAAAACTATTTTAATCCTTCTTCCTAAATTATTTTATGTGTGAAAAAATATGTTTTTCGTTCTTTTTTTCTATAAGTTATTTTATGTGTAAAAATCGCTAATAAAAGAAGTCAAAGACGAAAATTTCGTCTTTGACTTCTTTTATTAGCGATTTAATCAAATGCATACAAAAAATGCTGAAAGAAAAGTGGTAAATATTTATTTCCCAAATGTTTATATTTTATTTCCGCGGCCATATAGCACAGTGCAGTGTTAATAAACCAGTATGATAATTTCTTCAAGTAAATATGCAACGATTTATAGGTTCAAAATAATATTTCCTATAAAACTTTATTGCTGAATTCCTTTAAATACTTAATGTTACCCCCTTTATTCACAACGCCTTGCATCAAAGCTTTAGAAGGTAGAATCAACAGCACATTATACATGTAGCAAAATAATAGAGTTTTATTCGAGCCTATGTATTATATATGATTATGAACAGTAAAACAGTATTTTAGGAATCTTTTAAATTTCGTAACATTTATGGTCAAGCGTGAGTTGATTATAAAAAAGTAAAAAATAATTAACATAAATTTCCGTTCGATTTATGTAAAGATCACTTCATTGTATTAAAAGAAAATATCTGATCAGCGGAATTTTGTGAAACTTTATAAAATATTTGCTTTTGCCCGCTGCTTCGCCCGCATAAATGTCATAGAGGTTCCATACAAACTATTATTTTTTAGTTTTACCCCCTTAGATGGCGAATTTCCAACATACATGTCAAATTTCCGCTTTTTGTGCCTTTTAATTACGGCTGTGCGTCATCTGTCAGTCACTCAGTAATGAAAGTGTTTTTATATAAATACGTCGGCCCACACTAGGATTTTCAACTGTGTCGTAGGTGCAGTTTTTTTCTTTTTGAAAACGTCGCCCCACACTAAGATTTTCTCCTGTGTTGTGGGTGCAGTTACGAACATAGAATATCACATGTACATACGCCCAGACCGGAAAAAAATTCTGTAGGCCATACAAAATATTTGTCCCGTACGGGAATCGAACCCGCGACCCGTTGCGCAGTAGGCGATCATTCGACCTCTGCGCTAACCGTGTCATCAAAGTTACAAACATAGAATATATTACATATCACATGCACATACGCCCAGACCGGAACATATTTCTGTATTCCATACATAATATTTGTCCCGTAACTACAAAAAAATATTTTACAAAAAATAAAAACCGACTTCAAAAACACTGAAAACTTAAAAATAATATAAGAATAGGTACAGACAACATCACACTTCTGTATTGAAGTCGGCGCCAAACGATAATCTCCTAGAAAGTGTTAAAATTTGTCACCGACTTCAATATAGAAGTGTGATGTTGTCTGTACCTATTCTTATATTATTTTTAAGCTTTCAGTGTTTTTGAAGTCGTTTTTTATTTTTTGGAAAATATTTTTTATTTTTAACTTTTCAGTGAATGAAATCTTTTTAGTGAAAGAAGTGTGTTTTTAGTGCTTTCCTCGATTTTCTATGGGATCCCATCATCAGATCCTGACTTTGGTGACCATGAGACCACCCATGCTCTATACTCTATCGAATACAAAAATAATTTTGGACATCGGTTTAAAAATGACGGAGTTATGAGGTAACAAACATAAAAAATACAACCGAATTGATAACCTCCTCCTTTTTTGAAGTCGGTTAAAAATATTTGGGAATCGAACCCGCGACCAGTTGCGTAGTAGGCGATTACTCGAACTCTGAGCGCTAACCGTGTCGTCAAATGTAAAGTCATCATGGTAAAGAACGCTAGCTGTGTAGTACTTCCCGAGTTTTCTTACAAGCCTAAGGTGGTAGAATATTAATTAATATTTTAAAACCAGTTCGCTTAGAGACTAATACGGTTGCCTGATATTCATAGCGATTTGTGGCTTTCTTCTTGATAATCTTGTTTAGTACATGCACGCCCCTGTCACTCACGCAATGCAGCGTTATAAATACCTACCACTAAGTAGCGCGCCGGCGCGCCGACCGCTGCACACACGTGTAAAGAAATTCTTAGGTTGTGTGTGAAGTCGACCAACCCGCACTTGGTCAGCGTTGATGATGGTAGCACATCAAAAACAGGTTTGAGCTTGTTTCGAATTCATCTAATAATAATATGATGGATGACATACCTGCCAGAGATACCTGTCACAAAAATTGGGATATAATTAAAAACAAAAATACTATCGTTTTTGATGCTTGCTAAGGCAAGGAAAAAAATATCTCCGCCTTACCTATTTCTGCCGCAAATCAGCAGTGCTCGCATTGCTGTGTTCCGGTGTGAAGGGTAAGATATGGCACTGAAATTACTGGGTACCGTGACTTTACATCTGATGTCACAAGTTGGCAACGTACACTGTGGTTCTTGTGGGGCTTGCAGTTTTACTGCGAATCGCACAGGAACCACATGTATTATAGGTGACTGTTACCACTTACCATCAGGTGGGCATTTGCTTGTTTGCCAACTTAGTAGCAATAAAATAAAACACACAACATTACATTTTTATTTTGAAGTAGTTTTTGTTTTGAAGTGGTGTCGGTATTTTTGTAAAAAATATATTTTTATTTTTTTCGTGAAATTAATAATAGCTCTCTAAGTCAACTTGAAAGAATATACCTAACTGAGGTCAATACGTACCTTTTATATCTAAAGACTAACTCCCTAACTCCTTAAAGTTAAGGATCCATCGTAAGCTCAGCATAGTGGAAGAATCCTTGAGATGATGTCTTTCAGACGCAAATACCTGAATAGCTTCAGAAAAAAACAGGAAAGACGTTGGACATGCCTATTCTCTCGATTTTCTTGGGATTCTAATACTAGATCCTGACTTGATGGCATGGAACCACTTCGGGGGTATACTTTTCTGAATACAAAAAGAATTTTGAAAATCAGTTAATAAATGACGAAGCTATGAGGTATGTGTTACCTCATAACTTCGTGAAGTCAGTGAAGTCGGTTAACAAATCAAATCGAAATAAGTTATAGTACTTATTTATTCAGTAATGTATTCAAATACCTACATACGTATATATATATATATTAAAATATTTTTATTGACGAATAGTAAGCGAAATAAGTTATAGTACTTATTTATTCAGTACTGTATTAAAATATCTACATATATCTATTAAAATATTTTTCTTCAAACTACTCATTAATTTTACTCTAATCATCGGAAAAGGCAACACTAAGTAATACATTACTACCCTGGAAAACGGCAGTAGTATTGTATGAAATTTCATTAATGACCCGTTCAACATAATTGACCTGCCCCCCTAGACAAGATGCCTTTCGATAATCGCAAACGCAATCGCTAAATGGATAATGTATGAGATTTGACCATTGCGCTCGAAAGCTAAACGAGGGCTTATGTCAAATCGCATACATTTTCCTTCTAGCGATTGCGTTAGCGATTATCGAAAGGCATCTTGTCTAGGGGGTCTGTTGTTTGTTTTTCAAATTTAAAAAGAAATTACAATTCATATTCATACAATTCATACAAAATGTAGGCATTTTTCCAAAGAGGTTTGAGTGGTTGTATAACATGTCACAAAAAATACACATGCGCAAAACAAGTTAGATAGGACCCTACAAAGCGAATTTTATTTAAAAAAGAGAGGCAATTGGCTTTAATGGCGAAGATTAGCTTTTATTTTAATAAATTAAAAATTGTATTCGAGTGAATATTGTGCAGTGAAAGTGGTGTTTTTTGGTGCACATTCATGTTGACGGCAAGAAATAAGGGTTTTGTGGTGTACATGACAGTGAGTTTTTTTTTGTGGATTTTCCACTTCCGTCACAACCGTCAAGATAAGGTTTGGTTTCTTTTTTTTTTTCTCTTTATTTATTTTGGGGCTTTTACCACAAGGTTTGGTTTCTTAATAAGAACAATTTGCATTTTTTTTTTGTCATAAATAAATAAGTTTTTCTACAGTCAACTTCAGTTTTTTATTATTTTTTAATAAGTTGAAGGAAAAGCAGATTACACACCTCGTAAGTGAGCTATTAATGCCTTCGGGTTATTAGTGCCTTCGAGCAAGTGCTCGTGCGTTACTTAGCGCTCGGTGTAACAATCTACTATTTCTAAATCAAACCGAATAGCCGTCGAAGTCAAACAAAAAAATTTAACAGTGCTTTATAACATATATGCCGCCGCGTCAGTCATATTCTTAGCTTTTGTTTTAAATACTACTTCTAGCTAATCGAGCATTTCTTGTATTCTAGTGA
This sequence comes from Schoenobius gigantellus, assembly GCA_963935595.1. NCBI lineage: Eukaryota > Metazoa > Arthropoda > Insecta > Lepidoptera > Crambidae > Schoenobius > Schoenobius gigantellus. The sequence goes on along the minus strand of OZ012541.1, from coordinate 36,589,380 downwards.
TACATTCTATACTGCACAAAAGAAATATGCATAAAATTTGAATTAACATTTTATTAATAACACATCATAGAAACGTTTAAAACCTTTGAAATTGTGAAGAAACGGTCTAATTATGATGAATCTTGAAAAAGTCTAATTATTGATAATTGCTTTACGTCTCTTTCTTATAAAATATATGTTTGTATCGGTATTATAATGGTGGACGAGTACAATGACGTCACTAGCAAATAAAAGATTTTTAAACTTTGTTATTTTTTAAGTTATTAAAAAAATCACGTGGTTGTTTGTCAAATAAAAATACTATGTAATGTAACAATTAAAAAGTGTCCATATTTACATACAAGTAAAGATACAATAAAAAATAGCAATGAAGTCATAAAGCTGTATCTTTATTGGTTGTATTACTTATTTGTAACCTAGCAAAAAGTATATTGCATACGATATAAAACGTCCTTGTTGTACTGTTATATTTTTACTGTGCGGCACATGATGTTGGCGCCTGTTCGGTGGCCGCGTCCGCGCTAACTTCATGTACAAATGAACGGTGTGAAGTGCGGAACATATGGGCTTGCACGTGGAAATTCCTCGCCTTAATCGGAAGGTCACGGACCGAATCACGATAAGTTTACAATATTTCTGAACTTCTAGCAGGCACAACGTGTGCTCACTCCAAAGCGCGGCGGGCAAGTCCGCTCGACCCGTTTGGATCCAGAAGACGTCATGGCCGATGAAGCCTTATTTTTAATTTACCCACCAAGAACTTTACAAGTACCGAACAATACTAATTTATGCATAATGCATTGTCATGTTGTGTGTCGGACAAATGAGTAAAATTTAAATTACTAAATTTGATCTAAAGCAACAAACATTGGAAGTTAATAAAAGTTTAACTCATAAGATTTGACCCGAACATACATACACTGCAAGTAAAATACTCGTAAGAGCTTGTAAAAAAGAAAAACTTATTATTTTGCGCAACGACAAATCGATAGCAATGATACTAATAAATAATTAAACTTGATGAAAATTTTATGAACAAATCAAATATTCTTATATCAAATTCGTTTTTTTTCAAATTTATAAATGTATATTATTAGAATCTGATTTATCAGTCGCAAACACACCGATTAAAAATTTACACATACATGGCGTTAAATTTTATGCGTGAAAACAGGCGGGAAAACCAATTTCTTCGAATACAAATATATTTTGGAATATTAACATTCTTTTATTTTCCTCATATCCGAAATGAAAGTAGAGTGTTTGTTTCGGGTCCTAATTTAGTCCTCATAAAATATCCGTATGAAGCAAATTTAAAAAAAAAAATTGAGCGATAGATACGCAATGACCTGCTTGGCCCAGGTGTTGGTCTAAGGCAGTGACTTCATTTTAAGCTTGAGCTATACCGTGTGATCAATTTAAATGTGTCAGTAGGGAGAAATCAGAAACTATGAAAGATAGCGAAATCTCTTCTTAGGAACCTTGGCGTCGAGTTTAGATTTAATAAAAATAATGGTATTCAATTTTTTTTTAAGTCTCATACATAACCGGGAATCGAACCTGGTCAAAATCTCTGTAAAAATGTTATAAATTCTGCAAGTTTTTTCATTGTTATTGTTGATGGTGGATTCAATCGAATAATTTATCTGAAGAGACCGCTTATGCATCTAATCTGCATCGATGTTATGCATTACAAAATTTAAAACTAGCTGTGCCCGCGAACTACGTTTCGCCATCAAAATGCTTAACACAGTGTTTAATTTTATTCCATGATGATTCAACTTTATTCTGCCTTTCTTGAGGAGCGGCCATTTCGAAATTAGGACAATTTTCGTAGGTTCGTAATGCTCTAGGTACTCTTCAGGGCCTTTCATTTAATACCCATATTGCTGGGTTTGAAAAGGAACTTTTATCCACCTTTTTTGAGCGGCGGCCATGTTGAATTTACGTCAATGTTGTTATGTTCATAGTGCTCTACTGATCAAGGCCTTTCATTTGATACCCATATTGCTGGGTTTGGAAACGAACTTTTACCCGTTTTTTTTTGAGCGGCGGCCATATTGAATTTTCTGCGATTTTCCTAGGTTCATAGTGCTCTACTCTTTAAAGCCTTTCATGTAATGCCCGTATTAGTAGGTTTGGAAACGAACTTTAATCCACCTTTTTTGAGCGGTGGCCATGTCGAATTTACGTCAATACTGCTAGGTTTATAGTACTCTACTCATCAAGGCCTTTCATTTGATAGGTACCCATATTGCTGGGTTTGGAAATGAACTTTTATTCGCCTTTTTAGAGCGGCGGCTATGTTGAATTTTCATCAATGTTGCTGGATTCCTAGTGATCTACTCACCAAAGCCTTCATTTGATACCAATATTGCTGGGTTTCGAAACTAACTTTTATCCGCCTTTTTTGAGCGATGGCCATGTTGAATTAAGGACAATTTTCCTAGATTCACAGTGCTCTACTCTTGAAGGCCTTTCTTTTGATACCTATATTGCTAGGTTTAGAAACGAACTTTTATCCACCTTTTTTGAGCGGCGGCCATGTTGAACTATGTCAGTGTTGCTACGTTCATAGTGCTCTACTCATCAAGGCCTTTCATTTGATACCCATATTGCTGGGTTTCGAAACGAACTTTTATCCATTTTTTTAAGCAGCGGCTATGTTGAATTTATGGCAATTTTCCTAAGTTCAGAATGCTCTACTCTTTGAGGCCTTTCATTTGATACCCATATTGCTAGGTTTGGAAACGAACTTCTATCCACCTTTTTTGAACGGTGACCATGTTGTATTTATGTCAATGTTGCAAGGTTTATAGTGCTCTACTCATCAAAGGCTTCATTTGATACCCATATTGCTGGGTTTCGAAACGAACTTTTATCCGCCTCTTTTGAGCGGCGGCCATGTTGTATTAAGGGCAATTTTCCTAGATTCATAGTGCTTTACTCATCAAGGCTGTTCACGCTCGAGGAAGAGCGAGTGGCGGCACTGCATTCTAGTCTGTGCAGTGACAGCTTTTTTGGCGGCCGGCCGCATGTGATATGTCAGTTGAGTCGAGTCGAAATGTCATGACATGCTTAGAGGTTATAAGTTCAGGCCGGAATAAAATATAATATACAATATTCAAGCAAATAGTGGTTTGCGCGGCGCACCTAATATCGGGGTGCGAAAGCCCGCTTTGTGTTGTGCGAAATCGCGTGTGTGAGTCGTGGTGGCCTATTAGGCATTTGTAGTGCTCCGGTCTCCACCGGTGGATCCACTGCAGATCTTCAGGAGCCGCGACTTCCTTCGAGCTAGCTCAGGAAGTCCACCGGCTACGGAGGAGACGGAAGGAGACAATTGGAGCCAAGGTAAGTAATACCAGCTTTCTATGAGTTGGTAGTCAAATAAAATTCAGCAATACAAGTCGGTGAAACGCCGACGTGGTGGAGTCTACTTGGGGCACCACCATCTCTTGGTAGCAGAGCGTGGTTTTTAGATTTGAGTGGTTCTTAGATTTGAGTATTTGATTAGTATTGTACAATTGATATTGTAATCTTGTTGGTTGTCCAAACGGGCAATACATATTAATTGGTTTTGATTGCTGATTTTAAACCGACTACCAGCTCATTTGTGGACCGATCTCCTTAACTAATTGTCATTGTATATGAAAAATTGGGGTTAAATGCCTTTGTTGTTCTAGTTAAGTTCTAGCATTTACCTATATTTGATTTTGGTTTGTTTTTTCATATCTTTGTTTTGCCCTTGAATATTTTGTTTGTTAAGTTGTAAACTTATACTTGAATTTAATTTGTTTAACAGATTTTGCTGCTAAATGACTTTGCTGTTGTTGTGATGCACTATATTGCTGTGTTAAGTTTTAGCATTTACATTTGATTTTGTTTTGTTTGTCTTTGAATATTATGTTTGTTAAGTTATTGACTTAATACTTGATTTTAATTTGTTTGAAAAATCCTGTTGTTAAATGCCTTTGTTGTTCTAGTTAAGTTCTAGCATTTACACTTGATTTTGGTTTGTTTATATATTTTGTTCTGCCTTTGAAGTTCCTCCCGATCTGTTTTATTGTCTGCGGTTGTCGGTCTGTTTGTCCGTGTATTATTATAGTGTTTATTAATTTTGGTGCAAAATGGTCCCGCCAGTCAGCCCGCTTAGTGGTGCCCGCGCGGGTGCACAAAGGATTTTGAGATGGTTTGCTAGTGCCGTCGCTTTGGTAGACCGACCAGACCGAGAACAGGCCTTGTTAATTCGGCATGAGGGAGTACCTGCTCGCTTGAAGGAATTGGAGCAGCTTTTTGTTGTTCATCAACAATATTTGCTCGACCACCCAGCCGAGGGTGCCGCTGAGTTGCGGGCGGTCGACCAATTTAATGCCGATTATGATCAGTGTTTTGAACAGGCGGATGTGATCATAAACAAGGCTCAGGCTATCCTATTCGCCCGGAGGGGTGAGTCGTGCACGCCCGGGGAGGTCAAGCCTACCCCGGCCGGCTTGCTGGGCAGACTGCCCACTTTGGACATCCCAACCTTTGATGGGAACTTGGCTGCTTGGATGGGGTTCATTAACCTCTTTGATAGCCTGGTCCACTCGAGGGAGGACCTGTTCCCTAGCCAGAAATTGGCCTATTTGCTCTCTGCCTTACGTGGAGAGGCTGGTGTACTTGTCCAGCATCTACCTGTCAACGATGACAGTTATGAGATTGCAAGGGCGTTGTTGACCGCCCGGTATCAGAATGTTCGCTTGCTAGCGGACACACATGTGGCTGCCATTTTAGGGCTGCCACGAGTATCGCGGGTCTCCTCATTGAGGAAGGAGATTTTGAACCCGCTGCTGAGCGCTATTAACGCGCTCAAACGACTTGATCTACCGGTGGACCAGTGGTCCTTTATTTTGCTCCACCTCATCCTCGATAAGCTTCCCATGGAGATGAAGGGACGCTTCGAACAAAGGTACGGGGGCAATAGTGCCTCGTACCTCCCCCCCTTCTCGGATTTCCTCAGATTTTTGGAGGATGAGTGTCGGATGACCGACCACTTGGATCTGGTTCCTATACCGGGACCGAGTACAGGCCGCTTTGAGGCGACCCGGGCAGCGCCACGGAGAGAGCGCCGCCCGTACAAGCAATATACTGCAGTGCGGCAGAACTCTCCCCCCGGGGAGAGGCCGATGCCTTGCAAGTGTTGCAAGCGGGATGGCCATCGTTTGCCGGCCTGTCCCAAATTTGTTGGCCTACGCACCGAGGGGCGTAGAAATATGGCCAAACAGCGGAATTGGTGCTACCGCTGCCTGGGGGCCCATATGGCATCGGCTTGCCCCCACCCACGAGATTGCCACTGTTGTGGAGGGGCCCATCACCCCCTTTTGTGCTTCAACAATAGAGACACTCGTGGGGTGGTGAGAGAGAGGGACTCGCACACGGGCGGGGGCCCTCGTAGGTCACCCACATCTCCGAGGAGATCGGAGGGGCGTGCCACCCCTCCGCGGAGATTGGACAGGCGCCCCCCCTCCAGTGAGAGGATTGGGCGCCCCACCCCCCCTACGGGCGGGGGGGATCGACGCGCCGCTTATGAGGCGCCACCGCGGGATTGGGCCGCGGTTATTACGGAGCCACGCCGGGAGCCGATACGTTTCTCGCCCCCTCTGATGGAGAGACCCCGTTTGTCACGGGCTCCCCCAACTTTCGCCCATCATGGGCACCGTCCGGCCCCCCGATGCCGCTTTGATCGGGGCCAGTACGTGCCGGATTGGGACCCGCTCGAGCGCCTTGAGCGCCCTATTCCTCCGCCGCGCACGCATTTTTCTTCGGACCCCCCTTCCCCCCCGTTGCGGGGAATGCGGGAGGATTTTCATTAAACCAACTGTCGGCTGCAACCCCCCCACAGGAGCAGGTGCTGTTACCAACAGCCTCCGTACAGGTGTGGGGCCCGAGGGTCACCTTTGTTTTAGTTCGCGCCCTTTTGGATACGGGAGCTCAGGGTTGCATTGCCTCCAGCTGGCTGGTCCGGCAGTTGAGTTTGAACACATCTCCATACCTTGAATCGGTACGAGGAATCGGAGACCTGCGGATCCCGGATCCGATCGGTCAGGTTTTGTTCTCCTTTTCCCCCCACTTCTCTTCAGCGCCCAAAATTGGCGCTACCGCGATTGTTTATGAGAAGGTTGTTGGTCAGCTTCCGCAACAGCACGTTTCGCGCGCTGTCGTTGATGCGACATCAGGATTGACCTTGGCTGACCCTTCCTTCCACCGAACCGGTCCGATTCACTTATTGCTCGGTGCCGATGTTCTAGGCCGCGTGTATTGTGGGAAGAGGAGAGAGTTACAGAAGGGTGGGCTGGTAGCCTTATCTACATCGCTTGGGTTTGTAGTGATGGGACCAGTTAGGCATAACCCACCATCTCCATCGGTGGACAGTTACATAACTGTTAGCTCCACCTTATCGGATGTCCTTCAACGGTTTTGGGAGGTGGAAGAGCCACCTACCGTGAAGCGAGTGAACCCCTTAGACGAGGAGTGTGAGTTGTTCTACCAGAACAATACAGGTCGCCTTCACTCGGGACGGCTGATCACTCGTTTGCCCTTTTTGTCAGTTCGCCCCTCACTTGGCAGCTCCCGGCCGTTGGCTGAGAAGCGACTGCTGTCCATGGAGCGTCGTATGAGTAGGAACTCCGACCTCAAACAGAAGTATGTCGACTTCATGCGAGAATATGAGCAACTGGGGCACATGTCGGTCTCGCGACTGGACTGGCGAAACGAGGAACATAATTTTCTTCCTCACCACGCGGTTTTGAAACCTTCCACCGGGAAGATACGCGTTGTTTTTGATGGGTCAGCTCCTACGTCTACCGGAGTGTCGCTGAATCAATGTCTGCATGCTGGACCGAAGTTGCACCACGAGGTGGGTGATGTATTGACCAACTTCCGTCGCCATGCCGTCGTCTTTGTGACCGATATCCGGATGATGTTTCGGCAGACTGTGATTCACCCGGACGATAGGCGATATCAGCTCATATTATGGAGGGAGGATCCCAGGGATCCCATGCTGGTCTACGAGCTGAACACCAATACATACGGTTTGCGTTCGAGCCCCTTTGTGGCAATTCGCTCACTTGTGGAACTCGCTGAACGTGAACGATTACGATACCCTCGCGCATCCTTGGTTCTCAAGGAGGATGCATTTGTTGATGATATTTGTACAGGCTCCTCTAGTGTCGAGGAAGCCTTGATTTTGCGAGATGAACTAATTGCTCTTCTCGGGGCTGGTGGTTATGAACTGAGGAAGTGGATGTCCAACTCACCTCAGCTTTTGTGTGACTTGCCAGACGACCACCAGCAGGAGCCTCATATTTTTGAGAATGCCAACACTCCAGATTTACTGTCTGTTTTGGGAGTGCAATACAGACCTGTCCAGGACACGTTCACCTATCGATTGGAGCTGCCAAGCCCCAAGGTCTGGACGAAACGGTTGGTTTTGTCTACAGTAGCTCGTACCTTCGACCCAAATGGCTGGATTAGTCCCGTAGTGTTTTGGATGAAGTGCTTCCTACAGGAACTTTGGTCAGCCGAAGTGTCGTGGGATGAGCCCCTCTCGGGCCGTTTGCTGCGAGATTGGGAGTCCTTCATGTTGTCTCTCCCCGACATTAACCGTGTTAGTATCCCTAGACATATACTGCCTAAGGGACGGTTTACGGCCAGCCTTCATGGCTTTTGTGACGCGTCTGAGAGTGGATACGCAGCCGTCGTATATATCCGGACGGTTGATGATAGAGGAGCTGTTAAGCTCCACTTGCTAATTGCTAAGAGTAAGGTTGCTCCACTTCGGACTCGATTAACGATTCCGAAGTTAGAATTGTCTGGAGCTACTCTTCTGGTTCGGTTGATGAACCACGTTGTTGACACCCTGGGACGTAGTGTGGACTTTGAGTCGCTCTTTGCTTGGTCCGACAGTCAGGTTGTCCTGTGTTGGATTAAGAACTCCGTCCACTCCCTGGAAGTATTTGTGGCCAATCGGGTATCCCAAATACAGGCCTCGAAGGCCACGTTGATTTGGCGCCACGTGCCAGGTGAAATAAACCCTGCTGACTGTGCATCACGTGGCAGCGAAGCCCCTCAGCTTATTGACCACACTCTGTGGTGGGGTCCCGACTGGTTGTTACAACCGTCTTGGCCTTCCACACCAGCTGTGGTGAAGGTACCAAATCCGGGCTTGCGTGTTCACGCTGTCGAGACTATGGCGGCTCCAGAGCGGGAATTTTTATTAGACCGCTACAGTTCTCTGGACAAGTTGCTCGGCGTGACCGCTTGGATAAGAAGATTTATACGAAATTGTCGCCGGCCTCAGGACAAAGATTTGTGTCCGGTCCTCTCACCGCAGGAGCGCCAAGATGCTCTTCTGCATTGGGTGCGTATGACCCAGTCTAGAGCGTTTGAACCGGAACTTAAGATTTTCCGTACCGGGACGTCCAAACTGAAGGGACCCTTGGTGCGTTTGACTCCCTTTCTGGATGATAAAGGATTGTTGCGTGTAGGAGGCCGATTGAGGCACGCTAACTTGCCTTATAGATCACGTCGTCCCCTGTTGCTCCCCAAGGACGGACCATTGGTGCGATTGTTGATCATTGATCGCCATGTGAAGAATGCTCATGCCGGATGTAATGCATTGACCGCGCTCCTCCAACGGGAGTTTTGGATTTTGTCAGCGCGAAGAATAATCCGATCTGTTATCTTTCGATGTCTGCCCTGCTATCGTTTACGCCCCGAGACGATGCAGCCCCAAATGGGTGATTTGCCTGCTGATCGTGTGAATGAATCGATGACCTTCTTAGGAGTTGGAACTGATTTTGCGGGACCATTCACTATAAAAACGTCGCGACTCCGTAATGCTAAGACTGAAAAGGCTTACTTGTGTGGGTTTGTTTGTTTGGCCACTAAAGCCGTTCATTTGGAGGTGGTGAGTGCGCTCACCATGGACGCTTTCTTAGCAGCGTTAGGCAGATTTGTCTCCCGCCGGGGACTGCCTTCTCTAATTCGGTCCGATTGTGGGACGAACTTCAAGGGCACTGATAGACATATAAGAGAAGTTTGTGAATTTTTAGATAAAAATAATATTGAGATCGGATCCACACTCTCCCGTAGGGGGGTAACATGGCGATACTCCCCGCCGTCTTGCCCTCACTGGGGAGGGATTTTTGAATCTGTTGTAAAGGCCGCCAAGACTCACCTTCGCCGCGTTATTGGGGAGACTATTCTCACGTTTGAGGAACTCGCGACGGTGTTTCATAAGATTGAGGCGGTTCTCAACTCGCGTCCGTTATGTCCGTTGTCTACCGACGCGAACGATTTGCAGGCCCTCACGCCGGGCCATTTCTTGATAGGCAGACCACTTAACGCCCTGCCCGAGTATCCTTATAGAGATGTCAATCCAGGACGCCTTTCGCGGTTTGAGTTGCTCCAGCAGCTTACCCAGAGCTTCTGGCGCCGCTGGCACCTTGAATATTTACACATTTTGCAACAGCGCGTTAAGTGGTCAGATAAGACAAACCCACCGAGGGTTGGAGACCTCGTGTTAGTGAAGGACCCAAACCTGCCACCCTTACGTTGGCGTCGCGGACGCATTGTCCAACTTACTCTAGGGTCTGATGGTGTGCCCAGGTTTGCCGAGGTCCTAGTTGGGGATTCTGTTTTGAAGCGCGCGGTCGCTACTCTTTCTCGCCTCCCCTTAGACTGATTTGGCGGACAGTCCGGGACTGTCCGGAGCGGGGGGATGTTCACGCTCGAGGAAGAGCGAGTGGCGGCACTGCATTCTAGTCTGTGCAGTGACAGCTTTTTTGGCGGCCGGCCGCATGTGATATGTCAGTTGAGTCGAGTCGAAATGTCATGACATGCTTAGAGGTTATAAGTTCAGGCCGGAATAAAATATAATATACAATATTCAAGCAAATAGTGGTTTGCGCGGCGCACCTAATATCGGGGTGCGAAAGCCCGCTTTGTGTTGTGCGAAATCGCGTGTGTGAGTCGTGGTGGCCTATTAGGCATTTGTAGTGCTCCGGTCTCCACCGGTGGATCCACTGCAGATCTTCAGGAGCCGCGACTTCCTTCGAGCTAGCTCAGGAAGTCCACCGGCTACGGAGGAGACGGAAGGAGACAATTGGAGCCAAGGTAAGTAATACCAGCTTTCTATGAGTTGGTAGTCAAATAAAATTCAGCAATACAAGTCGGTGAAACGCCGACGTGGTGGAGTCTACTTGGGGCACCACCTTTCATTTGATATCCATATTGCTGGGTTTGGAAACTTTTATCGGCAGTCATGTCGAATTAGGTCAACGTGGCTAGGTTCAATACGTGTATTACGTGTTCTACTCTTTAGGTCCTTTAGATATCCATGTTCCAAAAATTTTAGACATTAGGATCAAGTCCCGTACTCCTGCTACGCGTAACCTAGAATCATTGCAGTCAGATATTTTTTTTAATTATCAATATTCATCAATTACTTTTAATAGTTTTAAATGGATGAAAGAGTTTGATTCCTTAGTCATAATGATATAACAGTTGACAAAACGTGGAAACCCGTTCTTTGTTGTTTTAATTCATGCATCATAGACAATTCTGAAAAAAACTTCGACCGCGTTCAAGTTATATACCTATCGAATCTAAAATAACATTGAAAAAAAATGACGGGTTGCACTCCGGGAGTGCCGGCAGAAGTGAAAACTTAAGTATTAACGTTGTGCGTTTTGGATATTTTGGAATGGTTATGGAATAATTTTGCACGAATTGCTTTAATTATTAGAATAAAAGTACTATCTTTTATGTGGTAGAATACAATATTTATTTATTGCGCTATCCTACACAAACATGACAATTTATATTACATTAAAAAGTTTATCCCTCAGAAAAATCAACTTCCTGTTGTAACGTTGTGCGTACATAATTATATAACTTGTAATAATGAATCAAAATATTTACAATTAAATTAAAAATATGATCAAAACAGACATTAATATACTACTTAAAAACGTAATTTTATAAGAAAAAAATAATATTTCATTTATACTAACTTACCTAATTAATATTTACAACAAAATCAAATAAAAGCACAATTTAGATTTTTCCTAACAAAGTAAATAAATTGATTAAAACTGTCTCAAGTGACGTGTGACTTCCAGTACTTTTGCCAGCCGCTATTGTTCTCGGCCGGCTTACGTGGACTCCTCACCGCACCTCGACAGTTCCTGCGGCCATTTCAATTTTAATTGACTACTCTCCATCCGTCTTACGAATTTTCGATCAGGGTCACGTGTCCTGACGGTCACGTGTCCTGACGCGAGTTTAACATTTTTTACCCATTACAAAAAAAGTGTACAACGCCGCTAAAGAAGTTCTCACTTCAATAAAATCTGTATTCATGTAGGTTATTTATGTAAATGTAAATAAAGCTTGATGAAAATATGGCAATTGTAGTAATAACAACTTGATTCGATTTGATTTTTTTCATGGATGACCCTATTATTTTTATGGAAGATTTCTCTTATTTCTTACAATTGCTGTGATAAAGCAACTCGACTGGTATTAAGTATTTTAAAGTGTTTATTTATTGTGCCTGATCCCGAACTAGGAGTCGTTTCTCCGGACAGCTACTCGTTATCGGTTCGTGCCTACAATTGGAGACCGCCTTTGTCTGGTTTGGACCCACAGAAGACCACGACGCCCTTTCGGCGGCCCTACCGCCTAACTCATAGCGATTAACGATGACGATAGCGAGTATGTCGGTATTGTTTTAATTTCACGAGTTTGCTATGACAGGCGACGGCCCTACCGCATTATTCACTCGTTACAGTATTAGCTCTAACCTTTTGATTTCGTACCGCCTATCATAGCAAAAAGTGCTAACAGACGATCCTATTTGGTTGGATCCAACGTGATCCAACCAAATAAGGAGCCGACGCGCCTACAGACGGTCCGACGCGGTTGGCAATCCAATTGGAGGGATGCCCTAAAAAGTATTATGTACCTATATCGATATCGATACAAAATACTATTTTGGCCAATACAAAAACACAATTTGTCTTTGCGAAACTCAAATAAATTAAAACCTTTTGTTTATCTATACTAATATTATAAAGAGGAAAGATTTGATTGTTTGTTTGTTTGTATTGAATAGGCTTCCAAACTACTGAACCGATTTTGATGAAAGTTGGTATAGGGATAGTTCGAGACCAGGGGAAGGACATAGGGTAATTTTTCTACGGGAAAAAATCCCACGGAAAAAAATAACACGGGTGAAGTCGCGAGCGGAAAGCTAGTATTTTATAAAGTTTATAAAATTACTTTATAAAGAATAAATAAATAGGCACAGATAGATTTCATGGTTGTCTTTAAGTTTTTGAGATAATGTTTGTTAGAGATATTTCTTTCCTGTGATCCGACTCTATCGATCGGTATCATAAAAATACAGGATATTCATTTTCTTCATTTGGCGGGTTCGATTCCCGATCCAGACAGGTGATTATTTAGCAGTGTTTGAATGCGGTTGGATTTGTTTTTGAATTTAAAATTATGAATTCTTTCCGCAAAGTTATATCTACGGTATATTACAAGCGACATAAGAACGATCCAAATGTGAAATACGAGTAGTAGGTATAGCTTGACAAAGAGCTTACTGTACAATGCGTAACTAAACATGTGAAAATATATAAATAAGGAAACACGGTTGCCCTGTTAAAACACAAACAAAAAGTAAAACAAAATTTTTGCAATACATTTTTTTCTCCACTTTGTGATTTGGCAGGACAGCAGTCGAGTTTTTTTAGTTTACTAAATTATTAATTTATTACTTTAAGCACCAACAAGCTAATAATAATTATGTCGGGCCGACAGCCGTACACACGTTCCAATTTGGTCGAGATCGGGCGGTTGGCTCCAACCAAATCGGATCGTCTGTTACGGCTAAAACTCGTGAAATTAAAATCGCCATCATTAATCGCTATGAGCTAGGCGGTAGGGCCGCCGGTCTGCCCCGGAACACATCTGGCCTCTGCATTGCGCTTCAACCTGTGCCTTCTCTAGGCAGAGCGAAGCCAAGTATCTCCCTTTATCCCTGCGAAATCTACTGAGCGATGCCGTCGTAGCCGGTAGCCGTAGGACCGCTCCCCGCCTAGGGTTGCCAACTGTCTCGGTCAGAAATCCGGGAGGTGAAATAAAATATCAATGTATATCAAATGTTTTTATTTAAAGTTATAATTTTTTATACTGCGTGCAGCTTGTAAAACTTTTTAATTAGACATAATGAAATCGTAAAATTCTTTACAGCTGTATTTGAAGTTTTTGCGCACTTGTATATTTCAGATTTCTCGACCCCTCTTCCTCGCTCTTCCTTCCCCGCCGCTCTATTCTGGCACGATGTAGGTATTTTGGCTAAGCCGTGCGGGGCGGACTGATGCGAAGAAAATATCCGGGAGGTTTTAGTTGCGTTCCTGGAGCCGGAAGATTTTTAAAACTAGCTGCCTTTTTACGGGAGAATCCCAGAATTCCGGGAGAGTTGGCAACCCCCCGCCCCGGGAGCAGATTTTTTATTATTATTCTGAGCTCCTATGAGCTAGCTATATAAGCTAACCTCAAAGTTGTTTTATTTTTCAATAAAACAGCTCAATAAACGTGGCCAGCGTCAACGTATTCACAATTGAAATTTGTTTCTCACCTATAAAAAATATGTATAATATACATAATAGTTTACGACCTATTCTCAGACCTACCGGATATACACAAAAAAAATCATAACCATCGGTTAAGCTGTTTCTGAGGAGTTTAATTATAAACACTGTGACACGAGAATTTTATATATGAAGATTGTTAAATTCAAGTTTTTTACTTTTTCGTACAATTTTTCAAACATTTTATTTTTTACTTATGGCTGAAAATAACGATCACATCGAAAATAGTATTTGTTCAACAAGTGAGCAAAGTCATTTTTTGCTGCGAGTGTCGACTTTTCAATCACTCACTGTGCTCAGTAGTCTAGAATTGAATCACTCGTTACGCTCGTGATTCTAATATATACTACCGAGCACAGTGAGTGATTTAAAGGCACGAGACATAAAAAAAATTTGCTCCCGTGTGAAATATACAACTTTTCACCTCTACCAGCGAGAAAAGTGTTAATAAGGTCATCTTTAGGTAAGAAAATCAATTAATACAATATTAAACAATATGTTTATTATGTAATTGTTAGATGATTTATTAATTTTACTTCTTCATAATATATAGCAGCCCTCGTCGTCGCGGCGATTCTCATCTTAAAAATATAAATAGGTACTTTTAATCAAGTTATAAAAAGAGCTAAAATAATATTATTTTTATACTTTTTAGAGTGATTTTTTGGGTCGGGGGTTTTTTAAAAATTTTAATTTTATTTTTTTACACGAATTCCTTGTATAATACGATTTTGGGTTCGATTTTATTGTGATTCGTTGTTTAGGTATAGTTTGATTAAGAATTGTTATTAGTTAATTATTATATTCGTAAAACAAATAGCCATCTGTTGTAACATTGTTAAATTATTTGCACGTATTTACACATTTTCCCAATCACTGATACAATATAGAAACTCATCAAAATGTTACTACTTAAATTTTCCTATTGGCAATGTACTACTTAAATTGCCAATAGGAATAAATATACACTGACCTTCAAAAGTAAGTATCACGCTTTTAAAATTGCAATAACTGTTAAAGTAGGCAAAATATATCTTCAAAATAAAAAGTATTAAAAAGACTAATGTATAAAAAACTATAACTTCCGAGAAACCTGACGAAATGAGCTGAAAATGTTTTTTTTTGTTTGAATCCTTTATCTTTTGTAGTTTAGGGAAAAATTTAATTTTAAAAGTGTAGTACTTACTTTCGAAGGTCAGTGTATTTCACGCTTGGGGACGTTACTTGTCCCAAAACATTTAACATCTTGAACAGAATTCTTAGATAACATATCTATGTACCTTCATAGAATATCATTGAGATCCAGACATATGAATAGGGTAGAGATCTAATTCATGCATATGTTCCGAACTTTCCCAGGGTATTAGGGACATTGATAACGAGGAAGGTACGAGTATTAAGGGCATTACGAGGCCAGTGGGACGGCGGACAACAACCATTTCCTTTCCAATATTGCTCGTGAGTATCCTGCCTGCTGGCGCAAGCGCCCCGTGGCGCCATCGGATTTATCTTATTTAGGAATTAGGATATAATTTGCTCGGTTAAACGAAATGGACATCTTACCAGTGCTTGGAAGATAGACACTTCAGAGTCTATATATAAGATTAAAGTAATTTATTCGTAATTATAGCTTTATCTTTTTAATAACATAAGTGTTTCGTCTGCTTTGTGTTACTTTTTTACCAACAATATCTTTGCTCTCGCACCTTTGCTCGCGTTAATTTAATTTGTATGTAGGGATTGTATATAAAAATGGACATGTTTGTATCAAAATTTCACTCTGCAGCAAAACAAAACATCGCAGGCGAAAAGTGTTTGTATAGAGTAAGTAGCTGAAATTTGCCCTATTTTGGTTGCGGGATACGCGGTGTTGAAAGTAATGATGGAGGAAAAAATCATGGGCCCTGAAGGGAAACTACTTTAAATCCGTAAGATGGATTATTTTACTTAAGGGAAACATAACTTTATTTTTAAAAAGAAATAAAACTGCATTCAAAGATTTTCGAAATTTCACTTGCCTCACTCGGGAATCAAACCCGCTTATAATTCAAAACTTTTTTATTCTACGTATTGACGAAGACGCTTGGACCGATATGGGAAATTACTTTTTTGTTTGAAACGTCTGACTTTTCGAATGGTAATAATTTGAACTAATTGAACATTAAAAAATAATTTGAACCGGTTTAGTAGGTAGTTTTTTTTAGAATCGTGAAAATACGCCGTCGCAATGTGCTAACTTTTCCAAACATAGGTATGCGTCTTCGAAAATTGTTAACCATTTTCGTTTAATATTTTTGTCTTAAACAAAGTCTCGAGATAGTGACCAGAAAATTTTACACTGATCAAATGAAGTATGTGCAATTATAAGCGGGTTCGATTCCCGGGTGAGGCAAGTGAAATTTGGAAAATATATGAATGCACATTTATTTTTTTGAAAATAATTGAATGTTTCCTTTAAGTAAAATAATCTGTCTTATGGATTTAAAGTAAGTTCCCTTCAGGGTCCATTGAATTTTTGTATTGAAAAGTGAGTTGGTTATTAGGCATTTCATTTAATGAGACCTGGGATCGGGGATGCTTTGGGAAATCCATCGTTTCTTGATTTAGAAGTCACAGTGTAACCACTCCATCATTTGAAATATTTTTTTTTTCGAATAATTACATTAGTATACTTAATTATGCCAAAGAGAACAGGAAAAACAAAACGGCTAAAATTGAGTAAAACTGAGAGCAGATAGCTTCAAAAACGATAAAACACGTGTTTAATAATTTCTTAATAGTTTAAACACAAACGTCCATACTTTTACTTTATTTATTTATTTATAATAAACACAGTTTCCACAGCGTAAATTTGTTCAAATATTATTAAAAAAGAAATTATTCCTGTACACAAGCCGATTACGGAAACTTACTTTGTTCACTAGAAATACATACAGGCATGAGAGTAGGTATATAACAATTTAAAAAGGTATAGATTTGAAAACAGAAAAAAAAACAAATAAAAACAAATTAATGTGCCATTTTCGCGTGTGTGTGCATGTATGTGTATGTGTGTGTGTGTGTCTGTGTAAGAATGTGTTAGTTGTTTGAGTGTTAGAGAACAACTCAGCTACGTATACACAGGAGTTTAAAACCCACTATAGATAAGGAAATTAGCGTTGGCTTACATGGCAACTTATAATGGAAAATTATTATTGTAATAAAAATACTTACAATTTTAAAATTTCCATTATGATTAAAATTAAAGTTATGTCCATTAAATAAATAGAATAGAATAGGATGTGGTCAATATTGAATTATAATTATTATTTATGTTCTAATTATTATTTGTGTATTAATTAAATTAATTATTATTATTATGTAATGATGTCAAGATTTAACAATTCTATAGATAGCAAATTTAAATACATTTTTTGAGGAGGAAAATAGTTCAATGTCTGAAAAATATTTGTTAAAAGTTTTTGGCAATCTTACAGTCATGTCATTGGCCTCATAATTTGTGCGCACTACAGGTACGTGAAAAATAATGAAGTGCCATAAGAACCTCGGGGTCGAGAGTTTATTTTACCCCCACATGGGTACAAGGTCCAAAAACCCATAGGTGTTAGCGTTGTAAGAATAAAACCTTCCATAGCTTAAGTATTTTATTAACCATCATCATCAACAGCTCATATACGTCCCCACTGAGGGGCTCGAGCCTACCCTAAACTAGGGCGATAAGGCCTTAGTCAACCACGCTGGTCAAGTGCGGGTTGGTCGACTTCACACACAACCTGTGAAGAAATTTTTTCTTTACAGGTGTATGCAGGTTTCCTCACGATGTTTTCCTTCGCCGTAAAAGCGTCGAATAAACGTACATATGAATTCAAAATTTGAAAGTACATTGGTACGTGGCGACGTTCGAACTACTACCTCCCGATTGGAAGGCGACAGCCTTACGCACTACGCCATCGACGCTTTTTACTAAACATACAAATCATTAACCACTTTTTCACCCCTGAATGGGGAGAATTTTCAAAAGCACTATAGCATGTGACATGTGTCTATTATAATTATTAGTTGAAACACAAAGTTTCATCCTTCCCTTTTACAAGTTTTCACATTTTGAATTTAGAGCCCTCGCAGACTATAATATCGACTGATAGTTTAGCTGGCTCCTGAAATGTCGTGTCGCCATAGATTTAATTCACATAACATCCGTTCACTTTGAGATTGCCGCTACCTCCTGTTCACCCACACTGTATCCCCTAGCACGCCTATTTAGTATGGCGAGTTTTGGTTTGTGACCTCATTTGAAAGCGGCAAACGTGGTTAGTAGCATGTATGGGAAATAATAATAACTCCCCTAATGGGAAGTGACGAATGATGAGCCAAAAATGAAAGTAAGCTTCCTGGATTCCTCGACAACTGTGGAACTACATATTATATCTCTGAAAATTATCGGAACACAATCTGTCCCATTAAGCATCGAACCATGGGGAGCCAGCTCAGAACTGCGTGGGTTTGACTTGAGACTATCGGTATATCAACCACCATGCCACGGAGGTGATTATTGCGCATTATTAATAGAAAATTAGAAATCGTTCATGAGTTTTGCAAAGTCCTGCTGAGGGGTGATTTTCTAAGTTATCGACAATCGGTCATTGCATAGATTGAACATTTTGCTTGATTGAAACCGATCTATCTTTAAACATTTTAACGTTTCCGTCCGAGCAGTCTTGGCATATGTCTCAAACGAATCGAGTATACTTATAGGTGATGAACATAATTCCATTGTTCTTCATCAAGTCTTTCAATTCGATTACGATTACCGATCACCTGACGTGTTATAAAATCACCATTCTGGTTCTTACAATTATTAGACAAGTGTTTTTTCTTTCTTCTATAATCAACAACATGCGACGACACTTAGATATTAAATGTCGCACTACGTTATAATACAATTTCTACTGTGGTGTGTTATATCCAGCCCCCACCCCTTAACTTTAATTCGATAGTTGTTTACTATTACAACAAAGCAAAATACATAGTTTAAATATAAGGTCTAGTCATCGTGTCTAATAGCATACATTTGTAGCCCAAGAGCTCAATCAAACTATCAGGCGATTAAAAGGCTGGGGCCTAGACAAAGTAACAATCCAAAAACCATAACGAAGCTCGAAAAACACAAAATGTATGGGAAAGATTGCACACCACGAATCACTTTCATACATTGCCGCTCAATACGGAACATATAACGTAAACTAATCGAACGCAAATGATACTTTGTCTAGATCCCCAGTAGTTTGCAAATATTTTTGATAGGATTTCATAGCTCCATACTAATACAACTTTTCGCAATAAAAATCCCGAGAAACTCAGTCTACCATTGTTTCCTCATTAAAACAACTCATGAATTTTAAACAATATCGCTTAATTAATTTCAATGCCAACTTCTCCCTGATTTGCATCAGGGCTTTGTTATTTCGCAACTTTTTAACAGGATGCTTACTAATTAATATTCGTTTCAGATAAAAGTTATTTGACAGAAATAATGTTTAGATTTTCACGCTGGTTGAGCTGAACTTTTCTATATAATTTTATTATTGTTTATGTTATGTTAATGTTGCCATAAGCTATGGAGTATTTGGCATAGTATGGGTTGGTGGGGAACGTCAGAGCCTCCTCCATCGATGACTCCGTGCACCACTTGCGGTACATTCCCAGTGCTGGGAAGCCCGACTTCGCATAGCACATGGCACATTTTGAGGGAACAACAAGCGCCGATAAAGTCGTGGAAATTTTAAAAAGCTACACATACCTCATCAATGCGTACTCTATCTCCGAGGACGTAGGAATTTGTTTGATGAGAGGGTTTTTGTTCTCCTGCCTTTGAATAGTGTCCGATAAAACCTTGCGTCTCAGGGCGACTCACGTCGAGCTATACAAACGGTTCAAAGTTGATAAAAAAACCTGTCATTTTGTGGTAGATGTACTGTTGACTGTACATATTTCTAGGGTTAGTTCTGTCAGATATTTTTGGGAACTCGTAAGATATTTGCACTTCTCTAACACCATTTCTTACATGGCTGATAAGGCATTTTATATGGAAGTGTATACATGTAAATTTTTCGATATTTTTTGTTGAACCACGGAATTCGCAGCCACTCATCGACAGTTGGCCGGATGTGAAATTAGGTACAAATTGCAGCTTTATAGCCCAGACTAGAAGGTCGAATTACAGGTAAGGTCAAATTAATAACATTCTAATCCGAACTAAATTAGTGCAATTCGGAAGTCGCGGGAAATCTGATAAAGCATAACGTTTGGCGTTTAAACGTCTCCAGAAAAATAAGCATAAAAGTCTATACAGATTTCTATAGATTCTTACTGGCAATGCGTCTCTACTCCTCAAAGGCTTTTCACAAAAGAAAGACTCGTACCAAATACCCATCTAAGTCTCCGTGTGTAATGGAGTATGGAAGAATTATGATTATAATTTCTATAGAAAAATGTTTCGCTTTTTGGAAGCGTCGTCGGCGGGGATTTATTTGTTGCAAAAGGGCCAGCAAATATCAGAATTCCCTTTTCATGAAAGGAAATGTGCCGTTAAAGTTTGAGGCCCTCAAAACGTGGAGACGTCAAGGGATTAGAATAAAATCTCTTTCTCATTAGGGCAATCAATTCAATGTAAACTTATATTATTGATTAAAGCCTTAGCTTATAGAGGCTTACTACAAAATAGGACTGTTTTAAAGGGTATGAGTGACGGAGGTACGTAACGTAGGAAGCACACAATATTATTAAGAATAAGTGAATGAGAAGCACCTTTCTCAATCTCTACCCCTATGTCACCAACAGTAATTTTAGTTACTACGTTTATAGAATCATCACTAAGTAAAAATAAACTGGCATCTAACCGACAGTGATGTAGTATAAGAGTAAGAAACAAAAATAGATTTATTGTAGAGCCTCGAATATGCAGAATACACAAATATTGGAATATTATTAACACCTATAGTAACAAACACCCCATACGAATGACAATAGAAAATACATATAACTATATAATGTTGTCATTGTGAATTGATCCATTGTCGGGTCTTATTTTAATATCTATAACCTACCTATAGATACTTTGGTACTATTACTACTAGTATTATGTTATCTGTGCTATTACTTATTCTGTGCTATAGAGCAGTAATACTAGCTATCGAAGAACATACCTACTTATTTCTTGAATCTCTAGAGCGAATTCGTGCTGTTTATTTTTAATGATCTCAAAAATTAAAGAAATACGAATACAATACTTGTAAGCACTTTCAATGTAATCTTTTAAAAACCGGCCAAGTGCGTGTCGGGCCACGCGCAATGTAGGGTTCCGTACTATTATTATTATTACGGAGATTTTGGTTTTATTTTCCATAATTTCACATGCTTGGTTAATTTATATTTACCCTTTTTTCCAAGTAGTAACATTTTTAGGGGATTATATTTAATGTATCTAATGAGAGTTTATTTATTCCAAATATTAACAACTTTATCTAGCTTATTTTGAATGGATTTTTTACGAAATTTCTCTTCATCAAGCACCTACATTTTATAAGTTGGTAGGCTATAACTTTTTAAGTTGTAAAACCTAGTTAGCTCTAATAGTTTTCCTTTAATTTCGTTATATTTATGTCGTTGCCAGATCGTTAAATTGACCACTTCACGATGTGGTCGATCATTTCATAAAATGGTTGTATTTCATGTAATGGCCAATACTCGTCTGGCCACACCATGATGTGGTGTTGCCGGATGAATGAATAATCAACGTGTAACAATCTAAATAGCTATTTATGGCTACTTCATGATGAGGTCAAAAATTGGTGATTATATCGTAAAATAATTACATTAGGCGGCGCTAATATCGTTTTGTTTTGGTGATGCATAATGGCGAAGGACAATTGTTTTGATAAAGTTAGAATAACCCGGGTAAAACTAGTGTTACCCAAGCCTTTTGGGTAAAGTCCAAATATTAAATCAAACTTAAATAGTATCTGGCGTTTACCCATACACACCTAGGTCCAACCAACACTGGCTTGAGCGGGGGTGCAGAGGGCGCAGTACTCTTGCTGGCTGGTAACGATATGGTCGGAGCCTCGGAGGGCGGAAGCCCCCGCAAGGGAAAAACTTGTAGGCTAAATCTGAAATCTGTAGTTTAGGTTAGACATTGTGACTACATACGTTGCATCAAACTGCATGTTGCATGCTTACATGCACGCTGCAGCCTTATTTGCGTGTTTATTTGGGATTTTTATTAAATTAATGACATCATGAGCTCTACATTAACGACATTACGGCCAAACATGGATTATAATATTATTAAACGTTGATGTTTAAATGATATGGTCAGTTTTAGTTGGCCAATTTATGAAATACAACCATTTCATGAAATGGTCGGCCACATCATGAAATGGTCAATTTTACGATATGGCCACGACATAAGTATACACGCATTCATAAACATCATTCATTCATTTAGCTGTTTTGACTCTAACAAAAACTACGAGTAGCACTTTTAAACTGAATTCACAAACAAATTACTGAATTGAAAAATGGTGTTTGAAGACACCCATATTATTTTTAAAAGACCTATCCAAAAGCATCTCATACCATGCGATAGACAAGAAAAAAAACCCGGCCAAGTGTGAATCGGACATGCGCACCGAGGGTTCCGTACAAAACTGTAGGTATAAAAGTAAAAATTTACGATTTTCGCAATTTTTCCTTTATCTGTGCTATATGACGTTACTTCGTACCAAATTTCAAGATTCTGAGTTTGCGGGAAGTACCCTGTAGGTTTTAATTCCCTTGCGAGTGGCGAAAATTTGCGGTAATTTGCGGCATAAACGGCTGTATCTTTTGATTACGTTGGCATAGAAGTTTGATTTTTTCACAGCTCCAAGGGACAGTAGACCTAAGTATTTGATATAAATTTCAGTTTGATACCTCCACGTGTTCCTGAGAAAAAGGGTCTTGACAGACAGACAGACGGACGGACGAACAACAAAGTGATCCTATAAGGGTTCCGTTTTTTTCCTTTCGGGGTACGGAACCCTAAAAATAACCCCTACATTTCATATAGGGGAGGTACCCTTTAAAAAATTATTTCGTAATTTTATTTTACTACCTTGACGGAGTGATTAATAAATACCCATGCCAAATTAGAGCTTTCCAGTACTTAAGAGTCCCTTGAACCAAGCCGCGGACAGTGGACAGACAGACGGACATGGCGAAACTATAAGGTTTCCTATTGTTGATTGCGGTACCCTATAAAGTCTTAAGATTATTAACACCAATCATTGTATGCCTATAAATACTTGATATTTTGTAGTTCTCTCTCTCACTCGCAAATAGAATCAACAATATTGTTCTTTGCCTTATTACGATTTCATAACTTTTGAATTTAATACGGTTGAGTGGTGTGGTAATTAGTATAAGGTGTTATTCCATTTTATTTTCATTATAAGTTTGCGTTAGGGGAATCGAGTTTCTAACGGCACTTGTGTTGTTTGCAACAAACTTCTCCATTACAAAATGGAATAAGAAAAAAAGTTCAAAGCCATCATTTGTACCGCATTTCAGTCGCAGCTTTCACGTTGTGTAAGTATATATCATTCCCTAATCTCCCGTTTTATTTCACGCATACTAGGTAGGGTTACACAACGCAAAAGACACGTGTAGGTAAATAGCTCATTAGTGGTTTACTAAAATAATGTTTATTATTTCTCTTCTACTCGGAAATTATAATATGGTACGTTAGAGTTTGGTGGAAAGTATATAAAGAATGAAAGAAAGAAAATATTTATTTGGTCGCACACAACAACAATATACAACATTACAATAATAATAATATACGAAATATATATTCGGAAAAAAATATATTAAAAAGAGGCTGTGCGAGGCAAAAAGGTCCCTGCCTCAGCTATTGCTATTGGCAGCAGCGCCGCAATAGTGCTGATTTTCAGACAGGAGATGCATTTTTGAATCAAGAAATGAATCTTGAATTCGAACATGAATACAAGTCATGTGCGTTATTATTTTCTACTGTTTCCAATTTTAAAGATTTTTGAATCACTCGAATTCAGTGTTGTCATTAAAAACAAATTCTATATAACAAACCGTTACACGCAGAAAAAATAAAATTCGGTACGCAATAACATGGTAATAACTCATTAATTTAAAAATCCAGCGATGAATCGCATATAAATGCCTATAAGGTTGCCTGGAAGAGATTGCTTTATAGCAATAAGGCCGCCTACTTGTACATTTCTTCTTTTTTTACATTTGTTTCTTTTGTTACATGTTTTTTGTGCAATAAAGAGTTAATTATTATTATTATACATTTATTCAAAAAAGCATCTTAAATTTAAGTTTTTTACAATATATAGATATAAAAACACAAATATTCTAAAAAACTTAAATCTAGGGTTCCACTAGCTATTATTATTATTATTATAAATGGGAACGTATATACGTTGCGTATATTCTACTAGTAGAAATCACAAACGAGTGGGTAGGATCACTCGTTGCAGAACTCACGGAAAGAATATTCAAAAATAGTGAATTCGGAATATTTCCATCTTACGATTTTGAATGCGAAATTGAATTCTATTGTTTCATAAATGCGTCTCCAGAGCCTTTGCCGTGGCCATGTATGTGATATGCATATTTAACACATATCACCTCCATGGCAGATTATGATATCATATTATAATACAGCGTACCGTTAATTGGGTTGAAAATAAATGAGATAGTGTTATAATCGATCCAGACAAATTGCTACGAACACATTGTATGGAAATAGATTGCTTAGAATGGTTGAATCAAGGCCAGGTACCGTCCACACCACGTCAAGCTTAACATTGGCACTGCGTAAAGTCACTATTATGAGCGACAGAAGCCGGGCCCGGTAGTCCCTTTCTTCTCCGAATATCGATCGTCCGAAAATCATAATCCCGAAAACGCTTGCTATAATCATCACTTTCCATAATGTTCGGGTATACGAAATTGTATATTACCTAATCGTCTTTAGTTCTAATGCTTTTGTGTCATAATATCGGATGCTATAATAATAAGATATCCTAATTTTACTTGCTATAAAGTCACATGTCCTAAGTGTTATATTGTATAATATTGTTAGTCCGAATGATGCTTTATAATAATTTTGTTAGTCCTACAACATGTTTAAAAGTTGATTTATCTTGGTTATGTTATCAATATCATAAAGCTTAGACTTACTATCAATAATAACAAATTGAATTAAAATGTTGTTTTATGAACCTTAACAACCGTTACGTTTTTAAATTCAGTGACAGAAATATATTGCTGTAAAACTGACACCACGTAGTCTTGTCTGCCCTACCCCTAGAGTGTTATTTAAGCCCGCGTAGGCGCGGAGGGGCGAGGCGGCCCGCGAGCTGAGGAGCAGGTGGTTTAAGCGACCGCCGCCGCGGCTGAGGCTGGCCGGCGCAGCCGGCCAGCAAGCCGAAGCTGCGGTGGTGGGCGAAAACCATCTGCGATGATAAGGTCGCGTGGGACCGCCGGAGCCTCGCAGCGCCGGAGCCGTGACAGAAGCCATGCATGCTGCTTGCTTGCTTGCATGCTTTAAGCTTGCTTGAATGCTGCATGCTTGCTTGCATGACATCAAGTGACTGTTTTTAAACGTATGCATGGATTTGGTAATACATATAATGAATGAACTTTATATTTGTAGTATTTCGATTTTAGGGCACGTTATATTATGAGATATTACGTTAGGACTTATGACTATTATAGAAAAGGTTT
Source organism: Schoenobius gigantellus (assembly GCA_963935595.1). Classification (NCBI taxonomy): domain Eukaryota; kingdom Metazoa; phylum Arthropoda; class Insecta; order Lepidoptera; family Crambidae; genus Schoenobius; species Schoenobius gigantellus. The sequence goes on along the minus strand of OZ012541.1, from coordinate 36,563,863 downwards.
TTAGGAATTTTAAATATTATAGATTGTGATATTTATAGCAAAAAAAATAAGGTCATATTATATTTAGAGATTTCGGTTTTCGGGCAAGTGATATTATGAGAAATTAAGTTAGGGGTGCTTATCATTCGGACATATGATGATTATGTCAAAAAACATTATGACACGTTAGATTATGGATAAAAAAATTATGAGACAAAATAGAGAACCGCCGGGCCCAAGTGCTACATGTAAAGCCGGCCTTTTTGCCTTGTGTACATATTATTATGTACATACTGTGCGCAGCCGTCGAGTACGGGCATGTGGTAGCCCTCACCTCACATAATACTGCTCCATGTTCCATTTTTCTTATCCCCTTTTTTCACTACTCTATCACACTCATTTTTCTTTGCCCTATTTCCTAAATTATACGTACCTAGCGTAATTACTCGAAGTAACATTTTTCTTTAACATTCTTTATTGTTTATTCTACACAACATAACATACAGGAGACATTACATTTATAAAGTTTATATAATCATGTTTATATTGTTGTCGTTGTAAACTCAACTTTCATTAAGAACTATTGTATGTCTACCTGTGTGAATCTGTCATTGGTTATGTAGTTGGCTATCTGTGCTTTTTGTTTAAATATATAAAACTGTAGATTCACCAAATAAATAAAATAAATAAAAAGTATTTCATAACATGTACAAAGCCGAGCTTATCTCTTAAAAGCAACGTATTTTTACGAATATGATTTCTACTGTGGTACCAGTGCTGCACATTCGAAGTTTTGATGAGTATGGGAAAGCTACTGTACGTTTTTGGTTGCAACGTTTTCGTTCTGGAAATTTTGACCTACAAAAGAAATCCCGAGGGCGGCTGGAAACCATAATTGATATTGAAGAATTAAAGGTGATTGTACATAGAAGCGGGTCTATCAAAAACCACGTCAGAGCTAGCGGCAGGCTTTGGTATGAGTGACTGAACACTTTAATTTCACAAAACAATTTAGAAAAGAGAAAAAGTTCGAGAGTTTTCTTTCCCATTCGTTCTATATTCATATTTATTTTACAGTAACATATATGCTACTGAAACATACCGGGTTATTTTTCCAGCAGGAGCCAAATGTTGTGTGCTTGTTCAGACAAGCAAAATTAAGATCTTTTACTATGGGATCAATCTCGAAATCGAGAAAAAAAAATCAGCTGTTCCATACAAATGTTCAACATCCACTGAAACTAAATATATGGAACAACTGATTTTTTCGCGATTTCGAGTTTGGTCCCATAGTAAAAGTTGTTCATTTTGCTTGTCTAAACAAGCATACAAAATTTGGCTCCTGCTGTCAAAAATAATACGGTATACTCGTATGTTACATACTGTAAAAGCCCGAACTTCGGCAAATTTTGAGATGGGGAAGGTTCATTGAAAATCTTTATGTCTTCGAAACAAGATTCGCATGAAGCATTCTCTTAACAATATCTGATTCCTCTGGTAGGGTAATGAACATTCATCGCGATAGTTTGCAGAATACAAAACGTTGCCCTAGCGGTGCACGCCACTGAAGCGGAAAAGGGTTACGACAAAACGTTTTGATACAGCCTTATATTGATCTTGTCGTCGAACCAGGAACCATGTTAAGAAACTGAGTTGCTTTACTTGTAAATCGTGCTTACTTTCAACATGATAATTGGTAGTTTCTAAAGTAAAAACTATTATTAATAAGCAATAATAAAATCGAAGAGAGCAGATTTCATTCAAACAAACACACCGAAGCTTCTACAGTAGTAATCGGGGTGGAGATACTACAATTCCACAAATAAATACTTCGTGATAATTCCAAAAGTCTGCATACAAACATTAATATATCCTTTATTGTACACAATTACAATTCATAAATAGTGAATTACAATAAACATTGGTACAAAGGCGAGCTTATATCTTTAAGAGATCTGTTCCAGCTAACCCAAGCATAAGTTAAAATAAAATGTAGTAAGCGGGATCACAGTGCCAACCAAGTTTAATAAATGGTGGTCCCAAAAATTTATTTTGCGTAGGTACCTACCAAATACATGACAATAATTATATTATAAAATTATATAATAACTTTACTTTAAAATATAAAATCTACATAAAAGTAAAGCAAAATATATACATACTACAAAACGTAATCGAAACATAAATTATGATGAATTTGAAAGTAGGTGAGCTTTCAGCTTGCGCTTGAACGAAGTGATGGAGGTGCTTTCTCGAATATAAGCAGGCAGACCATTCCAGAGCTGCGCAGCTCGGACGGAGGAGTTATGGAAAAACTTGGAATTAGATTGGGGGGCATCAAGAGGATTTACAGAAACATAGGAACGTTTGGATCGAGGACCAGGTGGGAGTACGTGGAAACGGGACCGCAAATATTCAGGGAAATCAGGATTGTTTAATATTTTGAAGGTGAGATTGAGGATGTGCATGTTTCTTCGAAGTCGAAAAGGGAGCCACTAGAACTTAGATCGGTACTCGGACACGTTATCGTACTCGTGGAGACCAAAAATAATTCTGATCGCAAAATTTTGAAGACACTTCACTCAATTAAGAAGCTCTTTTGTTGCATTCATAAAGCATACAATCAGCATAGTCACGGATTGATAACAGGAGAGACTGAGCTAGCATAACTTTAATATTAAAAGGTAGGAAGAACTGAAGTCGTTTGAGAGGGTGGTAGGTGAAATGCATGCGTCGATTAACGTCATTAAGGCGCTATATCGAAAATGAATCAAACAATGGGAGGCGTGGTCTATACGTAAACGCGGGGCGCCCCCCGTGCTCAAGCAGCTAGTCTTTATATCTATGTCAACAAAGTCGTGAATGCGTTGCGCCTGCATGCAATCAGATCGCTTAGAAATTATCGACGTAAGCGACAAAATACAAATTATTTTATAAAAAAATAACTATAATGATTAGAAAAAAATGCTTCTGTACGATTCTGGATACTGATGATGGCTACTTATTTAAGGAACTTTTTAATTAATACCTAACACCGTTTACTAGTAATCCTGAATATTCTTATTATTAAGAGGTAATTTCAAAAATAAAAAGTGTCGAGGCAAAATCTTTAAATTGCGTTTTCGGTTCTGCTCGTGACTAGCTAAAGATATGAAGAAACACATATTTGACTTTCAGATCTGTAAGATCTCTCAGTTACCTATGACATTACATTAAAAATAACCAATATTTTCGATATATCGCCTTAATCTGAGGGGTCCAATATAATGTATTATCAATGATAATTCCAAGGTCTTTAGTTTTATCCGAAAAGGGGATAACAATGCCATTATATAAAACTTTTGGTAAGTAATTTAGAACTAACTTTCCGTAGAATTTGTTGCTACCTATGATGATGACCTGCGACTTGTTAGGATTGACAAGCAGACCAAATTGTTTGGCCCACGACTATTCAAAATTCAAAAATCTTTATTCAACTTAGGCCTTTACAAGCACTTATTGACGTCAAAACAAAGCAAAACATTCTAATTTAAAGGAAATATATTTAACCTTGTATGTGCATACATCCTGAATATACCTACTCAAGATGTCTGCAAATACAAGTAGCAATAAAAAAAAAGTTGAATCTACACCTGTTCGGAAATTGGGAGAGCTTTCTCGAGAAGAACAGGCAAAAAACTCGAAAGGTCAAATTTTTTATCTCCTGTTTTAAATCGCCATTTACAATTTTGGTTTTGTTACATAGTCATTGAAAGTAAAAAAAAATACAATCGGTATGATTAAAATGTCAAAAAAATAAGTTATAGACTTATACACTAATCATAATACAATAAATTATGTTGTTACCAAACATATGATAACTTGGTCTGATTCAAAATCAGTGTCAGTTCTTTTCCTGACAACAATATTTGTTTACATCAGTAGCTATACACAACACCACGATTATTGACATTATAACGAATAATAACTTCATATTAACAAGCCTTATAGCCAGCCTTATAAACTAACATTCCCTTATAAACTACGCTGAATAAGCAGCGTTTTCGAATTCTAAATAATCATTTTTATTAGTTTTCTATGGTATATTCCGCTAAGTGAGGTTATGATAAATACATAAAAATAAATAAAATAGCTTTTATTGATTCCTTACAATAATATCACACATTTATAAATTCATTATTAATATTGCTCACTTAATTTCATGTATCTATTTTACAAATTATAATACATTCATTTATAAGTTCATATAATTAATTAATTTTGATTTAACATTAATTTAAGTTCATTATTTGATTAAATTCATTTAGCATATTATTAATATTATTCACAATAAAATCATTTGACATATTATTTACCGTTATTTTTAATAGAATATTACGATTTGATTAATACCATAGTAATTTATTAAGTAAAATACTTTCATTATTTTTTGATTAAATTAAACGTTAAGTATTTCATTTCCATTCGTTATTATTTTTAATTATTATTATTTGTTAAATTAGTTAGATCTTGTTAGTAACTTTCTTAGATTTCATTAGAAAAAAAATATAAAATTTATTAAAAAAACTAAAAAGATAAAATATTATTACTATATGGGTTTTAAGCAACAACAAATTATGGTCACACAAAACTTTTTCGTCTTTTTCTGTAAACCTACGTGTTCATTAGAGGTATCGATATTCTGTTGTGAGACGGGTACATAATCTCAAAAGAAAAACTACTATTTTTAATGTAGGTCGGCTGTGTTGTACTATTTACTGAGGCTTACCTGTAAAGGCTCTACTCTATAATTTAATGCAACATGAAATACGTGTTCTATTTATTTAAAGTCAAGCGCAAGGGAAATATGTTAGGAAAGGTTCCATTGTGCCACATTAGTTTTTCAAGATTATTGTAGAAAAACCGAGCAAGTTGTGTGAGTTGGACTAACGCACCAGGGTTCCGTACAAACTTATCTAATATATAAAAATCTCGTGTCACAATGTTTGTTATCGAACCCCCCCGAAACTATTTGACCGATTTTTATGATTTTTTTTTGTGTATATTTGCTAGGTCTGGGAATACATAGGTCTTAGGATATTTTTATTACTCTAGGTAATAAGGGTAGCCCTCTCCGGGATTTTTTTGACAGTTATTATGGCGAAACGTAGTTCGCGGGCACATCTAGTCTAACTACATTAACAGTTTTCACATTTTTTTAAATATGTACTGTAAGACGCTTATTGCCAAATTTAATGGTTCTTAATCAACGGAAAATACCCTATAAGTTTTGATTTCTTTGCGAAATCAAAAAAAAATCAATTTAATCGGTCATAATATTTTTGATCTCGTCAACTTATAAGTTTGATTTTTTAACAGCTAAAAGAGATTCGAGTATTTGATATAAATTTCAGTTAGATTATTTTTTATGCGTTCTTGAGAAAAATGATTTTGACAGACAGACGGACAAACAGACAACGATGTAATCCTACAAGGGTTCTGCTTTTCTTCTTGAGGCACGAAACACTAAAAAAGCGACATAGGTATACATATAATACTCTGCTCGCTGTCCCATACCCTTCATCAAAACTCATCATTATCTCAGCCATAAAAGCCATCACCAATAAAACAAGCCATAAAAGTGCCAAGCTCATTCACACCAACCCTCCAACCACCAATAAAAAAAGCGAGCGCGTCACACAAAACACACCATGCTGCTTCCATTATTCTCATAGTAAGTTAGCACGCCAAGGACACGCCACGCTAGCGTCGAGCCACGCTCGCTGTTCACGTTTTGGTTTGTGCGGTAGGGAACGCTAGTTGGCTTGGATTGTGTAAGGTGATATTGTGTGCATCGCCGTATATCCAGCCAGCAACATGACAAGGGTAAGCAGCCAGCAACGTTACATGTCATTAATATTATTCGTTTTATGACAGTGATTTAATAAGGATTTTGTAAATGCGTGGCTAACGATGTGGATATCGCAATTAGTAAATTGTTTGTTATTGTAAAATTTTACTATTCATTGTTGTAACGTTGTACTTAAATAACGTAAATAAAAATATCAAAATATTATAAAAAACTATATAATCACCATTTTTATTAAACTAAATTATTAATTAACTTAAACAACACACATTAAAGCTATTTCTTAACTACATATCATGTCAAATACCTAAAACTTTAAATTAAATATTTTCTTAAATTAAAATATAAGTCTACGGAATCTTCAAGTACGGGTGGTCGCAAAGGTTCGCGATGATGCGCTCGCGCATCTCCAATTACTGGCGAAAACAGCCGACGCGGCGACGATCTCCGCGGAGCAGGCGCTCGGCAACCATCGGAATTTCCAACGGTCAGACTATTTGAACGCATCGGACGGGACGGGCCTTATTATAAATTTGTAATGGTGTTCTATTTTCTTCTTTTGCACTATTTGACGCTAGCACTGTCCGCTTTCACTTTTCCAACACTGACCTTTGGACCTTGCTACGCGTTTGCTGAGCCGATCTGTTCTTCTGGGCTTCCAGGAATTCAGCACCTACTTTGCTACAAGCGATTTTGCAAGAAACTCAGTACCTACTACTGTACTGAGTAACCACATTCGGTCGAGAGCGTGGGTCGACCTATTGCGACTCCGATTTTATTACTTGCTGAAGGGAAGCATTTCTACTTGTGGGGAGCTGCACCGCTACACCACGGTTCAGGCCAGTGTCCCTTCACCTTACCTACCACTAATATCGAGGCGTGACAGCGGCCACGGAAAATTTAAAGGCTTAATAAAAGGTTATTTTCTAACAAAATAATCCTTTTATTTCGAACCCAATCTACCTACCTGCGGAGGGCTAGTCATCTACCGACCGAGTGCCGCATTGTGATATTGTTTGTTGACCCAAATAAAAGAAAAAAAAAAGATTATGGTGTATGGAAAGCACAATTTTTGAGCCAATCAGTTAGATAATAGAAAATACGAGTATAGGAAAGGACTTTTTATTGTGTGGTAAGTTTGAGTTGCTCCAGCAGCTTACCCAGAGCTTCTGGCGGCGCTGGCACCTTGAATACTTACACATTTTGCAACAGCGCGTTAAGTGGTCAGATAAGACAAACCCACCGAGGGTTGGAGACCTCGTGTTAGTGAAGGACCCAAACCTGCCACCCCTACGTTGGCGTCGCGGACGCATTGTCCAACTTACTCTAGGGTCTGATGGTGTGCCCAGGTTTGCCGAGGTCCTAGTTGGGGATTCCGTTTTGAAGCGCGCGGTCGCTACTCTTTCTCGCCTCCCCTTAGATTGATTTGGCGGTCAGTCCGTGACTGTCCGGAGCGGGGGGATGTTTACGCTCGAGGAAGAGCGAGTGGCAACACTGCATATAGTCTGTGCATGTGAGGGCCTGTGGCGGCCGGCCGCTGTGACATGTCAGTCGAGTCGAATTTGTAATGACATTGAAATAAGTTACCACGCGGCGCGTTTTCGAGATAATTTACCATTGAATTGTGTATTGCGCGGCGCACCTAATAATTGTGGTTGCGAAAGACCGCTTATCATTGTTCTCCGATGTCGCGAGTGTCCGCTCGTATAATGTCGATTAAAAAGTGAATTGGCGACCTAATAGGGAAACGCAAATGTAGTGAAAGTGATCCCGTCGTGGTTCGGTGGATTGACAGCAGCCCTTCAGGAATCAGGAGCCGCGACTTCCTTCGAGCTAGCTCAGGAAGTCCACGGCTACATACGGAGACCGGATCGGCTTAGAGGTAAGCACAATTATCTTAGGCCATTGTAGTCGGTCTTAAAATAAGCATTAATCGGCGAAACGCCGAATTGGTGGCGTCGACTTTAGGCGCCATCAGTGGTAATAAGAAAAACTACACACTTAGCTAAAGAGAATTAAAATTGAGGATTGAGAGCTTGCTATACTATTTTTTTTAATGTACTAATGCGTGAAGTATAAGTTTTTGACATTGAAATGAAAAGAAAAATACGAAAAATTAACACTTATTCAACAAAGAAAAAATCAGGCGGGGATCGAGCCCGTGTCTTTTATATATCGCGTTGACGCCTTGACCACTCGGTCACCGAGGTCTTACAAGCCCTGACGAAACTTTAACTGTATGATCTCTTTTGTACTTTGTTAAGCTAAAATAGACGTTATTCACTGTTAATAACTACGCATCAACATTTTAAAAAATGCAGTTTCAAATAGAAAAAGATAAATACGGATAAAATAATTTTAGTCATCATCCCGTTATTGTCAGCATCCAAAATTGTATTCATAGTCGGCAATAGAAAAACTTATTTTTAATAAGATATTTATGTATCTATAAAGCTAGGACGTGATGCTATTTTCTACGAATTTCAAGGAAATAGACAAGCTGAATAAAATCTAATACCGTTTTTGAAGTTGTAACCCATAAAAACTGAGGCAATCAGGCACTTTAAATGCAGACGAGCACAGCCGGGACGGTAAGTTGGGTAAAGCCGACGATATACATACATATGAAGTTGGAGTTGTCGACATACCTTGTTTCCTCGACATTGAATTGGAATGTTAATGTAATAAGACTCAAGACACATTGCTGTTAGGAGTTTTATAACAGCTATGAATAATGTTTTGACTGCGGGCCGTTAGGATAAAACTTAAAAAAAATCGGCTAAGTGCGAGTTGGACTCGCAAACCGAGGATTCCGTACAAACATATCTCAGTATAGGTAAGTTCTTCATCATCATTATCATCACAGCTCCTATACGTCCCCATCGAGGGGCTCGAAACTACCCTATGTTAGGGTGATTAGGCCTTAGTCAACCACGCTGGCCCAGTGCGGATTGGTCGACTTCACATACACCATTGAATTTCTACGCAGATGTATGCAGGTTGCCTCACGATGTTTTCCTTCTGCGTAGGAGCGTCAGACGTTTATTTCACTAAAAAGAATTCATTCATTAAAAAGTTAACAAAAAATATTTTACAAAAAATAAACTACACTTCTATATAGAAGTCGGTGACAAATTTTAAGACTTTCTAGGAGATCATCGTTTGGCACCGACTTCAATATTGAAGTGTGATGTTGTCTGTACCTTGCCTTGTATCTTGTATCTGTACTGTGTAAATGAATAAATGATTTATCTATCTATCTATCTACCTATTCTTATATTATTTTTAACTTTTCAGTTGAAACCCTGGGTCCATGGGGTCCAGACGTAAATAATATTTTTTAAGAAGTTTCTCCGCGGCTGATCGAGGTCTCTGGAGACAGGAGGGCTGGCGCTTTCCTCGCGCAAAGAATCAGCATAGTGATTCAGCGAGGTAACGCAGCCAGTGTTCTTGCCTCCATGTCGCCCGATATAGAGGCAAATCGAAGTTTTTTTAATCTTTAGTTTTATATATATTTTATTATATATTTTTTAATTATAATTAATTTTATATTTAGTTTTAGCTTTTGTTATATTTAGTAACATTAATTTGGTATAAATAGTTTAAGTTTAGAATAGTTATTATATTTTTGTTATTTCTAATTTAGTTCTAGTTCATAGTTATATATTGGAGCTTGTGTTTGTTTTAATTTTGTGAGATATTTAAAAAAAATGTACTTTTCAGTGTTTTTGAAGTCGGTTTTTATTTTTTGTAAAATGTTTTTTTTTTGAGTAGCATTATAAAACTTACAGAAGTTTGCTCTATAGGCCTTAGATTCCTTGAAAAATTATTGGGAAAATCCCAATTCGGAAAAATCGCCTTTTCCTTTCATCCTTTCCAGAGGACTTAAGTCATCAAGAACTCGGGAAGAAAGTGACCGATTACCAGCGAGGGATAGTTAGCGAACATGTGGCACTCGAAGAAAAGTACAATCGGTGATAAGGGAGTTCGTGCATGTGGCCATTCGATGAAATGGCCCATCGATCAAATATCCCGTCGGTTAAATAGCTCTTCAATGATATGGCGTAGTAGAAATGGACTTCGTAAAAATGTCTTTCGAAAATGAGTTGGTAACCCAGATACTTTATGTAGAACATATAATAAAATCTTGTTAACATTACAGATTTATCATATAACATTAAGACTGATAAGATATAAATAAGTCATAAATAAATGTCTTATAACATTGTTAACAATTAAAATATAATCAAACAAAACTAAAATTTATTTCAAAGATAAAATATCTATCGTGTCATCTTTGTTTCGTCTATGCACATAGTCTTTGGGCGATCCTGCTCGTGACATCTTTGAAGAATGCGATCCAAAAGCGGTATAACTTTCCACATTTTTCTTTTTGTATTCTGGAGTAACGTCATTGTTGTATATGCAAATGCATAACTGTTCTAATTGCGTAAAGTCTGAAACGCGACATTACAGTGCCAATCATTGGAACTCAACATTTTTCAGGATAAAATAAAAAAAAAGATCGTGAGATGTAGCGTTACTTGTGAAAATATGTAAACAGCCTAAATTTTTTTTTACATCTGATCAGTGTCCCCGATTGATGAGGCGGGTGGTGTGAGGACTGGTGCCTAGGACCTAACTTATTAATTTTTAGATTTTTAGTACATTTTTTACGTCGTCATTATTTTGTTAATCATCATTTCAGCCAAGAGACGCCCGCTGCTGGACATAGGACTCCCCCAGGGATCTCCAAACCGATCGGTCCTGCGCCTCCCGCATCCAGCGGCTTCCCGCGACCTTCACCAGATCGTCGGTCCACCTTGTGGGGGGCCTACCGACGCTGCGTCTCCCGGTACGCGGCCGCCACTCAAGGACCTTTCCGCCCCAACGGCCGTCAGTCCTGCGAGCTATGTGTCCTGCCCACTGCCACTTAAGGTTTGCAATTCTTTGGGCTATGTCGGCGACTCTAGTTCTTCTACGGATCTCTTCATTTCTGATGCGATCGCGTAGAGAAACCCCGAGCATAGCCCTCTCCATTGCCCTTTGAGTGACATTGAGCCTTCTGATAAGACCCATTGTAAACGGCCACGTCTCAGTTCCGTACGTCATCACTGGCAACACGCACGAATTGAAGACTTTCGTCTTAAGACACTGCGGTAGATTGGCCGAGAAAATGCTGCGTAGCTTCCCGAATGCTGCCCAGCCGAGTTGGATTCGTCGATTTACCTCTTTCCGGAAGTTGGACTTACCGAGCTGGACTATTTGTCCCAGGTAAATATATTCGTCGACAACTTCCAGTGGAGAGCCGCCAACCTTCAAAGGAGTGGGTACTACATGGGAATTTACCATAATTTTGGTCTTGTCCATGTTCATTTTAAGACCCACTTGTTGGGAAACTCTACAGAGGTCTTCGAGCATTGTGCCTAGATCTTCCACGGTCTCAGCCATGACCACGATATCATCGGCAAAACGAAGGTGAGTCATGTACTCGCCGTTTATGTTGATGCCGAGTCCTCTCCAGTCCAAAAGCTTAAATACATCCTCCAGCGCAGCTGTGAACAGCTTCGGCGATATAACGTCACCTTGTTTCACACCTCGCTGAAGTCGTATTGGTTTTGAGTTCTGGTCCTGAAGGCGGACTGACATAGTGGCGTTTTCGTATAATGACTTCAACACTTGGATGTACCGGTAGTCTATTTGGCACCTCTGAAGTGACCTAAGCACGGCCCAGGTCTCGACAGAATCAAAGGCTTTCTCATAGTCCACAAACGCCAAGCATAGTGGCAGATTATACTCCTCGGTCTTCTGTATAACCTGCCGCAGCGTATGAATGTGGTCTATGGTACTATAGCCTTTACGGAATCCGGCTTGTTCGGGAGGCTGGAAGTCGTCAAACCTGCGCGCGAGACGATTCGTGATGACTCTCGAGAACATACATGACTCAGGAGCGTGATGGGTCTGTAGTTCTTCAACTGGGCCCTGTCGCCCTTTTTGAAGAAAAGTGCCACCACACCCCCGTGCCATGCTTTAGGCGTATTGCCCTCGAGTATGATGGAGTTAAATAGCCTCTGCAGCGCTTTCCGGACTGGTAGTCCACCCGCTTTCAAAAGCTCAGCTGCAACTCCATCATCACCCGGTGCCTTGTTGTTTTTTAGCTGTTTGAGAGCCACACTAATCTCGTACAGGCTGATGTCCGGGATGTCTTCGGTGTAATGCCGGATTAATTTGACTCTAGGGTCTGTAGCCTGAATGACAGGTGCTGCGATGTTGTGTAAAGCTGTCCATAAAAGCGTTCAATCTCAGCCATAAGCTCAGGTCGAGACGTAACGACTCTGCCGTCCTCTGTCTTCAGCTTCGTCAGCAGACTCTGACCGAGTGGCAGATCTCTTGCGAACATTTTGGAGCCCTTGTTTTTGTTAATAAAAAAAATTGTTAATAAATAACTGCAATTAAATAAAAATATGCAGTTGTTTATTTTGACAAACAAAATGCTAAGGCCGGATTCAACCAAACTCGTGTAAGTTTTTACACGAGTGTAAGCGTTGCTTATTCTAAGGGTAAGCTGATTTCGCATTTTACCAACGACTAATCTAAGAATAAGGTATCTACACGCGAGTAAAGAATAACACGGGCGATTTTGGCGGTGTAAAGCTTAATCTGAGAGTATAACAGCTGTCAAAGTAGTCACTTTTCAAATTATCCTCGATTTTGTTTATTATATTATTGAGTATTTTCAAGAATAATTCGAAGAAGATATTTATCAAAACCGCTCCACGATGGAACGTTTGAGAAATATGATAGAAGAATCCGACAGTGATGATGAATATGTGTCAAGACGTCCAAGGTGGATCAAGGATAGAGCCGATCACTTTGATGATTACTATGACCACGACTTTGCTGTAAGATTTCGTTTATCCAAGGAAGCCACTCTGTATTTGTTAGCTAGACTTGAACATATGTTGAAATAACAGAAAACGCAAACGGGCAACCAAACATTACCTACCATTACCTACATAGAAACTAGAAATTACATGTTGTCAACTTGACATTTCACTGTATTATCCTACAAAATTGAATTGTTGCGGCATTTCACGTCATGCTAGGAGAAACAATAATACATGCATTTTTGTTGGTTTATACTTTCATTCGACGTTCATTCATCAACGAAAGTATTACAATACCGAGTTTAGCGTACTCCTCGAGTACGTTGGAAAAACGCAAACGAAGATATCCAAGAGTAAATTCAATGAGTAAAATTATTCCCGTGATAGTTATACTCGTGTAACTTCGTATTTGGTTGAATCCAGCCTAAGTTCTTCAAGTTCTGCAATAAATATCCCACCGGCCACTTTGGCAACTTTGATTGGCAACATAGTTGTAAATTTTTTATTACACATAATAAAACCGACTTCAAAACACCAAAAAGTCATAAATAATATAATATAAGAATACATACAACATCACAACACACAACATCCATTGAATTTGGTGCCAAATTTTAACCAATTTAATTGTTATTATATTTTTAAGACTTTTCATGTGATGATTGTTTGGCACCAACTTAATATAAAACTGTGATGTTTTATATATTATTATTTATGACTTTTTGGCGTTGTTGAAGTCGTTTTTATTTTTTGTAGAAAAATATTTCAATCTTTTTACAAATTTAATAAGCGTATTAGAATTTTGCCTTGGCTCAAATTCTAATACGCATGTAGCGTATTAGAATTTGAGCCAAGGCAAACACCAGAATAACTTAAAATGAAACTTATTGAGGAATCATTCCCCAACTCCTAATCCAGAAACCTTCCATCATCAGCTCAGCAAATACCTGAATATCTTAGAAAAAAATATTTTACAAAAAATAAAAATCGACTTCAAAAATACTGAAAAGTTAAAAATAATATAAGAATAGGTACAGACAACATCACACTTCTATATGTATATTGAAGACGGTGCCTAACGATGATCTCCTAGAAAGTCTTAAAATTTGTCACCGACTTCAATATAGAAGTGTGATGTTGTCTGTACCTATTCTTATATTATTTTAAACTTTTCAGTGCTTATGAAGTCGGTTTTTATTTTTTGTAATATATTTTTTATTTTTAACTTTTTAATGAAAGAAACTCTAATTTTCCTCTATTTTCATGGGATCCCATCATCAGATCCTTATTTTGGTGACCTTCGGACCACCCTAGGAGTATACTATATCGCGTCGCCTGCATTGCACTCGACCCCTGCGACGGTGGGGGCAGTTAGGGAACACTAACTGCTCCCATGCCTCTGGCGGAGAGGGAAGCCCGTACCGTTCCACGTTGGGGCGGTACGGGCCAGGCCGGGCCAGGCCTCGAAAAATATGGATATCAAATGAAAGGCCTTGATGAGTAGAGCACTATGAACGTGGCAACATTAACGTAAATTCAACGTAGCTGCCGCTAAAAAGGCGGATAAAAGTTCATTTCCGTTCATTTCAGTTCCTCATTTCAGCAATATAGGTATCACATGAAAGGCCTTGAAGAGTAGAGCATTATGAACCTAGGAAAATCGCCCTAAATTCAACATGGCCGTTGCAAAAAAAAAAACGGATAAAAGTTCGTTTCCAAACCCAGCAATATGGGTATCAAATGAAAGGCCTTGATGAGTAGAGCACTATGAACCTAGCAACATTGACATAAATTCAACATGGCCGCTGCTCAAAAAAACGGATTAAAGTTCGTTTCCAAACCTAGCAATATGGATATCAAATGAAAAGCCTTAAAGTTCCTTTCTAAACCCAGCGATATACCCCAGCGATAAACCCAGCACTGGTCGTTTATACACGTAATATTTTGAAATAAAGTTCTCCCAGGGAAAACTACTGTTAAAGTTATAGCATACAGTCAATAATTTATTTATAGGTAAAACAATTCCATATTAAATGATAATTCATGTCGAGTAAAATTATTTTGAATATCATATTTTCCTTCTTCTACTGTATGGGTGGTGAAGGCTTTCTTGTGCAACTTCAATTCAATGCACTCCTGCTATTTCATCTGCGACATTCCTTATGAGATTTTTTCGCTCCATAGTAGAGACACTAACAAAGATCTGCACCCCGAATTCTGCTTTCTGGCGACGTGGCCTGCCCACTGCCACTTTAGCTTTGCTATATCGGTTACTTTTCTTTGTTGTCTAGGACAGCCCTTTTATTCACGGTCTTACAGTATATTACCCACCAGTTTTTTTTCAAAAGCCCTTTGGGCCACTTGGAGTTTATTGAAAATCGCTTTAATAATTACCCACGTTTCAGCTCCACCGGCAGGATACACTGTTGATGTATACGTGATTTTTGTTCGATCTTTAGGTTTAACTTAAAGACATATTCAAGCTTGGCCACCCACACTAGTGTTATAAGCCTGTTTCTCTAGTTAGCCTGATTATTTCCTCTTGTCTTGTAATTTACAATGTTCCAGTTCCGGATTATATTCACTGACTTTATTCATTATAGATAACTTGGTCTGATTCAAAATCAGTGTCAGTTCTTTTCCTGACAACAATATTTGTTTACATCAGTAGCTATACACAACACCACGATTATTGACATTATAACGAATAATAACTTCATATTAACTCCAGGCATTGGCATCATTTAAATAATCGTTAACTTTATAATATCCTTTACTCATTAGAGTCTTTTTTACATATGCTTTAAACTTATGAAAAGGCAAGTCGGTTATACTATGTGGAACTTTGTTGTAAAATATGTTTCCCCATAAATGAGCCTCTAGTTTTTTGGAGTCTGTACGTTGGAACGGCAAGTTTATTTTTATTTCTTGTGTTTAACTGGTGAATGTGGAAATTGGTTTCAAATGTATTATAATTCTTATAGACATAAATCAAATTTTCATAAATGTATTGTCCTGCTAAGGTCAATATATTAATTTCT
Source organism: Schoenobius gigantellus (assembly GCA_963935595.1). NCBI lineage: Eukaryota > Metazoa > Arthropoda > Insecta > Lepidoptera > Crambidae > Schoenobius > Schoenobius gigantellus. The sequence continues at coordinate 36,548,108 of OZ012541.1, read as the reverse complement.
CTAAATAAATCTCTTAGAGAATCCCTTGTTCGTAAATTATAAATAGCGCGAACTGCTCTTTTTTGAAGTATGATAATACTATCTATACTAGCAGTCGATCCCCACAGTAGTAGTCCATACGACATAACACTGTGAAAATAACTAAAGTAAATCAATCTTGCCGTTTCAACATTAGTAAGTTGTCTTATTTTTTTAACTGCATATGCCGCAGAACTAAGTCTGTTTGCCAAGGACTCAATATGTGGGTCCCACTTCAAACGTGAATCTAATGTAATGCCCAAAAATTTGGTACAATCAATGAATTCAATAATTTGATTATTCATTTCCACAATAGTATCCACTTTCTTTACATTTGGCAATGAAAATTTTATACATTTAGTTTTATTTGAGTTTAATGATAAGTTATTAATTGTGAACCAATGCAATACTTTAGAAAGAGTACTATTTACAACGTCAGTATTTTCATTTCCTCTGTCAACCTTAAATATTAAAGAAGTATCAAATGCAAATAGTACTATGTCGCACAGATTGTTAGTGAAGTGTGGGAGATCATTAATGTAAATTAAAAAAAGCAAAGGTCCCAATATCGATCCCTGAGGCACACCCATAGTTATACATGCACCAACAGACTCAGTTTTGTTAATAACAACTTTCTGGACCCTATTGGACAAATAAGACTCCATAAGGCTAATTGCTTTTTCGGTTACATCATAATGTTTGAGTTTATTTAAATTACGACACCATAATGTTTGAGTTTATTTAAATTAAATCACCATAATGTTTGAGTTTATTTAATTTAAATATGAACCAGACCATTGTCCATTGTTGTTAACGTGGCTGCAATATTTTCAAGACTTGCGTCGGCATACAGGTGGTAGAGAGAAGAAATGGAGTTGGTGAGTACGTTTATGAAAATGGAGAAGAGTAAAGGAGAAAGCACGCCACCCTGCGAGATACCAGCAGAAAGTTGCGCCCATCTAGAAGATAAATCATTATGCTTGACGCGTTGCTGGCGGCTACGAAGATAATCAGAAAACCAGGTCATTGCGGAAGGAGAGATGTTATAAAAACGAAGAACAGCTAAAAGGATTTTAAATACAATTGACTCGGGTCTATTTCGCGGTTAACAATAACTATATTGACTTACTGTTTCCCGACGTTTCGGCCGAATTACATCAGGCCGTGGTCACGGGATGACTGCCGAGGCTCAGCGACGTCTTCGCAAAGCGCGGGTTTCACGACTACCCTCCGCTTGATCTTCAGAATTTTTATCAGTATCGTCGGTACCTCGACATACCACACTCACGACATCTACACACTGACGTTTTTTACAAGTACCGCACTGCCTAAACTTGCTAATAACAGGGTTCCAGGTAGTTGATAAACGGTATCCATCTTCCCGGTTGAAGTTTTTATGTTTTTTAATTTCAACCGCTTCTCGTGCTATTCTGGAATAATAGTGACGATCGGTGGAGAGGACCTGAGGTTTGTGCAGTTCTATCCAGTGGTTGGTTCCTGAATCCAGCAAATGTTCAGCAATGGCAGACTTACCCTTTTGCAGGTTTTTGACAGCTGCGATATGTTCCTTGACCCTTTCAGCTATTGTCCTTTTGGTCTGCCCGATGTAGGAACTACCACAACTGCAATCAACCTTGTATACGCCAGGGGTTTGCAAGGGAACGATATCTTTTGGTGTCCGCAATAGTTGGGATACTTTGGAGAACGGACTATATACAGTCTTAATGGAGTAATGCTTCAGTACTGTTCCAATTTTGTCCGTAGCACCTTTAAGATAAGGCAAAAAGGCGGGAACTCTGCAAACGTCCACTTGCCTTTGCCTTTTGTTCTTCAGACGTCGTATGCTTCCCTTGTATCCGTTCCGCTGAAGTACTTCCTGAACGTGTGCGAGCTCACTATTCAAATGTTCAGGGTCACAGAGGTCATATGCTCGATTAGACAGCGATGTCACTACGGATTGCAGTTGCCGTGGGTGGTGATGCGAGTTGGCATTGAGGTAGCGGTCAGTGTGTGTGGGTTTTCGATACACCGTGTGTCCCAATGTTCCGTCCTCTCTCACTCTCACTTTTACATCGAGAAAGGCCAACGATCTCTCCATCTCCATTTCATAAATGAACCTTATATTCGGATGTATGGAATTTAGGTATTTTATAAATTGTTCTACTTCCAGCTGGCCACCTTTCATGATGCAATAGACATCATCTACGTATCTTTTCCATATCTTCACGTGTGCTGACTGCATATCTATGCGTTTCTCAAAGTGTTCCATCCAGATGTTAGCCATAACCGGTGCTACGGGGCTCCCCATGGCCACACCATCGATCTGGAGGTAGTATTGTCCACGATGAAGGAAATAATTGCCATCCAAGCATTGCTGTAGTAGAACAATATATTCACTAGAGAGACCATTCTCCCTTAGCATTGTCTCGATGACATCAAGGCAGTCTTTAATTGGAACATTTGTAAAAAGTGACTCAACATCAAAACTCACCATCACTTCGTCCGGTTCGACTTTAAGACTCCTGATGATGTCGACAAAATGGCGAGAGTCCCTCACGAATGATGCCGTCCTTCCTACTAATGGCTGCAGTACAGAAGCAATATGTTTCGCTAAATCATAGGTGGGAGAGTCAATTTGACTGACTATTGGGCGTAGTGGTACATTTGTCTTATGTACCTTAGGCAGACCATACATCTTTGGAGGTTGAACACTCTTGGGTCTGAAAAGGCGTTGGAACACATCATCCGCGAAAAGATTTTCATGATCTTTTATGACAGCACGTATTCGCTTAGTGACTCTAGATGACGGATTGTACGACACTGGTTTGTAAACTGAGGTATCACTAAGAAGGTTCTGCATTTTACTAAAATAATCCAACGAATTCATCACTACGGTAGCGTTTCCTTTGTCAGCCTTAAGCACTAAAATATCCCGGTTGGCCCGCAAATCCTGCAATGCTTGACGCTCTTCCTTAGTAATGTTCGGATTTGGTAACGTCGATTTTCGTAAAATAATGGCAACATCCTGTCTAAGGGTCTCTGCATCGCCAGACGGTATTTTGTTACGCATTATGGTCTCCTCAACGCTACTTATAATGTTTTCATAAGGAACCTTCCTAGGTGTCACAGCGTAATTTAACCCTTTTGCCAGTATGTTCAATGCAGTATCGTCGAGAGGTGTATCTGACAAATTTATAACCGTGTCATGCTGAACCGGCGGTTCTTTCAAACCGACCAAATTTTCACGGTGGTGACATAATTTTTTAAACTTCGCTTCATGTCGGGCACTGCACAAGTCGTAAATACGAGACGCCTGGTTGTATGTTACACGATCGCACAAGCTAAAATCCTCTTCTGTCAACACTGCACTGCAATCCATATGTAGTTGATAAAGTTCACACTGCACATTGTTTATAGTGAATCGACGATTTCGAATTAACTGTCTCAAAAGACGTACACTGGCATTGCGTAGAATTCCTTCGGAATGTGAAATGTCATTACGGGGCCTTATACGCACTCCCGTAGGCAGTAAATTCGCATCACGACATTTTATAAGAAACGATAACGATGTTTCTAAACGCTCACGTTTTATACGAAGGAATTCAAGATGTTTTATTTTTGTTGCAAATTCCTGCCCGTATCGGTTTGCTATCAAAGTTTTTAGACTTCCGCGATTTGTACACATTTTAAATACAATTGACTCGGGTCTATTTCGCGGTTAACAATAACTATATTGACTTACTGTTTCCCGACGTTTCGGCCGAATTACATCAGGCCGTGGTCACGGGATGACTGCCGAGGCTCAGCGACGTCTTCGCAAAGCGCGGGTTTCACGACTACCCTCCGCTTGATCTTCAGAATTTTTATCAGTATCGTCGGTACCTCGACATACCACACTCACGACATCTACACACTGACGTTTTTTACAAGTACCGCACTGCCTAAACTTGCTAATAACAGGGTTCCAGGTAGTTGATAAACGGTATCCATCTTCCCGGTTGAAGTTTTTATGTTTTTTAATTTCAACCGCTTCTCGTGCTATTCTGGAATAATAGTGACGATCGGTGGAGAGGACCTGAGGTTTGTGCAGTTCTATCCAGTGGTTGGTTCCTGAATCCAGCAAATGTTCAGCAATGGCAGACTTACCCCTTTGCAGGTTCAAGTGCTGTTCCGCGAGTGTTGTCTACCGGTCGTGCCAGGAGTGCTCCGAGCAATCGTTGAGCCCCTGCACCCGCGAGCCCCCCCCGCGAACGCACCGTACCGCGCCGCGCGCATTTCGCGCTCCGTGCGCCGTCCTGCTCCGTGGGTGGATTCACATCTACCCACGTCGAGTTTTTATTACACCGCGACATAGACGCTTATACCTACCCGCGATATTGACGCTTTTTTGTTTGTGTTGTGAGTGTGTTGCGTATACCCGCTCCCTATTTTGATAAATAGGGAGGGGTGATCGCCCTCAGTTTTACTGTGCGTATATACTGTATACCAAGTGCTGTCCCGTAACTTGTACTGTGTCACCATGCCAGGGGACAAACCCCTCCCCCCGCGCGACCCCCGCGCAAGGAGGCCCTTGACCGTCGCCGCCGTCGCCACGGCCGCCGCGGCCGCCGCCACCACCACCACTACCACCACCACCGCCGCCGCGATTGCCACTCGCCGCCCCGAGCCGTCACTGCGGCCTGCTGGGCACAGGGCTGTTGCGGCCGCCGCGCAGCCGGTTGCTCCGGTCCAAGCCGCGCCGCCCACTACCGCTGGGGCGTTTCTAGGCGAAACACCTCCCGCCGGTATGAGCAGCGGCAGAACCCGTGAGCCCCGGCCCAGGAGCCCCACAAGCAGCGAGGACGGCGGGGATGATAAGCGTCCCCGCACCGGGCCCTCGCCCCCCCAACACCACCAGTCATCCAGCTCGCCCGAGTCGAGCTATTACATACAGTCGACATCCGACTCACCTACCGACGAGACCGGCGTAAGTACCGCCGCAGGAGAGGCAATGTCCGATCCGCCACCACTCTCACCCACGCCATCGACGTCGTACGCGACCTTCGCGCCGACGTCCAGCGAGCCGGAAGCCGTGGCTTCACAGTCGGGGCCGGCGACCTACGCCGCCCTCGCCGCCGCACCCTCCCAACCCAGCTCTCGAGCCCCCACGCCACCACCTGTTGCCGTGCCGACCACCCAGTCGGCTACCCCTGCCGCCGACCAGTCAGCGACTCCAGCCGCCGCCCGGGCCCGCGGCTACCCGCCGATAGTGGTCGAGCGTCTGCCGGATTGGACCCGGCACTTCAATGTGCTGGCGGGGAAACTCGGCAAGCCGCCTAACGCCCGTCCTTACCGCACCGGGGTGCGATTTATCCCCACCACCCCAGACGAGTACCGCGTAGTGCAGCGATACTTGGCCGAGGCATCAGAGCGCGATCCCACCATAACGTGGTACGCCTACACGCCGGCGAACGAACTCCCCTCTAAGGCAGCACTACGAGGGCTGCCCGCAGATACCCCGCCGGAGGCGATCCAGGCGGCACTCCGGGAACGTGGATTTGTGGCCACCCACGTTCGCAACATACCACCCCAACGCGGCCGCTCCGGCTGCCTCTTTTATCTGCAGCTGGAGCACCTTGATGCCCAGGAGCTCTCCCGCCTCTATGCGGTGACTGAGCTTCTGATGATGCCGGGCATCGTCATCGAGGGATGGCGCGGCCGCGGGGGACCCCCGCAGTGCCACCGATGCCAGGCGTTTGGGCACGCCTCGGCCAACTGCCACCGGCCCATTAAGTGCGTGCGCTGTGCGGGCGACCACATCGCCGCCGACTGCACGCGCCCACGAGACCAGCCGCCCACCTGTGCGAATTGCGCCAAGCCGCATCCGGCCAACGACCGCCGCTGTCCAGCCTTCCGGCGGGAGGCCAGGCAGAGAGGCATGAGAGTGCCACCCCCCGTGCCGACCCGACCGCAGGCGCCCCAGCGCCAGTCGGCGCCCCAGCGCCAACAGGCGCCCTCGCACCAGCAGGTGCCCCCCGCGCCAGCAGGCGCCCCCGCGCCAGCAGGCGCCCCCGCGCCAGCAGGCGCCCTCGTGCTATGAGGCGCCCCCGCGCCAACAGGCACCCCCACGCCAACCGACGCTCTCTATGGTGGGCGAACCAGAGGCCCACGCTGGGCTGACCCTGGCTCCCCCCGCCAACCCGCCGACCACCAGAGGCGAGGCGGTGAAGCGTCGCAGACGCCGTGGTCGTGGTAGGCGCGGCCGTAGAGCCACTGCCTCCGACCAACCTGCGGCGGCCTCCACTCCCGTGCCGCCGACCCGCCCTCACCAGCCGCCCCGCCGACACCCAGCCTCCCAGCAGGAAGCGATGTCGGCCGTCCGCAGACCCCCGACAGGGCCCCACCCATACCAGGGCCCACCCCAAGATCCCCAAACCCAGCCACCACTCTTGCCGCCGGCTCCGCCGCGGCAACCACGCCAGCCCCACCAACCACCACCACAACTGGCCCCCCAGACCCGCCCGCTCCCGCAGGCCTCGACCACATCGGTGTTGGTCGCGGTGGCAACCGCGATCAGCCAGCTAACGATGGCCGCGGAGCTAGGCGACCACCGGGCGGCAATCAACCGGGCCATCGACATCCTGGTGGCCCTACTACAGGACCTCAAACATTGAGAGTTCTCTACTGGAATCCCGGGGGGGTAAGGAACAAGGCGCAGGAGCTGCGCCTGCTCGCCCAGTCGCAGGATCTGCACGTGATCCTCCTGGGTGAGACCTTTCTGCTCCCGCACAACACCTTCCGGCTGCCCAACTACCACGTCTACCGCCGCGACGAATCAACACCGCAGGGCCGCGCCTGGAGAGGCGTGGCGGCCCTAGTTCGTCGCGACGTGGTACACGACCAACTCAACCTCCTCCCATTCATCTCCACCCGCACCATCGGAGTGAGGGTGAGTGCAGCCGGGCGGGAGCTACACATCTACGCAGCATACCGCCCCCCCGCATCCAGAGTAGAGCTCTCCGACATCCAGGGGCTCCTCGGCGACGACACGCCGACTCTCGTGGCGGGCGACCTTAATGCGAAGCACCCCCAATGGGGATCGCGTTGCATCACGCCCGCCGGGAGGATGCTCCTGGATGCCGCCACCGGACTTGACGCCGAAGTGGTGGGACCTGACGCCCCCACCCACATTCCTACCACCGCCAGGTATCAGCCAGACGTCCTGGACATCGTCCTGACGAAGAACATCCCCTGCCCGGTCTCCGTGGAGGTGCTGTACGACATGGACACGCAGCACCTCCCCATCCTCATCACCACCAGCATGGCGGCCGACTTCGTCCAGGCGAGAGCTCCGCGCCCCCGCACTAACTGGGGCGCCTTCAGCTCGGCGCTCAGCGATCTCGCGCTCGGCGGCCCCCTCTCCTCCCCGGAGGATGTGGACGTGGCCGCCGACGACATCTGCTCCCGCATCCGCGCTGCCGAGGAGGCAGCCTCCACCCGCCCCCCTGCGAAGTCACGCAGGGAGGAACTGCCTGCCCACCTGCGCGCGCGGATGCGCAGGAAGCGCGAGCTGCGCCAGCTGTGGGCCCGCACCCGGTGCCCGCGGGTCAAGACGGAGCTCAATCGCCTCACCACCCAGCTGTCTGAGGCCGTGAAGGTATGGCGCGGTGCCACCTGGGAGAGTCACCTGGACCAGGTGGCCGATAGCACCGCTGACCTCTTCCGGCTCAACAGACAGCTGACGAAGTCCACCGCCCCCGTCTGCCCGCTGCTGGACAGCGCGGGCAGGCGATGCTACGCCGCCGCTGACCGGGCCAATATTCTGGCTGATCACCTGGAGGAGGTATTCACCCCACACCCAGCGTCCACCGACTGCGCTGTCGTCGAGCACCACAGGCACGTGCTGAGCCGCGTCGAGGAATTTCTGTCGGCCCCAGCGCCGCAGCTGCGGGGTGACGATTTCATCTCCCCCGCAGAGCTGCGCAAAGCGGTGCTCCGCCTCAACAGGCGGAAAGCGCCCGGGCCCGACAACGTTTCCTCCGCGGCCCTCAGGCAGCTGCCCCGCAGGGGCCTGGCGACCCTCGCCAGGCTCTTCAACGGCATCCTGCGCACCGGCCACTTCCCCGTGGCCTGGAAGATGGGGCGTATCATCGTCCTGCCCAAGCCGGGTAAGGACAGGCGCCTCCCGTCCAGCTACCGACCCATTACGCTGCTGTCTCACGTGGCCAAGCTGTTCGAGCGACTGCTACTGCGGAGGATCCGCCCGTTCGTCCCACTCCGGGATGCGCAATTCGGATTCCGCAGCGGCCACTCCACCACGCTCCAGCTGGCGCGCGTGCTCCACCACCTCGCGGCCGCCATGAACCGGGATAACCACACCGTGGGGGTCTTCTTGGACATCGAGAAGGCCTTCGACCGTGTGTGGCATCCCGGTCTCCTCTAAAAGCTGGCCGCCACCAGCATGCCGCCCGCCCACGTGAGACTGCTGGCGTCGTTTCTCCAGGGTCGGAGCTTCGTGGTCTCGGTCGAGGACGCCACCTCCCAGCCACGCCCCATCCTCGCAGGAGTGCCCCAGGGCAGCTGCCTCTCGCCGTGCCTGTACGCCGCCTACACCGACGACATCCCCACCCTCCAAGACCAGCTCCAGGAGGGGCAGCGGGACGTGGTGTTGGCCCTATTCGCCGACGACAGCGCCTTCTTCGCCTCGTCGCGGAAGGTGAGATTCGCCTCCGCCCGGATGCAGCAACTGCTGGACCGCCTGCCAACATGGCTGGACAACTGGAGGATGGCCGTCAATGTGGGTAAGACGGCCGCCATCCTGGTCGGGTCGCAGCGCCGCATGCCACCGCCGCTGACACTCCGCGGACAGGACGTAGCTTGGCAGACCACAGTTGCGTACCTCGGATGCCGCATCGACCGTCAACTGCGCATGGTGCCCCAGGTTGACCATGTCGTCAACCAGGCCAAGATGGCCCGTGGCATCCTGCGCCCGGTGCTGGCATCCCGACTACCACTCCGTACGAAACTGATGGTCTATAAGAGCTACGTTCGTACGCGGCTCACCTACGCCGCCCCAGCATGGTATGCGTTGTGCTCCCCGACCCAGCGTTCCAGACTGCAGGTGGTCCAGAACGTCTCTCTCCGTGTCGTGACGAACGCGGGCCGCTACGTCAGGAATGACGTCATTGCCCGGGACGTTCGGATGCCGACGGTGGAGGAGTTCGTCGCCCGTCTGGCGCGTCGAATGTTCGACAGCGCCGACAACGGGCCCCACCTCCACCTCCACAATATTGCTCCTTATGTCCCCAGGCCTCCAGACTCTTCCGGACGAGCGCTGCCCCGCGACTTGTTGTCGCCCAGGGCGGAGAGAGACCAAGACCTACCAGCGTCACCACCACCATCACCAGCTGCATCCCCACGACGAGGCGACCCACCCCGGCCAAGACTCCGCTTCGTCAGCGACTTCGCTGACGACGCCACCACCTGACCAGACCCCGTGTCGCTTGGCTTGTAGTCTGCCGCGGGACCCCACCGCTCGCGCGCGTGACTCGCCTAAGCGACACCACCACCGGACATGACACCACCATCACCCATCAAGACCAATGGCCCCCTCCTCCCCCCACCGCTCCTCCGGGCGCAGAGTAAGCCGCGGCCTGCTCGCCGGCGCTCGCTGGGCTTGGGACAAGCCCCTCTAACCTGGTGTGCTTGACCGCGGAGGGCCGTGCCTCGATCCCGGAGTGGTAGCACAGGGGGGGTGGCGAAGAGGGGCCCGTCACTACGTGACGTGCCCAACACCGGCGAGCTACTGCTCGCCGAGAAGATGCCCGGGCAATGGGCGACAAATGCCCGAAGCCCGCACCCGCCCATGGCGGAAGAAACTCTGACTGACTCTCCCACCTATGATTTAGCGAAACATATTGCTTCTGTACTGCAGCCATTAGTAGGAAGGACGGCATCATTCGTGAGGGACTCTCGCCATTTTGTCGACATCATCAGGAGTCTTAAAGTCGAACCGGACGAAGTGATGGTGAGTTTTGATGTTGAGTCACTTTTTACAAATGTTCCAATTAAAGACTGCCTTGATGTCATCGAGACAATGCTAAGGGAGAATGGTCTCTCTAGTGAATATATTGTTCTACTACAGCAATGCTTGGATGGCAATTATTTCCTTCATCGTGGACAATACTACCTCCAGATCGATGGTGTGGCCATAGGGAGCCCCGTAGCACCGGTTATGGCTAACATCTGGATGGAACACTTTGAGAAACGCATAGATATGCAGTCAGCACACGTGAAGATATGGAAAAGATACGTAGATGATGTCTATTGCATCATGAAAGGTGGCCAGCTGGAAGTAGAACAATTTATAAAATACCTAAATTCCATACATCCGAATATAAGGTTCACTTATGAAATGGAGATGGAGAGATCGTTGGCCTTTCTCGATGTAAAAGTGAGAGTGAGAGAGGACGGAACATTGGGACACACGGTGTATCGAAAACCCACACACACTGACCGCTACCTCAATGCCAACTCGCATCACCACCCACGGCAACTGCAATCCGTAGTGACATCGCTGTCTAATCGAGCATATGACCTCTGTGACCCTGAACATTTGAATAGTGAGCTCGCACACGTTCAGGAAGTACTTCAGCGGAACGGATACAAGGGAAGCATACGACGTCTGAAGAACAAAAGGCAAAGGCAAGTGGACATTTGCAGAGTTCCCGCCTTTTTGCCTTATCTTAAAGGTGTTACGGATAAAATTGGAACAGTACTGAAGCATTACTCCATTAAGACTGTATATAGTCCGTTCTCCAAAGTATCCCAACTATTGCGGACACCAAAAGATATCGTTCCCTTGCAAACCCCTGGCGTATACAAGGTTGATTGCAGTTGTGGTAGTTCCTACATCGGGCAGACCAAAAGGACAATAGCTGAAAGGGTCAAGGAACATATCGCAGCTGTCAAAAACCTGCAAAAGGGTAAGTCTGCCATTGCTGAACATTTGCTGGATTCAGGAACCAACCACTGGATAGAACTGCACAAACCTCAGGTCCTCTCCACCATCATCATCATCACAGCTCACATACGTCCCCACCGAGGGGTTCGAGCCTACCCTATGTTAGGGTGATTAGGCCTTAGTCAACCACGCTGGCCCAGTGCGGATTGGTCGACTTCACATACACCATTGAATTTCTTCGCAGATGTATGCAGGTTGCCTCACGATGTTTTCCTTCACCGTAAGAGCGTCAGACAAATGTACATATGAAATTCGAAACGAAAAACACATTGGTACATGGCGGGTCTCGAACCCCGACCTCCCGATTGGAAGGCAAGTGCCGAGTCCACAGCGCCACCGACGCTCGCCCACCGATCGTCACTATTATTCCAGAATAGCACGAGAAGCGGTTGAAATTAAAAAACATAAAAACTTCAACCGGGAAGATGGATACCGTTTATCAACTACCTGGAACCCTGTTATTAGCAAGTTTAGGCAGTGCGGTACTTGTAAAAAACGTCAGTGTGTAGATGTCGTAAGTGTGGTATGTCGAGGTACCGACGATACTGATAAAAATTCTGAAGATCAAGCGGAGGGTAGTCGTGAAACCCGCGCTTTGCGAAGACGTCGCTGAGCCTCGGCAGTCATCCCGTGACCACGGCCTGATGTAATTCGGCCGAAACGTCGGGAAACAGTAAGTCAATATAGTTATTGTTAACCGCGAAATAGACCCGAGTCAATTGTATTTAAAATGTGTACAAATCGCGGAAGTCTAAAAACTTTGATAGCTAAAAGGATATCGTGATCGACAGAGTTAAATGCATTGCTAAAGTCCAGAAGAGTAAGAGTAGTAAACTCCCTATTATCCATAGCTTTACGGACATCAACTGTGACATGTAGCAATGCAGGGAAGGAAATTGGACGGAAATGGGAACAGGTAGATGGTTTGGAGATTTTCAGAGTTATAGCGCGGGCCAATTTCCACTGATTAGGAAAGACTTAATTTTTAATAGAAAAATTTATTATATCAGTAAAAACTGGAATAACATCATCTAAAATTGGTATTATCATATCACAATAGATACCATCGTAGCCTTAGAGGTAGATGATAGTATGCTCTTTTTCACATCACTCTCCGTGACCTCGTGAAGAGTGAAAGGAGCGCAGTCTGGTGGGGCAGTACTAGAAAAAAAAATCCAAAGTGGAAGTCTTAATAGAATTAGAAAGCTCAAGATGAGACTAAGAGAAATGAACGAATGTTAATATCAGGAAAATAATTGATGTTATTTGAGATATATCAGGAAAATAATTGATGTTATCTGTAATATGTGGTTTAAATATGTTTCTATTTGTTGAAATTCACTCTTATTAACGGAAGAAATAGTGAGAAGGCGTGTGGAAATTACCAACAATATTTCTTTTAATTCACCCAGATCTTTTTCTAACGGATATGGACTTGGAAACGATGTGGTGTCCATATCTATCAATGGAAGTAGTAACGCACGAAGATCATCATCTGTAGCAGTGATTGGAATTGTTTGAGAGCGAAGAGCGAGCTCGTAAATAAGCTCAGGCTTATTCAATAGTGTCGGATTCATTTTAACATATATTCCAATAAAATTTTAAAGAATTAAATGCTTATTATTAAAAATGTAAATTGCAACATGATTGTAAATATATCAGTAAAAATAAATGTAATTAACGACATATTGCGGATGGTGATAATAAGCCAACACTATTTAGATGGATGATGTGAAGAATGAATGAAAATATGAAAACAAAATAATAAAAATATCGAAATGGACCGCTTAAATTAAAAGGGCGACGAGGCTTTTTGAATTTTGGAAGCGAACTTGTTACTTGCGGTTCAATATATCATAACACAAACACCACAGACGAAATTATTTTCGCTCCTCGTAATGAATTTGCAGATAATCTTGGTCTCCTCAGTGCTACCTTTTCAGAAGTCCAGGCTCGACTTTGGCGAGCACATCAAATATATTCTGAATCGTACAACAGACATCACCGCCATTTAGAATTCAACGAAGGTGATTTAGTCTGGAAACACAATTACACAATCAGTTCCTCAGATAAATCGGCTAAATTAGCACCAAAATTTAAAAAATGTTACATCAAAAGAAAATCTCACCTCTAGTATATGAGCTTGTCGACCTTAACAATAAGCCTTTAGGTCGCTGGCATATACAAGATTTAAAACCATCAAAATAATTCTATTATTTTTATGTTTTATATTGTTCTTGTAAATATTTATAATTTTATTCATCATTTTCATTATTGTCATACACAATGACTTGACACGCTTGTCATTGTCATATAGTTATTGAGAACTCTATAATTTTCCTTATAATTACTAAGCATATATTGAAAACTTTTTGGGTCATACTTTAGTGCATGTAAAAGCACTCATGACGTCGATACGTTAATTCAGAGAGTTCCTCATAGATAGCGTTATCATTATTTTCTAACTACGGAGTTAGTTTCGTAATTTGTTAAGTATAAATAAGAAATAATTTTATGTTATTTTAAATCTAATATTTATTGTTGCGTACAATAGGGTACGAACAATTTTTAATGTCATAAGGCATAACTGCATAACTGCGTAATGCATAGTTGATGCGTCTAGCATGGCCATAGGCCTAGGCTCTTGTACATAATATTCTTTTATTTTTCACCCTTACACAGCGGATGGTGACTGTATAAATAAGCCATCACTATAGAGCGAACGATTTGGAGTATTTTATTTTACATAGAATACTCCACAGAAAGGGTGTTTGCAATAATGCAAACACAATTATGAAAGATGAATGTATGTATGATATACGAAAGGGATGAATGAACGAAAATCGTTCCCTATCATTGTAAATACCACATTATCATTCACCCCTCACCTCATCCATTTATTTTTAAGTTTTTTATAAAAAAATTGTCACTGTTTTATATAGTTTTTTTTAACACTTTTATAAATTTTATTTATAAAAGTGTTAAAAAAAATACGTTAACCAAAATATAGTAATTTACTCGGACAGTCAGGCAGCTTTACTAGCACTAAACGGCAACGTTATAAAATCGAAGCTAGTAAAAGACTGTGTGGAAAAACTAAATGACCTGGGACAACGAAACAAGATCACCCTCAAATGGGTACCGGGTCATTCTGGAATCATTGGTAATGAAAAAGCCGATGAGCTAGCAAGGTCTGGGGCCCAAGGACTACAATTTGGCCCAGAGCCTTTCTGTGGTATCTCAAAGAACCAGGCTATGCAATACTTAAATACCCACCTCCTGCAAGAGGCAAAAGCAGACTGGCAAAGAACGCCTGGGTTAACACATTCAAAAGCACTAATCGAACCATACTCTCGTAAGCGCACTGACGAGCTGCTGAAGCTCAACAGGGGCAACCTGAGCGTGATGATTAGGGCTCTGACTGGACACTGCAAGCTGAACAGGCATCTGTTCAATATGAGACTAAAAGATACTGATGCTTGCAGATTCTGTGAACAGGAGCGTGAAACACCAATGCAGCTCCTGTGCTTTTGTGAACCCCTTATTCACAAGAGAAACCGACAACTGTTGAGACACATTCTCGACCCAGACGATATAAAAACAATCCAAGCTGGGAATATCTTATCATTCCTGGACAGTGCCCAGCTAAAGGAGCACATGTAAGGTCTAATAAGTCTTACTTGGGGCTAGTCACAATAGATCTTTGCAGGTCGCAGTGACGCAAATAGCCCCGAATTAATGGAATAATAAAAAATAATAACACTTTTATAAATTTTAAATGTATGTACGTTCCCTTTTCCCAGGGGAGGCCGGGTATTGTAACGAGGTGCTATACTCTACATATAGCAACTCGTTGCATTCCCTCCTAACCTGACTGCATTTCAAATCTTATGTCTTTGACATAATTTAATTCGTCTCTCCCGTCACTCAATTGCGGACATCGAAACGTGAAAAAGTAGTGATGGCTAATTAACATAAATTAATATTTTCATCAGCACCTTTTTCTATGAATCTAACGAAATAATTTAACGAATATCATAAAATCTTAAAGGCACTTATGTGTAAGTCTTTTATTATGTTGGTAAGTTTTTATAACATATTTGTGACCCATAGTCTACAATGGTCCATAATATCTGTTTCAGAGTGCCTTTTCCTTATTATTATAATATTTGTAACGATTGGAGAATATATATATATCAGTGACACAACTCTGGTGCTTCATTTAGATGGCCCTACGTACCCACTGCACCACAGCGTCCACCTGCTGCTCACCCCGTTACACAATCCTACCCACACTTAGCCTCCGAAGAAACTTCCAGATTTGTGAAAATGAGGCATTTTCAACAGAATCGTGAATGTATCGGCGTTTCGCATCCCTACACACCCTGTTGCATAGCTTACGAAGCTCTTTATATTTACTTAAGTGTAACTCAGAAGGTTGCCTTTTAAAAATAATTTGGCTTTGTCTTTGCGATGCATCCGGTATATGATAAACATGCTCCTATCCGACCAGTATTTTGGATGTAAGCCAGGGTGCAGGAAGACGCTTAATTCGAACTGGTCGGATAGGAGCATGTTTATCATATAGGTTTACAATAAATTCATTGAGAAGAAAAATTTTTCATCAATGCTATTTACGAGATCAAGCAATTTTATGAAAATCCTCTCTCAAGCAAACTCCATTAACACCTTTAAAGTTACGCTGAAAGATAATCTTGGATTTACGTTTACTAGGGCGTACATTATACGAGAGGTATAAGAGGTCATGATACGAGAAAGGTGACGTCAGTTGGTCGTTGGAAGATACTAAATCAGGTTTTGAAATAATTTGTAAATCCAAAAGAGAAGGTTGACAAATAGGAGAATTATGGGTGGGGGAGAGATTTAGTAAATCAAAATTTACAGAAGAAACAAGGGATTTGAGCCTACGAGATCTAAAATTGTTTTTTAAGTAAACAAGTATTTAAGTCACCCATCAAAATTACATGGCTGTGAGAGGAACTGAGAGATTCAAGAATAAACTTAAAAGTGTCAAAACAGTTAACCTTGTCGTTAGGGCTATAAACAACACTCAACAGGATGTCGGTGTGGTGAATGGATATTTTTAGGAAAAGGTATTCAAGCAAATTTCAGTACTCACTTGGAGATTTAGTA
Organism: Schoenobius gigantellus; assembly: GCA_963935595.1. NCBI lineage: Eukaryota > Metazoa > Arthropoda > Insecta > Lepidoptera > Crambidae > Schoenobius > Schoenobius gigantellus. The sequence goes on along the minus strand of OZ012541.1, from coordinate 36,531,934 downwards.
AGACAACAACAGAGCAAGATATTTTATCACGAATATAAATAATACAAACACAACCTCCACCAGCACCAACCCTATTATTTCTGAATAGCTTATAGCCGTCATCATCATCATCACAGCTCATAGACGTCCCCACCGAGTGGCACGAGCCTACCCTAACCAGTTATAGTAGAGCGATTAGGCTTTAGTCAAACCACGCTGGCCCAGTGCGGATTGGTTGACTTCACATATACCTTTGAATTATACCTTTGAATTGATTTGCAGGTGTATGCAGGTTTCCTCACGATGTGTTCCTTCACCATAGGAGCGTCAGATAAGCCGCTCATAGCCGTAAATGTGTTTGGATGTTTAAGTTACCCAAAATTATAAAGTGTTTTCTTTTACTTGTTTAAGGTTATAAGTCTAGGTAATGTTGATTAACGTGATTGTGTACTAAATATTAAATTGAATGGATATTGATAGACGAGTGAATGTTTATTTATCTTTGACCATTCAATGAATGGAATAAAATAAACATCGTATATTTTTTAAAAATTTAGCAGTTTTGATTCATGGTTCATGTAAGTTTTTCGAGAAATCTGTGAATGCAGTTCTGTTTCTTTTTCAAAATAAAGGAATGTTTCCTTTAAAGGACCCTGTAAACGATCAAACATGTTTATCAAATTTACGTGTGACAAACTTGTTTGTTCGTGTAGGGCTGTGTTTGACGCGTTTGACAAACGAACTATTTGTTTGATGTGTTTAAAAAGTATATGGATTGACGTCGTGTTTAATGAATTGTCAAGCAAGTTTGACATACATGTTTGATCGTTTACAGGGCTCTTAAGTAAAATAATCTTATGGATTTAAAGTCCTTACTCTTCAGGGCCCATCACTTATTTCCATCCTGTATACACTGTGTACGCGAATGCCGGCTCTCGAGAAGTACTATTTCTATTAACTTATAATAACAGTACTCTAAAAAAGTAGTAAAATTATTTTTTAAAGTAATTTTAAAGGTTTAACCGCCTCCGTGATCTTGTGGTTGAGACCACCGGGTGCTGATCGGGAGGTCCGAGGTTCAATTTCCCATGGGGACAGTTATTGAGGTGTCCAGGTGAAGCTTAGTTCCCCCTTCGGCCTTATCGTAACTTACCATTATCGGGTGCGATGAAGGCCAGCCCCCTGTATGTTAAAACAAAGAAATCTAACGTTTCTGTCTAGTACGTATTGAATTTAATTTATTGTAGCCAGCCTTATAAACTAACATTCCCTTATAAACTACGCTGAATAAGCAGCGTTTTCGAATTCTAAATAATCATTTTTATTAGTTTTCTATGGTATATTCCGCTAAGTGAGGTTATGATAAATACATAAAAATAAATAAAATAGCTTTTATTGATTCCTTACAATAATATCACACATTTATAAATTCATTATTAATATTGCTCACTTAATTTCATGTATCTATTTTACAAATTATAATACATTCATTTATAAGTTCATATAATTAATTAATTTTGATTTAACATTCATTTAAGTTCATTATTTGATTAAATTCATTTAGCATATTATTAATATTATTCACAATAAAATCATTTGACATATTATTTACCGTTATTTTTAATAGAATATTACGATTTGATTAATACCATAGTAATTTATTAAGTAAAATACTTTCATTATTTTTTGATTAAATTAAACGTTAAGTATTTCATTTCCATTCGTTATTATTTTTAATTATTATTATTTGTTAAATTAGTTAGATCTTGTTAGTAACTTTCTTAGATTTCATTAGAAAAAAAATATAAAATTTATTAAAAAAACTAAAAAGATAAAATATTATTACTATATGGGTTTTAAGCAACAACAAATTATGGTCACACAAAACTTTTTCGTCTTTTTCTGTAAACCTACGTGTTCATTAGAGGTATCGATATTCTGTTGTGAGACGGGTACATAATCTCAAAAGAAAAACTACTATTTTTAATGTAGGTCGGCTGTGTTGTACTATTTACTGAGGCTTACCTGTAAAGGCTCTACTCTATAATTTAATGCAACATGAAATACGTGTTCTATTTATTTAAAGTCAAGCGCAAGGGAAATATGTTAGGAAAGGTTCCATTGTGCCACATTAGTTTTTCAAGATTATTGTAGAAAAACCGAGCAAGTTGTGTGAGTTGGACTAACGCACCAGGGTTCCGTACAAACTTATCTAATATATAAAAATCTCGTGTCACAATGTTTGTTATCGAACCCCCCCGAAACTATTTGACCGATTTTTATGATTTTTTTTTGTGTATATTTGCTAGGTCTGGGAATACATAGGTCTTAGGATATTTTTATTACTCTAGGTAATAAGGGTAGCCCTCTCCGGGATTTTTTTGACAGTTATTATGGCGAAACGTAGTTCGCGGGCACATCTAGTCTAACTACATTAACAGTTTTCACATTTTTTTAAATATGTACTGTAAGACGCTTATTGCCAAATTTAATGGTTCTTAATCAACGGAAAATACCCTATAAGTTTTGATTTCTTTGCGAAATCAAAAAAAAATCAATTTAATCGGTCATAATATTTTTGATCTCGTCAACTTATAAGTTTGATTTTTTAACAGCTAAAAGAGATTCGAGTATTTGATATAAATTTCAGTTAGATTATTTTTTATGCGTTCTTGAGAAAAATGATTTTGACAGACAGACGGACAAACAGACAACGATGTAATCCTACAAGGGTTCTGCTTTTCTTCTTGAGGCACGAAACACTAAAAAAGCGACATAGGTATACATATAATACTCTGCTCGCTGTCCCATACCCTTCATCAAAACTCATCATTATCTCAGCCATAAAAGCCATCACCAATAAAACAAGCCATAAAAGTGCCAAGCTCATTCACACCAACCCTCCAACCACCAATAAAAAAAGCGAGCGCGTCACACAAAACACACCATGCTGCTTCCATTATTCTCATAGTAAGTTAGCACGCCAAGGACACGCCACGCTAGCGTCGAGCCACGCTCGCTGTTCACGTTTTGGTTTGTGCGGTAGGGAACGCTAGTTGGCTTGGATTGTGTAAGGTGATATTGTGTGCATCGCCGTATATCCAGCCAGCAACATGACAAGGGTAAGCAGCCAGCAACGTTACATGTCATTAATATTATTCGTTTTATGACAGTGATTTAATAAGGATTTTGTAAATGCGTGGCTAACGATGTGGATATCGCAATTAGTAAATTGTTTGTTATTGTAAAATTTTACTATTCATTGTTGTAACGTTGTACTTAAATAACGTAAATAAAAATATCAAAATATTATAAAAAACTATATAATCACCATTTTTATTAAACTAAATTATTAATTAACTTAAACAACACACATTAAAGCTATTTCTTAACTACATATCATGTCAAATACCTAAAACTTTAAATTAAATATTTTCTTAAATTAAAATATAAGTCTACGGAATCTTCAAGTACGGGTGGTCGCAAAGGTTCGCGATGATGCGCTCGCGCATCTCCAATTACTGGCGAAAACAGCCGACGCGGCGACGATCTCCGCGGAGCAGGCGCTCGGCAACCATCGGAATTTCCAACGGTCAGACTATTTGAACGCATCGGACGGGACGGGCCTTATTATAAATTTGTAATGGTGTTCTATTTTCTTCTTTTGCACTATTTGACGCTAGCACTGTCCGCTTTCACTTTTCCAACACTGACCTTTGGACCTTGCTACGCGTTTGCTGAGCCGATCTGTTCTTCTGGGCTTCCAGGAATTCAGCACCTACTTTGCTACAAGCGATTTTGCAAGAAACTCAGTACCTACTACTGTACTGAGTAACCACATTCGGTCGAGAGCGTGGGTCGACCTATTGCGACTCCGATTTTATTACTTGCTGAAGGGAAGCATTTCTACTTGTGGGGAGCTGCACCGCTACACCACGGTTCAGGCCAGTGTCCCTTCACCTTACCTACCACTAATATCGAGGCGTGACAGCGGCCACGGAAAATTTAAAGGCTTAATAAAAGGTTATTTTCTAACAAAATAATCCTTTTATTTCGAACCCAATCTACCTACCTGCGGAGGGCTAGTCATCTACCGACCGAGTGCCGCATTGTGATATTGTTTGTTGACCCAAATAAAAGAAAAAAAAAAGATTATGGTGTATGGAAAGCACAATTTTTGAGCCAATCAGTTAGATAATAGAAAATACGAGTATAGGAAAGGACTTTTTATTGTGTGGTAAGTTTGAGTTGCTCCAGCAGCTTACCCAGAGCTTCTGGCGGCGCTGGCACCTTGAATACTTACACATTTTGCAACAGCGCGTTAAGTGGTCAGATAAGACAAACCCACCGAGGGTTGGAGACCTCGTGTTAGTGAAGGACCCAAACCTGCCACCCCTACGTTGGCGTCGCGGACGCATTGTCCAACTTACTCTAGGGTCCGATGGTGTGCTCAGGTTTGCCGAGGTCCTAGTTGGGGATTCCGTTTTGAAGCGCGCGGTCGCTACTCTTTCTCGCCTCCCCTTAGATTGATTTGGCGGTCAGTCCGTGACTGTCCGGAGCGGGGGGATGTTTACGCTCGAGGAAGAGCGAGTGGCAACACTGCATATAGTCTGTGCATGTGAGGGCCTGTGGCGGCCGGCCGCTGTGACATGTCAGTCGAGTCGAATTTGTAATGACATTGAAATAAGTTACCACGCGGCGCGTTTTCGAGATAATTTACCATTGAATTGTGTATTGCGCGGCGCACCTAATAATTGTGGTTGCGAAAGACCGCTTATCATTGTTCTCCGATGTCGCGAGTGTCCGCTCGTATAATGTCGATTAAAAAGTGAATTGGCGACCTAATAGGGAAACGCAAATGTAGTGAAAGTGATCCCGTCGTGGTTCGGTGGATTGACAGCAGCCCTTCAGGAATCAGGAGCCGCGACTTCCTTCGAGCTAGCTCAGGAAGTCCACGGCTACATACGGAGACCGGATCGGCTTAGAGGTAAGCACAATTATCTTAGGCCATTGTAGTCGGTCTTAAAATAAGCATTAATCGGCGAAACGCCGAATTGGTGGCGTCGACTTTAGGCGCCATCAGTGGTAATAAGAAAAACTACACACTTAGCTAAAGAGAATTAAAATTGAGGATTGAGAGCTTGCTATACTTTTTTTTTTAATGTACTAATGCGTGAAGTATAAGTTTTTGACATTGAAATGAAAAGAAAAATACGAAAAATTAACACTTATTCAACAAAGAAAAAATCAGGCGGGGATCGAGCCCGTGTCTTTTATATATCGCGTTGACGCCTTGACCACTCGGTCACCGAGGTCTTACAAGCCCTGACGAAACTTTAACTGTATGATCTCTTTTGTACTTTGTTAAGCTAAAATAGACGTTATTCACTGTTAATAACTACGCATCAACATTTTAAAAAATGCAGTTTCAAATAGAAAAAGATAAATACGGATAAAATAATTTTAGTCATCATCCCGTTATTGTCAGCATCCAAAATTGTATTCATAGTCGGCAATAGAAATACTTATTTTTAATAAGATATTTATGTATCTATAAAGCTAGGACGTGATGCTATTTTCTACGAATTTCAAGGAAATAGACAAGCTGAATAAAATCTAATACCGTTTTTGAAGTTGTAACCCATAAAAACTGAGGCAATCAGGCACTTTAAATGCAGACGAGCACAGCCGGGACGGTAAGTTGGGTAAAGCCGACGATATACATACATATGAAGTTGGAGTTGTCGACATACCTTGTTTCCTCGACATTGAATTGGAATGTTAATGTAATAAGACTCAAGACACATTGCTGTTAGGAGTTTTATAACAGCTATGAATAATGTTTTGACTGCGGGCCGTTAGGATAAAACTTAAAAAAAATCGGCTAAGTGCGAGTTGGACTCGCAAACCGAGGATTCCGTACAAACATATCTCAGTATAGGTAAGTTCTTCATCATCATTATCATCACAGCTCCTATACGTCCCCATCGAGGGGCTCGAAACTACCCTATGTTAGGGTGATTAGGCCTTAGTCAACCACGCTGGCCCAGTGCGGATTGGTCGACTTCACATACACCATTGAATTTCTACGCAGATGTATGCAGGTTGCCTCACGATGTTTTCCTTCTGCGTAGGAGCGTCAGACGTTTATTTCACTAAAAAGAATTCATTCATTAAAAAGTTAACAAAAAATATTTTACAAAAAATAAACTACACTTCTATATAGAAGTCGGTGACAAATTTTAAGACTTTCTAGGAGATCATCGTTTGGCACCGACTTCAATATTGAAGTGTGATGTTGTCTGTACCTTGCCTTGTATCTTGTATCTGTACTGTGTAAATGAATAAATGATTTATCTATCTATCTATCTACCTATTCTTATATTATTTTTAACTTTTCAGTTGAAACCCTGGGTCCATGGGGTCCAGACGTAAATAATATTTTTTAAGAAGTTTCTCCGCGGCTGATCGAGGTCTCTGGAGACAGGAGGGCTGGCGCTTTCCTCGCGCAAAGAATCAGCATAGTGATTCAGCGAGGTAACGCAGCCAGTGTTCTTGCCTCCATGTCGCCCGATATAGAGGCAAATCGAAGTTTTTTTAATCTTTAGTTTTATATATATTTTATTATATATTTTTTAATTATAATTAATTTTATATTTAGTTTTAGCTTTTGTTATATTTAGTAACATTAATTTGGTATAAATAGTTTAAGTTTAGAATAGTTATTATATTTTTGTTATTTCTAATTTAGTTCTAGTTCATAGTTATATATTGGAGCTTGTGTTTGTTTTAATTTTGTGAGATATTTAAAAAAAATGTACTTTTCAGTGTTTTTGAAGTCGGTTTTTATTTTTTGTAAAATGTTTTTTTTTTGAGTAGCATTATAAAACTTACAGAAGTTTGCTCTATAGGCCTTAGATTCCTTGAAAAATTATTGGGAAAATCCCAATTCGGAAAAATCGCCTTTTCCTTTCATCCTTTCCAGAGGACTTAAGTCATCAAGAACTCGGGAAGAAAGTGACCGATTACCAGCGAGGGATAGTTAGCGAACATGTGGCACTCGAAGAAAAGTACAATCGGTGATAAGGGAGTTCGTGCATGTGGCCATTCGATGAAATGGCCCATCGATCAAATATCCCGTCGGTTAAATAGCTCTTCAATGATATGGCGTAGTAGAAATGGACTTCGTAAAAATGTCTTTCGAAAATGAGTTGGTAACCCAGATACTTTATGTAGAACATATAATAAAATCTTGTTAACATTACAGATTTATCATATAACATTAAGACTGATAAGATATAAATAAGTCATAAATAAATGTCTTATAACATTGTTAACAATTAAAATATAATCAAACAAAACTAAAATTTATTTCAAAGATAAAATATCTATCGTGTCATCTTTGTTTCGTCTATGCACATAGTCTTTGGGCGATCCTGCTCGTGACATCTTTGAAGAATGCGATCCAAAAGCGGTATAACTTTCCACATTTTTCTTTTTGTATTCTGGAGTAACGTCATTGTTGTATATGCAAATGCATAACTGTTCTAATTGCGTAAAGTCTGAAACGCGACATTACAGTGCCAATCATTGGAACTCAACATTTTTCAGGATAAAATAAAAAAAAAGATCGTGAGATGTAGCGTTACTTGTGAAAATATGTAAACAGCCTATATTTTTTTTTACATCTGATCAGTGTCCCCGATTGATGAGGCGGGTGGTGTGAGGACTGGTGCCTAGGACCTAACTTATTAATTTTTAGATTTTTAGTACATTTTTTACGTCGTCATTATTTTGTTAATCATCATTTCAGCCAAGAGACGCCCGCTGCTGGACATAGGACTCCCCCAGGGATCTCCAAACCGATCGGTCCTGCGCCTCCCGCATCCAGCGGCTTCCCGCGACCTTCACCAGATCGTCGGTCCACCTTGTGGGGGGCCTACCGACGCTGCGTCTCCCGGTACGCGGCCGCCACTCAAGGACCTTTCCGCCCCAACGGCCGTCAGTCCTGCGAGCTATGTGTCCTGCCCACTGCCACTTAAGGTTTGCAATTCTTTGGGCTATGTCGGCGACTCTAGTTCTTCTACGGATCTCTTCATTTCTGATGCGATCGCGTAGAGAAACCCCGAGCATAGCCCTCTCCATTGCCCTTTGAGTGACATTGAGCCTTCTGATAAGACCCATTGTAAACGGCCACGTCTCAGTTCCGTACGTCATCACTGGCAACACGCACGAATTGAAGACTTTCGTCTTAAGACACTGCGGTAGATTGGCCGAGAAAATGCTGCGTAGCTTCCCGAATGCTGCCCAGCCGAGTTGGATTCGTCGATTTACCTCTTTCCGGAAGTTGGACTTACCGAGCTGGACTATTTGTCCCAGGTAAATATATTCGTCGACAACTTCCAGTGGAGAGCCGCCAACCTTCAAAGGAGTGGGTACTACATGGGAATTTACCATAATTTTGGTCTTGTCCATGTTCATTTTAAGACCCACTTGTTGGGAAACTCTACAGAGGTCTTCGAGCATTGTGCCTAGATCTTCCACGGTCTCAGCCATGACCACGATATCATCGGCAAAACGAAGGTGAGTCATGTACTCGCCGTTTATGTTGATGCCGAGTCCTCTCCAGTCCAAAAGCTTAAATACATCCTCCAGCGCAGCTGTGAACAGCTTCGGCGATATAACGTCACCTTGTTTCACACCTCGCTGAAGTCGTATTGGTTTTGAGTTCTGGTCCTGAAGGCGGACTGACATAGTGGCGTTTTCGTATAATGACTTCAACACTTGGCTGTACCGGTAGTCTATTTGGCACCTCTGAAGTGACCTAAGCACGGCCCAGGTCTCGACAGAATCAAAGGCTTTCTCATAGTCCACAAACGCCAAGCATAGTGGCAGATTATACTCCTCGGTCTTCTGTATAACCTGCCGCAGCGTATGAATGTGGTCTATGGTACTATAGCCTTTACGGAATCCGGCTTGTTCGGGAGGCTGGAAGTCGTCAAACCTGCGCGCGAGACGATTCGTGATGACTCTCGAGAACATACATGACTCAGGAGCGTGATGGGTCTGTAGTTCTTCAACTGGGCCCTGTCGCCCTTTTTGAAGAAAAGTGCCACCACACCCCCGTGCCATGCTTTAGGCGTATTGCCCTCGAGTATGATGGAGTTAAATAGCCTCTGCAGCGCTTTCCGGACTGGTAGTCCACCCGCTTTCAAAAGCTCAGCTGCAACTCCATCATCACCCGGTGCCTTGTTGTTTTTTAGCTGTTTGAGAGCCACACTAATCTCGTACAGGCTGATGTCCGGGATGTCTTCGGTGTAATGCCGGATTAATTTGACTCTAGGGTCTGTAGCCTGAATGACAGGTGCTGCGATGTTGTGTAAAGCTGTCCATAAAAGCGTTCAATCTCAGCCATAAGCTCAGGTCGAGACGTAACGACTCTGCCGTCCTCTGTCTTCAGCTTCGTCAGCAGACTCTGACCGAGTGGCAGATCTCTTGCGAACATTTTGGAGCCCTTGTTTTTGTTAATAAAAAAAATTGTTAATAAATAACTGCAATTAAATAAAAATATGCAGTTGTTTATTTTGACAAACAAAATGCTAAGGCCGGATTCAACCAAACTCGTGTAAGTTTTTACACGAGTGTAAGCGTTGCTTATTCTAAGGGTAAGCTGATTTCGCATTTTACCAACGACTAATCTAAGAATAAGGTATCTACACGCGAGTAAAGAATAACACGGGCGATTTTGGCGGTGTAAAGCTTAATCTGAGAGTATAACAGCTGTCAAAGTAGTCACTTTTCAAATTATCCTCGATTTTGTTTATTATATTATTGAGTATTTTCAAGAATAATTCGAAGAAGATATTTATCAAAACCGCTCCACGATGGAACGTTTGAGAAATATGATAGAAGAATCCGACAGTGATGATGAATATGTGTCAAGACGTCCAAGGTGGATCAAGGATAGAGCCGATCACTTTGATGATTACTATGACCACGACTTTGCTGTAAGATTTCGTTTATCCAAGGAAGCCACTCTGTATTTGTTAGCTAGACTTGAACATATGTTGAAATAACAGAAAACGCAAACGGGCAACCAAACATTACCTACCATTACCTACATAGAAACTAGAAATTACATGTTGTCAACTTGACATTTCACTGTATTATCCTACAAAATTGAATTGTTGCGGCATTTCACGTCATGCTAGGAGAAACAATAATACATGCATTTTTGTTGGTTTATACTTTCATTCGACGTTCATTCATCAACGAAAGTATTACAATACCGAGTTTAGCGTACTCCTCGAGTACGTTGGAAAAACGCAAACGAAGATATCCAAGAGTAAATTCAATGAGTAAAATTATTCCCGTGATAGTTATACTCGTGTAACTTCGTATTTGGTTGAATCCAGCCTAAGTTCTTCAAGTTCTGCAATAAATATCCCACCGGCCACTTTGGCAACTTTGATTGGCAACATAGTTGTAAATTTTTTATTACACATAATAAAACCGACTTCAAAACACCAAAAAGTCATAAATAATATAATATAAGAATACATACAACATCACAACACACAACATCCATTGAATTTGGTGCCAAATTTTAACCAATTTAATTGTTATTATATTTTTAAGACTTTTCATGTGATGATTGTTTGGCACCAACTTAATATAAAACTGTGATGTTTTATATATTATTATTTATGACTTTTTGGCGTTGTTGAAGTCGTTTTTATTTTTTGTAGAAAAATATTTCAATCTTTTTACAAATTTAATAAGCGTATTAGAATTTTGCCTTGGCTCAAATTCTAATACGCATGTAGCGTATTAGAATTTGAGCCAAGGCAAACACCAGAATAACTTAAAATGAAACTTATTGAGGAATCATTCCCCAACTCCTAATCCAGAAACCTTCCATCATCAGCTCAGCAAATACCTGAATATCTTAGAAAAAAATATTTTACAAAAAATAAAAATCGACTTCAAAAATACTGAAAAGTTAAAAATAATATAAGAATAGGTACAGACAACATCACACTTCTATATGTATATTGAAGACGGTGCCTAACGATGATCTCCTAGAAAGTCTTAAAATTTGTCACCGACTTCAATATAGAAGTGTGATGTTGTCTGTACCTATTCTTATATTATTTTAAACTTTTCAGTGCTTATGAAGTCGGTTTTTATTTTTTGTAATATATTTTTTATTTTTAACTTTTTAATGAAAGAAACTCTAATTTTCCTCTATTTTCATGGGATCCCATCATCAGATCCTTATTTTGGTGACCTTCGGACCACCCTAGGAGTATACTATATCGCGTCGCCTGCATTGCACTCGACCCCTGCGACGGTGGGGGCAGTTAGGGAACACTAACTGCTCCCATGCCTCTGGCGGAGAGGGAAGCCCGTACCGTTCCACGTTGGGGCGGTACGGGCCAGGCCGGGCCAGGCCTCGAAAAATATGGATATCAAATGAAAGGCCTTGATGAGTAGAGCACTATGAACGTGGCAACATTAACGTAAATTCAACGTAGCTGCCGCTAAAAAGGCGGATAAAAGTTCATTTCCGTTCATTTCAGTTCCTCATTTCAGCAATATAGGTATAACATGAAAGGCCTTGAAGAGTAGAGCATTATGAACCTAGGAAAATCGCCCTAAATTCAACATGGCCGTTGCAAAAAAAAAAACGGATAAAAGTTCGTTTCCAAACCCAGCAATATGGGTATCAAATGAAAGGCCTTGATGAGTAGAGCACTATGAACCTAGCAACATTGACATAAATTCAACATGGCCGCTGCTCAAAAAAACGGATTAAAGTTCGTTTCCAAACCTAGCAATATGGATATCAAATGAAAAGCCTTAAAGTTCCTTTCTAAACCCAGCGATATACCCCAGCGATAAACCCAGCACTGGTCGTTTATACACGTAATATTTTGAAATAAAGTTCTCCCAGGGAAAACTACTGTTAAAGTTATAGCATACAGTCAATAATTTATTTATAGGTAAAACAATTCCATATTAAATGATAATTCATGTCGAGTAAAATTATTTTGAATATCATATTTTCCTTCTTCTACTGTATGGGTGGTGAAGGCTTTCTTGTGCAACTTCAATTCAATGCACTCCTGCTATTTCATCTGCGACATTCCTTATGAGATTTTTTCGCTCCATAGTAGAGACACTAACAAAGATCTGCACCCCGAATTCTGCTTTCTGGCGACGTGGCCTGCCCACTGCCACTTTAGCTTTGCTATATCGGTTACTTTTCTTTGTTGTCTAGGACAGCCCTTTTATTCACGGTCTTACAGTATATTACCCACCAGTTTTTTTTCAAAAGCCCTTTGGGCCACTTGGAGTTTATTGAAAATCGCTTTAATAATTACCCACGTTTCAGCTCCACCGGCAGGATACACTGTTGATGTATACGTGATTTTTGTTCGATCTTTAGGTTTAACTTAAAGACATATTCAAGCTTGGCCACCCACACTAGTGTTATAAGCCTGTTTCTCTAGTTAGCCTGATTATTTCCTCTTGTCTTGTAATTTACAATGTTCCAGTTCCGGATTATATTCACTGACTTTATTCATTATAGCAATTAACCGCGCCGCCCTCGATTTATTCATATTTTATTTATTGTTGTCTCAAAATCACCATATTTATACATTTTAATGGGACAAAACACAGTATAGGAGCATACTGATTCGAAAAGAAATAAACAATTGCACATGTTAGACCGCTGGCCGGTATATCTGCTATCACGTTCTTACATTAGCTCAATTAATATTGAACAGGCAGAAGCAACAAAATCCTTTATTGTTCCATACAATATAGTAATATTCGATTAAAGAATGAGTTAGCAAAGGCGCTTTGCTGTTTTTGAATGAGAATAAAATTGCAAATACGTTTGTCATACAAGAAAAGTACGAGTATGATAACTGCAGATGTCGTGCGTGGTTAAGAAAAATATATTGCTAATATTATCGCTTTTTTCGTTTATATTGTCATATCAGAAAAATCGTTGTATAAAATAATAATATTTTCCAAGTCTTAAAATAAACAGCAATAATCAGAAAAAATTAGGAAGATGTATTAGCACCTCATGACGACGACGGATGACGAATTTGCAATAACATTAAAACTATGATAATTGCGGTTATCATTTTATTCTCCGGAGCTGGCGACATCTTTTTAGCATGACATTTCACTGTCAATAAAAATAAAAATCGATAGTCGTATGTACATTCGTATATATAAATACAGACGTTCGTCGACGAGTGATTCAAAACAAACGTGTTACTTATTGCTGCTACAAAAGATATTTCTTAAGTGGTTAAAATCATTCAACAGTGAATGAATTTTAGATATTCGTGTCTTTAAAATTGCTCTGCGTTCAATTGCATAATTTTGAAGTGAATATTGCCGTATTTTGGTTTAAAAAATACAAATTCTTCAGTGTCAGTGCCGGTGGTTCCTGTTTTCGATAAATAAAGTGGACGGTGATCTAAAGAACTTTTCAAAGTCTAACAACCGAGTGAATCAGTACCAATCTACACGATAATAGTGGCCACAAATTTATAAAGAGTACTACGTACAGTGTGGTGCAGTCATTGATTTACTACCAAACGTAGATAACGCATGAACGTTCGAAGTGGGCCGGTGAAGAACTGCCCAATCGGGCCTGGTGCAGTTCTTTTCCATGCGTTGGAGCAAAGCGATAAGCAATTTTGAGCATTATTTTTGAGAGTATAAAGTTGATATTTTCTTGTAGCAATTACTAAAACGTCAAATTTAATGTGGCTAGGTATGAAATGATGTAACTGCACACGGTTGTACTTCAAATAGTTGCCGTAATAATAAAGAATAAGGTTGAATTCGATAAATACGGTACTTTCTTTATGGTAATTTTAATTCGGGTGTGCATATTCAACTACCTATTTAACAGCGTACAAATGTATAGTCGATTAGGTGACAGATTTCAAGCGCGTTTTTGTATGAAGTGCTCTATCTACGTTTGGTAGTAAATCAATGATCAGCGAGTACAAATGTATAGTCGATTAGGTGACAGATTTCAAGCGCGTTTTTGTATGAAGCGCTCTATCTACGTTTGGTAGTAAATCAATGGGTGCAGTGCAAAGCCATTATAGCTACGACATTGTACCAATCAATCGAGATAACGCGGTTCGAGACTCCCGCTGGCATCAACTTTTTGTTTTTTGTTTTGTTTTTTTTTTAATTTTTTAACTTCTTTTTTTTATTATCGTTTTTCCAAAGAAGAGAATTTAGTGGAGTGGAGAATAGTAGAAGGAATATATTAAGATTTATTAAAAATGTCAACAACAGTATGCGCAGGATGCTATCAAAATTTACCTAAAAGAGAACACCTAAAATGCACAAAATGCAATAAAATGTACGACTTGGAATGTGCAAACGTTTCGAGTAAAAGATTTTATAATACGATGACCCCAGAACATAAATTAAGCTGGAAGTGCCAAGCTTGTACCTGTAAATTACCAAAATCGGGAAACATACATACCCCAGTTCGTTCCAGGGACATTGATGATCTACCATGCTCTGGCGAGGACAATAATGTTACTATAAGAAAACCGACCCAGACACAAATTAATGACTCATCCATCTCTGAAGATCTCAGTGTACTTGGTGACACATTATGTACCGAAAATGGCGTGGGCAATCAGAATACTTCAAATACAGCTGAACTTACACTTCAAAACCTGAGTGATATGATTATGCAAATGCTTAAAGAAAATAACGCAGATATAATAACAAAGTTACAGAACACGATTCAGACAGAAATAACTAAAGCTATAAATAAATTAAAAAATGAAATACAACAGGAAACTAAACTATTACACCAATAAAATGATTTAAGGAAATTCGAAATAGAAGACATAAATAAAAAAATAAATAATTTAATAAAAGAAAACGAAATAATTAAAAATGAATGGAAAAATATAGAAATAAAAATTCCATCACTAGCAAGAAATGAACATAAGAAAATCGTAATGTATGGTCTCCGGGAAAATAACAGGGAATCTGAATATAGCTTACACAATAGAGTAATTGAAATATTTCGTGAAAATTTTAATGTTGAACTGACAGGATACATCGAGGATACTTACAGGATTGGCAGAAATAATACCAATAATCGGCCACTTGCAATTGAATTAATTAGTAAACGAATGACTAAATACATTGTCGACCACAAATACTATCTAGAAAGAACTGGCTATTGGATTTCAGAATTTTTGCACAAACCAATGTTATTACAGCGGAAGATTATGAATGAAAAAATGCTAAGGGCGCGAAACAACAACAACAATGAATTATATATCGACGGTAAAAAAATAAACCTTAAAGAGATTACTGCTAGCCATTTATCATTAAATGACAAGAATTCCGGATCTGGTCAGCACCACAAACAGTCAAATGAAGGCGGCAACTCAAAGGAAAATAATACCTTTCGTGACTACCGAAAAACCTTTTAAAATATTATTTCAAAACATGCAAAGTTTATTTAACAAACAAGACTTATTAGAAGCTTTTATAGAACAAAATCAACTAGCCTATCAAGCAATATGTATTTCGGAGTCATGGCTATCTCAAGAGAAAATGAATTGTGTGCATATTAATGGCTGATGAATTCTAAGTGGTCCAACTAACTAATTTAAAGGACAATTCACCAATTTTTTTTTAATTTTTTTTCTTTTACATATCTTTTTTGCTTTTGTCAAAACTCAGTCAAACAACAAAAAAAACTTGTCAAAATTTAAACAACTAGAAATTCAAACTTTTATGAAGAACATGAAGGTTGAAAACCACAACACTCCCCGCCTTGCGCATACGCAGATGAGCAAGAACGTTAAAATTATATATACATATATCCCTTTTAAAGGCTAAGTCTCTGCGGGATTCGGACGAGACGACCAGAGCGAGTATGAGTGACCTTAGCAACTTCCTCTGGCACAGAGTTGGCGCTTACTTCCAGACGATAGATCCGCTGCAATGCCCTGATGCGTTCACCTGTTGCAGTACGCAGCCGCGCTACTCTATGATGTCCGTCTGCTCCCGGCATCAATTCTAACACCAGCCCCAGGGGCCAATCTACCCGTTTGGTGTCATCGCTGCCGATCAACACCACATCACCAACTTGCACATCCCTCGTAACTTGAGCACTACGCTCTGTCAATAGGGACAAGTACTCTTTGCGAAATCTTTCCCTCAAGTGGCTGCCAACTGTATTCATGTACCTACAGCGAGAGGTCAAAATCTCTCCGTCTACTTGATCCATAAAATTTGTTTTATCCCCTGTATTGTTCATATTCAGGAACATGGACGGTGTGAGAGGTTTTTAATTTTCTGTGTTGTCCACAACGTACGTCAATGGCCTCCCATTTATTACCTTTTCCGCCTCGCACAACACTGTATATAATTCCTTTTCAGATAAGGCAGCTTTACCTAAATTACGGCGGAGAATCTCTTTAAGGGTCCTTACCATTCTTTCCCAGAACCCTCCCCACCACGGCGCTGAAGGCGGAATAAAGTGCCATGTAATCTTCGGGTCCAAGCTGCTGCAATCTGAACTGTTTAAAATATTGCTTGCGCCGCGAAAATTTGTGCCGTTGTCGCTATAAATAATACGCACGCCGCCTCTTCTTGCTAGAAACCTGCGCAATGCCAGCATAAAATCTTCCGACGACAATGATGTTGTAGTCTCTAAGTGCACTGCGCGATAAACGGCGCACGTGAATAATACTATTCAGCATTTCTGTCGAGATTTTAATAAGAAGGGGCCCGCTAGGTCTATACCTGTAACTTCGAATGCCGCGCCACAGGTCACTCTATCTAATGGTAGCGGTCCGGGCGGTGTTGTGCATGACTTGGCGCTATATCTCTTACAAATAGTGCAATCTCTAACAGTCTTCTTCGCCAGCCTTCGGATGCCCACAATCCAATAATTTTCTCGTAGGCTACTGATCAACGTTTGAGATCCTGCATGGAGTCGTTTTATATGTTCCTGCAAAACAAGTCTTTGCACGATTATGTCTTCAGCCAATAACGCAATAGGATTGGTAAAATTATCGGACTCACTGCTTAACGTCAGGCGAGTTTTTACTCTGAGTAATCCGTCGCTGTCTTTGAAAGTTTGAACCTTTGAACTTATGCTGGCTTCATTTTCTCGCTGAAGTAAACCGAGCAAACGCTTCTCAGCTTCACAGTACTCCTCTCCCGTCAAATCGCCCGATTTTCGTGTCAATCCCTTGCGACAGTTATTACTGAACCTGAGACACCAACCAATCATCCTTATGATTTTAGAATATTTTCCAAAATAAAGCAGTGTCCTCGAAAATAAATCTATATTTACATTATTTACAGTTGTACAGCTTTTCTTTACTTCTCTCAGTACCTCTTCCTCATTTGGTTGTTCTACCATTACCGGCCATTCCTCAGCTGATCTCTTCAGCCACGCTGGGCCAGTCCACCACTGGGTCTGTAAGAACTTCTCCGCAATACATCCGCGGGATGGTAGATCAGCCGGATTCTTCTCCCCGGGCACATGACGCCAATCTTCAATGTTAGTGTGTTGTAAGATTTCTGAAACTCGATTGTACACAAAAACATTAAGGTCATCTTTTCGTTTGAGCCACGCCAAGACTATGCTAGAGTCAGACCAATAGAACACTTTACAGTTTGGCTCCATACCATCTCTAACTTGACTGATCAATCTAGTAGCCATCAGTGCTGCCATCAGTTCAAGTCTTGGAATTGTTACCTTCTTCGTAGGTGCCACTCTTGATTTTGCTAAGACCAGCTGAACATCGATATCATTACCCTTCTGCGAACGTAGAAATATGCAACATGCATACGCCGCCAGGCTCGCATCGCAGAAGACATGTAGTGTATTCTCACAATTATCCAAATCGAACTTACTCATACGTCGTGGAATTTTACATGCCTCTAATTTGAATAGCTCTTGTAGCCAGGCAGTCATTGCCTTATTCAGCTCTTCGGGTAATGGCTGAGCCCAGTCTTTGTTTAAAATCCAGCTCCTCTGTAAAACAAGTTTTGGTATTCGTGCCACGGGAGCCACAAATCCTAGTGGATCAAATATACTTTGTGCGAGAGAAAGCACATACTTCTTTGTGAACCTATCTTGGCCTCCCTTGACAGATGGCATCTTGCAATATAATACATCTTGGCGTGGATCCCACATCACACCAAGAACCGAGATAGCAATAACTTCTTCATCTGTCAACACTGGCCCGGTAACCCAACGACGCAATTCAAACTGTCCCTCTAGTAGAATGCTCTTTGCTTCCGAAATGAATTGATACATTTCGTCTTTGTTCTTCACACTTACTACACAATTATCAACGTAAAAACTTTTTCTCAATATGGCCGCTGTATTTGAATCGTACTTATTTAAGTGGAAAAGAATTGTCGCGGATAAAAGAAAAGGGCTAGTAGTAACACCGAACACTACTCGTTGATGTCTAAATGTTTTCAAAACCCTTTTTTTATCACTGACGTTTTGCCACCAAAGGAATTTCAAATAGTTGCGGTCATCTGGGTGTAACAGTATTTGTAGAAATGCTTTTCTAATATCTGCTGTTATACCTATGGCATTTCTTCTGAAATTGAGCAATAGTTTTGGTACCAGTTCAATCAAGTTTATACCTTTATTGAGACATGAATTGAGTGATAAACCATTTTTATCCTTAGCGGACGCATCAAAAACAGGCCTTATTTTGGTTGTCAAACTGGACTCTTTCACGACAGCATGATGTGGCAAGTAGTGACCCGTACTAGAGTTGTCATGTTCGACTACCTCAATAGGGAATATGCATAAAATTTAAATTTGTATCAAATATTTTTTTCTAGATTCTTTATTGTCTTCTACATTATACTTAAAAGGTATTTTTTTATTTAGTTGTTATTTAAACCCAAAAAATATTATATAAAAAGTGAAAATTATGGGAGAGAAATTCAAACTTACAAAACGCGCCACCATTGGTCGAAACGGAATGTGACGTCAGTGGTCATTCACGTCAATGCCTCAATGGATTTATCGGCGTCGATATTCATGTGTTAGTAGTGTTTGTGAGAAAATTTGTTTAAAACTGTATTTCGGTGTGATTACTTGTGTACTTATATATATTTGTAATCAATCTAGGACGACGACAGAAACTGGTTTTGTCAAAGCACAATCGGATAATCTATCGAAAATAGATGCATTTATTATGTCAGCACATTTTGCATCAAATCTCGATTTTACGAGCGCAGTGATCTAAGGACTGAAAGCAGCAAGGTAATTTTTATGTTAAATGGTATGTTTAAGTCCAGAACATAGATTTTTATTCATAAATGTGTTAATAATACTTACAACAAAACATAACCTTTACCATACATAACCATCTACCTACCTACATAACCATTTGTCAATAAAATTGTTCCTAAACTCCTAATTTACGTCTATATCATTATAATTTACACGTAATATTATATTATTGAAGCTCACTCAAGTATGATATGTTTATATACTTTTTGTCAAAATGAAATAAATACTTACTACTTATATTGCGATTTACATTAAAAATTTTCTTTCAGTATTTAAGTGCTTGTTTGTTTCAGATCAGCGGCCCAATTCTGCTAATAAGTAATAGCCGAATCGAAACTTGCTAACTTTGTTGTAATAAAAAATCAAAATTTCGTAAAACCGCAATAGGAATAAGCAAGCTCTTTAGATAAGTTTTTAATGAGCTTTTGTACAAGTTAGGTTAGTTTTAGACCGAATCATCTACTGCTCAATAGCTAATTCACACTAAGCCGCACATAAATATAGCACACGTTAAATTTACAACAAAATACAACCAATAATGGAGATACATTTTCCCTTCTCATCATCTTACACCATTTTTTCGTAATTTCGCATCGCGTGGAATACGAAAAGACACTACAATACAGTTGCTTAAAATGTAGTATATTGCAGGGCTGTTTAGCGTCCGGGATGACCACCATTACGCGCTAGTGCTTTTTCTTTACCAAATGTCAAATGTCTAGAATGACACACATTTTGCTTTTTTCCTGCTTTTTTCTAGCATGCTAAGTTAAGATTGCGCTAAATAATCTGACTGGTCTACCAGATTTTGTATTGTAAAAGCATGCCTAAAAGCAAAGCATAACAAAAAGCACGGCCGGATCTTGCTTTTAAAAACACGACAAGCAAAGCATAGCACGCATTTGCTTTGTCACTGCTGTGTACGTACGACGACATATTTGGCGCCATTTTTATAAAATTTTCTCTGCGTGATTATTGATTGTTGTTATTTGCTTAAAAGTTTAATCTATCTTCTAATATATAAAATTCTCGTGTCACAGTGTTTGTTACCGAACTCCTCCGAAACGGCTTGACCGATCTTTATGAAATTTTTTGTGTATATTCAGTAGGTCTGAGAATAGGTCGTAAACTATTTTTTATTACGGCGAAACGTAATTTCGCCGTTATTTGTAGTGAAAATAACTATTATGGGGTGTATTATTAATATTGTTTTTGCACTGCGGTACCATACAATACTTGTAAAAAGGTTTTTTAACTTTTTTCATGATTTGTATAACAATTAACTGAAATTAAGTCACGAAATAAGTATGTGGGCGCGCTAACGCTATAGTAAACAAACACGGGACCAATGACAACTAAAACCAATGACGTCATCAAAACTTTAAGCTCAAATTTATTCGATGTTTTAAATTTCACTTTGAACAATAACTTGACTATTTTCAAACCTATTTATATTTTTTTCTATGTTATAAAGATGTAATTCATTAGTTTATGAAATAAAAAAAATCATGCAAGTAGGTGTATATTGGGCATTCTAAAACAGTTTTCATCAAAACACCGCAAACGAACGGAGTGAGATTTGAGCTACGCTTCGCTGCGCTCTAGCTCCGCTACGCTCCGCAAATCTCACTGCGTTCGTTTACGGTGATTTGATGAAAACAGTTTGAGATTGCCCAATATACATTATACAGGGTTAAATTATTCATACCATTAAATTGTAATTTTTGATAAATAAAGAGTTATGCGAGTATATTGAATCACCATATTTGTTTTCATTAATAAAACGCAGAAATTTTTGTTAAAAATATTTTTTTATTATAAAGCAAGTAACAAATATCATCATAGCTAAACTAGAACAATACTTTAAATACAAATTTTCATTCAAGTACAATTTACTGAAGTCATAAATTACATGTGCTTAAGTACCACTTTTTTATGAATAAAACATTCCTTAGAGCGTACTCTTTTTTATGAGTTATACAATTGAAGTTAGCTCCACCTTTAGCATAACTATTGCGCAATGTTGCAAAATTAGGACAACCTTTGCCTTCAACATTTATCAAAAAGCAGTCAGAACACAAATCTTTAATCCATTTTTGCTTTTCAACACCTTTCATTAGTATGGTTTGGTCCTTTAAAATTGGAATAATTAATCTCTTAAATTCTCTGAAATCTATATTGCCTTGACTCCAGTATATTCCTCTGTTGCGTTCAATCCAATTGACTGCTCTTTTTTCTTCGGCAGATAATTTTAGATACGAATATGGAGGTTTTATTAAAAAGACTTGCGTAAACTCTTTTGTGGCTAACGCAAATTCCTTAATAATAAAATTATTTTTGCAGTCTTTGAATCCTTGAACATCAACAAAAAGTATCGAACTCTTATCAGCACTCATTGTTTCGTTGTATTCCACTGTTTAACATAAAGTTGAAGTTTGTTCTTTCAAATACCTTTTGATTGCACTTTATTTAGTTAAGATATTTTCTTCACAATATTGCTCAGAGGTTTGTACTCAAAAATGCAGTCATTTAAAATCAAGCAATATGCTGCTGTCTGATCCGGGATTTCTTGGTCTGTTTCAATCTCCACTCTGACATCGATTGATCCCTTTATCATTTCTTGTTGGTGAGAACAATCAATAACAAATAATGGGGCAACGTCTCTGAATTTCTTCAAGCTCATCAACGGCTCTGGTCGCCGTCCATGATAAGACTGTTGGAATCTTGCATATTGTTCGTATAATAAATTAAATTTATCCTCTGAGAAACTGACATTCAATCCTTCATAAGGGTAATACGATGAATTTAAATATACTTTTACATCTCGTACATTGCAGTGATCGAACTCTGCCATTGACATTTCCGCATTGTGTTTGCGATTGGTTTGCAAGGCTATAATAACGAATCTTGGTTTCTCTATCTGTGACGAAGTTTTGATAGACCAAGTGTGTTTACGTGTCTTCGGTAATAATGGATATTCATACAAATCCCAATTTCGAAATGCTAGTGTAATAGGCCTGTCCTTTTCTAGATGTTTCAACAAATTGATTCTTTCACGATCTGATACTTTAACGTGCGGAACTCGCCAAACAACTTTGCTAATAGTTATATCTTCGACCACCTCTCCGACATTTAATTTCAAAGCATTGAGATTCGTATTGCTTCTTAATAGCACCAATTCATGTTTGGAGTTAATTATAACTTTTTCATAATCTTCTGCAAAACCTAAAATTTTCTTCAACGGCACAGAAGCCGAAAAAATTCCTCCGTTAAGATTGTTTGTACCAGAAGTTGACCATCCCCATACACGTGAGCATTTAGATTCATTATCATTTAACGAGAGGTACGATTTTATTGTTGTAGTTATGCCAGCATTTTTTATTTTGTCTATTTCTATTCCGTTTAACTCATATCGAATATCTTGAAATAAATATAGTATTGGATTGTTGATAAAATACACATTTGATATTTTTTCTTTAGTCGAACTATTATAAACATTGGCTTTACCCTCAATATACAAAGTGCTGAGTGAGGGTAACAGACATAGATCTTGTTGATTAATAGGTATTCTTATTTCATCATTCTTGTTGAAACTTGTTACGTACGGTTTATAAGAATGATATTCGAAACTTTCAATACTATTGTCGTATGATGTTGATTGAGATATATTTAAAATATTCATTTTAACAAGCCAATCAACTTCAAAAATTCCTTATTGTTTTTGGTGAGCTTCTTTTTTATGTGAAGCGGTGTGCTTTTATGAGGTGATCTTCTAGTACTAACTTGAATGCAAGCTGTGTCATGATTTTTATTGAAATTTATCATTTTTACGAAAATGTAGATACAGTTGTACTTCTTCGTCTCGTAAATTGATTTGTTTATTCTCGGCGTCTAATAATTGTATAGTTATTGCACTTATAGAACTTTTATTTACAGGAAAATATATTAGATTTTTCGGCACTTCAATGATCCGATAACCAGGTGGTACGTTAGGAACAAACTCGTGAATAATATGACTTGCAGATCCGTTCACGAATGACCCACTAACTACGTCGCATTCGATGCGCACAATGGTTGTTGGCAATATACTGACAGGATACAGAGATTCGGTCCTTTTTAATGCCTTTATTGTTTCTCCACCGAAACCTAAAATCCTTCCAAGTGAGTCACTTTTGTTGAAATGAACATCTTTAGTACAAAAAATTGTAGTTTTTAAAGTATTATTATTACAAGTTAATTTTAACATTGCATTTCTAATGTATGTCTTTAAATAATCACAGATATCTTGAAGTTCATAAGCTCCTTCAGGTATTTCGATTACTTCGTTATCGTCATAGTAGAATTTATTATTTCTTTTATCTATGTTGGGTATAGAATTAAATGTTGAAAAATACAACAATCCACACTCATAGTATCCACTTAATTCCAAAGTAGGTGAGTAGTTTGTTATCAGAGAGGATCCTTTTCCAGTTATAGACACAGTGAAAGACATTTTACTACTGATAAAGAATTTTATTTCAAGCTTTATATAAATGTGTTTTCCAATACTCCTTTAAAAATTTTATACAAAGGTGGCCGCAATTAACAGAGTCAAATGTTTGATATTGCTCATAGTTATAATTTAAAGAAACATTTCTTAAGTAATCAAGTAGTTCTAACGGAGGTTTCAGATTACCAAAACTATCAAAATATTCAGCATACTTATTTTCTTTCACGTAGGCTACCCAATGTGTTCCAATGTTATTTGAAGTATCTAAATTTATAATACCGCATTCTATCTTCCTAGGTTTTGAGGGCAACGTATCCCTCATGAAAACACCACGAAAAAATGGAATATCACTAGCATGTTCTAATATATCCCAATTAGTTAATGCCCGCCTAGGTAGCCGCTTTATTAGTTTTTTGAGGGTTTCAAATAGAGACCTGCACCCTTTTTATAAGGTCTAATATATAATCCTTTTCCGAGAGCAACCGCCTCCATCATCTTATTATGTCGTTCCGATTCTTGAAGAGCTTTTTGAGCTGCTTTTGAATCATTAACCGCTTTTGCTATGCCAGCTGCTCCACCAGCCAGTGAACCTAAAGCTGATAATCCCGCGAAAATAGGAATTAACGGTAACAGTCCTCCACATTTTGGAATAGGAATACAACGAGGTAAACTCATTTTATTTTTATTTCTAAATAGTTTTTTTGCAGCGGCGACCGCATATTTAATAGTAGAATTTGTGTCTTTAGATTTTATTTTTTTTAATTTAGATTTGAGTTTTTTCACAGCCGTCATAAACGACCGAGCACCTGCACCAGCTCTTAATTTGGCCTTCATAGCATTTTTTACTATCCATGAAGCAATTTTTTCTTTCTTTCCAGCGTCTTTTGATTTCAATCTTCTTTGAGCCATATTTAATAGATCTAGATCAGCTTTGTGCCTTACGTTAGCGTCGTTGTTTATGTAAGCAATATCGTGGTGCATACAAGCGTTATCCAATTTATTAATTCCTCGCTGACCCTTAAGTAATCGTTTCTGAAGCTTTGTGCCGGGTCCGCAATATTGGTAGCCTGGTAAATGTAACTCAAACGGAATCTTATTTATTAAGCTGTTTATGATACCACTTCCTTTCTTCATTGATAAACAAAAAGTGAATCAATAAAGATATCTTGAGCTATTTTATATCATAAAACCAATTTATTCTTATCAACCCAACTATTTTCGCTATTACTTAATCCTAACCATTTTACAAACAATTTGTTTCCTTTTCTTTTTATAACCTTTTCAATGAGGTATAGGTCTGGAAACTTAGTTTTTTGTAACTCGTATGCATAAAATGAGCCGAGGATTCTTTGATTGCGTCTGTCCTCTATTTGATAAGTTGTTGGGTTAGTGTGATTAACTTTTACTATACGAAATATTTCGGTGGACCAGTTTGGCGTATAGCCTTTGTAAAAATCTGCTTTATATCTACTTATGCGAACATAATCACCAACACGAAATGTATATCCCCGACTTGTTTTATTCTTTTGAGAATTCATAATATAACCTTTGACTATAAGCTCATTTACTTTGTTAACTTCCACAGGCTTAAATTTTGTTATTCTATGCAAAGTGTTATTGTAGTGTTCTACAACGTCCTTTAAAATATTTTTATACCATTGGTAATTTCCGTTCAAACTAAATAGTTTGTAAAGGTGAGATTTAATTGTTCTTATAACTCTTTCTACTATAGATGCTTTTTTAATAGAATATGTTGAATAATGATTAATATTATACTTTTTCATTAATTGTTTAAAATTATCATTGTAGAATTCTGTGCCTAAATCAGTTTGTAAATTTTTAGGTTTTCGTAATGATGTAGTTAAAATACTTTGCATTGCATCTGTAACATAATTTTTCGCTTTTGATTTTAAAGGTCTGATCCATACATATTTTGATAAAGTGTCAATTACGATAAGAATATATTTATACCCTTTATTAAACTGTGAATATTTTTGCAAATCTATGAGGTCGGCTTGCCATAAATCATCTATTCCTTTTATGATCGTACATCGCCGGGAAAAATTCCTTCTTGCTGCTTTGTGAAGCTCATTCACTATGTCTTGTTTGCTCATTATTATCTGGTTTCTCTTGAAGCATGTGATCAATTTCTGTCCTTGTGTAAAACAAGGTGGCTAGCTTATTAAGTATTGAACTTTCAAAATCATTTAAACGAATATTTACATCACTTAAAATATTAGTTCTTAGTTCGTGTGTCTTTTCATCCACGTAAGCTTTATTGGCGGCTTCGTCATCATTGCCTGGCGATATAAGCCCTTTTAATCTTGATGATTTTAAATCATATTCACCTGTTTCTGACTTCACTAATGTATCGTTGAGATTTCCAATATATTCCTCTAATCGTAAACGTTTATGAACGTGATGACCAAATTTATCTACATTCATTTCCGTATCTATGCGGTGTTTGCTGTATAACTACTGATCAGTTTTTTAAAATTAGGTTCCTTATATTTGGTGTTTTTAATGATGCCTGCTTCGTACAGCTCTTCTATAATCGCAATAATTTCATTATCTAAGCCGGTATTGCCAGCATCACGAGATGCAAACAGTAATTTCAATCGATCTACTAATTCATTTGGATCATCCCAATAAACGTAATCTATATCTTTCTTTACACTTTTTAAAAGATTTATTCCTTTTCCTACCGTAAGACTTTCTGTGCTGTCATACTTATTTCTAGAGAACTTAAACAGTGGTTTAATAATATGCATGTACTTAAACCCTTTGTTACTATTAATTGGCTTGCGTGGATCACAATTACGCCTATGTGCATTCGTTTCTATTAGAAGCTCTTTATAATTTTGCAAATCTTCATCTGTGATAACATCCAAATTTGGTGTCTTTTCAAATAGTAATTCTTTTAATCCAAGAGTTTTGTTTAAACTTCGATTTCCAATTTTTATAATTTTTCCGTCGGCGAAAACACGTGTTTGGCCGAGCATAAGTTTTCCTCGTTCATTTTTTATTCCAAAAGGGATATTTGCGTCGGGTGAAGCACACCACGATAAACTATTAAGTGAAACATTTGGTGATGATTGAAAGGACTTAAAGGAAGCATCACTCATATTATTGTTGTCAGAAGGTGATACGACAAGGGTTTTTTCGGAATTAAATTTTTTATAGAACTGTTGTTCCTCTTCTTCATTAAAATCGTCATCAGAAAAATTTGTTGCCTCGCTGTCATTATGTTTATTTTTTTTTATTGTATAATGTTCAAACTCATCCTCATCTTCATGAGAAATTTCATTGTTCTTAATGGCTATTTGTTTCAGTGGATCGGTTATAGGTTTGAATATGGATTCCAGAGTGGCATCATTTGTATTTTTCATATCCTTTATCATTTCAACCTTTCTTTTTACAGCAGCTGCAGCTTTTACAATTTGTTTTTTAAGTTGCTTTTCCATTTTGACAAGGATTCCGTTCAATGCAAAATCCAGAGTAATAGTGATTGTGTATTGATGAAACAATAACTTATGTATATTAATCTACTACTACAAAAGTATCGAATGCCATCCTATAACATCCTTTATTTCTTTCACAGTCTTTATTGATCACAACATAATTAAATGGTTTATTCCAAATAGTTGAGCACATTTCACGGAACTGAGACCACGACATATCTGAACCTACATGCTCATCGTAAACGTGTTTTAAATTTACATCGTCTTGTTTAAATAAAATAATGAGGTTAGAATTGTCCCTTATAAGTTGTTTAGGTACTTTACTGTATGTTTGGTTAATGTAAAAACAATCAATATTCTTATGTCGACCCATAGCAAAATAATCCCGGATGCTATTTTGGTTTTCACAAGCTACGTCGTCGAATATTATAATGGAGTTTGGCAAAGCTTCGTGTGGGCTTATGATATCATTATTATGGTTATATTTACTATAAGATATGTCTGCAACTAAATCTAATACTTTTTCTAAGAACACATATTTTGGTTGGTATAATGATTTAGAATATACATATAAGTTACGAAAACGTGCACCATTCTCATGTAATAACAAACCTATTACTAAGTTTGTCTTGCCGCAATTTGATGGTCCACAAACAATACATCGTATAGTGCTCGGCAATAAGTTGCCATGTCGCTTTGCTTCACATAATGATGCAGGACAGATATTATAATCTAATTTTAACGTTTCCTTTTGTTTGAGGAACTTCATAGCAACTTGTCCGTTTTGATTCGTGGCTTTTAACAAAATGGATATAACACTTTGCGTTCGTAATAATAAGAGAACTAGCAGTATATTTACTTGTAAGTGCACTCACTCCACCATATAGACTAAGCATTCGACGGCGGTAACAATAGCAAGGAGTAGAAGAATTTGGATACTGTTACCACTCATTATATTAAGTTATTGGACGTGTCTAGAACACACAATGTTAAAGCATCGAGAAGAATGGAGAGAGAAGAAAGAGCTCTCACCCCTCTCGAATCGTGCAATAAAAAATGATATGAGTAAGGAATCGATGCTTAAAAATAAACATTGTTTAATTACTTGCATCCCTACTTTAACAAAGTAATACACTGCGTTCTTTAATAAATAAAACTATATTTTTAATTTTATTACCATTATTTTAAACTATGTATTTGAATTCTAATAAATTTTATCTTAGATTTATTTATAGAGGTAATTCTGAATGAATGTTTTTCAAAATATTTGATTACATTATAGAGGTGTTAAAATAAAAACAAATATTTTCATACAAGTCTTTTTATTTTTAAATAATATTTATTGAAAACAATACAAGACTTAAACTAACATAACTATTTAAAATAACATAAGTCTTAGTTAGTAAAATTTATAAGCATTACTATAATTTTTCAGAAGAATAATGTTGTTGAAATAATGTATCTCCGTGAGTGTACACGTAACTAAAGATAGTAGGTACGCATCTAGCACATTAGAGAATTTTAATATACATCTACAAATGTTTTAGGTCAGCAATAGTTATTTAAAAACTATAACTGTAACCACATATTTTCTTAGAGATATTAGTTATAATATTTTCTGCTTGATCCATTATTGGATCAATATGCTCGGTTACCACATATTGTGTTTTTATTAATGGATCATTGCTGGTTGATTCCAGATCTAATATTTCTAATTTAATTAATCGCCGCCCTTTAGTAGGTATTGTTTTAATTAAATAAGAAGGTTCGTTCCCCTTCGTATTCTGCAGTAACTTGCTTCTCCTCTTCATGGGCTTCTTTTTATTAAAAAGACTTTTAACCACCTTGGCATGCAGCGGTGAATCTTTAGCATTCCAATGTGGAAATTCTTCAGAGAAGCCCTCCAACATATCTTGCGCATTTTGCTCAAAGCAAGGAGGATAATCTTCTGTTGCCTCCTTGCTTATGAGTAGCGACTGCGAGATTTCTTGGGTATTCTGAAATTTAATTTATTATGCAACAAAAATAATTTCACATCGAAGAAATGATTGATATAGTGGCGGAGGTAGAAGAGTATATCTAGGATCCACAAGGAGGCTGACTATCTTATACGGAACCGATAGAATATGAGAATCACGATAACAGCATCACAACCATAAGGTTTTAACAACAACATTATCTTCCAACTAAATCAAATATACAAATAAACATTAACTAGTGATCTAACCACTACACAAGAAAAGAGTTTGAAGAAAAATAATTTATACGACTTACCATGATGTATTTGGGTGACCGTAGTTGTCACTTGATTAATTATGTGTGAAACAAATTTTAAAAACATTCGACTTTAATAGCTATTTATAGTGTAAATATAATGCTGACATAACAACAAAGCATTCGCACGGAATCGCAATTGGACAAATTACTAATGAACTATAAGTTGGAATACCTAAATCAGCAATAACATGTCCCAACCAGTTTCGAATTGTTCATTGCGTGTGCTATTTTATTAATAGTTTTATATTTTATGGATTATGAAATAATAAAAAAACATGGTAGCTGGTTTATAACGTTATATATTTTCATCGTTACAATACAACATTAAGTATTTGATTAAAACTAGGTAATTAATTTACCTATTTACCATTAAAAAACAATGTATAATACTATTAAACAAATAACTGATGGATAACAATATTAAAATTAAATAACTTTACAATATAAAGTGCCGTGTCGGTACATACTATACAATTTCATGTATGTTTTTATTCTATTAACTTATTCATTACTTAAGCCATATAATAAATAAATAAATAGATGATGGGGTAACATATTTCTCAACTTACAATTTGATTCATGATTACCATTAAAATAATAATAAACTATACAATACGGTGCTTCTAAAGAAAAACTAATGATATTAAACTAAACTATCCCAGTGACCCCATGATAAAGTAGAAATTTTGTTTTTTAATATGATACGTTTATCGTCATTACCTGACAAAGCTATTTTGTTCTGTTCTTGAGTAAATATTTCGTGCTTAAGAGATTTAAATATGATATTTTTTTTCTTCAAAAATGTATTTTCATTTAATACCTTGTAATAATCTTTATATTGTACATCTTTTAATACTTGCTTCTGTATGCCTTTTGCTTTTTTTAATTCATCTTCTGCCGTTTTAATACAGTATAACTTGGACCTTAATCCTACAAACTTCGAAATCAAACTTCCTCCTAGCTCATCTTTAAAGAGACCTGGCACCTTTTTGTTCCAACTAGGAATGTCGTATACGTTATTTACAGAATAATTACTAGTGTCGAAATAGGGAAGAAAATTTGATTTTAAATCAGCATAAAAATCTTTACTTTCTATTGAATACAAAAAACTATCAGTATCCGTATAACAAAGTTTTAACTTTTCCTTATAAAAAGGCTTCATAATAGAATAATGAAAATCAAACATGTGACTCTTAGATATTTCCAAAACGGAAAAACCAATGTATATAGGTTTATCCAAAGTGATTGTTTCAGGCTTCATTTGAATGGCTACCAAGTTTTCGGTGAAAATTGTAACACTGTGAAAATTTGGTCGAGCTATCATTTGCTCTGCACAGAAACTTTTCTTTGTTTTGTTACTATCATCATTCCACTTATTGACTAATTTCACATTAACCCTCTTTTCTGTGTCTTCTAACGTCTTGCCAAATATACTGTTGTTAAGAAGTTTGAAGAAATCTTGTTCAAATGTAGATTTAGCTTTTTTTCGTAATTCAGTATTCATGTCAATATACTGCTTTAAATAAGGACTCTGATTAAATTGAATAACTCTATGTATTTTTTTTAACAACAAACCATGTTTTATACATGTTTGCAGATGAGCAAAATGTATGACATAGAAATATTTATCGTATAAATTTGGAATCAATTTTGAAGTTTTAGAACCTGGCGGAGTAAATTTTTGAGCACAGAATGGAAAATCGTTATGATCATTATGCAAATGTTCGGGGTATTCTAAATCTACTTCTAGTATATAACCAGTGTCTCCGTTAGTTGGCACATTTATAAAATCTATTCCAGCGATTTCCAAGTCATTCAATAACTTAAAATTGGAATGAGGCAAATAAGCACACATTGCATATCCATAGAGATTATTACAATCGATATAAATTAGAAAGTTATTACTTTTTCTTGGATCGTAAGTTTTTAAATACTTGTTATTGGCTTTTGAATACCTTGTCGAACATAAACATATTCCACCGCGAATACCTTTTTGAATCATTCTTATTATTTCCAGGTCGTGTATTAATTCTAATTTAACATCTGTTTTTAATAGCATGGCATCAAAACTGAGACTCGGTGCTGTAACATAAAAGGCTGGATCTAATTTATAATTCATCTTACATGTCTGGCGAAAACTTTCAAAAACGTCAGCTAATAAAAGAACATCTGACTTAAGATACAAGTCTGTGTATTCACCGAGATTCGATAATTCAAACGTTTGCCAGACTTTTTTTGCATGATCATAATCTACTTTAGATATATTACTATTGCGTAATTTGCTGAAAAAGAACTCCTGAGGCGGAAGTACTTTTTCTTCGTATGAACTCCAAGTAGTCATGTATTCATATGGATACACCCCTTTTCGTTTTATTAAAGCAAAATGCTCACGAGAAGGAAAATAACGCCGCAGATGTTTAAAGTCGTCATTTTTTAAGTTTGCGACAAGTTTCTCTAGACTTGTGCCTAAAAATTTAAAAGAATCAACAAATCGAACAGGTATGATATCTTTATCATTAATTTGAAAAAATTTTGTAAAAGATATGTAGTTTTCCTTATTTTTTGCTATTACTTGTATTTTTCCTGATAGTTTTCCCAACTGTCGTATAAAAAGATGACTGTCATAACCCGCTAAATTATGAAAAAATATAGGAACAAACTTAGGCAAACAATATCTAATATTGCAATAAGAATGAGCTGCACCACGATACCGTCCTGTAAGATGGCAATGATCTTTAACTTTATCGTCAAACAATATTTTATCACAAAGAAAACAATTTGTAGCCCGAGCAAAGTTCGCTTTGTCTTCATTTGTTAAACAAATAGCCACTGGCGACTGCAAAACGTTATAAATATCGGTTATATCCAATAATAGACTTTCTAAAAACTTTTCTACACAGGCTGGACCTCGATAAGATACATATTTATTACGCGACTTATCATAAGAACACACAACGTAATAAGCAAATGCTGATGGTACGTGTTTTTGCAATATCTTTGTACAGCCTGATCCAGAATCGAGTTCAGTTGGTTTTAATAATGATTCAAAATCTGCGTATAAGACGAAGGGCATGTCATGCATTCGCTCGTAATGATTAAATTGAATTCGTGTTCCATCACCGGGTAATATTGTCGATACACCACCACAAACATGAGCTTTCAGTTTATCATTACTATCAAAGAATATCATACAATCCTCGCATAAATATATTTTAGAATGATGTTTAGTTAATTGAAGACGAAGTAATTTAGATAAATCTTTAATAAGACAGTAATGGGTGCGTTTTCTGTTTTCCAGGAAAAGCATATTAATGTGATGATCTTTGCGAATCTCGCTTTTGTATAAAGGTCCAACAATGTTACCATTCTTTTGAATGCCGTAAATATTAATACTTATGCGAGGATTATTCTTTTCAAAAACTTTGATGTCCGCAAACCCAACTGGAAAAATCATATTTTTGATATTGAGTACATTTTTAAAGTGTGGGTAAGCTGACGTTCGATGTGCGTTTCTGTTTATAGGAAATAGTGCTGCCATGACACACCATAAAAAACAATAATTATCAGAATTTTGAATGTTGATACATGCTCGTTTACATTTTATGGACTTTGGTAATTCTATAAAACTGGAGCCTCTTAACGGGTTATATTTGTTTATATTTACTTCTAGATATAGGCTTTGTAAATAGGCCCACCCACTATCTCTTTCTTCAAATTCTTCAATTTTTTTACAAATTAAGTGAATAATTTTTGAAAACATATCTTCAAAATTGAAGTTTTGATGCAAGATGAAGTTTTCCGTTGCAAATGACTTGATTGAAATCGAATCATACTTACTAAGCAGAAAGAATTCACAGAAAAGTTCAAAATTAGCTTTAACATTAGTGTGAGCTTGAATTTTCGCTATGAGCAATAGGCGTACGCGAGAGCGCAAGTGCCATAAAAACTCGGCGGGCGGGCGAACACGCGCACTATCATGACCCTCATCTTGATATCGAACACGGTACGATGCTATACGATTACGAAAAGCGCTATGAACTTTTTCAACCCCCTCACTATCAACGACCGAACTGTTGTTCTTATGTAAAATACTTTTCAAATGTGCAGAGAAAACTTTGTTATTTACGGATACGTCACAAACTGAACAGAAAGTAGACCTCGACATTATGATTTGGACAGTACAAATTCTCAAAGTTAAAGTAATAAAGGCTTAAGTATGTAAGTACCTAATCTTTGAGTTTGCTAACGATAAACAATAAGTAAACCAGCTAAAACATAATTTACGCAGAGAGAAACAAAAGAGAACCTATTTTTTAACTTTATCTTTATAAAATATCCCCTCTGTGGTAAACTTTGCCTTAGCTAATTTTACAAATTTTTTTAATGCGTAAAATTCTGGAGATTCTGCTTCGCCTTGCAAGCGTACCCAAACGATAGCGCGCTCGCACCGGTCAAGGCCGCTGAGATTAGATACCTCCTTCTGGTTGTAGAGGCGTAGCTCCACTAGCAAGTCGCCGTCGAGCTGTGCAGTCCGACGCGTTACACCACCAGGTACTCGGCGTGTCAGGATACTGGTGGTCTTGTTTGGCAGGTTTGGCGGCCGCGAAACCTCGCTGTCCGACTCTGAGTCGAACAACCACTCAGAAGTATTGGACGACGATGTATTCTTCACTTCTGCACTCTTCGCCTTCGATAGGCACTTTATCGCCTTGCTTCTCTTCTTTGGACTAGGGAGATAGAAAAAGGATACACGATTATTGTACACATTAAACACTTGAAATTTAGATATATGTAAATATAGCAATAAAAGTACCTGATGTCTTCGTCGTCGGTATCAAAGAAAAGGTCAGATTCACAGCTCTTCTTGGCTGACCTTTTGTTTTGCTTGCTATCCGACCTGAAAATAGTAAATGTCATATTAGTATTAAGAGTGGTTACAAGAAAACGAGTTGAAGATTCACATCTTCAATTCATAAGATAAAAAAAATATCATCATCATCAGTCAATCAGCATGCCACTGCTGGGCTTGATGGTCCCTCGTGAAGACAGCACTTGGAGAGGTCACGTCATATACAGCCTGGTCCAACGGCTCAATTTGTTGAAGCATGAAGATGATCAACCACTTATAGACAATTAAAGAATAGATATACGGCCTTACAAATAAAAACTTATACCGAGGATAATCCTCGGAATAATTTATTCTGTGTTTTGTCTTGTTTAAGCACATGTCAGATGTAATATGTCAAAATAAGACAAAACACGGAATAACTATTCTGAGGTTATTCCTAGGAATATGTTTTTTATTTGTAAGGCCGATAAAGTATAGCAATAAAGTATAAAAACTTACGAACATTTTTCAGCTGTCTTGGTCTTGAGATTTTTTGATGAGGAGGTACTGAAGCACTGTTAGTGGTCAGAGATAGCACTGGAGTGTACTGTGACTACAGTTTTTCCGGATTTTATATAAGAAAAGTGCAATGCAAGTAATAATTTTACTGAGGTTCTCAACCTATACCTTATCTTTATAATCATTTTTATTTAACATGACTAATCTAAAAAAGAATGCTCATTAATTTTTATATTGTTAAATAAGTAAGTAATATTATAAAATATTATATATATAATCATAAAATTATTAATTTCCGTCCAAATCATATCCACACAAAATATTTATAAGAAAACAAATATGCATTCACGGATATGATGTCTATACGTTATCGAGAATCCTAATGCATTCACTTCCACTTCCATGGTCAGTGTTCGTTTTTCAAACACTAAAGAACTGACACTTTATTTAGAGAAAATATATTTTTTTTCGTGATTTTTTTATCACACCGCGCGTTTTAGGCAAAGGAGACGCGAAGCGCTCTGGGTACTATGGTACCCGGGACGTGTGAGTGGAGCAGTTCTCAGGTCTGCAACAAAATTTTTGATCCACAGTTGCGTATGATCCAAAAACGGTCCGATCATCGGCTGAACTTCGTCAGCTATATAAAAAAAAAGTACTTACGTAGCAAGAAAGAAACAAAACGACGAACTGACGCAATTACGTGTATTGGATTTTTATTTTCGAGGTAGTAGTAGATCGTTATTCAGCATCACAACATCTAAGAGAAGATTATAGTTTGGTAGTTTACTTTCAAAAAGTCGGTTCCATACTCGAAATATAAAACTTAATAACGTTTTGCACCTCTGACTTTCATGATATTTAGCAAAATTTGATATTTACCCATAATTCTACCAATGTGCAATATGACGCGGAAATAATCAGCAAATTAATTGTTTGTCGTTTATTTCCACAAACTTGCAATACAATACTGTGCATATACAGCAAAATAGTTGGTAACCGTTTAATTCTGCTGATGCAGAAATCTCGTGTAAGGCTGCATGCTCCAAATTTTTTTACATTTCGGGTTTATTATATTTATTTAAATTATACATGTACATACATATTTACAATTACTAACGAATATTATCTCCAAATTAAAAAGTCTTCTTTATATTAACGGATGCGATTTCTAATTTTCATTTTTCGATACTACTATTTAAAACAGATAAACAATAGGTATATCGTTCTATTAGGCGAACCGAATGTATTTATAGCATAACGATATTGATACGACATGAGGACAGAACCATAGAAGTTTATGAAAATTATTGTAATAATACATAGGTGGTATTCATCGGCAGCATCTCATACACGTTCCCACCGCACTACCCTATTTAATTAGGATGTTAAGACCTTAGTCAGCCAAGGTAGGTAGTTAAAATGTTCTTAATATTTTTTATATTTTCATTTTTTAAATTATTGGAATATTTATTTTCTATTTTTTATTCGAGTGATGACTGGAACACATCTTTCAGGGATTAGCCCGCCCTTTTAAATATTTTGTAAAAATCAACAATTTTATACTTTGTTTTATAATAAAGAATATATTTAATTGAAGTAATTTAATAAACAAATAAAAGTATTAACGTGTGAAAGAAGCCTTATTATTTGAGTAAGCACTCGTAACTGGATATATGAATAATGTGCAATAAATTTATTGCTGATAAATGAATTTCGTGGGAATGCTTTGAAACTGTGTGGCAGGCAGAGTGTAGAACGGTACTTATCCGAGAGTTGAGTCCTGAAGCTACGAAACCTCAACCTGTTTAATTTCTGTTGTTATTGCACTGCTACCTAGTTGAATGCCTTAATATTCTGAGATAGAAAACCTTGAAAATGTGTCTAGTAAATCGCAATCAATCAAAAGTATACTGTTTACAGTCAAACAACACAACACAATAGAAACATTATGAAATGAAATGAAATAAAAAATCTTCTTTTCCATTTAACCCTATATAATGTATATTGGGCAATCTTAAACTGTTTTCATCAAATCACCGTAAACGAACGCAGTGAGATTTGCGGAGCTAGAGCGCAGCGAAGCGTAGCTCAAATCTCACTGCGTTCGTTTGCGGTGTTTTGATGAAAACTGTTTTAGAATGCCCAATATACACCTACTCATGCATATTCCCTATTATGTTATCTTTGAGCCACTCATCAAAAACCAAATCATAATCGTGCAAAATGCCTAGTTTAGAAAGGTGCGCTGTCGTTGAGTTAAGTCTTTTCAAGTCCACACCAAAATTCGGCTGTAATATTTTTGACGCGTCTTTCCAAGGTAATCTTACCTCGTATCTGTTGTCTTCACTCACTCTTATTGTTTCCTCAAAGAATCTCATAACTTCCATCTCAGCTATCTTTTTGCTCTTCTTTTCAGCTTCATCTTTTATCCCCATCGTCTCCAAATCCCAGAATTCTCGACGCTGCAGAACGTTGTACTAACGCTATTCGTCGTAGAACAGTAAACGCCAATTGCTGGGCCTTGGACGGTCCATCCAAGCTTAGACTCTGTAGCTACTAAGTCTTGGTCAACTCGTACTAATCGCCCCGTTAACAACGATCCTAAAACATCAGAGCCAATTAAAATACTGATTTCTGAAACATCATCTTTGCTATCAGTCAAAAAATACCTAAACTTTCTAATTGTGATAATAATCTACCCGATCGCAGTTGCGGTAGATAACCACATAGAATATCTTGTTCTAAAACATCTATCTTACAAGTATAACTACTATCTAGGCTACTCATACTGACGTTGTATAAATTATGTTTTTGCGTTTTTAGTACAGCGCCTCCAAATAAATTGTGGCTTAGTTCATGTTTTCCTATTGGCTTTAAGTTCAACTTTTTGGCAACATCGGTTTTAATGAATGAGCGTTGAGCACCAGAATCCAGCAAAGCTCTCACGACAACAGAACCTGTATCTGTAAATAATTTTACCTTCAAATTCTGCAACAAAACGGTTTTGTTTGTCGTAGATTGATTGATGGAAACTGTTGGCTCTTCTGTTACCTTTTCGTCCACTGTGCTACTTGCTTTATAGCCACACATTATTGGGTAATGCCTTTTGGTACAAATTACACACTTGGGATGCTTCTTACAATATTTCCAATAGTGTCCTATGTGCAAGCAAATATCGCAAGCCTTTTTGCGTTTGACAATCGCCCTTCGCTCTTCTAGAGTCTTGTTGACAGCACTCACGCATTCCGAGCTAGTATGTGTCACTTTCTCGCAGAACAAACAGGCCTTCACAAAAGGTTCTTTTTCCTTTGTGCTATTCGTACTTTGTTTGTCTATAGTCGCGAAACATGACGTAGACGGTGTCGAAGCAGAATCCTTAGAAAACGATTTCCCTAGACGCACTCTTTCATCTGACATCACCTCTTGCTTCACAAACTGTAGTAGCTTTTCGAGCGGATTCTTGTCGCCTGAATGGAAGTGAGACCTATGCCATGCACGCAAAAGCTCCTCTGGTAGGGCTGACTCTACTAGTGGATATAAAAATGCGGCATACTTATCTTGAGTCACTCCCATTGTTTCTAATGCCATAATCTGTGTAGTAATCTTGTCGTATCAAACTCAAACTCAAACTCAAAAATCTTTATTCAATATAGACCTTTACAGGCACTTATTGACGTCAAAGAAATATAACGATCTTATTGGCGTCTTCAGCAAGAACCAACTGCAACAGTTCTCTCACATAATGTTCTATGATAAGCTCCTCTTTCGCAAATCTTTGCTTGAGTTGCTCTATCACTTTATAGTAGTTACTGCCGCATGGCGGAAAACTCTCGACTAACTCTCGTGCACTTGACCCGATTTCCATACATTGCAACAAGTACTGGAACTTATCGTCGTTGTCGATCATCTCATCTTGGTGTATCTTATTGTATTGCGTCCAGAACGATAACCAACCCCGTAACTCTCCATTGAATGTGGGGAGCTCTAGTTTCGGGAGTCTATAGTGACGACGATCTTTAGCTACTGATGAATCTGATTTGCTTTCTATCACAGATCCGTTTTTAGAGTTGGTGGGACTCACGGCAGCACCGCCGGTGGTGGTCTTGTTAACCAAGGCTTCAATATTGTACTCATTTGCTGTGTCCACATCTTTTTCTAATAACGTTTCGTCCCGTTTGTCATCATCGAGCCAAAAATTTAGTACCTTATTTTGAACGGTGCACAAATCTTCATAAAATTTGCTCAGCAGTTTAAACTCTATATTTATAGCATCGGCATTTTGTTCAGGATATTTAAGCAGCTCGCAAAGTTTATTCGCAGATAATGTAAAGCTGCGTCGGCGAAGCTGCCGTTTTGCTTTAGCACGTTCCATGCTTACCATTCACGGTCGCCAGATATGATGAATTCTAAGTGGTCCAACTAACTAATTTAAAGGACAATTCACCAATTTTTTATAATTTATTTTCTTTTACATATTTTTTTTTGTTTTTGTCAAAACTCAGTCAAACAACAAAAAAAACCAACTAGAAATTCAAACATCATCGTCAAAATTTAAACAACTAGAAATTCAAACTTTTATGAAAAACATGAAGGTTGAAAACCACAACAATGGCTTCAAAAATGCAACATCGTATTGCAGAAAAAACAGACCCGGTGGCGGTGTCTGCATTTTCTTACAAGAAAATATAGAATATATAGAAAAATGTGATATTAACAGCATGTCAATCGAATATATTTTAGAAATTTGTGCAGTAGAATTAGTCAAGTATAATATTTTATTAGTAACGATGTATTGGAATAGAAGAGAGGAAAGTGTTTTCTATAATCAATTAAAATAAGTTCTAAATTATATTAACAATAAATATTCTAGATACAAAATAATTATAGGCGGTGATTTTAACATAAA
Source organism: Schoenobius gigantellus (assembly GCA_963935595.1). Taxonomy (NCBI): domain Eukaryota; kingdom Metazoa; phylum Arthropoda; class Insecta; order Lepidoptera; family Crambidae; genus Schoenobius; species Schoenobius gigantellus. The sequence continues at coordinate 36,492,112 of OZ012541.1, read as the reverse complement.
TATACTCCAAAAAAATTCAAAGACCCTACAATTCTTGGAATTCATGTTAGAATTCAGATTGAAACAACAAATAAATAAACCTACACATATTAATCAAAATACGTCAACTTGCCTGGACTTGATTTTCACCAATTTTAGTAGTACTGATATGTATACAACGGTTGAAGAGTTAGGTTTCTCAGATCACACTGGAACTGTTATCCACTTAAAACTCCCTAACGAAAAATCACAATAATATTAGTTTTCAAATAAAAGATTTTTTACTAAAAGCAATATCGCAAATTTTAAGACACATTTAAAAAAAATAGACTGGCATAATATAATAAATTCTGGAAACAACATTAACGAAAACTATAAGAGATTTCATGACACTCTGATTAGTTTATTGAACTTACATATACCCAAACAAAAAAATAAATTAAAAACAAATTTCATAAAATACTGTCTAACTGTAGGCATAAAGAAATCATGTCGAAACAAAAGAATGTTAAAAATTCTAGCTCTAAAATCAAATAACGAAATAATTAAACAACATTATAAACAATATGAAAAAATATTAAAAAAAGCAATAATAAGCGCTAAAAAACTACAATATAAAAGAAAAATTACAAACTCCAGTAACAAAGTAAAAGCCATGTGGAGTATAATAAATGAACGAACAAACAAAAGAAATAGAAAACAAAGGAATAACTTACAACTAAATTTTAACAAAACACTATATTCAGAACCTAAACAACTTGCTAACCTACTTAATGATTTCTTCGCGTCCATGGGTGATGATAGCCGCGCAGAGCCCGCTGCCGTTAGCTCAAACGCTTTTAGTATCCCAGTAATGCAATGTATCGAAAATACAATGTTTCTTCGCCCGGTAGACTACGAAGAAACTAGAAAAATTATAATGTCACTAAAAAACAAAAATAGCTTCGGAATAGATGAACTATCACCAAAATTGTTTAGACAGTGTGCTGAGGAATTGACTTTGCCATTAACAAAATTAATCAACCAATCATTTGACGAAGGAACATTTCCAGACCTGTTAAAAAGAGTTTTAGTGAAACCAATTCATAAGAAAAATAATAAAACGGACCCCAATAACTACCGTCCCATTGCACTGTTGCCAACATCTTCAAAAATTTTTGAGAAGGCAATGTGTAGTCGCGTGTATAGTTTCTGCGAGAAATATAAAATATTAGACGGGTCTCAGTACGGCTTTCGTAAAAACCGATCTACAACATTGGCTGTGTTTAAATTCGTTCGGGAAATTATGAAAATGTTGGATGACAAAAAATACGCTATTGGGTTATTATTAGATATGTCCAAAGCATATGTCAGAGTTCAATACGATATATTGTTGAACAAACTTTACTCCGTAGGAATACGGGGACCCGCACATAAATGGTTTAAGTCATATCTTACCAAAAGAGAACAGTATGTTGAGGTTGAATACCATGACAACCCTAATAAAGAAATAATAAACGTTCGCTCAGATTGTGAAATTGTTAACGCGTCAATCCCCCAGGGAAGTGTCGCTGGGTGCCTTCTATTCCTGTTATATATAAATGATTTGCCTAAAATAATGGAAGATCTCTGTGTATTGTTTGCAGATGATGTCTCGATCCTGCTCGATTTTGAGGATAGCTCACAAATTAACGTAAAATTAAAAGCATTACTAGATAAAATTACATATTGGCTACAGCAACACAATTTAAAAATTAATTTCCAAAAAACTAAATTAATACAATTCCATCCATATCAAAAAAATCCCCTAAATTTATGCTTTGAATATGACGGTGTTGAGATTGAGTTTGTAAATGAGTTCACATTGCTTGGATTAGTTTTAGATACAAACATAAATTGGAAAATACATATTGAAAAACTCAGATCTAAGTTGTCGAGCTTTGCATATGCTTTCAAAGAAGTAAAAAAAACTACTGATATAGAAACTGCTCTTACTACCTACTACGCGTATGCCTATGCGTGGTTGAGCTACGGAGTAATCTTGTGGGGAAACAGTACAGATGCGCACAGTCTTTATAATGCAAAAAAGATTGATCCGTATTTTAGCTAACATTGAACAGTCTGATAGCTGTAAACCATATTTCCAAAAATATAATATTCTGTCACTGCCATGTATCTACATACTTGAGATTTGCAAGTTTGTTCGTAAATATCCCGACTTATACACAAAGCGTTGTGAAGGACCACGCGGAAAATCACTGCGCCATAAAAATAAACTTATTATACCTCATACTCGATTAAAAACACACTCCTCGAGTACATATCCCATGTCCATAAGAATTTATAACAAATTGCCAACACTGATTAGGAATGAAGAAAATAAAACTACCTTCACGAATAAAGTAAAAAAATTGCTAATCGAAAAATGCTATTATTCTTTGAACGAATATTCAACAGAACTGTAAGAATGAAACAATAATTTATTCTAACTAATTTTAATAAGTATTATATTTATAAAAAAAAAAAAATATTATATTAACAATTTTAAACTATATTAATTGATTAATTATTGAAGCAAACACAAATACAATAAAAGTAGTTTTAACAATAATTTGATTTAAAATGTAAAATTGATTCATTCGATAACGTTTAAAGAATCATTTTATAATAATAAATAAAATCATGAATAACTCATTAAGAAAGTATGCAATAAACTCTTATTATACAACATTTACCTACTATAAGTAATACAAGAAATTATAAAAATGAACGATATTTTTGATAACAATTTCTAATAAAGTGTGTAACCTTATAATGAATAAATAATTTTTAAATAATCGTAATGGTAATTTAACTATATTGATATACTTACTTAATAACTTTTTCAATTTAATAAACTATTTAAAATATTTTTAATTCTAATTAAACATTTTATCCGATATTTTAAACAAAGATTTGGTATCTACTAAAATATTATAATAAAATAATAAATAATCTATTTTTAATGATAATAATTATAATTACAATTTTAGAATAATAATTATGATGCGATAAAATAAATTACATAACATGTAATCCAGATTATTTCTATCAACGTCATATTTAAATAAAAATTAAACAATTAAAACGATTAAAAAAAAGGCACTTCAAAAGGTCTTCATTGTCGTATTAAATTTAGCTATTTCTCTTTTCTCTTCTTTGCAGTGCCCTACAGGGTCCATAGATGTGCTTGTAACTTATTGTACCTACCATCATTGTATGTATACCTATGGAAGCAAAAAATAAATAAATAAATATGAAACGCCATTATATTGGTAGGTTAGGTAGGTTTGTATTGATCAACTTGTATAAGATTGACGTAATAAAAAAATACATTTTTGTTCATACGCCCCTCAGCAGGCGTAGCATGGGCTGCAAAGACTGGTCTCGAGTCACGCATTATCTCACAATTTCAGTGATATAATCTCTATGTCTTAAAGAGTGGCACGGTGGCGCGTATTTAGTGTGACTGACGTGATATATTCTCTTGATACTCGTCAAGGAACACGTGTGACTGAGTTTTATCAGAAATTTCTTGGCGTGCCTGTGCGCCGACTGCTGAGGTCGTAGCAAGGGTTTTAATACTTTAAAAGATGTAGTAGCAGTCGGAGAGCAAAAAAAAATGTCATAAAACTGAGTCACACGTGCTCCTTGACGAGCGTCAAGAGAATTTATTACGTCAGTCACACTAAATACGCCCCACCGTGCTACTCTTTAAGACATAGAAATTATGTCACTGAAATTGTGAGATAATGCGTGACTCGAGTCTTTGCAGCCCGTGCTACGCCTGCTGGTTTGAAGCCCATGATATACCGGTGCCCATACGTTAAGCCTACACTCCGCTGCCAAGCGTACTCTTGAAATAACATCCCACCGATCTGGGTTCGTCTCGGACTCATTTATCCTATCCGCCACGCGTCTGTGGAATAAACTGCCTCCTAGTTTGAGATTGGCTTGTAGTAAGGCATCATTCAAACATCTAGTACGGAGACATTTTCTGGAATCCGTCTAAAATGGTATGACAACATGATATGTATATTATTGTTATATATTTATATATCTATATTTATGTATATACTAGTATATTTTATATTTATACTTATTTATATATTTGCATATTTAGTAATTAATTTTATTTAATAGTAACAAATTTACTACAGTTATTATTATTTTTCCCAATTCGCACACCGTCAACAAACATTCTCACATTTTACGAGTTGACTGGTAGAGAATGCCTAAGGCATTAAGTCCGCATTTGGTACACTTGTTCTTATGTTGTACGAAAAAGCTTAAATAAATTACTATTACCGTGGTTCAGTGGCGGCTTACTAGCAGAATTGACCCGCTGGGCCATGCTTAGGTCACTCCAGAGGTGTCAAATAAACTATCAGTGCGTCCAAAGTTTGTAGTCATTGAATCAAAACGCCACCATGTCAGTCCGCCTTCAGGACCAAAACTCGAAACCAATACGATTTCAGCGCGGTATGAGACAGGGTGACGTTTACGCGTCCGTCATAACAATAATACTTAAGAGCAAAATCAGAAAACAAAAGCAGCCATCGTCATTTTACCAAAAAAACCAAATGTATTGACCGCAATCGACAGCCAAAGGGCGAGAAAACCCGGTCAACGAAGCTGAGAGTGTTATTCAAACATAAAAGATAAGAGCAAGGCTTTTGATGCCATCGCGTTCGAATAGCTACATCTTTCGCCGGAGGGCAAACATGAATGAGGGACGATTTTTCACAGAATATTTTTTTACATTTACCTTACATAATAACTCGGCTTACAACAATACGACCGTCAGAACTTTTTTGTCATTAAAGTATGTACCTATACATGTGTAGTCACAGACTGTGACATATTTTTAAAGTTTTCATAAACATTTTGAATTTAGGGCATTTTTTAAATTAAAATCCTAGTACAAATTATCTTTCAAGCAACCCTTGTCCGCAAAAGTACAAATTTTTCGTTGAGATGTTCTCTAATAATACAGACATAGATTATTCAAAGGGTATTTAAATTTATAATATTTTCTTAACAAGTAAAGCTATTTATAAAATAACATGGAGTAGTCAAATAAATTGATTATTGTATATATTCTGGTCATCATCATCATCATCATCACAGCTCATATACGTCCCCACCGAGGGGCTCGAGCCTACCCTATATTAGGGTGATTAGGCCTTAGTCAACCACGCTGGCCCAGTGCGGATTGGTCCACTTCACATACACCATTGAATCTCTTCGCAGGTTGCCTCACGATGTTTTCCTTCACCGTAGGAGCATCAGACAAATATACATTATGAAATTCGAAACGAAAAACACATTGGTACATGGCGGGTCTCGAACCCCGACCTCCCGATTGGAAGGCAAGTGCCGAGTCCACAGCGCTACCGACGCTCTTATATATTCTGGTATTAACTATAAAATGCAAATAAAATGTATAAAATAAATTATTATTTCAATTAATCAAATAAATTAGCCCACCGCTTATAAAAGACGTATAAAATTTCGTTTTCAACCCCAGTAATATGGATATTGAATTAAAGGACTTGATGAGTAGAGTAGTTTGAATCTAGCAACATTGCTCTCAATTCAAATGATGGATAAGGTACTTAAATATTTTTTGCTCTCAGATATACCTAACCTACCTATATTTATTTATTTGGGTACATTAACATGATATATGCATATTATTTAATACAATTATACAATTTTAGGGGACTGTAGCTCATACACATACACATGACAATTATAAATTAATGCACACGGCATTGACCATTTCAGTTGTTATCTAAGTTGCTTACACGACGATTTCCCGAAAGAAATAGTACTAAGAAAATAAAGTAATCCTACTGTAATATTAATTTTAAATTCAATTCTTATTTTTTATTTGAAGTTTTTTTTAAATATATTTGTTTTTTCAAAAAATAAGTCTACATTATAGATAGATTGCAGCTCACGATAACTTATACGCATACGGATAATAGAAGAATTACGTGTAGAGGATCTTGGTGATAGGATATCATGGATGTAGACACGGCACTGTTAAAGAGACTTACTTTAGGATGTCACCACTGTCAATAATTCCGTTTAGGACCATGTATACAAATACTAAATCGTGTTTCACTCGACGGGCCCTTGGCGACTCAAGATGAAAATGGGACAGCCGAGCTTCATAGGCCACCGACCGGTGAGATAATCCTGAAACCGAGAACGCGAGATTTCTCGTAAATGAGCGCTGAACCTATTCTAGTCTCTGTGCTGCTACGCTACAGAAGGGTACGCTACGCTTCCAGACGACACTGGCATACTCAAGATTATTGCGGACGAAGGTATTATAAAGAAGGATATTTTTTGGACCTTCTGGAACCCTTTTGTATTACGCTTCAAAATCCATAGCATTCGCGAAGCCCTTTTGACAACCACATTGGCATGCGTTTTGAAATTTAATGCACAAGTTTTTTTTATTGTAATCTTAATTTGGAAATACTTACAGCCGGTTGCACCAAAAATTTATTTTACGAATCCGTAAAAAGTAACGTATAAAGTATACCTATATCGTAAAAAGATGTTGCACCACGCTTTTGCGATACGTTTTACAGTTACTTATACCACAGATTAGATAATAGTTACTACGTAACAGATACATCACTCCCATAGAAACGCTCGAATCGCAGTAATAATAATAGCCAAAACCGACAGACAAAAGTCGCTGCAAGAAGAAAAGGTCTTTACGAACGCGCGCCGAGAATCGAGATTTCCACGTACACCGTGTGATTGCGTCATCGAGCGAAAACTTAAGGGTTGTACAAAAAACATTAACAAAATGGTCAAAGTAAAACAAAAATGTTATTATTAATATAGGATTATGAAATAAAGTAATTGCGAGGAGAGACCCTGACTCAAATGTGCTTTAATTTATAATATGATAATAATAATAATAGTTCTTTATTTGCTATGATAAAATATATGATTGGTGTTAAATTAAATATAAATTATTCTTCATAATCTACTTCTAAATTGGCAGTGCGCAAATATTTAAAATTTTAAAATAGTACATGTCAAAAAATAAAAGAATAGACTATTATTTTATTGTCATTAATACATTTAAAACTTATAAAAAATACAAATTATTAAAAAATTACTAATCCGGCCCGAGACGTAATTTTTTCTTCATTGATTTTATTCATTTGTCAAATTACAAGATTCAAAAAAATTACGAATTGATGAAAAATACGAAATACTTAAATGTTTTTTTTTATATTTGAACTCACGGTTATTTTTTAATTAGTTCGAATTACTTCGAATTTCGGCTAGAATTTTTTTTTTTTTTTAAAAAAAACGTCGCCCCACTAGGATTTTCTCCTGTGTCGTGGGTGCAGTTACAAACATACAATATCACATGCACATACGCCCAGACCGGAACAAATTTCTGTAGGCCATACAAAATATTTGTCCCGTACGGGAATCGAACCCGCGACCCGTTGCGCATTAGGCGATCACTCGATCTCTGCGCTAACCGTGTCGTCTAATTTTATACCTAAACCGAAAATTATTCGATATAGGTAGGTATAAAATTCCTGTTTTTAGTTCTGAAAAGAAAATTATAAATAAAAAAGAATTGATAAAAAAAATAAATTAAAACCAAATTAATAAGAAACGGTTTTTAAGAATAAAAACCGTGCATGGACCAAATGGAAAAAATTTAAAAATAAATCGGACGAATTAGACTTTTCTATATATAGAAAGCGTTTTAAAATTGAATGTGAAAAATGTTATAAAGACTATATTATGAAAGTAGAAAACAGTATAAAGGAAAATGTTAAATATTTTTGGACTTATATTGCCAACAGGAAAAATTGTTCTGATATACCTTACAGCGTTAGATATAAAAATGATTCAGTAAATACACCAGCTGCTGTATGTAATTTATTTTCAAATTTCTTTCAATCCGTCTTTGAAAGATCTGTAGTACCAGAAGGCTACGATATCAACAATATTATCGTAAATGATAGTAATGGTCCAGATTTTATTCTACATGACGTATCTATATCTAAACAAGAAGTTCTTCAAGCACTAGAATCATTAGATATACTAAAAGGACCGGGCACTGATAATATTCCAGCATTTTTTATAAAACATACAGCTAAAACTATATCAGAACCACTATATTACCTGTATAACAAATGTCTGAAAGAGGGTGTATTTCCTGGAGTATGGAAGTGTGCAAGGATAGTTCCTGTACACAAGGGCGGGTCCAAAGCGGAAGTTGAAAATTATAGACCTATTTCAATCCTGCCTACCTTATCAAAGGTTTTTGAAAGACTAGTACGCAATAACATATATCCTATCATACACAATAATATTATACAACAACAGCATGGCTTTGTTTACAGAAGATCCACATTAACCAATTTACTCGTTTATACATCTGAATTATTTGACGCCATGGATAAAAACCAACAGATAGACTGCATATACACTGACATTAAAAAAGCATTTGATAGGGTGGATCACAAATTGTTACTGGAAAAAATTGCCTATAATGGGATACGTGGAAATCTTTGGCGATGGTTTAAGTCCTACGTGTGTAACCGTACTCAAAAGGTGGTTATTAGGGGTTTTGAGTCAGATACTGTTTTGGTTACATCTGGCGTACCCCAAGGATCAATTCTTGGGCCACTTCTCTTTATTCTCTACCTTAATGACATTGGCAGATGTTTCTCATTTTGTAACTTTTCATTGTATGCTGATGATCTTAAGATTTTTCATACTATTGGTCATATTGACGATCATGTAAAAATTCAACACGATTTGGATGCATTTAGTAAATACTGTACTGAGAATAATTTAATTTTAAGTCTGAATAAGTGTAAGTCAATTACATTTACAAAAAAGAAAAAAATTAGTAATTACCCGTATACCCTCTGTGGGTCTATATTGCAGAAAGTGGACTGTATTAAAGATTTAGGTGTATTATTAGACTCTAAACTACATCTTGATAAACATATCGAGGTTATTACTAATAGGGCATTCAAGATGTATGGATTTGTTTTTCGTTCAAGTAAAGATTTTAAACAACCTAGTACGTTCCTACATCTATATAAGTCCCTTATTAGAAGTCAACTAGAATATGCCGTACCTGTTTGGAACCCTTATTATAATAAATACAATGATTTGATTGAAGCTATCCAAAAGAAATTTCTTAGAATGGTCAATTACAGATGTTGCCGAGGATACTTACCATATAATGTATTGTTAAAAAAATTTAAACTAATTACACTTAAGAATAGGCGTATGAAATTGGATATGGTTGTCTTGTATGATTTATGTCATAATAAGTTTGACTGCAATATTCTTACTAATAAATTGCGTTTTACTGTCCCTTATAGGGCATGTACACGCTCTTCTAGAAAAATTGAAACATTTGCGTCACCCATTTGTCGTACTAATGCAGGGCGTCGTTCTCCCTTTAATAGACTTTTTATTTTGTATAACAGTACATTTAATCATATTGATATATTTCATTCGAGTATTGGTAATTTTAAGATATCTATAGTGTCTGTGCTTAACATATAATATTGTAACAATGTAAGCACATATATGGAACTGTCGGTCTTATCGAAATTTTTAATTTTTAATTCCTATCTCATATTGATCTACATATTTTAAGATAATAACTCACACTATGTTATATTCATCGGTAAACTATAATTTATTATTATTAGTTAACTTATGTACTAGAAATAATAATTATTGAATTATATATTAGTAAATACTTAGTCTCAGTAATTAAAACAAATATGTGGTCAACGGTGTTGGTCTTACAATGATTTATGTACATTTATTATAATAAGCCTTATGTAAGATATATTGTAAGACTGTTTGTTGTCCTAAATAAATGAAAAAAAAAAAAAAAAAAAAAAAAAAAAAGAACAATAAAGCAATAAAATAAACAAAAAAAAAACAAAAAACAAATTTATAAAAAAAAAAACAAGTTACAGATTCGATAATAATAATAAAATTCCTTGCGTGCGGCGCGAAGCAGCCCTCTGCCGGTCGGCGCGCCGGCGCGCTACTTAGCGGTAGGTAAATATAACGCTGCATTGCGCGAGTGACGGGGGCCTGCTTATACGGATACTTTTTACGGAGCTCACGCCCTGCTCATAACGTATGTCAAAATTTATACTTTTAGTATAAATTTTGACAGTTCGTTTGTATTTGTAATTCATGTTTAAGGTTAGAAAACGCGTTTAAAATACAATTTAAATTCACTTTTCACTACACAATTCACTATCCGACAATAATGTTGAAAAATTATCCATATATTGGATAGTTGCCGTCGTCGAAGAACAACATTAGGGTAGGTCAAATGCTCACTGAAGGCAGCGATTTTTACACACAGATAAACAGATATATATGATGCATTGTTAAAATTACTGAGGCATAAAAATATAAATCAGCACACAACAAAGCTTTTTCTTCTTATTTTCGTTTGACGTTTTTACGAATTCAGCCAATGTCATGAATTTAGTATTGTTTGATTGATAAGTCATAAGTCCATGGCCAATGTAAACAAAAACACTATCAACGTCACGTTTTGACAAATTAATAACATGTCTTACTACAGTTAAAAAAAAACTTTCATGGTAGTAAAAATCTACTAAGCTAAAATGGTAGAATTAACGCTTCATTCGTGTAGCAAGGAATTTTACGGTTACTTTTACTGGATTTTTTTCGGTGCAACATAAAGGACATGTTCAGTTTCGCCATACTTCGTGGTATTAAAATAAATAGTGCGTTTAGCAGTATTGTGGTATATAACGCTTAAGACAGTAAATATTTTAGAATATAATTACCTTATTAACAACCCTCCATTTTGTTTTAAAAATCTTTCAAAAATCTGATGGTAGAAATAATAAAAACATGCTGGCAACACTATAAATATATTGGCATTTGGCAGCACGTGTATTTGAAATGTGATTTCTATAGTGATGTAAAATATTACGTAGAAACGGTTTTACCGGTTTTTGTTCATAATTGTTCCACAAGTGTTATGGGACGCTCGACAAGATGAACGATTTTACAAAAGACGATACGTCAACGTTGACTTTTGACAATATCATTATTGACATGAACGTAACCTTACCGCACTGTCGTTCAGCGATATCCCTACTCATACAATAGTATGAAACGATTTATATCATATCATGCTATTACCCTCTTACGTTTACGTTTTCAAAATCAGTTTTGTAAATCAGTCTTATTTCTAAAGCTTTAAGGTTCTCAGTATAAATCTAACCTCCAGCACAGAATAGATAATAGTACTACGTACAGAACGGCCATTCACCTCCTCGCTCTCATTTCAAATACCTCACCCCACCCGGCACTTCGTTGTAGACATCACTGACACATAAACAACGGCGCGCACGATCGCTCGGGCATGGCGACACTTCACGTTCATCGAGTTACAGAGATAGCGCTATGCGGGTAAAAGAGAAGGCAGTTGCTGCACTTCTCGCGTCATTTCGATTGATAACCGCGCACTCAGCCCTACTAGATTACACGCACACATTTGCGCGTGTACAAACGTCATTTGCTTTTTTAGTAGTAGTAATAGGTAATTGATTTGCGAACGTTGTATGGAGTGTCCGGGGTGTGCCTCCAGATCACTCACTTCAATTGGAGTCATTTGTTGAAACGGTCTATAGCTTATGAAACAATGACGTTCTCTTCACATATGTATAGAATGAAATGAACGTTAAAACAATAATTTTTGCTTTGAATATAAATATTATAATGAAAAAAATATTCGTAAGTATAACAGCAATCAAAGAAGTAAAATAGAAAATAAAACTGTAATAGACAATAAAAGTAATATTCCACAGTGTTTCCCGTATGCAGGGGCCGTACTCTTAAAATCGAACTTACGATATATCGGCGCTTCATCTTGTCGTTTGCTTCTCTAACTCGCATGTTTTGTTTCGCTTCTGTCGCTCGACGGAACGACCGAACGAACGATTGACATAAGCGAGCGTCATAACCCTACTCTTAAAATCGAAGGTTCGTCTATCTAGTGACAACGTTGATACATTTGACAGACGAACATTCGCAAAATTTACGAACATTTCAACGACACCTATTGAGGTATCGTTGAAATTATCGTAAAGCGAAATGGGCAGCGTAATTTATTTAATGTTGAATTTCACTCCTATCATTAAAATATCTCTGTCTCAATTGGAATTTTTGCAATTATAGTTCATAATATTTAGGCTTTACGGTAATAATAATAAGTACTCAAATAGCACTCATTATTTAATAAATTAATAATTTCTAATTAATTATGGATTTTTTAAATTTTATTGATTAAAAAAAAATGAGATAAATAAAAGATTTTTTTTAATTTTATTGATTAAAATAAATACATTTTAAATGCTTTAAAATAAGAAAATGAGAATACTGCAAGTACAGTCCGAAGTTTTTTCTAATATTTTTAAATAAAATGCGTAATTTCTCGAAAGTATCTTTAAATTTTATCTTTTATAAAGAAAAAAAGGTTTTATTTATTAAAAGCGTTGGAGCCATTTAATGGTATGTATTTTGCTTTCAGGGATTCGTTATATAATTAAACTAGCTGTTGCCCGCGACTTTGCTCGCGTGGAAGGATTAAAAAGATTTAAAAACTGTATAAATATGTATGAATAATTTATTCATGTTTTTAAACATATTTATTTATTATTAATCAATAGTCCATTAAATAAGGACTTTCATACAAACTTTCAACACTTATTTTACCCCCTTAGGAGTAAAATTTACATAAATGCTGATATACGCTGATATAAACGTTGTATATAAATACAACGTTCACAACTTTTTTGTCATTAGACAATCTATATACCTACTTATATAAAAGGAGATGTTCCCATCTATAGACGCACGCACAGCCGTAACCGCTAATGGTAGAAACGTGAAATTTGGACAGTTGTTTTAAATTCAAAATGCAGACGCACGCTAAGAAGGGATTTAAAAAAAAATTAACACTGAAGGGATGAAATAGAGGTTGCAAGTTTGTATGGAAAAATATTTAAATTAGCAACGATTTTGATAAAACTTGAGATTCATGCTCTTAAAAATATTTCATTGAACACGTATTTCATGGTTTATTGGAGTTCACCCCTTTTGGGTGCAAAATAGGGGTTGAAAGTTTCTATGAAAAATATTTAAAATCTGCTCCAATTTCTATGAAATTTATTATTCGGGCTTAAATAGGCTACAAAATTATTTTTCCTACGGGAAAATATAAATTCCCACGGGAAAACAATAACGCGGGCGAAGCCGCGAGCGGAAAGCTAGTACTTTATAGGCACGCGTCGCCCGGCGGCCCCCCGGCCGATACCGCCGAAACCGCATTGTCCGCAACGTTCCTACATTTTAAATCTGTAATATCTTCGAAAATATTCATTTATATTACATGCTGTAAAGGGCCAAATTGATCTATATTAAATGCACATTGTATTTCAGGTACTTAATTGGATAAGCATTAATGCTATATTGCTTAAAATCGCTTCGTAAATAAGCCATTATTTCTCGTAAAAAGTAAAAGATAAAAAAGGGTTATTGTAGGTTATCCCTAAGAGATAGATATATACCATCGCGGACTTTTTTGTAGACCTTTTTAAGGTGTACAATACTGTAGTAAATTATTTCTAATTATCTCGTAGTGTTCAGCCAGCGTTTGCAATCTAAGCGCATAAAAAGTGTTTATTTACGACATCACATTAGAAACCTCTAAAATTATCAGGGTTTCTCTACTATACTATGCATGTATTATACATATAAGCCTTCCTCTTGAATCACTCTATCTATTAAAACAAACCGTATCAAATCCGTTGCTTAGTTTTAAAGATCTAAGCATTTATACTATGTAGTGATGGATCCGACGACGACAACGATAACGCCAACGATAGCAAGTTTAGAGTAGGGCTAATCCGATATTATCGTTGTCGATTTTAAGAGTACGGCCCCAGGAATGCGATTTTAGCGGTTTAGTGATATCGGTTTTTGAAACTCACATCGTGATTGATCAAAATGTCTTATCTGTCAATGTCAATATTTCATTACTGTCATTTGACCATTTCTTTTTTTTAATGCTGTCATCGTCAAAAATTCTCATATTAATATCAAACGAACTTTTGTTTGATGAGGAAAAGTGAGAGAAAGTCAAGAAAAATAGAAAATAAATCATGTAAATTAAAAAATATATAAAATACCATCCATTTAATGCTTTATATCATAGAAAAAAAAACTGTTTCATTCGCTTCATTGACCTCATGAAAGCAAAAATTTAATTTATTTTTTATAAAATATCGGGGGAGTTTAAAATAAAAATAATAATACAGTGTTGCTGGGCATGTAATAAGCTATTCCCTGATATGTGAATTATGTCTGCTAAAAAATATGTTGAATATTATACCACTTTTGAACATATCCTTTACTGATTCGTAATAGTGACAGATTGGTATAAGTATAGGGTGTAATAAGTAAATTCGATGCACGAAATCGTATAACTGAATTTGTAAAAACATAGCAATTTTGGTGCAACCGGCCGTTAATATCGACTATATTCAGTATCATATTATTCTGACTACCAGCCTCAAATACTATATACGGGCTGTAAACAGACCCATAACGAAGCCTGCGTCTATGCATTCAAACCATTAAAATTAAGTTATATAAAAAGATATATTGATGGAGAACGAAATTTATTCTTATGTTTTAAAAAAATTCGGGTTACCGCTTACCGATATCCAAAAACCCCCAAATAGGTTACCGTTCTAAGCGCTGATTAATTGCTGCAGGTTCGCACCACATAAAAGGTTAGTAGATACCATCTAATGTCTAAAAACACTTTATGCCGAAGCTTCGCGACCGAACTTTGACGTTATTGCGCCCGCAATGCTACTATAATCGCTTGGTGTGCACAGGGGAAAGGGTTACCTTAACCCGAACAGTAAGAGGTTAGCTCATAAACACCTGAAACCTGTAAGATTAGGTAAGCGGTAAATTTTAAGTTGTGGTTAAGATAACCCCTATTTTTCGGTTTATCGTTATTGTTGAGAAACCTGTTGAACTCTGGGTTACCATACGAACGGGTTACCCTTTCGATCGGCTTAAGCAAATGAACGGGTTTTCCAGTCCCTGGATGAGGATTAGTCACTTTCTTTACTATATAGTCTACGCGCCGTGCTAGGCTAGGCCTGCTGCTTGAGTCAACGGCTCGTGCGGCTACAAAAGATAGCGTCTGTTGTAAATTTTCGTGTTGTAAAATTGTAAATGCAATACTTTTATTTGTTTATAAATACAAATTTTTTCTTTGGATGAAAATTAACAAATATTGTTCCCAACAGTTTGATATAGGAACCCCGAAATTAATAATTGTCACTTTAAACTTAAATGTCTCTGTAACTATTAATTTCCCAGGTATAGTTTAGATTCTAAACTATACCTGGGAAATTAATAGTTCTAAACTTTAGAAGACAATAATGATATTGACGATGGGTTCAATAAGTGGGTTTCGGCTTCGCGTTCGGTCTTTTTCACGGGTCAAGTAGTACCTAACACCCATTATGTTATGGGTTTTGAAACATTTTTAATTTTATCTAGCAAAACCTAAACAATCGTCACAAGTAATTATTAATATTTTTCCACTTGCGTCTTCAAGTTTCAACTCTAAGAGATTTTCGTAATTAAATGTACGCTAATCCCGCAAAATATACTCGTTTATCTAGATCACTTAGAATAGAACAAAGCAAACACAGATAAAAGCGAGACTCTGTCCATAATATAATAGGCAAATTAAATTTTAAGCAACCGAAATCCCTATTCAATGATGTTGTTAATTAATTTATTATTTGAGCATAGGAGAAATGTGCTTTATCATTCTAAGTTTTAAGATCGATTATAACTAATACTATTTTTCTTTATAAAAAGCATGCTTTGAAAATGATTGAATTTGTACTTACTTATATCGACTATTTTCATAATCTTGGATGGACATGGGATAGACCTTATTACTAACAAACCAAACATAAGGAACAATTACCTGTTCAGTTTGTGCAAATGTCGAATCGAAAATACTTGTCGGCGTGGCGCCTTTTGCATAAAACTATTTCTATAGCAACTTCCAAACTTTCGTGTTGCATTTATCAATCTATAATATATATATATATATATAAAAGAAGAAACTGACTGACTGATATATCAACGCACAGCCCAAACCACTGGGCCTAGAGATTCCAAATTTGGCACGTAGGTTCCTTATGAGGTGAAGGGGTGCACTAAGAAAGGATTTTTTCAAATTCACCCTCTAAAGGGTTGAAAAAGGGCTCCAAAGTTTGTATGGGGAAACCAGATTACTTGCTCTATTTTAATCGAAACTTCACATGAGTACTCCAATCGATAAATAAGTTAACACCTGTTTCGGGATTTTCCAAATTTAACCCCCAAAAGGGGGGATATGGGGTGTCAAAGTGTGAAAATTGATAATATCAACGCACAGCCCAAACCACTGGGCTTAGAGATTCCAAATTTGGCACGTAGGTTCCTTATGAGGTGAAGGAGTGCATTAAGAAAGATTTTTTAAAATTCACCCTCTAAAGGGTTGAAAAAGGGCTCCCAAGTTTGTATGGGGAAACCGGTTTACTTGCTCTATTTTAATCGAAACTTCACATGAGTACTCCAACTGATAAATAAGTAAACACCTGTTTCAGGATTTTCTAAATTTCAACCCCTAAAAGGGGGATATGGGGTGTCAAAGTGTGAAAATTGATAATATCAACGCACAGCCCAAACCACTGGGCCTAGAGAATCCAAATTTGGTACGTAGGTTCCTCGTGAGGTGTAGGGGTGCACTAAGAAAAAAATTTTGGAAATTCCACCCCTGAGGGGGTAAAATGGGGATGAAAGTTTGTATGAAAGTGCGTCAGTTTTGAAGTTAGGATTTCCAATTTTTGGATTTAGGCTGAAGATTTATGCAAGTGCAAAAAGATTGAATTTTTAAAAAAACCACCCTCTCGGGGGTTGAAACGGAGGTCTAAAATTTGTACAAAATTAGACTATCTATATAAACGACACACCAAAAAACCAAGGCAAACACCCTTACTTCTGTTCCAGTCGATTCTTTCAAAAAGCACTGAACCGCCAGTATCTAAATGGGGCCATTCCCGCGATATCACAAAATCGGCTCTCAATCAACGAAGTTCCACAGTAGCGAACATTTTGTTTTTTTTTTATTTTATGAATGCTGGATAAGCGTTTGGCCTCCATCTCACCTGATTGAAAGTGATGATGAGGCCGAAGATGGGACACGCCTAGCCAGAAGGTGCCTATTCACTCTCATCTTGAATAACTCCAAGTTATATTGCTCAGGGAACAAATCCGCGGGCAAAGAGTTCCACTCCCTTGCCGTTCGCCATATGAATGAGGAAGCGCATCGCTTCGTGCGTTTAATTGGAATATCAATGACAAAAGGGTGGAACCCCAGCCGCCGTCTGGCTCCCCTGAGATGGAAAGGAGAAGCCGGAATTATTTCATGTAATTCCAAAGCACACTCTCCGTGATATATCCTATAAAATACCGATAAACATGCCACCTTACGACGATGTTCGAGGCTCTGAAGCTTGGCCCCCGTTAATTTGGTGTCACCAATGAGGGTCTTAGCACGCTTATCAATAGAATCAAGGGCCGCTAGTTGATATTTAGCAGACCCATCCCACAAGTGGCAGCAGTACTCCATACAAGATCGAACTTGTGCTTGATATAGTTGGAGCAACTGTTCCGGTGTGAAGTACCGCCTGACCTTGGAGAGAATGCCGAGCTTCATAGCTGCAATTTTGGCAACGGTTTCTATGTAACTACCAAAGTTGAGATTGTTAGTTACATGCATACCAAGTAGGTGGAGATGATCAGTTACCGGTATGGACATACCACGGAAAGTCGGAGTCAGATAGAAAGGACTCCGTTTAGTGGAGAACAAACACGCCTGCGTTTTGCTAGTATTAAACTGGACCAAATTAGCGTCACCTCATTCAGAGACCGCCCGGAGTGTAGAGTTCAAACGATCCATCATCGACTCCCGACAAGACCGGATCTCCTCTTTATTGGCCTTTGCATTGGAGACATATCTATCAACGACTGAGGTGTCATCGGCATACCCGAAGGTTCCAGGCACCAACAAGTCGTTGACGTGCAGAAGAAAGAGTGTTGCCGAAAGTACGGAACCTTGAGGAACTCCAGCATCAATAGTCAGTTGTTCGGAGCAGCAGCCATCTAATACTACTTGCATGGAACGTTCACTCAAAAAGTTCGAGATCCAATTGCAGAGGTTCTGGGGTAGACCATACGATGGAAGCTTGCCTAACAGGCTAGAATGCCAGACCCTGTCAAAAGCTTTGGATATGTCTAAAGAGACTGCGAGAGCCTCGCCGTGCCCATCAATAGCTTCTCCCCATATATGTGTGGCATACACGAGAAGATCTCCCGTTGACCGGCCCTTTCGAAAACCGTACTGACGGTCGCTGAGGAGGTCATTATCTTCAAGGTATGCGAGGAGACGGTTGTTTAGAACACGCTCCATACATTTACACAGCATGGACGTGATTGAGATAGGTCGATAGTTAACTGGATCGGCTCTACTACCCTTCTTAGGTACTGGTTGTACATTTGCTAGCTTCCAAGACTTGGGAACCACTCCAGTCGCAAGTGAGAGTCTGTACAGGCGGGTCAATACGGGAGCCAACTCGGGCGCACAGTTGCGGAGCACAATAGCCGGTATGCCATCAGGTCCGCTGGCTTTATTCACGTCTAGATTTCTTAAAACCTTAAGTACCTCTTTTTGATGAATGTGAACTGCTGACATGGAGCAGTCAGCTTGAGGTAGAGTTGGAGGAGGTTTTCCTGCAGAGTCCAAACGTGAATTCTCAGCAAAAAGAGAGGCAAAAAGATTTGCTTTCTCTTCTGCCGTATGGGCCAGTGAGCCGTCAGGTTTCAACAACGGTGGTAAGTTCAGTCGACAGAAGTTAGCTTCGGTTGCTTTGGCCAGGGACCAGAAAGCTTTGCTGCCCGTTGGGTATGAGGCCAGCTTTGATCGAATGCGGCCGATATGAGCAAACCTTGCCCGGCATAACTGCTTCTTGCATGCCTTAGCAACTTTATTATAGGCTTTCTTCAGGTCATGGGTATTTGGAGCTTTGCATCGTCGGGCTTCAGCCCAAGCCTGGTATGCCGCCCGCTTCTGGACTTCGGCGTGGCGGCACTCATTATTGAACCAGGGACGTGCTTCGGTGCCATTTGGGACGTCAGAGTAAGGAATGAAATATTCCATACCCAGACGAACAATCTCCACGATAGCATCGGCGCAGCTCGAAGAATCCCCAGAAGAAAAGCAAGCACGCCAAGGATACGATGCATAAAACTGGCGCATTCCGTCCCAATCCGCTAGCTTGTATCTCCACACCCGTCTCTTACCTCGAAGGCCATGATCGGGTGGAGAGTATACTGACACAGCTTTCACCAGACAGTGATCGGAAGTACCTAGAGGGGCTTCAACCGTCACGGTATAACGGTCTGGATCAGAAGTCAGCAATAAGTCGAGACAGTTGGCCGTGTGTAACGTCGGGAACCCTAGTAGCGCAGTTGACAAGTTGGGTAAGATTAAGTACTATCGCGAGATTATACGCCTCCCTCCCTGCAAGATCGGTTTTTTGGTGTGGGAATAGCCATTCCTTGTGGTGGGCATTGAAATCACCGAGAAAGGCCAACTGCGCTGACGGATACCTACCCTGAGCTTCAATAGCCGTATCATGCAGATATTGGAACAAGTTGGTAGTTTCTTGATCTCCACTGTGCGAACGGTAGACACAGGAATATATGATCTGTGCATTACCAGTATCAACCAAAAGCCATAAAACGGAAAAACGAGGAGCTTCAAGGTGCTTGAGACGCCTGGCACAGATGTCGTCGCGGATGTACACACAGACACCGGCACGAGAAAGAAACCTATGCTCAAGCGTGTACCCAGGATAATAGAGGTACGCCGCGTTACTCGGACATTTAATCTGCGTTTCGGTAAGGAACAGCAGATGCGGCTTTACGGTTTCTAGTTGGTGGTGGACCGGGTTGAGATTTGAGTGCAATCCACGTATGTTGGTGAAAAGCACTTTTAATGGGAGGACGTGCAACCGCTGTTTAACGTTTTTCCTTTTCGTACTTTTCATATTTTAAATTTTGAAAGTGGAGTGAACAGGCACTAGGATGGAAGTTGGACGAGGCTCCTCACTGTGTCGAGCCCAACTAGGTACTCAGACTGCCACACAAAAATTGGCGGGGCAGCCTTTGGCGGGTGGCTTTCCCGCTACTCGGGCCCCCAACTTCCCACGGTCGGCCAGCGGTGCACCGTGCTTCGGATCCCGCTAGCCTCCAGAGCCGGGCGTTGAGTGTGGCAGCACAAGTAGCTGCAGACTACAGTTAAGTGTAGAGCAACTATCCGGACCCATCCTCTGCTATGGCTACTCTCAACTACGAGCCGGAACACGGAAAATTCGCTTGGCGACTCGGCTTAGTCGGGAGGGTGGTGACCAGCCACGGCCGAAGCCTACCACCGGAAAGGTTTTTGTTCGTTTAGCACAACCCGGGGATCACTTGTAGGGTATCGAGAGTAAGACCTACGGAAGCGAACAACGTCGACCCCCAAAACTGAATAAACATAACTGAATTGACAGCCCCCTCCTTTCTGAACTCGGTTAAAAATGCAAAGCAGCCAGTGCCAGAAGGAAAAATATATGATTTTTTTTTATCAAACTCACACTTCACCGTTTTTCATAAGTACATTAGATTCCTCCGACTTATCTCTTGGGTATCACAGGGATCCAAAATGTCGTTATTTTTTAAGCTCCGACGCATACTTTGGAGATATTTGTAAAATCTCTAAATTTCTCTACAATACATAATAGGTAGTAGGGCTCGGGATGAAAAATGATTTATTAAATATAGGTCTCGGCTACATATTACTTATAACCTTCTATCTATCTGATATATATAAAAGAAGAAACCGACTGACTGACATATCACAGCCTAAACCACCGGGTCTAGAGATTAAAAATTTGGCACGTAGGTTATTTATGAGATGTACTATTTTATTCGAAGCTTCACAGGAGTACTCCTATCGATAAATGAGTCAACACTTGTTTTAGGTTTTTTTCAGAAATGGGGTGTCGAATTCCGAAAATTAATATGGGTATGGGTATGGTCGCTGGTTACAAAAACAGTAACGATTTCTAAATCCAACCTGGCGGTCGTGAACTACCATCATCGTTTCCTATCTTCTTCTTAATATCGAAAAGAAGAAACTGACTCACATATCAACGTACAGCCCAAACCTTCGGGTCTAAAGATGCAAAATTTAACAAGTAGGTTTCTTATGAGGTATAAGGGCTATGAGCACTAAGAATGGATTTTTCAAAAACCACCCTCTAAGGATTTGAAACGGAGGTCCAACATTTGTATGAGGAAAAAAAATCTGACTATTTTATTCGACATTTCACATACTGTTATCAATAAATGAGTAAACACGTGTTTTAAGTTTTTACAGAAGGGAAATGGGATGAGAGAGTCTGAAAATCAACATGGGTATTCTTTTTGTGGTTTATCGAGTCGCTGATTACGAAAACAGCAACAATTTTAAAATCTAACGTGGCAGACTTGAAATATCATCACCCATATAAGGGTTCTATATATTTTTTCATTTTAGGTATGCCATCTCGATCGTCGTCAATCTGGTACCTAAGCGAGCGCGGGTGCGGCGCGGCGAGACGAGAGGAGTAGTTATCAGGAATAATTCTGCATCTATAATTAGTACAGTTCAAGGTGCTGCTGGAAGGTTTGCTTGCCTTACCCCGAATTCGACGCGAGCGAAGCCGCGGGCAAAAGCTAGTATAAATATATAAAGATTTGGAGTAAGTACCTACCATCATTTATATGAGAAGCTATTGAAGCTATAGAAATAATATTCAATAGCTTCTCTAAGAAATGATGGTACTCACTCCAAATGATAGTAGAATTAAAATTCTACAAAGTCTGGATAAAAGTTCTAGACGCATAAACTTTAAGTAATTATTTCTTAAAGCCGTAAATAACGTCATCGTGAATAGTCTAGCAATAGTCAGCAGTCATGATGAGAGATCTCGGAAGCTGAGTAACAGTCCAGGGTTACTCAAAAGTAAGAAAAATCAACAGCGCAGCGAAGTTTCGAAAACAAACAAGCGAGAACCGTGTGCCATCGTTTTCGCTTGTTTTGTCGGTTCCTCGATGTTCCCTCAGAAGAATAATCTGAGGATGTTCCCGTTTTGTCGATGTCATGTCAATGTCAAACAGATAATGTGGTTGATATTACGCATCTTGAATCAGGTGTGAGCGCGCTCACGCTAGCAATGACTTATGGCCGGTACACACTTTGTTTAGTGTTTAGTGCGAGTGGCTTGTTTAGTGTTGTGTTTAGTAAAAAACACGTTCGGACAGCTTCTGTTTAGTGTTAAGTGTTTAGTGTTTAGCGAATAGGAACGCGTTCTATTTTTTCTGCGAGTCGCCCCTCCCGCTCTCCCGCCTTCACCCCTCACTTGCAGCTAAACACTCACTAAACACGCCTGGACAGATCTGTTTAGTGTTTAGTCCATATAATGAACAATTAAACTAAACACCGTTTAAACAGTGTAGGGACAGTACCTACTAATCACTTAACACTAACAGTCTACTAAACACTAAACACTAAGCACTTAACTAAACAAAGTGTATACCGGCCATTACGTTATCTCCATCATATAATAATTTTCCACGTACAGTGATGTTGCAGCAACCCACAATCGCTGTAATTGCGCTGACAAGACAGATCTATGATACTAATTATTATTCCCAACCCAATACTGGTATTGACAGGTAATCAGCAAATCGCACCACGGTAATTATCGAAGGAGCTCTTGTCTAACTTTTAGTAATTTGTCGTACAATAAAATGTTACTTTTTGTCCAAACTTTATTACATATTACATTTTTGTGTTTTACGGAATACATCATTTTAAGCACATTTGTAATGATGGAATTTGTGGACGCCAAATTATTCTTTCAGATATTATTCTACCATTGTGCTTTCATTCTCTTCAATAGAATTGGATAGCTACAGCGATAGACAGAGTTACTCATCAGCGACTAACAACTTAAGCCAAAGAACAATGGCCAAATCGGACCTGACTATGGACATAAATCAAACGTAGGTATGTTAAAAGATATGCTTTTATGAGTAACTTTTAAAAATATAAGTATTAAACCTCAATAACTTCAAGTTCCAGAAAAAATAATTAATTCGTAAAAACGATTATCTCCTATGAGAAATCGTAATATATTTTTTGAACGGCTTTGACCATAGATGATAGATACTTAGATCTTGAAAATGACAACAAGTTCCGTTTCATATTCATGTCAGTATATTACTACAATTATTGAAAGAAATATTTTTTTTATTTAAAAAACACATAATAAATGTGTTTATACCATTCTCCCTGTAAAAAGCTTATTTTATTCACTGAAAACAGTAAATAAAAAGCACTGTTAATCACTATTTTGGTGTTTGAATTTGGAACACACCGATATATTCGATCACCATCTCAATGCGTACAGCACTTGTACAGCATTGAGATGGTGAACTGTTGGAGAATAACGCTGGCCATCTTTATGAATATTATATTTTTTATATTTTGAATTAAGTAGTGGCTGTCAGCGCTGTCTCTGTCAATCGGTTTTGTAAAACATTTATGTCATGTTTATTTATAAAATAATATATTAAATATTTACAATCTCACTTCGCCCGTATTGTTCATTTCAAAAACATGTAATAGGTTATGCACCTTATCATGGCAATGTGAATATTTGTGAAAATAATATTATTTTGTTCGAAATATGGGTGAGTATTCTAACTCGGCAGTTACGATGGAGAAGTTGAAAGGTACCATCAATAGGCTAGATGACTAAAAAAAATTTTTTGCTTTAATAGAAGCTCGTTCATATAAAAAACAGAAAGAAAAAATCGGTTTTCGAATAACTATAAAAACAACCAAGATATAAGGTATTAAAGATTTTTTCATTACTCATACTCTGAAAGTAGGTCTGAAGTTGCCTGAGGAGCGGGTTGAAAGTAATACTTTTCAGCCCTAGGGAGAATCACTTTCAACTGACAGCTGCTGTTAAATTTTAAAAAAGAAACTAGTTCTTTTTTCACATTTTTATTGAACCATGTTCCGACTCAATACAGCCACTCAATTACAGCGCGGTATAAAAATTTAAATAACATTATCACTATCACTATATCACTATATATAATAAAATCGTAGGGGTAAAAAAATCTGTAATTGCGAAATATTAAGAAAAAAAATACACAGGTCGCCTTAAAATCATTAGCAGAACACGATAGAATAGTTTTAAAAAAAATTGTTTGTTTGTTGGTTTGTTTGTTTGTTTGTTTGTTTGTCTGTTTGTCCGGAAAGATCTCCGAAACTACTGGACAGAATTTGATATGGCTTACACCACAATGCTTAGAATTTTCCAGAAGAACATTTAGGCATAATTTCGTTTGTTTAAATTCACTTTTTATTTTTTGTGAAAAAATACCATATAAAATTTTCGATTTGGCTTTAGGTAGAAAAACAACATGGCGCACGTGAAATTATTTCATAGTAGGTACAGAGCTCTGAGGTACAGAGAGAAGGTATTTTCTTCCACAAAGGAAAGGCAATGGAACTACGCCATACAGCCTGATCTTAAGTAATTGGATTTCGAAAATTGAAAGGCAGGAATGAAGTGTTTCACATAGTACAAATAAAATTTAATATTTTCTGTTAATGGCTGTGCCCAACTGGATTTCGCCAACCAAATTGTCTTTTTCTTATGTCGTACCGTGGTGGTAAGGCAAAAAGATCAAGCCATACAACCAATGTATAAAGCATTTTTTATGATAATACTTATCGAGTGACCATAAAATTTGTAGATTGGTTTAATTCTTGACTAATTTTCACAAAATCGGTACAATTTTTGAAATATTTGAAATGTTGAAAAATGAAGATACTCTTTTCAAGGTATTTTGAAAGGTGTTATATGTTTTTACATTAGGACTAAGGAATCAAACTCTTTCATCCATTTAAAACTATTAAAAGTAATAGATTAATATTGATAATTAAAAAAAATATCTGACTGCAATTTTCTGGGTTACGCGTAGAGGGACGGGACGGGACTCTTGATCCTAATGTCTAAAATGACGGATCACATTTTTTTGGATCCACCCAAGGAACATGGATATCGAACGAAGAACCTAAAGATAGAACACATTGAACCTAGCCACGTTGACTTAATTTGACATGACTGCCGATAAAGTTCGTTTCCAAACCCAGGGATATGCATATCAAATGAAAGGCCTTGATGAGTAGAGCACTATGAACATAGGAAAATCGCCCTAAATTCAACATGGCCGCCGCTCAAATAAAACGGATAAAAGTTCGTTTCCAAACCCAGCAATATGGGTATCAAATGAAAGGCATTGATGAGTAGAGCACTATGAACCTAGCAACATTGACATAAATTCAACATGGCCGCCGCTCAAAAAAGGTGGAATAAAGTTAGTTTCCAAACCTAGCAATATGGGTATCAAATGAAAGGACTTGAAGAGTAGAGCACTATGAACCTAGCAACATTGACATAAATTTAACATGGCCGCCGCTCAAAAAAGGTGGATAAAAGTTAGTTTCCAAGCCTAGCAATATGGGTATCAAATGAAAGGATTTGAAGAGTAGAGCATTAGGTACCTAGGAAAATCGACCTAAATTCAACATGGCCGCCGCTCAAAAAAAAGGATAAAAGTTCGTTTTCAAACCCAGCAATATGGGTATCAAATGAAAGGCCCTGATGAGTAGAGCACTATGAACCTAGCAACATTGACATAAATTCAACATAGCCGCCGCTCTAAAAAGAAGAATAATAGTTCGTTTCCAAACCTAGCAATATGGGTATCAACTGAAAGGCCTAAAAGAGTAGAGCATTATGAACTAAGGAAAATTGCCCTAAATTAAACATGGCCGCCGCTCAAAAAATGGATAAAAGTTCGTTTTCAAACCCAGCAATATGGGTATCAAATAAAAGGCCTTGATAAGTAGAGCACTATGAAACTAGCAACATTGACATACATTCAACATGGCCGCCGCTCAAAAAAGATAGATAAAAGTTCATTTCCAAACCTAGCAATATGGGTATCAAATGAAAGGCCTTGAAGAGTAGAGCATTAGGAATCTAGCAAAATCGACCTAAATTCAACATGGCTGCCGCTCAAAAAAAAGGATAAAAGTTCGTTTCCAAACCTAGCAATATGGGTATCAAATGAAAAGCCTAAAAGAGTAGAGCATTATGAACTTAGGAAAATTGCTATAAATTCAACATGGCCGCCGCTCAAAAAATGGATAATAGTTCGTTTCCAAACCCAGCAATATGGGTCTCAAATGGAAGGCCTTGATGAGTAGAGCACTATGAACCTAGCAACACATAAATAAATTCAACATGGCCGCCGCTCAATGAAGGTGGATAAAAGTTCGTTTTCTAATCTAGCAATATAGGTATCAAATGAAAGGTCTTCAAGAGTAGAGCACTATGGACCTAGCAATATTGACGTAAATTCGACATGGCCACCGCTCAAAAAAGGTGGATAAAAGTTCGTTTCCAAACCTAGCAATATAGGTATCAAATGAAAGGCCTCGAAGAGTAGAGCACTATGAACCTAGGAAAATAGCACAAAATTCAATATGGCCGCTGCTAAAAAAAACTGATAAAAGTTCGTTTCTAAGCCCAGCAATATGGATATTAAATGAAAGGCCTTGATCAGTAGAGCACTATGAACGTAGCAACATTGACGTAAATTCAACATGGCCGCCGCTCAAAAAAGACGGATAACAGTTGCTTTTCAAACCCAGCAATAGGGGTATTAAATGAAAGTAGGCCCTGAAGGGTACCTAGAGCAGCCATGCTCTAAGTGTGTTCCGCGGAACCCTAGAGCTCCACAATACCCCTATAAGGGTTCCGCAATAATTTAGAAAAATCAAAACACCCTCTCTGGTCGAACTTGTATTATGCTTATTAATAAAGAATACACTTTTAAAAACTATTGTTTTATTTTAGGGTTCCGTCAAGTATTTCGCTTTCCAAAAGGGTTCCGTCACCAAAAAAGTTTGAGAACCGCTTCGGGGCCTATTGGATGTTCGATGTTAGATGTTACCTGTGTTTAGTGTCCTTCGAAACCGTGATAATGCAACGATCGTGAACTAACTAACAATAACTCCAAGTTTGTGTGTTGGATGTTAGTCATCACGGCGAGTTTGCTAACCGAACTATGCCAGCAACACTATATCGCACAGTACACGTTACAAAAACGGAAGTCTCAATACATTTTAAGGCTAACCGCATAAATACGTTATTTCGCATTCGTTTTCTGAATGCGGGCATCCGAATGCATCAAATCTATACAAAATACTCATTGACTGCCGCACACGTTCGTTTTTATTACGAACGGAACACGTTCTGTACGTACGTTTAGGTAGAATGGTAGAAATCCCGAATGAGAAGAAACGAACGTCTGCGCTACGTTCACGAAACTCCGTGTCTGTATTCCGTGATCGGATATCGAATACGGAAAACGTATTTGTACAGTAACCCCCCCATTCATGCTATACATTAACTCTACGAAAACCGCCAGTATTGCGAGCGACATAAGAACGGTTCAAAGGTCAAACAGTATAGCTTGACAAGGAGCTTACTGTACGACCAGTCAAAATTGGCCAAGTTGTCATATCCAAAAAATATTTTTTGTGGGTGTTACCAACACCCATTATAAAATCTAAACTTTATTCGTATACAGTTCTAATTTATTAACAATTGTTTATTTTAATTCTAAATATGAATACGATAAAGATTATTCTTGCAACTGTGTAGTTCTTTCAACTGAAGAAGAATTTATTAATATCAATAATGTCTCTAAAACAATAATTATACTTAGTGTTTATAGTAATATGTAATGTATTTAATTTTGTGGACTGTTAGAAAAAGAGTATTACGAACCTACGAAAATTGTCCTAATTTCGAAATGGCCGATGCTCAAGAAAGGCACAATAAAGTTGAATCATTATGGAATAAAATGGAGGAAAAAACTAAACACTCTGTTAAGTATTTTGATGGCGAAACGTAGTTCGCGGGCACAGCTAGTGTTAAATATTTAAAGAATATATTT
The DNA here is from genome assembly GCA_963935595.1 of Schoenobius gigantellus. Classification (NCBI taxonomy): domain Eukaryota; kingdom Metazoa; phylum Arthropoda; class Insecta; order Lepidoptera; family Crambidae; genus Schoenobius; species Schoenobius gigantellus. The sequence continues at coordinate 36,463,747 of OZ012541.1, read as the reverse complement.
TTCAAGTGACTTTATTATAATTTATTTTCAACTATATCTTTAAAATAAAATAGATTTGGGAAAAATATTTCCCATCTTTTTAATTATGAAAATGAAAAATAATGGCTGATTAGATAGTTGGCCGGCCACAGAAAAAATAACAAAAAAACGTTAAATAAAACTTTTTAAAAAACACGCTTTTACCAAAAAGACTAAAAACCAAAAAGTTGAAAATAAAATAAGATCACACTTTTAGCAAATCAGGATTTTAAAAATTTTCTTGAGACAACTAGAAATGTAACACAAAAATTTTCTCAAAATTTTAGCGATGTAGTACAAGAACACAATGACTCTAAAAGCGTGGGGCGTAATTTAAAGGATATATTCCTTAGTTCAATTAAGTTTGTAAGCAAGAGAAGTGTAAAATCTAAAAGCCCCACGCTTTTAGAGTCATTATGTTCTTGTACTACATCGCTAAAATTTTGAGAAAATTTTTGTGTTACATTTCTAGTTGTCTCAAGATAATTTTTAAAATCCTGATTTGCTAAAAGTATGGTCTTATTTTATTTTCAACTTTTTGGTTTTTAGTCTTTTTGGTAAAAGCGTGTTTTTTAAAAAGTTTTTTTTAACGTTTTTTTATTTACTACTTTTTAGATCGTTTGGTTTTTAGTCTTGACAATAAATTCATATTTTCTATGAAAATTATTTTAATCGTTTTTTAGTCTTTTTGGTAAAAGCGTGTTTTTTAACGTTTTTATTTAATTGTACTATAACTAAGCATTTTTGTGATTCCAATATGCCAAAATATTGTATTGTCACCGGGATCGATTGCAAGATTTGATCGTGACAAAGAAACCAACAGACAGAGCAACTGAATAAAAAGCGTGTAATAATAATAAGCAGAAAAGCGGCAATACGATCTTCATTTGTTTTTTCCATTTGTAGAGTTTTGCTAATACTTCCGTATAGCAGAGATTTGTATTAACTGTTAATTATATGTCTATAACATTGTGTTTTAATTAACACAAAAAGTTCATCTGATTCAGGTATGGAGTTAACGCCTGATTTTATAAGAGAAAGCGGGCTAAAGCAGAAATTGTTATTTACGTAAAATAAAATTTACACGTTTTTTCTTTAGCTAATTCGATGGGTTACTTTTTTCTTTCCTTGTATTCGTAATGAAAAGCACAGTGTTTACCTCGGGTTAAAGACTTATTTAGTCCCTAGAGCTATTGGTGCCCTCGCTACGCTCGGGCGCCAAACACCGTCTCGGGACTAAATAAGTTACTTTCACCCCTAGGGTAACAATGTACTATTCTCCATCTCTGTCTAGCAAAACGGCAATTTACAAGGAGTTTATATGGCCGTACTCAACTATGACGTCACGGTTGATGTCGGATCTCTCTGTGTAATCGCCTTCAAATTAACAACTTAAAATGCTTGTATCTAATGTATTTCTAAGCCGATTTTAATTTTAATTTCACAGGACTGCATCTTTTTCCACGATTTTTTAATATTTAATGACGAAACGTAAAAATTAGAATTCAGTCATCATCCCAATTATCGTGACTGGGCATTCCAAATGCAGAATATTCTCATATTTGAAAATTTATAGCATTGTGTTACGGGACGAGACGAACCCGCAGAATCAGGTACGGTTAAGAGTACTGTAGAACAGGCCCGTAAAGAGGAGAAGGCTCGAGCGCGGCTGTGTTTAAGCGTTGAAAAGTCGTGTTATCCGCACATTGTGCAGGCTAAAGGGCTTATTACACTTATCCTAGTTAGGATGCCAATTAAGCATACATTGCTTATTTTGATTGCATCACTTGTTAAAATTGAGCTCAAAGAAAGGAATGTATGCTTAATTAGGATCCTAACTAGGATAAGTGTAATAAGCCCATAAGACTGCAAAGGATGAATGGGATACGTTAAAGAAAGCAAACGACGACTCAGGTTTACACAGAAGATTAACTTGTTTACGTACTTTATGTTCGGTTAAACTTGAACAATTTGATAGCATGGAAGTTTACGTTAACGAGATCTTGTCACTCGCTGATCAATTGCGTAGCATGAAGAAACCTCTTAACGATGAATTTCTAGCTGATATTATGCTTCAAGGGTTGCTTCATTAGTATGAGCCCATGATTATGGCACTGGAGCACTCAAGCATGGACATTACAACAGATATGGTAAAAACCAAACTTCTTCTAGACAAGTGATGGACAGGAAGGTGGTAGCAATGACTGCGTGTTTACGCGGAATCGTCTTGATAACAAAACCAGTTCCCGAGGTGCAAAGAAGAATGCACCAAATACATCGAAACACACTAGCTCCTCGTGAAATGCAAACAAGCTGTGGTGTTGGAAGTGTCGAACGAAAAGTTACGTCAAGAAGGACTGTCCTCAACTGGATTCTAAAGTATCGACTTCTATGGTGCTATCTGCACTTAACACTGACAGTTCTTGGATAATTGATTCGGGTGCAACGGATAATATGTCTGGATGTCGAGAATGGTTCAAATCTCTCGATGAATCGTCGACGATGGAGGTGTGTGTTGCTAACGGCAAGAAGTTAATATTAAGTGGTAAAGGAGACATACATTACACCGTTAGCTTTTGTGGAAATAAGATAGATATATAACTTTAAAAGATGTAATGTATGTACCTGATCTTACTGTAAATTTGATATCTGTATCTACTCTTACTGCAAATACTAATACTGGATGTGATATAGTTAAAGCTGGTGAGGTAGTTTTAACTGCTATCTACGTCATCTACGTCTAAGGACATGATGTTATGGCATTAAAGAATAGGGCATCTCAATTTTGATAGCTTGGTGTCACATAGAAAAGTTGCTACTGACATGACAATGACATTGATTTTCAGGTTAACAAAGAAGAAAATGTTTGTGATGTAGAATTGGGATGATGACTGAATTCTAATTTTAACGTCTCGTCATTAAATATTAAAATACCGTGGAAAAAGATGCAGTCCTTTGAAATTAGAATTAAAATCGGCTTAGAAATACATTAGATACAAGCATTTTAAGTTGTTAATTTGAAGGCGATTAGACAGAGAGATCCGACATCAACCGTGACGTCATTGTTGAGTACGGCCATATAAACTCCTTGTAAATTGCCGTTTTGCTAGAAAGAGATGGAGAAAAATCTTTAATACCTTATATCTTGGTTGTTTTTATAGTTTTTTGAAAACCGATTTTTTCTTTCTGTTTATAATATGAATGAGCTTCTATTAAAGCAAAAAAATTTTTTTTGTCATCTAGCCTATTAACGCTTCATACGTGAAGCAAGGAATTTTACGATTACTTTTACCACTTTTACTCGTAATTTTTTTGTGCAATATAAATTTACGGATTCGTAATAGTGACAGATTGGTATAAGTATAACTGAATTTGTAAAAAAATAGCAATTTTGCAACCGGCTGTATGACTCGTTCCTACAGTTATGTTCGACAGCAAGTCTTCATAACTACGCAAATCTTAAGTAGTAACTAAAATCGTGTGACCAATACATATTGGGTGTTTAATAAAAAATTAAGGAAAACACATTTTTTTAGACTATTATGTGTAAAGTGTATTTAATTACGATGATTTTAAAATATGGTCAATTTTGGTGATGTAGTAACTAAATGTTTTACTGAATGGGAAGTGTGACACGATGAGAATGTTAAAAATCACACCGATTTCGACCAAGTTCATAAATTTTTAAAAATTGTATTATTGTATTGTTGCTCTAATTAGAATAAAATTGGTTTGTTTAGTAGCTTAACTAGCTTAATACATGTTTGAATATCCGATATTTATAAAAGTTTGTTTTTAAACCGTTTAAGAAATATAACTATGTGACCATTAAAGGAGATGTCCACAAGTGGGTTTTTATTAATTATGTTAACTAAAAGCAATAATTTATATACCATTGAAAAGAGGATCGAAACAGCATTTCAGTTATATTAAAAATATGCTTTTAAGTACCTCCGATTTCAATTAAACTCTGGGTGTGGTGAAAGTTTTGAAATCTCATGCTTGAAATCTATCCAATTTACCCATATTAACTTCATATAATCTCCGAAATACAATGTATTACTAAAATGTTAATGAATTTTCACATGAAAATCTATTTTATTCATGTTTTTAAGAAAAATCTACAAATCTTATAATCAACTGGCAGTGATTGGCTAAAATTCTCTAGTGCAATGCTTAAAATTAAAAAAAAAAAGATTTGACAGTTTAGTTTGATAGTTTTGGCACTGACTTGACGCTGTGGCACTTCATTATTTATTTATTAATTATTATGTTGTTCATTAATTAGATTTATTGAAGAATAGGCCCTAATAGGCAGATTGTCTAAGAAAAAATACATCATGGCGATCGGCCTTTAATTTGATAGTCAACTTCAACCTCAGATTAAGTACACCAATGGATTCGCAATGTTATTATATGTCTCAAATAAAACGTCCAGTTCAGTCCGCCATTACAAAGCACCGTGTTTGTTGTTGTGCTAAAAAATCAGTCGGTGAGCATTATTTGTGAGTGCATTTTACAGTTATACGTTTTCTATTGATTTTTTTAATGAATTCTATAAAGAAAAACATAAAAAGTGTGGAATCTTGGATGCGGCGTCCCTAGTTTTTTTCCACCATCTTAGAGCACCAACCCAAATGTTGGCACGCTTTTTTCGTAGGTATTTCATGTCTATTGGTATCTATAGTCTAAGACTTCAACACAAACCACAACCACTGACTAGCATAAGTGTCATTGTATTTACAAATATAGATTACAAATAGATGTTTTTTACAGATAATATAACACAGCTTTTGATCATTAAACAAAACTGCTGCCACAACTAAAATATACAAAAATAAAAATATTTCCAAAACGGAGGGGTATAAAGTTGTGATTTTCACGGTTTTAGGACACTAAATATTAAACCTTTATAACAGGCATAGTTTCGTTTCATTTACTTAGCAAAACCCTGCCTCCATACAAAAAGAGGACATCTCCTTTCAGCTTTGATGAGAGTTATTATTACATTAGAGTAAGGCGGTTTTGGGGTTGAAGTTTGTAGGAAACTTCGTTATTGTTGGAGCTAAAAATATAAAACTTTGTATTTTGGTTAATCGCGATTGACTAGTCTCGGTTGTTTAACCCTTAGCTTTTCTGAGTTAACTTTCGCACATAAATGTATGAGATGACCGAGATGATGGTTTTAAAGTAATAAAGCTGAAGTTGATCTTACTCTATGACGCCCACCATCTTCAGTCGTCCCGTGACCACGAATGTTGGAAATCGTTCGAAATGTAGCGCTTAAATAATTTTATTTTATTTACTTTGTAAAATAACATTGTTTTAATAAAATTGTTTAAAAAAACTATACTCACAAGTAAATCCGAAAAGTGTAGTTTTTTCTAATTTCATATTTTTGTGTTTTATTTTTAATTATTTTGACGACACGGTTAGCGCAGAGGTCGAGTGATCGCCTATTGCGCAACAGGTCGCGGGTTCGATTCCCGTACGGGACAAATATTTTGTATGGCCTACAGAAGTTTGTTCCGGTGTGGGCGTATGTGCATGTGATATTCTATGTTCGTAACTGCACCCACGACACAGAAGAAAATCATAGTGTGGGGCGACGTTTTTTTTTTTTTAAATTACCACATATAGTATATACACACACACACAAAAACAGCAACAAAAACATAGATAATATGGAACACTGTACAAAGATACTGCTTTTCTTTTCTTATCGAAATGTCTTCCAGCAGCCCTGTCACTAATAGATATTACTAAGAAATGGTAGTTCAGGTGTAAACAAACAAACAAGTCAAAGTACTTATTAGGTTTAAGTAAATTGTGATTGAAATTCGCCATCAATTCATCTTCGAAAACAGCTGTGTTGAAACAACGAATATCTGTGAAATTTCACTTATATTCAATAAGTTACTCCGAACGGAGTATTTAATACATACCCGAATTACATTCTTAACATTAGATTCTTAACAGTTCAATGAAAACAGTGTAATTGAAAACTAGTTTTTAAGTAAGTGCACCAACAATTTTTTTTACATACGACAGGGAAGCTCATGTCCTTCATCTCACCTGATAGTAAGTGAAGATAAGGCTGAAGGTGGAAGCGAGCTTCACCTGGACTCCTCAACAGCTGAGGAGTTGGCTTTCTTACCTCTAATTGTCGGAACAATAATTCTATAGTTATTATGGCGACAAACTTAGGTAAGACTGGTAGTTAACCATTGGGGCTCAGAAGCCCCCCTACCACAAACCAAACTGAGCAGAAAAACTTCTGCCCCCATGGGGAACTGAACCCCAGACCTCCCGATCAACTCCCGGTGGTCTCAACCACTAGACCATGGAGGCGGTTGAATTTTTGAAATACATTTTTAGAATGAATTAATGCTTGAATGCTTTTAAGTATCATTCTCAAAAGTATGAAAAACCCAAGTAGAGACTGAACAATAGCGGGGTAAGTTCGGATCGGACTATCTTTTAAAAGCTGATGCGTGGCTTGAAATATAACATTTTCATTAGAGAAATATCTGGTTTTATCTCTTTTATAAATATCGTCGATATAAGCGTAATGGCGTAGTGCGTAAGGCCGTAGCCTTCCAATCGGGAAGTAGGTCGGTTCGAACCCCGCCACGTACCAATGTGTTTTCAAATTTTGAATTCATACGTGCGTTTATTTGACACTTGAAGTGAAGAAAGAATTTCTTTACAGGTTGTGTGTGAGTGAAGTCGACTAACCGGCACTTGGCCAGCGTGGTTGACTAAGGCCTAATAAATATTCTAAAGGAATATCTTAAAAAAAGTAGTTTGGTAAAATGTAGTCTGGAGGAAGGTCGGACCGTCAATAGTGACACGAAAAACATATGTTTTAGTTTTGTGGCTAATAAACACGTATCATTGTTTTATTAAGTACTACAGCATTGTTATTAAGATTGTGGAGAAAAAATAAATAAATGATTATTATTATTATCTCACATTGGAGTAACTGCGAAGGGAGGTGCAAACAAAATGGTGTTTTATATTATGTTGCCAGCATTAAAAATGTTGCAGCATTTAGGGGATATTTGAATTTCCGATCGGTTCCCGATCCGTTACTTTACCCCAACGTACTTCATCTCTCTACTATGACCGTTCGCGGTTTTGTAATCTCACCGTCATAATCTCTGTCTGCGACAAATAAGATGTACCCATGGGCGAAAGTTGACTATATCAACGGAAACCCTCTTAAACAAAAAGACGTCTACATTGTTTTTGTTCACTACTATAGCTTTTGCATAAGCAGTCCCACAGGTCGTTAAAAAGATCAGGGACCACTCGGGACCTTCTTCGGAACAAACCGCCACTTCGGCGTCCCGTAACGACCTGTTTTATAACTTTCCATATTGTCGATTATTCGGAGAACACTTAACTATGTAGGATAGACGTGCGATTCTCCAAAATCTAAAATTGGCTTTTATTTATAAACGGTATTGGAATACCATTTCTGTATTAAGTTGACGTTTCTTTTGGAAATCCGTCTGTATTCTATTAAATTGACGTTTGATGGGATTTTCTTTATTCTTGTTGGCTTTTATTATTAAACGTTATTGAATTTCTGTTTGTATTAAGTAGGCGTTTCTTTTGAAAATCTGTATTATTAATTTTTTTAGATTTACAAAACTGGTTACAATCAGAAAATATACTAAACAATTAAATCAAATACCTTCTAGATGTAAGTGCAACATCCCAACATGCGTATATTGTGTTAAATTGGGATTCAGAAATACCTACTATAGTTCAGACACAAATAGTAAGCACTTATAAATTTAATTTTAAATTCCGAAAACATACTCGTATGTATACGACAACAAAGATTAAATTAGAATGATTAAGATTAAGTTAGACAATAATCTGCCACTTCTAATTGAATCTTCCAGAATGGATTTTAAACAGTTCCTGGCAAAGGCTATGGAACCACTCACTGTGACATTGAGTTATACGAGGGCGGGTCAATAAGTGACTTTGTGAATGAAACACAGGTTTTTAGATAAAAAGTTATTTTATTTTTCGACGTAGTCTCCTTTGAGCTCTATACACTTAGCCCAACGTTTCTCCAGTTTTTTATCCCTTCCGAAAAATATGATTTGTCGAGGTCTTCAAAATAGGCATTTGTTTGTGAGATGACTTCGTCATTGGAGGCAAATCTCTTTCCGCCGAGCCATTTCTTCAAGTTTGGGAACAAGAATAGTCACACGGGGCTAGATCGGGTAAATAGGCCGGATGAGGGAGCATTTCGCCCAAATCATGGATTTTTGCCAGGAAACTGCACATGTGTGCACCCGTGCATTATCCTGGTGGAAAAGGACTTTTTTTTTGGCCAAGTGCGGTCGCTTTTTTTTCAATGCCTCATCGAATCGACCTAATAAGTTGCTGTAATATTCACCATTGATTGTTTTTCCTTTTTTAAGGTAGTCAATGTGGATAATACCGTGTGCATCCCAAAAAACAGTCGCCATGACTTTATTGGCTGACAAACCCACCTTTGCCTTCTTTGGCGCCGATTCACCCCGAGAAACCCACTGTTTTTGACTGCTGTTTGGTCTCCGGTGTGTTGTGGTGGATCCACGTTTCGTCCACGATTACAACACCAAACATTCCACAATCTCTCTCACTTTTAATCGCCGATCGGCTAAAACCATATCGTGGATTTTATTCAATTGTTTCGGATGTGGAGACCTCAACTGGGCGTCCCGAACGTTCGGCATCTTCCGTGCTTGTACGGCCACATCAGAATTCAGTTAACCACTTTTTTACCATGGAAATGGATGGTGCAGAGTCCCCATAATATTTATCAAGCTTAGCCTTGGTTTGCGTAATGGATTTTTTCCGCAAAAAATAATGCTTAATGAGCACACGAAATTCACTTTTTTCCATTTTCTTCTCAGTCAACGCGGTAGTCTGATATTAACGACTGTCAAAAACAAACTAAATGTCAGTTCAGTTTTTGGGTTATGTGGCTTCTGTTAGGTTTGACGATTCGCCAATGTCGAGTAGCGAAAACACGGTTTTTACAATGGTAAGATTTTGCGGTTTAAAACGTACTTAGCCGGTTGGGCTACCTGTGGACAAGCAAAAGCAGACATTATTTCGTTAGTTGCAAACTTTATTTATAATTCAATTTGATATTTCTCTTTATATTTAAAAAGGATATTGAGGAATGGAGTGTTTATTTGTGTTAAAACGAAATTCATGTTTGTAGGACGGGGAATAAATTCAGGGAGGTCATACGATGAGGTTTGGTGTCTAGGGCAGTTAAAGAATATATGATCTACGGTGCCTTCCTCTAAACCACATTCGCATATAGAGTGGTCTCGAATGTGGATTTTAGCCAAAAAGACTAGGGAGCAGACATGTCCGAGACGTAGCCGAATTATTTGTGAAGTGGTTAATTTGTTTGCAGATCTGTATTTAAAAAACCATGGTTTTGTAGGGATATCCATCTGAATGCCACAATGCAATCCCGTGTTTTAATACAATTTTCCTTTTAAAACACGGGAGAGGTTCCATTTCTGTTGCCATTGGTTGGTTAAGTCAGATTTTGAGGATATACGAATGTCTTGGGAGAAGCATTTGTTATAGGTAAGGCATCCTAAGGTTGTGGCCTGTTTAGCACAGGCATCGGCATTTTCATTTCGTGCGATCCTTAAAAAATACAAATACAAGTGCTATAAGGATGATCATTGGGTACAGGCCTTACATGTTAGGTGACTTGAATTTTGCAACTGGATAAAAGATATGATAAATCTAGATACTTAGATATTTTTAAAGTACGTACAACCGTAAAAATCATTACTATTAGAGTCGACAAAATCCCTCCGAGTGCACGGAGGACGACGTCAGGTTAGATTTTCATTTAAATGATGGGTCCGGCCTACTTCGTAATAAGGTTCTATAATTCAAAATTTATAATGGACGTTTGGACAGATTCAAGTACCTTAATATCTAAGAAGATCTATTAGAAGTCTTTATTGAAATGTTGGTGGAAGAAAGGGAACGAGTGTTTTTTTTATGGGATAGGGGGCAAGCGAGCAGACGTATCACCTGATGGTAAGTAATTACCGTCGCCCATGGACACCCGCAACCCCAGAGGAGTTGCAAGTGCGTTGCCGGCCTTTGAGGTGGGAATACGTTCTTTTTTTGAAAGTTTGAAGGTCGTATCGGTCCGGAAATACCGCAGGCGACAATTCGTTCCAAACGGCCCACCTGATGGTAAGTGGTAACCGCCGCCCATGGACTTTGCCAATATCAGGGACATAGCGAAACCTCGCTTGAAAGTTGACATGTTATAGCGCTCGGGAAACACAGCAGCAGGAAGTTCATTCCAAAGCCAGTTGTGGCCTGCCAACCATCTAAGTGATAGGCATGGATTTTTTGCCGCGTGGAACGATGGCGGAAAGAGGCGGCAGGTATAAGTCCGAACAATTCCTCGGAGCATTCCCCGCAATAAATACGATAGAAGATGCATAGCGAAGCGACATCTCTACGCAGCGCCAAGGTATCAAGCCGATTTGAAATTTCCTGGCAGTCGACGATTCAAGTCGCTCTCCGTTGAATGCGGTCCAGTGGGAGAAGTTGGTATTGGGGTGCCCAAGCCCAAAGATGAGAACAGTATTCCATATGAGGCCGAACCTGCGCCTTGTAAAGCTGAAGGCGGTGCGCCTGAGTGAAATACTGTCTCGATCTATTTAGCACACCAAGCTTCTTAGATGCTAATTTAGCTTTACCCTCTATACGTGGCCACGGAACTGGACTTCGCTCGATATGTCGACACCAAGGATCCCAATATTGGCTAAGGCAGTTAGGGGAATGCCCTGAAAGCGAGGAGATACTCGTACGACAAATGGTAGGTTAAATAGGTTTCGAGTTATGAAGGGGTCAAAAGCAACTCGAAATTATTCGTGTAAGTAATTAATTTGTTATTAGTTTATCGATTCAAATTTATCAATAATTATCGGTTTTCAGATTTTTTCCTTAGACAACTAATAGTTTACCTTGATGCCAAATATAAAGTTTCTAGATATTTTCGAAGTGGGTTAGATTTTTGAATACGTCAGTGATTCAGTCATAAAAATGCCGATGTTCAAACGTACACGGTTATTTTTTTATCACCCTGGAAAATTTAAGGGACGCTTCACAACATGGTATTAGAATGATTTAAATATAATAAAAAATAACTCGTACTTAATTTTATATTAATTTTAAAAAATACAAAAAATGCTGCACTACTTGAGAGCAGCATTTTTAGATTTTTTTAATTTATTTTATTTAAGTACCTAATAATTATTATTTTTTTTTAAATAATGAATGTGTCCCAAAGCGTCCCTAAAATTTTCCAGGGTGTTAAAAAAGTAACCGTGTATAAATAACTGTTCGAGTTACATTTATAAAAGAGCAATGCCCATTTGCCATACTGCGTCTGGCCCAGAAGTGGACAGTTAAATATTGAAAAAGTAATAATTGTTTTAGATACATGAATTAAAAGAAACATGAAAGTTAATTAAATGATCAAACGAACTTACCTGAAGTGAAGTTCGATCTTAATTATCCTGTCTTCGCCGAAGAGATTTATTCCTTAACCATGTAGTAGCCCTGCTACGCGCTAACCCTATCGCACAAGTTTTAAAGTCAGAGAAAGAAAACCACTATATCTTCTTCTGTCTAATCACACCTGACAAGCCTCCGCAGTACCGACCTCATTCTTTTTAGAGAAATAGAGCAACATTGATATATAGGGGGATAAGATTCAGGGAGGGAGGGACCTTAAATCTCTTCGGCGAAGACAGGATAATTAAGATCGAACTTCACTTCAGGTAAGTTCGTTTGATCATTTAATTATCCTGTCTTCGCCTCCGAGATTTATTCCTTAACCATGTAGATGTTCAGAGAGTATAAAATCAATGTTGCGACAATAAAAAATAAACAACATTACAGTAAAACATCAAAACATAATTGTTAGGTACGTATTTCAATTTTTTTTTTTTTTTTTTGCGCCTCTAGCAAAAATTTCAAAACAACAAAATATTGTGAACAAAAAACTAATCAACCGACAGTATTGTTTTAAGTACTTAATAATAATTATAATTGTGACAAAGATTCAATAAAATTGGTTTCAGAACTAATATACCGGTCTGTTATAAAAATCAGCAAATACAGCTGATCTTTCCGAACATCCTGCGGTCTTTCTAATTACATCGACGTTGAGGTCAGCACGAGACGCCGCCTGATGTTGATGCGTGTCTCGCTCGCTCCGAATATTAAGATGTCAATGCCACTATCGCACATGATCTGCTTTATCCAGCGCCCAATGGGTTGAGATGAAGCAGGTCTACGTGGTTTCTTATGTGTGAGGATCAGGTTTGTTCTGAATCTGAGCGAATTGAAGATGATACAGCAATATATCTTAACTTAATACCACTGATGCTGGACAAATACCGGGATATTAAAGGGATAAAAAAAAAATTTAGTTTAAAACCGGTTGAGCTTTGCCAATTGCTTATGTTTTAATTAAATTTGCAAGTGTTATAATTACTCGATCTTCATATGCTTTATTAATATTTCGTATTTTTGTTAGAGAAATTGTATGCGTCCTTGGTCCAGCTAATAACATGACTGACTTCTTACTCATTTTTTCAAGATTAATTGTATAATTCTCAAATCGTTTAATAGTCTAATACTATATACCAGGGGGCTACTGCCTAACTAATAACGATCACTTGCTATCGTGATATTAGAACAATAGTTCTACCTAAACTTCAAAATTTCAAAACACATTAACAGAAATTCCAACTAAAATGTAGTATTTACATTTAAAAAAATCTGTTGTATTCTTTTTACAAAATTCTCACCATATCTTTAGTACTTTATACTAGAATTATATTATGACCCGGTGTTATGTGATATCGAAGATAACAACATCTAAGGCTGTTTCTGGCACGTCATGAAAGCTTTCCCGGAAAATACACACGCTGGCAGGGAAAGGTGACGGCGCAGATGGTGTACCATCCTGAAAGGAAGTAAGTAGATCTTTCTTGGAGGAAATATCACAATCTCTGTCACACCCAGGGATATGAAAAGGGGATACCATGGTTAAGAGGGCTATAGTTGAACAACGATAATTCCGGTGGCTTAATCAGTAACTATTTTGTTTATAGTTTTAAAAATTAGTGCAAACGGTGTTAAAGCGTAAAAATAAAATTGCGACTAATCTACTGTTTAAACGCGTCAATATCATAGGCAAAGGGATCCCTTTTCCATGAAATATACGCGGGACATTTGCAATAAGTCAATAGATGGTTCACCAAAAAAATGTTTGCAAGACGAGATGCAAATAAGTCAATAGATGGTTCACCAAAAAAATGATTTATTTTCAAAAGTTGTCTGATACCCAACTGCCACTCTGTGTCGAAGTTTATTTTTCTCGATTCACTATTAGCTTCTATATTTAACGAGTAACGAATATAAGACGCGAAAATAAATATACCTACTTTTCTCACACCAGTCCCAAATCATTTTAGTAACTTGACTTAAGTGTTAGTATTACACTCTCCCCATTCTATTTATATAGAATATGGCAGTGGTGTTATCGACACTTAAAAGACTACCACAATTAGCGACATTTTTAGCAAATGAAATTAGCCCACAATATACAGCGAGTAGTTCCAGTCAGTTTATATGATTGGTTCGCTCGATGTTGGTCCAGAAACCACCAGTCTTTTCGTTGGCACAAGCTGCACCCTAGCCTGCTGTCGAAACGTCCGTAAAAATTCCGAAATTGTACCCATGACTTTTTATTCAATTGACTGCCAATGGAATATTGATCTGCCACCAATGGAGATCATCATATTATTATAAAATATCTGTAATTGTAATAAAAACGTCGTAATTGTTAGTATTTCTAAGAAGAGCACTTTTAGTGATTTTGTGTGTATATACTACCCATATACTACAGCCGACATGCTGCCGTAGAAAACGTTCAAAGAACCTTATTCGAATTCTGTTAGATTTAAATATATTTTTTATGTGTATAATAAATTTTTGTGGCTTGAATCTGGTAATTGTATGTTATTTTATTAGAGTTTAAAATAAAACCTAAAAATTTACAAAGCTTTTCTGGTATTAGACTAGTTTTTTTTATTTTTTTTTATTAATAACTAACCCTAATCGTGTCAGACATTAAATAGTTCTTTTTGTGTTCTCTAGGTACTCTCCAGCAGAGTTTGCTAAACACAACATATCATAGATATCTCACTGATAGCAGACCATAAGATCTTAAATGAGTAAGAGCTGGCTGTAATATTTTGTGAAATATATCGCGCGGAACATAGGCTAAACGGGAGTGCTAGAAACTCGTACAAAATATCATGAAAATAAAAGCGTAAACATGTTTTCTTTTTTTTTTTTTCCTTTTTTTTTGATTTGTGAATCGGCAGCAAAAATTAAGCTTCCTAAATATCAATATTAATCACGTATCAGTCTTCGATCATAAATCGAGTAGCCGTTCTGATATCTTCCATTTTGAAATGAGATACCTACTTCGACTTCGAATTCAGATTTTTAGATTTAATATATATAGAGCACACGCTTTTAGGAATAACGAAGATATCATAAACGAATTGTTTTGCTGTCGGGTTACATCTCCTAATAGCTTTTATTTCTAATAAATGATTTAATTCGAGAGAAATTGCTATTCACTAACTTTTTGAAAAAGAACGCCGCGCACGGCTGTATGGTATTTGTTAAGGTTCCTCAATAAATGAAATCCTGGACACATTGTCTAATATAAACCTATCGCTAGTGATAGTTCACCACTCATTGACTAAATTAATATTTTAAGCGGCCGGCATGTACTTGCGGCTGCGCGCTCAGGTAGCGCGATTGTTCGATGACCGTTGTGATGCGACGCGACTGGCTGGTGCCTCGGCGGTGCCAGCGGCAGCGGCGGCGGCGGCGGGGCTGGCAGGCGACAAGCTGGCAGCGGTGCGAACGCGGCTGCTCGCCGTCGATTCGCTTGGTAGTATGACGTCTTTGACTGTGTCCCGGCCCACCGGCTCGATGAGGGTAGGATTGGCCGCTGCTTTGCTGTCGCGTTCGGGACGATGAGCCTTTCAAGTTTAAATGACTCTTAGATGAAATTGGTGTCTGCATCGTTCAACGTAACTACATCTGGAATATTAAGATTTTTCTTTAAAAGACACGATTGTGCCCTTCCCAGTGCTGAAAGTGCTTTACCGAGTTGATTCTGTTGTCTACCAACATAGCACTTACTTCCGAATTAGAGTTCGGCCCTTCGCCATAGGTACTATAGTATACATTGTTTTTTTTTTTTTTTTTTAAATGCTCGTCTTTTGTCACTTTTGGAAACCGTTTTGCAATAGGACTTGAAACCTGACCGCTACATCGGTTTGTAAGTCATCAGTTATCACCATATTGGTTTGTATGTGAAAGATACTAATAAATATTTAATGAGAATTTAGGCAACACAAAAAATATTTTTAAATAATTCCGATGAATGCAACGGAAATTTTTAAAACAGCGGGGAAAAAAGGACAGCCCCTATATTTTCCATTAAGTACACTCGTTGAATGCAACGAGAACATAATAACAATATGATCCGAAGAATACAACGGACATAAAAGTGATTTCCGATGAATGCAACGGAAATTTTTAGGCAGCGGGGAAAAAAGGATACCCACATTTTCCATTACCAGTATTACTGCACGTGGTCGCGCCGCGCGCGTACTCGGCGGCCCAGGCGAGCGGTATCCACCCGCTTACTCGTTCAATACAACGAGAACATAATAAAATATTATCCGAAGAATACAACGGACATAAAAATGATTCCTCGTTCAATACAACGAGAACATAATAAAATATTATCCGAAGAATACAACGGACATAAAAATGATTCCCGATGAATGCAACGGGAATGTAAAAAAGTATTCTTCTGGTTGCACATCATTTTCGCCATCATCTGAGTACAAAATGTGCCTCCGGCTTGCCCCTACGTTTTTCCGAATTCAGTTTTTCTTCGTATCTCTTCATCTTCCTTAGCCATCTATCTTCTTCGGGTTCATTGTGTTTTCGTTTAGGCATACTTAACAAATAAGCAAATAACCGTAAATTTATACCTTTTTTTTTTTACGTAGGTTACCTACACTCATGCACAAATTATATTACTGTTACACTCGTGCGAGCGCCGCGCGCGCACGGACAAGAATGAGGTCGGTACTGCGGAGGCTTGTCAGGTGTGATTAGACAGAGGAAGATATAGTGGTTTTCTTTCTCTGACTTTAAAACTTGTGCGATAGGGTTAGCGCGTAGCAGGGCTACTACATGGTTAAGGAATAAATCTCGGAGGCGAAGACAGGATAATAAATATTGATGGCGCCTAAAGTCGACGCAACCAATTCGGCGTTTCACCGATTATTTTATTGCTGAGTTTATGATTAACTACAATACAATATATTATTGCTTACCCCAAAACCGGTCGGGTCTCCGTATGTAGCCGGTGGACTTCCTGAGCTAGCTCGAAGGAAGTCGCGGCGCCTGAAGGGCTGCTGTCAATCCACCGACCAAAACCGGACCACTAATACATTTTCCTAATAAGTCACCAACACTCACAATTAGCGGACATTCGCGACAAAATTAATTTTACTCGAGAGAGCGCGCCGCGTGGTAACTTAGTTCAATGACATTACAAATATAGAAAATCTAAACAAAAAGCCCGCCAGTTATTGTTATTTTTAGAAATATGCGCATAAGTATTTAATGGTTTGTTAAGAAATAAATACTTAAAATGGAATCAAAGTTATACAACAAAGTCTATAAATAATGACATACGTATAAAATAATAATAATAATAATAAAGCTTTTTTTATTTCCTTAATAAAATTCAATTTACAATACAATATGAATTTCTATAATGCATGCAATTTATGTATTAATTAATAAAAATAAAATAAAATTCAATGTCAAAATTCTTGTCTAAATTCAATTAAATTATTATGTATTATTTCTTTATTTATTAAGGACTCTCTATAGAGTGAAGGCCTCCTCCATATTTCTCCACATAGTCCGGTCATTTGCTTTATCTGTCCAGTCCTCTCCCGCTGCTTTTTTAATTTCATCTAGCCATCTTTCTGCTGGTCTGCCTCTGGTTCTCTTGCCCACAGGTCCCTTCCATAAAGTTATCTTTTTGGCCCACCTGTCCTCTTTCATACGTGCAACATGGCCTGCCCATTTCCATTTCAGTTTTTTGCAGTGTTCCAGGGCATCGATCAGTTTTGTTGTTTTTCTTATGTCTGTGCTTCTCTTTTTGTGTTTCAATTTTAGATTTAGAATGCTTCGTTCCATGACTCTTTGAGTTGTTAATATTTTGTTTCTGGTTTGTTTATTGAAAATCCATGTTTGTGATGCATAGGTGAGAGAAGGTAAGATACAAGAGTCTATTATGATTTTTATAGATTATGGGTAGACACTTGTCCTCATCTTGCCTGATGGTAAGCAAAGGTGGGGACTAAGGTGGAGCGTGCCTACTCATTAGGTGCCGACTCACTCTAGTCCTGAAAAGACCCGGGTTGTAATGAGGTGGGAACACAAAGGACGGCAATGAATTCCATTCCTTTGCAGTACGCATTAAAAAGTGGTAGCGAAACGCTTCGTGCGGAGCAGTAGAATTTCTACTACATAGGGGTGGGTCTTTGCCGTTCTCCGGGTGCCTCGGTAGTAAAAGGGAGATGGTGGAATAAGACCAAACAGCTCTTGGGAACACTCTCCGAAATGCAGCCTGTAAAAAACTGATAAACGGGCCACTGCGCGGCGATGTTTAATGACTCTGGAAATTTGAAATTTTCAGTGTCTTCACCGATCAACCTCTTCGCCCGGCGTTCCACCGAGTCAAGGGCAGATAACTGGTACTTAGCAGAGCCGTCCCAAAGGTGGCTGCAGTATTCCATGCACGACCGGACCTGTGCTTTAAAGTGTAAAAAGCTGGAAATACGTGAAATACCGCCTAACCTTCGAGAGTATGCCAAGCTTTTTAGCTGCAGTAGCCGCCTTAGCCTCAATAGAACGCCCAAAGTTGAGGTTCGGTGAGAGGTCGATGCCCAGTAGGCTTAAATGGTCCGTTAAAGGCAAGGGTACATTTCGGAATGTGGGAACCAAGTTGAACGGGCAAGTTAAACTTTACTGAAGTATTTGACTTAAGAATTTCTTTGAAGCTCCAAAATCTGTTCCAAGCCATATTTACACGTCTCATTAACTCATCTTGGTGTCTAGATCTTTTAAATGATACTTGCTTGCCTAGATATATATACTCCTGGACATATTCTAGTGAAATTTCGTTAACATGTATTGGTGACTTAATGCTGTTTGTCATAATTTTAGTTTTCATTGTGTTAAGGTCTAGACCAATTTCATTACTCACACAATTTATTTCATTTAACATTGACTCTAATTGTAACGAACTTTCTGCAAAGAGTACGATGTCATCTGCGAATCTGAGATTGCTTAAAAATTGACCATTGATATTTATACCTTCGTTTTTCCACTTTAGTGTTTTCATTATATTTTGCAGAACGGTAATAAAAATTCTGGGAGAGAGGGGGTCACCTTGACGAACACCTCTACATATATCAATTTCAGTGCCTGTTTTGTCTAATATTACTCTACTTGTACTTTTCTTATACACCGTGTCCAATAAGTACGCATACAATTTCGGACCTCAATAAAATAAAAGTACGAATAGTTATGGTAAAATTGAAAATGTTTTATTAAAGGTACACTTAAATACTATATTTTACAATAGTTTTTTTGGAATAACTCCACCTTGTAACACCGTTTTTTCTTAAAATTTCATAAAACACTAATTTTGCAAAAACACTTTGTTTTCACTGTAGTTTTAACACAAATTTCACAACTAAAGTCGTAATTACAATAACTTTGTCAATGAATTTCACAATGTCAATGTCAAGTGTCAACGTCAACGTCGTTTCACGTCACGTCATTGACATTTGCAATTATCTTTGGTCATTATTCGATTTTGGCATAAACAAAATAAATCTCGCGTTTATCCTGGCCTTATTTACAAAGATAGTTTTTTTTCGCCCAAAATCCCGTGCTCCCCTTTAGGTGGGTTGATTTTCTCCAAATTCGGAATTTGACATTTAGACCGTTTGTTTTGATCATTTTTTGAGACATATATCATAATAAAGTACACTTAAAGCTACAGATCATATAATTATGGTTTCGTCGAATAGAATTCGGAAAGCATTCACAGTTTGTTTATGGTTAATTTACATTACGTTTTGTTTTCCAACCAAACTTATAACTTTGGCTGGAAATACTTATTGTATATTGTAGAATTTCGAAAGATCCGTATGTTGACTTGACATATCATGACACACATGTTGTGAAATGAATTTGGTTTTAGGGAAGGTTCCGTCGCCAATACGACGCTTAACATTCGGTGAACGGACCTCGATTCTAGTATGTGCGTAAATAGAACGCGCCCATTTTTCACCCTAGTCTTTGAACGCGTCTTTCGTCAATGTTATGATCTCCGAACTGGTTAGTCTGTGAGACATCGACCGAAGAAATTTGTTATTGATTCGAAGATCATAAAGTATTTAAATTCATTTCTGCGAATAAAATCCATAGGTATTTCTCCCGTTTTCCGTGTGAATTTAATTTGAAAAGCTACCGTGAGACTTCATAAGTCAGTTATTTTCGTTTTCAGTTTGGCGAGCAAAAGCTCAGGAAAATCATATTTTTAATCGCCGGCGCGCGATTCATTGAATTAGTTGGATAAATAAATTATATCAATAGATAATACTCCGCCCACACTAAAGTATCTAATTAACTTATTATATTTCATGATTTAAAACAGATTTTGTTAATTTTATTTTTATTAGTGGGTATATTGATTATTAAATCAAACATATTACATTTCCAAAATTCGCCTTTTTTATCCCCTATTTCATTAAAAAACCCTGATAGTAAGCGGCATCTTAGTGGGATTAAGGCATATATTGAGTAACACTTGCGAATTTCATGTTAAATTCTAAATTTTCACAACATTAAGTTTCACATCCTTCTTTGGCAAATAACTCACAAATTAAGCTGTTTTCTTTTTATTAATAGCAATAATTATACACAAAATAGGTGCTCTCCCCTCCATATGCCCTTTTTATTAACTAACCAATAAGAAACTTTGACAATTCATTGAAAATTATGTTTGGAATTAACTTGCAATGCTTATTACATGAAAATCAAATGTATTGACTGGGATTCCTTCAGAACTCAGTGTTAGACCCACTGACCCTAAGATCATAGGCATATTTAATTATATTTTTTAACCTAACACTGTGCTATGAATCTCCAGGGCAGTTACCGGAGGCCGTAGGGCTCCGCTGCTTGACCTTACAGCTAGAAACCATAACAAAATAACCTAGTATCAAGGAGGAATTCTGTGGAATTACACAAGTAATATTAGAAACAGAGAATAATCTAAGAGACTGGAATTTTAAATCTCTGACCCGTGATCGCAGAAACTTAGCATCGAAGGTACGCTCTACTAACAACCGCTCCGGGGAAAGCTACTAATTTAAAAAAAAAAGAAACTTATAACTATTTGTTGGTGTACTTTATTGCCCCTCATTTTGTAGTTTTGTACCCAATTTGTACCTGATTTTTACCTACCGAGATTGATCAAACAAACCTGAACCATCCTGCCCTTGGCTTGTATCAATTAAAGATTTAGTTAAGTGCTTTGCATTGATTTTGCAGGGATTTTGTTTACTTCAGTAACATTATACATAAGTGAATTATAGTTATGTACCTACCAGAATAAAGCTTTTCATTTTGTGTCGGACTAAAGGAATAAGTTTGTTTTTTTTTCTTTAACTTTAAGATTTCCCTATATTTCTACAATTCAGCAAGAAAAAGCACTACAACCTTCACTTTTTTTTACTAGCCTCAAAAGTTTTTCGAAGGAGTCACACGCAGCACGCACCGCTTCCATTGGCATCTCGTCCCAAATTTTCTTGATGGTCTTTTTAAATTGGTCCAGGTTTGTGATTTTATAATCAAGTGTTTTCGAAAGCATGTAAGACCATACGAAATAATCTAATAAGTTTAAGTCTGGAGAACTGGGTGGCCATTCAGTTTTCGCCAAAAAATCGGTCAAATTAGCGTAACACCAAGCTTGAACATCGTTTGCAGTGTGTGATGGAGCTCCGTCTTGTTGGAACACATAATATTCATCCCCAAACATACTTTTCAAGTTATGGGCAACAATTTTCTACAAAACCACTGTTTTGTAGTATTCATTCATTCATCGGTGTACGTGGTGTTCCACTTCTGCTTTTTAAAGATTATCTTCAAGATAGGACTCAATGTGTTAAAGTGGGTGACTTGATGAGTGACCCTGAGGCGCTTGTCTTTGGAGTACCACAAGGCTCTATACTTGGACCTACACTCTTCAATATATACATCAATGATCTATGTAAGCTTACTATACCTAATTGTAAAGTGTTCACTTACGCTGATGACACAGCACTAGTTATAGATGGAACAAACTGGACAGATTCTTATTTAAACGCGGAGACAGCTGTATCCACAGTTTTGTCATGGCTTGATACTAATTTGCTTACACTCAATTTTGAAAAAACAAAATTTATAACTTTTGTTCTAAATAACAGGTCGCTGCCACCCGATAATGAGTTAATGAGCAACATTGCTATCCATCAATGTAAAGGACCGGTGGCATGTCAATGCTTAAAAATACAAAAAGTCACAACTCTCAGATATTTGGGTATAATAATAGATCAACATCTTAAATGGGACCACCATATTAAATCTTTAGTAGCTAGAACCAGAAAACTAATATATGTCTTCAAAAATTTGAATAGAATAGCTGATGAAAAAACTCTCAAGGTAGTATATTTGAGCTTAGTCCAGTCTATTTTATCTTACTGTATAATTGGGTGGGGCGGCGCTGGTAAGACAATACTTTTACCACTCGAAAGAGCTCAGAGAGCAGTCCTGAATAAGAAAACCTTTTCGTTATGCTACCACCCAGCTCTATTCTGATACCTCGGTGCTCACTGTAAGACAGCTCTTTGTAATGCGCACCATACTTCGAAAACACTCGCAACTACTATTTGATCCTATGATTCAGAGCAATAAACGCAGATCGGACATTGTCTGCAGAACACCACTGCACAGGACTGCTCTGGCAAAGCGGCATTATACTGTCATAAGTTGCATACTTTACAACAAAATAAATAAAATTATATTTATTTACCCTTGTATAAAAAAGGAACTAAAAAGTAAATTACACAATATGCTCTTAAATTTAACATACTCCGAAACAGAAAAACTCTTACCAAAAAGCTTATAAATAAAATCTGGAGATAATTACATAATTATACAACATACATACTTAATAGCATCATATATGACGTACACATAAACACACACACGCACGCAAACACACAAATACACACATGCATACACACACACAGACACGCACGCACTCCCTTACAATCTGCTGCTTTGTATAACAATTATTTATCTCTTCTATATTTAATATCAATATTATTCTATCTGGCGGTTTGAGAGGCTAAAACGTAGTAATAGATACTGTATCTTGTCTAGATATTCATGTTTTCGTAATTTGTCTATTATACGAATTCCCAAAAACAGACTTCGTCTTGTTTGGGAATTACTATTTTCATTTCTAAAATTACACATTTATCGTCTAGTGCCTATGTTTAAAAAAAATATAATGTTATTGATCCGGAGCAGAAGTGCTCCGTTTCTCACTTGAACCCGCTACTGGAATACTCAACTCTCGAGATACAGGCTAGTACCTAGTTCGTGGTTGGGTGGCTAGTGGTGGGTCAAGTTAATTTAAGTAAATTCCACTTTTGTGATTCTAGCATAAGAGACGAGACAATAAAGTTATTATTATTATTATTATTCATTATTAACTTTAACACCTTTTTCGATGAATACCAAAGGCAGCTTACCCCGCTTACAAACTGCACCCCACACCATCACGGAAGGTGAGTTCTGGAACCTAGGAACATTTTTCTCACTCTCCGGAATATCTTCTATCTTTGCTGCCCATAAACGATCGTTCTGGGCATTATGAGGTTGTTCTAACACAAAAAGTTTCTCATCAGAAAAAATAAATTCGTCCCCTGCGTGCCAAGCGAGAAGTGTGTTGCATCTATCTACTCTCTTTTTTTTGTCGCTTCAGAAATGCCATGAACTTTCCGTTTTTTTTGGCATGACATCCAAGGTCCAATTTCAAAATATTATGTACTGATCCTCATGATATTTTTAGATCAGCAGCTAGTTTTCGTATAGAACAGTGTTTTTTTCTCCGAATTCGCTCTCTTACAATTTTTACAACTTTATTAGTTCTGGCTGAACGAGGCCGACCGGATCTTTGTCTGTCTTCCATTGGGGAGGTTTCGTTATACCTTTTGATGGTAGTATAAACTAGATTGCGTTTTATTCCAACAGGTTTTAGAGATTTGAAAATTGCACTCGGCCTATCACCATTACAAAATTTCTTAATAATAATTTCACGAAAATGCTTCATTGCGTTCATCGCTGATTAAAGGATATAATATGCACAGATTGACGTTTAAAATTATAGTGTTTTGTTTAAACTGAAATAAAAACTTTTTGGTCAGCGATCCGCATTAGTTTAGTGCTATCGCAAAAAGATGTGTATTCGAACTTATTGGACACGGGTTATATGTCTTGTATGAGTTCTACAGTCTCTGATGGTACCTTACATCCCTGTAAGGCTCTCCACATGCTGCTATGGGATATAGAGTCAAATGCCTTAGCGTAGTCGATTAACGCTAGGTAGAGTGGGCGTTTCATTTCTTCATATTTCTCTATGACTAACTCTATTGAGTGGATGTGATCTATAGTCGAATATGTTCTTCTGAACCCTGCTTGCTCCACTGGCTGGTGTTCCTCAGTGTATTTCGCAAGGCGTTCCTCCAGGCAAGAAGCAAACAGCTTGTAAAGATTCGATTGTAAACTGATTGGCCGATAGTTACTTATGTCATTAGGATTTCCTTTCTTGTAGAGCAGCACTATGTCTGATTTCGCCCATTCAGTGGGAATTTTTCTGTCATTTAGTATTTTATTGAACAGGGTGGTTAAAGGTTGTACTAGGAGAGCTTTTCCCGTTGAAATGGCTTCGTTTAATATGCGGTCTGGACCGCAACTTTTTTCCTTTTTAGGGACTTTATCTTAGTAAAAATTTCTTGGGCAGAGAATCTTTGTATTGTAGTATCATTTTCTTATAGAGGTAAAATCTCTATACTGGATGGTATTTTGAAAGCGTAGAGGTCTTTATAAAATTCAGTGGCAGCTTTTATTATTCCCGACCTCGACATTGTTTCCTTGTTACAGGTGGAGTTCTTTTTCAAGGAAGGAATCCAAGTTTTAGATATTGTTAACTCTTTCAAGCCTTTTTTCACACTTCCTGACTTCTTCAGATATTTTCGGTAATTTTGATATTCTTTTCTGATAATTTTGCAAATGTTTTTAAATAAGTAACATCTCTCGTTTTTCTCCTCTAATGTTAATTTTTTCTTATTAATTAATTCCTGTCTCCTTTTGATGAGGTTTTTTGTTCTGTCTGAAATAATGAAGCGTGGCTTTTTATTTGTATTGTTACTACATATAGACTTTAAGCTTTTATCGATTGCTTGCTTAATTTTTTCGTAGTACGTCTCTACATCATCATTTTGCTCTAGTTTTATGTTTGGAATATTCAATTTCAAAACCTCAATATATTTCTTTTGTTCGTCTTCAGCTTTTAGTGAAAATTTGTTACTTTTATATGTGGCTCTAGATTTTTTGGTATTGGTTAACAACAGAGTACTTCTCACAAGTCGGTGATCGCTCGGGTATGATAGATTGCTTATTACTTCAATGTCTGTGAATTTATTTTTTATATTTGACAGTATATCTGGCTTTTATTTTTATTTGGGGAAAGCCACGTCCAAATGTCCTTGCTCTTCTTTTTGAATAGGCTATTGATAACGAAAAAATTCTTTTTCCAGCAGAATTGGAGTAGAGTTTCGCCTCTCCTGTCTCTATTTCCAAAGCATGAGTTTCCCAATATTCTGTCTTCGCCTTTCATTTTTTGACCAACTCGGGCGTTAAAGTCACCTGTGATTATAAGGTTTTTACTGCATTGCTTGAGAGATTTTTCTATTTGATCATAGAACTCTTTAACTTCCAGTTCAGTTGCATCAGAGGTTGGCGCATGAACCTGGACAATGGATAGACTTGTATTCTCAAAGTTCAAGTTTAATATGCCGATTCGTTCATTGATTGCAGTGAAACTTTCTATGTAATTTTTTAGGTGTTTTTTTATGAGGAAACCTACCCCATATTGGCCTTTAGTCTCACCGTAGTAGCAGTATATGATCTTCGCTTTCTTCTATATTATAACCTGTACGTCTGATTTCAGATAGACCAATGATGTCATATTTAATAGTTGATACTAATTGCTTGAATTCTAATAATTTATTTCATCCGATAATAATTATCGAGCATTGTATGTACATATGTATATAGGGTGGAGTGGAGGGTTTTGGTCTGTGTCCCCCGCGGTGACCAGCCGTGGTGGGGGACATAGAGAGGTCGCTTCTTTATGTCACTTCTTGGGTGATAGCTGATGCGATGGGGGCTTTATTCCTGTATGCTTTTCTAAATAAAGATCTATTCTATTTTTCTTGGTTGGGTTTTTAGGAATATTTTTCTGTTCTCTCTCAACAACCATCACTGTTTCCGGAGACTGAGATAAACTTCTTTTTTTTTTGACGTTCATGTTGAGTGTTTATGTTTTCTGGCAGAATTACTAGTTTGTTGTATTTTATATATGCCTTTTTTCCTTGTTCTCTTTCTTTTTGTAGCTGTATACTAAGCTTCTTTCTCTCTTCAAGCACTTCTGGGGGAAAGTCTTCTTTAATATAAAAATTGCTGTTTTCCTGTAAAATTTTCTTGTTTCTGAGTAACTCAATTTTTTTGCCCATTGTGCTGAAAGTAACAATTATGGGTCTTATTTTTTCAGTTTTTTTCCGCATGCGTGCAATATACTCAATATCATCTTTTTGGCAATCTACTTTCATAATACTACTTATTATATCTAGAATTTTATTTTGTAAGGTGAGGTAGCTACTTTCTGTTTCTTCTACTCCGAAAAAGATAAAATTTTTCTTTCTTAATATTTTATCGAATTTCATAATTTTTTGTGCTTGTTCTTCTATAACTTTTTGTAGTTTCTGTTGTCTAGTTTCCAGAATGATACAGTTTTCATCTATGTTCTTATTAATACTATTTGGGATACTCTCTTTCATTTCTTTTAACTCTCTTGACTGTTCGTCGAACTTCGATTGTAGAACTTTTAACATTTCTGTGACTTGTTCCATTTTTGTATTTTCCTGCCCTCTAGCGGAGCGTTGTGTTTTTATGTTGCACCTTTGCTTTCGTTATTGTAGATCGATGCTTTACTATTTTATGACAGTTAGAAAGTACTTCCAATTTGCAATAGATGTCGCTATAGTCGAAGAAAAAAATGACTCGCAATTTTTATAGGTTATATCGTTCACTTTTATAATTTGTTTTTGTCTTTCACTATATTATAGCTATTGTTACACATTTTTTCACTCCCGATAATTACATTTCTAATAACATTTTGGATGATTATGGTTTTATGGTCCGGTCCACACAGTAACTTGGCAATGTTTTTCACTCTGCACTTTATTTTTGAATTTTCACGAGTCTTAACACAGCTATTCTTATTTCAAATTGTTTGTTTGCACCCTAAGTTACTTTTTTATTTAGTTTTTAACTTTTTCGCGGGGTTTATTTATTTTTATTCACGATAAACACAGAGCCGTTGTTTACTGTTGTGCTGCAGCGCTCTCTCACGTATAAAATACGTCTAAATAAATCTAATGAATAGAATACTTTTAAAAATGCCATAAATTTAATAAAAATTAATGAAGGGTTTATTAAAGCATAAATGTGCTGTTCACGGGTGGCCCCAAAATGGGCAACGCTCTTCGAATTCTAGGCAAGCTATGGGGCTTAAATGAATGTGCCAAAAATTTAATGTATGTAGGTTTAATACACCGAGCGTGTGCCCGTTGGTTAAATAAGTTTCGAGCTGTGATGATGTGAGCTTTACTAGATCATTGGTCCATCTGTCACGCTAATGTCATCCATTGGGTATCCGCATCGTTACTAGATTATCGGTCCACCTTTCACGCTAATGTCATCCATTGGCTATCCGCATCGTTACTAGATCATCGGCCCATCTATCACACTAGTGTCATCAACTGCTACCTGCACCTTTACTAGATCATCGGTTCATCTTTCACGCTAGTGTCACCCATTGGCTATCCGCATCGTTATTAGATCATCGATCCATCTTTCGCGCGTATGTCATCCATCACTTATCCTAATCGTCACTAGATCATCGATCCATCTTTCGCACTGATGTCATCCATAGGCTATCTGAATTGTTACTACATAGATAATCAGTCCACCTTTCACGTTAATGTCATTCATCGGCTATCCGCATCGTTACTAGATCACTGATCTATCTTTCGCGCTAATGTCATCCATTAGTTATCCTAATCGTTACTAGATCATCGATCCATCTTTGGCGCTAATGTCAGTCTTCGGCTATCTGCATCGCAACTACATAGATCATCGGTCCATCTTTCACGTTAATGTCATCCATCGGCTATCCGCATTGTTACTAGATCATCGGTCCATCTGTCACGCTAATGTCGTCCATCAGCTATCCACATCGTTAAGCGATCATCGATCCATTTTTCACGATAATGTCATCCATTGGCTATCCACATCGTAACTAGATCATCGGCTCACCTTTAACGCTAATGTCATCCATCGGCTATCCGCATCATAACTAGATTATCGGTCCACCGTTCACTTTAATATTTTTACTTTAATGTTACTAGATCGTCGGATCATCTGTCACAAAAGTGTCATCATCGGCTATCCGCATCTTTACTAGATCATCGGCCCATCTATCACACTAGTGTCATCAACTGCTATCTGCACCTTTACTAGATCATTGGTCCATCTTTCACGCTAGTATCACCCATTGGTTATCCGCATCGTTACTAGATCATCGATGCATCTTTCGCGCGTATGTCATCCATCAGTTATCCTAATCGTCACTAGATCGTCGATCCACCTTTCACGCTAATGTCATCCATTGGCTATCCGCATCGTTACTAGATCATCGGCCCATCTATCACACTAGTGTCATCAACTGCTACCTGCACCTTTACTAGATCATCGGTTCATCTTTCACGCTAGTGTCACCCATTGGCTATCCGCATCGTTATTAGATCATTGATCCATCTTTCGCACGTATGTCATCCATCACTTATCCTAATCGTCACTAGATCATCGATCCATCTTTCGCACTGATGTCATCCATAGGCTATCTGAATTGCTACTACATAGATAATCAGTCCACCTTTCACGTTAATGTCATTCATCGCTACTAGATCACTGATCTATCTTTCGCGCTAATGTCATCCATTAGTTATCCTAATCGTTACTAGATCATCGATCCATCTTTGGCGCTAATGTCAGTCTTCGGCTATCTGCATCGCAACTACATAGAGTTATCCTAATCGTCACTAGATCATCGATCCATCTTTCGCACTGATGTCATCCATAGGCTATCTGAAGTGTTACTACATAGATAATCAGTCCACCTTTCACGTTAATGTAATTCATCGGCTATCCGCATCGTTACTAGATCATTGATCTATCTTTCGCGCTAATGTCATCCATCATTTATCCTAATCGTTACTAGATCATCGATCCATCTTTGGCGCTAATGTCACTCATCGGCTATCTGCATCGTAACTACATAGATCATCGGTCCATCTTTCACGTTAATGTCATCCATCGGCTATCCGCATCGTTACTAGATTTTAGATCCATCTGTCGAGCTAATGTTATCCATAACCTATTCGCATCGGTACTAGATCATCCGTTGATATAATCACACTAGTGTCATCATCGGTTATCTGCATCTTTACTATATCATCGGTTCACCTCATGGAAAATGTTTCTACGTTTCCTCTCCAGGCTCCCGATTACCACCAACAGTCAATTTTTTGTATGTAGGTATGATCAAAATTTTCATCAAACATAATTTTTAGTATGCAGCAATGACACTCTCTCCTTCAACTAATATTTCTAATTTTGGTGTCATAATATCAATTTTGGTGTCTTACCAATTTCGGTGTCAAGAATGAAATGGATATTATAGAGATTAATTAAACGACTCTTACATTTAACATGATTTACATTCGTTAACACATCCAATAAATTTCTACCTAAAAATCCAACAAACAAAAATGTTCACCATTATTATGCGTTTGTTTTAATCTACTCTTGTATAAAGTGCGGAAAAGGTATTTGAATACTGAAAGGTTAGCATCGAAATATGGAGGACGTATTTGTACTACCTGGACTTGGTGAAAATTTTCTTGTTGCCTACGAGACGGTGGTACAGAAAAAATATTGGTATTTGTTTCTAAAATGTCAAAAAAATTATGCGCACCACAAAAAAGGGTTCTATTATGGAGATGGCACGAGAAAAATCTTTAATACCCTATATCTTGGTTGTTTTTATAGTTAAAAAACATTAAAACATTAAAAATCTTTATTCAGTACCATATTAATTAGTGCAAAGTACAACTGCTCCCATAGAAGGTTTCCCTGTGATATGGGAAGCAGGCTCCTCTGCTTAATAAATCAATTTACATTTTACACGGCTTAACTTATTTTTTTATTACAATAGTTATACTTTATCATTTACATTATAAATTAAATGTTTCGTGCGTGTGTGTGTGTGTGTGCGTATGTGTGCGTGTGTGTGCTTTCACATGAGTGTATGCTGTGTATGTAAGTAAGTACTGTATAAGTACTGTATCTAAAAAATATGACGAAATTCTAAATCGTCGATTGCAGTAATTTTTCAGTGTTATTATAATCAAACTGTTCTAGCCATTTTAGTATAAATTTCTTAAAACTTAGAATGTTGAAATCAATGATTTTTTTCCATAATAAGGATTTTGTTGTAGAGGCGTGGAGCTATGTAGTCGAAATGACGGTTAGTAAAAACTGAACTTGCAGTTAGTATGCTATACTTAGGTACTCTCTTTTGGGTTTTAGGTGCATATGGTACTATTTTTCTATGAAATCTATGCAGTGTTTGAAAAATAAATAATTTTCGAACTGGAAGCACTTTAGCTTGCTGGTATAGAAGAGTTGTTGGGTAGCGAAGAGGAAGACTTAGTGCTACTTTAAGTACTGCTCTTTGTGCTCTTTCGAGTCCTATCAAGTGCGATTTAGCGGCATTACCCCAGACACAGATACAATAGGTTAAAACACATTGACAGAGAGATTTATAGGTAGTTATCAGTAATTTCTGGTCAGCAACTGATCGTAACATTTTGAATGCGAAGATAAGTTTTCGTGCTCTAGCCGATACGTCCGATATATGTTTTGCCCACTGGAGTGTATCATCGACTATAACGCCAAGATATTTGACTGTGGGGACACGAGATATACATTGACAGTTGCAGAGCGAGTTGCCATTCCGGTTACAGGGGAAAGTGTGGAGAATAATAGTGAACTCTGTTTTTGGTGAACTGGCCTTAGATTTACTGAAACACATACACTTAGTTTTTTTCGCATTTATAGTTCCCTCTTCAGTCTTTTCCCTAACCTGATTCCAGTTTTTACCATGGAATAAGACTACGGTATCATCGGCAAACATTAAAGTATCGGCGCTAGAGATATTTATTTCGCACAGGCTATTAATATACACAAGGAATAATGTTGGCCCTAACGTGCTGCCTTGCGGCACTCCATATATGCATTGGGCATGTGTACTTAGATGGTCATTTACTTTTACACTCTGCCTTCTATTAGTCAAATAGTCTTCAAACCACTTGTTAACTACTCCCCTGATGCCAAGATTTTCGAGACGAGCAAGCAGTATAGGTATTGATACTGTGTCGAAGGCTTTCTGAAGGTCCAAAAATACTCCCACACAGCACTCACCCTTGTCTAGATAAGAGGTTATCAGGGAAGTAAGTTTAAGCACAGCATCCTCTGTGCATTTCCCAGCCCGAAACCCGTACTGATTAATGGCTATACTATTTATTTTGTCCAAATAGTTGACTAGTCTTCTATGCATGATTTTTTCTAATATCTTGGACAATGTAGATAAAAGTGATATTGACCTAAAATTTTTAGGTTTGTCGCGTTCACCCGTTTTATAAATAGGACAAACTATGGCAGTTTTGAAGGATCGTGGGAATTCTCCATTTTCGAAGCTCAGATTACATATGAAAGCAATAGGTTCTGTCAATATTTTACTAAACTATTTTAGAAAAGTTGTGGTGATTTTATCTCCTCCAGATGCACTTTTTGAATAGAGTTTATGAATTAATTTACTGACCTCAAACGGATCAGTAGGTGCCAGTGTCATTGAATGTAATGGGACATTAGTACTTTTGGCTCTGTTAACCAAATCTCTTTCACTTAAGCCTAACTTATTAAGGGTGCATTCCACTAGGTCTTTCCCTACTGACGTGAAATATCTATTTATTTCGTTTAGTGACTCTGTTGGGGTTTCTTTTATCGTTAATAGGTCGCCATTAGGGTCTTTCGTCTTGGTTAAATTGCACAGTTCCTTAACTATCTTCCAATAGCCTAGGAACTTTCTAATATTTTTGAAAAAAACTCAATATCAGGCCAGTTTTTTATAAACTGCGTCTAAATATGATTTTAAGAGACTATATTTTTGAATCCAATAAAATTAAGCACTGGAAGGTACCAAAAAAAAGTTATACCCCGAAAAGAATGCCAGTTTACAGCAAATATGCTATCACGGATTTGATCGTTAAAATGTGTTTATGTTCACCATTTCTAAGCACTCATATCGAAATCCACAATGATTTAAATCGGGAAAGTAGCGTTTTAGTAAGAAGTCTGTTGTTTTACAAGCTGTGCCATATACTGTATGAAAATAATAGTAGCAGATTTTTAAAGGTAATTTTCAACAACGCGTTATGTTTTAATAAAGTATAATTTAAAATCCATCATTGTTTTTATTTGGGTAGTAGGTAATTTTAAATCACGTTTTTAAACAGGCAGCAAAAAAATAGCAATTATAATATTAGGTAGACTTTTAATATGGAGCATACATAACATTAAGAATCATAAAATCCACCGAAAATTACATTATTTTCACATGTTTCTAAATGTAAAAAAACAGATAAGAACTTTAACTCTTTACAATAAGTATCATTCTAGAACGCGGCCCGCTCATTCTGTACCTTCAGTGAAAAGTGATGCAAGTCGACTTGTAGCGGTATTTACGTCAGCCATATTTTAATAATCTCCAAAAAATCCTCTATTTTTTTTGTCTAATTCCCATGTTCCTAGTGTTCAAATGGTAAAGTTACTTTTCCACGAAGTGATTCATATCTATTTGTATCTAGGTATTTGTAGATAATTTTTGTGTAGTGATTGTTTTCAATTTAAAACATAGTGAACCGAATCGATGTTTAAGTTTTTGAAGTGTTTATTGTTATACGTCAATTTAACACATTTTACACAACATTGTTTTGTACAAGAACTTCGGTGAATAGTGATTTAATTCAACTTATAGCATTAAATACTAATCTGATTAAAAAAAATATGTTGGTGAAAAGTAATAAAAATATAATTGTTTAAGCAGGAAATGAGTAATGTCCTAATATGTTAGACCTAAATGTTACGCAGCGTACTCTGGATGTCTTGCAGGTAGTAAAGTTTGCTTATTTATCTTGAACGATGAGAAATTATCAATGTATTCAAGGCGACATTATCTTTGGTCACTCCAGAGGTACCTAATAGATCTTTCGGTCGCTACATCCAAGTGCTGTAGTCATTGTACAAAAACGTCAGCATACGCGTTCAGGACCATACCTCAAAATCAATACGATTTCAGCAAGGTACGAGACAGGACGACGTTATATCCCCGAAATTATTTACAGCTGCGCTAGAAGGTATGTTCAATATGTTCATGATTTTGAACTGGAAAAGACTCGGCATCAAAATAAAAGCCAAGTAGATGACTCACTTTCGTTTTGCTGATGATATCTTAGTCATTACTAAAACCTGAGACCTTTGTAGAGATTACCAATATGTGGAGCCTTAAACCATTAGAATCCGACAGGACGACTGGCGCGTTGGGGGTGTAGATTGTCACCTTATAATTGAATTGTTGAGCATAGTAGTGGATCTCACAACGTCGTGTCGGATGCACTTTCACGTTCTGTGCTAGTGGCAGACGAAGACATGCTTACATCCAACGATGATTGGTATAATAAGTCAGGATAAGATAAAAGTTATCTCGAATTATATGTGTGTGTTACCTGTGAAGTTAAAAGTTATTCCATAGAGCCTCTTTCAATTAAAATCAATTCCATTTATTCATAACGAATGTACATTGTGTCCAATAATAATAATAATATAATTTATGTTAACAAATAATAATAATTTACTGAAATTGGAAATTACAATGTTCACAATAATATTGAATAACTATATCAAAATTCTTATGTAGGTATTTTTCATAATTTAACAGAAGTCAATCTAATCATTCATTCACTAGATCTACAAAATTCGTAATCAAAACTCTTCACTCCAGATAACATTAAAAAGAAGTAAAAATAGGTTCTTTTAAAGGTGCACATTTTCAACTCATTGTGTTAATTGTGTTATTTAATTACGCTTTTATCAATTTATACGTATTTATATTATAAAAATACTCGTTCGAAATATAAAATATTACTACAAACCACACTTGGCTCTGTTAAAGAACCCAAAGAAGCAGAGGTTTGCAACCTGCATAGATTGGAACGTTGAGGTATGGTATAATGCTACCAAACTAAAAATAACGGTGTTCGATGACACAGTTGGCCAAAATAATGACGTTTTGATTTTACTGGATGGATCATTGTATCGCTTGTCATCAAGGAACGCGCCTTGCTTGACAATCTTGACATTCTCTTTGTTTTTTGGTGATGCACGTATATTATTACGCATGATTTTAAATTGTCTTTTAAAATCATGCGTAATTTATTTAATTTTAAATTGTCTTGTTGTAGTTGTTTTTTTGTTTTGAATTATAAAATGGCTAGAGCTAGTGGCTCTCAAGCCATTCAACAGAACATCATGGTTAACGTCAAAAAATACACCAATTGTAGACACTGAAGTAAGAGCTGAACTGCTGTTAAAAGTAAATGAAAATAAAAATCAGTATCAGAGTTATGTTGTGGATGAAATGGCAAAAGGAAAGGGAGTTACATATACGGCTTCCACCATATCATTGTGAGCTCAATCCTATTGAGCTCATATGGGCACAAGTTAAGGGCTATGTAGCCAGGAAAATTAAAATGTTCAAGCTCAATAAAAATTAAAGATGCTCAAATAAAAGATTTGCTACCAGAAGTATTATCTACGAAAACCCCAGCGAGGTGGCAAGCATGTATTTCACATACATTAAAAGAAGATGATAGATTTTGTCAGTTGGATAATATCGTCGATAATATGGTGGAGCAATTTGTAATTAATATAGGGCATCATCATCTTCGTCGTCCTCATCTGGTGAAGAGAGTCATTAATTTAAATAATATTTTTAATATATTGTATAATTCGACCCAGTTCCAATATTTGTGGAAAGCAGCACAAATAATAATAAAAGGTTACCATTACACTCCAGATTATCTTTGTAATACATATAAGTAGGTATATCAAATATGATTATGATATTTTATTATTATAAATGACATGAAAAGGTTTTGAAACCCTGCTTCTTTTCGCTTCTTTTTTTAATGTTATCTGGAATGAAGTATAGTATATAAATCACTTTTATGTATCGACTGGTATACTAGGCTGTGCTTGACTATATTTAGTTTAGGGGTATATTTATGAATAATGTCTTTCCGTCTCATATTCTCTGTTCTAGTTTTTTCGTCAGGCGTCTCATAGGTACTCATAAATCGCCAGATTTATCCAGAAAACCAAAATATACATGTAGGGAACAATCAAAATCTCGAGCTTAAGGAAATGCTCTCGATATGGTTATTGTTGATAAATGCGGACAATTTGTTCTGTTTACTGTTTTATACAGAACGAAGGTTTTAATATTTATGTATGTATGTAATGTAACTACTGCCCCAACACAAAATGCTGTAACGCAATCTCGACTCCACCAAGGCATAATATACGAGCTTAAGATGGTTTACATCTGCTTCATCTCGAAGACTACAGAGCACATATCAGGCCGAACTTTTTCTACCTTCCATATCCGATAACTCTTCGTTCTAATCACACATAATATAATACTAAAGTACTCCAGTTAAGATCACAATTCCAGTGAAGGTTAAAGATTTTACACTGGAAGTTGTTGACAAGTATTTTTACTTGGGCTAGACAGTCCAGTTTCGTAAGTTTTAACTTCCAGAAAGAAACTAATTGACGAATACAAGCTGGCTGAACAGCGTACTGGAAGTTACGCAGCATATTCTCAGCCCATCTAAATAAATAAATATATCCAACGACGGCCCAGTGCCTATCAGTGTACAAAAAATACTTTTAAGTTATTAAATTCACGATTAGCTGTGTTAATAATACTTTTCTAGGAATTCGCCTGTGGAATGATCTTCTCTATCACATCCATGCGTCTGATGTAAACTCACATTCAAGAGTTCAGATGTTTAGTCTCCTCTTTGAAATCGTCAACAATACAACATTCAGAATACCAACATTTGCTTCACATACATAATTTTATAAATTGTATAAATGTCTAGGAGAAGATATTTAAATGTAAATTAACGAATAAGTTCTTAATATATCGCTTATCTTACCGCATCTCAGGTAACAGTAAAATATATATATAAAAAAATATTGCTTCACATAATTTTTGAGAAACACAAGGACCAATGAAAATTAATCTCTATATATAATAAAATCGTAGGGGTACAAAAATCTGTAATTGCGAAATATTAAGAAAAAAAATACACAGGTCGCCTTAAAATCATTAGCAGAACACGATAGAATAGTTTTTAAAAAAATTGTTTGTTTGTTGGTTTGTTTGTTTGTTTGTTTGTCTGTTTGTCCGGAAAGATCTCCGAAACTACTGGACAGAATTTGATATGGCTTACACCACAATGCTTAGAATTTTCCGGAAGAACATTTAGGCATAATTTCGTTTGTTTAAATTCACTTTTTATTTTTAGTGAAAAAATACCATATAAAATTTTCGAATTGGCTTTAGGTAGAAAAACAACATGGCGCACGTGAAATTATTTTGACAAGTCTGTCACATAGTACAGAGAGAAGGTATTTACTTCCACGAAGGAAAGGCAATGGAACTACGCCATACAGCCTGATCTTAAGTAATTGGATTTCGAAAATTAAAAGGCAGGACTGAAGTGTTTCACATAGTACAAAT
The DNA here is from genome assembly GCA_963935595.1 of Schoenobius gigantellus. Taxonomy (NCBI): domain Eukaryota; kingdom Metazoa; phylum Arthropoda; class Insecta; order Lepidoptera; family Crambidae; genus Schoenobius; species Schoenobius gigantellus. Next base: position 36,427,077 of record OZ012541.1, on the reverse strand, counting down.
AAAATTTAATATTTTTTGTTAATGGCTGTACCCAACTGGATTTCGCCAACAAAATTGTCTTTTTCTTATGTCGTACCGTGGTAGTAAGGCAAAAAGATCAAGCCATACAACCAATGTATAAAGCATTTTTTATGATAATACTTATCGAGTGACCATAAAATTTGTAGATTGGTTTAATTCTTGACTAATTTTCACAAAATCGGTACAATTTTTTAAATATTTGAAATGTTGAAAAATGAAGATACTCTTTTCAAGGTATTTTGAAAGGTGTTATATGTTTTTACATTAGGACTAAGGAATCAAACTCTTTAATCCATTTAAAACTATTAAAAGTAATAGATTAATATTGATAATTAAAAAAAATATCTGACTGCAATGTTCTGGGTTACGCGTAGAGGGACGGGACGGGACTCTTGATCCTAATGTCTAAAATGACGGATCACATTTTTTTGGATCCACCCAAGGAACATGGATATCGAACGAAGAACCTAAAGAGTAGAACACATTGAACCTAGCCACGTTGACTTAATTTGACATGACTGCCGATAAAGTTCGTTTCCAAACCCAGCGATATGCATATCAAATGAAAAGCCTTGATGAGTAGAGCACTATGAACATAGGAAAATCGCCCTAAATTCAACATGGCCGCCGCTCAAATAAAACGGATAAAAGTTCGCTTCCAAACCCAGCAATATGGGTATCAAATGAAAGGCATTGATGAGTAGAGCACTATGAACCTAGCAACATTGACATAAATTCAACATGGCCGCCGCTCAAAAAAGGTGGATAAAAGTTAGTTTCCAAACCTAGCAATATGGGTATCAAATGAAAGGCATTGATGAGTAGAGCAATATGAACCTAGCAACATTGACATAAATTCAACATGGCCGCTGCTCAAAAAAGGTGGATAAAAGTTAGTTTCCAAACCTAGCAATATGGGTATCAAATGAAAGGTATTGATGAGTAGAGCACTATGAACCTAGCAACATTGACATAAATTCAACATGGCCGCCGCTCAAAAAAGGTGGATAAAAGTTAGTTTCCAAGCCTAGCAATATGGGTATCAAATGAAAGGCCTTGAAGAGTAGAGCATTAGGTACCTAGGAAAATCGACCTAAATTCAACATGGCCGCCGCAAAAAAAAGGATAAAAGTTCGTTTTCAAACCCAGCAATATGGGTATCAAATGAAAGGTCCTGATGAGTAGGGCACTATGAACCTAGCAACATTGACATAAATTCAACATGGCCGCCGCTCTAAAAAGAAGAATAATAGTTCGTTTCCAAACCTAGCAATATGGGTATCAACTCAAAGGCCTAAAAGAGTAGAGCATTATGAACTAAGGAAAATTGCCCTAAATTAAACATGGCCGCCGCTCAAAAAATGGATAAAAGTTCATTTTCAAACCCAGCAATAGGGGTATTAAATGAAAGTAAGCCCTGAAGGGTACCTAGAGCAGCCATGCTCTAAGTGTGTTCCGCGGAACCCTAGGGCTCCACAATACCCCTATAAGGGTTCCGCAATAATTTAGAAAAATCAAAACACCCTCCCTGGTCGTACTTTACTAACTATTGTTTTATTTTAGTGTTCCGTCAAGTATTTCGCTTTCCAAAAGGGTTCCGTCACCAAAAAAGTTTGAGAACCGCTTCGGGGCCTATTGGATGTACGATGTTAGATGTTACCTGTGTTTAGTGTCCTTCGAGACCGTGATAATGCAACGATCGTGAACTAACTAACGATAACTCCAAGTTTGTGTGTTGGATGTTAGTCATCACGGCGAGTTTGCTAACCGAACTATGCCAGCAACACTATATCGCACAGTACATGTTACAAAAACGGAAGTCTCAATACATTTTAAGGCTAACCGCATAAATACGTTTTTTCGCATTCGTTTTCTGAATGCGGGCATCCGAATGCATCAAATCTATACAAAATACTCATTGACTGCCGCACACGTTCGTTTTTATTACGAACGGAACACGTTCTGTACGTACGTTTAGGTAGAATGGTAGAAATCCCGAATGAGAAGAAACGAACGTCTGCACTACGTTCACGAAACTCAGTGTCTGTATTCCGTGATCGGATATCGAATACGGAAAACGTATTTGTACAGTAACCCCCCCATTCATGCTATACATTAACTCTACAAAAACCGCCAGTATTACGAGCGACATAAGAACGGTTCAAAGGTCAAACAGTATAGCTTGACAAGAAGCTTACTGTACGACCAGTCAAAATTGGCCAAGTTGTCATATCCAAAAATATATTTTGTTGGTGTTACCAACACCCATTATAAAAGCTAAACTTTATTCGTATACAGTTCTAATTTATTAACCAATTGTTTATTTTAATTCGAAACATGAATACGATATAGATTATTCTTGCAACTGTGTAGTTCTTTCTACTGAAGAAGAATTTATTAATATCAATAATGTCTCTAAAACAATAATAATACTTAGTGTTTATAGTAATATGTAATGTATTTAATTTTGTGGACTGTTAGAAAAAAAACATTACGAACCTACGAAAATTGTCTTAATTACGAAATGGCCGATGCTCAAGAAAGGCAGAATAAAGTTGAATCATTATGGAATAAAATGGAGGAAAAAACTGAACACTGTGTTAAGTATTTTGATGGCGAAACGTAGTTCGCGGGCACAGCTAGTTATAAATAAAAATAACATTAGTTACAATTTGTTGAACTTTTTTCTTTTATAAGACTGTGTTTATGTTGTTTTTATAAGTAAATAGCCGTTAACACCTTATAACTTTACGAGTAAACTAATTTTTATTTCATCGATTTTACCCCTATTTTTTTATGGAGGCCCGGCAAATGACCTCCTCTAACCTCCAACCTGATGTTAAGCGGTGAAAGAGGCCCACATGAGTTGACAGATAGAGGACGGACGACATCCACTATCCTACCTGCCCGTCCCTTGCCGGCCCAAAAAATGCTTTGTCACGCCTCTTTTGAAGGAACCCATGTTGTAGGATAGAGGAAACACGTGCGCAGGTAGAGAATTCCAAGTGTGGGATGAACGACAGAAGAAGGAATCTTGGAATTTCTTGGTACGGTGTGAAAGAGAGGATACAATACAGTGTAAAGATGACTCCGAAGGTCCTTACACGTGTTTCTGTTAAGGAATGGATTAGGTTAAAGAGCTCCTCAGAGCATTCCCCATGGAACATACGGTATATGGATACCCCATGGAACTATTTTCATTTATAAGTTATTTTCTCATTAAAAATTTTTCTTTACGGGTAACTATCTATTTTGTCATTAAACAAATAAAAAGTTGAAGGTTTAACTGTAGCAGACTCATTTACACAACTTTAAATACCAGAGCTTTATAATAGATGTTATCAAATTAATGTCACTGATTGATTATACGACTTATATCATTTTACACTAACGTATTAAGAACATATCCTGGAATCAGCTCTACTTGTATGTATCCACTTTCACAATGTTATTTATTATGAAAAAATAGTGTTTACTTATGTAAGTTCAAATGCATTTACAATAGCTTAAAATAAACGGCACACGAGCATAGCTAACAGTAATAAAAATTTCTTTTGAAAGATTCAATTTAAAATAATTTTCTAATTGCGGCAGTTAAATTACCATATTTTAATAACATTCGACACGTCAACATTTGACGTGAAAATTGATAAATGTTATTATAAAACTATTAACACAAAAATATAACAAAAATTATTATGTGTAAAATGATACAATTATTAATTTTTCTAAATATATCCAAATCTATAAAATATTTTTCATTTTTTTACAATATATCATTTCAAGCATTATTGTTTATTAACTGCCACCATTAGTTTTCATTTTAGTGTAGTAGTATAAATGTAATATTTTTTTTAAATTGTCAAAACTTTAACTACTGTTTTCTCAAAAGTATGTTTTTAGAGATGTATCCCTTTTCACTGAAGGTACTGATTTGTTGCGTTCTCTCGTTGCGCGGGGGCGCGCTTACATCGCGCATCGGAAGGTGAACCTACCTACTTCACAGCAAACCTACTAAGTTTATTTATATTATTTCTTTATGTTTTTACGGTGGATTTTAATTTATAACAATATAACTTGACACTTAAATAAAGTCTTCTTAGGTTTTCTGACAGCTATATTTTTGCACTTATTTATTATTGCCACTAAAGTTATTTTTGTTAGTCATATATTGTTTGTGGTGGATTTAGTAAAATATAAATTAAGGGACGTAAATGAAACAAAAGTATACCATTACTGAACTGATAGCATTTTTAACATTAGTATTACGAAAGACTTTAAGTGTTACGTAAAGAGTTTTTAAGTTTAATTGTTTTTCATTTACAAATAAAGGAGGATTATATACTTTCAAGAAAGATAATTAATAAGGCTATTTAAAGGTAAATAAAAGTTATTTATAGTTTTTTAGTTGTTTTTTTAAGGAATTTACATAGCTTTGTATAATTATTTTTTGATTACGCTGTAATAAATATTGGTGGATTACTAATTAATTATTTAATAAACTAACGCATCTTATTAATGATGAAAAAAAATTCGGTTTAGATTTAATGTTGAATCGTCCATACAGCGAAATAGTTTGGCTCTCGGACTACAAGTGTTCTTATTGTTGCCTGCTGATTTTTTAAGTTCGTTTTTATAATATTCTTTTTTAGCATGTTTGATCAATCTATTACAAGTATTTCTATATTTTGTGTATTCTAGCTGTAAATGTATGTTGTTAGGCGATGATGTAACTTTTTGAATAGCTTATCTCTTGTCCTGATTGATCTAACTATGCCAATAGTGATCCATGGCTTTAATGGCTTGAGTTTTGAAGGTAGGAAAGATATTGTTGTATTCTTGTTTATAGTATTTTGTAATTGAGTAATTAGAAAATCCATTGCTATATTAACGTCTGAAAAGTTATAAAAGTTGGTCCAGTCTATTTCTAACAGATCTTTCCTAACCGCATCGTAATCTGTAGAAGATTTCAAAATAGGTAATATTTGCTTTCTATTTACTGATTGGTTGATGCTAAGTAGGATTGGTGAATGATCTGTAAACTCATCGAACACAAGCGTTTGACAATGGTGTTGTGTTTTAACCATGAAGTGATCGAGCAACGTTTTCGGCCTAGTTGGTATATCAATGCCTTGCCGAAGACCATGAAATGCCATAGTATTTAGATAAAGCCCAGCAGTATCGTTTATATCTCCAGGTAAAATATTAATATTGACATCCCCCGTAAGGACAATAGTTGTAGATGTAATCGTTTCGAGTAGGTTATTCAACGAATGTATGTATTTAGTGGGGTTTCTAAAACTTGAAGGACGATAAGTACAGACCACTGAGACACCATTTGATATTTTTAGCAGCATACAGTTACCATCATCCACTTTTACCTCAGAACAGGAGACTCCAGGGAGATGTGACTTTACATATACAACGACCCCATCATTTTTATTGAAATGTTGTTGACTAGCGTAGGTTGTATATCCATCTATGGATGGCACTGCCGTATTTATGTTTGTCCAACATTCTGATAAAACAATGACATCCACTTCATGATCAAGTTCGGTTAAACACAATAAAAATCTATTCAAATTGCAATAAATACTTCGGATATTAAGTGATACAATACATAGTGAATCGTTGTCTTTATAATTAAGAATAGTTTTGGCGGCTGTAGTCGTGTCTACATACGTGCAAGGTATTTTGCCCAACAGATCTACGTCTTTTGTAATTGCGTTATTGACTAAATCGAATTTTATTTTTTTTCAACAAACTATGTCTAAAATTAAATTCCATTGTTTGTGTGATTGAATTATTGGTGCAGATAATTAGGTCGTAATGTTTACTAGACTCCGAGTGCCGGTATGATTGTGTATTTTGTGTGCTTAGTAACATACCAGTGTGTATTCTTAAGTGTTGATTTGACTGGAGATTATAGTGTGAAATATGAGTAGCGATTGGTAAAGTGTGTATAGTTAAGTTATGTGTATGTGTGTAATGTGTAAAATTGTGTATTACAATATATTGCTTTATGTATTGATATTTGGACAAAATTTTTATGACAAATGTCATTGTGTTATCTAAAACTAATGAGTAAAGTTTGGCCATCCCGTATTAAGCTTGTTTTCTTTGTGGGTCTTATTAAATTGCTTGACTGCCGATATAATATCGTCTTTTTTGAAAATCGTGCTCATCTCTGCAATTATTGGCTTATTTTCCGGCACTGACGTCGAAATTCGGTAAACATTTTTAACGTCATGTTGTTCTATAGGTATTTTCATGATACCGCCTACCGCTTTTAAAAGATTTAATAAATCAAGCTTCGTTTCACCATTTTTAGTGGGAACGTTTTTTATTTCGTTTTATGTACGTGTTGTTTGCTCAAGAAATTCAATTTTATTTTCTAAGGATTGTATATGTTTTTTCTCAATTTTGCGCTCCTCCTCTAAACAGTTATAACGCTGTAGAAGCTCATCATATTTACATGACATAAATTCTAGCGAAGTCTGTACACTGCTCATTTGGGATTTCATGTCTTGCATAAAACTCATGATCGTATCTAATTTTGTGTTTTGCGTCGTAAAAAGAGATTGTATAACTTCATCTGTGGCTGGCGATTTCTGTACTCGCTCATTACTTTCGCGTCGCAGGCGCTTGTTTACATTACGTTTAGTTTTACGAGTGCCCTCACTTGCCGTTGACACATTCGACTCCGATTCACAATGAAGCAGTGTTGCGGCATTCACATTAATATCCTTGTAATAGGCGTCTGTGGTGGGGTGCGCTGCGTTGACATTTTCGTATTATTTTTGTTATGTGTACAATATAATTATAGCGGTAATGCAGGTAAAATTTGAATAATATTGCAAGGATATTTGGTTTGACGCCTTACTTGTTATGATAATAACTTGAGATACGGTAGTAAGCACCGTCGTTCGTCGTAGCCACTATGCGTTTCTCAATCTATTTGTTAGGTATTTGTTTGTACACATAAAATGTAGCACTTACTCGTACTACGGTGCAATCGTAACAGTAGCTTCGTAGCCGCGTGGACAGGTCGCCCCACGTTAGATTCTCAATTTAGTTTGTTATTTGTCTAACCACTATATTCGCACTTTATAACTCAGGTAGTAGTAACTATTATTGGTTGCACTTTCACCGTTTTATTAGAAAATACGCAGCGACACGTCCGCTCGCAGCGCGCGATTTGGACGAAGAGGAAAAAGAGTTATTTAAAAACCGATTTTTTATTTCTGTTTATTATATGAACGAGCTTCTATTAAACCAAAAAAATTTTTTTAGTCATCTAGCCTATTTATTTACGGCGAAATAGAACCATTCCCTACCTACAGCAATAAAACGATTCCAAAATTATTTAGAGGCAGGCACCGTTTGACTCCTACTTTGCTTAGCAGTGCTAATCAAAGACACCGCGCAACCAACGCCTTGGAAGGGTGGCACCGACGCAAACGGCTAAACGTTGTGATTCCAAAACGTCCAAGCTTATTGCACTTCATACACAAACTAAAAGTCTTTTTGAGATTCAACGTCAAAATAGGAGACATAAGGATATTATGTTCGATAAAAAAAATTGAGTAAATTAGAGACACACGAGATAGAGTGGCTCAATATTTTAACAAATTGTTTATTTACAACTCTTAATGTAATACTATAATAACTGTTATGATGTAATTGAATAAAGATAACAATAAAAATTCCTTTATATTTTGTTGATTTTAGTTATAAAAAGATAATAAATGATTTATAAGTATTTTTTCTTTTTTCTGCAAAAACTCTTATAGCACCATATAAATGCATTATTTTACCTTCCTGGTTATTTAAAATTTCTCGTTTATTAACTAAATACATAGTATACAAAATACACATTATTACCATGTCCATTAGCGAACACTTACATAAATATAGGCCATTTCAAGAATACGTCTTTCAGAGAATGAGTCCAAAGTATAATTACCGTGACTGAAGAAAAACTCTACTCACTCGTCGCATTGCACAGAATTTTAACTACACTAAAATCAAGTAAATAAATAAAAAAGAAACAAGTATTCCGAATTATCATGGAGCAGTGCGGGAATGAGATGACTACTTTCAGTTAAAAGCAGTCGGCAATGATGAGCATTTATGGTGAAAGCATAAGGTTTTCATAGCAGCTATAAACATCATGCATGCCCGTTGTGCAGTTTCATTATAATAAAAGAAAGCAAAATAAAAAAGACGCACGTAAAAACATTATTTTAGGTCCAAACTCCAAATAACGCAGTGATTTTTATTACGTGATTTTACCTCCTACTCACCAAAAAATATTAGCTATAATACCGTACGTATTAATAGTATTGAACTCATAATTATCACTAACCAAAGAGGAGAAGCTTCTTCAAAGACGGGCATGTGAAACAGTTATGAATTTTATTTAAGTTACACATCATTTCTTCAATTCGTATTACAATAATTAAAGAGCGTGTAACGGAACACCGAAATAATATTTAACGGTATCTGTCGTGGCCAGATAGTAAAATTGCCCACTTGATGATGTGGCCAACCATTTCATGAAATGGTTGTATTTTATGAAATGGCCAGTATCGTCTGGCCACATCATGATGTGGTGTGGCCGCATCAATGAATGATCACACGTTTAACGATACGGACAGCTACGTTTGGCAACTTCATGATATGGCCAAAAATTTGGTGATCATGTCGTTAAATAATTACATTATTTACCGCTAGAGGCGCTGATATAATTTTGTTTCTGTGATGCATCATGGCGGCGGACAAATATTTCGATAAATTAAATCTGTAGGTTATGTTAGGTTAAAAAAAAGGTTAGATATTGTGACCACATACAGCGGAGTGAGTAAAGCTGCAGGCTTGTTTCATGCTTATTTGGGATTTTTATTAGGCTTTAACGATATGGCCAAACGTAGATGAACATTACTTATCATTAAACGTTAACGTTTAAACGACATGGCCAGTTTTAGTTGGCCATTTCATGAAAATAACCGTTTCATGAAATTGCCGGCTGCGTCATGAAATGACCAATTTAACGATATGGCCACGACATCATAAGAAGTGGAGATTTTGTACAAAAGGTATTGGGGCTATTTAAGCTATATAAACTAAATATATATTTTTTGATCCTAAGTGTCGTCATCCCTACATCAGCGTACCTTGTCTTTCAATCAGTGTTTACATGTGTTTCCATTCCTTATGTCACAGTTTAACAAATGCATTGTTAAACTGTGCTTATGTATTAATTCTAAATTTTATGTTAGTCAGCCGGACTATGGTTGTCACTTGAAAGGTTTTGCTTTCGGCTTAAAGTCAATTCAATCAGAAAATATTAGGTTTTCAGATCGATAGTCCATCTAATATTTAACCATTATGTTGCTTATTTATTATTTCGGCGTTTAGTTTTTTTTTAAATTTATTTATCAAATCAAGGGTACAAATTTAAAACTTATCAATATAACTAACACAAATGAAACCACAAAGGTTTATAATATGTGCTAGGGTTCTACATTAGGATGGTCTTAATTTAATTCATTAATGCTGTCCAACAAATATTTTTTCAATTTACACTTAACATTATTAGGAGTAATACTTGCAATTAATTGGGTGGGTAGTTGGTTAATAAATCTAGGCACAATATAACTGGCCGTCCTCTCGCCGTAAACATTGCTGGCCTGCTCGGTCATTAGTCTACCTTTAGCAATAGCACGCGTGTATACAGGATGCTTTATTGTTCGTAAAATGCTTTTATCGAAAAAGTATTTTTTAAGTATTTCGAATTTCAGTAATGTGTGTATCGGCAATATTTTACAATGCTTAAATAGATCCAGTTCGTTACTTTGGTATCTCAATTTAACTTTCGGGGATACGATTGTTTTTATAATTTTTAATTGCAGCTTATATATTTGTTTAAGATAAGTATGATACGTTCTGCCGTAACAGCACAGTCCATACTGAAAGTACGACTCTGCCAGTGAATGGTATAACATAATTTTAGTTTTAAACGGTATACGTCTATTAAGTATAACACTATTAGCTAAAAATTGTCGCAGTTTATTGCAAACATGTTCTATGTGTACATTCCAGTGAAATTTGCTGTCGATTTTTAAGCCTAGGTATGTTTGTGACAATTGTGACTCAACATTTTTTATCAATGGGCATCCGCACGTACCCTTACCATGTAAACAAGTATGGTTATGAGCTATTATATCAATTGAGCGGTCAAACTTTATATACGGTGATTTTATATGCAGTAAACATGTTTTTTCGGCATTTAGTACCAAGCCAGCATCATGACACCACCTTATTAGCGAGCAAAAGTCGCGCTGTAAAAGCTCGCGCGCCTTAAATGGGTCCCTATCAACAGCAACCATGCAGGTATCGTCTGCAAATAGGGTAGTTGACTCATATCAACATTTATTAAAATATTGTTTATTTCTAACAGTATTTGGCATAAGGTTCCACAATATACCGATTTTAATAAATAACAATGAATGATTACTGTAAAATTTTAATTTGAAAATGCTAGAAATAATCTTTTTTATCTCACGCCGTAAACGCTTTGATATCCTGTGGTCAGGGCCGTGACGTCACTCATATAGTAAACAAAGAAATGTCAAATTTGATTCAACAACTCGCCGATTTGCACTATTCTGTCCTAAAACTGACAAGAAATCGTCCAAATCTCCGTTATTATATGTGTAAATATCGTAAATTATTTCTATTAATAGCAAAATCATCCATTGATGTTGGATTTGTGAGAGCAGATAATACAAATCTTCCGAAAATCGACAAATTGATGGTCAGGAGATTCTTTGTGTATCGCTCTAAATAATATAAGTATAGTTTCAATACTGTTATAATGAAGAACAGGTTACAAGTGTACTTGTCAAGATTGTCACTCGGCAGAAGATAGTTTGCAAACATGCATTTTTGGTGTGGTTGCACCATCACAGTGAAGAGCTATTTTGTACAGCAGTTGAATGCTATTGGATAGAATTCTATCTCTCAAAAGTCAATTAAACACTAAAAGTGTTTACTTCAAGAAAAATGTTGAAAAGAAAACATCAGGATCATGTGTCAAATACCAGTGTAGTACTGCAAGAATTTGTAAATGAACATAAAAAGAGAAAGATTGGCAATTGTTCATTTGTCAAGCATGAAGAAAATTACTGGGAGGAAAAATATATATACATTCACAGACACAGATTGTGACATATTTCTTAAAAAATTAAAGACCTCTTCAATGAAGAAAGAATAAAGTGCATAGAAAACTAAACCACGAATCATCAATACAGAAGTGCTCTTTAGTTCGAGCTTCGTTATAAACAATAGCAGCTTCCATGTGCTATAAAGTCAGCCAGTGCATAACACATGATGGTTCTTTTGTTGGGAAGATTTTTGGTGGGAAATCTTGCAGACACCTACGAGTATAATGAAATGTGGATAAAAGTTGAAAGATGAAGATTTGGGTTGAAATTTGCAAAATGTGACTTCATTTCTGATTAATACCCTGTAATAGTCTATTCAACAAACGGTATCCATAAAATTAGATTAATACAAAATTGTCATGCTCTTTTACTGAAGAAAATGTTAATTATCAAAGACGGAAAACTGTGAACAGTATGCTTAACTCAAGTATAGATGCAGATGTTTTGTGCTAAAGCAAAACTTATATACTTTTGTGTTGCTAGCAGTATGTAATTTTGAAAACACTCAAAAGGTGACAATATTAGCTATTTCTAACAATCTGTATGTCAAAAAACTTATTGATCAAATAGTGCCATTTTGGAAACTATACTACCTACATTTTTCCTAAATTATATGAAAGTATTACTTCATAATAAATCACTTTACTATTATTTTGACTTTTATTACCTGCGACCTTAAGGCAATATATACAAATTAATAAATTTGATCTAACTCTATTCAACCTATTCAATGATAAATATGAGCAACAAACCTATAAAATATTATAAATCTTTTAAGGTGTAACGGAAAAATAAAACACATGTAAGTATTTCAAATTAAAATATTTTGATTCAACTTAAACCTTTACAAGTCATTATTGTCAAATAAACATAGAACATTTTTTTTGTGAAGAACATAATGACTGAAGATGTTAGTTATGTATAAAGTAAAGAAAAAAAATTTCTTTATATTATTTATTTAATAAGAAGGGTCTTGTAAATTAAGAAGAGCACAGGCTGACAACACAGCAATCACATTTAATATATTTGTATACGGCTTTAAAATGGATAACTTGCATATTCTTGCGTAAGCTGTTCTGAAATTTACCAGCCATGGTGACCAGCAGGTTTATTCAGTGAAGATATAACATCTTTCAGTTTTAACAAACTGGACCTATTTACTTCTATGGTGCTTTGGTATATGAATACTTGAGTTATTTTGTTGACATAATGTTGTTCTAGTTGACGGGTCACATTTTGATGATGTGGCTAAGCATGCACTGCTTTGTATTATGTTGCACAACTTTTACTGCCTTATCAATCTCGTTGTCAAGAGGAGAACAGGTTAGTACACAATAGTTCTCATTAAGTAACCACTAAAAGCAACAAATTTTAATTAGGTACTCAGTAAATTCAAGTAAAAGTTGTTTAGATAAATATATTCATTATGAAACTCTGATATTTTTGTTTGTAATACATACGTTTTAATTAATATTCAATTACATCATTATTCAATTGGACATAAGTACATATTCTTTTCTTTGAAACATCATCTAGTGTCAGTGTATAACTTAAATTAAATCAAAAAGGCGTGAATGGTCAAGTTTCCTCTCAGTTTTCTGGTTAAGTTAAAATTTGGTTGGTCGGCTGCAGTCAGTTTTCATTCTAACTGAAAGATAAAAATTTAATTAATTTACATACAGATTTGATTTTACATACATCTAAAAACTTCTATTTTGTTTAAGTTGAAACTGAAGTACCTATACTGATTGAGTTATTCAGTTATAGTACTTACATTAATGTGATTTTCGCAAAAATACATTTGAGTTTCAGTAGATAGTTACAGGATTTCTTTAAGCGAGTGTTAACCAATTATTTCGCATGTCTATATCACTGGGTACGTCTAATCCACAGTTATTATATTCCTGTTCTATTGTCCCGTTCCATATACAGTTTTACTATATTTTGTGATATTTAATAGAAAGCATTGTTTTTGTGAGGTTATTTCGCCCCCGTCGTGCTTTGTTTACTATAAGACTGACGTCATTGCCACAGATAATGAACATACTATCATGGCTGACCGTGTTTTCGGTCCAAAATTGAAAATCTTAATTTAAAATAGATTTCTTGCACTTTTTAGCCATCGAAAAAAATTATATTCATGTGCTATGGTCCAATACAACAATTATGAACATTTTAAGCCCTACTTTAAAAAAGGGTCAACTAGCCTATTGATAGCAGGTTGTGTGTTTTACACAAGACATATGTTAAAAAATACATACAACCTGTATCCTGGTTGATAATAAAATTTCATGACTATTTCGGCTCAAATTGTATGTAATATTATTAAAGAATTCCATAATCTTCTTCTTCTTCTTTATATATAAAAATGAAACGCTATGTGTTAGTCTCGCAAAAACTCTGAAATGGCTCGATCGATTTTCACGAAATTTTCTGTGTGTACGAGTATTTAAATAGGTATCCAGCTGTACTTTCAAACCTTCCCTGGGAAGGTTTGAAAGTACAGCTGAATCCAGTAGGGGGCGCTGTAATCGGGCAGGACAACGTTTGCTGGGCCCAAAAATCTCGTGTCACAGTGTTTGTTATCGAATGCCACCGAAACGGCCAGACAGATTTTTATGAAATTTTCGGTGTATATTTGGTAGGTCTGAAAATAGGTCGTAGGATACTTTTAATAGCTAGATGATAAAGGTGTCCCGCTCCAGAACTGTTTTTAGGAAAATTATTATGGCGAAACGCGGGCACATAATTATATAAGGTAGTTGATATAAATAAGGCCTACCTAATTTTAGTTACTCTTATTTCAATTAATAATAAGGCTACAAAATTAAAACATTTTTATTTAGTATTTTTCATTCTTTAACTCAAGAAATCTAAAAGAAAAGGTAACAGTCTTCAGTTAAATCTTTTCAAATTAATTGGGTTCCGGAAACATACATTTTGGCCTTATTAAATTCAAAATAAAAAAATACCTTGAAACCGAGGTTGTATGAAAGTATGTATGGTTCCATAACATTAATTAGATGGGTTTGTGTACGTTACAATAGGGTTTATAACAAATAAAATTTAAATGTAGGTATTTTAAATATTAAGTCAAACTTAGATCCGTTTTATTAAAACACACACACACAAATAATCAACTAAATTAAATATTCACTTTAATAAGCTAAAGAAAACAACTATAAGTCTTCAAAATTTAAATCAAAGGAAATAAAATTTTTGAAAGGCCTTATTAAAACACTGTGCTCGAATAAGACCCCAAGTTAAAAACAACTGTATAATCAGTTTAGGAAATTCAATGAGTTTTAAATTTGTAAGAACTAATTGAGAACTAAAATCTTATCAATTTTCATCACAATCGGGGTATAAAAATTCTTCAGAATCAACTTTGGTTACCCCAATACATCCTCGTGATACCATTTAAAACACCCTTTGCAAGGCCGATTATCTGCTATTTTATCTTTGGCAATGGCAATACCAGCTTTCATCTTTCTTTTCTTGAAAATGATAACCTGCCTTTTTGTTTTCTTTTTAGAACTCTTTTTCGTATTGTGATTTGTTTTATTTTCTTATAGGTTTTGTTTCTTTCGTTACCGATTTTCGTTTTCATACAATTTGCTCGTTTTTGTTCTATAGGCCACATTAGATGCTGCTGTCGACTGTTAGCTGACATAGACACAGACAGACACATATATCTGTAATGAAATATAATAGGTAGTACAATAAGTCTGGGATTTTTAATAAGGCATGTGGTGTTTAATATGGCCTACTGTGCTGAAATAAGTCCTAGGCCTAATTCGATGTCACACTCACTTTTAAAATGTATAATTAATTCATCAATAGTTAATAGTATACATTAGGGTCCAAAATAGCTAATACAGAATATTTAGAAACCATTTGCCAAGGTAAGCTTAAATAAGTAGCACAGTTTTAAGCGAAAACTTACCACAAAATGCCACTCAGCGCAGGGGACGCGGAAAAGGACGCTTAATTACTCAATCGGGTTGTGTTCCATATGTGTACATGTTCACGCAGTATTTTAACGGCTAGATTTATTTATATTTGTTTTCTAATGTGTAGGCCATATAAGTGCGTAGGCTTTATTGGCCATATAAGTGCGTAGGCTTTATTTGTAAAAATGTAACGCTGTGTGTTAGTCTCGCAAAAACTCTGAAATGGCTCGAGCGATTTTCACAAAATTTTCTGTGTGTATTTGAATAGGTCCAGGGAAGGTTTAAAAGTACAGCTGGATCCAGTAGGGGGCGCTATAATCGGGCAGCACAACGTCTGCCGGGCCAAAAAATCTCGTGTCACAGTGTTTGTTATCGAATGCCACCGAAACGGCCAGACAGATTTTTATGAAATTTTACATTTTTTATAGATACTTAAGTATTATTCCACTAGATGCAGAATATCATTATTTAGGGACTGAAATATTGTTAGACATGTTTTGACATGATTATAATATGATTATAACATGATAAAAAATAATTTTTCTGTCATAATCTTTAATGATAGGTAATATTGCAGTGCTCTTACAAACTAGTGGAACAGTACGTTTAATCAAAATGAAAAATGACACCAACAATGAAAAACATGACAGCAATAAATTATAAATAAAAAAATAAATTACGGATGTAAAACATCGATTGATCGGCAATCGTTATTAAACTGGATGCGAAAAGTAGAAATGTAATGTAAATGTAATATATAACTATTGGTTGATTCATGACAAATATACCAAGACCACTCGGATGACAAACGTTATAATTATAATATGTTAAACGTATTAAAAATCAGTTTCAATTAAATAGAATTATAAAATATATACGATGGCCGATTTCCGATGAATAACAAAATGGCCCCACAGATCTAAACCAGATAGTTGAACCCTAGAGAGCACATCATAAATTAGGTATCATTGTAACACTTATTAACTTACAATGTTCAGTAATAATGTTTGTTCATTTTTAAAGTTACATTTATAATTGAAGACCCTTGGTTGCGCCCCAAATAAATTTACCATTTTGTTTACTCCTGTGGACTATCACCTTGTTTATTAGTGAGTAGATGCCGCAGAAGAACCGCTGTAATAAGAAGTCCTTTTTAGGGACCCTCTTTAACGCATTTAATATGCCTTCGTACGCCCGCGCCACGCCGACCGAAGATGGTACAAAAATATGGGACAGGTCAAATGTGAGACGAAGGTAACAATAAACTTAAGTATTTAATACAGTACTGGCTACTTATCTCTGTGTAGGCGTCGTTAACAATAGTATTCAAATTAATTAAGTGGTAGACCCCTCACATAATAATAGTTAACAATATTGTCCTCGTCACACGTGTGTACCAAAATCGTTTACCAGATCGAGGACCAATTTCATGTAACAAAAAGTTTCGTGTAACAAAAAGTCCTTTAAGTTTCAGCGATTATTCAATTAGAATTTACCGAATTCAAGAAACAGTTCGAAAAATGCAACATAGAAAGTACCGCTAAGCAGTAAACAAGGAACCCAAAAAATAAATTAGGGTTCCTCCCCTACATATAAAGTGGAATGATTGTTGATCCGTTTGTGAAATATTACGTTTTAAAGTTGCTTATTTTATCATTGTCCCCGCTCTCCCTCTCCTGCCAGCCAATGGTTGTTTATGGATGCGTCAAAATTTCACAGTAGTAGTGTAGTATATGTATAACGAAATTAAAAGAGAGGTTACGGTAAAAGTTACTTTGTGGTTATAGTTCTCCTTGTAATCGAGTCAAGCGGCAGCGTGCCCAGCCAAGTTCAAAGAAAAAGGAACTGGCGACGGACGCGACGCGCGACGACGTAGCTACTTTTACCCCTTCACAACTCAAAACCTATTTAAGTTACATTACATGAAATTTGCCACATTTATTAAATAAAACACCTTAGCTTATTTAGAATCCAAAATTCCATAAATTTATCTCAAACAGTTATTGATATATTAACGTTTAAAAACCGTCACTTTTATGACTGTCGCACTGATTTTATCAATCTGGTTCCAGATGACCTAGAAACTTGATATTTGGCGTCAAGATATACTATTAGGAGTATATAATGGAAATATATCTGAAAACTGAAAAACAAGTGCATTGAATGATGATGTGCGGTTGTCAGATAAATACTAATCATTTCTGTACAAAAAGTAATGATATCATATCAAAAATAGAAATGTGAAATGAGATCCAAGTTCAATAGAAGAATACGACGTTATTGACCTCGCCGACAAAAGAATTGATATCTACCTATATGGGTGCCAAGTTCAGACTATAATACATTTACAGACAATTATTTACACAATGCATTTATTTCACTTGTGATATAATTCAAGTTCAAGATCTGAATTGGCTAATTTACTGCAATTTCTATAAAATTTGGTTTATTGGTTAAACTAAAATATCATCAGCATTAATGTTTATTAGTTTATATATCACAGGAAACATTATGCTTCTTTTTTTTCAAAAAATAACATAATATGATAAATTTTTTAAATTAATATTTCAAAAACTTAGGAAATTACTACTAATCTACAAGCACCAAGATGGCTGTGTACTTAAATAGGAGATACGCCGCTGTCATCTATTGCAGACTGCGGTATCAGCAGGACTGAAGGGTCTAAGGACGTGTATAAGGGCGCAAGGTCAATTTTAATTTTTTTACGAATAAATCTGTTTTAAACCTAGTACTTTGAAATTTTCATACTCTTTAAGTAGTTATGAGACTAAATAAATAGGGTAACAATGTACTATTTTTAATACCCTATACATTTTTTTATCACCGACCCCACTTTTTGTAAGGGAGATTTAAGAATTAAATTAACAATTTCGAATATACGACGACGCTATAACTGTTATATTTTAACATTGGTAGGTTTCGGCTTGATTGGATGTATTCCAAACACCCCGTGCCCGCGAACTACTTTTCGCCTTAATAAGGTTTAACACCAAGTTAAGAGGATTGTGAAGCTGCACATTTTCATACGAAAAGCGATAACGCTTTTCTCCCCCTATACATAGTCCAATTTTCATAATTTAAGCGGTATGCGACAAACTGCATTTTTGAAAGTGCATACTTGAGCCATGAATTGGCACTTCACAGTCCTCTTAATTTTGACACTTTTTTCAATCCTTAAAGTTTTAACCCTTTTTTTCTAAATCCATGGTTTTAACTTCTTGAATTGGTTTGGCTTGAAAATGTTACAAATTAAAAAACAGACACATGTAATTTGACATTGTGTTAACCAAGGATTCTTGGAACACCATATTACTTATCAAAAAAGATTTAAAAAAAAAACAAAAATTGAAAACAGACTTCAAAAATACTTATAAAATGCTAATTATTTATAGCTTATAAGTAATTTAAGAATAAAAACAACATCACATTGTTATAGTGATGATCTCCTATAAAGTCTTTTTTCTTTCTCATGTCTGAATGTCCCTAACTGAATGTAAGTAAATAAATAAACGTGTATTCTTACTCAAACGTTTCACATATTTTATCATAAAGGGGTAATAAAAAGTAGCGTGTCCACTTGGGAACAACACTATTTTATGGTCGAACGAATGACATACTTTGAATCCCTCGCTGCCCTCAAAATTCAATAAACACTCGCCTTATAAATACACTATCACGATCTTAATACGATAGTTAATACGATCACGCACAAAATTACTGCAATTAAGCGAAAGGCATTGTCAGGTCAAGAAAAAATTAAGATATTGAAAGTTTTTGATGAAAAATAACAAACAAATAATCAACTGTAAGTAAGTGATTGTTAATGCACCAAAATCTTTTTGTGAAACCAAAATAAGTGATTACTTTTAATTAAGTATATAATTACACTTTTAATTATATAAATAGATGTACATTACATGATATGTAATAAGTTTCTATCAGCTTTTTACCTATATACACGAAATTAGAACATTAATATTTTCCCTATCCCGCATAATACGCTCGCTTTTTTGGTTGGGTCCCTTACGCAGTCCATTGAAATGTTACATTTTTTGGGCATATTGCGCATTTGTCAGAGGACGCAATTTTATTGTTTAGATATCAAGGAGGGGTTAGTGTAAAGTAAAATCCAAGTTTGTGGGGTTGCAACCCTTGTTCCACGGCCGGCATCTTGGAAATAGGGGTACAAATGTTAGTTTGTACTGTATACTGGTAAATAAATAAAAAAAAATGGTTTTTATCTTTGGTGTTTATCTGGCAAAGTATAGGTCTCACAAAAAAATATATTAAAACGTTTTTGTTGCAAATAAAGACAAGTAACTTTAAGTCGTAGAACCAAAAACAACAAAGTTATAAGCGAAAATTTATGAAAATTTTAGAAAAAAAATCTTTTGCTCAGTATAATGTTTTTCTAATCATTTTACAAAAAAATATATCAGGGGACCTAAAAAGGCCGCATCGCAGAATCATAATACGAATCATATTATGACTCATATTATGAATTGAGTGCAACTCATCATAAGCAAATTCTATTTGACTGCTTTGTATGAAAATTCGTAAAATGATCCCAATTGACACTTTAGCAATGCCTAATTTGTGGACCATTTTACGAATATTCAAACAAAGCTGTCAAATAGAATAATTGCTTATGATTAATTGCACTCCATCAGTAATATGAATCATAATATAATTCGTATTATGATTCTGCGATGCGGCCTTTTTAGGTCTGCAGATCATTTTTATAGAGTTCTTTTTAAGGAATAATTTTCGTTGTAAACTTTTTAAATTTTATTCATTAATAAAGGTTTTACAGCGCTGCGAAACGAATATTATTCTTCAGTATTCATAAATACAGTATATAAATATTAATGACTAGCTTTCCGCTTGCGGCTTCGCCCGCGTTATTATACACGGTTATTTTTTTATCACCCTGGAAAATTTTAGGGACGCTTCAGGACACATCCAATATTATATAAAAAATAAAAAAAATTAAATAAAAAATTAAAAAATATATAAAAAATAATAAAAAAAATCTCTAAAAATGCTGCTCTCAACTAGTGCAGCATTTTTTGTATTTTTTAAAAAATTAATATAAAATTAAGGAGGGGGGTTATTTTTTTTATTTATATTTAAATCATTCTAATACCATGTCGTGAAGCGTCCCTTAAATTTTCCAGGGTGATAAAAAAATAACCGTGTATACTGCGAAACTACTAAAGCGATCATTATGGTGATAATGGCGATTGTTTTGTATAGGCAAATCAACATTTTCGATTTTTTATGTGGAATTTAGCATTATATTTGATTACTTAGAAAGATATTATAATATTTATAGATAACATGGGTTAAAATAGGAGTAAGATGGGCTGAAACCACTGAAACTGTATTAAGACAATGTGTTACTCGTATTTCCTGTTTTAAAAACATAAAATGTAGTCCTCGATTATTTGACATTGTGGAAACCAAAAAATATTAGTAACAAAAATAATTTTGAAAATCGGTCCACAATTGACGGAGTAATCGGTGAAGATACATAAAAAAATAGATACGGTCGAACATATAGAACCTTCTCCTTTTTGTCGAAGTCGGGAATAATTCTTTCAATACTGTTTAGAGCTAAAAGGCGATACTTTCCCGTGTTACACAATTTCGATTAACTGTACCGCCCCAAACATAAAACATGCAAATCTCAAATTCATATATGATATTGTTGACCATTTTATTTAAACATTCTTAAAGACAGAAACATGATTAATAATATTTCACTCGATAGAAAAAAAATCCAAAGATTACTCTGTTCCAGAGATTTAAATCTCTGCTCTGTTCAATATTTTAAAACAGCTGTGAATCAGAAAATAAAATAATAAATGGCATAAAAGTGTTACCAATAGATGTGCATTTTTATTGTCTAGAAAATTGCAAAAATACATTTTCTATTTTGTACTCCAGTTTTCCAAAAATCTAATAAAACATGTAAAAAGTAACGTTTTCGTTCGGTCACGGGCGCGTAAGCGACATTAGAAGCTATACGATTATTAACTATATTACCTCGCAATAAAGGAATCGCCGTACACGTGTAGATTTCCAGGAAAACCTCGCCTTAACCGACTTCGAAAGGAGGAGGTTCTATCTATATTCGTCTGTAGGTAGTATCTATTTTTTTATGTGTTCACCGATTACTCCGCGATTTGTGAGCCGATTTTCAAAATTATTTTTGTAATCCAAAGAGTACACCCCCAAGGTGGTCCCAATGTCACCATGTCATGATCTGATGATGGTATCCCAGGCAAATCGAGGGAAACCCCTAAATTTCATTGGCACATTCAACGTGTTTCATGTTTTTTCTTAAAATATTCAGGTATTTGCATCTGGCAGTCATCATGTCATGTTACTGAGCTAATGGTGGAAGGTTTCTGGTAGACTAGGAGTTCGAGAATAATTCTTTCAAAGCTGTTGAGAGCGAAGACGTTTTATTTTAAGTTAATCTGGTGTTTGCTTTGGCTGAAATTCTAATACGCATGTATTAACTTAAAAAAAGATTTAAAAAAAATACAAAAAATAAAACCGACTTTAAAAACTCCAAAAAGTCATAAATGTATTGAATATATTGAAGTCGGTGCCAAGCAATGATCACCTTTAAAGTCTTTAAAAATATAAGAACAATAATGAAGTAATTTATATAGTTAAGTACTTAAAATTTGGCACCAACTTATTAATATAAAACTGTGATGCTGTAAGTTAAGTAGGTATGTATTATTAATAATTCTTATATTATTTATGACTTTTTGGTGTTTTTGAAGTCGGTTTTGTTTTTTGTAAAATTTATTATTTTAAGTTATTCTGGAGTTTTCCTTAGCTCAAATTGTAATATGCATGTATTAAATTGACTAAAAAGATTGAAATTATATTTTTTACAAAAAATAAAACCGCCTTCAAAAACACCAAAAAGTCATAAATAATAGATAAGTATCAGAATATTGTATGCGACATCACATTTTTATATTTAAGTTAGTTCAAAAATTAATGTAGTTAAAATTTGGCACCAACTAAAATATGAAAAAACCAGCTAAGTGCGAGTCGGACTCGCCCATGAAGGGTTCCGTACGATTTATGACGTATTAAAAAAACTACTTACTAGATCTCGTTCAAACCAATTTTCGGTGGAAGTTTACATGGTAATGGACATCATATATTTTTTTAGTTTTATCATTCGCTTATTTTAGAAGTTACGGGGGGGGGGGGGGGACACACATTTTACCACTTTGGAAATGTCTCTCGCGCAAACTATTCGGTTTAGAAAAGAATGATATTAGAAACCTCAACATAATTTTTGAAGACCTTATCCATAGATAGCCCCACACGTATGGGTTTGATGAAAAAAAAATTTTTGTGTTTCAGTTCTATGTATGGAGAACCCCAAAATTTATTGCTTTTTTTCTATTTTTGTATGGAAATCTTAATGCGGTTCACAGAATACATCTATTTACCAAGTTTCAACAGTGTAGTTCTTATAGTTTCGGAGAAAAGTGACTGTGACATAAGGACGGACAGACAGATAGACAGACATGACGAATCTATAAGGGTTCCGTTTTTGCCATTTGGCTACGGAACCCTGAAAACCGACCAAGTGCGTGTCCGGCCACGCGCAGTGTAGGGTTCCGTAGTTGCAAATGCCAACTTTGAGTTCACACTCATACGTCCTGCACGTTGCTATTAAATTAGGCATTATTATTATTATTAAAGGTGCAATGATTTTATATTTCCTTAACTTCACGTGCTTCGTAAATTTATATTCAGTGCTAATTTTCAATGAAATTTTACTTTTCCGAGTACATTTTATAAGTGGGTCGTCTATAACTTTTTAGTTTGTACTGAGTACTCAACTCTGATAATTTTCCTTTAAACTTCGTTATATTTATAGTAATGTAATTTTTTTCTAGTGTCCATATACAGGCTGACAGGAAAAGTCGACGTATTCCTTGAAAGGGGTTATAGTACAGGTCCTACGCAACAAAAAAAAAACAATTAACCAGGGGTCAAAAACAGTTGATTATCGAGCTACGACGGTTTTAAAATTTTTGAGATTTTTCCGACTTGTTCCCAAAAAAACTGCACCATTTACAATGACAAATTGATTAATTGCAGAAAGCTGAAAAATGAGCAGAAAATTTAAATTAAAATTGTTGTCAATAACTTACATAATTTTGGAAATTAGAGGTCTTTAATCTTTATTGACAATTAAGTCGATTAATTTTTTATCTTTCTGAAAATCGACGTCAATTATTGAAAAAAAAAATGTATGACAGTTGGCGTAAAAACTACTAAAATAACTTGCTGGTTTCATAAGCTTTTAAAAAAGGTAAAAATATTATTTACTTTTATTAGTAGTTTTTACAGAAATTAGCGAAAAGTTGCGCTGTAGGTCAAAATTCATAATTTCATCTTTGAATAAAAATTGTCTGGAAAAGGCAAAAGTACGAAGTAGAAATAAAGGAAATTGCATTTTAATACACAAAAGACTGAAAAATACTAAACATCAAACCAACATAAATAAAAACATTTATAAGTCCTGTTCAAATTGTCTGCCATTGTTACGTATGCACGCACGCAGCCTACGGCGTACCTCACTCACTGTCACACGCGTTGAAAGTGATGTCTTAATGACTTCAGCAGCTGATACGATCCTCGCCCTCAAATCTTCAATGGAAGTCGCAGGTGTGGGGTAGACTAGATCTTTCATGTGACCCCAAAGATAATAGTCACAGGGCGTCAAATCAGGACTTCTCGCCGGCCATGGAGTCGGGCCACCTCCACCGATCCATCTTAGTGGATAATTTTCATCCAGCCACTGTCGTACACCACGGTAAAAGTGAGCTGAGCACCCATCATGCTGGTATACTATATTTCTTATTGTAGCTAGAGGAACATCTTCCAAAAGCGTGTTCACTTCCTCTCTTAAAAAACTTTCGTATGTTGTGCCATTCAGGTTTTGGGGCAGGAAGAAAGGTCCAATTAAATTATCGTGTACATTCCCCATCCACACATTTAGTGAGAATCTTCTCTGGTGAGCCCTTTCTTTACTTTTTCTTGGGTTTTGACCTTTAGGGGCCCAAAAGTGAATATTGTGGTAGTTTGTGATGCCATTGCGATCGAACGTAGATTCGTCGGTCCACAGGATTTTCTTTAGATAATCTGGATCTTCAATCTCAGCATTGATTAAAAATCTGCAAAAATCTATTCTTCTCACCGGATCACCTTCTATAATGGCTTGAACTGGTGTGTAATGGAATGGATACAGTTGTGCTGTACGCGATGCGGCAAACCAGGCTCTCCATTGTGATATGCCATGTATTCTTGCCACTTGCCTTGTGGACACAGTAGGATCTGCTCTGAAACTCCGAATAATTTCATCATCGTCCTCGTCAACACCAACATTACCAACGAGCGGTCTACCAAGATCGCGTTGTCGTCGTTGAACTGAGCCCGTTTCTCGAATGCGCTAATAGGATGCACCAAACACGCTCACGTGAGGCAAACGGCGATCAAGAAATCTGATTTGGTACTCTCTTTGTGCTTCAGCGGCGTTACCATTACAAAAACCATAATAAAACAAAATATCTGCGTATTCTTCGTTTTCGAAAGCAGCCATTTCAAAATAGCGTATCGGTTTATTTGTTATCAAAAGTTTGTCCGTAATCTCAAAAGTAGTTTCAAACTTAACAAACAATTTCAATCAGGAAAACAAATGAATGATGTCGTCGAAACATTCGTAATCCTAATCCTAAATCCTAATCAATCATGTTTCAAAACGTCCAAAACCTATGCAACCTCTGTGGTTAGGCCAATCCAAAGAGATTACAGCTTTTTGGATAGCAAAGAGGTTTGCTATTTTAAAAAGGATTGCAAACTTCGTTCTGCTTCAATCAGTTCAACCAAAAAGGCTGGATAATGACGTACTGCCATGATTTCTTTTAAGTTGAATGGAAATTATATAAATAAACCATAGCCTTAGACAATTTTGAACAGAACTTGTAGTATTATTTTGCAATTTAGTATTTTTCAGTCTTTTGTGTATTAAAATGCAATTTCCTTTATTTCTACTTTTGCCTTTTCCAGACAATTTTTATTCAAACATGAAATTATGAATTTTGACCTACAGCGCAACTTTTTGCTAATTTCTGTAAAAACTACTAATAAAAGTAAATAATATTTTTACCTTTTTTATAACCAGCAAGTTATTTTAGTAGTTTTTACGCCAACTGTCATACATTTTTTTTTCAATAATTGACGTCGATTTTTAGAAAGATAAAAAATTAATCGACTTAATTGTCAATAAAGACCTCTTATTTCCAAAATTATGTAAGTTTTTGACAACAATTTTAATTTAAATTTTCTGCTCATTTTTCAGCTTTCCGCAATTAATCAATTTGTCATTGTAAATGGTGTAGTTTTTTTTTTAATTTTTGGTAACAAGTCGGAAAAATCTCAAAAATTTTAAAACCGTCGTAACTCGATAACCAACTGTTTTTGACCCCTGGTTAATTGGGCTTTTTTTGTTGCTTATGACCTGTACTGTAACCCCTTTCAAGGAATACGTCGACTTTTCCTGTCACCCAGTATAACCGTTTAGAAGATAGAGGGAGGGGGGGGGGGGGGGGGAAACTACCTCTAACAAAAATTTGCAATATAAAATCACATATTTGAGAAACGTATCTCTAAATCGAAAAATGGTGAATGACATTTCAAATTCGAACAAAAGAGACAAAACACTGCTTAACTATACAAGGCTTATCAATCAATGGTTATTAGTAAGGCCTTAAGTCATACACTTAGCTACCCTAAAAAAGAAATTTATTTCAATATTTTTTTCTACCTACCACTTTTTTAGAATTATACATACCCATATCAAATTACAGCTTTCTAGTACTAATAGTCTCTGAGTAAAACCGCGGGCAAACAGCCAGACATGGAGAAACTATAAGCGTTCCTTGTTTACTATACGGAACCCTAAAAATGGGATATTGCATGTATTCTTATACCATTTATGGCTTTTTGGTGTTTTTGTAGTCGGTTTTATTTTTTGAAAAAAGAAAAATATTTCTTCTTAATTTTGGAAAAAAACATTGAGGTAATATGTACTACGTAGTATTATTACCTCAATGGAAAAAATGGGTTATTTTTTTTTATGTCATAGCAGCTACTTCATAGCAGAGAAGCCATTCAACTTTAAAGATAAATACTGTGTATTTTTGTGATAACGATTGATAAATGTTCGTTACAAATTAGGACATTAATTCATTCTGTGAGAAAATCAAGTGGGTAAGTGTGGAGCTTAACGCCAAAATAACGTCAATACATCCAGCAATACCTACGCTTGTCTCGTGTCGTGACAATATAAATTAAGAGTACAATATAAAGAGTATAAGTAAGGCCTTATAGATATCTTTATCTAATAGACATTCAGTGTGCTCAGTAGAGTTATATATGTTGTGGGCCGATCATTGAATTGGCCACATCGTGATATGCCCGGGCACATCGTGATACGCCGGCACATCATGATCTGGCCGGTCATATCGCGATGTGCCCAGTAAAAAGTCGGGCGGATCGACGCGAACAACGTATTTGTAGATATTCAGCTAAAAACTGGGCGGATCGTGAAGTAGTTGTGTTTCACGCTGATAGTAGCGCTGTCAACGCGCGCTCTACTTTATTTACGCGAGTGGCAGATAACGACGTCACAAATAAAGGAATATTGTGTTGAAAATAACAGTAAAATGAATTAAAAAGTTTATTTAGAGAAAAATATTGTCATTAGCTACTCGAATATTATAAGAGACATAAAAATTCTTCTGTGAAAATGTGAAACATAAAAATTCTTCTATTAAAATGTGATAAAGCCATGGACTTCTTGTCCATGGCTTTTTTCGTATTGTAGAGGTTAGTATTTACAATTTAAGTTTGATAAACAAGTGTTTATTTTTGTTAACAATAATAATTATGTAGGTAATATGATTATTTCATTTCCATGTTTCAAAGTTAGTAGATATTGTAATGTTCTACGTTAAAGTTCCAATTTTATTTTTAGATTATTGAAGAAATCAAGAGAAGTAGGCTGTCCATGTAGCGAGAGTCTTCGTCGGACTATGATTGGACTTCAAAATATAATGTCATGGAAACTTCTGACAAAGAATTAAAAAACCGTTGATGATCCCTCAGTTTGCATAGTCGAATTAAATTAATATTTTGATATTTTTACTGAAGTTTACAAAGCTGTTGGACATGGTGGCATGGAAAAAATATAATTGGAACTGTTTATGTAATATTTAAATTTAAATCTAGCTGTTGCCCGCGCTTTTGTCTGCGTGGTGGCTGTGTTATTTGTAAAGCTTTTAGTTAAATTTGTTTTTTATTTTGATATTTAAACGTACTTGGTTTCTTATTAGATCATCAAAGAGCTGTTATGTTATTATGTGACATTTTAATTATTTTAAGAAATATAGTAACGTTATTGCTTTATATTAATCAAAAAACTAATTTAAAAATTCTATTTTATTTGGACCTTGTACACCCTATACAAACGATATGCCCATGTATTGTTGGCCAAATCGTCAAACGTAAAGCGTTGAACGATATGGCTGGTGTAAGATGGCCAGGAGAGCTATTTTTGAATTACGTATGCGACTTCGAAATCACCGATGTGACTAATAATCACCGATTTTCAATAATTCTTATTTTTGAATATCACTTAAGTGACTACCTTAGTCACGGATGTGATTTCATTACGAGTGCCCTCACCCACTCGTAAACAAGTCATCTGTGGAAACGTTATCTGTGTTTTGTTTAGAGAACATATTGACAAGCTTGAAGTTGATGTGTGTTGATTTTTCAGTCAGTCTTCTTATATAGTTTTTTTCATCTTGAAATTAGTTAGTTGAGTAACTTTTACGTTGGCAGCTCTGCGTTCGACTTTCAAAAATAGGATGTTTGGGAATTCGTGACTTCAAAGTCATCGCTGACTATTTAGTCAGCGGTGATTTCTAAATCGCATACGTAATTCAAAAATAGGTCTCCAGATCATGAAGTGCCGGCGTATCACGACGTGCCCGGGTATATCACGATGTGGCTAATCCAACGATCGGCCTACGACATATACAAATATTTTTTAGATAATGAAATCTACAATACCAATTTCCAGTAAAAAGAGCATTTTTAGCCTATCTAAATATTGTTGATGATTCTGTAGAGTTTCGTAAAATTAAAGAATAACTCATCAAAATGGGAGCAATAATAATAATTTCGCTTAAGGCTATTCGAACAATTTAATCCCTCACAAGCCCAACTAAGCGAATTAACGTTGATTTAGGTAGAAATGACAGTTTCCCCTGCCACCTTACATCTAAAATCCTAATCAATGAAAGTACGGATGGAATACGAATTAATTCATTTGGCCGACTCTTGGAAGCCGACACCAAGCTGTGTGGTTTGTCAAAATATTTGTTGATACGAGTAAATTGTAATTAAAGACCGACCGAAGTTTCGGTTTCGGTTTGGCCAGTTTCAGCCTAAAAATCTACTTTCGGCCACAGTTTCGGTTTTAGACAAAAATTAACGAAGCCTTCGGCCTCGCCGAAACTCAGTGTTCGTCATTTAAGTAATTGCCGACTCTTAGAACCCGACACCAAGCTGTGTGGTTTGTCAAAATATTTGGGTGAATTTCCCAAATGACTTTTTTTTTGTCTTCGGTAAAATTAGTATTTGAAAAAAGGAATATTGTTCTGCATTTTTTTTTGTATTCAATAGGTAGTTATTGGGTTGTGGCAAAAATATAAATAAATACATAAACCTCTATTTTTTTCAAATCGGTGCTGTCCCTCTACTTTTTTTACAAACAAAAAAGCTTAGATACTAATAAAAATAAGTAAGTTAAGTATACAGGATGAATTTTTGAGATGGGATTTAAAGGGCAGGTACATTAACCGTTATAGTTACAAGAAAACATTGTTAGGCAACCATCCATAACTTTTTAAGATTATTCTGATCTGCATTTACAGATTTTAAAAAAAAGTTACAGTCAACAAAAAAAATGCTGAGACAGTAAAAAAAAATTTATGCCTATCGATCCTATTTCATGTAGGGATCAAAAAACTCTATGGGACCATTTAAGGTATGAGTACTAAAAATGACAGAAATCGCCAAAAACTTTTCCAATACATTTTGTACGGAAAATCCTCAACTCCTTTTTCATACGGTGATCTCTCTACGAATCCTATTTTTTACTTTTAAGGGAAACTATTAAGTTTATTTTCAACAAGATGGCGCTCCACCACATAACAGCCGCCGTACGCGTTCCGATTTAAACAGGACACAGTGGATAGGGACACATGGTCCAATAAAGTGGCCACCTTGCAGCCCCGATCTAACGCCACTAGATTTTTTATGGGGCTACCTAAAAAACGAAATCTACAAAAAGAAATACGACAGTGTTCAGGAACTGAAAGATGCATTGACGAGGACTTTAAATAACATCCATCCAAGAAAATTATTAGCTGCTACGTCCTCAGTACAAAAGCGCGTTCGCACGTTCAACAAGTTCCACCATATTTTTACTTGCATAATTTAAACTTTGTACATCGTCACAATATTCTTTAAAAGATGTGAATAAATGATGTACCTCTGTGTTTGGATCTGCAAGCAGAAGGCTTTTGCATGAGCCACATCCGTTGTTAATATTTTTTAATATAAACCCACAAACATAAGCACATGCTTGCATTTCACTTGAACACAGAGGCATATCTATTTCATCTATTTCTCTCCTTATGTCTATTGTGGTAGGCTGTGTGGATGAGGATTCATCTGGTAATTCTTGACTGAGAAAAGATTTTAAATTATTAAGTAAAACATTATCGTCATCCACACAGTTAACGATAATTATACCGAACGATATTAATTATTTGAGTTTTCATCAAACCTGAAAAAAAAAAATTAATGAAAAAGTTCACCGATATGATAAAAAAATGGCATTTGTTGAAATTCACCCATTTATTGATACGAGTAAATTGTAATTAAAGACCGACCGAAGTTTCGGTTTCGGTTTCGCCAGTTTCAGCCTAAAAATCTACTTTCGGCCACAGTTTCGGCTTTAGACAAAAATTAACTAAGCCTTCGGCCTCGCGGAAACTCAGTGTTCGTCATTTAGGTTATTGTCGTGCTTCCTATATCTAGGTTCAGTGAATGTTGAATATTTGTGTGGAAAAGCTGCTTTTATGCGAATTCAAGGTTGGTCCCAAAGTAAAAGTTGATCAGTTTGTTTGTCTGACTCTGAAAGTAGGTACGCAAAATTTGGTTCTTGCTTCCAACTAGCTTTATACTGTTAATCGGCGTAATTTTTTAAGGAACGTTACTGCACAGCATATCTATTTTGTTGTTTCTTTACCTAATAGGATATGATCGTATGCCAATTTCATTAAAATAATGGCAACAGTGCTGAATTCAGTTAAAAACAAAATGCCTTCACGGCGCCTGTGTTCGTCCTACAGGTGACTAAGGTATACACGGTGCCGTGTAGGGTAAGAAATGATTGTGATTATAATGATTTATAATTTGTTATAAGGAAGTCATGAATAAAACGAATCGATAAGTGATAAGTGAAAAATTTTAATTTAATGACAAAAGCTACAAAAGAAATCAAAATACGAGTACATAGTAGTATATCTTAAAACAAAGGCGATAAAATTAACACAATGAGTTCAAACCAACATCACAATCATAATAAACTTTAAGTCTCCTTAGTTAATTTTTCCACTACCAATAGGTTTCCTAATGGAGATTGCCACCTATACAATAAAGCCACTTTATGCGTACCTAGGTTACGTTAGGCAAAAAAACTGCTTTGGAGGAGTGGGTTGGGCGCCGGCGAGGCAGCCTCACCTACCGGATGATGCAGATGATGACCGGGCACGGGTGCTACGGCCATTATCTGCATCATGTCGCACGGAGGGAGCAGACGCCGCAGTGTCACCATTGCGGCGCTCCCGACAACACGGCCGGGCACACCCTCTCGGAGTGCCCGGCCTGGCGACCCCAGCGCGATGCATTAGCCCTCGCGCTGGGCCTAGGTAGGGGTACGCCCGTCGGGCTGGCCAGCGTCGCACGGTAGAAGCTGACCAGTGCGGCGGCGTGGGAGGCTGTCGCCTCCTTCTGTGAGGTTATTATCTCGCAGAAGGAGGCTGCGGAGCGGGCGCGAGAGAATGACCCTCTCGCCGCACCGCTCTTGGGTTGGGTCTTCTACCTGAGTCCGGCATATCCTTAGGGTGGCCTAGTCAGCTCAAGTCCCTTGTTGAATACCGTAAATGTATCTTCTCTCCATAAAAAAAGGCAAAAAAATAATTTCAATTTCAACCGCATTGGGCCTTAGACCATTTGGTTGACTCTGGAACGACCGTAATGTAAACAAACTACACATGACGGCTCGGGCCATTTACTTTAATTTTAAATTTTATAAAATCCCTTACTCCATAAAATATAGATTTTTGTTAAAAGTGCTATTATAAAAGTTCTTAACAATTAATTAACAAAAAGTAAACATTCATACTAAACGCAAAGTAAACAAAATGTAAAGTCTTATCCCGTGTGTTTTCAGCCATTGTGACATTGTTATTAAAGAACGGTCGGCGGTGGCCGCGCGATTGTGGTGGCCCGATAAAAAAAAATCATGTACCCTATTTATATTTGTTAGCGTATCTATACAAATACTAAAGATATTTTTGTGTCACAGATCTAAAAGTGTGATATGTTGGAGATATGTCTTGTTGTTAATATGTATGTATAATAATGTAATAATAATATTATTGTAAATGAGTGTGAGAACTGAATGAATGCAGTGTCCAGAAAAACCGAATTTGGTTTATAGGATGCTGAAAAAAAAAAGTTAAAATGTATTACTTGTTTTGTGAAATAAATAAATAAATAAATGTGCACTTTCTTGACCTTTCGGCTTGAGGCACCCTTTTAGACAAACCTTGTATAATTAAATATTAGTCAATAAAATTATAATCAAATATTCAAAGTACCTACGAGTATAATAAATAAATCTCTTTAAGTAAAAAAATATTATAATAAATCGTATGGAATTCTCGATTAATATAAAATAATACTCGTAGGTATCTATACAATTAAACTTATAAATTATTCGTTAGAAAATTATTAATTAAAATCAATTCAAAACATGCATGCAGCATTACACACAATAATTAATTTTTTAACATAAAAATTAAATTCCGATGTATGTACTTATACATTAACTTTAATACAACTAAAATTTGATGTAACGAATTTTTAACGAGGAAACAAAATTATGAGAAAATTATTGCGATGTACTTACGAGTATTTCAATGAAATAATGAATACACAAAATGTGAAAATGTAACGATGAGGTGTAAAGTTTAAAATAACTTTTCGACAATAATTATTTGCGACGTAACGTGAATCGAAAAGTTGTAAAATATTGAATACATTAACTTTAATACAACTAAAATTTGATGTAACGAATTTTTAACGAGGAAACAAAATTATGAGAAAATTATTGCGATGTACTTACGAGTATTTCAATGAAATAATGAATACACAAAATGTGAAAATGTAACGATGAGGTAAAGTTTAAAATAACTTTTCGACAATAATTATTTGCGACGTAACGTGAATCGAAGAGTTGTAAAATATTGAATAAAATTAACTGCGAATAGTTTTATGGGAAATAAAAATCAAAGCAATTGATTGCGATAAAGACAGTGATGGCTTCCTCACCAAAATCATACGCACTCGTTGCGTTAACTTGAGATCAAAACATTGAAACCGAACTTAGAGAGTAGTCCTTCAAACAAGTTCGCGTTGAACATTAAGCTTGTGAACTGATTTAGACTTTAGGTAATATAATAAATGTTAAGACCCTTTACATTTTAAAGCTATTAAATATCTTTTCCGTTACGTTTCACGCCGGTAACACTTTCAGAGTGTTACACACGATCTGATTATAGAAACTTGGAAATTGTTTTGTTTTCACCCTTCCATATAACTTCCTGGCGTTTTGTCGATGCGGAGCAAGGTACCTAACTCTTGTTTGTTTTATTTCCCTGTGGTCGGAACTTTTTCGAAGAAATAAACGAAAGCACTTAAGAAAGTGTGCCCAGTTCTTATGTACTTACAAAAATAACGGATCTCTACGACATATTTATTTATATTTACATTACGCATAGAAAGGTATTAAGCTTTTTCCTTCGGAATCCGATACTTTATTATGTGTGTTGTACTGTACCTCTATCACACTCGCTTTTATTTAGATAGTCATTGCCATGTGAACACAGGACTGTGACAACCGATTTTTTAAATAAACAGCGATGGATGCGCATTGACTGTCAAATTAAAAGCGACGTGGTAAATGTTTAAGATACACTTATGCTCTTACTCAACTCGTATCCTAACGCGATAATAAAATAAGTAATTGTTAAGGAGTAGGTATATAGCAAAACTTCCGACAAAAAATGTCGGTAGTTGGTACTAACTAGAACTACACAGGCCAATAGTGCACCGCCCACCCTACCTCAATCGCATGCGACAAAGGAATATCACTAATGAGTACCACACCAACATGCAAATACTTAGACTGTATTAATAAACGCGTCTCTTTGAGATCGATCATAAGCTGCAATTTTGACGTTTAATGTATGGAACATCTGTCAAAAACAGTATCTTAAAATCGATCTCATACTTGAGATTCAATTATTAATACGAGCCTTATATTAGATTCGACGCGTTTCCCCACTCCACGTGGCATCCTCGGGATGTAGTTGCCTTCGCTGCGCTCCGACGACTGAGCATCGTTTTTTTTTTATTTTTTTTTGTGAGACCCATGCTTTTAGCCGCTGATGGCTGTTACAGCTTCACCTTGATTATTTTTAAGGCGAGAACTTTGGTGTGTCCTCAAGCCTTGGGAGAGCCCCACACACGCTCGTCGTCTAGCCAACGGCGAGTACGGTGCGGTCACGCATTCCCCACGAAAAAAAGGGCCCTCAAGCCTCAAACTCCGCCTCTGGCAAACCTAACCTGATAGATTTCTATCTCACAGAGGCATCACCATGGGGGTGTTCCGCTCTCTGAGTAGAGTCAACAGGCTGTTATAGCCGGTAAGAGAAGCGGCTGTAACGCAAACGCGCCTCTAAGCTCGGACGCTCGAGTTCGCCGTGTAGTGGAGGGCGGAGAGAAGCGACCAGACACATATCTGTACCTGGTTTATCGCAAACTGTGTAGACCGGGCCTTCGCACTCTTGTTCTATGAGTGTGGTGTGTGTGTGTGGGACTAGTGCGTGAGTGTGCAGTGTTTGACAGTAAGTTGGAAAGCGGAGGGAGAGCGTTCGCTCGTGTGATCGGGTCGGGGGATCGAGGAGGATGTTCCTCGGTCGACGATTTTTGACCGCTACACTACGTATTTGAATGTTGGTGTGGTAAGTGGTACTAATTAGTGATATTCCTTTGTCGCATGCGATTGAAGCCCGCCGGACCATCTGTACCATTAGACAGTACCATTGATTGTACAAATGGCACAAATTTATCCCATTAGTACAATTGATTGTACAAATGGTACCAAAGTATCCCACTAGACCACTTGTACCATTAGATAGTACCATTGATGGTACAAATGGTACTGATTTATCCCACTAGTACAACTGTAAAACAATTTCAAGACATCCATCCTTCGTACAAGGCCTTCGTAGTGATTATTGTGTCCCGGCTACGTTATATATATATATATAATATACAATATCAAGACACCGAGAAATGGTCAGTCAGCGAAATGCGCGACAGTCAATAATAATATTGGAGTCAAATCAATACTCGACCTGCATTAATAAAAGGCATAACCAGAGATTGGGAGTTCTGAATCGCGATGATAGTTTCTAATACAAATTTGTATTTATTCGCTCGCTTGTAGTCGCTTGTCGAAAGATCTTCCCTTTTCGCTGAAGATGCGGCATACTACATACCGCATCCCGACACATCATACAAACATCGAACTCGAACTCGAAGACTTGAACACAGGACCTCTTGTTCCAAGAGTTAGGGCCACTGACCACTCGACCAAGCGGGCGTCCGAAAATAATACTTAATTTTGTTTTTTTTCAAATCATATTTTTTGTTTATTATGTATCTCTTTTTGAAGCCAAGTGTCACGCATATCTAATTCCTGGTACTAAATACTTAATTGTGTTTGCTTTTTATAAATAAGAATTTTTATTTTTGTTTATTATGTATCTCTTTTTGAAGCCGACACTTATCTAATTCCTGGTACTAATAAAATAAAGCAGTGCCAATTGTACCATCACATTTTATTTTTATTCAAGTAACGTTGAGTGTCACGCTTGTATTTATTTCACTGGTACTTATGGGATAAATCAGTGCCATTTGTACCATCAATGGTACTGTACCATCAATGTACAGGTGGTCCGGCGGGGATTGAGGGAGAGCGGGCGGTGGACCATTGGCCTGCGTAGTTAATACCAACTACCGACATTTTTTGTCGGAAGTTATGCAATATACTTACCTACTCTTTAACAATTAGTAATGAACTTCCGAAAAATAACGCCTGACACTATTAAAATAAAATAAGGATTTTCATGCCTTTTATTCCCAGAATTTCAGCAGCAGTGTGTAAACACCCACACTTCGCAAATTCTTTAAAATGCAATAAGGGGCTCGCTACTGCGTACCTATTCTTATATTATATTTGAGTTTTTGAAGTCGAGTTTTTATTTTCTGTTAGATATTATTAAGAGCATATAACGCCATCTATTGGCAAGCGGCCAAACTAAAAAGAAATCAACAGCACTTTCCACACCTTTCCACACCTAAGCAACAGAACAACAAACCTAAGCATCGACTTACTCACAAGCTCACAAGCCCGCGAGATGGCGCGAATTTTAGTTAATTTATGGAATTTTATTTAACTACGTTTTGCCATATATTTTTCCCGTTTTGCAACATTTTTCATTGGTGCTTAGCTCCTATTAGTCGTAGCGTGGTGATATAAATACTACTGACAGCTGTCAAATTATAAAAAAAACTTGTTCTATTTTGACATTTCTATTGAACCATGTTCAAACTTTCTATAGGAACTGCCACTCAATTACAGCGCGATGTAAACTGAAATAACATAACGTTAAGTATTAATTAAAGAATAAATTTTTTAAATGACTTTTCATTACTCATACTCTGAAAGTGCGTCTGAAGTTGCCTGAGGAGCGGGTTGAAAGTGTTACTTTCAGCCTTAGGGAGAATTGCTTGCAAGTTTCAACTGACAGCTGTCAAATTAAAAAAAGAAACTAGTTCTATTTTCATATTTCTATTGAACCATGTTGCAACTTTCTATACAGCCAGCACTAAATTACAGCGCGGTGTAAAATTGAAATAACATAAAATTAAGTACAAATTAAATAATATATTTTTTTAAATGACAATATCATAATGTACTTTTAACTTGTTCTTTAAAATACCTACCATAGATTTGGGAAAAATATTTACCATATTTTGTTCAGTTATGAAAATAAAAAATAATGGCTGAATAGCTGGCCGGCCAGAAAAAAAAAAACAAAATAAGCGGGAAAGCGGCAATCCGATCTTCATTTGTTTTTTCGAGTTTGAGTTTTGTTTATACTCCCGTATAGCACAGATTTATAATAACACAATGAGTTCATTCGATTCAGATATGGATTTAACACCTGATTTCATACGAGAAGAAACTATAGTAGAAGTTGTTAATTTATCATCTTCTAATATATAAAATTCTCGAGTCACAGTGTTTGTTACCAAACTCCTCCGAAACGGCTTGACCGATCTCTATGATTTTTTTTGTGTACATTCGGTAGGTCTGAGAATAGGTCGTAAATTATTTTTTATTATAGCGAACTGTAGTTCGCCGGCACAGCTAGTCTCCATATATAATAAAATCGTAGGGGTACAAATGTTTGTCCGGAAAGATCTCCGAAACTACTGGACAGAATTTGATATGGCTTACACCACAATGCTTAAAATTTTCCGGAAGAACATTTAGGCATAATTTCATTTGCTTAAATTCACTTTTTATTTTTATTCAAAAAATACCATATAAAAATTTGATGACAAGTATGTAGAAAATCAACATGGCGCACGTGAAATTATTTTGACAAGTCTGTTACATATTGCAAAAAAAAATATTTTCTGTTATTGGCTGTGCCCATCTGAATTTTGCCAACCAAGAAGTTTAAATTGTATTTTTCTTATGTAGTACCGTGGTGGTAAGGAAAAAGGATCAAG
The DNA here is from genome assembly GCA_963935595.1 of Schoenobius gigantellus. Lineage (NCBI taxonomy): Eukaryota > Metazoa > Arthropoda > Insecta > Lepidoptera > Crambidae > Schoenobius > Schoenobius gigantellus. The sequence continues at coordinate 36,389,513 of OZ012541.1, read as the reverse complement.
CCATACAACCAATGTATATAGCATTTTTTATGACAAAATCACGTCACAAATATAAAATTTGTAGGTTGGTTTAATTTTTGGCCAATTTTCACAAAATCGGTACAATATTTGAAATGTTGAAAAATGAAGATACCCTTTTCAAGGCATTTTGAAAGGTGTTATATTATGTTTTTACATTATGACTAAGGAATCTAACTCTTTCATCCATTTAAAACTATTAAAAGTATTACGCGTAGAGGGAGTACGGGACTCTTGATCCTAATGTAACATTGACGTAAATTCGCCGACATAGCTGATGCTCAAAAAAGGTGGATAAAAGTTCGTTTCCAAACCTAGCAATATAGGTATCAAGTGAAAGGCCTTGAAGCGTAGAACATTATGAACCTAGGAAAATCGCCCAAAATTCAACATGGCCGCCGCTCAAAAAAGGTGGATACAAGTTCGTTTCCAAACCCAGCAATATGGGTATCAAATGAAAGGCCTTGATGTGTAGAGCACTATGAACCTAGCAACATTGACATAAATTCAACATGGCCGCCGCTCAAAAAAGGTGGATACAAGATCGTTTCCAAACCTAGCAATATGGGTATCAAATGAAAGGCCTAGAAGAGTAAAGCATTATGAACTTAGGAAAAAAGCCCTAAATTAAACATGGCCGCCGCTCAAAAAAATGGATAAAAGTTCGTTTTCAAACCCAGCAATATGGTTATCAAATGAAAGGCCTTGAAGAGTAAAGCATTAGGTATCTAGAAAAATTGACCTAAATTCAACATGGCCGCGACTCCAAAAAAACGGATAAAAGTTCGTTTCCAAACCCAGCAATATGGGTATCAAATCAAAGGCTCTGATGAATAAAGCACTATGAACCTAGCAACATTGACATAAATTCAACATGGCCGCCGCTCAAAAAAAGGTGGATACAAATTCTTTTCCAAACCTAGCAATATGGGTATCAAATGAAAAGCCTTGAAAAGTAGAGCATTAGGTACCTAGAAAAATTGTCCTAAAGGATAAAAGTTCGTAAAAAAAGGATAAAAGTTCGTTTTCATACCCAGCAATATGGGTATCAAATGAAAGGCGTTGACGAGTAAAGCACTATGAACCTAGCAATTTTGACATAAATTCAACATAGCCGCTGCTCGAAAAAGGTGGATAAAAGTTCCTTTCCAAACCTAGCAATATGGGTATCAAATGAAAGGCATCAAAGAGTAGAGCAATATGAACTTAGGAAAATTGGTCTAAATTAAACATGGCCACCGCTCAAAAATAAAGGATAAAAGTTCGTTTTCAACCCCTGCAATATGGGTATCAAATCAAAAGCTTTGATGCATAAAGCACTATGAACCTAGCAACATTGACATAAATTCAACATGGCTGCCGCTCAAAAATGGTGGATGAAAGTTCGTTTCCAAACCTAGCAATATGGGTATCAAATGAAAGGCCTTGAAGGGTAAAGCATTAGGTAACTAGAAAAATCGATCTAAATTCAACATGGCCGCCGCTAAAAAAAGGATAAAAGTTCGTTTTCAAACGCAGCAATATGGGTATCAAATGAAAGGCCTTGACGAGTAAAGCACTATGAACTTAGCAAAATTGACATAAATTCAAAATAGCCGCTGCTCAAAAAAGGTGGATAAAAATTCGTTTCCAAACATAGCAATATGGGTATCAAATGAAAGGCCTCAAAGAGTAGAGCATTATGAACTTAGGAAAATTGTCCTATATAAAACATGGCCGCCGCTCAAAAAAAAATGGATAAAAGTTCGTTTCCAAACCTAGCAATATGGGTATCAAATGAAAGGCCTTGAAGAGTAGAGCATTAGGTACCTAGAAAAATCGACCTTAATTCAACATGGCTGCCGCTAAAAAAAGGATACAAGTTCGTTTTCGAACCCAGCAATATGGGTATCAAATGAAAGTAGTTCTTGATAAGTAAAGCACTATGAACCTAGAAACATTGACATAAATTCAACATAGCCGCTGCTCAAAAAAGGTGGATAAAAGTTCGTTTCCAAACCTAGCAATATGGGTATCAAATGAAAGGCCTAGAAGAGTAAAGCATTATGAACTTAGGAAAAAAGCCCTAAATTAAACATGGCCGCCGCTCAAAAAATGGATAAAAGTTCGTTTTCAAACCCAGCAATATGGTTATCAAATGAAAGGCCTTGAAGAGTAAAGCATTAGGTATCTAGAAAAATTGACCTAAATTCAACATGGCCGCGGCTCCAAAAAAACGGATAAAAGTTCGATTCCAAACCCAGCAATATGGGTATCAAATCAAAGGCTCTGATGAATAAAGCACTATGAACCTAGCAACATTGACATAAATTCAACATGGCCGCCGCTCAAAAAAAGGTGGATACAAATTCTTTTCCAAACCTAGCAATATGGGTATCAAATGAAAAGCCTTGAAAAGTAGAGCATTAGGTACCTAGAAAAATTGTCCTAAAGGATAAAAGTTCGTAAAAAAAGGATAAAAGTTCGTTTTCATACCCAGCAATATGGGTATCAAATGAAAGGCGTTGACGAGTAAAGCACTATGAACCTAGCAATTTTGACATAAATTCAACATAGCCGCTGCTCGAAAAAGGTGGATAAAAGTTCCTTTCCAAACCTAGCAATATGGGTATCAAATGAAAGGCATCAAAGAGTAGAGCAATATGAACTTAGGAAAATTGGTCTAAATTAAACATGGCCGCCGTTCAAAAAATGGATTAAAGATCGTTTTCAAACCCAGCAATATGGGTATTAAATGAAAGGCCCTGAAGAGTACCTAGAGCATTACGAACCTACGATAATTGTCTTAATTTGTTAATTTCCAAATGGCCGCTGCTCAAGAAAGGCAGAATAAAGTTGAATCATTATGGAATAAAATGGAGGAAAAATCTAAACACTGTTTTAAGCATTTTGATGGCGAAACGGAGTTCGCGGGCACAGCTAGTAATATATAAAATTCTTGTGTCGCATCAAAAAAATGATGCACGATTTTTTTGTTAGTCACAAATTTTTAGCTTTCTACCTTGAAAATTTCGGAATGCTCAATACAAAATTCCACCCCCCATTTTAGGAAAGTGGGGGTGGGGGTGGGGGGGGGTTTAAAGAGAAACAAAAAGTAGCCTATGTCACTCTCCATTCCTTCAACTATCTCCACTTAAAAAATCACGTCAATTCGTCGCTCCGTCGAAAGAAGGACAAACAAACAGACACACACATACACTTTCCCATTTATATATGATATTATAAGTATGGATTTGATTACTTAATACCGAACCGAAAGGGCACTAAATATGATTTTGTATAGATACTTTTAGTGATGAAGATATTGTTTTGCGCATATTTACATTCTTAAAACATGGAGGTTATAAAATATTTACAAATGTTATAGAAATCTCAAAATAAAAAAGGGAACAATATCTAAAACAAAGGATAATTTTAGCTACTATATATAATCTAAATCAATAAGGCACAAAAATATTTACAACGATATGTTAAGGCCTTGGAAAATTGATAATCTCCTTTCATCTAAATCGGTTCAGCGGCTATTGATTCCCCATACAAACTTCAACCCCCCTTTTCTCCCCCTTAAGGGGAGAAAATAAATTCAATAAAAACTGCAATAAAAACTATCCTATATCCTTACCTGGGACTCAAGCTATGTCTATACCAAATTTCATCTAAATCGGTTTAGTAGTTAAGGCGTGATTGCGTAACAAACAGACAGACAGAGTTACTTTCGCATTTATAATAGTAATGATAGTAAGGATTTTGAAGGTCATGTTATATAAATTTCAAAATCACGAACAATATTTTGAAAGCCATCTTGATGTATTAAAAAACATAAAAAAATTAAAACTGACTTCAAAAAATATTTATGTTTTTAATGAATGAAATCAGGTCAGGTCAAGTCCAAAAGTTAAGGATCCTTCCATCATCAGCCCGGTTCATGACTACCAGCCGCAAATACGTGACTATCTTCGTAAAAACATGAAACACGTTGGACGTACCTATAAAATTTAAGGGTTTTCCTCGATTTTCATGGGATTTCATCATTCGATGACCTAAGGACCACTCCAGGTGTGTACTCTTTCGAACACGAAAAGAATTTTGAAAATCGGTCCACAGCTGGCGGAGTAATTATGTAACATACACAAACACTTGGACATTACTATAAAATTTAAGGGTTGCCCTTGATTTTTATGGGATCCCATCATCAGATCCTAACTTTGGTGACCTTAAAACTACCCCAAAACTATACTCTACCGAATTCAAAAATAATTTTGAAAATCGGTCTACATTTGGCGAAGTATGCGCGTACCTACATACACACAAAACACGTTGGACATACCTAAAAATTGAAGGGTTTCTCTCGATTTTTATGAGATCCCATCATGAGATCCTGACTTTGATGACCTCTGGACTACCCCAGGAGTCTATCGAATACAAAAAGAATTTTGAAAATCAGTCCACAATTTGCGGCGTAATCGCGTAACATACACACAAAAAAACATACGCATAAAACTGATAAACTCCTCCTTTTTTAAGTCGTTTAAAAAAATTAAAAGCTAACTTCAAAAATACTGAAAAGTTAAAGCTGAGTTGGTATTAAAATCAGGTCCAAGGTCAGGTCAGGTTAGGTCAGTAACTTTGGTGACCTTAAAACTACCCCAGAAGTATACTCTATCGAATTCAAAAATAATTTTGAAAATCGGTCTACATTTGGCGAAGTAAGCGCGTACCTACATACATACAAAACACGTTGGACATACCTAAAAATTGAAGGGTTTCTCTTGATTTTTATGAGATCCCATCATCAGATCCTGACTTTGATGACCTCTGGACTACCCCAGGAGTATATATCGTAAACACGTTCGACGTACAGCAAGCTCCCATTTAAGCTATACATTTACACTACGAAAACCGCCACTATTACGAGCGACACAAGAACGGTCCAAAGGTCAAACAGTATAGCTTGATATGGAGCTTACTGTACCAATAAAAATTAAGGGTTTTCCTTGATTTTCATAGCATCCCATCATTAATCCTGACTTTGGTGAACTTGAGACCACCTCAGAAGTAGGTATACTCTATCGAATAGAAAAAGAATTTTGTAAATCGGGTCACAATTGGCGAAGTAATCGCGTAACATACACACAAAACATGTTGGACACACGTAAAATTTTAAAGGTTTTCCTTGATTTTTATGGGATTCCATCATCAGACCCTGACTTTGGCAACTTTGAGACCACCCCAGGAGTATACTTTATCGAATACAAAAAGAATTTTGAGAATCGGTCCACAATTGGCGGCGTAACCGCGTTACATACACACAAAAAAAACATACGTATCGAGTTGAGAACCTCCTCCTCCTTTTTTGAAGCCGGTTAAAAAACATACGCATCAAAATGGGAACCTCCTTTTTTTTAAGTCTGTTAAAATATTACGAAAATATACAAGTATTATATTTTATGTCGAAATTGGTGAAATAAATAAACACTTTAATATAGTGTTACATGTTAGTCTAAAAAAAATGGCACAAATTATCACTCAAGTTTCAGGAGTTTGGTTATAAATATAACACTTTGACATAACGTTTCATAACAAAACGTATAAAATATATATTTCATTACCTACTCATACTCGGAAGTAGGTAGGTCTGAAGTTGCCTGAGAAGCGGGTTGAAAGGTATCTTTTTCCGCCCTAGGGAGAATCGTTTTCAAGTGACAACTGAAAATTATACTAAAAAAACTAGTTATATTTTCACAATTTCTATTGAACCATAATTATATTCCAAGATTCTATAGGTACAGTCACTCAATAGCCGCGCGATGTAAAATTGAAATAATAAAGTTGTATTAATTATTATAGAATATATTTTTAACTTAGTATATTATAATTGGGATGATGACTGAATTCTAATTTTTACGTTTCGTCATTAAATATTAAAATACCGTGGAAAAAGATGCAGTCCTGTGAAATTAGAATTAAAATCGGCTTAGAAATACATTAGATACAAGCATTTTAAGTTGTTAATTTGAAGGCGATTAGACAGAGAGATTTGACATCAACCGTGACGTCATTGTTGAGTACGGCCATAAACTCCTTGTAAATTGCCGTTTTGTTAGAAAGAGGTGGAGAATCTTTCATACATTATATCTTGTTTGTTTTTATAGTTATTCGAAAATCGATTTTTTTCTTTCTGATTATTATATGAATGAGCTTCTATTTAAGCAAAAATAATTTTTTTGTCATCTAGCCTATTGACTTTCAACTATTTCTTTTTAACCGACTTCAAAAAAAGGAGGAGGTTCTCAATTCGTCGGAATCTTTTTTTAACCGACTTCAAAAAAGGAGGAGGTTCTCAATTCGATGCGTATGTTTATTTTGATGTGAGAACTTCTTTAGCGGCGTTGTACACTTTTTTTGTAATGGGTAAAAAATGATAAACTCGCGTCAGGAGACGTGACACTGATCGAAAATTCGTAAGACCAATTAAAATTGAAATGGCCGCAGGAACTGTCGAGGTGCGGTGAGGGGTCCACGTAAGCCGGCCGAGAACAATGACAGGGGTCCACGTAAGCCGGCCGAGAACAATAGCGGCTGTCAAAAGTACTGGAAGTCACACGTCACTTGAGACAGTTTTAATCAATTTATTTACTTTGTTAGGAAAAATCTAAATTGTGCTTTTATTTGATTTTGTTGTAAATATTAATTAGGTAAGTTAGTATAAATTAAATATTATTTATTTGTTATAAAATTACGTTTTCAAGTAGTATATTAATGTCTGTTTTGATCATATTTTTAATTTAATTGTAAATATTTTGATTCATTATTACTAGTTAATAATATTTTAATTTAGTTAATAATATTTTGATTAATTATGTACGCACAACGTTATAACAGGAAGTTGATTTTTCTGAGGGATAAACTTTTTAATGTAATATAAATTGTCATGTTTGTGTACGATAGCGCAATAAATAAATATTGTATTATACCACATAAAAGATAGTACTTTTATTCTGATAATTAAATTTTGTTGTGTGTATCTTACGCGATTACGCCGCCAGTTGTGGACCGATTTTCAAAATTCTTTTTGTATTCGATAGAGTATACTCCAAGGGTGGTCCCATGGTCACCAAAGCCGGGATCTGATGATGGGATCCCATGAAAATCGAGGAAAACCCTTAAATTTTAAGGTGTTTCCAACGTGTTTTGTGTGTATGTTACGCGATTACTCCGCCAATTGTAGACCGACTTTCAAAATTCTTTTTGTATTCGATAGAGTATACTCCTAGGGTGGTCACAAGGTCACCGAAGTCAGGATCTGATGATGGGATCCTATGAAAATTGAGGGAAACACTAATTAAATACCAGCTCACCTTCGGTGAGCTAGTATTTAATTAGGGTTTCTTTCACTATAAAGATTTCATTCACTAAAAAGTTAAAAATAAAAAATATTTAACAAAAAATAAAAACCGACTTCAAAAACACTGAAAAGTTAAAAATAATATAAGAATAGGTACAGACAACATCACACTTCTATATTGAAGTCGGTGCCAAATTTTAAGACTTTTATGACTTCAATATAAAAGTGTGATGTTGTCTGTACCTATTCTTATATTATTTTTAACTTTTCAGTGTTTTTGAAGTCGGTTTTTTTTTTGTAAAATATTTTTTATAAACTTTTCAGTGTTTTGAAGTCGGTTTTTATTTTTTGTAAAATATTTTTTATAATTAACTTTTTAATGAATGAAATCCTTTTAGTAAAAGGAACACCAATTTAAATTAGGATTTCCCTCGATTTTCATGAGATCCCATCATTAGATCCTGACTTTAGTGATCTTGAAACCACCCCAGGAGTAGGTATACTCTATCGAATACAAAAGTAATTTTGAAGATCGGTCCACAATTGGCGGAGTAATCTCGTAACCTTCACACAAAACACGTTGGACACACCTTTTTGTTTTCTCGCGGGGAAATGCGCAACCGCACCGTACCCACCGTTGGCTAGACGGCGAGCGTGTGTGGGGCTCACCCGGCAGAGTGCCAGGCCTACCCACTAAAACCCCTCGGTGTTCTCCCTGCCCTTTAGGGCGCGTGTAGTAGGGTCCACAATGCGACACCACTACTCACAACGTTGGACACACCTAAAACTTTAAGGGTTTTCCTCGATTTGTATGGGATCCAATCATCAGATCCTAACTGTGGTGACCATGGGACCACTCTTGGAGTATCCTTTATCGAATACAAAAAGAATCATCAAAATTGGTTCATAAACGTCGAAGTTATCCGCAAACAAACAAAAAAAAAAAATTTTACAAAATATAAAAACCGACTTCAAAAACACTGAAAAGTTAAAAATAATATAAGAATAGGTACAGACAACATCACACTTCTATATTGAAGTCGGTACCAAACGATGATCTCCTAGAATGTCTTAAAATTTGTCACCGACTTCAATGTAGAAGTGTGATGTTGTTTGCACCTATTCTTATATTATTTTTTAACGTTTCAGTGTTTTTGAAGTCGGTTTTTATTTTTTGTAAAATATTTTTTATTTTATGTATGTTCCCCGATTACTCGAATACGCCTGAACCGATTTAGAAAATTCTTTTTATGTCTGAAAAGGTATACTTCACAGGTGGTCCCATTGCCACAATGTCATGATCTGATGGTGGGATCCCATGAAAATCGAGGGAAACCTTGAATTTCATAGGCACGTCACCGTATGTTCACCGATTACTCCGCCATTTGTGGGCCGATTTTCAAAATTCTTTTTGTTATCGAAAGAGTATATTCCCGAGGGAGGTGGTCCCATTCTCACCATGTCATGATCTTACGATGGGATCCATAAAAATCGAGGGAAATCCTTGAATTTCATGAGCACGTCCAACGTGTTTCATGTTTTTGCTCAAGATATTCAGGTATTTACATTTGGCAGTCATCATATCATGATTATCATCATATCATGTTACTGAACTGATGATGGAAGGTTTCTGGTAGGTTAGGAGTTCGGGAATTCTTCTTTCAGTACTGTTTAGATCGAAAGACGTTTTATTTTAAGTTATTCTGGTGTTTGCCTTGGCACAGATTCTAAAACGTATGCAAACTACAAAGATTGATAAAAAAAACCGACTTCAAAAACACCAAAAAGTCATAAATAATATAAGAATACATACAAAATCACAGTTTTATATTGAAGTCGGTGCCAAGCAATGATCACCTGGAAATACTTAAAAATGAAAAGTTTGGCACCAACTTCAATATAAAACTGTGATTTTGTATATGTATTCTTATATTATTTATGACTTTTGATGTTTTTGAAGTCGGTTTTATTTTTTCTTAAAAAAAAATAAATAACATAGATTTGGGTAAAATATTTACCATTTTTTCAATGATGAAAATAAAAGATTATTGGCTGATAACTGGCCGGCCAGAGGAAAACAAAACAATATAGGCGGTAAAGCGCCAATCAGATATTCATTTGTTTTTTCGAGTTGTATAGTTTTGTTTATACCTCCGTATAGCAGAGACTTGTATTAACACAATGAGTTAATTTGATTCATCTATGGATTTGACACCTGATTTTATAAGCGAAGTGGCTGAAGCAGAAGTTGTTGATTTATATAAAATATAATTTATTTATTTTTCTTTAGCTAATTCATGATTATATTTATACTTGCCTCGATTTGTAATGAAAAGCACAGTATTTACCTCGAGTAAAAGACTTATTTAGTCTCTCGAACTATTGACGCCCTCACTACGCTCGACTCGAGCGATCAACTCCGTCTCGGGATTAAATGAGTTACCTTTACCCCTAGGGTAACTATTTGAATACAGTTGTTAAACATGGCGCACTTTCAGAGGGTATACTTATGATTCGAAAATTGAATATTTCGCACAGGTTTGTTTCTTTTACACGGTCCTGACGTAATTTTACGAGCTCGATTATTACTTTTGCAGTTGAAAATACAATAATTGAAAATTTTCAGAAAATTACGCGTTTTTGCAACTAGACATACTTATTTGTTTTTATACTTTTTATTCTATTTTTGTGATTTGTGTTCTATTACTTATTTTTTGTTTTTTTTTACTATTTTCCTTTGTGGATGTTGTATAATTTTCGTTACTATTATTTACTTGTTGTTTTTTACTATTTTTATTTGTTTTCTTTTTTTGTTTAATCTTTACTTATTAGCCTGTTTTTTACTATTTGTTGTTGTCTTTACTATTTTTTTGTTTTTTTTACTATTTAATTTTTTTCATATAAGTATTGTTTTAGGATACTTAATTTTTACTTTTTATTTGATTTTTATATTTTTTAATTGTTTTTACTGTTTCTTTTTATTTGTTTCTTACTATTTTAGATTTCTTTTTTACAATTTTTATTCGTTTTTTTTACTATTATCCACAACTGTATTGAAAAACGTTGTGTGAAATATTGAAAAACGGTGTGTAGGTTATTGCAAACTCGTGACATTAAAAACCCTCGCCGTCAGCTCGGGCTTGTTAATAACAGCTCGCTTCCAATAACCTACTTTCCACCCTTGTATCACAACGTACAGTAAGCTCCTTGTCAAGCTATACTGTTTGACCTTTGGACCATTCTTATGTCGCTCGTAATAGGGCAAATGTAAAGCTTGAATGGGAGCTTACTGTACTATAATTACAAATATGTACATAAAAATTATAAACAGTCCTTTGTTGATAACCTGTGAAATACGTTCTGAACTTTAGGCTAAGTATATTATTATGTTGTGCTTATTTGTAGATTGATTTTTGTAAAAGTCAAGAAGTTTTGTCGTCACGACATTTCACTTCACTATTGTTTTCTTTATTATTCAAATTTCTATCATTATTATTGTTCGCCGCCATGATGCATCACCAAAACAAAACGATATCGGCGCCTCTAGCGGTGGATCACGTAATTATTTGACAATAATTATGATAATTAATCACTAATGTTTGACCATATCCATTGACCAAGTAGCCATATGGATACGTACCTACGGCCCGTACGTTTAGCTGTTCATAACGTTAAACGTTAATTGATCCGGCCACACCACATCATGACGCGGCCAGACAAGTATTGGCCATTTCATGAAATGGTCGGCCACATCATGAAGTGGTCAATTTTATGATCTGGCCACGACTTAAACACCATTATTGGATTTCTGATAATATGTAAGTACCTACCTATATTTGTTTTAATATTATTCAAGTCAAGTAGCCTTTATTGACGGCCAACAATCAAAATTCAACAGCAATCACCAAGTATTAAACCAAGAGACAACAGACTTGTAAAGAATTTTAAATTAAAAGACGAAGCTGCCATCTTGTGGCAAACTCGCAAAGCTAAGCTCCCAGGTAATGGCGTCTTGGCGTTCGTTGCTAAGTTGCCACTCCATAATAACCGGATCCCGACACAGTGAAAACTTCTGTGCTGCTTGTTTGTTTCTGTCCTTTTCGCACTCAGCGCTTCACGTCGACCTACTCGCCAGCCGTGAGCCGACCGTTGCTCGAATGTGACGTATTTACGTTTAGTGTCAGCCGATCTCGCGCCAAAGTTTACTCTGGAATAAAAATGTGATGTTTCTTTGAAGTGAACTAAGTTTCTGTTGCATAAAAAATATTGCTCTTGAAGAATTAAACCCAAAAGTGTTGTTGCCGGTGATAGTGAATGATTAGTAGTGAGCTACAAAACAAAATAGTGTTTAGAATGAAATTTTAATGAAAAAAAAACACCATCTGCAAGATGGGCCTTTAAGTGTATTTAAGTGCGCTAATACTTTGTAGAAAGTTTTCTGAGTGTTAGACCGCCGATCATGGGGATCAATCGGATGCTTTCACCTATTACTTTGCTGCTGATTTGTACAGGTAAGCGGGCTGCCTACATAATTTCTGACTCAGGCTGACTGAGTCAGTCAACTTAACTTAGATCTCGGAGCGACCGACGCGTCCTCGCCGTGCTGGCGGGGTTGTTTGCCTCAAAAAGTAACATTGTATTACCTACTATGTGATTTTACTTACCTATCATTTTATTTTGAAACATGAGAAAAATGGGTAAAGCATTCAATAGCCTTATTTTAGTGTTTTTAGTATTTTGGTTGGTATTATTGTTTAAATAATATAAGTACCTACCATGTAACCAATTACTGATCAATTTTTATTTTTTATGATAGACTAGACACGTGCAATAATAGCATAGTACCTAATAATATTCTCCCATTATTTGTGCAGGTAATGAAACTTGTTTCGAGGAGTTTGTTATGGCCAATTTCATCAACCTTGTCTTAGCTTAGGATACTCTTAAGGGTCCTGTAAACGATCAAACATGTTTGTCAAATTTACGTTTTTAAACTTGTTTGTTCGTGTAGACTGTAGACGCTGTGTTTGACGCGTTTGACAAACGAACTACGTGTTTGAAAAGTATCTGGATTGACTTGACGTCGTGTTTGATGAAAACGTGAAAGTTTGTTAAGCAAGTTTGACAAACATGTTTAATCGTTTAGAGGACTCTTTAGGTGGCATGCTGTCACATTCTTTTCGTTCAAGACACAAAGTGACAGCATGCTTCTCAGGTTTCCTAAGCTAACATAAGGTTGGTGAAATTGGCGATAGGTATGTCTACTAACATTTAGGTACCTATCTAATTAAACGATGACAAAAAGTTATTAATCAGATATTAAGGGAATTTATATATTGAAAGTTTTAGATCGTGTTTGTTGAATCCTTGAATTTGCGCGGACAGCTGTTATTTTCCAGTCACCACAAGCACAACTAACTCTGGGCAAAGGCAAAGGTCCTACATTCGGAAAGCAATCCGTCGCGTCGCCGCCGCCGTCTCTTGGAGAGGAGAATGTCAGTGCCTTGAACTGGTTTTATAACCTGCACATAGTAGGTAGGTATATATAGTATATAGTCTACATGCCCATTGTTACAGACATACCTATTGCAAAAATGTCACAGCAGTCTAAGTTGACAAACTTACCAATGATTAAGTAAAAAGGTGTGAGGCTACTGCAATACTTATAAGCGCTGTAAGTAAACGTAGCACAACAAACTAAGGCAATTGCCTAACCCTGGCTATAGCTTTTATACCTAACTTAGGTAGGTAGGTACCTATTTCACGCCATAGACTCGGGTCGACAATGGCAACAGACGCACCTATAGGTAGTATGTCATGTAACGAATTAACATGAAAATAGTGAATTTTTCAAAATTGTTGTAGTATAAAATTTTGTTAAAATACCTATAATTACAAATAGTTCAAAACAAAAAAGGTTTGTAAAAATCTAATGAAAAATAATTCCTAGTAGGTACCTACTGCTAAATTCTAAACTATAATGTGACGTTCGGCCAATGAAATGTTTAGCAACCTAATAATGGGTTTCTGATTGGTTAACTACAACTGATTGACGTTTGATGCAGATTCAATTTTTTTGTAGGTAGGTAAGGTACCTAATAGTACCTACCTATCGCCTCATCAGATACAGAAGAACAATAGTTGTTAATGTTTTTATTTTACAGACCCATGCCGTTTTGAAAGCAATATATATGTAGGTAGGTACCATTAATTATCGCGAAACGCCACACCTTACCGCCCTGGACAAAAGAAGAACACAAAATAAGACAAACAATTTTTAACAAAAAATAAAACCGACTTCAAAAACACTGAAAAGTTCAAAATAATATAAGAATTAGGTTCAGACAACATTACACTTCTGTATTGAAGTCGGTGCCAAACGATGATCCCTAGAAAGTCTTAAAATTTGTCACCGACTTCAATATAGAAGTGTGATGTTGTCTGTACCTATTCTTATATTATTTTAAACTTTTCAGTGTTTTTGAAGTCGGTTTTTATTTTTTGTAAAATATTTTTTATTTTTAACTTTGTAGTGAATGAAATCTTTCTAGTGAATGGAACCACAATTTAAATTAGGGTATCCCTCGATTTTCATGAGATCCCATCATTAGATCCTGACTTTAGTGATCTTGGAACCACCCCAGGAGTATACTCTATCGAATACAAAAGGAATTTTGAAAATCGGTCCACAATTGGCGGCGTTACGCGTAACATTTATTTATTTATTGGTTAGGGTTTATTGTTTATTAAGGGTTTCCCTCGATTTTTATGGGATCCAATCATCAGATCCTAACTTTGGTGACCATGAGATCACTCTTGGAGTATTCTCTATCGAATACAAAAAGAATCATCAAAATCGGTTCATAAACCACGAAGTTATCCGCGAACAAACATAAAAAAAAGGATATATACGGTCGAATTGAGAAACCTCCTCCTTTTTTTAGAAGTCGGTTAAAAAGTAGGAGGTTCTATGTTCGACTGTATCTATTTTTTTTAAAGAAAAGAAAGAAAGAAAGAAAAATTGTTTATTCAGTGGCACTAAGAACACGGTATAACACACAAAAATTAAAAGTAAAAAAACTTAAAAAAAAAAAAGCTTTTATTTAAATGCCCTAAAAAGAATAAAATAAATTTTTCGTTTAAAACTTTTACTATCAACTTATAATGTTATTACACAATATATGTATTTGATAAGAAAGCTTGTCGCGAGATTTAAGGACCTACTCGTAAGTATTTAGTTTACTTGTTTATCTAGGTGCTAAGGTAAATCTCGCGACAAGCTTTTTTATCAGATTAATTTATTTTTTACTTTTTAGTCTGTCTTCAGACTTTTTTTTTGTTTATATTTAAGGGTTAGCCTGTGAAGATAGACTAAAGACGATGAATGATCATATGGAATTAAACCCCTTATATATCCCAATGCAACCTGATCTAAAATACAGATTTCAAGTCCGTATTGTTAACTATTGAGGAGTTACGTCATTGAGAGTCGATCCTGGGTGTACCATCAGGTCATTTCGATTATAATACTGCATTGCCATTAGAACTGTAGCCACGTGTAAAAAAAATTTAAGTCCGTACTATTGAGGAGTTCTTTCGTTGGGAGCCGATCCTGGGTGTACCATCCGGTCATTTCAATCATAATACTGTATTGCCATTAGCACTGTAGTCACGTGTAAAATTTTAAGTCCGTACTGTTAACTATTGAGGAGTTCTTTCGTTGGGAGCCAATCCTGGGTGTACCATCAGGTCATTTCAATCATAATACTGCATTGCCATTAGCACTGAAGCCACGTGTAAAATTTCAAGTCCATACTGTTAACTGGGTGATTATACGGTATTTGATTTTTTTGTGTCCCCAAAGGAAAAATGATCTATTTCATTTAATATTTATAATTTCACTACTTGACATTACTTTTGTAACTGTAAGGATAAGGGCCAGAAGATATTTTCATTTTTTTGACTTTTATGGGCACCAGGGGAAAATGTGTGGTCAGGGGAGTGACACTATTGGCAGAGTAGTGACAAATTAAGACAGGGAAGTGACAGGCTATTAATAATTAGTATAGGAAAGTAAATAAATATTAAATAAAAGACATGAATTATAACTTTTAGCATATTTTTAATGAATAAAATACAGTCAGTCTAAAAAGTTTTAAAATGTAAGCACATTGAGTACTTATAAAAGTTTTAATCACCCAAATGAAATAACAGCACTAATTTCTGCTTATAAAATTATATTTATTGGCTCATTTGAAATTTAAACAAATGTAATTATCTTAGGAATTACATTACTAGGTTTTCAATGATTGATTAAATATCCAAAGACATTTTTTTTTTGTTTAAAAAAAAAAACGTCGCCCCACACTAGGATTTTCTCCTGTGTCGTGGGTGCAGTTACAAACATAGAATATCACATGCACATACGCCCAGACCGGAACAAATTTCTGTAGGCCATACAAAATATCTGTCCCGTGCGGGAATCGAACCCGCGACCCGTTGCACAGTAGGCGATCACTCGACCTCTGCGCTAACCGTGTCGTCAACATGGCAGAAGAAAACTTCTAAAAAGAATATTGAGGAACTTTCCAATTAACTAAACTAATAGTAATAAATAATGATGAACCTAATAACCTATAAGTAAATCAACTTTGGTAATTTAAAAGTATATAAAAACTTTCATGTTTTTAAATTTAAAAAGAACAAAATAACATATGTAATATAATAAATGATAATATAACTTCTTGAAACTATCCGTTTTAGCCCTTTTTTTCTTATATTCCAAACATTTAACAGTTAATTTTTTATATACATCAAATGGCTCTGGATTCCCTTAGAATACACTGTTTCCTTTCATATTTTATACAACTAAGTTGGTACACAAGCAGGCTGCTCACCTAATGGTAGTGGCTAAGTCTCTTATAGTACATTTGTTGTTCCCGTGAGATTTGCAAATCTATTACCTCCACAAGGACCCAAATATACATTGCCAACTTGTGACATAAGATGTCAACTCACAGTACCCAGTTACTTCACTGCGTCTGACCCTTCAAACTAGGAACAATAATGCAAGCACTGCTGTTTGGCAGCAGAAATAAGTTAGGTATCCACACCGTCGACTCTAATACGGAGTCTCCCTCTGGTTGTTTGGCTCCATTCTCTGCAACGCGATGGACCCGGCACCCGCACGGAGGATCCATGGAATGCTAAGTTATCGTCTCCTTTATTTAGCAATGGTAATAAAGATCGCATTATGACCCAGACGGCCAGTGACGAGCGCTAACTATAAACCTCCTTGCGAGACTCACTCACCGTACTTTGTGATACCTCAAACTTCCCCATCACATCCGCTTTAGGATAATGATGTCCTTTAATAGGCTGGTCACATCTACGAGGTCGAAAGTGACGGGAGGCAGCTTGTTAATCTTGCCACGAATGTTGGTACGTCATTGGGGTCAGCCTTTTACAGAAAGCTCGGTCTTTGTTGATGATGTCCTAAAGGTTCTTCTATGTCCCATCTCGTCAGTGAGACACAATCTGATCTGTTTCATTTCGAAACCGATACAGCAGCTGCTTTGCTAACCGTATGCCTTCCTCGCTGAAGCTGGCCTCCTCGCTGAAGGTTTGCACGGCACTCTCACTTCCAGACTGACGTCCCGCCGACGCTTCTGTTGGAGGAATGAGAGGAGCTCGTTAGCCAATCACTCATTGCCATAGTTTCTTAAAGTGACGGCTTACAGTACCGTATTTGTTATTATTAGATTGCAATCATGCTCGATCGAGATGGTCTTCAAACTTTTGAGTTTGGTATCATTATGTGTTTTTAATGATGACTTTCTGACAACTTTTTAGCAACTAAGGCGACATTTTGGATAATAAAGCATTAAAGCTTATGTTTTTTATTAAGTTTTCCTCTTCAAATTTTGCTCATAACCCTTTGGTTCCTTTCAGTCAAGATCCTCATACTCCTTATTTGCCCCTTCTGCTTTAAAATATTTTTGCTTTTCTTTATCCTTTGATTCGGCATATTTTTAGCTTACATTTTTCAATTTTACGCTTTTTTTGTAGTCTCTCTTCCTTATTTGCTTTTCCTTGTATTCGCTATGATACTAGATCTGACGAGCGAGGAACTAGAACAAATAAAATGAAGCATTACAATAATAAACATTAAAGAATCAACATTTCGTCACTCCCCTGGAGTGCACGCATTTCCCCTGGCGTATAAAATGCCAGAGGAGTGACGTCAGAGAAGTGACAAAATCACACATAATCCACGAAACAAACTTAACTCGTTCGTCTTTTCAGAATTTAAAGTAATACATGACATTTACACATGATAAATATTGCATTGTGCAGATTTACAATTGCATAAGAATAAAACAGAAAAACATATACTTACCAGGGGAGTTACAGCAACGACTGGCACAAGCACGCTTTACGGAGATGTACCGAAAGATTGACGCAAGTTTATTTTAGTTACGCTCAAGTGCGTTAGCTTGCTTATAACTTTACTATATACTAATCGTAATATTCATGTTCCAAAACATACATTAGTAGATTCTCTTCAAATTTTGAGGCTTTAAATTACGCCAGGTGAGGGTGACATGAAACTTCTGAGACATAATAAATAGGTATTTTTTTAAATAAAAATAGTTATTCTTATAAGGATTTTTGTTAAAATATCTTTTAATGTTTATTTAAGTGTACAATTACGTTTAAGAAATCATAATCCCATGAATATTAAAAACAATATGCTCAAACAAGTGTAAAATCTTGCAATGGGGCAGGCCAGGGGAGTATACATTTATAACATTCTTTTACAAATAATGCCATATATAAAACAATTATTGTGAATTAATTGTGTGGTCCAAATAATAGACAATATTGTTTATGGCATGAACATTCAATTATACTAATATACAAATTTTAACATAAAATTTGTTCACTGGCCACTGGAATTCAAATAGCGTATATTCACCCAACTATTGAGGAGTTCTTTCGTTGGGAGCCGATCCTGGGTGTACCATCAGGTCATTTCAATCATAATACTGCATTGCCATTAGCACTGTAGCCACGTGTTAAATTTCAAGTCCATACTGTTAACTATTGAGGAGTTCTTTCGTTGGGAGCCGATCCTGGGTGCACCATCAAGATATGCTGAACATTATAATGTATTGTCGCGTGAATCAAACGCATATACAAAATTTCAAGTCAATCAAATATCAGGAAGTTGTTTAAAATTGGTTAGCAAGATTTGAAAAAATGAGTTACATACGAACATGGCAAGGTATATAAAAAAGCTTGTAAAAAGCTTGTAAAAAAAGAGAAAATGCATAAAGAAGTGCTTACATTTTTTATGTATGTTCACCGATTACTTCGCCATTTGTAGACCGATTTTCAAAATTCTTTTTGTAATCGAAAGAGTATACTCCCGATGTGGTCCCATTGTCACCATGTCATGATATGATGATGGGATCCCATGAAAATCGAGAGAAACCCTTGAATTTCATAGGCATGTCCAACGTGTTTCATGATTTGCTGAAGATGTTCAGGTATTTGCATCTGATAGTCATCAATCATGTTACTGAGCTGATGATGGAAGGTTTCTGGTAGGTTAGGAGTTCGGAAATAATTCTTTCAGTACTGTTTAGAGCGAAAAACGTTTAATTTTAAGTTGCTCTGGTGTTTTTGCCTTGGCTCAAATTCTAAAACGTATGTATTATAAACTAAAAAGGTTGAAAAGAAAATTTTACAAAAAAATAAAACCGACTTCAAAAACACCAAAAAGTCATAAATAATTTTAGAATACATACAACATCACAGTTTTATATTGAAGTCGGTGCCAAGCAACGATCACCTGGAAAGTCTTAAAAAATGAAAAGAAATACCTACTTAGTTACTTTGGCACCAACTTCAATACAAAACTGTGAGGTATGTATTCTAAAATTATTTATGACTTTTTGGTGTTTTTGAAGTCGGTTTTATTTTTTTTGTGTTATTTTTATTTTTATCTTTTTAGTGAATTAAATCTTTTTGGTGAATTGGTAAACTCACTTGGTAATATATGCCTATTGTACTCGTATTTAAAAAACTAACCTCCAACTCCTAAAATAATGATCCTACCGTCATCAGCTCAATTCATGACTACCAGACGCAAATACGTGAATAGCTTCGGAAAAAACATGAAACACCTTAGACGTACCGATAACATAGGGTTTCCCTCGATTTTCATGGGATCCCATCATCAGATCCTGACTTTGAGGATAATATAATGGGACCAACCTCGGGATATATTCTTTCCAATAAAAATGAATTATCAAAATCGGACTACTCTAAAAAGTTATGCGTGGTCATACATAAAAAAAATATACGCGTCGAACTGAGAACCTCCTCCTTTTTCGAAGTCTGTTAAAAATGATAATGACGATCAAGGATTTATAAGGTACAAACGTACATTTTGTTGTTAATCATTGAATCGGTCGAATATAATAAATAAGCGCTGGATACTCAAGCCTTGTTGTTCCTTTTATCACGCTTCCTTCACGTTTCCTTTTATCACGTTTGTTAGCGCAGAGGTCGAGTGATCGCCTACTGCGCAACGGGTCGCGGGTTCGATTCCCGCTCGGGACAGATAAATTGTATGGCCTACAGAAATTTGTTACGGTCTGGGCGTATGTGCATGTGATATTCTATGTTTGTAACTGCACCCACGACACAGGAGAAAATCCTAGTGCGGGGCGACATTTTTAAAAAAATAGTACATTATGGTACAAGTTTGTAATGTTGGTGATTACCGCTGAGGCGCATTGAGGCCCGAGCCGTCAGGCGAGGGTCTTAAGAAGCCGAGGACGGTAACCATCAATACACACGTGTATCATACAACGTTTTTCAACACACTTCTGAATAAAACAATACTTAAATAAAAAACCATTTTACATAGTAGATAAAAAGTTTACTTAGAGAAACAATTAGTAAATGTGCAGTTAGTAAAATTATAATTAACTATTTTTGATGACATAGCGGTCTCATCAGATAGATTATTTATTGAAATATGTTCTATTGTTATTTGTGATGGTTCATTATTCGTGTAGGTAGGTGAAATCCAATCATTGGACGTACTTGGTATTTCGCCAGTAGGATGCGTCTCAGAATCAAGTTTAATTCTTTTTGTGATTTTTGCACAAATTTCCTTCTTGTTTTGTATGGAATCTTCTACGTATGATTCTGCTACATTGCTAGATCGCCACCCGCCATGTCGCTTCAAAGTCATTATATCAGCTCCTGAATTTGCCAGCAATGTAGCTGAAGTTCTTCTGAAACTATGTCCAGTGTAGCTCTCAGCATCTACTAAACCCAAAAACTTAGCGATTTCTTTAGGCATAGAACCAAATTTGTCTATAGGCTGACAGGTACATTTACCATTCTGGTAATTTAGAAAGAAACGGTCATTTTTTGTTTTTGGCGAACGCAAACTTTCATACTTCTTAACAATATCATAGAATGGACCGTGTATGGTGAATGACCTAGGTATTTTATTTTTCGTGATAGGTATCTTCACTAAAAGCATCTGGCCATGGTTCTCTATATCTTTTACAGTTATATTTGTTAATTCTTGTATCCTACAGGCACCAGATACACCAAATATTAAAGCAACCTGAAACAAAAGAAACAATAATTAAGGTCAACACACAACACAAGCTGCTATTAAATATTTAATTAAAATTAATTTAACTAACCTTTGTAGCCAAATATTGCTTATCTGGAGCATCTTTAATAAATTTTTCAATATCATCAGATGATAAAACCTTTGATTTTTTGCTTCTAAATCCATCAGATAGTCTCTTTAGATAAGCTGACAAATTCGAGTATGTTTTTAAGTCCACTCCATTCTTTGTTCGGACTGTACTTTTTAACATTGAGTAAATACACCACAAAGAGCTAGGTTTGTACTTAGAAGATAATTCTTTAAAGTACGCCATGAACACATTTTCTGAAAAAGACTGCGTATTCTTGTTGTTCTGCCATTGTATGAAATTTTGGTACGCTAATAGATATTTTTCCTTTGAGTTTTCTGGTAGTAAACTTTCCATAACGTTCTGGGCTTCACATCTTATATCGGGCGGTGTACAACATAAATCATTTTCTTCATAAATTGTATTTGCAGACATCTTAATTAATAACTAACTAAATAACTTCAAAAGAGAAAACGAGACGAGTTGTGAAAAATGTTTCGTAATGGCGGGAAAAATTAATCAGTTTTCTTATGCGCGCGCATCGGCCATAGACTAATAAATTTCGTAATGGCGGGAAAAATTAATCAGTTTTCCTATGCGCGCGCATCGGCCATAGACTAAAAAATGAGGTTTCTTTTTTTTGGGCTTTTCGCGGATAGCATTTTAGCGCAAGTGTAAGCATAACTCAACCAATAATATTTAAAAAAAACTATTACTCACTCGTGAATAATAGTAATGAAAAAGTCACAGTTTGATTATAGGTGTCATTATGTGCCTAATTGCCATGGGATTAGAGCCACTTTATGAGGAAGTGTGTTGAAAAATATATTATTTAATAATCATCATCATTCTAAGCGCCTTACCTATTATTAATTATCGCACCCATATTATGATGTTATTATTATTATTATACAAATTAGGTATTTCTACCTGTACCTACGTTGACATGCAAATCACGCTTTCAAGGTGAATAAGTTTACTCAGTGGTTACACCAGTGTAACACCAGTCACAGCAGTAACATCAGTGGTTACACCAGTGTAACCGTGGGTCAGAAGGGAAATTTAATACCTATCCACTGTTCTGTTATATTCACAAACAAACATTTTTGGTGCTACTACAAAAAGTTTTTAAACACTGTCTTTAAAGGTTTGACACTGTTTAAACATAGTGCTGTTTCATTTATTTTAAAAGGATACCTATATAGCGACAGCATCATGTTTTATCAGAGTCTAACTTTAGACAGCGTTTCAAAACTTTTTGTAGTAAAACCGTTACTTCCATATACAGCATACCTACGGGAAGTCTGTGCGCCTTGTAATCACACCAAGTTTGTGCATAAAAAGGTTATGCAATTAATATAAATAACGAAGAATTGACGACAGGGCTACATAAGATATTATTCGAATAAGCTTGAGTTCAACTGTCCATGTTGAACTCAAGCTTCAATCGTTGATTTAAATAATAATAATGAATACTTTATTGCACACATAAATATAGAAACAGTAATTTTTTAAATCAGCACAAATGTACAACACGGTCGGCCTTATTGCTAAAAAGCAATCTCTTCCAGGCAACCTTGGGCCAGGGAAATACAAAAAAGGAATTCAAATCGGGGATCGGTGCAGTAGTTGCTAAATATGGACAATGAAGGAAAAAATGTTTTATTGGCAAATAAACTACGAATTAAAAACAAGGTATATAAATAATATTTATCATTATTTTTGTGGCTATAAACAAATTAAAACATTTACTAGTACAGTGATCTTGTAACAAG
This sequence comes from Schoenobius gigantellus, assembly GCA_963935595.1. Classification (NCBI taxonomy): domain Eukaryota; kingdom Metazoa; phylum Arthropoda; class Insecta; order Lepidoptera; family Crambidae; genus Schoenobius; species Schoenobius gigantellus. The sequence goes on along the minus strand of OZ012541.1, from coordinate 36,366,642 downwards.
GAATCGAATATTATGTTTATAATAATATTGTGTTTATAATTTGAACATTGTTTTAGAAAAAGAAAACCTCTCATAAAATAATTTACTACTAATTTAAGCCCGAATATTTTATGTTGTGTCGGTATTTCATTACAATTTATCTCAACATTATTATCTTTAAAGTCGCGCTGTTCATATAACACGCGGATTTGAAAAGCTTTAAATAGGCTGAGAACGGTTGGCTACATTGTTAATTCATAGGAAGGTAACATAAAATATTTACAAACTGTTTTAATGAGGACTGACTTATGAATGTCGACGTAAGCTATTCAGACTACAGAATAGACGCATGCGTAGGTAGGTATCCGTTGTAATTTCAGTGTTTTTAAAGAACAGAAACTTGAATTTGTAATTTAGGCAGCGCGAGTGGCGACGAGAGAGTGAAATCATGTAAGTATACGAAAACCGGTTCGGATGCAGGTGTGCGATGGCTGCGCGTCCAATCATCTCGGCTTTTACCTAAAAAAAGTCCCGTTCTACACATAGTTGTTGCTTCTTGGCTTAGATCTCGGGATTTTAAAAGAAACTTGAAATCTAATCACTGCTTATTACATGGGACCTAAAATTAGCGAAGTGAACACCACTTCGCTAATTTTACAGCTCTGCCTAATCTTACGACACTGATAATTTTGTGTGTTTAATTTGCATTAGATCAGAAATGCAGAAAATATTGAACAATATAACAATTGAGGCTCATAAAAATTTTGTCAAAACACCTATCTATTTAGTACCTATACATATTCGTTGGATAAATTCTTCATGGAAGTTATTAAGTTATTTCTTGTTCATTAATACATCTTGTTAGATTTATTATTAAATATGAACTTTAAGGTATTATGTTATGTCATAATACCATAATAATTGTCGGGCCAAATTGAACATAGCGATGGCATCGTTAAATAAGGGAGTCTTATTAAAGAGCCTATTGTTGACACAGGTGTGTATGTGAACGCCACTGGGGCATTTATCGCGTCAGTTAGAACCAGGAAGGGCATATGTGAAAGAAATGAGTCTTTGTTTGGTATGAACGGAGAGCTACGGGCACATTTTAAATCAAAGTTCACCGAGCATCGAGGCGTGTATGGGTTATTTTTTTGATAAAGTTAACAATATTGTTTCGAGTTGGCTCTGTTGTTGCTTTCAAACGGAATGCGACAAACGAATCGCGTCGCCAATCTCGCGCAGAATTTATTTGTTCTGTGATTCGACAGCGGCAGTTCAAAGTTTAGTGCGTGCTGGGACGTTCCCCTTATCGGCCACTTAACAGGATTCAGCAGTTTATCTTCATTCTAAAATATGAAAATACGCTCCTTTATTTTATAACTGTAGGTAAAATGGTTAGTGTTAAAATGATAAAATTTAAGCAGTTTTATATAAAAGAAATAAAAAATAAATAAATTAAAAAAACCAAATAAACTCGCCTGCATAAAATACTATTAGTCAACTGAAAAATAAATTTAAAAAACAAGTAATAAAAAAAACTAAGACAAGTCAACTGAAAAGATGAAAGCAAAATCAAATACATATTAAAGGCAAACTTAAAAATATAATATTGGTAGATTTTAGAACTTTTGTGCAACAGAATAAAAAACAGTAGGAGGCATGACATTATGAATGCTAGGCTTATTATTATTAATTTTTACACAGAAAAAACAGATTTCTTAACATGAGACATATTTAATTCAAGCAAAACAAATCACTTTGAGAATATTTTCTTGACAAAAGAAAAATTTGCTCTTAAGTATATTTTCTTAAAATAAGACATTAGTTTTTAAATCAAGAGATATCAAAGTGCATTAAGCATCAACACCCAATTAACCCAAAAAAATTATTTTCTTGTTTACTCAAATACCTACTCTTCAATTAAAGAAATATTTTCTTCGTGTAACAGAATTTTTTTATGAATAAAGATTTAAAAACTTATTTTAAGATTAAATGATTTACGAACAACACAATTTTAACTATCTTGGAAGAAGATGTCTTTCCTTATTACAAGCTATTCATGATTTTGGTATGATGTCTCAGAATCTCACCATAAATATTATAATATTGTCTTCTATTAAGTTGTGTTATTTCGGTCGGAAGGATCATTGGTCTAGGACTATATGAGAATTATATCCTCATATAAGTCCGAAAAAAGGTCTACTTTTGCTTATAACGTATTTATAATAGTCCGCTTATATTACGCCTATATAGCTCCTGTAATAGAATTACGTCAATGCAGTTACTCCTGCAAATCTCAATATCAGTAAGTTATAGTCAAAAGTGTTTAGGGTTCCAGTGCAATCTTAATGGCTGCATGATGTCAAATCCTATTATAGGATTTGCGAAACTGTATAAAGCGTCTTTTCGTCTATATTGGTCGTGTCAAGCAAAAGTAAACTTTTAAGAGATTTAACCAGGATTGTTTGAGACTATAACACTACAGTGAAATGCCAATAATAAATATGTCTAGGCTTATAACGGCATACGATAAATATAAATATAGAGAACATTTTATCCTACTGAGTGCTGTTATAATCTTAGTGATTTATTATTTTTGAAACGCGAATATGAAATCCGTTTAATCCTCAATTTTAAGCTAATGTAAAACCAGACAAGAAATATAAATACTATTCAGTAGTGCAACTGGAATTTACTTATATTAGCCATAAAATATTAGCTTATATTAGGTTATAAGTAAAAATAACAAGAGTAATTAGTCCTCAGTGTATCCTATTCTCGTAGATGCTCCTAGAGGAGTCTTAAGATTTAAATGGCTCTAAGATGTTATCTAATAGGCGCATATAAGTCTAAGTTATCGGAGTAATTACTCCTGAGTGCAATTACTCTTATTCCATGCTTTTATAGGAGTCTTTATCTAGTAATAGCCAGGAAATATGATCGCCTATATACCGATATAAGTCCGAATTATAGGATTAAACGTACTTAAGTAAAAACAGCACTCACTTATGCTGTTAAAAGTGCAGTAGCAAATACCAAAACCAACATAGGAGCTTTATAAGCCCATATAGCATTAAAAAATTGCATTCCAGGATTATTTTGCTAGTTGGGTATTGTCTTGCATGAAGATGGTACCATCTTCATGCAAGACAATGCTCGCGCACATACTGCAGGATTATAATGAACGTTCTTCGTGAACGGGATATCGCACTCTTAGACGGGCCTCCCCAGTCCTGCGTATTGAATCCTATTGAGCACGTCTGGGATTTGCTCGGAAGAATGGTTTTTGAACAACTTCCTCAGAATTTACACTCAGACCACAATCTTTTTTTACATCTTTCTCGGACATGGAGCATAATACCCCAGGCCACTATTAATAATCTGATATTCAGCATGCCAAGAGGATGCAGAGCCTTCGCCAATGCTTTAGGAGGTCCAACTGACTATTGATTTATCACTTAAAATTTTTTTGAACGATTTTAAACACCAAAATTTTAAAAAAGCATTTTTAATGTTTCATTTTTGCACCAATTCTTTTCTTTATTAATAAAACTGTTTTTTGTAGGTACTAATGAAACTTCTTTATTTTATTTTAATAAACAAGCCTAAAATTATGGTTTTATACATCTAACATTGTTTATATAAAATACCTCAGTTTTTAGTAATTTACGAAAATAGGCTTGCGTCTTATACTTTGTTGATTAGTGTAGGACAAGATTTCAAAATAAGATAATATAATATAATTGGAGTAACAATATTTTCATATCAATAATATTTCTCTTGTTAGAATTAATTTTGAGAAAACAAAAGTTTTCAACCAAGATTTGCTCTGTTTAAATTTGAGTTCCATTTTCTCAAGCTTCAATATATATTTAATTGGTTTTACGATAAATCCCAAGAAATTTCATTTACTTGATTCAATAAATCCTTTTTTTCTGTGATATGCCTCCGACTACTTGTTATTCTGTTGAAAAGTTCTCAAAACTATCATCAATATATTTTATGTTTGCCTTTAATATTTGATATTGTTTCCATCTTATTAGTTGACTTGTCTTTTAATGCAGGGTGTTTTTTTTTCAGTTGACTAGTTTGTCTTTTCAGGGTTTTTTAGTTTTTTAAATTTATTATATTTTTTATTTACCTACCTATATCTTGTTAGTTATGTCTATTGTATTTTTATATAAAACGGTTATGTTACCGGTTACCTTTATAAAATCCTTATGAGAAGCCCTTTAATTTGATACCAATATTGCAGTACTTACTCTTAAAAAAAAATAACTCTAATAAAATAGCACCTTACAGTCACTATGTTATGGTTTTTTAACATCACTTACCTAAGAAGACTTGGGCTGTCAAGATAAATCTAACAATATATCTTAATTATAGAAATCCATTCAGCCGTTTGAAAGATACTTAGAGCATTTACCTATGCTCTAAGAAAAGATATGAGGTTAAAGAATATTACATATAAACATAGTATATATAAGATACACGCGAAAAACATAATCCTTTCATTGCAGTCGAGTAAAAATTTATAGTTTAATGATAATTATTACTATTTAATTAGAAATATAACATTTAAATGAGGGCCGATTTTGGCCATCAAAACTAGTTCTCTGCTATTTGTCCATTAGTTTTGGGCCACTTCAATAAACATTGGAATTTCAACCGTTTTAGATTTTTTGTAACGTGAACTAACCTTTGTCTTAGACAACATTGAATAATTGAATATTATTGATTTAAAAAAACATGAAAAGGTCGGAGATGGAAGCAAGCCTCCCTCTAAAACTGAAGAACTGATTATCTAACCTCTAATTGTCGATATTAAACAATATCATTACCATTGTTATTGTAGCCACAAATTAGGCTAGGAAATCCTGCCACTACCAAATAAGCAGAAAAACTTTTGCTTTCATGGGGAATCGAACCCCGAACTTATAGATCAAAACCGATCTAAACCACAAAAGTGGGTAAAGTATTTGTTTTTATTCTTTGTACCTTTAAATTTTGTAAAACATTTTACCATTTATTTCATTAACAATTAATACATTAATTTAATCGTTATAACAATAAAAAGTTTGACAATGCTATGTTAATTATAGGCAACCACCAGATTTTAATGAAAGAAAATATGACTAGGCATACTATTATATTGATGTTGTGATAAATGTAGTTTCTATATACACTTTATCAACACGTTTTTTCATTTGTTCCTTTACTAAAATATGAGATTATCTTAGTTTTGTAGGTTGATATTAGTAATGAGACTTCTGTTCAATGCAGAACAATGAACTGACGTCATGCATTCAATTTTCATATGTTATTCACACAGAACCGTAAACGCGCAACCTTCATCGGAATCGATGCTGCCGTTTCCATTTCGGCAAATGTAAATAGATTTTTTTAAAGAAGCCATATTAAGGGAAATTATCAAATACTAGCGACCCACCCTAACCTGCACGGGTAATGAAGAAGGTGACCAAATTTTATTTTAGCGCCATAAAGTTATTTTTCACAAAATTACCAATACAACAAATAAAATATAGTTTTCGAGCGCAGTAGACAAAATAATGTAAGAAAAATCGCTTAACTTTTTTATGCGATCAAATCTTTGATTTAACATGTTTTAAAACAATGATAAACTTACGAGAGATGTAATCTAAAAATATTTGAAATCAACCGTTTTCTACAGCATTGAAGGAGTGTTGTGCCTCGGTCACTGTCGATCAGTTTTTGGTATAGCCTTGATGTTGTTCCTTGAGCAGGAAGTTAAAGTTTTATTTAATTCATATTAAATCAAGCTATTAATTAATGCAGGTGGTGGTTCCGTTCCACCTATGCTGATATTCTCTCGTGTGCTCTCGTGTGCATTTGCTATGATGTTTGAATGCACCGACATCAATATAGAAGTATGATGTTGTCTGTACCTATTCTTTTATTATTTTTAACTTTTCAGTGTTTTTGAAGTCAGTTTTTATTTTTTGTAAAATAAAATTTATTTTTATCTTTTTAGTGAATGAAATCTTTTTAGTGAATTGAGATACCCTAATTTAATACCAGCTCACCGAAATTAAGATTTCTCACGATTTTCATGGGATCCCACAATCAGATTTTGACCTTAGGACCACCCCAGGACTATACTCTATCGAATACAAAAAGAATTTTGAAAATCGGTCCAGAATTGGCGGAGTAATCGCGTAACATACACACAAAACACGTTGGACACACCTAAAAATTTAAGAGCTTTTCTCGATTTTTATGGGATCCCATCATCAGATCCTAATTTTGGTGACCTTGGGACTACCCTTGGAGTATACTCTATCAAATAAAAAAGAATTTTGAAAATCGGTCCACAATTGGCGGTGTAATCGCGTAACATACAGAATTAAGAACCTCCTTTTTTGAAGTCGGTTAAAAATACGTCAAAATTCTATCTCCAGTAACAAATCCAGAGATAGATAGGATATTTAAACCGGTCGTTAGCGCAGCTCTTTTAATATTCTTTAGTATATTTATTTAGCTCTTTCAATTTGTATGTAACGGCCGACGCTTCGCGGTTCGCTTCACATAGTGCCCGTTCACCTTTATTTAAGCCATGTTAGAGGACTTCCGCTTGCATGGGACCGATTGTCTCCACTCTCCAGTTCTTACAAGCTATAAGGTTGAGTGCACTCCACGTTGACTTCTTTGTAATTTTGTATATTATAATAGTTTATTCTGCGGGGTTTATCCCTGCACAGTTACTATACATTAGGGCAATGTAAATGATAAATTGTTCATTTGTTTTTCTTGGATTTCATTTGTTAATAACTTAGACAGTGAACGCATGGAAGCATTCCTCATTCCCGTCTAATTTTGATGTTTGCTACTTATACGTAAAATCGACGTAAAAAAATCGATATGCGATATTTAGTAAATTATATCTATAAATAGAATTCAAGAGATATACGGAAGCTTTTTGCAACATTAACTTAATTTTCAGCAATCTTCATTTATACAAAATTCTTCAAGTATATAGTAGGTAGGCAGATATATTTCTTTATCTTTCATGTATAAAGCTTGTTTGCATATAAAAACATACTAATAAAAAAAATGAATCGCTCATGTATTTGTTGATACTAAACGTTCCATAGAAATGGTCAACATCCACTGAACCTAAATGTATTTAACATCTACAATTATTTATTTTCGCGATTTCAAGATTGGTTCCATAGTTAAATTAAAGTCGTTCAGTTTGCTGATCTGAACAAGCATATAAAAATTCGTTTATTCCATCTACACTCGCGAGCAAAAGTTTGGAATCAGTTACTTGAAATTGGTTCCGCGTGATCTTGCTTACTAAAAAAATTTTTAATAATCATAAAAATGACATCATGTTAAAGGTGCAACTGTCCACTTTAAATCGATATAAAATTAATTCATATCGAGCCCGTAATTTTGGAGTTATCCCGGATTAAGTGAAGGAGGTAGGAAAACAAGGAAATAGGGAAAAATAATGAATGAATAAAACAACAAAAATTATTAAATAAAAAATTTATTTATCTTTAAAAATAAGTGTCAATATTTTGTGTTCCCTCCCCTCGCCCTAATAACTGCTCCAAGACGATTCTTCATAGACCTGATCAGCTTCTGAATTGATTCTTGTGGAATACCTTCCCACTCCTCAATCAACGCTGATTTCAGCTCATTCAGACATGAAGGAGCAGGAGTTCTGGAACGAACCTTTCTCTTCAGTTCATCCCACACGTGCTCAATGGGATTCAAGTCAGGGCTGAGCGCTGGCCAGTCCAATGTGGCAATACCGACTTCTTCGAGGTATTCCGTTGTTACACGGGCAGTGTGACAACGAGCGTTATCGTGCATAAGGAGGAAGTCATCACCGATGTATTCCGCATAGGGAACGACATGTTCCAGGAGAATATCGGAAATGTACCGGTCCGAAGTTAGACCGCCTCCTCGTCCTCCGGCAGGCACGAAAACAAGCTCGGTTTTACCATCGAAGGAAATGCCGGCCCACATCATACAAGAGCCGCCCCCATAAGCCACTGTTTCAGCGACACAGCACTGTGCAAATCGCTCCCCAGGCCGCCTGTAGGCCCGTCCTCTTCTGTCGCTACCGTGCAAACACATCCTGCTTTCGTCGGAGAACAGGACTTGCCTCCATTGCTCAACCTCCCAATCAAGATGGGTGCGAGCAAACTGAAGGCGTGCTTGTCGGTGAGCTGCCGTGAGTTTCGGGCCTGTGGCAGGCCTTTTTGGAGTCAGATTCGCTTGCTTGAGTCGTCGACGAATTGTCCACTCGCTGGCTGCTACCCCACGAACATCTCGGAGCTCCTGTTGGACGTCGACACCAGTCAAATGGCGATTTCGGAGAGAGGTTGACACGATAAAACGGTCATCGGTGTCATGTGCACCGGCGCCGTCCAGATCTTGGTCTCGGGATAAAGCCACCAGTCTCCCGAAAGCGCTTATAAACTTTCGAAACACAGGATTGGCTTATGTGGAGCCGACGAGCGACAACTCGCTGGCCTCAGCCAGCCCTATTGTAAGAAGGGCTCACCCTTCTTACAATAGGGCTACGATTTGTGCTGCTTCTGTAGGTGTTGTTTCCATTGTCGTACAAGGTAAAGGGTGAAAAGTGGCGGAGATGTGTACCGGTCAACGTGTGAAAGTCGACTGATAAAGAAAATCTTTTTTTTTTTTTTTCGGCAAACGCAGTTTGCCTACCACTATGCGGAGTGGAGGTGGAGAATCCCTCATGGATACCCGCACGGCCGGCCGCACGGGTTATGCCGGACTCTTACCGGCTAAACTCCACCTTATGCCTTTAACCCGAGGGTCATTAGGGCTTCATTGGATGGCGACCGCCCCTCAGGAGAGGAGGCGGTGCAGCGCTGCCCTAGGCTAGCTAGGGCATATGCGCTCGAAATCGATCAGGGACCAGAGTGGGCCGATCGTATCTGATAAAGGGATGAGAGTCGCTGCTCTAGGCTAGCTTGAGCATATGCGTATGAAGCGATCGGGAACCTGAAGTTAGGGCCGATCGTAATTGACTATGATTAATTCGAGCGTACAGAAGGTAGCTCGTCAATCAGGGCGGGGATGGCGGCGCTGATGCCGCCATTTGCAGGTTTAAGAAGACCCTGCGTTAGAGTGTCGGGTGAGTCAGTCAGGACGTGTCTGGGTCGGCGATAATAATGCCGTCGGGGTGGAGTGGGGACATATGCCACCGCCCCCCTGATGAGAGGGTTGGGGTGCTCTTCTGCGGTTTTGAAGAACCGCTCAGAGCAAGATTTGAGATGTTGCTGTATCGTTGGCAACTCGAGATCCCTATGGAGGTCTGTGTTTCTAACGTACCACGGGGCGTTAATGGCTCTACGGCAAAACAAATTTTGTACTGTTTGAATTCCGTTTAAAACTTTGGGACTCGCGTGCGCGAAATACAAGACCTGCAGTGCAGACCTTGTAAAGCGTTCGCTTGTTCCTGAGGGGAAAACGATAACAGGTGCTTTTATAGGGGGTCAATAGGTCGCAACTCGTGACGTATCAAACGATTGAAACACGTCTTTTTCGATACACCTTCACTTAATGCGGAATGGCTCCATAAATACTGGCTTGTTTTTAATGAATTCGGTATCAGTTTAATAGTAAAGAGTTGAACCTTTAACATGATGTCATTTTTACGATTATTAAAAAAGTATTAACTACTCAAGATAACGCGCAACCAATTTCAAGTAACTGATTCCAAACTTTTGCTCGCGAGTGTAGTACTACCAATAGTTCGACTATCGAACTGTTTGGACAAAATTATTCCAAATTGTTATTACCGGCTAGGCTCCTGCTTACAAGTAGGTAACCCGTATACGCGCCACGTGGAACGTCAATAACACGAGTATGAATACTTTTAAATGTTATCAAGGCAACCTCCGCCTGAGACGTTCGGGTATCTATAACCCTCCGGCATGCAAATCTCCCGGCTCGTTTATCAAAGCGTTGTTAGTCTACTTACAGTCATTTATATTCGTCCTCGTGACACTTTCCTGTAAAAGTACCGATGCATTAGGTATACCTACATAGGCTGACCGAATGTTTATTTGGCATTTGTAAATAATTATTACAGCTGGTTGTGGTGATACCCGACCGGGTTCGTGCGAGTTTGAATTTCGTTATTTACGACACTTCTTTCGAAGTTGTTTACTTAGTGTATAGTTTTGCGGTCGCTGTAGCGGGGACTGGTCGATCAGTGGTCTGCTAATTAGGTACGATAGCCCGATAAAGTTGTAACATCGCGAAAAACCGAAAACATCTTGTTGTATGTGTGATGTTATGTATTTGCAGCTGTCCTCTCATTACCCACAAAATAAACACGACACTAAAATTTTTTCTCATTTTGATAATACTTAAATCTTCCCCAGACGAAATAACAATCCTGAATGATATTTCGAAGGCAAATGCCAGACCACGAAATTGAGTGAGAGAACAGAGATAGAAAGAGATAGAATGAATAAATTCATACTTTAAAAAATTCTGTTCATATACGTATTCATTTTTTTGCCTTGCTTTTAAACGTTTAAGTAATACAAGAATATTATTTGCTAAAACAATTCTTTGAGTTAAGCAATCGAACTTGTCGCGATCGAACATTTCAATCGTCGCGTTTCAAGGAAATGATATAACATTATTTTTAAAATGTAAAGTATCGGTATTCGAAAGTCCTTAACCTACCCAAATTATGAAAAAATGCACCGTTATATAAGTATATTGTTTTTGTCTCATCCGCCTCCAATTTTGTGCTCTAATTAAAGGCACGTTTTTCATAACAGACGGCCATTAATCACTAGATTTTTTTTGCAAATGAGGTTGAAGCCTTGGGTGTCGTCTCACTTGCGTCAAAGTATATTATAAGACTATTTTTGATTAAAATGTACTATTTATTAACATATATCGTGATTATCTCATCATCTTTATGACGTCTTCGAAACTTAACTAATAATGCTACAACTGCGTGCAGTAACTGGATGCGCAAAACTGGGGATTGGTCTGTGTTGGAGCTGTCAGAGACGCCTGCGACCAACATTGGGCTGAGTTGGACTGATGATGATGATTGCAAAAGTTAACACAATGCTTTACTTAGTTGTAGCTTGTTTAAAAGCGTCCACAAAGCGATATTTGTGAGAAGACTAGATTCATAGTATTTTCAGAGACATCGCGTATCATCTAAAAGAACAAATGCTTATTATACATATTTACAAGGTTAAAGTTGCTTGCCAAAGGGACTTTAGTTGTTTGTCATTTAACTTGTTTATTAATTTTCGATTACTTTTTTTGGCAAAATCATTAGCACCACTCTTCTTATTTTGAAGGGTTTTTTGTCAAGTTCTGACGTCAGGAAAATGTGTCATAATTTCATCTTGAGTCAAGTGGTCTTCTCAATATTCTCAATATTGAGCAACAATAAAAACACAAAAGAAAATATTTATTCAACACTTGCTTGTTAAGTGCCTATGAAATTCAAGGTTTTCCCTCGATTTTCATGGGATCCCATCATTATATCATGACATAGTGACAATGGGACCAGCTCAGAAGTATATTTTTTCGATTACAAGAATTTTGAAAATTGGTGTATCGGGAGTAATCGGTGAACATATAAAAAAAAATAGATACAGCCGAACATAGAACCTCCTCCTTTTACGAAGTCAGTTAACAATTTATGAAGCTTTATTTATCACCTACTTTCATTTAACCGAGTAAATGATAACTTATTAGCCTGTATTAACACGAGAGTGAAAAATTTTCGCAATTTTGCTAATTTCGTCGTCGTCGCTCCGCCTTCAGAATCTTTGGGATTTAATTATACGTATTAACTTTTTTCTGCGATGAAAATTTTATTGACGCATGCTTGTACAACTTTGTGCTTGTACAACTTTGAAAAAGTGAAGCACATGCATCGCGATTGCACATTGGTGGTGGTGGTGCCAGTGGCTTCATGACCAAGGCGGATGTATACAAAATGGCTTTATTCTCCAAATTGGCACAGTCCTGCCTAATACCTAATTTGTTTCTTCCCCAAAACTTTTCCATTTTTCCTTTGCTAACTTTTATTTATCCTGTAAAAAATATTTCGATCCACAACCGCTTAATTACATTTTTCATTTTGTGTTGCGAATGCCTTGTCATTCAGATGACAGGTCTGCATAATTTTTGCTTTGAAAAGCTGTGTTCATGATTACGCGGTGGAAAAAACAAAATTATTTATTCTAGACGCTCAGCTGTGAATTCGTACGCCGCGTTCGCCGGTTGCCCCGCGCTGGCTCGTGTACAGCATTTAGTATATTTCTAGATGACCGTTTTGAGTTGGCTTCATATGGCCTTATGTGGCCCTTAGGTCATGCCGCTAAGGTCATTGAGCCTAAATTCGACCCAATTTAATATATGGCGTGAAGCACCTCGTTGAACTTTTCTTTTGATGGTAAGTATGGACACGGTAATAATAAATACAGTAGACCGACTTCATAGAAACGGTCGAAACACGCGCTATGCCTACGCGCCTCGATCTGTGATCACACTAGGATCGCATAGCTACAGTACAAGGGCTGTCACGAATGCACTTTCGCTGCAAGGCATACGCACGAGTCAAACGGAGCGCACGGTCGGTAGCGAACAGCCCTATTGCGGGCCACGCACCCGGCACCAAGCGATGCCGAGCGGCCGTAGCTATAAAATTTCAGAGGGGCCGAGTCAGCCCGAGTCGACATACTGTATATACTATTACCGTGGTATGGAGATGCATGCTAAAAGATAGACGCTGATGGTTGAATTCGACTTTTGATACTGAATACGAAAAGATAAGTGTTTCGTATAATATAAGCGATCGTTATCGACTACAGGCGATAATGGGAGGTCATTTACCACTATGCCCCTTACATCGTCGTGATAGCCCATGCTCGCCCATCATGGTCGATTTTAAAGAGCCGTCTTTAGGCGGGATTTCGTCACGGGCGCCTAAACAGTGGTGTTCTAAAATGCAAACTTGCTTTAATGTTATTATTTAAACATAAAAATCTTGCAAAACAATTGTAAGGGGCAAGAAAGTCACTGATGTGACTTGAAAAAAATTGGCTAACGTATATGTTAGGTGCCGTAAAGAACAATTTCATATGTTCGGCACGCCGCATTATGTGTTCCTAATAACATGAAATCCACAATGTACTATTTGATTAATGTATTGACTAGATGACAGTCATAACGACTCTCCGTAATAAGCTCCCAAAACCTTAGAAAGGGAATCGCAGGAATCATTAACCTTTATTTATATCATTAGACGCTTTTTCACGGTAATATATCAAAGCTTTATATCCGATTTAGAAAACCGATTGGTAATTTCTATTAATAATCGTATTTATCTTCCTCCTTCGTCAGCGTTCATTCAAGAACTAACTGTGGTGATCTACAATGAATGAATGAGTCGTTTTACAATTGTATTTTTTGTTAGTGAAGCATTAGATTTTGTGGTTTGGTTAACCAAACCATTCTTCTTCTTCTTCAACCAGTCTTCATTCCATTAATGGAATGAAGACTTTAGGTAAGTAGGTGGCGATCTTGATGTATCACCAAATGTTTCGAATGATATCTATTCAATTTTATTATTTTATTGAAATATTTAAGTAATCACTATTATTTAGAAGATAAGCGAAACAAAATTCAAAAGACAAGTCAACAATTAAGCATAATACGACTTCATTCTATTATATGAATAGGATAATAATGAATAGGTAATATGATTCATTACATACCTATAGGGAACATTTTTCTTGAATTTTGTATCTGTCATCCACATGCTGGTAGGTAAATGGCCCCAGAAACTGTTACACGCTATTGAATTATTTGAGACTACGGGGATTATTTTAGTTTTGATTTTTTTCATTATTTTTTTTTTGCTTAACAATAAAGATGAGTTTCTATCAAAATTTAAGTAGTTTTGGTGTTTCAAATACAAATTAATTCAATCCCTAGGGACAGAAGGAAATTCAATACAACATTCAATCCCTATCTTTTAGAGGCTTTTTACGTCTAATTAACAGTAGGTACTGTAGAATAATCTAATCTTTCAGTGTTCCAGAAAATGGTCAACATAATTATGCTACTATCGAACGACTAGGTAGAAACCACAGAACACAGAAAGAGGTTAGAAGGGCTATGTGGGCGGGGCACGCGTAGCCACAACTATGACTAAATGCTCATACTTGTGGCCCCTCGGACAATCACTGACGGACAACTACAGTGAGTGTATCGTGAAGCGCGGCGCGATAAATATAAAAAAATGCCTTCTTGTGCTATAATTACTTGTAAAACAAGAAGTCAGGTGTCAAGTGTAGCTAAAGAAGGAATTTCTTTTCATCGGTAAGTAGTAAATTAATCATAATGACCATATTCCATAGATCATTAATGTCAAAATCCACCAAAACTGATCATAACGATAAGTTACATAATATTTTTCTAAAAAATATACATTACCGGCAATGTACGCCCGCGATTTTTGCCATATTACTTAGAGCGCGTAATGTAGTACACTGCTTTCGGTAGTGACGCATTTGGCTTAATGAGCATTAACGCAGTAGTCGCAGTACAAGGGATAGTGCCGTGCTAATCAAAAAACGCACGCATTACATTTTATCGATAAATGTATATTTTTAAATATTTGTATAAAGTAAAAATAACATATTATTTGTCACTTAAAATGCCATAATAATAATTATTACTTATCGATAATACAGAATGTTTGGCGAAGCTAACACCTACCCTTTCTAACATCCTATTCATATAAGTACGGCGATGTAATCAAAGATTAAAATTGTAAAATTAATTTCAATTTCCACGATACAATTAGTTCGATTAGTAAAAAAATTATGGGCAAATTCTAAACTAATTTTACAACTTAGAATTTTTAATATCACCATAATATTTATATGACTATTTTAGCATAGGTAGGTGGCCATGCAAGACATTAAGATTTGAGTACTTTAAAAAACACAAATTTACAGGTAAATATTTACTTTACAAATATTTACTTCTCCATCCAACTAAAATATCCTAACAACTAAACTACCGCACGTCCGTTTGTCAGATTATCCATTCTAGTTTATGCTTCCATAGAAGCATTATAGTTAAGTATTATAGTTTTTCTTTTATTTTACGTCTAACCTACAACATTTTTGAGCTAAAAAGCTTTAATTTTGTTACATAGAAACAAAATATTACTTGAATGTTATTAATTATAAACGTATAATGAAAGTAATAATTATTTTTTGGTTTTCTAAATATTTCAAATGGTTAAATTGCTGGCAATATTTAATATCGATAGCTATTAATCGATGTCAATCACTAAAATAATGTTATTTGTACACGCGGCTCTGGACGTCAGTGAATTTCTGTGAATGAGGAGCCCAGTGAGCGTTGTGATTGGTTCAGCCCGATTTCGCGCGACTTTGCATGGGCGGTGCAAGGAAAAGAAGTGGGAGCAAAACTGGCGACAGCGGTTCCCGTACAAACGGTGCATGATTGCCTTTCTAACCTCTTTCTGTGTTCTGTGGTAGAAACGAAGCCGCCGATGCCGCTAGGCTAGAAACATTAATGCAATCATTGAACAGGTTAATTCTGGAAACAGTGCGTATTTGATTTCCATCTAATATTTGATTTCTATCGTAAACACAACATATTTTACAAAAAATGTGTAATACTACGTATTTAATTACTTACAAGGTCGCACAGTGAATCGACTTCAAGGAATGGTAGGACAATAGAACATTGAATATACAATTTCACGATTTTTGAAAAGCCAGTTGATACCAATGTGAAGCTTAAAATTGTTGAAGTCGAAAGTGTTAGTGTGGTTTCAGCTCAGTTTTAAAAAATATGTTTAATTATTTAGCTGTAAATCAATTTCTTTGTATGGGGAATTCTGGGGAATTACACTTGTTTTACCTCTATTGGTTCACGGTACACTTGGCAGCCTAATAATAGTCTAGCTAGATATCCATACTAATCAAAGCACACTGACCAAATATCGTTTCTTACTGAACTTGGCGAACCCGCTCAGGTTCACCGGGGTCGAGCCGGACTTCGAACTTTCGCAGCAGTTATTAGGACATGGCAGTTTCAATGGTAAGTATGAAGTTAGTGGACGGACAGTCATAGGTGCTGTTAGCGAGAGAACGAGTTTAAGACAAATATAGAAATAAACGCAATTGCAATTAAAAAGGCTTTGTATTAATTATTATCATAGTACTCGTAAGTGCAATACAATGTAATTTAGACATTATATGAATGTCAGCTTATAACAAACGTTGCTAAGCAACGAGAACTATGTCTTTCTCAACAGTCCCCCCAGCAGTGCTGTTGTTGTGGGTCTCATCATCTGTTGGTAAAACTACCACACGAAGGTCTCTCAAAATACCGGACTTCGTTTTAATGTCGACGACTCTAATTCGACCATCTTCTCCAGGATAAACATTAATCAGAAGACCTCTGGGCCAAACTTTACGCGGTGAATTTGGATCGCGGGGAACTAGCAAAACCAAATCTCCAACCTTTACGGGTTTTTCGTCTCGATGCCACTTTGCCCGTGGTAATAAAGATGGGAGCACCTCCTTCATCCATCGCTTCCAAAATAAACCCAACAAACGCTGAGCTATACGCCACTGACGACTTAGACACAAGTCATCATCATCGAAA
Organism: Schoenobius gigantellus; assembly: GCA_963935595.1. Taxonomy (NCBI): domain Eukaryota; kingdom Metazoa; phylum Arthropoda; class Insecta; order Lepidoptera; family Crambidae; genus Schoenobius; species Schoenobius gigantellus. The sequence continues at coordinate 36,349,929 of OZ012541.1, read as the reverse complement.
GAACCTAGTGCTGGTGAACTAGAGGATGTTCCTTTTAAAGAATGATTGGGTGTTAGGGACTCCGGGTAGTTTGAATCACATGACACCTGGGTGAGCGGCCTGCTATTGATTAAGCTCTCAACTTCAGCTAAAACTGTCTGCATCACTTCTCCGCGTGGGCTTTTTCTCAGGGCGGCTCGCAGTGCCACTAACTTTAACCATTGTAAGCCAAATTAAATCCTGATCCCTTTAGTTGATTTTGCATGATTGTATCACAAACACAGAGTGAAATATGGATTGAAAGCTTAATTAGAATACATATAATTTCTTTGATTCCGAAGTAGTGAAATTGAGTGAGCATTTCAATTCTGCCGGATTGATCTACAATCAAAAACAAACACACTACATACTGATATTAATACAAAGCTTGAAATTGTAAGCAGGTGACTTCCTAATTGACAGATTTAATATTAATCCATCACTAGCTAATTACCTTAATATTAGGTAGGATAAGGGAAAATGTAGACAACTACCATCTGATGATAATAGCGTATCGTTAAAATTTGATTTAGTAACGGTGCCATTGCACATTAGCCTATAATTATTTTAGCAACCCCGCTGATTCAATTTGAGCCTTGGATAAAAGCATATTCGCGAGACAGAGTCGATTGGCTTGAGGATAAAATCCGAAGTACCTTTACTGTTGCCTGGGTGTAATATTGCCCGCATATCCTGAAAATTTGTTTCCGTTTTACGGTCCAGTCCTCAAAAGCAAAAAAAGGAACCTTTATAATATCATTTGGTTGTCCATCTGTCTGTCAAGACTCAGGTCTACGGTCTCTTTCAGTTGTGAAAAAAGCATACTTACTTGTTGATCAACACGATCAAAAAATATAATCGTTTATATCGCATAATTTGATTAGCAATTTTTTTATTATTTTTGAATACTTAATTACACATTAAATATTAAAATGGCAAACTTGATGTTCTTGACAGATCTTTCTCACCATCGTTGATTTGCGTTAACTAGTATTTTGTTTTTGATAGTGTTTAATGTACGACAAGCTTATCATAAAAATTTTCCTTTTTTAGAGCATTGAGCAAGACTTTTTTCCAAATTATACTTGGTAGTCTGTCCTACCTTTAAATTGCCCGAATTTAATGCTAAGTTTTAATTAATATTGCTACGTACTGGACAAAATGTTGATCCCGAGATTTGTTAATCATTATTATCGTTAAGAAAACCATTAAAAAGTTTATGGCGCACGAAAGTTTCCCCAAATGATGATAATTTGTGTAAAGAGATTTTTTTATATTCCAGCGTTAAGTTTATATGAGAGCGAAAAAAAACCAAATGTGTTTATAACGAATATTTACCATTTTGTTAGTCTCAATAACATGCCAAGATTAATTTTTATCCTCAGGAACAGGGTGTATTGTCTTGTTTCTGTTCGATACCTGTATGAGATGGAAAATAAAATCATTCTTTTTTATTATACCTCCTTTAAGTATATATCGTATCGTATACCTATACCTCCTATAATATGGTATCGAGCAACATACCATTTTAATTTTACATTTATGCTTACAAATTCTTTTGCCACTTTGAGAAATGTGAAAATAGTAACAACAAATATACCAATTTAGAAATGATTTACGTAAACGCATTTACAGAAAACTAAAAAGTATTTTTTTTTTTGCTAATACAATTTTTATTGATATTTTTGAAAAAAAAAAATATTAAGAAATGTTGAATCAAATGTACATATAATATTCATCATATCAATATGAAAGATAGATAAATGTTCTTATAGTTAATCGCTTTAAGTTTCATTTTTATTATGTGTAACCATCTAAATCAATCGTAATTTTCGGAATAGCAACTTCGTAAATTAAATGAAATAGCATTTAAAGTGCTACTACTACATCCATTCTACAACCCATCATTTTTTGCTCGGTAATGTTTGAGCAGAGGCCCATTTGAATGGGAATTTTATTTCACCGTGTCGTTGTGGATCACGTTTCATTGCAGATTCTTCGATTTGCACGATAACCTTTCAAATGATTTTTTGTAGCATCAGCTCGGAGCCGCCGCCGTCTGCTTGTCGTGTACCTGTTCACTGAATTAGGTACCTGTGTTCTTTGTGCTCACAACCCAAGTTTAAATAGAAATGGTAACACAAAAGCACACTTATTCCAAGGGACGTGAAATTTGTAATGAGGGTGGTATGTAGAAGAGCGTAACACTATTTAACTAATGTTTTATTGAATCTATATATTTATTTCGAAATGAAGACTACGTCTTTATTTTAAAATAACTCTACTGAAAATTGCAATACACGGACCCTTCCTAAATTAGTTTTACTATTTTATTGAATGGTTTATATATATATGAGCGGTTAACGATTCTGATGTCGAACTGAAGGGTTCGAATCCCAATTGGTTGCTTGCTTTATTCTCTGTTAGTAGTCCACGAACTCCACTTTGTGTTATTGAAGTGGAATTACCACTCATCATTAATAATATTATGACGATTTTAAGGTTATAAATGTATATCAACATACATTTCTAACATAAAAATCTGCAAATTTGCAGCTGTGCCCGGAAACTACGTTTCGCCTCGAAAGACTTCAACGCTTTCTTAGTTATATCTTAATTAATACAAACTTCCCACCCCCGTTTTACCCCCTTAGGGATGGAATTTCGTAAAATCCGTTCTTAGCGGATGTCCACAAGCCTATAAGGAACCTACCTGCCAAATTTCAAGTTAGTAGGTGTTATAGTTTCTGAGATTTCGTGATTAATCAGTGAGTGGTATTTCACTTTTATATATGTAGGTATATACCTAGAAGATTATAAGTGGTTTATGATTTGTCATTATGTCCTTCAGTGAACACACGACAACACGAGAGACTTGTTTTTTATTTCATTAGTTTCCTAGTCAATCGATATCTGCTGGATCTGACGGGTAAACAACAGACAGATTAAGTAGGCCACCTAGGATTGTAACTGAATCTTTGTTTGTAGGTTACCAGCGTACGTTATGTAACCAAAAATGTAAACCCCCGTTTGATGGCATATTGGATACAAGGAAAGAAACATCTATATATAAGAAATTACGTTAATTAAGCATGTTATTCCTTTTAAATTTATGTCTATAACACGCCTTATTAATGATTACCCCCTTAGGGATGGAATTTCGTAAAATCCGTTCTTAGCGGATGTTCACAAGCCTATAAGGAACCTACCTGCCAAATTTCAAGTTAGTAGGTGTTATAGTTTCTGAGATTTCGTGATTAATCAGTGAGTGGTATTTCGCTTTTATATATGTAGGTATATTATACCTAGAAGATTATAAGAGGTTTATGATTTGTCATTATGTCCTTCAGTGAACACACGACAAGACAAGAAACATCTATATATAAGAAATTACGTTAATTAAGCATGTTATTCCTTTTAAATTTATGTCTATAACACGCCTTTTTAATGATTACTCTATAAATATAGATAAAACGACTTTTTTTAATTTTGAATATTTAATAAGCCAATGGTACGCGTACAGTCACACGATGCAACTATATATATGTATATAATCATAGTTTTTATGTGTGGGAAATGGAAAAATAATGTTTATCAAATGTTTTCGTGCGTACCAAAAAATTAAAATCGATTTGCTTTTACATGACTAAGGCCTGTTACAATGAGCTATCGTGTATCATGCAATATAATTGTATCGTAATTTGAGTTAATGCGCCCGCGTCACGAGGCGGAGACAATTTCATAATGTCCATAATAGGCCACTTATAACGTTTTTAATGAATTATTAAGGACTGGGGTGACAAATGTGATATTTAATAATATTTTGAAACTCGGTTTATATTTTATCTCTATAACCAAAATTATTTAAATACCTATACCTACCATACGTTTTGTCGTTCTACCATGTATCCATGGTTTTTGATGTTTTATAGTGTCAATTTACTACCCTTTCACGCGCGGCTTGCCAATAGACTGATTAAATATGGATAGTTCTTCAAAAAAATTATCAATTTCAAATGAAAATTGTATATAGGCTAAGGCAGTTGTCCCACCGCCGACGATAAACGAGAAGCGAGTAGAGCTAGAATTAGAAACGAGTTGGCGAGCAGCGGAAAGCGAGTGTGTAGTTCCAATAGTTTTGTCGCCTGGGCTATAAGCCAGTGTGCGAGTGAGACGGGCGATTACTCGCGCCACTCGCGTTTTTTTTCTGTATTGTCGCTGCCACTACTCTAATGCTATCATAAAATACATCATCATCGTCGTCTAAACTAGACAACAATGATAATACAAATGATTGTTTGACATTTATAATAAATAAAATACGCGCACTTTCAGATCCACACTAGAGAAATAACCACTGTTTGCTCTTTCGACGTGAGTTGATCGCTGAGCAAGTATTGCTAAGCGAGTATTATCTTTATTAGCTCTTTACGCTCAGCGACGAACGAACTAGTGAAGCGAGTCCTCGCCGGCAGTATGAACGGCGTTAGATAGTTGGTCGTTTCCTCGCCGTCGGTGGGAGAACTGCCTAACTCTATGTTTATTTTAAAATAAAGAATATAGTTTTCAATGTGATTGATATCTAATTACCTGTAATACAATTTATAATACAGGTTTAGCTCGAACAGCTAAGAAAAGTTACTATAATTAGAGCACAGATAATACTGGTTTTAACCTCGAAAGAGATAAACTACTAAGTCAATCAATTCGTAAGGTCCATGAAAATTTCCATAGAACTCACGCGGGTAAGTAGTTATGTATGCGTGTTAGCTTACGACGTAACTTTGGGTATTTAGCAGCTTATTTGGGAAGGCCACGAATCTAAAGGACACATACAAACTTGTAATTGTAATAGAATATCAAATATACGATAAAGTATTTTTCGACACACTTGCTCGTAAAGTGGGTCTTATTACCTTGCATTTAGACCCGTTATTCAGTATATTAAACACGAGTGCTTTTCACTTTACATAATCGCACAAGTGCGGTAATCTTAACACGACAAATTCTGATTTGTTCAAGATTGCAAAGTAAATATATGTCCAGTACGCATTCTTAAATTAGTCGCTTAATTCTTTTTTTTAACATGACTTTATGCGGCTGCCAATTGGAAACAAATGAACAGCCTACTACTGGTTACTTAAATATTAAATTAACAACGACATTTAAACACAAACATTTAAAAACAATAATTAATAGCTATAACTAAAATAAATTTTTAAAAATTCACACAAACTTGTTTTTTAAAAACTAAAATATTCGGTTTATTTAGTTTTGAATTTTGGCTGTTTGACCCTTTATTGTTGGCTGTATGAAGAGTTTAGCCATGCCTGGGCAGCGCGCGAAAAAAAAGGCGCGCGTCATTTTCCCGCTATTGAAATTTTTTGCCTTTTTGTTGTAATTGATAATTGATTATCTACAAATATGTCGAGTCCAAGTGAAGAAGAATCCATATCCAACCAACTCCGCCGGAAATAATTATGGAGGCGCAAAGCGCGAGTAATAGTTTGTTGCCGCCAAAGTCAAAGGATAAATACTTGGCGGCATACGATACTTTCATGCAGTGGAAGATTGATAAAAAAGCGCAGCCATTTTCAGAAAAATATTAATACCACAAGATCTTTTATTTTCCTCACAAGTGTGTTGAAAAACATCGTATGATACACGCGCCGCGCATTGGTCATTACGTACTCTGCTTTCTTGTCGCGCTCGCCTGCGGCTCGCGCCTAAGGCTCGCGCACAATATCGCCTCGTACGCAATAACCGACATAGCGCGCTCGTATCATAATGTACTATTAAAACATAGGCTTATTGCCGTGTAATAAATACTCGCAAAGCAATTCGGAAAGAGCAAAAAGGCAGAGATGAAATTAGTGCAGAATTTATCTATACTTCAATAAATCACTTAATATATCGGGTAGCATCAGCAGACCTATTACCGATCCCATGGTTTTCAAATGATAACATTATGAAATCATAGCCACTAGGTTGTTAGAGTAGGTATATTGCAATCTTGATACAATACTCTCACCAAGAATTGCTACAGGAGATATGGATTTGTCATCGATTACATGGGATTTAATAATTATTTTGCAAATGCTGTCTAACGTTAATCGCCACACGTTACTACTTCCTTGGCTCGGAAATTAGCGAATATTATCTCATTACACAAAATTTCTATACCTACATTACTAGCCCGTTATAGACTAATTTCCTTAATCCCTTTTTTATTAAATGCTCTCGAGCACATCGTTCATAGTCGATTTTCATCTGTCGCAGAATTCATGTCTTTCTCCCTTCCAATCTGGCTTTCGACCTTGGCACAGCATTGTCATGTCCCTCGTTAAAGTCACTGATGGATGACATACGTTGAGTGGGCTATAGAAAATAAATCGTTTACTGACCTTATATTTCTTGACTTCAGTGATGGTGTGTTCAATTGAGTAGATTTTGATTATGATAATGATTTTAAAAGGGTGCAATACCCCCTTGCACCCTCTTAAAATCATTTCCCCACTTAACTATCTTGGTTCATTTTTACCTTTGTGGTCGTCCCCGGCGTGTCCGCTCCGACGAGACTATAAAGGTGCAATCAAACTAGGCTTATGTGATGCCACGTATGTGCTGTTACGTCCATCAGAAGACATCGGTCTAAATAGAAAATGTATAAAAAATCATTATTTAGAACTACACTTAGCTTAGGTGACGTCGTTGACGCGACCAATCACATAACGAGGCGTGGTATCACATAAGCCCAGTTCGTTTGCACCTTTAAAGCGTGGGTGAAACCAAATGCGTGTGCGTTGCGCTGCAGCTCGGCTCATTGCGTGCTCCTCCGGGCCGTTTTTCGTATTTTCTCTGCAGCAATGCGCTGCCCTGCAACGCTTTGCGCTGTAGCGTTCTGGACATCTTCCATTTATTCAAAAAGGAATGGAATGAAAATTGGAAACAGTGAAAATATATTCTCACTGTATGCTTGCATCGCGAAAATTCAGAAATACTAACACTATAATAATATAATGTTAGTATTTCTGAATATTTTTAAAATATAAGTACACGGTTATTTTTTTATCACCCTGGAAAATTTAAGGGAGGCTTCACGACATGGTATTAGAATGTTTTAAATGTGAATAAAAAAAATAACTCACTTACTTAATTTTATATTAATTTCCAAAAAAATCCAAAAAATGCTGCACTAGTTAAGAGCAGCATTTTTTGAGATTCTTTTTTTATTTTTTATATAATATTAGATGTGCCCTGAAGCGTCCCTAAAATTTTCCAAGGTGATAATAAAAATAACCGTGTATTTGTGTGCAATAGTGTTTTATTATGACGATTAGGTATTATTATTATTAAAAAACCGGCCAAGCGCGAGTCGGGCACGCCCATGAAGGTTCCGTAGGATTTATGACGTATTAAAAAAACTACTTACTAGATCTCGTTCAAACCAATTTTCGGTGGAAGTTCGCATGGTAATGTACATCATATATTTTTTTTAGTTTTATCATTCTCTTATTTTAGAAGTGACAGGGGGGGGACACACATTTTACCAATTTGGACGTGTCTCTTGCGCAAACTATTCAGTTTAGAAAAAATGATATTAGAAACCTCAATATGATTTTTGAAGAAGAAAAAAAATGTTTGAGTTTCAGTTCTATGTATGGGGAAAACTACCCTAAATGTACCCCTAAAATTTATTGCTTTTTTCTATTTTTGTGTGAAAATCTCTACTTACCAAGTTTCAACAGTGTAGTTCTTATAGTTTCGAAGAAAAGTGTCTGTGACATACGGACGGACAGACCGACAGACATGACGAATCTATAAGGGTTTCGTTTTTTGCCATTTGGCTACGGAACCCTAAAAACTACGGTTATAAAATGTTGTGTCATATGGTTTTGAAATGGCCCCAATTATTAATTGTTTTTAAGATGTATTTTTACTTCCTTATTTTTTGTTTACTGTTTTTGTTTGTTGTTACCTTTGTATCGCTCTTATGTCGCTCGTAATAGGTTAGTATTTTCTTAGTGCAAATGTAAAGCTTGACGTGGCGCCCACTGTACTCGTGCCGATTCATGTATTTTCTTTTCCTGGCTGCTGAAGGAGATTTCAACTAAAATAAGCAGCATTTTGGGCCAATATTTCTTTACGTTTTGTTTGTTTGCCCACGTGTATAATAAATATATCATATTATATATTCGGTGCTAATTATTAATCAGACAAAACAATCATCAAACAATCAAACAGGCGTAATTTTTAGCTGAATATGCCGAATCGAATAACATACTATATGAAATGCAAGCTTCTTTTATTACATTTAATCGACAGAAACAATGAAGCTATACTTACAGTTGCTCGCAGTAACAATGGCTGTTTGTGTCAAGTTCCCACTGCACCATACCCGTGAAATGTTCTCATATTTTTTTTCAAAGGAAATGGGAGCGCGTGCGAAACAACCAACTCAACGTTTGATCTTCGTTGATTTCTTTTTAAAGAGATATGTACATAGTGAAAAATAGAAATATAAATTTGTTTGCATTCAACACCTGTTTATAAAAATATAAACTGTATTTGATAAATCAGAATGTAGTTGCCTCCCTGAATTGCTAAACAGGCACGAAAGGCGTTCATGAGAATGAGTAGTCTTCTGACAAACCGCTCCCTGAAACTGGCTACACGGATAAGGCTAGCACGGTGCTACGTATTCTCCATTCTTCTGTACGGAGTCGAAGCCTGGACCCTTACGGAAACCATGTGCAAGCGAGTTCAGGCTTTTGAAATGTGGGTGTACAGAAGAATCCTCAAAATATCGTGGACTGACAGGGTGAAAAATGAGACGGATTTGCGGATGATTAATAAGGAAGTAGAGGTTCTGAATACCATCAAGCAGAGGAAATTAGAATACTTCGGCCACATAATGCGTAACAACAAATACACACTCCTCCAGCTAATTATTCAGGGGAAGATTCAAGGACGCGGCAGACCAGGCAAACGTAAAACCTCATGGCTCAAAAACTTAGAGGCAATGGTACGGGCTGAGCACAAGATCATTGTTCCGGGTTGTTACTAATAAAGTAAAGATTGCCTTGATGATCGCCAATCTCCGGCTGGGGTCGGCACCATAAGAAGAAGAATACGTGAATCATGGAAGTTACCAGCTCTCCTGTGAAAGAAAAGAAAGAAAGAAAGAAAACATTTATTGACCACAAGCACACATATACAAGACAAAAAACAAAAACATTTATACATAGCGGCCAATTAGAACCCGACCTCAGCATAAGCTGCAACAGACTAGTCTGATGCAGCGCTGGTGTTCTGGCCGGGCCTAAATGGGGTTAAGCGATTTAAAACGTAACATAAAAAATGACACAAAACATATATTAATAAAAAGAAATACAAAACAGAAGCATCAAAAACAAAATAAAACAAGAAAAAAAATACAAAATAGTACAGACACGCAGACCTATTTAATGAACAAACAAGCAAAATACAACACAAACACAATGCATTCACGCTTACATCAAAAACCATGTGTTTAAGTTTAAGTGGAACGCATTACGTTAACATTGTTCTGGGCTGCGTTCGTAAACCATCGCAACATCTGTGACATCTTTCGACTTCTTAGATATAATAATTATAGCCTTTATGGAGTTTAGAGCGCCTGGGCCACATTAACCAAAGGACAACTTAACGCCGAATGGGCCAATTCAGTTAATTAATTATTAGGCCCATTAATTATTAATTAATTCACAGTGAAAACTTACAGTTAGATCTAGCCAACACGCTTACAATGTTACTCACTTAATTAAGTCACTTAAAATTATTAAAACACACAAATATACAATTACAAAAAAACATATAAACTAAGTTAAGCAATAATACAATTACACATAAGAAATAAACCTCACAAATTTTCTGACTAATGACCCAAGAGTGTCAACAAATATGTCGGCATCCGTGACCTCAACAAGGAAAGTGTTGAAGGCGAAATCGGTCCAGCACTTTGTAAACAAAATATCGAATGACTGGAAAATTTTTCAAATCTTATTCAAAAACATTCCCGGACCCCTATATCGGGGCACCTTGCACTTTTGGATTATATCGTCCATAACTTTTAAAAAATGTTTGGTCGGCCAAAACGTTTTAGGCAACTTTATAGCTAGCATAATATTCATAATCAGCACATCAAATTGAACATGAATATGACAGCTACATAAAATATTTGGTAGTCCAAATATTTAAAAAAAAGTTATGGTCGATATACCGGGTGTAACAGGATACCGCAATAATATTTAAGGTTGTTGATTAACAAAAAATATGTTTTATGACTCTTCTTTGTATTTTTATTATATGCCTACTTTCGATTTAATACGCTTAACTGTTAAGCTTATTAAATCGAAAGTAGGCATATAATAAAAATACAAAGAATAGTCATAAAACATTTTTTTTGTTAATCAACAACCTTAAATATTATTGCGGTATCCTGTTATACACCCGGTATAATCCAAAAGTGCAAGGTGGCTCGATTTAGGTGTCCGGGAGTGAATTTTCTGCCTTTTTGCTTTGACGCAATTACCTAACTGGATGCCAAATTCGAACCTTATGGGTCATCTGAAGGTGGGTTAGGTTTTTGATCTCTATATTATGTCAGTCAGCAGTCATAAACATTGTGACAGTTGTCGATTTGAACCTGATGGGTTTATATCTTCTTCTTCTTATATAAAAAAAATGAAACGCTGTGTGTTTGTCTCGCAAAAACTCTGAAACGGCTCGACAGATTCTTACGAAATTTTCTGTGTGTATTTACATAGGTCCAGGGAAGGTTTAAACATAAAATTGGTGGCGCTGCAATCGGGCAGGACAACGTCTGCCGGACCCACTAGTATATCTATATAATCGTTTGAGCTGTGCTGGCTGTGGTTATGAAATTTGGGGTTCTAATCTTTATTAGGGATACACAATTTATAAACAAAATTTGGTGTACTTATGTTAATAAGATTTTTATTTTTGAACCATTTCGAGCCGTTTTAGACCCCTTCATGGTCTAAAACGGCTCGAAATGGTTCAAGTAAAATTACACACGGTGCTGCTCGCCAGTTCTCTTGGCTTGAACTTGGCTTGATACGCTACTGCGTGTCTAGACGTGGAGGATAATTTGCGGTAAACTATAATTTTGTATCGATTAAACAGTTTATTACATCATTTCAAGGTCAAGATTTCAACAAAAAAATCCTCCATTAGATTCGAAATTATTTAAGAAAGATTTTCTCAGCCATGGTACTTACATAAAATATAGGTACTTGTATGTTTAGAAATATTCCTATAACAAGTCATAAAGGTTTTTTATTGGTATTATTTATAGGTTTATTATTATGTAGAATAATTAATTAATTGACTTCATCACAAATAAAATTTAATTAATTTTTTATCAAGTTCAGTTTAATTCAGTTCAATTTCAAAGGAAAAATTGTTCGGCTAATTGGATTGTCGCCGACGTCAAATTTCTTATTAATACTTATCCATAGATTTTGTGAAAAATTGTATGTTTGAGATGTTTTCGCTGAGTATTTTCATAAAATTTGACACACTCTTAGACATACAACCTCGATCCAAACATACTATATGGGTGTTTTTTGCAGGGACCGGGCACGGTTACCGTGATAGCCGGTAACGGTAACCTTAGGGTTTTGATCGGGTATTTAGAACTCTGGGCTTTCAAACCCTTTGTCTTACGGTTAGCTTTTAAATGGCTTACCGACTTAAACATTAATCCCTTCGATTGAATTAATTCGGTTTACCGCTTGCTGATATCAAAAACCCCCAAATGGGTTACCGTTCTAAGCGCTGATTAATTGCTGCAAGTTATTTTAGACCTTACGTATATCGCGTGTAGATTGCTTTCGCACTACATAAAGGTTAGTAATAGTAAAACATTATGCCGAAGGTTCGCGACCGAACTTCGGCGTTATTGCGCCCGCAATGCTACTACAATTGCTTGGTGTGAACGGGGGAAAGGGTTAGCGCATAAGCCCCGGATACCTTTAAGATTAGGTAAGCGGTACATTTTTTTGTGGTTAGGGTAACCCCTATTTTTCGGGTTATCGTTATTTTTGGGAAACCTGTTGAACGGCTTACCCAGTGGGCTACCATGCGAACGGGTTACCCTTTCGATCGGCTTAGGCAAATGTACGGGTTTTCCGCTCTCTGGTTTTTTGTCCCGGCTAGTCTTTGAATTATAATTGTTTTGAATTATGATTAAATCAATATAATAACATACGTTTTCTTATTTAATACATACATCTATTAAATACCAAAAAACGTAGTTTACCATGCATTCCTTTCATTTATGCATTTCTTAGTATATTTCTTTGGATCTCATAAATGATAATCTAAGTACCGAAACAAGTGTTGTACTTCCAATGTTAATATCACAATAAAAATCATATAAAAGTTATAAAAATATAAAATTTTATAAAAATTTGCATATTTTCAGTTTTTAAGGGATGTACAACCTAACAGGTATTTAATTACCTTAAAAAGGGCCAAGAACCCTTGACCCTAATTTCGCCTGAAATATGACTTGCAGAACCTCGTTAAGCTCGTTTTTTGATGCTGGATATGGAAACACTGAACCAGGCAAGACACACACAGAGGCGGCAAGCGGGACAGTAACAAAGCGAATTTTTTTGTAACTATCGTGTTGTTGTGGACCGTGTCACACAAAAACCCACACACCCGCGGAAGCGACGCGGCACAAGTATCGCTTGCCGCAGTTTCGCTAGCGTAGTTCCGCCTTCTGTGTGTGGAGCGCTTTCCCAGCGTACCTACTTACCTACTCCCACTCGAGATGTTACTAATTTTCATGAAAACAGATTGTGATTTATTAATTTCGTTGTTTAATAATTATGTTTGATGCCTAATAATAATTGAGGCTAGAATTTGATCTCATTAACAGTCAGATGTTGAATCTCTAAAATATAAAGTAAGTAACTTAGTCACCGACTTTCAATCAATTCAGGAGTTATATTAATTGTTGTTCGCAAAATGGCGCTGTCTTATATTCTGTTGGGGTAGTAAAGACGTAAAGTATTATGTTGTTGGGAAAGTATTATGTCCAATTTCACCAACCTTGTCTTAGCTTAGGATAATCTTAGGTGGCATGCTGTCCCATTCTTTCCATTAAAGACAAAAAGTGACAGGATACTTTTTAGGAGTTTCCTAACTAAGACAGGGTTGGTCAAATTGTCCATTAGTGTCATAGAAGCTGTCCTGTTAATCCGTTGCTTACATACAAAATGCCGTTAGGTTGCAGGTGCTAAAGGAAACATTAATCGCTGTTCTTTTCCAAAAAATTATGTCTTATTGAAAGGAACAAAATTGAAACCTATTTCGAATTTTCGAATAACAAGTAAGCTTACATAACTATCTTACAAATTAGGACAAAAAACGCGCGATTGCAATAGTATATTTTTTCTCTAGGGGTGAAAGTAACGGTCGAGGGAAATGAGTCTTTAACCTGAGATAAACACCGTGCTTCTCATTACGAATACAAGGAAAGTAAACACGAATCAAGTTAAATTATTTAAAAATAAAACTTTTTTAAATACAAGCTTTTAGTACTCGTCAATACGAATCAAACGAGCCCAAACTCGATGGGATTGTGTCGTTTTATTATGAATTCCTATGGCCACCTTTCACCTCTAACATCTGATCAGCTCCATGTCATCATATTGTCACGCGATATACATAAGCATGCAAAATTTCAGCTTAATCGGAAACCGGGAAGTAGGTCAAATTTAACTTGCACGATTTCATTACAGACACCGCGACGGGTGAAAGTAAAAAAATAATAAAATCTTGTAATAAAATGCCATTATGTCAGTAAATAAATCAACAGCTTTGGTGAGATATTTATTTAAAGTTTATGGTAAAATTAGAGTTATTAGTTATAGTTAGTGAAAGGTTTTTTCCGGGTATGTAATATTTGATATTTTCTGGGAAACTTGAGTTTCTACAGTATCCAGGGATTCTTGGGTGAATGTTGGGGACATTGATATTTGTCTATTTTCTTTAGCTGTTTCAGCAATATTTTTCGATTGCTTCGGATAATCTTTTAAACTCGGTTGTGGAGAGTCGTGGAATGCAGACTTATAATTTCTGTTACTCTGTGTGATACCTTAGTTTTATTTTCCACTGACTACACTCATGTAGCCTTCACCTACTTTACTCGACTTCCAACCCCCATGCCTTTTAATGACAGTTAAATAGGCACCAGATCGGCTAGAAAATTTGCCGATGTTCTACGAAAACAGTGACCCGAATATAGATTTGAGTTTGGCAAATTAAGGTAGGTGGCTATCTCTTTAGGAATACTTGAAATCTTGTTTTTGCGGCAGACACTTCCCTTTATGATAATTTACGAAAAAACGGTTCGTTTTTATACCACTTGGTCGTAATTTTTCTATAGTAAATAACTAAGATTCGGTCAACTTTGGCGTTAGTGCCACGTTACTTCATCAGTATTATATCACCTTGTTTCTCAATCTCATCAACCTTCATATTTACTTGTTCGATACTTCTGCAAGCGTCACTTATGGCCAATATCAACACTACCTGAAAAGTAGATACATATCTCTTTAATTGGTGTATAAAATATAGAAAGTTACAATTTGATATAAATTTCTTATATGCGAATAATAATCAAAAGATTTGCTTACATTCATTTCTAGGTATAATTCATCATTCTCTTGGTTTAAGAAGGGTTCTACCACTTGAGATGTAAAAACTTCGGATTTTTTGATTTAAATCCATTAGATTGCCTTTTGAGAAACGATGTTAATCTTTTTTTTATTTCAACTAAGTTGGCAAACAAGCAAACTGCCCACCTGATGGTAAGTGGTAACAGTCACCTTGTCACATACATGTGGCTCCTGTTAGATTCGTAGCAAAACTGCAACCCCCATAAGAACCACAGTGTACGTTGCCAACTTGTGACAGGATGTAAAGTCACGGTACCCAGTAATTGCACTGCCATATCTTACCCTTTAAACCGGAACACAGCAATGCAAGCACTGCTGCTTTGCGGCAGAAATAGGTAAGACGGAGGTACCCAAGCACACGACTCTGGTACAGAGTCTCTCTCCCGAAATCCTTAAATGTACATTGTGTTTTGTACTTAATTTTGTCTTTAATATAGAATACACGCTTCATAATGTTGAAGGTTTGTAAGTCTTTGATAATTCGTTGAAATTCATTAGCAAAACGTTTTCTGATAACGATTACGATATACGATATTTTTTTCTCAGTGCGCCATTAATCATGAAATCGTGGTAAAACGTTTCGTAGTGGAACGTTTTACCACGATTTCATGAAACGCTTTAGCCTCTTCTCTTATGAAATCAGGCGTTAGATTCATATCTGAATCAGATGAACTCAAATACAAATCTCTGCTATACGGAAGTACCTATAAACAAAACTCCGCCTATTATATATTTTTTTCTGTGACCGGCCAGCTATTCTGCCATTGTTTGTCATTTTCATCATTGGAAAAAATGGTAAATATTCTGCCCAAATCGTATGTTATTTTAAAAAAATTGTTAAAAGTTAATTATAATAAAGTCATTCAAAAAATGTATTCTTGAAGTACTTAACATTATGTTATTTCAATTTTACACCGTGCTGTGATTGAGTGGCTGTATAGGAAGTCGGAACATGGTTCAATAGAAATATGAAAATAGAACTAGTTTTTTTTTCTAAATTTGACAGCAGCTATGTCAGCTGAAAGTGACTAGGGCTGAAAAGTATTACTTTCAACCTGCTCCTCAGGCAACTTCAGACCTACTCTCAGAGTATGAGTGATGAAAAATGTATTTAATTTTTATAAATTCAAAAGAGTTGCCGTTTGGAACCCCTTGCAATCTACATAACAAAATACCTAGCAAAGGCTATCGAACACACACTGCCACGTCAATACTAATAAATTTTAGGAGTACTTTTAGTTTAAAGAGATTCTTAGCTATAGTAAGGTGCGATATTTTATAGGATGTATGTATGTATGTATGACGAATAAAAACTAGTCCGTCGTTTTTGATTAAACAACGCGTGCCGCAGCATTGGAAAGTAAATAAATAAGTAAATTTACAAGTTCATCTCTTTCTGTGTGTATTCTTTGAAATCATGGTGTCACAGTGTTTATTATCGAACTCCTCCGAAACGGCTTGAACGATTTATATGAAATTTTTTGTGTATATTTGGTAGATTTGAGAATAGGTCATAGGCTATTTTTCATACCCCTAGATAATAAGGGTGGCCCTCTCCAGATTTTTTACGATTTGGCACAAAAAATACTTATAACCCTAAATTTTCACCCTTCTACCACCAACCCCAATTTTTTAATAGCGATATTAGTATTTTGACTAGTAGTAAATCAATGCTGGCGAAACGTAGTTCGTGGGCACAGCTAGTCTAATATAAAAAAATCTCGTGCCACGGTGTTCATTATCTAACTCCTTCGAAATGGCTTGACCGATTTTTATGATTTCTTTTGTGTATATTTGGTACATCTGAGAATAGGCCGTAGGCTATTTTTTATACCCTTAGGTTATAAGGGTGGCCCTCTCCAGATTTTAAGAATTATTATGGCGAATCGTCGTTAGCATAGATAGCGGCCACAGCTAGTATATGTACGAGAAATGTGTACAGAGGCAGACTGCGCCGGAGGCTTTTTTCGTCAGTCACCCTTGGGTCGATGAAGATTAAAAAAGTGATAAATTGTAAGAACAATCATTAGAAAAAAACATTTATAAATAGGTTATATCCCATCAAATGTGCACGTGATAATATATCCCATTTTCCCATGGGTCATTAAAATTTTACATCTACGATGACTTATAATCTCACCTTTTCAATCGTTATTTTAACCTATCGATAATTATTTTGAGTTGTCGTCAGTCTTCTAAAGCTAAACGAATTCGGAACTTTGATTGCGGACTTTGATATCACTTTATAGTAATATTCCGGAACTGCGGATACGTCGAAGGGTAAGACGAAATCAAGGCGTAAAAAAACTGGCCTTGCTATTTCTGTTGAATAAGACCGCTATACAAGAGCTTATCTTAAGGCAATAAGGCTGTCGATTTAGGATTTAGGAACTTATCCAGGCTTTACATAAATTTTTCTCTTTTTGGTAAAGTTACTGTGATATTTGATTGTAATGCTCCTAATACCTACTCATATCAATTGTTGATATAATAGTATTAATGATTTTGTAACGTAACCAAGTGCACAATAGTATTGTTTACCTAGTTCTATAGTATAGATAGTTTATAACTAGGATTATTCCCGAACAAAAAAGGAAAACAGATCATTTTGGTTAGCATCGGTTTAACTAGACACAAATATTATTTAGATAAAATGTATATAAAAACTCGTCCCAAGCACTGAATATATCGAACAACACAATTTTATATATTTTCTTTAATTTTATCCTGGACCCGATAGTGAATTAAAACGTAATGGCTTGGTTGCAATACCCTATATGAATCCGAGAGCTACATACTTTATAATTGCTTATTGAATTATCTCTCGTACGTATTATGCTTTCTCACCTTACACACATCTAATAGGATTTGATTTATTTGACAAAAATGTTACTTTACTGACCATGAATTGATAACTCGGTTTGTCCCGGTCCAGGTTTTCTATCACCAACATCAAAAGTTTTATTCTTTCTTCATAGTCAACAAAAGCGAAATAAAAATCAACAATATCCTTTTCTGGACTTCCGTCAGTGGATTCGCACCCACAGACTCATTGATTTCGCCTTTTTGGGTTTTCTGTTCTTCCTGGGATATTATAACATATTTCTTATCTATCTTTCCATTTTTTATTAAGCCCCGACGGAAAAAGAGGGCTGTTATAAGTTTAACATGTGTATCTGTGTGTCTGTATGTGTCATCATAGCTTCCAAACGAATGGACTGATTTTCATGCGGCTTTTTTTGTTTGGAAGCTGACATGATCGAGATGGTTCTTAGCTATAATTTATAAAGATCTTTACTTTAATAATGCACGTATAATCACGTATTGCTACGACAGGTTACATTGACCTGCCTTATGCATAAACCTTTGGAACTGAGCCGAACCGCGGAATCTCTATACCTGTCACTTTTTATTGCGGTGCCTTAGAATGAGACGGTGCGTGACTTGCATAAAAAGACATGCATATTATATTTAACATCTCGTTATCCTATTAAAGTAAATTACGCTAGGTAAATAATTATTTACCCAAACATAGTAAATAAACTCCTAAATTTTTACCCTTTACTATTGTAAAATGTTAACTAAGGTCTGAGCTTTTTATGTCTCTAAATTATATACCCAGTACCAAAAAAAATGTTTTTTTTGAGCGTTTATTCCATCAAATGCCCATACCTAAGGTTAAAAAATAATCCAGTAATCCTTTTATTTAAAAAGAAATAAACAAACATAAAAAGTCAGTCCTCTTAAAACTAATAATAAACATTTTAAAACTCTTAAGAAGAATCAGTCTTCTGTAATAATTTTATGGCAATCATAGTGATTTATCTAGGCAGAAATAGCGCATTAATTTTTCGTTAAGATTTGGTGATTATTTACTACATTCGGTCTGTGAATACAATTTGAAGTGCAGTCGCGACTCGTGACTAAAACTGCTAGAACTATTGTAAATTAGACTTTTTTACAAGCTTTTATTTAACTTGCAATGTATGTAAGTATGTATGTTCGGGTGAAATCTTGCAACTCAATTTTGAAGCAGATATATTTAATCGATTGAGCTGAAATTTTGTACACACTTTCAGTTTGGATGACAATGCATGATTGACTGTGTGACGTCATTTTAAATTCAAGATGGCGGCATATCCAAGATGGCGGACCAATTATTTTTAATGCACCCCTACAAATAAAAGGTCTTGCTTAGAGTAACTCGTATAATAATGTGACGTCACTATTAATCCAATATGGCGGACTTCTAAAGCTTGAAAATCAATTTTGAAGTAGATATCTTTAATCAATTGAGCTGAAATTTTGTATACACACACAGTTTGGATGAAAATGCATGGTTAACTGTGTGACGGCATTCTAAATCCAAGATGGCGGTATACCCAAGATGGCGGACCAATTATTTTTAATGCACTACTACAATAGGGTTATCAAATAAAAGGTCTTGCTAAGAGTAACTCCAAAAATAACGTGACGTCACTATTAATCCAATATGGCGGACTTCTTAAGCTTGAAAATCAATTTTGAAGTAGATATCTTTAACTGATTGAGCTGAAATTCTGTATAGACGTTCCGACAAACGACCTTGCAACAATGATGCGTTGAAGTAAGTAAAAGTTTTAGCGTAAAGTTTATTTTTTCTTTTTAGCGCATTTAAATAAAAGCTTGTTTTTAAAACAGTTTTTTTTACATTTATTTTTTGGTGTTAAGTATATATTTTTGGTAAAAGAGCTTAGGTTATCAAAGTATAAAGGAGGCCGCGGAGAGGGAGCGGGAGAATGATCCTCAAGCCGCTCCCATCCGCCGCAGACGGACAGGCAGGCGAAGGCGGGTATTCGCACAAGCGATGCCCGTCTAATGACCCTGCCGTGGAGGCCTGCGTGCACGGCTGGCCCCGTGCACGTCGCCGTAAGGCCCTCCGTCTGGGGATTGCCCTGGTGTTCTCGGGCAATCCCCCCTTGGCGATAGCCCGACCAGTGAGGTCGGGCTAGCCCGGGCGCGTCGATAGTGGTAGTCGCAGTGTGGACCCTATCACGCGCGCCCATAAGGGCAGGGAGAACACCGGGGGGTTTAGTGGGTAGGCCCGGCACTCTGCCGGGAGAGCCCCACACACGCTCGTCGTCTAGCCAACGGCGAGTACGGTGCGGACACGCATTCCCCTCGAAAAAAAAAAAAAAAAAAAAAAGGTTATCAAAGTATTTTTTTGTGGTCATTATATTTAATCCCTTTTTTAATCATTCGTGTGGCATCGAACGCACTTCGAGCGTCGATTGTGCTCCATTTTTATTGATTTTCGATTCTGTTGCGATGAAAATCAATCGAACATTACCACGAAAATCAATATTATTAAGATTTTCATCGAAAACAAAAGAAAAAAATAGCCAAAATCAAATCGCAGTCGACGTTCGCCGAGTACTAAGTATACGTCTGACGAATGATTCAAAAAATAGAGCCCCAGACCGATGGGTGACCAAAATTCGAAACATTTTCGAGTTGCTCCGCGCTTCGGAAAACACATTACTGCGACTGATCTCGCCCCGATTGGTAGGATAACCGTAATATGAGACAATGCGAGTGAAGGAACAGAGAGTCCACTTGTGTTTTCCCAGACACTTATGCATTATAATCTCCCGAGTAGATGGTTAGTCTCCGTTAAGATTGGTCGCTGTGACTGAATTTCGGTTAGGAGAACATTTTTATTATATTATTACGTAGTGTGTCTGTGTCTGATTTAAAAAGTTATCGCAGCTTATATACGTGTAACGCCTTCGTAAATAATTAGTTGTGGAATAAACTCCGAAACTACTTAACAGATTTTGATAAAGTTCGGCTTAATGTATGTAATTTGGTCCAACTTAAAAGATATGATAGTTTTTATCTCGATTATTGAACCTCGATATTTATTATTGCGAATTGAATGGTTTGTAGGTACTTAATTATTTGTTAGTTCCATAAGTTTCTTATAGATGGCGGTGTGAGCTGTTTATTGACACAACACTTTATCTAGGTTGGTTAACCACCGGTTGGGGAGGAGGAGGCGTGCGTTCCTCAACGCGCGCCAGCTCCCCTAGCAAGCTGGCGGTTGAAATGGCTCGGCCGGATGACCACCGGCCGAGAGATACTTTTCACCCCTAGCTTGGCCGTCTGGGGGGGGTCGAATTTCTCAAGATACTTGTCCACCAGGCAACCCTCCAGGGGGCACAATCGGGGAATGGCCAACGCCGATCCCGATTGTGTCTCCACGGAGGTATAAGTATCTAGAGAGTTTTTAGCCGGTAGTGGGTCTTCTACCCGAGTCCTGCATATCCAAGGGGTGGCCTAGTCAGCTCAATTCCCTTGTCGAATACCGTAAAGACTGTATTTTCTCTCTTGTAAAAAAAAAAAAAAGGTTGGTTAACCATCCAATAGATGGCGTTGTGTACTTTAACTACCACACCATCGCGTGACCGGGTCAGCTAGTTAAATAAATAGATTATTAATAGTGGTCCCCGACGTGACGACACGCTTGAATTCAAATATTACTAGATATTTTATTATACCAAAGTTATTTTCATAAGTTATTTTAATTTTTAATTTATTTTTTATGACATAAAAGTTATCTGAGTACTTCAAAACCTACATCACAAAATGTTATGAAAGAGATTGAAAAC
The DNA here is from genome assembly GCA_963935595.1 of Schoenobius gigantellus. Taxonomy (NCBI): domain Eukaryota; kingdom Metazoa; phylum Arthropoda; class Insecta; order Lepidoptera; family Crambidae; genus Schoenobius; species Schoenobius gigantellus. The sequence continues at coordinate 36,328,505 of OZ012541.1, read as the reverse complement.
TGAAAACATATTTCATTGCGTCTATAAAGTATATTACGATTTAGAATCATGCCTCACTATTGAGGTACATATCTATGCAATTTTCTCAATTATTTATTTAATAAAAAGCTGAAATATGATAATATCATTTTATTTTGTAATTAATGCACACAAAGCGTTTCAACTTAAAATCGTATTTTGGGAAACCAAACAATCTATAAAGAAAGGAGATATTTGGTTAGAAATGTAATTTTTATCAGATGTTACATATTATACAAATGGATAAACTTTCTTATAGAGTATTGAGGAAACATGTAACAAAATTAATAACAAAAGTTACGAAAATAACTTTGTTGCTTAAGAATTATAACTATTTGTCTTAGGAAGGTGAGTTGAATATCGTGTTACGGCGGTTGGGAAAAACTGGCCTTATGGGGTTATGAACGGCAGGAATTTGATATCACTCCACAGACAGAAGGCATATTTCTCCACAACGGCGCCAAAATAATAATTTCATCAAAGATTTTCTGTTATACCTAAAAAATATTAGTATGTTGAAAATTTAAAAAATTGTTTCATTTATTCTCCTTGTTTTATTGTCGATAGCTAAATATAAAACAAGAATAAAGATAGAACGAGTTCGTGCCTTGCAGCCGATATCTAATAGACGCAGTTTGAAAATGTATGGCGCCGTTTCCGAGGTCTTACGACTGACGGCTTTAACTGATATCCCTAAAATAACGGACGGAGTGTTTTTTATTTCGAAGGTTTTTAAAAATAGAAAAACAGTTTTGACTAGTCATTAATATTTAGGGTTACGTTTCCTCTAACCCTTTCACCGTGTACCTTTAAAATATCTCTTTACGATTCAAAAAGGGGCTGAAAGCTGACAAGGCCGCCCCAAGGATATGCCATTGGACTCGGGTATAAACCCCATACCTGGCTAAATCACCTCCGGCAACTTCTACCTCCGTTGAGACACAATCGGGATCGGCGTTAGCCATTCCCGGAGTGATCTTTCAAATACCTCCTTCGGTTTACTTTCGTTTTTTTTTGTGTGAGCGTAGATATGTGTATATGCGCCTGTTGAAGCTGAAACGTGCATGTCATATAATTGTTCTGTGATTTAATAATTATTTACTATAAATTTAATAATAAATTTAGGCCGTCAAATACGATACGTAAGTTTGTATATTAAAAGTTTTATAACATACTTATTACGTGTTGGATCATGTATTGACCGTATGTTCAGCCGAATATTCATGATCCCATATCCGTGGTACTCTCATCCACTCACAACAGTGTTGCAGGCTCAGAATTATTACGGAGTAAGTATTATTTATTGTGGCAAGAGGCGGCCGCGTCGCGTCACGGTCGATTTATAACAGCACTCCTTTGTGGTCATTAATGACTTTCCTTCAGAAACAACAAGAACGCACTTATCTGGATCCGAGCCTTTAGCAAAATGTTCGTTAAACGACGCTGAACCATTACGTTTCAGTCTAAGATACTTTATAAATTTACTCTCATGAATTTCTTTGTTGAAATTATGTTTTTTTAAAATTAATGATTCATAGATTAGTGATGTTACCGAATACCGACTAACCGGTTCAATTAAAATGGAATCAACAAAAGGATCAATAAACCCGAGCGATTAGAACGCGTTTTAATCAACTATCGACTCGCAACTGTTATTTGCGGTTGGCAGAAAATTCCAGGAAACCGAAGAATACGTCACTGAAGTTACGGTCACTAAATTATCAACTGCATTAATTAATTGTAAACAGATGGTTAGAAGACGCTTTGATCGTACCTTATAATAATTAATGAAATACTTATAAATACGTGTTAATCAAACAACGCAAAACCTCGGACACAACAATTTATTTTTATTATAAAAGAATATTTATATAAATTAAGAAATTAGATTTTCGCAAATTATTACCGAAAATATGTTTATATTTCGGTTTTGTTGCATTTCTTGCACAGAAACTATGGTCGCGCGCCTGTGAATACAATTTTACCGCTTGCTGTCAGCGGGCTTCCCGATAAGAAAATTTATTTTTTGCAAAAATATAAAACGACTCCTTAATCACTTTAATATAAGAATACACATAACATCCAATTTTTATTTTGAATTTGGTGCCAAAAAGGCTTTCATCGCTTGTGGCACAGCTTATAGTCCACATTGTTTAATATAAAAATGTGATGTTGTGTGTATTCTTATTATATTTTTTACTTTTACGTGTTTTGGAAGTGAGTTTTGTATTTTTGGTAAAAAAGATATTTTTATCTTTTTGGTGAATTTAATACCAGTTCCTCGAAGTAACTTAAAAGAATACACCGGGTCAATACGTGCCTATTGCATTTAATATAATATTTTTTTGGTGGAATCGATTCTCGACTGGACTCGAATTATATTCAGGATACGTGATGAATGAATATGATACTGTAGTAATATAGATACATAATTAGTAAGTATATAAATTATCTTATATTCTTACCTATTTCTTATATTCGGTAAGTCGGTTGCTATTATCTTACCTATTTCAGTCGCCAAGCAGCAGTGGTTGCATTGCTGTGTTCCGGTTTGAATAGTAAGATAATATGGCAGTGAACTTACTGGGTACCGTGACTTCACATCTTATGTCACATCACAAGTTGGCAATGTACTTACACTGCGGTCCTTGTGGGGGTTGCAGATTTGCTACAAATCTTACAAAAACTACACTTACCACTTACCATCAGATGGGCAGTATGCTAGTTTGCCATTTTAGTTGTATAAAAAAAGATTTCCTTTTTTTTATCTTTACATATAGGTAGGCATATATTGTAGGCATATGTTAATATCAGTTCAGTATTTTGTCAAAATTTTGTCACCTATATATGATAAAATACATCATATAGAATGACTAGACTACAGTTTTAAAGCAAGTTCGGGTAATTAATAAAAACAGAAAGATTTCGCTGCATTCAAGAGTCCATTATGTAAATGAGGGGTTTGTTTGAATGAAAATAAAATGATATATTAAGACCGAGTGTAACAAGGTTGACAGGAAAAAGGGCGGAGTAGGGACGCAGAAAACAAAGCCATATACGTGATAATGTTCTTAATTCTAATTAGAGGTCCATGTAATTATTAGAAGTTGTTTATGAATAAAAGATTTTGACAATTAGTTTCCGAAGAGAACTATAGTGTTGGTTTTTAAGACCCATCTTCACTCCATTTATCTCGACTCCGATTTGGAAGAGTCCGTGCCTTACGCTGGATGTAACATGAGTTGTATACAAATAATTCCACTAAAACTTCAAATTAAATCGGAGGCTGTTGTTTCCGAATGTCGTCTAATTTCCACATGGAAGTGCAAGATAAGCACGTACCATGGCGACACGTGAAAGGTGTTTACCGAATCTTCGAGAATTGTTTCAAACTCACGTCTGTGTACGCGCTACATCATGAATGCAAATTCCTAGCTGTTCCACAATAATTCGCTTACCCTCATGCGATCCTGCTAAGTAGGTATCCCGTTTCCTGGTAATAAAACAAATGGTATAGGTACAAATTATATGAATAGGTATTCATTACATTGCCAAAAATGTAATAATAAATATACTATGTGTTATTTGTATGTGTAAAGCTGATAAAAGTCACGATTAAGACCAAAAAAAGTGGAAGCAAACTTCACTGGATTCTTCGATCTTAGAGAAACTAGCTATCTATCATCTCTTATTCCTGCAGCACAACAATGCGGATTTAAAAGCCCTACCACTAATCAAACTTGGCAGTAAAAATACTGCCCATAAAGTATCGAATCCCAGGCATCTAGATCTGAACCAATTAGTTTCACCTCAAGTTTACAACTTCGGAATCTTGGTGTACCTTCTTGGATTGTTGCAGACACACAGTACATCGCATAGTACCACAATAAAACTTGTAAATTGGGTATTCTGGGTTTGATGGAGCAGTTATACAAAGAGATGATCTTGGAAGATTTTCTGCATTTTGAACGTAATAATATATGTTAAAACAATTTTATTAATATACGAGCAAACAGTGGACATATAATTAGAAACACTTCATATTAATTATGGCAGTACACAATCAACTGGCAATATACATGAAAAATATATAGATTCAATAACTATAGCAATCATGCTGCAGGAATACAGCTACATTGACAAACAAAGATTATGGAACTATTGTATGAAATGAATCATAACTAAATTTAGAATCCTATGAACTTTTACACATAAATCACATAAATAGTATAATACTGATTTGATTACATACTATATTTTTAAAACTTTCTGTGTGTTTTTATTGCAAGCTTTTATTTATTTTCACCTGTACCGGTGTCTGTAATGAAATCTTGCAAGTTAAATTTGACCCACTTCTCGATTTCCGATTGAGCTGAAATTTTGCATGCATGTGTATATCGCGTGACAATGCAATATTATGATGACATGGAGCTGATCTAATGCTGGAGCTGGAAGGTGGCCATAGGAACCCCGCAATAAAACGACACAACTCCATCGAGTTTGGGCTCATTTGATACGTATTGACGAGTACTAAAAGCTTGTATTTAAAAAAGTTTTTATTAATAAATTATTTGTTGTTCTTAATTGGATGTCCATTATTGTTAATACTTTAAAAGTCATTTAGTTGTTTAAATAAAATTTAATATTGAAAAGGTAGTGTACATTTTTTACGTTGTTTGACTTCCAAATAAAAACATGTTATGGAAAATTATCTTGTATAATGTTATGATTCGTTATAGAATGGAATTATTTCTAATTATATGTCCACTACTGTACATTTTTTATAATATCTCCAGCAGATGAACGTACTAACATAAATAGTTACTTAAAGATGTCTTTGTGCTATTTCACACACGTGGAAACAACAGCAATCAAAAAAAAAGGTGTTAAGTTCATTCCCGGATTCTCCCTAAACTAAAATATTTTTTTATAAATTGTTTTTTGGTTCGTCCAATATCCTGAATTAATAGAACATGGTCTATCTGACTGATTCATCATCGCCGAGCTGATTTATAACGCTAACGTCCACTAAGAAAAGGTTTTTTTTAAACCTATAAGGGGTGAAATGGGAATTGAAAATTTGTATGGAATTGAGTTATTTTTATTTTCTCTATTTGATAATTCCACCCTTAGAGGGGCGAAATAAGGGTTACAATAAAACTACTGTAGTTGGCGCGTTTTAAGTGGACTTTTTAAAACTTCTGCCTCGTGGTTTGAAAGCAAATTATTATGGAAAAAAATTATAATAATGCGGGTGAATGCGGGCGTTAAGCTAGCGATTATATATATATATATATATATATGCAATGTAAAAACGGCTGGACAAAATGCTATAGTATTAGTATAAGCTACTCAGTACACCACCTTGTAAACGGCTCGTTTTGTGAGAACACACATAAATTACGTCGAGCTTTTTGTATCGCCGGGGGTTATTTTTGTTGATTTACTACGCTCACGGCGAAAGTAGAAGGAAAATACATATAATACATTATACACAGATACGTTTTATATATGTATATATATATATAATCATATCTCTAACAAATAAAATCGCTAAAATTTCTTAATTTGCATATTTATCACAAACTCACTTGCAAGGGTGTGCGTTATTTTAACTTAATATGTATTAATTTTAACGTTTCTATAAACAGAAAACGTTTGAAATATCACAGACATGGGGTACCTTTTTTCCATTGTGAACATTCCGTAACAATAAATAAATTAGATTTATCACATAATCCGTCTTCATGTAATGATGAACATTGTTATTAATTCTTTTTCAATTGTAAGGGATAACAAACAGTTTACACAATTAATAAATTTACTATTACAACTATTTACTTATACAACTATAATGACATACAAATGTTAGAGATCGCCGCCGATAAGAACGCCTCTTTGTTTTTTTTTTGTGTTTATTTTTAATGTTATTAAGAATGTTGCTGTACAAATTAGAGTTTTTCGTTCATTCATTCAAAGCCTGTATACAAAATATCAAACAAATATACGCAGTCGCTTAGTTACAGGATAATACTTTTTATTTTTATATTTTCTATTGGACGTACCTATTACCTACAAAATTCATGAGTGTGTATCAATGTAAATAGACTACCTATTTAGTGTGAATTGTGCGTTTTTTTTGGCTTCTAATGTTAACGTCATATCGCTGGCACATACTGCATCTTTGCTATGGTGTTTTTTGTCAGCATTTTTGTTAATTTTGTTGAAAAACTTTTTTTAAGCAATTTGAGTTATTTGTAATAATTTCATATTACTACTATTAACCTTTTTACGACAATAAACGTAATAATTACTACTATTACGTTTATTGCCGTATTAATGCTCTGACCACCTTGTATGAATAAATGAATTAAGAATATATTTAATTGAACAAAGAACAACTTAAAAAATAACAACAACAGTTACAGGTAAGCTTATTTTTAACAGTTACAGGAAAAACCGGAACCCTTATAGGACCACTTTGTTGTCTGTCTGTCTATCCGTCTGTCTGTCAAGACCTTTTCTCGGGAACGCGTAGAGATATAAAATTACACTTTATATCAAATATATGCGATCTACGGTCTCTTTCAGCTGTGAAAAAATTATACTTGTAAGTCGACACGATCAATATACGTGCCTAAGTAAGTCATATATTTTCGCAAGTTTTGCAATCTCACAAGGGAATCAAAACCTTCACGAAAAAATACTTCCCGTTGACCTAGAATGATGAAATTTGGCAAGAGGCAAGGTCTTATAGTACATATTAAGGAAAAATCTGAAAACTGTACGTATGTATAGTTGAGAACTTATATAAGTTTGTACGGAGCCCTCGGCGCGCGAGTCCATCTCCCGCTTGGCCGGTTTTTCAAGAAAAGAATTCACGTATATCTATTATAATAAAATAACTAATAAGACTCGTCTTGTGTGTGAGCAGTATTATACCCCAACGGTATCATACCGCGACTGTGAGTACCTATTCCATTGATCATGCAGACCTACATCTGAGGAGCCTCCTGTTGAAATTTAACAAAACTCGTTACACCGTTCCAGACCGGTGACGAATCAAAATTCATTAAGAGAATGACTGAAAAGTTGATAGCGGGGCGAAGTTGCGAAATTTGCGAATTTTCCCGTCAGTCGGGTTATGTAAAATTTTAATTATCCTCTCATTTTACTTTGTAATACCAATATAGACTTTATTCTTTATTAATAGATACGTATCAACATCAAATTTAGAATCCATCCCAGTCATTAATACTTGAAGCTTACCCACTGAAAAACTCAATAACATATCTGATTATAAAATAAACCTATATATCAGTATTATTATTGTACCTGTCAAACTAAGTTACCCTTTTTTTTGGGAGGGGGGAAAATGCGTTTACGCATTCCTCGTGGTCGAGCCAAACCACGAGGATATGTGGGACTCCCCAGACCGTACCCGGCCCGGGCCTACCCACTAAAAACCCCCCAGCAGCTCCTCCGTCCGTCACAAGACAGGGGGAAGGGGACAACAGCCAGGCCTTATTCCCGCTGACCCCTGCCTGTGACATGTCCGTTGCCGGACTCTCCACCTGGCTCAGCTACTTTGTGGAGCGGCACAGAATTGCGCCGCTCTACACCCTGGTTGGTTTTTTATTGTGGTTGTCTTCTACGCGGTCCGACGCTCAGTGCGCCGAACCCCCGGCCCTCTCAGTGCGGGTAACGGGTTGCCCGACGGCAGACCCCACTGGATCCACCGCCGCGCGGTGAGCCGAAGCTCAGGGAAAATCCCCAGAAGGTGCAAAGCACCATGGCGATAAGAATCGCCTCACCTCTGCCACCAACAAAGGTAGATTTCGTCCTAAACGGTCAACAGGTGACCTTCTAGCGTTCCTTTTGCACAAATGGGGTGAATCTATCGATAAGCGCGGCGAATCGGTGGCTATTAGTCTCGACATCGCCAAAGCTTTTGATAGAGTCTGGCACAAGGCTCTTCTTTCCAAGCTTCCGGCATACGGATTACCCGCGCAGTTCTGTACGTGGATTGCCAGCTTCCTCCACGAGCGTAGAATTTGCATTATCGTTGACGGCTGCGCTTCGCGGTTCGTGGCAGTGAACGCTGGAGTTCCGCAAGGCTCCGTTCTATCCCCAACATTGTTTCTTCTGCATATCAATGGCATGCTTTCCTTGGGAGCTATACATTGCTATGCAGACGACAGTACAGTGCATGGGGGATATCACGGAAGCTCAGGGGCTGCTCGTGGTGATATTGGTAGGGAGAGGCAGAATCTTATCATTGAGCTCAACAGGACGCTGGACCTCGTCTCCGAATGGGGCTCCAACAATCTTGTTGAGTTCAATGCTAAGAAAACACAGGTGTGCGCGTTTTCGGCGAAACGGTCACCTTTCCTCCCCCTTCTTTCTCTTCAGGGCACAACCCTTCACACACAGAGCAACATCACCTTGCTCGGAATGAACATTCGCTGCAATCTGAACCCCAGAGACTACATCGAATCCGTCATAACTACTGCCTCACGGAAACTCGGTGTCCTGAACAAGGTGCGTAGGTATTTTGCGCCGGACCAACTATGCTTGTTGTATAAAACTCAGGTTAGGTCTTGCGTGGAATATTGCTCGCTCCTTTGGGACGGCTCCGCTCAGTACCTGCTCGATGCTCTGGACAGATTGCAGCGTCGCGCTATTCGCATAATTGGCGATGTAGAGGTAACTACCACCCTCGAGCCTCTACAACTTCGTCGTGACATCGCCTCTCTTAGCGCCTTTTACCGAATGTTCCATGGGGAATGCTCTGAGGAGCTCTTTAACCTTATCCCTCCCTCTCCATTTCTTAACAGAAACACGCGTAAGGGCCTTCGGAGTCATCCGTACATTGTGTCCTCCTTCTCACACCGTACCAAGAAATTCCAAGATTCCTTCTTCTGTCGTTCATCCCACACTTGGAATTCTCTACCTGCGCACGTGTTTCCTCCATCCTACAACATGGGTTCCTTCAAAAGAGGCGTGAAAAAGCATCTTTTGGGCCGGCAAGGGGCGGGCAGGTAGGATAGTCGATGTCGTCCCTACTCTATCTGTCAACTCATTTGGGCCTCTTTCACCGCTTAACATCAGGCGGGAGGAGGTCATTTGCCGGGGCCTACATAAAAAAAAAAGACGCCGAAATCGGTTTCCAGCGAAAGCCACACCTCTTCTTAAGACAAGAAGAGGGGACTTCGCCCTTCGCCGCATAAAGCGGGTGGCCACACGAAGTGGCTCGCCAGGTTGAACCCGGCTATCCCACGCCTCCCCTCCGTAGGGGTCCTCTCGTCAGACTATTAGCCCGCGGCAGAGAATCTGCCGGGTTGCCCAGGGTGCACCACAAGGAGGTTGTCTGACATCGCACCCCAAACTAAGTTACCCTTTTTTAAGGCGGAGTAATCTTTAACAATGCTAAAGAGGTTAGAACCAAGTCAGTCGACCAGTGGTTAAGTAAAATTAATAAACTTATTAAAATTTTGTTCGTTTTTACGGCGATAAATGCCTGTAAAAATATTGTTTTAAAAAAATATTTTGACTTTGGCCACTGAACTCTGCAAATAGTTTTATTTTTAGTCTCAGGAAGTTTGATCATGTGTCTCATTATCGACTACAACTAAAATGGCTGCCAAACCGACTCAGCAGAGATAGGCACATCCTTGTTCTCACCTATAAAATCATACATAATCCGAAGTTTCTCGAATATTTGCGTTCACGATTTTATCACTTACCTCCATCTTCCCGCCCTATACGTTCCAGTGTCACAAACACCCCCAACGCGCTAGGCACCAAGTGGGGGCACCAATAGTTCAAGGGACTTAATAAGTCTTTAACCAGAGGTAAACACTGTGCTTTTCATTACGAATACAAGGAAAGTAAAAATAAAACCATGACTTAGCTAAAGAAAAAATGAGTGAATTTTATTTTAATAAAACAATAACTTCTGCCTTTGCCTCTTTTTTATGAAATCAGGCGTTAAATCCATATCTAAATCAGATGAACTCACTGTGTTAGTACAAATTTCTGCTATACGGAAGTACCTATAAACAAAAGTCATCTAGAAAAAAGTAATGAATATCGGATCGCCGCTTTCCCGCCTATTCTTTTTTCTGTGGCCGGCCAGCTATTCAGCCATTATTTTTCATTTTTATCATTGAAAATAGAGTTGTACTGTATGCTGACAAATTTTAACCTTTCGTATCTAACATAGATAGACCTATGCGTAGATTTCTCTGATGTTATGTTTAGAGACGTAGACATGACATCGTTTATTATATTCGCCACATAAATGCATCATCAGTTGGAGCTAATACTCATCGAGCTCTACAAAAGTGATCTGCGTCATTTAGTTTATATTTACTCCTAATAAAATATTTAAAACTGTTAACATTTTCCTTATGGAAGTTCGGCGTAAGCAGATTATGTTCTCCACTTAAGTGCAGATTCCTTGTCAATAATAATGTCGGGAATTGATTTTCTATAAACATCGTCGACCTACTCCATCATGGAGTAGGGTCATGGAGTACCTATAGCAAAATGCTACTTAAATACTTATAGTCAAACTCCATATCGATTTTAGTTCCTGTCAAAAGTCTGACCGTCTCAATTTTTATTTATTATTGGTACATAACAAACACATTGATACTTTCATTTTAGTTCCCGGCGTGATCATAGCACAGTTACGTGTCTTGTTTAAATATCTGATGATATCCATTGGGCTTTGGATAATAATTACAAATACATTAAATAACAACGTATACAAAATCCAGGCACGGGCGAAATCCATCGAAGGGAGTTCTCTGTGGCGTCCTTCACAAACAAAACACGTTTCCTTAGACCTTGTCATAACATCCAAGCGAAAGAAAAATATACCAATCCGATTCAAAAGAAGATTAATTCAGAAACTTTATTTCCACGGTATTCAAATCATTTGCTACGTCTATGACAGGCGAACCTGTTTTCCTGTCTCAATTGTGTGTAAAATCGGAATAAATTTGCAGACCGTGTAAAATTTCGTTCATTGAATATTATGAACTTGAATACGAAGTGCTTGATTTTCTGCGGACATAGGTATCGTACCTACTTTAAGGTTTTAGTGAGTATCCGTTAAACATGTCGCAGAGCAACTTAACGAAATGGCGAACAATTCATGCACATAATAAGTGCGCTGTGCGGGCACTGAGCTCATACCTAGTCAGCTGAAGCTGTGCGGTTGCTGCTCGGTGGGATTTCAAAATAACGGGAATCGGAATGGTTAGAATTCACGACAAAACCACTGCGCGCACCCTAAACAAAATAAATAGACCTATTGTAGCATAGGAAATTATGTAGATATACCTCATTGCGATCATCGAGACGACTTGCTATGAAGCCACTGAAACCGTTCCTCGCTGCATAAAACCTTTTTTGGATTCTTGTTGTGACATAAAAGACGGAAGGTGTGAGAGAATACAATTATTAGTTTTTCCGTGTAACATTTCTCCTTGTTTAAATTTATTTGACCTACCTATTGTGAGAAAGGTGATTATTTCAAGGGCGAAGTTTATGAAGATCTGCCCGCATTGTTGGTTTGGTTTCGGCTTTTTGTGCTGCATATGAGAAACTTTTGGGTTTCATAAACCTTCTACTTAAGGGGGCACAATCAGTCCACTAGCGCCGCCATTCGTTTTTTATTAATTATGATGAATTTAAGACATTTCTACAAGTATAGATACTACAGATTTATATTTACGTATTTTGTACACATTAACCGTATAAAATAGTCGAAATCATAATTATTGCTTAAAGTGGCCACTTTTAGCAATAATTCTCATTATGATTATTCCTATACTTTTAATCTATGCCTGAATAGGTCCCGAAAATCTAAAATATCTGTATTGAGTTCGTGACTGTGCTATTTTTTGTAGAAATCTTTAATTTTCTCATTCTTTAATTCTTTTCTTTCTTCATCTTCATTCATCATAATTAATAAAAAACGAATGGCGGCGCTAGTGGACTGACTGCGCCCCCTTAAGTATCCTTTTTTTAATAATTTTTTTTGTTCGCGTTATACAGCAGTGTGGGAGTAACTTGTTGTGACCGCGTGCGTGACCTCAAGCAGTCAACTTGTAAGCAATAACTCCAGTTAAGCAATTAGTACCCTCCGTTTTTATAGCTGCGTAGTCATTTATTAAGTGAACTTAAATAGGCAAAGTGAACCGGCGATAGTTGACAACTGGCCCACTAAATACGAGGTACAAAAGTCGGCCACTTCAGTCATTGTTTCTTAAAGATTGGGCCGCAAACTTTGGCGCCAAGCGGAGTTCAGAATAGACATTCAGAATAGAGAAGGCAAACTCTTAAATAAAGATTAAGACTGTGTTAATAGAGATTGTAAATGCGTTTTGTATTCATTGGGAAGCAAACCCGAGATCTCGCGATTTGTAGTCGCACTTGTGACCTACTGAGCTAAAGAGGCGATTCCGACAACTAGAACAAATATTTACTTTACTAATAACAAACTATTTACTAGTAATGAAACCAAAATTGTAAATGGCGATTTAAAGGAGGAGATGAAAAAATTTTAACCTTTCCAGTTTCTTGCCTGTTCTTTTCGAGAAGGCTCTCCCAATTTCCGAACAGGTGTAGAGTCGACCTTTTTTTATAGTATATTCGGGATTTATGCACAAACAAGGTTAATATGTTTCCTTTAAATTAGAATATTTAGCTTTGTTTTGACGTCAAAAGTACCTGTAAAGGCCTATGTTGAATAAAGATTTTTGAATTTGGATTTAGTACTGTCGAGAACACGTCCAACTTTACATACACGTAAACTATAATCACCGATAATACAATGACTAGGGAGTACTCAAGGGTAAGAAGTGTGACTTTAGTTGTCGTATGTACGTATTATACTTGTATATGGTTGGTAAATCTGTTTGCCCGTTTGGTAGAAGTAAAATCCTACTTACCCGACCATCACTGATGATCATTCAATGAAATGAACGATAAATTATTGCCGAATAAATCGCTGGCGCTTTGTGTGAGCATTGCGGCTAAGCTACAAAATATTTTTTAACATTGTTATGCGATGTGGTCGTACTTTAAACATTAAGATTAATAAATAGGATGTTTATTTATTTATATATTCTTTATGTACATAATTTTGGTACAAAGGTGGACTTAATGTCTGAGGCATATATTGTTTTTGTTAATAAATTCCCCTATGAATATGTAGTTCACTCACAAGTTCACTAAAAAGTTTGAAATAACAATATTTTCCAAACAGGCTTTAATAGAAATAAATGAAAAATAAGATGAAACACAAACAATCATTAGATTTTTATACTGAAGACAGTGGCAAATATTTCGATTTTTAAAAAAATATCTAAGCCGACTTCAATATAAACTAATGATTGTTTGTTTTATTGATATTTTTCGACGATCTTTTTTTAATGTTTCTAAAACCTTTCTACTTATTATAAATAAGAGATGGATATGGATGTAGATATGGATTTATTACTCTTTGAACTTCAAATTAAAAGCGATCATGATAAATGTGGAATTGGCCGACTATTAAATGACTATATTAACCATCCGAACTTAAGAAATGCTTAGCGAAATTAAACAAACAAATTGATATTTTGAAGTTTTCATCCACGACGCTATCAAACGGCGTTATAATCAATATGATTTTTGGTTATTTTCGACCCATTTTATCTCTTTCCCATTAAATTTATTTTACAGGAAGAGTTATGTTACCTCGTTACGTTCTTCTGAATCCCGCTAACATCCGACATTTCGTAATGATTTGCTTACTCCATTTTATTTATTTCAAATCTGGGAAGGAATGGCGTGCGCAGGGTTCAAGCTCGTGACTAAACACGAGCCGAATAAAATAGAATAATTATTTCTCGGAATTACGTGCGGTATTTACTCACCAGAATCCAGCTCCGCTTAAGATTGATCGCTGGCTGTTCACAGCCTTATGAATATAAACAAACAAATGCGATACTCCGGTAATAACGAAAAAGATACGTGTTCGGAATACGCACGTATCTAAAGAGTAGTTTAATCAGCTAAAACGTAACGCAACATTTCATCAGCACTTAAGCTGTATCTTCATTGGATTGCGATAAACCTCTTAATTGAATTAGACCTATTAATGTTTGGTCGAGTTAGGAGGAACAACTTTGATTAACTCTGCATTCATAAGCTTATGTGAAGAAATTGACCAGCGTTCGTAAGGGGAACTTTAAAAAAATAGGATGAATAGAAGAAACAGACTTTCGTACTGATTAAGAAAATATGTAATAATACAATTCTAATGTTATTGAACTGTTTTATCGTCATTGTTTCTTATCTACAGCAATGATCTCTGTATTATAAAGATTACTAATACCAGATGATACTGCTGTAGCATTTTATGCCAAAGAATGGATCTCCATTAGGAATTTGGCAGAAAAAGGATTATATAGAATATCACAATAGCTGAATATTCAATTCCTCCATTTAATACAACAAAAACTATTATTTTATATTTGTTTTAGTACCTCTTAAAAACGAATCTCAGCCTAAGAATGATTTCAAACTCAACATTCACTGCTGCAACTTTAAGTCTATAATGTCTGTTACTGTCATATCGATACTAATATTATAAAGCTGAAGAGTTTGTTTGGTTGACGCGTTAATCTCAGGAACTACTGATTCAAATTGAAAAATTATTTTTGTATTGGATAGTCCATTTATCGAGGAAGGCTTTAGGCTATATAACATCACGGGCTGAGCATCAATGAAAAATGTTGCAAAAACGGGGAAAAAATAGGTATATGGCGAAACGTAGTTCGCGGTCAGCTAGTCCTTCATAAAACTAAAAAAAAAGTGTTTTGGGGTTACGATCGATCAGAGGTTGTCCTGGCATGGTATCAACATCCAGTTAAGAAATCTTTACAGATTTCTTGAACACTGCGGTTAAGAATACAGCAAAATTATATGTGATCTTGCATTTTCTTTAAAATTGGTAAAAACACTGAAAAAAAATTGATATTATGTATCAAGAATGTGTTACCTTCATTCATGCAACTTATTTATATACGAGCGCACAAAGGTGCATGATTACAGTAATAAAGTACCTATAGTTGGTTGACCGTAGTAAGATTACTTTTTAATGTCACTATGATGTTAGTGGATTTTATTAAGAACTTGATCACTTTTTTGGCAAGTCGCAAAGCTTGATGTGATTAATCATTTTATCTTATTAGAATTAACAATTATAAATGTTTACAAAGGTGACGTCACCAAAATTAAATAAGAAAGTTTATTGTTTTGAATATGTTTTTCTTATTAAGCGTTCAATTATTTCAAATTGATTGTCATAATCATTTGTGGTTTGTAGTTTTAAAAATGTTGATGATTAATTTTATTAATATATAATAATAATAACCACCGGTAGTTTGGGCATTATCTCGCTGCCGATGGACCCGCTAGATGTAGGTTTTTTTTATAATATTTATATTTTTTATATTTATATTGTAAAAAAATGTATATTTAAGAAAGAAGGTAAATAAAGATCATAATAATAATAATAATAAACCCTTTATTGTACAAATATTCATGACAATGGGATACAAATGTAAAAAAAAAAAATTACAAATAGGCGGCCTTATTGCTAAAAAGCAATCTCTTCCAGGCAACCTTAAGATAGGGAAATAGGAAAATGGACAATCAAGGGGAAGGGGGAAGAAATAGGAATAAAAATTGCTTGTGTGATAGGGAAGGGATATAAACCACAGTATAGTGGTTAAGGATTTGTGGATAGGAAGTGACTACGAACTAGGGATTTGAAAGAATCTAGCGTACGCGCTCTCTTAATACTCTCAGGAAGAGAGTTCCATAGCCGGACGGCTTGAGAAGGAAACCAGTACGTCAGAAAATGAGTCGAGCGAGGCGGAATATCAAGGGATAAAATGTAATTGAATCGCAAATTACGACTCGACGAAGCGGACCGAAAAGAGAAATGAGACTTAAGATAAGGTGGAGATATTGGATGGAACAGAATATTGTAAAGCAGGGATAAGACATGTAAGTCTCTACGTTGTCGAATTCGGAGCCATTTGAGTTGAGAGCGATAGTAAGAAACATGGTCAAATTTTCGTAAATTAAAAACAAATCTAATGGCCACATTTTGTAGACGCTCCAGCTTGTCGAGAAGCTCCTCAGACAGATCCACCCAGGCACAATCAGCATAATCGAGCAGTGAAAGTAGGAGTAATTGTGCTAATTCTATTTTATAATCGGAAGAAAGTTACGAAACCTGTTGAGTGAACCATAAGCAGCGAAGAGCTTCTTGCGAACAGCTTCAACTTGCGGTGGCCAAGATAAGCACTGGTCAAATACTAAACCTAAATTTTTTACGCATTTGCTTAAAGGAACAATAGTACCGCCAAATACTACCGCTGGCAACAAACTATAATCAGTCCTTGAAACAAAATACGGACTGCCAATAATAATTGTTTGAGATTTTGTAGGATTAATGATAAGTCCATATGATT
Source organism: Schoenobius gigantellus (assembly GCA_963935595.1). NCBI lineage: Eukaryota > Metazoa > Arthropoda > Insecta > Lepidoptera > Crambidae > Schoenobius > Schoenobius gigantellus. The sequence goes on along the minus strand of OZ012541.1, from coordinate 36,311,943 downwards.
TGCTCCAGTTGTCGATCAACTTAAGATCGCTGTTAGTTTCGGCGATAGCATGTGAGAGATTTGATAATGTTGCTTGCGTGTAGATCTGCAAATCATCAGCATACAAGTGATAGAGACACGAAAGTGAATGTGTAATGGAATTAATAAATATAGAGAAAAGAAGTGGAGACAATACGCCACCCTAAGGGACACCCGCATTGATACTGCACCAGTCAGAGAAGGAATCCTCAATGCGTATACGTTGCCGGCGCCCTAGCAGGTAACTACGAAACCAGTCAACTACGGTAGGAGATCTGCCAAGAGAACGTAGGACACCAATAAGTATATCAAAATCCACGGAATTAAAGGCATTACTAAAGTCTAAGAGCGTCAAAACTGTGAGTTGATGATTTTCCATACCCTGGCGAATATCATGCGTGATTTTGGTTAAGGCAGTAGTCGTACTATGACCCATTCGGAAACCGGATTGCATTGGATTTAGTAAGTTATTAACATTGAGGAACTTAAGGAGCTGACGGTGAACTAATTTTTCAAGGACTTTGGAATATTTTACTCAAAGAAGCAAAATTTTAACTTGATAAGCTACCATTTTTTTTCAGTGTAAATTGAAAATATGATGAATAAATCAATAAAGAAAAAACTTCGTCTCGGGTGGGATTTGACCCCGCGACTCCAACATACGGTCTTGACCAACAGGCCACCGAGCTCGTACCAGCCCCCACGAAACTCTTAGCTGTTTGATCCCCTTTATTCTTTGTGAAGCCAAATGAGTAGTTAGCAGTGAATAAAGACTACTTTGGCTAAACAAAGAACTGACATTTTTGTAAGACACTTTATATCCATTACTGGTTTAGTGATCTTATGTGTTACGGCGGCGTTCATGATAGCAGTAATGGATATTAAGTTTCTTTCAAAAATTACAGTTCTAGTTAGCAACCGAAGTTAGAAAATAGGCCTGCAGTACAGCCATTTCGTTGGGATATTCGTACTGTTATGACAAAAATTAGAAAATTTGGTTTTAAAGAAAATCAATATTATTATTGAGGAGCTAGGATTAATGATGAGTGAGTGATAAAAATTCAGACGCAAATATTATGACAAGTGATGTTTATAAAAAGCGTTAGGTACCTATATGTATTGTGATTTTGGAACAAATATCATTTAGTCAAAAACTCTTTTCTCAGTATAAAGAAAATTCTGTAAAACAAATATTTGCCTGAAATAACTTTTCTAAAAATATATTTTATTAAAAGAAAGTTTATTATTACATTTTGTTAAAAAAATTGGTTAAGTATCTAAGTGGACAAACGTTTTTCCAATAATTATTTTAGCTAATGTTCATTTTAGTAACAACATTTGTCTGATTAGCATTTTGCTGTATAAATAGTTTATTTTGTGAAACGTTGATTTTACAATATATTTGTAAAATAATTTTGACCAGTGGTTATTTGTTAAAAGTATTTTGTCAAACGGCAACCCATTTTAAACATTTCCGGATTTTCTCAGAAATTCTGTTGATTTCCTAGGAAATCTATTCGTAAGATTTCCTAATTTCAAGTACTTATTTCTTGTTTATACGTGATTGAACACATAACTAATCGAACCAATAACCATATAGGTCATTATCATCAGGCCTACCCTGAGTTAGGGTTTCTAAGCCTTAGTCAACTACGCTGGCCCAGTGAGGATTGGTATAACCATTTGGTAAACACGGTGTAGCCTGACTGACGTCGACATCAAAACGGCAAACTTTTTAATAGGGCAAAACACTATCCAGAGAGTTACATTCACATTGCTTTGAATAAATCCCATGGAAAGTTTAAACTGTTCTCAATTTTAAAACGTATCCCGGAATTTTGATATTCCATTTTATTAATTCCAATTAACAACTTTGAGATCCAAAAGCGGTGGATTCGTCTATCTTACTTGGAACGTTGACACCGCTCAGTTATACCGGTGCCGGGCTATCAACTATCTCTTCGCTCTGTCTATGTTGCTCTTATAATAAACTAGCTGCGTCCGCGACTTCGTTAGCGTGGATGTCCGAAAATAACAATATCGTGATTTTACATAGCCCAAAGCCTTCCTCGATAAATGGACTATCCAAAACAAAAATAATTTTTCAATTCGAACCCGTAGTTCCTGAGATTAGCGCGTTCAGACAAACAAACAAACTCTTCAGCTTTATAATATTAGTAAAGTAAAGTATAGATACAACGGGTACAAAATGCCAAAATAAACTATTAATGAATAATTTACGTCGACACATCTACATGCAAGATGCCTAAACAGCGTCGGCGGTGCTTTGGACTCGGCACAGGCCTTCTAATCGGGAGGTCCGGGGTTCGATCCTGTCATGTACCAATGTGTTTTTCGTTTTTCGAATTTCATATACAGTTGTCCGACGATCTTATGGTGAAGGAAAACATCGTGAGGCAACCCGGCAAGCCTAGTTGACTAAGGTCAACACCCTAACTTAGGGTAGGCTCGAACCCCTTGGTGGGGACGTATATGAGCTTGAGGAGCTTGGTGGCGCATTGGCGCGTGCGCTCAGCGAACGATTGCTAAGGTTGCAAAGTTCGCTGTAGTCAGTTCTAGGATGGGTGACCAAAAAAAACATCTCAAGCTCCTCCGTGCTTCGGAAGGCACGTTAAACAGTGGGTCCTGCGCCTGATCTCGCCCCGGTCGTGTCGGCTAACCGTCCCATCGGACTAGGCGAGTGAAGGAACAGAGAGTGCACTTCCGTTTGCGCAGTCACTTGTGCACTATAATATCTCCTGCGCAGATGGCTAGTCTCTGTGGAGATTGGCCGCCGTGACCGAATATCGGTTAGGAGGTCATTATTATTATTATTATATGAGCTATCATGATGATCTACATGTCGAAATTGGACTATCATGTAGGCAAATTTTTATAATGGTGGGCCTGAGGACTTTCTCGTTTCTACCATCTTACCTATTTCGACAATGTTGAGAGATCAACCTTAGCCTGTGTTTTGACAGTTTGAATTCCTTAATATGGGAATTTTAAGGATGCATGTCAAGAATGAAAAGGGTTTAAACAATACGTGATGTAAAAGAAAACAATGACAACCAAATAACCCTGAGTTGAACAGTTGAAAAAATATGGTAATCACATCAAAAATTTTATGTAGATGGATTTTATGTGGAATCATAATTTTCGTAATATATCATGAAACTTCAAGCAATGAAACCTTCGTCCACAAGAATAAAAATTAACAACACACAAATTAACATTAACTTTTATTTTTTTAAACGTTTACTTTAAAACACTTCCAAAAAAAAGGTTGTGTCAAAAAATTGACGCACGTACAAATATTTTTTATTATATGATACCATCAAAGCGTTAATAGGATCGTTATGTAGCAAAAACCTCCTGTTTCATGTGTGGGTATGTACAATTATTTTTTATGGGACAAATATGAGAACCAATTACGGCGAAATTGTTTCAAACGCACCTTCTCAATTGTGCCATTTCAGCTTGTCAGAGTGGTTGATTATTGAGATCATTATTAAAACATGTTACAAACAACCATTCAAATTAAAGTCGTTGGAAAGGCAATGATGAATTGGCTTCTGGCCTCTTCTTCTGATTTTAGACCGACTTAAAAAATGAATAAGTTTTTTGATGGATGGACGGATGGTTGATTTACAGCTTTCCTCTATCGTTCTAGTATTGGAGCCTAGTTCCGATACCTATCGGTTTTACATACGTACAGCCGGCTTCAAAAGTAGATAAGCATTTTTTGCACATTTAGTACCATGTCACACCAACTATTTCTTTTATTTAGTATGGTTACGTTCGATTCGTGCGTGTTGCCAGTGATGACGTACGGAACTGAGACGCGGCCGTTTACAATGGGTCTCATCAGAAGGCACAATGTCACTCAAAGGGCAATGGAGAGGGCTATGCTCGGGGTTTCTCTACGCGATCGAATCAGAAATGAGGAGATCCGTAGAAGAACTAGAGTCGCCGACATAGCCCAAAGAATTGCAAACCTTAAGTGGCAGTGGGCAGGACACATAGCTCGTAGGACTGACGGCCGTTGGGGCGGAAAGGTCCTTGAGTGGTGGCTGCGTACCGGGAGACACAGCGTTGGTAGGCCCCCCACAAGGTGGACCGACGATCTGGTGAAGGTCGTGAGAAGCCGCTGGATACAGGAGGCGCAGGACCGATCGGTTTGGAGATCCCTGGGGGAGGCCTATGTCCAGCAGTGGGCATCTCTTGGCTGAATTGGGCATAAAAATTGATCCTAAATAGACATTCAACATTGACATTAATTGCATTGCAGTAGCATAAGCTAGCTATAGTTATAAACTATTTATCTTGTAATATCATTTATCAGCACTAATAAATAAATAGCCATCGTATGTCAAAGTTATGTGAAAAATGTAAATCACTCCTCCGGCCTCCGCGTCACGCGTCACTAATTTTAGAATCCCACTTCCGTTGACTACTCTTGACATATTGGTACGAAATGACTGGTTGGTACACGCGTGGCCATATTAGAACAAAGCTAATAATCAAGTTATTTTGTTAAACTATAAAGTTTGTTGTTGTTCCGAGCTTTGACTCACTAAGTTTGTGTTGAAACTCTTGAAACTTACCGACAGCATCAAAGACAAATAAATGATGTCTGAACACGATCCACTATACGTCTGTTTTATAAGCGATCATTGCAAAGTTCAATTTCACCAATATTTAAAAAGGCGGGAAGTTAGCTAACAAACGAGTTTTTGACACTTTACTTAGTCAAAAATGGGTGTTAATTAACTATAACCGTCTGACAAACTACTCTACTGACTCTACCAACTAACTGACAAACCACTCTGTCCACCTGGCAAATGTTGGTGAAATTCGAGCTAACGCTGTTATGATAGACCCAAGAATTTGTAGGAGTATCTTTGTTTACCTTAACATTAAAATGTGCGGTAGGAGACATTTTTCACATACTCGTGCTACATACTAGTATAAGCCTATAACGATACATTAACAAAATTATTGTCTGGTTTCAGGTAAACTTTGCCGACACTCACTCCGAATCCACGTAACTCTTCATCATTCGTAAGTTGTGAGTTAATTTTAGCGTACGAGTATTTAACTCAAGTAACACATAATCATAGTTTATCATACAACTTGAGTAGAAATATTGAAAGTTGTTTGGCTTTATTGTTTCTTAAAATAATGCGTTTTATGTTTAATAATTAATGAACCCAAAATAACCTGTGCAACGCAATTAAACAGTTCATACTTGTTATGTTGGAACTTGTTCAGTAAACTCCTTATCAAGCTATACTGTTTGACCTTTGGACCGTACTTACGAGTATGTCGCTCGTAATAGTGGCGGTTTTAGTAGTGTAAATGTATGAATCTCGAATATGAAAGCTCGAATGTGAGCTTACTGTACACAGCAACTGTCGAGCAGTTTTGTAATATTAAATACTGGTGTAATTTGCCTACAGCACCTGTTAAATTGTGGTTGAGGGGCTGTGGGAAGGCCGGAGACTTTCACCATTAATAAATGTATAGATAAACTGATACGTAGTGATGTTAAAGTCAAGATGCATTGGGCCCCTTCGCATGTGGAGATCTTTGGGAATGAGGTTGCTGACTGACTCATTCGCAAAACGGGCTCTTATGAATGCGGCGTCGAAACAAAATAAAATTGGTCTATACTCTGATTGCTTATATGTAGTAAAAAAAAATATCAACAGTGGAAGTCTTTTTTCGATCAAAGGTCGGTAGAAAAGGGAATTTGGTGCAAAACATTGGTCAGTGAGCCACCCCGTGCACCATGGCTCTCCACTTGTATTTTAATGGAAGAGAACTAGTTACTTGTATGAAGGTTCGTTTTGGTCACATGCCGCTAAATGTGTTTAAGTTTTTAGTCGAAGAGTCAAAAAGCCAATTACAATACGTGCAACCAAAACGGTGATATTTACCAACTACTGATAGAATGTGACCAGAACAAACCGGAGCGTTTAGATCTTCTCAAGAACACGAGAACTCAAAAGACGTGACCTGATTGTTTTTTACATTGTTGTTTTTTCTCCGTTTTTAAAAGTACAGGTAGTAATAAAGTATTGGGCTTCCTTATATGTTTATCTATTAAGAAAAATAAGTCCATTGAAAATTAGTTTATACACATGTTTGTATCGTAACTGCAGCCTGACGTAAACTGTTTATATGGTACTAGCTTTCCGCTCGCGACTTCGCCCGCGTTATCTTTGTTTTCCCGTGGGATTTTTTTTCCCGTAGGAAAATTACCCTATGTCCTTCCCCTGGTCTCGAATTATCCCCATACCAACTTTCATCAAAATCGGTTCAGTAGTTTCGAAGCCTATTCAATACAAACAAACAATCAAATCTTTCCTCTTTATAATATAAGTATAGATATGGCTTTTACAGGATAAAAAATACTGATTTTACTAGGTCCTACACTAGCCCTATGCAAAAACATGAAGTGTAAAAACTACTGCCTCGTTGTTTTGATTATTGGTATAATTTTTTGACAAAAAACCAACCCCAACTCGTCTGCATAACTTTGGTCTAAAGACAGATACGTGCCTAGTTGGAAAGTATATATTCGTATAATGTTGAAGTGATGAGGATGTTTTGATTGATTACCGCGAGATCCTAATACAAGATAATGATTGAAAAACAAATTTTCCCGCGTGGCAAAATAATATTTATTCCGATATTCCCTTAGGACTGAGATCTACGCGGGTAAATCAGCACGATGCAACTAGCACCTAAGTAGGTTGAATACGGGCCCGCGCACGAATCATTGGACAAAACAACCCAAAGTTTAACAAACTGTGATGCCGTTGCATCTGGCTTCGTGATTTCGATGCACGCAACGCTTCGTCGTAGGCATGGGACAGAAATGGTCGATATATCGACAAGTCGATATTCTTCTACATATTTTTATATCAATCATAATTTGTTTTAATCTCGATGTTGTTGATGTTTTATTTATTTCGGTTTATAAATTCAAAGCAATTTCGATGCATATTTTTTTACATTCCCCGATTATACAGTGAGCGCCGCCACAAGCTAATTATACATTTGCACTACAAAAACCTCTAATACGACCTTTAAGTGGCATCCACTGTGCTCTGATTCTGAAGCTCTATACTCTATTATGGCCATGAAAGCCTGTGCTTTATGATTCGGTATTGTACCTACAATACACCACACAACTTCTATAGGTATTGAATATGTATTTAATTCTAATATTTTTTAATATTCAATCTAGCTACAATCTAGTAATTCTTGATTGTAGCAAGATGAGAATTACAACCTAGTAATTCTAATATTTTTATAAATACATCACATCTAAGTATTAAAAAATGGATCGCTAAATGTGTTGTTAAGCTCAAAATTTAAGAACGGGTAGACCGACTTGGCTAATTCTTTTCTTCAAGTTTGTTTTTTGTTGTTATTTGTTGGACTGTAGAGAAGGTTCTTATGAAGAGAAAAATTAGAACAAATTCCGGGACAAGATGTAATAAATACACATTATTTTCAAACTGGTCCAGCTGTGCCACTATGTCAGACACGTCAATTGAAAACAAAACCTTTTGACAGAACGACGTCTGTCGGACAGCTAGACTTACAAACTTCGTTCAGAAATTGTTGAGTGAAGCTTGATGGACTTTAGTCTGTCTGTTATCACTAAATTCATTTTTTTCTAAGGTAATAAAAAAATGTAGTATAATACGAACATTTTTATGCGCTTGCCCATCCATAATGCCCAGATACCTGCTCGGCCGGTCTTTGCCCCGCTCGTCTATCCCCACACCTGATCATCTATCTCGCTCTCACGTGCTCTCTTTTGTAGTCCGTCCCTGTCTGACAGCGTCGGCGCAGCCGCAATGAAACGTGATCGTTTTACCTGCGAACCGAGCCAAGGCTGTCTATACTTAATATAATTTAGATACGTTTCTCGTATCTTAGAAAATTATTCTATTGTCTATCATTTTATGAACACTGTAGGTAAACGTAGTTACACGTTTCTAGATAGACCTATTGATATGATGTTGATTTAAATGCGTTTATAAGTATAAAAACTTCTCTGAGAAAGCAAGATTATATGACGTATTATAGCAATGTTATGATAGGTATTCGGAAGTTTCGATGAAGTTGGGCACAAAGATTACTTACAACCTCGATTATAAAATAAAGAAATTACCTAAGTATATTATTTCAAACTTCATGCAAAGATGCAGGTAAAGTTAAGTAGGTATGGTATAAATACACGACGTGCTAGATCCTTAAATGCAATGCTGCGAATTTTTAATAAAAGTCACGAACTCATTAAAATTGACTAAAAATCGAGGGATGACTCGAGCGGCCTCGTTTTTTTGTCACTAATCAAAGTTTTAAATTATAAACACTGTAATTATATTACGCTGTACTATTAAATTTAACATAACTTATGATTTTGATGTTTAGGTCGTTTAATAAAAATGAATGATTTTCTAGACTGAAGTATTTTTATCGATAATATTGTATAATTTTGATCAATGATCGATGCTTATGTCTCCCTGGTATATACAACTTATTGTAGGTATTTGTAATATACTTAATCTAAATAAAAAATATGATATACGAGTACGACGTATTATACGTTGAAACTTTTCCTACCTCAATATCGTTATCCGTTGGGAAACAAAAGATCTTTAACTGTTTTGCTTTGTTGGGAGCAAGATTTTCTTGCTGCTCGTAGTCAATTATTTATTAAGTTAAATACGCCGTGAATTTTTAAAGCACAAGTTTTACAGATTTACTTCGTAAAACGGATGATTTCATTCAACAATTTAAAATTTAAGCTCTCCTCCGGATGAAGGTAATACTTTTATTTAAAGACGCCTTCATTATCTTTAAGATGTATAGATAAATGTAAGTAGGTATAAAGTTTAATATCTTGGTCGTTATGTTCTCGTTTAATTAGAATGTTGTATTTATTTATGTATATTCCAATAAGTACAAGAATGGTTTATGTTGATAATGATAGATAGGTTTTTCTTGCTCTCACATCAAAATATTAATAAAATTCATAGGATTTATTAGAATATGACTAATCCTTCAAATGTTATCACTACAAACCATTGAGGTAATAATACAACGTACTACAAACATTTTTTCCAGGCACACTTGATATAGGAAAACTAATTTTGAAAGGAGGATGTGCCGCTTAATAAAAAGCAAGCTATGAAAAATAAAAAGAAAAAGGGTATACAGATTAATTAGGTACTTAGACAACGCTGTTGCAAGCAACAACCCGTTATTGGTACTTACCCAAAATATGTTAATGCAGCTTTGGTTTAATAATTCGAATTAAGATAATAACATTTTGTAGTATCTTCATAAAAATAAAATATATCACTAAAATAAAATAATATAATATCACTAAAATCCGACAATGTAAGCGCCAAGTGATATTGTACGTTTCGATACTGTTTGACATTTTCATTGACAAGCTACATGTGTTGTTTTTTATAAAAAGGTACAAAACCCTTTGCATTCGCAATAACCACCTTTGTAGTCCTGTAAATGAGACCACTGGTCCCTTTGTCGTCACAAGGACTAATCGTGATATATTTTTTAAATTAGGTATAGTTTAGAGACCATAATTCAGGGATTTTATTCGGTTGTGTTGGTTGGTCCGGTTCGGTTGTGCACTTCTGAGTCCTACCAACCAATGTTGATAAAAACAACACCAATGAAAGTGAATATGTACTACTTGTTCTGTTTGTGCGTTGACCATCCATCTTGTTGATAGACAAATTCACTTCATACTCAATTTCATAGAAGCGTTTTAATGTACTTATGTACCATTATTGATAGAGGCTTATATCCAACAGTGATCGTCTCTTGGCTGAAATGATGACTAGATATATTTCAGAAAATAATAGATGTTACATGCCTTAGTTTTTTAAAAAAGGACGGGTTCATGTTGTAAATAAACTTCGTCGAGAGAGAGTTGACAAGCTTAGAAACGCGACTGATAGTGTGCGGGCTGGTGAACCCGGATGCGCGACATCGGATGCCTTTCAAAACCAGCGCATCGGCACACCACATGTGTGTGCCCTTTAGAAGCGCCCTTCGCTTCGCGCAGATGTCGGTGTAAGCGCGGGCGCAAAAAACGCTCTTAATTATTCAAGGGAAGTGTTTTCAAACGGCACTCGAGATAAAATTAGTATTATGGGAAAAAATCACAAGTGGTCACATAGCTGTGGTACAGTTAACTAACTTTAGTTCTTTACACCATAACTGTGATACTTGAGATCATATTCAAGTTACAAATTAATATCTTACAGTTTAAATTTTTAAATTACTTTACAATCCAGTCACTAAAATAGTTACTGCCTACTTGAATGAAAGAAAAAGTGATAGTATGTTGTGATATGAAAAGAAACCTAAGCAAATTTCTTAAATAAATTTTAATTGTTGCAAACGAAAGCATCTCTTGTTGTGTTTTTATTAGAGAATTTATTTAAAATCACTAATCTTTTTACGTTCAACTTGAATTCCAAAGTCGTTTCGATTGCCTGGACTGGAGGACTGTACAGATGTGGACATGTACCTATTATTATATCAGAGTCGTAGAAGCTGTTCTAACGGTTTTTGAAACCCAGCCGTATAGCCGCTAAGAAAAGGAACAAGATCTCAGAACCGACAAACAAGCTAATGGAGGAGTGGAAAGGAGCGGCAGTCTTCTAAAGATGCTCATCGGCGTTACAACAAACAGTCTCTGACTCGCGATTATATATCAGGGCACTCAGAAAGTTTGATAGCAATTAAAACTATTAACTATTAATTGCAAAAAACACAACATTGCAAATTCTAAATTACCTCCAAATGTTTTACGAACAAAATTAAAATATTGTGTCTCATTCCAAATTGGATCTGCATCGGGAATATTTTCGTTTGATGATATTTTACGATTTCAAATGCAGCCTCAAGTCGGACGTGTCGTTTGATCGACTTCAAATGGCATTTGTGGATGGAGGACCTTCAAAAGCAACCAACTCTGCAGCACTGAACACCGGGCTCCGCGGGGTAGGATAACTTCATCGTGATGACAACGCGCCCGCGCACTCTGCGCTCAAAACGAGGGACTTCCTGGACACCACACTGGTCGTCAAAGTTTCGGATTACCCTCCTTACAGTCCTGATCTAGCACCGTGTGACTTCTTTTTATACTCTCATTTAAAAACAACTAGAAGGGATATAGTTTTCATCGCTGGAAGACGCGCCAACAGCGTTCGAAAAGGCCGTAGAAAAGGTATCTGCGGCGGATGGGAAAAAGTGTTTCGAAAATTGATTCAGACGCATGAAACTTTGTATAGAGGCTAGTGGAGAGTTCTTTAAAATTATTTAAAAAAAAATGATATTTTTTTAGTTGCTCTAATCTTTCTAAATGTCCCATGTATTAGCACATATCAAAGTGACTAGGTACTTGATATTTTTACTGAATTCATTCTTTGATTTTGTATGATAAAAAATATAACATCTATAATCTTATTTTGAAACAGATTTTGGTGGATATGTTATTTTGTAAATATTTTAAGAGTTCTGTGCCTGATACGGAAAATAACCCTTATAGGATCACTTCGTTGTCCATCTACCCGTCTGTCTGTCGCCTTTTTCCCAGAAACGCGTAGAGATATTCAACTGAAATTCATATGAAATACTCGGGTCTACGTTCTGTTTCAGCTGTGGAAAAATCAAATTTGTAAGTCAACGCGATCTAAAGATATGAGCGTTTATGTCGCTTATTTTGCGATTACACAAGAATCACGAGGGAATCAAAACCCATACCGTCTTATTACAAAACATGGTCTAAATTTAGTCCTGATTTAAACCAGGACTAAGTTGACGCTGTCTCTATCTATGTATATTGACGGAGGTAAAAGCGCACTAGGTTTAAACCAAGACTAACTTTAGACCAGGTTTTGTAGTAAGACCGATAGGGTTTTTACTAGGTTGATCTAGAATGAACTTGGGCAAGAAGCAATGTACACATTTAGGAAAAAATCTGAAAACCATAAGTAGGTGGGGACTTATATACCTACTTAGATTAGTTTGTACGGAACCCTTGATTCGCGAGTCCAACTCGCACTTGGCCAGTGTTTATTTTAGAATATATATTTTATCATCTTTGTTCATAGAAAATAACAATACAATTTTTTTACTAGTGGCATTATCTTCGGGTCTAATTAGATAGTAGGTTTCGATTAAAGCAATTAAAACTGACACTTCGTAAATTGCGCGGTGAATACTTGTAATTGTCTATTAGACCAAACGAATGAAAAGTAATAAATAATCAATTCGTGACCATTACAAGCTTTTCTTTCTAACAAGCTAAGCTTGCTCAGAAAATTTTAAAGTGGATTTTGTCATTTCATTGTCATTAAATCTGAGGTACTGTGTTTAATTACATAATAATATTGTTTGTCATATCATTCACAAGCGTAATTTTGAAACAGTTACATCGTTATGAAGCACTTGGACGATTAACGATACTTTTGATATCCCTTGAAGTATCTTCATAAATTGATTTAGTACCAGTTCCTTCCAACGTTAAGCGTTCTGGTTCAAATGGAAAAGGTTTATCCGTCGGTGGATTGATTGATTAATTCACTTTTCATCACTTTAGGGCATCTCCGAAAAATCCGCGAAATGTGGATAACCTCATAGATGTTGAACGAGCATTCATCAGATACCTTTGAAACATCGTTTACTTTTCACCGTCTGTGCCAAGGAGCACAACGGTCCAATGACTGTAGTAGCTGGAGACTAATTCAGGGTCTCCGTTCTATTAACCTTAGCGTCATTGTCGCATCTCGGTGGTACTTCAGTAACACTGTTTTTTAAATTACTTTACATTTTCGCCAAGGTCTTATTCATTTATACAGTGTCTTGCTTGACATATGAATATTATCTTCTGTTTATGTTAGTAAGTGTTTTATCAACAACTGTATCCAAACAAGTATTATTGAAGCGTCTCTGATACGCCATAATTGAGTTACATCAGTAGAATGTTCAAATTCAAAATTCACAGGAATTTATTGACACAATTTAAGAAATTGTCTACCACTTGTTAGGAATTTGGAAAAGCCTTCTCGAGAAGAACATGTTTACGTGTTTACTAGTTGACTTATTAGAATCTTTATACATAGTAAGAATGTAAAAAGATCTCAATTTCTTATAAGTCAACTAACAAGTTCAAAAAAACATATACCTGCGGTTGTGACTAATATAAAAATTCAAAATGATTTCCTAAAAGTCAACTTAATTATGAAACTAAAATTACATATATAAAACTAAAATTAAAGTGCTTAAAAATTTGCACCTACTAACTTTTCAGCATAAACTCTTATTCAACTATTTTTGGTTTGGTAAATGATGGATGTAGAACGCGAAACAAATATATTCATCAAATGTTATTGGAATCAAAAGCGGGCTTAAATACGATAAGCACAGCCGACTTAATTTAGTTTCAAAAGTAAATCATAATAATCCCATCAAATTACTTTACTCAGTACCGTGAAACCATTACTGAAAGCAGAAGCAACAGAAATGCTTATTAATTTCAGATCGCGCCAGGCTTAAATTCAGGGAAAAGCTCTGCAATTAAAACTGAAACATATGTCATTCTAAATTAAGTTTAATCTTATAATGAAAATCACGATAACTTATTTAGGTCCAATCAATGAAACATCGGGTGATCCTTATTATCACCAGACATAAAGCTCAAAATAAATAAACCATAAAGTCATTCTTTGAGGTAAATTCACGTTTTAAGAATAGATAATGTGAATATTTGATCTCACATCCTTACAAATACTGCGGATGCTTTTTTCCCCGAAATATCTTGAGTTATTTTACATTTGCCTTTATTGAAATTTAATACGGTTTTCATCCGACGAACAACAAAAGGTGACATGCTTTTTAGAAGATGTCTTCTTTTTAAGATTTATTTGAAACAGGCAAAGGACGAATATTATGAATAAAGTATCCTGCACTCTCTCAAAGTATTCACAGAAAAATGTGGTAAAATATATTTCTTGGCAAAAAAATATTAGTTATTTCTTTGGGTAAGCATTCATGATATCTGAGCACAATCATTACCAAGCCTCGTGCGTCTCACATTTGGGAGATTGTGTTAGACCTGGGGCCTAATTCCGCTAATCTTGACGTCGTCGTTGTCGTGTCTCGATAGCGTTTTAATAAAACTGCTTTTGTCGCGTTTGTACGCATTTGCCGGTGCAACTTATTCGTACTACAATTTCTTGATAAGTCAATAGTGACAAATGTTTTAGTTAGTAATCGGTTAACCAACAATAACTGTCTTAAAAAGCGATGTTATTGAAGCGTTATTGACACGCCACAAATACGTTAACGCTAGCAGAATAAGGCCCCAGTATACGTGAATTAACAATGACAGAGAGAATTTTCTTTATGCAAAGAAACAATAACCACTGTATTGCAATGGAAATGCAGTTCAATGTTACACCAACAAATTCTTTATAGAACTTCATTATAGATATTGGTTAAGAGGTCTGGCAAACCAGCTAAGTGCGTGTCGGACCACGCGCAGTGAGTGTAGGGTAGGGTTCCCCTAAGCAAGCTGGGGATGAAATGGCCCGGCCGGCCGACAACCCGTCGGGAGACACTTTTCTTCCCCCGGCCTGCCCGTCTGGGGGGTCGAATTATGGCACTTGTCGACCCCCCCGTAGAGGTAAGACCTGGCGCTTGCATCAGACCTACTATCCAGGGGGCGCACTCGGGGAATGGCTAACGACGATCCCGAGTGTGTCTCTACGGAGGTAGAAGTTGCTCTGGAGGGTGGTGTAGCCAGGTATGGGGTTTATACCCGAGTCCAATCGCATATCCTTGGGGCGGCTTTGTCAGCTTTCAGCCCCTTGTTGAATCGTAAAGAGATTCCCCCGCCTCAAAAAAAAGAAGCACGGCGGAATAAGTTATGTATTAAACTTTTTTTACATCGCCTCAAATTTTTTAATCCATCTATCGCATGTTGCATTACACAAAAATTGGATTGATCTATGCGTTAGATCTTCGACTTTTTTAAGTCTGTGTGGCAGTGGTTCGATCCTGGTGTATAGAGCATTATTTTTTTCATATTTTTATTGTTTTGTTTTTTATTGCTTTTTTGTTTGTTTTATTTATTAGATTTTTATTCATAATTTTCTTTTCAGAAGAAAAAGATTTAAGTTAAGATTAAAAACGGGATTTTAATAATTTTCCGAAAAGTCAGTTAAATGCCAAGGATTATAGTGCGCGCGGAAGTAGTTGGCCGCGCCTTAGGTGGCGACAGGGGAGAGGGGGCAGGTTGCCTACTGCTCGCAACGCACATGAGATTAGACAGTGATGACCAATCTCGAGATATCGTGAACAATAATTGTTCAATTATTGAAAAGAATAAATAAAAAGCAATTGAACTTTTAGAAGTTTATATTGTACCTATCTAATTATATTATAATTAATAGTAAAATAAACCAAAAACAAATTAAGTATAAGAAATTATTCTGACATATTTTAATGATAAATGAAATTTTTAAATGAATATCCCAGTTTGTGCAAAAGTTCTCTTAAAAAAGTTAATCCGCAATCTAAAATATTATCCTCTTTCAACACGCCATCATCAACTTGTGTTTTCTTTTTTATTTCTTTTGGTCTCCGCGGAGAACTAAATTTTGCTTCTCCTGTATTTTGCAAGGAAGTTTTACTTTCAGCAATCACTCTCCTTACACTTCGTTCTGATATCCCTGTTGCTTCTGCTACTAATTTATGTATATTCGCATCAGTTTTGTAAATTTAAATATTATTTGCTTAGATTGTCTTTTTATCGGCGGACTCATCTCGGTATTGCAATCTCATGTGCGTAATGACAGCAAGCGCCCCCGCCTCTCCGTCCCACCGCTCACATACCTGGCGCGGCCAACTAGTTCCGCGCGCACTATAGAAAAAAAGTTTCACTTGCATCGTGGTTTCATAAAACCACTCAATGATTTTAATATGTTTACTACCCGTTTGAATCAAGTCGGAACTTCATCTGATCTGAGTATTTTGAGGGTTCCATACTTCAAAAGGAAATAACGGAATCGTTATAGGATCACTTGACTGTCCGTCTGTCCGTCTCTATGGCTTATCACCACAGCTCATTAATGTCCCCACCGAAGGGGGGGAGGGGGCTTAAGCCTTAGTCAACCATGCAGGCCCAGTGCGGATCTGTCGACTTCACATACACAAATCCTAATAGTTTCTTAGTTAACGACTTTTATGGCCAATAACACTAATCTTGTCTTACCTTAGGGTACTCTTAGGTGGCATGCTGTCACATTTTTTTCATTTAAGATATAAAGTGACAGCATACAGCTCAGGAGTTTCCTAAGCTAAGGTTAGTGAACTTTGACAT
The DNA here is from genome assembly GCA_963935595.1 of Schoenobius gigantellus. Lineage (NCBI taxonomy): Eukaryota > Metazoa > Arthropoda > Insecta > Lepidoptera > Crambidae > Schoenobius > Schoenobius gigantellus. Next base: position 36,295,472 of record OZ012541.1, on the reverse strand, counting down.
TATTTTAAATTTACCTCAATGCCAAGTTATATTTTTTAAATTGAACTACTTAACACAGAAGAAAATTCATGCATCTAATTAATACGTATGTTGTTATTTTTGTCAGATAACCAACCACATTGAAAGAACATTTTCTTGATAAAGCTAGAAATCTAGTTACGCTTATATTAAAAAAAACCTATTAATGATGATGATATTAATAAGGTTAGTTAACATGCATTGAATAATTCTATGTTGTTCTAAGCAGTCACATTTTCGCTGTACGATCACGCTAAAACTAAGGCACGCGGTGAAACAACACTGGAAGTGTAATGAACTTTGAGAATTAAATAGCAACCCTGCATTTCAATGGTTTCAAACATACGCATACTACTAGTTTGGTCGGCTCTATCACAGTTTAACAATCTGACATTAGTAACTGTGACTCTATCATTGGTACAACAATGGAATTATTATTTATTTCGAGTTTAATTATTACAAAGGACAAAGGTTAAACATACCTATATATTCAACGTTCTAATTAAGTTGCGGAAAACCTGAATATAGTTTGTTCGAGAGTAGAATCGATTCCACTTATAAAAAATACGGGTCAAATTTTATCCAAAAATAAATTTCAACCTACGCCTTCCAAATCAATCAATCCTTTTTTAAATTTACTTAACTCTATCATCTTTATATCGTATCGGCAACCACGCGGCAACATAGTATTCGCAGGCGAGCGATTAGTTTTAAATTTTTCGAGAAATGCAACAAATCAGTAAAATCTACATATTTTCGTAAATAATCCACCAAAAATTAAATTATATAATTCTTGTATGTATACTAAACATAAGTTGGTGTCTGCGGTTTGGCGTTATTTAATTAGCATGTTGTATATATCATTATATTAGCACAGTTTAACAATGATTGTTAAACTGTGATATTAGTTTATGGATATAAGGTAAAAATATGTTGATCATTGTGGCCAAAGCTGCCCAGATTCATTTAATTGATTATCAACTTTGAAAGTTACATACACAACACCTTATTGGTTCTATTATTACATGACACAACAAATAATAAACAAAACAATAAGCACCCTAATTGCTACTCAGCAAACTCTTTCAGGCAACTTTAGAAAAATAATATTAAAAGAAAGAATACATAAGAAATGTGAGGTAAAGCAAAATTAAATACAGTTAATAAAAAATAGATAAAAGAAATTCAAGTAAACATAATAAATAAATAAAAGTATCAAAGGCCGTCTGTTTGTTGATACGTTGACAGGCAAAGCATCTATAATCGGACAGTCTCCCAGCAAAGGATTAGGAAAGGGTGCAGATATAAAAGGAAACAGTAAAAGAAATGCTGCATAATCTTGCGTAGATAACGCTTTATAATACTCGTAATCTAATAAACAATTCTGAATAAGTTACCTTTAAAAAAATATGAGAGATATTGGCAAGATATAAAGTTATATTGAATATTTCTGGCCCTTTATGAGCAAATGGCATATCTACGTCAAGTTCCAAGTTCCAAGACGAAATAAAACAATCACGTTTCAACCGCAGTACATTTATGCGGCATATTCTATATGTACCAAGTGTTTTTAGCATCTGACTTTTTGAATATTGTTCTTTTAAAGATGTTCGCGTGCTTAAATGTTGATGCAATATTATTGTTAAACTAAAATTATCATTCTTCTAGCGTAGGCATTTAGCACACAGCAGGACTATGGATTAAAACAATAGGATAAATTATGTCCTACTGTTTACGCTACTACAGTTATTACGCTAACAAAATTGTTTCATAGTTCATAAAGTTCATCTATGGGTCTAAGTTGACTGAGTATAAATAAATAAATTAAAAAATAATATTTCTAGAGACAGGCTCATGGAGACAATTGCGAGCTCCGAACTAAAATATTATACATTATTTACTCGGCAAACGTGGTTGCTCTGGCAAAGCCAATCGAAGTTTCTTTAATATTAATCTTAAATCTAGAGTTGACAGTGCTCTACGGAAAGTTTAAATATTTAATTTCGACAGGCTAAATGTGAAGGTGGCCGTACGTTACGTCTTGCAATCGTCCCAATACCTCACTATTTAAAAAATAAAAGCTTCCAAGCACTTGTTATTCTCGGGAAACAGTGCGATGATTTTTTAAATCAATACTTCATTTCATTGTTGGAGTATTTGCGTATACACTACTCTATATTCATTAACGTGATAGGTGCCGTAGTACCTAAGAAAGTACTGTTAAAAATTTTATTTGTTTTTGCCTTTTTCTCTGTAGAATGCAAACTGTTGATGTAATCGTTGAAAGAAAAAAAATTGTACATACCGTACCTATCGTACCGCTGAGCAGGCGGTAGGATGTGTGCCGGACTGCCGGACTCCCCCATAGATGGCAAGTACTGCCCACTAAACTACTTAGTATCCTAAATTGAACAAGCTCAATGTACGCAATATATACAATTATAAATGAACAAGTATTTAACATACCCTATCCTCGACGACTGTATACGTGGAGGTGGACATCACCAGGGGGAAATTACCGCAGCCAAATTGATAACGACTTAGTGAAATCGCGTTAGAGATCCTGTATTAAAAATGCTTATCACACCCTACCGCGTGCCGACTGTGGTTACTTGTCGCTGAACAACGATTCAAGCTTAAGGCAGTTAGGAAAACAATAAGGAGCCCGAGAAACAATGTCGGTGAAAAGGACATTGAGACGGCCCTTGATTCTTGGTGGAATGAATGATCTATTAATGTCTCAGAAGCAGATCCAGAGAGCATGCTTGGGCAGAAGCGGTAACTCACTCATCATAGCCATCCAGACAGTTATTTAAAAGCAAGGGATTCGTGTTGAGATTGAAGCACATGCTGAAAATCATGAATCCAAAGACTTTTACAAGAAAATACGCCTCGTTTCTTAAGGGAACACTGATTATAAAACTGGGAGGGTCACTAAATTGCTGGAGAGTATACGCCAACTTCTTCTTAATCAGATCGGACGGTAAGAAGCTAGAGCTGAACATACTGAAGAAGAAAATCAGAGCAGCCGTTAAGAGGAATTTGTACGGGTGGTTTATCCATACAAACGTAGTCCCCTGTATCCTACCTGGATAATGGCAACAGCCGTTCAATTTTTTTAAAATATCAATGTGCGTGCCACGCCACTATGAGCGTGTTCCTATGTTTGTTTTCCCATGGGATTTTTTTCCCGTAGGAAAATTACCCTTTTTCCCGTAGGAAAATTACCCTATGTCCTTTCCCTGGTCTCGAACTATCCCTTTACCAACTTTCATCAAAATCGGTTCAGTAGTTTCAAAGGCTATTTATTCAATACAAACAAAGAAACAATCAAATCTTTCCTCTATATAATATTAATATAGAAAAGCAAAACATAGTAACACAGCCAAAGCCTTTGTTTAATTTTCAACGCAAAAATTAATTAAATCGGTCTAGTTTTAGCGCAGAAAACAGGACTACGAAAGGTATATTTTGTGTACTTTTTATAGGAATTTGCGGTTAGAGCTGCACTTGTCTCTATCGCGCTCAGAACGATTTTTCGGGCACACAGCGCGACAGCAATACGTTTTACAAAGACCTATTTCTGAATTCTCTCGACCTTAGTGTTTGCTCTTAAACATTTAAGATGTTTGATGACTACTCTGATTTCCTCCTTCAGTGTGCTTGGGACGTGATGACATTCCTATTGAAACTATAAAGGCTTGTGGAGGCTAATGGCCCTGAGATTTTCATCGAATCTGCAACACTATATGGACCACAGAACTATGGCCTTATAACTGGTCGCACTCCATCTTCGTACCTTTACATAAATGGGTCCACTAAATAGTTTAGCAAGTATCGTGTGATCGCAATGACATCTCACGCAAACAAAATATAGATGCACATTCTAAATGAGAGACTCAAAGCTTATATCTCCAAGGAGATTGCTCCAAAACAAATTGGAGTTGTGAGAGGTCATGAAGTAGAACACATGAACAGATCCTTATTATATGGCAAATAATAGAGAAAGCTAGAGTTCAGTAGTGCCCGGTTTCTATATTCAAAAATGAGTCGTTTTTGCTACGGACAGTTAAATTTTGTCATTTATTCTATGGAAAATATGACAATATACGAGTATAACTGTACGTAGTAAAAACGAATCGTTTTTTGATATAGAAACCGGGCATAAGCCGACTTATAAGCTTTGTGTATTTTCAGAAGACGTTCGACTCTGTTAAATGGCCTCGACTGTGGAAGCAACATGTTTGGGCACGGCTGCTCTGACAACAGCACCCGAAGACGACGTCTTATTTATCTATTTATCGAAAAAATATACCTTTAGTCGAGGCATTTATTTAACATCAACACAGAAAACTAACGGTGCCATGCGAAGCCTTAAGTTTATGTTTAAATTGATTACCTCCCCGAAGGTAGCCCAATAACAAGATTAGAAATATTTAATTAAATTTGAGCCTCTGAATAAGTAACCGTATTTTAATATTGCTGTAATAGCGTTTTAGATTTATATTAACAAAGTTCAACAAAATTTTCATGGCGTAAAACTGCCTGTAAATATTTCATAATCGGTGATTTTGTTTTAACCTACGCAATTTTACACACCATACCAAGATTAAACGCTTGAAGAAAGCAGAATTGTGGTTATATATGTATATCTCCCTGACAAAAGAAATGTTACTCAGTCAAAAATTATCCCGGGACAGGATTCGAACCTGCGTTTTCAACGTACCGTGTTGACGCCACAACTATTAAACCACCGAGGATTTATCCAACCCGAACGAAATTTCAACTGTATTGATCCGTTTTGCTTTGTTAACCCAAAGTAGACCTTACTGTTAATAGTCACGTATCAACATACATATAATTAGGATTCCCCTTCATAAAGCAACAAATAATTATGTTGAAGTTGCCACTTGAGTTATTTATTTTAACGCACTTGACAAACGTCCATGTAAAATTAATAGATGATGAATAGTAGGACTAACTGTTTTTCTTTCAGTAAAACTGTTTTTCTTGAAATTTCTAAATTTACTAAAACTACACATACACTTACAGCAATCATTTATATTGTTAAAGTATCAATTGCAAATAATTTTGATGATATCGTATTTATTATCGTAATTGTAGTCTACGGAGATGGTATTTCTTTTCTATAGGTATAAAACACGTACCGTTCTTTGATGAAATGTTTTTTTATATATTTCAAACTGTTACAGGTACAGAATCAGAAAAGGAAAAAAAAATTACACAAACAAACAGAATTTTAAAAGAATGAAGCGTGAGTGACTATCAATTTTTAAAAAGGTGTTAGGAAAATTCGTTAAATTTTAATACTGAATTGTTTATGTATTGTAGAATTGCTTAGTCGAAAATTGGTGACGCTAAGAGGCAGAGATTGTTCTTTGATAATAATGTTATATTTGGAGCAATGTAAAAAAAATTATGAATGTCATATCTGTGCCAATGAAGAATCAATTTTGTCTTAAATATATAATTTGTACTTGTTAAAATTAAGTTTGAATCCTACTGTGGTTTTTTATAATGGAAAGGTCAGAAACAAAAGTTTGATTGTCTCCCTCAGTATGCCATCAGCTAAGTTTGAACTTATGTTCATCAGTTAAGTTTTTATAATTAAACCAAACATTTAATTTTGAATTTATGCAGTAAATTATTTCAGTTATTGGCAAACTTAAAATAGCTGGACCGTAAGGATCAGCCTATTGACAACTTAATGAAAGATTTTGGGCTTTAGGTCACCCTGGTCTGGCCCTCTGCCGGGAGAGCCCCACAAACGCTCGCCGTCTGCGGTGCGGTTACTCATTTCCCCCCGAAAAAAAGGGGTATTATACAACTGGATTAAAAAAAATAAAAAATTCGTAACATTGAGCGTCGGTGGAGCTGTGACCTCCATCGCTGCCCCATGGAACAATCACTTGGTTCAACTGGTTGTACCAAGGGGATTTTTTCTCCCGCTGGACCAACCGTTCGGTAGTACAAGTAAAATTATTCCTGGTAAAACTAGGATACCAACTGGACTGTGCTCCGAGTAGAATCGGGAGGCCCGCGATTGATCCTGCCATGTACCAATGTGTATTTCGTTTCACGAATTTCATATTACATTTAATTTTATCTGACGCTCCTACGGTGAAGGAAAACTTCGTGAGGAAACCTGCATACACTTGCGAAGTAATTCAAAGGTGTACCTATGTGAAGTCAACCATTCCGCACTGGGCCGGCGTGATTTGACTAAGGCCTAATCGCCCTAACTAGTTAGGGTAGGCTCGTATATGAGCTGTGATGATGATTAAAAAAATATATGTCTCTAGAACATACAGTTCAATCTCACCTGTAAAGTGAGTTAAATGATTTTTTCACGTCTAATTTTAGAAATACTTCGTACTCGTCCTGGGTCAGACGCCGCCAGATAAACGCCGCGTGGACAGCCACTTTACAGCCTCGATGTCTTATTCGGGGGGGGATTGTAAAAAACTAGACTTGGTAGGTCTAAGGGTGTTTACCTTTTAAAACCAGTGTATACATTTTGGTGTGTCAGGTCAGAAGCAACGAAATCAGTAGAATAAAAAAGTTGGAGTTCCGTTTATTTCACCGCGGAATAAATTTTCTTTTGATTTTTTATAAGTGTAAGATCCTGAAGACGAAATATTGTTTTTAATTTTCTTCGTTGATGAAACGAAATTATTTTTATTACCGACGAAAAAACGGAGGAGGTACTCAATTCGACGCGTATATTTTTTTTAATGTATGATCACGCATAACTTTTTATAGAGAACTCCAATCTTGATGATTCTTTTTTTATTGGAAAGGGTATACCCCGGGGGTGGTGCCATTTCAATTTGAAAAAAAAATCCTACCCTAAGGGTAGGAAAACTGGAAATTATTGTTGATTTACCCACTAAATGTGGTCAATGACCACGCATTACTTCATACAGAGTGATCCGATTTTGATGATTCTTTTTTTATTGGAAAGGGTATACCCCGAGGGTGGTCCCATATAAATTTTAAAAAACAATTCCAATCCTATAAGTACAAAAACGGGGGATGATTGATGATTCACTCACTGATTGTAAAATTATTAGATGTAAGGCACAAAAAAATATAAAATAAAAACTTTTTGACTTTCAACACTTTCTAGGAGATCATCGTTTGGCACCGACTTCAATATAGAAGTGTATGTTGTCTGTACCTATTCTTGTATTATTTTTAACTTTTCAGTGTTTTTGCTTTTTAGTTTTTTCGTCGGTTCAATTTTTTGTTATCTGATATTTTATATGATGAACGCCATAAAAATGTTAATAAAGTCTTGCTAAAAACTGAAGTCTATTTGCTATAAAAATTGCTATTCACACATTTGGTTAATCTAGTAAGAGCTTCACTCGCAACAGACCAATACCAACATTGTACTCTTGTACTAGCAGATCAGCGTTGTTACGATTAGGCGTCGTAGAGCTTCAGGGATGGGTCCAAAACTAAATTCCATCATAACACAACATGTACAAAAATACGCAAGTCTCGCACCGCAAGTTCTTCTATGCCATAAAATGTTGTGAAATCGAATGTTAACCAAGTTGTTTTATACCAATTAATATAATAAACAAATTAATTAACAAACAAACCATAAATCACAAAGATTTGTCCTGTATGTTGAAGTTGAGTTGTTAATATAACCGCGGTAGCAGGGGAGTATTTTCATTTCTAGTGGAGTATTTTAAAAAACAGACATAATAAGTGGGTTGTATGTAACAATTTCGTTTGGTTAATTGTGTTGTTACAGGTGTTACCACAGGCTGTTAGTAAACTTTGTTTATGATGATATTATCATTATTGATATTATTTTTCATGGAGGGATCAATGTTATTTTGTAAATAAGATGAATGATCAATATCATTATGATTTTCATCAAAAACAAAATGGAAATAAGTAAAAATCGAGCGAAGTTGACGCTTGACGAGCTCTCAACGTCAGACGAATGATTCAAAAATAAAGCCCCTGGCCAGACGCGGGTTCCCTCCGAACCCACCATACCTCTGACACTACCCCTGGGGGTAGGGTGGGTCTTGACCATTTCACCAGAGAGATGTGACCTAATGCATTAATATAAAACTTCTCGCACGGATTCATGTGGTTTTTCGAATATTTCATTGCGAATTCATTTGGGTTTTTATTTCAATATTTTTATCTTATCGTTGGTGTTTTGTTGAATATAATCAAAATAAAGGCATAGGTTTTTACGAAATATTTTAATTGACTAATTTAAAATGGCCTCAAAAGAGTCTACTTTGTGGAACTTTGGTGATGTCTAAGCTTTATTTACCTTTTACGCTCGTTAATGATAAATCAATCAGTCAGGAAATTTAATTTATTCTATGTATATTGATAAATTATATAATGATTTATATACGTAGTAAATTAAAGGTATATAAACTAATTGAGGTTTCTGAGAATCACTCTCTGTATGTTGAAACTGGTTACATTTCAATCTGTGGCGACCGTTAAAGTGAGTACCGTTTGTCCCACAAACCTGCTAAGCCAGGAGCACTGTCGCGCATGAGACACGGAACTTAAGTGGGCTGAGGATCTCAATTATTTATAAATTTAACTTAAAGCAAAAAAAATACGGAGGTAGATTAAAATTCAAATACATTTTTCTTTTTATCCCACATACTCTTTGGTAGTCATAGTATAAAAATTTGCGCTGTAGGACGAATATTTCTAATACATGTTTTCTTTTTATTAATACATATTTTCTTTTTATTACTTAAATACTTTACCCTTGTCAAGTTAAATCGAATTAAGCAACATCAAGAGCAGTGTTTTTAAAAATGCAGGAAATTGATCATGTGCGGTTAGCAAGTACCTACTTGTTTTAAAAAAGATTAGCACCGAAATAGATCCATGAAAACATGAAAACAACATGCCTTAAACTGAAGAAAATATCGGCTAACTGTGTGTTCTCATAATGAAAGAAATTGTGAACTTGGAGTTTCTAAAGTTCCAGCTAGGTGAGGCATACGTTCTGGTGACTATTGGTAAATTTTTGAGGCTGATCCGCTAATTTTTGTCATATCGGTGGCAATAGAAAAACGGTCTCGCGCCCACTCATAACCAAAAATCTCATAACCAATACGTAAAGGTCCCACTCATAACTGCTGATGTGAGAAGACGAAACTCATAACCAACACAACTACACAATTATGTACAGTCGCTTTAATAATTATTAACAAAAAAGGGTGAATAATATTTTAAATCAAAGTAAAAAGCTTGGTAAAAAAAAAATTAACAAAAAATAAAACCGACTTCAAAAACACTAAAAACTTAAAAATAATATAAGAATAGGTACAGACAACATCACACTTCTACTATATTGAAGTCGGTGACAAATTTTAACACTTTCTAAGAGATCATCGTTTGGCGCCGACTTCAATATAGAAGTATGATGTTGTCTGTACCTATTATTTTTTGTAATTTTTTTTTATTTTTAACCGACTTCAAAAAAGGAGGAGGTTATCAATTCGGTTGTATTTTTTTATGTTTGTTACCTCATAACTCCGTCATTTTTAAACTGATTTCCAAAATTATTTTTGTATTCGATAGAGTATACTACAAGGGTGGTCCCATGGTCACCAAAGTCAGGATCTGATGATGGGATCCCATAGAAAATTAAGGAAAACTTTTTAGTGAATGAAATCTTTTCAGTTAAAGAAACCCTAATTTATTAAATTAGTGGTTTCCTCTATTTTCTATAGGATCCCATCATCAGATCCTGACTTTGGTGACCATGGGACCACCCTTGCAGTATACTCTATCGAATACAAAAAGAATTTTGGACATCGGTTTAAAAATGACGGAGCTATGAGGTAACAACCATAAAAAAACAACCGAATTGATAACCTCCTCCTTTTTTGAAGTCGGTTAAAAAGAGGTGTAAAGAGGCATCTTGCAGGTCGGCAAGGTGAGGGTGGCTATTGCGGTGTGTAATCTCTCTCCTGCATTAATATTAGACAGCACAAACAATACAGAAGACAAAATGTAATTTATTTTTACAAAAAATTAAACCGACTTCAAAAACACCAAAAAGTTATAAATAATATAAGAATACAAACAACATCAAAGTTTTTATATTATCTTTTTAGTTAATTTAAAATACCAAAACCTTATCCTAAATGTAACAAATACTTTTCTGAAAACCGCATCAAAATCGATTCAGCCAAACGCGAGATAATTGCGGACAAACATACAGGTCAAACTGAGAACCTCCTATTTGAACCGACTTAGAAAATGGAAGAGGTTCTATGTTCGACTGTATCTATCTTTTTGAAGTCCGTTAAAAAGGATCTGCTTATTTCATAAATGAAATTTCTTCCAGCAGACCTGCGAAAGGAGAAATATATTAGAATTAGCGTGTATTGTAGCTTAGAAGGCGATCAAATAGTAAAAAATATATAGACATAAAACCATACTACTTATATAACATACTAAATAAAAATATGTAGAAATACATATTACACAAATAATATGAATATTGTTAAATTTTTATATATCATAATTAGGACTTGGATAGATAGTATTCTCTTATGCGGCGCTTGAAAGATTAGATGAGATGTAGCTATCAGAACAAACTAATTCTCAATCACTTCTCAATATTGTTATTTTTGTTGAAGATGTCACGGAGAGGATCTATTTATGCCTTCCTCGCACTAAGATTTGTTTAGTGCTTACCGGTGGTACTACCGTTGGTACTACTGTTAGTATAACACTACAGGTATTTGTAGCCCGATCCCGGATTTGGTGACAATGAGACTTATCGAGAACTATACCCCCTCAAACAAAAAAATATTTTCCAAATCGATTAATAAATGACAGAGTTATGAGGTGGCAAACGTAAAAAAAGAACATACAATGGAAATGATAAAGTCCCCCAATTTGTTATGGCGGTTAAAAAATGAAATGACTCGCAATAGAAAGTTGCGTTAAAGTTGCTTTTAAATAATTTTTATTAAAGCGTTCCTTAATTTCTTCAAAATAATATAAATATTAAAACCGATAGTTACCCACATGGTGTTCTTTGGTGTCGAAGATAATAAGTAGTACTACAGGCAAAATTATTCACCCGTAGTACTACCGGCGCGTGAGTAGTACCATGGCACAGAATATATAATAGTACTCCATAACCACGGGTAAGCACTGGATTTTTTGTGTATTGCGTCTTGAAATGGCAGTTAAGACTGTGTTGCTATTTGTACTGTAACTAAATATTTATTTTTAGTATGAAATAATACTCGTAAAACAAAAAGTACCTATTACTTTAAAATTAGTATGCAAGTATACATATAATAGTAAGCAAGCACTATTGGTCTCAACTGTACTTCAATATAGTTCACAGTTTAGGTATTTGCTTTTTTTATGTTCGGTTATGAGTTATTCCTCGAAATTAAATATTTTATAAGTTTAAAATATATTTCATAACCATGGTTATGAGTGGGTCCTTAAGTCAGTTATGAGTCACCACATTTAATCCAGTTATGAGTTTCTGGTTATGAGTGGGCGCGAGACCGAAAAACTTGGGTTCACAGAACACAGAAAGACGTCTTGACAGAAAGACCTCTTTCTGTGTTCTGTGCTTGGGTTCATCATTACACTCCAGAATCTAAGCAGTGGAAAAATTCGGATAAACCGCCCCCAAAGAAAGCGAAGACGTTATTGTCGGCTGCCCAGGTGGGTTATTTTGTAACTTATCGGCAATCGGCCATTGTATAGATTTGATAATTCTGTTTGATTGATACTGATTTCTAATATGTTTTACATTATGTAACGTCGACGTCTGAGTGATCTTGGTATATTTCTTGAATAAATCAACCAATACTTATGGCTAATGAATATAATTCCGCCTTTCTTCAATAAGTCATCCAGTTTGATAACGGTTGCCGATCAATCGATGAGTTACAAAATCACCACTCAGGTTATGGCATCAGTTTTTTGGAATGCTTAAGATGTCGTTATACGTTTGCTTATAAGCTGAGTTTATTGTTTCGACTTTCGCAAGGCGAAACGCTTAATATTTCACTCTTTTTGTCGATAACATGAATAAATTGTAGAGAAACACCTAGGACTACTGAGAAAGAAAGTGTTATTCCGTCAGGATAATGCTCGCGTTCACACATCTACTGAATAAATCGATGGCTCGAATATGTGAACTACTACCTCATCCGAATCCGGATATTCTCCCGATTTGGCACCTTCGGAGTTTCACCAAAGTTTCCAAACATAAAAATACAGCTCTATTTACAGTATTTTCATCGAATAAAAGGTGGACGTTGCAGTCAATCAGTATTTTGAATAATCTTTTTTTTTCGGTATATTAGGAGCTTTAGAAAGCAAGTAGTTGTCATGCATAGAGCTATATGGAGATTACATCCAAAAATATAAATATTTTTGAACGTATTCTATTTTCGTACGTATTTATTCTAGGCCGCGATCTTTCAATTCACCCTCGTATCACTTTGCTAAGTTTGCTTGACCGCGACCTTTCTCTTTGCTTGGCCGCGATCTTTCAATTCACCCTCGTATCACCTTGCTAAGTTTGTATTCGGGCACATAGAAGGTGCCTAGAAAAATTATCTTTTGTAAATTTAAAATTTTTTGGTAGTAACAGTCGTACTGTAAAAGCTATACGTTGTCATTACATATCTACATACAATCATCCATTTGCTATTCTATTTAATTTAAATACACAAATAAATTTTATTCAGCGACCTCTATTAAATTCATCGGTCGACCAGCTCAAACTAAAAAGCGAAAGTCTGCTCCGAGCGAATCAATCGATTGGTTTTGAATTTTCACTTAAACGAAGTTTATGCAATGACTGTTGCTGTGGGTAACAAAGGTTTGCTTGAGGTCAAACTGGTCGAGCAAATCACAATTATCACTGGTTTTTAATTGACAAGATTACATTTTATTAAACCTATTTCTTTATATGTCTATCAATTGTTATTGTAATTATCATAAAAAGACTAAGCATGTATTTTGTAATTTCATTCAAAATTTTAACCATGCTCATTCTAAATCCAAAACGACGTAGTTATAGGTGCAAACGTAAGATATTTGTTGATTAAGTCCATTGCCCATTCAACAATGTTGATTAAATAAAAGTCGGTAAAGCCATTCACTGTCATTTATTATAAGCTACGCTGTCCATTTTTAGAGCTATCGGGATTTTGGAATATGTATTCCTTAATTTAGTGCGTAATACATTCTGAAATAAAATATACCTACAACATGTTTGGTTAGCGGTGTCAAAGCCTTTAATGATATGTAATATAATCAATTTTGCCAACAAATCAAACTGTAATTTTTCTCCCATCAACATGAAATGGCAGAACCTTGTCTATTAATCCACAAGGTGAACCTGTTATACCCGTATCATAAAGTATTATATAATTTTTATAGAGCGTGAATTTCAAATAAACAACTTTTTATACAAACTTAATCGAATTAAAGGTTATCTCATATAATCATATACAACGTGTAACAGAAATTACGCAAACCCTGTAAGTAGTTTGTTTAGAATTGGCTTCTGATTCAATTTCAATAAAAAATCATTGCTAAAATTTCTGACTGTTCGGTCAACGCTCCTAACAAAGGAATATGTTATATACATCTAATATATAAAATTCTCGTGTCACAGTGTTTGTTACCGAAGGTTGTACCTTGAATAAAGTTTTATATTATGCATTATCCGTTTGTTAGCAAAATATAATATTACCCGTGGTACCATTGATTAAAGGAACTATGGCAAATAAAATTTTTCGTAGTACCATTGATGGTACTACTTATGGTACCACGGAAAACAAACGGCATTATCAGTTGTTGAGGTATTTACACGTCAGGCTTTACTAGGTTGCACCGCGTGGTGCGTAGACATTCATGCTATGCGTTTGATATGATAATATTAGTTTTTAAAATTTATACCGGGTGTAACGGAATACCGAAATAATATTTAAGGTTGTTGATTAAGAAACAAATGTTTTATGACTATTCTTTGTATTTTTGTTATATGCCTACTTTCGATTTAATACGCTTAACAGTTAAGCATATTAAATCGAAAGTAGGCATATAATAAAAATACAAAGAACAGTCATAAAACATTTTTTTAAAATCAACAACCTTAAAATATTATCCTGGTATTCCGTTACACCCGGTATATATGTTAATACAGATTTGAAAAAAAAATTACCGAATTTGAATTATTTGCATATTTGTCAGAAACTTTATTCAGGGTGTGCGTTATTTCTGTTACATGTTGTATGTCACAAAACACTTAAGGCGAGGTTCCCAGGAAATATATAGCTGTTGTAAAATATTGAACACAGTGATCTTTTGTTTTCTTTTCTATCGAATGAAAAATAATTAATCATGTTTCTACCTTTAAGAAGGTTTATATAAAATATTCAACAATATGTATAAATTTAGGAACTATATCACTATTATGTTTTATATTTGTATCGGTACAGTAAATCGTAATTGTTCGAAAACGGGAAAGTAGCGCGTCAAGCCTGTTTAAGCTGTGGCAGGTAATATTAAGAAACGCAAAGGTTCATCTTATAAATCATCAAGTATCAACAATCCACTGAATCACTCGATGTTAGTGGGATATATACACGGAATACTGCTATCAAAACAGGTTATATTAAAAAGCGCAAAGGCGCGGATTTATCCCATAAGCCATCATAGTATGAAGAACCCACCGAATTACCCGGTGTCAGTAAGAAACGCAATACCGATATAATAAAAATAAGCCCAATCCACCAGATCCAAATGCACACGCGTACAACAGCTAAAATAAATCGAGTCCACGATTACCCAATAACAATATGAAAAAAATAAACCTCCAAAAGAAACGACATTAATTTTGTAAGAGCTAATACGTGAACGTGAGTAGAAATTATTCGCTAGATGACATTCGTGCGAATACCTCGCCATGTGTCATTCATATTTTATGAGAGCGAAGCGACAAAAAATTTACCTTTATCACGAAAAATGCGAAGTTACTCCTACAGCTTTTTGGTACCAAATGTAAATTAGTTCACGTCGGTACGTCTCAGTATTTGTTAATAACACCTTCTGTTTCATCGTTTTTTTTTTTATACGCAATGTTTTCTTAAACGGCTGGCTTATATTACCGATCTTTAGAGACAGTAGCAATTGCTGCGATTATACGATTATTGCTTATAAATCGCAAATTCGTATAATGGAACGTTGGATTGCGCTACGATAGCGCCACATGCGAGCGACTGACGAACTAAAAAAATACACGTCAATGCTTGGACACAGCGACCGATTGTTTTAATTTGGTTGTTGATCACAGACCACTTAGAGATACTTTGTTGATCGCGTTGCGATTATACAATTAGCAACCAGTTGCTTTTTCCGTAATGAGCCTGCGGAGATCTGTTGCAACATAAACGTCCCGTCTGCGTTAAAATACACGAATAGTTGAGACCATTTCGTTCCGAGTTTGATTCCCCATAGTTACGTAGTACTACTCTCTAATCTGTGCCCATAGGAACAAAAGTGTTTCTGCTTAGTGACAAAACTTCTAAGCTTGCACCGCCTTAGCTAAGTATGTCGCCGTAAACATTGTTGTAGGTATTCCGTCACTTCTAGGTACGATACCAGTTCCTCGGCTATTGAGGACTCCAGATGAAACTCGCTCAATTCTTCGGTCTTATCATCACTTACCATCAAGAGAGATAAAAGTCAAGAGCTCCTATAGAGCTTCCTTATTATGCTCCGTTTAATGACCGTGTCAGCTTTTGAAATGTACAAAATAGAAAGGTTAAAGCAATAATCGTGTCTCCAGATAAGAAATTTCTCTCTTTTGAGTGTCAATAAGAGCGAATGAGTGTAATTTATAAGTAAATATTCACGTGTTAGATTAAAGCTTATACTTAAATAAAAAAAGCAAAAAAGTGAATAATGTAAAAACCCTACTTGTAAATAGAGGCAAATATGAAACACGTTTGTGTAGTGTCATATTTTTAAAGTTTGTGTCCTTTTTTATTCTTTCTAGTATTTTTTTTATTTAAGGACAAGTCGAAGTCTGTTTTCTATTTTCAACATCTTTTGTCACGCCCTAGAAACGCGAAAATAAGCTTTTTCTTTTTAAATTTGCACATTTCCTACTTTATTAAAAAAAACAAGTATTTACTTGTCATTGTGTTATGTTGGTTAGATCTTGAAAAGGATTATACATATTGTATTTAGTCAACCCAATAGGATATCCTGAAATAGATTTCAAGATACTTGCTAAGGCTGCATTTTTAACTAAAGGTAAAACCTTTTTTGTTTAAGTCTAAAGTATCGATTCTTAAGAGAGTTAAATACTCCGCCCACTTTTACTGCACTTTATATCGAGGGCTATCTTTAAAGTTCCATTATGAACACGATAATTGAGTCAAGATTATGGCTAGGAATAATACTTTTAAAATGAACACATTTGTGTCATAGCTTGTACCAGACAAATGAATGCTACTTGGTAAGTCTTACTTAGTAACAAACGTACTACTTAGTAACAAAAAGTCTCTGCGAAAACGTCCCAGTGGGTGACGACCCTTATTCTTAAAGAACTGTCCACCTATTATAGATGATTTTCCTGAAATTCTACATTTAACACAGTAAGGTAGGAAAAAAGTTTATATAACAGAGCATTTGTATGGTTTTGAGTTAAAGTTAAAAACTTCCAACGTCATTATATTGATATTCAAACAGTTTTTCCGCTGTGTGGGATGAAAGCTACTCCGAAGTTCTGTCCCTAGTCGCAAACTTCGGTTGCCAACTCGAGAGCTGTTACTCTGAAATACACTTTATCGCCGCCGCCTTAACTAGTCTAACGCGCCGTCTTAACAAAACTACTATCTAAACTAACTAGTAATTGACATAAAATGTCTCTGAAAATGACAGTTCTGACTCTGACTTTGCAACCGAAGTAAGGTGGTTGATGTGAGCAATGCGTTGCTGCTGAGTTACGGCTGCTTCATACACCGCCCCTGAAGTAGGTATTTTATATTGGCAGTGGCGTGACGCGCGACTGTGCCTCCCATTGCGTGCGGCACGGTCTTTGCAGCACTAATGTGAGGTATGCCTTGTTTGCACACAACAGTAGCAAATCGTGTGCAAACAATCTCTGCCACGACTGACTACGCAAAAATACAATATTTTATGCGATGACGGCACAACAGGCCTATTATGGATCTTTCATCGTATGACATGGTATACATTTTAGATAAGGAAGTCATAAAATGCTTAATTTGGTAGAACCGTTCATACCATAATTTTAACGATATATCATCATGATATTATGAACGAATGATCAAAAATCTTATGACATTTTTTGCACTATGATTTCATCATGATATCATTTGAAAAGCATGAGATCGGTAATGGGCTTGCAGAACAGTACTACAATAGTCTATTGTGTCACAAGAGAGTAAAACAATATTTTACGGCTAGGGCTCTATATTGAAAGAAAGTAAATAAATAATAATAATTTATTTTTCTCTACACCATACATGGATCGTGGTTCTGAATGTTCCTCGGTCGGTGATGTTTGGCCGAAACACTAGTGGAGTGGAGGGGGAGCAATCTACTGGATTGCCCATTTTACCCTTTCATAAATGTAAAAGGTTTTATGATATAAGAAAATCTTATTACAATTATTGTTTATACTATAAAAATGCCTAGAGTCAATTTGTTTGATTATTTGTTTATTTTTTTTTTTTTATAATACCATGAAATATCTTTATTGTGAATTAATTATTAATATTTATGTCAAATAACTAATAACTACGAATCGAATAACCCGCCCCGAATCGAACCCGGCGCAAAGGTGCCCATGATGCTAGCAGCATTACCACGCTGAATAGCGATGGCCATCCGTTGTACCAGGAACGAGCCGGAACGGGAGTCTCCGCCGTTCTCCCTAATTCGGCGACCAATTTCTGTCATCAAGGTTTTGGCCTCGGCTCCCCAGCTGCCCAGAGTTTCGACTGCAATGGGCACAAAGTGATAAAGCGGCTCCATTGTCGCGTATTTTGCTCGCTTTTTGTTAGCGGCATCCTCAGCCGCCGCTGCCGGTAAGTGGACGGTGCGACCCAAGTGCGAAGCCGCGACAGTGCTCACGCACGTAGCGTAGCGTCCCATACCAGCCACCTGCCGTGCTTCCATTGTTTATTTATTTAATGCTTACACTTGAGTGAAAGACTAAGGAGTTTCCTTTGCCCATTCTTCTTATTAAACGTCCTAAATGGGTGGTAGATTAAATAAATTAGACAATTCAAAATCGATTTTTATCCAGTCATTTTTGAATAAAGATTATTTTGATTTTTAACCATCAGCACTTTCGGATCAGATAGGATAAAAATATTTTTTTCTAACGTCCATTCTATCTTAAAGTTATAATATTAATATAATCTAAAGACAACGCACGGTTAGCGGTAAAACACTGCAATGTCTTGCTAGTAATAGACGCAAGGCACAGATTATTTAAAGCGCAAGGTTTGCCCTGTGGCGTCATGCAATGTGATACGGCGTTACTGTCTGGGCCCTACCATGATTGCTTAAAGTAGTATCCATTTGTTTTTTCACAGAGCGTAATTGGCAAGTTACAAGTTATGTTTGTATTATTATATTAAATAGTCAGATAAAATTGTTTTAAAAGATATGTAAGTTTATAGTTTGAGCTAGAGTCCCTTAAGCGCCTCTTGTCTACTTGGTCCTAGTTTTTGTGGTAAATGAAATAAAGCTTGACGGTCAGTTTTTGCATCAGTCTAGATGTAAAACTGTGCCGTTACTCCATAAATGGTTTTATGCCAACCAGATTTCCCCACTCACTGGTGTCACTCCGGCTCTTCAATTTTCGACCGGCCGGGCTGTTTAAAGAACGTGTACTACCTAAACGTGTAGAACGTGTATACTTATTACCTATTATTTATTAATTTTGGATGGACGTCAGTTCAACTGACGTGAAAAACTGATCGTCAATGTCCAGCTTTATTCATACTTTTTGTCGTCAGTCATGAAGTTTTAATCCATGTTTTATTACAGGGTTACTAAATTATTTTATGCAGTTTGTACATCTCGAAAACGAGACTGAAATTGCATGACGTTATACTTTTATTTTTTTGTTACTTAATAGGCTCAACAATAATACAACAAAAATTTGAAGCTTGTGTATCTTCTAGTGTAACCTTAGAGCTTTGATGATCGATGAATGACTGAATGACGAAATTTTAGGAACCTTGTGAATACTTTTTAAACTACAGGTCTAAATTGAATTTGAGAATATATATCCGCTTATGTTATGCTCTCTTTGATAACTGATGCATTACTGATGCATTAGTTCGGTTAACCGGATTAACAACCCGAACTACTGCCACTACAGGGAAAATTCAGGCTTCTATGCAGATGCGTGTGGGGGCCCTCAAACATTTTCTGAGGCCTTTTCAAACGACTACTGCCAAAATTATTTCCGTTTCGGATAAAAAAAATTGTAGCCAAAGCAGCAACCAATCTAGCGAAGGCTGCGACCAAACCAGCGAAGGCAGCAACCAAACAAGGTACCTACAATTTCACTAAATTAACAATGTTTTAAAAAATAAGAACGCATCTCAGAAACACTTAAAAATTTCCAGCCTTTGTTGCTGAATACGGAACTCGTTGTTTTTGAGCGAAAAATATTCCTATATTGTTTGAATATGAATAAAAATGCCTCATAAATTCCTAAATTTCGAATATAGTTTGTCAAATTTTTGCTTACCATCAGTAATCCCTGTACCTACGAGGCCCCGTATAATTGATACGGCTGATACGGCGGTACCTATCGCCCCTGCTTCCTGGTTTACCCACAAGGAATTTACAGTAGGGTCGATAATGTAAAAAAAACATGGTACGGCTTTGCTTTTTTGCTCGGCTTGAACGAATTCTATATATTTTGCATCGTTGGATTCGCCAGCATTAAATATATTCTATGTCAGTAGTCAGAGTCACCTGAAAATGTTAGAATCTTCGCACAAAAGAAATAAATAATATTAGCATCAATTACACGCACATTAACCTACGCTCACGTTTTTTAGCGTAGTTTTTGAGTGTTATATTTCATTTCCTATTTAAGCGACTTAGAAAAAGGAGGCGGTTCCATGTTCGACTGTATCTATTTTTGGTGTATGTTCACAAATTAGTCCGCCATTTGTGGGCCGATTTTAAAAATTATTTTTGTAACCATGTCATGATCTGATGATGGGATCCCAAGAAAATCGAAGGAAACCCTTAAATTTCATAGGTACGTCCAACGTATTTCATGTTTTTTCTGAAGATATTCAAGTATGTACATATTTGCATCTGATGGTAACTTGGGAATATTCTTTCAATACTGTTTGCAGCAAAAGACATTTTATTTAATGTTATTCTGGTGTTTACCTTGGCTTTAATTTTAATACGCATACATATTGAAACTTTAAAAATGTAAAAAGATTTTTTTTCCTAAAAAATGAAACCGACTTCAAAACACCAAAAAGTTATTAATTATATAAAATATCATCATCACAGCCCATATACGTCCCCACCGAGGGGCTCGAGCCTACCCTATATTAGGGTGATTAGGCCTTAGTCAACCACGCTGGCCCAGTGCGGATTGGTCGACTTCACATCAAGGACCGGAACCACTTACCATATAAGGGGTTTTTGATTGGGTAATTTATAGACTTGTTTTCACAAACCCTATCAATACGGTAAGCATTTCATCGACTTACTGCACCGAAAGGCTAACCAAAATAATACAGTTAATTAGGGTAAGCACTTACCGCATCCGAAAACCCCATTGAGGCTAACCCTATCAATAGGGTTTTAACGCGCACAAGCAATTCAAGTTTTTACGTCAAATGCATTAGACTTATTGTTGCATAACCGTTTACGTGTGTAGTTATCGACAGCCGCAAAATATCGCCCCATCAAATAATAAGGAATAATAAGTTATTCGCACTAAAGTTAATTTTCGTGTGACTCGTCAATCAGTTTACGTTAAGATGTCGCCGCGCTGCGCGCCAGTCGCGGTGCAGCTTGTTTGTTTTTACAAACTTGTATTTAGCCTGCACTGTATGTATGTATGTGTATATGGATGTATGTTTGTATGTTCGGGTCAATTTTTTTAAATAGAATCGTTTCCGTCCGGAACCAAATACACGAATAGACAGCTTTTGTTGCGTATTAAATGTTTGTGAATAGCAAAATTTGTGTCAAAATTTGGAACTTTTTACAACAAAGTTCCACATAGTGTCAGTTACACTTGCCTTTTTAGAAGTTTAAAGCGCATGTAAAAAAGACTAATGAGTAAAGGATAATAAAAAGTGAACGATTATTTAAATGATGCCAATGCCTGGTGTTTAATATGAAGTTATTATTTTATTCGTTATAATGTCAATAATCGTGTTGTTGTTATAGCTATTGATGTTAACAGATATTGTTGTCAGAAAAGAACTGACACTGATTTTGAATTATATAGACTAAGTTATCATATGTTTGGTAACAACATACCTAATTTATTGTATTATGATTAGTGTAAAGTCTATAACTTATTTTTTGACATTTTAAGTGTATGTAAGCATACCGATTGTATTTTTTAAACTTTTAATGACTATGTAACAAAACCAAAATTGTAAATGGCGATTTAAAAGAGGAGATAAAAAAATTTGACCTTTCGAGTTTCTTGCCTGTTCTTCTCGAGAAGGCTCTCCCATTTTTTTCTGGTGTATATTCAACTTTTTTTTAAATTGCTACTTGTATTTGCAGACATCTTGAGTAGGTATATTCAGGATGTATGCACATACAAGGTTAAATATGTTTTCTTTAAATTGGAATGTTTTGCTTTGTTTTGACGTCAATAAGTGCCTGTAAAGGCCTAGGTTGAATAAAGATTTTTGAATTTGAATTAGTGCGTGTTGTCATTCTTAAGGACTTATTCGTCAACTGGCGAGTGGGAAACTCGCGAGCGCGCGCCAGTTGGCACCTTCCGATTATATTTTATTTTTTTTTTGTCGTCAACTCGCGCGCGCATGTAAAGTACAGTCAAATAAAAAAAGATTGAAACCAAAAACTATAAAAACTAGCTATTGCCCGCAGCTTTACCTGGGTTTGGAAGGTTGGTAACTGAGTCTTTGTGTTTTGTTTTCTGGATTGGAATTGAATTTTAATATCTGTTATGTTTACGATTTTTCGGAATATGTACAATCGTATTTGGTTTTCATTTTCGGACCAAAACGTTGCTCTGCCCAGATTAGCATGCTTAAGCGTGCTTTGGTTTTTATAATAAAAATTAAGCCTTTAATACTGCCGCCTGTAGAGAAAATATGGAAATAAAACAGTTAATCTTTAACTATGGACGTGGGGTCTCTAAGGCCCCTTGTCTACAAATATAAGGACAATCATATTTTTATTTTCTTCTACTTTTAATCAATTTTTCTTTAAAAATGTTCAATATAATTAGCTGTGCAGCCAGCAGTGCGTCAGAAAATATCGATAAAGCAATTGTATTACGATTGCTTTTGTTAAATAGGTGCCACTTTTCTATTTTTTTACCTACGAGCTTTCTTTTATGTTTGATTAATAATAATAATAATAATAGATTATTATTATATTATTAATTTACTTATTAGAGTTCATAATTGAGGAAAAAGTAGTTTTTCTTGTTAGATGAGACTTATTCCTATAATTATTATCACATAAGTTCTTTATTTCGTTATACTAAGTAAAATTTATTAACATTTTCTTTAATTTGTATTGGTTTAGTTTGATTTGAACCTATTTATTACGATTAAGATATAAATTTTAGCCTAATATCTAAAAAAACGCGTAAACTGACTGCGTAACGAAGAACAGGGGCTTCAATGACCCCGTCCATAGAAGTGTAAGGAAAAAATGACGTCCAAAATTAAAGGCGAAACAATGAAAAATATTTGAATGTGGAAGTTTTTAGTGATATTAATGTATTGTAGGGGTAAATTGATGATTTTACTTAGTTAAAATAAGTATTATATGTTTACGTCTTCTAATGTGAAACGTAAGTATACGTTTCACATTAGAAGACATTAGAACTTTAAAACTTAACAAAAACTAAAATATTCACATAAAATATCGAGAAGAAATTGCACTCGTGTCAGCGATAGCAATGGCGGGTGCTACCTGGCTAAATGCTACAAAATCTAATTATTACTTAAAAATTCTTTAACAAAAAAAACACATGGCAACCATTTATATAACTCAACTTTAAATCTGTTAAATGTTAAATTTTTTCTGGTAACTTATTATACAGTGTGTCCCCGGATAAGGTGCACAAACGAAAATGGGTGAAACTAGACTACAATGGATCGATAAGAAAATATTTTTTTTTAGAAAAAAAATTGTATTTAATATTGATTTTTATTTTTTTATTCTCTTTTTAAGACCTTTTGTGTTTGTAAAATTGTAACATTGTAACCACTGCGTGGATTTTGTTCAAATAAAAACAATAATGATGCCAAAAGATTAACACTGTATGGTAAATAAAAAAAAAGTCCATAAAAGCAGTCAATAGGGAGAAAAACATTTTTTTTAACTAATTTTGAACATAAAAGTGTAACATTTTGAGTAAATGTTTATTTTTACCAAATAATGCCCCCTATAACAAATTATTTTTATTACCTCTTATTAATCCAGATCTTATAACCTTTTCAACAAAAAAAAAACAACATTCTGTCTCTAATACATGTTTAGCTACGAGTCTTTAATTGAGGGGCCTGCTAACGCGCCGTCCCCTGGCGCCCGCGCCGCTGCCTTTTTGTCAACCGCTGAGGTAGCTTTCTTAAATTGGAATTTAGCTAAAGACATTTAAGCATTTTTTAAACTTAAGCTAAGCTTTTTCATTGTAAAATTGATTAAAACAAGAAAAACAAAACACAATAAGTATTTATTACAAAAAATCTAAAAAAACATTTTTTTATTAACTGCATTATTTGGTAAAAATAAACATGTACTCAAAATTTACTGGAGAGAGACTCTGTACCAGGGTCGTCTGCTTAGGTACCTCCGTCTTACCTATTTCTGCCGCAAACAGCAGTGCTCGCATTGCTGTGTTCCGGTTTGAAGGGTAAGATATGGCAGTGAAATGATTGGGTACTGTGACTTTACATCTTGTGTCACAAGTTGGCAACGTACACTGTGGTTCTTGTGGAGGTTGCAGTTTTGCTGCGAATCTCACAAGAGCCACATGTATTATAGGTAACTGTTACCACTTACCATCAGGTGGGCAGTTTGCTTGTTTGGCAACTTCATGCAATAAAAAATAATTAACAGTTTTATGTTCAAAATTAGTGAAAAAAAAATGTTTTTCTCCCTATTGACTGCTTTTATGTACTTTTTTTATTTACCATACAGTCCCCGTTTTCCATTTAAGCGTCACCATTTTGTCACGCTAACATCAAATGCTAACCACGTTTTGCGTTTCTTATAAGAAATGTTAAAATTTTTAACCGCGCTATGTTTCACAAAGGAAACCTAACCTAAAAATCAAGATATTGTTTAAATGGAACGCATTACGTCAACATACTAATGAAACGCGATGATGCTAAAAATGTTGAAAATGCTGCGAATCTGCGGTCAAATGGAACGCACCTATAGTTAATCTTTTGGCATCATTATTGTTTTTATTTGAACAAAATCCATGCAGTGGTTACAATGTTACAATTTTACAAACACAAAAGGTCTTAAAAAGAGAATAAAAAAATCAATAATAAATAAAATTTAATTTTAAAATTTTTCTTCTCTTTTTTTATCGATAAATTGTAGTCTAGTTTCACCCATTTTCGTTTGTGCACCTTATCCGGGGACACACTGTATATAGAGATACACATACAACAACAGTTAATTATGAATTTTGTAGAATTTGGTCGAACACCAGGGTCAAGTCTATTTATATATCTTGTATATTTATTTGGGAATAATTCTTTAGTACTTCTAAAGAGACTTCTATTTTGTTTTACAAATTTTGCAATTTCAAATATATAGGAAGGGGTAGTAAATTAAGTTTCTTAAAAAGTATTCATAGTGAAATTCACTCACATTGCTTAGTTTTGGACAGTTAATATAATAGGTAATAAGCCAAATTCTTGAGTCATTGTGATATTGTTGATAATTATTAAGGAAATAAGCAGTTTTTGTCATGTTGATTTATATATTTATCTCAAAAATATGTTTTGTTTTATTTTAAACTTACATCGTATAAAGTATCTTAAACATTAAAAAAGATACCTACTTTAAATTTACTTAAACATTTTTGTAGCTGACTGTACATAAATATGTCAGATTCCACCATCGAGCGAGTTGACGACCAAAAAATTAGGTAAAATCGGAAGGTGCCAACTGGCGAGCGCTCGCGAGTTTTGCGCTCGCCAGTTGACGAATAAGTCTTCTTAAGTTATTAGGAATTTGCTGCGGTAACATAGGATTTCCCAGAAGAATATAATAATTTCCATAGAAGTTTGAAAAAAAAACGATAATAGACCTTAATTTCTTCAAATTAGTTCAAGCATTAGTTTTTGATTTGCTTGATGAATAACTATGTAATGGCAAATGTTGCTATTCACAATCATTCAATACGCAACAAGAGCTGTCTATTCGTTATTTTAATGCCCTAAAAAGAGAAAAATAAACATTAATTTATTACATGAAACATTTTTTTATTAAAATATAAAAGCTTGCCGCAAGATTTTTTTAATAAAACAAATATTTTTCTTAGAGTTACCAATATCAAGATCAACTTAAATAGATAAGTATTGTATTATTCTTTATCTACAATCTCGCGACAAGATTTATAGCTGTATTATAGATTCCATGTTTATAATAATTTAACATAAAACTTGAAAACAGATATCAGTGTCAATCTAATAAATAAGAAAACACTGCCGTCCGCCGCCCTCACCGTCGGCGTCGGTCGAATCAATCCAATGTTAGTAAAAATCGCGAAAATGTGCGGAAATAAGATAGGAGACAATAGGGTAACCTTATTAGTTGGTAAGCACTTAAAATTAAAGGTTAAGCTTATCCAAAAAGTTTCCACAAGGAAAGACTAACCCTATCAATGGGGTAAGCCTATCGTTCGGTAACCTTTTGATAGGGTTTCCCTAACAATCGGCTTAATCAAATAAAGGGGTTTTCCGGTCCTTGCTTCACATACATCATTGAATTGGGATGATGACTGAATTCAAATTTTTACGTCTCGTCATTAAATATTAAAATACCGCGGAAAAAGATGCAGTCCTGTGAAATTAGAATTAAAATTGGCTTAGAAATACATTAGATACAAGCATTTTAAGTTGTTAATTTGAAGGCGATTAGACAGAGAGATCCGACATCAACCGTGACGTCATCGTTGAGTACGGCCATATAAACTCCTTGTAAATTGCCGTTTTGCTAGAAAGAGATGGAAAAAAATCTTTAATACAAATATACATACATACAACATCACAGTTTTATACTTTTTGGTGTTTTCGAAGTCGATTTTATTGTTTGTAAAAATAATTTCACGTAAAATTGCTAGTAAATTTAGTCGAAATATAAGTTCCTACTTAAAATTTATTTCATTCTTTTCAACGAATGTAAAAATAATTATCACGGTGTTAAATTTCAGTAACACAACACTCTATTTAATAAAAGGCCTTTATTAATAACAACTGCCTAATTCGTGGTTTAAACCTCAGTTGAGTTATACAAAGCCTGACGGTCACTTCAAAATGTAATTTAATCGTAATACCTACTTGGGAGATTAAAATTAATTTAAAATTTGTAGACCCAAGGTAAAGTCAGATGATTGCTCTTTTTATTATCTCTCAGTCTGTATATCAGTGTAAGAGGAAATCGCAAGGAATATTAAATTATAACCATAAAATCTTGTGACAAGAGGCACGATCGACGTCAGAATTCGACGTTAATATTAGTTACAAATGGATTGTTAAAATGAAGCTCGCGCTGATTTTAATTATCTTCAAAATAAAGTGATAATTCCATTAGAAATAATAAAACATTATATGCTACTAAGGTACTGTCTCGAGTTGCATTTCAATCGGAAGGCAACAGACAGGAGCGACTCAGTATCACAACCATTATTTTTTCACGTTATTGTTGCTAAGTAATTAACAAACAAATACATGCGACACATTGATTTACCAGCAAGACTCTGTTATAAAATAGAACGTTAAAAAGTGTATTTATTTATAATGCCAGCGCTTAGCAGTTTCGAAACGCTATCGAGACAATTGATGAAAGTTTAGCAGAATACAGACCATTTTTAGTATTTTCGCTTTCCATTGCACAATCGTGCAATCTGCATTAAATCTTCTCAGTTAAACCTATATATTCACGACAGCTCCTTAGTCGTTTTAAATGTTATACTTAACAAAGCTGTAAGTAAGTATCCAAATTATATCTCTTTTTTTTACTTGGATTTATATTTTTAGATACCTAAGAAACGTTCATAATTACAACATTGTACCTAAAAAGAGCCTATTTCTAAATATTTCTTTGTTAGAACCACAATGCCAATAGTTCCCAAAACTAAGTTCACTGCTTATATTATATATACGAGTAAGTAGTGAACTTAGTTTTGGGCACCACGAGTATTTGTACATGCAAAGCGTTATTTCGACATGAAATCGAACCGTTTATGATCATAGTCGAAATTAGAAAGCAAATTCGCAATCTTTGATCTCCATTTTGCATCAATACCTCGCTGAAGCCCTATTAAATACGTGGTAGTATTTAGCTCGACCCATCCTTTTCACCTTTATTAATATACAAATAAAACATTTGCAAATTTCATCATCTCTACATAAGCGGTCATGGCGGGTCGACTCGGGCAGCGTCACGTGAAATCCTTTCAATTTCTTCTGTCGACCCTTGTCAATCTATCTTTATACGTGATGACAGTACTTTTTGCATCAGCATGTTACTACAACCCTCCTTGTACTCGTTATGAAATGTGTATTAATACTAAGTGGAGGGATGGAAGGTAATGTTCATTTAAATTAATGTTTGTTCGCTTTGATCCATTAAAAATAATATAAGTTGACAAAAATAATACAACATTACGTTTAAAAAAGTTAATGGATTATATAAAGAAAATAATAGAAATATTTGAAGTTGTGGTACACATCAGCTCTTCTGTGTCACACTGGTGTGACAAAATGGTGTGACAGAGAGAAATCCCCCCTTTTTTTGCCCAAACTAAAGGGGATTTTGCGCCTACAAATCGTATATTGCGCAAGTCGAACCACGTGATCCGTCAGGCGCCGTAGACTTAATTCACTCGGGCTAATTCACCTAGGGTAATTAAGTATACTATTTAGTAGACTTCATTCACCTGTTTCTTATTTTTTTGTGTGGGTGATTTAAGTATCCGTCAAGTGTCATACTCTCATCTTTCGCGACGCGAATTGTACGTCTTAAATGCATAAGTCCTTAAGGCACATAGTAGGGTCAATCATAAAAAATCACTGCAGGTTCTCTTCATAAATATTGAATAAAAGAATCTATAAAAAAGATGTTATTATTCAACGCATTCTTTAGAGGATGGTCTTTTTAATTTTTTGATAAATTAATTATAACTTGGTTAAAATGTGACCCAAACATGTCTCGATTTTAAAACTTTAAACATAATCGCTTCGTAAATATTAGGTTCAATCACATACTTTTGATTTCAATAAATAAAGTGAACAATATTCTAGCGCATGGTTTTTTTAGATTTTTCTTATTCGCCTTTATTAATTTTTTATTGAAATAATTCATCTTACGCGTAAAGGTTTGCTTAAATATTCCCCTCACTCTCACTCACTCAATGTAATCAGTGCGGGACGATTGACGCAAGGTCATTGCGCCTTAAGTCTTACAAGAGTATGTTGACACAATTGTAAGGATTTTGAAACGGTTACAAATTACATTACATACATACATACATACATACATACTTTTATTTCATCGCTGAAATGATAAAACATTTGAAATATATCTCGAAAAGTCCAAATTATGCCTTCAGGAAAAACGTGTTTAGCCATCGACCTCATCTAAATGGATCTAAGATAAATATTTTCAATTTTCTACTTACTTTGAATACCCCATACAAACATTCATCCTCATCTCAGAGTTGGGATTGTAAAAAATACTTTCTTAGTGCACTACTTTACACTATATCAATAAAAAATATTGTACCTATCTAAGTTATTAACAGAGCAGCTCTCCGACAGGACACCAAATTGGTTGTTAATTAATTTCCGTTAAAATTTCATCAAAATTGCCTTAAGGGACGGTGGACTATATTAAAGCGGAATTCATGAAATGTTGAAGACACTGATAAAATAACAATAATAATTTAATAAATTTAATACATGATGTGATGATATTACAGTAACTTGACAACTAATGACAGCAATATGAAATCAAGAAAAAGAATTATAAAAATAGAAATAAATGTCATATCAAAAATATAATATATTATAACGTGCCAGCCATGCAGTCGCCAACATTGCCTTTGATTGACCTCGCCTGGATTGATGAGAGAATTTTCAATATTTAATTCAATGTACACATGGCAGCACATTGGACTAAACATTTCTGTTGCAAAATTGTACTTATTACAACTACATAAGATGTCACAGGGATTACCTTAATGTGCTGTCATCCGTACTTTGGAAATCCCGTACAAACATAGAAGTGGAATCGTACAAAATACTTTCTTACTTTACACTTTGTCAATAGAAACCAATTATATAGAGATTGTATCTAAGTTGTTAACAGAGCACATGTCTAGCACGACACAAAGTTAATTTCCGTTAAAATTTCATTAAAATTTAACGTGTCTTGCGTGCCTCGTTAACAGAGCCGCGCGGGGACAATGATACCACGTTACGACACGAATTTCTCAATTAGCCACGCTTTCTTGCGATAGCCTAGCCGTTCGGGGCCTTACCGTCACCGGTTTTTTCAGCAAAGGTTTTTCTGCTTAGAGCCGTTTCTGCTTATGCCCTTGAAGACGATTGCTGCGTTCGCTGTACACCATCAAACCGCGCACTAATAGAGCGATGTGCAGTGAAGTCAGCAAAGACGGGTCCAAAAAATCCAATACAGACTAAGACGGTAACCAAACAATATTCGAAAACTTCCGCCCAAATCTAATGAATACTCATTGAAAAAGCGTTAATAGCTAAGTCGAAATAGAAGACTGTTTACCAAGGGAGCAATAAGCTACTTTTAAGACGAATATGTTGACGAAGCGAAGGATTCGCAGCGCAGCGACGGATTCAAAAGGGGAATAATAAACTGATCGAATAAAAAAACAGGTAGCGACTGATGATGAGATACTATTTTAATAACTTGAGCGGTTTGAATTTGAGTAAGCGAAAAATTAACTAAACTGACGACGAATATTAATTAATAATAAAATCCAGAATAAGCTTACAAAAAGTGTGTTTAGAATAATCGATTTTGGATATTAAAATTTTAAACGTGCGACTAAATTACTATGTGAGCGACTAGAAATACAGAGACGGCATCTTTTGGTATAAAAAAGGGCAGGGGGACGGGGGGGCGCAGCCCCCTAACAGGGGGCACGGGGGGCGAAGCCCCCCGCCATCACAAAAGAAAATAGGGGACAAAATTGCCTACTGTAGGTTAGGTTAGGTTCAGAACATGACCATGCGTAGCGGAACGATCGAAGCGAGCGCAGCGTCATACCGTATTCTATGGGAACATATACCACTGAAGTCATATTATTAAGATCTTCCAATTTTAACATCTTTTAATTCTTAAATAGGTTCAAGGTGTGGCACAAACATGATTAACTTATACACAACCCATCCTTTTCCCATACATTTTGAGATTAGGTTTGTGAACGTTTCAAAAATGAATATCTCGAAAACTATGCATCGCCGAGAGGGGGGAGAGTGGTACAAGGGGTGGCTCCCCTCCTCCTCTCGTTATTAATTTTCAAAAATTAATAACAATGATTTAAAAGAAATTTGAGCCAAAGTACACTGCTCGAATATAAAAACCACTTTGAAAAATACCATAATGGTATTTTTCAAAGTGGTTTTTAAATTCGAAACACCTCATTTAAGATAAAATGCCGCTCAACATAAATAAATAATTTGCCAAATACTGAAAAAAATGCAGGACATAATATTTGTTTGAGTGTCACTCAAACAAATATTAGGTCGCTCAAATATTATGAAGCTTTTCATTTTGTATTTGAAGTAAGTCGAATGAAGGTTTATAAGTTACTGTTCTGTTAATTTATCGTCATTCGCAGTCAGTCGCTCACTTAGTAATACAATAGCCCAAATTAATTATTTTTGTATTTTAAATTTTTCATTTACAGTTACTCGTTTAAATACTACCCGATTCAAAGTACGGTGGGGCAAAAAAGCTGTATCCCAGTTTTAAGAAAACTTCTCGTATAAAAAACATCGTCAGGGTTGCCTTGGCATCTGTCAGTATGCGATTGCAAAGGAAAGTTAACTGTGTTGTTTAATGACATGATACTGAATCACTTGAATTTAAAATAGTGTTGCTCCCGAGGTGAACACTACTTTTTGTCACCCTCTACTCTATGATAGAATAAGTAAGACTTATGAGTAAGAATATACTTTCATTTATTTACTTACATTCAGTTAGGGACAAAAAAGTAAGAGAAAGAAAAACATTATAATAAAAAAGTGCGAGTCGGACTCGCGCACGAAGTGTTCCGTACCATTATCTAAACAACATTAGACAAAACGACATAAAACACGTTTGTTGTATGGGAGTGCCCTTAAATATTTATTTTATTCTATTTTTAGTATTTGTTGTTATAACTGCAACAGAAATACATCATCTGTGAAAATTTTAACTGTCTAGCTATCACAGTTCGTGATACGTTAGGACCTTCATGAGATCATTGCTTGGCAGTTGGCACCGACTTCAATATAAGCTTGAAAGAATACGACAAAGGGTCAAACGTGCCTATTGTATTAAAAAAATAAGGATTCCAACATCAGCTCGGTTTATGACCACCAGACCTAAATACCTGAATATCTTCAGATTTTGATTTTGGTAACAATGGGACCACCTCAGGAGAATACTCTGTCACATACAAAACGAATTTTGAAAATCGGTCCACAATTGGCGGAGTTATCTTTATACCGAAAATACCTATGAAAAGTACACAAAATATACGTTTCGTAGTCTCCTGTTTTCTTCGCGAAAAATTGACCGATTTAATTACTTTTTGCGTTAGAAATTAAAGCAAGGCTTTTTCTGTTTCTATGTTTTGTTTTTTTCGTATAACCTTGTGTAATTTGTTTGCTGGACGTTTGAATACAGCAGAAAATTAGGTCGATTTTTTAGGGTTTTGAAGGTTTAAAATTTCTTTTAATAATTAACTTAATAAAAAAAGGAAAACATAGGAACATGCTTATAGTGATTATTGATTTTGTTGAAAAAAATAGAGCAACTGGTGCCATTATCCAGGAAGGAAACAGGGGACTACGTTTGTATGGAAAAACGGACAGTACGATTTCCTCATAACATTTACCATTTTTGTCTAGAAGGTAACTTCGAAAAATAATTTTAAATGACATAATTAATAGAATCTCAGAAACAAGAAGTTTAAAGTAGGTAAGTTGAAGAAATAACTCAGTGAAGTCTGAGTATTTCTTCAAGGGAATCCGTAAGGTAACATTTAGCGGCTTACAGACATAATAAGGATCATTCATTATGTAAAGTTTTAATTGGATTTATAAAGTTCTTCGACTCATATCAACCGGAGTGTTGGTTGATATCTAGATAACTAAAGTGTTTTTATTAAAATTTGATTGAAATAAAATTGGTAAGATAAACATAAACGGGACGATCATACTAAGTAGTAGTAAACGAAACAAGTGGTTAATTCATTTATTGATCTATTAGTTGGTTAGATCAATCAAGGGGATAAAATGCGTGTTGTTCAATATTCGCTCGAGAGTATTGCGATAGATAGATTGCTGTGAGTCATTGCTTTTTACCAAATTTTATTATTCTAGGTCGTTTTGATTACCTTTAAAATTGCAAAATATGCGACATAAACGGTCATATCTTTCGATCGAGTAGACTTAAAAGTTTGTTTTTTTTAGCAGCTTAAAAAGACCGTACACCCGTGGATTTGATACAACGTTCAGTTTGATATCTCTTTCTGCACATTCCTGAGAATGGTCTTGACAGACAGACGGACAAAGAAGTGATCCTATAAGGGTTACGTTTTTCCTTTGGAGGTACGGAACCCTAAAAACAATACCTACTTGAAATACTAATAGATCAAGAGCCTATGGCCTTTCGGACTTCAAAAAATGCGTGATATGCTACCAAAGCTAGTAAAAGCTGCTACAGGTCGCGACACATAAGTTGAACAAAAATGGCGTATTTTATTCTGGTTCAATTGCATAATTTACATCCTTGCATAATTTACATCCTTTGGGACCCAAAATATTGGGCCCCAAAGAAGTGCGGGACGCGAGGGCAGCCATTTTAGACTTCCGTAGTCAACAAGGAACCTTATAGTGTCGCCATGTCCGTCTGTCTATCTGCAGTGAAGCATAGACTCTTAATACTAGAAATGAGTTTAAGCCTGGCTCTAAGCACGGGTTTAATATTATATCTGGTAAAAGTCGATTCCGCAACCCTTTAAATCATTCTCTCCAGACAGGGATATAAAAGGTGAGGGAAAACAAATGTTTTGCGAAGGCTAGTCAAGACTACTCACCATTCTTTATGTGTACCCATTTGATATAAGGGGCCTGTCACCAGAGCTATCTCCAACTCGTGACTGCAGACGTCAAATCGATCGAACTAACCAAGTGATTTCAAGGAAAGGAATGACGTGTCAGTTGAGTTAAATTGTCCGCTACATCCGTTTTAGGTAAAAATGATCTGTTCGTTCGAAAGCCCTCGACTATTGGCTCGGATATTTTTTTCTTGAAATGTGTTTATATTGCTTTTGGTATGTCGGAAATCAAATCGGCAAATTTATTCTTATTATTTATTTTATCTGCATCAGTCGTGCTTTTATCCTTTGTCAACTACTTATAATATTGATTTGACTGTTTAATGTTAAAACAAATCCTTGTTGTAGTACGATATTTTTGCACTCTTTTCATATAGTATTTTCATAATTTTTATAATGTAGATTTCGAACTCGGTAAAACTATTAGCTACATAACTAGCTAGTGTAAAGCGAGGCTAGTGTAGCTCACTAACAAGAGATGATTTGAAATTTTATATAACTTAATGCAAATTAAGTTATGGAAAATAGTACTAAATAGTGACGAATTACAGTTCCATTTATCACCTCATTTTTGATAGGTTGTGTCACAAATTACTCGTAAACAAAAATTTTACACAATATTGGTATAGGAACTATTAACTCTAAAGCACCTTAAAATAGGGATGCGGGTTTTTTTTAGTACCCGCCTGTTAGAATACTTAAGCATGTACGAGTAGTATTAAATTTTTTACGCCATCAACAAATTATCAACGACTCATTGAGTCTGATTGTCACATGACGACTGAAATAAAGCGAATAATATAAGGGGTAAGGGTTATTTTTTCCGAGGGGAATGCGTGTCCGCACCGTACTCGGCGTTGGCTAGACGACGAGCGTGTGTGGGGCTCTCCCGGCAGAGTGCCGGGCCTACCCACTAAACCCCCCGGTGTTCTCCCTGCCCTTATAGGCGCGCGTGATAGGGTCCACACTGCGACTACGACTACCAACGCGCCCGGGCTGGCCCGACCTAACTGGTTGGGCTATCGCCAAGGGGAGATTGCCCGAGAGCACCAGGGCAATCCCCAGACGGAGGGCCTTACGGCGGCGTGCACGGGGCCAACCGTGCACGCAGGCCTTCACGGCAGGGTCATTAGACGGGCATCGCTTGTGCGAATGCCCGCCTTCGCCTGCCTGTGCGCCTGCGGCGGATGGGAGCGGCTTGAGGATCATTCTTCCGCTCCCTCTCCGCGGCCTCCTTCTGCAAGATGACGTTCTCGAAGAAGGAGGTGACAACCCTCCATTCCGCCTCGCCGCGGAGCATGACCACGACCATGCTCGGCAGCGAGAGGTCTCCGCCTCCCAGCGCAGCGTTGAGTTCGCTGCGCTGGCGTCGCCAGGCCGGGCACACCAACAGGGTGTGCTCGGCAGTATCGTCGGGAGCGTCGCAGTGATGACACTGCGGCGTTTCCTCCCGACGCGCGACCCGGTGCAGGTAGTGCCCAAAACAACCACGTCCGGTCAGTACCTTCACCATGCGGAACAAGAGACTGCCCTGCCGGCGCCCTACCCACTCCTCCAACACCAGACGTATAGCTTCTATCG
The DNA here is from genome assembly GCA_963935595.1 of Schoenobius gigantellus. Taxonomy (NCBI): domain Eukaryota; kingdom Metazoa; phylum Arthropoda; class Insecta; order Lepidoptera; family Crambidae; genus Schoenobius; species Schoenobius gigantellus. Next base: position 36,259,993 of record OZ012541.1, on the reverse strand, counting down.
TCCGGTGGCCGGCAGCTGGGAAGGCGAGTGTCTCATCCCATCGACGCAGAGCCTCCCTCTGCGCCTGGGTACGAACCCGCTCCACTTCTTCAGGAGCGGATCGTCCCCCCCGTTCTCTAACGGAAACCCGATGTCGATACACCTCCGCATGGACGCGTGCATCGACATACCACGGCGTTTGGCCCGCAAGAATGCATGCCGCGCCGTGGCTGACCGTGCGATAAGCTCGCACGGCCCGGGTTGCTATGACCCTCTGCGGACGTCGCAAGAGGGCCACCGTTCGGGGGGAGAGGCACTCCGCCCATACCGGGGCTCCGTAGAGTGCCATCGACCGTATCACCCCGTGATACAGTCGACGGCACGCCGATCCTGGCCCTCCAACATTAGGGAGGACCCCTCCGAGAGCGGCTGCGGCGGCACAGAGCCGTGGAGAGAGAAGCTTGAAATGCTCCTCGAAACTCCATCGGGGGTAAGGGTTTACCCTTACCCCTTTATATCATTCTCTTTATCTCAGTACTTTTTTAAATATTTCGCCAAATAAAAAAGTATCATTTTTTTTTGTATTATCCAACTTACAGACTAAATAGATAAATACTTTGCTTTTTTATGCCCAGTTCGCATGCCTATGATAGCAATTCACATTCTATAGAGTTCAATTCTATTTGAGTGTAATATTGGCTCTGAAAACATTTCACGTTTACAGAACATCGAGTGAAATTAATTACCTATTTAGTACTGTGATAAATATTTCACAAGTAGGGCCAGTGGCCCTTGAATTTACATTTTAATTGAAAAACAATTTACAAACAAACCAAAAATAACCACTCGGTTCGAAGTGGTTTACGTAAATGGAAACTTGTCTTGCCTAACCAACGATCTGATCCCCCAATTGAAATACAGTTTACGTTTAGCAGCGTTTAATTTACAAGATCGTTTCTACTTTTCCATCAGAAATCGTCCGCAACATTAAGGAGATGTGATGAGTTGGAATTATACTTAAAGCAAACTTGTAGCGATTATTCTCAAGCAACTCTCTCTTCAGCTAGAGAACAGAGTAAGTGTTCTATGACAATTGGCATATAGCGGATGACATTTCTACGGTTTTTTTTTTACAAAGCGTTCCACAGTACTTTTGCAAATTGGAAATAGGTAAGAAGTTTAAAGGATAATATTAACTGTTTTTTGAGGTAAAGCTTTAGTTGAGGTCAGCGACTGTCTATTAGATTAAATGTTTTAATAATTATCAAAACATTATACGATTAACGTTACGTTATAAGTTAAACATCGGAGGCAGGGAAAGATTGAAACATGATTTTTTCGTACCTCGCATCATCTTTGCGACAGAAGGAGGATGTATCTTCAGTTCTAACTGAAATAAACCAAAATAATATGTGCTTTGTTAGTAATGTATCATATTGTCTTAGTGACGTATCAATTCTTCAAAATCTTTCTATCCTACTAATATTATAAATGTGAAAGTGTGGATGTTTGGATATTTGGATGTTTAGATGTTTGTTACTCAATCACGCAAAAACGGCTGAACGGATTTGCATGAAATTTGGCATGTATGTAGCCTTTGACATGGAAAAGAACATAGGCTACCTTTTATCCCGATTCCTTAAGTAGTTCCCGAGGGAAATTTTAAAATTGTTTACGAGCTAAGCCGCGGGTAGACAGCTTTGAAATTTGGTATGCATGTCACCTATGCTATGGAAAAGTACATGTCCTTAATGATCTCTCAAATAGTTCCCGTAAGAAGATTAAAAATTGTTAACGAGCGAAGCTTTTAGACCCAATTCTGAAGTCCACGCAGACGAAGTCGCGGGCAGAAGCTAGTACCATATATATAAAATATATAATGATTTACCAACAGACATACGTAACGTATGTGTAACGAAACAACAATTTAAAAGAAATGTTGGTAATGTCCTTCTATCTAAGGTAAAAAATGCAATAATGTAGTATATAATATAATATTATATATTGATTGATTAGTTTGTGAGTCTAAAGTGTTATAAGTTCTTAGTATATGTGTAATCGCGTCAAATTATTGTTAAAAATGGAGCTTCGTCTGCCAACAAACCGCATTGTGGTTTGGCAGAAGATTGTATTGGGGTATTGTGTTCTGTGATTGTAATAAATAAATAAATAATAATAATATAAAGCTGGCGCTCTACCGTTGTCACTTAAAACTGCCAAACGGTTATGGTTAAGGTCAAAGCTTGCAAGTTAAACTTGACCCAATTGAAAAGTTATACCTACGCCTTATCGCGGAAAATTAAAGTAAGCACACAATATTACAAAGTAATTTTTAGCGTCAATATTATATATTGTCTTCACGTAATGAAAGTAAGTGTGTTGTCTCCTCACTGGCAGCAACGGCGGCAGCAGCGGGGGCTCGGTGCACAGGCTGCGCACGCGACCCGGTCATCGACCGCGCTTACGCCAAACCGTTGGTTGCGCTCGCGCCGAGCGACGACGCCGCGCCGTTGTCTCTACATAGAATGGGTGTCACCTGATAGGGCTGCCTCAAAATCTATTGGCACAATAAGGCTTTTATCAATACCAAACATACATATAGAAATAGACAAAATCTTAGTAGCACAAGCCAATCAACATGACTAAATTCGCAAATTAACCAACTATTACGTGTTCTATATTTAGCGGAGTTTGTTAATATGCTGTTAAACTTAAAAAATGTAGATGGAATGTTAATTTCACCGAAACGATTCATGGTGGTCGTTGAACTATACTTCAATCTTGAAGATAAAAAATAAATTAAAGTAATAACTATTTTACAAGTGAGTACTTATTTTTAATTCCCTAAACGGATTGAGCTTCTTTCAATCTGATTTATAATGATTGAACGTTATAATAACTTGGACAAAATTTTTGCCGCTCTACGTCAATACGTTTGAAGCTTTTATTATAGAATTAAATGATGGATCGCTGAATAATCAGCGGTCGGATGTAAAAGTTTTTATTTTATTTATCTTTAATGCGCATGTGTGTATTCAACAATGTTTTGATAGTCACAAATATTTTTCTATTATTTATAATTACGAAGAAATTAACCGATTATTTTGAAAACTCATACAAGTGATCGATTATTTTCAACACATAAAATTAACTTTAAACAATTTGGTTTAAATGTGAAAGCAGTAAGAAAAGCACATTTAATTTCATTCAAACGCTTAAATCACGAATCAAATACGTACAGACCAACCCTAGTTAAGTGATAACCGTTCAGATAGTGACGTGTAAAGAGTACAGCCTTCCGGAAACACTATAAGAATGACAGAGATAGCATCAATCTAGTTGTATAGACACGGAGTAAATAAGTGTGAGAATAATACAAACTTTATATTGCTCATTTTAGTGATATATAAATATGTATACGTAATCGACAACAATAAGGTTTTCTCAAATAAATGGAAAGTAACCTACATAGGAATTTTGTTATGTGACCTGCACGGTTACTCCACCTACATATTGAATATACTTACTTAGATAGATATGAGAGACATCAGAGATATGTGTATGAAAAAAAAAATTATATTTTGAGTCCGTTAATGAATACAAATTTCAGAATTCTCATAGGATAAAATACTTAACTGCTACATTTAATCGTAGATTGAAATAGAATAAAAGTAAGAGTATATTTCAAATACACTAGCTGTAACCTGCGAACTAGGTGTCATGTGATAAAACAGAATTTGAATCTTGCAAAAATTAAACATTGGGATTAGTTTTTTTTTGTGGGAGGGAGAGTTAGTAGGCTAGAGTTATTTGTGCGCGTTTACTCTGGGTGATTCCATGAAAATAGAACCACTTTCAAAGGGGAATTCATAAATCCCTAATGAAATATATGCTGAATTTAACAGTAAAGTTGCAACATCAATATCTTCAAAATTATATTGTTTTATGTACCTATGTATTTAATTGATAACCAGTAACTGATGCACGAAAGTGAGGATAACAGTTTACTTCAAAGTTTAATCAAATATTGCGTTATTTCATTAATTATTTTAAGTAATAAATAATATTAAGTGCTAATATTTTTATACATTTCAAACAACATTAGTTAAAAACTGATTTTCAATGCACAAATTCGACCAGGGACTAACAATTGCTTTAAGGAGGGACAGTTTTTTAAGTGATTAGAGTATTATTTCTTAAATTTGTTTATGTGATCTTGTAGTAGGTATTCCTAAACATGGAATACCAATTGTTTCGAATTATTAATATACTGCGTAATAATGAACACGTGGACATAGAGTTGGTCTATTTTTCTGGAATAACCATCTTACGTTTTTCTGCCACCGAGCGCTAGTGTTTGCATTACACTTTATTGGTTTGAAGCGTAAGACAGGCAGTGAAATTACTGGGTAATATGGCTCGACATCCATGTATTCAGGTGACATTAAAAATTTCATCATGTATAAGTATACTTAATCATTATATTATAATAGCTGGGTACATTATGATGAAAGTGCAACAACGGAAGATTTATTTTAATTTAAATTATTATAAGTCTATTAATGCATTACTTTCACTACACAACCCTACTAGAAATGTCTTTAAACCCCAATAAGGTTTATCTAGCTAGAGATTTAGAAAAAAACATTGATGTCGACAGTGTACATAACAACTTAACATGACGCTCCAGACACGCAAACGTAATTAGTACATAATTAAGGCGTAATCAGCGATGCAAAAAATTGTTTATATTTTAGGAATATCCATGAATGTGACTGAAGTGCGTGCAATACATAGAAATAAGTTCTAAAGACCGGTCTGACAGCTATCAGGTACGTCGTGTCGCGTGCTTCTGCGACACGCTAAAGAGTTATTAAACCTTAACAAAATTTTTGTATAAATAAAACTACCTACTACACGGTTATATTTTTATCACCCTGGAAAATTTTAGGGACGCTTCAGGACACATCCATTATTATATGTATAAAAAAATGAAATAAAAAATAAAAAAAAATTATAAAAAATATTTAAAAAATCTAATAAAATGCTGCTTTCAGCTAGTGCAGCATTTTTTGGATTTTTTGAAAATTAATATAAAATAAATTAAGTGAGTTATTCATATTTAAATCAATACCATGTCGTGAACCCTCTCTTAAATTTTCTAGGGTGATAAAAAAATAACCGTGTATATTCGATGATTCTTTTTTATTAAAGATCAAAGTCTCGAGATAATTTCCAGCAAATTTTACACTGCTTAGAATTGTAGTATTTTATTACTCTTAACTCTTAGGTACCTATGAAGATATTGACACCTTTACTATTAAAAATTACAACAATGTTATATTTTTATTTTAACTAACTAATAAATTGTTCCAAATGAGACCCATCGTTTTGGATACGCAAAGTCAATCTTTTTTTTTAATTCACTTCGCGACGTCTTCAGCAAATTGTTGTGGTGAATGCCCGTAATAACATTTACTATCTCAACCTTTAGCTGTTCTACAGTCTGATAAGATTTTTGTAACTCCACATACCTCATTCATTCAGTGTCAAATTTTCTGGAAACTATCACGAGACTTTAATATTTTAGACAAATAAAGTCATCGAAAATGGTTAACAATTTTCGAAGATATCGACGCATAAATTTGGAAAAGTTGGAAAAATCTATAAAGTGACGGCGTATTTTCACGATTCAAAAAAGGTACTAATCCGATTCATGTTAAGTTATTCATGGGACCTTTTCAAACAAAAAAGAATTTTCCTAATCGATCCAGGCGTCTTTGAGTAATCTGCGTACATACGTAGAATAAAATACTTTTGAAACTTTAAAATTACTTTTTATTGTTTGCTCACCTCCATGGTTGACACTATTACGTTCTGATCTGGAAGTCCGAGGTTCGATATCTCATGGGAACACATGATTTTCTGCTTGGTTTCACCACCGTCTTACCTTACCGAAGTTTGTCGCCATAATAACTGTGTTAATGAAATTGTTATCTTCCGACAATAAGAGATATAAAATTGCCAGTTCCTCAGTTCTTGCGCAAACCCGGTGAAGCTCGCTTCTATCTTCGACCTCTTTATCACTTAGCACCGGGCGAGATAAAGGCCAAGAATCTCCCTGTTGTGAGTGAAAAAAATTCGTCCCGAAAGAATTTTTCTGCTAGTAGAACAAATTTAACAAAAGCAAAAGAAAACTGTGTATCGAATCACAGCACAGTATTTGAAGAGTGCCGAGGGATCTTCGCTTTATTTAATTTTTAATTTCATGTAGCTAAGTAATCTATATTGGATGCTATTTTGGTCAAGGTTCTACGTTTAATATGCGTGACCGTAGATGCTCAACTCGTAAGACACTATAATTATCATCTACTAAGGATGTCATAGGACAATATAATTTTAATTATTTAAAATTCGCTTGATATTGGTCTAAGATTATTACGAACTACGTATATCTGCTACACTAGAGCCAATCCCAGTTCCAGATCCAAAAAGGGAATGCTCAGTTATCTGTTGAATATTGATATACTTATTTTATTAGTACATAGCGCATTATCATCGTGTAATGATTGACTAGGGGATTCATTCATTCCATTTCGCTTTCGCGCACCACTGTCTCCTTATGGCGCTATTATATTATAATACTTGTAATTGTATGTTAAACCTATGTTTCTATGCCAAACTGGAACATAGTTATTTTCTATCATGTTAATTGCCTTATTTAATAAGTTGATAACACATATAAATGAACTGAAATTGAGTTTATTTAGTAGCTATAGGGTTTCTCGAAGCGTTATTCTACTCCACTATAGGCGGCGATTTGTAGCATCTATTAGAACGTATAATACGAAGCACATGTCGCGGAAGAAAACAAGTGTGATGAGTCTGAGAAATATGGTGTGTGTGTGGGGTCGACTTGATGATAAGGTCAGGTCATTATCGTAAAGATATCAATGGTCAACTGCGAAGCGTACACTACACTTCAACTTCCATTAGGTAATTTATTTTAACTTCCAAAAAATCTTTTGTTTCATAAAGATAAGTCAGAACTAAATCTTCACGATTGATAATTTATCAATATGTGGACTCCACTGACCGTTACGTTTACAGCGGTGGTGTGGTGTGAACCTCTTTAACATTGAGTAATATATTTAGTTTTGTCTTAATTGGGCAACAAGTAGCCGCATTACACCAGTGAGCTATTCTTAAGATAGCATTTTTCACACCGTCATTAATTTGCAATTGTATTTCAATTTTGAATATAAGTGGAGTATAAATCTACAAATAATTATATCTCATGCCTCAGTATATCCTATTTTATCCGAAAAGCCCTGAGACCTCTTCCTATTGACATCTTCTTTCTCACTCTTTTCATTTACATAGGACTAATCTCCTAATCAAAGCTTTATGATGATGCACGCATTGGACAGGACACCAATAACGCCAAGCGTACTATGCGAGTCTTTCCAGGCCTAAAATATATGTTATTTTTTAAGCAACACCGGCATCGACTGTTCGGCGACCCCTTCTAAAACCTTATAGGATTATAGACTAATGGCCAATTGCACTAACCTTGACTTAGCTTAGGAAGATCTTAAGAGGCATGCTGTCACATTCTTTTCATTAAAAACAAGAAGTGACAGAATTCTTCTTAGGATTTTTTTTATTACAATTAAGTTGGCAAACAAGCAAACTGATGGTAAGTGGTAACGGTCACCTATAATACACGTGGTTCCTGTGTGTGAAATTCGCAGCAAAACTGCAACCCCCAAAAGAACCACAGTGTACGTTGCCAACTTGTGACTTACGAGGTAAAGTCATGGTACCCAGTAATTTCAATGCCATACCTTACCCTTTAAACCGGAACACAGCAATGCAAGCACTGCTGCTTTGCGGCAGAAATAGGTAAGACAGAGTCTCCCACACGACCCTGGTACAGAGTCTCCCTCCGGTGATTGTCATAGCTAAGACAAGGTTAGTGAAATAGGCCATTAGAATTTATTCCTCTATCATCATTACAAATATGACTTAAAAATAATTCAAAATACTATTTTAATGTTGATGTAGTCTTAAAGATGCTGAAGATTTGCAGTTATATCACGTAATGCCGACGTGATAGATTATCAAAAACTAACCGTAAAACTCCGGTGGTAGTCCGGTAGACTCCTAGTCACCTACACACTCACATATAAGTGTGCCGTGTTGGGAGTTATGAATAATGCGACGTACGCAAATTTCTGTTCAGTGGTGTCTGTGAGACTATCAAATCAAATGAGCAATCTTTATCAATGCTGTCATGACGCGTGTATCAACATCTATAATCACATAAATGTAACGGCTTCTCACATGACATTGAAGATGCTGATGTTCAGTGAAACTAAAAACGGGTCAGAAAAATGAAGTTTAATTTAGTATTTGTTGCCTAAATTAACAAAAGGGTAACGGGACTACGTCGGGTCACTGGACAAATACGCACTTCAAAGAAGGCTGTAATTAAATATTATTCTACGCGTAAAATCAGGAATAACTTTTCAGGGAATGGGAAAAACAGTAATGTCAGTGGATACGTTTGTGCTACTGGCATGGGGGTTAAGGTTTATTTATTTATTTTTATTTATTTATTTATATTTCTTAGGTTGCAGGATTTAAAGATGGAGAAATGCGGACCTTAAAAATTCTTGCCTGTTGTTCTCGATAAAGATCCTGCCAATTCCTATACCTAACAGGATGATGATTTCTTTCTCATAACCTGTTAAAGTGTTAAAGCCCAGCCACAACAGGCGATACAGCAACACAAATTAAAAGACCGCGACACCGCAGTATGTCTGTAATCAGTTGCCTGTCGCGGTCGCGTACTCAAACAAATGCACCTCATACTTATTTGCATACAAGCATAGAATAAGAGCCAGTAAGTACGCTCTCCTGTTTCATGTTGCGGGCGTATAAGTACCTAAAATGCTACCTCTTATTCGCTAATTGATATATTTAGCTATATACATAACTACTTCAAGCAAAGTATCCATAAGTAATGTTTGTATTTGTGCCTACCGTTCGCTTGCTACAGTTGCTAAATTTCTTCTTTGTTGTATTAGTGTTTTCATTGTTAACATTGGGTCATGTCTGGTAAATTAAATACATAGCTAACCCTTGTTCAACACCATATTACGGCCAGCTTAATAAATTAGAACGCAGATGTGCCGGTCATTAAACTTTGATCAGGAGAATTTGGTAAGATTTATAACTGCAGATGTAAATTTTGCGAGTCAGTGAATGGATACACATGTCGACATGCCGTAAATCGTAGGAGTTACTTTGGAGTCTAACATCATCCAGATCATAAAAACTCTTGAAGGTTTTTATATAATTCGATGGAGTTATAGGAGTTCGTGTTATTTTCAGAGGTTAATGGTACCTCTTACGTTTAAAATAGTTGATCATCAATTCGTGTAAGATTACATACATAAAACATACTTGTATATTATACACGGCTACTTTTTTATGACCCCGGATAATATAAGGAATGCTTCAGGACACGGTAGTAAATAGATTTTAACAATAATAATAAAATTAATTCACCCATTTAATTTATATATTAAATGGGTAAATTATTTTTTTTAATATCCAAAAAATAATGCACTTACGAGTAAGTATATGGACACTGAGTGAATTTGTAGGCAAAAGATAGAATGAACACGAACTGTTAGCAACTTCGCCGATTCAAAGTCATTACTGAGTTGATAACAATTTCTCCTTCCTACTTTATGAACCGGCAAAAATGAAAAAAATGCAACCACATGTTTTTTTTATTGGTATGAGTCGAGCTACCCCTAAAATTTTCCGGGGTGATAAAAAATTACCGTGTATAATAATAGAACATTGTTACCCCCAGGGGTGAAAGTAACTTATTTAGTCCCGAGGCGGGGTTTGGCGCCCGAGCGTAGAGAGCGCGCCTATAGTTCGAGGGACTAAATAAGTCTTTAACCCGAGGTAAATACTGTGCTTTTCATTACGAATACGAGGAAAGTAAAAATAAAAACATGAATCAGCTAAAGAACATATGAGTGAATTTTATTTTAACAAATCAACAACTTCCGCTTTTGCCCCTTCTCTTATGAATGAAATCTCTGCTATACGGAAGAATAAACAAAACTCGAAAAACAAATGAAGATCGGATTGCCGCTTTCCCGCTTGTTTTGTTTTTTTTCTGTAGCCGGCCAGCTATTCAGCCATTATTTTTAATTTTCGTCATTGAGAAAATGGTAGTTATTTTTCCCAAATCTAAGTTATTTAAAGAAATAGTTGAAAGTAATTTATAATAAAGTCATTTAAAAAATATATTCTTTTAATACTTATTATGTTATTTCAATTTTACACCGTGCTGTAATTGAATGACTGTATAGAACGTCGGAACATGGTTTAATAGAAATGTGAAATAGAACTAGTTTCTTTTTTGAAATTTGACAGCAGCTGTCAGTTAAGTGATTCTCCCTAGGGCTGAAAAGTATTACTTTCAACCCGCTCTTCAAGCAACTTCAGGCCTACTTTCTGAGTATGAGTAATGAAAAATTATTTGTTGTTCCAGGCATAACGTTGACAAAGGCGGAGGATGAGCTGCACGACGCGAGGGAGGGCGATAACGTTACGATGCAGTGCCGGTTCGCTCTCAACCCTACGGCGGGGGATTCGCTCACCTACTATTGGGTCCGGAGCACCGTCAGCGGACATGAAAACGTGGCCATTGGAAACATACCCTTAGAGATAAACTATCAGTGAGTTTGAACTGTCTACATCATTAACTCATACTTTGACTCTGATTGACCTCTTAAGCTACATACACAACTTGCAAGAAAATTTCGTTTTAATTTGTTTATATTTCGTTATTAATTGCAACAATAACGGAATCGACTGAGGAAAATTATTTTATTGTTTGTCGCCTAACAATCATTATCAAGGTGGTAGTGTGGTCTAGTGTTTCTACCCTAACTAACATAGTGGCTGGTTATGCACTTATATACTGGCATTAAATTTAATTGGTTTCAATCTTATTCGATCATGGTTATACTTAGTAATAAGCAGATAAATAACTTTGGATGCATTCCGCTCACGACCGTTCCGAATAGGATATCGCGCTAACATCGACAAAAGTCATCGACATTTATAACTTCAATAGTAGATTGTTTACCAAGGTATCTTTAAATAGTCAATTACACCCGAGATGAATGCAATTGACCGTTTACTTCCGAGGTGAATAAGTACTCTGCTTATATCACTCATGCGAGGAGATGATACAAGTTTCTAGTGAAAGCAAATATTTTTCTAGTAGGAACCTAATTTAATGAAAATGATATTGTTGAAATACGAACAACTGGTATATTTTTTTAACTTTTGTGACTTACTTTTATTTTTTAAAATATATAGTTTTTTGAATAAAATAATCTGTATCTATTTTTAAGTTCCCGTCTATAGCACGCACAACCGTAACCGTTGAAGGTAAAAATGTGAAATTTGGACAGTTGTTTTAATTCAAAATGTGGATGCACACTAAGTAGGGATTAAAAAAAATAACTCTAAAGGGATGAAATAGGGGTTGCAAGTTTGTATGGAAAACTCTTTAAATTAGCAACGATTTTGATAAAACTTGAGATTCATGCTCTTAAAAATAGTTAATTAAACACGTGTTTAATGGTTTATTAGAATTAACCCCCTTAGGGTGCAAGATAGGGGTTGAAAGTTTCTAGGAAAAATATTTAAAATCCAATTTAATTTAATTTCCAATTTCTTAAGGATCGGATGCACTAAAGCTGTCTTCCATGAGGTTAGGACTACGCCAGATGAATAAGAGAGCCGAAATAGACGCGTTAAAACCGGTGTCAACTCTGGAGCGCACATCTTGAGCACGATAGGAGGGATACCATCGGGCCCACTCGACTTGTGGATAACTAGGGTGATTAGTGCTTGACGCACTGAGCTTTGGTGGAACCGAATATCCGGCATAAAGCTCTTGTACCGTGGTATGGTCGGTGGTTCCTGTCCCCCGTTATCCAAGGTCGAGTTGGATGCAAAGAGTTTCCCTAAAAGATCGGCTTTGTCTTTAGCATCATGGGCTAATGAAGTGTTATCCTTGTGCAGTGGTGGAAAAGATGGCATGCAGAAATTTCCCTGAATAGCTTTGGCGAGAGACTAGAACGCACGAGACCCCGAAGGAAGACGCTCTAGCCTCTCGCCAATTCTACTGATGTGCTCCGACTTCGCTCTTGCAATGTCCCTTTTTTGAAGGATCTGGAGGCATAGTTATACTGCTTTTTTAAAGCGCTGGTATTTCCATCCCGAGACGTCACCGCGTTTACCCAGGCTTGGTAGGTTTTCTGCTTCCAGCGAGAAGCCTTTTTGGAGGATTGACCAAACCAAGGTTGGAATCTGCCACCAATGGGGATAACTGAGGATGGAATGAAAATTTCCATACCTTGCAACACCACATCGGCAACAGACTCAGCGGCGGAGTTGGGATCATCCGGCATAAAGCAAACCTGCCTCCAAGGGTAGGACGCAAAAAAGGACCGCATCCCATCCCAGTCTGCTGACTTGTAGTGCCACACACGGCGACTACGTGCAAGTGTAGGTCGTTGCAAGCACCATAAGAATAACTAATAATACGAGTATAGAAGCGAAACTCCCGGCCGTCGAGCGCTCAAGGCCACGTTATTTACCTACCGTTTGATTTCCGTTGAACGGAATCGCCAGTCAAGGCGCGCACCGTGTGTTTCAGGTACCTTGTAAATGTTTGCCTATTGATTACCTGATTAAGCTTTTTATAAGAATGCGTATTTACTACGCGCTGAAGTTTAATAACCGAAACTTCAAATCATCTACAAAAACAAAAGTACAAAATCAATAAGACTCGGTGTATGCTCAGTTTCTCATTTAATGTAAAATATGGAGGTACCTATATAAAAAATATTGTAGTGGTAACCATACGTCCATGTGGTGACCCTAGCGGCGTCCGCAGACTACTGCGGGGCGTTACAGGGGGAAGGGCGCTGTAGGTATGCAAATAGCGGCATTTGGCGCACCCACAAAGGAGATTCGCTTCTATACTCGTATTATTAGTTATTCTTATGCAAGCACGTGAATGGCACCGAACTCCTAATGAGGCAGTGATCTGAGGAGCCAAGAGGGGCGCCGACAGATATGAGGTAGCCGTCGGGATAAGAAGTCAGCAGAAGATCCAACAGTGAAGGTTCCTGGCTCTCCACATCGGGAATTCGCGTGGGCATAGTAACTATTCGCGTGGGCATAGTAAGATAAGATTTAATTAAGCACCAATTAAGCAACTTTACTTAACACTGAAAACTACTTTACAATCACTGAAAACTTTACAGTAACACTATGGACACAAATCACTTCACTGTAAGACATTACTAAGCACTGAACACACAGAATTCTTCACTATGTATCGCTTGATCCGCTCGGTTCGCTTTCGTGAAAAGAACTCTCCGGCTGCATTCGCCTACGCGCTTATATAGTAGGGCCGATGAACATTCGGGGCATTCGAGAATGTTCCATTCTCGAATATTCCGTACCCAACCGATTATTTATCTTCTCTTCTCGAAAGTTCCGTGGTACCCTTCGCGCTTATGTAGTAGGACCGGTGAACATTCGTGACATTCGAGAAGGTCCTATTCTGGAACATTCCATACCCGATCGATCGTTAGTCTTCTAGAAAGTTCCGTGTATGCCTTCGCGCTTCTACAGTAGAACCGGTGAACTTCCGAGACATTCGAGAGTGTTCTATTCTAGAACATTCCATACCCGATCGATTGTTTGTCTGTCTAGAAAGTTCCATCGCATTCCCGATTATGTTTGTCTTTATGAGCATGTTCTATCTCTGTCTGCCAGCCGTTTAGAAGTTTCTAGATGCATCTCGATCTATCTTTTATCTCTGGAAGGTGCCCACTATTGTTGTCTTTTTCTTATCGTGCTATCTCACTCACTCCTATTGAAAATTTAGTCATATATCGAAGTGTGGTTCAAAGGCCCATAAGGGGTCCTGAAAACGCCTGAAAACGGGTTTTCAGGTTATGATGTGGTTCGATAGAGGGTAGCCTGAAACGGACTGAAAACATGTTTCAGGCGCCTGAAAACAACGGCAACTTGGGTAAAATTTCGATATTCTAGTATGTGATAAAGCACCTCCTGAAACGCGCTGAAATGCGTTTTCAGGCCGCTGAAAACGCTTCAAAGGCCAAGAAAACCACGCCGGAAGTTTCTTATACCATCGGCGCAACAGTGTCAAGCCATATGCAAGAGCGAAAGCGTGAACAGATCTCCCCGCATGATCGGTCTTGCTTGAACCGAGCCATTCGGTGTGGTGAGCGTTTAAATCGCCAAGTATCACGATCTCTGCGAGTGGGATCTGCTGCTGCACAAAGTCTGCAGCCATTTGAACGTGCTCGATGAGTCGGTCGGTTTCGGTATCACCGCTATGGGACCTATAGTGGCACCAATAGACGCGGGGATGGTCGTCGCTGTCTACACGGAGCCATAAGGTGGAGAGGTCCCTACTTTCAAGGTGACCGAGGCGCCGAGAACAAATATCGTCTCTGACGTACACGTACAATATACGAGTAACTATATTATAGGCTACAATAATAACGCGGGCGAAGCCGAGAGCGGAATGCTAGTTTAAGAATAAAAAGCGAACAAGAGCGAGTTGGACTCGCGCACCGAGGGTTCCGTACGAAGTGTATAAGTTCCTAACTATGCATGCTTTAATTGCTTCTTCTTTGCTTCTTGCCAAAGGAGATGTTTCAGGTTTGTATGGAGTCCCGGCTATGAGTATGTACAGTGGTTTTTAAGCTAGGGAAATAAAAATAAAACATTACTTTGCAATATTATAATTTTTGTTATTTTTTTATTGTTTTCGTGTACATTATACTTTTTGATGATCAATGACAGATTTATAACATCAATATAATGGCAACACTGTAACGTCAAAAAATAATTGGAAAATAAAAAAAACTAACACACACGACCCACGACACTACGGAGTTTACAAGCAATTCCGTATTCTTATAATTGAATTGAATTGAACGTAAATAGATACAATTAATTATCAATACCTATATCAACGGATTTCTTTATGAGCTTCCTGAAATATGACTAAACAGTTCTTGTGACTATTACGAATACGAAACTACCTTACGATATGTGAACGAAAAAGCAGCTTGAGCTTCTATTAAGTTTTAGTGCAAAACTGCAAAAGATCAAGTAATCACCCAACACTCAGAAAAGTGAACTTAGACCTATTTATACTGCATAACCAAAAGCCAATAACCAAACTTCCAAGTGAAGTAAGTGAACGCTAAAGAAGCATTATATTATATGGTACACAATAGGCAGATTGTGTTGATTATATTGAATGTTTTGTTAAAAGTGGCTTGCATGTCCTGTGTCATTGGGAAGGTTAAAAGTTGAAGTCGAGTGATTGCCTTTCAAGTGTAGTAAAAAGTGTTTATGATGAAATTGGACTAGTTATTCAAAACCACCTTAGCCAATATGTCTACAGAAAAGCAGCTTGTGCTTCTATTAAAAGTTATAGCGCAAAACTGTAAAAGATCAAGTAATCATCCAGCACTCAGAAAAGTGTACTTAAATCTATTTTTAGTGCATAACTTGAACCCAATAACCAAAGTTCTAATTGAAGTATGTGAATGCTAAAGAAGCCTTATATTATAATAATATGGTACACAACAGGCAGATTGTGTTGATTATATTCAGTTTTGTTAAAAGTTGTTTGCATGTCCTGTGTTATTGGGAAGGTTTAAAGTTGAAGTCGAGTGATTGCCTTTTAAGTGTAGTTAAAAGTGTGTAAGGTGTTAGGGTTCAGTCTGATAAATAAAACACTGTTTTAAAAATGTTTATTCTATTTCATTTATTAATATTCTATCTAGAAATGATGCCGAGCCCACCCAAAGTACCAAAATACTGTCACTCATCAAATCAATATTTTGAAATTCTATTGCATATTATAATTGGAACATTTTGGATGAACATATTATATTTAGTAATTCTTTCAGTAAAAATACTTTGGAGGCAATTTTAAAGTTAAGTATCTACCCCCTTAGATACTTAATTTTATAATTGCCTCCAAAGTATTTTTACTGAAAGAATTACTAAATATATGTTCATCCAAAATGTTCCAATTATACTCTGACTGATGTTCGGCACAGTCTAGCAGTTTTAGTAATAAATATTTTTTTTGTGGTCAACTCTCTTTCTTAAATAATCTGGAACATTTAATCTTTCCGGTTGTAAACACCCAGGAATAAAACACTGGCTACTGGAATCAGGCGTATGTGTGAACTCATCCAAATCAATATAATCTGTGGGTATATTGTCCTCCTGTGCCACATTGTGAAGAAGTATATTTTGTTGAGCTTGGGTCCAACACTCACTACTTGCAAGTGCATTATCTTCTATCTGTGAAATAAATGACATTCCTTAATAACTGACATCTAAAAACTTTACGAACTTAATGTTAGGCAAATTGAATTTCAAAAGTATAGTATAAGTACAGTGTTTCTTTAGTTATTTGGCAATGTTAGTGTTTTGGTTAGACTAAATTAAACTGTTACCTCTCTAGGAAAAATCCTTGTGGCAATTTAATCTGTCTCAGGTCCAGGTCGCAATAAATGTGTACGCCTTCAAATCAATGAAGACCTGCACCAAACACAATTATTCCTATTTTGATCTTATTGTAGTGGACTCTAGTCACCCTGTTCGTCTTGGACAGTCTGTTGATGAGCATTCCGCTGAGCAGACACCCAGCATGCATAGCAAACTCTGCTATCTAAAGAAATACAAAAAACAAATTCAGATCAAAACAATATTCCATGAATTTTTAAATCACTCATGCATGCATGATTTTTTTTAAATTACCCCATACCTCTCTGGGAAAAATTCTTGATGCTATTACATTCCACTGAGAGCCATCTGGCAGAGCATGTGATCGCCATTGACTAGTGCTACTCCACAACATACACATACATTAATATTATGAGTTGGTGTAACTGACTTAATATTGACTTGATGTTGATTCAATTTTCATGTGTTGCTGCACAATTCATCTAACTCGGACCCAACGTGATATATATGCATTATCTGGAATCTATTAGTAGAAAAAAAAATGAATATGATTTGCACAAATACATAATTAATATTTTGAGATACAGATTTGTTTGTAGGCTCCCACTGTACAGTAAGCTCCTTGTCAAGCTATACTGTTTGACCTTTGGACCGTTCTTATGTCGCTCGTAATAGCGGCGGTTTTCGTAACGTAAATGTATAGCTTGAATGGGAGCTTACTGTACATGTGTGACATCTTGTAAAGAATTGTAGGCAATGCTATCATAAGTCAACTGACCACTATAGGATATATCCTTGAAGTGATTTCATTTCTCTCTGGGCCTTCTTAAAAGAGAATCGAGTTCTTCTCTGATATGATGACTGACCTGCACCAAACACAAACATATGTGTCATGATATACTGGTGCAGACTGCACTTCAGGCAATTGATGTGTGTGAGATGTTGTTGATACAGTCTGCAATTCTTGTAATGCCGAATTAAAACAGTTTTCAGACAAAACACCAGCAAGATCGATCTAAAAATAAAAGAATGAAGCAATGTCATATTAAAAAAACAAGAACCATTTTTTCAGATACACTTTAATATTATACATATTGTGAAAAATTAAGGGTGATTAGTAAACACTAATTACCTCATTACCTATTTTTTGCTCTATGATGGAAACTAATTCTTCTCCAATATCAGTCAGAAGATAAAGATGTTGGTTACCATTTTCGTTGAAAAGGGAGTCACAATTCACACAGCGAGTTATTGTGAGCCTGAAAATAAACACACATGTAGTAGTTATCGTTAAACTCCCCAACGTTAATATCTATTATGTACATGAACTAAAAAGAGCAATAAATATTTATTTGAAATCGCAATTAAATCGTTAAGATAAAACTTAAATACGTTTTGAAACTATATACTTAAGCCGTGGTAAACAAGTTTTTTTTTTTGATCCCCTTTTATGGCAATTTGTTAATTATGTTGTAAACAAGTTAGCAGCATACAAAAGTCCAAAATAATAAATAACAGGTCACTAGATCAAGAAATATATCACTGACAGACTTGGCGCGTTCGCACTCGACCGACTATCGGTGACCGATTTATTGACGGTGGAAAATGAGACATGGATTTTTGCGTTGCAACGCACGCGAACTACAAAAAGTCGGTCATAAAAATATCGGTGTATCGCAGCCACCCCGATTATCGATGAAAAATGGAACGTTCGTAAATGTATACGTTACCACACAAAAAATCGGTTACTGATTGTCGGTCGTGTGTACTCGCGCTTATACACAGAACACAGCCACAGATTACAGAAACAGTATGGCATCCTTTATTGCCAGGTTTGGTTTTATTTGGATGCTATAAAATATTTTTGTACACGGTTTAACGGCTGAAAATATCAGGCAATGTAATTTGTAGTAGTTTTATTCATTTTTTTACATTTTTTAATGTACTGTACATGTTCATGGCCGAAATTGAAACATCTCCTTTGATACTGGTCCTTTTAATGTTGGCAGTAAGTTAACTGTTTCAGATACTTAGTTTCATGGAGGATTCATAGCATGCTTGTAAGATAAATGTATAGTTGACGTACCGTCTTGTTGCAGAATAACGTACGCGCCGGAACAAGGGCGCTACGATCTGAAGCTGTCGAACGTGTCGTACGAGCGCGACAACGGGCGGTTCGAGTGCCGCGTGAAGGCGGGTGGCTCGGGGCGCACGCTGCACTCGCAGGTAGGGATGATCGATGTTGCAAAAACATCGATGATGGCATCGATAATGACATCGATAGCTGATATCGATACTCGATGTTTATCGAGCACAAAACATCGATGTCGGCCAACATCGATGTTTTTTGCAAACATCATCAATAAATAAAACAACCATAAAATCACATGATATTTTTAATTACCTACTTAAACAAAGAAATTGTTAAATTAGAGATATAAGGTATTGGAATTTATAATTTGTGCCTACGTCCCCCGTGGAAGCGTTCATAGATATCAATCGATTATTTGTATCTGCCACCAAATTTCGATTGTGTCCGTGACAGCGATGTTACGATGTTGTATATAATGCAATATCGATGTTAAAACATCGATGTTTTATCCTCTAACATCGATGATCGTCGAACTCGCAGGGCCACGCGCTCGTCGTGCTCACGCTGCCGCGGGCGCCGCTCGTCGCGCCCGGCTCGCACGCCGACGCCCACGAGGGCAAGGAGCTGCGGCTGACGTGCTCCAGCTCGGGGGGATCACCGGAACCTATCATCAAGTAAGTGTTCTTTTACCGATTTCGAAAAAGGAATTATGTTCGACTGTATCTATTTTTTACCGACTTCGAAATAGGAGGAGGTTCTATGTTTTTATGTATGTTCACCGAAAATTCCGCTATTTGTGGGCCGATTTTCAAAATTCTTATTGTAATCGAAAGAGTACACGCTTGAGGTGGTCCCATTGTCACCCGATGATGGAATCCCAGGTAAATCGAGGGAAACCCTTAAATTTTATGGGCACGTCCAACGTGTTTCATATTTTTTCTTAAGATATTTAGGTATTTGAATCTAGTAGTCATCATATCATGTTACTAAGCTGACGATGGAAAGTTTCTGGTAGATATGGAGTTCGGGAATAATTCTTTCAATACTGCTTAGAGTGAAAGACGTTTTATCTACCGACTTCGTTTTAAGTTATTCTGCTGCCTTGCCTTGACTCAATGTGTTAAATTTACCAAAAAGATTGAAAAACAATATTTTTTACAAAAAATAAAACGTTTTTCAAAAACACCAAAACAAAAT
This sequence comes from Schoenobius gigantellus, assembly GCA_963935595.1. NCBI lineage: Eukaryota > Metazoa > Arthropoda > Insecta > Lepidoptera > Crambidae > Schoenobius > Schoenobius gigantellus. The sequence continues at coordinate 36,240,081 of OZ012541.1, read as the reverse complement.
AATAAAGGAATACATACAACATCACAGTTTTATATTGAAGTAAGTAATAATTATGTGTTTTTCATATGTGTGTGTACATATTATAAAACTGACTGTACCCCGCGGCTTTACCCGTCCCGTGGGAATTTCGAGATAAATAAATAAAGCTACGCTATAGAAGGTGGAAAATTTAACAGATCCTTACAATCAAAACAAACATACTCACGTTGCACATAAGTTTAATGAAAAACTTGCTAAAACAAACGACAGACTACCTACTTCATACAAAATGGGGCCTGATACAAACGTTATTTTAAGAAAACGTTCGTGGCTCTAATTCGGTTCCAAGATTCTCGGTTAAAGTTGCTATTCAGTATGCAATACAATGATAATTGACTCGGAATGCTGCAGCAATAAACATTATGTACAGGTAGTTGGAAATAAAACTTTCTTCTTATCGGAACGCCTCACATTCAATAGGTTTCCCATATTATCCGTTGCGCTTTTGCTTCCGGACGCCGGTACTACTCGTAACAATGTCGAATTTTGACGTACGACATCCACTCTGAAAGACAAGTATACATTTTACATGCCTAAATATCGGATTTCGGCTTAGGCACTGATATCGTATCAAATAATAAAGTCTGTATCTGTATAAAATCTGTCTGGTGGAAAATGTTCTCGCGATCCGTATTGTCGAATGCGATTGTTGACAGGCTTGTATCTACAAGTTTCTTGCTGCAGACCCTACTCAATATTTTTCACGTCAGCTTAGTGACGTCCTTTGTATATACATCTGATACATATTAACTTTATTAATATTTATATTACGCGAATTAATGGTTGTAATAACATTTCAAGTGCCCGATTAACAATGGTTAAGACGCTTACTGACTAAAATGTAGGAAATACTTTACTGATTAAGTTCTTTGGAAAGAACAGGATGTGACATATTATTATTATATACATACATATAATTATTTTTTTCTTAGGAAAACACAATACTCAATAACAAGCTCACAACTTTTTGACCTAACAAACTTTTGTTTTCACGTAATTTGTCATTAATTTGCTTATGACAAGGTTAAAAACTCTACAATTTTAAAACATTTCAGCTCTTGGATTTTCACACTGATTTGATTACTTTTGTTTGTTGTCTTTACTTCAAAATAACTCTAATTCAAAGAATCACAATGAAATTTCCTGCTTAATGCTTTTTACTTCAACAATTTATCTTTTGTGCCTCAAAAGTTAGTCCTCTTTGTATAATTGCAATGATTTCCAAATAATTATGTACATTGTATGCTTCTCTTTCTTAGAAAGTCAGTAGAAACAATAATGGAACAGCTTAAAAGTTGCCGAAAACATTTTCCATTTTCAACTCTAAATCAGTCTGAAGTGTATCGAGTCAATAATCTAAGTAGCGCGGCATGGGCGCGTTTCCGTCGGCCTATTAAGCTGTAAGACCGGCCTACAATGGAGATAAAAAGCTGATAAATGTGGTGATAAATTTTGTGTAGGTAGTGAGTTGGATTCAATTAGAGTCAACGAGGATGGAGGAGGCGAGCGGCGCAAATGACCGCCATCGGCGTATCTTTGTTGTATTCGAACAATGTGGAAATCCTATTGAGTGTTTCTTGGAAGAGCGGACCGTTTGTTATTATACACGACGATCTGTATACATGACGCCTCAAAATTGGCACTACAGCCTTCTGACTGCTGCTTAATTTTATAAACGCGAATCAGGGACTCTCACAAACACAGTTTCACAGTGACAAAAATTAAATTTGACACGGAAATAGGTATATGAATAGGAAACTTCAAGAAAGATCTGTAGAGCACTCCTCCCGTAATGATGTTTTTGTTTTGTTTTGTTTTTTTGAAAAAAAAAAAAAAAAAAAAAAACGTCGCCCCACACTTGGATTTTCTCCTGTGTCGTGGGTGCAGTTACAAACATAGAATATCACATGCACATACGCCCAGACCGGAACAAATTTCTGTAGGCCATACAAAATTCTGTCCCGAGCGGGAATCGAACCCGCGACCCGTTGCGCAGTAGGCGATCACTCGACCTCTGCGCTAACCGTGTAAAAAATACGTGTAAAACCGATGTAAAAAATAGTTCCAGTGCAGTGATCCGAATGCGAGTATAACTTACTCGTGCGCTATGTGTTTAAGCCCATCACTTGAAGTTAATTTGCAACAAACTTAAATAATACCTACGGTAACAACATTTTATATTGTATCTAGGTATATATCGTTATTTAGGTTTATCATCATAGGTATAGGATATATTATCATAGCTATAAGGTATGCGACGAAATAACTATAGTGTGATATAAATAAAATATGTATTTGAATGTGAGGCCGCGAACTTTTCAATCCACCCTCGTACCCGGTTTTATTAAATATGAATACATTTTAAAAAACCTTGTGACTCGTAACAAAATGAAATATTTAAAATAGAAGTTGTTTTATAGTTGTACCTATAAAATTACCTTGATAGCGGTAATTAGTAAGTAAATACATAACTCTCACAGAATGTCGCAGTACTCTTTTGTTTTATTTAGTTCATACATCGGGACTTCTTACTTAACAAATAAAATGACGTATAATTATGTAAGTTATTGTTCTAGCATGGTTCTAGCAACAATCACTATGTCAAATCAAGTGAAAACCGCAAAAATTTTTAACCGCCTTCGTGGTCTAGTGATTGAGACCAACTATTATTGATCTGAAGGGCCGGGGTTCGATTCCCCATCAGTGAGCACAAGTGAGGCGTCCAGGTGAAGCTGGCTTCTACCTTAGGCATTATCATTACTTACCATTAAGTGAGATAAAGGCTAATAGCTTCCCTGTTGCATGTAAAAAAATAAAAAAGATATTAATCAAATCAGTTCTTATGGAAAGCTAGTTAATTATTGTAATGATATGTCAGCAATCCCAGAGTACAAATAAAAACTGATTTCACAGACTGCCAAGCTCGTCCATTAATTTCATAAGCTTTTCGCGTCAGTTATATAATTTTTCTCAAGCTTCAATTCAGTCAAAAGATGAAATTATAATTAAATGTCAATCGTAATCGCACCATTTCAATCTGAATATTTTTTATAAATCGAAAGTAAAATTATCGCTTTGAAGAAATTCAATATTCTTTCGTCTTATTACGCTCGGGGTGTTGACTTATTTAATTATTCAATTTTGATTGTATTATTCAGTGACAAGACGATATCTTTTTGGCTCGTTACACCCTATACATACACTGTGCTTAATGAAGTATAGTATACTGTAGTAATAATCATTTATATACTCGTAGCTACGTGTTGAAATGAGTTTACTTGTTATTAAATTAAAAGAAACTGTTAAAAGTGAAAGATATATTTTATTTATTGCAAACCATGTCGTTCAAAATTTTAATCGGTATGACTTCCGATTTCTTATATTTTATAGATATTAAGTTGTCACTCCGTACATAATTATGAAATTTGTGTTTTATATGAAGAAAGTAATTTTTTTTATGTTTATTTAAAACTCCACAGACTCGTGGTCCATGCCTTTGGAATTCTTGGGTACAATTTAAGTGACCTATATATTGATATTTTTCTAAAACGCTTACTACTAATCTTCACTTAATCTAGGGTGAGTTGCGCATTTACAATTTTATATTTTAATGTATATTAGTTGCTTATATAAAATAATCTATATATTACTAAGTTCGTACGTGCATTATTATACTAACTATATAATACTATTCATATATTACAATCTATACTGATAGGACTAGTTCCGGATGAGGTTATGATTGCCTCATCGGAATAGATTTTTATCTTGCAAGAAAGTGAATTGCATTCCGAAAAAGTGGTAATCTGTTGAAGCAGATGCCGGGGAGCATAGTAGGTGTCGGAGACATTCCAATCGCAGTTCTCCTAATTTAGCGACCGTCTGTCGTGGAGTATGGGGTGTAACGTAGTCCTAAAGCAGCAGGGAGCTAGAGCGATTGACTAGTCTCAGTCGTTTAACGATTAGCTTTTTCATCATGATTAGTAATCGTTGACAATACAAATCTGCCGTAATCGTTTGACCAAATCTTAAGAAGCTGTAGTGTATGACACCAGCATTGAATCACCAAAAACTCACCGATACCCTTTTTTGGAGTCTAACTTTCGCTTGGGACACTCTGCCGGTGCTCCTGGTTCAACTACTGTGAGGAGCATTTCCGATTGTCGTTCCGGATCTATTTTTCGTCACAAGTAACGATACGATTCAAAATTCCCTCGTTATCGTGACAGTTGAGTAATGTAACGCAGCACTCAGTGTGTTTGTATGCTTCGCTTTATTCATGCGGTGCCCATTTCTCGAGCTTTTTCACTTTTCCAATTTGTTTCAAGTGAATTGAAATTGTTTTATCACTCACACGCCTGCCGCTAGCTCTGACGTGGCTTACACATTTAATTCTTCATTATTAACTAGAGTCTCCGACTGTCCACGTATTTGATTGATTGACGATTTGTTCTGTAAGTAAGTCAAAATTTCCAGAACGAAAACGTGGGAACCAAAAACGTACATACCGTGCTCGTTTACAGTAGCTTTCCCATACACGTCGTTAATCCTCGACCTGTTTCTTTCTGCAGTGCTGCACGGTACCGCGGTGGAACTCATATTCGTTAATAACGCGATATTTAAGGTTTACCTACATTCATTTGTTATTTTATTTTTTAAGACTTTCTAGGTGATCATTGAAGTGATACTTGGCACCGACTTCAATATAAAACTGTGATGTTGTATATATTCTTATATTATGTATGACTTTTTAGCGTTTTTGAAGGCGATTTTATTTTTTGTAAAAAAATTTTTATTATATTTAGTAAATTTAATACATGCGTATTAGAATTTGGGCAAGGCAAACACCAGAATAACTTAAAATAAAAACTACTGGGCCAAACTGAAATTAATTTTTATGAGAACAAATGGCAGCTATTCCACATCTAACAAAAAAGAAACACCTAAATCGGATCAGAAATCTCGGCATAATCGGTGTACATACATAGGAAAAAAAACATACCTAACCAACCTCCCCCTTTTTGAAGTCGGCAATAAAAATATAGCAAACATTACATATAAAGTCGTCTGTCAAATGTAATTCGGACAAGTAATCGGTCTCCGAACATTCCTGACGAAATGGAAGGAAGAATGTCGTTTTGAGTCCGAGCTGTAAAAATTCTTCATTTCAAACACATTGACATCCAAAGCAAATCGATAAACATGTCTTGCAAGATTTGAATTAATCATTTGGTCGTGTGTCTCAGGTGGTACAGAGACGGATCGAGCTATCCCCTGGAGGCATCGGTGACGCACGCCAAAACGCGCGCGGAGGCTACCACCTCCACGCTGACGGTGATGCCGACGCGAGAGGACGACGGCTCCACGTTCCGCTGCGTCGTCTGGAACCGCGCCATGCCCGAGGGAACGCAACTTGACGCCACCGTGCAACTCAACGTCAACTGTAAGTACTCATACTCCGATTGATCGATGCATCCCCTACGGACTTCGCACCAAAACCATAAGAATAACTAATAATACGAGTATAGAAGCGAAACTCCCGGCCGTCGAGCGCTCAAGGCCACGTTATTTACCTACCGTTTGATTTCCGTTGAACGGAATCGCCAGTCAAGGCGCGCACCGTGTGTTTCAGGTACCTTGTGAATGTTTTCCTATTGATTACCTGATTAAGCTTTTTATAAGAATGCGTATTTACTACGCGCTGAAGTTTAATAACCGAAACTTCAAATCATCTACAAAAACGCCATCTTTTATAAATATCAGACATTTGTAAATATTTCTGTTGAATTGAAACCTTTTAAATAAAAATGAATACTTTAAAATTATTTTTATTATACCTACCCGAGATACAGATACCGTTTTATTCGTAATATTCATTACATGTCAAAGCTAATACAATATAATGTATCGAGTTTCTAAAGCTGTCATTGTACTCGTAGTGCAATTTTGAAACTCTGTAAGTATGGGATTTTTTTTGTCAAGTCGGGAATAATTTGAATTATGAGAAACTTTGGTACTGCTATATATATTTTTATCGACCTTTGTCACTGTTCCATATAAAATTTAAATACAATCGACGACACGACGACTCGACGACACGGTTAGCGCAGAGGTCGAGTGATCGCCTACTGTGCAACGGGTCGCGGGTTCGATTCCCGCATGGGACAGATATTTTGTATGGCCTACAGAAATTTGTTCCGGTCTGGGCGTATGTGCATGTGATATTCTATGTTTGTAACTGCACCCACGACAGGAATCCTAGTGTGGCGACGTTTTTAAAAAAAGAAAAAAAAATCAATACTTGATTAAAATTATGAAACAACAGATTTTTCAAGTGAAAATGTTGGTCTGATAGTAAAAAGTGAGCTTAGGTTTTATCCATTAGTACATTCATAACTTCAACTCTTGGACTATAAACGTAGGTACGATACCTAAATTACAAACCATTTTTGTACATCGAAATTCGAAACATTTTAATGATTTTGTTCTCGAAGTGTAGGAATTAAGCTCAATTAATCAAAAATAGGCAGGTTCTTATAACTGCGGAATCAAAAAAACTAAAAATGTGCGTACTATTGCTAAAGATAGTCGCTCGCTCGCTACACTTGAAGTACAAAATCAATAAGACTCGGTGTATGCTCAGTTTCTCATTTAATGTAAAATATGGAGGTACCATATAAAAAATATTGTAGTGGTAACCATACGTCCATGTGGTGACCCTAGCGGCGTCCGCAGACTACTGCGGGGCGTTACAGGGCGAAGGGCGCTGTATGCAAATAACGGCATTTGGCGCACCAACAAAGGAGATTCGCTTCTATACTCGTATTATTAGTTATTCTTATGCCAAAACCCAGTGAAAATGAAGCGCGGATCCACCGTTGTGGGCACAATGGGCTTAGCCACAACCCTTTTTTTTTTTCTCGGGGGGAAATGCGTAACCGCACCGTACCCGCCGTTGGCTAGACAGCGAGCGTGTGTGGGGCTCTCTCGGCAGAGTGCCAAGCCTACCCACTAAAACCCCCCGGTGTTCTCCCTGCCCTTATGGGCGCGCTAGGTAAGGTCCACACTGCGACTCCACTACCCACGGCTTAGCCACAACCCTAATAGACTTGTAATGTCACACTTTCACGGTCTATTGAGATCGAGAGGCTGATATATTATAGGTGAGTATCCATTGCTTTATAAAAAAGTGAATCTTGGTCTGGCCGTCATAATATTCTGTAAACATCTCCTTTGTAGGAATGCCGTTGGTCTATGTGGAATGAATGCACTATATCGATCATGCGCGAGTTCATATTCCGACTCTCATTTTCGGGTGGCTGTGATGTGACCACAACCTTATTTGAGGGCTGAATCCGCGCCTGGTTGAAATTCAACAAAATCATGTTAACTAAACAGATGTTTTGCTACGGTTACCTGTTCGAGCACCGAGCACACAACCAGTATTCGAGCGATTCGCCTTTATCTTTCTATAATTTTTGTGGTGTACAAAGAAACCTGTAAGGGATCTCGCGTACTAGTGTGCGAGATCGCTAAAACGTCACGTATTACAATTTTCTTCGTAACTAATGAGTCATACTTACCTTTAAAAAATGTATATATAGTAAAAGAAATATAATATGATTGATTTTAATGTTGACACTCTATTAACATATTAATAATAAGACATGACAACCTGATAGTTTAAGAGTTTCGTTTAAGAGTATAGTGCAAAACGTATTGGTTGTCTACGTTGTTATCTATATTTTCAAGCAAGAACATGAGAATATCAAGAGAACACTAGCATACAACAAAATTGCTCGCGAAGTCTCAAGAGACGCCGCGCCGCATTAAAATCAGCTTACCAAATCAAATAGAAAGGAAAACATTTTAGGTAAAACACCTGTAATTTTAGATACAAGGAAATTGTAATACGTTTGTATTCGAAAATAGCATTTGAGTAAGAACGTACAACACTCTAATCCAAATTTATCTTAGAATTATGTCATACGGATAAACGTAGGTATATAGGTGTATAAGTATGTGAAAATACACAATGAAAGTCTATTTGTTTTCTAAATGTAAGTGTGCTGTATTAAAACAAACTTTACGGAAGATTGCCTTTCCAAAGTCAGTTGTGATTGATCTGGGACTAGATAACTTTGCCAATAAGGGGGTGAAAATTAAAAAACAAAACTACCTTTATGCGTGGAATGCAAATCAAACTTGGAGGTGTGCCTAAGTTTCAAAAGTCAATGCAGATGCGTAACTATAAGAAATAACAAAATGCAAGGCGAGAGCTGTTGTCGGGTCTTCTAATTGCACACTAACTAAAAAATGTATGCACCGCGGCAACACATCTACTCTGTTTCTCCGAAACGAACTTTTGTCAACGAACGTTAGGAAAATAGTGAATTATTTATGGTCATTCGAAACAATGAGCATGGTAACAAATTCTAAAACCTACCCCATCCACCCCATTTTGCAGTACTATCCGGCTAATTTGAGCAGAGGCTCTTTATACAATCTTTAACAACATACCATAAGGCAACTAAGATATAAACCTCATAGTCTCAGACATTATTGTCTAAACAATTTCTTGGAACTTGAGTTATATTAAAATAGAAGTTCCATAAGTGGTTTAGCAAATCGCAATTTTTCAAGTGTTTTTTTACGATCTGCTGTCGCGACACAGAGGAATGTTTCAGTCGAAGATACATTTTGTGTTATTTTGTGTTCAAGTTATTCTAAGTTGTAAGTAAGAATCTTATTGGTACTTAATAATATATTAATAAGCTTTTATGTAAATAATACCTATTGATGATTACTGATTCTACCTTAAAATGACAAGCTCCGTTAGCCCATATCAAATCAATGCTACAATAATATTCGACTGAGTGTAACTTTATAAAACTACCAAATTGGGAACTGACGCTAAATTTAAATTATATTGGAGGCAACGTCGGGTCTTCCTACGCTCTATACACTCCTCACGCAAAGCAATTTCAAACAAAACTATTCCAACAGCTATTTCACATTACCTTACTTAAGAGGATTGTGAAGCTGTAAATTTTTTATACAAAAAGCGATAACGCTTTTCTCCCCATTTACATAGTCCAATTTTCATAATTTTTGGAAATGTTGTAGATATAATGAAGATCTATAGGTTTGTACGTTTTGATTTTGAAGTAATATTGCTCAAAATATAAATTACTAGCTTTTGCCCGCGGCTTCGCTCGCGTTAAATTCGGGGTAACACCGAAGATTTCAAAAAAAAATAAGGCAGGTATTTTTCGTTGGTAACAAAGAGTCTGTGTACCGATTTTTAGCTTCCTACCTTGAAAACTGCAAAAAGTCCCATATAAAATTTCACCCCCTCTTTTAAGGGGTTGGGAGCAGATTTCCAAAAAAAAAAAATGATGCACGATTTTTTTGTTAGTCACAAATAGTTCGCATACCAATTTTTAGCTTTCTACCTTGAAAATTGCGGAATGCTCCATACAAACTTCCACCCCCCATTTTAGGGAAGTGGGGGGTTGAAAGAGACAAAAAGTAGCCTATGTCACCCTCCATCCGTTCAACTATCTCCACTTAAAAAATCGCTTCAATCCGTCGCTCCGTTTTGCCGTGAAAGACGGACAAACACACACATTTTCCCATTTATAATATTAGTATGGATTAGCATCTAAATATCCATATTTTAGACTTAAAAACTAGCTCGAGCATTTTTATCTTTTTTGACTAAATGATACTGAATTACAAAAAAAAACAAACATAGATTAAGGTATACTGAATCTAATGAGACCAAAAGTGTCTTATTTTGTAAAGGATTAGGGGGGTAAAACAGTTATCGCCCGACACAATATTTCAATAAGAAATGTAGGCACTTGCCTCGGACTTTCAACTCTAAGCGGTGTGTAACAAACTGCATTTTTCAAAGTGAATACTCGAGCCATGAATTGGCACTTCACAGTCCTCTTAACAACTCACATTACAAATATCAAAAGATATACTTTTGTGTTCGTTAATTGGAGGTTAACATTCAGAAAAATTAACTGTCATATTCAATTCTTCGTTCGGAACTAGAATAGATTTGGAGAATATAGGTATCTGTCAACAATTTTTTGGTAGAACGAATATTCAAATCTACAAAAACCGTAGTAGGAAACATGCGAAAATTCGTTTTTCGTAGATATAGAGTAGACCTCCTGACCCCAGATCATTGCACTGTCAAAATGTAGGTCACGATAAAAGTGTGATTGGCTCGCCTAGTGACAATAAAAATAAATGCATAACGTATTTACCAAAGCCAAATTTTCGAAGATGTCTGCATTTTAACCTTCCCCTGCAAAGCAAATTTTAGAACATCAGTTATGTACAGCAAATCTAAACTAAATTGACGTAGGGAATTTTTGGTCGAAGATATGAATGAATTAAGTAATCGTAACACGTATACCGAATAGGCGGTGCGCTCTCGTGTGAAATAAAGGTCAACCCATTGAAGCAGAGTCAAACTTATCTCTCTACGTAGAAAGTGAGCGGCGGGCTCTCAAACATATCAAGTACCGTGTCCATTCTAATAGAAATATTTGCATAGTAAGGCGTTTTGCCCGATCACTCGTAACATAATATAAAGTATAAAAGGAAATACTAACGACATCGTTAAACAAAGTCGCTTTGAAAATGAAATTTATGCTGAATTATCGACTTTTACGATTTCGGCAAGTACCTAAATGTTTCATCTTTGTGTTTGTGTTATTTTTGGTTGGTATATTGGTTTTATTTCGTTTATTCTGACTAACAGATCGAATGTATACATATATTTTAAAAAGAGGCATATAATAGTGAATGGTTCACTGCAGTCTAAAGTGTCTCACAGGAATTTCTGAGTAGCAGACGTCATCAAGGAACGAACGCTCCGTAAACATTTTGAATCATCTGAGATGTAGGTTGCTTTAGCTAAAGTTCGCTCCTGTACACGTTCAAAAGCTTGGCATGCGGAGTCCTGTTAAAAACCACAAACTGCTATATGGGCCGTTTAGCCTTAGGTTGTTTCACCTTCCGACTACATGTAACGTTCCATCAATGTTCTTGTTCGTATCATAACAAGCGGGCTGCGGTAGCTTACTGTGGCTTAATAATGTTAACTTCATAGATTGTATCTATTATAGTATATTTTACTCGTATATAAATCGTGACTACTCTTATATACAAGAGTTCCAGTGCTTTCAAAGCACGTACGAGCGATGTTGAATAAACATCAATAAAGCAGCAGAGATGCATTTCAGAAAGATGCCCTAAACCTTATTGAATCCTGCGGTAATGCACTATACATATCCCGTCTCGTGCTATATACACAATTTTTACAATGGATCTTAAACTCCAAACCTCATTATTGAGAGCTATGTTATTACACCACATATCTCAATAGGTTAATAGGTTGCTTGAGTTCGTCAATGTCCATAGCGTGAAATTCAAGTCATTGTTGTAACCGACTTCAAAAAAGGAGGAGGTTCTCAATTCGATGCGTTTGTTTTTTTTTGTGTGTATGTTACGCGGTTACGCCGTCAAAGATGACTAAAAAATTGTTTTGCTTTAATAGAAGCTCATTCATATAATAAACAGAAAGTTATCGAATAACTATAAAAACAACCAAGATATAAGGTATGAAAGATTTTTCTCCATCTCTTTCTAACAAAACGGCAATTTACATGCAGATTATTTGGCCGTACTCAACAATGACGTCATCTCTCTGTCTAATCACTTCCAAATTAACAACTTAAAATACTTGTATCTTATGTATTTCTAAGCCGATTTTAATTCTAATTTCACAAGATTGCATCTTTTGCCACGGTATTTTAATATTTTATGAAGAGACGTGAAAATTAGAATTCAGTCATCACCCCAATTGTGGACCGATTTTCAATTTTGTATTCGAAAGAGTATACTCCAAAGGTGGTCCCAATGTCACCAAAGTTAGGATCTGATGATGGGATCCCATAAAAATCAAGGGGAAACCCTTTTTAGGTGTGTCCAACGTGTTTTGTGTGTATGTTACCCGATTACTCCACCAATTGTGGACCGATTTTCAAAATTCTTTTTGTATTTGATAAAGTATACTCCTGGTGTAGTCCCAAGGTCACCAAAGTTAGGATCTGATGATGGAATCCCATGAAAATCGAGGGAAATCCTAATTTAATACCAGCCGAGCTGTTATTAAATTTAATAAAAAGATAAAAATTAAATATTTTACAAAAAATAAAAACCGACTTCAAAAACAGTGAAAAGTTAAAAATAATATAAGAATAAGAATGTAGAGACAAGATCACACAGCACACTTCTATATTGAAGTCGGTGCCAAAGACTTTCTAGGAGATCATCGTTTGGCACCGACTTCAATATAGAAGTGTGATGTTGTCTGTACCTATTCTTATATTATTTTTAACATTTCAGTGTTTTTGAAACCGGTTTTTATTTTTTGTAAAATATGTTTGATGTAGGTTATTCAAGAAGCTTGATGACTTCACGTTCTATGGATAGATGTAAGTATTTTTGATGATTGGGTGCAGTAGTTAGGATTTTTTACGGTTTACGAATAAACCTACTCAAATAGTGCCATAGTGTTAGGTCTTGTTGAAAGAAAGACAGAAAAGGTATTTAATTTAGCCACACAATAAATTAAAAAAAAACAGAAAGAATAATGTGGTGTAAATATTGTGCGAGGCCAAAAAAGGTCCGAGCCTCAGCATATGCTTCCACTAAAAATAAGTTCAGCGAAGGCGCTGGTATTCTGGCAGAGCCTTGTACCAACCTTGGCCTTGTAGAAAGACCCAGGAGATACCAAACTACTTCAAAATTTGAAAATGATTTTAAAAAAATGATAAAAGATCTGGCTGAATGACTTATTCAAGTTGTTCAAGTTCAAATCCAAGATAGTCCATTATAGGCTACCATTGCAAATAAATGTAAACCCATCATTGTGTAAATTTAGTCAGTGACTAGCTTTTTAAAAGCACAAATTTCTAAAATGTCTGCGTTCTGGGAACCAAAAATTGTCTAAAAAAGTTTTCTTGGAGCGTTGTGAGATATGCAACACAATGTTTTCATGAGTAGGGCATTGTTTTTGTCAACTTAACAAAAATTATCTGAATGACCGAACCAATCTACAATGTTAGTAATTTTTTTAAGAATGTTTCGGATACTCTATTTTGGTCTAAGGAGTCCTTAAAATGTTCCAATAACGATAAGAAATGGAAAAAATACCAGGAATAATGTAAGAATTACATTTTGTCTTTGTCTCATCCAAACTGGTCCTTTGTGCCAATTTGAATATTAGAAATTTTGACAAAAAATGTCAGAGCCACGTCAGTTTAATCATCTTAAACCTGAGATCATGCTTTGGCTACACGCTCCGTCTTGCCTGCGCAGTCCAGGACTGTGACTGTACAAAAAGACGGTACACGGTGTAGTGGCCACACGTGCAGGTAAGCTCTTGCAAACTGGACTGTGCAGTCCTATATGTATTTGGATAGCTCATCGCGTATCACGTCAAGATGTGGCCAACAGAGGAGGGTTTTTATTAGGATGGTTTTTTATAGCCCGGCCACATGCTCCGTCTTGCCTGCGAGCATGCCTGCACAAACCAGTTTGCGCAGGTAAGTGCGTGCGTGTGGACGGCAAGACGGTAGCTCGCGCAGTCCCGGAAGCGCGGCTTGTGCAATCGATGAATTGCTGAAGATTTGGACTGCACAAACTTGGCTTGCACGGTTTTACTTGAGCGTGTGGCCGGTCATTCAAGCCACGCATCAGTCCGAAGAAATTATTTTCGAATACACATCGCTACAAATACATACACATCGCGAATCAAAAAATGAGTGAAGGGGTTATTCAAAGGATTTTTTAATTCAGCTCATAGAACTTTACAAATCGTTGCCGGCTTGTTTGCTTGTTGTTTTTTTATCAGCAAACAATAAAATAACACTCTTAATAAAAAACCCTCCTCTGTTGGCCACATCTTGACGTGATGCGTGACGAGCTATCCAAATACTTAAAGGACTGCACAGTCCAGTTTGCAAGAGCTTACCTGCACGTGTGGCCACTACACCGTGTACCGTCTTTTTGTACAGTCATGACTGCACAGTCCTGGACTGCGCAGGCAAGACGTAGCGTGTAGCCAAAGCTCACATATTTTAGTTTTTCGTACTAAGTATAGTAAACACGTTCTACGTGTGTGGCTTTACTCCCTGCCTCCATGATCGCTCAAAACAATTTTAAAACCGCACTGAGAGCGGGATGGCGCTATACGCAGCAAGAGCGATGTCTCTGTTTCAATATTGTTTTAACCTTGCTATAAGCGATCATGGTAGGGCCCCCCCTATTACAGCTACTGGCGCCGGCAACGCGGCTTGTAAAGCAATGCGAACTAACAGTTTATTTATACTAACGAGTATCGGAGTTGCCAGAGCTCAGAGTGGATCTTTTATTACTGTGTTTGTTACGTTATCGATTGAATTTTTACCAAGTCTATACGTGTAACTTCAAGGATTATTGTGCAAAATGCTATGCAATGAAGAAGAGCCGAATCTGTATAAACCATATACACACGTAGTACGAAGTTTTGCAACACACTTGTAAGGAAAAATACTTAATAAACCGAATTTTCGGATTAAGAGGATTGTGAAGCTGTAAATTTTCATACAAGAAGCGATAATGCCTTTCTCCCTCTTTACATAGTCCAAGTTTCATAATTTTTGGAAATGTTGTAGATATAATGAAGATCTAGGTTTGTACGTTTTGATTTTAAAGTAATATTGCTCAGAATATAAATTATCAGCATCTGAATATCCATATTTTAGACTTAAAAACTACCTCGAGCATTTTTATCTTTTTTGACTAATTTATACTGAATAAAAAAAAAGCAAAACGTAGAAACATAGATTAAGGTATATTAAATCTAATGAGACCAAAAATGTCTAATTTGTAAAATTAGTGGGGGTAACACAGTTATCGCCCGAAACAATATTTCAATATGAAATGTAGGCACTTGCCTCGTACTTTCAACTCTAAGCGGTGTGCAACAAACTGCATTTTTGAAAGTGCATACTCGAGCCATGAATTGGCACTTCACAGTCCTCTTAACTAACGCAAATCATTGTTAAGTTGTAGACAAAACTAAATAATGGTATGAAATAATCATTTGAAAAATCTAAAAAAAAATATATAAATATTGATGTAAAACAAAAGTTTCAGTGTTTTGTAATGACGATAGTGCTACTTTTGTGACTGTCTCTTACTTTTGTACCAAACCTAATTTTTCTTTTCATCATTCATAAGTAATTATTTCACATCTAATAATATACTTTACGGTAACTTCGCTAGTCGAAAACAATCACCCTCCTAATGAAGGAAATTTAATCTCTGAAGTCAGTGGTTACTTCATTAAATAGGTGTTTTATTATTTCATAATTATAACGTAGACTTTTTGGCAAATGCTTTCACGAAATCCTAGATCAGCCATGAAACTTTTGCAACTAACTACGTATAATATGAAATTCGACGACATGTATCAACAATTATACATACCTACTGCATTATTACATACTAGCTGTGCCCGCGACTTCGTCCGCGTGGAAAAGTAACTTTTGGCACCATTTTGATTTTTGTAGGCAATTTTTTTTAAAGATCTTGATAAAAAGTAGCCTATGTTATGCCTTATATAATTAACTATCTGTTCGTGAAAGTCCCGTCAAAATTGGTCCAGCCGTTCCGGAGATTAGCGGGAATAAACAGACAGACAAAAAAAAAATGTGTTTTTGTTATTGGTACCCGATATACATTCATTAAGTAAAAACTTGTTATTTTGACATTACAATCAGACACTTCAATTTTATTTATTTGTATAGAGTATACGTACTTAGTTGCGGATACATTAATTTCGGCAAATCCTAGTAGTTGAGTGATTGAACCAAAAATCGAGAAATTCTAAGACCGCCAAATTCAAGCTATCATGAACTCCATTCAGAAATTATCATGCATGACTTATTAGTATTATCTTACTGAAGTTGAAAATTGAAATTATCCTTACTGATGATAAAACTGATGACCTTCGACATATTCCTTAAATAATACTGAAAGCAGAAAAGAAAGAGAGCAGAAAATGGCAGAAGTATTTTGTTAAGAAGATTGTAAAGTTCCAATTCATGGCTCGAGTATGCACTTTCAAAAATGCAGTTTGTTGCACACAGCTTTGAGTTTTTTTTAATCTTTATTATTTGTAAAGGGGTTTTTTCAATATGAAAATGTCACCCCTATTATTGTGTATATTATAAAATTAAACTTAATTAGGTACCTGCATATTGCAATCTTTTCTAAGCTTAAATCCTACATTAACCATTTTGTAGAGTAATCTGGCCTCATTGGACAAAAGAGAGGCCAATATACTATTATAAAAACCAGTTTTATAATTAAGGTTCCCAAAGGTACCTCTTTGGACCTCAATACGGCTACATTCCGCCAGTATGTGATATGCGTCCTCAACTACGCTACAAACACTGCAGTTAGGAGTATCAGATTTGCGCATCATAAAAGCAAAACAGTTGAGCGGAACATGGCCAGATCGAAGTCTTACTGCAATTACCAGCTCTTGTCTAGACATATCACTCGCAATCCGCTTTGAGTTGAAAGTCCGAGGCAAGTACCTACATTTCTTATTGAAATATTGTTTCGGGCGATAACGGTTTTACACTCCTAAACTTTTACGAAATTAGACTCATTAGATTTAGTATACTTTATTCTATGTTTGTACGTTTTGCTTTTTTGTAATTCAGTATAATTAGTCAAAAAAAATATAAAAATGCTCGAGGTAGTTTTAAAGTCGAAAATATAGATATGTAGATGCGTATTACCACAGTTTCATGGTTGTTATACTGTGGTATTACGGAGCGTTCGGTGAACTTCGGTAGCGCTGTGGCCTCGGCACTGGACTGTGTACCGAGTTGAATCGGGAGGCCCGCGATCGATCCTGCCATGTACCAATGTGTTTTTCGTTTCACGAATTTCATATGTACTTTATCTGACGTCCTACGGTGAAAGAAAACATCGTGAGGAAACCTTCATTCACCTGCAAAGTAATTCAAAGGTGTATGTGAAGTCAACCAATCCGCACTTTTTTTTTTTTTTTTTGGGAGGGGGGAAAATGCATTTACGCATTCCTCGTGGTCGAGCCAAACCACGAGGATATGTGGGACTCCCCAGACCGTACACGGCCCGGGCCTACCCACTAAAAACCCCCCCAGCAGCTCCTCCGTCCGTCACAAGACAAGGGGAAGGGGACAACAGCCAGGCCTTATTCCCGCTGATCCCCTGCCTGTGACATGTTCGTAGCCGGACTCTCCTCCTGGCTCTGCTACTTTGTGGAGCGGTTCTGCGCCGCTCTACACCCCGGGACTGGTTTTTTATTGTGGTTGTCTTCCACGCGACCCGACGCTCAGTGCGCCGGGCCCCCGGCCCGCTCAATGCGGGTAACGGGTTGCCCGACGGCAGATCCCACTGGATCCACCGCCGCGCGGGTGTGCCGAAGCTCAGGGTAACCCCCGGCAGACGCAAAGCGCCGTGGCGAGAAGTCGCCTCCACTCTGCTACCTTCAAGGTAGCCGCCCAAATCAGGCTTCCGGCGAAAGCCACACCTCTTCTTAAAATAAGAAGAGGGGACTTCGCCCTTCCCCGCATGAAGCGGGTGGCCACACGAAGTGGCCCGCCGGGTTAAACCTGGCCATCCCCCCCTCTATGGAGGGTTCTCTCGTCAGACTATTCGCCCGCGGCAGAGAATCTGCCGGGTTGCCCAGGGTGCACCACAAGGAGGTTGTCTGACATCGCACCCCAAGTCAACCAATCCGCACTGGGCCAGCGTGGTTTGACTAAGGTCTAATCGCCCTAACTAGTTAGGGGAGGCTCGTGCCTCTCGGAGGGGACGTAGGTATATGAGCTGTGATGATGATGATTAATTTATATTCTGAGCAATATCACTTCAAAATCAAAACGTACAAACCTAGAACTTCATTATTCTACAACATTTCCAAAAATTATGAAAATTGGACTATGTAATTCTCTTTACATAGTCCAATTTTCATAATTTTTGGAAAAGCGTTATCGCTTTTTGTGTGCCAATTACAGCTTCACAATCCTCTTAAGTGTCTTACTGTTGACTTCGAAATTCTAATTAGAGGAGTAGGTATATGCACAAACATAATCAATATATACAAATAAAAACAGCAAAAAAAGTTACATCTATAAAACATAGTCCCCTCCAAGTCTATACATATATGTGTGTAGTGTGATCGCATTAATGTCAAAAGTAACTGAACAAGTTTTATTAGTTGTTCATAAATAGGAGTACCGGATATAATTCATTAAAGGTCTGGCATTTATTGGATGTAGTGTGACAAAGATGTCAAGCAAAGGTCTTACAAGCTAGGAGTTTGTCGACACGCGTCTTAATATGACATTATACTATACCAGTGCAAGGAAAAAAGTAATTATATGTTATGCAGGGGTTATACCAAATTGCAATTGATCCAACATTATTTAATTTCATTTATTTCGCCTTCCACAGTTCACAATAATTTAATGTAACGCAGCAATTTACTAACGAGAACATTACGAACACAAAATGTAAGCAACATGCGTAGGTATGCACCACACGTGCATTCGATATAAACAAGCGTGGATAATATCAGATTACTGGTAGGCATGCATGCATCGGTTATTTTTGTTATGCAATTTCCTTGTTTAAGTAATGAGGGATCATAATTGGTATATTATAAGACATGCAATACTAATATGGTACTAATTTTGGGATAAACTAGTTAAGGCGCTATATCGAAAATATTGGTTATTTTTAATGTAATGTCATAGGTAACTGAGAGATCTTACAGATCTGAAAGTCAAATATGTGTTTCTTTATATCTTTAACTAGTCACGAGCAGAACCGGAAACGCGATTTAAAGATTTTGCCTCGATACTTTTTATTTTTGAATTTACCTCTTAAAAATAAGGAAATTCAGGATTACTAGTAAACGGTGTTAGGTATTCATTAAAAAGTTCCTTTAATAAGTAGCCATCATCAGTATCCAGAATCGTACAGAAGCATTTTTTTCTAATCATTATAGTTATTTTTTAATAAAATAATTTGTATTTTGGTCGCTTACGTCGATAATTTCTAAACGATCTGATTGCATGCGGGCGCAAGGCGCAACGCATTCACGACTTTGTTGACATAGATATAAAGATTAGCTACTTGAGCAAGGGGGGCGCCCCGCGTTTACGTATAGACCACGCCTCCCATTGTTTGATTCATTTTCGATATAGCACCTTAAGGCGCATAGTGCTCCCAATGACCTTGCGTCGTTCGTCCCGCACTGATTACATAGGATTGAGTGAGTGAGAGCGAGGCGAATATTTAAGCAAACCTTTACGCGTAAGATGAATTATAAAAATTTAATAAAGGCGAATAAGAAAAATCTGAAAAGACCATCCCCTAGAATATTGTTCACTTTATTTATTGAAATCGAAAGTATATGATTTAACCTAATATTTACGAAGCGATTAGGTTTACAGTTTTAAAATCGAGGTATGTTTGGGTCACATTTTAACCAAGTTTTAATTAATTTATCAAAACATTAAGAAGACCATCCTCTAAAGATTGCGTTAAATAATAACATATATTTTTTAAAGATTTTTTTATTCAATATTTATGAAGAGAATCGGTTTTTTCTGCAGTGATGTTTTATGAATGACGTTACTATGCGCCTTAAAAACATGCTTTCCTTTTTAACACGCACGGAACAAAGATTTTTCCGAATTTTTCGTGTTCCTGACTTGTCGTTATACAGTCGATGTCATATTTTAATTAACAGGAAACTATTGAAAAACCAAATTCATTGAAAATCCAAATACTATTAAAAAATAAAACCGAGTACCTACAAAAACACCAAAGTCATATATAAATAATATAAGAATACATTCAACATCACAGTTTTGAAGTTGGTGCTAAATTTCAACTAACTATACTAATTGTTCTTATATTTTTTTGTAAGTTACGGATGTTCCAGGTGATCATTGCTTGGCAGCGAATTCAATATAAAACTGTGGTGTTGAATGTATATGATTTCTTGGTGCTTTTGAAGATTTTTAATGTTTTAGTACATATAATACGCAAGTATTAGATTTTAAGTTAAGGCAAACACCAGATTAACTTTAAATAAAACGTCTTTAGCTCTAAATAGTACTGAAAAAATTATGCCTGAACTCCGTATCTACCAAAAACCTTCCATCGTCAGCTCAGTAACAAGATAATCAGGTAAGTATTTGCATCTGGTAGTCATAATGACTACCAGATGCAAATACTTACCTGAATATCTTCAGCAAAAGCATGAAACACGTTGGACGTGCCTATGAAATTTAAGGGTTTCCCTCAATTTTTAAGAGATCCCATCATCAGATCATGACATGGTGACAATGGTTCCACCTCGGGATTATACTCTTGTGATTGCAAAAAGAATTTTGAAAAAAAAAATAACAATTTAAAAATTTCTTCTCGGTGCTGCAAAACAGATTAAAAATAAATAAAACATTCTTGACAAACCGCATCCATCTTTGTTTGTGTTATAGGTACATATGTACAATGTACATACGCATTAGACAATTAATTAAACAGCATCTACAACATTTATGATCACGTGACGGATAGGTACATTTTAGATATTGCTGTTTAACGACATTCTGAAATACTTCTTATCTGGATACGGCGGGATAATAGTGAAAATGTGAACAAAAAAAATGAGTATTTGAAAAACATTACATGCCATACACATATGCTATGCGGAATGGTAACAGTTTCATATTCGAGCCCTGAAAAAACATCCGCGATCTAAATAACCTATCAGCCCCACCCGGAAATCTGTTTCTTCTCGTATATCAAACGGTTCAAACAAACATTTGCGCGCGTGCACGCCCGTAATGAATAAATTCCGAACATTAATCCGTCCATCATCGCTGTTAAACCTTTGTGATCTCCGGATGTACAATTGAACAAATTAAATCATGGCCCACTAACTTATAGCCAGTAATTTCAATAATTTTGGAGTTCTAGGTGGCTCCTCAATCCATACACATCTGACTTGAGGAGCCACTTTCAATTGATGTAACTTTTGATGTGTATTACTACAAATTCCAGGATTTCGCTTGCAAAATGAACTAAATTAGGGCGAGAACTTCGATTGATTTCTTAACGTGGCCCCTAAATCCATACGCACACTCTAAAACGAGGCTTTATATATTATAGATACCATCGCCTCCACACCAAAAAATAAATAAAAATATTACAATTATGACATCAGAGTACGTGCAAGATAAATCTTTGCTCTGCCGAAATAGGAACTAATCAATTTGTTGCCAATTTAGTGTAATCCGCCAAAATTAGCAGAGGAATTTTGTAATTTTCATTGCCTATCGAAGTGATAAACCGATGTTATTACCAGAGGGAGGGAGCACTAGAGCCGTCTGCTCGTGTATCTCTGTTCTATCTTACCTATTTCCATAGGCGTAGGTACAACTTTTCGATGGGGGGGGGTCCAAATTAAAACTTCAATTCTGATACATGGAAGGAAAATTTCATTCTATCTAGTGTATGTTGATTTTCAATGGGGGGTGTCCGGACCCCAAATCCCCCCCCCCCCTCCCCTATACCTACAATGCCTATTTCTACCGCCAAGCTACATTGATGTTGTTTTCCATTTGAAGCAGTAAAATAACTGGATACCTGTGACTTGATATCTTATGACACAGGTTGGCAATGCGGTTGTAGCCACAGGTGGGTAGCCTACTTGGAAAAATAATATTATGGTATGCATTCAAATCTTGGAAAAAGAATGTGTAACACTGGAAACACAAAAAGATTAACAATCCCCCCAGTTGCGCGCAGACTTATCTTGCGAGCAGTACCTAAAGCACAAAGAGGTTATTTAAAAAAAAAATTGATAACAAAGGCATTCCCAACAAAGAAATGCTCGTTTTTGGTCCATTCTGTTTTTTAACTCGTCATTTAGCAAGTAATAAATTGTAAAAAATATACACGGTGTTTCATAATAACCAATAAATAATCAATGCGTTACCTATCTAAAACTAATTATTAAATTGTGTTTACCCGTAATGTCATTCAACCCAAAATTTTCATGTAAATCATAGACATGATGATGATACTATGATACTCGTATACATGAAAATTTTGGGTTGAATGACATTACGTGTAAACACATTTTAATAATTAGTTTTACATAACGCATTGATTATTTATTGGTTATTATGAAACACCGTGTATATTATTTTGAACGAGTTTATTTTCAAGCCATATTTTTTTGGAAATTTCCATATCGTCAATTCGCATAGAACACTATTTTATAACCGACTTCGAAAAAAGGATTATATGCTTGTTTTTTTATGTTTGTTCGCGGATAACTTCGTCGTTTATATACCGATTTTGATGATTCTTTTTGTATTCAATAGAGGATACTCCAAGGGTGGTCCCATGGTCACCAAAGTTAAGATCTGATAATGGGATGCCATAAAAATCGAGGAAAACCATTAAATTCTTACGTGTGTCCAACGTGTTTTGTGTATATGTACAACAAATTTTAAGACTTTCTAGGAGATCATCGTTTGGCACCGACTTGAATGAAGTGTGATGTTGTCGGTACCTATTCATATATTATTTTTAACTTTTCAGTGTTTTGGAAGTCGATTTTTATTTTTTTATTACGTCACAGGTCACATATTTTTTTACTCTTTCCACAGTAATACTTACTGAAAAAACGTGAAAAAAAATTTTTTCCTCTACTTTTTTCATAGTGACTTTTTAGGGTTCCGTACTTCAAAAGGGAAAAAAGGAGGCCTTATGGAATCATTTGCTTGCCTGTCTGTCCGTCCATCTATCACAGCCAATTTACTCGGAAACTACTAGATCGATTGAGTTGAAAGGTGCGCACATGTACATAAGTCAGTGTTCCAAAAATGGACATGTAACGTAAATAAATGAATTTAAAACATGGGATCGTTTTGGGAGGTGAATTAGAAAATTTAACAAAAAAGTTTTGCGAGCCATATTGTGTTACATATCAAGTGAAAGAGCTGAAGGGATCTCAAATATATATAAATATACAAGCTGGACATATCACAGCCAACATGTGCGAAAACAAGACAATACACGGAGTCACTAATCCAAGGAGTAAAATTTTTATTAATAAGGCCGTTTAGATTATAAGTATTTTTGATGCCTAATCATAATAAAATGTAGAAGAAATCAGGAGAGGGAATAGGTTGAAGGCTATTTTTTAAAATCCTTTCGTGACAAGGGATTAAAAAATTGCCTACAACCCATTCTCAGACCTACCAAATATGTATACAGAAATCATGAAAATCAGTCAAGCCGTTTCGATGGAACTCAATAAGAAACACGAGATTTTTATATAGGTACCTATTAAAAGATATACCTAGTTCAATCAATCAATGTTACAACCAATTTACTTCAAATATAGACCGCTAAGTTTGAATTAAGTACGCATACTGTGATCCAAACACAATTGTGTAACGTAAAAGAATGTGTAACTTAGATAAATCAACGTACGGAACCGAGTGCAGTGCAACGCGCACTCGTTCAGTTTTTTTTTCTACTATACCCAAGTACAGATATTTAAACAGGTGCCTGCTCATGACTTAGCGATAATTTATAATTTGAAATGCCACCATCAAATACACAATTTTTAAGAAGAAAAACACACATCATGTTTTATCTCTCCTATAGATATTTGGAATGGCCGCACTTTTTTAAATTTCCTTTTCTTGTTTTAGATTTCCCTCGAGTCGAAGTTGGTCCTGAAAATCCGTTGCGCGTTGAAATCGACGGCAGCGCAACAATGGAATGCAAAGTAGATGCCAAACCAAAGGTGAACTCAGTCCGATGGACCCGAAATGGCAATGTGATTTCCAACTCTTTCACGCACACCATCCAAGGAGTGTCTGTGCAGGACTCGGGCAAGTACACGTGCACCGCGGACAACGGGCTCGGCCGGCCGGGCGAGAGGGAGGTATACCTTGACGTCCTCTTCCCGCCGAGCGTCTCCGTAGAGTCCAAAACGCACGAAGCCGAAGAAGGAGGCACTGTCGAAATACGTTGCGAGGTGTCTGCTAACCCTGAACCCATAACGATCGAGTGGTCGATGGAAGGCAGACCGGAGTTTCACCAGAAAGGCAACATTCTGAAATTGACAAAAGTTAATGCGGACATGGCCGGCACTTACTTGTGCAAAGCTGTGAACGTCATATCATCGACGAACGGGAAGCGCAGCGAACGGTCCAGTAGTGCTTCTGTGGCGGTGTTGGTGAGACACAAGCCGGGGCCTGCGCGTATCAGCCCCGACCGGCCTGTAGCGCAAGAAGGCACCGGCGTCACGCTGACCTGCAGCGCCAAGCCCCCGGGCTGGCCCGCGCCGCAGTACCGCTGGTTCCGCGACATCGACACCGCAGACACCAAGCCCGCGGTCTTAGCCACCGGCAACAAGTACACCATACCCAGCGCTCACCTCGGCAGCGAGGGCGTCTACCACTGTCAAGCCACCAACGAATTAGGGCACGGAGACCTAGCGTCCGTTACGCTAGAAGTACACCAGCCACCACGCTTTCAATCCAAGCTGCAGCCGCACCTCACCAAGCCCTCCGGCGAACAGAGCTTCTCGGTATCCTGCAGTGCCCTCGGCAAACCGCGGCCCAACGTCAAATGGTATAAAGACAACACCGAGATCAAATCTGACACCGATATGTACGAAGTTAATACCGATACAACCGAAGGTCGAAATGCCGTGTTCAATGTTCAAAGCACTCTTAGGTTCCTCGGGAATTCCAGACCGAACGCTAACGAGTTGCTGCCGGAAGACAGAGGCATATATTCGTGTATGTTTGAAAATGAAGTCAAGAAAGTTGAGTCGACGATGCATCTGCGCGTAGAACGTAAGTTCAAAAGTTTTAAGTGAGATACTTTGCTGTTTGTTTTGTTTTGAAATTCTCAGATACGTCATATTTGTTTCTATACAAATTTAATTTGGTGTGTTTCATTTTGCTTCAAAATTAAAAGTAAAGACAAAATCAGATGCCTTTCGATAATCGCTAACGCAATCGCTAAATGGACAATGTATGAGATTTGACAATTGCGCTCGAAAGCTAAGCGACAGCTTATGTCAGATCGCATACATTTTCCTTCTAGCGATTGCGTTAGCGATTATCGAAAAACGTCTTGTCTAGGGGGGCAGACTTTTAATTAAAAATCGTTTCCCTTTGTTCCAGATAAACCGATTCCTGTTAAACTACAAACAAAAGTAGCCTTCGATGTGATGGAAACAGCTGAAATAATATGTCGAGTGCAAGCGTACCCTAAACCAGAGTTCCAATGGTATTACGGCACTCACACGTCTCCGCTGCAAATGTCTTCTGACGGACATTACGAAATAAATACTACGACCGATAACAACGACTCGTACCGCAGCGTGCTTAAAATCAAAGCCGTCAGGTCTCAAGATTACGGTGATTATTATTGCTCCGTGAAAAACTTGCTGGGAACGTTCCGGCCGCAGATACGGCTGCAGCCCAAGGGTGCGCCGGAGACGCCGCAGGCGCTAGTTAGTCAAAAAGCTGGCCCTTCGTACGTGACATTAAAATGGGAGGCGGGATTCGACGGCGGTTTGACAAGTACCAAGTATTTCGTGCGATACCGCCGGGTGACGGCCCGGCGCGTTGACAGCGCGCTGAACGCTGACAGCGACTGCGCCGCCGACAGATCTAACTCCGAATGGATGGAGTACGACTGCGGACGATCCAACCCCTGCAACGTCACGCGCCTCGACCAACACAGCTCGTACCTGTTCAAAGTAAGTTTCCCACCATTCTCTTTACTGATCAATACGATATACCTACATATTTATTTTTGTAATCAAGATCGTGGAATAGGTAGGTACCTACTTGATTGAAGTGAAGAATATTATTAAATTCTCATAATAGATAAAAGTTAATCAAATTATTAATGGAATCAACTTACCTACTAGAATAATGTTTTTTGTGCCAATCAATGAGAATTATAGCATTCAACAAATTTTGTAATTGTGCTTTTAAATACTCACCATAATTTTCTTTTCTCATTTTATCGCAACCGGCAGCATCTGGCATTTGTTTTTAAGGTAAATCTACTCGATTATTGTGGGTTTCGTGTTTGTGCCGTCTGCTGATGTTCTGACCACGCTTTTTTTTCGCACCGTTCGCTTTTCCCTGCAAAATTGATATTCATCTATTTATTTTTCTTCCTATTCTATTCCTTAGGTGAAAGCGGTGAACACAAAGGGGCAAAGCAATTATTCAAATGAGATCACGGTGACCACCAAAGTTGACAAGATATCGTCTCCTAGTCAGGTGACATACGACCCCGCTACCAGAACGATAGCATTTATCGTAAGCCCTACCTGCCTCTCCCTGATTGGGATAGCGGAGGGACTCGGAGGAATAGCAGGCTCTGGAGGCTGGCAGGTAATATCTCGTTGACGTTTCGTCAAACAACAAATTAAATACATTAATTATTATTCTTTCACTATAGTTTAAAAAATACACACTGTATTGCTAGGTGAACAATTCAATATGTATTTCATAAAATAGACTTAATCAGCACAATAAAGTCTCCTTTAAATTTTGTGACGACGTAATTCTGTTCATTGTTTTAGGTGGTAGATACGGTGAATTTAAGACTGTCAGGGTCAATGATGATGCAACAGGTAGCGGTGTTGGAAATACCCAGCCATCCTGGCCGCAAGACCAATCGGCTGCCCGACCCGCCGCTGGACGATCTCAACCCACGCATGAGGCTCAAACTCTGTCTGCAAGTTAACCAGGAAATTTGCAGCGACTACGTCGAAGCCGAGAGTACGTATTACCTATGTTGAGAGCTTAAATTTTAGGAAACATTCCTGTCTGTGAACTGACAACTTAGTGGGACATGGGGCGCACTTGTTCATCACTGAAATTCCCTTTATCTCATTTACGACTGCAGGAAAACTCATTTATTTAAATGTAAATGAAAAATGAAACTAAAGTTTTCGCTTGATTCATATATTTGCACACATTTAAATGTCTCGAAAAATATGATTTTCATTCCATCCACAAAATATCCGTTGCTGGTCACGTGCTTCCCCAGAAAAGTGGGAAATGGGATAACCCACCACCATGCTGGCCCAGTGTGGGTTGGTGAGGAATGCCGAAGACCTCGTTGATAGGTAAAATTTACCTCCAGCAAAGTGAGGTTAACTTAAGTGCCGTATGGTGTTATTCAGAAGTTCAGAACCTCTTAGACCCCATATATTGACAAAGAAATTATTGGGATGTACCAAATCACTGACGATAAATGGCCTCGTTGGTCGCAACTGTGACTGCCAAATGATATGCGGTTTCAATAATCGAGTGGGGCATGGATTTTTTCTCAACAGTTTACTTCTATAGGTCTAAACTGATTAATTTTGGACTCCGAGACTAGACGGACTTAATTTCGATTTTGTGTAATAAATGATATAATTTTAAACAACCTTATAACGCCTAACAAACTTTTCGTCTAAAATTGTTTAATATAACAATTACATAATACTTAAAATAAAATTATCTTCATATAATATTCAAAAGGTATAACATTCAATTAAAATAAAATTCAATTCATAAATATTTGTTTATATTAATATGAACTACTAGTTCATAACAGTGAATAAAGTCTAGTTTGGTTTAACTAAGTTAGGGCTGGTAACAGCTCGCCGCCAGAGGCCACGTGGTGAATGCATCAACACGGAATATTGAAGACGCGGGTTCGATCCCCGCTGGAGTCGACATTTTTTATTTATTGATTTATTAATTTTTCAACATATACGCTCTTAAAAGAAGCATGTTTAAAAACTTCTCCTCATATACAGGTATATAATGATAATATAATATGTTTTCATAATTTATTAAAATATCCTTTTGTCAACAGTTGGGGTAGGCTACGTAAGCAGCGGTTCGAATATGATGATGACACTCTTGACCATAATCATTGTGTTCGTGGTCCTGGTTGTCATCATCTGGCTGCTGTTCCTGTACTGTCGCTCTAAGCGTAACGAAGCCAAGAAAGTGAGGAACAAGGACCACGAATTAGATTCAATGAAGTCTGCGATGGAATCTATGAAATCGCAGAACCAAGCGCCTCCTCCCTACACTTACGCCAGCACCGGAATGGAAAACAAAGCCTTGGAACATTCTATGGACTTGCCTCTGGACGACTCCAAAAATGCTGTGTATTCGGCGCAAGGCGGCTATGCATACCGTCCTCCACATGTCCAAGGACATCCAGGACAAAACATACCCAGTCCTGAATGTAAGTAATTAGCTATTAAAGATGTACCATCCCAACACGTATAATTAGGTAATGTCAGCTTACCATGTATGTTTATTAAGTTGTCCAACTGTGGACACTTTGATTAAACACTTAAAGGTATGTGTACTAATGCCTATGATCGTCTGCTATTTGAAATAGCTATTAATTTGAAACATGATTTCATTATAACGCTATACCGTTTTCCATCAATAATACCGAGATATAAGGCCTCGATAGTGACAAGTGTAGAAGGCAGATTTGTAGTATCAATATAGACACACCCATTGTCATAGGAATTAGTACATTGACACCGCAGTTTCGAATTCGTTGTTCACAGAGCTGTGAATTCTGGCAGTTTTAGAGTTACTGAAAACAATCCATGCAGTCATACTGCGCATATACCGGGAGTAACGCAACACCGAAATAATATTTATCCATCAGTTTTAGAGATTCTGTAGGAAAAATATTAGGGGCTAATCAAGTTCCTTTTTTCCATACAAACTAAATAAATTATTTTTTGATCCTAAGTGTCGACAGCCCTACATCAGCGTACCTTGTTTCTTTATTTCGTATATAAATTTATTTTGTGTTAATTTCATAGTCAGATGGACTATGGTTGTCACTTGAAAGTTTTTGCTTTAAGTTTAAAGTCGATTGACTCGGAAAGTAGGTACTACGTCTCCAGATCTAAGATGGTGTCCATCTAATATCTAACCTATATGCCCTTTACTACCATATTATTTCGGCGTCTAATACACCCGGTACAGACACTGAGAGAGCACTGAAATATCTGACCCGCGTTGCTTACACAAAAACTAATTTCTGAAACGAGATATCGAGCTGTTCATTAGCCGTGAAAAGTTGTAATTGGTTTTCGTCTGGATGGATCTAATTCACATTCTTTGTGTAAACGGGCAGTGATCCACATGGATGTGGAATTTGTGAAATGATAAAGTTACTGATAAAATAATACAATAATTTATTAAAAACAATAAGATGTTTACAGACCAACCGACTTGTTGACTAAAACACAGCAATAATCTTATGATAATATAAAAATATAGGTAATTGATAAAATACATCATAACAAATATACAATCGCCAACATAACGAACCAGAGCCCCTAGACAAATGCCACACGCCACCCTAGACAAATGACAAATGCCACAAAATTAAATTAAATGTATGGAGATGACATTAGCCTGAGATAACCTCACGCTATTTTTTCCGCAGCAAATGTCATCTCCATACATTTTTTCTGCGGAACGATTGCGAAAAAGTTAGCGTGTGGTATTTGTCTAGGGGGGGTAACACTAAAGGCTGGTGGTGACTGGCTTGGTTTCTGATTCAAGTAAAATGATTATACGAACCGGTCGGTTTAGAGTACCTAGCTGCTAGTTAGGACGTTCAATACGCGGACCCTTACATCGGTCTTTATGACTTTTCCTAGCGGCCATAAGCCACGAGGTATGGTAGGATATAAGCGCTATTAGCACCACCTCCCCCACGAGGGAAGGTCCTCTTGGGTGAGGCGTTGGAATGTATTCTACTGTCTATTTTTATTTTATTTATTATTGATGTACAAAAGAAGTACAAATGCGGACTTAATGCCTTAGACATTCTGTCTAGTGTTATGAAAATGTACAATTCGTCCTCAATCGTCTGCATATTCTTTTAAAGACTCTGGTGAAAAGGTATTGATTGGGATACTCCGATAGCTGAAAAATACATTGTCTAATGTGAAGACTACTTTGGCCAATTTTAAAACTCGGCTTACATTTAAGATCCCAAGCTGGTACACGATGATGACAGACTCAGTCGACATTCCCCTGTCAACAACACGCAGGTTGAGACAATGGAAAACAAGCATAGGCTTCGCCTACTGGCGTTTCAGCTACCAAAATGGCTCTGTTTATATGTTGGCACTTGGCTCACACGTTGTATTATATTTTTATGTGATTTTTATTTGTAATTGTTTTACAAAGTCAGTTGACCTATAACAAAACTTTTTACTAAATAAATATGAATGTATGATTATTATTCAGTTTAATAAATTATTGTATGTACTATTTTATCAGTGTCTTCATCATTTCACAAATTCCATATACAGTCCATTGCTCGCCAACAATTTTTTTGTGTTTATTGAGAACATGTTCATTTATTTTTAAATTTTCCCTTTTGCATTCTGCAAGGACTAACTACGGTCTGCATAGAGTATCAAGGTAATGTATATTTCAGCTACAGAGCAACCCCAATATATTCCGTATCGAAATGAAATGAAAGAAAGTCATGCCTGATATTTGGAGAATAATGTGAACCCTGGTAGTCCATACAGCATATGGTCAATCCAAGCAGGAATATTGCTAACAGTTTTGTCGTTATTATTTTTATAAGTTGGAATTTTTAACGTAATACAGTACATAATTCCGTGTTAATTAAACTTATATAGATATTTTCTGCTCCGACTACTTTTTTACTTTAATACTTTCGGCTTGCTATCGCTAACTTACTCAAGTTTGTCACCGAAAGAATTTTACGCAATTTGCAAAATTACTGTTAGGAATAACACGTAAATCTCAGGTAATATAATCTCGTAATTTCTCTCAGGTAAATTTTATTTAACTCACAGAACTATCACTGCGATCCTATTTCGACTAGTGCGATAGAGATACAAAAGCTTTCATGTGTTGAACTGAAAAAATATACAAGTATTTGCAATGTTGAAATGTTTTTTTATTCTAGCACTAAAACATAAAAGTTGAACTAGTGACGTCTCAGTATAACGAAATTATTCACTTAACGCCAAGTTACAACTACCCCATTCCATTTTTAGTCTTATCTTACCCAGTAATCGAACCGCCTATAAAACTGTGTTGTAGGGATTGCTTATTTTTTGTAAATGAAATGAAGCCCAGGTATGTTACTCCGTGACATTGTTATACTTCTACTGGTGAAAGAATTTTTAAAATCGGTCCGGTAGCTTTTGAGCATACTTATTCATTATAAACATATAGGATCTATACAAACTAAAAACATGTAGAACCTTTTCTCATTATAATATTAGTGTAAATGCTATTAATTAGTTTAGATTGTTAGAATTTTATGACCTGCAAAGATTAAATTAATATTGTTATTGATGATTATTTTTAGAGCAGATTTATTTTATTTTGATTGACTTTCTAATGAAAAGTGTATGCAGTTATTTTGGATTCCAAGAATAATGATTTTTATTCCGAAGACTTACATTTTTTAAAATCGATGAGTCCTTCCCTCCACGATGCACTCGACTCACAATCGATTTAGGACTACGTCATAAATCGTCTCGCGAACGGAATCTGTTGGGGTCGCACGCACTGCACTGCACCGCGCCGTGCGGTGCGTTGAGGCCGAACCGCTCTGACCGGCGCGGCGGCTCGTTGCAGGGGGCTACGTGGACAACTACGCGAACAGCAACAACGGGGGCAGCGTGAACTCGCAGGACTCCATGTGGCAGATGAAGATGGCGGCCGGCGGCGCGGCGCCGAGCGCGTACGAGTACGAGGCGCTCGCGCACGGCGGGTACGCGGCGCTCGACGAGTACGCGGCGTACCAGCGGCTGCCGGAGCCCGCGCCGCACTACCTGCACGACCCGCGCCAGGACTACTGCTCCGACCCCTACGCCTCCGTGCACAAGCCCAAGAAGCGCGCGGACCACCACATGGGTGAGTTGGTTGACCCTTGCACACTATTGTCTGTCTCCACCCCCAATTTTAAACACAAACTAAGTGTAAGACATGACACTAGTCTTTCAGGCTGTATGTAGTCTGTGGTAAGGTAATAAAAATTGTTATAATTATCTGTAAGATGGAGGACGATTGGTGTATAAAGTGTATAATGTTAATGTATAAAATTATTATAAAGTCTACTTGATATTAATTGAATCATAACACATAAGTTTAATTTCACACTAAGCGGCGGACCGACGCATCGATGTGTCCGTGTCGTACGTCATAGGACCCTGCGATCTAATGCCCTGCAGTAGAGGTCTACTGCTCCGAATGTACAGGTCTACTGCTCCGAATGTACAGGTCTACTGCTCCGAATGTACAAGTCTACTGCTCCTAAAGTACAGGTCTGCTGCTCCGAAGTCCAAAAAGCATAGTCGTTCCCCACATACTCGTAGATGCGTAGACGCCGCTGTTCTACCTTGTCTCGTGATAACCTTAGGTCCTTAAGTTACCAGCATGCGAAATATACTATGTCTATAAATATACTTATGTCTTTGTCGTAATACCTAAATGACACTAAGCAGTATCTGAATTCTCATACGGGTTGATAGAGAAAACTTTACCTATGTTTAACAATTTTTGGTAGTTTCGAGATATATTTTCTTAGTTTAGATTTTATGAAAGTGAGCATAAAAACTTTTGGGATTAGCATTTCATTACACTTTTTTCTTGAACAAAGTCACCGTGAATCGTAGCCTAGTGGGCAAAATATTGATTTTCCTAGCATCAATACAAGTTACAAATTAATTGAAATTTAAAATTTGGGTTTAAGTAGAATTAGAACTGAGCACTGAGGCCCAATTCAGCTAATAAGCTGCAGCCGAATCGAAACTGAACCGTTGCGATCGACCAATCAGAACGCCATATTATCACGTCATCGAGCAGTTGAAAGGCAATATAAGCGCTCCGATTGGTCGACCGCAACGGTTCAGTTTCGATTCGGCTGTAGTTTATTAGCTGAATTGGGCCGCTGGAATTTTCAAGTAGGTAATTATTAATACAAAATCTAAAAATTGAGTTTTCATTCAACATTTTGATCTTTCATTATATGATAAAAAATAGTTCTTTGATTAATCTTTTTGTTCAAACCAATATTATACGAATATGATGAAGCGAAAATTACGTAATTTCATTTCATGCCCATAGTTTTTTCTCTCCTAATATTATTAAGATTTTCTTCTTGCTGTTACCTACTCTAGGGTTAGTTCACGATGAAAATAGATTTGAAATTTTAATTTAATATTAAATACAAGTGTCGATTTCCGACGGAATCTTCGGCAATTTCTTAAAAAAAAATTCGTCTAAAATTAATTAAAGCTTCTTCTGTTTTAATGAACTTTTACACCTTACTTTGTTCTCAAAACTTATAAATATCTTCAACTATTCCTTGTTATAAGTTAACCCATATGCAAAAGTCAGTTGGGTTTAGATCGGATGATCCCGGCGGCCATACGGCTGAAGGGCCGATCCATCTCGCAATATTATTAGAGCGCTGTATACAAAAAAAGGGATCAAGCTTTCTTTTTCTTAGTTATAAATAGTTTTTGTATTACTTTTTTGTATTTTTTTGTCAAATGGTCATACCTGTTTCGCAGAATCGCCGTATCACGAGGTGAGCGGGCTGCCAGAGGCGTATGAAGGCGGCGCGGGCGCAGACGTCGTGGATGAGAAGCCGGCGCATCTCTCGCTCAGCTACGACGAGTCACTCGAGTCCGGCTACTCCACGCCCAACACGCGCTCGCGCCGCGTCATCCGGGAAATCATAGTCTGAACGTCCACGCTGACCCCACTGTACGTATATCGATAACTTGTACTATCGAAACTGCAGCGCGTCGTACCTACTGAGCGCCTCTCTTGATTTATTGATGCATACTATGCAAGAATGTGTTAAAGTACGTTACAGACTATATTATTAGTATTTACAGCAGGGCCATATTACGTTGCTCGTTTTCAGTCGTGAAGATTTTGTAAAAATTTCTATGCCATTTTTGTCTATTGTGAGCGGCGTAGATGTTTGCATGGAATATTCTGCAATAGGAAGATGAGCGGTTTCAACTACGCTTAGATGGGGACCGGTCCTTATAAAAAACTCTACTCAGATATTACAATCAATCAAAATGATTGTCTAAGCTATAAGATTCGATTTGATAATTTTTGTGTTTTTCTTTAAATACAGGCTGTGTTGAACGAAAATAACACATATTTTGATAACCAACCTGCTTAATGCTTTTACTTTTGGATTTTACCGTATGTTTATATAATTGCCTTGTACAGTCCTACAATAATAATTGGAGTACTTAAAAATTCATATTCTGAGCCAGCCATATGTGAAACACGCAATATATTTCTAATTGTCGTACAGTCGAAACCACATGTCGTTCAATATTTCAGCCTTGTCAATATACATGAAAACAAAGAAACTATTTTGGTTGTGATGATAATGAATGAAAATTAGTACGTGTAAGTAGCAGCGATTTGTATAATATCGCAACACAAAATAAACATTATTTTGTGTTTAATGCTTATATCGATTAAAATCGTGTGGATAAGCGTGTACCTCCAGATAAGTTAGTTTAATTAAAAGAAAGTACTTTCACACATTTTAAGTATATTTTTTTCTATTATTGTAATGCCGATAGTATATCTTGTCGATACTACGTAACAACTAGTCCTCTTTTAAGCGGATATAACGAAACGGCCTATGGATAAGACTTTCACAGCCTACAAGGAAGAGTGAAGAATATAAAAGATATTTATCGAGGTTTCCTTAATTGTGAATGTGTAAGGGTCAGGATGGCTTAGCCACCACCCTTCAAACACTCACGCGCCATCACCCGAACAAGATACTGCATTAATAAAATAAAGATAACCAAAGGCACTAAACTGTTGCATGGCTCTCTCGAAATCAGCAACTAAGGTATGCTTTTATTAAGGGAATACTACACCGCAACATAACTTATTAAATTTGCTTATAGGTACAAAATATTTTTATTTTGTTTCGGGCACAGTATAAACAGACAGATGATTACGAAAATATTTAGTCTCGTAAACGTAATTAATACCGTTAGTGTCTAATCTTCTTGAAACGGGACAAATTACATTAAAAATTTATCATTGTATAAGTAGTCCAAAGAATTAGGGTAGTGGCACTTAAAGTTGAACGGACTCCATAGGGTGGGAGATTCACTTTAAATTCATAACGATAAAATATCAATTTACTTTAAGTATAGCAACATTTTCTCCGTGAAATTATGTAACAACAAACATTATATTGGTTCGTTTACACGTAGGATCAGCTTTGTCACTCATATACCTGCCGAAACCTATTTCAGGCTAGCATTCAAAAATTTTATGATTTTTTTAACTCATAGATTCAATTTATTATAAACAAACTAAAATAATAGAAAAAGTACCAATAAATAAATTGGTATTAACTAATCCCTATTAAAGTATTAGTTCAAGTATAGGTATGTAATGTTCTGTCTTGTTATTAGAAATGCCTAGTTTTACAAAAAAAAAAATTTTTTTGAAAGTTTTAGAAACCCAGAATATTTTATTATAACTGTTAAATTTTAGGGCGTGCGTAGAATCATAACAATAAAAAGTGTCAATTTATCATAATGTAACTTAATAGAAAAATATCAAAGATATCAAAATCCCTTAATTGTTCACTTATTCGTGCCACTTCCCTATTACTACTTTAGATGATTCATAGATTCTAACTCTTAAGGAGTCGTTGTTTTTTTAACTTCGTAGACTTTTAACAGTGAAAATATATCTGAACCTAATATAGGTACTCATACTTCAACTTAGTTAATAATTCAATGCTTCGATTTTTAACAAAAGCTGCTAAATACGGTCTCTTTGTAAGTATATCAACCCAACCAATATTTATCGTAGAACAAGAACGACGTTGCCGTATTTAAAAAGTATCAAAACTGACTAGATTTTATTTAATCTGCTCCGTACACAATAAAATAGGATCGAGCAGTCGGTAGTAGTAGCAGTAAGTAAGTAGTATGCTACTTCTATCACGTTCTACTTATGTAATCATTGCCTTGAAAACTTAACAAATGATGGAAAACGTGAATCATTTGTTTGTTCTTCATTCAAGTCACAACAGAACAACGAAATGATATGATTTTTGCATAAAAGTAGTAATAGAATACAATGCAGAATACATACATTTTTATCTTTCAAGATAGAGTACTTCCTCTTTAGTTGTAATAGAACGATGTCGAGAGAAATAGCAATATTGGTAATTCCGATTGTTAGATTGATATTGATTGTTAAAAATTATGACAAGTCATAAAATAGAACAAAGATCTCTGTAATTACATGGTAATTACCTCAAGTATACCAAATGGTGTGGAACTAGATACTATTGGATCTATTTAACATAATTACTATTTCCACATTGAAGAAAATAAATACTTTACAGGATATAATTTATAATGAGAAACTGACGTAATCACATTCTTCTCTGGGTAAAATGGACGAGACCTAATTTTATTGTAATTATAACTTATCTGTAAAGTACCCACATATGAGCATTAAAATGAGCTTAGATGGAAGATGTATAGAATTTAAGTCCTCTGTATACGTCCTCTATTCTTTGATCTATGTCCTATGCATATGTTTTATTAAAAGTGTCATGATTTTGCATCTAGGTTCACACGGCAACAGTTAGATAGTTCTTATGTCGCTCGTAAAAGCGCCGGTTTCCGTATAGTGCGAGTGTAAAGTTCGATATGCGTCGAACCTGTTGTTAACTGTACAAATTATAAAAGTCATATATCAGTAGCATCTATATCATATAAATGTGAATCATATTATACACATTGGTTATACATACATGTATACATATTTATCTTTGTGGATTTGGAGCTTTAACCGAGGCCGTCATTCAATGAAATATTCTACAATACTCGTATACCTATATAATCTCATTATATAAGATAGCCTAAAATAAAATTACACATTAAAAACGAACCCAAAACAAAAATTTGACTCGTATAAATTCGTTTATTGAATTTATACTATTTAGATATGATTGTTGTAAATATACACTGTTAAAATATAGTTTTAGGTTTAGTAGGCTATTGCCACAAGATAGTGGGCCCGAGTGCAGTTACCAACATTACACGTGACACTTTAATTTGTAATAATAATATTTTGTATTGTTTTTGGTTACTGAAACGTTGGTAACTGTACATATTTAACCATTTTATACACTCTGATTCTTTGTCAGATAAGATAAGGTTAAGATATTAAGTTTTTTTATGTGCCACTCTTGAATCACACAATAATTTAATTATCTTATTTAGTGTCGTTAAAATGGATTCAATTAGTTAGCCAATATTCTCAATAGGCTTCTTTTACTTTTAAGTTTTGGCGCGAGTATCTCGGAAGAGACATGATAAAGAGATATATTTGGGATCTTTCCACAAAATTGGATTTTGTTATCCAAGTACAGTCAACTTCAATCCAAGCTGACTTCGAATGAAAATCAAATTTTATTCTTTCTTGCTTGTTTTGCATGCGACTGTACTTCAACGGACTAACTTCTTGAAAGTCTTAGTAGAAGTTTCA
The DNA here is from genome assembly GCA_963935595.1 of Schoenobius gigantellus. NCBI lineage: Eukaryota > Metazoa > Arthropoda > Insecta > Lepidoptera > Crambidae > Schoenobius > Schoenobius gigantellus. The sequence continues at coordinate 36,202,225 of OZ012541.1, read as the reverse complement.
TTATAACCTTCCATAATACTGATTTGTAGTCTTCTTTAACAAGTTCCTCTTTGACACCAAATCTTTTATTAAAGTAGCTTACTTCTTAATTACGCATAATAATCCCCTTGGATTCGTCTATTAATGAATATCTACTAAGATTTTTTGTTGTAGAAGATAATTAATAGTTCCGTCAACCAACATTGTTTTCGTTCAATAAACTGTATTATATAACAAAACTTGTATATATGCATTTAGAATAGGCTAGATGACTAAAAAAATTTTTTTGCTTTAATAGAAGCTCATTCATATAATAAACAGAAAGAAAAAATCGGTTTTCGAATAACTATAAAAACAACCGAGATATAAGGTATTAAAGATTTTTCTCCATCTCTTTCTAGCAAAACGGCAATTTACAAGGAGTCAATATGGCCGTACTCAACAATGACGTCACAGTTGATGTCGGATCTCTCTGTCTAATCGCCTTCAAATTAACAACTTAAAATGCTTGTATCTAAGGTATTTCTAAGCCGATTTTAATTCTAATTTCACAGGACTGCGTCTTTTTCTACGGTATTTTAATATTTAATGACGAGACGTAAAAATTTGAATTCAGTCATCATCCCAATTGCATTTCATTATTCCAAGGATATGTTCTGCAACGATCTATTGTAGGTACACATATCCCGAGGTACTCGTGCCTCCCACAGCGAAAGACTGTATTAGATAGACATAGTGACTGTTGCATTAAGCTAAACAAATCTCAAATGTAATATGACTTGTATATTATTGTATCACACGCAACAAATATGTACAGTCACGTAAGTTAGTTAATCGTTAAATTGATATGCTGAATCTGTAAGTGAGCGTTGTGTGGTCATTATTTTTTTTATTGTTGACTTTGGAATTAAAATTACATATATCAACAAATAGTATCCGTTCTCATCCAATATAATGTAATGATCTCTTATATCCTACACCGATTGTAATAAATGATATTATATGTAAGGTATAAAGTGTTGATTCTTTCATATAAAGTGTTGAATAAATTGTAGTCTTTACTTCTATTCTGTGAAAAGTACGTCTTGGTCTACGAGAAATACACCAATATAATATAGTTATCGGTTTACTTTTTAATTGCACGACACGCGATTGATGATGAACTTATTATTATTAGATTTGTTATTTCTCTTTATTGATTAGAAACTCAACTATTTTATGGAGCCATTGTTAAGTAATTGTGGTTAGGAAAACAATAGTATCATAAAACTTTGCTTATTTTATCCTTCACATGTCGTTTGCTTACAATGAGTCGCGGCTATAATATTGAGCTACAATTTATTTATTATTTAGAAAAATCAAATGTTATTTTTCCAATTCGATAAATAAAATTTACGCGTAATAGATTAAGACAAAACTTGTTATCAGCTTATTAAGAATATTTCGTTTTACTCTAGGTATGTACTTATATAGTTTTTGACAAAATAAGAAAAACTAAAGTTATGACTCTAGCTATGCCACCGACTTTAAAGTAAGAAATTTTATCGAAAACTGTACTTAATTTTGTGTCTATTCCAACATCGGTAGCTTTAAAACTACTTGATGTTATTTACAACGACTGCATTAAAATGAAAGGCGCTATACATATCCTTTGATGCTACATAATGTTACATCGTTATTCACAAACATACAATAACCCTTCAGTAAGTAACTATTTCGCATAAGAGTGAATGAAATAAAACTTTATTTACTAGTTATAAAACTAGTTTTTATGTAAAATAGGATAAAATTTGCAGAAATAATAACTCCTATATTTGCTTTTTGAAAAGCAGCCGGAAGCGTCTCTTACTAAGTATTGACTTGAAATTTAAATGAATTCTCTTTGAATACTCTTCGAAAGCTGAGATGAGCGTTCGGAAAATGATTCGCGTATTGTATTTTCAGTTGCTATTGTATATTGTAGCTGAATGCCATAATATTGATTGCACTTATATGAATGTATTATTTTAAGATTGTTCCAATTAATTTGTAAATATTTTTGTAAGTTTTCAAGTAAATAAATGATTTTTATTCTTAACTTTTTTATTTATTTCTACACATTACTATTACCTGCACCTATTCCTGCCAGTGCATGAGAACAGTTGACTGGAATGGTGAAACTTTTTTTCTCGTTCAGTTTACTTATGCATACACCTCCATACTGTGACTCCTCTGACTTCCATACTCTATGCATATAGTTCACTATTAATTGTTGGCATGTATTTCCATATAAAGTTTCAGTTTCACTATGAAGCCGAAAATAATTCCATTTTTAACCGATTTCAAAAAAAGAAGAGGTTCTCAATTTGATGCGTATGTTTTTTGTGTGAGTGTGTTCCGCGATTACGCCGCCAATTGTGGACCGATTTTCAACGTTATTTTTGTATTCTATAGAGTATACTCCTGGGGTAGTCCCAATGTCACCAAAGTCAGGATCTGATGAACGGATCCCATGAAAAACCATGAAATTGTATAGATACGTCCACCGTGTCTCATGTTTTTTCCGGAGCTATTCACGTACGAGTATTTGCGTCTTAACTTTGGACTTGGCCTAACCTGACCTTTGACCTGGTATTAAATTCATTCAAAGTTAAAATAAAATAAAAAATATTTTACAAAAAATAAATACCGACTTCAAAATACACTGAAAAGTTAAAAAGGAGATGTTCCCATCTATAGACGCACGCACAGCCGTAACGGTCTTGTACCCACTGGACCTTCATAATTGGACCTTACCTACACGATAGGACCTATTCGACCTCCTATCAAAAATCTGGTGCCCATTGGACCTTCAAAATTAACGATACGTCTTATTCGACCTCCTATCAAAAACATGGTACCCACTGGACCTTCAAAATTACACATTACCTACACCATTGGATCCATCAGACCTTTTATCAAAAAGACGTGTCCCATTGGACTATTTGACTCTTTTCTTTTGGAATGTCACATACAGTCATGCAGAAAAGTAAAATTGTTAAAGAAATAAAAACAAAAAATATAAATCAAAATATTTAATCAACATATTTATAAAATTCAACATATTAATCATCAGCAACAAATCAAAAAGAAATAAAATATAGATAACCTACTATAATCACATAACCACAGATCCTTTTTTACCTTACTCTTAACGACAATAGAGAATATTTTTTATAACTATAAGTTAGCCTAAATTGCCAAACAAAAATTATAAAAATATTTTAAATAAATCACATATTATCACATAAATTTAATCGATCTGTGATTTATAACCTATATTAAAATATTAAATTATTTACTTTTTGGTAAAAAAAAGACTTCAGTTTAGTTAGTATACTATTCTATCGATTTTAATCTACCTTAAGATTGAAAAAAAAATGATTTATATAAAAACAGATTAAGCATGCATACAATTAAAAATTAATAGAAAAAAATTACGACCTCCAGATTGGATCATGGGGGAATAATCAACATAATTACATGTCATTAATTATGTTATGTTAATATGTTTATTATGTTAATATTCAGTTCTGAGTTGATCTCCCATTTTTTAAAACTATAATATGGGTGTTTTTTTAGTTTAGTTTTAACTATTTTATTTAATCAAATGTACATTGACAATCAACAGTATACTTGTGAAGGTTTACATTGTATAAAGATTTTTGTCTTTGATTTAATATTATGTTAAAGTGCGATGTCGACAGAACCAATATAGGAGGAATGTAACTTCTAATCCTACCTACATATTACTTAAAATCAATAGTTGACAATAACTCAGTTTTTTGTTACTCCTTTAAAGTAGCCTTTTTTCAAGCCTTCAGGTAGTTTTTTGGAAAGTAAACAATAGACAAGAACGAGAAAGAAATATTGCCACTGATCGTTGCGCTACAATACAAGAGGCGAGAGCAGGACGAATGTCGTGAGAGTGAGGACGTCCGGTTTTCTCCATATTTTTTTTTGCTCGGAATTAGTGGCTGTGCCGATTGAGATAGAAGTAGGTACATACATAGGCTAGAACAGCTCAATGGTATTTACTTACTTTTCAATGGTATTGAAAACCGCCGTAACCGCTGGTCTTGTACCCACTGGACCTTCAAGATTCGACCCAAAAGCAAAAAGTGCTTATTGGACCTCATTTACAGGGCCCATTCGACCTTCCTAAAAATATTATACTCAATGCGGCCATTGGACCTCTTTTTTGAATTCGACTGGTACCTACTGGACCTTCAAGATTAGACCCTATTGCAACTGTACCCATTGGACCTTATTTGTATGCCCCATTCGACCTTCCTTAAATATTATATTGAATGTGCCCGTAGGACCTTTTTTAGGGGTACCATTGGACCTTATTGACAGTTTTATTCAAAAAAGTACAGTCTTATAGAAAATTGAAGACTAAAATGAAATTAATAGGAGCTGTAATAGAGCCAATACCATTGAAAAGTAAGTACTTATATCTCAATCGGCACAGCCACTAATTCCGAGCAGAAAAAAATATGGAGAAAACCGGACGTCCTTTTTTTTTCTTACAATTAGAGTTGTATTGATATTCACTCTCACGACATTCGTTCTGCTCTCGCCTCTTGTATTGTAGCGCAATGTTCAGTGGCAATATTTCTTTCTCGTTCTTGTCTATTGTTTACTTTCCAAAAAACTACCTGAAGGGTTGAAAAAAGGCTACTTTAAAGGAGTAACAAAAAACTGAGTTATTGTCAACTATTGATTTTAAGTAATATGTAGGTAGGATTAGAAGTTACATTCCTCCTATATTGGTTCTGTCGACATCGCACTTTAACATAATATTAAATCAAAGACAAAAATCTTTATACAATGTAAACCTTCCCAAGTATACTGTTTGTAGATATATGATAGTCAATGTGCATTTGATTAAATAAAATAGTTAAACTTAAACTAAAAAAAACACCCATATTATTAACACGTTTTAAAAAATGGGAGATCAACTCAGAACTGAATATTAATTAACATAATTAATGACATGTAATTATGTCATTTTTTTCTATTAATTTTTAATTATATGCATGCTTAATCTGTTTTTATATCAATCAATTTTTCTATCTTAAGGTACCACTCGTCAAAGCTCTGCCGAAGGTAGATTAAAATCGATAGAATAGTATACTAACTAAACTGAAGTCTTTTTTTTTACCAAAAAGTAAATAATGTAATATTTTAATATAGGTTATAAATCACAGATCGATTAAATTTATGTGATTTATCTCTATATATAATAAAATCGTAGGGGTACAAAAATCTGTAATTGCGAAATATTAAGAAAAAAAATACACAGGTCGCCTTAAAATCATTAGCAGAACACGATAGAATAGTTTTTAAAAAAATTGTTTGTTTGTTGGTTTGTTTGTTTGTTTGTTTGTTTGTTTGTTTGTTTGTTTGTTTGTTTGTTTGTTTGTCTGTTTGTCCGGAAAGATCTCCGAAACTACTGGACAGAATTTGATATGGCTTACACCACAATGCTTAGAATTTTCCGGAAGAACATTTAGGCATAATTTCGTTTGTTTAAATTCACTTTTTATTTTTAGTGAAAAAATACCATATAAAATTTTCGAATTGGCTTTAGGTAGAAAAACAACATGGCGCACGTGAAATTATTTTGACAAGTCTGTCACATAGTACAGAGAGAAGGTATTTTCTTCCACGAAGGAAAGGCAATGGAACTACGCCATACAGCCTGATCTTAAGTAATTGGATTTCGGAAATTGAAAGGCAGGAGTGAAGTGTTTCACATAGTACAATTAAAATTTAATATTTTCTGTTAATGGCTGTGCCCAAATGGCTTTCGCCAACCAAATTGTCTTTTTCTTATGTCGTACCGTGGTGGTAAGGCAAAAAGATCAAGCCATACAACCAATGTATAAAGCATTTATTATGAAAATACTTATCGAGTGACCATAAAATTTGTAGATTGGTTTAATTCTTGACTAATTTTCACAAAATCGGTACAAATTTTTAAATATTTGAAATGTTGAAAAATGAAGATACTCTTTTCAAGGTATTTTGAAAGATGTTATATGTTTTTACATTAGGACTAAGGAATCAAACTCTTTCATCCATTTAAAACTATTAAAAGTAATAGATTAATATTGCTAATTTAAAAAAATATCTGACTGCAATGTTCTGGGTTACGCGTAGAGGGACGGGACGGGACTCTTGATCCTAATGTCTAAAATGACGGATCACATTTTTTTGGATCCACCCAAGGAACATGGATATCGAACGAAGAACCTAAAGAGTAGAACACATTGAACCTAGCCACGTTGACTTAATTTGACATGACTGCCGATAAAGTTCGTTTCCAAACTCAGCGATATGCATATCAAATGAAAGGCCTTGATGAGTAGAGCACTATGAACATAGAAAAATCGCCCTAAATTCAACATGGCCGCCGCTCAAATAAAACGGATAAAAGTTCGTTTCCAAACCCAGCAATATGGGTATCAAATGAAAGGCATTGATGAGTAGAGCACTATGAACCTAGCAACATTGACATAAATTCAACATGGCCGCCGCTCAAAAAAGGTGGATAAAAGTTAGTTTCCAAACCTAGCAATATGGGTATCAAATGAAAGGCATTAATGAGTAGAGCACTATGAACCTAGCAACATTGACATAAATTCAACATGGCCGCCGCTCAAAAAAGGTGGATAAAAGTTAGTTTCCAAGCCTAGCAATATGGGAATCAAATGAAAGGCCTTGAAGAGCAGAGCATTAGGTACCAAGGAAAATCGACCTAAATTCAACATGGCCGCCGCTCAAAAAAAAGGATAAATGTTCGTTTTCAAACCCAACAATATGAGTATCAAATGAAAGGCCCTGATGAGTAGAGCACTATGAACCTAGCAACATTGACATAAATTCAACATAGCCGCCGCTCTAAAAAGAAGAATAATAGTTCGTTTCCAAATCTAGCAATATGGGTATCAACTGAAAGGCCTAAAAGAGTAGAGCATTATGAACTAAGGAAAATTGCCCTAAATTAAACATGGCCGCCGCTCAAAAAATGGATAAAAGTTCGTTTTCAAACCCAGCAATATGGGTATCAAATAAAATGCTTTGATAAGTAGAGCACTATGAACCTAGCAACATTGACATAAATTCAACATGGCCGTCGCTCAAAAAAGATAGATAAAAGTTCGTTTCCAAACCTAGCAATATGGGTATCAAATGAAAGGCCTTGAAGAGTAGAGCATTAGGAACCTAGCAAAATCGACCTAAATTCAACATGGCCGCCGCTCAAAAAAAAAGGATAAAAGTTCGTTTCCAAACTTAGCAATATGGATATCAAATGAAAACGCCTAAAAGAGTAGAGCATTATGAACTTAGGAAAATTGCTATAAATTCAACATGGCCGCCGCTCAAAAAATGGATAATGTTTCGTTTCCAAACCCAGCAATATGGGTCTCAAATGAAAGGCCTTGACTCATCAAGGCTAGATTAGAAAACGAACTTTATCCACCTTTATTGAGCGGCGGTCATGTTGAATTTATTTGTGTTGTTAGGTTCATAGTGCTCTATGAGTAAGTATGAACCTAGGAAAATAGCACAAAATTCAATATGGCCGCTGCTCAAAAAAAACTGATAAAAGTTCGTTTCTAAGCCCAGCAATATGGATATCAAATGAAAGGCCTTGATCAGTAGAGCACTATGAACGTAGCAACATTGACGTAAATTCAACATGGCCGCCGCTCAAAAAAGAAACATTTGCTTTTCAAACCCAGCAATAGGGGTATTAAATGAAAGTAGGCCCTGAAGGGTACCTAGAGCAGCCATGCTCTAAGTGTGTTCCGCGGAACCCTAGGGCTCCACAATACCCCATTAAGGGTTCCGCAATAATTTAGAAAAATCAGAACACCCTCTCTGGTCGTACTTTTATTATGCTTATTAATAAAGAATACACTTTTAAAAACTATTGTTTTATTTTAGGGTTCCGTCAAGTATTTCGCTTTCCAAAAGGGTTCCGTCACCAAAAAAGTTTGAGAACCGCTTCGGGGCCTATTGGATGTTCGATGTTAGATGTCACCTGTGTTTAGTGTCCTTCGAGACCGTGATAATGCAACGATCGTGAACTAACTAACGATAACTTCAAGTTTGTGTGTTGGATGTTAGTCATCACGGCGAGTTTGCTAACCGAACTATGCCAGCAACACTATATCGCACAGTACACGTTACAAAAACGGAAGTCTCAATACATTTTAAGGCTAACCGCATAAATACGTTTTTTCGCATTCGTTTTCTGAATGCGGGCATCCGAATGCATCAAATCTATACAAAATACTCATTGACTGCCGCACACGTTCGTTTTTATTACGAACGGAACACGTTCTGTACGTACGTTTAGGTAGAATGGTAGAAATCCCGAATGAGAAGAAACGAACGTCTGCGCTACGTTCACGAAACTCCGTGTCTGTATTCCGTGATCGGATATCGAATACGGAAAACGTATTTGTACAGTAACCCCCCCTTCATGCTATACATTAACTCTACGAAAACCGCCAGCATTACGTGCGACATAAGAACGGTTCAAAGGTCAAACAGTATAGCTTGACAAGGAGCTTATTGTACGACCAGTGAAAATTGGCCAAGTTGTCATATCCAAAAAATATATTTTGTTGGTGTTACCAACACCCATTATAAAATCTAAACTTTATTCGTATACAGTTCTAATTTATTAACAATTGTTTATTTTAATTCGAAACATGAATACGATAAAGATTATTCTTGCAACTGTGTAGTTCTTTCTACTGAAGAAGAATTTATTAATATCAATAATGTCTCTAAAACAATAATTATACTTAGTGTTTATAGTAATATGTGATGTATTTAATTTTGTGGACTGTTAGAAAAAGAGCATTACGAACCTACGAAAATTGTCCTAATTTCGAAAAGGCCGATGCTCAAGAAAGGCAGAATAAAGTTGAATCATTATGGAATAAAATGGAGGAAAAAACTAAACACTGTGTTAAGTATTTTGATGGCGAAACGTAGTTCGCGGGCACAGCTAGTTTAAAATATTTTTATAATTTTTGTTTGGCAATTTAGGCTAACTTATAGTTATAAAAATATTCTCTATTGTCGTTAAAAGTAAGGTAAAAAAGGATCTGTGGTTTTGTGATTATAGTAGGTTATCTATATTTTATTTCTTTTTTAAATTTGTTGCTGATGATTAATATGTTGAATTTTATAAATATGTTGATTAAATATTTTGATTTATATCTTTTGTTTTTATTTCTTTAACAATTTTACTTTTCTGCATGTAACATTCCAAAAGAAAAGAGCCAAATAGTCCAATGGGACACGTCTTTTTGATAAAAGGTCTGATGGATCCAATGGTGTAGGTAATGTGTAATTTTGAAGGTCCAGTGGGTACCATGTTGTTGATAGGAGGTCGAATAAGACGTATCGTTAATTTTGAAGGTCCAATGGGCACCAGATTTTTGATAGGAGGTCGAATAGGTCCTATCGTGTAGGTAAGGTCCAATTATGAAGGTCCAGTGGGTACAAGACCTAACCGCTAATGGTAGAAACGTGAAATTTGGACAGTTGTTTTAATTCTAAATGCGGACGCACACAAAGAGATTTAAAAAAATTTGAACCCTAAAGGGATGAAATAGGGGTTGCAAGTTTGTATGGAAAAATCTTTAAATTAGCAACGACTGATAAAACTTAGATTCATGCTCTTAAAAATATTTCATTGAACACGTGTCATGGTTTATTGGAATTCGCCTCCTTAAGGTGCAAAATAGGGGTTCAAATTTTCTATAGAAAATATTTAAAATAGCTCCAATTTTTATGAAATTTATTATCCGGGCTTAAATGGGCTACTAGATTTTTTTTCCTACGGGAAAATATAAATTCCCACGGGAAAACAATAATAACGCGGGCGAAGCCGCGAGCGGAAAGCTAGTAAATTATTATGGTTAAATTGCTGTTGTTTTTGTACCTAATTAAAAATACAGACAAATAGCGACACTTCATCCCAACTCCAGGACGATGACGGGTAATGTACATGATCCTACCGGCAGCACAGATTACTAAATAGTACCTACTAAGCAACTAAACAAATCACTTCATACAATTGAATATCGTTAATTCTGAATACCTACCAATTTAATATAATTCCTTTATGGTACAGACACATGTCAACAAAATATATACTTACCTACTTAGCTTTTTATAAAAAAAAATATTATAATTTTTTATTGAGATGGAATAATGTTGCGCACTAGCGTGTGTGGGACTCAGTCCGCTGAGTGCAGGGCATACCCCCTACCAACCTCAATGTCTATCTTAGTCAGGATGACCCAGCGTTTGGAAAACCCCCAATTCTCCGGACCATCCCTGGACAGCCCGGCCAGCTACGGGCAGACCTTACCGCCTGTGGGGGATAACCCTGAACAAAAAGGTACTCCCCAGACAAGAGGACAGTTATCATCGTGTGCATCAGGAGCCACCCTAGTATGCAGTTCAACCTAAGGGCAATTATGGAAGGGGGGCTGCCTGGGCTCGCCTTTTACCACCCAACTATCTACGTCGGAGGCAACAGCGTAAGGTTTTTTTTTCCCGCTCTCTTTCAGCTGCCTCCCACTGACCAACATCTTATAGGTATACAATGACTAGCAGCGAGAGGCCACCGCTACCCAATGGAGCGCATAGCTCGCTACTATGGGGTCAACAGGCCGAACACTAACAATTTGTACTTGGCAGTATCGTCGGGGGCGTCGCAGTGGACTGCGGCATTTCCTCCCGACGGGCGACCTTGTGCAAGTAGTAGTGAGTGACCGAAGCATGTCCGGTCAATACCTGTACCCTTTATTGCTGTAAAAGCCACCCGTATTAATATGTCAATATAGTAGGCATTTACAAATACAACATGTTTTTTTTTCACCACGCTCAAATTAAATGGAATTTATATATTATGACATAAACTTAGGGTAGTAACCCTTTGTTTTTATGTAAAAAAATAAGCAAAGTTTATCTACCCTGATGTGGCAAACTCGCCCTTTTTATGTTCGGGAATTTCCAAGATAACTCAATATTTTAAGGGATAAAAATGTTACCTTTTTCTTGTTTGAACGTCAATCCATTCGGCGACAAAAAGGCTTTTCAGTTTACTTAGTGGCTAGTTCTGGGGTGCGGGGCTTAAGCAAACGAACGAAGACGGAGTGGATCGCCGAAGATTTTCGAAAACCTTCTGAAGCTGCTGATTGTCGTAAAATAAAATTATTAGGTAAATGATTATAATGAAAAAGAATTATTTTTAAACCGACTTTACATAGGAGGTAATTCTATATTGGACTGTATCTATAATTTTATGTTGCTTTTTTTAAGTCGGTATTTCTTTGCAAAATATTATATTTATTAAAATATTTCACCCTCGTTAGTATAGGAAAATACAACTAATTTCTAGACTCAAGCTACAATCAAAATGCTTTAAAAGTTTTAGCATTATAATATAATGCTAAAACTATTATTTGGTTAACAAAAATAAAAGAAAAAAAAATATTTGGTTAACAAAAATATTTTTTTTACACTTAAGGGTAGGAAGGTATAAGTAGTATGCGGAAGCCTATTGACTACGGGGCTCGGATCGGATGAGCCCGGAACCGTCGCTTTGAGTTCCACTCAACAGGATGTTTAAGATTGCTAAATGTGAAGGGGACCATCTTCCACGTCAGAGGAAAAAGACAGCAGGCATTAGAGGCCCAAACAGCCCTATATACCAGGACGCGAGCAGCCCCTCACTGGGCGATGAAATGGCAGTTATGGTGGTGTCCTAAAGTCGATTTTTTTTTCGGACTTATTAGAAGACCCACCAAAAAACCGTTGGGTGTCATTGTCATCCTCACGTATTTTGGTTTACAGAAGTGCCTATCTCTCTCTACGCACCGAGCGCGATTATGCCTATTGCTATCAATTTTTGGTCCCTGCGTTATCAAAGCAATCTATTTTGGCAATGTCAGATAAATAAGGACTCTGTTTAATCACCTCGACTGTTGCATTGACAACCCTAAGTTGTGTACGTACATAGCGCGTTTTATTAATGGCACGATAACAGTAAATATCATACATACCCAAATGAATAATCACTTGGGTGAGTACAATGGGTGGTGTACGGATCGACTCATGAGACACAAAAAGCTTAGCAGCTAGCTCTCTCAAACTTGAATGAAAATTTCAGACACCATTTTCTTTACTTTTGCAATGTTAACTTCAGTTGAAGACGTTGATGGCCTACCCAATTTTCCATCACATCTCGATCGCTTTTGACCACTTTGTACCACTTATATAAGCACTTGTTTTTGATAAAGTCGATCCATCACAAGCCTTCTGTAATATTATCAGTGACTCCGAACACTAAATTCTGCAAAATTTAAGACAAAATATTTCTGCGATGTTTTTGTCCATTATGAAGTTCAAATGTAATACACACTAGATATGTACGTCTAGTACGAGTTTTTAAATCGAGTAAACTACAATAGTTTTCGTTAGCTCGCCAAACTGTCAGTTTACGATGTAAACGGTAGTATGAGTTGCTCGTTTCGAATTCACGTTTAAACGACAGCGAGTTAGTTTTACTCGATTAGACGAACTTCACATTATATATTTATATCTCTCTTACACACATGTGAATGGAAAGAGACACGCGATTCTGCCACTGTGACGTTTTCTTAGCCGTTTTTATTATTTTTAAAGCGAGTTGAATGAAAGAAAAACATTAAAGTTTTTGTTTGTTGTAAATTATATTATTTTATAATGTCGCGGACAAGTCAGTCGCAATTTATTTTAATGATAGAGTTTATGGAAAGGTAAAAAATAAATTGTGTTAAACACTTTAGGAATGAAAATAGAATTAAAAATCTCGGTTAAATTATGTGTATTTTTTAACACTTTTATATGGAATGGTGATTTATGGCGGTAGCACTGAGTAAAGTGTGTGTCGGAGATAAGGCTTATAGAAAATGATTGTCGCAGCAGAATTCTTCCGTCTCTCTTCATGCGCTATTTCGCCTTGCATGGCCCTCCACCAAAGTACCACCGTGTAGACGTAATTTTAATGTTTAGAAACACAAAAAAACGTATTTATGTACCAAACTCACATAAAAATGTAAGGTGAGAACCTAAACTACGATAGTTTTCGAGTAAACTGTCCAACAAATGTCAAACATGTAACTCATACTGCCACAAACTCAAAAACTATACGAATACGTATTTATTGATCGAGTAGTTTATTACTTTGTAACTCATACTGACAATTCTAGTTCATTATAGTTTCCGATAGAGGCGCTGGTGTGAAATGTATGGAAACAAAACTATTCGATCGTTCGAATCAGAAACTATCAAAACTCATACTAGACGTACTGACTAGATATGATCTAACTAAAAACAGCACTGTATTTATATTTAATCTCAATAACAGATGCAACTCAAACTCCGCGCCAAAATGGAAAACAGTTGTGTCAATCTAACATGAATCTGAGATGAAGGCCTGTTGTATATGCACACTCCGGCACAATTAAACAGGGCAGAGTATAGAAATAATAAAATGTATATTAAAATAAATACAGAAAGACAGACATGAAATATCAAACCGATAAACATCTTTTAACATCGACTTTTAATTAAATTTTATTAAAAATAAAATAAAAACACCTTTCTCTCTATTTTGTGCGGGAACACAAACAATGTTGTATACTAAAGATTACTAAGATTTTAAAATTTAATAAATGAAAGACTTATAACCGTTGTTTCCCACTTGTGCTCTAACGTTTCCATCCTTCAGGGCATGCTATGAATTATGTTAACTATTTAGGAACACCCTTTGGACTGGTGGAAATCCAAATCCAAATTTGACAAATTGACAGAAATTGCTCGTAAGTAGGTACCTCAGCAGCGCTCCTCCTGCTAGTGTACTAAGCACACGTTTCTCTACTCATATTGTGAGCAATTATTTAGTCCAGCTGGCCTGATATATGAGCCTTTATGAAATCGTCTTATAGGTGACCGTATACAACTTTGTTTGCATTATAACTAACTTTTCCCGTAGGAAAACTTTTCTCATCAGATCTTTCCCATAGGAAAATTACTCTATGTCCTTCCCCTGGTCTCGAACTATCCCAATGCCAACTTTCATCAAAATCGGTTCAGTAGTTTCGAAGCCTAATTAAAACAAACAAACAATCAAATCTTTCCTCTTTATAATATTAGTATTATAAATACTCGTATAGCAGCAAAATTATTGTTTGTGAAATATAATGCCCCTATTGAAATTCGATTTCTAAATTTGACTTTACATGCGTTTAATTTAGTTGATGTGGTTAGTTTTGTTGTTAATTTGGTTGTGTAGATATAACCTAAAATATATAAAAATCGATGATTATAATCATACCTTGATACTTCTTTTTTTGCCTCTTCTAAACATTCGCACTCGCATTCGCACATGTGCCTTTCAAACACTGGCATTCGCATTCGCGAATGTCTAAAATATGACATTCGTAACATCCCTGTTTTGCAGTTCCCTCAGGCTGTTGAGAGTGACATTCTGGATTTAATGCCTTTCTTTAACGTCCCAAAGTCAGCATTATCCTGCATCAAAATAAAGCCGTCATCATTACTGGGGCAAATGGCACAGCATTTTCTTCAAAAATATGCCCATTTAAGCCTACTGAGCATCGACCACTCACCGAACCTCAACTTTGGGCGTTCTATTGAGGCGAAGGCGACTACTGCACCTAAGAAGCTTGGCATACTCTCGAAGGCTAGGCGGTATTTTACGCCGCAGCAGCTTCTTGCACTTCAAGCACAGGTCCGGTCGTGCATGGAATACTGCAGCCACCTTCGGGACGGCTCTGCTAAGTACCAGCTATCTGCCCTTGACTCGGCAGAGCGCCGGGCGAAGAGGTTGATCGGTGAAGACACTCTGAAAATTTCAAATTTCCTGTGTCTTGAACATTGCCGCGCAGTGGCCCGTTTATCGGTTTTTTACAGGTGACATTTCGGGAAGTGTTCCCAAAAGCTGTTTGATCATATTCCACCATCTCCCTTTTACTACCGAGGCACCCGGAGAACGGCAAAGACCCACGGCACCTAATGAGTGGGCACGCTCCACCTTAGTCCCCTCCTTTGCTTACCATCAGGCAAGATGAGGACAAGTGCCTACCCATAAACTATAAAAAAAATCCCTCAATCGACCATCTTAACTTAAGTGCTCCAAAAGTTATTCCTCCCCACACCACAACTGAGCCGCCCCCATTACTACCTTATTTTCAAAATTAGTCTGAATGTATCGTTCTCCTCTGCGTCTCCATATTCTCTGCCTTCCATCGATCTAGTTTAAGAGCACTCTACACTCATCAGTGAAAAGTACCCGCCCCCATTGGCTTATGTCCCAAAGACGATGTTCGCGTGTAAAGTTTAACCGATGTACACGATGGTGTTCTCTCAGGTTTTGGAGCTTTGGCCGGTACATACGAACCTATGCCGAATTCTTCAAATCTTCTGCGAACTGTACGCTCGCCTTACTTACCCACGTGTTCCTTCGAGCTCGAAGTTGTAGAAAACGATAATCGCAGTACACATTGTTCTGCATTGACCCCTTCTCCTCAAAAGAGAATCAGTCAACCGTAACCGTCAAATACTGCAATGAATCTCTAAAATTGATTGCTGAAGTCTGGCGGCAGTAGATCTGTAGGTATGACCATTTCTTCGCATTTCATCTGCCCTAATAATCTCTGGTGGTGATATAATGTCGGGCATTTTGAGTTTATTTCAACTAAGGTTTCTACTATTGATACGAAAAAAATAGCTTTTACTAATATAATTGAAAATTTATCGAATTCATAAACTTTTAAATTTCTCCTCAGACTGAGTTCGAACAAATAATAAATCAGTATTAGCGACAAACAGAAACAAATCGATGAAAAAAATTATTGTCGTCTAGTTCTAAATAAAAACATCACTGGCCAAACTTTTATGAAATAACTAGCTCTCCGCTCGCGGCTTCACTAGCGTGATATTTGATATTTGTTTCTCCTGGAAATGTTGTATTTTCCTGTTGGAAAAATATTTTTATAATGTGCCCGCGAACTATGTTTGGCCTTACTTTTCCGGGATAATAAGAAGACTAATCTAATCCCTGTCGTAATCCGTCTACTTCCACATCCAAATCCATTCAGTAGTTTTTTGCGTGAAAGAGTAACAAACATCCTTCTATACTTACAAACTTTCGCGTTTATAATATTAGTAGGATATGAAAAATAATGTTGTTTTTGCGTTCCGCAAATTGTGCCAGGGTGTGTGTAAAAGCTTCCCTGTTGTGTATGTTACGGGTAATGCCAAAAGATGCAGTACACTTAGGTTTACCCGGGTAATTTTTTTTTTTTCGGGGGGAAATGCGTAACCGCAGCGTACCCGCCGTTGGCTAGACGGCAGGCGTGTGTGGGGCTGGCCCGGCAGAGTTCCAAGCCGACCCACTACACTGAAAGAAATTTTTAGTAACAAATAACAAACATGTTCCATGTTCCATGGGGAATGCTCTGAGGAGCTCTTTAACCTTATCCCTCCCTCTCCATTCCTTAACAGAAACACGCGTAAGGGCCTTCGGAGTCATCCGTACACTGTGTCCTCCTTTTCACACCGTACCAAGAAATTCCAAGATTCCTTCTTCTGTCGTTCATCCCACACTTGGAATTCTCTACCTGCGCACGTGTTTCCCCCATCCTACAACATGGGTTCCTTCAAAAGAGGCGTGAAAAAGCATCTTTTGGGCCGGCAAGGGGCGGGCAGGTAGGAGAGTGGATGTCGTCCCTACTCTATCTGTCAACTCATTTGGGCCTCTTTCACCGCTTAACATCAGGCGGGAGGAGGTCATTTGCCGGGCCATCCATAAAAAAAAACATTTGAGTAACCTATTACACAAAAATAGTGACTTCACAACTAATGTTACTAGCAAAATTCAGTTTTGTAAAAACAGTTATGTTATCTATAGCCAAACAAAAAAGTGCCATAATGCGACCCTCCCAGACGGGCAGGCCAGGGATGGAAATGTAATGTCTCCCGACCGGTTGTCGGCCGGGCGGACCATTTTATCCCAGGCTTGCTTAAGGGCGCGTCCATGCAGGAACGCACGCCTCCTCCTACCCAACCGCCTGCGTCGGAGCAGAGCGGCGAGAGGGTCGTCCTCTCGCTCCCGCTCCGCTGCCTTCTTCTGCGAGAGCATATCCTCGCAGAAGTAGGCGACAGCCTCCCACGCCGTCACGCCGGTCAGCATCTTGCATACGACGATGGCCAGCGCGACGGGCGCACCCCTACCTATGCCCAGCGCGAGGGAAGTGGTGACTCTGCGGCGTCTCACAATGTCTAACCTAACCTACAGATTTCAGTTTTATCCTACAAGTTTTTTCCTTGCAGGGGTCTTACGCCCTCCGATTTCCCCGAACAAGGGATCTGGGCCCTCTGCACCCCCGTTCATGCTAGGTTTGGTTAGACCTAGGTGTGTATGGGTAAACGTCGGGTCTTACGTCGGATATTAATTAAGTTTGATTTAATATTCGGACTTTACCCAAAAGGCTTGGGTAATACTAGTTTTACCCAGGTAATCCTAAGTTTACTGAATCTTCTAGCATTACCCGTAACATACACTCATCAACTTTATCTAAGGATATTTTATTTATCCTTTTTTCAAGTAGTATAAGCCAACATATTAAAAATATTGACAACTTATGTGCATTTTTTCAATGTATTGCTTTAAATTTCGTCATTTCAGTGAATAAATTTCACAGATATTGTCAGTATTTTTACAATTATCGTTGATACTACATACATTAAATGTAAATAAAATATCCTTAGATAAAGTTGATGGGTGTATATATAAAATGACCTCATTTTGTTAACAAGGAACTATTTCTCGTATATTTACACACTGCAAGAAAAAAAAGATATTGACCTATTTCAAACAATCCCATCTTCACGAAGTCAAAACAAAAGCCTATCCTTGACTTGGGAATATACAAAGAATCGGAAATGAATGATTTGTTTATAATTCCAAATTCCATTTTTGTTACTAGATATCTAGGCACAACTGTTTTCCATTTTGGCACTTACTCTACTAACGGTCCTATTAATAAAAATTTTACTCCTTGGATCATCCTCGGTGCAGTTATTCCGTGTTTTGTTTTATTTGACATACTAGCTGTGCCCGCGAACTACGTTTCGCCATCAATGTTTAGTTTTTTCCTCCATTTTATTCCATAATGATTCAACTTTATTCTGCCTTTCTTGAGCATCGGCCATTTCGAAATTAGGACAATTTTCGTAGGTTCGTAATGCTCTTTTTCTAACAGTCCAAAATTAAATACATTACATATTACTATAAACACTAAGTATTATTATTGTTTTAGAGACATTATTGATATTAATAAATTCTTCTTCAGTAGAAAGAACTACACAGTTGCAAGAATAATCGTTATCGTATTCATGTTTCGAATTAAAATAAACAATTGTTAAATAAATTAGAACTGTATACGAATAAAGTTTAGATTTGATAATGGGTGTTGGTAACACCAACAAAATATATTTTTTGGATATGACAACTTGCCCAATTTAGACTGGTCGTACAGTAAGCTCCTTGTCAAGCTATACTGTTTGACCTTTGGACCGCTCTTATGTCTCTCGTAATACTGGCGGTTTTCGCAGAGTTAATGTATAGCATGAATGGGGGGGTTACTGTACAAATACGTTTTCCGTATTCGATTTCCGATCACGGAATACAGACACGGAGTTTCGTGAATGTAGCGCAGACGTTCGTTTCTTCTCATTCGGGATTTCTACCATTCTACCTAAACGTACGTACAGAACGTGTTCCGTTCGTAATATAAACGAACATGTGCGGCAGTCAATGTGTATTTTGTATAGATTTGATGCATTCGGATGCCCGCATTCAGAAAACGAATGCGAAAAAACGTATTTATGCGGTTAGCCTTAAAATGTATTGAGACTTCCGTTTTTGTAACGTGTACTGTGCGATATAGTGTTGCTGGCATAGTTCGGTTAGCAAACTCGCCGTGATGACTAACATCCAACACACAAACTTGGAGTTATCGTTAGTTAGTTCACGATCGTTGCATTATCACGGTCTCGAAGGACACTAAACACAGGTAACATCGAACATCCAATAGGCCCCGAAGCGGTTCTCAAATTTTTTTGGTGACGGAACCCTTTTGGAAAACGAAATACTTGACGGAACCCTAAAAATAAACAATAGTTTTAAAAGTGTATTCTTTATTAATAAGCATAATAAAAGTACGACCAGAGAGTGTTTTGATTTTTCTAAATTATTGCGGAACCCTTATAGGGGTATTGTGGAGCCCTAGGGTTCCGCGGAACACACTAAGAGCATGGGTGCTCTAGGTACCCTTCAGGGCGTACTTTCATTTAATACCCCTATTGCTGGGTTTGAAAAGCAACTGTTATCCGTCTTTTTTGAGCGGCGGCCATGTTGAATTTACGTCAATGTTGCTACGTTCATAGTGCTCTACTGATCAAGGCCTTTCATTTGATACCCATATTGCTGGGTTTAGCAACGAACTTTTATCCGTTTTTTTTGAGCAGGGGCCATATTGAATTTTGTACTATTTTCCTAGGTTCGTAGTGCTCTACTCTTCAAGGCCTTTCATTTGATACCTATATAGCTAGGTTTGGAAACGAACTTTTATCCACCTTTTTTGAGCGGTGGCCATGTCGACGTCAATATTGCTAGGTCCATAGTGCTCTACTCATCAAGGCCTTTCATTTGGTACCCACATTGCTCGGTTTGAAAACGAACGTTTATCCTTTTTTTGAACGGCGGCCATGTTGAATTTAGATAGATTTTCGTAGGTACCTAATGCTCTACTCTTCAAGGCCTTTCATTTGATACCCATATTGCTAGGTTTGGAAACTAACTTTTATCCACCTTTTTGAGTGGCGGCCATGTTGAATTTATGGCAATGTTGCTAGGTTCATAGTGCTCTACTCATCAAAGCCTTTTATTTGATACCCATGTTGCTGGGTTTGAAAACAAACTTTTATCCATTTTTTGAGCGGCGGCCATGTTTAATTTAGGACAATTTTCCTTAGTTCATAATGCTCTACTCTTTTAGGCCTTTCAGTTGATACCCATATTGCTGGGTTTGAAAACGAACTTTTATACTTATTTTTGAGCGGCGGCCATGTTGAATTTAGGTCGATTTTCCTAGGTACCTAATGCTCTACTCTTCAAGGCCTTTCATTTGATACCCATATTGCTAGGCTTGGAAACTAACCTTTATCCGCCTTTTTTGAGCGGCGGTCATGTTGAATTTATGTCAATGTTGCTAGGTTCACAGTGCTCTACTCTTCAAGGCCTTTCATTTGATACCCATATTGCTAGGTTTGGAAACTAACTTTTATCCACCTTTTTTGAGCGGCGGCCATGTTGAATTTATGTCAATGTTGCTAGGTTCATAGTACTCTACTCATCAAGGCCTTTCATTTGATACCCATATTGCTGGGTTTGGAAACGAACTTTTTCCGTTTTGTTTGAGCGGCGGCCATGTTGAATTAAGAGCGATTTTCCTGAGTTCATAGTGCTCTACTCATCAAGGCCTTTCATTTGATATGCATATCGCTGGGTTTGGAAACGAACTTTATCGGCAGTCATGTCAAATTAAATCAACGTGGCTAGGATCTATGTGTTCTACTCCTTAGGTTCTTCGTTCGATATCCATGTTCCTTGGGTGGATCCAAAAAAATGTGATCCGTCATTTTAGACATTAGGATCAAGAGTCCCGTCCCGTCCCTCTACGCGTAACCCAAAACATTGCAGTCAGATATTTTTTTTAATTATCAATATTAATCTATTACTTTTAATAGTTTTAAATGGATGAAAGAGTTTGATTCCTTAGTCACAGATTAGATAATAGTTACTACGTAACAGATACATAGAACATAACACTCCCATAGAAACGTTCGAATCGTCTTAATAATAATAGCCAAAACCGACAGACAAAAGTCGCTGCAAGAATAAAAGGTCTCTATGAACGCGCGCCGAGAGTCGAGATTCCCGCGTACACCGCGTGATTGCGTCATCGAGCGAAAACTTAAGGGTTGAACAAAGAACATAAACAAAATAGTCAAAGTAAAACTTTAAATGTTATTATTTTATTGCCCTTGATATACGTAGGATTATAATGAAATAAAGTGATTGCGAGGAAAGCCCCTGACTCAAATGTGCTTTAATTTTATAAAATGATAATAATAATAGTAAGTAGGTACTTTATTTGCAAGAATATGGTAAAATACATGATTGGTGTTCATCATTACATTATTTCTCACAATCTACTTCTAAATTGGCAGTGCGCTTATATTTAAAAATTCAAAATAGTGTATGTAAAAAAATAAGAGAATAGAATATTATTTTATCGTCATTAATACATTTAAAAAATTAAAAAATACAAATTATTAAAAAATTACCAATCTCGCCCAAGGCGAAATTTTTTCTTCATTGATTTTATTCATTTGTCAAATTACAAATGATTAAAATAATTACCAATTATTATGAAAAATACATGATTGATGTTTTTAGGGTTCCGTAGCCAAATGGCAA
Organism: Schoenobius gigantellus; assembly: GCA_963935595.1. Taxonomy (NCBI): domain Eukaryota; kingdom Metazoa; phylum Arthropoda; class Insecta; order Lepidoptera; family Crambidae; genus Schoenobius; species Schoenobius gigantellus. Next base: position 36,180,573 of record OZ012541.1, on the reverse strand, counting down.
AAAACGGAACCCTTATAGATTCGTCATGTCTGTCTGTCTGTCCGTCCGTATGTCACAGCCACTTTACTCCGAAACTATAAGAACTACACTGTTGAAACTTGGTATTCTGTGATCCGCATTAAGATTTTCACACAAAAATAGAAAAAAAGCAATAAATTTTGGGGGTTCTCCATACATAGAACTGATACCCAACATTTTTTTTTCATCAAACCCATACGTATGTAATTTTTTTCTAAAGCGAATAGTTTGCGCGAGAGACACTTCCAAAGTGGTAAAGTATGTGTCCCCCCCTGTAACTTCTAAAATAAGCGAATGATAAAACTAAAAAAATATATGATGTACATTACCATGTAAACTTCCACCGAAAATTGGTTTGAACGAGATCTAGTAAGTAGTTTTTTTAATACGTCATAAATCGTACAGAACCCTTCATGGGCGAGTCCAACTCGCACTTGGCCGGTTTTTTTTTATTTTTCATGTTTGAACTCACGGTTATTCAATTTTACTATCGAAAATATCCTGAATCGTATGAATAATTGTGATAAATGGGCAATCTTTTAAAAACAGTATGGTGGATTTTTTTTTTTTTTGTAAGGAATCATATAACCGGTTCATCGAAACTATATTTTTTTTATAAAACTAAAGGTTCAGTCAGACAGCGGGCGTGGCGGGACGGCGACGGGGCGTCGGCGGAGCGGCGACGCGGCGTGGACGTCACATAGCCGGCGGGACGTCGACGCCGACGCCCCGCCGTCAGTGTGAGTGAACACGAAAGCGAAAACTCATAGAACACAACGCGTAATACGCCGCCGCCGCCACGCCGACGCCGCGCTCACGCCCGCCTATTGTATTCACGCCGGGCGGGGCGTCGGCGGGACGTGACACGCCGGGCGGGACGGCGCTGTGTGACGTCTTTCATAATAACTCATACATTACAACTGCTTATATCGCGCCGACGCCCTGTCGCCGTCCCGCCCCGCCCGCTATCTGACCGAACCTTAAGTAGGCAATCAAGCAGGCTGCCTATTTTTTTTATACAAACAATAGGGAATCTGTTGGCTTTCATCTCAGCCGATGATAAGTGACGAAAAGGTCTAAGTAGAAAGTGAGCTCAACCTGAACTCCTCAGAAAGTGAGGAACTAGGCTGAGGACTGAAGATTGTTACTATGGCGACGAATTACTACCTATCTAGTTAGTTCGAATTACTTCGAATTTGGACTATGAAAAAAATTAAAATTGTTTATTTGTCTTTTAACAACGACATCCAATAGCTTCACAGTAATTAACCACCGTATTATCGTAGTTTATTAAATTAAAATTATTGTGTGGTTTTGTAAAACCCAATGTAAGTGGAACTTTTTTCGCATCAACATTTAACTGAAAAATATTCGGAAAATTATTCGTTTTAGGTATAAAAATTCCGTTTTTAGTTCTGAAAAGAAAATTATAAATAAAAAAAATAATTGATAAGAAACTAAAAGAAATTAAAAACCAAATTAATATAATAATCAAAAAAGCAAAAAAAACAATTAAAACAAAATATGAAAAAATTATGAAAAAAAAATTACAAGATTCGATAAAAGTGTCGCGTGCGGCGCGGCGGGTAGCGGCGGCCCTCTGCCGGTCGGCGCGCCGGCGCGCTACTTAGCGGTAGGTATTTATAACGCTGCATTGCGCGAGTGACGGGGGCCTGCCTTAGTCCTAACGTAAAAACATATAACACCTTTCAAAATACCTTGAAAAGAGTATCTTCACTTTTCAACATTTCAAATATTTCAAAAATTGTACCGATTTTGTGAAAATTACTCAAGAATTAAACCAATCTACAAATTTTATTGTGACATTACATTATTAAGTATTAACATAAAAAATGCTTCATACATTGGTTGTATGGCTTGATCCTTTTGCCTTACCACCACGGTACGACATAAGAAAAGGACAATTTGGTTGGCGAAATCCAGTTGGACACAGCCATTAACAGAAAATATTAAAATTTGTAATATTATGTGAAACACTTCATTCCTGACTTTCAATTTTCGAAATCCAATTACTTAAGATCAGGCTGTATGGCGTAGTTCCATTGCCTTTCCTTTGTGGAAGAAAATACCTGCTCTCTGTACTATGTGGCCATTATGTGGCAGACTTGTCAAAATAATTTCACGTGCGCCATGTTGTTTTTCTACCTAAAGCATTGTTCGAAAATTGTACATGGTATTTTTTCACTAAAAATAAAAAGTGAATTTAAACAAACGAAATTATGCCTAAATGTTCTTCCGGAAAATTCTAAGCATTGTGGTGTAAGCCATATCAAATCAGTATTGCTTACAGCACAATCTGTCCAGTAGTTTCGGAGATCTTTCCGGACAAACAGACAAACAAACAAACAAACAATTTTTTTAAAAACTATTCTATCGTGTTCTGCTAATGATTTTAAGGCGACCTGTGTATTTTTTTTCTTAATATCTCGCAATTACAGATTTTCGTACCCCTACGATTTTATTATATACATATATAGAGAATAGAGATGACAGCCGACATGTACGGAAACAAGACAAAACACGGAATAACTCTCAGAACAACAACTATATTGTTCTGAGGAATAACTGATCCGAGGATGATCCAAGAAGTAAAATTTTTATTAATAAGGCCGAAGGAGTTTGGGATGCATCTGTTATTTAGATAAAATCAGTGCTGTTTTTAATTAGATCATATCTAGTATATATTGCGAATTTCATAATGAACAGAAACATCGTATATAGAGTTTGTCTTAATTTTTACATCGCCAAGGGAATTTCGTGTTCCGAGCATGTTCCGAGTCACTGAAAATGTTACAAAAGGTTTCCGGTGAACCGATTTTATCAAAAACACGTGCTTATGAGTGGCATAAGCGGTCGTAATGTAATGGAAAATTTGCCTCGCTCTAGTAGGCCATCAACGTCTTCAACTGAAGTTAACATCGCAAAAGTGAAGAAAATAGTGACTGAAAATCCTCATTCAAGTTTAAGCGAGATAGCCGCTGAACTTTCTGTGTCTCACGAGTCGATCCGTACTATTTTAAATAATCACTTGGGTATAAAACATGTTGCCGCTCGGCTAGTCCCAAAAGACCTTAATTTTACTCCAAAAATTCAAACGCTAAGAGGCCTTACAAGGACATGCTAGAAAGAGTCAATGCCGACCCAACGTTCATGAAACGCATTGTTACAGGTGACGACATGCAGGGGTGCGATGTCAGACAACCTCCTTGTGGTGCACCCTGGGCAACCCGGCAGATTTTCTGCCGCGGGCTAATAGTCTGTCGAGAGGACCCCATATAGGGGGGTGTGGGATGGCCGGGTTCAACCTGGCGGGCCACTTCGTTTGGCCACCCGCTTCATGCGGGGGAAGGGCGAAGTCCCCTCTTCTTGTCTTAAGAAAAGGTGTGGCTTTCGCCGGAAGCCTGATTTGGGCGGCTACCTTTGAAGGTAGTGGGGTGAAGGCGACTTTTCGCCATTGCGCTTCGCGCCTGCCGGAGATTGCCCCGAGCTTCGGCTCACCCGCGCGGCGGTGGATCCAGTGGGATCTGCCGTCGGGCAACCCGTTACCCGCACTGAGCGGGCCGGGGGCCCGGCGCACTGAGCGTTGGGCCGCGTGGAAGACAACCACAATAAAAAACCAATTTCGGGGTGTAGAGCAGCACACGTGCCGCTCCACTAAGCAGCAGAGCCAGACGGTGAGTCCGGCAACGGACATGTCACGGGCAGGGGGTCAGCGGGAACAAGGCCTGGCTGTACTCCCCTTCCCCCTGTCTTGTGACGGACGGAGGAGCTGCTGGGGGGGTTTTTAGTAGGTAGGCCTGGGCCGAGTACGGTCTGGGGAGTCCCACATATCCTCGTGGTTAGGCTCGACCACTAGGAATGCGTCAATGCATTTTCCCCCCTCCCAAAAAAAAAAAAAGGTGACGACATGCAAACTAGTCAAAAAACTTCAGAGTGGCGCCTTCCAACTGAACCGAAACCAAAAACAAACACCCCAAAATCGATCAAAAGTCAAAGTCATGTTGACTGTTTTCTTTGACTAACGCGGTGTTGTGCACTCGCAATTCTTGCCAGAAGATCAAACGGTATATAAAGAATATTATTTGGGCGTTATGCGGCGTTCGAAGAACAAATTCGACGAAAAAGGCCAAATGCGTGAAAAGAAAATTCTTGGATTTGCAGCACGATAATGCGCCTTCGCTGTCGTGGCGGTTTATATGAACCGTTATGCATACAATAGGTTACACGACATAAGAACAAAACGGATTAATAACTTTAAGGAGTAACATAGGCTGTTCACGAAGTATCGTCTTATCTATACGCATTGAGAGCCATAGTCAATGGAACGGGTCATACGGCCCGCTTTACTCTCTGCACGGAAGCCGAGAAATTCTCAGTACTAACGACAGGAAACCTAGACACATCTAGGAGGCATTACACCTGTCCCTTCCGTTAGGGGGCCGTGAGAGCTGCCTTTCTATAACCAACACAACCACGGGGGCTCACCCCCTCACAGACCTCCAACCTCCCCTATAGTCTGCCCATGCCTCGCAACTTATTTACGGTCTTACTACCGCTTTAACTGCGTCATCACTGACACTCCTGATCTCTCTCACACAACTAGGCGGTTTCATCGCCTGCATCACCAGATGCCTCACGTGGTCCAGCCACGACTGCCCTTGACGCAACAGTGTACGCCCCCAGGCTCCCTTGACGCAACTCGTACGCCCCCAGGCTGCCCTTGACGCAACAGTGTACGCCCCCAGGTTACCCTTGACGCATCTCTTACGCCCCCAGGACTCCCTTGACGCAACTCGTACGCCCCCAGGCTGCCCTTGACGCAACAGTGTACGCCCCCAGGCTACCCTTGACGCATCTCGTACGCCCCCAGGACAAGAGATCAGGAGAGGCCCGGCTCTCCGGCCACTGTTGGACACACAGAACATAGAAACCTCTTCCAGTGTTCTGTGGTTGAACATATCAGATGGACCATACTTCATGAACTTGCACAATTCTTAACTAAGCCATCAGGCACTTACCATAATAATATATCCTTATATTATTTATAACCACGCCACCTGGCCAGTTCACACTCTCAGCTGCTGCACCTTTCTTCGCTCCCAGGTCTCGCCTTTTATCACCCGATCACTATGATGTTCAGAACCGAATTGAACAAGTCACAAGAGAAAACCACATGTCTGCCTTATAGGCAAAGCAGAATAACATTCTTAAAATACCGACACAGTACAATACCATTATTACCACTGAGTCGACACAACGCTATTTATACTGATAAAGGAATTGGGATTGCTGCTGGTAGTATCGGTAACATCAATAATTCGCATAATTAGATTCATAATTTATTTATTACCCATAACAATATTAGAACCATAATCATTGTATCAATTTATTCATTTCGTTTCTTACCGGAAGTAGTCAGAGTATTCGCGGAACTCCGCGACATTCGCACAAGGCCATCATTGTGAACAAATTTTTGACCAAAAACTTAACAAATACCATCGAGCTACCACCTTATTCATCAGATATGGCTCCAGCGAACTTCTTTCTGTTTCCTAAAATCAAATTACTACTTCGTAGCTGTTCGTAACACCCGTTTTCATTCGGTAAAAGAATCGTTAGATGAATAACTAAAATTTTGTGTATTATTGGTATTTTCCCGGTATTTTCTTGACAGAGTAGTATAGGCAATCTGAAAAGATCTTAAAGTGTGTTATAGGTCTTTAACAGGCTGAGAACAGCTAGACTTGCATGACTACTCAACCATGCAAGTCTATTTGTCCATTTCTTGAAAATGTTTTTAGATTATACCTATTTGTCTCGGCTCAGTGGTGGGGGGAGAGTATCGGAAGCACCCTTTACTAATTTTCAAGTTCTGTATAATAGAATGGGTGTCGACTATTTCATTGGCATATACCTACTTCTAGGTACGGTACGGATTCACCGCCGAGTCCCGAGTAAAATAAAAAGTGTGGAAATATTTAGAGAGGTCCTAATCAAATGCCTGTCATGTGAAATGAACGTCGTCCACCCGTTTGCGCTTTCAATAAATGAACTGAGGGGCCTGTGGAAATTTCATTTGGCCGTTTTTCAACGTGACAGGTGTATAAAATTGTAGGCTGGTCAAGTTAACGCCGAAGGCACCAATTCCATCTCAAATACATAATGAACTGGGAATACGTGGGTACTTGTTAACCTAAACATTTTGTTTATAAAGCCATGCCTTTAGAGCCATGCCTAATGGAATACTCGGTCTAACTCAATTTGGGCTACGGAGGCACTCAAAAATTTGCGAAAGATTATTCTTTGGCCTTACTTACTCTCTTATTTAAGCAAACTTCCACGAAGTACGTACCTACTTTGAACAAATTTTTGGAAAAGGGATCAAAATTGTGACTTTTTATTTTAAGTCCTGGCTTATTTCGCAGAGAATTGTTAAATAATACAGCCGAAAAATTTGAAGAATAAAGGTCTACAATACGGTCAAGTCATTGCGGACTGTAAGTATAATGACTGTCTGTTTAACAGTAATGGACGTATGTTAACTGTTAAATTGAAGATGATATGATCATACTTTATGAATTCTGAAATTATTTCCGTATAAGGAAATTACACATTTGCATAACCTGAGTTTGAAGAGCATGATAGACACATTATTTTTGACGTAAGTGATATTTTTATGATTTTGCATTTGTTATGAGTCGAACCATACAATTTCTAAAAGAATCACGAATCCCGATAGATTTTATGGTAGGTATTAAATCTAAACTCATACCTACAGCCTGCTCGCTTGTTCTCAAAAAAAGGTAAGACAAGTATCTTGAGAAATTCGACCCCCCCAGGCAGCCAAGCTAGGGGTGAAAAGTATCTCTCGACCGGTAGTCAGCCGGCCGAGCCGTTTCAGTCCCCAGCTTGCTAGGGGAGCTGGCACGCGTCCAGGAACGCACGCCTTCTCCTCCCCAACCGCCTGCGCCGGAGCGGTGCGGCGAGAGAGTCATCCTCTCGCGCCCGCTCCGCAGCCTCCTTCTGCGAGATAACATCCTCACAGAAGGAGGCGACAGCCTCCCACGCCGCCGCGCTGGTCAGCATCTCCCGTGGGACGCTGGCCAGCGCGACGGGCGTACCCCTACCTAGGCCCAGCGCGACGGCATGCATCGCGCTGGGGTCGCCAGGCCGGGCACTCCGAGAGGTTGTGACCGGCCGTGTAGTCGGGAGCGCCGCAATGGTGACACTGCGGCGTCTGCTCCCTCCGTGAGACATGATGCAGATAATGGCCGAAGCACCCGTGCCCGGTCATCATCTGCACCATCCGGTAGGTGAGGCTGCCTCGCCGGCGCCTAACCCACTCCTCCAAACCCTTGTATAAACCTAGTATAACTCGATTTGTTTGCTGTGCTTAGGCTTTTGGGCGATTAGGCCTTAGTCAACCACGCTGGCCAAGTACGGGTTGGTCGACTTCACACACATCCTGTAAAGAAATTCCTTCTTCATAGGTGTGTGCAGGTTTCCTCACGATGTTTTTCTTCACCGTAAAAGCATCGAATAAACATACATATGAATTCAAAATTTGAAAACATTGGTACGTGGCAGGGTTCGAACCGCTACCTCCCGATTGGAAGGCGACTGCCTAACGCACTACGCCATCGACTTATTTGAGGTTATAATATTTAAATATAATTAATGGATATACTAAAGCAGTCTTTATTCACTGTTAAAAAATTAACAAAGTTCAAATGAGATCAATCATCATCATCATTTCAGTTAAGAGACGCCTACTATTGGACATAGGCCTCCCCAAAGATCTCCACACCGATCGGTCCTGTGCCTCCCGCAACCAGCGGCTTCCCGCAACCTTTACCAGATCATTGGTCCACCTTGTGGGCCTACCAACGCTGCGTCTCCCGGTACGCGGCTGCCACTCGAGCCACTCGAGGACCGCCCCGTCCCAACGGCCGACACGTCAGTCCTAGGAGCTATGTGTCCTGCCCACTGCCACTTAAGGCTCGCGGGCTATGTCGGTAACTCTAGTTCTGCTACGGATCTCATCATTTCTGATGTGATCACGTAGAGTCAGCCACGCGTTGGCCCATTGCGGATTGGTCGACTTCACATATACCTTTAAATTTATTCGCAGATGGAGAGATATGAGCGTCGGATTATAATGTAAGTTGAGAAACAAAAACACATTGGTACATGGCAGGATCGAAACCCGGAGCTCCTGATTAGAATGCCAGTGCCGAGACCACAGCGCCACCGACGCTTCTAAAGTCATAGTTATGAAATTAAGTATATTCTTATTACATAAACAAAAACATAATATATAAGTATAACCAGAAATTATTTTCAATCAGTACCAACCCTTACAATTTAAGTCCACACCATTCCCAACTTACAAAACTGTAATGCGCATTAAATTAATTTTAACTAACTTTGGACAAGATAAAGATAACAGCGTTATAGTAGGTAAAAGGTGTCCGTACTTTGAAAGTCAATTTGTCCTGAATTTACTTATGAACAAAATACTTTCGCAGGATGTAGCCTGTAATTAGTGCTGAATCAAAGCTTGTTAGAACTTTTCATGTTTTACATCATTTAAAGCTTTCATCCCGGGAATCTCGATCGCGATTATTTTGTTTCTCGTCCGAGTCTCAACGATTTTTTCGCATTTTCGAGACTTCGATGTAGAATAATAAAAATTTTGAGACTTGAAACAAAACTATTATTCCACAGACATTTAATAGGTAATTAAAAATCTGTGCATTATTCATAATTGCGATTGCATTACTATTATCTATTATGTTTATAAAATAGTTTGTAACGCCTGTCTATGTAAGAGGTGGGCGCTAATAAGTGCGACACAGTCCTTGACTAATGCAGATGTTAACGCTAACATGTTCGTGTTAAATATGTTTGTGGTGTCAATAAAGATTTTTATTATTATTTATTATAAAGATGTGTCAAAAATAGTCTGCGGCCTATCCTCAGTCCTACTACAAGTACACAAAAATTTTCATAAAATCGGTCAAGCCGTTTCGTAGGAGTTCGATAACAAACACTGTGACACGAGAATTTTATATATTAAGATAAATCAACAACTTCCACTTTAGCCTCTTCTCTTCGTTATATCCATATCTGAATCAGATGAACTCATTGTGTTATTATAAATCTCTGTTATACGGAAGTATAAACAAAACTCTACAACTCGAAAAAACAAATGAGATCGGATTACCGCTTTCCCGAGGCTTTCCCGCTTACTTTGTTTTTTTTCTGGCCGGCCAGCTATGCACCCATAATTTTTCATTTTCATAATTGAAAAAATTGAAAATAATTATTCCCAAATCTATGGTATGTTAAAAAGAAATCGTTGAAAGTAAATTATAATATAGTCATTTAAAAATATATTCTTTAATTTATACTTAACTTTATGTATGTAATTTTAATTTTACACCGCGCTGTAATTCAATAGAAATATGAAAATAGAACTAGTTTCTTTTTTATAATTTAACAGCTTGCTCAGTTGAAAGCGATTCTCCCTAGGGCTGAAATGTATTACTATCAACCCGCTCCGCAGGCAACTGTAGAGCTACTTTCCGAGTATGAGTAATTAAATAGTACACCCTAGGGGTGAAAGTAACTTATTTAGTCCCGAGACGGTGTTTGGCTTAAATAAGTTTTTAACCCGAGGTAAACACTGTGCCTGTCATTACGAATACAAGAAAAGTAAAAAAACATGAATAAACTAATGAAAAAATGAGTGAATTTTATTTTACGTTTACGTGAACGCGAACTACGTTTCACCATAATAATTGTCAAAAAATATCAAATAGAGGTATAAAAATTGCCTACGAGCAATTCTCAGACCTACCCAATATACACAAAAAAAATCATAAAAATCAGTCAAGACGTTTCGGGGGAGTTTGATAACACACACTGTTACACGAAATTTTTATAGATTAGATAAATCAACGTCTGCTTTGGCCTCTTATGAAATCAAGCGTTAAATCCATATTTGAATCAGTTGAACTCATTATGTTTGTTGACGACAGTTCGCAAGTGCCGGGGACCCAGAACTAAGCAGCGGACGTAGTCTAAGCTTATGCGGGCCAAGTCCCCATGAATGAACCATATCATAAATAAATTCGGCCCCTTTTGATTGGTCCGCGGGCGGGATGTCCCCCCGCGAACCAGGGATAGTGTATAAATATAGGGCCGAATACTGATAAATTGTAGTCAGTTGTAGTCGGTCAGTGGAAGTCGTCTTGGAAGAAGAAAATAAAGCTCCAAATATTATCACAAAGAAATCAGCGTTTAACTCAAGTACCTAAATACAGTCCACTCTCAACATCTTGGTCCTACCGAACCGGATCTAAACAAGTACAAGTGATGGTAGTTACACGGAGCCAGAGCGGGAAGGAAGATTTGGTGTGCGTATTCGACCACCCACCACGATCGCCATCCGCATCGACGACTGTCGCCGCCCAAATGGAACCGGGCATCGAGGAAGGGACCTCAAGTCGCACTGAACGGCGACACCGAATGGAAGGGGTCTCAACTCGCGACGAAAAACTGTACCGAGAGGAAGGGATCTCAAGTCGCACTGAACGGCGACACCGAACGGAAGGGGTCTCAACTCGCGACGAAAACCTGTACCGTGAGGAAGGGATCTCAAGTCGCACTGAACGGCGACACCGAACGGAAGGGGTCTCAACTCGCCCCGAACAACCACGAACGAAAGGGGTCTCAACTCGCCCCGAACAACTTAACCGAACGGAAGGTGTCTCAACTCGCCCCGAACAACTTCACCGACCGGAAGGGATGCCAACTCGCGAGGAGAATGCGCGTCACGTTTATAAGACGACGCCGGTTAGGAACATTGCTCGCTCCACGAGATCGACCGCCAGTGCCATCGCCCGCCTGCAATTCGAAGCCGAAGAGAGACTAGCTGCAGTACGACGCCAGGAAGTTGCAGAGGAAGCCGCAGCACTACGCCAGGAAGCTGCAGTACGACGCCAGGAAGCTGCAGTACGACGCCAGGAAGTTGCAGAAGAAGCCGCAGCACTACGCCAGGAAGCCGCAGTACGACGCCAGGAAGCTGCAGAGGAAGCTGCAATACGACGCCAGGAGCTAGAAATTGAAGCGGAGCTTATTCGAAAAAAGCTAACCGCCGACCTAGCCGCCGCCGAAGATGGCAGTATGCTGGAAGAAGAGACCGAACCGGCGGAAAACCACGAACGAATTGAGGCGTGGCTACAGGAGACTTCGAGGCAAGAGGAACAAGTGCATCAAGTGCTCGAACCGGAACCCGTACTCGCACCGGTGAGACGCGACATAGTTAGACCTAGGGAGGTTGAAATCGCTACTCCAGTCGCGCACCGAACGAGACTACGGTGGGAAGAAACAACCACACCGCGTGATCGCGAGCACTCAAGAGGACGGGCTATTGAACATTTAACCGGCACGCTCGACCACATGATGAGGTCGCGACCGCCGCCGCGTCAAGCCACCGACCTGCCACTATTCTCGGGATCACCGCTAGAGTGGCTGCAGTTTGCCGCAGCAATGCAAGAAACGACGGCCGTGTACCAGTTTTCGAAAGTGGAAAACCTTGCGCGCCTCCGTAACTGTCTGCGAGGCGAAGCCAAGGAGACCGTCGCGCCGTTACTGAGCACCGCAGCGCATCCTGACGTCATCATGAAGACGCTGTAGCAGTGTTTTGGCAGGCCTGAAATATTGATCGACGTCGCGTTCGAAGACCTAAAGAAACTACCGAAGCTCGGCTCGACTGCGATAGAACTCAACACCTTCGCAGTTCGAGTACAGAACGTCGTAGCCGTGCTTAACAACGTAGAAAAGAACTATCTACACAATCCGCTGCTCGTGAGAGAAATCTTCGAGAAGCTTAGCCGGCATCTAAAGACGAAATGGTGCGACTACGCCGAAGAACACAATGAACCTGAGCCGGAAATAGTCAAGTTGACCACGTTCCTCATGCGAGAGGCTGATCGAGCGCTCAAGCACGGATACTCCGGTACGACTCACAAGCCGACGCCGCAACGCCCCGCCTCTAAACCCGAACAGAGGAGGAGGGTGTACAACGTGGCAGAACCGTCGTCGTCGGACAAGACCGAGCCGGAACGCTGTGCACAGTACGACGACGCGCAACCGACGCCGCTACCGCCGCGACGCCCCGCCCCTAAACCCGAACAGAGGAGGAGGGCGTACGACGTAGCAGAACCGTCGTCGTCGGAAAGGAACGAGCCAGAACGCTGTGCACAGTACGACGACGCGCAACCGACGCCAAGACCGCCGCGACGCCCCGCCTCTAGACCCGAACAGAGGAGGAGGGCGTACGACACAGCAGAATCGTCGTCGTCGGACAAGACCGAGCCGGAACGCAGTGCACACTGCAACAACGCGCAACTACCGACGCCGCCACCGCCGCGACGCCCCGCCTCTAAACCCGAACAGAGGAGGAGGGCGTACGACGTAGCAGAATCGTCGTCGTCGAACAAGACCGACCCGGAACGCAGTGCACAGTGCAACAACGCACACCGACTTGACGCCTGCGACGAGTTTGAGAAGATGTGTTTGGACGAACGATGGAATGTCGCGAAGAAAGCTGGCTTGTGTTTCAAGTGTTTGAAGAGCAAGCACCGAAGAATGAACTGCGGCCAGAAAACATGTGGCGTGAATGGATGTCGTCGGCCGCACCACCGCTTACTTCACGCCGAAGCACCTGCGGCCCGAACTTACCAGCCGGAGGAAGCAAGCGTCTCTTCAACGCGAACTCAGTGCGCGGTGAAACTCAAGATTTGCCCAGTAACCGTATCGGGCAAGAACGGGGAGCGTAACACTTACGCGCTCTTCGATGAAGGCAGCACAGTGACGCTCATAGAAGAGGGACTGGCACGAGAGATAGGCCTGGATGGCCCCGCGACGCAGCTACGCGTAAAAGGGATCGACGACCGACAGCGTGAAATTGACAGCCGCGTCGTTTCACTACGCATCGCCGAACGAAGCACGAACAGCTTCAAGGCGTGTTCTGCGCGAACAATGGCGGACCTGAACCTCGCTACTCAATCAATTGCAAAGGAAGAGGTGCAGTTTGATCACCTCACTGACCTGCAAGATCAGTTGGTATACAAGAACGCGAAACCTCGCATACTCATCGGATCCGATAACTGGCCGCTGATTGTTACCCGAAAGCTGCGCGTGGGCAAACGGAACGAGCCCGCGGCATCCCGAACGGAACTCGGATGGGTGGTGCACGGAACGGCACCGACCAACGTAATAATCAAGCGCCAAGATGAAGTGCTGCACGTGTGGACGCAAAACATCGAACGACGGGTCAGCGAGCACTTCCAATTAGAATCGCTGGGAATCTCGCTGAAGTCAGCACACACGAGGGCAAAGGACAAGCGAGTGATGACCAACATTGAGTCCACCGTCAAACGAGCAGCGAGAACGATCCAACAAGTCGGCAAAGTGCACATAGAAGCTGGCTTCAACCTGAAGGGGTGGAATAGTAACAGCGCGGAGCTCTTGAGGAACGTAGAGAGTGAACGCCGCGCGACCACTACGCTCCTTGGGAAGCCAGAGAAGGCACTGGGCCTCATGTGGGACGCGCAAGACACATCGCGCTTCAATACCGCGTTGGCTCGCGTACCAAACGAGGTGAAGACGCAACTTCGGCCGCCGACGAAGAAGAAAGCACTCTCGACAGTCATGAGCATTTATGACCCTCTCGGGCTGTTGAGCTGTTACACTGCTACGGCGAAGATCGCGCAGCAGAAATTATGGCGGCTGAAGACGAACTGGGATGAGCCAGTCCCTCCCGAGATCGCGTCGATGTCCAAAAACTGGCTTACGAGCCTGGAAGCCGTCGGCGGACTGCGCTTGCCCCGGTCTTACAACGGGGGGAGAAGAATAACGCGTCGCGAACTGCACGTTTTCTGCGACGCGAGCGAAGACGCATACGCTGGGGCGGCATATTGGGTGCACCAAAATGAAGATGGCACCTCAGGAACGATCTTGGTGTCGGCCAAGGTGAAGGCCGCGCCGCCACAAAGGATTCCACGGCTGGAGATGCAGGCTGCGCTCATCGGAGCTAGACTCGCTCAAAGCGTCAAGACGGATCACTGCATTCCCGTGGACGAAGCCGTGTACTGGAGCGACTCACAAGCCGTGCCCCACTGGATGGAGAACGGGAGCAAGCGCGAGGAGTCGCCACGCGTGGAGGTCGGCAAAAACGCTGACCGATCACTACTGGCGTCGATGGGTGCGGGAGTACCTCCCGAACCTTGTACCTCGCCCCAAAGCTGCGACGCCAGCAGAGCTCGACGACAGAGGTGTGACCCTGGTCGCAGTCCCCATGCTTCCCCGGAATGTCTGACCGCGGGGACGCATAGACAAGATTTTCCCGGGACCGGACGGCGTAAGAAGAATCGACCGCACTCTCCCCGGACCAGAGGGAGGGGACGCGCTGCACATCGGCCTGACATACCGCACACTCCCCGGACTAGAGGGAGGGGACGCGCTGCACATCGGCCTGTCTTACCGCACTCTCCCCGGACTAGAGGGAGAGGACGCGCTGCACTGTCTTACGGCGAGGGCGAGTACGAGTTCTCGCCGGGGGGAGGATGTTGACGACAGTTCGCAAGTGCCGGGGACCCAGAACTAAGCAGCGGACGTAGTCTAAGCTTATGCGGGCCAAGTCCCCATGAATGAACCATATCATAAATAAATTCGGCCCCTTTTGATTGGTCCGCGGGCGGGATGTCCCCCCGCGAACCAGGGATAGTGTATAAATATAGGGCCGAATACTGATAAATTGTAGTCAGTTGTAGTCGGTCAGTGGAAGTCGTCTTGGAAGAAGAAAATAAAGCTCCAAATATTATCACAAAGAAATCAGCGTTTAACTCAAGTACCTAAATACAGTCCACTCTCAACAATGTTAATACAAATACACGACACTGACGACACGGTTAGCGCATAGGCAACGGGTCGCGGGTTCGATTCCCGTACGGGACAAATATTTTGTATGACCTACAGAAAGGACATTGTTCTGCGTCCATACATTGTTCGCCCCAATACAAACAGCAGTGAAAAAATGATTTTCGTATAATTAGGTATTAGTAAATACTGTACGTCCACATCAATTACTACGGACAAGCTTCGAAATCGAATTATTTAACAAAATGAATCAGATTTTGAGGTTACGTGAAGTAACATTTTATTTCGTTAGAGTAATACACATAGTCCATACCTATACAATTATTGAAATAATAATTATTGCAATCAATCAAGGAACGTTATTATAGCTACGTAGTAAATAACAAAAAATCTCGAAATTATAAAGCAAGTCAAAAACACAACAAACTAACAAGCGACAGCGCGTGAGTAGTCAATTAACGTGTGTTAACATTGTAAATTGTGAAAGAAGTTATGGAAAACATAATTTATACAAATAAAAAAATGTCCATACCGACTTAAAATCGACTCAATTCCATTTTATCAAGCAAAAGTAACAATAACCATTCATTTATTTTACTTCATTTGGTTTTGTTTCTGAAAGTGCTTTTATATATTTTTGATTTGTCCATCGAATACATATATTTGTAATGAGTGTTATAAACTATGCATATAATTATGACGTAAATCAAATCTTTGTTGGTCATGGGGCCATTTTCGACGTTGTCCTTTGTTCCGGTCTGGGCGTATGTGCATGTGATATTCTATATTTGTAACTGCACCCACGACACATAAGAAAATCATAGTATGGGGCGACGTTTTTTTTTAATAAAATAAAAATAAATAGTTACATAAATAGATCTCTGCTATACGGAAGTATAAACAAAACTCTACAATTCGAAAAAGCAAATGAAGATCGGATTGCCGCTTTCGTGTCTATTTTGTTTTTTTCTTCTGTGGCCGGCCAGCTATTCAGCCATTATTTTTCATTTTAAAAAAATTGAAAATATTTTGCCCAAATTTATGTTATTTTAAAGAAAAAGTTAAAAGTTTTCTTTAATTAATACTTAACTTTATGTTATTTCAATTTTACATAGCCCTTAATTGAGTGGCAAAATAGAACTTGTTTTTTTTTATAATTTGACAGCTGTCAGTTCTATTCTCCTGAGGGCTGAAAAGTATTACTTTCAACCCAATCCTCAGGTAACTTCAGATCTACTTTCCAAATATAAGTAATGAAAAAGTAATTTAATCGGTCTAGTTCTAGCTGAGAAAACAGGGGGACTACGAAACGTATATTTCGTCTTGGTACTTTTTTTTATAGGTATTTTTGGTCCGTGCTGCAATTGTTTGGGCTCAGAGCGCGATAGCAATATATTTTACAAATACCTCTTTCTGAATTATCTCGACCTTAGTGTTTCCTCTCAACGATATATTCATTATGTTTTGTTCATTATGACTTGTCTTTTCCATACACAATTCGAATTGCATGTCAAAAAAGCGTAATCATTCACTTAATATCTTTCAAAATCTTTTAAACTTGAGTCCATGAATTCAAACTTTCAAAGTCCATGTTCTTACCTTCTTACCACATTTGTTTTGACATTTTGTTCCTAGTTTGCTGATAGAGCCACAGATGAAAAACATTACCTTTGTTACTAAGGTAAAAGCACAGGGTAAAAGTTAAGAAAATAGTATAGCGAAAGCATAGCGAAAGCCTTCGATGACAGATTGTCTTTAGATTATAAGCGATCGTGATAGATGTTGAAATTAGACAATAAGCCCGCAGACTCTAATCCTCAACCGCAGCCCTTTCTATTCTATCACTAACAATGGTTAGTCCTTTACAATTAACATTTCAATGTTGCAAGCTTATATTCAATTAACTTTAGCATTTTGTTAAATAAAACCTTATTAAATATTATTAATTACCTATTAATTAAAACACTAGTCACAATTTAAACCCATAATTTTATTTATAAAAGCTCATGTATGAACTTAACTATGTACTTATCACATCACATCACAACACTTTTCCATTTTAAACAATATAAAATAGAAATTCCCCTGGAAATAAATTAGCACTCCTATCTAACACAAAATTTGTTATTATCTACACAAATGCACACAATACATATATACTTATAGGTAACCAAATATTCTCAAGAAGCTTGCTTAAAAACACCCCAACCGCTACTACCTACTTAGAGTAAAAAAAAAACATTATCCATCCTAGGTACTACGTAGTTCTTTATAGCAGGTCCGAATTCTCACCACCATCCATGCGCGCGCATCTTGTAAACCATGAAAAAAACTACCAAGCGCGGTTTCTTCCGACTTCCAGTTTCCTCTCAAGACAAGAACGACTTTCCATACTGAACTGAAACTGGTAGTGCCATCTACCACTTTTGCTAAAACCTATTAAATCTGCTTTTGTACTTTGAAAAAACTTTGCTTACACCTTACCACAAAATATGCTATTTACCTAATATAAACAGTTTGTAAATACTCGGATAGATGGCGTAAACTAAACATTCTTGCAAATAATATGTAGGTATTTATTTTATTTATTTAATTTTAACGACACAGTAAAAGGTCGATTTTATTCTTTCTTAATTTTTCGAAAGCATTTTTAGCATTTCTATGCTATTTTTTACAGCAGACAACACTGATGTATTTATTGATTAAACTTGGACTACTGCGCATGTCTCGAGTGTAAACCATGGGTGTAAACTAAAAGGCTGTGACTTTACTCCTAACAAAATAAATTGTAAATAACTATTGTTAAGTTTAAAAACAAATAGGTATTTTCCAATTTCTTTATGGTTAACCCACTATTATATAATGGGTAATATCCAAGGAAACGAAAAGCAAGGGAAGACTGGTAAATCACCTGCGAAAGGAAAACACTTCATAAAGAACCTGAATAGAAAGTCTCCCGGACGCGATAGCAAGAAGCATGGGAGGAAAAAGAGTGACGCCAGGCGGGAGGTGGACAGGGAAGTGGACAAAACGCCGGATTCGGACGCCGAAGTGATAGGTCCCGGCTATAGCCATGGTGATGCAGTTGAGCGCGCGGCCGCGAGTCGGGGCGAGGACGCGGGGAGCGCGCGCTGGGGCGTAACGGGCAGGTGCCGGTCACCGACCCGCGACCGCGACCAGCCCGCAGCTTCGCCGTCGCCGAGTGAGTCCGCCGCCGACTCAGTGTTCACGGACCCGCTCACGCCGCTCGCCGTCGAGCTGAACCAGTGCTACTACTCCGCGGAGAGCGACAGCGCGATCGAGCCAGCGCGAACCCTCACACCCTCGCAGGCCGACGCACTCGACCTCTCCATCTCCACAGACATGCCTCACGACGACGCCTCCTTGCTGTCACATGACATTGACAAGACAGACGTTTTAGACTTCAGTAACGTAGCCGAACAAAAAGGCATGGGCTCCTTATTATCGGCTTCGCGTGATCAGGAGCGTAACACGAATGAGTGCAATCATGACTTTCGCGACAATCGTCTCAAGGCATGCACTGGGCAGACCTCGTTCACTGTTTCAAAGCATCGGAAAGTTGAGCTGTCGCCTGTCACCTGCGAACCTTCCCTTGCCATCCTTGAAAGCGGTTAGTATCACGTTTGCAGTTAAAAACGACAAGCCTTGCAGGTAAGTACGGTGCAAAAAACGGTCTTAGCTTGCTGTTTATTTCTAAATAGTGTACGAGTATGTATGCTTCGCAGGGCAGCGTAGCTCAGCCACACGTGTAAACATTCAATGAATAATAGCCCTTCTTGGCCTTATAATAAAAGTCATACCTTAGCGCATCATAAGCAAAACGGGATCTACCTGTTGCTTGTTTGTACTCTACAATATTATAAGTGATTGGAACAAGTTTCTTGATGGATTCTACTCTAAGTACGTTCAGTAAGGACAATACAACGACTCGGCGACTAAGTACCAAAATGTAAATCTCAATTAAGTAATGTATTGCCTCCTCGTCTACATCAATATTTGCAGAGTTCATCAAGTTCAAGTGTTTTCATGAACAATTTGACAATAATTTGTAGAAGCGAAAGTAACTCTTACCTATGTATCAAGTTATTTTATATGTAACTATAGCAGTGCCTGCGAACTACATTTAGTTATAAAAAGCTCAACACTGTAGTTTTCTTATTTTTTGGATAGGGATCTCTCATCTTCCTATGGGAATTCCCTCCTCTTCTTTGCAGTGATACAGGGTCCATAGATGATCGTATAACTTATAGTACCATCATTGTATCTTCCTATGAAAGCAATCAATAAATAAATGAATGAATTTTAAGGAATCCTTTCTTAATAGTGCCGCCCAGATAAGCAATCCAACCGCTGTACGGAATTTCATGCTTCTAGCTCCAGTAGTTTGAGCTCCTTTAATACCTCAGTCAGTCACTCACCAAGCCTTACGTTTGACATTAAATACAGATAAAATATTTTACAAAAAATAAAAACCGACTTCAAAAACACTGAAAAGTTAAAAATATATAAGAATAGGTACAGACAACATCACACTTTTATATTGAAGTCGTAGCCAAATTTTAAGACTTTCTAAGAGATCATCGTTTGGCACTGACTTCAATATAGAAGTGTGATGTTGTCTGTACCTATTCTTATATTATTTTTAACTTGTCAGTGTTTTTGAAGTCGGTTTTTATTTTTTGTAAAATAAATTTTATTTTTATCTTTTTAGTGAATGAAATCTTTTTAGAGAATTGTGAAACCCTAATTCTTAATTTACTACCTTGAGAAACCTAAATTCTTGATTTAATAACCCTACATTCTTAATTTAAGGTTTCTCACGATTTTCTTGGGATCCCATCATCAGATCTTGACTTTGGTGACCTTGGGACCACCCCCGGACTATAGGTACTCTATTGAATACCAAAAGAATTTAGAAAATCGGTCCAGAATTGGCAGAGTTATCGCGTAACATACACAAAAAACACGTTAGACACACCAAAAAATTTAAGGGATTTCCTCGATTTTTATGGGATCCCATCACCAAATCCTAATTTTGGTGACCTTGGGACCATTCTTGAAGTATACTCTATCTAATACAAAAATAATTTTGAAAAGCGGTCCACAATTGGCGGCGTAATCGCGTAACATACACACAAAATAACATACGCGTCGAATTGAGAACCTCCTTTTTTGAAGTCGGTTAAAAATATGCCGGCTGATCCATGGATCCGGTAGATACATCAACAGACATTCGAAAACACTAAACCTTTATGCTGTATGAAGTCATACTTAGTCCTACAACAGATAACAAATTATTTCATACAATAGAATACAATTTCCTCAGTAGGTATTATTTTTCTGCTTAATTCATTTCCACAAAAGTTTTATCTGAACTTGAAAGAATGTGGATTTATCACTGCGTGAACCGTGAGGGATATTTGCGTTTCATGAGTAAATCTATGACCATCATTACATACATACGTACCTATACCTACATACACGGAAAAAAAAGATATCTTGATTCGAGAAAATATGCGGTTATATTATATGCACTATGCAGTCAAATCGTATATGTCGTCTTGAATTAAGAAGATGTATTTTTTAAAATTCCAAAATGATATCATGTTGAACGAATGTAAACTGCATTCATTCAAAATAACACTGTCGATTCACTTAACATAACAGAATCATAAATTAAATAATGATTGTCTTAGTCCAATGAATTGGTTTTCAAAAACACTTTAGTACTTATAACACGATCACGCCATTCAGTCAAGATACCAGGGATTTTGTCCTGAACTCTTCTTCCTCAAATGAATGAAATAATTTTTTGATTCAATGATATCGGTTTTCTAAACCACCTTATTTAGACGATCATTTATTCAAGTCAATATAATATTATCTTGTGCTCATCTCTACACAATGAAATGAATTAAATATAAAGTATTGAATGGAGATACTTGTCTGCCTTGGTTCAACATGATCGATATGATTGATTCAAGTCATTACTTCTTTTAGCCAATATAACTGAAATCTTAGTTCTAAATACCATCTACTTTATACTAAGTAGATATATTATTGTCCTGAACAATTATTTGTTTTGCATTATAACATCAGCATATTAGCTCAATACAATATTTTGTTTTCGTAAGATATAACATTTTGAAACCAAGCATATCGACTTATCTGATGAAAATCTAGGTAATCGAGTCAATATATTTTTTTATTGTTTTAAAAGAATAATTTCTATTTAGAAGAAAATATTCTCTTGGTCTAAAGTATAAATGATCTTCAAAGAAACTGACAAAAGCTTGACTTAATGGAATAAATTTATCATGGCAAAACCCCACTAAACAGCACCGTTTAGATTCCTTCTCCTCATAGGTAGGTATATTAAATGTTTTTGTGGCATTATTGCTATTGTTACGTACACTTTAGTTACACGGTGTATTTAGAAATAATGCAAGAACTCCAAGGGTGCTACACCACTGCTTAGATTTCTACACGACGATTCGGAGATGCGATAAAGTTGTTGCATCTGAGCAGTACTGTAACATCTTCGGAGCTCTTGCATTATTTCCGCTTACGTCGTGTAACTGATGTACCCACACATAGCAACAATATGCCACAAAAAATAATAAGTATGAGGAGAAGAATGTTAAACGGTAATGCTTAGTGTGGTTTTACTCTGATAAATTCATTCCATAGAGCCAAGTAGAGGTACAACTGGATCTGAAACAACAAAAAATAATTATCACTACAAAGTACTTCGATCATTAAAAACACATTCTTTTACTCCAGTATTGTCAGTTTCCTATTTAATTCATTCTGAGAAACAGATTAAAAAATTAAAACATTCTTAAAGTATAAAATATTATTTATTCATTAAAAGTTAACTATAAAGTAAGCGATTACCTTAAGATACACGATTAATTAATTACGAGTATCATTTTTATACAATTTTATTGCTTAACTATATAGTCGATATATTTTATCATTTTTTTACAGATGCAGTAAAATATTACTGTGCCACATACATCAATAATAAAGGAAATCATTATTTGGTATTGATAGTATCTAATTGACCTAAACCATCTCGATAATCCCCACGTACAATATGCGCTAGATCACTTATCTATATTTTTGCATTTTTTCACAATCACAATCTACAAACCTTATATTTGACAGAATAAGTCTATATTGGCAGACTAAACCTTAAATCTAGACTCAAGTTTCCCGTAACTAACACAATAACATAAATTTTTCGTTTCCCATCTTTTTCATCATCTGCTTTTATATAGATGCGTTATTATCACCAGGATTCTGAAAGAAAAATGAAAGTAAAATATAATATTACTGTCATCATCATAACAGCTCATTACGTCCCCGCCAAAGGACTCGAGCCTTCCTTAAGTTACGGTGTTTAGGCAACCACGCTGGCCCAGTGCGGATTGGTCGACTTCACATACACCTTCAATTTCTTCACAGATGTATGCAGGTTGCCTCACAATGTTTTCCTTTACCGACTTTACCGTAGGAGTAGGAGCGTCAAACAAATATACATATGAAATTGGAAAACGAAAAACACATTGGTACATGACGGTCTCAAACCTTGAACCTCCCGATTCGAAGGCAAGTGCCGAGTCCACAGCGCAGTCATTATTGTCAAAATGACTAAAATACATTCCCGGACACCTAAATCGAGCCACCTTGCATTTTCGGATTATATCGTATACCAGCTGTGCCCGCGACTTCGTCCGCGTGGAATAGTAACCTTTGTTGAAGTTGATAAAAAGTAGCCTATGTTATACCTTATATAATTAGCTATATATTAGTGAAAGTCCCTTCAAAATTAGCGGGAACAAACAGACAGACAAAAAAAATTTAATTGTGTTTTTGTTATTGGTACCCGATTTACATTCATACCCATTTAGTAAAAACTTGTTATTTTGACATTACAAATAGACAGACAGACAGACATACAATTTTTTTTAAATTGTGTTTTTGTTATTGGTACCCGATATACATTCATACCCATTTAGTAAAAACTTGTTATTTTGACATTACAAACAGACACTTCAATTTTATTTATTTGTATATAGTAACTTTTGTTGAAGTTGATAAAAAGTAGCCTATGTTATACCTTATAATATATAATTAGCTATCTATTAGTGAAAGTCCCGTCAAAATCGGTCCAGTCGTTCCGGAGATTAGCGGGAACAAACAAACAGACAGACAAACAAAAATTGTTTTAAATTGTGTTTTTGTTATTGGTACCCGATATACATTCACATCCATTTAGTAAAAACCTGTTATTTTATGTTACATTACAAACAGACACTTCAATTTTATTTATTTGTAATGTATAGCTAACTTTTAAACCTTTGTTGCCCGTGGTCCACCTGCGTAGTTCACCTGGGTGTACCATAGGAAAAAAATATTTCCCATTGTTCACCGGAACGTCCAAATGATTACATCGTAGTAAATGAAAGATTAATATGGATATCACTTTATTTTTCTCCACCTGCGTAGTTCACCTGGGTGTACCATAGGGAAAAAATATTTCCCGTTGTTCACCGGAACGTCCTCATGATTACATCGTAGTAAATGAAAGATTGGATATCACTTTATTTCTTTAACTAGCTGTGCCCGCGAACTACGTTTCGCCATCAAAATACTTAACACAGTAATTAGTTTTTTCCTCCATTTTATTCCATAATGATTCAACTTTATTCTGCCTTTCTTGAGCATCGGCCATTTCGAAATTAGGACAATTTTCGTAGGTTCGTAATGCTCTTTTTCTAACAGTCCACAAAATTAAATACATTACATATACATATACATAAACACTAAGTATTATTATTGTTTTAGAGACATTATTGATATTAATAAATTCTTCTTCAGTAGAAAGAACTACACAGTTGCAAGAATAATCTTTATCGTATTCATGTTTCGAATTAAAATAAACAATTGTTAATAAATTAGAACTGTATACGAATAAACTTTAGATTTTATAATGGGTGTTGGTAACACCAACAAAATATATTTTTTGAATATGACAACTTGGCCAATTTTGACTGGTCGTACAGTAAGCTCCTTGTCAAGCTATACTGTTTGACCTTTGAACCGTTCTTATGTCGCTCGTAATATTGGCGGTTTTCGTAGAGTTAATGTATAGCATGAATGGGGGGGTTACTGTACAAATACGTTTTCCGTATTCGATATCCGATCACGGAATACAGACACGGAGTTTCGTGAATGTAGTGCAGACGTTCGTTTCTTCTCATTCGGGATTTCTACCATTCTACCTAAACGTACGTACAGAACGTGTTCCGTTCGTAAAATAAAAACGAAAGTGTGCGGCAGTCAATGAGTATTTTGTATAGATTTGATGCATTCGGATGCCCGCATTCAGAAAACGAATGCGAAAAAACGTATTTATGCGGTTAGCCTTAAAATGTATTGAGACTTCCGTTTTTGTAACGTGTACTGTGCGATATAGTGCTGCTGGCATAGTTCGCTTAGCAAACTCGCCGTTATGACTAACATCCAACACACAAACTTGGAGTTATCGTTAGTTAGTTCACGATCGTTGCATTATCACAGTCTCGAAGTACACTAAACACAGGTAACATCTAACATCGAACATCCAATAGGCCCCGAAGCGGTTCTCAAACTTTTTTGGTGACGTAACCCTTTTGGAAAGCGAAATACTTGACGGAACCCTAAAATAAAACAATAGTTTTTAAAAGTGTATTCTTTATTAATAAGCATAATGAAAGTACGACCAGAGAGGATGTTTTGATTTTTCTAAATTATTGCGGAACCCTTATAGGGCTCTAGGTACCCTTCAGGGCCTACTTTCACTTAACACCCCTATAATTGCTGGGTTTGAAAAGCAACTGTTATCCGTCTTTTTTGAGCGACGGCCATGTTGAATTTACGTCAATGTTGCTACGTTCATAGTGCTCTACTGATCAAGGCCTTTCATTTGATACCTATATTGCTGGGCTTAGAAACGAACTTTTAACAGTTTTTTTTGAGCAGCGGCCATATTTAATTTTGTGCTATTTTCCTAGGTTCATTCATAGTGCTCTACTCTTCATGGCCTTTCATTTGATATCTATATTGCTAGGTTTGGAAACGAACTTTTATCCACCTTTTTTGAGCGGTGGCCATGTCGATTTTACGTCAATTTGCTAGGTCCATAGTGCTCTACTCTTGAAGACCTTTCATTTGATTGATACCTATATTGCTAGATTAGAAAACGAACTTTTATCCACCTTTATTGAACGGCGGCCATGTTGAATTTATTTATGTGTTGCTAGGTTCATAGTGCTCTACTCATCAAGGCCTTTCATTTGAGACCCATATTGCTGGGTTTGGAAACGAACTATTATCCATTTTTTGAGCGGCGGCCATGTTGAATTTATAGTAATTTTCCTAAGTTCATAATGCTCTACTCTTTTAGGCTTTTCATTTGATACCCATATTGCTAGGTTTGGAAACGAACTTTTATCTTTTTTTTTTGAGCGGCGGCCATGTTGACTTTAGGTCGATTTTGCTAGGTTCCTAATGCTCTACTCTTCAAGGCCTTTCATTTGATACCCATATTGCTAGGTTTGGAAACGAACTTTTATCTATCTTTTTTGAGCGGCGGCCATGTTAAATTTATGTCAATGTTGCTAGGTTCATAGTGCTCTACTTATCAAAGCCTTTCATTTGATACCCATATTGCTGGGTTTGAAAACGAACTTTTATCCATTTTTTGAGCGGCGGCCATGTTTAATTTAGGGTAATTTTCCTTAGTGCATAATGCTCTACTCTTTTAGGCCTTTCAGTTGAAACCCATATTGCTAGGTTTGGAAACGAACTATAATTCTTCTATTTAGAGCGGCGGCTATGTTGAATTTATGTCAATGTTGCTAGGTTCATAGTGCTCTACTCATCAGGGCCTTTCATTTGATACCCATATTGCTGGGTTTGAAAACGAACTTTTATCCTTTTTTTTGGGCGGCGGCCATGTTGAATTTAGGTCGATTTTCCTAGGTACCTAATGCTCTACACTTCAAGGCCTTTCATTTGATACCCATATTGCTTGGTTTGGAAACGAACTATTATTCTTCTTTTTAGAGCGGCGGCCATGTTGAATTTATGTCAATGTTGCTAGATTCATAGTGCTCTACTCATCAATGCCTTTCATTTGATACCCATATTGCTGGGTTTGAAAACGAACTTTTATCTATTTTTTGAGCGGCGGCTATGTTTAATTTAGGGTAATTTTCCTTAGTTCATAATGCTCTACTCTTTTAGACCTTTCAGTTGATACCCATATTGCTAGGTTTGGAAACGAACTATTATTCTTCTTTTTAGAGCGGCGGCCATGTTGAATTTATGTCAATGTTGCTAGATTCATAGTGCTCTACTCATCAAGGCCTTTCATTTGATATGCATATCGCTGGGTTTGGAAACGAACTTTATCGGCAGTCATGTCAAATTAAGTCAACGTGGCTAGGTTCAATGTGTTCTACTCTTTAGGTTCTTCGTTCGATATCCATGTTCCTTGGGTGGATCCAAAAAAATGTGATCCGTCATTTTAGACTATAGGATCAAGAGTCCCGTCCCGTCCCTCTACGCGTAACCCAGAACATTGCAGTCAGATATTTTTTTTAATTATCAATATTAATCTATTACTTTTAATAGTTTTAAATGGATGAAAGAGATTGATCCCTAATGTAAAAACATATAACATCTTTCAAAATACCTCGAAAAGAGTATCTTCATTTTTCAACATTTCAAATATTTCAAAAATTGTACCGATTTTGTGAAAATTAGTCAAGAATTAAACCAATCTACAAATTTTATGGTCACTCGATAAGTATTATCATAAAAAATGCTTTATACATTGGTTGTATGGCTTGATCTTTTTGCCTTACCACCACGGTACGACATAAGAAAAAGACAATTTGGTTGGCGAAATCCAGTTGGGTACAGCCATTAACAGAAAATATTAAATTTTATTTGTACTATGTGAAACACTTCATTCCTGCCTTTCAATTTTCAAAATCCAATTACTTAAGATCAGGCTGTATGGCGTAGTTCCATTGCCTTTCCTTCGTGGAAGAAAATACCTTCTCTTGTACTATGTGACAGACTTGTCAAAATAATTTCACGTGCGCCATGTTGTTTTTCTACCTAAAGCCAAATCGAAAATTTTATATGGTATTTTTTCACTAAAAATAAAAAGTGAATTTAAACAAACAAAATTATGCCTAAATGTTCTTCCGGAAAATTCTAAGCATTGTGGTGTAAGCCATATCAAATTCTGTCCAGTAGTTTCGGAGATCTTTCCGGACAAACAGACAAACAAACAAACAAACAAACAAACCAACAAACAAACAATTTTTTTAAAAACTATTCTATCGTGTTCTGCTAATGATTTTAAGGCGACCTGTGTATTTTTTTTCTTAATATTTCGCAATTACAGATTTTTGTACCCCTACGATTTTATTATATAGAGAATAGAGATATAGAGATAGAGATAACAAAGGAATAACGCAGAAAGAAACGAGACTTTATTTCTTTAATAACAAAGGAATAACGCAGAAAGAAAAGTCTCCCAACTAATTTTCATTTAAAGATTGAAAACTAAAAAAACAAAAAAAGTCTTATCATTACAACTTTGAAGTAATACATGCAATTCTTGATGTTTATCCGGAAGTAGAAGTCCGTGGCTGCTTTCTGGCATAGGGCTTTCCGGAGAAAGGCTAAAGGCTGATATTGGAAGCAGCATTGACTATGTTTTGACAACTAAAAAGACAAACAATTCAAAGTTTGTGAAATATTAGCGGAGTTTTTCTAAAGCGACTCCTAATGAAATATCATTAGAAACTAGTTGCATCTGAATATATTTTATCGTTTAGGAGAATAAGGTCAAAAGCGCAATATGATGTAATCGTCATTTTCAATATCAATTTTTCGCCTTTTTGATTTTAAATTCATATTTTTGAGCAACACATTTAAGTCTCAAGACATTGGTGCGGCTTTTGGATCTACAGGGAAAATCATTTCCTATGGTTCACCTGAGTGTATTACGGGAAATATATTTTAACCATGGTACACCCAGGTGTACTACGGGAAATATATTTTACCCATGGTACACCCAGGTGTACTACGGGAAATATTTTTTTCCCATGGTACACCCAGGTGTACTACGGGAAATATTTTTTTCCTATGGTACACCCAGGTGAACTACGCAGGTGGACCACGGGCAACAAAGGCTTTTAAAAAGTATTTGGTTGGACAACCAAAAAGTTTTTATGCAATTTTGTAGCTGACATATTCATGTTCAGTCTGATCTGCTGATTATGAATGTGCCAGCTATAAAATTGTAGGTATAACACTTTTTGGTCGACCGAATTTTTTTTTAAAGTTATGTTATGAACAATATATTTCAAAGGTGCAAGGTGGCTCGATTTAGGTGTCTCGGAATGTATAAACGACCATGAGCCATCGGACTCGCCCACCGAGGGTTCCAGTAACATTTTAGAGATGCGACGGCATATTATCGTAAGCTTAGAGGACTTTAATAAGTTTTGAAGGATTTTTATGATTTCCAATAGCAAAGTTAAAGAATTCAAAGAAGTTGTATTCTACGTTGCATAAGTGTTGACTCACCTCAACTAATATCATGATACTGTCTGACATTCTTGAGTGAAAGCTTCCCAGTCTTGGATTACTCCCAGGATATCTTTCCATGGATCCTGGGACGGGTGGGACAATGGGCTTGCGTCGAACCCATGTCAACTCCGTTGGTAATTTTGTGTCTGAAAATGTATATTTTCAATGTTATTTGCGGAAACGTCATATGTTATATACGAGATGTAACAAAGTATTTTACACTAACACTCAAGGAAGTGAATGAATGTAAAAAAAACCAAAGTAACATAAATATCGAAATATGAAAAATGTTGACTACAAAACAAATGTAGGTTAAGTATATTGGTATACTCACTGCAAAACGCTGGAATCATAAATAACTTTCAGAATTTTCCAGGACTCCAAAAGAACAGCAATATTTTTTTTTGGTACGGCCATGGTAATAGTGCGCTGCTGGCTTCATGTTTCACTAAATTTGATCTAAGAACTATTAAAATCATCACTAAACTTACACATTTATATTGGCACCGTATTCGTTGGTTTTCATATTCCAAACCAGCCGCAAACACAGAAAGAATTCATCAGACGAAGGCTTCTTCACTGAATCAGTCAAATCAAGAACGCGTAGTGTGCTATGGTTGACGCATTGTGGGAGAATACTCGTACAAGTTCTCTGTGGACATTGTGTTTTTCATCCAAGCATTGTGTATTACATATGAAAATCTGACATTTTGTTAAAAATAAAAGTTGTAAACCGAAAGTGGTATTGCCTTAGTTGAAAAGAACATTTGTTTTCAAAGTAAGATAACGGAATTCTTGTGCTACAGCAATATCTCATTAGATTAAAATTCTATTGACTCCATTCAAAATTCACACTTTATTTACATTAAAATTTTCGTCC
Source organism: Schoenobius gigantellus (assembly GCA_963935595.1). Lineage (NCBI taxonomy): Eukaryota > Metazoa > Arthropoda > Insecta > Lepidoptera > Crambidae > Schoenobius > Schoenobius gigantellus. Next base: position 36,151,022 of record OZ012541.1, on the reverse strand, counting down.
AAGAAAAATAAAAAGTTGGACGGACAAAAGATGTACTTGTAAGAAAGAAAACTACGGTATTAAAACAAAATTTTCAAATATTTTAATTGAAGAACATTTTACATTAAAATAATATATACACACTCTTGAACGAAAACAAAGAGAGTTGTGATAAAAAACCTCGGTGTATTCGAACCGAGACAATGATTTTCTTGTGTTAAAGTAATGTTGCATTCTATTAACAATCTGTTGACTCCATTCAATAATGTCTTTAAATTTCATCAAAGAAAAAAAAGTTTCTTCGGGAAACAAAATTTACTTTGATCAATTGTCTGTGATATTAAAACAAAATTTTGGAATATGTATTTCAATCCAAGAAGTTTTTGTATTGAAATGAAGCACACACTGCACCCTTCAACGAAAACAGAGAGAATTCTGATGAAAAACATCACTCTATTAGAACCAAGACATTGATGGTATTCTTGTGTTAAAGAAATATTAATAGTACATTGTTACCCTAGGGGTGAAAGTAACTTATTGAGTCCCGAGACGGTGTTTGGCGCCCGAGCGTAGCGAGGGCACCAATAGTTCGAGGGACTAAATAAGTCTTTAACCCGAGGTAAACACTGTGCTTTTCATTACGAATACAAGGAAAGTAAAAATAAAACAATGGATTAGCTAAAGAAAAAACTTGTAAATTTTATTTTACATAAATCAACAACTTCTGCTTTTAGCCTGCTTTCTCCTATAAAATCAGGCGTTAACTCCATACCTGAATCAGATGAACTCATTGTGTTAATTATTAACACAATGTTATACAAATATAATTAACAGTTAATACAAATCTTTGCTATACGGAAGTATTAACAAAACTCTACAAATGTAAAAAACAAATGAAGATCGCATTGCCGCTTTCCCGCTTATTTTGTTTTTTTTTCTGTGGCCGGCCAGCTATTCAGCCATTATTTTGCATTTTCATAATTTAAAAAATGGTAAATATTTTGCCAAAATCTATGTTATTTTAAAGAAATAGTTAAAAATAAATTATAATAAAGTCATTTAAAAATATATTCTTTAAATACTTAACATTATGTTATTTCAATTTTATACCGCGCTGTAATTGAGTGGCTGTATGCAGAAAGCCGGAACATTATTCAATAAAAACGTGAAAACAGAACTAGTTTCTTTTTAAAATTGACAGCAGCTGTCAGTTGAAAGTGATTCTCCCTAGGGCTGAAAAGTATTACTTTCAACCCGCTACTCAGGCAACTTCAGACTTACTTTCAGAGTATGAGTAATGAAAAGTATATTAACATTCTATTAGTTTCGTTTAATATTATTATTTTGTAAAACAAGAACATGAAAGTATTGAAACAATTATTTGAGATATCTTCGGTTAAGTAAGTTTCATGTTATTGAAGCAACGAAATTAACTTCAGGTTAAAATAATATGTTCGAATTGAATTAAGAAAAAACTTTTTAACAAAAAATTGAACCGCTGAAAAAACTAAAAAGCAAAAACACTGATAAGTTAAAAATAATATAAGAATAGGTACAGACAACATCACACTTCTATATTGAAGTCGGTGACAAATTTTAACACTTCCTAGGAGATCATCGTTTGGCACCGACTTCAATATATAAGTGTGATGTTGTCTGTGCCTATTCTTATATTATTTTTAACTTTTCAGTGTTTTTGCTTTTTAGTTTTTCAGGCGGTTCAATTTTTTGTTGTTTTTTTTTTACTTTCATGTAAGTATTAATTTTACAATCAGTGAGTGAATCATCAATTATCCCCTGTTTTTGTACCTTTAGGGTTGGAATTGTTTTTTTTTTTCAAATTTATATGGGAACACCCTTGGGGTACCTATACCCTTTCCAATAAAAAAAGAATCATCAAAATCGGAATTCTCTGTAAAAAGTTATGCGTGATCATACATAAAAAAATATATACGCGTCGAATTGAGTACCTCCTCCGTTTTTTCGTCGGTAAAAAATGAACATTATTAATTCAATTCCCTGGCATACTGTTTCAAAGTAAATTGTTTTGTCTCAACAAAATATGTTCAAGACAATATAATGTTTTGAATGAAAGAAATCCCGGGACTCTTTTTTTTCCGTGTAGGTATGCATAAAAAAGTCAAGGTTTCAGTTGGATCATTAAATTTTCGTAGTGATTCGATTCCCTACAAAATTTAGCAATAACATTATAACATGACAAATAAATCATCATAGAGATCATAACAGGCATTGGTGTAGGTATAGGGTGCGGCTTGGGGTCCGGACACCCACCATTGAAAATCAACATACACTAGATAGACTGAACTTTTCCTTTCATGTATCAGTCAGTATACACCCGTATATATACACGTCTATGATAACAGGCTCATTAGGTTTTTCTTCTACTTTTTCAAATTCAAAAATCTTTATTCAACATAGGCCTTTACAGGCACTTATTGACGTCAAAACAAAGTAAAACAATCTAATTTAAAGAAATTATATTAACCTTGTATGTGCATACATCCTGAATATACTCAAGATGTCTGCAAATACAAGTAGGAATGAAAAAAAAGTTGACTCTACACCTGTTCGGAAATTGGGAGAGCCTTTTCGAGAACAGGCAGGAAACTCTAAAGGTATTTTTTTTATTTCCTCTTTTAAATCGCCATTTACAATTTTGTTTTTTTTACATAGTCGTCAATTGGAAGCTGTCCATTCAAAGCAAAAGTTTGAGCTCAACTTCCATTACAAGTATAGAATTCACATTATCTATACTTACTAATATTATAAAGTTTGTTTGTTTGTTTGGTTGACCGCGCTAATCTCAGGGACTATTGATTCAAATTGAAAAATTATTTTTGTGTCTGATAGTCCATTTATCGAGGAAGGCTATACAACATCACGCTACGACTAATAGGAGCTGAGCATCAATTAAAAATATTGTAAAAACGGGAAAAAAATATATGGCGAAACGTAGTTCGCGGGCACAGCTAGTATAAGATAAAGACTTTATTAACATATCAATAAAAAAAAAAGTGTAGAGTTGACCTCATGTCCAAATAATTTTAATTATCCAAACAATCATTAATAACACCAACTAATCTCTAACTTAGCTTATAAATTGCTCTCACTGAACGTTTCTTTGAAACAAAACGCAGTACATTGTTAAATATTAGAATTGAGAGTTCAATTCAAACCCAAGCTTTTTTGTCCGTCATGTAATCAGACACTTTATAATATGCTTTTTTATTAAGTTACATCTCTGATTGCAACTTTAAATTTGATTAAGCTAAGTTCTTGTATACAACTTAGGATTTAATTGTAGAAACGTATGTATACACAGGCCTCTAAAAGAATTATTGATTTTTGGAGCCTGGTATTTGGTAAAGCTAACATATTCCTTTGTCTATCTAGTATACGAGTAACTGAATGAATACCACTATTTTTACAAAACAAATGAATATTTTTTCGAACATATTAGATTCTCATAAATATATTGGACGCTACTCTCATAAATACCAATTTCTTTAAACTTTTCTCGCAAAGAATCTCTCATTTTAAGTTTATAGATAGCTCGAATAACCCTTTTCTGCATCACAAAAACGATCTGAATGTTGGCAGCATTTCCTCACAACAAAACGCCATACGACATCAAACTATGAAAGTAAAAAATGATACAAGTCTTGCTACTGTAGTACCGAATCAATAATAATCTTGTGCCAAATTGAGAGAGATGATTGGGTAAGCTTGTGCCAAATTGAGAGAGATGATTGGGTAAGCGTACTTGCTACTGTAGTACCGAATCAATAATGATCTTGTGCCAAATTGAGAGAGATGATTGGGTAAGCGGAGTTCCTTCATCTTGTGGTCTAAGTTCTTGTTTTATTATTTACAAAATAACTCCACAGTTCAGCCGCCGACGACGTCCAAATGTTACGCGCCATGCCATGATGCCATTAAAGAATTATGTACACTCGAGTACATACAAAAAGATCGATTCGGCCAAAGTTATAGAAATATGTAGGTATACTCTACCAACACTGCCTTAATGTTAAGTCAATAAAGTCTGTCAATCAATGTATACATATTTTTGTAACCGTGACCGTATTGATCATTTTGTACTCGAGTGTACATACCTACATCTTCATATTCTGGGGCCTTACCATGATCGCTTATAGCAAGGTTAAAACAATATTGAAACAGAGAAGCCGCTCTTGCTGCGTATAGCGCCATCCCGCTCTTAGCGCGGTTTTAATATTGTTTTAAGCGATCATGGTTAGGGGGCTGAGCTCTTTCAGTTTATGTGGGCATATTTCGTATTCATATCAGTGAGACACAAAAATAAAATCCTGGGGCGTAGCGAATCTTGAGTAAATATGTAAATATCGTTTGTAATGATATATAGCTATAGATATACTACTATGCCCGCAAACTAAGTTTCGCCATATAGGTAATTAATATGTCCATTTTCAAGCGAGGTTATTACATTCAAAGTAGGCAGCGGCTTGGCTATGTCTCTGATATTCTCAAAGTTTATGGGCGGCGGTTACTAACTTACCATCAGGTGAGCAGTCTGTTAGTCTGCCTTCTGAAGCAATAAAAATAAGACTATGATTTTCTATCTTTAGTACCTATTTAATGTTCTTTCCCTCCAGTGGCCTTACCATGGTCGCTTATAGCAAGTTTAAGACAATATTAATTAAAACATAGTCACCCACCGCCTCTTGCTGCGTATAACGCATTCTCGCTCTCGGTGCAGTTTTAATATTGTTTTGAGCGATCATGCATGGATAGGGAAATGTAGCATTAAAAAAATGAAAAACCTTGTATAGATACTGTAAGTAGGAAAATATCTTCTGTTTTGTGAGAATATCTTCTAAATAGAATCCCATATGCTATATAAATTTACAATAGAGCTAATTTCTACGTAAATATTACATACTTACTAACTTTAAATTTTTCAGACATCGACCGACGCCACTCCAGTATGAGCGATGTGCCGATGACAGAGTCGAACGTATTAAGAAAGGTGGCATCGCTCACCTTGGAAAAGCACTCCGATGTGAGAGCGGTGAGACCACGGTTCGTGCCTGAAAAACTGGACTTTCAGATCTACGAAAAGTTTGAAGGTAAGCAAATAAGTTTATACCTGTCTGCTCTTCAGTATCTAGAAATACCTTCTAATAAAATTCTACAACAAATCATTTTGTTTGGGCTAAAAAACAAATCACCCTCTTTTGTCTTCACTCTTCAGTAAAATGGTGGAATAGTAGATTGTTAACTGAGGGTCGAAAGAATCAAGACCCGAGGTATTTCGACCGAGGCTATAGTCCGAGTAGGAATTGAGTCTTTTACCCGTGTTAAACACTCTACTTTTCATTTCGAATTGAGGAAAATAAAACTATACTCTGTCCATTCATTTATTTTCTTTTTGACAGCTCACGCCTATGAATTACCGTTTTTTTTTCGTAATAATGTACTACGGTAATGTCGTACTTCATTGACGGGTAACGCCCACTTGCCCACTTAGTGAAGTGCCTTATGCATAACAAACAACCACAGACTATAAAACAGATAAGATAAATCGATGATATGAAAATAAATCGGACTTTATGTAAGTATTGTTTCTGTAAATTTACAAAAACAAGAAAATAAAAATAGTACTTATCTATGAATGCATGATTAATTATTTGCAAGGACTATTGTTTATTTTGAATATTACCATTTAAAAATAGCAACAGTAAAATTTTCAAGCATAAATTTCAATAAATAAAATAGGTACGAGTAGTTCCTGAGATTAGCGCGTTCAACCAAACAAACAAACAATCAAACAAACTCTTCAGCTTTATAATATTAGTACAGATTTATATGTATAAATATTTTAATATTAATGATTTATTATTTATATGTATAGTTACTTATTTCAAATATAATTTAAAAAAACTAATAATTAATATTTAAACTAAAAATATTTTGATGTATTAAATCGATTGTAAGTTCTTCTTAAATAAAATCGATTATTATTTGAAATCAAATCGGCAACGTGCGAGGGCGTCACTAATTTCAAATTGTCACGAACTGTCAAAAAGAAAATAAACGAATGGACAGAGTTATAGTTGTTTATCTAAACTATTTATTGATAATATATAATATATCTTTCTTTTGAGATTTCTGGCAAAAGATTTTCGATAACACAGTTTGCCTCGTCTTTAATCGAATCTGCCCTGCGAGCATGGACTTGTCGATCGACATATAGCTATCGACAAAAGCATCTGTCCTTTTCACTCCTTAGGAATATCTGTCAAATTTATCGATTTTTGTCGAGTATGTCGATCTTAGCTGTTCAATTTTGTTTATCGAGAGTTCTATGCTCGCAGGGCTGGTGTCAACATTTCGGAATCGCTTGAACTCATTGTTAATATTCATATCTTAGCATAATAGTACGTACATTATGATACGAGCGCGCTATGTCGGTTATTGCGTACGAGGCGATATTGTGCGCGAGCCGCAGACGAGCGCGACAAGAAAGCAGAGTACGCAATGACCAATGCGCGCGTGTATCATACGACGTTTTTCAACACACTTGTGAGGCAAATAAAAGATCTTGTGGTATTAATATTTTTCTGAAAATTACTGCGCTTTTTTATCAATCTTCCACTGCATGAAAGTATCGTATGCCGCCAAGTATTTATCCTTTGGCTTTGGCGGCAACAAACTATTGCTCGTGCTTTGCGCCTCCATGGGTGGATGGATTCTTCTTCACTTGGACTCGACATACTCGTATTTGTAGATAATCAATAATCAATTACAACAAAAAGGCAAAAAATTTCAATAGCGGGAAAATGTCGCGCGCCTTTTTTTTTCGCGCGCTGCCCGGGCATGGCTAAACTCTTCATACAGCCAACAAAAAAGGGCCAAACAGCCAAAATTCAAAACTAAATAAACCGAATATTTTAGTTTTTAAAAAAACCTGTTTGTGTGAATTTTTAATAATTTATTTTAGTTATATTTATTAATTATTGTTTTTAAATGTTTGTGTTTAAATGTCGTTGTTAATTTAATATTTAAGTAACCAGTAGTAGGCTGTTCATTTGTTTCCAATTGGCAGCCGCATAGAATTATTAGTATTAAAAAAAAGTATTAAGCGACTAAGAATGTGTAGGTACTGGACATACATTTACCTTGCAATCTTGAACAAATTAGAATTTGTCGTGTTAACATTACCGCACTTGTGCGATTATGTAAAGTGAAAAGCACTCGTGTTTAATATACAGAATAACGGGTCTAAATGCAAGGTAATAAGACCCACTTTACGAGCAAGTGTGTTGAAAAAGATTATTACCTGTTTTTTGAATTCCGTCACAGATACATATAACAGATTACTAACCCGCCAATTTATGTCGACTTTTAAAATTTTAAATATGGAACTCACCGCGTAATTGTTGCGGCTTATTCCGCTTAAAGAAGTTTGCGCTAAGTTCACACTGGCTGTTTAGAAACTCACATGGCCGCAGCATTTTTTATAATTAGTTTTTTTTTACATAAAACTCTTCACAGTAGACAGCAGTTCTATTTTTAAAGTTCATTCCGGCCCTTAGGTGGGAAGTAATTTGTATGAGTTTTTCCCTCCCTATTTAGGGAAGCAGCATTTTCCACCCGAGAATCCGATCAAAACAACACTACTTTCCGAATATGAGAAATGAAAAAGATATACCCGGCGTGGTTGTGCAATACAGGCACATTCATGAGTAGGAAATGCAGTTATTTATCCATCATTCTCTACACTGCCACCACCAGTCCTTGCATGGCATTGCAATGTGGAAAATGTAAGTGATTACACCAACAGTGTTATATGCAGGATTCTATGTGGCATGAATCGTTTCTACATATTCCTCAACTCGAAGAAGAGCCGTCGCGCATTTTATTTCGTGAAGAATTTTGATAATACCTATATAAATTTTGTTATAAATTTCCAAAAACGATGACGGTATGAAAAAGCAACAGTAATTGCTTAACACTCACACTCGAATCAAACTCAAACAACGCGCTACCGAGCGAACTTATCAGCTGTCGGCACACCACTTATCTTTATGGATCAGATAATAATATGCTATGCGAACTCAAACCAACATCACTAGTCACAAAAATGCAGCTGCCGACGAGTCGCGTCAATTTCACCAATTCCTCTATCGCCCACTTCAACTATGTTCAATTTCTTGGACGTCACACGACGCCGGAGAAGGGAATCCAGGATATCGTTACAATACTAGGCCTACATTGCGATGACGTTAGTTCCATAAACACTGGCCTCGTATCTGCTGCTAGGAGGTTCCGTTCCTCTGCTACGAAGTCGAGGAAAAAAGCGGGAGTGTTAGTGTCACTTAGATTCCTAAATGTGAAGATTAAAAAAACAGTGCTGTGGTACAAATGTGTTCTGCTCGGCATCAGTGGAAAGAAAAGCTTACTGGTTGAGTGCGACATGAGAACCGGTGTTGTCACAGTCAGAGCCACGATTGCAAACATATACGTCATAAGGTTTGATAAGTCAATTTTGCACATGAAAATGAGAAGTAAGTTCTTATAAACTGCAAATACTAATCTTTAATTGTATAACTCAAAATCTACCACGATCGCTTTCAATTTTGATAGTCAAAGTGGATCCATCATCGCTACTTTATAAAAGACTAGCTTTACTTCCGTATTTCCCATGAGAACTCCTATATTTCCCGTAGTACAAACCATAATGCAGAAGGTTCCAAAAAAGTCCCGTTGAAGTTTTATAGTGTGATCTGTGTGATACGCAAATATAGAATACCTACTTTCAACCCCTATTTCACTTTTTGAGAGTAGAATTCTCAAAAGCTTTAACATGCGTGTTTCATTTCTTTTTATTGTCTCAAATACAAAGGTTTTAGATTCAAACATAACAAGTTCATACAAACTTTCTACCTTTATTTTATCCCCTTAGTAGCGTCATAGATAATGCATATAATTTACAGTGTGTAACAAAAACTCTGTGATTCCTTAAAGGAGCGCGTGTTTAAATACAAACCAAAAAATAAGTTCCAATAAAAAAAACTATTATTGACCAAATAATGTCCACTATTAGATTGTTTTTAAAATTGATACATATGAAAAATAAATAATAAATTTAAAAAAATGAAATAAAAAATAAAAATATCTCAAAAAATGCTGCTCTCAACTAGTGCAGCATTTGTTGGATTTTTAAAAAAATTAATATAAAATGTAGGTGAGTTATTTTTTTTTAATTTAAATCATTCTAATACCATGTCGTGAAGCTTCCCTTAAATTTTCCAGGGTGATAAAAAATAACCGTGTATATGAAAAAAGGGTGTTTGTTAGCTATAATATTATTTTTCGTATGGCTTCACGGACCACTTCGGCTTCTTCCAGGGACCACCAGTGGTCCGCGAACCACCGGTTAAGTACCACTGATCTATTGCATGTCGCATTACTTGCATCGTGGTTTCATAAAAGTATATAATGAGTTTTTTTTGTAAAAAAAATCCACTGTTTAGCATTATGTATTGTTATCCATTACTGAAAGCATTTCCTCTAGCGCCGTACGTCAGATATAACGTAATCAATGACGTCACGTAGCTCTCCATACCGGCTAACGTTATCGCACTCATAGCATTGCGTGCGGTACGCGTTTGAGCGCACTAATATTGCTAATGGTGACAACGGCTTTCGGACCACAACCTCGGATATCATTGTTTTTGGCAACCGTACTTAACTTAATTGACAATGTCAAAAAGTAAAAAGTGGTGGGCAATTGTTTCAAAATTAACAATGAAATTGTATGAATGATTTAAAAGTGGTATTCGATATTTCCCCCCCCCCCCCCCCCCCCCAAAAAGTAGACCAACGATCTGATGCATGTCGCAGGAAGACGATGGATGCGGGAGGCGCAGGACCGATCGGCTTGGAGATCCCTGGGTGAAGCCTATGTCCAACAGTGGGCGTCTCTTAGCTGAAATGATGACGATTATGATAACGTGTATAACATGACAATTCATTCCTTTGTTTTGTTTCAAATAACGGAGGTTGATTTTAAGTATTATATTTCTACGAATTCCTTCGATTCCTACAAATAAAAAAACTTTTTTTGTATTTGAATAACTCATTCATATTGGCCCATCGCTGGTGAAATTATCAGCGTTGCCAGACGTACGAGAAATTTCGTACCAGACTACCGGTAGTACGAGATTTACAGTCTTTGTACGAGATTCGAGAATAATAAAAACTTTTGTACGAGATTTTATCAATATTCACCGACTGTGCCATATCCTCCCAGTACAATATGGGAAGGATATGGCACAGTCGGCGTCAATAATTATTAAAGATTATCATTATAATATAAAACAACAGATTTACCATGTTCCCAAGCGCAATTCGTGATAATAAAAAGTACAAATTACGGATTTTATCTGATTTCTCTTCAATTTATACTTGTACGAGATTAGGTACTTATATACTGAATGTACGAGATTTTTGGTACGAGAAAAAATGTCCGGCATCTGGCAGCCCTGGAAATTATGTCAATATTTGGTGTGGTCCGGATGAGAATAATTTTGATTATAGCGATCACAACGCTCACGTCCGGTCCGCATTCGTTAGCCCGCTTAAATCGACAAATGACAGTTTGTGACAGATTATCATGCGGACCGACTTTTAGCGCGCTAACGAAACTGCTAGCTAACCTCCCAAAAAAGTACTCTGCGAATTTATTACATCAGTAAATAAATTATTTTAGGCAGTAGAATATTACTTTCTCAGTAGATACTCTGTTTTTAGTTAAGTTATATATCGGTTTTATTATTCAAACATTCTTTTTTTCTAGATCTAGGTACTCTTATGGACCATGGGGGGCATCACAAATTATCTAACGAACTTTGTTTACACACAACAACACATAATGCTTACCGTTGCAATCTCTGTTTTGTTGTTGTGGAGTAAGAGAAAGCTCCACTACTCTGTTATTTTCCTCATCCCTCACAGTAAGCGGAACCAGTTCAACCAAATCCATTTTTCTTAACTTTTTATTAATAATTTATTGTCTCAAAACATTGATTTACTACCAAACGTAGATAACGCATGAACGATCGAAGAGTGGGCCGGTGAAGAACTGCTCAATCGCAACTCGTGCAGTTCCTCTCCATAGTAAGTGATTAGCTGTCGGCACGTAAACATGCCGAAGTGCGCATTCAAAAATTGTGGTAACCAATAGCCAGAAACGGCAGAAAAAAGACGGGATTTCATATATTGCGTGAGTTACCTCATTACACATCCTATCATGTATTCAAATATTCGATTTATACATAAAAACCAATCAAAAACAATTATTTTAATCATGTCGCTTCGCGTCAGTGTCAGTACATCACAATTGTCTCGCTCGTTCGGGCGTCGTATCACGATGTGTTATCTGATTCATGCGTTGGAGCGACAAAGCGATAAGCAATTTCAAGCATTATGTTTGAAAGTATAAAGTTGATATTTTCTTGTAGCAATTACTAAAACGTCGTTTGATCTGTGGCTAGGTATGAACTGATGTAACTGCCCACGGTTGTACTTAAAATAGTTGCCGTAATAATGCACAATAAGGTTGAATTCGATAAATACGGTACTTTCTTTATGGTAATTTTCATTCGGGCGTGCATATTCAAGTATATATTAGCGGGTACAAATGTATAGTCGATTAGGTGACAGATTTCAAGCGCGTTTTTGTATGAAGCGCTCTATCTACGTTTGATAGTAAATCAATGTCTCAAAAGTTCAAAATACTTTTGCATTGGCGGTTTAATTTGACACTTTTGACAGTTCGCTCACAACGATAACGCTGGGGCATGGTCGATGTTAGCGCAAAATGGCGGCTTCAATGACGTCATCTATGACGTCATGACAGATGTTGTGAACGCGCTAACGTTCATGCGGACCGGCTGTTATCGCGATAATATCTAGAGATGGTCGTTATTACGATAGCAGATAATATAATGCATTATATGAACGTAACGAATAACACATTATTGAGCAACGGATTATCCTGCTATCATTATAAACTGCTGTTGATGTTGTAGCGTTGTAGCGCAATGACTGACGTTCCACCCACCGCGCTGTTGCCGATAACGTAACGCGAGAGTGAAGCAAAGAGCGAGAGCGCAATAGGTGTGTACGGGAGATAGCAATATAAACTGCACGAGTCACGTCACGACACGATAATCGCAAACCACTAATTTTTGTGCTTTCTCACATTGACGTAAAGTTCACTTTAAAATGTTTGATGATCGCGACGATTTGAAATAACAGGTGAATAATAATTATTCGTTATACTGCTGTTTTGAATGAGATTGCTGTTTAAAATTTTATTGTTCGTTCAATTCTGTTCTGTTCAGTTCAGCAACAGATCCAATTAGAGAAATTGTGATTATTTTTTGTTACGATTTAATTATTTCAGTGTGTAAGTGCGTAATTAAAAGTTAGCGTAAGTGTAAATAATAATTGTTTTATAGTGTTAAGTATTTTTAAATGTTAAACATGCCGAGAATAAGAGCCCCGATCGCTCCTATTTGGAACTATTTCGATGTTGGTAACAGTGTGAATACGCTGTTGTTCATTGTTCAAAACAGCAGTATAACAGGATAACGAACAGCAGTTTACAATAACAGCTATATGGAAATAACACAGCACTGTTATTCATTATTTGGAAACAGTCGTTACTCTCATCTCTAATAATATCGATATCTTCTTCTTCTTGTTTTAATTATGGCAATGTGTCGTCGTTGCCAACAACAATTCTGCCAGACGAGTGTCTTAACCAAACATGTGTTTACGCGAATTACAGAGTGTTTAAGGTATAATCCACTTCTATGATAACTTGGGTTCGCATGCAGGTGTCACATTAACCTGGAAAAAACACATGTTATTTAGGTTTTGTTAGGGTTTTAATGTGGAAAGTTTTAAATTTATTAGTTGATGTCAGATAAAGTAGGACGTCACAAAATATCGATATCATCGTCATGCGGACCGCAACAATTATCTTGTCATGTCAATGTCAATCACGACAATTGTCATTTGCTGAACTTTCTCAACTTGGAACTTTTGAATCTCATTTTTGAAATTAATGTAATAAATAGATAGAAAAAAAAAAAAGCTATTCCAATCGGTTCATTATTCCACACACTTCAGGGAATAGCGCTAAGTTTAGCGTTAAGTTATATCAACTGTTATATATTATTTTGAAATTTACTTTCAGGTCAGATGCTTCTGAACTGGTTTCTGTCATCAATTTCGGAAAACAATCATTTAAAAACCATACTAAGTGCATCAGATTTAAAATATCTAGGGATACAATATTGCACTCACCTCCTGGCAGCTGGTGTCTTAAGACAAATACCTGACAAAGATGCACCAACTGAAATCATATTCAAGGTAAAAATAAATTATTATTATCATTTTAATCAGCATGTTACACAAACTTAGAGAAAGCTTTTAGGAAAGAATTATCGTAATTGCATCTTTTGAGTACTGATATGCATTACATTTTAAATTTTTACTTTAGAAGTTCTATAACATCATGTTTTATTCAATGCAGTAGATTATCCGAAGTAATAGGTAGGCATGGATATTCAGACAACCTATTAATTCGAATAATCATGTATGACAGTGAGGATTAATGTTCTACTGCATCTACTTTGTTTATATCAGAACCACAATACATGGCTGCAAAATTCATTAATATTATCAGTAATAGTTATTATAAAATTATATTTGTTTCTACACATAACAGTAGATCCACTCAACACAAACATATGCTAAAATGAAAAAATTTTTGCAGTCATGATTAATTATTTGCTTATAATTGAATTAATAGGAAATTTCGTTTGTGATAAAAACTGTTTTGCTTAAAATAGTTTGTTTTTTTTATGTATTACATTCACTAAACAGAATGGCTATTTGGACCTGGGTCCCAATAGACATCATTTATTTATTTATAGCCTTTATTCAGAATTTACAATTTAATATACGGTAACCTTAACAATATATCTTTTTTTTTTTTTAATCTGTGTGCCTCCGAGCAAAGGCCTCCCCCAGTGTTTTCCCCTCTTTTCTATCAATTGCCACTAAATAGACATCAATTGCTATTCAAACCTGATAGAAGCGTAATAAAATATAACTTATGGGATAAAACTAAAAGCTGTAGGTTAGGTTAGACATTAAGACGGAGCATGATACTGCATATTTCATGCTCCGCTCGCAATAATCTATTATCACATAAAATCCACCCCGTCACCATTTTTTCCCACCTGGGTCCGAATAGAAATCAACATCTATTGGGACCTGGGTCCCTATAGAACTCCCTATAGTGAATTTATATTGAAAAAACTTATAGGATATATATATTATACTGAAAACTGTAGGTTAGGTTACATATTGTTACCACACAGCGGACGCAAGCAAAGCAAGCGGAGCATGAAACTGGATGAAAAGTGCATGGTTTCATTCTCCGGCTATGAATAGCAATCAACTTCTATCAGGACTTTAAAGCCTTCACTAAAACAAAGGAGAATTAATTAGTTATACCATCAAAATTCACACCATTTTCTCTTTGATCTTTTGGAATTATTAATAATTTTTTTATTATTCCTTTCTGTGACATGACTTGATTTGCCTTATTTAGGCTAGAATAATTTAAGTTATCAGAGGGTATCTTTGTTGTTTTCAATGATCCGTTTTCGTTTTCAATTGCTAATTGATAATTTACAATGATTAACTGCTAAAGTTTATGTAATATATGTTTGCAGCATACATAGACAACATAATGATGGGTGTGTTGTGTTTGATATAAATACTGATGCATATTCAAACAATATTATTTCATTTGATATAACAACTGACTTTATACAGGGTGTCCCAGAAGCCGACGTCAAGCCGAAAGCAGGTGATACTAACTCATATATGTTATCAGAAAAATATAAAAAACAATCTAAGTCACCTATTTAAAAAAAATCTAGCATTAAAATAATGGATAAAATTTACACCCTGTGACGGTTTTTTCACTGTTGTTGCTACAATTCTTGACTTTTCTAAACATTTTCTTTTGTTTTGTAATCCTGAATAATGTTTCTGTATACTCTAATCTAAAATTTAAAGCCAGCTGCTCCAAATTAGCAGAATATACCATTTTTATCTAAATTAAATATTCAAAATTAATTTTTCGCATAGCTTTAACAAGCTGTACTGAAAAAAAAATGTACTATGCGAGTTTGGCAAGTAACTGCAAAAGTTGGCGCATTCAATAAGGATTCCAAAATGGTATGATACTTGGTAGATAATTTCTACGATTGCAGACAATATTTTTTTTCCAATAACAGACAGTTTTGAACAAAATTTTCTTACGTACTTATAATTTATTCTAATGTACCCATGGTTTGCTTTAAGGCCGTAACTTTAACATTCTAGTTTGAGTGAGACCTGGAGAGTCATTTTATGAAGTGTGAGAGGGACAGATAGAGAAATAAATTAAATACACAAAAATTGTTTAACATAATTTATTTATATGTCAAGATTTACAACAGGTGTTCAAACTGTCTTCCTTCAGCTCTAATGCAGGCTCGACATCTTCTTAAAAAAGATTGGGCTATCATCGGGCGAATCTTCCATTATTAACAAAATTATTTGCTTCTATTATTCTTTGCCGTAGGTCAGTCACAGTTTCGATTGGCTTTGCGTAAACTTTTTCTTTCACCGCTCCCCAGTAAAAGAAATCTAATGGATTTAAATCTGGGGAACGGGCTGGCCACGAGATAGTACCAGATCGTCCTATCCATCTGCCTGGGTATTCCTCATCGAGATATTCTCTTACTGAGCTGGCATAGTGAGCTGGGCAACCATCTTGTTGAAACCACATATCTCTTAGAATTTTAAGTGGCACATCTTCCAGTAGATTTGGTAAATCATTTTGTAAAAAATGTTTACCAAATGTTGCAGCTCAAAAGGACCTATTATTTGTCCATTTCCGGTCCACATATTCACTTTAAATCGATATTGTGATCTATCTTGCCTCATCAAATGAGGATTTTCGATATGCCACTCGTGTAAGTTGTGTAGGTTCATGTAACCATCTTTTTTAAATGTCGACTCATCTGACCACAAAATTTTTTCGAAGAATCGCGGATCTTCTCTTTGTTTTTGTAGCATTGTTTGACAAAAAGCAACACGGGGTCGATGGTTCCGGGGTAGTAGAGTTTGTACTCGCTGTACGTGGTACGGGTGTAGCTGATTCAAAATCAAAATCAAAAGTACTTTATTTCATAGGCCCTTGCGGGCACTTAAAATCGGCAATTTTACACATTTTACAAAATTATTAAAACATAAAAAAAAATTCGACTAAAATCAAGCTAACCCGTGCGCTAGTGGCAAGTACATCCTCGGAGTTGATGCCGCGCATGTAATCGCCAAGAGCGACCCGATTCCGAATGTAGGGGCTAACATGAGAAGAATCGGGCAAGAAACTCATGTGCCAAAACTCTTTTAAAATCGCCAAATGTCTTACAAATTGTGAATATTACAAAACTATTCAGAGAACGAGCAATTCATTTCTTTTACCGCCACGCTGCCTTATCATTCAAAAAATCTTTAACACTGTAATAAGCCTTTTTGCTTAACTGAGCTTTAATTCAAATTTTAAATTTATTTACTGACAAGTCATGCATGTTACATGGCAGCGTGTTGTACATTCGTATACAGTGACCTGCAAAAGAGTTGCTTATTTTATGGAGCCTATATGTGGGCATTGCTAGCTTGTCTTTATTTCTTAAATTTAAATTATGATAGTCGCTATTTTTACTGAATTTGATATCTTTATTCTTGTGTGCATACAGTAAGTTTTCATAAATATATTGTGAATGTACAGTCATAATATCAATTTCTTTGAATTTTTCTCTTAAAGACTCTCGGGAGCCCATCCCATAGATCGCCCGAACAGCCCTCTTCTGCAGTACAAAAATGCAGCCAATATCGGTGGCATTTCCCCACAGTAGTATCCCGTATGACATAATACTGTGGAAGTAGCTAAAATAGACTAACCGCGCAGTTTTCACATCTGTTATTTGACGAATCATTTTTACGGCGTATGCTGCAGAACTTAGACTGTTCGATAGGCATTCAATATGAGGATTGTAACTTAGAATCTAAAGTTATACCCAGAAATACAGTTTGATTGGCCAGCTCTATTTCCTCATCCTTAACCTTGACTTTGGCTTTAACTAATCGAACATTTGGCATAGTGAATCTAATGCATTTTGTTTTACTTTCATTTAACAACAAATTATTGGCGCCGAACCAGTGAACGACCTTGGAGAGTGCAATGTTTACTTCGTCAATATTAATTTGTCCACGTTTAACTTTAAATACTAAAGACGTGTCATCTGCAAACAAGACTATCTCATGGTCGTGTCTTACAAGGTGAGGGAGGTCATTAATATATACCAGAAATAGAAATGGACCTAATATTGAGCCCTGCGGCACCCCCATTTTTACAAATGATCCAGGTGACTGCTCTCCATTGATGACCACCTTTTGAATCCTGTCACTTAGGTAAGAAGTGAGAAAATCCAAAGTGGTACCACGGATACCGTAATAGTGTAATTTCCTGATTAACGTCTGATGTTGGACACAGTCAAAAGCCTTCGATAAGTCACAAAAAACACCATAGGCATCCTGCGACTCCTCCCAGGCCTCATAAATGCACTCTAACAATTTTATTCCAGCATCAGTCGTGGACCGTCCGCGGGTAAAACCAAATTGTTTAATATGCAGTAAGTTATTATTACTAAAATGTTTCTGTAATTGCTTAAGCGCGGTTTTTTCAAAAATTTTACTGAATGTTGATAGTACGGATATTGGACGAAAGTTAGAGGGATCTGAAGTACTACCAGATTTAAACAATGGAGTTATTTTGCTAAGTTTCATCAAATCAGGAAACACACCACTATCAATACAGTTGTTGAAAATTAAAGCTAAATGTGTAGCAACTATTTCAACAACATTCTTTACCATGTAGGGGAATGTAAACATTACAATTTTTTTAATCTCTAATTGTTTTAATTTTTCAAAGTAATAGGTTAACTTTTTTTTGTTGACATTACCCCTATTTCCAATAAATATAATTAATTCATCATCCTTACTAAATGTGTAGTTAAATATTTTGTGCATAATTTCATGTAAATTAGCACAAGGAAAACAATTATTTATAATCGACTGCTCCGGTGAATTTATCTTTAAGCGCAAATTTGAGCCCATGTCCTTACCAATATTATCGCTGAACATAATTATATTTTGAGAGGAACTGAAGTCATGTATACTGCCACACAATGATGATGGAAGTAAAGGAGAGACCTGGGACTCTGAGGTTACCGGAGTGCCTTGTCTATCTGGTGACTGTGGAAGATTGCCGTTGTTACAAATACAACACTGATTTTTAACCAGTGAGTCAAAGCGCTCAGAATTATCTTTGGATAACTTTAAAATTTCATCCACTGCCATAGAATACTCCTTAATTGCCTTTTGAGACAATTCATATTTCTTTGTAAGATTTTTTAAGTCATTTTGTAAACTTTGTATTTTTGACTCTAAGTATTGTGTGTCAGACATACATGATTGAAGTTGCTCTCTTAATTGAAAATTTTTCTTTTTTGCTTTAATATTTTTAGTTAAGGATTTAAAATATTTCATAGCTCTTTTTGATTTTTTTATGAACTTATTTATTTTAATATATTTTTTTAGTTTATTCCTACTGCAAAATGCTATTCTTGACTTTTCATGTATTGAGTCCTCTTTGGTGAGGTCTACAATGGTCAAGTTAGAAATTGCAGGAGCAACCAACTGCGGGGCACAACTAACCAATTCTTGGTATAGGCTGTCACTCTGCTGAGCAGTGACGTTCAGAGCAGTCTCCTCCAGATCTGAGATGTGATGATGGGCCTCACGTAGTTCCTGTTCCAATTTGGAAGTTCTTCTAAGGGTCTGCTCGTACTCATCACTGCATTCATCAAACCTATCAACTATTGACTGGAGTCTGTCCCGCTCATCAACAATATCATTAAATCTAATATGTAACGATGCTAATTCACTTTTAAGCCTACTGTTATTATTCAAAACCCCTAATAGTTCCTTCTCATTATCCTCCCTTTCATTTTCAAGTTGGACTTATTGCTCCTTTGCAGCCTTAAGTTCCTGCAAGGTCAGTTGAAGTTTAGACTCCTCTTGGCGTGACAGGGCCCTTCGTGTCATCATTTTAAGGTTGTAAATTACAAGTAAGAAAATTTATTAACGAAGGAACAATTTGTCTACTAAAAATGGGAAGGTAGGTAGGTATTTCTAAAATTACCGGTTAATCACAATATGATATTTAAATGATTATATCAATGTAGAAACTGACTATATCTTCATTGAATATCCGCTTATATACGAGATATAATAATAATATTCAAGAGAAACAGTCAGTCAATACTTACTTTGATAAAATCAGCTGTTTCGAGGTTAGCGGTATCGACACTTTTATTGCATTTAAAGTCACAAACAATCACAACCATTAATTACCTATAATTAATCACTTATATATGTACACCTATTAAAAGCTTAATATTGGTAATTGGGCTTTAAGAAATTAATTTAATTTCTTTGCAAAATCCGATGGGCTGTACTTTTGGGTACTCCTGTGCTTCTCTCTATTCCACGTACAGAAATACTCCGATCTTCTTCGACAATGTCTAGTACAACGTCCTCGTAAGGGGGACGAAATCTTCTTTCACTATGTACTTGGTTCGGCAGTCGGCCCTCTGAGAAGAGTAATCGGTGCACATTTGTAAAGACTCGATGATCCGGAAAACGAGCTGCATTTGGGTACCTCTCACAATAAAGTCTAGCTGCAGCGTTGGCATTGCATCTACATTCCCCATAAATTAAATGCATGTTGGCGTATTCTTGTGTCGTGTACGCAGACATGGTGGCACTACACAATTACACAATCAACGATAAGTAGTCCGGAGCAAAGCAAAGGTCGTCGGTAGAGAAACTAAACAGTCCGGATCCAAATCACAAGCAATCAAGTCCAATAAACGAAGCAGAAAGTGGTAAGCACGAAATCAACACGAAGGAATACAAAAAGATGCGCAGCGAAGGAGCGAAACGTACTGATGTGTATTGTTTGTGCGTTAGCGAATAATTGGCGTCACTATCTGTCTCACTTCCACTTCGTAAAATAGTCATTTTACGAAGTGGATGTGAGACTCGCCGTCTCTGTCACGTTAGCGTCACTATCTGTCTCGCTCATACTTCGAATCTCTCCGTCTCTGTCACGTAAGCGTCACTATCTGTCTCTCTCACACTTCGTAAAATGACTCTCCCGGTCTCACTCAAACTAGAATGTTAAAGTTACAGTCTTAAAGCAAACCATGGGTACATTAGAATAAATTTTAAGTACGTAAGAAAAAATTTTTTCAAAACGTTTTTGGAAAAAAAATATTGTCTGCAATCGTAGAAATTATCTACCAAGTATCAAACCATTTTAGAATCCTTATTGAATGCGCCAACTTTTGCAGTTACTTGCCAAACTCGCATAGTACTTTTTTTTTCAGTACAGCTTGTTAAAGCTATGCGAAAAATTAATTTTGAATATTTAATTTAGATAAAAATGGCATATTCTTCTAATTTGGAGCAGCTGGCTTTAAATTTTAGATTAGAGTATACAGAAACATTATTCAGGATTACAAAACAAAAGAAAATGTTTAGAAAAGTCAAGATTTGTAGCAACAAGAGTGAAAAAACCATCACAGGGTGTATATTATATCGATTTTTTTTTAATAGGTGACTTAGATTTTTTTCTGATAACATATATGAGTTAGTCTACCGCCTGCTTTCGGCTTGACGTCGGCTTCTGGGACACCCTGTATAATAAAAAAACATTTGATATAGTTCAGATTCCTTTATTTCATTGAAATAGAAATTAGCAGCATGTAAGCAAACATATAGCAAGCAAGCAGCACATAATCAAGCATGCATCATGCAAGAAAGCATGCAGCATGCAATGTGTAAGCTAGCATGCAGCATGCATAGTTTATGTCTGCTCTGGTGCTGTGTGACTGGCAGTCCCACGAAAGCTTAACTTAAATGGTTTTCGCTCACTACCACAGCTTAGGCATAGGCAGCAAACCACAATGACAAATATTTTCAATCAATTTATGGTCAAACTGATATTCTTATTGAAAATTAATTATTATACTATGCATAACATTAAAATATACAATATTTTTATTATTGCAATGTAGTTTCATACAAAATGTTGTTATGGAATATGAGTATGACATCAAATAATATATGAAATGTTCTAACAGGAAATTTAGTTAGACCAAGTAAAAATTTGATCTAATGAATGTTAAATCCTTTGAAATTAGATTTTTTGTAATTATCAGAAATGAAATGCACCCAACATATAAAAATTTTATTCACTGAGACAACAAACAAACCTGAGACTTTTTTGATGTTAAGTAGGTACCATACCATAGATATAATACACATAATTATTCTGTATGCATTCGGTTGAAGAGCGGGTCTCTTCTACTATAAGTTTTTAACTTAAAAGATGAGACCTGTTGTACTTATAATAACTTGTAATAACTGCAATAAAAATTTATTATTTATTTATTTGCAACTGATGAAGTCGCATACGCACTGCCAACCTAAAACCATGTGCTTTCAACTCAAATCTCCCCTTGAGTACTATCAACATTGATCACCGGCAGGAACATAATGTTACTTGGTCCTCTATGAGATGGTAGTACTTCCAAAGATGCACTACCTCCCTTCTGTTTTCTAGGTGGGGTTTTTATTAAAATCAAACATAAAAATACTGAAGTTAAAAATGTGCTTCATCTGGTGCTCTTGTGAAAATTCTCTAATACATGACTGAGATCTTAGTCAGATCATACATGTGACATCTTATTTGACCATTTTATCTTATTCTGTCTCAAATTAGGTTTAATAATTGTTTCTCTTATATTGTTGTTTCATACATAATATTTTGTTATTATTATTTTTCAGCCTAATTTGATGTATTATTGGGCTCACATGGATGTTCCAGCATCACAGCCAGTGACTCCAGGACGATTATCTATGATTTCGTGGCCACCTGACAAAGATAATAAAGCTTCCTCTGAAAGTATCAATAAAACTGGTAACAATTATGACAATAAGAAAAGAAATAATCAGAATAATAATGAAGAAATTACTAACATTAATGAAGCAAAAACAACTATTGCACAACTAAAAAGAAAAATTCAGGAACTTCAATATCAGATAGAACAATGTAAAATTAATGCTCAAATAGATGCACTAAATAGCAACTTAGAGAAAAGTTTTGACTTGCCACTATCACAATCTGATCTGATCAACAAAGAAGCTCAGACATGTAATGTTGCAAATGAAATTAATAAAATATCTTACAGACCTGTGATAAATATACAAGATAGACAATTGCAATCAATTGTAAATAATGATAATTTATTAGGCTTAAGTTGTGATACAAAAAATGTTGAATATAAATCTGGAAATAGATCTGAAAAAATTGAAAATTATTGTAAGTTAAATAAAAGTAGAGATCACAATGACTCTTTTAAAAAAGGTGCTGTTTCGGAAAATGTTGACAATCTAAATGATATATCAAGTGAATTGCAACAAACAGATATCAATAAAACCTGTAAAAGCAGTTCAGAAACGTCTTTCCTTAGTGCTATTAATGCAACTGAATTATTAATTATTGAAAATGAATCTGATAAAACTGATGACACATTATTTCAAAATAATTTGATAAATGCTACTTCTAATGTGTCCAGTCAAAATACGTTTTTACAAACAAATGTGTCAGAAACTACCAAACCTATATCACTTATTTTGTCAGAAAATATGCCTAATAATGAAGAAACAGAAACTATATGCAATGCAGAAAATGAACCTAGTCAGTTATCCCCACCAAGAACTGAACAAAGTACAAAAAATGCAACAACTTCGCCACTAAAACCTCAGTCACTTAGTCAAGCCACACCGTCACTCCCTCCGCCACTTCCGGGAACGTCTCCACCGCTACCGCCCACTCCAGGAACAGATCATTTTAAAAACCCTCCTATTTCGGATAGTATCTCAGAAGAACAAAATTTGATATCAACAAGTATTTCTTCTGAAACAGTATTAGGATGTCAAGGTTTGCAATCAACTGTACAAAGAGAGCATTGTACATCTTTGCTTTCCCAAATTAGTTCTCCCACCCTTGGTATATGCGAGTTTGATGCATCTACAAAATTGGTTACACCAACACCTCTTCTATCAGAGATGGTCCCACTTATTGCCCCTATGTCTCGTATTGTTTCGCCGCTGCCCCCGATGTCGGGTATACCGCCTCCTCCGCCCATGCCTGGAATGGAACCCCCATCCCCAGGAATAGGACAACCACCTCCGCCTTTGCCGGAAATGGGATCATCTCCACTATCTATGGCGGTAATAGGGCCACCACCACCGCCTATGCCGGGAATGGGACCACCTCCTCCTCCTATGCCGGGAGCCGGGCCGCCTCCTCCGCCTATGCCAGGAGATGTTCCACCTCCTCCCCCTATGCCGGGTATCGGACCACCTCCTCCGCCTATGCCGGGAATTGGGCCACCTCCTCCACCTATGCCCGGCATAGGACCACCGCCTCCGCCTATGCCGGGAGTAGGGCCACCTCCTCCACCTATGCCCGGCATGGGACCACCACCTCCTCCTCTCCCAGGAACAAGTCCGTTACCTCCTCCCATGCCTGGTTCTTGCCCACCACCACCTCCAGGGATGCCGGGTTCTGCGCCGCCGCCCCCACAGCCATCCGGACCTGTTCCGTTTCCAGCACCGCCAGTCGGAGGTTGGAGCGTGCAACGAGCAAGTGTGTGTCAATATATGCATTACCTATGTTAGGATATAAATTTGAAATAGGTAACTAAACACCATTGCAACAATTTTCAGCATTGAGAAAAACCCCAGTGAAACCAGCTGCGCCAATGAAACCTTTATATTGGACAAGAATAATCGCCAATTCGACTGTACCATCCGGTCAAGGCGAAGCTGATACAGAATTCAAACCTTTGTGGCTTGAAATTGAGGAAACAAAGCTGGACAATATCGACGAGTTCACAGATCTGTTTTCGCGACAAGTGATCAAGGCGCCAGTAAAAAAGAAAGTTGAAGTGAAGACTAAAATTAAGCCAGTAAAAATATTAGATAGCAAAAGGTCGCAAAACGTCGGTATACTTGCTCAGAGCCTGCACGTTGAATTTTCCGAAATAGAACACGCAATTTACAATTTCGACACCTCTGTTGTGAGCTTAGAAGCTTTGCAACAAATTTATGAGTTGGTAAGATAGTTATATTACCACTTTACATACAGAGAGTATATTATTAAAATTCACAATTTCGTTTCACAGCGTGCTACGGATGAAGAGCTATCTTTGATAAAGGAACATATACGAATAAAGCCCGATATACCTCTTGACAAGCCCGAAGCGTTTCTTCACGACCTCTCTGGAATACCAAATTTCGCTGAAAGAATCGCTTGTTTTATGTTTCAAGCAGAATTCGAAGACGCCATAAGTACCATGATGCACAAGCTGGATAATTTGAAGCACACGTGTGAGGTAATATGATAAAAGGTTAATTTAAAGCCTTGTACCAATTAAACGTTCCACCTTACGCCTACACAAGTGTGGCATATTAATTACCAAAAATGTTACAATAGCTAGGTTTGGAAATATTGAATAAATGAAATGCAAGTAACGTATGAATGATACTCCAAGTAATAAAAAAACGTATAATATTGGAATTAAAGGCGTAAAGCGTTGTTTGACGATTTTATTTTAGTTTTCGGAAAAATGTTCTTTTCTTATAAGTTGAAACCATATAACTATAGATTTGTCACACTGCTCCCTGGCCCGGCTCAGACAGAGAGTGTGTGAACAGGTTTTCTTTTTAAAGAAAAGAATATATTTAAGAGTAAAATACAATATTTAATTAATTTTTACAATAAGCTAAGTATAAATTAAACCTATTAAGAAATTAAATAATGACACTTATAAAATTTTTAAATAATCAAATATAAACAAGTGCTATATAGAAATAAATACGTAGGTAAGTATCTCTTTTGCTCTCTCAATATGGATAGTTTATATTTAATAAAAATCGAATCCATATGTACATTTGTCAGACGCTCCTACATTGCAAACTGCATTTGTGCTATCCTCATCTTCATATTACGTTCCAGTGAAAAAAAAACCTCACTACATCCATCATGATTTTCGCCAGTTTATCTTCTGAGAAAAAAAATAATCACTAAATTCATCGTGAATCTGTTCAATGGACCTTCAGAAATTGAATGAAATAATGAGTGCCAATTACTTACTTATTTTTTTCACTTGCCCTAAAAGCCTTTAATCTAATAACAGATATAAAAACGGAGTTGGCCCTCACCCCTTTATTTGACTACAAGTTGTCTTTATTTTCTTGCAGTTCCTAACTACTAGCGAAGATCTTAAAAAACTGTTTGCTATTATTCTAACACTTGGCAACTATATGAACGGCGGCAATGGACAGAGAGGACAAGCTGACGGATTCGGACTCGAGATTCTCGCGAAACTGAAAGATGTTAAGGTGAGTTACTTCATCATGTCTTTTCGATTGATAATAATATTTTGACATTCCGAACATTTTAATTGTTCGAGGAATTTTTATCAGTTTTCCTTGTGTTTGAAGAATCAAACTGATGCTAGCCTGCATGTTTAGCTATACGATCAGGTTAAATGTAAACCAAAGCTTGTTGTATGTACCTAAATCTATTAGTTTTTCTGTGCCTAAATATAAATAATCTACTCTACTTTTTTACATACGACAGGAAAACTCTTGACCTTCATCTCACCTGCTGGCATAAAGCAAAAACAAAGAGATGTTATAAGCAATATAGTCCAGCTTCTATCAATACAGTCTTGACGTCACGCATTTTTAGTTTTAACTACATAACACAAGAGGCGCTGACATCAGTCGATCTTTTTATCTGTCGGATTAGTACGTCGTATGCTCTTCCTTTAATTTAGTTTTAGACTACATAAATACAAAATCGCAATAGAAAATGCATTTATAAATGATACAAAATTTTATATCTAGCTTATCTCATTTTCGAATTATTTTTTTTATTAAATCCCTTAGTGAGGCCCTGTACTAGCACTGCTGCCACCTAGTAATGTATAGCGGAACTGTTATGTTAACGTCAATAATGCTCGCATTTAGTAATTCCACTCGCAACAAGGTGACAGTGGAGTCGCGTGAAGCTCCCCCCGCACCCCGATTTTCTAGATTCACTTGATTTCATACGGAAAACGCGATAGGACACCTTGTAACACTATAAATTCAAAATCACAGCATTTTTGGTCTTGTGAGAGATCTAATTGCAATTTTCATTCGAAAAACATTAACAACATTATTTGTTTACATAAAATGCGTCACTGATTTTTTTTTAAATTTTGTTTATCCCATTTGGGAAAGGCAAAGGCGTCAACCATACAGCCTAGTCTGTATGCATGCGTCACTGATATAAAATCTTTTGGACGTTTCTTTTGAGAATAGGCAAAGGAACTCGAAGCCTTCTGCCACTTCTAAGTAATAAATATATTATGTGATGTTTTAGTCTCGTTTCAAGTTGTGATTTTTAAGTAAAAGTAGTTTTTAATTAGATATTTAAACCTCTTAATAATATTACCATATTTAGAAAGACACGTAGGCGCTTCGCGTGATAACTTCTATAATTTAGGTAGAACATATAGATTTATGAAAGTCTATGATGTATGATGGTTAATGTTGAGTCTGTGAATAGGATATTATTGTTTTGATAATCTGTGGAGCTAGTGCAGCGGTATTGATTTAGAAGAAATATCGTCTTATCGAGTAGGTCTATATCGATACCGTACTCTTATACTTAAGAAGGTTTATTTATTTATCTCTTTCACCTTGCTTAATTAACTCGAGTTACCTATGCTTGTTTTGGAATGGTTTAAAGAACATGCCCACTTTTGGGCTAAGAATATAATTATTTATTAACCAACATGTTTCAGGTATTATTGTAAAGAGTACTCAAAAATCTTGGGTTTAGAATAAAAGAAGATTGGCAAGCCTGGTACCCATTAAAATATGAAATGTAGGATACTGAATTTTGGATATTATGTAAACGATACTAGTTTACCTATTTTTCTTTAATTGTGGAATTTCTATAACTTTTCTAAAGAAAGAAAAATTGATTTCACTATTTCAGTGAATATTGATAACAAAACGCATCTAACTCACAAGCAATATTAAAACGCAAAGGTAAACAAAACAAAAGCAACTATCGATTCGTTGCAGAAATATCGATTGTTGAATAATCCACTTATTTTCATATAATTGATCGAAAATTGACAGTTACAAGACCAGAAATAGTACTAGAACATAACAATATTACTTTTCCTGGTTTTGTCTTGAGGTTTTAGTTAAATAAGATGTCTAAGGAAATCTAATTTTAATCGATAAACCTATCGATATGTCACGTGAGCGACTGTTACCACTGTCAACTGTGAATGTCAACGTCACATTCACTGTCAGTCGACTTGTGGGGGTGCGTTCCGAATAGCGATGATATCGATGTTAGCGCGCTAAAAGTTTTTCGTTGAAAAAATTTTTTCCTCAATCCATAATAACAATTACTGTAACTCGTAATGTCAATGTAAAATTCAAATTCAATCTTATGTTTTGACATTTGCAACGTTTTGTTAACTATTAATAACGTTTTGTTATCTCTGTACTCTATTTACCATAATAATTTTTGAATGCGAATATCTTTTTATTTAGCAGTTGTAGAAATATGATGTGATTACCTTTTTTGTTACATTACTAAAGATAAAGAAATACGTGGTATTTTTATCACCATACACTTCGTCTGATTACGGTACCAACATTGTATGGCATCCTGCCAATCTTCTTTAGGTTTTTTTAGGCCTGCAAATTCAAAAAAACAGCAATTTTATGATTGACTTTCATAGTATGTAAAACAAAGCGATTTTTGTATGGAAACCAATGACAAGTTACTGAAACGTGTCACAAACGAATAAATAAGTAACAAAAGCACACAAACGATGTGATAGTGAGTGACTTTCTGACTAAAATTCACATAAATTACATTTTTAATGTTTTATCAAGATTTGCGAAAAACATGGCTGTATGAACTTAGCTCCCTTTGCCTTCTCTTGCAGAAGTGACAGCGTCAAAAAAAGCCTCGTTTAATTTTGTGATTTTAATGATCGTGATCGCTTATAATCTAAGCAATCACAATACATCACAATACTTTTTATTAAGAAGTGCACAATCTTGTGTTGTTGCCGCAATGACTGTCAAATTAAAGGCAGCGCAGACGTTATAGATTTTTCCTTCGTCAATAAACCCCCAGGTGACCACATATTGAATTGGATTGCAAATTAGCAGCATTGCAGGTCACTGCTGGTAACAAACAAGCATCTCTGACTCTGACCAAAAAAATTATACATGTAATCAATAGGTCCATGCTATTAAAATGAAATCTAGCACAATAAATGCATTGGTTGGTGGCAGATGACTTCTATACTTTACTTTGTAGCAGTGTGTTTGTGCAGCATTTGTTAGGATGAGCCCCTGGCTGTAGTGTCTAGTGTGTGATACCTGTTTTACTCTGCCTACTCTTAGGATAAGCACCTACCTCACAGTAATTAAATATTAACATAAATAAAATATACTGGTCTGTTCTTAAGAATACTACAGTTTTACTATTTCAATAACAAAAGATTTTTTACAAAACAAATGCTAATTAATGAAGTCATTATAATGAACTAAGTGCAAAATTCTCTAAGATTACTATAATGCTAATTCAAAGTAAATATTTACTTCTATATGACTACATACCCTCGATTTTATCATGGGTACTAAATATGTAATATGAAGTGTTGAATAATTATAATGGTGGAAACTATGTGAAAGAGTTGTAATATAGAAACTGGTTGCAGGTATGAAATAAAATCCAGAAATTATGTAATTTTTATTTATTCAATTTCAACATCTTCCCTCATTAGTACGTCATTTCAAAATTGAGCCAGTGGTGTTATATGAGTTTGGTGCGGAGCCCATCCTAAATTCATGGATTTCATTTGATTTTTCCTCTTATCAGCAGTCTCATGTGATAGATCATTTTCTTGAATATGTTCTCCAAAATATGACTTAGCTTGCTTAATTTAATATGTTCTGATTGATTTAAATTAAATTGAATATTTTCATTACATTTCATATTTTCAGACTGATTAAAATTAAATTGAATATTTTCATTCTGGGGAACATTCAAGTGTGGAATTTAAGCATCAATATGTACAAAGATGGCTTCTAATGCCCTATTTAAAATAGATTGACCACCAGGTTGGTTGGTCGCTTACTGCAGCTAGCAGTGTAAGTTATAAGATTTCTTTTGAAATAGGTAATTAGAGGACTTTTGTAAGTACAATTTTAGTAACCTCTAATAAAACAATGGAATTGTTTGAATCAGACCCAAAGAGTATAACGTATAGTTAGATTTCTACTGGACAGGTTTTCCCTGCTTATATGGGCTATACCTAAATGTAAAGGTGCATATTGATTTTTGAAGCAATAACACTTTTTTATATAAGTAAACATGAGTTTTTGAAATGTATACCCGAGAAGCAATTCTGCAAAGGGATTCCTTAGCCCATAGTCTGACTTAATATAAACCTAAGGCCTTTTTAGGCTTTGAAAAAACCTCACCTTATTGAGTTAAGCAAGAGAACAATAAAACAAATTGTGTGACTGTTAAACCTGTCCAGTATTTACATACTATATCAGTGGAATTTTCTATATTTTCAAATTCAATTAGTTTCTGTTCTTTGATTTTATTGTTAGTAAGTCAAGCATGAATTATTTGGTGTAAACAATACAGTGAACTTATGTAAAAATGCAAAATCATATTTACTCATGTGATTTTCACAGACTCTGGCATTACTTTACGAATATTTTACAATCCCCGAGGATCTTCTTTCTTTCTTTCTTAAATATAATGGTACCATTCGACATTCCAAATTATAGCACTCTGGTACAAAAAAAATCAAAAAAAGTTGTATCAGGAGTGCGACTGTAACCTGGAAGTATAACATTTTGTTGTTCAATTCTTGGGTCTGGTTACTTCGTACGTTCAAATTACGAGAAAACTTAGTCCAGTTAGCAAGCCAATATTTAAATCACATGTAAAATCAAGAACCTGAGCATAGCTGTAGAAAATAAAAGATACTATTTTGTGAAAGGAAGGAAGGTTACACACATACACACAAACATTAAACAAAAGTCAAAACGACAGCTACAGTGGCATTGACATATTGACAATGACATCCTTTTAATTGCCAGTAAAAAAAACTAAATGTGGCCCTGCTAAAGAAACAATAAAAAAAAAACATTTTTAATTTTTTTCTCCTAAATGCAGGCCTAAATATTTTTAATATTCATAGATAAACATCCTTCTCATAAAGTTCTATTTCCGTCATAAATTTTTAAACTGGTTAAAAAAGGTTCAGAATAAAATTCCACGTTCCATACAAAAAGTGGACATGTCCTTTCAAATTATTTTAGTATACTTCTTAGAGGATTAATTTAGTCTCTAGGCTTGTGGAAACCCCGCGGCGTCGCAAGGTGAATGCTGTTGGGCTTTGCGCTGGTATTGATTATGGCAGAGTAGGTCACCTTGCGGCTACCCTTCAGGGTTTAGTTCCGTGCCTCCCTTAAGGAGGTACCTTCACAATGACTCCTCAGAAGCAGGAGATCACATTGGGTTTGATATCTATTATTCGGATCGGAAGAGGTAGCAGTATTTTTGATCTGCATATCGATACTATTTACTATGGTCGTATCGAGACCCCATCTCTCGACCCACAGTCTTTTCCGCTTTGACGTCGACAAGATGAGGTCGAATAAATTTGCCTTTTCCCGTTTCGTGGTGTGGAGGAGCAGCCGCTTCAAAGGAAGCGAAGGCTGAGCCAGCCCATAGTAGGCTGGGCAGATCTTCTTTATATATTTTTCATTAAACCCATGGAGAAAATGGTAAGTTGTAATTTTCATCGCAATTTTGCTGTGGCGTGAGTCCGCCATTTTGTGACCGCGTTCTGACAATCATATTACTTTGTTTTAGGGTTCCTTGTTCCTGTTTAATTAAGTTAAGCTTTAAAAATTGAGGAATTCCGGGGAAACCTCTCAATCCCTCTTAATTTCACTTAAAATCCTTCTCACTACGTAACTACTACTAGTCCATGGATTCGACGTGGATTAAATTTTTGAAGTGAAGGCGGTATCAGTCGCCGTCCCATTTTTTGTACCTACATTCGAGGTTGCTTGGAGGAGTCAATCGGAGGGCAGACTGAAGAAGATGGTTCCTCGGGTTTAAGCCTGCAATAGTAATACTTAGGTATACCTAACATGTATAAATAGAGTGCCAATTTTTTTAAATCCTAAGTACTTATATTTAAAATTAAGATCTTTCGGTATGTAGGTGCCCCTCGCTCATGTTTTTTTTACTTCCTGAATAAAATTGCATGTTTTATATAAATTGTGTCTTTATTGAATCCTTCCCACATCTGAAGTCTGCTTGCATCTGTATGGAGGCGCCCATCATAAATATATCCATACTCTTCTCCAGGTAGGCTCTTAAGAGGATTGTGAAGTAATCGTGCGCGGCGCGAGTAGGTATTTTCTAAAATGCTATCTGTTTCACATCGCTCGGCCTCCCGTCTGGCGTTTACACCACAAATACAACACGCGCAAATTCTCACGCACACAACGACAGCAGCGCGCGAGTCGCGCGACTCCTCGGCGCGAGAACTCGAGATCATTATTTTACCGTTTGTAATGTTTTGCCTTGCTTAGGTATTCCTGACTGCCTTTCCGCTCGCAACTTTGCCTTCGTTATTTTCGTTTTTCGTGAGGGAATTTTGTTTTCCCGTATGAAAAATTATTTTATAATCTTATATTACTCAGTGATAATGTAGCATTCTATTAGTCAATTTTTTTTTAAATCAGCCTTGTTCTTTTTAAAAATAAAAAATATAATAAATAAAAATAGCTTTATTTCTAAAAATCATTTTAACAATAATTACGGCGAGACTTCCAAGTGAGCTAGTTTTTGAGTTTATTCATTACAAACAAAAATACAAATATTCTTTCTTTATAATATTTTAGTAGATAAGTTTCGTAAATTATTTCAGTATTCCTTTGAAATTTATAGTGTAGGCACTACTTGGTACCCCTACCAAGTCCTACTTTATAGGACTGAGCTGTTATCTGTTATGAAAGTACCTATCTATCGTACATTTACCTGTCTAAAGAAAATGACTTTTTGTAAGATGAGTGTTATACTGAATTAAAATGATTTTCATTTGAGATGTGAATCAATAATGGATCCTTTTATGAAAAAAATAAACACTAAACATAAAATGACATTTACAATTGTTTAAACAAGAACAGACCTCTTGTTAACTTAAAAATAAATAACAAAAAATCTATTATTTTAGATAGATAAATTAATACTTTTACATACAAACTAAATAGGAGCAGGGATTTAAAAAATATAAAGTAATAATTATGCATCAAATAAAAAATACCTCTCATTTTTATACACTAATCTTGGGTAGTTATACTAATAGTCTTAGAATTCTCATTTTTACCACCTCCGTGGTCTAGTGGTTGAGGCCACCGGATGTTGATCGGGAGGTCCGTCCGGCGGGGTTCGATTCGTCGGGTTCGTCCGGACTACAAAAACACTGAAAAGTTAGAAATAATATAAGAATAGGTACAGACAACATCACACATCATTATTGAAGACGGTGCCAAATTTTAAGACTTTCTAGGAGATCATCGTTTGGCACCGACTTCAATATAGAAATGTAATGTTGTCTGTACCTATTCTTACACTATTTTTAACATTTCAGTGTTTTGGAAGTCAGTTTTTATTTTTTGTAAAATATTTTTTTTGTTTAACTTTTTAGTGAAGGAAACCCTAATTAAATTAATTAATAATCCCTGGATTTTCATAGGATCCCATCATCAGAACCTGACTTTGGTGACCTAGGGACCACCCTAGGAGTATACTCTACCGAATACAAAAATAATTTTGAAAATCGGTCCACAATTTGCGGAGTAATCGCGTAACATACACATAAAACGGTTGACACGGTTAGCGCAGAGGTCGAGCGATCGCCTACTGCGCAACAGGTCGCGGGTTCGATTCCCGCACGGGACAGATGTTTTGTATGGCCTACAGAAATTTGTTCCGGTCTGGGCGTATGTGCTTGTGATATTCTATGTTTATAACTGCACCCACGACACAGGAGAAAATCCTAGTGTGGGGCGACGTTTTTATTTAAAAAAAACACGTTAGACGCACCAAAAATGTAAGGATTTCCCTCCATTTTTATGGGATACCATCATCAGATGCTAACTTTGGTAACCGTGGGACCACCATTGGAGTATAATCTTGAGAATACAAAAAAGAATTTTGAAAATCGGTCTGCAATTGGCGGCGTAATCGCGTAACATACACAAAAAAAACATACGCATCGAATTGAGAAACTCTTTTTTTGAAGTCGATTAAAAAATACCTATTAGTATATGTAATCAGCTGCTTTAAATTTTATAGTTAAAATGAAAAAAAAACTTCAAAACCGTACGAAGGGTGCCTTTTTCCCATATATGCCTACCCTGCCTACCCTACATACTCGTATATTATTTAGGTACTTTGTCTTTTGTATTTTTTATACAATCGTAGATTCCATAACGCGAGTAAAACCTTAGAGCCCAGCTTTAGAGGAATAAAATTCAAATAAAATAATATTAAAAATAACGCTACTTGCATAGTCTATTACACGTTTTTGGCTGCTCCAACTTCATACATTGCATAAACAATACCTATCACAAGAAACAAAATACGAATAATATTTTGAGTTGGTTTCTTTATGGCAGATATTTATTATAACAAACAACTACTTACATACTTACATTTTTTTCCTTTTTTGGTTTTGGGAATTTACAGTAAAGTTTACAGGCTACAGGCTGCTAACCCTTAAATAAGGAAATTAGTATTGAAATAAAATCTTTAAAATAAAACACTAAAATCAATAAACGTTTTCAAAAAGATATTAACTTTTTCATGTATAAGGTATTTGTGAAGATTAATAGTTCCGACTTGAGTAATAACTTTCACTATTGATCGATATATCGATATTACTTTCTCCTCCCTAGGTGACAATAACTACGATAACATTATGTCACATCACTATCACTACATTGTACCCCTGCCCCGACCCGTAACGTGCGATAGAGAGAGTTGCAAGAAATGGTCGAAATTGCCTACAATTCCTGTTTGAAATATTGTTTCGGGCGATAACTGTTTTACCCCCCTAAACCTTGATGAAATTAGACGCTTTTGGTCTCATTAGATTCAGTATACCTTAATCTATGTTTGTACGTTTTGTTTTTTTTTGTAATTCAGTATAATTTAGACAAAAAAAGACAAAAATGCTCAAGGTAGTTTTTAAGACGAAAATATTGATATTTAGATGCTAATAACTTATATTCTGAGCAATATTTCTTCAAAATCAAAACGTACAAACCTAGTTTTTCATTATATCTAAAAGATTTCCAATAATTATGAAAATTGGACTATGTTTAGAGGGAGAAAAGCGTTATCGCTTTTTGTATGAAAATTTACAGCTTCACAATCCTCTTAATCAAAAATCTCTCAAATAATAACCCACGACCTAACTTAAATTCCAACTCATGCTCACCGAAAAAGGTTACAACCTCCTCTTTGAATTTGCTTCTTGCCTGCTGGTAAGTGATGATAAGGCTGAAAGTGGAAGCGAGCTTCACCTGGACTCCTCAATAACTGAGGGACTGGCTATCTTACCTCAATTATCGGAACACAACAATGCTATTAACATTTTATTATGGCGACAAACTAACGTTGGACGGTGGTAGCTAGCCAGGCGGGCTCAGAAGCCCTACCATAAACCAAACCAAGCAGAAAAATTTCTGCCTTCATATTGAATCGAACCCCGGACCACCCAATCCACACTCCCTTCAGGTTCAAATCGACTTTTTCTGTGTCAAAACGTCATTTTCCCAAATGGCCAACTTTTGAAATCAAGTTCCCAAAACGACAACTTCCCAAAACGATAACTTTATTATATGTACAGTGTTTCCGGGGACTTAGTAGGTACTTTTTATTAGATGTCTTTTTTTTTCATATTTTTGTATGGGGATGGGGACAGATAACGCGTTAAGAGCGTGGTCTATGGACGATAAAATTTCTGGAACTACCTTAAATACTCCAAATCCTTCGGCAATTTCACAAACATATCCAACTACCCAATAAGCGAGCTCGCCGCGAAGGAGTCCTTTTGTTCAACAATAACATCGAAACTAATAGACGTAGAGAAATAATTTAGACATCGTTTTGTAGAAGAGCTCTAATATTGGTTATAAATGCAAACACAACCTTGCAATCTTAACCACCTTAATTTTATAATATCCTAAAAAGAATCTGCCGTATCAAGAATCTCTGAAAAAATGTCATGTTTTCTTTAATTTAATCCTGTGTCAAAATGTATGGGGCATGTGTCTGTTTGCTACCTCTACTAATAGTTAATATTTTTAGCTTTGGAAAGATACCAAATTGTTTCTTATCCGTATCAAGGTGCACACTCAATTGCTTGTTTTTGAAAGAAAAAAAGGTTAAACAAAGAAAAATTCTTGTATTTCGGCAAGGGGGAAGCCAGGCCCTTGATAAGAGGTATATCCATCGATTAAATAGTCCATAGATCTCATTCTTAAAGTATCATTAAACATCCTCGGACATACTGTATTATAGTTGTCGTTATGGGAAATATACCTTTACGTTTTAGGAAGTCGACTTTATGGGAAGTTGCTGTTATGGGAAATAGACGTTTTGGAACAGTTATCCTTTTGACACTGTTGACGTTTTGACACAGTTGTCTTTTTAACACTGTTGACGTTTTGACACATTTGTTTATATAAACCTCCTATAAACCTAAACTGTTAACACTCGGTAGTGTTAACAGTTTGTGGTGTTAACCACCAGACCACGGAGGCGGTTAAAATAAATAGATCTACGATTTCTGATGTAAGTCTGCAGTAGTCACATATTTTGATGATCAGTATCATTTCATGAGTTAATGATTACATCCTAATAATAGAAACTCCATCATCAAACGTACTTTTGGCTGCCTAACTGCCATGAGGAGTAAAATTAGCCAAACGTCAACTATTATCTCATGCCCTAACTATTATCTCAATGGTACCGTACTCGCCGTTGGCTAGACGACGAGCGTGTGGGCTCTCTCGGCAGAGAGCCGGGCCTACCCACTAAACCCCCCGGTGTTCTTCCTGCCCTTATGGACGCGCGTGGTAGGGTCCACACTGCGACTACCACTACCAACGTGCCCGGGCTTGCCCGAGAACACCAGGGCAATCCCCAGACGGAGGGTCTTACGGCGGCGTGCACGGGGCCAACCGTGCAAGCAGGCCTCCACGGCAGGGTCACTAGACGGGCATCGCTTGTGCGAATGCCCGCCTTCGCCTGCCTGTCCGTCTGCGGCGGATAGGAGCGGCTTGAGGATCATTCTCCCGATCCCTCTCCGCGGCCTCCTTCTGCGAGACAGAAGGAGGCGACAGCCCTCCATTCTGCCTCGCCGCGGAGCATGGCCACGACCATGCTCGGCAGGGAGAGGTCTCCGCCTCCCAGCGCAACGTTAAGTTCGCTGCGCAGGCGTCGCCAGGCCGGGCACACCAACAGGGTGTGCTCGGCAATGTCGTCGGGAGCGTCGCAGTGATGACACTGCGGCGTTTCCTCCCGACGATGCGCAACTCACCCTAGATAAAAGTGTAGAGTACCTCGAATATGATAAAACAAGACTAACAGTGACACAGACCGCGAGTCTGTGGAGTAGTAATATGATAATAAAAATAAATGGTTACGCCCCAAAAATACAAACTCTATCTTCAAAACGAGCGTATGACTGCCTAACTGCCGTGGGTAGTAAAATTGGACAACGTCGACTGTTATCTAAATTGATAGTGAATTTGTCTTGTGACCAAAGCCTCTGTGCATATTATAATGGTTCCGTGTGTCGTTCAGTCGAAACAGTCGACGGTGACGCTTCTCCACTTCATCGTCCGCACATACATGCGCGGTGCGTGGGCAGCCGCTGGATCTGGGGCTGGTGCGTTCGGTTCGCTGCCCGTTCCGGAACCCGGGGACGTAGCGCGCGCCGCCGCACTCGATTTCGCCGATGCTGCAGTCGGACTCGCAGCGCTACAGCGGCACCTCGATGGTGAGTGTACGTTGCCTTTAAGGAGCTTGCAGACTCTATCGGTCGACACTCTGGCACGGAAATGCGTGTACCTCCTAGTTCCGAATCATGATCAGACTGCATACATGCTCACCTATTCGATAAACATAATCATGACACTAAGGGCCCTTTTACATTGCGACTTTTTGCAGAGATACAAACGCGTGTTTGACAGTCGCGCGATACCCGCGAGCAACAAGTATTTGTATCGATTCATACGCGCGTTTGTATCGACAAACTTTACGTAAGTAAGGTGAAGGTAAGTTCCATATCTCACGCTTACTTCCTTTCCAGCGTGCAAAGAGAAAACACAAATGGTAATAGAAACTGACGCCCGAACCCGTAACCAGCCCGATGACTCGGCGCCATGCGATGGCAGAAGGCGAGTGGAGGTGTTCAGAGACAAGATGACCACATTCCTCAACGCAGCCGAGGAGAAACTCAAGACTGAACACGAGAACTTAGAAGACTGTCGCAACAAGTTCATCGCAACCATAAAATTTTACCAGTACACGCCCAAGTGCGGCAAAGTCGAGGACTGCGAGCCTAAAGAATTCTTCAGCCTGTGGACGTCTTTTTGCAGCGATTTTAAGGATATATACAAGAAGGAGGAACAGATAGCGATAAAAGAAAAGTGAGTTGCGTAATGGTATCTACGCGTTTGGTGATGGGTATTTTATTTTAATGCACACTCTGTTTTTGTCTATGGCTATCCTTAGAGCCTTACCACAAAACCAATAAAAAAACAGTCATCAACCCTATTACGTCCATTGCTGGGCTTATTCGGGCCATCTGCCATCATCCTCGTCCGTTGATCAGCAGGCTACAGCACGTGCTGGTTATAAGAGTTCGTTAAGGTGTTACTTGGAACCCCTAACACCCCATTGATATAGGTGTCAAGCCACAATTATTGTACGGTGTGTCCCGGCGAGCCTGCTGCGCCATCATCTCGCTGTAGACTCGCTTGACAGTCGCTATTATAATAGAACCTCACATTTAGTAATTAGCTTTTTGTACTGAGAAGCCGGTAATTGAATACTGTTAAATCTGATGGTAGTGAAGTAGCGTGTGCGGTCAGTTACGCTTGCTAAGTCAAACAATTTTCGCCCTGGTAAGGAGCATGATATAAGTGACCAATGTCTCGTTCTTTTTACAGGTTAAAAGAAGCAAAGAAATTGCAAGAAGAACGGAAATCCCTAACGCAACCTAAGAAAGAGGGCGGTTTGAAAGCACGCCTTCAGAAGCTGTCTAATGCTAAGAAATGAGAGTAGTAAACATTCCTAAAATGTGGTATTTTTAAAAGTAATGCGGTGACAGTTCAGTGCTCAGAGTCAGTGCTTCAGAGTCAGTGCACCCGAATGGGATTATATAGGAATTGAAATAAAAAACTTTTTTTGATTCCCCAAAATGACATGTTGATTTGAGTCACCTAAATATTCTCCTATGGACGAAAAAAGTTTTTAGTAAACGCAGCATCTTTTTCAAATAAAGGCCTTGGTAAAAAGGTCTTGCAAATGTAACCACAGTCGTCGTTTTTCATATTGCATCTTTCGATGAAAGTCGGTATGTGTGAGGCGACATCTTATAGAATTATCAAAGTCAGAGCAAGAAAGGAGCTCATCCGGCCGCAATATCATACAGTACAGTCAGCATCTTAATAGCAAGTATCTGTGCTACACATTCATTACGATCATAATAATCTCTTTAAAAAGTAAAACTATACCTGTTCATTTGCGTGCACATAATTGCACATAATAACAGCAACGCTAGATTTAATTGTACTGCGTATTATTTTAACCATATTCCGTAGTTTTTATGGAGGCTTTTTCTTTACGACCGCCGTTTTTACTAGAATGTTATGTAGGTAGTAAAAAATATATAGAATAAGGCTAGTTATCAGAAAAAAATCGGTTTCGCTTATTAATCGACTTATTATGATTATTAACCTAGTACAAAATATCGCTGAAGGCCGACTTTACAAACTCGTTCGTTGCGTTAAAATGCAAGAACGGCAATTTGATATTACAAAACTACGTGACATACATATACCACAATATAGAGAACGATACAGTAGCCCGACTCAGGCGTGTCTTTGAAATTTATACCTAAAGCTGATATGGGCGCTAGGGTTGGTATCTACAAAAAAAATCGGTGAACGTATACGTACACGCCGCGCGTGAGCGGCGCGGAGTGTACGTGGCGCACTACAATCACGGCCTGCGCGCGGCGTGCGTGACACTGCGTTGCTATTAGACTTGAAGCATAAATATGTGATTAGGTACGTGGATTAGGTATTTTTCGTTACCAGTACGTACCTAATCCATGCCACCTAGGATTAGGTATTCGTATACCATGTTTGTTAATCGTGAAGTATCAATCTGTCAAACTATAGGTCATGTAAACAAAACTACACTTTACGTCTAATTATTAAATTTCAAACGTCATCTAGGATAAAATACCATAACTATTTTTTGCTTAGAAAATACAGCGAATTTCTTGCCGAACTAACCATGTGTTTGCACTGACGAAACATCTACAAAAAAACATGTTTTGTAAACATGTTTCTGTCAATGTTTATGAACGCGTTTCCATTGTCAACACCCCAACAAGTTGCAAAACATGTTTTATGACTTTGACAGCCGAAATTGCGTACACAATCGTGGACAAATCCATAAAAAACGTTGACAGACAACAAGTTATGAGGCGATCCTAACGCAATCTGCAACAAATCTTTGGATTTGTTCCGAATCCACACGATTTTCGGCAGTGCGAACGCAAAAGCATCCACAACAAGTTTTGAGATTTGTATCATACAACAAGTTGTAAAACATTACATGTTTTATGATTCTCAGTGCAAACGCACGGTTAATTTAACAAAATCATAAAATCTTTTTACAAAATACAAAAAAATAAAATCCGACTTCAAAAACACTTAAAAATTATATAAGAATGCACACCATCACCTTTTTATTATGAAGTCGTTGCCAAATTGAAGTCTTTTTGAGGTCGGTTTTATTTTTTTGTAACAAATATTTTTTTGTTTTTTGTAAATTTAATACCAGCTCACCGAAGTAACTTGAAAGAATGCAATTTAGCATCAAAACGTGCCTATTGTATTTAAAAAACTAACCTCTAACTCCTTAAAGTCAAGGATTCCATCATCAGCTTATTTCATGACTACCAGACGCAAATACCTGAATAGCTTCGAAAAAAACATGAAACACGTTGGACGTACCTATGAAATTTAAGGGTTTCCCTCGATTTTCCTGGGATCCCATCATCAGATCCTGACTTTGGTGACAATGGAACCACCCCAGGACTATACTCTATCGAACACAAAAAGAATTTTGAAAATCGGTCCACAATGGACGGAGTAATCACGTAATATACTCACAAAAAAAAAACAAAATATTAAACTTGAATCAAGAATGAAATTAAATATTAGGACCTATTACAATTCCAATACATTCCCTAATCCGAATATTTATGCCAATACTGAATAAATATTAAGACCTATTACGATACTAATACATTCCCTATTCCGAATATTTATGCCGGTACCTAATAAATATTAGGACCTATTACGAGTACTATACTAATACATTCCTTAATCCGAATATGTTTGGTGGAACTGAATAAATATTAGGAACAGGTATTTGGATTAGGTGTTTGAAAATATTAGGAACAGGTGTATTAGTTACGGAAATTAGCTAATCCAGCCCATGTCTAGTTGCTATGCCGTTCAGAGCATGCTTGGCGGCCGTGTAAACGACGTCTGTATGTGTGCGTGCGCCGATTCGACCCTTAAATGGAGTCGGGCTACTGTATCGTTCTCTATATTGTGCATATACCTATACTGAGGCGCGTTCAGAGCCTTCGAACGAAGTACAACTTTGCGCTCTAACCCCGTTCAATACCTTAGAGCAGTGGTTCTTAACCGGTGCTCCGCGGATCACTGGTGGATCACCTGGAAGCAGCTGAAGTGGCCCGCGAAGCCACTCAAAAAATAATATTATAGATATATAAAAAACATATACCTTTTTTCATGTACTCTATGTTGGTGATCTATGACTAGACAGATATTTGTAAAATGGTTCTTCGTCACTAAAAGGTTAAGAACCACTGCCTACCAAGAGTGTCAAGGCCCTGTCCTAATTGGCCATCGCTCGTGCGATGATGCGTTGCGATTTCATCGTGCGATGAAACTGCTCGCGCGATAAGAAAACGTATGTCCTAATTGGCCATCGCTCGTACGATGATGCGTTGCGATTTCATCGTGCGATGAAACTGTCGCGATGCGATCACTCTCGAAATGGCTCTTGACAGAGATGCACAGTTTTTGCTTTCGAGTAATATTCCTCTAATTATAAATAGTATTAAAAAAAGAAAACGTAGACCACATAATATACTCTATAAATACAGAAATAAGCGCGGTGAATTTCGCAATCAGTACTTCGACGTACGAAATAACGAAGAAGATTTTTACGAATATTTGTCAATGACAACAGAAACCTTTGATTACATCTGTAATGGAATACGCAGCTATTGTAATCGTAAGGTTACAAACTTTAAAAGACCCATAAGTGTGGAAGAAAGATTGGTGTTAACATTGAGGTAAGTTTCTTTTATGTATTTATTTTTATTATTTGCATTTACAACGCTATATGTATTTAAAATAAATGTTTAAACTAGAAAAAGGTATTTTTTTTTCTCGGCTCTTTCCCGGACTGGATTCGAATCTGCATCCTCGAGTAACCGGCTCGATGCTCTTAGACAATATTACAATAAATTTTATTAATTGGTTGGTAATACAATTTATTGGTTTTAGACTCAGAGTTAGACGAAAATTGACTTTTATCTAGTTTAAACATTAATTAGAAGTTTTTTTTATACTTACCTATAGTTTAATAAATGTTTTGTATAGATCAGTGAGTACCTATTATAATATACATATCAAGTCTTGTGTTTGTGCCTAGGTTACCTAGAGAATTAATGTACCATCTTGTTATATTAAAATAATATTTTTATTATACACGGTTATTTTTTTATCACCCTGGAAAATTTAAGGGACGCTTCACGACATGGTATTATAATGATTTAAATATAAATAAAAAAAATAACTCACTTACTTAATTTTTTTTATACATTCAGGTACTTCTGAATGTCTGTATCTGAAACTGTGCATATGCTCAACCACTTCAAAAGAGAATTTGAAATCTGGGAAATGAAATAAATCGTTTGCGATAAAAGGGCAAATTATTTAAAGACCTAAGACCATTAAAGGCTAATGCAGAGAAAATTTCGAAAAATGTTGCATTTCAACAAAGTCAAGTATATGACCACACCAGCTCAACTGTTCATGCATATGCAACATGCAACAATAAGCAAGTAAGAAACTGAAAGGAAGACATTTCACTATTGAAGAGAAAATATGCTATCCAGTTGTTACGTAAATATTTTTCACTTCCTTCAAATAAATCAATAAACGATCGAAGATCCTTCAAAACATTTGTGTAGCCTTATATTCAATGAGATGTCAATCACACCACAAATTTCTTCGGAAACATTAGGAGTTATGGTGCTAGGAATATTGCAGCTAACACAATGTTTATAAGAATTTTGCCAGAATACCTCTCGCGCCTACTTCTACCGCATATAAGTGAACATAACCGTTTTTTGTGAGATAGTAAGATCGTAGTATCTATTCAATTTAAATGTGTGGTATTAAGAATGTTATTTTCCCACGGCACGGTGAGTT
The DNA here is from genome assembly GCA_963935595.1 of Schoenobius gigantellus. Lineage (NCBI taxonomy): Eukaryota > Metazoa > Arthropoda > Insecta > Lepidoptera > Crambidae > Schoenobius > Schoenobius gigantellus. Next base: position 36,107,726 of record OZ012541.1, on the reverse strand, counting down.
CGATGAGTAGTAAGCGCTTTATTACCGAGAGTAAAGTAAAATGTCTGACCTGGATGCAGTAATCGCTACGTCAGACGGAAACTTGTATTGTTTATCATACGTATCCATCACAAGGGTTCAATCCGGTGCCGAGCCTATGATCAAATAGGTTTTATTTATTTGTTTTGTTTTAGAGACCTCTTTGGTGAATTTGATGAGGCTTGTGGTTGTTGTCATCCCTTTCTGGGCTCTTGCGACCGCTTCACTGACAGCTTCCCGTATGATTCCCAAAACCTTATCATGACGTCGCGAGTAATTACCCTTTTCTAAAAGAACTCTGCATCCCACCAGTATGTGCCTAGCTGTTCCAGGTGCTTCGCCACACGTATAGCATGTTTTTTCTGTTGCTATTCCCCAATGTTGTTAGATTACATTGTTCTGGGAAAGTCATCTGGAAGGCGTTAAGATAGAATTTCAGACTTGCAGGCGATCAATCATAAAGTAGAGTTTTCCACTTCAGAGCTGGCGGAATGCAGAATTCACCGATAGTTATCCAGTCATTTCCATCTCCAGTTCATTGCAAATAAAGGCTCCTAGTGATTCCGAAGAAATGGATATTCATTTTAATAACCGAATTTGCTTTGACCAGCCCCATCAAAATGATGCTGGTCAATGTAATAATGTTTACGGTTGTGTTATATAATGATGTGTAAAAGAAATTGTAAAAGGGTGTAAAGACTATAAAAAAATTTACTAGACATAATAACAATGATTTTAAATGCGCAAAAGATGTAAAAATAAAAAGTGGTTGTGTGTGCGGATAGAAATATTTTTCAAAGATATGCAAAATATGACTATTACTTTCCTTAAGAATGACGTGCCAAAGAAATTAAACAAACTATCATATCATTCGCAGAGACATTAATTGACATAATGACCCATTTGAATGTTGCATTCATAAAATAAAATTAAACAATGTTTTTGCCAACACAATGTTTAATGTTCTAATTTATTTGGTGTGTAGTTGGCGTCGATAGATTAATCGGATTTTATTGGGAAAACTTACATACAATGGAGATGATGTAACTAAAATAGCAGCACAAAATTATTAAACATAAAAATTGAAAATAAAAGGCAAGTATTTGATTTGTTTTATTTCAAACATATTACATATTTTGTGTTTATTATCTAAAGATTTTTTCTTATCTGGAACTAGTTTACTAAAAAGAAATTGAAAAAAGCATTACAAACAAGTTGAAATTAGATAACTCTATAAAACAGTCTTTTCGAGGTGCAAAACCTCAAAAAACCCCTGCCTTTATATTAACGGTTTTAAAAATGCGGTCTTATTACAAAACTTGGCCTAAATTTAGTCTTGGTTTAAACTAGATGCTCTTTCACTTGTTTTAAAGTAGATAAAGACAGCATCAGGTTTAAACCAAGTCTAAACTTAGGTCATGTTTTGTAATAAGGCGGCAATTTAAGCCACCATATTTTAACTATTTACGTAGGTATGTATATGTACGAAGTACCAGTTAAGAAATGCAGATGGCGCTAGTTGACGTATCAAATGTAGCATGCATAAAAATGCCACGAGAGGGCTCTATTCCCGTAGTATTACTATTCTCTTTGAGCTCAAGTATGTTCGCACGAAGTTCGCACGAACGTCCGATTTAACAATGCGTCGACGGTCGTGCGATGAAAACTAGACAATTTGGTCGTATCGCATGATCGCGCGACCACCAGTTAGGACATTCAGTAGAATCAGTATGTTTGATCGCACGATCGCGCGAGCAGTTTCATCGCACGATGAAATCGCAACGCATCATCGCACGAGCGATGGCCAATTAGGACAGGGCCTCAGAACGAGTTACAATTACAACCGAACAACTATCGGATTTGACCACAAAGTATCGATACTTTTGTCTTTTGTCGTGTCCCTACTTGTCGGATGAGCGATCGGGCCGTCGAGCATCCAACAAGCTAATAATACTTAATTATGTCGGGCCGACAGCCGTACACACGTTCCAATTTGGTTGGGGTCGGGCGGTTGGCTCCAACCAAATCGGATCGTCTGTTACGGCTGTGTCCGAACAAATGAACTGAACGCGATAGAGACAACTGCAGCTGGGATCGAAAATACCTATGAAAAGTACACAAAATATACATTTCGTAGTCCCCTGTTTTCTCCGCGAAAAATTGACCGATTTACTTACTTTTTGCGTTGAAAATTAAAACAAGGTTTTTTCTGTGTTTCTATGTTTTGCTTTTTTCATATAATCTTCTTCAATTTATTTGCTGGCCGTTTGAATACAGCAGAAAATTAGGTCGTTTTTTAGGTTTTTGAAGGTTTAAAATTGTGGTTTAAAATCTCTTTTAATAAGTAACTAAATAAGAAAAGAAAAACATAGGAACATGCTTATTTGGCATTGATTTTATTGGAAAAAATAGAGTGATTAGTGCCATTATCCAGGAAGGAAACAGGGGACTACGTTTGTATGGAAAAACGGACTGTATGATTTCCTCTTAAGCTGAAATTTTGCAAAGTATATCGCATGATAATGCAATATTATGATGACATAGAGCTGATCTGACGCTGGAGCTAGAAGGTGGCCATAGGAACTCCGCAATACGGCGACACAACCCCATCGAGTTTGGGCTTGTTTGATTCGTATTGACGAGTACTTTAAGGCGCATAGTAACGTTAATCATAAAAAATCACTGCAGAAAAAACCGTTTCTTTTCATAAATATTGAATAAAAAAATCTTTAAAAAATATATGTTATTATTCAACGCATTCTTTAGAGGATGGTCTTTTTAATTTTTTGATAAATTAATTAAAACTTTGTTAAAATGTGACCCAAACATGCCTCGATTTTAAAACTATAAACCTAATCGCTTCGTAAATATTAGGTTAAATCACATACTTTCGGTTTCAATAAATAAAGTGAACAATATTCTAGGGGATGGTCTTTTTAGATTTTTCTTTATTCGCCTTTATTAATTTTTTATTGAAATAATTCATCTTACGCGTAAAGGTTTGCTTGAATATTCCCCTCACTCTCACTCACTCACTCCTATGTAATCAGTGCACGACGATCGACGCAAGGTCATTGGGAGCACTATGCGCCTTAATCCTATATGGTAACCAGGGTCTGATGTTGGTTGGTGCTGTAAGGTTGGTCATAGGAACTCCGCAATAAAACGGCAGAACCCCATCGAGTTTGAGCTCGTTTGATTCGTATTGACGAGTACTTTAATCCTGTATGGTAACCAGGGTCTGATGCTGGAGCTGGAAAATGTCCATAGGAACTCCGCAATAAAACGGCACAACCCCATCGAGTATGGGCTTGTTTGATTCGTTTTGATGAGTAGGTTCTTTGGTCTTAGATAATTTCCGTAATATAAAATAGTAAAAAAATATTTTCAAATACTTCAAGCTTTTATTTTAATGCCCCAAAAATAGGAAAATAAACTTTAATTTATTACGTGATACCTAAATTTTTTAATGAAAATTTCAAAGCTTGTTGCAAGATTTACCTATTTTATAAAAACAAATATTTTTTCTTAGAAATACTTATCAAGATCAAGTTGAACAGGTATTGTATTATTGTTTATCTACATTCTCGCGACAAGATTTTATATTTTAAATACAATTAACTCGGGTCCATTTCGCGGTAAACAATAACTATATTGACTTACTGTTTCCCGACATTTCGGCCGAATTACGTCAGGCTAAATTTGCCAATAAAACAGGGTTCCATAGGTAGTTGATAGACGGTATCACAGTTTAACAATCATATAAACTGTGACGGTATCTATCTTCGCGGTTGAAGTTTTTATGGCTTTTAATTTCAACCGCTTCTCGTGCTATTCTGGAATAATAGTAACGATCGGTGGAAAGGACCGTTGTTTACCGCGAAATTAAATATATACGCCTATGATGGGAGATCTTATATTATAGCGCACAAGTGTCTGCGCAAGTAGTGCACTCTGTTCATTCGCAGAGTCCGATGAGATGGTTAGCCGACACGACCGGGACGAGATCAGGCGCAGGACCCACTGTTTAACATGCCTTCCGAAGCACGGAGCTTGAGATGTTTTGTATTTTGATCACCCATCATAGGACTGACCACAGTCAACGTTGCTTAACTTAAACGAACGTTTGCTGAGCGCACACGCAAATGCGCTACCATGCTCACCCAAATATAATAAACTTGTATTGTGACCCTTAGTTGTATGTATTTATTGAAGTTGCTTTGCCAAACTGACTTAAATTCATTAAAAAAACGAAATAAAAAAAATCTTTTAAATAGCAACTTTAAAATCACTTAAAGGTAAAAAATAATATGAATTTAGAATACACACAATATCACAAAAATAGACCACGCCCCTCATTGTTTATTTTCTAATTGAATATTTAAACAAATATGAATTTTATAAAAATCATAGTAGGTACTTACAGCAAATAAAACCGAAAATTTTGCGGGGGAGTGGCAAATATAAATATTTGTTACCTATCAATGGCAGTGGGTTTATTTTATACTATGTTACGCGCCACACCGCCTCAGCCAATCGCAAGCCAGCCGAAGCCAGCCAATCAGAGCCAAGCACGTGCAGCCATGTGCCAGCCATCCCAAGCCAGCCAATCAGAGCCAAGCACGTGCAGCCATGTGCCAGCCAGCCAATCAGAGCCAAGCCAAGCTAGCGCCTTACTACCGGAGAAACTATAAAATGCCGCGCTATCTCATATTTAGATCACTTCTCTGTTTTACTGTAACTAAGACGGAACTCTGCCCGATTGTAAATCGAAATTAAATCAGTGTGATTCTGCAACGTCTACTTTTTATTATATATTATCAGGACAAAGTCGCCATGTGTTTTCGGTGTAAGTTGTCAGACAGCGCAGTTGTCTCATGCATCATTCGCGGTCTACCACCACCAGCACAAGCGAATGCGAGAGCATATCATTGCGAGCGACCCGAAGAATTATACGATGGCTTCCTATGTGTGATGGATGACTACCAGCCACCGTCAATTTGGATTGGAACAAGCCCGTCAAGTAAAGATGTCGTCAGCCGACAAGGAAACAAAAAAATGTCTGCCTCGTTAGCAAGAAGCAGGGCGAAGTGCTGAGCCGAGCCACCAGCTGCACTACTACACCGCCTTCGGAGGTTCAGGTTAGCCCACATTATTTTATTGCACTACCTTTGTAGCCAAAATAATCTATTGCACACTAGCCAAGCCAATATTAGCACGATCGGGGCATCAAACATAAAGGAAATCAGTTCAGATCTATTGAATAAAAACCGATTATGATTATTTGATTGCTTTACTAATCAATTTCCCTGACTATTTTGCGAGTAAAACACAAGACTTAGGATGTACAGATTTATTAAACATAAAAATAAAGTTAAGAAGTGAACAGCCTATATACCGTCAACCTTACAGCTTGTCGCACAGTCAGTAGTTAGATCCAAAGTGTCTGAATTGCTAGACGCAGGTATAGTTCAAGAATCTGAATCATGTTTTGCTTCTCCCGTAATTCGTAAAAAAAAAGAACGGCGACTTTGTGTTGACCCTTGCCTAATATCGATGATTAGGTCTCCAAATTAGACGTTAAGAATTTCTTTACGGGTCTTAATTTGGCACAAAGTTACCATCAGGTCAAAATCGACCCTGCAGATAACCACAAAACAGCCTTTATAACGCCACATTGGTATTTGAATATACGCGTGTTCCGTTTGGCTTAGATAACGCACCGTCTGTTGTTATACGAATAATGAATAAGGTTGTAGATTCAATACGAAATTCGAATCACAAAAGGCGGTAGTTCAAAAACCCACAATGACTTTCCCGATAAATATGAAATTTTAGCATTCTTAAACAATTTGTTGCTACCCTCTTTTGATGTTCAGTCAGGTTTAGATATTGTACAAAAAGTTCTTCATAAATGAAGATCGGAAAATTTAAACTGAAATGTGAGTAAGTGTTCATTTTTATAAAACAAAATTACATATTAGGTTGGGGAAAAAGTCTTTTCGCATTATAGTATGTATAAACTTGTAATAAAATCTCTTTGGCTATACTATTTGTATCTGGCTGGTTTTGGTATCATTGAAAGTTTAAATTTTAAAGAACATAATTCCAAATTCAAATTAGGAAAATGTGTGATTTTCATTTGTTTTTCGTACCGCCAAGATGAGTGAATCTAATGAAGAAATTCGATACATTTTAAAATTTTACTACAAAAAAGGTAAAAATGCAACGCAAGCCGCGAAAAAAATTTGCGATGTTTATGGACCTAGTGCAGTGTCTGTGAGAGTAGCACAAATTTGGTTTAAGCGTTTTCAATCAGGAAATTTTGATGTCAAAGATGCACGTCGCTCTGGTCGCCCTATTACAGATAAAATGGATGCCATTTTTGAAAAAGTGGAGCAAGATCGGCATGTCAGTAGTTACGACGTAGCTGAAGAACTGGGAATTGACCACAAAACAGTTTTGGCGCATTTGAAAAAAACTGGGTACACAAAAAAGCTCGACATTTGGGTACCTCACGAGCTCACTGAAAGAAACCTAATGAACCGTGTACTCATTTGTGATTCTTTATTACGACGTAATGAAACCGAACCATTTTTGAAGAAGCTGATAACTGGTGATGAAAAGTGGATCACGTACGACAAGAACGTGCGAAAAAGGTCGTGGTCAAAGGCCGGTCAGGCTTCACAGACTGTGGCGAAACCCGGGTTAACTCGCAACAAGGTGATGCTGTGTGTGTGGTGGGATTGGAAGGGCATTATTCATTATGAGCTGTTACCACCAGGCAGGACCATCGATTCTGAACTCTACTGCGAACAACTGATGAGATTAAAGCAAGAAGTTGAGAGAAAGCGGCCGGAATTAATCAACAGAAGGGGTGTGGTTTTTCATCATGATAACGCTAGACCTCACACATCTTTAGCCACTCAGCAAAAATTAAGAGAGTTTGGCTGGGAGGTGTTAATGCATCCGCCGTATAGTCCTGACCTTGCACCTTCAGATTTCCACCTGTTTCGGTCTCTTCAGAATTCTTTAGGCAGTGTCAGGTTAACATCACGAGAGGACTGCCAAAACCACTTGTCGCGGTATTTTGACCAGAAGTCCCAAAATTTCTATAGCAATGGGATCATGTCCCTACCTACAAGATGGCAAAAAGTTATCGAACAAAATGGTACCTACATACTTTAGTTAAATGTAAATAAACTATATTAAAAAATGTTTTGAATTTTCTTAAAAAATGCGAAGAAACTTTTTCCCCAACCTATTACTTAGGACATGAGATATCTTCGAATGGCATTGTGAATCAAAATTGTTAGCAGTGTCACAGTTTCCTACCCCTAGTAGTGTTCATGAAATACGTCAATTTATAGGGCTATGTAGCTATTTCCGTAAATTTATTAAAAGTTTCGCAATTTAATTGCTCGCCCTTTAACAGATTTAACAAAGAAAAACGCAGTTATGGAAATGGGGTACTGAACAAGTCGATAGTTTTCAACAATTAAAACTGTGTTTCTGTACAAGGCCAATACTGGCTTTATATGACCCTGTATTACCAACTGAGATTCACACCGATGCATGCAAATCCGGTATCGCAGGTATTTTTTTTTACAAAAACAAACTGATAATTCCTTTAGGCCTGTCATGTATTTCAGTAGGGCAACGAGTAAAGAAGAAAGTATATACCACAGTTACGAGCTTGAAACGCTTGCCGTAGTAGAATCTATGTGTAGGTTTAGAGTGTGACTGTACTGCCGTTCGCGCCACCCTTACTAAACGTGACATTATCCCACGTATTGCTAGGTGCTGGCTGTCAATACAAGATTTTGACATGAGTGTACAATATGGCCTGGGGAAAAAATTTAACACGTAGACGCGTTGAGTAGAAATCCCGTCGATGCTATTAAGGCGCATGGTAACGTCAATCATAAAAAATCACTGCAGAGATTCTCTTCATAAATATTGAATAAAAAAATCTTTAAAAAAGATATGTTATTATTCAACGCATTCTTTAGAGGATGGTCTTCTTAATTTTTTGATAAATTAATTAAAACTTGGTTAAAATGTGACCCAAACATGCCTCGATTTTAAAACTGTAAACCTAATCGCTTCGTAAATATTAGGTTAAATCATATACTTTCGATTTCAATAAATAAAGTGAACAATATTCTAGGGGATGGTCTTTTTACATTTTTCATATTCGCCTTTATTAATTTTTTATTGAAATAATTCATCTTACGCGTAAAGGTTTGCTTAAATATTCCCCTCGCTCTCACTCACTCACTCCTATGTAATTAGTGCGGGACGATCGACGCAAGGCTTAGATCATTTAACCTATGGATGCGGTACGCAACAAATCGCAGTGTAAATTCTTCTGCCACTTTTCGCGGAAGGCGAGGTAAACACGCACGCACACTACGAAAATGTAGAATACACTTACAGAGACGTTGTTCTTATGTTTACGAACACACCTATGAAAATATTACCCTACAATGAAGAAACACACACACATCGACAAATTAGCGTGTATCTACGCAATCGCCCCACCACAAAGAATGAATGTTCCTAGTGATGTGACACAAAGAATGAGTAACTATTTAGGTCGTTGTGAGTGAATGATTGAAATGTTACAATAAATTGTATTTTTATTACTATACCCTGTTCGGCTAGAGTTAATAAAAATACAATGAAGGCAGGGTTTTTTAAATTAGTACAAAGCGAGGCCCGCTAATTATTATTAAAATGCTTTAATTAGTATATGAGTCAAATACAGCAATTTCACTTGCTGTTTAGCTGATCGACTGAAATAAATATATATTTTCAGTCATAGGCGTAGTTATAATGTTTTGATGAGGAGGGGGGGGGGACGAATTTATATTTTCAGTTAAAGAAACACAGTAAGCGCTCCGATGCGTAATCATAATTTTTATCAGCTCGGGGAACACACTTTAGCTCTCTACTCAAACTAGCTCTCTGCTCACGACTTTGTCCGCGTTTCTGTTTAAGTTTGACGTGTCTCTCTGTGTGTGTGTGTGTGGTGTCGTAGCTCCCGAGCGGATGAACGGATTTTGATTTTCTTTTTTTTTGTTTGAAAGGTGAATTAGTCGGGAGTGTTCTTAGCTATGTTTGCTGACTATCGATCCAAGATGGCCGCCGCCACAAAATGGTGGATTACGTATTTTTTCATAACTCTCTTAATATGGGTATCAAATGAAAGGGCTTGACTGGTAGAATACTGCACACTATGATAAATGTAACTGGTTTATTTACATTAAAATACGTCAAGTAATTAGTCATGGTCAAAGTAAAATAAAGGTACCATGAAAAGTCAGTAAACAAATAACAGAACGACACTCCGGAGTGCAATCAAAACAATGACTAGTGTGACTTGACTTGCGCCACGCATCTATCTGAACACGTCGAAACAAGTTAGCGCGGGGTGCAGTTATACCGGGAATGTCTTAGATGTTTTACGTGAGAATTGTTAATATACCAAGAACTAATTTCTGATTTTATTATATATCTGCATAGTTATAAGCATGTTTAATAGGTAGGTACTTTTTCATTTAGCTTTGCTCGTATGGTAGTAATTTGCTATCTCGTGCAAGTAAAAAGCACGAGATAGCAACTTACTGCCATACAAACAAAATTAGTATTTTAGAAAACCTTTCATTTGCGATAGGGCCCAACGTGTTATAACGCTTGGGACGATATCGGGCATTTTCTTTAAGTTGCACCAAAAAATGTAAACAAAATTCCTTGCTACACGTATGTGGAGTTAGTTCTACCATTTTAGCTTAGTAGATGTTTACTACTATGAAAGTTTTTATTTAGATATAGTAAGACATGTTAGTCATTTGTCATAATGTGACGTTGAAAGTTTTTTTTTTACATTGGCCGTACAAACTTCAAAGCTACTAAAATAAGTAGAAAAAGCTTTATTGTGTGATTTTAATAATTATGTTGCATTATTAAAATTTTCTCTGATGACGACGATGACGACAATCACTTGCTTTGTGCTCTTTACTGATGTCCCCGACAACTTTCTGCATAGAGCAGGTGGAATGAAACCGCAATGCAACGCGGAAACGAAACGAAAACACGGTTAACTGTGACCGCAAACAATAGTAGTAAAATATATACGGCCTTATCATTCATCGTAGTTTCACTGCTTAGTCGCTCGGGGGCTTTCCTCCACAGCTGTTTCACATCCTTACATTATAGCTTAGGAAAATCACTAATATATCCAACAATGAACCAGGACGATATCATTGGTGTAAATTATGATTCGGAAAATGTAACCATCCGCCGACGACATAGACCAAGGTCTTCTTCACTTACAAATATTTCCAAAGAAAGTTTGTTTGATACGACAATGATGAGCTTACCGAACAGCTCATTGAATGAATCAATGAATGCTGCAGAGCTATATGAAAATATTAAAAATCTTACGGAAAAGCTTGAAAACTTAAACCAACAATTGAATAGCGCTCACCAAGAAATAGAAAATTTGCATAGCGAAAATTATCGACTGAAGACGGATTTAAATAAAAGTCTTATTATTATCGACAATTATAAAAAAGTTAGTATTGTGGATCAAATTACTGGCACACCGATGCTATCATCTAAAAAGAAGAAAGTAAAACGATATAACAACCAGACTGCAGTTAAATCTCTGAAAACCCAGGAATCTGAAAATAGGGTGACTAATTACGGACATAACATACCAAAAGATTCCAAAGAATGTTCGACAAGTTATCAAACTACCTCAAGTAGCATTGAAATCAAAGCTGACGAAATCAAAAGAAAACTGTATATTTTAAGTAACAGACATTATACGGGTACTTTACACTCTGTTGAAAATATATTCTCTGCAAATTTTAATATTTGCCGTTTCCTATCACCCAACTCGAGAATACAACATCTACTGGCTACTTTACGACATAAATTATTAGATTTTACTTTAGATGATTATTGTATAATTGTATTAGGTGATACCGACTTAAAATCAAACCATAGCCCTATTGAATTAATTAATATGATAAGGAATTCAGTTAAAGAAATAAATCATACAAATATTATAATATGTACACCAACTTATATACAAGGAGCGCCTATACACAATTACAAAGTCGAAATGTTTAATAATCTGTTATACTTGGAATTACAAAATCACGAATTTGTACATTTTTTTGATTCCAACACTTGTTTGACGAATGAAATGCTCTCTCACTTGACTGGTAGAATAAATAATTCGGGACTGATAAATATATTCCAAACAATAATGAAAAATATCAAAATTGACATTGAAATGTTTTCTTCTGATATTGACAGCAACGGGGCCATTGAGAGTAGGTCTGATATTGTATCTACGTCTACAACTAACAACATTTCTGGTAATCATTTATTTCGTTTATAATAATATATATGTTCTTCACCAAAATATTGACGGACTTATAAATAAATCGAATTCTCTTTTGGTTAGTCTCGAAACATTGAAGGACTCTGATAAAACTATCGATGTACTATGTATAACAGAACATAACATAATGGAAACCGACCTATGTCGCCTGAACTTAACAAACTACAAATTAGTGTCATATTTCTGTAGGCAGCAGCACAGAGGTGGCTCTTGCATTCTTATTAGGAACAGCCATGAATGTGAAAACGTACCGAATTTAGTCAAACAATCAATATGTGATATGATCGAATGTTCCGCAATAAAATTAACACAGCACAAGTTGTTCATTGTATGTATTTATCGACCACCCCGAACGAGATTAGAATCGTTAAATTTATTTCTACGTAAATTAGACGAAATATTGAATTTAATAACTCGTTCCAATACTGACTATAAAATAATTATTTGCGGAGACTTTAATATTGACATCTTAAAAAATAGTAAAATTACCAGACATTTTGACCAAATATTATCTTCATATGACTTAAAATTTCAATTTAAGGAGCCTACAAGACTAAGTAGTAAAACCTGTATAGATAATATAATGCATAACATACGTGGCACTAAAGGAGATATTATTGACTTAGCTCTCTCCGACCATACATCTCAAATAATTAAAGTGCCTGTCAGTAAAACATGCAGACTAAAATATTGGACTACTTGTCGTAGAGATTTCTCTCGCGATAACATGCGGAAGTTCACAAATTGCATTAAAAATCTTACTTTTAATGATGTCTATGAAACAGATGACCCAGATTCCGCCTTTGATATCTTTCATAATCACTTTATACTTTTTTACAATCTTTGTTTCCCTAACAGGAGAGTAAAAGTCGGATTTGAAAGAAAACCTAAATGGGTCTCAAAGGGTATCAAGACGTGTAGCAAAAAAAGACGTCACCTTTTGTGGAAATACCGTATATCTCCAACTTTAGATAATAAATCAGCCTTTCAAAGTTACACTAAGAGATATAAAAAAATTATCAAACTAACACAGAAGGTGCAAAACGAATATTATATTAGTAAATCCAATAATAAATCGCAAGCGACATGGAAAGTAATTAATAAGTACAATAAAAATACACCTAGAGAAAATATCTCTTGTATTTTAAACAATGACGTGGAAATAACCGAACCGACAAAAATAGCCGATGCGTTCAATAATTTTTTCGTTGACTCCGTAAATACTTCTAATAATATTGACCCAAAATTAAATAATATTCAATATAATCAATCCAAATCAATGTTTCTTTCACCAACTTCACCACATGACATTTTAAAAATTATTTACGCTTTAAAAAATACATACAGTGTAGGCTATGACGATGTATCAACTAAAGCTATTAAGCAAGTAGGACATATAATTGCACCAATCTTAAGCCATATAGTAAATTTATGTATGGAGAAAGGAATTTTTCCTGATAGATTGAAAATCACAATAACAATTCCAATATATAAAAAAGATAACAAGAAACTGTTAATAAATTATCGACCTATCGCTCTCTTGTCCATTTTTTCAAAGATCCTGGAAAAAGTTTTATACGACAAACTATACAATTTCTTTGAAATAAACAACATATTTACAAAGCACCAATATGGATTCCGAAAAAATAAGTCTATTAATATGGCAATATTCGAGTTTATAGAAAGAATCATTAGTTATGTACAAAAACGAAAACCGACATTCGCCATCTACATGGATATGACCAAAGCGTTTGATAATGTTGATCATAGAATACTGCTCAGCAAACTCCAAGCGTATGGTATAAGAGGAAACGTTAACAAACTAATTGGATCTTATTTAAATAATCGTAGACAAATAACACATATAAATAGAATCAATCCTGAGAGTGGTAACAACAATACTTATGAATCAAAAGAAAGGTCTGTTTCCTTTGGTGTTCCACAAGGCAGTGTTCTGGGTCCACTATTATTTAATATTTACATAAACGACCTTTCTAATGTAACTAAACATTTTATGACTATTTTTGCTGATGACAGTACTATATTATTTACATACGACAACATACATGATATAGAACATGACATTAATAATACTCTTTCATTAGTTATTAAGTGGTTGACATTAAATAATTTGAAGATAAACTTGACTAAAACATATTTAATGAATTTTAAACTACGGAATAATTTTCAATCAAAATTTGACATTAATCATTTAGGAATTCCAATAAAAGAAGTGGACATTACAAAATTTTTAGGATTAACAATAGATAGTAAATTGACTTGGAAACCTCACATTGACATTCTAGTTAAAAAATTATACCAATTTTCTTATGCGTTGTATAAATTAAGACAAGTTGCTACAATTAAAACACTTTTAACAGCATATTATGGATATATCGGATCTATTCTTAGATATGGTATAATGTTCTGGGGTAATAGCACTGACAAACAAAGTGTGTTCAAGGCTCAAAAGAGGTGCCTAAGATCAATGTTCGGCTTAAACCAAGAAGACTCATGTGAAAACTATTTTCGCAAACATAAAATTTTGACGGTTACATCTTTATATATTAGCGAGATTGCAAACTTTGCGAGAAACAATTTGCACTATTTTGAAGCATATCCCAGCGGAAGCCGTCTAGCGGGCAAACTGAAACAAGCTCATAGTTATAAGACTTCACTTCGAAAAATTAGTGTTAATTATATGGTACCTACAATATATAATAAAATCCCACTGTCTATAAGGTCAATAACTGATAATAAAAAATTTAAAACTGCCCTCAATGGTTTTCTTGCTGGCAAAGCATACTATAATCTTCAAAGTTTCTTAAATGATAAGACAGTTAAATAATGGTAATTGAAATAATGACAATATTTGTTGACATTTTTACATTTAACTTGGTATTATTTTGACATTGTTAATCTATTTTTTTTTTTTTTTTTTTGACATTTATTAATATAAATTTGACATTGTTAATCTGTAGGTAATTTTGATAGTGTTTAGCATATTAAGTACTATACTTCTGCATTTTGAATCAATTAATTTTTACTATTCCCCTCATTGACATTGTTAAATCTAATTTGTAATACATTTTTGACATTTATTATATTTAAGTACTGTTAGTCTCTTTTTAATTTTATTTTACATGACAGACATTGTAGTTGACATTGACATTGATATTAAATACTATGATTTTATTGACATTAATTATAAATAATTTAATAGGCTTTTATACCAATCGGATACGTCTTTGAATTTGTTTATATTTCTATGTCTGTATTTCTTTTTTGTAATTTTCATATGTCTACAAGGCGAATCATGGCTGTACACTACCCATTATTTAGAACACCAATGTATATACCCATGTATTATGAAATAAATGAATATGAATATGAATATGAATAGTTTTTCTATTTTGTCTGCTGTCTGGCAGTCAACGTATAAAATTAAATAGAATTATGACCTCAACTAGAACATAAAATTAAGAGGACATTATATGACATTTTTCTATCTGGAGTAAACACGAGTGATGATGCCATCTCTAGGGATTAATTTACATTGCATTTTGTAAAATACCAATAAAGATTATTTAATAGGCTTAAAATCAAGTGAGACGCAGTCGAAAAATTGTTTAGAGTAAGTATATTGTATAGAAAAAGTTTTTTTTAATCTACAAAGCAAAGTTGAAGCAAAATAATAAGTAATATTTTCTTGATATTTTTTTGTTCAATTAAATTCCACTTGAATTTCTTACTTCTGGTTGAACAATAAACAAACTCCGGAGTGAATGAATGATAAATAAAAATATGAATTAGCATCATTCACTCACGTTGTCCCAGCACTAAGCAAATGCCCGTGTCACAGATAATATAATGCCCGTGTATTGTGTTGAGCTACCATCGTACCATTGTATTTTTCTATCGTAACGGCATAAAAAATACTTCAAAATTGTAAACAAATGAAACACGGTAATGTATATTTTATACTTACATGTGATAGGAAACGCCATAATCTCGAAGATTTGATTAGCTGGATCGCCTTTTGCAAGAGGAAACTGCACAATTAACTATTTTTTGGAGCTCTTAGTGCGACACGAAAACGACACCAAATGGCAACGGCCCGGCCGCGCGTCAACTAGTTTTATGTAACGTGTATGGTCATATGGTCAGCGTAAATTGGCAGAGGGGTTCGCCTAGCCTTGCCGTCTCCCGTATGAATGCTCTAAGACGCAAGGTCATTGGGAGCACTATGCGCCTTAATGTCAACCGCCTTGCCTTGAAGTGTCAGACGGGTTCTATACATTCCAGTACCAGGATGACAAGTTAAGGCGTATCATTGTTCAGCTTAAAGATAGCTCACTCAGCTGCCCCTGATATAAACAACAACTATGTGCTCTCAGATGATAGACTCTATATAGGAAGACATTGTATGGTAATCGCCTCGTGGTGTCTGTATTGATCAGATAGACTAGTTCACATGCACCACAATGATATAAGTCATGTAGGCTTTCAAAAATATATAGATTTAATAGAGGGAGTAAATGGTACATTGTTCCCTATTCCGAAACCCACAGAACCCATGGTCATGGTTCATGTCGACCACATGCCCCTTTTGTAGAACAGCAAAAGGTTATCAATATATGTTGGTTATTACAGACTAGCTTCTGCCCGCGACTTCGTCTGCGTAGACTTCAATTTTGAACAATTTTTAATTTTCCCTCGGGAACTACTTAAGGAATCGGGATAAAAGGTAGCCTATGTCACGTTCTTTTCCATGTCAAAGGCTACATGCATGCCAAATTTCATCCAAATCCGTTCAGCCGTTTTTGAGTGATTGAGTAACAAACATCCAAATATCCAAACATCCACACTTTCACGTTTATAATATTAGTAGGAAGTAGGATAATTTCTCTAAATTTGTTATTGCTGAGCCCACCCACGGTCAATTCAGTAAAAAACAATAAGAACACTTTAAAAAATATTTAGTTTGTTTGGTTACCCTCATAAACTTGTCAGTGATGCAAATGCATGGCAAAAATGCATGGCAAAGCTTTTACCAGCAGATATTAAAAAAAAATCAACTGACAAGCAATTTAAGTACATTTTGACATCTGTTGCATGTCCACGAGCCAATGGTTAAGTGGAACCGGATCTTACTGAATGCGTTACGTGCGATTGATCCTAGCCAGACTTCTAATAATTGGGCCAATAGCTTACCTGACATTATTTGGGGTGTTAATAATACTGTAAATGAAAGTACAACATAGTCGTATAGCCCTATGATTTGATGTTATGAAAGTAATAATGAATCGGTAGAAATCAGGCGTAATAATAGATCTAGTGCACGATTAAAATTAGAAAGCCATAAGATGAAGCGTAACTTCGATAAAAAAAAGGAAAACTAGTCGAATTTACAGAAAGGGAGATTTAGTTCTTTGGCGGCAAGCACCCACAAGTAGTGTAACAAGAGTGAGCACTAAGCTTGATGATATTTACTCTGGTCCATATATCATTACTAAGGTGTGGGTAATGACATATACAGAATCCTCAGTATCAAGGGGTTCCGAGGCTACAAGGCCTTTACTAGCCTGGTTGCATCGGACTCTTGAGGCCCTATCACAGAATCACAGTACCCTATATCATACAGTGCCAGTAGCTCTGATGACCAGCTTGAAACCGAAGATCTCATTGACCTACTTGAAACTTAACCACGTGTTTTTCCATTGCGGGAGCAATGATTGTTTCAGGACGGCCGACTGTTACGCGCCACACCGCCTCAGCCAATCGCAAGCCAGCCGAAGCCAGCCAATCAGAGCCAAGCACGTGCAGCCATGTGCCAGCCAGCCCAAGCCAGCCAATCAGAGCCAAGCACGTGCAGCCATGTGCCAGCCAGCCCAAGCCAGCCAATCAGAGCCAAGCCAAGCTAGCGGCTTACTACCGGAAAAACTATAAAATGCCGCGCTATCTCATATTTAGATCACTTCTCTGTTTTACTGTAACTAAGACGGAACTCTGCCCGATTGTAAATCGAAATTAAATCAGTGTGATTCTGCAACGTCTACTTTTTATTATATCCCGTTACAACTACAAATTCCCCATTAAGCAACCTAGATTTAATACACGGCCTCATTGGTTTTCGCTTTTTATTCGCTTGTCGTCGTTTTGCTATATACCTAATAACATTTTACCTGAGATCGTGTCGTGATCGTGTCTCGTGTGAATAAGTATTTTAGGTAGGTATGTATCACACATGTATCACGAAGCACATATATTTTATATCTATGACTCAATTCCTCTGGTGTTAATGTATTCATATTAAATAAAAGTAAAACTGTAACTGGGAATATTGTTATAATTTTAAAAAATAAGCAAGATTTGTGGGTTAACTATCCTATTGTTAATTTAATTTAATAATGATTCACACCACACCTCAGTAACAGCTATTAATCAATTGAGTAATTAGTATATTAGTCCGTAAAAAGAATTACCCGGGTCGCAGAATAGTCGTGATCGAAGTCCAGGGTACAGAAGGAGTTGTTGTTATACCTACTAACTTTCGTTCGGAGTTGTTGTTGTTGTGTAAGAAAATTATTGCAAGGGGTAGCGTAGGTAATGTTGATGCGAAAAAATGTGCAATAACATTAGTCAATCAAGCTCATACCAAATAAAACTGCGCTATCTAGCGTAAAACTATAAAACTACTACGACAATCTGATTCACTCTACAGAGCATGCTTCTGACAAATCTATTATTATCTTTGATTTTACTACAATCGATACCTCCGGAGACATCTAGGGAGGCAATAATGAACCAAAAATCTGGTTACGCATTCTTGTATGTATGGCAATTGGCAGTCCTATCTACTTGGTCTATGTATCGGATATCCGAAATAAAATATATCCGTAACCGTAACCGTATCTGTTTCATAAGTTTCGGATAGTTTCCAATAAGGGCGAAATTTAAATAAAACGACATGTTTCGACAGGTTTTTGTTTCACCGCTCGCGCGCAGCGTTGGATTTCGTAGTATAATTATACTATTTGTACCATTATTTCATGATGTGTAGTATGTAGTATCGTAATGCCAGGATACTACGCGAACGTACCATAATTTTACCCTCAGCTCGATTGACAACTTTTCTTGGTTAGATCATTCTCCTTTTTATTATTTACCAAATAATCAAAGTATCTACCCTACAATATAAGTCAGTTCTGTATGTATACTATGTAGTCAGTTCTGTATGGCACCATCGAACAAGCACCGGCCGGAGATAGTGTTTTAGAGTCTGACACACGAAATATGAACCTGACATTTTTTCAAGTAGTAACACTGTGATACAATCGGCCCGTTCCAAATAAGCATTTTTAGCCATAAATACCAACATTTTTAGCATCTCTGCGTTTCATTAGCAGCCGGTGATGCTAGTTTTTCTTGCTGGTTGTCATGCGTTTCATTTAAGCATTTTTAACACGAAATGCTAGCATCGAAAACCCATGCTAATAAATGGCTCCTCTGATACCACTTTTTGACAGCTTTCAAATTTGACATTTGGAATCTTTTTTTCATGAATCAAAAAGGATTTTCAGCGGATTTAAAAAAATTATTGAAAGATATTTATAGTATTAGCCAATTCTGATTTATATTATAAAAAAATTTAAGTGGCTGGACTAATTAAGTGAGGTGTCAAAATTCAGCAAGAAAAATCAGTACGTTGCGTTTCATTCTAAATATGTCAACATTTCTTAAAAGAAACGCAAAACGAGGCTAACATCAGATGTTAGCCTCAGAAAGTAGCAGTGCTTTATCTGGAACGCAGGGAATGCCCCCATGTAGTTTAGTTCAACATGGTGATTTTGATACTTTGTAATAAACAATTTCATAATATTTTTTTCTTAATTTCTGTCGAAATATTACAGATATTAAGTAATTTTAACATTCATGAAATCCAAATACAGCGATTTCTTATAAAAGGTTCATTGTTGGAAGTTCATTGAAACTAAACATTACCTAATATTTAATTTTAAAAAAGTATTAACTCCTTTTTTGTCTACTATATTCAGTAGAATATAGTAAGAAAAAAGACAATCCTTTCACAAATTTAACATTCTAAATTACTACATAAATAAAAAATATTAGAATATTTCAAGTATCAAAATGTATTTTACCTTTTGTAGACAGTATTACCAGAGCTAGAATTTTTGAATTTGCCGCTTTTTTCCAAGCTCATGTTTCGTGTGTCAGACTCTACTATCTCATCTCGGTTGTTCTGGACAGAGTAAGGCGGAAGTACTTTATGTGTGTGTGTACATATCAAGCAATCATTATTTTCGATTAGTCGGCACTCGATCGTGGGGGGGGGGGGGGGGGGGGGTTTACGCTACTGATTGGATCTCTCCATGTAGCCAAAAAAATATTTTTTGGCATGTAGTATATTTTTAATTTCCATACACAATAATTTTGTGAGGGTCTTAATCCAACGCTGCTCGCGCGCCACGTGAATCTTGCAGTTTGTTAATTCTAGTCGTCGTAACATAACCTCTTTCATAATTACATAGTTATTTATTTAACTCGTCTTAAATTTAGTATCAACTATATTTAATTAAGCGCCTTAAGGAAGTCTTGTCTTAAGTATTAAATTAATTTCTATAGACAAAATGCGACCGAATCGAGTTTAATTTGGACATTCTTTCATCAAGTTAATGTAGATTCTGCAAAATGTAAACAGTGTGATAAAAACTTTTCTCGGAAAGGAGGTGGCACTACTTCACTGAAACTTTATTGCAGGTGACGCATAAGCGGCACCCTTGATGTCGCAGATGTCCATGGACAACGATGACCACTTACCATTGGTATATATGGTCATTATTATTCATATAAATCGAAGGTAGATTGTTTGTTAATAATTAAGTAAGCGCAGGTACCCACCTTTAGATGTTGTTTTGGCACACAATAAAAACCACAGTTAGTCTTGTATTGCGTGGTTTCATTACATGTCCTCTTCTTCTTAAAAGCTGATTACATACATACCATTTGGCGACGAGTTGTGAGTTATAGTAAAAAAAAAGTGTAATTAAAGTATCGGTTACAATGTCTGATAATGGAATACCTAATTGTGGCAGTATCAAGGAATTTAAATTACACGTGGACAGGTGGTCGACATACACGAGTAGATTGAAGGCGTGGTTCACGATACATGATATTAAAGTCGCAAATCAATCTAAATACCTGGTTGCGGTCGTGGGGACCGAAGCCCTCGACTTGATTATTGACTTGTGTTATCCAGAAAAACCAGAAGACGTGCCTATTGACAGAATAGAAAACCTCGTGGAAGAACACCTGTCTCCAAAAAGGTCTGTTATCGCCGAGAGAATGATATTTAGGTCACATAAACAGGTCGAAGGTCAATCTATCAACGACTATTTGGTCGGCTTAAAGAAATTAAGCAAGGCGTGCAAATTTTCAAGCAACGATACACTCAAAGAAAACCTACGCGACCAGTTCGTGCACGGCCTTCTCAGTGACAGAATTCGTCAACGCATCATGACAGAAAAAGGCGAAGAATTGACCTTCACGCGCGCTACGGAGTTGGCGTTGTCGCTCGAGGCGGCGGTACGAGACAGCAGCGGCGGAGGGCCGGCGGCAGCGGCGGCAGCGGCGGCAGCGGCGCACAGCAGCCGACCGGACGCCGAGCCTGTGTACGCGGTGGGCGGCCCGCGCGGCGCCGGCGCCGCCGACCACGCGAGCGCGCGCTCGCGACGCGGCAGGGGCCGCGCACGCTTCGGAGCCGGCGGCGGTGCTGCGCGGCAGTGCTATCGTTGCCACGGCAACCACGCAGCGGAAAAGTGTTCGTTTATTCACAGCGAGTGCTACGTATGTGGAAAAATAGGGCATATAGCGAAAGTATGCCGACTTCGCAAACAAAAAGTTGTTCATGGGGTCGGTGATGAGCGTTCATCATCGGATTCGGAATGCAGCACTGCGGTCGCCGTGTACCAGTTGAGTGATGAGGACTCCGATGAGCGTTGGATCGTACCGGTAAAAATAAACAATGTAGTGATCGACTTCGAGGGAGATACCGGTTCGGCTATCAGTATAATTTCTTATAAGACTTATAAGAAATATTTTGATAATTGTACAATACAATCGTGTTCGTCTAATTTGAAAATGTACAGCGGGCAGAAGGTAAGACCGAAAGGAAAATTTGTTTGTACAGTAGAAATCAATGGCAAAAAGATATCGAATTTAAGTTTAACGATAATCGATAATGACTTTAGTCCGTCGCTATTAGGCCGTGATTGGATGTGATCTTTCAATATAAATTTTCCACTTTTAAAATCGATTAATAATGTACAAAATCAAGTACCGCATAGTTCACAACAAGCAGTAGATTCCTTAAAAAAAATATTCCCTGAAGTATTCAAATCGGGGATTGGAATGTTTAACAAATGTACAATTAAGTTGGGAGTGGTGGACGGTGCTGCGCCCGTTTGGCGGCGCGCGCGCCCCGTGCCGCACGCGCTGCGGCCCGCCGTTGACGCGGAGCTGGCGCGGCTACAGCGCGACGGCATCATCTCCCCCGTCGACTGGAGCGAGTGGGGCACGCCCGTGGTGCCCGTCATAAAAAAAAATGGTCAGGTAAGGTTGTGTGGTGATTTTAAAACTACAGTAAATCCTGTCCTAATCGATGACAAATATCCGATACCCCGAATTGAAGACGTATTCGCTGCATTACAAGGCAGGGTAGTTTTTGCAAAAATAGATTTAAGCAACGCTTATCTACAACTTGTTTTGGACGAGAGCTCAAAAAAGCTTTGTACTATTGTGACTCACCAAGGCATGTTTTGTTTCAACCGTTTACCGTTTGGCATAAAATGTGCTCCAAACAAATTTCAAAGAATTATGGAAAAACTTTTTAAAATTCCTTTTGTTACTTTTTGCCGCCTGGGAGTGTAAACAGGATGTGATCGGTATATTTTGTGACCTGTCAAAGGCTTTTGACTGCGTTGATCATCAGACTCTTCTAAATAAGCTCAAGCATTATGGTGTGTCTGAAGAGGCAATTAAGCTTATTGAGTCTTATTTGTCCAATAGGGTCCAAAAAGTTGTAATTAACAGAACTGAGTCTTCTGGTGCACCTATCATTATGGGTGTGCCTCAAGGATCAATACTGGGACCTCTGCTCTTCTTAATTTATATTAATGACCTCCCACACTTCACCAATAATCTGTGCGATACAGTACTATTTGCAGATGACACTTCTTTAATATTTAAGATTGACAGAGGAAACGGAAATACTGACGTTGTAAATAGTACTCTTTCTAAAGTATTGCATTGGTTCACTGTGAATAATTTATCATTAAACTCGAGTAAAACTAAATGTATTAAGTTTTCATTGCCAAATGTTACCAAAGTGGACAATATTGTGGAAATGAATAATCATACTGTTGAATTCGTCGATTTTACTAAATTTTTGGGTATAACACTAGATTCGACTTTGCAGTGGGATCCACATATTGCGTCTTTAGCAAACAGACTCAGTTCTGCGGCATATGCTGTAAAAAAAATGAGACAACTTACTGATGTTGAAACGGCAAGACTGATTTACTTTAGTTATTTTCACAGTGTCATGTCATATGGGCTATTACTGTGGGGATCAGCCGCTAGTATAGAAAGTATTTTTGTACTTCAAAAAAGAGCCGTGCGGGCTATTTATAATTTACGAACAAGGGATTCTCTACGTGATTTATTTAAAGAAATTAATATATTGACTTTAGCAGGACAGTATATTTATGAAAATTTGATTTATGTTTATAAAAATTATAACACATTCGATACCAATTTTAAATTTCATAACTTAAATACAAGAAATAAAAATAAACTTGCCGTTCCAACGTACAGGCTCCAAAAAACTAGAGGCTCATTTATGGGGAAATGTATATCTTTTTACAATAAAGTTCCACAGAGTGTTACTGACTTACCTTTTCATAAGTTTAAAGCGCATGTAAAAAAGACTCTAATGAGTAAAGGATATTATAAAGTCAATGATTATCTGAATGATGTCAATGCTTGGTCTTAATTGTAGACTTAATTTATAGATTTAAATGTATAATGTACACTGACACATCTAATCTTGTAATGGAAGTTGAACACAATCTTTACTTTTGAGTTCTGCTTCCAATTGACGACTCTGTAACAATACAGGGAGAAAAAAATAGCCCTTGCTGGTTTTCTTGCTGGTTCTTTCCAGTACAAGGTCTCCCGCCGTAGACTTGTGAACCAATGGCGTAGCTTCTTTGACGTTCAAAAGTGATTGTAAAATCCCAATTGAATAAAGGATATTGAATTTGAATTTGAATTTGAATTTACTTGTTATTTGGACGATTTGACCGTATGTGATATTAATTGCGAATTATTATGGAAAAGAATTTTAAAGGTTTTTAAGATATTATCTGAGAGCGGTCTGCGCGTTGCACCAGAAAAATGTTCATTTTTAAAAAAATCTATTACTTATTTAGGCTACGTTATCGATGCTGAGGGACTACATACCGACAAAATAAAAGTCGATGCTGTATGTAGAACACCTATTCCGAAAAATACCAAAGAATTAAAAGCATTTCTTGGACTAGTCAATTATTACGGCAAGTTTTTGAGAAACCTTAGTGATACTTTGAGTCCTCTGTATGACCTTTTAAAAAAGGGACATAAGTTTGTCTGGAACAAATTTTGTCACAATAGTTTCATTGCAGTAAAAAAGGCTTTAACCACGAGCGGAGTGTTAGTGCACTATGACCCGTGCGCGCCATGCATCGTGACATGTGACGCGTCCCCGCGCGGGGTGGCGGGCGTGCTGTCGCAGCGCGGCGCCGACGGGCTGGAGCGGCCGGTGCTTCACGCGTCACGAACGCTGAGCCCTGCAGAAAAAAACTATGCACAGATTTGTAGGGAGGGGTTAGCCGTCATATTTTCTGTAACTAAATTTCATGACTATATTTACGGCCGTGAATTCACTTTGGTTACTGATTGTAAGCCTTTGGCTTCAATATTCAACCAAAATAAGGGCGTACCTTTGATGGCGGCAAGCCGCCTCCAACGATGGGCAGTCATTTTGGGTGCATATAATTACAAAGTCAAATGTATAGGCTCAAAACATAATTGTGTAGCCGATTGTTTATCTCGAATACCAATAGAAAATATTGAAGAATCAACTAGAATCGATTCGTATATAAATTTTGTAAGAATGAGAAGTCCATTAAATTTTAAGGAAATAGCGGAGCACACAGCGACCGATAATAATTTAGTTAATTTGATAAATGCTATCAAAACTAACTGGAGATATTGCAAAAATGATAAATTACAATCTTATTATAAAATTAAACAATTTCTTAGCATAGAACAGGGATGCATTCTTTACGGTCATAGAGTAATTATTCCTAGTGATTTACGTAGAGTTGTGTTAAATCAAATTCATGAGACTCATCAGGGGATAGTAAAATGCAAAAATTTAGCACGTAACTATGTCTATTGGCCTGGTATTGACGCGGATATTGAGCGAGTGTGCCGTGCGTGCGAGTGCTGCGGACGCGAACGGCCCGCGCCCGCTGCCGCACCGCTACATCCGTGGCTGTGGCCACAGGAGCCGTGGTATAGACTACACATAGATTTCTTTTCAATGTCCGGAAATACTACTTATTACTTAGTAATTACAGATGCACACTCCAAATGGATTGAGGCTTTTCGAGTACCAAGTACGGCGACTAAACACACGAAATCAAAATTATTGCATGTATTTAGTCAATTTGGATTGCCCTATGAAGTAGTTTCAGATAACGGACCTCCCTTCAATGGTGCCGAATTTAAGATGTTTTTGAATGAATTAGGCGTGTCACATATAACCACGACACCTTATAAGCCGAGTAGCAACGGCGCAGCTGAGAATGCCGTTAAAATAATAAAAACGACATTGAAGAAAGCTTTATATGAAAACATTGACTTAGAATTTGCGTTGCAAAAGTTTTTATTTATATACAGATCAACCCCTCATTGTGTGACTAACAAAACTCCATCTGAGTTGTTGTTAGGCAGACCAGTGCGCACAACATTTGATTTATTACGACCGGAAACAAAACAGTTGATTAAACACAAGCAATTAAAACAAATGAGTTATAAAAATATAAAAGAAAGAATTTTCAATGTTGGCGATAAAGTGTTTTTTAAGTTATATAAAAACAATAATTTCACGTGGGAGAAAGGTATTATAACCGACCGTATAGGCCCTTTAACGTATTATATTAGATATTTCAACAGATATTTTAAAAAACACGTCGATCAATTGCGTAAATCGTATAATAGCCAGTCTGACTTGAGTTTAATCGATGATGACGGGTACTGTAATGATTCCACTCACGATCTCCACAATGATGGTGAGAGAGGAAACATAGAACAGTCTTGCGAGCCCGAGGTTGAACCCAGTCTCGAGCTTGAGACCGACGCGCAGCCGCTGCCCGAGCCACCACCGACAGTCCCCACAAATCCCACACCGCGCGTGGAAGATATACAAAGGTCGCATCCAAAAAGAATTCGTAAGTCACCATTAAGATATGGATTTGAAAACAAATAAAAAAACAGCCTGTATAACATTTGTATTTTACATAAGATTTCGGTCTTACCTAGTTAGGTAAATAAATATAATTTACATTGTAGTTTATGTATAGATTGTGGAAAATAAGTATAAGCTCTGCTATTGTTGTAAGTATTCAAATGAAAAATTGTTAAAACCTACTTGTTAATTATAAGTTGTTATTTCTTTAGTGTCTTAAAATAATGCTGGGAGAATGGTATATATGGTCATTATTATTCATATAAATCGAAGGTAGATTGTTTGTTAATAATTAAGTAAGCGCAGGTACCCACCTTTAGATGTTGTTTTGGCACACAATAAAAACCACAGTTAGTCTTGTATTGCGTGGTTTCATTACATGTCCTCTTCTTCTTAAAAGCTGATTACATACATACCAACCATCAGGTGGCTCGTCCGCTCGTTCACCGCCTTTGGTGACATAAATAATCAATCTAAATATCCGTAACCGAAACGAACGGATAATCCGAAATAATTACCTACATATTCGTAACCGTATCCGAAACCAATATAATTTTATTCCTATACCTATCCGTATCCAGATCCGAAATATCATATTCATAACATCCCTGTTGGCGACCGGCTCATTTACTCTATTGGCAACACTGACTTATGTTTATATTATTGTATGTGCGGTCAGTTTGTAATTTTAACATAACGGCAGTCCGCAGCTAACCGCTAGCCGAGACACACGGTTGTATTTTGTCGCGTTGTACCTATTTGTCAGTTTTTCCGCAGTAAAGTTAATTGTGTTCCACTTTGGAGTTTTCTTCCTTGAACCCTAAGGGAAGCCCTATTCAGAAGTTACAAAGTGGTCTTCGAGCCGGATAAAAATGTTCCACACGCCAGCAAAGATGGAAACACGCAGTGTGAAAGCGCGTCGGGAACAGGAAGAGAAGCTTCACAAACAGGAACATAAGGTTTTGGAAAGCTACCCTGGCATCAGCAACCCCAATAGCCGCATGGACAGTCTTCCAAAGCAAGTTTTGGACCAGAAAACTATTGAGGGTAGCGTGAAGTCAGAACCAACAGGGCACGCTTTTAATGAAAAGCCACCGAGATCGTGTCTCACCAAAGCATCTAGCAGCAAGGGCTCACATAGATCGTCAGCATCAAAAGAAGCAAGAAAGAAGCAGCTACTTCTCGAGGCTGCTAAACAAAAGGCTGCGATCAAAATGGATCTGATTGACAAAACTCTGCAGGCACAATTGGCAGCTTTAAGTGACGAGGAGGACCTAGAAGAATACAGTCCACAGATTGAAAGAGATAACCTTTCTAGTCGCGAAGTTGCAGAGTAGGTGGAGCATCAGAGCTGTCACGTAGAAGCGCAGCAGTCAACTCACGATAATGGTTTAAAAACGGGAAAACTGCACCACCGTGAAACAGCGTCAACGCCAGTCCCCGGCCCAGCACCGCGCGAGTTCGCGCTGGCCCCGCAAGCGCCGCCAGTGCCCGTGCCCACCGCACCGCTACCGCCGACCGACGGTTCCGTCACGGCGCTCAACAACGCTGTTCAGGTACTCGCTGGAGCGCTTAAAGACATCTCCACCACTAAACTCAATCATGTGCCAGATACCAGCTTGCTCAGTCGCATCAGCACACCTAAGGACTTACCAGACTTCTCCGGTGATCAGTTTGAGTGGCTACAGTTCAAACAGGCCTACGATGAGTCAACAGAAATCTGTAAGTTCACCGATAGAGAGAACCTGTGGAGTCTGCGAAAATGTTTACGTGGACCGGCTAAGGAGGCAGTCGCAGCATTATTTATCAGTGTCACGTCCCCTGCCAGAGTAATGGCGGCGTTGGAGCTACGGTTTGGCAATCCTGACTGCCTTATTGCACGCATCATTCACGACATTATTATCACCATGATTATCACCGTGACATCATCACTTTCTCATTGAAAATTCAAAACTTTGTGGAAGCAGTACGAGCAGTTCGCCGGGAGGAATACCTACAGGGAGTGGAAGTAGTGACCATAATTTTATCCAAGCTTCCCACTGTGTTGATCTCGAAGTGGTCCGACTACAGTTATAATCTGATAAAAGAAGGTACAAAGTCAAGGCTTATAATTTTATCAGAGTTCCTTAATGACGAGGCCATGAAGATATCTACCACTGCAAGCCTTTTCTCTGCTCCAAAAAGTGAGTACCCAAAAAGCAAGGCTCTAGACATACCTACATGCTCGCATTCTATATTGCTTCAAACAGATGTCAATGACAAAAAATGCCAATTTTGCCATAAATACATACATAACCTACCAGAATGTAAACAGTTCAAGAAAGCGCCACGAAAGGTACGTTGGCACTTCATAAGAAAAAATGGCCTTTGTTACAAGTGCTTATCATCGAAACATGAGCGAGATCGACTACTGCACTACAACGCAAACACACACATCGCGCACCGGCGGCGCCGGCGTACGCGCCAGCGCGTGCAGCTCCGTGTTCTTCAGTTCCGGGCAGTGGTCAGTGCCGCGTAATGCCGATTCAGTGTCCGTTCCCGAAACGATAACAAACATAAACGCGAGTGATCAAAAAGTGCTCCTAAAAGTAGTATCAGTGCGCGTTCGGGGACCTAATGGCGTTGTGGACAGTACTGCCACAGATAATATGGTACTGCGTTACTTGACGATGGATCTTGTGTCGCTTATAAGTGCGAATCTTGCGCAGCGTGTGGGCTTGCGCGGCCGCACGGCAACGCTGCGCGTGCGCGGCGCCTTCGCTGACGAGTTGGTATGTGAGTCGACGATAGCGAAAGTGAACCTTACAGGTATAGACCGATAGCGCTAGGCTTTTTTGATGTCATAAGTTTCAATAATTCTAAAGTTGTTTATTTTTTGCATGTGGATGCAGTCATACCTATGAAGCTTATTATTTCGTTTTGTGTCACATCTGGTACTTGCATTTTCAGTAATTCGATGATTTGTGTTTGATTATTTTTATTCAAATTAAAACTGGCAAAATTTATTTTAAGTTTAAAATAATTATGGTACCATATCTAGGAGAGCCTGCGGAGTGTGCAAACCTAGTTTGTGTCATCTTCATCCAGAGCAAACTGACATAGAATCAGTATTTAAGTACACTACGAAAAAAAAATTACAGTTAATGAAATAACTATTTTCTATCTCAGATCACTTACATATGCCTATTTAATAAATTTGTGCCAAGTTGGATCACGCAATTTTAAGATTATTAATTATTTTCCTTTTCCAAGCTATAAACGCTTCAAAAAAATATTACAATAATTAGAGTTTACACATTTAATATCATAAATGCATGAAAAGTCGACATTGTAAATTTGTGTAATTTTCATGCACGATAAACATAGAATGAATAAAACACAAAAACAATGGTTACGGTCGAAGCGGGTCGACGCGCGGCGCGACGCGGACGAGCGGCGGCGGGTGACGCTCGCCGTACGCACTGTTCACCTTCGTTTGGTAATCACAGCTAATTCCATTCGGCCGTTAAAGCGTGATTGATTAACAAACATACAAACACACGCGTAGCACTAGGAACTCGAGAAACATTTTGTCTACTCCGTAATGTCATTTTTCTCTCGTAGACTAATCTTCTCGTGTACTTTGTGTTACTAGTGCAATGTACTATACTTTGTGTTACTAGCACGCCGGCCGGTGTGACTGGCCGGTGCCCGCCGCCCACGCCTGCGCGCTTCCCCGCGCTCGGCGTTCGTGCAAAGAAGTCTGGTATTTTTTTGAAATAAAAGGATTTCGTGGATGAAAACAACACAAATTATGAATAGTGTTTTGTTACAAAATAATAATTAGAAACACGTGAACTCTAATAACTTGCATTTTATTTTGAGGATTTTACAGGGTGTTGTAGTAAAATAATAAAATATCTATACATCTCGTGGATGAATTTGACACAAAATAGTTTAAACAACAGATACTAGTATTCTAAAACGCATAACACCTATTTTACCAATTGTAATATTCTTTCAAAGCTAGTTGGGCGTCATGTTAGCCACTGGTTAAAAATTAAGATTCTCGTGGACAGAGATGACACAAAATGCCTATGCACATCAGATACTACTTCGTTATTATGATGAAAGTAAAATTTTCATCTCTAATTTTGTTTTCGTCCAATACTGATTGAAACGACAAATACCTAAATTTCTACCTATGCAAGTACCTAGAATGACACAAAATATTTTTTTAGGTTGGGCAAATGGTCTGGAAACTATATGCGAAAAACAAACAACTTTAATATTTTTGAAACTTAAAAACCTAGCGCTACGGGTCTAGTATGGACAATAAGGTACATAATCTAACTATGCGTTGTGTAGAAGAGTTAAATTTACCATTGCAATCTTTGTCTGTCTTAAATTTAGTTAATTATTCATATTTAAATGACATCAAACATATGTTATGTGTTTCTGATTCTGAACCTGAATTGTTAATTGGACAGGATAATCACCATTTATTGTTACCTCTAGAAATAAGATTCGGTAAAATAAATGAGCCGTCCGCCACTCTCACCCCCCTAGGCTGGTGTGTACACGGTACGATCTCAGTACCACGACTGGAACGCCCTTCTAGACGACCTCTATCCAGTGCCGCCCACACTAACTTGTTACTCTTGGAAGACGAGACGGAAGACAGTGCACAGAGGGATGAGTTATTTCTGCGGGAGATCCACGAGGAAGTACGTAAGTCGTTTGCCTTGGACTCCTTAGGAATAGCTGTTCGTCCCCGTCAGAATGCCGAAGACGCACGCGCTGTGGCCCAGCTGGAGCGCACAGCGACGCTCACTGATGGGCGCTGGCACGTAGGGCTGCCGTGGCGTGACGAAGACTGCACCTTACCCGATACCCATCCGAACGCGGTAAGTAGGATGAAAGGAATAGAGAGGAAAATGGTCAGAAATGAGGGTTTCGCTGAAAGATATCGCGAGCGCGTGAGTCATTTATTACAAAATAATTATGCTAGGCAGCTCACGGACACCAAGGTCACACCGAGAACCTGGTATCTTCCCCACTTTGGCGTGGATAACCTAAATAAGCGAAAGCTACGTTTGGTGTTTGACGCCGCTAATAAGGTGAATGGTCGCTGTCTAAATGATTATTTACTCACTGGACCTGACTTTTTGTCATCCCTGTTTGGAATTATGCTCCGCTTTAGGGAGCATGAAATTGCAGTAACGGGTGACATCAAGGACATGTTTCTTAGGGTGAAAATCTATTCCGAGGATCAACACGCATTGAGATTCCTTTGTTGCTCAGTTCATTAAAAATAAAAATGCACGGCGTTTTCAATCAGCCATGCCGGCCGCTGTGGATGCTATCATAAATTCACATTATATGGATGATTATATTGACAGTATGACGGATGAGAGTACAGCAATCGATATGGTAAAAAATATAAATAGCATACACACCGCTGGCGGTTTCGAGATGCGGAACTGGACTAGCAATAGTGTTGCTGTTTTAGAGAGCGTTCCAGAAGGGGCCTTAGGCGCAGCGGCCGTAAAGTTTAAAATCGGCCACGAGTACGGCAGTGAACGTACACTCGGCCTTATGTGGTTTCCCGCTGACGATACTCTGGGATTTGACTTATCGCTAAAACGGGTTCCCGATAAAATTCTAAGTGGCGAGGAACGGCCTACGAAACGTATATTGCTCAGGGTCATAATGTCGATATTTGTTGTATTAGGGTTTTTAGCTCCGTTCACGATACAGGGTCGCATTATGCTTCAAAACACTTGGCAATTGAATATCGGATGGGATGATTTAATTCCTGACGATATTTATACCAAATGGCTAAAATGGATTGACCTACTTAAAGTTGTGAGTGCAATGCGTATACCTAGATGTTACAAAAAACATCTGGGCGCAGTGAAGAAGGGTACAGCGCTATGATTCTGGTGAGTGCGAGGGAGATGCAAGACCGGCCAATCTACGAGTCCGTAGCCGTGCTGCCGTCGCCCCTCCCACACGCCTCACTGCCCGCGTCTACGCAGCACGCTACGAGCGGCTACGACTGTGTAGCACCGGCGAGGGCCGTTGCTACGAAGTCTGGTTATAACGATTTACAGTTGCATATTTTTAGTGATGCATCTACTCAAGCGATGTCTGCTGTGGGTTATTGGCGCTGGCTCAGCGAGGGCATTATTAGGGTCGCGTTCATCTCATGTAAGTGTAAAGTTATGCCTTTAAAAAAAGTTACCATTCCCAAAGCTGAGCTGCAGGCTGCATTGTTAGCTGCGAGGTTAGCTAATAACATAGAAAAGGAACACAGGGTTACGCCCGCGCGTCGATTCTTTTGGTGCGATTCGACTACAGTCCTACACTGGATTCGCAACAACACGCGCTCATATAAAGCGTTCGAGGCGAACCGCTTGGGTGAGATCGATGAGTTAAGAGGATTGTGAAGTAAACGTGCGCGGCGCGAGTAGGTATTTTCTAAAATGCTATCTGTTTCACACCGCTCTGCCTCCGGTCTGGCGTTTACACCACAAATACAACATGCGCATATTTTCACGCACACTACGACACAGCAGCGCGCGACTCGGCTACGATACTCGGCGGCGGCGGCCGGCGCGAGAGCTCGAGATTATTATTCTATCGTTCGTAATGTTTTGCGTTGCTTATATTTCTGACTCCCTTTCCGCTCTTCCGTTTTCACACAGGAAAAATAATTTTATAGTCTATATTACTCAGTGATAATGTAGCATTCTATTAGCCAAAGAATTTTTAAAATCAGTCTGGTAGTTTTTGAGTTTATTCATTACAAACAAAAATACAAACGTACTTAATCTTCTTTCTTCATAATATTTTAGTAGATGAGTTTCGGAATACAGAATTTATTTACATTTCGTCAATTATTTCTGTATTGAAATTTATTGTGAAGGCACTACTTGGTATCCTCTATACCTTATAGGATTGAGGGTGAGGACTTTTTGTTAGGAAAGTATGTATCCTATATTTACCTGTCTAAGAAAAATGACATTTTTTAAGATGAGTGTTATACTGAGTTAAAATAACTTGCATTTGAGATGTGAATCTTTTCTGAAAAAAAAAACATTAAACATATAATAATACTTTTACATACAAACTAAATAGGAACAGGGATACAAAAATAAAAAGTAATAATAAATAATAATAATATTTTTTTGATTGGGCTGGGCAGCTTTTGCAAAACTTGGCTTTGCTTTTAATATGAGCATTAGCATAAAACAGAAAGCGTGGATCTTCAACTAGTGTGTCCTACCAGTGCTTACTTATGTAGCCGAGATATGGATAACAACTAAGGCCATCGTCCACAAACTAGAGGTGGCACAAAGAGCAATGGTAAGAAAATTGGTAGGAGTAACACTCCGGGACACGAAAACGAATTGTTGGCTCCGAAAACGGCGTCAGGTCTCGGACATTACACACCGCGTAGCAAAGCTCAAGTGGCAATGGGCTGGACATATAGCCAGAAAGTCGGACTCGTGGTGCAGAACTATCTTAGAGTAGAGGCCATGGAACCGTAAAAGACCCAACGGGAGACCACAGATGCGGAAGGACGACATCGTCAAGATGGTGGGTACGAACTGGATTAGAGTAGCCCAAAATAGAACGGAATGGAGAAAGTTGAAGGAGGCCTATACCGCCATGGTAGAAGAAAAGGCTTAGATGATGAATAATATTTTTTTATAATTATATGATTATTTTTGTTGCTGATGTTCACCTCAATTTCTTTATTAATAAGCCAAACGTAACATCATCTGCAACTAGCTCCATCTCCATCCATCTTTGAAATTAGTCAGCAGCAAAACAGAAGTGATGTACGTCGGTGGAATCAGGGTTAACAACAGGGCTCTGTGACTGATCCCTCTATGAGTTTCCATAATTGATCCTCAAACCCAAGATTCCTCGAAAAGCCCGGAATACCAAAGGAAAAGGTGGCTAGATGACATTAAAAAAGTAGACTGGACTGACATAAAATATCCACAATTAAAAAACGCAGGCGTTTTATTAAGTAAATAACTAGTTATACTAATAGTTATAGAATTTATTTTTTTCTACCTCCGTGGTCTAGTGGTTGAGGCCACCGGGTATTGATCGGGAGGTCCGGGTTCGATTCCCATCGGGGACAGAAGCTTTTCTGATCGGTTTGGTTGGTGGTAGGGCTTCTAAGCCCACCTGGCTAGCTACCACCGTCTTACCTAAGTTTGTCGCCATAATAACATGTTAATAGCATTGCTGTGTTCCGATATAAGGCCAAGGGCTTCCCTGTCGTATGAAAAAAAAATACCTATTAGTAGGATTATATGTAATCAGCTGCTTTAAATTATATTGTTAAAATGAAAAAAAAAACGTCAAAACCGTACGAAGGGTGCCTTCTCCAAATATATGCCTATCCTGCCTACCCTACATATATTATTTACTTTGTCGTTTGTATTTGTTATACATTCGTAAATTCCATAACGCGAGTACATATAATAATATTGAAAATAACGCTACTTGCATATAGTTTGTTACACGTTTTTTAGCTGCTCCAACTTGGTTATACGAAAAATAGTTTGTGAGCAACTGAGAATACGGTAACGAACATACAATGCATAACAAATACCTATCACAAGAAACAAAAAACTAATTTCTTTTGACTGTGAGTCTTTCTGGCACATATCTATTATAAAAAAATAAAAACCGACTTCAAAAACACTGAAAAGTTAAAAATAATTATAAGAATAGGTACAGACAACATCACACTTTTATATTGAAGTCGGTGCCAAACGATGATCTCCTAGAAAGTCTTAAAATTTGTCACCGACTTCAATATAGAAGTGTGATGTTGTCTCCTACCTATTCTTATAATTATTTTTAACTTTTCAGTGTTTTTGAAGTCGGTTTTTATTTTTTGTAAAATATTTTTTATTTTTAACTTTTTAGTGAATGAAGTCTTTTTAGTGAAAGAAACCCTAATATAATACCAGCTCACTTTCGGTGAGCTGGTATTAAATTAGGGTTTCCCTCGATTTTCATGGGATCCCATCATCAGATCCTGACTTTGGTGACCTTGAGACCATCCCAGGAGTATGCTCTATCGAATACAAAAATAATTTTGAAAATCGGTCAACAATTGGCGGAGTAATCGCGTAACATATACACAAAACACGTTGGGCACCCGTAAAAATTTAATGGTTTTTCTCGATTTTTATGGGATCCCATTATCAGATCCTAACTTTGATGACCATGGGACCACCCTTGGAGTATCCTATCGAATACAAAAAGAATCATCAAAATCGGTTCATAAACGACGAAGTTATCTGCGAACAAACATAAAAAAAAGCATATATACGGTCGAATTGAGTAACCTCCTTTTTTCGAAGTCGGTTAACAAACAACTACATACTTACAATTTATTTCCTTATTTGATTTTGGGAATTTACAGTTAGTTAACAGGCTACAGGCTGCTTACCCTTAAATAAGGTTTGTATTGAAATAAGATCCTTAAAATAAAACACTAAAATCAATAAACGTATTCGAAAAGACATTTACTTTTTGATGTAGAAGGTATTTGTACACAAATACCTTCTACATCAAAAAGTAAATGTCTTTTCGAATAATACCCTTCAGTATTGATCGATATATCGATATATCGATATTACTTTCTCCTCCCTAGTCGACAATAACTACGATAACATTATGTCACATCACTAGTAGATTATACCCCATTATACCCCTGCCCCCGACCCGTATCGTGCGATAGAGAGAGTTGCAAGAACTGGTCGAAATTGCCTACAATTCCTGTTTGAAATATTGTTTCGGGCGATAACTGTTTTACCCCCCTAAACCTTTACGAAATTAGACACTTTTGGTCTCATTCGATTCAGTATACCTTAAACTATGTTTGTACGTTTTGCTTTTTTCGTAATTCAGTAAAATTTAGTCAAAAAAAGATAAAAATGCTCGAGGTAGTTTTTAAGTCTAAAATATAGATATTTAGATGCTAATAATTTATATTCTGAGCAATATTTCTTCAAAATCAAAACGTACAAACCTAGATCTTCATTATATCTACAACATTTCCAAAAATTATGAAAATTGGACTATGTTTAGTGGGAGAAAAGCGTTATCGCTTTTTGTATTAAAATTTACAGCTTCACAATCCTCTTAACCCGGGTACCCGAATGGAGGTACATTCCCACAAAACTGAATGTGGCCGATCTAGCTACTCGGGAAACCTTTGATCAAACCCTACAGGGTGAATGGTTTGCTGGTCCCAGCTTTTTATATGATGATGAATCTTTATGGCCTAGAGACGTCATTACCCCGGCTGCGGATACAGCTGTCTCAGGGGACGAAGGGGATTGCCTAGCAACAATACAAGACGCGCCCGTGTCTCTTCCCGTGCCGGAACCACAGCGTTTTACGTCATGGTTGCGTTTGTTGCGGGCTACTGCTTCGATGCTTAAATTCGTAGCCAGATGCAAAGGTCAAGTAGGTGATATTGACCGTAGTACAATGGACCGCGCTGAAATTTTGCTATTAAAATACGCACAACAGGAAAGTTTTGGTGCGGACATAGTAAAAATAAAAAAGAGCTTACCTTTGCATCGTAGCAGCAAATTGTTGAGGCTGACGCCGGTACTGGACGAAAGGGATCTTCTTCGCGTGGGCGGGCGCATTGATGCTGCAGTACAAACAGCATCAGATGTCAAAAGGCCAGTGATACTTAACGGTCGGCATCATATAGCTCAGCTTATTGTTAGATATTATCACGTAAAGGCGGCCCACGGAAACCAGGAAACTGTGGTCAACGAGGTCAAGCAAAGGTATTGGTTGCTACGACTTAGGCCTACAGTTAAATCTGTCACATCCCGATGCATGTTGTGTAGGATTCGCAAATGCAAGCCGCAAATACCAAGAATGGGTGACTTACCGAAGGCCCGAGTGGCACATCATCAGCGACCGTTTTCCTATTGTGGGCTTGACCTTTTTGGTCCGATGGAGGTCACCGTGGGTCGAAGGAGAGAAAAAAGGTATGGGGTATTGTTTACCTGTATGGCCGTACGTGCGATTCATCTCGAGTTGGTCAGCTCACTTACCTCGGACTCTCTTATCATGGCGCTTCGTCGGATGGCAGCACGGCGCGGCTGGCCTCGTCACCTTTTCTCCGACAATGGTACTAACCTACGGGGCGCCAACACCGAGCTGCAGCGATCCATGCAAGCGCTGGATATTGATATGCTGAAAACTGAAGGCATTAATAGGGGAATGGATTGGTCCTTTATCCCGCCCGCTAGTCCCCATTGGGGTGGGGCGTGGGAAAGGCTGATTCGCAGTGTGAAAACGTCACTTAAGGTGATTTTAAATGAGCGCGCACCGCGAGAGGAAGTATTGATGACCTTAATGGCTGAAGTTGAGAACATTGTCAACAGCCGTCCTCTGGTTCACGTCTCAGTAGAGTCAGGAGATGTGGAATCACTCACCCCCAACCATTTCCTCACAGGGTCTTCATCGAACTTGCCGGTCATTGGAACCTTTGATGACTCTGATCTGTGTTTGCGCAAGCGTTGGCGAACAGCACAGAGACTCGCCGATATGTATTGGCAAAGGTGGGTGAGAGAAGTTTTACCGGATCTCGTTCCTCGTTCGAAGTGGCACGAAGAGCATAAGCCGCTTCAAGTGGGCGACTTGGTGCTAGTAGTAGATCCTAACTCACCTCGTAACATATGGCCAAAAGGTTTCATTACAGAAGTTATTCCTGGCAAGGACGGGCGGATACGTTTAGTTGAGGTAAGAACAAGTAGTGGTACATGGCGGCGTTCCGCGGCTCGCGTTGCTCTTATTGACCTGCAGGATGAGTGCTGAGAGAGCACTGGGGTGGGGAATGTTGGCGACCGGCTCATTTACTCTATTGGCAACACTGACTTATGTTTATATTATTGTATGTGCGGTCAGTTTGTAATTTTAACATAACGGCAGTCCGCAGCTAACCGCTAGCCGAGACACACGGTTGTATTTTGTCGCGTTGTACCTATTTGTCAGTTTTTCCGCAGTAAAGTTAATTGTGTTCCACTTTGGAGTTTTCTTCCTTGAACCCTAAGGGAAGGCCTATTCAGAAGTTACAATCCCTATTGTTGACATGTGCAACGCAATGGTTTTATAAATTATAGGCACATCACTATGAAGCTGAGTTCATCATATAGGATCCAAAAATAGGTTTCTTATTAAGTTTTGATAAATGCTTTATGTTAGCACACATATAGAAGTAACAGTCATTGCCTGGAAATTATTTCGGCCATCTTGAATTATTGCACGATACTTTGTGCAAAATAACGATGCCACTAATGTAACCATACTATATACCTACGCGATAACTTTTTAGCATGCAAAACGTATGAAGCTTCGGCAAGCATTGCTTCGGAACGATAGGCGCAGAGACAGAGAATTAATCAGATGCAAATATTATGTTTATGAACAAATTTAAATTCCCTTTTCTATATGTTTAGTTGAAATGGTGTAGATGTGGAAAGGACATGTCCTCTTTTTGTATGGAACGTGGTATTTTATTCTGAACCTTTTTTAACCAGTTTCAAATTTATGACGGAAATAGAACTTTATAAGAACAAACCTTCCATTTGAAATTAAGTAAAAATAGTTTTGAGTGAGTTGTTTGTGTTTAGTAATTTGTTTATTTAAGACCCTTTTGCTATTTCATTTACGTTATAAAAGTTAGCTCTCTAGTCTCATCTTAACTCGAGTGGCACTTGAGTGACTCTGCTTTGACAGGCGAGTAAATCGAATGAAAAAAAAGTCACTAGTTTTTTTTTCATTCGAGTGACTTGTTTTTCACTGGTGAGTTACTCAAGTGAAAAAAACGTTACTCGAGTCCCATCACTGCAATGCAAACAAGGGGCTTTTTTTGACGCTGTCACTTCTTCAAGAGAAGGCAAAGGGACCCTAAGTTCATACAACCATGTTTTTCGTAAATCTTGATAAAACATTAAAAATGTAATTTATGTGAGTTTTATAGTCAGAAAGTCACACACTATCACATCGTTTTTTTGCGTTTCATATTAATCCGAGCTGAACTCGGGAATCCTGGGTCTTTAATTGGGGATGATCAAATTTATAATACAATTGTCACAGCCCATGCTTTTATTATAATTTTTTTATAGTTATTCCTTTTATAATTATTATTGTAATAATTATTCATTTGTGACACGTTTCCGTAACTTGTCATTGGTTTCCATACAAAAATCGCTTTGTTTTACATACTATGAAAGTCAATTAGTAAATTGCTAATTTTTTAAATTTGCAGGCCTAAAAAAAACGTAGATTTTATTCTAAACCCTACATTTTTGAGTACTCTTTACAAAAATACCTGAAACATGTTGCTTAATTAATGATGATATTTTAAGCCCAATCGAGGACATGTCCTTTAGTACAATGAGTCTAGACAATAAACACTGTATATAAATAAATTTCTATTTATTGTCTATGTCTAAACATTTCTCTTGCCATATATTGTTAAATTTTCTTTGTATTTTTCTATTGTTTGATAAAGAGTTACTCAGTTTTGATAAATTAGCTTTTAAACTTTGCCATTGCATAAAACTAAGATGTCTAGTTAGAGACTTGTTACTATTGTCAATTCTAAATTTTTCTTCATTAGCAATAAACAAGTCTAATGTGATCTTGTTAGTCACCATCTGTGCTGAATGAGAATTATTGTCTTTATTGTCAACCTGATTAAAAAAAGATTTGAAGTATTCTCTTGATACAGACTGGCCTTCATCTGAAATCTTATTATTGCTAACTCCTAGTTCTGTAGGCTTGATTAAAGTTAATTTCTTTTCTGCTTCTTCTTCTGGCTCATTCTGTTGTGGTGTGTTATCTTTATTCAGTTCTTTAACATACTCTAAAATGCTGTCAAAGTCCAAATCATTCTCTTCAGCAAAATTAATCTTCATTTTCACCTCCACCTTTTTTCTGGAATTAGACCATTCATACCTCCCAAATTCATCAATGTGTTGTATATCCAAAAATTTTCTTAAATCAGCAGGGAATTCAAAATAATCTGGTAAGAATTCGACACCTTTTGCCTTCAGCTTGTTGAGATATGGATATAATTTAATATACCATGAGCAACTGTTTTGTGTCAATACTATACTGAGTGACCAGATTCTGCTTAATGAAGCAAATGGCATTAGCGACATCCAGTGGCTCTCTCCCCGCTTGACTCGGTTCATGTAGTGCACAGCTGCTTGTTTTGAGCATATACAAATTCTCATCATAATTTTAGAGAATGTTATAATTCTAAGTAAAATATACTGTAACATTTGAAGAGTTGGTATATAATTGTCAGTACTACTGCTAGGAACAACAGCAACAAAATTATCTACCTCTTTAACCAAGTTCAGAGATAAATATTTGTGTAATGCAGTATTAACTTTTTTCATATTCCTGTAGCCTATGTCATTACGGAATTTTTTGTCAAATTTGTAAATAAATCTTGACAATAATGCACTCTCATTATGTAGAGGCAATTGGTTTGATAAAACTGTAATAATGTTTTTACATGTATGTGATAAATCTTCGAGATCTGAAACAAGAAAATATTATTCAAAGATTTTGGTCAGAGTCAATAATCTTATACAATAAGATAGTGTAACATTTGTTAATTTATAGTAAAAAATGAGTTGATAATGAGGACTAAACATTCATATTATAGTTTTTTAAGAAGTGCAAAATGGCAATTTTGCTATTTGTGAGCTGCATTTGCACATTGAGCATCGGTGGCGCTGTGAACTCGGCACTGGCCTTCTAATCGGGAGGTCCGGGGTTCAATCCTACCATATTCCAATGTGTTAACCTGCTCATATCTGCAAAGAAATTCAAAGGTGTAGGTATCTGAAGTTCACCAATCCGCACTGGGAGAACGTGGTTGACTAAGTCCTAAACACCCTAACTTGGGGTAGGCTCACTCCCCTTGGTGAGGACATAAATGAGCTGTGGTAATGATGAAATAGGCATTAGATTAGGTACTAATACTTTGCAAATATTTGGTATATCCCAGAGAAAAAAGGACAAAACAAAACTGCCAACTTGAAAAACTTGAAGATTAAATATTGGAAATAATCCATAATTAATACCAACCTACAAAGTCATGAATAAAAGTTGTATTTATAGGTGGAGGTACTAAACAGGGGTCGTTCCATGGCTCTAACATTGTAATTTTTTCTTTATTTTAAACTTCGTAGCCTAAGATTATAATCTGTTATGAATTTTTCTTTGTATTATGTTAAAGAGTTGTTATGATTAACACAACTAATTCCTCGTTTCAGAGTAAACACCGTAAGTACCTAGGACACCAGTCGACACAAATTATATGAAATGATCACGAGTAAAAAGTAGGAAGGTTATTTAATTTTAGTCCTTATAAAATGTATAATTATTTTTAAGAAATAAAATCATACCACGGTACTATTACCGTAATCATACTTAATAAGGTAAATACAAATTAGTTTAATTTCACTTCACTTGGGTTGGGGCAATGGGTCGATATGAGCAACCATCACTGCCAAATTCGAGCTTACTATAAGTTTACTTTTGTTAATAGAGGCATACATAAAATAAATACTCCGTGAGAGGCCGAATGCATGGTTGAAATGAAAATTTTGCTTTGGGTCACTTTCACATAACATAGGAATATTTTGGTTCAATTCAATTCAATTTATATAAGTCACAAATTATATGTATTAAAGGCGCGTTCGGATAGCATCTAGGTGGCAAAAATAACTGTTAAAAATGACAAAATTGACACAAGGAGCCTTCGGTTAGAAGAAATGTGAACAAAAGTTGCATTTTTATCTGTTTACGTCAACTGTTCGGATAGCTGAAAAAATGTCAAAAATGGCATTGTGAACTGCCAAT
Source organism: Schoenobius gigantellus (assembly GCA_963935595.1). NCBI lineage: Eukaryota > Metazoa > Arthropoda > Insecta > Lepidoptera > Crambidae > Schoenobius > Schoenobius gigantellus. Next base: position 36,065,766 of record OZ012541.1, on the reverse strand, counting down.
TTCGCCCCAGCTATCGAAGAGGGTCAAAAGTTTTTGACATTTAAGATTTTTGACGTTTACTATACGTAAAATTTTTGACACGATTGAATAAGTTTTAGCGAAATAAATTTTATTTTCATTATTTATGGAAATTAATGATCGTTAATCATGGAGCGAGCTTATTACATCATAATACATCCAGAATCTGGAAACTGAAAATAAATTTAGGTTATAATAGCTTATGACTTTGACATATTGATAATGTAGCGTTCGGTTAGGGTGTGGAGCAAAAATGGCAAAAATTTCATAACCTTCTAACCGAACGCTTTACATCAACGCCAATTTTGATAATGCTAAAAACGCCACCACAGGCTACCCGAACACGCCTTAAGTCGTAGAAAGAGTATACAATAGAATGCTGGATGTTTGTCTATTCACTCGCACATAAAAGAGACGAAAATATTTAATTACATGCGTAAAAACGAGATAGACTTCGGCATTTTTTGTCCCTCATCGCGTGCTGGTTTTTTTCAAGGTCAGCACATCATGATCTAAACAAAGTTTGACGTTTGTGACGCGTTCGATTTTGTGCTCTCGGAATTTACTATTTTTTCCTAAAATACAGTGTTTCTTTTTGTGCACAACTACGTGAATTAACGATACCAGACTGAAGAATGGTGTGGTGTAGTGTTTATGGTGCAAAAGCAACAGTAGGACGAAAATTGAGGGATTGTCTTTTCAGTTGTAAGTAATTGAAATATTTACTTTATTTGAGTTATCATACCGAGGTTTCACTTGCTAAATTGTCTAACCAATTCACATAGTATACCCTGACGTGTTCCTAAGATAAAATAAGTGTTTATTTCATATTTCATAGAAAAATGTCTACATAACCTGAAACCTCAGGTTGGCCATCATTTTCCATAAATATTACCCCTAATAAGGGGTATATAGTACGCTGTAGAAATAAATGCATTTAACATGACTATATTATTATATAATTAATTACCTGAAAACATAAATTAAATTGAAGGGAATCCTTTTAAAATAACATTATCAAAATATTTGTACGAAAAATATTGTAATAGCATAAAATAATATTTATGTAGGTACACTGAATATATGTAATTTATTATTATTATTATATGTTTTTCTATTGTCAAGTAGGTAGGTATGTGTCAAAGAGTATAATAATATTGGTATGTGTTAAACTTACCTCGGGACTAGATGGAGCTGTCTATATTAATATTTATTATTATTAAGGTTGATCTTAAATATAACTTACAGGTTTCCTGAAAGCCCACAGTCATGCAATTTATGGATTGCGGCTACAAGGAGAATTAATTGGGAGCCAAACGCTAGATGCAGAATGTGTTGTCAACACTTTGACAGAAAACTTTTAATGAAAAAAGGCAATAAAACATACCTTCATCCCGAGGCTGTTCCAGTTGAGGTAAAATTAACATTTTAAGGATTTTTTTTTATTAAAAGTATTTCAGCAACACCAATAGAAAATATTTTTTAATTTAATTTGAAAAAAAAAACTCCTGTGATATACAAATCAAATTGTAAATTAAATAATTTTTTACTCAACTGTGCCAGATGGTTTTTGAATGTATCTATGTGAACATGTATATTTCTTTGGCACGTTTAGTATGCTTACTAGCATAAGGTGCATAGTGCTCTCAACACAATGATTTACATGTCATTAAACCCAAAATTGACTATGATTTACATGTCAACTTTGAGTTGAATGACATTACGTATAAACAGCTAGCGATGGGACATTTTAATAATGAGTTTTCGATAAAGAATTGATTATTTTTTGGATATTTTGAAACATAACATTTTTGGTTATTTTGAAACATAACATTTGTGTATATATATACTTTTATCACCCCGAATAATTTAAGGGACACGTCAGCACATGGTAGTAGAATGATTTAAACATTAATAAAAAAATTGCATGTTAATTTACTAAAATATCCAAAAATACTGCACTAGTGTTGTGCAATATTTAAAAAAAATAATGGATGTGTTCTGAAGCGTCCCTTAAATTATCCGGGGTGATAAAAAGTAGCTGTATATTTGATGTTATAGACTACTTTTCTTGAAAATAAATGAACAGTATTTTCCTGTGTTGGTGGTGCATTCCCTAGCATATTGTAAAAGATGATATTGGTTTTATTTCATGAGCTGGTCACCTATCACTATATTCTACAATTTCAAATACAATCAATGTACAACTAAACGTCTCTAGAAAATTATTCGACATTATAAGGCATATGGATGTATGTACAGTCGGCACCACGTCAAGCTATACACTTTGACGTTTGAACCGACCACTTGTTCTCGTAGTGCAAACGTAAAGTTTGACGCACCGTCCACTGTATGTATTTTAGTACCTTTACATAATTTATTTAATAATTTTTCAGGTTAAAAAATTCATGGTTTTTGATTCGTCCAGTTCTGCAACAGCAAAGGAGATACAGGAAACTGAATCCTTGAATGTAAGTGTTTTTTGAATTTGTTTTAAACATTTTTCTATATTATGAAACTTTAGTGTGTTAGGTAGCTCAAACTCGTAGTCATATCATGCTAATACAGCGTCCTCTGGTGGCAACAATTTATTTACATTATTTGTTTATATATACAAGGTTATTTTTTAATTATGACAAAAATTTTGTGTGCTTGTTCAGACAAGCAAACTGAACAACTTTCACTATGGCACCAACTTTGAAATCGCAAAAAAATCAGCTGTTCCATAGGTTCAGTGAATGTTGAACATTTGTATGGAACAGCTGATTTTTTTTGCGATTTCAAAGTTGGTCCCATTGTGAAAGTTATTCAGTTTGCTTGTCTGAACAAGCACACAAAATTTTTGTCATAACTAAAAAATAAACTTGTATACTTAATATAATACATATTATATTAGTATATATAGTCAGTGGTCTAGTGGAGACCATACCGCCCAGAGGTCATGGGTTCGATTCCTAATCATGGCGATTTATGGAACGATCTGTCTTAAATTGCCGTGGAAGTGTTTTCATATGTATACTAGTAGGTATTATACACATGAAAGTTTGTGAGTATGGATGGTTGGATGTTTGTTTGTTATTATTTCACTCCAAAGCTACAAAACGCAATTTAATGAAATTTGGTACACAGATAGCATATAACCTTGAATTAAGTATTTATGAGTGAGAATAAGTTTATCCATTGACTAAAAACTGTACAACAAGCAACAACAAGTTAGTTTATTATGGGACTAGATAGACTATAAATAACTAAAGGTGGATGGCATGTTCTTGAAATTTTTGTTACTACAGTTCAGCCTCTGTAATATTTAAATTATGTTTATATTTTAGGTGGTGTCGCCGAACCACACACCACGAACTCTAAAGAGGAAGTGGATGAAAAAAAATGAGTTGTCTGAGCAGCGTTTGAAAAAGCTAAGAGCCCTTAGAGAAAAATCAAGAAGATTATTAAAAAAAGTCACTTTGGAAAACATTTTGGTGGACTTACAATCGAAATTATATGTTAAATTCAAAGATTGCGAATTGTTATCTACAATAGACACTACTAACAAATACTTTAATGTACATGTGTTATTATAACCATTAACTTTTACTACCTTGCGGTTGAGAGGACAACTATAGTAATAGAATATTATGTCATTATTTTCAAAACGTTATAATTTAAAATTCTCATTATTTCTATCACACGAATTCTCAAAAAACCGACTATGTCTCGTTTGAGAATTACTGATTTCACTCTTAAGTCTCCTTACTATTATCGTTTCTTTCAATTGTTTCGGAGTTCTGTTTGTAGTATTCTGAACCTTTTTGTATCCAGTCACTCGCCTCTACACTTCGAGATACAGGTTAGTTCCTAGTTCGATGGTGGGTGGCTAATGGCGGGGTACTAACGAATTAATTATACCGTTCTGTAATTAATAGATTTAATCCTTGATTGAAACGAATCAATAAATAATTTTGAATTATTTTGAATTTTTGAGTCTTTCGCCCATCGCGGAAAGTAAGAGTGAACACCTCACGGGGTGTTACCCCCATAATATTAGATTTCTCTCAAAATATTGATTCTTGTTGGATAAAAAGTAGCCTATGTCCTTTCTCATAGTTCTATCTGTGACTACATATTAAAAATAAATAAAAAACTGAAGTTGACTTTAGAAAAACTTATTTATACTTATATGACAAAAAATGAAATTGTTCTTACTAAATTCCTCAAACATTACGTATTACCCTTGGTTCCACCAACATGTCCCACTGGTAGGTCCACGGGTATTTTTTTCCCCGTAGACCTTTTAACCGTGTTCCCACTGCTATGACCCACAGCGGACCCACGGGTAATTCCTCAGATAATTTCTTTCCCCGTAGACCCACTGCGCTAGATATGACAATGACGGTGAGTCATAGTGACAAACAAAAGTTTGTGGATTTTCTACCTCGTCAACTACTTTCAAGATTATCTTGAAGGTGGCGACTGATGAGGTGGAAAATCCGTAAAAAAAACTCGCCGTCATGTAGGTACACCACAAACCGTACCGTACCGTTAGCGTCAATATGAATGTTTGTGTACCAAAATAACAACTTTCACTGCACAATGTTCACTTGAATACAATTTTTGAATTAAAAGTAAAAGCTAACCGTCGCTAGCTTCATCAACAGCCACTTAAACCTCTTTGGAAAAATCACTACTTTTTGTATGAATCTTATTGCGACTTCTTGTTCTATTAGAAAAAAAAACCGGTTTTGAACAGGTCATTAATAACATTTCATACAACATTATTACCCTCGAGTTTTCCAGGGTAGTAATGTATTGGCGCGCTGGTAGCGGTAGTCGCAGTGTGGAAATTACCATGCGTGCCCACAATGGCACGGAGAACACCGGAGGTTTTAGTGGGTCGGCCTAGAACTTTACCGGGCCAGACGGTACACACACGCACGCCTGCCGTCTAGCCAACGGTGGGTACGGAGCGGTTGAGCATTTCCCCCCCGAAAAAAAAGGGTAGTAATGTATTACTTAGTGGCCTTTTCTGTTGATTTGAGCGTTAAATTAATGAGTGTAGTTGAAAAAAAAACTTTTTATACTCTTCTTTAAGAACCCAATGCTGTAGTCTCTTGAAAAAATCTCGACGTTCATTCTAAATCCTGAGCGTGCGCTGAAGGTAATTCATTTTAAAGCATACAGTACGAGACCATTTTAGTTCTAGGGTGTGAGGGTTAATTTCTTGCCAATGGCGAACTGTGCCATGGTAGAAAGTGGCCGTGGGTATAATGTTTAACAGCTCCTCAGCAGGCAGAGGTATTTTTTTTAAACTTGGGTGTTTAATACCGTTTGTGAGTAGGGGATCGTTAACGAGTCTCATGGCCCGTTTGTGTACCGCGTTAAAAGGTACAAGTTGATTTTAAATATAAGAAGATAGAAAAAAATGGGCACGCTAATTAAATAAAATGATATTTAACAACTTTTTCTCTCTTTTTTGTAGACATTAGGTGAACGTATTAAAAACTTGCGATTCGGGGTAATTTTTATAAAGAGGGTAACCCTAATCATCCATGTACTTGTATTTGCTGTCCCTTACTGCGGCACGCTCATCCGCAGTCTATAGTATTATTCGTCTAAGCCTTAAGTACTGTTAGCTAAAGTGGCTTCTGTCAGATTTGACAATCTCGCAAGGTCCAGACCAGAGCTGCGTTCAGAGTTGCGTTCCGAGGGTCAGAGTAATGCAACCGAGAGTGTTTTTCACACTCGCTCCGAGGTTCAGAACGGCTCGGTTGCTATCTTTTTTTTTAGTTTGTAGCTTGCCGATCAAGATCAAGCAAAGGGCAAAATATACTAATCCTTACTAGGAAATTAACAGTCAATATCCATTTTTCTGCTTAAAAATAATTACAACACATAAAAATCTCTATATTTCCCTTGTATTAGGCTTAAAAGAGTTCAAAGTAGTGTTATTTAATAAAATAATAAGTAATTAGCGTATTTTTGACATCGACTTTGACATAAAAGCTGTCAGAGTGTTTTTCACCCTACGCTCAAGTTGGTTGTTTGGTTGCATCACTCTAAGCTTCTGAACGGGCACAGAGTGTACTAACCGCCTGTCAGAGCGTTTTTTACCCCGAGGGTCAGAGTAATGCAACCGAGAGTGATTTTCACACTCGCTCCGAGGTTCAGAACGGGTCGGTTGCTATCTTTTTTTTTTAGTTTGTATCTTGCCGATCAAGATCAAGCAAAGGGCAAAATATTACTAATCCTTACTATGAAATTAACAGTCAATATCCATTTTTCTGCTTAAAAATAATTACAACACATAGAAATCACTATATTTCCCTTGTATTAGACTTAAAAGAGTTCAAAGTAGTGTTATTTAATAAAATAATAGATAATTAGCGTATTTTTGACATCGACTTTGACATAAAATCTGTCAGAGTGTTTTTCACCCCACGCTTGAGTTTGTTGTTTGGTTGCATCACTCGAAGCTTCTGAACGGGCACAGAGTGTACTAACCGTCCGTCAGAGCGTTCTTTACCCCGAGGCTCTGAACGGGTCGGTTGCTGTCAGAGTGCACTCGAGCGTAGGTTCAGTGGGGCTAGCACGCAGGAGAATCGAAAATCGAATTGAAATTCGAATCGAGGAGTTTGTATGGCAATTTTATTAGCGCCACGGCGGTGAGTAGCAGAACTAATAAAATTGCCATACAAACTCCTCGATTCGAATTTCGATTCGATTTTCGATTCTCCTGCGTGCTAGCCCCACTGAACGCAGCTCAGGAGCGAGGCGCGTTTAGCGCCTTCGCGCGAAGTACAACCACAGAATACATATACCCAGTACAACTTTTCGCTCTAACCCCGTTCAATGCCTTCGAGCGTGACAACCGGGTGAAACAACCGGCCCGTTCAAGACCTTTGAGTGTCGGCGCGAGTTACAACCGAACAACCATCGAATTTGATGGTTGTACAACGCTCTGACGTTTATTACTGAAATACTCTTACGTGATTGGATGATATTGGCGGCCATATTTTATAATGTCAGAGGCGCGTTCAGCGCCTCTGGGTGTAGTTGTCCGGTTGTTTTTTAACTCGCTCAAAGGCGTTGAACGGATTGCAGCAACCAAATCTTTTATCTCCCTCTTTCACATGATTTTTTATTTCTCTCTCTTTCTAGTAAATGACATTATAGAATATGGCCGCCAATATCATCCAATCACGTAAGAGTATTTCAGTAATAAACGTCAGAGCGTTGTACAACCATCAAATTCGATGGTTGTTCGGTTGTAACTCGCGCCGACACTCAAAGGTCTTGAACGGGCCGGTTGTTTCACCCGGTTGTCACGCTCGAAGGCATTGAACGGGGTTAGAGCGAAAAGTTGTACTTCGCGCGAAGGCCCTGAACTGAACGCGCCTCTGGCATTGGAATCACCCCTATAACTAGCGGGTCGTTAGTGGAGCGGCTCAGAAACAGTCTCCGCCATTTTGCTTTTGGGTGCATGTGTGTGTGTCATTTCATCAGGCGTGTTTGGGTAGCCTGAGCTGCGTTCAGAACCTACGCTCGAGTGCACTCCGAGTGCACTCTGATAGCAACCAACCCGTTCAGAGCCTCGGGGTAAAAAACGCTCTGACAGGCGGTTAGTACACTCTGTGCCCGTTCAGAAGCTTCGAGTGATGCAACCAAACAACCAACTCGAGCGTAGGGTGAAAAACACTCTGACAGATTTTATGTCAATGTCGATGTCAAAAATACGCTAATTATTTATTATTTTATTAAATAACACTGCTTTGAACTCTTTTAAGCCTAATACTAGGGAAATATAGTGATTTCTATGTGTTGTAATTATTTTTAAGCAGAAAAATGGATATTGACTGTTAATTTCATAGTAAGGATTAGTAATATTTTGCCCTTTACTTGATCTTGATCGGCAAGATACAAACTAAAAAAAAAGATAGCAACCGACCCGTTCTGAACCTCGGAGTGAGTGTGAAAAACACTCTCGGTTGCATTACTCTGACCCTCGGAACGCAACTCTGTGGTGGCGTTTTTAGCATTATCAAAATTGGCGTTGATGTAAAGCGTTCGGTTAGAAGGTTATGAAATTTTTGCCATTTTTGCTCCACACCCTAACCGAACGCTACATTATCAATATGTCAAAGTCATAAGCTATTGTAACCTAAATTTATTTTCAGTCATTATTACATCATAATACATCCAGATTCTGGATGTATTATGATGTAATAAGCTCGCTTCATGATTAACGATCATTAATTTCCATAAATAATGAAAATAAAATTTATTTCGTTAAAACTTATTCAATCGTGTCAAAAATTTTACGTTTAGTAAACGTCAAAAATCTTAAATGTCAAAAACTTCCACTTTTGACCCTCTTCAGGCGTGTTCGGGTAGCCTGGGGTGGCGTTTTTAGCATTATCAAAATTGGCGTTGATGTAAAGCGTTCGGTTAGAAGGTTATGAAATTTTTGCCATTTTTGCTCCACACCCTAACCGAACGCTACATTATCAATATGTCAATGTCATAAGCTATTATAACCTAAATTTATTTTCAGTTTCCAGATTCTGGATGTATTATGACGTAATAAGCTCGCTTCATGATTAACGATCATTAATTTCCATAAATAATGAAAATAAAATTTATTTCGTTTAAACTTATTCAATCGTGTCAAAAATTTTACGTTTAGTAGGTAAACGTCAAAAATCTTAAATGTCAAAAACTTCCACTTTTGACCCTCTTCGAGAGCTGGGGCGAAATTGGCAGTTCACAATGCCATTTTTGACATTTTTTCAGCTATCCGAACGGTTGACGTAAACAGATAAAAATGCAACTTTTGTTCACATTTCTCCTTTTTTTTTTTTTGGGAGGGGGGAAAATGCTTTGACGCATTCCTCGTGGTCGAGCCAAACCACGAGGATATGTGGGACTCCCCAGACCGTACACGGCCCGGGCCTACCCACTAAAAACCCCAGCAGCTCTCCGTCCGTCACAAGACAGGGGGAAGGGGACAACAGCCAGGCCTTATTCCCGCTGACCCCCTGCCTGTGACATGTCCGTTGCCGGACTCCCCATCTGGCTCTGCTACTTTGTGGAGCGGCACAGAAATGCGCCGCTCTACACCCCGAAATTGGTTTTTTATTGTGGTTGTCTTCCACGCGATCCGACGCTCAGTGCGCCGGGCCCCCGGCCCGCTCAGTGCGGGTAACGGGTTGCCCGACGGCAGATCCCACTGGATCCACCGCCGCGCGGGTGAGCCGAAGCTCGGGGAAATCCCCAACGGGCGCGAAGCGCCACGGCGAGAAGCTCGCCCTCATCCTCCCTACCACCAGAGGTAGCCGCCGGAATCGGCTTCCAGCGAAAGCCACACCTCTTCTTAACATAAGAAGAGGGGACTTCGCCCTTCTCCGCATGAAGCGGGTGGCCACACGAAGTGGCCCGCCGGGCTAAGCCCGGCCATCCCACGCCCCCCCCCTCCATGGGGGCCCTCTCGTCAGACTATTAGCCCGCGGCAGAGAATCTGCCGGGTTGCCCAGGGTGCACCACGTGGAGGTGTCTGACATCGCACCCCTTGTTCACATTTCTCCTAACCGAACGCTCCTTGTGTCAATTTTGTCATTTTTAACAGTTATTTTTGCCATCTCGATCAGCGTTGGATTTCGTAGTATAATTATACTATTTGTACCATTATTTCATGATGTGTAGTATGTAGTATCGTGATGCCAGGATACTACGCGAACGTACCATAATTTTACCCTCAGCTCGATTGACAACTTTTCTTGGTTCGATCATTCTCCTTTTTATTATTTAACAAATATTTCAAAGTATCTACCCTACACATTGATTTACTACCAAACGTAGATAGAGCACTTCATACAAAAACGCGCTTGAAATCTGTCACCTAATCGACTATACATTTGTACGCTGTTAAATAGGTAGTTGAATATGCACACCCGAATTACCATAAAGAAAGTACCGTATTTATCGAATTCAACCTTATTCTTTATTATTACGGCAACTATTTGAAGTACAACCGTGTGCAGTTACATCATTTCATACCTAGCCACATTAAATTTGACGTTTTAGTAATTGCTACAAGAAAATATCAACTTTATACTCTCAAACATAATGCTCAAAATTGCTTATCCAACGCATGGAAAAGAACTGCACGAGGCCCGATTGGGCAGTTCTTCACCGGCCCACTTTTCGAACGTTCATGCGTTATCTACGTTTGGTAGTAAATCAATGACCCTACAATATAAGTAAGTTCTTCTGTATGTATATGTATGGCACCATCGAAACAACCAGCGACAACTGTCAAAATACGACGCGGTGAACTGTCAAAATACGACGAAACCCTATTGAGTAAACCCTAAGAGTAAGACGGAAGGACGGAGGACGGACGGAGGAACGAAACACGCATAAAGCACTGCTACTTTCTGAGGCTAACATCTGATGTTAGCCTCGTTTTGCGTTTCTTATAAGAAATGTTGACATTTTTAGCCGCGCTAATTGTTACACATGAAACGCAAGGTACTGATTTTTCATGCTGAATTTTGACACCTCACTTAATTAGTCCAGCCACTTAAAATTTTTAATAATATAAATCAGAATTGACTAATACTATAAATATCTTTCAAGAAATTCTTTAAATCCGCTGAAAATCCTTTTTGATTCATGAAAAAAAGATTCCAAATATCAAATTTGAAAGCTGTCAAAAAGTGGTATCAGCAGGCCTATTCGCTAACTACGGTTGGTAACTGGAACTGTCATTTTTGAAAGACACTTTATATCCATTACTGGTTTAGTGATCTTATGTGTTACGGCAGCGTTCACGATAGCAGTAATGGATGTTAAGTTCCTTTCAAAAATGACAGTTCTAGTTAGCAACCGAAGTTACAGAATAGGCCTGCAGAAGACCCATCTACTAACATGGGTATTTGATGCTAGCATTTCGTGTCAAAAATGCTTAAATGAAACGCATGACAACCAGCAACAAAAACTAGCATCACCGGTTAATGAAACGCAGAGATGCTAAAAATGTTGATATTTATGGCTAAAAATGCTTATCTGGAACGGGCCGGTAGTATAATTTTTTGACAAGTAGTATATTTTTCATTTCCATAGACAAGAATTTTGTGAGGGTCTGGGGCCGTACTCTTAAAATCGACAACGATAATATCGGATTAGCCCTACTCTAAACACGCTATCGTTAGCGTTATCGTTGTCGTCGTCGGATCCATCACTACATAATATAAATGCTTAGATCTTTAAAACTACGCAACGGATTTTGATACGGTTTGTTTTAATAGATAGAGTGATTCAAGAGGAAGGCTTATATGTATAATACATGCATAGTATAGTAGAGAAACCCTGATAATTTTAGAGGTTTCTAATGTGATGTCGTAAATAAACTTTTTTTTTTGCGCTTAGATTGCAAACGCTGGCTGAACTCTACGAGATAAATCAAAATAATTTACTACAATATTGTACACCTTAAAAAGGTCTACAAAAAAGTCCGCGATGGTATATATCTATCTCTTAGGAATAACCCACAATAACCCTTTTTTATCCTTTACTTTTTACGAGAAATAATGGCTTATTTGCGAAGCGATTTTAAGCAATACAGTATTAATCCTTATCCAATTAAGTACCTTAAATACAATGTGCATTTAATATAGATCAATTTGGCCCTTTACAGCATGTAATATAAATGAATATTTTCGAAGATATTACAGATTTAAAATGTAGGGACGTTGCGGACAATGCGGTTTCGGCGGTACCGGCCGGGGTCCGGCGGGCGGCGCGTGCCTATAAAGTACTAGCTTTGCACTCGCGGCTTCGCCCGCATTATTATTGTTTTCCCGTGGGAATTAAAATTTTCTCGTAGGAAAAATAATTTTGTAGCCTATTTAAGCCCGAATAATAAATTTCATAGAAATTGGAGCAGATTTTAAATATTTTTCATAGAAACTTTCAACCCCTATTTTATTTCTTTTACCCCTATTTTGCACCCAAAGGGGATGACCCTTTGGGTGCAAAATAGGGGTAACTCCAATAAACCATGAAACACGTGTTCAATGAAATATTTTTAAGAGCATGAATCTCAAGTTTTATCAAAATCGTTGCTAATTTAAATATGTTTCCATACAAACATGCAACCCCTTTTTCATCCCTTCAGGGTTAATTTTTTTTAAATGCCTTCTTAGTGTGCGTCCGCATTTTAAATTAAAACCACTGTCCAAATTTCACGTTTCTACCATTAGCGGTTACGGCTGTGCGTGCGTCTATAGATGGGAACATCTCCTTTTATATAAGTATATAGATTGTCTAATGACAAAAAAGCTGTGAATGTTGTATTTATATACAACTTATATATCAGCGTATATCAGCATTCATGTAAATGTTACTCCTAAGGGGGTAAAATAAGTGTTGAAAGTTTGTATGAAAGTCCTTATTTAATGGACTATTGATTAATAATAAATAAATACGTTTAAAAACATGAATAAATTATTCACACATATTTATACAGTTTTTAAATCTGTAAATATAATCACCTTCCATGCGAACAAAGCCGCGGGCAACAGCTAGTTTAATTATATAATGAATGTCTGAAAGCAAAATACATACTATTAAAATGGCTCCAACGCTTTTCATAAATACAAGCTTTTTTTCTTTATAAAAGATAACATTTAAAGATACTTTCGAGAAATTACGCATTATATTTAAAAATATTAGAAAAAACTTCGGACTGTACTTGCAGTATTCTCTTCATTTTCTTATTTTAAAGCATTAAATCAATAAAATTAAAAAATCCATAATTAATTAGAAATTATTAAATAATTAGTGCTATTTGAGTACTTACTTTATTATTACCGTAAAATATTAGGAACAATAATTGCAAAAATTCCAATAGAGACAGAGAAATTTTAATGATAGGAGTGAAATTTAACATTGAATAAATTACGCTGCCCTTTTCGCTTTACGATAATTTCAACGATACCTCAATAGGTGTCGTTGAAATGTTCGTAAATTTTGCGAATGTTCGTCTGTCAAATGTATCAACGTTGTCACTAGATAGACGAACCTTCGATTTTAAGAGTAGGGTTATGACGCTCGCTTATGTCAATCGTTCGTTCGGTCGTTCCGTCGAGCGACAAAAGCGAAACAAAACATGCGAGTTACAGGAGCAAACGACACGATGAAGCGCCGATATATCGTAAGTTCGATTTTAAGAGTACGGCCCCTGAATCCAACGCTGATCTCGATTTGGGTATATGTGTTCTGTGATCTCGATGCTATTCGAACGCGCCTTACATAAAAGTAGAACGCACACATTTGCTTGCATTTCATTTTTCACTATTACAATTGTTGGTTTGTTTAAATCTCTAATTTATCTTCCGATTTTATGTGTTTTAAGCATGTTTTAAGATTTTTGACACTCACTGTTCTTGATTCAATAACAGTACCTGTGTGTACGAAGGGATTCGGCAGTTTTATCGGTTTGTTTGCTTGTGATTTTCTAAACTTAATAACTTTTTGACCTTTCATTGTTTCATACTATTTCATGCTAATATATTTCAGTGGTGTGTAAGCAAGACGGTTTCGGGGTTTGATTCCCCACGGGGTAGATTTTTTTGCTTGGTTTGGTTAGTAGTACCTAGGACTTCTGAGCCCACCCTGGTTAGCTACCATAATCTTACTTAAGTTTATCAGATCACCATGGTGACAGTACAACTTGTTACTCTGATAATCAGATATCCAGCAACTCTCTTGTAGGCGAATCCAGGTGAAGGACGCTTTCATCTTTGGCCTAATAGTCATTTACCAAAATGTGTGAAGTTGAACTTTCCCATACTAAAAAACGAGCGAACTTTATATTGTTATGAATCCACTAAAATATTTTACAGACCATCGGCTTCAACAGAGGTTACATTTCTGGATGCACATAAATTTTGAAATCGAAAAAAATTACTTTTGAACACAGAAAAACTAGTGTTATTTTGAGACACAAATACTTGAAGCTGAATATCTTAAGAGTTGAGTATGCAATAAATAACTTCCTCCAAGTGAAATAAATTCAGGAATACTTAAAAATCCAATAACGATAGGTGAGCAAAGTTGTGTAATATTTTTTTCATTAAATAAACAATAGTTTAAAATTAATTTAATATTATGTTTTCCATTGAATAACCTACACTATGTTGTTGTTCAAAATTAGATGTAATTTTTTTTTAGATTGAATGAAAATGAAAAACACTGTTCTTCTCAAAAACAGTAGCAAATCTCTGCTAAAATTGATCTTCTGATGGTGCACATGTCTGGGCGCAAGGTGACTTCGGAAGCATAGAGAAGCTCGATATGTTAGAAATTTTGGTTACTCACCATGGACCTGAATTTCATTTTATCAATTTTATTAATATGCTAAGAACATAAGCCACTGCACAAGCAATGAACAGGACATGAATAACAGAAAGTGGACTGTCCAAAGGTGATTAATTTGTTTTTGACATAAATATGTTTTCTTATTAACCCCTTGTTTCTGAAAGGCTAATCAGTGATAAAATTAAATATAGTACATTCAAGATAAGAAAGTTCCCTTGACAGATCGATTTTTTCCGTTTCATGCATACTAGTTTCCGTGATGAAAAATATAATTTATCTCCTTAGGTTATTTTTATCAAAAATGCAATAATTAATTCCACATTAAATAAAAACAAGAATATCAGCCTAATTAAATAAAATTATAATTCTAATAAAATGTTTGTGTAAAGTTTTATTTGTAAATTTGGATTTTTAAGTTTTTCAATAATATGACAAATATTTTGGGTCTTTTAATCCATAAAAATAAACAATAAATAATTATTTGTGGAGATTTTAATATAGATATTATCAAGAAAACTAACACATCTAAATCTTTTATATATCTAATGAAAGAATTTAATCTTAAATTTGAAATCAATAAACCTACACGACCCAGCAGCGGAACGTGTATTGATAATTTTGTTCATAATATGCGTGGTTGTAAAAGTGAAATTCTGGAGCTTGGCCTATCTGACCACACTGCACAAATAATAAGATGCCCAGTGAAAAAAACCTGTATTTTGAAGCATTGGTATATATATAGACACAACTACAGTAAAGAAAATATCGACAAGTTTAAAGAATGCATTAATAGTCTCACTTTTGCTAGCACTTTCGAAACTGATAATACAAATGAAAAATTTGACAGGTTTTTCGATTTATTCAAACTATTCTACGACCTTTGTTTCCCTAATATAAAGTGTAAAATACAGACAAATATAAAACCGAAATGGATTACTCGTGGTATTAAACTGTGTAGTAAAAGAAGAAGGTAACTACTTTGGCAACAAAGAATTAGACCTACTAAGGAAAACGCTGATACATTAAAAACATACACAAAAAGATTTAAGAAAATTATTAAACTTACGCAAAAATCTCAAAATAGTTTTTTTATTGAAAATAGCAAAAATAAATCGAAAGCAGTATGGAAAGTAATTAATTCTATGAAACAACAACTGCCGCAAGAGACCATCACAGAAATATATACAACGAAAAAACAAAAAGTAGTAAGCCCTAAAAAAATTGCTCAACTATTCAATGATTTTTATGCAGATCAAGCAAAGCGAATCAAACCTATTAATAATGGAAAAGGTTGCTCTATGTCTAACATGGAAAATTCATCGCAATCGATGTTTATGGAACCAGCTATACCAAGAGATATACTAACTGTAATCAATAGCCTAAAAAACACAAATAGTGTAGGTTATGACGGCATCCGGACAAATGTAATTAAAGCAGTGATGGAGATCTTAAGGGTGCTGCTCGCCTGCTTTTTTCAAATGACGTACTATCACCAGATAACCCAGATACTTTATCAGCCCTACAGTCGAAACATCCCCAAGCACCAGCAATGCGTTACTTTTTAGATCCTCCAACAGCAAACGAATCATGCCTGCAGACCAACGCTACGGATGTCCACGATGCCATTATGTCTTTCAAAACCGGTTCTGCTGCAGGGCTGGATGGTCTCTCGCCCCAGCATTTAAAAGACCTGACGTCTCCATCTGTTGGTGATGCAGGTAGGAAGTTGTTAAGCAACATTACGAATTTATTAAATTGTATGTACCTAGGCAATATTAACCAAGACATTATACCCATTTTATTTGGCGCAAACCTAATTGCCCTCTCTAAAAAAGATGGAGGGGTGAGACCGATTGCTGTTGGCGCAACACTTCGACGTTTGGCTTCTAAAATTGCTGTTAGACATATCCTCCCAAAATTAAAACCACATTTTGAACCTGTTCAATTGGGATTTGGCGTTAAAGGGGGGTGTGAGGCTGTTGTCCATTCCCTTCGCACCTTTCTAAGCGCGGATAACGAATGCGAAGTGTTGCTTAAAATTGACGTAAAAAATGCTTTTAACTCGGTAAACAGGGATACCTTGCTAACAGAAATTAAATCCAATATCCCCGAGGTTTACAACTATCTACTACATTGTTATGCAGATCCAACTACACTGATGTACCGGTCAAACCAGTTGTCATCTGAGGTAGGCTGTCAGCAAGGCGATCCCCTGGGGCCGGCAATTTTCAGTTTGGCCATAAATCCAATTATTAAAAATCTTTCTTCAAAATTCAATGTTTGGTATCTGGACGATGGGACCTTAGGAGGTGACGTAGACTCTGTATTGTCCGACTTATCTATGATCATAGAAAAATTTAAACCCATTGGACTAGAGCTGAATTATAACAAATGTGAACTTTTTATTAAAAATGCTAGTATTAATACCGAAAATATCACAGAAAAATTTAACAAACTTGGACCCAATATTAAAATTCTGGATAAGAGCAACCTTAGCCTCCTCGGATCCCCTATTTTTGATGAATCTTTTCCTGGCTTTATTCAAAATTCGATTTCTAAATTCGAAAATATATCTCATCGTTTGTTTGAAATTGGTCCGCATTATGCTTTAACAATCATTAAATATTGCCTTTTTGTACCTAATTTAACATATGTGCTTCGCCGCTGCCCTCTTTATAGACATCTAAATCTTTTAGTAAATATAGATAATTTGATCAAACAAAATTTAGAATCAATACTCAACATAAAACTTAGCGAAGACTCTTGGTGACAAGGATCCCTGCCTATACGGTACGGTGGGTTAGGTATCCGTAAAATTACAAGTGTTTCCTTACCAGCTTTTTTGTCGTCAGTCCATAGCTCGGAGAGTCTCATAGGTAAAATCCTGCGCACAAACTATGTCACTTCGGGCTTGGATGATGCACAAAAAGCTTGGCTAATTGCCTGCCCCGGCCAAAATTTTCCTCAAAACTTAGAATAGCAAAGGTGCTGGGACGCCGTAGGTTGCAAATCAACTTTAGACTCTCTTCTAAGTACATCTTGCACAACAGACCGGGCTAGACTTCTGGCAGTGAGTACTAAAGAAGCCGGCTACTGGTTACATGTCCATCCCTCCCCAACAATAGGTACGTATTTGGAACCCAATACCCTTAGAATCGCAGTTTCATTACGTCTCGGGGTCCCGGTCTGCGCCCCACACCAATGCCCCTGCGGAAGTGAAGTCGACCGCTTAGGGCACCACGGATTATCGTGCCAAAAAAGCGCAGGCCGCTTCTCAAGACATGCTGCTCTGAACGAAATCATCCGCCGGGCTCTTGCGTCATCATACGTGCCGGCTTTGTTAGAACCCAGCGGCATATTGAGGAATGACGGTAAGAGACCCGATGGGATGTCTTTGGTTCCTTGGAATATGGGGCGGGTGCTGGTATGGGATGCAACCTGTGTAGATACTCTAGCCCCGTCACATCTCCAGCGAACCACAATAAGATCAGGAGCAGCAGCCGAAGCGGCTGAGAATGCGAAGGTCGGCAAATATAGCGGTCTCGGTGCTGAATATTCTTTCTGTCCATTCGGCGTCGAGACCCTAGGTCCGTGGGGCCCAGGCGCTTTAAGCCTCTTTAACGCTATTTCAAAACGACTTAAAGATGCCACAGGAGACCGAAGAGCTGGCAGCTTTCTCGCTCAACGTATTAGTTTAGCAATTCAGCGAGGAAACGCTGCCAGTATCTTCGGTACAATGCCGCAGGGGCCATTTTTAGATGTAATTTAGTTTTAATTAGTGATTTTAATTTAGTTTATAATATTATTTTAGGTTCGTATATTAGGTATTTAGATTTAGTATTCTATTTATTGTTTTTGTATGCTGCTTGTTATCAAACTTCTATCCAATAAATTTTGAAGTAGATATCTATAAAAATAAAAATTATGTAAATTAAAGCAGTGGCCAGTAAAGTTGCTCCTATTTTATGTCACATTATAAATGATAGTATTCAAAACGGAATATTTCCTAGAAGGTTAAAAGTATCGATAATTAAACCGTTACATAAAAAAGGTGATAAGACAAATCTGAACAACTATAGACCAGTGGCTTTGGTTCCAATATTTTCAAAAATTTTTGAGAAAGTGATTTATGATAGACTTAATAATTACCTTGAAAAATATAATTTACTCTGCAAAGAACAAATGGGGTTCAGAAAAAATAAAACTATTAATATGGCTTTGTATACCCAAGTAACATTTGAGGTTCTAGAATGGTTTTGTAAAGGTTCTAGAACCTATATATGGATATCTGCTACTAAGTCTTAATAGACTCAATAATGTTATATTGGGGGTAATTCTGAAGTTACATGCACTAAAACTAAAACTAAAATTAAACATATAATTTTAAATTAGTTTTAGGTAGTTCGTATTCTGAAACGCCGGACTCTCTTAATTTAAACTGTATTTGACAATTTCTTAAATTGAATACACAGATTATAAATACACCTAGTGCTGTAGAAAAACGGGATAATTTAGAAACATTAAAAACAGCTATATTCTACTAATTTTACTATCAGAAATTATTAATTTAAGATTTGATCGTATTTGTAAATAACAGAAAAGAAATTTTATTATTTATCATTCATTTTATCACAAAAGAAAAATTATTCGACATTTATTCTGCGATTGTGCCAGCCATGAAATAAAAAAAATTACGTGGTAGTCTGTAGTTGTATAGATAGGTACTTCGTGACTTCCTCTGAATTTTAAAATTGCGTATTTTGTTTCATTAGTAATTTTTCTTTTCTTTTCATAATAACCGCTGTTATTTATTGACAAATAATAGTAATTGCTAGGCAACTAATTTTAGATAGGCATACTTCTATCTGCAGATAGAAGTATGCAGATATTCTATCTGCAGATAGAAGTAAATACATACATACATAACCTACCTATCATCTAAATGTCAGTACTATTAGACTACTTGGGAACAAACAAATTACAACTCACGACTTTGCAATTGATGCTATAAAAGCCTTTCCTTATAAATGCCATAACAACCAATTCATCATCCATTTGGCAAGTTGCACAAAAAAAATTGACCGGTAATGTTAGAAAATCGTTAAAAAGTAACAAGATAAATTTAGATGGCACCTAAAAGTTCACCTCCTAAAATTAGTTTGACATATTTAAAATTATAGAAAAAATTACATTTAGGAAGCGTGTCAGAATACGAAAATAACATCTAACACTAAATTGAGTAGTTTAGTAACGTCACTCTTAATTTTAGAGTTAACTTGTGAGTTCTGAATACCAAACGGTGATTGACATTTCTATCTCTAATTTTATTTAGTTATAGTTTTAGGTGGTCGCTTCAGAATCACCCCCATTAACCTTATAATAACCCCCTGAGTGCAAAAAGGGCCCACGTTTTAGAAGCTTTCTGAGAGCTACAGCAAAACCTATAGTTTAAATCACAATATCTTTATTTAAGGTTAATATAACCTTCTAAAATGTCGTTAGATGTATCTTTATGATAACTCAAAACCGTTTTTAGACATGAATAAATGCTTTTCCGAGACTCCCAGGTATTAAAATGTTTCTATTTAAGATTTTTTATACAGAAACAAGTGAATTTCAAATCTTTATTTATAATGGCGATTCCTTGTTTTAAAATGGCGAGATAAGGCAAGTGTTGTATTCATAAAAATAATAAGTAGCTTGCTGACGTCAGGAAAAATTAAAAAATACTGCGACTGGCACTTTATTGTAAAACTTCATGATAATAGAGCTGTATAAGAGTTGGGCCCTTCGTAAGTTAAAATTCTGAAGATATTTTAATAAAATAAAAATTATAAAATACGATGGTTGGTGATAAATCGCATTAGAAATGAGACTTCTATCCATATAAAACATACATTTTAAATATATAGCATACATTACTTAATTTTACCTTATTTAATTTATCAAAATATTGCTTTTTGTTCCGATACATTTTTTATTTCAATAAAAAATATGGCTGCCGTTAGGAAATTACTAGAAAGAATTTAAATTAACCTTTTCAGAACTGTAACAGCTAAATGCTAATTATGTTTGCCAAAATAAGATCTAAAGATTATCTGGCGGAGCTAGTTAAAGCTACTAGGCTATTTTTGCAGTTGCTTAAAACTCGCGGAGATAACTGAAATTTTTTGAGGATGTTTCTTAAGCTTTCAAATATTCTCGTAGGACTTAAATCATGCCGTAAGCTTATACAATAGCATTACTGGTTTGGGTTTTAACCACATAGTCCTAATTTGTTTGTCTAGATAACTCTAATTTAGCCTAAAGATTTCATGTAGGTTTGAGAAATGACTTACAGGTGATTTTAAAATTCCATAACCTTATAGCTGTATATAAGTTAAAAAAATTACCTTTAGATCTCACTTTAGTATTATGCTAGCTTTTCTAGAACTGAATTAGGAGTCTACGACAACTTTAAGATCTTAGGACTATATGCTCCTAAAACCTAAGTAAAAATAACGTTAATTTAAACTCTTGTCAGCGGTTCCAAGGTTGTAATAATAGTCAATTAGTTTTAGGACTTATTAATCTTTCTGAAATACTAAATACGACCAGATAGCAAAACGTTAACCTTTTTATGGCTCTTTTAAAACCTTGAGGTAAAGTTTACAACCAAGACCCGAAAAAAATGTTACTTGGGTAGCTTCCTCGAAAAAATCTTTCACAATCTGGACACCAATAAACCAGTCTCGGCAATGTACATGGATCTAACAAAAGCCTTCGACTTCGTAGATCATAAGACTCTTCTACAGAAGTTGCAGATGTATGGTATTAGAGGAAATGTACTGGACCTCATACGCTCTTATCTAGAGGATAGAAAGCAAATTACACACATTAAAAGAATCAATATGCAGTCAAAAATTTAAGAAACATACTCGTCTGATATACGAACGGTCGCATACGGTGTACCTCAGGGCAGTGTCCTGGCGCCATTATTATTTTTGAGCTATATTAACGACTTCCCCAAAGCTATAAAACATCAAATGAACCTGTTTGCAGACGACAGCACAGTCGTTTTTAATGAAGGAAGGTACATTGACATTGAAAAGGATATGAACAATAGTCTGATATCTACATAATAACAATTTGGAAATAAACTTATCAAAGACTAAAATTATGAATTTTCAACTGAGAATAAAATAACATACATTTTAAATATATAGCATACATTACTTAATTTTACCTTATTTAATTTATCAAAATATTGCTTTTTGTTCCGATACATTTTTTATTTCAATAAAAAATATGGCTGCCGTTAGGAAATTACTAGAAAGAATTTAAATTAACCTTTTCAGAACTGTAACAGCTAAATGCTAATTATGTTTGCCAAAATAAGATCTAAAGATTATCTGGCGGAGCTAGTTATAGTCCATTATAACATGTCAGTTATAATGGACAAAATTTAGAGGAAACTAATTCCACAAAATTTTTAGGTTTATTTATTGATAACGACATGTCATGGAAGACGCAAATTGACCATATTTGCACTAAACTTCATCAGTTCGCGTATGCTCTATATATGCTTGCTAAAGTAGCTAATAATACGGCTCTTGTTGCAGCTTATCATGGCTATGTTGCTTCTACACTAAGATACGGCATTATGTTCTGGGGTAACGCTACTAATAAGCATGATGTATTTGTTGCACAAAAAAAGTGTCTTAGGGCAATGTGTAAGTTAAGGCGCACTGATTCATGTGAGCCGTACTTTCATCATCACAGCCCATAAACGTCCCCACCGAGGGGCTCGAGCCTACCCTATATTAGGGTGATTAGGCCTAGCCGTACTTTAAAAAGCTTAAAATCATGACTGTGCCATCTCTCTATATTTATGAAGTAATTCTTTTTGTAAAACAAAATATACACCTATTTAATTCCGTAGAGCGTCAACGTCGCTCTAACACTCTCAAATTAATCACGTACTTTTCTTCATAAAAGTATATACGCAAGGGCACCAAAACTGTATAATAAACTTCCAAAAGCAATTAGAGATTGTACCAAGTTTAATAAATTTAAGAATGAGCTGTCCACTGTTAATTGATAAAGCCTATTACTCCGTTGATGAATACCTTAATGAGAAATGGTAATTATGATAAATAATATAATTAATCATATAAATAATACAAAATGTTATGTTTAATGTTTTTTTATATAATGATCTAAAAATCTCATAATTATATGCCATCTAACAATATTGATATGAAATACTAAATGTAGTAATAATCTTAATGTAGCGGAATTAATTCTATATACCTGACATAATATCAAATGACATTATTTTTTATAAGAGTACGGTTAATATTTTTAAAAATGATAATATTATTTTTAGTGACGAACAATGGAGACACCTAATGTAATAAAAATAAATATGTTGTAATCGAATAATTTCATTGAACATTATACATCATGTATTTTTTGTTTGACATGATTTGTATTCTTGTTTGATATAATCGGTATTGAGACGAAAGTAATTAAAAATAATTTATTATAGTCATAAAATTGTTCAATACATAAAAATAATGCTGTATTAATTAATATAAGTTAGTTATAATTGACATAATTTCATTTAAATTGACATAATTGTATACAAATGTTTAACTAGTAATGAGAATATATTATTAACAATAAGTTTGACTACTAGACACGATATCAAAAAAATATATAATTCGTAATTTGCTATAATATGTATTGATGTGATTGCATGTTAGTTTAGTGACGAAATATGGAGATACTATGTAACTATGTAACACCTGTAATACAAACCCATATTTGCAATCAAATAAATAAATATGAAATATGAAAAGTATAAGTTCCGATTCACGACTCAAATAAATACTTAATTAAACAAATATTTTATCAGAATTATAAATAATTATATTTAACTGGACTGATTTTAATGTTTCTATTTAATGTGGAATTAATTTTTGCATTGTTGACGAAAAGAACTGAAAAAGATGTTACATTTTTAAAATATAATATTTTTAATCACGGAAACTGGTATGTGAAATGGAAAAGTTTGACCTGTCAGGGGAACCTTCTTATCTTAAATATACTATAACAAGCTTAACTTCACTTCACTTCTTGGTTAAGTGGCAACCGGTCGTTTTACACAACCATTACTGCCAAACTCGAGTTTATGGATAAGACACTGTTTCTGAGTTTGCTTTTGTTGACAACGGCCAAAAGTGTGCTATGATTTTGTTTTGGGTCACCTAAAAATGGACAAAACATGACAATGACACTGACAACACAACAATGTAGCAGCACAAATAAAACATTTAATAAAATACAGTTGTGGTGACTACGCTTAACAGTTTTCCGCACACATGGACCTAGCCTTAAGTGTTTCGCGTTGCCATGGAGTTGTTATTCGGATAATAGATCTTTCCTTGGTTTTGTATATTGAATTGTAAACTTGCTATTATTATATGTATTATACTTGTAAATATCAATTTAACGTCTTTGATTCGAATCCCGAAGTTAAGAAGAAGTATCCCACAATTGGTGACCTTCCGACGAACATCGCAAAGGAAATATTTCATAGTGATGGCTACAGCTACACCTACCAATAGAACTGAAGAAGACGATCCAAACATTTGTCGGGTTGCAGTAAAGGTACCATCTTTTTGGCCAGACGAGCCGGCATTATGGTTCGCACAATTAGAAAGTCAATTTTCTATCGCTGGAATAAAATCTGACAGTACTAAATTCTACCACGTTATTTCCAATCTCGACTACAAATACATCACCGAAGTCAAGGATATCATTACGCAGCCGCCCGAAAATGATAAATATCAAAAACTGAAAACAGAGCTCATTTCAAGATTGTCGGCAAGTCAAGAACAGCGCGTACGTCAGCTGCTAGCGCACGAAGAGCTCGGTGACAGAAAACCGTCTCAGTTTCTGAGACACTTACGCAGCCTAGCTGGATCAGAAGTTCCTGATGAATTCATTCGTTCTTTGTGGACAAATCGCCTACCAAGTCATGTACAAGCTATCATAGCAACTCAGTCTGACTACAATCTGGAGAATGTAGCAAAATTAGCCGATAAAGTCAACGAAATTATACAACTTCAACCGCAAGTAGCTTCCACTTCAAATATAACATCGCCGGACATGGATGACCTGAAACGCCGAATCGACGAGTTGTCGCGACAAGTTGCTTCATTGACCGCTACGCGTTCCCGCTCACAGTCTCGAAGACGTCATGCATATGGAAATTACCATCGTTCCCGTAGTAGCTCCGCACCCAACGGCAAGAAGTTGTGCTGGTATCACAAAAAGTTTGGTAACCGCGCATCGAAGTGTCATCCTCCATGCTCCTGGAAAACTCACTCCGAGGAAAACGATAAGGGCAGTCAGTAGCGACGGCCGATGACTGCCTCTCTAAAGGCCGTATTTTCGTGACAGATCGTAAGACAAAATTACAATTTCTTATAGACACAGGTTCTGATTTGTGTGTTTACCCCCTTAACAAGCTACATAATAGGCGCCTTCAAAAAACGAATTATGAGTTATTCGCCGCTAATGGTTCTACAATAGCTACATATGGATGGGTATCGTTAAGCTTAAATTTTGGATTACGCCGTGATTTTAGCTGGCGTTTCGTGATAGCTGATGTCACCAAACCGATTATAGGCATAGATTTTTTGTCATACTATAATTTGCTGGTAGATGCGA
Source organism: Schoenobius gigantellus (assembly GCA_963935595.1). Lineage (NCBI taxonomy): Eukaryota > Metazoa > Arthropoda > Insecta > Lepidoptera > Crambidae > Schoenobius > Schoenobius gigantellus. Next base: position 36,040,656 of record OZ012541.1, on the reverse strand, counting down.
GAAATCATCGATTAATTGACAACATCACATCACTCACAGCTTTTGCCTCACCTGTCACTTCATCGAGCGTTTGTGGGATTAAGACTTTCACAGGCTCTTCACCGTTCCACGAGCTTCTGTCACGGTATCCGGAAATCACACGGCCAGCTGGCAATCCGGAGTCGCGAGAGGTCAAGCATTCGACTCTGCACTACATCCGGACCACCCCAGGTCCTCCTGTCTACTGCCGCCCGCGACGCCTGGCACCTGACCGACTTCGAGTAGCGAAACAGGAGTTCGAGGAGATGGTAAAATCAGGTATTGCTAGACGCTCAGACAGCTCATGGTCTTCACCGCTTCACATGGTACCTAAAAGAGACAACACCTGGAGACCATGCGGTGACTATCGCGCCCTCAACTCACGGACCATACCTGACCGTTATCCACTTCGTAACATTGCTGATTTTTCTCATAACCTTTACGGATGCACTATATTTAGTAAGATCGATCTGGTACGTGCTTACTTCCAAGTACCTGTTGCTCCTGAGGATATCTGCAAAACTGTAATCACTACACCATTCGGACTTTTTGAATTTATGTTCATGAGCTTCGGACTTTGTAACGCTGCTCAAACATTCCAACGTTTTATGGATGAAATATTCAGAGACATCGATTTCGCATTTCCATATATTGATGATGTTTTGGTAGCTTCCAGAAGTCTCAGCGAACACCTGGAACACCTGCAGGCAGTTTTCGAGCGACTACGTGAACATGGCATACTGATCAACTCTGCGAAGTGCTGTTTTGGCGTACCTGAGATTGAATTTTTAGGATACACCGTTTCCGCTAATGGGATCAGGCCTACACCACAGAAGGTCAGTGCTATCCATGATTTTTCTCGCCCCAAAAACATCCGGGAGCTGCAGAGATACCTTGGGATGGTAAATTTTTACCGACGGTTTATTCCTAACGCAGCGAGAATTCTAGCACCTTTAAATAATCTTCTGGTTGGCACATCTGTTAATGGCAAAACACCAATAATCTGGACTCCTGAGCTCCTGCAAGCCTTTGAAGACAGTAAGAACAGTCTAGCTCACGCGTGTCTTCTAGTTCACCCAAACTCTCAAGCAGAGCTGTCACTCGTCACAGATGCCTCAGATATCACAATTGGTGCAGTTCTACAACAGAAAGGGGACAACGGCTGGATGCCTTTGGGTTTCTTCTTCAAAAAGCTCAACACAGCACAAAAGAAATATAGCCCTTACGACCGAGAACTCTTGGCAATATACGAAGCTATAAAATATTTTAGATTTATGCTAGAGCTCAAGCCTTTTACAGTTTTCACCGATCATAAACCTATCGTTTCTGCCTTCAAGAAAAATTCTTCTAGCTGTTCTCCACGACAATTTCGATATCTAGATTACATTTCCCAATTCACCACTAATATCAAATATATTTCAGGACATGATAACATCGTTGCCGATGCACTTTCACGCACTGAGGCCATCAGTTCACTTGATCTGAATCAACTAGAACAAGCGCAGACCTTGGATGATGAACTGGCACGTTTGCTCCAGGGTAACACTTCGCTGCAATTACAGAAGATAAGCATTTCTGGTTGCGGGAAGGAACTATTCTGCGATACATCTGGTAACTCACCTCGTTTATACTTACCTGCTAGTTTCCGTCGTCAAGCTTTTGATGGTATACATGGCATGAGCCATGCAAGTGCCAGATCTACCATTCGGCTGATGACGCAACGATATGTTTGGCCACATATACGCAGGGATTGCAGGAATTGGGTTCGTACTTGCATTAACTGTCAACGGTCAAAAGTCTCCAGACACACGCGGACACCAGTAAGCGAGTTCACCCCGCCTACTGAAAGGTTTGCTCACGTCCACGTTGACATTATCGGTCCTCTTGCCATGTCTCATGGCTATAAATATTGCTTAACAGCAGTGGACAGATTTACGCGTTGGCCGGAAGTTTTCCCTATAGAGGATATTCAGGCCAGCACTGTTGCTCATGCTTTTCTCAGCGGTTGGATCTCTCGGTACGGATGCCCTCTTAAAATAACTACTGACAGAGGCAAGCAATTCGAGTCGCATTTGTTTAAAGAACTTTCAAAGATCCTGGGCTCAAATCACATATCAACAACAGCTTATCATCCTGCGGCTAATGGGTTGGTTGAGCGTTTTCATCGACATCTCAAAAGTGCTTTAAGTGATTGGTATGAGGTTCTGCCTTTAGTTCTGCTGGGGATACGGAGTGCGTGGTAGGAGGATTTATCGTCATCTTCTGCTGAGATGGTCTTCGGGGAGACCCTACGTTTACCTGGTGATCTATTTCTTTCAACTACGCCAGAAGTAACAGATCACTCAGATTTTTTATCTCGTCTCCGTTCACATATTAAGAAAATAAGGCCTACTGTTGTTACGAGACACGGTGTTAATAACAACATATTTGTTCACCAAGACTTGAACACATCGTCACACGTCTTTATACGGCAAGATGGAGTTAAAAAGTCTTTGCAGCCTCCTTATTCTGGGCCTTATGAAGTAGTAGAGCGTTCGGATAAATTTTTCAAAATTAATATTGGTGATAGAATTACTACTGTTTCTGTCGACAGATTGAAACCGGCTTACATCCTAAATCAGTCGCAAGATCACATGACGACGAAACCGCGTACTTCTATCGCTTCTCCGCCGTCGAAAGATACAGTTGTTACCACTCGCTCCGGCAGGATAGTAAAATTTAATCGTTTTTATCGACACTAGGTCTCCGGGGGGGCTGATGTGGCGACTACGCTTAACAGTTTTCCGCACACATGGACCTAGCCTTAAGTGTTTCGCGTTGCCATGGAGTTGTTATTCGGATAATAGATCTTTCCTTGGTTTTGTATATTGAATTGTAAACTTGCTATTATTATATGTATTTTACTTGTAAATATCAATTTAACGTCTTTGATTTGAATCCCGAAGTTAAGAAGAAGTATCCCACACAGTTTAAACTTGTATGTTCATAAATCTTAAGTTAACTGTCAATTGATTCACTGTGTCTGTTGACAGAGCTGCCAAATTTCTTTCAAAATCTATAAGTCAAGATCAGTGTTATACTATATGCCCCTATATTAAAGAAAATATTTCAAAATTCGGTTGGGGTGAATGAAAGGGTGCGCAAGGTCCCTTTTTATGGTTGTATCGTATAGAATTGCTAAAAATAAACACTTTTTATTCTTGTCAATTTTTTCTCAAATCTTATAGTGTAGTGTGCGAGTAAATCAGCTTTGAAAATCGCAATGGCAGCAGGACTTGGAAAAATTTTGGGATGTTGCATTGCTATTATGACACCTACTTTTTATGGTTGTATAATATAGAATAGCCTAAAATAAACACTTTTTACTCTTATTCACTTTTTCTCAAGTCTTATAGTTTGCGAGTACATCAGCTTTGAAAATTACAATGACCGCAGGACAAGAAAAATTTTGGGATGTTGCCTTGATATTAAGACACCTAATTTTTATGGTTGTATCATATAGAATAGCTTTAAAATTAACACTTATTATTCATGTCAATTTTCTCTCAAGTCTTATAGTTTGCGAGTAAATAAGCTTTGAAAATCACAATAGTCACGACAAAAAAAAAAGGGATGTTACGTTGCTATTATAACACCTACTTTTTATGGTTATATCAGAAAATGACTAGAACGTGATGAGCAGATCAATACACACTTGTTCACAGTGGCTTTCTATTTCTTGTGTTTAGATTATGAAATCGAAAATTGGTACCAAAGGTTTTATAATTTTTATAGACAAATCAAATTTTCATAATTAGACTGTTCAGCTTTAATCAATATATTAATTTAGTTAAAAATATTTCTTAGAGAAACCTTTGCTTGTGAATTATAAATAGCACCAACTGAAGTCCAAAAATACTTTCTATACTAGCAGCCGATCCCCGCAGTAATAGCCAATTACATGACACTGAAAATAACTAAGTAAATTTATCTTGCCGTATCAACATAGTAACATGCTTGAATTGTTTTACTACATATACAACAGAACTAGGTCTGTTCGCGAAGGACTATGTTGATCCCACAAACGTGCATCAAGTGTAATACCCAAAAATTTTGTAACTACAATTGATGAATTCAACGATTCGATTGTATCCACTTTCCTTACATTTGGCCATGAGAATTTAATAAATCTAGTTTTATTTGAGTTTAGTGAACCAATTTGGAACATTTAACTCTTGACACAATTATTTAAGAGAATGTGAAAGTTTGATAAACATAATTTTAAAAGCATTACAAAAGGAATGGGTACGCCATTCCTTTTAAATGCTTTTTCAAACTCTAATTTAAATCATTTATATGAATGAATATCACTAATTTATGGAAAACATTTCTTATTGACCTAACATATTCATCAAAATTAAAAACTAGATTGATTTGTTTGGTTAGATTACTTACCTACTATAAAATTAATTGCTTTTAATGTTAACTTCTTCAAAATCTATTCAAACGTTTTAAACTATTTGCCATTGTCTGCAGAGTTCAATTCTTCAATCTGAAGTTTTGTAAATAATCACAAAATTATTCTGAAAAACAAAGCAATGTCTTATATAATTATCTTTTTTGTATCAACAGGTGTACAGATATTGAGAAGTGGAGAGACTAAGATCAGATGGAGGGGCAGGTTATTTATTTTCACTAGGTTTTTCACTGTTTTTCATTTTAGAGTCGTCACACTTTATACAAATGCTTTTTTATCTTTGTTTCCAGAATCGCAGAGTAAGCACAGCGTTGCATGGCGGAGAATTGTGGGTTCTAATAAGTTCCATTGTGTACGTTTTTGTCATATTGTATGTTAAATTCAATAAAAAGATAATCGCATTTCGTTGTTTTGATTTTTATTAACTTATGGTGCGTTCCGAATTGCGATAAAAGCGATAATATGGCGAATCCAACCAAATTAAATCGTCACAAAATATAAGGGCTATTGAATCAGTAGGTTGTGTTGTGACTTTGGTCGGATGCGCGATATTATCACTTTTATCGTTTTACGGAACGCAGGGTTAGATATTATCAGAATTAAAAAAGTAGATTAGGGCTGTAACTTTTATATCGATAATTTTCAGTATGTCGATATTAAGAAGTCGATAGTTTAGCACCACTATCATTACTGAGCATGTCATTTCACTACGAGTCGGCTGAGGCGCGTTCAGAGCATTGAAGGCGTGTTCGGGTAGCCTGTGGTGGCGTTTTTAGCATTATCAAAATTGGCGTTGATGTAAAGCGTTCGGTTAGAAGGGTATGAAATTTTTGCCATTTTTGCTCCACACCCTAACCGAACGCTACATTATCAATATGTCAAAGTCATAAGCTATTATAACCTAAATTTATTTTCAGTTTTCAGATTCTGGATGTATTATGATGTAATAAGCTCGCTTCATGATTAACGATCATTAATTTCCATAAATAATGAAAATAAAATTTATTTCGTTATAACTTATTCATTGGTGTCAAAAATTTTACGTTTGTAAACGTCAAAAATCTTAAATGTCAAAAACTTCCACTTTTGACCCTCTTCGAGAGCTGGGGCGAAATTGGCAGTTCACAATGCCATTTTTGACATTTTTTCAGCTATCCGAACGGTTGACGTAAACAGATAAAAATGCAACTTTTGTTCACATTTCTTCTAACCAAACGCTCCTTGTGTCAATTTTGTCATTTTTAACAGTTATTTTTGCCACCTCGATGCTATCCGAACGCGCCTTGAGATAGACATATGGAGACGCCCTGTTAAACAGTTCTTTGATATCTTGACACGTATCTATCAAATATCGTTTTGTTTCTTTCTAACAAAAGTGAAATGACATTTGAAGAAAGAGATGCATACTGTTTCGTCTGTGGCATGTATTTTCTGTGACGTCACAAAAAATGCCTACCGTGACCAGTCCGCCATATTAAGTGCCGAACGAACGTGTGAATTTTGCTTCGGATTTTGACTATTTTCCATAATCTCGAAATAATTTACAAAAATATTTTAACAGTGCGCCACAATAAAGGACTACAGAATGCCTTCTTGCAATATTATACAATGCGGTGCGAGATAAAACAAAAATACACCGCAATTAACTCTTCACAAATAAGTAAACAACATTTTTAAAAATATAATTGGGAATATGTAGTTAAGGTTTCATATTCTGATTTCATTTGCCAATTTACTTGAAGAAGCGTTCAGCAGTAATATTTTTCTTTAATTGTGTAAGAATTTTTATATTTTTGATTAATAATTTACATACATTATTAATGGGCGATAGTGAAGATCTTAGATCATTTAATCTATGGATGCGGTACGCAACAAATCGCAGTATAAATTTTTCTGCCACTTTTCGCGGGAGGCGAGGTAAACACGCTACGCACACTACGAAAATGTTTACGAACACACACTATGAAAATATTACCCTACAATGAAGAAACACACACACATCGACAAATTAACGTGTATCTACGCAATCCTCACCACAAAGAATTAATGTCCCTAGTGATGTGACACAAAGAATGAGTAACTATTTGGGTCGTCGTGAGTGAATGATTGAAATGTTACAATAAATTGTATTTTTATTACTATACCCTGTTCGGCTAGAGTTGATAAAAATACAATGAAGACAGGGTTTCTTAGATTAGTACAAAGCGAGGACTGCTAATTATTATTAAAATGCTTTAATTAGTTTTTTGTGTCAAATACAGCAATTTCACTTGCTATATTTGACACAAAAAACTAATTAAAGTAATGAAAGGGCTTGACTAGTAGAATACCACACACTATGATAAATGTAACTGGTTTATTTACATTAAAATACGTCAAGTAATTAGTCATGGTCAAAGTAAAATAAAGGTACCATGAAAAGTCAGTAAACAAATAACAGAACGACACTCCGGAGTGCGATCAAAACAATGACTAGTGTGACTTGCGCCACGCTTCTATCTGAACCCGTCGAAACAAGTTAGCGCGGGGTGCAGTTGGGGGGGATACCGGGAATGTCTTAGATGTTTTACATGAGAATTGTAACTACCAAGAACTAATTTCTGATTTTATTATACAGGATAATTTTGAGGTACCGGCAACCTCGCAGGATTAGATAGCTAACATTATTAACTACAACATTTGTTTTACGAGTTTTAAGATAACTTAATACATTGAACAAAAATCAATTTTCAAGTTTTTATTGCACTGTCGTAACATTGATAAGTCTATGTTTCATTTATAAACGACGACAGAAGACAACGCTACGCTCGCGCGCTGTGAGCGTAGAGTTACAAACATTCTAGAGGTATATTAAATGAATATTTATTTTTGTATGATAGTAAAATCTAACGAATTATCAAAAGTCGTAGAACAAACATTGTAGTTAATGATACTAGCTACCTAATACTGCGAGGTTGCCGGTTATTCAAAATTGACCCTGTATATCTACCTACATAGTTATAAACATGTTTAATAGGTAGGCACTTTTTTTTATTTTTTTATTTATTCTTTATGTACAAAAGAAGTACAAAGGCGGACTTAATGCCTTAGGCATTCTCTACCAGTCAACCTTAGGGTGGTTGAGAGACTGTTGTGGTAGATGCACAAGAATTTTTTGTAATTAACAAAATAGATATGAAACGAATAATATTAATTGATAAACTAATAAACCTTATTACATATATAATATATATAGAAATATATATACACATACATATATATAAACATTAATATATACTAATGAATCAAAAAGTAGGATACATGCTAATAAATCTACAACCTAACGTGATTGAAGTTCTCCCGACAACCATTTACGTAACCGCTTCTTGAAAGCGTACGCACTAGTGGACATTCTAATGTCAAGAGGGAGCGTGTTCCAAGAGAGAATCTCGTGCAAGTAAAAAGCACGCGATAGCAACTTACTGCCATACAAACAAATTAGTATTTTAGAAAACCTTTCATTTGTGATAGGGCCCAACGTGTTATAACGCTTAGGACGATATCGGGTATTTTCCTTTAAGTTTCATCAAAAAATGTGAGTTAAAGTAGACATACATTTCCTTGCTACACGTTTGTGGCGTTAATTCTACCATTTTAGCTTAGTAGATGTTTACTACTATGAAAGTTTTTATTTACATATTGTAAGACATGTTAAATGTTATTCATTTGTCATAACATGACGTTGAAAGTGTTTTTGTTTACATTGCTCGTACAGACTTCAATGCCACTAAAATAAGAAGAAAAAGCTTTATTGTGTGATTTTAATAGTGATGTTGCATTATTAAAATTTTCTCTGACGACGACGATGACGACAATCACTTGCTTTGTGCTCTTTACTGATGTCCCCAACAACTTGCTGCATAAAGCAGGTGGCATGAAATCGCAATGCAACGCGGAAACGAAACGAAAACGCGGTTAACGGTGACCGCAAACAATAGTTTTTCTATTTTGTATGCTAACTGGCAGTCAACGTGTAAAATTTAATAGAAGTACAGTTGAATAAAATATACTTGAAAGCTTATGAACATTTTGCATCTTTTCAGCCTTTCAAACAAAAAACTAAAAGTACAAAAAATAACTCATTTTTTGTATTTATAACCTCAACTACAACATAAAATTTAGAGGACGTTATAAGACATTTTTCTATCTGGAGTAAACACGAGTGATGTTGCCATCTGGGCCTCTAGGGGACCTCAATCAGGGACCGTATCGTCATATGACGAACATTGGGCCTCACCGCACTTTCATGCTTATAACTTTTGAAATACGTCTCATTTTCGTATGTAGTCTGCGCTACTCTATAGAGGAATAAATTTCACGTTCATTCAATAACCAAAGATAATATAGACCGATAGAAGAAAAAAAGCTGAGAGCGATTTCAAAATCACTGACGGGCGACGTCAGTCATTTCGCGCCATTCGTGTCCCAACCGCCTCCCGTGCCATAAAAGTTGTTCGTGAATAATTGTGTTTTGTGTGGATTTTATGCGAAAAACGTGAGTAAAGTGTTATAATTACCTTATTTATAGTATTTTTAGTAATTACAAAGTTTTTAGGGTTTGTGTGTGTTGTAGTTTTTGTATAAAAAGGATTTCAACAAGATGCAAACTAGATTTCCGTTGGCTCGCGGCACATAGTTTTTTTGTCGCTATTATTACATGAATATTATCATAAAAAACTATTATAACCGTATATATTTAGAAAGATAATGTTATAAAGAATTTGTTTCTGTATCATGTTTTTGATTTCCGTTATGTTTTATCAGTTTTACTTCAATAAATCGAGCGCCGTAATTGAATCCGTTCTAAGAATGATTTTAGTATTACAAAACAATACAATGCCTATAACTATATTGATAATTTAGCAGAGGGACTATTTTTGTTATTTTCTAAATGTTTTTGATATAAAAACCAACTCAAAAAGCAAAATTCCAATTGGCACGTGTACATACTTTACTGCGCATCCGTAAACGCTCTTAGGTTATACGCAATAAAGTCTGCATTAGTTTACCGGCTTGCCTCCTTTCTCGTGCCCCTCGCCAGCAAGGACGCAGTACGCAGGCGCCAGTTTGTCGCCAGTTTGAGGTGTGCCGCCTCGTGTCCATAGCTTATCGATAGTTTATCGATAGTTTTATTTTCACAGTAGATTTACTATCAATAAAGCCGTTAATGTTTTTGTATGTGATAAAATCGATTTTATTATTATAACTAATATTTTTATTTTTCTTTTCAGTAGTATCTACTACTACTAAAGAAAATATTATTAGGTAAGGAATTATTTTATTTTTAGAATTATGAAATATCTTATGATAAAATTGAACTTATAACTAAATATTTTTATTTTTCTTTTCAGTAGTATCTACTAACACTACAGTATATATCTACTACAGTATATATACTAAATATAAGAAAATATTATTAGGTAAGGAATTATTTTATTTTTAGAATTATGAAATATCTTATGATAAAATTGAACTTATAACTAAATATTTTTATTTTTCTTTTCAGTAGTATCAACAAAGCTCTTTTGGGAAAATATAAGGTAAGGAATTATTTTATTGCAAGAATTATGAAATATAGACACTACTTCGGCAGTTTACAATGTACTTTTATTCATATAACAGGGAAGTTCTTGACCATCATCTCACTTGATGGTACATGATGATAAGGCTGAAAATAGATTTTTTTATTTTTACAGATGGATCCAACGCCTACCAGTTTTGTGCCAGCCCTGGAAGTTTCCAGATCTCCAGGAGGGTCACTGCGCTGTCCAGACAGCGAGAGCCGTGTCCTCCTGGAGAAGACGCCAGGAGGGAGAAACCTCAAAGTGCGTATTTTCTTTTTGTTATAATTATCTATACCAATATTATAAAGAGGAAAGATTTGTATGTTTGTTTGTATTGAATAGGCTTAGAAATTACTGAACTGATTTTGATGAAAGTTGGTATAGGGAAAGTGTACTCTTACACACACTACGTTTACATATATTTGGGTTTGGGTAAGCTTTGAACGTGCTGAATGTGAAAAATTTTGGTGGTGCTGCTTTAGTGATGGGTTCTTCTCTGCTATTTTTACAAAGGTATGGAAACCAGCAACCACCCCCGAGGTCGCCGGCCCGTCGCGTCCCACCAAGTCGCGCCGGTGTCTCAAGCGGCGGCTTACCAACCGCCCTGAGGACATTATGCAGGCGCTGGAGGACTCCGCGAGCGAGTTGGAGGACGTCGACGTCGAGGAGCATCAATTTGTTTATTCAATTCGCAATACTCATCTATAATACGAAGGTTCTATTATGATGATTTTTATCATAAAGGTCGCATTGTCCTATGGTTTTTATTGGGAGTTATAGGTTGAATTCTTGTCATAAATAAATAAACTGTGTAAATAAGTTATCGTATGGACGTAAACTGTATGAAAATATCTTATAGAAAAGTATATTATTTCAAAATGTAAAATATTTTTATAATTGTGAGTATTTGTGAACCAATAAATATCTTTTATATTTTTTTTGCTTATTTTTAGTCCTTACCAAATGTAATAATCAAAATACTTTATTGCATCCAAGACTGAGTAATATCCCGCCATGATACAGCTCTACACATCTGTTTGGTCATAGCAAGGTAAGATTTTTGGTAATAAAAATTAGGAAATGATTTTTATTACCAGTTCATCATCACAGTCTTTATTCGTCCCCACCAAGGGGCTCGAACCTAGGTTAGGGTGTTTTAGGCATTAGTCAACCACGCTGGCCCAGTGCGGATTGGTCGATTTCACGTACACCTTTGAATTTCTTTGCATATGTATGCAGGTTGCCTCACGATGTTGTAAATGTACATATGAAATTCGAAAAACATTGGTACAAATCAGGATCGAACCAAGGACTTCCCGGTTATAAGGCTAATACTGAGTTCACAGTGCCACGACGCTCGACGCTATGTTACCAGTTAAATAATAATAATAAAATAATAATAATTGCTCCAATAATAATAATAAAATGTTTATTTGAACAACAAAATACGTTACATCACACAAAGGTATTTATGTATTCCATCGATAAAATAGTGTCGATAGAATCGACAGTACCACAACGCTATCGTGACCTTAGCCGCCGGTGTAGGACGCAGCGAACTCGCATCAACTGACTCGTTTTCCGGTCGATTTTGCAGAATATATTCTCTCATTTCTACGAGTATTCCTGTATGACAAGTAAATTTAAATTTAATGTTATTTATATCATTCGAAAGGTAATTTTATACACTAAGCAAATGTGTATTCAGAAATGAGTTTGGGTAAATATAAAATGATGTACAACAAATCTAACGCAACCTTATTTCTTTACATATTTTGTGCGGCTATTCGTTTATAATTGTTTTATTTTAATACACTTTGTATTCTATGAACAAGAAAAAAATACATCATCAATCTTGGATACATTACCTAAAGAACAAAAGTAAAATTTCATTCGTAAGGCATATATTACAATCAAAATAAAATTTCAAAATCATTACTTCGCGCGCCATTATTGGCGCGCCGTTCGGTAAAATTACGCAAATTCAAACGTGTACTAATTGAATTTTTACTATGGGCACATAATTATATTTTACCTTTATTTGAAAGCGATTTTCATGTAGATTCTAAATATATATAAATGTGCTAAATTGTTATCTCTGGTATAAATGTAAGAAACATTTCTATTCCAAGCGCACGCATTTTAACTTTGTTCTTCTAACAGTATCGGTTTCAAACGGAACTTATAAAAACAAAACACGTCGTAAAAATGTCAAACAACGATAAGTTCTTAGTCTGATTCATTGGCTTCCCAGAAATGTAACTGGAGTCGCTGTAAGTATAAACATCTGGCCGTACGAATGTAAACAAAACGTTAAGTGCGAACGCGCAGCAAAAATGTCAAGTGGGTGATCGTGTACTGGTTCGAATGGGATTAGCGCGCGGCGGGCTGGGTCTTTCTTAGGTTAATCTTATATCTGGTTAAAGAAACTCCGGAGTGAATGAATGAAAAATAAAAAATATGAATCAGCATCATTCACTCACGTTGTCCCAGCACTAAGCAATAATGCCCATGTCACAGATAATATAATGCCCGTGTATTGTGTTGAGCTACCATCGTACCATTGTATTTTTCTATCGTTACGGCATAAAAATACTTGAAAATTGTAAACAAATGAAACACGGTAATGTATATTTTATACTTAAATGTGATAGGAAACGCCATAATCTCGAAGATTTGAGTAGCTGGATCACCTTTTGCAAGAGGAAACTGCACAATTAACCATTTTTTTGGAGCTCTTAGTGCGACACGAAAACGACACCAAATGGCAGCGGCCGCGCGTCAACTAGTTTTATATAACGTGTATGGTCATATGGTCAGCGTAAATTGGCAGAGGGGTTCGCCCAGCCTTGCCGTCTCCCGTATGAATGCTCTAAGGTGAAGATACCTAAAGAGAAAATTTAATTAGGCTATCGATATATTAAACGGACAGACTTAAGTGCCTAAGCCGTGACTAAAGTACGAGTAATTATCATTGGAAAGCTTAATAATTGATGAATTATTATCATTGTCAATTAATTTTAGTTTTTTAAAATCCTCCATTTTTCATAATAATTGAACATATAAGGTTCCTACGACAAAGTTTGTCATAAACTTTGATTAGTAACTTACCTTACAAACCTAAAAAAAAAATTTATTACACCCAAATTATCATACCTACTTGGTAAGTACTTATCGCCTAAAATCTATTCGCCTTAAATATTTTTTTCCAAAAAAAATATTCCATTTTTTTTTTACAATAACATTTTCTCGCAGTTATTTATACAAAGAAAATACACGTCTATTGGTGTAACTTTATAGACATACTAGCTGATCCGGCGAACTTTGTACCGCTTAAGTTAAATAGTGATCTTTAACAAGTTTTTCTAAGAAACTGCGTAGTTCCACAATTTGAAACTGCCTAAATATTTCTGAAACGACTTTTCAATCAAATTATTACAATGTAGGTCCGTAATGTGCAGTTCAGCTAAGATCTATGTCGTAGATAAGTGGATTGATGAATTGGTTTAAACTTAAATTTATCGATATTGCACAACTAATACTGAGTACATCACTAGTAAAGGTAGCCATTTTAAGTGCCAAAGTTTTGTAGGTAGTCACGTTGATTCTGTAGGTAGGGCCAGTCCATGTATTTGTTAGGTCATTGGTTCAGAGCCTTTGTGCCTTAGATAAAGAATGAATAGATAGGACGGTGATAGGACGTGACCGTATACCCGTAAGGGACAGACATAGATGACGTCATACCTGCCTAAAGTAGATGGGTATACCAGTGTTGCTTTAAGTTTTACCCTACTTTATGTTTATAGTGGCTTTTACCACTATAAACATAAAGTAGGGTTGATTGATCTACGTATTTTTTTTGAGACATTTTAATGAGCGCCCCTCGCTCAATAATATGTCTCAAAAAATAAAAGTGGGAGGAAGTTGCGATTTTTTTTATTGATTTCTTCATTCAACCTTCGCCGCAGTCTAAAGTTATTTACACTTTTAAATAAAACTACACTTTTCGGATTTACTCGAGTATATTTCGTTTTAAAACATTTTACTTAATTATTTATTTAAGCTATTATGTAAACATCTTTACAAATATAAGAAAAAATATTAGGAATCATCATCATCATCCACACGCGTCCACTGCTGGACATAGGCCTCTCCAAGTGCTCGCCACTGAGCACGATCCGCGACCACTCGCTTTCAGCTTTTGCCAGCTAGGTACCTTGCAAAGATCGTCGCTCGATTAAGAATACAGCGGGCAATAATCATTGTTTTTTCTTTATCTCTGCAGTTTATTTAAAATCCAATATTTACACATTTACTAAATATTTGTGAAGATTTAGAAAATGTATAATATTAAATTTTAAATAAACATTTTCTAAAATTAGATTTCAATAGCACCGTTATTGTCATCGAATAAAGGACTTCGGCTTACAGAGATAAAATTCACTACAATACAGGTAAAAATTCACTTGGGCTGGGTAAGTTCAAGAACTGAACTAATGATACCGCACTCAATATGGTGCTAAAAGCCCAAAGTTGGTAAGCTTGCTCACAATGTGGAAAAAAGATCTGGCAAAGAACGCAAGATGCCGATGTAGATAGCTGGTTATTCTTAGTTGCCCGTGTGGCCACCCCCAACCTCGCTCCCGCTGGCAGCAACTTGGAAATAGCGCAGGACAAGACCAATTTGTAGATCTCTGAGGAAGATTATATTCTGTCAAGTACCTATATAATTAATTAGAAACACTTGTTCGGTGCATAGAGCTATATCTACATTCTATGTGTTCTTGTTAAATATTCAGACAAAGTAGAAATATGGCTTATTTCATTTGCATTAAGCCAGATTACTAGCTATGGCACAAAATTGCTAATAAATCACAAACATTTTCTAGAGGCTGTCTACTCCTCGCCACTCACCAGCTTTTTTTGGGTGTGGTAAACACGTATTAAATTGCTTACGTACAAACTCATATGCCTTTGAACTTAAAAAGTGTAAGCACAGCACGAATTTCCTTAAAGGTTCAGAATACTTTCTTTTGTCAACTCCTAAAAATCTTTTCAGAAAATCTCTATTGGTTCCTCCTACAGTATCTAAAATGTTCAACTACTAATTTTGCATCATTAACTTCATCACTTCAAATTACTTTACACATTTTCAAGTGTGACTACTTTTTTTCCCAATCGTCTAAGCGATTGACGCACTGGCCGTAGTTTTTTATTTGATGACCTCGCTGATTGTTTCAAACCCAGCATTTGAAGCCGCATTTTTCTCTTTCGGGGCGTATTCAAATTTGAACCGAAATCCAACACCGATGCGTCCTGAAACAATATGTATACAGGTTAAAAATAAAAGCAGGTTCTAATTTTACAACATTAAAAATATTAATTCATAAATTTTTTAACTGTATCTGTACTAGATATGAGCGCCGAGCCGGCGCGCCGCCGCCGCCGTGGCTTCTCCCCGCGCCGCCGCCGTCGGCCTACGGAGTCGGCGCGCCGAAAAATATCGAACGAACGCGAGATTACCGCGATCCAACATCACGAGCGTGCGTGCGCACGTCTGCGAGTTGTAAAAGAATATGCTGCGTAGCTTCCCGAACGCTGCCCAGCCGAGTTGGATTCGTCGATTTACCTCTTTCTGGAAGTTGGATTTACCGAGCTGGACTATTTGCCTCAGGTAAACATATTCGTCAACAACTTCCATGATTTTGGTTTTGTCCATGTTTATTTTAAGACCCACTTGTTGGGAAACTCTACAGAGGTTTTCGAGCATTGTGCCTAGATCTTCCACGGTCTCAGCCATAACCACGATATCATCGGCAAAACGAAGGTGAGTGATGTCCTATCCAGTCCAAAAGCTTAAATACATCCTTTTCATTTTGAGCTGTTTGAGAGCCACACTAATCTCGTACAGGCTGACGTCCGGGATGTCTTCGGTGTAATACCGGATCAATTTGGCTCTAGGATCTGAAGCCTGAATGATAGGTGCCTGCGATGTTATGTAAAGCTGTCCATAGAAGCGTACGATCTCAGCCATAAGCTCAGGTCGAGACGTAATGATTCTGCCGTCCTCTGTCTTCAGCTTCGTCAACAGATTCTGACCGAGTAACAGATCTCTTGCGAGCACTTTGGAGCCCATATTCCGCTCGATGGCTTCTTTAATACGTTCCGTGTTAAATCGGTGGATTTTGCAATGTTATAATATAAACTGATTGATACCGGCTGTATTTACTTGTTGATTTTTATTTAATTTTATCTCTTTTTTGTAAATTATTTTAAATGAAACTGTGCTTGAACAAAACATAACGCATTTTATTCATTTTCCCATAAAACGCTGCCTTTCTTAGTCCCGCCGCCGAAACGCCGCCGCCGCCGACACTTTCGAGTCGGCGCGCCGCCGCCGACAAATCGTCTATCGGCGCTCATATCTAATCTGTACTAATGGCCAGACTTATTATATTAATAGAAAATGACCAAAATCAAACCATTAATAATATGTTTGGCCATTTCAAAATAGTAGAAAAGGATTTGGTACCTACCCTACCCATGTTAATCCAAAACTGTAAAATAAATTTCGAAATCCCCCATTAAAATAGTTGGGTTTGTGAAAAATAAATTTAGGTTTTGACTTGATAGGGTATGTACCTTGTAGATATAATATGTATAAGTTACTGACCTTTAAAAAAAGTTTAGGAATAGCACCACTCCTAAGAAAAGTGCCTTTTTTGTTTTTCTGAATCCACTGTTGTTCAAAATGCTTAGAACACATTCGGGTATGCTTGGTTGGCTGCCAATTCAAAAATCAAAATCAAAATCAAAATGTTTATTTGGTAACTTAGGTTAGTTTACAATAAATCGTGGTCGGAGCTACCTTTTAAGCAAGAGATATGCTTGTGCTAGGAAGCTCCGCTCTTCCTTAACAATAAGTCAATAATTAATCGAAAGTTCCAACAATTTCTTAATATTATTATTCCTAAGAATATGTGTGCGTGCGTGTGTGTGTGGTGTGTGTGTGTGTGTGTGTGTGTGAGTGTGTTAGAGTGTGGATATAGTTTTTTTTTTTTTAATATATATAATATAATAGTTATTATATATATAATATGTAGTAATAGTAATGTATTGATCATATAATTATAATCATGTTTAAGGTAACAAGTTACTTACAACTAGCGTTTAATGTGTGCATGCATTTGTAAATACGTACATTTCATTTCCATTTTTGGCCTATGAGGGATTCCAGAGTATCGTAATTAATAGTTTTTAACCACATAATTACTTTTTTTTTAGTTATTTTATAAGGCAAGGGGTAAATATTAAGTTCTTTGTTAATTTTGTTATAAAGATAAGCAGATTGATAATTAAATTGTCGTTTAGCAAAGACTGATTTTGTTGGTGGTTGTGAGGCAACGTTATATTTTCTTCTTTTGGAAAGAAATGATGGATTATAATTAAGAGACTTATGTTTTTTTAAGACTGTTTGTAAAAGATAAAGTTTTCTCACCGACAGTATATCACTCGTTTCATACAGTTCATCAGTTGGAAAGCGGTATGGTCTAAAAAACATTACTTTCAATAGTGCCCTCTGTGCTCTTTCTAAGTCCAAAAATCGTGTCTTGGTTGCACCTCCCCATACTGACACACAATACGCAATGATAGACTGACCTAGAGATAGGTAGATATCATGCAGGAGATGTTTTGAGGCTACATGGCGCAATGATTTGAATGTCCATATTAGTTTTCTTAATCTGTTCGTAAGCAATTCCATATGGTAATGCCAAGACAAGCGTTGGTCGATTATGATACCAAGGTATTTAACATGTGTTAGTTTATTAAGTTTTATACATAAACAATCAGAAATGTGGGGGAAATTACAGTTATGCAATACTATGTTAAAATTTTCTGGAGGTTGGCTATTGTTGTATTTACTAAAACATATATAATTACTTTTGGTCACATTTAAAGTTAAGAGATTCATATTAAGCCAAGATGCTATTCTAGCTAGTCCAGTTTCGGTAAGTGTTTTTAATTGATCCCAAGTGTTAGCCGAAAAAACGATCGCAGTATCATCGGCATAAGAGAATATTTTGCCACCGTCAATTTGCATATTGCAGAGATTATTAATATATATTAAAAATAACGTGGGGCCCAAAACACTGCCTTGTGGAACTCCATAGGTGACAGTAGCCTCTGAGCTGAGAGATGTCTCCACTTTAACCCGAGTTTTGCGATTTGTAAGATAGTTATCAAAGAGATGTAAAGGCTTACCTCTCACACCAATATTATGGAGGTTGTGCAGGAGAATAGGAACAGAAACTGTATCGAAAGCCTTCCTAAGATCTAAAAAGACAGCCAAACATTTTTTTCCAGAGTCTACGTTTTCCACAATGAGAGAAGACAGAGCAAGAACTGCATCTTCAGTACATAAATTCCGTCGAAATCCGAATTGCGATGATGAAAGTAATTTAAAATTTGATAGAAATTTCAACAGCCTTGTGTTCAAAACCTTTTCTAGAATTTTTGCTATTACAGACAGAACCGAGATGGGTCTATAATTCGAAGGATCGGTTTTGTTTCCACTCTTGTAAACAGGTGTTATAACAGCTTGTTTAAGAACCTCAGGGAAGACACCCATTTTAAAACAGAGATTGATGAGGTGTACAAAGATGGGGACTACTACTTTGTTTGCTAGTTTCAAGAAAAGGGTTGGTATATTGTCCCATCCAGGAGCGCTGTCGGATTTCATGGACATTAGAATAGTATGAACTTCATCGGGGTCGGTGTCAATAAGTGCAAAAGAAGAGGGTTGATGTCTAGTTTCCAAATCCCTTACATGTAGTTGATTTACTATAGGGTTCGCAATTATATCTTCAGCCAAGAACTGACCAACAGTTGCAAAATACGTATTTATGTTATCCACAGATTCTTGGGGAGTCAGTGCTATTTGTAGGAGTTCTAAGTTACGCAACTTGGGTGGTTTTCGTTGGGTAATATTATTTATTGTCTTCCATAACTTCTTCGGATCTCGAATTGCTTTGCTTAGCTGATCTTTGTCATATTTGCGTTTAAGTTTCTTTATCATATTATTACAGAAATTTCGGTAACGTTTATAAGTTATTTTCAGTATTTGATTATATGGGTCTAGTCGAAGCTTTCGCTGCATATCGTTTCTGTTCCTAATACATCTAAGCACCCCAAGAGTTATCCACGGCTTAATAATTCGGTCATTCCTAGGGACTAATTTTCTTGTAGTGTTAACTAAGAGAGTGTTTTGTAGGATATTTATGAGAGACTGTGTAATGATATTAGGGTCATTAAGTGACAACAGCTCCGTTAAGTTATTATTTTTTAGATAGTTCGCTGCTTTTATGTAGTTTGTGAAAAATTTAGTAATATTTTTATTACCTGTATATATATTGGTCTGATTATTTATTTTTAGAAAGGTCATAAAATGGTCTGTGATAGTAGTGGCTAATATTGCTATGGTCGCTGTTCTTTTACTATTTTCCAGTTTTAAAATAAAATGATCTAAACAGTTTTCCAGCCTTGTCGGCAATAGGTGGCCTGGGAGCATGCCGTGCATGGCTAACATATTTAGGTAATTTATTCTATTCTTACGGTCTTGTGTACGTTCCTCTAGTTTAGGTATTAAATTTATATTTATATCTCCGGTTATAATTACATTTTTATTTAATTTTGTCAATTCTAAGTGTTGATTTAATGAGTGTATAAAATCATCAGCATTTAATGTTGATGGAGATCGATAAATACCAATAATAGTATAGTTATCTATAGTAATCTGTATACACGACGCATTGGTTAAAACTATTTCTTTAATGGCAGCTAAGTGTTTATTATGAATGAAGGCAACTACTCCATCGGCTATATTTAAATGCTTTGTTGTGCAAAATGATGAGTAGTGCATCAACTGAGGAATATTTTTATCTTTATTGAGTCTGCATTCGGTTAAAATAATCAAATCTATATCAAAATTTAATTGATTCAAGTGCAACTTTAAGTCGTCTAAATTAGAGTAAATGCTCCGAATGTTCTGAGCAACTATCGTAAAATCAGATTTATCTACAGTAATTAGTTTGACAAACTTTTCAAATCTGGATTCAAATGCTTGAGCTATTTTAAAGTTGTCTATTTCTTTCAAATTGATAAGGGAGCTATCCATAATTATATATAACAAAGGAACGTGCTTTTTTTATATATTTGACATTTACTTTTAATGTAATTATGTGTGAGATGTGTGTGTGATTTATGTGTGAGTTGAAGTATGCTTGTGTGAAATATTGAAAGTTATAGTATTTATGTGTGATTTTGAAATATTTAACTGAAAATAGTAACATTAGGTATGCAGGATAAACAATTAAAATTAAAAATATAAACTTAAATAACCTTAAATTAGTACTAAATGCTAACACAGCACCTAGTCATGCTACCATTAAGTTATGTACCTGAGTTTCATTTCTAACTAAGATAATCGGCGAGTTCTCATCTTTCCGGAGATACACCCGGCCATATGATGTCCAACAAAATTTGAAGCCCTTCGATTTTGCAAGGTCTCGTGCTAAATAGTGCAATCTGTAACCATTTGCAGTCAGTTGTTCAGAAATGAATACATCGGTTTCTTCAGTTTTGGTTGCGCCCAAGTGCTTTGCACGCAGTTTCTCACGATTCTTGATGTTGAAGACTTTGACAGATTTTAGAAGTTCTGTTTTCAAAATCGTGGACGATAGCTCGACTATAATTGGTGTATTTGTATTAGCGTCTCTTTTCCCCTGTGTTCTATATATGTCTTGAATATCCTCTTTCTTTGTATTGCAGTTAAGGGTTTTCGATAAGCATAATACCATATTTATCAGGTCCTCTTTCGATTCTTTAGGTAATTTAGGCATATTTTTTATTTCTATGTTGGATTTGCGATTTTCACGTTGCAAGTTTTCTATTTTATCTTCTAAAGTTATGATGTAGTCTCTGTCTTTTTTTGTCTGGACTTCAAGGTGTTCTAATTTCTTCCTCAAGTCTTCATTTTGTGCTGTGAGGAAAGCAAGACAGCTTTCTATGTTGTTATTTGTCTGTTTTATCTCTATTTGCGCACTGGTAATTTTTTTCAGCTCATCTTGTTGTGGTGTTAATAGTGTCGTTATCATTCTCTTTATTTCTGTCTTAAAATCGTTAAATTCATCTTCAAATCCATGCTCTCTACTTCTCTTTTGTCTTCGGCAAACAAAGGTTTTCGGCGACGTACGGTCCCCAGTTTCTTCCATGTCGTAGGCTTCCATCTTGTCGACGTTAGGTTCTGACATACTTTGAGATTTATTTAATATTGGGGAGCGTTGTATGTTTGGCATCGCGTAAGATTACTGGGATGTGCAAAAGTTTAATAAGCGAAGAATAAAGTTTTGTATGATTATACCTTGGCCGGTGATCCAGTGAAAAATATTCTTGGGCCAACGCCTTAAAAATTTCCCGCTATCGATTCCGCGTTTAACTTGCACCATACGGCAAAATAGTACGTACTCATTCACAGAAGCTCCTTTGTATCGGTGCGCACCTTAGAACTGCGCATCCATTAGTGTACGTAGTCTGAGGTGCGCACGCAGCGTAGCTCAGCAAATTGATGTTGTCTCTGTAGTTGTCCTTTTCTGCCTCGGGTCTGAGTAGCTCTCGCGCACTATGGGCGCCTGGTACTTTAACGTATTTTGCGTCACTGATTTTTTGAATTAAACTTTGTTATTTAAGAAATAAATAATTGTTATTAATTTTGACAACGGTTCCACACGTCTTAACACTTTCGCGATCCAAGGGGAAGAGGAAATTCAATCGACCAGTAGCTTTAACCCAACTGTTTTCGAGTAGTTATCTCCGAAGGAAATCTGTTAAATACAGACAAACAAGCAAATGGAAAGTCTCACTTCAAAAGAATTACCTATGTTATCTAAAATGCTCAAAATTGTATACTTAAATATGTCAATATTAATGTAACACAGAAACTAATATGTGAGTTCCCTTTCACGTAACAAATTACCTACGAATCAAGGAAAAATAATCGTAGCGTAACTGGTATCATTATAACCCGGCAAAATGTTATACGCGTTGGCTGTATACGTGGCCATATTGTATGGCGACATTCCTAGCTTGTTAGGTTAACAGTAACCTTACTACTTAGTTTGAAAGAGCCGACCAAAGACATGCAAGAAATAAAATTAAAATATTGAACATCTTTAATACTTTCACTTTTTATTTATTTGCCATAAAAATATAACAGTACTCACGCCCTTTTAGGTATACTTTTTTCTCATTCAATCGTAACAAATTAATATTTATTCAGCCGTCCTTTTTGTCCAAAAATCGTCCCATTTCTGGTAGCGAATCGTCCGAATGTCGATGCGGGTACTGGCAACACTGGTCATTTGTGAGTGAAGTAGTTGGTTTGTGCATGTGATTTCATTAATTTCTTAGAAAAAATTAATGTGAATGATTATTACTTAACTTATTACATCCGTATTTAATATGTGGATTTAAGAAAGACTTCGTCTCTCTTTGGTGAGAACTCCATACTTGCAGATAAAAGGTATTTTCGGAACAGTTTAACAATATTGTAAGTAGGTATGTCAAATTCAGGAAATAAGGAATATTATACCTTAGTTTACAAAAATTTTATTGACCCCAAATGCAGTGGCGCCAGATTAAGCGAATTATCACCATTTTGGTACTTCGCATCATGGTATGGCGACTGAAAATTGCAATCGGCGACACGTTGCCAATCGCCATTTAGGCTAGGTAGGTACTTCCTACTCAATTTTCTATCAAGTGACAAAGAGAGATTATAGTGAAAAACCGGTAAAAACCACTACTAAATCTTACAACAATAGGAACAGGGCAATAAATAAACGAGTGTAGTCTGAAAAGCTGATTTTACATTAAATAGGGAAGCTTTTGGTCTTCATCTCACTTGATGATAAATAAGTGAAGACCCAACCAGTGAGGAACTGGCTATCTTACCTCTAATTGTTGGAACATAACAATGCAAATCGTCGTTGATACTTCAATATCGCGTAACCAACACTGGTCAAAACCGCGTAACTCAGTAGTGAACAATTTTACATGAGAGAAAAAACTTAATATATTTGCTGTTACTACAAATTTGGCTGACTGAACTTTAAAATGTCTATGAATTGACGTACTTAAGCTTCTATTAGGGTTCTTAAATCCAAAAACTCACTAGTTCCTTAATGAAGTCACTTTCGCAATGTTGCATCTTCAAAAATGGGTTAAAGTTGCGCGTTATTAGTAGTTACGCGTAATTACAAAACGAAAGCTATTCAGTTAAGAATCGTTTATTACTAAGACTAACGAAATCTTACAATAATTATTATATCTCAGATTAATCAGTCTCAAAATTTCAATCATATGAATTACAATGTTGTGCATCTTTGAGGTAGAACAGTTAACTATTTGATAACCACAGCCACATCATAAAATAACTGTAAAAACAAAACCAAAAAACTAAAATGATTAGCCTCCAAAAATAAAAATTAAACTATAGCAAATTCTAGAAACATCAATCAAAATAAAAACACAATTTAATGTTAATTAGGAACTTATTCGATATAAATGAGATCTCACATTTTGTATTTGTAATAACTACAAATAACACGCTTATTTTTTTTTAAACGGTAAACTATCATAGAATGGATGACAGTCACTGGGAATTACACTTTTTAATTGTTGGAGGTGCTCATATTTACTCTCCAGTATAGGCAATCTAGAGGAATAAAGAAATGGTACATCATTTAACAATGTTGAAATATTCTTTGGTCTTCTAGGTAGTGGGCTAAATTCGTCATTGAAATGTTTCTTGAACTCTATAGTACCATTAGGTTTATACTTCAATACTCTTAGATTTACAACACAGTCATCTCCAGAAATGCGTCCAGGTCTTATAGAGTCATAAATTTGATACTCTTTGATGCTGAAGTCTTTAAAAAAGGTATGATCAGGTTGTATTACTGTGTAAGGAGAGGGATTTTTTCTGGCATCTTTAGTCAAAGAGGCATACTGGGATGGCAAGAAGATTTCAATATTTTTAAGTTTCCTTTCAATGAGTGAATGGACCGAGTCTACCTCCATTTGAGTATGCCCTTTTTCGAGGTATTTTTGGGTAATTGTAACATTTTTGTCTATTGCTAGTCTAAGAAGAGCGTTAGAAACAACAGCGTTCCTATTTTGAGCAGTGCATCCATCAGTCCAAATAACAACATCTTTAAGGTTTTCATTAAGCAAATTAGTCAGATAGGCTACAAAAAACGAGGCATAAGTTGAAGCTTTTAAGTCACAGGCAGTTTCATCAAACCAAAAACAAGTAACATCATCTGTGCCTAAGTTATAAATAGTAAAATTATGTATAGCTAACTTGGTCCTAAAGTATAGCGCACTAGCCGACAAAAAAGGACACAGTTTTACAGCTTGCAAATCAGCCGTTATAGTATGAAGTTGCCCATGTTTTGCAAGTTCTTTCGTCTTTTCAGATCGAGCCAAGGTTTTCAGATGAACGTGGCGCTGGTAATCTTCTTCTTGTACATTACTTGCCTTGTATGAACAACAATAGTCACAAGCGTCCTTTTTAGGCTGAAATAAGGCGATATTTTGCTCCACAAGTATGTCGA
This sequence comes from Schoenobius gigantellus, assembly GCA_963935595.1. Lineage (NCBI taxonomy): Eukaryota > Metazoa > Arthropoda > Insecta > Lepidoptera > Crambidae > Schoenobius > Schoenobius gigantellus. Next base: position 36,015,907 of record OZ012541.1, on the reverse strand, counting down.
AAAAGAGCTTTCTCGAGGCAACTGGCATAGATGCTGACGAGGCATATTCGACGTATAAGTTATACAGTTGCGATTTGGATTGTATTATAGGTTCCACATATTGTTTTGTGCTTGATTTGCGGCAATAATGTGATGGCAATTTAGGCAATAAAGCCAGGTAACTTTTTACAGAATCTCGTTTAGGAGTAAGCAAATTTGGAGTCAAATTTGTATGAACAGTATTATCATTAGCTGTTCCACAAAGCCAGTAGCGAACAGTCCACTCCTTTATACCTAGTGTCGCTAGAAATGTTTTCAAGCAGACTCTTTCCTTCTTGCCATCTATTTGCAGGTAATATAATCTTGTTTCAGACCGTCTAGAGATATTTCCTGTTGTCCTCCTTTTTACACGTTCTGTGTCAACCATCGATCGCACATACATTTTTTTCTCTTTCCATGTCATGCGCCAGAAACGTTCAAAAATTTGTTGTCGTATCTCCTCAGCTAATTTGGAACAAAATAGAATTTTACTACGACCACAAAGTGACAAATTGCACTTGCGACCCATAGTCCTTTGAGGTTTTGGTTCTTTTTGCACATACTTGTTATTTTCTTTTGTAAACCCAATATAAGCTTTTCCTAACATTCTATCTTTCTTGTTTGATTCTCTTTTCCATGTTTCACGGTTAGCTTTTCGTTTTCGTTTTCTTGACTCTTTTGCTGCATCTGCCTCTAAATTTTGTTCCGGAAACGCATTAAGATCATTAGATACTATAGGTTCTACGTTGGTGATGTCAGATAGCGGTACAAAATCCGGATCGGCAATGGAATCATCAGAAGAATAAGTCCCAACAGTTTCTTCTACAATATCAGGAAATTCAACGATGGAGTCGCAAGGACAGCTAACAGTTTCTTCTGCGACGACCGGTGAAAGAGTTGCTGAATGACTTGTAGAAATAGGTTGAAAAATAGTCGTTAAGGTATCACAATTAGCTATATCAATATCTATAGATGAGCATGTAGCTGGGGTTGGAAACATAGGATGAGGTGAAGTCAAAATTGTGGATGGATTTTGAGGGAGAATTTTGTCTAAAATTATTTGACGTTTACGAAGAAGTTCCTGCCGTCGTTTTTGAAGATCTCTTAATGTCACAACTTTAACGTTGGAAGAAGTGTCTATTTCTGTTTGCATCTCCCAGAGCTCAGATTCTTTTGTGTCCCGTTTCATTTCCATGATTATCTGAATAAGAAATTGTTGTCGTAAAATAACATTAATATAACATAACATACATCGATAAGTAGCTTATGCACTTAAATAATACACATAGTTAATTAATAATAGACACTGAACATACATTAAATCATTGTGTCCGGGTGGGGATCGAACCCACGACCCCTGGCACAATAAGTAGGATTAGCACCAATACTTCAAGACGGGCCCGGCTAAAAAATACATTTTTAGTAAATTATGATTATTTCTATACTCTTTAATTAGTCCCTTTTATTTGATTTTTATTATTTTAAGTGCTAACAATTTTAATGTTGAATCCGCGTAACTACGTAAAAAATAAAATGCAGTAAAGGAAAATACCGCGTATCTATCATCAAAATATTACAGATGTGATTCTTGAATAATGTTTTGAATCTGGAAATTGCCAATTATTCCAGTAAATAAGTAATTTATTTGTCAACAAAATAATAATATGTACTTACCCGTAAATTCGATGTTTCTCCAAATAAACATTTATTATCACGAACTGCAAACAAAACGACTGCTCGTTCTATAGCGTAAGCACAGATACGCGGTATTTATGCTACATTCTCGAGTGAGAGATGCCTTCGCGGTTTTGACTTGTGTCGTTTCAAGAGTTTTGATTGGATAATGCACTCACCTGACCACACGTAGCGGAGCCAATCGCTATTAAGAACCTATCCGCGCGAAATCTCAAAATGGATTTTTTTGTAGTTCCGCGGTATCAACCAATGTTAGTTCCGCGGTATTGCAGTATCAACGACGAAATAACGTTGTTATTATGGTGATAAACAAGTAAACCTAGAAAAAATTGTTTGATTGGACGAACATTGAGTCATTATTTTATGGTATATTTTTATGTATTTAGAATAATTGGCATGTTAAATAAAAAAAAAATTTATATTGTTTTTTTTACTTAATCACACATATTTTGAAAATTAAACTACTAAAATTAATCAGAATCTATCTATAAACCTTTATTAAAATGTTATAAAAAATGGAAAAAAATATTTTTTTGGATGATTTTAGATTACCTGCCACAAAATTTTTGGCTACTTCAACCAATTAGGGTCTTGCCTAAATTTTAACACTAGAGTACACGCGTGGTCTACTATAGTAGACCAGTGTCACATTTTAAGTAATAACTTTTGAATTATCCATGCTGGTGCGTTGGAATTTTAGGCTAGCCTCTGCCATTAAATTTGTCAGTGAGCCAGTAAAGCCCGCAAGGTCAGCACGTAAACACGTTCCTGCGATTTCCCACCAAATACGTTGGCCTACCATAGTAGTCCGCGCGAGTATTTTGGGTATATATGATTTTAACAAATTTAGGTAAGTGCTATTTGTTTCGATTTGCTATTTATTTTGTTCGAGCAACCATGGAGACTCTTCCTCGACAGTTGAGATGAAGAATAGAAATGCTAACGGGCACAGCTCAAGCCACACAGTATGATGTTACCCTCAAGATGGGACGGGTCGGTCGATGCGCACTTTGCTTAAGAGCCAGAAATCGATCCACAAACAAATGGTGCAAGACATGCAACCAATGGGTTTGCTCTGATCATCAAGCTGTAGTATGCCTTGACTGCTATGAAAAATAAGGGACTGATTGAATATATTTTTCATTTCTGTAGGAATTTTATTCATAGGTAACCAAAAAACAAATTGATAGCAATTATAAAATGGTATACCATAGTAGGCCACGCGTGTACTCATGTAAAAAAAAGGGGCGCGTGTACTCTAGTGTTAAGTGACAGTATTTTATAATATGTTTTTATACATATTTTATGCTTTGCAAAAAAGAACAATATTGTATTTAGTTTATTTTTTAAACAAAGCATAAAATTTATTGTTTTTGTTTCTTAGGTCCAAACAGTTATTTTTCATAGTTGTAGAACGCCAGCATAATGCCGAAAAATAAGAAGAAAGCGGAAAGTTCTAGCAGTGATAGTGATGATGGACCTATTGATGTAAGAATGAAATTTTTGAGTCAATTTCTAATTTAAGTCATGAGAAGTCATCTAGCTGCTAGACTGTGACTTCATTTGTGTGAAATTCAGTTATATTGTAAAAATTGACCATGCTTTATATGTATATTACTCATTCTCTGGGGAATTCATAATCATTCAAGATAAAGGGTGGCCCTTCCTTAGGTTTAAAGCTACCCCTATTGCAAATTCATTAAAATCAGAGGCTTAGGGGTGAAAGAGTAACAGACAGACAGATAAGCTCTGAATTAATGTAATATACAATGTATAGCAATGCCTTCAGCTTCTTTTCATGGGTCCATATTGGCTCACATAATATTCTAAATCCTATTCTTTGTCTTACTACCGATTTGTGTTCATAATAATCACTCTTCATAATTTTATTTTTCATACTTTTTTTATTCATATATTTTTATTACTACCAACGGTGCTAGTTAGTGATCATAATTTTTTTATTAATACTGTTACTACCAAGAACCATTTTAAATACATATATTTTTTTCAGATCTTTTTTCTTCATAACATTGAATGATCATATTGCTTTAATTAATAATGTTGTTACTAAGAACGTTTTCACGAGCAATAAGTATGCATAAAGTCGAGAATACACATAAAGTCGTTTCTGGCGCTTCGCCAGCCGCTGCCGCGGCACGCTCGCTTCGCTCGCTCGGCTCGCGCGCTTGGTTCATATTCATACCTACGTTCGTCGCTTCGCTTCTCGCTACCTATTTTTGACCCGCCTACAGTTTCTACATCACCAAAATATTCTGTATTGTTATATGAATATTATAGTTATTTATTCAAATGATTATGAGTTTCGAAAAGAGTATAGAAAAATATATGAAAATAAATATTAGTAAAAACTAAGTGTATGATTAATGATATTATGAATTTCAATGATTATGTTTTTAAATATGTAGTTTTTAAATTTTTTATGAAGAATGATCATTATGATTTTAAATGGTATGAGAAATATTTTCGGACCTCCAATGATAGGAATTGAAAAGTTATGTAAGAAAATGCGCACCCTCTTTTCATAACTTATATCAATGTTTACCAGTGAAATTTAAAGAAATGTTTGATAAAAAAATTAAGAATTCCCTACCAAACAGTCCTACTATTGATTAAAATTTGCAGATGTCTTATGACTAGACCCAGTTATCGGAGGTGCAATTTGGTAGCTGGACTTTCTTAGAGGGGTAAACATAATTTTGAAATATAACTAAATCAATACTTTTTCTCTACCGTAATGAAGTCTTAGACAAAAATTAAACATGTTTATTTGGTAACAACTGACATGATTAAAATTAATAGGTAATAAGTAAGTATATCATAATTTTTAATGTTTATCAATTAAAATATTTCATTAACTTAACTGTATACATTTACCAAGGAGGTCAGTATTAAAAAACATGAATATTGTCATTTTTTTTAAATGTCAATTTGGCATAGCTTTCGACTCATCTTAGTCTAAAATGAGTGTTTTTTGGGAAAAACCTTATACTCTACCAGAGGGACACTCTGTACCAGGGTTGTGTGCATGGGTACCTCCGTCTTACCTATTTCTGCCGCAAAGCAGCAGTGCTTGCATTGCTGTGTTCCGGTTTGAAGGGTAAGATATGGCATTGAAATTACTGGGTACCATGACTGTACATCTGATGTCACAAGTTGGCGACATACATTGTGGTTCCTGTGGGGGTTGCAGTTTTACTGCGAATCTCACAGGAGCCACATGTATCATAGGTGACTGTTACCACTTACCATCAGGTTTGCTTGTTTGCCAACTTAGTAGCAATAAAAAAAAACTATATCAAATTGCCATAATGCAAGTTCACCATTTATTATATCAGAAATTTAAGGCATTTCCGAACATCTTTTCAGTAATTTGAAAAATAAAACTTGTTTCATTTAGAAAATATTTAAATATTTGTATAAATTAAAACATTCTTTTTCTATTACAGATTTCGATATTGATACTTTTTCTTAACAATTATTGTTAAGAAAAAGTATCAATATCGACATCATAAATATTTTTTATTTTACCCATCTCTAAGAATGTCCAGCTAACAAATTGCACCTCCGATAACGGGGACTTATGAAGTTTTTGAGTCGACCCTCCGTCCTAAGAAGCAAGACCTTTATGAGTTAATAAATAGGTACAGGCCTGCTGCTTTTGTCATCTCTGAGACATGGCTGGTCCCTGGTTCTCATTTTAGAGTGCCAGGTTATGCCTGCCTTTGCCATGACAGAAGCGATGGGTATGCTGGTACAGCTATATTAATAAACAATTCTTTTCCATTCTCTCATGTCCATCTCCCTAACATACCTAGAGGAATTAATGCAGTTGTGGCAAAAATCGCCAACATTACATTATTGTCTATTTACATCCCCAATCCTGGACTACACAGTTTATTTTCCACTCTCTCAACTCCACTTTTTATTGTGGGTGACTTTAATCTCTCCCACGTAATCTAGGTGGTCCCCACTATTGATGCATTGACCTTTTTTTTTTCTCGGGGGGAAATGCGTAACCGCACTGTACCCGCCGTTGGCTAGACGGCGAGCGTGTGTGGGGCTGTCCCGGCAGAGTGCCAGGCCTATCCACTAAAACCCCCCGAGTTCTCAGTGCGCTAGGTAAGGTCCACACTGCGACTCCACTTCCCACGAATGATGCATTGGCCTGTGATCTGGTGGATCTCATGGACTCGATGAACATCTGTCTCTTAAATGATGGCCAGATGTACAGCACAGGGCTCCAACTCTAGTCGATTTATCCATGTGCTCCTCAGATATTCTTTCTCTGTTCACATGGAATGTTTTGTCAGTGTTTTGGCAGTGATTACTATGCCATCTCAATGTCACTGCTCTTTCCTACTCCCATCTATAGATCCCTTCCTCCCTTACTAAAATACAGAACTTGTGGTGCTAAGTGGGATTGTTACGCATCTGATTCCGATTTGAACATCTTATCAATTCCTAAAGACAAGTCATAGCCTACAGGAAAAATATGATCTTTTCCTATCTGCTGATGCTAACATCCCACTTAAAAGATATAGGGTCGGTGCTAAAATTTCTCCACCCTGGTGGGATGCAGAATGTACAGAAATGCAGAATCTAGATGTTGATTCGGACCATGAAAACTCGTTTAGTGTTGAGCCAGACTACCTCGAAGAGTAAGACCACTCCAATTCCGAGCAGGAGGCAAATAATGTGTGAGAGAGGCACTTCAATATAAGCAGGATAACATTGAGGAACGAAACCTAATGTCAAATCGAAGCGGATACGAACGTGAACCTCCTGCTTCTTCAGGATCATCGGATGATGAGGTAGCCGGATAGTGATTGATTTGTTTGATAGTGATTGTAAAATTTCATCCTCTCTTTTAAGGGGTTGGGGGCAGATTTCCAAAAAAAATTATGCACTTTTTTTTGTTAGTCACAAAACGTCCGCATACCAATTTTTAGCTTTCTACCTTGAAAATTGCGGAATGCTCCATACAAACTTTCACCCCCATTTTAGGGAAGTGGGGGGTTAGAAAGAGACAAAAAGTAGCCTATGTCATTCTTCATCTCTTCAACTATCTCCACTTAAAAAATCACGTCAAGTCGTCGCTCCGTTTTGCCGTGAAAGACGGACAGACAAACAAACACACACATACCCTTTCCCATTTATAATAAAAGTATAAAGTTGATTTTTTGTTAAGAATTTTAAGAAGTTTTCGTTATAGCTGGATGTAAGACTATTAACGATATATGTTTGTTTAGTTTATTGTAATCTGATTTTAGATAAGTGAACTTGTCATATTTGAATAAATAATTTATTAGTATCATTGAATTTCATTTCAAAAAGACAAAACAAATTGGCCTACATAATGTAATCCGCGCGACCATTCACGTCATTTTTGAAGGCGCGACCACTGTAGGGTTAAGAGCGGGTATAAAGCTAGAAAAATATCAGATTTCACCCGCGCGCCTCACACGTTCCGGTCTCGACCATCGCAGCGATAAGTTCGCTCCCTCTTCATGTTTTGTGTGATCGCGCACAGTATAACCTACCTTAGGCAGATAAAATTGGCTAAGTGCGAGTCGGACTATTTATCCGTACTTTGAACTGTGAATATAAAATACTTTTCACTTGTGATAAGTAAAACGAAAAGGTAGGTAATAAATATTATTATTTATTTAGAATATAGGTATTTAACATAATAAGTGCTTTATTTACATTTACCTGCTAATCACTCGTCGGATAAGCATAGGCGTAAACATATTTCAAACACCAAAAATACTTGGAGTACAGATTTAAATAATACGAAAAGGTAGTGACAAATATATTTATTTACCTCTCTTATAATGTCGCTTTCAATTTTTGAAATTGTTAACCGTAAGAATCGCTTTAATTTACAATAATTAATGTGTGTATGTTAAAATTCTTTTTTTTTCAGAATACGGTCTATACCTTGGCTATGAATGATAAGTCGTTCACTTGCATCATAGATACTTTGGTCTTTTGCTTCCTTAGCTTTCCGTTTTTTGAAAGCCGTCTTTGCCCGATTAACCAATAAACCCGTCGTTCGGTGTTACTGAAATCAAACAATTAGTATTAAAATTGAGTGTGAATATGGTGGCACCATTTTATCATTAGATATAACTTTTAATATGGAGCCAAAACAAATCTAGGTCAGTGTAAAAATCATGATGGCACTAAAATCAGAAAATCACTTAGATGTCGCTATAGTACAGTCGCGAAAGTTTATGCTCGACTACTGTTCGACTCTATCGCGTAGCAATAAGGACAAAAAGCAACCGATCATAAACTTTCGCGAATGCACCTACAATCTTAACTTTTCCACTGGGCAATAAAACTTCTCAGTGGTGACAAAATCTATATAAATCGCAATACGTTTTTTTTTTCCTAAATCTGGGGGCACGGCAGTGCCCCCGCCAAGTCGAGCGCGAAGCAAACACTGCCGTACCATCCTTTACTGGAACCATTTCGCCGCATTTTCAGGCCCCTATTTGAGAGCCTCTGGATAATATCAGAACGCAGAAATTTTCGTCATCCAGTAAGCTATAATCACATACTTAAAATCCAAAATTTTAAGTCTGTAGGTCATTTAGTTCCGAAGTTAAGCGAAAGCAAAGTTTCGCATTTATGACAGACACTCACTCACGCATGATCATCAAAATAGAACTTGTACTTCCCATAAACTCAGAGAGCTGAAATATGGTACAGAGTTAGGGTTTAATGGCTACATAAAGGGAAAACTATAAAAACTAGGATAATCGAAGATCTGGAGTACCTGGTGACCCTGATTAGAAAACACAAGAGCCCAACCAAACTATTAGAGATATCGACATACCGCCTTTACAAAAAATATTCAACTTGGTGGGCCGCTTCCAATAAAGAAAATAAAAAAAGAAAAGAAAGATTTGTAATAATAAAAAAACTACCCCTAAAAAGAAAAAAACTGTGTCAAATAAGAAAATCTAATAAAATAAATCAATAAGCTCACGTTTGTACAAAAGAAGTGAAATCCCACCAAAAACATTCTGTAAAAAACTAGCCAAGTCTCGATGGAGCTGCTTGTTTATCTCTAAAAAGTAATGAAATCTAGACAAAGTCGTGCCAAGTCTAAGGTTCCTTACTGCGATTTCTTTATTATTATAGTTAATGTTGTGTGACTTGGTCGTTGAACATTCTTTATAATACGTTAGTGAGTACAGTTCATCCTAAATGAAAAAAAGTCAAACCCACACTTGACCATTTTTGTAACTCTATTATGTGTGTCCTCATTAGCTGTGGGAGTGCACGGGGGTCAAAAATTTCATTATTTTTTAACTTCGCTGCACCGTTTTCGAGATATAAGCATTTTTGTAAATATTTTTCAAGAAGTTATGCAGGGTTGAAATTCCTTACTTGTCTGACAAACTCCGACAAACTGCCGCCTATCTATATCAGCAAACAGATTTTTGATATGCTATGTTTTTCCGTTTTCGATATTCGTTTGACTCAGGGTCAGGTAACATTGCCGCACCTGAGCCACACGTATCTCTGAAACGCGCAAGCGACAAACTCTGATGCCGACAAAGTCAGACATACTATACCTATCTCTGGACATTATAATAGCGGCATACTCAAACAATCTATTTTCCAGTTTTTTTTTGTGGCCTAGCTGGGGTCAGCCACACCAAGACTAAGTAGTCTGGGTGTGGATGACACAGATAGTCGTCTCTTACGACATAAACAGAAAGAAAGGTAGTGTCTCATATATTCTAGAGTTTGTTCATAGTCAAGAATGAACTATACATAATATGTACTTGTGCATACCTAATCGCACTAAATTACCTTATTCGTCTCTTACAACATACACGGGAAGAAAGGTAGTGGCAACACACACACGCTTGTGGAATAGCTTACCCCCTAACTATAGATCAGCCTGTAGTAAGGCTTCATTCAAACGTCAGATACGAAGATTCTTTTTGGAATCTGTTTAGTTTTATTTGACAGTATTTCGTCATAATATTAGCATTATTTATATATATTTATTATATATCATATATGTACTTTTATATATTTTTTAATATTTATATTCTATTATATCTATGTTTACTTATTTCATCCTAATTTAAATATACCTACTTATGTCGTTTTCGACTTTAATTCGTACACCGTCTACAATTTCTCCCACATTTTTACTGGTTGACTGGTAGAGAATGCCTCAGGCATTAAGTCCGCCTTTTGTACATCTTTTGTTTTATGTACGATAAAGATTAAATAAATAAAATAAATAAATAAACACATTTACGAGTATTCTAGAGTTTGTTCATAGTTTAGAATGAACTATGAAATGAACTATAGAATGAAATAAAAAATAACTATAGAATGAAATATAAATGTATCTTATGGCACTAAACTCCCTTAGTCGTCGTGGCTACTTTTCTTAGCGACGTAGCGACTATAGCGTTTCTGTAGCGACGACACATTTAGAGTTTATGCGTAGGTAGTTGAAAATTAACTATGAACAACACAAAATGAATGATTTTTTTTTCAGTTATATTACTGAAATCATTCATTTTGTGTCGTTCATAGTTCTATCTCTAAAAATAATTCTCATGTCAAATCAAGTCGATCAAAGATTAGTAAATTTTCACTAACCTACGTTTCAGAAACTCGAACTGATTTAACACTACTGTCAAATGTTGCAACATGTTAGTTGAATAATGATTTGATCAGCCTTTCGGAAATTGGATGTAAGTAAGCAACATTTTGCTTTGCACAAGTTAGCAGTATACTTGTCTAATTTGCAGGTTTACGCAGTCTTTGGATTGCCTCGATAATATTAAACTGTATTTAAAATCATCGTTGAAACCAGTATGGAATAACAAAATTTTTAGGAGAGAAATTGGTACTAACTTATTTTGTACAAAATTTTTTTTAGACATTATCGGAATTTTGTCTAAAGTTGAAGATGATCTGAAAAAAAAATATATTTTTCGTCCTATTCACTTAATTCACGTAAATTCATTCATTATTATATCATGGTGCTATTTACGTCTATAATATTAATCTATATCTCTCTTATTCTCTCTCTCACTCTATTAATCTATCTATAATTTTATAACAAAAAAAACAATAATTTGAACGTCTAAAGAAATGAAATGCCTCAAATTTTAACCGAAATTTTGAAGCGATTTTGGTTAGAAATAGATTTTCACATCAAAAAATATTTTGACAGTAAATTAAGTAGATTTCAGTCCCCAGAAAAATCTACACAACATTTATTAATGTCCTAAGTTCAACAATTGCAATAAACTTACAAATTTGATGAGAGCTTTCCGCTTACGGATTTGACTAGATCGTATTCGTCAGCTTGTGTAATATTTCGTGTTGCAGCAGCTCTGAAATAAAAAAATACTATAAATAATTAACAATAATAAATAAATAAATATTTTTTTCCCATTCACCTTAATTATATAACCCAGTAAGTATCATTAAGAATTTGTAGATTTCATAGAAATAACGGATAAACATACATAAATAAATAAAAATTAATAAAGCACAAGTAAATATAAATAAACATACACGTCCATGGTTCGAGCACATACATATATTCATATTTATCACAAAAAATCTGCTCCGACCGGAATCGAATCCGGGACCGTTGGCACCTAAGGCGCTAAAGGTCCACGTTCCAACCACAGCGCCAGACGGTCGTCGCTTAATTTAAATTTGTTACAGTAATGACGCTTTTAATTACTTAACGAAGTATGATGCGATAATTTCGCGTCTTTATATAATTAAAGTTTCGCGTCAAATTGATTTAATTTATTAGCACTATAAAAAGTTTACACACTGTCACCTACGTCCAGCACGCGAGTAGTCAAACGCATCAATTTGTTTTACATACACTACCCGCGCCTACGTTGCACCAGCGCTTGTGCATTGTATTGTGTATTAAAAGTCAACGCGCATGGGTCTATATTGTAAGGTGAAACTACTTATTAACGAAAAAATATTACGTAAACATAATAAAAGTAAAGTAATAGGTACATACCTTCTACAATACGCCATAAGTTGAATTTTTGACTTCTTTAAGTTCTTTTAGACAATTTTTTTTGGTTTTTTCATTCGCCATAATTTGGTCGATGTATTTTCTCGGGCTGGAGCACAGAAGCACAGTTTACTCGTCTCAACGGAGCGATCAAGACTGATTGATGAAATAAAACATGCCTGTTACCTCGGGTCAGGTGCGACAGACGATAGCGTTCTGCGCGGAATAAGAACGTTGTAAGCGTCGAATTACTTTTATTTTAATTACTCGTAAAATATACATTATTTTTGAAAATCGCTAGTACGGTCCCTAGGTAATATAGTTTTATATTATATATTAAAAAATTGACGCAGTTATATGCATCACATTGAAAAGCAATCGATTTTGCTTGAAAATTCGACGTATCTTCGCGATTTTTTTCTATCGATAAAATAATTTAATTTTATGTTTTCACTCAGTGCGTTCACTTACAAATATAGTTAAATATCTATTTTAAAAAAATTGGGTAGTTCATTATTCAATTTCAAGTGTAGATATCAAATCTACGATTAGCAATTTAGCTTTATACCCCCTCTTAACGGTAGGTATAAAGGACATCATTAGGAAAGTAGGTAAAAGTTATGGAATACTCGTACATAACCCGCCGGACCACCTGTACCATTAGACCAGGGTTTCTTAAAGTGGGGTCCACGGACCCCTTAGGGGTCCGTAGCACGTGTATCAGGGGTCCACGGTAGTTCTGTCTGTAAAGTGAAAGTGTGTAGTAAACTCGACGTAAACATGACATACGCCATACGCCTTGCCTTGACGAAGACAATGCCATAATTTAACGTTCTCATTGAGGCCAAACAACAGCACCCATCTCATTAACTTAGTAGTAAGTGTAATGAAAGTACCAATCAATAAAAGTATTTTTATTAATATAAATAAGGCTTTGTTTTATTTCCAAATATATTTTTGACAGGGTCCATGGAATCGTTTAAATTGTGAAAGTGGTCCGTGACTGCAAAAAGTTTAAGAAACCCTGCATTAGACAGTACCATTGATAGTACAAATGGCACACATTTATCCCATTAGTACAATTAATTGTACAAATGGTACCAAAGTATCCCGCTAGACCACTTGTACCATTAGATAGTACCATTGATGGTACAAATGGCACTGATTTATCCCACTAGTACAACTGTAAAATAATTTCATGACATCCATCCTTCGTAGTGATTATTGTGCCCTGGCCGCATATAATTTGTAATAATAATATTTGTTTTCTCAATGTCAGTGTCTCCACTTATTCCATGTGCAAATGCAACTCATTGTGGGTGATATAATCGTAGATGTCCCATTCTTAGAAAAATTAAGACAGTAAAATAAATAAATAACTTCTCACACTCCCACCTACCAAGTAAGCAGCTTACGCGCTTGTGTTATGGATACTAAACATACTTAATAATTATATATAAATATTAGAAATATACTAAACCATCCATGACTGGAGAAAAAAGGTTTATATTCATCACGTAGCGGCTACGTTATAGCGCTACAATATCAAGTCACCGAGAAATGGTTAGTCAGCGAAAGGCACGACAGTCAATAATAATATTGGAGTCAAATCAATACTCCACCTGCACTACTAAAAGGCATAACCAAAATTGGGAGTTCTGAATCGCGATGATAGTTTCAAATACAAATTTGTATTTATTCGTTCGCTTGTCGAAAGATCTTCCCTTTTCGCTGAAGATGCGGCATACTACATACCGCATCCCGACACATAATACAAACATCGAACCCGAACTCGAAGACTCGAACCCAGAACCTCTTGTTCCAAGAGTTAGGGCCACTATGACCACTCGACCAAGCGGGCATCCGAAAATAATACTTAATTTTGTTTTTTTTTTCAAATAATATTTTTTGTTTTTGTTTATTATGTTTCTCTTTTTCAAGCCAAGTGACACGCATATATCTAATTCCTGGTACTAAATACTTAATTTTGTTTGCTTTTTATTAATAAAAAAAATTATTTCTGTTTATTATGTATCTCTTTTAAAGCCGACACTTATCTAATTCCTGGTACTAATAAAATAAAGCAGTGCCAATTGTACCATCACATTTTATTTTTATTCAAGTAACGTCGAGTGTCACGCTTGTATTTATTTCACTGGTACTTATGGGATAAATCAGTGTCATTTGTACCATCAATGGTACTGTATTAATGGTACAGGTGGTCCGGCGGGGTACATAATACGATAAAATAAGGATAGAAAGAGAAATATTATAATTTTAATTGTTTTTGTATATATTAATTGTACTAATCAATTGATATACAGTGATGGTCATATAATTAAGAAGGCTAAATAATACAAAGCCATACTGTTAGTTAACATAACAACATAATTTCAGTGCATGGTTCGTTTCTAAACATACTCTGATAGTGTTGTAGAATATTGTTATGACTGATCTGTATTATTAATGTAATGGTTGGAATAACTTTAAAACTACAAAAACAAGTTTTGCTATTAGTGAATTATTTACTCCTCATGATGGACTAATTATTTGTGATACTCTCACTTGTCTAAAACACAACATTTTGCTGCGGTTCATGTACAGGATCACTGAAACATTTAGTGGACATAGATGGTCTCTAATCATGGTAAAGTGGCAACCCAACCTACTGCCTTTCTAATCCTTGAGAAATGCTACAATTTAAATCTATAGGTCTAAAATATTAATTATTCCATGATCTTAATAAGATTTTTCAGAGGAATTTACTACCTGAATACCAGAATTTACTACCCGAAAAAAATGTCGCTTTAAAAAGCTTAGCTTAATTTACGTCACTCACACGTCAGGATTGACGAAGTGTGACGAGGGGTGGAAAGGAGAATTTGGCATTGTGCGACTAAACCCTAAACGACACATTTAAAGAATTAATGAAAATCTTTAAAATATGTGTGACATCACATATTTTGCAATGTGACGTCGTCAAACTAGAGGGGGGGGGGGGGGAACATTAAAGTGTGATATACTGTATGTATTACATATTTATAATACGATTTTTTTCCAGAGGAATCCACCAGAAAAGAAAGCCAAAACAAGTTCAAGAACAGATGATAAAGAACCAACATGGGTGTTGCAAGGAAAGAAGCTTGCTAAAGTACGTGAATTTAATGGCAAAGTGTATGTCGACATCAGGGAATTCTATGAGAAAAATGGTGAATTGTTACCAGGAAAAAAGGGTATTAGTTTGACACCTGAACAGTGGAGGAAACTGTTATCATTTGGAGATGAGATAAATGAAACTATCAGTACCATGTGTTAAGACTGTTTTGTTATATTGATTTAATGTATATTCATTAAAATTTAAAAAAGCAAGGAATTTGCAAATTAGTAGGTAGTTTTTATTTCATGTTATTTTTTGGGTAATACACACAGGTAATTAATAAACACATAAATTTTCATTTCTTACATTGATTGAAATGGTCATCGCTGGCTATCAGCCTAGATATTGCCAAAGCCTTCGACAGAGTCTGACACAAAAGTCTTCTCTCCAAGCTTCTGTCTTAAGGTCTACCTGTTCAGCTCTGTACCTGGGTGGCTGGTTTCCTACGTGAGCGTAAAATTCGTGTCCTTTTGGATGGATGCAGCTCACAGCTTATGCCAGTGAATGCCGGAGTACCCCAGGGTTCCGTTTTATCCCCGACACTTTCTTCTGCATATCAATGATATGATTCCTCTTGGGAATATTCATTGCTATGCAGATGACAGTACAGTGCATGGTGTGGCTGACCCCAGCCGGGCCACAAAAAAAAGTGTGAAAAATAGATTGTTTGAGTAGGTCGCTATAATGTCTAGAGTTTGTCAGAGTTTGTCAGAGTTTGTCGGCAAGTTTCAGAGTTTGTCACTTGCGCGTTTCAGAGATCTGTGTGGCCCGGCTGGGGATACGTTACCCCAGCCGGGCCACCTGGATCTCGAAAACGAAACGACCTAGCAAAAATCTTACTGACAAAGATAGGTGGTAGTTTGTTGATACATTCTTCAAAGATTCAGAGTTTGTCGACGCCTCAATCCAAAGAACGAAAGAATTCTTTATTTTGGTAAATAGTCTAGGAGCCTGGAGTCCTAAATGTGCGAGGTTTCATTATTTTTTATGTTTTATGTAGGTACTTACTTACAATAAGAAGTTTATGTAAAATAGTTAATTGAATTCAGTGATGACACAGTAACCGTTAATATTTAAATTTATGTAAATCCTCGATGAGTGATTGATATTTTTTAAATGTGTTATTTAAGCAACATTTGGCATCTGGTCTCCTTGTCTATCTATATGAAGTAATGTACAGTCGCGTACAACTTTCTTTAAAAAAGGAAGTTTTATGAGGTTTCGTTTGTTATACACGGTGTTTCATAATAACCAATAAATAATCAATGCGTTATTTAAAACTAATTATTAAAATGTGTTTAACGTAATGCCATTCAACCCAAAATTTTCATGTATATCATAGTATCATCATCATGTCTATGATTTACATGAAAATTTTGGGTTGAATGACATTACGGGTAAACACAATTTAATAATTAGTTTTAGATAACGCATTGATTATATATTGGTTATTATGAAATACCGTGTATATGCTGAAAATAATATTTTTTGTATAAAACATCCATAAAGTTTATTACGAATTTTTTACATGAAACAATGAATTCGTAATAAACTTTATGGATGCTTTATATAAAAATTATTCTTTTCAGCATATACTGTTAGATGTAGGTATATGCTGAGAAAGTTGTACGCCACTGTACATTACTTCATATAGATAGACAAGGAGACCAGGTGCCAAATGTTGCTTAAATAATACATTTAAAAAATATCAATCACTCATCGAGGATTTACATAAATTTAAATATTAACGGTTACTGTTTCATCACTGATTTCAATTAACTATTTTACATTAACTTCTTATTGTAAGTAAGTACATAAAACATAACAAAATAACGAAACCTCGCACATTTGGGACTCCAGGCTCCTAGACTATTTACCCAAATAAAGAATTCTTTCGTTCTTTGGATTGAGGCGTCGACAAACTCTGAATCTTTGAAGAATGTATCGACAAACTACCACCTATCTTTACCAGTAAGCAGATTTTTGCTAGGTCGTTTCGTTTTCGAGATCCAGGTCGCCCGGCTGAGGTAACGTTTCTCCAGCCGGGCCACACATATCTCCGAAATGCGCATGTCTCAAACTGTGGAATTTGTTCGACAAACTACCGCTTCACTATTCCAGCAAACAGTTTTTCTCTACGTCGCGTTGTTTTCGAGATCCAGCTAGCTCAGTTGCAGCAACTTTGCTGCAGGTGAGCTCTGAAATGGTGGATCGACAAACTCTGAAACTTGTCCGACAAACTGCCGCCTATCTATATCAGCAAACAGATTTTCGCTATGTGGTTTGGTTTTGGAGATCTGCGTGGCCCGGCTGGGGTAACGTTACCCCAGCCGGGCCACACAGCCCCCTTAAACGCGAGCCCGATGAAAACTCAAACTTGTCCGACAAACTTCGACAAACTGCTGCCTATCTATATCAGCAAACAGATTTTCACTAGTAGTCCAATCAACGGGGCATTTGTAACCCGAAAAATTCTTCTGCCTCTGAAATTTGGGATGTGGTTAAGATACCTAATACAGATGACAGATGTACAATAATCCAACAAAATTTATAATGGGAAGTTAGGTATTTTTACCTAAACATGAAAAACGCTTATAGCTCTCTGTGGATATTTCCTCAGTTCGAAATTATTTTTGTATACGTACGTATGTACTAGTTAGAACAAGTATGTAAAGTAATCCAACATTTTTTCGATTTGGGTGATGCACTAAATTGAACTTTTAACATTTTGTGCAATAACTTCTATTGGAAAATTGCTCTGCTAATTTTTATTTTTTAATATGGTCTTATTTACCTAAATGAATAGGTTTGTTAAGTAATCCAATAAATTTTCCTTTTTAAACATTTTTTATTTATTTTTGCTTAATAACTTGATGTGAAAAATTACTCCGTCCATTTTTATACCTTTATAGGTTATATGATTTAATATTAAAACAGAATTATCAATAATCCAACAAATTTTCCAACGTTCATATATTTTTTAAAACATGTTCGCTTTTAAATAGTCAATTACTTATTACTGGCGCGACCCGCAAGTACAGCATTGCCAGGCGATAGTGAGTATGCGGGCCGCGCTTCGCCTAGGCACGCATCACAGATTAATACAATAATCAATAAATCTTGGCGACAATTAATTAGTAATGTTTTTAACATTGGATATATGTATTACCTAACCAGCATTTGGTTTTACTTTGTAGCCACAACATATAAATTAGACATTACATTAGACGATAAAAATAGTCAAGCCGCGCGCAAATACCGACTATTTTTTTAATACTTTTCAAAAGAATTTATCTAGCAGAGCATTATTTTTGTCGTGCCGGTTCGAAATTCATATAAAACTTAAGTAAGTTACCTCTTTAGTAAACATGTAAGGGCTTTAAATAAATTTTCACTTCTCGTGCTCGCAAAGCTCGTCTTTATGTCGTTTATAGGCTGCATAAAATGGCTTTCATGTTCTAGAGCATAAAGTAAAATTTTCTTTTAGACGAAGATTCTTAGGCCCAACAGCCAACAACGCTCAGCCTAAAACTTCACAGAATTTATTTATATTAATAACTTGCGATAATTTATTTATTTGCTTTAATTTATTTGTCTTGTGTTTTCTTCCTCAAAAGTTATGAAACCAGATAAAAATAGTAACCAGTTATTATTAAAACGCATCGAAATATTTTTATTACTTAGCAGAATTTTTTAATATTGTGTTACATTATTTCGTATATATTTTGAAGTAGGTAATTGTTTAATTTTCTTGCAATCGAAGTGAAAAGCAGAGTGTAAAACACTGGCATAAACAAGTCATTGTACTCCTCAACTTACTATCCACCCGAGCCGTCGTCTCGGGCTACTGAGCCTCATTTTATGCCCTTGTTGTACAATCTACTATTGTTCCATTTTCAAATTATATTGCCGGGCGTTCTAGCACGCTAGATAAAAAATTGCTGCTGCTGCTTGGTCTTTTTTTTACGAGGAAAATGCTTTTACGTACCTCCAAGCCCTTGGGTAGGGGCAAGGGTGCGTGGGACTCCACGGTAGAGTGCCGCATATACCCACTAAACCCTTCGGGAACACCTATCCGGTCATTTCAGAGCGGCTGCGAGCAGGCGCATAGCGCTGCGCTCGCGTGAGCCAGCTCGGCCTGTAGACTATCCTCTCTGCATGAGAGCAGCTTGTGTCCCAGAGCTGCTCGAGGATCGAGGGATCGAGTGCAATACAGGCAACATGGCGCCCAACTGCGTTGCCCGCCGCCCCCACTAAGGTGGCGGAATCAGGGCGTTGTAGCTACTTCTTCGCCACCCTAACCTTCTCGCAATGGCGAGGGGGGTCCGCCTCACGAGCTCTCTCGTGGCGCTCCTTCGTCTCCATGACCACTTCACAAAAGTGAGAAACAGCATCCCAGGCCGCCCGCTCGGTGAGCATAGCTCTAACCACAGCGGGCAATGAGAGGTCAATAACAATTACGGACATAAGATCACCGCGCTGAGAAGTCCATGCAGGACAATGCACAAGAGTGTGTAGCGCGGTGTCTTCGTCCGCACCGCAATGGTGACAACGTGGGTCATCTTCCCTCCTGGCAACCTTGCGAAGGTACCTGTCAAAGCAGCCATGCGCCGACAGTACCTGCACGAGGTGGAAGGTGAGGGTGTCGAATCTCCTTGTAACCCAGTCACGGAGGACAGGATAGAGCACCGCGTTGATCCACTGACCGTATTCTGCTCTTTCGAGCCTTGAAGACCCAAGAACTGAATTCATGGCCTCTTCACGCCAACTTTTCACCTCTCTCTCAGTCGGGCGACTCTTTTATTATATACCGCCGTTAGTACATGTGCCTCCAAATCCCATGGTGGCATCGATGCCAAGGCGCAGGCAGACTCCGCGGATAGCTCTCGTCACAAGACAGCACTAGGACCTTTGGTGTTGGTTAACAACCTCCCCAGGGCCATGGCTGTGGATACCAATTTTGGAGCCAGTCGAGAAAAATGTTCTCTAAAGTTCCAGCTCCTGTCTAGCACTATACCCAGATACTTCAAGTGTGAAGTAATATCCACCCGTGTCCCATTGATCATAAGATAGGTCCCTTGGGAGGCCCATGGACGACCAGGGCCTCCGTTTTATCGAAAGCCCTAATCTTTCAATTCTTGAGACGACTTGTTCTACGCCAGCTGTAGCTAATAGGGAAGCCAGTCTGTAATTCTTTCCACGAACTGTAACAAGGGTATCATCGACGTAACACACTACCTCCAGTCCGCGGGATAAGTTCCCTCTTAGTACATAATTATACCCGATGTTCAACAGAAGAGGGCCAAGGACCGATCCCTATGGAACACCGAGCATCATAGACTTTCTAACAACATGTCCGTTGCTGTCAGTGTAAAGGACGATTCGCTCTCTAAAATAATCAGCAATAACATGCTGCAGGTATAGGGGAACCTCGTGGTAGTTGAGTGCCTTTAAGACGCACTGAGGTGGAAGCGTGTTAAAAGCATTCGCTATGTCTAAAGAAACTGCTATCAAGACGCAGCTATCGGAAGTAGCCTCTTTGGAAAGGGATTTGACCTAGCGGAGCGCGTTATTCGTGAAACTGGTTCTCCGCCAGGTCAGGCCCGTCGCCCGAACGATGGCCCTCTTGCGACGGCCGCAGAGGGTCATAGCAACCCGGGCCGTGCGAGCTTATCGCACGGTCAGCCACGGCGCAGCCTGCGTTCTTGCGGGCCAAACGCCGTGGGATGTCGATGCACGCGTACATGCAGAGGTGATCCGACGATCCGCTCCCGAGGAAGTGGAGCGGGTTCGTACCCAAGCGCAGAGGGAGGCTCTGCGTCAATGGGGTGAGGCACTCGCCTTCCCAGCTGCTGGCCACCGGCCGATCGAAGCGATACGTCCGGTGTTGGAGGAGTGGGTAGGGCGCCGGCAGGGCAGTCTCTCGTTCCGCATGGTGCAGGTATTGACCGGACATGGCTGTTTCGGTCACTACCTGCACCGGGTCGCGCGTCGGGAGGAAACGCCGCAGTGTCATCACTGCGACGCTCCCGACGATACTGCCGAGCACAGTCTGTTGGTGTGCCCGGCCTGGCGATGCCAGCGCAGCGAACTCAACGCGTGCTGGGAGGCGGAGACCTCTCGCTGCCGAGCATGGTCGTGGCCATGCTCCGCGGCGAGGCGGAATGGGGGGCTGTCGCCTCCTTCTGCGAGGACGTCATCTCGCAGAAGGAGAGGGAGCGGGAGAATGATCCTCAAGCCGCTCCCATCCGCCGCAGACGGACAGGCAGGCGAAGGCGGGCATTCGCGCAAGCAATGCCCGTCTAATGACCCTGCCGTGGGGGCCTGCGTGCACGGTTGGCCCCGTGTACGCCGCCGTAAGGCTCTCCGTCTGGGGATTGCCCTGGTGTTCTCGGGCAATCCCCCCTTGGCGATAGCCCGACCAGCTAGGTCGGGCTAGCCCGGGCGCGTTGGTAGTGGTAGTCGCAGTGTGGACCCTACCACGCGCGTCCAAAAGGGCAGGAAGAACAACGAGGGGTTTAGTGGGTAGGCTTGGCACTTTGCCGGGAGAGCCCCACACACGCTCGTCGTCTAGCCAACGGCGAGTACGGTGCGGTCACGCATTCCCCTCAAAAAAAAAAAAAAAAAAGGTCAGGTCAGCATGCTCAAGTAGCGGTTTATTCAAACGGCGAGGCTACGCTCGAACATTTTCGACATTTCGTTAAGCAGAACAATGGGCCGATATCTTGTCGGAGAATCAGCTGGCTTGCCTACTTTTCTAAGAAGAACGAGCCGCCCTGTCTGCCAATCTTTTGGAAATCTTCCTTCGGTGAGGCATTTATCCATGAGGTCCCTAAACCGAGACTTTAGTGGAGGTAAAGCGACCACCAGAGTCCGTCCAGGGACGCCGTCTGGTCCTGGCGCGGTCTTTTTGGCTTTGAGCCTGAATAAAGCTGCTTTATACTCCCCATTCGCGATGGTCGGAATGGAGGGCAACGGAAAGACCTCCTTTGCGGGAATCATGCAGGGTGGTGTAAAATCTGAGGAGCCCCGAGGAAAAAGAGTAGTGATCACCCTGTCTAAGAAGTCTGGCTGGAGAGACTCCGTTAATGGTGGGGCAAGTGTCTGAAGCTTGTTTTAAACCATACAATATGGCCGTCCCCACGCGTCTTTGTTTAGTTCTTCCAACAACTCCTGCCATGCTCGATTTTTGGCTTCCTTGATCGCAATCTGTAGAGCCCACTTGGCAGACTTGTAGGAATCTAACAGATTGGATTCAGTCGTCTCGTCACATGTTCGTCTGTGGCGGGCGTGCAACCGTTTTGCCCTAACGCAGTCCTTTCTTATATCAGAGAGTTCTCCGGACCACCAGTAGAGAACGAACGATTTTTTGGAGGACGATGCTGGACTCGAGGCATAGCTGCATCACACACTTTGGTGAGCGCGTCGCGCAGCCGTAAAACTTGCGAAAATATGCAACATATCTTTTGACCTCCTTGACTTACAATTATGATTTTTCACATCTGAAAGAGACCGTAGACCCGAATGTTTTCTATAAATTTCTATTTGATATCTTTACGCGTTCCCGAGAAAAAGGACCGAGAAGAAGAGAAAAACGGACAACAAAGTGATCCTATATGGGTTCCGTTTTTTTCTTTCGAGGTACGGAACTCTTGGAAAAATTGCGGCATGTAACAAATTGATGGGCTTAATTTAATTTAAAGTTTAATTTCCCCTTATAAGAGCATTAAAATAAAATTTTGTTTTTACAATGTTTCTTTACTCGTATTAGAGTTAATTTTGTAGGTATTATTATTAATTCCTATAATGTGGTGCAAAACGAAGTAAAAGCACAGATTACTAAATAGGTAAAAGTAGCTCCGAGCGGTCACGTGAAGATCAACTACGCACAAATTGCGTGATGCATAAGGTTCGCACAAATATAAATCGGCATACATCATAAAAAATAATTGAACGTTCGAAAATTTGTTGGATTATTGATAATTCTGTTTTAGTATTAAATCATATAACGTATAAAGTTATAAAAATGGACGGAGTAATTTTTCACATCACGTTATTAAGCAAAAATCAAAAAAATATGTTGTATGTATGAAAATTTATTGGATTACTTAACAAACCTATTTATTTAGGGAAATAAGACCATATTAAAAAATAAAAATTAGCAGAGCAATTTTCCAATAGAAGTTATTGCGCAAAATGTTAAAAGTTCAATTTAGTGCATCACCCAAATCGAAAAAATGTTGGATTACTTTACATACTTGTTCTAACTAGTACATACGTACGCATACAAGAATAATTTCAAACTGAGGAAATATCCACAGAGAGCTATAAGCGTTTTTCATGTTTAGGTAAAAATACCTAACTTCCCATTATTCATTTTGTTGGATTATTGTACATCTGTCATCTGTATTAGGTATCTTCACTACATGCCAAATTTTATAGACGGAAGAATTTGTCGGATGTCTCCATACAACGAATGTCCTCGTTGACTGGACTATAGGTCGCTTCGTTTTCGAGATCTGTGTGGCCCGGCTGGGGTAACGTATCCCCAGCCGGGCCACACAGATCTCTGAAACGCACAGGCGACAAACTCTGAAACTTGCCGACAAACTCTGACAAACTCTAGACATTATAGCGACCTACTCAAACAATCTATTTTTCACACTTTTTTTTGTGGCCCGGCTGGGGTCATCCACACCAGTGCATGCGGGATATTTTGGACACGCGACGGCTGGACGGGTAGACACCGGGGAGAGTCGGGATCATCTTGTCACTGAACTCAACCGGGTCTTGGGTCGCATATCTAAATGGGGCACAGAGAACCTATTTGATTTCAATGCCAAGAAAACACGGTGTGTGCGTTTTCGGCAAGAAAGTCACCTTTCCTTCCCCGTGTGGCTCCCCCAACCGGGCCACAAAAAAAAAAACTGAAAAATAGATTGTTTGAGTATGTCGCTATAATGTCTAGAGTTTGTTAGTATTGTCAAAGAAAAAATCTATTATGATCGCTTTCAATTTGGCAGCCATTGCGGCGTGAACAGAAACACTGTGCCCACACCCTTTTATAAGCGAGTGATAGATGGACTCCGACTATCAAATTGTAAGCGATTGCGATAGATTTTTTCTTAGACAATAACCCCCTACTTCTTTTCCGGATAACCTCGTGTTGACGACAGTTCGCAAGTGCCGGGGACCCAGAACTAAGCAGCGGACGTAAGCACCGATTAGACTTCACGATCTATCGGGAGTTAGGGCCCTAGCTAGTGTGGTCTAATCGCTGTTAGGGAGTTAGGGTCCCGATATCGTGCGATCGTGGTTGCCCGATCGCCCTAACTCCCTAGTTAGGGCGTAAGTCGGGAGTAGAGATGAGAGTAACGACTGTTTCCAAATAACGAATAACAGTGCTGTGTTATTTCCATATAGCTGTTATTGTAAACTGCTGTTCGTTATCCTGTTATACTGCTGTTTTGCACAATGAACAACAGTGTATTCACACTGTTACCAACATCGAAATAGTTCCAAATTGGAGCGATCGGTGCTCTTATTCTCGGCATTTTTAATATTTAAATATACTTAACACTAACTATAAAGCAATAATTATTTTCACTTACGCTAACCTTTAATTACGCACTTACACACTGAAATAAATAAATCGTAACAAAAGATAATCACAATTTCTCTAATTGGATCTGTTGCTGAACTGAACAGAACAGAATTGAACGAACAATGAAATTTTAAACAGCAATCTCATTCAAAACAGCAGTATAACGAATAATTATTATTCACCTGTTATTTCAAATCGTCGCGATCATCAAACATTTTAAAGTGAACTTTACGTCAATGTGAGAAAGCACAAAAATTCGTGGTTTGCGATTATCGTGTCGTGCGTGACTCGTGCAGTTTATATTGCTATCTCCCGTACACACCTATTGCGCTCTCGCTCTTTGCTTCACTCTCGCGCAGGGTTGGATTTCGTAGTATAATTATACTATTTGTACCATTATTTGATGATGTGTAGTATGTAGTATCGTAATGCCAGGATACTACGCGAACGTACCATAATTTTACCTTCAGCTCGATTGACAACTTTTCTTGGTTCGATCATTCTCCTTTTTATTATTTAACAAATAATCAAAGTATCTACCCTACAATATAAGTAAGTTATGTTCTGTATGTATATGTATGGCACCATCGAAACAGCCAGCGACAAGCTCCAGCCGGGGATTCCTGGCATAGTGTTTTACTATTTTTTTCGTTTAGTCGGCACTCGACCGGGGGGGGGGTTTACGCCACTGATTGAATCTCTCCATTTTGCTTTTGCCATTGCCAATGACTCATTTTGCCAAAAAAACGGAACGTAGTATAATTTTTGACAAGTAGTATATTTTTCATTTCCATAGACAATAATTTTGTGAGGGTCTGAATCCAACCCTGCTCTCGCGTTACGTTAGCGGCAACAGCGCGGTGGGTGGAACGTCAGTCATTGCGCTACAACGCTACAACATCAACAGCAGTTTATAATGATAACAGGATAATCCGTTGCTCAATAATGTGTTATTCGTTACGTTCATATAATGCATTATATTATCTGCTATCGTAATAACGACCATCTTTAGTCGGGAGATGTAATCGCTGTTAGGGCGCTCAGTCGCCGCACAGCGCTCGATGTGAGCGGATTGTTGCTGTGTATCGGAAGCGAAATTGGCCTCGCGTGCCAAGAAAATGTCGTCCAAAAAAGAAAAATCTGGTTTAATGAATGTTCTGGACATGTATAAAGCTATACCAAATTTATTTCTCGTCGCTAAAAATTTTAGCGTCACTGCTAATCGTTGTTTAGCACCTACACTTTCTCTAAATAATGTGTCATGTTTCTGAATATAATTATTATTATACTGTCACTTAATTTAAAATACCTATGTTCAAATTGTGCAGAATTTATTCGTAAACAATTTTTGAAATCTTCTGGCTCTAATGAATATAAAATGTTCATATTGCATAGTTTAATTTTATTTTAATTATTTTTTATTTATTTACATCGCCTCAAATTTTTTATCTATCTATCGCATTACACAAAAACATGAGACTCATATAGGTCAGGATTGGTCTATGCTTCTTCGACTTTAAATCTGTATGGCAGGGATCCTGGTGTAGAGCGTTATTTTTTCACAAATTTGTTATTTTTTCATGTTTTTTTGTTTATTTTAATAATTTGTTATTTTTTTTTAATTACTTGTTTTTTATTTATAATTTTGTTTTCAGAAGAAAAAGAGTTATGTTAAGAATAAAAAAGCGATTTTTAATCGAATAATTTTCAGTTAAATGCCTACCATCCGAAAAAAAGTGTCACTTGCATCGTAGTTTTATAAAAGCACACAGTGATTCTCTTTTTATTTTATTTTTTCAAATTTACACCCGCAGTTGCGACAAGGGCGATACCATTTTTTTCATATTTGGAGAGTGCAGGAGCCATCCTTCCAACACCACGTTCGGTTGCCTACTGAGTTAGGGAGGCGATCTAGTGCAGTGTGATCAGAACGCTCTAACTGCCCTAGCTCCCGATGCGACGCCCTAACACCCGATGGATCGTGAAGTCTAATCGCTGCTTTAGTCTAAGCTTATGAGGGCCAAGTCCCCATGAATGAACCATATCTTAAATAAATTCGGCCCCTTTTGATTGGTCCGCGGGCGGGATGTCCCCCCGCGAACCAAGGGATAGTGTATAAATATAGGGCCGAATACTGATAAATTGTAGTCAGTTGTAGTCGGTCAGTGGAAGTCGTCTTGCAAGAAGTAAATAAAGCTCCAAAATTATCACAAAGAAACCTGCGTTTAACTCATACAGTCCACTCTCAACATCTTGATCCTACCGAGCCGGATCTAAACAAGTACAAGTGATGGTAGTTACACGGAGCCAGAGCGGGAAGGAAGATTTGGTGTGCGTATTCGACCATCCACCGCGATCGCCATCCGCATCGACGACTGTCGCCGCCCAAATGGAACCGGGCATCGAGGAAGGGATCTCAAGTCGCACTGAACGGCGACACCGAACGGAAGGGGTCTCAACTCGCGACGAAAAACTGTACCGAGAGGAAGGGATCTCAAGTCGCACTGATCGGCGACACCGAGCGGAAGGGGACTCAACTCGCCCCGAACAACCACGAACGGAAGGGGTCTCAACTCGCCCCGAACAACTTCACCGACCGGAAGGGGTCTCAACTCGCCCCGAACAACCACGAACGGAAGGGGTCTCAACTCGCCTCGAACAACTTCACCGACCGGAAGGGGGCTCAACTCGCCCCGAACAACTTCACCGACCGGAAGGGGTCTCAACTCGCGACGAACAATGGCACCGAACTGAAGGGATGCCAACTAGCGAGGAGGAGAATGCGCGTCACGTTTATAAGACGACGCCGGTTAGGAAGATTGCTCGCTCTACGAGATCGACCGCCAGTGCCATCGCCCGAATGCAATTCGAAGCCGAAGAGAGACTAGCTGCAGTACGACGCCAGGAAGCTGCAGTACGACGCCAGGAAGTTGCAGAGGAAGCCGCAGCACTACGCCAGGAAGCCGCAGTACGACGCCAGGAAGCTGCAGAGGAAGCTGCAATACGACGCCAGGAGCTAGAAATTGAAGCGGAGCTTATTCGAAAAAAGCTAACCGCCGACCTAGCCGCCGCCGAAGATGGCAGTATGCTGGAAGAAGAGAACGAACCGGCGGAAAACCACGAACGAGTTGAGGCATGGCTACAGGAGACTTCGAGGCAAGAGGAACAAGTGCATCAGGTGCTCGAACCGGAACCCGTACTCGCACCGGTGAGACGCGACATAGTTAGACCTAGGGAGGTTGAAATCGCTACTCCAGTCGCGCACCGAACGAGACTACGGTGGGAAGAAACAACCACACCGCGTGATCGCGAGCACTCGAGAGGACGGGCTATTGAACATTTAGCCGGCACGCTCGATCACATGATGAGGTCGCGACCGCCGCCGCGTCAAGCCACCGACCTGCCACTATTCTCGGGATCACCGCTAGAGTGGCTGCAGTTTGCCGCAGCAATGCAAGAAACGACGGCCGTGTACCAGTTTTCGAAAGTGGAAAACCTTGCGCGCCTCCGTAACTGTCTGCGAGGCGAAGCCAAGGAGACCGTCGCGCCGTTACTGAGCACCGCAGCGCATCCTGACGTCATCATGAAGACGCTGCAGCAGTGTTTTGGCAGGCCTGAAATATTGATCGACGTCGCGTTCGAAGACCTGAAGAATCTACCGAAGCTCGGCTCGACTGCGATAGAACTCAACACCTTCGCAGTTCGAGTACAGAATGTGGTAGCCGTGCTTAACAACGTAGAAAAGAACTATCTGCACAATCCGCTGCTCGTGAGAGAAATCTTCGAGAAGCTTAGCCCGCATCTAAAGACGAAATGGTGCGACTATGCCGAAGAACACAATGAACCTGAGCCGGAAATAGTCAAGTTGACCATGTTCCTCATGCGAGAAACTGATCGAGCGCTCAAGCACGGATACTCCGGTACGACTCAAAAGCCGACGCCGCAACCACCGCAACGCCCCGCCTCTAAACCCAAACAGAGAAGGAGGGTGTACAACGTGGCAGAACCGTCGTCGTCGGACAAGACCGAGCCGGAACGCTGTGCACAGTACGACGACGCGCAACCGACGCCGCGACCGCCGCGACGCCCCGCCCCTAAACCCGAACAGAGGAGGAGGGCGTACGACGTAGCAGAACCGTCGTCGTCGGAAAATAACGAGCCAGAACGCTGTGCACAGTACGACGACGCGCAACCGACGCCAAGACCGCCGCGACGCCCCGCCTCTAGACCCGAACAGAGGAGGAGGGCGTACGACGCAGCAGAATCGTCGTCGTCGGACAAGACCGAGCCGGAACGCTGTGCGCACTGCAACAACGCGCAACTACCGACGCCGCCACCGCCGCGAAGCCCCGTCTCTAAACCCGAACAGAGGAGGAGGGCGTACGACGTAGCAGAATCGTCGTCGTCGGACAAGACCGACCCGGAACGCTGTGCACAGTGCAACAACGCACACCGACTTGACGCCTGCGACAAATTCAAGAAGGTGTCTTTGGACGAACGATGGAACGTCGCGAAGAATGCTGGCTTGTGTTTCAAGTGCTTGAAGAGCAAGCACCGAAGAATAAATTGCCGCCAGAAACCATGTGGCGTGAATGGATGTCGTCGGCTGCACCACCGCTTACTTCACGCCGAAGCACCTGCGGCCCGAACTAACCAGCCGGAGGAAGCAAGCGTCTCTTCAACCCGAACTGAGTGCACTCTAAAACTCAAGGTTTGC
This sequence comes from Schoenobius gigantellus, assembly GCA_963935595.1. Classification (NCBI taxonomy): domain Eukaryota; kingdom Metazoa; phylum Arthropoda; class Insecta; order Lepidoptera; family Crambidae; genus Schoenobius; species Schoenobius gigantellus. Next base: position 35,986,659 of record OZ012541.1, on the reverse strand, counting down.
CCAGTAACCGTATCGGGCAAGAACGGGGAGCGTAACACATACGCGCTCTTCGATGAAGGCAGCACAGTGACGCTCATAGAAGAGGGACTGGCACGAGAGATAGGCCTGGATGGCCCAGCGACTCAGCTACGCGTAAAAGGGATCGACGACCGACAGCGTGAAATCGACAGCCGCATCGTTTCACTACGCATCGCCGAACGAAACACGAGAAATTCCAAGGCGTGTTCTGCGCGAACAATGGCGGACCTGAACCTCGCCACTCAATCAGTTGCAAAGGAAGAGGTGCAGTTTGATCACCTCACTGACCTGCAAGATCAGTTCGTGTACAAGAACGCGAAGCCTCGCATTCTCATCGGATCCGATAATTGGCCGCTGATTGTTACCCGAAAACTGCGCGTGGGCAAACGGAACGAGCCCGCGGCATCCCGAATGGAACTCGGATGGGTGGTGCACGGAACGGCACCGACCAAAGTAATAATCAAGCGCCAAGATGAAGTGCTGCACGCAAGACATCGAACGGCAGGTCAGCGAGCACTTTCAATTAGAATCGCTGGGAATCTCGCTGAAGTCAGCGCACACGAGGACAGAGGACAAGCGAGCGTTGAGTATCTTTGAGTCCATCGTCAAACGGGTCGACGGAAGATACGAAGTAGGACTGCCGTGGAGAGAAGATGACGTCGAGTTGCCGCCTAGCTACAACGCGGCATTGAAAAGGCTACGGCACTTAGAGACGCAGCTAGAACGCGACCCGGACAGGAAAGCCGTATACTATAAACAGATGAAGAACCTCATCGAGAAGGGATACGCCAAGCCCTGCGACGGCACAGAATTGCAAAGTCCGATCGCATGGTTCCTACCGCATTTCGCCGTACGCAACCCGAACAAGCCCGGGAAGACCCGTCTAGTTTTCGACGCCGCTGCCAAGACGAATGGAGTATCATTGAACGACGCTCTTTTGGAGGGACCTGACCTTTTACAGTCCCTACCGAAAATACTGCTCCGATTCAGGGAAGGCAGCTTCGCAGTAACGACGGACGTCGAAGAAATGTTTCTACGCATAAACATAAGAAGAGAAGACCAGCCCGCGCAAATGTTTTTATTGCGCGAAAACTGCGAAGAACCGCCCGTCAAAATGAAGATGACGGCTATGATATTCGGTGCATCAAGCTCACCGTTTCTCGCGCACAGCGTTCGGAACGAGAACGCACGGCAATACGCCGAGACGCATCCAGATGCTCTGAAATCAATCACAGAAGCACACTATATGGATGACTACGTCGAAAGCTTCGATCAACTAGAACAAGCAGCGAGAACGATCCAACAAGTCGACGAAGTGCACATAGAAGCTGGCTTCAAGCTGAAGGGGTGGAATAGTAACAGCGCGGAGCTCTTGAAGAACGTAGAGAGTGAACGCCGCGCGACCACTACGCTCCTTGGGAAGCCAGAAAAGGCACTGGGCCTCATGTGGAACGCGCAAGAGGACACATTGAGCTTCAACATCGCGTTGGGTCGCGTCCCAAACGAGGTAAAGACGCAACTTCGGCCGCCGACGAAGAGGGAAGCGCTCTCAACAGTCATGAGTATTTATGACCCTCTCGGGTTGTTGAGCTGTTACACTGCTACGGCGAAGATCGCGCAGCAGAAATTATGGCGGCTGAAGACGAACTGGGATGAGCCAGTCCCTCCCGAGATTGCGTCGATGTCCAAAGACTGGCTTACGAGCCTGGAAGCCGTCGGCAGACTGCGCTTGCCCCGGTCTTACAACGGGGGGAGAAGAGTAACGCGTCGCGAACTGCACGTTTTCTGCGACGCGAGCGAAGACGCATACGCTGCGGCGGCATATTGGGTGCACCAAAATGAAGATGGCACCTCAGGAACGATCTTGGTGTCGGCCAAGGTGAAGGCCGTGCCGCCACAAAGGATTCCACGGCTGGAGATGCAGGCTGCGCTCATCGGAGCTAGACTCGCTCAAAGCGTCAAGACGGATCACTGCATTCCCGTGGACGAAGCCGTGTACTGGAGCGACTCACAAGCCGTGCCCCACTGGATGGAGAACGGGAGCAAGCGCGAGGAGTCGCCACACGTGGAGGTCGGCAAAAACGCTGACCGATCACTACTGGCGTTGATGGGTGCGGGAGTACCTCCCGAAACTTGTACCTCGCCCCAAAGCTGCGACGCCAGCAAAGTTCGACGACAGAGATGTGGTCCTGATCGCAGACCCCATGCTTCCTCGGAATGTCTGACCGCGGGGACGCATAGACAAGATTTTCCCGGGACCGGACGGCGTAAGATGAATCGACCGCACTCTCCCCGGACCAGAGGGAGGGGACGCGCTGCACATCGGCCTGACATACCGCACACTCCCCGGACTAGAGGGAGAGGACGCGCTGCACTGTCTTACGGCGAAGGCGAGTACGAGTTCTCGCCGGGGGGAGGATGTTGACGACAGTTCGCAAGTGCCGGGGACCCAGAACTAAGCAGCGGACGTAGTCTAAGCTTATGCGGGCCAAGTCCCCATGAATGAATCATATCTTAAATAAATTCGGCCCCTTTTGATTGGTCCGCGGGCGGGATGTCCCCCCGCGAACCAAGGGATAGTGTATAAATATAGGGCCGAATACTGATAAATTGTAGTCAGTTGTAGTCGGTCAGTGGAAGTCGTCTTGCAAGAAGTAAATAAAGCTCCAAAATTATCACAAAAAAACCTGCGTTTAACTCAACAAGTACCTACATACAGTCCACTCTCAACACCTCGTTTCGGATTTTATCCTTCAAGTAAACTCCTAACATAGCTCGCTGAGCGACTTTGAATTTGTGGACTAGCCCCGCTGTGGGTTCCACGTTTCGGCACTGTAAGTCATGATAGGTAGGAAGCACTGATCATAGATCTTTAGGCATTGACTTCAGGCACTGCGGTTTAGGCTATAAAAAGACTCGAAGTAGCTTGAGAAATGCTGCCCATCCCAACTGAATTCTGCGCTTGGCTTCTTTCTTGAAGTTGTGTCTACCCAATTGGATAACTTGTCCCAGATAGACATACTCCTGCACAACTTCGAGTACCGAACCGTCGCGATGCAGATCGGCCCCGGCACAATATGTTCATAAACATGATCTTGGTTTTATCCAAGCGGTTTATCGCGGTGAACTCTCAAAATACAATAGGGTTTCGTCGTATTTTGACAGTTCATCGCCATAAATCGCTTTTTCATATCGTGTTTTGGTGGACGTGCTACGGGAGTTAAACCGCCTAGGTTTCGATAGAGTCGAAGGCTTTTTCGTAATCCACAAATACCATACACAGCGACCGATTGTTCTCCCGTGACAACCGTCAAGCTGTTCAGCTTGTACATGACTCAGTAGTGAGATGGGTCTGTAGTTCCTCAGTGAATTAATACTATGATTGAATAATATTCTAATCTTTTAAGATAAAATTTAGTTTTTTCCCGTTTTAACCCCGATTTTTACATGCTTCTGCTCCGAAAATTCGCTCTCTAAATATGTGTCAAGCCTAATTTTTTTAGCAGTCCCCACTTAAAAGTGATAATCCCGATTTTTCAAGATTTTTGTCACGAAATTTAGCTTTTTAGACCTGGCAGCCTTATTTCAACATATTTGCTCGTAAAGTGAGCCTTATTATATCGCTTTCAAGGCCATAAACCGAGCTATAACACACGCGTGCATAATATTATTACACACTTTAGTGCGTAATAGAATTATCCCTATAAGTAGTCAAAGTCAAATTTGTACTTCACGCAAGTAATGTGCGAGTAAACAGACCATTCTCAATTTACGTCTTGTTTTCGTTTGGTTCAAAGCCTCTAAAAATAGCCCCCATTTTTTGGAGATCTAATAAGCCTGTAGCCTACTTAACTACAGACATCGTTGTGTGAAATAGTAAGCAGCTCTGAAAAGAGCTATCGATTGAAATAAGAAGCAGCTCTGAAAAGAGCTATGGTTTGAAATAAGAGCAGCTCTGAAAAGAGCTATAAGACAGCTTCCAACAGTTTTCAACACAGCATCAAATCTTCGTGTAGTAGTAATTCGCTGCGCGCGCGCCGCTGTTCCGATGTCTGCGCGCTGCCTCCACACACGTACGCACCGTCTCGCTGTCGCCGCCAAAAAGAGCGCGCTACGTCATCGCAAGTATTTATATCGCGTCTGTCTGACGTATACGCCGTGAGAATTCGCGCCTTCGCCGGCCGCTGAATTTTGATTGGCGTAAAATCCAATTTTTTGATTGGTTTTAGTATTAAGTTTGTATGTATAAATATAGCTCAATTTTGTAAATAAATTCATTCCTATTCTACACACTGAACACGGATTTTACTCAAGCAACCTTCTGCCAAAAGCCCAATATGTATATTTTGGCCCTAAATTTGGGGATAAAAGCCCTAAATTGGTAAGCCTGGGGCGGCGGATATCATATCACGCAGCGGGGGGCGGCATTTAATATCCATAAAAACCGGATTACAATTTTAGAATCCGAATTTTTTGAATGTTCCCAAATCCGGATTTTTCAGATGTTTACGAATTTCGAACAATCCGGATTGCATTCTCTACGCCTATTAGTCCAATCAACGAGGCATTTCTAACCCGAAAAATTCTTCCGTCTATCAAATTTGGTATGTGGTGAAGTTAGGTAATACAGATCACATATGTAAAATAATCCAAAAAAAAATGTACCGGGAAGTTAGGTATTTTTACCTAAACGTGAAAAATGCTTATAGCTCTCTGTGAATAATTCCTCAGTCTGAAATAATTTCTGTATACGTACGTATGTACTAGTTGGAACAATTCTGTAAAGGAATCCAACATTTTTTCGAATGACGTCACACCCTAAATTGAACTTTTATCAAATTGCTCTGCTAATTTTTATTTTTTAATATGGTCTTATTTCCTTAAATTATTAGGTTTGTTAAGTAATCCAACAATTTTTCCATTTTAAACTATTTTTTTTAAATTTTGCTTAATAACGTGCTGTGAAAAATTACTCCGTCCATTTTTCTGCCTTTATAGGTCATATGCAAAGACATCTCTTATAATGTCTTTGGTTATATGATTTAATATTTAAACAGAATTGGGATGATGACTGAATTCTAATTTTCACATCTCGACATAAAATATTAAAATAGCGTAGAAAAAAATGCAATCATGTGAAATTAGAATTAAAATCGGCTTAGAAATACATAAGATACAAGCATTTTAAGCTGTTAATTTTGAAGCGATTAGACAGAGAGATCCGACATCAACTGTGACGTCATCGTTGAGTACGGCCATATAAACTCCATGTAAAATGTCGTTTTGCTAGAAAGAGATGGAGAAAAATCTTTAATACCTTATATCTTGGTTGTTTTTATAGTTATTCGAAAACCGATTGTTTCTTTCTGTTTATTATATGAATGAGCTTCTATTAAAGCAAACAAATTTTTTTAGTCATCTAGCCCATTATCAATAATCCAACAAATTTTCCAATGTTCATATGTTTTTAATGATGTTTGCCTATTTATATTTGTGCGTAGTTGATCTTCACGTGACCGCTCGAAACTACACTCGCGAGCAAAAGTTTGGAATCAGTTACTTGAAATTGGTTCCGCGTGATCTTGCTTACTAAATAAATTTTTAATGATCATAAAAATGACATCATGTTAAAGGTGCAACTGTCCACTTTAAATCGATATAAAATTAATTCATATCGAGCCCGTAATTGTGGAGTTATCCCGGATTAAGTGAAGGAGGTAGGAAAACAAGGAAATAGGGAAAAATAATGAATGAATAAAACAACAAAAATTATTAAATAAAAATTTTATTTATCTTTAAAAATAAGTGTCAATATTTTGTGTTCCCTCCCCTCGCCCTAATAACTGCTCCAAGACGATTCTTCATAGACCTGATCAGCTTCTGAATTGATTCTTGTGGAATACCTTCCCACTCCTCAATCAACGCTGATTTCAGCTCATTCAGACATGAAGGAGCAGGAGTTCTGGAACGAACCTTCCTCTTCAGTTCATCCCACACGTGCTCAATGGGATTCAAGTCAGGGCTGAGCGCTGGCCAGTCCAATGTGGCAATACCGACTTCTTCGAGGTATTCCGTTGTTACACGGGCAGTGTGACATCGAGCGTTATCGTGCATAAGGAGGAAGTCATCACCGATGTATCCCGCATAGGGAACGACATGTTCCAGGAGAATATCGGAAATGTACCGGTCCGAAGTTAGACCGCCTCCTCGTCCCCCGCCAGGCACGAAAACAAGCTCGATTTTACCATCGAAGGAAATGCCGGCCCACGTGTGAAAGTCGACTGATAAAGAAAATCCGATAACAGGTGCTTTTATAGGGGGTCAATAGGTCGCAACTCGTGACGTATCAAACAATTGAAACACGTCTTTTTCGATACACCTTCACTTAATGCGGAATGGCTCCATAAATACTGGCTTGTTTTTAATGAATTCGGTATCAATTTAAAAGTAAAGAGTTGAACCTTTAAAATGATGTCATTTTTACGATTATTAAAAAAGCATTAACTACTCGGTTTCGGCCGCGTACGAATAACGCGCAACCAATTTCAAGTAACTGATTCCAAACTTTTGCTCGCGAGTGTACTTTGCCACGCACTTCGTTCTGCACCACATTATAGGAATTAATAATACCTACAAAACTAACTAATACGAGTAAAAAAAATTGTAAAATCAAACTTTTATTTTAATGCTCTTATAAGGGGAAATTAAACCTTAAGTTAAATTAAGCCCATCAATTTGTTACATGCCGCAATTTTTCCAAAAGTTCAGTACCTCGAAAGAAAAAACGGAATCCTTATACGAGAGCTGTACTGAAAGTATCGGGAATGGAATATTTCTGCTCTTGCTGGCATAATAATGTCTTTTTAATCGGAAACTCCTTGGTTTAATTTATCGATTTTCATTTATTTACTTATTTATTTTTAAATAAAGAACGCGCTCTTGTCACAGTCTTGTCGAACTTAATGAATTAACGTAATTAAAAAAAATGTGACCACGTTTGTCTCCAAAACTGGCTATGTTGCAACATGGTTGCAACTATAATTTAATTTATTTTTTATATAGGTAATTTATTTTGCTCTACACCATACATAAACGGACTTATGAACTATGAATAGAATAGAGGCAGATTATAAGTAGGTAAGAGACTGGAGTCTGAAGTAGGCAGAAATCCGCTTGTATCACAGAATTACCAGACCCCCACACTCGGTAATAAACTAGACATTCATAGTTTTCAGTTTGCACTATAATACAAATTATGTTTAGTTAGAATTTTAATTTATCTATTTATCAATCGTATTTTTAATAAGACGAAGAAAATAGAAACTAAACTATTGACAATACAAGAAGAAACTATAACAAGAAAACAATCCAACATTTGTGGGTATTATATGTATGGATATAAAAGTATTATTTATTTACTTCTCATTTTAGTTGCATGAAGTGTGCTCGTGCGCGTGATTGTGTGTGCGTGCGTGCGCGCGCGCCCCTGCGTGCGTGTGTGTGTGTGTGTGTGTGTGTGTGTGTATGTGTATGCGTGTAATTACCTATTCCTCTTGAGGGACAAAGGACGGTCAATGCAGAATGGTATGCTAGCATTTGCTTGCCACAGGTCGTCTCTGAGCTCCCATACCGCCCACCGAACAAAGGAGTTTTTGGAGCAAGAAAACATTGAATTATAAGACCATCCGCCGTACATTCCTCCTGACCTAAGCAAGCACTAATGATTTTTGTACTTTCCCCAAAATTAAGAATAAATTAATATTTAAAAAATCCGATAAGTGGACTGAAGTTCTGGGACGTAGAACAGGAACCAAAAGGAATCAGGAGCAGGCCCAAGCCCTGGCGGCTAAAGCAGCCACCTTTAAAAAGAAGGCAGCAAGGGTCAAGGCTAAAACAGCCAAGGTTAAAATCAAGAGAGCGATGAAGGCCCCCCGCAATCCTGCGGTGGTAGGTACTTACCCTCAGGCCTGAAACTCAGGAGTACTTTACTTACTCTGTCATTATAGAAATGGCCAGAAGCAAGTTAAAGTGGGATGAGCTGGGCGTCAATGGATTCAGGAGAACTGCCACGGGGGTCCGTCTTATCGAGCTCCCGAAGGAAACTCCCTCTGAAAAGCAGACTTATTGGTAAGCACATTCTCTGAAAATGTTAGTGTCGTTAGACCGGTAAAGTGTGTTGATCTGCACATTTCCGCCCTCGACGACTCTGTAATCAAGGAGGATGTGCGCAGTGCGATTACCGAAAAGGGCGGCTACTCTACTGAGGTAATAAGAGGGGGTGAAATAAAACAAAAACCTTATTCGCTCGGTATCGTCCGGGTTAAGCGTCCGGTCTCGGCTGCAATAGTAGATTAGTAGCTAAGGGCTGTAAGGCATCAATTGCAGCCCGAGATAATTAGGCGCACGAGCGCAGCGAGGGCGCCTATATTTCGAGGGTGCAATTGGTGCTTACACCCGAGCTAACTACTCTGCTTTACATCTCGATTGTGAAGTAAGTTGATCCTTATTACACCCAAATAGGGCTTGTAGGTGACCAATAAGCGCTTAGGGTAATAATGTAGCTTGGAAAGCCCTAGGGCGGTAAGTAATTAAAAAAACCCTTCATTATTTCAAAAAGTTCGCGTACATCTAACCATCATACTGGCAATAAATTACTTACAGCCCTAGGCTTTTCTAGCTACATTATTACCCTAGAACGCTAATTGGTCACCTACAAGCCCCATTTGGGGGTAATAAGGACCTACTTACCGAATCCTAGTTATTGGCGGATCTTAGAGGGTGTTGAGACAATTTCGGATCATCTCTACATCCAGTTTAGCATTTCCACCCACCATACCGGACTGGCAAGTCACAGAAGGAATGCTGGCTCCATTCTTCCTCCCTGGGTCATCTCCAGGATGGACAAGGAGCTTACTAATGGGTCAGCTCTGGCACAAGCCTGGCTTGCGGACTCACTATCGTTCGAGGGGGTCGATGCTGTGGCAGACTGGCTGCGCGACACGCTCATCAAAATGTGTGATGCAGCTATGCTTCGAGTCCAGCGTCGTTCTCCAGAAAAGTATCTCTACTGGTGATCCGCAGAACTTTCTGATATGAGACAAGACTTCGTCAGGGCAAAACGGTTGCACGCCCGATATTGCCACAGACGAACACGTGACGAGACGAATAAATCCAATCTGTTAGAGTCCTACAAGTGTAACAAGAGGGCTCTAAAGGTTGCGATCAAGGAAGCCAAAAATTGAGCATGTCAGGAGTTGTTGGAAGGAATAAACCGAGACGCATGGGGACGGCCATACCGTATGGTTCGAAACAAGCTTTGGACTCTTGCCCCACCGTTAACGAAGTCTCTCCAGCCAGACTTCTTACACAGGATGATCACTACTCTTTTTCTCGGAGATCCTCATATTTTATACCACCCTGCATGATTCCCGCAAGGGAGGTCCTTCCGTTGCGCTCCATTCCGACCATTACGGATGGGGAGTATGAAGCAGCTTTATTCAGGCCCGAAAAGATCGCACCAGGACCAGACTGCGTGCCTGAACGGACTCTGGTGGTACCTTTACTTCCACTAGAGTCTTAGTTCAGGGACCTCATGGATAAATTCCTCACCGAAGGAAGATTCCCAAAAGATTGGAAGACAGGGCGACTTGTTCTTCTAAGAAAAGTAGGCAAGCCAACTGATTCTCCGTCAGGATATCGACCCATCGTTCGCTGTTTCGCTTTCGTGCTTAACGAAACAGCGAAAATGTTCGGGCGTGTCGTCGCCGTTCGAATAAACCGCCACTTGAGCATTGACGGGCCTGACCTGACGGATAACCAGTTTGGCTTTAGAGAAGGTAGATCCAAGATTGACGCGCTCCACTCGGTCAAACCCCTTTCCAAAGAGGCTACCTCCGATCGCTGCACCTTGCTAGCAGTTTCTTTAGAAATAGCGAACGTTTTAAACATGCTTTCACCTTAGTGCGTCTTAGAGGCACTCAATTACTACGAGGTTCCCATATACCTGCAGCGCGTTATCGCTGATTATTTTGGAGAGCGAGTCATCCTTTATATTGACAGCAACGGACATGTTGTTCGAAAGTCTATAATGGGTGTTCCACAGGGATCCATCCTTGGTCCCCTCCTGTGGAACATCGAGTGTAATTATGTACTAAGAGGGAACTTACTCCGCGGACTGGAGGTAGTATATTACGCCGATGATACCCTTGTTACAGCTCGTGGAAAGACTTACAGAGAGGCTTCCCTACTAGCTGACGTGGCACAAGTCATCTAAAGAATTGAAAATTTATGGCTCTCGGTCGCTCTGGATAAAGCAGAAGCCCTGCAGGCGTAGCACGGGCTGCCAAGACGGGACTTGAGTCACGCTTTATCTCACAATTTCAGTGACATAATATCTATGTCTTAAAGAGTAGCACGGCGGCGCGTATTGAGGCTGCGGTCCGATAACAGCGCTCACAGTGCTAACGATTATAATTGCCTTGTCCAAATTAAAGAGAACACTGAAAATGCTATCAGCATGCTTATGATTTCGATCTGGAAGAACAGGTACATTCATTTTGAACCGAAAACACAATTATCGAACGTCAGACTGACAGTTCATATAAAGTGATTTCACTCCAGAGCATTAGCGCTGTAAGTTCTCTATGACGTTAACGATGGCGTCATGTGGCTCTTCATGCCGGCTAACATTAGCGCGCTCACAACATTTCGGGACGCCCGTTTGAGCGCGCTAATAGTGACCCTTATTGTTTTTCGGAACGCAGCCTTAGTGTGACTGACATGATAAAATTTCTTGACGCTCCTCAAGGGATACGTGTCACTGAGTCTTATCACAAATTTCTTGACAGCCCGTGCTACGCCTGCTGGTCTTCCATGGGCCTCGCAAGGGACCCCCACCGAGGCCCTATCTCATGATCAATGGGACACGGGTGGATATTATACTCTACACTTGAAGTATCTGAGTTTATTGCTGGACAGGAGCTGGAACTTAAGAGAACATTTCTCTCAACTGGCTCTAAAATTGGTCTCCACAGCCATGGCCCTGGGGAGGTTGTTACCCAACACCAGAGATCCTAGTGTTGTCTGTCACAAATTATATGCCGGCGTTGTAGCATCCATGGCGCTTTATGGTACTCCGGTATGGTCAGATGCTCTCGGCCTACGCAACGTCGCTTTGTTACGATGTCCGCAACGCATCATTGCGACCGGTATTATTGCTATCTGGTGATACCAGACTATTTTAACGGAGTTTGCCTGCGCCTTGGCATCGATGCCACCATGGGATTTGTAGGCTTATGGTACTAACGGCGGAATATACCTAATAAAAGAGTCGAAGTCGGGTCGGGAAGTCGGGTCTTAAGAAGCCGAGGACGGTAACCATCAATACACACGTGTATCATACAACGTTTTTCAACATACTTCTGAATAAAACAATACTTAAATAAAAAAACATTTTACATAGTAGATAAAAAGTTTACTTAGAGAAACAATTAGTAAATGTGCAGTTAGTAAAATTATAATTAACTATTTTTGATGACATAGCGGTCTCATCAGATAGATTATTTATTGAAATACTTTCATGTTCTATTGTTATTTGTGATGGTTCATTATTCGTGTAGGTAGGTGAAATCCAATCATTGGACGTACTTGGTATTTCGCCAGTAGGATGCGTCTCAGAATCAAGTTTAATTCTTTTTGTGATTTTTGCACAAATTTCCTTCTTGTTTTGTATGGAATCTTCTACGTATGATTCTGCTACATTGCTAGATCGCCACCCGCCATGTCGCTTCAAAGTCATTATATCAGCTCCTGAATTTTCCAGTAATGTAGCTGAAGTTCTTCTGAAACTATGTCCAGTGTAGCTCTCAGCATCTACTAAACCCAAAAACTTAGCGATTTCTTTAGGAATAGAACCAAATTTGTTTATAAGGTAAACGCTGGTGTACTCGTCAGTGTCCCAATACTCGTCAGGTACACTTTAAAAGGGGCTTATAAAATTTCTACCAACCGTAAATGATAGAATTGTGATTGAAATACAATCACAGTACTATAATGTTTTATTATATATGCAACACTGCATTAAAATTGCAATTGTGTCAAAAATTCGAGGTGCTAAAAGTGTGCGCTCAGAAAAAAATCTGTAATAGGTATAGTTTGGCAACTAAACTGAGCAACAACCGGCTCCTATTTTTTACATAATATACCGCTTCAGATATTTATACGGTAAGTGTGTTTGTTTTTTAATAATAGTATAATACATTTTCTAACACTATACCTATTAATTAGTGCTAAATCTTGAGAATTTATTTTTTTATTGCATATGACATTCATTGGTGCTCGCTTATGCCTGTTTTGCCCAATACTCGTCAAAATTTATGTAGTTCTGACGGATACTGGGGCGAGCATTAACAAAAGTACCTTAACCCGTCATTGTTACCTTATTTCTCGGTATTAAGTTTAATTTTCCTTTGACATTATAAAAATCTTATACTTAGATAACGACGGATATGGGGACGTACGTTACAATTGTAATAAGAGCTCTATGATTAGAGCTCTTATTACCTTGAATTATGTACGATATTCGTTTGAATCAATTTGTTTTATTATTGGATAAAAAGTAGGTATCTCTATATGTACAGTTTTTTTAAATTCAACTAATTTCTTGAAATTCAATATTAGTTATAGTTATATCAGTATAATAGTTTCATTATTATGATTACATTTTTATATGGTTCAGTAACATTTATAGACTACGTTTTTATGGGACCTACTTTTACAAAAATAATTAACTGTTCTATGCACTTTGGTCGAGCAGATATTGAACTTTTCAATGACTCGTGAGATAGGCAGTTTACTTCATCATCATCATCATTTCAGCCACGAGACGCCCACTATTGGACATAGGCCTCTTCCAATGATCTCCATACCGATTGGTACTGCGCCTCCCGCATCTAGCGGCTTTCCGCGACCTTCATCAGATCGTCTCCCGGTATGCGGCCGCCACTCGAGGACCTTTCGGCCCAACGGCCGTCAGTTCTACGAGCAATGTGTCCTGCCCACTGCCACTTAAGGTTTGCAATTCTTTGGGCTATGTCGGTTACTCTAGTTCTTCTACGGATTTCATCATTTGTGATGTGATCACGTAGAGAAACCCCGAGCATAGCCCTCTCCATTGTCCTTAGTTCTTAGCCAAACATTGTGGCAGATTATACTCCTCGGTCTTCTGTATAACCTGCCGCAGCGTATGGATGTGGTCTATGGTGCAGTGAAAAACGCAGATTATTTGTTGAAAATTATATTTGAGGAAGAGTCTCATTGGATAAATATACACGAGCTATCAAAATTAGAGTAGAAGTATGAAATACATGTCAGATTCAAAATTCATATTAGAAAAGTAAACAAGTATAAAACTGCCAGTGTCCTTATTAATGTCATAAGTTTTAACATATGGTACTATAGCCATTTCGGAATCCGGCTTTATCGGGGGGCTGGAAGTCGTCGAACCTACTTGCGAGATGATTCGTAATGACCCTCGAGAACAGATTGTAAACATGACTCAGGAGCATGATGGGTCTATGGTTCTTCAACTGGCCCTTCGCTCATGCTTATAGAAACGCTCGAATCGTCGTAATAATAATAGCCAAAACCGACAGACAAAAGTCGCTGCAAGAAGAAAAGGTCTCTATAAACGCGCGCCGAGAGTCGAGATTCCCGCGTACACCGCGTGATTGCGTCATCGAGCGAAAACTTAAGGGTTGTCAAAGAACATAAACAAAATAGTCAAAGTAAAACTTTAATGTTATTATTTTATTGATATACGTAGGATTATAATGAAATAAAGTGATTGCGAGGAAAGCCCCTGACTCAAATGTGCTTTAATTTTATTAAATGATAATAATAATAGTACTTATTTTTTTGCAAGAAAAATACATGATTGGTGTTAATCATTACATTATTCCTCACAATCTACTTCTAAATTGGCAGTGCGCTTAAATTTAAAAATTCAAAATAGTATATGTTAAAAAATAAGAGAATAGAATATTATTTTATCGTCATTAATACATTTAAAAATTATAAAAAATACAAATTATTAAAAAATTACCAATCCCGCCCAAGGCGAAATTTTTTCTTCCTTGATTTTATTTATTTCTCAAATTACAAATGATTAAAAAAAATACGATGAAATTATTATGAAAAATACATGATTGATGTTTTTTTTTCATGTTTGAACTCACGGTTATTCAATTTTACTATCGAAAATATCCTGAATCGTATGAATAATTGTGATAAATGGGCAATCTTTTAAAAATAGGAGTAAGGTGGATTTTTTTTTTGTAAGGAATCAAATAACCGGTTCATCGAAACTTTATTTTTTATAAAACTAAGTAGGCAATCAAGCAGGCTGCCAATTTTTTTTATACAAACAATAGGGAAGCTGTTGGCTTTCATCTCATCTCAGCCGATGATAAGTGACGAAAAGGTCTAAGATAAAAGTGAGCTCAACCTGAACTCCTCAGCAAGTGAGGAACTAGACTGAGGACTGAAGATTGTTACTATGGCGACGAATTACTATCTAATTAGTTCGAATTTCGACTATGAAAAAAAATCAAAATTTTTATTTGTCTTTTAACAACGACATCCAATAGCTTCACAGTAATGAACCACCGTATTATCAAGTTTATTAAATTAGAATTATTGTGTTTTTGTAAAACCACAATGCAAGTGGAACTTTTTTCGCATCAACATTTAACTGAAAATTTTCGGAAAATTATTCGATTTAGGTATAAAAATCCTGTTTTTAGTTCTGAAAAGAAAATTATAAATAAAAAAATAGGTAATTCATAAAAAAAAACAAAAAGAAATTAAAAACCAAATTAATATAATAATCAAAAAAGCAATAAAATAAACGAAAAAAACAAAAACAAAATCATATCTGTTCACTTAGATTTGATGTTGAAATTTCGAATCTATTATTTAAATTATGTGACGTCTATTGTAAGTCGCGCTTGCCACAATATTTGTAAATGGTAAAATCTAATAAAACACTGTACCTATAATATTTTATTCGGCAAAATTCAAAATATATCTAATCACCATTGAGATTTAAAAAATAATTCAAGTATAGTACCTACATTAATTTTATTTATTTTTTTATACACACATAAAATTTATTTTTTTATGACATTACTTAGCTGTTTTGATGTATTTCTATAAATGATAAATTATGTGAAAATGTCATTAAAGATTAAATAACAATTTATATTTGCATGCTTTTGACATAAGCGGAATATGTGACACTTTATACACTTGAAGATCATATTGTAACACCATGTTCTAGCAAATAGATGATATTCTATTCTATTCTATTCTATTCTATAGTCAGGAAACTTACAGAAATTGTGTATGTAAAGAAAAAATATTGCTGTGTTTGTAAACTACCTCTAAGTTTTTGTATTACTGATACTATGTTATGTAACCTGTCACAATTTATGACACGTCATGCTGTTGATACAATGTATATACGTGGAGCTTTATGTACCTATATGTATTGATTTGTATATTTCTATTATTCCATGTTGAGTGTATTACGTAGATATTAAGATTTTTGTTTTTGTTTATAGCTTAGTGTGTGTGTGCCATAGTGGTGCCTCTTCAGGGTGTCTACGGAAGACCAGCGCCGGGGAGTCTGCGACGCCTCGGCATTATGCTGAGTAGTTACCCTTTCCGTGGCACATCTATTAGTGTTTTCCCTTTTTTTATTTGTTATTCTGTATTAGTGCCATTGAATAAACCATTTTCTTTCTTTCTTTCTTTTTTCTTTCATTAATACTCACGCTGGGCTTTAAATGTTGACCTTAAGACTGCCCTTATGTCGCTCGTAATAGCGGCGGCTTTCGTAATGCAAAGCTTGACGTGTTGCTGACTGTACTGTACGTATTACTTACCTATATTATCTATGACTATATATGTACCTAACATAGTTGAATAATACTTATGATGTTATTAAAAATTCAGATTTGTAAAATTAGTTTTGAAATCCCCCATACAAAATAGTTAGGTCAGTGAAAAAATCACTGTGGTTTTATGAAACCAACATGCAAGTGAAACTTTTTTTTCGGTTCGTAGGCATTTAACTGAAAATTTCCGAAAAAATATTAAATAGGGTAAGTTCTTACTTATTAAAATCGCGTTTCTAATCCTAACCTAAATCTTTTTGATCCTGAAAGAAAATTATAAATAAAAAACAAATTGAAATATAAATAAAAGGAATTGATATACTTAATAAACAAAAAGCAATAAAGAAAAACAAAATAATAAAACAAGCAATTTAAAAAAAAAAAAACTACATCAGGACAGGATTATACCACTGCCACACAGATTTAAAAACGAAGATCTAACGAGTAGACCAATCCTGACCTATTAGAAGTGGTGAAATTTAAGATGTCATGTTTTTGTGTAATTCGACCATAATTCGACATTACACTTTCAAATGTATGGGAATTAGAAAATTAGTTTTGCAATTTCGAATTTTCAATGACGCCATTACTATTATGATTATGTCAAAATACCTACATACCAAACACCTTGTAGGTAATATAATAAAATAAAATAATTCAACTCAATCTGTGACCATACGAACAAGCATACATAAGTAGTGTCATCTATGAGTGAGCAGTATGTAATCAAATAGCAGACATTGCGTGCGTGCTAATTTGAGCTATGCTTTTGAGAGATACATTGAAGTTCAGACAATTGTCGCTAGGAGTGCTATAAATTTGTAAAAAGAAATGTTAAACCGTTCTAGCATGACTTAAAAACGTATTTTGATACTTCCCACGTGCTAAGTGATTTTTTAAAATATAATCAATAGTTTTCTGAATCTCCTTGTTGACTTTTACTAAATTCACTAAAAAGTCATTACAAAAATCGATTAAAGTAGCGCCATCTATTGATGCTTTTATCGAATTATTTTACTTTTGTTCGTGATGGGTCCCCGTGCTTGTGGTTACGTTTGTACCTTCTGCTCGTTTAGATATTCCGACATGCGTGTGTACAGTGATCTCCGCATATTTCATTCAATAAAAATAATTTAGTTATATTTGAGTAATTAAACGTATGTATATCAATAATTTATAATTTTTCAATTGATTTGATATATAAATCTTACTACATGTGGCTTTCTTGAATAAAATTGTATTAGTTAAATATGACAAGTACGTCTAGGCAACTTTTACGTTAGTTTACGACTCTCATATAAGTTGATAGATTCATTTATTTCTCTTTTATATTATTTTGACTATGTGTTTATTGTTTTTGGACAGTATTTTGTATGAATTTTAAGATAAATATATAACAAAAGTTAGAAGATTTTGGGTTAAGATGTTATTGTCTATCAAAGTCGGGCATTTTCTGAAAGACAATTTTGTTTATAAAAATAATTATCTGTAGGTGGGGGAAAAATACTCATACTTTGTTTTTGTACCATATTATTATTTTGTTTTTTTTTTAGATGTACCTACATAGAAATAAAACATTGATTTTGGATGCGATGAATAAAGAGGTGTTCGAAGCCATGTTCATAGAAATTGACGAAAGTCAGGCTGAAGATTCTCAAGTTGGTTGTGACTCCCCTGAGGACCTTCTTCCTCTGAATACATTTATGCCTCGTAAATGAACCCAAGAACTCGACAAAATCCTAGAGAAATAGTCAAATCTTAACATGCTTTCTATTATTTCTATGTCCTCTACTGTGTTGCCACGAGAATAATCTCCTGCTAGGTATAACTCCTAGGTAGAATAACCTCCTTCTTTGCATCTTTGCGGAGTGATAGTAGTATTCAATCAAGAAGTCCAGGACTCCATTTTCGGGCAGTAGAAAGACTATATTCTATACTACATATTGTACTATAAGTAGTAGATATTTTTTTTATAATTTAGTAAATTAAAAAAAATTAGACTAAAATGTAATTCCACCGGAATGTCACACTCAAGACTGCCTAATGCATAAGTATTTACTTATATCGATTTTGCTTGTGTTACTATTATAGTAAAATTAATAAACATTAGATTTTTTATTGAAAACATGTCTAATTATTTGATTTTTTGTATGACCCTAAATACCCATACTTAATTTATAGCACTTCCCCTATCTGCAAACGGCTATAGTTCACATATTATGTAGCCACTATCTTATTACCTAAACGGTCACGGTTACATATTATGTAACCGCGGCCTACAGACAAAACTGCAGCAAAACAAAAGTAGTCAATTTTCCATTTTTTAAGATCCATAACAGTCCTTAACTAAACCTCATGTAAAAAATTTCACTATCTCACAAAAAATTTGCCCGTTAAAGGGTTAAAGCCAATGTTATAACTTGTACTTCATCGTTCTATCTATTGCGAGATTAATAGATGCCATCCAGCCATCTCCGTTGCAGTCCTGGGTGATTTTTCATAAATTACGTACTGACACTACCTAGCAATACCTAAATAATATGAGGACTAAAAGTACAGGGGTCCTTGCATTATGCGCAGGAAAAAATCGCGACCATAGATGGCGTTGATACAAAAAAGGGCAAATTTTGTATAGTGACGGTACGATTCTCACAGTGCGATATTTTGATATACTACCTATTAGTATGCCCATATTTATCTCACAACATGAATGTCATTGCGCTTACATTTTTAACACTAGTTTAAAAAAGAAAAAGATCAAAACGAAAATACAGCCTTAAAAGGGCACGGACCACGAGTCTGTGGTGATATAATTATATTATAAAAAAAAAAAAAAAAAAAAAACACTAGTTCAATCACAAAATAAATGGATCTAAGTAGTTTATAGGCATGATTATAACGACTTCGATATACTTACAATATCACAATGTAATATATTAAAACACATTATTCGTGCATTATTCAAATTCAACTGAGGCGCCGCGAACAACGAGCATGCACGACATGGAACATAAGGTAAACGTACGTAATTCCGGAGTATTAAGGCATTCTTGCCTTTCCAAGCAATTTACACTAAAACAGGAAAATTCAATGAATTGAAATTAGTCTAGTCGTAAAGAGAGGTTTTCTGATAGGAGAGTTATATGTAACACTACTGTATTAAACTATGTTTTATAATATTAATCGTAATTTTTCTGGGCCCCGTAAATGTTTGTTATTACGTTATAAAATTTGACTCTTCAGTTAATTCCGGTAATGCGTGCTCGTAATTCCGGTATACGCAGTAAAATGCCGTTTTGCTGCAGGATTATACGAAGAGGAAAATATAAATTTAATATAATATATTCTAAAATAAAATAACTTTAATTTATAAGTATCGGCAAATACTTTAGTAATTACAAATATTTTAATTTAATTTTTTTAAGAACTTCAGCTTCATAAATTAAAATGCCAAAATGCCTCGGGCCAACGCCAATTCATTCGCCCACTTGACTCGGACCCACTCATAGTCATAGTTTTTTTTTGTATTTCTTTCCAGATGCATCGTCTATAACTTTCATTACGGGACCCGGAAATTTTTCTCCTTCATAAATAATGTTGCGCCGATGGTATAAGAAACTTCCGGCGTGGTTTTCATGGCCTTAGAAGCGTTTTCAGCGGACTGAAAACGCAGTTCAGCGCGTTTCAGGAGGTGCTCTATCACATACTAGAATATCGAAATTTTACCCAAGTTGCCGTTGTTTTCAGGCGCCTGAAACATGTTTTCAGTCCGTTTCAGGCTACCCTCTATCGAACCACATCATAACCTGAAAACCCGTTTTCAGGCGTTTTCAGGACCCCTTATGGGCCTTTGAACCACACTTCGATATATGACTAAATTTTCAATAGGAGTGAGTGAGATAGCACGATAAGAAAGAGACAACAATAGTGGGCACCTTCCAGAGATAAAAGATAGATCGAGATGCATCTAGAAACTTCTAAACGTGCTGACAGACAGAGATAGAATATGCTCATAAAGACAAACATAATCGGGAATGCGATGGAACTTTCTAGGCAGACAAACAATCGATCGGGTATGGAATGTTCTAGAATAGGACCTTCTCGAATGTCTCGAAAGTTCACCGGTCCTACTACATAAGCGCGAAGGGTACCACGGAACTTTCGAGAAGAGAAGATAAATAATCGATTGGGTACGGAATATTCGAGAATGGAACATTCTCGAATGCCCTGAATGTTCGTCGGCCCTACTATATAAGCGCGTAGGTGAATGCAGCCGGACAGTTCTTTTTGAGAGAGCAAACCGAGCGGATCAAGCGATACAAAGTGACTTGAAGCGATCATCTGCGACTTGGAAGCGTGTTATAGTGAAGTGATTTGTGTCCATAGTGTTACTGTAAAGTTTTCAGTGATTGTAAAGTAGTTTTCAGTGTTAAGTAAAGTTGCTTAATTGGTGCTTAATTAAATCTTATCTCTAATTGTCGGTGTTTCGCGATTTTCTATTGAACACCCACCCCACAAACGTAACATTTGGTGTCAGAAGTGGGATAGAAAATGCCGATTACGCCGCGAGATAAGGAGCCGGAGAGGGTCCAGACGCGAAGCCAGGCTGCTGCCGAAGCCCATGCGGGTGCTGCAAGTACCTATACAGCGACTCCGCCGCCACCGCAAGTAGATTTAAATACAATCCTGCTCCTGATAAAATCACAGGGCAAGTGGCAGGAAGAACAAGCCAAACAACAGACGGAACAATTGTATGCCCTTCGAGAGGAGCAGGTCAAACAATTATGCACCCTCCGGGACGAGCAGGCGAAGAGGCAAGAAGAACAAGCCCGACAACAGGCAGAGCAGCTGTGTGCCCTCCGGGAGGAACAGGCCAAGAGTCAGGAAGAGTTGGCCAAGCGGCAGGAAGAGCAAGTAAAGAAACAGGATGAACAACTGAGTGTTCTCCGTGAAGTTCAAGAAGTCGCAAAGCAATGGAAGAGGGAATTATCGGAGGTCCGTGAGGATCTTACCAATTTGGAGACCAAGTTCCATAACTCCAACGAAAAGTATGAGAACCGCTTTCAGGCTATAAGCAACGACATGAAGAAGCTTGAAATAAAAGTCGCCAACGGGGTGGCCAGTGGACTAGAGACAACGGTACCAGTAGGTGGAAGATTTAAAGTGCCTCCATTTGATGGTACCTCGTCATGGACCGCATACAAACTTCAATTCGAGTCCGTTTCTAAGGCGAATGGATGGAACAAAGAACAGGCTAAAACGGCACTAACGTTGGCGCTGCGAGAAGGAGCTCTTACAATCCTGGAGGCTCTTGGAAATGACAGGACTTATGACCGCCTTTTAGAAGCTTTGGAAGCCCGTTACGGTGACAGCCATTTAGAGCACGTCCTCAGAGCCCAGCTGAAGGACAGAACCCAGGGTCGTAATGAATCATTACAACAGTGGGCCCTGGAGATAGAAAAGTTGGTCAGGAAGGTATATCAATCTGCATCGTCCTCATTCGTGGACAGCATGCTAGTACAAGCCTTTATTGACGGGATTCGAGACTTGGAAGTGAGAGCTGCTGTCAGGTTGGGCCACCATGGGAGTCTGAAGGATGCGATTGCCCATGCCCTAGAGGTAGAAGCAGTGCGTCAGGATTCTAGGACATATAGGGTGCGGGAAGTTTCCACCAAGGAGCCGGCTGCACCCCGACGCGAATTTGGACCGAGATGTTACCACTGTGGAGAACGAGGCCATTTACAATCCAGTTGCCCGAAAAGGAACAAGAGGCAAGACACGGGCTTTACGGTACGGCAAATAGCCTGTGATGAGCAGGAGCCGCAGCAGGGAAACGAGTAAGAGCCAGGGCTGTGGGACGAGTGCTGGCTAGTAGTCAAAATGTCCCAGTTATGATCTCACAGGCGAGTGACGGAAATAGTCTGGTCATCAGGGGAAGTGTTGAGGGAATACCATGCCACCTCACAATCGACACTGGAGCCTCTCGTACCGTGATCAGTCCTCGGCTGTTGAAACACCTGTCTAGAGATCATCTAGTCCGACCTAAGCATCTCCAGCTGCAAACGGCTACCGGCCAGCACATTTCCGTCCTGGGGGAGCGAGAGGTGGTAGTAAGAATTGGAGAGAAGAAATACTGGCACGACGCCATCGTTGCGAACATCGTCGACGATTGCATCATCGGGTTGGACTTCATGAGAAGATTCGGCTGTAACATCGATTTGAAGGGTGGCGTCCTAAATTTTGGAATTGAAGAGATCCCTATGGAAGGTGAAGTGAAAGGAAAAGTCAACTGTGCGAGAAGGACTATTCTTCAACCAAGATCGCAAGCTCTAGTCCCGATAAAATTACCATGCAATACGGGTCGAGGATCTCGTTGCTGTGTGTTAGTAGAAAAGTTAGCTGGAAACAAACCGTGGATAACAGCTCGCACGATCGTGACAACGTCATCCGCAGCATTTGTACGGGTTCTCAATTTAAGCGATACCAAGTACGACCTTAACAAAGGAACGCCTATCGGGTCTTGTGAGGAAATCTCTTGGATACGGAGCTGTAAAGGGCCCAGAGCGAATGATAAACCGGTACGTACGGATTTGGACATCGAAAGGTTACTGGGCGACTGCAAGGGTGACCTCACCAAAGATGAACTTCTCAAGGCACGCCATTCTCTGATGCGGTTCATTAACGTCTTCTCTATGCACGATGGTGACATCGGAAGAACTGGGGTAGTGCGGCATGAAATTAACACTGGTGATGTTACGCCAATTCGTCAACGACCTCGACGAGTACCAGTAGCTAGGGAGAAGGAAGTTGAAGACATGATCACAGAAATGAAAAGGTGTAATGTAATTAAGCCTTCGACGAGTCCATGGTGTTCACCGGTGGTTTTAGTTAACCCATTTGGCGCCAAAATGAAACCAATTGTAGTTTTTTTATAAAATGTTTATTTTCCTATTGTTTAGTTATGAAATAAACATAAAAGTATAAAAAAAAGAAAAAAAATAATTAGGGTTCCGTACAAAAGGGTGTACCTACCCAATTGGGTACAACGGCGTATTATAGGTGAAAATTTTCGAAACATGGCTTTTCAACACATAATGTTCTTAAACATTTTTTGCATTGCCACCGAACTCTTGCGTGACAAATTACACACCTTAGAGGCTTTTCAAGTTTTGGAGGATAGTATCCTGAACCGTCTTGAGGCAAGGCTGGCACCAATGAAGACGAGGGTCGATGGCGTGGCGTTTGCATGTCATGAGTCACGAAGATAGTATGGATCAGTTATTGTTCCGACGGAGCATAGCAAGATACTATTTACGTCAGAAAACGCAAACTAAGGCTCGACCCTCGTCTTCATTGGTGCCAGCCTTGCCTCAAGACGGTTCAGGATACTATCCTCCAAAACTTGAAAAGCCTCTAAGGTGTGTAATTTGTCACGCAAGAGTTCGGTGGCAATGCAAAAAATGTTTAAGAACATTATGTGTTGAAAAGCCATGTTTCGAAAATTTTCACCTATAATACGCCGTTGTACCCAATTGGGTAGGTACACCCTTTTGTACGGAACCCTAATTATTTTTTTTCTTTTTTTTATACTTTTATGTTTATTTCATAACTAAACAATAGGAAAATAAACATTTTATAAAAAAACTACAATTGGTTTCATTTTGGCGCCAAATGGGTTAACTAAAACCACCGGTGAACACCATGGACTCGTCGAAGGCTTAATTACATTACACCTTTTCATTTCTGTGATCATGTCTTCAACTTCCTTCTCCCTAGCTACTGGTACTCGTCGAGGTCGTTGACGAATTGGCGTAACATCACCAGTGTTAATTTCATGCCGCACTACCCCAGTTCTTCCGATGTCACCATCGTGCATAGAGAAGACGTTAATGAACCGCATCAGAGAATGGCGTGCCTTGAGAAGTTCATCTTTGGTGAGGTCACCCTTGCAGTCGCCCAGTAACCTTTCGATGTCCAAATCCGTACGTACCGGTTTATCATTCGCTCTGGGCCCTTTACAGCTCCGTATCCAAGAGATTTCCTCACAAGACCCGATAGGCGTTCCTTTGTTAAGGTCGTACTTGGTATCGCTTAAATTGAGAACCCGTACAAATGCTGCGGATGACGTTGTCACGATCGTGCGAGCTGTTATCCACGGTTTGTTTCCAGCTAACTTTTCTACTAACACACAGCAACGAGATCCTCGACCCGTATTGCATGGTAATTTTATCGGGACTAGAGCTTGCGATCTTGGTTGAAGAATAGTCCTTCTCGCACAGTTGACTTTTCCTTTCACTTCACCTTCCATAGGGATCTCTTCAATTCCAAAATTTAGGACGCCACCCTTCAAATCGATGTTACAGCCGAATCTTCTCATGAAGTCCAACCCGATGATGCAATCGTCGACGATGTTCGCAACGATGGCGTCGTGCCAGTATTTCTTCTCTCCAATTCTTACTACCACCTCTCGCTCCCCCAGGACGGAAATGTGCTGGCCGGTAGCCGTTTGCAGCTGGAGATGCTTAGGTCGGACTAGATGATCTCTAGACAGGTGTTTCAACAGCCGAGGACTGATCACGGTACGAGAGGCTCCAGTGTCGATTGTGAGGTGGCATGGTATTCCCTCAACACTTCCCCTGATGACCAGACTATTTCCGTCACTCGCCTGTGAGATCATAACTGGGACATTTTGACTACTAGCCAGCACTCGTCCCACAGCCCTGGCTCTTACTCGTTTCCCTGCTGCGGCTCCTGCTCATCACAGGCTATTTGCCGTACCGTAAAGCCCGTGTCTTGCCTCTTGTTCCTTTTCGGGCAACTGGATTGTAAATGGCCTCGTTCTCCACAGTGGTAACATCTCGGTCCAAATTCGCGTCGGGGTGCAGCCGGCTCCTTGGTGGAAACTTCCCGCACCCTATATGTCCTAGAATCCTGACGCACTGCTTCTACCTCTAGGGCATGGGCAATCGCATCCTTCAGACTCCCATGGTGGCCCAACCTGACAGCAGCTCTCACTTCCAAGTCTCGAATCCCGTCAATAAAGGCTTGTACTAGCATGCTGTCCACGAATGAGGACGATGCAGATTGATATGCCTTCCTGACCAACTTTTCTATCTCCAGGGCCCACTGTTGTAATGATTCATTACGACCCTGGGTTCTGTCCTTCAGCTGGGCTCTGAGGACGTGCTCTAAATGGCTGTCACCGTAACGGGCTTCCAAAGCTTCTAAAAGGCGGTCATAAGTCCTGTCATTTCCAAGAGCCTCCAGGATTGTAAGAGCTCCTTCTCGCAGCGCCAACGTTAGTGCCGTTTTAGCCTGTTCTTTGTTCCATCCATTCGCCTTAGAAACGGACTCGAATTGAAGTTTGTATGCGGTCCATGACGAGGTACCATCAAATGGAGGCACTTTAAATCTTCCACCTACTGGTACCGTTGTCTCTAGTCCACTGAACTCTTGCGTGACAAATTACACACCTTAAGAGGCTTTTCAAGTTTTGGAGGATAGTATCCTGAACCGTCTTGAGGCAAGGCTGGCACCAATGAAGACGAGGGTCGAGCCTTAGTTTGCGTTTTCTGACGTAAATAGTATCTTGCTATGCTCCGTCGGAACAATAACTGATCCATACTATCTTCGTGACTCATGACATGCAAACGCCACGCATTTGCAATAGTCATGTCTACCATGTAGGTAAATAAGACCTACCACCACTTCTTTCCATGAATTGCAATTCGATAGTGAGAAATTGACTGATCCAACTCATCCACTCCGCCCATATTTCCATTATAAGTCTGAAAAGCTTTTGGTATATTGACATCAGTCTTTTGACGATGAACTGAAGACCATCACTTTACAACTCCGAACGGTTCAATAGTATCCCAGTTGGTTGCTATAGTACAATACAAACACTATTATCCTTCCATCTCACCAATAGTATCTCATTTTGCTTGTCAAATCTATAATCATATGATGAACGATCCTCTTTTTTCATGTCTTTCGTGCTTCTCAGTGGACATTTCTTAGTTCTATTTTCTCTGATGATTCCAGTCGCACGATAACCCTCTTTTTTGAGATCGACTAAAAGAGCCCCTTCGTCTTCACCTGTCACAGCGCTAGGCACTGGTGGTATAATAGCAAAGTCATAGTCAACTTCATTATCACTTTCATCTAAAATGGCATTTACTGCTTCTTCTAAGCCTTTGAAGCAGTAAGAAACGTTAAAACTCATGGTAGTAGTGATCTGAAAAAAAGAGATAAATATGACATAGATCCCGCCGTTGTACACAAGCAGGTACAGTAGTGTTTTAGACGTGACTACTCGGTAGATATAATGTAAAAAGTACTACATTCGCATTTATTTTGTATATAAGTTCATACACTATTGAATCAAGTACATTAAATATTTTTTTACAGTAAATAAACATTAGAAACTAAAGAAACAATGTACTTACCCAAAACAATAATTCGCACCAAGATTTTAACCTCCTCAAAAATAACTGTTATAAGTATTCCCACTTGAATTGTGTTATTTCTCAATCAATTAACGTGTCTTCTTGTTATATCGGTGGAAAAAACAATACTAACTTAAAAGATTTTATAACTACCCTCAATTGTTTTGCTGTACACAATCAGGTACAGCGGCGCCAAATGGGTTAAGAAGAAGGACGGATCCATGAGATTTTGCGTCGATTACCGTCGACTCAATGACGTTACCAAGAAGGACAGTTATCCACTGCCGCGAATTGACGACACCTTGGATACGTTGAACGGTATGAAATGGTTTTCAACCCTGGACTTGAAGAGTGGTTACTGGCAAGTGGAAATCAAGGACCAGGATAAAGAGAAAACTGCATTTTCTACTGGAAAGGGACTTTGGCAGTTCAACGTAATGCCATTTGGGTTGTGCAACGCTCCTGCGACATTTGAGCGACTGATGGAGCAGATTCTAGCAGGCCTGTTGGGAGACACCTGCCTGGTATACCTGGATGACATCATCATAGTTGGGAAAAACTTCGATGATCACCTCAGGAATTTAGAGCAAGTTTTATCTAAACTAAAAGCTGCCAATCTTAAACTAAGTCCGAAGAAGTGCTCGCTTTTTAAGCGCAAGGTCAACTATTTGGGACATGTCATTTCAGTAGATGGTGTTCAGACAGACCCAGAGAAAATTAGCGCTGTTAAGGACTGGCCAACGCCGAAAGATAAGACTGCAGTTCGTGCCTTTTTGGGACTTTGCTCATACTATCGACGGTTTGTGAAAAACTTTTCGGATATAGCAAAGCCTTTGCATCAATTGACGGAAGAGAAACGACCATTCGTCTGGAATGATCAGTGTGCAGCGTCTTTCACCGAACTCAAGCAAAGACTTTGTGAGACTCCTATATTGGGATATCCGGATCCAGAAAATGACTTTATTGTCGACACAGATGCAAGTAATACTGGAATTGGGGGAGTATTATCGCAAAGGAAAGGGGACCAGGAAATTGTGATAGCTTACCTCAGTAAATCGCTGTTAAAACCGGAGAGGAATTACTGTGTCACTCGAAGAGAGTTGCTGGCGATTGTCAAAACATTGCAACACTTCAGCAAGTATTTGTTGGGTCGCAAGTTCCGTATCAGGACTGACCACGCTGCTCTCAAGTGGTTATTGGAGTTTAAAAACCCTGAAGGTCAAGTGGCGCGATGGATTGAACAACTCCAGGAATATGACTTCATTATTGAACATCGCAGTGGGAAATCACATGGCAACGCTGATGCCCTTTCCCGAAGACCGTGCCAGGATGACTGTAAACATTGTCAGAGACAAGAGGCCAAAGACTGCGTTAGGATGTTGAGAACCGACACTGTCAGCGAAGAGTGGAGTGATGAAGTCATGCAGCGAGCTCAACAAGAGGACCGTGATATCAAACCTATTTTTGATTGGATCCAGGCGGGAGTACCCAAGCCAAGGTGGTGTGAAGTAGCTCCGATGAGTACAGCCACGAAAAGCTACTGGGCTCAGTGGGAAAGCTTAGTCATGCATAACGGAGTACTTTGCAGAAAATGGGAGTCAACAAATGGCAAGGATGCGCACTTGCAAATAATAGTCCCAAAGAAGAAGGTCAGTGAAATGCTGAGACTTTATCACGACGGAATATCCGGTGGGCACCTTGGAGTGAAAAGGACCTTGCTGAAAATTCGGCAAAGATTCTATTGGATTCACTGCCGTGAAGATGTTGAAGACTGGTGTAAGAAATGTACGAGCTGCTCGTCAGTCAAAGGTCCTCATACACGCAGCAGAGGAGCGCTTAAGCTGTACAACATTGGAGCACCTTGGGAAAGGATTGCCTTAGATGTTGCAGGCCCATTTCCAACATCAGAGTCTGGAAACAAGTATATCTTGGTAGTGATGGATTATTTCACCAAATGGCCTGAAGCGTTTGCCATTTCTAACCAGGAAGCTGTGACAGTGGCAGAGAAGTTGGTAATGGAGGTGTTCAGTCGATTTGGGGTGCCACTCGAAATTCACAGCGATCAAGGCAGAAACTTCGAATCCCAGGTATTTCAAGAGACATGCCGAATCATGGGGATTCATAAGACGAGAACTACACCATATCACCCACAGTCAGATGGAATGGTTGAGAGATTCAACCAGACATTGGAGAGACACCTGGCGAAGGTTGTGGAGAACCACCAAAAAGACTGGGATAGACATATTCCCCTTTTCCTGATGTCATATAGATCGGCAACTCATGAGAGCACAGCTGCCACGCCAGCAAGTGCGAATTTCGGAAGAGAACTTCGTTTACCTGCTGACCTATTAACAGGGCGACCTCCGGATACCCCACAATGCATCACGGAGTACGTGAGTGACTTAAGAAACCGAATGGAAGGTGTTTACAATCACATTCGTGAACATGGACTTCAGGCTAGTGAAAAAATGAAGTCGCGATATGACCGGAATTCTAATCATGCAAGATTTGATGAAGGTTCGTTGGTGTGGTTGCACAATCCGATGCGACGTAAAGGGAAATCCCCGAAATTGTCTCCAGATTGGGAAGGCCCGTATAAGGTTGTAACCAGAATCAACGACGTCACTTACCGCATACAACGGAATCAGCGCAGTCCAAGCAAGATTGTCCATGTTGATCGACTGGCCAGGTATCACGGTTCTAACGATGCTCGGGACGAGCATGTTTTAGAGGGGGGTAGTGTTGCGCCGATGGTATAAGAAACTTCCGGCGTGGTTTTCATGGCCTTAGAAGCGTTTTCAGCGGACTGAAAACGCAGTTCAGCGCGTTTCAGGAGGTGCTCTATCACATACTAGAATATCGAAATTTTACCCAAGTTGCCGTTGTTTTCAGGCGCCTGAAACATGTTTTCAGTCCGTTTCAGGCTACCATCTATCGAACCACATCATAACCTGAAAACCCGTTTTCAGGCGTTTTCAGGACCCCTTATGGGCCTTTGAACCACACTTCGATATATGACTAAATTTTCAATAGGAGTGAGTGAGATAGCACGATAAGAAAGAGACAACAATAGTGGGCACCTTCCAGAGATAAAAGATAGATCGAGATGCATCTAGAAACTTCTAAACGTGCTGACAGACAGAGATAGAACATGCTCATAAAGACAAACATAATCGGGAATGCGATGGAACTTTCTAGGCAGACAAACAATCGATCGGGTATGGAATGTTCTAGAATAGGACCTTCTCGAATGTCTCGAAAGTTCACCGGTCCTACTACATAAGCGCGAAGGGTACCACGGAACTTTCGAGAAGAGAAGATAAATAATCGATTGGGTACGGAATATTCGAGAATGGAACATTCTCGAATGCCCTGAATGTTCGTCGGCCCTACTATATAAGCGCGTAGGTGAATGCAGCCGGACAGTTCTTTTTGAGAGAGCAAACCGAGCGGATCAAGCGATACAAAGTGACTTGAAGCGATCATCTGCGACTTGGAAGCGTGTTATAGTGAAGTGATTTGTGTCCATAGTGTTACTGTAAAGTTTTCAGTGATTGTAAAGTAGTTTTCAGTGTTAAGTAAAGTTGCTTAATTGGTGCTTAATTAAATCTTATCTCTAATTGTCGGTGTTTCGCGATTTTCTATTGAACACCCACCCCACAAACGTAACAATAATTATAACATAATCTCCTGAAACTATTTTCAATGAGCTAGAATCTATGCTTTCGTCTGAAACTATGGGTGGTCCTTCACTTTTTCATTTTTTTTTAATTTTCTTTTTCGTCTTGTTTTTATAATTTGAATTTGTGCCTGAAGGACCAGGTTTATTAATTTTGTTTGGTCTTTCGGATGAGTCGTCACTTTCATCTCCTGTTCTTGTATAATTCCTTTTGGTTGTTTTTACTGTCTTTTTTACATATTTTTTTCTTTGGCTTTATTTTCTAAGGGAAAGTAACCACTGCTGAACTGGAACAACCCTTCCGCCACCTCTCCTCCACCCATCCACCACTTTTCAACCAACAAAAAATGCGTTTTTTACACTCTGTATAAGTATATACATATAAGATGTTAGCAATTTTAATTAAAAACTAGAAAATTATTAAATAACTACTTATTTAAGTATTTGAAAATTATCAGCGAAATATAAAACAAAATGAGGGTCCATAATTCCTATAAGCCGGGACCGTAATAAATACTATACCGTAATAAGAGACACAGTCAAAAACAGTGTAGGTAATTTGCGGTAGTAAGATAAACAAAATTTTTTAACGAGTAACTCTTCTCAACAACACAAAATTACTTGAATTCTATGGTTATATAATCATACTAGTAATAGGTACCAAAAATAATGCAAGAACATCGAAAAGTATCAAATAAATTGGTGATTTTACACAGAAGATATTGTGACAAATCTGTCCAAAGTAAAAAAAAAGTTTCACTATACACGCGTTTTTTTTATTATAAAGGCAAATAAAATCATGATACGTAATTTGATTAAAAGAGACCATGTTATACTTCAGACCCGTAACAGCATTTTTCGTTTACTTATATCATCTCGGTTCCTAGAAAATTATAAAAACAAAATCACCTTATTTGCCTCAATTCCGTTATTGTTACGTAATAACGGACATGGTTGGTTTGTAGTGTAGGTAATTGCGGCAATCAGTAAATTAACAATAAACTCGCTAAAACTAATGGCCGGTACACACATTGTTTAGTGTTTAGTGCGAGTGGCTTGTTTAGTGTTAAGTGTTTAGTAAAAAACACGTTCGGACAGCTTCTGTTTAGTGTTTAGTGTTTAGCGAATAGGAACGCGTTCTATTTTTTCTGCGAGTCGCCCCTCCCGCTTTCCCGCCTTCACCCCTCACTTAACACTAAACACTCACTAAACACGTCTGGACAGATCTGTTTAGTGTTAAGTCCATATAATGAACAAATAAACTAAACACTGTTTACTAAACAGTGTAGGGACAGCACCTACTAATCACTTAACACTAAACAGTCTACTAAACACTAAGCACTTAACTAAACAAAGTGTATACCGGCCATAACTGAATTAACTTGCAACGGCAATCAATCAGTTCGTTTTAAAGTTCTTAAAAATAATTACGACACTTTGTTATGAAGATACTTACATATCACTCGTAATATCCTTATGAAAATCCGTACGGCAGCTTGCTAGTATGCACCACACGCACGACCGATATGGCGATTTGACTGACTGACATAAAGAGTCTTCAATGAAGAATCGATGATGCTAGCAGTTCTTTTTTACCGTATGTAAATGAAGCTCATAATGTTTACACTTGATGGATAATTACATATTTCTTGAAATAATTAGTAGTTTTCTTATTTTTGGGCCTAAGCCGAAAACTTACGGAATTCCGTACACTTACGTTATATGGTACATCTACCTTAATTATGTCACGCTTATTCTCGACATACGGCTTTATCCGCATACACGCATGCAGGTTTAAAACTCAATATCTCGGTTACTCATAGTCCGATTTCGAAAATTGAAAAACATATACCATTCATAAGTCATAGAGAATAACGTGAATACTAATTCAAACAAGTTTGTGATAGTTGTACTGATCCTCATTATGAAAAATACATGCAGATAAAAGTTAAAAAAGACATCAAATAAAAAAGCTCCAAAGCTCTTTTTGAGTTTTAGATTGCCCATGTGAAATTAACGAAACTCGATAATTCATGGTACAGAGCACAGTAATGTCTGACTGAACGCTTGTCCCAATTTTATTCGGCCAACCCTGTGGGGAGCCGCCAGAACCTAGTCATTTGATCGGAGGTGCACCTCGTGCGTACGATATAACTATTGTCTGGTCCCGATTTTATATGTCCATGAGATGGCAACCCTGATCTGCATGAGTACCTCTATCTTACCTATTTATGCCACCAAGCAGCGGTGCTTGCATCGCTGTCTTCCAGTTTAAAGGGAACAGGCAGTGAAATTAGGATTTGTTCCTGATTCGTCATATTCCTGATTGGTCATATTCCTTATTCGACTATTCCTTATTCGACACTTTCCTTACTGGTCTTATTCCTAATTCGTCAGATTCCTGATTCGTCATATTCCTTACCCGTCATACCATGTACATTTGCCTACACAAACTTTTTATAGAAATCCTCTACTTGTCTATCATGAAGCTAATGTCATTATTACTTTATTATTTATATCGAGTCAATGATATTGTAATATAATTTTGAAAAAATGGCCTTGCAGACTTGTAATAATGGTGCAACCAAGAAATGCATTTTTCTCAAACATGCTCGGAAATGTAGGCATTATTGTACTAAAAAGAAGACACGAAGTTTGTAATTCTTGGCTCATGCATTACTTTCCCGGCCTAGGCCAAGAAAGTAAGTATGAAAATTCATTTTTGGCCGCTGCTCCAATGTTTTTTAATTTATCTATAACTTGAATTATGTAACTTGTCATACAGCCAATTGCTACCACATTATAAAAATGCACTCTTCGAGCATATACAACTTGCCTTATATCTCCCCATAAAAATTATAATAGGTATATAATTTTATTTAAACTATCAAAAGTGCCAACCTAAAACTGTTCTAAAACTGAATTTTCAAAAATTTGACAATTAAATTCGATTGATATGACAAGGTATTAAAGTTGACACATTCTTTTCGGTTAAATAAATATTGTAATTTTTATGGGGAGTTATTATGAGACACGTTGTAAGCATTTTGAATATGCCAACAATTTTATTAAAATGTTGGTATGAAATCACACGAAAATATGCTTAATTTTCGTTGCGAGAGACAAAAGTCTTAATCAGCGGTATTACATTTTTTGCGTAAAATATGATTGGGCTGTATGGGCTTTGTTTCTTTTGCACTAATTGAAAATTAAAAAGTATTAAATGCTAGGCTACTAGAATTAATTAATTAATTGCTTGATTTGTTTTTTTACTCATATTATTCGCATTTGTTTCCAATTCAATTCAAATCAAAATCTTTTATGCATACCATAATGTGTAAAATAGGTGGTTCACAAAAAATAAGATCATTATGGACCCGTTGGGCACGCAATCGTTTAATAAGAGAGAGGAAGCTTATTATAAAAAATAGGTACCTACTATTGTCTTATTTACAGATCATAAAGCTAAATTATACGAAGATCACGGCAATTATAAATATTTGAATAAATAGACAACATTAAACAATAATTATTGTAATGAAAGGTTTTTATTTATATGGTATTATTATTACATTGAATTTCATAATTAATTCCAGTATTACGTCTTTCATTATTTCCTCGCGATTATTGAGAAAAGCACTATACATACCTCGGCGGGAATCGTAATTATTGTCAAGGCCTCGCTCACGCTCGGCCTTGAAAGCATTACTCGTCCGGCAATACCCTAACTTCCCGGCCCCTGCAGTAATGTACTATTATCGAAAGTGAGAGAGGAAAAAAGTTACTGTTGCATTCTGGGTACATTTCCAGTATTTGAGTTATAAGGAGTTTGACAAATAATTTTGCTAGTGTGCCAAGTTTATTAACTTGGAATTCCGCCTTAAGAAAATTATTGTCTAGTAACCGTAGAACAAAGTATATGTAACTACTTCGCACGTGTTCGCGATTTCATTTGACTGTACAATGACGAGTTAGGAATATGACGAACGAGGAATATGACGAGTTAGGAATATGACCAGTTAAGAAAGTGTCGAATAAAGAATATGCCCAATCAGGAACAAATCGAAATTAGTGGGTATTGTGACGACATCTTAGGCGCAAGCCACATAGAATCTGGCACAGAACACAGAAAGAGGTTAGAAAGGCAATCATGCACCGTTTGTACGGGAACCGCTGTCGCCAGTTTTGCTCCCACTTCTTTTCCTTGCACCGCCCATGCAAAGACGCGCGAAATCGGGCTGAACCAATCACAACGCTCACTGGGCTCCTCATTCACAGAAATTCACTGTCGTCAAGAGCCGCGTTTACAAATAACATTATTTTAGTGATTGACATCAATGAATAGTTATCGATATTAAATATTGCCAGCTATTTAACCATTTGAAATATTTAGAAAACCAAAAAATAATTATTACTTTCATTATACGTTTATAATTAATAATATTCAAGTAATATTTTGTTTCTATGAAACAAAATTATAGCTTTTTAGCTCAAAAATGTTGTAGGTTAGACGTAAAATAAAAGAAAAACTATAATACTATAATGCACCGGTCCTAAAGCATAAACTAGAATGATATATATAATCTTATATAGATAATCTGACAAACGGACGTGTGGTAGTTTAGTTGTTAGGATATTTTGCTTGGATGGAGAAGTAAATATTTGTAAAGTAAATATAAAGTACTCAAATCTTTATGTCTTAATGCAAACTTTTTCTATAAATCGTTAATATCTTCCATTTTGTATACTTTTTTTTTCAAACGTCGATTTTGTGCTTGTATTTTTTTAATTATTTTTTTTGTCGTTTTATAACAGTCTCTTTAGAAACAAGTTTTTTTTTCCTGGGTGTTGATGCATTTGAGCTATTACTTGACAGTACATTGAACTGAAAATAATTACGGATTTATTAATTGACTATTACATTTTAAATTAATTTTTATGTTGTCGTTATTTTTACCTGTAAGATTTTTTTGGGACTGTCTTTTATTATCAAAGAGGTTGATGTTATTGAATCCAAAATGTCCTAGAATAAATCAAGTACCTTACATGTAATGTATTTTCTTAAAACTTTACGCTACATATTTTACATAATATTCATAAACATAGCTTTACCTGTCTCATCCGTTTTGTTAAATTATTATCGTTTATGTTATTTCTCGCTTCTGTAAGACTACGTTTGTGTGATTTACCATTGTTTAATTTCTCTTTGATTAGAAGTACGACGAAGTAGAACATCTCGCATCATTTATCTCAAACATAAAAGAGTTGGCTTACTGATATTGCAATCATTATTTGATATCATTAAAAATTATAATACATACTGCAGAATACAAATACACGACTTTTTCATGTAGTATTACACTGCTTTTTAAATACTTGTTCCCAGATTTTTTTATATCAAAATCATTTTCACTAAAATGTTTTGAGCAAATGGTGCTTGACTTAGTAGGAATCCATTCTTCTCTACCTGTTGCGTCAATCCACTTTTTACGTATAGTTATTAAAAGGGTATAATTGATAGTAAAATATATTTCAAATAAATAAGTCAATACAAAAACCACCAACAGCCTCGTGTGCCGTGAGCCGAGGAATGTTCGTGCTTATCACATAAACTAACGTAGGAATAAGAACAAGACTAACACAAACATTTGTTCCCGCCAGGATTTGAACCTGGAATGCTTGATGTAAAGCTCCGTTACTGACCACTTTACCACGGCGGCGCGGCGTCCTAACGGCGTGTCTAGTATTCATGATATAACAAGCTGGCCACCTACCTATGCTAAAATAGTCATATAAATATTATGGTGATATTAAAAATTCTAAGTTGTAGAATTAGTTTAGAATTTGCCCATAATTTTTTTACTAATAGAACTAATTGTATCGTGAAAATTGAAATTAATTTTACAATTTTAATCTTTGATTACATCGCCGTACTTATATGAATAGGATGTTAGAAAGGGTAGGTGTTAGCTTCGCCAAACATTCTGTATTCGAAAAGTAATAATTATTATTATGGCATTTTAAGTGACAAATAATATGTTATTTTTACTTTATACAAATATTTTAAAATATACATTTATCGATAAAATGTAAAGCGTGCGTTTTTTGATTAGCACGGCACTATCCCTTGTACTGCGACTACTGCGTTAATGCTCATTAAGCCAAATGCGTCACTACCGAAAGCAGTGTACTACATTACGCGCTCTAAGCAGGCCCCCGTCACTCGCGCAATGCAGCGTTATAAATACCTACCGCTAAGTAGCGCGCCGGCGCTCCGACCGGCCGAGGGCCGCTGCGCCGCCACCCGCCGCGCCGCACGCGAGACTTATTATTATTATCGAATCTTGTAACTTTTTTCATAAATTTGTTTTTTATTGGTTTCTTTTTGTTTATTTTATTGCTTTTTGTTTATTATATTAATTTGATTTTAATTTTCTTTTTTTATCAATAATTTTCTATTTATAAATTTCTTTTCAGAACTAAAATCTGGATTTTTATACCTAAATCGAATAATTTTTCGAAAATTTTCGGTTAAATGTTGATTCGAAAAAAGTTCTACTTGCATTGTGGTTTATAAAACCACACAATAATTTTAATTTAATCAAATTGTTTAACCATACGGCGGTACATTACTGTGAAGCTATTGTAAGTTGTTAAAAGACAAAAAATGTTTGTATTTTCTTTCATAGTCGAAATTCGAAGTAATTCGAACTAATAAGACAGTAATTCGTTGCCATAGTAACAATCTTCAGTCCTCAGCAACATCGTCACTTAACATCGGCTGAGATGAAAACCAAGAGTTTCCTTGTTGTTTGTATAAAAAAATTTAGGCAGCCTGCTTGATTGCCTACTTAGTTGTAAGTATAAAAAATAATAAAGTCTCGATGAACCGGCCGCAAGTACTTTATTTGATTCTTTTAAAAAAAAATCAATCTTACTCCTGTTTTTTACAGATTGCCTATTTATCACAATACGATTCAGGATATTTTCAGTGAGTTCAAACACGAGAAAAAAACATGGATCATGTATTTTTCATAATAATTCGTAATTTTATTAATAATTTGTAATTTCACAACTGAATAAAATCAATGAAGAAAAAATTTCGCCTCGAGCGGGATGGGTAATTTTTTAATAATTTGATTTTTTTTATAATTTTTAAATGTATTAATGACGATAAAATAATATTATATTCTCTTATTTTTTGACATGTACTAAGTATTTTAAAATTTTTAATATTTGCGCACTGCCAATTTAGAAGTAGATTATGAGGAATAATGTATATAATTTAACACCAATCATGTATTTTACCATATTCTTGCAAATAAAGTACTATTGTTATTATCATTTTATAAAATTAAAGCACATTTGAGTCAGGGGCTTTCCTCGCAATCAATTTTTTTTAAATCCTATGTATACCTTTTTGTTTATGTTCTTTGTACAACCCTTATGTTTTCGCTCGATGACGCAATCACGCGGTGTTCGCGGGAATCTCGTCTCTCGGCGCGCGTTCATAGAGACCTTTTCTTCTTGCAGCGACTTTTGTTTGTCGGTTTTGGCTATTATTATTACAGCGATTCGAGCGTTTCTATGGGAGTGATGTATCTGTTACGTAGTAACTATTAACTAATCTGTGCTCTAAGTAATATGGCAAAATTCGCGTGCGTACGTACGTACGTACGTACATTGCCGGTAATGTATATTTTTTTAGAAAAATATTATGTAAATTATCGTTATGATCAGTTTTGGTGGATTTTGACATTATGATCTATGGAATATGGTCATTATGATCAATTTACTACTTACCGATGAA
The DNA here is from genome assembly GCA_963935595.1 of Schoenobius gigantellus. Lineage (NCBI taxonomy): Eukaryota > Metazoa > Arthropoda > Insecta > Lepidoptera > Crambidae > Schoenobius > Schoenobius gigantellus. The sequence goes on along the minus strand of OZ012541.1, from coordinate 35,948,748 downwards.
AAGAAATTCCTTCTTTAGCTACACTTGATACCTGACTTCTTGTTTTACAAGTAATTATAGCACAAGAAGGCATTTTTTTCTATTTATAGCGCCGCGCTTCACGATACACTCACTGTAGTTGTCCGTCAGTGATTAAACAACGCGTTCGCGTTGCGGGGCCACAACTATGAGCATTTGCTCATAGTTGTGGCTACGCGTGCCTCGCCCACATAGCCCTTCTAACTTCTTTCTGTGTTCTGTGGAATCTGGCGCGGGTGCGGGCATGGCACGGGCGTTTTCCAATTTAGTTCTAAACTTATACACCGAAGAGTATGGCGCGGACGACCGTATGACGAGACCGCTCGATTCGGTGTGTTCAAATTTCGTCTTTATTCGTGATTAGATTTAGAACGAAATTTGAATGAAATGGAAAACGCCCGTGCCATGTGTCTGCACCCGCGCCAGATCCTATGTGGCTTGCGCCTTATGTCACAAATTACTGACTTACCTTTTTATAACTAAAGCGCATGTAAAAAAAACTCTAATGAGTAAAGGATATTATAAAGTCAATGATTATCTGAATGACGTCAATGCTTGGTCTTAATTGTAGACTTAAGGCCTTACTAAATACTTATAACCATTGTATAAGCCTGATTTAGTTAAACAGTGTTTTGTCACGTTCACTCGAATGACATTTCAAATTCGAACAAAAGAGACAAAACACTGCTTAACTATACAAGAATTATACAATGGTTATTAGTAAGGCTTTTAATTTATAGATTTAAATGTATAAAGTACACTTGCACATCTAATCTTGTAATGGAAGTTGAACTCAATCTTTTACTTTGAGTTCCTGTAACAATACAGGGAGAAAAAAATTGCCCTTGCTGGTTCTTTTCAGTACAAGGCCTCCCGCCGTAGACTTGTGAACCAATGGCGTAGCTTCTCTGAAGTTCAAAAGTGATTGTAAAATCCCAATTGAATATCCTTTATATTGAATTTGAATTGGCAACGTGCATTGGCGTCCTTGTAGGGGTTGTAGTTTTGCAACAGGAACCACATGTACTATAAACGACTGTAGCCACTTGCCATTAGGTGGGCACAGTCGACTTGTTTGCCAGCTGTTGTAAATAAAAAATGCCAGATTCTTAAAAATAAAACAAGGTATGGAATGCTTATTACATTTTATTGATTTAGATCAATTGTCCAATTAGGAAAGTTTGATAAATAGTTTCTTATATACATAATATAAACTAAGCTGCCTTACAGAAATGATCAAAGTGGAACTTGACTTTGACATTTAGCCAAATAGCATGTTTCCAAATAAATTAATAAAATATAAAATATCATGAAATGTCCACATAAAATATCATTTAATTATAGGTTTTTTGGTGTGAGCTCACATAGTTATGTGTGGCTGACCCCAGCTGAGCCATAAAAAAAAACTAGGAAATAGATTGTTTGAGTATGCCGCTATAATGTCCAGAGTTTGTCGGAGTTTGTCAATAAGTTTCAGTTTGTCGCTAGCGTATTTCAGAGATATGTGTGGCTTAGCTGGGGTAACGTTACCCCACTTGCAGGCGTAGCACGGGCTGCTAAGAGCGGACTCAAGTCAGGCATTATCTTACAATTTCAGTGACATAATCTCTATGTCTTAAAGAGTAGCACGGTGGCGCGTATTAAGTGGGACTGGCGTGATAAAAATTTTTTGACGCTCGTCAAGGGACACGTGTGACTGTCCGCCCGACGGCTACATCGGCTCGAACCCGGGCGCGTACTCGCGTGTCCGCGAGCATGCTCTTAGCGCCTAGTAAATGCTTTCGTGTCGCAGTCAGTTTCTATTCGCGGTATTTACATGACTAACGCGAGGAGCCGACCGCGTACGCGAGCAGCCGACCGCGTACGCGCGCATTCCCAGCAGCGTAAATTCTATGCAAACATGAACCTTAACATTTGTATAGAAGTCTGAATTTACTTTGGCACAGTGTGAAATGCGCTCCGGCGCGCTCCGCCTCCACCCGGCTGGTGTGAATCGTACTTTAAAAGCCTTTGCTACAACAACAGGGAGCGCTTTCAGAGCCTCTGGGTGTAGTAGTCCAGTTGTTTTTTAACTCGCTCAGAGGCGTTAAACGGATTGCAGCAACCAAATCTTTTATCTACCTCTTTCAAATGAATTTTTATTTCTCTCTCTTTCTATAAGATGACATTTTATATTATGGTCTCCAATATCATCCAACCACGTGAGAGTATTTCAATAATAAACGTCAGAGCGTTTTACAACCATCAAATTCGACGGTTGTTCGGTTGTAACTCGCTCCGACACTCTAAGGTCTTGAACGGGCCGGTTGTTTCGCCCGGGCGTCACGCTCGAAGGCATTGAACGGGGTTAGATCGAAAAGTTGTACTTCGCGCGAAGGCCCTGAACGCGCTCCAGCAGTCGGCGCATAGGCACGCCAAGAAATTTGTGATAAAACTCAGTCACACGTGTTCCTTGGCGGGTGTCAAGAAAATTTATCACTTCAGTCACACTAAATACTCGCCACCGTGCTACTCTTTAAGACATAGATATTATGGCCCGTAATAATAGTCGCATGTCAAGTCTGAGCTCAATCTTGAGTAGCAGTTTTGACGTTTAATGTTTGACACATCTTTCAAAAACAATAGCTCAAGATCGACCTCGCACTTTAGATACGACTATTTATACGAGCCCACGGACCTGAAAAAAAGACGGACGGAGCGTTGTTGAATCACGAGTGAAGCATGCAAATGACAGCACATTTGTGTGTGCGTGTTCGTTGAAAAATGACAGCTTTTTGTCTTACCTGGTACATTTGTGTGAGTGTAGGTCGTGTACAAACACATGAAATTGTCTTACCTTGCATGCTTCACATTTGTTTAATGCCACACTACGTCCGTATTTTTTTGTAGGTCCATGTACGAGCCTATGTCTGAAATTGTAAGATAATGCGTGACTCGAGTCCAGTCTTGGCAGCCCGTGCTACGCCTGCTGTGCCACACGGATCTCGAAAACGAAACGACATCGACATAGCGAAAATCTATTTGCTGATATAGATAAGCGCCAGTTTGTCGAAGTATGTCGGACAAGTTTCAGTGTTCATCTTTGAATAAAGTATCGACAAACTACCACCATCTATATCAGTAAACAGATTTTCGCTAACTTGTTTCGTTTTCGAGATCTAGGTGGTTTAGCTATGGGATAACGTTTCTACAGCGTTTCATTACATATCTCTGCAACGCGTAAGCGACAAACTCTGAAACTTGACAACAAACTCTAGACATTACCGCGGCATACTGAAACAATGTATTTTCCAGTTTTTTTGTGGCTCAGCTGGGGTCAGCCACACCATGGTTATAGGAATGAATCAACTTAACATAATTTTAGGTAGGTAACAATGGCAAACTGGCAATAATATTAAAAATGACTAGTCATACTAGTAAACACTTAGATTTTTAAAAGTTAAATATCTACAAAATCTAAGTTTCTAGTGGGATAAAATAGGATATGCTATTATTATCACTGTAGTTTGGAAGAACTTTATACATGTTATTAGAGAGACAAAAATATAGCTAACGGTTACGAATTTACATGTTTCAATAAAGGAGCCAGCTCCTTTATTTAAGCGTTGCGGTTGGTAACCACTTTGATAAACATTTACCTTTTGAGTAGACTATGCTTACATAGACAACGGGGAAGAAAATTATGATTGTCAAGTGAACTCTTAGGTAAACTTGAACAATAGCTTTGGCCCAATTTAGTTTGGATAAAAATAATAAAAAATACAGTTATAGAACGATTATCGAACGTAATTTTACCAAATAAAAAAATACATCTTTGTGCCTAATTAGGATCACTTAGGCACTCCACGCTTTTTATTTACCTCACTTCATCATCCAATAAAAGTATCACTTAAAAGCAAAGACCAAAAAAATGGAACGTTTCCTTCATCAAACACAATTAAAACTAAACATAGAAAAATAATGAGCAAATTGACTTCATAATTTTAAATCAGCTTTTAAACCGATTTGAACTAGATTTTTCGACTACATAAAGACATGTTATAAAAATAGTCAGGATTTGTTTCGTCAGTCATCATCACATACGAGATTCTCGGCTGCTACAACACCGACAACAATGACTAATATCTACCTAGCCCAAGGTACATTGGCTATTCTATGGCTATTAAAAGATTACTATGAAAACCATCACAAAGACTTATAAATTCATTAAAAATTAAATTTCGCTAAATCACCTAAAACATCTTATTATTTTACCTTTGGCTTAATATGGAAACAGTCAATTTTGAAGTGGGCGCACATTTCTTGTACCTGAAATTAAGGTGCGTATTTACGTTTGTGTTCTATAAATAGCCCTACGTAAAACTAGAAGTGGAAATTCATTACACTGCTATAATATTAAGCAGCGTACTCACTTAAGAGGTGTAACGTATCAGAGCCCTGCGAGCATGGACTTGTCGATCGACAAAAGCATCTGTCCTTTTCACTCGTTAGGAATATCTGTCAAATTTATAGATTTTTGTCGAGTATGTCGATCTTAGCTGTCAAATTTTGTTTATCGAGAGCACAGAATATATAATAGTAGGTACTCCATACAGAACGGCCACTTACCTCCCCGCACTCATTTCAAATACCTCATCCCACTTCGTTGTAGACATCACTGACACATAAACAAGGGCGCGCGCGATCGCTCGGGCAAATAGACGCGAGCGCCGGCCGATAACAGAGACAGCGCTATGCGGGTAAAATAGAAGGCGGTCGCTGCACTTCTCGCGTCATTTCGATTGATAACCGCGCACTCAGCCCTACTAGATTCCACGCACACATTTGCGCGTGTACAAACGTCATTTGCTTAAGTACTTAGTAGTAATAGGTAATTGATTTTCGAAAGTTGTATGGAGTGTCCGGGGTGTATCGAGAGTCCCATGCTCGCAGGGCGGATACAGTAGCTTGCTGCAAGCCGTTCGCCCATGGAGCGCAGTGTGCTCACAGCGACCCGGTTGGTTGCCAGTTTTTGCGCGAGTAATATAAAGGCGCTCGCAGTGTGCTCGTGGACGGCACGTACATACTTGTAATCGCTACAGTATCAGATACGTACATTACGTGCTACACCTTGAATTTCGAAATGAGTACGCGGCTATATGTTACAACTCCTGTAACATAGACTGAAATAGTTGTATGAAATAAAGAATTCAATAATTATATAATCTAACCGGCTACCTTTCTACCATGACGAAATAGGAATGTGTCCAATTGCGCTGGAGCAGCTTTTGACAACCGCCTTTTTGCATGGAACTTAAGTGTCGATAAACTAAGGAGATTACTGTCCTGTGTTAATTTTAAGAGGCCTATCACAAAATCGCGTCGCGCCATACAAAACAAACTGGCATCGCTGTACTAAAAACAAGACACGAAGTTTGTAATTCTTGGCTCATGCATTACTTTCCCGGCCTAGGCCAAGAAAGTAAGTATGAAAATTCATTATTGGCCGCTGCTCCAATGTTTTTTAATTTATCTGTAACTTGAATTATGTAACTTGTCATACAGCCAATTGCTACCACATTATAAAAATGCACCCTTCGAGCATATACAACGTGTCTTATATCTCCCCATAAAAATTATAATAGGTATATTTTTATTTAAAGTATCAAAAGTGCCAACCTAAAACTGTTCTAAAACTGTATTTTCAAAAATTTGTCAATTAAATTCGATTGATATGACAAGTTATTAAAGTTGACACATTCATTTCGGTTAAATAAATATTGTAATTTTTAAGGGGAGTTATTATGAGACACGTTGTAAGCATTTTGAATATGACAACAATTTTATTAAAATGTTGGTATGAAATCACACGAAAATATTATTTTCGTTGCGAGAGAAAAATGCCTTAATCAGCGGTATTACATTTTTTGCGTAAAATATGATTGGGCTGTATGGGCTTTGTTTCCTTTACACTAATTGAAAATTAAAAAGTATTATTAAATTAGGCTACTAGAATTAATTATTCTAGGCTACTAGAATTAATTAATTAATTGCTTGATTTGTTTTTTTACTCATATTATACTCATTTGTTTGAATTGAATCAATTCAAAATCTTTTACTTATGCATACCATAATGTGTAAAATAGGTGGTTCACAAAAAATATAGTAGATTTTATGCCGAGTGCATAAAGCAAGTCATTTTTATCCGAGATCGTTATATGCCCGAGCCCGCAGGGCGAGGGCAGATGAAGAAGACGAGGATAAAAATGATTTGTGCACGAGTTATAAACTCTGCTTTTCACTTCGATTGCGAGAAAATAAAACAGTAACATAACATACTATAAATTTGTCATAAGTTTTCATATATATTTGCCGAGATTTTGGCGGCAATATTTCTTGCACCACTTTTTGTGCGTTTATTTCCATTAAAGTATTAGGAGTAAGTTCTAAATCTTCTTCTTCACTTGACATTTTTAAAATTTAGTTAATTCAACAATAACTGAGAAAATTCAATACGAAAATTTCACGGCTTCTTTTTTTTTTTTAATTTTGTTTATCCCATTTGGGAAAGGCAAAGGCGTCAACCATACAGCCTAGTCTGTATGTAATAAACTATTGTTATTCATTCTTCTTTTGAATTCACAAATCGCCAAACGTAGAGGTTACATATTCATAAATTGCTTCAAAGCATTTTTCAATGGAAAGAAGTTTTTGTAAAGAGCGCGGTAGATCTTGCTGGTGTTTCATTATTTTTGAAATTTCTTCTAATAAAATGTTTCTTTGCAGGGCAAAAATTGGACATTCGTAAAAAAGGTGATGCAGAGATTGAGGTAAGGTGGTGTTGCACCAGTTGCACGATGGGGAAGAAGTCATGCCTAGCCGGTACAAATGGTCATTGAATCGACCGTGCCCAATTCGCAAACGGCAAATAATAGTAAAAAATCTTCTGTTTATGTAATTGTGTCTATTGAACCAGGGTTGTTTTATTTTATTATTTATTTCTCGATACCACTTCCCTTTTATGAGCAAAGTACTATTCCAGTGTTCTTCCCATAGCTTCAATATTTCTTTCTTGATTAGAGCTGTACAATCAGTATATGAAATTGATATGTTTTTTATAGGTACGTCTAGAGTGTTCATAGTTTTGGCCAGTTTATCTACTTCCTCGTTTCCATATACACCGATATGAGCTGGAGTCCAAAATAATATAATGTCTATTTGATAATTTATTTTTAAATGATGTATCTGATCTCGGATATTATATATTAAATGATTTGTGACTGATGAAAAGGAAGGATTTCTCAAAGCCATCAACACACTCATGCTGTCAGTAATAATAATCCATTTTTTGTATTGGCTGAACTGTTGAATGTAGTTAAGAGCTACAATTATAGCATTCGCCTCAGCAGAAAATATGCTGGCATTTTGGCACATTTTAAAACTATGTCCAGTTTTACTACCTGCATCATACATAGCTACTGCAACACTTACATTCGTCTTTGAACCATCTGTATAAATTGATCGATAATCATTATAAGCCTGTAGACTTTCGTAAACATCATATTTATCTTTAAAATCTTTATGTAGGACAATATGAATGTCACAGAATTTACTAGCATATGAGCCACTATAACAATATAAAGTAGTACTACAAAATATATTACATTGTTCTTTTAAACTTATAAAATGTGAGAAATTCTTTGAAAGAAAAGTGTTAGTGGAACATACATTTAATTTATTTAAAAGATCATTATTCGAACGTGATAAGAGTTTAAAAAGAAATTTAAGTTTTAAAAATTCAAAGCGAATAACCATTGGTGGTAAATGACATTCGACCTGCATAGAATTTATTGGGGAAGTGTTCATAGCACCTAGTATTAATCGTAAGTTCTTATTCTGTATTTTATCAATAATATCTATGTATTTTGGATCGGAAGCGTAACAAAAGAAAGCATACTCAAAATGACTTCTGACCAAAGCTTTATAAAGCATTAACACAATTTTAGGATCAGCACCCCATTTCAATCCAGTAACGGACCTAATTACATTAGTGGCTTTTAAAGCTCTGCTCACCAAGCAATCAACATATAAATCCCACGTAAGATTTTCGTGAAAAATAACACCCAAGAATTTAACTGAATTATCAATAGGCAAAGTATGATTGCTGTATGTAATATTAATTAGAGGTAGAGAACTGTATTTTGGGCAAAATATTACAACTTTACTTTTTAAAAGGCTAACATTTAAATCAAGTTCTGAGAAGTAATCTGCCAGCTTCACTAGATTATTATTTAATGTTAATTGAATATCTAATACATTAGTACCTTTACAATAAATGACAAGGTCATCAGCAAACTGAAGATTGTTGACTAAATTATTATTAAGAATGGAATTTAGTTTTCTTATATACAAAATATACAGAATAGGACTCAAGATGCCTCCTTGACATACGCCTTTGCTCGAAAATCTAGGGCCTAAAAATTTATTATCTATTTTGACATACACTTTTCTATCCGTGAGAAAAGCATATATCCAATAAGCAATTTTTACAGGTAAGAAAGATAATAGAGATTCAAACAAAATACCATGATTAACGTTATTAAATGCACCTTCTATATCAAAAAACACTGCTATTGTATACTCCATATTCTTTTGAGCTGTAGTGACGTCCAAAAAAAAATGTGCTAAGCTTTCTTGAGCCGAAAGTCCTCGCCTAAACCCAAACTGGTTTAAAGGTAAAATTGAGTTCTTTTCTATGAAGAATTCCAATCTTTGTTTGATTAGCTGTTCAAATAATTTACCAGCACAAGACGTTAAAGCGATAGGACGATAAGAATCGGGATGAGATGCAATTTTTCCAGGTTTTAAAATAGGAACCAAGCAGTCCATTTTCCAATTAGGAGGAATTGTGCAATCTTGCCATAAAATATTATAAATTTGTAAAAGCTTATAAAGATTGTCAGTGTTAAGTAGCTGAAACATCTTGTACGATAAACTATCTAATCCACAAGCAGTGTTTTTTCTAGATTTCAGAGCTGCAGTTAATTCGTCAAAAGAAAATGGATCAGTGAGGAATGACTGATTATCTGGTAAACTATTGTCCTTCACAATTGGCCTGTTATTTTGCACAAAGTCAGGCGTGTATTTACGTAAAAAATCACTGACCCACGAAAAATCACTATTTTGCTTTTTATATGTTTTATGTGTAAGTTTTCTCATGTTACCCCATACTACTGAAACTGGTGTCAATCGATTTAATTTTGTACAGAATTCTATCCAACTACTTAGTCTTTCTCTCTTAATGGTAAGTTTTTTAGCAGCTTGTAATCTTTTGAAATTAATATATTTTTCTTGAGAAGGATTATTCTTAAAATCAAGATAGGCTTGCTTGCTTTCCTGGACAGCTTTAGCGCAATTACTATTCCACCAAGGAACTGTTCGATATTTTGATTTTAAGTTTTGAGTAGCAATGTTACGTGATTCGGACCGAGAGGTACGAGAGGGAATTGACTTTTGTGCAGCTGTCAAAATGATTTGACAAAAAGAGTTGTATGAATCTATTGGATTACTAATAGGGTTACATTGAAAATTATCTAAATCCTTATTAACAATTGAAGAATACAACTTCCAATCAACTAATCTATGATTAATGCGATTGTTAAAATCATTTTCATCCTGAAAATTGTTTTGAGAGTTAAAACATTGTGAACTACTATTGAATGTAATCTTAGTAAATGTTGGCAAATGATAACTGCCCAATGGATCGTCGTGTACTGACCATTCGCAGCGAAGAGCTAATGAAGGAGATACCATAGTCAAGTCCAAACCATTGGGTCTCCAAGAATGAGAACCGACAGTTGTGACCTGACCATCATTCAACAGGACTAAATTGCATTCATCTAAACACTCAAGAATATCCTTACCTCTGGAATCCGATAACGGACATCCCCAAATTGAGTGATGAGCATTGAAGTCACCAGCTATAATCGTCGGCCTATGGAGAGAATTCAAGAAATGTTTAAACTTATTTTTAGAGAAACTGGGAATACAATTTGTTGGACAATATATACTGGCTATTGAAATAGTGTTCTGATTTAGTTCTAAATGTATTACAATTGTTTGAAGAGAGTTGTCAAAATAAGATGTTACTTTTTGATATTTTAATGATGTATGGATTAAAATAGCAACACCATTATGCTTGTTGCCACAGTCATTACGTTCAATATGATAACCTTTGATTTTAAACTGCTTCTGAGGCTTTAGCCATGTTTCACATATAATTGCGATATGAATAAAATGGTCATAAAGAAATTTCGTAAAAATAAGTTGATTGCTTAATAAGCTTTGAGCATTCCACTGTACGATATTCAATTGATTGGGGGTGAATTGTGGGGATTTGATTGCTTACCAAAAGTATTTTTTAAGACCTCTAAAACACTTTTAGAATTTATAGAAGTATTTTGAGTATTATGCAAAGAAACACATTTAGTTATGGTTTCAACTAATAATGAGAGACACTTGCTGTCAGTATTGAGCAGTGTAAACAAATCTACATTATTTTTTGTCTTACTTTCTAATTTGGGAAAATTTAAAGGATTTGTAATATCTGCATAAGAAGCAGGCTTATATTTATTTCTATTTTCAATGATTTTCTGTTTTTTAACTGGGCATATTGGAGACACACTAGTATGATTGCCATCACAATGAATGCAAGTAGCTTTTTCGATAGAAACTGTACAAGTCTTATAGTTATGATTTTCTTTACATATACTACATTTTTCAGAATTTTTACAATATTTTGCCAAATGTCCGTATCTCAAACATTTGTAACATTGCTTAACTGGTGGTATATATTGAGACACATCATGTCTCCAACCACCAATATCTATATGATTTGGCAAAATGGAAGTGGCAAATGTCACTATTACTGTAGTTGTAGGTTGTAATATAAAACCCTCAGTCACATTTATTTTTTTCATTATTCTTTTTATTGTTATTATTTTTTTTGTACTTGTTATCATAGTAAATATTCTCTTGTTTGATATAATGGTAGGTACATTTCTTATAACTCCGGACACTTCAGTTGTAGCAGCAGGAATACTGGCTTTGAATTTGTATTCTTTCAAGAAGGTATTATTATTTAAAAAGGCATTCGCCAAGTCTGGTTTTTCAAAATAAATACCTATCTTAAACTTATTGATATTTCTTAAAAATTTGACGCCTTTGTTAAAGCGCTTTAAACAAGTTGACAAAGAAAGAAGATCTCTTGTTCCAATTGGTTTCTGGATGTCTGATGACTCAACAAAAACCACAAATTCAGTGCCGCTAATTTCTTCCGGATATCTGCGTATATAGTCAGTAACATAATAAGGCTTGTACCTATCTGCATTGCTTATTTCTTCATCACTGTCCGAAGAGGACATATCCGTTTCTACCAACCTTACCTCATCTGTCTCCCTATCTGCATCACCAGACTCCGGTTCATCCTCCTTTTTTTTTCTTTTTCTCGAACTCCGCTTCCCCATATCTGCTTATAATATTATTTAATGCCTATATGTTATATACCTCTTTTGTTTGCGTTTTATTAAGTAACTGACTACAATTAAAAAATTACAAATAAAATATTTTAAAGAGCCGCCTTTACTATGTGAAGTTCCCGCGCTTTCCCTCACGGCTTCTTTCCCGCTACTTTACTTTTTTAATTTTTGTGCATGATTTTCGGGCAAAGAATAAAATATATACAGCCTACTCTTAAATTATTTTGGAATATTGTTTTTTTTAGTGATGAATATGTCTTGATATTTAGTTACTTTTTCGTATTATCTTATTATAAACCAAAAATGCAAATAGGGAAGGATATATTATAAATTAGCAAGTTTTATCCGTGCACAATTTATTATGTTTGGCTGCATGGTCTAAATGGTCACTGCCTTAGTATAGATACATTTAAAAAGCTACTTTTTTGCCCTTGTGCATAAAGTTCAACTTTATGTCGCCTAGATTTTGCATAAAGTAGTACTTTTTCGAGCATGAGAAGTGAAAAGATCATTATGGACCCGTTAGGCACGCAATCGTTTAACAAGAGAGAGGAAGCTTATTATTATTAGGTACCTACTATTGTCATATTTACAGATCATAAAGCTAAATTATACGAAGATCACGGCAATTATAAACATTTGAATAAATAGACCACATTAAACAATAATTATTTTAATGAAAGGTTTTTATTTATATGGTATTATTATTACACTGAATTTCATAATTAATTCCAGTATTACGTCTTTCATTATTTCCTCGCGATTATTGAGAAAAGCACTATACATACCTCGGCGGGAATGGGATTGCCGGACTCGTAATTATTGTCAAGGCCTCGCTCAAGCATTACTCGTCCGGCAATCCCTAACTTCCCGGCCTCTGCAGTAATGTACTATTATTGCGACTAAGGTAAGGGATACAATTTGAACGATTAAAAACCTTAATCTGCGCGTTTTTTTGTAATAGGCCTCTTAAGGAAAACAGACTTGATGATTTTGTTTCCTTTAAATGATTTTCTTTGCACTTATCTACTAATCCACAAAAATCCCGATGCAGTAGGTACTTACAACTCTGGTGCCGTAGTGGAGGTGCGCGGCGGATGCAGCAGCGCAGAGGGCGGCGAGGAGCATATCCTCGACCCGCGGCGTTGGCCGCGCCCACAGCACGAAGCCCACAACCGCCCCGTACGGTATCAGCAGTGCGTTGAACGCCTCAGAGCGAGTGTCGCTCATCTGGGACACGATCAGCCGGCACTGCGCAAGCGGAAACATCGTCGTTGTGATTACGTAACTGCCAGAAAGCATCCCATCTCGAGATTTTTGTCGAATCATTTAGCTACTCGACTTCCTAGATTTTTTTCCCCTCTGTACCAGTTTTAAGATGCGTACATTTCTTTAAATAGGAGCAACGCCCGCAGTTCCATGCGAAGTCATCTTTTTATACAACTAAGTTGGCGCACAAGCAGACTGCCAACCAATGGTAAATGGCTACAGTCTACGGTACATGTGGTTCCTGTGAGATTGCAAATTTACAATTCCTACAAGGACCCCAGTGTACATTGCCAACTTGTGACATAAGATGTTAAGAGGAAAACTCACGGGATTTTTTCCATATAAACGTAGTCCCCTGTTTCCTTTCTGGATAATGGCAATAATTGCTCTATTTTTTACAAAATCAATCAATGGCCAGCATTAGCATGTTCCTTTGTTTTCCTTTTTATATTACATAAATTATTAAATAGTAAATTGTTTACCAAGGCAGCAAAGAACTAGTTTTGAGGCGTGAGTGTATTTTGAATCGGAGTGGAGCGAAGGATTCTAAAGTAGAATCCTGAGCAAAGTACGAGTAGGTACATCACTAGAGCTTAAAATAGTGTCGCTCCCGAGGTGGACACTCTACTTTTTCTATGAGAAAATAAGTAGTAAAGAATACACGTTCATTTATTTACTTGCGTTCATTTAGTGACAAGAGAAATAAAAAGATAAACTAATAAATTGTTAGCAATGAGCATCCTCTACCGGCGGAGGCGCCACCAGCACCAGGAAATGATATCCGATAGAGTGTCTGCTTGTTTTATTTTTATTTATATAAGTTAATAAGTTATATTGGTTTAATGCATACAAATATATTGTTATTTTATATCGACATTATTATAAATCCTAGTTACGTGGGCGTCATAATCACGTGGAAAAGTTAATATGAATTAGTTACATCTAGCGCCACGGTATGTAAAACATCAATGTTTGTTCCTTTTTTCCATGTCTGACACGAAAGTCTAACACATATTATACTTGTTAACATATTTTTACCAGTTATATGTTTTAATTAAATAGATAGACAATTAATAATTATTAAATTATTGAAATAAATATGTAATGGCGAGGACAGGGACTAGACTTGGTTACAGCTCATAAAATAAATACATATTGTGATTGTCAGTACATTAAGATTGCTCGATAATGTTTAAAGTGTGATATTTTAATTTCCATGTTGTTGTTATTAAAATATAAAAAACCCTCTCTGTGGTTGGAACTTACAATATCCACATTCAAATCTTCTAAAGGACATGACTAGTGCGACTATGGGCGCTAGCCTAGGTATTTAATATGAATGTGCAGCAAATATGGTGCTACTTTTGGAATTGTTATGCCCCATAGTTTACAGAAAAAAAAGTTTCTAGACTCTGAAAGCCGAGAATCCAGAGAAAAATGAAGATACTTTTTGCAAAATAACTCCTTTTACACACAAGATGTCGCTAACACCTGTTGGAATATAGTTTATGAATAATATTCTGAAAGCTATAACTACTTCAGCATTTACAGATTCTTTTAAGCTTCTTTGATTTTAGTTGTATCTGAGTAACTCTTCACTTTTATGGCAATAATTAGGTAAGTGAAAGACCTTTCTTTGACATTTGGCAGTTTGACCTACAAAATAATATCTTAGATATTTAATGAAATCTACAAAAAGATTTTCTGCTTTGTCATAAAAATACAAAAAAAGGAACACAGGTAACAGGCGAAAATAAAACGATTATTTGAACTAATACAATTAAAACGAACTTCACACTTTGGTTAACATAAAACATAAGTACCTACTTGCCGATTTTCTTGCTTTTTCTCAAATCGATATTTCATTATCAAATCTCTGAAAAGATGGTAGCAATTTCCGGTCAGCACTAATGTATGCACGTATTTTTGTTTTTTTTTTCATTTTAAACGGGGTATAAACCTACTTACCAATTTTTAATAAGAACCAATTTGTTTTGTGTGTATGTAATGTCTACCAAATAAACGAATTTTCTTTCTTTCTTTCTTTCTTTCTAAAAAAGTCTATTAAGGAATCTTCAAAAACACGACAGTGACAATTACTTGATCTAAATTATCTGCGTGTTAATTTATTTTTTCCCATCTTGTTTGTTACGACGGACGGTTACCGAACGGAGCGTATTTGAAACGTCACTAGCGGGATCCTAAATGCTCGCACACACATTCGAAAGTCTGCGGAAAGCGGAAGCAATAATGTACCTATTTATTTCATATCTAATATTCTGGGCTTTATTTGAAATAATAATACCATAGTAAATTAATGTCTATTTTATAAATAATAATGTAAAAGCAGTTATCCTGCACATATTGCCGAATTGGAGGGCCATTACTGGTCATGTCCTTTAAATCACTTTTAGTCCCTGAGGGATAAAAAAGCTATATTGGTCACTGTTTACGGGGAACCTAGTAGGTATTTTCGAATAGATGTGATAAAAAGAGATTTAAACCTTCAAAAACCTTAAACAATCTGCCAGATATTCTGCTACATTCAAATATCCAGTAAACTTTGACGAGATTATATGAAAAAAAGCGAAGTCCTACCTTATTGAGGTTTAAAAAACCCAGCGTGCGGTTTTTAAGGTTGCTGCGGGCCTCCCATACAGATACCCTACGCTTACTCTTTATAGAGATTGAGATGTTCTATCAGTTAGACAGTCATTTATTCTCCACACTATTCTTAAAAACATACTGAACTACAGTTTGACCTGACATCTATAGGGGATAGGCGGAGAAAGGATGTTGTATGCTCAATGCAAGCCTTTAGAACTGCATCTTCTCACAATTTCTTTTCCTTGGCGATTTCTTATATAACAAAATAAACCGGATTCTTAACATTTATCCACTATCTTAATTCTTATGCAAGGCTAAAATCGGTAAGTACCTGAAGTCACTGGAATATGAAACAACCGAGAGAGCAGTGCCCAACAAAAAAAATGGAATCAAGTTGCTGCCTTCTATTCCTATCATAATCGTCAATGGTTCGCCTTTTCTTACTCACTGATCTGTCTATGTGTTAAGGACTTGGTGTTCTCACTCATATTACTCACACACTCACCCATACGCACACACAATTTTACTGTTCAATACATTCATCATTATTTACACTTTTCCATATTTGCAATGTAACCAAAGTAAAAAGTATGTTCCTACAGTACCTGTGTGTTTTAGTATACTCGTATGTAGTTTTTAATGAGCACTTTGTGTTAATGTCAATCTTGTCAAGATTAAGCGTCAAGAGGGATCCTGCTGACCTGTATCACAGGTTTCTTGGAAACCTACTTCAGGCACCAGTCTCTCACAAATAAGTTTTTGTTAGTCAACTTAATTCACTACAGCAGGCATAGCACGGGCTGCCAAGACTTGACTCGAGTCACGCATTATCTCACAATTTCAGTGACATAATCTCTAAAGTCTTAAAGAGTTAATACGCGCCACCGTGCTACGGTGGCGCGTATTAAGTGGGACTGACGTGATAAAAATTTCTTGACGCTCGTCAAGGGACACGTGTGACTGAGTTTTATCACAAATCTTTTGCTCTCCGATTGCTACTACATCTTCTAAGTATTAAAACCCTTGCTACAACCACAGCAGTCGGCGCACAGGTACGCCAAAAAATTTATCATGTCAGTCACACTAAATACGCGCCACCGTGCTACTCTTTAAGACATAGAGATTATGTTACTGAAATTGTGAGATAATGCGTGACTCGAGTCCAGTCTTGGCAGCACGTATTCTTAATCTTATTCGTGTGGAGAGAGTAAAAGTAATTTTATTATTATTCACTCTTTACCCATATTTTTAGAAAATAAAAGAATACAGTCAGTCAAATGTGGAAAAAGTCTAGTTCTAGGGGTGATTATGCAAATAGCTTCTAAAAAAAACTGTGAGAGTGCTAGCTGATAAAAGGCATTTCAACAGCCGGTTTCACTAGCTGGAATGTGCTTTCGAAGTCGACAAAGACGGCATGTCCTTCATCCATGAAAACTTCGTCTGAATTGGAACTGAGCGA
Organism: Schoenobius gigantellus; assembly: GCA_963935595.1. Classification (NCBI taxonomy): domain Eukaryota; kingdom Metazoa; phylum Arthropoda; class Insecta; order Lepidoptera; family Crambidae; genus Schoenobius; species Schoenobius gigantellus. The sequence continues at coordinate 35,931,879 of OZ012541.1, read as the reverse complement.
GAGGTCAATTAAGGTCTTAGCAACACACTGTTTGCTTACTTTATTATACTTATATCATGTCGCACTGGCAAGTCCGACGAGTTTTACAGTCAAGAACCAGTTGAACTCATGCTGAATATACTCGTTATTCTGAAAAATATAAATTTTTGGTTGGATTTATTGATTGGCTCGCGTACCGAGTGGATGCGTGTAGCGTCGCTGACTACTGCCGCCCAATCCCGTCAATCTCGAGCGAGATCTCATCGTATTATGCTTCCGGGATTGATCTCGAAAAATGACACGAGGTCTCGCGAGATCAAGATTTCGCTACTCCGAGCGAGATCTCGTGTCATTTTTCGAGATCAATCCCGAAGCATAATAGTTTTTTATTGCAACTAAGTTGACAATCTCGTGTCATTTTTCGAGATCAATCCCGAAGCATTATATTTTTTTTATTGCAACTAAGTTGGCAAACAAGCAAACTGCCCACCTGATGGTAAGTGGTAACAGTCACCTATAATACATGTGGCTCTTGTGAGATTCGCAGCAAAACTGCAACCCCCACAAGAACCACAGACAGATGTGAAGTCACGGTACCCAGTAATTTCACTGCCATATCTTACCCTTCAAACCGGAATACAGCAATGCAAGCACTGCTGCTTTGGTACCCAAGCAGACAACCCTGGTACAGTCTCCCTCCGGTAATATGATAAGATCTCGCTTGAGATCGAGGTTTCACTTACACTAAGTGAAACCATAGTTATGTTATTTAATATGTACAAGTCTGAAAAAAATTACAAGACGAGACAATTTGTTCAGCTGTGTAACGAAGTGGTTTTTTTCTATTATAAAATTATAATCGTAAAATTGACAGAAAATAGCCATTTTCCTTGAGATAAATGGTAAAATCACGGTAATAAATAGACTAGAGTGTATTTTATTTTATTTTTATTTTATTTTAAAAGGTACATTAACAGCCGAAGCCAAAAAAAAATGTACACAGCTTAACAATATGAATACAAAACAAAACAACAATAAGACCATACAACAATCAAAGAATACATTGCAAGTTTAAAATAATGTAGCAATGCTCTCTAACAAAACTTAAAAAGAAAATGGGGATGATATGATGAATGTCCAATAAATAAAAGGGTATATATAAATAATATCTTACATACGATACCTGAATATTTAATTAATAAATATATATAGGCAAACATATATACACAAGTAATTCATAATCTATGAAATAATAAAAATACATAATATATATAAATTAATTTCATATATAGTTTGAATACAAGATTAATTCATTCCCTTTATGATTTAAAATTTAAAAGAACCACTTTTATTTTATTTTTAAAAGACTGTTTTGACTCGTAAAATATGTCAATTGCCGAAAATTTGTTATTGTACAAACGGGGAAGACGCGTCAACACTGAGTTTTACCCATATCGAGTTTGATGAATTGGAACATGAAACACTTTAGTGAGCCGTGTGCGAAACACCGGCGTACAATATGACAAACACGACAATAAATACGGGCAGTCAATATGGCCACGTACGATATCCCACAAAAGACACATATCAAGTAGCTCTCTGCGCTCTGTAAGTGTCAGAATTTTATATTCGCGGCAACCTTTAAGATAGTCGGAAGAAATATGTTTAAATTTATAGTCCAGCGGCCTTACAAATAAAAACTTATACCGAGGATAATCCTCGGAATAATTTATTCTGTGTTTTGTCTTTTTTTAGCACATGTCAGATGTAATACGTCAAAATAAGACAAAACACGGAATAACTATTCCGAGGTTATTCCTAGGAATAAGTTTTTTATTTGTAAGGCCGTAAGTGTTTAATAAATTTTTCCTGTAATCGTTCTATTTTGTTTATGTAGACTTCGTATTGTGGGCACCAGACTGGACTAGCGTATTCTAGGATGCTACGGACGTATGCATAATATATATATAGTATGTTAGATATGTATGTCTGTGCGTGCGTGCGTGTGTATGTATGTGTGTGTGCGTGCGTGTGTGAGTGTGTGTCTGTGTGCGTGTATGTGTGTATATGAGAGGGCGGAATCAACATTAAAATTCGTGTCATAATCAACCCAGTCAGAGCAGTATTCAAATTCGGTTAATTTAACTAAGCATTCAGTTTCGTCATACGATAGTTTCAATAGCCAATCAGTCTATATACTATTACCGTGGTAATATTTAGTAAATGAACAGTGAAAAATAGTGGGTCAAGATTGAATATTTTTATGTATTTAATTCATTATTATTTATTAATCACTTGAGACTTTGACGGTCTTGATAACATAATAATATGTGAAAAATTAAAATTAATGACTACTTAAAATCAAAGAACAAAATTACTAGTCTCCCATAAATATATAAAAAAATATAAAAGACGTTTGTAATACAATAATAACGTGAACGTTTTAGATACCTCTCTTTTAATAAAATAGCCACTACAGTCTTTCATTGCGAATAAAATAATGTTATAATTATATTTACATCAACACATCTTTATAATTGGGTACCTACCTAATCAATTTCTAAATATTAATGCAGGTTTCATAGTCATGACTCAGCGTGAGCCGAATCTGACCGACACATTCGGAAAGAAGCGATACAGCCTTTATTCACTGTTCACTCGGTGTACCTTTCGTCTGTGTATCGCATCGATTTTGCCACTCTGCCTCATCCACTGTCTGCAGTTTTCACCAATATAGGGCATAATGTTTATCACTCTATTGAGCACTCCACTGGATAAGAACCATAACTGTGCAGAAGACGCCAGACAAATAACCACATGTTGTGTTTATGCGCGTGTGCAAGTTCAGCAGAGCTCATTTGGTGACGGTTTCAGTAGCTATGCGCTGGCGGTGTGGATTTTTTTTAAAAAACGTCGTCCCACGCTTGGATTCTTCTGTGTCGTGGGTGCAGTTACAAACATAGAATATCACATGCACATACATCCAGACAGGAACAAATTTCTGTAGGCCATACGAAATATTTATCTCGTACGGGAATCGAACCCGCGACCCGTTGCGCAATAGGCGATAACTCGACCTCTGCGCTAACCGAATTTTTGGGTCATCGACGCGCATGTGACGAGTCGCACGCAACCGTTAACGGACTGCGGTAATTGCTCACACAAAGTCTTACCCAAAAAGTTGTTATTGTTGTTTGTGTATTTGTCACTCACGTTAATATTGGAGAATATGGTGCCGGTGAGCAAGTAGAACAGTCTCGGGCTGCGATTCACTATATCAGTGGGCGAGCATAGCGCCCACAGCGAGCTCAGAAGGAAGAATGCCGCTAGGGGAGCCAGCGGGCGCAGCGCTTCAGAGAACGTACGCATCTTTCCGGTCTGGTCGCGGTACGATCTGTACAACAGACATAGAGTACATTAGTGGGACCACGGGTATAAGGTGGAATTCAACCGGGGTTGGACGCTTCGCCAAGCGAGTGGTTGGAGTCGGTTGTGATGGTTATCGCCAAAAGTATTGACTTCTTGAGAAGTGGGAATTCGTACAGTATTCTTCAAATACAATGAATGCTCACAAAAGGATCAATTTGAGAAACCTATGGTTACTGACTGGATAATGAATAAATCAATAAAGAAAAAACTTCGTCTCGGGCAGGGATCGAACCCGCGTCTACAATATACCGTGTTGACGTCTTGACCACTTGAGCTCTTACCAGCCCCGGCGAAATCATTAACTGTATTGATCTCTTTTGAACTTTGTAAGGGCAAAGTAGTATTTATAAAAAAAATTATTCACTCCAATAAATAAATAAATGTATTCACTCCAATTAAGAAAACTTTACAGATATTTTGAAAATTGGTTAAGAATATAAGTAGCAGACCTATAAATTGTATAGAGAATTTTGCATTTTCTTTAAAAATGCTAAAGAAATTGAAAAAGAATTAATCAATAAAGAAAAAAAATTTCGTCTCTGGCAAGGATCGAACTCCCGTCTTTTACATACCGTGTTGAAGCTTTGTTTGACCACTTGGGCCACCGAGTGAACAGTGAATAAGGACTACTTTGGCTTAACAACGCTCAAAAGAGATCAATAGATTTCGTTGGGGCTGGTAAGAGCTGGTAAATCACCAAACGAAAAGCCACTGTCAATGCGGTATAATAAATAGTTTTTCGTTTTGTAGGATCTTTGGTAACAGACAAAAATATAATAAAAAAAAACTACTTTCTATGAGTTACTTTCAGTTAACCTAGTCCTAGTCCTTAGTCCTTGGTGGAATATTTGAAGATGTTAAAAAAACCATAATTCTTGATACAATGTAATAGTTATAATAACAATAACAAAAAAAAAAAAAAAAAATCAAGCCTGAAGAAATTGAACGAATAACCAATGACTAGGCTGTTTGGACGTTTGATTCCTTTGCCTTCCCCCAAACATGGAGAATGAAAAAAAAATCCTTTATCCCCTAGAACCAAAAATGCTATCTTAGCCCCGCTCTGGCACGGTACAACGATAGACTTTTTGAGCAAGAGTAAGGAAAAATTCACATGGTGTTGTAGTTAGGTGTTGGCATACTTGTAGATGTTCCACAGGATGACTGTCTGGCTGGTGATGGCGGCTGACGCGTACAGTAGCACTTCGAAGGCGGCGCCGGCGCGGACCCCGCCGGGCAGCGGCTGCCGCCAGGCCTCGGGGCCGGCCACTGCCGCCGCCCCCAATACCAAACACGATCCCTGTGACAAGTCAACATGGAGTTATAACACAAAATCCGAGCTGCTGGAAAAAATATTTAAACTTTGCTCACTCACATGTATCACTAATAAAGACATAAAATAATGACACTGCTATAATAACAATAACATTAGGGCTTGTAATATCGGAAGGTTTTCAATTCCTATACTGATTTCCGATATTAGATCTTAATATCGGAATCCCAGATATTTATCATAAACTTACATACATTTTCTTAAAATTGCGTATACAGGATGTCCCTAAAACAATGGATAAACCTTGTCTGTAGATGGACTTCATCATGGCCTCCCTTACCACAAATTTTGACCTTAGTGAAAATCACGGTTTCAGATATATGTAAGGTTTTTGTATTTTTCGAAAATTTCCAAGTGCGATTAGTTTTTATAGTGCTATTTCTACAAATGGACAGGTTTTTCGATTTCGTTTTTTTTAAATTCACCAGCGATAGTTCAGCTATCAAAAACAAAGACTTTAATTTAACAAACTAGCGTAAAGTGTTTAAAAAAAATAAAAAATAAAGAAAATTAAAAATGAATTTAATTTTCTTTCATGTTTGATCAGCTACAGTGTGAAAAAAATGTAGTACGCTCATCGTGCCCATTATCTTAAAAAACTTGCTTAGCTATTCTAGATTCCAAAAAGGTATCATAAGCCTAGGCATTCTTAATATTTTTAATTTCATGACTACTTGAATAGCAAATAGTATTAAAACTTATAAAAAAATATTGTTGTCGTAATAATAACTCTAAGCTTCTGTGTTAATGTAAAGATGTAATGAGCCTAGGTATTCTGTATTTTTTAATCTCATGGGTACATGGCTTAAAGAGTATGAAAAGGACAATGCCAGAAGTTCTATAGAGGTTTGCCCCACCCGATAAAATTAATTTACACGAATGCGATAAACGACATTTGATAGATGTAATATTGGTAATTAACATATAAAAGTTAAAAACTCTCTAGTTGTTGCGGTTTTTTTATATACTAAAAATGAGTACAATTATCTTACGTTTTTCGAAGTGCATTTGTGCAGAAAATTGTAATTGCCATAAATTAATAGTCAGGCGCATTCATAATTCTTATAAATAAGTAGTTCCTAGTAATTTGTCCGTTTTTCGATAATTAATAAGTATATTAATCTTTTAGCCCACTATTTATTGGTAAGTCGAAGCAATCAATATTGTCGATATAGATTACCTGTGCCCCCACATATGCTCCGATCTTGTGGGATATCAGAGATATATGTAATGTATGATGCTTCATTTCTAACGGTAAAATAATTGTATGAGTCGGTTAAGCAGTTTCTGAGTTTATTCAATACAAACAAACTTATAAACTGTTCCTCTTCAAAATGTAAATAGGTAATTGTATTCTATCGCAACACACGAAAATAGCAATTTATGCATCTCAACATGATTCCAAATCACAAACAAAAAATTGGTAACTTAAAAACAAATCCACAAAGTCATATAGAAGGCGTGAACGAATCCGTATTAAAAAGCAAAAGTCATTATTATATTTTCCAAAAAACCCGTTCCGTCTTCATTTCGTTCACTTTGTCAGTTTGTCACCAGTTCACCACACCACAGAGTCATAAGAAAAAGTAAATGTCAAACAATATCAATACATACAGAATTGGCGTTTAGTTTCACATAGTTAAATTATACCGTTTAGACGTAGAATGTCCACTTCGCAAAAAGGTATGCAAAAAATTATTTATAAACATTAATAAATTCTATCCGATATGCGTATTAGATCCATAATGTTAAAAAGAAATCGGCATTTTTCGAAAACTTAATTGATATTTTATTCTGTTTGTACCTACGTCGTACAACAAAACGCATGCGTCATTTCTTCGTTCTTATCGCAACGGAAATAGTAGGTGCACATTATTTTAATATCTATTCAATATCCGCAACTTTTAAGGGGTAATAATTAAATGAGTACAAGAAAAAAAATCGTTTTTTCGTAGATTTCATATTGCAGTAAATGTTGGGGCAGAATCTGGCATTGTCATTTCAAAGTACTCGGTAAAAACACATTTTTTCGTAAAAAAAAATCAAATTGAACTTGCGCCCTTATACACGGCCTAGACTTATTAATAAAGGGGAAACACTAAGGTCGAGAGAATTCAGAAAAAGGTATTTGTAAAATGTATTGCTATCGCGCTGTAGAGTCTGGCTAATGAAAGATGAACCTGACATTTTTTCAAGTAGCAACACTGATACAATGTCCCCATGTAGTTTAGTTCAACATGGTGATTTTAATATTTTGTACTAAACAATTTCATAATATTTTTTTCTTAATTTCTGTCGAAATATTACAGTTATTAAGTAATTTTAACGTTCATGAAATCCAAATAGAGCGATTTCTTATAAAAGGTTCATTGTTGGAAGTTCATTGAAACTAAACATTGCCTACTTACCTAATATTTAATTTAAAAAAGTATCAACTCCTTTTTTTCCTATTATATTCAGTAGAATATAGTAGGAAAAAAAGGAAAAAAAAGAATCCTTTCACAAATTTAACATTCTAAATTACTACATAAATAAAAAAATATTAAAATATTTCAAGTATCAAAATGTATTTTACCTTCTGTAGACAGTATTACCAGCGCTAGAATTTTTGAATTTGCCGCTTTTTTCCAAGCTCATGTGTTGTATTATAGGTACTGAACCTTAGTCTAGTAATCAAAGCTCTGTTTATTTGAATTTTGAATTTAAGTTCAAATTTTTGTAATGTCATAACTTGATTGACTTACTCCTGTCTAAGATTTCATAATATACACTTTACGTATGAACTTATAATTTTATTTTATTTTAATTCAACACGTTATCAGCACGAGGAGAATACAATTTATGGTATATTTATAATATTGTAAAACCGGATAAAAAAGTACGTATTAGTGAATTATCTCAATTAAAATGGGAAGTCACGGAGATGGAGCAACTTCGAAAGGTACGATGAATTTATTTGGATTATCGTTATCGAAAAGAGAGCAATACTCCGAGTGGAAGTTTAAGCTCCGGATGTACTTAGTCCATGAAAATCTTTGGGGAACTATCGTAGGATACCCTGAGGGCAGTAACTTGTCTAACGCAATTAGAGAGCGCAATGACCAACTGGCCCTATCTAAGATTTGTTTGACTGTGGATGGATCAGCCATTGTTCATGTACGTAACTGTAGCACTGCCAAAGAGGCTTGGGACGTTATTGTTATGCGTGGTTCTACTAGTGGTGGGTTGTACACCTTAGATTGTAAAGTCAATCTGCCACGTGAAATCAAAGCCTTTGATGTCACCTCTGATACTTCTAGGTTCCTATTGTGGCACAGACGTCTAGGACATTTGTGTCGAATTGGAATGGATTTGCTCAAAAAGTCTGGTGCAGAAGGTATTGATTATGGAGTTGTTGATTCAAAACCATGCGTAGCTTGTGTAGAAGGTAAGCAGGCAAGAAAACAACGAACGAAACAAAAGTGCAAAAAGACTACTACCCGTCTTGAGTTCGTGCACACTGACGTGTGTGGACCAATATCGGAAATGTCATTCCAAGGTAATAAATATGCTTTACTTTTTATAGATGACTATAGCAGAATGACATTTATATATTTTTTGAATTCGAAGACTCAAATTAAACAAAAGTTTTGTGAATTCAAAAATATGGTAGAACGTATAACAAATTTTCAAATAAAATATTTAAGGAGTGATTGTGGTACTGAATATGTGAATGCTGAATTTTCAAACTTTTTAACATCTGTGGGTATTCAACACCAAACCACAGCTCCGCACAATCCCGAGTCAAATGGATTGAGTGAAAGGACTATACGTTCGATTACCGATAAGGCACGGGCCATGCTTTCAGACAGTCGCCTTTCGAAGGCGTACTGGGAAGATGCTATGAGGACAGCAGTCTACCTGAAAAACAGATCACCTCATAAAGCTCTTCAAAATGGTATTACTCCATACGAGAAGTTTTTCGAAAAGAAACCAATATATTCTCACATACGTATATTTGGTTGTCGAACTATGGTTCACATTCCTGATTGTCAAAGAGCAAAGTTTGACAAGAAGTCAAAACAGTATATCTTTGTGGGATATGGTGATGATTCTAGTATTTATTTCTTTAGAGATTCTGAATGTCCGAGACACTTGGTGAAATCAAGGGATGTGGTGTTCTTTGAAGACAAATTTTCAGATATAAGTGACACTAGAAATTCAGAGAATAACTTGAATAATGTTTGTCCAATGTTTTTGTCTTCAAACAATAGCAATTTATATGATAACCCTATTCTTAGCACTAGCCGTCAAGTTGAGAGCTCTGAAAAAATTGAGATACACGAACTAGTTGTACCAGATATTAGTGAACCAGAAGATAATGTCGAAAATACCCCTTTGTGAGATCCTATTCAAACGGATGTTGTACAAACGGAATGTCGGTATCCGTTGCGAAGTCGTAAACTTAGATATGATGATACAGATTTCACTTCTTGTATGTGCCTCCTATCAAACATGGACGAACCATATTCTTATGAAGATGCTATAAATTCTGCTGACAAGAATTTGTGGATTACCGCCATGGAGGAAGAATATAGGTCGTTGATGAATAAACATACTTGGAGATTAGTGGATAGACCAAATAAGAAGGTTATTCCCTGTAAATGGGTATTTAAGTTGAAGAAAAATAGCAACGGAGATATCGTTAAATATAAAGCAAGATTAGTTGCGAAGGGCTACAACCAAGTTGAAGGAGTAGATTATCATGAGACTTTCTCTCCTGTTGTGAGAAACTCTTCGCTACGTACATTATTTGCTTTGGCTGCTGAATTAAATTTGAAGATGAGACACTTAGATGTCGACACAGCCTTTCTTAATGGTGATTTAGAAGATGAGGTTTACATGGCTCAGCCGAAAGGTTTTGAAGTATCTGAACAAGAAGATAAAGTTTGCTTATTGAGGAAATCTATTTACGGCCTCAAGTAAGCACCACGAGCCTGGTTCATGAAGTTAAACGAAACTTTGTCCAATTTGGGATTTGCTCAAACTCCTTCAGAGCCGTGTGTATATACTAAGAAGGTTAATAATAACATTCTTATATTGGCTATTTATGTAGATGACATAATTATTTTTCATAGCAGTGACGTATTAGTTGACAATGTCAAATGTCAATTGCAAAAATATTTTGGCATAAAAGATTTAGGTGATTTACACTATTATCTTGGCCTAAATGTACACAAAAAGAATAACAGTGTTATTTTAAACCAAAGAACATTCATACTTAAAGTGTTAGAGCGTTTTGGTATGAGAGAGTGTAAGAACTCCGACACGCCCTTACAAAAGGTTCAAATGAAAAAGGGTGCAGGTGATGATCAATATCCATATAAATCATTGATTGGTTCTTTTATGTATATTGCTGTAAATTCAAGGCCTGATATAGCCTATGCGGTAAGCTACCTTAGTCAGTACCTCACATGCTTTGATAGTAGTCACTGGAATGCAGCTAAAAGAGTGTTGCGCTATTTAAAAGGTACGCTTAATTACAGCATTGCGTATACAAAGACCAGCAAATATTTAAAAGGTTATGTGGACGCTGATTGGGCCAACGATACAACTGATAGACGCTCGTATGGTGGATATGTGTTTAAGCTAGCAAACGGACCTATCTCATGGGAGTCTAGAAAACAGACTACGGTTGCGCTTTCCTCAACTGAGGCGGAATATATGGCGTTGACATCTGCTACAAAGGAAGCTGTGTTCTTACGCCAATTCCTAAGCGAGGTGAGTGACATGGTGGGTACAGTATCGCTTCATACTGATAGTCAAAGTGCTAGAAATATTGCGCTGAATCCCGTCCACCACAGTAGAACCAAGCACATCGATACCAGGTTTCATTTTATAAGATCTGCTTGATAAAACTGTCAATTTATTGTATATACCTACTACAGAGATGCAAGCAGACATACTAACAAAGCCTCTAGGACGCATAAAACATTTGAATTGTGTAAAAGGCATAAACCTTATAGAGTAATTATTTTTAATCACTTTGTGTTTTCATTATTGTTTTATGTAAGTGTTTGGTTACTTGCTTAAATTGTTTCTTGATATTGGGAGCTTTGATTAAGGGTGGCTGTTGTATTATAGGTACTGAACCTTACTCTAGTAATCAAAGCTCTGTTTATTTGAATTTTGAATTTAAGTTCAAATTTTTGTAATGTCATAACTTGATTGACTTACTCCTGTCTAAGATTTCATAATATACACTTTACGTATGAACTTATAATTTTAATGTTATTTTAATTCAACATCATGTTTCGTGTGCCAGGCTCTATGCCCATGCATTCGTTCAAAGCGCGATAGGGACAAATGCAGCTAGGACCGAAAATACAAAAGTACACAAAATATACGTTTCGTAGTCCCCTATTTTCTCCGCTAAAACTAGACCGATTTAATTACTTTTTGCGTTAAAAATTAAAGAAAGGCTTTGGCTGTGTTTCTATGTTTTGCTTTTTTCATATAATTTTGTCAAATTGGTTTGCTGTATGTTTGAATATAGCAAAATATCAGACCAATTTTTCAGGTTTTTATCTCATTTAATAATTAACTTAATGAAAAAATGAAAACACAGGGGCATGCTTATAGTGGTCATTAATTTTTTTCAAAAATAGAACAGGTAATGTTATTATCCAGGAAGGAAATAGGGGACAACGTTTGTATGAAAAAACGACCCGTGCGATTTCCTACGCACGTAACCCGACGTTTTGATGTAAGTAGCTGCATTTTGGATGCGACTCCACAGCTCCGCAATCGAGGATACTGGCGTCGCGTACACGGACTTTACTAGCCTTACAATTTGGATATTGTTTGTATTTGTGATACCTTCTGACAATTGGCAATCGTTATTAGAACTTTGAACATGCCAAGACATCAGTACACGACATTCGAATATGCAAAGACTTATGGCGAGTGTCAAGGTAATGCCAACGCTGCTGCTCGACAGTACGCAGAAGGGTATGAAATGTAAACATTACTTTTGAAAGAGTGAGAAATCACTTAAACGAAAATTACCCGAAAGGTCGAAGACCGGCTTTGTTCTATTTTATGGTCACCGAGATCACCGGATTTAAATGCCTAGGATTTTTTATTGGAGGTGTCTAAAAGAACTCGTGTACGCGATGTCAGTATCCTCGATTGCGGAGTTGCGGATTCGCATCTAAAAATGCAGCTGCTTACTTCAAAGTCGGGTTAGTCGAGTTACGCGCACCGCATTAAACATTCTTTTATAAAAAGGTCTAGGACGTGTATAAGGGCGCAAGTTCAATTTGATTTTTTTAACGAAAAAATGTGTTTTTACCGAGTACTTTGAAAATTTTTCATATTCTTTAAGTAGCTATGAGATTAATAAATACAAAATACCTAGACTCATTACACCTTTACATTAACACAAAAGCTTAGAGTTATTATTACGACAAAAATATTTTTTTGAAGTTTGTAGTTATGAAATTAAAAATATTTAGAATGCCGAGGCTTATGATACCTTTTTGGAATCTAGAATAGCTAAGCAAGTTTTTAAAATAATGGGCACGATGGGTGTTCTACATTTTTTACACTGTAGCTGATCAAACATGAAAGAAAATTAATTTCATTTTTAATTTTCTTTGTGTTTTAATTTTTTAAACACTTTACGCTAGTTTGTTAAATTTAAGTCTTTGTTTTTGATAGCTGAATTATCGCTTGTGAAATGAAAAAAAAAACGAAATCAAAAAACCTCTTAATTTGTAGAAATGGCACAATATAAAAACTAATCGCACTTGGAAATTTTCGAAAAATACAAAACAATAAATATCTCTGAAATCGTGATATTTTCACTAAGGTCAAAATTTGTGGTAAGGGAGGCCATGATGAAGTTCATCTACAGTTCCAGGTTTATCCATTGTTTTAGGGACACTCTGTATATGCGTTGTAAAGTAAGGTTGGATGTAATAAAAAAGTACAAGGTGGCCCACATTAACGTTAACAAGTGATCTTTCAAATAATGTTATTCATTTTAAACTTAAGTTAAATTAAATAATATATTTTAAAAATACAGGTTATTTCTTATAAATTCAAAATAACCCCCTTCTGCGCGAATACAGACCCAAACGTTTGGTAAAATTTTCCACAATTTTTCGCAGCTCCTCAACAGATATTTTGTCCTACTCGCGTGCAAGACTAGCCTTCAGGTCATTAATAGTTCTATGTGGTAGGTCCTTGCCTCTGAGATGGCCCATATACTAATCTATTGGATTCAAATCAAGCGAGTAGTGAGGCCATTCTTTTGAGCTGATGAAATCAGGGAAATTGTTTTTGCACCACTGTTGAACACTTAAGGCCCTATGAGATGGAGCAGTCTTGTTGGAATATCCATGGATTGTTACCAAAGTGCTGTTGACTCCAAGGAAGAACCACAGATTCAAGGATGTCTCGTCGGTAAGTTTCTTGGTTAATTTTGATACCATTTTCAACAAAAACGAGGGGAGTTTTGCCAGAAGCGCAAATAGCACCCCAAACCATAAATGTTTTCGCGTTTTGGCGACGTGGAATAACTGCAGTACCGCCAGGACGAGTGGAAGACCAGGTCTTGTCATTTTGGTGATTGTGGGCTTGTTCTATCGAAAACAATTTTTCTTCCGAAAAATCGATATTTTTCCAATTCGAACCATCGTTGTTTGAGCAAACGACATCTTTTAAAGGCGAACTTTTTTCTCTTTCTCTGTAAGCAATTGCGCTTTTCGAAGTTTGTAGGGTACCAATTGGAGATCATATTTCACTATACGCTGCACGGCAGAGCGACTTATCCCCAAGTCTCGTAACATTTTTCTCACCTTGGTTTGTGGATTTCGGACCACTCTTTGCTTAATAATGTGTTTATTCTTCGGATTCGGTTCAAATACATATAAGCTACATTTAGTTATAAAAATCTATCACTTAAGTAAACAGCTATAAAAATATCTCTTAAAGACTTCATCAAAAATTCTTATAGAAAATTTATCTAATTCCCATATTACGATATTGGTTCACTCAGTATCGGAATCGTAATATGGGAAAAAATGTTTCGAGATTCCGATATTCATGCACAAAATAACATACAACATTAATTTCACCATTTAATATTATGTATAAAGAATTTATTAAAGTTAAAAATTTACAATTTATTTTAGTCCGCATTCCAGGAGCCTAATTCTGCGAAACTTAAGGTTGTTTTCGTTTCTTGATAGCGGTACAATAAAACTGCTTTTGTCGCATTTATACGCATTTCCTGGTACAAATTATTCGTACTACTTTCTCTATTTCTCTATTACTATTTCTCGATAAGTCAATAGTGACAAATGTTTAGTTAGTAATCGGTTGACCAACAATAACGGTCTCAAAAAGCGATGCTTATGAAGCGTTATTGACACGTCACAAATGCGTGAACGCTAGCAGAATAAGGCCCCTGAACTAATGAAAATACAAATATGTATGATTCAACTATAAAGAAGCTGTTTTTATCAACAAAACTGGGGAGGAATGGTATATAACTTATTCGAGCTTTACTCACGATCATGGTGAAATCATATCCCCACGGCAGAAACATGACACCCGTGTTGTACTTTTCCCAGTGCGTCAGGTAAAAGTTGTAGAATATATTCCATAGGACAAAGAAAAACCGCAAGGGACTGAGTTCATCCCTGAAAAGTACAGTAGACAAACAAAATTAGTATCGCGATAATTGTGCTACGAAGTCCTCATGTTTCAAGCGACGTTCAGACAACGATTTAAAATACAATAAGGGTTTTTAAGTAATCAAATCACCTCCCATGAATGATGAGATAATATTGACATTACAAAAAAAACATGAATATTACCTGCCGAATATGCTGTAGAGGCAGGTGGGTATGAGTACCGAGGAGTATGAGTCCAGGCCATGGTCGAAGAGCTCCCCGAGCGGACCGCTGGTGCCGGTGCGGCGCGCCTGCTTTCCGTCAATGCCATCTACAACCATACATAGGCGTGAGTGTGACGCATGAGCTTATAGGCAAATAGCATAATATTCACTTTGCGCACGCATGCGACATTAGGCGCGTTCCATCTACACATAAAGCACAGATTTGAAGCATTTTCTTTACGCTAGCATAGCTTGCATCGTATGTTAAGGTAATGCGTTCCGTTTAAACAATATCTTTATTTTTTTATTTAGGTTCTCTTTATGAACTGTTAACATTTCTTAAAGGAAACGCAAAACATGGTTAACATTTGATGTTAGCGTGAAAATATCGGGAGCGTAGAGCGTTCAGAGCATTCGCGCGAAGTAAAACTTTTCGCTCTAACCCCGTTCAATGCCTTAGAGCAGGGGTTTCCAACCTTTTATCCTTTGCGCCTCGCCCAACATTGTGTCGAAATACTACGCCTTGTAATGTTAATAAATATATGTTAATAAATATTCTTTATACAGTTTAATTGTGGAGCCGCTCGCTGCGCCTTTGGTTCACTATACGCCCCAAGTGGGGCGCGCCTCACTGGTTGGGAAACCCTGCCTTAGAGCGTCACATTTTGTGTGAAAGAACCGACCCGTTCAAGACAGGTGAAATGGCTCTTAACCTTTTAATGATGAAGGACCATTTTTGAAAATATTTGTCTAGCTAAGGACCTAGCCATCAACAGTTTCAAACATTATACAGTAAATGAACAAAGGGTTGTTCTATCTATACATAGATTTACTACCAAACGTAGATAACGCATGAACGTTCGAAAAGTGGGCCGGTGAAGAACTGCCCAATCGGGCCTAGTGCAGTTCTTTTCCATGCATTGGATAAGCAATTTTGAGCATTATGTTTGACAGTATAAAGTTGATATTTTCTTGTAGCAATTACTAAAACGACAAATTTAATGTGGCTAGGTATGAAATGATGTAACTGCACACGGTTGTACTTCAAATAGTTGCCGTAATAATAAAGAATAAGGTTGAATTCGATAAATACGGTACTTTCTTTATGGTAATTTTAATTCGGGTGTGCATATTCAACTACCTATTTAACAGCGTACAAATGTATAGTCGATTAGGTGACAGATTTCAAGCGCGTTTTTGTATGAAGTGCTCTATCTACGTTTGGTAGTAAATCAATGTATCTATACCATATTTAGAATGGCTTTGCCTCTTCGGGTGCTTCCAGGGAGCATCACTGGTCCGCGGACCACTTGTTAAGGGACACTGCCTTAGACTGTCAGAGCGAGTTGAGTACGAGATATTTTCGAAGAAACGTTTTAGAATATACACGGATCGAACACGAACCGAATACGTATGAGTGCGCAAGCGTCCATACAATCACTAGGACGGCCAAACCGGATCAAAACCGAACACGAGTCGAATACGAACCGAATACGTATAAGTGCGCAAGCGCCCTTAGTCAACTTTTACGACGTCCATGCCCATCACGTCCAAGATAAGATTCTGGTTATGAGTGGGTGCGAGATCTTAATTTCTTTCGCGAATTTCAATATGTAATTCAATAATAATAATAATAAATACTTTATTGCACACAAAAATAAAGAAACAGAAAATTTTAACTCAGCACAAATGTCCAACACAGGCAATATGTAATTCATACTTTGTTTGGTAATTACTTCAATATGAATAAAAATCATTAAATTTATTGTACTGTAGAGTACATTAACTTTATGGTACTTTAGCCACCTATGCCGCACATTTTATCGGATTGAGCCACTTACAATAGATAACAAAGGGCACCAGTGTTATATGACATAAACTCTTGGCAAAACATGTGATTCAAACTAATATATGTATAGATGCTAATTCATTTTCATAGATCCTTCAAAACCGGAATATATCGGACTTAGGTTAACGTTGTGGTTACATTGTAATGATCATACCTATGTATGCTAGCTTGTTCAGGCTTTTTCGTATTGAATAACAATTACGCATAAGTTATTTCAAATTTCTACATAAAAATGTGGTTAGTTAACTTTAAGCGCGAGCGCACACGACCATTGGTGACCGATTTTACCGACCGTTACAAGAGATATCTAAAAACTTTAAGCTGATATCGAAAGTGCGTTACTTAATGAGTATAATAATAATGACACAAATATATTTTTACCACATATTGACTGTTCAACATGAAAATGTGATTTGTCCCTAACCTAACCAGCGACCCGTTGCGCAGTAGGCGATCACTCGACCTCTGCGCTAACCGTGTCGTCAAAAGTTCAAAACCGTGTCGTTATTATCAGCAAGACGCTAATTTAACATCAGATTTCGTTGAAACAAAAACTTTATGTCCTTCCAGACTAAGCTTGATCTACCCGTAAAATAAGCATTAAAATCTGTTCATATTTCTATACAAACTTTCATCAACTATTCCCTATAAGTAGTTATTTTACCCCCTTGAGTGTAAAATTTTTACAAACTTTGAATGTCATATTTAGTTATAATCTAATCAACAGCCTAAAAATAAGTTTCAAGTTTCTAGCTTTAAAAATAACAATACTTCCATACAACCTTTCATTCCCTTACAACCCTTTCTGTGTACCAAATTTAATATAAATAGGTTCAGAAGTATTGGCGTGAAAGCGCGACAGACAGACAGAGTTACTTTCGCATTTATAATTAGTATGGATTATCCCGGAAGCGTACCTCGCAATAAATAAAGAGGCGCTAAAAGACGAGATATCCTCGAAGTGTACTTTTAGAGTACCTACTTCAGTAGCCAATGGAAACAGAAAATCACAAATGAAGTGCTCAATAATTGTTATGGCGAAAAATTAAAAATACCAGCCCCCGTAGCACGTCCACCAAAACACGATATGATAAAGCGATATATCACGGTGAACTGTCAAAATACGACGAAATCCTATTGTATTTTGACAGTTCACCGCGATAAACCGCTTTATCATATCGTGTTTTGGTGGACGTGCTAGGAGGGCAAGGCTGTAGAGGGTTTTAAGAGGATTGTGAAGCTGTAAATTTTCATACAAAAAGCGATAACGCTTTTCTCCCTCTAAACATAGTCCAATTTTCATAATTTTTGTAAATCTTGTAGATATAATGAAAAACTAGGTTTGTACGTTTTGATTTTGAAGAAATATTGCTCAGAATATAAGTTATTAGCATCTAAATATCTATATTTTCGACTTAAAAACTATCTTGAGCATTTTTGTCTTTTTTTGACTAAATTATACTGAATTACAAAAAAAGCAAAACGTACAAACATAGATTAAGGTATACTGAATCTAATGAGACCAAAAGCGTCTAATTTCATAAAGGTTTAGGGGGGTAAAACAGTTATCGCCCGAAACAATATTTCAAACAGGAATTGTAGGCAATTTCGACCATTTCTTGCAACTCTCTCTATCGCACGATACGGGTCGGGGGCAGGGGTACAATGTAGTGATAGTGATGTGACATAATGTTATCGTAGTTATTGTCGCCTAGGGAGGAGAAAGTAATATCGATATATCGATCAATAGTGAAAGTTATTACTCAAGTCGGAACTATTAATCTTCACAAATACCTTTTACATGAAAACGTAAATATCTTTTTGAATACGTTTATTGATTTTAGTGTTTTATTTTAAAGATTTTATTTCAATACAAATTTCCTTATTTAAGGGTTAGCACTAGCAGCCTGTAGCCTGTTAACTTTACTGTAAATTCCCAAAACCAAAAAAGGAAAAAATGTAAGTATGTTAAGTAGTTGTTTGTTATAATAAATATGTGCCATAAAGAAACCAACTCAAAATAAATTCGTATTTTGTTTCTTGTGATAGGTATTTATTATGCAATGTATGAAGTTGGAGCAGCTAAAAACGTGTAAAAGACTATGCAAGTAGCGTTATTTTTAATATTATTTTATTTGAATTTTATTCCTCTAAAGCTGGGCTCTAAGGTTTTACTCGCGTTATGGAATCTACGATTGTATAAAAAATACAAACAACAAAGTACCTAAGTAATATACGAGTATGTAGGGTAGGCAGGGTAGGCATATATGGGAAGAAGGCAACCTTCGTACGGTTTTGAAGTTTTTTTTTTTCATTTTAACTATAAAATTTAAAGCAGCTGATTACATATACTAATAGGTATTTTTTAACCGACTTCAAAAAAGGAGTTTCTCAATTCGATGCGTATGTTTTTTTTTGTGTATGTTACGCGATTACGCCGCCAATTGCAGACCGATTTTTAACATTCTTTTTGTATTCTCAAGCTTATACTCCAATGGTGGTCTCACGGTTACCAAAGTTAGGATCTGATGATGGGATCCCATAAAAATGGAGGGAAATCCTTAAATTTTTAGGTGCGTCCAACGTGTTTTTTTTTATAAAAACGTCGCCCCACTCTAGGATT
This sequence comes from Schoenobius gigantellus, assembly GCA_963935595.1. Classification (NCBI taxonomy): domain Eukaryota; kingdom Metazoa; phylum Arthropoda; class Insecta; order Lepidoptera; family Crambidae; genus Schoenobius; species Schoenobius gigantellus. The sequence goes on along the minus strand of OZ012541.1, from coordinate 35,912,780 downwards.
TTCTCCTATGTCGTGGGTGCAGTTACAAACATAGAATATCACATGCACAAACGCCCAGACCGGAACAAATTTCTGTAGGCCATACAAAACATCTGTCCCGTGCGGGAATCGAACCCGCGACCTGTTGCGCAGTAGGCGATCGCTCGACCTCTGCGCTAACCGTGTCAACCGTTTTGTGTGTATGTTATGCGATTACTCCGCCAATTGTGGACCGATTTTCAAAATTATTTTTGTATTCGGTAGAGTATACTCCTAGGGTGGCCCCTCAAAGTCAGGTTCTGATGATGGGATCCTATGAAAATCGAGGGATACCCTAATTTAATTAGGGTTTCTTTCACTAAAAAGTTAAACAAAAAAAATATTTTACAAAAAATAAAAACTGACTTTAAAAACACTGAAAAGTTAAAAATAGTGTAAGAATAGGTACAGACAACATTACATTTCTATATTGAAGTCGGTGCCAAACGATGATCTCCTAGAAAGTCTTAAAATTTGGCACCGTCTTCAATAATGATGTGTGATGTTGTCTGTACCTCTTATATTATTTCTAACTTTTCAGTGTTTTTGTAGTCCGGACGAACCCGACGAATCGAACCCCGCCGGACGGACCTCCCGATCAACATCCGGTGGCCTCAATCACTAGACCACGGAGGTGGTAAAAATTAGAATTCTAAGACTATTAGTATAACTACCCAAGATTAGTGTATAAAAATGAGAGGTATTTTTTATTTGATGCATAATTATTACTTTATATTTTTTAAATCCCTGCTCCTATTTAGTTTGTATGTAAAAGTATTAATTTATCTATCTAAAATAATAGATTTTTTGTTATTTATTTTTAAGTTAACAAGAGGTCTGTTCTTGTTTAAACAATTGTAAATGTCATTTTATGTTTAGTGTTAATTTTTATCATAAAAGTATCCATTATTGATTCACATCTCAAATGAAAAACATTTTAATTCAGTATAACACTCATCTTACAAAAAGTCATTTTCTTTAGACAGGTAAATGTACGATAGATAGGTACTTTCATAACAAATAACAGCTCAGTCCTATGAAGTAGGACTTGGTAGGGATACCAAGTAAGTGCCTACACTATAAATTTCAAAGGAATACTGAAATAATTTACGAAACTTATCTACTAAAATATTATAAAGAAAGAAGATTTGTATTTTTGTTTGTAATGAATAAACTCAAAAACTAGCTCACTGGGAAGTCTCGGCGTAATTATTGTTAAAATGATTTTTAGATATAAAGCTATTTTTTTATTTTCTTTTTAAACTACTAGGCTGATTTAAAAAAAAATTGACTAATAGAATGCTACATTATCACTGAGTAATATAAGGTTATAAAATAATTTTTCATACGGGAAAACAAAATTCCCTCATGAAAAACGAAAATAACGAAAGCAAAGTTGCGAGCGGAAAGGCAGTCAGGAATACCTAAGCAACGCAAAACATTACAAACTCGAGTTCTCGCGCCGAGGAGTCGCGCGCTGCTGTCGTTGTGTGCGTGAGAATTTGCGCGTGTTGTATTTGTGGTGTAAACGCCAGACGGGAGGCCGAGCGGTGTGAAACAGATAGCATTTTAGAAAATACCTACTCGCGCCGCGCACGATTACTTCACAATCCTCTTAACGATACCGCAGAAACGCAGAATTAACGATATTATTTGTGTGATTTTTTTGTTAAGGACTATAATATTTCGATTTTGATTTAAGTACTTACAAAGAATTTAAATATTACTCTTCAAAATTAGGTAAGTAACAGTTTTATGACCATAGAGATAACACATTTCAATTGTTTCGTCCTCTACATTTTCGTATTATTAGGATCAAATCATCATTACGAAAATATAATATTTATTACATTTTACATCAACAAAATGTTAATAAATAAGTAGATACGGAACCCTAAAAATGTATAATACCTAATCTGTCATGGTTGTAACTAGTAGAAAATTAATATAAAATTAAATACGCGTAGGTGACTTATTTTTTTTATTGATACCTATTTTAATCATTGTACTGCTACGTGATAAAAAAGTAACCCTGTATATACATTAGTTTCCATTTTACTACTTGATTCCAAACAAAACAAATAATACATATTATATTGGATTCTCATTTTTAGTTATTGCTTTCCAACTGTACTTATGGTGAAATGAGAATCTGGTATTTTGACAATCTGCTGTTTTGAGAATCTGGTATTCTGCGAATAAAGCAAGATAAGGGCTGGCAATGTCATCGATAGTGATTCATTGATTGCTTAACTTTTTTATTGTGTTATAATGTCTAAAAAATTCTAATTGTTTATCGCAGTGCCATTGTTTTTATTTTATTACTAGCTGTGCCCGCGAACTACGTTTCGCCATCGAAATGCTTAACACACTGTTTAATTTTTTCCTCCATTTTATTCCATAACCTCCCGCACGCGCACCCCCGCCTTGGTGGCGCTCACTTCGCAACGGGCCGTGCAGCAGAAATCGTAATATTTTAATTTCGCCATAACTTCAAAACCAAATGTCCAATTTTAATCATTCAAAGACCAAATATTATCTACATAAACTGTACTTAGTGATGAAATGATTTATTTTGATAGGGATTAATAGCATGAGAAAAATAAATGCGTTTAAATGTAGTCCAAAAAAATTCAAGATTTTTAAATAAAAAAATGGTTGTTGTGCCTCGACATAGATAGGTATAGTGTGTCGCGGACTTTTTTGTAGATATTTATAAGATCTACAATTAATTAGAACATTTTATGGTTTTATCTTTTATAGTTTAGGCAGCGTACGCAAAATAAGTTACTTTTCTGGTTGATTTTTTACACCTTGTGTCCGAAAACCCCAAATATCTTACGGAACCCTATTTTTTCCAAAATAAAATTTAGCCTATGTTACTCGTGGAAAATGTAGCTTTCGAATGGTGAAAGAATTTTTAAAAACGGTCCAGTAGTTTTTAAGCCTATTCATTACAACCAAACAGTACGCAAAATAAGTTACTTTTCTGGTTGATTTTTTACACCTTGTGTCCGAAATACCCAAATATCTTACGGAAACCTATTTTTTTTCCAAAATAAAATTTAGCCTAGGTTACTCGTGGATAATATAGCTTTCGAATGGTGAAAGAATTTTTAAAAACGGTCCAGTAGTTTTTGAGCCTATTCATTACAACCAAATGGAGGACGCGCGACGCCCCGCGTCTCCGTAAACGAGGCCTAAGTTTGTTTGTGACACAAATTTAAAAGATTTCAAACTTATTTATTTACGTATTAGAGAAATTTTAAAAATTTTAAATCCAACTCAAAATCAACACATCAACTTCGAACTTGTCAATATGTTCTCTAAACAAAACACAGATAACGTTTCCACAGTTATGACTTGTTTACGAGTGGGTGAGGGCACTCGTAATGAAATCACATCCGTGACTAAGGTAGTCACATAAGTGATATTCAAAAATAAGAATTGGGATGATGACTGAATTCAAATTTTTACGTCTCGTCATTAAAGATTAAAATAACGTGGAAAAAGATGTAGTCCTGTGAAATTAGAATTAAAATCAGCTTAGAAATACATTAGATACAAGCATTTTAAGTTGTTCATTTGAAGGCGATTAGACAGAGAGATCCGACATCAACCGTGACGTCATTGTTGAGTACGGCCATATAAACTCCTTGTAAATTGCCGTTTTGCTAGAAAGAGATGGAGAAAAATCTTTGATACCTTATATCTTGGTTGTTTTTACAGTTATTCGAAAACCGATTTTTTCTTTTTGTTTATTATATGAATGAGATTCTATTAAAGCAAAAAATTTTTTTTAGTCATCTAGCCAATTATTGAAAATCGGTGATTATTAGTCACATCGGTGATTTCGAAGTCGCAAACGTAATTCAAAAATAGGACTCCTGGTCTACTAGCAACTTCCCACTGTGGCACAATAGGGACGTTGTCAAACAATCCCCCAAACAAAGCATTTGCTCGTTTTCGCGTGCACTGAAAAAAGGTTCATTTCAGCGACAACTTATAACGACCAACAAACACAGAAAAACACACACGCCACAACAAAAAAGAAAGTCACAAAGAATCGTAATAACACGCGTTCGTTGCGATCTCGACTCGATCACTTGCACTCGCGAGTCAAGTTCGCAGAATTGGTAGCTCGATGACACAACCAAATACAAACAATTCTGGTCGAACTAAAGCACGCTCTACATTCCCCCCGAAACTACATGAACATTGGCGAATACGGGAGTGTGGACGGCGTGTTCGTGAATATTCGTGTTGTCCCGTGTTTATTCGCCTTCTATCCATTCCGTGTCTAATACTATTTACTGTGTTATTTAATTATTAATGTTTTTTACAGAATATGATTTATAAACATTAACTAAGTTATATGACACCAGAAAATTTAGAAAAAAGTTTTAAAAAATTCAGAAAGTGTATGAATTTTCCAAGAGAAAATTTCAGTCATTTTCAATTTAGAATCATGGTCTGAAATGAAAAAAACGGGACACTGTCACTTACACCTGGTATAGTTCTATGATGTTACAAACATCAAAAAAATGTTATGACACACTCCTACAATGTAATGTTAATAATAATAATAATAATTTTATTTGCTAGAATATGGTGAAATATAAAATGGCGTCAATTACAAAGGTGGCTCCTCATATTCTACTATTACATAGTGTGCAAATTTTAAAATTTATGTCAGATTACATATTGAATTACAAAGTATTGCTAAACCATTAATACCTACTCCATGCTACATATTTAATTCGATATCATCACAGTCATAAAAATCACAGGCAAGAATTTAAATGTAAGTATTATACATAATCTCTAGTCATCATAATTTGATATAAATAACATCCTTAATATTATTCAAGTTTAATTTAATTAATTTATATAATCCATTCCAAATCTTAAACATGTCAAGTAAGAGAAAAAAAAATCATAATATTGTCAATTAAAAAATAGTAATAATGTCAAGTAAAAATAATAATAATGTCAAGTAAAAAATAATAATAAATGAATTAAATTACAATAAATTATTTACAATAACTATGCATAATAGAATTACTGGATGTCAGTCTTGTTTAATTATAGGTAACGAATATTGCAATTTATACATATCAATAAAGAAAAAAAAAACTATTTTTCTGTTAAGAATTCGTCAATGTGATAATAGCATTTTTCTGATAAGAATGTATTCAATTTGTTTTTAAATTGCATTATACCAAGTTCTTTAATATGTTTGTGTATTTTATTATAAATACTAGCTGTGCCCGCGAACTCCGTTTCGCCATCAAAATGCTTAAAACAGTGTTTAGATTTTTCCTCCATTTTATTCCATAATGATTCAACTTTATTCTGCCTTTCTTGAGCAGCGGCCATTTGGAAATTAACAAATTAAGACAATTATCGTAGGTTCGTAATGCTCTAGGTACTCTTCAGGGCCTTTCATTTAATACCCATATTGCTGGGTTTGAAAACGATCTTTAATCCATTTTTTGAACGGCGGCCATGTTTAATTTAGGGCAATTTTCCTAAGTTCATAATGCGCTACTCTTTGAGACCTTTTATTTGATACCCATATTGCTAGGTTTGGAAACGAACTTTTATCCACCTTTTTTGAGCAGCGGCTATGTTGAATTTATGTCAATGTTTCTAGGTTCATAGTGCTTTACTTATCAAGGACTACTTTCATTTGATACCCATATTGCTGGGTTCGAAAACGAACTTGTATCCTTTTTTTAGCGGCGGCCATGTTGAATTAAGGTCGATTTTTCTAGGTACCTAATGCTCTACTCTTCAAGGCCTTTCATTTGATACCCATATTGCTAGGTTTGGAAACGAACTTTTATCCATTTTTTTTGAGCGGCGGCCATGTTTTATTTAGGACAATTTTCCTAAGTTCATAATGCTCTACTCTTTGAGGCCTTTCACTTGATACCCATATTGCTATGTTTGGAAACGAATTTTTATCCACCTTTTTTGAGCAGCGGCTATTTTGAATGTATGTCAATTTTGCTAAGTTCATAGTGCTTTACTCGTCAAGGCCTTTCATTTGATACCCATATTGCTGCATTTGAAAACGAACTTTTATCCTTTTTTTAGCGGCGGCCATGTTGAATTTAGATCGATTTTTCTAGTTACCTAATGCTTTACCCTTCAAGGCCTTTCATTTGATACCCATATTGCTAGGTTTGGAAACGAACTTTCATTTTTGAGCGGCAGCCATGTTGAATTTATGTCAATGTTGCTATGTTCATAGTGCTTTATGCATCAAAGCTTTTGTTTTGATACCCATATTGCAGGGTTTGAAAACGAACTTTTATCCTTTTTTTTTTTTGAGAGGTGGCCATGTTTAATTTAGACCAATTTTCCTAAGTTCATATTGCTCTACTCTTTGATGCCTTTCATTTGATACCCATATTGCTAGGTTTGGAAAGGAACTTTTATCCACCTTTTTCGAGCAGCGGCTATGTTGAATTTATGTCAATATTGCTAGGTTCATAGTGCTTTACTCGTCAACGCCTTTCATTTGATACCCATATTGCTGGGTATGAAAACAAACTTTTATCCTTTTTTTACGAACTTTTATCCTTTAGGACAATTTTTCTAGGTACCCAATGCTCTACTTTTCAAGGCTTTTCATTTGATACCCATATTGCTAGGTTTGGAAAAGAATTTGTATCCACCTTTTTTTTGAGCGGCGGCCATGTTGAATGTATGTCAATGTTGCTAGGTTCATAGTGCTTTATTCATCAGAGCCTTTGATTTGATACCCATATTGCTGGGTTTGGAAACGAACTTTTATCCGTATTTTTGGAGCCGCGGCCATGTTGAATTTAGGTAAATTTTTCTAGATACCTAATGCTTTACTCTTCAAGGCCTTTCATTTGATAACCATATTGCTGGGTTTGAAAACGAACTTTTATCCATTTTTTTGAGCGGCGGCCATGTTTAATTTAGGGCATTTTTCCTAAGTTCATAATGCTTTACTCTTCTAGGCCTTTCATTTGATACCCATATTGCTAGGTTTGGAAACGATCTTGTATCCGCCTTTTTTGAGCGGCGGCCATGTTGAATTTATGTCAATGTTGCTAGGTTCATAGTGCTCTACACATCAAGGCCTTTCATTTGATACCCATATTGCTGGGTTTGGAAACGAACTTGTATCCACCTTTTTTGAGCGGCGGCCATGTTGAATTTTAGGCGATTTTCCTAGGTTCATAATGTTCTACGCTTCAAGGCCTTTCACTTGATACCTATATTGCTAGGTTTGGAAACGAACTTTTATCCACCTTTTTTGAGCATCAGCTATGTCGGCGAATTTACGTCAATGTTACATTAGGATCAAGAGTCCCGTACTCCCTCTACGCGTAATACTTTTAATAGTTTTAAATGGATGAAAGAGTTTGATTCCTTAGTCATAATGTAAAAACATAATATAACACCTTTCAAAATGCCTTGAAAAGGGTATCTTCATTTTTCAACATTTCAAATATTGTACCGATTTTGTGAAAATTGGCCAAAAATTAAACCAACCTACAAATTTTATATTTGTTACGTGATATTGTCATAAAAAATGCTATATACATTGGTTGTATGGCTTGATCATTTTTCCTTACCACCACGGTACTACATAAGAAAAAGACAATTTAAACTTCTTGGTTGGCAAAATTCAGATGGGCACAGCCAATAACAGAAAAGATTTTTTTTTGCAATATGTAACAGACTTGTCAAAATAATTTCACGTGCGCCATGTTGATTTTCTACATACTTGTCATCAAAAATTTTATATGGTATTTTTTGAATAAAAATAAAAAGTGAATTTAAGCAAATGAAATTATGCCTAAATGTTCTTCCGGAAAATTTTAAGCATTGTGGTGTAAGCCATATCAAATTCTGTCCAGTAGTTTCGGAGATCTTTCCGGACAAACATTTGTACCCCTACGATTTTATTATATATGGAGATTTGGTCCCATTACGAAAATACTTTTATGCATTAAAGCAGTATTAGACTTAGGTGTATAGAGTTTATTTTTATCTCTTTGGGTACGATTACTTACATCAGAAATCTTCGGAAATAGGCTAGGATTCGTCTTAATAAAAACAGCTACTTCAAATATATATAAACAAGGCACAGTTAACAGTTTATGCTTAATAAAATAGGGTCTACAGCTCTCAGGGATATTTATACCAAACATTGTTCTTATGCATCTCTTTTGTCTCTTAAGAGGATTGTGAAGCTATAAATTTTCATACAAAAAGCGATAACGCTTTTCTCCCTCTAAACATAGTCCAATTTTCATAATTTTTGGAAATCTTGTAGATATAATGAAAAACTAGGTTTGTACGTTTTGATTTTGCTCAAGAAATATTGCTCAGAATATAAGTTATTAGCATCTAAATATCTATATTTTCGACTTAAAAATTACCTTGAACATTTTTGTCTTTTTTTGACTAAATTAAACTGAATTACAAAAAAAGCAAAACGTACAAACATAGATTAAGGTATACTGAATCTAATGAGACCAAAAGCGTCTAATTTCATAAAGATTTAGGGGGGTAAAACAGTTATCGCCCGAAACAATATTTCAAACAGGAATTGTAGGCAATTTCGACCATTCCTTGCAACTCTCTCTATCGCACGATACGGGTCGGGGGCAGGGGTATAATGTAGTGATAGTGATGTGACATAATGTTATCGTAGTTATTGTCGCCTAGGGAGGAGAAAGTAATATCGATATATCGATCAATAGTGAAAGTTATTACTCAAGTCGGAACTATTAATCTTCACAAATACCTTATACATGAAAAAGTTAATATCTTTTGAATACGTTTATTGATTTTAGTGTTTTATTTTAAAGATTTTATTTCAATACAAATTTCCTTATTTAAGGGTTAGCAGTCTGTAGCCTGTTAACTTTACTGTAAATTCCCAAAACCAAAAAAGGAAAAAAATGTAAGTATGTAAGTAGTTGTTTGTTATAATAAATATGTGCCATAAAGACACAAACTCAAAATAAATTCGTATTTTGTTTCTTGTGATAGGTATTTGTTATGCAATGTATGAAGTTGGAGTAGCTAAAAACGTGTAATAGACTATGAAAGTAGCGTTATTTTTAATATTATTTTATTTGAATTTTATTCCACTAAAGCTGGGCTCTAAGGTTTTACTCGCGTTATGGAATCTACGATTGTATAAAAAATACAAACGACAAAGTACTTAAATAATATACGAGTATGTAGGGTAGGCAGGGTAGGCATATATGGGAAGAAGGCACCCTTCGTACGGTTTTTAAGTTTTTTTTTTTTCATTTTAACTGTAAAATTTAAAGCAACTGATTACATATACTAATAGGTATTTTTTAACAGACTTCAAAAAAGGAGTTTCTCAATTCGATGCGTATGTTTTTTTTTGTGTGTATGTAACGCGATTACGCCGCCAATTGCGGACCGATTTTCAAAATTCTTTCTGTATTCTAAAGATTATACTCCAAGGGTGGTCCCATGGTTACCAAAGTCAGAATCTGATGATCCCATAAAAATGGAGGGAAATCCTTAAATTTTTAGGTGCGTCCAACGTGTTTTTTTTAAATATAAAAACGTCGCCCTAGGATTTTCTCCTGTGTCGTGGGTGCAGTTACAAACATAGAATATCACATGCACATACGCCCAGATCGGAACAAATTTCTGTAGGCCATACAAAACATCTGTCCCGTGCGGGAATCGAACCTGCGACCTGTTGCGCAGTAGGCGATCAGTCGACCTCTGCGCTAACCGTGTCAACCGTTTTGTGTGTATGTTACGCGATTACTCCGCCAATTGTGGACCGATTTTCAAAATTCTTTTTCTATTCGGTAGAGTACACTCCTAGGGTGGTCCCTAGGTCACCAAAGTCAGGTTCTGATGATGGGATCCTATGAAAATCAAGGGATACCCTAATTTAATTTGGGTATATTTTTTATTATTTATTTTATATATTTGGTAATATTTTTTTGTTTTACTTTTTTAGTGAAAGAATTCACTAAAAAGTAAAACAAAAAAAAAATTTTACAAAAAATAAAAACTGACTTCAAAAGCACTGAAAAGTTAAAAATAATATAAGAATAGGTACAGACGACATTACATTTCTATATTGGCATTCATCTCACCTGCTGGTATGTGAAGATAATGCCGAAGGTGGAAGTGAGCTTCCCCGGGACTCCTCGACAGCTGAGGAACTGGCTATCTCACCTCTAATTATCGAAACACAACAATTCTATTAACATTGTTATTATGGCGATAAACTTAGGTAAGACGGTGGTAGCTAGAAGCCCTACCACCAACCAAACGGAGCAGGAAAGCTTTTGTCCCCGTGCGGAATCGAACTCCGGACGGACCTCCCGATCAACATCCTGTGGCCTCAACCACTAGACCACGGAGGTGGTAAAAATTAGAATTCTTAGACTATTAGTATAACTACCCGAGATTAGTGTATAAAAATGAGGTATATTTGATGCATAATAATTACTTTATATTTTTAAATCCCTGCTCCTATTTAGTTTGTATCTATCTAAAATAATAGATTTTTTTTATTTATTTTTAAGTTAACAAGAGGTCTGTTCTTGTTTAAACAATTGTAAATGTCATTTTATGTTTAGTGTTTATTTTTTTTCATAAAAGGATCTATTTTACATTGATTCACATCTCAAATGAAAATCATTTTAATTCAGTATAACACTCATCTTACAAAAAGTCATTTTCTTTAGACATGTAAATGTACGATAGATAGGTACCTACTTTCATAACAAATAACCGCTCAGTCCTATAAAGTAGGACTTGGTAGGGATACCAAGTAGGTAAGTGCCTACACTATAAATTTCAAAGGAAAACTGAAATAATTTACGAAACTTATCTACTAAAATATTATAAAGAAAGAACTATGTTTGTATTATTGTTTGTAATGAATAAACTCAAAAACTAGCTCACTGGGAAGTCTCGGCGTAATTATTGTTAAAATGATTTTTAGAAATAAGGCAATTTTAATTTATTATATTTTTTATTTTTAAAAACTACTAGGCTTATTTTAAAAATTTTTTGGCTAATAGAATGCTACAATATCACTGAGTAATATAAGGTTATAAAATAATTTTTCCTACGGGTAAACAAAATTCCCTCACGAAAAACAAAAATAACGAAGGCAAAGTTGCGAGCGGAAAGGCAGTCAGGAATACCTAAGCAACGCAAAACATTACAAACGGTAAAATAATGATCTCGAGTTCTCGCGCGCTGCTGTCGTTGTGTGCGTGAGAATTTGCGCGTGTTGTATTTGTGGTGTAAACGCCAGACGGGAGGCCGAGCGGTGTGAAACAGATAGCATTTTAGAAAATACCTACTCGCGCCGCGCACGATTACTTCACAATCCTCTTAAATATTATCTCCTTATCCACCGAGTTTCCCCAAAATATAATACCATACCGCAAGACAGAAACAACCATACCATGGTAGGCAGTAATCAAAACATCCGTGTTAAGAAGTGGTGCAAGTTTATAGAGTGCATATGACGAAGAACTTATTCTCTTAGATATTTTTTCAATGTGTGATTTCCAGTTCAGTTTGCTATCAATTGTTATACCGAGAAAACGAGCCTCATCAGTGTCAGATATTTTGTTATTATTATAAGCTACGTTTAAGACTCTTCCTTTACCTGGCCTTTGGCTAAAGTGCATAAGTTTCGTTTTAGTTAAATTAATTTTTAAGTTATTATTGTTTAGCCATTCAATAACTAATTGCAAAGCCTCATTCACATCCTGTTCATAATTATCTTGATGTCTACATTCTATTATTACTGTACTGTCGTCAGCAAAAAGGGTCATGGGATAGTTTACTGATTTAACTACATCATTAATATATAGAAGAAAAAGAAGTGGACCCAGTACACTTCCTTGTGGAACACCATATTTAACAGTACGCATTTCGGATAAATAGGTGTGTTCACGTTTACTTTTAGCATTAATATTTTTTATCATCACCATCTGCTTTCTATTGTTTAAGTAAGATGCGATTAATTGATGTATGTTACCCCTAAATCCATATGCATCAAGTTTACCAAGCATAATGCCATGATCAACATAATCAAAAGCTTGTGTCATGTCACAAAAAATTGCACAAACCGGTAACCTACTATCTACATTTTTCATTATTATTTTGAGGGAGTCAAATAAGGCCATATTAATTGTCCTACCCTGCTTAAAACCTTTCTGTTCATCTGCAAAAATTTTATATTTATCCAGAAAGGTATACATACATCTGGGAATAAATGTATTTCTCAAATATTTTAGAGAATATAGGTATCAAGGCTATTGGTTGATAACATTCCATTAGTCGTCGGTTTTCTTTTTTCAATAAGGGCTTTACAATACTAATTTTTAATTTATCAGGATATATTCCATGAGATATAGCTAAATTCAGAATATAAGATAAAGGTCCAGAGATTTCATGTGCTACAAATTTTACAATTTTAGTGCTAATGCCATCGTAGCCTACACTTCTAGTGTTTTTCAGTGAAGAAATAATTTTTGAAATATCGAATGGTGGGAATGCCTAAACCCCAATTTAAGATAAATAAAAAAATGCGTTGACCCTAGGCGTTAGGTATGAAAAAATTTTTAGTGGACTGTATATTATTAATATTATAACTTATAAAAATAAATAGATATTTTAAGACTTGGTGGAAAATAAGGCCTAATAAACACCTCAGCAAGACTGTAGATAGGAAATTGGAAAGGATGTAACTGGATAAAAAATGACAGACAGATTGTGAAGAAGGAATGCGCGCTTACCTCATGTGCTCTCTACGAGCTATCTCTTTCTCCTCTACAGACCGGTCCGTCAGCAAGTAAAGGATTGGTTTCACAGTCTTAGTTTTCAAATTCGTAAACGCATATAAACACAAAAGCGGGCGTATAACACAAAAAACACTCAACACACTCGATATGACATGATGCGAATAGGACGTAGGCAAGTCCACAACTGATCTTTTTAATTAATATCAATGTCACACATCACACAACTCGGGTGACAGAGACCATTTTATCGTTCAGCGCGCATGTGAGAAAAGGATAGGAGATTTGGAAGGATGAGATGTTTGAAGTTTTGCCAGTACCCACCAAATCAAAATAATTAAAAAACGTACAATACCCAACAAATGGCAAACTAGGTATCATAAACATAGTGTTAATATTTTATAATATTTTGTTTGTATAATAATTTTAAATTAAAAAAATCACAGAGCTGCATGTTACGTTGGCACACTAGCGCCACTATCCAATGTTATGGGATAATGTTTCAAGAAAATCCAGTTTTTTATTCAAGATCTCTATCTTGGATTATATCAACCTTGCCCCTTTTTAGGATTCCGTAGTAAAGGAACCCTTATAGTTTCGCCATGTCTGTCTGTCTGTCTGTCCGCGGTTTTACTCAGACTATTAGTACTAGAAAGCTGTAATTTGGTATGGGTATGTATATTAATCATGGCAAAAAAGTGGTAGAAAAAAATATTGAAAATTTTTTAGGGTAGCTCCCATACAAGTAAAGTGGGAGTAATTTTTTTTTCTCGACTAACCCATCGTGTAGGGTATTGTTGAATAGGTCTTTAAAAAATAATGTAAGGTTCAGAACACTATTTTTCGATTTAGGGATCAGTTTCTGAAATATTTGAAAATTAATATAAAATTAAGTAAGTGAGTTATTTTTTTATTCATATTTAAATCATTCTAATACCATGTCGTGAAGCATCCCTTAAATTTTCCAGGGTGATAAAAAAATAACCATGTGTATAACGAAGTTTAAAGGAAAACTATCAGAATTGAGAACTAAGTACAAACTAAAAAGTTATAGACAACCAACTTATAAAATGTACTTGGAAAAGTAAAATTTCATTGAAAATTAGTAATGAATATAATAGGTTGGGGAAAAAGTTTCTTCGCATTTTTTAAGAAAATTCAAAACATTTTTTAATATAGTTTATTTACATTTAACTAAAGTATGTAGGTACCATTTTGTTCGATAACTTTTTGCCATCTTGTAGGTAGGGACATGATCCCATTGCTATAGAAATTTTGGGACTTCTGGTCAAAATACCGCGACAAGTGGTTTTGGCAGTCCTCTCGTGATGTTAACCTGACACTGCCTAAAGAATTCTGAAGAGACCGAAACAGGTGGAAATCTGAAGGTGCAAGGTCAGGACCATACGGCGGATGCATTAACACCTCCCAGCCAAACTCTCTTAATTTTTGCTGAGTGGCTAAAGATGTGTGAGGTCTAGCGTTATCATGATGAAAAACCACACCCCTTCTGTTGATTAATTCTGGCCGCTTTCTCTCAACTTCTTGCTTTAATCTCATCAGTTGTTCGCAGTAGAGTTCAGAATCGATGGTCCTGCCTGGTGGTAACAGCTCATAATGAATAATGCCCTTCCAATCCCACCACACACACAGCATCACCTTGTTGCGAGTTAACCCGGGTTTCGCCACAGTCTGTGAAGCCTGACCGGCCTTTGACCACGACCTTTTTCGCACGTTCTTGTCGTACGTGATCCACTTTTCATCACCAGTTATCAGCTTCTTCAAAAATGGTTCGGTTTCATTACGTCGTAATAAAGAATCACAAATGAGTACACGGTTCATTAGGTTTCTTTCAGTGAGCTCGTGAGGTACCCAAATGTCGAGCTTTTTTGTGTACCCAGTTTTTTTCAAATGCGCCAAAACTGTTTTGTGGTCAATTCCCAGTTCTTCAGCTACGTCGTAACTACTGACATGCCGATCTTGCTCCACTTTTTCAAAAATGGCATCCATGTTATCTGTAATAGGGCGACTAGAGCGACGTGCATCTTTGACATCAAAATTTCCGGATTGAAAACGCTTCAACCAAATTTGTGCTACTCTCACAGACACTGCACTAGGTCCATAAACATCGCAAATTTTTTTCGCGGCTTGCGTTGCATTTTTACCTTTTTTGTAGTAAAATTTTAAAATGTATCGAATTTCTTCATTAGATTCACTCATCTTGGCGGTACGAAAAACAAATGAAAATCACGCATTTTCCTAATTTGAATTTGGAATTATGTTCTTTAAAATTTAAACTTTCAATGATACCAAAACCAGCCAGATACAAATAGTATAGCCAAAGAGATTTTATTACAAGTTTATACATACTATAATGTGAAAAGACTTTTTCCCCAACCTAATAAATTGAACCATGTGAAGGAAATATAAAATCATTGCAGCTTTAATAATAATAATAATAATGCCTAATTTAATAGCAACATGTTGTGAGGTGTGAGTGTGAAATCAAAGTTGGCATTTGCAACTACGGAACCCTACACTGCTCCGGGGCCCCGACATGCACTTGGCGGGTTTTTTGGTCATATAGATCTGATATTGATTTCAAATTTACTAAGATTCCTACAAAATTACAACACCAAAAGGTTTGTATCTTATTTGTTAAAGCTCTACACATGAATTAGGATGACTTAGATAGCTTTTATGCTCTACAGTTACCACATTAAATTATTTAAAGAGTTTTTAAATTACTTACTTGGTATGCTATGATTTGTAACTCGTAACTAATCTAAATGCAGGTGTTTATACATCATAGGATAAGTCATGCATGAGTATTCAATATGCAAGGAAAACTGATGAGTATTATTTTTTAAATTTATATGTAGGTATAGGTATACAATAAACATTTAGATTTATTTTTAATACCTTTTTATAAATTATATGATGAAACAAAATTGCTGAAATATTAACATGCCT
This sequence comes from Schoenobius gigantellus, assembly GCA_963935595.1. Lineage (NCBI taxonomy): Eukaryota > Metazoa > Arthropoda > Insecta > Lepidoptera > Crambidae > Schoenobius > Schoenobius gigantellus. Next base: position 35,896,968 of record OZ012541.1, on the reverse strand, counting down.
TCTTGCATGCCGTCTTTTCCTTGTTCAAAACATAGCTATTTAAAACACTATAACATTTACAAAATTGTTCAAACTTTTAAAACTAACGGAATATTAGTCTATTTTCTTACCTAGGGTGTAAGCAACAAATAAGTTGACTGCACATACTCCCCAAACCCACGAAGGGATATGATCATTAGTAACATTGTCTTCTGTAAGTGCGTGAAACCCAAAGTCATAGTATGAGAACAGTAGGAAGTTTAGGACTGTCAATAGGAAGCCAGCAAATGTTAGCAGATTTGGGGCTACCCACACCGGGCAAAACTGCAAATGTCATTCAAGATATATGAAATATAGTTTTTATCACACTTATGTGCAAGTTATCTGATTAGTATAAATTACTTCTTTACCTGAACACACCAGTTCCAAAATGGATGCATAACATAATTGCTGAGAACACTAGTATCAATTGAATTATACTGAAACAAATAGGGGTTCTTTTACATACATACTTCTATATGCAAATACAATGAACTAATTTAACACAACATATTTTTTTGAGTTTCATCAGATTTTCGTATTTACCTTATATTTTTCAAACCCCTCTAATTTATCAGGAGTCAAAAAACTACTCATTTTCTCAAACTCTCAAGTTCAGGTCTGAACATTTACTTTATAAATTTTAAATATTTTTTTGACATTGACGTCTACTGAGATTTTTCACCAAAAAATATCTAACATGAATTGTACGTTTTAATTTATCAACATAGGCAACCAATATACTTTATAATTTGTCTAAGCAACTAACGCTAGGTCTTCATCAAACGGATGATTTATATTGGATCTATTGGATATTGATGATAATCGATTTTTAGGATAGGTAGCCGCACAGAACACAATACCCAAAGCCAAGGGTATAGCTTTAAGGTAACTTCTTGTTCAGTTGTTCACCTACTAGATTTGTGGGTATCCGTAATTTGCTTTGACCAGTGACCAGATTTTTTGATTGACACACTTTTTTTTTTTTTTTTTTTTTAATGGCTCCGCACGGCTTGTGCATTAGCCACGACAAAAGTTTGGGAAACGTTTAAATAGGAAAAAGAACACGGAATCGGAATGGGATAATAGGATCAAGATAAAAAAGGGTAAAAAGGGGTAGGAAATCCAAAAATGATATATAAGAAGAAATATATTATTATGCTATCTACATCAAAATAAACTATGTATAGGTCAAAATTTAATATTGTTTGTACATAAAAAAGAGGAAATAGATTTATATATATTTATGTTATTTTGAGCCATAAGAACCGGAACTGAAGTCGGGAAAGGAACATGAAGGGATGATAAGGATTCAACCAACATAGAGTGATCGTAGGAAGGGCAGGAAAAGATAATGTGATTTACATCTCCTACAGCAGAACCACAATCACATAAATCAGAATTAATAATTTTAAACTTAGCCAAGTGAGCAGGGGTAGAAGTGTGTCCAATCCGTAATCTTATAATGATTGATGTTGCTGTTTTACATAAAACCATACTAGTAAACCATGGCCTTATAGGAATAAGAGGTTGAATGGATTTATAGTATCTACCTTTAAGTTCTGAGCTTTTATTCCAATCTTCTTCCCAAGAAGTTCTAAGTGAAAGTTTTGCTCGGGCTGTCAGATCGCAACAGTAATTTTTATAAGGGAATGGATCTCCACAGGTAGAAGCAAGGTTAGCTAATGTATCTGCTTTTTCATTACCGGCTATATTACGATGTCCAGGAATCCACGTAAACTCTACGTGGAAACCACGAGATAAGCATTGGTAAAGTAATTTACGGCAATCTATAATGATAGGGTGTATACAATTAGTTTTAAAAGGAAATTTACACAGAGCTTCCAGAGCACTTTTAGAATCCGAAAATATAATCGTCTTTTTTAATTTAGCTAATAGAATATACTCTAAGCATTTAAAAATACCAAAGCATTCTCCGGAAAACACTGAAGACTCAGGGGGAAGTTTAACTTGTTGTATGATATTGTATTGGGTGTGATAAGTACCTACACCCACGTTACTAGACGGAGAAGTCTTTGACGCATCACAATACATATGATGCCAATCTTTCCAAGTGTCATGTAGTAAGGCCAAAAAACTGAACTTCACATTTTTATCACATTTCCGAATATCAGAAACGAAGTGAATTACGGGGTTAAGGATAAGAGTTTCATAGCTGCAAGAAAAAAGAGGGAGAAAATTGGATCGGTGCATTGGGGCTTGAAGTGAAACAAATTTTCGAAAACTGATAATAATACATGGAAGGGATTTATGTGACCAGATGAATTTATTAGTTCAGATAGTAGGGAAAGCTTTGTGTAAAGAGGATGGTTTAAAGACTGAAAGGCACGGAAAATATATCTATCAGATAAGTATTGGCGGCGGAATTTTAACGGAGGTTCACCACATTCTACCTGAAGAGCGTTAATGGGACTGGATTTCATAGCGCCAGTAATTAATCGCAAGGACTTGGATTGGACTCCGTCTAATTTTTTTAAGCTTAGTAAGCTACACGGTTCCAAAAAATATGTACCATAGTCCAACACACTCCGTATTAATGCATTATAGATTAATTTCAATGAAGCAGGATGAGCTCCCCACCAAACTCCTGATAAACATCTTATTATGTTAAATATCCGTTCACATCTAGCTGCTACATAATAACAGTGAGATAGACCAGACATTTTACTGTCAAAAATAACTCCTAAAAATTTTACCTCACTATTAGTGGGTAAACGCATATTATCATACATAACATGAATAGCAGGAGGAAATCTTAATCTAGAAAATAAAACTAAAGAACTTTTTGAAACAGACAATGTGAGACCGTTATTATCTAACCAACTTTTAAGCATGTTTAAAGAAGCAGTTAATGAAAAACATAGTTGATTAATATCTTTACCACTTAAATACAAAAGCAAGTCATCTGCGTATTGTAATACATTAATATTCCCAAGGGAAGAATCTAAATCATGTGTATAAATATTATATAGTAAAGGGCTCAATACAGAACCCTGAGGTAAGCCCTTCCAAATTACTCTTGATTGAGTATTATTATTTTGAGTAATATTTACTGATCTCTCTGACAACAAATTCATAATGAAATTAATAAAAATTTTTGGTACTAATAGTTGGACAAGTTTACTCTTCAGAATACTCAAAACAACATTATCATAAGCAGCGGAAATATCAATAAAAGCAGCTAAAAGGGATTCGTTATGAGAAAAAGCTAGGCGAATGTCCGTTGTGAATATGGCTAGACTATCCATAGTGCTTTTACCTTTTCTAAACCCATATTGGGTCGAGCTTAATAATCCCTGAGTTTCAACATACCACTCTAATCGATTTTTGACAAGATGTTCTGCTATTTTTGTCAAAACAGATGAAAGAGCAATTGGTCTATAGGATGTTGATTCATTAGAGGGTTTGTTAGGTTTTAAAATAGGAATGATATCTTGCTTTTTCCATGAAATAGGAATATTACCATTTTCCATTATGGAGTTAATAAGGGAAAGAATATAATTTAGACTAGAATCACTCAAATTACTGATAAATGAGTAAGGTATTCCATCATGACCAGGAGATGAATCCTTAGTATAAGATAAAATACCTTTCAATTCGGAAATACTAAAAGGAGAACAGATACCGTTTTCTTCGGAAAATGAATTTTTTTCACAGTCGGGTCTGAGAGGGACAAAAGGGGGAGCAAGATTATCAAGAAACTCGCCAACAATTGGATCAGGAATGAAAGGCGATATTGATTCTTTGAATGCACAACGGAATCGACGAATATTATTCCAAACGAGAGAGACCGGTGTATCAGGTGAAATCGATGAACAAAATTTTCTTCAACTCTCCCATTTCTTTTGTTTGAACAGTTTTCTAGTACTTTTAATTAGTGTAGAAAGGATGTTATAGTTTTCATCAGTTGAATTATTCTTGTAAGCCTTTTCTGCTTCTTTCCTTTTTTTTATTTGTATCGAACACTCATGGTCCCACCAGGGAGGGGAGGGGATTCGACAGCTGTCAATAAGCGTGTTCGGGTAGCCTGTGGTGGCGTTTTTAGCATTATCAAAATTGGCGTTGATGTAAAGCGTTCGGTTAGAAGGTTATGAAATTTTTGCCATTTTTGCTCCACACCCTAACCGAACGCTACATTATCAATATGTCAAAGTCATAAGCTATTGTAACCTAAATTTATTTTCAGTTTCCAGATTCTGGATGTATTATGATGTAATAAGCTCGCTTCATGATTAACGATCATTAATTTCCATAAATAATGAAAATAAAATTTATTTCGTTAAAACTTATTCAATCGTGTCAAAAATTTTACGTATAGTAAACGTCAAAAATCTCAAATGTCAAAAACTGCCACTTTTGACCCTCTTCGATAGCTGGGGCGAAATTGGCAGTTCACAATGCCATTTTTGACATTTTTTCAGCTATCCGAACGGTTGACGTAAACAGATAAAAATGCAACTTTTGTTCACATTTCTTCTAACCGAACGCTCCATGTGTCAATTTTGTCATTTTTAACAGTTATTTTTGCCACCTTGATGCTATCCGAACGCGCCTAATGTCACCTGATTTTTTTGGGAATACTTCGTCAGCTGATTTGATCAACAAAGAAGCTAAAGCCGAAGATACTTCCTTATGATTGTTGTTCTGAATATTAGGAAGAGTAGTTATTAATTCATCAACTTTTTCTTTAAATAAACTCCATTGGTCTCTAAATAATTTATGCTTTAAGCGAGGTTGACGTTTATGTGGGCGAGTACTCGTTATAAGTGGAAAATTTATAATTACAGGGAAATGATCGCTACCAAAAGAAGATGATAATGTGGACCAATTTAAAGAAGAAGCAAAACTTGGAGAAGAAATTGTTAAGTCAGGGACACTATTACCTTCATGTGGTTGAGTTCTACGAGTAATGTTACCAGTGTTTAATAAACATAAATTATTGCTATCAAGAATGTCAAGGACTCTTTGACCATAGTAGTTAGATACAGAGCTTCCCCAAGACACATGTTGTGCGTTAAAATCGCCCATGATCAAAAGGGGGCGAGGGAGAGAAGAAAATATAGAATCTAGTTCGTCATATATATCAGAAGACGGATGAGGGACATAAACTGACACAAAACAAATATTTTGCACTGAGATTGCAATTATAGAATATTCATTATTGTGTTGGTTGATTGAAATGTGAGAAAATGTTACACAATGATTCACAAGGAGTGCAACACCCCCATATCCATCCGATCTGTCCTCTCGGATACATGAAAAACCTGGAATTCTAAAGTTTAAATTAGGCCGAAGCCATGTCTCTTGAAGAGCAATAATAATAGGATTGTAATTGTTAATTAAAAATATGAGGTCACTTTTTTTGTTACATATACTTCTACAATTCCACTGGAGAATTTGATCCATTATTTACAACTGTATTATTTTGAATAATCTTATTTAAATCGGCAGCGTTGGACGGTACAGAAAAAAAATTATTTTGCACCAAAGAAGAAATTAAAGCTATAATTAATTCTTTGGTTGAAAGTTCAGATAAATTCATATTTTGATTAATATTTAATGCACACCCATCTGCGGGTGTGGGTAACTTAAATTCACTCAATAGATCCCGATGATAAGTTTTATCATAACCTCTACTAGTTTTAGGAATATTATCTCTAGAGGTCGGTTTTAAGAAAACTGTTTTTCTGTAGGAAGTATTATTATTTGTTTGTCTGTTGATGGGTAGGTTAGGACTATGTTGTTGTTGGGAATGACTATAATTTAATGGAGATGGAGAGGTAAGAACATCAGAATACAACTTAGTAATTGGTGGATGTGATTTTATTGCCTCAGCATATGACATGCAGTTTTTCGCCATAGTTTCCTTGATGCCTTTTTGTCTAGAGAACTCTGGACATTTTTTACTGTTGGCCATATGAGAACCCGAACATAAACAACAATTGTAAAATTCTTCGTCTACAGAACAACTGTCTCCTGAATGATTGGCCGCGCACTTAAAACATCTGGGAGTAGACCTGCAATTACTTTTAATATGACCGTATCTGCAGCAATTGAAACATTGTATTGTAGGAAAAATGTAAAGATCGACTGAAAGAGCATTGTAGCATAGAAAAACACGTTTCGGAAGTACTTGACCATCAAAAGTAAGTACAACAGTCTCAATAGGAAGGAACTCAATTTTGCCATTAATAGGGACTCTTCTTTTTAATCGCCTTATTTTAATAATATTACCACATCCTATTGGAACTGTCATATTACTCATCACTTCCTCGTCTGTCCACTCCGAAGGCACACCCCTTACTATACCCATCCGAGTAACATTAAAAGATGGAATAAAAGCTTTGTAGTTTTTGCTCTTTAAAATATCATTAGACAGAAAATTGTTCGCATCTTCAAAATTTGAGAATGAGATAGCTATTCTGTTACGACCAATTTTCTTAAGGCTACCATTAATAATATTTTTAAATGAGTTCCGCTTCAAAAAATGACCAAATGTTACTGGATGTATGGTATTATGTTCATTTGCAACCTGCTCTTTTTGAACATGAATAACATAAGGTGCAGAGTCAGACATGTGATATAATACTCTTCCTATTGGTTGGAAAGGCTTAGGTAATTCTGATCTATCTGAGGCGGCTACTTGCTGTGATTGTGAAGATGGAATATCAAGTTTTTTTTGGGTATTGTGACTATGTAGCAATTCATTGTCAATTATTTGTGAGTTGCAACGACAATCTGTATCCGTAGAGTTGACTATGGACTGTTTGTTCTGATTACTTCGCTTCTTTTTGTTACAATTTTTACAGATTTTCCTTACATATGCCCTTTTGCGTTTAGCATTATAGGAAGTTGTATCAGAACAGTCAGTGAAAACAGATCCTTCAGTGTCCATTCCCTCGACATTTTCGGCATTATTAATTGTAACATAATGAGACACCTGAGGGCATGTGCCCCCAGGGTCGTCTGGTTCATTCATAAGCCTAGACTACTATTAAAATTGTGATCACTTACCAAATAACAGGAACTACACTACAATAACAATATATGTATACACTAATAATAAAAATAAACTATTTAAATACTTATCAAGATCCTATTTGTTAAATTACTTTATATTTTAATAAAATTGAAAAAAGACCACCCGCCAATTTCGACGTTTCCCGCGCTTTTTTTTCGATTGACACACTTGACGCTTGAGAGAGAGAGAAGTTAAATTAGTCCAAATTGGACAGGCAAAGGTTTAAAACCATACAGCCAGTTCTTATTCTAGTTGTCTGAGTACATAGTAAAAAGTCTTCATTATTAATTCTTAATATTTGTAGTTAATAAGGCAATTATTGCCAATTCTTGAATATTTTCAAATGTTTTAAATTTCTCCGACAGTGGAGACAATAAAATCATAAATGGAGGTAAAATTTTCTTTGCTTGTCAGTAATTCTTGAAGTGAAGGCGGGATATTTTCACGATTTTCCAGTAACTTGCTTATAAATAATAGTCGTTGTACATTGAAAGCCGGGCACTTGAAAAAAATATGTTCCAAAGTTTGATCTTCCTGTAAATTGCAATCTGTACAAATGGGAGATGAAATTATTTTTAGACGGTGAAGATGAGTTTTGAATTTACAATGTCCAAGTCGCAATCGTGTTATTATTGTATAAAATTTTCTATTTAAATAGTTTGTTCCTAATGTAAACCAAGGCTTTCTGCCTACATCTTTATTAATATTGGCATACCATGCTCCTTTAGACTGGATGATTTGGTTTCTTTGAACTGTCCATTCATTAATAAGTGTCGGTCGGTAATCAGGTAAAAGGTCTTGCCAGGGTCTTAAAATATATGTACAATTTTGTCTGCCAAACGTATTTGACATTTTCGCCAGTGTTGCCACCTTGGTGGTTTTGTCACCAGATCTGGTGGTTTTTCAAGACCTTTAGCGATGTTTTTTCATAATTTAGCGTATTTATTTTTTTTAGTGGTTTTTAGCGGTTTTCTGGAATGGAATCTGACAACTTCTTCGAGAAGAAAATTTCCTACTGTTCCGAACAGACACGAAAATCTATACCTAGTTATAAGCTTAAAGTCTATGAATGCTCCCACTTTACATTACAGAACAGCGGTTTCGTTTCCTGTAGGTATTGATGTTATTCTTCTGAGGTATTGATCATTTTCTCCATAGACTTAAAATATACTGTCGTATAGATATAGACCAACTGACAGTGCGAGCGAGAATGTATAATAGTCTTATGAAGTTCTCTAGTTCTAGAGTTTAAAAGAGACAGTGCATTTAGCTACTTTTTAACCGATTTTGAAGGACAGATCAGCCACATTGGATATTGGAATTCAGCCACATAGTATTGGAATTGACAATTCAAATATTTTGGTATAGTATATTAGTATATACGCCAGTATATTCTAAGTCTATGGCTTTCTCCGGTTCCAAGGCAAGGGATGATTTAAAAATGCATCGGACTAAATGTACTGAAGTTATTAAAATGTCTTGGCACCCCATTTCGTTGATGAACTAATAAAAGATAGAGGACAGTTTTGCTTAGCTACATTACAACTTTACTTGTTTAACTACATTACATACTTTATTAGTATTTTATTTAAATTAAAAAAAAGTTAGCGGAATTTGGTGGTTTTTTTCTTGCGCATATTTTAAGAAACTGGCGACATTTTAATGTGGATCTGGCGCCCTAACATATTTCAAGGTGGCAACACTGATTTTCGCAAGATAATCTGCGTTTTCATTGCCTGTCACTCCCACGTGTGCAGGTGTCCAAATCAATTTAATGTTTTTTCCAGCCAAAGTCATCCTTTTTATCATTTCCTTTATTTCTAGAAGGAGGTAATTTGTTTCACGAAAGCCAGTGTGTGATAAAGCTTTGAGCACTGACATGCTATCAGATACTAAAATAAAATCATTTTTATTAGAACACAATATGTCAGATTGTATATAATGTAATGCCAATAAAAGGGCTGCACACTCTGCTGAGAAAATTGTCATATTTTCAGGTAATCTAAATCCTTTACCATACTTGATGTTTTTGTGGTAATATGCAGCAGCTACTCCGGCATCTGATTTAGATCCGTCAGTGTAAATGAATTGATGATTTGGCCATTTAGCTAGCTCCTCATAAACATCTTCCTTTGTTTTAAAACTGTGATTTATTATTATGTCAATCAAAAGGAAATTTGCTTCGAAAGAAGTACAATAACATGCCCAATTATCCTTTTTGTAAATATCATTTCTATTTACATATGCTGATAGGTCATTATAATCAAGAAGGATGAAAGGTAATTTTATGGAAGTATTAAAGTTTGAAAGCAGGTGGTCATTTATCTTGACCAAAAGAGGGTGGTTGGTAATAGAATGTAGTTTTAGAATAAATTTGAATTTTAAATATTTAAATCTTAATAATAGGGGTGGAATATTACATTCTATTTGTAAAGAAACAATAGGAGTGCTACACATAGCACCTGTAATTAATCTAAGATTTTTGTTTTGTACTTTTTCCAATTTATCAACTAAAGAAACGTCTGAGGCATAACAATGAAAACTATATTCGAAATGGGATCTGACTATGGATTTGTATAACATAAGTAATATTTTTGGATCAGCTCCCCAATATGTTTTGACAAGTACTTTTAAAATATTGTGAGCTCGTAGAGCCTTATCTGCTAAGCTACAAACATGTGCTTTCCAAGATAAATTTTTTGTAAAGATGACGCCAAGGAATTTCACATCATCGCTAACTGGCAATAAATTTCCATCATAATGGATATTAATAGGCAAATATCGGGATTTAGTAAAAACTATAACTTTAGTTTTATTTTGATTTACAAGTAATTTTAAATAATCAAAATAACTTTTTAACTTTTCTAAAGCATTATTTAGTGTTCTTTCAACTAATTGTATGTTGGTTCCTGAGCAGTACACTACAAGGTCATCAGCATACTGAAGACAAGAAACATCATTTCCTAAAATACTACTTAACTTATTTATATACAAAATGAACAACAACGGACTTAAAATTCCACCTTGACATACGCCCTTATGTGATGGTTGAGGTCCATACAACTTATTTCTATATTTTACATACACATTTCTATGGCTAAGGAAATTAAAAATCCATTTTAATAATTTTACAGGTAAACCAAGTGAAGATAACTCATCTACAAGCACATTGTGATCTACGTTATTAAAAGCACCTGTGATGTCAAAGAATATACCAGCAAGAAACTTCTTATTAATCAGAGCTCTATGTACATCAAGATTTAAATGATTCAAACTTTCAACAGCAGAACGATTACGCCTAAAGCCAAATTGACTATAGGGTAAAAGTTTATTAGACTCTATAAAGTATTCAAGTCTTTGTTTTATTAATTGTTCAAACAATTTTGCTACACAAGAGGTCAGTGCAATGGGTCTGTAAGAATTATGATTATTGCTAGCTTTACCAGGCTTAAGTATAGGTACAAGGCAGTCTGTTTTCCAAGTTTTAGGGATACACATAAAGCTCCATAAGAGGTTAAATACTTTCAAAGCTATGTCAAGACTAAATGTGTTCATGTTCTTGAACATTTTATATGAAATATTATCCAAGCCAAATGTAGTGTCCTTCCGTGAATAAATAGCACCCAAAAACTCTGACATGGCGAAGGGCTTCATGAAAAAATTTTCTTCGTTAGAAATGTTGCTATTGTTTGTTAAATCTAATATAGGTTGTTGATTGTATGAGGTGGAAGAGTATTGGTCTAAAAAACTTTGTATCCAAGTATCATCTGTAGTATTACCTGGATTACTATAGGTTTTATTAAACTTTCTTATGTTGTTCCAAATAATTGAAAGAGGAGTTTGTCGGTTAAATGAATTACATAATTCTGTCCATGATTCATATCTTACTTTATTTATAATAAGTTTTTTAGAAGCTTGTGTTTTCTTGAATTCTAAATAATTTTGTAATGATGGATTATTTTTAAATTTTATATAGGATAACTTACATTTGGCAACGGCCTGTGCACAAATGTCATTCCACCAGGGCAAACTTAATTTTTTTTTATATTGAATGTTATTGGAAGACTGTGACCTATTTGTAATATTTACTCTAATACTATTTGCTTCTGAGACTCCTTCAAGAATGATATTGCAAAATTGTTCATAACAAGCTTCTGCATTACATGTATTCAAATTAAAATTCTGTAGTTTTTCAGAGACTATTTTTTGATATTTTTTCCAATCAACATATTTATAATTGGGATGTGAAAAGTTATTACTAACATTACTGTTTGTATTTGCAGGACTACATAAGAGAGTTGTAACAACAGGAAAATGATAACTACACAAAGAGTCATCGTGTACATACCAATTGCATCTTAGTGCCAGTGAAGGCGAAATTATTGTAAGATCTAATGCATTTGGTTGCCATATATGAGAACCAACAGTGGTAGTTGTACCATCATTCAATAAACACAAATTATTGTCATTTATAACATCTAGCATTACTTTACCACGTGTGTTTGTAGATGTGCATCCCCACATGGTGTGGTGAGCATTAAAGTCTCCAGCTAAAAATAAAGGCCCAGGAATGGATTTAATTAGACGATCAAGATGGGTATAGTTGAAGTTGCAAGGAGAAGCAGACGTGGGACTGTAGAAGCTAACTATAGACAAGAACTGATTATTAAATTTTATTCTTATTGCAATATTTTGTAAACAATTGTCAAAATTAGTATGTAATTTATTGTAAATTATGTTGTTTCTAATTAAAATAGCTACACCATTGTGTTTAGAACCTATATCTAATCTTTCTATTTTGTAACCTTTTATATGAAATGTATTAGTATTTTGTAACCATGTCTCAGAAATAATGGCAATATGTATATCATTTTCATATAAAAAATGTGAAAACAGATGTTTGTGACTTAGCAAACTCTGAGCATTCCATTGTACAATATTGAGCTTATCCATTTTTATCCATAGGGATTGACTTTTTAGTATTTAAGGTGTCGAGTATTAATGTTTTAATGGACTCTGTTGTAATTGGAGCATCTGCATTCATTTTTTGCGAATTTATTTTCACGATTGTGGATATAATAAGATTTAAAATCTGATCTGATAGTAAAATCTGTTGAATATTAGTGTCTGATTTGTTTTTTGTTAAAGAGGGGAAATTTTTATTGTTAACCATATCAGCATATGAAGTTTTGTTTTTATATTTTAAATTATTTTTTTCTATTTCTTGTTTTCGTTTAGGGCACTCGGAAGAAATGGATATGTGATTTCCACCACAGTGTAAACAAATTGCTTCTTTTGCTGTTTTACTACATTGCTTGTAATTATGATTTTCACAGCATATGGAGCATTTTTGTGCGTTCTTGCAATATTTTCCTATGTGCCCATATCGTAGGCAACGTAGGCACTGGCTGACAGGTGGTATGTACGGGCTTACCTCAAAGAACCAGCTGTTTATATCGACGCTATCGGGAAGTGTAGGACAGGAAAATGTTATCGCTACCGTCAGGGTTGGCAGGAGGACAGGTGTATCATCGTCGTCACGAGCGCGGCGCATCAGTCGACGCACCGACACAACATCTTTGGAGCTGGAAATGCCAGAATATATTTTATAATTAGACATGTATGTGGGCACACCACGAATGACTCCCGTTACTTCAGTCAATGAAGCTGGGATAGTGGCTCTTAGTTCCAATTCTTTTATTGTTTTGGTATTGTTTAATGCCATATTAGCCAATCCAGGACGTTCAAAGATTGCCGCTATTTTATATCTATTTATTCTCTTGAAACGCTTAATGCCTTTGTTGTAACGTTTCAACACTGAGCCTAAAGACATAAGATCACGATCACCAATAGGCGTCGCTTCTTTTGTACTTTCATAAATTACTAAATACTCGAAATTTCCACCATCTTCAGGATACTGTCGAACATAGTTCTCGGTTTTGTAAGGCTTATACTTATCCGTGTCCAAGTTAGAATCTTCAGAGTCGGATTCAGTGGGAACAGGGTCGCCATCTAATTTCGGTTTTTTCCTCTTCCCCATTTCTTATTTACATATATAACTTGTTTTTAATCTATTATATTTATACTTAAATACACTTTTATACAAAATATATACAATTAAATCGCAAAGCAAAACAATTTTTAAAAAAGTGCGCCTTTTCTTTACGAAGGTTCCCGCCTTTTTCCCTTGACGCTTGACTTGACTGACATTTTTTTTGTTTAGTTCTTCCTTTTAGGAAAGGCAAAGGAAACTAAGTCCATACAGCCTAGTCTTCAGTAAGATTCAAATTAACGCGAAACAAAATAGAACAAAAACAAACTGAAAGACACGAAACTTTGTGAAACAAAAAGAACAGACATAAGAAGACAACAAAATATTTATAACAACCAATAAATATACAAACATACTTGACTGACAGAAATGACATTTTTTGGTTTACTTTTCCCTTTTAGGGAAGGCAAAGGAAGCTAAGTCCATACAGCCTTGTCCTTAATATAGTAATTGCAAATAAACAATACGAGCAAATAAAATATCGACACGATACAACAAGGTTAAGACTACCGACCCAATGTTTACATAGAACGAAACAGCTAGTGTTTAAATATCACCAATGGAAGAAACAATAAAATTATAAATTAAAACAATCTGGATTACTAAGTATAATATTTTCAACGGAGCGCGGGATTGCAGCGAAGTTTTTATAGATTAGCAGAATAGAGATGATAAATGTCAGTCTTTGAATGTTAAACTTGGAGCAAGCAATTGAATAATAAGTGGTTTAATGTTTGATTTTCATTTGAGTTACATAGATCACAAAGTGGTGAAGATAGTATATATAATTATTTTATTTAAATGAGCGTTATAGCGACAATGACCAAACCTGAGACGGCAGATAATAGTATAGAAATTTCTTCCAGAATACAATGAGCCTTTAGTAAACCATGGTTTAGAATTTTTTTATTTAGGTACCTATATTGAAGTACCATTTTCCTTTGTTTTGAGTTATTTCTTGCCATAATTGTTCAAGTTCCCTAGTCCGTTGATTTTGATTGGTATTAGAATGTCTGAATCAGGAAGAGATATATTCTTAATTGGAATTTGAATGGGACTGTTAACAATGGTTCTGGCTAAGTAGTCTGCCTCTTCATTGCCCTGTCCTCAGAACAATGACTACAGCCCTGTCAGTAGTAGTAGTAGTGTTCGACTGTTCGTCCCTTTTTGAGACAGGCGAAGACAGGAGCCATACAGCCAATTCTTAAGTTAAGTTTTCTTGATTATATTTTTAAAGGCAAAGCCAAATCTTGTATAGGTTTTTATGTATTTTTGAGGCACGAAGCCAAGTCTTGAGTAATCTTTGTCAGTATCAATCTTGTGAAAGTTTAAATTCAGGAAGAGGTATATTCTTAGTTGGAATTTGGATGGGACTGTTAACAATGGTTCTGGCTAAGTAGTCTGCCTCTTCATTGCCCTGTCCTCAGAACAATCACTACAGCAGCCCTGTCAGTAGTAGTAGTAGTGTTCGACTGTTCGTCCCTTTTTGAGACAGGCGAAGACAGGAGCCATACAACCAATTCTTAAGTTAAGTTTTCTTGATTATTGTTACTTAAAAAGGATCCATTTTTTCTTCCATACAACTATGCCCAAAACACGTACCTCGGGTTTTATTACATTTTTCTATGTAAAAAAATCTGAAAATTCATAAAATAACATTTTTTTAAAATTAAAACATTTGTACCACCTGAAATTATGACTTAAACATTTTGATCACTGGCAACATAGCATGAATATTAAATAAAACGTATTAGCGTAGTGTATTCTCCAAACTTGTTTATTAAAGGTTTTCCAACTATTAAAATAATAAAAATAGGGTTTTTACTTAATTATAATAAAAATATTATAATAAAACTCCTAACAAGTCCATATTCCAAAGCGTTATAAATCTTGTTAATAAGTGTCACATACTCTGTGGTATGGTGTTTATTTTGGCAAACAATACCCAATAAAAAAAGAAAAGAAGTGAAAAGTCATTAGGATGTGTATTGTGACGTATCAAATTCACAATTTATTGAAGGTGATTTGTAAGCTATCGCAATATACCTACATATAAATAAGCTGCAACCTCTGTTTAAGCACTAAGATCTATTTACATAAACTAACATTCAAGCCAGAAGTGGCATAGGTATTATATTTTTTATGTTGTATTCAATGTACCTACACACTCAAATCTTGAGGAAAAAAATAGATAGAATAAATGTTATACTTAAATAATAAATGTAGGAGTTGTCTAATAAATAATATTGGTTTGGAGTGCATTGACTCCCTAGATCTAAATGACAATCCAAAATATGACCATTGACTTTAATTTGCAACATATATTTAGCGTTCAAGTCTTCAGCTACGCATAATTGAGCAACATATTGAACGGTCTTATTACTATTTTGAATTGGATCTTTCTCCCGGTCCTTAGTTGAACGTTTATTTCTATAACAGTGGGCGGATAAGTGACCCAATTTATCGCAAGTAGTACATTTAGCTGAAGGCTTGTCACACTTAAAACTGGGATGTCCAATCTGATCACAATTGTAGCATGTTATTTTTGAATTACCCGGCTTACTGGGGGACATCGCACCCTTGCGTTCATTTCGTGACTTAGAACCTAAATCCTGATTTTCGCGACTGTGTCCTACTTTTACGGTTCTAAAATATTTAAGCACTTGCTCAGGCTCTGAGAACTGTGCAGCCTGAGCACCTACTTTGATCGCCCTATCTTCGACGCCATACAGTATACAATCGACAACCTGGCGACCATAAATTCTACACCTATTCAGTAAGTTTATTTTGGAATAATAATAATGTTCGAGTGATTCTCCATACTTAACTCTTTTACTTAGCATTTCAGTCAAGAGTTCAGCATAGTCTTCGCGCACAGGGAAGGATTCTATTAACTTTTTTTTCCATTCCACCCACGTAAACATCATCGTTAGCAAACTCTGATAAGTCTTGGCTACCCCGGTTAATTTCGGAAGAGCATAGTGGATTGTTTCCCTATCTTCCCACCCATAAATTTCGGCACATTCTTCAACTTTAGTAAGCCAAGTCAAAACGGTTTGCTCCTTTGACATAAGGTGAAACTCGGGAACAATGTTGGTATTAAAAGGTAGTAACTCTTAACTGACTGCAAAATTGACATAACTTTATTTAATATACTATTAGTAGAATCTGTACTTTTGAATTTCTTAGCACTACCTGGTTGCATCTCATCCTCGTGTCTTATTGGGCTGCGGCTTCTCTTTCGCTCGCGTCTGGAAGCAGATTGTAGCTCCCACTCGTTCTCTTCAGCTTGCCTGTACCTGCCCAAGCTCCTCTCTCGAACAGTTGCACCACCACTAGATCCAGTACTCAGCGAACGGCGATGCACCGATTTTGCGGGTGTTCGAAGAGATCTCCCCTTAATTCCATGTGGGTGAAACATAATTCGTCCTTGACGCTCTCCGTCAAAACTCTCATAATAATCAACCTCACTATCGCGCACCCGCGATACTCCTGGCTGCTCTGAATATTGTCTCCTACCCCCTAACCATGATCGCCCAAAACAATATTAAAACCGCGCTGAGAGTGGGATGGCGCTATACGCAGCAAGAGCGGTGTCTCTGTATCAATATTGTTTTAACCTTGCTATAAGCGATCATGGTAAGGCCCCTGGTCAGACTTTCACGCGCTTGGCTTAACTCATTATTGCTTAAAGTGGCCACTTTTAGCAATAATTATGATTTTGACTATTCTTTACGATTAATGTGTACAAAATACGTAAATAAATATAAATCTGAAATATTGAGTTCGTGACTGTGCTATTTTTTGTAGAAACGTCTTTAATTCATCATAATTAATAAAAAAACGAATGGCGGCGCTAGTGAACTGACTGTGCCCTCTCATATTTTTCAAAGTCAACATCCTCGCTTGTTTTTTGGCATTGGAGAAGGCAATTTTATGACGATTTCGTCGATATGAACAGAGTAAATGATATTATGAGTATCAGGATAAACAAAGATTTTTTTTTACTCGCTTCAAGTAAGACCTATATCACTGACAAAAAATCACTGTAAGTCTTTTGTTTTGGAACGTAATTTCTTGGCATTTTTGTTATGCTTGTATAAGACGATTGTCTTATTATTACCCTACACCGTGTCTTATATATTCCCGAAGGCTTGTCTCATATTTTCCCGCAAAATCAATGCATCCGATCGGTGCGCTAGCGAAACGTAGACTTATATTTCTGACTTATATGTCTTATACTTATACTTAACGTAGACTTATATGTCTTATATTTTCCCGAAGGCTTGTCTCATATTTTCCCGCAAAATCAATGCATCCGATCGGTGCGCTAGCGAAACGTAAACGGCAGGGCGATCGCGAAAGTATCGCTCAAGGCGCCGGCGGGCGTGCTGCAAGATGGCGCGCGCCACAGAACACAGAAAGAGGTTAGAAAGGCAATCATGCACCGTTTGTACGGGAACCACTGTCGCCAGTTTTGCTCCCACTTCTTTTCCTTGCACCGCCCATGCAAAGTCGCGCGAAATCGGGCTGAACCAATCACAAGGCTCACTGGGCTCCTCATTCACAGAAATTCACTGACGTCCAGAGCCGCGTGTACAAATAACATTATTTTAGTGATTGACATCGATTAATAGCTATCGATATTAAATATTGCCAGCAATTTAACCATTTGAAATATTTAGAAAACCAAAAAATAATTATTACTTTCATTATACGTTTATAATTAATAATATTCAAGTAATATTTTGTTTCTATGTAACAAAATTAAAGCTTTTTAGCTCAAAAATGTTGTAGGTTAGACGTAAAATAAAAGAAAAACTATAATACTATAATGCACCGGTCTGAAAGCATAAACTAGAATGGATAATCTGACAAACGAACGTGCGGTAGTTTAGTTGTTAGGATAATTTTAGTTGGATGGAGAAGTAAATATTTGTAAAGTAAATATTTACCTGTAAATTTGTGTTTTTTAAAGTACTCAAATCTTCATGTCTTGCATGGCCACCTACTTAAGCTAAAATAGTCATATAAATATTATGGTGATATTAAAAATTCTAAGTTGTAAAATTAGTTTAGAATTTGCCCATAATTTTTTTACTAATCGAACTAATTGTATCGTGAAAATTTAAATTAATTTTACAATTTTAATCTTTGATTACATCGCCGTACTTATATGAATAGGATGTTAGAAAGGGTAGGTGTTAGTTTCGCCAAACATTCTGTATTATCGATAAGTAATAATAATTATTATGGCATTTTAAGTGACAAATAATATGTTATTTTTACTTTATACAAATATTTTAAAATATACATTTATCAATAAAATGTAATGCGTGCGTTTTTTGATTAGCACGGCACTATCCCTTGTACTGCGACTACTGCGTTAATGCTCATTAAGCCAAATGCGTCACTACCGAAAGCAGTGTACTACATTACGCGCTCTAAGTAATATGGCAAAAATCGCGGGCGTACATTGCCGGTAATGTATATTTTTTAGAAAAATATTATGTAACTTATCGTTATGATCAGTTTTGGTGGATTTTGACATTATGATCTATGGAATATGATCATTATGATTAATTTACTACTTACCGATGAAAAGAAATTCCTTCTTTAGCTACACTTGACACCTGACTTCTTGTTTTACAAGTAATTATAGCACAAGAAGGCATTTTTTTATATTTATAGCGCCGCGCTTCACGATACACTCACTGTAGTTGTCCGTCAGTGATTAAACAACGCGTTCGCGTTGCGGGGCCACAAGTATGAGCATTTAGTCATAGTTGTGGCTACGCGTGCCCCGCCCACATAGCCCTTCTAACCTTGAAACTGACAAAGATTACTCAAGACTTGGCTTCGTGCCTTAAAAATCTATGAGTATTTCTCAAAATAAACGTACATCTTCGAAAGAAAAAGTGTGCCCCAAAATAGAGAAAAGGCTATACGTATACGGTTTTGTTTATTTATGCAAAAAAGAAACAAACATTGAGCAGAAACAAAATTAGCCCTTAAAGTATCAAAGTTTTATTGCAATAAATAAAAAAAAAAATCTTTAAACAATATTTTTAAGTAACAAAGGAGGTCTTCAGTTTTCGCCCAAATCATGTACCGAGGTACAAATTATATGAAATGAAAGATCAATTAAAGGTCATTTTCAACACGTTATTAACGTGTTGAAAATGACCCAATGGCTAAAATCTTTTCAAACTCAATAGATTTTGCAAAAAAATAAGATAAAAAATGATAAGTGAATGCAAAACTTCGTGAAACGAAACGTAATTAGTTATGGACGTCAAGGTTTGACATTGACAATCAGTCATTGTTATGGTCGCTTGATAATATTTTCACTTAAAATCTTCTTCTTATTATAGGTATTTAAAGAAGTTGAAGTTCTTCTAATTAAAAATCCGGATTTGTTATATGTTTGTGCCAACATAGGGTAACGGCGTCAGAAGTCAGCCAGGACCCTATGGTCGGCCTTTTCGTTCTTTTATCCACTATAAATAGCGCCAATTTTTAAATTGTCCAATCACATGGACGTATAATCCTTCCCTGTGTTCTAATTGGTCTAAATATCGCGTAATTAGTGAGGAGACTAGTCGGTGGGGAATAAGCAACAGGTTCATTCATACCAGTGCCGGCCACCGACATAACCAGTTGTGCGATGTCCGCCATTTTTTTGTTTACGTTTCGCGGTGTCTTAATTAGTGGCAAGCAGCCTCATTTTATACTTTTTTGAATGACTTTTCTTTTATGTAACTTAGTGAAGAGTTTATGTATCAAGTTAAGTGTAATAATTTAACCATTTTGCTTAAGAAAGTTATTTTTTGGGGCGGCTGACTACTGGGTACTACATTTTTAATGACAAATCCAGTGGTCAGCCGCCCCCGGCTGACTTCTGGGTTTTAATGGTATTTTCTATTTCTAAATGAAATTTACACCGTTGGATGAGTTATTTTTAATTATTTTATATGAACAACACTTGTTGAAGTCAATTTCAAAGAAAACCCAGTAGTCAGCCACATCGACAATAATTTTTCGATGAGGCCGACTATTGGATGTTGAGGTACTAGAGCTCAGCCACTCGTCACAGCAGTAATAGTTACAGGTGAATTATACGTAGGTAGTAGTTTAGACCTGCATTTTTTTCAACTTACCATGTCTCAAAGGCCGATACTAAAGTACCCACCAGAAAAATTATCACTTGCTATGTAAGCCATCAGGAACGGCGTGAAAATAAGAGAAGCCAGTCGGGTTTTTGGAGTCCCTCGTAGTACCAAAACCAAAGCAAAACGAAGAAAATAAACAGTAAATAGTTAAGTATTATACTGAGTGAGCATAATTGGTATACCTAAATGTTAATTCAATTTAATAACTAGATCATGTTAAGTCAGACTTCCTTTTTCGCTGTGATTTAAAGTAGCTAGGTATGTACATTGTAAGTCAATGCGTATTATTTACAACAGTTATGTAGTACGTAGTAACTGATATTCTATTTATAAGTATAGATGTAATCTCATAATCAGTTACTTATTTATTTATTTATTTATTATTGCACACACATACAATATAGGAAAACACATTTAAATCAATGAGCAAAAGGTACTGCATATTTCTGTTAGAAATTTCTTCCTGCAGACCCGAGTCAGTGACAGGTGATTTTAATGGGTAAGACTTTGTGTGTATATACTTAAATATACATACCAAAAATTTTTACATAGATATTATATAAATAAATATAACTGAATAAAATACATAGCATATAAATAAGACTGTATTAAAATATAATTATATATATAAATATATACTTGTAATTGTTATACAATAATACATAATATACCTACAGGTACATACACATATACACAAAATACATATGTCTAATATGATGGCTATTATGGTACGTTAGATACATTGTTTCAGATAATGATCCTTAAGAGATGTCTTGAAAACAGATATTTTAGTACAATCTCTAATGTTGGCAAGTAACTGATTCCATAGGCGTGCAGCAGAAACAGTAAATGACTCAGAGTAGGTGTTTGTACTTCGGTTCGGAATAAGGAGAAGCGTGCGTAATCGAGTTCTACTAAGCCTGTCAGCAGAACGTAAAAAACTAAAACGTTCTCTAAGGTATTGCGGGGCCAAAGGATTATGCAGAACATTGAAAAGTAGACAGAGAACGTGGTAGTTTCTGCGCTGTCTTATCGGGAGCCACTTCAATAGGGATCGAAATTTGGAGACATGGTCGAATTTACGGAGGCCGAAAATGAATCTTATGCACAAATTTTGCAATCGTTCCAATTTATTTAGGAGATCCTCAATTGTATCCAAAAAACATGCGTCGGCGTAATCAATAATAGGTAAAATTAAAGTTTGAGTAAGAGAGATTTTAGTTTTCAAAGGCAAAAAATATTGGAGTCGCTTAAGGGTATGAAAAGAAAAATGAACTTTCTTAGAAATGAGATCCACGTGTTTACTCCAGGAAAGATGTTTATCAAAAATTACACCGAGGTTTTTAGCGCTATCAACATAAGGAATAATTGACGAGTTGAGACATACATGCGAAACACTGGAAAAATCAATTTGATCCCTTGTAAACCTACTCCCAATAATAATTGCCTGTGACTTAGAAGGGTTGATCAGCAGCCCATGGCTGCTGGCCCATTCGTATATAATGTTAAGGTCACGATTAATACTATCGATTGCACTTACTGTATCAGATACAGAGAAGTGTTTATATAATTGCAAGTCGTCCGCGTATAGGTGAAATTTGGAGGATAAAGAATTTGTGATAGTATTAATAAACACTGAAAACAGAAGAGGAGAAAGAACAGCTCCCTGGGGTACTCCAGCAGAAAGTGGACACCAATCGGAAAAAGAATTATCGAGAGTAATACATTGACTTCTGTCGCGCAAATAAGAGTCGAACCAAGCAATCACTGAGGAGGAAACATTAAGGGAGTGGAGGGTGCTGAGAAGAATATCGAAATCAACACAATTAAAAGCACTGCTGAAATCGAGAAGAATGAGGATTGTAAGTAGCTTGTCGTCCATAGCCTGACGAATATCATCAGAGACTTTTACAAGTGCAGACACCGTACTGTGGCCAGGACGGAAACCGGACTGGAACATATTAAGCATAGCATTCTTAGAAAGGTATGAGGAAAGTTGTTTGTGAACGATATGCTCAATGACCTTGGACAAGAACGGGAGTATAGATATAGGACGGTATTCAGATAAGGAACTAGGATTCGGAGTTTTAGGAAGCGGGATAACGTGTGCTCTCTTCCATATAGCGGGGTAAGAACATGTTTGCAGAGAGAAATTAAAAATAAAAGTTATAATTGGCAGGAGTTCATCCAATAATCCTATAATCATGCGAGAACACACGTTATCCTCTCCCTTAGCTGGGGATGAGATAGATAAAATATGTTTTTTAACTTCCTCCTCAGTGACCGCTGTGAAAGAGAAAGAAGAACAAGATGGTAAAGACTGGGAAGAAAGAGCAGAAAGAGTGTTAGATTTTGTGATAAGATCAAGAGAGAAAGGTAACTTTATAAAGTGACTATTGAGACTGTTCACATCTACAGCAACTTCAGAATGTGCACAAGACTTACCAATACCTTGAGACTTAAGGAATCTCCAGACTTGACCAGGATTACGGTTTTGGATGCCATCACTAAAGTACCGTTTCTTTGCATCTCTGCATAGCCGATTGCAGCGGTTGCGGAGCATTTTATAACGCGCAAGGCTACGGTCAGATGGTTGCTTTTTAAGCCTTCTCTTGGCTCTGTCCCTCATTCCCATGGTCTTTTTAATATTATCATCCATCCAAGGATTAGGAGCATGCTTAATTTTTACCCTTTTAATAGGTGCATGACGATCTTAAGATCTTAGAGTTGAAATTACAGACCATGTCATCAATGTCGCCACTATTGTAAACAGAGGACCAATCCATACAACGAGCCTCATCCTTAAGCAACTCCACATTCATGCTTTTAAAACTGCGAAGAAGAAGAAACTTAGGAGACAGTTTAGGTGGTTTTACTTTATATGATTTTACTTAATTATTATTGTTATTGTATTTAAGGTTAGAAATGCTTATTTTTTAAATACTAAAGTCCCTATTTAAAAAACGGGTTTAATATCGTTGATTAATAGACATGCACATATAATTATAAGACTATTATCTGACCAAAGTATAGGTATATGTACACAAATCTCATTGAAGACTTCATTGTTGTGATTGATTATTTGCAGCCAATGTAATGGCTGACAACTGGGACCTTAAAGGCTGAGATTAGGCTGTAAAAGGCTGACTATTGGTGAAATGTGCCATTTATTATATTTTCTTTAATAATTCAGAATTTAAAAGATTATTTTGTTTCTATCTCAAAGATAATTAAAGTTTGATAAATGGTTCATTGTTTGCAATGGTGTTTTAGTAAATTGGTTCCCGTTTGAGAAAATAAGAGCAGTTCAAACTTAAAACTTCCGTTAAAAGGCTGACTACTGGTGCCGTTACCCTATATTAATATCAATTTTTTCATTTAAATAACTATTTTTTTATGAAATTGACTGATTTTCTATTAAAATTAATTACTGTTTCTTGATATTTCACTGTAGCCGTGTCCTGCAGTTAATTTTAGATATTTCATATATAGTTTTATGCTGTGGAACACTAGGATGTAACGCTCACTGGAAGGTCGGCGTGGTGGTGGCGTTGTGTTTCGGGTCGTTATGTTCCCTAAAATATGGTTGAGCGAAGCGATGGCTGATTCATGCGTCAACCTGTGAACAGGTGCTGCCAACGGGGACTGGTCGTTCATCTATGTGTTTCTTTAAAGTTATTTTAAACAGATATTTTGTTTTTGTTTACTGTAATGATTGTATGGTGTTTGCAGAGCACACCGCACCCGGCCACTTGATATCGGAATGAAGGATGCGAAATAAACATCAAAATGTCTTGTTATGTTTTTGTATTTAACCATTAAATACAATTGAACATAATGGCGTCAAAGATTGCTTAAATATAATACGATTAATAAGTATTTCACAATTATTTAAATGGATGACAATCACAAAGGACAAGGGACGAGCTTAGAAGCGATAAAAAGTCAAGTGTCAAAATCACAATGACAGGTCCATAGATAACGTTAATATTACATATCCGTGAAGAGCATAGATAAACAATTTCTACATTCTAACACTCCTCCTTATGCTCTACATCGGAGTGAGGCAAAAAGAAAGCAAAAGAAACACTCATTTACAAATGTTTACAAAAATACAAGTTAACTTTTGTGACTGATACAATTAACTTAAGTAAACATTGTACATAACAACTGTCTTAACACTATATAATAATAACATACCGTGAATAACATTTACTATTATTTAATTACAATTAGATTTATATTATTACATATCATAGCAAAACCCTGACATTTAACTTTTAAGATTTAATTCAGATATACAACTATAATGTTTAGCTTTACATAGTGGCTTTGTTAACACATCTGCTATCATTTTCTCAGTTGGTAAATATTTAACATTAATTAAATTTTTCTGTATTAAATCTTTAACAAAATGATATCGTAAATCTATGTGTTTTGTTCGTTTATGTGAGTATTCTTTAACTAGTAACAATTTTTGAGCACTTTGGTTATCATTGTATACTACTACATCTATAGTTTTATCAGATATTTCAGACAAGAAATTCTTAATAAAACAGATATCTTTGCACACATCACTTATTGCCAAGTACTCTGCTTCCGTACTAGATAATGCTATGCAACGCTGTTTTCTAGCTTCCCAATTAACAACGTTGCTACCCATCTTAATAACAAAGCCAGTGTAAGATTTGCGATCACACAGATCATTTGCCCAGTCTGCATCCGCAAAAGCAGTAATATTTAAACTATTTCCTTTACTAAAACAAAGTCCATAATTCAAAGTTCCTGCTAAATATCTTAAAATCCTTTTGGCAGCATGCCAATGATCTAGGCCAAAGCATGTGCTATATTGACTAAGTTGGCTACACGCATAAGCTATGTCGGGACGTGTACAAACTGATAGATACATTAATGAACCTAAAAGTTGTCTATATTTATATACATCATCTTCAAGACAATTTTTATCAGATTTTGTAAGTTTACAATTTACAGGTAGTGGTGTAGCTACAGGCTTACATTCAGTCATACCAAACTTAGCCAATAAACGTTTTACATAGTCAGATTGATTTAAGATTAATGAATCACTCTGTCTAGTTATATTCATTCCTAAACAATTTTTAAGCTGTCCTAAGTGTCGAATTTCAAAATGTTTCTGCAATAATGTCACAATTCTATCTATATTATTATTGTGAAAGACATAGAAGTCATCGACATACAGAGCTATTATAATATATTCATTTTTAGATCTTTTTACATAAATACAGGGCTCGCATTTGCTTTGCTCATACCCATTTGAACATAAAACATTATGAACTTTAATATTCCACATACGGCTCGATTGTTTCAGGCCATATATGCTCTTTTTGAGCAAACAAACTTTATTAGTGTTAATAAAATTAAAACCTTTTGGCTGTTCCATATAAATGGTTTCGTCTAATTCACCATTTAAAAATGCAGTGGTAACATCAATATGATTACATTGCAAATCGAGTTCTGTAGCAACAGAAAATAAAATTCTTAATGTGGATTGTCTCACTACAGGGGAGAAAGTATCTGAATAATCTATTCCCTCTTTCTGGCTAAAACCACGAGCAACCAATCTTGCTTTAAATTTATTAAATTCACCAGCAAAACCATATTTTCGTTTAAAAACCCATTTGCATTTAATTACATTACCTTGCTTTGGTCGATCAACTAACTCCCACACATGATTGCGAATAAGAGCATTATACTCACTTCGCATGGCCTCGCACCATTCGTCTTTGTCTGGTGAACTCATGGCCTCCTCATAGGAAGAAGGATCGTCCAGTGAACCAGCCTCAGCCATCATAGAAGATAAGTCATAATCAGAAAATTTACTAGGCATTTTACCTCTGGTAGTACGTACAGGGCGTTGAGGACCTGATGCATCGGTGGTACCCTCCGACGCATGCAGCTCTCCTCCTTGAGATGCAGGTTCTAGCTTTTCCATGTAAGAATTGTAATTGCCTTCATCATTAGAACTCTCTTCGCCAGTACAATACAGATCAGACAGCGGAGACCTTAGTTGTGGTGATTCTCCAGCATCTGAAACATCAAATGAGCGATTAGGACTAACATCACAGCTATTATCTTTTGGAATTTCATTACAATTTAATTCATTATTAATATTTAAAATTTCATCATAATTAATATTTAAAATTTCATTATTATTAATATTAGAAATTCCATTATCTAAGCTCATGTCATTACTATCTTCATAAAATGAAAAATTATTATTAATATTCCCTATTTCAGTCTTTTGTGTGCCTTTTCCATAAAACTCACTTTCTATAAAGGAAACATTCCTAGAATAAATAGTAAGGTGAGGATTAGATGGGTCACATAGTCTATATCCCTTACAAGTTTCACCATATCCTAAAAATATATATGGCTTTGCCTTGGCATCGAGCTTGCGTCGCTTCTGAGTAGGTATAAGTGAGAATGCTGTGCAACCAAAAACGCGCAGATGACTCAGATCCACAACAGATCCTGTCCATACACATTCAGGTATCTTATTTGATAACGCAGAGGTGGGGCTTCTATTTTTTAAATATATGGCTGTCATAATTGCTTCCCCCCAAAAGCGTTTTGATAAACCGGATTCCTGCAACATGGCACGAGCTTTCTCAAACAATGTCCTATTGACGCGCTCCGCCACCCCATTCTGCTGAGGGCAATAAGGCACTGAGGTCTGGTGTACTATACCTGCCTCTCTAAGAAAACTAGTAAGGTTATCATTACAAAATTCAGTGCCATTGTCGGTACGAAGCACTTTAATGAACAACCCAGTTTGCTTCTCAACCAAATTTTTAAAATGAATAAAATGGGAACTTACCTCATTCTTTGATTTCATGAGATATCCGAAGGTCTTTCTCGTATAGTCATCGGTAAATGTCAGCAAGAAGCGGGCTCCGCCCCATGAGCTGACTTGCATTGGGCCTGCTACGTCGGAATGGATCAGTTCCAGCTGTGTGGTAGCGCGCTTCGCACCTGCCTGAGGAAAGGATGATGCATGCATCTTCCCCGACAAACATGAAACACACTTGTTCAGGCAGTCATCTTCCTTCTGAAAAACAACACCCGAACACTGATCCCCAACACCAAGCACACGCATACTTACAAGATTAAGGTGGCCAAGGCGCTTGTGCCACAAGCTTAATGGCACACCAACAGCCTGATGAGCACTCACTGCCCCCTTACTATTATTAAGGGGTATGGAATCCTGCTGGGGTAAGGATCTACCTTGCTGAATTTTAAATTTATAAAGCCCATTTATTTTCTTAGCTGAGAGTATATGGTTGCCAGTAATTTTAGAACTATGATTATAAATATTACACCCATCTTTAGTGAAAACTACTATATAGCCTTTTTCTGTAATTTTACCAACAGATATTAAATTATTTGACAATTGAGGAACCACTAAAACATTGCTTAAACTTACATTAGGAGAGAGATTAACATCTCCAACAGCTACGCTAGAAATACTATGACCATTCGCAACAGAGACACTGATCTTCTTCTCTTTAGTGGTAGTAGATGTCAGCGATCCATCTTTCACCATGTGACAGGAAGCACCAGAGTCAATAATGAATTCTTCAGATGATTTTGCAGTTGTAAAAGCAAACATTGTGTGTTCTTCTTTGTGCTCCTTCTGATCACGCTTTCTTTTAAAACATCTCTTAGCAAAATGGCCAGGCTTCTTGCAATAAGAGCATGTAGCCTTCTTCTTTCCTTTAGTAGACATATAAGCTGTGGAACTGGAATCTGTGTGTCGCCTGTGATCTTCTTGTAACAGTCTGGTTCTTACAATTTCACTTGACAGAGTGCTAGTAATGTTCGCTGTTTCCAAACTTGAAACAATTATGTCATATTCTTGCGGTAATCCAGATAAAAGAATTTCAGCAACTTCAGCATCATCAATTTTCTTACCAATATCAGCAAGCTGCTGAACCAATTTCATTACTCCTTCTATGTAATCTGACATTGAAGCGAACTGACTGTATTCAACTCTATGCAATTGTCTTAGTAAAAGTACACGGCGATACAGGCCTTTATCTTCGAAACAGTCGGCTAATTTATCCCAAGCCTGCTTGGCTGTGGTACAGCTGCGCACATATTGATAGAGAGCGGGTTGTATGCTTAGACATATTTTTGCCAAAGCCCTTTGGTCAGCACGATTGTCGGTGTTTGTACCTTCCACACAACTCCATAAATCCTCCAATGTTAGCAACATTTTTATTGAAAATTTCCAATTTATGTAATTAGTGATCCCCTCTAATTTTTCTACAGAGGCTATCGTATTTGATGATTGAGCAATCGGATTCGACATTCTGATTTGTACTCACAATGTATTCCTTCTTAAATTGCCTGGGCCCATAACCTGTTTGCAGAGCACACCGCACCCGGCCACTTGATATCGGAATGAAGGATGCGAAATAAACATCAAAATGTCTTGTTATGTTTTTGTATTTAACCATTAAATACAATTGAACATAATGGCGTCAAAGATTGCTTAAATATAATACGATTAATAAGTATTTCACAATTATTTAAATGGATGACAATCACAAAGGACAAGGGACGAGCTTAGAAGAAGCGATAAAAAGTCAAGTGTCAAAATCACAATGACAGGTCCATAGATAACGTTAATATTACATATCCGTGAAGAGCATAGATAAACAATTTCTACATTCTAACATATGGCGCAGTAGCTTGTGACATATTAAGGACTTATTTGCTTCCTAGAAATAATATTAAATAAGTATTAAAAAGGGACTTACCTACAATATAAACTCTTTTCTTTTTTCTCTTGCTCTTTCTTTGCTAGTTATAATATTATTTTTTTTTCATTTTTCTTTTGTTTTCCTTAATAAGTCTAATCAATTGTTTTTTCTCTTCTCTTTTCAAAATATCCCTTTTTTATTCCCTTTTGAATCCCCAAGTCTTTTTTCACCGCCTAGTTTATACATCCTATTTAAAAATATTTTACACTTTTTTTTAGGAATTTGTCGACCGAGGTAACAAAATGTTGACCCGCAAAGCTGAGGCGCGTTCAGCGCCTCTGAAGCCCAATTCAGCTAATAAGCTACAGCCGAATCGAAACTGAACCGTTGCGATCGACCAATCAGAACGCCACATTATCACGTCATCGAGCAATTGAAAGGCAATATAAGCGCTCCGATTGGTCGACCGCAACGGTTCAGTTTCGATTCTGCTGTAGCTTATTAGCTGAATTGGGCCACTGGGTGTAGTTGTCCGGTTGTTTTTTAACTCGCCCAAAGGCGTTGAACGGATTGCAGCAACCAAATCTTTTATCTCCCTCTTACACATGATTTTTTATTTCTCTCTCTTTCTAGTAGATGACATTATAGAATATGGCCGCCAATATCATCCAATCGTGTAAGAGTATTTCAGCCATAAACGTCAGAGCGTTTTACAACCATCAAATTCGATGGTTGTTCGGTTGTAACTCGCGCCGACACTCAAAGGTCTTGAACGGGCCGGTTGTTTCACCCGGTTGTCACGCTCGAAGGCATTGAACGGGGTTAGAGCGAAAAGTTGTACTTCGCGCGAAGGCCCTGAGGCGCGTTCAGAGCCTTCGCGCGAAGTACAACTGCCTCTTCTGCCCAAAATACTAGCCGCGTTCAGAGCCTTTGGGTGTAGTTGTCCGGTTGTTTTTTAACTCGCTCAGAGGCGTTGAACGGATTGCAGCAACCGAATCTTTTATCTCCCTCTTTCACATGATTTTTTGTTTCTCTCTCCTTCTAGTAGATGACATTATAGAATATGGCCACCAATATTATCCAATCACGTAAAAGTATTTCAGTATAGCCGCCTGTCAGAGCGTTTTTTACCCCGAGGCTCTGAACGGGTCGGTTGCTGTCAGGGTGCACTCGGAGTGCACTCGAGCATAGGCTCTGAGGCGCGTTCAGCGCCTCTGGGTGTAGTTGTCCGGTTGTTTTTTAACTCGCTCAAAGGCGTTGAACGGATTGCAGCAACCAAATCTTTTATCTCCCTCTTTCACATGATTTTTTATTTCTCTCTCTTTCTAGTAAATGACATTATAGAACATGGCCGCCAATATCATCCAATCACGCAAGAGTATTTCAGTCATAAATGTCAGAGCGTTTTACAACCATCAAATTCGATGGTTGTTCGGTTGTAACTCGCGCCGACACTCAAAGGTCTTGAACGGGTCGGTTGTTTCACCCGGTTGTCACGCTCGAAGGCATTGAACGGGGTTAGAGCGAAAAGTTGTACTTCGCGCGAAGGCCCTGAACGCGCCTCTGAGGCAAAACTCAGGCAAGCGGTTCTTGAGATAAAGACATTGAAGGATTCCTGTGACCAACTACTGAGGGAACGTGATGAGAGTGAGGAAGAAATAAAAAAGATCATTGATAAAAACACTTCCCTTAAAAGTGAGCTCTCTGCGTTGGATACTAAATATGAGGAAGCACTTGAGGAGCGACATCAGCTGCAGCACACTATCACTGGTTTTACTCAGTGTAATGACACTTATGTGAAAGCTCTGGACAGAATCACAGAGCTTGAACGAGACCTGTGTGAGGCAAATAGACAAATTTCTGAACTGGAACAATTCAAACAAAATCAGGAAAATGCACACACACACAGCTTGTTCGATGAACTCATGCATTCACCTAGTGGACAGCTTCTGGCAGAATCCCTCTCACCTACATTGGATAGACCCTTAGTGAATAATTTCAAAAGTAATAAAAAATTAAAAAAATACCTACATTAAAATCAACAAACTGCTGAAAAGGACTCAACGTCAACTAAAAAAGTATAATTCTTTTAAGAGTAATATTAAATTAAGGAAAGAACGTGCATGTCTAATAGATTCATTAGACATCTATGGTAGCAAATTGAAGCAGAGCAGGAGTATGTATGATAGGGACATTGAACACCTGAACAGTACCATAAAGAATTTAGACCACTCATTGTCGGCTATTTCAGAAAATTATAATACTGCACAAAATGATATTAAAATGCACATCCAGTCTATCAGAGAACTAGCCACACTCTGTCAGCATAATGAGGACCGCTATCAATCCCTGCTTGATAAACAGTTATTAGATTCGAGTGGGATTAACTCAACAGAAAAATGCAGTGTCACAAACAGTAACAATGTACCCAATCATACATCCTCTGCCCCTATTATGAACAATGTGTGTCAACCACCTGTCAATGTCCAATCTAGTTTTTACTGTTCAGAGAGATCACAATCAAAGCCAAAATGTATTATGTTTTGTGATGACATTGGAAAAGGTATGGGCCAGTTATTGTCAAATGAATTAGGGTTAAGTGTCATTAATTATTGTATGCCTGGCTCGAATTTCAAAGATATTGCAAGTAGAATTTATAGTTATAAGTTTGATATCAATGACAAACTGATAATTATCTTGGGAAATAGGGGTAATTTAAACAAAATGGCACTGAAAGCATTTTATTCTAATTTAAATAATTTGGATGTAAGTCAGATTATAATGTTTACCCTTCCTTACCATAATGATTTGTCACAAAATGAAAATAATATTAGGTATAAACTTAATTTGACTTTAGATTTAATGACTAATTATTCTGATAAATTCCATGTCATTGATTTTATAAACTGACATGTGTCACACACAGAGCTTTTTTGACAAAAGATAGATTATGTCTATCAATGTTCTTCAAAAAACAATTAGCTATTATGCTAAGATCTTGTTTATTAACTTTAGCCAAAAAAATGGCTATAAATTCTTGTTTAGCCAAGAACTTGGCTATTAATTCTCATGTTGACAATGCTTTTATTGAGCAACATGATGTTTTGGAACAAGTTCCAAGTAATTTAAATTAGATAATCCGACAATAGAGGTAGCCTCTGGCCAGATATTGACCAAAGATAAGCCTCGATATTTACGGCTTGTCCATCAAAATATTCAAGGCTTTTCTGGTAAAGACTTAGAAATAAATTTATTTTTAGATTTTGAAAACATAGATGTACTCTGTATCACAGAGCATTGGCTAAAAAATCATGAATTGTTAATAAGTTTAGATAATTACAAGATTGTAAGTTCGTTCACAATCAGAGGTGGATCCTAGAAAATCTGCAATCAGAGGTGGATCCTTAATAATTTTGCATAATGACATCCAATTTAAGGAAAGACAGGACATAGTTTCACTCTCTGTTGAACGAACCATTGAGTTGTCTTGTGTGGAACTTGACAATTTCATTATAATTTGTGTATACAGACCCCCCTCTGGAAATTTTTCAGAATTCAAGTCTGCTATGGAAGATGCCTTAAGAATAGTATGCAGAAAAAGTAAAAAAATTGTTGTCTGTGGGGATTTTAATGTAAATATTTTAGAACAATCCCAAGTATCTAGTAGATTTATTAACTTATTCAAATCATTTAACATGAATAATGTATGGAATGGAAGGAAAACATCGTGAGGCAACCTGCATACATCTGCAAAGAAATTCAATGATGTATGTGAAGTCGACCAATCCGCACTGGGCCAGCGTGGTTGACTAAGGCCTAATCACCCTTACATAGGGTAGGCTCGAGCCCCTCGGTGGGGACGTATATGGGCTGTGATGATGAATAATGTATTTAGAGAAGCAACCCGAATAACAGCAACATCTGCTACTTGCATAGATAACATCTTCTGTAATTGTAATGTACAAGATAAGTTGATTATAAATTGTATTAACTCTGACCATAGCGGACAATTAGCCTCGTTTGAGCACCATCATGTTTGTTCTATACGTGAGACTACTTGTAGACCTATAACAAAACGTGGTTTAGAGAAATTTACAAGAAATGTTATTAGTCAAACTGCAAATTTACCGATCGAGGGGACTAACGCCAGTAATTTGTATAATAACTTATTTCATGTAGTTAAAAATGAATGCAATAATATATTCAAAGAAAAAGTAATTAAAATCAAAAATGGGAGAAAGAAATTTAGTGATTGGGCTACGCCTGGTATATATAAAAGTCGCAGAAAACTATATGAACTATATGCTTTAAAAGGAACATCCAATGACCCCGCTTTCATAAATTATGTCAGAAATTACTCTAAAACATTCAAGAAAGTGTGCATGTGCGCAAAAGCTATGTACATAAGTAACAAAATCAGTTCATCTAAAAATAAAATAAAAACCACCTGGAATATCATTAACCAGGAAACAGGTAAACCCAAAAGTACTGTGAATTCTTTCTCTTTAGAAATCAATAACCAAACTATTAAATCAGACAATGCGGTTGCTAAAGCATTTGAAGACTTCTTCTCTCATATACCCATAGAAACTACAAGTAGTCTCAACTCATGTCCCAATGAGGCTGTAGCTCTTTTGGGACGGAGTGTGGAGAGGTGCAACAAGGTGTTCAACTTTTGTCACATTGATGCTAACACTGTTTTAAAAACATTTCGTATAATCAGTACCAAAAAAACTGAAGATCTTTGGGGTATTTCGACCCATATAAATAAATCTGTAATTAAAGAACTTGCACCGCAACTTGCGTTGATATTCAATCGTTGCACTACTGATGCCGGTGTTGCACTTCTGAAACACATTTTTGCTGCTTGGGAGTGTAAACAAGATGTAATTGGTATATTTTGTGACCTATCAAAAGCTTTTGATTGCGTTGGTCACCAAACTCTTTTAAATAAACTCAAACATTATGGTGTCTCTGAAGAAGCAATGAGACTTATTGAGTCTTATTTATCCAATAGGGTTCAGAAAGTTGTTATTAACAAAACTGAGTCTGTTGGTGCACCTATAGTTATGGGCGTGCCACACGGATCGATATTGGGACCCTTGCTTTTCTTAATTTATATTAATGACCTCCTACACTTCACTAAGAATCTGTGCGATACAGTACTATTTGCAGATGATACTTCTTTAATATTTAAGGTTGACAGAGGAAATGGAAATACTGACGTTGTAAATAGTACTCTTTCTAAAGTATTGCATTGGTTCACTATAAATAATTTATCTTTAAATTCACGTAAAACTAAATGTATTAAATTGTCATTGCCAAATGTAAGAAAAGTGGATACCATAGTGGAAATGAATAATGAAATTGTTGAATTCATCGACTTTACTAAATTTTTGGGTATAACACTAGATTCTAGATTGCAGTGGGATCCACATATTGAGTCCTTCACTAACAGACTTAGTTCTGCAGCATATGCAGTTAAAAAAATAAGACAACTTACTGATGTTGAAACGGCAAGATTGATTTACTTTAGTTATTTACATAGTGTCATGTCATATGGAATACTACTGTGGGGATCGGCTGCTAGTATTGAAAGTATTTTTGTACTTCAAAAAAGAGCGGTTCACGCTATTTATAATTTACGAGCAAGACATTCTTTAAGGGACTTATTAAAGAAATTAATATATTGACTTTAGCAGGACAGTACATTTATGAAAATTTGATTTATGTCTATAATTACACAATATACAAAAATAAACTTGCCGTTCCAACATTCACGCTTCAAAAAACTAGAGGCACGTTTATGGGGAAATGTATAACCTTTTATAATAAGCTTCCACAAAGTGTTACCGACTTGCCTTTTCATAAGTTTAAAGCGCATGTAAAAAAGACTC
Organism: Schoenobius gigantellus; assembly: GCA_963935595.1. Taxonomy (NCBI): domain Eukaryota; kingdom Metazoa; phylum Arthropoda; class Insecta; order Lepidoptera; family Crambidae; genus Schoenobius; species Schoenobius gigantellus. The sequence continues at coordinate 35,862,043 of OZ012541.1, read as the reverse complement.
TTATGAGTAAAGGATATTATAAAGTCAACGATTATTTGAATGATGCCAATGCCCAAATCGTGTTGTTATGTGTAACCATTTGTATAAACAAATATTATTGTTTTTGGTAATAAGTAGTAAGAAAGAACTGACACATCTAATCTTGTAATGGAAGTTGAGCTCAAACTTCTGCTGTGAGGTCAGCTTCCAATTGACGACTCTGTAACAATACAGGGAGAAAAAAATAGCCCTTGCTGGTTTTCTTGCTGGTTCTTTCCAGTACAAGGTCTCCCGCCGTAGACTTGTGAACCAATGGCGTAGCTGCTTTGACGTTCAAAAGAGATTGTAACAATCTAATTTGAATAAAAGATATTGAATTTGAATTTGAATGCTCGCTCATTAAGCATTCCAAAGCTAAAGAATTGAACTTAGACCTAGTGGTTCCAGAAGACTTGCCTGTTCTAAGGGGTATAGGTGCAAATTTAATTCCCCTATTAGGTATGACGATTGTGTCTAGAAGTCCAAAGCATAAAAGAGCGGATAAACTTATATGTAGTAGATAACGTAATTAATCAATCAGTGCTGTTAGGACATTCGTTCACGGATGTAGTGTTTGTATCTATACATATTTGTATTTGTTAGATATAATACATTGTCAATCGGCAGTCTGTGGTTAAACGCGGTGCGGATTGGACGTGCGCTTGCGCTCGGATCTAGTGATAGTAGTGAGCCAGTGATATACATATATATACAAGTGAATTCCCTTTGTGAGATAGTGATCACTACAAGTGGCGACGAGTATAAAGGTCAGTAAATTACATTTATTTATTTAAAAGGGAAGGAAAGTGACAATAAAAATGGTGAAGTTCTATAAAATCCGTACTAGTATTATTATACCACATTTAATTACATTCACTCACTGAAAGAACCCTATAAACCAATGGAAAAATTATTTGTTAGTTCGTTATGGAATGTTGTTTACGCAAAATAATGCCAATGAATCATCAATTTCCTTTTCATTTTACTTAAATAGTAGTAGATATGCATTAATGAGATAATAAATAATTTAAGCAAAACAATTAGGTGCATAAGTACCTTCAGTGTCATTTAATAAAATTATAACAACAGGAATTACTTCTTATTGGCAAAATAAATTGTTCCGTACCTATAGGTAATAAAAGAAATATCGAAGTAGTCGAATGAGTCATCAAAATTCAATAAAGTTAAATGAGATTGCAATGAACTACACACTCATTTTCAACAAATATTCCTAATGACCTACTAATATTTTTGAAACTTAACTAAATAAAGGTTGCTTAGACTTAGAACACTCATTAAATTGAAGGATTTCAGACGTCCATTTAATCGGATGTATTTACAGGTCGCCCGCTACGATCAATAATGGCAAATCAGCTACCGCCTCCTGATAAATTGGACATAGAGGGTGATAGTACGTCAATTGGCTTAAAGTGGGAAAAATGGAAGCGGTCCCTTCGAATTTATTTTGAAGCCGCCGATATCACGACCCCGGCTAAAAAGAGAGCTACACTGCTACTTCTAGGTGGAAGTGCACTGCAAGAAATATTTTATGATTTGCCTGGAGCAAATGTAGAACCAGGAGAAGATGTGAATATTTTTGAAGTAGCTATTAGTAAATTAGATGAATACTTCCTACCTAAACAAAATAAGACCTTTGAACGGCACGTTTTTCGGCTTATTCAGCAAGATGAAGGGGAGAGCTTTAAAAAATTTGTTATTAAGCTAAGGAATCAGGCAGCCAAATGTAAATTTGAAAAACCTGATGATCACATAATCGACCAAATTCTTGAGAAATCGCTGTCATCAGAGTTACGAAAAAAAATGTTAACAATGGGTGATGAAATAACATTAGACAAAGTTATTACCGTTGCTAATACATTAGAAATTGTGAATTACCAATTGAATAGCTACGAACAAAAAGACAAGATTAAGACAAATGAAGTGAATGCAATAAGAAGTAGAAACAAGGATAATTTATTCAAGATGGACGCAACAAGAAAATGAATCTAATCGAGAGAAAAAGATAGCAAAGTGCACTAGATGTGGAAATTTTGCACATGTGTCCCAAGGCCTTCCGTGTCCAGCAAAAGACAAGAAATTTAACGGTTGTGGAAAATTAGGCCATTACCAAAGATGTTGCAAACCAAATCATTTCAACAAAAACGTAAGCTCGCAGAAAGTCTAGAAAGAGATAGAAACTACAATAAGCGACAACGGAAGGAAAATACAGTTAATTCTCTGGAAAATGAAGAAGTACAATATATATTTAATTTGAACGAGGACGCGACATTAGAATGTGAAATAGGAGGAGTTAATTTAGAAATGTTGATTGATTCGTGATGCAAATTAAATTTAGTGTCTTGTAAAACTTGGGAATATTTAAAGAAAAATAAGGTAATTTGTGAAAATCAAGTGAAAGAACCGAAGAAAATATTACTGGCATATGGAAGCAATACACCTTTACAGATTAAAGGTTCATTTGAAGCAATTATAAAAGCAAATAGAAAAGAGGAACGCGCCACTATTTACGTTATAGAGGAAGGTTCCCGGAACCTACTTGGCAAAGATACTGCATTGCGATTAGATGTTTTGAAGTTAGGCGTGGGAGTAAACCAAGTTGAGCAGGAATTAAATAAAACGTTCCCAAAATTTGAAAATATTTTGATTGAGATACCTATTGATATATCAGTTAAATCAGTTATGCAACCTTACCGGAGAATACCAATACCATTAGAGGACAAGATAAATAAGAAAATTCAAGAATTGCTGGATCTGGACATAATTGAAGAGGTTCAGGAACCTTTACCATGGGTTTCACCTATAGTTCCAATCCTGAAGGATAATGGTGATGTACGCTTATGCGTCGACATGCGACGCGCCAACGCAGCCATTTTAGGAGAAAACCATCCATTACCTTGTATGGAAAACTTATTACCAAAAATAAAAAAGGCACAATACTTTTCCAAGCGTTCCATCAGGTAGAACTATATCCAAACTCTAGATATTTGACCACTTTTATCACGTCAAATGGTCTTTACAGATATAAAAGACTTATGTTCGGAATCACATGTGCTCCAGAACGTTTCCAGAAAATCATGGAGAGAATGCTTATTAAGTGCGAAGGAGCTACGAATTTTATTGATGATATATTAGTCTGGGGGACCAATGAAACAGAGCATGACTTGCGACTTTCCAAAGTGTTAGAGGTATTAAATCTAAACAATGTTCTATTAAATCAAGAGAAATGTATTTACAAAGTACAGACAATATACTTTTTGGGACATGAACTAAAACCAGAAGGAGTGAAACCACTGCCTAAATATATGAAAAGTATTAATGATTTTCGAGTACCAAAAACAATAGAGGAATTACAGAGCTTTTTAGGTTAAGTAAATTACATAAACAAATGGATCCCGAATTTGGCCACGATAACAGAACCACTAAAACAAATACTAAGACGGAAACTAGGAAAGAAAGCTGACATAGAAGAATACTGGAAAGATAATCACGACAAAGCATTTGAAAAATTAAAAAAGACGCTGGCTAGGATAGAATAGTTGGGATATTACGATATTAAAGACAAGACGCAAGTAATAGCGGACGCAAGTCCTGTAGGACTAGGAGCAGTTTTAGTACAGACTGACAGTAAAGGACCAAGGATTATAGCATACGGAAATCGGACACTAAGTCAATGTGAAAGAAAATATAGTCAGACAGAAAAAGAGGTCCTTGCACTAGTATGGGCTGTCGAACATTTTAATACATTTTTATTTGGTAAAGAATTTGATTTAATAACGGATCACACACCATTGGAATTTCTATTTAGTCCAAGATCCAAACCATGTGCTCGTGTAGAAAGATGGGTTTTGCGACTTCAGGCGTATCGTTATTCAAAAGTCATTTTTTGCAGCTGGAAGCTTAGTGTTCTCCATTACTGTTTTTAGTATTTTATTTAAGTATATGTAATTTACGTAGTGTATGAATAGTATTATTTAGTATGTAGTATATGTAGTTTATAGTCATTAATTTAATATTAAATAACAAAATATAATGTTGTTTATTTACCCGTCATGATAAGTTTTAAGTTAGCTTTCCTCTAGCAGAGGTTGCCTGGTAGAGATTGCCGCTTTGGCAATAAGGTCGCCTTTTGTTTAAATTGTCTCCTTTAAATTATTGTAAAATTTTTCTTTTAGAAACAATAAAGATATTCATTCATTCATTCATTTATAAAATATAAACCGGGTAATACCAATATTGCGGACCCACTGTCGAGGCTATGTAAATCTTCTAATCGGCCAATTGACTTATCAGAAGAGAATTATGTTCATCAGATAGTTGAATTCGCAAAACCTTGTGCAATCTCAATGCAACAAATAATAAAAGACTCCGAAAGCGATCAGGAGATCACTAATGTTAAAAAAGGAATATATAGTCACCAATGGGATGAGTCTGTGAACTCATAAAAAATATTTTCAGATGAATTGTGTTTTTATGAGAACATCCTATTAAGAGGAAATAGGATAGTTATTCCACAGATTCTTAGGAAACAAGTTTTACTAGCAGCTCATGAGGGTCATCCGGGTATAGTAGCTATGAAAAGTCGCCTTCGTTCTAAGGTCTGGTGGCCTAGGATCGATAAAGACGTCGAGTCGATGGTAAAAAGCTGCAAAGGATGCACCCTGGTTAGCTTACCAAATCCTCCAGCACCAATGAAACGTCGAGAGCCTCCATCTGAGCCCTGGATTGATATTGCGATGGACCTACTGGGTCCTTTACCAAATAATGATTATATTCTAGTAATTATTGACTATTACAGTCGTTATAAAGAGATCAAGATTACCAGAACTATAACGAGCTCACAAATTATTAAGATTCTGAGAGAAATCTTTAGTCGACTTGGCTATCCATTATCGATCACCGCTGATAACGGCCGGCAATTTATCAGCGAAGAGTTTAAGAATTTTTGTCGAGATTGTAATATTAAACTTTTTAATACTGTGCCATATTGGCCACAAATGAACGGAGAAGTGGAGCGTCAAAACAAAGACTAAAAATAGGCTGTAGTGAAAATCGAGATATGAAAGACACGCTATATGAATACCTAATGATGTACAACTCCACTCCTCATTCAGTCACGGGAAAGACGCCGTCAGAACTTTTTTTCAAAAGAATGAACAGAGATAAAATCCCTATGTTGAAAAACATAAACGAGACGGATAATGACACTGAAGTAAGAGACCGAGACAAAGAACGAAAAGAAAAAGGAAAGGAATATGGAGACCGAAAGAGAAGAGCAGAAAATCCAGAATTGACAGAAGGTGATAAGGTGTACGTGAAAGAAATAGAAAAGAGTAACAAGCTATCAACTAGTTTCAACCCAACTCCACATGTAGTAGAACGATCAGTGGGAGGGGATATTACAATAGAAATGAAGAAACTGGACAGAGACTACGAAGGAATGTGATTCACCTAAAGCGTGTGGAAGGAGAATGGAAATCAGTTGAACATGAGAACAATGGAAATGAGGATGATCAAATAAATTAAAACTATTGAAATTTAAATGTAATGTAGGTTTATGTAATGCGTTATGATTAGAGATGATTGTTTTGTACAAGTAAATAATATATGAAAATGTATATCTTGAATATTGATTACTAAATAAATAAAATTTGTTAAAAAGGAAGGGATGTAGTGTTTGTATCTATTTAATAGATATAATACATTGTCTCATGTACACTAGTAAGAGGCATAGCTGTCAATCGGCAGTCTGTGGTTAAACGCGGTGCGGATTGGACGTGCGCTTGCGCTCGGATCTAGTGATAGTAGTGAGCCAGTGATATACATATATATACAAGTGAATTCCCTTTGTGAGATAGTGATCACTACAACGGAAAAACCAGATATTGTTATCACGAAAACTCTGACTGCAGTAATATTTAGCAAAATGCCTAGCGTTAAAATGCATTGGTAACGTGTGAAAATGTCGAGATTCTATCAAATACTTTACGTGCTGTCCGAGTTTTTGCTGATCCTAGCATAACATGCGAACAACGCTAACAAGTAGCACTTTGATGAGAAAACGAACTTCGGATCTTCCGACGAATGGCTGTTTTGTTTGTGGCCAGACTGGACATATACGGAAAAATTGTCCTAAGAAACGAAGAGCATTCAAAGGTCAGACAAAAATCACGTGTTCATTTTGTAATAAATTAGGACATAAAGAAAGTGATTGCTTCGCCAAGTCCCGTTCCGCAATTCAAAACAATAGTCAACATAAAGTTAATTTATGTAAAGAACTCAGTAGTGCTAGTAATAGTAATCACGTTATAACAGCCGTGATTCAAGGTATTCCCGTCGATGTTCTTATTGATAGTGGTGCTTTGAATGTGTCGTTAATATCCTCGGAGACCGACAAATACTTTTCGGGACCAAGAAAAACTACTAATTGTGTTCTTAAAGGAATCAGTGACTCGGAAATCATTGCTCGCAAAAGCGTGACACTTATAGTCCAGTTTAGTAACATTGCACTCGACGTAGATTTTATCATAGTACCCTCATTTTATATGAACACTTCAATTATTATCGGTACTGATGTTTTGAATAGGGATGGATTTACTTTTGTGAGAACTATGCATAGCCAATATCTAATGCACTCTTTAAATAATTTAAAAAATATAAACGTAGTAAGCGTTAATCAAATAGATCAAATAAACAGTTCTCTCCAAGGAAAGGAATTAGATTGTTTGATGAATACAATTGACAAATTTTCAAAATTTTTAATATCTGGTACTGCGAAAACTACTGTTAAAACCGGTCAAATGCATATTAATCTTACCAGTAACGTTCATGTAGCCTATCATCCGTATCGCTTGTCCTATGAGGAAAAACTCAAAGTCAGGACTATAATAGGCTAGTTGACCCTTTTTTAAAGTAGGGCTTAAAATGTTCATAATTGTTGTATTAGACCATAGCACATGAATATTATTTTTTTCGATGGCTAAAAAGTGCAAAAAATCTATTTTAAATTAAGATTTTCAATTTTGGACCGAAAACACGGTCAGCCAGGACAGTCTGTTGATTATCTGTGGCATACATCAAATGACGTCAGACTTATAGTAAACAAAGCACCGAGGCGAAATAACCTCACAAAACAATGCTTTCTATTAAATATCACAAAATATAGTAAATGTGTATATGGGACGGGACAATAGAACAGGAAAATAAAATTACCTCTTCAAAGACTCCAGGAAAGCTGTGGATTAGACGTACCCAGTGATATAGACATGCGAAATATTTGGTTAACAAATCCTGTAACTATCTACTGAAACTCAAATGTATTTTTGCGAAAATCACATTAATGTAAGTACTATAAATAAATAACTCAATCTGTGTTTCAACTTTAACAAAATAGAAGTTTTTAGGTTATATGTAAAATCATTAATTAAATTTTTATCTTTCAGTTAGAATGAAAACGCCGCAGCCGACCAACCAAATTTTAACGCCAGACGTAGAGAAAACTTCACCATTCACGCATTTTTGATTTAATCTAAGTTATACACTGACACTAGATGATGTTTCAAAGAAAATAATATGTAGGTACTTATGTTCAATTGAATATTAATGATGTAATTGAATATTAATTAAAAAGTATGTAATACAAACTATCCCAGTTTCATAATAATGAATATATTTATCTAAACAACGTTTACTTGTATTTACTGAGTACCTAATTAAATTTTGTTGCTTTCAGAGGTTACTCAATGAGAACTATTGTGTACTACCCTGTTCTCCTTTTGACAACGAGATTGATAAGGCAGTAAAACTTGTGCAACATAATACAAAGCAGTGCATGCTCAGCCACAACATCAAAATGTGGCCCGTCAACTAGAACAACATTATGTCAACAAAATAACTCAAGTATTTATATACCAAAGCACCATAGAAGTAAATAGGTCCAGTATGGTAAAACTGAAAGATGTTATATCTTCACTGATTAAACCTGCTGCCCACCACCAATCAACTGCAACATCTCCCAATAAATTGTCTGAAGTAAAGTGCTGCAAACCACCTATATCTGGCCAGACATTATTAAAAATTATTATTTCCAAGTGAGGAAAATTATGATAATGACATTTTATATACCTTCACTAGTTGGATCATTACTTAAGTCTTCTCTGTCAAGCTATCAAGTCGGACAACTGAAGACATAAAAAGGAAAAATCACAATAACCAAAAATTTAATCTGGACAGTACGTACTTTTATGTATGATAAGGCACAAACCAAGAATATACATAGGGATACCTAAAAAACTTTATTTAATAGTTGATATATTATTTCTAAAGAAATAAAGCTCTTGAGGAAACTTATGAAGAAAAGAAGAAAGAAAGTTAGTGAACTTTCACCATTTATTAGACCTTTTAACCAAAAGCACAATAAAAAAAGTTACTTCTAGTGTTTCACCATAAGTATAAAAGGGTAATCATAGATTGCTAAGAAATGAAATTCAAAAACCCAATAAAGTACTAGGTAACTTGGCCTGAGTATAAAAACGCAAATACTATTGAATATTTATTACTGTGACTACCTGATGGTTTAGTCAACTTAATATATACAGGATATGAAAGCAGTATTAGTGATATTAACTTACTAGAAGAAAGTAAATTTCAGAACAGCTTACGCAAGAATATACAAGTTATCCATTTTAAAGCCGTATACAAATATATTAAATGTGATTGCTGTGTTGTCAGCCTGTGCTCTTCCTAATTTACAAGACCCTTCTTATTAAATAAATAATATATAGATTTTTTTTCTTTACTTTATACATAACTAACATCTAAAGATGACATAACTAATTTTTGTACTACTTACATTCGACATTATGTTCTTCACAAAAAAAATGTTGCATGTTTATTTGACAATAATGACTTGTAAAGGTTTAAGTTGAATCAAAAATTTTTAATGTGAAATACATGTGTTTTATTTTTCCATTACACCTTAAAAGATTTATAATATTTTATAGGTTTGTTGTTCATATTTATCATTGTTACTCAAACATATATATGTTCCAAAAGTATGTGCAAATAGGTTTGAATAGAGTTAGATCAAATTTATTAATTTATCATAGTATATTGCCTTAGGGTCGCAGGTAATAAAAGTCAAAATAATAGTAAAGTGATTTATTATGAAGTCATACTTTCATAGGAAAAATGTATAGTGTGTTCCAAAATGGCACTATTTGATCAATAAGTTTTTAGACATACGGATTGTTAGAACAAATATCTATTATAGCTAATATTGTCACCTTTTGAGTGTTTTCAAAATTACTACTAGCAACACAAATAAGTTTTGCTTTAGCACAAAACATCTGCATCTATACTGAGTTAAGCATACTGTTCACAGTTTTCCGTCTTTGATAATTAGCATTTTCTTTACTAAAATTGTCATGCTCTTTTATCTAATTTTATGGATACTGTTTGTTGAACTGACTATTACAGGGTATTGATCAGAAATGAAGAGGTCACATTTTGCAAATGTCAACCCCAATCTTCATCCTTCAACTTTTATCCACATTTTATTATAGGTGTCTGCAAGATTTCCTACCAAAAATCTTCCCAACGAAAGAACCATCATGTGTTATGCACTAGCTGACTTCATAGCACATGGAAGCTGTTATTCTTCATAACCAAGCTCGAACTAAAGAGCACTTCTGTATTGATGATTCCTGGTTTAGTTTTCTATGCACTTTATTCTTTCTTCATTGAAGAGGTCGTTAAGTTTTTAAGAAATATGTCACAATCTGTGTCTGTGAATGTATATATATTATTCCTCCCAGTCATTTTCTTCATGTTTGGCTTGACAAATGAATATTACTGCCAATCTTTCTCTTTTTATGTTCATTTACAAATTCTTGCAGTACTACACTGGTATTTGACACATGATCCTGATGTTTTCTTTTGAACATTTCTCTTTATGTAAATACTTTTAGTGTTCATTTGACTTTTGAGAGATGGGATTCTATTCAATAGCATTCAACTGCTGTAGAAAATAGCCTCACAGTGATGGTGCAACCACACCAAAAATGCATGTTTCAACTCTCTTCTGCTGCGTGACAATCTTGACAAGTACACTTGTAATCTGTTCTTCATTATAACAGTATTGAAACTGTACTTATATTGTTTAGAGTGATCGTTTGGTAGTAAATCAATGAGAGCGATACACAAAGAATCTCCTAACCATCAATCTATCGATTTTCGGAAGATTTGTACTATCTGCTCACACAAATCCAACATCAATGGTTGATTTTGCTATTAATACAAATAATTTACGATATTTACACATATAATAACGGAGATTTGGACGATTTTTTGCCAGTTTTAGGAAAGAATAGTGCAAATCGACGAGTTGTTGAATCAAATTTGACATTTCTTTGTTTACTATATGAGTGACGTCACGGCCCTGACCACAGGATATCAAAGCGTTTACGGCGTGAGATAAAAAAAGATTATTTCTAGCATTTTCAAATGAAAATTTTACAGTAATCATTCATTGTTATTTATTAAAATCGGTATATTGTGGAACCTTATGCCAAATACTATTAGAAATAAACAATATTTTAATCAATTTTGATATGAGTCAACTACCCTATTAAAGATTTACTGGATAAGGGAATCATTAGGAAGTCAAATTCTGAGTACGCTAGTCCCATCATTCTTGTCAAAAAGAAAGATGGTTCAGACCGTATGTGCGTCGATTTTCGTGTACTTAACCGCATCACTGTAAAAGATCGGTACTCACTGCCATTAATCGAAGATCACATAGACCGCCTTGGTTGCTCAAAGTTCTTCACCAGCCTAGATATAGCATCTGGCTTTCACCAGATACCCATTTTTGAAGCATCGGTGCATAAAACTGGCTTTGTAACGCCTTAAGGGCATTTTGAATATTTAAAAATGCCGTTTGGGCTTTGAAATTCTCCTACCGTATACCAACGAATTATTAATAATACACTTCGTAAATTTCTTGAATCTGGGGACGTTCTTGTGTATGTCGATGATGTGCTCCTCCTGAGTATGTCAGTAGAACAAGGGATAAGTTTACTAGGCCAAGTCCTAAAAACCCTTACGGAAGCTGGTTTTTCGATCAACTTACGCAAGTGCACATTCTTAACTACAGAAGTAGAATATCTAGGTAGGGTTATAAGTCACGGTCAAGTTAGACCGAGCTCCAGAAAAATAGAAGCCTTAGTAAATACCCCTGCACCCAGAAAGGTCAAACAGGTCCGACAATTCCTGGGCCTGGCAGGCTATTTTAGACATTACATTAAAAATTATGCAACTAAAACAACCAGCATCTCACGCCTTACCAAAAAGGACGTCCAATTTAAATTGGATCATGAGCAAGAAGAGGTACGACAAGACCTCATTAAACAACTTACTAGTGAACCTATTCTTGCCATTTTTGATCCAAACTTAAAAACTGAACTTCACACGGATGCAAGTAGCATAGGTTATGGTGCTGTGCTGATGCAAGAGCATAGTGACGGTAGTAAACGTGTAGTGTCCTATTATAGCAAAGTCACCCAAGGCGCGGAAAACAAATACCACTCATACGAGTTGGAAACTCTGGCGGTTGTCAGGGCGTTGCAACACTTTAGGCATTACTTGATCGGTATCTAGTTTAAAATTATTACCGATTGCAACGCACTAAAGGCTACAGAGCGCAAAAAGGACCTGCTTCCGCGTGTTGCACGTTGGTGGATTTATCTACAAGATTTTAACTTCACCATCGAATATAGAAAAGGCGTAATGATGTCTCACGCCGACTATCTAAGTAGGAATCCACCACAAGCGCATATAAATCATGTCGATAGGCCATTGAACTGGGCGCAAATTAGTCTGCTGACAACGAAACCCAGGGACTCATACAAAAGCTTAGGGATGGGGAACTGGATTCTCGTCGCTGTGTGCCGAAACGACCTATTGTATTGTCGCTATTCACCGGTAGGCGAAGAGACACGTCTTCTATGTTTCATACCCAAAGGCCACAGACTTAGCTTACTACGAGTGTTCCACGACGATCACGAACATATAGGCGCAGATAAAACATTAGATCTCATCCTCAAGCATTTTTGGTTTCCGGATCTCCGACAATTTGTTAAGAAGTACGTTTCTCACTGCCTTATTTGTATTTCAAAGAAACGTGTTCCAAGAGCTCCACGTCAACCTATTACTTCATGGAATAAATCTGATGTCCCCTTTGATGTTGTTCACGTCGATGCCTTAGGACCCTTGCCCGAATCTAACAGTTTTAAATTTGTTTTTATATAGATTCATTTACAAAATTCTGTTTGTTAAACCCAATGTATCGACAAGACTCAAATGATCTTAAACGCATGATTGATAATGCGATTTCCCTATTTGGAGCCCCTAAATTATTAGTTTGTGATCGTGGTCGCATGTTTGATGCTAAAATTCAGCTAGTCCTATATATAAACAAAAAAGCACTCAACTGTCACCACTAAATTTGCTAGTCGGCACTGATATAACCACACCCTTGATTCGCACACTTATTCGTGATGTTGCTATTAATGATTCTAACCCTAATCGCGAAGCATGGCGAGAAATTTTCGCGCAAGAGAAATGCTTAAGCAAAACCAAAGTAAGCAGGACTCTTATGCAAATCGGCACCGCCATCCTCCTAAGACCTTCAAGCTAAATAAATGATCTAGTTTTCGTAATTAAATATTCCCAATCGACCGGTAAACTAGATCCTGGAATGAGTGGACCTTACCGTGTCACTAAGTTTTAGCTAGTGACCGTTATGAGCTGAAATTATTGAGCGGATCTCGAGGAAAGACTACCCAAGCGGCAGCCCAGTATATGGTCCTGTGGAAAGGGGAATGGTCTCCTGATAGCTGTGCAATATTTTTCGAGAGTAGGTTAACTTGTATTTTTAACCGACTTCAAAAAAGGAGGAGGTTCTCAATTCGATGCGTGTTTTTTTTTTGTGTATGTTACGCGATTACGCCGCCAGTTGTGGACGGATTTTCAAAATTCTTTTTGTGTTCGATAGAGCATACTCCAAGGGTGGTCCCATGGTCACCAAAGTCAGGATCTGATGATGGGATCCCATGACAATCGAGGAAGACCCTTAAATTTTAAGGTGTTTCCAACGTGTTTTTAACCGACTTCAAAAAAGGAGGAGGTTATCAATTCGGTTGTATTTTTTTTTATGTTTGTTGCCTCATAACTCCGTCATTTTTAAAACGATTTCCAAAATTATTTTTGTATTTGATAGAGTATACTGCAAGGGTGGTCCCATGGTCACCAAAGTCAGTAAGGGATGATGGGATCGCATAGAAAATCGAGGAAAACACTAAATTCGGGTTTTCTTTCACTAAAAAGATTTCATTCACTAAAAAGTAAAAAATAATTTTTTTTTACAAAAAATAGAACCGACTTCAAAAACACTGAAAACTTAAAAATAATCTTCTTCTATATTGAAGTCGGTGACAAATTTTAACACTTTCTAGGAGATCATCGTTTGGCACCGACTTCAATATAGAAGAAGATTATTTTTAAGTTTTCAGTGTTTTTGAAGTCGGTTCTATTTTTTTTTTTTATTATTTTTTGTGTGTATGTTACGCGATCTTTTTGTATTCGATAGAGTATACTCCTAGGGTGGTCCCAAGGTCACCAAAGTCAGGATTTGATGATGGGATCCCATGAAATTACGAGGGAAACGCTAATTTAATACGGTATTTAAATTAGGGTTTCTTTCACTAAAAAGATTTCATTCACTAAAGTTAAAAATAAAAAATATTTTACAAAAAATAAAAACCGACTTCAAAAACACTGAAAAGTTAAAAATAATATAAGAATAGGTACAGACATCACACTTCTATATTGAAGTCGGTGCCAAATTTTAAGACTTTCTAGGAGATCATCGTTTGGCACCGACTTCAATATAGAAGTGTGATGTTTGTACCTATTCTTATATTATTTTTAACTTTTATTTTTTGTAATTTTTTTTTATGTTACAGTTACTTTGTCACTTATATACCTACTCATGTGTGAGCATGGAAGGATTACCCCTCAAGCGTGTGTAGTACACGAGGTGCTGTGCAGCCATAGTGACTCACCACAACAGCAGTATGTATTTGGGACAGTGGATTTGTCCGGTAAACACATATTTCAGGTATATTGGGCGAATGCCCGGCAGGCATACAGTTTTGTATGTATTGGACGTTATGTCCGGCAGGCACATGATGTTATGTGTATTGGGCGAATGCCCGGCAGACATACAGTTTTGTGTGTGTTGGACTTATGTCCAGTAGACACATATGTAGTGTGTATTGGGCCATGGTGCCCGGCAGACACGTTATTGAACGTGTGTAGGTGTAGCTTGAGTACGATCGTACAGGTATGAGAAAGAATGACACTCTGGTAGATAAAGAATGTGACTAAAGAGTGTGAGAGAGGTTTAGGTAATTCTTTTAGAGCGTGTACACAAACTTGAAAGAGGGCCTCGAATGTGTGATGAATGAAAGAATAGGCAAACTCAACAAAATAAGATTATTTACTTAAATTTTTATGGTGTTTTCTTAGATACTGATGATGATGATGATGACGATGACGACTCCGTGTAAGCTGGACCCTCTTCTGCTCCTGCTAATTACCTGAACGAATTCTCAGCGAGCTTAGCTGTAGAATATATTAGGAGTGTGGCCGAGGACGGCACTCTGTCAGGATAGGCCGTATTAGGTTAAAATCATATCTGTGGGTCGTGACGTCATCAGACGAACATATAAATACAGTGGGCAACGCTCAATCTTATTATTTGCCTGTCGGCTGTTACGTGAAGTGGTTGTCTGGTGCACGGCGCGATTTGCAGTAAGTCTCGTTGTTTTGTATTAGCTCAGTGATCAGTGTTTTATATTGGTTGTTACTATTCTGTATTTGATTAAAGCTAATTACCGTTCTTATTGTTATCATTGTTAGTATTTTACTGAAGTATTAAAACACATTGTAATTCTTTTATTCTTTTTTTAAATAAATACCTCTCCTGATTCCTAAAAATATTATTTTGTGAAAAAAAAAATTCTGAGGTTATTAAAAAAACATAGCGTGACGTCACACCGTTCGCATGCGACCGCCTGGAGAGGAGAGGTTAATAATTAGTTTTCGATAAAGAATTGATTATTTATTGGTTATTATGAAACACCGTGTATATGGGTAGTTTGTGTACAAACTGCACAAATTCCTATGATCTATTTCATTATGAGATTTAATCAGTTATGTATTGAACGCAACAAGTGCATATTTTGGCAGGACCCCCTTACTCGGATGATGAATATTATATAACGATTTATTTACTACTTCGACTAAGTGCAGGACATTTTCCGAAGCCGGTGCTTCCAATTAACAAATGTTCGAAACCCTTCCGACAATGACTCATTTTGTTTTTATTGCTACTAAGTTGGCAAACAAGCAAACTGCGCACCTGACGGTAAGTGGTAACAGTCACGTATAATACATGTGGCTCCTGTGAGCTTCGCAGTAAAACTGCAACCCCCACAATAACCACAGTGTACGTTACCAACTTGACAGACATTGTGATGTCAGATGTAAAGTCATGGTACCCAGTAATTTCAATGCCATATCTTACCCTTCAAACCAGAACACAGCAATGCAAGCACTGCTGCCAGGGCCGTCTTTCACCTATTGATCCTGGGCACATTAGGATAATGGGCACCATAGTAAAGTGGATAGTGACCATAATAAAGCGCTATTTTGTCAGAATAGACAAAGAACATAGACATGCAAAATACTAGCTTTATTTTTATTTCTTTACAGTTACATTAGATATAGATATACACGGTGTTTCAAAATAACCAAAAAATAATCAATTCTTTATTGAAAACTCATTATTAAAATGTTCCATCTCTAGCTGTTTATACTTAATGTCATTGTTAAATGACAATATGTATATGTCGCAATCAGTAACACACATGTGCCAACCACGCCACGCCACGCCGCCGCCGCGTCGCATTTAGCGCCACATCCACTTCTTAGTTTGTAAATGTGTTTAGTCTGTAACGTTCTGTGTCACTCGCACTGGTTTACCCTCCCAAGCTACTTTTTAATTTGTAACTGAATCCTCAAGTGATTGTTCTGAGTGTAAATGTAAGTTCATGCTAGGCGGCGCCGCTGTAGCGCATTACCTTGTTTTTGGTGGGATCCACGCGTATAAAAGACGCTCCGGGAGCATAATAATAATGTACTCTGTGTCCGGGAGCAACGGACAGGCACTAGTTGTACCTTTTAACCTCGCTTAACTAAGACACCCCGGATAATTAATTGCAAAACTAATTATTATCTGTATGGTATATGTTGGTTGGTAATGTAAATAAATAGTCTTACTCGCATTGCATCCCTAAGAATGCCTTGAGCTGACGTGCAGTGGTGGGGGTTGGAAACTCTTTGATGGTTTGCACCTTAGAGTCCAATGGCTTAGAGCCGTTCTCCGAGATAGCATATCCTAAAAACGTTACCTCCGACACGCCGAACGTGCTAAGTGCACGTGCACTTAGCTGTATTCACCAGTAAGCCGTATTCTTTCAGTTTGGTGAAAATGGTGCGAAGGTGTTGTTCGTGCTCGTTCTCTGACCTTGAAAAAACTAATAAATCATCAAGATAACAATAAATAAAGTCTAGTCCTCTGGTGACCTCATCCATAAACCGCTGAAAGGTTTGGCCGGCATTCCGAAGTCCGAAGGTCATATAGGGAAATTCATACAGACCAAAAGGTGTTGTTATAGCGGTCTTCGGAATGTCGGCTTCGTTGACAGGTATCTGATTATACGCTTTCAATAAGTCTAAGGTGCTAAAGACTTTGCAACCAACAATATTATGAGCGAAGTCTTGAACGTGCCTAATCGGATACCTGTCAGGTATGGTGCGGGCGTTTAACATACGGTAATCGCCGCAGGGACGCCAGCCATTATCTTTTTTGGGTGCTAGATGGAGGGGTGATGCCCAGGGACTCTCCGAAGGTCGAGCAGTGCCGTTGGTGAGCATGGCCTGGAACTCCTGTTGCGCAATTTTTAATTTGTCTGGAGCAAGCCGACGAGGGGTGCAAGATACTGGAGGGCCTGGCGAGGCGCGTATATAGTGGACTGTATTGTGAGTAATGTTTCGGTGTGTACCGGTTGGTCGGGTAATCTCGGGAAATTCGTCGAGAATTTTGTGGTACCTAGTCTCACCAGTTGGAACTTTGACAGAAGCTATACTACTACACTTAACTACTTTGGCTAAAGACGATACAGAAGTTGTACTATTTAATAAACGCCTATTGCGGCAATCTACAATTAAACAATAAAAGTTTAAAAAATCTTCGCCAATGATAGGCTTAGTAACATCTGCTACCACAAAACGCCAACAAAAAGTTCTGCGTAAGCCAAAATCTAGATTAAGGTGTACATAACCGTATGTAGAAATTGTGGTTCCGTTGGCAGCACACAAGTTGTAGTCCGTCCTGGCACGTCGATCTCGAACAAGGGACCGGGGGAAGACGCAGAGGTCGCTTCCAGTATCGACTAGAAACTGCACCTTCGAAGCTCGGTCCGTGATAAACAGGCGACCAGTAGAAGTTGAAGGGCGGTCAGCAGTCGCCATTATCGACCGCCCCTGGCTTTTCCCGCGTTGTAATCGCAGGGAGTCATGCATTTGCTGGCCTTCTCCCCAAACTTGCTATGGTACCAGCATAATGGGAACTTCCTATAGTTCGACTGGGAGCGCTTGGTTCTAGATGTTGATCTACGGTGAGGTGATCTGCTACAGCGGCTGTGGGGTCTGCTTCTTCTCTCCGATGCGAGCTTTTCAAATTGTCTCCGGAGTTCGGCAACTTCCCTTGTTAAGGCATCTATCGCTGAACCAGGGGTGGCTTGGCTCGTGGAAGCAACTGATGGTAAAGGTGTAGCCAGCTCGTGGATGCGATCGGCCAAGTCTGCCAGGTCGTCGATGGAAGATGTGGATGGTTGTCCTGCAAGCACCGTCTGGACGCCGTGCGACAAGCGACTTATCCATATGGTCTTTAGGAAATCGTCAGGAACGTTCAAACCCGCGAGACTCTTGAGGTGGCGGAGGAATTGCGAGGGCTTCCGATCTCCGAGCTCCTCGTGCATCAAAAGTTGTTTTAGCTTCTTTTCCTGCGACGCCGTTAAACGCTTAATAAGCTCGGTTTTCAGCTTTTGATATTTATCAGTAGTTGGTGGGCTGATAATCAAATCTTTGACTTCTCTCGAATACTGATTATCGAGTTGGCTTATCACGTAGTGGAACTTGGTGGTGTCGTTGGTGATTCCAGATATTGCGAACTGCCCCTCTACTTGTGCAAACCATATTTCAGGCTCTTCCGGCCAAAAAGGTGGCAGTCGTGTACCAACTTTAAAAATATCGATGTTTTTTATCGACTCATTCCCTTCACTACGGTGTGACTCGGCGACCGGTTGCGATGTTGAGGTTCCACGTGCATCTTGGTATTCTCTATCCATTGTTCAAAATAGGGGTCACCACTATGGTATATGTTGGTTGGTAATGTAAATAAATAGTCTTACTCACAGTTTGTTATTTACTTGGTCCAATCACAATAACCACACATACAATTACAATAATGCAGAAGGCACAGAAAGAGAAAACGAAGCACAAACACCGGAAAGCCAATAAGGAGTAAGAATAGAAGAGATAGTATACATAAGCACAGCGCGATACAGTAAATAGATTTAGTACATAAGGCAAGCAAAAGCAGCGTACACTCCGCGTCGTGACAAGGTTCCGACTGACTGTCGATGGCGGCCGGCTGTCTGCGCAAGCGCTTCTTATGTACTTGGTATATAAGCACTAGTGCGGGGGTCATGCGGGTCGATAGAGATTTATCGATATCGACCAGCCAGTACGCACTTTGTGATATGTGACTATGAAATATTATTATATAGAATGGTAAGCATTTAGGATAAATAATTATGCTTATTAATAGATATAAATATAATACATAGGTAGATAATTTTATTATTGTAAATATATTGCTAATTCGTTTTAACGTTTAGATTTAGGAATTTATGTAATTGTATATTTATTAATGTATGAAATTATATTGTTATAAATAGTGTATGTGTTAATTGTGCCGGTATTTATACAGAGTAGCCTACATCTGTAATTGTTGAGACTGTCTATGACGGTTTCCAATTACTTAACGAATCCTTTGCATGGATTCTTGCTGTATGAGTGCAGATTTATGTAACTGGATAATTAATTGTTAAATTAATTATTATCTGTAATTGATGAATCCGTCTTTGACGAATTCCGATTACTCGACGAATCCTTTGGTCCTCGACGAATCCGAATATGATTAGGCAGAGAGAGGAGCCGTGGTGAAGGTGAATGTTGATGCATTGTCAAGTAGCTACTTAAACCTGCACCTGGGTCGTAAGCCCCTGGCACTGCTCTTGGCTCTTTTCTCTGCAACGCGATGGACCAGGCACTCACACGGTGAAACCATGGAATGCTAAGTTATCGTCTCATATTTGTGCCGATATTTGTAATCCTTAATTTCCCTAATTAAGGATTACAAATATCGGCATCATTGTAGAGAGTAAATTAATAAATCATTGACAAAGCTCGCCAATTTTATATCATGTCAATCAATCCTGACCACACCACCACCACCACCACCATTCCTACATATACCTAAACAGCTAGAGATGGGACATTTTAATAATAAGTAGAGAAGTATAATGATTTTATAAGTACAGTTTTTTATTATTTGCTTTAATAATACACTGAAAAAATATTATTTTAGCAGAGTACCTACCTTATTGGCTCGGTTACAATCACATCGGTAAATTTTAACTAAGACTTAACTAAAAATATCTAAGTGAACTTGGTATAAAGCAGACCTGTGTGTATTGCTAAATATTCTTGTCTAATAACAAATAGACATGTTTAACACTTTCAAACATGATCCAAAACTATTAAGTGATTTTGTCAACACTTAATAAGTATACTGTTGTTTTTAAACAAGTTATTTCAATTGGTTGATTTTTACAAACATTTTTATTTAATAATAGATGAGTAGAACTTATTTGATTCCAACCTAATTGTTTATTGATTTTAATCGAGTAATTTTTGGTTGATTTTAGGACATCAACTGATCTATTGATATATAAGATGAATTCATTAATTCGAGTCACGTTACTTATTTCCTTTTAAATGAGTAAATATAATCGGTTAGTTATAGCAAACTACATTATTTCTACCGAGTTACCTAATTGGGAATAACCTTTAGAGAAATCAAAAAGAGGAATAACCGCTCTGCTCAGCTAAAACAACAAACAACCACGGTAAATCGATCTCGCACCCACTCATAACCAGAAACTCACTCGCGCTGTCACTAGTGTTTTGTGAAAGAAGATCTGTAAACATCAACATATCTGAGTCATCGCTGCATTACACGAAATTGGAACATCGCGTGCCGTCATAAAATTCCTCGTAAAAAAGGGGAAAACGGCAAAGGAGATTTTTGAAGAAAAGTCTGCAGTTTATCCAGAATCGGGACCATCGTCCTGCCACAGAAACGTTGGACAAGTTGAAAGAACCCCCCCCCCCCCCCCGCACCGCACCGCCGTCACAGACGAAAACATCGCCAAAGTGAAAAAAATTGTACTGGAGGACCGTCGAATAAAAATGTGGCAGATAGCAAAAGAGTTGGGCATCAGTAATCCTTTGCACATGAATAAAATTAGAGCACGTTGGGTTCCAAAAATGCTCACGCCGCTCGATAAACAGCGTCGAGTTGAAACTTCTATGGAGTTTATCGACTTGTGCAATGACAATTTGGACGAAATTTGTAACCGTATTGTCACCGTGGATGAAACGTGGATTCGACAATATGATCCAGAATCTAAACAAGGGAGAGAAGCCGCCAAAGAAGTTTAAGGTCGAAAAGTCGACTTCGAAACTCACGGCTACTATTTTTTGGGATTCGGAAGGAATTTTCCTCATTGTCTATTTACCAAAAAAACTACAATGCACGCCGCGTATTATGCAGCACTTATAAAAAAAGTACGCAATCTTATTGTGGAAAAAAGAAGAGGGAAAATTAGCAAAGAAATTCTGTGTTTGCAAGACAATGCGCCAGTCCATACGGCGCGAATTGTGAGGCAAGCCCTTCGAGAAACTGGCTTTGATGAAGTGAATCACCCATCCTACAGTCCAGGCCTAACTCCCAGCGACTTTTTTCTCTTGAAAAATTTGAAAAAAGACCTTCAGGGAAGAAAATTTGGGGATGATGAAGAAATTAAAGCTGTCGTGAACGAGCATTTTGACTTCAATGATTCATCTTATTTTTTTAGTGGGATACCAGCAAATTGGTTGAGAAAACCGAGTAGCTTTTCAGCAGTTACCGAGTGAACTGGTTGTAGCAATCCAATAAATTGTTTGATAAAACCGAGTAACTTTGCAGCAGTTACCTAGTGAACCGTTAGTAGTAACTCAATAAATTGGCTGAGAAAACCGAGTAACTATGCAGCCGTTACCGAGTGAACCGGTTGTAGCAACCCAATAAATTGTTTGAGAAAACCGAGTAACTTTGCAGCTGTTACCGAGTGAACCGGTTGTAGTAGCCTAATAAGTTGTTTGAGAAAACCGAGTAACTTTGCAGCAGTTACCGAGTTAACCGGTTGTAGTAACCTAGTAAAATTGGCTAAATGCAGTCGATTTTACTTTGTTGTTACTAATGAATGCTACTATGTTATTAATAAAGAAGTGTTATTAACAAATTGTAACGGTTAATACTTATCAAGTAATGATAACAAAGTTGACATATTTGATTTTAGCTACAAACTTTGCAGGCGTTATATTGACAAACATGCTGGGTTATTTTCAACAGTATTTTATTTATTTTTAACCCTTACGTTTTTTCCGTGTAGCTCGTTTCTAAGTGGTTAAAGTTACGCTTAAGGATGATTTCTTATAGAAAAAGTAATTTTTGAACAGTGGTGAAATTCATAAAATTTGAACCATTTAAACCACCTTAAATAAGGAAACTAAAACATTTCGAAAAAAGTAACCAGTAAAGATCATTGTTGAAGATTTGAGAATAAATGTTTACTGAATATATTTCATGTTTTGGTCACGGACCTGAAAAAAAGACGGACGGAGCGTTGTTGAATCACGAGTGAAGCATGCAAATGACAGCACATTTGTATGTGTCCGTGTCTTGTTCGTTGAAAAATGACAGCTTTTTGCCTTACCTGGTATAATTATTTGTGTGTGTGTGTAAGTCGTGTACAAACACATGAAATTGTCACCCTGCATGCTTCATATTTATTTAATGCCACACTACGTCCGTATTTTTTGTAGGTCCATGGTTTTGGTCATATTTTTTACGTGACGAGTGCATGAATATAAACGCGTGGAATGTAAATATGGGTAAGTATGTTAAAAGCCTTAAAAAGTCATTAAAAATAGCATTTATGTAAATAGTAAAATGTGTTATGGAAAGTATGGAAACTTAGAGTCCTACACTCTAAATTTTTTTTTTATGTATGACCCGGCAAATGACCTCCTCCCGCCTGATGTTAAGCGGTGAAAGAGGCCCAAATGAGTTGACAGGTAGAGTAAGGACGACATCCACTATCCTACCTGCCCGCCCCTTGCCGGCCCAAAAGATGTTTTTTCACGCCTCTTTTGAAGTAACCCATGTCGTAGGATGGAGGAAACACGTGCGCAGGTAGAGAATTCCAAGTGTGGGATGAACGACAGAAGAAGGAATCTTGGAATTTCTTGGTACGGTGTGAAAAGGAGGACACAGTGTACGGATGACTCCGAAGGCCCTTACGCGTGTTTCTGTTAAGGAATGGAGAGGGAGGGATAAGGTTAAAGAGCTCCTCAGAGCATTCCCCATGGAACATTCGGTAAAAGGCGCTAAGAGAGGCGATGTCACGACGAAGTTGTAGAGGCTCGAGGGTGTTAGTTACCTCTACATCGCCAATAATGCGAATAGCGCGACGCTGCAATCTGTCCAGAGCATCGAGCAGGTACTGAGCGGAGCCGTCCCAAAGGTGCGAGCAATATTCCACGCAAGACCTAACCTGAGTTTTATACAACAAGCATAGCTGGTCCGGCGCAAAATACCTACGCACCTTGTTCAGGACACCGAGTTTCCGTGAGGCAGTAGTTATGACGGATTCGATGTAGTCTCTGGGGTTCAGATCGCAGCGAATGTTCATTCCGAGCAAGGTGATGTTGCTCTGTGTGTGAAGGGTTGTGCTCTGAAGAGAAGGAAGGGGCAGGAAAGGTGACCTTTTCGCCGAAAACGCGCACACCTGTGTTTTCTTAGCATTGAACTCAACAAGATTGTTGAAGCCCCATTCGGAGACGAGGTCCAGCGTCCTGTTGAGCTCAATGATAAGATTCTGCCTCTCCCTACCAATATCACCACGTGCAGCCCCTGAACTTCCGTGATATCCCCCATGCACTGTACTGTCGTCTGTATAGCAATGTATAGCTCCCAAGGAAAGCATGTCATTGATATGCAGAAGAAACAATGTTGGGGATAGAACGGAGCCTTGCGGAACTCCAGCGTTCACTGCCACGAACCGCGAAGCGCAGCCGTCAACGACAACGCGAATTCTACGCTCGTGGAGGAAGCTGGCAATCCACGTACAGAACTGCGCGGGTAATCCGTATGCCGGAAGCTTGGAAAGGAGAGCCTTGTGCCAGACTCTATCAAAAGCTTTGGCGATGTCGAGACTAATAGCCACCAATTCGCCACGCTTATTAATAAATTCGCCCCATTTGTGCAAAAGGAACGCTAGAAGGTCACCTGTTGACCGTTTAGGACGAAATCCATACTGTCGGTCATTAAGAAACGAGTGACCTTCCAGGTAACGGATCAGCTGGGTATTTAGGATCCTCTCCATGATTTTGCACAAAATGGAAGTGACGGCTATAGGACGATAGTTAGCCGGATCAGAACGATCTCCCTTTTTGGGAAATTAACGTAAAATGTATTTCCTTCATTGCATTTTTAATAACTAAAAAAAAACTTTACTTCTCTGATAATTCTGCTAGAACACCGATTATTACGAGGCCGGGCCCTTAACAAATTAAAGTGTTAAAGAAAGTGTTAAACTTTATTAAGCGTTATTTAAAATTTTTAAGCGTTATTGAAAAACTTGAAAGTAAGTATATATATCTTACTGCTTAACATATATATGATGGAGAAGGAAATAAAATATTTATAAACAGATATTTTGATAAGTTTAAGATAGTATGTCATTCTTTGAGCAGTTACTTGGAAATTACAAAATTGATATTATGTGTCCGATTGGGTATCTCCGATCTTAAAGTTCATCTTCAAGTTCACACGAGCCTTCGTTTTGATAACACCATTCAGGTTGGATAGAATCAGCTTGTATACCCATTAGTACCAGCCGCTCCCTGAGAACAAAAATAAAGCTATTAACAATACTAGACCTATTGTCCATATTTCCTGCAACAAAATGGCGCCGCTCGTAAACGCGGCATGGTTGTCGGCAAGGAAAGTGAAACAAAAATCCATAACATTCAAATTATAATACCTATAGATACACTTATGTCAAATTACAGCTTTTTAGTACTAATAGTGCCTCCGCTAAATCGCGGGCGTACAGACAGACAGACGGACATGGCAAAACTATTGACTACGGAACCCATAAAAAAGCCATATTGGCCGTTTTTTCATAGCAAGGGCATGGTTACGAAGAAACAAAAATGTATTAAAAATACACACATCAAAAAAGTCAAAGCAACATCAACTAATAGGTACGAGACAACGCTTTGTCGGTTATCAGTAGGTAATGTATAATAAAATTACACGTAATGATTAATAAACTGAATAACAACGAAATTCGTTACAATTTTTTAATCAAAAGCTATTAACATTACAATTTCATGCATTAGTAGGTATACAAGAAACAGTTGGTAATACAAACGGTGGTAATATGAAATTAAGGCGCTATAACGAAAATATTGGTTATTTTTAATGTAATGTCATAGGTAGGTCACTGAGTGAGATATCTTACAGATCTGAAACTCAAATAAGTATGTTTCTTTATATCTTTGGCTAGAAACGTCAAAAACCGGAAACGCAAGTTTAAAGATTTTGCCTCGATACATTTTATTTTTTAAATTACTTACTACCTCTTAAAAAACTCTTGTAAAAACAAGCTTTTATTTAAATGCGCTAAAAAGAAAAAATAAACTTTTACTTATAACGTCATTTAATCGTATTTACTTAGTTTGAAAATTGTAGGTAATGTATAAAATTATTCTCATCAAATTATTTAATTTACTTGTTTATCTACAAAAGTAAATCTCGCGACAAGCTTTTATGTCATATAAATTGTGTCAAATGTGAAATGACGTTATAAGTAAAAGTTTATTTTTTCTTTTTAGCGCATTTAAATAAAAGCTTGTTTTTAAAAGGGTTTTTTTACATTTAATTTATTTTTTACTTTTTAGATATCACTGAACACGTTTCTCAGTCTGTTCATCTCATTCAACGCATCATTGTTGCAAGGTCGTTTGCCGGAACATCTATACAGAATTTCAGCTCAATCGGTTAAAGATATCTACTTCAAAATTGATTTTTAGCTTTAGAAGTATGCCATATTGGATTAATAGTGACGTCACATTATTTTTCGAGTTACTCTTAGCAAGACCTTTTATTTGATACCCATATTGTAGGGGTGCATTAAAAATAATTGGTCCGCCATCTTGGGTATGCCGCCATCTTGGATTTATAATGATGTCACACAGTCAACCATGCATTGTCATCCAAACAGAACGTGTATACAAAATTTCAGCTCAATCGGTTAAGTATATCTGCTTCAAAATTGAGTTGCAAGATTTCACCCGAACATACATAGGTACTTATACATATACTTAGGAGTACATTGCAAGTTAAATAAAAGCTTGTAAAAATAAGAAAATTCAGGATTACTACTAAACGGTATGAGGTATTCAAAAGTTCCATAAATAAGTAGACATCATCATTATTCAGAATCGTGTAAAAGCATTTTTTTCTAATAATTATAGTTATTTTTTAATAATAATTTGTATTTTGTCGCTTACGTCGATAATTTCTAAACGACCTGATTACATGCGGGCGCAGCGCATTCACGACTTTGATCGCATGGATATAAAGACTAGCTACTTGAGCACGGGGGGCGCCCCGCGTTTACGTATATACCATGCCTCCCATTGTCTGATTCATTTTCGATGTAGCGCCTTAAGAGAAAAAAAAGTGCTACCTAAGAATTAATTTGTTGAAACTATAGAGTCTAGCTATATGAAAGATGAACCAGACATTTTTTTAGTTACAACATTGTTACAAAGTCACTTTGTACGTTAGTTGAACATGGTGATTTTGACCCTTTTTAGGGTTCCGTAGCCAAATGGCAAAAAACGGAACCCTTATAGATTCGTCATGTCTGTCTGTCTGTCCGTCCGTATGTCACAGCCACTTTTCTCCGAAACTATAAGAACTACACTGTTGAAACTTGGTAAGTAGATGTATTCTGTGAACCGCATTAAGATTTTCACACAAAAATAGAAAAAAACAATAAATTTTGGGGGTTCCCCATACATAGAACTGAAACTCATTTTTTTTTCATCAAACCCATACGTGTGTACTGGGTATGCATATCAGAATTTCGTTGAATTAAAAATCAGACTTTACCTACTTTTAAGACTTAATAAAAATAACAAAAAACCTTTAACTGCTTCCGTGTAGTGGTTGAGCCCACTGGGTGTGGATCGAGAGGTCTGGCCGTCTGGGGTGCAATTGCCCATGGGGGCAGAAGTTTTCTGCTCGGTTTGGACGATGGTGGTAGTGCTTCTGAGCCCGCCTGGCTAGCTACCGCCGTCTTATCTAAATTTTTCGCCATAATAACAATGTTACGAAAGCCAGTTCCTCAGTTTGTTGAGGAGTCCAGGTGAAGCTCGCTTCCACCTTCGCCCACATACCATCAGGTGAGATCAAGGCCGAGATTTACTTTTGTAGATAAACAAGTAAATTAAATTTTTACACATAAGTAAATCTCGCGACAATCTTTTATGTCATATAAATTGTGTTAATGTTGATGTGAAATAACGTTATAAGTAAAAGTTTTAGTGTAAGTGTTAATTTTTTTTAGCGCATTTAAATAAAAGCTTGTTTTTAAAAAGGTTTTTTTTGTAACTCTCAGGTCACGCAGGTGCGCGCACGGTGGCGACAGTGACGAACTTTTTTGAAATCGAAGCGTCCAGTGTTGTCAAGTTAGTGAATTTTCCACTAGTTCTGGTGGTTTGTTGGTGAGCTATTACGTTTCTGGTAGCTGGTGGTTTATTTACTGAACTTATGAACTTATGAACTTCATTGATATACTAGTCTGTCATCCCGAAATGTCACACTTGTAGGCCCATCAAATTAGCTAAACCTGGACATAAATCTACAACTCCTTGTTTTGATTATTTTATTGGATATTACTGTTAAGCATCAAATATTAATGAGATATATGTTGTAAGAAATTTGCGCTGGTAACCGTTTTTTATAAAAATCTTGAGGTTTAGTACATTACCTAACTTCTTTCTTCAAGCAAATTATGTAACCAAATACCTTGTTAGTATAATTTTGAGGTGCATTCAAATGCTATCACCTAATAGCAAAATTAAACTGAAACCACATTCGGATGTATGTTTTTTTTCACAGTATTCATCTGATCTCAATATCTAGATAAGCAAAAATGGTAACTATGATGTTTGTACCTGGTTAAGCTAAATTGCGTCTTTTTAGATATTAAAAACAAAAATTAAACATTTATTTTTTACGTTTATAAATAATAATGTATTTCTCAGTAGTTAAAAATCGTAAGTGTGACATTTTTGTTTAATAATAGGTTTTTGTGTCCCACAATCCTGTTTTCATCAAAATTAAACACGTTAATGTCACGCTTTTGAAATAGACAATTTAATTGGAAATACGCGCGAGAAAGTATATAGGTAGGTAGGTTAGGTACATGGGGAGCGAGCGTAGCGCCCGCGCGCCGGGCGAGATACGAGTCGAATTTGCTTACTTCAAAATTTGCGTGCTTTGTACCTACCGCGTTGGGTTTTTATAACAGAAACGATTTAAAAATGGAATTTTCTAACAGTAGCCTATGTAAATGTGCGTTAAACTTGGATGTGGTGAATGTAGGTCTAAAAGGACAGTATAAGTTAATTGCAGCTAGTAGTAAAAGGCGTGGAGACGAATAGCCTATTTTGTGTCCGTTTCTGATGAAAATATACAATTATTATAGCAAGTTGAGCTGTTTATACAATGAATGATCCATAAAAAGTGCAGAGAAAAACAAACCAATATTAAGTTCTGCTCAAACAGTAGTCACATTGCTATATATATTATAGATACCTACGCTACGTACCTTTTGTGTATTAAGGTTTTAGATTTATAACCTACTTATATCATACAATAATATAACGTATTATTGTATGATAAGTAGGTGTAATTTGTTGTATGATTAACTCATACTCACGCAACATTTAGAGTTATGTCTGCTTACCTATTTGGTTCTTCTGTGTGTGGTGGACCGTGGTGGGAGAGCCATGCTTCGGCACGAATGGGCCGGCTCGACCGGAGTAATACCATAAGAATAACTAATAAGTATAGAAGCGAATCTCCTTTGTGGGTGCGCCGAATGCCGCTATTTGCATACCTACAGCGCCCTTCCCCCTGTAACGCCCCGCAGTAGTCTGCGGACGCCGCTAGGGTCACCACATGGACGTATGGTTACCACTACAATATTTTTTATATAGGTACCTCCATATTTTACATTAAATGAGAAACTGAGCATACACCGACTCTTATTGATTTTGTACTTCAAGTGTAGCGAGCGAGCGACTATCTTTAGCAATTTACGCACATTTTTCGTTTTTTGATTCCGTAGTTATAAGAACCTGCCTATTTTTGATTAATTGAGCTTAATCCCTACACTTCGAGAACAAAATCATTAAAATGTTTCGAATTTCGATTCGCAATATATTTCGCAATATTTCGCAATATATCTGGGCGTGGACGCCTACGCCGCCCTTGGTATTCGTAAACCGCGCTCAACAATACCTTTTTTTTTACCCAGTAAAAAAATTTTAAATCTACCGCAGACGGAGTGGGGTCCGCCTGCGGTTATGTGAGACTCGCCCCGCCAATCGAGACATAGTCACTAAAAAATACTGGGGGGTTCCGTCTAATCGCGTTCTCGGCGCACAAAGGGTACTTTTCGCAATCGCTTTGTGTGTCGAGTGCGATGCT
Source organism: Schoenobius gigantellus (assembly GCA_963935595.1). Lineage (NCBI taxonomy): Eukaryota > Metazoa > Arthropoda > Insecta > Lepidoptera > Crambidae > Schoenobius > Schoenobius gigantellus. The sequence goes on along the minus strand of OZ012541.1, from coordinate 35,832,636 downwards.
GCCCGACCACACCGGGTCCCTCTTCAGGGTTGGGAGTGTCTATGGAACGCCTTTAGACACTCCCTAAGCGTAGGGTCATTAGTGTGAGTGACGTGGGTCCCACTCCGTCACTGCGACCCCTGCAGCAGTTGGTGGAGGGCGTAAGTTCGTCTTCTTCTGCCCAACCGCCGCCTGCGGGACGGGTCCGCGTTCCGATCATTCTCGCGGTCCCGTTCTGCGCTTTCCTTCTCCACTAGGATTTCCTCACAGAAAGCGGTCATAGACTCCCAATACCTCTCACTGCTGACCATTTTTTCGATAACGGCTGGCAGTGAGAGGTCATCTCCGATATTGGCGACGAGGGTGGATCGCTGCGCAGCCCACGCCGGGCAATGCTCAGCGCTCAACCATACCTGGGGCAAGAGCAAAACCACGGCATCCCCTGCCACACTGTCTGTGGACTTCTACAACATCAGGGGGCTTCACTCTTACCTTAATACTGGCCACCACCACCTCGAGACAGCAAAGCCGGCCTTGCTCTTTTTGACCGGCGATATCGTCTCCGGCGGGCACTTCTTATCTCTCCTACCCACTCGAACGCTCGCCACGCGAAGCGTGGTGGGTTTCAAAAGCAAAAAGTAGTATATCTCAAATATCAAAGGTGCCGCCATTGCGGAATGACTCACCCCGGCGCGTACGGAGTGTTCAAAAAATTGCGGAGAGTGACATATACTGTCTACAAGAGAACAAAAAATACGTATGGAAAGGTAATTTAATATAGAAGGAACTTATAACAGTTAATTAGATAAGGATTAATAATTAAATGAATGAAGCGCGAAAATGTTCGGAAGGTCGCGGAAGACCCGATTTTTTTTAAAAATTTTTTGCACAAAAACTATTTTATAAAACTTTAAATAACCATATATATTATTATAGCCCTATTCTTGAAGATTATTTTGATATATAATAGTTTTGGGTAATATTTTTAATGAAAAAAGAAAAAAATAATAAAAACGATTAATTACGTAATTATATACGCGAGATGCGCACGCGCGGTCGCGCGTGCGCATCTCTTCGCACCTAAGGCTGGTGTGTGCGTGTACGTCAGAGTCGATATTTGTTCTTGACACCTCAGTCATCTTGAAAGTAGGAATCTCTCTACCTTATGGCTCCGTGTAGACAGCGACGACCATCCTCGCGTCTATTCGGGCCTCTATAGGTCCACATAGCGGTGATACCGAAACTGACCGACTCATCGAGCACGTCCAAATGGCTACAGACTCTATGCAGCAGCAGATTCCACGCGCAGAGATCGTGATACTTGGCGATTTTAACGCTCACCACACCGAATGGCTCGGTTCAAGCAAGACCGATCATGCGGGGATATCTGTTCACGCCTCCGCTCTTGCACATGGCTTGACACAACTAGTCACTACGCCCACACGAATTCCCGATGTGGATGGCCAAGAACCTTCACTGTTGGATCTTCTGCTGTCTTCTCATCCTGATGGTTACCTCATATCTGTCAGCGCCCCTCTTGGCTCCTCGGACCATTCCCTTATTAGGAGTACGGTGCCATTCACGTGCGTGCAATGACCTCGAGTTGCACGTAGTCGCCGTGTATGGTACTACAAGTCAGCAAACTGGGATGGGATGTGGTCCTTTTTTGCGTCCTACCCTTGGAGGCAGGTTTGCTTTTTCCCGGATGATCCCAACATCGCCGCTGAGTCTGTTGCGAATGTGGTGTTGCAAGGTATGGAAATTTTCATTCCCTCCTCAGTAGTCCCCATTAGTGGCAGGTTCCAACCTTGGTTTGGTCAATCCTCCAAAATAGCTTCTCGCTGGAAACAGGAAACCTACCAACCCTGGGCAAATGCGGTGACGTCTCGGGATGGAAATACCAGCGCTTTAAAAAAGCAGTATAACTATGCCTCCAGATCATTCAAAAGAGCCATTGCAAGAGCAAAGTCGGAACATCAGTAGAATTGGCGAGAAACTAGAGCGTCTTACTTCGGGGTCTCGTGCGTTCTAGTCTCTTGCCAAAGCTATTCAGGGAAGATTCTGCACGCCATCCTTTCCACAATTGCACAAGGATAACACATCGTTAGTCTATGATGCAAAAGAGAAAGCCGATCTTTTTGGGAAACTCTTTGCATCCAACTCGACTTTGGATGACGGGGGACAGGAACCGCAGATCATACCGCGGTTCAAGAGCTTTATGCCAGATATTCGCCCTGGATATCCATAAGTCGAGTGGGCCCGATGGTATCCCTCCTATCGTGCTGAAGACGTGCGCTCCAGAGTTGGCACCGGTTTTACCGCGTTTATTTCGGCTCTCTTACTGATCTGGCATAGTCCCAACCTCATGGAAGACAACTTTAGTGCATCTGATCCCTAAGAAAGGTGACCGCTCGAATCTGTCCAACTATAGGCCAATCGCTATAACCTCTTTGTTTTCAAAGATAATGGAATCGATTATAAACCGCCAGCTCCGTCAGTACCTAGAGGATCACCAGCTGCTTAGTGACCAACAATACGGTTTTCGTAGGGGTCGCTCTGCGGGTGATCTTCTATCATTGGGCAGAGGCAATTGAAGCGAAGGGGGAGGCACTGGCAGTAAGTTTGGACATCGCGAAGGCCTTCGATCGGGTCTGGCACAAAGCGCTTCTTTCTAGACTTCCTTCGTATGGGCTTCCCAAGAAACTATGTGGATGGGTCACCTTTTATTAGACAAAAACATAAAGGTCTTAATTAATGGTGAATGCTCAGACTCACTGTCTATAAATGCTGGTGTCCCCCAAGAATGTGTGCTATCACCTTCACTATTCCTTCTGCATATTAATGATATGCTGCAAACTAGCGGCATTCATTGTTAAGCAGATGACAGCACAAAAGACACCTCCTATAACGGCCGTGTGAACATTTCTGGGGAAAAGGTTATTGAATGCCGGAATGAACTTGTGTCTGAAATTGATACATCATTTGAAAAAGTCTCTAACTAGGGTCGACTTAATTTACTCCGTTTCAACCCTACAAAGACACAGGTTTTCGCGTTCACCGCCAAGAAAAAGCCATTTGTCGTATCTCCTCACTTTCAGAGCATTCCCCTAACTGCCTCAGCTAATATTGAGATCCTTGGTGTCGACATATCGAAGATGTCGCCTCACTATGCATATATTACGGGGAATGCTCCGAGGAGTTGTTCGGACTCATACCTGCCGCCTCTTTCTGCCATCGTTCCACGCGACAAAAAATCCATGCCTATCACTTAGATGGTTGACAGTCCACCACTGTGCGTTTTTCTCGCAGTTTCCTGTCTCGCACAGTCAAACTTTGGAATGAATCATCGCCTGCGGTATTTCCGAACCGATACGATCTTCAAACTTTCAAGAAAATACCGTATTCTTATCTTAAAGGCCGGCAACGCACTTGTAACTCCTCTGGGGTTGCGGGTGTCCATGGGTGACGGTAATCACTTACCATCAGGTGATACGTTTGCTCGTTTGCCCCCTATCCCATAAAAAAACCGGCCAAAAGCGTGTTGGGCCACGCGCAGTGTAGGGTTCCGTAGTTGCAAATCCCAACTTTGAGTTCACACACACCTCACAACTCACAACTCGTTGCTGATGGACCGGAACCCATTCGCATCAGCCAGATATCTATCGCAGGTAGTTTATTAAGTAAGCCGGGAAGCCGTCAGCACAGGATAAGCTCCAAGGAAGAATATTCAAATAATGGCCTTCGAGCATTATATGCATCTGATTAACACATGACGTAATCGCGTTATAATTTACAACAGCGCCATCTCTGTGGTCACATACGCACCAATACAATTACATACAGTGGCGTCAGCACGTTCAGACCATCAACTTACAGTATTGAGCACAGATTTAGAGTAGGCTAGATACCACCTGTTGCCCGGCGCAGCGTGCCCCGAGACGCCCCGAGTTTGAGCAATGCTCAAACTGACCGCGCTTCTACTTTAGTTGGCATTCTAACGTAACGTTGACGAGTCCTGTGGTTGAAAACGTAAAAATGCCAAATTGCGCAAATTGTAAACTGTAAAAACTCTTCAAAAGTAGTAAATAGTGTCAATGGAGATGTATCCTATCATCGGTAAGTAACTTTGTTTCACAAATAGCTGTAATTCATTTTAAAATCAATTATTTATGATTTGTTGTGATATTCGCGTGATACTACTGCGATAAATTCGTATTTGGGAATGTTGATATATTTATTTTACATTGCGGGTTTGGCTTTGAAAGACCATCATCGGGTGTTCTGGCCGTACGCAATGAATTTTAAACGACAGAATCACTTCAAAGTAAACAAGTTTCGTGGTACAAGGGCCTTTATCATTCGTCTGTCAAATTTTGCGATTAGTGATGTACAATGGTTACTTTCAAATCGATTCAAGCAATCGAGCCATCAATTCGGTTTAAGAACAGAATGATAATTGAGAGACCAATGAAAATGCATTTTCGAATTAAGTATAGATAGGGCATGACTGTTTTCAGTTTTCCAAGCGATCCCATTGTAAAAAATAAATGGATTGAAGCGACATGTAATAGAAATTGGTTTCCTTCACCACACAGTACAATTTGCTCAATCAACTTCAATAAAGAGGACTATGTAATCAGCAAAAAGTTAAGACGATTATCCGGAACAGCATATCCGAAAATTTTGGTGCTGAATACGACACAAAATGAAGAAGTAAGTGGATAAGTGTTCTATGCTAATGACTAATGACATATACCTGCTACTGATAATTATGACATTTATTAGTAATTTTAAGATTCTATTCTATTCTTTAATGAGCCTACTTGGTCAAGTCTGAATCAAGTGCGCTAAAAAAGAAATAATATTCTATTTTACAGAAAGTTTACCACCAACGAACAACAAATGAAAATACGTCATTTTCTGATTTAACCAGAAAAAGGAAGCTATTACAGGTAATTTAGGGATCAAACACATTTTGTTACATCCTATCAATTTTATTATAGGTACATGTGAATGTTTATTAGTGTGTCTGTGTCTCAATGTTTGTTAATGTGTATGACGGATTTGAATGAAATTTGGCACACAGATAGTTTTTAAACGCGCATCGTCTCTCGTCGAAGTCTGTTGGCTCACTGAGCGAGCGCGGCGCATCGCGCGTTGCGATTGAAACGATTCTTTTTTGTGTGTACATCACTAAATGACTCGCGTGACGTCATAGTGAGTGGGGATACGGAGGCACGCTCGGTTCTCATACTATTTAATGAACATGTGGTATCTAGCCTACTCTAAATCTGTGGTATTGAGTGTCTGTTGCAACAGTACCTACTAATTTTCAATGAAATTTTACTTTTCCGAGTACATTTTATATGTTGGTCGTCTATAACTTTTTAGTTTGTACTTAGTACTCAACTCTGATAGTTTTCCTTTAAACTTCGTTATATATACTACTGTTGTAATTTTTTTCACGTGTCCATATATAACCGTTTATCAGATAGAGGGGGGAGAAACTTACCTCTAACAAAAATTTGCACAAAACCAAATATTTCAGAAACGGATCCCTAAATCGAAAAATGGTGTTCTAAACCTTATATTATATTTTTATACTTTCTTACCCACAGGATGGGTTAGTCGAGAAAAAAAAAATTTCTCCCACTTTACTTGTATGGGAGCTACCCTAAAAAAAATTTTTTTCAATATTTTTTCTACCACTTTTTTAGCATGAATAATATATGAGTACATACCCATACAGCTTTCTAGTACTTATAGTCTCTGAGTAAAACCGCGGACAGACAGACAGACAGACATGGCGAAACTATAAGGGTTTCTTGTTTACTACGGAACCTTAAAAACCGGCCAAGTGAGTTGAACTCGCGACGCGAATCTATATTGAGTGATTTACCATGCTATTTTAATATCATGAACTTCTTGTAGGTTTTCCTATAATCTATAGAAAACTAATTTCTGTATTTTATTCAAAATTTTAGGTTCAGTAGTTTCGGAGATTGATATGTGTACCAAATTTCAACTTAATCGGTGTAGTAGATTCGGAGATAATTGACTGTGACGGACACACGAGTGATCCTATAAGGGTTCCGTTTTTTTTTCGGACGTACGGTACCCTAAAAATATGATATAATTTAATTGTCGCCATCTAACATATTTTTTAATACAGAAAACTGAGACCTTAATTGGTATACGTAATTCCACGAAAAACATATTATATATCATCCTGAACAATTTAGTTATTATCGATCTTCGTGTTCATAAAAGTTTGACAATCATTGACCTTGTAACGACTAGTGCACGCAGTTTGCGACAGCACGGTCGGAAGCTGAACACAAAGTAATTACGACCTAACTCTGCAGGAAATACCGTTTACATTGGAACGTAATATCAAAACCAAACACGAAAAAATATCAATTAATGAATAATCGTGGTCTTTTATTGTTTAATTTATTTCTTATAGTGCTAACAATATTTTGAAGGGATAAATTAAACACTTTTGAAGTAGTTATGTATTTTAGGTTTTCAAAAAATTACAAATATTTGTGACTGTAGAAATCTGCAAAGAGAATCTGTTTAATTTTTAATAATTTAAGAATACATATAATATAAGTACTGTTCAGAATAAATTGTTAAATTATAGTTATCTATTATGTTTGGTAAGATAAGCCAAAAAGTCTGTAACTTACCGAATTCTCTTTATTAATGATAGTCCCGAATGATTAATTAGTTTAATTTTAATTTATTTAACTGGAATGCAAGAATCGTAACATAACAGAAGCACATTTACAAGGTTATTTATTATGCTGCACTTATGGAATCAAAATGTCTTTAAAATGTAGTTTTTTTGTTTTTTTACATTGACGCGGAGTTTTAAAGTGTTTAATTTTTATTATTTTATCTATAACTAACAATACTTTATGTCATTGAAAAAGAAAATTACAGTTATTGAATTATGTCCAGGTTTAGCTAATTTGATGGGCCTATTGAGATTCCGCCTAACATCAGTTTAAAAATTATTCGATTTTTTGTAATAAAAACTTTTAAATTCTAACAATACATTCTAATAGTGTGTCAACACATTATTTGATGTTTTTTAATTATGTCATTTTTATGGAAAATATTAGTATAATTTATTTTTTTTATTTTATAGTATAAATTGTGTATTTTTACTGTCTTTTTTGTTATTTGAAGATGTGTTAAGTAATAAAAAAGATTTTTTAAAGAAATCATTTTTTAATGTTCGTTGTAGTGGTTTCTCAATATATTTGGTCAATTTTTTATTATAAAGTACCAAGGGCGTAGCCATGATTCTACGTAGAGGAGGGTGGGGCAGGTCATCGTTACTGCATCGTCAAGATAAAAATAATAACCAGAATAAGTAAAACATGCAACATTTCCTTTGAATATTAGGTGTAAGGTGTACCTTGTGGGCATGCCAGCCTACTGGCGACCATTTAGGTGCCCCCTTAGACAAATGCCACACGCTAAATTTTCCGCAGTCACTCCGCGGAAAAAATGTATGGAAATGACATTAGCCTACGACAACCTCACGCTATTTTTTCCACAGCTAATATCATCTCCATATATTTTTCTGTGGAACGACTGCGGAAACGTTAGCGTGTGGCATTTGTCTAGGGGGTCTGGTTTAATTTCCACTTCTATAATAATATCATTATCAATATCGTCCTCATGCACATTTATCTTTCGTGAAGACGTTGACGCCATTTGCGTGCTTTTATCAAGTCGCAATGTAAATGATGAAATGACGAACTACGCGGAGTACAGCATTGCCAAGTCGGATTTTAAATAATACGTAGGCCAGATTAGGAAATTACTTAGAAATAGTAAAGCATATGAGAAATTCATAGACCTATGTTTTTTCGAGTATAATGAAGAGTAGGTTAGGTTAAAGCAACTCAAAATTATTTCTCGTTTATACTTTATTGATTATTTTTTATCACCCTGGAAAAATGGGACGTTTCTTGTCTAAGAAAAAATCTATCGCGATCGCTTACAATTTCACAGTCGCAGCCCTACATTACTCCTTTATAAAAGGAAGTCGGTACAGAGTCTTATGTTCACGGCGCAATGACTGTCAAATTATAAGCGATCGTGATAGATTTTTTCTTAGACAATAACCCACCAGGATACATTCTTTATTACATAAGAATTTAAAAAACAGAAAAGAAAAACTAAAAATATACTGCACAATCTAATTTATAGTTCTAATAAATTAGATTGTGTCTCAAATCTAGTTTATAGAGCAGTGTTTTTTGCATATGTAAGAAAATTCATATAAAATTACATTATGTGAGTAATTTTTTTATTCATATTTAAATCATTCTACTACCGTGTACTGAAGTGTGCCTTAAATCCGGGGTGATGAATAGTAACACCTCTAAATCGCCAAAAAACTTAAGAATAACATTTATAAAACCACCGCGTTCGGAATGTAGTTTCTACAGAGTAAAAGAAATTATGCAGTTATTCTTTTCATTTTTTATCCTTGCATAGGGAGGAGCTCCTTCATCTGTCCTTATAATACTTGAAAAAGCTCAAAGCCGTACTCGAAGTCTCCTTAAATAAGAATCCACAGTATCCCACCATTCTGCTGTATGAAGATGCTTAGGATTTGAGTGTCCGTAGACTTTTTTTCATGCGTCTCCTCCTCTATACACATAAAGCCGTCTTAAATATGCCTTCAATAGGGAAATGCTTCAGAAACGTACGTTTTATATAACTACTGCAAGAATAAAAACTTCTTTTGCACGTCGCTTTGGAATATTTTAAGGACCCTACATTTATAATAAAGTGGTAAAGACGTGTCCATCCTAGAAACTGTCTAGTGTCAGAGAGGCTAAATGTTTACTGCTGAGGTATCCGCTATCCCATAATTATATTGAATCGGAAGCTATATTAAGGGTTCTTATGTAGCATAATCAATCTCACATCGAATTTACTACACACACGCTTACATATACAACACTGTTTCACACGCTCACACACTCACAAACAACACACATACTTACTCACATGTACACACTTAGGCTCCTTATTAATAATTTGTATTTTTTATTTAATTTCTTCATTTAATAATATAAATTAATTTCTTTTAAATCAGCTGATTCAGAAAATCCTTGATTTTACAAGCTTTTATTTAACTTGCAATGTATGTAAGTATGTATGTTCGGGTGGAATCTTGCAACTCAATTTTGAAGCAGATATCTTTGACCGATTGAGCTGAAATATTGTATACAGGTTCAGTTTGGATGACAATGCATGGTTGACTGTGTGACGTCATTTTAAATCCAAGATGGCGGCATACCCAAGATGGCGGATCAATTATTTTTAATACACCCCTACAATATGGGTATCAAATAAAAGTTCTTGCTAAGAGTAACTCGAAAAATAATGTGACGTCACTATTTATCCAATATGGCGGACTTCTAAAGCTTGAAAATCAATTTTGAAGTAGATATCTTTAACCGATTGAGCTGAAATTTTGTATACACACAGTTTGGACGAAATGCACGGTTAACTGTGTGACGTCATTCTAAATCCAAGATGGCTGCATACCCAAGATGGCGGATCAATTATTTTTAATGCACTCCTACAATATGGGTATCAAATAAAAGGTTTTGCTAAGAATAACTTGAAAAATTAAGTAATGTCACTTTTAATCCAATATGTCGTACTTCTAAAGCTAAAAATCAATTTTGAAGTAGATATCTTAAACCGATTGAGCTGAAATTCTGTATAGACGTTCCGGCAAACGACCTTGCAACAATGATGCGTTGGATGAGATGAACAGAAACGTGTCCAGTGATAACTAAAAAGTAAAAAATAAATTAAATGTAAAAAACATTTTTAAAAACAAGCTTTTATTTATATGCGCTAAAAAGAATTAATAAACTTTTAAACTAAAACTTTTACTTATAACGTCATATCACATTTGACACAATTTATATGACATAAAAGCTTGTCGCGAGATTTACTTTTGTAGATAAACAAGTAAATTAAATAATTTGATGTGAATAATTTTATACATTACAATTTTCAAAGTAAATACGAGTAGGTACTTAAAAGTACTCTTTTAAGTACTTTTAAGTTACTACACACAAGTAAATCTCGCGACAAGCTTTTGGGTCATATAAATTGTGTCAAATGTGAAATGACGTTATAAGTAAAAGTTTTAGTGTAAAAGTTTATTTTACACTAGCATTTAAATAAAAGCTTGTTTTTAAAAAGGTGTTCTTATATTTAATTTTTTGTTAATAAGTATGATCTTCGCGTAACAGGTCTATAATAACCTAGTGTGATGATCATAGTAAATTTACTATGTACTATATTTCTTGGAAAAATAAATTATTCTTATTCTTTTCAAAAAGTACCTATGTGTACAGCACAATGTTACTTAAAATTATCAATAAGTAAAGAATCCATATTCTTAAAAATGTAAGCAATAAATTCTTAAAATGCGTAGATCTACGTAAAAGGTTTTCAGTTAAGACCTAAAAATACGTGGATCTATTTAGGTAAACTGAAATATAGCTGGCGACACTTTGTCACCCGGGCGTCACCGGCTTGTCGCCGGCCGGCGAACGAACAAAAAAGTCACCCAGCTGTCATGTCGTAACGTGCGCGCACCTCCATACATTTCCATGGACTTGATGACGGCGACAAATTAACAGTCACGGCGACAAAAGTCACCCGTGGCCGTGCGCGCACCCACTTACTGTTATCTCCCTGTGCCTTTGTATTTGAATGCAGCAGACTAACAATGATTCGAAAAACATGTTTTCCTTTATCTTACCTTTATTTCTTTATGATTTTTGCAAGAAAACAAGTAAAAAATACTATTCTTATTATTTGTTTTATACTTTTATGGTCATTTTCATGCTAATCCCATGACCCACAAATAATCAAATTTTATTTTTGTTTGCCGTGGGTAAAATAGTAAAAAGCCCAATGTCCTTTGTCGCGTTTTGTAGGTCAGCATTTATCTGGATCTCAACAATATGACCAATCGCTGCGAAAAAAGTAGATGCTTAGTCAATGCTCGTGCAAACCTTTCGAAAAAAAATTAGGGAAGTGCGAAGTTTCTCCTTATAAGATTTGTACGTTTGTTTTATAATCAGTTTTCACGATATCTAACAGGTGTTGAAATAAAGTAGGTAAGTATAAATCGCATTGGTAAATTAAATATAACAATAAAAATGACACAAATCCTTGCTATGTCAACGATAATAAAGGATAAAACAATAACTTGGTAAGTATACGTATATGTACATACATTTCAGAATGTCAAAGAAACAATAATTCTCATTATTATTTACGTCTCACCTAATATGCAGTATCCGTTGCACAGCGTTCTCCCATTTAGTAGCGGGCTCTGCCCACAGCCGCTCAGCAAGTGCGGCAGCTCGTGGCCACAGACGGCTGTCCATCGTATCTGTGTCCGACTGTTCGGACCACAGAGCTGCTTCTCCGCCTAAAGGGCCTTGCGTTCATTATACTGTAAGTACCGTGTCATGAGTGGAACTGTGTGACCCACCAACTAGGAAAGTAGTTAAGTACCATATTTGAAAAGACCACAGTCAACAAAATGATGTCATTTTGCTGTCCTGCACGTCAAGGGATACTGTCAGTGCGGTCCAAAGATTTCACATTCAATATGAAGCGGGCTATGCGTTTGATTGCCTCATAATTAAGTCGAGTGAAAATTATCTTAATAAATAATTTTTGTATTAGGTACTGTTATTTGACTTGCCTAAAATCAGATCCTTATTTCTTAACGCCATCTTCTCGGGACTGTTTTCATAAACCTTCTGCCAACTAATATATGGAGAGCACCAGTTGTTGCCTGAAACATGGTAACACAACTCTTAGATACAATTAATATTAACAGTTTAACATAATGGTGAAACACATAATTACTAAATTCCATTTATGTAAGTAATCTGTATTGCTTGTTAAAAATTTATATGAAAGTTTGACCTTTTTGTCTAAGTTCCTACTGGTGGTCAGAAATAATCCGATTAACCCGTTTAAAATGCTTGATTCCTACCAATTTTCATATTTCATTCACAAAGTTGTATATCACGAGTGCATCCTACTGAGGTGAGTGGGGTTACCCAAAAAAATCTTTCACTACTTTATCTTTATTTGTGTCGCTTTTATTTCACGAGTATTTGTAAGGGGTGCATCGGGATCTAATCTATATCTTCATAATAAGTATTGGCGATAAAAGTCAGCACAGCTCACAGGGACTATTGCGACTACCAATATTGATTTAGAAAGTGAAACACGACACAGGCTAAGCCAGCCTGTGTCGTGTTCAAGCATCACTAAAGGTGTAGAAACGTAAAGCTGTGGTGGTGGGGAAGCTGACGGCGTTGATATTTGCCACTTTATGCGACTGTCTATAAGGCTAGCTAGACAGATTAGAAGAGAACATCATTATGGCCCCCTGGAACATTCTCGGAGTCTCGGCGTCATAACTCACAGGCAACTCGCCACAGGCATATTATGGCAGCTTGCGTTATTATTGATCCACTTAATTAAACTTTATATTAGATACTAGCTTCCGCCCGCGACTTCGTCCGCGTGGAATAGTTACTTTGGGCTAACGCTAACTTTAACCCGCGACTTTGTTTATATAGGTGAGTAAATACTGGATCTTATAATCTTATATCATGTAGATTGTAGGTTATTCTCAAAAAAACTAAACTAATGTTATTTTAAAGTACTTCTGCGTACACTATATTTTTAGTTTTGTTTTCTTCCGGCAGAAGTAGATAGCTAACTGGGGCCACCGCCCTTCGCCCTCATGACTGCCCGCCGGCTTTGCACATTGTGCGCGCAGTACTTGATTTGATATTGACAGATATTCATTTAAATCGAATGATGCAAAGGGCAATTTTGTTTTAAATTAAATACTTGTGATGAATAAAGTATTTATTTGGATAAGGATTAATATCATGTTTATAAAAACACCTTCGCAAATAATGCATTATTTTAGAACAAATTGCGTTAGCATAAAAAAGGTTATAGTGAGCTAACCTTAAAAGATAGACATATGCTGTCGCGGACTTTTTTTTAGAACTTTTAAAGGGAAATATTTCTGTCATACATGATTTTTGCGAAACTCTAACCGTTTACGCAGCGCACGCAGCGGAAGCTCTCAATAGTGAAAAAAATCCCCCGATTTTGAAACATTCTTCATTGGTGCTCCGCTCCTATTAGTCTTAGCGTGATGATATACAGCCTATAGCCTTCCTCGATAAATGGGCTATCTAACACTGAAATAATTTTTCAAATCGGACCAGTAGTTCCTGAGATTAGCGCGTTCAAGCAAACAAACAAACAAACTCTTCAGCTTTATAATAATAGAATAGATATTTGTAAAGAGAGAATAGACGTAGGACCTGTATAAGTTACATGCTCAAGGTTGAGTATAGTTTCTGATGTTTCATGAGATGTCAGTGAAAGATCTCCTTTCGTTTTTATATGTCTATATGGTACACTTCTGTGCGCTCAAAGACCGAAAGTCATGTAACTTATGGCATAGCCATAATAATAGAGTCCCAATACGCGTCAGCTTTTCTCATTTGGCATGATCACAGATAACATAATACTAGTATGATGGCTAGTAGGTTTACTCTCGAATTAATTCCGATGGATTGACTTAGGGATTGTGATTTTTCGCGCCAAATTGAATTCGAATTTTGAGAAAATTATATAACATTATAGTGCATAGCTATGAGAATGGCGTTAGGGCCCCCGTGCCCAACTGCCGAGCAGTGGGACGCTAGTGGGTTGATATAATTTTATGATGAGATAGAGATATCTTACCAGAGCCGACCCATGAACCAAATCCACAGTCAAGGTAGAGTGCGTCATAATTGGACATGATGAGTCTATAGCCCTTCTCAAGAAGCCCGTGGATCTGCGGGTCTACGCCGGAGGTCCATACCTGCAACATACTTGCGCTTCAACTAAAATACGCTGAACTTTTTTTTACACAGGTGACCGAGCATTCCGTTCTAATTAGTCAGTATTTTTTAACCAACAAGGATTTGCTATTTTAATACCTCTTACAATTTGACTCGTGTGTTTCGTTGCTACATTGGAAATATATTATATTTTATTGCTAACAAGAGAATGAGAATAAAGAAAAAAAATTAATTATTAATTAGTTGTTAACAAAGAAGAATCTAGCTACCCAACTCGAAAGTCAGCCATGGCGATGGCAATATCTATGATACGATATGTCCTTTTTTATACAACTAAGTTGGCAAATATGCATACTGCCCACCTGATGGTAAGTGTAACAGTCACCTATGGTACATGTGGTTCTTGTGAGATTCACAGCAAATCTGCAACCCCATCAAGAACCACAGTGTACCTACGTGCCTTGCTAAAATATGTTATATTTTAATAGTAGATCATGCACCGAAGGATTAAAGAAGTGTCTAACGTCACGGGCGCCATATTGAACCCGGAGCGTAACGAGGGACTCTAGAGTTAATAATGTAGAGGTAAAGTGAATCAAGGGGTTCAAGTCGCCTAAGACCAAGACTCTGCTTTATTCCAGAGGTGAATACTCTACTTTTCATACAATCTGTGAGACAATTAAAAACTCAGGGCTCTATAACCAATTACTTATGTGGTAATTTTCATCATAAACACTGTCACATTATCATTATCACTATGGCTAAAATTATCACATGATCATGAAAACCATAAAATACAAAAAAAGATTTAGTTAATTATGTAGGGTCTAAACGCGCACAATATTAGCATAGTAACTCTCGAAATACTATGTACCTTTACTCGACGTTTCGGTCGCCTTGTTGCGGCCGTGGTCACGAGCACAGAACACAGAAAGAGGTTAGAAGGGCTACGTGGGCGGGGCACGCGTAGCCACAACTATGACTAAATGCTCATACTTGTGGCCCCGCAACGCGAACGCGTTGTTTAATCACTGACGGACAACTACAGTGAGTAGATCGTGAAGCGCGGCGCTATAAATATAAAAAAATGCCTTCTTGTGCTATAATTACTTGTAAAACAAGAAGTCAGGTGTCAAGTGTAGCTAAAGAAGGAATTTCTTTTCATCGGTAAGTAGTAAATTAATCATAATGACCATATTCCATAGATCATAATGTCAAAATCCACCAAAACTGATCATAACGATAAGTTACATAATATTTTTCTAAAAAATATACATTACCGGCAATGTACGCCCGCGATTTTTGCCATATTACTTAGAGCGCGTAATGTAGTACACTGCTTTCGGTAGTGACGCATTTGGCTTAATGAGCATTAACGCAGTAGTCGCAGTACAAGGGATAGTGCCGTGCTAATCAAAAAACGCACGCATTACATTTTATTGATAAATGTATATTTTAAAATATTTGTATAAAGTAAAAATAACATATTATTTGTCACTTAAAATGCCATAATAATAATTATTACTTATCGATAATACAGAATGTTTGGCGAAGCTAACACCTACCCTTTCTAACATCCTATTCATATATGTAAGTACGGCGATGTAATCAAAGATTAACATTGTAAAATTAATTTCAATTTTCACGATACAATTAGTTCGATTAGTAAAAAAATTATGGGCAAATTCTAAACTAATTTTACAACTTAGAATTTTTAATATCGCCATAATATTTATATGACTATTTTAGCATAGGTAGGTGGCCATGCAAGACATGAAGATTTGAGTACTTTAAAAAACAAATTTACAGGTAAATATTTACTTTACAAATATTTACTTCTCCATCCAACTAAAATATCCTAACAACTAAACTACCGCACGTCCGTTTGTCAGATTATCCATTCTAGTTTATGCTTTCATACCGGTGCATTATAGTATTATAGTTTTTCTTTTATTTTACGTCTAACCTACAACATTTTTGAGCTAAAAAGCTTTAATTTTGTTACATAGAAACAAAATATTACTTGAATATTATTAATTATAAACGTATAATGAAAGTAATAATTATCTTTTGGTTTTCTAAATATTTCAAATGGTTAAATTGCTGGCAATATTTAATATCGATAGCTATTAATCGATGTCAATCACTAAAATAATGTTATTTGTACACGCGGCTCTGGACGTCAGTGAATTTCTGTGAATGAGGAGCCCAGTGAGCGTTGTGATTGGTTCAGCCCGATTTCGCGCGACTTTGCATGGGCGGTGCAAGGAAAAGAAGTGGGAGCAAAACTGGCGACAGCGGTTCCCGTACAAACGGTGCATGATTGCCTTTCTAACCTCTTTCTGTGTTCTGTGGTCACGAGCGAACGTATTGACGTGCCTTGCCGTACGTAATGGATCAGTACAATCGAGCGCGCGTACTGTAATCAACTTGTCAAGTCAGGTGCTTGATAAATCCGCGACTGAAGTACTGGCGAAAGGGTTAAATTTTGCATTAACAACACAGCGAATTCCGTATGAGGACGTCATATGTAGCATAGAGGACGTAATAACAAAAAACAAAATTCCATCTGCGGATGCAGACGTTCTAAGACAAGATGTGGCAGTTATACTACGCAAGTCCAAGCTACCTAGCAGTAACTTAAAAACGGAGGAACGAGTAGCACTAAGGTCTCTGAAAAATAATGAAGATATTTTGGTACTCAGGGCCGACAAAGGGAACGCCACCGTTATTATTGATACTGCTGACTATGATGTGAAAATAAGGAGTTTGTTGTCAGACACGAACATTTATAAACCGGTGTCCTATAACCCGACCGCTAGAGTGACTAAGCGAATTCGAAACCTAATTCAGGACAACCGGGACCTATTCACAGATGAGGTTTACACACAGTTATACAGACCAAAAAACGTACAACCACCTAAACTATACGGTTTGCCTAAAATACACAAAGACAACACACCACTGAGACCGATTGTCAGTCAAATAGACTCGCCAACTTACGACCTGGCGAAACATGTCGTCGGAGTGTTGCAGCCATTGGTTGGAAAAACCTCATCGTTTGTGAAGGATTCCTATCACTTTGTGGACATCATTGAAACGGTTAGACTGGAGCCGGGTGACACTATGGTGAGTTTTGATGTCCAGTCATTATTTACTAATGTACCTCTCAAAGAATGCCTAGAGGTTATTAAAGACAAGCTGATGGACTTTGAGATACCTGATACTTACATTACCCTTCTGGAAAATTGTCTCGACGGGAAATTCTTCATGCACAAAAATGAATTTTACCTCCAAATTGATGGGGTTGCTATGGGAAGCCCAGTAGCACCGATAATTGCCAACATTTGGATGGAACATTTCGAAAACCTTGCCCTACCTGCCGTGGCTCACACCATAAAATTGTGGAAGAGGTACGTAGATGACATTTTTTGTATAGTGAACGGTGGTCAAACAGAAGTGGAGCAACTTTTGGGGTACTTAAACTCTATTCACCCGAAGATCCAATTCACTTCTGAAGTAGAACAAGATAGAAGTTTAGCATTCTTGGATGTCAAAGTGATAGTGAACAGTGATGGTTCCATTGGACACTCAGTATACAGAAAACCCACGCACACTGACAGATACCTGCACGCGTCATCTCATCATCATCCACGTCATTTGCAATCTGTATCAAATGCCCTTACGAACCGTGCCTACAAGCTATGTGACCCTGAACATCTTAAGTCCGAACTCGCCTATGTTCAGGAGGTACTTAAAAATAATGGATACAGTGTAAAGAAGCGTTATGGGAGGAAACAGCAGAAGAAGGAGATGCGATCTGATGTGAGTCGGCGAACGGCATTTCTGCCTTATGTAAAGGGCATAACGGACAAAATTGGATCAGTACTAAGTAAATACTCCATAAAGACTGTATATACTCCGTTATGGAAAGTAGCTAACCAGTTGCGCTCTCCTAAAGATCGAATACCTTTTCAAACATCGGGCGTATACAAAATCAAATGCAGTTGCGGTAGTTCTTACATCGGACAAACAAAGCGTTCAATCGCTGAACGAGTTAAAGAACATATCGCAGCTCTTAAAAACCGATAGACGCAGAAATCAGCGGTAGCAGAGCATCTTATAGACTCGGGGGTCAATCATTGGATGGAGCTACATGATCCCAAAGTCCTCTCCACAGATCGACATTACAATAAAAGAATTGTTCGTGAAGCGGTTGAAATTAAGAAGTATAAAAATTTCAACCGGGAGGGTGGCTTTAAATTGTCACCATCATGGAATCCTGTGATAGCCAAATGCAAACCGCGATTTCATACGTCTAGGAATAAGCTCGATTGTGTCAGTGTTGTGTGTCGAAGCGACGACGGTAGGACTGAGAATAACAACCAAAGTGCGAGGGTAGAAGAGAATCACACCGGCTCTTCTGACAGGCGACGGCACGGGGCACCAGTTCGCTCGTGACCACGGCCCCAACAAGGCGACCGAAACGTTGAGTAAAGGTACATAGTATTTCGAGAGTTACTATGCTAATATTGTGCGCGTTTAGACCCTACATAATTAACTAATTCAATAATGCAACGCGAAAGTTTAAAATGTTATTTAAAAAAAGATTTGTTATTCTCAAGCATAACACGTCACGCAATAAAGCTTAAAACATTCCCAGACAGCAATGCAAGTCTGGCAAGTTTGAATCAAACTTTATAGTTTCCCATCAACACTGCATGATGTTTGTTTTTTCAGGCTGTATACGATGTTGCAATGTACATACAATATTGCCCCAACAAACAAACATCATGCAAGCTTGTTGATGGGAAACTAGAAAATTTGATTCCAAATTGCTTCAAGTGTGTAGACTTGCATTGCTATCTGGCTGGGTTATAAAAACTTAAAACATTAATTATACTTATAACAAGTATGAATTTAGTCTTCCCATCGATTTACAATACGATACAATCAGCTGCTAGACCTTGTCAAATTTTATGGTTTTCATGATAATGTCATAATTTTAACCATAGTTATAATGATAGTGATAATGTAACAGTTTTTATGATGAAAATTACCACCTAAGTTTATTATTAAGTTTATTACTAAGTTTATTATTATTAACCTAAGGTTATAGAGCCCTGAGTTTTTATTGTCTCGCAGCGCAGATGGTATGAAAAGTAGAGTATTCACTTCTGGAATAAAGCAGTGTCTTCGTCTTTGGCCACTTGAACCCCTTGCTTCACTTAGGACTCTACATAACTCTCTCGCTTCGCTCAGGAGCTAAATTTTAACTGTCTCGCTACGCTGGGGAGTTAATTCTAGGGTCCCTCGTTACGCTCGGGGTTCAATATAGCGCCCGTGACGTTAGACTGTGCTTTAATCCCGCAGGGTATAATCTACTATTATGTCCGTGCGGTGACAGATATAGAATGCATAGGTTGTCGCTTCCTATCTTTCCGTAGATATCGTAATAGCCGACTAAGGGATTTACTACATCGTACATTTACGAAGAAATGGAAAACTCAAACAAAAGTTTTCCAGAGGGAGACTGCACCAGAGTCGTTTACATGGTACTGTGGTGACCTCCTTTAGCAGGTCACGCGTCTTATGCTCCATGACATAGTGTCATGTTTGAATGTATATTAGCATCGATCGTCTTTTGTAGAGGGAGTCACCAAGAGACAATTTACGAGAAATGTTGTTTAGCACTATAACTGAAGAAATACATATGAAACAATCAAGAAGTAAACGAGTATAATTGAAAATCCCTCATTACGATCCGGGAGCGTGCTTAGTACCATACCAGTCTGCATGGACGCCACCTACCTATTTCTAGCGATAAGCAGCGGTGCTTCCATTGCTGTGTACCAAAAAAATGTCAGGCAGTGAAATTATGGGGTACTGTGACTTGACATCATAAGTCACACGTTGGCAACATAATTATATTGGCGTCCTTAGAGTCATAGATTTGCAAGCCTTACAGGAACCACATGTTATAGGCGACTGTAGGCACTTACCATCAGGTGGTCAGCCTGCTTGCTTGCCAACTTAAGTACTTGTATAAAAATATCAACCCCTTTGGGTAGCGTGATGTAGCACGCAAAATGCCGTCTTTTTCGTCTTAACCGTGCCCAAAACTGGGACGTAGCTATATGGGCTGAAGTGAGAATATACGAGTATTAAAAGAAGAAGAAAGAATCACACAGTAATAAAATCGTTTCTGCTTCATGGTAAGAAATAATAAAGCAGTAAAAAGGGGGAACTTACCTATATCAAAATGATTAACTAAGTATACTGGTGTATGTCATACTCACTTGAATAATGTAATCTTCTTTTCTCAAATACTTGTCAATATGATTGTAATCTGTCAATTTACTAGTCCATAAGATCAGAGGTAGTTTCTTGCCGAATGCCTAAAATGTTAAATTACACTTATATTTCGTTTTTGCGTCTGATCTGCTGATCTTAATTGCTGAGGAGAGTGGTATATGATGACTAGTGTCCAAGACCTACTTAATTATCACTCCGGACCCACCCACCTTTAACTCCGTGTATTATTTACACCATCTTTATCTTTCTTTGCAACAAAACCGTTTATCTTTAAAAAAATACCTTTTATAGTGAAACTTTTTTAAAGATTTTTCATCGCCCCAAATTTTTATGTCCATCTATCGCATGTCACACTACAAAAAAAACGAGTATTTGATCCTATGGAACCAGGGTCTGATGCTGGAGCTAGAAGGTGGCCATAGGATCTCCGTAATAAGACGACACAACCCCATCGAGTTTGGGCTCATTTGATTTGTTTTGACGAGTACTTTGATCCTACATGGTAACCAGGGTCTGATGCTGGAGCTGGAAGGTGGCCATAGGATCCCTGCAATAAAACAACACAACCCCATCCTGTTTGGGCTCGTTTAATTCGTTTTCACGAGTATTTTGATCCTATATGGTAACCAGGGTCTGGTCCATTGCCCATGTCTACAGATTCATTTCAACAGAATAACATTTTTACAGATTTTTATTTCAACAATCACATTTTTACAGATTTTCATTTCAACAGAACCATATTTTTACAGATTTCTAATTGTACAGAATTCCGTATTCTAACGGTCCCACGTGTAACGTGGTATCGTGTAGTCACCCACGTTTGGAAATTTAACTATTTTCAATCATTTTCAATCTAATTGATTAGAAACAGGTGCCCTTACTGGCCTATACTAGTATATGTCGGGGTGAGCTCTGGGAGCACCAATAATGGGTGTCGTGTCACCATCATTCTTGTGAATGTTCGCCATTTTAGACGATAGGTAACTAGAAGAAAGCAATTTATTTAATGTGGCTTTTATTCAATTGCAATCAAAATATAATTCTTATTAAAAATAGTTAGGATATGAGAGAAAATATTCAAAATCAAGTTTTTAATTTAATGAGCAATGTTACTAAAAGAAAAAGGAATAAAATGCAAGTAATTAATTACAATACATGAAAATAAAAGGAATCAGGCGTCAATAATAAGGTCAATAAAAGGAATCAGGCATCAATAATTAATACATGAAAATAAAAGGAATCAGGCGTAATCAGCTCCTCTAGATAAGACGCATTTCGATGATCGCTATTGCAATCGCTAGAAGGAAAATGTATGGGATTTGACATAAGCTCTCGCTTAGCTTTCGAGCGCAATTGTCAAATCTCATACATTGTCCATTTAGCGATTGGGATAACGATTATCGAAAGACATCTTATCTAGGGGGGCTGAGGACTAGCGGCAGAATACGCGGCGCCTTTTATACGGTGTAGTAAACAACGCAGTCATGATCCGTCAGCTCGCTACCTGACTCTTAAAGTGCGCACGTGCAGGCTGCCGCGCTAAATGAACAGGTATTTGCACAGATTTAGAGTAGGCTAGATACCACTTGTTCATTAAATAGTATGAGAACCGAGCGTGCCTCCGTATCCCCACTCACTATGACGTCACGCGAGTCATTTAGTGATGTACACACATAAAAAGAATCGTTTCAATCGCAACGCGCGATGCGCCGCGCTCGCTCAGTGAGCCAACAGACTTCGACGAGAGACGATGCGCGTTTAAAAACTATCTGTGTGCCAAATTTCATCCAAATGCGTCATCCACATTAACAAACATTGAGACACAGACACACTAACAAACATTCACATGTACCTATAATAAAATTGATAGGATGTAACAAAATGTGTTTGATCCCTAAATTACCTGTAATAGCTTCCTTTTTCTGATTAAATCAGAAAATGTCGTATTTTCATTTGTTTTTGGTTGGTGGTAAACTTTCTGTAAAATAGAATATTATTTCTTTTTTGGCGCACTTGATTCAGACTTGACCAAGTAGGCTCATTAAAGAATAGAATAGAATCTCAAAATTACTAATAAATGTCATAATTATCAGTAGCAGGTATATGTAATGACATAATGTAATGTCATTAGCATAGAACACTTATCCACTTACTTCTTCATTTTGTGTCGTATTCAGCACCAAAATTTTCGGATATGCTGTTCCGGATAATCGTCTTAATTTTTTGCTGATTACAAAGTCCTCTTTATTGAAGTGGATTGAGCAAATTGTACTGTGTGGTGAAGGAAACCAATTTCTATTACCTGTCACTTCAATCCATTTATTTTTTACAATGGGATCGCTTGGAAAACTGAAAACAATCATGCCCTATCTATACTTAATTCGAAAATGCATTTTCATTGGTCTCTCAATTATCATTCTGTTCTTAAACCGAATTGATGGCTCGATTGCTCTAATCGATTTGAAAGTAACCATTGTACATCACTAATCGCAAAATTTGACAGACGAATGATAAAAGCCCTTGTACCACGAAACTTGTTTACTTTGAAGTGATTCTGTCGTTTAAAATTCATTGCGTACGGCCAGAACACCCGATGGTGGTCTTTCAAAGCCAAACCCGCAATGTAAAATAAATATATCAACATTCCCAAATACGAATTTATCGCAGTAGTATCACGCGAATATCACAACAAATCATAAATAATTGATTTTAAAATGAATTACAGCTATTTGTGAAACAAAGTTACTTACCGATGATAGGATACATCTCCATTGACACGATTTACTACTTTGAAGAGTTTTTACAGTTTACAATTTGCGCATTTTGGCATTTTTACGTTTTCAACCACAGGACTCGTCAACGTTACGTTAGAATGCCAACTAAAGTAGAAGCGCGGTCAGTTTGAGCATTGCTCAAACTCGGGGCGTCTCGGGGCACGCTGCACCGGGCAACAGGTGGTATCTAGCCTACTCTAAATCTGTGGGTATTTGGTATAATAGGAACTCCGCAATAAAACCCCATCGAGTTTGGGCTCGTTTGATTCGTATTGATGAGTTCTTTGATCCTTTATGGTAACCAGGGTCTGATGCTGGAGCTGGAAGGTGGCCATAGGAACTCCGCAATAAAACGACACGACCCCATCGAGTTTGGACTCGTTTGATTCGTAAGTATTGATTGATCTGTTTATACCTGTTTCTATATTTAGATTATAATTTATCTCATGTACAACTGAATAGATTTGCGCTGGTGCATAGTGATGCTCTCTTACTCTGGTGTTCACGGAAGATCAGTGTCGAGGCGTCTTTCGATCGTCCCGATATAGTACTAAATGGACACCATTTCACAACCGGAATAAGTTCTAGTTAAACTCAATTGTTATACTAGATTTAAGTGATGTGAATAAATGATTTCTATTTTATTTTATTATAGGTACTTTATTCTACAAGACAAATCTTTTATTTGATACTTATATAGGCTGTTTGATATAAATAAAAGCTCATCATCATCACAGCTCATATACGTCCGCACCAAGGGGCTCGAGCCTGTAACGGTGTAACGGGTGAGAAGTAGGTTGACGCTGTGGTGCAGTGGGTACGTAGGGCCAGATAAATGAAGTACCAGAGTTGTGTCACTGATATATATATATATTCTCCAATCGGTACAAATATTATAATAATAAGGAAAAGGCACTCTGAAACAGATATTATGGACTATTTTAAAACTATGGCAAATAAACACATAAATATAAAAACTTACCAAGATATAAACTTACACATAAGTGCCTTTAGTTAACAAATGGTCGTCATGTCGACAACAATCAAGACAATCTTGATGTAAATATAATTTATAAATGCATTGAGCATATTATTATTTGATATTGGTTTGTGGCATCGCAACTATCTCACGTCTCGATGTCGGCCATTGAGTGACGGAAGAGACGAAATAAATTATGTCAAAGACATAAGATTTGAAATGCAGTCAGATTAGGCGGGAATGCAACGAGTTGCTATATGTCAATGACTTAACAAATACATGGACCGGCCCTACCTACAGAATCAGCGTGACTACCTACAAAACTTTGGCACATAAAATGGCTACCTTTACTAGTGATGTACTCAGTATTAGTTGTGCAATATCGATAAATTTAAGTTTAAACAAATTCATCAATCCACTTATCGACGACATATCTAGGGAAATAGATCTTAGCTGAACAGCCCTCTAACGCAATCGCTAGTAGGAAAATATATGGGATTTGAAATAAGCCCTCGCTTAGCTTTCGAGCGCAATTGTCAAATCTCATACATTGTCCATTTAGCGATTGCGTTAGCGATTATCGAAAGACATCTTGTCTAGGGGGGCTGCACATTACGGACCTACATTGTAATAATTTGATTGAAAAGTCGTGTTTCAGAAATATTTAGGCAGTTTCAAATTGTGGAACTACGCAAATTCTAAGAAAAACTTATTAAAGATCACTATTTAACTTAAGCGGTACAAAGTTCGCCGAGTCAGCTAGTATGACTATAAAGTTACACCAATAGACGTGTATTTTCTTTGTATAAATAAGTGCGAGAAAATGTTATTGTAAAATAAATAGGAATAGTTTTTTTTTGTAAAAAATTATTTAAAGGAGGCGATAAGTACTTACTTTCAAGTAGGTAGGATAATTTGGGTGTAATTTAAATATTTTTTTTAGTTTTGTGCGGTAAGTTACTAATCAAAGTTTATGACAAACTTTGTCGTAGGAACCTTATATGTTCAATTATTATGAAAAATGGAGGTTTTAAAAAACTAAAATTAATTGACAATGATAATAATTCATCAATTATTAAGCTTTCCAATTTTAATTAATAATAATTTCCTATTACTTTAGTCACTGCATGTGAGCTAGGCTTAGGCACGTAAGTCTGTCTGTTTAATATTATATATCGATAGACTAATTAAATTTTCTCTTTAGGTATCTTCACTATCGCCTATTAATAATGTATGTAAATTATCAAAAATATAAAAATTCTTACACAATAAAGAAAAATATTACTGCTGAACGCTTCTTCAAGTAAATTGGCAAATGAAATCAGAATATGAAACCTTAACTACATATTCCTAATTATATTTTTCACAATTTTGTTTACTTATTTGTGAAGAGTTAATTGCGGTGTATTTTTGTTTTTTCTCGCACTGCATTGTATAATATTGCAAGAAGGCATTCTGTAGTCTTTTATTGTGGCGCACTGTTAAAATATTACTGTAAATTACTTCGAGATTATGGAAAATAGTCAAAATCCGAAGCAAAATTCACACGTTCGTTCGGCACCTCAAATGGCGGACTGGTCACGGTAGGCAATTTTTGTGACGTCACAAAAAATACATGCCACAGACGAAACAGTATGCATCTCTTTCTACAAATGTATTTTCACTTTTGTAAGAAAGAAACAAGACGATATTTGATAGATTCGTGTCAAGATATCAAAGAACAGTTTAACGGGGCATCTCCATATGTCTATCTCAATGCTATATGTAGAGTATAGCCACAGTTTAACAATCATACAGTTTAGAAACGCGTTTGATGTCGGACGATGCCGCCGGCAGCGTGGGAACTTACGCTGTCACTCGCAAATGTGTAAGGGTTGTCAAAAAAATAATTTAAATGCGATTATAATGTAATTTATTTACAAGTACCCATATACCTAACTACATTTACATATGTTAGGTATGTTAGGTAGCTATGTCAGGTAGTTGATCTGGTCGTTGGTCATTTTTCAGTTTGGACATTATTATTGCAAATCGATCGGAGGTGAATTAAAGTACAGACATCGAATACCTACCTAAGTTCGCCATATTGTAAAGGTATAAAAATGTATACAAAGTAAAAAAAATGCATTAAACTTTTTTGTCGTCTCTTACGTACGACATCCACGGAAATATTAGGTAGCGGCGATACATGTATTATATAGTTTATTCATAGTTCAGAATTAACTATAAACTATATTTTAAATTACACTAAACTATTTTAGTCGTTTTTTTCGACATCTACGGGAAAATAGGTAGCGGCGATACATTTATTCTAGAGTTTATTCAAATATAGTTGAGAATTAACTAGGAAGTATTTATTATTATTGCACTAAACTCTCATAGTGCATAGATCCAGATTGTAACTTTTTAAATCTTCAAGTTATGCTTTAACTTTTTACTAGTATAATATAAATAGTGTATACAAAATAAATAACAGTACTAGACGATACCAATTTGGTTAAGTAATAATAAGAAATTATTGGAATAAATATACCTCGCGTTGCGGGGAAATCTATGGAATTTTAATTAGTTATTGTATTTTGCGGTCGAAAATCCGTATACAGAACAAGTATGCACCATTATAAATAATGTAATAAACAATTCACGTAAAAAACCAATGCAAATTTCGCTCGCATATCAGACGGTCACACACAGTCGTTTCCTTCAACCCTCAGCGTTCGAGTAAACAAACTCGGCGAGTTTGTAGGCCACGGACCGCGCCGCCCGCTTCCCCGTGAGTTCCCCGCCGTTGCTCTGCGCAAACACGTTCGTTTCGTAACTGTATGATTGTTAAACTGTGGTATAGCACCTCGTTACAAGCCTACCCTATGTTAGGGTGATTAGACCTTAGTCAACCACGCTGGCCCAGTGCGGATTGGTAATAAAAGCTCACTCCACATCAAATAATGCTTTTATTTTAACACTCATATTGATGGGGTTGATTAAACATATAATCTGCCATTTACACGCGTATAGTTTGTACGATTACAAATTACCAATAGATAGTATTGCAAAACGTATGGTCTAGCTAAATTTATTTCTGTCAGAATATGACAAAAATTAAGTGCCTAATTTTAATTTTCATTCTTTCTTTTAAAAGTTATTCTGGGTACTCAGGTACTCTGGGTTAGTAAAAGTTTATTTAACCAAAATAAATATATAATCCGTTCTTAGCGGATGTCTACACCCTATAAGGAATGTCAAATTTCAAGTTTGTAGGTGTTATAGTTTCTGTGATTTCGTGATTAATTAGTGAGTGGTATTTCGCTTTTATATTTATAGATAAAAAAGTATCAACTACAGTTGATAATGGTCAATTAGTTACAAAACTATTTAGTTTTGTTGAGCGAGCCAAACCACGAGGGTATGTGGGACTCCCCGGGCCATATCGGTCCAGGCCTACCCACTAAAAATCCCCAGCAGCTCCTTCGTCCGTCACAACACAAGACAGGGAGAAAGGGACAACAGCGAGGCCTTGTTCCAGCTGAATCACTGCCTGTGAGTCATCCGTTGCCGGACTCGCGCTGCGCTAAAAGCCGCGTGGCTCTGCTGCTTTGTGAGCGGCGCAGGTGCGTGTCTGCTCTTAGGGGGAGTAGGTAGATTAGCTTTTTTTTGGGAGAGGGGAAAATGTATTTACGCATTCCTCGGGGTCATGTGGAACTCCCCGGGCCATATCGGTCCAGGCCTACCCACTAAAAATCCCCAGCAGCTCCTCCGTCCGTCACAACACAAGACAGGGAGAAAGGGACAACAGCGAGGCCTTGTTCCAGCTGAACCACTGCCTGTGAGTCGTCCGTTGTTGGACCCGCGCTGCGCTAAATGCGGCGTGGCTCTGCTGCTTTGTGAGCGGCGCAGGTGCGTGTCTGCTCTTAGGGGGAGTAGGTAGATTACCTTTCTTTTTGAGAGAGGGGATAATGTATTTACGCATTCCTCGTGGTCAAGCTAAAGTGCGCCGGGCCCCCAGCCCGCTCAGTGCGGGTAACGGGTTGCCCGACGGCAGATCCCACTGGAACCACCGCCGCGCGGGTGAGCCGAAGCTCGGGGAAATCCCCAACGGGCGCGAAGTTAACAGTGCGAACAATGTTAACAGTCTGATGAGCTGTAGATTCTTAAAATTACAAACATAACACAATATATGTGGCCAAAACCAAGCGCGCCGTAGTTTACATAAGGTGCGGAGTGGTGTGAAACGCTCCCAACATTTTACTAACATAAATCTTGGAAATTTGTTCAGTGTATGGATTTTCAATATGTATATATTTGTAGCTAGTTTTATGAAAATATTATTAAAATTATGTAGGTATATTTTTAATATTTGGCGGTCCGAGGTTCGACCTTCCACTGTCCGTATACGGACCGCGGTCCGCCTGTTACTGATCGCTGACCTAAACCCTAATTAGGCCACTCGGCAATAAAAAAATAATTCAAATTAAATGCCAACCTTGTAGGCACTTTCTTGTGCCTTCTTCTGGAAATAATTCCAAAGCTTTAGGAAACCGTCAGAATCACGGTGCATTTCATTTTGAGCCATAAAATTTCGGATCGACTCTGAGGAACTCCAACATCTTTCGCTGACCTCATCCCCGCCCATGTGAAACAAATCCGTTGTCACGAATGCTTCTGTAATATTGTTTTGAAAATCGGTTACCTACAATATAATAGGGATGTTGACATGAATCGTAAATATAGGTACGTTTTAAAAGTTATATACCTACTACAAATATATATTTTGAAAGAGTAAATATGCGTTATAAATTAAATAACAAAGTTTAGAATAATGCCCAGTATCACATGATTGCAAACGCCAATCGGAGAGCGGGAGAGCTGGACGATGAAAAGATTTCGTTTTAATATCCGTCATGTACAGTAAGCTCCTTATCAAGCTATACTGTTTGACCTTTGGACCGTTCTTATGTCGCTCGTAATAGGGGCGGTTTTCGTAGTGTAAATGTATAGCTTGAATGGGAGCTTACTGTACCTACTTAAGTTCAGCGACCCTCGTAGCTTGAACCTGTCGTGAAAAATATTGAAATAAGAATTAGGGTTTTAGGCTCTAGGTGCCATGACTATCACACCTTATCATCTAATGAAATCCTAGTCCCTAGGTTGGGAATGGTCTTAGATCTCGATGGAATGGACAGACAGACAGAGGGAGAAACGGATGGATGGACGGCTGGACGAACAGACGGTAGGTGGGACGGACGGCCGGAGCCGGACGGACAGACGTTCGTACGAATGGAAAGATGAGCTGAATATTCACGCAATTTGTTAGGATAGATGGGAAACTAATAGGTACGTTAAACGCTTGATGTGTATATATGATTATTTTATCTCTTCCATTTGTTAGAAAGACAGAGACAGTAGGTACTATGTTGTAAACACGTTTAGCGTTAAAGTTGTTAAAAATATGCTGGGCAAAGAACATCCTATGAATTATATAGGCTTTATCTCAAACTACGCTGACCCAGACGGCGTTGATGGAAGTGTTGGAATCTCATGTTTTGGTAGGCACGATAACCCAAATTTAAGCATCGCCTCGAGCCGCTTCCCCAGTCGTTGGAAGGCGGGCAGGCTCTGCCTATTAAGGAAGGAGAGCCGCCCCGCGGATTCCCCGACTGGGTATCGGCCGGTAGTGCTACTCGACGAGGCCGCGAAGTTCCTGGAGAAAATCCTGGCTTCCCGCATCGTCGAGCACCTAGAGGACCGAGGGCCGGACTTGGCTGACAACCAGTTCGGCTTCCGCACCGGTCGGTCTACGGTGGACGCGGTGGCCCTCCTCAAGAGGTGGACTGAAGAGGTCACAGATCGTGGGGAGACTGTTGTTGCGGTGTCTCTTGACATCCGCAACGCTTTCAACAGCCTGCCCCACGAGTGCATAAAGGAGGCACTCCGCTTCCACCGGGTGCCCCCGTACCTCCGCGCCCTCGTGGAGGATTACCTGCAAGGCAGATCCATCCTCTACGAGGGGTCGCATGGGCGCGTCCACACGTGGACAATGGCGGCGGGTGTACCCCAGGGTTCCATACTAGGTCCTCTGTAACCTGGGGTACAACTGGGTCCTGCGAGGCGACCTTCTGCCACGAACGAAGGTCGTCTGCTTCGCTGACGACACGCTTGTCGCGGCGAGAGCGAAAACGGGGGAGGAGGCGGCCCACCTTGCGTCTAAACAAAGGCACGATAACCCAAAGCGGTGAGGTAGTCTTTGGTCCCATAGGGTTTGTTAATTGGTCCAATAATTTGGTCTCACACAGAACTCCCTTCAGTCCTTTCATGACGATTATGTACTTAGTTTTGTATTATGTACTTAGTTTTCCAAAACGTCATACAAATGTGATTGTATGACAAAAATCGTAGTTTTGTGTATATTTTCTAATGTAATGAATGGTAATGTACGGTATAGTATGGCATGGAATATGGATGGAACTTACCGGCCATGTCGGTATAAATATCTTCCAGATATTCATAAAGTTCGTCTTTCGTTGGATTCAGTTGGCCACAGGGTGGCTCCACACAGTAAGATCTCCATGGTTGTGCCTGAAAAAAATATTATATATCTGCTACTTATCAAGGTGAGGTCCATCCGAGACTCCGAGCTGTCCAAATCATTCAGGTTAGTACCCGGGGGGCTACCGCCTAACTCAAAGCGATCACTCGCTATCGCTTTCGTGACATTAAAACAATAGTTCAAATGTCACCTGTGAGGCCAGTCAATAAGAACGTTCAAAATGGCTAAAATCGCAAATGAACGGCTAGTTCTGATTTTTAAGTATGTCGTTAGGATGAGTATCATTGGTCTAAAGCTTCGAAAGACCTGTGCGAAATTTTTGGCATTCGAAAAACCGCAAATTTTGGGATATTTTTTCGAGGCTTGTCCGTTTTTATCACTATATCTTCTAAAGTATGCGTTTTTCGAAAAGACTTGTAGATTACGTTTTCAAAAAAGATTAAATTTGCTACAATTTGAGATCAAACTCAACTCTGTAGGTTAAATAGGAGTCCAGATACAGCTCTTCAAAAAACCTTCAAAAGATGGTATTTTTTTCCAAAATAGTGAAATTTCCAGTATTGGTCAATTTTAGCCTGTAATTTCGAGGAAAACACTCATTCTACGTGAAAAATTGAATCTAAGAAAGTTGTAGCAAATTTAGTTACCTTTAATTTTAGTGCAAAATCTTGTCTGTAGACTAAACAGTTTTTCCACAATCCTTAAAAAACCAAAATATGGGAAAATTGCACTTGTCAAAAACTTTATCTATTCTAATTTACTCATATACGTTTTAATTGTTAATTGTTGTTATTATTTTATTAGTACCTATTAATACTATTTTTTATTGTTTTAGGTGTTTCCTGTCAGTCCTTTGTAACAGTGGCCTGTAGTTCTATGTGACGGGTTCTCATTGTCATCATTCCAAACCTGAGTTTTACACGTGGACGGGATAATGTTGGCTCTGCTTGGCAATTGCTTCATTTGTTCCAATACACTCGAAGAAGGCAAGGTAGTGAAAAAACGCGAAATTCTCACTTTATTAGAAGTGAGTGAGAAACGTGGCTTTCCACAGAATAAACAATTTCTTTAAGGATTAAATGAAGTCAGTGTGCACGATGCATGCAGGAAAAGATACACGGTTGAAAGTAATGTTGTCGCGTCAGTTCGCCGTGGTGGCGATGAAACTCCTTAACCATCGACATCCAGAGGATTAAGAAGCTGTTCAGAATCCTCTAACGTGCAGAAAATTTGTTTTTTCTGTGGAGATAAAATTACAGACGAATATATGATACTCCAAAACAAATTGCCACTGTCACGCCGAAATGTTGTCCACAAAGTTGAATTACTAGTCGTCAGGACGACTATGCTTGAAGCAGCTGAACGTAGAAGTGATGAATGGGCACAGCAAAGAGCAAATTATACATCCTCTTACATCTGTTAATAATCTAGTTGCAGCTGGTGCTAGATACCACATTCAATGCCGCATAAAACATTAGAAAATTCCACCGACCACTGGATTCAAAAGAGGGTACATTGAGCCAAAAACTGTAACTGACAGTGTGGAGTGTATTTATACATTTCTTTAAGAAAACAGAGATGAATATCAATTCACGTTGAGGGACCTCATGAACCAAATCAAAGGTGATTTCAAGCCTGACGTCAGAACCATCAAAAGTCGACTTGAAAATTGATTTGGTGATAAGATCCTGTTTGCTGACATTGGCCGCGGCCGCAGTCATGAAACTGTTCTATGTTTTCGCGACGTCTGAAAAAAGATTTTGTATGACAACTGGTGATGGCGCCTAAAGTCGACGCAACCAATTCGGCGTTTCGCCGATTGTTTTATTGCTGAAATTAAAGATTAACTACAATACAATATATTAATACTTACCCCTAAACCAGTCGGGTCTCCGTATGTAGCCGGTGGACTTCCTGAGCTAGCTCGAAAGAAGTCGCGGCTCCTGAAGGGCTGCGGTCAATCCACCAAACCACGACCGGATCACTACATTTGCGTTTCCAATTAAGCCACTAACACTCACAATTAACGAATCAATTAGCGGACATTCGCGACAATAACAATTTCACTCGAGATAGCGCGCCGCGTGGTAACTCAATTCAATGACAATACAAAATTCGACTTGACTGACATGTCACAGCGGCCGACCACCACAGACCAGCACATGCACAGACTACTAGCAGTGTTGCCACTCGCTCTTCCTCGAGCGTAAACATCCCCCCGATCCGGACAGTCCCGGACTGTCCGCCAAATCAGTCTAAGGGGAGGCGAGAAAGAATAGCGACCGCGCGCTTCAAAACAGAATCCCCAACTAGGACCTCGGCAAACCTGGGTACACCATCAGACCCTAGAGTAAGTTGGACAATGCGTCCGCGACGCCAACGTAGGGGTGGCAGGTTTGGGTCCTTCACTAACTCGAGGTCTCCAACCCTCGGTGGGTTTGTCTTATCTGACCACTTAACGCGCTGTTGCAAAATGTGTAAGTATTCAAGGTGCCAGCGGCGCCAGAAGCTCTGGGTAAGCTGCTGGAGCAACTCAAACCGCGAAAGGCGTCCTGGATTGATATCTCTGTAAAGATACTCGGGCAGAGCGTTAAATGGTCTGCCTATCAAGAAATGGCCCGGCGTGAGGGCCTGCAAATCGTTCGCGTCGGTAGACAACGGACATAACGGACTCGAGTTGAGAACCGCCTCAATCTTATAAAACACCGTTCCTCGAACGTGAGAATAGCCTCCCCAATAACGCGGCGAAGGTGAGTCTTGGCGGCCTTTACAACAGATTCAAAAATCCCTCCTCAGTGAGGGCAAGACGGCGGGGAGTATCGCCATGTTACCCCCCTACGGGAGAGTGTGGATCCGATCTCTATATTATTTTTATCTAAAAATTCACAAACTTCTCTTATATGTCTATCGGTGCCCTTGAAATTCGTCCCACAATCGGACCGAATTAGAGATGGCATGGCGAATTAGAGTTCTTCGCGCTAACAAAATCCAAAACTCCCGTTTGAGGAGCGCGGTCAATGCATTACATCCGGCATGAGCATTCAACACATGGCGATCAATGATCAACAATCGCACCAATGGTCCGTCCTTGGGGAGCAACAGGGGATGAAGTGATCTATAAGGCAAGTTAGCGTGCCTCAATCGGCCTCCTACACGCAACAATCCCTTATCATCCAGAAAGGGAGTCAAACGCACCAAGGGTCCCTTTAATTTGGACGTCCCGGTACGGAAAATCTTTAGTTCCGGTTCAAACGCTCTAGACTGGGTCATACGCACCCAATGCAAAAGAGCATCTTGGCGCTCCTGCGGAGAGAGGACCGGACACAAATCTTTGTCCTGAGGCCGGCGACAATTTCTAATAAATCTTCTTATCCAAGCGGTCACGCCGAGCAACTTGTCCAGAGAACTGTAGCGGTCTAATAAAAATTCCCGTTCTGGAACCGCCATAGTCTCGCATCTCGCATAACCAGCGTGAACACGCAAGCCCGGATTTGGTGCCTTCACCACAGCTGGTGTGGAAGGCCAAGACGGCTGTAACAACCATTCGGGACCCCACCACAGAGTGTGGTCAATAAGCTGAGGGGCTTCGCTGCCACGTGATGCACAGTCAGCAGGGTTTATTTCACCTGGCACGTGGCGCCAAATCAACGTGGCCTTCGAGGCCTGTATTTGGGATACCCGATTGGCCACAAATACTTCCAGGGAGTGGACGGAGTTCTTTAATCCAACACAGGACAACCTGACTGTCGGACAGAGCAAAGAGCGACTCAAAGTCCACACTACGTCCCAGGGTGTAAACAACGTGGTTCATCAAACGAACCAGAAGAGTAGCTCCAAAAAGATTTTAACTTCGGAATCGTTAATCGAGTCGGAAGTGGAGCAACCTTACTCTTAGCAATTAGCAAGTGGAGCTTAACAGCTCCTTTATCATCGACCGTCTGGATTTATACGACGGCTGCGTATCCACTCTCAGACGCGTCACAAAAGCCATGAAGGCTGGCCGTAAACCGTCCCTTAGGCAGTATATGTCTAGGGATACTAACACGGTTAATGTCGGGGAGAGACGACATGAAGAACTCGCAATCTCGCAGCAAACGGCCCGAGAGGGGCTCGTCCCACGACACTTCGGCTGACCAAAGTTCCTGTAGGAAGCACTTCATCCAAAACACTACGGGACTAATCCAGCCATTTGGGTCAAAGGTACGAGCTACTGTAGATAAAACCAACCGTTTCGTCCAGACCTTGGGGCTTGGCAGCTCCAATCGATAGGTGAACGTGTCCTGGACAGGTCTGTATTGCACTCCCAAAACAGACAGTAAGTCTGGAGTGTTGGCATTCTCAAAAATATGAGGCTCCTGCTGGTGGTCGTCTGGCAAATCACACAAAAGCTGAGGTGAGTTGGACATCCACTTCCTCAATTCATAACCACCAGCTCCGAGAAGAGCAATTAGTTCATCTCGCAAAATCAAGGCTTCCTCGACACTAGAGGAGCCCGTACAAATGTCATCCACAATTGCATCCTCCTTGAGAACCAAGGATGCGCGAGGGTATCGTAACCGCTCACGTTCAGCGAGTTCCAAAAGTGAGCGAATTGCCACAACGGGGCTCGAACGCAACCCGTATGTATTGGTGTTCAGCTCGTAGACTAGCATGGGATCTGTGGGATCCTCCCTCCATAATATGAGCTGATATCGTCTATCATCCGGGTGAATCACAGTCTGCAGAAACATCATCCGGATATCGGTCACAAAGACGACGGCATGGCGACGGAAGTTGGTTAATACATCACCCACCTCGTGGTGCAACTTCGGTCCAGCATGCATACATTGATTCAGCGAAACTCCGGTAGACGTGGGAGCTGACCCATCAAAAACAACGCGTATCTTCCCGATGGAAGGTTTCAAAATCGCGTGGTGAGGAAGAAAATTATGTTCCTCGTTTCGCCAGTCCAGTCGCGAGACCGACATGTGCCCCAATTGCTCATATTCTCGAATGAAGTCGACATACTTCCGTTTGAAGTCGGAGTTCCTACTCATACGACGCTCCATGGACAGCAGCTGCTTCTCGGCCAACGGCCGGGAGCTGCCAAGTGAGGGGCGAACTGACAAAAAGGGCAAACGAGTGATCAGCCGTCCCGAGCGAAGGCGACCTGTATTGTTCTGGTAGAACAACTCACACTCCTCTTCTAAGGGGTTCACTCGCTTCACGGTAGGTGGCTCTTCCACCTCCCAAAACCGTTGAAGGACATCCGATAAGGTGGAGTCAACAGTTATGTAACTGTCCACCGATGGAGATGGTGGGTTATGCCTAACTGGTCCCATCACTACAAACCCACCCTTCTGTAACTCTCTCCTCTTCCCAGAAAACACGCGGCCTAGAACATCGGCACCGAGCAATAAGTGAATCGGATCGGTTCGGTGGAAGGAAGGGTCAGCCAAAATCAGTCCTGATGTCGTATCAACGACAGCGCGCGAAACGTGCTGTTGCGGAAGCTGACCAACAACCTTCTCAAAAACAATCGCGGTAGCGCCAATTTTGGGCACTGAAGGGAAGTGGGGGGAGAAGGAGAACAAAACCTGACCGATCGGATCCGGGATCCGCAGGTCTCCGATTCCCCGTACCGCTTCAAGGTATGGAGATGTGACCAAACTCAACTGCCGGACCAGCCAGCTGGAGGCAATGCAACCCTGAGCTCCCGTATCTGAACTGACGCGACGACATTACTTTCAACCGTGTATCTTTTCCTGCATGCATCGTGCAGTGCACACTGACTTCATTTAATCCTTGAAGAAATTGTTTATTCTGTGGAAAGCCACGTTTCTCACTCACTTCTAATAAAGTGAGAATTCCGTGTCTTTTCACCACCGCACCTTGCCTTTCTCGAGTGTATTGCAACAAATGAAGCAATTGCCCGGCGGAGCCGACATTATCCCGTCCAACGTGTAAAACTCAGGTTTGGAATGATGACAACGAGAACCCCTCACATGGAACTAAAGGCCACAGTTAAAAAGAACGGACAGGGAACACCTAAAACAACAAAAAATAGTTAATACTATTAAATAACAATTAAAACGTATAGGAGTAAATTAGAATAGATTAAGTTTTTAACAAGTGCAGTTTTCCACATTTTGGTTTTTTAAGGATTGTGGATAAACTGTTTAGTCTACAGACAATGTTGTGCACTAAAAATAAAGCTTACAAAATTTGCTACAACTTTGTTTAATTCAACTTTCCTCGTAGAATGAGTGTTTTCCCCGAAATTACAGGCTAAAGTTGACCAAAACTGGAAATTTCACTATATTGGAAAAAATTACCGTCTTTTAAAGATTTTTTGAAGAGCTGTATCTGGACTCCTTTTTGACCTACAGAGTTGAGTTTGGTCTCAAAATGTAGAAAATTTAATTTATTTTAAAAACGTAACCTACAAGTCCTTTCGAGAAACGCATACTTTAGGAGATATAGTGAAAAAAACGGAAAAGCCTCGAAAAATTTTCCCAAATTTTGCGGTTTTTCGAGGGCTAAAAATTTAGCACAGGTCTTTCGAAGAGGCACTGATACTGATCCTGACAACATACAAAAAAATCAGAACTAGCCGTTCGTTTGCGATCTATTGACTGGCCTATGTGACATTAAAATTATTGTTGTAATGTCACGATAACGATAGCGAGTGATCGCTTTGGGTTAGGCGGCGCGGCGGTACGGCCGCTGGATAGGCATGGTTATTAAGATCGCGTGTGTTGGAATAGGCTAAATGACTAAAATTTTTTTTTGCTTTAATAGAAGCTCATTCATATAATAAACAGAAAGAAAAAATCGGTTTTCGAATAACTATAAAAACAACCAAGATATAAGGTATTAAAGATTTTTCTCCATCTCTTTCTAGCAAAACGGCAATTTACAAGGAGTTAATATGGCCGTACTCAACGATGCCGTCACGGTTGATGTCGGATCTCTCTGTCTAATCGCCCTCAAATTAACAACTTAAAATGCTTGTATCTAATGTATTTCTAAGCCGATTTTAATTCTAATTTCACAGGACTGCATCTTTTTCCACGATATTTTAATATTTATTGACGAGACGTAAAAATTTGAATTCAGTCATCATCCCAATTGGGGGATAGTCGAAAAATTGCGAAATAGGTAAGTATGTAATTCCTAATTTAAATATTCCGTTTTTCGAAAACCGAATATTACTATTTTTAATAAACAAAATTGTAACTAAGTATTCAAAAAGATCATATTCATTTTACCGAAAGACACAAACACGAAGTTTTTATTTCCCCACTTAGATTAGTACCTACAAAGAATTGAAAATCCGTATTGTTGTTTGTCCGAAAAACAATTTAAAATTTTATGAACAAACAAAAACTTTTTATGAATTAAAAATTTTTGAAAAGGAGGCCGCCAATCGTCCATACATTTTTGCTCATGTCTGTACTTTAAGGTACCTACATGTGTACCAAAATGTAGAGAAAAATTAGAGGATTGCGATAAAATATATTATTTCCTATATTTATTTAGATAAAACTACTTACGTAAACAATAAATAAAAGTGCTTAATTGCGTTTAGTTTCGACTTCTGCAAAACCTGTAGTGTTTACGAAATATTTTATTTTTAGTTAATTTTTACTTAAGTTTTAATGAATCGTGCACTTATACAAAAAAAAATCTTATTACAACTGATTACAACAATCAAAAGTAAACAATAATAATATTTTTACTTTCAAATCAACTGTCTCTGCGCAAGTAACAAAACGCCACAAAATGTAAAAATACGATCTATGGTCGTTGGTTATCGACACAAGGGGGTTATTGTCTGGCAACGATGGAAGTACGATAGGAAATCTGAGCCAATTATTGGAGCGTTAACGTCCGCGATTTTAAACTCCCAGCGAAACTGACGTCATAGTCCAAGATTGAGGTTCAAGTTAATTTTCCCGTAAGTCTGTATAGAACTTCCGTTAGCAGCAATGAAAGAGAGACCGGTGTCCGTATAACGACTCTTCAGCATGCGACGAGGAAAACTGCAAATGTCCGAACGGGCCCTGCGAGCATGGAACTCTCGATAAACAAAATTTGACAGCTAAGATCGACATACTCGACAAAAATCGATAAATTTGACAGATATTCCTAAGGAGTGAAAAGGACAGATGCTTTTGTCGATCGATATATGTCGATCGACAAGTCCATGCTCGCAGGACTGTATCGATTAATAAACTGACTCGAGTTTGCTGGTCAACAATAAAAAGACGTCTGCTTGAATGTGGGCGGTCGATACTAGCCAATACCGACCGCTGATCTCTGACGTCGCTGCCTATGCGGAGGTGGTGCGGACCGGGTATGGTAGCACACAGAACAAATGTGGCCAAGCGTTTGTACCAAAATCCAGCAGACGGCTTTTGATTATTTTTAAATGCAGATCATATGCAGTTGGATAGCGCACGAAACGTTGCAAAAAAACCATCATCCACCATTCCTTCTTCTACAGTCTTGAAATCGTGAGTTAAAACGAGATACAGCGTACCTGAACTTGGCCGGTTAGTCGACGCGGCGAGGTTTTCTTAATGCCACGACAAATTCTTCATGCGCGTGGTTGACGATCACGTCGTGGCGGAACAACGGACAAGGTAACGTGGCGGAAGCTGGCTTGTTAATTTATATTATCGTGCATTAAACAGATATTTTAGGTAATCTATGAACAATGAGTATTAGGAGTAGAATAGATGAGTCGCCACAGGCGCATACATAAACCTACGAACCTCTGTACCGAATTTCATGCATCTAGCTTCAGTAGTTTGGGCTCTACGTTGACACTTTAGTCACAGAATAGATAATAGTACTACGTACAGAACGGCCACTCACCTCCCCGCACTCATTTCAAATACCTCACCCCACCCGGCAATTCATTGTAGACATCACTGACACTTAAACAAGGGCGCGCGCTATCGCTCGGGCATGGCGTCACTTCACGTTCATCGAGTAGACGCGAGCGCCGGTTGATAACAGAGATAGCGCTATGCGGGTAAAAGAGAAGGCAGTTGCTGCACTTCTTGCGTCATTTCGATTGATAACCGCGCACTCAGCCCTACTAGATTCCACGCACACATTTGCGCGTGTACAAACGTCATTTGCTTTAGTAGTAGTAATAGGTAATTGATTTGCGAACGTTGTATGGAGTGTCCGGGGTGTGCTTTAGTCACAGATAAGATAATAGATACTCCTTAGTTACTCACCAAAGTCTTATAAATATTGATTTCAAATTTTCTCATTTAATCATGATAAATATTTAAAGACTTAGAATTATACGTTGCGTTTAGTTTTCGAAATAAATTTTAAAAAATTAAGATTAAAATTACCCCGAAACAGACTGTTAGGTTAGTATCTTGCCATCCCTCGCCCACATGCGCTGGCGCATCAAACTCGGGCAGCACGCGCACTCCTCTTTCCAGTGCATACTGGACCACTTCTTTTATTATTTTTTTAGTATACACCTGTAAATGTGATATGAATTATGAATATACAAAAAAGTAATAGGTACCTACTGTTGTGTAGAAAAGGGTGACAAGACAATTCACTAAAAATGGTAACTAAAAAAATGAGTCGATCTGCGCATAGCTCAACCTCAAATCAATTTTTATCCGACTTCGAAAAAGGCGGAGGTTCTCTATTCGACTGTATCTATACGCGAACTCCTACTTTTATGTATAGGATTTACCGATTTCTCTCCCATTTGTGGGTCGATTTTCAATATTATATATAGCGTATACTCTTTCAATTACTTTTTGTAATCGAAAGAGTATACGCTGGGGATGGTCCCATTGTCAACCAAGTTATGATTTGATGATAGAATCCCAAGAAAATCAAGGGAAATTTAAATTTCTTAGGCACGTTCAAGTTCAACGTGTTTTTCATGTTTTTTCTGAAGATATTTAAGTATTTTGCACCTGGTAGTTATCATATCATGTTACTGTGCTGATAATGGAAGGTTTCTGGTAGATTAGCAGCTTGGGAATAATTTTTTCATTAGAGCGAAAGACGTTTAATTTTAAGTTATTCAGCAGACGTAGCACGGGTTGTCAAGACTGGACTCGAGTCACGCATTATC
Source organism: Schoenobius gigantellus (assembly GCA_963935595.1). NCBI lineage: Eukaryota > Metazoa > Arthropoda > Insecta > Lepidoptera > Crambidae > Schoenobius > Schoenobius gigantellus. The sequence goes on along the minus strand of OZ012541.1, from coordinate 35,791,979 downwards.
GTAGTACTATTATATTCTATTCTGTGGCATTATCTCACAATTTCACTGACATAATCTCTATGTCTTAAGGCGCATAGTAGGTTCAATCATAAAAAAATCACTGCAGAAAAAAATAGTTTTCTTCATAAATATTGAATAAAAAAATCTTTAAAAAAGATATGTTATTATTCAACGCATTCTTTAGAGGATGGTCTTTTTAATTTTTTGATAAATTAATTAAAACTTGGTTAAAATGTTACCCAAATATGCCTCGATTTTAAAACTTTAAACCTAATCGCGTCGTAAATATTAGGTTAAATCATATACTTTCGATTTCAACGCGTAAAGGTTTGCTTAAATATTCCCCTCACTCTCACTCACTCACTCCTCCTATGTAGGTAATCAGTGCGGGACGATCGACGCAAGGTCAATGGGACCACTATACGCCTTAAAGAGTGGCACGATGGCGCGTATTTAGTGTGGCTGACATGATAAAAAAATTTTGTCGCTCGTCAAGGAACAAGACAAGTGTGACTGAGTTTTATCACAAATTTCTTGGCGTGCCTGTGACTCGACTGCTGTGGTTGTAGTATGGGCTTTAATACTTTAAAAGATGTATTAGCAGCAGTCGGAGAGCAAAAAATTTGTGATAAAACCCAGTCACACGTGTCCCTTGACGAGCGTCAAGAAATTTTTATTACGTCAGTCACACTAAATACGCGCCACGGTGGCGCTTATTTAGTGTGTCTCTGTCGCTACTCTTTAAGACATAGAGATTATGTCACTGAAATTGTGAGATAATGCGTGACTCGAGTCCAGTCTTGGCAGCCCGTGCTACGCCTGCTGGTGTTTGCCTAGGTTGTATACTAAAAAGATAGAAAATAAAAAAAATTCAAAAACATTAGACCGACTTCAAAAACACTAAAAAGTCATAATAATGTACAGTTTTATATTGAAGTCAGTGCCAAGCAATGTTCACCTGGAAAGTCTTAAAAATATAAGAACAATTAATAGTAACTTAAAATTTGGCACCAACTGCAATATAAAACTGTAATGTTTTATGTATTATTATAATTATTTATGACTTTTTGGTGTTTTTAAAGTCGGTTTTATTTTATTTTATTTGAAAAAGAAAAATTGTAAGTAGGTATGTAATTATTAGGTATGTTAAAAGGAAAAATTCTTTGGAAATTACAATTTCTATAGTAACTAGGGCTTTATCTACTTTACCTTTCGGGGGCTTAACGCACCAATTTTGCTAAGTTTTGACCTACGCGCAGATTCAAACGGAAAGCTCTGAGTGTCAGTTATATGCCAGTGGAAAGTGTTAAGCTTCACTGCCGCCATTGCATCTGTAAACATTGTTTTTCACAAAACCACACAATGATTTTATTTACTTCTTTTTAGTCTAATCAATAAATCATAAAATTAAAGAATTCGTTCCATAATAGCGTCATCTATTAACGCGTAGTCAAATTAAATCTTTAATAATAATAATAAATAAATAATAATTTAATTATAAACACAGCTTAGGGACATAACAACATTTTGTTAAGGCATTGTAAGCTCTCATTGCAGTGTCCCGCTGGCTTCTAAGCTAGGTAGGTATAACCTGTGTTTTGGAAGACAGTGGTTCAGTCTCAGTAAGTGTGTGTGTGTGGATGAGTATGTGTGGATGCTTGTTGTTCATGTTCGCCGATTACTCCGCCATTTGTGGACCGATTTTCAAAATTATTTTTGTAATCGAAAGAATATACTCCCGAGGTGGTCCCATTGTCACCATGTCATGATCTGACGATGGGATCCCATGAAATTCGAGGGAAACCCTTGAATTTTATAGGCACGTGCAACGTTTTTCATGTTTTTGCTGAAGATTTTCGGGTAATATTTACATCTGGTCATCATGTATTTACGTCTGGTCGTCATAGTCATCATATCATGTTACTGAGCTGATGATGGAAGGTTTCTGGGAGGTAAGGAGTTCGGGAATAATTCTTGCAGTACTGTTTAGAGCAAAAGACGTTTTAGTTTTAGTTATTCTGGTGTTTGCCTTGGCTCAAATTCTAAAATGCATGTATTATTAAAAACTAAAAAGATTTAAAAAAAAACTTACAAAAAAATAAAACCGACTTCAAAAACACCAAAAAATCATAAATAATATAAGAATACATACAAAATCACAGTTTTATATTAAAGTTACCCACTTTTATGGATTGCCTCGGTATGGTGAGTGCTATTATTGATGACTATGCTGTTGAATTTGTGTACTATTTAGGCGATTTTAACTCGAATCCAAACGAACTGTTTATGCGAGAATTGTTGTGCTTTTGTGAGGAGGATAACTGGACAGTGGCTGATATTAACTTGTTAGGCTCTGATAGTGACACTTATACTTTTGTGAGTGATGCATGGTACTAGGCGGTGGCTCGACCACTGTATTGTTACTCACTCAGCGATGGACTCGGTTGTAAGCGTATCTGCTAATAATGACGTAATGTGGTCAGACCACTTTCCTATGGCATTTGAATGTAAACTTCATTTATTGACAACTTTACCTTGTAATTTAATTAATTATTCTGTTAATAATAATATAATATGGGGGGACCGATCTAAGGAGCAAATAGAATTGTATAATAAGGAATGCAATAAAATATTGAGATTAATTGATTTTCCAGTAGAATTAAGATAGTGTTGTGACTGAGGTTGTGACTTTTATTGTAATGACATTTCTCATAGACAATTTACAATTTACATAGAAATATTGTATGGGCGTCAGTGGCGCTGTGGACTCGGCGCTTGCCTTCCAATCGGGGGGGTCAGGGTTCGAGACCCGCCATGTACCAATGTGTTTTTCGTTTCGAATTTCATATGTACATTTGTCTGACGCTCCTACGGTGAAGGAAAACATCGTGAGGCAACCTGCATACATCTGCGAAGAAATTCAATGATGACTGTGAACTTGTGAAGTCGACCAATCCGCACTGGGCCAGCGTGGTTGACTAAGGCCTAATCACCCTAACATAGGGTAGGCTCGAACCCCTCGGTGGGGGACGTACATGAGCTGTGACGATTGTATGCGCTCTTAGTAAAGCTTCAATGAGTAGTGATCAAAAATCTCACAATATTATTCGAAAGAACTAATAATATAATTAGTTCTTTTATAACTAGTAACAACATTAGCATTTAAGGTGATTGGATAGTGTTGTTTCCAGATTATCTCTTTTAAAGTAATCTTAAATAAGTAAATATTGTAATTGGTATGTTCATTTCATTGTATATAGATGTCATTGTAGATTAGGCTGTAACAATATTTTTCCTTTGTTTCAGGTTGGATCGCACAGTTGAGCGCCTAATATATTTTCTGATCTTTCCGTATCTTTACCGTATATTATCAGCTGACGTGACGCTGGCAAAATGTTTTTTTAATAAAAAACCTTTGCCATTATAAAAACACTTACTTACTTATTCGAAAGAAAAGTGGTCAGGTAGTGGGGTGGAATCGGTTCCTCCGACGCGCTCACGGGGATGCCAGACTGAAGTTTCAGATATGGCACTCCAGTGGGAAACCGAATACGGGGGGTGTTTATGATGAGATGAGAGAGGGTAGGAAAAGTTTCAAAGCTTGGTTTAAATGGTGTCAACACCATCAAGAGCAGATTAAAATGGATATCCTTGCCTCTCATTACTCTAAACGTGACTTTCGCGGTTTTTGGAGGAATACAAGGAAGCCAAATGCTGGCTGGCTTGCCCGTGAGTATGGATGGTGTGAGTGATGCGAGGCAAATAGCTGATCATTAGGAGTCACTTTTTTGTAAAGCCCAAACTGTGTGGGTCTCAGTTGGTGCTGGATGCTGATACCGATTGTGGCAGAGTGAATACCAGGTTTACCGATAATGAAATACGTAAACTAATAACTAGTTCATCTCGTGGCAAATCACCGGGACATGACGGGCTCAGTATTGAGCACCTGCTGAACGCTGGACCTCATTTACCTAGGGTGTTGGCTCTATTATTTAACTTGTGCATCAGTAACTCATACCTTTTTTTTTCTCGGGGGGAAATGCGTAACCGCACCGTACCCACCGTTGGCTAGACAGCGAGCGTGTGTGGGGCTCTCCCGGCAGGGTGCCAGGCCTACCCACTAAAATCCCCCGGTGTTCTCCCTGCCCTTATGGGCGCGCTAGGTAAGGTCCACACTGCAACTCCACTATCCACGCGCCCGGGCAAGCCCGACCCACCGGTCGGGCTATCGCCAAGGGGGGATTGCCCGAGAACACCAGGGCAATCCCCAGACGAAGGGGCTTACGGCGGCGTGCACGGGGCCAACCGTGAACGCAAACCTCTACGGCAGGGTCATTAGATGGGCATCGCTTGTGCGAATGCCCGCCTTCGCCTGCCTATCCGTCTGCGACGGATGGGAGCGGCTTGAGGATCTGCCTCCCGCTCCCTCTCCGGTCTCCTTCTGCGAGATTACGTCCTCGCAGAAGGAGGCGACAGCCCGACCATGCTCGGCAGCGAGAGGTCTCCGCCTCCCAGCGCAGCGTTAAGCTCGCTACGCTGGAGTCGCCAGGCCGGGCACATCAACAGTCACTCATACCTACCCCCAGATATGATTAAAACGCTCGTATTCCCAGTTGTAAAAAACAAAACAGGAGACTTGTCGGATATGGGAAATTACAGACCGATTTCATTGGCTACCGTGTTTGCTAAGGTGCTTGATGGGCTGCTTGAGACTCAGCTAAATAAATATTTAAAACCACATGACAACCAGTTTGGTTTCAGACCTGGTTTATCAACCGACAGTGCGATCCTGTGTCTCAAGCATACTGTGAAGTATTACACTCGTCGGAGGACGCCCGTGTTTGCGTGCTTCCTCGATATGTCGAAAGCTTTTGACCTGGTTTCCTACGAATTACTATGGAGGAAGGTTAGGAACCTAGGTATTCCTAGGGACCTGCTAAATACGTTCCGGTATTGGTATGGGAATCAGGTCAATAGGGTCAGATGGGCGGGAGCATTATCTGAGTCGTATAAGCTGGAGTGCGGGGTGAGACAGGGGGGTTAACCTCGCCAGCACTATTTAATCTGTACATAAATGCACTAATTGAGGCGCTCAGCAGCCAGCATGTCGGGTGTCACATAGACGGAGTCTGCGTCAATAACCTGAGTTACGCGGATGACATGGTCCTGTTGAGCGCCTCAGTAAGTGGGTTAAGATCGTTGCTGGTTACGTGTGAAACCTACGCAGCAGAACACGGGCTAGCGTATAATGTGAATAAAAGTCAGTACATGGTCTTTGGGGCCGGCGGGATGAGGTATAGCGATAATGTGCCACCTGTACGACTTGGAGGTATCATACTAAAGCGAGTGAATCAATTTAAATACCTCGGTCACCTCGTTACCGCCGACCTCAGGGACAGTGCTGATATTGACCGGGAACGAAGGGCTCTGTCCGTCCGGGCAAATATGATAGATCACAGGTTTGCCCGCTGTTCAGCTGAGGTAAAAATTACGCTATTTAGAGCTTTCTGTACATCGTTTTACACGTGCAGCCTGTGGGCAAGTTATACTCAAAAGGCGTACGGAGCTCTTTGCGTCCAGTATAACGACGCATTCAGGAGGTTGATGGGGCTGCCTTGGCGATGCAGCGCGTCAGGCATGATCGCACAGGCGGCAATAGATTGTTTTTATGCCACAATGCGGAAACGCGCAGCTTCTCTTGTGCGCAGAGTCAGGGGAGCTCCAACAGCCTCTAGAAAATGATCGCTGACATGGTAGACTGTGTCTACATTAATAAATGTTGTGAATTACACATAAAATGAATGATTACTAACATTTAGGATAAGTAAGAACTACTAACAAAATATGAGTGTATTGAACTTGACATAAATGAATAAATAAAATAGCAGGGCAATTGTAATACATAAGAAATCCAATAAATATATAAAAATATTTTTCAACACACTTCCTCATAATAAAGTGGCTCTAATCCCATGGCAATTAGGCACATAATGACACCTATAATCAAACTGTGACTTTTTCATTACTATTATTCACGAGTGAGTAATAGTTTTTTTTTAATATTATTGGTTGAGTTACGCTTAAACTTTCGCTAAAATGCTATCCGCGAAAAGCCCAAAAAAAAGAAACCTCATTTTTTAGTCTATGGCCGATGCGCGCGCATAGGAAAACTGATTAATTTTTCCCGCCATTACGAAATTTATTAGTCTATGGCCGATCCGCGCGCATAGGAAAACTGATTAATTTTTCCCGCCATTACGAAACATTTTTCTCAACTCGTCTCGTTTTCTCTTTTGAAGTTATTTAGTTAGTTATTCATTAAGATGTCTGCAAATACAATTTATGAAGAAAATGATTTATGTTGTACACCGCCCGATATAAGATGTGAAGCCCAGAACGTTATGGAAAGTTTACTACCAGAAAACTCAAAGGAAAAATATCTATTAGCGTACCAAAATTTCATACAATGGCAGAACAACAAGAATACGCAGTCTTTTTCAGAAAATGTGTTCATGGCGTACTTTAAAGAATTATCTTCTAAGTACAAACCTAGCTCTTTGTGGTGTATTTACTCAATGTTAAAAAGTACAGTCCGAACAAAGAATAGAGTGGACTTAAAAACATACTCGAATTTGTCAGCTTATCTAAAGAGACTATCTGATGGATTTAGAAGCAAAAAATCAAAGGTTTTATCATCTGATGATATTGAAAAATTTATTAAAGATGCTCCAGATAACCAATATTTGGCTACAAAGGTTAGTTAAATTAATTTTAATTAAATATTTAATAGCAGCTTGTGTTGTGTGTTGACCATAATTATTGTTTCTTTTATTTCAGGTTGCTTTAATATTTGGTGTAACTGGTGCCTGTAGGATACAAGAATTAACAAATATAACTGTAAAAGATATAGAGAACCATGGCCAGATGCTTTTAGTGAAGATACCTATCACGAAAAATAAAATACCTAGGTCATTCACCATACACGGTCCATTCTATGATATTGTTAAGAAGTATGAAAGTTTGCGTTCGCCAAAAACAAAAAATGACCGTTTCTTTCTAAATTACCAGAATGGTAAATGTACCTGTCAGCCTATAGGTATAAACAAATTTGGTTCTATGCCTAAAGAAATCGCTAAGTTTTTGGGTTTAGTAGATGCTGAGAGCTACACTGGACATAGTTTCAGAAGAACTTCAGCTACATTGCTGGCAAATTCAGGAGCTGATATAATGACTTTGAAGCGACATGGCGGGTGGCGATCTAGCAATGTAGCAGAATCATACGTAGAAGATTCCATACAAAACAAGAAGGAAATTTGTGCAAAAATCACAAAAAGAATTAAACTTGATTCTGAGACGCATCCTACTGGCGAAATACCAAGTACGTCCAATGATTGGATTTCACCTACCTACACGAATAATGAACCATCACAAATAACAATAGAACATGAAAGTATTTCAATAAATAATCTATCTGATGAGACCGCTATGTCATCAAAAATAGTTAATTATAATTTTACTAACTGCACATTTACTAATTGTTTCTCTAAGTAAACTTTTTATCTACTATGTAAAATGGTTTTTTATTTAAGTATTGTTTTATTCAGAAGTGTGTTGAAAAACGTTGTATGTTACACGTGTGTATTGATGGTTACCGTCCTCGGCTTCTTAAGAGGATTGTGAAGCTGTAAATTTTCATACAAAAAGCGATAACGCTTTTCTCCCACTAAACATAGTCCAATTTTCATAATTTTTGGAAATGTTGTAGATATAATGAAGATCTAGGTTTGTACGTTTTGATTTTGAATATTGCTCAGAATATAAATTATTAGCATCTAAATATCTATATTTTAGACTTAAAAACTACCTCGAGCATTTTTATCTTTTTTTGAAAAAATTTTACTTAATTACGAAAAAAGCAAAACGTACAAACATAGTTTAAGGTATACTGAATCGAATGAAACCAAAAGTGTCTAATTTCGAAAAGGTTTAGGGGGGTAAAACAGTTATCGCCCGAAACAATATTTCAAACAGGAATTGTAGGCAATTTCGACCAGTTCTTGCAACTCTCTCTATCGCACGATACGGGTCGGGGGCAGGGGTATAATGGGGTATAATCTACTAGTGATGTGACATAATGTTATCGTAGTTATTTTCGACTAGGGAGGAGAAAGTAATATCGATATATCGATCAATACTGAATGTTATTACTCAAGTCTATACAAATACCTTCTATATCAAAAAGTAAATGTCTTTTCGAATACGTTTATTGATTTTAGTGTTTTATTTTAAGGATCTTATTTCAATACAAACCTTATTTAAGGATAAGCAGCCTGTAGCCTGTTAACTAACTGTAAATTCCCAAAATCAAATAAGAAAATAAATTGCAAGTTAACAAACAACTACATAAGTTGTTTGTTAGGTTAGGTTAGGTTGCCCTTGGTTGTGGCACCAAACACGACCATTAACCCGGCCCTTGGGGATATAGAGTCACCTTCTCTATCTCCCACTTGGGCAATTCTCGTCCGGCGCGTCCACGCCGCGGGGGTGGGCACTCTTCACTTCAGTAGGCCGAGGTGAACGAGTGGCCGAGTTCGGATCGAGGACCCAGTACTGCGGGGTATATCGCGGTCCCCTGCCCAGGGTTACGGGTGAAGACCTCAACGGCTGCAACAGCGGAGGTGAAGGACATCAGTACGGTGGAGCAAGCGGAAGAGGCAAATACCCAGTGGCAAGCTGACTCACCATATGTGAGCCCCAGGTTGCACTGGAGTTACATCGTCAGGCAGGATGGTGTGAAAGGGATGGCGGCGGATGAGGTCTCGGCCCAACGGTGGCGCCCAAGCTCTCCAAGAGAGTTACTGCCTTGGCGTCAGGCGGCAGCCGGCCGTAAAAAGTATAGCCAGTACCATCTTCTCCTCACAATATAAACATGAAAGTACAACAAAAATGGATAAGGGCAAATCTACTAGGGCGTACCCCATAAGCGACGTAAATGCGAATGATGCGATAAATACTAGGGCGTACCCCCCAAGCGACGATAATTTGGACAAGAACAAAAATTCGCATCAGAATCTACATCGTATAAGACTTGCAACCTGGAACTTGGGGTCTCTGACGGGTAGGAGCCAAGAGTTAAGCAAAATTCTACTAAAAAGACGCATCAATATCTGTTGTCTTCAAGAAACTAAATGGAAGGGCTCGAAATCAAAAGACATAGGCAATGACTACCAGGTCATATATCACGGTGTGGACAATAAAAGAAACGGGGTGGCAGTGGTTCTGGATCACAACTTCAAGTCCCGAATAATAAACATTACACGGAAGAGTGACCGCTTAATATCCGTGAAACTCGCGCTAGACAACCAGCAAGTAACCAACATAATATCAGCGTATGCTCCACAAACGGGCTGTACAGACATAGAAAAAGCTGAATTTTGGGAGGATTTTGATGAGGTGATGCAGGACATACCATCAAATGAGTACAAGATCATAGGAGGCGACATGAATGGACATGTCGGAAAAACTAACAGCACCTACAGTAATGTACACGGCGGGTTTGGGTTTGGTATGCTAAACAAGCAAGGAGAGGACATCTTGGATTTTGTTGCAAGACACTCACTAGTTATAGTAAACACCAACTTTCAAAAACAGCCTGAGCACTTAATTACAAGAGTGCTGGCAAAACGTCTCAAATAGACTACATAATGTCTGACGTTGCTGTGAAACAAAAGTTCAAAGATTGCAAAGTAATTCCTGGTGAATCTCTTACATCCCAACATCGCATCCTGGTAGCCGTGTATGAACTGCCAAGGGCCTTGAAGGTAATGGTGGATAGAACACCGAAGACAAAGTGGAAAGAACTAGATGGTCCTAAGGGCGAAATATTGCTAGGCGATATTAAGAGTTACCTCGAGGCTGATTTGGATACAGAGTACATTCAAGCTGAAATTATGTGGTCCAAGTTTGAAGACTATTGTAGAACGAAAGCTGCAGAAATATTGGGCGTTTCTAAAGGGCCTCTTCGTTCCGGAAAAGATCCCAAATGGTGGAATGACAAAATAAAGCAGGCTTTACTTACCAAAAAAACCCAATTCAAAGCTTGGCAAAGATCACAAACAGATGATGACAAGGATAAATATAAAGAAGCTAAGAGACAAGCAAAAATTTGCATAGCTGAGGAAAGAGCGAATTCAAATCAAGCTTTTTATAATAGGTTAGAGTCAGCTAAAACAGAAAACGACGTACTTAAAATAGCTAAACAAAGACATCAGGCTACAATCGACATCAGAATGCATAGATATATTAAGAACAAGGAGCAAGTTTTACTAACGGATAATATCCAAATTAGGCACCGTTGGCAAGAATACTATGAACACTTACTGAATGAAGAATCCCCGCACGAAGATCCCGCCCCCCTTGAACCTGTCTGCGGACCATTACCGGAAATAGATTCGCATGAAGTGAAACTTGCATTAGCTAGCATAAAGAACCGAAAAGCTGCAGGGCCAGACGAGATACCAGCCGATCTATGGAAACGACTCGGTCCCATGGCAGTTAACTGGCTAACTAAACTGTTTAATACCATCTTAGTCACCACACAAATCCCAAAATCGTGGCGCCAAAGCTATTTGCTGCCATTTTACAAAAACAAGGGGGATGTAGCCCAATGTGAAAACTATAGAGGCATAAAATTGACTTCACACACTCTAAAAATCTGGGAGCGGATTATAAATAAGCGCCTGTCTTCTATTACAAATGTATCTCAAAATCAGTTTGGCTTCACATCGTCCAGATCAACCACTGATGCTATTCAGGCAGTCAGAATCCTGATGGAAAAACACAGGATAAACAGAACAGATCTACATCTTGCCTTTATCGACCTCGAAAAGGCCTTTGACAGAGTGCCCCGCAAACTCGTGTGGCAGGCCCTTAGAGCGCAAAAAGTACCGGAGAGATATATATTAATAATTCAAGATATGTACAACGGCATCAGTACACAAGTCAAAACACCAGTAGGATTAAGTAACGCGTTCAAGGTCAAAGTGGGTGTCCATCAGGGATCTGCTTTAAGCCCTTTTTTATTTAACCTAGTAATGGACTATCTAACAAACCATATTCCAGCACCCTTACCGCGGACCATACTATATGCCGACGATATAGCACTGGCGGCAAATACTGCAAAAGACCTGCAAGAAATTTTAAATACGTGGACAAACTCCTTAGAGAAGTACGGACTTCGAGTGAGCAGAAGTAAGACGGAGTACATGAAATGTCCCTTTAGCGGAAATGCAACTCCTGAAACCATATGTATTGGATCAACACCTATCCCCACTGTGAACAAGTTTAAATATCTGAGATCTATGCTCACGCCGGATGCCAATGTGGAGGCCGATGTTGCGCACCGTGTAAATGTAGCGTGGCAGAAATGGCGGTCGCTAACAGGAGTTCTGTGTGATACCCGTATGCCCATAAAAACAAAGGGTAAAGTATACAAGACAGCCATCAGGCCAGCCTTACTGTACGGTTCCGAATGCTGGACAGACAAGAAAACGCATGAACAGATGGCACATGTAAATGAAATGAAGATGTTGCGCTGGGCGGGTGGGGTGACCAGGATGGACAGAGTTCGGAACGAATACATACGGGGGAGCTTTAAAGTCGCACCAATCACAGACAAAATGACGGAAAATCGCCTTAGATGGTATGGCCATATCATGAGACGGGACGAAGACCATGTAGTGAAAATCGCATTAAGCTTGCCAGAACAAAAGAGAGGTAGAGGCCGCCCGCCATCGACCTGGTGGTCAAACATCGAAAGAGACCTTAAGAAAGCCCAATTGCCAAAACCGACAACCCAGGACAGATCAACCTGGCGCCGTAGAGTGAGGAGACCCGACCCCGGATAACGGGAACAGGGACGGAAGAAGAAGACAAGTTGTTTGTTAACCGACTTCGAAAAAAGGAGGTTACTCAATTCGACCGTATATATGATTTTTTTATGTTTGTTCGCGGATAACTTCGTCGTTTATGAACCGATTTTGATGATTCTTTTTGTATTCGATAGAGGATACTCCAAGGGTGGTCCCATGGTCATCAAAGTTAGGATCTGATAATGGGATCCCATAAAAATCGAGAAAAACCATTAAATTTTTACGTGTGTCCAACGTGTTTTGTGTATATGTTACGCGATTACTCCGCCAATTGTTGACCGATTTTCAAAATTCTTTTTGTATTCGATAGAGCCTACTCCTGGGATGGTCGGTTTTGACGTTTTTTTTTTCATTTTAACAATATAATTTAAAGCAGCTGATTACATATAATCCTATTAATAGGTTTTTTTTTTCATACCACAGGGAAGCTCTTGGCCTTATATCGGAAAACAGCAATGCTATTTATTAACATGTTATTATGGCGACAAACTTAGGTAAGACGGTGGTAGCTAGCCAGGTGGGCTTAGAAGCCCTACCACCAACCAAACCGATCAGAAAAGCTTTTGTCCCCGAGTGGAATCGAACCCGGACCTCCCGATCAATACCCGGTGGCCTCAACCACTAGACCACGGAGGTGGAAAAAAATAAATTCTAAAACTATTAGTATAACTAGTTATATATGTCAGTCCAGTCTACTTTTTTAATGTCATCTAGCCACCTTTTCCTTTGGTATTCCGGGCTTTTCGAGGAATCTTGGGTTTGAGGATCAATTATGGAAACTCATAGAGGGATCAGTCACAGAGCCCTGTTGTTAACCCTGATTCCACCGACGCACATCACTTCTGTTTTGCTACTGACTAATTTCAAAGATGGATGAAGATGGAGCTAGTTGCAGATGATGTTACGTTTGGCTTATTAATAAAGAAATTGAGGTGAACATCACCAACAAAAATAATCATATAATTATTAAAAAATATTATTCATCATCTAAGCCTTTTCTTCTACCATGGCGGTATAGGCCTTCAACTTTCTCCATTCCGTTCTATTTTGGGCTACTCTAATCCAGTTCGTGGCCACCATCTTGACCATGTCGTCCTTCTACCGCATCTGTGGTCACCCGTTGGGTCTTTTACGGTTCCATGGCCTCCACTCTAAGATAGTTCTGCGCCACGAGTCCGGCTTTCTGGCTATATGTCCAGCCCATTGCCACTTGAGCTTTGCTGCGCGGTGTGTAATGTCCGAGACCTGACGCCGATTTCAGAGCCAACTATTCGTTTTCGTGTCCCGGAGTGTTACTCCTACCAATTTTCTTACCATTGCACTTTGTGCCACCTCTAGTTTGTAGACGATGGCCTTAGTTGTTATCCATATCTCGGCTCCATAAGTAAGCACTGGTAGGACACACTAGTTAAAGATCCGTGCTTTCTGTTTTATGCTAATGCTCATATTAAAAGCAAAGCCAAGTTTTGCAAAAGCTGCCCCGCTCAATCAAAAAAATATTATTATTACTTTTTATTTTTATATCTCTGTTCCTATTTAGTTTGTATGTAAAAAGTATTATTATATGTTTAATGATTTTTTTTTTCAGAAAAGATTCACATCTCAAATGCAAGTTATTTTAATTCGGTATAAAAAATGGCACTCATCTTAAAAAATGGCATTTTCCTTAGACAGGTAAATAACATACTTTCCTAACAAAAAGTTCTCACCCTCAATCCTATAATGTATAGGGATACCAAGTAGTAAGTGCCTTCACAATAAATTTCAATACAGAAATAATTTACGAAATGTAAATAAATTCTGTATTCCGAAACTCATCTACTAAAATATTATGAAGAAAGAAGATTAAGTACGTTTGTATTTTTGTTTGTAATGAATAAACTCTAACACTACCAGACTGATTTTAAAAATTCTTTGGCTAATAGAATGCTACATTATCACTGAGTAATATAGGCTATAAAATTATTTTTCCTGTGTGAAAACATAAAATTCCCACACGCAAAATGAAAGTAACGATGGCGAAGTTGCGAGCGGAAAGGGAGTCAGAAATATAAGCAACGCAAAACATTACGAACGATAGAATAATAATCTCAAGCTCTCGCGCCGGCCGCCGGCGCCGCCGCCGAGTATCGTGGCCGAGTCGCGCGCTGCTGTGTCGTAGTGTGCGTGAAAATTTGCGCATGTTGTATTTGTGGTGTAAACGTCAGACCGGAGGCAGAGCGGTGTGAAACAGATAGCATTTTAGAAAATACCTACTCGCGCCGCGCACGATTACTTCATAATGTATAGGGATACCAAGTAGTAAGTGCCTTCACAATAAATTTCAATACAGAAATAATTTACGAAATGTAAATAAATTCTGTATTCCGAAACTCATCTACTAAAATATTATGAAGAAAGAAGATTAAGTACGTTTGTATTTTTGTTTGTAATGAATAAACTCTAACACTACCAGACTGATTTTAAAAATTCTTTGGCTAATAGAATGCTACATTATCACTGAGTAATATAGGCTATAAAATTATTTTTCCTGTGTGAAAACATAAAATTCCCACACGCAAAATGAAAGTAACGATGGCGAAGTTGCGAGCGGAAAGGGAGTCAGAAATATAAGCAACGCAAAACATTACGAACGATAGAATAATAATCTCAAGCTCTCGCGCCGGCCGCCGGCGCCGCCGCCGAGTATCGTGGCCGAGTCGCGCGTTGCTGTGTCGTAGTGTGCGTGAAAATTTGCGCATGTTGTATTTGTGGTGTAAACGCCAGACCGGAGGCAGAGCGGTGTGAAACAGATAGCATTTTAGAAAATACCTACTCGCGCCGCGCACGATTACTTCACAATCCTCTTAAGACCCTCGCCTGACGGCTCGGGCCTCAATGCGCCTCAGCGGTAATCACCAACATTACACACTTGTACCATAATGTACTATTTTACCACACTTACTAAATAATATTTCTCTAAAATATAGATTTAATTATACGACGTATAAAAATATTATTATAAGTGGTAGTTGATCCATTTTCAACATACAAGTAATCGATTTAAACTACCTAGTGTATCTACATATCTCTTAAATTAATAAAAATCATGAATTTTATTTTGTACTGTTGAAAGATAATTGTAATTTTTTCTTGTTTGTATTAACATTTAAAATATAACGTTTCGCTTTTCAAATGGCCTTCCTGTAAAGTTATCAGAAGTACAGTTGACTCAGTGTACTTAGGAGCCGTCTATAGGATCAAACGACGCGTCGTTTGTACCTATATGGTAACCAGGGTCTGATGCTGGAGCTGAAAGGTGGCCATAGGAACTCTGCAATAAAACAACACAAACCCATCGAGTTTGAAAAAAAAAAGTTGACTCTACACCTGTTCGGAAATTGGGAGAGCCTTCTCGAGAAGAACAGGCAAGAAACTCGAAAGGTCAAAATTTTTTGTCTCCTCTTTTAAATCGCCATTTACAATTTTGATTTTGTTACAGGGGTTACTTTGATCCTTTATGGCAATTAGGTTCTGATGCTGGAGCTGGAAGGTGGCCATAGGAAATCCACAATAAAACGACACAGCCCCATCGAGCTTGGGCTCGTTTAATTCGTATTGATGAGTACTTTGCTTCTATATGGTAACCAGGGTCTGATGCTGGAGCTGGAAAGTGGCCATCGGAACTCCGCAATAAAACAACACAGCCCCGTCGAGTTTGGTCACGTTTGATTCATATTGACTTTGATCCTTTATGGTAATCATAGTTAAGCATAGAAGAGATCTCCGAAAGAAATAAATTGCTTTCGAAGATCTGCGAGCTCTATCTCCGTGCATGCATGGATTCTACTTAAAGCTATAAAGTTATTTTTAAAAAACAAAAAAATAGTTTATGGTTAGTAGTCCGGTTAATCGCGAATCTGTATAACTGAGGGCCAGATAATCGAGTTACTCGCGCCACTAGCGTTTTTTTGATAATACAAATGATTGTTTGACATTCATAATAAATAAAAATACGTGCACTTTCAGTTCCGCACTGAAGAGAAATAACCACTAGTTGCACTCGGCATGAGTTCTGATTCTGATCGCTGAGCAAGTATCGCTAAGCGAATATTATCTTTGATAGCTCTCGTCGCTCAGCGACGAATTGGCTCGTTGGTCGTTTCGGCCTACGATGTTCGGCCCGCGGGCCAAATCGCCCTAATGCATGCGATTCGTCCCACTGAGATGATTTGTCAATTTGTACAGTCGCAGTGAAAAGTGTTTTTGAAAGAGTAATGCCCATTTGCCATACTACGTCTGGCCCAGAAGTGGACAGTTAAATATTGAAAAAGTAATGATTGTTTTACCAGTCAGCGATCAAATATATAGTTATAAGTATATGCATCTCTTTTGTTTACACGGAATGTTTATCTATTGTACGTTTCTTGAGCGAGAAAATAGTCGATAGTTAGTCGTTTCCTCGCCGCCCCGGTGGGATAACTGCCTAATTTATACAAAGTACAATAACATTAATTTTCCACTAACCTAAAGTGTTCTTGATTGATTGAACAGTGTAATAATTTCTGGCCGTGTCGAGTAGGATGCCTCTGTATGGATACACCGGTTTATCACTGATCCAAACATCTCGCACGATCTGCAATCATAACACCACAATATAGAGAATGATCGTTCTTTATATTGTGATAACACTTTACACTATGCGATCTGCAATCTGCAATCATAACAGATCAGCCCCCCTAGACAAGTGGCATTTTGATAATAGCTATCGCAATCGCTAGAAGGAAAATGTATGGGATTTGACATAAGCCCTCGCTTAGTTTTCGAGCGCAATTGTCAAATCACATACATTGTCCATTTAGCGATTGCGATAACGATTATCGAAAGACATCTTGTCTAGGGCCTCAGTGCGTTCACGCCGTACACGTCGGTATAGTAAAGGTGCAAACAAACTAGGCTTATGTGATGTTACGTCCATCAGAAGACATCGGTCTTAATAGAAAATATATGAAAAATCATTATTTAGAACCACACTTAGCTTACGTGACTTCGATAACGCGACCAATCCCATAACGTGGCGTGACATCACATAAGCCCAGTTTGTTTTATTTATTCTGTGGTATTATATTGACGACACGGTTAGCGCAGGGGTCGAGTGATCGCCTACTGCACAACGGGTCGCGGGTTCGATTCCGGTACGGGACAAATATTTTGTATGGCCTACAGAAATTTGTTTCGGTCTGGGCGTATGAGCATATGATATTCTATGTTTGTAACTGCACCCACGACACAGGTGTAAATCCTAGTGCGGGGCGACTTTTTTTTTTTAAAAAAGAAAAATTTAAGATTATCTACAAAAAGAAATACGACAGTGTTCAGGAACTGAAAGATGCATTGACGAGGACTTTAAATAACATCCATCCAAGAAAATTATTACTGCTACGTCCCTAAGTACAAAAGCGAGTAAACTTATGTATTCGTGAAGACGGCGGACATTTTGAGCAATTTATTTTATAGATAGAATAGATATTTTTGCGTTTGTTTAAAAATACATGTTTAAATTATTTTATTTAGTATTTATATAAATTACAGTTTCCCTTAAAAGTAAGAAATAGGATTCGTAGAGAACCTTAAGAAGGACCTTAAGAAATAGGATCCGAGGATTTTCCGTACAAAATGTATGGAAAATGTTTTTGGCGATTTCTGTCGTTTCTAGTACTCATACCTTAAATGGTCCCATAGAGTCTTTTGATCCCTACATGAAATAGGATCGATAGGCATAAAAAAATATTTTTTTGCTATCTCAGCATTTTTTTTGTTGACTGTAACTTTTTTCCAAAATCTGTGAATGCAGATCAGAATATCTTAAAAAGTTATGGATGGTTGCCTAACAATGTTTTCTTGTAACTATAACGGTTAATGTACCTGCCCTTTAAATCCCATCTCAAAAATCCATCCTGTATATTATGTATATATATGTAGGTGTATATATTTATTTACAACTGTGTGTATATATGCATGGGTGTATGTTTGTACGTATGCGTAGTTACTACATTTCTTTATCATTGTTTATTTTTGTTAAAATAAGTTTGTTACAAGCTCTCTTTTTACTATGTTTCTTGCACCGCCTCAAATTTTCTGCCCAGCCCTCACGGTTGACTGGTAGAGAATGCCTTAAGGCATTAAGTCCGCCTATTGTACCATATTTATTGTGCAATAAAGTGTAAATAAATAAATAAAACAGACAAATAATTTACAATCTATCTTTAGTGGGGTCCGGTATGCCCAATATGCACTCTCTTTTTTAACTCACATATATTAATTTAACTGTCTCGCTCGCACTCGCAGGGGAAAGTTTTCCGTTCTGGCGGATGGTACGTGATGAAATTTATTTCTGGCATTATAAGAATATGTTTTCTAGATATATTTTCTTTATTGTGTTTAAATTTCAAGACTTATGAAATGACAAAAATGAAACTATTTTTCATAAATATTTATAGCGTTATCTTAACTATTAAGAGGGACAAAGATGTTCTGGCGAATTTTTTTATGTATTTAGCATAATATTAAGAATATTCTCCTGTTTCATGACTTATACTATGACCAAATTGATCCTTTTTTCCTACCCTCTTTAAAATTCTCAGGTAGCTTACACCGGCCATTAGGGGCTGCCAGAAGTGACTATTATTGTTGACCACGTGCTATAGATTAAGTGAGTTACTTTTCATGACCTTTGAAATGACAACTATAAATCCGTTGCTTGGCTATTCCTCTATATAAATAACATTTCACATCGTCAGAACATCAATTTCATAGGTAAATGCTATTGGCGTATCTAGGGTTTTTTCAAGGGGGGTCTGTCCCATGATTTTTGTGTGAAGTTATCAGTATTTTGGGGTCCATCATAGAAATTTGAATGGGTAGCTTAACATCCTGGAGCGGGCTCTAGATTTTACTGGGGGGGGCCCAGTCGCCCCCTGATCCCTTTACAATATATACGCCTATGGTAACTATTATTTTTTGTATTATTCAATTGCACTGCGTCTTACATAACTGTATATACTTTAAATATAGTATCCTTTTCCGTATTCTGTGTGTGATATGTGATCGATGTATGGATCATATAATACGAATATAAAACTTACATAAGATAACAAAGTTAAGTATTTTCAAACTTACCAGTAGATCCGCATGCATTTCATCGTATATGAATAGCTGAGCTAAGGTCTCTAGGCCATGACGCAGTCCAAAGAAGGTGTTAGCGACAATAGTAGCATTCAGGTCCGCATCCGTCGCACCAAAGTCCTTCGGTGCCACACTCAACGTGTAGCTCTCATCCATGTCCAGAGAAAACTCTTCAAAATCACACATCGTTTAGATTTTATAAAAAACTGGTGATTTACTGTCGCGTTGAATGACCATAGCCTGTTTGTTATAAATCAATTGTTATTGCAGTTTGACAATGTCACAATTTAACGAGCTACTTAAAATCAAAATAATCTCTACTCAAATATGACCTGATAGAAATTTTTGAATCGATTCTTTATTAGGGTTCCGTACCCAAAGGGTAAAAACGGAACCCTATTCATAAGACTCCGCTGTCTGTCCGTCCGTCCGTCTGTCACAAGGCTGTATCTCGTGAACCGTGATAGCTAGACAGTTGAAATTTGATGTGTTTCTCACAGAATAGATGATGTGTTTCTTAAAAACAGAATAAAATAAATATTTAAGGGGAGGTTCCCATACAACAAACGTGATTTTTTTGCCGTTTTTTGCTCGATATTAATAACGGCAAAAGGTAGACGCTTGAAATATTCACCGAATATTTAGATTTATATTCTCTTTAAAAACAAATACTTAATTCAAATAAAAATCTAATGTTGTATAGATAATGGTACGGAACCCTTCGTGCGCGAGTCCGACTCGCACTTGGCCGGTTTTTTTATCTACCACCCGTCACGTCTTTCAGGCAGGACGACTTTGGTCCTTCTCTCATTACGATACGCACAGGCTATTAGTATTCTACTCGAGTCTCGGAGACTAGTTGCTGCGGAGTATCTCACATACATTGGAGACTCGCACACTTTGATACCGGTATCCTACGCGTCCACAACTAGTCTCGCGATACCCGCCGTACCGGTCGCCCGCGAGTCGCGTCAGAATACACGAGAGAGAAGAGGAGAGAAATTTCTTTCAAGATAGAAATGAATCCAATATTTTTTTTCTTGTGCAGTTTTCTGTTCCTATTGTATAAGAACAACACTGCAAGTGCTTCTTCGTCATTGGAATCACTCGACATTTTGACGTCCTTTTTATTCCAAGCGTAGGCATTAAATGATAAAATTAGTTCATTTTCAGTAGCGTAATGTGCGATACATGGATCACGACAACTAGTATCCAACTAGTTTTCAACACGAGTATCGTATGCCCCTTCTCCCATTACGATACACACAGGCGACTCAAGTATCCTGCAAGTATCGGAGACTAGTCGCCACCAAGTATCTCACTTACATTTGAATGCAGGCTCGCACACTACGCTACTAGTATCCTACGCGTCCGCAACTAGTATCGCGCGACTCGCCGTGTCGGACTTTTGGGCGTCGTGTCTCGACAAGATGGCGGCGGAGCAAGAAATGAATATTAAATTTGTACAAGAAGTTGAAAAAAATGCTTGTTTATATAACTATAAATTACCAGAATACATGCGAAAAAATAAAATTGACAGGACTTGGGCAGAAATTGGGAACAAATTTCAAATAACAGGTTAGTTTTATTTACACATATAGTTTATTTATCATAGTATTTTCTACTCTCACGATGACGTCTTCTGTTTCTATAAAACAGAAAAACCGCAAGGGCTACTTCGTCACTGGAATCGCTTGACATAACGTCCGTCCATCAAAAACGAGTAAGCATAAATGATTAATTTAGTCATTTTTCAGTAGCATAATATGCGAGCGTCGAGTGGCGAACTAGTATCCAACCAGTATTCTACTCAAGTATCGTATCCTACAAATATCGTAATGGGAGAAGGGCTTATCATTTGGGTTTGGGTGAGAGAAGGGCCTAAAACTTATAAGAAGACTTATCAGCTTTAATTGAGTTGCCGACATTTACAATAAATGCCCCGACAATACACAATTGACATTGAACAGTATTATTTATCATGAAATGGTAAATCAGCAACATTTGTGGAACCTTGTTATAGTATGTATGAGGAAATTCTCTAGACGAACGTTCTGCTCTAGTCTTTGAAGCCTGCAATGATTTATTTGTAAATAAATTATTTTTGCACCATCTCAACACCGGTGGTCAATAAGAACTAAAATCGTCTCATTTTATCACTAGTGGTGAATTGGGAATAAGTTTTTCCCAGTTGTAAAATGGTACCACCAGTGGTAAAATGAGACAATTTTCACCACTGGTTACTGATATGGGAGTAGTACTGTGTTATTTGGTCACTAGTAGTCAGTTGGGATATAGAAATCCCAAGTCACCACCAGTGGCAAGTTCATGGTGGTCAGATTGTCCGGAGGGATTTTTTTGCTTATGAGTAGTGAGAGAGTATTGCATACAATACTATGTGCCTTAGAATTTTTCGGTTTGTTCATAAATGAAAAAGATTGTCCTTAAAGTTTTCTTATTTGCATTGAATGTAGTAAACTAAGAATGCAATATTCTATTTACTTTATTTATTACACTAATTAATTGTTTGATTTTATTAAATTGTTTAACGGTGAAAATGCATTTTTTTAGTGGGTGAAAAAGAGGTTCTAGGTTTGTATGGAAGTCCGTTATTTCTGACGCAAGAGGCATGAAATTTCAAATTTAAGTCAATAATTAGAAATGAGTGAACATGTTTTTAAGAGTTTTGAAAATTCCCTTCTTAGAAATGTTCACATAGGTTGAAAATTCAATTTTTGTTTGAGTATTACACTAACAACTGTTAACCAAGCACACTTCCTTGAGGAATTCTATACTTGGTAATGTATCTCAACTGAAAATGTAAAATGAAACATACTTACATATATTATACATTTATATACGAGTAGTATATCTATTATACATATACTAGTTACATCGTCCCATTAAGTTTTGAAAATGTTCAAAAAATTATCCAAATTCAGTTTACTGAAACTTGCAAATGTTTTTGATATATTATTATGCGCACCTTTGACGTTTGGATTTGCATTCACCAGGTGGACATCCAACGAGTTCCCTCTCAGTCTTGATGTCATGTCCTTAGGTATGGCTACTGCTACCATGTCCTTGAATCTCTGTAAAGCACATTATTTCTTCTTTAAACTTTTTCCAGTTATTTTATAGCGGAGTCTTCCCACGCTTCTAGAACTAGTGGAGCTCTGACTGGTGGGAAAAACACTAACGAAGTGTACCTAATGACTGAGTTCGCATCCGCCTATTTAAGCACTGGCGAATTTACTTTCTTTTCCTTCCTTTTCCTGGATGTCAAAAGAGCAGACTAGAGTTTACTAACTTATTGACGACACAGAGGAAAATACTCAGCCATAGGTTTAAAAATAATCTTTTTTTTGTTCGATTCTTTTCTGTGTATCCGAAGGAAATGGCTCTTTGTTATTTTAAATACTGTAATTATCTAAGTTTCTATCAGAATGAGAAGGCTAGGAGACTGGTCACTCGAGATACAGGCTAACGCTTAGTTTGATATCATTGAGCTGTTGCAATTCAACTATTATTATTTTTACTACTCCTGCGAAGAAATAAATATCTCGTAATAAAATATTACACCGAGACGTCACTAGCCTCGTCTGGCTATCGTGTTGTAGCAGGCCAACTCATTCTAAGGAGACACGGGTCTCATATTTATTTCCTACTGCAATTTACAGTGGCACGGGTCACCCTTGCCTTGCAGTGGGACATAAATGTGTTAAAGTGAGTATATACTCACTCTTCTTCTACACGTGTAGAAACGTAACAAAATTAGGTACAGTTTAGAACAATATTGTTCGTTGCCGTTATTAACTTTGGACATATTCGGCGGCAACCCGTGTGTTGAAAGCCTTAGCTGATTAGATTAAGTAATAAAATTGAATTATTAAAATGTATCCAAAATTTAATTCTTTTCTATTCCGTCAAAAATATTGGAGTGACAACTATAATCAAACTTAAAAGGAATGTCTATAATTCGAACGCCGAACATCCTCCGACCCGAAAGAAAAAAGAAAGAAACAAACAAAAATCTGCACAGGCAATCACTCTCAACATGTTCAGTCTTCTCCAAGCCGGAACCTCTGTGGAATTCTCACTTGTCTTCCGGATCTAGTTTTTTTGACTTCGCTGGGAGAGTTAGAGTAACATTCACTGTCGGGAATCGAAGCGGTAGACTCACCCTCAATGCTATTTGCCACCTCTAGTGGGTAAAACCTTTGGACGGGTCGAGTTCTTGAACCCGTGCAAGTTCTTACTCTTGCTACTCTAACGTGTCCATCAGTACCAGGGTACAGCTCTTCCACAATACCGAGGGGCCAGTTCAATCTCTTGGTCTCGGCTTCAACGAGAACTACATCACCCACGGAGAGGGAGTGTCTACCTTCTCTGCCTCTATGAACTAGCATGGCCAGGTATTCGGTTCTGAATCGCTGTCTAAGGTCTTCACGTAATTTTTGAACATACCTCACACGTTCGTTTAGACTCTTTCTATCGACAGCGTCTATTTCTGGAATCTCATTTCTAGGTAAATTTTGCAGAAAGCAATTTGGCGTTAAGGGGATCAATTCATCAACTTCAGATACATACGTAAGTGGACGCGAATTAAGAACAGCTTCGCAATCACATAAGATGGTTTCCATTTCTACATATGACACGACACCTCGACCTAACGTTCTTCTTAGTAGTTCCTTTATGCTCCTTATTAGCCGTTCCCACCATCTTCCCCACCAGGCGGCAGTGGGCGGGTTAAACACCCATTTGATCTTCCGTACGGTAGAAAAACATTGTATCTCAGACCAGTCGAGTTGTTTTAATAAATTATTAGCTCCGACAAAGTTTGAACCGTTATCGGTGTAGATTATACCAACACGACCTCTCCGGGCAATAAAACGTCTCAAACACATTATAAAAGAATCGGTAGACATGGAATCGGCAATTTCTAAGTGGACGGCGCGGTATACGGCACAAGTGAATATGACTATGTAGCACTTTGAACCAGAACGTAGATACAGTGGCCCAGCGTAGTCAATGCCACAATTCTCAAAGGCTGCAGCACAAACATCCAACCTACTTCGCGGTAAAGGCGCAAAGGGAACGGTACACGGCTTGGCTTTATAACGACGGCATCTACCACAACGCGATATGACCCTCTTTACTAACCGACGCATACCTATTATCCAATAATCTTCGCGAAGGGCGGCCACAAGAATCGAAATTCCAGTATGCATAAGTAAGTTATGTTTCTCCTGTACCAACCTTTCTACTATGATATCATTACTAGGTAGCAGAATAGGATGTTTAAATGTTTCATTTTCATCGCTGTACAATAGTTTTGTCTTAACACGTACTAGTCCATCACTATCTGTGTATGTCGCTAAATTCCCTTTCGCTTTTCTGTCTGTGGGTCGCATTCGTATTTGTATTAGCTTAAAAATTTTCCTCGTAGCTTCCTCGACCTCTTCAGAAGTCAGCTCCTTGTCATTGATTTTATGTTGACTCTTTCTTATCCTATGCGATATATTGTTAACAAATCTTAAAATCCATGCCAACATTCGTACAATTTTAGAAAATTTAGAAAAATACATTAAAAAATCTTTGTCTTGTGTATATTGTCTATCTAAATCTAAACAAATACATGATTTTCTTAATTCTATATCGGCATCAAGATCAAACTTGTTTAAATCTGATTTAGGCCAGTGGTCCTCGCTATCTCTCAGCCAACTGCCTTCCCACCAAAGGGATTGTACTAAGGCCCTGGCATTGCATCCTCTAGATGGCAAATCGGCTGGGTTTTTCGATCCTGGCACAAAATACCAATCATCTTTATTAGAGGACTCTCTAATTTCTTTCACTCGGTTTTGTACGAAAACTGCCCACGGGGCATCTTTCTTTATCCATGTCAGTACAACCGAGGAGTCTGTCCAATAATAAACTGGACATTCTAATTTCATTCTTTTCTTCACAAAGTTACATAAACGAGTGCCTATAAGAGCTGCCATGAGTTCCAACCGAGGAACTGTCAATTTTTGTTTGCACGGCGCAACTCTTGCCTTTGCCAAAACTAATTGAGCAGTAGTTCCGTTTGGATGTTCTGCTCGTAAAAATATACATGCTGCATATGACTTTCCACTCGCATCACTAAATACATGTAACTTACTTGATGATATGGAACCCAAAGTAAGTCTACGCGGTATACGACACGTACTTACTAAATTAATATGTTCTAACCATTGTTTAAATTTTACAGCAATTTCTTTTGGAAGTTCATCGTCCCAGCCATTGTTATATTTGACCCAAGCCTCTTGCAGTAATAACTTTGGTATGATGGTTGTTGGTGCTGTATATCCTATGGGGTCAAATATTTTCTGCGCAATGGACAAGAGAATTCTTTTCGTCAGCTTTGTGGTAATCGTAGGAGATATATTTACGTTACAAAAAATTGTATCGTTTTCCGTATCCCACAATATTCCAAGTACAGAATTAATTTTCTTCACCGGTACAAAGTCTTTCGAAGGTGCCACCACCCATTCTCTTAAATTAAACTTCCCGGCGTCCATTAATAGTTTTGCTTCTTCAACAAATTTCGCGACTTCATGGTTTTCCAGACTGATCACGCAGTTGTCTACGTAATATGATTGAAGTAATCTCGTAGCTGTAACTTTCATACCTTCTGGACATTGCGATAGATGAAAAATAATTGTGGCAGTAAGAAGGAATGGACTACACGTCAACCCGAAGACAACTCTGCAATGCCGGTATGTACGTATACTACTTCTATTTTTATTATGCCACCATAAAAATTTTAAATAATCTCTTTCTTCTTGTTTTAGGGATACTTGAAGAAACGCCTTCTCAATGTCTGCAGTAACGCCGACAGCGTTCATACGAAACTGTGTCAGCAGTTTGGGAATCAGTTCGAGAAAGTTGATGCCCTTTTCGAGACAATTGTTTAAACAGTTACCGTTTCTGTCTTTGGCCGACGCATCAAATACAGGTCTAACTTTGGTAGTAGAGCTGGAGTTCTTGATTACAGCATGGTGCGCTAGATAATGACCTTCACCATCGTCATCTGGTACCTCCTCTATTATGCCTCTACTCAGCCAATCCTGAAAAACATCGTCATAGGCATTAAAGTTATCGGTGGTCAACAATCGCTTAGTGGTGCTCATTAGCCGTTTCTCTGCTAACTCTCTATTTGTTAACAAAGGACCGCGCTGCTCCTTCCAAGGTAAGTTGACCTCGTATCGTCCATCATTTGTTTTGGTTATAGATTTCTCGAATGCGGTACTGATTTCAAGTTCTCTGGTCTCGCGACTCTTTGATTCTGCAGGATCCTTAATACCCAATGCCTCTAGTTCCCAAAGATCAGACACATTTACCACGGAAGATAGAACACTAGTATATGCTACAGATTTTACCCCTTGTATGGTCCAACCCAGTTTGGTTTGTATAGCAGTGAGCCCATTTCGTAACTGTATTATAGTAGATGTAAGTAAAATACCGCTATAATCTGCTCAGATTAACAAACCTACTTCAGGGAGATCTTGTCCTTGGTCTGTGAGTGTAATATTATATTTTTTCAGATCCTGGAGAATATTTTCTTCGTGAACCCGTGGGAGATCACCACAAATCTTATCCTCATCCAGAACATTCATGCTAAACCTGTAAGTACCATCAATACT
Organism: Schoenobius gigantellus; assembly: GCA_963935595.1. Taxonomy (NCBI): domain Eukaryota; kingdom Metazoa; phylum Arthropoda; class Insecta; order Lepidoptera; family Crambidae; genus Schoenobius; species Schoenobius gigantellus. The sequence continues at coordinate 35,765,200 of OZ012541.1, read as the reverse complement.
CATTATCATTACGTTATAAACCTTATGTAATCGCGTTTTTGTTTCTACGCCACCAAAAACGACGTGTCCCAAAGATTCTTGATTTATTACAGGTAACGTAATCAGCTGAGCTAATTCTCGTTTGATGTACGACCGTTGCGCACCAGTATCAATGAGAGCTCTTACTACATGCTCCTTATCCTTATATGATATTTTTATCATAAGAGTTTGAAGCAGTGTCACGCTATGACGAGAGGAAAGAGAGAGGTCATTATTTCTTGTTTGGTTCCTACTTTTATCACCTTGTTTGTCATCAGTGCGTGGTATCTTACTCAACTCAGGACAAAATAACACATTATGACGCTTGAAACATGCTATACATTTTACATATGCTCGGCATTTAAATGCATTATGGCCAAGTTTCAAACAGTGTGCACATGCCTTTACATTTTTAATGTGCACTCTCCTATCGTCTAAGCTTAGGTTTGCGAGTTTAAAACACTGGATACTGTTGTGTGAACTTTTGTTACACCAAATACATTTATCCTTATCGGTTTTATCAGATTTGCTTCCCCCAGCTACAAGACATGAAGCGGTTGGTACAGTGTCAACGCTCTTAATGACATCGGGTGAGTATGATTCTAAACGATAAAATCCTGCCCTTGCTAACAGAATGCGTTGATTACTTTCAACTTCGCCTTTTAAAAACGTTAAAATATCATCAAGTTGGTTACCTTTTTCCTTCTTCATTGTACTTGCCACACGTGACCGTTCCCATGCCTGCAGTGTATCGCTCGGAAGTGCCGACTCTACCAGTGGATATAACATGGCTGCGTATTTCTCGCTGGTAAGCCCCATGGATTCCAGTGCTCTTAATTGCGTCGTGAGTTTGTCATATAACGTGTTTAATGACATCTCGTACTCGTTCCTAACCTGTGACAGAATCAAATTGAGTAACTCTCGAACATACACTTCTATTAAAAGATCTTCTCGCCCGTAGCGCTCTTTAAGGTGTTCGATTGCTTTGTGGTAATTGTCACGGGATGGTGGGAAACTATCTATTAATTCGCGTGCGCTTGTACCTGTAGGAATAGCTGCTACCAAATATTGAAATTTGTCACAACTGTCTAACGTATCGTCGTTGTGAATTTTTTGGAATTGACCCCAGAACGCGATTCAATTTTTTATATTGCCATCAAATGTTATCAAATCTAATTTAGGCAATTTGAACTGGCGCGTAAATTTTGGAATTTCATTTGCCGTACGCGAGTCTCTGATATTCGTAAGCGATTCAGTAATTGACTCTGGTAACACTGGCTCATGACGAAATGTTCCAAATTTAGTACTTAATTGTAACCACTTAGCTTTGTAGAAGTCCACCCGCTCCATTTCTGCATCTAGTTCCTCTGACGTAGTCTCTTCAAGCGAAAGTAACTCGTCCATGATAGCTTTGTCTAGATCACTGATGCGGGCATATTTTTCCTGGAGTATTTGCATGCTAACGCGAACTTCTTCATCAATCACCCCCGATTGCAGCTTCGCCTCGGCCAATTGGTGATATTTGGTGAAGCATCGACGTAAAATGCTCCTTTCCTTCTTATTTTTGGATTGCTTGCAAAACTCCTGTTCGTACATTTTCTTCACAATCACGGTCGCCACTTGTTGAAAGCCTTAGCTGATTAGATTAAGTAATAAAATAGAAATATTAAAATGTATCCAAAATTTAATTCTTTTCTATTCCGTCAAAAATATTGGAGTGACAACTGTAATCAAACTTAAAAGGAATGTCTATAATTCGAACGCCGAACACCGTGTCCCTCGTGGTGATGATCACATTTGTTACTTTTTTATTTTAACTTTACACAGTGCTAATAAACTGTTTTAGGCTTTGCAACATTATTGACAGACTCAATGACTAATTATGATAAATGAATATGTATGATATGAAATAACTATTATTTTTACCTTTCATCTGCTATAAATGCTATTAGTCTCAGATTTTGATGATTCCTATTATGAGTACCGCTAATGTTATGAGTTTAGAGGAAACATAATATTATGGTCGAGAGAATCAAAGTATATTTATAACGTATATTTGTAAAATGTTGTAACAGTCGCGCTGTGCTCGAACAACCGAAGCATTGTTAAACTGTGACCGGACTGAGCAACTGAGCGCGATAAGACAACTGCAGATCGGACCGAAAATATCAATTAAAAGTACACAAAATAGACGTTTCGTAGTCCTCCGTTTTCTCGTCTAAAATTAGACCGATTTATATATTTTTAGGGACTACGTTTGTAGGGAAAAACTGGCCAGACGTTTATGCAAGCCATGATGAAAAACTAGCTGTGACTGTGAAACAACCGAGACTGGTCTAATCGCTCTAGCCCCCTGCAGCTTTAGGACAAGACTAGACTAGACCATACATATTATAATTCACGACAGACGGTCGCTAAATTAGAGTCTCCGATATCCATCTGACCTACTCCTCGGACCTTGCTGCAACCGATTCTACCTTTTTGGAATTTGTACAATTTATTGTAATAAAAAAAGTTCAACTTGGATGAAGCAATCCAACTCGCCTTCAAAAATTGTTTGATTCTCGCTCCACAATATTTTCAGCGATGGATCAATGAATTGCCTTTAAAATGCCTTCTAGATAATAATACTTCGATTGATTAAATATCCACCTTGTTTGGTCAACACCCTATCAAGCCGAAACCTACCCATTTAAACATAGTCATATAAAAGTTATTGCGTCATTAAACATTTAAAATTGTAAAATTAATGTTAAAATACAAATAGTTGGGTCTGTGAAAAAAATGTATGGGGAATTAGAACATTAATTTTACAATATTGAATTTTGATTGAGGCTTATCTATTTTATGAGGATATCTTAAGATCTTTATTTATCTTTATGAGGATATCTTTTATATGACTATGGTAACATGGGTAGGTTTTGGCTTGATAGGGTATTGACCAAACACCTTGTATAATTCCATAATTATTTATTTTCGTTTTATTTTTTTCCATATAAAACGCCATATACCTATATGAAGTTCTCAAACCTGAGCTGCTGCGTGCATAAGATCGTCCGACCATCCTTGCTTCGTGATTTCAACACGTATATTGGTTAGGTTTATATTGGACAAGAAATTGCCCAGTTGCACTTCTCCAGTCGGTCTGGGCCACAGCAAACCTGTGAACGACAAATATTGTATATTAAATGTTGAATAACCAAAACCTTAAATAAGTAATTTTAAGAGCCCTGGTTATTTTAAAGACTGCTTACTATTTTGGAGATTGTTTACTATTATGGAGACCGTAAATTTGGGTCTAGAACTCTACAGTCTCCCTGACAGAATTTTTTACATTGGCATCACAATATAATGAATAAGGTCCACTTGCAGCAATTTTGATAAATCTCGATTTCACTAAAACTAGATTTAACCCATTTCAGTATGTCAAAATTTTTAAATCTAGTTTTAGTTATATCGAGATTTAGCAAAATTGCTACAAGTAATAATATATGTTAAGAAACATCTTGAGCTGTATGACATGAATAGCAATCGCCACGATTTAAATTTCCGATTCACAAATAAACTAGCTTCTTATTCGACGAGGCTTCAGAGAGTAGGAAATTCGTTCGAAAACGTGTGTCAAAACTAACTACCTATAGAGTAACGGGTTATCTTAACGACAACAAAATAGATGTAATCTGCTGGGTTCTATCAGAGGCTGTTTATTGTCAATTTATTTTCCTGTACAACTTCAAATAAGTATGTAAGTTATTTGTCATCATCATCATCACTTAAGCCAAGAGACGCCCACTGTTAGATATAGGCCTCCCCAAGGATCTCCATACCAATCGGTCTTGCGCCTCCCGCATCCAGTACCGTGTCCTTTACGTGTCCTTTACCAGATCGTTGATTCATCTTGTGGGGGGCCTGCCAACACCACGTCTCCCGGTAAGCGGCCGCCACTGAAGGACCTTTCCGCCCCAACGGCCGTCAGTCCTACGAGCGATGTGTCCTGCCCACTGCCACTTAAGGTTTGCAATTCTTTGGGCTATGTCGGTAACTAGTTCTTCTACGGGTCTCATCATTTCTGATGTGATCACGTAGAGAAACCTCGAGCATAGCCCTCTCCATTGCCCTTTCAGTGACTTTGAGCCTTCTTACGAGACCCATTGTAAGCGGCCACGTCTCAGTTCCGTCTCATGTCTCTTTCTAGGAGTTGGACTTACCGAGCTGGACTGTTTGCCCCAGGTTAACATGTTCGTCAACAACTTCCAGCGTAGAGCCTCCAACATTCACAGGAGTGGGTACTACACGGGAATTCTACATTATTTTAGTCTTGTCCACGTTCATTTTATGACCCACTTGTTGGGAAACTGTACAGAGGTCTTCGAGCATTGTGCCTAGATCCTCCACGGTCTCAGCCATGACTACGATATCATCAGCAAAACGAAGGTGAGTAATGTACTCGCCGTTTATGTATTTTGTTATTAATACTAAAAATACTCGTATGTATTCATATTTGTTGTGTAATTTTATTAACGTTGTCATACTACCACAGAATAGATAATAGTACTACTACGTACACTACGCTAAGGCGTGAATGTAGGTCACTGAAGAGCGGGGATTTATAAATCAGAATTAATTTTTTGTTATTTTGCTTTAGAATTACCTACACTAAAACGAGATGAAACAGGTAGGCTTTGGATATGGCTTACCAGCTCTCCTTGTAGCCGGATAGCAGGATGTCCAGTCGTAAATTGCCTTTTGGTGCAATGCAAAAAGCGAAGCGAGTTTGCGTAGGTCGCGCTACGAACGATCGGATGCGTGAACTCGGTCGAATTTGGGTCTTTTTGTTCATGACCAAAGTAAGCAGATTATTTCATTAACTTGATTGACTGAATTGATTGCAAACATGATTTATATATACCTACATGATTTTGTTATTTGAAGTGTTTTTTGGACTTTAAAATAATAAGACTGATGCTGTAAAAAATGTTATTTTGATTTCTTACACATTTACCTATTAATACTTTCAATAATCACTCTATCCATAAAACGCTCAATGCGAATCTTCAGTGGTTCAAAACGGTGCTGGAAGTCTTTTTTTGTCATCCTCTTTACAGCCCAAGCTGCTTTCATTTTTACGACTTGCCCTTTCATAATTCGTGTCGTTTGTTTCTTTTTTTCACTTTTCAGTAAGCAGTTCAGTAAAAACGCGAAGAGTGCTTGTTATCCGGTATCCGGCCAGATGGTAGGTAAAAATATTTAAAAAAACTTTTTTAAATACAAGCTTTTATATTATCATAATATTGTATTGTCACGCGATATACATATGCATCCAAAATTTCAGCTCAATCGGAGACCGGGAAGTAGGTCAAATTTAACTTGTAAGATTTCATTACAGACCCTGCGATAGGTGAAAGTAAATAAAAGCTTGTAAAATAGAGGTCATTTTTTCACGACGGGAGCATAGTTATTTTTCAATATGAGTGCAAACCTCAAATAACGAGCTAGTGAACTAGTCTACAGTAGTAGGAATAGAGATTCTAAAGACTGTCGGGCACTATAATGATTTAGAGGACTTTAAAAAATGCCTTTCAGCCGACTGTGTAACTGTGTTTTGTAACCAGTTACAAAAGAAGAAAATTTTCTCTTTTCTCGTTACCAGTTACAAACTAGTAGCCATTAAATAAATATTTTAAATAGTTACCATAAAAAAATCTGTTCTTTTCTGTAGCAAAGTTATTAAAAAAGATCTTCTGATCTTATTTTGTAACAAAAACGGTCTACCTACCAAACGGAAAAAATAGTGTAAGAAGAACAGTAACATCACATCTTTCTTTCAAAAGAAAAACTCATCTGACTCTAAACCATGTTTCTTACGAAGTATTGCTGTTGACATTAAATAAATGTTTAGAGCATATAATTTCTAAGCAGTGCCCAGTTTTTATTATTAAGTTTGATTTCACTTCATTTAAAGCCGCATTAATTTCTTCTTCAATCACTGTGCAATTTTTGTTTTTGAAAACTTTTTTGAAGTTTTTGTTAATATCATACAGATTTGTTTCCTTTTCCAGTACGTTAAAACTTGGCCGATATTTGGATATTTTCGCCCGATAATTCTATAATTTTATTGTACCACACTAGGATGATTTGTTGTTCTTACAATTTATGTTTGACAACCACATATCTTTGGAAAAGTCTTAGCTTGAAACTTGGTAACTAAAAAAGAGAAAATTTTCTTCACAGTCACAGTTAAGTACACAGGCGGCCGAAAGAAAAAACTGCACTCCTGTGGCGAAACATGCCACGAGAGAAAAAAAAGACATCGAAAGAAGACGTTGAAAGAAGGCTGTATAAGAAATTCGATTTGCTAGTAATAAAAACCACTGGAACGTGTACTCTTCCAAAATGTTATCTTACCATATTTGTTACAGAGCATTTTGCAGGATATAAGGCTGAGCGCAGGCCTCGGGCTCTGTGGGTGGTTCCGCAACTTCTCACACTTGCCATTCTTGCACCTCCACTGCCATTCTGCGACGTCTGGCATGCCACTAAACATGAATGGCATTGTTTCGCTTGACTGGTGTGGTGGGTCGCGATACATCAGAACGTAGATCATAAAACTATCAGCACCATAGAAAAGTGAAATCTATATTATCACAACTTTTATGAGACCACTGAATACTTATTTCAATTTGACGATTCTATGGGTCTTGTAAAAATGAATAGCTACTAACCATATTTTCGTTAGTATCCGTTATCCATTTTGGAATAAACTTTTCAGAGCCAAATCCTTTCAGAAATGTTTTTGATCTTATTGGTGAACTATGCTAGCCTTAGCTTTTTATTTAATTAGCCTTGTTTTTTATTAACTTAATCTATTTTTTTACGATTTGTTACTTTTTTGACAATTATTTTTATTACGGTTGAATTTAGCTGTCTGAGTTTTCCAATACTTAATACCTAGTGAAACTTACCTTTGTATTAAAAATAAGGTACATAGGAATGTACAAATGGAACGAGACCACATTTTATCTGAAACGAAAAAAATTGGTGCTGAATGAATACTAAAGTTACAATTTTTAAGCAACACGGCTGGTAAACTATAAGCTATACCTATTCACAATATAGCATAAGCTATATACGAGTACCTAATCACTTTGGAAAATTTAATGTAACCGTCAAGGAGAGCAATTTATTTAGAACACAAATTTTTCGAGTTGTTATGAACGTTAAAAACACAAATAGAATGTTTACACTAAATAATAGAGAAGCAAGTGTAATGTTATCATTGCAACTGTTTCCGGCCTGACTGTTTTATCAATGAGTCGCCAGCCTATGTCGATATCAGTAAAGCTGATTTTGGTGCAACTTGTAACATTAAAACAACGACGTAAGTACGTATACAATGTAAACACTGTAAACGCACACGGCATATTAATATTATCGGTTTAAATTGGTCGTTTCCAATCAGGATATATTTCTAAAAAACACTTTTAATTTAAACGACGAACTAAAGCCAATATTACATACTGACAATATACAATCTACGGTTGAGCAATCCGCAACTTTCAGCATCTAAACAATAGTGGTTCAAATAAAACTATCAATATTGGTATGCGAACGATTCTGCTCGGCCTACAAGTATATAAATGATTGGTTTGATAACATAAAAATTAACATTTTTGAAATGTATAATCTATACTAATATTATAAAGCTGAAGAGTTTGTTTGTTTGCTTGAACGCGCTAATCTCAGGAACTACTGATTCAAATTGAAAAAATCTTTTTCTGTTGGATAGTCCATTTATCGAGGAAGGCTTTAGGTTAGGCTATATAACATCACGCTACGACTAATAGGAACTGAGCATCAATGACAAATGTTGCAAAAACGGGTAAAAAATATATGGCGAAACGTAGTTCGCTGGCACAGCTAGTAAGAAATATAATATGTTAACTTAATTACAGATTACGAATTTATTGAATTTACTCACCGTATCGGTCAATCACACGACCAGTCGAGCTTAAAGGGAGTTAAAAATGGCCAGTATTGTATGGATAATGATAACGATAAGATTATTTTCATTGTTGCATTTTATATTAATGGGACTCGTGTGGGTTTACTAGGTAATGATGGTATATGAATGATTTGGAAATTTAATTTTCGATTAGATTCATAGATTGACACTATCATTGTTGGGTCCTACACGCATTGTAATTGTAACGGTTGGTTGGAATTCGAAGAGGAGTATTTATAAACAAATATACAGACCTAACAAAAGTATCACTTGTCCAATCGTAACTTTCACAATCGTAGCAGCCATTACGTAGCATTGAGCTACGGATAATGTTAGCAACGAAATAATGAGTATTGAGTCAGTACTAGGGTTGCCAGTTATCCCGATTTGAGGGGGACGTCCCGATTTTGAGAGGTATATATAATAGACACGTTCCGATTTAACCATTAACGGGAAGTAAAATGTCCCGATTTTTGACCAGATCACAAAAAATAGTACATTATGGTACAAGTGTGTAATGTTGGTGATTACCGCTGAGGCGCATTAAGGCCCGAGCCGTCAAGCGAGGGTCTTAAGAAGCCGAGGATGGTAACCATCAATACACACGTGTATCATACAACGTTTTTCAACACACTTCTGAATAAAACAATACTTAAATAAAAAACCATTTTACATAGTAGATAAAAAGTTTACTTAGAGAAACAATTAGTAAATGTGCAGTTAGTAAAATTATAATTAACTATTTTTGATGACATAGCGGTCTCATCAGATAGATTTATTTATTGAAATACTTTCATGTTCTATTGTTATTTGTGATGGTTCATTATTCGTGTAGGTAGGTGAAATCCAATCATTGGACGTACTTGGTATTTCGCCAGTAGGATGCGTCTCAGAATCAAGTTTAATTCTCTTTGTGATTTTTGCACAAATTTCCTTCTTGTTTTGTATGGAATCTTCTACGTATGATTCTGCTACATTGCTAGATCGCCACCCGCCATGTCGCTTCAAAGTCATTATATCAGCTCCTGAATTTGCCAGCAATGTAGCTGAAGTTCTTCTGAAACTATGTCCAGTGTAGCTCTCAGCATCTACTAAACCCAAAAACTTAGCGATTTCTTTAGGCATAGAACCAAATTTGTTTATACCTATAGGCTGACAGGTACATTTACCATTCTGGTAATTTAGAAAGAAACGGTCATTTTTTGTTTTTGGCGAACGCAAACTTTCATACTTCTTAACAATATCATAGAATGGACCGTGTATGGTGAATGACCTAGGTATTTTATTTTTCGTGATAGGTATCTTCACTAAAAGCATCTGGCCATGGTTCTCTATATCTTTTACAGTTATATTTGTTAATTCTTGTATCCTACAGGCACCAGTTACACCAAATATTAAAGCAACCTGAAACAAAAGAAACAATAATTAAGGTCAACACACAACACAAGCTGCTATTAAATATTTAATTAAAATTAATTTAACTAACCTTTGTAGCCAAATATTGGTTATCTGGAGCATCTTTAATAAATTTTTCAATATCATCAGATGATAAAACCTTTGATTTTTTGCTTCTAAATCCATCAGATAGTCTCTTTAGATAAGCCGACAAATTCGAGTATGTTTTTAAGTCCACTCCATTCTTTGTTCGGACTGTACTTTTTAACATTGAGTAAATACACTACAAAGAGCTAGATTTGTACTTAGAAGATAATTCTTTAAAGTACGCCATGAACACATTTTCTGAAAAAGACTGCGTATTCTTGTTGTTCTGCCATTGTATGAAATTTTGGTACGCTAATAGATATTTTTCCTTTGAGTTTTCTGGTAGTAAACTTTCCATAACGTTCTGGGCTTCACATCTTATATCGGGCGGTGTACAACATAAATCATTTTCTTCATAAATTGTATTTGCAGACATCTTAATTAATAACTAACTAAATAACTTCAAAAGAGAAAACGAGACGAGTTGTGAAAAATGTTTCGTAATGGCGGGAAAAATTAATCAGTTTTCCTATGCGCGCGCATCGGCCATAGACTAAAAAATGAGGTTTCTTTTTTTGGGCTTTTCGCGGATAGCATTTTAGCGCAAGTGTAAGCGTAACTCAACCAATAATATTAAAGAAAAACTATTACTCACTCGTGAATAATAGTAATGAAAAAGTCACAGTTTGATTATAGGTGTCATTATGTGCCTAATTGCCATGGGATTAGAGCCACTTTATGAGGAAGTGTGTTGAAAAATCAATTTTCCATAATAAAGCAGCGACATAATCCTGTGAATGAATTATCTTGGAATATTTATCATTAAAATATTTGAAATGAATACATATAAGACTAGTCTATATGGTAGTTTTTTTTATGGGATAGGGGGCAAGCGAGCAGACGTAAGTATCACCTGATGGTAAGTAATTACCGTCGCCCATGGACACCCGCAACCCACAACGCACAGTTGTGGACTGCCAACCATCTAAGTGATGGGCATGTTGCCGCGTGGAACGATGTCGGAAATATTTTAATCGAAGTAAATTTTTTTATCTTTTAGTGTTCTTAAATTAAAATATCGTCGAGTCGGAGCGTAGGTGGCGCCTTCTGGCCTCGGCACTGGTCTTTGCGCCGAGTAGAATCTGGAGGCCCGCGATCGATCCTGCCATGTACCAATGTGTTCTTCGTTTCACGAATTTCATATGTACCTACTATATATCTGACGCTCCTACGGTGAAGAAAAACATCGTGAGGAAACCTGCATACACCTGCGAAGCAATTCAAAGGTGTATGTAAAGTCAACCAATCCGCACTGGGCCAGCGTGGTTTGACTAAGGCCTAATCGCCCTAACTAGTAAGGGTAGACTCGTTCCCCTCGGAGGGGACGTATATGAGATGTGATAATAATGATGAAATTAAAATATTGTTTTTTTACTGTCTCGACTTGAAAGTGATAATCCCGATTTTTTCAAGCTTCTGTCCCAAAATTTCGCTATTTGGACCTAGCAACCCCAGTCAGTAAATACGAGTTATCCTGAGTGCGTGAACCCAGAGATGTTTTGACCATTTTTTTTTTCGCGTGGAAATGCGCAACTGCACCAACCGTTGGCTAGACGGCGAGCGTGTGTAAAACCCCTCGGTGTTCGTCCTCTCCTAATAGGCGCGCTAGGTAAGGTCCACACTGCGACTCCACTACTCACGCGCCCAGGCAAGCCCGACCACCCGGTCGGGCTCTCGCCAAGGGGGGATTGCCCGAGAACACCAGGGCAATCCCCAGGCGGAGGGCCTTACGGCGGCGTGCACGGGGCCAACCGTGCACGCAGGCCACACGGCAGGGTCATCGGACTGGCACTGCTTGAGCAAATGCCCGCCTTCTCCTGCCTATCCGTCTGCTGCGGATGGGAGTGGCCTGAGGATCTACCTCCCGCTCCCTCTCCGCAGCCTCCTTCTGCGAGACGACATTTTCGCAGAAGGAGGCGACAGCCCTAAAAAATTGTTTTGACCAAGCAAACAGCAGGTGAGGGACAAACACAGGACGCGTGTTCATGGGAGTTCCACACGTGAATCTAACATCATTTATAACACTTTTTTTTTTTCTTTTATTAATCTTGCAATCAGTCCATGGACTATGAGCAGATGTTGTGTGAGATTCAAGATGGTAGGGGTACTTTAACTTTCCCAGCAGAAAGCTTCCCCGTGTATCATAATTGGCTGTCCAATATATGCCGTCTTTTAAGTCTATGAGTCAACTCTGGGATGGTGAGCTGAACTGCTAGGTGATTAGGATGGTTTATAAGTCTTGTCTTGTAATTGGAGACATTGCTTCTAATTTCCTCCTTAACAGTTTTGATGTTCAAATGCTCATGTATTTCACCTATTTTTAGAAACCATGGCGCGTCCGATAGCTGCTTGAGGATGTAGTTTTGCGTCCTCTGTATTATATTAATATTGGAGTCACATGCGGAGCCCCATAGTTGGATTCCATATGTCCAAATAGGCTTTATAATGGCTTTGTATAGAAGAAGCTTGTTATCCAGAGACAACACAGAGTTCCGGCCAAGCATCCAGTACAGTCCCCTGTATCTGCAGTTGATCTCATTTCTTTTTGTCTTTATATGTTTCTGCCATGTAAGCCGTCGGTCAAGGTAGATGCCCAAGTATTTGACTGAGTTACTATGTGGGAGCTCATTGTTGCGCAAAGACACAGGTGGACAGTTCTCTCGGCGCAACGCGAATGTTACATGGGTGGACTTAGTTGCACTAGCCTTTATTCTCCATTTGCTCAACCATTTGTCAATCTCATTTAAGCAGAGCTGTAGGTTCAAGGAGGCTTCTATAGGACACTTACTACGGGCCAGAATTGCTGTGTCGTCAGCGAATGTTGCAACTGTAACATTAGTTGTTTGCGGCAGGTCACTTGTATAGATCGTGTATAAAACAGGTCCCAGAACCGATCCCTGAGGCACCCCAGCTGCGATCTCATAAAAGTTGGAGGTGCAATCATCCTCTTTGACCTGAAAAATTCTTTCAGATAGATATGATTTTATCAGGCCAAAGTATGTGTGAGGGATGAGTAGCTTTATCTTGCACAGCAAGCCCTTATGCCACACCCTGTCGAAGGCCTGCTGCACATCAAGGAAAGCGGCAGAGCAATATTCTTTCTCTTCAAGTGCATCTCTAATTACCCTGCACACTCTGTGGACCTGTTCAACTGTGCCGTGGTGGTGTCGAAAACCAAATTGGTGATCCGGTATAAGAGATCTATCCCGAAGTTCCCGCAGCAGTCTCCGCAACAGAACCTTCTCACAAACTTTTGATGTCACTGGTAGGAGGCTGATTGGTCTATAAGAGGTTAGTTCATGGACAGGTTTGCCAGGCTTCTCAATCAGTATAATCTGTGAAACTTTCCACAGTGCCGGGAAGTATCCTGTTCTCATTATACTATTAATGAGAGTAGTTAAGAAAACTATGCCTTTTTTGGGGAGCTCTGTCAGAACTTTCTTGTCTATAAGGTCATACCCAGGTGCTTTTTTATTTTCCATGTGCCTGATGATACCCAATATCTCTCTTGGGTTAGTTGGTGAGATGGGCAGATCCAACTGAAGTGGCCGTCCAAGAATCTCATTTATCTCTGCTTCCTCAGCTGCACACTCAGCTTCATGGGGGGTGAAAATTTTGGCTAAGTGCTTTCCAAAGGCATCCGCTTTATCCTGTTGGCTTCTTGCATATACGTTGCCCTGCAATCTGATGGGTGGTTTGGGTATTGTAGGCTTGTTCATATTTTTAGCAACTTTAAAGAGCGAGTAGTTGGATGCTCCCGTCGCCGTCAGAGATTCTAGGTGTGCCCTCATTGATGCATCTCTTTCCCTCTTTAAGATGTCTCTCAAATCTTTGCAGGCTTTATTAAGTGCTGCCTTATCTTGTGGATGGCGACTGTTATGCCATACCCTACGCAATCTTCTTTTTTCCAGGATTTGGGATCTAATTTCAAAAGGAACTACGTTATGTACTCACCAAAACCAACAACAGGTGATAAAGAAACCACAGATCCTTTTGCGAAGAAAGGGTTACAGAGAACACCACCAACAAGCAAAAAGCTTATACAACAGGCCTTTCATCCTAGCCTGTTCTTTACAAGATCAAAATCTGTGTCGGCTGGAGATGCTCTAGTGAATAGTGAGGTCATCAAGACTCCCACTGATATTTCGATTACACCCCTGAAAGAGAATCACGAGAAATCTCCCAATAGTAACCAGGCTATTCATTCCGGTCAACCACGTACAACAGAAAAAAATAGAGAAATACAACCCCCTGAATGGCAAAGGGTGCCTGAAACCCGAAACCCGAAAAGGAAAAAGCTGTCAAGTACTCCATCCCCAAATAAAATAAACACCAGCAACAGCTTTAATGGACTGACTGTTGACTTAACGGAAGAACAGCTAGAGGAACCAAAAACAAAAAAACCTAGCAAACCTCCACCCATCGTCTTATACGGTGTGGAAGACTTGAACAAGCTAACTCAGCTACTGGAGACTGTTACAGAGAAGTCCCAGTTCACCTACAAGATAATTAATAGAAACCAATTAACAATTTCAGCAGTTAATGTCGACGTTTACAAAATGCTTATGTCGGTAATTAGAGCAAATGGTCTGATTGGTCACACTTTCAACCGCAAAGACAATAGATGTTATCGAATAGTGATTCGAAATCTACACCATACAACACCTTTGGATGCTATTAAGGAAGCCATAGAAGAAACTGGAAACTCTGTTACAGGAGAAATAATAAATGCAAAGTTTGGCCCGGAGAAAAAACCTACTACCACATTCTTTGCAAATCTCTTACCTGGTCCTAATAATAAGGCAGCAAAAGAAATAAAGTTCATTTATCACCAGACAGTAATCATAGAAGATCCAAGAAAAAGAAAAACGGTTGTCCAATGTCAAAGGTGTCAGCAATATGGACATTTATAACACTAATAAAAATTTAAATAAAACTAAAATTAAATTTATGATTGCTGTATTAAATTAAAACATTCATTATCTGTATTTATAAAAGGCTTGGGTGCCTGACTGACTGACTGAGGTATCAACGTAAAGCTCAAACTTCTGGAGCTAGAGCTTGGAATTATATTATTCGTTCAGCACCCATTGTTTTTAACCGACTTCATATAAAGGAGGAGGTTATCAATTCGACTGTATGATTTTTTAATGTTTGTTTTATATTAACTGATTTAAAACTCTGTTATTTATTAACTGATTTATAAAATTCTTTTTTGTTTTTTTAAGAGGACATACTGCTCCCATTGTCATCAAAGTCAGGATCTGGTGATGGCATCCCAGCAAAATCGAGACATACCCTTAAATTTTATTGGCACGTCCAACGTATTTCATGTTTTTTAACCGACTTCACAAAAAGGAAGAGGTCGTCAAATCGTATCTCTGTTTTTTTGTTTGTTACCTCATAACTCTGTCATTTATTAACCGATTAGGAAAAATACTTTTTTGTTTGAGAGGGTATACTTCTCGTTTGGTCATATTGTCACCAAAGTCAGGATCTGGTGGTGGGATCTCAGGAAAATCAAAGGAAACCCTTAAATGTTATGGGCACGTTCAACGTGTTTCATGATTATTTTTCTGAAGCTATTCAGGTATTTGCGTTTGGTAGTCATGATCCGAGCTGATGATGGAAGTATCCTTGACATTTAGTAGTTAGTTTTTCAAATACCAAAGGCACGTCTTGCCCTCAGTTGTATTTCTTCAAATTACTTCGGTGAGCTGGTATTGAATTTATTAAAAGATAAAATATAACAAAAATAAAAACCGACTTGAAAACCATATAAAAGTCTAAAAAATAATATAGAATACAAACAACATTACAGTATTTTTTAAAATTGTATAATATCGAATTTTGATTAACGCTAGGTATATCTTCTATATGACTATGTTAACATGGGTAGGTTTTGGCTTGACCCTTTTTTTATGGAGGGAAGATACATTTTTTACGGTATTCAACAAGGGACTTGGACAACGTGGGTACTGGAGTCGCAGTGTGGACCTTACCTAGCACGCCCAAAAGGGCAGGGAGAACACCGGGGGGTTTTAGTGGGTAGGCCTGGCACTCTGCCCGGAGAGCCCCACACACGCTCGCCGTGTAGCCAACGCAACGGCGGGTACGGTGCGGTTACGCATTTCCCACCGAAAAAAAAAAGGCCACCCCAAGGATATGCCCCGGACTCGGGTAGAAGACCCAATACCGGCTAAAAACACTCCAGATACTTCTACCTCCGTAGAGACACAATCGGGATCGGCGTTAGCCATTCCCCAAATTCTAATTTGTTCAAGATTGCAAAGTAAATGTATGTCCAGTACGCATTCTTAAATTTGTCGCTTAATACACTTTTTTTAACACGACTTTATGCGGCTGCCAATTGGAAACAAATGAACAGCCTACTACTGGTTACTTAAATATTAAATTAACAACGACATTTAAACACAAACAGTTAACACTAGAGTACACGCGCCATGTTTAGCCATGCCCGGGCAGCGTGCGAAAAAAAAAGCGCGCGGCATATTCCCGCTATTGAAATTTTTTGCCTTTTTGTTGTTATTGATAATTGATTAGGTATCTACAAATATGTCGAGTCCAAGTAAAGAAGAATCTATATTATTAACTCCGCCGGAAATAATTATGGAGGCGCAAAGCGCGTAAAAGTGTGTTGCCGCCAAAGTCAAAGGACAAAAATACTTGGCGGCATACGATACTTTCATGCAGTGGAGGATTGTTAAAAAGCGCAGTCATTTTCGGAAAATGTGTTAATACTACAAGATCTTTTATTTTCCTCACAAGTGTGTTGAAAAACGTCGTATGATACACGCGCGCATTGGTCATTACGTTGGCTTTCTTGTCGCGCTCGCTTGCGGCTCGCGCACAATATCGCCTCGTAGGCAA
This sequence comes from Schoenobius gigantellus, assembly GCA_963935595.1. Lineage (NCBI taxonomy): Eukaryota > Metazoa > Arthropoda > Insecta > Lepidoptera > Crambidae > Schoenobius > Schoenobius gigantellus. Next base: position 35,748,747 of record OZ012541.1, on the reverse strand, counting down.
TGACCGACATAGCGCGCTCGTATCATAATGTAATTACTATTATTCAACATAGGCCTTAACAGGCACTTACAAAGCAAAACATTCTAATTAAAAAAAACATAAATTAATCTTGTATGTGCATACATCCTAAATATAGTCAAGATGTCTGCAAATACGAAAAGGAATTAAAAAAAAGTTAGTTTTAAGATAATTTTAGCTCTAAAGTGCTAAGTTGGCAACACTGTATCTGCAAATTGTAGACATTGTAGAAAGTAGAGCGGTTGGAACCCTCCTTGCTTCCTAAATCCTATTATCAAATCTGTTCTAACTGCGATTACACCTTCCTGTTTCCTAATTAGGATCTCTACAAATTGATAGTGTGATAAGCTCTATAGGAATAATTTTGAGCATTTTCTAAATTGATCGCCTATTACTGAAAAACTAGATAAGGCATGCTGATTATGATAGATTTCCTTTTGTATTCATTGTACATATTTTATAGGCTACGTTCATGCAAATTTTCAGCTTTATAAATGCAGCATTTAAAAAAATTCTTTCAAGCTAAAATTTCGCAAAACAGTATGTTTTACATCAAAATGGTTTTCACTAAAAGTCACACCCACATCATAACTAACGTTTTTAAAGACCTATCTAATAACGATACCTCATACGATTGTATTGATTGTATGTATAACCGTTTCAGCTTTCCAACTCTTTTGGTTTCGTATTCAGTATTCTGTGATTTCGAAGTTAGGCCGCGGACGGATAAACAGACGAACAAACAGACATGGTGAAAGGGTTCCTAAGGGTTCCTTGTTGTTGTTTACGGAAATTAAGGTACCTGCCTATACCACGGTAATACGTGCCTATACGCTGGAGAAGTACCTATTTTTGAAACAATAATGTTCCAATTCGCATTCGAAATCGTAAGATCAACTACAAATTTCCAAATTCATCTTTTTATTACAAGCTTTTATTTAACTTGCAATGTAAGTAGGGTGCTGGAACCAATAGTGGACCACTTAAGCGGATTTTGACTTTACTGCGGTCACTGTGTACACAATTATCATTTGAGCGATGCTGCCTTTGGCACAATGATTCCTAGATACATACTTATACAAATGTGGCAAACATTTATTATGATCTTACAAAAGATTTTTTGTAAGGCCTGTCCAAAGTCAAAAATTCAAAAGGCACCATTACCTGACCACCATTCACCAATAGATGACCACTACTCTACCCAATACCTGACCACCTCAAATAGTTAATTAATTTGCAAATTTATTTGGCATTTTTTTCCGCTTTTCTTTCTTCACGAATGCGTTTCCTGGTTTCAGCTTGTATACTATTCTGTTTTTTCCATCATCGCTTAAGCTTGATGACTCAAGTCAATCAACTTAATCAATACCTCTACTGTGGTCATCTTTCGGAAACAACTTACAACACCTATACAAATATTTTACCTCAAAGCCTGACCACCCTAGTTATCCTTTGGATACGCATTTTTTGTAATGAAAAGAGTTAACAGAAATCACAATATAGCTTATTATCTATTTAAAACCAATGAGGAAGTTGAATTTTATACAAAAAATGTTTTTTTCCATTACTTGACCAGTCTGGTCAGCTTAAGGAAAATTGTAATTTTGGTGGCCCAAAATATAACCAGGGCTCTAAAAACCACATTATTTAGTAAATAGCAGAAATATTGTTAAAAATATCTTAAATCATAGGCCCTCATTATCTTTGATGGGTAGTGAATCCATAAACATAAATATAATTCAAGGTGGATCACGATTTCCAAAGTAATACGAAATTTTAAGTCTTAGTAAAAATCTTGACTAATCACGCGGCGCCATTGTTGCAGCAAGAAAACGTTACATTTTTCCACCAATAGGAAGCAAGTTTATATGAGGCTTGACAGATATAGTGTTGCCACTATTGGAAAACCAAAATACACCAACTTTGCTTGCTTTGCTTTTTTAATATTGCAATGAAACCCTGTTTTGGTCAGCTTTGGGTGACTGGTCTGCTATTGGTTCCACCACCCTATGTATGTTCGGGTAAAATATTGCAACTCAATTTTGAAGTAGATATCTTTAACCGATTGAGCTGAAATTTTGTATACACGTTCAGTTTGGATGACAATGCATGGTTGACTATGTGACGTCATTCTAAATCCAAGATGGCGGCATACCCAAGATGGTGGACCAATTATTTTTAATGCACTCCTACAATATGGGTATCAAATGAAAGGACTTGCTTAGAGTAGGTAACTCGAAAAATAATGTGACTAATAATCCAATATGGCGGACTTCTAAAGCTTGAAAATCAATTTTGAAGTAGATATCTTTAACCGAATGAGCTGATATTTTGTATACTCATACAGTTTGGATGAAAATGCATGGTTAACTATTAGGTTGGGGAAAAAGTCTTTTCGCATTATAGTATGTATAAACTTGTAATAAAATCTCTTTGGCTATACTATTTGTATCTGGCTGGTTTTGGTATCATTGAAAGTTTAAATTTTAAAGAACATAATTCCAAATTCAAATTAGGAAAATGTGTGATTTTCATTTGTTTTTCGTACCGCCAAGATGAGTGAATCTAATGAAGAAATTCGATACATTTTAAAATTTTGCTACAAAAAAGGTAAAAATGCAACGCAAGCCGCGAAAAAAATTTGCGATGTTTATGGACCTAGTGCAGTGTCTGTGAGAGTAGCACAAATTTGGTTTAAGCGTTTTCAATCCGGAAATTTTGATGTCAAAGATGCACGTCGCTCTGGTCGCCCTATTACAGATAAAATGGATGCCATTTTTGAAAAAGTGGAGCAAGATCGGCATGTCAGTAGTTACGACGTAGCTGAAGAACTGGGAATTGACCACAAAACAGTTTTGGCGCATTTGAAAAAAACTGGGTACACAAAAAAGCTCGACATTTGGGTACCTCACGAGCTCACTGAAAGAAACCTAATGAACCGTGTACTCATTTGTGATTCTTTATTACGACGTAATGAAACCGAACCATTTTTGAAGAAGCTGATAACTGGTGATGAAAAGTGGATCACGTACGACAAGAACGTGCGAAAAAGGTCGTGGTCAAAGGCCGGTCAGGCTTCACAGACTGTGGCGAAACCCGGGTTAACTCGCAACAAGGTGATGCTGTGTGTGTGGTGGGATTGGAAGGGCATTATTCATTATGAGCTGTTACCACCAGGCAGGACCATCGATTCTGAACTCTACTGTGAACAACTGATGAGATTAAAGCAAGAAGTTGAGAGAAAGCGGCCGGAATTAATCAACAGAAGGGGTGTGGTTTTTCATCATGATAACGCTAGACCTCACACATCTTTAGCCACTCAGCAAAAATTAAGAGAGTTTGGCTGGGAGGTGTTAATGCATCCGCCGTATAGTCCTGACCTTGCACCTTCAGATTTCCACCTGTTTCGGTCTCTTCAGAATTCTTTAGGCAGTGTCAGCTTAACATCACGAGAGGACTGCCAAAACCACTTGTCGCGGTATTTTGACCAGAAGTCCCAAAATTTCTATAGCAATGTGATCATGTCCCTACCTACAAGATGGCAAAAAGTTATCGAACAAAATGGTACCTACATACTTTAGTTAAATGTAAATAAACTATATTAAAAAATGTTTTGAATTTTCTTAAAAAATGCGAAGAAACCTTTTCCCCAACCTATTATGTGACGTCATTCTAAATCCAAGATGGCGGCATACCCAAGATGGCCGACCAATTATTTTTAATGCACTCCTACAATATGGGTATCAAATAAAATGTCTTGCTAAGAATAACTTGAAATAGGCTCAAAGCTCTTCGCTGCTGGTCAAGCATACGAAGCCTTAAGTAGAGTAAAATCATTAGAAGGCTGGTCTTCTTATTGAAGAGCTAGACTGTTCCAAGTTAACTGGCAAACGACCTTGCAACAATGATTTACTTTTGTAGATAAACAAGTAAATTAAATAATTTGATGTGAATAATTTTAATCCATTAGAATTTTCAAACGAAGTAAATACGAGTAGGTACTTAAAAGTACTATTTTAAGGACTTTTAAGTTACTACACAAACACGAGTGGTCCTATCCACTCGTTTTTGATTTCAACTGAAGTAATCAAATATAGTATAAAAATCATAGTGTAATAATGTTTGCTGTCTGGATTTGGTAGGTCTGAGAATTGGTCGTAGGCTATTTTTTATACCCCTAGGTGATAAGGGTGACCCATGGCGAAACGTAGTTCGCAGGCTCACTAGTAGAATATACGCAAGCCTGAGTAATATTGACAGTGAATTTACTATTGTTTGAATTACAAAAAAAATATAAAAATATATATTTAACTACTTAGTTAATATTAATTTTTTGATTTATTTTGTTATATAATAAATCGCCAAGAAAGCAAATTGGGAGAAGATGCAGTTCTAAAGGTTTCGTCATCATCATCATTTTAGCCAAGAAACGCCTACTGTTGAATATTGGCCTCCCCAGGGATCTCCAAACCGATGGGTCCTGCGCCTCCCGCATCCAGCGGCTTCCCGCGACCTTCACCACCTTGTTTCGTCGTAGCGTCTACCAACGCTACGTCTCCCGGTACGTGGCCGTCACTCGAGGGCTTTTCCGCCCAACGGCCGTCAGTCATGTGAGATATGTGTCTTGTCCACTGCCACTTAAGGCTTGTAATGCTTTGGGCTATGTCGGTGACTTTAGTTCTTCTACGGATCTCATCATTCCTGATGCGATCACGTAGAGAAACCCCGAGCATAGCCCTTACTTTCACTGCGATTTGCACGTTCACTGAGACGTGGCCGCTTACTACAGCCACGTCTCAGTTCTGTACATCATCACTGACAAGGCGTACGAATTAAAGACTTTCGTCTTGAGCTACTGCGGTAGATTGGCAGAGAATATGCTGCATAGCTTCCTGAACGCTGCCCAGCCGAGTTGGATTCGTCGATTTGCGTCGCTTGCATTGAGCAACCAACATCCTTCCTCCGCCTATCCCTTATAGCAGATGTCAGGTGATACTGTAGTTCAGTATGTTTTTTAAGTAAAGTGTGGCAAATAAATGACTGTCTAACTGTTAGAACATCCCAGTCTCTATTAAGGGTAAGCGTAGGGTATCTGTATAGGAGACCCGCAGTAACCTTCAAAACCGCACACTGGACCTTTTCAACTTCAATAAGGTATGACTTTGCTGCTCCCCCCACGAAGTAATACAGTAGTCCACAAGACTATTTATAGTATACCATAATAACATGACGATAAGCAACTGGTCTCATTGTTTTGAATACATAAACAAGTTTACGCAGTCTGGGTACAAGAGCTTTCAATATGTGATTTGAATGAATTTGAATGAATGTCATAGATGATTTTACGCCCAATTTTTATTTTTGCAAATGAGCTTGGGAAAATAGTGCCATAAACGCAATGAAACCTAATGATTACAAGATATTTGATATAAGAATCATTAATCAAAATACCTAGGTTAAAAAATTAAAGATATTTATTTCTCAAGTAACTAAAAGGATGAAACTATAGCTGCTTCGGTTGAATCAGAATATTTATCAACATAACACTGAATTGATTGAAGTGAGGGCCGCCAGTAAATTTTAAATATTTACGCGATGCAAGCACGATTTGCGGATATTACACCAACAGGCGTAAACTCGATAAGAGTTCCATTCAAGTTCCATTCAGAAAGCCAAAATCATTTAACATTTATAATCGTTTTTTTATCCCTCGGGGACTAAAAGAAATTTGAATTTAGAATAAAGGTATTGTCAGTAAAGGTTTCAATCTCCAAACAGAGTTTTTTATAAGTATTAATTATTTTTTTAACCGAATATTATTTTTTTCTGAAATACAAATAAAAACCGACTTCAAAAACCCAACAAATTCAAAAATATTATAATTATTTAAATACAAATAACATTCTTTTTATTATTTTAAATTCGATGCGGATGATCTATGATCATGACTTCAAAGGACATGGCCGGATCCTGCCCTCAAATGAAACAAAATGTAGGGGAGTGTGGGGATCAGTGGATCCATTTTTGGGTTTGTAAGTGCTGTAACTTGATATTTACCATCCTAAATTAACCCAAGGTTTATTAAAATCATTGAAAATATATTCAACTTTAAAATTACATTTCTTAAAATAAATATTTATGTAGGTATGTTCACCGATTACTCCGCTAAGTATTTGTGGACCGATTTTCAAAATTCTTTTTGTAATCAAAAGAGTATACTCCTGAGGTGGTCCCATTGTTACGAAGTCAAGATCTGGTGATGGGATCTCAGGAAAATTAGAGGAAACCCTCAAATTTCATAGGCACCTGCAACGTTTTTCATGTTTACCTATTCTAAAGCCATGCAGGTCATCTGCATCTGGAAGTCGTCATCTCATTTTACTGAACTGATGATAAAGCTCTAATACAAATTATTAGCTGAACCGTTAACAATTATAATATATGAATTGTATATCATTGTTAAACATACTTAATGTCATATTCTGGCATTGTTGCTCTATTAGCTCTATTGTATGTCATTTATATTATATGTCAAAGTTTTAGCTGAATAAAGCCAAGTTTATTTGGTTTGTCGTTATTATTTATCAATTTATTCATCTAAAAGTATTATAAAAAAATGTGTCTTGAATAATACAGAAAATTTTAAACAGTCCTTGATACGGTGTTGTTACTATGGAGAACAATTCACACATTGCTCGTTATTTAAGACCTGAACGCTTTGATGTGGAGACGAACAGCCATGAAGCCGATTTAAAATGGATACACTGGCGGTATACCTTCACCAATTTTCAATGTAAGACTGATTCAACTTATTTAAAACTCTTAGTGAATCATTTGTCGCCAAATGTTTATTCTTACATAAAGGAATGCAAAACATATGATGAAGCAATACAACTTTTAGATTCAATTTACATAAAACCTCAAAATGAAATTTACTCCCGCTCCCGCTACACTCTCACTACCAGAAAACAACAGATTGGTGAAACTGTATCAGAATATATCCAAGCATTAAAATTATTGTCACATAATTGTAATTTTAAAAATGTTACTTCTGAAGAATACAAAAATGAGTATATTAGGGATGCCTTTATTACCGGTATACAGTCAAAAAAAATACGACAGCGTCTATTAGAAAATTTAACGCTCTCTTTAGAGGAAGCGCTAAATCAGGCAATGTCTCTCAAGGCAGCGGAAAAGAATGCTCAGGCGTATACAACTCAATCGACTCCGGCTACAATAAACGCACTTATTGATAAAAATCAAAATAGTTCATCGCAAAGTATCTCCGACGAAGCGAACAATAGTGTCGCTGCTGCGAATAACAATAACCAACGACGACGTTGCTTCTTCTGTGGAGGAAATGTTCATCAGCGTGTAAAATGCCCTGCCTTTAATGTCAATTGTCAATTGTGCACAAAAAAAGGTCATTTTGCTAATGTTTGTAGAAGTAAAGCAACTGCGTACGCCCTTTTTCTAGAAAACACAGATCATCTTGCCGGAATAACTGCAGCTTCTACATCAAGCCTATTTAAAGCCACCATTCCTATAACGGTAAATGATATAAAAGCTGATGCTCTAATTAATACGGGCAGTTCAGTGAGCTTTATTGATCGAAACCTAGTACAAACAATGAACCTAAGGATCAAGCCATGCAGACAGACTATAACTTTTGCATCGCTAAGTCATGTATCCTATGTCGAAGGAGTCTGCTTTCCGACTTTAAAGCTAAATGATAACACCTATAAGAAAACACCAATGCTCATTGTAAACAACTTATGTGCGGACGTTATTGTCGGACACGACATACTTAAAGCTCATTCCAAATTATAACTACATTTCGGTGGATCAAAAGACAGTCTTAGTTACGCGCGTGCGTGCGCGCTAAAAGCTGCGCGTGACTAGGAAAGGAAAAAGAGTTAGGTATTATACCGCCTGAGTCTTGAATGATGAATTTTAAATTAATATTAAAAAGGGCGTATAATAATTAGCAAATATATACATGGCGTGTATTTTCTTTTTATCTGGGTTTTTGAAAGTATGGGGTTTTTCCAACCATAATCTTTTTCATGGATCAGGTTGTAAGAGCCAGTCTAGTAGCAAAGACCGTCATGTCAAATGTCAATTGTAAAACTTTCCCAGATAGGCAGGTAGTTAAGCAGTAGAATGTTTGGTGAACTTTTTGTGATTAGTAAAAAATGATGTATCTTTAAATAAATAATTTTTTTTAGCGGTGCGGGGGGAATGTGAGGTCACCACATTGCGTCTATGACACCGCATTCCACCTCATTGCATAAATGTGCTCAGTGGCAAGGAATGTCACCCTTTTAAATATAGAATGAGAACATTCTAGAAGTATTGACGTATAAAAGACGATCACCAGGAGTATCTGACACATTACATTGCGGCATTGCGACATTGTAACATTGTAACTTGAGAGATCGTAAAGAGAGTTGAGAAATAGAACAGATTGAAATATATCTAATGGTTTGAGTTAACGTCCCAAGTTCCCAACGATCCCGGAGCGCGCGTAGGGCGCTACATGGCGCTGTGAAATGACGTTATAAGTAAAAGTTTTAGTGTAAAAGTTTATTTTTTCTTTTTAGCGCATTTAAATAAAAGCTTGTTTTATAAAACGTATTTTACATTTAATTTATTTTTTACTTTTATTAAGTTAGTTATTAAGTTAGTTACATTGCAAGTTAAATAAAAGCTTGTAAATAAGATTGTGTTTTGGAAAAACTTAAAGGGTCGATAGAACTAAGGGCCCGGGCCCCAATTGTATTCCCCCAATAGTTGTGCGTATGTGTGCTTCAGCATTAGCGGTTCAGCTAATGCTGAAGCACACATACGCACAACTATAGCACGCACGCGCGCTAAAAGCTTGTCGCGAGATTTACTTTTGTACATAAACAAGTAAATTAAATAATTTGATGTGAATAATTTTATCCATTAGAATTTTCAAACGAAGTACCTACTAAGGCTATGCTTATTATCTTCTTCCATATTATCTATGCTTATTATCTCCAAAATAGTAAGCAGTCTTTAAAATATTCATACAGGGCTTTTAAAACGACTTATTTAAGAATTTGATACTTGAACTTTTCGTCACAGGTTTGCTCTGGCCCAGACCGACTGGAGAAGTGTAACTGGGCAATTCTTGTCCAATATAAGCCTAACAAATACTTATACGTGTTGAAATCACGAAGCGAGGATGGTTGGACGATCGTATGCACGCAGCAGCTCAGGTATATGGCGTACTAAATGAAAAAAAATAAAACAAAATAAATTATGGAATTATACAAGGTGTTTCGTCATGGGTAGGTTTTGGCTTGATAGGGTCAAGTCAAAATCTTCAGACGGTGATAAGGTCGATGGCGCTGTACGGAGCCCCGATTTGGGCGGAGCGTCTCGCCCCCCGAACGGTGGCCCTCCTGCGCAGGCCACAGAGGGTCATTGCCACGGTCTCTCACGGGGCGGCCTGCGTTCTAGCGGGCTCGCCTCCGTGGGATGTCGAGGCACGCGTCCTTGCGGCCGTGCACCGACATCGGGTGGCAGCGAGGAGTCGGGGGGAGCGGCCCCTCCCGCAGGAGGTGGCGCGCACGAGGAGGCGCATTAGACATAAAAAAAAACAATAATTAATAACTAGGTATAACTAAAATAAATTATAAAAACTTAACACAAACTTGTTTTTTAAAAACGAAAATATTCGGTTTATTTAGTTTTGAATTTTGGCTGTTTGGCCCTTTTTTGTTGGCTGTATGAAGAGTTTAACCATGCGGGCAGCGCGCGAAAAAAAAAGGCGCGCGGCATTTTCCCGCTATTGAAATTTTTTGCCTTTTTGTTGTAATTGATAATTGATTATCTACAAATATGTCGAGTCCAAGTGAAGAAGAATCCATATTATTAACTCCGCCGGGAATAATTATGGAGGCGCAAAGCGCGAGTAATAGTTTGTTGCCGCCAAAGTCAAAGGATAAATACTTGGCGGCATACGATACTTTCATGCAGTTGAAGATTGATAAAAAAGCGCAGTCATTTTCAGAAAAATATTAATACCACAAGATCTTTTATTTTCCTCACAAGTGTGTTGAAAAACGTCGTATGATACACGCGCGCATTGGTCATTACGTACTGTGCTTTCTTGTCGCGCTCGCCTGCGGCTCGCGCACAATATCGCCTCGTACGCAATGACCGACATAGCGCGCGTGGCCTCCGCGGCATGGCCACTAGACGGGCATTGTTTAAGCAAATGCCCGCCTTCGCCTGCCTATCCATCTAGGGTAGAGCGGAATGGCTTGAGGATCTGCCTACCGCTCCCTCTCCGCAGCCTCCTTCTGCGAGATGACATCCTCACAGAAGGAGGCGACAGCCCCCCATTCCGCCTCGCCACGGAGCATAGCCACGATTATGCTCGGGAGCAAGAGGTCTCCGCCTCCCAGTACAGCGTTGAGTTCGCTGCGCTGAGGGCTTGTTAACCTTACCTTGCCCTACCCTACCTTGGCGTTTTCTTTTTTGTAAATGTACTGGCGTTCAGAATAGTTTTACCAATGTCGTTATGTCCATTTATCTCAGGTTCTCAAAATACCATAGATAAGTTGTGTTATTCTTGAAAATATTTATATTACGACTAAACGCACTGTACATAACATTGATAGTATAATAATATACAATGAATCTTCTGACACATTACAATCAAACATTACACGAACTATTTATTTTTATAGCTAGTGACGACAAACAGCTATGAATAGAGAGGCTTACTCTCATAAGCTGTAATGAAATTTCGTGGCCATTGTTTGCTTTCCAATGCCGCGGGATTACGCTTTATAGCAATGAGGAAACAGCTGACGCAACAACGTATAAGAAATAACAGGCTCGAAGCACAGCTATTAGATTGCAGCAAGAATAGTCCCATACCGTAAGGCGGCAATCTCTAAATGAGTTATTTGTAGTTTGTTATAAATTAACGTTATCAGTACTGTGGCACTGATAAACGTCATATTGATTAAAATTATTTTCTGAGAGGAGCTCCCGGAGCGAAGCTAAATTATAAACAGATTACGGAGCAACCTCGAGGTAGACGGAGCAGTTAAACTTTTGACGCATAAATTCAAGTTGAAATGTTAGTCAAGTCGGGGGCCGTTCGCACGAAAAGTCAGTTCTTGAAACAAATCGTTTATTACTCGTCAGCGAGGGTGAGTCGATTTTTTATAACATAAATATATTAGATACATTTCTATATAGTTCTATAGATGTTCAATAAATTTTAATTAATAATAAATAACATTCTTTTGTAAAGCCCTTATCAGAACTTTATTATATATTTTTTAAATTTCCGGAAGAGCGTCGGTGGCGCTGTGGACTCGGCACTTGCCTTCCAATCGGGAAGTCTGGGATTCGAGACCTCCATCCTACCTACTAATGTGTTTTTCGTTTTTCGAATTTCATATTACATTAATTTGTCTGACGCTCCTACGGTGAAGAAAAACATCGTGAGGCAACCTGCATACATCTACGAAAGAAAGAAGAAATTCAAAGGTCTATAAGAAATCGACTAATCCGCACTGGGCCAGTGTTGTTGACTAAGGCCTAAACACCCTAACTTAGGGTAGGCTCGTGTCCCTCGTCGGGGACGTATACATATATGAGCTGTTATGATGATAATGAAATTTCCGGAAGAAAAGTACAATAATTGTACTTTTACTTTCAATAGTTATTATTATAGCAAGTAAAATATATTTAGGAATAGTGTTTAGACTCTCTAGAACATGATTTTATACAGGCAACTACAAATAAATAAATACTACGACAGTAAAAATAATCGTAAGTAAGTATAAGGTTGCTACATTTAAGTATATGCTACTGCCGAAAATGGATAAATGCTCAACAAATATTGTTTCATTGAAAAAGGAAAATTAGCACTGAAAACTATACTGTCTTATTAATTATTGGCACAAGTGTAATCACTAATCAAACATTGATAATGTTAACTCAATCCAAATTATATTAAAGATGATGATTATTTAAGCCAAATGATTAATTTAACATATCTTCTTAAAAGGCCACTGTCGCCACCATTTGCGATGGTGGCAGAAGGCATGACAGAGCGAAAAAAAATGACCATTATACCAAACCTGGCCCGTAGTTGGCCGGGCTATATCCCATATGTCTCGGTGTCCGGAGAATCGGGATTTGAGGTTAGTTTAGTGGGTCGAAGCCTCCCGCAGACTCCCCTCGGGGTGGTTTTGGTCTAAGAAAAAATCTATCGCGACCGCTTACAATTTGACAGTCGCAGACAATCCATTAAGTACGCCTTTATGAAATGAAGTAGGCACTGTGCTGTAGTGATTGTTCTGAGTCCTTCTATGCTTTAGTTGTTATTCTGAGGCACTGAGGCACAGAGTCTTATGTTTACGGCTCTTACGGCGCAATGGCTGTCAAATTATAAGCGATGGCGATAGATTTTTTCTTAGACAAAAACCCACTAGGTCCACAACCGATTGAGCGAGTGCCTCTATCTTACCTATTTCTGCACCTTTTCTAGTATGACAACATCAACTTTAATGAAGCGATGAATAATGAACCTTTGTGGAATTACTGTTTTTTAGTTGTATAAATCGCGAAATCTACTCTTTCACGGGGGTTGCTTATACATAGTATATTTTATACTATTACCGTGCTTATATCATAACGAATAACAATATGGAACGATATGGTTGTATGATAGGATAGCTTATCGTCGCTTCGCCAGCTTAGAGCATTTAGTTCGCCAGATTCACAAACGAAAATAATACATTTAGTATTATTATTATTGCTATTGTACGGGCTTGTTCACCTCGACCTAAAACCTAAAAGATCTATTGTGAATTATAGCGCCGTTAGAGTATGTCTTTCAAGCTCAAACCCTCTATGAAACTGAGGATTTTTTGGATTGGGAGATTTTGTATTTGATCTGGTCTCATGATGTGTCTTCCCAGATGAAGGCTACGTCGATGAATCAGTGGGCTGCAGTCACACAGAAAGTGTTTGCCTTGTGCCTTCGCTTGTTCTTGCCCCGGAGTAGATTTCCAGAGTTCGAATATGTTCCTAAGAAGTTGTTCATTTAGAAAGTTGTGTATCTGGTTCTTTGAAATCCCACAGAAAGGTTCCGGCCCTATTTGTGGTTTTATGGTCCCAGTTTTAGCGAGTTCATCCGCCTTTTCGTTGCCAATGACACAAGAATGCCCAGGAACCCATCTTAAAACAATTTTGCTTTTTTGACCTATGGCATTCAGGCGGGTGAGGCAGTCCTCTACCAGCTTCGAGTTATTTTGGCTCGAGCTAATGGCTTTTAGAGCTACTCGACTATCTGAATAAATATAGATATGTTGTTGGTTTGAGTAGTTCCTTTGGTTTATGATATCTGCACATTCGATTATGCTATATATCTCCGCTTGGAAAACGGATGCGTACCGGCTCAAGTTGATACTTTTGCCCACCTTGGGCCTTAGGCCGTACACTCCGCACCCTACATCAATTGATTTTCTGGAGCCGTCTGTATACCATATGAGGCTTCCATCCTCATAGGAGTTGAGATTCCATTCATCTCTGTGAGGGATTTTCACTTTGAAATTTCTAACGAAATTTACTCGTGGAAGCATGACATCGCTGGTCATAGCTAACATTGGATTTTTCAGCACAGAGTCCTGAAGGGTCCTCAGTGTTCGAGAGAGCCAGTTAGTGCGATAGCCTATGCCAACCCTGTGTAGATAAGCCATACGCCTCCTTTTCTATTACTAGATTAAGGGGCGGCAGGTTGAGAAGAGCGTTTGGTGCAGCTGCCGCTGTTGTGGACATGGCTCCCGTTGCCATTCGACATGCGGTTCTTTGAAGGCTATTTAGTGTCAATAGTTGTCCTTTGTATAGCCTTTTTGTGCCAAACCGCCTCCGTGGTCTAGTGGTTAAGTGAGACCACCGGGTGTTGATCGGGAGGTCCGGGGTTCTATTCCCCACGGGGGCAGAAATTTTTCTGCTCGGTTTAGTTGGTGGTAGGGCTTCTAAGCCCGCCTGGCTAGCTACTACCGTCTTACCTATGTTTGTCGCCATAATAACAATGTTTATAGCATTGTTGTGTTCCGACAATTTAGAGGTAAGATAGCCAGTTACCTACTCACTTGTTGAGGAGTCCAGGCGAAGCTCGCTTCCACCTTATCGTCACTTACCATCAGGTGAGATGAAGGCCCCGAGTTTCCCTGTCGTATGTAAAAAAAGCACTGCGCCATAGGTTACTATGGGCACAGTTTAATAATGATTGTTAAACTGTGCGTAGGTAGGTACATTTTCATTGATTTTTGGACGTTTGGATCATTTATTAAAAATCTAACCGGTTATTGTGTTAGAACGATTATAAAACTATTTTTTATTTGATAAGTCACTGTCGTTATTTTAAGGTGATATTTTTGGGATATTTTTATAGCGTTAAATAGGTAGTTTTCAATATTCCATTTGGTAATTGTGATTCTTTATTTCTGTTCAGTCTACCATGATTTTTTTGTAGTAGAATTCTACCTGTTATCTTTTCTTTACATTGGCAGCTAAAACATTAATTTTTTCGTCATACCTACTACGATTTTGCCAGGTCTATACTAGTATTATGACAATTTTTGAGAAACCATAGAAATATGTAGATATAATATTATAGTCGGTAGAAAGAGCATTATCTGTAATAAAATTGTGAAAGTTGAATAGAAGGAAGTTTGTGTGAGAATGAGAAAACCTATCATAAAATTTAGGCGAAATTGGGGCAGGGGAATTTTAATGGTCATTTACCAATTTCCGAGTTATATTTATGTAGGTATGTAAATCAGATATTTATAATTAGTTTTCCTTTTATTTATCACTTATTTTCAAAATTTTTTGTTTCTGATGATGTCGTAGATGGATTGCACAATAATTGAGCGATTTTATAAAACGACGCGTATACACGGTGTTTCAAAATAACCAATAAATAATCAATTCTTTATCGAAAACTCATTATTAAAATGTGTTTACACGTAATGTCATTCAACCCAAAATTTTCATGTAAATAAAAGACATGATGATGATACTATGATTTACCTACATGAAAATTTTGGGTTGAATGACATTACGTGTAAACACATTTCATAATGAGTTTTCGATAAAGAATTGATTATTTTGAAGCACCGTGTATATATATATATTAAAGATTATTATAATATGCATTTTATGTACTTATCCATATGCGGCATCTGCATAGTATTTACTATACCTACTTACAGTTTTAATTCCCTTTACAATTTACAGCTATACCATACATATCGTGAGAATTTAATCAGAGTCCAATGAGAAGTTTTTGTTTGCAGCCCCAGAAAGTAATAGCTATAAGGAGAGAAGACCAGTCAGTATGGGAAAGACGCGCACCATTTTCGCCGCTCAATGTGAACAAGTTGGTGCGGCAAGGTGTCAAAGTTATTGTTCAACCGTCCAATCGGCGCGCATATCCAATGCAGGTTTGTGTAAAAGTCTTCAGGCTCCAAGCCGTAGTGTACAATTGTACATATGGACGTTTAGTGGGTACCTACCTACGTCAACTGTAGATTATATATCATACTGAATGTCATTTAACACTTCCGCCGATCCGCAGGCAGTGGAAATACTACTACATTAAAGCATTTATCTACACAAAAATAGGATTGTGCATATTTCCTTGAGTTTTAATAGTAATTAACGCCCCACACTAGCAAAATAAAAAAAAACAAGATAATGAGAACGAACGTATGAAATTGTCCTGGTGAAGTCGTACCTGTATGTATAGGCAGAGCGAAGTTTTTTATATTCATACTAGCCGTGCTCGCGGCGTCTTTTTTCCATTCTGTACAAGGCCAGAACGCAGGGGTGTGAAACTAATCGCGTATAGATTGGAAATCACTTTTTTACTAAGTTCTTCCAATGTATACAAGACTAATACGTAAATACTACAGATAATACAGATCATTTCAGTTAGGTTTTGCCCGTTTCCTTGCAAAAGCGGCGCTGAGGTGGATTTAACTAAATAAATTATTTTTTTTTCTCAAGTGATCTAGCATTTTGTATGCAGCATGCACAATGCAAGCAAGCATGCAACATGCAGCTTCGCTCGCTCCGTCCGCTGTTTATAGTCACAATACCTTTTTTTGGGCCGAGAAATCTCTTTACGATTCGACAAAGGACTAAAGCTGAGAAGGCCGCCCGTTGGATATGCCATTGGACTCGGGTATAAACCCCATACCTGGCTAAACCACTCTCCAGTAACTTCCACCCTCATTGGGGCACGTTCGGGGTAGGGCTAACCATTCCCCGAACGATGGTCACAATAGCTAACCTAACCTAACCTCACCTACAGGTTCAAGTTTTGTCCCATAACTTTTTTCTTGTCTTATTGTGTGTTAACCTATAAGTAAAAAAATACAAAAAAGGAAACACGGCCTTGTATTTAACATTTCGCAAAAAAATTATAATACTTGCTAATTGCTTATAAATTAAAAATAATAGTATAACTATTACTTTTAAATAAACAGTTATTTTTATTTATGTAATCCTACACTAATAAAGTTCAAATGTCATTTCATATATTTATCACTTATTCTTCTCAACTATATCTTATAAACTCTTGTCAGGCGTAGATAAGTGATCGTATTCACGTTACGAACTGTACAGGAGCAGTACGCAAAATTCGTGTATACATTGTAATCACTGATTTAAAAATAACATTACATACGCGACCAGTTTCCTATGGCTGCGTTTTGGCCTTGTATAGATTGGAAAGACGCGTGCTCGCGAACTACGTTTCGCCTGTAAAAATACTTATTTAGCTATTAAAAAATTGGGGTTGGTGGTAGAAGCGTGAGAATTTAGGTTTATAACTATAAGTATTCTTTGATGCCAAATCATAAAATTTTCAAAGAAATCCTTAGTAACAAGGGGTATAAAAAATTAAAAAATAGCCTACGACCTGTTTACAGACCTACTAAAACAGAGAGGCAGACCTTAATGAATATTTTTGCGTATTACCTACCTATACACAAAAAAATCATAATCGATCAAGTCAAATCGGAGGAGTTCGATAACAAACACTGTGACACGAGATCAATTAGATATAAAATTAAAATATTAGAATAATAAACACTATTTTTAACCCCCGATGCAAAAAAGGGATGTTATAAGTTTGACCTGTCTGTCTGTGTGTCTCTCTGTGTGTGTGTGTCTGGCTGTGTGTCTGTCTGTGGCACCGTAGCTCCCGAATTAATGAACCGATTTGAGTGCGGTTTTTTTAATCGAAAGCCTTGTTCATCGCGGTGGTTCTTAGGTATGTTTTATGAAAATCGGATTAAAAGTTCAAGAGCTACAAGCAGTTTGCCAAGACGAGGTACCTATACCGGGTGTAACTGAACACCCCAATAACATTTAAGGGGCATATAAATTAGATACTAAATGGACCTTCAGTGCTTGTCTGAGACCTAGAACCCCAATACTTTCAGAGTTATTTGATTTTAAACTGAAAGTAAAAACTTTCAAGTGACAACCATAATCAGCTCTTAACACAAAAGAAATTATAACACAAAATGACACGTGACAGACGTGAGCGTAGTATTCCTCGTACGCTTACGTAGGGCTTTCGGCACGTAATACCAAAAAATAATTTATTTAGTTTGTATGGGGAAAAAAAGTAGGTTTGTTAGCCCTAATATTTTTCCTACAGAATCTCTACTTCTGATGGATACATACCCTTAAATGTTATTGGGGTGTTCAGTTACACCCTGTATATTTTTTTAGCTGCGTTTTGGATCAATTGGTATCTATTAGAATTAATTAGAAATTTGAAAAGAATGAAATAAAAAATAAAATTTAAAATTGAAAAAAAACCCCGACCCAAAAAATCACTATAAAAAGAATAAAAATAATCTTTTTTTAGCTCCCTTTTATAACTTGATTAAAAGTACCTATTTATATTTTTAAGATGAGAATTACCGCGTCGGGGGACCGCAAAATTCTTACCTCAATCAAGTTTAATATACCCAAAATACAAATCAAGAAATAATTTGAAACCGTTCATTAAACATAGTTATAGATGATTGATTAATTTTACTTCTTAGTAATATGTATATAGCGGGCCCCGTCGCGGCGATTCTCATCTTTTAAAATATATATAGGTACTTTTAATCAAGTTATAAAAGGGAGCTAAAAAAAGATTATTTTTATACTTTTTATAGTGATTTTTTTGGGGCGGGGTTTTTTAAAATTTTAAATTCTATTAAAACTTATAATGTTCTGCTCTGACAGAGCCTCGTCCGCTGATAGGGGGGATACAAGGCAAGGAGGTGGCAGGCAATAATGGCCTACACTAAGCTACAACCCTAGACTACTTATTACATCAACTATTATTCTTTGTGAAATAAGTTAAAATTTAGTTTAATGTCATTTATATTAAACCTTACTTGTTTGGTTGCAGTCGTATATAAATGCCGGAGCCCACGTGCAAGAAGATATCAGTGAAGCCAGCGTAATCTTCGGCGTTAAGCAGACTCCCATAGATCTGCTGATCCCGAACAAGACGTACTGCTTCTTCTCCCATACGATCAAGGCACAGGAAGCGAACATGCCCATGCTTGATGCTATACTAGCAAAGGTATGAAATAAGTGTACGTGCTCAAATTACCTACACACCATACAATTTTGATTACCCGACAAAATTCAAAATTGAGTAGATATTAGGTATACAATGCATAAAATATTTGATTTACTTTAAAATGTGTATGAATGATTATGTCTATATGAAAAAAATTTAGGTATATATCTATCTATACTATATAAAGCTGGATTAAAGGAGACATTAAAATTAGACCTTCCGTGTTTTTCCGAACAGGTGTAGAGTCAACATTTTTGTTTTTCATTTTACTTGTATTTGTATACGTTTTAATTATGGTTGGGGTATATACAAGGTTTAGAAAATACATTGCTTATCTTAGTTTCTTACATTATAATTAATTTGTTTGATAATTAAGATTCTTATATTTTGTTTGACGTCAGTAACTGCCTTAGAATGCTTAAAAACAAGCCGTGTGGTATCGTGGGACACCCGATAGGAACGCAGTTCTTTATGCTATCCACTAAATATTTATGTAAGGCTTTCATTTAAAAATCTCTATCGATTCCCTAGAAAATTCTCTAAAAATCATACGCATCGTGTCTCGATCACCGATACGTTGTTTTCAAATTATTTAAGTAATAACGCTTTTTAACGTTAACGACCCCTGATGCGTTGTTTTCGATGTATTTAAATAACGTTTTTAACGTTTTTTTGTAACGTACCATTTTGTCAGCTAACCCCTGTCTTCAAAACGTCCCTTAAAGAACTTGTTCCAAAAAGAAACAAATTTAATCAACATCGTTATATTTTTTAAATTCACAATCCAAGCCAAGTGTCAAACCCGTAGAATAAATAAAACTAAATTAAAACTAAGTGTAAGGGGTTCCAAATACCACCTATCCTCACCTGCACGCGGTGCACCCTGCTATATAACAGACGAGGCTCTGGCGCTCCCCACCAACCCGCACTGAGCCAGCGTGGTGGGAGACGGCCCAAAACCCCCCATGAATTTAAACCCAAAACAAAGGCCCCAAGTGCCCGGCGGTTCTGGAGGCCGTGCCGGCGGTGACGGACGTCGACGCGGTACTGGGACCTGGGGTGCAAAGAATCCCCGGGCGGCGGAGATCTCCCGTCAAACGACCTTGGCCCTGACCACATATAACGCGCGCACACTGCGGGCCGAGGAGAAGCTGCTGGAACTTGAAAAAGAATTGAGCAGGATTCGCTGGAGTGTAGTGGGACTGTCCGAAGTCCGAAGAGAGGGTGAGGACACGATGGTACTCAAATCCGGCAACCTGCTCTATTTCCGGGAGGGCGAAGACCTGTCCCAAGATGGTGTCGGATTTATCGTCCACAAGTCTCTTGTGAACAACGTTGTACAGATCGGAAGTGTGTCGAATAGGGTGGCGTACCGTATACTCAGAATTACCAAACGGTATTCGCTGAAGGTCATACAGGTATACGCCCCGACCTCGACGCACCCTGACGAGGAAGTGGAAGCCATATATGAGGACATTTCTCGGGCAATACATGCTTCCAAAACTCACTACACCGTTGTCATGGGAGACTTCAACGCAAGGCTAGGCAAGCGCGGCGATAGTGAGTTGAAGGTGGGGCAATTTGGAGCTGGAGTCCGGAATTACCGTGGTCAAATGCTAGCCGATTACATGGAGAGAGAGGGACTCTATAATAATATGATGAACTCTTTCTTAATAAAACGGCTGTATCGAAAGTGGACCTGGAAAAGTCCGGATGGCGTGACAAAAAATGAGATTGACTTCATCATGTCGACTAAGACTCGCATCTTCAATGACGTCTCAGTGATCAATGCGTTCAACACGGGAAGCAATCACCGAATGGTGAGAGGCGCATTGAATCGTTAAGTCAAAGCTGAGAGGAATCGACTGATGAAGTCAACGCTCCGTCCTGAAGCCATCCAGATCCAAAACCCCAGAGACTACATCGAATCCGTTATAACTGCTGCCTCACGGAAACTCGGTGTCCTAAACAAGGTGCGTAGGTATTTTGCGCCGGACCAACTATGCCTGTTGTATAAAACTCAGGTTAGGTCTTGCGTGGAATATTGCTCGCACCTTTGGGACGGCTCCGCTCAGTACCTCCTCGATGCTCTGGACAGATTGCAGCGTCGCGCTATTCGAATAATTGGCGATGTAGAGGCAACTAACACCCTCGAGCCTCTACAACTTCGTCGTGACATCGCCTCTCTTAGCGCCTTTTACCGAATGTTCCATGGGGAATGCTCTGAGGAGCTCTTTAACCTTATCCCTCCCTCTCCATTCCTTAACAGAAACACGCGTAAGGGCCTTCGGAGTCATCCGTACACTGTGTCCTCCTTTTCACACCGTACCAAGAAATTCCAAGATTCCTTCTTCTGTCGTTCATCCCATACTTGGAATTCTCTACCTGCGCACGTGTTTCCTCCATCCTACAACATGGGTTCCTTTAAAAGAGGTGTGAAAAAGCATCTTTTAGGCCGGCAAGGGGCGGGCAGGTAGGATAGAGGATGTCGTCCCTACTCTATCTGTCAACTCATTTGGGCCTCTTTCACCG
This sequence comes from Schoenobius gigantellus, assembly GCA_963935595.1. NCBI lineage: Eukaryota > Metazoa > Arthropoda > Insecta > Lepidoptera > Crambidae > Schoenobius > Schoenobius gigantellus. The sequence goes on along the minus strand of OZ012541.1, from coordinate 35,727,533 downwards.
CTTAACATCAGGCGGGAGGAGGTCATTTGCCGGACCTTACATAAAAAAAAAAAAAAAAAAAAAAAAAAACCCCGAGCGCTTTCAACTCGAATTGCAGAATCGCTTCGCTTGCCTGGAGGATTGCACTGATGTGGACACATATAATGACAGGTTTGTGGAAGCTGTCCTTACGGTGGGTTCGAAGTTTATCAAACCCAGCCGTACCAAGCAAAGGAGCAAGATCTCAGAGTCGACAATTAAGCTGATGGAAGAAAGGCGTGGGATGGTTCTGCAGCCTTCTGAAGATGCTCGTCGGCAACTCAACAAACAGATCTCAAAGTCTCTGACTCGCGACATACGCCGATTTAATACGGAACGTATTAAGGAAGCCATCGAGCTGAACAAGCGCTCCATAATATTCGCAAGAGATCTGTCACTCGGTCAGAGTCTGCTGACGAAGCTGAAGACAGAGGACGGCAGAGTCGTTACGTCTCGACCTGAACTTATGGCTGAGATCGAACGCTTCTATGGACAGCTTTACACAACATCGCAGGAACCTGTCATTCAGGCTACAGATCCTAGAGCCAAATTGATCCGGCATTACACCGAAGACATCCCGGACGTCAGCCTGTACGAGATTAGTGTGGCTCTCAAACAACTAAAAAACAACAAGGCACCGGGTGATGATGGAGTTACAGCTGAAGCGGGTGGACTACCTGTCCGGAAAGCGCTGCAGAGGCTATTTAACTCCATCATACTCGAGGGCAATACGCCTAAAGCATGGTACGGGGGCGTGGTGGCACTCTTCTTCAAAAAGGGCGACAGGGCTCAGTTGAAGAACTACAGACCCATCATGCTCCTAAGTCATGTATACAAACTGTTCTCGAGAGTCATCACGAATCGTCTCGCGCGCAGGTTTGACGACTTCCAGCCTCCCGAACAAGCCGGATTCCGTAAAGGCTATAGTACCATAGATCACATTCATACGCTGCGGCAGGTTATACAGAAGACCGAGGAGTATAATCTGCCACTATGCTTGGCGTTTGTGGACTATGAAAAAGTCTTCGATTCTGTTGAGACCTGGGCCGTGCTTAGGCCACTCCAAATGTGCCAAATACACTACCGGTACATCCAAGTGTTGAAGTCATTGTACGAAAACGCCACTATGTCAGTCCGCCTCCAGGACCAGAACTCGAAACCAATACGACTTCAGCGAGGTGTGAGACAGGGTGACGTTATATCGCCGAAGCTGTTCACAGCTGCGCTGGAGAATGTATTTAAGCTTTTGGACTGGAGAGGACTCGGCATCAACATAAACGGCGAGTACATGACTCACCTTCGTTTTGCCGATGATATCGTGGTCATGGCTGAGACCGTGGAAGATCTAGGCACAATGCTCGAAGACCTCTGTAGAGTTTCCCAACAAGTGGGTCTTAAAATGAACATGGACAAGACCAAAATCATGGTGAATTCCCATGTAGTACCCACTCCTGTAAAGGTTGGCGGCTCTACACTTCAAGTTGTTGACGAATATGTTTACCTGGGACAAATAGTCCAGCTCGGTAAGTCCAACTTCCAGAAAGAGGTAAATCGACGAATCCAATTCGGCTGGGCAGCATTCGGGAAGCTACGCAGCATATTCTCGGCCAATCTACCGCAGTGCCTTAAGACGAAAGTATTCAATTCGTGCGTGTTGCCAGTGAGACGTGGCCGTTTACAATGGGTCTCCTCAGAAGGCTTAATGTCACTCAAAGGGCAATGGAAAGGGCTATGCTCGGGGTTTCTCTACGCGATCGCATCAGAAATGAGGAGATCCGTAGAAGAACTAGAGTCGCCGACATAGCCCAAAGAATTGCAAACCTTAAGTGGCAGTGGGCAGGACACATAATTAGCTCGCAGGACTGACGGCCGTTGGGGTGGAAAGGTCCTTGAGTGACGGCCACGTACCAGGAGACGCAGTGTTGGTAGGCCCCCCACAAGGTGGACCGACGATCTCGTGAAGGTCGCGGGAAGCCGCTGAATGCGGGAGGCGCAGGACGGTTTGGAGATCCCTGGGGGAGGCCTATGTCCAGCAGTGGGCGTCTCTAGGCTGAGAAGAAGAAGGTTTTGTTTCGATTCAGACCTGTTATATTCACATGGAACTTTCCAGAACATTCGGCTGATCGACTACGAGAAGCTGATGGACCAGGAGGGCAACCGCGTGGTGGCGTTCGGCAAATACGCGGGCGTGGCGGGCATGATAAACATCTTGCACGGGCTGGGGCTGCGGCTTCTCGCTCTCGGACATCACACGCCGTTTATGGTAAGTACTCGTAACTTTGAGTAGTACCACTTGCCTTTACCGTAAGCCAAACTCTATTCTGATTTATTGAGCGTTCCTCTCCTCATTAAAGAAACCAACTTAGACACAAAAAGTCCAAAATAAATACACCGGTGTATTACGGCGACTTAGCAAGAAAGGCTTAGCGAAAATTGGTATAATTTTGTAAATATTGTGTTATTTTTCAGAAACCACTTAAGAAATTACAATTTTTTAAAGAATAAATGAATTCTACGTTTTGATTTATGCGAAAATGATGCCACACTTGTCCTATTTAACAAAGTTTGTTGTTGTGTCAGCACATCGGTCCGGCGCACAACTACCGCAACTCCAGCATGGCGCGCCAGGCAATCCGTGACGCTGGTTACGAAGTGGCACTCGGCATGATGCCCAAGTCCCTAGGGCCACTCACTTTCGTCTTTACCGGCTCGGGGAACGTGTCTCAGGTAATTTCATTGTGCTTCTGTTTTCCCTGGAAATAGATTTAATGTCTACTACCGGGCGGTCATTATTATCGAATGCCTTATTAAAATATTATTAATTTATTTAACTCATCACTATGATGTAATAGTTGAGACTACCTGGTTCAGATTTTATGGTCCCGGAATTTGATCCCACATTAGTGCCGAAAATTTACTTTGCTTGGTGCAAAGACATGGAGTTGGAGAAATAAAAAAACATTCAACAATAATCAAAAATTTTATAATTTTTAGGGAAGCCAAGAAATTTTCCAAGAGCTGCCATATGAATATGTCCCACCGGAAATGTTAAGAAAAGTAGCTGAACATGGAAGTAAGTGGAAAGTACTTTATGTTTATACAATCTATTGTCATAGACCAGGGGGTCTACTCTATTTCTACGAAAAACGAAATTTCGCATGTTTCCTACCACGGTTCTCTTCGATTCTAATATTCGTCCGACCGCAAATAGTTTGACAGATATATTCTCCAAACCTACTCTAATTTACGAAAGTTCGAAACGAAGAATTGAAATTAACAGTTTATTTTTCGGAATTTGAACCTCAAATTAACGAACACAAATCGGGAATCGACGCTAAATCACAGAAAATATAAATTATTTCCGAGGCATCGTCGGATCTTTCTACGCTCTTTATACTCCTCACGCAAAACAGCTTCAAGCAAAAGTATTCCAACAGCAATTTCACATTAACTTACTAAAAAACTCACAATTACGAATATCAAAAGGTAACACTTTTGTGTTCGTTAATTTGAGGTTAAAATTCCTAAAAATAAACTGTCAAATTCAATTCTTCGTTTCGAACTTTCGTAAATTAGAGTCGGTTTGGAGTATATGTCAAACTATTTGCGGTCGAACGAATATTCGAATCGAAGAGAACCGGTGGTAGGAATCATGAGAAATTTCGTTTATCGTAGAAATAGAGTAGACCCAATGCGAATTGCTCGTGTCGTTAGTTTATTTCAGTTTTAAAAATGAGACACAGTTAATGCATCTGCGGTGGGTCTTCAAAAATTTTATTTGACAACTGTATGACTTTATACCGTGGCAAACCTCGTGGTAAGATGTTATATTAACCAATTATCAACTAAGAATAGTCGTCAGTCACATTGAAAATATCAAGTCAACATTTTAGTACCAAATTGTCTTTGCCCTATTGACGTTATGATTTCCAGCGGATATTAAATAACTTTCTTTCTTCGTGTTTCCCTCCTAATACAAGTCATCAGCTAGCGTAAACAACGCGCGCGCTTTCACGTATCGCGCGAAATTCGCCGTATACGTTACAGTCAGCGTAGAGCTGCAAAAAAAGTAGTAGTATTCTGTGATAAGTATTCATAGTAGATTTTCCATATAAAAAATATTTACATACCAACCTACCGACTTATTAAAATAGTAAATAGCGAGTTCCTATCGAGTTTAATTTGTTTATCTTTGTATGCGTGAATTGCTAGATAGAGCACTGTGATAACTATCGTTCTATCGCCGCGCAGGCCCGAACAAGATATATGGCTGTGAAGTACGCCGGCGCCACCACCTGGAGCGGAAGAACGGCGGGGGGTATGACAATCAGGAGTATGAGGAGCACCCAGAGCGGTACATATCGACGTTTGCGCAAAAGGTAGATTAATACGTGCTCTTAGCTATGTTGCTTATGCTTAGACAAGAATTGTATTCGGTTTGATCGCGAATAAGTGAGTAGTACTCGCCCTATGCGGGGAAGTCCGAAACTCGTCAAGCCGCTTAGGAACGATATAAGTGGCCATGCCCAAAAGTAGGTGGTTTGTGGTTGGGACTTGTGATGATATGTAGGCATTGGCGTATCTAGAATCTAGAGTTATTTTCCAGGGGGGGCAGCCCATGATATTGTGTTAAGTTATCAGTATTTTAGCGTCTATCATTGAATTTTGAATCGGTAGCCTATAACATCCTGGGGTGGGCACTAGACCATTCTGGGGTAGGTACGGCCCACCCGGCCTCCCCTTTATATATTTTCGTTAGATTGATGATACATATCTCATCAATCTGACGAAAATAATCGAACTACAGATCGCTGAATTGGTCGAGTGGTCGTGTCATTAGTCGTAATGAAATATTGCTGGCACTATGAAACCGAATGATCATATAATTAAGAAGCAATGATAACAGTTGCTAAGGAAGGTCGCGTAACCCACGAACAGCTGATGATAGGTGTGTTTGTTTGGTGACCATGTCATAAGTTATCGGCGAAAGGAAGTGATTTCTATTCGCTGATAACGTATCACAAACCTGATAAGTCGTGCGAAATCTGAGGAATTACAAAAACATGACGACAATCGCGATTGCTTAAATAAACATAAGCCATATTGCTGTAATTTATGCCTTGTATTATGGTTTGGTCGTTTATAAAAGCTGCATCACTTGTTTTTAAATTCAACTTCGATGTTTCAAATAACGGTTTTTAATACTTTTTCTAGAAATGAATCTGTTCAAATATAAAGTTATTTTGGCGTAAGTGCGCATAAAATACGTATACGGAGGTTCTATGTTTGACTGTATCTATTTTTTTTTATGTATGTTCACCGATTACTCGACCATTTGTAGACCGATTTTCAAAATTCATTTTGTAATCGAAAGAGTATACTCCCGAGGTGGTCCCATTGTCACCATGTCAGTATCTGATGATGGGATCCCATGAAAATCAAGGAAAACCCTAGAATTTCATAGGCATGTCCTAGTTATTCCAATAAATTTAGGCTTTTATGAAATTAAATTTAGCCTTTAGCATGTCTAGAATACTAAGTAGGCCACAAAGTGGTACGCGCCTTTGTTTTTATAGCAGAGAGCACAGTCTCAATATTTTCATACTCATTTTCAAATATGCGGCTTCTAGCCTAAATAAATTTTATACCTCTCAAAACATGTACAAATTTACAGTTTCTCAAAAGATTTTGAGCTATTTTAGACCTTGAAGTAAGTCCTAAAGCGGTACGCTTCCTACTTTCACTATAAATATTTTCACCTTTCATCTTTAAAAATATGTTTTCTCTTACATTTTTCTAGGTAATGATTTGGCTGCTGGGTGATAGAAGTATCTAATCCCCTAGATATGCCTAAATGTGTTGACTTTTCTGAAAGCTCTTGAGTATGGCTTGTACACTAACTGGACGGCAAAGTGGTACGCGCCTTGGTTTTTATGGTAGAGACCACAGTTTCAATATTTTGGTACTGGTTTGCTAAGATGCGGCTGCTAGCCTGAACGGGTGTAAAAACCCCTCAACACAACTTTAAATATACATGTTCTAGAAAGATTTTGAACTGTTTTAGGCTATAGAAGAAATCATCAAATTAAATGGTACATGTGCTTTATCGACTGAAAAAATAACCAACATTCGCGTTTTTTGTTGAATGTATTCACTCCAATATTTTGCTAGTTATTGTTTTGGCTGCTGTGTGATAAAAGTATCTTATCCCCTAGTTATTCCAATAAATTAAGGCTTTTATGAAAGGCGTTTGCATCGTGTTTCATGTTTTTGCTGAAGATGTTCAGGTATTTGCATCTGATAGTCATCAATCATATTACTGAGCTGATGATGGAAGATTTCTGGTAGGTTAGGAGTTCGGAAATAATTCTTTCAGTACTGTTTAGAGCGAAAGACGTTTTATTTTAAGTTGTTCTGGTGTTTGCCTTGGCTCAAATTCTAAAACGCATGTATTATAAACTAAAAAGATTGAAACATTTTTTTTTACAAATATATAAAACCGACTTTAAAAACACCAAACAGTCATAAATAATTTTAGAATACATGCAACATCACAGTTTTATATTGAAGTCGGTGCCAAGCAATGATCACCTGGAAAGTCTTTTAGTTGTTTCTACTCTTGTTACTAAATTCATTCCAATCTTCGACGTTGTTTTTTGTAGATAGCGCCATATACATCGGTGCTGGTGAACTGCATCTACTGGGCAGTGGACAGCCCCAAGCTGCTGACCATACCTGATGCTAAACATCTTCTCGTCCCTTCGAACACGCCGTGGCTGCCCAAGAGTGTTGGCGCCCCGGCGCTGCCGCACAGGTTTGACAAAATAAGGAACCGTCTAATCGTCTTATAAAAAAGTCGTAGTTAGAATTAAACATGTTAATGTATATGTTACAGCTTAAAGCCAAAGTACGGATAAACCGGTTTCAGCCAGCTAGAACTCCTATCCTAACCTAATCTAGCTTGCTGGCTAACACCTTTTTTTTCGAGGGGAATGCGTGACCGCACCGTACTCGCCCTTGGCTAGACGACGAGCGTGTGTGGGGCTCTCCCGGCAGAGTACCGGGCCTACCCACTAAACCCCACGGTGTTCTCCCTGCCTTTATGGGCGCGTTTGGTATAGGGTCCACAATGCGATAATGGTCAAGTTCAAATTCAAATTCAAAAATCTTTATTCAACATAGGCCTTTACAGGCACTTATTGACGTCAAAACAGAGCAAAATATTTTAATTTGAAGCAAAAAATTTCAACCTTGTCAATCAAATATTTAAAAAATTAAAAATATTAAAAAATGTAACCTTGTAAATCAAGATGTCTGCAAATACAAGAATGAGAAAAAAAGTAGACTCTACACCTGTTCGGAAATTGGGAGAGCCTTCTCGGGAAGAACAGACAAGAAACTCGGTCTAATATTTAAGCTATCGCCAAGTGGGGGATTATCCGTGAACACCAGGACAATCCCCCAGACGGAGAAGTCGTACGGCGGCCTCCACGGTAGAGTCACTAGGCGGGCATTGATTGAGCAAATGCACGCCTTCGCCTGCCGATCCGTCTGCGGCGGAGGGGGAGCGGCTTGAGGATCTTCCTTCCGCTCCCATTCTACAGCCTCCTCCTCCTGCGAGGATCTCTCATCTCGCAGAAGGAGGAACATGCTGGCAGCTCCTAGTTCAGGCCGGAAAACGCTAGGTGTAACCGTACTTCGGTTTTTAGCCGGAACATATATTTACAATACATAACCCTGGAAGTAAAAAACCGGTGAAAGCAGGAGTACTTATATCGCTGGTCAGTTAATTGATATAATGTCACATTCATCCTTTCAATTCGACACTGAATGAATGTAATATTATAATATAAGTACATCGGTTATTGATTTATACTTAGAAGAACGACGACAAGTCAAGAAGTCTGACCTATACATTCGGTTACTGGACGTACCAAGGGCGAGTTGATTGGTTGACACCACTTTGATGTGAGGTTCAACAAACATGATATGGTTACAATAACTTGTTCGATCGGTTAGTTAGGTGACCTAACTAACAGTCAATCTTCGCATGTCACATTCGCTCTAATATTCGATGGCAAGCAAGGCTGGTCTGCAATATAGAAACATGACACCAGAATTTGTACTTTGTGCTATTGGAGATTTTCATGAAACTCAAGTGTAAATAAATGTTCTTAGGATGCTGGCCATCTGCGACATATCGGCTGACCCCGGCGGCTCGATTGAATTCATGAACGAATGTACAACCATCGATACGCCTTTCTGCCTCTATGATGCGGACCGGAATAAAGATACAAAGAGGTATTTATACTAGGATAGTTCAGCAATTCGCAGTAGGTATTATTTGCACACTTTACAATTTACAAAACTGTAAAGTTGTCGCATAAAATATTTGATGCGATCATAATTCGGATGATCATGGAATGGTTCGCGCCAGGTTCGCGTAACTTATATAAAATAGCGGAAGGAAACGTTTATAATGTGTTAAAACTTTGACACAAGCTAATTTTTTATTGGTAAAAAAGACAACGTATTGACAGTTATTAGTTTTGTGCTAAGAGAGCAGCTGTGACTTTGTTGGTATATACAATAAAAGATTTGTATGTTCGATACTAAGCTTTCATTCCATGTATATGTTACCGGCAATGTGTATAATCCGGTATTGTATACAATACCTAGGCAATGTATAGAATACCTAAAACGGGCAGGTAAAGTATGAAATAGAATTTATTTTACACTTTACCTAGGTATTCTATACAATGCCAAACTTGCAGCAGGTAATGTAACACTCGAACGCAATTGTGGTTATTACAAACAAATAAGTACGGTAAGCTTCATAGAACCCTGACACCCTTCCTAGAGGCGCCATTTCAAGCATTAATGGAAGTGAATCGTTTTAGCATGACCGTTCACTCACGAGTGTACGCCGCACGCGGGTATCCTTTGCAAATAAAATTAAATCCTTTGACAAGAGACGGCACGGCGCCAAGGCGGCGCGATCAAAGTAAGTTCGCTTAGATAATGTCGGTACACCCGAACGCAATTTTGTTTAATAAAACAAAATACGAATAAAAATTATCGGGACACAAGCTAGGTGCAAAGATAATTTTAATCAAAAATATGCGCAAGTAGGTAAATTCAAAGTAAAATTACACCACAATTCTTCATCACTCGAACTGTCAGAGTTACTACCACTCGTATTTTTAATAAGAGAGCCATTATCACGCTCTGAATCCAAAACAAAATATTTAGGTACTTATTTTCTTCTGTAATTGCGTGAACTACGTATACTTATGTTCCACATAAATGTGGAATTACCTTTTTTATTAATACTTACTTTTAGTTTGACTTACGGCTGGAGCGTCTGTAGGTTGCTACGGAGGTAAGTACATAGGTGTAATTTATCCAGAATCTTATCAAATGTCGGATTTTTTGAGGATAAATTCAATTCGTAGTACAACAGTTCACAAACACAATCTTTCACTACGGAGGCGCTTCGATATAAAACTGTCAATTTCACTTTCGGGTGTACGCCGCACGCGGTAGCCTTTGTAAATAAAATTAAATCCTTTGACAAGAGGCGGCGCGGCGCGGCGCGGCGGGGTGCGCTAAAGAGCGGCATTATCTAAGCTAGCGGACTCTTAAGGCGCATATAGCCGATTTACAGGAAATGCGAAAGATTTGAAATGGAAACTGTATGAACAAAAAAAACTTATAAATCTAAATTTCAATATTAAACTGTACAATCAATTTATTATTGTTGTTTTTACGACTCATTGTAGTAAAAAAGTAGTTAGTAATAATTTTATTAAAATTAAATACTTCAAGCTGTTTTTTATTAGGGTTCCGTAGCCGAATTACAAAAACGGAGCCCTTATAAATTCTTCATGTCTGTCTGTCTGTCCGTTCTTGCGCCCGTCCGTCCGTACGTCACTGCCAATTTATTCCCAACCTATTAATAATTGGGCCTTGTGTAGGCCATTGAATCTTAGTAGTTTGATGTATTCTGTTAACCGCTTTACAATTTTTATACAAAAAAAATAATAGAGGGGGCTCCCCATACATATACGGCCACAGATATACACAATCTGTGTCACCTTTCATGAGGTAAACAGCTCTGTGACATACGGACGGACGGACAGACAGACAGACCGACAGCAAAGTCTTAGTAATCGAGTCCCGTTTTACCTTTTGGTACGGAACCCTAAAAACTGTCATTTTTGTGTGCGGTGGGTAGCCAACGTAGTTAGTACTTTGCGCCGCGGCAAGTAGTAAGCCAAAACATACCTACTTGCCGTAACACTAGGAGCTAGAATAAGTTTTCCTGATTACAGTACTTATCTAGCCAATAAACCGTGTGTACCGCCTTAAGAGCGGCGCGCGGGCGCGGCGGGCGGGCGGCCGGTCAGGTCAAAGGAGCCGCCGCCGCCGCTTGAGAAAAAGGATACCGCGAGCGGGCGGCCTTTCAGGTCAAAGGAGCCGCCGCCGCCGCTTGAGAAAAAGGATACCGCGACACTATTTAAGCAAACAGCCGCATTTCTCCATTTCATTTCGCGACGTGCGATGATACTGTTAACACGTGTATTGAGCTATTTGCGTCATAGTTATTATTTTTGCTAATTTTCGTCAGGTAGGAAAGTAATTTAATTTATTAAAAAATGGCGGCCGAACAACGAATAGCTGAGATGAAAGAAAGATTTTATTCACAATTACAAATAAAAAGAGAAGCAGCAAATACAAAAAATCGCACGTTTATTGAAAAAAATCGTTATGAACAATTGATAGAAGAAACAAAAAATGCAAAAACGGCTGAAAAAAAGGCTTCTCGGGATTACTGGTTATTGAAGCATTATGATGTTATAACTGTTGGTCAGAAAGATAAGTTGATTTTTCCTGTGGATGCTACTACAAATAACAATATTATATACTACGTTGCTGATACTGAATTATTTCAAGTACTTCACGACGCACATCAGAGTATCGGCCATGGAGGACGAGACAGAATGCTGAAGGAGCTTTCTTCAAGATATAAGAATATAACTCGCCACGATGTTGAACTATTTTTGCAACTTTGCGAACTCTGCCAGCAAAAACAAAAAGGAATAAAAAAGGGATTGTCGTGAAGCCCATAATTTCAACAGAATTTAATTCTCGCTGTCAAGTAGATTTGATAGACTATCAATCTCAATCAGACCGGGATTATGAATTCATAATGGTCTATCAGGATCATCTCACAAAGTTTGTCATATTAAGAGTCCTGAAAACAAAACGCGCTGAGGAAGTAGCGTACAATTTACTGGATATTTTTACACTGATTGGTGCACCAGCCATCTTACAATCGGACAACGGTCGAGAATTCGCAAACCGAGTGGTCAGTAATCTTAAAATATACTGGCCGTACTTAAAAATTGTGCATGGCAAGCCTAGACATTCCCAAAGTCAAGGGAGTGTCGAACGAGCTAACCAGGACATTGAAAACATGCTTACAACTTGGATGCAAGATAACGATAGCGAACGTTGGAGTGATGGTCTGCGATTTGTACAACTCATGAAGAATAGGGCGTTTCACTCAGGAATCAAAAGAACACCTTATGAAGCTCTTTTTGGGTCGAAAATAAAAGTTGGCATATCTTTGCCAACTTTGAGGATACTCACAACCTGGAGAGCGAAGAAGATTTAGAAAAAGTGATGAAGTCATCTTCAGAATCTGTAATAGATGCGGCTGAGACATCAGAAACTGAAACAGCTGACACTCAACCTCTACAGGCACCAGATCAACAAAACGCTGCACTCGATAGTTTTAACATCGGTAAGGAAGCTTCAAATGTCCAAAGTGCGCATGATGAACACATGGCTATCTCAAATACTAAGAATGTTGTTGAGCCTACGAATGTCGAAAATCTTCCTTGTGAGGTAAATGATCAAGCGTTACATGATCCGAATTTGGTATCAGTACGAGAGGAGTCATTAAGTTGTGCACTTATATGCTGTGTTTGTTCCGAGGAGACAATAGGTGGTCATTCGTGCAGAATGTACAATAGGCCTATTCATACTATTTGTGCTGCTCCGGAAGAAAATATTGCAGAAGGTTTTGGATCCAAAGTTGCTTGTCCTTTATGCGCAAAAAACGCCTTTTCGATAGAAAACCGCATCAGAGCCAAAGAGAATTTGATAGTACAAGCTCAGAAAATGCTTAAAACTTCTGAAAAAAAATTCCCTCCCGTATCGTTGGGTACCACTGTACGCATTCCTGTTCCAGAAGTCGATAAGAGGTCGTGGTGATGCTCGCAATATACTGGCTGTAGTATTACACAAAACTGATGACGATCTATATCAACTAGGCACAAAGCAAGGCGTTGTCAAGACATTGTATTCAAGACAACAGTTCACTGTTTGCCATCAGAAATTACTGCAAGAAGAAGACGTCCCCAATCTGGAAACGACACTCCGTACAGTTGCGACTTTGCAATCTACGGGGACAGGACAGGGCTTTGTGAAATGTAGCTGCAAAAAAAACTGTGACTCTAAAAAGTGTTCCTGTGTCAAAAGTAAGGCTCTGTGCTCTTCAAAGTGCCATAATAGTTTGTCGTGTAAGAATAAATAAAACCTACTTTTACTTAAAATTGTGAATGCCTATTAGACCTACTTTTTGTTATAAAGAGAATTGTTTTGTTTGTGAAGTTCAATTACAAAATTACTTATATTATGTTAAAAGATACTTGTAATGTTATGTTACAAACAAGAAGAATTTTAAGTTTCCTGTTATTTTTTTGTGATTTTAAAGTTGATAATAAAGTTTATTTCAAGTAAATACAACATGTTTTATTTGTCCGCTATTTGATAAGTAAGTCTGTTAAGATTTATTGATATTAACCGGCTTACCTAACATTAGTTTAGTCTTAAGATTTATTTATTTTACACATTACCGGTGAACCAGCAGGTATTCTATACAATCCCTAGGAATTGTATACAATACCTAGGTAAAGTATGAAATGGACAATGATATTCATAATATTTCATACATTGCCTTGACGCCCCAGGGATTGTATACATTACCTAGGGATTGTATACAATACCTGAATTATACACATTGCCGGTAACATATACACGTTTTTTTGTGATTTATTGTCTGTCCAGTTTCAAAGGTCCCGGCGTGCTGGTGTGCTCCATCGATAACATGCCCACACAGTTACCGCGCGAGTCCACGGACTTCTTTGGCGACCTTCTGTTCCCCTACGCTGAAGATATTATGAACTCGGACGCGACCAGACCCCTCGACGAGCACAACTTCTCTCCTGTAGTCCAGGGGGTAAGTTTAAGGAATGCTTGATGTGATTCCATCGTCACCTTTTAACAACAGAACCTGTAAGGTGCAATTTTTTTCAAAACTTTCTAAGTAACTACCTCCTAAAGTGGTGGATATTGCCGGCTTTATGCCTTTATCCTTCCCAACAAGTCTTATGTCGATTTCCATTGTCCTACCCACTTCTATAAAGGCTTACACTACAAATTGTCGATGAATATATTTATATAGTTTGCAAATATTGGAAATTAACAATAAGGATGCGAATGTTAATGCGAATCGGAAAACTTTGAAGAAATTATTAAACAGAAAAAAAAATAAAAAAAATTCACTTGTCTTTGTATTGTAAAACTAATTATTAACATAAACTCAAACAATGAAACGAATTTGTTTACTTTTTAGAGACGTTTGTTTGTTCATTCGATTCAACATAAATCCATTTGGCTATGTTTGGCTAATAACAAACACGAAACTTCAAAGCTGCTAAATATTTTGCGTGCGTTTTTGAAAAGTTAACATTCGTATTTGTAAATATTCAAGATGAGTATTTTTATTTACATCTACGTGTATGAAAAGCGTAACACTCGTTATCTAAATTATAACAAACACATAATCATTATAATAATATGTCAAATAATGCCTAAATACATGACGCAACGTATATTATCGCGCGCGACGCCACCGCTGTTTTCACTGTCTGCGTCGGTGATAATAGAAGAGACGTTCACATCTTATTTAAATTCGTCGTTATTGCATTTCTTATCGTATGTACCTAATGCATTTTGAGTGTTCATAAACCTTTGTATGACATTACTGATTAAATTTCATACTAAACTCTCTTACTGTTGTATTATATTATCTGTGACTCTATAGTGATCAGTCACTAGGATGCTATTTTATATTCTAATATATAAAAATCTCGTGTCGCAATGTTTGCTATCTAACTCCTTTGAAACGGTTTGACCGATTTTAATGAATTTTTTTGTATATATGTATTAGGTATGTAGGTAGGTCTGAGAATAATTCGTAGGCTATTTTTATACCCCTAGATGATTAGGGTGGGTAAACTTTTGAGTATTGAGCTTTTTAAAGTGAAACGTAGTTCGCGGGCATAGCTAGTATAATATATAACTACACTATGTATAAATAAGCTGTAATTTTCAGGCCATCATAACTAGTAACGGAAAACTGACACCATCATATGAATATATCAACGAGTTGCGTATGTCAAGCATGTGAGTAACATTATGTAATGTAATTATTGCTTATTGTTAACTTTTGTTTTACTTTGCCGCTGTAGATCCTACTCATAGAGATACTCGGTGATCCTACTGGAGAGCTATTTTTGAATTACTTAGCCACTGGAACGCTCGCCACGCGAAGCGTGGTGGGTTTCAAAAGCAAAAAGTAGTATATCTCAAATATCAAAGGTTGACCATTGCGGAATGACTCAACCCGGCGCGTACGGAGTGTTCAAAAAATTGCGGAGAGTGACATATACTGTCTACAAGAGAACAAAAAATACGTATGGAAAGGTAATTTAATATAGAAGGAACTTATAACAGTTAATTAGATAAGGATTAATAATTAAATGAATGAAGCGCGAAAATGTTCGGAAGGACGCGGAAGACCCGATTTTTAAAAAAAAATTTTTGCACAAAAACTATTTTATAAAACTTTAAATAACCATATATATTATTATAGCCCTATTCTTGAAGATTATTTTGATATATAATAGTTTTGGGTAATATTTTTAATGAAAAAAGAAAAAAATAATAAAATCGATTAATTACGTAATTATATACGCGAGATGCGCACGCGCGACCTCAAATTTAAAAAAAATGCAAAAAATAAATTATTGTGTCTAAAATTAAATAAAAAATACGTATGGAAAGCTAATTTAATAAGGAATGAACTTATAATAGTTAATTAGATAAGGATTCATAATTGAATGAATAATGACGAGAATAGTAACTAAAGTGCTTAAAATTTCAAAAATACTCACTTTTTGAAAAAAACGTTTAGTGTGGCAATATAACACTATAAACTATCATAAACCATACATAATAATGTAGCCCAATTCTTCTAGTTTATTTTGATATAGAACACTCTACGAAAATACTAATACAGACTAAGTAAGTACGCAATAAATCTCATCGGTCATGGAGTAAGAAACGTATGGATACGGCCAAGTAAGTTAAACCGCAGACTATGACAAATTTATTTCAATCTAAGACTAAAAATAAATTGGACATGACCTGTCAACTTATGAAAGAGACTATTGACAAAGGAATAAAGCCATAAAGAAAATATTTTATTTTTCGCGATTTTTTTATCACACCGCGCGGTTTTACGCAAAGGGAACTGGGTACCATAGTACCCAGGTCGATCGAGAAGATCGAGATTTTGGGGACTATAGTCCCCACGGACGTTCCAGTGGGTATGCGACTTCGAAATCACCGATGTGACTAATAATCACCGATTTTCAATAATTCTTATTTTTGAATATCACATATGTGACTACCTTAGTCACGGATGTGATTTCATTACGAGTGCCCTCACCCACTCGTAAACAAGTCATACATAACTGTAGAAACGTTATCTGTGTTTTGTTTAGAGAACAAATTGACAAGTTTGAAGTTGATGTGTGTTGATTTTGAGTTGGATTTAAAATTTCTCAAATACTCAAGTAATTATACACGGTTATTTTTTTATCACCCTGGAAAATGTTAGGGACGCTTCAGGACACATCCAATATTAGATAAAAAATAAAAAAAATGAAATAAAAAATATATACACGGTTATTTTTTATCACCCTGGAAAATTTCAGGGATGCTTCAGGACACATCCATTATTATATAAAAAAAAAAATAAAAAAAAAAAAAATAAAAAAATCTCTAAAAATCCTGCTTTCAACTAAGGCAGCATTTTTTGGATTTTTAAAAAAATTAATATAAAATTAAGTAAGCGAGTTATTTTTTATTCATATATAAAACATTCTAATACCATGTCGTGAAGCGTCCCTTAAACGTTCCAGGGTGATAAAAAAATAACCGTGTATAAAAAAACTAAAAAAATATCTAAAAATGCTGCTCTCAACTAGTGCAGCATTTTTTGTATGTTTAAAAAAATTTTAAAAAATTAAGTGTGTTATTTTTTTTATTTATATTTAAATCATTCTAATACCATGTCGTGAAGCGTCCCTAAATTTTTCCAGGGTGATAAAAAATAACCGTGTATATTTACTTATTTGACAAATTTTAAAAATTTTAAATCCAACTCAATATCAACACACATCAACTTCAAACTTGTCAATATGTTCTCTAAACAAAACACAGATAACGTTTCCACAGTTATGTATGACTTGTTTACGAGTGGGTGAGGGCACTCGTAATGAAATCACATCCGTGACTAAGGTAGTCACATAAGTGATATTCAAAAATAAGAATTATTGAAAATCGGTGATTATTAGTCACATCGGTGATTTCGAAGTCGCATACGTACATAATTCAAAAATAGCTCTTCAGTATTTTCTTATATTTTGGCCTAGTTGCAATGAATTTTTAGCCGTATAATAACCGGTATATACCGAAAACGGCTACATTCTGCGTGGAACCGAACCCTTACGTAGTGTGTACTTTATCTATGTTGGCAGCTCTGCGTTCGACTTTTAAAAATAGGATGTTTGGTAATTCGTGACTTCAAAGTCATCGCTGACTATTTAGTCAGCGGTGATTTCTAAATCGCATACGTAATTCAAAAATAGGTCTCTGGATGACAAAAAATTATATAATATCATGCTTTTCCGCTTTCTTCCGTACTTTAGAAGACGGAGTCCGCGGTGCTTCTATAGATACATCGTCAAATTTTGTTGGTTTAAATTCCCGTGAACAGGTGATTACTCATTATATTTAGTAACAACATATATTGCGTTACGGAGCGCGGTGTTACTTATGTCCCATCGAAGGACCAGCGGTAGGGTATAGGTGTACTAATGGTTCTCATGGTTTATTCTCTAATGACATTCTAATTATATCATTAAAAGTCGATAGTGTTTTATGGAGCGGATCATTCTACCGCGGGATTAAGGCAACCAAAATATCCGGGCATTGCTGTTATGTAGTAATTGTAGTCGTATCCGCTAGCCGTATTTAATACCCTAATACGCGCTGGACACTTTCATGAAGGAGGACTTCTGGCCAAAGGGTGTGGTGTTTAGGCGATTTCGGGGACGAATACCTAATACCATCGGCATGCCGCAGAACACGCAGAACGGCAAATATTTAATATTCTTTACTAACATAGCTTATAAGTTCTATTACACTAACCAAATTGTTATATATATTATGTATGGTAGTTTGTAAGGTATATATCTATGGGCCTACGTTGCCTGATAATAAATAAATAAATAAAAAATAAAAAAATAATACTACTCTTCCAACCAGACGATCCCGTCACAAGGTGGAGGGTGGGCAGCCACAAATTCCTGTAGTCATTTTGGGCAGCGGGCTGGTTTCGGCGCCCGTAGTTGAGTATCTGGCCAAGGACAAGAACATTGCGATTACTGTTGGTACGTTACCCTATCGTTTATTATTTATATGTTACTGTAACTAGTTATTTTTTCTGGTGTCAAATACAATAACAGCATATAGGTTTAACCTACCTGAATGTTTCATCCATTTCGGTAGTTGAGCGACTAACTTAAGTGTAAAAGTCTTGAATGAATTACATACCTTGATTTTATCACTTTAATAAGCAGTTCTACAGGATACTCCACTCAAACAATGTCATGTTGTTTGAGTGAAATCATCAGAGTTCAACATGAGATCACTAGGGAAAACTGTGACTACGGTCAGTAGGTGGTAGGTATTTTTGTGCTGGTGACGTGGGGTTTCAGATCGGAAACGACGCAATTTCTGCTGCGATAATGCTGAACAACAAGTGGGTCGTATGGTTTACTATTGGTTAACAAAAAACGTATGACAAAAGATCATTTGACAAACAACGTTTGAAAAACTAATCATTTAACAAACTTACATTTCGCAAACATATTACTTTAAAAATAATCATTTGACATAATACAGGTTTCGCAAATATTTTACATAGAAAATATTTCAACTGTTAAAATATTATTTTAAAAATGTTCCTTTGACTAAATAATTCGTTTGCCAAATTGGTGATATTACAAAAAGTTAGTAAATAAATTATTAGTTAGTAAAAATAACTATTTTCTAACCAATACTTACGCAATTTAACCTACAGTTTTAGCCAATAAGTTGCTTTTTCAATAAGTTTGATGCTCCGTTCTGTATGGTCACAATATCTAACCTAACCTACAGTTTAATCCTATTCGTTTTTTTTCTTGCGGGGGGCTTCCGCCCTCCGACACCCCCCCCCCCCCCCCCCCCCCGAGCAGGGAGACCCCTTGGTCGTAGCTACGGACTCGAAAGCTGGTGGGGTCAGGGTTGACTAATTCCGTTCTGTTACTATATAATTATTATAATATGTAACCAGCTAACTACCTTTTTCTGTGTAAGAAAGATTGTTGTATTAACGTAGATTTTGGTTAATAAAATATTTACCAAGCAATGCATTTTGTCAAATGTTATTTATGCTTTACGTTGTTTTGCCAACTAACATGTTTAAAAAAAGAATCAATTTGTAAATTAATGTTTTAGCATAATATTTTTTTTAGTTAATATATTGTCTAGTGCGTAGTTTATTAAACAATAGTTTGTAAAATAATAAATTTATCAAGTATAATTTTGTCAAATGTTATTTTTAAAATGAAAATTTGTTATTTGTTTTTTGTCAAATGATCGGACACCGGGTCGTATGCTTATTTGCTACGTACCTATGTGCTACATATAAGAAAAAATAAGCAAAGAAAATAATAGTGTGTTTCCTGCAGCGTCCCAAGTGAAGGAGGAGGCAGACGCTTTAGCGGAGAGATACGGTGTTTGCGCGGAGTACCTGGAAGCGAGCGACGAGGCAGCGCTGCGCTCTATCACATCCCGCGCGCGGCTCGTGGTCTCGCTACTGCCGTACTCGTTGCACGGCGCCGCCGCCGCCGCCGCTATCGCCGCGCGCGCTCATCTAGTCACCGCTTCGTATGTACGGCCAGAGGTGCAAGAGCTACACGACGCGTAAGTACTCTTTGTCCTAGGTATAAGATAAGTGATCTGGTGACATGGGTGACTTAGATTCCAGGTCACCCCACGACTGGAGTGACCGAACATCGCGAAAGTTTTTAGTGGGTAGGCCCCGATTAGCGGGGGACAAGATAGATAGATTTAAAATCTATTCTAAAAAAGGTATAGGACAAAGACCTTCCGGATTCCGAACGTACCTCAATAGGGAGCGGAGAGGTTTCGGAGGGTGATTTATTCGGATATAGGGACACCAGCAGAATAGCCGCTGATGGACCACAGTTCCACAGTCCTATGGCATATGGGCAAGAGAGGCGGTGTAGTCAACATGGCTTTTTGGCATCGTAACAGATTCTCCCGCCTCAAAAAAGGCATAATACAAAGACTTGTACCGACAAACTGTGTAGCGCTGAGTAACTCCTCAATAATTTAAGGTTTTGGCCAATTAAGCAAGTAAACGAGAAGAGCAAATGATTATGTGACGCAAGGGTTATCGTATTTCAAGTCTTATATTGGCTGCCATCAATACAGAGCCGAACTGCGTGTCAATATGGGGGAAAGTCATCTACTTCTGCGAAGACATTATGTCGCAGCAAGAGGCTACGGAGTGGGAACGGGAAGATGATTCTCATTCCGCTCCCCACCGATACGAACGGTGAGGCGGTCGATGGTGAACTTTCATGGCTCGCCTTTCGTTACAAACAGTCAGTCAATCAGTGAAGTCGCACCCCAACTAGCAAATTATGTGCTTATGATTATCTATAAGACAAGCTTATAAGATACTTATAGTTCGTTACAACCTTGGATTTGGGCACACTTATAGGAGTATTTTGCTTTTATAACAATCGTATAATCAACTTACCGAATGTAATTAAGTTCTATTATGTAGTAGTAATAGCATTAGAGAAGTATAATGAGTCTAATAATCACAGACACACAACCTTTATAAGTATGATAACTTCTATAAGCGTCTCACATAATCTCTTTACTAAACAAATCTTGTTTAAAATGTGCTAGTTATATACCTACTTCGTTATTGGTTATAAGTATATTTTTTAAAACTTGTCTTATGTGTTTATGTTTACCATCATGAGCAATCGTTAAAATTGCAATTAAAATTAGTACAGGATTCATTTCAAATAACTTTAATATTACCATTCATGGCAGCATAGTTTATGAGAATGTCAATAGATAGGTATAGGGTGTGAAATCATTGGGAAGTAATATTCAATGTTGATATGTAAGCTATTTTTATACTATTTTTAATGCGCCTCTATAAATCGAATGTTACATAATTGTTTAAATAAATTTATAAAAATATAATTTATCTTATATTCGTCATATTTAAAAAGTTCTTGTCAGAGAGCGTGTTAGGACTATTATAAGCATAAAAGCGCTTATTTCAATTTTAATAAGAACTATTCGCCTTTATTTTACATTTACTTTTATAATAGTTTTGATCAAGCCTATATATTCACAATTTTATTAAGGTCTCGCCTAAGTATGTAATAAAATCTATTACTCTCACTAAATGCTACTACAGGACCAGAAATTTTACAAAGACTATTAGTCTTGCTACATGCGCATACGTCCTATAACTGTTTTTTAACTTAGTTTTGTAGTAAACTATAAACCTTAGTCATAAGATTAAGTTATCTTGAGTATAACAAGATTTATAGCTTAATCCTGTAGTGTACTATAATATAAGCCGTAATTTTAAGAACAAGTAATCTTGAGTATATCAAAGCTTGTCGAATGCTATTATAAGAATAGAAGTCTTTGCCAGTGCTGGTATAAGAGTGGTATTAGTCTTCATAGTCCTATAATTTTCATTATAGGACTTTTTTGCTAGTTGGGACACTACCCTAATGCACCTTAAAGCTCTCACATTGGGTGATCACTTACGCCACAGATAATATTCAGTTAATTCTTCTTTGGCCTCCCGATCCCGGACCATCTCGAAAAAGACAAAATGAATTACGGGGTCGAGTTAATTAGTGAGTAGGTGAGACCTACACATCCTTTATAGATATGTCGTGAATAAAACCAGAATACTACCGACATTTAATGGTAATTTTGGAAACTTTCTTTATTTTCAGCGCCAAAGAAGCTGGCGTAACGTTGCTGAATGAAGTCGGCTTGGACCCGGGCATTGACCATCTGCTCGCTTTAGAATGCATTCATGACGTCCAGAACCATGGGGGAAGGGTAGATTCGTTCGTGTCATACTGCGGAGGTAAAATAGAGTATTATAGAGTATGTTTCTAGGAATCTAGGGAAGAGCGCTGTTGTTATATCGGCGTCACGTCTCGTCGGCTGCAGCAGTCGACGCGTCTGTGACTCGAGAGTTACCTACCGTTACTTGCAGAAGGCTCCTTTCATACCGCTGCGTGTCGCCGCCGGTCGCGTGCGCCGCGGCCGGTCGAGTTGCCTTTCATAGTGTTGCGTACGGAGTCGATCGGGGTGGATGTGTACAGTCATGGATACAATTAATAACGAAAGACTTATTTTGATCTCTTTACTACATTTTCATTATTTCCACCCAGCAACTTTGTTTTTTATTTCTATCTTTATACAGTGGAGTTCGTAAATCCCAAATAGCAGGACTTTGTTTAACCTCTCTTATCAATAGTTCAGTATCAATTGCCGCCATGATTGCACACATGCACACGTTGCGCACTCCCAACTCTGAAAGCTCACACGCCGGCACTAGCCCTCGCGTCGATCAATACACGCAGTGCCCGCGGGCCCGCTTGCCCGCTCCATGCCCTTGCGCCGGTCAGTGCGTGTCGCAGAACGCGACGGCGCACGCAGCACTGTGAAAATCACTTTTGGTTACATATACGTAGTATCTCTATTTAGTTCGTAGGTTACATACAAATAGGTATGAAAGGAGCCTAAAAAATAAAATGAGGAACACGTCGCATTACAACTACATGTACAACTGTAAACAACGGTGGCTGTCGATGCATTGACGGCTGCCGTGGATAGACGTCGACTAAAGTGTCGCCCATCTGTACGTGTTCAAGGCTCATGTTTCATGTACCTACCAGAATATTTTGATCCGACCATAAACAAATTAATTTCATTTTGGAAGACAGTTTAGAAAGTATGAAAAAGTGCATGTGAAAACCGTAATGCTAGTTGATTGTTTGGTTTGTCAAATATGTGCCGGGAATGAATGATTAATTTGTTTATGGTTCAAAATTAATTTTTTACTTTATTTTTGTTGTTAGATTGATACTATTGCTATTCATTTTATCGCCGACATTTACCCAATAACATGAAAATAATGAATTAATAAATAATACCAACACCATAACACAAACTGTAAAAATGCCAACCAAAACTGTTCAGTATCATTTTGATAATTGCACTTTCACTAATTGTATTAATAATTAAAAGTTACTAACAATAAAAGTTTGATTTTTTTTCGCAATTGTATAATTGCAATTGTAAAACGTCGTATGCAACTCGTGTGCATTGATCATTACACACTCAGCTTCCTTACCGCACCCGTCTGTGGCTCGCGCATACCTACAATATTGCCTCGTGTGTAATGACCAACATAGCACACTTTTATCGTAATGTACTATTACCACACAGAATTATTTCAAATACTTAAAACCCATCTCCATGGTGATTCAAATTGCTATTGACGATTTATCAATTATCTGTATATTCTGTTTAAGGTCTTCCTGCTCCAGAATTTAGTGATAACGCTTTGAGGTACAAATTCTCATGGAGTCCTAGAGGGGTTCTGCTAAATACTATTTCAGGAGCGAAATATTTAAGTAAAGGACAAGTATGTTTGTTATTAGTATGATTGTCATATTTTGCGTATGATAAAGTAGAAATATTATTGATCTTCTATAATTTTGTTTTCAACTATATTTCAATAATTTTTGTATAAAAACTTCACAATTGGATGCATCGTAAATAACGATAAAATTATAATTTGAATTAATTGGAAAAATTATTTAGTTACCCACTGTCTAACATTTCTCCTTAGGTTGTCAAAGTCTTGGGTGGTGGGGAATTGATGTCGGTAGCGAGAGACCTTGACTTCCTGCCTGGACTTGCGTTTGAAGGGTTCCCAAACCGAGACAGCACTATGTACTCCAAACTCTATGGCATAGAAGATGCTCACACAATGTTTAGAGGCACTCTTAGATATCGAGGTTAGTTTACTGCTATGTGACGATAATATGATGATGCCTCATATTTAACAGAAGAATTGACTAATTTTATTTGATTTAGGATTTGCTGAAACAATGAAGGCTATGCAATTATTTGGCTTAATAGACCCCAACCCACACCCTTCGTTACACCCAGAAGGGCCAAAGATTACTTGGGTAAGTTATCGATTCCTCACACTATCTGTATCTTGATATTTATAAGTCCTTAACTTACGCAATTTTTACACATCTAAGAATCTCTTGTTCTTAGCCTAATGAATTATATTTTATTGTAGAGACAATTCGCTTGTGAGCTTCTTGGTTTGATGGACACATCTATTTTCTATGAGAATCTGAAAACAAAATTAGCGGAGCGAATCGGCAGCCAGGGTGCCCAAGCATTGGAGTCGTTAGGCTTATTAGAAGATGATCCAATCATTAAGTGTGCTACTCCCTTGGATACTGTTAGCAACTATCTCACCAAAAGGCTCGAACTTGGTAAGCGATTATAAAACCCCAATTTGGTTGGGTTAAATGCTGTCTTTCAAATTGATCACTGTCAATTGAGGTTTTACATTTACATTTAACTATTTTTTCTTCATTTAATTTCGATAGCAACATAGTATTATTATTATTTGATGAATATTACGACGACTTTTGTTATACGTGCGGAGTAATGCAAGCGTTTGTGTACATGTTGTAAGCTGTGTGATTAAATGATCGTGTCGTGAATCACAATGCCTTGTTCACTGAAGGATCTGTTAGACAGAGCGAACATTCTAACACTTTTATTCATTCGAAGCTATGTAAAGTTTACAGTGGTATGGTCATGGCAGTAATATGTTGTCCTTGATGTGCTGCAGGTAAAGATGAGACTGACTTGGTGGTGCTGCGGCACGAGATCGGAGTGACGTGGAGTGACGGGCGGCGCGAGCGGCGCGAGGTGACGATGGCCGTGCGCGGCGAGCCCGGCGGTCACACGGCAATGGCGCGGACTGTGGGTCTGCCCACGGCCGTAGCCGCCCGCATGGTGCTTGACGGTGAGTGTCCGAAAAACAAAAAAAAACATTTACTTGTAGTGTCAAGTGAAAACTATTCATGTTCAGCCGGTATAAAATGACTTGTTGAAATATCATTTAATAGAGAGCTCGAGCTGCTCTATATTGAGATCCCCTAGTATTTATTTTCAATATTATGCAGCATTTAGTGGCATTTGTCATATTTTTTGTATTTATTTGAGGGTTAAAAAGAGTTTGTGTTTTATGATGGTAATAATGTCATTTTTTGATGTTATAATTATGTAATGTAAATAACATATGGCGCCCACCGTGGGACTTCTTTTAGTAAATTATTAAAACTAAAACCATAAGATTTCACACAAGAGTGCAGATAATCGTCACTTCGTGTACATCCCATTCCTGGATACGGGGCTCTTCCGATACAAAGACAAATTGGCTGACTACATCAGACTGGGCCAGACAAGTTGGCGTAGGATTTTGTTTCGAGTTTTTGATCTCTTCATAGGGGTGTATTTTCGGTAAACACCTTTACGGTTTGCTTACATTAGCAACGAATCTGTTTTTTACCGGATACAGATTTAATGAGGATTATTTCTCTGTAATAATTAAACTCCAGGGGACTGAATCTCATGGACTCGATTTCTCCAGCTGTAGTCACAGCTCCGCCAATCAGATCAATATTATAGTCTCTTATAACTAATTGACACATTTCAGGTGAAATCCAGGAGCGAGGGGTTGTGCTGCCATTTTCGCCAATAGTGTACAAGCCAATGCTTTCACGGCTGCGTGCTTACGGCATCACCGCAAAAGAAATCTGTATTCCGCTAAATTAATTTGATCACAATACAAATTTATCTCGCGATGGAACTATTTTAGAACTGAACGAATTTTTTTTATAATTTGAATTATTTATTTCAAAATTTATTGAAGGAATTAAATATGCTCAGTAATTGCGTGTGTGCATGTTTGTGTACAATTTCTGTGTATGCCAGTTGACGATAAAATCAAGAGACAGGTTAGATATTAACGTAAATAGAATTCATGAATAATATTAATACACCTTATTCTTTGTAAATATAATTAGCTATCAGTAAAAGAATGGAAAAAATCAGCAAAAACGAAGCAGTTCCTTTATATCTAGTATTATCATTAAAGAATATAATTACGAAGCTATCCCGTTGGTTTGTTAAAATTTCAAGAAACAAGTGTTTATTTGTATTAAATTTAAACAATAAAAAGTAATTAGTCAAAAGCAGCCAACTAAAGTTAGATTAAAATAAGACAGATGTAGTATAGCTAGTACCTTTATTCGATACAACAAATTATTTTAATAATTATTTAAGTATTTATTAGATGATAAGTAAATAGACATTTTTCTTTAAGTTACTTCTCTGTTGTAAATATGTAATGTAATGTTATGTAGGTACTATTACCATTATCGCCTACGTTGTTTTTAATATTAAAAAATAAGCTGTTTTTATTAGTAAACAAGTATTAACAATGAGTAGTTTTTTAATTAATCGTACCTATTATTATGTCTAGTGTACTTGGATATGAAAATCTCAGGTAAAGGAGAGATGTACACAATAAGTTAAGCAATTATTTGAGCAAAATATTTAGACAGCTATGTATTATTTTAGAGATGAAATCGATATCCGGTATCTGCTAACCGGTTAAAGGGATAGAGGACGGGTGTATATTAAAACTGATAATAAGTAAATATGTACAAAATCAACATATTTTTAACACATAAATAAATAACAAAAGCACGTATTTTAATAACTTGAAACAATTATGTTTGCAATCAATCTAACAGGTATGTTACTTAGTGAAATCGTGTCAGTCTCTTTGTCCACCCGATTGTTCGTGGCGCCACCTATGCAAACTCGCTTCTTGCATCGCACCAAAGTTCTGGTATCCAACGGCTGGGTATCCGGCTACAAAATTGGTTGGATATCCAGTATCCGGCTAAACAGCTATCCGTTTCATCTCTTTTTTTTCTTAAAGTAATAATTATACAAAATTTGTAACATTGCGTATTTATACAACATAACATAATTATATTATAGTTTTAGGTAACCTACAATAGTACATTGTCACCCCAGGGGTGAAAGTTACGTAGCGTAACGTAGAGCGTAGCGAGCGAGGGCGCCAATAGTTCGAGGAATAAATAGCCAATAGTTCGATAGTTCGATAAGTCTTTAACCCGAGGTAAACACTGTGCTTTTCATTACGAATATAAGAAAAGTAAAAAGTGAAAACATCAATGGGCTAAAGAAAAAATTTGTGAATTTTTACACTAGCTGTGCCGGCGAACTACGTTTCGCCATAATAACGGCGAACTTACGTTTCGCCGTAATAAAAAATAGTTTACGACCTATTCTCAGACCTACCGAATGTGCACAAAAAATTCATAAAGATCGGTCAAGCCGTTTCAGAGGAGTTTGGTAACAAAACACTGTGACACGAGAATTTTATATATTAGAAGACTAGCTGTGCCGGCGAACTACGTTTTGCCATTATAGTTTACGACCGGTTCTCAGACCTACTGAATAAAAACAAAAAATTTCATAAGTATCGGTCAAGCCGTTTCGGAGGAGTTTGGTAACAAACACTGTGACACGAGAATTTTATACAGGGTGTCCCAGAAGCCGACGTCAAGCCGAAAGCAGGTGATAGACTAACTCATATATGTTATCAGAAAAATATAAAAAAATCAAAGTCATCTATTTAAAAAAATCTAGCATTAAAAAACATGGATAAAATTTACACCCTGTGACGGTTTTTTGTATGTTGTTGCTACAATTCTTGACTTTTCTAAACATTTAATAATAATGTTTCTGTATACTCTAATCTAAAATTTAAAGCCAGCTGCTCCAAATTAGAAGAATATGCCATTTTTATCTATCTTGCAAGGATTTTTTAATAAATTTACGCATTAAATGCAGTAACATGTGAAGTGGAAAACATAAGTCAACATTTTAAAGATATTTTTAAAAGATTCAGATACTTTATGGGGCGCAATGGAACGGGGTACTATGAGACAGTGTTCATTGTGACCCGTTATTATATGCCCGGGATAGATTATTAGAATTTTGTTACAGATTTTGAAGTAATAATGGTGACAAGTCGTAAGATAAAGACAGATAATAGCTTGCATAGTAAAACGATGTGCGAGCAGTTCTGTTGAACTTGTAGGATGTGGTACGAGTTAACGAACTGCTGCTGACCTAAAAATGGCAAGTCCAGTAAAATTGTATCGATACGTATGTTAAAAAACCAAAGCAGCAGGAGATAGAGACGCAAGAGTGTATGGGTAGTGGTTAGTGTGGATCTTTAACTTGATTAGGTGTAGGAATAAAACCACGCTATGTATAGGCGAAAGCGATTTAACTCTGTTTCACAATCAGCAGATCACAAGAACAATACCATATAATTAATTTCGATAATGAACCAGTATATCTATAGTATGTGTGAATATTATGTACCAATATTTTCGATAATATATGTCAATAATAAAATCGGCGAACGAACGTCTTGTCAGTGCTGTCAGTTGTCACGCGCGTTAGACACGCGCCTGAAAGGAGTTCGTAATCGCCACACCACCCCCCTACGGAGAAGAAAAAGTCCAAAAAAAGGCAAAAAAAAAACGGGTTACAAATTAAAAGGCTTTTGAAAACGGACGCGATGACTAGATCTAGTGGTATACTCAGGCTTGGCTGGCTCAGACAGGGCCGGAGAAGGAGTACATTTTAAGATGATCGGTTGAGGAATCGCAGGAGAGGGCACCGGTGCTGATACAACTGGTTGTTGTAGTTGAGCTTCCAGATGTGCCGGCTTGACTCTATCTATGCTGACTTCCATATTACGTCCTTTAAAGTCTAGAATCCGTCTTTTCTTTAAGCTCCACTATTCGGTGTGGGCCAGTGTAAGGGGGAGTCAGAGGACGGCGGACAGTGTCATCACGCAGAAACACGTGCGAGGCTTTTGGGAGCATCGAGGAAACGAAGGTAGCTGGCTGTGTATGACGCGAACCTGAGGCAGGTCTTAGATTTGCCATCATCGCTCTTAGTTGCGCTACCAAATCCGTGGCATCAGCTGTTTTTGAAATTGTTGGAGGCACCAACAGTTCTCCCGGCAGGCGGAGTGTTTCTCCGTAAAGCAACTCTGCGGAAGAGGTGTTTAAATCTTCCTTAACCGCTGTGCGTATCCCGAGGAGGACAAACGGCAAGGCGCTGAGCCATGATTCCTCATGACACATCAAAGCTGCCTTGAGAGTTCGGTGGAACCTCTCAACTATACCATTTGCGCATGGGTGGTAACTTGTGGTGCGGATACGTTTAGTGGCGCACTGCTGTAAAAATCTATGAAAGAGATCCGCTTCAAATTGTCGTCCCTGGTCGGTGGTAATGACTGTGGGAACTCCGAAACGAGAAATCCATCCAGCTGTGAGGGTTTCAACGACCTCTTCAGCAGTAATACCAGACATGGGCCACGCTTCCGGCCAGCGGGTGAAACGGTCCACGGCAGTCAAACAGTACCGATATCCTTTACAAGGAGGTAGTGGTCTGATGATGTCGATATGGACATGTTTCATTCTGGCCGAAGGGTTGTTGAAATGACCCAAAGGTGTAACCGTATGCCGCGAGATCTTGGATCGCTGACATGGTATACAGTTCCGTGCCCATGTCCGACAGTCTTTACCAATTCCAGGCCAAACAAAACGCTCCGAAATTAAGCGGGTACTCGCTTTAACTCCCGGGTGGCTGAGATTATGTATCCTCTCAAAAACCTTTCTCCGAAGCGGTGAAGGCACATACGGACGGGGTTTTCCGGTCGATGTGTCGCATACTAGTGTTATATCCGTACCAGGGACAGCAATCCGCTCGAGCTTTAGCGAGGAAGAGTTACCAGCTAATAGAAATTCCTTAAGTTCATCGTCCAGCTCCTGTGAATTTGCTAGGGCGGAATAATCAGTCTCAAAAGAGACAGCCTCAATACGAGACATGGCATCTGCGACTGTGTTGTCTTCGCCCTTGATGTGAACTACATCTGTCGTGAACTGGGAAATAAAGGAGAATTGGTTGAGTTGGACTGGCGGAAGTTTTTCCCGGCGTTGTAAGAAAGCGTACACAAGAGGCTTGTGATCAGTAAAAATTGTCGCATGCTGAGCCTCAAGGATGTGACGATAATGCTGTACGCTTTCGTACACCGCCAGTAACCCCCTATAATAGGCAGGCCACTCAGATTGACGGGCATTCAGTTTCTTGCTAAAGAAACCCAAGGGTTGCCAAGCGTCGTCTACTCGCTGTTGTAAACAAGCACCAACATGAACGCTAGACGCATCTGTAAAAAGACCAAGCTGCACGTCGCAAATAGGATGAGCCAGGAGTGTGACTGAAGAAAGGCCAGATTTACACTTTTCGAAGGCTTGCAAGAGATCGGCGTTCCAGTGAACTGGTTTGGCGCCTTTCTCGTTGATGTTGGTGATTGCTTCAATGAGTGGGGCCTGTAACTCAGCAGCGTGAGGCAAAAATCGACGATAATAATTTATCATGCCCAAAAAACGTCGTAGACCCTGCACTGTTTTGGGCGGGGGAAAATCTCTGAGACCCTGAACACGGTCTTCAGGTGGTCGCGTGCCATCAGCGTTGATGCGGCAGCCAAGAAAGGTACGGTCACGGACACCCAAAACACACTTCGAAGGGTTGATAACAACACCGAAGTTTTGGAGTCGCTGAAAAATCACGCGCAGGTGTTCCAGGTGCTGGGTCTCGTTTTTAGAGTAAACTAAAATATCGTCGACGTATGCAAAACAGAAATCTAACCCCTGAACGACCTGATCGATGAACCTTTGGAAGGTCTGACCTGCGTTCCTAAGACCAAAGGACATAAAAGGAAACTCGAAAAGGCCGAAAGGAGTGATGATGGCTGTCTTGCATACGTCCTCGGGCGCGACAGGAATTTGATGGTAGGCTTTAACGAGGTCTAAGGTACTAAAAATAGTCGAACCAGCGATGTTCTGGCACACGTCACCGATATGGCGCACTGGATAGCGGTCTGGAACCGTCCTGGCGTTCAAGGCGCGGTAATCGCCACATGGACGCCAGGTTGAGTTCTTCTTCACAACCATGTGTAGCGGTGATGACCAGGGACCCTTAGCAGGTCGTGCCGTGCCACATTGCACCATCTCTTCAAATTCCTTTTTCGCAGCCAAGAGCTTCTGCGGGCCAAGTCGTCGAGGACGGCATGAGACAGGAGGTCCCTCAGTCGTCTGAATGTGGTGAATGGTATCATGCCGGATTTCCCTTGGCACACCAGGAGGTCGAGTGATGGAAGGGAATTCTGAAAGAAGTTTTTCAAAAACAGAATTCGGGTTATTGCAAACGACAGCTCTAACGCTAACCTGTTCAGAAGCAGCAATAGCAGCAGTACAGGACACACCAGTAATTCCGTCGATCAAACGCTTGCCGGCACAGTCAGGCAGGAGGTGGTAATGTGCTAAAAAGTCGGAACCTAATATAGCACAACTCACATCAGCGACAACAAAATTCCACGGGAAATCCCTGCGTAACCCAATATTTAGGCGTAAAGTTATAGTGCCATATGTTTTGATTTGGCTACCGTTGGCCGCGTGTAGTATATAATCCGAAAGTTTCGGTCGCGATGATAGCCAGCGGCGGGGATAGCAAGAGAGGTCTGAACCAGTGTCAACAAGGAGGCGACGCTTACACGTCTTCTCAGTGACAAATAACCGGCGACTTATAGAAAGGCAATCGGCTGCCGCCACTACTGACTGCCCTGCTGGTTTTCCGCATTGGTCCAGGCGCATGGTTGAACGCAACGCTTTGCCTTGTCCTGAAAACTCTTATGATACCAGCACACACGTGACCGAGATCTGGATCGAGCATCGGGAGTAGATGCTCGGCTGTTGGAAGCCGTGCGGCTTCTAGATCTTCCATGTCGACCAACGCTAAGAGCGGCCACCTGGCGGGACAACTCGTCCAGGCAAGCAGTGATAGCAAGTAAGTTAGACTCTGTGGAAGTATTCGCAGTCGCTGCGTAAACTGCGACGGGAGGCGCTGCAATGCCAGGAGAGACTTCCAGGATCTTGTCCGCTAGTTCGGCAACTTTATCTAATGATAGCTCTGCTTGAGCGGCAAGGATGGCCTGGAGGGGCTGGGGCAGGCGCCTCATCCAAAGCTGACGCAGGATGTTCTGGTCTGAAAGTGACGTTCCAGCGAGAGACCTGAGATGACGCAGGAACTGGGATGGTTTTCTATCTCCAAGCTCCACGTCGCTGATCAGCTGCCTCACACGGGATTCCTCCGATGAAGACAAACGTCGGCTGAGTTCGTCTTTCAACCGCCTATATTTATCTGTCTCTGGTGGCTTGGTAATGATGTCATCAACCTCAGCGATTATCTTTGTGTCGAGTTGAGCTACTACATAATCGAACTTTGTATCATCTACTGTAATACCAGAAACCTTAAACTGAGCCTCAACCTGAGCAAACCACACAGCTGGTCGGTCCGGCCAAAACGGGGGCAATTTAGCAGAAACTCTAAAAACACAAGATGAATCCGTAGGAGGAGGGTTGGTTTTATTGAGCTCTAAAAGTTGTTGCAATTGTAAATTAAGTGCAGCGTTTTGTTTTTCTAACAAAACAAGACGTTCTTCCGCATTAGACATGATACGGGCACATAAGAAAAGTAACAGACACAACTCAAATTATGTCATAAAAAGAAAAATTTAAACAACACGCAGTGTAGTGCAGGCTTGCTAAAACAAAATGGGTGTAATACGAAAATTCGACGCACGAAATCGCGACAAAACATAGTCATTTTTTTTAGGTTGAGTGTAATACATAAGTTCGAAACACGCTATCTCGATGCACGTTAGCGCGACAAATCGCGACAAACCAAATGGTTACCTGTACATTTGGTTGATATATCGGTGACTGATATATAGTTAAATTGTAAAGATTAATATTGTGTTATGTTTAATTATTTATATTTTATTTAACATTTTGTAACCTGCATTTTATTAGATAAAACGGCTTGACAGATTTTTATGAATTTTTTGGGGGATTACTCTCTGTCACACCATTCTGTCAGACACAGAAGAATTTTTGTCCTGACAGTCACACCAGTGCACTTTTATCGCGAAGAAGATGGAATATTTATAAAACTTTCGACGAAATTAAAAAAGAGCAACATCATACGCAACACACAATACAAAGAATAAATGTACAATCATTTAAAAAAACGAAATTTACAAAAGTTGATATCCCAAAAAGAAACAATGTCTACTCTCTCATTTTTATGAGCTTTGGCACAAACGTGTTTTTATAAAATATGATTTCATCAAAAACATAACATGTACTAAAGGGTGTCACACAAAAATAGAAAAAAAAGCAATTACTTTAGGGGGTTCCCCATACTTAGAACTGAAACTCAAAAATTTTGCCTTAGAACTTTTTCCAAGTCACTTTTTTTATTATAGAAATATTAGATAATGTAATATTGATATAGTTACTGTAAAAAAAAAATACAAAAAATTAAATTAATTAGATGACAAAAAAAATTTTTTTGCTTTAATAGAAGCTCATTCAAATTATTATTAGAAAGAAAAAATCGGTTTTCGAATAACTATAAAAACCACCAAGATATAAGGTATTTAAGATTATTCTCCAACTCTTTCTAGCAAAACGGCAATTTATATGGAGCTTATATGGCCGTACTCAAAGATGACGTCACGGTTGATGTCGGATCTCTCTGTCTAATCGCTCCCATATTAACTAGCTTAAAATGCTTGTATCTAATGTATTTCTAAACCGATTTTAATTCTAATTTCACATTATTGCATCTTTTTCTACGGTCTTTTAATATTTTATAAAAAGACATGAAAATTAGAATTCAGTCATCATCCCAAATCTTTGGGCTATGTCGGTAACTCTAGTGCTTCTATGGATCTCATCATTTCGGATGTGATCACGTAAAGAAACCCCGAGCATAGTCCTCTCCATTGCCCTTTGAGTGACATTAAGCCTTCTGATAAGACCCATTGTAAACGGCCACGTCTCAGCTCTGTACGTCATCACTGGCAACACGCACGAATTGAAGACAATTATTTTATTTTGTTTTCGACGTCAGTAAGTGATCGAGATTTGACTTGTCGAGATTTCGTGCATCGGGATTCGGTTTGTCGCGATTTCGTGCATCGAAATTTAGTTTGTCGCGATTTCGTGCATCGGGATTTGGTTTGTCGCGATTTGTCGCGCTAACGTGCATCGAGATAGCGTATTTCGAACTTTTGTATTACACCCAAACAAAATACATGCGACCACACAAAAAGTTATTTAAGAAATTAGTCACACATTAAAATAATACACAACAATAAAATAGGTAACATACACAGAAACAACAATAAAAAAACTAATACTCATACAATAGGCAAGTATATAAATATAGCCATATTATTATTTTACAACAATATATAAAAACTACAATATCATTTATAATTATTGTCGTATTTGTTTATAAATGTATATAAAAAACCAAAATCATGAAGTTCGTATGATAAGCGACGATAGGTACAATTACCGCAGCACGTTCCAGTAGTAGAAGTTGTAGAGCTCCGAGCTGATGTGACTTCAAACAGCATGAAACGTAGTTACCATAAAAATCTTACAGTAGCAGTAGTACGTTCACGCTGCAAAACGTGCAGATTGCAAACATACTCTTCACAAAAACACGCTGGCAGGCACACAGGCAAGAGTTGGGCAGGATTGTTTCCAATTGTTACGCTGTTACCATTGAACAGAAGTAGTCGTGCTCCTCAAAACTTACGTCACGGCGTTCAGCTTGATCGGGGTCACCAATTTATGGGCATTGTGTGGTTCTTTGTCACGATGGTCTGCCGATTAGGTGTACTCAAATATAAAACTTGATATATAGACGAAAGCGATATGACTCGTTTCCACAATCAGCAGCACACAAGAACACAATGTCAATACCATATAATTAATTCAGATCGTGAACCTTTTATATCTATAGTATGTGTGAATATTATGTAACAATATTTTCGATAATATATGTCAGTAATAAAATCAGCGAACGAACGTCTTGTCAGTGCTGTCAGAAGTCACGCGCGTTAGACACGCGCCTGAAAGGAGTTCGTAATCGCCACAAGTGAATATCTAATTTTCCATTTTTTTATCTTCATTAGCCATGTTCCGATGTACCCCAGACACCGTTTCATTGTACCCCAGACCTGGGGCTCATTGAAACAGAAGAGGCGTTGAGCAAAAACGCATTTTTTTATAGGTTAAGGTTAATTTTTAAACATATTTTTGTTTCTAATAGGTAGATTATGAACCGTTGTTAATCGTTCTAAACAAATATAATTAATATATAAAGCACAGTTTAAAAAAAATGCTTGTTTCGTTTCATTGTACCCCACCTGTCCTATCTGACGCTTCTACGGTGAAGGAAAACATCATGAGGAAACCTGCATACACCTGCGAAGTAATTCAAAGGTGTATGTGAAGTCAACCAATTCGCACTGGG
Source organism: Schoenobius gigantellus (assembly GCA_963935595.1). Classification (NCBI taxonomy): domain Eukaryota; kingdom Metazoa; phylum Arthropoda; class Insecta; order Lepidoptera; family Crambidae; genus Schoenobius; species Schoenobius gigantellus. The sequence goes on along the minus strand of OZ012541.1, from coordinate 35,692,295 downwards.
CCAGCGTGGTAGGCTCGTGCCTCTCGGTGGGGACGTATATTAGCTGTGATGATGATGATGATGTGAAGTCGACCAATCCGCACTGGGCCAAAGTAGTTTGCTTAAGGCCTAAGCACCCTAACTTAGGGTATAGGTTTGAGCCCCTCGGTGGGGACATATACAGGGTGTCCCAGAAGCCGACGTCAAGCCGAAAGCAGGTGATAGACTAACTCATATACAGGGTGTCCCAAAAACAATGGATAAGCCTGTAACTATAGATGGACTTCATCATGACCTCCCTTATCACAAATTTTGACCTTAGTGAAAATATCACGGTTTCAGAGATATTTATTGTTTTTGTTTTATTCAAAAATTTCCAAGTGCGATTAGTTTTTATACTGCCATTTCTACAAATGGAAAGCTTTTTCGATTTAGTTTTTTTATCACATTTTTTCGTAAAAAAAAGTCAAAATTGAACTTGCGCACTTATACACGTCCTAGACATTTTAATAAAGAGGAAACACTAAGGTCGAGAGAATTCAGAAATAGGTATTTGTAAAATGTATTGCTGTCTCGCTGTATGCCCAAACAATCGTTCTGACCGCGAAAGAGACGAATGCAGTTAGGACCGAAAATACCTACAAAAAGTACACAAAATATACGTTTCGAAGTCCCCTGTTTTCTCCGCTAAAACTAGACCGATTTAATTACATTTTACGTTAAAAATTAAAGAAAGGCTTTGACTGTGTTTCTATGTTTTGCTTTTTCATATAATTTCGTCAAATTTGTTTACTGGATGTTTGAATAAAGCAGAAAATCAGGCCAATTTTTCAGGTTTTTAAAGGTTTATATCTCATTTAGTAATTAACTTAATAAAAAAAGGAAACATAGAAGCATGTTTATAGTTGCCATTGATTTTTTTAAAAATAGCACAGCCAGCATATTATCCAGGAAGGAAATAGGGGACCACGTTTGTATAAAAAAGGACCTGTACGATTTCCTAACGCACGTAACCCGACGTTTTATTGTAAGCAGCTGCATTTTGAGTGCTTGTCCACAGCTCCGCAATCGAGGATACTGGCGTCGCGTACACGGACTTTACTAGCTTTACGATTTGGATATTGTTTATATTTGTGATACCTTCTGACAATTAGCAATCGTCATTAGGACTTTGAACATGCCAGGACATCAGTACACGACATTCGAATATGCAAACACTTATGGCGAGTGTCAAGGTTATACCAACGTTGCTGCTCGACAGTACGCAGAAAGGTATGAAATGTAAATATTACTTTTGAAAGAGTGAGAAATCACTTAAACGATAATAACCCAAAAGGTCGAAAGCCGGCTTTGTCCTATTTTATGGCCACCGAGATCACCGGATTTAAATCCCTTGGATGTTTTATTGGAGGTGTCTAAAAGACCTCGTGTACGCGATGTCAGTATCCTCGATTGCGGAGTTGCGGACTCGGATCCAAAATGCAGCTGCTTACATCAAAGTCGGGTTAGTCGGGTTACGCGTACCGCATTAAACATTATTTTAATAAAAGGCCTAGGATGTGTATAAGGGCGCAAGTTCAATTTGATTTTTTTACGAAGAATGTGTTTTTTAACGAGTACTTTGAAATTTTCATACTCTTTAAGTAGTCATGAGATTAAAAAATACAGAATACCTAGGCTCATTACACCTTTACATTAACACAAAAGCTTACAGTTATTATTACGACAAAAATATTTATTTGAAGTTTTAATATTATTTGCTATTCAAGTAGTCATGAAATTAGAAATATTTAGAATGCTTAGGCTTATGATACCTTTTTGGAATCTAGAATAGCTAAGCAAATTTTTAAGGTAATGGGCACGATGAGCGTTCTATTTTTTTTTCACACTGTAGGTGATCAAACATGAAAGAAAATTAATTTCATTCTTAATTTTCTTTGTGTTTTAATTTATTTTAAACACTCTACGCTAGTTTGTTAAATTTAAGTCTTTGTTATTGATAGCTAAACTATCGCTTGTAAAAAAAAAAACTAAATCGAAAAAGCTCTCCATTTGTAGAAATGACAGTATCAAATCTAATCGCACTTGGAAATTTTCTAAAAAAACAAAAACAATAAATATCTCTGAAACCGTGATATTTTCACTAAGGTCAAAATTTGTGGTAAGGGAGGCCATGATGAAGTCCATCTATAGTTACAGGTTTATCCATTGTTTTTGGGACAACCTGTATGTTATCAGAAAAATAAAAAAATCTAAGTCACCTATTTAAAAAAAATCTTGGATTAAAAAAATGGATAAAATTTACACCCTGTGACGGTTTTTTCACTGTTGTGGCTACAATTCTTGACTTTTCTAAACATTTTCTTTTGTTTTGTAATCCTGAATAATATTTCTGTATACTCTAATCTAAAATTTAAAGCCAGCTGCTCCAAATTAGAAGAATATGCCATTTTTATCTAAATTAAATATTCAAAATTAATTTTTCGCATAGCTTTAACAAGCTGTACTGAAAAAAAATGTACTATGCGAGTTTGGCAAGTAACTGCAAAAGTTGGCGCATTCAATAAGGATTCCAAAATGGTATGATACTTGGTAGATAATTTCTACGATTGCAGACAATATTTTTTTTTCCAAAAACAGGCAGTTTTGAACAAATTTTTCTTACGTACTTAAAATTTATTCTAATGTACCCATGGTTTGCTTTAAGGCTGTAACTTTAACATTCTAGTTTGAGTGAGACCTGGAGAGTCATTTTACGAAGTGTGAGAGAGACAGATAGTGAATTAAATTAAATACACAAAAATTGTTTAACATTTAATTTATTTAAATGTCAAGATTTACAACAGGTGTTCAAACTGTCTTCCTTCAGCTCTAATGCAGGCTTGACATCTTCTTAAAAAAGATCGGGCTATCAAGCGGGCGAATCTTCCATTATTAACAAAATCATTTGCTTCTATTATTTTTTGCCGTAGGTCAGTCACAGTTTCGATTGGCTTTGCGTAAACTTTTTCTTTCACCGCTCCCCAGTAAAAGAAATCTAATGGATTTAAATCTGGGGAACGGGCTGGCCACGAGATAGTACCAGATCGTCCTATCCATCTGCCTGGGTATTCTTCATCGAGATATTCTCTTACTGAGCTGGCATAGTGAGCTGGGCAACCATCTTGTTGAAACCACATATCTCTTAGAATGTTAAGTGGCGCATCTTCCAGTAGATTTGGTAAATCATTTTGTAAAAAATGTAAATAAACTTCACCAGTCAAGGCGTCTGGCAGCTCAAAAGGACCTATTATTTGTCCATTTAAAATTCCGGTCCACATATTCACTTTAAATCGATATTGTGATCTATCTTGCCTCATCAAATGAGGATTTTCGATATGCCACTCGTGTAAGTTGTGTAGGTTCATGTAACCATATTTTTTAAATGTCGACTCATCTGACCACAAAAATTTTTCGAAGAATCGCGGATCTTCTCTGTGTTTTTGTAGCATTGTTTGACAAAAAGCAACACGGGGTTGATGGTCCCGGGGTAGTAGAGTTTGTACTCGCTGTACGTGGTACGGGTGTAGCTGATTTCTTTGCAAAATCCGATGAGCTGTACTTTTGGGTACTCCTGTGCTTCTCTCTATTCCACGTACAGAAATACTCCGATCTTCTTCGACAATGTCTAGTACAACGTCCTCGTGGTTCGGCAGTCGGCCCTCTGAGAAGAGTAATCGGTGCACATTTGTAAAGACTCGATGATCCGGAAAACGAGCTGCATTTGGGTACCTCTCACGATAAAGTCTAGCTGCAGCGTTGGCATTGCATCTACATTCCCCATAAATTAAATGCATGTTGGCATATTCTTGTGTCGTGTACGCAGACATGGTGGCACTACACAATTACACAATCAACGATAAGTAGTCCGGAGCAAAGCAAAGGTCGTCGGTAGAGAAACTAAACAGTCCGAATCCAAATCACAAGCAATCAAGTCCAATAAACGAAGCAGAAAGTGGTAAGCACGAATTCAATACGAACGAATACAAAAAGATGCGCAGCGCAGGAGCGAAACGTACTGATGTGTATTGTTTGTGCGTTAGCGAATAATTGGCGTCACTATTTGTCTCACTTCCACTTCGTAAAATAGTCATTTTACGAAGTGGATGTGAGACTCGCCGTCTCTGTCACGTTAGCGTCACTATCTGTCTCTCTCACACTTCGTAAAATGACTCTCCCGGTCTCACTCAAACTAGAATGTTAAAGTTACAGCCTTAAAGCAAACCATGGGTACATTAGAATAAATTTTAAGTACGTAAGAAAAATTTGTTCATAACTGCCTGTTTTTGGAAAAAAAAATATTGTCTGCAATCGTAGAAATTATCTACCAATTATCATACCATTTTGGAATCCTTATTGAATACGCCAACTTTTGCAGTTACTTGCCAAACTCGCATAGTACATTTTTTTTTCAGTACAGCTTGTTAAAGCTATGCGAAAAATTAATTTTGAATATTTAATTTAGATAAAAATGGCATATTCTTCTAATTTGGAGCAGCTGGCTTTAAATTTTAGATTAGAGTATACAGAAACATTATTCAGGATTACAAAACAAAAGAAAATGTTTAGAAAAGTCAAGATTCGTAGCAACAAGAGTGAAAAAACCGTCACAGGATGTAAATTATATCGATTTTTTTTTATATAGATGACTTAGATTTTTTTATATATTTTTCTGATAACATATATGAGTTAGTCTACCACCTGCTTTCGGCTTGACGTCGGCTTCTGGGACACCCAAGCTGTAGTGATGATGATCATCATCAACAGCATCCATCCCGAAGATCCAACTCTGCATTGCTTTCCAAATCGACAACTCCGAGACCACCCGAGACAGCGAACGGACTTGCAGCACATGGATCTACGTAGGCCGAACTCTACAGCTTGTAAGTAATTAAGCTTATGACTGCTAAATCCGGTTAAATCTATATTCGACTGCCAATGAGTAATAACAACCCACTTCTGAGATAGAAATTACAGTTATTTCTGAAGAATTACAATTATATCTCTTTTTAACCGACTTCACAAAAAAGAGGAGTTTCTCGATTTGATTGTGTCTTTTTTATGTTTGTTACCTCATAATTCAATTCAATTTATCAACCGATTAGGAAAAAAATTTTTATTGTTTGAGAGGGTAAACTTCCCGATTGGTCCAATTTGTCACCAAAGTCAGGATCTGATGATGGAATCCAAGGAAAATCGAGGGAAACCCTTTAATTAGGAAATTTTATAGGCTCGTCCAACGTATTTAATTTTTTTCGAAAGCTATTTGCTAGTGGTCATGAGCCGAGCTGATAATGAATGGATCCTTGAGTTTTAGGAGTTAGAGGTTAGTTATTATATAATAATATGTTTACTCAGTTTATATTTAGTTTTTTTTTACATACGACAGGGAAACTCTTGGCCTTCATCTCACCTGATGGTAAGTGACGATAAGGCCGAAGGTGGAAGCGAGCTTCACCTGGACGCCTCAGCAACTGAGGAACTGGCTATATATCTTACCTTTTATTGCCGGAACACAACCGTGCTATAAACATTGTTATTACGGCGACAAACTTAGGTAATACGGTGGTAGCTAGCCAGGCGGGCTTGGAAGCCCTACCAACCAAACCAAGCAGAAAGATTTCAGCCCCCATGGGGAATTGAGCCCCGAACCTCCCGATCAACACCCGGTGGTCTCAACCCCTAAACCACGGAGATATTAGTTACTTTGATGGGCTGGTAATAAATTCACTAAAAGATTAAAATAAACAATAAAAGCCGACTTCAAAAATACAAAAAATATTATATACAAAACTTAATTAAACAATTTGTTTCAAATAGGTAATCCCTCTGATAGTCCCTCTGATAAGGGAAACGCGACACGTTTTAATTCCAGTTTTAAAACATGTATTTAATCTTTGCTTATCATCTGGTACGTTTCCGCAAGTACTTAAGAGGGCTTTAGTCCACCCTATTTATAAGAGTGGGGATAGATGCAGTGTCACTAATTATAGACCAATTTCCGTTTTACCTATTTTATCTAAAATCTTAGAAAAAATTTTAAACAGAAGGCTTATAAAATACCTCGACTCTAAGAATCTTCTAGCTCAAAATCAGTATGGATTCAGAGCAGGTAAATCAACAGAGGATGCTGTTCTTGATCTAACTGGTACTATAGCTAATAATCTCAATCTTAAACTAAATTCTTTGTGCATCTTTCTTGATCTTTCTAAGGCATTTGACACTGTATCTATTCCACTTCTACTCTCTAAGCTGCATAGAATCGGTGTTCATGGCATTGCATTTGATATGTTTGCAAGCTACCTTAGTGATCGAACACAGTGTGTCACCATTTGCAACATCACTAGTCATGATGAATCTATTACTTATGGCGTACCACAGGGCAGTGTACTTGGGCCAACACTGTTCCTCATATATATCAATGACCTATGTCGTCTAAAACTGACAAACTGTAAAATAATAACATATGCCGATGACACTGCGATTGTTGCCTGTGGTCAGAGTTGGAGAGATGCTCATTTTTGTGCTGAATCTGCCTTGAAATCAATTATGACGTGGTTATCTCATAATCTGCTTACTCTAAATCTAAATAAAACACATTTTATTACTTTCGCTCCAAGAGTCTCGTTGCAACCAGATTCTTCTTTCACCATTACCGCTCACACATGTAATATAGCACGAAACAGCGCATGCTCCTGTACATCTTTAACACGTGCGCATAGCATCAAATACTTGGGTGTTATGGTTGATAGCGTCCTGTCTTGGAGTGAGCATATTGGGATTATCACTGCACGTATCAGAAAACTTATTTTTATTTTTAGCAGGTTAAGATCTGGTGCCGATTCATCTACTCTTAGGACCGTTTACTTTGCTCTGGCTCAATCTATATTAACATATTGCATCACTGTTTGGGGTGCCGCTGGAAAGACTAAGCTATTACAACTAGAAAGAGCGCAGAGGGCGATCTTGAAAGTAATGGCTTTCAGGCCTATTAGATATCCCACCAAACTTATATATGAGTTTTGGCAAATTTTTTCCGTTCGAAAATTATTCATATTAAAGATTATACTTCGAAAACGTATGTCCCTTCCGTATGACCCTACTTTACATCAAAATAAGCGGATTCGGTATAATGTTTGTCAGACTACTGGATATAGAATAGCGCTAGTGAGGCAACATTATGATTTTATTGCACCTTTCTTATATAATAGAATTAACAAAGCACTAAATATATATTCCTTACCTATATATAAATGTAAAAATGTTATAAGTAAATGGCTTCTTAGCCTTGATTATGATCAGGTTGAAGCATTTATTAAATAAAATATATAAATATTGGAAATAAATAATATTTAAACCATTGCTTACACAGAAACACTTACACACTCCCACGCAACACAACACACAAATACACACACACTCTCCCAGAAACACATACACACTCATATACACACACACACACACACACACACACACACACACACCTGTTGTTTATTTCTATTAAATTGTAAGTTTTTCAGTTATTTTAGTTAATTTTGATGTATGTTTATTGCAATAATATTGTTATATTCATAAATTGTGAAACGCAAGTGTCTTGTTTGAGGTGGGCACTAATATCTGCGACACAGTCTCTTGACTAATGCAGGTATTAACGTATATTTGTAAATGTTTGATTTGTTGTGTTTCAAATAAAATTTATTATTATTATTATTATTAATGGTTTCAATTGAATTTTGTACACCTTAGTTACCGGCAACCAAAAAAATTAAAAAGCGTTTTACATAAAATAAAAAAACACACACCAACATATAAAATACTACTAGGCACAGGAAAGCACGACAAAACCTTAAAGCTGAGTCTCTATAATAATAATAATTAAATCTTAAATTTAAGATTATTTTCGAATAAATGATAATAATAATAATCTTTATTTCTCATCACAAAAACAAAAACAATACCAACAACACAGGAGGTTTACAAATGTTTATCTTATTTCTTTTTATTTTTGTGCGAGACTGATGCCTATGCTAAGTATATTAAAATACCTGGAGACCTATTTTTGAATTACGTATGCGATTTAGAAATCACCGCTGACTAAATAGTCAGCGATGACTTTGAAGTCACGAATTCCTAAACATCCTATTTTTGAAAGTCGAACGCAGAGCTGCCAACATAGATAAAGGTAAGGGTTCGGTTCCACGCAGAATGTAGCGGTTTTCGGTATATACCGGTTATTATACGGCTAAAAATTCATTGCAACTAGGCCAAAATATAAGAAAATACTGGTCTAAGTTTGTTTGTGACACAAATTTAAAAGATTTTAAACTTATACACGGTTATTTTTTATCACCCTGGAAAATGTTGTGGACGCTTCAGGACACATCCAATATTATATTAAAAAAATGAAATAAAAGTAAAAAAAAAATATAAAAACTAAAAAAATCTCTAAAAATGCTGCTCTCAACTAGGGCAGCATTTTTTGTATTTAAAAAAAATAAAGAAAATTAAGTGAGTTATTTTATTTTATTTATATTTAAATCATTCTAATACCATGTCGTGAAGCGTCCCTTAAATTTTCCAGGGTGATAAAAAATAATCGTGTATAATCGTGTGTACTTATTTGACAAATTTTAAAATTGTTAAATCCAACTCAAAATCAACACACATCAACTTCAAACTTGTCAATATGTTCTCTATACAAAACACAGATAGCGTTTCCACAGTATGTATGACTTGTTTACGAGTGGGTGAGGGCACTCGTAATGAAATCACATCCGTGACTAAGGTAGTCACAAAGTGATATTCAAAAATAAGAATTATTGAAAATCGGTGATTATTAGTCACATCGGTGATTTCGAAGTCGCATACGTAATTCAAAAATAGCTCTCCTGTATTACAGGACATCAGGCTCCCACCACCTCGGTCCTCGATACACAAATTGTTTCATTTACCATGTAACAAGAACGGCCAGCAGAATTAAGTATACTTATAAATATAATAGTACTTAAAATTAAAAATATATTTCTATACTGTAATGTATGTATGTTACTTTAAAGCGCCCATCTTTTTTGTTCCGTGATAACGGGAAAATACAACAACAATAGTGTTAACATTATCATAATGATAATATCAAAGGCCCTGCCACCAACCAAACCAAGCAAAAAAAGCCCTCATGGAGAATTGAACCCCTTAAATTTTTACATACTGTTATACGCATGTTATTGTTTTTATTAGGTTTTATTCTTCTAAATATGTTATTTCCTGGAAAATAACTACCCAGGTCGAATGTTAAGGTTCAATAGAATCTTAAGTTCTTTAATTTTGTGTCAATAATTCTAAAAAATTAATTTCATTTTAGGACTGTCTTATACAGAACTTTGCACCCGTTTAGATCTCATTTCTTATATCGGTGAAGTTGAGAACCATATACCATTATTATATTATTGAACTTGGCTCTTATTTTCACATTTATGTGTTTTTGGTGGGATAACATCTAGGTACTAAAAACTTAGGACCGACATTGGGTCAATTTACACGTACAGACTGCCAAGTTTAAGTTGGCAATAAGTGATGGCGCTCACCACGCTATCATATCATTTGTAAAAGGATACCTAATCGAGCCATTAGTGCGTTTTTCTCGCATGGAAAAAGTTTTTAGAATAATTAACTTTTCGCGAAGAACTTTATATAGGTACTATTAACATGTTGCAAAAGATTCAATATTACCTAATAGATATGGCGAGGTGTCTACTGTCTAGTTCCTATCGCCAGTGCCATCTTACCTTAACTTAACACCTTATATCTTGGTTGTCTTTTAGTTATTTGAAAACCGATTTTTTCTTTCAGTTTATTATATGAATGAGCTTCAATTAAAGCAAAAAAAATTTTTGTCATCTAGCCTATTGTCAAATCTCATACATTGTCCATTTAGCGATTGCGTTAGCGATTATCGAAAGACATCTTGTCTAGGGGGGCAGGCGGCCCTAATAAAAATATGTATGTGTCGCTACCTCGTCGACATTATCTCGTTCTTGTTGACGTCCCGGTGGTGATGGCGGCGATGGACAAACCCCCTTTCGAGACTACGCTCGCAGACGACGAAGGAATGGATGAAGATTAAACTGGCGCGCTTGATAATTCTGCTATAGATATCACTCAACTCATGTTCATGTTTTATTGAGTGAATATTATAATGAATTGTAAATTGAAGAAATAAATTGATACAAAAACAGTAAACAAAACCAAGATAATTATGAAGATTTATAGGTAGGTACTTAAGTTGTTCTGACTATTTCATCACAATTAAAAATACAGGTCCATCCAAGACGTGGAAATAACAAAACAAACCAAGATTGTTTTTATCGTGTCTATATTATGTTAAGACGTATTTTGCCCCGGGTGATAATGGTGACCTTAGGTGATAAGGGCGTACAGGGGTTGCCGGAGCGGGGGTGAGCGCTGCGCAGGCGACTCAAGCTCATCATAATAACCTCACGCATCACGACGGGCGGTACGTTGCAAGACCTGCCTCACTTCATCAATATGTTTATTGGCATCACGTCCAACGGAGAAAACGTCAATTCTCACTACGACTATCTGATTTGAAGTACGGAAAGGTAAGATCGCTATCAAGGGTCACAACATGTTTGTAATCATCTTAAAAGCTCATAGTATCTGTTTGTTATCTTTAACGGTCAAGAAAACAGTGGCTATGAACCCACTCATAGATATGCACGTGTTTTAATTAACATTTTGTTATATTGAACTATATTCGTGAAGAAAACTTTAAGATTGTTTCGTCAGCAATATCGACATGGTTGGGTTCTGAGTAAAATTGGCACATATACCATTTATTTATTTCTTTTTTCAGATTCTTCTACTGAACTTTGGCAAATATGGCTTTGGACTTTGTTGCTGGATGCATTGGAGGCAAGTACCGTAAAGTTTTAATGATTATTCCTATTATTCACTCAAATTCTGCAATATCTACTGGTTGCGTATGGTTGGTGAGTCTCGTTATTAATTCAGTTCGACAATTCATTGAACTAAAGAACTTTTTTCTCGTTAGTTTAGATCGCTAAACTACTGGGATTTTGCTTGTATCGGAACCCCATTTTGAAGCAGAGGTTCACTAAAAAGCCGAAAGTTATTTTTTTTTAAATAACAATATCCTATAAACTTCTACTACCCTAGTTCATTTTCATGCAATTATTTTTATTTACATTTTTATCACAGACGTATCTGTGTTTTATAGTAAAAAAATTATTATCCATGAATTTTTTTCAAAATAGGAATCTGCTTCTAACATCTGTAGCCCTAGTACATTTAGCTCACTGGGAAGCTATAAATAAATATAAATACTTCATGTATTTATATTTATTTATAGCTTTCCAGTGAGTGTACTAGGGAATCAGAAGTTAGTGGGAGATTGTTTTTACAAAGGGATGTTTTTTGCAATGTAGCAACATCCTTTATTTTATACCGTGGAATGCCGTTGCGCACCGTACCTGCAGTTGGCTAATCAATCAACAGGCGTGCACAAAGTTTACCAACAAATAAAATTATTTCATTAAATACAAGCTTTTATATTGCATTGTCTCGCGATATACATATACATGCAAAATTTCAGCTCAACCGACCGGGAAATGGAACAACTTTAACTTGCAAGATTTCATTACAGATACCGGACAGGTGAAAGTAAATAAAAGCTTGTAAAAAGACAATACTTTGTGAGGCATGTGTTGGGATTATCCAAGTAGGTAGAGTGCGGGGCAAATATTTATGAGCAAAAAAAAACATGTTCATCAGAGTTTCAATGAAATCTTATGTAAGCCTAGTGATAATTTTATTTAAATATTATTTATTTTAAATTATCATTTCATGCTACGATTAACTATAACATAGAGTTGTGCAGTGCAGTGATTGTAATGAATTATTGATAGCCAACGGAAAGATACAAGAGATGTAGGACACAGTGTTTATTACTAATGAGTGCAACATGATTGGGGAAGTACCACTTCATCTCACAGAAGACCGCAGACATAACGTGATGTTATCGGTCTGCGGTCGTGAGGTACAGCGGTGCGCAAGATTTTTGATCACCAACGCGCCTTGGTTGCAAACTCTTAACATCAGATGGGTCAATTCCTTGTTGCCACCATGTTGAGAAAAAATAGAATAAAGCGTTAGCCATTATGTGTATACTGAATAACAAATGATGGCTTTTTTTAAAGAACTCATATTTTCAGGTTGCGCTGGCATCATAGCAGGTCACCCGTTAGATACGTTGAAAGTGCACGTACAGTCGGGCCGAGGCAGTGCTTTAGAGTGCACCAAAGCCCTCCTGAAGGGAGGAACACTGGCGACAGCATATCGCGGCGTCGGAGCTCCCTTGGGAGGTATAGCCGTAGTCAACGCTATAGTGTTTGGTGCCTATGGTAATACGAGGAGGGCGCTTCCGAATTCGGAGTCATTATTGGCACACGGGACGGCCGGCGCAGTGTCGGGTTTCCTGCAGAGCTTCGTGCTGTCGCCTATAGAGTTAGTCAAGACACGTCTCCAACTCGCAAAGCCTGGTGACGGGATACCCAATGGAACCTTCTCGGGCACTCGCTACATTCTCCGAACGGGAGGGCTAAGAGCGCTCTATCGCGGACTAGCGATCACAATAGCGCGCGATAGCCCCGCTCTGGCTATTTACTTCACGTCTTACGAAATGTTATCACGCGGTGATAAGTCCGCGGCAAACGTGTTTTTCGCGGGCGGTATAGCTGGTATACTATCATGGGTGCTTCTGTACCCATTGGACGTGATTAAATCGCGAGTACAGGGTGATGTGGTTGGGAGGTATGCGGGGGCTTGGGATTGTTTTGTGAAATCGATGCGGCAAGATGGCTGGCGGTGTATGACGAGAGGCATTGGGGCGGTGACGCTGCGCGCTTTCCTGTGTAATGGGGCGTGCTTCACGGCTGTGGCGTGGACGGAGCGCGCGTGGCAGCAATACGCCACAGAAGGTCTGCGCCCGCTCGTACAATTTGCCGGATTCAGCGAAGCGGTTTGTCATGACATTCACGACAGATACTTTGACATATGAATTATGATATAGGTCAAGTCATGATTCGTGCTTGCTTCTTAAGTGGAGTAAGCAAGATATTGAAGATTGGATGGACAACATGGATCTTTGAAGTGACAAAACCGACATGTTTATCTACGTTAACTATGTATGTAGGTATTGATCATGGTCTTAACATCTTTTATATTTTTTAAGTATACGTCGAGAAACAATATGGTGTATACCTATGTATAATCGACCAAGAAAATGGTTTATTTACCATTTTTTACCATACGTCGCATATAAACAAAACAGTTGTTATAGTGACCTTAATAACTGTCAGAACTGTCAGTATGAAACTGCAAAGTAAAATCGAGGTAAAATCAACTGTGCTGTTTATGACGCAAAACTATATTTCAAAATTTAAGGTGGTATTTTTGGTCGACTATACACACAGCAACACGCTAGACTTAATCCGTCTTATTACAAAACATGGTCCAAACTTAGTCCTGCTTAAACCAGGTTAAGTTGACGCTGTCTCTATCTATGTATGTATATGTATTATCACAAGTGAAAGCGCACTAGGTTTGAACCACGTTTAAACCAATACTAACTTGAGACCAGGTTTTGTAATATGACCGTACACGTACATGTCGACTTTGAGACGACTCTTATGTTGCTAATAATATTGCTAGCTGCCTAAGCACAATTTGTAATTTTATAAAAAAAACGGTTTCGGCCGCGTACGAAACTGAGGCTTCGTAACCAGTTACAATCGAATACTTTTTCGTCCTTGCATGAAACCAGTTACGATCAAAAACTTTTTCGTGTTTTTGTACAATAGTATAAGTAATCATTTGACATTTTGTGTATTACTGGTTTTTTTTTTCTGATCATAAGCAACTTACATAAAAGTTAGAAATAGTCAAAGTAGAAATAAGATATTTTATTATTTTCATATAAAAGTCATAAATGAAAAATTAAAATATGAAAGCATAAGAATAAATAATTTCGAGATAATGCCCTACAGAAATGTTTCCTTCTTTGAATTTTTTTAGTGCATCATTTATTTATTCATTACGACGATTTGTCTCCTTCATCAAAGTATCTAACAGATACTTTGTGGAATTGTGGGATACTTCTTCCCTTTGAATCGGTTCATGTTGTTGTGCCATCCTTCTAGGTTGTTTGATTTTCTGATAGGTGGTTTTATATTGTTGAGTGGTTTCGTACAAGGACGAAAAATTATTCCATCGTATCTGGTTACGAGACTCATTAAATAGTTTCGTACGAGGATTAAAAAGTATTCGATCGTAACTGGTTACGTACAAGGACGAAAAAGTATTCGATCGCATCTGGTTACGAAGCTCCAGTTTCGTACGCGGCCGAAAGGAAAAAAACGTGTTCAGTTCGGTGCACGAGGTTCCCCAGACCGCGAAGCTGTGTCGATGGGTCACGTAGCTTACACCTTGCACTCCAACTGCATACAGTACCTCTACCTAACAATGCACATCAATATTCGTCACTATAGGGTTCGTAGAGCGTTGTCCCCATTGTCTCTGCCGTACAAGGCACTGACAGTACAGTTCACTTCTATGTTCTGTGGTATATTTAATAAGCGGCATCTTTCAGGAGCTGTAAAAACAAATGTCGGTGGCGCTATGAACTCGGCAGTGGTCTTTCAATCGAGAGGTCCGAGTGTCGATTCTGGCATGTACCAATGTGTTTTTCGAATTTCATATTTTATGTTACATTTGTCTGATGCTCCTACGGTGAAGGAAAGTATCGCGAGGAAACCTGCATCTGCGAGAAAATTCAAAGGTGTATGTGTAGTCGACCAATCCGCACTGGGCCAGCGTGGTTGACTAAGGTAACATGACAAGGCAATAAACACCTTAATTTAGCTGGGCTTGAGCCCCTCGGTAGGGACGTATGTGAGCTGTGATGATGAAAACAATTTCTCATGGGTGGATTTCCCCTCTTTTATTATAGATACGATTCGACAATTTTCAATTATAAGATTTAATAACTCTATTTTTTCATATATTGACAAACATCACATAAGATACGTGTGACAGAAATAACACTTAATAATAATGTATAAATAGGTAACTATTGGTAGTGGTACCTATTTATAAATACGAAACCGAAACAAATCTCTTTCCGACGCTTGATGTGCATTATTTACTTACCGTTAGGTACTGTTATCAGATCTCCATTGAATCACAATGAAGTTTCCTTTAAGATACTGTTTATTTTAACAATATATCGCATCTGCTCTCTGAAGGTTGTTCTATTTTAAAAATGACTTCAGCACTACGCGGCATGAAATTGAACAAAAATGGCTACCTACGCAGTCTCAGTTTTACAAAATTGTTACACTGTGACGCAGTGCAGTCGTAAACCCTTCACATCTCACTTATTATTATATTATTATTATTATGCATAATATTTTGCATACCTATCCGCGCGAATTAAATTTGATTCTTAAATAATTAACTTCATCTACCTATTATAAAACTATTAAATATTTTTAATTAGGCATCAGTTACAGATAGGGTCTACTAGGACTATTAGATAATTATCATCATCATCATAATCATTAACCACTGTGACATTCTGAGAATTGGACGTTCTGCGTGTAAACCATCAAGACTTCTTATTATTGGAAAATTGGAAATAGATTTATTTTCTTTGTATCTTTTTTGCCATCAGCTATCTTGTTGCTCTCAAGATTGGATGACATCTATTGAGTTATGAGAAATGTTTTAGTTATTAAATATTTACGCACACTACTGTTTCCAAATCAAACTTCTAGACTAGCCACATATTAGTGACTAGCTTTCCGCTCGCGGTTTCGCCCGCGTTATTATTTTTTCCCCGTGGGAATGTTACATTTTCCCGTAGGAAAAATAATTTTGTAGCCTATTGTATAGAAGACTGTTATTTATATTTAGGAGCTCGGATAATACATTTCATAGAAATTGGAGCAGATTTATATATTTTCCATAGAAATTTTCAACCCCTATTTTGCACCCTAAGGGGTAAATTCCAATAAACCACGAAATACGTGTTCAATAAAATATTTTTAAGAGCATGAATCTCAAGTTTTATCAAAATCGTTGCTAATTTCAAGATTTTTCCATACAAACTTGCAACCCCTATTTCATCCCTTAATTTTTTTTAACTCCCTTCTTAGTGTGCGTCCGCATTTTGAATTAAAACAACTGTCCAAATTTCACGTTTCTACCATTAGCGGTTACGGCTGTGCGTGCGTCTATAGATGGGAACATCTCCTTTTATCTATATAAATAAAAATGGATCTTCGAAATGTATGTACGCCCATAACTTTCGAACGACTGCACCAAATTGGATAATTCTTGGTTTTATGTATTTGTTATTGTTAGGACAAGGTTTATGTAATATAAAAATTACAATAATTTAAACATAAATTTAAGTAATTTAGTTATAAAACATGGCGATACAAAGTACGCCGGGTCAGCTAGTATACAATAGATATTTGATAACGGTGCTTAAAATATAGAAAATACACATCTTGAAAATTTATTTTTCAGATACGGAAGAGTAGGTAGATTAATTATAATATGAAGGTAGGTATTATATTTATTTCTATATTCCCTCCCTAAGGTAAGATACCTTTACCTGATCAGTATGTAATGTTGTTTTATTTGGACCTGTCACTCCAGTCGAATACATTTTAATAAAAATAAACATGTCACTGTGTATATCGTGTTTTATTAACAAATACCATTGCAAAAAATTTCATACAATTCCAAAAAAATATTCTAAAAGTACAGAAATTATTACACGTTAAGAAAATATCACAACATTCTTGTAAATACGCCAAAAAGTGGTAGATACATACAATAACTGTAAATTGTTTCAAAACAAAATGTAACGTTCACAATTTGATAAAAGATTATAAGTTCTCTCTAGGTAAGTATTCCTTGTTAGATACGCTTTTCATATCCGCATTTATTTTGCCGATCAATATTTACTTATTAGCTTCAACTGGAAGATTCGAGAAATCTGTAACAGGTTATGATAGTATGAGCATGATGAAGATGAAGGAAACTTAGTTAACATCTGCTAGGCGCAATAATCCACAGTGTGAAAGTAAAAAATATATTCTAGCAGACCTTAATATAAGAGGAAGTCGTACGGGCCGTTTTTCCATAATACATAGTCCCTTGTTTCCTTCCTGGATAATAACAGTAGTTGCTCTATTTTTTACCGACGAAAAAACGGAGGAGTTACGCATAACTTTTTACAGAGAACTCCGATTTTGATGATTCTTTTTTATTGGAAAGGGTGTTCCCATATAAATTTGAAAAAACGATTTCAACCCTAACAGCCTTACAAATAAACGTGGCATAAAGTTAAACTCGAGAATAAATTAAGAATAAGCAAAATGTCTACAAATAAACCAAGAATAACTTATACCGAGTATAACATTGACATTTCTATTGATACAAACGTTATTCCGAAGTTATACCAGCCCGCACCCTTGTATAAACCTAGTATAACTCGATTTGTGCTTGTTTGCTATTGTCATTTGAGGTTATTATATTTAAATATAGTTAATGGATACAGTAAAGTAGTCTTTATTCACTGTTAAAAATTAACAAAGTTCAAATGAGATCAATCATCATCATCATTTCAGCCAACAGACGCCCTCTGTTGGACATAGGCTTCCCCCAAGGATCTCCATACCGATCGGTCCTGCGCCTCTCGCATCCAGCGGCTTCCTGCGACCTTCATCAGGTCGTCGGTCCACCTTTTGGGGGGCTTACCAACGCGGCGTCTCTTACGGATCTCATCATTACTTATCGTTCACGTAAAGAAACTCCGAGCATAGCCATCTCCACCCCCCACCCCTCCTCCCCCAAATTAATGAGATCAATACAGTTAAAGATTTCGTCGGAGCTGATAAGAGCTCGGTGGTCGAAGTGGTCAAAGCGTCAATACGGTACGTTGGGTTCGATCCTCGCCCGAGACGAAATTTATTTATTGATTTATTCAGCATTTTTGAAAAAAAATCAAAGTTCTTTATCAAAATTTAACTATTTTCAAATTAATGTAATTATTTACACGAAAGTATAAACAAATATAAAAATATGGAAATGAAACCAATCAACAAAACGGTCGCCCGGTCGAAAAACTGACAGCTTTCACTGATAAAATGTTACTTTTTTGTACATTTCTCTTTGATTGCGCTGTTGCCATATTGTGCATTTTGATAGATCGGAAGAATAGCTATACCGAAGATAAACCTCGTTTATTTGTCAAAAAATATTCTAGAGTTATTCTCGTTTTATACTAAGTATAACTATACCTAGTATAAGGGTGGAATAAATGTGGTATTACTCTTTTTATTTGTAAGACTGTAAAGGTACAAAAACGGGGGATAATTGATGATTCACTCACTGATTGTAAAATTAATAGATGAGTCACAAAAAAAATATAAAATAAAAACTTTTTAACAAAAAATTGAACCGCCGAAAAACCTAAAAAGCAGAAACACTGAAAAGTTAAAAATAACATATTTTTATGTTATTTTTAACTTTTCAGTGTTTTTGCTTTTGTTTTTTCGGCGGTTCAATTTTTTGTTATAAAGTTTTTATGTCCAACAATATCAATGGGCAGTGGGCACTATTGACATGTTCTTATGTTTTCTTTTTTTATTAACTTAATTAGTAAAAGAGATTTAAACCTCCAAAAACCTAAAAAATCGGCCTGATTGTCTGCTATATTTAAACATCAAGCAAACTTTAACGAGATTATATGACAAAAGCAAAACATAGAAATACAGCAAAAGCCTTCCTTTCAAATGCAAAAAGTAATAAAATCTGTCTACTATGAAACGTACCTATAATTTGTGTACTTTGATGGCTATTTTCGATCCGAGCTGCAGTTGTTTCTATTGCGGCCAGTCGGTAATACATTTTTCAATACACTTGCTCGTAAACTTAGATAAATAAATCAGCTCATAAAACACGTGTGTGTTATAGCCGAGGCGCACATCACAGTGGCCGGCAATGCTGCACTTGCCGGCCGCGGCAGTAATGTACTATATTTTTTAAAAGCTAGAGGTAATATATAAGACATCAACGAACAACATAATTTTCCAAACGATTTTTTTCATACGATTATTTAGTTTTGTCTACAAATTGACAATAATTTGTGTTATTTATTCCTAAAATTCAGTTTATTAAGTATTTTTCCTCACAACTGTGTTTGTACCAAATATCACATTAATCTGTCAACAGGAAAGGGGTAAAATTTCAAGTAAGTACTAAATTTGACCCAAACAGCAAACAAACAGGGCAAGCTGAATAAAAACGTTTTAGAATATCTATTAAGTAAGTTGATATTGCAATTTACAAATGAGGAAATCCATTTCGTTATCTATCAATGTACATATACATTAGCCGGAAGTAGCTATAAACTAACAGTGTAAGATTAGATGCCTTATCCTAATGGTAGGTAGGTACCTACTCCATTTAGCTAAGTGATATAGTTAAGTAAAAATATTGCTAATAATAAATACAATGTAACAATTTATCTTCATTGGTTAGGATTAGTTACCGGAATTTCTTAACTTTAAATGTCGTATAAAGTAAGTACCTGCATACATCAGTAATGACTTAATTTGTAAAGTGTGCATTGATAATATTAGATAAGTTAAATAATTAGGTGTAGGTATAATTTAGGAATATATCGCAGGCAATATGATGAAATCAGGTTTTTATCAAAAACCTACTAGTGTTTTGATTAAGAACAGGAAGATGAGAGATAATTTGAACGAAAAAAAAACTAAAATATATCCTCTCCGGCAAATAACTCCTCTGGTTGTGTAAACAGGCCACGACAATTATTACATTAGGTTACTTACCAATACTCACCATTGTTCAGAAGGTTTTTGTTCAGTCTTGTTCCATCGGCTGAGGAGGCGGCGGCGGCACTGGCACGTTCGGGTGGTTTTCTAGTAACCCCAGCTGTTCCAGCATGTCGTCGTTGTTCTCCATCAGGTGAACCTGCATCAAAAGATTGGAGATGGATCACATACGCACACACAGACATAGACAGAAAAGAAAGTGAGAGGCAGATTTCAAGTCAGAATATTATAGTCAGATATCATTTTGGCAAAATTTTATTCACAGACATTGCTTTTTCTTATTATATTTGCGTTAGCTGCGTGATACGCCTGTGAAAAACCATACACGTAACTTTTGTCTAGGGGGAAGTCCAGAGTAGCTGATAGCTTACGTCTGGCAAGGCTCTTTGCTGGCCGTGCCGAGCGGACTCTGACAGAAGGATCTTCTGACGCTTCTCCTCCATCAGCCTTTCGCGGTGTTTGTGGATGTAGTCGTACACGTTGGGCAGCCCCATAATCACGCACGCCGACAGTGCTGACCGATAGATGTTCATGTCCGTGGCTTCATACCTATCGAACATCCACAGTATCGTCAAAAAAGAATCAATGCGTTCAAAATTTTGAAATATCTTTAAATGTTATTTAAATAGTACATTATTCATTATTATCATTGCGGCTACAGTGAGTGATTGTTTTGGAACAAGACATTATTTAAAAGAATATAGCTAAGTTATCATTCAAGGCTGTCAAAGGTATGGGTGTCACTTTGAATGGGAAGTGCACCTCTCACCTAAGGAGGTGGCAACTCCGCATCAGGTGACCGACGTAGGGGTGGTAACTATTTACGAGTATCATGCCTTGATGATCCTAACGCAATACATTAATCCTCACCCTCTAGACCACAAAGATTCCTCGCGCTGACCAAAATCGTCAAAAAGATGGCAAACAGCGCGACAGTACGCGCGACAGGATTGTTGCTTCCGTCTGCGAAGATTTAATCTCGCAGCAGGAGCGAACGTTGTAAGCGGACTCTCTTGCTATCCCACCCTGCCGCAGATAGCTGAATGAAAGGAGACGTCTGCAACTACCCTACGCAGCTAGGGAGGGGTTAGCTAAGTCGGACTTTGGCGTATCTAGAGTTTTTTTCTGGGGTATCACTGTTTGGCGTTAATCATAGAATTTTGAAACGGTAACCTAGCATCCTGGGGGGTGGGCACGGCCCATCCCCCCCCCCCTCTATATTCGCCTATGGTCGGACTGACCACCGACTGATATGAACCTGACTTGGTCACTCATCTGGGGGTCACACACTAGCTTTAACCTGGTAACGCCTCCCCAGGCGAAGTCGCAGGCTGTTTATATTTGCTGGCCCTGTCTCCATGCAAAAACCCCGCGGTGAATCGGGCCTTCCCTGATCCCGAAAATGTCCTCCACAGAGGGCATAGAGGTTTCTGGGGAAGTTTGTGTATTAAGAAGACAGAAGATGTGGCCTATCTACTGACTTTGTCTAGGTTGGAATCCTAAGGCATACCCAAGTGGGCGGTCGATCAGCTTAACCTACTTGTTTTCCTATTTGGTAATTTTTTATTGGTGAGAGTATTTGATATTATTTGCGGATGGGGTGTTTAGATGAAGATCCCCTTACTTTGCTAAGTACTACGAGATGACTCTTAATGTCAGGCAAGGGGATTAGAGTAGTTGCAGGATAGAGTACAGATTATAGGATAGATAAGAAGAAAGCAGAAGAAAGAATAGTAGGGAAAAGGAAAGAGGGACAGTGGGAAACAACAAAATATAGAAAAAGGCTATAGTAGGTACAGAATTAACTATGGTGCAAAATTAATACAATGCAAAAGAACTGGTACAATATTTTTTATAATCTATGCATCAGGCCCGCTTGGCTCGATGTGCCCTTTTCGCCCTGAAAATTTTAAATCCCGAGGCTTGGAGGCCCGGAGGATAATTATTTTTTTTCCTTTCGTAATATATTATCACACCTTAAAAGGGCTGTCTAAAATGGTCCACATCGAGTTGATGTGGAACGTCAGGGTCGTGTTCAATGATTAGCAGGGTGCACGCTAATAAATAATTTATCTAAAACATGCTAAAGACAACTAACTGAGGCATCATTCCACCCACGCTCATGTAAGCATACGTCAATTGGGATGATGACTGAATTCTAATTTTCACATCTCGACATAAAATATTAAAAAAGCGTAGAAAAAGATGCAATCATGTGAAATTAGAATTAAAATCGGCTTAGAAATACATAAGATACAAGCATTTTAAGCTGTTAATTTTGAAGCGATTAGACAGAGAGATCCGACATCAACCGTGACGTCATCGTTGAATACGGCCATATAAACTCCATGTAAAATGCCGTTTTGCTAGAAAGAGATGGAGAAAAATATTTAATACCTTATATCTTGGTTGTTTTTATAGTTATTCGAAAACCGATTTTTTCTTTCTGTTTATTATATGAATGAGCTTCTATTAAAACAAAAAAAAATTTTTAGTCATCTAGCCAATTCCATCAAACATATTATATGACGGACGGTGTCTAAAGGAATCAAGTTTTTGCGAACATTTGTTATCATGAGACGACATATTATTTGTCAGTTCAGCAACAACTGTGGCAAAACAAGCAAGCAAAAAGTAACGACTAATCGCTGATGCGGTCTCTCAGGAGTTAAGGCTAATTAGACTAAGTGTCTACAAAATAATTTTGAAGTTTGATTTAAAATAATGGAAAGGAAATTAACAAAAATATAAATCGACTTCAAAAATACAAAATGTCAAAAATTATATAAGAATACAAACAACATTACATTATTTATTATGAACTTGGTGCGGGAATTGCGGGATCGATGATCATCATGAGTTAAAATTTGGCACGGACTTCAAAATGAAATGTGTATGTTTTTATATTATTTTTGACTTTTTTGTGTTTTTGAGGTCGGTTTTTATTTTTAGCCGACTTCATATATATATACAAGGTTATTTTTTAGTTATGACAAAAATTTTATGTGCTTGTTTAGACAAGCAAACTGAACAACTTTCACTATGGCACAAACTTTGAAATCGCAAAAAAAAACAGCTGTTCCATACATTTAGGTTCACTGAATGTTGAACATTTGTATGGAACAGCTGTTTTTTTTTTGGAATGGAAATTGATGGAATAACTATAAAATAAATTTTTAGTGAATATAATCACCGAAGTAACTTAAAAGAATAGAACCGAAGGTCAATACGTGCCTATTGTATTTAAAAAACTAACATGTAACTTCTAAAAGTCAAAATTTTATCTATAAGTCAAAAAATAAATCCTGATTTTGGTGATAAGGGAATAGGAAAGTATACCCTCTCAAACAAAAAAAGAATTTCCCAAATCGGTTAATAAATAACAAAGTTATGAAGTAACAAACATAAAAAACATGCAGTGAAATTGATAACCTCCTCCTTTTGTGAAGTCGGTTAAAAATTATGTTTTTTGAAAGCTTGCGATGCGCATCGTTTTATATGCTTGCCACTAAAAAATTATATACATTGAGCTTGATATATTTTTTATATGTGTACATAACATAGATATTATAGGCGTACATGATGCAAGAGCGTAAGAATAAACGCCAAGCGTTGGAACGCGGAACTTTTCGCGGGTTACTAAGCCGAATCGACTAGGTATATTGACTACAAAATGATAGTGATGTGAAGATAATTTTCCGTGCAGTAATGGACTAAGAATAAAATGTGTCGCCGCTATCTTTTATCTCGTTGATGTCGAATGTTGTGAGGAAACATTGGATTTTAAATAGCTAGGAGGTACTTCACTACATGCGTCTATAAATAAATTGTAAACAACATTAGGTACAAATATTTTGCTATCACGATGGGCAATCGACTCGAACGAAATTCTCAATCTATTTAGGAAATGACAGCAAAAATACAGTCAAAGATCCGTCGCTGTTGCTACCTACTTCAAGAAGTGAATTTTAAATTGATAAATATATGCCAGAATGTAAAAAAATATTTTAAGTACAAAAAATAAAAACCGACTTCAAAAACACTGAAAAGCTAAAAATACGTAAAAATAATACTCGTATATAATAGATGTTGTCTGTACTTATTCTTATATTATTTTTAACTTTTCAATGTTAAGGAAGTCGGTTTTATTTTTGTAAAAATTTATGTTTTCTTCTTTTTAGTGAATTTGAATTGAGTTCCAAGGTCAGGTCAGATCAGGTCAAGTTAAGGATCCTTCCATCATCAGCTCTGTTCATAACTACCAGACGCAAATACGTTAATAACTTCGGACCAAACATGAAACACGTTGGACGTACCTATGAAATTTAAGGGTTTCCATCGATTTTCATGGGATCCCATCATCAGATCCTGACTTTGGTGACCTTGGGAATACCCCAGGAGTATACTCTATCGAATACAAAAATAATTTTGAGAATCGATACACAATTGGCGGAGTATTCGCGTAATATACAAACAAAAAAAACCAAATAGCTTCGAATTGAAAACCTCCTCCTTTTTGAAGTCGGTTAAAAAGGTTATTACTGTAGGTACATACTCGTACACCCGTTCAAGAGATTGGTAAAAATACTCCCAAGTTTATGTGATAATTAGGTACCTATCACAGTGAGTAAGGTCAACAATTGAGTGGAATTTACCTACACAGAGATAACTGTATTGTAGAGTTGTTGTTCCTATATCGGGAAAAAACTTTGTTTGTTCCCTAGATTTTTCTAGAAAGAACCACTCATAAAGACAAACTTTTTAAAAACACCTATTCATTCCTTTGGTATCAACGTAAATGTCACGAAAATTGAAAACATAAAGGTTGTGTTGCTAAAGAAATTCAGTAAGTAGTTTTTTTTATAAAATCCTTTAAAGAATAACTCGAGATTTATACAAATTGCCCAGACATATTTAATATGTTCACTAATATTGGAACCACCAAAAAATACTAAGATGAGAATCAACTGTTGATATTTTATGATTTGACTGTACCACATCAGCTTTATTCATTCATTATGTTTTATCACCAGAAAATATTTATATTTACCAGATTGGATTCATGAATGATTATTTGATCATAACAAATTTTGTAGAGGACATAGTTTATCATATCATTTTTTATCAAACATTAAATCAGACTTTTAAATTGGTTAAATTAAATTAGTGCTTAGGCCTAACGGGGATGCTGACTCAAGTTTTTGTCCCCTCGTCATATAAATTTATTAATAGTCATGTAAACAACAATCTGAGAAAATACCTACATTGATTTGAAATATCGTACGACGTCAGTAAGCCTGTAAACTAGTTATAACGAGTTCCCACTTGCTAACATGCAATCGTTTGTCTTTTTTTAACAAAATAAAACCTAAGTAAGTTTCATATTTTTTCACTATCCAACTTACAAACTAAACATGTTTTTCCTTTTCATACGCCATCATCATCCCTATTGGTTGATTGCTTGTTTTGTCTCATATTTTTTCACACTGACTGACAAACTAAACATTTTTTTCCTTTTCATACATCATCATCATCCCTATTGTTTGATTGCTTTCACATTTGGAAAGCTTTACTTTAAGTACTCGTTATAACTTATAATTTAAACGATTTCACTTAATACAGTTTTTCTTATAACTTATAAGAAAAACTGTAAGTGAAATCGGACACGTTACCGTATTCTAGAAATATAATACATTAGCTGACCGTATGCTACTTTGTTTGCATTATAACTAACTTTTCCCGTCAGATTTTTCCCGTAGGACATTAAAATCGGTTCAGTAGTTTTCAATACAAAAAACAAACAATCAAATCTTTCCTCTTTATAATATTATAAATAGTATAGAGTAGGTATATATTTGTATAGATGGATAACAGAAATTAAGAGTAGATACACTTTTTAATTATCTTATTTACTCTAAACTAGATAGACATCAATTCAAAATTCTACCCAAAAAATGTGTGGATTATGCTGTCGGATCTCACCATTCATTGGTTTTCTCATCGTAGCACTCCACATGGTAGATGGTGGTGACGCCGTTGAAGCCACCGATCGCGAAGATCATGTCGTCGATCACTTCGATGGCGAAGTTGCTTCTGGGGTTATACATGTCGGGCACGGGCGACCACGTGTTGGTGGACGGGTCGAAAACTTCACCGCTGCACATTCTAGATATCCCATTGAAGCCACCAATCACATAGATCTACGGAACAAGAAAGCTTATAGCTTAGCGTATACCATGCTATTTTTCCAGCAGGAACCAAATTCTTTGTGCTTGTTCAGACAAGCAAAATGAAGATCTTTTACTATGGGACCAATCTCGAAAGCGCGAAAACAAAATCAGCTGTTCCATACAAATGTTCAATTAACATCCACTGAACCTAAATGTATGGAACAGCTGTTTTTTTTCGCGATTTCGAGTTTGGTCCCATAATAAAAGTTGTTCATTTTGCTTGTCTAAGCAAGCATACAAAATTTTGCTCCTGATGGAAAAATAACCCGGTATAAAGCAATGATATCCAATCCGATCTATTCTGCGCTGACTACGTCCCGCGACCTTAACCATCCTCCTAACCATGACCGCTCAAAACAATATTAAAACCGCACTGAGAGCGGGATGGCGCTATACGCAGCAAGAGCGGTGTCTCTGTTTCAAAATCGCTTTAACCTTGCTATAAGTGATCATGGTAAGGCCCATATCGTCAGTCCATTTTGTGAGGGGCTTACAAACCAGTGGCGTAGCTAGCATGGGTGGCACCTGAGGCGGAAATTGTGGTGTCACCCCAAAATGGAAATACATATTAAACCACGCAGTTACGCTACTACTACCAACGCTGCGACACCAATTGCGAGGCTGCCACTTGAGGACCTTTCCGTCCCACCGGTCGTCAGTCTTGCTTGCAATGTGCCTTGCCCAAATGCCCACGGATAGTGGAGGCTCGCAATTCTTTGGACTGTTTGATTGCGCGTTCTTCAAAACTTGAATCTCGCGAATAATTTTATCAAGTCTAATTAGAACACCTATTTAGATATCTTTAATTTCAGAATCGTTCGAGCAAAATTCGCGCGAGCTGCGCAAACTATCATCTCGTGTATTCTCGTTCTGATCCTAATAGGATGATATCCTTTACTACGAGCGCTTGCAGAAAGAAAAAAGTTATTTCAAAATAACGCTATTGCAGCGATTATGTGTTACAACCGGTCGCATACCCATAACAATCCTAACCCCTCGTTTACACCAAGAAACAAGTAAAATACTAATTTCATACAATACTTGTAGAATACTTGTCAAAACATAATTACTTGTTTTATACATATATTGCAACTGTCTCAAACATTCTTTCGTTCATACTGTGTTGCCAACAAGTCTCTAAACAAGTATAAACCACATCTGCATTTACACTTAGATCTATGACATATTCAAACTAGTCTGATACATTGACAGCGTTTACACTTACAAAAAGCAATCGTGTTTTTAACAAGTTTTGTTTATTTCACTGAAATTTATGTAAGTATCATACTAATTTAAAACATGTTTTAAACTCTATCCATGCTTGTTGGATAAAGTTTTAAACTTTTACCGGACGGACCGTATTATTTTACGGGGGGAAGAGAAGAAAAAAAAATCAAAAAAATACAAAAAACTAGTTGAGAGCAGCATTTTAAGATTTTTTTATAAAAAAAAATTTTTTTAATTCATTGTTTTTATTTTATTTATAATAATTGATGTGTCCTGAAGCGTCCCTAAAATTTTCCAGTGATAAAAAAATAACCGTGTAAACAAGTATACTGCATGAAGTAAAGTTGAGTAAAGTTCCTCAGCATCTTTACTTTCTGTGAATAGTCAATTGAGTAGAAAATATTAATGAAACTACCGGACTGGCGTGTCATTTTCTACAAGTTTATCTACAACAAGTATAAAACGTGACATCATAAACATGTAGACAACTAGTAGTTCAGAAACAATTTCATACAACAAGTTGTATACAAATGTTTTGTATTCAACAAGTTTTATACATGTATACGAGTGTAAACAATAAACGAAAACATTGCATAAAACTTGTTAAATACATGTAATATACCTTGGTGTAAACGAGGGGAAATAACAGTGCAGTTATCGGACAAATAACTAACAAGATTAATTCAAATAATCGATTTATACGTAAAACCCATCAAAACCATTATTTATTATTGGAACGATACATTAACATTATACGAAATGTGACACGGCCGTAGTTTATAAGCTAAGGTGCGTATAATTCGGCTGATCGAGTTGTGAGTGAATAATCAGTGAGAATTCACGAGTAATTTATTAATTTATATAAACCTATTTAATTTATTTATATTTAATTTAATTTATATTGCTACCGGAAGGAGACTCCGTACTAGGATCGCCTGCTTGGGTACCTCCGTCTTTCTGCATTGCTGTGTTCCGATTTGAAAAGTAAGATATGGCCATTGATGTACTACCAAACGTAAGATAACGCATGAACGTTCGAGAAGTGGGCCGGTGAAGAACTGCCCAATCGCGACTCGTGCAGTTCTTTTCCATAGTAAGTGATTAGCTGTCGGCACGTCAACATGCCGAAGTGCTCATTCAAAAGTTGTGGTAACAATAGCCAGAAACGACAGAAAAAGACGGGAATTCATATTTTGCGTGAGTAAACTCATTACACATCTTATCATGTATTCAAATAATCGATTTATACGTAAAACCCATCAAAACCATTATTTTAATCATAAACATGTCGCTTCGCGTCCGTGTCGGTACATCACAATCGTCTCGCTTGCACGGGCGTCGTATCACGATGTGTTGTCTCATTAATGACTTGGAGCGACAACGCGATAAGCAATTTTGAGCATGTTGATATTTTCTTGTAGCAATTACTAAAACGTCAATAAATTGATGTGTGGCTAGGTATGAAATGATGTAACTTCACACGGTTGTACTTAAAATAGTTGCCGTAATAATGTAGAATAAGGTTGAATTCGATAAATACGGTCCTTTCTTTATGGTAATTTTAATTCGGGCGTGCATATTCAACAATATATCAGCGAGTACAAATGTATAGTCGATTAGGTGACAGATTTCAAGCGCGTTTTTGTATGAAGCGCTCTATCTACGTTTGGTAGTAAATCAATGGATATGGCAGTAATATTACTGGATACCGTTATTTTACATCTTATGTCACAAGTTGGCAAGGTACACTGTGGTTCTTGTGGGGATTGCGGATTTGCTGCGAATCTCATAAGAACCACCATGTACTTTAGATGACTGTAGACCTCAGACACCCTAACTTATTTAAAAATTATAAATAAATTACAAATATAATGAAAATAAGTGAGGGTGTCTGATGTTTTGCGTCATCACGCTGTATATTGTTCGAATTGCCCTCTTCTGCACAAAAACTGTCTGAATGTCAGCAGTATTTCGCAACGGCAACAGCAAAATGTCATACGTCATCACACAATAAAACCGCGGTAACGAAGTATATTACTTTGCTAAGCGTAAAAACAAAATGTCAACCAGTATACCTAAATACCTTATTGTGGTATGCGATACACGAAACACCAGATCGCCTGGAGCGCATAGGAGTCAAGTTGGTCCATTGGTTCGTGTCCGGGTCGTAAACTTCTACGCTGTTCATGCACTCCTGGCCGTTGAACCCACCGGTAATGTAGACTTTGTCTGCGCGTTAAGAAGCTCAGGTTAATTTTATAGACGAATTACCGCACTATACATTATATACATACAATATACTCATCGTTTCGCCATTATTACATTTTTATTTCATAACATTTTGTTGACGAATTTCGTGTTTCAATGACAGTCGTAAAAAAGTGTCACTGATACACAAGATTTATTCGAACGAACGGGCCGAAGTCATCGCTAATAGATAGATCTAAATATATGTATAACAATGAAACCAGGAAACTCCAAAGAACCAAAATCTATGCAGGACGTGGTTGTTTTTCTCGTATCAGTTCACTTTTCTATGATGTAGGCAACACTTTGGGAACATTCTAATAATCTATGTTACAATTTGAGCCCCCTACTTTTTGTCTAAGCTATAAACATATTATAGCAAGCTCGCACGATTCTTCAACATCCAAAAGGTATTCAGGCCCCCTAGACAAAGATGTCTTTCGATAGTCGCTAACGCAATCGCTAAATGGACAATGTATGAGATTTGACAATTGTGCTCGAAAGCTAAGAGAGGGCTTATGTCAAATCGCATACATTTTCCTTCTAGCGATTGCGTTAGCGATTATCGAAATGCGTCTTGTCTAGGAGGGCTGGTATTAAAAAGTTAAAAGCTTACTATCCAACGCCGCAGCACTAGCATCAGACCGCTGGGCGTTCATCGGCGCAACGAGCGACCATTGGTTGGTCCGATGGTTGAACCGCTCGGCCGTGTTCTGACGATGGTGGCCGTCGTAACCACCCATTGCATATATCGTCTCCCCTAGCACGGCAACCGACACGTAACACCGCCGCGCGTTCATCGGAGCTACCTACAAATATGTACTTTATTCATTTCTTGTCAACATATCTCAGGGTCCTAAATTTGACAGATGTACAAAAACAGAACGCAGCAATACAAAATATTGTAGGTTCTTTTAACCGAGATCAGAGGTTTGATTCCCCACGGGGCAGGAGTTTTTCTATTTGATTTAGTAAGTTTAGGGGTTCCAAGACAGGCTCGCCTACGTCTTATTTTATATAAAAAATCCATTGCAGGAGATATATTTGTTATATAGCACATGCAAGCATATGCACAAACGCAGGTGCATCTTCTACTTCTTTATACAGCTCGATAGATCGATGGGCCTTCCGAAGCACAGCGGATTTCGGGGATCCCGCTACGACGCCTTTGTGAAATAGAAGAACGAATCAAAAGAAACGACTTAGGTACTCAGTTAAATTTATTTTCAGTAAAAACTCAGCAATATCTAAGTTGGTCCTCAAGAGAATGAGCGTTTGGCGCCGAATACACCACCCCAACGGTCTGCGTTCTACGTTCCGCGTTTACTGTAAAGGCGGCTACTTCGAATCCTAAACACACAAGAGCGGCCAGATCGCGACGGTCAAAGATTAAGCCACCATGTGGGACGATGATGATGATGATGTACCATTACATTAAAGATTACTCATTACTAACAACTTTTTACAATATTCCGGACGCTAACAAAAAAACTTGTAAAGGTCAAAATCTTAATCGCCTTGAGTAACATTCATGAAAATCATTACATGAATAATTTTATAAATGAGTAGGATGGAAACGGAACGTTAATTTATCAGTGAAACTAGTCCACCTCACGCCATTGCTTGGAGACGGCGTCAAAGCACCGACACGAATTGAAGTAGTCCATTCCGTCAAAGCCGCCGATGACATAGATGCAGTAGCCCAGCACCGCTGTGCCGTGGTATGCTCGCGGGCCAGCCGGATCCACTTCTTCTACCTGAAAAGAGTGCAGCATTAAAGTAAATGTCCGTGTAGAAAAGTTTCGATGTTTTATAGATTTAAACATTGAAAAGATGACTGTCATCAGCACAGGGGTAATTGTATGTGAAAGTGTAATATGAACGTTAGCCTACAAAATTAATGATTTTAAAAAACAATAAACAGAAAATTGATAAACAAATATGTGAAAAATGTACATTGCAGCACCCTAACAGGGTCATGTGTTAAGCGACATATACACTATACGTAAGACCTTTGTCACCACATGAAGGCAATAAAGGATTTGATTTGATTTGTTATAGCTTCGTTGCTATGGATTTGAGATTTTCATCACGTTATGCTCCAATAATAATAAATGTCCTGAAGTAAATTACATTTGACTACAGACATATTAAATTAGTTAATTATTAAAACACTATTTAGGCGCTTCAAAATGTATTATCAACATATTGTAAGTAGATAAAATTTGAAGTCAAATTGTAAGTAGATAAAATTTGAAGTCAACAATATTGACGTATTGAATCCATTTTTTAACCGACTTCGAAAAAGGAGGCTTTCCTAATGCTCTTATTTATATTATACAGTGTGGCGCTGCATAAAGTGCACATGCGGGGCAGGAAGCTAAAGGGGGGTCATTTTAGTGATAAAAAAAAATAGAAAAAAATCTAAAAAAAATTTTTGTATTTTTAGGGGCCATTTAATATTTTTACCCTTAGTTGAGAACCTGACATGCATAAACTGTTATAACTCTTGAATGAATATACAAATATCAATGAAATAAACGCCAACGTGATCCTTTTAAAGAACAATCGTGCTGTCAAAACACAAATTTTGTCATTTATTAAATGACAGAGGATTAAAGGAGAAAAAAAGCGTTAATTTTTTTGGTTTTTTTTTAGGTTAAATCCGATTTATATACAAAAAATACCCCCTTAATGGTATTGTTTTCTAGTGCTTATTTCAATCAATATCATTTCAGGTTTCGAACTCCCTGAAATGGCTTGAATGATTTTTATAAATTTTTTTGTGTATATTATTTGGTAGGTCTGGGAATAGGTCATAGGCTATTTTTATACCCCTAGGTGATAAAAAGTGGTGGCCCTCTCCAGAATTTTTTTTGGACAATTTTTTTAATGAATTGGCATCATAAAATACTTACTTATAACCCTAAATTTTCACCCATCTACCACCAAAGCCCATTTTTAAAAGCGATATTTGAATTTTCACTGGTGAAACGTAGTTCGCGGGCACAATTAGTTAATATATTAAAATTTATATAGTCACTGTGTAAACACACACTTTAATCCAACGATCCGCTCTCGTATCATAAGTTTCGATGAATGCTGTT
This sequence comes from Schoenobius gigantellus, assembly GCA_963935595.1. Classification (NCBI taxonomy): domain Eukaryota; kingdom Metazoa; phylum Arthropoda; class Insecta; order Lepidoptera; family Crambidae; genus Schoenobius; species Schoenobius gigantellus. The sequence goes on along the minus strand of OZ012541.1, from coordinate 35,659,496 downwards.
GGAGAACCGCCACTCCAACCTCCGATTGCGAACAGTACCTGGAATATTTAACAATGGTTACACGCATAGTAAATTATGCTTAGTGAACAAATAGGGTTGGTGTAAGGATCCCGATTGTGTCCCAACGGAGGTAGAAGTTGCTGGAGGGGGTTTAGCCAGGTATGGGGTTTATACCAGAGTCTAATGGCATATCCTTGGGGCGGCCTTGTCAGCCTACCCCTTGTTGAATCGTAAGAAGATTCCCCCGCCTTAAAAAAGAAAGGAAGTAAATTCTGAACCTATACCGGGTGTAACTGAACGCCGAAATAATATTAAGGGTCATATACGAGTAGGTTAAATATTAGAAACACCCTAAGTACTTGTCTCAGATCTGGAAACCTAACACTTTCCGAGTTAATTATTTATAGCTGAAAGCAAAAACTTTCAAGTGACAACGGACTATGGAATCACCTAACACAAGAAATGTAAACACTGAATGAAGAAACAAGCTACGCTGATGTAGCGCTGTCGACACAATTACGATCAAAAAATTATTTATTTAGTTTGTATGAAAAAAAAGGAGCTTCGTTATCTCCACTTCTGATGGATATACATATCCTTTAATATTATTTCGGACCTTCCTCATTCTCCGCATTCATTCATTCTCCATCTATCGCAATGTCTCAAGCAAGCAAGACGAAGTCTTCGTGCGTGTTGCCAATGATGACGTACGGAACTTGAGACGTGGCCGCGTACAATGGGTCTCATAAGAAGGCTCAAGGTCAGTCAGAGAGCAATGGAGAGGGCTATGCTCGGGGTTTCTCTTTGCAATCACATCAGAATTGACGAGATCCATAGAAGAACTAGAGTTACCGACATAGCCCGAAGAATGGCAAATCTAAAGTGGCAGTGAGCAGGACATATCGCTCGCAGGCAGGACTGACGGCCGTTGGGGCGGAAAGGTCCTCGCGTGGCGGCCGCTTACCGGGAGACGCAGCGTTGGTAGGCCCTCCACAAGGTAGGTAGACCCACTGCGGACCCACGATACCCCTGGCGACACCCCTGGTGGTATCGTGGGTCTTTTAAAATCAAACGATACCCCCAACAAATAGTGTTGCGACACTAATTAATAAGAGCTTTATCATCTCTTCAATTTTATATTTACAAAAAATCAAATTATAGTCTTAATCTTCTTCCAGTTAAACTTCCTTTATGCCTGTTCGGAGAATAATTATGCGTTATAGTTATAAATACATTAGTTATTTACATACAAGAGATAAATGCATTTCCGCATTCCACACCACAAAACTACCGTCATTTGTTTCGTATCTTGTATTTTGTATTTTGGGGTATCGTTTGATTTTAAAAGACCCACGATACCACCAGGGGTATCGCCAGGGGTATCGTGGGTCCGCAGTGGGTAAACCAACGATCTGGTGAAGTTCGCAGGAAGCCGCTGGATGCGGGAGGCACAGGACCGATCGGTATGGAGACCCCTGAGGGAGACAGGCCTATGTCCAACATTGGATGTCTCTTGGCAGAAATAAAGATGATGAAAATGATGATGGAGTTCCGTTATACCCTGTATATACAAGCCAGCAACATATTTGTCTTTTGTATGAGGATGAGAAAATAGTGTCCATCCGTCATACCTAAACTGTTTTCGTTTATGTACAGTACAGCCCTGCTGGGAAAGAATTTCCATCTCAAAGAAGACCGCAGCTATATAACGTTCTACTCCTGCTCGTGGGCAAGAATGAGGTTGTCCGAGGTCAGTAGGGGGACGCAGTTAGCACGCTTGTGCTAGCAGGATGGGGACTACAGTAGTGCCGGAGCTAGTAATTCTGATCGAAAGTGTGAATTACTCAATTACTCTTCAATTTAGCGCTCGAACACGTCATAAGGCAAGTGCTTCCAACTTACAGCAGAATCGAAAGTTTGCTCTGACACTAAAGAAGTTAGGATATATACAGAAGGCTCCAAAACCACTTGTGGAACTGGGGCCGGCGTCTTCTCAAACGACCTTAATATCAAATTATCAATAACCCTAGATAGGCGGAACACCATCTTCCAAGCAGAATGCATTGGCATCACCAGAGCGGCTCAGGCGATTGCAGCTAGAGGTGTTAATAATCTTAGCATAAAGATTATCTCAGACAGCGCATCTGTCCTGCAGGCCCTCCAAAACAACACTATCAACTCCGTCCTTATACTGGAATGCCACAACACGCTCCAAACCATAGCAGATACAAACCGGGTAACTCTGCAATGGATAAAAGGACACAGCGACTCACTTGGCAACGATGCAGCAGATGAATTGGCTAAGAGAGGTTCAAACACAAAAGTGTATGGACCAGAACCCTTAATGCCTATTCCACAGGCCCAGATTAAAACCTGGCTGCGTGAGAAAACCGAGGAACAACATCTAACAGAATGGAGAGCCAATGAGGGATGCAAGCAAACAAAAGATGCAATCCCGGTACCATCCAAAAAGCTTGCCCGTTCCCTCATCAGACTAAAGAGAGACAAAATCCGGAAAGTTATAGCTACTATAACCGAACACTGTCTCCTAAACAAACACCTATTCACAATAGTAGTGACAGACAGCCCCCTATGCAGAGGATGCATGGAGGCGGAGGAAACGCCACAGCACGTCCTTATGAAATGCATAAGCGTGGCCGATCAACGGGCGAAACTTCTCCACTCCCCGGCATCCATGCCGGAAGCATGTAGCAGCCCACAGAGGCTGCTGGCATTCTGGGAGGACCTGGGATGGATGGAGTAGGATGTAGGCTGACGCAAGGTCAGAACGCACAATGGCCCAATCAAGAGGCTAAGTGCGAAAGAGCCCCGTCAAACTAACTAACTAACTAACTAAGGCAAGTGCTTGCATTGGATATTTAGATGCTAATAATTTATATTCTGAGCAATATTACCTACTTCAAAATCAAAACGTACAAAATCTAGATCTTCATTTTATCTACAACATTATTACAAAAATTACGCAAATTGGATTGGATGTAAAGAGGGAAAAAAGCGTTATCGCTTTTTGTTTGAAAATTTACAGCTTCAGGGCCCCGTTAAGGTGTCAACACGGTATGTTGGAGACGCGGGTTCGAGTCCTGCCCGAGACGATTTTTTTTCTTGTATTTGATTTATTTTTATCACTTTTTCAAATTATTTAGCATTTCTAAATAAAATGCAGTCACAAATATAAAAGAAGCAAGGACTTAAAACACATGAAAAAATCTAAAAACAGTATCTTAGAAAAATTCTGAAACCCGTAAATATGTACAGTCGAGGTCAAAGATATATTTACAATTGAGAGTTTCAAAAATATCTTTACATATAAATAAGTTTACACAAACTATGACAAATACTTGCTTACAATGCATGTGGCAATTTCATCTTTTCACTGAATGCTCCAAAGTTAAGTTTACAGCCTTTCTTTCATAGAATTTTCATAAAAAGAAAGGCTGTAAACTTAACTTTGGAGCATGAAACTGTCACATGCATTGTAAGCAAGTATTTGTCATAGTGTGTGTAAACTTATTTAAATGTAAAGATATTTTTGGAACTCTCAAATGCAAATATATCTTTGACCTCGACTGTACATAGTTTGTAGGGGACCCACGCCGCGGGGGTTCAACTCGCACTTGGCCAGTTTTTTTGTTGTCAAATATGTTTTGTAACGATTCTGATTGCGTGAAGAAAAATATGCAGTCTCTGAAGTAATGTGTAAGAAAATAACTTTGTATAGACCACAAAATACCTCGTGTGGAACTCTCGGTCTTGCGATTTCTGGCGTGGCTACTTCACCATCCCTCTGAGCTATCATCTCCAAGTCGTACAAAAACTTAAGAGTTTCGATAATTATTGGCCGAGAGCCTTCGTTGCCTGTGACGTACGGGTGGTCCTTAACGTTTTCCAAGAAAAACTGTGCCAAGAAAAATAAACAATTAAGTAGATACAGTATTTTTTTGCAAGATGAAACTACTATTATAGGCTTATTTTTATTTATTTTTCACGAGACGAAGGCGGTTGCAAGAATTCGCTGTGAACAAAGAAAATATTTAAAATGAATTAACTTTATTCTAACTTGTGTGTCGAGCAGCCCAAGTCGTATACTGCCCATTAGTTTGACGGTGTGCTGCCAACGCGCGTCGGGGTCATAGTTGACCCAGCGAAGCACGGCTTCCCAAACGACTTCCTCACTTTTGACATTCAGCTCATCCTCAAGTACGATAGAGTTCAGCTCATCGATTCCTAAGTGGAGAAACTCTTCGCTTTGCGTTGCGACTGTCACAAAGTATCGTAGCAAATGGCGTCTCGAGTCGGCCTCCAGTTTGTAGCAGAAAATTCGTCTGTAAACATAAATGGGTTTCAACTCAACATACTTAAATGCAGAAAATTACGCACGCGTTATGGGAATCCTCTGAAAGTCTGAATATAATAAGACGGACAGCAAAAGTGGAGATACCTGGCAAAAGTCATGATGCCCAGACAGTTAGTGGGTTTGAGAGCCGCGCGCAGGTGATCGCAGCACAGTTGTAGCACGCCGAGGAATGCCAAGTAGTCTGCGGTCATGAGAAGCTCGTGCACGTTGCCGTCGGACACATCAATGCGGCGCAAGTACGCGTACTCGATAAGGAGCAGCAGGATCTCTGAGCGCACGCCAGATATCACCACGTCGCTCTGCTCGCGGGAGTGTAGGGTTGTCGTGAACAGTGCCCTGCAAACGAAATAACGAATAAATTTGAATCTTGCACCAAAGGAGAGCTGGTATAAAATTCAGGTCCAAGATAAGGTCAAATCCAAAAGTTAAGGATCCTTCTATCACCAGCTCAATTCATGACTACCAGACGCAAATACGTGAATAGCTTCGGAAAAAACTTGAAACACGTTGGACGTACCTATAAAATTTAAAGCTTTCCCTCGAGTTTCATGGGATCCCATCATCAGATCCTGACTTTGGTGACCTTAGGACCACCCTAAGAGTATTATCTATCGAATACAAAAAAAAATTGAAAATCGATCCACAATTGTTGGAGTAATCGCGTAACATACACACAAAACACGTTGGACATACCTATAAAATTTAAGAGTTTCCCCCGATTTTTATGGGATCCCATCATCAGATCCTGACTTTGGTGACAATAAGATCACCGCAGGAGTATACTTTATCGAATACAAAAAAAAATGAAAGTCGGTCCACATTTGGCGGCGTAATCGCGTAATATACACACAAAAAAACAAACGCATCGAATTGAGAACCTCCGCCTTTTTTGAAGTTGGTTAAAAATAAAGGAAAATAGTGAAATGGATTTTTTCGTATTAGGTAGGTCTCACAGCTAAAATTAACAATAAATAAATACTCGATAATAGGATAATACCGTTGTCCGTGTGGTGTAGCACTAAGAGTCCGACTAGGGGAGTTTACCCCAGGTCACATCTCAGCCAAGAGGTAGAAAACTCGAATCAAAACCTTACATCAACCCGTATGAAGGTGTAGTAGGCCGATTCCTCCTCGTTTAATGATAGATCCATTCCCAGCAGTAGGATGTAGGTATATGGGTTGAAACAAGTAAGACAATACGTTGCCGCTAAATGTTTATTACTTTTCACTAATCATACTCTGAAAGTAGGTCTGAATTTGCCTGAGGAGCGGGTTGAAAGTAAATCTTTTATCACTCTAGGGAGAATCTAGGGAGAATCACTTTCAACTGACAGCTGCTCATCCTCATACATTTTTAAAAAAGAAACTAGTTCTATTTCACATTTCTATTAAGCCATGTTCCGACGTTCTATACAGCCACTCAATTACAGCACGGTTTAAAATTGAAATAACATAATGTTAAGTTTTAAAAGAATATATTTTTGAAATAACTTTACTTTCAACTATTTTTTCAAATAACTTAGATTTGGGCAAAATATTTACCATTTTTTCCATGATGAAAATGAAAAATAATGGCTGAATAGCTGGCCAGCCTAAAAAAAAACCAAAATAAGCGGGAAAGCGGCTTATTTTTTTTCTGTGGAAATCCGATCTTTATTTGTTTTTCGAGATTAGACTTTTGTTTATTCTTCCGTATAGCAGAGATTTCATACATAAGAGAAGAGGCAAAAGCAGAAGTTGTTGATTTATTAAAATAAAATTCACTTTTATGTTCTTTAGCTGATTCATGTTTATTATTTTACTTTCCTTGTATTCGTAATGAAAAGCACAGTGTTTACTTCGGGTTAAAGACTTATTTAGTCCCTCGAACTATAGGCGCCCTCTCTACGCTCCGGCGCCAAACCCCGTCTCGGGACTAAATAAGTTACTTTCACCCCTGGGGTAACAATGTACTATTACAGCCGAGACTCGAGAGGTACTGGGGTATCTATCATCATTGCGTTTATCTTTACAAACAGCGGGCTGAATCCGAATACCTCACAGAAGACATTGTGTTGTGTCTTCCTTCTTGCGCGTGAGTGTAGTTGCCAGGGGCTTATGTTAATTTGGTCGTGGGGTAATCATACGAGTATTGTGTCATACGCTTCTTTGTAACATTATTTTTAATACGCTGTAAACCTAGTTATGTGATTGCACTGACAAGAAGTAGGGGCTGCAGGCGGAAAGTATGGCGCGGTGCACGGGGAAGGCGGCGCCGTCGTCCGCGCGCACCACGGCGTCGCACAGCAGCCGGCACTCGCGCAGCCGGTGCAGCGCCTGCATGGCCGCCACCGACATGCACCGCCCCGTCTCGCGACCCGCCGTCTGCGCACCACGAGCTCATATTACGAACATTAAGTGGGCCATACACGCTACTAGGGTATGACTGACATCTTAGCGTGTATGCTTTGATGTAACAATACGAGTAAGTACTCGGTGGCCTAAATGGTCATGGCTTTAACATGGTATATCAGACGCAAGTTCGAATCCAGCCCGAGGTGAGATTTTACTTGTGTCGATTTGAATGCTGTTTGAAATTTATTAAACATTTTCAAAGAAAATGCATAGAAACAAATAAAACATTTGTAAGTTTCCATAGTCTTAACCGATTTTCGTGAAATCTGTAAAGATTTCTAAATTGAACGGTGATACTTTAATTATAAATAGCCCGACGAAAGATGATAGCTTTATAAATAGCCCGACCACTAAATTAAAAACCTTGCCTTATAGCGGATAACTATTGAAAGAAAGAAAGAAAGAAAGAAAACATTTATTGACCACAAGCACACATATACAAGACAAAAAACAAAAACATTTATACATAGCGGCCAATTAGAAGCCGACCTCAGCATAAGCTGCAACAGACTAGTCTGATGCAGCGCTGGTGTTCTGGCCGGGCCTAAATGGGGTTAAGCGATTTAAAACGTAACATAGAAAATGGCACAAAACATATATTAATAAAAAGAAATACAAAACAGAAGCATCAAAAACAAAATAAAACAAGAAAAAAAATACAAAATAGTACAAACACGCATACCTATTTAATGAACAAACAAGCAAAATACAACACAAACACAATGCATTCACGCTTACATCAAAAACCATGTGTTTAAGTTTAAGTGGAACGCATTACGTTAACATGCAATGAAAGCACCGAAACGCAATGATGCGCTCAAATGGAACGCACCTATGGTTAAACGTCTGTGGCCAGTATATTGTTCTGTGCGTATGGCTTTTGACTTTTGACTTAAACCAACAAACTTATGTACTTACTTAACATATACAATATTGCTATTGGATCTAAATTCTTCAAATGGCAATAATCTGTCGAAGTGTGGTGGTCTATTTCTTAGATATTGTGAGTTAAGTATTTGTCCGTTTAATTGCCGAAAATTATTAAGGCCCGATTTCACCAAAGTCAGATAAGTTTTATACCAAGGATAAAGTCATGAGTTACTCTCAGATAGGTCAATTTTAATTTCACCAAATACTTGTGCTTAGAATAAAGCCGTTATCTGAGAATAGGTTTTATACCGTCGAATTTGACTAAATGGTAATAACAGATTTAGTACTCCCAAGTCAGTCAAATCAGTCTCCCAAGGGAACGGAAGAGTCTATGTCTGTGCCGCTGATGAAATGAAAATGTGAGTGACTCAATAACCCACATATAATCTTAAAATTAAAAGATTTCGCACTACTGTAAATTTTGTTTTTATGGTTGTAATAAATGAAAATAAACAGTTTTAAATTTAAAATTTAATTTAATTTTTTTACTAGGATAAATAAGAAAGATGGCGTCTAATGAACAGCTGATTGACAAGCTGTCTAAAGATACAGTTGTCACAACTGACGTATAATCCTACTAGTTTAAAAAAACAGCTAATAGGCTATGTGATTTACGGAGAGAATGTACTATTTAATTTCGCAGCATTATCATTCATTCGTTCACATAGATAAAATAAAACTCTATTTGGAAGAATAGTGAAACCAAATGTGGTGAAACGTAAAATGGGTTATCCGAGAATATTATGTAGAGTATAAATTTATCCACGGTATAGTAATTCTAGTTTTGCGTTCGTGTTGGTGAAATCGGGCCTAAAAGTGATAATGACGACGATATTATCTGAAATTGGACCAGTACAATCTGACTATGAGGATCATGAAATGTCATACGTATCTGTTGAATATGTAGATTCTGAATTTGATGATTAATAAATATCTTATAATGAAATCGTAAATTTGTGTTCCTTTCAGCCAACTATAGTTGTTCACGACGAAATTACAAAATCTACAGCAAGTGTTTTACAGTCCACTTCGAAGGCCATACACCCTACTATTTCGAAACAACACTTTATGTTGGTGGTGTCTTAAAGACAATCACTAACAATAGTTGTAGGTACTTTTATGGAAGTTTATTTCACAATATATTCACGTGCCAGCGACGAAAGACGTCGACACAGTGCACTGTGGGACATCCATAGGTCATAAATCTTAAAAACCTGCTTTCTTGTTTTACATTTTATTCCTTGTCGTTACATTGGATAGTTGCGGTACCTTCTGAAACTATAAATAGGTCAGTAATTAGAGTGCGCCTTCATTATCTATTGTGCATTCAAAGAGAGCGCATCGCCAATCGTAAATACTGTTATCAGTGAGTCATTAAAAAGCGTGACGTCATTTGTTGTCATTGCGGGACCTGTGAGTGCTGTGTGAGTTTTTTCTGAAATGGATATCCAAGAACAGGGTATGTAATAATTAATATTTTTATTTTAATTGTATCTTAGTATATATTTTCTTTAGTATGTCATTGCTACGAGGCGACTTTTCTTGGAGTATTATATTTTAATATTCAAAGTTTGAATAAACTTTTAAATATGTTCCCACTCGCTCCGACTATTGAGGTATATTGCACCATAATCTTTAGACTTTCTTATCTTAGGAAAATTAAAACTTGGCTGCCCTTATCTGCCCTTTTGGCGATGACAAGGGTGCTACGGTTGCCAGATTATCTCGTAGCATTTGCTACGAAATTAGTTTATTTAGTCTTAGTGCTTTGTGTAGGTTTTGTGACTGAATTTTAACCGTTTTTTTTTTGTTTTAGGTAATTTATATATATGCTCGTTTTCAAGAATGCATATTCTTGAAATATGGCTAACTGTCAATACCGATAATGACTCGGAAAAGTGTCGTCAAGTCCTACAAAGTTTGTTGACTACTCTGAACGACGATGCTGAGAACATTGATATTCATTATTTAGAGAAAATTGTTAATAATTTATGTAAAGCTATTGCTCGATTCTGGAAAAAATGTAATAGGGATAAAACCAAGCTTTTATATAAGAATTCCGATTGGTTTAATGTTATTGAAAAAATTCAACTTGTGAAAAACAATAAGCAATGTACTCCGTCTGAAACGTCGCCGTGTCATTCACGTGGTCGTCCTCGAAAACCTTTTACGCAATGTAGTAAAAGGACTAAACGTCGGAGAGTAGCTGATTTGTCAAAGTCTGATGATTCTACTGTGAGTGCATTGCTTGATGTTTCAGACTGTTCATTCGATTCGTGTATATCTAGAGTTAGCACTGATGATGTCTTGTCACTTGTGACTGATGCTCAGTTGACAAAACATCAGTATTTATTAATTAAAAACTTTGTTAATAGTAAGATTTCTCCTAATGTATTACCATGTTACCAACAAATTACTAAAGCGAAACAGAGATGTTACCCTTCTAATATAACTGTTTCCGAGTCTTCAGCTGAAGTTGAATTACAAAGTCTTTTTGATCACACAGCTTCTCGAATCCTTGAATCTCAAAAAGAGGTCTTAGATCAGATTCCTGATGATTGTTTGTCTAATATCTCTTTACTTGGGAAATGGGGATTCGATGGCAGCACTGGACATAGTGAATACAAACAATTTTTTTCAGATTCAACTTTAGAAGATAGTAGTTTGTTTGTAACATCTTATGTACCCCTTCAAATTATTGTAAAATTATCTGAAGATAATTGTAAAATTTTATGGAAAAATCCTCGACCCTCTTCCACTAGGTACTGCCGTCCTATTCGATTTCAATTTTTGAAAGAAAGCACAGCAGTGTCTTTGCAAGAGGAAGCTTATTTTAAGGATAAAATTAAAAGTTTGCAACCTACTTTTATTCAGATCGACAATCGTGAATTGGTCGTTTCTCATAAGTTGCAGCTTTCAATGGTAGATGGTAAAATTTGTAGTGCTTTAAGTGAAACATCTACAAGTAGATGTTATATATGTAATGCTACCCCTAAAGAGATGAATAAAATAGACGAATGTTTACAAAAACCTGTAATAGAGAGTAGATACCAATTTGGATTATCACCACTACATTCTTGGATACGTTTCTTCGAATATTTTATTCATCTTTCATATAGATTAGACATAAAAAAATGGCAAGTTAGGCTAGATAGTGATAAACAATTGTTATCAAATAAAAAACAATATGTACAGTCCCAGTTTAGGGAACGATTAGGTTTAATAGTTGACAAGCCGCGTAGTGGTGGAAGCGGGACGTCTAACGACGGAAACACGGCCAGGAAGTTTTTTTTGGAATCAGCTGTATCGGCTGAAATTACAGGTTTGAATAAGGATCTCATAGATCGTTGTTGTGTAATATTACAAACGTTATCTTCTGGACATAAAATTAATGAATGCAAGTTTAAAGACTATGCATTACAAACAGCATACAGCCTGGTCGAGGAATATCCGTGGTATAGTCTTCCTGCTTCTGTCCACAAGGTGCTCGTACATGGATCAGATATTATAAGTTATGCATTGTTATCTATAGGAGAACTTTCCGAAGAAGCTGCTGAAGCGACAAATAAGTATATCAAAATTTATAGACGAAGTCACACTCGAAAAATGTCACGTGAAGTTACCAATCAAGATTTAATACAACGACTATTATTACATTCAGATCCTTATATTACAAGTCTTCGGAAACTTCCCCCTAAAAAGAAAAATACTCTGTCACAAAGTGTAATAGAATTGTTACATGTTTAATATTGTTAGAATAAGAATAATTTATTTGTATTTTGTTAGTTTTGTTTTTTTTGTATTTAATTAATTTTAATTTATTTATTTCTATTATTTTATTATAATTAAATAATGTTATCAATGTTTTGACTCTTATTTTATTTAAAATATATGTTTTACATTCCAATTTTTAAGTGTTTGTTCATGATAAATTTAGGTAAAAGTATGTTATTGTTTATATTTGTTTTTTACTGAAGTAAACGTTTTTTATTCCGTAAATACATGTACTTCTTTCATTTTAATGTTCCTAAAACACTTTTACAACTATAAGTCACTAAAATAATACAATGTATTGATAGTAACAGGACTTTAACTATTTATGACCGCCCTTGTATGGAGCGTGTCCCTCCGTGCAGTGCCTTGAACCTGGGGTGCGAAGAATACCCGGGTGGAGAAAATACCCCGTCAAATGCCCTTGGCCACACACTGTACACCGAGGAGAAGCTGCTGGAACTGGAGAAGGAATTGAGTAGGATTCGCTAGTGTATTGTTCTCCGAAATCCGAAGAAAAGGCAACCTGTTCTATTTTCGAGAGAACGGAGATCTGTCCCAAAGTGGTGTATTACCGATCTGTACAGCAACATCGTACAGATCGGCAAGCTGCCGAATAGAGTGGCGTACCTTATATGTACTCAGAATTACCAAACGGTATCTGCTGAAGGTCATACAGGTATCCGCCCCGACCGCAACGTATTTCTCGGGCAATACATACTTCCACACACATATGTGGACATATACAATGACAAGGTTATGGAAGCTGTCCTTGCGGTGAATTCAGTTTTTCAACCCAGCCGTACTAAGCAAAGTAAAATCTCAGAGCCTCAGAACTGGAAAAAGGCGTGGAATACGTCTGCAATCTTCTGAAGATGCTCATCGGCGACTCAACAAACAGATTTCGAATTCTTTGACTCGCGACATACGCTTATTTAATACTCAACGTATTTTTTTTTCTTTATTATTGGGTTTGTCAACAGGTGTAATTTAAATAGAGTTTAAAGCTTAATTATAAAGGCTAATTTTACAACCACTTACAGACAAACAAAACATTCACATGTAAGATATACGAGTACTTAACTAAAGGAAAAAAATCGTTTAAAAAAGTACTAATTTATAAATACTTATGGGTAAAATGAAAATCTAATAAATCTAACAGTCATTTTGAAATAGCGGGAATATTATCACAAATATCAATTTGATCATGGTATTTGTCATATAGGTCACTTATATAGGTGGTTTAAAAGTTTTTTTATTTTGACGTATTAAGAGACCATCGAGAGGAACAAGATTAAAAAAGTATTCGCAAGAGATCTGTCGTTTAGTCAGAGCCTGCTGACAAAACTTAAGACAGAGAACGGTAGAGTCGTTATAGCCCAACCTGCAGGCCAATTATGAATCTTTCATCGTATGACATGGTATAAATTTGACAAAAAGAAGTCATGAAATGATGCAGCATTCGTATTACCGATCTCCAATGATATCATCACTTGGCATAATTTCTATGGTGTCATCATTAATTAATGAACTAATGATCAATAATCTGACTGGAAATCGTATTTTTCGTTTTGCACTATGCTATCATATGATATAATTTGCAAAACCATGAGATCGGTAATAGACCCCCTGAAATTATGGTCGAGATCAAACTATTATCTGATTATCGAGATTATCTGCTATGGACAGCTTTACGCAACATCGCAAGCTCCTGTCCTGTTATTCAGTTCAGACTTCAGACTTGTAGGGTTACTCTTGAACCATTTTCGATGGATCGTCATTGGGATTGTGAGTTTTCATAAGCTTGAGTAACAACACTAGCGCCAAATTGGATCCGTATTTTGAGAAAATTTAATAATACTGAGTTTGGTTCACCCAAATTCCGCATAATACGGAGTCAATTTGGAACCAATACCCAAAAATAAGCGTACGAAAAATCACAATCTCAATGCCGATCGATCGGATTCGGTTCAAGAGTAACCCTACAGACCCTATAGCCAAATTGACCCAGCATTACACCGGAGATATTCCAAAAGCCAGCCTTTACGAGATTAGTGTGTGGCCAAATGTAACCATTGGAGCGTAGCCAAATCGAAACAAGTTGTATGAACGATAACCCTAACGATTATAGTGTCACCTTTTTTTACGCGGGGTATGCGTTATGCATACCCCGCGCTTGGGAAGGTGCGGGGTTATGTCGGACTCTCCGCGGCCCCTGGGGACAGAGTGCCAGCCAGCAACCGCGGCCTACTGACTAAAACCCACCGATGCCCCTCACATACGCCTTGGCGCGAGCACGTCCATTATCGCCGCATCCTCCCCATTTGAGGAGGACACGTCGAGAAGGGACGCGTCGCTGCTACAAGGTCATGGGAACTCGGATGATCACATCCACGACCTCGTCGGCATAGTAAGTCACCTAAAATGGGTTTCAAAAGCAATTCGGAATTATTTGATTACTTTGATTAATATATTTTATTACTGTTTTTGTCAAATTTAACTAATACTTAAAAACACAATAGGGCCTAGTGCCACTAGATCATGCATGCCCTAATGTCATGCAGTTGTTGTTATGCATTTTATTTTTCTTGTAATAGTAATCAATGATCTGATCGCTTAGCGTTATACAGTTCTGCCTTAAACTTTAATTTAAACTTCGAGTGATAGGCAACTATTGTTTAAAAAAGTGTTATGTAGCGCAACATTTCTTTAAATATTTTGATACATAAAGCGGATATTGTGTTATTTATTGAAATAAGTGCGTTATCAAATATCAAAGCATGTTGGTTTTAACTGGATTCGTGTAGGTAGGTGCGCTATCTGGTTATATCGGTCACTTACTGGGTGATTCGGGTCCGTTTCCATTCTGACTTATATTATAGCATAGTAATCATAATCAATAAAGCTGTACGCGCTCAAAATCCGTTATGAAAATAAAATGTCACACAAACGAGATTTAACCAAGAATAAATTTATAAAAAAATAACCGTAGAAAAATAAATGGATACAAATTAATCAAGTCATTTGAAAAAACATTTTAGGTTAGCGAAAAAATGATACAGAAGTGACGGGCGCGTCAAACCTTTTTTTTCCAGGTGACATAACTGCTCAACAGTATTTTCATTTTCGCCGTTTATGCCTTACAAAAAGTCAAACCGATGTTGTTTTTCTTTTTTCGCTGTAAGTTACTATTCGTTATACAAAATTACCGGCCAGTTAGATATTTAACTTATTTTTACTAGAAACAAGCGGCATTGCCGTGTATCTGCAAATTCTTACAAGTGAGAAAAACAATGAAATATATATGTGCAGCAAGTACTTAAAGGTTAGCTTTTAAATTACAAATAAAATTTTAGCTTAATTAATCACTTGTTGACCGACTTCAGCCATAAAGCGAGAGGTTCTATAAATCGACTGAGGTTCTATAATCGATCGTATTTTATTTATTTATCTTCACCGGCTTTTCCGTCAACTGTGGACCGATTATCTTTTTCTATTCGAAGTGTAAACTCCTGAAATGGATGGATGAATGGAGGATCTGAGGGCCTAGTGCGAGTTTAATCGAGCTCTACTCGATCGCACGCATCGAACTCGCGAATTTGTATGGAAATTATGGAATTAGAGCAGCGCCATCTAGTAGCTGCTATGGAATGAGACAGCTTCATCTAGTGAGTGACTACTAGATGGCACTGCTCTTATTCCATACAAATTCGTGTTTACGCGTTCCACACGTGTGATCGAGTAATGGCCGGTATACACTTTGTTTAGTCAAGTGCTTAGTGTTTAGTAGACTGTTTAGTGTTAAGTGATTAGTAGGTGCTGTCCATACACTGTATAGTAAACAGTGTTTAGTTTATTTGTTCATTATATGGACTTAACACTAAACAGATCTGTCCAGACGTGTTTAGTGAGTGTTTAGTGTTAAGTGAGGGGTGAAGGCGGGAGAGCGGGAGGGGCGACTCGCAGAAAAAATAGAACGCGTTCCTATTCGCTAAACACTAAACACTAAACACTAAACAGAAGCTGTCCGAACGTGTTTTTTACTAAACATTTAACACTAAACAAGCCACTCGCACTAAACACTAAACAATGTGTGTACCGGCCATAAAGCTTGATAAAACTCGCACTCCGCACACTGATGATGGGATCTCAGATAAAACAAGAGAAAATCATGCAAGGAAGACCCAGCGGGCAGAAACTGGTGCGGCTTTAATTATTACTCTCTAGCTGTTGCCTGCGACTTGTCTCCGGGAAATTCAGTTAAATTACCAGTTCGGGTATATTACACGTTTATATGACTTCTGCTGGCGTAATCGCCTTAGGTTAACTTTATGCCAAATTTCACTAAATTGGTTCAGCAGCTTAAGAGGCTAACAACTCTGAGCTGAGCTCATCGAGCCCCACTTAAATATTTTTTTAGCAAAACCTTTTTAATAAAAAAAATATTTTCAAGAGTAACATATATTTTTTAATAGAATATCCTTGTCTCGATTTCTCGTTAAAAAAAATGCTAAACACACCCATCAAAAACAGCTTCCAGAAGAAAATCCGAGTTATTTAACAAAGGTTATTTAATGATTTTCAGGGAATTAACTCGTTACACTTAATTTGATAATATTGATGTTTCATATCTTCAAATAAGTTACGTTAGTTTCTTTAAAAATATATATAAGGTCAGGGTGGCTAATTCCGTCTAGGGGGCGTCACCGTCTGCTTCGAATTACTCTTGCTTGCCAGAACTAACCTAAGCTTTTATTATGTAATGTCGGTAAAACAGGATAGCATCTTCTTTCAAATCATGTCAGATAGATGGCGTTAGTTGCCATAGATTTTGAATAAACAGCATTTGAAGTTCAGTGGGGCTAGAACTCAACAGTGGGGCTAGCACGCGGGAGAATCGAAAATCGAATCGAAATCCGAATCGAGGAGTTTGTATAATGTGGTAGCACATCAGACCCCAGTAATTTTAGACCTATCTCTGTGCTACCTACCTTTAGCAAAATTTTTGAAAAAATAATGTTGGAGCAAATGCAAATTTATTTTAATAGGAACAATCTTCTACACTCTAAACAATTTGGTTTTAGGAGGGGTCGCTCAACAACCGATGCTGGTGTTGAGTTAATACAACATATATTTGAAGCCTGGGAAGACTCACACAATGCGTTAGGCATTTTTTGTGATTTGTCTAAGGCATTTGATTGCGTTTATCACGAAACCTTGATCAGAAAATTACACCACTATGGATTTCGTGATACTGCACTGGATCTTCTACTCTCTTATCTAAGTGGAAGGATTCAAAAAGTAGACGTCAATGGAAAAAGGTCTCAAGGTTCCGCAGTTAAAATGGGAGTTCCGCAGGGTTCGATTCTTGGTCCTTTTCTATTTCTTATATATGTCAATGACCTCCCTGATTTTGTACAGGACAGGCATGAGATGGTATTATTTGCAGATGATACTTCACTTTTATTTAAAATTAAAAGAGGATTGCAAATGAATGACGATGTAAATAATTCTATCTCAAGAATTGTTCATTGGTTTAATGTAAACAACCTGTCACTTAATGAAGGGAAAACAAAATGTAAAAATTTGTTTTACCCAATGTAAAAAAAGTTCACACCACTGTAAAAATAAAGGATATAGGTGTTGACCTCGTGGACACCACAGTATTTCTTGGGATCACACTTGATTCTAAGCTGCAATGGGGCCCACATATAGATAAATTGTCAAAGAGACTTAGTTCTGCAGCTCACGCTGTATGGAAAATACGTCAGTTGACTGATGTTGATACAGCAATTTTCTTACTTTCATAGTTTGATGTCATATGGCATTTTGTTATGGGGATATGCTGCCGACATTCAGATCGTTTTTGTGCTCCAGAAAAGGGCTATTCGAGCTATCTATAACCTTAAAATGAGAGATTCTTTGCGAGAAAAGTTTAAAGAAATTGGTATTATGACAGTAGCGTCGCAATATATTTATGAGAATCTAATATATGTTCGTAAAAATATTCATTTGTTTTGTAAAAATAGTGATATTCATTCAGTTAATACTAGACAAAGGAATATGTTAGCTTTACCAAATACCAGGCTCCAAAAAATCAATAATTCTTTTAGAGGCCTGTGTATACGTTTCTACAATAAAATCCCAAGTTGTATACAAGAACTCAGCTTAAACAAATTTAAAGTTGCAATCAAAGATGTACTTATTAAAAAAGCATATTATAAAGCTTTTGCTTTGAGGTCAGCTTCCAATTGACGACCCTGTAACAAAATCAAAATTGTAAATGGCGATTTAAAAGAGGAGATAAAAAATTTTGACCTTTCGAGTTTCTTGCCTGTTCTTCTCGAGAAGGCTCTCCCAATTTCCGAACAGGTGTAGAGTCAACTTTTTTTTTTATTCCTACTTGTATTTGCAGACATCTTGAGTATATTCAGGATGTATGCACATACAAGGTTAATATGATTTCATTAAATTAGATTGTTTTGCTTTGTTTTGACGTCAATAAGTGTCTGTAAAGGCCTATGTTGAATAAAGATTTTTGAATTTGAATTTGAATTTGTATGGCAATTTTATTAGCGCCACAGCGATGAGTGGCAGAACTAATAAAATTGCCATACAAACTCCTCGATTCGATTTTCGATTCTCCTGCGTGCTAACCCCACTGTTGAGTTTCAAAAGTGATAAGTGAGTGAGTTGTGAGAACATTTTATCAAATGTGAATATGATATTATTCCATTTATTGTAATAAAAGACAAACTATGTGTATAGTTTAAAGCATGATTATACTATTTTATGTTATTGTTTTGCAATAAAACGTTTAAACAGTTACAATCATATCTGAAACATTTGTAACCTCAAAATCGTGAAGAGGTGAATTCCGTCTACATTGGATGGGGCAAATTCGTCATATGCCGTCAAATCAGACATTATAAACCTTTTTTACCCCTGAAATTTATGTGAAACAAAACAACATATTTTCAAACCGAATGTTATAAGATTTAATTTATTTTACAAATTATACTAAAGATCTTAAGGGCTGCAATGAAAAAAATACATAGAATATGTAACGGTCCCTCTATTATTTTCTACTACTTTTTGCAAAGCTGTACTACTGTAGTACTGGCTCAATGTTGATTTAAATAAAAAAATGATTGTCTAACCTTTTTTGCTAATTTTTATTAAACGACAAATATTTTTTAAATTTTTGTAGTAATAAAGTATAAGAAAGAATTTATCCTGTAATATTTATGTTGATTTTAAAATAATAACACTGATTGAGAGACTTGAAAAAGAAATTTAATAACAGTATGGTAATTGGTAAAAACAATTATAATAATTTGTTCTTTATTATTTCTTACTGTAATTTGGTTCCAGTAACCAAATACTATTCCATATTTGGTTACTTCCTTAACGTGGAATACCACCATTTCTCACTAACGAATAGGTAGGTACTTCTGTTGAAGGATTCAAATTTTGTCTATGTTTTTGTGTTTGAGTTTATACAAATAAATAAAATTGAAGTGTCTGTTTGTAATGTCAAAATAACAAGATTTACTAAATGGGTATGAATATATATCGGGTACCAATAGCAAAAACACAATTTTAAAAATGTTTGTCTGTCTGTCTGTCTGTTCCCGCTAATCTCCGGAACGGCTGGACCGATTTTGACGGGACTTTCACTAATAGATAGCTAATTATATAAGGTATAACATAGGCTACTTTTTATCAACGTCAACAAAAGTTACTATTCCACGCGGATGAAGTCGCGGGCACAGCTAGTTTTAAATATAGAGACTTTTGGTTCCTTTATTCGGTGAATGGCAGATTCTGGAAATGGCAGATTATGTAAACGGCAGGTTCTGGAAATGGCAGATTCTTGAAACATCAGAATTTGTACAGTCAGCTCAATTTTGTAGGTTTCAAAATCAACAGCCTTGACTTTGGCCACTGTCGCCTCTGTTTCAGTTAGCATTTTCCCGTTTGCTCTGAGGTGATACTATGGACTCAATAATCAAAACAGGACTGAGTTATCTGACCAGAAAAACGAGCCGAGAGGGATAGTCAGAAGAGAGGCCGTTTTTTTTTTTTTTTTTTTTTTTATGGATGGCCCGGCAAATGACCTCCTCCCGCCTGATGTTAAGCGGTGAAAGAGGCCCAAATGAGTTGACAGATAGAGTAGGGACGACATCCACTCTCCTACCTGCCCGCCCCTTGCCGGCCCAAAAGATGCTTTTTCACGCCTCTTTTGAAGGAACCCATGTTGTAGGATGGAGGAAACACGTGCGCAGGTAGAGAATTCCAAGTGTGGGATGAACGACAGAAGAAGGAATCTTGGAATTTCTTGGTACGGTGTGAAAAGGAGGACACAGTGTACGGATGACTCCGAAGGCCCTTACGCGTGTTTCTGTTAAGGAATGGAGAGGGAGGGATAAGGTTAAAGAGCTCCTCAGAGCATTCCCCATGGAACATTCGGTAAAAGGCGCTAAGAGAGGCGATTTCACGACGAAGTTGTAGAGGCTCGAGGGTGTTAGTTGCCTCTACATCGCCAATTATGCGAATAGCGCGACGCTGCAATCTGTCCAGAGCATCGAGGAGGTACTGAGCGGAGCCGTCCCAAAGGTGCTAGCAATATTCCACGCAAGACCTAACCTGAGTTTTATACAACAAGCATAGTCGGTCCGGCGCAAAATACCTACGCACCTTGTTCAGGACACCGAGTTTCCGTGAGGCAGTAGTTATGACGGATTCGATGTAGTCTCTGGGGTTCAGATCGCAGCGAATGTTCATTCCGAGCAAGGTGATGTTGCTCTGTGTGTGAAGGGTTGTGCCCTGAAGAGAAGGAAGGGGGAGGAAAGGTGACCTTTTCGCCGAGAACACGCACACCTGTGTTTTCTTAGCATTGAACTCAACAAGATTGTTGGAGCCCCATTCGGAGACGAGGTCCAGCGTCCTGTTGAGCTCAATGATAAGATTCTGCCTTTCCCTACCAATATCACCACGAGCAGCCCCCGAGGCTCCGTGATATCCCCCATGCACTGTACTGTCGTCTGCATAGCAATGTATAGCTCCCAAGGAAAGCATATCATTGATATGCAGAAGAAACAATGTGGGGGATAGAACGGAGCCTTGCGGAACACCAGCGTTCACTGCCACGAACCGCGAAGCGCAGCCGTCAACGACAACGCGAATTCTACGCTCGTGGAGGAAGCTGGCAATCCACGTACAGAACTGCGCGGGTAATCCGTATGCCGGAAGCTTGGAAAGAAGAGCCTTGTGCCAGACTCTATCAAAAGCTTTGGCGATGTCGAGACTAATAGCCACCGATTCGCCGCGCTTATCGATAGATTCACCCCATTTGTGCAAAAGGAACGCTAGAAGGTCACCTGTTGACCGTTTAGGACGAAACCCATACTGTCGGTCATTAAGTAACGAGTGACCTTCCAGGTAACGGATCAGCTGTGTATTAAGGATCCTCTCCATGATTTTACACAAAATGGAAGTGACGGCTATAGGACGATAGTTAGCCGGATCAGAACGATCTCCCTTTTTGGGAACCGGCTGGACATTGGCCTCTTTCCAAGATTTCGGCACACAACCAGCAGAGAACGACAGACGGTATAGACGCGTAAGGACCGGAGTCAACTCCGCTGCACACTTCTTAAGAACAATCGCAGGAATGCCGTCTGGTCCACTTGCTTTTCGAGTATCGATCGACTGGAGCTCCGCCCGCACATCACGCTGTCTGATACGGATATCGGGCATGGTGCTGCCACAATGGGACAGTTTCGGAGGTTGTGTACCACAGTCATCGACACGGGAATGAGCCGCAAAGAGTTTTGCCAGGAGGTCGGCTTTCTCCTGCGGCTGATGAGCAAGTGAGCCATCGGCAAGTCTCAGCGGTGGCAGCGAGGGTTGGCAGAAGTTTGATTGCACAGCTTTGGCCAGGCGCCAAAAAGAACGGCTACCCGTAGGGTGCGATAGCAGTTCCTGGCCCACTTGTGCAATGCGCTGAGCATCCGCTCTAATGTAAGCCCTCTTACATAACTTGGTGGCATTATTGTAGGCTGTTTTCAGTAGGCTTGTATTGGGATCCTTAGATGCTCGGCCTCTGATCCAAGCGCGGTAAGCCAGCTGTTTGTTTTCAACAGCAGAGGCGCACTCGCGATTGAACCAGAGGTTACGTCTGCCTCTACTGACGAGATTGGAATGCGGAATATAATATTCCATTCCTAGTATGATCTCGTCAGCAACAGAGGTAGCGCAGGAGTCCGGATCCATCCTATTGAAACAGCGCTGCCACCAAGGAACAGATGCGTAATAATTCCGCATACCGTCCCAATCTGCTGACGCATAGTGCCATAGACGGCGTGCTGCAACCACAGGCGACGGTCGTGACGCCTGAGGCACTGAGACGGATACCAGGCAGTGATCCGAAGATCCTAGTGGAGCTCGAACCACCACCTGATATCCGTCAGGGCGATTTGTCAACAGAAGGTCCAATAAAGAGGGCGCTTGACCGATAATATCTGGTACCCTGGTGTTCTGGGTGACCAATTGTGTCAGGTCGTGCGTGAGAGCGAATGCGTGGGCAGTCCTACCCGCATGGTCAGTTTTAGAGGAACTTAACCACAACTCGTGGTGAGCATTGAAGTCTCCTAAAAACACCAGCTCGGCGGAAGGAAATCGCTCCTGCGCGTCATCTGCCACCCGACTTAGATGTTCAAAAAGTCGAGTTGTCTCCAAGTCACCACGATGGGAACGGTAGACGCAGACGTAGACACGGCAATGAGTGCCAAAATCGACGTGTACCGCAAGGATGGAAAAGGAAGGTTCCTCCAAACAGCGCAGGCGACGACAGCAAACGTCCGCCCGGACGAACAAGCAAACACCAGCCTTCGCCTTGAAGGACTCCTCAAGAGCGTAGCCGGGGTAATTAAGGTAGCCTGTATCGGCCGGGCAGATAATTTGCGTCTCCGTCAAAAACAGCATTGCTGGACGGGCTGTCTCGAGATGGTGGTGGACAGCTAAGAGGTTAGAATGGAGCCCGCGGATGTTAGCGAGCCCCACCTCGAATAATGGTGTTTTGGTGGGATAATGCACCGCTGTACGACCAGTCTTAATATTTTGCGCTGCCATAATTATTGGAGTGAGAGGCGTGAAACTGAGGTGTCCTTGCTGCGCTTCGCATAGTTAATGTGTGTAGGCCTGTTTCGCCAGGGAACAGCCGACAGCTGATTTGCGCTGACCCTCCGCACGGAAGGGCCCCCGAACCCCCCCGGAAGTGGCCGTCGGGACCCACCGTCTGGTCACCAACCGGCACGACGGGCCACCCCGAGATTATGCGTGGCATGGTGTGGCAGCCTCACGGACTGGTTAGGTCCGCTTGGGCCCCTGTACTATACCACGGGCGGCCAGCGGAACAGCCGTTTCTTCGGGTCTTCCTGGGCGGAGGGTCAACGCAGTCAACCTGGCACTGGGTCGACGGAAGCCCGCACAAACCATACGAATCGCAGCAACGACCCCTCAAGCTCTCGCTGTGCGCAGACTGATCCCGAAACGCGGACAAAAATGGCCACTTGACGGGTTTTACATCATGCGCACGGTGGTCGCTAGCCAGTCGGGTTTTTCAAGCCCTACCACCAGAAGTTGGTCACTCGATTAGCACCACCCGGGGATCACGTGTAGGGTCTCGAGGGTAAAACCTACGGACGTGAGCGACTCCAATCCCCAAAAACACAGTTTGTCCCTTTTTTATAGGGTGTCCATAATTTCCTCGTATTAAAAAAAGAACAATTTAAGTATGACAATATTAGGATGAAAATCCATATGACTAACAAATAATAACTAAAATATTTGTTTTAGATAAATATTTTTTTTATAGTGATGACATACGGAACTAAGACGTGGCCGCTTACAATGGGTCTCATAAGAAGGCTCAAAGTCACTCAAAGGGCAATGGAGAGGGCTATGCTCGGGGTTTCTCTACGTAATCACATCAGAAATGATGAGATCCGTAGAAGAACTAGAGTTACCGACATAGCCCAAAGAATTGCAAACCTTAAGTGGCAGTGGGCAGGACACATAGCTCGTAGGACTGACGGCCGATGGGGCGGAAAGGAAAGGTCCTCGAGTGGCGGCCGCGTACCGGGAAACGCAGTGTTGGTAGGCACAAGGTGGACCGACGATCTGGTGAAGGTCGCGGGAAGCCGCTGGATGCGGGAGGCGCAGGACCGATCGGTATGGAGATCCTTAGGGAAGGCCTATATCCAACAGTGGGCGTCTCTTGGCTGAAATGAATGAATGATTTTTTTTTAGTTTTTAAATATAAATACTTAGATATGCAAAATCATAAGTGCTTTACTTATCCACAAATACTCTTTTCGTCCACAGCACACCCTATAAAAAACAATAGATTGTTGGATTAAATTGAAATAACCAAAAATAAATTAATAATAAGAATCTATTTGTAACTATATTTAAAGTAGGTTCTTACTCGTATTTGCCGGGCCATCCATAAAAAAAAACATAGATCTTTTTTTTAGACGGAATTTTTTGTAGAATAAAAAAAAATCCCCATGTCCCAGAATTACAAATTAATGACTCTCCGATAAGTATAATAATAATTAGTCCTAAAACAATTGGTCTGTCAATTTTTCCTGTACTCACTACAGGAAAAATTGCTCTCTGATCTTCAGAGGCAGCATCATCACAGGTTATATACGTGTCCCCACCGAGGGGTTCGAGCCTACTCTATGTGAGGGTGATTACACCTTAGTCAACTACGCTGGCCCAGTGCGGATTGGTTGACTTCACATACACCATTGAATTTCTTCGCAGATGTAGGTATGTAGGTTGCCTCACGATTTTTTCCTTCACCGTAGGAGCGTCAGAATAGATGACGCTCCTACGGTGAAGGAAAACATCGTAAAAAAAAGTAAAAAAAAAAGAGAACTCATAAATAATACTCCCTAATTCAACATACAATAAACTACATCCTATTTAAACAAAAAAAATAATATAACAGTTTCAAATTAATACCCAATTAATCATCATAAATTTAAATACCTAACACTAAAACTAAATCTTGAATTAAGTTCCTGAACAACCTTAAAACTAACATTAGCTATTAAAATAAAACACTAAGCGTCCAGTATAATCACTTATCACTAATTATGTGTTTTCTTAATCTCAAAAACTTTGTTCTGTATAGACCTTTAGTGAGTATATCGGCTAAATTTGCATTAGTAGGTGAGAGGGCGAGGTTATACGAAATTTGTTATACAAGTTTGAAAAAAAATATGAATACTATGGCTTTCTGAAAAGAAGGAAAGGAAGCACAGGTACCTTTAGTGGTGGTTTGCGGCGCCTCAGGAGATCTCCTTAGCTGGCGTAATACACTGAATTGTTCCCTTTGATCTTGATCAACCCAAACTGAGGAATGCGACGGACGACGGCGGCGGCGGCGAGCGGCGCGGCGAGCGGCGGCGAGACTCGTGTTATTGAACACCCAGCACGATCGCCACAGATTACTATAACTAGTCAGAGACGATCGCTACTGGCGCGGTTGCAGAAAATGGCCGTCGGTACAATCGACAAGCTCGCAAACTGTTAACGGGGGTAGGTGCGAGGGGAAGGAAGAGGATTGGTCCAGATAGCCATACTGTATTATTTCTTATATTAAATTACTGCGTAAACATGCCCCCCCGCTTGACAGAACTCCGAGTGATGTCAAAAAAAAATTAAATAAGCTAAACGCGACAATATTAAAACTATTCACCTCTCATTAATGGGTTAACAAAGCGAACCAAACTAATGCAAATTACTTTTTTTTTTGTGAGTTGATTTTTGACTAACAAAAAATAATAAAAGAACAAAAATAATAATAAAAGAAATCTATAATAATATTATTGATGTGGACTGTAAAAATGAGAAATATTATTGAGTGGGCAAAGGGCAGATCTTCACCACGGGACGACGATATACACCTGATTTAGTTCGGACATTCACGACACGAATTACACCGTCTTTCCCGGGGAATGTATTCTCAATAATCCCTAATGGCCAATCTAAAGGCAAGCTATTATCAGATTTTAATAATACTATGGTTCCTATTTTAATAGGTGCGGTATTGGAAAGCCACTTACAGTAAAATATTTCAATGAAGTTTTGTTCAATTTTCTCTTTAATAAAATGAAATTTCACATCAATGTGTTTGCAACGACGATTTAGGATTCCATTTTTGATCAAAACTATTGCAGACTGATTATCGACATATAATTCTGTCTTTGGAGTTATACCAGTAATCTCTCTAAGCAAACTCTGTACATATAATAAATCTTTGATACATTCGGCAGCCGAGATATATTCTGCCTCTGTACTTGATAAGGCCGTTACAGATTGCTTCCGTGAAGACCAATGGATTGGTCCGCCGCCATACAGAATTACAAAACCAGTAGTGCTTTTTCTAGTATCAGGATCACCCGCAAAATCTGCATCACAGTACGCTCTCAATACTTTGTCATTACTACGAGAATACTGTATACTAGAATATATTGAACTTTTTAGATACCGGAAAATATTTTTAATATTATTGAAATCATTCATATTAGGACATTCCTGATGTCTACTACAGTACCCAACATGAAAGGAAACATCTCACCTTGTTTTATTTACTAAAAACAATAATGAGCCAATCAACTGTCTATAACGATGTACATCATCACTTTTCCCTTTCCCCTCTTGATGTACATCAATCAAAATATCTGGATATACACATTCTTTTAAATTATTATATTCTAAACTTTCTAACATTTGTTTAATATATGATTTTTGATAAATTTTTATGTAATTATCTTGAACCAAAATATCAAAGCCAATAAATTTTTCTATTTTATCAAATTTTCTAAATTCAAATTCTTTCTCCAAATTTAGAATTATCGAATTTAAGTCTGATTCATTATTCCCTATTAATAATCCGTCATCAACATAGATAGCCTAAATAAATTTCCCTACCTTTACACTTAAACAAACATGGATCTAACTTTAATTGTTCAAAACCTAATTTTTTAATAATAATAATAATAATAATTTTATTTCAGACACGAGATCCAGATTTACAAAAGAGTCAAAAAAAATAACAAATAAAATTAAATCATTTAGGTAGCTATTGTTACCCATCTCTTTAATGTATTCGTTTGAACGAGTCTCTCTGCCAGACCCCGTACAATATCATTGCCACACACATCGATTCTCGACATAAAAGAGCTTATTCTTTTTCTCTGGATGGCGTTAAATGAGTCAATTCTTGCCTCTGCATACATTTCAGACGCACTGCAGAAACGGTTTAGACCCATTAGTTGCCTAAAGATATTATTATAGGCAACTCGTATATTATCGTGGGACTTTTTTGTATAATTGATCCAGAGCTGACATGTGTAGAAAGTCTGACAGAAAGACCCAAACAACGTTTTTTTCACGTCAGGTGATGACCTGCCAAATTTTCGTATGATCATATTTCCTACGATACAAAGAGCCCTACGTTGCCTCTCAATATCGGCGTCGTCCTTTTGATCAGATGTAACGATGTGGCCAAGGTACCTAAATTCGTCCACAAGTTTGACCTGATGACCGTTTAAATATAGTGGCGGCACGTACAAGGGCGCCTTCCCCGACCTGAACATCATCATTTCGTTTTTTTTCGAATTGTATTCCAGGTCATGCTCTCTGGCATACCTTTCACAAATCTTAATGAGCTTTCTTAAGCCTTTAATCGAGGGGCTGAGCAGCACCATATCATCCGCGTAACTCAAGTTATTAATGTATCTATCTCCCATCCTAAGTCCTACCGGCGTACCTACTGCTCAGCTCCACAATTAAATCGTTGACATAAGTATTGAACAGGTCAGGTGAAGTTAGCCCCCCCTGTCTCACACCACATGAAAGCTGATAGCTTTCAGATTGTTCACCACCCCAACTGACAGTGTTAGTTTGTCTACTATACCAACATTCAAGCAGGTCCACTATTTCAGGTGGCAGTTTGCCTGTTTCAGACTCCCGCAGCTTTTTCCACAATAAGTCATGGTTAATTGTATCAAAAGCGCGGCTCAAGTCTAAAAAACAGGCGTAGACTGTGGTTTTATGCTGCGTGTAATAACCTACAACCTGCTTCAATGCGAATATAGCCATGTCCGTTGATAGTTGCGGTCGAAAGCCAAACTGACCGTCATCATGTCTAATATTTTTAAGGTAATTGTGTATTACGCGATCAAGCACCTTAGCCACAATCGTGGCGAGTGATATAGGCCTATAATTAGTCAAACAGGAGATGTCGCCAGTCCTATTCTTAACAATTGGTACTACCAATGTGCGTATAAGATCTTGCGGTAAGTAACAGTGTGTCAAGCAGAGATTAAAAAGCCGCGCCAATAATTCGTAGACATGCTGGCCGGCATGCAAAAGATGTTCCACGCTAAGACCGTCGTGTCCCGGGGACTTTCCACGTTTCATTTTACTCAATATAGTTTGTATATCCGTTGCTGTTATTGTAATATTTGACGTATAATTTTTTCGAGATTTTTCCAGACATTTATTTTGTATACTTTTGACATTGAATTTATTGCGAAATAGTTCGGCGATATTTTTTTTATCTTTTTCTCCTTCGACGGTGATAGGCAAGAAGTTTTTCAAACCTAATTTTTTTGTTTGTTTCCAAAATTCTGAAATTTTTTTTGCGGTCCGATGTCGGGCCAGCAAATCCATTTTGATTTTATCCTGATTATTTTGTATATACTTGAGCGCGGCTTTAAACTCCCTGCGTGAATCAGACATATTTTCATAATGAACACCAGAACTTGGCCTACCGTAGTACACCCACAGCTTGAAGCATTCCCTCGCCCTTGCATGGTATCCCCTGACGTGAAAATTCCACCCTATATGTTTTCGTTTTTTTTAACTCTATTAAAAACTATGTTCAGCCGCGGCTTGCAAAGAGCCTATAATATTCGAGTATAAGTTATTTATATAATCCAAATGATTTTTATTCTTACATAGAGTATTACTGCAACATTCGATATTATTAAATTCATTATTTTTAAGTATATTAGTCAATAATTCATTACATATTTTATTATATTTATTAATCTGTTCCCGATCTCTATATCCCCAAATATATTTTACATTATTACTATTTTTATTAAATTCATTTATTATTTCAGTTAGAATTTTTTTAAATTGATTAACTGATTTTCTTAAATTTAATTTTATGTTCCACATTAAAGGCGCTTGTTTCATTCCATATAAACTCTTTATTAATTTGCAAATTTTATTATTTTCTGCTTTATAACCCATTGGAATTTCCATATATACATCCTCTTTTAGATCACCATACAAAAATGCTGTTTTCACATCAAATTGCTTAATTTTATACCCTTTCTGTCCAGCAATCGACAATAAAATTCTCACACTAGTAGTGTTAACAACAGGACTATATGTTTCTTTATAATCAATATTATATTTCTGATGAACACCGCTAGCTACTAATCTCGCTTTATATCTACCACCCGGTTTTATAGTGAAAATCCATTTACTCGAAATAACTTTTCTATTTTTGGCTTCTGCCCCTATCAACTAATACCCATGATTTATTTTTATCTAAAGAGTCTTTCTCCTCCTTAATAGCTTGTTTCCATTTTTCTTTTTCATCACACTGTAATACCTCATTATACGTTAAAAATGACATATCTAAATCATAATCCTCGAACCTTTTCGGTAAACGTCTATTCCTCTCAGGCAAAACTCTCCTTTGTAAATTTTCCTCAAACTCATTCATAAAACTTTCATCGCATCTATTAATTTCTCTATTTTCATCATTCCTACCATTATCTACAATTTCATTATTTTCATTAATATTCTTACTATTACTATCATCTCTACAATCAGTTTCATTCTCAATCAACACCTCTTCACAACGATCCATAAAAATATCATTATTTTCATCATTAACCCTTTCTTCATCAACTACTCTATCCTCATTACAAACTCTATCCTCAATACAAACTCTATCTTCACCACAGATATCCTCTACATCAACAATCCTATCTTCATCAACAGTCATATCTGCATCTTCCTCTATAGTATTCCTCTTTCGTCTTGTTTTACTGCTTCTAACCTGATTTCTATCCTTAAAATTAACACTTCCCCTCTCAAATTCAACATTTCCCCTCTCAAAATCAACATTTTCTGTTGTTGTTCCTCTCACAAAACTATCTCTCCTTTCCTGCTCTAAACTGTCTTTTTTTTATAATGTTTATTAATCTTATTTAATCCATTTTGTTACATAACATAGGCACGTAAACCTCTAGGGTTTATCTGTGCCTGCGGGTCGTCTTACAATCATAAAACACAAAAAATACATATAAGTACATACAATAACTTTGAAAACATTTAAGTCCTTATAAAACATACTCATCTATCACTATACAGGGTGTAACTGAACACCCCAATAACATTTAAGGGTATGTATCCATCAGAAGTAGAGATTCTGTAGAAAAAATACTAGCGCTAACAAACCTTCTTTTTTTTCCCATACAAACTAAATAAATTATTTTTTGGTATTAAGTGCCGACAACCCTACGTAAGCGTACGAGGAATACTACGCTCACGTCATTATAACTAAATTAATTATTTTTTGGTATTATGTGCCGACAGCCCTACGTATACGTAGGAGGAATACTACGCTCACGTCTGTCACGTGGCATTTTGTGTTAAGAGCTGATTATGGTTGTCACTTGAAAGTTTTTGCTTTCAGTTTAAAATCAAATAACTCTGAAAGTATTAGGGTTCCAGGTCTCAGACAAGCACCGAAGGTCCATTTAGTATCTAACTTATATGCCCCTTAAATGTTAATGGGGTGTTCAGTTACACCCGGTATATTATATAAGTACTATGTGATACATCCTGGTTGATTTAATATGTAATATAATTTTAGCTTATTTTTATAGTTGCTTTCATTAGCATACATATTTTGAAGTTCCTCCGTCAATTCATTTAGAAAGTATGGTATAATGAAGTTTAACATTCTACTCCCATAAAAATTATTTATTTTAGGTAATATATATTTACTTTTGTCAGTTAAATTCCTTAAATTTTCTGGCCTTTTTCTTTCTATCAAATATTTTGTGTTGTTAACTTCTGTTAAAATATTATATTTAATTTTATCATAAACATTTATTACTCATTACGTCATTATCATCAAATGAATTCATCAAATCATTTCGTTTCGTTTGTTTCCTTCACTGTTTTAAAAATATTTCAATCTTATCTCTATCATTAATAAACCTAACATCTCTCGAATAATAAACTTTGCAATCTCCGGTAGATTGCAATGTTTATTATTCGAGAGGTTTGGTTAGTATCCCAGATTTTATATCCATTATTTGTATATCCAACCAAGAGCCCTTTATTACATCTAGAGTCTAATTTCTCAATTTTATAGTTTATTTTAAAATAAGCCAAAGATCCGAATATGTTTAAATGTTTCAAATTTGGAACCCTGCCGAACCATAATTCTGCCGGAGTCTTATCATTAATAAAGTTAGATGATCTATTCAATAAGTAAGCTGATGTCATAACCGCTTCACCCCATAACTCTTTTGGCAAAACATTGTCAAACAAAAGCGCTCTTGTTCGCTCCATAATAGATCGGTTTAAGCGCTCAGCTTTGCCATTTTGCTGTGGGCTATAAGGTATCGTGTAGTAATCATTTTCATGATTTAATTTCAAAGTATCAGTATTTGAATTTGAAAAATCGTCAGACATTTTGGAATCTCTTGATTTAAACAGACTCTATAAAAACTCAACTCTCACTATCGTCACAGTTAAACTGTGCTATCGTCAGAAGCTTGCGATGTCCATAACCTCTAAGTGTATTGTTTTAATGCAATGAAGTCTCACCTGGATATATAGAAATCTGGATCATATTAACTATCATATTCCTCTTCATAGTCTCATCAATTTAGTCATGATTTCAGTAAAACAAAAGCGCTTATATAAAAAATGTATGTATTTAAAAGGCTAACAAAATTCCATTTCAATAAAGGAGACCAGCCAAAATGGTACCAGAGTTGTACAGCTACATATTATATACCATTATATTTGCTGTTTTTCAAGGATGATTTTGATATATGCCATGTAGTCGGAAACAGCAGGAAACATTTTTAATATCCATTTATGTCTTTTGTGAAAAGAAACTCTTTGGACGTTGCGTAAAACGAAACATATATTTATTTTTCAAAAACTCGTGTATTATGATGACCACTAAAACAAAAACTGACATCCACGTCATTTCTAAGCCTTTCCTAGATCCTAAAAATATTCTAAACCATGATAAAAAGCATAAAATATGAGTTTTTAATTTCTAAAATAATGGCTGTTTGAACAGTAGATTCCTTTGTCAATCTATTCTGGAGTGATTAAAAAAACTGTAGATATGTTACAGTATTTATTAATGATCATAGTTTATTGCTTTCTAGTAAAATAATTAGGAAAATGGCTACACAATGACATTGCATGTGTTATCCACCATAAATATCAAGCTTATAGTCTCTAAATATAATACTGCCACAGCTGTTCGATAAAATAACCTCTAAAGTACTTTGTCTAAAGCGCCTATTTATAAATGAACCCCACTTGTTAATGAAGTTAAATTAACGCCTCTTTTTTTCTGTCGTGGAGGAAAATTCTTCCCTACAACAATCGAGCTGGTGTTCTGCCCATGGCACGGTTGCCTTCAATGCGACCCAATATTAAAAGCCTCTCAAGACTATGCTTAGGAGATCGCATAATATGTCCAAAGAAGCTCAGGACCCGTTCTGGGCAGATGACAGAGAGCCTTTTTTTGATGTTGAGCTCTTTCAGAATCGACTCATTCGGAGCATTTTTCTCCACACCCACATTTCAAAAGCATTAATCCTACTGCAATCACGGCTTCTCATGCACCACGTCTCTGCGCCGTACAGAAATATAGAGAAGACAAGCGCTCGCAACAAACGCACTTTAGTTTTACGACGAATGCTCCGGTTTCTCCATATCTTCTTCAAGTTCGCCATCGCACTCTTAGCCATGCCCGATCTCCGGAGTATTTTCCCAGTGCAGCTACCCTCACATGTTATTTGTGACCCGAGATAGATAAAATCGTTGTTCTATATATACTTAAATTTAAGTGGCGGCGACCAAGTAGACATAAAACCAAGAAGTTTCAACGTAATTGAAAATAAAAAATATACTGTCTAGAATTAATGCAGTGGCATTTTGCTGGGTGCTACTGCTAATGCAAAAAACATCCCCAAAAAAGAGAATAGACTGAATCAGCTAGCGTTACAAAACATAGCCCATTGACAGTGCATCAGTGGATTGCTTTTAAAACAGCCAGTGCAATACTTTTCTACGAAAAGTTTTGCATGATTGATGTGCACTAACCCGTACAGGAGGTGGTAAGTCATTCCAAATTTTCGCGGCGGGGAATTTAAAACAACCCATTCCACTGTTTTGTAAATACAGGTCGAGCAAGCAAATAAATAGTGAAAAGGTTTGAACGAAGTGCAATTCGTTATTTGACTGTACATCTGCCGTTTCAAGAATCTGCCATTTCCAGAATCTGCCATTTACCGAAAAAAGGTTTTGGTTTTGAGTTTGACAGGAATGGTCAAAGAATTATTATTGAGGTTTTGGGTTGCGTTTGTTATATGGTTTATTATATTTAATTTACAACGAAATTGTTAATTTGAATGTGTAGTAAAGTTTAAGTGTTTTATACAGTCGACGGCCAAGATGGTTTTGTATTGGAAAGTGAAAAATAACTGAACACCCCAATAATATTTAAGGGGCATATAAGTTAGATGCTAAAAGGACCTTAGGTGCTTGTCTGAGACCTGGAACCCCAATACTTTCAGAGTTATTTGATTTTGAACTGAAAGCAAAAACTTTCAAGTGACAACCATAATCAGCTCTTGATACAAAAGAAATTTAAACACAAAATGACACGTAACAGACGTGAGCGTAGTATTCCTCATACGCTTACGTAGAGCTGTTGGCATTTAATACCAAAAAATAATTTATTTAGTTTGTATGACGTGAGCGTAGTATTCCTCGTACGCTTACGTAGGGCTGTCAGCATTTAATACCAAAAAAAATATAAGGAAAAAAAGTAGGTTTGTTAGCCCTAATATTTTTCCTACAGAATCTCTACTTCTGATGGATACATATCCCTAAAATTTTATTGGGGTGTTCAGTAACACCCTGTATAAGTGAAAAAAAACGTTCAAGATTTTATTTCGGATCCCGTAAAATATTCCATAAAAGGTTATGGGCTTATAACAGCACGAGATTTCGAGAATGATTGTGGTTTTGAATATAATAGCGTGAGTTTCCGAGAATGATTACAATTATGTAAGTAATAATATTTCAGTACAGAGTTCAATTTTAATCTAGAGTCTCAAAATGTCTGACGAATTTTCAAATAATGATACATCAAAATTAAATAATGAAAATGAATATAACATGTGGAGAAAGAAAATTTAATTATTTTTGTCGGCTAGAGATCTAAATTCAGTTTTCCGAACAGACGGGGAAAAAGGAAAAGACTTTGAAAAGAAAGATGCAAAGGCGAAATATATTATTATATGCTCTGTCGGAGACAAATACATACTCGTAAACCACATTATAAATTGCAAAACGGCTAAAGAAATGATAGACAAATTTGACAATTTTTTTTTTGGGAAATGAAGACACACAAATATGCCAATTATTAGAAGATTTCTATAATTATAAATTTATAAATTCAGATATCATGCAAGACGTAAGCAAATTAGAAACCATAGTCACAAGAATTAGATCTCTTGGGTATGAAATTAAAGATAATCAGCTTTTAACAAAAATTTTATGTAGTTTACCGGAAAACTACCTATTAAAATTTAAGAACTTCATGGGAATCGACAAGCAGAGAGAAAAAAATAGTGTGTAATTTAATAAATCGAATTTTGTTGAAAAATACCTTAAATAAAAACAAAAATGTCTAAAGATGAAACAAATGAAATTGACAAAGTGAGAGATAAAGTGACGGGTGAAGAAAATGCATTCTTAACAATAAAGAAATGCTTTAGCTGCGGGAAAAGTGGTCACATAGCAAAATTTTGTCGAATTAATAAGAACATTTTTTGGAAGAAGTATGCAATGTTTCAAATGCATTCGTTTTGGGCATAAACATACTGACTGTACAGAAAAATGTGTGTGCGTTCCCCAGCAGGAAATTGTGTCCTAGGCTAAATTAAGTTTCATGAATAATTAGAGCGTAATTTGCTATAAATGTGAGCGAAATAAAAAAATTGTGCGCGTTTCCGTTTTGGAAAAAAATGAGAAAAACGAATCCTGCTGGGGTAAAGTTTTTCCAGCAGGAAGATTCTAAACGAATTATCCGAGAGATAAATAATTTATATGGGCGGATAGCTTATATTTGTGCATAAATGTGCGCCAAAAATAAAATAACTCACTATAGCACTCACACTCACTATAGCAAATTCTGTTTAGTTAGAGGAAATGATTCGGTAAGCAATATTAAACATTTTAAAAATGAAGAGAAAAATTGAATTCATTCTGGATTCTGGAGCTACATGTCATACTGTAAATTGTTCACATTTATTTAGGAATTTTCAAAAATGTTATTATAAAATTGACAGCTGATGGTAATATACATGTAATAGACACTATTGGAGATATTTACTGCAAATCTGAAAATATTACACTGAAAAATGTTTATTGTGTACCAAACTTGAAAAAGAATTTGATCTCAATATCGAAATTAGTAGAAAATAATTGTAAAATTTACTTTTTCAGAAGGACATGTAAAGTTTTTGACACATTCAGCGGCAGATGTCTTCTGACTGTTACCCATGACAGAGATGGATTGTTTTCCGTAAGACTTCGGGTTGAGAGGTACAGTCTGCAGATTACAAGGTCAGTCAACAATGTTGTAAATTTTGTAAAGAATGCAAACTTTTGGCACAGAGCTCTCGGTCATGTTTCAATTCTGAAAACAAAAATATAGTTAATGGAATCAATACAGAAATAATAAAATAAATAAAGAAGCAGAAAATAATAAAATTTGCAAATTAATAAAGAGTTTATATGGATTGAAACAGGCACCTTTAATGTGGAACATAAAATTAACAGATTTTCTTAAAAAGTTAGGTTTTGAACAATAAAAGTTAGATTCATGTTTGTTTAAGTGTAAAGGTAAGGAAATTTATTTACCCATATATGTAGATGACGGATTATTAATAGGGAATAATGAATCGGATTTAAATTCGATAATTCTAAATTTGGAGAAAGAATTTGATATGAGAAAATTTGATAAAATAGAAAAATTGGCTTTGATATTCCATAAAAACTTCGAGTAGGATAAAAACAGTGATCTTCTAGCTTATACCTATTTCAGCCATTATACTTGCGTTCAGGAGATCTACTTTGTTTCTCCGAAACGAACAATAGTCAACAACCGAAGATCAAACGAAATTTCGCAAGTGTCTCTATTTCTAACTATGTTATTGTTCAAACGAAATTTGGCAAGTGTTCCTATTTACAAGATGTCTATTTACGAAATCAAACAAAATTTCGCAAGTGTCTTTATTTCTAGCTATGTTTTTTAATTCACTCAGAGGTGTTGAACGCGTTGCAGCAACAATATCTTTTTATCTCCCTCTTTCGTATAAAGTTTTGTTCCTTTCTCTTTCTAGCAGATGACGTAATAGATAAAGCCCCAATATAATCCAATCGGGAAAAAGTTTTTCAGTAATAAACGTCAGAGCGTTTTACAATCAAATTCGTCAGTTGTTCGGTTTCACCCGTGCGTCACGCTCAAAAGCATTGAATTCAAGAGCGAAATGTTGTACTTCGCGAGAAGGCTCTGACTGAACGCGCTCCAGTGCTCCGAGCGAAAGCTGGCGCCCCTATTATATCTGGCGCCCTGGGCGGTCGCCCAACCGCGCCCCACCCTAACGCCGGTACCCGAAGTGTTCTTCATATTTTTTTCGCAAACAATCGATATCGTCTGGACTTTCGTCTTTAGTAAAAACGAACGACGTAAATATTTCATATCCTCCCGCTCCAATAAAATTCAACAGCAAGCTAGCCTGGATATCCTTAGACTCGTTTTTGACTCCTGTCCTGATAACTTTAAAAACACTAAGAATAACTTCCATCATTTACGCCATGACTCAGCGCGTGTGGCTGAACAACCTTCCA
Organism: Schoenobius gigantellus; assembly: GCA_963935595.1. Lineage (NCBI taxonomy): Eukaryota > Metazoa > Arthropoda > Insecta > Lepidoptera > Crambidae > Schoenobius > Schoenobius gigantellus. The sequence continues at coordinate 35,622,733 of OZ012541.1, read as the reverse complement.
CTGATAATTCCGGAGGTGGGCGTGCGTGTTCCATTATTACAACAATACACACTAACAATCGCAAAATCGAGCAAAAGCTTGGAATCAGTTAATTGAAATTGGTTCCGCGTGATCTTGCTTACTAAATAAATTTTTAATAATCATAAAAATGACATCATGTTAAAGGTGCAACTGTCCACTTTAAATCGATATAAAATTAATTCATATCGAGCCCGTAATTGTGGAGTTATCCCGGATTAAGTGAAGGAGGTAGGAAAACAAGGAAATAGGAAAAAATAATGAATGAACAAAACAACAAAAATTATTAAATAAAAATTTTATTTATCTTTAAAAATAAGTGTCAATATTTTGCGTTCCCTCCCCTCGCCCTAATAACTGCTCCAAGACGATTCTTCATAGACCTGATCAGCTTCTGAATTGATTCTTGTGGAATACCTTCCCACTCCTCAATCAACGCTGATTTCAGCTCATTCAGACACGAAGGAGCAGGTGTTCTGGAACGAACCTTCCTCTTCAGTTCATCCCACACGTGCTCAATGGGATTCAAGTCAAGGCTGAGCGCTGGCCAGTCCAATGTGGCAATACCGACTTCTTCGAGGTATTCCGTTGTTACACGGGCAGTGTGAAAACGAGCGTTATCGTGCATAAGGAGGAAGTCATCACCGATGTATCCCGCATAGGGAACGACATGTTCCAGGAGAATATCGGATATGTACCGGTCCGAAGTTAGACCGTCTCCTCGTCCCCCGCCAGGGACGAAAACAAGCTCGGTTTTACCATCGAAGGAAATGCCGGCCCACATCATACAAGAGCCGCCCCCATAAACCACTATTTCAGCGACACAGCACTGTGCAAATCGCTCCCCAGGCCGCCTGTAGACCCGTCCTCTTCTGTCGCTACCGTGCAAACACATCCTGCTTTCGTCGGAGAACAGGACTTACCTCCATTGCTCAACCTCCCAATCAAGATGGGTGCGAGCAAACTGAAGGCGTGCTTGTCGGTGAGCTGCCGTGAGTTTCGGGCCTGTGGCAGGCCTTTTTGAAGTCAGATTCGCTTGCTTGAGTCGTCGACGAACTGTCCACTCGCTGGCTGCTACCCCATGAACATCTCGGAGCTCCTGTTGTGAAATGCCGATTTCGGAGAGAGGTTGACACGATAAAACGGTCATCCCTCTCCGATGTGCACCGGCGCCGTCCAGATCTTGGTCTCGGGATAAAGCCACCAGTCTCCCGAAAGCGCTTATAAACTTTCGAAACACAGGATTGGCTTATGTGGAGCCGACGAGCGACAACCCGCTGGCTGAGCCCTTCTTGCAATAGGGCTACGATTTGTGCTGCTTCTGTAGGTGTTGTCTCCATTGTCGTACAAGGTAAAGGGTCAAAAGTGGCGGAGATGTGTACCGGTCAACGTGTGAAAGTCGACTGATAAAGAAAATCCGATAACGTCACAACTCGTGATGTATCAAACAATTGAAACACGTCTTTTTCGATACACCTTCACTTAATGCGGAATGGCTCCATAAATACTGGCTTGTTTTTAATGAATTCGGTATCAGTTTAAAAGTAAAGAGTTGAACCTTTAAAATGATGTCATTTTTACGATTATTAAAAAAGTATTAACTACTCAAGATAACGCGCAACCAATTTGAAGTAACTGATTCCAAACTTTTGCTCGCGAGTGTAGGTTCTTATATCTCTTAAAGTCACCAAAACGTAATAAAATCAAACTTTTGTCAACACCGCTGTCACAATGTAGTAAAACACAGCTTGTTAGTTACTTGTTGAATACTGTTTTATTTTTTATAATTAATGGAAGGGTACATTTATGTGAATCTACCGACATTATACTTCAAACATGAACAACATAAGGTGCAGATTCAGACATATGATATAGTACTCTTCCTATTGGTTGGCAAGGCTTAGGTACTGTAGTATTATATTATCTGTGGCTTAGGTAAGAAAATTCTGATCTATCTATCTGAGGCGGCTACTTGCTGTGATTGTGTACACGGTATATCAAGTTATTTTTGGGCATTGTGACTATGTAGCATAACAATTCATTGTCAATAATTTGTGAGTTGCAACGACAATCTGTATCCGTGGAGTTGACTATGAATTGTTTGTTCTGATTACTTTGCTTCTTTTTGTTACATTTTTTACTGATTTTCCTCACATATACCCTTTTGCGTTTAGCATTATTGGAAGTTGCATCAGAACAGTCAGTGAAAACAGATCCTTCAGTGTCCATTCCCTTAACATTTTCGGTATTATTAATTGAAACATAATGAGACACCTGAGGCACAGTTTAACAATCAGACAGTTTAGAAACGCGTTTGATGTCGGACGATGCCGCCGGCAGCGTGGGAACTTACGCTGTCACTCGTAAATGTGTAAGGGTTGTCAAAAAGATAAATAATTTAAATGCAATTATAATGTAATTTATGTACAAGAAGTACCCATATACCTAACTACATTTACATATATTGCACTGCCAGATACTTAAACACACACAGTAAATTTTGTAAAAGTCATTGGAGCTATTTTGGAGTTTTAGTGAGACTAACACACAGCAATTCATATTTAATAAATATGAATCCCTGTGTGTTAGTTTCTCTAAAATATTACATTATGTATAAATATTATTTATATATAAGAAGAAGAAGAAGAAGAAAGAAGTTAGTAAGAAAAAACCATGATAAGACCCATTTTGGGGTACCTACTAAAGATAGATCAAAGTACTGTCAAAAGTTATGTCAGGTTGGTGCTCATAGGTGAAATAAAGTACAGACATCGAATACCTACCTAAGTTCACCATATTTTAAAGGTATAAAAATGTCTAGAAAGTAAAAAAATGCATTAAACTTTTTTGTCGACTCTTACGACATCCACGGGAAGATACCTAGGTAGCGGCGATACATGTATTATAGAGTTTATTCATAGTTCAGAATGAACTGAACTATATTTTAAATTACACTAAACTATTTTAGTCGTTTTTTTTCGACATCCACGGGAAGATAGGTAGCGGCGATACATTTATTCTAGAGTTTATTCAAATATAGTTGAGAATTAACTAGGAAGTATTTATTATTATTGCACTAAACTCTCATAGTGCATAGATGCAGATTGTAACTTTTGAAATCTTGAAGTTATGCTTTAACCTTTTTATTAGTATAATATCACTATACGACGGATATAAATAGTGTATACAAAATAAATAATAGTAGGTACTAGACGATACCATTTTGGTTAAGTAATAATAAGAAATTATAGGAATAAACTTACCTCGCGTCGCGGGGAAATCTATGGAATCTTAACTCCTAATTGAATTTTGCGTTCGAGAAACATCCGTATACAAAACTAGTGATCACTATTATAAATAATGTAATAAACAATTCACGTTAAAAACCAATGCAACAGTCCTTCAACCCTCAGCGTTCGAGTAAACAAACTCGGCGAGTTTGTAGGCCACGGACCGCGCCGCCCGCTTCCCCGTGAGTTCCCCGCCGTTGCTCTGCGCAAACACGTTCGTTTCGTAACTGTATTATTGTTAAACTGTGCCTGAGGGCATGTGCCCCCAGGGTCGTCTGGTTCATTCATAAGCCTAGCCTACTATTAAAATTGTGATCACTTACCAAATAACAGGAACTACACTACAATAGCAAAATATGTATACAATAAGCTAAAAACACAATGTTACGAGAGTATCGAAAGCATATTTACAGTAAACAAATGAGTATGAAAGGTAATAAAATGTGGACTAATATGATAAGAAGGATGTTTTATGTTCTTATAGTTAATAACATAAGTACCAATAAGCTTCGTTAATTGTAATTAAAACGGCACATCAGTCAAATAAGTAGCAATAAGTTTCTGCCAATAATAATTGAAACGGCACATCTGTCAAATATGTCGTTGTTTTACTACGAGTACAGCATTAATTAGAAAAGCGATGTCACATTTGTCAAATGTGCCATTTTTTCCTTACAACTTAATTTACGAAATGTCATAATTGTCACTTACGTCAACGCAGTTTTAGAAGCGGCTGCACCTAGCGGAGAGGCCCGCACAACTGACCAATGAGCCGTTTTTTTACGCGGATGCGGGGGGAAACTAACGACCTCTCTCAATGACTACCGAAACTAGCGTTGTGCCGTTTTACCACTTTGTAGATTATGCGCTTTTAAACAAGTATGCCGTATAAACTCAATTTCGCATTTTTTGCAGATGTGCCAATATATTACTAGGTGAGCGATATATTTTTTTTAGTTTTATCATTCTCTTATTTTAGAAGTTACGGGGGGGGGGGGGGCATTTTACCACTTTGGACGTGTCTCTCGCGCAAACTATTCAGTTTAGAAAATAATTATATTAGAAACCTCAATATGATCTTATAGTTTCGGAGAAAAGTGGCTGTGACATACGGACAGACAGACAGACAGACATGACGAATCTATAAGGGTTCCGTTTTTTGCCATTTGACTACGGAACCCTAAAAAGCGTTTTCAACCTGGTAAAAAAACAGCTGGGAAATGGTAAATACTATAGACGTACCTATATAGGACCAACAAGCAAATCAAATACCCGCGGGTCTAACATACTCATTCAAAAGTTAGTAGTTGCCTACTAACGGGTGAGTGTCTATAGGTAGGTGTACATGTTTAGGTAACATGAATCGTATCCTACCTAATCCTATCTAATACTATAAATGCGAAAGTGAATTTGTTTGTTGATTTATTTTTGTTACTTTTTCACACCTGAAATGCTCAACCGATCATCTTGAAATTTTGCATATACACGTTGTCAGAGGTACCTACAGAAAAAGAGATTTCATTCAGCAAAAAATTATAGTTCCATCGGGATTCACGTAAAACACTCAGCAGCTCAGCTACAATTCATCGCGTCGCCAGAAGGCGCTGCTGTGGTGCGATAAAGAAACCAAACACCAAGCGGGCGAAGCCGCGGGCGGGCGCTAGTTTTTCTATAAAATTGGGTACCTATGTTGACTTTTGTTGACGGTAAAATGAAGGTTTCACGTAAACCTTCATTTTACCGTCAACAAAAGTCAACATATTTAATCATACATACGAGTACCTACATATGTGGTTTAAAAAGTGTCAAAAAGAAGACATTACCTACATCAAAAAACCTCGTAATACAACTAATTTATAGGTTATTTTCTAGTAGGTAATAGGTACCCCGAAGCTTAGAATACCTAATTACATATTGTAATAAAAATAAAAAATAATAATGTAATATGTATAAATTTATTATGAAAATGTTTTAATTTCAAATTCAAATTCAATATCTTTTATTCAAATTGGATTGTTACAATCTCTTTTGAACGTCAAAGCAGCTACGCCATTGGTTCACAAGTCTACGGCGGGAGACCTTGTACTGGAAAGAACCAGCAAGAAAACCAGCAAGGGCAATTTTTTTCTCCCTGTATTGTTACAGAGTCGTCAATTGGAAGCTGACCCCACAGCAGAAGTTTGAGCTCAACTTCCATTACAAGATTAGATGTGTCAGTTCTCTTCTTACTACTTATTACCAAAAATAATAATATTTGTTTATACAAATGGTTATACATAACAACACGATTCATTATCTGAAAAATTAACACCAGGCATTGGCATCATTCAAATAATCGTTGACTTTATAATATCCTTTACTCATAAGAGTCTTTTTTACATGCGCTTTAAACTTATGAAAAGGCAAGTCGGTAACACTTTGTGGAAGCTTATTATAAAAGGTTATGCATTTCCCCATAAACGAGCCTCTAGTTTTTTGAAGCCTGAATGTTGGAACGGCAAGTTTATTTTTGTATCTTGTGTTTAGATGATGAATTTGGAAATTGGTTTCAAATGTATTATAATTCTTATAGACATAAATCAAATTTTCATAAATGTACTGTCCTGCTAAAGTCAATATATTAATTTCTCTAAATAAGTCTCTTAAAGAATCTCTTGCTCGTAAATTATAAATAGCGCGAACCGCTCTTTTTTGAAGTACAAAAATACTTTCAATACTAGCAGCCGATCCCCACAGTAGTATTCCATATGACATGACACTATGAAAATAACTAAAGTAAATCAATCTTGCCGTTTCAACATCTGTAAGTTGTCTTATTTTTTTAACTGCATATGCTACAGAACTAAGTCTGTTACCCAAGGACTCAATATGTGGATCCCACTGCAATCTAGAATCTAGTGTTATACCCAAAAATTTAGTAAAGTCGATGAATTCAACAATTTCATTATTAATTTCCACTATTATGTTTATTATCTAAGTATTTAATATGTTTATTTAGTTTGATTTTATCCCGGAGGGCCGGAATTTTGTCACACAGGCTTGTCATTTAAATAAAATATAGTTGTTAGAGAATAAGATGTAGTACCTATAATGTAAGCCATTGTGAAGATATAAATAAAAAATATTATTATTATTTTACTTACATCGAAATGGTCATCACAACAAAATCCAACGGTCTTAGGGCCCGTTTCATAACGTTCATCCACTTTTTACGCCTTTTGGCATTCAATGGCAATTCAAAAAATAGTTTTGTAGGCGTTTTAATAGTTGAATTTGTACACATAGGTACTACATAGTATTTATTATATGGCATAATGTTGATTCACCGCGCGCACCAGTAGCACAGAGCTAACGAAGTACGTCAGGCCGCGCGTGCCTCTCCCCGCTGTCGATTTGTGACGTCATGAACGTTCCGCGACTCGCTTTATAAATCCGGACGGCGCGGCAACTTTGAACGCTTGTAACTCGGTCACTTTTTAAGATATCAAAAAAATAAAAACACTGTCGTATTTGTCTAGTGACCTATATTCTGGGTATATCGTTAACAAAAATCGATGGTCAGATTGATTCTCAGAAATGCCATTAGAATTGATAATACGAGCTGCTGGCCCTGTTATTTTATTTAAAATACCGTTAACTAGACAGAGCTTAGCCAACTTATCACCAGGATTAGCCCCTATATACTCGTCGACTATCTGATCGCATAGGTGGATGAAACGCGGTAAAACGTGCGAGTTTCCGTCGAATTCCGGAACAAGGCGTAAGGCCTTAAAAATGGTGTCCACGTCAATACGACTCATTGTTAATTCGGGACAAGTCTCGGATTCGTCGAGTGTACTATTATCTAAATCTATACTATCTATATTAATATTCCTAAACGGATCTAATATAAGCCTACGAGCTTGAGTAGCACGTGCAGGCCCTCTAGGAGATAGATCTAGGAGGTAGATTCCTTAGGGTGAAAAATGGTGAATAATTATAAAAAATACTAATATAAAAAATGCAACACACTGAAATGACTTCGGTGCACTTACATAAACTGCATTCTGGTATCTCTGGGGTCGATGTCTAGACTTTCCCTCCGGCTGGATCTCAGGCTCTTTCAGGATACTCCAGACGAACTTCTTACAGGATGTTCCCGGCGTGGCAGCGATTCCGCGTTATATTCGATGTTAGACTATTGCAACTTTACTGCCTCGAGACGCCTCGAGTATCCTACCGACTGCGCCAATTATGGAAATCACAGACGGAGATCCCAAAAAAAAACAAAATTACTTTATAAGATTTAATAAAAAGAAATTACAATTAGGCTTACGACTTTGTCTGTTCGATGCTAGAACCAGAATGGAAGAATTAAATTTAATATTAATTAATTAATTAAACTACTTGACGGAAATTTCGGCGTCAGCAGTTTCGGCCACGTAGGCACCGCAGGGCGACTTACGCTTGACCATGAAAAGGGGGTCACTGCTTGGTAGGCAGTTTGCCTATAACGGCTCTGTATGACAAACTTCACACAAAAAAAGTAAACAAAACTTGGGAATGACATGACATTTTATTATTCTTTAATAATCAGTCTTCACTCTTTTCTACTTACTGTTCAAAAACAAATTTACTTAGCAAAACTCTTCGGAATCACAATTGTAATTACTTATGAAATAGTAATACTTATAAAATAATAGTTTTTTAATAAAGTAACATAAACTTAACACAAAAAAATCTCTTATACTTTAATTAGTACACTGTTTTTAATTCTAATTTAATTCTCTCATAAAGGAGGTTTTAGTTAAATTGTTATATTTCTAAGCAAATTTTTTGGAATCGCACTTATAAATATTAATCAAAAACTAAAATAGTATGTATACATAATAATATTTTTCTTTTTTAATCTTTTTTACCACCAAATCAGTCATCACTCTCTGTAATGTAAAAATACAAACAACCCTATTTTTAAAACAGGTTGTTAAAATATTGTTCATAGAACTTTGGAACTATAATTGAGGATATCAATTGACGACTACAAATAAAATTTCATTAAATTGTTAATCGTATGATTCATTTGTATTATTTGTGATTTTAAAAGTTTCTTGTATGAATTGAGATATCTGTATAGATAAAAAATACCGGTAGTAATAATAATAATATATTTTTCACAACATAACACACATTGATCTGGTTCCGTAATAAGTAGCTTAAGCACTTGTGTAACAGATACCTATCAGAATCAACAGTGGTATTACAAATATACTTAAATAGATATATTATAAACACCCCGACCAGTACAATCAGATTTGTTCATGCACACAAATGTTTTTCCCGTGCGGGGATCGAAGCCGCGACCTCTTGGTGTAACAGTCAACTTCTTAACCATTACACCAAACCGGTCGACAAAAAAAATAACTTAATTGAAAGTGTAATTTACAATAACAAACAAAAATTATAAATCAAGTCCACACAAATAAGACTGCAATTTGGAAGGACAAAGACGTAATTACTATTAAAATCCGCCATAAATGAAATTGGAATGACAAAGACATATTTACTTTTAAGACCAAATAATATTGGACGGACAAGGGCATAACCACGAAGCAAAAACAAAGAGGAGATGTTATAAGCACTGAGGCCCAGCTGAAGCTCCTATCAACAGAGTCCTGACGTCACGCATTTTTAGTTTTAGCTAGGTACTTAACGCCAGAGGCGCTGACATCAGTTGATCTTTTTTATCTGTCGGATTAGTACGTGTTATGCTCTTCCTTTAATTTAGTTTTAGACTAAATAAATACAAAATCAAATGTTGTATTATATCGTGCAAAAGTTACACAGACGATAGAAATAAAGTGAACGAAAAAAACATATCTTTCCAGTCGCAAGTGTACATTAAACAAGCATTATTAATTTATTACTTGACGTATTGCTTTTAGAATGTTCGACGCTAAATGGACGCTGCTGTCAAAGAACCGATTTAGCCATGAAGCAAATACAAAGAGGAGATGTTATAAGCATCTAGGTCCAGCTCCTATCACCAGAGTCCTGACGTCACGCATTTTTAGTTTTAGCTACTTAACGCCAGAGGCGCTGACATCAGTCGAACTTTTTATCTGTCGGATTAGTACGTCGTGCGCTCTTCTTTTATTTTAGTTTTAAATTACCTAAATACAAAATGAAATGTTGTATTCTATCATGCAAAAGTTACACAGACGACAGAAACAAAGTGAACGAAAAAAAATCTCTTTCCATTTGTAAGTAACAAGCATTATTAATTTATTACTTGACGTATTGCTTCTAGAATGTTCGACGCCACATGGACGCTTCTGTCAATGTCCCGATAAAGCACAAAAGGCCCTCTAGTGGCGAGTAAAAATACTAACGAAAACGTAGGATGTATTAAGGGCGAAAACAAAACACGTGAATTAATATAAGCAGTTTTAACGATTTTTATTTTTAGATTATATTGACACAGCACCTAATAAATTATCTTTCTCCTACGAATGTATCTTTTAACATAATTATCTTTCTCCTACGAATATATCTTTTACTGCCACCTAGTAATGTATAGCGGAACTTTTATGTTAACGTCAATAATGCTGGCATTTTAGTCTGTACTAGCACTGCTGCCACCTAGTAATGTATAGCGGAACTATTATGTTAACGTCAATAATGCTGGCATTTTAGTAATTCTACTCGCTACAAGGTGACAGTGGCGTCGCGCACCCTCCCCCCGCACCCCGATTTCCGGCTTCACTTGATTTCATACGGAAAACGCGATAGGGCACCTCCTCTTTGTATTTGCTTCATGGATTTAGCACAAAAGGCCCTCTAGTGGCGAGTAAAAATACCATTATGAAACGTAGGATGTATTAAGGGCGAAAACAAAACACGTGAAAAAGGCAGTTTGTAACGATTTTTATTTTTAGATTAAATTGATACAGCACCTTCAAATAAAATTATCTTTTTACTACGAATGTATATTTTAACATATTTTTTTATTTATATGAAGACTTGACAAAAAACTTTAGTGGTTTATATATTTCCATCGGAAATAAATGGAAAAATTTAGGCGCTCGCTACTTCCCGTTTTCGAACAATTTCGATTGAGTGTCGCTGATAGCTACCTGTAGGTTGTGGACTGTAAAGGGTGAGAAACCAGCAAGAAAACACGGAATAATTTAAAATAACTATAATAAACCCGCCAAGCAAAATATCAAAATACAACACCAGAAATATCTTCGCATAGCAACCACGTCAATCTATATAAGTCATAATAATATATCAAAACAAAACATATCAAAGACAAATAAGTCACTATAAAAGGTTTGTGCCAGCCAGTCGCTGACATTCCCGACCCTAGTGGAACACTAAGACCTAGCAGCGACTGGTTGACAATCTTCTACGATGTGGAGGAGCTTGCGAACTGGTCGGCGTAGCGTACCCGCTTTGGTCAATACGTCTACTACGCGAACCACTCCGTCAGCTCCAGGAAAGGTTTTTATTATGCGTCCCAGGGGCCAGACCCCGCGTGGGAGTGATGGATCCACAATAACCACCACGTCACCCTCATTGAATTGTTTGTATTTCTTGCTCTTGCCTCTGGATCGTAACGTCGGCAGATACTCCCGTAGCCATCTTTCCCAAAACAGATCAGCAAGCCGTAGGGTTCGTCTCCAATCGCAACGTCTGCTGAGGTCTGCGTCTGAGAGAGAGTGAGTCCATGGCGCCACCGAAGAACTGCCCATAATAAAATGAAATGGTGTGATGGATTGGTAGTGGTCTGAAGATTGAGCGACGTACGTGAGCGGCCGGGAGTTGACAATCGCTTCCGCTTCATGTAAAAGAGTCGTTAATATCTCTTCTCTCGGCGACTGGTCTTTCAAGCAGGCATTAAGTGCCGTCTTCACGGAACGAACCATACGCTCCCATGCGCCTCCCATGAAAGGCGATGCTGGTGGGATAAAGCGCCATTGTATTTTATGACCTGCGCAAAAATCGTTAATCGGTTCGCCATATAGTAATTGAAGCTCTCGTCTCGCGCCCACAAAATTAGTGCCATTGTCCGACATGATCGTCGTCGGAGATCCCCGTCTGGCAATAAACCGCCTTAAGCTGAGAAGGGCGGAGTCAGCAGTGAGTGAGTGCACCAGCTCGAGGTGTACGGCTCTGGTAACTAGGCACGTGTAAAGTGCTACCCATCTCTTCTCTCGCCGTCTGTGTACTGTGACAAATAAGGGGCCAAAGTAATCTACTCCTACGTAGGAAAACACTCTTTGGTGGTGTGCCAGCCTTTCCGGGGGCAACTCTCCTAACGGTGGGATTTGAGGAGTTCGCTTCCTTTTACATGTATAACAGTCCCTGCTGACCTTTTTAATCGTATTTCGGGCCCTCAAAATCATGTAATCCTGCTGTAATTCATTTAGCACCATTTCGTGAAATCCATGTGCGGCGTTAACGTGGTAGTGATAAATAAGAAGACGAGACACGTGATGGCGACCATCCAAGATTATCGGAGAAATCGTATTGTCACTCACCCCAGGCGCAGACCTAATTCTCGAACCCATCCTAATTATACCTTCTTTATCAAGGAAAGGTGCAAGTGCTGCTATTCGGCTTTTCTTAGAGACGGGCTGGGATGCTCTCAGCTGCCTTTGTTCTTCTGGAAAGCTGTCCTGCTGGGCTTGCAGAAAGAGTATCTTCTCCGCAAGTAGCACGTGCGCTGCCAACAATGTTGAGGGCGAGGTGGTGTCAAATCGATATAATTTAGAATTTGGCGAAATGGGCCGCGACAGTTTAGAGCGAAAAATGTGCGCGCTATGTAAAAATCGCGCGGTACTTCGAACTAGTCGCATCCAAATACTGAATCGAGCCGCGTTAGGTACATCTATCATATTCGTGCTTAGAACGGCGTCCACTTGAAGCGCCACTAATTCAACGTTGTGTACGTCTAGTGAAGCTTCAAGGGCATCGGGCTCTGTGGGCCATTTATCTGATGATTCTAAAAGAAAAGGAGGTCCTGTAAACCACCTGTGCGATACTGTTAGGCCTAAAGACTTAATTTTGGTGGCATCATCGGCCACATTTAAGGAGGTAGGGACCCAGCGCCACTGGGAGATTTTGGAATATTCCCAAATTTCACCCAGTCTGTGTGCCTCGAAAGCGCTAAACTTTCTAGCGTCGCTTCTTATCCATTTCAGGACGGTGGTAGAGTCGATCCAGTAGACGACGCTGGAAGGTTTTACGCGATGAGCATTTAAAATACACTGACAGAAACGATTTGCTATTAGAGCTGCCTGTAATTCGAGACGAGGTATAGAAATGGGCTTTAGCGGTGCGACTCTGGCTTTGCTGCCTATTAGAGTCACAGCAATTGAACCGTTGGCAAATGTAGTACGCCAATAGGCTACGCAGGCATATGCCTGTTCTCCTGCGTCGGCAAAAATATGCAGTTGGATGTCCTGCGATTCTAGACGTCCAAAATACCAACGAGGAACTTTTAAATCTATAATGGTATCTAATTCGCGAAGCCAACTGTCAAAATCAGAAATATATTTGGGGGGGATAGGTGTATCCCAGTCGGTACCTTCTCGCCAAAGTTTCTGAAGAAGTATGCGCCCGTGAATTATTATAGGAATAAGCAAACCCAGGGGATCATAAATCTTCATCACGTGCGATAGGACTAGCCGTTTCGTTAGCTTATCGCTAGTGAAATGGGGAATATGACGAAAGCTGAACGAGTCAAGAGAGGAGTTCCACTTAACACCTAAGACGCCTATTTCTTTATTCTGGACTAAATCAACCTCAGAACTAGACGCATCCCTCAAATTCTTTGGGACGAGGGCCAAGGCCTCCGGTTTGTTTGAAACCCAGGCTCTCATCTCATATCCGCAGGCGCCATGGACGGTAACAATGTCTGCGGCGAGCTTTTGGGCTGAAAATAAATCAAAATGACTGCCCAGGTAGTCGTCCATATAGTGGTCTTTCAGGATGGCTTCGTACGCTTCGGGATACTGTCCTTCGTGATCTTTGGCATTTTTATCTTTGATATGCAGTGCAATAAATGGACTAGACACCGCGCCGAATATCATTGAAGCCATCCTGAATTCCCTCAAGGAACCGTCGTGTGTCCGCCATAGGAAACGTTGTGCGTCCCTGTCTTTAGGTAATATTTTAATTTGGGGAAACATTTCCCGTATGTCAGCATTAAAAGCGATTGGACCTTCTCTGAAGCGAAAAAGTATATTTAAAAGCGACTGCAATAAGTCGGGTCCCTGTAGCAACAGGCTATTCAAAGATACGCCACGAGTAACTGCAGCCGCGTCATGAACAACGCGGATCTTCTTTTTTTGTGGGTGAAAAACTCCAAAAGTAGGTACGTACCAGCGAAAATTTTCGCTAGAGTCCGTGCGAGAGGTTCCATGGTACGATTCCAGATCACATTCTTCCGCATAGCCCTTATTTATAATGTCATACATGAAAGTCCGGTAGGCGTTAGCGAAATTTTCGTCTTTAAGCATTTGTCGCTCGAGCGTTTTAAAGCGGGATAATGCTTGGGGGTAGCTATCTGGAATCGTTCCTGGAAGGTTCTCTTTCCACGGGAGGCCAACCTCGAAGCGACCGTCAGCTAACCTGTGAGCGGTTGCTTCGATTATATCAATGGCACGTTGGTCTTCCTTATTACGTCGCAATGGAATTTTAGTAATACCTATAGAGTCTACTTCATATTGGTGTTTAAGAAGAATTTCTAGCTCGTCAGGTTTTGACTCAAAAGATATATTATTTACTAATGCTATGGGTTTCGATGTGGTAGATACCGCGCCATGCAAACACCATCCTAAGAGAGTTCTAGAAGCAACGATCTCATTCTTTCTTCCCACTCTTATCTCGCGACTGACGGTCAGATGCCAATCAGCAGCGCCGATAAGGACCATTGGGCTAGTTTGTTCATGCGTAAGCTCAGGTTCGAGGTCAGCCAGGTGTGGAAAATCGGAGAGACATATTATATCTCTTGTATTTTGCGAATTCAGGGATAGTCGAGTGATGGCTCTTGCATGTTCGACTAAATGGCGGTTAGGTAGATTCCGTCCTCGAATATAAAAACTTACGAAACTTGCCTCAATAGTCGTAGTCATTCCACCCACGCCGATTATTTGAAGGGTCTCTTTCGGAGAAGGCTTAGCACCGATTCTCGCCGCTACATCGCTGTCAATGAGGGTGGTCGTGCTGCCTTCGTCCAGAAGCGCGGCGGTGTTGAATGACCCGTCAGGGCCTTCTACCACAACCGGAAGCACCTTTAGCAAGCCGCGAGGGCGTGACATTGATTGATTCATACCTGTCAAATTAACAAGTGTTGATGAATGATCTAGGACAACATCAGAAGGTAAATATTTACTATCAGCGGTAGCGGCTGAGGTACAGGTTTTTCTTTCCTCAGGTGTCGTCGCAGTATTAATTTGGTCAGTGGTAAGATGTGAAGTTTCTCGTGACGTATTTGTACCGTGTAAGAGCGCGTGGTGGCGTCGCGTGCAACCGTTAGTACCGCAACGTTTAGCACGACACTCGTTCCACTTGTGCGGATTATTTTTCATACAACGGTAACACACCTTAGCCGACCGAATCCACTGCCATCTGTCGTCGACAGAAAGTAACTGAAACGCTTTACATGTCTTTACAGTGTGAGGGCCTTGCTTACAATACTGGCAAGGGGGTTGCGGTGTAGAGGCAGTAGCGGATGTTGCGTGGACTGTCTCTCTACCAGGCCTAGAGTTTATCACCTTTGGATGAAATGACGATGTGGCGGCTATGTCTAGCGTAAAATTATATTTGAGCTGTCGGTCAGCTTCAAGAAGTAAAAAACTAGACAACATTTCAATTTTTGAAATATTGTTTGTTATTGGCATATTAGTGGCAGCATAATCGGTGAAACGGCTTCGTATGTGCTCGCTTAACTTTGACAACACTGCACGGAACAGTTCCTGTGAGTACAAAAATTCGTATTGGCCTAAAATTTTTATGGTACTAACACAATTACGAATTTTATTTGCTAAGCTGTTTATTTGTTCTGGGTTACTTATCTTAGGTATATTCCGAAGAGTGGCGACCTCGTGTGCCACCAAGATTTCAGGCCGTGCGAACGACTGCTCGAGCGCTCGCATAACTTCATTGGGATCACTGGAAGCCCACAAAAGTGAAGCGACAGCTTGGTATGCGGCGCCTCGCAAAGCTTGACTGAGACGTGACATATTCTCTGCTGGAGAGTAAAGGTGGTTAGTTCGATCATAACTCGATTTGAAAGCCATCCAATTCAATATATCCCCGGAAAAGGGGGATAAATCAGGCCTTTTAGGACGATCGTTCAGAGCCGAGATAGCTTGAGTAAGTTGGCATATTGGGTCTTGTTGCGGCGGTGCACCGATCTGGGGGTTCACATTAGTACCTGCGAGAGGGCTGCTTTGTCCGACCAGTCGCAAAGGGGTGTCTCGATGAGGTTCGGAGTTTGCGGTTGGTCGTGGCAGTGGGGGTTCCGACGTGATTGGTCGTACGCTGTTACTCAGGTCACGTTGGAATTGAACCCTATTTTCGTTCTGGTCTAGAACCCACGATGATGTTCGGTGATCACTTCGAACGCAGTGAGACCTGTGAGAGGACTGAAAGGACTTAACAGATGAGTCACAAGCAGCGAATTTCGCCCGCATCGCCAGTTCGTCGGCTTCATCCTCTAGGCGGGCAAGTTCGCGCTGCCTCTCAGCTTCGCGTTGCTGACTCTCAGCCTCGCGTTGGCGCTCGTTGTCTGCTAACTGTCGCGCTCGCTGTGCGCGGCGGCGAACAAGTTCTGCTTCTGCTTCGAGACGCATCGCACGGACTGTAGCAGAAGAATGACACGAGCGCGAGGAAAATGGACGTTGGCTAACGTCTGCGTTGCTAGTGGTGAGTGATTCATCACCCAGGGCGGGCGAACGGTGCGCATCAAGGTGTTGCGACTGAAGATTGCCGTTCGCTGAATGTTGGCCCACGGATGAAAGTGGTAAGTCATTCACCACTGAGTCTACATGTTGGTTGGTACCTTGCTTGGTTTTACTCCGTGTTTCCATTACGCTAATGCGATGAAGTTGCGAAATAAAATAAAATATTAGTGTTACGGATGACAGAGCGTATACTATAAAAAAGCAATGATACTAAGCTCGAATGGACCAAAATGATAGCTACCTGTAGGTTGTGGACTGTAAAGGGTGAGAAACCAGCAAGAAAACACGGAATAATTTAAAATAACTATAATAAACCCGCCAAGCAAAATATCAAAATACAACACCAGAAATATCTTCGCATAGCAACCACGTCAATCTATATAAGTCATAATAATATATCAAAACAAAACATATCAAAGACAAATAAGTCACTATAAAAGGTTTGTGCCAGCCAGTCGCTGACAGTCGCCACAAATATTGAACATATTCATATTGAGAGTCTGTGGAGCCAGGGAGCGCGGAGTCACTTACGCCTAATCATTTTCTTGTCGGCACCGCTTCTCATCTTCCTTCTCTCGGAGCATATGACGACTCCGACCTCTGCCTTCGGAAGCAGTGGCGCATTTCGCAGCGGCTGGCAGACATATTTTGGCGACGTTGGGTAAGAGAGGTTTTGCCCACTTTACTACCTAGGCAGAAGTGGAATCAGGAGTCAAGGCCTTTGCGAGCAGGAGACTTAGTACTCATTGTGGATCCTGATTCCCCTAGGAACATGTGGCCGAAAGGTGTGGTTCATTCGGTTTTTCCCGGGAGAGATGGACGCGTTAGAATGATAGACATTAAGACTAAATCTGGGAATATCCAGTACCATTGGAAGGTGAGTGCTGGTAGGCCAGCACTGGGGTGGGGTGTGTAGGCGACGCAAAAATATTTTTTTTTTAATGTCTGTGTCGTTCGTTAGTTAATAATATTATCTGTGTTTGTGTAACCGTTGTCTTTGCGTATTGTTTATGGCGCAACTGCGCGGGGTCGCGGGGGGAGCGCTTGAACTTGAACCTCAACGAATTCAAAAATTCAGTTACGTGCTAACCGCTTCCGCCGTGACACCGCGCTCCTTATTGTTAATTTCTGTGCCCCTGTTGTTCATAAATAAACCGTTTTCGAGTCTATTCGAACCATCATTTACTTAGCCCAACCCATACAAGTGGTCTTCGAGCCAGATTTTTGGACCTACATGTTTTTTACGCCGCCAAGTAAGATGCCAAGTACTCGCAGTACCGTACGTAAGCAGCAGCAGGTGCAAGTGCGAGACCCTGCAACGCTGGAGACTGCAGGTGAAAAAGGGCCTGAAGTTAAAGTGGAAGGTGTACAACGGTCGCCGATGAATGTGCCTTCATCAAAAAGGTCGAGATCGAAAGCGTCGTCGACATCGTCATACGCTCGCAGACTGCAACTCGAACTGCAAGCAGCCGAAGAAAAGGCACGTATCGATAAGGAGCTTATCGATAAAAGGTTAGCAGCCGATTTAGCTGATATCAAATCATACAGTTCACGCTCGAGTTCAAGGTGCACCATGAGTGAAGTGGGAGATTGGATCGATCGCAGTCAACATGAGCTACAAGCGCAGGTGGTCAACGATTCTGAACAAAATAAGGCCAGCCTGTGCCCGCCGCGGGAACCTGCCAACAGCGTGGCTGTCCCCGGCCCGGAACTGGTAGTTCAACAACTGGCGACTGCGCTGAAGGATCTCGCCATTTCAACGGCCGCTGGCCAGTCAAGCACCACTATGCTTAGTCGGTTAAGTACACCGAAGGACCTCCCCATTTTTTCCGGGGACCCAATGGAATGGCTGCAGTTCAAGCAGGCATTTGACGAGTCCACAGCCGTTTGCAACTTCAGCCCCAAGGAGAATCTGTGGCGTTTGAGAAAATGTCTCCATGGAGCAGCCAAGGAAGCCGTCACAGCGCTCCTGGTAACTTGTTCGTCAGCCGAAGAGGTGATGTCTACACTGCAGCTACAATTTGGTAATCCAGATGTCATCATATGCCACATAGAACGGGAAATACAAAAATTGCAACCACTGCCTAGTGAGTACCATAAAAATATTGTAATATTTTCCGTGAAGATAAAGAATTATATTGCTGCTGTAAGCGCACTTGGTCGCAGTGAGTACCTGCATGATAAAACTTGACAAAAAATATATTGTCGAAACTGCCCACTGTGCTGTTGTCGAGATGGACAGACTATTATTCTGCTAATACGAATAATACGCAGTCGAAACTTGTATCACTATCCCAGTTCCTGAACGAGGAAGCAGCGAAGACTTCGGCATCTTCTGTAAACTTGCTGAACCTCCGTTATGAGACGTACAGGCGTAAGCAGCACGAGAGCGATAGCAGCGTACACACAGTGCATTTGCAATCAGAGAATGCGTTAGTGCAAGCTACAAGTGATAACGAGAAGTGTAAATTCTGTCGTGTGTCGTGTCATTCGTTGCCGAACTGTAAAAAGTTCAAGAAATCGTTGCGAAAAGACAAATGGACATTCGTGAAGCGTAACGGTATATGTTTCAAGTGTCTGTTATATAGTCACGATAGTAGTTTATGTACCGCGCCTATGTGCGACAAAAACGAATGCGGCCTAGCTCACCACCGCTTGTTGCATTTTGATGTTCCTAAAGCCAATAATAACCATTCTGTAAACGTCAATGATCAGTGCACAGGCGAGCCACCGGAGCCAGTCTCTCGGGAGGAGACGGTAACTCATTTACAGGTAAACAGTTACAAAGTTTTGTTAAAAGTTATTCCCGTCACAGTGCATGGCCCTATAATACGACTGCATTGCTCGACGATAGCTCGATACGACTGCATTGCTCGACGATGGCTCGACGTCGACTGTGTCATTGATAAGCTCCCCTCTCGCCTCAAGGCTGGGCGTGGCCGGCGAGAAAGAGACGCTGCGCTTGAGCGGCGCCTGGAACCAGTGTTGCCATATCGTCGTTATAGTGCGAAAATTCACTAAGTGACATTTTTGGTCAAATTGAGTTAAGGTTGCTAAAGTATCTTTTAAGGTATTATCTACCTTACTATCGAAGATATAGAAGTGTTTCTATATTATTTTTTTAAATATTAGTTTGTGAATAAATGACTAAGTTCACATTTTATCACCAAGCCAAGTACGAAAATTAACTATGTCCCTTAGTTAGTTCTTATTTCATTCATGAGCAGCAATTCTTTTCTTTGAACAGCCGAATGAAATCACTAAGAGCATTTAAGTAACGTTCACTGACAAAACTCGCAACGCATTTGATTCGTTTTAGAATAATAAAATCACTAAGGGCACTTAGTTAATTTTCGTTCACCATGTGCGCGGCACCATCTCTACTTTACGGCTTTTAAGTAATTTTAGCACAGAATCTAGTTGTAACTATCCCAATAAATATAAATATGAAAAAGTCATTAATGTATCTTGAAAAGTATTACAATAAAAACCAATACACTATTACATTCTAACATGTTCTTTGCATGATAAGACTCCGTAAACAACAACTGACAACATGTGGGTATGATGATCTTTATGAATAAAAAGTATAATATACTTTTTAATTTCAGATAGATCACAATGCCCACAAAGACCTTTGCTTCGAAAATTGTGATAATGAGCCACCATTGGGCACTTAACTGTCAGAAAAGTTACTATCACACTATCAAGACGTAATTCTTACACAAAGTTTGATAGTCTCATATCCGCCACACGTTCAAACACCACAAATCCCTACAGAAGCACTTTTTGAAAGCTTAAATTCAAAACATTACGTAGACTTAGAACCAGTGCCGCTAACGGACTTCTCTAAATTTACAACCAATTTAGATGAAAAATTATTCAGTACCTTCTTCAGTAATACAAACAGAAGTGTTTGATAATTTGGATGGACCTAAATCGGCCTGTCTACCGATGTGATAATCACTTGTATTAAATCTATCTATACCTTTTGTGAATTCAAATGACTTAAACGAACCATGTCTATATCCCCAAATTCGACTTTTAAAGAACCATCGAGCACTGATGATTTTCGTTCATCTAAGACATCATGGATACCGGATACTGATGAGGAATATATTGTAGTCCCAAAAAGCAAAGCAAAACCTATCTTCATTTAACGTACCTAATTCTGATGCTACATCTGTTAGCAGCACAACAGAAATAGTAAGTGCTACAAACTCGTCTCAAACAGCAAGTCCTCCCTTATTAGAATGCCCTGTTAGTCAGAGCCTAACTTCTCCATTAGAACAACTAAAACAGATTGTATCTAGCTCAGTATTACAAACTAATACAACAGACGAAGAAAGGGAAAGCCCTGAAGATACAAAAAGCTTTCTGCACTACATTCAGAATTCGCACTTAAGAAATAAGAAAAGAAGAGATGCAAGGATTGTAATACCTGAAGATATTCCAAAAGCGTACACATCTCTCTTCATCATGTCAGCTAAGAAACGCCCACTGTTGCACATAGGTCATTAGGCCTCCCCCAGGGATTTCCAAACTCCCGCATTCAGCGGCGTCCCGCGACCTCCACCAGATCGTCGGTCCACCTTGTGGAGTGCCTATCAACTCTGCGTCTCCCGGTACGTGGCCGCCACTCGAGGAGGTTCCGCCCCAACGGCCGTCAGTCCTGCGAGCTATGTGTCCTGCCCACTGCCACTTAAGGTTTGCAATTCTTTGGGCTATGTCGGTGACTCTAGTTCTTCTACGGATAACTTCATTTCTGATGCGTTCGCGTAGAGAAACCCTGAGCATAGCCCTCTCCATTACCCTTTGAGTGACATTAAGCCTTCTGATGAGACCCATTGTAAACGGCCACGTCTCAGTTCCGTACGTCATTACTGGCAACACGCACGAACTGAAAACTTTCGTCTTAAGACACTGCGGTAGATTGGCCGAGAATATGCTGCGTAGCTTCCCGAACGCTGCCCAGTCGAGTTGGATTCGTCGATTTACCTCTTTCTGGAAATTGGACTTACCGGGCTGGACTATTTGCCCCAGGTAAACATATTCGTCAACAACTTCCAGTGTAGAGCGTCCAACGTTCACAGAAGTGGGTACTACATGGGAATTCATCGTGATTTTGGTCTTGTCCATGTTCATTTTAAGACCCACTTGTTGGAAAACTCTACACAGGTCTTCGAGCATTGTGCCTAGATCTTCCACGGTCTCAGCCATGACTACGGTATTATCGGCAAAGCGAAGGTGAGTCATGTACTCGCCGTTTATGTTGATGCCGAGTCCTCTCCTTACCAATCTCTCTTACCAATAACTAATGCGAAAAAATGAAATGATGGAGCTTTGCGATAAAGAGATTTTTCCTGAAGAATATCACGCATGGATTGTGCCACTACCAGTGAAGTGAATAGTTTGTAGAAAGATTTCTAGAGTCCGACATTTTGGAACAGTCAAATGGTGAAGATGTTGATAAAGCTAATCGACATCTGAGTTTCGTTATAAATTAAAATTTGGTAGAACAATATTATTTATCATATTACAAAAATGCTGTTTTATTTTTCAAGTTAATGTCAAAATTCACTAACTTCTGCACCAAATTAAAATTTAAGGTGAAAATTACTCAACTACTACAAAAATGTCACTAAGTGCATAATCTTGCAATTTATCCGGTACGCGAAAATGCACTAACTTGCTTTTTCTTATGTATATCCGAATTTAAAACATAAATTACCAAAATTATATAAAATTTCTATAATGTGAGGCATTCTTAATATCTTGTTCATAGAACATATTTTTGTTGCGGTGACGGTTATTAAGATATTTAAGTACAAATAGTAAAAAAATGTTTAAACGAGATTATCTCAACACTATCTTTTTGTAGTTAGTGAATTTTCGCACTACAACGACGATATATACAGATTTCTCCGTATTTATACAGATTTTCGATGTGTAATACAGATTAGCACTGGATACAGATTTTTATACAGAATTTTCTAACTACATAGGCCCGACCACAAACTATATAAAAATACTACGTATGGCCCGACCAAAGGAAAGACCGACCACAGACTGCGGCTGCCGCCGGACCCCTACATGCGGACCGTGTGTGGCCAATATAAAAAAGAATAAAGCAAAATTATATGACTAGGTGCCGTGTTACACACAATTATTAGTTAGTTTGTTGCAAATGTTTGAAATTTAATTAATTTTTGTTTCAATTCGCCATGTTTTCAATTTTACTACGTACAGTACATACCTACATACCTACTTAAACAAAACGTCATTTTTTTTAAATTGTTTATATGTTTATTTAATATACGATAGTCAAACCAGCCTCCGTAGCATGACCACCAAAACACGATATGATATACCGGTTTATCGCAGTGAACTGTCAAAACACAATACATTTTTACAGTAGGTATTTTGACAGTTTACCGCGATAAACCATTTTATCATTATTATCGTGTTTTAGTATTCATGCTACGGCTAATCACTTCAGTTCATAGCGCTTGTTTTTCAAAAAAAGTAATGATGAAAATTTTCTATTTTGTTTTTGGGATTAATATTCAATTTTGGTCAACTTATTATACAGGTTTTAAGTTAAAATAGCATACAGATTTAATACAGATTTTAGCAGCTTTTACTACAGATAAAAGGTTCAAGGCATCTGGCAACACTGCCTGGAACAGCAATGATGTTGTATGCGAATCGGAAGTTGTAAACATAAAGTTGTCTAGTAAAAATAGTACCTGTAGTAGCAATATGTTTAATATTTTTGCCAGATGTGTAAAGAACTTAGTTTGCCATGTCAAGATTTATCAACCATTAACTGTAATAATTATCCTCATTTAGAAAAAATGAAACATTATTTTACCTATGAAAAGTGTAAACCTGAAATATTAATAGGTCAAGATAATAATCATTTACTCTTACCTCTAGATATTGTTGTTGGAAAACCAAATGAACCATGCGCAACTCGGACACCGCTCGGTTGGTGTGTTCACGGTAGGCTGCCCCAGTCTCCCTTGGCTCCTGTACTTCACTCGTCACTGTTAGTCTCCTGCTGTACCGATGGGCACAAAAAGATGCAAGAAATCCATGATGAGGTATGTAGTTTTTTCTCACTTGAGGCGATGGGTGTAAGTGGAAAGCCGAGACAGAACGCCAACGACGTCCGCGCGGTCGAACACCTGGACCGTACGGCCACCCTGGTCAACGGGCGCTGGGTAGTGGGACTGCCGTGGCGTAGTGACGAAGCTGTCATGCCTCAGTCATATCCTCAAGCAATGTCTAGGCTGTGTGGTATCGAGAGGAAAATGAGGGCAAATAGTGGCTACGCGCTTAGGTACACCGATCGTATTAAACATTTATTACAAAATGATTTCGCCAAAGAGCTTCAGGATATTTCCACTGTGTCACCAAAAACTTGGTACTTACCGCATTTTGGAGTTGATAACGTAAATAAAAAGAAACTGCGTTTAGTGTTTGATGCCGCTGCAAAATCTGAGGGCGTCTCCCTAAACGATTTTTCGCTGAAAGGCCCTGACCTGCTAGTGTCCCTTTTAGGCATTATGTTGCGGTTCCGTGAGAATCCTATAGCCGTAACTGGTGACATAAAGGATATGTTTTTGCGCATAAAAATTAGGCCAGAGGACCAGGACGCGCTTAGGTTTCTTTGGAGGGATTCAGCGGACGACCCTGTTAAAACATATGTTATGACGTCATTAATTTTTGGTGCCAATTGCTCGCCATTTATTGCGCAATATTTAAGAAAAAAAAATAAAAACGCGCATCAGTGTGGAACTGGTATGCCGTTAGCTGTTGATGCAATTTGTAATCAGCATTATATCGATGATTACATTGACAGCATATCGAACATAGACGTAGCATTAAAGTTGGTCAAAGACATAATATTTATTCATCAACAGGGAGGTTTTCATATTTGTAATTGGAATAGCAACAACCGAGCACTATTGGATAGCATTCCTCAAGAATCTCTCGGTCCAGCGGCCGTAAGGTTCAAATTCGACCAGCAAAATGTGGGCGAACGGACGCTGGGTTTAATTTGGGAACCAATGGACGATACATTGGCATTCGATTTGTCCTTCAAAAACATCCCAAAACAATTGCTTGATGGTACGCAACGGCCTACGAAAAGAGAGGTATTACGCGTCGTTATGTCAATTTTTGATATTTACGGTTTTCTTGTACCATTTACATTAATTGGTAAGCTTTTATTACAGGTGACATGGAACTGTAAAGGCGCCTCCAGACTCACGCCGAGAACCCCCGAGAACATCCGAGAAGCGTGAATGTGATGGGTTTCTCGGCTTCTCGTTCTCGGGCTCGCCTGTTCTCCGATCGGTGTCGGTTTTTTTGCCCGCTTCAAAGGGTTTCTCGGGCGAGAAAAGAGAACACTATCACACTCTCGTTTGTTCTCAGTGCGACTGCGACCGTGGCGTAGAGCGCATGTTATCTCGTGCCAATTATTCTATAAAAAAAAATACTTTGTGGTGTCTGATGCATATCAGTATCATTTAGATAACTTCACAGTTATTGTATACTCTTTCATTAACATAGTCTCTCATCTGTGCTATCAGTGCTTAACAAAATAATGTGTGATAAATATTAAGAAAATAATTTAAATTCACGAAGATTTTAGTTGTTTTGAGATATTTCGTTAGCCTTTATAGTTCAGTAATTTTAGACATACGAGTAAAAAATGTGGAAAAATGAAACAGAGTTAAAGTTTAAATAATATTTTCACACAGAGCCCATTTTGTGGGAAGCAAAACGTTTTCTATAAAAAAGTACTTTGTCAATAACCACCATCGTAGGAGCCATTTTTTCTTAATATTATTTTTAATTTTCGTGTTAACAAGATTATAATGTGCTAACGCGCACAATACCAAGGCAGTAGCACTGTCGTCCATTCCGGATCACGACCGAGAATGTAAATGAGAAGATCGCTGAGTGTGGATAGCTTCTCGGTTCTCGCGCAAGTTCTCGGCGAGACTTCTCGCCGAGACTTCTCGCGTGAGTCTGGAGCCGGTATAATATCAAATGGGATGATAATCTGAACGACGAATTACACAACAGGTGGTGTTTGTGGCTGAGTCATATGACGAGTGTAAGCCAATTGCGACTTCCTCGCTACTATAATAAGGTCGATTCTCGAGCAAGCGACTCCGCCGGACCCGCATCATTAGCGGTAGGCTCGCCGGTGCAACAACATGCGCCGAGTTATAGAAACCTACAGCTACATGTAGGTATTTAGCGATGCGTCAACTAAAGCGATGTGCGCGGTAGCATATTGGCGATGGGAAACCGACAGTGGTGTGCGCGTAGCATTTATTGCCGCAAAATGCCGAGTCGCTCCCGTCAGACATGTGTCTGTACCCAGGTTGGAGCTGCAGGCCGCCCTACTCGCTGCACGTTTGGCTGACACAATTGCAAAAGAGCATCGAATACAAGCTAAAAGTAGGTATTTTTGGTGCGACTCAACGACTGTGTTGCACTGGATTCGCAACAGCTCGCGTAATTATAAAGTTTTTGTCGCTCATCGTTTAGGCGAAATAGACGAGCTGACGCGTGCGGACGAATGGCATTATGTACCTACATATAGTAATGTCGCAGATGTGGGGACTCGGGAGTCATATGATTTTTCTGTTCTTGAGAGGGAGTGGCTATGCGGCCCGCCATTTCTCAGTGAACATGAGTGCTCATGGCCAGCAGATATATCACCAACTGAAACAGATTTCTGCAAAGCAGAAATTGTGTCAACTATTGAGATTAAAGCAATGGACTTACCTGTGCCTGACATAGAACGATTTTCTAGTTGGCTGCGTTTACTTAAAACTACATGCGTTGTCCTTAGCTTTATTAATAAATGCAGAAGACTTATCCATATCCAAGATGGTGATACATTTGAACAGGCGGAACGTTTGTTGATACGGCAAGCTCAGTCACATTCATTTGTTTCCGAGTTGGGCGCAATCACAGATTTAGAGTAGGCCTACTCTAAATCTGTGGGCGCAATAATTAATAATAGGTGCGTAGACAAAAAGAGTAGATTACTTACCTTGTCGCCGTTCCTAGACCGGTACGGTATTCTTCGCGTTGGTGGTCGCGCTGACGCTGCTAGGGGTGTCTCGTCTGAAATAAAAAGTCCTATAATATTAGATGGGCATCATCATTTAGCAAAATTAATTATTATGCATTACCATAGGAAATTCGCTCACGGTAGTCAGAAAACTGTAGTTAATGAGTTGAAACAGCGGTACTGGATCATTAGACTTCGTCCCGCTGTAAAAACTGTAGCCTCGCGCTGTATGTTATGCAGGCTGAGGAAGGCTACCCCGGCAGTACCTAGGATGGGTGACCTCCCTGAGGCTCACGTCGCTCATGGTCAGCGCCCATTCACCTTCTGCGGAGTGGACCTTTTCGGTCCAATGGAGGTTACCATAGGTAGACATAGGGAAAAGAGATACGGGGTTCTTTTTACCTGTATGACTGTAAGGGCAGTGTACATAGAGGTAGTTCCTTCGCTTACATCGAGCTCGTTAATTATGGCGTTGCGTCGTATGGCAGTGAAGCGTGGATGGCCAAATTACCTATTTTCGGATAACGGCACCAACCTTAGAGGCGCTGATGCCGAATTAAAGAAATCTATTCAGGGCCTAGATGTAGTTTCAATGAAGTCTGAGTCGTTGAATTACGGGACGTCTTGGTCATTTATACCCCCTGCTAGTCCTCACTGGGGTGGGGCATGGGAACGCCTTATCCGCAGTGTTAAAACTGCACTAAAGGTAACGCTCAAGGAACGGGCTCCCCGCGAGGAGGTGCTTATCACCTTATTAGCGGAGGTGGAAGGGATGGTGAACAGCCGTCCTCTAACACACGTGTCTGTGGAGCCAGGGAGCGCGGAGTCACTTACGCCTAATCATTTTCTTGTCGGCACCGCTTCTCATCTTCCTTCTCTCGGAGCATATGACGACTCCGACCTCTGCCTTCGGAAGCAGTGGCGCATTTCGCAGCGGCTGGCAGACATATTTTGGCGACGTTGGGTAAGAGAGGTTTTGCCCACTTTACTACCTAGGCAGAAGTGGAATCAGGAGTCAAGGCCTTTGCGAGCAGGAGACTTAGTACTCATTGTGGATCCTGATTCCCCTAGGAACATGTGGCCGAAAGGTGTGGTTCATTCGGTTTTTCCCGGGAGAGATGGACGCGTTAGAATGATAGACATTAAGACTAAATCTGGGAATATCCAGTACCATTGGAAGGTGAGTGCTGGTAGGCCAGCACTGGGGTGGGGTGTGTAGGCGACGCAAAAATATTAATTTTTTTAATGTCTGTGTCGTTCGTTAGTTAATAATATTATCTGTGTTTGTGTAACCGTTGTCTTTGCGTATTGTTTATGGCGCAACTGCGCGGGGTCGCGGGGGGAGCGCTTGAACTTGAACCTCAACGAATTCAAAAATTCAGTTACGTGCTAACCGCTTCCGCCGTGACACCGCGCTCCTTATTGTTAATTTCTGTGCCCCTGTTGTTCATAAATAAACCGTTTTCGAGTCTATTCGAACCATCATTTACTTGGCCCAACCCATACACAGTTCTGAAATTCATATGTGACATTTTTGAACATTATCAACTTTATTACTTTGCGATAAAGCAGTCGCAGTGCACGAGTAGATTTTCTGGAAAACCTCGTCTTAATAGCGACGGTTGGACACCAAATATTGTTAGATATTCAGTTACCTACTCGTCATGCTACTGTATTCAAAAAATTATTAATAAATCAAGTAATTAATAAATCGATGTCCAAGACGTTCATTTTTGCGAAAAGAAAATTAAGTGATAACAAAAGAAGTACTTATTTCTTCCTCAAAATCCATTTTTGAAACCTTAGCTCCCATAGTACATTCATTAAAAAACTAACCATGGTACTGATACCGCTGCCGGTAGCGGTCGCGCGACAGCCGGCGGCAGTCGCGGGCGATCGCGTGACAGCGGTCGGCGACTGCTCGCGACAGCTGTCGCCGCAAAGTGACGCTACGCTAATCTGTGAGAGCTCTTATGTCAACATCCCTATTGGGTCCACATCGTTTGCACCGATCGTAATTTAGTAAAGCGCGTTCCACTTAAGCGCAGATTTGCAGCATTTTCAACATTTTTTGTATCATCGCGTTTCTAGCGTAAAAAGCTAATCTTTTGACGCTAGCAAGGTTAGTCTCGTATGTTAACGTAATGCGTTCTATTCAATATCTTGATTTTTAGGTTAGGTTCCCTTTGCGAAAAATAGCACTGTTACAAATGTTAACATTTTTTAAAAGAAACTCAAAACATGGTTAACATTTGATGTTGGCGAGAAAAATGGTGACGCTTAAATGGAAAACCGGAATTGTTGGCGCATCTCGGACCATGGTGCTACGCTTAGACTATAGCTACCAATAGACATGAAATACCTACGAAAAAAGCGTGCCAAGATTTGTGTTGGTGCTCTAAGATGGCGGAAAAAACTTATTTTATGTTTTTCTTTATACAATTCATTAAAAAAATCAATAAAAAACATAGAACTGTAAAATTCACTCAGAAATATTGCTCACTGACTGATATTTTAGCACAACAACGAACACGGTGCTTTGTAATGGCGGACTGAAGGACGCATTTGAGACATAATTAGTACATTGCGCGTCCATTGGTGTACTTAAGTCTGAGGTGCTACGTGTTGAATTAAGTGTCACTGTCAATCTGTCATGTATAATTAATTTGTGGACACTGTCAGCTATCAAAATTCATTAGAAAATACATTGGATCAAAGAGAATAGTATACTACGGGAATTGGATATTTCAGAATAATTCCCTTTATTTTGTGCTGTTAGGTATAATTAGAATGCAATGCTACCTCGCCGCCGTAATATTGGGGCAAGTGAAAAAATCTTGCCAGAAACAACAATAGACAATTACGATAAATTGGACAAGAAAGGATCTTTAGGGGTGGATCACTACAAATCTTTCAACTCATACAATTCTAGTTCGCAAAAACCTGAAGAACATTTCTTGGAAGATTTCAAATTTGATATTCTCGAAGAATTTGCCTTTGAATCCGTGATGGCTGCTAGAGACCGAACTAATGAGTTTATTACAACAGTACGAAGCTTACAAGGCAGAACCCTGGCTCGCCCTGTTGTACGAGATGAACGGAAAGCGGCTGTTCTCGAGACATATAGTCAATTTATGAGTATGGCTAAAGTCATAAGCAAAAATATAACAAGTACCTATGCAAAGTTGGAAAAATTAGCCTTATGTGAGACATTTTTATTAAATACAATTTGCAACCTAGTAAATATTACATATAAGCTATGTTGATTATATCTTGTATTACTTATATCTTTTACAATGGTTCTTTTACAGTGGCTAAGAAAAAATCATTATTTGATGACCGTCCAACAGAAATTCAAGAATTGACTTACATAATTAAAGGAGACCTAAGTTCACTCAATCAACAAATTGCAAGATTAGGTGAAATGCCACGAGGGAGACGGAGTATGCACAGTCATTCTTCAAGTGTTGTTGTGGCCTTACAATCACGACTGGCTTCCATGAGTAACCAGTTTAAACAGGTTTGCTTATTATTACTTATGTCCTGTATTTGTAGTTACAGATTAAGAGTAAATAATTATGTCACAGTTTCCTTTCTTCCAGTGGATGTTGTAAAGGCACACATACATCTCTGTAAGTGAAGGGATGCAAAACCTGAAACAAAACCAAACATTAACCTGTTTTGTCAGCATGGTGCAGTAGACTAAATTCCTCCTTGTCAGAGGAGCAAACTGTGCCTTTTTTTTCTTAGAAGGGAAAATCCTTCTTATGGATTCGACAAGGGGCCCGGGCTCGGGGCTCGGGTAAAAACCCCATACCTGGCTAAAACCCCTCCAGATACTTCTACCTCCATAGAGACACAAACAGGATTGGCGTTAGCCATTCCCCGATTGCGCCCCCTGGGAGCAAACTGTGCCTAGCAATGAAACTTACATGGGCTGATGTGATGCTCATGATGACTTATAAATGTCAATACCAAAAGCCTTATCTTTAGGGTAGACCGGTATTCTAGCTCTGTATAAATTATAGAATGTGTGGGTGATATGATTAAGTAATACAATGTAAGGATTGTCAATATATTTTGCAAATAATAAAGTAATAGGTAATTTGACAAAGAAATGTTAAACTATGTTTCAGGTCTTAGAAGTTAGATCAGAGAACTTGAAACATCAGAATAATAGAAGAGAACAATTTTCAAGAGTTGCACCAGTTGTCACAGAAGTACCATCACTACTGCAACATGAAGTCAGTATAGATTTTGGTGATGCACCCTCCAGCTTGCAAGCTCAACAACTAGCAATGAGAGATGATACAGACTCCTATGTTCAACAAAGGGCTGAGACAATGCATAATATTGAGAGCACCATTGTTGAACTAGGCGGCATATTTCAACAGTTAGCTCATATGGTCAAGGAGCAAGATGAAGCCATTGGTCGAATTGATGCCAATATTCAAGAAGCCGAGATGAATGTTGAGGCTGGTCACCGAGAGATAATGAAATACTTTCAAAGTGTCACTGGGAACAGAGCATTAATGTTTAAAGTTTTTGGAGTGCTAATATTCTTTTTTATATTTTTCGTTGTAGTAATGGCTTAGCATTTTAATGTCAATCATGTCATGTCGATCATGTAAATCAAATTATAAGATTTTAAATACTAATAAACAGCAATTAAGGGAATTCACATGGTGAAAATAGTGGAAATTCTTATGTAAAGCACTCAATGGAATGGTACCATCTAGTTTAGCTAGCAAATTAATTAACATTGTAAGCTTTATTCAGTGAAAATATTTATAGATAATAAATATCAATGTTGACAATTTTTACAAACTTTTATTTACTTTCACCTGTCCCATGTCTGTGAAATTTGACCCATGTCCCGGTTTCCGATTAAGCTGAAATGTGGCATGCATATGAATATAGCGTGATACTGAAATAAGAAAAACTTGTTTAAAAAAAATACTATTAATTTATTTAATACTAAACAATGCCAATAATTAATCATAAATGGTAGGATTAATTGTGGGCATTCTGTTTTATTTAGAACTAGCTATGCCCGCGACTTCGTCTGTGTGGAATAATAACTTTTGGCAGCATTTTGATCTTTGTAGGCATTTTTTTTTAAGATCTTGATTAAAAGTAGCCTATGTCACCACCCTATGTTATACCTTATATAATTAGCTATCTATTAGTGAAAGTCCCGTCAAAATCGTTCCAGCCGTTCCGGAGATTAGCGGGAACAAACAGACAGACAAAAATTTTTTAAATTGTGTTTTTGTTATTGGTACCCGATATACATTCATACCCATTTAGTAAAAACTTATGTTATTTTGATATTACAAACAGACACTTCAATTTTATTTATTTGTATAGATGGGTACAATGACATTTAACATTGCTTTATGCATATTTTTTACAGTTTAATGATATATTTATTACTCGCTCGCGACTTCGTCCGCGTGGAAGATCTTGATAAAAAGTAGCCTATGTTATACCTTATATAATTAGGTAACTATTAGTTAAAGTCCCATCAAAATCGGTCCAGCCGTTCCGGAGATTAGCGGGAACAAACAGACAGACAAAAAAAATTGTGTTTTTGTTATTGGTACCCGATATACATTCATACCCATTTAGTAAAAACTTGTTATTTTGACATTACAAACAGACACTTCAATTTTATTTATTTGTATAGATAAAGCATCAAAATATTTAATGAAATATTAGTACATTACTGCCGCGGTCTATAATGACTACTTTGCTGGTCGCGCTGATGATGGCCGACAGCGCAGCTCCAGGCCGAGACAGCGCGGTCAGCGTGCAGCACTTGATGGACGAGCTGGGATAAAGGCCGAGACCGTAGGTCCAGGCCTTTACAGTGAGGACAGCAAGGGCTGCAATGATGGTCAAGCTGGAAGGCCTAGAGCGTAGCTAGGCTAGCTCGAGGCAATCATAGCGTGACCAGCGAAGCAGTCATTGTGGGCCAAGGCTTGTATAGTGCTTTACTCAAAAATTCAAGTACCTAATCTAAATAAAACCAGCAAGTAATTTAAATAAAAAATATATTAATTAACTAGAAGCAAAACTTTGCCGGCCGCTCCTTGAAACAGAACGGCAAGGTCGACATTGCTCAAATAAGGTTGTCAAAATAATGACCAATGTGGTCACCAATGTGACATGCATTTTTGAGTATTAAAATCTAAAATTCACATTATTTGTGGATTTCTTATCATAAACTTGTATACCTACAGTGTCCCCGGATAAGGTGCACAAACGAAAATGGGTGAAACTAGACTACAATTTATCGATAAAAAAAGATTTTTTTTTAAATTAAATTGTATTGAATATTGATTCTTTTATTCTCTTTTTAAGACCTTTTGTGTTTGTAAAATTGTAACCACTGCGTGGATTTTATTCAAATAAAAACAATAATGATGCCAAAAGATTAACAATAAAAGATCTTGTGGTATTAATATTTTTCTGAAAATGACTGCGCTTTTTTATCAATCTTCCACTGCATGAAAATATCGTATGCCGCCAAATATTTATCCTTTAGCGGCAACAAACTATTACTCGCGCTTTGCGCCTCCATAATTATTTCCAGCGGAGTTAATAATATGGATTCTTCTTCAATTGGACTCGACATATTTGTAGATAATTAATTAACAATTCAAAAAGGCAAAAAATTTCAAAAGCGGGAAAATGTCGCGCGCCTTTTTTTCGCGCGCTGCCCGGGCATGGCTAAACTCTTCATACAGCCAACAAAAAAGGGCCAAACAGCCAACATTCAAAACTAAATAAACCGAATATTTTAGTTTTTAAAAAACAAGTTGTGTGAATTTTTAATAATTTATTTTAGTTTTAGTTATTAATTATTGTTTTTTTTAAATGTCGTTGTTAATTTAATATTTATGTAACCAGTAGTAGGCTGTTCATTTGTTTCCAATAATTGGCAGCCGCATAAAGTCGTGTTAAAAAAAAAGTGTATTAAGCGACAAATTTAAGAATGCGTACTGGACATACATTTACTTTGCAATCTTGAACAAATTAGAATTTGTCGTGTTAAGATTACCGCACTTGTGCGATTATGTAAAGTGAAAAGCACTCGTGTTTAATATACTGAATAACGGGTCTAAATGCAAGGTAATAATACCCACTTTACGAGCAAGTGTGTTGAAAAAGTACATAAAAGCAGTCAATAGGGAGAAAACACATTTTTTTTTCACCAATTTTTTACATAAAAGTGTTAAATTTTGAGTAAATGTTTATTTTCACCAAATAATGCCCCCTATAACAATTTATTTTTATTACCCCTTGTTAATCCAGATCTTATAACCTTTTCAACAAAAAAAAACAACATTCTGTCTCTAATACATGCTTAGCTACGAGGCCTGCCCTTAATTGAGGGGCCTGCTAACGCGCCGCTTACGTCATCGCTCAGGTAGATTTTTTACATTGTTTTAGCTATTCACTATCGCGGTACAAAGAAAGGGTGCGGGAGGGGAGCGCGTTAGGGACTTTAAAACGTGTTAGACTCAGTGGGTCCGAAACGCTCGCAGTTAACACGTGCTTTTTTCGAGATGCCGATGAGTTTTTCCGCGTGAAATCGCAGATATTCATTTTTATTACGGAATGTGCCGAGGAGCGGTAAGAGCTGCACATATTGCGTACATAGCTGCATTCCTCTGCTCGGAATTTTCAAGAAGTACATAGAAGATTTAGTGTAATGTTGGCCTTGGATTAGCTCGAGAACATCGCGAACAAGCCGTTGTCATTGATACGTCGATTAAAGAAGCTGTGTTGAACGACGTCTTCGCTGATCCTACAACCAATACTAGACGTCTTGCGGCACGTCATGGTATTTCCAAAACTGCAGTATGGCGCATTTTAAAAAAGAAGGACTGCACCCTTTTCACTATCAGAGAGTGCAACACCTCAATGAAGATTTTGATATGCAGCCAAGGTGCGTCATGTCCGCTTGGATTTTAAGAAAAATAAGGGACACCCCTGATTTTCCCCAACGGATTTTGTGGACAGACGAGGCTACTTTCACACGAGCCGGCATAACAAATAGTAAAAATTTGCTCCACTGGCGTCACGAAAACCCGCGCCTTAAGAGACCGTCTACATTTCAAGTGCAGTTTTCAATAAATGTGTGGGCGGCGTTAACTGACGACACATTGATTGGGCCGATTATTCTGCCAAGGATTAAACGGCGAACGGTGTTTGTCCCTTTTAAGAGATGATCTCCCGCTTATGTTAGAGGATGTGCCGCTGGCAAGAAGAAGACACATGTTTGTCCAAATGGACGGATGCCCTGCTCACTACGCCACGATTGTGCAAAATTTCCTGAATCAAACCTAACCCAATCGCTGGATAGGTCGAGGAGGACCTGTGGAATGGCCAGCATGCTCACCTGACATGACACCACTGGATTACTATTTATGGGGTGTGATGAAACAATGGGCGTACAGCACAGCACTACCGTTAATACGGAGGCCGAACTTCACGATCGCATTGTCCATGTGCGGAAAATATCAAAAATGACCCCGACATGGTCCGCAAAGCTACGCAACAGATTTCCTTACGTGCAATTATGTGCTTGCAATAGCGTGGTGGCCATTTTGAACATTTAATGCATTAATTTAATAAAAAGTGTTTATTTAGATTTTTTGTAATAAATATTTATTGTGATTTGTTTCTTTTGTTTTAATCAATTTCATTTACACTGAAAAAGCTTAGCTTAAGTTTAAAAAATGCTTAAATGTGTCTAAATTCCAATTTAAGAAAAGCTACCTCAGCGGTTGACAAAAAGGCAGTGGCGCGGGCGCCAGGGGACGGCGCGTTAGCAGGCCCCTCAATTAATGCCTCGTAGCTAAGCATGTATTAGAGACAGAATGTTGATTTTTTTTTGTTGAAAAGGTTATAAGATCAGCAGGCCTATTCGCTAACTACGGTTGGTAACTAGAACTGTCATTTTTGAAAGGAACTTTATATCCACTACTGGTTTAATGGTCTTATGTGTTACGAAGGCGTTCATAATAGCAGTAATGGATGTTAAGTTCCTTTCAAAAATGACAGTTCTAGTGAGCAACCGAAGTTAGCGAATAGGCCGGCTGGATTAATAAGAGGTAATAAAAAGAAATTGTTATAGGGGGCATTATTTGGTAAAAATAAACATTTCTCAAAATTTAACACGTTCAAAATTAGTGAAAAAAAAATGTTTTTCTCCCTATTGACTGCTTTTATATACAGGTTGTCCCAGAAGCCGACGTCAAGCCGAAAGCAGGTGATAGACTAACTCATATATGTTATCAGAAAAATATAAAAAAATATCTAAGTCACCTATTTAAAAAAATCTAGCATTAAAAAAAATGGATAAAATTTACATCCTGTGACGGTTTTTTCACTGTTGTTGCTACAATTCTTGACTTTTCTAAACATTTTCTTTTGTTTTGTAATCCTGAATAATGTTTCTGTATACTCTAATCTAAAATTTAAAGCCAGCTGCTCCAAATTAGAAGAATATTGCAGACAATATTTTTTTTACAAAAACAGGCAGTTTTGAACAAATTTTTCTTACGTAATACTTAAAATTTATTCTAATGTACCCATGGTTTGCTTTAAGGCCGTAACTTTAACATTCTAGTTTGAGTGAGACCTGGAGAGTCATTTTACGAAGTGTGAGAGAGACAGATAGTGAAATAAATTAAATACACAAAAATTGTTTAACATAATTTATTTAAATGTCAAGATTTACAACAGGTGTTCAAACTGTCTTCCTTCAGCTCTAATGCAGGCTCGACATCTTCTTAAAAAAGATCGGGCTATCAAGCGGGCGAATCTTCCATTATTAACAAAATCATTTGCTTCTATTATTCTTTGCCGTAGGTCAGTCACAGTTTCGATTGGCTTTGCGTAAACTTTTTCTTTCACCGCTCCCCAGTAAAAGAAATCTAATGGATTTAAATCTGGGGAACGGGCTGGCCACGAGATAGTACCAGATCGTCTTCTCCATCTGCCTGGGTATTCCTCATCGAGATATTCTCTTACTGAACTGGCATAGTGAGCTGGGCAACCATCTTGTTGAAACCACATATCTCTTAGAATGTTAAGTGGCACATCTTCCAGTAGATTTGGTAAATCATTTTGTAAAAAATGTAAATTAACTTCACCAGTCAAGGCGTCTGGCAGCTCAAAAGGACCTATTATTTGTCCATTTAAAATTCCGGTCCACATATTCACTTTAAATCGATATTGTGATCTATCTTGCCTCATCAAATGAGTATTTTCGATATGCCACTCGTGTAAGTTGTGTAGGTTCATGTAACCATCTTTTTTAAATGTCGACTCATCTGACTACAAATTTTTTTCGAAGAATCGCAGATCTTCTCTGTGTTTTTGTAGCATTGTTTGACAAAAAGCAACACGGGGTCGATGGTCCCGGGGTAGTAGAGTTTGTACTCGCTGTACGTGGTACGGGTGTAGCTGATTTCTTTGCAAAATCCGATGGGCTGTACTTTTGGGTACTCCTGTACTTCTCTCTATTCCACGTACAGAAATACTCCGATCTTCTTCGACAATGTCTAGTACAACGTCCTCGTAAGGGGGAGGAAATCTTCTTTCACTATGTACTCGGTTCGGCAGTCGGCCCTCTGAGAAGAGTAATCGGTGCACATTTGTAAAGACTCGATGATCCGGAAAACGAGCTGCATTTGGGTACCTCTCACGATAAAGTCTAGCTGCAGCGTTGGCATTGCATCTACATTCCCCATAAATTAAATGCATGTTGGCGTATTCTTGTGTCGTGTACGCAGACATGGTGGCACTACACAATTACACAATCAACGATAAGTAGTCCGGAGCAAAGCAAAGGTCGTCGGTAGAGAAACTAAACAGTCCGAATCCAAATCACAAGCAATCAAGTCCAATAAACGAAGTAGAAAGTGGTAAGCACGAAATCAACACGAACGAATACAAAAAGATGCGCAGTAAGCGAAGGAGCGAAACGTACTGATGTGTATTGTGTGTGCGTTAGCGAATAATTGGCGTCACTATCTGTCTCACTTCCACTTCGTAAAATAGTCATTTTACGAAGTGGATGTGAGACTCGCCGTCTCTGTCACGTTAGCGTCACTATCTGTCTCGCTCATACTTCGAATCTCTCCGTCTCTGTCACGTTAGCGTCACTATCTGCCTCTCTCACACTTCGTAAAATCACTCTCCCGGTCTCACTCAAACTAGAATGTTAAAGTTACAGCCTTAAAGCAAACCATGGGTACATTAGAATAAATTTTAAGTACGTAAGAAAAATTTGTTCAAAACTGCCTGTTTTTGGAAAAAAAATATTGTCTGCAATCGTAGAAATTATCTACCAAGTATCATACCATTTTGGAATCCTTATTGAATGCGCCAACTTTTGCAGTTACTTACCAAACTCGCATAGTACATTTTTTTTCAGTACAGCTTGTTAAAGCTATGCGAAAAAATAATTTTGAATATTTAATTTAGATAAAAATGGCATATTCTTCTAATTTGGAGCAGGCTTTAAATTTTAGATTAGAGTATACAGAAACATTATTCAGGATTACAAAACAAAAGAAAATGTTTAGAAAAGTCAAGATTTGTAGCAACAAGAGTGAAAAAACCGTCACAGGGTGTAAATTATATCGATTTTTTTAAATAGGTGACTTTGATTTTTTTTATATTTTTCTGATAACATATATGAGTTAGTCTACCGCCTGCTTTCGGCTTGACGTCGGCTTCTGGGACACCCTGTATACCTACTTTTTTTTATTTACCATACAGTGTTAATCTTTTGGCATCATTATATTGGTTTATTTGAACAAAATCCACTCAGTTGTTACAATGTTAAATTTAATAAACACAAAAGGTCTTAAAAAGAGAATAAAAAAATAAAAAATCAATATTAAATACAATTTAATTTAAATAATTTTTTTAACGATAAATTGTAGTCTAGTTTCACCCATTTTCGTTTATGCACCTTATCCGGGGACACACTATAATATGTGATATATAAATTAACACATAAGTATATCTGTAAATGTATATAATAATATCTAGAAAAAATAAAACAAAATTATTTGATGCAAGGAACATGTTCGCGCGTCATGGAGATTGACCTTAGAATTGAACAGAATTGATTACTTACATTAGTTAGGGCATAGGCGTAGGTATACATTTTCGTTTATCCAGATTAAAACTTCAATTTACCTAGTGTATACTGCTACTTGGAAGGAAAAGTTCATTCTATCTAGTGTATGTTGATTTTCATGAGGGGGGGGGGGGTACGCTACGGTATGTTTCAAATACGCCAATGCGTCTTCTAAAAATCACAACAGCCGTCAATTGATCTTACAGAGATCATTAGAAATTAAATGAAAGTATAGATATTATTATACGTATTAAATGAGAATATACCCTTATTTCTAAATGTATAAAATATAATCAATTTTCAATCTCCAAAAGCTTTCAGCACTCCATACAGAGGCGTAAGCGGGACGCCTTTGTTGCCCGTGGTCCACCTGCGTAGTTCACCTGAGTGTGCCATAAAAAAAAAATATTTCCCGTAGTACACCTGGGTGTACCATGGGTAAAAAATATTTCCCGTAGTACACCTCGGTGTACCATGGGTAAAATATATTTCCCGTAGTACACCTGGGTGTACCATGGTTAAAATATATTTCCCGTAATACACTCAGGTGAACCATAGCAAATGATTTTCCCTGTAGATCCAAAAGCCGCACCAATATCTTGAGACTTAAATGTGTTGCTCAAAAATATGAATTTAAAATCAAAAAGGCGAAAAATAGATTATTGAAAATGACGATTACATCATATTGCGCTTTTGACCTTATGCTCCTAAACGATAAAATATATTATTCAGATGCATCTAGTTTCTAATGATATTTCATTAGGAGTCGCTTTAGAAAAACTCCACTAATATTTCACAAACTTTGAATTGTTTGTCTTTTTTGTTGTCAAAACATGTTTCATAGTCAATGCTGCTTCCAATATCAGCCTTTAGCCTTTCTCCGGAAAGCCCTATGCCAGAGAGCAGCCACGGATTTCTACTTCCGGATAAACATCAAGAATTGCATGTACTTCAAAGTCGCAATGATACTGTTGGCGACCGGCTCATTTACTCTATTGGCAACACTGACTTATGTTAATATTATTGTATGTGCGGTCAGTTTGTAATTTTAACATAACGGCAGTCCGCAGCTAACCGCTAGCCGAGACACACGGTTGTATTTTGTCGCGTTGTACATATTTGTCAGTTTTCCGCAGTAAAGTTAATTGTGTTCCACTTTGGAGTTTTCTTCCTTGAACCCTAAGGGAAGCCCTATTCAGAAGTTACAAAGTGGTCTTCGAGCCGGATAAAAATGTTCCACACGCCAGCAAAGATGGAAACACGCAGTGTGAAAGCGCGTCGGGAACAGGAAGAGAAGCTTCACAAACAGGAACATAAGGTTTTGGAAAGCTACCCTGGCATCAGCAACCCCAATAGCCGCATGGACAGTCTTCCAAAGCAGGTTTTGGACCAGAAAACTATTGAGGGTAGCGTGAAGTCAGAACCAACAGCGCACGCTTTTTATGAAAAGCCACCGAGATCGTGTCTCACCAAAGCATCTAGCAGCAAGGGCTCACATAGATCGTCAGCATCAAAAGAAGCGAGAAAGAAGCAGCTACTTCTCGAGGCTGCTAAACAAAAGGCTGCGATCAAAATGGATCTGATTGACAAAACTCTGCAGGCACAATTGGCAGCAATGGATGTTAAGTTCCTTTCAAAAATGACAGTTCTAGTGAGCAACCGAAGTTAGCGAATAGGCCGGCTGGATTAATAAGAGGTAATAAAAAGAAATTGTTATAGGGGGCATTATTTGGTAAAAATAAACATTTCTCAAAATTTAACACGTTCAAAATTAGTGAAAAAAAAATGTTTTTCTCCCTATTGACTGCTTTTATATACAGGTTGTCCCAGAAGCCGACGTCAAGCCGAAAGCAGGTGATAGACTAACTCATATATGTTATCAGAAAAATATAAAAAAATATCTAAGTCACCTATTTAAAAAAATCTAGCATTAAAAAAAATGGATAAAATTTACATCCTGTGACGGTTTTTTCACTGTTGTTGCTACAATTCTTGACTTTTCTAAACATTTTCTTTTGTTTTGTAATCCTGAATAATGTTTCTGTATACTCTAATCTAAAATTTAAAGCCAGCTGCTCCAAATTAGAAGAATATTGCAGACAATATTTTTTTTACAAAAACAGGCAGTTTTGAACAAATTTTTCTTACGTAATACTTAAAATTTATTCTAATGTACCCATGGTTTGCTTTAAGGCCGTAACTTTAACATTCTAGTTTGAGTGAGACCTGGAGAGTCATTTTACGAAGTGTGAGAGAGACAGATAGTGAAATAAATTAAATACACAAAAATTGTTTAACATAATTTATTTAAATGTCAAGATTTACAACAGGTGTTCAAACTGTCTTCCTTCAGCTCTAATGCAGGCTCGACATCTTCTTAAAAAAGATCGGGCTATCAAGCGGGCGAATCTTCCATTATTAACAAAATCATTTGCTTCTATTATTCTTTGCCGTAGGTCAGTCACAGTTTCGATTGGCTTTGCGTAAACTTTTTCTTTCACCGCTCCCCAGTAAAAGAAATCTAATGGATTTAAATCTGGGGAACGGGCTGGCCACGAGATAGTACCAGATCGTCTTCTCCATCTGCCTGGGTATTCCTCATCGAGATATTCTCTTACTGAACTGGCATAGTGAGCTGGGCAACCATCTTGTTGAAACCACATATCTCTTAGAATGTTAAGTGGCACATCTTCCAGTAGATTTGGTAAATCATTTTGTAAAAAATGTAAATTAACTTCACCAGTCAAGGCGTCTGGCAGCTCAAAAGGACCTATTATTTGTCCATTTAAAATTCCGGTCCACATATTCACTTTAAATCGATATTGTGATCTATCTTGCCTCATCAAATGAGTATTTTCGATATGCCACTCGTGTAAGTTGTGTAGGTTCATGTAACCATCTTTTTTAAATGTCGACTCATCTGACTACAAATTTTTTTCGAAGAATCGCAGATCTTCTCTGTGTTTTTGTAGCATTGTTTGACAAAAAGCAACACGGGGTCGATGGTCCCGGGGTAGTAGAGTTTGTACTCGCTGTACGTGGTACGGGTGTAGCTGATTTCTTTGCAAAATCCGATGGGCTGTACTTTTGGGTACTCCTGTACTTCTCTCTATTCCACGTACAGAAATACTCCGATCTTCTTCGACAATGTCTAGTACAACGTCCTCGTAAGGGGGAGGAAATCTTCTTTCACTATGTACTCGGTTCGGCAGTCGGCCCTCTGAGAAGAGTAATCGGTGCACATTTGTAAAGACTCGATGATCCGGAAAACGAGCTGCATTTGGGTACCTCTCACGATAAAGTCTAGCTGCAGCGTTGGCATTGCATCTACATTCCCCATAAATTAAATGCATGTTGGCGTATTCTTGTGTCGTGTACGCAGACATGGTGGCACTACACAATTACACAATCAACGATAAGTAGTCCGGAGCAAAGCAAAGGTCGTCGGTAGAGAAACTAAACAGTCCGAATCCAAATCACAAGCAATCAAGTCCAATAAACGAAGTAGAAAGTGGTAAGCACGAAATCAACACGAACGAATACAAAAAGATGCGCAGTAAGCGAAGGAGCGAAACGTACTGATGTGTATTGTGTGTGCGTTAGCGAATAATTGGCGTCACTATCTGTCTCACTTCCACTTCGTAAAATAGTCATTTTACGAAGTGGATGTGAGACTCGCCGTCTCTGTCACGTTAGCGTCACTATCTGTCTCGCTCATACTTCGAATCTCTCCGTCTCTGTCACGTTAGCGTCACTATCTGCCTCTCTCACACTTCGTAAAATCACTCTCCCGGTCTCACTCAAACTAGAATGTTAAAGTTACAGCCTTAAAGCAAACCATGGGTACATTAGAATAAATTTTAA
Organism: Schoenobius gigantellus; assembly: GCA_963935595.1. NCBI lineage: Eukaryota > Metazoa > Arthropoda > Insecta > Lepidoptera > Crambidae > Schoenobius > Schoenobius gigantellus. The sequence continues at coordinate 35,580,337 of OZ012541.1, read as the reverse complement.
GTACGTAAGAAAAATTTGTTCAAAACTGCCTGTTTTTGGAAAAAAAATATTGTCTGCAATCGTAGAAATTATCTACCAAGTATCATACCATTTTGGAATCCTTATTGAATGCGCCAACTTTTGCAGTTACTTACCAAACTCGCATAGTACATTTTTTTTCAGTACAGCTTGTTAAAGCTATGCGAAAAAATAATTTTGAATATTTAATTTAGATAAAAATGGCATATTCTTCTAATTTGGAGCAGGCTTTAAATTTTAGATTAGAGTATACAGAAACATTATTCAGGATTACAAAACAAAAGAAAATGTTTAGAAAAGTCAAGATTTGTAGCAACAAGAGTGAAAAAACCGTCACAGGGTGTAAATTATATCGATTTTTTTAAATAGGTGACTTTGATTTTTTTTATATTTTTCTGATAACATATATGAGTTAGTCTACCGCCTGCTTTCGGCTTGACGTCGGCTTCTGGGACACCCTGTATACCTACTTTTTTTTATTTACCATACAGTGTTAATCTTTTGGCATCATTATATTGGTTTATTTGAACAAAATCCACTCAGTTGTTACAATGTTAAATTTAATAAACACAAAAGGTCTTAAAAAGAGAATAAAAAAATAAAAAATCAATATTAAATACAATTTAATTTAAATAATTTTTTTAACGATAAATTGTAGTCTAGTTTCACCCATTTTCGTTTATGCACCTTATCCGGGGACACACTATAATATGTGATATATAAATTAACACATAAGTATATCTGTAAATGTATATAATAATATCTAGAAAAAATAAAACAAAATTATTTGATGCAAGGAACATGTTCGCGCGTCATGGAGATTGACCTTAGAATTGAACAGAATTGATTACTTACATTAGTTAGGGCATAGGCGTAGGTATACATTTTCGTTTATCCAGATTAAAACTTCAATTTACCTAGTGTATACTGCTACTTGGAAGGAAAAGTTCATTCTATCTAGTGTATGTTGATTTTCATGAGGGGGGGGGGGGGTACGCTACGGTATGTTTCAAATACGCCAATGCGTCTTCTAAAAATCACAACAGCCGTCAATTGATCTTACAGAGATCATTAGAAATTAAATGAAAGTATAGATATTATTATACGTATTAAATGAGAATATACCCTTATTTCTAAATGTATAAAATATAATCAATTTTCAATCTCCAAAAGCTTTCAGCACTCCATACAGAGGCGTAAGCGGGACGCCTTTGTTGCCCGTGGTCCACCTGCGTAGTTCACCTGAGTGTGCCATAAAAAAAAAATATTTCCCGTAGTACACCTGGGTGTACCATGGGTAAAAAATATTTCCCGTAGTACACCTCGGTGTACCATGGGTAAAATATATTTCCCGTAGTACACCTGGGTGTACCATGGTTAAAATATATTTCCCGTAATACACTCAGGTGAACCATAGCAAATGATTTTCCCTGTAGATCCAAAAGCCGCACCAATATCTTGAGACTTAAATGTGTTGCTCAAAAATATGAATTTAAAATCAAAAAGGCGAAAAATAGATTATTGAAAATGACGATTACATCATATTGCGCTTTTGACCTTATGCTCCTAAACGATAAAATATATTATTCAGATGCATCTAGTTTCTAATGATATTTCATTAGGAGTCGCTTTAGAAAAACTCCACTAATATTTCACAAACTTTGAATTGTTTGTCTTTTTTGTTGTCAAAACATGTTTCATAGTCAATGCTGCTTCCAATATCAGCCTTTAGCCTTTCTCCGGAAAGCCCTATGCCAGAGAGCAGCCACGGATTTCTACTTCCGGATAAACATCAAGAATTGCATGTACTTCAAAGTCGCAATGATACTGTTGGCGACCGGCTCATTTACTCTATTGGCAACACTGACTTATGTTAATATTATTGTATGTGCGGTCAGTTTGTAATTTTAACATAACGGCAGTCCGCAGCTAACCGCTAGCCGAGACACACGGTTGTATTTTGTCGCGTTGTACATATTTGTCAGTTTTCCGCAGTAAAGTTAATTGTGTTCCACTTTGGAGTTTTCTTCCTTGAACCCTAAGGGAAGCCCTATTCAGAAGTTACAAAGTGGTCTTCGAGCCGGATAAAAATGTTCCACACGCCAGCAAAGATGGAAACACGCAGTGTGAAAGCGCGTCGGGAACAGGAAGAGAAGCTTCACAAACAGGAACATAAGGTTTTGGAAAGCTACCCTGGCATCAGCAACCCCAATAGCCGCATGGACAGTCTTCCAAAGCAGGTTTTGGACCAGAAAACTATTGAGGGTAGCGTGAAGTCAGAACCAACAGCGCACGCTTTTTATGAAAAGCCACCGAGATCGTGTCTCACCAAAGCATCTAGCAGCAAGGGCTCACATAGATCGTCAGCATCAAAAGAAGCGAGAAAGAAGCAGCTACTTCTCGAGGCTGCTAAACAAAAGGCTGCGATCAAAATGGATCTGATTGACAAAACTCTGCAGGCACAATTGGCAGCTTTAAGTGACGAGGAGGACCTAGAAGAATACAGTCCACAGATTGAAATAGATAACCTTTCTAGTCGCGAAGTTGCAGAGTGGGTGGAGCATCAGAGCTGTCACGTAGAAGCGCAGCAGTCAACTCACGATAATGGTTTAAAAACGGGAAAACTGCACCACCGTGAAACAGCGTCAACGCCAGTCCCCGGCCCAGCACCGCGCGAGTTCGCGCTGGCCCCGCAAGCGCCGCCAGTGCCCGTGCCCGCCGCACCGCTGCCGCCGACCGACGGTTCCGTCACGGCGCTCAACAACGCTGTTCAGGTACTCGCTGGAGCGCTTAAAGACATCTCCACCACTAAACTCAATCATGTGCCAGATACCAGCTTGCTCAGTCGCATCAGCACACCTAAGGACTTACCAGACTTCTCCGGTGATCAGTTTGAGTGGCTACAGTTCAAACAGGCCTACGATGAGTCAACAGAAATCTGTAAGTTCACTGATAGAGAGAACCTGTGGAGACTGCGAAAATGTTTACGTGGACCGGCTAAGGACGCAGTCGCAGCATTATTTATCAGTGCCACGTCCCCTGCCAAAGTAATGGCGGCGTTGGAGCTACGGTTTGGCAATCCTGACTGCCTTATTGCACGCATCATTCACGACATTAAGAAGTTACAGCCTCTGCACCATGATTATCACCGTGACATCATCACTTTCTCATTGAAAATTCAAAACTTTGTGGAAGCAGTACGAGCAGTTCGCCGGGAGGAATACCTACAGGGAGTGGAAGTAGTGACCATAATTTTATCCAAGCTTCCCACTGTGTTGATCTCGAAGTGGTCCGACTACAGTTATAATCTGATAAAAGAAGGTACAAAGTCAAGGCTTATAATTTTATCAGAGTTCCTTAATGACGAGGCCATGAAGATATCTACCACTGCAAGCCTTTTCTCTGCTCCAAAAAGTGAGTACCCAAAAAGCAAAGCTCTAGACATACCTACACGCTCGCATTCTATATTGCTTCAAACAGATGACAATGACAAAAAATGCCAATTTTGCCATAAGTACATACATAACCTACAAGAATGTAAACAGTTCAAGAAAGCGCTACGAAAGGTACGTTGGCACTTCATAAGAAAAAATGGCCTTTGTTACAAGTGCTTATCATCGAAACATGAGCGAGATAGTTGTCAAGCCCCAGCGTGCGATAAGGACGGATGCGGAGCGGCGCATCATCGACTACTGCACTACAACGCAAACAACACACAGCGCGCACCGGCGCCGGCGTACGCGCCAGCGCGTGCAGCTCCGTGTTCTTCAGCTCCGGGCAGTGCGATGTTGTCAGTGCCGCGTAATGCCGATTCAGTGTCCGTTCCCGAAACGATAACAAACATAAACGCGAGTGATCAAAAAGTGCTCCTAAAAGTAGTATCAGTGCGCGTTCGGGGACCTAATGGCGTTGTGGACAGTACTGCGTTACTTGACGATGGATCTTCGGTGTCGCTTATAAGTGCGAATCTTGCGCAGCGTGTGGGCTTGCGCGGCCGCACGGCAACGCTGCGCGTGCGCGGCGCCTTCGCTGACAACGAGTTGGTATGTGAGTCGACGATAGCGAAAGTGAACCTTACAGGTATGGACAATAAGGTACATAATCTAACTATGCGTTGTGTAGAAGAGTTAAATTTACCATTGCAATCTTTATCTGTCTTAAATTTAGTTAATTATTCATATTTAAATGACATCAAACATATGTTATGTGTTTCTGATTCTGAACCTGAATTGTTAATTGGACAGGATAATCACCATTTATTGTTACCTCTAGAAATAAGATTCGGTAAAATAAATGAGCCGTCCGCCACTCTCACCCCCCTAGGCTGGTGTGTACACGGTACGATCTCAGTACCACGACTGGAACGCCCTTCTAGACGACCTCTATCCAGTGCCGCCCACACTAACTTGTTACTCTTGGAAGACGAGACGGAAGACAGTGCACAGAGGGATGAGTTATTTCTGCGGGAGATCCACGAGGAAGTACGTAAGTCGTTTGCCTTGGACTCCTTAGGAATAGCTGTTCGTCCCCGTCAGAATGCCGAAGACGCACGCGCTGTGGCCCAGCTGGAGCGCACAGCGACGCTCACTGATGGGCGCTGGCACGTAGGGCTGCCGTGGCGTGACGAAGACTGCACCTTACCCGATACCCATCCGAACGCGGTAAGTAGGATGAAAGGAATAGAGAGGAAAATGGTCAGAAATGAGGGTTTCGCTGAAAGATATCGCGAGCGCGTGAGTCATTTATTACAAAATAATTATGCTAGGCAGCTCACGAACACCAAGGTCACATCGAGAACCTGGTATCTTCCCCACTTTGGCGTGGATAACCCAAATAAGCGAAAGCTACGTTTGGTGTTTGACGCCGCTAATAAGGTAAATGGTCGCTGTCTAAATGATTATTTACTCACTGGACCTGACTTGTTGTCATCCCTGTTTGGAATTATGCTCCGCTTTAGGGAGCATGAAATTGCAGTAACGGGTGACATCAAGGACATGTTTCTTAGGGTGAAAATCCATTCCGAGGATCAACACGCATTGAGATTCTTGTGGAGGGACAATCCGGGGGATGAAATAAAAACGTATGCAATGACTTCTCTCATATTTGGAGCAAACTGCTCACCCTTTGTTGCTCAGTTCATTAAAAATGAAAATGCACGGCGTTTTGAATCAGCCATGCCGGCCGCTGTGGATGCTATCATAAATTCACATTATATGGATGATTATATCGACAGTATGACGGATGAGAGTACAGCAATCGATATGGTAAAAAATATAAATAGCATACACACCGCTGGTGGTTTCGAGATGCGGAACTGGACTAGCAATAGTGTTGCTGTTTTAGAGAGCGTTCCAGAAGGGGCCTTAGGCGCAGCGGCCGTAAAGTTTAAAATCGGCCACGAGTACGGCAGTGAACGTACACTCGGCCTTATGTGGTTTCCCGCTGACGATACTCTGGGATTTGACTTATCGCTAAAACGGGTTCCCGATAAAATTCTAAGTGGCGAGGAACGGCCTACGAAACGTATATTGCTCAGGGTCATAATGTCGATATTTGATGTTTTAGGGTTTTTAGCTCCGTTCACGATACAGGGTCGCATTATGCTTCAAAACACTTGGCAATTGAATATCGGATGGGATGATTTAATTCCTGACGATATTTATACCAAATGGCTAAAATGGATTGACCTACTTAAAGTTGTGAGTGCAATGCGTATACCTAGATGTTACAAAAAAACATCTGGGCGCAGTGAAGAAGGGTACAGCGCTATGATTGGTGTGAGTGCGAGGGAGATGCAAGAGCGGCCGATCTACGAGTCCGTAGCCGTGCTGCCGTCGCCCCTCCCACACGCCTCACTGCCCGCGTCTACGCAGCACGCTACGAGCGGCTACGACTGTGTAGCACCGGCGAGGGCCGTTGCTACGAAGTCAGATTATAACGATTTACAGTTGCATATTTTTAGTGATGCATCTACTCAAGCGATGTCTGCTGTGGGTTATTGGCGCTGGCTCAGCGAGGGCATTATTAGGGTCGCGTTCATCTCATGTAAATGTAAAGTTATGCCTTTAAAAAAACTTACCATTCCCAAAGCTGAGCTGCAGGCTGCATTGTTAGCTGCGAGGTTAGCTAATAACATAGAAAAGGAACACAGGGTTACGCCCGCGCGTCGATTCTTTTGGTGCGATTCGACTACAGTCCTACACTGGATTCGCAACAACACGCGCTCATATAAAGCGTTCGAGGCGAACCGCTTGGGTGAGATCGATGAGTTAACCCGGGTACCCGAATGGAGGTACATTCCCACAAAACTGAATGTGGCCGATCTAGCTACTCGGGAAACCTTTGATCAAACCCTACAGGGTGAATGGTTTGCTGGTCCCAGCTTTTTATATGATGATGAATCTTTATGGCCTAGAGACGTCATTACCCCGGCTGCGGATACAGCTGTCTCAGGGGACGAAGGGGATTGCCTAGCAACAATACAAGACGCGCCCGTGTCTCTTCCCGTGCCGGAACCACAGCGTTTTTCGTCATGGTTGCGTTTGTTGCGGGCTACTGCTTCGATGCTTAAATTCGTAGCTAGATGCAAAGGTCAAGTAGGTGATATTGACCGTAGTACAATGGACCGCGCTGAAATTTTGCTATTAAAATACGCACAACAGGAAAGTTTTGGTGCGGACATAGTAAAAATAAAAAAGAGCTTACCTTTGCATCGTAGCAGCAAATTGTTGAGGCTGACGCCGGTACTGGACGAATGGGATCTTCTTCGCGTGGGCGGGCGCATTGATGCTGCAGTACAAACAGCATCAGATGTCAAAAGGCCAGTGATACTTGACGGTCGGAATCATATAGCTCAGCTTATTGTTAGATATTATCACGTAAAGGCGGCCCACGGAAACCAGGAAACTGTGGTCAACGAGGTCAAGCAAAGGTATTGGTTGCTACGACTTAGGCCTACAGTTAAATCTGTCACATCCCGATGCATGTTGTGTAGGATTCGCAAATGCAAGCCGCAAATACCAAGAATGGGTGACTTACCGAAGGCCCGAGTGGCACATCATCAGCGACCGTTTTCCTATTGTGGGCTTGACCTTTTTGGTCCGATGGAGGTCACCGTGGGTCGAAGGAGAGAAAAAAGGTATGGGGTATTGTTTACCTGTATGACCGTACGTGCGATTCATCTCGAGTTGGTCAGCTCACTTACCTCGGACTCTCTTATCATGGCGCTTCGTCGGATGGCAGCACGGCGCGGCTGGCCTCGTCACCTTTTCTCCGACAATGGTACTAACCTACGGGGCGCCAACACCGAGCTGCAGCGATCCATGCAAGCGCTGGATATTGATATGCTGAAAACTGAAGGCATTAATAGGGGAATGGATTGGTCCTTTATCCCGCCCGCTAGTCCCCATTGGGGTGGGGCGTGGGAAAGGCTGATTCGCAGTGTGAAAACGTCACTTAAGGTGATTTTAAATGAGCGCGCACCGCGAGAGGAAGTGTTGATGACCTTAATGGCTGAAGTTGAGAACATTGTCAACAGCCGTCCTCTGGTTCACGTCTCAGTAGAGCCAGGAGATGTGGAATCACTCACCCCCAACCATTTCCTCACAGGGTCTTCATCGAACTTGCCGGTCATTGGAGCCTTTGATGACTCTGATCTGTGTTTGCGCAAGCGTTGGCGAACAGCACAGAGACTCGCCGATATGTATTGGCAAAGGTGGGTGAGAGAAGTTTTACCGGATCTCGTTCCTCGTTCGAAGTGGCACGAAGAGCATAAGTCGCTTCAAGTGGGCGACTTGGTGCTAGTGGTGGATCCTAACTCACCTCGTAACATATGGCCAAAAGGTCTCATTACAGAAGTTATTCCTGGCAAGGACGGACGGATACGTTTAGTTGAGGTAAGAACAAGTAGTGGTACATGGCGGCGTTCCGCGGCTCGCGTTGCTCTTATTGACCTGCAGGATGAGTGCTGAGACAGCACTGGGGTGGGGAATGTTGGCGACCGGCTCATTTACTCTATTGGCAACACTGACTTATGTTAATATTATTGTATGTGCGGTCAGTTTGTAATTTTAACATAACGGCAGTCCGCAGCTAACCGCTAGCCGAGACACACGGTTGTATTTTGTCGCGTTGTACATATTTGTCAGTTTTCCGCAGTAAAGTTAATTGTGTTCCACTTTGGAGTTTTCTTCCTTGAACCCTAAGGGAAGCCCTATTCAGAAGTTACAGATACTTTTTTTGTTTTTTTAGTTTTCAATCTTTAAATGAAAATTAGTTTGGAGACTTTTCTTTCCGCGTTACTCCTTTGTTATTAAAGAAATAAAGTCTCGTTTCTTTCTGCGTTATTCCTTTGTTATATAAAAAAACGGATTGCAGAAAAAACGTGGGCCAAGAAGCTAATAAAATAGTACAAATTACTGAAGAAGCATTTGCGACAATTACGGAAGAAGAATGGAAGAAAGAATGTGAGCACGTAATAAAAATTGAAGAAAAATATTACGTTGATGGCCCAGTTATCGATAACGAAATGGATAAGTTTATAATAGAAGTAGGCGATAATAGTGATACTTCTGATGACAGCGAAGATGAGGAAGAAATGTCAGATATAGATATGTTAGATGAACATAATTATTGTAGAAAGTCATTATTAAAATAAATTTTCGAACTTTTTACTTGTTTTTTCTACTTTTTCTAGTTCCTCTCTATGTACTCTTTCTTATATTATCTGCAATTCTGCATACGTAGAGATATAAATAACTCGAATTTCCTAATTTCGGGAAAAGGCGACATACTGTTCTTTTCTTTTCTTGTTCTGCTCATATTTCAAAAATAATATATTATTTTAATCTTTTATGATCATTACTAACATTAGGGCTATTAATTTTGGGATTTAAGCCATTTGATATTTACAATTTTCCAAATAAAAATAAGTTCGGAAATAAATAACCTATAGTACGTAATCTCCCTGAGGTTAAGGTAGCATAGGAAAGGTAATATGGCAACACTTATTTCCATTACTACCAACATAACGGCATAGGACCTTAGACAAAGGAAACCAATAGACGTGAAATACCTACAAAAAAAACGTGCATACCTAAACTTGGTGGTGCTCTAAGATGGCGGAAAGAACTAGGGACGCTACTATACGTAGACTTGAATTTGATCGATATCGATGTCTATCGAATACAGTGCTGGATTATGCCAGCTAGGGGCTTGTAGCAAATTCAATCAAGGGGTCCTTGGATGCTTTAAGGCTATCAAGTCCATGGTATTAAATAAAACAACACTGTTACAAACAAATTTTTCTTGTTTGTTATTTCATTTTCTTGATTGTAAGGGCAAATTTATGGAAATACTATTCATATTGACTTCTCTATTCAATATTAAAGAAAGTGCAGTCGGTGATTATAAGAGACAAATAAACCAGGCAAATTCAACATTTGAAAAACAAAATTGTAAAGAATTGTTGTTTTTTTTTCAAAATCATTAGACCTCCCCTAAAAATCTCCAAACCAATCGGTCTTGCGCTTTCCGTATCCAGCGGCTTCCCACAGATCTTCGTTACACTTTGTAGGGAACTTACCGAAGCTGCGTCTCCAGGTAAGTAGGCGCCACTCGAATACCTTTCCGCCCCAGCTGTCGTCAGTCGTGCGAGCTATGTGCCCTGCCCACTGCCACTTGAGACTCGTAATTCCTTGGGGTGTTTCGGTTACTTTAGTTCTTCTAAGGATCTCGTCATTTCTAATTCGATCACATAGAAAAACTCCAACCATAGCCCTCTCTATTGCCCTTTGAGTACCCTCTAGCCTTCTTAAGAGCTACATTGTAAGCGGCCACGTCTTAGTTCCGAACGCTTCCGAACATCACTGGCAACATGCACGAATCGATTATCGTCTTGAGACACTGCGGTAGAATGGGTCGAGAATATGTTGTGTAGCTTCCCAAGCGCTATCTAGTCCAGTTGGATTCGTCAAACGATCTTTCTGGAAATCGGACTTCTGTCTGGCTGGTGGCTATAACATGATAGAAAAGGAATTTTATTAGTATATCACCAGAGACCAACCTCGGTGGAAATAAGTAAAACAATAAAGAAATGCTGGTTGTTATTTACGACAAAATTAATATTAAGAACTCACCAGTAACCTACGTGATGGCAAAGAATCTTCACGTAGTTTCATTACATTCATTGTTCGGTTAAAACAAGATTCTTCAAAATGAAGAGAGCAAACAAAAATATGTTTCCTTGCTGTATGAATATTTTCAACACCAATAGCTTCAAGCCAAGAATTTCGCCTTTCTTCTACTGTAGGTAATCTACAAACAAATAGACGTATACCTAAGTATCATTGTGTTGTATAAATAGGATGTGTGTGCTCTGTACCCACAGATTGGTATTTTAATAACCTCCTTTTTTGAAGTCTGTTGAAAACACCAAATGACTACTTAAATAAGTATAGTTAATAACTTCAAGAATAAATATAGTATTAGATATATATGAGATAATTATCGATACATGAATAAGAAATGTCACATCACTGTTTTTTTCAATTCACTCACAAACAACGCTCACTGACAGATTCTACAACAACAACACGGATGCTTAGTAATGGCGGACTGGACGCAAGTGTATTCGTACCATAGCTAAGACACAGCGAGTCCATTAGGTTTTTTTTTTGTCTAAGCATAGGACTTATTTGATGAAACCAAATACCAATAGACATGAAATACTTACCTACGAAAAAAGCGTGCCAGCATTTGGGTTGGTGCTCTAAGATGGCGGAAAAAAACTAGGGACGCCGCATTCAAGATTCAACACTTTTTATGTTTTTCTTTATAGAATTCATTTAAAAAATCAATAAAAAACGTATAACTGTAAAATGCACTCACAAATAATGCTCACCGACTGATATTTTAGCACAACAACAAACACGGTGCTTTGTAATGGCGGACTGAACTGGACGATTTGAGACATATAATAACATTGCGAATCCATTGGTTTAGTTAATCTGATGATGAAACGCACTTTAGTGAGTTACGAGTCGTAACTTACGACGTGGTTACGACCCAGGACGTCTACTATGAAATGTTCGACCGTAATTTCGGGCCCGTCCGTAACCCGAACGAAGTACGTGACTCGTAGCTACCACGAACTATTTTCGGATTCGTAGGTTTAGTACGGACGCATTGACAAGTTACGTGAACGAATGATTGAAAAAGGTAGTAGAAAAATAATTAAAATGATTTGTATTTAAACAGTTTTGATTTAATAATAATAATAAATAATAAAATAATAATTAATACACTTTAACGCGCCATGACAGCCCGGGCTCTTAGTCTGTGGCAAAGTGGCCCCCGGCAAGTGATAAACCAACCTAATCTAGAATGTCACGTTCCACTAATAACATTTTGATGTTAAGGGGATATTTCCTGCTGCAGCATTATACACCTAAATAAGTATCTTTTGCTGCTTTTGTTTATTAACGTTTTTTGTGATTACATTTTTAAGTGTTTCGGAGTTATTTTTTGCTTTTGTTCACATGAAGTTATACTTTCAAGTGTTTCCTACGACTCGCACCTCGCACTGAATTTAAGTTGAATGCCATAACTTCAACAAATATTATATAGTTAACTTATTATACTTAAGTACACCTTCTTAGTAGTCAAATAAAACCCAAACTGATGTAAAATTGACAATAACACTTATTTCTGGATTAAAATTTTAATCCGAAACTCTTACGGTAGCACTTGAGTTCTCGTGAGAAGTTAGGTTAAACGCCCGAAAATCTGTATGTCAAAATCCAATTTTCGTGTCGGGTTCGAGTGATCATAGTAAGCTATCCGTAACAGCAAACGTCAAACTCAGTTTTCGTTCCGTTGACGGGCCCGTAGTATTTTCGTGGTAAGAAACAGCCCGAAATTACGGAGTTCGTTCGGGTTTCGTGTGTTCATTGTAGACCCCCAGAATTTGCGAACGCACGTCAGTTTCATACAAAACGGCCATAATTCAGAAAAACACCCAATATTGAGTTCAGTGTTCTGTGCAAAGGGGCCATATTTTGGAATGCGTCTGTTTTGCATTCAAATTTCAAGTAAGTACATTCAGAATTATTAATGCAAGAGTGCCATATTTTGCAATGCGTACATTTCGCATTCCAATATGAAATAAAGCAATGCCATATTTACAAATGTGTACTTTTTGTACTGAATTATTAAGGAGGTACTTAATAATAATTTATATACAGCTAAAGTGGGTGTTTTGGAAATGTGTCCATTTTATAGAAAAAAAATTACCATAAATGTTTAATTAATTGAAAATAAAATTTATTTGTTAGAGTTTACGTTCATACAGTTATCAGTTACCGTCTACCACTTCTAAATTGTTAGGTTGTTTCATGCCTTTTATATTTCCAAAGTACATAATGTATTTTCATTACGCATAAATTAATTGCTAGCTTAGACGAAAAACTCGCACACCACACCGTTTAATATTGCATCCAAAGTAACAATTTATTACACGCATTGCTTTAGCCAAGCAAGAATAATTTTGAGAAGGCAGTTGGCAATTCAAATGAAGAATCAGAGGCCCAATTCTGCTAATAAGTTATAGCTCAAACTAAACCGTTGCCACCGACCAATCAGAACGCCACATTATCACGTCATCGAACAGTTGCATGGCGATATACGCACTCCGATTGGTAGATCGCAACGGTTTTGTTTCGATTCGGTTGTAACTTATCAGATAGGATACAAAACCGGACCATTATTAACTCTCAATAAATTCAAGAATGTGATATTCCAGCAAGAGTTCATCAAGATATAATAATGGGTAAGCTTTATTTTGATTCGGACTGCCATCCAGTCTGTCAGCCTAATTCTAACGTTAGACGATGACTACGTTATATTAAATTTTGATATGAGTCAACTAGCCTATTATTTCAAAAATAAAAGCTAATCACTTTGATTTACTACTTAGCTATCCAGCTAGATGTTTGCGGTAGCTATCCTAGGAGCCGATCATCTTAATCTTTTTTCGTTTATATTCAGATAAGTGTTGCTGTATGTAGGTAGACGAAATCTGCCAGGAGAATAATATAAATTACTAGCTTTTGCCCGCGGCTTCGCTCGCGTTAAATTCGGGGTAACACCGAAGATTTCCAAAAAAAAATAAGACAGGTATTTTTCGTTGGTAACAAAGAGTTTGTGTACCGATTTTTAGCTTCCTACCTTGAAAACTGCAAAAAGTCCCATATAAAATTTCACCCCCTCTTTTAAGGGGTTGGGGGCAGATTTCCAAAAAAAAATGATGCACGATTTTTTTGTTAGTCACAAATAGTTCGCATACCAATTTTTAGCTTTCTACCTTGAAAATTGCGGAATGCTCCATACAAACTTCCACCCCCCATTTTAGTGAAGTGGGGGGTTAGAAAGAGACAAAAAGTAGCCTATGTTCATTCGCTTGTTTACGCACAAGTTGTTAGTTATACCGTTATATTTACCTTACCGCTTAACTTATAATAATAATTTTAGTAACTTTTCTTTTTTTTGAAGGCGATTCTTCAATGGCGGGGGAATGTTTGGTATTATTTGATTCGCGCAATTAAATTTAAAACCGACACAAATGCACTGGGTTATATTCCTTTTCCTTCCCTTTCCCACATGCACACTTGTTGTCTTCTTCTAAAAAAATGGCCGCCTAACTCGCTGTGCGTGCGCATCTATGCAATCGAAACTCATCGCAAAAATATAAAACACCAATAATAAATATCCAAAAGGTTACCAATTGTGACGTTATAGTGTACTAGTACGGAATATATAAAAAATCAGTGGAATTCTATCATAATTATGGAGGGCCCTCCAAGTGAACTACGTGGTCTCACAAGACAGAAGGAGAGTATTCTCGGTAAGTGTGCATGATTTCTATCCATTTTATAACAACTGTATATCTCCACTTGTTTTCCTTGCAGTTGTAATCTAGCCGTCTTAACTCAGTGCATTTATAACGTAAAAATATTCAAAGATACAGTCCACTCATCGTTTCCTTAATAACCAGTATACCTGCATTTTAATAATTGATATTCCCGCACCCATGGTGTTGATCGACTTCTTATCATCGCCACCATCACTCTCGATCCGTTCAACTATCTCCACTTAAAAAATCACTTCAATCCGTCGTTCTGTTTTGCCGTGAAAGACGGACAAACAAACACACACACACTTTCCCATTTATAATATTAGTATGGATTGATCGCGGGCCGGTCCGATCCAATACCAATTATTGGCTATAAGTTTTTGTATCGATTTATTGAATATCTGGCATTTTCACTACCTATAACTACAATAAAATAGTAGATTGTAAAACAAGGGCATAAAATAGGTCATTGTAACCCGAGACGATTCTATCCGGATAATAAATTGAGGGGTTTTTTTTTTTTTTTTTTTTTTTTTATGTAAGGCCCGGCAAATGACCTCCTCCCGCCTGATGTTAAGCGGTGAAAGAGGCCCAAATGAGTTGACAGATAGAGTAGGGACGACATCCACTATCCTACCTGCCCGCCCCTTGCCGGCCTAAAAGATGCTTTTTCACACCTCTTTTGAAGGAACCCATGTTGTAGGATGGAGGAAACACGTGCGCAGGTAGAGAATTCCAAGTATGGGATGAACGACAGAAGAAGGAATCTTGGAATTTCTTGGTACGGTGTGAAAAGGAGGACACAGTGTACGGATGACTCCGAAGGCCCTTACGCGTGTTTCTGTTAAGGAATGGAGAGGGAGGGATAAGGTTAAAGAGCTCCTCAGAGCATTCCCCATGGAACATTCGGTAAAAGGCGCTAAGAGAGGCGATGTCACGACGAAGTTGTAGAGGCTCGAGGGTGTTAGTTGCCTCTACATCGCCAATTATTCGAATAGCGCGACGCTGCAATCTGTCCAGCTATGCGATTCACTAAAGTTAACAGCCTAGAGTTCGACGCTGTGGCAGCGCTGTAATATGATTTTGTATTCACTAATATTGCTTGACAATCGTTGGCGATACTAGCGCTCCGAAGACGAGCACGGCGTGAACCGGTACTAAATGTTTGACGTTTTTCTTTGTGTTTTGGTATTCAGCAAAAGAAAACAGCGTCGAGCTCGACGCACAGCCTGGCTCACAGCCACGATTTCTAGTGTCAAATTAAAAGCTACAAATTTTAAGTCGAGTTGTGTGTTTTGCAAAATTATTTTGAGTTTTCCTAAGAAATACTTCAAGAATAAAAAAACAATGTGTGCTGGATTATCAATCATGTTATTCTTGCTCGAAGAAGCGAAGTAAAGATATGATTTATGACGACAAGCAGCGACCATAACCCATGAATGTTTGCAACATCAGAGTGTCAGTCATATAATTTAATATTGTGCTATTTTCTTCCATTTAAAATTAATGCCCCAGTGTCAAAGCACAATTATTATACAAATGCCAAATAACTTAATAAATACGGAAATAATGGCTAAAACTCGCAAGAAGAGATGATGCTCTGCTCAAGTCTGATCACAGTTTATGAACAGATTCAAGAATGTATTTTTGTGAAGATCATTTTAATGTAGGTAAGTAAGTACTTATTTCTCACAACATAAGTAAGTAGTCTATTAGGTATTTCATTTTTGTAAAACAGAATAATTTTGTAGAATCCCTATTCCAAGTAGGAGTTGGTAATTGATAAAATAATAAATGCATAAGTTGATGATGGGTTGTTTCGGTTTTATGAGTTAACGTTTTATATAAGTAAATTTTATACTTAACAAACACACTATTTTTATTATTCTAATTGTCAAATGACTAATAATAATATATGGAGTATCATTAAAGAACATGCTTAACTGCTCATGAAACCAGGTTGTACTCCACAATTTCATCTCAGGTTGTAATTATTTCAAGTCATTGTCATATTTATAAAAAAACATAGAAAGATGATCAATCATAGTCTGAATGAATCAAAAGAAAGTTCTACACCAAGCCTATCTCATAAATGCTTCTGATACAAGTTGAAGTATTAAATGGCAAATATTCAGTTATTACCATTATAAAGTTTTTTCTTTTGCTTATTTCAGATATTGAAACAGTTGGAGGAAATGTGCCAGAAATGTTTTTTAAGCACACAATGGATTTAAAACTGTTCAAGCATTTTAACCTACAAATTCAGAAATATGACTGTGCAGACCAATGTGAAAATGATAGACCAGGCATTATTATAATTTAAGCAGTCTAAGCAAAAATATTTATATGGAACAACACTTGGACAGTGATATTTATTTAATAAATGTCACCAGTTGCTCACAATCAGTTCATTTATTATAAGTTAAGTCATCTTCTGACTGTAGTGAATTAATTGAAGAAGACAAAAGTAGAAGCAAAAAGACCATATTATTAAAAAAATTGAACATTTAAAAAAATTGAATAAAGCCACAACTGTATACATAGTACTGTAGTCTTTCAATTAGTTGTTACTACTTGATTTATATAATAAAAGGTCATATAAATATTCCCAAACAAGTAAATGTGAAGTGAAGCTAACCTTTTGTTTTTATATGCTTAGACCACATGCATATATTAATTTCAAATTTCTAAACATTCTCAATCATGGCATGTGCATTCAATAATCTGTATGATTATTTAATACAAATAAAACTAAGGAAAACTTTAAGATTGTTTTTTATTTAAAATAAATAGTTCCAAACTTTGTTAGAACTATGGGTACCTATACCAAAAGTTAGTTAGTATTCCAAAAGTAAAAGGGTTTATAGAATTTAATTATTCTCAACTCAACATATTCAAGACTGAATGGTACAGTTAAAATCTACACTATATTTCACTATAAACTGGGTCAGCTATACAAAATCAGTTGAATTTCTTCGCAGATGTATGCAGGTTGCCTCACTGTTTTCCTTCACCGTAGGAGCGTCAGACAAATGTACATATGAAATTCGAAACAAAAAACACATTGGTGCATGGCGGGTCTCGAACCCCGACCTCCCGATTCGAAGGCAAGTGCCGAGTCCACAGAGCCACCGATGCTCGCTATTTGGAATATAATATTGGGTGTAAATTATTTATCTTCAGTTTTTTTTGCCACTGTTTTTCCATTTCCAGAAGATGGCCATGTTTCATTGATGTATTATCTGGAATTTTACCACAGTATGAGCGATAAGAGTGTGTCATTTTTACTTTTCTTCAGCCAACTTCAAAGGCTCTTGAAGCAGTTATTCGATCATACCTCAGTTCAAACCATAGGCTGATCGTGGATTGTCCCTTGTTTCTTCTTCAACTCTCTGTCTGTATTAATGAAGGTGATAATCATGCACTTTTTTCAAAAACACATTAACATATTTCTTTTTAAATTACATATAAGTTGATGTATTGAGACAGCCTGTGTATCACCTTGACAATAAGTAGGTTGATATTTTAAAAGTTGACGCTTATCAATTTTGTTCTCGCGTCCCTCTTCCAAAAACTTTTTTAAAATAGATGAATTTGCTAGCAACATGGGCCTGCCCTTGGATAAGTCTGCATGGCTTGGTGACTTCGTCTTAGCCAAGCGTTGAAGCGTCACTCATGGTTAATGCAGTAACTAGAAGTGTCGGGTTCTGTGCCAGTATCTGCTCGGTAGCGTTTCTCCACTCTATGAGTCTCTTTGATAGCAATAAATCTCGCGGTCAGGCTTGCTATTTCAATTATGATGTCGCTGGGATGGCAGAGAACAACCGACCAAGCGACGCCGACGAGGAGCTAAACACAACAGAAATGTGGTGGTGAGATGGGTCCGTGCAGGGTTCTTTCGAGTCAATTTCTTTGCGGAGACATCATTGCCGTAAGCTCATAAGCTCCCTCAGTCGGCTATTACATCCAAGGAAACTACGTAATTTTCACATGCTACAAAATGAACACACGATGACAATAAGCATTGCAATGCTTACATTTTTCTTAGAATTTTACACAAAATTAATTAAAAAATAGCCATTAATAATACCCAGAGAGAGATCACAGATTAGAGATTATATCTAACTAACTGTCAAAAAGGCAAAGGGTATCAATTTTATTTTAACATCGAAATGAATTTTACACAATTTGACCAAAGTCATTTTTAAACCATATTTACGAACTTGTTTCTTGTTCAAATAATGTTTTTTTATGTCGCTCCGACATTTATAACACATTAAAACCTGATTTAAATCAATATACAATGAACTGTATATATGCACGTGTGTCGCCACTCTATTACAGCGACGAGCTTAAACAGCCAAGAGATCGACGTCGAGTTAAATGGCGTTAGTGAATACGTTTATCGTCAGCGCTGCGCTCTTCGTCGAAATGAAAGCCAGCTCGTCATCGAGCTCGACAACGATCTCGATGACGACTGTTTCTGTTAGTGAATCGCACTGCAGAGCATCGAGGAGGTACTGAGCGGAGCCGTCCCAAAGGTGCGAGCAATATTCCACGCAAGACCTAACCTGAGTTTTATACAACAGGCATAGTTGGTCCGGCGCAAAATACCTACGCACCTTGTTTAGGACACCGAGTTTCCGTGAGGCAGCAGTTATAACGGATTCGATGTAGTCTCTGGGGTTCAGATCGCAGCGAATGATGTGTTTGTACAATGATTTGTTTAAATGCCAGCGTTTTACACTCTGCTTTTCACTTCGATTGCGAGAAAATTAAATAATTACTTTAAAATAAAAACGAAAACGAACATTTAATTAAAACTATACAAAAACTCAAATATGTAACACGATGTTAAAAATTAAAGAACTTAAATAATAGCCAATTCCCGCCAGTTTGTTTTTAATTTTTACATGGAAATGGCTTAGGTACATATTTCATTCTGCCGAGTAATAAAATAAATTCGATGCGTTTTAATAATAACCGGTTACTATTTTTATCTGGTTTCATGACTTTTGAGGTAGAGAACACAAGACAAATAAATTAAAGCAAATAAATAATCGCAAGTTATTTTGTGAAGTTTTATTGAGCGTTGTTGGCTGTTGGGCCTAAGAATCTTTGTGTAAAAGAAAATTTTACTTTATGATCTAGAACATAAAAAGCCATTTTATGCAGCCTATAAACGATATAAAGACGAACTTTGCGAGCACAAGAAGTGAAAAACGCTTTTTTGTGTTTCTTAGTAAGTAGGTAGTACAAAAGTTGTAAATGACATTGACAGTCAAGTGTGTTTTGAAGTATTTTGTTGGTTTTTGGCTTCACCTAGCCTAGAGAATTTTGATGAAGTTTGATGTGAAATGTACCCGGTGTTCCATTTAAGTATCACCATTTTTTCACGTTTTACTAATATTTTAAAAATTCATTTTACAATATCTAAAGTAAAAAAAGACAAGGTATAAGTATTCAAACATGTTGAGAAAAATATTATACCTAAATATTTAGAAAGCTTTTACCAAAATTTATAAATGTGCCTAAAGATAAGACTGTCTTAGATAATACTTTTGTGATTTTAGCAATACAGTTTGTGATTTAATAATAAATAGTTTACGATTACTGTACCTTTAAGCTTATTTCATAGTTTGAAGAATATTATTGTAATGTTCAAGTTTTAGCAATTTAACCTAAGAATTTTACATAAAGATAATTTTATATTATGTAAAATCTGATATCGCGTTTTTAAGCATTTTTTTTTTTTATAATTTATTTCCTTTGCATTGGCTACATACATGTATCTCACACAGAGACCTTGCCATAAACCTTATTGGTTTATCTGGCCTGGTCGAGTTGCTCTAATATGCTTATACTACCGATACTATTATACTAGTATATATTCACAATACAGATACTATTTAATTATAATTACAAAAAAACAGGATTTTGCTCTATAAAATGACGCTTCATTAGATTCTTAAATTTTCCTCCAGAGGTATATAATTGGCATAGTTTTTCGGGGAGGCCGTTGAGCACTTTGGGCAGCATGTATTGTCCCACGCGAGTTCCGTACACGTTTTTATACCCCGGCAAAACATAAGTGTCAAGGTAATTTAAATTTCTCAACCCGGCAGGTCGTGATGTTTTATTTAAGCTTGTTATATTATTTATTTCATCTTTAAGAATTATGAATTTAGTTTTATTGCATATACTCATTACTTTACAATGTTTGAATAAATGTTCTTTGGTAATATTATTTTTTTTCCTATAATTTTCGTTAAGAATACATTTTAACAATTTAATTTGCAGTGTAAATTTAATAAAACAATAGAATAATGTTCTGTTTTGTGATACTTATTTGAATATTTTGTATCTTTTTATTTATATTGTGAGTAGTTTTTAGTGGATCTTTTTTATACTTTATTTAAATATACAAAATACTCGTGTAGTTTTCTTTATGACTGTTTTTGATCTCATAACTCCTCAAAAAAAAAAAGAATGATACGTTTTAAATTGAAAAAGAGATTATTTTTGTTATTGTTTTTTATATTGCTTGGAAAAACATTAAATAAAACAGTTTCATTTAAAAATTTGTTTCATTTTTTGAGAGAATTATCTTAACATTGGTTTAAATTTTGAATTCAAAAAGGGCTTTTGTCATTTTTTATCAGGTTAAATGAAAGCGATTACAGCGATCATTATCTTCAAAGATAGAGTAAAAAATTACGAAACCAATGACGTATTAATATCATAATATTCGTTAAGAATAACATTACTTTTTTCAAAAAATCATGCTCGAAATTTTGTTTTGGCTCTCCTGTAAAAAGTAAGTTTTCTGATTTGTGGCCGTTTTGCATTCAATGAGCGAAATATACTGCGACAATTCCACTGAAGAAACTGTGTTGGCCATTATTAAAGTTATTGATACGATAAGTTATGATCATTTACAGTAATGTTTTCGTTGGACGGTAAAGTAATTATATGAGATGCACATAAGGAGTAGATATTACTACTAATTAGCTTTTGTATATCAATATCTGGTGTGGGCTTCTTCAATTCAATGCGGTACCAACTGATGGAAGAGTAAAGTTAGTCTTTTACATGAGCTTTTTGATCATAACCCCTACTGAATTTTGGTAAAGGTTTAGGTTTTTTAAAGACTGTTTTTTATAAGATTTTTGGAGGGTTGAATAGTTTTGGAGGGTTGGTATCTGTAAATGCTGTGGTGTATCGTCATAAAATACGATATCTATTATCAAAATACTCGTGGCCTAAGAACTAAGACAAATGATGTATTCAAAAATATTCTTGTAAATGATTTTAAAATCATTGCTTTTACCGAAACTTGGTTAAATTCTAACATTTGTGATAGTGAGTTTATAGATTCTCGCTACATTGTATATCGTAGGGATCGCGTTTGTTCTAAGGGTACGAAATTGGATGGCGGCGGGGTTATGATCGCGGTGTCAAGGGAGCTCCCCTCGTCTCGGGTACAAAATTGGGAAAGTAGCTGCGAAGATTTATGGGTTAACATTAAAATAAAGTTAAATGGATGTGAGCGAATTCTCTCGCTCTGTGCGGTTTACTTACCATCACCTGCTAAACTGGAAACTCAACAGAATTTTTTAGATAATATTGATACAGTGATAGGAGATATGGATATTGTTGTTGTATTGGGTGACTTTAATTTAAACTTTATCAATTGGAGTTGTCGGGACAATTGCATATATCTGACACCGAGCAACTATAGTAATAAATTAGGTTATTCATTAACTGATTTCATGTCACTAAATGATTTATATCAAGCAAATGGTATAGGATATATAGATGAGATTCGAAAAGTGGATTGGCGAAAAATTTCTGATGATTGTGAAAGTGTTGACAAGATGGTTTCTGTTTTTTACGCTGTTTTAATACAAATTATTGATAAAAATGTAAACGAAAAGTTAAATCCTCTAAATTTCCCATTTGGTTCAATCAAAAACTTATAAAATTACTAAACGAGAAAGATAGAATCCGAAAAAGGTATCGTAAGTTTGGCAACCCACGAGATAAATTAGAATTTGATTTATTGAGGGAACGCTGCCATCAACTAATTCAACTGTGTAGTAGTGACTATAAAAGTAAAATGGAGTCGAACATCCGTGAAAATCCTAAAATGTTTTGGCGATATATTAAAGACAAGCGCAAGGGTCTCTCTAAACTCCCGGCTACAATGAAATTTAATGATGTAATTGCCTCCACCGGTTCAGAAATTGCTGACCTCTTTGCGAAGCGGTTCTCTTCTGTGTACACTGATGTGACACCGAACTTGACTGCTTGTACAAACAACTTCGTACCAAGTTCGAACAACCACATTTCCAGTAAAAAATTTACTGAACGTGAGGTACTTAAAAGTATATAAAGACTAGACATACGTAAGGGTGCTGGGCCAGACAATATACCTCCGTTATTTATTAAGCGTTGTGCCCTAACCATTGCACTTCCACTGATGATCATCTTTAATAGGTCTTTAAATGAAGGCATCTTTCCGGAAGAGTGGAAAAAGGCGAGAATAATACCTATACATAAAAAGGATGATCAGTCAGATGTGAAGAACTATCGGCCTATTTCCATTCTGTCTTGTTTTTCGAAACTTTTTGAATCCCTTATATATCCTTTGATCTATGCTCACGTAGAGGGTGGACTATCGGACGACCAGCATGGTTTTATAAAGGGACGCTCTGTGGACACTAATTTGGCATCGTTGGTATCCTCGATAGCGCGGGAAGTTGATGGAGGTCAGCAGGTGGACAATATATATACAGATTTTAGTAGTGCTTTTGATAAGGTGGACCACAAAGTCTTATTGATGAAACTAAATGGAAATGGGATAGGCGGTTCCTTGCTAGACTGGTTCCAGTCTTACCTCTCAAAAAGACTTCAGACTGTCGTGGTCAACGGATTCGTATCTGGTGTTTACATTGCTCAATCTGGAGTCCCACAGGGATCCCATCTGGGTCCGATACTGTTCCTCATATTTATTAATGACATTACAACTCGGATACAGCATAGTAGAGTTTCCTTGTTTGCGGACGACTTAAAGATCTATAGGAGTGTCAAGACCGCAACTGACGCTGATCTTCTACAAACCGATCTTAACAATGTCAAAGCATGGTGCTATGATAATGGAATGACTCTCAATGCAAAAAAGTGTTTTCACATAAGCTTTACAAAAAAAGTGAGACCACTTGAAACTGAGTATGTCCTTGATGGTTTGGTTTTGTCTAAGGTGAACGAAGTTCGAGACTTGGGAGTGGTAATAGATCAAAAGCTAAAATTTTCTGCTCACGTGGATGGGGTGGTTAAAAAAGCTGCTAAGATGCTGGGTTTTCTTAAGCGCAATTCAAAAGGGTTTAGGATGCTGCGGACAAGGTTAGCTCTGTACAACTACTTGGTTCGCAGTCATCTAGAATATGCTAGCGTGGCTTGGAACCCAGTCTATGCTTCTTCATCTCAGCGCATTGAAAGCATACAACGCTCATTTACCCGTCATCTTGCGTTTGTCACTCCTGGTATTACTCACAATCGACCTTATGAGCAGAGATTAACTTTTTTCAAGATGTCAACTCTGCGATACCGACGTACTGTTGCGGACTTGCTGTTTTTGCACAAGATTCTAAATAACAAGGTTAAGTGTACTAACATACTGGAGATGGTACGATTATCTGTTCCCTATCACTATCCCCGGAAGCTCATAACCAAAACTTTTAGTCTGTTTCAATCTAGAACTAACTTAGGTTTGCATCATCCCCTTTCCAGAATTTGTTCTACCTACAATGAAATAAATGCTAAATTACCGGATATTGATATCTTCAATGATTCTTATATACAGTTCAGACGTAAATTGCAGAAATCTATCCCTTAAGGTCGAGTTTTTATTATAGTTAGTTTTACTTAGTTTAGTTTACTTAGATTTAAGAGATCTTTTGTTCATTTACTGATTGTAAAATTCTGCAGCAATTGTTGTGTACACTTTTAAGTAGCAAGCATATAATGACTGATGTATTTTTGAGTTAATTGTATGTGTTTTCATATGTATTGCTGTAAGTGTGCCTATTGGATAAATAAATAAATAAATAAGATTTGGTTGAACTGTCTCTAGCAAAAAAGGTCCATTAGTATTATCAGTAATATTATTACGTTGGGATAAAGAAGGGGTAGACATAAGCACATCGGTGTAAAGTTTAGAGACTGGCGAGTGTAGTTTCGCTGCTTCTACATATGTTAAACAACTCTTTGCCATAGACTCCTTGATAGCTCGTTGCCTACTAAGCTCTGGACATTTTTTAATGGTTGCAAAGTGGGTACCTGAGCAGAGACAACATGTCACACTGTCCTCTTCAACTGAGCATTTATTACCTGAATACCCTTGACCACATTTAAAGCACCGAGGAGTATATTGTGACTTGATATGGCCATACCTACAGCAGTTAAAACATTGTATGGTTGGATAAATATAAAGATCCACAGGAAGTGAGTTGTAGCACATCAAAATCCTTTTTGGTAAAACTTGACCATCAAATGTTAGTACTACAGTTTCAGTGGGTATAAATTCAGACGGACCACTAGCAATACTTTTTCTTTTTAACCTTCTTGCTTTTAAAATATTCCCACAACACACATTATAGGTACTGATCTCAGAATAACATGCTGTAGTGATTGTTCTGAGGTACTGATATATTGCTTAAAATATCATCATCAGTCCAATCAATGGGTACTCCCCGAACAAGACCCATTCTCGTGATATTAGATGTTGGAATAAAGACTCTATATAAATTCATTTTTAACGTGGAATTAGTGACAAAAGCGTTTGCATCAATGAAATCGGAAAATGATACAGATATTCGATTTCTACCAATTTTATTTACACTGCCATAGACAATGTTTTTAACACCATTCTATTTTTAAAAATGACCAAATGTAATTGGATGTATTGAAACATTTTCATTCAACACCGTATTGTTATTATAAGAATTACGGCCAACAAATGAACGATCAGTATTTTTACTTTGTGAAGTGTCTGATGTTGGGACAATTGCAGAGGACTGTGAATCTACTAAGTTAGCATTTGAACTTGAAGACATTTGGGAAATTTCAATAATTTGATCACAGTTACAGTTAAAATCATTGTTGTTTCCTATCATAGATGACCTGTGCGTTCTTTTCTTTTTATTGCAATGTTTACAAACTCGTTTTGCAGAAGTTCTCTTACGCTTAGTAGATTTACACTCCGAATCTGTATCCAGAACTGATCCCTCAGTGTCCATACCGGAATAATTATTACTAATTGTGATAACATTTTGCTTTTAGGCATATTTTCAGAAACCGAGTCAAAAGTAACAAAGTTAGACGCCTGGGGGATAGACCCCCCAGGATCGTCTGGGACGTTCATTTAATGTAAATATGATAAAACTTACCAGAAATCAGCAAAACAAATACTACCACTATATAATAAAAATAAAAGAAACTAAATATATGTACAATTTACTACCTACTTGATCCTTTCTACTACAATTTATAAAATAAATAATAATAATATTTAATAATAATATTTATTTTGACACAAATTAATTATACAAATTAAAAAAAATGTTCCAAAGGCTCCCGAACTAGTCGAAGACTGTGCATCGGGTGCCGATGGCTTCTCATCGTGTACAGATCTTGGCTATGTCAAAATAATCTATAGGTAATAGGCATCACAATCACAATTCAATTACAATTACTATCTCTATATATAATAAAATCGTAGGGGTACAAAAATCTGTAATTGCGAAATATTAAGAAAAAAATACATAGGTCGCCATAAAATCATTAGCAGAACACGATAGAATAGTTTTTAAAAAAATTGTTTGTTTGTTGGTTTGTTTGTTTGTTTGTTTGTCTGTTTGTCCGGAAAGATCTCCGAAACTACTGGACAGAATTTGATATGGCTTACACCACAATGCTTAGAATTTTCCGGAAGAACATTTAGGCATAGTTTCGTTTGTTTAAATTCACGTTTTATTTTTAGAGAAAAAATACCATATAAAATTTTCGAATTGGCTCTAGGTAGAAAAACAATATGGCGCACGTGAAATTATTTTGACAAGTCTGTCACAGTACTGCATAGTCTCAGAACAATCATTATTTATTCTTCAGTGCATAGTGCGTAGTGCATAGTACAGAGAGAACAGTGTTGCCAGGTGGCCGTTTAAATTTCCCCCCCGATCTCACTCAAAATCCCCCCGAAAATTACCATTTTTGACAAAAAAACCTCCAAGCACTACTTCCGCCATAGCTTCCAATATTAAATCATATACATTCTTGTCTGTGTTGGTACTACTTACTAAAAGCAATACAATTGGGATATGAAAATCAAATGTAAAATCAGATACATACATTTTTTCCCAGGAAAACCTATTTAGCATTCGAGATATTGGAACGAAATGTGTTCTCATTCATTTCGGTATGTTCTTACATATTTTGATTTACTGGATTTTGATGTAGTTGATATTAAATTGCACGGCAAACGGGAACTTATATTATAGCTGGCGGCCACTTGGGAGCCAATAAATTTTAGACTACCTGCGAATACAAAAAATCATAGGTAGGTAGGTAGAGTAGGTAAACCAGTGAGCAAGTAATAACTAAGCAGAGAGAAAGAAAATAATACTGTCTTGAGACGAAACAGTTAGGAACCACACTTTGTTGCTTTTTACCCCTTTGAAATCCCTTCATGTTCTCTTCTCGCCGTCAATTCTATTCCAGCCCTTATAGCCGAAATAGTATTGATATTTATAAAATTATTTTATCCTTTTTATGTGTTAATAATATTAAATTGTAAGCTAGTATATATTTTAGTTATTCAGCTCCCTAACCTGATCGTTATCATGATCCTAGATTCTATTCCCATTCCGCGTTCCTTATTATTCTAAACGTTTCCCAAATTTTGTCATGGCCATAATGCACAAATTGTGCGGAGCCACAAAAAAATTACTTTGTAAAAACCTTGTGAAGAAATCGATTTTTTATGGTATTGTTGTCAGACCAAAGACATTAAACTAGCACCATTATACTGGTACTAGTAGAATGTATTTGTGTCAGACATAGTGATCCGGCTTGTACAGCCAAATCATTAAACAAAACTAAAAATAAATGAATGATCATGGAGGTAAGGTAATAGTGATATTTTGGCTTGAAAAAAGTCTCCGAAATTCCTTTAACATTAATATTTACCTCCGAAAATCCCCCCAACGGACTTAACCCCCCAAAATTCCCTCCGACGTCGAAAAAAACCCCCGAATTTTCAGGGAATCCCCCCCATCTGGCAACACTGAGAGAGAAGGTATTTTCTTCCACGAAGGAAAGGCAATAGAACTACGCCATACTGCCTGATCTTAAGTAATTGGATTTCGAAAATTAAAAGGCAGGACTGTGGGGCTAGCACGCAGGAGAATCGAAAATCGAATCGAAATCCGAATCGAGGAGTTTGTATGGTTCTGCTACTCACCGCCGTAGCGCTAATAAAATTGCCATACAAATTCCTCGTTTCGGATTTCGATTCGATTTTCGATTCTCCTGCGTGCTAGCCCCACTGAAGTGTTTCACATAGTACAAATAAAATTTAATATTTTCTGTTAATGGCTGTACCCACCTGGATTTCGCCAACAAAATTGTCTTTTTCTTATGTCGTACCGTGGTGGTAAGGCAAAAAGATCAAGCCATACAACCAATGTATAAAGCATTTTTTATGATAATACTTATCGAGTGACCATTAAATTTGTAGATTGGTTTAATTCTTGACTAATTTTCACAAAATCTGTACAATTTTTGAAATATTTAAAATGTTGAAAAATGAAGATACTCTTTTCAAGGTATTTTGAAAGGTGTTATATGTTACATTAGGATTAAGGAATCAAACTCTTTCATCCATTTAAAACTATTAAAAGTAATAGATTAATATTGATAATTAAAAAATCTGGGTTACGCGTAGAGGGACGGGGCGGGACTCTTGATCCTAATGTCTAAAATGACGGATCACATTTTCTTGGATCCACCCAAGGAACATGGATATCGAACGAAGAACCTAAAGAGTAGAACGCATTGAACCTAGCCACGTTGAATTAATTTGACATGACTGCCGATAAAGTTCGTTTCCAAACCCAGCGATATGCATATCAAATGAAAGGCCTTGATGAGTAGAGCACTATGAACCTAGGAAAATCGCCCTAAATTCAACATGGCCGCCGCTCAAAAAAAAAGAATAAAAGTTCGTTTTCAAACCCAGCAATATGGGTATCAAATGAAAGGCCTTGATGAGTAGAGCACTATGAACCTAGCAATATTGACATAAATTCAATATGGCCGCCGCTCAGAAAAGGTGGATAAATGTTAGTTTGCAAACCTAGCAATATGGGTATCAAATGAAAGGCCTTGAAGAG
Organism: Schoenobius gigantellus; assembly: GCA_963935595.1. Lineage (NCBI taxonomy): Eukaryota > Metazoa > Arthropoda > Insecta > Lepidoptera > Crambidae > Schoenobius > Schoenobius gigantellus. Next base: position 35,551,957 of record OZ012541.1, on the reverse strand, counting down.
TAGAGCACTATGAACCTAGCAACATTGACATAAATTCAACATGGCCGTCGCTCAAAAAAGGTGGATAAAAGTTAGTGTCCAAAGCTAGCAATATGGGTATCAAATGAAAGGCCTTGAAGAGTAGAGCATTAGGTACCTAGGAAAATCGACCTAAATTCAACATGGCCGTCGCTCAAAAAAAAGAATAAAAGTTCGTTTTCAAACCCAGCAATAGGGGTATTAAATGAAAGTAGACCCTGAAGAGTACCTAGAGCAGCCATGCTCTAAATGTGTACCGCGGAACCCTAGGGTTTCACAATACCCCCTATAGGGGTTCCGCAATAATTTAGAAAAAATCAAAACACCCCTCTCTGGTCGTACTTTTATTATGCTTATTAATAAAGAATACACTTTTAAAAACTATTGTTTTATTTTAGGGTTCCGTCATGTATTTCGCTTTCCAAAAGGGATCCGTCACCAAAAAAGTTTGAGAACCGCTGACCTAGAGCATTACGAACCTACGAAAATTGTCCGAATTTCGAAATGGCCGATGCTCAAGAAAGGCAGAATAAAGTTGAATCATTGTGGAATAAAATGGAGGAAAAAACTAAACACTGTGTTAAGTATTTTGATGGCGAAACGTAGTTCGCGGGCACAGCTAGTTTTGAATACAAAACAATTTTGAATTAAGAACCTTATGGATTCTACCAAAAAGAAATTAACAAACATATTAAAAAAACAAACAGAAATAAACACAAACTCATCCTACATATTAAAGTATAGATATGTTTAATCTAGTTAAGTGTATAAATTTTCTAACATGTTTTCAATGCCATAATAATCGAACTCCCTCAACCAAGACAGTATAACTTTACTAATTTCATTGTTGCTGTACTTTTTCGTATTATGTTCTTTATTAAATTTTGTGTACAAACGGGCGGCAACAGCGTTATATCTTTTCTGTGCAAATCTTGTTCTCGTTGTAGGAACCGGGAACCTTTCAAGTCTTTTTTCTTTTAATATCAAATAGGGTACAGTTCTCCTATGATATCTTCTTAAGCATTCGTATATGAATATCTTCCGAACACTGAGAACCCCAGCTTTTTCATATACTACTGTAGTTGAATGTCTAAAGGGTAGGTGCAAAAGCACTTTCAGAACCGCTCTTTGTGCACGTTCTACAGATATTAAATGTATTTTTGCTGCAGTACCCCATACGCAGATGCAGTATCTCATAATGCATTCACACAATGCCCTGTATGTCGCTATAAGAAGTTTAGGTTCCGCTACCGTTCTCAGCATTTTGAAGATATAAACTAGTTTTCTTATTCTTAACTTAAGTGTGTTAATCTGTATCATCCAATTTAGTCTACTATCTATATGTACTCCTAGGTATTTTATAGTATCTACTTGTCAGTTCAGCGCAAGTGCATTGTGCCGTTAGTGGGCCACGGTTACATGGATATGTATGTATCTTAACACTGACAAGGGTGACGTACGAGACGTCAAACTGTCACAACCTGTACACTATACTTTCGCGTTATTATTATAATTTAAAATAAATATAAAGTAATAAAACATTGGGGGTGATTCTGAAGCGACCACCTAAAACTATAACTAAATAAAATTAGAGATAGAAATGTCAATCACCGTTTGGTATTCAGAACTCACAAGTTAACTCTAAAATTAAGAGTGACGTTACTAAACTACTCAATTTAGTGTTAGATGTTATTTTCGTATTCTGACATGCTTCCTAAATGTAATTTTTTCTATAATTTTAAATATGTCAAACTAATTTTAGGAGGTGAACTTTTAGGTGCCGTCTAAATTTATCTTGATACTTTTTAACGATTTTCTAACATTACCGAAGTCAATTTTTTTTGTGCAACTTGCCAAATGGATGATGAATTGGTTGTTATGGCATTTATAAGGAAAGGCTTTTATAGCATCAATTGCCAAGTCGTGAGTTGTAATTTGTTTGTTCCCAAGTAGTCTAATAGTACTGACATTTAGATGATAGGTAGGTTATGTATGTATGTATTTACTCTTACAACAGAAATTAATCTTCTATCTGCAGATAGAAGTATGCCTATCTAAAATTTGTTGCCTAGCAATTACTATTATTTGTCAATAAATAACAGCGGTTATTATGAAAAGAAAACAAAAATTACTAATGAAACAAAATACGCAATTTTAAAATTCAGAGGAAGTCACGAAGTACCTATCTATACAACTACAGACTACCACGTAATTTTGTTTATTTCATGGCATAGGCGCGAAGCCATCACAATCGCAGAATAAATGTCGAATAATTTTTCTTTTGTGATAAAATGAATGATAAAAAATAAAATTTATTTTCTGTTATTTACAAATACGATCAAATCTTAAATTAATAATTTCTGATAGTAAAATTAGTAGAATATAGCTGTTTTTAATGTTTCTAAATTATCCCGTTTTTCCACAGCACTAGGTGTATTTATAATCTGTGTATTCAATTTAAGAAATTGTCAAATACAGTTTAAATTAAGAGAGTCCGGCGTTTCAGAATACGAATTACCTAAAACTAATTTAAAATTATATGTTTAATTTTAGTTTTAGTTTTAGTGCAGGTAACTTCAGAATTACCCCCATATTCTACTAATTTTACTATCAGAAATTATTAATTTAAGATTTGATCGTATTTGTAAATAACAGAAAAGAAATTTTATTATTTATCATTCATTTTATCACAAAAGAAAAATTATTCGACATTTATTCTGCGATTGTGATGGCTTCGCGCCTATGCCATGAAATAAAAAAAAATTACGTGGTAGTCTGTAGTTGTATAGATAGGTACTTCGTGACTTCCTCTGAATTTTAAAATTGCGTATTTTGTTTCATTTGTAATTTTTGTTTTCTTTTCATAATAACCGCTGTTATTTATTGACAAATAATAGTAATTGCTAGGCAACAAATTTTAGATAGGCATACTTCTATCTGCAGATAGAATATTAATTTCTGTTGTAAGAGTAAATACATACATACATAACCTACCTATCATCTAAATGTCAGTACTATTACTTGGGAACAAACAAATTACAACTCACGACTTGGCAATTGATGCTATAAAAGCCTTTCCTTATAAATGCCATAACAACCAATTCATCATCCATTTGGCAAGTTGCACAAAAAAAATTGATTTCGATAATATTAGAAAATCGTTAAAAAGTAACAAGATAAATTTAGACGGCACCTAAAAGTTCACCTCCTAAAATTAGTTTGACATATTTAAAATTATAGAAAAAATTACATTAAGGAAGCATGTCAGAATACGAAAATAACACCTAACACTAAATTGAGTAGTTTAGTAACGTCACTCTTAATTTTAGAGTTAACTTGTGAGTTCTGAATACCAAACGGTGATTGACATTTCTATCTCTAATTTTATTTAGTTATAGTTTTAGGTGGTCGCTTCAGAATCACCCCCAGAAATATATCACGTAGTCGGGCTAGTTAAAACTTAGGTAGATTAACTATAACGCAGAGAAATCCTTTTAATGTGGCAACACCCAATATATGTCTGTGAAAGGAGCATGGAATTATTACTCAAACAATTCCATTTCCATGGAAAGGAGATAAAAGGGTACACTCTGTGTTAATATCTCTATGGCCGTGTTCCGTTTCGCGATTATAGTGACCATCAGCACTGTGAGCGCGCTAACAGGCGGCCCGTTTCGTGACAACAGCGTTCACGTTGGATGTGATGACGTCATTGATTGCGTCACAAACAACGTTTACAGTGCTCAGACCCTTAGACCATTAAATAGTCTAAGGCTCAGACCGAATTCGTCAGCACCGTGAGTCAAATGTCATTCTCGAGTTGACATTTTGTTTTGGTTCGCTAATTCGATGGTTGAAAATTACTCTTTAATTGAATTGAAGGCAAAAATAAGCCAAATATCCTAAAAATTCAATTAAATATAAGGAAAATATGACGACATTAGAATTACCAGTTTTTGTTGAAGAAGAAAACAAAGTAGTTTACCTCAAACTGTCTCCTGAAGACACTCAAATAGCAGAAAATGGTAAAAGATAGGTACAAGGCAATGAAAAACTGCTAATGCTTGAATATCACAGAAAACAATTGAAATTACGAGTTAAATTCTTTTTGAGGTTATGTTTGTTTTGATATTATTGACATAAGCGCGCTAACGATCGTTCCAAGACGATAGCATGCCATTGGCATCATTATCGCGTCTATTGATTCGGTCCGGGCGTGAGCAGTCTGAGTACTGTGAGTAGTGTAATCTCGAAACGGAACAGGGCCTATGTGGTATTAATGTCTGTTCCGTTTCGAGATTACACTACGCACAGTACTCAGACTGCTTTCTTCTTCAACAAAAACTGGTAATTCTAATGTCGTCATTTTTTCCTTATATTAAATTCAATTTTAAGGATATTTGGCCTTCAATTCAACTATAGAGTAATTTTCAACCAACGAATTAGCGAACTAAAACAAAATGTCAACTCGACAATGGCCGTGTTCCGTTTCGCAATTATAGTGACCATCAGCACTGTGAGCGCGCTAACAGGCGGTCCGTTTTGCGACAACAACGTTCACGTTGAATGTGGTAATGTCATTGATTGCATCACAAGCAACGTTTACAGTGCTCAGGCCGAATTCGTCAGCACCGTGAGTCAAATGTCATTGTCGAGTTGATATTTTGTTTTGGTTCGCTAATTCGATGGTTGAAAATTACTCTGTATTTGAATTGAAGGCAAAAATAAGCCAAATATCCTAAAAATTGAATTAAATACAAGGAAAAAATGACGACATTAGAATTACCAGTTTTTGTTGAAGAAGAAAACAAAGTAGTTTACCTCAAACTGTCTCCTGAAGACACTCAAATAGCAGAAAATGGTAAAAGATAGGTACAAGGCAATGAAAAATTGCTTAAGCTTAAATATCACAGAAAACAATTGAAATTACGAGTTAAATTCTTTTTGAGGTTATGTTTGTTTTGATATTATTGACGTAAACGCGCTCACGATCGTTCCGAGACGATAGCATGCCATTGGCATCATTATCGCGTCTATTGATTCGGTCCGGGCGTGAGCAGTCTGAGTACTGTGAGTAGTGTAATCTCGAAACGGAACAGGGCCAATAACATTTGTCTCACGGTGCTGACGAATTCGGCCTGAGCACTGTAAACGTTTGTGACGCAATCAATGATGTCATCACATCCAACCTTCATCCAAGCCCTGCGTTCCGTAAAACGATAAAAGTGATAATATCGCAAATCGCAATTCGGAACGCCACCAACGTAAACGCTATTGGGGGTAATTCTGAAGTTACCTGCACTAAAACTAAAACTAAAATTAAACATATAATTTTAAATTAGTTTTAGGTAATTCGTATTCTGAAACGCCGGACTCTCTTAATTTAAACTGTACTTGACAATTTCTTAAATTGAATACACAGATTATAAATACACCTAGTGCTGTAGAAAAACGGGATAATTTAGAAACATTACAAACAGCTATATTCTACTAACTTTACTATCAGAAATTATTAATTTAAGATTTGATCGCATTTGTGAATAACAGAAAAGAAATTTTATTATTTATCATTCATTTTATCACAAAAGAAAAATTATTCGACATTTATTCTGCGATTGTGATGGCTTCGCGCCTATGCTATGAAATAAAAAAAAATAGGTAGTCTGTAGTTGTATAGATAGGTACTTCGTGACTTTTAAAATTGCGTATTTTGTTTCATTTGTAATTTTTGTTTTCTTTTCATAATAACCGCTGTTATTTATTGACAAATAATAGTAATTGCTAGGCAACAAATCTTAGATAGGCATACTTCTATCTGCAGATAGAACATTAATTTCTGTTGTAAGAGTAAATACATACATACATAACCTACCTATCATCTAAATGTCAGTACTATTAGACTACTTGGGAACAAACAAATTACAACTCATGACTTGGCAATTGATGCTATAAAAGCCTTTCCTATTGTATAATAAGTTTCCTGGTGCTGTAGGCTGTGTCAGTGCTGGAGCAACAATACCAATATGTGTACCATTTTTTTTTAACGTTGGGAAATGCGTTACGCATTCCTCGCGCTTGGATAGGCGCGAGGTTATGTCGGACTCTCCGCGGCCACTGGGGGCAGAGCGCCAGCCAGAAACCGCGGCCTACCGACTAAAACCCAACGATGCCCCCTCACATATGCCTTGGCACGAGAACGTCCATCACCGCCGCATCCTCCCCGTCATCTAACGAAGAGGATACGTCGGGGAGGGACGCCCCGTCGCCGGACAAGGCCATGGGAACCTTTTCGGACACTTCCATGACCTCGTCAGCGTCTGCTCGCCTATGGCGAGCTCCTCTCACCTCCCTAAAATGGGAAGGCCGGCGATGCTCCTGGGCATTAGGAGTATCGACGACTGGCGGTGGCCTGTGCAATGCAGGACTCGGGCTTACCGGGCCCGCGTCCCGCTGGTCACCGTCAGGAGGAAGAAGGCGGGCGAACTGCCGTCTCCTCCGCCCCGTTCTTCTGCGGCGGCAGGGATCTGCCGCTGGGTCATCTTCTCTGGCCCGTTCTGCCACCTCCTTCTGTGTGATTACCTCCACACAGAAGGAGTTTGCTGCATTCCAGGCCTCGACCAATATGTGTACCATCAACAGCTCCAAGTGTGTTTGGCATTTTTGTAGAAACCTAAATAGAAAAAGGACGGAGAATGTTAATGTATTTCTTAATAATTATTTCAAAATATTTTATTACTATGTAAGTAGGTGCTCGCTCACTCTGCCTTGACAAGGTCCTTTTCTATTGCTGTTTTAGGAAATTAAATTTTTTGAGAGTTAATTTGCGCAATATTAAATCAGTGACAACAGTGACAGCTCTGCTTGACCAAAGGCTGGCTAAAACCTTTCAATGTTCCGGTAAGGAGCCAATCTGTACTTCAGTGCAGTCTATAGCTTCTATCAAGTTGGGAGCGGATTGGCGAGGAAAATGAAATATTTTTCTAAATTTACGTTCGGGCATAGTAAATGGGTCTGATTTGTCGCTCAACTCCCTCAATTTTACTTTTTCTTCTCCTATTCTATATCATAAATAAGTCGATACTTTACAAATATATTTTAAAACTATGAGGCAGGTATTTATCAAATTTTTTATATAAAACAAATATTTTACCTTTCTGAAGACTCTATTAATGCCATAACAACCAATTCATCATCCATTTGGCAAGTTGCATAAAAAAAAATGCCTTCGGTAATGTTAGAAAATCGTTAAAAAGTAACATGATAAATTTAGACGGCACCTAAAAGTTCACCTCCTAAAATTAGTTTGACATATTTAAAATTATCGGAAAAATTAGATTTAGGAAGCATGTCAGAATACGAAAATAACATCTAACACTAAATTGAGTAGTTTAGTAACGTCACTCTTAATTTTAGAGTTAACTTGTGAGTTCTGAATTCCAAACAGTGATTGACATTTCTATCTCTAATTTTATTTAGTTATAGTTTTAGGTGATCGCTTCAGAATCACCCCCATTGTCGCGAAACGGGCCGCCTGTTAGCGCGCTCACAATGCTGATGGTCACTATAATCGCGAAACGGAACACGGCCGTAGTGCACTGTCTCCAGAACTGTCAATGTCAAATTCAACATCTATTTTATTTTAATTTTAGATTGTTCGAATTTATTTTTTCATTAGAATAACTACAATTAAAAGAGAAGTGCTACTGGTCTTGCCACTAAAGACATTAACTTAACTTAAAGATACTGGAGGCACAATACGTCTCCCTCCAACCCTGCGGTCCGTAAAACGATAAAAGTGATAATATCGCGAATCCGACCAAAGTCACAACATAACCTACTGATTCAATTGCCCTTATATTTTGTGACGATTTAATTTGGTCGGATTCGCGATAGTAACGCTTTTAGCGATTTACGGACCGCGGCCCAATTTTTCTTTTCAAATTACATTAACTGTCAACTTGACATACTCACAGTCACAGATCGAAACCTCGGTTCAATCAAAATTGATCTGAGTCTTAGATAAAGAATCTGAGTAGACCTGTTCCTAATATTTTCAAACACCTAATCCAAATACCTGTTCCTAATATTTATTCAGTTCCACCAAAAATATTCGGAATAGGGAATGTATTAGTTTAGTACTCGTAATAGGTCCTAATATTTATTAGGTACCGACATAAATATTTGGAATAGGGAATGTATTAGTATTGTAATAGGTCTTAATATTTATTCAGTATTGGCATAAATATTCGGATTAGGGAATGTATTGGAATAGTAATAGGTCCTAATATTTAATTTAATTCTTGATTAAAGTTTAATATTTTTTACCGTTTTTTTTTGTGAGTATATTACGTGATTACGCCGCCCATTGTGGACCGATTTTCAAAATTCTTTTTGTGTTCGATAGCCACTGGAACGTCCGTGGGGACTATAGTCCCCAAAATCTCGATCTTCTCGATCGACCTGGGTACTATGGTACCCAGTTCCCTTTGCGTAAAACCGCGCGGTGTGATAAAAAAATCGCGAAAAATAAAATATTTTCTCTATGGCTTTATTCCTTTGTCAATAGTCTCTTTCATAAGTTGACAGGTCATGTCCAATTTATTTTTAGTCTTAGATTGAAATAAATTTGTCATAGTCTGCGGTTTAACTTACTTGGCCGTATCCATACGTTTCTTACTCCATGACCGATGAGATTTATTGCGTACTTACTTAGTCTGTATTAGTATTTTCGTAGAGTGTTCTATATCAAAATAAACTAGAAGAATTGGGCTACATTATTATGTATGGTTTATGATAGTTTATAGTGTTATATTGCCACACTAAACGTTTTTTTCAAAAAGTGAGTATTTTTGAAATTTTAAGCACTTTAGTTACTATTCTCGTCATTATTCATTCAATTATGAATCCTTATCTAATTAACTATTATAAGTTCATTCCTTATTAAATTAGCTTTCCATACGTATTTTTTATTTAATTTTAGACACAATAATTTATTTTTTGCATTTTTTTTAAATTTGAGGTCGCGCGTGCGCATCTCGCGTATATAATTACGTAATTAATCGTTTTTATTATTTTTTTCTTTTTTCATTAATAATATTACCCAAAACTATTATATATCAAAATAATCTTCAAGAATAGGGCTATAATAATATATATAGTTATTTAAAGTTTTATAAAATAGTTTTTGTGCAAAAAATTTTTAAAAAAAATCGGGTCTTCCGCGATCTTCCGAACATTTTCGCGCTTCATTCATTTAATTATTAATCCTTATCTAATTAACTGTTATAAGTTCCTTCTATATTAAATTACCTTTCCATACGTATTTTTTGTTCTCTTGTAGACAGTATATGTCACTCTCCGCAATTTTTTGAACACTCCGTACGCGCCGGGGTGAGTCATTCCGCAATGGCGGCACCTTTGATATTTGAGATATACTACTTTTTGCTTTTGAAACCCACCACGCTTCGCGTGGCGAGCGTTCCAGTGGATAGAGTATAGTCCTGGGGTGGTTCCATTGTCACCAAAGTCAGGATCTGATGATGGGATCCCAGGAAAATCGAGGGAAACCCTTAAATTTCATAGGTACGTCCAACGTGTTTCATGTTTTTTTCGAAGCTGTTCAGGTATTTGCGTCTGTTAGTCATGAAATGAGCTGATGATGGAAGGATCCTTGACTTTTAGGAGTTAGAGGTTAGTTTTTTAAATACAATAGGCACGTTTTGATGCTAAATGGCATTCTTTCAAGTTACTTCGGTGAGCTGGTATTAAATTTACAAAAAACATTTAAAAAAATTTGTTACAAAAAAATAAAACCGACTTCAAAAAGACTTCAATTTGGCAGCGACTTCATAATAAAAAGGTGATGGTGTGCATTCTTATATAATTTTTTACTTTTAAGTGTTTTTGAAGTCGAATTTTATTTTTTATAAAGTATGTATTTTGTATAAACATTTTATGATTTTGTTAAACTGAACAAGAGATTCGCTGTATTTTCTAAGCAAAAAATAGTTATGGTATTTTATCCTAGATGACGTTTGAAACTTAATAATTAGACGTAAAGTGTAGTTTTGTTTACAGGACCTATAGTTTGACAGATTGATACTTCACGATTAACAAACATGGTATACGAATACCTAATCCTAGGTGGCATGGATTAGGTACGTACTGGTAACGAAAAATACCTAATCCACGTACCTACTACCTAATCACATATTTATGCCTCATGTACCGCACCCGTTATATTTACAAACAAAAGTTAATAAAATGAACAAAATTTGTAGAATATGTCTAGAGGAAGGTGTCTTGTCCTCAATATTTATCAAAAATTTTAATTTGTCTCTTTGCGATATGATAGAATATTGCTGTAATATCAAAGTAAGTTCATTCATTTCAAAACGCTCCAAAACTACATATTAGGGTTTGGATTATCTATTCATAGTCTAGGTTTTACACAATTGATAAATTTCACTTTGATCTAGATTCTGTGTCAATATTACCATCTATCATTTCTATTGTGTGACAACAATTGACAAAATAGGCCATGGGATGAGGCGGTACCCATGGAACAACTCGATCACACAAGTTGTGCGAACATTTTAGAGCGAGGTTACACCATCAGTATTTCATCAGTCTGGTATGATTGACGCCAGAATGATGGTTACCTAGTGACTGACGAAATACTGATGGCTTTTCTCTAGTCCAGCCAGCGGAGACTGATGAAATACTGATGCCAGACTGATGGATCAAACTGATGAAATACTGATGGTGTAACCAGAGGCTTATAGTTCGATTACAATGGACCTGTGGCACAACCAGTTGTGTCATAGAAAAATTATGTTAAGAAATATTATTATACTTAATCCCTGTAACACAACTATTCAAAACTTTAATATATGAAAAGGTCTATGTAAATACTATTTAATGTCAAATTTTTAGTTTCAATAAATGCAAAGCAGTTTTTTGTATATGAAAGGAGGAACCACTTGTATAGTTAAATTCCGGGGTGCTAATTCCGGAATTGTGTTAAAGTTACTTAAAAGTATAGAAAAATTTATGTACCAATTAATCAACAACTCTGACGTGTCACAGGAACAAATCCATCAAAGCATGTCCCGATAGCACAATCTGTTGTGCTATCAAGTTGGTCCATGGGTATTCGGTCCATGGGATGGTATCTCTGTGACAAACATTAAGGAATAAACAATACAGATGTTTGAATAATTGATGGTACATACATAAGTAATATTAATTATCAATTCATCAGGTCACAAAATTTTTCTGTGAATTATTACAGGTTAGTAAAAATGATGGCCTACCAGAACAAATGTGCAGCAACTGTGTCTATAAACTGGGTATAGCATATCACTTCAAGCAAACCTATGAAAGTGCTGATCTTCGTCTCAGACAATATCTAGGCCTTATGGTTCCAGAAAAGTATGTACTTGAAACTTGATCTTAAACTTAGAGCGTTGGTTAACTTGTTGGTGGTTGAAACCTATTTTTTTTTCCTTTATCTATACTATATTTTTAAGATGAAATAGGTAATACGATAAAAACATTTCTATATGGTAAAAATATTACCTATGTGTATAGACAACCTAATATAAACATTAATAAAAAATTGCCTCATTACCATGAAGCAAAATTACAACCAAAACTGTTGTCAAAATCTAAGTGACTCTTGTATGGGGCTATATTAGTTATACATTTTCCTTCTCCGCTAGTGTCTCAGCAAAGCATCACTGACAGAGAAACATTCTCCATTCATTCCCTAACCACATAACATGTGTGAACAACCTTCTTGTCCTGTGTTCCAGTCGTACATCAACCACTACACACCCACACATTGCACTCATAGTGTGTGTGTGAAGACCAGCAGGCCAATTATGGTTCTTTCATCGTATGACAGGGTATAAATTTGAGAATAAGAAGTCATGAAATGCTGCATTTTGTATTACTGATCTCCAATGATATCATCACTATGGCATAATTTCAATGATGTCATCATTAAATAATGAACAAATGATCAAAAATCTGACCGGAAATCGTATTTTTCGTTTTGCACTATGATATCATATGATATCATTTGCAAAACCATGATATCGGTAATAGGCCCTCTGGTCTACATATTATGAGATATAGGTACAGATGCATACATGGTTCCTTCTCCCCACCCCCAGTATGCGGTGAATCTAAACCCCTTAGCCTTCAGATGCGCTGATGTTACATTGCTCCCTGATCTGGCTTAAAACTAGACGCGTGGAATTTCCTGCAACCCCTAGAAGTGCAGATGGGTCAAGAAATGGTACACAAATTAAACTAATTATATTAGAATGTTTTAAATATGTGTAATACATAACACATATTTTTGGTGCACTCTGGCTTTAACTAGATATCATAATCACTAATTATAATTCAAGTAATAATAAAAAATGAAGCCAAAAAAGCAGTGTAGATACTTTTCGAATTACTTAATGAGCAACTGGAGAACTCTTTTGATGTGCACTTCTTACAAACTGTTTTTTCCAAGCTTAGCATTTGACACTATTTACTACTACTGGCTGTGGTAAACATTACCTAACAAGTTCTTTTGTTTTTATGCCCAGGTATTTCATTTGGTCCATTATTATAGTGTATTAGCTAGATTTTTTTGTGCTTTTCTTGATAAACTGTCAAAGTTATATATTATTTTTTCAGTTCCACCATTTTGTAAACACTTCATTTGCCTACCTATTTGATTCAAAAAAGTGTGTTTATGCAAGCTATTTTTACAGTATCAAGAATAATTGTTCTTTATACCTATTCAGCCTTCCAGAAATTTTGTCTGTATTTGTCAGTTTTGCTACAAATTGAGTAAATCTTCATCACATTTGGAAAATTATTTGTCAATTGTTATGTAAGGTTCCGATGGCGTCGATGGCGTAGTGCGTAAGGCTGTCGCCTTCCAATCGGGAGGTAGCGGTTCGAACCCCGCCACGTACCAATGTGTTTTCAAATGTTGAATTCATATGTACGTTTATTCGACGCTTTTACGGTGAAGGAAAACATCGTGAGGAAACCTGCACACACCTGTGAAGAAAGAATTTCTTTACAGGTTGTGTGTGAAGTCTACCAACCCGCACTTGGCCAGCGTGGTTGACTAAGGCCTAATCGCCCTAGTTTAGGGTAGGCTCGAGCCCCTCGGTGGGGACATATATGAGCTGTTGATGATGATGTAAGGTTCCAGTGTTTAACAACTTTGAGCATTGGAAATAAAATTTTACCGCACATCAAATATCAATCCAAACTTCAGGTGTGCCTTTAAGTTCTTGTAGATTTCACATCAAATCTCAACATTTCTTTCATAATCTGTCCTGAGACATGGTGGTCTTACCTCAAAATAATTACCTAATTTACCTACTTACATTTACATTATCAACGAAATTTTGACTAGCCTAGATGAAGACAACCTCTGACATCCATGATTGGGTCAAATTAGTCCCAGCCTCACTTTAAGGTAAATTCTGATAAATAAAGATACACTGGCCTGCAATAAAATCGAGCCACCTTTACGCTTTGGTTCAGAGTTTGACAAATCAAAATCTACTATCAATAAATTGTATCTTTTAAGCCTGTTTGTTAAACAAGAGCCTAAGCTTACATTAGACCAGTTTTTACTGTGACTGATTTGGGTTTATTGATTTTACAAACAAAAAACCAAATTTTTTTTTTGCGAAAATCAGCTCAATTTAAAGGGTCAATAAATCTCTAGGAATAATCAATTTTTGAATAAACTTTGATTCAATTAACTTTTAACACTCTATACAGTCACAGAGATTGCGTATAACGGAAAAATGGGAAACAGGGTTTTCCGAAGAAATAAGTCTATTGTCAGCAATATTTCTTTTATCCACATTTAGAGTTTGTTAAAATAAAGCTTATGAAATATGCTTTCAAATTGTATTTACCGTTTTTGTTTGTCTAATCTTATTTTTTATATACCGATATTTCAAAATCGACACCTATGAGGTGGATCGATTTTATTGCAGGTCAGTGTATATATTGCAATTATGTGGTTGAAGACTCGTGTTAATAATAATCATCACATTTCATAAAAAGTCGTAAAATAATTATGAATCTGTGCATGATAAAACAATAAATAAAGCAGGAAGAACAGCGAAATGGGTCAAATTTAGGACGCCCACTCTTCTAGTGTTAAACCTCCGGCTTATACCTCCACTAGAAATCCAACAGGTACGGTTCACAAACAAATTTTAGGGACCTGAAAAAATTCTCACCGTCCCTATGTAATAAGTGAAGCTTTAAAGGTCATCTGTGACCAGCAGCATAGGTCCAAAAAAATACTATTGCATGCTCTTAGTCCTCAAGTTTCAAGGAATACCATAAGAATAACTAATAATACGAGTATAGAAGCGAAACTCCCGGCCGTCGAGCGCTCAAGGCCACGTTATTTACCTACCGTTTGATTTCCGTTAAACGGAATCGCCAGTCAAGGCGCGCACCGTGTGTTTCAGGTACCTTGTGAATGTTTTCCTATTGATTACCTGATTAAGCTTTTTATAAGAATGCGTATTTACTACGCGCTGAAGTTTAATAACCGAAACTTCAAATCATCTACAAAAACGCCATCTTTTATAAATATCAGACATTTGTAAATATTTCTGTTGAATTGAAACCTTTTAAATAAAAATGATTGAATACTTTAAAATTATTTTTATTATACCTACCCTAGATACAGATACCGTTTTATTCGTAATATTCATTACATGTCAAAGCTAATACAATATAATGTATCGAGTTTCTAAAGCTGTCATTGTAGTGCAATTTTGAAACTCTGTAAGTATGGGATTTTTTTGTCAAGTCGGGAATAATTTGAATTATGAGAAACTTTGGTACTGCTATATATATTTTTATCGACCTTTGTCACTGTTCCCTATATAATTTAAATACAATCGACGACACGGTTAGCGCAGAGGTCGAGTGATCGCCTACTGTGCAACGGGTCGCGGGTTCGATTGGGACAGATATTTTGTATGGCCTACAGAAATTTGTTCCGGTCTGGGCGTATGTGCATGTGATATTCTATTTCTATGTTTGTAACTGCACCCACGACACAGGTAAAATGTGGGGCGACGTTTTTAAAAAAAGAAAAAAAAAATCAATACTTGATTAAAATTATGAAACAACAGATTTTTCAAGTGAAAATGTTGGTCTGATAGTAAAAAGTGAGCTTAGGTTTTATCCATTAGTACATTCATAACTTCAACTCTTGGACTATAAACGTAGGTACGATACCTAAATTACAAACCATTTTTGTACATCGATATTCGAAACATTTTAATGATTTTGTTCTCGAAGTGTAGGGATTAAGCTCAATTAATCAAAAATATGTCCGTAGTTATAAGAAACTACGGAATCAAAAAAACTAAAAATGTGCGTACTATTGCTAAAGATAGTCGCTCGCTCGCTACACTTGAAGTACAAAATCAATAAGACTTGGTGTATGCTCAGTTTCTCATTTAATGTAAAATATGGAGGTACCTATATAAAAAATATTGTAGTGGTAACCATACGTCCATGTGGTGACCCTAGCGGCGTCCGCAGACTACTGCGGGGCGTTACAGGGGGAAGGGCGCTGTAGGTATGCAAATAGCGGCATTTGGCGCACCCACAAAGGAGATTCGCTTCTATACTCGTATTATTAGTTATTCTTATGGGAATACCTTTAATAATATTATGTATATCTAATGTTGCAGGACCAGAGATATGGCTGTAATGACAGATCCAATTGTGAGTTTCGTATTAATGTGTTTTAAAAAATGTATTGTTGTTATAGCAAATTATTAACATAATTTCTCATAACAATAGGTACCAGTACACCAAACAATAATAAAAAAGTGGTATGTAAGACATAACAATGTATCAATAGTGGAAATGTTTACTATTAATTAATTAATATTTGTTTAAATTCAGCAGATGTAAGCAAGATGCGCAAAGAAAAAGTAGTTCTAATTACAAACGTAAGCCAGAGTCTGAAAAACAGAAGCGAGGGCCGAAGCCAAAACCCAAACAGACACATAATTGTTATCAATGTGATAAGCAATTTAGGTGTCAAGCTCAATTAGATATGCATGTGAGGTGAGATATTTTTGTAATATAATAATGAAATATAATCGAAAATATGAATCCATTAGTCAGTGAATCACCTTCTTTGTATTCTCAAATACTTACACCCAGTTTCTGAAAGGCTGTTCAGCGATAAAATTAACTAACAAGCTGTCAATCTAATGCTAACTATGAATTGAGTTGCTGAAAGCTAAATCAACTTATCACTGTGTTAGTTGACACAGCTGTCAAATTTATTTCAAAATTATTAAGGAAAGACCCATTTTGGATTTCCAAAATACATATGAATAAAACAAAGCATATGATTTCAGCAATGTGACCGTGTCTAAAAATATTTCTCAAGAGGAATCAAATTTTTAGAGATATGTAAATTTTGGCTAACCAACGTTTCGGAAACTCAAATTGATTTGACACTGCTGTTAAGATGACATGGATGTTAGTTGAACAATATTTTGATCAGCCTTTCAGAAACTGGGGGCTACTGTGCCAAAATCGCCAGTCATTGTAATTTTCCCTACCTCACAATTTCTCATGCTGTAGAAATGCTTTCTTTAGCAATTAAGAAATTAGTTTACAACAAAATATTGGTTTACAACAACAAATAAAAAAATACGCTTTTTTTACTCCGCCGCCTAACTCACTAAATCAACCTTTGTAGAACTTGTATCAAGTCACTTTTTTAAGGGTCCATGGCGCGAAAAATAGCAAAAAGGCCGTTGGCGTTTTTGATATTGTACGTTAACGTTCGAGTTAATTGACCGGAAAAAAATAAATTTAAGATCTTAAATTATGTGTTTACACTATCACCGTCACCGTTTTTCAAATTTACATACCATTTCGTTAAAAAATAGCATCAATTTTATTTAAAATTTGGGTTACACCCATATACCGTTCGTGATTTTTAGCTTCATTAATTAACCCTATTGTATTTTCATTTAACAAATATATAGAACAAGGGTAAGCAAAACACTGACACCGTGGTATTTTTTAAAATTATCGTATATTGATTTTTATATGAAATTTTTTACATACATTTATCGATTTTCTTACAAATACTTGGCTCGGGCGCGTCGAAATTCAGTTTGCAATCGAGACTCGAAGTGAGAGCACGTCGCTTTGAGCTCGCTCCCGGCCACGTAATTATTTGTGTATGTATACGACGCGAAGTCCACCGGAGAAGTTGATAACTAACAATTTTATTTTTTGTGGCTGCCGTACGAAAAATCTTCATAAACCTTTTTACAAGCTTACTCGTATGTATGTTCGGGTCTAATCTTGCGAGATAAATTTGACCCACTTCCCGGTTTCCGATTAAGTTGAAATTTTGCATGCATATGTATACGAGTATATGTATTATGACGACATGGAGCTGATCTGATGCTAGAGCTGAAGGGTGGCCATAGGAACTCCGCAATAAAACGACACAGCCCCATCGAGTTTGAGCTCGTTTGATTCGTATTGATTAGAACTTTGATACTATATGGTAACCAGAGTCTGATGCTGGAACTGGAAGGTGGCCATAGAAACTCCGCAATCAAACAACGCAACCCCATCGAGTTTGGGCTCGTTTGATTCGTATTGACGAGTACTTTGGTCCTATATGGTAACCAGGGTCTGATGTTGGAGTTGGGAGGTGGCCATAGGAACTCCGCAATAAAACGACACTGCTCCATCGAGTTTGGGCTCGTTTGATTCGTATTGACGAGTACTTTGGTCCTATATGGTAACCAGGGTCTGATGCTGCATCTGGAAGGAGGCCATAGGAACTCCGCAATAAAGCAACGCAACCCCATCGAGTTTGGGCTCGTTTGATTCGTATTGACGAGTACTTTGGTCCTATATGGTAACCAGGGTCTGATGCTGGAGTTGGGAGGTGGCCATAGGAACTCGGCAATAAAACGACACAGCTCCATCGAGTTTGGGCTCGTTTGATTCGTATTGACGAGTACTTTGGTCCTATATGGTAACCAGGGTCTGATGCTGCATCTGGAAGGAGGCCATAGGAACTCCGCAATAAAGCAACGCAACCCCATCGAGTTTGGGCTCGTTTGATTCGTATTGACGAGTACTTTGGTCCTATATGGTAACCAGGGTCTGATGCTGGAGTTGGGAGGTGGCCATAGGAACTCGGCAATAAAACGACACAGCTCCATCGAGTTTGGGCTCGTTTGATTCGTATTGACGAGTACTTTGGTCCTATATGGTAACCAGGGTCTGATGCTGCAGGTGGAAGGAGGCCATAGGAACTCCGCAATAAAGCAACGCAACCCCATCGAGTTAGGGCTCGTTTGATTCGTATTGACGAGTACTTTGGTCCTATATGGTAACCAGGGTCTGATGCTGGAGTTGGGAGGTGGCCATAGGAACTCCGCAATAAAACGACACATCTCCATCGAGTTTGGGCTCGTTTGAT
Source organism: Schoenobius gigantellus (assembly GCA_963935595.1). Lineage (NCBI taxonomy): Eukaryota > Metazoa > Arthropoda > Insecta > Lepidoptera > Crambidae > Schoenobius > Schoenobius gigantellus. The sequence goes on along the minus strand of OZ012541.1, from coordinate 35,533,401 downwards.
TCGTATTGACGAGTACTTTGGTCCTATATGGTAACCAGGGTCTGATGCTGGAGCTGGAAGGTGGCCATAGGAACTCCGCAATAAAACGACACAGCCCCATCGAGTTGGGACTCGTTTGATTCGTATTGACGAGTACTTTGGTCCTATGTGGTAACCAGGGTCTGATGCTGGAGCTGGAAGGTGGCCATAGGAACTCCGCAATAAAATGACACAGCCCCATCGAGTTTGAACTCGTTTGATTCGTATTGACGAGTACTTTGGCCCTATGTGGTAACCAGGGTCTGATGCCGGAACTGGAAGCTAGCCAAAGGAACTCCGCAATAAAACGACAGAACCCCATCGAGTTTGGGCTCGTTTGATTCGTATTGATGAGTTCTTTGGTCCTATATGGTAACCAAGGTCTGATGCTGGAGCTGGAAGATGGCCATATTAACTCCGCAATAAAGCAACGCAAACCCATCGAGTTTGGGCTCGTTTGATTTATCTTGATGAGTCCTTTGATCCTAGCCTAGATAATATCCGTATGCAACCCCATCAATTTCTTTTGTGCGACCTTCCCCAATTTGTCAAAATATCAAACGAAAGAGCTTGAATTGTAGAATGAATTGTAGAATATAGTAGGTATATTATAAAAAATAATCACATCCAAGATGGCCGCTGTTCCCGAACGTGTGTCACTGTCCTTTTGATACGTTTACTCTATTACTTTGTATACCTATTTTGTATTATTTTTTGATAGATTTGATTATTGTTTTGTTTTATATTTTTTGACATTCCATTGCTTTTATAACATTGTATGGTTCGTAATTATATTAAAACCACAAAATACAATTCTGAGTTTATTTTAACTTCATTCAGTTACAGCTGCCGTCACAAATTGACAGACTATTTTTATGTACAATCCCCACAATATGGGTATCAAATGAAAGTGCATGACTTGTAAAATACAGTAGGTACACCATGAAAAAAACTAAAACCCAAGTTGGCCGCTATCACAAAAGATTTATAAAAACAAACTTTTATTTTAATGCCCTAAAAAGAGGAAAATAAACATTAATTTATTTTTTCATTACAATCCAGCGAATGGCTACAATGCACTAAAAAGTGCGTTGAACACAAGAAAATATTAATTTCAATAAATATTGGTAATTCTAAGAAAAAATATTTGTTTTTATAAAATAGGTAAATCTTGCTACAAGCTTTTATATTTTATAAAAAATGTATGATGTAATAAATTTAAGTTTATTTTCGTCTTATTAGGGCAATAAATAAAATATTGTTTTTAAAAATCTTTTTACTATTATTTTAGGACCAAAGAACTCGTTAATACGAATCAAACGAGCCCAAACTCGATGGGGTTGTGTTGTTTTATTGCTGAGTTCCTATGGCCTCCTTCCAGCTGCAGCAACAGACCCTGGTTACCATATAGGACCAAAGTACTCGTCAATACGAATCAAACGAGCCCAAACTCGATGGGGTTTTGTTGCTTTATTGCGGAGTTCCTATGGCCTCCTTCCAGCTGCAGCATCAGACCCTGGTTACCATATAGGACCAAAGTACTCGTCAATACGAATCAAACGAGCCCAAACTCGATGGGGTTGTGTCGTTTTATTGCGGAGTTCCTATGGCCATCTTGAACTCCAGCATCAGACCCTGGTTACCATAATGAATCAAAATACTCGTCAATGCGAATCAAACGAGCCTGAACTCGATGGGGTTGCGTCGTTTTGTTACGGAGTTCCTATTGCCACTGTCCAGTTCCTTCATCAGATCAGCTCCATGTTATCATAATATTGCATTGTCTGTCACGCGATATACATATGCATGCAAAATTTCAGCCCAATCGGAAACCGGGAAGTAGTCAAATCTACATTATATACTTACAATGCAAGCTAAATAAAAGCTTGTTAAAATAAAACTTGATAAACACATGCCTGTATTTACTATAGTATAACACAGTAATAAACAATTTTCCAAAATAAACACCTACGGTATTTTGCTAGGCGGCCGCACCGATCGCTCGACCGAGTGCGCTTGTGTGCGTGAGCGACGCACACAAACGGAGACTAGAGAAATTTACCTAAACTAGCTCGGGCTCGCGCGGATGGTGGGCCCTTAATACCTGAGCTGATGTTCAGTGTAGTGGGTACTTACATTAAGTTTTTTTTTGCATTGTTGCAGAACACATACAGGAGACAAACCATTTGCCTGCATGTACTGTCCACGACGCTTCACACAGAAACACAATCTTACGATTCACCTTCGTATACATACGGGAGATAAACCGTTCCAATGTGAAGTTTGCAGGTGAGCATTAGAGAATAAACGCCCCCCCCCCCCCCCTCTATATATGCCTATGTACATCACTTTGATAAAATTATTAGTACATATCAATTATTAAGTAAAATCCACCTCGGCGCCACCTTAACATGGGAAGTGGCCTAAAGCGAACTGAACTGAACCTTATTATTATAAACAAAGTTACTGAATTGAATTTTATTTTAATTGTTTGTTTTACAAAACGTTAGTGTATATGAACTAACTTTTACTCAATGAATAACATTTATTCTTCATATAACATTCAAAAGGTATAACACCATTTGACTGTTATATGAAGAGAATTTTATTTTAAGTACCTACCTACATAATTGTAATATTAAGCAATTTTATATAAATAGTTTGTTATGCGTTATGTCATTTGAATTTATATGAAATTATTGATATATTAAACAAAATTATATAAAATGACTATTATACTAAATGTTATATCACACGCATCATACGCATAAGGCAGTCGCGGGTGTGTAAGCCGCGACTGCCTTCTCTTTTACTCGTATATGTGAATGTGCACTGTCTCTGTCATCGGCCGGCGGTCCACTGTGTGAACGTGCAGTGTCGCCATAAGAAAGTGAAATACACATTACACATGTAAACGAAACGAACACGCGCGCCCTTGTCAGTCTACACCGAAGTACGGGGTGGGGTGCGGTATTAGAAATTAGTGCGGGGAGGTGAGAGTAGGTACTATTCTATCTTCATAGCACAGAAGATAGAAAAGTACCTACTCTCGATCGATACTCGGTCGAAGCTGGCCCGCCCACCCAATATTTGCTAACCTCAATTCAATGTCGTGATAAATTACCATTGATTTACTACCAAACGTAGATAACGCATGAACGATCGAAAAGTAGGCCGGTGAAGAACTGCTCAATCGCGACTCGTGCAGTTCCTTTCCATAGTGAGTGATTAGCTGTCGGCACGTAAACATGCCGAAGTGCGCATTAAAAAGTTGTGGTAACAATAGCCAGAAACGGCAGAAAAAAGACGGGATTTCATATTTTGCGTGAGTAAACTCATTACACATTAAGATGTGTATTCAAATATTCGATTTATACGTTAAAACCAATCAAAAACAATTATTTTAATCATAATCTATCATAATCATGTCGCTTCGCGTCAGTGTCAGTACATCACAATCATCTCGCTCGCACGGGCGTCGTATCACGGTGTGTTATCTCATTCATGCGTTGGTTGGAGCGACAACGCGATAAGCAATTTCAAGCATTATGTTTGAGAGTATAAAGTTGATATTTTCTTGTAGCAATTACTAAAGCGTCGTTTGATCTGTGGCTAGGTATGAAATGATGTAACTTCCCACGGTTGTACTTGAAATAGTTGCCGTAATAATGCAGAATAAGGTTGAATTCGATAAATACGATACTTTCTTTATGGTAATTTTCATTCGGGTGTGTATATTCAAGTATATATCAGCGAGTACCAATGTATAGTCGATTAGGTGACAGATTTCAAGCGCGTTTTTGTATGAAGCGCTCTATCTACGTTTGGTAGTAAATCAATGTAAATTACACTTTGGCGACTAAAGGCGGCATTCATTGGTTAGTAATATGATAGCTAGTGAAAGGGAGGGGAAGAGGGCAGTAGAAATGAAGCAGGAAACAATCATAATGCCTTCTATCACCCGGTTGGGTGATAGAAGGCGCAACTTTACAACCCACCTTCTAAGGCGCAAGCCAGACAGAGGCGGCGCGGCGCGCATCAGACGCACCCGGTGGCGCACTCGCAGCGCGCCTTCAGCGCGCTGCAGGCGCGCCCGTGGGCGCGAACAGCGCTTGTATGCTACGGTGCGCCAGCGAGTGAGTACGTTGGTGCCATATTTTGTCTTGTACGTAACTTCCCACGGTTGTATTCTCTCAATCATCACTACTGTCAGACTTTTCCGATAAAATTTCATCTGCCTATTCTAATAATCCCCAGGATAAATTTCTTTTAGTTGGTGATTTTAACCTAAGTGATATAACCTGGTCTGCAACTAAGGACGAGAACTACTTAACTCCCTCTTTGAACAGTACTAATATCAATCACGTTGAATTAAATGACTTTATAAACTTGTGCGATCTGCGCCAATTTAATCACATTAGAAATCACATGAATCGCTTATTAGATTTAGTATTTTCTAATTGTGAAGTATCTGTGTCCCATTGCCCGGATCCGTTAGTAGATGAAGATTCTTACCATCCAGCTTTAGTTTGCAGTCTAAATTTCTATGATCTCCGAGATTTGAAGCCTCAATCACGGCTGAAATATTTTTATAATAAAGGGGATTTTTCAGGTATATGTCGTGACCTTGACCACCAAGATTGGCATAACCTATTATCATGTGGGACACTTGACGATGCTGTCCAATTATATAATAATATATTGAGCAATCTAAGAGATAAGTTTGTGCCTTTTAGGTTCGTACAACCTGGTCGTTATCCCGTGTGGTACTCACCTGCGCTTGTGCGGATTCTTAAGGAAAAGAACAAGGCTCACAGAAAGGTCAGGACTTATGGTAATGCAAATGACAGCAATATTTTCAATCTATTGCGTCAACGAGCAAGGAAAGTTGAGCAAGAGTGTTTTGATAACTACACGAAAACCACGGAAGTAGCCATTCGTGAGAATCCCAAGGCTTTTTGGTCTTATATACGGACCAACAAGCAAAATAACTCTTTCCTTTCTCTTATGACCTTCAAAGGCACGACTATTTCCTCGGGTGTTAAGATTTGCGATGCTTTTGCAGAATACTTCCACTCCAATTTTCAAGGAAGGCACTGTTCCAAAACTGTGGAAAACTGCAATCATTACACCAATCCACAAAAAGGGTCGTAAGCATGATGTTACAAATTACAGACCGATCTCCAAACTGTGTGTGTTGGCAAAATTATTGGAAAAACTAATTCACCATCAGATGTATGCAGCTCTTAAACATACTATTTTAAAACAGCAGCACGGGTTTTTGAAGGGAAGATCGACGGTCAGTAATCTTGTGGCATTTACAGAGGATGTTAGTTCGGGTATGCAGTCGGGAGGCCCGGTTGATGCAATATATACCGACTATACGAAGGCATTCGATCGAATTGATCATGTGATTTTGTTAAATAAGTTGCAATTAGCGGGTATACATGGAGATCTCCTGAGATGGTTTCGCTCCTACGTAACAAATCGCTGTCAGACAGTAGTTCTCAATGGATATTCATCGCAAACACGTTTCTCCACTGTACCTTCCGGTGTACCTCAAGGATCCATTTTAGGTCCACTCCTTTTCGTTTTGTTTGTTAACGATATTCACATTTGTTTTCATCATTCTCAATTTTTGTTATTTGCCGATGATATGAAAATTTATAAAAAAATAAATTCACCGGAGGACTGCTCACTCCTGCAGTGTGACCTTAATAGACTTCAAAATTACTGTCTTAAAAATAAACTTGAACTAAATGCCTCCAAGTGCAATTGTATTTCCTTCAGCAGATCTAAAACATTAATTTCTTTTGATTATAAACTAGAACAACATTCATTAATGCGAACCGACTCCATCAGGGATCTCGGTGTAATTTTGGATTCTAAGCTCATCTATGACAAACACATTGACACTATATCATCTGCAGCTACTAGGTCTTTAGGCTTCATTATGAGAAATACGAAAAATTTCAAAATGGTTAAATCTGTTAAGATTCTTTATTGCTCACTTGTAAGGAGTCAATTGGAATACGCAAGTCAAGTGTGGAATCCTCAATATGAAGTTTACATAAACAAACTAGAAAAAATTCAGAAAAAATTTCTTAAATTCCTTAACTACAAACACAAGTTAAAGCTAGGCTCAAGTTATGAGGGTATCTGTCAACATCATCATTTGCTTCCTCTGAGATTGCGGAGAGAAGCATCTGATCTAACGTTCCTTCATAATCTCATCAGGGGTGAAATTGAGAGCAGTGATTTGCTATCCATGATAAACATACAGTTACCCACCCGCACAAACACTAGAAGGAATTATCTAAAGCTCTTTTTTAATGCATTTGCTCCTAACTACAGACTAAACTCTTACTTTAACAGAGTATTCTTAAATTTCAATCGCAATTACTCCGAAGATGCTGACTTGTTTATGGCGCATCAGAACTATTTCAATAGGAAAATTTATACAGCTTTCTTTACCAAGTGTTTAGTGTAGTTCTTTAACAGTAATTTTAGATATCAATTAATTAAATCAATTTATAAGTTATTGATGTGGCTTGTTACTTACTGTGAATAATATAAATATATACCTACATACAAATAAGATAGAAATATCAAATTAAGTTTTGTGTCTAGTAATATGCTTTCTTTTTTAGTTTCATAATATTTTATAATGTTTGCTTGGTTATGTATAATTTGTTCTATCGGCGAAAACTGTCAAATGCATTATGTATTCTAATTCACTGTTACTATATTATTAATTTAAATGCTGTTTGTTTTCCATGAATAATAAATAAATAAAATAAGTAACGATTACAGTATTCAAAACGATTATAATCATATAGTGGTGGGTGTTCTTTAATTATTTCGCAAAATTTAATGTTAAAATCAACATCGTCACGTAATTGACGCATTTTTTTTGCAAGAAACGTCTGGTCCCCCGCATCACTCACTATAGACTGAGGTGAGGTACGTACGTACGCGGCTGCGCGCCAGCAGTGCGACGGCCGGCGCGCCCGTCGTTGCAACCGTATCGCGCCATCTGGAAGCTTGTCGAATGATCTTTCATACTAATTGTATGAAAACGGACGGGCACAAAACAGATAGAAGCGGTGCGCCGATGGCGCGCCACAGGTGCGCCGCGCCCGCGCCTTTTCTATCTGGCCCACGCCTAAGACTGCCCTAGGTGTGGCCTGCCGCCTCCAGATGCGCGCGATTATAGGCTCCCCCTGTCGGAGTATTACCCCCATGTTCATGGTAATCCCCAAAGCCTTTAAGACCTGGCCCGTAGCTGGCCACGCTGTCCCGCGATGATTCGAAGAACTGGGGTTGGCCCTGACTATGAACACGATGGACATTGAGGTTAATTTAGTGAGTTAGGCGGCGGAGTGTGCCCCGATACTGAACAAAAACTAGTGATATACCATCAAAAACATAAATGTTATATGATAGCCAAGTTCAATATTAAGAATATGCGTCGTCGTTGACTTTGCCAACAAAAGAATTGAGATATACATTTATGGGTGCCAAGTTCAGACTAATAATTTACAGATAATTCAATTCTTTATTTCACTTGGGATGTAATTCAAGTTCATGATATGAATTGGCTAGTTTTCTACAATTTAAAAAAATTGGTTTGTTGGTAAAACAAGTCAATTCATCCTGAAGTTGAATTGAATTCAACAACGACGCATAAGTATTCTTAATATTGAACTTCGCTTCACAACTTCACAACTTTCATTTCACAATAAAGTATGTTTTTGATGCGATAAACGATTTTCGCCAATAGGTATATTCAAGAAACTGATAGTGCAATATTGAAAGCTTGTCTGTTATTGTTTCAGCAAAAGATTTTCTGCTCAGGGCAATCTTCAGGCACACCTTAAAGCACATACCGGTCAAAGAGACCATGTAAGTATCTATGTCACTTTAGTGTATTTTTAAGTACTTTGATCACACGGAATGACAGCTGTCAAATAATTTTTGTACCTGTTTTACGGACCTATTACTCCCAGTCCCGGTGCATTGACCCATTTACGGGTCGAAGGGTAATTTCAAAATACTTAAATTTTGTCGAACGATGACATCAGGTCGGCCTCCGGTAACTTCGCAGTTCGCAATTTTAAGGACCAAAATTGATAAAAGGCGATGAGACGAATTGGCGTACTGAATCATGTAGACTTATGGTTTCAAGGCATCACTATTATTTTCTATCCCCCATATTATACAACCGAATTAACAAACTCATAAAGATTTATCCCATGACATTGCGTGATTGTAAAAATTGCACCACTAAATGGCTTCTTTCTCTCTTCTCTTACATATAAAGACGGTGAAGACATTTTTATGAGTTGTTTGAGACCTTCTCAACACGCCATGCCATATAAGCACAAATATAATCATCACACATTCATATACTATCAAACACACAGTCAAACATACACAAACACACACATGCACACCACACACACACACACACAAATATACATATATGTTTATATTCATTAAGATAGAATTAATTAGTGTATAAGTAAAAAGAAAAATGTCTTAGTTTCTTATCGGAACAATGTCGAAAATATTTCTGGAGGTGGGCGTTAATTGCTGCGACACAGTTTTTACCAATGCAGACATTAACGTACACGAAATATGTATGTTCCTATCTTGTTCCAAATAAAGATATTATTATTATTATTGCTTTCGAACATGTGCAAAACTGCGCTTATTAAGAGGACTGAAGTGCCAATTCTTGGCTCGAGTATGCACTTACAAAAATGCAGTTTGTTGCACACCGCTTAGAGTTGAAAGTCCGAGGCAAGTGCCTACATTTCTTATTGAAATATTGTTTCGGGCGATAACTCTTTTACCCCGCTAAAACTTTACACAATTAGACACTTTTGATCTCATTAGATTTAGTATACCGTAAAACGCTGCAACTTTGCCAACAATGGCCAACTTTGCCTATTTCATTTAAAATACGATATTTCGCGTTTGCTAACTATTTTCTTGTTTTCTACCATTTGGTAGTATCTATTGGTTATCAGGGCAACATATTTTTCATTTTTTATAATAGTAACACCAATCAGATTCTGTCAGTTTGACGACAAAAACCGGTGCGTGTGGATGATTTTTTTTTGACGTTGGTTAACTTTTTCAATTTCAACTGTAAATAAGGTGTTTTGGTGATAAAACAACATTCCAAGGTAAGTTAATACTGTGTTTTATCCGTATTGCTTGAAATTAATGTTAAAAGGACACGATTTCATCAAAATAATCTAGTAGGCAATGTTGTGTACTGTTTTGTTAACTTGAGTGACACAACTTTGCCTAGGTCTAGGGTTGTCACTAGTTGCATTTAATTAATTATATATTTTAAAGTAATTTGATTCAGTACTTTTCTCTAATATGTTTATCTGAAATTAAAACAGAATTCCAAAAATTTTCAAATTTCGAGACCAATATATTATGATCTTAGTATATGAAATTACGGTAGGTATAGGTATACCAGAATCTCATGGCACAAAAATAATTAGAAAAAGCGATATTCATACAGTAACTTTAATTTTCTGTAGTATTGTCTGATCATATCATAATATGTAATAATCGTACAGATTTAGTAAAATCATAGACTACAGAAAATTAACGTTGTTAACATACCTATATCTAAATTCTTTATAATTATTTTTGTGCCATAACATTTTGGAAGTTGTATATCAAGCTACGACCATAACCCACCGAACAAGATAACTAGAACGTCATATAGGATTTAAGCTGGAAAATGTATACATATACACCTCGACAATTCTTTTGCATTTCTGGAATGTTTTGTGTTATAGATATTCAAATAAGACTTAATTCTTTTGCAGTTATTTAGCAGTTAAAAGCGAAGCAGGAGAAAACCAGGCGCTCGTAGGTACGCCGATTACTCGGGAGAAATGTTAAGTTTGGCAGCTGATCTCGTACGAAACAAAACTATTCCCTCATATAAAGCAGAAAATCAGTTGGCGATCCCTCGACGGATCATTGTTAATATTTATTTTTTTAACAAAAAATAAATAAAAATTATTACATAAATAATCTGTATTTTTTTTGGTTCAACCCTACAGTCCACGACATTTTTGTATGGGAAGTCTGTGGTACCTGCTACAACTTTGCCTATGAACTGTGAAAAAAATAATAATACCTACATTGCATTTATTAAACGGGAGACAATAAACACGGTGTCCAACGCATTCGGGAAAAAAATACTGGAAGTGTAAGCGTATTGTGAATTGCGGTATCTTTGCAGGCAATGTTGCGTCTTTTTCACACAACTTTGCCTACGTCTTTGAATACTTATAATTCAGCAGAACTGCAAGGATTGAAAAGATTTGGACTCTATCTAGCAAGGCATGAGGTCTGTTTTCCATCTAAAGCTCATTAATAGTCATAATAATGTATAGGTTTAGAGATATTCACAAAAAACTCCAAAATCCAGGCAAAGTTGCAGCATTCTACGGTACCTTAATTCGTTGCTGATGGCACGACAGGCGTGTCATCAATTTTTTTAACTTGTGGCTTATGACACGCTAGGCGTGTCATTTTTTGAATGATTGTTACACTCAAATTAACTTTTAGAAGGATCTGCCTAGAACAAAACAACCATGTTTTTCCACGTAGATATAGCCTGTTGTGTTAGTTTCTGGATATTGTGTGAATTCAGAAGTTGCAGGGGTTGACAACCTTCATAAGTTGTATTGAACTATTTTTAACGTGTGGCGTATGACACGATAGGCGTGTCATTTTTGAATTGATTGTAACACCCTCAAATTAAATTTTAAAGGAAAGTTACCTAGAACATAACTATCATGATTTCGAAAGTAGCTTTTTTTTCCATTTTTAGATAATTAATACAATGTGTGTGTGTGACGATAATTTTTTACCAAACGAGTGCGGTTTTTTTTGGTGCATTGTGACGTTAGTTTTGACAATCAAAAACACCAAAAAGTCAAATAATTTTAGAATACATACAACGGTGCCAAAGTAACTAAGTAGGTATATTAATTGTTCTTTTAATTTTTTAAGACTTTCCAGGTGATCATTGCTTGGCACCGACTTCAATATAAAAGTGTGATGTTGTATGTATTCTAAAATTATTTATGACTTTTTGGTGTTTTTGAAGTCGGTTTTATTTTTTTGTAATTTTTTTTTTCAATCTTTTTAGTTTATCATACATGCGTTTTAGAATATGAGCCAAGGCAAACACCAGAAAAACTTAAAATAAAACGTCGTTCGCTCTAAACAGAAACTACTGAAAGAATTATTTCCGAACTCCTAACCTACCAGAAACCTTCCATCATCAGCTCAGTAACATGATTGATGACTATCAGATGCAAATACCTGAACATCTTCAGCCAAAACATGAAACACGTTGGACATGCCTATGAAATTCAAGGGTTTCCCTCGATTTTTATGGGATCCCATCATCAGATCATGACATGGTGACAATGGGACCACCTCGGGAGTATACTCTTTCGATTACAAAAAGAATTTTGAAAATCGGTCTACAAATGGCGGAGTAATAGGTGAACACACAAAAAAATAGATACAGTCGAACATAGAACCTCCTCCTTTTTCGAAGTCGGTTAAAAAAACACATTTTGCTACATAAAGTTATGGAAAAATACTTATATCGTGTTGCCATCCGTGATCGACCAAAAAGACACAATTTGTAAACAACTTTCTGGAGCGTCTCAAATAAAGTACTCTATGGTCTCAAAGACTCATACGTTTTCGCCATTGGTTTGTTTATTTTTGTGAAAAATGGATAAACTGACTTACAATAAAATTGTTTAAGTCTAAGGTAGCCGTAACTGTGTCTCCAATGTTTTAGGGAATTTCACAAATATTGAAATTATTTATTGCAAGTAGTTGATTATTGTAAATGTCGGGTAAATAAATAATTATAATAGTAATTAAGATGAGTCCCAGTTAAGTGTAAACGATTTTTTAAAATAAAAGAGTAAAAAATGACATTATTTAATCATTTGTTCACTACATAAGTAAACAAAGTGCGCACGCAACAGTATATTCGTTACGCGTGAATTTTAAAATAATTATTCCTAATAACTTTAAAGCATCAATAGTTTGGAACTTTTTGAAAAATTTGAGGAAGAGCCGCTTTTTCGAGTGAATTTCGTCTCTCGCGCTATAATAAATTATCAATAGACCAAGCATTGATTATCTCGAATAAATTGTTGTAAGTTGCGCGCCCGGCCAGTCCGCGCCTGCGACCGACAATCGACGCAATAATCGATTAACACCATAGTTATTCGAATGCATTCGAATAAACATCGAATAATTCTATTGTTTTTAGTAACAATCGCCCATCGCTATGTTACAGTCAAAGTGATTTATTACCTTTTAAACATTTCCATAAATGTTTTACAAAAATAACCCTAACCTAATATATTACATGGATAATACCATTCTTAACCCTAACCATTTAAATTACTTGTATTTATTACTTTATCCAAGTCTTCCAAGATATTATATATAATAGCTAGTTCATAATATCTGATTTATCACTTTGTCTGTAACATACTACATACTGTAAAAACATGGAAACATTTTGCTATTATTAAATCAGAAATGAGTTTTTGATACAAAAATCTATTGTCCATCCATTGTAGTTATGTAAGTAATAACAACCCTCCTCCCCCAAAGCAAGATACCCCACTCACCATGTGAATTCCCACATCGCAAATTGTCTTTCGTTAAAAATAAATAATCCCCAAGTCGAATAAAATGTTTCTATTTTTTTTTACCAGTTCGTTGAATACAACAAAGAAATTAAACAACATCACAAAAGGTTTGCAACATCTGAAAAAGTAAAGTCACTTACCTTCCATTTCAGGGAAAACACGTATTTAACCTCTTCAAAACCGATTTAATTAACGTATCATGCCGTATACTACCATAGTTTGATGTCAACTAAACTTGAATCAAGTCTAAATCAGTGAAAAAGCAAAAAAAGCATGTAGTTTTATATACATGGCTGATGGCACGTTACGCGTGCCATCAACTTCTATGGCGAGTGACACGCCAGTCGTGTCATGGAAAATTTGTTCACAGCCATGGCGAAAAGTTTTCAAAAATGGGCGCCGCAATGAATCGGTTAATCTATGTTTGTATGTTTTGCTTTTTTTGTAATTCGGTATAATTTTGACAAAAACTGCAATATGCTTGTACGATTCATAGAGTAGTCTGGAACAAAGCACCTGAATACTTATTTGAGAAGCTTACCTGGGCTAGAGATAACAGTCAAAATAAAATCCTGCGGTCCATAACAAAAAACTTATTGATATTACCTAAGCACAACTCCACACGGTATCGTGGATCCTTTAAATTTTATGCAGCGAGCATCTGGAATGATCTGCCTCCCCCAATGAAATTAAAAATGAGTGAAAAGTCTTTTAAGAAAAATTACAAGGCAGCCTTACTAAGTAAACAATTAGCTGCACAAGATCTTATTGTTGGGTATTGGAAATTGCTAGCCTTAAGGCGCATAGTAACGTCAATCATAAAAAAATCACTGCAGAAAAAACCGGTTCTCTTCATAAATATTGAATAAAAAAATCTTTAAAAAAGATATGTTATTATTCAACGCATTCTTTAGAGGATGGTCTTTTTAATTTTTTGATAAATTAATTAAAACTTGGTTAAAATGTGACCCAAACATGCCTCGATTTTAAAACTATAAACCTAATCGCTTCGTAAATATTAGGTTAAACCACATACTTTTGATTTCAATAAATAAAGTGAACAATATTCTAGGGGTTGGACTTTTTAGATTTTTCTTATTCGCCTTTATTAATTTTTTATTGAAATAATTCATCTTACGCGTAAAGGTTTGCTTGAATATTCCCCTCACTCTCACTCACTTACTCCTATGTAATCAGTGCGGGACGATCGACGCAAGGTCATTGGGAGCACTATGCGCCTTAAGAGATTTCTTCGAATAGGTATGATATACAACATACATTCATCACACACACACACACACACACACACACACCACATGACACACATACCTACCTCCTTACTGCACATACAATTCTCTTTATATTAAATAAATTTTCTTGTGTTACTATAGAAACTATTTAGCCCTCATGACTCATTTCTCACTTAAGATCATTAGAGAAACAGGAGTGACTGAAAATCAGCGCTATCTGGGATCCTGGATCGTAGATGAGCTTATGCTGAGTCACCTCCTATTGCTCTCCTCTTTGTCCTGTATTGTGATAAATTCTGTGTACTTACCTTATGTGGAAAGCAATAAACGCAATTTATTATTATTATTAAAAAAGATAAAAATGCTCGAGGTAGTTTTTAAGTCTAAAATATGGATATTTAGATGCTAATAATTTATATTCTAAGCAATATAACTTTAAAATCAAAACGTACAAACCTAGATCCTCATTATATCTATAACATTTCCAAAAATTATGAAAATTGGACTATGTAGAGAGGGAGAAAAGCGTTATCGCTTTTTGTATGAAAATTTACAGCTTCACAATCCTCTTAAGTTTAGCGCGGAAGTTTGAAACATAATCATACTTCCGAAGATTAAAGATGAAACGAATACAGAGATTCTGAAGACGGTCGAGCTTATTAAGAAGATCTTCAGTAAAATCAACCCAATAGTAATCTGCATAGTCAAGGATGGATAGTTAAAGAGACTGAGCTAGCGTTATCTTTGTACTGGTCGGTAAAAAATTACGTAATCTATTTAATGAGCTATACCTACGCAGCATATACTTTTTTTGTTACATATTCCACATGCTGTATCCATGACAGATTGTAGTCAAGCATAACGCTAAGGTTCTTAACATTATTAGCTTAGGGTATAATAGTACCATTAAATACAATTGGAGGCAAAAGCTCAAAGTTGACCCTCGATGTGAAGTGAGAACTGCCAATAACGATGGGGTATATAATGGGATATATTTTGCTTGGGTTGACTTTTAGGTCATCATTTATAACTTTAAGTTCTCTATTAGCATTATTATTAAATAGCACAACCGAGGTCAGACGGTGCGGCTTGAATGTAAATCTGTAGATGGTCTGCATACAAGAAAACTTTACCGATCCGCGGCGATAAAAAGGTTGGGGACTACTCTAACGAATTCTTCAATGTCGAATTTGATGATTCACGATAAAACAAATAAAATTTGTTATTAGTATAAATTAACATGTTAACACTAAAATAAAATTTCAGGAATGCTCTCTATGTTCAAAGTCATTTATAACATCAAGTGATTTAACCCGCCACATGCATAAACACAGAGGTGTGAAGAATTTCAAATGTGATCTGTGTGGGGCTGCCTACATTCACCAGAGAGACTTTGTAAGTAGCTAATATATTTTTTTTTCTAATTATAGAGCCAAACTTTATCCAAAAACTAGGATAAAGTTTGGCTCTAGACGACTAAGACTAGTTATATTGATTGAACTCGTTAATACAGGCACTACACTTTCGAATCTCTTCTTTACGGAAATTTTTTTACGGAAATAATAAATAGAGAACCCGTGTTCCACAGTTTATTGCTTGCGCATTTCGGAGATATGTGTGGCTCAGCTGTAGAAACGTAAACCCAGCTGAGTCACCTGGATCTCGAAAACGAAACGACCGACGTAACGAAAATGTGATAATGACTATATTTTAGTTCTTCTACACATCTCATCATTCCTGATTCAATTTCGTAGAGAAACCTCGAGCATACTATTGTTTAAAATAGCTTTAAGCCCTTTTATGAGGCCCATTAAGCGGCCACGTCTCAGTTCCATACGTCATCACTGGCAACACGCAGACTGGAATTGAAGACGTCTTGAGAGACTGCGGTAGATGAGGCGAGAATATACTGGCGTATCTAAACGCATCCCAGATCGCTGCCAAGCCGATTCCTCGGTTTGCCTCTTTCTGGAAGTTGGACTTACCAAGCTGGACTTTTTGCCCCAGGTAAACGTGCTTGTCAACAACTTCCAGTGTGAAACCTCCAGCCTTCAGGAGTGGGTACTTCATAGGAATTCCACATAAATTTAATTTTGTCAATGTTCATTTTAAGACCCACTTGTTGGAACTTTTACATAGGTCTCCGAGTATAGTGCCTAATTCTTCGACAATCTCAGCCATATCATCAGCAAAACAAAGATGGCTCATGTACTCGCCGATAATAGGTATTGATGCAGAGTCCTTTCCAGTTCAAAAGCTATCCTTCAACGCAGTCTTACACATCGCTGAAGTGGTATTGGTTTCGAGTTTTGGTCCTGAAGGCGGACCGACATGTTGGCGTTTTCATACAATGACTGCAACACTTGCACATGTACGGATAGTCAATTCGGTACCTGTGGAGTGATCGAAGCTCGGCTTTGGTCTTGACAGAATAGAAGGCTTTTTCCTAGTCCACAAATGCCAATCATAGTGGCAGGTTATACTCCACGGTCGTCCGTATAACCTGCTGCAGCATAAGTATAATATGATCAATGGTTACTATATAGCCTTTTCGGAATCTGGCTTGTTCTGGAGCCTGGAAGTCGTCAATCGGCGCTCAAGACGATTCGTGATGACTCAATAGAACATCTTGTATACACTTGCTGGTTTTATTTACATTAGGTACTTGCATTTTTGAGTAAAACACTATACAAGCCTTGGCCCACAATGACTGCTTCGCTGGTCACGCTATGATTGCCTCGAGCTAGCCTAACTACGCTCTAGGCCTTCCAGCTTGGCCATCATTACAGCCCTTGCTGTCCTCACTGTAAAGGCCTCGACCTACGGTCTCGGCCTTTATCTCAGCTCGTCCATTAAGTGCTGCACGCTGACCGCGCTGAGTCGGCCTGGAGCTGCGCTGTCGGCCATCATCAACGCGACCAGCAAAGTAGTCATTATAGACCGCGGCAGTAATGTACTATTATTAAAACTATAAACGCTATGCCAAACTTGTAATCGTAAAGCTGCCGCCAAACTGAGGCAATTTCGGCGCCGCTTGTGTACACTGCCTTGCAAGAAAGTGTTCTAGCCGACACTAGTCGCCGAGTTATAGCGGAAATTTTTGCGGGACACGAAGCGAAACGCAAGCAATCTTAAGCAAGCAAATTAGGAATCATTAAATTCAATTGTTATAAAATTATTTTTAGGTACAATCGTAGGTATTATGCTTTAAAGTAGATAACGCGTTACTGTCTCGATATCAGCATCAGTTTTCTGTTACTTGGGTGATCTACGTACAGTAAGCGTCACGTCAAGCTTTACATTTTTGCACTACGGAAACCGCCGCTATTACGAACGACATAAGAATGGCCCAAATGTCAAACAGTATAGCGTGTAAACGTCGGTAACGCTGTGAACTCGGCACTTGCCTTCCAATCGGGAGAGGTCCGGGGTTCGAGACCGCCACGTACCAATGTGTTTTTCGAATTTCATATGTACATTTGTCCGACGCTCTTACGGCGAAGGAAAACATCGTGAGGAAACCTGCATACATCTGCGAAGAAATTCAAAGGTATATGTAAAGTCGACCAATCCGCACTGCGCCAGCCTGGTTTGGCAAAGGCCTAACAACCTTACTAGTGGAGTAGGCTCGAGCCCCTCGGTGGGGACGTATATAAACTGTTATGATGATGATAGCTTGACATAGCTTCTATGGCTAAAAATCGCAAAATCTCTTAGATACGACAAAAACGATAAAAATGTCGCATAAATTCGCGTCACTTAAAGCGGTCGGGCGTACTGCGTCCTGCGTCCCACGTTGCCACGTTGAATTCGCCTGTTTGGTGGCAGCTTTAAAGTCGTTGGTAAGTTATTGTGTCAATAATTTTTAAATATATTTGATAATTATTATTTTCAGAAATTGCACAAAATAAAGAAGCATCAAATAACACCGCAATGCACCAAAACGCAGAATGATGGATATAATAATACTACAAACATAGACATTATAGGCATAGACGTTGGCAAAGATGCCCCGCAGATTTCTATAGATAACAATATAAACAATAAGGAGACAAGTCATCATTCTCACCATAACATACAACACCTGCTCAATGTTAAGAATGAGCAAAGCGTTCCTGTTCCGTCTGAGCTTAGTCAAAGTATATCTAATTACGGCCAGAAGAGCAAGAATATGATTTTCAGTGCGAATCACAAGTGCCATACCTGCGGTCAACATTTTGAGTACCTGAATGCATTAGCACAACATTACCTACTTCATCACTGAGGGTGCTAGTAATATATTTAATCTCCAAATATAGCTTCGTGGCATTAAGATTACACCTAAATAGAGGTGTATTTCATTGGAACTCTCGTTTCTTATAGCTGGAAATGTCTTTCTCTTAGATAGAGCATTTACCCTATGGAGATGGTACGCAACAAATCGCAGTATACATTTTTCTGACACATTTGGCGGGAAGCAGGATCAACACGCATGGCACACTACGAAAATCTAGAATTTAGTTACGATACGTTGTACTTATGTCTGCGAACACACACTGAAAATATTACCTTACAATAAAGAAACACACACATCGACAAATTAACGTGTATCTACGCAATCGCCCGCCCGTGCCCGTGTACTGAGCTACCAACGTACCACTGTATTTTTTTATCGTAACGGCATAAAAATTACTTCAAATGGTACAGAAATAAAACACGTTTAATGTATATTTTTATACTAATATGTGATAGGAAACGCCATGGTCTCAGGAACAACCATTTTTTACGAGCTCTTACTTGCGACACGAAACGACACCAAATGGCAGCGGCCGCGAGTTAACTAGTTTCATAATAATGTGCATGGTTATATAGTCACCGTACTTTGGCAGAGGAGTTCGCCCAGCTTTGCCATCTCCATAGAATGAATGCTCTAAGCCCTTTCTTGGTGGCGTCAAGGAGACTACATTTTCTCTATTGGCCGGAATCTATTCATAAGGAGATATCTAACAAAGGAGGTGGCCAAGATAAGATATGCCTCGGAAGGCAAAACAATCTTTATATTACTTCATACTATGAATACACTTTATCTGTATAAGTTCTAATAAGTTCTTTCGGGACTTGGCTGTTCATATGACCGAATGTCCAAAGGCTTAAATTGTAATTGTTATAATGATGCAGTCACAAAATGAAACAAAAATACATTTTATTTACGTAAAATCGTACTTTTATTAGACATAATTTACATTTACTGTGTATTTATGTCAAGACATGTTAGTGATTTTAAATATTTTATCTACACTCATGTTCTAATTCTAATATTAAGAACTCAACACTAATATTTTAAAGGCATAACTTAAAGCCCTTGGCCTTTTACAAATTACATTATAATACAGGTTCGCCATACAAAACCAGTACTTTAATGTAACTCGAATTCCAATAAAAGTGTGCATTACCGCAGCAAAATGTTGTGCTTTAGAGAAGTGAGAGTATATCAAATAATTAGTTCATCATGAGGAGAAATTAGTTCATGAATAGCAAAATTTGTTCGCATTGTAGTTTTAAAGTTATTCGAGAAAAACAGATTTTGCTGGAGTAATGTTCGAAACGTTACCCTGGCAAAATCTTTTTTTATAAAATCGTTTCCATCCAGAACCAAATACATGAATAGATAGCTTTTGTTGCGTATTAAATGTTTGTGAATAGCAAAATTTGTGCATGTTGTATTTCTTAAATTATTTAAGATTTTGCTGCGGTAACGTTTTAGGATATCCCAGATCTCGAAATCAGTTGAACATAGAAGTTTGAAAAAAATACCAATAATAGACCTCAATTTGTTCAAATTTGTTCAAGCATTAGTTTTTGATTTGCTTGATGAATACCAATGTAATTAAATGTTTTCAAAAATCAGAAAAAACGAATTTCTCAGTAAACCAGTACACTTACAATAAAATAAAAGGCTGTAACATGTACCCTTGGTACACCTTTATAACGACAGTAAACTTAGATTATGTAACTTTACGCAATATGAACATATAGAGAATTTTAAAAAGGTTTTTTTAAGTCATCGAATACGCAGCTTCCATTAAACAACGAAACATGGCATACTATGAACAAATTAAAATGTTCCATCAATAAACAATCCTGTTAATTCCAGCCTTGAATTACGGCTATTATGAAAGTTATATCAAAAATAAGATATATCAATAATTTGTCAATAAGCCGACCGAATTATAAAGGTTACGTAAAAGCGACCGCACCATACATACGGGTATACTTCGCAAATTAGCAGCGTAGTATGTGACGTAGTGTACAGTCGGGTAGAATAGTAATTCGGACAACCGATTTTTAAATATTTCTACCAGTTTTCTTTTTTGTAAATTGCAATCATGATAATCAACAGTATTATTATACAATTTAATGACTTAAGTATACAGTGTGGAAACTTTCAGCGGGGCAGTAAGGAGAAGTACCTTATCCGTTGCAGCTACACGAAAATGGTTTTAGGAGACTATCCATATTTTTTTATGGAATATTGATCCCCATTCACAGATTTTCAAAAAAATGTACAGTTAGCAAGAAAATAGCAATTTTACATAAAAACATTTTTTGATGCCAATCGATCCTGTTTCTAATACTGATCAAAAACTTCTATGGGATCAACCATCGTTGGAGGAGTCCGATACTTAAAACCTAAACATAAATTGCCTAATAACGTTTGGCCTAAAACATATATCACCTAAAAACGAAATGCCTAATAACGTTTAGCCTAAATAAGTATGCATAAAGTCGAGAATACACATAAAGTCGTTTCTAAAATTCTGCGTTATCTAAAACTAAAATTGTGTTTACCCGTAATGTCATTCAACCCAAAATTTTCATGTAAATCATAGACATGATGATGATACTATGATTTACATGAAAATATTGGGTTAAATGACATTACGTGTAAACACATTTCTAATAATTATTTTTAGATAACGCATTAATTATTTATTGGTTATTATGAAACACCGTGTATAGTTTGTTTCTCAGATCGCACAAACATGGCTCTGTATGAAGGATATTTTCATTGTCTTATTGTTCCCGGGAGTATTACGCGGCTCAACAGATTAATTTCACTCTACCAATCCGATGATTTTATATTCACGTATAATGTGCATGTGTGCCTTATAAAAATTATCTGTGATTTTTAATAAGTAAAAAATATCATTTGTATAAGACTGATTTTTAAATAAAAAAATGTCGTTCTCGTTTCATTATTTTATTATACCCTTTTTTTCGCAACTGTACTAACGAAACATCAATATTATACCGTTCATTTAAAATGGTTAGCCTTATGTATGATGCGGTCGCTTTTACGCAACCTTTATAATTCGGTCGGCTTATTGACAAATTACTGATATATCTTATTTTTGATATAACTTTCATAATAGCCGTAATTCAAAGCTGGAATTAACAGGATTGTTTATTGATGGAACATTTTAATTTGTTCATAGTATGCCATGTTTCGTTGTTTAATGGAAGCTGCGTATTCGATGACTTAAATAAAACCTTTTTAAAATTCTCTATATGTTCATATTGCGTAAAGTTACATAATCTAAGTTTACTGTCGTTATAAAGGTGTACCAAGGGTACATGTTACAGCCTTTTATTTTATTGTAAGTGTACTGGTTTACTGAGAAATTCATTTTTTCTGATTTTTGAAAACATTTAATTACATTGGTATTCATCAAGCAAATCAAAAACTAATGATTGAACAAATTTGAACAAATTAAGGTCTATTATTGGTATTTTTTTCAAACTTCTATGTTCAACCGATTTCGAGATCTGGGATATCCTAAAACGTTACCGCAGCAAAATCTTAAATAACTTAAGAAATACAACATGCACCAATTTTGCTATTCACAAACATTTAATACGCAACAAAAGCTATCTATTCATGTATTTCGTTCTGGATGGAAACGATTTTATAAAAAAAGATTTTGCCAGGGTAACGTTTCGAACATTACTCCAGCAAAATCTGTTTTTCTCGAATAACTTTAAAACTACAATGCGAACAAATTTTGCTATTCATGAACTAATTTCTCCTCATGATGAACTAATTATTTGATATACTCTCACTTCTCTAAAGCACAACATTTTGCTGCGGTAATGCACACCCAATAAAATACAGTTCGATTGACGAAGCCCGACCAAGGAGGTTTTGTCACAATTTTCTTTTGTGTCAGTACATTGTCTATGGCGGCGCGTGCAACAGCGCATGCGCGGTAGAATGTTGGTGTTGGCGCCATTTCTCTGAATTTTTCATTCATTATTTTGCTGTTATTGGTTAAAGAAAAGTTTAATTTTACTTAAAATATGTCTGATAGTAGTGAAATGGAAGAAAATTTGACTCCGCCTGATATACTAGAAACGGCAACAAAAATGACGAACAATCTTTTACCAGAAAAATCACGAAAGGCTTACGATAACTGTTACCAAAAATTTATGGTGTGGAAAATGCAAAAAAAAGCAAGTTCGTTTTCGGAAAACGCCTATTTCCAAGAGTTATCAGAAAAGTTATGTAGTTTTAGATTTCTGTATTAGTTTCACAATTGCACTGTTCAAAATGCAAATAATTATTAGAATAAATGAGTTTGATTTTGTTTTAATTTTGTGTCTTTTATTTAATTTAGGTAACCACTGATTGCATGAGTGTAGATAAAGTAGTGTATGAAATTGCGGGGTGCGATGTCAGACAACCTCCTTGTGGTGCACCCTGGGCAACCCGGCAGATTCTCTGCCGCGGGCTAATAGTCTGACGAGAGGACCCCCATATGGGGCGTGGGATGGCCGGGTTCAACCCGGCGGGCCACTCCGTGTGGCCACCCGCTTCATGCGGGGAAGGGCGAAGTCCCCTCTTCTTATGATAAGAAGAGGTGTGGCTCTCGCTGGAAGCCGTTCCCGGCGGCTACCTCTGGTGGTAGTAGGGACGAGGCGAGTTTCTCGCCATGGCGCTTCGCGCCCGTTGGGGATTTCCCCGAGCTTCGGCTCACCCGCGCGGCGGTGGATCCAGTGGGATCTGCCGTCGGGCAACCCGTTACCCGCACTGAGCGGGCCGGGGGCCCGGCGCACTGAGCGTCGGGCCGCGTGGAAGACAACCACAGTAAAAAACCAGTTGCGGGGTGTAGAGCGGCACAATTCTGCGCCGCTCCACAAAGCAGCAGAGCCAGGCGGAGAGTCCGGCAACGGACATGTCACGGGCAGGGGGTCAGCGGGAATAAGGCCTGGCTGTTGTCCCCTTCCCTCTGTCTTGTGACGGACGGAGGAGCTGCTGGGGGGGTTTTTAGTGGGTAGGCCCGGGCCGGGTATGGTCTGGGGAGTCCCACATATCCTCGTGGTTTGGCTCGACCACGAGGAATGCGTAAATGCATTTTCCCCCCTCCCAAAAAAAAAAAAAAAAAAAAAAAAGTGTATGAAATTGCACATAATTAGGTCTTAAAACACTCGTGTGGTACTATTAAAATTCTCGGCAAGCCTCGAATTTTAAACACACACTAGTGTTTTAAGACCCCCTATTATGTGACTATTTCATAAACTACTATAAAACGTCTAAAATGGAATCTAAACAATCACCGCACGGACAGTCCCAGTAGACTACTTCTTAATTGCTCGAAACTTTTGTTGGTTTAAAGCTAACGAAAATATATAAAGAGTGAGAGAAAGTACACATAATAGCGAACAACTAGAATTATTGGAGTAAAGAATTTTTTAAAGATTTCATCACATTTGTTTGTTTACATTACGGTCATTCCATGGTCAACAAAATGCCCTAATTTAAGGTGGCCATTCACGGGCCCTCCATTTGGCATCGCTCCACACCATTACTAATAGTGGATTATCCAAACTATGTGGATCGTGTGGCGTCGCTCCAACGTTTGGATTTCCAAACATTCCAAAATCCAATACGGCGCCGCCGGCCGTCCAACTCGTCGTGAATGCAGAACTCGGGGCCGCGTGGCGCCACTCCACGCCGCTCCGCTCGTGAGTGTCAAAACCGGAATCCATTTTGAGCAGTGTGACCAGATAAGGTCAGAATTTGGACGTCGTTCACTGATGTGGAGTGCTGCCAAATGGGAGTGCCCGTGAATAGCCGCCTTTATCTCGTCCAATCCTAATCTACGCGGTACGTTTACGACCCGATTATTGGTGAAAATGGATCGTACGTAAATGTATACTTCAAACGCACAAAAAATCGGTCACCGATGAAATTGGCCGTGTGTGTTCGCACTTAACACCTTGTCACTCCAAATATTTTATGATGCGTAAGTGCCGCCCCTTTTTTTAGGGGTGGGGGGAATCTACGATTCCAAGGATCTGAAGCTGACAAGGCTGCCCCTTGGATATGCCGTAGGGTAAAACCCCATACCCGTTTAAACCGCGCTCCGGTACCTCCGTACGCCCCCGGTAGAGGCACGCTCGGGATCGGACTAGCCCATGAAGCAAATACAAAGAGGAGATGTTATAAGCGTCTAGGTCCAGCTCCTATCACCAGAGTCCTGACGTCACGCATTTTTAGTTTTAGCTACTTAACGCCAGAGGCACTGACATCAGTCGATCTTTTTATCTGTCGGATTAGTACGTCGTACGCTCTTCTTTTATTTTAGTTTTAAATTACCTAAATACAAAATGAAATGTTGTATTCTATCGTGCAAAAGTTACACAGACGACAGAAATAAAGTGAACGAAAAAAAAATCTCTTTCCATTTGTAAGTACATTAAACAAGCATTATTAATTTATTACTTGACGTATTGCTTCTAGAATGTTCGATGCCACATGGACGCATCTGTCAATGTCCCGATAAAGCACAAAAGGCCCTCTAGTGGCGAGTAAAAATACTAACGAAAACGTAGGATGTATTAAGGGCGAAAACAAAACACGTGAATTAATATAAGCAGTTTTAACGATTTTTATTTTTAGATTATATTGACACAGCACCTAATAAATTATCTTTCTCCTACGAATGTATCTTTTAACATAATTATCTTTCTCCTACGAATGTATCTTTTACTGCCACCTAGTAATGTATAGCGGAACTTTTATGTTAACGTCAATAATGCTGGCATTTTAGTCTGTACTAGCACTGCTGCCACCTAGTAATGTATAGCGGAACTTTTATGTTAACGTCAATAATGCTGGCATTTTAGTAATTCTACTCGCTACAAGGTGACAGTGGCGTCGCGCACGCTCCCCCCGCACCCCGATTTCCGGCTTCACTTGATTTCATACGGAAAACGCGATAGGGCACCTCCTCTTTGTATTTGCTTCATGGACTAGCCATCCCCCGAACGCGCGTAAGTGCCGCCCTAAGCTCCGTCTACTTTCGTGGTTGTACATTTTTTTATTTTATTATTATTTTGTTAGGTATGAAAATAAAAATAATCGATTTCCGTAATGTAAACGTGTGCACTGTGTATAATATAAGTCAATACGCTATGTTAAGACTTCCACCACTTGATACGCCCATTTTGACAAACTCAGTATAATCTTGAAGAAATTTTTTTGACAAGATAAAAAGTAAATAATTTGCCTCATTCATCCCATAACCAACTTAGTAATATGGAAATTACTAGCAATAAACAAGATTATAGAAAGAAAGGTAGTAGATTTTTCTACAAAAAAACTTTTACAACAATACTATATTTTATTTAAGAAACATAATTAGCGGCAATAATCTACAATACGAATAGCGGGATTCCAGGGCTACAGACGTCTCGCAATGTTCTCTGAAAAAAGAAATAGAAAATCTGTTGGTAAGCAGAAACAGATAGGTTTTTTTGGTGTGGCTGACCCCAGCTGGGCCACAAAAAAAACAGATAAAAGCTTGTAAAAAAGATTGAGTGTGCCGCTATAATGTCTAGAGTTTGTCGGCAAGTTTCAGAGTTTGTCGTTTGCGCGTTTCAGAGATATGTGCGGTTCAGCTGGGGTAACGTTACCCCAGCCGAGCCACACATTTCGAAAACGAAAAAACATAACGAAAATCTGTTTGCTATAGATAGGTGGCAGTTTGTCGGACAAGTTTCAGTGCTCATCGTAATCGCGTTTAAAGGGGCTGTGTGTCCGAGGTCCGTAGGCTTTATGACTGAGATCCGTGTGACCCAGCTGGGGCAACGTTGCCCCAGCTGGGCCACACGGATAACTCTCTCTCGAAAGCGAAACGACATAGTGAAAATCTGTTTACTGATATAGATAGACGAAAGTTTGTCGGACAAGTTTCAGAGTTTGTCGATCTACCGTTTCAGAGCTCACGTGCAGCAAAGTTGCTGCAACTGAGCCAGCTGGATCTCCATAATAAAGCGACGCAACGAAAATCTGTTTCCTCGAATAGTAAAGCCGTAGTTTATCGGCTAATTTCAGAGTTTGTCGCTGGCGCGTTTCAGAGATATGTGTGGCCCAGCTGAGGCAACAAATTTGTCGGACAAGTTTCAGAGTTTGTCCAACTACCGTTTCAGAGCTCACCTGCAGCAAAGTTGCTGCAACTGAGCCAGCTGGATCTCCAAAACAAAGCGACGCAACGAAAAGCTGTTTCCTCGAATAGTAAAGCAGTAGTTTGTCGGCTAATTTCAGAGTTTGTCGCTTGCGCGTTTCAGAGATATGTGTGGCCCAGCTGGGGCAACGCTGCCCCAGAATCAGTATCAAAAATCTTTTATCTTTGCTTTGTGTTTACATTTATGTCCTCACGACCAGTGGGCCGTGCGAAGGTGAGTCAGCTAACTTATGACCTAAGGGTTCTGTGTGTTTTCTTTATCTATACAAATAAATAAAATTGAAGTGTCTGTTTGTAATGTCAAAATAACAAGTTTTTACTAAATGGGTATGAATGTATATCGGGTACTAATAACAAAAACACAATTTAAAAAATTGAAAGTGAGCTCAAAAGGACGATAGAGGAACAGAAAGAGAAGATTGGAATGTTAGAAGAAGTAATGAATGAGATAGAATGCAAGGAACATGTAGAGACGATAGAGCAAATTACGGAAAGCCTTTTTTTCGGGGGGAAATGCGCAAACGCACCGTACCCACCATTGGCTAGACGGCGGACGTGTGTGGAGCTGGAACGGAAGTGTGCCAGGCCGACCCACTAAAACCCCCCGGTGTTCTACCAGCTACTACCAGCGCACCCGGGCAAGCCCGAGCAACTTAGTCGGGCTGTTGCGAAGGGGGTATTGCCCGTGAACACTAGGGCAATCTCCAGACGGAGGGCTTTACGGTGGCGTGCACGGGGCCAATCATGCACGCAGGCCTCCACGGCAGGGTCATTAGACGGGCATTGCTTGTGCGAATGCCCGCCTTCGCTTGCCTATCCGTCTGCGGCGGAGGAGAGCGGCTTGAAATTACGGAAAGCCTAAACAAATATAAAGAGGGAGTGAACCTGTATAAAAGAGCTTTAAAAAGGCAGATGAAGAGAAGTCTTCGGGAGAAACAAAAGGAGAAGGATGAGAGTGCGAAATAGGAGATAGAGGATCTGAAAGAGAGGTTGAAAGAGATGGATGAAAAGGGGAGCTGTGAGGAAAAATGTGTGAAAGAAAAAGAAAGATTGAGGAAACAGAAAAGGACTTCGATAGAGTCGAAATATTGGGAATAGCACTTAATCGCGCGGAAAGTGAGCTTAAAGAACTTAGGAAAGACCTCCAAGCTAAAATTTAAGAAGTGGAAGAAAAAAATTACCAACTAGGTTAAGATTGAAGGAGAGTGAGAAAATTAATGAAGAAAGAATTAATGAAAGAACTGGAGAAAAAGTTGCATAGAGAAAGAAAGAACAAAAACAAAAGAATGGCAAAGGAAGAATGGAATGATTGAGAAGAAAGTCCGAGAACTAGAGAAAGCGAATGAAAAACTCGAGCATGAAAGAGAATGTGAGAAGTATGAAAGAGGAACTAGCGAAACATAGAAAGGCAAAAAGAGAGCAGGAGTGGAGAGAAATTGGAAAAGAAGAGAGTAGTAGAAATCGAAGAATTGAAGAGGAAGTGTGAGGTACTCAGAATGGAAAATGAAGGACTGAAAGAAAGAAAAAAGAGCGAGTGAAGAGAAAGAGAAGCGGAAGACAGAAGGCAGAGTGGAAATGAACGATATGATGAATGGAAGTGAGAGCATGATAGAGATTATGAGAGAAAACAGGGAATTGATGATGAAAGTAAATCGGGAAGAGATGAGAAGAATAAAAGACAAATGGAGGAAATAATACAAGTGGTAGCGGGCGACCGAGGAGGCATTAAAGAACTGACTTTATATGCTACCATAACAGCAGGAAATCGCTCAGCTGATAATAGAGCAAGGCCCACGCTACATTCGGTAGTAGTAACATCGATCAACGAACTGGATACTGGAGACCAAATAATACAACATACAATAAGAGGTCGAGATAGACAAGGTCAAAAAGACAAAAGACCATAAGGTAGTGCTGAGGTTGTGGAACCAAAGAGACAAAACAGAAGTTAAAGGAGAGTCTCAAAAAGGCCAAGAGAGCCCTCCATATCGAGGGCATGATCAACAAAAACCCGCTAATAATCCTAAGGGACGTCCTGGCTTGCTACGCGGACGCGGAAATAACCCGTGCGTTTGGCAACCAGAACGAAGATATACTTCAGAACCTCGACGCGGAGGAACGAAATGGAAGGAAATACTGCACAGTAAAGCAGGAAAAGTGCAGTCACTGCTGCGGTCCACACAAGAAGGCGGAGTGCAGTGAAGTGCAGGCGGGAAAACCGCCCGCATGCACTAAGTGCACTGACTCAAAACTGGACGATGTTGGGCACAATGCGTTCAGTCCATGGTGTCCCATCCGTAGGAAATGGGACACTCTGGCACGGGCGCGCATTGCGTACAGCTGAAATACCCGGTGACTGCACTACCCACACAACACCCATACTATACACATAATACACACACAACACTGACATCACAAACACTTAAATGACCATCATTTACGGAACATAAAACATCAGCAGATAAAAAGGGGTTGGGACAATAGTCTTAAAATTTGGCACCGACTTCAATATAGAAGTGTGATGTTGTCTGTACCTATTCTTAAATCACTACTACCCCACCGACCAACTAGCATGCACAACTAGTTGTGCGGTCGAGAATGCTAATCTGACATCCTTCCCCACGGCATAACCAGTTGTGCAGTATTATTATTTTTAACAAAGAAGTTTAGCCATAAGTAATATCGAAGCTTAGTTATGGGCACTTCAGTAGTGATACTGTAAAAGTGAATATGTATGGACAAGTGGCGTCATTTTTTGTTTTTAGCGGCCATCATTAATTTGTATACTATTTTGTAGCCCTATTTTAAGTAAACATATCCAACAATGAAGTTTTGCCATAAGTACTATCGAAGCTTAGTTACGGGCACTTCAGTAGTGATACTGTAAAAGTGAATATACGTAATTCTGACGGGTAAAATGAGACAGAAGCCCACATTTTAATTCAAAACAACAATGACGCGTGGTAATCTTAACTAGTATTTAAAATAACCTAATTAGTTGCAGTTTTCATTCATTTCAATAATAATTATTGTTTTTTACGAAAAAACTTCAAAGTATGATATTTTAGCTCCGATATTATTTAGCTATACAAGGTGTCCCAAAAACAATGGATAAACCTGTAACTATAGATGGACTTCATCATGGCCTCCCTTACCACAAATTTTGACCTTAGTGAAAAT
This sequence comes from Schoenobius gigantellus, assembly GCA_963935595.1. Lineage (NCBI taxonomy): Eukaryota > Metazoa > Arthropoda > Insecta > Lepidoptera > Crambidae > Schoenobius > Schoenobius gigantellus. The sequence goes on along the minus strand of OZ012541.1, from coordinate 35,503,713 downwards.
ATCACGGTTTCAGAGATATTTATTGTTTTTGTTTTTTTAGAAAATTTCCAAGTGCGATTAGTTTTGATACTGCCATTTCTACAAATGGAGAGCTTTTTAGATTTAGTTTTTTTTTATTTTACAAGCGATAGTTTATCTATCAAAAACAATGACTTAAATTTAACAAACTAGCGTAGAGTGTTTAAAATAAATTAAAACACAAAGAAAATTAAGAATGAAATTAATTTTCTTTCATGTTTGATCACCTACAGTGTGAAAAAAATGTAGGACGCTCATCGTGCCCATTACCTTAAAAATTTGCTTAGCTATTCTAGATTCCAAAAAGGTATCATAATCCTAAGCATTCTAAATATTTTTAATTTCATGACTACTTGAATAGCAAATAATATTAAAACTTCAAAAAAATATTTTTGTCGTAATAATAACTGTAAGCTTTTGTGTTAATGTAAAGGTGTAATGAGCCTAGGTATTCTGTATTTTTTAATCTCATGACTACTTAAAGAGTATGAAAATTTCAAAGTACTCGTTAAAAAACACATTCTTCGTAAAAAAATCAAATTGAACTTGCGCCCTTATACACATCCTAGGCCATTTATTAAAAGAATGTTTAATGCGGTACGCGTAACCCGACTAACCCGACTTTGATGTAAGCAGCTGCATTTTGGATCCGAGTCCGCAACTCCGCAATCGAGGATACTGACATCGCGTACACGAGGTCTTTTAGACACCTCCAATAAAACATCCAAGGGATTTAAATCCGGTGATCTCGGTGGCCATAAAATAGGACAAAGCCGGCTTTCGACCTTTTGGGTGAATTTCGTTTAAGTGATTTCTCACTCTTTCAAAAGTAATATTTACATTTCATACTTTTCTGCGTACTGTCGAGCAGCAATGTTGGCATAACCTTGACACTCGCCATAAGTGTTTGCATATTCGAATGTCGTGTACTGATGTCTAGGCATGTTCAAAGTCCTAATAACGATTGCTAATTGTCAGAAGGTATCACAAATACAAACAATATCCAAATCGTAAAGCTACTAAAGTCCGTGTACGCGACGCCAGTATCCTCGATTGCGGAGCTGTGGACTCGCATCCAAAATGCAGCTGCTTACAATAAAACGTCGGGTTACGTGCGTTAGAAAATCGTACAGGTCCTTTTTTATACAAAAGTTGTCCCCTATTTCCTTCCTGGATAATATGCTGGCTGTGCTATTTTTAAAAAAATCTATGGCAACTATAAACATGCTTCTATGTTTTCCTTTTTTTATTAAGTTAATTACTAAATGAGATATAAACCTTTAAAAACCTGAAAAATTGGCCTGATTTTCTGCTTTATTCAAACATCCAGTAAACAAATTTGACGAAATTATATGAAAAAGCAAAACATAGAAACACAGTCAAAGCCTTTCTTTAATTTTTAACGTAAAATGTAATTAAATCGGTCTAGTTTTAGCGGAGAAAATAGGGGACTTCGAAACGTATATTTTGTGTACTTTTTGTAGGTATTTTCGGTCCTAACTGTATTCGTCTCTTTCGCGGTCAGAACGATTGTTTGGGCATACAGCGAGACAGCAATACATTTTACAAATACCTATTTCTGAATTCTCTCGACCTTAGTGTTTCCTCTTTATTAAAATGTCTAGGACGTGTATAAGTGCGCAAGTTCAATTTTGATTTTTTTTTTACGAAAAAATTTGATTTTTAACGAGTAATTTGAAATTTTCATACTCTTTAAGAAGTCATGAGATTAAAAAATACAGAATACCTAGGCTCATTACACCTTTACATTACTACAGAAGCTGAGAGTTATTATTACGACAAAAATATTTTTTTGAAGTTTTAATACTATTTGCTATTAAAGTAGTCATGAAATTAAACATATTTAGAATGCTTAGGCTTATGATACCTTTTTGGAATCTAGAATAGCTAAGCAAGTTTTTAAGATAATGGGCACGATGAGCGTCCTACATTTTTTTCACACTGTAGCTGATCAAACATGACAGAAAGTTAATTTCATTCTTAATTTTCTTTGTGTTTTAATTTATTTTAAACACTCTACGCTAGTTTGTTAAATTTAAATCTTTGTTTTTGATAGCTAAACTATCGCTTGTAAAATAAAAAAAAACTAAATCGAAGAAGCTTTCCATTTGTAGAAATGGCAGTATAAAAACTAATCGCACTTGAAAATTTTTGAATAAAACAAAAACAATAAATATCTCTGAAACCGTGATATTTTCACTAAGGTCAAAATTTGTGACAAGGGAGGTCATGATGAAGTCCATCTATAGTTACAGGCTTATCCATTGTTTTTGGGACACCCTGTATGTACCCCATAATAAAATTTATTTCTTTTGAATTGTTCTTCCAAAATTTACAACTTTCATGAATGGCCGCCAAAATTGAAAAAGACGCCAACTTTACCCCTACCCCACCCCTTTGGTGTTTATGTAAAATTTTGAGTTATGAAGCTTTCAAAAGTGGACAGTTCTATTTGTTTAAACTTGACACGCTATCACATGGCTAGACTTATACTAATTAAACTAGATTTTATTTTAGAACTACACATATCAGTAATCACCTGTGATATTTGGATTTATCGAATAGGAATCCAAGGCTCCAGAATGTCTCCAATTTTCTTTCTTTCTGAAAATAATAAAAACTATTGGTAAGTAAACACAGATACCATTATTTAGGAAGAGCTATAATCCTCGTGGTGTAATCTGAAAGCCGAAGTTGTCAAGGCAGCATTTTATTCCCACTTATAATAAATTAAAATTAGTACATTAGAGAATGTATAAAAATAATATAAAAAATTAATACTATTCTTATACAGGATGTTCGGAAGAACGTTGAACATACGAAAATGGGGGGCAGGTGGGGTCGTCTGTTAACTAACTAGCCCAAAAGATTTTACCTAGGTCTCAAGATATTTTCAAATTATTATTTTTTTAATTTCTTGAATTTTTCGTTTTTGTACCTTCAAACCCGTCTAACTTTTTTTTTGTTATGGCCAGGTTAATTTTTTTTTTCTTTATTAGAAACTTAGTGGTCGGTAGATCCTTTTAAAATTAAAAGTAGCACATTGTACAATGCTATAAACAAAGTTATGGACCCTCAAACATAAAAAAAGAGTTAAAATAAATTATGAAGCTCAACTTCGCGTTGCATTTAAAAAAAATGTAAGAGTGATGGATGACTTCTGATTTGTTAAAAACATCTCTAAAGTGTGAGCTTTCTACCTATATGTAGTTTGTTTTGATATCTTTTTCGTGACTAAAGTTATTCGATGATTTCTACCAAGGCGGACCATTTCGACGAAAATCTACTGATGTGGAAAGCTAAATGTTTTGCAAAATTTATCAATGTTGCAAAACATTTAACTTTCCACATCAGTAGATTTTACGATTTTACGAAAAAAATTAAACGAGCAATTCAAATCTGGTATTCTTTATTTTGAGCAAGACTGCATTTAGTTTAAGGGATGCTCAAATTGACGTCCCTTTTTTGATATGCACGCTCTGCATCGGTTTCTAATTTCAACCGTTGTTGTACGGAGTAACATTTCCTGTTTCATCGCCTCGAATGCAGCATCAATGCTGATCATAAGTTCCTCACGACTGGACACTTCAGATGTGTATACTAAGTCCTTGGCCCTTCCCCAGACGTAAAAGTCTAGAGGGGTGAGGTCTGGCGATCGTGGGGGCCAGGGAATTGGACCACCCCGACCAATCCAGGAATTAGGAAAACTATTATTTAGAAATTCGGCTAGGCTATAATGGGCTGGGCAGCCGTCATGTTGAAATATTATTGGAGCGTCTTCTTGAAACACTTCTTCCACCAAATGCGGTAAATCATTCATCAAAAATTCCAAATAATTGTGTCCATTGAGAGTGTCGGGTAAATAATGTGGTCCAATTAACTTATTTCCGATCACTCCTGCCCAAACATTAACACTAAACTTTCTTTGGAAACCCATTTGTCGCTTTACGTGTGGGTTTTCTCCTTTTTTTTGCCCAGTGGTGCAAATTGTGATAATTTTCTATTCTTTCCTTGTCAAATTTGGATTCGTCGGTCCAAAGAATTCTCCTTAAAAAGTGTATGTCGTTCACATCGGGATGGAGCAAATGCCGGCAAAATGCGACACGTCTCCCAAAATCATTATCTTCAAGACCTATAAAAAACAAAACAAGAATTGAATTCACTACTTACAAAACAAAAATTTTATTAAGTTACTAAGTATTTAAAGTAAACAAATTAATTTGCTGCACTAATAACATACGAGATTGAGTTATTAGGAAACAAAATCAAAAAGTCAAGTGTTCCTAAGAGTACATACCTTGAACTGGTGTGTAGTGGAAAGGATGCCTTCCATCGTGGTGGAGAGTTGACCACACTTTCCATATGCCCAGGCCAAGTGCTGCAGCAACCTGTCTCACACTTTTCGTAGAGTCCGCTTCAAACTCGGCGAGGATTTGCTCGTCAATGTTTACATTGCCTTGTCTAATGTTGAGTCTCGGCTCTTGAAAACGTATGTTGCCGGTTTCCCGTAAACGCCGATAAGTATTCGAAAACGTTTGGTGACTGGGGACACGTTTGGGATAACGCTCTTGATAAACTCTACGAGCTTCACGCGCGTTGGAGTTAGCGCTTCCATATGCCAATAAAATGTCCGCATATTCCTCATTGGTAAATGAAGTCATTTTACCAATAAACAAACTTAACAGAAATAAGAAAACAACAATAACAATAACACAAAACGAAGATAACGGTAACAAGCGTAGGCACAATGGGCACGTAAGATCGCAGAGGCAGTTAAGTCTCGACTAAGAGTTCTGTCACTTACACACTGAGGGGTACGTAGTCACCTGTTCCGAAAGCGAAAGAGAGAAAAGATACTATATGTACAATAAGTGTGCTAGAGTGAAACATAATCGTTCCTCGCCGCGCATTCCATACAGAGTGAAAGAGAGAAAAGATAGCCGTTATGAGTGCGCAAGAGTGAGAAAAAAATCTACCTGCTTTGTGTCACCATCCCAGTAATAAGCCATTTCCTTATTTTGACCTTTGCATTAATAAATTTTGCATAACATTTAACTTTCCACATAAGTAGATTTTTGTCGAGATGGTCCACCTTGGTAAAAAACATCGAATAACTTTAGTTACAAAAAAGATATCAAAACAAACTACATATCGGTAGAAAGCTCGCACTTTAGAGATGTTTTTAACAAATCAGAAGTCATCCATCACTCTTACATTTTTTTTAATGCAACGCGAAGTTGGGCTTCAAAATTTATTTTTACTCTTTTTTTATGTTTGGGGTTCCATAACTTTGTTTTAGCAGTGTGCAATGTGCTACTTTTAATTTTAAAAGGATCTACCGACCACTAAGTTTCTAATAAAGAAAAAAAAATTAACCTGGCCATAACAAAAATTCCTGAAATTTAAAAAATAAATTATAAAAATAAATCTTGAGACCTAGGTAAAATCTTTCGGGCTAGTTAGTTAACAAACGACCCCACCTGCCCCCCATTTTCGTATGTTCAACGTTCTTCTAAACACCCTGTATATTCTCATACATGATAGTATACTAGCAAGGATGATATAAAGAAAGGATTATCAATGTCTAACATTTCTAAAATTAGTTATAACCACGCGCAATAGATGGAGCGAGCTGTATTAAATCTAAAATTTGTCGATATTTTTAAAAGCAACAAAGCACACACGCTCCTAGGATGCACAGCAGTGATTACATAGATTTATGTAGTTATACCAGAGCGCGATAGATGGCGCTATCTACATTTTTGACACTTTCTGTCAGACATTCTCTCTCATTTTAAGGTGCACAAAGCACACACGCTCCTAGGATGCACAGCAGTGATTACATAGATTTATGTAGTTATACCAGAGCGCGATAGATGGCGCTATCTACATTTTTGACACTTTCTGTCAGACATTCTCTCTCATTTTAAGGTGCGTTGGAGAACAAGTAATTTGATAGCGTTCGAGAACTGTTCTGTGATTAGTGGCTAGCATTTCGTTTTTATGTAGAAGTTAAAGTTTGCAAATTGTAAGTACAGCTTTGTGCAGTTGTAAAATAAAGCAAGTTCGCGTTGCAAAACACAAAAACTCTTTTCTTTATTTTTGTGCTACTAAAAATTTAGGAGTGGCAAAAAATAAACCTTTTTTTAACCGACCTCTAAAAAAACCGGCGAAGTGCGTGAGGTGCCACGCGCAGTGTAGGCTTCCGTATAGTGCTGCCATCCGTCCGGATAAAGCCGGACAGTGTTAGGCTTTTTGACCTCCTGGCCGGCCAAATTTGACTGCGTCCGGCCCGTCCGGTTTTTGTTAGGCTTTTTATACTATCGTTCAATCAATTCAATCAATGACTTCAGTCAGTAGAGAACGAGAGAGCGAGACGAGATTGGCTGACTCGCTCGCATAGTTGTTTTATTATTTTTTTATCAATAATCCCTTTTTTAGCGTCCGGTTTTGTCATTCAAAAGTCCGGCTTTAAAATATGACAATGTGATTTATTCGATATTTATGTAATTTTTTTAAAATTTTTCCTAATGTCCGGCTTTGGGATCCAAAAGTCCGGCTTTTTAAACGGGTAAGTTCGGCTTTATGATTTTTAGAGATGGCAACGCTACTTCCGTAGTTGCAAATGCTAACTTTGAGTTCACACTCACACCTCACACCTCACAACACGTTGCTATTAAATTAGGCATTATTATTATGATTAAAGCTGCAATGATTATATATTTACTTAACTTCACTTGGTTTCCGAGTACATTTTATAAGGTGGTCGTCTATAACTTTTTAGTTTGTACTTAGTACTCGACTCTGATAGTTTTCTTTTAAACTTCGTTATTGTATATACTACTGTTGTAATTTTTTCTCGTGTCCATATACACGGGTATTTTTTATTACCCTGGAAAATTTAAGGGACGCTTCACGACATGGTACCAGAATGATTTAAATACCTACCTATGAATAAAAAAATAACTCCCATACTTAATTTTAGATTAATTTTCTAAAAAATCCAAAAAATGCTGCAATAGTTAAGAGCAGCATTTTTAGATTTTTAAAAATTTTGTTATATTATTTAGAATTTTTGAAGTGAGAACTTCTTTAGCGGCGTTGTACACTTTTTTTGTAATGGGTAAAAAATGTTAAACTCGCGTCTGGACACGTGACCGTCAGGACACGTGACACTGATCGAAAATGCGTAAGACCAATTAAAATTGAAATGGCCGCAGGAACTGTCGAGGTGCGGTGAGGGGTCCACGTAAGCCGGCCGAGAACAATAGCGGCTGGCAAAAGTACTGGAAGTCACACGTCACTTGAGACAGTTTTAATCAATTTATTTACTTTGTTAGGAAAAATCTAAATTGTGCTTTTATTTGATTTTGTTGTAAATATTAATTAGGTAAGTTAGTATAAATTAAATATTATTTATTTGTTATAAAATTACGTTTTTAAGTAGTATATTAATGTCTGTTTTGATCATATTTTTAATTTAATTGTAAATATTTTGATTCATTATTACTAGTTATATAATTATGTACGCACAACGTTACAACAGGAAGTTGATTTTTCTGAGGGATAAACTTTTTAATGTAATATAAATTGTCATGTTTGTGTACGATAGCGCAATAAATAAATATTGTATTCTACCACATAAAAGATAGTACTTTTATTCTGATAATTAAAGCAATTCGTGCAAAATTATTCCATAACCATTCCAAAATATCCAAAACGCACAACGTTAATACTTAAGTTTTCACTTCTGCCGGCACTCCCGGAGTGCAACCCGTCTTTTTTTTTATCATAATGGATGTGTCCTGAAGCGTCCCTAAAGTTTTCCAGGGTGATAAAAAAATAACCGTGTATACAAGTTTATTTTTTAATTATCACAAAAAAATTATGTGCTTGTTCAGACAAGCAAACTGAATAACTTTCACTATGGGACCAACTTTGAAAACCCCAAAAATATCAGCTGTTCCATACAAATGTTCAACATTCACTGTACCTAGATGTATGGAACAGCTGATTTTTTTTGCGATTTCAAAGTTGGTCCCATAGTGAAAGTTATTCAGTTTGCTTGTCTGAACAAGCACACAAATTTTTTGTGATAATTTAAAAATAACCTTGTACTTATATCTACCTATTTTACGTAAAATTCATTTAGTTACATAATAATATATGTGAATATATGTAAAAAGTGGCTATTTTAAGAAGCTTGTTGTTGCTTGATTTGCAAAACGGCCATGAGTTTATATGTACTATGTAAATACCTAAATTCATTAATATAATAATGAATTGATTAAAAATCAATATGAGATAGAAATAAAAAACTGAAACAATTTTTAACTATGTATTGATTTGAATTGGAAAACAATGAAAAAAATAAATTATAAGTATATTGTAAGTACGAGTAGTTAAGCATTATCATGAAATCATTCGTAGAACTGACGAGTTTGGGACGGTGGCGACATGTATGAGGACGAGGTAGTAGATGCGTGTACTGGCGAAGGTAAAATTGAAGCAGAATGTGCAGAGTAGAGAGAGGTGCAAGGGGGAGCGATCGTTTCAGCAATTTCATCCGCAATTAAATTCTGTATTTCACTTCTTAATCGCAGTTTTTGTACCGCGTTTAAATACCGAAAATTCGGAGCAAGTGACTTCATTCTTTTTTTAATATGCTTGCTATGCTTTTTTTAATATGTTGTGCATATGCTCAACCACTTCAAAAGAGAATTTGAAATCTGGGAAATGAAATAAATCGTTTGCGATAAAAGGGCAAATTATTTAAAGACCGGTTGGCTAATGCAGAGAAAATTTCGAAAAATGTTGCATTTCAACAAAGTCAAGTATATGACTACACCAGCTCAACTGTTCATGCATATGCAACATGCAACAACAAGCAAGTAAGAAACTGAAAGGAAGACATTTCACTATTGAAGAGAAAATATGCTATCCAGTTGTTACGTAAATATTTTGCACTTCCTTCAAATAAATTAATGAACGATCGAAGATCCTTCAAAACATTTGTGTAGCCTTATATTCAACGAGATGTCAATCACACCACAAATTTCTTCGGAAACATTAGGAGTTATGGTGCTAGGAATATTGCAGCTAACACAATGTTTATAAGAATTTTGCCAGAATACCTCTCGCGCCTACTTCTACCGCATATAAGTGAACATAACCGTTTTTTGTGAGATAGTAAGATCGTAGTATCTATTCAATTTAAATGTGTGGTATTGAGAATGTTATTTTCCCACGGCACGGTGAGTTCGATGAGTAGTAAGCGCTTTATTACCGGGAGTAAAGTAAAATGTCTGGCTTGGATGCAGTAATCGCTACGTCAGACGGAAACTTATATTGTTTATCATACGTATCCATCACAAGGGTTCAATCCGGTGCCGAGCCTATGATCAAATAGGTTTTATTTATTGGTTTTGTTTTAGAGCCCTCTTTGGTGACTTTGATGAGGCTTGTGGTTGTTGTCATCCCTTTCTGGGCTCTTGCGACCGCTTCACTGACAGCTTTCCGTATGATTCCCAAAACCTTATCATGACGTCGCGAGTAATTACCCTTTTCTAAAATAACTCTGCATCCCACCAGTATGTGCCTAGCTGTTCCAGGTGCTTCGCCACACGTGTAACATGTTTTTTCTGTTGCTATTCCCCATGTTGTTAGATTACATTGTTCTGGGAGAGTCATCTGGAAGGCGTTAAGATAGAATTTCAGACTTGCAGGCGATCAATCATAAAGTAGAGTTTTCCACTTAAGAGCTGGCGGAATGCAGAATTCGCCGATAGTTATCCAGTCATTTCCATCTCCAAGTTCATTGCAAATAAAGGCTCCTAGTGATTCCGAAGAAATGGATATTCATTTTAATAACCGAATTTGCTTTGACCAGCCCCATCAAAATGATGCTGGTCAATGTAATAATGTTTATGGTTGGGTTATATAATGATGTGTAAAAGAAATTGTAAAAGGGTGTAAAGACTATAAAAAAAAAATTACTAGACATACCTACTAACAATGATTTTAAATGCGCAAAAGATGTAAAAATAAAAAGTGATTGTGTGTGCGGATAGAAATATTTTTCAAAGATATGCAAAATATGACTATTACTTTCCTTAAGAATGGCGTGCCAAAGAAATTAAACAAACTATCATATCATTCGCAGAGACATTAATTGACATAATGACCCATTTGAATGTTGCATTCATAAAATAAAATTAAACAATGTTTTTGTCAACACAATGTTTAATGTTCTAATTTATTTGGTGTGTAGTTGGCGTCGATAGATTAATCGGATTTTATTGGGAAAACTTACATACAATGGAGATGATGTAACCTAAAATAGCAGCACAAAATTATTAAACATAAAAATTGAAAATAAAAGGCAAGTATTTGATTTGATTTGTTTTATTTCAAACATATTACATATTTTGTGTTTATTATCTAAAGATCTTTTCTTATCTGGAACTAGTTTACTAAAAAGAAATTGAAAAAAGCATTACAAACAAGTTGAAATTTGATAACTCTATCAGGCGGTGCAAAACCTCAAAAAACCCCTGCCTTTATATTAACGGTTTTAAAAATGCGGTCTTATTACAAAACTTGGCCTAAATTTAGTCTAGGTTTAAACTAGATGCTCTTTCACTTGTTTTAAAGTAGATAAAGACAGCATCAGGTTTAAACCAAGTCTAAACTTAGGTCATGTTTTGTAATAAGGCGGCAATTTAAGCCACCATATTTTAACTATATATGTAGGTATGTATATGTACGAAGTACCAGTTAAGAAATGCAGATGGCGCTAGTTGACGTATCAAATGTAGCATGCATAAAAATGCCACGAGAGGGCTCTCTATTCCCGTAGTATTACTATTCTCTTTGAGCTCAAGTATGTTTGATCGCACGAACGTCCGATTTAACAATGCGTCGATGGTCGTGCGATGAAAACTAGACAATTTGGTCGTATCGCATGATCGCGCGACCGCCAATTTTAGGACATTCAGTAGAATCAGTATGTTTGATCGCACGATCGCGCGAGCAGTTTCATCGCACGATGAAATCGCAACGCATCATCGCACGAGCGATGGCCAATTAGGACAGGGCCTAATACTACGGGAATAGAGAGCCCTCTCGTGGCATTTTTATGCATGCTACATTTGATACGTCAACTAGCGCCATCTGCATTTCTTAACTGGTACTTCGTACATATACATACCTACATATATAAGGTCAGGGTGGCTAATTCCGTCTAGGGGGCATCACCGTCTGCTTCGAATTACTCTTGCCAGAACTAACCTATGCTTTTATTATGTAATGTGGGTAAAACAGGATAGCATCTCCGTTCTAATCATGTCAGATGAATGGCGTTAGTTGCCATAGATTTTGAATAAACAGCATTTGAAGTTCAGTTGAGTTTCAAAAGTGTTATGCGAGTGAGTTGTGAGAACATTTTATCAAACGTGAATATGATATTATTCTATTTATTGTAATAAAAGGCAACTAAGTGTATAGTTTAAAGCATGCTTATACTATTGTATGTTATTGTTTTGCAATAAAACGCTTAAACAGTTAATAATCGTATCTGAAACATTTGTAACCTCAAAATCGTGAAGTGGCGAATTCCGTCTACATTGAATGGGGCAAATTCGTCATATGCCGGATTTTCCCTAAATCAGACATTGTAAACCTTTTTTACCCCTGAAATTTATGTGAAACAAAACAACATACTTTCAAACCGAATGTTATTAGATTTATAGATTTAATTTATTTTACAAATTATACTAAAGATCTAAAGGGCTGCCATGAAAAAAATACATATAGAATATGTAATGGTGCCTCTATTATTACACACGGTGTTTCATAATAACCAATAAATAATTTATCGTTGTCTAAAACTAATTATTAAATTGTGTTTACCCGTAATGTCATTCAATCCAATGGCGGCCGGAGGGAAATTTTCATGTAAATCATAAACATGATGATGATGATACTATGATATACATGAAAATTTTGGGTTGAATGACATTACGGGTAAACACAATTTAATAATAATAATAGTTTTAGATAACAATAAAATATTTATTGGTTATTATGAAACACCGTGTATACTACTTTTTGCAAAGTACGTGGTAAAAAGGTCGTAAAATAGAGGTACAGTAAGCTCCTTATCAAGCTATACTGTTTGACCTTTGGACCGTTCTTATGTCGCTCGTAATAGGGACGGTTTTCGTAGTGTAAATGTATAGCTTGAATGGGAGCTTACTGTACATAAAAGCTGTACTGGCACAACGTTAATTTAAATAAAAAAATCATTGTCTAGCCTTTTTGCTAATTTTTATTAAACGACAAATAGTTTATCCTATAATATTTATGTTGATTTTAAAATAATAAGACTGATTGAGACTTGAAAATTTTTTTTATAATAAAAACGATTATAATAATTTATTCTTTATTATTTCTTACTGTAATAGTTAAATATTTATTTTATACGGTGACTGCTCCTCATAAATATTAAAGTTAATATTGTAGTAGGTACTGTCGTTAATTTGGTTATAAAGGTATTTGAGATTTGTTTAGAATTTAGAAAAAATGATTTTATTTTAAATAGGTACATACATTGATAACACTGATTCAGATTTAACCAGGTGCTCAAAACTAATATATCAGCAATAAAGCAACAAATGGTTTGAAATTAAATGTAAAGATTTTTTTTAATTTCATACATCGTATAAACTAAGTAGGTTTCCTATCCCTGGACTTCGTCAGTATGCCGGAATAGCCCCCAAAAAATGTGTTTACGCTTAAGAGGATTGTGAAGCTGTAAATTTTCATACAAAAAGCGATAACGCTTTTCTCCCTCTAAACATAGTCCAATTTTGATAATTTTTGGAAATCTTGTAGATATAATGAAAAACTAGGTTTGTACGTTTTGATTTTGAAGAAATATTGCTCAGAATATAAGTTATTAGCATCTAAATATCTATATTTTCGACTTAAAAACTACCTTGAGCATTTTTGTCTTTTTTTGACTAAATTATACTGAATTACAAAAAAAGCAAAACGTACAAACATAGATTAAGGTATACTGAATCTAATGACACCAAAAGCGTCTAATTTCATAAAGGTTTAGGGGGGTAAAACAGTTATCGCCCGAAACAATATTTCAAACAGGAATTGTAGGCAATTTCGACCATTTCTTGCAACTCTCTCTATCGCACGATACGGGTCGGGGGCAGGGGTACAATGTAGTGATAGTGATGTGACATAATGTTATCGTAGTTATTGTCGCCTAGGGAGGAGAAAGTAATATCGATATATCGATCAATAGTGAAAGTTATTACTCAAGTCGGAACTATTAATCATCACAAATACCTTATACATGAAAAAGTAAATATCTTTTTGAATACGTTTATTGATTTTAGTGTTTTATTTTAAAGATTTTATTTCAATACAAATTTCCTTATTTAAGGGTTAGCAGCCTGTTAACTTTACTGTAAATTCCCAAAACCAAAAAAGGAAAAAAATGTAAGTATGTAAGTAGTTGTTTGTTATAATAAATATGTGCCATAAAGAAACCAACTCAAAATAAATTCGTATTTTGTTTCATGTGATAGGTATTTGTTATGCAATTATTAAAATTTATTTGAATTTTATTTCTCTAAAGCTGGACTCTAAGGTTTTACTCGCGTTATGGAATCTACGATTGTATAAAAAATACAAACGACAAAGTACCTAAATAATATACGAGTATGTAGGGTAGGCAGAGTAGGCATATATGGGAAGAAGGCACCCTTCGTACGGTTTTGAAGCTTATTTTTTCATTTTAGCTATAAAATTTAAAGCAGCTGATTACATATACTAATAGGTATTTTTTAACCGACTTCAAAAAAGGAGTTTCTCAATTCGATGCGTATGTTTTTTTTTGTGTATGTTACGCGATTACGCCGCCAATTGCAGACCGATTTTCAAAACTCTTTTTGTATTCTCAAGATTATACTCCAATGGTGGTCCCACGGTTACCAAAGTAAGGATCTGATGATGGGATCCCATAAAAATGGAGGGAAATCCTTAAATTTTTAGGTGCGTCCAACGTGTTTTTTTTTATAAAAACGTCGCCCCACACTAGGATTTTCTCCTGTGTCGTGGGTGCAGTTATAAACATAGAATATCACATGCACATACGCCCAGACCGGAACAAATTTCTTTAGGCCATACAAAACATCTGTCCCGCGCGGGAATCGAACCCACGACCTGTTGCGCAGTAGGCGATCGCTCGACATCTGCGCTAACCGTGTCAACCGTTTTGTGTGTATGTTACGCGATTACTCCACCAATTGTGGACCGATTTTTAAAATTCATTTCGTATTCGGTAGAGTATACTCCTAGGGTGGTCCCTAGGTCACCAAAGTCAGGTTCTGATGATGGGATCCTATGAAAATCGAGGGATACCCTAATTTAATTAGGCTTTCTTTCACTAAAAAGTTAAACAAAAAAAATATTTTACAAAAAAATAAAAACTGACTTCAAAAACACTGAAAAGTTAAAAATTGTGTAAGAATAGGTACAGACAACATTACATTTCTATATTGAAGTCGGTGCCAAACGATGATCTCCTAGATAGTCTTAAAATTTGGTACCATCTTCAATAATGATGTGTGATGTTGTCTGTACCTATTCTTATATTATTTCTAACTTTTCAGTGTTTTTGTAGTCCGGACGAACCCGACGAATCGAACCCCGCCGGACGGACCTCCCGATCAACATCCGGTGGCCTCAACCACTAGACCACGGAGGTGGTAAAAATTAGAATTCAAAGACTATTAGTATAACTACCCAAGATTAGTGTATAAAAATGAGAGGTATTTTTTATTTGATGCATAATTATTACTTTATATTTTTTTAATCCCTGCTCCTATTTAGTTTGTATGTAAAAGTATTAATTTATCTATCTAAAATAATAGATTTTTTGTTATTTATTTTTAAGTTAACAAGAGGTCTGTTCTTGTTTAAACAATTGTCAACAAATGTCATTTTATGTTTAGTGTTTATTTTTTTCATAAAAGCATCCATTATTGATTCAAATCTCAAATGAAAATCATTTTAATTCAGTATAACACTCATCTTACAAAAAGTTATTTTCTTTAGACAGGTAAATGTACGATAGATAGGTACTTTCATAACAAATAACAGCTCAGTCCTATAAAGTAGGACTTGGTAGGAATACCAAGTAAGTGCCTACACTATAAATTTCAAAGGAATAATAATAATAATAAATTTAATACTGAAATAATTTACGAAACTTATCTACTAAAATATTATAAAGAAAGAAGATTTGTATTTTTGTTTGTAATGAATAAACTCAAAAACTAGCTCACTGGGAAGTCTCGGCGTAATTATTGTTAAAATGATTTTTAGAAATAAAGCTATTTTTATTTATTATATTTTTTATTTTTAAAAGCTACCAGGCTGATTTAAAAAGTTTTTGACTAATAGAATGCTACATTATCACTGAGTAATATAAGGTTATAAAAAAAATGTTCATACGGGAAAACAAAATTCCCTCACGAAAAACGAAAATAACGAAGGCAAAGTTGCGAGCGGAAAGGCAGTCAGGAATACCTAAGCAACGCAAAACATTACAAACGGTAAAATAATGATCTCGAGTTCTCGCGCCGAGGAGTCGCGCGCTGCTGTCGTTGTGTGCGTGAGAATTTGCGCGTGTTGTATTTGTGGTGTAAACGCCAGACGGGAGGCCGAGTGGTGTGAAACAGATAGCATTTTATAAAATACCTACTCGCGCCGCGCACGATTACTTCACAATCCTCTTAAAATGAGATCTAGACCCTATTTTTACAAGTGTAAGTTATATAATTGACTGTCGTTCACTAATAAATGTTTCACTTAGGTAGGTGTAGTCTCAAATTGCTTTGTTGTTATTGCTACATGACGGATTTGCCCCGATTTGCGGGAAAATCCGTCTAATGGGAAGGTTTTTAAAAAATGCCGTTTATCTTAAAAAGTTATTAGTGATTAGAAGAAATTATAACTTTAACAAGAAGTTACATAAAATTATATTTGATAGCCACTTAAAATTTAGCAGATATTTAGAAGGTTTGTTTATTATGCTCAATCAAATTTAGGTTTCAAAAAAGTATGCCGGAATTAGCCACCCTGACCTTAGTTAAAATATGGTGGCTTAAATTGCCGCCTTATTACAAAACATGACCTAAGTTTAGACTTGGTTTAAACCTGATGCTGTGTTTATCTACTTTAAAACAAGTGAATGAGCATGAGTTTTGTAAATTATGATAATTTCGCTGATCAAATTGTGTTACACCCGTTACGGGTGTAACACTGTTTTGAAGAAACTTTACAGGTGCAAAAAATAAATAAAAATAAAATTGAAGGGTGATTATTTCATTTGGTGTAAATTGGACAGTTTGGTAAAAAAAAAATCTTTTTTTTATAAAACTTTGATTGAATTTGAAAGTTTAGATATTGTAAAGTAATCAAAAAATGAAGGCACTCTTTTATGACCTCATTTAATGGGCAATCAGGGCCATAATTTTTTTTAAAACATGGTAGTCACAATTCGCGTATGGTAATGATCACTTTGCATGGTAATGACATTTTATGTACACGGTAATGACAATTGTACACATTGTAATCAATGACCAATAAATCTACGATAATGACAATTAAGTAAAAATTAAAGCAGATTGTATAATCAAAACATTTTAATATGAAAACTTTTTATTATTTAGCTTTTTAGGTGGCATTATTTTCTATTTTCTACCTGAAAGAAATTAAATGAGCATAATACAACAAGCGTACGCATTTAGTAAGTAGGAATAAATACGCGTTTAATAGATTTAATAACAAAGTCATTACCATGTAAATGTTGTCATTGCCATGTTAATAGGTTTAAGCAGTCATTGGACTCAATTCTGAAGTGGCCGCTAAATTGCCTAATTTTATTTAGATGCCGCTAAACCATTATCCTATTCTACGGTAACTGTCAAATTCAACTGACATTGCTAATTTGAATCTGACGTTTCTAATTTTAGACGGCCAATTCAACTTAGCTAGACGCTAAACCACTTTCCTATTCTGCGGTAACTGTCAAATTCAACTGACAATACTAATTTGAATCTGACGTTTCTTACTTTAGAGAGTCAATTCAACTTAGATAGAGACCGCCCAAACGCTATTCCAGACGCGAAATTTTTACGCTTAAACATCCTAAACTGACTATTTTTAGCGGCGACTAAATTCATCCCGATTAAAATTAAAACCTTGTTAATCCGCAATTTGGTATAGTGAAAATTATAATAGTAAGTAACGTTTTGCGGAATCCCGTCACCCTTGCTTTTAGTTAGTAGTCGGATTAATCGTAAGGACCCAAAATGGAAGATGAATTTGTTGTAGCGGCAGCTCTTGTGACAGATGTGGGGCAGCCTGGCGAAGGAGAAAGAATTTATTTTCGTCGCTTAAGGGATACATCAAATCCATTTGAGCGTTTCGAACGAAAATTCCGGAAATTATTTCGACTATCCAGAAGCAGTGCTCTACATATAGTGGAAATTTTATGCGCAGGACATGAACTGCACGTAGGTACTATTCCTCCTCATTTAAAAGTACTGGGTGCTCTTCATTTTTTCGCGCATGGGAGTTACCAAACTGCTGTAGGGGAAGTAAACGTCATCGCCCAAAGCCAGCCTACAGTTAGTCGAAGCCTGGCAAGTGTCTGTCAGTTAATTATACAACGCTTGACTCCAGAATGGATCAAATTTCCGATAACAGCTGAAGAAATTGCAGCCAATAAACGAGATTTCCATGAAATTTTTGGAATGCCTCATACACTGGGTGCAGTGGATGGAACCCACATTGGCATTCACAAGCCTCCTATCAACCACCCATCAGCTCCTGGAAACATTTTTTACAACAGAAAAGGTTTCTACAGCATAAATTGCCAAGTTATTTGTGATGCCAGGGGTCGAATTATAAGTGTAAACCCAAACTTCCCAGGCTCTACACACGATGCCGCTGTATGGAGAAGTAGTAATGTTCACCAGTACCTAGAAGCACAATATGTGCAAAGGCAGTCAATGCAGTGGCTTCTGGGGGACAAGGGGTATCCACTTTTACCCTGGCTGCTGACTCCTCATCCAGACCCAGTTTCTGAATCACAAGAAGAGAGGTACAATAAATGCCATGCACGAGCAAGGGGTGTGATAGAAATGTGTTTTGGTGTTTTAAAAAATAAACTTAGATGTCTTCATCGCCACCGCATTCTACACTACAGCCCAGAAAAAGCTGCACAGATTATTATTTCTTGCTGCACTATATATAATATGCTTCACTGGTCAGTTTATAACGAAGACTCAAGTAGTAGCAATAATTCTGAGAGTGATGATGATGACATCACAGATTATAGTGATTATGATGACAACAATATCACTGACTCTAGTGATGATGAAGACCAAGAGAATGATGGGGGATCACACGAAACTGAAGATGCCTCAGCCGAATTAGATAATGCTGATAGTTTTTTAAATGCAGCTCGGGAGCGACAGGAATTCTTAATTAACAGTTATTTTAATTAATTTTGTTTCATATGATCAATATTGTAATTATTTTTATTTCAATTGTTTTTTTATTTTAATTACATTCAATTTTCTATTCAAATGTAGTTTAATTTGCAGTCTCCTTAACTTTTGTACTGGACTGTTGACTTTCATGGAATGTTGCTGTGGCAGGGGGTAGCATTATGAAGACTTTTTTATCACCCCAGTCATTTCTTTTTTTGATTAAGCTTAGCAGTACTGACAATTCTTGTGGTATACATTTACTCCTACCTCATAGTTTTTGAGATATAGTATATAAAAAGAAAACTTCAACATTCTTTATCACATGAATAATAGTCTTCATAACAAAAACCATAACTTTAAGCTAAAATAGATTTTTTTTTGTTAAGTTGGTAGGTACATAAGATAAAAATTAGTTAAATAAATTTGTTTTTGAAGTTAATTTGGGTTTTGTATATCCAAGGGTTGTGAATTGGAACTGTACCAACTGCCGAGAGGATGTGAATACAGCTCCTCTTGTACATTTTGCGTGTGGTGCTCATTCTGCGTGTTGCACATTCTGTGTATTGTACATTTTGCGTTTTGCTCATTTTGCGTGTTGTGCACATTTTGCGAATTGTACATTATGCTCCGAAGGGTCCCAAATGTAGTATAAAAGGTAGGATATATTATCAATAGGTACAATTTGTAATTCGAGAAACTTGTCATTTAGTTTCTCTATTTTGTAATAGGTATTGAGATTGATTAATAGAACAGGTGCTTGATTCCTTAGCAGTGCTATATGAGGCTATATGGTTCATCAATATGTTTAATGATTTAAATTCAAAAGCTTTTTGTTTAGTCAAACTATGCTTTATATAGTATAGATTAAATAAAACAAACATAAATAAATGTAATTTTTAATTTTTATATCCAACGTGTGTAATATATTTTCTAAAGTATTAATGATTGTTTTATATCTATGTTCAACTCCACCAAATACTATGGATCTCAGTCCTCAATCATATAAAATAGTTTTTGGCGGAATAATCAATCTGGGTGAACCTAACCTATTACTCTAAAAGGTCATCCTCTAAATATTCAATTATCGACTCCTGACCGCCACCACGCCTTCTAATTGCAGCAGCAATATTCTCCCCAGCCTCTCTAATGGCTGCGGCTAAGGTCTCTGCAGCCTGAGATATTGTAGACCGGAATAACTCATTATTTCGGTCCAATGACCCTGTTAGTATTTCAGCAGGCTTAGGTCTGTGAGGCCTTGTCTGTTGTCGCTGTCTACGTTGTGTTAAAAATGGGTGAGATTGTGAGTGGTGACGACGGGATGATGGTTGTAGGGGAGTCGGCGCTGATAGGCGCAGAGATTCAACAAAAACTGGTGATGATTGCGCAGTCGGGGCTGGTGGTGGTTGCGCGGTCGGGGTAGGTGGTGGTTGCACGGGCGGGGCTGGTGTGAGTTGAGTCGGAGCAGATGCTGATTGGGCGGGAAGCGGAGCAGTTGGCGGTTGAGGTGTAAGTGGTGAAAATGTTTGTTGCAACGAAGGCGGAGCAGTGAACGGTTCCACAGTGGGCACAGTACGCAGCATCGCCTGCTGTTCTTTTTCAGGAACAACCTAAAGCAAATAAAGATTGGCAAATTAATTTAGTAAATACTAGATATATAGTCTTAGGGGCACTATAAAACAAAATGATTTTTTTTGCACATGTCTGCTTCACCATTATGAATATTCTTCTTTTATATCCATGACCTTTGTTGGAGGCATCATTTTCGAAAAATTAAAAATAAAGAAATTTGTACTTAACTCATAAATTATTGTTTGACTACTATTACATTTTTTTTCTAGGCTAGGAGTGCCTCTAGTGCTATATGCATATTAGGTATATCTAACAGTGGGTCTAAAGTGACAGACTGAATACTAGTTGCAGTCATCAGATGATAAAGAAATATTAATCAAATTCAGAGAAAAATTTACAGCCCATTTGATTGAGTCATTACTAATTAGACCAAGGTAGATTAATATCACACCCTTAAAAAATCCTAATTAAAACATACCAGAGGAGTTTCTAATTGAATGAATCCATCCACTGAAGCCGATCCCACAACCTCTAACACTTTCAATTCAATTTCTGTCAAAGGCCGAACATTTGGAGGACCTCCGCCAGTGCCTTGAGTTTGTTCCTTAAATTTCCTGTATCTGGCCTTTACTTTTTGTGCCCACTGTGACCAAATCTGCAACCAAAAATATGTATACATCTTACACTTATCAAATAAGTAAGTTTTTTTTGTATTTCCAAATGCCTCAAGTTGAAGTTGTTTATTCTTTTGTTTATCTTTAATAAGATAAAAAATAAAAAATTAATTGATGCAATTGATTGAATTAAAAATTTTAATTCAATCAATTGCATCAATTAATTATTATTAGTATTAGTTTGAGAATTATATGAAATAAATCTTAATAAATTAATTTCAAATCTATGTCTGTAGGTACTTACAGTCTGCCACTCCAGCACAGTTCTTTTGCACCCTGACCTATTTAGAGTTATGGTTAGGGCCGCCTAGAATGCCGCCACTTCAGGGCTTGCTACGTTTCCTGAAAAGTATTAAACATTATAAAGAAATCCTTAATATCCCAGAAACAAAACAACTTTCTGATCAGAGGGTTGCCTTACTGGTTTTCAAAGCTGATATAAAGTGGGAATAATAAAGTTGTGCAAGTCTATTAAAATTGACCTCAACAAACTGAACAAAGCATGCAGATTTGATATGTAACCGCTATGCTTTAGCTTCATTATATACATACAAGTAATAAGTTCTATCTCTTTTAAGAAGCTTACCTCGTGCCAGCATCATGTTGGCGTGAAGATGTTCCACTAATAACTCTTGCTGAGTTTTATTTGATCTTTTTCGCGACATATTTACTAAGTATAAAAGAATGACTACAAGTAGACGAAACTGTGGTTTCCAGCACAATAAATTCACAAAGATGAGAATTTCCCAAAAATATTATCTCAAATCATACAACAAATGGAATTAAAACAAATACTTCTCTCTGATTAATTATTAGCCATAGCAAAACAAATAAGCGCGTTCCATCGACTTACGCATTCGCATTTTTCAAGATATTAGCATCATGGCGTTTCGTTAGCTTTTGACGCTAGCATTCTAATGCGTTTCGTTTAGAAAATATATTGATTTCTGGGTTTTCCTTTGTGAAAAATAGCGCGGCTGAATGCTAACATTACATAAAAGAAACTCAAAACGTGGTTAACATTTGATGCTAGCGTCAAAAAATCGTGCTGCCTAAGTGGAAAACCTGGCAAAAAAAGCAAATGAAGTTAATTTCAATGTTGGTTGCCCTAATTGATTGTTTTCGCCTTAGATAAATAGCGAAATAAAAAACATTTTATTAGCTATAAATAAAAACAAGATAAAAATTATTTTCTTTCCTAGCAAAATCGTTTTATTCGTTCGCTTTAATATTTTTACTATAGCAACACAAGCACAATTCAACTTAGACATTTTAGAATGCCCTTGCTTAAATTTAGTTGGCCTGTCATCGTAGAATAGCACTTGCTAAACCAGCCATCTAAATTTAAGTTTAAATTTAGACATTTTAGCTTTAGGTTATTTAGACGGCGGGTGCATAGAATTGAGTCCATTGCCATGTTTTAAAAACACGCATGGAAATCAATGGTAATGACCACCATGACAATGACAAAAACAGATATTTCGTTGATTTACTGCGAATATACAAACTATTCTAGAATATTCCACAGCTGGCATCACAAAACCGTCACGTTTTATGCCTAAATAACACAAAATTCACTTTAATTGCTTACTTTGTAACAGTGTAACGGGGTGAGCAGCAGGTGACGCAGTGGTGCAGTGGTTAGGAAGTAGGCTATTAATAAATAATGCACCAAGAATTATTCCATCGTTACAAATATAATTAAAAAGGCACTCTGAAACAGATATATGGACTATTATAAGCTATGGATCACAAATATGTTATAAAAACTTACCAACATAATAAAAGACTTACACATAAGTGCCTTTAAGATTTTATGATATTCGTTAAATTATTTCGTCAGATTTATAGAAAAAGGTGCTGATAAAAATATTAATTTATGTTAATTAGCCATCGCTACTTTTTCACGTTGCGATGTCCGCAATTGAGTGACGGAAGAGACGAAATTAATTATGTCAAAGACATAAGATTTGAAAAGTCAGGTTAGGCGGGAATGCAACGAGTTACTATATCTAGAGTATAGCACCTCGTTACAACTTACCGAGTACACTGCAACAAAGAATGACAATCCAATGTAACAAAGCCCACGGTAGCCGTATTTTAATTTTTTTTTGCGTAAGTGATGACCATAACCAACGTGCGATAATTCCGATGCCTGCATTAGCACGGAAGGTGCGCGGGGGCAGTGGCAAACTAAGTACCTATTTTTAGTAATGTGCTGCAAGTTACAATGGCAATGGTAATGACTGCTTTGTCGTGTGACAAAATGTAGGACGATGCCGTTTTGTTGTATTTTATAAAATTGAACTAGAAATATTAGCAACAGAATACTTAAATATTACTATTTCAAAATACATTACAATAAAAACAAAATAATACTTTAAGTCAGTTAATTTAAAAGGGAAATTGCTGATTTTTAGTTTACGACATGCGTGGTAATGACATTTTAGGTCTTTCAGGACACAAAAAAAAGGTTTAGTGAAAAAATAACGTAAAACTGAAAGATACTGTTTTTAGATCACCCTCCGTACTACACTTTATATTAAGACACGGTAATAGGTAAAATTTAAGCGGACACCCGATTTACACCAAATGAAATAATCACACTGAAGTGATATTGAGAATTTGATACCGAAATTAGGTCTTTTTAAGACAAAGTTAGTAAACCTGGTTTCAGTAACACTTCTGATTTTTTTCATAAAAGTTTAGACCATGTAGGGACATAATAATACATACATTTGTTACTATTGCATGTTGGGAGTTTTGTATAATGGCCTACATTGCCTACAGCTAAAGAAAAAATGAAAAAATAAAAAAAACTCAAAACACTGAAAAGTTAAAAATAATATAGTAACATATTTTTAACTTTTCAGTGTTTTTGTAGTCCATTTTTGTTTATTTAAAAAAATTATATTTCTTTTTATCTTTCTAGTGATTTTATACCAGCTCATAGAAAAAATCACGTGATAATACGTACCTACTGTATACACTGGAGGGAGACTCTGTACCAGGGTCGTCTGCTTAGGTACCTCCGTCTTACCTATTTCTGCCGCAAAGCAGCAGTGCTTGCATTGCTGTTCCGGTTTGAAGGGTAAGATATGGCAGTGAAATTACTGGGTACTGTGACTTTACATCTTGTGTCACAAGTTGGCATTGTACACTGTGGTTCTTGTGGGGGTTGCAGTTTTGCTGTGAATCTCACAAGAGCCACATGTATTATAGGTGACTGTTACCACTTACCATCAGGTGGGCAGTTTGCTTGTTTGCCAACTTTCAGCAATAAAAAAAAAATTAAAAAACTAACTCCTAAAAGTTTGAAGATCTTTCCATCGTCAGCTCGGTGCAGGACTACCAGACGCAAATACGTGAACGTCCAAAGCTATGGAAGAAACATGAAACACGTTGAACATACCTATAAAATTTAAGGGTTTCCCTCGATCTTAGAGTTAAGTTTACTCTAAAGTAGTAGTAGAGCATACCTACTCTAAATACAAAAAGAATTTTGAAAATCGGTCCACAGTTGGCGGCGTAATCGCGTTAAATACACACAAAAAAACATACGCATCGAATAGGGATCGCAACCCCCTTATTTGGAAACTACTTTAAATCAATCTAGAGGTCGTAATGACCCTGTATAAATTTTATTTTAATTTTATAAAACCGAAAAATGACTTAAAAACAATGTTTTATTTATGATTTTGAATTTTCGCGCGGAAACGCTAGCCGCCATGCAGAGGCGCGTTCAGCGCCTCTGGGTGTAGTTGTCCGGTTGTTTTTTAACTCGCTCAAAGGCGTTGAACGGATTGCAGCAACCAAATCTTTTATCTCCCTCTTTCACATGATTTTTTATTTCTCTCTCTTTCTAGTAGATGACATTATAAAATATGGCCGCCAATATCATCCAATAACGTAAGAGTATTTCAGTCATAAACGTCAGAGCGTTTTACAACCATCAAATTCGATGGTTGTTCGGTTGTAACTCGCGCCGACACTCAAAGGTCTTGAACGGGCCGGTTGTTTCACCCGGTTGTCACGCTCGAAGGCATTGAACGGGGTTAGAGCGAAAAGTTGTACTTCGCGCGAAGGCTCTGAACGCGCCTCTGTTTCGATTCGTGACGTCACTCCGTTAGTAAACAAACAATAGGTACGACCAACATAGGTATTACTTTCTGTGAGATGAGAACGACTCTGCGGAAGACCACGTTAATTTTTTTTTGAAAATAATGGCTTATTTATAATCTATATCATTGTGTCTTGTGTCTGAATGCAAGAATATGAGTTTAAAAACTTCACAAAAATTGTGGATTCATAATGCCAAATAATATCAAAATGAGAAACACTTGATTGAAACTAGCCAGGAGGGATTCAAAATCATTGTTCACAAAGACAATACCGTATTTCTGCGAAGACCACTTTGTTGTGAGTATCCCTTATAAATGGAAAACTAACTATAGAATAATTAAAAGAAAACTTTATGTTAATATTACAAAACAAATGGCATATTTTGTAATGTATTTATAGCTATGCTATGAAACTATGATGACTTACCATCCTCCATTATGTAATTTTAATAAAGTATATGTATAAGTCCCACAAACATGATAATAACTTAGGAAATTTCAAATAACACAGAGCACGACAAAATCATTATCAAGTTTGTTTACTATCTGAGTGACGTCACGTCGGAACCCCTTATGTCGAATGGCGTTTTTGACATTTGAAGAACAGATTAAAAAATAAGATATTTAAAATTGAATTATTTATTTTATATTGCATTTCGGCATTTCTCACAAAATTTTTACGATATCTATCATTAATATGCATATTTATACTTCTTACGTGGTGTGAAATACCCTATTGATAACCTCCTCCTTTTTTAGTCAGTTAAACAATATTGAGAAAGAAAAAAAATGACCCAGTGAAGCACATTGAGCACCTGCAAGGAGAAGAGAGAGATCGCAAGAGACGAGAGGCTATAAAGATAAATACTAACTCTAAATTAATATCTTAATTAACTCAAAGGATAAGGGTAATTTTGAACCAGTATTGATATTTTTGAGAAGTTAGCCGTAAAATTTAACATTTAATTACATCATTTGAGTTTTACATCGTTAAGGTTGTTTTGTGTTTATAAATGTTTTAGAAATTATTTTATTTACAACCCTTTACGCCCCTTTACAAAAGCCTGTTACGCCTGTTACGCTCAAATATTTACGTAAATTGTAAATAATTGACTGTTTTTCTTTAATAAATATTGTAGATGGTGGGTAATGAATTTGGGTACAGCTTAATTTTTATTAATAAAACAAGGGCAATTCGCAAAATTTTCGTACAATGTCGCGCCATTCGGAAGAGAGAGGTAATATCAAGTTACGGCACTTACGGTTGATTTTCTCGAAATTTATAAAAGTTATAGAAAATTGTAATAAATATTACTCAATATAGGCTAAAAGACTATTTATAAAGTTATAAAATAACTATGCTTCCCTTATAAAACATTATTAAATTACTAGTGAAATGAATACGACCTGTTACACCTAGGGAATGCAATCTCGTTCTCGCGAGATCTCGGCCTTTTTTAGCGAGATTGATGATCTCAGCCGAAAAAAAGGCGAGATCTCGCGAGTTTAACGAGATTGCACTTGAGCATAAAAACGTCTTATTCGAAGCACAGACTGGGAACGGCTGGACGTTGTTAATTAATCTGTAATATCTAATGGATCTACTGAGTAGATATAGTCCCATTACTTTCATTTAATTGATAATAATATCTCAGTTTAATAGTCAAAAAAAAAAAAAAAAAAGTTTCATTTTTTTGACTTCTCGTTATTTTGTTTGTTATAAAAGAACTGTTTTATTACTAAAAGATTTTTGTTTGATATTATAAGAAGAGAAGACTGGTTGTTTCTTTCATTTGTTATTTGATAGATACGTATGTCAAAGTTTACTTAGAAGTTTATTAAAAAAATATTGACAGATACGTCAAACAATGTTTTATGCAAAAAAGTCTATTGAAAAAATTCGTGAAAATAAATGTTTATCTTATAATACTTATAATATTTATTATTTTTTTCCTAATTTATTCAAATATTGTGATTATTTGCAAAAAAACCACACCAAACTGCTAATCTCGCGAGATCTCGAAATTGGCTAGATCTCGCAGTATTGTTTTTCATAAACTCACGGGATCTCGCTTGAGCCCTAATCTCGCGAGATTTGCATTCCCTAGTTACACCCATTACTTACATGGAATGACCCTTATTTACTTTTCTATTTTCACTTTACCCATGCCAGTGATTACTTCCCAATACCTCCCTCAACTTTATGATTTATTCTTAGGCAAACAAATGTTGTTTTGATTGATGATTTATAAAGAGATACCTACCTGGCTCTGGAAAATCTTCAAGATGCAGCTCTATATAATGCCTCAAAACAGCATCTTTTTCAGCTAAATAATCGTTTCGTTTATTTTGAACATAAGTTAAAACTCCAACCCAACCAGCAACTCCGAGAACATGTTTTTGAATACCTGAAAGATAAATTTCTCTAAATAAGAACACGGACAAGTTTTCCTATCAAATTAGATATGCCGGTTTAATTGTTATATAAGAAATACCGCTAAGCAAAGGACGTCTTGTGCTGAAATTAACTAATAATCCCGTCCCCACACCGAATACTACTCCCAGAAGTTGGGGCCAGTATTTATTAAGAAATGGAGGTGTTCTTCCTTCGTCCCCTAATTTAAGAAGCTCAATTGCAGACAGCTGAGAAGACATAACGGCGATAAAAATAAGCCCTGATCGGGTGAAAATCTGAAAAGCACAAATCACAATAAAACAGTAGGTATCTATCACAGACTACTTATATAATACCTAGTAGCACAAATAATACATATTACTATCTCATCTGTGGATAGTAGCACGGCTAGAGCACGGCTATGACACCGCGTTTACACATTCGCGCGAATCGCGAGGCGAATAACGAACACGCATGTGTAAACAGTAAGTTCGCTATTCGCCTCGCCATTCGCCTCGCGATTCGTGAGTTCGCGTCGGGAGCGGTTTTTTGGACGCGAATCAAAGGGCACGAATGGCGAACACGAACTTACTGTTTACACATTCGCATGCATTTAGTTGACTGCTAGCGCCCGACCCAACCGAACGTGTAGACAAATTAGAGTGGAGTAAAGTGCGAATTTTAGAATTCCTAGAACTTTATTATAGAGAAGAGCTCATTTGGAACCCAAAACATCGCAATCATAATTACACATAAAAAATATTTTACAAAAAATAAAAACCGACTTCAAAAACACTGAAAAGTTAAAAATAATATAAGAAATAGGTACAGACAACATCACACTTCTATATTGAAGTCGGTGCCAAACGATATCTCCTCGAAAGTCTTAAAATTTGTCACCGACTTCAATATAGAAGTGTGATGTTGTCTGTACCTATTCTTATATTATTTTAAACTTTTCAGCGTTTTTGAAGTCGGTTTTTATTTTTTGTAAAATATTTTTTATTTTTAACTTTTTAGTGAATGAAATCTTTTTAGTAAAAACAAAAACCCTAATTTAATACCAGCTCATCAGTGAGCTGGTATTTCATTAGCGTTTCCATCGATTTTCATGGGATCCCATTATCAGAGAATACAAAAAGAATGTTGAAAATCAGTCCACAATTGGCGGCGTAATCGCATAACATACACACAAAAAAAACATTCGCATCGAATTAAGAACCTCCTCCCTTTTTGAAGTCGGTTAAAAATAAAAACCGACTTTAAAAACACTGAAAAGGTAAAAATAATATAAGAATAGGTACTGACAACATCACACTTCTATTTTGAAGTCGGTGTCAATTTTAAGACTTTATAAGAGATCATCGTTTCGTACCGACTTCAATATCATCATCATCATCATCATCACAGCCCATATACGTCCCCACCGAGGGGCTCGAGCCTACCCTATATTAGGGTGATTAGGCCTTAGTCAACCACGCTGGCCCAGTGCGGATTGGTCGACTTCACATAGATCATTGAACTTCTTCGCAGATGTATGCAGGTTGCCTCACGATGTTTTCCTTCACCGTACGAGCGTCAGACAAATGTACATATGAAATTCGAAACGAAAAACACATTGGTACATGGCGGGTCTCGAACCCCGACCCCCCGATTGGAAGGCAAGTGCCGAGTCCACTGCGCCACCGACGCTCTGTCGCGCGCTGTATATGCAAGTATGTGTATATAT
Source organism: Schoenobius gigantellus (assembly GCA_963935595.1). Taxonomy (NCBI): domain Eukaryota; kingdom Metazoa; phylum Arthropoda; class Insecta; order Lepidoptera; family Crambidae; genus Schoenobius; species Schoenobius gigantellus. The sequence goes on along the minus strand of OZ012541.1, from coordinate 35,474,602 downwards.
AAACACATTCATACACATTACTTTCATAACACTTACACACACACACATATACAATATGTATATGTGAGTGTTATGTGCGTGTATGTATGTTTTTTTCTTAATATCATATTATTTGAATATAACAATTATTGTCATTTATTACATTTATTTTCTTATGCCGTCATTTACTTTCTCTCCTTAGCCTAATGGTTGACTGGTAGAGAGCGATGTTTATCGCTAAGTCCGCCATATGTTTGTAACATTAAAGCTTAAATTATTAAAAACTAAAATGTAGCACGCATGCCGCCATTATTTTCACGTCCTCCGTGTTCGTGTGCTAATATCAAAATGAATCACCCGCGAATGTGTGAACAGTAGTTCGCGGTGGCACTCGTAGGTACGAATATTTCGTCGAATGACGAGGCGAATAGCGAACACGAATGTGTAAACGCCACACGAATGTTTCGTCGAATGTTTCGTCGAATGTTTCGTCGAATATTTCGTCGAATGTTTCGTCGAATGGCGAACACGCATGTGTAAATGCGACAGACACGCAGCGCTCCCGTTATAAATTAATTTGCGATTAAACTTTAGCATGACTGAGTAGAGTAATGACACCGTACTCTTGTTTTTGGAGTTATATGAAGGCGAACCGGTGCTATGGAATCCGAAGCATCGTCGTCACAAAGATAAAATAGCCCTACACGATGCTACACGTCGGCTATACACTTGTAAAAAATAATTACATGCACTAATTAGGTATAGCGCAGAAGCACCTATCAGTTCAACGTCCTCCATAGTGAATAAGGTTGGCTAGTGGCCTATTGATGTGTGGAGAGTCTGTTTGATCGATCGTGAGTTGGACGATGTTGGAGTCAATGTTGAAGTGTTAGAGTGTTGGACGATAGTTTGGAGCCGGCAATACATTTCACGCAATCGATCCGTACCAATGACTTATCAAATACATGGACCTACCCTACCTACAGAATCAGCGTGCGTGACTACCTACAAAACTTTGGCACATAAAATGGCTACCTTTAGTGATGTACTCAGTATTAGTTGTGCAATATCGATAAATTTAAGTTTAAACAAATTCATCAATCCACTTATCTACGAAATATCTAAGGAAATAGATCTTAGCTGAACTACACATTACGGACCTACATTGTAATAATTTGATTGAAAAGTCGTGTTTCAAAAATTTTTAGGCAGTTTCAAATTGTGGAACTACGCAGTTTCTTAGAAAAACGTAAGTTACTAATCAAAGTTTATAACAAACTTTGTCGTAGGAAAGGTTCCTAACTAATAATAATATTATGAAAAATGGATAATGTTTAATTATTATGGATAATGTTCAATTATTATGAAAAATGAAGGTTTTTAAAAAACTAAAATTAATTGACAATGATAATAATTCATCAATTATTAAGCTCTGCAATGGTATAACTATAGTCACTGTATGTGAGCTAGGCTTAGGTACTTGAGTCTGTCCGTTTAATATATTGATAGAGTAATTATATTTTCCCTTTAGGTATCATCACTATCGTCCATTAATAATGTAGGTATGTAAATTATTAATCAAAAATATAAAAATTCTTACACAATTAAAGAAAAATATTACTGCTGAACGCTTCTTCAAGTAAATTGGCAAATGAAATCAGAATATGAAACCTTAACTACATATTCAGCATAGGTATACTTAGAGTACTCTGTGATATTCAGGAACGCAGGCGTCGCCGCGGGACGAAGCCCCCCACTGCCGTCCCTCACTCTGTCGAGCCTACCGGCGCCCGCGCAAACAACAACCTCTAACTCAAAACAGTGGCATTACAATGATATGTATATACGCATAGTTCTCATTATAACTCTAAATATTTACGCCGGGTATATGCTTACAAAACGTTCAATCTCTCAGCGCCAAAAAAACTAAGAAGCTTGAGGTATTACTGCAAAAAGAATTTAACTGTAATATTTAGAATTTAATTTAACTGCAAAAAGAATATAACTCACTTATTAATTTTTCGATCTGACGGTTGTGTGACTCCTCATAGATCAGTAATAAGCGATTTTTCAGCGTGTCATACTTTCCGGTGGTTGGAGGATTAATAAGAATGTCTGTCACCTGAGCAATGACATCCTTGCTGAGTTTAGCTATGATGAGGTCGAACTTGGCTTCATCGCTAAGCCGTTGCGGGGTATAAGTATGGCTTCAGTGCGTATGAACCACACCCTAGGCTGGTCTGGCCCTCTAGACAAGATGCCTTTCGATAATCGCTAACGCAATCGCTAAATGGACAATGTATGAGATTTGACAATTGCGCTCGAAAGCTAAGCGAGCGCTTATGTCAAATCGCATACATTTTCCTTCTAGCGATTGCGTTAGCGATTATCGAAATGCGTCTTGTCTAGGGTGGCTGTCCAGAAGTCTGCGAGTCTGTTCGAGATGGCCACAGAGTCTATTGTAGCGGGTGCGATATCTTCAGTCGCTGCAGGTATGTCCGCGCGTTGCACTGGACTCGGCGAGGGTTGTGGGCTCCGACGAGCTTGATCCACCGGACCACTAGGGGGTTTTCCCGGCAGCATCGTGGTAGCGAACTGTCACTGACGCGTTATACTTTTCTTCACGCTGGCCAATAGTTCCGTCGCGTCAATTGTTACATCAAAACATGTAGGCTTTCACATCACGTCGTCACGTTCATCACGTCGGCTTTCAGATCACGTCGGGTTTCAGATCACGTCGGGGTCACCACTTTAGAGGTTATAGTCTCTATATCGGAAGGTGGTGGGTGATCCCCAATAAATAATTGCGTGTTCTAATTTATTACATTTTATTTCAGGTTGCTCGAGCACCCAGTAACTCCCGCGCGACTCGGGACAAGGGCGATACAATACTGTCTTATTCTATTCCCGTGTGGTGTGTTTGCAGCGTCGACAAAACTGCACACACACGCCTACAATACATATCTGAAGATGGATATAGGTAACTTAGTGCGACTAAAAAGCGATGGTAGCAATTTTGTAATTTGGAAATTCAATATAGAAATTTTACTGAAAGCCAAGCAATTATATTTGAATGTTGCGAATGAAAAAGTTGATCCAGATGAGAAGTTTTTAGAAAGAGATGCGAAAGCGCAGGAGATTATAGTTACTCGACTCGAAGAAGGCACGATGAGCCTAGTGTTAACATGTACAACAGTATACCAAATGTATTCAAAGCTAAGATGTGTTTTTTAAACCCAAGTCTAATATTAATGTGCATTTATTACAACAGCAGTTTTTCGAAGTAAAGTATGAAGATGAAGGCATATGTATGTTTATATCAAAGCTAGAGGAAATACGCAATAAGCTTAGAGAAAACGCTGAAAACATATCAGAAACTATGATGATGACCAAAATTATTACGTCACTTACTTCGAGCTATAAGCATTTTGTCACCGCGTGGGAGTCTGTGCCCCCAAGTAATCAAACACTCAATGAACAGAGGCGCGTTCAGAGCCTACGCTCGAGTGCACTCCGAGTGCACTCTGACAGCAACCGACCCGTTCAGAGCCTCGGGGTAAAAAACGCTCTGACAGGCGGTTATACTGAAATACTCTTACGTGATTGGATGATATTGGCGGCCATATTCTATAATGTCATCTACTAGAAGGAGAGAGAAATAAAAAATCATGTGAAAGAGGGAGATAAAAGATTTGGTTTGGTAAACGCTCTCGGTTGCATCAGGTTGCATTACCCGGAGCCTCTGAACGCACGGCTGATGTCGCGATTGATAGTTGAAGAAAACAGACTAAAACTAGTTGAACCTTAGACAAAGGAAACCAATAGACGTGAAATACCTACAAAAAAAACGTGCATACTTAAACTTGGTGGTGCTCTAAGATGGCGGAAAGAACTAGGGACGCTACTATACGTAGACTTGAATTTGATCGATATCGATGTCTATCGAATACAGTGCCGGATTATGCCAGCTAGGGGCTTGTAGCAAATTCAATCAAGGGGTCCTTGGATGCTTTAAGGCTATCAAGTCCATGGTATTAAATAAAACAACACTGTTACAAACAAATTTTTCTTGTTTGTTATTTCATTTTCTTGATTGTAAGGGCAAATTTATGGAAATACTATTCATATTGACTTCTCTATTCAATATTAAAGAAAGTGCAGTCGGTGATTATAAGAGACAAATAAACCAGGCAAATTCAACATTTGAGAAACAAAATTGTAAAGAATTGTTGTTTTTTTTTTTCAAAATCATTAGACCTCCCCTAAAAATCTCCAAACCAATCGGTCTTGCGCTTTCCGTATCCAGCGGCTTCCCACAGATCTTCGTTACACTTTGTAGGGAACTTACCGAAGCTGCGTCTCCAGGTAAGTAGGCGCCACTCGAATACCTATCCGCCCCAGCTGTCGTCAGTCGTGCGAGCTATGTGCCCTGCCCACTGCCACTTGAGATTCGTAATTCCTTGGGGTATTTCGGTTACTTTAGTTCTTCTAAGGATCTCGTCATTTCTAATTCGATCACATAGAAAAACTCCAACCATAGCCCTCTCTATTGCCCTTTGAGTACCCTCTAGCCTTCTTAAGAGCTACATTGTAAGCGGCCACGTCTTAGTTCCGAACGCTTCCGAACATCACTGGCAACATGCACGAATCGATTATCGTCTTGAGACACTGCGGTAGAATGGGTCGAGAATATGTTGTGTAGCTTCCCAAGCGCTATCTAGTCCAGTTGGATTCGTCAAACGATCTTTCTGGAAATTGGACTTCTGTCTGGCTGGTGGCTATAACATGATAGAAAAGGAATTTTATTAGTATATCACCAGAGACCAACCTCGGTGGAAATAAGTAAAACAATAAAGAAATGCTGGTTGTTATTTACGACAAAATTAATATTAAGAACTCACCAGTAACCTACGTGATGGCAAAGAATCTTCACGTAGTTTCATTACATTCATTGTTCGGTTAAAACAAGATTCTTCAAAATGAAGAGAGCAAACAAAAATATAATAATAATAATAATAATAAACTCTTTATTGTACAAAAATTGTATGACAATGGGATACAAATGTAAAAAAATAAAATATATATGTACAAATAGGCGGCCTTATTGCTAAAAAGCAATCTCTTCCAGGCAACCTTAAGACAGGGAAATAAGAAAAAGGACAATCAAGGGGAAGGGTGCAGAAATAGGAATAAATATTGCTTGTGTGATAGGAAAGGGACACAAATAACAGTATAGCGGTTAAGGATTTGTGGATAGGAAGTATGTAAAAATATGTTTCCTTGCTGTATGAATATTTTCAACACCAATAGCTTCAAGCCAAGAATTTCGCCTTTCTTCTACTGTAGGTAATCTACAAACAAATAGACGTATACCTAAGTATCATTGTGTTGTATAAATAGGATGTGTGTGCTCTGTACCCACAGATTGGTATTTTAATAACCTCCTTTTTTGAAGTCTGTTGAAAACACCAAATGACTACTTAAATAAGTATAGTTAATAACTTCAAGAATAAATATAGTATTAGATATATATGAGATAATTATCGATACATGAATAAGAAATGTCACATCACTGTTTTTTTCAATTCACTCGCAAACAACGCTCACTGACAGATTCTACGAAAAAAAAGGCGGGAAACGTTGAATTAGGCGGGTGTCTTTTCTGGCTTTAAAATTTTATTAATATTTATTAGTAGTTTTTAGGACCAGTTGAGTAGTGTAATCATATCTATTTTGTATATTTATCCATATATATTGTATTCTCTGTTAATTTCAACGGGTTGGTGAGTTAATTTGATTAATTTTAAAATGAACGATCCCCCTGACCCAGGGGGATCTGTACCCAACATTCAACAAGTATTGTCGCCCCAAGTTGCTTATAATGTTACTCTAACAAGCCATGGTGACTCTAGTGTTGATACCGATCAAACAGTCATGGACTGGGCAGCTACATCAAATAGGAAAAGGAGTAAATCTTGTAAAATTTGTAAGCATTGTAATAAGAAAAAGAGGAAAAATAAAATGGCGGGCAAAAGTGATGGGTGCCTCTGTGAAGAATCTATTAATATTTGTGATAAAATTACTAATTCTGTTAATACTGACAAGCCATCTCCTTCACTGCCAAGTGGTTTAGGTCAGCCTCAGCCTGATACAGCTTCATCAATTAGTAGAAAATCTTATGAAGCACATGATTTACCACCTTTTATAGTACATGTCCAGCGTGAACAAACAGCCTTTAACGACCCCATTACACTTCATCCTGTTAACTTTGGCTATTTCCTTAAAAACCATAAATTTTCTTCAATTGTTGAGGGCAGTGTAAAAAAAATAGGCAGAAACCGAATCGTTTTATCCTTTAATAAATTTGAAGCTGCAAACAATTTCATCAATGATAAAAGATTACAAGACAACAATTATAAAGCATTTGTTCCAACTTCCAATATAACGAGAATGGGTCTTGTTCGTGGGGTTCCGCAGGACTGGACTCCTGAGGAAATAAAAGAAAAAATCACTGTTCCTGTGGGTTGTGGGGAAATCATTAAAATTAGACGAATTAATCACAAAGTTTTTATAGATAATGTTGCTACATGGAAACCTACACAGTCTGTAGTAATTACTTTTGATGGCCAGGTTCTTCCGCAACGTGTATTTTTATGCTACAATTCCTTAGTCGTAGAGCGTTATATTTACCCCACAGTCCAATGTTTTAACTGCTGTAGATTTGGACACACTAAGGTACAGTGTAGATCAAAACCTCGCTGCTTTAAGTGTGGCCGAGATCACAGTGGAGATACATGCTCAGTTGAAGAGGAAGGTGCACATTGTTGTAATTGTAATGGTTCTCACTTTGCTACACAACGAATATGCCCAGAATATGAACGTCAAAGACGCATTAAAGTTTCTATGGCTACTGACAATACATCATACTTTGAAGCTGCAAAATTACACCCACCTGTAAACAAATCATATTCTGAAGTATTATTATCCCAACCATCACAATCCTCAAATTTTCAAACCATACCAATAAATCCTACTAATAGTCACACCTCTCAAAACAAACACTCTTATAAAAAAACAATTTATGCAAAACCCAAACAGTTTTTAACTAATCCTAATATGGGATACAATCAGCCTGCACATTTTAACATGATTAAAGATTATGATATGCCTAGCAACACTGGTAATGGTACAGCCCTTAATCACAATCACAATAATATACAAAATTTGACAATTGCAGATATAATTGTACCTTTGATAAATTTTTTAACTCAAATTACTAATACTATACCGTCCAACGTTGCTCCTTTACTTGACATTATTAATAAACTTACAAACCACCATGGACCAGATGGCCAAAGTAGTTCAATGGAACTGCCGGAGCATCACTAGTAAGAAACATGATCTAATTTATTTAATAAATAAGTATAATCCGTTTATTGTTGCTCTTTCAGAAACTTGGTTAAAGTCGGAGGTTAATTTCAAAATTCCAGGTTATTTTTGTTTACGTCAAGATAGAGCAGATGGACATGGAGGCGTAGCTCTATTAATCAAGTGTTCTTACCAATACAGACTTTTGACTTTACCTAATGTTTGTGGAGATTACTCTGCTATTGCTGCAATTGTTAATAATATATGCTTTTTGTCCATTTATGTGCCCCACCCATCTTTATCTGTTCTTAATGAAATTAATAACCTTCTGAGTCAGCTTCCAAAACCCTGTCTAGTTCTTGGTGATTTTAATAGTCATCACCAGTCTTGGGGTAGCTCAATATCAAACACCTATGGAGAGCACTTATTAGACATTCTGGACAAAAACAATTTATGTCTTCTCAACACTGGCCTTCCCACCCGTCTAACAAGTCCCACTGAATGCATAAGCGCTGTAGACCTTTCAATATGTTCACCTAGCCTTGCCACCTCATTGCTCTGGCATCCTCTCACCTCCTCTTTTGGAAGTGATCATTACCCAATAATAATTAAATTTCCATTTGTAACCAAAAGATCTATTGCAAGAAAATCCACACATAAATATAACCTTCACAGCGTAGATTGGACTGTCTATAAAAATAAACTGGAAGAAAGAATTTCTACTTTACCAAGATTACAAAATGTTAATGAAAATCATTGCTCAGAAGCATTAGCCAGGTGCATGATTGAAGTTGCTGATAATGTCTTTCCTGTTAAAAATTCATGTAGGAAACTAATTCCTTCTCCACCATGGTGGGATAAAGATTGCTCTGTAGAAATAAATCGAAGAAAGAAGGCTGAACGCGAATATCGTGATTATATGACAACAGAAAATTTTAATGCCTTATTACGTATAACATCAGATGTAAAAAAAAATTTGAAAAAAAAGAAAGCAGATGCATGGAAAAATTTTTGTACGTCAATCTCCCCTCAAACGCATCCATCAGTGGTCTGGAACAATATTCGTAGATTCCGCTCTGCCTTTGTTCAACCAACAGCCTCTAATTTATCCTTAGATCTTGCAGAACAGTTCATGGACAACTTGGTTCCGATATCAGTTAGGGAGCACATACTACTTTCCCCATACGCCGACAATCACTCTACTCTAAACTCTCCATTTTCAATACAAGAGCTGAAAGGAATCCTTACATATATTACTGACTCTGCTCCTGGTGAAGACAACATTCCATACTCATTTATTGCAAATCTTGGTGACAAAATACTTAATTATTATTTGCAAATTATTAATTCTGTTATGTTGACAGGAAACATTCCGTTGTCGTGGAGGCAGCAAATAGTATTGCCATTACTAAAACCGAATAAATCGCCTGCGGCCGCAACATCGTATCGTCCTATTATTCTTTCTACAGTCTTAGTTAAAATAGCTGAACACTTAGTTAAAAACAGATTAGAGTGGTTTATTGAGAACAAGAATCTTTTAGCTAATACTCAATATGGTTTCAGACGTGGTAGAAGTACAACAGATTGTGTTGCTCTTTTGATATCTGATATTCGAATTGCATTCTCCGATAACAAAGCAGTAGGAGCTGTCTTCATTGATATCAAATCAGCATATGATAACGTGAATTTATCTATCTTACACCATAAATTAGTTGCTTTAAATATTCCTGTATTGTTAACAAATTTTATAATAAATTTATTCTCGGAAAGATTTTTATCTCTATCTATAGATGATACAAAAATAGAAAGAACAATAAATAAAGGCCTACCTCAAGGATCTGTTCTTAGCCCATTGCTTTACAACTTATTTACTTATGACCTTGAACATTCTGTAGAAGATTCTTGCTCTGTTATTCAATATGCTGATGATATTGTATTATATTTCAGCGACTATTCTGTCACCAATATTTGTAATAATTTAAATAATTCCTTGATTTTACTCAAAAAATGGCTAGATAATAATGGTTTAGAGCTATCCACTTCCAAGTCACTCGTAGTATTGTTTTCGAGAATGAGAATACAGCCTGTCATTAACTTATATTATGGTGATAACTGCCTCCCGCAGAAAACGGAAGCTAAATATCTAGGCGTTATTCTTGATGCAAAACTTACAGGCACCTCTCATTGTGAGTACATTTCTGCGAAATGTGAAAGAAATATAAATATTTTAAGATGCCTTGCCGGTGTTTGGTGGGGTGGCCATCCAGCTTCCTTGAGGCTGCTTTACATTGCTCTGGTAAGAAGCGTTTTAGATTATGGAACCTTCCTATTAGAGCCAGGTAATGCTAACGCTTTTCGGAAGTTGGATGGAATCCAATCAAGGGCCTTAAGAATTGTTACTGGCGCCATGAAGTCTAGCCCCACAATTGCTCTACAGGTTGAATGCATTGACCCTCCACTACACCTGCGCCGACAATATTTAGCAAACCGATTTTTTTATAAGGCTATTCAATTCACAAATAATGCAATTATAGTAAAACTAAAAATTTTATCTGAAAAAGTAATAACATCAAATTATTGGTCCCATAAAGATATTCCGCCGTTAATAAAAAGTTTAAAGAATTTCAAAATAGAAAATATGCCAACACATCAATTTCATTTAGATCCCATTTATAACACTGACTATGAATCTCTGTTGATTATTCCTAATATAATTTATAATCTGCACATTGATGATAAAACCAATGCAAATGTTTATTTTAATTCAGTTGTAAATGAGACATGGCATCAGTGGCACAAAATATACACAGACGCATCTAAAACTAAATCTCAAGATGTTGGCGTAGGAGTTTTTCACAGCAACTATAAAATTCAGCAGAAAATACGACTACCTCCACAAACTTCTGTTTTTACTGGGGAGTGTCTTGGTATATATAAAGCTGTAGAATATATTAAGATAGCTAAACTAAAAAAAACTATAATCTTTACAGACTCATTAAGTGCACTATACGCCTTAGCCAAATTCCCGTTGAAATCAAAAAATTACCCTCTAATTCTTAAAATACGCGAAATGCTTCATTTATGTTTAATACAAGGATATTCGGTTTCTTTTGCCTGGGTGCCCAGTCATTGCGGTATCACTGGTAATGAATTTGCTGATCATCTTGCCAAAGATGCAGTGAAGTGTGGTGATCTATATTATTACAAAAACTTTTCATATGACTTAATAAGCCTATCGAATATAGAACTTAAAGACTGCTGGACAAAGTTATGGATAGATGGTGATAAATCAAAGGCTAACTACTATCGTAGAATACAACCAACAATTTTTACTAAACCTTGGTTCTCGAAACTAAAATTTAGTAAAAAAATTACATCAATTTTAATCCGAATGCGCCTCGGGCACACTTGTACTCCTGATCGCCTAGCAAGATATGGGATAATAGATGAGCCTACATGTGAATGTGGTGAGGCTGAGGCTGACATAAACCACATTTTCTTTTCTTGCCCTAAATTCGATAGATGCTCCTTTTTCGAATCACTGATTGATGCAAACATTCCTTTTCCTACTTCCATTCCTGCTCTCTTACATGACCTAAACTCCAATATATATACACTTTTATCTAAATTTATTCGGAAAAATGATATAAAAATTTAATATATTTTAATAAAACTGCAATATCTATTTATTTATTTTTAACACATAATTATACCTTCCTAACTACTCACCTGCAGTCCCTTTCCAAATTCCGTTCCCTTTTTCTAAATTTTCTCTGATTTGTAATCCGTTTCCTACCTTTAACTATTACCCACGTAACCCATAACAAAAACCATACCTACCTACCCTAAGTTTCGATTATTATCGATAAATCTTCATCGAATCGCTTTCACTCCATAATCGAAGATAACTCGCATATGGCAAATGGCAACACCAGCCTTCACGCCAAAAAAAAAGAAGAAGAAGACAGATTCTACAACAACAACACGGGTGCTTAGTAATGGCGGACTGGACGCAAGTTTATTCGTACCATATCTAAGACACAGCGAGTCCATTAGTTTTTTTTGTCTAAGAGTTGAACCTACTCAAGCATTAGCGACTCAAGCTCATAGGTACGTCACAAGGCCGTTATACGTCAAAGGTTTGCCAAAAATGTCACAAGTTCGGGCATGAGCCAAAATTTTGCAAAGCTGGTCAAAAATGTTACTATTGCGGAAAGTTAGGGCATTTTGCAAACGAGTGCCGATTCAAAATTAGTAAGAATAGTAACAGAGATGGATATCATCGTAGAAGCATGGATCAGAGCTACAACTGTCAAAGTGAAGGTGCCAATGCATTTCTCGGTATGATGGATGAAAACTTGGTAGAATGGTTTATGGATTCGGGAGCATCGGCGCATATGTGTAAAAGCAAAGAAACGTTTATAGAGATGAGGACAGAAAATGTAAAAAATGTAAAAATAGGTGATGGATCAGTGTTACCAGTAAAAGGAATTGGCTGTATTAAGTTAGAAGCATTTAATGGTAAGGAATGGTTCGGTTAGTAAAGTTGTAGATAAAGGGTATAAAACAATAATAGAGAGTAAGTTGTGTAAAATATTAGATTCTAAGAATTCTGTTAGGGCCATTGCTGAACGTAGTGGAAACCTTTTTAAAATGATTTTCCGATTATTTCCTAAACCTATTTCGTGTAATATTGTACTTGACATTAATGACTGGCATCATAGACTTGCATATCAAAACCTGTCACAAATAAAAAATGTTTTGACAGAGCACGGTATAATTTACAAAAATATTGCAAGTTCTGTGTGCGAAGATTATTGTGTTGGAAAACAACATACGACTCCATTTAAGCGGAGTGAAAGTCGTGCGAAAGCTCCCTGTGAACTGATACATGCTGATCTTTGTGGTCCCATGGAAGTGACATCGAGAGGTGGTTCAAAATATTATCTCTTGTTCAAAGATGATTTTAGCAATTATAGACATGTGTTCTTTTTAAAAAATAAATACGAGGTAAAAAAGTGCATTGAAAAATTTATAAATCTTTCGGAAAACCAAACTGGACATAAAATAAGAATACTGCGAACGGACAACGGTTTGGAGTTTGTTAACAATGAGGTAAGAACAATATGGATAGGCACGGAATTTTACATCAACGTTCAGTTAGGTACACACCTCAACAAAATGGTAGGGCGGAACGTGAAATGCGCACTATTGTAGAAGCGGCAAGAACAATGTTAAGGGCTAAGTCAATGACAAAAAGGTTTTGGGCGGAAGCTGTACATACTGCGGTTTTTGTGTTGAATAGAAGTGGGTCAAGTCCAATTGATAAGAAAACACCTTATGAAATTTGGTCAAACAAGTCTGTAGATTTTAGAATTTTTCAAGTATTTGGGGATAGGGTTTCTTTTCATGTGCCAAAGGAAATCAGAAAAAAGTGGGATGCTAAAAATATGTTTGGAATTTTTGTAGGATATGATGAAAACGTCAGAGGTTATCGTGTCTATGTACCTGAAAAGGATGACATTGAAGTTACTAGGGACGTAATTTTTCTTTCAAGCAAGGAGCCGGATTTAAATATAATAAATCAGCCGAGTACGTCATGCGGTATTTGGAATATCGACAAAGGAGATGACAATACTCAGCTAAGTGAAGGTGAAAAAGATGAAGAGAGAGAGATGATGGGAAGTAGTAGGCAGAATATTGAAAGAGAACTTAGAGATAGAAGTAACATTCGACCCCCGGAGAGATATGAAGGTTACGAAATGTATAATGTGTTACATTTTGCTGAAGTCGTAGGAACTAGAAGCCGCGAAGAAGTTAGTAGGGATGGCGAAAAGTGGTTCGAACTTGAGAATAAAGAGGTAAAGTCTCTTGTTGTAAATAATGAGTCTGCTAATTGTAAGCCAAACGATAGTTTACCAAATGAAACAAAATGTTCTATAATACGAAAATCTAAGCCAGAAGGACATGGTCTTACACAAACAATGTACATATCTGTGTCTATAGTACGTTCTATAAAAGAGAAAAGTAAAACCTTCAGCAGGTGTGTGGTAATAAAAAGGAAAGGGTTTGAATGTATTCATGTGGACGTTAGAAATGCGTTTGTAAATAGTGTGATGAATGGAATAGTGTATGGGAGTGTAGGTAAAAATGTAAATGTTAACTGTAGTGAAAGTCGTAAACTATATCGAGCTCTAAATAACCAAAAAATATTAATCGATATTTTTAATGAATCTTTTAAGAATCTTTTATCTTGGTTCGGTGGCAAATCCAAACGATTATTGTTTTTATAATAAAGTTAGGAAAAGAAGTAATTAGAATCAAGGTATAGAAAAATAGATTGTGTGTTAGAAATAAATTTTGTTATAAATATTATTAGTTAAGAGGGGGCTATTCGAAGATTTGTTCGAATGTTTTGATTTATTAAAAAGTTGCGTTTTATTATTTTGGTATATTGAAACTTTAATATGAATATTGGGGGTGATTCTGAAGCGACCACCTAAAACTATAACTAAATAAAATTAGAGATAGAAATGTCAATCACCGTTTGGTATTCAGAACTCACAAGTTAACTCTAAAATTAAGAGTGACGTTACTAAACTACTCAATTTAGTGTTAGATGTTATTTTCGTATTCTGACATGCTTCCTAAATGTAATTTTTTCTATAATTTTAAATATGTCAAACTAATTTTAGGAGGTGAACTTTTAGGTGCCGTCTAAATTTATCTTGTTACTTTTTAACGATTTTCTAACATTACCGAAGTCAATTTTTTTTGTGCAACTTGCCAAATGGATGATGAATTGGTTGTTATGGCATTTATAAGGAAAGGCTTTTATAGCATCAATTGCCAAGTCGTGAGTTGTAATTTGTTTGTTCCCAAGTAGTCTAATAGTACTGACATTTAGATGATAGGTAGGTTATGTATGTATGTATTTACTCTTACAACAGAAATTAATATTCTATCTGCAGATAGAAGTATGCCTATCTAAAATTTGTTGCCTAGCAATTACTATTATTTGCAATAAATAACAGTGGTTATTGTGAAAAGAAAACAAAAATTACTAATGAAACAAAATACGCAATTTTAAAATCAGAGGAAGTCACGAAGTATGTACCTATCTATACAACTACAGACTACCACGTAATTTTTTTTTCAACACACTTCCTCATAAAGTGGCTCTAATCCCATGGCAATTAGGCACATAATGACACCTATAATCAAACTGTGACTTTTTCATTACTATTATTCACGAGTGAGTAATAGTTTTTTTTTAATATTATTGGTTGAGTTACGCTTACACTTGCGCTAAAATGCTCCTCATTTTTTAGTCTATGGCCGATGCGCGCGCATAGGAAAACTGATTAATTTTTCCCGCCATTACGAAATTTATTCGTCTATGGCCGATGCGCGCGCATAGGAAAACTGATTAATTTTTCCCGCCATTACGAAACATTTTTCACAACTCGTCTCGTTTTCTCTTTTGAAGTTATTTAGTTAGTTATTAATTAAGATGTCTGCAAATACAATTTATGAAGAAAATGATTTATGTTGTACACCGCCCGATATAAGATGTGAAGCCCAGAACGTTATGGAAAGTTTACTACCAGAAAACTCAAAGGAAAAATATCTATTAGCGTACCAAAATTTCATACAATGGCAGAACAACAAGAATACGCAGTCTTTTTCAGAAAATGTGTTCATGGCGTACTTTAAAGAATTATCTTCTAAGTACAAACCTAGCTCTTTGTGGTGTATTTACTCAATGTTAAAAAGTACAGTCCGAACAAAGAATGGAGTGGACTTAAAAACATACTCGAATTTGTCAGCTTATCTAAAGAGACTATCTGATGGATTTAGAAGCAAAAAATCAAAGGTTTTATCATCTGATGATATTGAAAAATTTATTAAAGATGCTCCAGATAACCAATATTTGGCTACAAAGGTTAGTTAAATTAATTTTAATTAAATATTTAATAGCAGCTTGTGTTGTGTGTTGACCTTAATTATTGTTTCTTTTGTTTCAGGTTGCTTTAATATTTGGTGTAACTGGTGCCTGTAGGATACAAGAATTAACAAATATAACTGTAAAAGATATAGAGAACCATGGCCAGATGCTTTTAGTGAAGATACCTATCACGAAAAATAAAATACCTAGGTCCATTCTATGATATTGTTAAGAAGTATGAAAGTTTGCGTTCGCCAAAAACAAAAAATGACCGTTTCTTTCTAAATTACCAGAATGGTAAATGTACCTGTCAGCCTATAGGTATAATCAAATTTGGTTCTATGCCTAAAGAAATCTCTAAGTTTTTGGGTTTAGTAGATGCTGAGAGCTACACTGGACATAGTTTCAGAAGAACTTCAGCTACATTGCTGGCAAATTCAGGAGCTGATATAATGACTTTGAAGCGACATGGCGGGTGGCGATCTAGCAATGTAGCAGAATCATACGTAGAAGATTCCATACAAAACAAGAAGGAAATTTGTGCAAAAATCACAAAAAGAATTAAACTTGATTCTGAGACGCATCCTACTGGCGAAATACCAAGTACGTCCAATGATTGGATTTCACCTACCTACACGAATAATGAACCATCACAAATAACAATAGAACATGAAAGTATTTCAATAAATAATCTATCTGATGAGACCGCTATGTCATCAAAAATAGTTAATTATAATTTTACTAACTGCACATTTACTAATTGTTTCTCTAAGTAAACTTTTTATCTACTATGTAAAATGGTTTTTTATTTAAGTATTGTTTTATTCAGAAGTGTGTTGAAAAACGTTGTATGATACGTGTGTATTGATGGTTACCATCCTCGGCTTCTTAAGACCCTCGCCTGACGGCTCGGGCCTCAATGCGCCTCAGCGGTAATCACCAACATTACACACTTGTACCATAATGTACTATTATTTCAAGGCATAGGCGCGAAGCCATCACAATCGCAGGATAAATGTCGAATAATTTTTCTTTTGTGATAAAATGAATGATAAATAATAAAATTTCTTTTCTGTTATTTACAAATACGATCAAATCTTAAATTAATAATGTCTGATAGTAAAATTAGTAGAATATAGCTGTTTTTAATGTTTCTAAATTATCCCGTTTTTCTACAGCACTAGGTGTATTTATAATCTGTGTATTCAATTTAAGAAATTGTCAAATACAGTTTAAATTAAGAGAGTCCGGCGTTTCAGAATACGAATTACCTAAAACTAATTTAAAATTATATGTTTAATTTTAGTTTTAGTTTTAGTGCAGGTAACTTCAGAATTACCCCCATTGTGTAGTCTGTTATAATTATAAGAAGAATTCATTAAGAGGGGGTGTTGGAAATAATGAATACTTCTATATAAGTCTTTGGTTTGACAAGGTGTTGTTATATCGAATAAAGAACTACATGTTAATCTTACTACAATATGCCTGAATATATTATAGGATTCGAACAATTAAAGGGATGAGATAAATTAAACTTCCATCGTAATATCAAAGAGACTAGTTTTATTTTCACACAATATACAATTTGTCAATAATTAATAGACCATAGCCGAGGAGTTCTTATATGAATCCACAACATCCTCCCCAGGCGAGATATTCTAAACAAACTAATATCTTCCTGATATTATCAAACAAAGAAATAACTAAATACTATTTTCAAGGTACAGACAAGTTAAAAATAACAACGTCAGAACCTTATCCCATACCTAATCAATGAATAAATCGTGTTACCATATTGACAGACGAAATCGCTTGTAATAAATTCATTGAAATTAATAATAATACATTAACGTAGAGGCGGTAAGAAAATTATAAATGTGAAAATAAAGAATCGAAAAACTAAACATATAACTGTAACTTACTTGGAAGTTTCACCTTTCTTCCACTACGAGTGGTATTCTGCAAGCGCTGAGGCTGCAGGCCTGAGTCCTCCTGAGTGTCTGCTGGATACGATGTAGGGGCATCCGAGCAGGCAGACTTAAATAATTCTGTTAACTTACCTTCTGCTGATATTTCTAACTAATAAAGTCGCTGAACAGGTCGATTTTTTGAGCCATTGCAAGTCCTAACCCTCGCCGTCCTGATAACACCGTCCTTACCAGGATATAACTCTTCTACAATAGCTAACGGCCATTTAATTCTTTTTTCGTCTGTCTGAACCAAGACGATATCACCCTTTACAATTAAATCTTTTTTCTCATTACCCTTTTGTACCAAGAAAGTAAGATAGTCGAGCTTGAACCTTTGTCGAATTTGATCCCGCAATTTCTGTAAGTATCGAAAACGTTTGTTCAAATTAGTCCCGTCAATTGCATCCAAATCTACGACATCGGAATTAAGAATTGGTTGTATAAAATGAGCAGGTGTCAGTGGTTCCAAATATCCTGCTTGGTCGTCATTGATAAGAGTTAACGGTCGCGCATTCATAGTGGCTTCGCATTCACACAGGATAGTTTGTAGCTCTTCATAGGAAACGGCTGCATTGCCTAAAACACGACGCAACAAGTTCTTCATTATTCTAATGAGTCTTTCCCAATATCCCCCCCACCATGGAGCTGCTGGGGTGTTCATTTTCCACGATATACGTTTGGTGGTAGATTGTTTCTGTAGATCATCCCAATTTAACGCCGAAAGTAAATTTTTCGTTCCATGGAAGTTTGTCCCTTGGTCAGAGTTTAACATACTCATTCTACCTCTACGGGCTATAAATCTCCGTAAAGTCATTATGAAATCATCCGTTGATAGGGATCTTGCGATTTCTAAATGGACAGCGCGATACACGGCGCAGGTATATAAAACGATCCAACACTTTTTACCGTCGCGCAAGTACAAAGGTCCAGCGAGATCGACACCTGTTGTTTGGAACGGAGCTGAACACGTTACGCGTTCTGGCGGCAATGGTGCTACGGGAGCCTCTATCGGTTTTGCTCTATACCTCTTACAAATTACGCAAGAATTAATCACTGACCTGAGAAGTCTCCTAATGCCAATAATCCAAAACCTGGAGCGAAGATCAGATATCAACTGATTACAACCAGCGTGTTGAAGTGCGCAATGTCTCTGTCTAACTAATAGTGTAACTATAGGATCATTTCCTGGTAGCAAGAATGGTGTCTGTATACTTTCAGGAAATTCTGAGTATAAAAGCTTAGTCTTTATTCTAATCAAACCTTCCGAGTCATTATACCTATTTATATTATTTACACGCTTTTCAAAAATATCTTTATTCCGTAATTGTATTAGTCTAATAACAACTTTCTCACTTCTTTCAAATTCGTCATATGTAATTTCTCCGTTTCTTTTATTATGTACATTTTTTGTGTTGTGAATAAACCTTAATATCCTCGCAGTCATTCTTATTATTTTTGAATATTTTGAAAAATATTATTGCAGTCTATTTAGTAGGTAGTGTTGTTCAAAAATAATAGTCTTGCACGTTACCTTCGTTTCCGAATTTACCAGCTTTTCGTCAATTACTAGCTCTGAACGTGGCCACTGTGTTTTTGGTAGTCGAAGCCACGGCGGACCTTCCCACCATCGAACTTCAAGCAGCAATTTTGCATTACAACCCCTGGACGCTATGTCGGCCCAATTAGAGTGACCTGGAATATGGAACCAATTATCAACTGAAGTATTTTGACGTATTTCTTTAACTCTGTTGCCTACAAATGGCTTAAACGAAAGTTGACGCTTAATCCAACTCAAGGTGACACCTGAGTCTGTCCAACAATACTGAGGACAATCAGACAGTTTTAAGCTTTGACGTGCATGAGCGATGAGCCTCGATCCTATCACAGCTGCTACTAGCTCCGCTCTGGGTATCGTACCCTTTTGTGTTGGTGCTACCCTAGATTTTGCAGCAATCATCTGAACCGATACAAGCTTACACTTCTCTGTTCTTAATAAAACACAAGCTCCATAGCCGTCTTTGCTGGCGTCAACAAATAAATGGAGGCTAGCATTCATTTCACTCAAAACATCAGGGGATAATGGACGTGGTATTCTACACTCTTTTAAACAAGTGACAAATCTATACCAATTTTGAAATTTATTATGCAAATCCGCAGGAAGCTCTTCATCCCAAGCTAATTTACGTCGCCATGATTCTTGAAGTATTAACTTTGGAACTAACATAACAGGCGCTGTATATCCAATCGGGTCGAAAACACCTTGGGCTAGTGACAGCAAGATGCGCTTTGTTATTACCTGCTTATCAAAGGAAAGTAAATTATCACAATTACAGTATAATTCATCGGTACTTGTAACCCAATTTAATCCTAATAAAGATACTGTTTCTTTTCCTGTCTCATTTATTCCGTGAGAAGTCACCCACATTCTTAAGTTAAACTTAGCCTCCATCATGATAATCTTGGCTTCAGTGATAAACTTCTCTGCTTCATCTGGACTATCTACACTAACAACGGAATTATCGACGTAAAATGAACCGTTTAACATGCTGGCGGTTGTACCAAAAGGGCCTTTCTCATGTTTATTCAAGTGATAACGTATCGTTGCGGCTAATAAGAACGGACTTGATGTTAGGCCGAAAACCACTCTACAGTGCCTAAATGTCACCAATTCTTGTAGAGAACTATCTTTATACCACAAAAACTTTACAAACTGTCTATTTTCTTGTGATAAACTAATTTGTAGAAATGCCTTTTCGATATCCGAAGTAATACCAATTACACCTTTTCGAAAATTAATGATTAAATTAGGTATCAATTCAATCAAGTTGATGCCCTTCCCCATGAAACACAACCCATTCTTGTCTTTGGCCGAAGCATCAAAAACAGGTCTGATGGCACTAGTCAAGCTTTGTTCCTTAATAACGGGTCTGTGCGGTAAGAAATGACCGGAATCAGGATCGGTATCAGTCACCTCAATAATGCCGAGATCCAACCAACATTTAAATACGCCATCATAATCATCGAATTTATTACTATTTATTAATCTTTTCGTCATTGTTTGTAATCTATGTTTAGCTTTGTCAAAATTAGTAAACAATTCTACATAATTATTTTTAAATGGCAAGTGTACCTCATACCTTTTATCTTCAGCTAACTTAATATTCTCGTTAAAATGCAACCACGTATCCTCTTCAATTGCGGTTCTGCTTTTGACTTCTACAGGATCTTTGATGCCCAACGTCTCCAAAGACCAAAAGTCTGTCAAATCAACATCAGAACATAAACTATGCAATATATTAGAAAATCTATTTACAATATTTACATGTACCTGTTTTCCTTGAAGTGTCCACCCAACTTTTGTTTTAACAGCTAGGAGTCCATTCTTCAGCCTACCTGTTAAAGGTACCTGTTAAAAAGAAACCTAGAAAATCTGCTCCTATTAATAGAGAAATTTCTGGTGGACTACTAGATATGTCTGTCAATATGATGTCATTTTCGCGCAATAAGTTTACTAATTGAATATCATGACAGTTAACTTTAGGTATATTTTTACAAATGTTCATCTGACAGATAGCTGACAATGTAAACGTAAATGTTTTATCTAAGGAACTAATATTAATATTATATACATCATACTCTTTGGACTTTGTTTCTACACCGCCGAACAAACAATGTGACAATATTTCTTTGCCTGCTGGCTGAATCCTTAATTTGTCTACTATGTCCTTTTTGATCTTAGAGCATTCATACGGGAGACGGCAAGGCTGGACGAACCCCTCTGCCAATTTACGCTGACCATATGACCATACACGTTATATAAAACTAGTTGACGCGCGGCCGCTGCCATTTGGTGTCGTTTTCGTGTCGCACTAACAGCTCCAAAAAATGGTTAATTGTGCTAGTTTCCTCTTGCAAAAGGCGATCCAGCTAATCAAATCTTCGAGATTATGGCGTTTCCTATCACATGTAAGTATAAAATATACATTACCGTGTTTCGTTTGTTTACAATTTTGAAGTATTTTTTATGCCGTTACGATGGAAAAATACAATGGTACGATGGTAGCTCAACACAATACACGGGCATTATATTATCTGTGACACGGGCATATGCGTAGTGCTGGGACAACGTGAGTGAATGATGCCGATTCATATTTTTATTTATCATTCATTCCCTCCGGAGTTTGTTCATTGTTTAACCAGATATAATATTAAAATAGAAATTCAAGTGGAGTTTAATTGAACAAAAAATATCAAGAAAATATCACTTACTAGCTTCTGCCCGCGACTTCGTCTGCGTGGACTTCAGAATTGGGTCTAAAGCTTCGCTCGTTAACAATTTTTAATCTTCCCACGGGAACTATTTGAGAGATCATTAAGGAATATAAATTACATGTTCTTTTCCATAACATAGGTGACATACATACCAAAAAAAAGATATCTGCTCGCGGCTTAGCTCGTAAACAATTTTCAATTTTCCCTCGGAAACTACTTAAGGAAACGAGATAAAAGGTAGCCTATGTTCTTTTTCATGTCAAAGGCTACATGCATGCCAAATTTCAACCAAATCCGTTTAGCCGTTTTTGCGTGATTGAGTAACAAACATCCAAACATCTACATTTTCACATTTATAATATTAGTAGGATTTTCCCTCTGGAACTACTTAAGGAATCGGAATAAAAGGTAGCCTATGTTCTTTTCCATGTCAAAGGCTACATGCATGCCAAATTTCACTCAAATCCGTGCAGCCGTTTTTGCGTGATTGAGTAACAAACTTCCAAACATCCATATTTTCACATTTGTAATATTAGTAGGATTTTCCCTCGGAAACTACTTAAGGAATCGGGATAAAAGGTAGCCTATCAGGGTGTCCACTGCTAATGTTCAAAAAAATTCCCTGACTTTTTCTTGACTTTCCCTGATCATTTTTCAAAATTCCCTGACCAACTATATTCATTTTACAGAAAAATAAATACCAATTATGATTACGCGTCGGAGCGCTTACTGTGTTTCTTTAACTGAAAATATAAATTCGCCCCCCCCCCCCCCCCTCAAAACATTATACCTACGCCTATGACTGAAAATATATATTTATTTCAGTCGATCAGCAAGTGAAATTGCTGTATTTGACACAAAAAACTAATTAAAGCATTTTAATAATAATTAGCGGGCCTCGCTTTGTACTAATATAAGAAATCCTGTCTTCATTGTATTTTCATCAACTCTAGACGAAGAGGGTATAGTAATATAAATACAATTTATTGTAACATTTCAATCATTCACTCACGACGACCCAAATAGTTACTCATTCTTTGTGTCACATCACTAGGGACATTAATTCTTTGTGGTGGGGCGATTGCGTAGATACACGTTAATTTGTCGATGTGTGTGTGTTTCTTCATTGTAGGGTAATATTTTCATAGTGTGCGTTCGTAAACACAAGGAACAACGTCTCTAAGTGTATTCTAGATTTTCGTAGTGTGCGTGCGTGTTTACCTCGCCTCCCGCGAAAAGTGGCAGAAAAATTTACACTGCGATTTGTTGCGAACCGCATCCATTGGTTAAATGATCTAAGTTTTTGATGTATGAACGTTGCGAACCCGAATCAAACAACGCCCGAACAACTATTTTTCTATTATCATGTTGCACTTCTAAGAGTAAAGTCTGTAACAATGTCTCTCCCTGTAGATAAATTGCAGCAAGAGAAGAAGATGGCTCTGGTGTTTCTTTATCAACAGATTTGCCCCCTATCTTCTGATCTGGACATAAAACTATTGAATGTCTCTTTAAACATATGAGGCATTTGACAGTCGCTCTACAAACTTTTGGATGGTGCCCTCTTCTTAAGCAAATCGCACACGCTTTCTTATCTTTTAAAATCTGTCTACGCTGATCAATTGTAATTCTGCTTAGTTTATAGCACTCCAAGCTTGAATGAGATTCTTTGTCACACCAGATACACGCTTGAATTTTTTGTTTCGTGTTGGTAAGAAGACACTCGGCAGTCGCAGGTCTGCATTCTGGCTCTTTGTCAATATCGCCTGAGTCATTGCTATTGAAAGTATTTCGCGTAATTTCAATACGCTGCTCTGACTCGACTTCTTTTCTCAAGAATTCAAGAAGACTGGTGAGCTCGTCCGCTACATCTTTTGTTTGTCGCTTATTTCTCTCCCAGCATCGTAAAATTTCCTGTGGTAATGCCGATTCTACCATTGGAAGTAAAAAATCGCCATACTTCTCTTTGGTGACGCTTAGGGTTTCTAGAGCTCGTAGATGGGCGTTTAATTAGTCATAGAGCTCAGTTACTGAACCCTTCTTATCTTGTAGTACTAGCGCTAAAATTTCTCTTATATAAATTTGTTTTAGTAAGTCTTCCCTAGCGTACCTAGACTTCAGCTGTGCAAAGCAATCACTATAAGCCGTTCCTGGGAAACTTTCGACCAATCTTTTAACATCAGAATCATCTCGCATAGATTGTAATAAGTACTGATATTTATCGGTGCTACACAAATTTGGGTCACCATCAATTTTTGAAAATTGTCCCTAAAACGATATCCAATTTTTAATGTCGCTGTCAAATATCGGTAGTTTAAGTTTTGGTAGGTGAACATTTTTTATGGGAACTGTCGCGCTAGATGACGTGTGTATATGAGCCTGTTCGTTATATTTCGCATCAATCCACAGCATCCGCGTTTTGTACTCTATTGCCCCTACCAGTTCATTCTCTAACGCTTCCTCATCAACTTCTGCTAATAGAAGGTCTTTTATTGCGTTGTCAAGTCGTACTAAATTATCCGATAGGTCTTTAAGTTTGCGATATAAAATTTGAGTCTCTATGTTAATCTTGTTTTGTTCTAATGTCAGTTCTAATTCATTTGAAGTTTTTGTAAAAAGTCGTCTCACCACTACGCGTTCTTTCTTCCTTTTTTCATACTCCGACATTGTCACGGTCGCCACAATGTTAAACTTACTACAATATGCCTGAATATATTATAGGATTCGAACAATTAAAGGGATGAGATAAATTAAACTTCCATCTGTTAACGTAATGTCAAAGAGACTAGTTTTATTTTCACACAATATACAATTTGTCAATAATTAATAGACCATAGCCGAGGAGTTCTTATATGAATCCACAACACTACTGCTGTCTTGGAAACGTATGTAATAGTGTAACAAGCGATCTAAATTGTAATTTTATAAATTAATAAATTACTTCTCGGCAAGTTAGCGCCGCTGTTATTTCAGCACAGCCTCACAATGGGTTTACTAAATTTAAGTTTTTTTTAATATTTGTATTTTTATATTTATATTGTAAAAAAATTATATTTAAGGAAAATTTTAAATAAAGAACATAATAATAATAATAATTTTTTATTTCAGATTCAATCCATAGTTGTTAGTAACAAAACTTATGTCTAATGTTAGTATTTTTTTTTTACAAAACCTTATGCTTAAAGCCTAGGATCTTACAACTGCAGCTGTTGCCATGTGTAAACGCATACAGCGCATCAACAGTGGAGAATCCCACCGCTCAGAGAACGCGCGCAGAATACTGTTCGGGCTGGCGCGCACGCGCGATAGCAACGACCAACTACGCTTGCGCATTATAGTAAAAAAGCAATCAGTTCGCGCTTCAGCAAACATAGAGGAGGCACTACAATATCGCGCCAGCCCAAACAATAGCCTGAACGCGTTATTATATTGAACGCGTATTAAGCTGTAGGCTCGCTCTGTAAAGTCAAACCACAGGCTGCACGTGTAGAAGGTTTGACAGTATGATTTAAATAAAGTAAGTTTCACTTCATCACTACATCGAGCAAACCTGCGGGCCAACATGTTGCAGCGTACACTCAACGCCCTACGCTCCCTCTCAATATCTGCATCATCAGATAAGTTATCAGTAAGCCAATGGCCCAAATATTTAAACCGTTTAACACGCTTAAGGGCTGTACCGGAAAGAGTCACAGTTATAGGCAGATCATTACAGTTTCTAGAATTAGTTTGGAATATCATTAGCTCACTTTTACTGGCATTTAGACTGCGCAGCCGCATACCTCTCACATATGCCAATCAATTTTCGTATAGCGCCGATCGACGGGCTCAGCAGCACCATATCGTCAGCGTAACTTAAATTATTGATACAAACTCCGTCTATATGACATCCTATACCGGTGCTACTGAGCTCGCTGACCAGCCGGTTAATGTACAGGTTGAAGAGCTTCGGCGAGGTCAGTCCTCCCTGCCTCACCCCACAATCCAGCCTATACACACCCGTATGTGAGCCTGGCCATCTAATATTGTTAAGTTGGTTTTCATACCAATACCTGAGTAGGGAACATAATTCAGGTGGCAGCTGAGTTTCACGACGTAATTTATCCCATAGTAAACTATAGGAAACCATGTCAAACGCCTTCGACAAGTCCAAAAAACAGGGATAAACCGGCGTTTTTCTGGTAGTATAGTATTGAACGGTTTGTTTGAGACATAATATCGCACTTTCAGTAGACAAACCTGGTTTAAAACCGAACTGTGCATCGTGTATGTTAAGGTGTTTACTCAGATGCCTGTCGATCAAACCGTCCAATACCTTGGCTACGACCGTCGCTAGGGATACAGGCCTATAATTGGCCAAATCGGAGGCGTCACCTGTTTTATTTTTAACTATAGGCACTACAATAGTGTGCATAAGCTCATCAGGCAGAAACTTATGACTTAAACATAAATTAAAAAACATCGCAAGAATTCGTGGTAAATGCATACTTGAGATGTTCAATACTGAGGCCATCACAACCGGGAGACTTCCCTCTAACCATTTTTTTTATCACAGATGCTACATCTTTAGCAGTAAACCTTACAGTAAGGCCGTGTAATGACGCTCCTCTGCGGTCTGTTTTAACGACGGCGATTCGACTTTGAAATGTTGCCGGAATGCATTGGGAACATCCAAAGGGTCGTGGAAGCCCGCAACGCTCACAGGAAGGCTCGGTCTTGGATTTAGTTTATTTGTATTTTTCCAAAATTGTACAAAATTTTTGTCAGAGTGATTTTTAGTAATCATATCCATTTTAATTTGGTGCTCATTGTCTTGACAGTATTTTAATTTAGATTTAAAAAATTTACGTGACTGACACATTTTACTGAATAAATATCCCGAGTTAGGTTTTCCATATGACATCTAATAATGAAACCAAAAACGAGCCTCTCGGTAAGCATCACTTACATGTTTGTTCCAGCCCGCAATATGTTTGTGTTTTCCACGCGAAGAACCCCTGTGACTGAACTCAGCCGCCTCTCTGAGTATGGATATAATATTATTATACACAATATTGAGTACACACCTATGATCAAAGTTTGAGCACGGTCTGTCAGCGCAATCGCCAAAGTCAGGTGGAAAGTCTACTAGCCTCAATCTCGACTGACAATACATCAAATAGCAGTCTATCTGCTCTCCATCTCGTTCTCCCCATGTTATTTTGTTAATATTGTAAGGATGTGTAACAATTTTAGGTTTTATGAAATTAAGATAAGTTTTGATGGGTTGGCCACTTTTAACGGTGGACAACTATAACCAGTTGATCACTTAAAACTGTCAAATTAGCGAATAAGGCTGCGACTCAATATTTACAAATCACCCGATAAAATTCCTCAAGATATGAAAATAATTTTGCAAAACAGTAACACCTCAACAATTAACAGAGAATTTAAAAAAAATACAGTATATCCTAAATTGTGACGATGGCTGTATGGCTATGCCTTTGCCTGTCTCAGTGAGACAAAGACACAAAAAAAAAACAACAGAAATCAATTTTATTATTTACATTTTTTTTGTAGGTTCATGAATTTTTAATCAATAATTTCAAAGGACTATGAAGTTTAACTATAAAATTATGTTATAAATCGTTTCTTTTGTGTTTCAAACCTTTGTCTCCTTATGTTTAAAAATAATTAATAAATAAAATCCTTTAAATAGGTATATCATTTAGATAAATCGGAATTTGACAGTGAATATTCAGTTCTATAAAATTAAAAATGCTACCAGGAAGACTTACAGGCTTAGTAAGTATCTGAAAATGTAAACCCTATTGTGGCTCATATTGTCATATTTAGATGACTGAAAATATATATTTATTTCAGTCGATCAGCAAGTGAAATTGCTGTATTTGACACAAAAAACTAATTAAAGCATTTTAATAATAATTAGCGGGCCTCGCTTTGTACTAATATAAGAAATCCTGTCTTCATTGTATTTTCATCAACTCTAGACGAAGAGGGTATAGTAATATAAATACAATTTATTGTAACATTTCAATCATTCACTCACGACGACCCAAATAGTTACTCATTCTTTGTGTCACATCACTAGGGACATTAATTCTTTGTGGTGGGGCGATTGCGTAGATACACGTTAATTTGTCGATGTGTGTGTGTTTCTTCATTGTAGGGTAATATTTTCATAGTGTGCGTGCGTGTTTACCTCGCCTCCCGCGAAAAGTGGCAGAAAAATTTACACTGCGATTTGTTGCGAACCGCATCCATTGGTTAAATGATCTAAGTTTTTGATGTATGAACGTTGCGAACCCGAATCAAACAACGCCCGAACAACTATTTTTCTATTATCATGTTGCACTTCTAAGAGTAAAGTCTGTAACAATGTCTCTCCCTGTAGATAAATTGCAGCAAGAGAAGAAGATGGCTCTGGTGTTTCTTTATCAACAGATTTGCCCCCTATCTTCTGATCTGGACATAAAACTATTGAATGTCTCTTTAAACATATGAGGCATTTGACAGTCGCTCTACAAACTTTTGGATGGTGCCCTCTTCTTAAGCAAATCGCACACGCTTTCTTATCTTTTAAAATCTGTCTACGCTGATCAATTGTAATTCTGCTTAGTTTATAGCACTCCAAGCTTGAATGAGATTCTTTGTCACACCAGATACACGCTTGAATTTTTTGTTTCGTGTTGGTAAGAAGACACTCGGCAGTCGCAGGTCTGCATTCTGGCTCTTTGTCAATATCGCCTGAGTCATTGCTATTGAAAGTATTTCGCGTAATTTCAATACGCTGCTCTGACTCGACTTCTTTTCTCAAGAATTCAAGAAGACTGGTGAGCTCGTCCGCTACATCTTTTGTTTGTCGCTTATTTCTCTCCCAGCATCGTAAAATTTCCTGTGGTAATGCCGATTCTACCATTGGAAGTAAAAAATCGCCATACTTCTCTTTGGTGACGCTTAGGGTTTCTAGAGCTCGTAGATGGGCGTTTAATTAGTCATAGAGCTCAGTTACTGAACCCTTCTTATCTTGTAGTACTAGCGCTAAAATTTCTCTTATATAAATTTGTTTTAGTAAGTCTTCCCTAGCGTACCTAGACTTCAGCTGTGCAAAGCAATCACTATAAGCCGTTCCTGGGAAACTTTCGACCAATCTTTTAACATCAGAATCATCTCGCATAGATTGTAATAAGTACTGATATTTATCGGTGCTACACAAATTTGGGTCATCATCAATTTTTGAAAATTGTCCCTAAAACGATATCCAATTTTTAATGTCGCTGTCAAATATCGGTAGTTTAAGTTTTGGTAGGTGAACATTTTTTATGGGAACTGTCGCGCTAGATGACGTGTGTATATGAGCCTGTTCGTTATATTTCGCATCAATCCACAGCATCCGCGTTTTGTACTCTATTGCCCCTACCAGTTCATTCTCTAACGCTTCCTCATCAACTTCTGCTAATAGAAGGTCTTTTATTGCGTTGTCAAGTCGTACTAAATTATCCGATAGGTCTTTAAGTTTGCGATATAAAATTTGAGTCTCTATGTTAATCTTGTTTTGTTCTAATGTCAGTTCTAATTCATTTGAAGTTTTTGTAAAAAGTCGTCTCACCACTACGCGTTCTTTCTTCCTTTTTTCATACTCCGACATTGTCACGGTCGCCACAATGTTAAACTTACTACAATATGCCTGAATATATTATAGGATTCGAACAATTAAAGGGATGAGATAAATTAAACTTCCATCTGTTAACGTAATGTCAAAGAGACTAGTTTTATTTTCACACAATATACAATTTGTCAATAATTAATAGACCATAGCCGAGGAGTTCTTATATGAATCCACAACACTACTGCTGTCTTGGAAACGTATGTAATAGTGTAACAAGCGATCTAAATTGTAATTTTATAAATTAATAAATTACTTCTCGGCAAGTTAGCGCCGCTGTTATTTCAGCACAGCCTCACAATGGGTTTACTAAATTTAAGTTTTTTTTAATATTTGTATTTTTATATTTATATTGTAAAAAAATTATATTTAAGGAAAATTTTAAATAAAGAACATAATAATAATAATAATTTTTTATTTCAGATTCAATCCATAGTTGTTAGTAACAAAACTTATGTCTAATGTTAGTATTTTTTTTTTACAAAACCTTATGCTTAAAGCCTAGGATCTTACAACTGCAGCTGTTGCCATGTGTAAACGCATACAGCGCATCAACAGTGGAGAATCCCACCGCTCAGAGAACGCGCGCAGAATACTGTTCGGGCTGGCGCGCACGCGCGATAGCAACGACCAACTACGCTTGCGCATTATAGTAAAAAAGCAATCAGTTCGCGCTTCAGCAAACATAGAGGAGGCACTACAATATCGCGCCAGCCCAAACAATAGCCTGAACGCGTTATTATATTGAACGCGTATTAAGCTGTAGGCTCGCTCTGTAAAGTCAAACCACAGGCTGCACGTGTAGAAGGTTTGACAGTATGATTTAAATAAAGTAAGTTTCACTTCATCACTACATCGAGCAAACCTGCGGGCCAACATGTTGCAGCGTACACTCAACGCCCTACGCTCCCTCTCAATATCTGCATCATCAGATAAGTTATCAGTAAGCCAATGGCCCAAATATTTAAACCGTTTAACACGCTTAAGGGCTGTACCGGAAAGAGTCACAGTTATAGGCAGATCATTACAGTTTCTAGAATTAGTTTGGAATATCATTAGCTCACTTTTACTGGCATTTAGACTGCGCAGCCGCATACCTCTCACATATGCCAATCAATTTTCGTATAGCGCCGATCGACGGGCTCAGCAGCACCATATCGTCAGCGTAACTTAAATTATTGATACAAACTCCGTCTATATGACATCCTATACCGGTGCTACTGAGCTCGCTGACCAGCCGGTTAATGTACAGGTTGAAGAGCTTCGGCGAGGTCAGTCCTCCCTGCCTCACCCCACAATCCAGCCTATACACACCCGTATGTGAGCCTGGCCATCTAATATTGTTAAGTTGGTTTTCATACCAATACCTGAGTAGGGAACATAATTCAGGTGGCAGCTGAGTTTCACGACGTAATTTATCCCATAGTAAACTATAGGAAACCATGTCAAACGCCTTCGACAAGTCCAAAAAACAGGGATAAACCGGCGTTTTTCTGGTAGTATAGTATTGAACGGTTTGTTTGAGACATAATATCGCACTTTCAGTAGACAAACCTGGTTTAAAACCGAACTGTGCATCGTGTATGTTAAGGTGTTTACTCAGATGCCTGTCGATCAAACCGTCCAATACCTTGGCTACGACCGTCGCTAGGGATACAGGCCTATAATTGGCCAAATCGGAGGCGTCACCTGTTTTATTTTTAACTATAGGCACTACAATAGTGTGCATAAGCTCATCAGGCAGAAACTTATGACTTAAACATAAATTAAAAAACATCGCAAGAATTCGTGGTAAATGCATACTTGAGATGTTCAATACTGAGGCCATCACAACCGGGAGACTTCCCTCTAACCATTTTTTTTATCACAGATGCTACATCTTTAGCAGTAAACCTTACAGT
Source organism: Schoenobius gigantellus (assembly GCA_963935595.1). Classification (NCBI taxonomy): domain Eukaryota; kingdom Metazoa; phylum Arthropoda; class Insecta; order Lepidoptera; family Crambidae; genus Schoenobius; species Schoenobius gigantellus. The sequence goes on along the minus strand of OZ012541.1, from coordinate 35,443,498 downwards.
AAGGCCGTGTAATGACGCTCCTCTGCGGTCTGTTTTAACGACGGCGATTCGACTTTGAAATGTTGCCGGAATGCATTGGGAACATCCAAAGGGTCGTGGAAGCCCGCAACGCTCACAGGAAGGCTCGGTCTTGGATTTAGTTTATTTGTATTTTTCCAAAATTGTACAAAATTTTTGTCAGAGTGATTTTTAGTAATCATATCCATTTTAATTTGGTGCTCATTGTCTTGACAGTATTTTAATTTAGATTTAAAAAATTTACGTGACTGACACATTTTACTGAATAAATATCCCGAGTTAGGTTTTCCATATGACATCTAATAATGAAACCAAAAACGAGCCTCTCGGTAAGCATCACTTACATGTTTGTTCCAGCCCGCAATATGTTTGTGTTTTCCACGCGAAGAACCCCTGTGACTGAACTCAGCCGCCTCTCTGAGTATGGATATAATATTATTATACACAATATTGAGTACACACCTATGATCAAAGTTTGAGCACGGTCTGTCAGCGCAATCGCCAAAGTCAGGTGGAAAGTCTACTAGCCTCAATCTCGACTGACAATACATCAAATAGCAGTCTATCTGCTCTCCATCTCGTTCTCCCCATGTTATTTTGTTAATATTGTAAGGATGTGTAACAATTTTAGGTTTTATGAAATTAAGATAAGTTTTGATGGGTTGGCCACTTTTAACGGTGGACAACTATAACCAGTTGATCACTTAAAACTGTCAAATTAGCGAATAAGGCTGCGACTCAATATTTACAAATCACCCGATAAAATTCCTCAAGATATGAAAATAATTTTGCAAAACAGTAACACCTCAACAATTAACAGAGAATTTAAAAAAAATACAGTATATCCTAAATTGTGACGATGGCTGTATGGCTATGCCTTTGCCTGTCTCAGTGAGACAAAGACACAAAAAAAAAACAACAGAAATCAATTTTATTATTTACATTTTTTTTGTAGGTTCATGAATTTTTAATCAATAATTTCAAAGGACTATGAAGTTTAACTATAAAATTATGTTATAAATCGTTTCTTTTGTGTTTCAAACCTTTGTCTCCTTATGTTTAAAAATAATTAATAAATAAAATCCTTTAAATAGGTATATCATTTAGATAAATCGGAATTTGACAGTGAATATTCAGTTCTATAAAATTAAAAATGCTACCAGGAAGACTTACAGGCTTAGTAAGTATCTGAAAATGTAAACCCTATTGTGGCTCATATTGTCATATTTAGATGACTGAAAATATATATTTATTTCAGTCGATCAGCAAGTGAAATTGCTGTATTTGACACAAAAAACTAATTAAAGCATTTTAATAATAATTAGCGGGCCTCGCTTTGTACTAATATAAGAAATCCTGTCTTCATTGTATTTTCATCAACTCTAGACGAAGAGGGTATAGTAATATAAATACAATTTATTGTAACATTTCAATCATTCACTCACGACGACCCAAATAGTTACTCATTCTTTGTGTCACATCACTAGGGACATTAATTCTTTGTGGTGGGGCGATTGCGTAGATACACGTTAATTTGTCGATGTGTGTGTGTTTCTTCATTGTAGGGTAATATTTTCATAGTGTGCGTTCGTAAACACAAGGAACAACGTCTCTAAGTGTATTCTAGATTTTCGTAGTGTGCGTGCGTGTTTACCTCGCCTCCCGCGAAAAGTGGCAGAAAAATTTACACTGCGATTTGTTGCGAACCGCATCCATTGGTTAAATGATCTAAGTTTTTGATGTATGAACGTTGCGAACCCGAATCAAACAACGCCCGAACAACTATTTTTCTATTATCATGTTGCACTTCTAAGAGTAAAGTCTGTAACAATGTCTCTCCCTGTAGATAAATTGCAGCAAGAGAAGAAGATGGCTCTGGTGTTTCTTTATCAACAGATTTGCCCCCTATCTTCTGATCTGGACATAAAACTATTGAATGTCTCTTTAAACATATGAGGCATTTGACAGTCGCTCTACAAACTTTTGGATGGTGCCCTCTTCTTAAGCAAATCGCACACGCTTTCTTATCTTTTAAAATCTGTCTACGCTGATCAATTGTAATTCTGCTTAGTTTATAGCACTCCAAGCTTGAATGAGATTCTTTGTCACACCAGATACACGCTTGAATTTTTTGTTTCGTGTTGGTAAGAAGACACTCGGCAGTCGCAGGTCTGCATTCTGGCTCTTTGTCAATATCGCCTGAGTCATTGCTATTGAAAGTATTTCGCGTAATTTCAATACGCTGCTCTGACTCGACTTCTTTTCTCAAGAATTCAAGAAGACTGGTGAGCTCGTCCGCTACATCTTTTGTTTGTCGCTTATTTCTCTCCCAGCATCGTAAAATTTCCTGTGGTAATGCCGATTCTACCATTGGAAGTAAAAAATCGCCATACTTCTCTTTGGTGACGCTTAGGGTTTCTAGAGCTCGTAGATGGGCGTTTAATTAGTCATAGAGCTCAGTTACTGAACCCTTCTTATCTTGTAGTACTAGCGCTAAAATTTCTCTTATATAAATTTGTTTTAGTAAGTCTTCCCTAGCGTACCTAGACTTCAGCTGTGCAAAGCAATCACTATAAGCCGTTCCTGGGAAACTTTCGACCAATCTTTTAACATCAGAATCATCTCGCATAGATTGTAATAAGTACTGATATTTATCGGTGCTACACAAATTTGGGTCATCATCAATTTTTGAAAATTGTCCCTAAAACGATATCCAATTTTTAATGTCGCTGTCAAATATCGGTAGTTTAAGTTTTGGTAGGTGAACATTTTTTATGGGAACTGTCGCGCTAGATGACGTGTGTATATGAGCCTGTTCGTTATATTTCGCATCAATCCACAGCATCCGCGTTTTGTACTCTATTGCCCCTACCAGTTCATTCTCTAACGCTTCCTCATCAACTTCTGCTAATAGAAGGTCTTTTATTGCGTTGTCAAGTCGTACTAAATTATCCGATAGGTCTTTAAGTTTGCGATATAAAATTTGAGTCTCTATGTTAATCTTGTTTTGTTCTAATGTCAGTTCTAATTCATTTGAAGTTTTTGTAAAAAGTCGTCTCACCACTACGCGTTCTTTCTTCCTTTTTTCATACTCCGACATTGTCACGGTCGCCACAATGTTAAACTTACTACAATATGCCTGAATATATTATAGGATTCGAACAATTAAAGGGATGAGATAAATTAAACTTCCATCTGTTAACGTAATGTCAAAGAGACTAGTTTTATTTTCACACAATATACAATTTGTCAATAATTAATAGACCATAGCCGAGGAGTTCTTATATGAATCCACAACACTACTGCTGTCTTGGAAACGTATGTAATAGTGTAACAAGCGATCTAAATTGTAATTTTATAAATTAATAAATTACTTCTCGGCAAGTTAGCGCCGCTGTTATTTCAGCACAGCCTCACAATGGGTTTACTAAATTTAAGTTTTTTTTAATATTTGTATTTTTATATTTATATTGTAAAAAAATTATATTTAAGGAAAATTTTAAATAAAGAACATAATAATAATAATAATTTTTTATTTCAGATTCAATCCATAGTTGTTAGTAACAAAACTTATGTCTAATGTTAGTATTTTTTTTTTACAAAACCTTATGCTTAAAGCCTAGGATCTTACAACTGCAGCTGTTGCCATGTGTAAACGCATACAGCGCATCAACAGTGGAGAATCCCACCGCTCAGAGAACGCGCGCAGAATACTGTTCGGGCTGGCGCGCACGCGCGATAGCAACGACCAACTACGCTTGCGCATTATAGTAAAAAAGCAATCAGTTCGCGCTTCAGCAAACATAGAGGAGGCACTACAATATCGCGCCAGCCCAAACAATAGCCTGAACGCGTTATTATATTGAACGCGTATTAAGCTGTAGGCTCGCTCTGTAAAGTCAAACCACAGGCTGCACGTGTAGAAGGTTTGACAGTATGATTTAAATAAAGTAAGTTTCACTTCATCACTACATCGAGCAAACCTGCGGGCCAACATGTTGCAGCGTACACTCAACGCCCTACGCTCCCTCTCAATATCTGCATCATCAGATAAGTTATCAGTAAGCCAATGGCCCAAATATTTAAACCGTTTAACACGCTTAAGGGCTGTACCGGAAAGAGTCACAGTTATAGGCAGATCATTACAGTTTCTAGAATTAGTTTGGAATATCATTAGCTCACTTTTACTGGCATTTAGACTGCGCAGCCGCATACCTCTCACATATGCCAATCAATTTTCGTATAGCGCCGATCGACGGGCTCAGCAGCACCATATCGTCAGCGTAACTTAAATTATTGATACAAACTCCGTCTATATGACATCCTATACCGGTGCTACTGAGCTCGCTGACCAGCCGGTTAATGTACAGGTTGAAGAGCTTCGGCGAGGTCAGTCCTCCCTGCCTCACCCCACAATCCAGCCTATACACACCCGTATGTGAGCCTGGCCATCTAATATTGTTAAGTTGGTTTTCATACCAATACCTGAGTAGGGAACATAATTCAGGTGGCAGCTGAGTTTCACGACGTAATTTATCCCATAGTAAACTATAGGAAACCATGTCAAACGCCTTCGACAAGTCCAAAAAACAGGGATAAACCGGCGTTTTTCTGGTAGTATAGTATTGAACGGTTTGTTTGAGACATAATATCGCACTTTCAGTAGACAAACCTGGTTTAAAACCGAACTGTGCATCGTGTATGTTAAGGTGTTTACTCAGATGCCTGTCGATCAAACCGTCCAATACCTTGGCTACGACCGTCGCTAGGGATACAGGCCTATAATTGGCCAAATCGGAGGCGTCACCTGTTTTATTTTTAACTATAGGCACTACAATAGTGTGCATAAGCTCATCAGGCAGAAACTTATGACTTAAACATAAATTAAAAAACATCGCAAGAATTCGTGGTAAATGCATACTTGAGATGTTCAATACTGAGGCCATCACAACCGGGAGACTTCCCTCTAACCATTTTTTTTATCACAGATGCTACATCTTTAGCAGTAAACCTTACAGTAAGGCCGTGTAATGACGCTCCTCTGCGGTCTGTTTTAACGACGGCGATTCGACTTTGAAATGTTGCCGGAATGCATTGGGAACATCCAAAGGGTCGTGGAAGCCCGCAACGCTCACAGGAAGGCTCGGTCTTGGATTTAGTTTATTTGTATTTTTCCAAAATTGTACAAAATTTTTGTCAGAGTGATTTTTAGTAATCATATCCATTTTAATTTGGTGCTCATTGTCTTGACAGTATTTTAATTTAGATTTAAAAAATTTACGTGACTGACACATTTTACTGAATAAATATCCCGAGTTAGGTTTTCCATATGACATCTAATAATGAAACCAAAAACGAGCCTCTCGGTAAGCATCACTTACATGTTTGTTCCAGCCCGCAATATGTTTGTGTTTTCCACGCGAAGAACCCCTGTGACTGAACTCAGCCGCCTCTCTGAGTATGGATATAATATTATTATACACAATATTGAGTACACACCTATGATCAAAGTTTGAGCACGGTCTGTCAGCGCAATCGCCAAAGTCAGGTGGAAAGTCTACTAGCCTCAATCTCGACTGACAATACATCAAATAGCAGTCTATCTGCTCTCCATCTCGTTCTCCCCATGTTATTTTGTTAATATTGTAAGGATGTGTAACAATTTTAGGTTTTATGAAATTAAGATAAGTTTTGATGGGTTGGCCACTTTTAACGGTGGACAACTATAACCAGTTGATCACTTAAAACTGTCAAATTAGCGAATAAGGCTGCGACTCAATATTTACAAATCACCCGATAAAATTCCTCAAGATATGAAAATAATTTTGCAAAACAGTAACACCTCAACAATTAACAGAGAATTTAAAAAAAATACAGTATATCCTAAATTGTGACGATGGCTGTATGGCTATGCCTTTGCCTGTCTCAGTGAGACAAAGACACAAAAAAAAAACAACAGAAATCAATTTTATTATTTACATTTTTTTTGTAGGTTCATGAATTTTTAATCAATAATTTCAAAGGACTATGAAGTTTAACTATAAAATTATGTTATAAATCGTTTCTTTTGTGTTTCAAACCTTTGTCTCCTTATGTTTAAAAATAATTAATAAATAAAATCCTTTAAATAGGTATATCATTTAGATAAATCGGAATTTGACAGTGAATATTCAGTTCTATAAAATTAAAAATGCTACCAGGAAGACTTACAGGCTTAGTAAGTATCTGAAAATGTAAACCCTATTGTGGCTCATATTGTCATATTTAGATGACTGAAAATATATATTTATTTCAGTCGATCAGCAAGTGAAATTGCTGTATTTGACACAAAAAACTAATTAAAGCATTTTAATAATAATTAGCGGGCCTCGCTTTGTACTAATATAAGAAATCCTGTCTTCATTGTATTTTCATCAACTCTAGACGAAGAGGGTATAGTAATATAAATACAATTTATTGTAACATTTCAATCATTCACTCACGACGACCCAAATAGTTACTCATTCTTTGTGTCACATCACTAGGGACATTAATTCTTTGTGGTGGGGCGATTGCGTAGATACACGTTAATTTGTCGATGTGTGTGTGTTTCTTCATTGTAGGGTAATATTTTCATAGTGTGCGTTCGTAAACACAAGGAACAACGTCTCTAAGTGTATTCTAGATTTTCGTAGTGTGCGTGCGTGTTTACCTCGCCTCCCGCGAAAAGTGGCAGAAAAATTTACACTGCGATTTGTTGCGAACCGCATCCATTGGTTAAATGATCTAAGTTTTTGATGTATGAACGTTGCGAACCCGAATCAAACAACGCCCGAACAACTATTTTTCTATTATCATGTTGCACTTCTAAGAGTAAAGTCTGTAACAATGTCTCTCCCTGTAGATAAATTGCAGCAAGAGAAGAAGATGGCTCTGGTGTTTCTTTATCAACAGATTTGCCCCCTATCTTCTGATCTGGACATAAAACTATTGAATGTCTCTTTAAACATATGAGGCATTTGACAGTCGCTCTACAAACTTTTGGATGGTGCCCTCTTCTTAAGCAAATCGCACACGCTTTCTTATCTTTTAAAATCTGTCTACGCTGATCAATTGTAATTCTGCTTAGTTTATAGCACTCCAAGCTTGAATGAGATTCTTTGTCACACCAGATACACGCTTGAATTTTTTGTTTCGTGTTGGTAAGAAGACACTCGGCAGTCGCAGGTCTGCATTCTGGCTCTTTGTCAATATCGCCTGAGTCATTGCTATTGAAAGTATTTCGCGTAATTTCAATACGCTGCTCTGACTCGACTTCTTTTCTCAAGAATTCAAGAAGACTGGTGAGCTCGTCCGCTACATCTTTTGTTTGTCGCTTATTTCTCTCCCAGCATCGTAAAATTTCCTGTGGTAATGCCGATTCTACCATTGGAAGTAAAAAATCGCCATACTTCTCTTTGGTGACGCTTAGGGTTTCTAGAGCTCGTAGATGGGCGTTTAATTAGTCATAGAGCTCAGTTACTGAACCCTTCTTATCTTGTAGTACTAGCGCTAAAATTTCTCTTATATAAATTTGTTTTAGTAAGTCTTCCCTAGCGTACCTAGACTTCAGCTGTGCAAAGCAATCACTATAAGCCGTTCCTGGGAAACTTTCGACCAATCTTTTAACATCAGAATCATCTCGCATAGATTGTAATAAGTACTGATATTTATCGGTGCTACACAAATTTGGGTCATCATCAATTTTTGAAAATTGTCCCTAAAACGATATCCAATTTTTAATGTCGCTGTCAAATATCGGTAGTTTAAGTTTTGGTAGGTGAACATTTTTTATGGGAACTGTCGCGCTAGATGACGTGTGTATATGAGCCTGTTCGTTATATTTCGCATCAATCCACAGCATCCGCGTTTTGTACTCTATTGCCCCTACCAGTTCATTCTCTAACGCTTCCTCATCAACTTCTGCTAATAGAAGGTCTTTTATTGCGTTGTCAAGTCGTACTAAATTATCCGATAGGTCTTTAAGTTTGCGATATAAAATTTGAGTCTCTATGTTAATCTTGTTTTGTTCTAATGTCAGTTCTAATTCATTTGAAGTTTTTGTAAAAAGTCGTCTCACCACTACGCGTTCTTTCTTCCTTTTTTCATACTCCGACATTGTCACGGTCGCCACAATGTTAAACTTACTACAATATGCCTGAATATATTATAGGATTCGAACAATTAAAGGGATGAGATAAATTAAACTTCCATCTGTTAACGTAATGTCAAAGAGACTAGTTTTATTTTCACACAATATACAATTTGTCAATAATTAATAGACCATAGCCGAGGAGTTCTTATATGAATCCACAACACTACTGCTGTCTTGGAAACGTATGTAATAGTGTAACAAGCGATCTAAATTGTAATTTTATAAATTAATAAATTACTTCTCGGCAAGTTAGCGCCGCTGTTATTTCAGCACAGCCTCACAATGGGTTTACTAAATTTAAGTTTTTTTTAATATTTGTATTTTTATATTTATATTGTAAAAAAATTATATTTAAGGAAAATTTTAAATAAAGAACATAATAATAATAATAATTTTTTATTTCAGATTCAATCCATAGTTGTTAGTAACAAAACTTATGTCTAATGTTAGTATTTTTTTTTTACAAAACCTTATGCTTAAAGCCTAGGATCTTACAACTGCAGCTGTTGCCATGTGTAAACGCATACAGCGCATCAACAGTGGAGAATCCCACCGCTCAGAGAACGCGCGCAGAATACTGTTCGGGCTGGCGCGCACGCGCGATAGCAACGACCAACTACGCTTGCGCATTATAGTAAAAAAGCAATCAGTTCGCGCTTCAGCAAACATAGAGGAGGCACTACAATATCGCGCCAGCCCAAACAATAGCCTGAACGCGTTATTATATTGAACGCGTATTAAGCTGTAGGCTCGCTCTGTAAAGTCAAACCACAGGCTGCACGTGTAGAAGGTTTGACAGTATGATTTAAATAAAGTAAGTTTCACTTCATCACTACATCGAGCAAACCTGCGGGCCAACATGTTGCAGCGTACACTCAACGCCCTACGCTCCCTCTCAATATCTGCATCATCAGATAAGTTATCAGTAAGCCAATGGCCCAAATATTTAAACCGTTTAACACGCTTAAGGGCTGTACCGGAAAGAGTCACAGTTATAGGCAGATCATTACAGTTTCTAGAATTAGTTTGGAATATCATTAGCTCACTTTTACTGGCATTTAGACTGCGCAGCCGCATACCTCTCACATATGCCAATCAATTTTCGTATAGCGCCGATCGACGGGCTCAGCAGCACCATATCGTCAGCGTAACTTAAATTATTGATACAAACTCCGTCTATATGACATCCTATACCGGTGCTACTGAGCTCGCTGACCAGCCGGTTAATGTACAGGTTGAAGAGCTTCGGCGAGGTCAGTCCTCCCTGCCTCACCCCACAATCCAGCCTATACACACCCGTATGTGAGCCTGGCCATCTAATATTGTTAAGTTGGTTTTCATACCAATACCTGAGTAGGGAACATAATTCAGGTGGCAGCTGAGTTTCACGACGTAATTTATCCCATAGTAAACTATAGGAAACCATGTCAAACGCCTTCGACAAGTCCAAAAAACAGGGATAAACCGGCGTTTTTCTGGTAGTATAGTATTGAACGGTTTGTTTGAGACATAATATCGCACTTTCAGTAGACAAACCTGGTTTAAAACCGAACTGTGCATCGTGTATGTTAAGGTGTTTACTCAGATGCCTGTCGATCAAACCGTCCAATACCTTGGCTACGACCGTCGCTAGGGATACAGGCCTATAATTGGCCAAATCGGAGGCGTCACCTGTTTTATTTTTAACTATAGGCACTACAATAGTGTGCATAAGCTCATCAGGCAGAAACTTATGACTTAAACATAAATTAAAAAACATCGCAAGAATTCGTGGTAAATGCATACTTGAGATGTTCAATACTGAGGCCATCACAACCGGGAGACTTCCCTCTAACCATTTTTTTTATCACAGATGCTACATCTTTAGCAGTAAACCTTACAGTAAGGCCGTGTAATGACGCTCCTCTGCGGTCTGTTTTAACGACGGCGATTCGACTTTGAAATGTTGCCGGAATGCATTGGGAACATCCAAAGGGTCGTGGAAGCCCGCAACGCTCACAGGAAGGCTCGGTCTTGGATTTAGTTTATTTGTATTTTTCCAAAATTGTACAAAATTTTTGTCAGAGTGATTTTTAGTAATCATATCCATTTTAATTTGGTGCTCATTGTATTGACAGTATTTTAATTTAGATTTAAAAAATTTACGTGACTGACACATTTTACTGAATAAATATCCCGAGTTAGGTTTTCCATATGACATCTAATAATGAAACCAAAAACGAGCCTCTCGGTAAGCATCACTTACATGTTTGTTCCAGCCCGCAATATGTTTGTGTTTTCCACGCGAAGAACCCCTGTGACTGAACTCAGCCGCCTCTCTGAGTATGGATATAATATTATTATACACAATATTGAGTACACACCTATGATCAAAGTTTGAGCACGGTCTGTCAGCGCAATCGCCAAAGTCAGGTGGAAAGTCTACTAGCCTCAATCTCGACTGACAATACATCAAATAGCAGTCTATCTGCTCTCCATCTCGTTCTCCCCATGTTATTTTGTTAATATTGTAAGGATGTGTAACAATTTTAGGTTTTATGAAATTAAGATAAGTTTTGATGGGTTGGCCACTTTTAACGGTGGACAACTATAACCAGTTGATCACTTAAAACTGTCAAATTAGCGAATAAGGCTGCGACTCAATATTTACAAATCACCCGATAAAATTCCTCAAGATATGAAAATAATTTTGCAAAACAGTAACACCTCAACAATTAACAGAGAATTTAAAAAAAATACAGTATATCCTAAATTGTGACGATGGCTGTATGGCTATGCCTTTGCCTGTCTCAGTGAGACAAAGACACAAAAAAAAAACAACAGAAATCAATTTTATTATTTACATTTTTTTTGTAGGTTCATGAATTTTTAATCAATAATTTCAAAGGACTATGAAGTTTAACTATAAAATTATGTTATAAATCGTTTCTTTTGTGTTTCAAACCTTTGTCTCCTTATGTTTAAAAATAATTAATAAATAAAATCCTTTAAATAGGTATATCATTTAGATAAATCGGAATTTGACAGTGAATATTCAGTTCTATAAAATTAAAAATGCTACCAGGAAGACTTACAGGCTTAGTAAGTATCTGAAAATGTAAACCCTATTGTGGCTCATATTGTCATATTTAGATTAACAACTCACGATTTGCTGATTCAGATACATAACATAGGAAAAAACATATTATTTCTTTAAGTACATTTGTGAAGTTTACGTTTTGGAAACTTATAGTTTATTTATAATTAATTAGATTGTAATTTGGTATGAAAAATATCGATTAGGTTTGCCTTCATGGGGGTGAAAGTTACTGGAGGGTGGTTTAGCCAGGTATGGAGTTTTACCCTAGTCTAATGGCTTATGCAAGGGGCGGCCGTGTCAGCTTTTCAGTCCCTTGTCAAATCGTAAAGAGATTCCCCCGCCGCGAAAAAAAAAAGTTCAGAACATGACTATGCGTCATACTGTGGGAACCTGTGCCACTGAAATCATTTTATTAATTCTTTAATCATCCAATTTTAACATCTTCTAATTCTTAAAAAGGTTCAAGATGCAGCACAAACATGATTTTCTAAACAACCCAACCTTTTTCCATACATTTTGAGGTTATGTTTGTGAAAATTTTTAAAATTAATATCTCGAAAACTATGCGTCGCAGAGAGGGGGGAGCGGTACAGTGGGGTAGCTACCCTCCCACCCCTAGCCCTCCTTTCCTCCCTCACCCCCAAATTGTGGGTTGCTAATAGGCATGGGTCGTACTTGCAAATTCGAGTACCAGGGCTTTAAAGTACGTCCATCAATAAATACCAGGGCTAAAAACCAGGTTTCGAAATACTTGAAAGTATTTTTTGTACGAAGAAAATTTATTTTTATTTTGACAGTGATAGGAACTATAATCACATTAGCGTTACGGAATTCTAAAAACCAGGGCTCGAAATACTTGCAAGTATTTTTGTACGAAGGAAAGTCATTTTTATTTTGAGAGCAATAGGAAATATAATCAAATTTGCGTGCCGGAAGACTTTAAAAACTTGGTAAAATACTTGAAGGCTTGCAAGTATTTCTATGAAAATTAATCCCTGTTACAATGAACTTAATGAATAAAATTAGGCTAGCAAAACTATTAAGGTTTGGAAGTATTTATTTTAGTCACTATGATTATCTCTGCCTTATTTGCGTGTCCGTAAGGCATAATTTTATTCAATGATACTTTAAAGTTTTTTCAACGCTAGGCGCCATGCAGGCCGCATGCCGCGTGCGAGTCTGAGAAATACTTTCAAAGTCTTGCAAGTATTTTGTGCCGGGTACCAGGGCGCCTTGTACTTGTACTTGCAAGGAAAAACCAGGTTTTAAAACCTGGTCGCGTAAATACGCACCATCCCTAGTTGCTAATCTAATTCTAAATCCCTTCTGAATGTTCCAGATTTATCTTACAAATCTAAAAATGATCTAAAAGCTTGAATATATTCTTATTAAATTATTCAAAATATTCCAGATTGTTAAAACCACCTGCATAGTCTGGACTTTCTAGCCTAGAAAGTGTTAGATTATTCAGGATTATTTCAAAAATTACTGAAATATATCAGGGTTATTTGTAAAACACCTGCAACCTCGCAGGATGAGACAGCCAACATCATAAACAACAAAGTTTGTTCTACGACTTGATAATTCTTTATAATACTTTCATACAAAAATAAATATTGATTTAATATACCTCTAGAATGTTTGTAACTCTAAGCTCATCACCAGAGACCCAATTCAACTAAAAAGTTACAGCCGAATCGAAACTGAACCGTTGAGATCAACCAATCAGAATGCTACATTATCACATCATCGAACAGTTAAATGGCAATATAAGTGCTCAAATTGGTCAACTGCAGTGGTTCAGTTTTTGGTGGTGAAATTTATTGCAGGACAGGAGAGTTTCAATTCCGTTACGCTTCGTCGAGTTGGCCACAAGGGCACAAGGTTCCCACTCACCGATATATTTAGACAAATATGAGTAAATTAATAAAGATAAAAGATTGTATTAATTCAATGAATTTCTTTTAGCAAGTAAGCCAAAACACAAAATATACTTCTTGTATACCTATTATGTGCTTAGTTTCAGATATTTGTATTGGTAAATCAATAACATGCTTATTGGTTCCTAAAATTAAATATCTAAAGAAAAAATTGGTGCTTCGAAACTATTTTTGATAGAAGTTTTTGTTGATGATTTTAAATTGACTCTCCAAATTAATATTTCCAAACCAAATTTAGTGCGATCCGAGTGGCAACCTTCCGCATAAGGTACACCGGCCCGGCCGGTGCGCCGGCCAAACATACCTAAACTGCGGAGTGAGGCCCCCCTGGTTGTGTGCCAAAATCTTCCTATGATCGATGTATTGTGCGTACCTCAGTGTAAAAAATGATAAGTGAATAAAATTGGTACCTAGACTACCTAGTTACCAATAAATATGTAATATTGAGTTCGGTGTAACTTTAGAAAACGTTAAAGAAAGATTCAGTAAATCGTTTTCACATATTGTGGTGGTTTAGATTAGATTCGATACCTACCTAAATATTTATTTTTAATTGTTTAATGTAGCCAGTCCTAAGCTTGGTAAAGTGTGAAGGGACTATGAACTAAGCCCCCGTAGCATGAACACCGAAACACGACATGATAAATCAATATAAACTGTCAAATTATGTTGGATATAACGGGTACATCTTAGGCCCTGTTCCGTTTCGAGATTACACTACTCACAGTACTCAGACTGCTCACGCCCGGACCGAATCAATAGACGCGATAATGATGCCAATGGCATGCTATCGTCTCGGAACGATCGTGAGCGCGCTTATGTCAATAATATCTAAAAGAACAAACATAACCTCAAAAAGAATTTTACTCGTAATTTCAATTGTTTTCTGTGATATTCAAGCTTTAGCAGTTTTTCATTGCCTTGTACCTATTTTTTTACCATTTTCTGCTCTTTTAGCATCTTCAGGAGACAGTTTGAGATAAACTACTTTGTTTTCTTCTTCAACAAAAATTGGTAATTATAATGTCGTAATTTTTTCCTTATATTTAATTCAATTTTTAGGATATTTAGCTTATTTTTGTCTTCAATTCAATTAAAGAGTAATTTTCAACCAGCGAATTAGCGAACCAAAACAAAATGTCAACTCGACAATTACATTTGACTCACGGTGCTGACGAATTCGGCCCTCAGATTAACTAAACCAATGGATTCGCAATGTTATTATATGTCTCAAATAAATTTGCGTCCAGTTCAGTCCGCCATTACAAAGCACCGTGTTTGTTGTTGTGCTAAAATATCAGTCGGTGAGCATTATTTGTGAGTGCATTTTACAGTTATACGTTTTTATTGATTTTTTTAATGAATTCTATAAACAAAAACATAAAAAGTGTGGAATCTTGGATGCGGCGTCCCTAGTTTTTTTCCGCCATCTTAGAGCACCAACCCAAATGCTGGCACGCTTTTTTCGTAGGTATTTCATGTCTATTGGTATCTATTGTCTAAGATTCGGCCTGAGCACTGTAAACGTTATTTGTGACGCAATCAATGACATCATCACATCCAACGTGAACGCTGTTGTCGCGAAACGGGCCGCCTGTTAGCGCGCTCACAGTGCTGCTGGTCACTATAATCGCGAAACGGAACACGGCCTTAGAATAATAACACATAAAAGGATAGCCCGGTACAGAGCGCGATGATTAAAGTGAAGCAAAAATGTTGTCCACCACCAATTTGTCCACCACTGGTGGACAGAGAGACAAATTATGAAATTATGTTCCGCTGTCCCCCTGTGGCGGACAGAGAAACATATTTTGAAACGTTCTGACACTGTCCACCAGGGGTGGACATAGGAACAACTATTTATAAACATTTACTTTAGCCACCTCTGGTGAACAGCGTCATTATTTATACGAAAACATTCTCTCTGTCCACCCCTGGCGCATGGGTTATTTTAATCAATATCTTACCTAATTTGGAAAGCTTAACAGCAAATTGTTTTCGGTGTCAAATTTTGCAATAATTATTCAGTAATTATGAACTTTTACGCTACTAGAAAATCATAGGTTACCTACATTAGGCAAATAACAATATTATGTTATTCCTACAATATCTATATTGATTGATTAATATTTTCCTCATATTATTGTTTATTATAGAACAGTCTAGTTCAAATTACCTATCAAACTGCCTATTATCCTACGAAAATTTAGAAAACGTTCCATTCCTAAATTAACCCTACCAGGAATCGAACTCGGCAGTTCGGAACTTTAGGAGCTAAAGGCGCACACTTTATCCACTGCGCCAACAAAGATGTTGTAAAGTATCCGCTTAAGTGGGTATATTTTAAAACAGCCAATTTAGTGGGTAGTTTCCAAAATAGGTAAGATATTGATTAAAATAGCCCATGCGCCAGGGGTGGACAGAGGGAATGTTTTCGTATAAATAATGACGCTGTTCACCAGAGGTGGCTAAAGTAAATGTTTATTAGTCCATTGTCCACCCCTGGTGGACAGTGTCAGAACTTTCAAAATATGTTGCTCTGTCCACCACTGGGGGACAGCGGAACATAATTTCATAATTTGTCTCTGTCCACCAGTGGTGGACAAATTGGTGGTGGACACCGGGAATAATCCCAAAAATGACACCGCTGTGTGAACTCGCTTACAACGCGCGAAACACGCACACTACGATAAAAACAGTACGGAGCTGCCGGCGTAGTGAGCCATATACATATACATAGGCTGTTCCGATAGTTTTTAGTTAAATGAAAATTAGCAAGGATATGACAAAAACATATTTAAATTTTATTAAAATATTCCCCTCCAACCCCTATACACTTATGCATTCGCCTAAACCAGCTATCAAAACATTTGAAAAATGCATCTTGCGGAAGGTCGAAAAATACCCGTCGAAATTCTTCAACGGCTTCGTCTGCTGTTTTGAATCTTCGTCCACGAAGCATTTTTTTCACCGTGGGAAATAAAAAAAAATCGCACGGAGCTAGGTCGGGACTGTAGGGAGGATGTGGTAATATTTGTACCCCTGAAGTTGTCAAATAGTCCACAGTTCTGGCTGCTGTGTGAGCGGGCGCATTATCCTGGTGAAAAAGAATGCCACGGACGCCGGTACTTGGGCGCTCATTAGTCAACTCCTCGAAAGCTTGTGGTAGACAAACTTTGCAATACTATTCACTAGTAACTGTTCTATGATCTTCTAGTGGAATGACAGCAACTGGTCCACTGCGTCGAAAAAAAAACCGCTATCATTTTTTTGTTAACGCTTCGACCGCGAACCACTTTTGTAGGCAACTCGTCCTCTTCAAACACCCATTGCGTGGATTGCTGCTTTGTGAGAGGATCGTAGCTGTAGATCCAAGATTCGTCAGTTGTAAAAATATAGGAAACGTTTTGCGAAGTTCCTCCTTCGAACTTTTCCAACATAAATTTGCACCAATCTACACGACGGGACTTTTGCTCATCGGTGAGAGAATGAGGTATCCATCGCGAAGCAACCTTCCTGACTTTAAGGTGTTCATGTAAGATGGTGGAAACTGCCCGGGATCCGATCTTCAGTTCAGCCTGAATCTCTCGATGTGTAATATTTCTATTTTCCTGGATTAGCCACTCTACACGGATAACGTTTTCATGAGTTACTGTTGTTGGTGGTCGGCCGGGTCTGGGGTCATCGTTTAAGCTCTCTCGACCACGTTTAAATTCACGGAACCAATAACTAATTGTTGCTAACGCAGGAGCAGACTCACCAAAAGCAGTTTGTAAATTTTGTTGCGATTCCTTAAAGGTTAACCCTCGTTTATAATCATAGAAAATCATAGCACGAAAAGATTCCCGCGAAACGTCCATTGTTGCAAACAAAAGAAGCACGACAGACAATTTAAAAAAAATATTTGAAAAAGGAACGACTTGTTGGTGGCCAATGATTTTCAGCAAGGAGACTAGTATTGAAATAAGGCGTCAAATAAAAACAGTTTCAGGAAAAAAGAGATTATATTTACAGTGTGGCTAACAATTGGGATGATGACTGAATTCAAATTTTTACGTCTCGTCATTAAATATTAAAATACCGTGGAAAAAGATGCAGTCCTGTGAAATTAGAATTAAAATCGGCTTAGAAATACATTAGATACAAGCATTTTAAGTTGTTAATTTGAAGGCGATTAGACAGAGAGATCCGACATCAACCGTGACGTCACTGTTGAGTACGGCCATATAAACGCCATGTAAATTGCCGTTTTGCTAGAAAGACATGGAGAAAATTCTTTAATACCTTATATCTTGGTTGTTTTTATAGTTATTCGAAAACCGATTTTTTCTTTCTGTTTATTATATGAATGAGCTTCTATTAAAGCAAAAAAAATTTTTTAGTCATCTAGCCAATTTCCGGAACAGCCACGCGTATGGCTCACATTTTGTTGCATCAAATTGTGGGCGCCTGTTGGGTTTCACATTTAGTTGCATCAAATTGTGCGCGCCTGTTGGGTTTCTATGCGTTATTATTCTAAGGGGTACATTAAAATTTTATCGACATTAATTCTATTAATAATACCTGAAATAACCAGACCAGTATTCAAAACTTCAAGATAGCTTCGCATCGATAGCATCGATATATCGCTTTAACACATCGTGTTTCGGTGGTCATGCTAGGGGGGAAGAAGTGTACCTACTGCCTTTGTTTAATGTAGCCATTCCTATGCCTGGTAAAGGATAAAGAGATTGTGGATTCAGTGTACCTACTGCCTTTGTTTAATGTAGCCAGTCATTTGCCTGGTAAAGTATGACTGGATTGTAGATTTAGTGTACCTACTCTCTGCAAGCCCCGCAAGCAAGTGTTTTAAATATGCAGTTAATCTGGTGAAGAAAGTGTTAGGTACGTATACTTAGTCTGAAGTTTTATCATTATTATTGGACAGCGCGCGAGCGTAGCGTCGTGTATCGTCGTTATTTATAAATGAAACATAGACTTATCAATGTCACGACAGTGCAATAAAAACTTGAAAATTGATTTTTGTTCAGTTTATTGAGTTATCTTAAAACTCGTAAAACAAACGTAGTTGTAGTTAATGATGTTAGCTATCTAACACTGCGAGGTTGCAGGTGTTTTACAATTAACGCTGTATAAATGGTTAAAATTGGAATTCTTTGGAAATGATTCTAGAATGTTCTAGGTTGTCCTTTACAAATGTAAATGTCTGTTCTAGAATGTTTGAAAACCTTTTTTGTCATTCAAATTTAAAAAAATAATTGTGAAGTGAAGAGTTAATAATCTAGAAAATTATATTGGATTATACATCTACACTATTATGATAAAGAGGAAAGATTTCTATGTATGTATTTAACGAATAATCTTCTGGACCGATTTCAAAAATTCTTTTATCATTAGAATGCTACATTATTCCTGATTAACATAGGCTACAAAATATTTTTCCTACGGGAATATATAAAATTCCCACGAGATAACAAAAACAAGGCGGGCGAAGCTGCGTAAAGTAAAGCTAGTTGTTTATAAAATTGTTAATGCATATGTATTTATTTTAGGAATAATACAGATATCTTGTAACTATCCCCTATGTGGCCCATTCAGTCTAAAATTACGATCTGGCCGGATACTGGACATTAAAAAGCAAATTTTTCCCCACCTGTTGGCAAATTTCGTCTGCCTTATACCTAGATGACAGGGAAAAATTTAAATACTTATTTAAATTAATGTAATAATATGAGAACAAAGGTTTTTTCGATATTGTTTTCCGTTTTTGACGTGGAAGGGTGAACATGGGTGTAAATCATCTCGAACATCTTCGGTATCTTGAAAACATTGATACCGACCATTTAAAAACATGCGCATGCGATAGGCATTGACATACACTCTCAAACATTAGTTTGTAAAAACTCCTTTAAATAACAATTGCACGTATTTTAATAACCTCAAACAATCGTGATTGCAATCAGTTCAACAAGTAAATGAAAAAATTGCTCACTATGCTTATGAACCAATAGTCCCAAATTACACTAAGTCCACCTAATTGTTAGTGAAGCACAGGTGGCCTACCTATACTTTTTGCATTGCACTAAAACGGGCTATAAGGTTGACTTGATATACAGTATCAGCAAGTATCAGGCTCAACAGCTATCCTTTTCATCTCTCTTATTAAAAATATAATATATTTTTTTATTTGACGAAACTTCTTTTGAATTTGATTCATAATGATTTTGATAACTTATTATGTACTTAATTAATAAATTTCGTATATACTATACAGTATGGGCCTGAAACTGGAGCAAATAATAGAAATGGAAGAACAATTTACTTAGCATTTCTTTGAAATGATTTCAGTTACCTCAAACTCATGTATTAAACACAATAACATTTTAAAGTTATGTATGATTCATAGTCAGTGTATTATTGCAAAACGACATTATCGCTAACTCGCTAACATTGTCAATGTTTTGGTAGAGGGCAAAATAAAAAACTCAATGCAAAACATCAAGATATCATTATCCCTTAGTAGAGGATTTACCTTTTAAGCTACTAAATAAAACTGTCGCTTATTTGTTTAAATAAAGTCTTGTCATCGATACAAATAAGAACAAGTTAGAAAACGTATTTCGTACTCAAAAATGCATGTAATGTGGTCATTATTTTGACAACCTTGTTTGAGCAAAGTCGGCCTTGCCGTTCTGTTTCAAGGAGCGGCCAGCAAAGTTTTGCTTCTAGTTAATTAACATATTTTTTATTTAAATTACTTGCTGGTTTTATTTAGATTAGGTACATGCATTTTTGAGTAAAGCACTATACAAGCCTTGGCCCACAATGACTGCTTCGCTGGTCACGCTATGATTGCCTCGAGCTAGCCTAGCTACGCTCTAGGCCTTCCAGCTTGGCTATCATTGCAGCCCTTGCTGTCCTCACTGTAAGGGCCTCGACCTACGGTCTCGGCCTTTATGTCAGCTCGTCCATCGAGTGCTGCACGCTGACCGCGCTGTGTCGGCCTGGAGCTGCGCTACGCTGCGCTGTCGGCTATCATCAGCGCGACCAGCAAAGAAGTCATTATAGACCGCGGCAGTAATGTACTATTATGCGGCCAGCCTTACAAATCGATACGGTTTCATACAGCGGATCATCCTGCCGAGGGATTGCAACAACCACACAAGACTGTGATGTTTTTTTCTAACCATGCAATGACCTTTTTAGGGCAAATTATGTAATTTGTTGAAAACCAACCAAATAGTCAGCAGATTAACCGCGCCACAAACTTCCAGACTCAAAAGTGACCTCTATGAACCCGACTATCTCATTGTAAGTATTACATATTTTTGCTTAAAAATCAAAGGTTTGTTTTAATTTAAGATGATAGTTTATCTGTTATGTTTTTCAGAGTATGGAGCCAGATCAACCAGTATATGATTGTTTAAATCTTCAACTAAAGGGTTACGATTTTACATTATTGGAAGCCTGCCAGAGCCAGATTCATAGATATGCTGAAGTAATGGGCGTTCAGGTCGATGAATGGTACTCATTATTTGTATTACTTTTTGCATGTAAAACCGCGCCGATGATGGTCAAGTCTTGTGTCATTGGTGGGCACTGCCACCATGTAGGTAGCAGTGCCAATAATGGCGCTTTTTAAGGCTCTAGACGGGGATGATTAATCTAATAGTACAAATACCATATAGTAGTCTACTGGATAGCACCCTTTCTGTTAAATGATTAATACTTTCTTTAAACTGAATTTGTTCCTTTATTTTGGCGTGTCCACCAAACTTTTCCTCTACGACTTTTTTGAAAGTGCTGCGTTTTCATGTGAGCATGATAGAAACATTCCGAATAGTTCAGAACTATATAACCACACAAGCATGTGTGGTAAGTGCATTCTTATAATAAAATAAGATACAAGGTTAGTCACCTTTGAATTTCTTCGTAGTTGTATGCAGGTTGCCTTACAATGTTTTCCTTCACCGTTAGACCGTCAGACAAATGAACATATGAAATTCGAAAAACGAAAACAAATTAGTACATGGCGGTCTCGAACTTCGGACGTCCCGATTGGAAGGCAAGTGCCGCGTCAACAGCGCGGAACTACCGACGCAACTTATGGTCTGAACATACATAAGCACTAATATCATCAAATCTTTTTTTGGTACACCTTATATGCTACAGGAAATGTACCTATAAAGTTTCTTATGGCAATATAGAGGAATGAGAGCGCGGAGGTGTTGTTGTCATAATTGCGTTATTCGCTCTCGTTTGGGCATAGGCGTATATAGAGGGGGGGACGCGTAGGCCGTGCCCACCCCAGTAAGGTCTAGCTAGTGCCCAGTGCCCACCCCAGAAAGTTAGGCTACCGTTAAATTCTATGATGGACGCCAAACAGTGATAATTTCAAACAAAAATGAAGCGCCAGGCCCACTCAAAAAAAAACTCTAGATACGCCAATGTGTTTAGGCCTAGATGGACTTATGACAATGCGTAGACGACAGAGCAAAGCAAGTAGCGTCATACAATAAACTAGCTACGTACGTAAGTACGTTGTAAGTAGTAGCTGCTGGCCGAGTAGTTAAGTGTTAGCGTGCACAGAGTTGGGGTGAGTTGCGGTGCGTTTTTATAATCATTAGGAAAAAAACGGTGATTGTACAGTACGCGCACAGCGGTGAAATATCCGCACGTTTTGCCATTCTAGTCCCAACTCTAGCAGAAGACGCACTTCGCAAATGGACTACCATACCAAAATCTGCGCCTGTGTTTATTTATTGTCACGCAAAAAAAAGTAAAGCAACAGTATTGGGTGGGTACATCCGCTCGTAGCATAGCAAAAACCTATAAAAGGTTATTTTTTTCATTAGATTCAGTGATTTGCGTTTATATCCAAAATCCTGTCTGCATATTCACGGCAACTTTTATCCCAAATAGGCGGTCTGTTGTGAACTTCATTAATTAAATGTTCAATATTAAAAGTCGGGATCGCCTCTTGCGCCGCGTTAGATAGCGACGATGGCGACATGACCGCGTATAACCGTGTCGCGAAAACAACTGCGGCGACCGCACGGATTTTCTTCCGTAATGCGCGGGGTTTCATACATGTCCATAGGATGCAAAAAAACGTCCGGCGACGCACCGCAACAAATCTGCAGCAATCCACAGATTTATATCCGCATGCGGATTATTTACCGGAGTGCGCGCACGCCTAACAGATCCCATACTTCACAATTTTTGCGGAAAAAAACGTACGGCAGAAAGTGGTAGTGCGCGGTAGTTCTAAGTGCGACGATCAAAATTTTACTAAACTCATGACGTCTGACGGGCATTGCTTGAGCAAATGCCCGCCTACGCCTGCCACCTCTCCACTCCCTAACACCCTATCCTATGGAGTACACGTTCGGGATCCCATTCACCGAATTTTGACGTATTTTGTATAGTATAGCTAATGTCAAATACCTATCGCTAGAAATAAAATCCACACATTGGTAGAATATTGAAAATTTGAAACCGTCCCTTGATTGTTTAACAAAAATCTATTGCGATAGCTTTCAATTTTGACAGTCAAAGCGCATCCATGACTATTTTTCATCAGACAGTCGACACAGTCTTCTATTGACACCGCAATGTCTAGTTAACAAAGCGATCGTGATTCGTGATATATTTTTTCTTAGACTTAGGTTTAGCCGGTTAGATCAAAATCAAAATATTACTTATTCAAATATGACTTGATAGAAAGCTCATTTGAATCGTCCAAATTTTTTACCTATCTAAAAGTAACCTAATTGAACCCACCTGGAAATTAGCCTAGCCTAGTCGCAATACCCACCCACTACTCTGCGCGCTTTCGCTTAGCCGTAATGAAAACCTCTGTTTTTAACACATTTCTTATTGCCGTTTAGAAGTTGTATAGAATTTTTAGAAAATTTATTGATATCCTACGAAACGTGTGTTATGAATAAATAATGTTCGAAATGTCATTTCACACATCTGTTGAATCAAAGATTTCCTACGAGAATTTCTAATTTCCGTTATATTAGTAGCAGCATTAATTAACATTTCACTACTAAGCCCTTGCTCTTAGCATAGACGAAGAATAATATAGACTGCCAATGTCATACAACTATAAGAAAGGTCCTATTCCCGCCTTATATCTAGATGGCGCTGACCTATAAGGTTGCTAACTTAGAATAATAACGCATAGAAGGATAGTCCGGTACTGAGCGCGATGATTAAAGTGAAGCAAAAATGACACCGCTGTGTGAAGTTGTTTACACGCGACACACGCACACTACGATATGACGGGGCTGCCAGTGCACGCCACCGAGGAGTTGTTTTCCCAAAATGAGGGAACTCATCTTGTGCTCATGTTGTTGAATGTCGTAATTGTCGTACATACCTAATTTACGTCTTTATGTTTTTATGTAAAGACAGAAATGAAATGAAAGTTGCCAAATCTCTGTTTATATAAGTACTAAAAAGCGTATATTTTAAAATGAAATAATTGTCATGTAAATAGTTAGTTCCTTATTTCTAATAATGAAAGAGGTACGTACCTACCGCGTATAATAATCTTCATTAATCCGTTAATTGTATTTGTTTTCTTAACAAATGTTACTTTGATAATGCTGTTAGGTATGTCCACATTGCCTTTTTCGACTCATATCATAAAAAGTTTATTGTGTTTAAAGAATACTTACGATTTTTTTTGTTCTCATAGAAAAGTATGTCTAATAAAATAGTTCAGAACATGACTACGCAACCCCGTCACCTGTTTTCTTTTGTGATGGCGGGGACTTCTCCCCTCGAGCCCTCCTGTTGTTACAGAAGGTAGGAGCTGGATTAAACTCCATATAAAAATCCGAATGTAGTATGAAAAAAGGCAAACTCACACTTGACAATTTTTTGATAAGTCCATTATTCGTGTATTAATTATCTGAGGAGTATGAGGGGGTCAAAATTTCGTAATTTTTTAGCTCCGATGCACTGTTTCCGAGATACCTATAAGCGTTTTTGTTAATACTTTTCTTGAAATATAATTAAAGTTGAAATCCTATCCTAATAATATCCTACTATCCTACTAATATTATTATATAATATTATAAATGTGAAAGTGTGGACGTTTGGATGTTTGGATGTTTAGATGTTTGGATGTTTGTTACTCAATCACGCAAAAACGGCTGAACGGATTTGCATGAAATTTGGCATGCATGTAGCTTTTGACATGGAAAAGAACATAGGCTACCTTTTATCCCGATTCCTTAAGTAGTTCCCGAGGGAAAATTGAAAATTGTTTACGAGTTAAGCCGCGGGTAGACAGCTTTGAAATTTGGTATGCATGTCACCTATGCTATGGAAAAGGACATGTCCTTAATGATCTCTCAAATAGTTCCCTTGGGAAGATTAAAAATTGTTAACGAGCGAAGCTTTAGACCCAATTCTAAAGTCCACGCAGACGAAGTCGCGGGCAGAAGCTAGTAATATTATAAATGTGAAAGTGTAGATGTTTGGATATTTGGATGTTTGTTACTCAATCACGCAAAAACGGCTGAACGGATTTCGATGAAATTTGGCATGCATGTAGCCTTTGACATGGAAAAGAACATAGGCTACCTTTTATCCCGATTCCTTAAGTAGTTCCCGAGGGAAAATAGAAAATTGTTCAAAATTGAAGTCCACGCAGACGCAGTCGCGGGCAGAAGCTAGTTCCTTTTAAAAACAGTCGAAAATAAGTCCTGGGCTTCTTACAAAATACGGTGAAATTTTTCTAAGTGCTGCACTCCCTTTGCTACACCCTAACCCTTTTTTCTTTTTTAGGATCAATATCGCTTGTATTTAAAAATCCCAATCGATTCTCTAGAAAATTCTCTAAAAATCATACGCATCGCGTCTCATTCTTCGATGTGTTGTTTTTTTTTAACTTCAAATTAAACCTATATTATAAACAGGATAAGTGTCGCCTAGATAAGTACCTAAATATTTTTCATATTAATCATAACCTGTTTAGTCGGTTAAATTGGGACATTTATGTTTCCAAACTGGTAACACAACGATTGAAATGTAAAGTTTCGTATAATTTATCTTATATGGATAAAATACTAAACAATTTTTAAATCTTTGCTGTGATAATAATGTTATTACACTTTATAATCTTTTCAGATGTCTTGTGATACCATTCAACTGCACAAGTCATCATTATTAATTATTTTACGAGAGATACATTCGAAGCACATTGACCTTGAACACTGCGGAGCTGTCTGGCGTAGTGAGCCATTTATGGCTTAGTTTTAGTTGCTTCAAATTGTGCGCGCCGATTGGGTTTCTATGCGTTATTATTCTAAGGTTGCTAACTTAAATTTTGTTGATAATTTATAATGAATCATGCCTGAAAATTAATAAAAAGTTGTTTCAATAATAGTAAATTACAAATAATTCTACAATATTCCGCCAGAACAATTTTAATCTATAACGAAAAATTTAATCCTATTACACGGTTTCTACGGTTTCGCGCTAGATGGCGCTATACAATTTAGCACGGTGCGGTCAGTGCGGTGCTTAGATTGTTATAATGGATAATGTTACATTCAATAATATTTGTTTTTAAAATTCTTACTGTGTATATTATAGGAATTGTAAATGATATCTTATGAACACAAATATTAAAAGAAGTAACAAAAAGTGTATTTTAAGCTGTAAAAAAAAGAAAAAATACACGCGGAGAAATTAACTTCGTTATGGTTAGACCCGATGCTCCGATACATTTTAATTCTATCTTGATTCTTTGCACGGCCTAAACTTTAGGTGCTGAGTTGCAAGGCTTCCAGTCTTTTTTTGGAATGCGTTCGGATTTATTGTGCCGATCGGTTATTTTTAGAAGCGACCTACTTTTATTATTTTTGTCTAAATGATAAGTTGATGATATCTTTAAAAGACTTCATTTTTGTTGTTAATGAAATTATGAGTTAAAACATTATTTCTTATATTTTTTATTAAATGAGGCACATCAAAAATTGAAACAATTTTGCGTTCTTCAGAATAGAAAAATATTTTACAAGAAATAAAAACCGACTACAAAAACACTGAAAAGTTTACAAATAGGTACAGACATCACACTTCTATATTGAAGTCTGTATTTGATACAGACTTCAATATAGAAGTGTGATGTTGTCTGTAACTATTCTTATATTATTTTAAACTTTTCAGTGTTTTTGAAGTCGGTTTTTATTTTTTGTTAAATATTTTTTATTTTTAAGTTTTTAGTGAATGAAATCTTTTTAGTGAAAGGAACCCTAAAATAATATAAAGGTGGGATTTCGCTCGATTTTCATGAGATCCCATCATCAGATCCTGACTTTAGTGATCTTGGGGCCACCCCAGGAGTATACCTACTCTATCGAATACAAAAGGAATTTAGAAAATCGGTCCACAATTGGCGGAATAATCACGTAACATACACACACAAAACACGTTGGACACACCTAAAGCTTTAAGGGTTTCCCTCGATCTTGATGGGATTCAATCATCAGATCCTAACTTTGGTGACCATGGGACTACCCTTGGAGTATTGGTACCCTTATACACTTGGAGTATCTATCGAATACAAAAAGAATCATCAAAATCGGTTCATAAACGACGAAGTTATCCGCGAACAAACATAAACAAAGCATATATACGGTCGAATTGAGAAACCTCCTCCTTTTTAGGGTTCCGTAGTAAACAAGGAACCCTTATAGTTTCGCCATGTCTATCTGTCTGTCAGTCTGCGGTTTTACTCAGAGACTATTAGTACTAGAAAGCTGTAATTTTGTATGGGTATGTATATTATTCATGCCAAAAAAGTGGTAGAAAAAAATATTTTTTTAGGGTAGCTTTCATACAAGTAAAGTAGGAGTAAATTTTTTTTTCGACCAACCCATCCTGTGGGGTATTGTTGAATAGGTCTTTAAAAAATTATGTAAGGTTCAGAACAGCATTTTTCGATTTAGGGATCCGTTTCTGAAATATTTGGTTTTAAAGTGAAAATTTTTGTTAGAGATACTCGAAGTGTCCCCCCCCCCCCCCCGCCTCTAACTGCTAAACGGTTATTTTTTCATCACCCTGGAAAACTTTAGGGACGCTTAAGCAGGGACCGGAAAACCCGTTCATTTGCTTAAGCCGTTCGAAAGGGTAACCCATTCGTATGGTGACCCAGTGTGCTCGGTAAGCCGTTCAACAGGTTTCCCAACAATAACGATAACCCGTAAAATAGGGGTTACCACCCACAACAATAATTTACCGCTTACCCAATCTTACAGGTTTTTAGTGTTTATGCGCTTAACCGCTTACTGTTCGGGTTAGGGTAACCCTTTCCCTCACGCACACCGTGCGATTGAAATAGCACTGCGGGCGCAATAACGCCAGAGTTCGGTTGCGACCTTCGGCAAATATGCGGTGCAAAAGCAATCTACACGCGATATACCTAAGGTCTAAAATATTTTTAACAAATTAATCAGCGTTTAGAACGGTAACCCATTTGGGGGTTTTTGATATCGGTTAGCGGTAACCCGAATTAATTCAATCGAAGGGATTAATGTGTAAACCGGTAAGCCGTTTGAAAGCTTACCGTAAGGCAAAGGGTTTAAAAACCCAGCATTATAAAATACCCCATCAAAACCCTAAGGTTACCGGCTATAACGGTAACCGGGTCCGGTCCCTGCGCTTAAGGGGACCGGACCCGGTTATTTCCATTAATCCCTTCGATTGAATTAATTCGGGTTACCGCTAACCGATATCAAAAACCCCCCAAATGGGTACCGTTCTAAACGCTGATTAATTTGTATAAAATATTTTAGACCTTAGGTATATCGCGTGTAGATTGCTTTTGCACCGCATATTTGCCGAAGGTCGCGACCGAACTCTGGCGTTATTGCGCCCGCAGTGCTATTTCAATCGCACGGTGTGCGTGAGGGAAAGGGTTACCCTAACCCGAACAGTAAGCGGCTAAGCGCATAAACACTAAAAACCTTTTAGATTTGGTAAGCGGTAAATTATTGTTGTGGGTGGTAACCCCTATTTTACGGGTTATCGTTATTGTTGGGAAACCTGTTGAACGGCTTACCGAGCTCACTGGGTTACCATACGAATGGGTTACCCTTTCGAACGGCTTAAGCAAATGAACGGGTTTTCCGGTCCCTCAGGACACATCCATTATGATAAAAAAATAAAATAAAAAATTCTAAATAATATAACAAAAATTTTAAAAATCTCTAAAAATGCTGCTCTTAACTATTGCAGCATTTTTTGGATTTTTTTGAAAATTAATCTAAAATTAAGTATGGGAGTTATTTTTTTATTCATAGGTAGGTATTTAAATCATTCTAGTACCATGTCGTGAAGCGTCCCTTAAATTTTCCAGGGTGATAAAAAATACCCGTGTATATGGACACGAGAAAAAATTACAACAGTAGTATATACAATAACGAAGTTTAAAAGAAAACTATCAGAGTTGAGTACTAAGTACAAACTAAAAAGTTATAGACGACCAACTTATAAAATGTACTCGGAAACCAAGTGAAGTTAAGTAAATATATAATCATTGCAGCTTTAATCATAATAATAATGCCTAATTTAATAACAACGTGTTGTGAGGTGTGAGTGTGAACTCAAAGTTAGCATTTACAACTACGGAAGTAGCGTTGCCATCTCTAAAAATCATAAAGCAGGACTTACCCGTTAAAAAAGCCGGACTTTTGGATCCCAAAGCCGGACATTAGGAATTTTTTTAAAAAAATTACATTAATATCGAATAAATCACATTGTCATATCCGGACTTTTGAATGCCAAAACCGGACGCTAAAAAAGGGATTATTGATAAAAAAATTAATAAAACACAACTATGCGAGCGAGTCAGCCAATCTCGTCTCGCTCTCTCGTTCGCTACTGACTGAAGTCATTGATTGAATTGATTGAACGATAGTATAAAAAGCCTAACAAAAACCGGACGGGCCGGACGCAGTCAAATTTGGCCGGCCAAGAGGTCAAAAAGCCTAACACTGTCCGGCTTTATCCGGACGGATGGCAGCACTATACGGAAGCCTACACTGCGCGTGGCACTACACGCACTTCGCCGGTTTTTTTAGAAGTCGGTTAAAAAAAGGTTTATTTTTTGCCACTCCTAAATTTTTAGTAGCACAAAAATAAAAAAAAAGAGTTTTTGTGTTTTGCAACGCGAACTTGCTTTATTTTACAACTGCACAAAGCTTTACTTACAATTTTCAAACTTTAACTTCTACATAAAAACGAAATGCTAGCCACTAATCACAGAACAATCATCTGTCAATACCAGGTAAAATTTAACGCTTTCTGGG
The DNA here is from genome assembly GCA_963935595.1 of Schoenobius gigantellus. NCBI lineage: Eukaryota > Metazoa > Arthropoda > Insecta > Lepidoptera > Crambidae > Schoenobius > Schoenobius gigantellus. Next base: position 35,413,954 of record OZ012541.1, on the reverse strand, counting down.
GTTCACGAGAAATTCACTCCTGTCAGGCGAAAATTACTCCACTTTGGTTCTCGAACGCTATCAAATTACTTGTTCTCCAACGCACCTTAAAATAGTTATGGGCGTTATAAACCGTAAACAGTTATTGAAACTATTTATTAGCAACAATACCGAAAACTATGTATTGACTTCTTCAGAAACTATTTATCGGGAGTAACTATTTATTGTGTGGAACGGACGGTTCACTTGCTGTCGCTCGCAACGCGGTACCCCACAGAACACATATACCCAAGGGAAGAATGACAACTACATAGAAAAACACGTTGGACAAATTTTGACTGTACTGCCATCTTACTGTGGCCCCACGCACTATCTGCGCGGTAAAATTCAAAAGCAGTGTAATATTATTTTTTTATTGTAATCGTAATTTATGGAAACTAGATAATATGCAATGATTTTAATTATAAATCATTGCATATTATTTTCTAGTTTCCATAAATCACGTCAGAATTCGCAGAATAGTAAAGGTAAAAATTAAATAAAAGTATGATAGTTTTATTTATGTTTTATTGTGTTCATCTTCTTTTTTATTGATAGTTTTGAAGCAGATTCTACATATTCTCGGTTGTTTAATGTACAATACCTTTTAATAGTTATGTGAAAAACACTATTTATAATAATTTTTACATTTATTGAGACATATTTCTCACACTGTTTCTAAAAGGTGAAATTTATATCCTCACAGAGGTTTTTTAATAACAATGTTTTTAAATCCAATATTGATGATGACATTAAAGAGAAATTATCGCATAGAGTAGCACAATCTTCAACACATTTAATTAAATTTCTTGATGCATAAATTAATTTCTTCTTAATGTCGACATACTCTTTACATTCTATGAATGAATGTACATTTTCTGTCAACTTTAATATCTTCTCAAACACACCACAAGTCACATTCAGTTTTTTTTTATAATAAACCCACATAATAAGCACAAGCTTGCATTTCAGCTGAGTCAGTCATGCTTGCTTCAAAAGTGTGGTCCACTGAAGCTAGCATATTGATCACAATATCAGGGGCTTCTAGGGGTTTTACTTGTTGGCTTGTGTGTGGTGTAGAAAACATGTCCTTGAAATTATTTATTATTGTATAATAAATGTCTGTTTCACAGTTTCTTGACTCTATGTGGGTTAGAAATTATAGATGTTTTCAATCCACCTATAAAATTGTGAGGCAGTAGGATTTCAATCCAGGCAATTTGCACAATTTGCCTGGATTGAGCCAAATCAATTTTCCACTGCATCCTGCTGTACCCGACGGGTTGACAGATATTTAATCCTGTTTTTCTTTAAGATTTTTAAATATTTTCCAAATACCTCTTAAAGTCCAGACCCACCCGTCTTTCGAAGGTGGTGGGTGGTGGGCTCTGGCATCCAATAAACTCTACTTCCTCAAAAAAATTTTCATTACTTCAAAATGTTTGAAATGCGGCGAGTTTATGGTTATGTTTGTTGAGTGTGGTTTGCCTCTCCTCAAAACAGCAGAGTCGCTATTTACGGCGACAATTTCCGCCGTTGTAATTGCACCTGCAGGCAGTTCCCCTGAAAATGTAATAAAAACTAAATAATGAAAATTGTCAAAACTATAGAAATATATAAACTAGGAATTCAGGCAATATTTTCCTAGGAGCCATCCGACAGTCCAACACTACAACTCAATCGACTTATTTCTTCTAGCTGTTTTCCTTATTTTGCATTGTTATTCACCCTCACAATGACAAATCTTACATTCCAACATCTGGATGAAATATTTTTATAAATAATACTTTCAGTTAAAATCAGCTGCTGTTTGTTAATTTTTTATGAACTTTGTAGGAAATGTTTAAGTATGTCAAGGTATTAAACTTAACTAGAAAAAATTAATCAGGCCTGCCCCATAGCATGATCAACAAAACACACTATGATCAAACAGTTTAGTGCTTTATCATTCATATTGATTTATTGTTTTATCATAATTATTGTGTTTCAGTGTTCATGCTATGGGGGCTGGGGTGGGAATCGAACCCACGGCTTTTCTTAATCAGAACTTTTTGCTCTGAGCTATAAATTTTAGTTTAGACATTTTTAGGTATTCATATCAAATCTTTATAAATTTTCAGGTTCAGATTAATTGATATAACAATATAAATTATTACGTAGGTAATAAAAGGTTTACCTTGGGATATTTTTGCGAACATGCCTGCAGCCACCGAATGACTCAAAACCTGAGCTGCCTGAGCTGACTAACTTTCATCTTTTCTTTGCAATTAGGGTTAAGGTGATCCTTCCTCAGTGATGGAGCAAACACGAAATTTGGATTTACATTATCTTAGTCATAAAAGTCTTGAATGTGACTCCACTTGGCAATGCCTGTAAAGAAATAACTATTTTTAGAAACCAAGGATTTTTTTCTTATATTATTTATTTATTTAACAATTTTTGTACACATAAAACTAGACAGCACAAACAACACATAAGACACAATGTACAAAGGATCTGCTTATTTCATAAATGAAATTTCTTCCAGCAGACCCGCAATTTTCTATTAATTGATATCTTCTAGACAAGTTGTTATTGTATATTGTTTAAATAATATCTAACTGAAGCATCGGTGGTGCTGTGGTCTCGGCACTTGCCTTCCAATCGGGAGGTCGGGGTTCGAGACCCGCCATGTACCAATGTGTTTTTCGTTTCGAATTTCATATGTACATTTGTCTGATGCTTCTACGGTGAAGGAAAACATCGTGAGGCAACCTGCATACATCTGCGAAGAGATTCAATGGTGTATGTGAAGTCGACCAATCCGCACTGGGCCAGCGTGGTTGACTAAGGCCTAATCACCCTAAAATAGGGTAGGCTCGAGCCCCTCGGTGGGGACGTATATGAGCTGTGATGAATGAAATGAATGAATATCTAACTGGCTTATTCATATCTAACTGGAGTTCCAAATTTTTTATTTATAGTACAGTAAGGAGTAGAGTATGGATGCATTGGTGGTGCTGTGGACTCGGCACTGTCCTTCTTATCGGGAGGTCCGTAGTTCAATCCTGCCATGTACCAATGTGTCTTTCGTTTTTCGAATTTCATATGTACATTTGTCGATGCTCCTATGGTGAAGGAAAACATCATGAGGCAGCCTGCATTCATCTATAAAGAAATTCAAAGGTGTATATGAAGTCAACCAATCCGCACGAGGCCCGTATGGCTGACTTAGGCCTTACTACCCTAACTCTTGGGTAGCCTTGAGCCCCTCAGTGGGGACATATATTATGAGCTGTGATGATGATGATGATTGTAAGGAGTTGTAGTTTATAGTACAGCTTGCATAGCAATTGAAATTGATAATACAGACTTTATCCATAGTGCTCAGACTCGGACATTTGGATGGAGTGCAAGCACTATTGATAAAGTATTCTGTCTCAATTTGAAATGTAAAAAATTTGGCATTATCAATCAATAAATGAACCATAGTCACACCACTGAACTGTCTAAATAATCATTATTAATATGCAACAAGAGCACTCTACAGGCGGCATATAACTATCACAAGTCTTAGGATGGAGTCCACTCTCATGACTCAGCATCCACACATTGAATGCATAAAATGCTAGAAATATTTATTTTAACATAGATATAAACAGGTAGGATATATACAAAAGCTATTTTTATTCACCTTGTCAAAACCAATCATATCTGGAACAGCATGTTTGGATAATCTCTTCTCTTCAACATTAATAAAGTCAATAGTATATATAATCTTATAATCCTTTGCTCAGCATATAATTTACGTTGGAAGTCCACAGATGACCAACTGTCATTTGGAAAACAATACTTGGCCCACATTTCACATCTGAAAAAGAAAATATTATGAGCGAAAGTTCATTTATCATTATGATATTTAATCTACGGAATTTAGAGACTATTATAATTTTATGTTCTTGCAGTAACGCTAATAGAACTCAAAGAAGTGTTATCTTTTTTATTGTGAACATAACCGCTACCGCTTTAACAGGGGTCTTTTCTGTCTTTTTTTTTATTGTAGCATTTAGTCGTTAGAGAGGATAACAGCCATTACTGCTAGTGTCAAGTGCCAGGATAGACAGTTTCATAAAATAATTTCGCGAATATTTAAGAGAAGTTTTCAACGTCGTTGTTTGACAACTGCGATGAAGGCTTGTTGAATAACAAAAAAAGGACGTGGCAATGTCAGAAGTATTTAAACTGGTCAATTTCAACACTTACCGTCGAATATTTGTTGTTCCTGGCTTTGGAAAGCGATATAGTATAATGTTTGCAATTGCATCATCTTGTGGTGGGATTCCACACTTGAGACATTTTCTCTTCAGGCTATCAGGCATGTTCCCTGACAAACTATTGTTCAAATTGACACGTTTTAGAGTCACTGTCTCAAGAAAAGCAATTAAATCTAAGTAACAACACGAAAAAGAACTCAAGTTTAACACAAAAATCAAAACAAGTTACTGTCTCCAAACGAGTCTATTTCTCATGTAAAAACACAAAAAGACACTATCAAGAAAAGTCGTTATCTCAAAAGCAAGCACACCGATATTATTGCGTAAATTCGCAATGGAGAAATAAAAGGAAAATAATTCATGCGCCAGAAATATAAATTCGGCCATATTTTTTGTGAATGTATGTTGCCAGTTCTAACATTGACTTTACATCCATTATCCATTTTAATAAATAAACTTCAAACTCAAGTCTTTCTGGATAATTTTAAACAAAATATACTTAAAAATATTAACTTTAGTTAAATAACGCAAATTTATGTTTTAAAAGATGTTTATCATCAGAAAATATGGTTAACATCTATGAATCTTTTGTTATTATTTACTACCATTTTAGGATTTTTAGAAACATGTTTTTTGAGGTAACACTCGATGTATCCCTAGTAGGTATGTCTCATTGCGCCAATAGAAAAGTCGACCGCCCCTGCGGTACCCGACCGAGAGCCGATACTAGGCGCCAGGCTGATATGACGGAACCGACGGCAAACGAAAATTCCCGAACGGGCACTCAGCTTGCTGCTCTAGATGCGATGATTGATTCGCGCCAAATTGTAAAATAGGAATTGTAAATACAAAACTTCGAAACATAGTGTAAATAAAAACGTGTAAAATATAAAATAGGTTTATAGTAAAGTGTAAATATTGTAGATATGTACAGAATAACAATGTACATAAAATCAAATGAACTTTTAATTTAAATACGCCTGCCGCCTGGCAGCCAGTCCTAAGCCTGATCAAAGTATGAAGGAAAGTTCATTTTTATTTATCAAAATAATATTGGTTACTATCGAACACCCAATACTCCGTCACGTCAATAGATAGTTGCCGAATAAAATCATTTATTAGATAAAACATGATTTTCCTTCGAACCGAAACCGAGCCCTTCTTGCGATACCCGATGATACCCATTCAATAACTAGTTATTAAAATAAATAGTTTCAAAAACCGTTATTACAAACTAAACCAATACATAGTTTCGGTATTGCAAATACCGCTCTTGTATAACTACATAAATCTATGTAATCACTGCTGTGCATCCTAGGAGTGTGTGTGCTTTGTTGTTTTTAAAAATATCGACAAATTTTATCTATTGCGCGTGGTTATAACTAATTTTAGAAATGTTAGACATTGACAATCCTTTCTTTATATCATCCTTGCTCTTAGTAATAGTAATTAAATATATTTATTTCTCACCACAAAATTACAGTACATAAAAAGAAGGCATATTATTGTATACAGAAGTATTATAGTAACTTATCGTTCTTACCATTGATTTACTACCAAACGTAGACGTAGCAGTTCATACAAAAACGCGCTTGAAATCTGTCACCTAATTGACTATACATTTTGTACACGCTGATATAGATTTGAATATGCACGCCCGAATTAAAATTACCATAAAGAACGTACCGTTTTTATCGAAATTCAACCTTATTCTGCTTTATTACGGTAACTATTTTAAGTACAACCGTGGGAAGTTACATCATTTCATACCTAGCCACAGATCAAACATTTTAAAATTGACGTATTAGTAATTGCTACAAGAAAATATCAACTTTATACTTTCAAACATGCTCAAAATTGCTTATCGCGTTGTCGCTCCAACGCATGTATGAGACAACATCGTGATACGACGCCCGTGCGAGCGAGACGATTGTGATGTAATGAATCTGACGCGAAGCGACATGTTTATGATTAAAATAATTGATTTTGATTGGTTTTTAAGTATAAATTGAATATTTGAATACATGATAAGATGTGTAATGAGTTTACTCACGCAAAATATGAAATCCCGTCTTTTATCTGCCGTTCCTGGCTATTGTTACCACAACATTTGAATGAGCACTTCGGGATGTTGACATGCCGACAGCTAATCACTTACTATGAAAAAGAACTGCATGAGTCGTGATTGGGCAGTTCTTCACCGGCCCACTTTTCGAACGTTCATGCGTTATCTACCTTTGGTAGTAAATCAATGGTTCTTACATTGAAGAAAATTCGGCATTTATATAATAAATACAGCAACAAATTTGTTTTTCATTACCAATCGAAGAACACAATAAAAAGAGTATTTTAAAATAATAATATAGTGTTAAATTTCTAATTTCAATTCCAGTTTTTTTTTATTTCCTTAGAACTCATTTTGTATTCGATAGGTAATTAAGACATTATGATTGTAGTTATTTAGTTTCTTAGGCATGCTGTGTTTGCCTTTAAGTAATTATGCACTAGGCAAATGTAATTTTGTAAATTTTGTTTATATGTAAGGAACAGTGTTATAAATTTGTTGGCAGACCTAATAAAGAGAAAAAAAAATTACTTTAACTTACAATACTATACAAATATTAATATTCAGTAGCTAATGTAGATCTTTGTTTAATAGTTGGGCGACACCAGCACAGCAAATCAAAGTGCAACGATTCAAGCCAGGAGGAACCGTGGTTGACTCTGAATATCTTTTGAATTTATATGAAAGAAATATTCAGGTGAGCTATCAAAATGTGCATTTTTCATATTTTGATTGTAGCATTATCTATACTAATATTATAAAGCTGAAGAGTTTGTTTGTTTGTTTGTTTGCTTGAACGCGCTAATCTCAGGAACTACTGATTCAAATTGAAAAATTCTTTTTGTGTTGGATAGTCCATTTATCGAGGAAGGCTTTAGGCTATTATAACATCAGGCTACGACTAATAGGAGCTGAGCATCAATGACAAATGTTGCAAAAACGGGTAAAAAATATACGGCGAAACGTAGTTCGCTGGCACAGCTAGTCATGTATATTGTGTATTTTGACTAAAGTTTTGAGATGCACTACCCTGTTTTTGTTTCATTAGCACGTTAGTGCTACACTACATTTAAAGTAGTGCTAAATCGTAGTGCTAAATCGGAGTTTTATTAACAGTTTTATATTGAAGTCGGTGCCAGGCAATGATCACCTGGAAAATCTTAAAAAATATAAGAACAATTAATATACATACTACTTACTGGAGGGAGACTCTGTACCAGGGTCGTCTGCTTAGGTACCTCCGTCTTACCTATTTCTGCCGCAAAGCAGCAGTGCTTGCATTGCTGTGTTCCGGTTTGAAGGGAAAGATATGGCAGTGAATTTACTAGGTACTGTGACTTTACGTCTTGTGTCACAAGTTGGCAACGTACACTGTGGTTCTTGTGGGGGTTGCAGTTTTGCTGCGAATCTCACAAGAGCCACATGTATTATAGGTGACTGTTGCCACTTACCATCAGGTGGGCAGTTTGCTTGTTTGCCAAGTTCCTGCAATAAAAAAAAACCTACTTAATTAAAATTTGGCACCAACTTCATTCTAAAACTGTGATGTATCTATTCTTATATTTAATGCTTATTTATGACTTTTTGGTGTTTTTGAAGTCGGTTTTATTTTTTGTAAAAAAATGTTTGAGAGTAGGTATTGTATTAGTTTTGAGAGTAGGTATGTATTAGGAGCGTCAGTGGCGCTGTGGCCTCGCCACTGGACTGTGCTCAGAGTAGAATCGGGAGGCCCGCGATCGATCCTGCCAAGTACCAATGTGTTTTTCGTTTCACAAATTTCATATGTACATTAATCTGACGCTCCTACGGTAAAGGAAAGGACATCGTGAGGAAACCTGCATTCACCTGCGAAGTAATTCAAAGGTGTATGTGAAGTCAACCAATCCGCACTGGGCCAGCGTGGTTTGACTAAGGCCTAATCGCCCTAACAAGTAGGGTAGGCTCGTGCCCCTCGGTGGGGACGTGTATGAGCTTTGATGATGATGATGATGAGGTATAATATTGTTTGACAACATGGCATTCTCTGGTATCTTGCTGATTTTATATTATTGTTAAAGGTTGTAGATGTACCGGCCTTTGCTATGGGCACGTTGCTCAGGGTCGCCCAGTCCATCCTGCCCGAGGGCTGCACCCTGAACGTGCTCGAGCACTTGCCCGAGCACGAGGAGATACGCTACGTACCAGACAACCAACTCAAAGAACTGCAGAACCAACTAGAAGAGATGGGCGGCAGTAAAGCTGACAGAAAGAAAAAGAAATGATAGGAGATTAACTCAACTTATTCTTTAGTGTTATTTAGTTTTAAATAAAAGATTATTTGATAACTGATGTTTATTCAACTTATGGCCATTTTCACCAACCTCTTCTTAGCTTAGGGGACTCTTAGGTAGCATGCTGTCACATTCTTTTCATTAAAGACAAAAAGTGACAGCATGCGTGTTAGGGGCTACCTAAGCTAAGTAATGGTTGGTGAAATCGACCACTAGACCTTTACAGCCACATGTCAACGTCAAACAAAATTAAAAGAAATTGACTGAAACACTCTAATTCTACTAATAAAACACAGCCGAAACGAAGCCAAATCGTTGCTTTCGACCAATCAAAACACTACATCATCACTTCATCGAACCTTCAGAAGTCAGTTTGTGCGCCCCGATTAGTGGATCGTTTCGGTTCGGCTTCGTTTCCGCTGTAACTTATTAGTAGAATTGGGGGGCTGTTTGGAATTTGGGAGATCCTTCTCGAAAGCAACGGTATAAAACGGAGTGATAGAGCAATTTCAAATTTTAATTTATTTATTTATGCCACAAGGTATACTTATGAACCTCAAAATTGTCACATTTCAAACCCAACTAGTTTGATCGTCATGGTCGGATGGATATAAATTAAACAAAAACACCTAAACACTTTAAATTCTCCCCTCAAAGAGCCTCTTAATTTTAGGCTTATAAATTGCTTGAATAGGCTGCTTTTGTAGCACTAAAATGGAATGAATGTCGGCAGCATTTAACCACTGCAATGTGCTATACGACATCACACTGAAAATAAGGAAAGTATACTGTATGTATCAACAGGACTTGAGTTAGCTGACTTATTTTCTACCCCATCAAAAAAATAAATGTGAAATGAGAGCCAAGTGCAATATATCTTCTATATACGAGTATATATAAAAGAAGAAACTGACTGACTGACTGACATATCAAACTCAAACTCAAACTCAAAAATCTTTATTCAATATAGACCTTTACAGGCACTTATTGACGTCAAAATAAAAACATAAAAATCTTCAACCAAGAATCTAATTAACTAAATTATTTAATCCTTGTATGTACACACACCCCAACCATTATTCAGATGTGTGCAAATACAAGTAAAATTAAAAAAAAAAAAAAAAATTGACTACACCTGTTCGGAAATTGGGAGAGCCTTCTCAAGAAGAACAGGCAAGAAACTCGGAAGGTCTTGTATTTTTTTTTGTCTCCTCTTTTAAAATGCCAACATTACAATATTATATTTCACATACATTTTTTTAAATAATATAGAAATGCCTGTCGGTGTGAGTGGAACAGTTACTCGAATGAAATTTATCCCACCATCACAAAGTGTTAACACCCTTTAAACGTCAATTATCACATTTTTTGTCAATCCCAAGCAGTTTTATCTGTCATATAATCAGACACTTTATAATATGCTTTTTTCATAAGTGCGCCCTTGATAGCGACTGTAACGCTAACATATTCTTTTGCCTATCAACGCACAGCCCAAACCACTGGGCCTAGAGATTCCAAATTTGGCAAGTAGGTTCCTTGTGAGGTGAAGGGGTGAACTAAGAAAGGATTTTTTAAAATTCACCCTCTAAAGCAGCCATACTCAAACTTTTTTTTCTTGGGCCACTTTCAGATTTTAGCTGTGTCGCGCGGGCCGCTACCTAATAAATCACAACCTGTTTTTTTTTTGGCATTAATGAAAAAACCTATTGCGTTTAATTTTATTTAAATCTTAGTGAGAATGATGATATTGGGAACATTTTTTAACAATTTCATCTAGATCTGCCCCCGTAGCACGACCATCAAAACACGATATGATAAAGAGATTTATCGTGGTGAACTGTCAAATACGATGAAACCTATTGTATTTTTACAGTTCACCGCGATAGACCGCTTGATCATATCGTGTTTTGGTGGTCGTGCTAGGGGGGCTGGCTTGTGTCCTCCCTAATGTGGGAGGTCCAGGATCGGCGTGCCGTCGACTGTATCACGGGGTAATACGGTCGATGGCACTCTATGGAGCCCCGGTATGGGCAGAGTGCCTCTCCTCCCGAACGGTGGCCCTCTTGCGACGTCCGCAGAGGGTCATAGCGACCCGGGCCGTGCGAGCTTATCGCACGGTCAGTCACGGCGCGGCCTGCGTTCTAGCGGGCCAAACGCCGTGGCATGTCGATGCACGCGTCCTCGCGGAGGTGTATCGACATCGGGTTGCTACTCGTGAACGGGGGGGACGATCCGCTCCACAGGAAGTGGAGCGGATTCGTACCCTGGCGCAGAGGGAGGCTCTGCGTCAGTGGGGTGTGGCACTCGCCTCCCCAGCTGCCGGCCACCGGACGATCGACGCGATCCGTCCGGTGTTGGAGGAGTGGGTTGGGCGCCGGCAGGGCAGCCTCACGTTCCGCATGGTGCAGGTACTGACCGGGCATGGCTGCTTCGGTCACTACCTGCACCGAGTCGCGCGTCGGGAGGAAACGCCGCGGTGTCACCACTGCGACGCTCCCGACGATACTGCCGAGCACACCTTGTTGGTGTGCCCGGCCTGGCGACCCCAGCGCAGCGAACTTAACGCTGCGCTGGGAGGCGGAGACCTCTCGCTGCCGAGCATGGTCGTGGCCATGCTCCGCGGCGAGGCGGAATGGGAGGCTGTGGCCTCCTGCGAAGAAGTAATTTCACAGAAGGAGGCTGCGGAGAGGGAGCGGAAGGAAGATCCCCAAGCCGCTCCCCTCCGCCGCAGACGGATAGGCAGGCGAAGGCGGGCATTCGCGCAAGCAATGCCCGTCTAATGACCCTGCCGTGGAGGCCTGCGTGCATGGTTGGCCCCGTGCACGCCGCCGTAAGGCCCTCCGTCTGGGGATTGCTCTGGTGTTCTCGGGCAATCCCCCCTCGGCGACAGCCCGACCGGTGGTCGGGCTTGCCCGGGCGCGCTGGTAGTGGTAGTCGCAGTGTGGACCTTACCATGCGCGCCCACAAGGGCAGGGAGAACACCGGGGGGTTTTAGTGGGTCGGCCTGGAACTTCGCCGGGCCAGCCCCACACACGCCTGCCGTCTAGCCAACGGCGGGTACGGTGCGCTTACGCATTTCCCCCCGAAAAAAAAAAAAAAAAGGGGGGCTGGCTTGTAATTGCTGCACGCTACTCTTAATACGTTATCGAGATGAGAATCTGTAAGCCGGTTTCCGTATGTACGTTCTTTGCATATTTCATTTTTGAATTAGATGACTCACAAAGAAATGTTGTTAGGGAAATATCAAATATAAATGTTAAGGGGGGAACAACAATATAAGTAAATGATTTATATTATGCTGGGCTGTAATTGTATGGTTATATTAGTGCTGAGTAATTTATTGCACCAGTTGAAAACGACCCAGCCGGTGTACCTTCACATCTTGGAATGGGAGTTCAGGTAAGGCAGTAAGGGGTTGACCTATAATTAAATGACCAGGGGTTAGAACTTCCATGTTCTTAGGGTCTGAGAAAACAGGATACAGGGGACGTGAATAGAGAACTGCTTCGATTTTCGCGAAGACAGTTGTTAATTCCTCGCCAATTACACGCTTAAGGTGGGATTTGGCAGATTTGACGGCCGCTTCAAAAAGACCACCCCAATGGGGACAATTGGGGGATCAAACACCCAGTTGATTTTAAGTTTGGTAAGTTCGGAACCAATTGCAGTTTGGTTTTTGGACAAGGAAGGACATGAGCTCTTTAAGGTAATTATTAGCACCTATATAATTTCGAACACAATCAGATCGGACTAGGCTAGGTATACCACGACGGGATATGAAACGGGTAAAGGCAGCAATAAAGGCTTCGGTTGTGAGATCAGAAACAACTTCAAGATGGACGGCTTTGGTGGAAAGGCAAACGAACACACACAAGTAACTCTTAACCAAGGTACGGTTACGATGATTTTGAACTTTGGTGTAGAAAGGTCCAGCAAAGTCAGTGCCTACACCATCAAATGCTCGGACAGCAGTGACACGGTCTTTGTGTAAGTCACCCATAGGAGGTTGGGAAGTGACAGCTTTTAGTCGATAACAAGTAAGACACTTAAATATCACATGCTGAATAGCACGGCGGGCGGACAGGATCCAAAATTCACGGCTGAGCATTGCCAGCAAGGTATTGGCTCCAGCATGAGCGTTCTCATGGTGGTACTTTTGAATTAAAATAGTCGTAAAATGACTACTTTTAGGTAGAAGTAGAGGATGACGTTCGTCAAACGTTAAATTAGAGTGACGTAATCGACCACCCACTCTGATAAGGCCTTTATCGTCTAGGAATAAATTGAGTCGTCTCAAGGAATTAATAATAAGATCACCACGATGTAAACGATCTAGTTCATCTGGGAAGGATATTGATTGAACTACTTTTACCAGGTGTAAGAGGGAATCCTTGCGCTCACTAGGGGACAGGTAGAGAGACGAAATACGGTTTGTTGGATTTTTTGCATTATGATGAAATCTTCTTATGAAACCAACGACACCCACTAACTTATTCAACGAACTAAATCGTTCTAGAAGAGGGGAAGGATCATGAGGAGAAGCATCGGAGGTCATCATCAAACAGCGTAGTCCTGGAAGATTGGCAGAGGGACCTGGCTCTTTGGTCGGAGGCCACAGGTCATGAGATTGCTTTAACCACGGAGGGGAAAACCATAGGGGATGATTGATCAAACGAGAGGCAGAAAGACCACGTGACGCACAATCACAGGGGTTCATAGGTCCAGGGACATGTCTCCATTCAGAATCCGTTTCTGAATTAACAGTCTGAGAGACACGGTTTGCCTCGAAGGTTTGAAGGTAATGAAGAGGCGTTTTAATCCAGGTAAGTACTATCATGCTATCCGTCCAGGAAGTTATTGATTCGAACACAATCGATTTCTTAAGACAGATAGCGACGTGATTCATTAATTTTGAAAGGAGTGTAGCTCCCAAAAATTCCAACTTGGGAATTGTTAAGCGGGTTCGAACTGGGGCAATCTTAGTTTTAGCCATTACAGGATAGACGGAGCATGTGCCTGATGGATTTTCTGCGCGTAAATATACGGCTGCTGCATAGCCAGCTTCTGACGCATCGCAGAAACCGTGGAGGGAAAAGGAAGTAGAACCGCGAGGTAGGATATGGCGAGGAATGGCTATTTCATTGATTCTGCTCAGATCCTGGGTAAATGACGCCCACTCAGAAGAAAGGGCATGAGTAAGGGGTTCATCCCAAGTCAATCCTGACAACCATAAGCGCTGCATGAATTCCTTAGCTGCAAACACTACAGGAGCTATCCAGCCGCATGGATCATAGGTACGAACGAATCCAACGATAAGGGATAAAACTTTGCGCTTGGTAGGTACTTCAGTTTGAGTACTAAGGGAAGTGCTATAAGTGAAAGAGTCACGGATAGGATTGTACTGAACACCGAGGATGGCTACAATCTGTGGATGATCAGGATCGCAAAACGAATGAGAAAGCTGAAGATGATCAGGAGGCAAATCTTTAAGGAGCTCAGTCTTATTGCTCATCCATTTTCGGATCTCGTAACCACCAGCAGCCATGATACCCTTCAGCTCAACCATGAACTGTTCTGCAGACTCAATCGAATCAGCACCAGAAAGGCAGTCGTCGACATAAACATCCTGCTCAAGGACTTGGGCAGCCCTTGGATATGTATGACGCTCTTGTTCAGCTAGTTCAAGTAGGGAGCGAATCGCTATATAAGGACTGGAACGTAAACCATAGGTTGATGTTTAATTCATAGATAAGTAGAGGGTCAGAGGGATTTTCGTGCCATAACACTAGTTGGTATCGCCTGTCACTAGGATGCACCCACTTCATACGAAACATCATTCGAATATCAGTGACAAAGACAACTTCGTGTCGGCGAAAGTTAAGGAGAATATGGGTGATATCTCGTTGAAGCTTAGGTCCAGTATGCAAGCACTGATTGAGGGACACACCAGAAGATGTTGAGCTACTACCATCGAATACAACTCGAATTTTATCGCCGCCACTCTTAAAGAGGCCGTGGTGGGGTATAAAATAGTGTTCACAGGTAGGATCAAAGGTGGAAAGAGACATTATGATTATGCTCTCGGTATTCACGCATGAATGTCACATACTTTTCACGTAGAACAGGGTTGGCCTGCAGCCTTTTCTCTAAGTTTGTAAACCTTTGTAAGGCTCGGGTACGGGACTCACCAAGAGGAGGGTGGTTTTGAAGGAAAGGAAGTCTGACCATGAATCTTCCATCAGACTCAACTGGTAGTTGCTTTGAATAAGTCCTCGCATTCTTGGTACTGAGGGTTTGGGAGATCTAACTGGGGAACCTCCTCGGTTCTCCAAAACTTCTCAACCACTTGAGACAAAGATATACCTGTCATAGGTGACTCGAGATCGGAGGGACAGCTAGAAATCGGACCACAGAGGATATACCCAAAAATGGTGGATAAGGCTGTAAGGCCACTAGGAAGTGCAAGAATCTCAGGGTTGAGTAAAGATCCAATGACATCAGCGCCTAGGAGAACATTAATGACACCTGTTTTATGAAAAGTTGGGTCTGCCAAAGGAAGGTGGGAAACGGAGCAGTGGGCATTATATGTTTAGGAAGGTCTACCTCAGGGTGAGAACCAGCAATGGTGTCTACTACCATTGCGGTTGTTTTGAGAACGATGCACAGGCTTAAAACACAAGGAGACAGTACCACGGGAATGAACAGCTTGCACATTACCTATGCCATGCACAGGTACACAGGAGGAAGACACAGGAAGATTTAATTGATTAACGACTAAATTTAAGGTAAGGAGACAACCCTGTGCTCCAGTATAACATAACGCACGTGCTTCTACGTAATACCCACAGGATGTTTTAATGTGTATAAGGGTAGTAGGTAAGAGTACAATAGAGTTTGGTGGTATGTTAGTAGAAGCAGGTGAAGGGGAGTGCACAGAATCTAGTCAATATGAGGAACCCTGCTGGGTTCTAGGGTCATACAGGTCACGATTGGATGACTGCTGATGAGGGGTGTGCGTGCCAGGAGGTGGAGAGCTGGAGCCGGGAGGTGTACGTGAATCAGGTGGATGGTTTCTGAAGGTCGCTCGCGGGGTTGAATTTGGGGGTAAGGATCTATTCGAGCGAGGAGGTGTTTGTGGGGGTGAATATTCATAAGCCCGAGGGGGTGTTGTGACAACCAAACTAAATATCGCCCGCCCGAGCCGGGTGGTGATGAACGTGGGGACCGAATACTTTTGTCATGAAATGTAAGTGTTACATTACGTTCATTGTTATAACACAATGTGGTGTGATGGGAAGAACGATAACAGGTATTACAACGATAATTACGGCGACATAACGACACTGAATGACGGTGCAAGCACCGGTAATACAGGCCTGCCTTTCTCACATAGCCAACTAAATCACGCACAGGTAAACCAAGGAACTTGGGACACTCGCGTAGGTAATGATTTGTACTGTGACACATAAAACAAGTAGGGTAAGGTGTTGACGTAATTGTAACATAAGCCCTAGGTATAGGGGGTGAACGTCGGGTGGGTTTATTTACTGAAAGCCTATTGGTATTAGGTGGGGAACTATCAACTATTGCAGCACTACCGACATTATCATAATGACGACATTCATCTTCTATGAAAGTAATAAGGTGGTCAAAGGTGGGAAGTGATTTTTGGTTATCACCAAAACGGCGTTCAAACCGGGATTTTAAATCAGATGGTAATTTACCTAAGCACACATGAACTAACAAATATGACCAATAGTTTACGGGTAGGTCTAAGTGCTCAAGACATTGATATGATGACAATAAAGGGTTCAAAAATGGTATCCTTAAACCGTCCAACTTGGGATTAATTATTGGTAAATTTAATATTTCAGAAATATGGGTATCAGCTAGGACACGTAAATTATGATACCTACGTTTCAGGTCACGGGCTACATGATAATTACCTCCTTCGATTTTTAAATGTTGGATTAGTCTCCCAGGTTCATCCGACAACGCTCCTACTAAATAATGTAATTTTAAAGTTGGTGTAAGGTCAGGCTGATTATCGACTACACTGTCAAACTGGTCTATGAAACTAATCCAACTATGAGGCTGGCCATCAAAACGTGGGATAGGGAGGACGGGTAATTTGCTAGTAAGGAATGTAAGTGAATCCATCAAAGTTTTTACTGGCGTGCTCGACGCGGAAAGCTTAGTAGTAGGTAACAATTCTTCGGCCGAAACTCTTAAGTCATCATGTTTGTTGCGAATAAGACGCATTTGGCGGTATTGTCAATAGAAGGGCCGCCCACGAGGCGGGAACATGCATTAGTAAATTTTGTTTCATATATATTAACATCTGCCAGGCGGACGCGTAGTTTTGCTGGGGAGAAGGATTCTAGGGCCTCGTGAGTATCGTCCACCCATTCGCTCACAAAGCGAACAATACCAATTGACTCACGATACTCAACTGTGTCCGTGTATAAGAGAGTTCTCATTGTTACATTCTAGTTTTCCGACATCTTAAATAAACAATAAAAACGTTTTAATTATTATTAAGGTTGTAAGAAGGTACAAGTAGGGTCAGGAGGCAAATATGTATATAAATATAACAATAAAATTCAATTACTCGTAAAAGGTAAAGAAAAAATGTCCGCGCGGTGCGATGATGTCGAGAACAAAAGGCGTTCGAGCGAGCGGCCGGCTAATGATGCGCACTGTCGTATGCTAAGTCGTAAACAAGCTTGACCCAGATTCAATACAAAATGATATAATATATAACCATATAACACCACGCTCTGCTACCAAAATGTTAGGGAAATATCAAATATAAATGTTAAGGGGGGAACAACAATATAATTAAATGATTTATAGTATGCTGGGCTGTAACTGTAAGGTAGTCAAGTCTGGTACTTTACCGCTATTCCTGGATTTCGGTGTTACCTAGGTCGACCATAGGATATACGCAGGCTTCTATTCTCCAGGCAGTCTTGTAGGCACGAATCAGGAACAAATTCAATGTATTACTTCACTTCTAGGTAGGTGCGCGAGTACCGTGGCAGATAGGTATACGTCTTGCGTCGGGAGGGCAACAACTATAACTGGACTGTCATCGCGTTTCGGTTATAAATAATAAGAGAGCCCGTGGGCCGCAGTTTGAGTATAGCTGCTCTAAAGGGTTGAAAAAGGGCTCCAAAGTTTGTATGGGGAAACCAGATTACTTGCTCTATTTTAATCGAAACTTCACATGAGTACCTACTCCAATCGATAAATAAGTTAACACCTGTTTCAGGATTTTCGAAATTTCAACCCCTAAAAGGGGGATATGGGGTGACAGTGTGAAAATTGATAATATCAACGCACAGCCCAAACCACTGGGCCTAGAGATTCCAAATTTGGCACGTAGGTTCCTCGTGAGGTGTAGGGGTGCACTAAGAATGAATTTTTGGAAATTCCAGCCCCGAGGGGGTAAAATGGGGATGAAAGTTTGTATGAAAGTCCGTCAGTTTTGAAGTTAGGATTTCCAAATTTTGGATTTAGGCTGGAGATTTATGCAAGTGCAAAAAGAATGGATTTCTCTACGGGGTTGAAACGGAGGGCTAAAATTTGTACAAAACTACTCGTAGACTATCCATATAAACGACACACCATAAAACCAAGGCAAACACCCTTACTTCTCTTCCAGTCGATTCTTTCAAAAAGCACCGGACCGACAGTATCTAAATGGGGCCATCCCCGCGATATTACAGAAATCGGCTCTCAATCAACGAAGTTCCACAGTAGCGAACATAACTGAATGATGGTAGTTCACGACCGCCAGTTGGATTTAGAAATCGTTATTGTTTTTGTAACCAGCGACCCGATAAACCATACAAAGGATAGTCATATTAATTTTCAGCCTTCGACACCCCATATTCCCCATTTAAAAGGGTGGATTCTGAAAAAAAACTAAAACAAGTGTTGACTCATTTATCGATAGGAGTACTCCTGTGAAGCTTCGAATAAAATAGTCCAACTAATCTTGTTCCCCCATACAAAATTTGGAGACCCATTTCAACCCCTTAGGGCGTGAATTTTGGAAAAACCTTTCTTAGTACATCTCATAAGGAACCTACGTGCCAAATTTTAAATCTCTAGACCCGGTGGTTTAGGCTGTACGTTGATATGTCAGCCAGTCGGTTTCTTCTTTTATATATACAGATATAGATAGAAGATAATAAGTAATATGTAGCCGAGACCTATATTTAATAAATCATTTTTCATCCCGAGCCCTATTATGTAGAGAAATTTAGAGATTTTCATTATAAATATATTTAAAGTATGCGTCGAAGCTTAAAAAATAACGAAATTTTGGATCCCTGTGATACCCAAGAGATAAGTCGGAGGAATCTAATGTAGGTACTTATGAAAAACGGTGAAGTGTGAGTTTGATAAAAAAATAGCTGTTTTTTCTATTTTTGTGTGAAAATCTTAATGCGGTTCACAGAATACATTAACTTACCAAGTTTCAACAGTGTAGTTCTTATAGTTTCGGAGAAAAGTGGCTGTGACATACGGACGGACAGACAGACAGACATGACGAATCTATAAGGGTTCCGTTTTTTGCCATTTGGCTACGGAACCCTAAAAAGGGAAATAGGATGAGTAAGTCTGAAAATCAACATGGGTATTCTTTTTGTGGTTTATCGAGTCGCTGATTACGAAAACAGCAACAATTTTAAAATCTAACGTGGCAGACGTGAAATATCTTCACCCATGGCCATAATAGGTATAAGGGTTCTATATATTTTTTCATTTTAGGTATGCCATCTCGATCGTAATCAATAGGTTTTTTTATGGAGGGAAGATACATTTTTTACAATATTCAACAAGGGACTTGAGCTGACTAGCCCACCCCAAGGATATGCCGGACTCGGGTAGAAGACCCAATACCTGCTAAAAACCCTCCAGATACTTCTACCTCCATAGAGACACAATCGGGATCGGCGTTAGCCATTCCCAGATTGTGCCCCCTGGAGGGTTGCCTGGCGCACGCGCCAGGACTTACCTCTACGGAGGTAAGTCCTGGCGGACAAGTATCTTGAGAAATTCGACCCCCCGTCAATCGGGTACCTATAGGCGAGCGCGGGCGGCGCGGCGAGACGAGAGGAGTAGTTATCAGGAATAATTCTGCAATTTGACGCGAGCGAAGCCGCGGGCAAAAGCTAGTTAAGAATATGCGTCGTTCTTGATTTCTCCGTCAAAAGAATAGAGTGTTAAGTTCAAAACTAATTTGAATTTTGAAAATTGCTGATGCAATGCTAAAAACGTCTTTTTACAATAATATTAACAATTAATTTGCCTCATGCTCTTTAGAACTTAAAGATAGAAGAACCAAATTCCTTTTGGTCGCCTTTCCAGTGAGCCGTCATAACCTACCAATAAACACTCCTCTGTCGTCCGTCGCGCTCCCCTGATAATTTACTATTATGACATTATTTTGAATTCTAGCTCTCCAGTCAATGATATTTTCCGAGACTTATCGAAGACTATATTAATAACAAAACCTAAACTTAAATATCAACACGACTTAAGACACAAAACACAAAAAGTGAAGTAGAGATTCTGCACCGTTTGTGTACCTGAATCGAATGTTACCGGAGGACATTGGCGTATCTAGGATTTTTTAAGGGGAGCCTGGCCTATGATTTTTGTGTGACGTTATCAGTAATTTGACGTCTATTATAGAATTTTGAATCGGTAGCTTAACATCCTGGGGTGGGCAACAGACCATACTGGGGTGTCCCCCCACCCCCCCCATATCTTCGCCAATAGACAGCTCATCTCCATATTCCGTTACTACTATTTTTTTGAACATCCATCGGATGACGAACTAAGTACTCGCTTTTACCGGAGAGACTGTACCAGGGTCGCGTGCTTGGGTACCTCCGGCAGGAGTGCTTGCATTGCGGTCTGAAGGGTAGGATATGGCAGTGAAATTACCGGGTACCGTGACTTTACATCTTATGTCACAAGTTGGCAACGTACACTGTGGTTCTTGTGAAGGTTGCAGTTTTACTGCGAATGTCACAAAAACCACATGTGTTATATATAAGTGACTATTACCACTTACCATCAGGTGAGCAGTTTGCTTGTTTGCCAACTTAGTTGTATAAAGGAAGTTTATTTACTTAAAGGCTTAGGCTTAGGTTTTTTGTTCCTGAAAATTGAGAGAGAGATAGAATGTAACTAAGACATGTCAGGTAGGAACAGAATTACTACGCGGACGAAGTCGCGGGCAACTAGTTACATTTAGTTTATTAACAGATGGTAGAAATTAATAGTTGATTATTACGCAAATCCGCGACGCTTGCAAAATTAAATGACGTTCCCAAAGGCTTATTTTGATGACCTAAGTATGTGGCCTTCGTTTGCCGCTCATCGTAATAATTATTCACTTGTACGTTGTACCTACACATATTTAAAAGTTCAGTAAAACGTTCGCCTATTTTACGTTTATTTCGCAGACAGATTAAACGTACGGAAAATTATTTAGTTTTGCACGAAATGTGCAATAATAATTGCAGTCGCATAGCATCATTGTTACTAGAATGTTTGAATTTGATGTGAATCAAAGTACAGACCCGTTAAATTGATAGCAAAATGAGTACACATGGATTTAATTATAAGTCCATGTGAGTACATAACACAAGACTTAGGTATCTATCTGACAGCAGAGATTAAATCTCTGTCAGACAGAGGCTAGAATATCTATGGATTGGTCGATCGATAAGAGAATGATATAAGTATGTATGTCCACGGACTTAATAATCAAAACAGGACTGAGTTCTCTGACCAGAAAAATGAGCCGAGAGGGATAGCCAGAAGAGAGGCCGTTTGTCCCTTTTTTATAGGGTGTCCATAATTTCCGTGTATTGAAAAGAACAATTTAACATTGTATTGAACAATTATTAAAACAATTGAGCCACAACACTTATTAGCACACAGATTTATCACTAAACCACTAAATATGAACAGAATAGCCTAGCGGTCACTAGCAACGTGAACAAATTACGGGTACCGTGACTTTACATCCTAAGTCACAAGTTGGCAACGTACACTGTGGTTCTTGTGGCGGTTGCAGTTTTACAGCGAATCTCACAGGAGCCACATGTATTATAGGTGACTGTTTCCTTTTACCATCAGGTGGGCAGTTTGCTTGTTTGCCATCTTAGTTGCAATAAAAAAAATGTGGACAAATATGGTTTTTTACAAAATTTCCCCTTAGCAGGCTTCCATGACCCTGTTCTTCCCTACCTACTTTACGAGTAGGTCTATACTTTACGAGTAGGTCTGTAGGTAGATCTACAACTCGTAATATTGTAAAAAGAAAAGATTTGTAATTTTGTTTGTAATTAATAAACTCAAAAACTACTGGACTGATTTGCAAAATTCTTTCACTAATAGGATATACTTCTTACGGGAAAATATAGAATTGCCACTGGAAAACGAAAACGTTTGTCATATTTTAATAAAGACAAAGTACATCCAGACTTATAGGTAATATAATATAATTATTGAGCGGCTAGAACATTGACATATACGTCAATGGGCTAGAATGGATAAGGGAGGCGGTGCACAACTAAATAAAAGAGAGAAATTCAATGTACGAGGGCACGGTCATATCCACAAGGGGCCTGATGGTATCGGGTTACAAATGGGTGCTACTGTATCTTCTCCTGCCGGGCATAGAGGTTGTGGACGACACGCTGATGGTGGCGCGAGCATGTACTAAGAGGGTTACCGACTAATTTTCGAAAGACATTTTGGCGAAGTCCATTTCTACAACGCCATATCATCGAAAAGATGCCGATGCCAATGTAATGTGGATCACATTGTATCCAGCATCACACCCATTCTGGGACTGGTGGTGGCCGTTGACACGATGACGGCCATGATATTCCGGCATAGCGGACCTCAAAACAAGCATGATCGAGTGGAAGGGCTAAGGTTGGATTGGAATCGAGAACATAATAAATATCTCGGTCAGATCTTGGACTCTAGATGAGATTTCCAGGAATGTTTGAAGCTTCTGGTATCCAAACTGTCGCTCATCGTAGCAGCCTTGGCACGGATCCTGCACAATTTGAGCGGACTTTACTCGATGTGCTTTCGGCTTTATGACGGTGTAATAAAGTTGTTGGTACTATCGGAGCCCCGATATGAATCGAACGTCTCACCCTCCTGGACGGTGGCCCTCCTGTGTAGACCTCAGAGGGTCATAGTCACCCAAGCCGTGCGAGCATGTCGCACGCTCTGCCACGGCGCGGTCTGTGTTCTTGCAGACACGCCACTGAGAAATATGGACTCACGTCTCCTTCCGACCGTGTATCGACAGCGAGTGCTGGTAAAGGGTCGAGGGATACGCCTTTTACCAGGGGAAGTGGCCCGCATCAGGAGACTAGTTCAGATGGAAGTCCTGCACCTATGGGCAGAGTCGTTCACCCATCCAACTGCCGGCCACTAGACGATTGGGGCTGCTGGTCGCACGTCGGGAAGAAACATTGCCTTGTCACCACTGCGGCGACGACACCATAGTGAAATGTCGGGCATGGTAATCCCACCGCGATGCTTTAGTCCCTGCGCTGAGCCCCAATGAAGCCCACGCGCTGACAAACCTCGTAAGAATGATGGCGACAAACGTAACGGTATGGGGGGCTATCGATTTCTTCTGCAAAGATATCTCACAGAAGGAGGCCGTGGAGCATGCGAGGGAAGGCTGCGGGGTGGAAGGAGGCATGTTTTCTTAGGCATCTGGGAAGAGTTAGCCCCGTCAGGATAATATCTGATCGGAAGATATGGCCCTGACCTGATTCTAACAGATTATACAAGATGTAAAAAAACTAAAAACAAAGCCCACGGCTACGCATTCAGACCATTAAAATTAATTTATATAAAAAAAATTGATGGGAAATGAAATTTATTTTTAGGTTTTATAAAACAACTGCTAAAAGTACTACGCAATATAACGCGCGCTCGCGCGCTACGGAACGAATGTCGTCTTTGCGTGACGCTTGAAACAAACTATTGTTTCGTGTTGTGTTGTGATTGTGACGCGTCAGAAGCGTATCGGTTTCATACATTTTATATGGCTAGAAACACATTAGCGCCACGACACAACACACTGTAATAATGTGTTTCTAGCCATATTAAATGTATGCAACCGATACGCTTCTGACGCGTCACAACATACGTACCACGACACAATAGTTTGTTTCTGCCTTGAGTCAGCGGCTCGCGGCGACAATAGACAGCGTCCGTTGCAAATACATTGAGGCCCGATTTCACCAAAGTAAGATAAGTTTTATACCAAGGATAAAGATATCTCACAAAGTCATGAGTTACTCTCAGATAGGTCAATTTTAATTTCACCAAATACTTGTGCTTAGAATAAAGCCGTTATCTGAGAATAGGTTTTATACCGTCGAATTTGACGGTATAACAGATGTCGAGGACAGACCTCTTTCCTTGGTTTTATTACCATAATTTATATTTTTCTATGAAGTTGTCATTGTCATTGTTTGTCCGGTCTGAGATCTAGCCGCTGTATTTTTTATTCGTAACTCTGTATTTACGTGTTTTCAATATACCTTTTCCCGCTCAATCTGTATTTTCCATCGCTGTCCCCCACATTCTCATGGGAGGAGAGGGAGGGCTATGTCGAGGACAGACTTCTTACCTTGGTTTTATTACCATAATTTATATTTTTCTATGAAGTTGTCATTGTCATTGTTTGTCCGGTCTGAGATCTAGCCGCTGTATTTTTTATTCGTAACTCTGTATTTACGTGTTTTCAATATACCTTTTCCCGCTCAATCTGTATTTTCCATCGCTGTCCCCCACATTCTGGTCCTTCGAGCTAATTTTTAGTTATTTCTAGTACTTGCCTATTTTTTCTTCTTCATACATTTCACTATGCTTACGCGAGCAAGGGCAGCTGTGGAGATTGCAGAAGTATCCCAATCAGAAGGGGGAGAATGTGTATCAAAAACGTGTTCGAAACCCGCGTCTACTACGTCGTCGCAACGTGCGAGCCTTATCGCGCGTCAAAAGGCCGCAGAAGCCAAATTGAAGCGGAAGCTCGCTGAACTCAGCAAGCAAGTTGTGACGGCGGAAGAAGAGGCGGCGCGCGCAGAATTCGAAGCGGAGACTGCCGCTGTCGAGGCGGCGGAAATCGCAAGTTCGTCTGCTTCTGCCAAGCGGACGACGGAGTGGGTCCAGGAGAACTTTCGGTCGCTTAGCCCTACACAGGTCCAGTCAGCCACGGTAGATGTAAGGAGTAATGTTTCGGAACCACAAGAACAGGTACCGCTTATAAGCACCGTTCGCAATGATGAGCAACGCGCCAGACAACGATCAGTCGTCCAACACAGTACCCGTAACCGGGAGGGCATACTGACACCCGTCATAGCGCAAGGCCCATCAGGGCGGACAGCGGGTTTGTGCGACTTCAAACCTCAACTCGATTTACAGGTAAGAGAACTTTGTCGCTTAACCGACGCAGTGGTTTCACTTGCTCAGAATGCAAGACCAGTAGGGGTAGATCTCCCGATGTTCTCAGGAGATGTTGGCGAATGGGTTCTTTTCAAGAAGACCTTCAATGACTCCAAGGCGTCATATACGCCAAAGCAAAACGTTGCTCGTTTGCGTAACGCATTAGGCGGTGCGGCACGAGAGGCAGTCAAGTCATTGCTACTTTTATCAGACGACCCAACTACCATTATGCAGGCTTTAGAGCTTAATTTCGGCCAGAGCAAATAGTGCTGCATGAGATTGCCGTAGTACGATCCCTGCCCAGAATGGGTAGAGATCCTTATGATATTTTTCGATATTCGTCTGCCATACAAAACTGTTTAGGTGTAATTAAACTCCTCAACAAAAAAGAATATATTTATTCACCAGAGTTTGTAAATACAATTTTAGTAAAATTATCATTTCATTTGCAGAGTAAATGTGATGGTGCCCAAAGTAGACTCCACCACGTCGGCGTTTCACCGAATAAGGATTTTTAGGTTGATTGCTGATGCCGCCACTACAATCAAAGAATTTCACTACTTACTTGGATCCGTTCGGTCTCCGTATGTAGCCGGTGGACTTCCTGAGCTAGCTCGAAGGAAGTCGCGGCTCCTGAAGTTCTGCTGTCTGACCGAACCGGATGGTACACTTGCCTATTAGGCCACCAATACCCGAACTCATTAACGAACACAAAAGCTTTGATACACTATTCCCCGACACTAAAGCTTTGCGGAACCTCGCACCAACAATCACTTGGTGCGCCGCGCAATACTATACTATTTGTTGGATAATTTATTGCGGCCCGGACATAACCTCTAACAATGTCATTCCGTATTCGACTCGACTGACATGTTACATGCGGCCGGCCGCCAAAAGGCTCTCACTGCACAGACTATAATGCAGTGTTGCCACTCGCTCTTCCTCGAGCGTAAACATCCCCCCGCTCCGGACAGTCCCGGACTGTCCGCCAAATCAGTCTAAGGGGAGGCGAGAAAGAGTAGCGACCGCGCACTTCAAAACAGAATCCCCAACTAGGACCTCGGCAAACCTGGGCACACCATCAGACCCTAGAGTAAGTTGGACAATGCGTCCGCGACGCCAACGTAAGGGTGGCAGGTTTGGGTCCTTCACTAACACGAGGTCTCCAACCCTCGGTGGGTTTGTCTTATCTGACCACTTAACGCGCAGTTGCAAAATGTGTAAGTATTCAAGGTGCCAGCGGCGCCAGAAGCTCTGGGTAAGCTGCTGGAGCAACTCAAACCGCGAAAGGCGTCCTGGATTGACATCTCTATAAGGATACTCGGGCAGGGCGTTAAGTGGTCTGCCTATCAAGAAATGGCCCGGCGTGAGGGCCTGCAAATCGTTCGCGTCGGTAGACAACGGACATAACGGACGCGAGTTGAGAACCGCCTCAATCTTATGAAACACCGTCGCGAGTTCCTCAAACGTGAGAATAGTCTCCCCAATAACGCGGCGAAGGTGAGTCTTGGCGGCCTTTACAACAGATTCAAAAATCCCTCCCCAGTGAGGGCAAGACGGCGGGGAGTATCGCCATGTTACCCCCCTACGGGAGAGTGTGGATCCGATCTCAATATTATTTTTATCTAAAAATTCACAAACTTCTCTTATATGTCTATCAGTGCCCTTGAAGTTCGTCCCACAATCGGACCGAATTAGAGAAGGCAGTCCCCGGCGGGAGACAAATCTGCCTAACGCTGCTAAGAAAGCGTCCATGGTGAGTGCACTCACCACCTCCAAATGAACGGCTTTAGTGGCCAAACAAACAAACACACACAAATAAGCCTTTTCAGTCTTAGCATTACGGAGTCGCGACGTTTTTATAGTGAACGGTCCCGCGAAATCAGTTCCAACTCCTAAGAAGGTCACCGATTCATTCACACGATCAGCAGGCAAATCACCCATTTGGGGCTGCATCGTCTCGGGGCGTAAACGATAGCAGGGCAGACATCGAAAGATAACAGATCGGATTATTCTTCGCGCTGACAAAATCCAAAACTCCCGTTGGAGGAGCGCGGTCAATGCATTACATCCGGCATGAGCATTATTCACATGGCGATCAATGATCAACAATCGCACCAATGGTCCGTCCTTGGGGAGCAACAGGGGATGACGTGATCTATAAGGCAAGTTAGCGTGCCTCAATCGGCCTCCTACACGCAGCAATCCCTTATCATCCAGAAAGGGAGTCAAACGCACCAAGGGTCCCTTTAATTTGGATGTCCCGGTACGGAAAATCTTAAGTTCCGGTTCAAACGCTCTAGACTGGGTCATACGCACCCAATGCAAAAGAGCATCTTGGCGCTCCTGCGGAGAGAGGACCGGACACAAATCTTAGTCCTGAGGCCGTCGACAATTTCGAATAAATCTTCTTATCCAAGCGGTCACGCCGAGCAACTTGTCCAGAGAACTGTAGCGGTCTAATAAAAATTCCCGCTCTGGGGCCGCCATAGTCTCGACAGCGTGAACACGCAAGCCCGGATTTGGTGCCTTCACCACAGCTGGTGTGGAAGGCCAAGACGGCTGTAACAACCATTCGGGACCCCACCACAGAGTGTGGTCAATAAGCTGAGGGGCTTCGCTGCCACGTGATGCACAGTCAGCAGGGTTTATTTCACCTGGCACGTGGCGCCAAATCAACGTGGCCTTCGAGGCCTGTATTTGGGATACCCGATTGGCCACAAATACTTCCAGGGAGTGGACAGAGTTCTTAATCCAACATAGGACAACCTGACTGTCGGACCAAGCAAAGAGCGACTCAAAGTCCACACTACGTCCCAGGGTGTCAACAATGTGGTTCATCAAACGAACCAGAAGAGTAGCTCCAGACAATTCTAACTTCGGAATCGTTAATCGAGTCCGAAGTGGAGCAACCTTACTCTTAGCAATTAGCAAGTGGAGCTTAACAGCTCCTCTATCATCGACAGTCCGGGTATATACGACGGCTGCGTATCCACTCTCAGACGCGTCACAAAAGCCATGAAGGCTGGCCGTAAACCGTCCCTTAGGCAGTATATGTCTAGGGATACTAACCCGGTTAATGTCGGGGAGAGACGACATGAAGGACTCCCAATCTCGCAGCAAACGGCCCGAGAGGGGCTCATCCCACGACACTTCGGCTGACCAAAGTTCCTGTAGGAAGCACTTCATCCAAAACACTACGGGACTAATCCAGCCATTTGGGTCAAAGGTACGAGCTACTGTAGACAAAACCAACCGTTTCGTCCAGACCTTGGGGCTTGGCAGCTCCAATCGATAGGTGAACGTGTCCTGGACAGGTCTGTATTGCACTCCCAAAACAGACAGTAAATCTGGAGTGTTGGCATTCTCAAAAATATGAGGCTCCTGCTGGTGGTCGTCTGGCAAGTCACACAAAAGCTGAGGTGAGTTGGACATCCATTTCCTCAGTTCATAACCACCAGCCCCGAGAAGAGCAATTAGTTCATCTCGCAAAATCAAGGCTTCCTCGACACTAGAGGAGCCCGTACAAATATCATCCACAAATGCATCCTCCTTGAGAACCAAGGATGCGCGAGGGTATCGTAACCGCTCACGTTCAGCGAGTTCCACAAGTGAGCGAATTGCCACAAAGGGGCTCGAACGCAAACCGTATGTATTGGTGTTCAGCTCGTAGACCAGCATGGGATCTCTGGGATCCTCCCTCCATAATATGAGCTGATATCGTCTATCGTCCGGGTGAATCACAGTCTGCCGAAACATCATCCGGATATCGGTCACAAAGACGACGGCATGGCGACGGAAGTTGGTCAATACATCGCCCACCTCGTGGTGCAACTTCGGTCCAGCATGCAGACATTGATTCAGCGAAACTCCGGTAGACGTAGGAGCTGACCCATCAAAAACAACGCGTATCTTCCCGATGGAAGGTTTCAAAACCGCGTGGTGAGGAAGAAAATTATGTTCCTCGTTTCGCCAGTCAAGTCGCGAGACCGACATGTGCCCCAGTTGCTCATATTCTCGCATGAAGTCGACATACTTCTGTTTGAAGTCGGAGTTCCTACTCATACGACGCTCCACTCGCACTCCTCGTCCAAGGGGTTCACTCGCTTCACGGTAGGTG
This sequence comes from Schoenobius gigantellus, assembly GCA_963935595.1. NCBI lineage: Eukaryota > Metazoa > Arthropoda > Insecta > Lepidoptera > Crambidae > Schoenobius > Schoenobius gigantellus. Next base: position 35,384,713 of record OZ012541.1, on the reverse strand, counting down.
GCTCTTCCACCTCCCAAAACCGTTGAAGGACATCCGATAAGGTGGAGCTAACAGTTATGTAACTGTCCACCGATGGAGATGGTGGGTTATGCCTAACTGGTCCCATCACTACAAACCCAAGCGATGTAGATAAGGCTACCAGCCCACCCTTCTGTAACTCTCTCCTCTTCCCACAATACACGCGGCCTAGAACATCGGCACCGAGCAATAAGTGAATCGGACCGGTTCGGTGGAAGGAAGGGTCAGCCAAGGTCAATCCTGATGTCGCATCAACGACAGCGCGCGAAACGTGCTGTTGCGGAAGCTGACCAACAACCTTCTCATAAACAATCGCGGTAGCGCCAATTTTGGGCGCTGAAGAGAAGTGGGGGGAGAAGGAGAACAAAACCTGACCGATCGGATCCGGGATCCGCAGGTCTCCGATTCCTCGTACCGATTCAAGGTATGGAGATGTGTTCAAACTCAACTGCCGGACCAGCCAGCTGGAGGCAATGCAACCCTGAGCTCCCGTATCCAAAAGGGCGCGAACTAAAACAAAGGTGCCCCTCGGGCCCCACACCTGTACGGAGGCTGTTGGTAACAGCACCTGCTCCTGTGGTGGGGTTGCAGCCGACAGTTGGTTTAATGAAAATCCTCCCGCATTCCCTGCAACGGGGGGGAAGGGGGGTTCAAGGAAAAATGCGTGCGCGGCGGAGGAATAGGGCGCTCAAGGCGCTCGAGCGGGTCCCAATCCGGCACGTACTGGCCCCGATCAAAGCGGCATCGGGGGGCCGGGCGGTGCCCATGATGGGCGAAAGATGGGGGAGCCCGTGACAAACGGGGTCTCTCCATCAGAGGGGGCGAGAAGCGCATCGGCTCCCGGCGTGGCTCCCTAATAACCGCGGCCCAATCCCGCGGTGGCGCCTCAGAAGCGGCGCGTCGATCCCCCCCGCCCGTAGGGGGGGTGGAGCGCCCAATCCTCTCACGGGAGGGGGGGCGCCTGTCCAATCTCCGCGGAGGGGTGGCACGCCCCTCCGATCTCCTCGGAGATGTGGGTGACCTACGAGGGCCCCCGCCCGTGTGCGAGTCCCTCTCTCTCACCACCTCACGAGTGTCTTTATTATTAAAGCACAAGAGGGGGTGATGGGCCCCTCCACAACAATGACAATCTCGTGGGTGGGGGCAAGCCGATGTCATATGAGCCCCCAGGCAGCGGTAGCACCAATTCCGCTGTTTGGCCATATTTCTACGCCCCTCGGTGCGTAGGCCAACAAATTTGGGACAGGCCGGCAAACGATGGCCATCGCGCTTGCAACACTTGCAAGGCATCGGCCTCTCCCCGTGTGGAGAGTTCTGCCGCACTGCAGTATACTGCTTGTACGGGCGGCGCTCTCTCCGTGGGGCTGCCCGGGTCGCCTCATAGCGGCCTGTACTCGGTCCCGGTATAGGAGCCAGATCCAAGTGGTCGGTCATCCGACACTCATCCTCCAAAAATCTGAGGATATCCGAAAAGGGGGGTAGGTAGGAGGCACTATTGTCCCCATGCCTTTGTTCAAAGCGCCCCTTCATCTCCATGGGAAGCTTATCGAGGATGAGGTGGAGCAAAATAAAGGACCACTGGTCCACCGGTAGATCAAGTCGTTTGAGCGCGTTAATAGCGCTTAGCAGCGGGTTCAAAATTTCCTTCCTCAATGAGGAGACCCGCGATACTCGTGGCAGCCCTAAAATGGCAGCCACATGTGTGTCCGCTAGCAAGCGAACATTCTGATACCGGGCGGTCAACAACGCCCTTGCAATCTCATAACTGTCATCGTTGACAGGTAGATGCTGGACAAGCACACCAGCCTCTCCACGTAAGGCAGAGAGCAAATAGACCAATTTCTGGCTAGGGAACAGGTCGTCCCTCGAGTGGACCAGGCTATCAAAGAGGTTAATGAACCCCATCCAAGCAGCCAAGTTCCCATCAAAGGTTGGGATGTCCAAAGTGGGCAGTCTGCCCAGCAAGCCGGCCGGGGTAGGCTTGACCTCCCCGGTCGTGCACGACTCACCCCTCCGGGCGAATAGGATAGCCTGAGCCTTGTTTATAATCACATCCGCCTGTTCAAAACACTGATCATAATCGGCATTAAATTGGTCGACTGCCCGCAACTCAGTGGCACCCTCGGCTGGGTGGTCGAGCAGATATTGTTGATGAGCAACGAAAAGCTGCTCCAAATTCCTTCAAGCGAGCCGGTACTTCCTCATGCCGAATTAACAAGGCCTGTTCTCGGTCTGGTCGGTCTACCAAAGCGACGGCACTAGCAAACCATCTCAAAATCTTTTGTGCACCCGCGCGGGCACCACTAAGCGGGCTGACTGGCGGGACCATTTTGCACCAAAATTAATAAACACTATAATAATACACGGACAAACAGACCGACAACCGCAGACAATAAAACAGATCGGGAGGAACTTCAAAGGCAGAACAAAATATATAAACAAACCAAAATCAAGTGTAAATGCTAGAACTTAACTAGAACAACAAAGGCATTTAACAACAGAATTTTCAAACAAATTAAATTCAAGTATTAAGTCAATAACTTAACAAACATAACATAACATAACATATGCGGTAGCTTATCAATAGCTTTAAGACATTATAAGCCGGTGTTAATTTTATTTTAAGAAGCTGTTAGCTATCCCAAAATGTAAAAATAAATAAATAAATAAATAAAATAATATTCAAAGGCAAACAAAACAAAATCAAATGTAAATGCTAAAACTTAACAGCAAAATAGTGTATTACAACAACAGCAAAGTCATTTAGCAGCAAAATTTTTTAAACAAATCAAATTCAAGTATAAGTTTACAACTTAACAAACAAAATATTCAAGGGCAAAACAAAGATATGAAAAAACAAACCAAAATGAAATATAGGTAAATGCTAGAACTTAACTAGAACAACAAAAGACATTTAACCCCAATTTTTCATATACAATGACAATTAGTTAAGGAGATCGGTCCACAAATGAGATTGTAGTCGGTTTAAAATCAGCAATCAAAAACAATTAATATGTATTGCCCGTTTGGACAACCAACAAGATTACAATATTAATTGTACAATACTAATCAAAATACTAATCAATCTATCAAATCTAACAACAACCACGCTCTGCTACCAAAAGAAGATGGTGCCCAAAGTAGACTCCACCACGTCGGCGTTTCACCGAATAAGGATTTTTAGGTTGATTGCTGATGCCGCCACTACAATCAAAGAATTTCACTACTTACTTGGATCCGTTCGGTCTCCGTATGTAGCCGGTGGACTTCCTGAGCTAGCTCGAAGGAAGTCGCGGCTCCTGAAGTTCTGCTGTCTGACCGAACCGGATGGTACACTTGCCTATTAGGCCACCAATACCCGAACTCATTAACGAACACAAAAGCTTTGATACACTATTCCCCGACACTAAAGCTTTGCGGAACCTCGCACCAACAATCACTTGGTGCGCCGCGCAATACTATACTATTTGTTGGATAATTTATTGCGGCCCAGACATAACCTCTAACTATGTCATTCCGTATTCGACTCGACTGACATGTTACATGCGGCCGGCCGCCAAAAGGCTCTCACTGCACAGACTATAATGCAGTGTTGCCACTCGCTCTTCCTCGAGCGTAAACAAAATGGATCGATTTCGCTCATCAAAATTGTGACGACGAGAAGCCGCTATTAGAATTGTTATCAACATTCCTGCAGTTAGAAGCTAGCAAGCAGGCTCGCTTTAGCCCGCAGCACATCGTGAGCGGCGTATCTAGTAGCGGTGGCAGCTTCAATACATCTGCGCCGTCAAACAAATCGAGGACGACGCATATTTCGCCGGTGGTTTCTCACAAAGTTCACACACACATTGTAAATAGTCCCATTTGTTCATATTGTCAATCCGACCATAGTATCAGCACATGTTCGCAGTTTGTTGCACTTTCCATTGAAGAGCGTCGGTCTTGGGTCCGTCAGAATAAGGTTTGTCGGAAGTGCCTTAAAAGCAACCGGCACAACTGGCGAAATTGTAAAGCCAAAAAATGTTCATCGTGTAAAGAATATCACCATACATTGCTTCATACGTCGCCAGTTGATTTACATTCTCACAATATTCCGACACCAGCCATATCGCATTCACAAAATTTTGTAAATAAACCTAAAAATAAAAATAATGTCACTAGCGTCAATAATGTCAATCTGTCACAAGTCACTGACACCATAGATAATGTGATTCATGTTGATCAAAAAGAGGTAAGTACAAGTAGTGATTCTCCAAGCAGTACGGAAATTGATAAAAAAGTCTGTCCGATCTCTTTTTTAGTTCAACAAAGAGATCAAATCCGTATTAGCGCAGAGTGTATTTAAAAATTGTGCCCGTTGTAGTAGCAGCCCCAGGGGGGGAGATTCCTACTTTCGCCTTATTAGACGACGGATTTACTACGACACTAATAGACGCCGAATTAAGTGAATCTTTAAAACTTGTTGGTCCCGAGGATATAATTGATATTGGTGGCATAACGGGGTCACGTAAAATAACTAGCAAAAAAGTAAGTTTTAGCATTAGGGGTCGGTATTGCGATAGGTAGTCGGCGTCGGTGGCGCAGTGGACTCGGCACTTGCCTTCCAATCGGGGGGTCGGGGTTCGAGACCCGCCATGTACCAATGTGTTTTTCGTTTCGAATTTCATATGTACATTTGTCTGACGCTCCTACGGTGAAGGAAAACATCGTGAGGCAACCTGCATACATCTGCGAAGAAATTCAATGATGTATGTGAAGTCGACCAATCCGCACTGGGCCAGCGTGGTTAACTAAGGCCTAATCACCCTAATATAGGGTAGGCTCGAGCCCCTCGGTGGGGACGTATATGGGCTGTGATGATATTGCGATGATACTTTTAAGGTCTACGAGGCTCGCTCTGTGCCGAATTTGGAATTGGCCAGTCAGTCAGTAAGCTTAGAGGATTTATACCAGTTTAATTACCTAAAGGATATCGCACACGAGCTGACTTATACTAAGGCGGTTCCAAAGATTCTCATTGGAATATGTGACTGGCATTTGTTAGTAAGTAGAGATATCCGTTCGGGTTCATTCAAACAACCAGCCGCCACTAAGACTGTGCTTGGCTGGGTTCTATATGGTTTGCGTACAAAATTTAATCAAAATACATTATTTTGCAATCATAGTTTTGTATCTGACAAAGAAGAAGAGCTTAACTCGCTCATTAGAGATCATTACAAACTCGAATCTATTGGTATTCGGCAGGATCTTCAGTATACCGATCAAGAACAGAGAGCTATTGATATTTTAGAGCAGACAACACGTCGCCTTTCAAATGGGCGATTAGAGGTAGGGTTACCATGGCGTGAGAACGAACCTCGCGTCCCGGATAGTTATCATCTATCTCTAAGTCGCCTCGATTCGTTGACCTCGCGTCCCGGATAGTTATCATCTATCTCTTAGTCGCCTCGATTCGTTGACGAAACATTTTCGTCGCGATGTCAATTATTTTAATCTCTATTGTACTAATATACAGGCATATGTAGAAAAAGATTATGCTGAAGAATGTTCCGACACTCATGACGCCCCGGAGAATAGCTCTAGGCGCTGGTATCTTCCACATTTTGCTGTTACCAACTTTAATAAGCCCGGTAAACTCAGAATTGTACATGATGCGGCCGCAAAAACTCATGGTATTAGTCTTAATTCTCTCCTGTTGCCGGGCCCAGATCTATTAAAATCTTTACTGGGAATTTTGTTAAAGTTTCATGAAGGTCAAGTAGCCCTGACAGGGGACATAAGGGAGATGTTCCCTCAAATCAAAATTCGTAGTGAAGATCGTAATTGTCAGAGATATCTCTGGCGACCGAATGGCGGCCGGGAAATGGTTGTGAACGAGCTACGACAACGCTATTGGGTCACGCGTTTACGCCCGACGGTTCGAGCAGTCCCAGCATCTTGCCAGTTTTGTAGAAATAAAAAAGCCACACCATCTCTACCACCCATTGCGAATCTTTCCGTAGAACGCGTCAGTCACCATCGACGTCCATTTTCCGTTACTGGTTTAGATTATTTCGGTCCCATTGAAGTTACTGTTGGCCGACATAGAGAGAAACGTTGGGTGGCACTATTTACATGCTTTTCTACGCGAGCGGTACACCTTGAGGTAGTTTCAAGTTTGTCGGCGGATTCAGCGATAATGGCGTTACGTCGATTTATGTCAAAACGTGGAAGCCCTATTAAGATCTTCTCGGATAACGGTACTGCCTTTGTTGGAGCTAGCCGTGAAATAAAGAAGGAATGGCAGTTATGTCAGTCTCAGATACAAGATTACGCAGTAACAAACCATGTCGAATGGTATTTTCTACCGCCCGCAGCGCCTTTCATGGGAGGAGTTTGGGAACGATTGGTTGGTTGCGTGAAACGTACTTTGTCCGTCATTTTAAAAGAAAGAGCCCCTCGTGAAGAAGTCCTGTTCACCTTACTCGCCGAGGCGGAAAGTATCGTCAACTCTCGGCCTCTAACGCATGTCTCCGTGGAGGTGGATGATGCACCAGCCCTGACACCAAACCATTTTTTAATCGGCCAGTCTTCAACTTTGCCGGGACCCATAGGCTTAGATGATGATGACCTCCTCAGACGGACAAACTGGAAGAAAGCTGTTCGGCTTGCAGATCGTTTTAGGGATCGTTGGGTGCGGGAGTACCTACCAATTTTGAATCCTCGTCGAGATGCAAGCTCTCCTACGTCAAATCTTCTGGTTGGTGATATAGTTATCCTCTGTGACTCCAACTTGCCCCGCGGTGTCTGGCCCAAAGGGAGAATTTCCAAAGTGTACCCAGGGCGAGACGGTGTCGTGAGAGTGGCGGATGTTATAACGGCAGGTGGAATTTTGAAACGCCCTGACCGTAAGCTAGTTAAGTTAAACGTGGCTTAAGTTAGCATTTAAATTAGTTTTTTGTTTTCGTTAGAAGTGGTTATACGTACGAGTATACTATATGCTTGGTTACCTATACTATAAAGTGGAAGTCTGTCCTCGTAGAATTTTGCAGGTAAACCGTCCGTTTACAGGGAGGGCTATGTCGAGGACAGACCTCTTTCCTTGGTTTTATTACCATAATTTATATTTTTCTATGAAGTTGTCATTGTCATTGTTTGTCCGGTCTGAGATCTAGCCGCTGTATTTTTTATTCGTAACTCTGTATTTACGTGTTTTCAATATACCTTTTCCCGCTCAATCTGTATTTTCCATCGCTGTCCCCCACATTCTGACAAAACTGGCAAGATGCTGCGACTGCTCGAACCGTCGGGCGTAAACGCGTGACCCAATAGCGTTGTCGTAGCTCGTTCACAACCATTTCCCGGCCGCCATGTCCTGCCCAAGCGTGATAGTAAGCGACAAGTAACCGGGCAATATGGTGGCGACCATTCAAAACTATGGGTCGCTTCATAGTGTCTGTGACGTTCGCCGCCGAGACCCTCCCCTCCAGTCTGAGCAAACCATCCTCATCCAACTTAGCAGGTAAACTCCTCATTTGCTTTTCACACAAGCTCTCCTGACAGTGTCTCAGCAGGTGCGTTTCGGCGTTCTTGATATCTGAGGCTAGTAGAGGACGCAGCCCTCCTCGTTCTCAAGTTGTAGAGGTGCCTCTTTCACGTAATACACGCAAGTATTGGTGGGCCCTAGCTGTGGCACGTAATAATCTAATCCAAGAACTAAATCTAGTGCAATCTGGAATAACATTAAAAGGGCGAAAGGGTACAGTTGGTACAGTTACAAAGGCGCTAATATCTATAAGATTTTCAGGAAAGTCACTTACAGTCTCAACGGGAAAAACAATATCCCTTGACAACAATATATTGGGACCCTTTAACCACCTGTCCAGCGTTTCCAATCCCCCGAAAATTACGCGAGTAGCATCATCGGCAACATTTGATGCGGTCGGAATCCAAAACCAGTCATGGACTGAAGTAGATTCAGTAATCTCGCCTACACGGTTCCGGACAAACGTTTTGGAATCGCTGACATTTCCCCGAATCCAAGCTAAGACGGTTCTTGAATCACACCAAAAAAATTGTTTATTCGGCTTAAAATTCTGCTGTTCAAGAATCGTCTTCGCTGTTCTTACACTCAAAAGAGCGGCCTGCAGTTCTAGTCGTGGCACTGAAACTGATTTCAGTGGTGCAACGCGGGATTTTCCCATGATAAAGGCTAGTCTAACTGAACCATCTCCATAAACAAAACGCCAATATGCGGCACATGCGTAAGCCTGATTGCTTGCGTCTGAAAAAAGATGTAATTCCCGAACGACGGGACCCACGATATTAGAATAACACCGTGGAATAGTAAGATCCTTAACAGAAGCCATACTGTGGTACCACTTCTCCCACTGGTTACGCTCGTTGATGGGTAAAATATCATCCCAACCTTTGACAGATTGCCAAGACTTTTGAAATAGGATTTTACCTGAAGTAATGATTGGACTTAAAAACCCTAAAGGATCAAAAACCTTCATTAAATCTTTTAGTACCTGACGCTTTGTTAAACTCTCTAAACTAGGTGCATCTAAATTTATTCTATATGTGAAAACATCAGCGAGCGGAAGCCAGTGTATACCTAAAACTCTCAAACCAAAGCCCTCTAAATTCAAATTTACCTCGCTAACTTCATGTTTAATTAAATGTTGCGGTAACAGTTTGAGAGCCTCTGGCATATTTGACACCCACGAACGCATCTCGAATCCACACTTGCTGTGCACATGAACAATCTCAGCAGCGACGCGAGCTGCATGCTGAATATTTTCGAAACTTCCAAGATAGTCATCCATGTAATGACTTTCTATGATGGCTCTAGCAGCTTCTGGAAAGTCAGATTTGTAATCTTCCGCGTTCTTATTTTTTATAAAAATCGCAATGAATGGAGAACACGAAGCGCCGAAAATTAACGACGACATTCTAAATTCTCTCACGTTCCCGGCACCATTCGGTCGCCAGAGATATCTCTGACAATTACGATCTTCACTACGAATTTTGATTTGAGGGAACATCTCCCTTATATCCCCTGTCAGGGCTACTTGACCTTCACGAAACTTTAACAAAATTCCCAGTAAAGATTTTAATAGATCTGGGCCCGGCAAAAGGAGAGAATTAAGACTAATACCATGAGTTTTTGCGGCCGCATCATGTACAATTCTGAGTTTACCGGGCTTATTAATGTTGGTAACAGCAAAATGTGGAAGATACCAGCGCCTAGAGCTATTCTCCGGGGCGTCATGAGTGTCGGAACATTCTTCAGCATAATCTTTTTCTACATATGCTTGTCTATTAGTACAATAGAGATTAAAATAATTGACATCGCGACGAAAATGTTTCGTCAACGAATCGAGGCGACTAAGAGATAGATGATAACTATCCGGGACGCGAGGTTCGTTCTCACGCCATGGTAACCCTACCTCGAATCGCCCATTTGAAAGGCGACGTGTTGTCTGCTCTAAAATATCAATAGCTCTCTGTTCTTGATCGGTATACTGAAGATCCTGCCGAATACTAATAGATTCGAGTTTGTAATGATCTCTAATGAGCGAGTTAAGCTCTTCTTCTTTGTCAGATACAAAACTATGATTGCAAAATAATGTATTTTGATTAAATTTTGTACGCAAACCATATAGAACCCAGCCAAGCACAGTCTTAGTGGCGGCTGGTTGTTTGAATGAACCCGAACGGATATCTCTACTTACTAACAAATGCCAGTCACATATTCCAATGAGAATCTTTGGAACCGCCTTAGTATAAGTCAGCTCGTGTGCGATATCCTTTAGGTAATTAAACTGGTATAAATCCTCTAAGCTTACTGACTGACTGGCCAATTCCAAATTCGGCACAGAGCGAGCCTCGTAGACCTTAAAAGTATCATCGCAATACCGACACCTAATGCTAAAACTTACTTTTTTGCTAGTTATTTTACGTGACCCCGTTATGCCACCGATATCAATTATATCCTCGGGACCAACAAGTTTTAAAGATTCACTTAATTCGGCGTCTATTAGTGTCGTAGTAGATCCGTCGTCCAATAAGGCGAAAGTAGGAATCTCCCCCCCTGGCCCTGCTACTACAACGGGCACAATTTTTAAATACACTCTGCTAATACGGATTTGATCTCTTTGTTGAACTAAAAAAGAGATCGGACAGACTTTTTATCAATTTCCGTACTGCTTGGAGAATCACTACTTGTACTTACCTCGTTTTGATCAACATGAATCACATTATCTATGGTGTCAGTGACTTGTGACAGATTGACATTATTGACGCTAGTGACATTATTTTTATGTTTATTTACAAAATTTTGTGAATGCGATATGGCTGGTGTCGGAATATTGTGAGAATGTAAATCAACTGGCGACGTATGAAGCAATGTATGGTGATATTCTTTACACGATGAACATTTTTTGGCTTTACAATTTCGCCAGTTGTGCCGGTTGCTTTTAAGGCACTTCCGACAAACCTTATTCTGACGGACCCAAGACAGACGCTCTTCAATGGAAAGTGCAACAAACTGCGAACATGTGCTGATACTATGGTCGGATTGACAATATGAACAAATGGGACTATTTACAATGTTTGTGTAAACTTTGTGAGAAACCACCGGCGAAATATGCGTCGTCCTCGACTTGTTTGACGGCGCAGATGTATTGAAGCTGCCACCGCTACTAGATACGCCGCTCACGATGTGCTGCGGGCTAAAGCGAGCCTGCTTGCTAGCTTCTAACTGCAGGAATGTCGATAACAATTCTAATAGCGGCTTCTCGTCGTCACAATTTTGATGAGCGAAATCGATCCATTTACTCTGCAAATGAAATGATAATTTTACTAAAATTGTATTTACAAACTCTGGTGAATAAATATATTCTTTTTTGTTGAGGAGTTTAATTACACCTAAACAGTTTTGTATGGCAGACGAATATCGAAAAATATCATAAGGATCTCTACCCATTCTGGGCAGGGATCGTACTACGGCAATCTCATGCAGCACTATTTGCTCTGGCCGAACGAAATTAAGCTCTAAAGCCTGCATAATGGTAGTTGGGTCGTCTGATAAAAGTAGCAATGACTTGACTGCCTCTCGTGCCGCACCGCCTAATGCGTTACGCAAACGAGCAACGTTTTGCTTTGGCGTATATGACGCCTTGGAGTCATTGAAGGTCTTCTTGAAAAGAACCCATTCGCCAACATCTCCTGAGAACATCGGGAGATCTACCTCTACTGGTCTTGCATTCTGAGCAAGTGAAACCACTGCGTCGGTTAAGCGACAAAGTTCACTTACCTGTAAATCGAGTTGAGGTTTGAAGTCGCACAAACCCGCTGTCCGCCCTGATGGGCCTTGCGCTATGACGGGTGTCAGTATGCCCTCCCGGTTACGGGTACTGTGTTGGACGACTGATCGTTGTCTGGCGCGTTGCTCATCATTGCGAACGGTGCTTATAAGCGGTACCTGTTCTGGTGGTTCCGAAACATTACTCCTTACATCTACCGTGGCTGACTGGACCTGTGTAGGGCTAAGCGACCGAAAGTTGTCCTGGACCCACTCCGTCGTCCGCTTGGCAGAAGCAGACGAACTTGCGATTTCATTTTCCGAAACTTCGAATTCTGCGCGCGCCGCCTCTTCTTCCGCCGTCACAACTTGCTTGCTGAGTTCAGCGAGCTTCCGCTTCAATTTGGCTTCTGCGGCCTTTTGACGCGCGATAAGGCTCGCACGTTGCGACGACGTAGTAGACGCGGGTTTCGAACGCGTTTTTGATACACATTCTCCCCCTTCTGATTGGGATACTTCTGCAATCTCCACAGCTGCCCTTGCTCGCGTAAGCATAGTGAAATGTATGAAGAAGAAAAAATAGGCAAGTACAATTCCACACTGTAATAATGTGTTTCTAGCCATATTAAAATATTAAGACTGGTCGTACAGCGGTGCATTATCCCACCAAAACACCATTATTCGAGGTGGGGCTCGCTAACATCCGCGGGCTCCACTCTAACCTCTTAGCTGTCCACCACCATCTCGAGACAGCCCGTCCAGCAATGCTGTTTTTGACGGAGACGCAAATTATCTGCCCGGCCGATACAAGCTACCTTAATTACCCCGGCTACGCTCTTGAGGAGTCCTTCAAGGCGAAGGCTGGTGTTTGCTTGTTCGTCCGGGCGGACGTTTGCTGTCGTCGCCTGCGCTGTTTGGAGGAACCTTCCTTTTCCTTCCTTGCGGTACACGTCGATTTTGGCACTCATTGCCGTGTCTACGTCTGCGTCTACCGTTCCCATCGTGGTGACTTGGAGACAACTCGACTTTTTGAACATCTAAGTCGGGTGGCAGATGACGCGCAGGAGCGATTTCCTTCCGCCGAGCTGGTGTTTTTAGGGGACTTCAATGCTCACCACGAGTTGTGGTTAAGTTCCTCTAAAACTGACCATGCGGGTAGGACTGCCCACGCATTCGCTCTCACGCACGACCTGACACAATTGGTCACCCAGAACACCAGGGTACCAGATATTATCGGTCAAGCGCCCTCTTTATTGGACCTTCTGTTGACAAATCGCCCTGACGGATATCAGGTGGTGGTTCGAGCTCCACTAGGATCTTCGGATCACTGCCTGGTATCCGTCTCAGTGCCTCAGGCGTCACGACCGTCGCCTGTGGTTGCAGCACGCCGTCTGTGGCACTATGCGTCAGCAGATTGGGACGGTATGCGGGATTATTACGCATCTGTTCCTTGGTGGCAGCGCTGTTTCAATAGGATGGATCCGGACTCCTGCGCTACCTCTGTTGCTGACGAGATCATACTAGGAATGGAATATTATATTCCGCATTCCAATCTCGTCAGTAGAGGCAGACGTAACCTCTGGTTCAATCGCGAGTGCGCCTCTGCTGTTGAAAACAAACAGCTGGCTTACCGCGCTTGGATCAGAGGCCGAGCATCTAAGGATCCCAATACAAGCCTACTGAAAACATCCTACAATAATGCCACCAAGTTATGTAAGAGGGCTTACATTAGAGCGGATGCTCAGCGCATTGCACAAGTGGGCCAGGAACTGCTATCGCACCCTACGGGTAGCCGTTCTTTTTGGCGCCTGGCCAAAGCTGTGCAATCAAACTTCTGCCAACCCTCGCTGCCACCGCTGAGACTTGCCGATGGCTCACTTGCTCATCAGCCGCAGGAGAAAGCCGACCTCCTGGCAAAACTCTTTGCGGCTCATTCCCGTGTCGATGACTGTGGTACACAACCTCCGAAACTGTCCCATTGTGGCAGCACCATGCCCGATATCCGTATCAGACAGCGTGATGTGCGGGCGGAGCTCCAGTCGATCGATACTCGAAAAGCAAGTGGACCAGACGGCATTCCTGCGATTGTTCTTAAGAAGTGTGCAGCGGAGTTGACTCCGGTCCTTACGCGTCTATACCGTCTGTCGTTCTCTGCTGGTTGTGTGCCGAAATCTTGGAAAGAGGCCAATGTCCAGCCGGTTCCCAAAAAGGGAGATCGTTCTGATCCGGCTAACTATCGCCCTATAGCCGTCACTTCCATTTTGTGTAAAATCATGGAGAGGATCCTTAATACACAGCTGATCCGTTACCTGGAAGGTCACTCGTTACTTAATGACCGACAGTATGGGTTTCGTCCTAAACGGTCAACAGGTGACCTTCTAGCGTTCCTTTTGCACAAATGGGGTGAATCTATCGATAAGCGCGGCGAATCGGTGGCTATTAGTCTCGACGTCGCCAAAGCTTTTGATAGAGTCTGGCACAAGGCTCTTCTTTCCAAGCTTCCGGCATACGGATTACCCGCGCAGTTCTGTACGTGGATTGCCAGCTTCCTCCACGAGCGTAGAATTCGCGTTGTCGTTGACGGCTGCGCTTCGCGGTTCGTGGCAGTGAACGCTGGTGTTCCGCAAGGCTCCGTTCTATCCCCCACATTGTTTCTTCTGCATATCAATGATATGCTTCCCTTGGGAGCTATACATTGCTATGCAGACGACAGTACAGTGCATGGGGGATATCACGGAGCCTCGGGGGCTGCTCGTGGTGATATTGGTAGGGAAAGGCAGAATCTTATCATTGAGCTCAACAGGACGCTGGACCTCGTCTCCGAATGGGGCTCCAACAATCTTGTTGAGTTCAATGCTAAGAAAACACAGGTGTGCGTGTTCTCGGCGAAAAGGTCACCTTTCCTCCCGCTTCCTTCTCTTCAGGGCACAACCCTTCACACACAGAGCAACATCACCTTGCTCGGAATGAACATTCGCTGCGATCTGAACCCCAGAGACTACATCGAATCCGTCATAACTACTGCCTCACGGAAACTCGGTGTCCTGAACAAGGTGCGTAGGTATTTTGCGCCGGACCAACTATGCTTGTTGTATAAAACTCAGGTTAGGTCTTGCGTGGAATATTGCTCGCACCTTTGGGACGGCTCCGCTCAGTACCTCCTCGATGCTCTGGACAGATTGCAGCGTCGCGCTATTCGCATAATTGGCGATGTAGAGGCAACTAACACCCTCGAGCCTCTACAACTTCGTCGTGACATCGCCTCTCTTAGCGCCTTTTACCGAATGTTCCATGGGGAATGCTCTGAGGAGCTCTTTAACCTTATCCCTCCCTCTCCATTCCTTAACAGAAACACGCGTAAGGGCCTTCGGAGTCATCCGTACACTGTGTCCTCCTTTTCACACCGTACCAAGAAATTCCAAGATTCCTTCTTCTGTCGTTCATCCCACACTTGGAATTCTCTACCTGCGCACGTGTTTCCTCCATCCTACAACATGGGTTCCTTCAAAAGAGGCGTGAAAAAGCATCTTTTGGGCCGGCAAGGGGCGGGCAGGTAGGAGAGTGGATGTCGTCCCTACTCTATCTGTCAACTCATTTGGGCCTCTTTCACCGCTTAACATCAGGCGGGAGGAGGTCATTTGCCGGGCCATCCATAAAAAAAAAAAAAAAAAAAAAAATGTATTTGCTAGTTCAATATAGATTTATATGATTAACTGCGGTGTTTTCTGTCATTCCGTCTGTACTTTTTGCACTCTCAATTGGTAGCAGAGCGTTGGAAAATGAGTTCGACGGCATCCTATCGTATCGAAGCTCTTACTAAGGATAACTATGATACATGGAGTGTACAAGCCCAGGCAGTCTTAATAAAAAATGGATTGTGGGATTACTCTAACGGAAACATCGTTGAGCCAAAGGAAAAAGACGAGAAAAGTAAGTTTTGTCAAAATGATTTGCTTGCTTGATTGATCTGAACTTTTGCTGCTTATTTCGCCTTCGGAGCTTAAGCAAGTAAGAGGATGCAAAACCTCCAACGAGTTATGGCTTAAATTAAAAGGAATTTACCAAAGTACCGGCCCTGTTCGTAAAGCAACATTGCTCAAACAGCTGATCTTAAAAAAGGCTGATGTAGGTAGTGTTCGTGAGCACTTAAATATTTTCATGGACATCGTAGACAAACTGGCTGATATGGGCATTGATTTGCATCCAGATTTACTGAGCATAATGATGCTTTATAGCTTACCTGCTTCTTACGAGAATTTTCGCATAGCAGTAGAGACTCGTGACCAGTTACCGAAACCCGAAGAATTAAAAATTAAAATTTGCGAAGAAAGCGAAGCAAGAAAGAATATAGAATCGAACGAACCAGAAGAGGCTTATTATAGTAGAAAGACCAAGTATTGTCAACAATGTAAGAAAAAGGGGCACACCACCCAGGCCTGTTGGAGCCAGAAAAAGAATACCAAAACTCCAAAGCAGAAAAAACCTGAAAGTAATTTCAATGTTTGCCTAAATACAGGGAAGAATAATAATTTTGAAGAAAATGTATGGTGCCTTGACAGTGGCTGCTCATCACATATTTGTGGAGAACGCAAATTATTTAATAAGCTATCATCTGAATCTGGAAGCTTAAATTTAGCTTCAAATAAACATACAACAACCATCCATGGAAAAGGAAAAGTGACGGTCTATAAAGAAGAAGAGAAAATAAATTTAAACGACACATTGTTTGTTCCTGATCTGACAACAAACCTAATGTCAGTTGGAAAAATCACTGCTAGAGGAAACAAGGTTGTTTTTGAAAAGGAAAAAGCTTATATTTTAGAAAAAGATGGGTCTATCAAGTTGACAGCTATCAAAAAGAACGGACTATATTACCTGGACTTCGACGAATCAAAAGAGACCGCCAATCATACACCAGTGACAAACAAAGAAACTAAAATTATGGAATGGCATCGAAAACTCGGTCATATTAACGAAAGAGATCTTATGATGATGGCCAAAGATGAGTTGATGTATGGACTTGACATAGGGGAAGAAAAACTCGATGTATGCGAGACCTGTATTAAAGGTAAATTAACAAGTCTGCCATTTCCACGTCACGACAGTTTACACACCACAGACTGTCTAGAACTAATCCATAGTGATGTGTGTGGTCCATTTGAGGAAGAGTCGCTAGCTGGATCTAAGTACTACGTTACTTTTATCGATGATTTCACCAGGTACTGTTGCATATATTTTATAGCTAAGAAAAGTGAAGTATTCGAAAAGTTCAAAGAATTTAAACATAATGTAGAGAATTTCACTGGCTTGAAAATAAAAAACCTACAATCAGATAACGGAAGAGAATACATAAATAAAAAATTCGACGAATATCTGAAAAAGTGTGGCATACATAGAAGATTGAGTGCGCCATATACTCCGCAACAAAACGGAATAAGCGAGCGGAAAAATAGATCCCTAATGGAGAAAGCCAGATGTTTAATGATAGAAGCCAATATTCGAAAATGTTTGTGGCCGGAGGCTGTATATACTGCCAACTATCTTATAAACAGAAGCCCATCGAAGGCATTAAATGGCGAAAATCCATATAAAAAATGGACAGGAAGAACTCCATCAGGAAACCATCTCTATATTTTCGGAAACAAAGCTTTTGTTTTAAACAAAAGACGAAAAGGTAAACTCTCCTCAAAAGCGACGCCAGGCGTATTTATAGGGTACGCTAGAAATGCAAAGGGGTTCCGTATATACATACCTGAAAAGAAAAAAATTATAATTAGTAGGGATGTAAAAATTATAAATAAAATGTTTTATGAAAACGAAGAAAACTACGATGATTTAGTTGTAGAACCGGATCAACCTGTAAAAGAGAAAGATAAAAATATTAGTATACCGAAAGAAATGAAAAAGAAGAACCAAAATAAAGAGATTCAAATTAAAATTATTAACAAGAAAGTTTTAAATAAATCAAAAAATACTAATTCTCGACAGGAAGTTCCATCGACATCTAAAGAAAATGAATATCAAGAAAAGTCGAAACAAAATATAATACCTGATAATGTCACACCTGAAGAAGCATCATCTGACGAAGAGCAAGAAATATATGTAGGTGCACCTGAACCATCTGTAACTGAAAGACCGAAGAGAGAAATTAAACAGCCTTTTTGGATTAAAGATTTTGTAACAGGAGGAGACATAGAAGAAAGCTTACTGACCGAGATGGCATACTTGTCGGAAGAGAATGATGATGATGACTGGAGTGACGCTATACGTTCCGAAATAAGATCGCATATAAAGAATGGAACATGGAAAATAGTAAAAAAAGAAGAAGGTATGAAAGTAATAGACTACAAAATGGTTTTAAGAAAGAAAGTGAGCCCAGTTGACAAAGTGACCAAAAAAGCCAGACTTGTTGCTCGTGGTTTCACATAGCGTCCAGGCGTGGACTTTAACGAAACATTTGCGCCTGTAGCTAAATTAAGCTCTATAAGAACGATTTATGGGATAGCTGTTGAAGAAGGTTTATATCTAAATCAGATGGATGTGGTAACGGCATACCTGAATGGTAATATTGAAGAGCGAATATATATGAAATTGCCAGATTACGTTGAGAAGTATGTTCGAGAGATTCTTGTGGCTGAACTAGAGTCCGACGATCTGACCGAATACAACAAGGCAAAAGAGATACTAACAGATCTGAAAAACATAGAAGGAGAAAAAGTATGCTTACTTCTAAAAGCAGTTTATGGACTTAAGCAGGCAGGGCGGCAATGGTATATCAAACTTGATAGTGAATTGAAAGATATTGGTTTTGTTGCATCAAAAGCTGATCCTTGTGTATACGTATACACGAAAAGAGGAGTGAGAGCCATAATCGGGATCTACGTGGATGATATACTGATTGCCTGCTCATGTCAAAAGATGCTGAAAGAAATAAAAGATAACTTAAAGGAAAGGTTCGATATGAAAGATCTGGGAGTGCCGAAAACTATTCTTGGGCTAGAAGTATCATATAAAGATAAAGGTGTCGATTCTGGCATGATTCTCTAAACCTAAAACTAAATTTGACAACAGTCTATCCTTGTCATACTCTATACAAAATGACAAGGAGAGACTGTTGTCAAATTTAGTTTTAGGTTTAGAGAATCATGCCAGAATCGATACCAAAGAGATCATAATAACACAAACCAAGAAAATAAATGATGCTCTGAAAAAATGTAAAATGGAAGAATGTAAACCTACCGCTACACCAATAGAGACAGGCATTGCGCTAGAGCCTAACAAGAAAGAGACGAAGGATTTGCCATTTAAAAATTTGATTGGCACCTTAATGTTTTTGGCTGTGGCCTCTAGGCCAGATATAGCATTTGCCGTCAGCTACCTCTCTCAGTTTAATGACTGCTTTGATGAAACGCATTTCAAGAGTGCAAAACGTGTCCTTAGATACCTAAAAGGCACAAAGAATGTAGGTCTAAGATTCAGAAAAACTGAAGAAGAGTTATATGGTATGGCTGATGCGGACTGGGGGACAAACAAAATCGATAGAAAATCCTTTTCAGGATATTGTTTTAAATATCGTATCCTAAAACAAGCATGAAATTGCTTAAATGGAGACTCCAAATCCAGTTTTGTATTTAAGAAAAAGCAATAAAATATTTATTATTATTATTATTTTAAATACGCAGGGAGCACAATAAGCTGGGCATGCAGAAAACAAAAAAGTATTGCATTGTCGACAGCTGAAGCAGAGTATGTTGCTCTGACAGAAGCTGTGAAAGATGCTGTACACCTAAGAGCACTATTTAATGATCTAGGTATAAATCAAAAGAATATACTGATACTTAATGATAACCAAGCAGCGATAAAATTATGCTTGAATCCTATCGTATCTGCAAAATCTAAGCATATTGACTTAAAGATACATTACATTCGAGACTGCATTAAAGAAGGTGTCATAGATGTACAGTATCAACCAACAGAAGAGATGGAAGCAGACCTATTGACGAAAGCTTTGCCAGGCCCAAGACTGTTACGTTTGAAGAAGGATATGGGTATACATTAGCTATGTGAGGAGGAGTGTGAAAGCTAGAGTGTTGCACATCCCTAATGTCATTCGTCTTTGGTACAGCACTACGTTGCTAGGCGCTGTTATTCGATGTGAAAACATATATGGCGAATTGTATTTGTTCTAAATATTGTTGAATATGTATTTGCTAGTTCAATATAGATTTATATGATTAACTGCGGTGTTTTCTGTCATTCCGTCTGCACTTTTTGCACTCTCACTAAGGTTACTTTTAGTTTGGTTTGGAAACACGTTCGTTTCGTTCTCCACAAATATGTGATGAGCAGCCACTGTCAAGGCACCATACATTTTCTTCAAAATTATTATTCTTCCCTGTATTTAGGCAAACATTGAAATTACTTTCAGGTTTTTTCTGCTTTGGAGTTTTGGTATTCTTTTTCTGGCTCCAACAGGCCTGGGTGGTGTGCCCCTTTTTCTTACATTGTTGACAATACTTGGTCTTTCTACTATAATAAGCCTCTTGTGGTTCGTTCGATTCTATATTCTTTCTTGCTTCGCTTTCTTCGCAAATTTTAATTTTTAATTCTTCGGGTTTCGGTAACTGGTCACGAGTCTCTACTGCTATGCGAAAATTCTCGTAAGAAGCAGGTAAGCTATAAAGCATCATTATGCTCAGTAAATCTGGATGCATAAAAAGTGTTTTTTGTTTTGTTACATTATGTGTTGTATTTTGGTGCCAAATAAACTATCATTCATTCATTCAAATCAATGCCCATATCAGCCAGTTTGTCTACGATGTCCATGAAAATATTTAAGTGCTCACGAACACCACCTACATCAGCATTTTTTAAGATCAGCTGTTTGAGCAATGTTGCTTTA
This sequence comes from Schoenobius gigantellus, assembly GCA_963935595.1. Classification (NCBI taxonomy): domain Eukaryota; kingdom Metazoa; phylum Arthropoda; class Insecta; order Lepidoptera; family Crambidae; genus Schoenobius; species Schoenobius gigantellus. The sequence continues at coordinate 35,364,506 of OZ012541.1, read as the reverse complement.
CGAGCAGGGCCGGTACTTTGGTAAATTCCTTTTAATTTAAGCCATAACTCGTTGGAGGTTTTGCATCCTCTTACTTGCTTAAGCTCCGAAGGCGAAATAAGCAGCAAAAGTTCAGATCGAGCAAGCAAATCATTTTGACAAAACTTACTTTTCTCGTCTTTTTCCTTTGGCTCAACGATGTTTCCGTTAGCGTAATCCCACAATCCATTTTTTATTAAGACTGCCTGGGCTTGTACACTCCATGTATCATAGTTATCCTTAGTAAGAGCTTCGATACGATAGGATGCCGTCGAACTCATTTTCCAACGCTCTGCTACCAATTGAGAGTGCAAAAAGTACAGACGGAATGACAGAAAACACCGCAGTTAATCATATAAATCTATATTGAACTAGCAAATACATATTTAACAATATTTAGAACAAATACAATTCGCCATATCTGTTTTCACATCGAATAACAGCGCCTAGCAACGTAGTGCTGTACCAAAGACGAATGACATTAGGGATGTGCAACACTCTAGCTTTCACAGTTCACATAGATAAAATAAAACTCTATTTGGAAGAATAGTGAAACCAAATGTAGTGAAACGTAAAATGGGTTATCCGAGAATATTATGTAGAGTATACATTTATCCACGGTATATTTATTCTAGTTTTGCGTTCCTGTTGGTGAAATCGGGCCTGAGCGTTGTAAATTAAAAACTTTTTTTTGTCAACAAAAACTGATTTTTTCTTTGATGTTTCTTTGGATGAAAATTAATAAATAATGTTCCAAACACTGGTATAAAAAACCCGAAAAATTAATTGTCACTGAACTTAAATATCTCGGTAACTATTAATTTCCCAGGTATGGTCTAGAAGACAAAAATGATATTGACGATGGGTTCAATACGTGGGCGTCGGCTTTGTGATTGGTTTTTACACCCGTTTTGTAAAGTTTAAGTTGATAAAATGTGGTGGAGTTCACATCGCTTTCATATAATTTTCAAAAGAATTGGGATGATGACTGAATTCTAATTTTTACGTCTCGTCATTAAATATTAAAATACCGTGGAAAAAGATGCAGTCCTGTGAAATTAGAATTAAACTCGGCTTAGAAATCTACATTAGATACAAGCATTTTAAATTGTTAATTTGAAGGCGATTAGACAGAGAGATCCGACATCAACCGTGACGTCATTGTTGAATACGGCCATATAAACTCCTTGTAAATTGCCGTTTTGCTAGAAAGAGATGGAGAAAAATCTTTAATACCTTATATCTTGGTTGTTTATATAGTTATTCGAAAACTGATTTTTTCTTTCTGTTTATTATATGAATGAGCTTCTATTAAAGCAAAAAAAAATTTTAGTCATCTAGCCTATTAATCGGCCCGTTGGTGCGTTTTTCTTGCTTGCAAAAATCTTTTAAAAATAAAATAACTTCTCACGAAGAACATTTTATTACTTTTGGCATGTTTCGAAAGATTAATAAAATTTTTAATACCATACTAAAAGATATGAATATTAGGTCGATCGGCGCCCCTCCTATAACATTCTACTTCTCCTACAGGAAGCATATTATTGGTTGGGCTCACCTGTATACTTAGATCACAGAATAACTAATGAAGTGCTACGGTTTTAGCTATACTTATAATTATAATAAATTACTTCCTTGAGGAAACTACGCAAAACAAAAAATATATGATTACCTATGTTACCCAATATCAAAACGATTGAAGTTCTAATCACGACATTAAGTTCCAAAACTCCGATGATATCTAAACAAAAGATGTGTGTTAGTAGGTAAAATTCACATTGCCTTCTACATGTTTTAGACAGAAATACGAATGTGTATTGTACTACTTAAGTAACTAGATACAATTTTATGAATTCATGTTTTATGTAACGTCTAGATAACTCTCAGTGTGTTTTCGATAGATCTATGAAATAATTGCTCGGAGATTGTGGTCATTTGCTGTTTATCTCGATCGTCGCATGTTATATAATCTCCTTCGCGGAGAATTGCGATGAGACCTGCAGCGAGTGGTCCCGATAATGACTCTCCTAAACTTTAGTTATCTCCTATATACTGTATAATAACATCTCTTTTATTTTTACTAATCCGCACTGAGCCAGCATGGTTGACTTTGAAGCATAGACATCCTAACTAAGGGTAGGCTCGAGCCCCTCGGTGGGGACGTATATGAGATGTGATGATGTTGTTTATTTAATATTTGTGAGTGCATTTCCTTAAAAAATGTTGAAGAAATTGATAAATAAATTAATTTATATATGGAAAAAACTCATCTCGCACATAATTCAATCTGCACCTGTTGGTTGACGCCATGACGGTCACCGAAGAGGTGAAGATGATTCAATTCAAAAATGAATGTTTTTTTTCACCAGTTCAGGGCCAACTCATAAGTATGCTCTTTAGAATACAAAATAGTTGATTGTACAACAACAGCCATTTTAATCTAAAATGGATTTAATGGTCGAGATTTACGCTCTGCTTTTCATTTCGATTACAAGGAAATAAAACAAAGATTAAGTAAGGCGCATAAGGCGCATAACACATTGCACCGGACACCGCTCCGGTGTGCGGTGCTGCGGTTTTTAATTTTGACTGGAGAATCTTAATTTGTATACAAAAACCGCAGGGTATAACACACTCGCACCGCATCACCGTGCGGTTGTGCGGCGCGCGCGACGGCACCGCACTCCCGGACGGTGATGCGGTGCGGTCCGCGGGGTACGGAGGGACGAAAACCGCATGCGGCTGCGGCGGCACGGAACCGTGCCACCGTACGGTTTGCTCCGTATCACCGTCCGGAGCTGCGGTGCACGACGCCCCGCATCGCCGCATTATCTATGTCGAGATCTATTACGCGTATGCACGTCCTTTCTACGCAAAAATCCGTACGATACTGCGGCTCAGTGTGGCATACCCCGCGGACCGCACCGCATCACCGTCCGGGAGTGCGGTGCCGTCGCGCGCGCCGCACAACCGCACGGGCATGCGGTGTTAGTGTGTTATACCCTGCGGTTTTTGTATACAAATTAAGATTCTTCAGTCAAAATTAAAAACCGCAGCGCCGCACAACGGAGCGGTGTCTGGTGCAATGTGTTATGCGCCTTAAGCATATATCCATACTAATATTATAAATGGGAAAATGTGTGTGTGTGTTTGTTTGTCCGTCTTTCACGGCATAAAGGAGCGACGGATTAAAGTGATTTTTTAAGTGGAGATAGTTGAACGGATGGAGAGTGACATAGGCTACATTTTGTTTCTTTCTAACCCTCCACTTCCCTAAAATGGGGGGTGGAAGTTTGTATGGAGCATTCCGCAATTTTCAAGGTAGAAAGCTAAAAATTGGTATGCGAACTATTTGTGACTAACAAAAAAATCGTGCATCATTTTTTTTTGGAAATCTGCCCCCAACCCCTTAAAATAGGGGGTGAAATTTTATATGGGACTTTTTGCAGTTTTCAAGGTAGGAAGCTAAAAATCGGTACACAGACTCTTTGTTACCAACGAAAAATACCTGCCTTATTTTTTTTTGAAATCCTCGATATTACCCCGAATTTAACGCGAGCGAAGCCGCGGGCAAAAGCTAGTCCTATATATATCGCACTTCGTTCCATATTATAAATAATTATTTGATTGTCACCAACCCGCACTGGGCCAGCGTGGTTGACTGAGGCCTAAACACCCTAACTTACGGTAGGCTCCAGCCCTTCGATGGGGACGTATATGAGGTGTTATGATGATTTCATTGTCACTACTCGTAGTTTTGTTTAATTACGAATACTTTTATCAATTTTCAACCTCAACAAGAAAGGCTAGTTATGACGAATAATTAGTTTCTCACCACACAATTTTTTTTTATTTTTAACCTGTAACCTTTGACTATTATCAGATCCTTAAAGCTCTGTGATAAATATTTGCATTATTTGTTTTTTACGTAAAAACACACCCGTATAAATTTTAAATTTGTATTTATAGTGTAGGTAATAGATATGTCTTAATATATTAATATTTAACCTAAATGTCATAAAAACATATAATTATATTACCTAAATGAAGGTGTAGGTGTTATGTATGTGGCTGTAAGATTATAATTGCCTTAGTATTGGAAGAAAAAAATTACTTTGTGCACGAAAGCATAAGAAGCCATTTTATGCAGTTTTTTCTTGTAATAAATAACAACTTAAAAGTACGAGAAGTGAAAAAGAATTTAGAAAATTGGTTCACAATTGGCGGTGAACTCGGTGAACAAACTTCAAAAATTGATAGTCGAACCTCCATTTTGAAGTCGGTTATTTTTCAATGTTTAATATTTAGAGATTTAGAAGTGAAGGTAATTTCTTTGTGTTTAAGATATCCATAACTTTGCTATTGTGCCTTATCGTCTGAAATCGTTAGTTGAGGCGAAGGCCAAGCGCTACCCTTATAAAAATGTATGTAAGTTTGTGAAAGATTACATCACATAAACGTTATTATAAGCAGCCTCATAAAACAATTCTAACAATCCTTTAAGGTATGTACTTTTATACTTTATAATTCCATTTTCGCAACGTCTTGAATACCTAATGGCTGTTCATAGCGGTAATTTATGAATTATGAAGCCTAGTGTAACAAATTAAGTAACACTACGGCGCAATCTTCATCTAATCGACATTTAAAACATATTTCAGTTAGTTAGGACGAGTATGATTATTTGTATTTAAATACTAACTTTAAAAGAGACAAGAAACTATAATAGGTAGTAATGTGAAGGTAATAGTGCACGAGAATAAAAAAAAACGTTATTTATGTCTACTAGAATAGGTCTACTATAATCATAAGGTACGAAAAAATATTTAAAAATACCTAGTGATTTTAATCTATTGAAATTTGTCAATCGATTTTTAACCAAATTTCCCTTTTCTGAATGTTGCGTGGTGAATGTTGAATGGATGCGTTTCAATATAATATTGAAATTCTTATATTTTCAGAATATTTTTTTACACCATAAGAGAGCCGAGCTCATAACTAACTAAGTAACTACTTACTAAATTAAAACATCTTTAAACTAATAAATGTTATAGGTAGTAAAAAATTGACGCTAAGCTATTTTGCTACTCAAGTTTTTGAAATTGTTTTTAGGTGTTTAAATGTTTTTGATACGCAACAGGGAAGCTCTTGCTCTTCATCTCGTATCCTAATGGAAATTGACGATAAAGTCAAAGATGAAAGCGAGCTTCTTTCATCTGGTTACCTCAACAACTAATGAATTGGTTACCACACTTCAAATTGTCGGTACATATTGTTATTAATTATACCAACAAAATTAGAGCCGGGCGGGCTTAGAAGTTCAGTCAGCCAGCAGCCAAACTAAGCAGATAAATTTCGGCCCTATGCGGTCGATTCCCCAAAGGGACCGAAAAAAACCCGAAACTCCAAATCCATACTGGTGGTTTTAACCACTAAAGCGGCGATTAAAAACTTATACGAAACTCAGCGACCTTTTATAATGTAATATGGTTGACAAACAAGCAAACTACCCACCTGGTGGTACGTGTGTAGTGACGAGTTAGTTCCGTGTAAAATTCGCAAAAATGCTACAGTCATCTACAGTGTACGTTGCCTACTTGTGTCACGATGTAATAGTCGCAATTCTCAGTAATTTTACTGCCCGGCCCGAGTTCCCTACATACCGGATACAGCAAGACAAGCACTGCTGCTTTCTTCCTGCACTCTGTACCTGAATCTCGAGCTTGCATTGATCATCTTGTAATTATGTAAGTAAGTAACATGAAATTGTAAAATTTTTAACTACCTAGGTACTTATAGTTTTGATCGTGGGCGTGCCTTAAAATTGCACAAATACAGAATGTGAATCATTGTTTTATGTTTGGAATATTTTGACGTATTTTGTATGTAGTTAATGTCAAAGTCAAAACCTATCGGCATCGCTGGTAACCAAATCCACAGATAGAATATTTTAACCGGCCATTGGACAGGGCGGATCTAGGATGTCATTTTGGAAGGGCATTCTGACCAAGGTTCCTATTCGTAGCTTGGGTTAAAATAACAAGATATCAAAAAATAAAGTTTTTACTAAGTACTTACTTTTAATTTTTACAAAATAAAGTAACCGCGCCTTGTGCGCTTGAGTCGGAATTATGGAATTCTTGGTCTTGCGGGGGGCTTGGCCCCTATACCCCAGGGATTCGCCAATGCCATTGAATCACTTATTCCGATGCGAAGGTCAAAGAATGTTACATTTTTTAACAATAGACATAGACTCGTGAACTCTGGTGCATTTGCTGAGGTAATTGATGATTGCATAAGGAGGTGGGATTGTTGCGGATTCGGCGGTCGATCATGATTCATGATGGACCTTTCAAATTTACCAACGCGATTTGAGTGGAGTTGATATAATACGTAGCACTATTTCTTTGTGTTTTGATTTAAATACCTAAGATTATGAAATCAATATACCTATTATTTAAAAAAAGTCAATGACTGTACTGCCCCCTAACCATGATCACTCAAAACAATATTAGAACCGCACTGAGATATGTGCTGAAAGCGAGGTGGCGCTATACCACGCGCTATACGCAGCAAGAGCGGTGTCTCTACAATGTTGTTTTAACCTTGCTATAAGCGATCATGGTAGGACCCCTGATCCCTTTTGTACTTTGTTAAGCCAAAGTAGTCTTTCAAATTCGTGTTATACCTACCCAAAAATGTTATAAAATCGACTTATTCAACAGTATGATTATTCATTTCCACAATAGTATCCACTTTCGTAACATTTGGCAATGAAAACTTAATACATTTAGGGTTAGGTACTCGAGTTTAATGATAAATTATTCAGAGTGAACCAATGCAATACTTTAGAGAGAGTACTATTTACAATTACTTTATTTATTAATTTATTGTCTGTTAATAACTACGTATCACCATTCAATTTAGTAATCTTGACAGATTTCTAATTTGTAAGGTAGTTAAGACATTTAACGCCAGTTGTGTAATGACGCCCGAATGCCAAAAATCATAGAAAATAACGTGTGAGTTACGTTAAACTTCACGCACACATAGAATATACTAGGGTTGCATCCGATACCGATACCGATGCCGATATATCGGCGATATTTCTGGTTTGCCGATACAACGACACTTTTCAAATTTCTCGCTTTAAAAAGTAATGTAAACGCGTATCTTGTTTGATCTAGTTCGTTGCAAACGAGGCACGGTCATACCTACACGTAGTACAAGTTCTGAGATGCCTATTAGTGGTGGGCTTTGGAGCGTTTGTGAAAATATTATTAGAGAGGCCGAGGAGGATGAACCCCTGTCCACTCTGAGCTGTAATTCTCTCAAAGAAGTCGAGAGATACCTAAGATCTCCTAATATATCGAGAAATGCAGACCCGTTTGTTTTCTGGCGCAATGACGTATTATACCCACACTTGAAAAAAATGGCGCAGAAGTACTTCAGTTTCCAAATGAGTTCTGTCGCATTTGAAAAATTATTTTCCACCGCAGGTTTTATACAGACAGACTCGCGAAATCGGCTTTCTCCGCAAAACTTGAGAATGCTCTGTTTTTTAAACAAAAATCTTATTAATGTTAATTTAAATTATTAACAGTTATTGATTTCATTTTAAATAATTATTAGCTATTACTCTTAATTCTTAATTTTAATAATCTTATTCAAAGTCTGCAACTGTTTATATATTTTAATAGAAATTAAAAATATTTAACCGAAATTTGTATCGCTGCGTTTGTATCGGTATCGGTATCGATGATATTTTTATAGTATCGGTATCGGTATCGTATCGGCAAAAAGGCGTATCGATGCATCCCTAGAATATACCAATAGGAGCGCACTAACGTGACGCGATGGCGATCATGCCACCGTATCGTTAGTAGTGAACGACGCCTTGCGGACGCCGGAAGTGCAAGCCCTTTTTATAAAAAATTCATCGACAAAGTTGTAAGTTTTAGTCTGTTTTTCCAAATATTACTTATAAATCTGTGATAACGTTTTACTTTAAATGTTTTTATGTCATATTTAATTGGTAATTTGATTGATTTGTTTGTATTAATGTCTGAAAATATGAGAAGTAGGTAGAATGTAACATTCGGGTAATATCGCCCACCAAAATGAGGTTTGGGCGCTAATAGCCTGTATATGGGCGCTATTATCTATATATGGGTGTATTAATACAATGTCAAAACGAGATCGAAAAGGATCATTAGTTAGACTGTAATTCATAGAAAATTATGTAAGATTATAGATTTTGATATTTAAGTATCATTTTTGTATTTTTACGCTCCCAGATCCTTAGAGAAAGTTATTTTTTTAAGTTTGAGGATTAAAAAACTGCTACAGTTTGTTCCACAGAATTCATCCTCATAGTATAGTACGCCGAGAACACTACACCACAGATTATAATACTTGTACATACAACACAGCTCCGACTCATCTGATATAGATCGTGCCATAATTAAGCATTCAAGTTATAAATTAAAATATTCTGTTGAAGATGTTTATGGTTTTTCATCAGACGATAATCAATCCTTCATAGATAAAGGAGTAACTACACCTAACAAGCAAAATTCCGAGCAAGATAACAAAACAAATGATGCTACGACCAATTTTTTAGATAACGTTCCATTATTATATTAAAAAAAACAAAGCAACAGAACAGAATTTCATGAATTTTTGCCTACTCCTAATTACGTTATAATTAAAACAAACCGACCCCGAAAGAAAGCTATAAATTAAAAAGGTCAAAGGATTACTAAAGATCTTTTTGACAAAAAAGATGAAGATAAAAAGAAAATAAATAATATTAAAACCAAAAATAATAACAAAAGCAAAAAGCATACTAAGAATAAATTAAGTAATAATAACACCAAAATAAAAACCAAAGACATATGTAAAAAAAAACAATATAAATAGTTAATAAGCAAGACAAAATAAAAAGGGTAATCAAGAAAAGGACAATACTGAAGAATGGTACTGCCATGCAATGCATGTCATGAAAACATAAAATTGGACATGAGACAATGTGGATTTTGCAAGAAGTGGTATAATGAAGAGTGTGTGGGTCTCAAAATATGACAAAGAATTCATTTGATCAAATTGTGATTAAATAAGCATTAAAGTACTTATTTCAAGTATTAATCTCAGCAAGACTGAACAAGGATATTACAATAATTACGATAATAAATAAAAAGTATTGATTCAAGACTAACTACTGATACTCACTATAATCCTTAGGATATAATTATTTGATTATATTATTAGATATGATAAATGTTTTAGCTTTGTACGTACCACCTACTTAATTTTCGGGCGTTATATGACGTACTTAACTCGGGCGTCATTGGCCACCATCATGTTTATTAGCGCCCAATAGGCATTTTATAATTTCTATATTTTTAAGAAAAAACCTACAAATGTTGATATTCTATAGATATATAACATGTTACATGTGAGATATTTTTGTTAAAGATGATAGAAAGACAGTGCAAGATGTGTTGGATGTGTTACTATTTTTGACGTTTTTTGGTTTATATTAGGGATGCATCGATACGCCTTTTTGCCGATACGATATCGATACCGAAACTCTTATAAAAATATCGTCGATACCGATACCGATACAAACGCACCGATACAAATTTTGGTTAAATATTTTTAATTTCTATTAAAATATATAAACAGTTGCAGACTTTGGATAAGATTATTAAAATTAAGAATTAAGGGTAATAGCTAATAATTATTTAAAATGAAATCAATTACTGTTAATAATTTAAATTAACATTAATAAGATTTTTGTTTAAAAAACAGAGCATTCTGAAGTTTTGCGGGGAAAGCCGATTTCGCGAGTCTGTCTGTATAAAACCTGCGGTGGAAAATAATTTCTCAAATGCGACAGAACTCATTTGGAAACTGAAGTACTTCTACGCCATTTTTTTCAAGTGTGGGTATAATACGTCATTGCGCCAGAAAACAAACGGGTCTGCATTTCTCGATATATTAGGAGATCTTAGATATCTCTCGACTTTTTTGAGAGAATTACAGCTCAGAGTGGACAGGGGCTCATCCTCCTCGGCCTCTCTAATAATATTTTCACAAACGCTCCAAAGCCCACCACTAATAGGCATCTCAGAACTTGTACTACGTGTAGGTATGACCGTGCCTGAAATAGGATAGATAGTCCGTGCCTCGTTTGCAACGAACTAGATCAAACAAGATACGCGTTTACATTACTTTTTAAAGCGAGAAATTTGAAAAGTGTCGTATCGGCAATAAAAATATCGCCGATGCCGATATATCAGCAAACCAGAAATATCGCCGATATATCGGCATCGGTATCGAAATCGGAATCAACCCTAGTTTATATACTTCTATTAATGGCAATTATTATGCTTTCTAATAAAAAACAATATAATATATTTTTTTGTTTAGTACGGCTTTAAGTCGAGATGGTTATGTTTTTTAAGATATTACAAGGATAATAATACGGGCGTTACTAAAACCTATATGTTTAATTACGCCCATTACTAGGTTTTTAAAAAATCTTTGTTTACATTATTTAATATGTCCGAAACTACTTATATGATAATTTTCTGTGTTTCACTTTTTCTAATTAAACTATTTACATAAACAGTTTTTTAATTTCTTTATTATTCGAAATAATATATTGGTTTAAAATTAAGCGGGCGTTAAATGCCTGGGGGTACCTTATTTTATGAAATTAATGAAACGCATTGTTAGGGCGCTTGCGCACTTATACGTATTCGGTTCGTATTCGAGTCGTGTTCGGTTTTGATCCGGTTTAGCCGTCCTAGCTGTGTTCGATTTGTGTTCGATCCGTAAATTCTCACTTCGAGTCGTTTTTAGATGTGCATCAGGATGGCGGGTCTCCATTATTTATTTAGGTATAATATTTTGATGAAGTTGTTAATAACGTTTATACCGGGTGTAACTGAACACCCCAAAAATATTTAAGGGGCATATAAGTTAGATACTAAATGGACCTTCGGCTTGTCTGAGATCTGGAATTCCTACACTTTCAGAGTTATTTGATTTTAAACTGAAAGCAAAAACTTTTAAGTGACAACCATAATCAGCTCTTAACAGAAAAGAAATTTAAACACAAAATGACACGTGACAGACGTGAGCGTAGTATTCCTCCTACGCTTACGTAAGGCTGTCGGAACTTAATACCAAAAAAATATTTATTTAGTTTGTATGACGTGAGCGTAGTATTCCTCGTACGCTTACGTAGGGTTGTCGGCACTTAATACTAAAAAATAATGTATTTAGTTTGTATGGGAAAAAAAGTAGGTTTGTTCGCCCTAATATGTTTTCTACAGCATCTCTACTTCTGATGGATACATACCCTTAAATGTTATTGGGGTATTCAGTTACACCTGTATATGTATTTATAATGATTGCTTAATCGTTTTTTTATTAGCTTTACGCTTGCGGCTTCGCACGCGTTATTTTTGTTTTCCCGTGGGAATTTTATATTTTCCCGTAGGAAATTTATATTTTCCCATAGAACAAATAATTTTGTAGCCTATGTTAATCAGGGATAATGTAGCATTCTAATGGTGAAAGAATTTTTAAAATCGGTCCAGTAGTTTTAGAGCCTATTCCATACAAACATACAAATCTTTCCTATTTATAATATTAGGATAAAATGACAATTTATACTGGAAAACATATGTTATAAGAGGAATGTTAAAAAGCCTACAGATTATTCAAATATCAATTAATTAAGCTGGAACTTTAGCTCGTAATTTTTTTCCCATATAACAAACTTTCCTTAGTCCTAGTTCTGTACCCTTTCCCCTAATGAAAATGCTGTCTCATTCTTTCACCCCATAAGGTTGCCTGGAAGAGAATTCTTTTTAGCAATAAGGCCACCTATTTGTACTGATTTGTTTTTTTTTTGTAAAATATTTCATATAGTTTTTGTTCTTTTTTCATATTTTTTTTGTGCCATCACAATTCAAATATTCGATTTTAAAAGAAACCACTTTTAATTTCAGGAGGTAGCCTAGGTACAAAATTGTGGTTTAATCTGTTACATCAAATAGTTAGTAACTTTTATTAGAGCATGATCCTGCCATTTTGATAATGAAAGCCGGATTTTGTATAAACTAAGCAGGTACCAAAATCATAATGTTTGGTATCAAATAGTACCAAATGAGTACTAAATTGTAGTGGGTTTTTAAAACAGGAATTTTGATCCCTACATATTGACGTTTATCGCACAACCGTCTCAAACACGAATCGAATACGGATAAGTGCGCAAACGCTAGAACATAAATTTCCCGTTCGGTTTTTTCACGTATCGAACACGAACCGAATACGTATAAGTGCGCAAGCGCCCTAAGGCCTCGTTTACGGAGACGCGGGGCGTTGCGCGGCGCGGCCCGCTCAGAATTCAAACATATGGCGTTGTATGAGTGCGTTTACGGAGAAGCGATTTACACGCCTTTGCTTGAAATGGCGCGTTTTTTACGGCCGAGCCCGCGGATGGCACCGCCGCGTCCGTCGGTGTTCCCGTCTCGCATCTCTATGAACAACATAGTATATTGCCATATGTTTGTGTTTACGCGTGCGATTATGAGTGCCGCTTCACACGCCGCCCCACCGTAAACAGAAAAAACATCCGACGCGCCGCGAGACGCCACGCCACACGCGACGCCCCGCGTCTCCGTAAACGAGGCCTAATGCGTGCATGTCTGGCGGTTCAGCGAAAGCAAAAACAACCGCTCGTGGTAGAAAACCATAGGTCTCTTTATAACAACAAACAGCTGCATCTAAAGGCATCTATATCTATCACAATATTCATTCGTTTATTTTAAGTTCACAGTCCATTCGATCGGAACGTTAGTCCAGTTTTCAGTTTGTTCTGTGATATGTTCGAGAATGTTCATCGCATACGGTTCAGTACTTCAACGCAATCACGCATTATTAATATGATATCCATTTTCAGCTAAGGACGTCTGTCGGATCAATCAGATTACAATAAATTTGGTGTCAGAAAATACTACAAAGAACCTGAGTATAAAAAAAATGTTGACGCGCTCGCGTATCTTTGGGTAATCTACGAGTATCTGTGTCTTCTTTATTGACTCACTTTCAAATCGAAACAACAGTTGAGGAGCCTACCGTCACTGCAGAGCGTGAATTGGCTAGATGACTAAAAAATTTTTTTTTGCTTTAATAGAAGCTCATTCATATAATAAACAGAAAGAAAAAATCGGTTTTCGAATAACTATAAAAACAACCAAGATATAAGGTATTAAAGATTTTTCTCCATCTCTTTCTAGCAAAACGGCATTTTACATGGAGTTTATATGACCGTACTCAACGATGACGTCACGGTTGATGTCGGATCTCTGTCTAATCGCTTCAAAATTAACAGCTTAAAATGCTTGTATCTTATGTATTTCTAAGCCGATTTTAATTCTAATTTCACATGATTGCATCTTTTTCTACGCTATTTTAATATTTTATGTCGAGATGTGAAAATTAGAGTTCAGTCATCATCCCAATTAAAGCCCAGCTGCGGAACCCTCTGTGTCGAAGGCCATGATTTTTTTTCTCAACTTTCTTTAATTCAAAAACGAAACGAACAAAGAACGTCAGTAGGTATCTTTTCATACAAAGTGCGTAATTGCATAGAATGGCCCGGCCGCTCTAACAAGCACACTATGCGTTTGTTAAAGCAGAGTAGGTATATCGTCTTCAGAATTGTGCAATGAGGCTTCTTAATTGGTTTCTATAGAACCTTGGTACAGCGTTTACTATGGGTGGTAAACATTATAGACTTAGAGAAAACAATGAGAAACAGTAATGCGCTTATCGAGATAAATGAAACAAATTCAACCTGCGTAAACTCAGTTTTGGGGATTAAGTAACACAGTAATTGCTTACTTATCGCAATAAAATCCAATGTGATGACCTTAAATCTACAGATGTAGCTGCCAGTCGCTTCGCCATAATATTGTTTGGGAACCGATGCACGTATAATTAGTGTTTACACACCTAAGCAACCTTGTCTCTTTGATCTCACCTTTAAACTTGAACTGTTACTTTTATGTCGAGTGATTTATCGCCATCTTCGATTCACTCATCAGAGTCGTTATAGTAATATACTCGTATTAATTATAGCAGGTGCTACCAATTAAATATATTGTTTACATCAGCAATCAGAAATATTCAGCTCTCCAATGAAGTCTTTCTTCAGTGGCGGCGCTAGGCGTCGGCGACGTCGGCCACCGCCGACGGCCTCGCGCCTGAGGAGGCCTCGCAAAAAATGTAAGTTTCGTCAAGTTTCAAAATTGTTTCCTCAAAATCAATAGCTAAGTATATCTTTTACAAGTAGTAAATACTCGTAATATGAAACCAAAAAATAGGTTCCTATGGTAAGTACTAACATATAGGTAAACTATTTCTCCATAGAAACCGAAAGAAAAAAGTGAATACCTAGTTTTAAACCTGCGCTAGTGTTTTTATCGAAAACATAGAATTTTTTTGCTTTTCGATCAATGTTTCTTTTCGATCAATTCGAGTATGTTTTGTATACGTCAAAATTCGTAACAATTAAGTATTTAAAAGTGCCGAAGGGCCGAGGGCGAAGTAAAATAGGCCTCGCGAACTTGATGTCGCCGACGTCCACATGTGGTCTAGCGCCGCCACTGTCTTCCTTTTCCAAAGAACTCACACCAATCGATAGACCAGTGTACCATTCGCAATAGGTTGTGCCACTTGCTTAATGCAAAACCGAAAAATACGAATAAATATTACTACCCTGCGGTTATAATATAAAAGTCATCGTAGAGTGCGGGGTCAGAAACCACCGGTCTAATCTTATAATAATCAGAATAACAGAATAATAAGTAAAGTCGCACAATCATTATCGTCATAATTTCATTATTAATCATTATAGTCAAAAGACGCCCACTGTCAGACGTAGGCCACCCTGGCTTTCACTTCTTCGGTAGCTACGCAGATGTTTAAAGTACCTATAGTATTTTTATTTAACTATGTAGCCAGGTAATTACAATTCTGTTGGTGTATCTATGTAATTTCATTGCCTAATGCTCTGATTGCTCCACACATAAGTGCGCTAGTGCGACTTTTCACGAGTGTGTGCTATTTTCACACAATGCCATTGTGTTGAATGTCTTCTCAGCTTAGTCATTCAACTTCGTCAGATTTAAATGAATATATAATTATTTGCAGAATCGCAGACAGCAGCTGCTAAACTAGATTTACAGACAGAACTTTTATTGCAATGAGCGGGTGTGCATACGTGCAGCGTTAATGTATTACTAGCTCTCCGCCCGCGGCTTCGCCCGCGTTATTATTGTTTTCCCGTGGGAATTTTATATTTTCCCGTAGGAAAAATAATTTTGTAGCAGATACTGGGAAGCTTACAGGCAGGCACGGAATCGTTGTAACCAGATGGCAAGAGTCGCTATACGCCGCTACATTCATGAAAATGTGCTGAATGTAAATGCTGGAGATGCCTGGAAATTTTTAAATTTACTGGGTTTTGGGAAAAATGCTGCCTCTCGCTGATAATCGCTGTTTTCCTTTAGAGGAATTAAACCATCATTTTTCCAATACACTTAGTGTACCTCTCCAAACCAAACTTGTAACTATCGGTAATATTTCCAGCACCCCCCCTCCCCATTCTAAGGAATTCTCCTTCAATCCTGTTTCAGAGGCAGAGGTGTCAAAGATTTTTCGCTCAATTAAATCCAAGGCAGTTGGTTGTGATGAAATCAGCCGCACTATGTTAATGTCAATAATGGAGTGCATTATTGTCCCGTTGACTTACATCGTTAACCATTCACTGTCTACTGGTACTTTCCCCGCTCTCTGGCGTAATGCTTACACTATTCCTCTTCCCAAAATTCCAACCAACTTCCTTGAACCATTACAGGCCTATTTCAGTCCTCCCCTTTCTATACAAAATACTGGAGGCCGTGGTTCATAAGCAGCTTGCCTCCTTTATTTTCTCCAATAACCTTCTTAGTCCGCTATAATCAGACAGGCAGTACGCGTTGATCGTACCTACTATATCGAAATGGTGTGAACTAACTGCCAGCGTAGGTACCTCAAGGCGGAATCCTTTCACCTCTTCTTTTCTCTCTCTTTATTAATTCTCTCACCAAATCTTTCAGTTGCTCTTACCATCTGTACTAGACATGCGCAAATCATGTCCTGTAATGGATTGAACCTGGAACGGTTACTTAACATTTCGGAACTATGTCCGTTATCATGTCCGCGGAACTATCTAGTTCCTTTAGGTATCATGGGCATAGACAGGTTCAGTTCCATATCTATCAGTTTCAGTTCCTTGGTACATCGGGCATTACGTTATGGTCCGTGCTATACTCGAAATGTTTACATAGTATAAAATGAATTCGCCTCCGCTGTATGTTCGCTTAGATCTTTTAAACTACTCAATGCATTTTAAAGCAGTTTTCAGCAATAGATAGAGTGATTCAAATGGTAGGTTTATCTGTACAATACACAAGCTTCCTCCCGCGGCTTTTCCCGCGTCAAATAACCACGCGAGCAAAGTCGCGGGCGGACAGCTAGTACCTAGTACATAAAAGCCTTGTTTATCAAATTTCCTAGAGCATTGTAAAATTCCAAGAATTGTGTCGCCTACAGTGTCACGTGCCAAGGTCAAGAGTTCCAAACCAAAAATTTCAATATTATTGTAATTTAGCCTATAGTGCATCATACATAAGTCACATTATCCCAAAGTAATTTTATTTGTTTATTATTAGGAACGCTCCGACTCTCGGACTCGCCGCTGTGATTCGTCGACATGTCCCGGTTCGGACATGGACATGCGCGAAACGACAGAATAGGTCCACAGAAATGGAACGTGAATGGAACTGTGAACCTGTTTAAATCAACGCCTCGGAAAGGAACTATGTCGTTCCAGTGTCGGACATAGTTCCTGGAACTATTAACGATCCGGAACTACACATGTCTAATCTGTACGCAGACGATCTTCAGTTGTATCACAGCACTTTAGTTACGGAAATGAATAATGCCATCTCAATCATCAATCATTACTTATATGATTGGTCAACGAAATACGGAGTGGCTGTAAACCCCAGCAAATTAATGTCAAGCCATCAATGTTGGGAGCTCGCATCAATTGCCGAAGACTGACACGACTTTACTCGATCCTATCCAATTCAATGGCATTGTCATCCCATTCGAGTCAGTTGTTAAGAACTTTGGTTTACTTATTGACAATTCTTTGTCGTGGAATGCCCATATCAATAGCATATGTAATAGGGTTAGAGGGTCTCTGCGCTCATTTTACAGGCTCAAGAATTTCCTTCCTCCTAGCACCAAGGCTTTTCTCGTCCAATCCCTAGTTCTCGCTATCACTGATTATGCTGATGTGTGTTGTACGTCAGCGTAGCGTAGGGACCTGAGAGTCGTTCCCCAGCTTTTCAGCATAATTAACGATCCGAATGCTCCTAATTATTTAAAGATAAAATTTCAGACGCTAGGTGGTGCCTACGACGCTCCGCTGCCAAGCGTACTCTTGAAATCCCATGCCACCGATCCGGGTTCGTCTCGGACTCATTTATCCTTTCCGCCACGCGTCTGTGGAATAAACTGCCTCCTAGTTTGAGATTGGCTTGTAGTAAGGCATCATTTAAACATCTAGTACGGATACATTTTATGGAATCTGTCTAAAATGGTATGGCAACATGATGTATATTATTATGTTATATATTTATATACTTATCTATATTTATGTATAAGTCCATTTATATTTATACTTATTTATATATTTGTATATTTAGTATTCATTTTATCACCATTTTGTACATCCTTTTTAATAGTAACAAAGAGTTTGTAGCTTTTATTATTATTTTTCCCAATTCGCACACCGTCTACAAACATTCTCACATTTTGAGGGTTGACTGATAGAGAATGCCTCAGGCATTAAGTCCGCCTTTTATACACTTGTTCATATGTTGTACGAAAAAGCTTAAATAAAATAAAAATAAGTATCCCATCAATATAGCATAACTAAAATTAATTATATATTTAACTACATTGATTGCTATTATGATAGCAAGCAAGAGAGATCAATAGGAAATTGCGTGGTTGATATTGCTCAAAATAATATCCATTACCTAAAATTGTAAGTTGGTTTGTTATTAGATCATAGTAAACTATATCCGTATGCCTCCTATTACAAAGTAGATTGCACATATTTGAGGTCACTAAAATCACGTAAAGCGAGGCCTACCTGTTACTGCCTATAAATTACTGGGCTTAGTTATATTTTCAAGCTTTAACAGAGGTCAATAACAAGTAGGTACTGGTCTTTCGAATGAATGTTTTAATCCTAGTCAGCTAGATAGATACGGAGAGCAGAAATTGCGGAACACCAGACTGCAAAATTTCTCACTAAAGGATGAAAGAAGGAGAGCGGTGAAAGAATTAGGGAGATCCTCCGCACCCTTCTGTCCGCGCTCATCTGTTGGCTTGTTCTGTGACAGATAAATACAGCCTCGCAGTAGCCAACTGGGCCTGTTAACGTAGAAATTAGCCCAAATATCCTAAATATTGAAAAGTCGTTCCATTGGAGTTCATACCAAAATATGTTCACGCGTTGCTAGGTTGAAATTCGATAAAACTTCAACACAACTTTAATGGAATCAATAAATATGTATTTTGCTTTCAAAACACATTTTTCATGATTCTACAAGCACATACAAATGTACGTTCTGCAAGTACGTACGTACAAATATTATTTCAAAAAGTATTTTTTTTTTCATTACTCATACTCGGAAAGTACTTTGACCACACGTTTAGCGCAGAGGTCGAGTGATCACCTACTGTGCAACGGGTCGCGGGTTCGATTCCCGTTACGGGACAAATGTTTTGTATGGTCTACAGAAATTTGTTCCGGTCTGGGCGTATGTGCATGTGATATTCTATGTTTGTAACTGCATCCACGACACAGGAGAAAATCCTAGTGTGGGGCAACGTTTATGTAAAAAAAAAAAAAAAAAGTAGGTCTGAAGTTGCCAGAGGAGCGAGTTGAAAGTAATACTTTACAACCCTAGGTAGAATCGATTTAATCTGACAACTGTCAAATTAAAAAAGAAACTAGTTCTATTTTCACAATTCACATCCACTCAAGTAAAGCGCGGTGTAAAATTTAAATAACATCAAGTTAAGTGTAAATTAAAGAATACACTGAGAAAAATATCATTTTGGAGTAATCTTAAAAAAACATGACGTAAGTATAAAATAGGTGCGGTCTTCTAAAATAAAGAAATTAATAGGACGTCACTGCAGATCATTAAAAAGTGTAGGAAATATAATAAGACATCATAGGAGATATGATAAAAGGAAGCATAAATAGTAGAAAACATAATCATATGTATTCTCATCCTACTAAAGCCAGTGACGCGTCATATTATATGCTATTATCATCAGAAAACGTATAATCATCGTAATTTTTGTGATATCACTATACTCCGTCTTTTAGGTGAATTCACCATACTTTAAACTGAATTCACGTTATTCATGATTACCAGTTTTCTCAGTGTATATTTTTTAAATGCCTTTATAATTTACTTTCAACAATTTCTTTAAAATAACATAGTTTTGGGCAAAATATTTATCATTTTCTCAATGATGTAAATGAAAAATAATGACTGAATAGCTAGCCAGCCACAGAAAAAAAATCAAAATAAGCGAGAAAGCATCAATCGGATCTTTATTTGTTTTTTCGAGCTGAAGAGTTTTTTTTTTATTAACACAAGTTCACCTGATTCAGTTACGGATTTAACGCCTGATTTCATAAGAGAAGAGGCTAAAGCAGAAGTTGTTGATTGATTAAAATAAAATTCACTAATTTTTTCTTTAGTTAATTTATGTTTTTATTTTTACTTTCCTTGTACGTATTCGTAATGAAAAGCACAGTGTTTACCTCGAGTTAAAGACTTATTTAGTCCCGAGACAAGCGAGGGCGCCTATAGTTCGAGGGTACTTTTACCCCTAGGGTAACAAACAATGTACTATTTTATCACCTCTATTCGAAAAATACTAATTAGTTCCTCGTAAACAGGGACCAAAATAGCTATTTTTCCCTGAGGGACTAAAACTGAGAGTCTAAATTTGCATTTAGAACTGTCAGTAAAATTTCAATTAAGTACCAAAGAAAGTTTTTTTATATTATATTTTTAATAATAACAACATGAAAATTAAAACAAGAGAGTACGCTTAGCTTATTTTAGTTTTTTTTTACAGAATGCATGCCACAATTTAAAAAATATCGATCAGTTTCAGTAGGTACGCGAGAGACCTTCTCTCCAATCCTTCAAGCGCCACAGGGCCCATGGCGCGAAAAATAGAAAAAAGGCCGTTGGCGTTTTTGATATTTTACGTTAACGTTCTAGTTAACTGACCGGGAAAATATAAATTTAAATTCTTAAATTATGTGTTTACACAATCACCGTCACCATTTTTCAAATTTACATACCATTTCGTTAAAAAATAGCATCCATTTTACTTAAAATTTAGGTTACACCCACATACCGTTCGTGATTTTTAGCTTCATTAATTAATCCTATTATATTTTAGTTTAACAAATATATAGAACAAAGGTAAGCATAACACTGACACCGTGGTATTTTTTTAAATTATCGTACATTGATTTTTATATGAATTTTTTAACATACATTTATCGATTTTCTTACAAATACTTGGCTCGGGCGCTTCGAAATTCAGTGTGCAATCAAGACTCGAAGTGAGAGCACGTCGCTTTGAGCTAGCTCCCGGTTACGTAATTATTTGTGTATGTATACGACGCGAAGTCCTACGGAGTAATCGGAGAAGTTGATAACTAACAATTTTATTATTTGTGGCTGCCGTACGAAAAACCTTCAACCTTTTTACAAGCTTTTATTTATCTTTTGCATGTTCGGGTCTAATCTTGCGAGTTAAATTTGACTCGTTTCCGACTAAGCTGAAATTTTGCATGCATATGTATAAATATATTATGATGACGACATGGAGCTGATCTGATGTTGGAACTGAAAGGTGGCCATAGGAACTCCGCAATAAAACGACATAGTCCCATCGAGTTTCAGCTCGTTTGATTCGTATTGACGAGAACTTTGATCCTATATGGTAACCAGGGACTGATGGTGGATCTGGAAGGTTGCCATAGGAACTCCGCAATCAAACAATGCAACCCCATCGAGTTTAGGTTCGTTTGATTCGTATTGACGAGTACTTTGATCCTATATGGTAACCAGGGTCCGATGCTGGAACTGGAAGGTGCCCATAGGAACTCCGCAATCAAACAATTCAACCCCATCGAGTTTGGGCTCGTTTGATTCGTATTGACGAGTACTTTGGTCCTATATGGTAACCAGGGTCTGATGCTGGAACTGGAAGGTGGCCATAGGAACTCCGCAATAAAACGACACAACCCCATCAAGTTTGGGTTTGTTTGATTCGTATTGACGAGTACTTTGGTCCTACATGGTAACCAGGGTCTGATGCTGGAGCTGGAAGGTAGCCATAGGAACTCCGCAATTAAACGACACAATCCCATCGAGTTTGGGCTCGTTTGATTCGTATTGACGAGTACTTTGATCCTATGTGGTAACCAGGGTCTGATACTGGAACTGGAAGCTGGCCATAGGAACTCCGCAATAAAACGACACAACCCCATCAAGTTTGGGTTTGTTTGATTCGTATTGACGAGTACTTTGGTCCTACATGGTAATCAGGGTCTGATGCTGGAGTTGGAAGGTAGCCATAGGAACTCCGCAATAAAACGACACAATCCCATCGAGTTTGGGCTCGTTTGATTCGTATTGACGAGTACTTTGGTCCTATGTGGTAACCAGGGGCTGATGCTGGAGCTGGAAGGTAGCCAAAGGAACTCCGCAATCAAACAACGCAACCCCATTTAGTTTGGGCTCGTTTGAATTGTATTGACGAGCACTTTGGTCCTATATGGTAACCAGGGTCTGATCCTGGAACTGGAAGGTGGCCATAGGAATTCCGCAATCAAACAACGCAACTCCATCGAGTTTGGGCTCGTTTGAATTGTATTGACGAGCACTTTGGTCCTATATGGTAACCAGGGTCTGATGCTGGAACTGGAAGGTGGCAATAGGAACTCTGCAATAAAACGACTCAACCCCATCAAGTTTGGGCTCGTTTGATTCGTATTGACGAGTACTTTGGACCTATGTGGTAACCAGGGTCTGATGCTGGAGCTGGAAGGTAGCCATAGGAACTCCGCAATAAAACGACACAACCCCATCAAGTTTGGGCTCGTTTGATTCGTATTGACGAGTTCTTTGGTCCTACATAGTAAACAGGGTCTGATGCTGGAACTGGAAGGTGGCCATAGGAACTCCGCAATAAAACGACACAACCCCATCAAGTTTGGGTTTGTTTGATTCGTATTGACGAGTACTTTGGTCCTACATGGTAACCAGGGTCTGATGCTGGAGCTGGAAGGTAGCCATAGGAACTCCGCAATAAAACGACACAATCCCATCGAGTTTGGGCTTGTTTGATTCGTATTGACGAGTACTTTGGTCCTATGTGGTAACCAGGGTCTGATACTGGAACTGGAAGGTGGCCATAGGAACTCCGCAATAAAACGACACAACCCCATCAAGTTTGGGTTTGTTTGATTCGTATTGATGAGTACTTTGGTCCTACATGGTAACCAGGGTCTGATGCTGGAGCTGGAAGGTAGCCATAGGAACTCCGCAATAAAACGACACAATCCCAT
Organism: Schoenobius gigantellus; assembly: GCA_963935595.1. NCBI lineage: Eukaryota > Metazoa > Arthropoda > Insecta > Lepidoptera > Crambidae > Schoenobius > Schoenobius gigantellus. The sequence goes on along the minus strand of OZ012541.1, from coordinate 35,341,669 downwards.
CGAGTTTGGGCTCGTTTGATTCGTATTGACGAGTACTTTGGTCCTATATGGTAACCAGGGTCTGATGCTGGAGTTGGAAGGTGGCCAAAGGAACTCCGAAATAAAACGACGCAACCCCATCGAGTTTGGGCTTGTTTGATTCGTATTGACGAGTACTTTGGTCCTATATGATTTTTCTTGATGAGTACTTTGAGCCTAGCCTAGATAATATCCATACGCAACCCCATCAATTTCTTTTGTGCGACCTTCCCCAATTTAGGTGTCAAATGAAAGAGCTTGAATTGTAGAATGAATTGTAGAATATAGTATATTCTGGAAGACAATCTAATACAAGATGGCCGCCGTCATAAATTGACAGATTATTTTTATGTACAATCCCCACAATATGGGTCTGTATATGGGGTATCAAATGAAAGTTCGTAAAATACAGTACATCATGAAAAAAACTAAAACAAGATGGCCGCTATCACAAAAGATTTTTAAAAACAAGCTTTTATTTTAATGTCTTAAAAAAAGAAAATAAACTTTAATTTATTTTTTTATTACAATCTAGCGAATGGTTTCAATGCACTAAAAAGTGCGTTGACCACAAGAAAATATTCATTTCATATTTGTTTACTACTAAATTATTATATGTATATTATATAAATTAATTTATAGATACAACTAACAATAAAGAACTCGGTAGTCACTAAAATATTTCGTATTATTTGAGTAATTAGTTTAAAAAAAGTTTTTTTAAAAACAAGCTTATATTATAATGCCTTAAAAGAGGAAAATAAACTTTAATTTATTACAAGATATATTTTCTTATAAAAATATAAAAGCTTGTCCCGAGAATTATGATAAACAATAAAACTATTTAACTTGATTATTATATTTATTTTTTTGTAATAAATAACGTTTTGTACAGCATTGTCATACATGACAATGCTGTGCAGTCCTGAAATTTAAATGCATATATGATCCCTTTTTTGAAAAACTCGAATCCGTTATAACTGCTGCCTCACGGAAACTCGGTGTCCTGAACAAGGTGCGTAGGTATTTTGCGCCGGACCAACTATGCCTGTTGGATAAAACTCAGGTTAGGTCTTGCGTGGAATATTGCTCGCACTCCGGCTCCACTCATTACCTCCTCGATGCTCTGGACAGATTGCAGCGTCGCGCTATTCGAATAATTGGCGATGTAGAGGCAACTAACACCCTCGAGCCTCTACAACTTCGATGTGACATCGCCTCTCTTAGCGCCTTTTACCGAATGTTCCACGGGGAATGCTCTGAGGAGCTCTTTAACCTTATCCCTCCTTCTCCATTCCTTAACAGAAACACGCGTAAGGGTCTACGGAGTCATCCTTACACTGTATCCTCCTTTTCACACCGTACCAAGATTCCAAGATTCCTTCTTCTTTTTTTTTTATTGCTACTAAGTTGGCAAAAAAGCAAACTGCCCACCTGATGGTAAGTGGTAACAGTCACCTATAATACATGTGTTTCGTGTGACATTCGCAGAAAAACTGCAACCCCCACAAGGGCCACAGTGTACGTTGCCAACTTGTGACATCAGATGTAAAGTAACGGTACCCAGTAATTTTAGTGCCATATCTTACCCTTCAAACCGGAACACAGCAATGCAAGCACTGCTGCTTTGCGGCAGAAATAGGTAAGACGGAGGTACCCAAGCACACGACCTTGGTACAGTCTCCCTCCGGTAAGTCTTCTGTCGTTCATCCCACACTTGGAATTCTCTACCTGCGCACGTGTTTCCTCCATCCTACAACATGGGTTCCTTCAAAAGAGGTGTGAAAAACATCTTCTAGGCCGGCAAGGGACGGGCAGGTTGGATAGTGGATGTCCTCCCTCCTCTATCTGTCAACTCATTTGGGCCTCTTTCACCGCTTAACATCAGGCGGGAGAAGGTCATTTGCCAGGCCCTCTATAAAAAAACTGTTTAAGTGCCCGTATGTATTTACTTGGTAAGCCTTAAATAAATAAATATTGGTAATTGTAAGAAAAAAAATATTTGTTTTTTATAAAATGGGTAAATCTTGCGACAAGCTTTTATATTTTATTAAAAACTAGCTGTGCCGGTGAACTACGTTTCGCCATAATATAAAAAATAGTTTACGACCTATTCTCTGATCTACCGAATGTGCACAAAAAATTTAATAAAGATCAGTCAAGCCGTTTCGGAGGAGTTTGGTAGCAAACATATATAGTATAGATGTATCATGTAATAAATTAAAATTTATTTTCGTCTTATTAGGGCTTTAAAATAAAATCCTACTGTGGGGCGACTTTTTTTAAATCTTTTTACTAATATTTTATATTTTATCATTTTGTAACCGCATGGCCGCCATTACGAAACTCGACCAAAGTACTCGTCGTTACGAAACAAACGAGCCCAAAACTCGATGGGCTTGTGTCGTTTTATTGCGGAGTTCCTATGGCCACCTTCCAGTTCAGCATCACACCCTGGTTACCATATAAGATCAAAGTACTCGTCAATACGAATCAAACGAGCCCAAACTCGATGGGGCTGTGTCGTTTTATTGCGGAGTTCCTATGGCTACCTTCCAGCTCCAGCATCAGACCCTGGTTACCATATAGGACCAAAGTCCTCGTCATTACGAATCAAACGAGCCCAAACTCGATAGGGTTATGTCGTTTTATTGCGGAGGTCCTATGGCCACCTCCCAGCTCCAGCATCTAACCCTGGTTAACAAATAGGACCAAAGTACTCGTCAATATAAATCAAACGAGCCCAAACTCGATTGGGTTGCGTCGTTTTATTACGGAGTTCCTATGGCCACCTTCCAGCTCCAGCATCAGACCCTGGTTACCATATATGACCAAAGTACTCGTCATTACGAATCAAACGAGCCCAAACTCGTTAGGGTTTTGTCGTTTTATTGCGGAGGTCCTATGGCCACATTCCAGCTCCAGCATCAGACCCTGGTTACCATATAGGACCAAAGTACTCGTCAATACGAATCAAATGAGCACAAACTCAATGGGGTTGTGTCGTTTTATTGCGGAGTTCCTATGGCCACCTTCCAGCTCCAGCATCAGACCCTGGTTACCATATAGAACCAAAGCCCTCATCATTACGAATCAAACGAGCCCAAACTCGATAGGGTTATGTCGTTTTATTGCGGAGGTCCTATGGCCACCTTCCAGCTCCAGCATCAGACCCTGGTTACCATATAGGACCAAAGTACTCGTCATTACGAATCAAACGAGCCCAAACTCGATAGGGTTATGTCGTTTTATTGCGGAGGTCCTATGGCCACCTTCCAGCTCCAGCATCAGACCCTGGTTACCATATAGGACCAAAATACTCGTCATTACGAATCAAACGAGCCCAAACTCGATAGGGTTATGTCGTTTTATTGCGGAGGTTCTATGGCCACCTCCCAGCTCCAGCATCAGAAGTGGTCAAATCTACATACATACATACAGTGCAAGTAAATAAAAGCTTGTAAAAATAAAAGTTGATCAAACACATCCCTGTATTTACTATAGTATAACACAGTAAATAATAAACACCAATTAAATTCAAAATTAACATCTACGATATTTTGCTAGGCGGCCGTACCGATTGCGCGACCGAGTGCGCTTGTGTGCGTGAGCGACGCACACAAACAGAGACTAGAGAAATTTACCTAAACTAGCTCGGGCTCGCGCGGATGGTGGGCCCTTAAATTTGTCATCAGTACAGTATGGAGGGACAGTTGGAGTACAATGAAACAAAAAAAGTATTTTTATTTTTTAAACTGTGCTTTACTTATATTTTGATAATATTTGTTTAGAACGATCAACAACGGTTCATAATCTATCTATTAAAACAAAAATAAGTTAAAAAATTAACCTTAACCTATAAAAAAATGCGTTTTTGCGCAACGCTTCCTGTTTCAATGAGCTCCTGGTCTGGGGTACAATGAAACGGTGTCTGGATACATTGGAACAAGGCTAAGGCTAATAAAGATAAAAAAAGGAAAATCTATGTTCACTCCTGCGTCTCTATCTCCTGCTGCTTTTGTTTTTTTAACATATCGAATTATCGATACAATTTTTCTGGAGTTGACATTTTTAGGTCAGCAGCAGTTCGTAAACTCATACCATATGCTACAAGTTCAACAGCTGCTTGCTCATCGTTTTACTATGCATGCTTTTATCTGTCTTTCTCTTAAGACATCTCACCATTATTACTTCACAATCTGTTACCAAAATTCCAATAATCTATCACGGGCATATAATAACGGGGCACAATGAACACTGTCCCATAGTACCCCTTTTTATTGCGCCCCATAAAGTATCTGAATCTTTTAAAAATATCTTAAAAATGTTGGTTTATGTTCTATGTAAAAAGGTTCTCAATTCGATGCGTATCTTTTTTTTGTGTGTATGTTACGCGATTACGCCGCCAGTTGTGGACCGATTTTCAAAATTCTTTTTGTGTTCGATAGAGTATACTCTAAGGGTGGCCCCATGGTCACCAAAGTCAGGATCTGATGATGGGATCCCATGAAAATCGGGGAAAACCCTTAAATTTTATGGTGCTTCCAACGTGTTTTGTGTGTATGTTACGCATTTACTCCGCCAATTGTGGACCGATTTTCAAAATTCTTTTTGTACCTATTCGATAGAGTATACTCCTAGGGTGGTCACAAGGTCACCGAAGTCAGGATCTGATGATGGGATCCCATGAAAATTAAGGGAAACAGTAATTCCGTATGATAAAATAAAGTCCGTATGATATTATTGAGTCTGCCAAGGCATTATATAGATTAATTAATACTTTATATGGTAATTTATATTTAATTATATAAAACTTAGACAGAAGGATTTATAAAGGGGCGTTCAACGGTGTCTAACCTGATCTTGCTTGGTTTACCTTACTTGATTTTCCTTACAAATGCTATGGATGATGGATGTCAGGTGGACGTAGTCTATACCGATTACAGCAAAGCTTTTGACCGGATCCCGCATGACAGCCTTCTTAAAAAGCTAGAATTTGTTGGGTATTCACGGAGACTTACTGCGGTGGTTTGCTTCATACGTGGACAATCGTTGTCAGGCAGTTGTTGTTACATGTATGGATGGGTTACACTTACAATCCCTAGCGGCGTACATACCACAGGGTTCGTTGCTTGGATCACTGCTTTTCAATATTTTCGTAAACGATATTGGCTTGTGCTTCCAAACATCGAAACTTCTTTGTTTTGCAGACGACATGAAGATTTTCGCACATATGCTGACGCGATCTTACTGCAGGAAGATCTTAATCGGCTTGAAGCGTATTGTGTTAAGAATAGACTCGACCTCAACTCGGCAAAATTTATGGTTATGTCGTTTAGTCGTAAAGCCAGCACAATATCGTTTAATTATTCATTACAAAAACAGAATCTTCAGCGGGTGCATACCATGCGAGATCTTGGCGTTACACATGACTCCAAGCTTCTGTTTAGCGATCATATTGACGGCATGGTATCTAAAGCGTCTAAGGCTCTAGGCTCCATACAAACTAGGTTAGCTTGATCGAGATTTTAGTATGGGAAAGTGGTTTTTTTTTTGCTATTTTGATGTTGATCCCATACAAAAAGTTGTTGCATCTGAGCAGCCCCTGGGAGGTTGTTGATGGTTTAAAAATTACACAGCTGAGACATGTTGCAGACTATCAAACACTCAAAACTGTTTACTTATCGCTGGTGCAATCGCTCTTATCCTACTGCATAACAGCGTGGGGTGGAGCTTCTAAGACCCATCTTATAGAATTGGAGAGAGCACAGAGACTGATTCTCAAAGTTCGTCTTTCTAAGTCAAGACTTTTTCGAACCACACAATTGGGATGATGACTCAATTCTAATTTTCACGTCTCGTCATAAAATATTAAAATACCGTAGAAAAAGAGGCAATAATGTGCAATAAGAATTAAAATCGGCTTAGAAATACATTAGATACAAGCATTTTAAGTTATTAATTTGGAAGCGATTAGACAGAGAGAACCGACATCAACCGTGACGTCATTGTTGAGTACGGCCATATAACCTCCATGTAAATTGCTGTTTTGCTAGAAAGAGATGGAGAAAAATATATCTCGGTTGTTTTATAGTTATTCGAAAACCGATTTTTTCTTTCTGTTTATATGAATGAGTTTCTATTAAAGCAATAAATTTTTTTCATTCATCTAGCTAGCCTATTATGTCAAGAGGCTTTAGTACTTACGGTAAGGAAATTATTTATCTTCCACTGCATACTTCGCCAACATTCGCTCCTAAAACTTACACCAATCCTACATGTATCACGGAGACAGCATAATGTCTGCTCGATCGCAAGTTTTCGTACAGCTTACTCAAGAAGATTTTTCTGTTTTCAAGGAGCGCGATTGTATAATAAGGCGGCAAAGACAATAATACTGGTATACTCGTATATATATGCTAATACAAGGAAAGTGTGTAAGAATAAAATAACGAATTGGCTGATGAACTTGGATTATGGTGAAACTGAGACTTTGTTGACAGTAAACTTTTGCGCACACACACACACACACTTCATGCAACTAAAATGAGAAATAAATAATAATAAATAAATAATACTTTTATATTTATACGTATAATGCCCACAAATGTTGAATTGTTTTCTTGTTATAATTTCTACTTGTATTGTCAATAGTTTAGTCTCTATTTTCTTCGTACCATTAAAGATACGATTAATAAATAGATACTTAAATGAAAATTCTAAACATATTTGTGTCATAGTGCTTATTACCGAGTTTATTACCGAGTGTAGGGGCCTGGTGATTCTGTGATACAGGCGGATTTCTGGTTACTTCAGACTCCAGTCTCTCACCTACTTTTAATCTGCCCCTATGTAATTTGTAGTTCATTAGTCTGTTTATGTATGGTGTATAGAAACATAAATAAAAATATTATTATTATTGGTATTATTATTTCCAGCCAATATCCTAAAATAAGTCGATCAAATGTGTTTTAGCTCCCATATTTCCGGAGTCGGCAATGATATTCTCTGCAGATGATGCTATAACTTTTTGATAATGGCGGCAAATATCCATTAAAGAATACATAGAAAATACACGAACAATATAATGATCGTTATATTGTAAACAATACTATATATCCGATAACTATATATCCAAACAATGTTATATATCCGGCTCGAAGGACCACTTCTGTAGCTGGCTTGGTAAATAAAACGAGGATGGCCCGATATAACAGCAAATTTAATTTAAGTTTGAACAATAGGAACAGAGGCCCTCACAGCTTACGACAACCTCACGCTATTTTTTCCGCAGCTAATGTCATTTCCATACATTTTTTCTGAGGAACGACTGTGGAAAAGTTAGCGTGTGGCATTTGTCTAGGGCCTCATAGGTGCGAATTAGGGCATCGGAACCGGTTTTTCCCGGTTCATAGGAACAGAGGCCCTCACAGCTTACGACAACCTCACGCTATTTTTTCCGCAGCTAATGTCATTTCCATACATTTTTTCTGAGGAACGACTGTGGAAAAGTTAGCGTGTGGCATTTGTCTAGGGCCTCATAGGTGCGAATTAGGGCATCGGAACCGGTTTTTCCCGGTTCCAAAAGAACCGGGAATTCCCGGTTCTGAGGGTCCCTGAAAGAACCGGTTCTGTAAATCAGAGAACCGGTCTTTTCGGTTCTTTCGGTTCTTTCTTAAAATAAATTTTGAAATACATCTCTTCGAGCTAAATATCAAGTTATTAATGTTATTTTATCTTAGAAGTGGGGTGGCTCAAGTAGTGAGCCTTCGCACTTCGACCCACTTTGGATATATTGTTCTTCCCCAGGTGTTAGACCCTTAAGCCATCACCAACTACGGTCCTGTTCACCGTCCTTTGATGTCATGACCCTGTAATCTTCTGGTTTTGGATAACCAATCCCCGTCAGCATTAGCCTCCTGCAGGCTAGAGCATTGCAATGGCACAGCAAATGTTCCATGCTTTCCTCTTTATCCTTGCAGGCCCTACAGATTTTGGAACTGGCAAGTCCCATCCTGGTTAGGATGATCCTAGTGCCAAAATATCCGGTGAGAGCACCGAGCATTAGGCGAGTTTGGGATCTGCTAGAGCTCACTGTAAATTTGAGCCAATTATCCATGCCCATAAAGAGCTTGGCGTGCTTCATTCCATTCTGTTTGGCCCATTCTTACTGGTGCCTACTTTGTGATTGAGCTCTTAGGCCTGTACTATCTGTTTTTGCGGTGATTCCGACAGACGGTTCCGGTCCCACTTTCCCATTTTCCGATCCCTTTCTTGCCAGACAGTCAGCCTTTTCGTTACCATCGAAACCCTTATGGCCTAGAATCCAGACTAAACGTATAGTGTTGTCTTTACCTAGTTTGTTTAGTGCTTCAATTGTGTTCATTACTATTTTGGATACCACCTTGTATGACAGGAGCGCTTTGAGAGTCACTTTTCTGTCACTAAGAATGTAGATGTCAAGGTTATTGCGACCTTTGTCTAGATTCTCCTGTGCACAGGCAAGGATAGCGTATGGTTCAGCTTGAAACACAGTAGCCAACTTACCCATACTAATCAAGATCTCAATTTTATTGCAGTATATTCCCGCTCCTGTACCAGATTTCATTTTTGATCCATCCGTGTACCAAATCATGCTGTTCCCGGCCAGTTCCTTATCCCATTCCTCCCTTGTTGGAATGTGTACTTGAAGTCGTCTAAATACGTACTTAGGTTTCATTCTGCCGCTGGTCATATCAACAGATACTCTTCCTCAGCCTTAAATGCCGTGTGTCTTGAGAGAGGCCAGTTTACACTCCACAGGCCCAAAGTTCTGAGCGTGTAAAGTGTTCTCATAGCCTCTCTTCGTATAATGCTATACAATGGCTCAAGAGCTAAGAATCTCTCCAGAGCCGCCGAAGGAGTTGTTTTGAAGGCCCTTGTTATAGCCATGCTGGCTAGTCTTTGGAGGCTATTTAGTACTTCCCTGCATGTGAGCAGATTTGTTTTTGGCCACCTGATAATACTGCCATAAGTTATGACCAGCTGTATCATTATATTGTAAATCCAGTAGAGGATGTTGGGTTTGAGACCCCAGGTTTTACCGAAAGTAGATCGACATATGTTGAAAGTCCTTATAAATTTTTCAATGGTGAGGTCTACATGTTCCTTCCGCGTTAGTTCTGTATCTAGGGTGACTCTTAGATTTTTGACCTTTGTGCCATGATATCTCATTGCCGTAGAGTTTTAAATGTCTCATGTTATTGAGTTTCCTCTTTCTTGTGAACGGTATGATCATTGTCTTTTTCGGATTGATGCTAAGGCTAGTCTTCTTGCACCAGTGTTCGACTACCACACTTAGCACCTTGCCTTTAACCATAATGAATGTGTCATCAGCATAATCCGCCGTGTTCAGTGGACCTTCGTTCAGTTTTTTGATCAATGGATCAATCACTAAGCATTACTGTATCGGAGAGAGAACTCCTACCTGTGGCCAACCTTTGGTTGTCATGATGCTCATTGTATCGCCTAATATGCTTGCAGATAACTCTGCTTTCTAGCATACAATTTATCCATCTTATTATGTCTATGTTTTTAATGTTTCTAACATTAAAAGACATGGCGAATTTTTCAAGGGATTCGGCAACGTTAACATTCTCTGGTTGACAACACTGGCAGACGTGCTGTCGTCGAACGTAGTGAGTGGGTGTGTTGTTTTGTTGACGCCGATTTGATAAGTGAGTAACTTTAAATATTAATGCATATTGCTATTATTATTTTTATCAATCAATTGAGAATATTTATTGTCGTTGCAATCAGTTAAGTATTAGGTAATATCGCGCGCAGTTCCGCCTGATCACCGTTACGCTCATTTTCGTTTGCACTAGCGCTCTCTAGCCCCACCCCGTCGACCTCGAATAGACATGGAATAATGAAATAAAAGATCATGCTTGGCCGTTCGAACACTTCTTCGGCCTGCCGCCGAGCAGCCGAGGAACCCCCCAACGCCGATTAGAGAGAAAGAGTATTTCTTTTCTAATAGGCCAAAACTTAAGGGGGCGTAGCCCGGCGCTTCCGCACGATTCAAGCGAATAATTTTTTTAATGGTCAGGCGGAAGTGCTCGCGATAATACGCTTTCATTCTTGCGGGGCAAAATATTTGACGGAATAGAAGAAGAAATTATAATTACACTAGACTTGGCTGGACACGCGCGCGTGTCCCAGCCAAAAGAGAAATAAATAGGTATGACGAACGTTATCACGTTCGTTATACCTATTTATTTCTCTTTTCTCACATTACTTTGTTTTTTAGCATTCAATATTATGATAATCGTGTGTGATCAGTGTGATTTAATTTGTATGCATGCAACTACGAAAAGACTGTGATTTTAAAGAACTGATTTTTGCTAAATAATACTAAAAACAAAAATAATAAATAATTTGATTTATAATAAAGTGTGTTTTATTAAGATCCATTCTCCTTTATTCGTTTTGATTGTAGAAAATCTATATAAACGATAGCATAGCTTATCAACAAGAATTTATAAAAAAAACCGAAAGAACCGAAAAAACTGGGTACCCAGAACCGAAAGAACCGGTTCCTAAAATAGGGCCGGTTCTCGATGCCCTAGTGCGTATGTAATGAACGAACGTGACGAACAGACATAGTAAGTGTACAACCGACAGTGTTGCAACTATATAAAAATTATTAAAAATAAAAACGATTTGTTGGGTTGCCAACAATAGGTAGGTATAAAAGTAATCTAGTACGCTCAAGAGGTGTACCTATTTTTTTCGATTTCAATATCTAGATCACCTCACTTAACAAGATTGAAGTGTCGTTAAATTTTAGTTATATTTTCCACTTACAATCGATTTTCAAAATTATTAAAAAATCAAAACGGTAACAGCGTAAAAATAAATATTAGCTAAAATCTTAAAACGAGGAAGAATATCCACGTCATTAAGCTATGTACCTAATATTACATAAAAACACATCGCTGACTCTGAAGGTAATTGACTAGAAGTATACTTGATTGATCAAAGTAACACAACCTTGATTTGTGAGAATCTGAAGTGATCTGAGCAAATAAAATATTTTAATCGGGAATTTACGGATTTCGTTACTGATGGATTGATTGATTAATATCGCCTAAAAGTATAATTATTCGTCAATTTTTTTTAAGTTTATGCGGTTTGTGTGATGTTTGTATAGGTTAGTGTAGATTATTGCTAATTACAATAGTTAAAGCCGTTTAGTCCACCGCCCATTCTGCGAGTGGGATACATCGTAGGGAGTGAACAAGTCCCTGGGTGTATCTTAAGTGTCTGTCATCCATCAGGAGGTAGCGCTCCTATAGGGATGTCAGGCACTGCCGCCACTTACAAATGTTTATTCCATATAGTCGGGACTCTGATGCATCTTACTCTTTTTTTTCATATTGAAAAACCCCTTTACAAATAATAAAGATTTTGTTGAATGCGCAAGTGACCCTAAACAGTACTATTCGCGCACATTCTTACTAGCAATTATACCGCTAATAGGTACAGCTATGATTTGAATACAATTTTATAAGTTAGCCGTAATTAACTTACTTAATGTTATATTAGTTTACATGGTTGTCTTATTCTACGATAATTGCTTAATTGCGAGGATAATTATAATCATTGGTCCGTCTGGGATTGAGGAGTCACCTAGAACTCGGAAACTGTTATACTCGTATGTACATTTTTTAAAATTTAGTAGTAATTTTGTCTGCTCTGTAACCTACAAAAAAATTGGTTCCGATACTGCTGAAACTCGAGAAGATACAATACATTTAGTGTGGCTCCTCAATCCATACACGTAGAGAACTTGTCAACGTGAATTTCCACGAAACTAATTGAGCAATTTTATATTAGAGTGCATGATCATTTAGTAGTAATTTTGCTAGAATTTGTATTATAGAAAGAAAGTTGGGAGGACTTAGTGAAATTAAAAATATAAAGCATTTTATGTGGCTCCTCAATCCTGACGTTTTGCATATAAATGATTAACTGTATCTTCGCGAAATCACAATGGAATCAAAAGCTTGGGGCACTTACATTTAGTAGAAATTTCTACTAAATAACTACGTACAATTTATCAGTGTACATATTAAGGTTCTAAAGAAAAACACACTTTTCGATATTCCATAAGAAAAGTTTGTGAATGTCACGAAAGCGACAGCGAGTTATCGTTTGAGATAGGCGGTAGCCCTTAGAGTGCTCGTCAGTGTTCGATTTCTACTTATTTTCGTTTTGTTTTAGACGAAAATCAAAACAATATTGATCTTCGTTGTAATGTTCTATTGATTTTCTGTGACTGCCGCGCGTAGTTTATACGCACCTTTACAATACCAAGAGCTAAATTCTAGATAGTTTAGGTATAGTTGAGTCGGCCAAAGTCGTAGTTAGTAGGACATTAATTTTTGGCTCTCCTGTAAAATTAATCATCATAACCAAGTTACGCGGTTTTGGTCACTGTATGTTACGCGGTAGTGCAGTATCACTGACGAATGACGATATGACGTTGACAATTTTAATCCGGATAATTCTTCAGTTACGCAAGACCTAGCACATACTCGTACATAACCTACGTTCTGTCATAAAGCGGAGAGCGGTATTTTTTCAATTGCTTTAGTAGAATTCGTAACTAGGCAAAGTACCTATACCTACCTAGATATTATATAAAAGTAAACATCTGATAAAGTGAAAGATTTTACTTTAGCCGCTGCTAAAGTACTAGCTTATGTCAAGCTAGTAATAGCTATCTCTAATGTGCGATATTTCGCGATATTTTTTAGGTCACAATAAGAAAAAAATGAATGATCCGTGTTCCGGTTGATTTGTCCTAGCCGCTGCTAAAGTACTAGCTTATGTCAAGCTAGTAGTAGCTATCTCTAATGTGTGATATTTCGCGATATTTTTTAGATCACAATAAGAAAAAAATGAATGATCCGTGTTCCGGTTGATTTGTCCTACCTTGTCTACCTACGTGGGTTACCATGAGGCCTTCTCATAATCATAATATCAGCTGCTTGGGATTTACTCGTACGCCGCCACTGAAGTAGGAGCTGAGAGAAGGGCCTTTTTGACCCCGTTTTGCTCATTTTTGGTTATAATTATACGTTGTTTCTTTTTATTGTACTAAGAAGTACAAAATGTATTGGATTATTGGAGGTCAAATAAAGCATATAATTCATTTCAATTCAATCATTCATTCTTACGTTCATTTATTATGCACCTATATGTATAAATGAAATAAGTAGGTAATTTTTGTGTTCCATATAAATTTTACTTATCAATTTTTTATTATGATGCTTATAAATAAGGATTGTAAAAAATCAGGAACTTGTAAGTAAATGCAGGCAAAGACCGAAGGTCACGTGAAGTGTTGCCGAGTCCCCTTAACCACAAAATTTATTGTGCGACCACATTACAATAAAATTTGTCAGAATCGTAACTACTCAATGATGAAACATAAGGTAATCACCAAATTTTAATAGGGTTTATTATTTTGTTGGGTGAGTTTTGTATGAAAGAGGGTTTGATTTTATTAGGTTCACAGAGATTCGCGTTCGGGGAATGGCTAGTAAGATCCCGAACGTACCTCCATGGGGATGGAAGGATTACTGGAGGGTGGTTTAGCCAGGTATGGGGTTTTCACACGAGTCCAATGGCATATCCAAGGAGCGGTCTTGTTAGCTTTTCAGCCCCTTATCGAATCGCAAAAAAAGAATTCACAGAGATTAATTTTTTTTAAATAAGCATACCGAGTATTGTGCTGGTATAGGTATGTTTTAGTAGGACATACTTAATAAATAAATTGGTTTATTTGGTTAGTGTACCTACTTGAAGTATACCGTGATATTTAAGTAGGACCGACCACATAACACAGAAAATACCTACTGTATTCCATGTTATTTCTCAACCAATCTCCTAAAATACCATTCTAAAATATCGCGAGTTTATTCATTTATCTAGCGCAGAAGAAACAAATGAACAAAGAATTGAGTTACGAAAACTCTGTAGCATACATAATGCATAAATGTTAATTTGTTATTCAAAGCAAACATCATCATAACTCTTAGGGCATTTAGGCTAAATGCTCCTAAGTCATAACTTCTTTCTCCATGGCAAATTGAAATTGTTGGTCTTTCAGGAAAAATCAGATCTTTAATCTGAAAAAAAAATATTTTACAAAAAACGCTGATTCCAAACGCTGATTTCCTAGAAAGTCTTAAAATATGTCACCGACTTCAATATAGAAGTGTGATGTTGTCCATTAGCGTAGGTAATGGGGGGGAGGCTTATGGTTCGGACACCCTCCCCATTGTAAATCAACTTATACTAGATAGAATGAAGTTTTCAGTGTACCTATACACTAGGGAAATTAAAGTCTTCAATCTGGACACCCCCTATCGAAGTCATACCTACGCCTATGATGCTGTGTGTATTATTCTTATATTATTTTTAACTTTTCAGTGTTTTTGAAGTCGGTTTTTATTTTTAGTAAAATATTTTATATCTTTAACTTTTAGTGAATGAAATCTTTTTAGTGAAAGAAACCCTAGTTTGAAAATAAATTAATTAAAAATAAAATTAGGGTTTCCCTCGAGTTTCATGGGATCCCATCATCAGATCCTGAATTTGGTGACCTTGGGACCACCCCAGGAGTATACTCTATTGAATCTATGTAGAATTTTGAAAATTGGTCCACAATTTGAGGCGTAATCGCATAACATACACACTAAAAAAAACATATGCATCAAATTGAGAACCTCCTCCTTTTTCGAAGTCACTCCTTTCACTAACAACCAAATACTAAGACAAAAAACAAATTGCAATTAAGAAAATATGAGCAACTATGTTAATCGTATCATGTTAACATGAAACCGTCAGTAGGTGTTGTGGCGTTCGTAAGTAATGCTCAAAATTAAAGAGGGACAATGATGTTGCATCACCGATGCACCGCGGAACAGCTTCCGCTCGCCTCTTCAGTCCTCGAGCCGGCCCGCAGTGGGAGACGCCACTCCACATATATAATGCCGCGATGGTCAACTCACACTAAGCAGTGACCGTCCAGCTTCACTATGAAGGTAGGTAACGGGTACAGCACATACATACGGCATTTTAGCAAATAATTCAACAAATGTGTACAAAAACTAAATGATGACACCAAAGCTTTTTATTTAATCATGAATGTTACCTTTTTAATAATTACTTACTTAATTATGAGAATAATATACAACGATGGATAATTAATAAAATCATTCTACATTGCAAATAAATAGTTTTCATGCGTAGAACTTAAATGTATCGTGAGTGAAGTAATTATAATTAGAAAAAAGATAATTAATAGCAACCCCTGCTTAAGAAACTTACCTACTTCTTATTTCTACTCGCTATTTTTTTATAGTGAAAGACATTTGTGTAATGAAATCTAGGCACCTACATGACATGAGTAACATTAGCTAATATCTACAGTGACCGCTTGCTTAAAACTTGCACGTTACATATTCTGTGAAACTTCACGTTACAACACTTTCTGGTTGCTGAGGATCTGAAGTGTAAGTCCAAATTCTTATTTCTAAACTTGTGTCGCAGGTATTCGTGTGTCTGTTGGCGATGGCAATGGCCGCCCACGCTGGGTTCATCGGCGGCGGTAGCGGCGGCTGGTCCGGCGGCGGCGGCGGCGGCGGGTACGGCGGCGGCGGCTGGTCCAGCGGAGGCGGCGGCGGCGGCGGCTGGAAGCTGGGTGGAGGAAGTGGAGGCTGGTCCGGCGGCGGTGGTGGATGGAAATCGGGCGGAGGCGGCGGCGGCTGGTCTGGCGGCGGCGGTGGATTTGGCGGAGGCGGCTACGGAGGCAGTGGTGGACGTTAGTATAATACCTAAATAAGTAATTTTAATAAATGGATACCTACTCAAGTAGCCTTGCACAGATCACCAAAGATTTGAAGAGCATGGGAACGTGCTGGCACTAAATCGTCAGTAGCTAAACAGCATCCAAAATTAAAAAAGGAAACCTGTCTATTCTCAATTTTCAATTTAATAAGTACTTACTTATTTTAAAACTTCTAATGTGTTGAGAAAATCCAAACCTAGTCATGTTATAAATGCGAAAGTATTTTACTAAAGCGACATTTGGAAATCGTTTAACTTTTAGATGGGTATCCCCATCTAAATGTTATAAAAGTGAATTGGAGCAACTTTGCGAATGGAAACCCCAAAAAAATCATTACAAACACGAGCTCGTCTCCGACAAAAAGGTCAATGTTCATATTCATGATAATTAATTTTATGGGTTCTTATTTGTTACTAAACAAAAAAATAAAGTAGGTATTCTTAGACATTGTACACAGTACTAATATAAAATTATTTTCATTAGATTTAATATTAGAGCGAATAAGTTCTTAATTGTTTTGTTTCATTTTTCCAGAAGTCAAAATTATTAAAATCATCACCACTGGCGGAGGCGGCGGCGGTAAGTTCTACTTTTTTTCAATACACTTATGTTTCATCATGAAGTTTACGAGAGCACTGCAGCTTACTTACATTCTCTGTGTAATAAATAATTAGTTTGAATAGAGGCCAAGCGATCGGCGAGATAGGGTCATCTGCATCGACCGCAACTCGCGATTACGGATTTCGCAATAGATACTTCGTCTTCTTACATTCTACATAGTATTATTATGTTTCTAATAGGTAAATAATAGCGGTTTCGTCACAGACCACGGTTCTATTCAAAACTTATCTCAAGGCTTTATAAGAGCTTCTACTCTAGATCAAATCTACAAAACTCTTTTAACAAAATTACAACAGATAAAGTTGCGTAAAATTATCTCGAGGACTTTATAAATATTACTTTCCTGCGGCAAATACCAATAACCCACAAATAATAATCTATAGGTTTCTATGCAGGGATATAGAGACGTCTTAGTATATTCACAATATGCCAATGGGTAGTAATAATATGTCTTGCATTTATTTAACTATGCCACGTAAATAAGGCGTACAAAATTGTCTAATTTCATAAGACTTAAGGCACTTAAGGCAAACAAATTCTTTTATTTAGAACTCAACAAATAAAAAAATTTACTACCGTAAAAACCACAGGACTGATTTTTTTTTTCAATTCCGCGTTGACTAAGCAAATGTGTTTTGCTACTTTTATATAACAGGATAACAATAAATGGCCACATTTAACGTAAATTTAAAAGTATACAGAAAACAGAGAATACCGACTTCTTCTGAGGCCTATTTCACAAATAAAGTAAATACAAGTCAACCAAGAAAGCTATTCATCAAATGAATGATTCACTTGGATTAATGGATCTTAATTTAAGATTCTTAAAGCTTACGCAGAAAGCCAATCAGTACGTTTTACTTGTATGTATTGTGAAATAGATCTTACAAAAACAGTAACACAATGTTCATTAACTACCAAATTATAAAATTATTTTTCCTTGATGATGAAGCCAGAAAGGGACGTGGACATTTTTTTAAATCCGACCGGAAAATTTCATGCACATATTTTTCTTTTTTTTACGTACTTAATCAATAATTAGCGAAGATTCATTGATTTAAAATGTAGCATGACGTCATACGTGTAAATTTTCTACTATATAGCTTATGGGGTGACGATCCCCCAATCCATAACTTTAATTCGCTTTATCTCGATAGTCTTAATTATTTCGACAAAGCAAAAAAAAAACAGTATATTTTGATTTTCCATACTTAGGCCGCACTCAATCTTAAATAGGTAGCTACGGTCCCAGTCACAGTTAAACAATAGGTAGGTATATATTATGTTCTAACTGTACTACGGTCTAGCGCAGGGGTCCCCACCCTTTTACCCTGTGTGCCTCACCCAACATTATGCTAAAACACTAATGGCCATTTTCACCAACCTCCTCTTAGCTTAGGTGACTCTTAGGTAGCATGCTGTCACATTCTTTTCATTAAAGACAAAAAGTGACAGCATACGTCTTAGGGGCTTCCTAAGCTAAGTTATGGTTGGTGAAATCGGCCATAAGCCCCCCGGGGCCGAAATGGAGAGTAAAAAAAATTAAGCAAACGATGAAAATATTAGCGTGTTTAGTTTTATTCAAAATAAAATATGGTTGCAACGTGTCGTTGACTTCGCTTAGGTGGCAGTGTCCGCGTCGCGCGAGTTTATATTCATGAACAGTTTTATAAATATTCTTTATACAGATTAATTCTCGAGCCACTCGCGGCGCCCCCCCCCCCCCCCCCATCCCATGGTTCACTCTACGCCGCCCAAGTGGGGCGCGCCTCACTGGTTGGGAAACCCTGGTCTAGTGAGTAATTTTTTTATTGCTTTATCACAGGTGGCCACGGCGGTTGGTCCGGCGGCGGCGGTGGGTTCGGTGGTGGCTACGGCGGCGGCAGCGGCGGTGGCTGGAAGCTGGGCGGCGGCAGCGGCGGCTGGTCCGGCGGCGGCGGCGGCTACGGCGGCGGCAGCGGCTGGAAGCTCGGCGGCGGCGGCGGCGGCAGCGGTTGGTCTAGCGGCGGCGGCTCCTCTGGCTGGTGGTGAACCCGACAGCTCCACGCTTAGCACCAATTGTACATAAATATACCTCTTTACCATAGCATGCTCTCTTATTTATCATTAACAGCACAGTCCTAAACTTATCATCACGAAGCTCAAGAAGGTAGTTAGGTCTATTCATTTCAGACATTAATGCGTCGAATCATTCCTGAACCATATTCACTTAGGTATAGCCTACACTTTACTCACATAGATACCTATCACTCCGATCCCGAGTGCACCTCTGAAACCTATACCTACGTACAGTGACGGATTTATATTTTTTATAAGTGTAGGCCACTTGCTTTCCGCCGCCCCACATGCCTTTCTAAAATAATAATTTTCCATTTATAGTAAGAAAGGCACAAATCCAGGACTGCCTACGTAACATAACACATATCCACACCCTTAAAAGATTACTCAGTATCAGTCACCCTTAAACACTTAGCTCAGGCACAGAAGATGCTCAGGCTTGGCTCACTATCAGTACCCATGTAGGTACTTAACACATTTTAGAAACCTTAAGACTATTCATCTAAAATTATAGCCTTAAATTAAGGCGAGGATTTCCCAAATTTGCCGATCTTAGAACGTCTAGATCTGGATAATATTAGAACCCACAATTCTGAAATTCACACACCTTAAACTTGAAGATATAATCTAGTGAACTGTGAAAGCAGAAACACGATTTACTCCATTTCACTCGATAGAAAAAAAATCCAAACATAGGTCTAAATCAAAAACTAAAACCACGATTTGAAATCGAAATATACATAAAACAGTATAAAAGTTATACCAAAACATGTAGTTCGTTATTATCTAGTGAACTGTGAAGACAGATTTTTTGATGTCATATAAAATATTTAGGAAAATGACGAAAATTCTATAATTTCGCTTGGTTGCAATCGCGCTCCATATAAGACAGTACTCGCCAAGTCGTCTCAGGGTATGGTCATGTCGCTTCGTGTCGCGGGCGCAAAAAAATATTTTACGTGTTTCTTTACGATCGAATTTTAATTTTGCAGTTTGCGTTTATTTTGTTAACTTTCATTATTATTATAGATTAGTGTAGTAATATGGTGAATAGTGTAAATAATGGATTAAGTATTATAAAGGAGAAAACTATTTTAATCCTTCTTCCTAAATTATTTTATGTTTGAAAAAATGTGTTTTTCGTTCTTTTTTTCTATAAGTTATTTTATGTGTAAAAATCGCTAATAAAAGAAGTCAAAGACGAAATGTTAAATCAAATGCATACAAAAAATGCTGAAAGAAAAGTGGTAAATATTTATTTCCCAAATGTTTATATTTTATTGCCGCGGCCATATAGCACAGTGCAGTGTTAATAAACCAGTATGATAATTTCTTCAAGTAAATATGCAACGATATATAGGTTCAAAATAATGTTTCCTATAAAACTTTATTGCTGAATTCCTTTAAATACTTAATGTTGCCCGTTGCCCCCTTTATTCACAACGCCTTGCATCAAAGCTTTAGAAGGTAGAATCAACAGCACATTATACATGTAGCTAAATAATAGAGTTTTATTCGAGCCTATGTATTATATATGATTATGAACAGTAAAACAGTATTTTAGGAATCTTTTAAATTTCGAAACATTTATGGTCAAGCGTGAGTTGATTATAAAAAAGTAAAAAATAATTAACATAAATTTCCGTTCGATTTATGTAAAGATCACTTCATTGTATTAAAAGAAAATACCTGATCAGCGGAATTTTGTGAAACTTTATAAAATATTTGCTTTTGCCCGCTGCTTCGCCCGCATAAATGTCATAAAGGTTCCATACAAACTATTATTTTTTAGTTTTACCCCCTTAGATGGCGAATTTCCAACATACATGTCAAATTTCCGCTTTTTGTGCTTTTTAATTACGGCTGTGCGTAATCTGTCAGTCACTCAGTAATGAAAGTGTTTTTATATAAATACGTCGGCCCACACTAGGATTTTCAACTGTGTGGTAGGTGCAGTTTTTTTCTTTTTGAAAACGTCGCCCCACACTAAGAATTTCTCCTGTGTTGTGGGTGCAGTTACGAACATAGAATATCACATGTACATACGCCCAGACCGGAAAAAAATTCTGTAGGCCATACAAAATATTTGTCCCGTACGGGAATCGAACCCGCGACCCGTTGCGCAGTAGGCGATCATTCGACCTCTGCGCTAACCGTGTCATCAAAGTTACAAACATAGAATATATTACATATCACATGCACATACGCCCAGACCGGAACATATTTCTGTATTCCATACATAATATTTGTCCCGTAACTACAAAAAAATATTTTACAAAAAATAAAAACCGACTAAAAACACTGAAAACTTAAAAATAATATAAGAATAGGTACAGACAACATCACACTTCTGTATTGAAGTCGGCGCCAAACGATAATCTCCTAGAAAGTGTTAAAATTTGTCACCGACTTCAATATAGAAGTGTGATGTTGTCTGTGCCTATTCTTATATTATTTTTAAGCTTTCAGTGTTTTTGAAGTCGTTTTTTATTTTTTGTAAAATATTTTTTATTTTTAACTTTTCAGTGAATGAAATCTTTTTAGTGAAAGAAGTGTGTTTTTAGTGCTTTCCTCGATTTTCTATGGGATCCCATCATCAGATCCTGACTTTGGTGACCATGAGACCACCCTTGCTCTATACTCTATCGAATACAAAAATAATTTAGGACATCGGTTTAAAAAATAATGACGGAGTTATGAGGTAACAAACATAAAAAATACAACCGAATTGATAACCTCCTCCATTTTTGAAGTCGGTTAAAAATATTTGGGAATCGAACCCGCGACCAGTTGCGTAGTAGGCGATCACTCGAACTCTGTGCGCTAACCGTGTCGTCAAATGTAAAGTCATCATGGTAAAGAACGCTAGCTGTGTAGTACTTCCCGAGTTTTCTTACAGGCCTAAGGTGGTAGAATATTAATTAATATTTTAAAACCAGTTTGCTTAGAGACTAATACGGTTGCCTGATATTCATAGCGATTTGTGGCTTTCTTCTTGATAATCTTGTTTAGTACATGCACGCCCCTGTCACTCACGCAATGCAGCGTTATAAATACCTACCACCACTAAGTAGCGCGCCGGCGCGCCGACCGCTGCACACACGTGTAAAGAAATTCTTAGGTTGTGTGTGAAGTCGACCAACCCGCACTTGGCCAGCGTTGATGATGGTAGCACATCAAAAACAGGTTTGAGCTTGTTTCGAATTCATCTAATAATAATATGATGGATGACATACCTGCCAGAGATACCTGTCACAAAAATTGGGATATAATTAAAAACAAAAATACTATCGTTTTTGATGCTTGCTAAGGCAAGGATAAAAATACCTCCGTCTTACCTATTTCTGCCGCAAATCAGCAGTGCTTGCATTGCTGTGTTCCGGTGTGAAGGGTAAGATATGGCACTGAAATTACTGGGTACCGTGACTTTACATCTGATGTCATAAGTTGGCAACGTACACTGTGGTTCTTGTGGGGCTTGCAGTTTTACTGCGAATCGCACAGGAACCACATGTATTATAGGTGACTGTTACCACTTACTATCAGGTGGGCAGTTTGCTTGTTTGCCAACTTAGTAGCAATAAAATAAAACACACAACATTACATTACAAAAAATAGCTCTCTAAGTCAACTTGAAAGAATATACCTAACTGAGAGTCAATACGTACCTTTTATATCTAAAGACTAACTCCCTAACTCCTTAATGTTAGAAAATAAGGATGTATGTGTTTATCCCTTTTGCTTGGTAAAATGAAAACCCCAAAAAATGTCATCTTCCCTCCCCTTGTTCTTGTGTGGTGTAAAATTAGGTTGTTGTGTTGATAAAGATATAATAAAGTAATTAATTGGTAAAGAAGACTTTTATTAAAATATCATTGAAATCTAAAAGGTTATGGGCCCAGGAGGCAAACTAATTAACACAATAAGTCAGATGACAAAGAGTTTATACAGTAAAAACAGATTTTAAAAAGTGTGCTTAGAAAAAGAAACGATGGCTACACAATTAAATATTCCACAGCTGGAAAGCGGCAATTTCGCCAATTGGCTCTTTCGAATAGAAAGTTTGATGGCAGAAAAAGGATGTGGAGCAGTATTATTACTTGAAAAAGGAGATTCGCAAAGTGAACTAACAAAGGAGCAGGTTATCAAAATGGAGGCACAAGCCAAGAACATAATAATACAAAGCCTGCCAGACAAACATTTGGAATATATAAGAGGAGCTACAACCGCATCCGAAATGATTTGCAACCTGAAAAACATTTTCGAAAGAAAGAGTACCCTTTCAAAACTGTTTTTAAGAAAACAATTGACAGAATTAAAGTTCAATTCGAGTACAAATATAGAAGAACACATTATGAAATTTGATAAGTTACTTAGGCAACTAGAATCCAACGGGTCACTTGTTGAAGAAGATGACAAGGTATGTCTATTCCTGGTTAGCATGCAAGATGCATACAAAAGCACCATAAATGCCCTAGAAACCACTAACATGACGTTAACTCTAGACTATGTAAAAAGCAAACTTTTAGATGCAGAATTAAAATTTAAAAATGAACAAAAGTCAAGTGAAATTGATCATGCATTTTCATCAACAATAATATGTTACATCTGCGGCAAGACCGGTCATATAGCAAGACAGTGTACACAAAGAGGTAGAGGACAAGCAAGGCAATACACAGAACATGCAATACAATACAGAGGACAAGCAGCACAATACAGAGGACAAGCAGCACAATACAGAGGACAAGTACCACAATACAGAGGACGAGCAGCGCAATACAGAGGGCCAGGAGCACAATACACAGGACAGGCAGCACAATACAGGGGACAAGCAACACAATACAGGGGCCACGTAGGACGAGGACAATTAGAATTACAAAGGGAGCATCAACAACATGGATATGTAATGACAGAGAAAAATGAAAACCTAATGTTTCTAGCAGGTACTGTAACTAATAATTGCTATACTTGTACTGAAAGTAGTAATAGTATAGAGTGGGTGATAGATTCAGGATGCACTGAACATTTAATTATAGATAAATATGAAAAATATATGTACAATATTAAAAATTTAGAATGTAAAAGAAAAATATTTGTTGCTAATGGGGAATATGTACTTGCAGAAAAAGAGGGAACAATTTCTTTAACTTGCAATAAACACACTTTAACTTTAAATGTTTTAATTATAAAGAATTTATCATTTAATCTATTGTCAGTCAAAAAGATATGTAATAACAAATTTAATGTAACCTTTTTTCAAGATCATGTAAATATTTACAAAAACAATTCATGTCTCACAGGATATTGTAAAGGCAATCTTTTTATTTTAAAAACAGGAATTTGTAATACAAATGATAGCAATGTGCTTTCGTGTAATGATAATGCAGATAAGGAATCTTTATGGCATCGTAGGCTTGGTCATGTCAATAGATACGGACTGAAGCTGATGCATCTTCCAATAAGCAGCAAGGTATGTGGTCCATGTATGCAGGGAAAGTCGACCAGGAAACCGTTTCCATCATCACCAAAGCCGAGATCTCGCAAGGTAGGTGAATTGCTCCACACCGATGTCGCAGGTCCTGCAAACATACCAGGTATTAATGGTGAATTATATTATCAAGTAATTGTAGATGATTTCTCACATTTTGTGACTGTTTACTTAATGAAAAATAAATATGAAGCTACAGATAATCTCATACATTATATTAGAAAAATAGAAAATGAAATGGATACAAAAGTTAAGTATATACGTTGTGACAATGGAGGTGAATTTAAAAACAATAAATTAGAATCATTCTGTAATATGAAAGGAATAACTATAAAATATACACAACCTTATTCACCCCAAAGTAATGGTGTTTCAGAGCGAATGAATCGCACTCTTTATAATAAAACAAGAACGCAACTTATTGAATCACAATTACCTAAACACTTATGGAGTGAAATCATAAAAGCCTCAGCTTATCAATTAAATCATTGCCCGTCATCCGCCATAAATAATCAAATTCCAGCAGAGTTAATGTATGGAAAATTAGACCTAACAAAATTACGAATACTTGGAAGTAAATCATGGTCTATTATAATCCCAAGAGGAAATAAATTTAATGAGAGAGCAATAGAAGCGAGAATGATTGGTTATGCACAGAACGGATATCGGCTATGGGACCCAAAAGAAAATAAAATTATAATATCAAGAGACACAAGATTTGATGAGACCGACACTAAATATAGACCTAATGAACAAGGACAGAAAGAAGAATATATATACATTCAAGAAAATGAAAATAATGATAGAAATGAATACACTGAAGAAAATATAAATATTGATCAAAATGAAGTTACAGAAAGTACAGAAATTAATGAGACAGAAGAAGGAAGACCTAAAAGGAATATTAAGAAACCAGAATATTTAAGAGACTATGAGACAAATTATGATGGTGATATAGACATTAATATGGCATACTGTTTAAACATAATAAATTCAGAAATAGAACCAAATACCTACAATGAAGCAATAAAGAAAAGGGAATGGAAAGAAGCAATAATAAATGAATTAAAAGCACACAAAAAGTTGGGAACATGGGAATCCACAATTCTACCCCAGGGACAAAAAGCGATTGACACAAGATGGGTTTTTAGAAGCAAATCAGATGGGACTAAAAAGGCTAGACTTGTTGCCAAAGGCTATCAAGAGGAAAATGTTTACAATGTATATGCACCAGTTGCAAGAATATCTACGGTTAGATTACTGCTTAGTATCAAGAGGGAATGCCACTGAGACAGTTAGATATACCAACAGCCTTCCTAAATGGCGAACTGAACAAAGATACATACATCAAATATCCAGAAGGACTTACACAGGAAAAAGGAAAAGTACTAAAATTGCGAAAAGCTCTATATGGTTTAAAAGAAGCACCACGTTGTTGGAACAATAATATACACAATTTCTTTATCAAAAATAAATATCAACAATCTAAATATGATTTTTGCTTATATTACAACAACGACACATGGATACTTATTTTTGTCGACGATATCCTAATATTAGGAAATGGACAGGCAATTATAGAAAAATTAAGAAGAGAATATAATGCTAAGGATATGGGACAAATTAAAGAATACTTAGGAATGGAAATTTACAAAGAAAATAATAACATGTATATAAAACAGGAAAAAGTAATAAATAAAATATTAAAGAAATTTGGAATGGAAGAGTGTAAAGGAGCAGATACTCCGATGCAGAAAGAACAACTTACTATTGGATCAACTGTTAATGTACCTTACAGGGAACTGATAGGGAGCCTAACATATCTTTCAATTACAACTAGACCAGACATAACATATGCAACTTCTCTACTAAGTAAATATTTAGACAAACCAACAGAACAGCATTGGAAAGCTGCAAAGCGAATTTTACGGTATTTAAAACAAACCATAAATAAATGCCTTATATACTCTAAATCTAAGGAAGATAATCAACAACTAATCGCTTACTCAGATGCAGATTGGGCAAGCAACAGTGATCGCAAAAGCATAAGTGGATGTGCTGTATACTATAAAGGTAATTTAATTTCATGGTTTTCAAAAACTCAGCCCACAGTAGCATTATCATCAGCAGAAGCCGAGTATGTCGCGGCGGCTACTACTACAGCTGAACTCATCTATTTAAAAGGTATATTGACTAACTTTTATAACTGTCCAATCAACATGTTGCTTTTAGTAGATAATCAAAGTGCAATAAAAATGATAAACTGTAATGAAAATAGTCGAAGATCGAAGCACATTGATATCAAGTTTCATTTTGTAAAGGATGCTGTAAAATCTCACAATATAACAATCAACTATGTACCTAGTGATCAAAACATTTCTGATATATTTACAAAACCATTGAACAAAATAAAACACAATTATTTCTTGAAAGAATTAAATATATTTGATTAAATGTTTACATAAAATTCTAAACTTAAAGTAACCTACACAATTTTTATCTACATAAAACTTAATTGCTATTTACAAAATACAATTAATATAATTACTACTTATTCATCACACTTATTAATAAAATATGGTCTTATTAACTTACACTAAAGAATTGGGTATTGCATTCTTATATTATAATTATTTGATTTGATGTATACTAATAAATAAAATGTTTAGACAACTATCCTTTAATAATAAATACTTTGAATATGTACTATTGAGTAAATTGTTTAAATAGTATATTTTTGTTCACAACAGTATAGTATAGCTCACAATGTATAAGTGAAATAATATGTTGTTAGTTAGTTTTTTTTTAATGTATTTGGTAAAACATGTTTGTACATTTTTTTGTAACTTTATTTTTGCAATGTTAAATTTAGAAATGTAACATTGAGGGGGGATGTTAGAAAATAAGGATGTATGTGTTTATCCCTTTTGCTTGGTAAAATGAAAACCCCAAAAAATGTCATCTTCCCTCCCCTTGTTCTTGTGTGGTGTAAAATTAGGTTGTTGTGTTGATAAAGATATAATAAAGTAATTAATTGGTAAAGAAGACTTTTATTAAAATATCATTGAAATCTAAAACTTAAAGTTAAGGATCCATCGTAAGCTCAGCATAGTGGAAGAATCCTTGAGATGATGTCTTTCAGACGCAAATACCTGAATAGCTTCAGAAAAAAAAACAGGAAAGACGTTGGACGTGCCTATTCTCTCGATTTTCTTGGGATTCTAATACTAGATCCTGACTTGATGGCATGGAACCACTTCGGGGGTATACTTTTCTGAATACAAAAAGAATTTTGAAAATCAGTTAATAAATGACGAAGCTATGAGGTATGTGTTACCTCATAACTTCGTGAAGTCAGTGAAGTCGGTTAACAAATCAAATCGAAATAAGTTATAGTACTTATTTATTCAGTAATGTATTAAAATACCTACATATATATATTTTAAAATATTTTTATTGACGAATAGTAAGCGAAATAAGTTATAGTACTTATTTATTCAGTACTGTATTAAAATACCTACATATATCTATTAAAATATTTTTCTTCAAACTACTCATTAATATAACTCTAATCATCGGAAAAGGCAACACTAAGTAATACATTACTACCCTGGAAAACGGCAGTAGTATTGTATGAAATTTCATTAATGACCCGTTCAACATAATTGCCCTGTTGTTTGTTTTTCTAATTTAAAAAGAAATTACAATTCATATTCATTCAATTCATACAAAATGTAGGCATTTTTCCAAAGAGATTTGAGTGGTTGTATAACATGTCACAAAAAATACACATGCGCAAAACAAGTTAGATAGGACCCTACAAAGCCAATTTTATTTAAAAAAGAGAGGCAATTGGCTTTAATGGCGAAGATGAGCTTTTATTTTAATAAATTAAAAATTGTATTCGAGTGAATATTGTGCAGTGAAAGTGGTGTTTTTTGGTGCACATTCATGTTGACGGCAAGAAATAAGGGTTTTGTGGTGTACATGACAGTGAGTTTTTTTTTGTGGATTTTCCACTTCATAAATAAATAAGTTTTTCTACAGTCAACTTCAGTTTTTTATTATTTTTTAATAAGTTGAAGGAAAAGCAGATTACACACCTCGTAAGTGAGCTATTAATGCCCTCGGGTTATTAGTGCCCTCGAGCAAGTGCTCGTGCACCAAACATCCGCGGGCATTAATAAGTCACTTAGCGCTCGGTGCAACAATCTACTATTTCTAAATCAAACCGAATAGCCGTCGAAGTCAAACAAAAAAAGTTTAACAGTGCAGATGCCGCCGCGTCAGTCATATTCTTAGCTTTTGTTTTAAATACTACTTCTAGCTAATCGAGCATTTCTTGTATTCTAGTTATGCATTCTATACTGCACAAAAGAAATATGCATAAAATTTGAATTTACATTTTATTAATAACACATCATAGAAACATTTAAAATCTTTGAAATTGTGAAGAAACGGTCTAATTATGATGAATCTTGAAAAAGTCTAATTATTGATAATTGCTTTACGTCTCTTTCTTATAAAATATATGTTTGTATCGGTATTATAATGGTGGACGAGTACAATGACGTCACTAGCAAATAAAAGCTTTTTAAACTTTGTTATTTTTTAAATTATTAAAAAAATCACGTGGTTGTTTGTCAAATAAAAATACTATATAATGTAACAATTAAAAAGTGTCCATATTTACATACAAGTAAAGATACAATAAAAAATAGCAATGAAGTCATAAAGCTGTATCTTTATTGGTTGTATTACTGTAGGTACTTACCTCAGTTTATAAATCAATACTTATTTGTAACCTAGCAAAAAGTATATTGCATACGATATAAAACGTCCTTGTTGTACTGTTATATTTTTATTGTGCGGCACATGATGTTGGCGCCTGTTCAGTGGCCGCGTCCACGCTAACGTCATGTACAAATGAACGGTGTGAAGTGCGGAACATATGGGCTTGCACGTGGAAATTCCTCGCCTTAAGAGCGGGCATAAAGCTAGAAAAATATCAGATTTCACCCGCGCGCCTCATACGTTCCGCTCTCGACCATCGCAGCGACAACGTCGCCGAAAGTCGCTCCCTCTTCATAATATTTTGTGCGATCGCGCACAGTATACCCTACACAAGCAGATTAAATTGGCTAAGTGCGAGTCGGACTATGTATCTGAACTTTGCAATGTGAATATAAAATACTTTTCGCTGGTGATGAGTAAAACGAAAAGGTAAGTAATATAATTATTTTTTTGTATATGTACGTTACTTAAGATAATAATTGCTTTATTTACAGTTACCTGCTAAGCACTCATCGGATAATCTATATAGGTATGAACATACTTCAAACACAAAAATACTTTATTTTTTATTTTATTTATAAGGAATAACAAACAGCTGTCACAATCAGTCTTAAATTAGAGTATAACTAATAGATACTAGAAACTAGTAACAATAATCTTATTTATTGTGAAGCCTATATCGTTATCCACTGATTGTTATAATGTGTTACTCTATATGTACGAAACAAATTTGTGCAGATTCTAGTTGTAAGTATATAAAAATAGAAGTAATTGTAAACAAAACTGCTTTTACATTCATATAAGAAGATACATACTAAAATCTATATAAAAAAATATACACAGTTATTTTTTTATTACCCTGGAAAATTTTAGGGACGCTTCAGGATACATCCATTATTATGTAAAAAATAAAAAAAATGAAATCAAAAATTTAAAAAAAATACAAAAATCTCTAAAAATGCTGCTCTCAACTGTGCAGCATTTTAGGATTTTTTAGAAAATGTATATAAAATTAAGTGTTATTTTTTTTCATATTTAAATCATTCTAATACCATGTCGTAAAGCATCCCTTTAATTTTATAAAAAAAATAGCAGTGTATGTATATATTGAAATGATGGTAATAATGTTTCGTTCAGCTTGTCTACTTTGTAAAACATTAAAAATATGTCTTTTGAATTTTGACTCTGATTCTGAGAATATATCTAACTTTGAAAATAATTCGTTGTTCAAATCAATACAGTCGAATTTATTACTATAAAGCTTATGAAGTGTCATAGTACTGATAAGTATTCGTCTATTTTCTAAACTGAGCAGTCTATATTTCTCCAGAAGACACGTGTATATACTTGTGGTACATATAAATAATACGAAAATGTAGGTAATAAATATAATTATTTACCATCTTATAATATAAATGTTACTTTCAATTTTTGAGTATTATACGTAAGAATCGCTTTAATTTACATTCATTAATATGTATGTTCAATTTTATTTTTTTTCAGTATACTTTCACGAACATCTCTGCAATGCATGTAAGGCAAAATAATGTAAGTCAAAACATGTTTGCATTAATCAAAATAAATAATTATGTATTTCAAGACTGTTATTTTAACTTGTCTTAAAATATAAACAATGTATAAAAGACTAATAATATAGATTTAGAATAGAAAAAAAACCTACATATTTACACTCATAAGTACTTATGAGTGTAAATATGTAGGTACAGTAAGCTCTCATTCAAGCTTTACATTTACACTACGAAAACTGCCACTATTATGAGCGACATAAGACCGGTCTAAAGGTTAAACACCTATAGCTGACAAATAGTTTATTGTACATTCAATAACAAAACAACTATTTTAAATGTGAAATTTGTAGTAATTTCCTTTTTGTCATATACTCAAAAAGATACAAAAACAAAAATAAATTTGTTTACATTATAGGATAAGCACAAAAACAAAAACTTTGAAGAGAAAAGAATTTGAAAAATATTGATTACGACAGCAATGCTGTAGAACAATAATCTATAGTGTAATTGCAAATTGCACACAAACGAATCATATACAACGGTGAATATAATATCAATCCAGGTGTGCGGCTGCTGTTGTAGCATACAATATTATAAGACCGCTATATAACATTCAAAAATCGCTTCTAGGCAAGAGCCCGAAATCAAAAACAAAAACTTTTGAAATGAAGAGAATTTACAAAAATAGGTTGCTCCAAAAATCCAAAAGTTTTAACAAACTACGTTTTTACAATAAACCGGCATTGCCTACGATCGAAGATAAAAATTATGGAGCCGACACTTGCCAAAAACCTGATATGACTGAAGATGTGTACGAAATGGCCAAACGTAGCTTTCTTAAAAATTTAGAAAAGACTGACACTGAACGAGCACAGATCGAAAGATCTACTATCTTACAAAGGGATAGTAGCGAATGGCTAGAACTTCGAAGAAATTTATTGACAGCATGGCATAGACAATGAAGCCATTGCTCTTAACCAGCTCGCAGCACAAGAGGGAGTGCAAATAAGTCCGTGTGGGCTCTTCATAGACAGTGAAATACCATTTTTGGCAGCTACTCCTGATGGCCTGGTTTGAAACGATACAATTGTGGAAATAAAATGTCCACTATCTTCGTTCAAAATGTCCATCGAAGAAGCAATCGAAAAGAAAAAAAGAAAATTTTGGGACATACAAGATCGCACACTGGTCATAAACAAAAACGATTCATGGTATTATCAAGTACAAGGCCAACTTCATATAATTAAAAGAAAAATGTATTTTTGCAGTGTGGTCCGGTGAAAACCAAAAGTTGACCGTTGAAAAAATATTGCGCGATGACGACTTTTGGGAAAATAAAATGGTTGGTAAACTGTCTGAATTTTACATTAAGCATTTATTGCCTGAACCTCAAAATAAAATTTGATAGTTAATTAAGTAAATGTAAGTCTTTACTAAAAATCTACACAACATTAATGTCAAATTATTGAACAATCGCAATAAACTTACAAAGTTGATGAGAGATTTCTGCTTACAGATTTAACTGGATCGCATGCTTGTGCGTTATTACATTCTGCAGCAACTCTAAAATACAAAATTACTATAAATAATTAAGAAATACCAAATAAATAAACAAAATTCTTTTACTTTTCACTCCAATTATATAACCCAATAAATAAAGTATCATAAAGAATTTGTGGTATGGGTACACATAAATAAATAAATATAAATAAAGCAAAAATAAATATAAATAAACATACATGATTTGAGGATACATATACATAATATTCATGTTCATCACAAAAAATCTGCCTCGACCGGAATCGAATCCGGGGCCTTTGGCGCCTTAGACTGCGTTCTGACCACAGCGCCAGACAGTCGTCACTAAATTCAAAGTGTCACGATAAAATGTGAAGTATGGATACGATAATTTCGCGTCAAAATATTAGTACTATAAAAAGTATAACTTCAGATACTGTCACCAGCGTCCAACACGCGAGTAGTCAAAAGCATCGATTTGTTTTGCATACACTACCCGCGCCGACGTTGTACCGCTTGTACTTTGTACTCGTATTATGTTATGATAATAATATGAGCAATGAGCACAGATTTAGATCTGTGGCAATGAGCGTCGATGGCGCTGTGGACTCGGCACTTGCCTTCCAATCGGGAGGTCTGGGTTCGAGACCGCCATGTACCACTGTTTTCGTGTCGAAATTCATATGTACCTTTGTCTGACGCTCCTACGGTGAAGGAAAACATCGCGAGGCAACCTAGATACATCTGCGAAGAAATTCAAAGGTGTATGTGAAGTCGAATCCGCAATGGGTCAGCGTGGTTGACTAAGGCCTAATCACCCTAACATAGGTACATAGGGTAGGCTCGAGCCCCTCGGTGGGGACGTATATGAGCTGTGATGATAATGTTATGATAATTATGACCACTAAAGACGACGGCAAGAGTCAATACCGATTGTAAGGTGAAACTACCTACTTACAAATGGATATGAGGCAAACAATAAAAGTAAAGTAATAGGTACATACCTTTCGTTTCCGTTTTTCTTATTGTAATGTAATGTTGTTAGTTAATATTGTTGTGTATAATAATAAATAAAAATAATATAAAATAGGTACCTTCTACAATAAGCCATACATTGAGTTTTTGACTCCTTAAGTACTTTTTTAGACAATTTTCTTTTATTTCTTTTATTTGCCATGATTTTATCGATGTATTTTCTCGGGTGGGGAGCACGGAAACACAGTTTACTCGTCTCAACGGAGCGATCAAGACTGATTGTTGAAACAAAACAGTGTTGCCAGATTATTTCCACCTTCCCCCCCAAATACATTTAAAAAACCCCTAGTTTCTCTAGTTTGGTTGATAAAAAACCTCTGACTATTTTGGCCATGTCATATACATAAGCTTTCTAATATTGACAATAAAAACCTTAGAAGTTTTCTTCAAATTACCTATTTTAATTTATTTCACATACATAGCCGTGTGTCTGTCGATTCGGATTTTTCGTTATAAATGTCTGTGTGAGGCTGTGGAAAACAGTCTTTTAGGCAGAATTATGATAAACAAGACAGTTCAATGGTAACATAATGTGTTGCCAGCTAATACTCTTAAGTTTTAGTGTCCCATTCATTCTATTTGGTGAATAAATTGTCGGTCTTGTCTGATATAAAAAGGAATTTGCCATTTGGTTAGAATAGTAGAAAACCTTCAGAAAATCCCCTAGATAAATTTCGTGATATCAAAACCTCCAAAAAACCTCAAAGACCTGCAAAAACCCCTAGGATTTAGGGAAATCCTCTGAATTTGGCAACACTGAAACAAAACATGCCTGTTACCTCTGGTCAGGTGCGACAGACGATAGCGTTCTGCGCGGAATAAGAACGCTGTAAGCGCCGAATTAGTTTTATTTTAATTACTCGTAAAATAAACATTATTTTTGAAAATCGCTAGTACGGTTCCTGGGTAATATAGTTTTATATTATATATTAAAATATTGACGCAGTTATAGGCATCTCATTGAAAAACAATCGATTTTGCTTGAAAATTAGATGTAACTTCGCGATTTTTTTCTATCGATAAAATATGATGGTTTTATGTTTTCACTCAGTGCGTTCACTTACAAATATAGTTAAATATCTATTTTTTAAAAATGGGGTAGTTCGTTATTCAATTTCAAGTGTAAATATCAAATCTACGATTAGCAATTTAGCTTTATACCCCCTCTTAAGACACGACGGTGCACGGTGTCTCTATAGACAGTTTCAGACAAAGAAAATTCTACTAGTGCACTACCTGAAGCCAATGTTTTAAAAACCTTCTTAATACTACTTGACTTGAAAATGAGAAAATTATCTAAATATTTTGTCTATTAAGTACTTAGTTATATTTTAATTATTTCCCTTATTTTAATTCTTTCGATGGATCAACACTTGTTTAAGATAATATTCTATAAATATTCAAAGAAGTTAATTTAAAATACAGCGGGAAGTTGATGCCTTGTAGATTTTGATCGTGTTGACTTACAAGGGTGTGTTCCTCGTACACTGGTGTAACCACAAGGAAGACCCTATTCCTTGTGGTTACACCACGATAGGTGTGATTTTTTCACAACCGAAGGAGACAGTAGTCTTGACAGACCTACTGCACAAACGGACGGACGGACAACAAAATGATCCTATAAGGCTTCCGCTTTTAGGGTTCCGTAAAAACGGAAACCCTATTTTTAAGACTCCGCTGTCCGTCCGTCTGTGTGCCACCAGGCGGCATGAACCGACATGTGATGTATTTCTATTGCCGCTATAACAACTAATACTAAATACATAATAAAATAAATATTTAATAGGGGCTCCCATACAACAAACATGATTTTTTTGTCGTTTTTTACTCGATAGTCGAAATTAACCCTTCGGAGCATAACGGCAACGGGTAGACGCTTGAAATATTCACAGAATATTTAGTTGTATATTCACTTTAAAAATAAATAAATGATTAAATTAAAATAAATATTTAAGGGGGGCTTCCACAGACCCCTCCGAAGAGAAGTCCCAGTGCTTGGGTCAGCAATGGCTCACCGTTGGGCCTGTCTCCGGGGGGTGCGTTCGGGGAATAGCTAGCGCCAATCCCAAACGTGCCTCCATGGGGGTGGAAGTTACTGGGGGGTGGTTTAGCCAGGTAATGGGGTTTATACCCGAGTCCAATGGCATATCCAAGGGGCGGCCTTGTCAGCTTTTCAGTCCCTTGTCGAATCGTAGAGATACCCCGCCCAAAAAAAAAGGCTCGAGCCCCTCTGTGGGGACGTAATTTAGCTGTTATGAATTATGATGAATCATGTATCTATCGTAATTAAAAATATTGTACCGATCTTGATTACATATTTTGTAATTTCTTTCAAATATTGATGATAAAGAGATGAAACTCAAACTGAATAATATAATTAATTGTATAAAATCAAGTATAACAAATAAGATGTTGACTAACAACAACAACAGGAAGGAAGGAATAAGGAAGGAAGAAGGAGGGAAGGAAGGAAGGAATATTTAGAACAAATATTATCCGACTGATGAATTTTCTAAGAACCAAAAACATAAGTACTCTGAATAGGTACTTGGAGTAGAATATTTGGAAGCTGATTTCGATTACGGTTCCTCTGAAAAATGTATTAGTAAGTATATACATATAAAATACAAACAAAAAAATATGTATTGCCTTATTATACTTACCTATATGCGGTGAAGTGTTCCAGTACTTAAAAGTAGACCTAATCCATGTCGTCAAACTTAAGCCATGCCATTTCAAATTTCAAACTAGACATTCTTGAATTCCTTCTGTGATAAAAATTAAAATATTTTAAAGTATCAAACTACAATTTTAGAGTATTTAAGTAGCTGATATGGTACTGCTGAGCGCGTCGATATGTAGCTTGAGAAAATTTGATGCGGATATGTGAGGAATAAATATGCTGTTGTCCATGGCCTGAAATATAATGTCTCAAAAGGCCAGTACATGGTGTTTGAGGCCGTAGATGCCAATCCAAGTGGAATACCCGGAACCTACCACCGCCGGTTCGACTAACGGTATACCACTAGTGAGTTCACCAATTCATTTATTTGGAGCATATGGTTACCGTCGACCTCAAGGACCATGCTGACATCGAGCGGCAACGGCAACGGAGGACATTATCTAGGAAAGCGAACATATTGACCCGCAGGTTTGCACGACGTTCCATATCATTTATCCCACTCTTTCACATGAATTTTTATTCTCTCTCTTTCTAGCAGATGACGCAATAGATAAAGGCCTCAATATCATTCAATCATAATAAGAGTAGGTATTTCAGTAATAAACGTCAGAGCGTTGAAATCCAAGTTTTCGTATTGTTAGAAATTTAATTCTCATTAGCAATTGCAGCTCGCATAAATATAAGTAGTTACCCGCACCCAAAGAATAATTGCTATGTTTAGTACAAGCTATCTGTGTGAACAAACGTTTTCCATAATGAATCTAAAAAAAATTGTCTTCGTATAGGCTTTCGGATGACCACCTTTTTACACCGGCTTTTACCCGTGGTCCCAATAACATGTCCCACTGGTGGGTCCACGTCCACGGGTATCGTGGCGGGACGGCGACGGGGCGTCGGCGGAGCGGCGACGCGGCGTGGACGTCACATAGCCGGCGGGACGTCGACGCCGACGCCCCGCCGTCAGTGAACACGAAAGCGAAAACTCATAGAACACAACGCGTAATACGCCGCGCTCACGCCCGCCTGTTGTATTCACGCCGGGCGGGGCGTCGGCGGGGCGTCGGCGGGACGTGACACGCCGGGTGGGACGGCGCTGTGTGACGTTTTTCATAATAACTCATACATTACAACTGCTTATATCGCGCCGACGCCCCGTCGCCGTCCCGCCCCGCCCGCTATCTGACCGAACCTTTACTGTTTGTTATTCGATTGCAAGTGGCGCTAGTTTCCATACGTTTTAATCGCTAAAGAAGTTACCGAGCGACCACTTTGCAATTTATTCCCGTTACCTATATAGCAACCGCAACCAGTAGCGATCGCGTTGCTATTGAGGTGGTCGAGGTGTAAAAACTAGCGATTTTAATTCGTTCGCCGTCGTTTGTGATCAAAACTGTGAATGCGAGATGGAATCAGTACCAACGATCGTTTGCTCGGCCACTAAATGTATTTGAAGGTACCTTCGAAGGCAAACGAGCGTACGGTAGCATACGCTGAACATCCTTTGTTGGCGTTCGTTGAGTCGGTGTGTACTTACTTGGCTGTTCTAAGCTCGCCAGAGCTCGCACGCCGAACAAACGACAAATTCGTTCAACGGTTTCGCTACTACAGTTTGAGACGAATGTCTTACGTAAAAATAAAGATAAATCGATTGATATCACTATATTTAATAATAATTAGGTATGTTTTACATTCTCGACACAAAATTTACAATTAAAAATTTCACTTAAAATGTTTACCGCATTTTTCATTTCTTTTTGATGTTTGATTTTTTCTTTTATTTGGATCATAGTTCTCTTTATCTGAGGAATTATTACTGTCTGGACTAATTCTCCATAACTTGTTCCTTGACCTGCCAGCAATGTCTTTCGAATATATTTCATTTAAAATTTCACTGTCTCTGTAAGCCAACAATTAAAATTAGAATTTTATAATAAATGGTGAAATCTTTTGAAAGGTAATTAACATTTATTAGTAACACTTTCAAATTAAAACTTATATCATTATCATGAAAATTAATGTGTTCATAAAATCATTTTTTGTTAACAACTCAAAACAATGACAAAAGACTTTGGATTCCCACTTGTATACAGGGTTACAGTTTAAGTCGACCTAAATCCTTTAAGAGGTGGTAGTTTTCATCATTCCTGACTGATTTGACTATGGAACCCCATACGCCAAACTTAACCGTTCTCAAGTTATGGGACTTTGAAGATTTTTTATAAAAAATCCAGATTTTTTGTCTATTGTTCCCTTTTTTGTGTTTTCTACCTCTAATGTTTTTGTTTTTGTATTTTTTGTGTGGCAGATTAGTTGCTCCATTATTTTAAACACAAAAACTGCAGGTAACTGTACCAACTGAATCGTATTAGACTAATTGTTAAAAAAAGAAATAAAATTGTGAAAAGTTTTTTTTCTTTATTTTAAAAAAAGTCTATGACAGTTGTGCTGCAGATATGCAAAAAATATCTACGGTTCTTCAGCTTTCCGATAAGGTATAATTTGCTAGTAAGGGTATTATCAGGATTCTCGGAAAAAACATCGATGAAAGACTCCCAGGTTATAAAAAAATAACGGTATTTCGTAAAGTTGCTCGCAGCGCCTATTGTCCTGCAATGGGTAGCGCGTCGCGTGCGAGTAAGATATCATACAATGTAACCGGGTGCAAGAGAGACAAGTGATTTGAAATTGAAACGCCATTTTGTTGTTTGTTATTGTGTTTGATTAGTCTGCTTACGCGATTCATCCGTGGTAGATGCGATACTTGGTGCTCTTCGTTTTTTACTCGACTTGTCTTGTTTTTCTGGACTGTTTCCTCCTATTCGTGACTGTGCTTGTTAACTGGACCTTGATTTGTGCTTCTGATTTGGAACTGTTGAAGATGGTGACTTTTACGAACGAAGAATATGCTGATATTTTGTTATGTTATGGGTACTGCAACTGTGTATCCTTACAAGCTCGTCAAGAATACATAAGACGTTTTCCTGGCCGCCGAATTCCGGATATTAGTGTCTTCGACGGAGTTTACCGACGAATTAGAGAGACTGGCTCTGTTTCGAGGCGATGAACAGACCTGGGTAGACCACGTATTGATGATGATGAAGAGGAAGATAATGAGATTGTTCGACGATTTCGACTGGATCCGACTACGTCAACCAACGTTGTTGCCCGAGAGCTTGGAATCTCACAATGGAAAGTGTGGTTTACTGTGCATACTGCTGGTGTCTACCCCTACCACTACACACCAGTTCATGTTATCGAAGAAGGAGATCCTGTGAGGAGGCTGGATTTCTGCAGGTTCATGTTGAATGCAGATTTGGAAGATCCTTCGTTTTTTCGAAACATCTTGTGGACTGACGAGTCCAAATTTGATCAAGATGGGATAACCAATTATCATAACGCCCATCATTGGGCTCCGAAAGCAGGAAGAAATCCTAATCAGAAAAGGGTAAAGGGGTCACAGAGACGTTTCAACCTTAACGTAT
Source organism: Schoenobius gigantellus (assembly GCA_963935595.1). NCBI lineage: Eukaryota > Metazoa > Arthropoda > Insecta > Lepidoptera > Crambidae > Schoenobius > Schoenobius gigantellus. Next base: position 35,302,539 of record OZ012541.1, on the reverse strand, counting down.
TTATTTTATTTAAAAAGGTACAATAACAGAAAACAGATAATTCATTTATAAAAATCAGTAAATGTATAACAGTTTGAACCTGAGTTCCAATGAGAATTGTACACAGCATTTATAATGAACATGTAAAACTAAATATTACACACTAAAGCAATTAAAAGAAACAAATACTTGCATTTACACATATACACATAAACATTATTATTACTTATCCAGGTCGTTACCAGTGTAATTGAGGATCGAATTTTTAAATTGGGAATTGTTTGATGTAAAAATATCAAAATCAGTACAAATTTGGTTATAGGATCTACACATTCTGTGCAATGGATTATTCATAGACACATTATTACTTGATACTGGCACACTAAATAATTGTGGTTTACGAACTAATCGGGACGGTACTCTGAGAATAATTTGGTTCAGTAAGTTGATATCAAATGAACCATTAACAACACGGTGCAACAAAGACATGTCCGACATCCACCTACGTTTTCCAAGCTTATCATGTTGAAGTACTTTAAGCGGTCACTATAGTATGGGAGTTGCCTACGTAGGCCGAATTTAGAAGAGAGAGCTCGTACAAACCTACGCTGAATAGCTTCAATTCTGTCAATGTGGACAGAGTATATACAGACACCATACAGAGGAACAGTATTCAAGAATACTTCTAACCAATACCAGGTAAAGCAATATCCATGTTTTTGCATTCTGAAATGGATGTATGGATGGGAATAATTTCAAACCATCTGATTGGGCCTTACTTTCTACCTCCAAATTTGAATGGAGAGACCTATGAAAATTTTTTGAGACAAGATTTACCCGATTTGCTCGACGACATACCATTAAACCTCATTCGAGACATGTGGTTTCAGCACGACGGGTGCCCCGCGCACTTTAGGAGTGTCAGAGAGTGGCTAGACACTTATTATCCAAATAAGTGGATCGGGAGAGGTGGGCCTACACCGTGGCCAGCTAGAAGTCCAGACTTGACACCTATGGATTTTTATGTGTGGGGGCACATGAAAAGTTTGGTTTACAATAAACCTAACCCAATAACATCTGTTGATGTTTTAAGGCAGAAAATTATTGATGCTGCTAACGAAATAAGAAGAGGACCAACAACTGGGGTAGCGAAAAGTGGCTTAAGACACAGAATGCGTGTATTTTTTTTTCTTTATCGTACATAAGACAAAAGATGTACAAAAGGCGAACTTAATGCCTGAGGCATTCTCTACCAGTCAACCAGTAAAAATGTGGGAGAAATTGTAGACGGTGTACGAATTAAAGTCGAAAACGACATAAGTAGGTATATTTAAATTAAGATGAAATAAGTAAACATACAAATAATAGAATATAAATATTAAAAAATATATAAACTACATATATAATAAATATATATAAATAATGCTAATATTATGTCGAAATACTGTCAAATAAAACTAAACAGATTCCAAAAAGAGTCTTCGTATCTGACGTTTGAATGATGCCTTACTACAGGCCGATCTATAGTTAGGGGGTAAGCTATTCCATAAGCATATAGCTGAAAGTGTGAAGGAGTCCGAAGTGAACCCGGATCTATGAGTTGGAAACTCAAGTGTGAGTTTTGCAGCAGAACGTAAGTTGAGTGCATGAGTACTACCAAGCGCTTGAAATTTACTCTTTAAGTAATCAGGAGTATTTGGATCGTAAATAATGCTGAAAAGCCGGGAAGCGACTCTCAGGTTCCTTCGCGAACGGATAGGCAACCATTTGAGTTTATCTCGGAAGAAGGAAATGTGGTCATATTTCCGCAGGCCGAAAATAAAACGAATACAGTTGTTAAGCAATCGATCCAGCTTGTCTAGAAGGTCTTGGTTAACGTTGGTGCAATACACATCAGCATAATCGTTTAAAGGTAGGACTAGGGATTGGACGAGAAGAACTTTGGTGCTAGGTGTATGTGTGCGAAATAAGGGCGGAGATGTGGAACATGTACTGTAAAAGGATTAATAAACCTCATTTGTTACCTATTTGGATTGTTTTATTTTGCTATCTGACTAAAGTTAAATTTAACGCTTAATAATACCCAATTGTATTATACCTTATCGGAAAGCTGAAGAACCGTAGATATTTTAAGCACATCTGCAGCACAACTGTCATAGATTTTTTTTAAATATCTTACAAAGAAAAAAATCTTTTTACAATTTTATTTCTTTTTTTAACAATTAGTCATCTAATACGACTCAGTTGGTACAGTTACCTGCAGTTGTTGTGTTGAAAATAATGGAGCAACTAATCTGCCACACAAAAAATACTAAAACAAAAACATTAGAGGTAGAAAACACAAAAAAGGGGACAATAGACGAAAAATCTGGATTTTTTATAAAAAATCTTCAAAGTCCCATAACTTGAGAACGGTTAAGTTTGGGGTATGGGGTTCCATAGTCAAATCAGTCAGGAATGATGAAAACTACCACCTCTTAAAGGATTTAGGTCGACTTAACCTGACACCCTGTATACTCAAACAATTATCTTCATAACCATTTCATTAAAAATAAAAAATGGCAATTTACAATTTTCAAATTGCATTTGACGGCATTGAATTGGTTAAGCCCTCCTAAATTTAGAACAAGACTCACTTATTATCACAAGATGTATGTATATCAGCAGATATTTGTAAAATGCTTGATTCTTCAAACAAGCTATCACTGTCTGAATCGTTAATAATGACCTTATTTTTGCTTGATATGTCAATAGCTTTGGATGTATTTCTATTATCAATTTCTTCGTTTATAAGTTTTGTTTGTAAGTTATTAGCAATGTTTATTGTTAATGGATTTTGTTGACTATGACTTTTTGTTGTAGATTTTGTAGTTTCTGGTAACAAGCTTGGGCTTGTTATAGATTTAACTCTTTTACTACTGTCATTTGTATTATTTACAGATTTTCCTTCTTTTCCAAGATTTATATTTTCATTATCAGTATGAAGCATAATGTCACTTATATCTGACTGTATGCAAGCTGTTTTAAATTTTTTATGGCTTTTACTATCTTTTGCAATATTAATAGTTGTAATAAAATCTTTATTTTCAATTGATATAGAGATGTCTTTAAATCCTTCTGATGAAGATATTTTACTTTCATTAGCTTTATGATCACAACAAAACTTGTTTACTAATGATCCTTTCATATAAAAAGGCACTTTATAATTTACTGCTTCCTGACTTGATTTTGGTGATGGAGATTTTTCAAATTCTTTTTCTGCTGCCTCAACAGCCAGTAAAGCCAGCATATCTTTATCTAACACTGGTTCTAGTGAATCTTCTATATAAATTGTTTCATCATCAAGAACAATTCCACTTTCTTCATGTTCACATTTTTTCTTATCAAGGTTTTTAAGAGTGTTCTCATTTTTCAGAATTTTTATTTCCTGGCGTATCTTTGACTTTTTTGTATATTCTTTTGTTACTGAAGGGAAGATCTTTCTCTTTCTGTTGTTTATAGATCTACTAATATTTTCCTTGTTGCTATACTCGAGTCTATTTACATTTAGGTCCGTCAATGCTTTACGGCTGTAATTTTTACTATTTTCAAGCCATTCCTGGACAACATGTTTGGTCTTTGACATTTTTAACTTTTTAGGTGGTGATACTATCTCTCCAAGAAATATAGAAATGTTTTCTTTATTTTTAGTTGATGGAAGACTTTTTCTTTTATTGTAGTATTTTACTGGAGCTTGAATACATTCTGGAAACAACTCCTTTTCCACTTTCAACTGTTCTGAAAGCCTAATCCTTTTGTTAACTGTAACATATAACAACAATCAATAACTATAAGAACAAGTTTTAAAAAATCGGTTTAATTAGATAAAAGTCAAAATACCATTAATGTTAAATGTCTCTTGATACACATTCAGTAAATTAGATGCACTTTTTACTCTCTGTGTAAATGGCAAGTCCACTTTGTGTTTGTTGCTGGTAGTTCCGTTTGGTGGCGTTAGACACAGGATACATCCCTCGGCCGTGATCACGCAGTTATCACAAACTGCATGTCCACAAGCATATCTGACACGACTGCCTTCTGTTTTGTCGCTAAAAAATGGAAGTTAAATTAACTAACTCTGTCTGAAAGAGCGTTTTATAAAGATAAAAACTTGTTGAGCATCGTTTTAAAGTGGTTGCTGCAAAATTAAATTAATACCCCTGTTATACAAATTTACTGACCCAAGACAAATTTCTGTAACAATTTTTACACTTAAAAAAATTTATGTACATCTTCTATTGTGTTATATTTCACACACAATGAAGTAAGTAAACAAGAAATAATTTGTCTCATATGTAAAAATTTATTGAATGGAATGGGACCCCAATGTACTCTAAATGCTGAAATGAGCCATTCCCTGGAGAGTCTGCCACAATCAAACCAGGGTTATAAAATAATTAAAACCATCTTTTATACTTTCAAGAACTACTTTCTTATCTATTCGCTTTTTTAAACATGTTACTCGAATCTTTTTTAATGCTACACATTCACCTGTGTTAGAGGATTGTACTGAAGGGAGACTCTGTACCAGGGTCGTCTGCTTAGGTACCTCCGTCTTACCTATTTCTGCCGCAAAGCAGCAATGCTTGCATTGCTGTGTTCCGGTTTGAAGGGTAAGATATGACAGTGAAATTACTGGGTACTGTGACTTTAAATCTTGTGTCACAAGTTGGCAACGTACACTGTGGTTCTTGTGGGGGTTGCAGTTTTGCTGCGAATCTCACAAGAGCCACATGTATTATAGGTGACTGTTACCACTTACCATCAGGTTGTTTGCTTGCTTGTTTGCCAACTTTCTGCAATTAAAAAAAAAGTATCAATTCATGGCTCCAGTATGCACTTTCAAAAATGCAGTTTGTTGCACACCACATGGAGTTGAAAGTCCGAGGCTTATTGAAATTGATTGATTTCTTGCATTGATTTCTTATTGAAATATTGTTTCGGGCGATACTGGTTTTACCCCCCCTAAGCCTTTACGAAATTACGACACTTTTGGTCTCATTAGATTAATCTATGTTTGTACGTTTTGCTTTTTGTAATCTATATTATATAAATCTATAATATAAAAGCGAAATACCACTCACTGACATATCACGAAATATCAAAAACTATAATACCTACAAACTTGAAATTTGGCAGGTAGGTTCCTTATAGGGTGTAGACATCCGCTAAGAACGGATTTTACGAAAATCCACCCCTCAGGGGGTAAAACAGGGGTTGGAAGTTTGTATGAAAGTCCTATGTTTTTGAAGTAAGAGACATGAAATTTAAAATGTATGCTCTATAGATGGTGTGGAGGTGTACTAATAATGTATCTTAAGGAATCAACCCACTTTAGGGTGCAAAATAGGGGTTGAAAGTTTCTATGGAAAATATTTAAAATCTGTTCCAATTTCCATGAAATTTATTATTCGAGCTCCTAAATATACTTAAATAACAGTATTCTATATAATAGGCGACAAAATTATTTCTCCTACGGGAAAATATAAAATACCCACGGGAAAACAATAATAACGCGAGCGAAACCGCGAGCGGAAACTAGTTCAGTATAATTTAGTCAAAAAAGATGACAATGCTCGAGGGGGTTTAAAAGTCTAAAATAAAGATATTTAGATGCTAATAATTTATATTCTGAGCAATATTACTTCCAAATCAAAACTTACAAACTTAGATCTTCATTATATCTACAGCATTTCCAGAAATTATGAAAATTGTGTGCATAACCGCAGCAAAATGTTATGCTTTAGAGAAGTAAGAGTATATCAAATAATTAGTTTATCATGAGGAGAAATTAACTCATGAATAGCAAAAATTTGTTTGCATTGTAGTTTTAAAGTTATCCCGGAAAAATAGATTTTGCTGGAGTAATGTTAGAAACGTTACCCTGGCAAAATGGTTACCCTGGTTTTTTCATAAAATCGTTTCCGTCCAGAACCAAATACATGAATAGAATCAGATAGCTTTTTTTACGTATTAAATGTTTGTGAATAGCAAAATTGGTGAGTGTTGTAATTCTTAAGGCGCTACTTTCCCGTTTTATACAATTTCGATTAACTGTACCGCCACGAATATAAAACATGCAGTTCTCAAATTCATATATGATATTTTTGAACATTTTATCTAAACATTCTTAAAGACAGAAAAGATTAATAACATTTCACTCGATAGAAAAAAAATCCAAAGATTACTCTGTTCAATATTTTAAAACAGCTGTGAATCAGAGAATAAAATAATAAATGTCATAAAAGTGTTACTAATAGATGTGCATTTTTATTGTCTAGAAAATTGCAAAAATACATTTTTGATTTTGTACTCCAGTTTTCCAAAAATCGAATAAAACATGTAAAAAGTAACGTTTTCGTTCGGTCACGGGCGCGTAAGCGACATTAGAAGCTATACGATTATCAACTATATTACCTCGCAATAAAGGAATAGCCGTGCACGCGTAGATTTCCAGGAAAACCTCGCCTTAAGAGCCCTTTCACAAAATGTCGCTGCTCAAGTTTAGGTAAATGCGGTCGTAAGGTGCCGACTGGAGGTCTGTGTTCGAGCGAGAGACAACGCGACGCGCCAATATAGTGTGACTCATGTGTGACTAGTCAGCCAGTGTAAATTGATACTTGAATTTATTATTTTAGTTTATGTTTTTACTGAATATTAGTAAGTGACGTAAAAGGTTTATTAGAATATATTTCTTTATAAAAGGTAATTTGTTTATTTATTTTTCTTTTCTTTTAAACCAACTTCAAAAAAGGAGAAGTTCCTAAATTCGATGCGTACCTATGTTTTTTGTATTTTTTGTGTATTCGATAGAGTACATATATTTTTTTGGGCTGGTCCTATTGTCACCAAAGTCTGGATTTGATTGTGGGATCCCATGAAAATCGAAGAAAACCCTTAAATTTTATTACCTCCAACATCAGTAAGTAGTAAACGTGTTTATAATAACTGTTTTCAGTCATAATCCACCAAAACTTGATCATAACAATAAGTCACATAACATTTTTCTAAAAAATATACATTACCCACAACGTACGCACGCGATTTTTACCATACTACTCAGAGCGCGTAATGTAGTACACTGCTTTCGGTAGTAACGCATTCGGTTTAATGAGCATTAACGCAGTACAACAAGCAATAGTGCCGTGCTTATCAAAAAACGCACGCATTGCATTTTAGCGATAATTATATTGTTTAATATTTGTATAAAGTAAAAATAAGATTTTATTTGTCAGTTAAAATGCCATGGTAAGCATTATTGCTTATCATTAATACATGTTGTATGGCGAAACGATCACCTATTCTTTCTAACATATGCATATAAGTGACATCCGATTCAAAATTATAAAATTAAATTCAATTTTCTTCATACAAATAGTTCAATTAGTAAAAAATGTATGGACAAATTCTAAACTAATTTTGCACTTTAGAATTTTTAATATCACCATAATATTTATGTGACTATTTTAACATGGGTAGGTGCCAGCTTGTTATATCCTGAGGCGCGTTCAGCGCCTTCGCGCGAAGTACAACTTTTCGCTCTAACCCCGTTCAATGCCTTCGAGCGTGACAACCGGGTGAAACAACCGGCCCGTTCAAGACCTTTGAGTGTCGGCGCGAGTTACAACCGAACAACCATCGAATTTGATGGTTGTAAAACGCTCTGACGTTTATGACTGAAATACTTTTACGTGATTGGATGATATTGGCGGCCATATTTTATAATGCCATCTACTAGAAAGAGAGAGAAATAAAAAATCATGTGAAAGAGGGAGATAAAAGATTTGGTTGCTGCAATCCGTTCAACGCCTTTGAGCGAGTTAAAAAACAACCGGACAACTACACCCAGAGGCGCTGAACGCGCCTCTGTACTAAACACGCCGTTAGGACGCCGTCGCCATGGAAATGGTCAGTCTTGTCCTTATTCGTACATTATTGGGTTTGAACCGTAATCGTACAGTACGAGTATTAAAAACATATTTAGGAGATTGAAGTTTCAAAGCAATATAAAATTCAGACTAAATACACGCAATATTTTTTCTCAAATTGGCGAAAATCATTGTTATATAAAAAGGTTAACAAATTTTGCGAAAAAGTAAAAAACAAAGAACAAAAAAAATTTCAACTGATTTTTGTATGGAAAAAAACTTTAAAAAAAATTACGTATTTAGTATGGATGAGTTCAATTTAAATTCGCACCCCCTTTGCTACACAAGGTGCTATCTAAACTAAACTTCATATAAAAATCAAAATTTAGTATGAAAAAAAAGTCAAACTCACACTTGGCTATTTTTTGATAAGTCCATTATGTGTGTCCTCATTAGTTGTGGGGGTGTATGGGGGGTCAAAAATTTCAAAAAAACAAAGGCACATTTGCTCGTCTTCCTGCATTAAGATATCAGCTTCAGGGAGACTCATGGTACATGCACAGAGATAAAGTCTGGCCAATGAAAGCTGAACCTGACATTTTTTCAAGTTGCAACACTGATACAATGTTCCTTTGCAGTTTAGTTTAACAAAGTGATTTTGATACTTTTTTATAAACTTGTAACTTTGTAATTTTATTTACTTTCGGTTTTGGTACAGAAGCACAAACCTGAGCCAATTAATGAGAAAGACGAAGTTTTAAGGGAGTATGGTTATGTGGTGTGGAGAATTCCTCTAAACAATTGTGATCTTAACCTTACTTAGAAGATACTTAGAAGTCATAATGGAGTTTAGGCAAGCACAAGTTGCAAACAAAAACATGTATGTGTCAGTAGCGGAACTAGAGGAAATTGCAAAAAAAAAGCTTTTCAAAACAATAGAAAGCATTTGCTTTACGTTGAAAATCGGTACAAGAGCAGGGATAGGCAGGATCACAGAAGAGATGGAGCATTTTATAATAAGCGTCAGTGATGATGAATCAAGCAGCTCAATGAATCAGATATGGGTGTTGAATATTTAGAAAATATTGTGAATAAAATAAAATAGTTTTTAAATCTATTTTGATTTTTACACCTACATATGTACCAATTGACTTAAGTCTTAGTTTCAACAATTCATAATCTTTTTTCTTAACTTCTGTCGAAATATAACATAAAAATATAATTTCAATTTTCATTGAATCCAAATACCGCGATTTTTTATAAAAGGTTTATTGTTGGAAGTTCGTTGAAACTAAACATTAATATTTAGAAAAAAAGTATCAACTGCGTTTTTTCCTACTTTACACAGTATTGCCCTCCTTAATTTTTTAAAGTTTCTCACATTTCGCTAGATTCAGGTTTCATTAGCCAAACTCTAGACACAGAGGACCGGCTCTAGCTAACCTTGAAATCGATGAGTACGTCGACCTACACTTCAAAGCAGCGCGGGGGTTGTCACTGATGTCTAGGAAGAAGACTGTCTTTTATAAAGCACTGATAGATTTTAATAACACAATCAAGGAGCTGTAGGTACGCAGTAAGAACAATTTTCTTAATTGTAAAATATATTGACATATTAACGACAAATACAGTGTATTTCTTCTATGTATACAGTGTATTATACCAAGTTGTATACAAGAACTTAGCTTAAACAAATTTAAAGTTGCAATCAAAGATGTACTTATTAAAAAAGCATATTATAAAGTTTCTGATTACATGACGGACAAAAAAGCTTGGGTTTGAACTCTCATTTCTAATATTTAACAATGTGCTGCGTTTTGTTTCAAAGAAACATTCAGTGAGAGCAATTTATAAGCTAAGTTCACGCACTTCTCTCAGAGATAGCTTATATAATGTGAATTAACACATCTCTTCTTGTAATGGAAGTTGAGCTCAAACTTTTGCTTTTGATGTCAGCTTCCAATGGACGACTCTGTGACAAAACCAAAATTGTAAATGGCGATTTAAAAGAGGAGATAAAAATTTTGACCTTTCGAGTTTCTTGCCTGTTCTTCTCGAGAAGGCTCTCCCAATTTCCGAACAGGTGTAGAGTCAACTTTTTTTTTTTTCATTCCTACTTGTATTTGCAGACATCTTGAATATATTCAGGATGTATGCACATACAAGGTTAATATGATTTCTTTAAATTAGATTGTTTTGCTTTGTTTTGACGTCAATAAGTGCCTGTAAAGGCCTATGTTGAATAAAGATTTTTGAATTTGAATTTGAATTTATAGAAAAACTTGATTGATTGAGAAATATTCAAATTTTATCGTAATAAATTCATTGATACTAATCATGTGAATAAACAGTTTGAGTGCATTTAGGCCCCTATCATAGCGTTGCGTGTCGCCGGTCGCGTTTTGCGACACGCACCGACCGGCGCGAGGGCTTGGACCGGGCCCGCGCGCACTGCGTGCGACGATCGACGCGCGGGCCAGTACCGGCGTGTGAGCTTTCAGAGTTGGGCCTGCGCGACGTGTGCGTTTGTACAATCATGGCGACAATTGATATGGGATTATTGATAAGAGAGGTTCAACTTCCCGGTTTCTGATTGAGCTGAAATTTTGCATGAATATGTATATCGCGTGACAATGCAATAATAAAAGCTTGTTTAATTTTTTTGTGACTATTAATTTATTACAAGCTTTTATTTACTTTCACCTGTCTCGTGTCTGTAATTAAATCTTGCAAGCTAAATTTGACCCACTTCCCGACTTCCGATTGAGCTGAAATTTTGCATGCATATGTATATTGCGTGACAATGCAATAATAAAAGCTTGTTATTTTTTTTTACTATTATACAGGGTGTCCCAGAAGCCGACGTCAAGCCGAAAGCAGGCGGTAGACTAACTCATATGTTATCAGAAAAATATAAAAAAAAATCTAAGTCACCTATTTAAAAAAAATCTAACATTTAAAAAAATCGATATAATTTACACCCTGTGACGTTTTTTTTCACTCTTGTTGCTACAAATCTTGACTTTTCTAAACATTTTCTTTTGTTTTGTAATCCTGAATAATGTTTCTGTATACTCTAATCTAAAATTTAAAGCCAGCTGCTCCAAATTAGAAGAATATGCCATTTTTATCTAAATTAAATATTCAAAATTAATTTTTCGCATAGCTTTAACAAGCTGTACTGAAAAAAAAATGTACTATGCGAGTTTGGCAAGTAACTGCAAAAGTTGGCGCATTCAATGAGGATTCCAAAATGGTATGATACTTGGTAGATAATTTCTGCGATTGCAGACAATATTTTTTTTTCCAAAAACAGGCAGTTTTGAACAAATTTTTCTTACGTACTTAAAATTTATTCTAATGTACCCATGGTTTGCTTTAAGGCTGTAACTTTAACATTCTAGTTTGAGTGAGACCGGGAGAGTCATTTTACGAAGTGTGAGAGAGACAGATAGTGACGCTAACGTGACAGAGACGGAGAGATTCGAAGTATGAGCGAGACAGATAGTGACGCTAACGTGACAGAGACGGCGAGTCTCATATCCACTTCGTAAAATGACTATTTTACGAAGTGGAAGTGAGACAGATAGTGACGCCAATTATTCGCTAACGCACAAACAATACACATCAGTACGTTTCGCTCCTTCGCTTACTGCGCATCTTTTTATATTCGTTCGTGTTGATTTCGTGCTTACCACTTTCTGCTTCGTTTATTGGACTTGTTTGCTTGTGATTTGGATTCGGACTGTTTAGTTTCTCTACCGACGACCTTTGCTTTGCTCCGGACTACTTATCGTTGATTGTGTAATTGTGTAGTGCCACCATGTCTGCATACACGACACAAGAATACGCCAACATGCATTTAATTTATGGGGAATGTAGATGCAATGCCAACGCTGCAGCTAGACTTTATCGTGAGAGGTACCCAAATGCAGCTCGTTTTCAGGATCATCGAGTCTTTACAAATGTGCACCGATTACTCTTCTCAGCAGAGGGCCGACTGCCGAACCAAGTACATAGTGAAAGAAGATTTCGTCCTCCTTACGAGGACGTTGTACTAGACATTGTCGAAGAAGATCGGAGTATTTCTGTACGTGGAATAGAGAGAAACACAGGAGTACCCAAAAGTACAGCTCATCGGATTTTGCAAAGAAATCAGCTACACCCGTACCACGTACAGCGAGTACAAACTCTACTACCCCGGGACCATCAACCCCGTGTTGCTTTTTGTCAAACAATGCTACAAAAACACAGAGAAGATCCGCGATTCTTCGAAAAAAATTTGTGGTCAGATGAGTCGACATTTAAAAAAGATGATTACATGAACCTACACAACTTACACGAGTGGCATATCGAAAATCCTCATTTGATGAGGCAAGATAGATCACAATATCGATTTAAAGTGAATATGTGGACCGCAATTTTAAATGGACAAATAATAGGTCCTTTTCGAGCTGCCAGACGCCTTGACTGGTGAAGTTTATTTACATTTTTTACAAAATGATTTACCAAATCTACTGGAAGATGTGCCACTTAACATTCTAAGAAATATGTGGTTTCAACAAGATGGTTGCCCAGCTCACTATGCCAGCTCAGTAAGAGAATATCTCGATGAGGAATACCCCGGCAGATGGATAGGACGATCTGGTACTATCTCGTGGCCAGCCCGTTCCCCAGATTTAAATCCATTAGATTTCTTTTACTGGGGAGCGGTGAAAGAAAAAGTTTACGCAAAGCCAATCGAAACTGTGACTGACCTACGGCAAAGAATAATAGAAGCAAATGATTTTGTTAATAATGGAAGATTCGCCCGCTTAATAGCCCGATCTTTTTAAGAAGATGTCGAGCCTGCATTAGAGCTGAAGGAAGACAGTTTGAACACCTGTTGTAAATCTTGACATTTAAATAAATTATGTTAAACAATTTTTGTGTATTTAATTTATTTCACTATCTGTCTCTCTCACACTTCGTAAAATGACTCTCCAGGTCTCACTCAAACTAGAATGTTAAAGTTACGGCCTTAAAGCAAACCATGGGTACATTAGAATAAATTTTAAGTACGTAAGAAAAATTTGTTCAAAACTGCCTGTTTTTGGAAAAAAAAAATATTGTCTGCAATCATAGAAATTATCTACCAAGTATCATACCATTTTGGAATCCTTATTGAATGCGCCAACTTTTGCAGTTATTAGCCAAACTCGCATAGTACATTTATTTTCAGTACAGCTTGTTAAAGCTATGCGAAAAATTAATTTTGAATATTTAATTTAGATAAAAATGGCATATTCTTCTAATTTGGAGCAGCAGGCTTTAAATTTTAGATTAGAGTATACAGAAACATTATTCAGGATTACAAAACAAAAGAAAATGTTTAGCAAAGTCAAGAATTGTAGCAACACCAGTGAAAAAACCGTCACAGGGTGTAAATTTTATCCATTTTTTTCAATGCTAGATTTTTTTTTAAATAGGTGACTTAGATTTTTTTTTATATTTTTCTGATAACATATATGAGTTAGTCTATCACCTGCTTTCGGCTTGACGTCGGCTTCTGGGACATCCTGTATACTATGTAAAGATTAGCTGATCCAGCATATGTTGTTTAGCCTTCTGTGTAATTTTTTCAATACACTTGGTTATATGTATGTACACTTGTGATTAATGTGACTGCCAAGCGTTCCGCAGGGGATATAGCTATTCGGTATAAACTGGTATACGTTTATATTATTTTCAATTTTAAAAAGCAGTTCGTCAAACGTTCTTTTAGACATCCTAAAATAATTGAAAAATTTAATTTCATCATCTTGCAATTGGGAAAACAGTGTTACGAATGCACCACTTAACAAACGCTGCGAAGTTATAGGATGCATGAACAATTTTCCTTTTCGACTGGCACGGCGTATTTTGTTTTAGTAATGTAGTAAAGATATCAAAATAAGTCTTTTGTTATTAATTGTGTCCATGACTGTACACGTCCACCCCGGTCGACTGTGCACGCAACACTATGAAAGGCAACTCGACCGGCCGCGGCGCACGCGACCGGCGACACGCAGCGCTATGAAAGGAGCCTTAATCTGTTCAGAAATCTTTAAGTAGTCGCATACTATCTCGGGTATTAATAGGTCGGTCACAGCGCGCACGAGTGAAATGCTCCCGACTCGTGAATTTGATTATTACCTTATTTAAGTAATCAGGTGTCTTGGCAACCTAGTTAGGGCCCTGTGTAGTTGTTTGTCACGTCCACTGTATTGTGAGCAAGTGTTCCTAGAAGATATTCAGGGTCCATGGCTGGGCTTTGACCACAGAGGAGCGCTCCTCTCTCCGCTGCTGTTCAGGTGCTGTATGGGACACTTGCTATAGTGAGTTTGTTTATTACTTAGGATAAGGTACTTCTAACATGCGATTCTGGCTCTGTGTATCACGGACGTTAGTACAACCCGGAGTTTGGTTACGGTTTTGGGCGAGGAGTTTTCCGCCCCCCAAACGAACCGGCCGTGTACAAAACATAATCTTTTGATGATTTCTCAAACCAAACTCTCATGGGATACTATCACCACAACGGTAATAGATCTATACCACCACAATAGATTTATTTCCTTTATGCTATATTGGCAAACAGACATACAAAATAAAAGCAAACATCAAATACATGATTACTAATAACAATAATAATAAAAAACAACAAATTAATTGTAAAATGTAAAATTGTAAATGTAAAATGTATGTGTTGTATTTTGGTGCCAAATAAACTATCATTCATTCATTCATAAAATATTTATTCTATGACATTAATGAATTGTAAATTAATATTATTTGAATTTGATGGATGTAATTTGAATGTTAAATGTCTGAATAAAACGCTTATAATATAAAAAATAAATAAAAAATTAGTTGTATTTAGGCATGCATATAATTACACAACACCTAATACTAAATGCTTTATCAAAACATTTTACACGAAATATCTAAATAACAATGATATTGACGAAACACATTAGAGCGATGGCAGCGGGACACACAAAATAAATATGTGCACCAAGGAGAAAACAGCCTTGAATAGTTAACTCCGAACCTGTCTGAGATTGCTGTACGCGCACGTGTGTGTGCATAGCCACTACCCACCTGGGGCGTAGCGGCCCTGTCAGTTATATTATACCACGACTGACCCAGCGCATTTTATATTCCCATATAATATGTGCGTGTGCCTTCGTATCTAGACTTATAAAAATTACTTGACTTGTAAAATTTTTCTGTGATTTTTCATACAAATTTTAATAATTAAGCAATATATCATTTGTATAAGACTGATTTTCAAATAAAATAAAGTATCATGCTCATTTTATTATACCCTTTTCTTCGCAACGGTACTAACGAAACTCATTATACCATTCATTTAAAATGGTGAGCCTTATGTATAGTGCAGTCGCTTTTACGCAAACTTTATAATTCGGTCGGCTTATTAAATAATTACTAATATTTCTTATTTTTTATATAACTTTCATAATAGTCGTAATTCAAAGCTGAAATTAACAGGATTGTTTATTAATGGAACATTTTAATTAGTTCATAGTATTCCATGTTTCCTTGTTTTATGGAAGATGCGTACTCTATGACTTAAAAAAAATCTCTCTATATGTTCATATTGCGTAAAGTCACATAATCTTAGTTTACTGTCGTTATAAAAGTGTACCAAGACTACATGTTACAGCTTTTTATTTCATTGTAAGCAGGGTGCGAAAAAATTATGATTTTTTTATTTTAATCAAAAAAATCGTTTTTTATTAAAAAAATCGTTTTTTATTAAAAAAATCGTTTTTTATTAAAAAAATCACGATTTTTTTATTTTTTTAGCTACGTCAACTATTTAACAATGTGGCAACATTTTTTGTGCAGGAAATTAAAAACACATGCTGGAAACACCATGGAAAATTTCAATCTGACAAGTTCAAGACAAAACTATTTTTTTCTTTTGTTGTTTTGTTTGTGCGCGAAGTTCATTTTGTTTTGTAACTGTTTGAAGCTTTTTCTTTTTGTGACCTTTATAAGAATGTCGTCCGCGGGAAGAAAAAAGGACCCGATTTGGATTGATGAATATATTTTTAGTTCACAAAAAAAAATTTTTTTTTTAAAACGTCGCCTCGCCTCACACTAGGATTTTCTCCTGTGTCGTGGGTGCAGTTACAAACACATGCACATACGCCCAGACCGGATCAAATTTCTGTAGGCCATACAAAACATTTGTCCCGTACGGGAATCGAACCCGTGACCCGTTGCGCAGTAGGCGATCACTCGACCTCTGCGCTAACCGTGTCGAAATGATGGAAGACAGGGGGCCCTACCATGATCGCTTATAGCAAGGTTAAAACAATATTGAAACAGAGACACCGCGTTTGCTGCGTATAGCGCCATCCCGCTCTCAGCGCGGTTTTAATATTGTTTTGAGCGATCATGGTTACCGGGCTGTTCTATTTCTATTTTCTTTCTTAGAATTGTAATATTAGAATTAAAATAATTAATACTAGACTAGACTATGATGTCTGTGATTGTATTTTTAAGCTACAAATTTTACTTTTTGTCTATTTGTTTTTGTATACAGGGTGGTCCAATTAGTGACGTCAACAATTTTTTTTAGATTCCTCGCACCTGGGGGTATCCGAAAATACCCGATGTATGTTCCGCGATTTTTCTTAATTTTCGAGTTATAATTTTTTTTGTGTATTTTTAATGATTTCTGCCAGCGAGGTTTCAAAAATTCATATCTTTTTTCGTAGTAGGTATTTTGCAGTCTTTTTTTGTGACATAATTGTTTTGAATGTTGTTTTAATAAAAAAAATAACTCAGTTTCCTGAAATTACTTAAAGTTACTCAAAAAAGGCTTGAAATTTGGAACTTTAGTTTTCAGTAGGATTTACTCAAACATTCAACTTCAATTTAAAAATACAAAAAGGAGTTTCTATAGCTTCTGGCTAAGTTTAAAAACTCCGCATGCTTCTAAACTACCAAAAAATCATAAAAAAAATAGTACTTAATCAGCCTATTTTTGTTGTAATTGGCCTTCGAAGGCGGATAGGCTAAAAATCATTGAAACACGATTAAAGCATAAAAAATTATTTTATCTACTTTTTATCGTTGTTATGGTAAATTTAACTTCAAAATGTAATTTCAAATTAAATTAAATTGAAATTCCTAATAAATAACTTTAGCATGTGTAATTTTATAATAATTTCGGTTTCACCACTAAGATTTAAAATGTGAGCAAGAATAAAAATCAAAATGGCTAGTTGGGAAATTACCTGTTTTTTGATAACACAAATTACTGAAAAATGACTATTAATTAAATAAAATTTTCAAAACCTCTTCCTTCAACCTGAATACACAATTGACAACGCCTTAAAAAGTTATGTTTTAATTGTCCGAAGCTACTTGAATATTCTTGCTTTATTTTTCTTTCGGCTTCTGTAAGTTTTTGTCTCAATTCTTGTTCGCTGTTGCATTCCGTCGCGTACAATAGCTCTTTGTAAAATCCCCAAATAAAAAAATCTATGGGGTTGAGGTCTGGCGAACGCACAGGCCATTTGATCAGTCCTGGTGTTCAAATGCTCTCTTACTCGTGCCGCATAGTGACAGGGCACGCCATCTTGTTCGAAAATCATCCTTTGTCGGGTCTGGAGATTGACATCTTCTAATAATCCAATGAGATTATTTTGTAAAAAATTTAAGTAACTGTTTCTATCCAACCTGGCCGGCAATTCAAAGGGGCCAATTAATTCTCCATTTAGGACCCCAGACCAAAGGTTGACACTAAAGCGTGTTTGAAAATTTGACGCCCTTTCCAAATGTGGGTTTTCTATGGCCCAGCTATGGTAAATTTTTTTTTAATTGCTAATGGTGGCAGACGAGCCAGTGGCCCACCTGATGTTAAGTGGTAACCACCGCTCATGGACATCTGCAATGCCAAGGGCACATTTAATATAAAAATATTAATTTGGGATTTAAATCTCAGATTTTTTGAAAAAAATCACTTGATTAAAATCATGATTTAAATCAGCAAACCCTGATTGTAAGTGTACTGGTTTACTAGGAAATTCGTTTTTTCTGATTTTTGAAACCATTTAATTACTTTGGTATTCATCAAGCAAATCAAAAACTAATGCTTGAACTAATTTGAACAAATTAAGGTCTAATATTGGTATTTTTTTCAAACTTCTACGTTCAGCCGATTTCGAGATCTAGGATATCCTAAAACGTTACCGCAGCAAGATCTTAAATAACTTGAGAATTACAACATGCACAAATTTTGCTATTCACAAACATTTAATACGCAAAAAAGCTATCTTTTGATGTATTTGATTCTGGATGGAAACAATTTTATGAAAAAACATTTTGCCAGGGTAACATTTCTAACATTACTCCAGCAAAATCTGTTTTTCCCGAATAACTTTAAAACTACAATGCAAACAAATTTTGCTATTCATGAACTAATTTCTCCTTAGGATGAACGAATTATTTGATATACTCTCACTTCTCTAAAGTACAACATTTTGCTGTGGTTATGCACACATGAAAATTGGACTATGTAAAGAGGGAGAAAAGTATTAATTTGGTAAAGTTGTTAACATTCTGCAACGAAAGGCTAAGCAATCTAATTGAATTGATTCTGGTAAGCACATACTACGGTCCAGAAACCCTATTGAGGCTTACCTGATGAAAGGGTTTTAAAAAGTGCTCAAACAATGTAAGCTTAAGTGCCTAGACATGTTTATAGAAATCCCAAAATATGTAGAAAAACTAGACAATAGGGTAACTAGGGTGGCCACCTTTTCTGTGACAAGTAATATATCTTTTCATTTAGGCAGAACAAGAATAAAGCACACAGCAACAGAGTAACTGCAAATTTTTACTAATTATATTTTTTGTTGCATTTCGTAACATTTAATAAATATTTGTCTTTATTTAAAAAGTTACATGACTTTGCAATCAGAATTAAAATCAATATACAGGTGATCAGATCAAATGGGTTATCCAAATCTGTTCTTAGGAACCATGGCATCAATTTTATATTTAATTATAATGGTGTTCAGTTTTTTTACTCTTATACATAACTGGAATCAAACCTGGTCAAAATCTCTGTAAGCAATGTTTAAAATTTGTTGTAATGTTAAAGTTCCATTGTTATTGTTGATGGTGTGAATTGTAAGTCACAAGGAACACATTTTTAATGGAATCTTCTTTAAAGAAACATTTTTTTATAATTCAACATTTGTCTGTGAGCCAGATGCAACCATCAAGAGCCACATCTGGCTCGCGAGTCATGGTGTCCCGACCCCTCCTCTATTGGAATCGTAGATTATAAAGTACACCTAACCTAATCTTTGGGTTTTGAGAAACCTAATCTTTGGATAACCTTCTATTAGGGTATTCCTAACAATCGGCTTAATCAATAACAGGGGTTTTCTCGTCCCTGCAATTGACGCGCTGCGGCTGGCCGTATACCTGCTGTCAAAATTATTGCTCTAATGAATTTGTAACGACGTAGGTAGAACATGAGCAGTAGGAGGTACCTATCTACTTACCAAATGGGACATCGAACGCCATCAATTACTTTTTTCACATTTTCCTCCACTCTGTATAATGGTAACGGACTCGACATTACCTCATCAATTTGAAATAAATTAATTAGTAATTCCAAAACTGCATTATATTTAAATACAGATGAATGAATTTGATAAAGAAGTGTAAAAACAATTTACACTACGTCGCCTTTTTACTCCAGAAGTTCAAGGTCTACATTCCACAACAATAAATAACAAACAAACAAAAAAACTATCTAACTTTAAATGTATCTAGTTTATGTCACAATCACAATACAATTCTTCTTCTTCTTATAATAAGGCAATGTGTAATCACTCTGACCAAAATTCTGCCAGCCTTGCGACTTAACTTAGCATGTAAATAGCATATTACTAAGTATACTTTAAAAATAGCTTTAAAACTTCATTTCATTCATCACGCCACGACGTCAATCAATTTACAGAGGCGCGTTCAGAGCCTCAGAGTTGCGTTCCGAGGGTCAGAGTAATGCAACCGAGAGTGTTTTTCACACTCGCTCCGAGGTTCAGAACGGGTCGGTTGCTATCTTTTTTTTTAGTTTGTATCTTGCCGATCAAGATCAAGCAAAGGGCAAAATATTACTAATCCTTACTATGAAATTAACTGAAAAATGCACTCACAAATAATGCACACCGACTGATATTTTAGCACAACAACAAACACGGTGCTTTGTAATGGCGGACTGAACTGGACGCAGACATATAATAACATTGCGAATCCATTGGTGTTTTTAATCTGAGGCGCTTACAATGCCCGGATGCTACCGAGCATGGTCCAATGGCATGGTCACTGTGAACAATCTGTCAGAATAGACAAATGACGGGAAATTCAAATCAATTCGGACTCCCCGCCATTATCAGAGAAGAAAATTAAAGATGTATCTCTAACTAAAGTAAATTCGAAGTCGTACTCTGGTTCGGCACGCAATTACAGATAAAATTGCTTCTTGGTCGTCTTCGCTGCTGCTGCTGCTTTTATTTTGCGAATACATGAAATATGGCATGAAATCATCATCGGAATCTGAATCAATTGTATATACAGGGTTACAGGTTAAGTGGACCTAAATCCTTTAAGAGGTGGTAGTTTTCATCATTCCTGACTGATTTGACTATGGAACGCCATTTTTTTTTTTTTTGGGAGGGGGGAAAATGCATTTACGCATTCCTCGTGGTCGAGCCAAACCACGAGGATATGTGGGACTCCCAAGACCGTACCCGGCCCGGGCCTACCCACTAAAAACCCCCCCAGCAGCTCCTCCGTCCGTCACAAGACAGGGGGAAGGGGACAACAGCCAGGCCTTATTCCCGCTGACCCCCTGCCTGTGACATGTCCGTTGCCGGACTCTCCACCTGGCTCAGCTACTTTGTGGAGCGGCACAGAATTGCGCCGCTCTACACCCCGGTTGGTTTTTTATTGTGGTTGTCTTCCACGCGGTCCGACGCTCAGTGCGCCGAACCCCCGGCCCGCTCAGTGCGGGTAACGGGTTGCCCGACGGCAGACCCCACTGGATCCACCGCCGCGTGGTGAGCCGAAGCTCAGGGAAAATCCCCACAAGGTGCAAAGCACCATGGCCATAGAATCGCCTCACCTCCGCCAGCCGAAATCGACTTCCAGCGAAAGCCACACCTCTTCTTGACACAAGAAGAGGGGACTTCGCCCTTCCCCGCATGAAGCGGGTGGCCACACGAAGTGGCCCGCCAGGTTGAACCCGGCCATCCCACACGCCCCCCTCTATGGGGGTCCTCTCGTCAGACTATTAGCCCGCGGCAGAGAATCTGCCGGGTTGTCCAGGGTGCACCACAAGGAGGTTGTCTGACATCGCACCCCATGGAACCCCATACCCCAAACTTAACCGTTCTCAAGTTATGGGACTTTGAAGATTTTTTATAAAAAATCCAGATTTTTTTGTCTATTGTCCCCTTTTTTTTGTGTTTTCTACCTTTTTTTTTTATTGCTAACGGTGGCAGACGAGCCAGTGGCCCACCTGATGTTAAGTGGTAACCACCGCTCATGGACATCTGCAATGCCAGGGGCACAGTTCTGTCACTGCCTGCCTGGAGAGAAATACTCTTCTTAAGCCTCGTTTGAAGAAGGACATATCGTAGCGCTCAGGAAACACGGCAGCTGGAAGTTCGTTCCAGAGCCTACACGTACGTGGAAGGAATGAACGCTGAAACCGAACTGTACTAGACGAGATTGGTTCCAGGTAATATGGATGAACTCTACTGCGATGGCGGGTGGTGCGATGGTAAAAAGGTGAAGAGGGCACCATTGCAAACAGTTCCTCAGAGCACTCTCCGTTAAAGAGCCGATAGAGCACGCAGAGAGAACCAAAGTCTCTCCTTTGCTCCAGCGTCTCCATTGAGGCCGTGATATTGGGATCACCGACGATGCGGAATGCACGCCTTTGCAGGGAGTCAAGAGGGTCGAGCTGATATTTGGGAGCTCCCGCCCAGAGGTGCGAACAGTACTCCATATGCGGCCGAAGTTGTGCTTTATAGAGCATTAGCCGCTGGCTTGGAGTGAAGTACCGCTTGGTTCTGTTCAGGACGCCCAGCTTTTTGCTCGCCAATTTGGCTTTGTCCTCCAAATGACTCCCAAACTGCACTTTAGCAGAAATTTCCACACCGAGGATTCCAATACCATCGGACATACGAAGAGTAACTCCCTGGAATTGAGGCACTACGATAAATGGGTCCTTCTTCGCAGTGAATGCGCACACTTGTGTCTTCGTGGGGTTGAACTTAACCAAGTTCTTTGCACCCCATTTAGAGACTCGCCCTAGAGAGTCTTCGACTTCAGACACAAGTTGTAACCGCCTTTCTAGCAACGAACTCCAACCTCTAATGTTTTTGTTTTAGTATTTTTTGTGTGGCAGATTAGTTGCTCCATTATTTTAAACACAAAAACTGCAGGTAACTGTACCAACTGAGTCGTATTAGACGGCTAATTGTTAAAAAAAGAAATAAACTTGTGCAAAGTTTTTTTTTCTTTGTAAGATATTTTTTAAAAAGTCTATGGCAGTCGTGCTGCAGATGTGCTAAAAAATATCTGTGGCGTGTGGCGAGTGGCGCTTTTCATGGACAGCGCGAGATAGAGGATTGGCATCAGTTTCTGCATGTCGGGAACGAGGAAGCACATAGCCATATCACCTGGCTTAGCAGTCCTGCTAAAAGGCAGCACCACCAGGGCGACCATCAAGAAGAAAGTTTTTGATTCAATGCCGGAGGTAATCCTGGCCGGACAGAAATGCAGGATAGTGCGTTCCAGGAATAAGTCCATCCTACTCCTGAACTGGGATATGATCGATAAGTCGCCCTTCACAAAAGCCGGAGAATAGTTGTCATGCCTCGACGGAGATCCGAGGGTCATCAGCGTGGACGTCATGAAAGTGATGTTCGAGAAAGGGAAAGTGTCGGATTACACTCCCTTACTGGAGGCCGCCCTAAAACACGAAATAATTGTGTACGAAGGGACGAGAGGCGTAAACCTCGACTTTTTGCTAAAACAGCGAGAGCAGAGTCCACGCGACGGCCAGATGGAATGTGGCTTAGCAAGAGCTCAAAGGCAGCATGAGGAGGCAGTGCAGGAGGAAAATGATAGGCGACGTCTCCAGCCTCAAAGGCCATCCCCGACAGACGACCTCGTTAGGGGAATATGTGCTGCCTTGGGCCACGCCCATCCTCGGAGACCAAGGAGCATGACAGCAATGACCGCGGACCCCAAAAATAGAGCACCCTCGATACTCAAACCTACAAAGACCACACTAGCCGGCATATGAAGGGTGTGGCAGCCGCCAAGACTATCATCAGACCGAGACGGAGACGACCTAGTCAACGCCTACCTGGAGCACATGGAAACACTCCGGGCGACGCTGCAGGTAAAACAAATCACCTGCAGCAAGATACTTGAAGCATTTCAAATAAACGCCCGAGTGTTGCTGCGGGAGCTTCTAGACGGGGCGAGGGCTGTGGTCTATGACAACAACTCCGGGACGGTGGTTGCGAGGAATCACCCCATAACTGAGAGACAGATGGCGGCATACAGTGGCACTTCGGGAATGGTGCGGGTGGATCAAGAAGCGACAGAAGAAAGAGGAGCCCTCACATTCTATGCACCGATCGATGACCCAATAGCGGTGATTGCAAAGTGCACTCGCTTCATGCTGGAGAGCCGGATTCTGGAAACGGCAAAAAACGTGACCGGAACCTGGATCTTAGAGCCATGGGGTAAGTTGGTTAAATGAGGTGGGTGGATGGGGTGCCGGGGTATGGGAAGACCACATGGCTACTCAAGAACTTTCGAATAAAAGAAGACTTATCATCACCAGTACACTCGAAACGGCAAAAGAGCTATCGGACGAAGCGACGAGTCGTCTAGGGGCGGTCGCGAAGGGGAAAATAAGACCAATTGCCTCGGTCCTGATCAATGGGGCGAGAGCTTCAAAGCGCTTTTTAGTGGACGAGGCTCTCTTGGTCCATTTTGGAGCCATAGTTATGACATCAAGGCTGACCGGGGCAAAGGAACTTGGAATGAAGCTCTGGAAGAGAGAATAGAATTATTAGAAGCAAAAACCGTGGAAAAGAAAATTGAAATTTTAGGTGTTGAAGACTACAATAATGAGGATACAAAAAATGTGGTAGAAAAAATTGCAAAACATTTTAAATTAGAAATTGAGAATATAAAAGAGATTAAGAGGGTAGGACGTGAAAAAACTACCAAAGAACGGCCGCGCCCCATCGTAGTCACCTTGCGCTCGAAAGCAGCAAAAACTGAGTGGCTAAAACTAAGAAAGTCACAAATAACAAACTCTGATATATTTGATGGTAAAAATAACGACAGAATATACATTAACGAATACCTAACAAAACAAATGAAACAATTATTTTGGAACACCAAAACAATGCTAAAGGGAAAACACAAATATATTTGGATTCAATACCTAAGCATTTTGGTAAAAAAGACCGATAACTCAAAAACATACAACATTCGTAAGCTTTTTGATATAAGTGGTTTGTGCACGGAGTCAAGCTATGAATCTAAACAAGCCGCCACTCCTTGAGGTTGCGCGTTCACACTGGGTGAAATAAGTTCAGTTAATAAAATTTAACGACTTAGTACAAAGTATGGATAGTAATGAAACGCCATTTACGAAATATTCAAACTCTAAGGAATGGAGCACTTATTTGATAAACAATATCCAAGACTTGCAAATAGTACATATAAATATACGCTCACCAAGAAAAAATTACAGTGAATTGTTGTCATTGATACAACAATGTAATTATAGCATAGATGTCATTATATTAAGCGAAATAAATGTCAAACATGAAGAACTTACATTCTATACAATAGATACATACGATATGCAGTCCTATACAAGGCCAAATCGAGGGGGAGGTGGTTTATTGATGTATACAGGGTGTCCCAAAAACAATGGATATACCTGTAACTATAGATGGACTTCATCATGGCCTCACTTATCACAAATTTTGACCTTAGTGAAAATATCACGGTTTCAGAGATATTTATTGTTTTTGTTTTTTTCGAAATTTTCCAAGTGCGATTAGTTTTTATAGTTCCATTTCTACAAACGGAGAGCTTTTTCGATTTTACTTTTTTTTAATTTCACAAGTGATAGTTGAGCTATCAAAAACAAAGGCTTTTTAACAAACTAGCGTAAAGTGTTTAAAAGAAATTAAAACACAAAGAAAATGAAAAATGAAATTAATTTTCTTTCATGTTTGATCAGCTACAGTGTGAAAAAATTTAGGACGCTCATCGTGCCCATTATCTTAAAAACTTGCTTAGCTATTCTAGATTCCAAAAAGGTATCATACACCTAAGCATTCTAAATATTTTTAATTTCATGACTACTTGAATAGCAAATAGTATTAAAACTACAAAAAAATATTTTTGTCTTAAGAATAACTCTAAGCTTCTGTGTTAATGTAAAGGTGTAATGAGCCTAGGTATTCTGTATTTTTCAATCTCATGGCTACTTAAAGAGTATGAAAATTTCAAAGTACTCAGTAAAACACATTTTTTCGTAAAAATAATTAAATTGTACTTGCGCCCTTATACACGTCCTAGATTTTTTTAATAAAGAAGAAACACATAAGGTCGAGAGAAGTCAGAAATAGGTATTTGTAAAATGTATTGCTGCCGCGCTGTATGCCTAAACAATCGTTTTGAGCGCGATAGAGACAAATGCAGCTATTACCGAAAATACCTATAAAAAGTACATAAAATATACGTTTCGTAGTCCCCAGTTTTCTCCGCTAAAACTAAACCGATTTAGTTACTTTTTACGTTTTGGCTGTGTTTCTATGTTTTGCTTTTTTCATATAATTTCGTCAAATTTGTTTGCTGCGGATGCTTGAATATAGCAGAAAATCAGGCCAATTTATCAGGTTTTTGAAGGTTTATATCTAATTTAATAATTAACTTAATAAAAAAAGGAAAACATAGGAGCATGCTTACAGTGGCCATTGATTTTTTTGAAAAAAAAATAGACCTTCTAATGCCATTATCCAGGAAGGAAATAGGGGTCAACGTTTGTATAAAAAAAGGACCTGTACGATTTCCTAACGCACGTAACCCGACGTTTTGATGTTAGCAGCTGCATTTTGGATGCGAGTCCACAGCTCCACAATCGAGGATACTGGCGTCGCGTACACGAGATCTTTTAGACATCTCCAATAAAAAATCCAAGGAATTTAAATCCGGCGATCTCGGTGGCCATAAAATAGGACAAAGCCGGTCTTCGACCTTTTGAGTAATTTTCATTTAAGTGATTTCTCACTCTTTCAAAAGTAATGTTTAAAATGCAGCTGCTTACATCAAAGTCGGGTTAGTCGGGTTACGTGCACCGCATTAAACATTCTTTTATTAAAATGTCTAGAACGTGTATAAGGGCGCAAGTTCAATTTGATATTTTTACGAAAAATGTGTTTTTTTACCGAATACTTTGAAAATTTCATACTCTTTGAGTAGCTATGAGATTAAAAAATACAGAATACCTAGGCTCATTACACCTTTACTAGGGCATCGGAATCGGTTTTTCCCGGTTCCAAAAGAACCGGGAATTCCCGGTTCTGGGGGTCCCTGAAAGAACCGGTTCTGTAAATCGAAGAACCGGTTATTTCGGTTCTATCGGTTCTTTCTTAAAACAAATTTAGAAATACATCTCTTTATGCTAAATGTCAAGTTATTATCATATTATAATATTGTTTTCACTTGCCTCTTCCACAAAATGGCATAAAACTAATTCCACAAGTGTGGATCCAGCTAGATTTGTGAAGAATCGAGAATGTATTAATTTTTTGCACTACAAAAGATATCAAAATTACCGTTATTTCACTGTTAAATTAATAAATAACGTAATTAAATTAATGTTAGAAAATAACGAATTTTTTAAGGGATGCGGCAACGTTAACAATCTCTGGTTGGCAACACTGGTAGAACCGCTGTCGCCATTTTGTTTAGTTTGACACAAACGAATGTAGTGAGTGGGTTTGTTGTTTTGTTGACGCCGATTAGATAAGTGAGTAACTTTAAATATTAATGCATATTGCTATTATTATTTTTATTAATCAATTGAAAATATTTATTGTCATTAAATATCAACATAAAACGCTAAAGGATGTGTCTCGAAAGTTCTTCCCCACGAAACGCAAGAAGGAGTCTTAACTTTCGGTAGAGACTCTCGAACTTATGAGGAAAACACGCGAGTTGCCGCCGTCTCAGATGTCTTCGCTAGATCCGGAGCGCCTTAAACCAACTGATTCGAAATCTGATGCGACGCGATCTCCGACGCTCCAATACCCACGCCATAGAGGCTGCGATCGAGCAGAACAGGGGATCGAAAGTTTTCGCTCAGTAGTTGGGTAGGCCCCATCTGACGAAACTTAAGACTGTCGATGGCCGTATTGTTACCTCTCGTGAGGTAACAAGTTCGAGATTCTCAAAGAAGTCAAGAGTTTCTATAAACTCCTATATGCTCAGCGGTCGGAAAGACCATCTGACCAAAGCAGCAATGACCACAGAGCCCCACTAACGCGCCACTATACTGAGGACAACCCCGACGTCGATCGCAGCGAGGTTAGGGCCGCCCTCGAGCAGCTTAAGAACAACAAAGCACCGAGTGATGACGGTATTACTACAGAGCTCCTTAAAGTCGGTGGAACTCCACTTCTGTATGAGCTGGCAAGCTTGTTTAATGCCGTTAAACAGCAAGGTTTAACAGCGCAGGCATGGAGCAGGAGTGCGGTGGTTCAGTTCTTCAAATCTGGCGATAAAAACCTGCTGAAGAACTGCGGACCCATCTCACTCCTGAGTCATGTATACAAGCTGTTCTTGAGGGTTGTCACGAATCGCCTCGCTAGGAGATTCGACGAGTTCCAGCCTCCAGAACAAACCGGGTTTCGAAAAGGCTACAGTACCGTAGACCACATCCATACTGTTCGGCAGATTGTGCAGAAAACACAGGAGTACAACCGGCCGTGTATGGCATTTGTGACAACCGACCGTGTATGGCATTTGTGGACTACGAGAAATCCTTCGACTCCACCGAAACCTGGGTGGTTTTGGACAGCCTGCAGCATTGTCGAATCGATTGGCGATATGTCGAGGTGCTAAGATGTCTGTATGACACCGCTACAATGGCCGTCCAGATCAAGGACAGAAAGACAAATCCGATCGAGTTGCGTCGTGGAGTGCGACAGGGTGATGTCATATCGCCCAAGCTCTTCACAAATGCGCTCGAGGATGTCTTCAAGACACTGGACTGGTCAGGACGGGGAATCAACGTAAACATCTCGCACCTACGATTTGCCGATGATATCGTCGTCATCGCAAAGTCGCCGGAACAGCTTAGCGGAATGCTGCATGACCTAAATGAAGCCTCAGGGCGAGTAGGCCTCGGCATGAACTTGGATAAAACCAAGGTCATGTTTAATGAACATATTGTGCCGGGGCCGAATTGCATTGACGGTTCGGTACTCGAAGTTGTGCAGGAGTATGTCTATCTTGGACAAATTATCCAATTGGGTAGACACAACTTCAAGAAAGAAGCCAACCGCAGAATCATTTCGGATGGGCAGTATTTCGCAAGCTACGTCGAGTCTTTTCATCGCCTATACCGCAGTGCCTAAAGTCGAAGGTCTGATTAGCATGACTTACGGTGCCGAGACGTGGACACTTACAGTGGGGCTAGTTCACAAATTCAAAGTCGCTCAGCGAGCTATGGAGCGAGCTATGTTAGGAGTTTCTTTGAAGGATAGAATCCGAAAGAGGTTATCCGGAAAAGAACTGAAGTCACGGACGTAGCTCGCAGGATAAGCAAACTAAAGTGGCAGTGGGTGGGCTGGCCACATCTGTCGAAGGACCGATAGCCGTTGAAGCAGACGTGTCCTAGAGTGGAGACCGCGAATCGGCAAACGTAATGTAGGACGTCTTGCAGCTATGTGGAACGATGACCTGAGGAAGGTTGCAGGGATGGACTGGACGTGGAAGGCGGAGGACAGTGTTGTGGCGCAGGTTGGGAGAGACCTATGTCCAGCAGTGGACTGCGTAGGCTGATTGATTGTCATTGCAATCTGTTAAGTATTACGCTTTCACTCTTGCGGGGCAAACATATTTGATGGAATAGAATAATAATTACTTACACCAGCCAGAGTCACCAGACTTGGCTGGACACGCGCCCGCGTGTCTTGATAACGTTCGTTGTAGGTACCTATTTATTTCTCTTTTCTCACATTACTTTGTTTTTTAGCATCCAATAATATGATACCTAATTGTGTGTGATTTGAGTTGTATTATCGCAACTACGAAAAGACTGTGATTTTAAGAACTGATTGTTGCTAAATAATACTAAAAACGTTTTTGTAATTTCCAGTATAATTTTAAAAATAATAAATAATGTGATTTCCAATAAAGTGTGTTTTATTAAGATCCATTCTCCTTTATTCATTTTGATTGTAGAAAATCTATATAAACGATAGCATAGCTTATCAACTAGAATTTATCAAAAAAAACGAAAGAACCGAAAAAACCGGGTACCCGGTTCCTGCTTGAGCTTGGAACCGAAAGAACCGGTTCCTAAAATAGGGCCGGTTCTCGATGCCCTACTTTACATTAATTAACACAAAAGCTTAGAGTTATTATTACGACAAAAAATTTTTTTTTTAAGTTTTAATGCTATTTGCTATTCAAGTAGTCATGAAATTAAAAATATTTAGAATGCTTAGGCTTATGATACCTTTTTGGAATCTAGAATAGCTAAGCAAGTTTTTAAGATAATGGGCACGATGAGCGTCCTACATTTTTTTCACACTGTAGCTGATCAAACATGAAAGGAAATTAATTTCATTATTAATTTTCTTTGTATTTTAATTTCTTGTAAACAGTTAAATTTGTTTAGTTTGTTAAATTTTAGTCTTTGTTTTTGGTAGTTGAGCTGTCGCTTGTGAAATGAAAAAAATCGAAATAAAAAAACCTCTCCATTTGTAGAAATGGCACTATAAAAACTAATCGCACTTGGAAATTTTCGAAAAATACAAAAACAATAAATATCTCGGAAACCGTGATATTTTTAGTAAGGTCAAAATTTGTGTTAAGGAAGGCCATGATGAATTCCATCTATAGTTACAGGTTTATCCATTGTTTTTGGGACACCTGTATAAAAAATGGATTAAATACGGAGATAAAAAAATATACATGGTTGCGCTACTGAAATATTATGGAGCAAAATACATCTTAATAAAAAAATAATTAATATTATAGGAATATATAGACCACCAAATACCAATAAAAATGCTTTATAGAAGAAATAGAAAAATGTTTGTTTCATATCACGGACGGAGAAGAAATTGTTATCGCGGGGGATATGAATATAAAATTATTGGAAAAAAGCAACATCGTAGAAAATTACAAAAACGCCTTGTGTGGATACGGACTTCAATGCGTAATCAATGTGTGTACACGGGAGGAAATAACAGCTGGTAAGCTCGTGAGCTCGTGCATTGACCATGTGTGGGTGCGTCGTCGAGGGCGCGCTGCGGCTGCGACGGCGGCTGCGACGGCGGCGCACATGCTCACTACAAAAATGTCGGACCATTACCTAGTACGGGTAACCCTAACTACCAGCGACGGCAGCAGGACCCGGTCGCGAGACTACTTCGGTAATGTTATGTATAAAAACAATAAGGTATGTGTTCTAGATAATAAATTGGTGTGTGAAAACCTTAATAACATAAACTGGAGTGAATTATGTAGTATTGACTGTCCGATTTTATTGTATGAAAAGATATGTAATATATTTCAAACAATTTATGATAAATCAAAAATTAGTATTTTAAGCAAAAAGACTAGAAAATCAGAACCATGGGTAAATAATTGCGTAAAAAAAATAATTCAGCAAGGGGATGAGCTGTTTAGAAAATGGAAATCTAATCCTAAAAGTGTAAATGATAGACTTAATTATACGCGTTTTAGAAATTTAACTAATAAAATCATAAACAATACTAGGAATATTTATCGACAGAAATAAATAAAAAATTGTGAGGGAGATTGTAGGAAAATTTGGGGCATTATAAATAACTGGTTAGGAAAGTCAAGAAATAATGTAGATAGTGTTATTAATAAATATTTAGGAAAAACAAATGATATGTTTAATATTGTACGAACTTTGCTCGTACAACTCGAACTCGAACTTCTAAGAAATAGAAAAATTAAAGAATCAATGCCAAACGGTTTTTTGAACCGCGAAACATATTCGAAGCCAAGTAATGTTACCTTATTATACACAAAAGTATCAGCTGATGAGATAGAAAAAATAATAGATAAGCTAAGCTGTCAAAAAGCTCCAAGCCCCGATGATATCAGAAGTCAAGATTTAAAATAGGTATATTAAAAAAGAAATAGGTCCAGTTTTAGCGAAGTTTATAAACTTAAGTGTAAAAACAGGGCAATATCCAAACTTACTAAAAAGATCAATAATAAGGCCTGTATATATAAGCAGGGAGATCAAAATTCAAAATTCAAAATTCAAAAATCTTTATTCAACTTAGGCCTTTACAGGCACTTATTGACGTCAAAACAAAGCAAAACATTCTAATTTAAAGGAAACATAAATTTAACCTTGTATGTGCATACATCCTGAATATACCTACTCAAGATGTCTGCAAATACAAGTAGTAAAGAAAAAAAAAAAAAAAAAGTTGAATCTACACCTGTTCGGAAATTGGGAGAGCCTTCTCGAGAAGAACAGGCAAGAAACTCGAAAGGTCAAATTTTTTATCTCCTCTTTTAAATCGCCATTTACAATTTTGGTTTTGTTACATAGTCATTGAAAGTTTAAAAAAAAATACAATCGGTATGCTTACATACACTTAAAATGTCAAAAAATAAGTTATAGACGTATACATTAATCATAATACAATAAATTATGTTGTTACCAAACATTTGATAACTTAGTCTAATTCAAAATCAGTGTCAGTTCTTTTCTGCCAACAACATTTGTTAACATCAATAGCTATACACAACAACACGATTATTGACATTAAAACGAATAATAACTTCATATTAACACCAGGCATTGGCATCGTTTAAATAATCGTTGACTTTATAATATCCTTTACTCATTAGAGTCTTTTTTACATGCGCTTTAAACTTATGAAAAGGCAAGTCAGTTACACTATGTGGAACTTTGTTGTAAAACGTTATACATTTCCCCATAAATGAGCCTCTAGTTTTTTGGAGTCTGTACGTTGGAACGGCAAGTTTATTTTTATTTCTTGTGTTTAACTGGTGAACGTGGAAATTGGTTTCAAATGTATTATAATTCTTATAGACATAAATCAAATTTTCATAAATGTATTGTCCTGCTAAGGTCAATATATTAATTTCTCTAAATAAATCTCTTAGAGAATCCCTTGTTCGTAAATTATAAATAGCGCGAACTGCTCTTTTTTGAAGTACGAAAATACTTTCTATACTAGCAGCCGATCCCCACAGTAGTAGTCCATACGACATAACACTGTGAAAATAACTAAAGTAAATCAATCTTGCCGTTTCAACATTAGTAAGTTGTCTTATTTTTTTAACTGCATATGCCGCAGAACTAAGTCTGTTTGCCAAGGACTCAATATGTGGATCCCACTGCAAACGTGAATCTAATGTAATGCCCAAAAATTTGGTACAATCAATGAATTCAATAATTTGATTATTCATTTCCACAATAGTATCCACTTTCCTTACATTTGGCAATGAAAATTTTATACATTTAGTTTTATTTGAATTTAATGATAAGTTATTAATTGTGAACCAATGCAATACATTAGAAAGAGTACTATTTACAACGTCAGTATTTTCATTACCTCTGTCAACCTTAAATATTAAAGAAGTATCATCTGCAAATAGTACTGTATCGCACAGATTGTTAGTGAAATGTGGGAGATCATTAATGTAAATTAAAAAAAGCAAAGGTCCCAATATCGATCCCTGAGGTACACCCATAGTTATAGATGCACCAACAGACTCAGTTTTGCTAATAACAACTTTCTGGACTCTATTGGACAAATAAGACTCCATAAGGCTAATTGCTTTTTCGGTGACACCATAATGTTTGAGTTTATTTAAAAGAGTCTGG
This sequence comes from Schoenobius gigantellus, assembly GCA_963935595.1. NCBI lineage: Eukaryota > Metazoa > Arthropoda > Insecta > Lepidoptera > Crambidae > Schoenobius > Schoenobius gigantellus. The sequence continues at coordinate 35,269,395 of OZ012541.1, read as the reverse complement.
TGACTAACGCAGTCGAAAGCCTTCGACAGGTCACAAAATATACCAATCACTCATTTAAACTATTCAAATTATAGGTCAATAGCAATTTTATCCGTAATAAATAAAATCGTTGAAAAGGTTATTGTTGGTAAAATAAGTAATTTTCTTGAAAAAAATAAAATAATAACGGAAGCTCAAAATGGGTTTCGTAGAGAGCGGAGCACTAACACGGCACTTACGAAGTTCACAGATGAAATAAATGAAAACCTTAATAATCGCATGTATGTTGTAACACTGTTTATAGACTTCAAAAAAGCGTTTGATACACTTGACCACGCATTGCTGCTTCAAGCCATGCATGAATGTGGTATCCGTGGCCAGTTGTTCAGGTGGCTTGACAATTACCTGCGTAATCGGACCATCCGCACGAAAATCAATGGGACGGTAGGAGCAGAAGCATTTGTGAGGCTAGGAGTGCCGACTGGCTCTGTATATGGCCCTGTCGGATACATGATGCACGTAAACAGCATGAGTAACGTGGTAGAACACTGTTCCATGTATATGTACGCGGATGATACGTGCATGATGTATGCCGGCAGGGATATTACAAGCATTTTAAAATGTTTACAAACATATTTTGATAATGTGTTGAAATGGGCACACGACAATGGAATAATCTTAAATATATCAAAAACCAAGTGTATGCTATTACATTCCCCATATATGGAACATCCCAAAGAGAACGTTAGAGTAATTGGTCACACCTATGATTGTTTACATAATAATATAAAAAATTGTAAATGCGATAACATTGAATTTGTTACTCAGTATAAGTATTTAGGATTAACAATAGACTGTAACTTTAATTGGCAAATACATGTTAACGATGTATGTAATAAACTAAGATCCATATTATATAAATTAATAAATCTTAAAAATATAGTGAAACAAAAAATTTTTGCACATGCTGTATCTTCGCTCTTGCGGATTCAGTACTGAGCTATGGGTTATGTGCTTATGGACGCACTTTCTGTACGTACCTAGATAACATTTTGAACTTACAAATAAGACTACTAAAAACACTTGCCGAGAAAAATACAAAAAGAAAGTGTAATAAAAATTATAAATTACTATTTAAAATCTTCAATATCTTGCCCGTTCACGAAAAGGTTTCATATTTATTGATTTTGGAACAATTTAATAACTTTGATTTTTTAGTAACAACACCCTTAACTGTAGATTAAGAAATAAGAATAAAACAAAATATGTATTACCTAATGTTAAAAATTATTATGGTAAGAGAACAAGAAAGTATTTAATACCAAAAATACTTAATAGTGTTGCAAATGATATAAATATAGTAAAAATTGGAAGTAAATTTTCTTTAAAAAATAAGATTAAAAGTTTGATATTGGATACTTACAATAATAGTATTAGTTAGAATATTGTCCGTTTCATTTCTAAGTAATCTATACTATATATAGCTTCTATATATAAGGCTTGATTGTTATAAAACGTAAAAGAGTGCATCATCGCCAACAAACTGCGTAGCAGTTTGGCGATACATTAAATAAACTGGCATTGTATTTAAATTTTATGAATAATAAAAAAAAAAACTGGTTCTGATGGCAGACACTAACCAGATCCTCTTCATCGACAGAAACGACCTATTCGAAATGTGTTACGAAAGTCCTGCTGCCATTGCGTCCATTACCGAAAAGCTTCTCTGTCCACCGAAGTCCGATGGATGTGGTGTACGCCCTCCAAGACATCTACGAGGGCATGTACACATCCCGGCAAGTACTGAGGTCCTTGACTTGCGGAATGGCTTCGGGAGCGAGACTGCGAAGGTGTGACTGCAATACTCTCTTCCTGCCCTTCACTCAAGATGAGAAAGAAGTGCACAGGAGGGATGGATTCGGCACTGGAACAAAGTCTAGGTTGCTCACGATCCATGAAGCACAGGGGCTAATGTACGACCACGTGGTTGTGCTCAGAGGAGTGGAACCAAAGAACCCAGTCCACGACAGCGTCCCTCACGCGGTGGTCGCCATTACAAGGCACACGGTGACTTGCACCTATTACTACCGGGAGCTGAAGGAGGATGATGCCATTAGACGCCTCATTGCCTTTTCCAGAACGGCAACGGATCACGAGGTCGTCGATTATAACATGAAAATGGCTGTCAGAGCCCAGACACGCGCAGCGACATAGGTGCGGAAAATTAACCGCTTCAACCCGAATCCCTCTAGCGGTAGACCCACTAGCCACAACCTTAGCAAAGTTATAAGTTTAAAGATTAAAATTTCATATAAGTATACATAGTTAATTAAAAAGTTAAAATTGATATATCCCTAGAGAAATAAATGTACCCTATATAATGTTTGGGAATATGTGTATATATATATCTGTGTGTATGTATGTATCTATATGTATATATGTGTATGTACAGTCAGGGAAATCGGCGGTCGCCCACCTTTAGGTGATTATCGCTTGCACTCGATTTTCGATGCGCAGCGTAGCTCCGCCCAGCCCTACCCTCACTCACCCGGTGACAAAACAAAATGTTATTAGTAATCTCGTAAGTGTCTTGTACTGAGAGCGCACACCGGATTGCGCGTACGCAATCCCGGCTTAAAATATTTAACAGCACAATAAAATATTTTTTAAAATTCCATCTATTTGTGGTTGATCAAATATTGCGATTAATTCTGATATTCACAATCAGTAAACTAGCAAACAAATTGCTAAATAATATAATAATTAATAAATTATACCAAAATAGGTCGTTACTTATCATCAACGAATTTATATGTCTTGGTTATTTGAGCTTTTTTACTTTTTTCTATGAATGAATAAAATATTTGTATTTACTGTTCTTTGTGTAGGCCCTTTCTATTACTCGTAATGTCACTAATTAATTCACATTAGAAATTGGTGCGTACAGTTGCAGATGGTCAGCTTTAAAAATGTTCATCATTTTCTAGTTATATTATAATACTATAACATGTGAATATGTGTTATAAAATTCCAAAACTAATACTAAATCTAAAAATTCTTTAACTGAATATTTTTGAAATGTCGACGTGAAGGCGAGATAATCGGAGTCTACGAACAAAACAGTCGGTCGGGCGTAAGTATTTTTTTATGTAGAAAACGCGTTGACAATAGGCGAAAGGCAAATTGCAACTAAACATGTACTTATTGTAAACAAAAAACCGTCACGTGCTTAGACGGCTCGCTTGCGCTTATTGGTTGAGTGTGATGAACAGGGCGTGGCATACGATAGCAACTGTTCAATGCATTTTGAGTGCAAAGTGGACGACCGCGAATTTCCTTGACTGTACATATATCTGTGTGTATCTGTATATGTTTGATTATATACATAAGAACATGTAGAATAGTTCAATTTTAGGTGATGCGCAACTCACCCTAGATATAAGAGTAGTCGGACTTATATAAGAACACATAGATCAATAAGAAAAAGTAAATAACAAAGGCACGGACTACGAGTCTGTGGTGATTATAACTAAATAATAAAAAAAACTGATTTTTCGTGCCGAATTCTGACGTCTCACCTTCTTAGTCAAGTAACTTAACCCTTAATCGGCCATGGCTTCAAACAAGTTGATTTTAATATATCAGTACGGGGTTATATTGAGATTAAAGACTTAAATACTAAAAAAGAAATTAGTAGGTGGTAAGTAGTTTTTTTTTGCAGTGGGAAATTATTTCCCTATAACGATTAAAAGTTATATATTGTGGGAAATTATTTCCCTATGTCCATGAACATGCAAGTGGGAAATAATTTCCCAATTGACTAGCTTTTGTCTGCGTCTTTACTCGTCGATTTTTATATAGGGACAGAAAATAAAAAATGCAACATTAAATGAATTGTTTATAAAAAATGCTTGTAATATAATTATGTAAAGAAAAGAATTATCATCCAATGGAACTAGATTATCATCCAATGGAAATGAAGAACGGATAAACCATCGACGATTTCTTGTAATTCCTTTTCATTAAGTTTTTTCTTCTTGGAAGACGGCGGTGCCATTATCTAAAAAACGAAATTTATGTATAAAAAAACAAAAAGACAAAACAACTTCAATTATATATAGACAAACATTTTGTATTTCTTAAGGGTTATAGGGAAACAATTTCCCACTTGAAGATTTCATACACGGCTATAGGTTAATAATTTCCCACTATTTTCGAATAAGAAAAAATATAACAACGTAACAGGTTTCGTAGGTTATCTTGTTAGTAATGGACAAAATACATGTTCTACTTTACGAAATAAAAACAATAGCATACTTACAGGAATTTTTCTGGGCGTAGTTTCAAAAACTATTTCAAGATTCGGGAGAAAATGGACGTTAAACTGAACGTTTCACTTTGAATGACTATTGACATTGACAGATGACGTTAAAAAAGAAGTGTTTCCAGAAAAAAAACTTTAAAAAACTACTGATCTTAAGATGCGTTCAATTTATTTGATTGTTTCTGTAAAAGTAAAAAAATAATAAATTGATTTGTGGGCAACACTGAGGTGGGAAATAATAGTCCTATGGCTTATTAAGGGTTAATATTTCGAATAATATAAATCAAAATCGGCTAAAACTATAAATATCATTCAATTTAATAACGAAATCCACTAAAAAATCCAAAATATAAAATTCCTACGGGAAAACAAAAATAACGCGGGCGAAACTGCGAGCGGAAAACTAGTAATTAATAAAAATGTTAATAATTACTCTATTATTATTTTAATTCTTAATTCATATACTTTTTTTCTATAACATCTTAAACATCCGCATCCGCGGATGTGAGCCTTCACAAATCCGCATCCGCATTCATATCCGCGAATGTGAAAAAATCGGCATCCGCAACATCCCTGGTGTAAACTGTTGAAAATACTAAGCCGCCATGTTTGGACGCGTAGGAATGCACGTTTATTTCGTAGGTATGGCAGTTCCATTGGTTTCCTTATTCAGAGATTCAAAATCAAAGCCCGAACTGACGTACTAATGTCATTGTCAAAATCACTCAAACGCCATTTTCACTATTGTTGCCAATGCTCTAACCTTAAAGACTACAATTGTCACTTTTTGTGATATTTAAATTCATCATCATCATCACTGCTCATACACGTCACCACCGAGGGGCTCGAGCCTACCCTATTTATATGAAATATTTAAATTAAATAACCTTTTTTTTAATCATCTTTCCATAAATAATTGATGGTTTACCATTTTTAAAGTAATTGAATATGTAGTTGAATTTTAAAAAATAGCTGTCTGTGTTTGTAGAAACGAAACTTTTTTTTCACACACACCCGCCATTGGCTAGACGGCGGGTGGCTCTCCTGGCAGATGATCGCCGCCGGGCACTACTCTTTAAAAACTAATCTACTAATTTTGATGATTTTTCTTCCAAATGGCAATGTCAGAAAGGGACAAACGGCCTCCCTTCTGGCTCTCCCTCTCGGCTCGTTTTTGCCTCTATCATGTTGGTGGCCTAAATTGAGTCATAAGCGTATGTGATATAGTGTATTTTTGCATACTTCATTTTTGATGGAGCTCAGTCCAGTCCAGACCCCCTAGACAAATGCCACAAGCTAACTTTTCCGCAGTCGTTCTTCAGAAGAAATGTATGGAGATAATATTAGCTGCGGAAAAAATAGCGTGAGGTTGTCGTAAGCTAATGTCATTTCCATACATTTTTTCTGCGGAACGACTGCAGAAAAGATAGCGTGTGGCATTTATTTACGGCCTCTGTTTTGATTATAAGTTAATAATTCCATGGTCCATGGTGAATAGCATGTTAATTAATTGTTAGTAGTCTTTAGACATATTCTCTCTAATCTGTGGTTAGTAGCCTGTGACAAAGTGTTAGGTTGTCTGTAAACAAAATAGATAATAAAAAAAATAAACATACGGGAGATACACAAAAATGCAATACTAATTATTTATAAATTAGAAACGATCATGACAAACATTGCAGAAATTAAACACTTGTTTCCTATCGATAATATCCAAAAAGTTTGCGACTTATTTGAAGAACAATTACGCAGCGATAAAGAGCCAGATCTTGCTTTGTTTTCCATAATTGTTGGGGCTGTTGAGAATAATTTAACTAACATAAAAAATAGCGACAAAGATGTTAATCTGGCAACTAATAAATTTGTTAAAATGAAGTTTCCCTGTGTAGAATGGGAGGAGGTGAAATCACTACACGAAAGATTCCTCACTTTAATGCGGGGAGGAGTTGATGGTAAACTTTTGAACGGTGAATATGCATCCAGAGAGTTGGTAAAACGTGTGGCTGATATTGTGTGGAATTCCTTAACACGCAGTTACTACAAAGACCGTGCTCATCTTCAATCAATATACAGCTTTTTAACAGGGAACAAATTGGATTGTTTTGGTGTGGCATTTGCAGTAACTGCTGGTTGTCAAGTGCTAGGCAAGCATGACGTACATCTCGCTCTATCTGAAGACCATGCATGGGTGGTATTTGGAAAAGAAGGTATAGAAACAGCCGAGGTAAGATATCTGTCTTAGATATACATTATATGCAGTGATGGAGACATAGGTACAAGTTTTATGTGTAGTTTGGTCCTGTCGACCTAATATTTTGGTCCTGTCGACCAAAATATTAGGTTGACAGGACCTAATATTTTGGTTTCTGGATTCTGGTTAGTTACATCTATAATAATGTTTTAAACTATGGAGATCTATACAGCCAATGGTTGCGGTTGTGGTTTTTGCAGTCTATTTGGGAAAAAGCTGAATTCTACAGTGTAATCAAGCTAATAATTAATCTTAAGTAGGGAAGCATAAGCTTTGGATGGACAAATAGATATTTATGTTTGATACTTTTCATAAAATTCGATTCAGTGAAAAGACATCTTGAATGGAGATTTATAATTTGATTTCAGTATTATATTGGTTTTTCTTGTGCATAATAAGAAAACAGCTGTTTAAATTTATATGTTTTTTATATACACTTGTATCTCAATTAACAGTGTTTAAATTATGTATATCAAGACTAAAGAGTAAATACTAAAAATATGTTGTTTAAGGTCACTTGGCATGGAAAAGGAAATGAAGACAAACGTGGACGCTCAGTTGGTGATGGTGTTTTGGCTCGATCATGGCTATATGTAGCGGGAAAGCCTGTAGTATGCTCAAGGATTATGGAACTAGCAGCATTAGTCTCTTCAATAAACCCAACCCTGACCCCTACTATTGACGTTCACGAAGTTGCACAAATGCAACATACCCTTCTGTGGCTCCTCTATGATCACGGTAATTTTTTTAAAGTTTTGTGTTTATACAAAATGAGGTTAATAGTAATAAAAATCAGCTGCGACATAATGTCAGTCCAATAAAAATACAATGGCATTTACACACAGTCCTTTTTATATGTCTGACTGTATAAACTCCACACCCTTGTAGACAGATCTAACAGATATACTTAAAATGCATTCATTCTATACTAAGGCAAAATATAATTGAATTAGATTTTAAAAAAGTTGATGGATTCACCAGTGGATATTTAGGAGATGCATTGGGTCAATCCACTCCTATTTTAAGAGAGCTCCATCTCAATATCCTAAGAATACATTGTGCACTAGAATGCCCACCTGAATATTCCGCTTTTTTCTGTACTTACACAATCATACAGTCATAAATAGTCCATAATAAGGAACCTTTATATATAGCATATTTTTGCATGGTGTCGACGCGCATTAAACCTGCACTCCCGGCGATAACCATAATAGAGATATGGTATTTCTGTATGCCATTACAAGGCGACAAAAAGATAATGTTCTAAATTGTGGGTTGTTCTTGTATTCGACAATTTAACAGTTCATGATAAGCATCATTCTTTCATGGATGTAGTTTTTTATGTGTATTTTTTAAAAACTATAATTTTATTTATAGGTCACTTAGATGCCTACCCAATGGCACTCGGAAACCTTGGTGATTTAGATGAATATATGAAAATATCTAACAACTCTGATGCAGAAGCAGATTCATCCAAAGTGAAGAATTGTGGCTCCTTAAGGCCAGACTCTGCAGCTCTTTATACACAAGCTATTCGCTCTGCTCGTACACATTATGATGATAGACATGTATATCCATATACTTTTCAAGGAGGGTATTATCATCGTCACAAAATGTACAAAGAGGCTTTTCACGCTTGGGCCTGTGCTGGAGATGTCATAAGGCAGTTAGTATCTTTATTCTGTAATATATTAATTTTATAAAGGATATTTTTTTACATAAAAATAATGTTAACAGAAAACCTTTAACATTATACTCATTCATTCATAGTTTTATTTACCATTATAGCTATAATTATTCTCGAGATGATGAAGAAATTTACAAAGAGTTTTCTGAAATTGCCAATGAGTTAATACCTCAGTTAATGAAAGCAGAAAGTTCTGGTCATTCGGCACGGTCTATTTTGAAGGATCCAGAATGCTTTGCATCCCTTTTGAGGTTTGTATTAAAATATGATATTACTAGTTTACACTTTGACGAGGATTCAAATTTACAGCAGTGATTAACTAATATAATTATCCAATTTAAACAAAAAATTGTCTGTTTTGAATAAATTCTGTCACATTAAAAAACTGCTCAAGTGTGAGTTGGATTCAAATTGTGTTGTTGGCAAATCATGTGTAGCCTTAATAACAACGTATGTGACATCTAATTATCTGAATTAATATGATAATTGTATCCACGATTCGAACAAATAATATTATGATTATGACTTGTGCACTGAAGATTCCCTACAAACTTATCTAGGTATATAATTTCCAATGTATGTACAGTTTTCAGATTGGTGATTATAGTGATTCCATAAGGATTTCATGTTTTTTCTTTTGAGGTATGGAACCCTAAAAATGAACATGTGGACATATTTATAGTTTATTCATAAAACGTCACTGTAATATAGATGTGTAGTCAAATGGGATAATACTCACTGTAAAATCAAAGTAAGCCAAAACTGTTAGGCACTCGTCCCATATCTGGCGACTATTTGTCATTTACGAAATCTTATACATAAAAATGAATCGCTGTGTGTTAGTCTCGCTAAAAGTCTAAAACGGCTAGACAGATTCTTACGAAATTTTCTGTGTAAGTTTGACTAGGTCCAAGGTAGGTTTCAACGTAAAGTTGGGAGCTGGAATCGGGCAAGACGACGTCTGCCCGACCCACTAGTATACAATAGATCTAGATCCCTTGTCACTAAAGCCATTGGTATAATCCACTGAGGTCCCAAGACCGCACAATGTTCTTATTTCTCAGGAATAAATACCTAATAATACAGTTAGGTACCAATTATATAGAAGCGTAGCCAAGCGACAGCGTGTGCGACCCATAACAGTGCTATAACTGGTATATAATACTAGGGCCAAATAAAAGTATCTGTATAAAGGTGCTCCCTCTCCAGAGGTCCTATTCTACTAATTAGTTACAGCCGAATTGAAACTAAACCATTGAGATCAACCAATCGGAGCGCATATGTTGACTTTCAACTGTTCAATGACGTGATAATGTGGCATTCTGATTGGTCGAACGCAACTGCTAAGCTTCGATTGTTCATATTGGTGGTTCATTTTTTTTTCATTAGCAGAATTGGCGTTCTGGAGGGTTCGCCTGTAATGTAATGTTACATCAGTGAGGAAGGAAAACCAAACATTACAATGCGCAAATCTGTAATTATACAATCTACAATATTTTGTTACAATGTAACATCTATGTGCACCTCTTATAAGACTATGACGCAGAAGCGAAAATCGAAAGACAAATGTTACATTACTGGCGAATGCTCGTCAGTCATAGAGGCAGCATTGTAACATAATGCTCAAAATTGAACCAGTAACGTTACATTACAGGCTTAAATTTAATTAAAGAATTATTTTTTTCTTTTTATTTCAAAATATAAATATTTTCCCATTTTAATGTGAAACTTTTATTTTAAAGGGAAACTTTTTTACATAGACGCGAATTTTTACGTCCATCTATCACATGTCGCATTACAAGAAAACATGAGGTCTTTAATTTCACAATGTCATACAGTAGGTACAAGATTGGTCATGTGCATTAGAGCTTCGACTTCAATCCGAGTGGCAGTGGTTCGAACCTGCCCTGCGAGCATGGAACTCTCTATAAACAAAATTTGACAGCTAAGATAGACATACTCGACAAAAATCGATAAATTTGACAGATTCCTAAGGAGTGAAAAGGATAGATGCTTTCAGATCGACAAGTCCATGCTCGCAGGGCTGGTGTAGATCATTCTATTTTCATAAGTTTGTTTTTTTTATAATTTTGCTTTTTTATTACTTTTTTGTTTATTTCATTAATTTGGTTTTCTTATTACTTTTGTTTTTTTAAAATACATTTTAGTATCAATAATCTTCTGATTATATTTTTCAAATTTTGTTTCTGTTCAAAAACAGGGATGTCTTACGGCGATGCTACGTGGAGGGTACCAGAAGTACCATAGATAGATAATTTTAGTTAAAAAGACTTTATTTTGATTTTTAAATTAATCCAAACTGCATTCACAGATTTTGCAATAATCGTTTGTCTGAACCGGGAATCGAACCCGGTAATATTAAAAAATTAACATCCTGTCTTTATATAATACCAATCAATATAGTCGGATCACAGGGAACAAATCTCCCAAATAAAGGACATTGTTCTGCGTCCATACATTGTTCGCCCCAATACCAACAGCAGTGAAAAAATGGTTTTCGTATAATTGGACATTAGTAAATACTGTACGTCCACATCAATTACTACGGACAAGCTTCGAAATCGAATTAAATATCAAAATGAATTAGATTTTGAGGTTAGTTGAAGTAACACTTTAATTCGTAAGAGCAATACACATAGTCCATACCTATTATTAAAATTATAATTATTGCAATCAATCAAAGAACGATATTATAGCCACGTAATGAAGAACAAGTTATCTCGAAATTATAAAGCAAGTCAAAAACACGACGAACTAACATGCGATAGTGCGTGAGTAGTCAATTGACGTATGTTTTAATTTAATTGACGTTGTAAGTTATGAAAATCTTAATTTATAAAAATAAATATTAGGTTGGGGAAAAAGTCTTTTCGCATTATAGTATGTATAAACTTGTAATAAAATCTCTTTGGCTATATGCTATTTGTATCTGGCTGGTTTTGGTATCATTGAAAGTTTAAATTTTAAAGAACATAATTCCAAATTCAAATTAGGAAAATGTGTGATTTTCATTTGTTTTTCGTACCGCCAAGATGAGTGAATCTAATGAAGAAATTCGATACATTTTAAAATATTACTATAAAAAAGGTAAAAATGCAACGCAAGCCGCGAAAAAAATTTGCGATGTTTATGGACCTAGTGCAGTGTCTGTGAGAGTAGCACAAATTTGGTTTAAGCGTTTTCAATCCGGAAATTTTGATGTCAAAGATGCACGTCGCTCTGGTCGCCCTATTACAGATAAAATGGATGCCATTTTTGAAAAAGTGGAGCAAGATCGGTATGTCAGTAGTTACGACGTAGCTGAAGAACTGGGAATTGACCACAAAACAGTTTTGGCGCATTTGAAAAAAACTGGGTACACAAAAAAGCTCGACATTTGGGTACCTCACGAGCTCACTGAAAGAAACCTAATGAACCGTGTACTCATTTGTGATTCTTTATTACGACGTAATGAAACCGAACCATTTTTGAAGAAGCTGATAACTGGTGATGAAAAGTGGATCACGTACGACAAGAACGTGCGAAAAAGGTCGTGGTCAAAGGCCGGTCAGGCTTCACAGACTGGCGAAACCCGGGTTAACTCGCAACAAGGTGATGCTGTGTGTGTGGTGGGATTGGAAGGGCATTATTCATTATGAGCTGTTACCACCAGGCAGGACCATCGATTCTGAACTCTACTGCGAACAACTGATGAGATTAAAGCAAGAAGTTGAGAGAAAGCGGCCGGAATTAATCAACAGAAGAGGTGTGGTTTTTCATCATGATAACGCTAGACCTCACACATCTTTAGCCACTCAGCAAAAATTAAGAGAGTTTGGCTGGGAGGTGTTAATGCATCCGCCGTATAGTCCTGACCTTGCACCTTCAGATTTCCACCTGTTTCGGTCTCTTCAGAATTCTTTAGGCAGTGTCAGGTTAACATCACGAGAGGACTGCCAAAACCACTTGTCGCGGTATTTTGACCAGAAGTCCCAAAATTTCTATAGCAATGGGATCATGTCCCTACCTACAAGATGGCAAAAAGTTATCGAACAAAATGGTACCTACATACTTTAGTTAAATGTAAATAAACTATATTAAAAAATGTTTTGAATTTTCTTAAAAAATGCGAAGAAACTTTTTCCCCAACCTATTATATGTCCATACCTACATAAAATCGACTCAATTCTATTCAGTCGAGCTAAGGTAACAATAACCATTCCTATATTTTACTTCATTTGGTTTTGTTTCTGAAAGTACTTTTATATATTTGATTTGTCCGTCGAATACATATATTTTTTATGAGTGTTATAAAATATGCATATAATTATGACGTAAATCAAATCTTTGTTGGTCATGGGGCGATTTTCGACATTGTCCTTTACCTCTAAAACTTGGATGACTACAAATCAAACAGAACTTAATACATAGTAGGACACGGCAAAGTACTTAGAAATGTTTTTATTTATTTATCACATTATATTTACTTAAAAAATTGCCTGCCTGAATTAGGAACAAGCCCATCAATTCTAAAAATAGCATCCTGCATTTTTCTGATACCGTTCACTAGAGCCATTCTCTCTAAAAAACCAGATCTCTAAAATGTGTTGAAAGCCCTAAAAATTACGTAAGACCATAAAACCCAACACGAAAAAAAATCCAAATCTCTCTTATAAACTTAATAAAAAAATAATGTTAGTAGAGGTAATTGAAATTCATCAAAAAACACATTAACATAGTTTTTCTTTGCGAATTATAATTAATAAACTATTTATTTCATCTTCAACTGATTCCATTATGCATAAGGTACTGTACTGTTAGATTTTATGGTCGTTGTTAGATTTCTTCCCTGTGATCGACTCTATCGATCGGTATCATATAAACACAGGATGTTATTTTTTTAATTTTATTGGATTCGATTCCCGGTTCAGATTGACGATTATTGAAAAAACTGTGAAAGCAGTTTGGATTGTTTTTAAATGAAAATGTAAGTGTTCCTTCAATAAAATTTTCTATCTACGCTACGGTATTTAAGGTACCTTCCCTCCATGTGGCATTGCCATGGGACGGCCTGCCTGTACCTATAATGAATATTACCTAAACATAAATGAATATCATATGTGTAATATTTTTATGCGACATGTGAATTGCTTCATTACCAATTTTTGTAGGTTTTACGATGGCATTTGCAAATGGGAAGAAGGAAGTCAGACTCCAATTCTACATATAGGATGGGCGAAGCCACTTGTAAGTACAATATCAAAGTTCGACGCTGAGGTGCGAGCTCAGGTCCATATAATTTGCAGTCCTGATACAGATGATCAAAAAGAAGGCTCGAAGAATTCTGGGGTCGGTGAAAATGAAGGGAATCATGAAAATGGCAATGGTAATTGGAATAACAATTCTGATAACACTGAAATGAGTGTTAGAGAACAACTTACAGCGGCAGTGAATAGCCGGCCGCGGGTCACGCTATACAGTCACAAAATGGCCGCGTTGAAGCCTCTTCTATTAGCGGAAAGGCTGAACACACATGCACTACAACTGCAACTCACAGCGCAGAGCCAACTGCAGCGACCACACGCACCGACAAAACGTCGAACTGATGACGACCAATCACAAACTCCGGCGACTGCTCGCGGTAAACGCGCTAGGCGCGAACGTTAGTGCAGAAAAATAAATTTCCTCCACAACACCTCATAGTCTGGTCGGTACCTGATGTGGGTATTTTCTTGTTATATATAGATTTTTGAAATGAAATCAGTATTTGAAAATAAGCATTTATTAAAAAGAGTAATAGAATTGATTGATGTATGGTTGTAGTTTGAAAGTATCTATATATATTATAGGAATACTTTTTTTTAGTGTGGTAAGTACTTACTATTACGTATTCTAAACTGTTTGCTTCGCACAATTGTGGGACCTGTGCTCTCATATAAGAATTTGTCAAAGTACCTACTGTTTAGACTGGATTCTATCTAGATGGTAGATTTTTGTAGACTACTGTGATGGTTAGTTGTAAGCGTAAAAACCCAAGGGCAAAACTACATATACATAATGTATTCCACTGCTTTATTGTAGATTGATTTATAGTAGGACTTGCATCGAATGCACTACTGTATAAATCTTCAAAAATAAAAATGATAAAATAAATGTGTAGTTAACCACAAAATTAGGGAAAGATACCAAGCAAGTTTATTAATGGAAAAGGAGGTCGCCAAAATCTGCCCAATCGATGTACCGAGGTACACACACTATATGGAAATAAATTCTCTACAGGGTCAATTTTGAGGTACCGGCAACCTCGCAGGATTAGATAGCTAACATCATTAACTACAACGTTTGTTTTACGAGCTTTAAGTCAACTCAATACGTTGAACAAAAATCAATTTTCAAGTTTTTATTGCACTGTCGTGACATTGATAAGTCTATGTTTCATTTATAAACGATGACGGAAGACAACGCTACCCTGGCGCGCTGTGCGCGTAGAGTTACAAACATTCTAGAGGTATATTAAATGAATATTTATTTTTGTATGAAAGGAAAATCTAACGAATTATCAAAAGTCGTAGAACAAACTTTGTAGTTAATGATGCTAGCTATCTAATCCTGCGAGGTTGCCGGTACCTCAAAATTTACCCTGGTATAATACGCAGAATAATACATATTATAACAACAATTTTTTTTTGTTTATTTGGAAACGATTAAAAATAATTTTTTATTTGTAAGAAAATACGCCGTCTTAGACCCTAGACCCTATAACTACAGATCCACAGATAACATAATTATGCTTTTTAGATAACAATATGAATTGATGCCATCTATTATCGGATTTTTGAATTTTTATGACGCGGTCAACTAATAAGCACTGGATGTGCTTTTGCAGCAGACTCGATTTTGAATTTCATTATTTTATTTTAAAAGGTTATCGAATTTAGTTCGAAAACAATATTTTATTTTAAACTAAAGCCTTAAGTGTGTACTTTACTTACGATTTTATTTCTACAAAAGTAGTCAATAATTTATTACATTCCCGTTTAATACAAGCTATGCAGTATTGGATGGAACTAATTATAGATTGTTCCTGTGTTGGTACACCCGTACACCGTGACCATCGTGATCGTATTTTAATATTTGTGGAGTTTTGGTACTTGCGCAGAGACAGTTGATTTTCAAGTTAAAATATTGTTTTTTTTTTCACTTTTGATTATTATAATCCCATTGAAATATGTTTTTTTATAAGTGCACTTAACTTAAGCAAAAATTAACTAAAAATAAAATATTTCGTAAATACTACAGGTTTTGCAGAAGACGAAACTAATCGCAATTGAGCACTTTTATTTATTGTTTACGTAGTTTTGTCGAAATAAATAAAGGAAATAATATATTTTTCGGAATCCTCGAATTCTTTCTCTACATTTTGGTACACATGTACCTCAAGGTACACAAAGGAGATCCCCCATTTTGGGCCCAACGTTACACGAATGATTTACCTATGTATCAAAAAATTCCTCTAATTTAAGGGTTTGATAGAAGAAAACTTAGTCTAAACTGCAATGGCCAATTGAAGAAATTCGCAATTTAATTTCGGCAGACTTGTAAGTTGCTTTGTAAACGCACTTTATTAAGTTAAAAGATTTTCGTGGTAAAATAAAAATATTTTCAGTATCATATTCAAATACCTAATATAGTATAAGTTTTAATAACTTATCACCATCCTTTAGTTTTCTTTTAAATACATAGAATTAAATTATACTTCCGAAGATTGATATGTCTAGCTTACTTTGTAAACACACCTAATGCACCATTACCAAGTAAATCGATTATATTTCAAACAATTACTGTTTTCGATTGTAGAAATAACCAGAAGTACCTTTCTTTCTAAGGCCGAGTTGCTGTCTCATTTTATCTTTTGGAATAACAATAAAGTACATACGTAATATACATTTAACAGTGTTTTTTAGAAAATATTTACTAAGTAGGTATATGGAACTAAAGGTGAAAAATAAATACATATAACGATAAAGTAAGTTTAAAATCGATACTGAATCATCGGACATCATGACATCTCTACAATGTGTCATTTAATAAAATGTCAATTTCGTTCGCTGTCGTATACAAGAACATCTATTATATAGGCATAAATACCTATACGTACTTGTGCGTTCAGTAGATGTTTTTTGTTTGATTTTCTGATAGATTTTAATTTCTACGACCTCTGCTCACACTTGGACTCTGACGAAACCCCTTGTTACTCGTACATAACCGAGTTACATTACCAGCGATGTACAAATAAAAAATATAAACCACTGGTCGACATTGGACAAAGTACCCTCTTAACCTGATCGCTCTTTGCTTGAATACTGGATAATTATCCGATTTTTGCCATTGTGTTACTAGAACTGTTAATTTCTGAGTACTATAGGGACCCGGGTCCGAATAGACACAACCTTCTCAGTATCAATAAACCTATTGGCCATTGCTGAAAAGGGTGAAAATTGGGCAAATGAATCTTAATAATAAGTTGTAATTATAGACCAAATTTCACGCTTGTAACACGGCCCTTTGTATGGAAAATGGGGATGTCCTTTGCAAAAATGTATGGAGTATTGGCGACCTCCTTTGTTAAAGTCTGATTGTCTATGGCAAAACGTACACCTAATATTCAAACGTTTATAACATAATACTTATTTCTTAGATAAAAGATTGTTTAAGTAGGTACAGTCGACAAAGTTCGCAGTCTACCAGTAGAGTTTTTTTGGGAAACATTATTTCAAACAATAAGAGGTATAAAGCAATCCTTTAAATCATATATGAAAATTCTAAAAAGTGCCCGCGAACTTCGTTTCGCCTTACGATAGATTTCCCGTCATGTTTTTCCCGTGGGAAATATAGCCTATGTTACTCACGAAGGATGTAGCTTTCTAATGGTGAAAGAATTTTTAAAATCGGCCCAGTAGTTATCAAATTTTCCCATAGGAAAGAAATATTTTCCCGCGGTAAAAATTATAATATAGCCTATTACCATCAGGGACAATGTAGCATTCTAATGGCAAAAGAGTTTCTCAATTCGAACCAGTAGTTTCTGATATTTGCGCTTACCAACACATTTTGCGATTCGTTTTTATATATAAGATTAAAACCTGTTTTAACGCTTTATTTTTTCAAATATCGCTGACCAAAAAATCTCTACTGGTACACCGGCAACTTTGTCGACTGTACCTTCATCACAATAAATAAATCGAGTAGGTTATTAATAAATTTTAAAGTTGTGAACAATCACTTTGAAATAAATGATCATCGAAATACTTATATACCTATTAACTAATAGTTAAGTACGTATGTCAAAAGCTATGAAATAAGTTTTAAGTTTTTTAAAGAAAAAAAAAAACAAGTTGACTTTTCTAATGAGAAACAATTCAAACAATATTTTTTCAGAACATGTTTCGTCTCTAAAATTTCAAACTTGTAGCGCCAAAACATGTCGTTTGACAATGGAAACGCGGAGAAAAACATGTATAAAAGACATGTTTTTTTGTAGATGTTTCGTCAGATGCAAACGCACGGTTACCTTCAAATACATGAATCTAAAACAAATGATGTATTCAATGATTTAATGAATATAATATGATAACGGGAGCCATATAACCCTATAAAATAAATAAAGTGGAGGTAAAAGCTTATACCTACTTAAGAAGAGTCTATAACATTTCTATAAGGAAATTGATTATTTTAGTTTACTTTTGAGTTTTTATACAAAGAAACAAAAT
Source organism: Schoenobius gigantellus (assembly GCA_963935595.1). NCBI lineage: Eukaryota > Metazoa > Arthropoda > Insecta > Lepidoptera > Crambidae > Schoenobius > Schoenobius gigantellus. The sequence goes on along the minus strand of OZ012541.1, from coordinate 35,251,384 downwards.
AAAAAAGCATTCGATGATGAGTCTATTCGATATAAGTATCTTAAGTAGTGCAGTTTTACAATCCGTACAATTATGAAACGCCCTTGATGTCGGACTACACTGCTGCCTGTGCAGGTACTTACGCTATTAGGCAAAGATTGTCAAACATGAAAATAATCAAATCCGATTATTATGAACCATTTATTTATAAGTACCTTATGTTGCAAGTATAAAATTTAATAAGTTGATGCACTATTGATTGTCAATAAACATTTGTGCTTATCTACACCACCCAACATATTATCACACGTGTCTACTCCGCCGTTGCTCTAAGCAAGTACATTCGTTTCCTAATCCATACGATTATAAATATGTTAGTGCTACAAACTCTGTAACATACATCGGTGATTTTATGTAGTTTTAGATTTTGTGCATATCAATTTTTGGTTAAAATTTAAACCACGGTGTGCAAAAATTGCTTGCTTTTTAATTTTGAAAATTGTTGTTTTCATATTCATAATGATATATACAGTGGTGGACACATAATTAAAGACACTTGTAGGACATTCACTTTTCAAAGTTTACTTACTCTATATATTTTTATTATGATGCAATGGGGGCTTGCAATACTATTTAAATTATTGCAATGGTTATCGTGAAATGAAATAAAGAGAACAAAGATATTGTATTTTAACTTTATATTAAGTGTAACTTTATTGCAAGCAGTATGAACTAATATAGAAACTTGGCCAACTAATTAAAGACATGCAAATTAAGTAACTATTAAAGAATAAATATTGTAAATATTGAAACGAACTTGATTATTATATATTTCAGATGTATTTTAAAAACCTAAAACCGCGTTATTAATATTTTGTCGCATGTCCTTTAGCAGCAATGACAGCCTGACACCGCCTAGGCGTTAAAAAGATTAAATTATTGCAGATTTCAATCGAAATCTGCTCCTATGCTTTTTTAAATCCCGTGTAAAGATGATACCGTTACTTATACGTTTTTTTGCCACAATTTTGTTCACACGGTACCACAAGTTTTCGATCGGGTTGATGTCGGGACTGTACGGTATCCAATCTTAAGCTGTTAGTGATTGGCTCCTAAGAAATTCTTTGACCACTGCTGAAGTGTGCTTGGGATCGTTATTGTGTTGAAAGTCTATGTCACTGGCAAATGTTCATCGGCATAAGCCAACATGGTTTCTCCTAAAATATTCTTATATTGAAAATTATCTATGTTACCTTCTATTTTTTTAATAGGTCGCACACTGTGACCAGACAAAAATCCCCAAACTTTGATATTACCCCTTTCATGTTTGACTGTTTTCTTTGTGTACTTTTGGAGGATGCCTCACGTAAATTTTTCTATCAGAGTTAACCATATTAATTTTGGTTTCGTCGGAAAAAACATACTTCTCCACTGTCGTTCTGTCCAGTGTGCATATTTTTTGCCAAATTGTAATCTTGTTCTGATATTTTCTTTCTTCAAAAGTAGGACTTTACGAGAAATTCTTCAAAACAAGTCTGCCTCCCATAATCGCCTTCTAACCGTTCTTGCAGACACTTCTCTAGCCCCCTCTGTACCAAATACTTCTAAACGAATAACTTCTTATCCTTTGAAAGGCTCTTTTTTAGCCAACAATGCTATTCTTGAGGATAGAGTTCATAACCATATCTTTAGAGCATCGCAAGTGATCTACAATTTTCCTGTGTGACCAACCTTTGTCATAAAAATTGAGAATTATCTTCCTTGTAGAAGGTTGGCAACTTTTGCTTATCCCATAATAGTTCAAATTAAATTTTACAATCAAACATAAAGCAATGTTAAAACTGAGCTTGTTCTTGCGTATCACGAAAATTTGCGGCATAATGGAAAAAATAAAAGTGCTCCTTTTATTTTTATTTTAAATTTACAACATGAAACACGCACTGTCTTTAATTAGCTGGCCAGCGGCAAATGCATCGAAAAAGTTTGTGTTACATTTGAAAACGAAATTAAATCTAAACTATTGCTAAAACTATTTTTTTGCTGTCCTCATTTTAAAAATACGACGTCAGTGCAGTGTAAAATAACAATTCAAATGGCATTGATTTTTGTCTTGGGTATTTAAATATTATTTATTTTGTTGTATGTGGTCAACATCAAGGGTTTCTTTAATTATGTGACCACCACTGTATATATATATATATATATCATGGCTGCTCAACTTTTTTTTATTCGTTGGGCCAAACGTACGATTCGGATTTTTTTGACAGACCACTGAAGTTTTATTTGTTAGTTACTTTTAAGACTTGTACAGTAAAAAAAACTAATAGCGACAGGTACGGGCGAATGTGCAGGATGTGGAGCCGCAAGGGTGTAGAAGAGTCATAGATATCTAATGGGAAGAGTCGATTAGATTATGATCTGAACACCGCTCAACTTTTCAGCAATTTTTCTGACTTGCTTACGCCATTTAACCCTCCAAGTACCAGGTGGGGTGTGACATACCCCAGTCCAGTCCAGTCCAAACTGATGCTGAATTACTCTCTTCTTATTAAGACAATGACGGTAATGTACCACTAGTAGCCTACGGACAAAAGTATTAATCTAACAAAGATAAGAACAAAATAGCAAAAAGAACCATACAGAAGCAATGTTCTCTACAATGCAGAATATAATATTACTTAATTGTATAAAACAACTGTGAGAGGTAAGTTGTCACCTCTGCATGACCATTTCTTTGATAAAAGACCACTAAGATTTCAGAAAGCCGAACCAAAAGCTTCCAAGGGACCTACGCTAAATATTTCGATAATTCGCCTGAAAATTCAACAGAATCTCCAGAAAAATGGTCTAACTCTAATGCAATGACAAGGTGCTCACGTTGTCCTGAAAACAAAGATGGTTAAACAAAAATACATATAAAAATTTTACGCTCCAATATGTACAGAGCATTGTGATTTTTTTGTCAAGACTGAAGTTATTTGAACACCGATGACCTCAATTAAAATATATCTTTCATGTATTAAATGTATGTTTAATTTATTGGAAAATATACTATATTAGCTAAATTAAAACGATTGTGATAATTGAAATTAGTACCTACTTAGTTAAAGGCATTGAAAATAAATATGTACATACATTGAAAAATTATTATTAAGTTATAAATATTACAGAACTTCGGATTATGATTATTCCTATACATTTAATCTATGCCTAAATAGTTAAAAAAATCTGAAATATCTCTATTGAGTAGATAACTAATCTATTTTTTGTAGAAACGTCTTTAATTTATCATAATTAATAAAAAACGTATTAGTAAAAAACGCAGCCCCTTAAGTCCGTCAAAAAATATACAAATATTATCACTTTTATATCCCCACCTAGTATGTGAAGAGATTTTGTCACCTAGTACACGGGAGGGTTAAAGTTCATTCTGGGTGTAGAACACCGGGGGGTTTTAGTGGGTAGGCTTGGCACTCTGCCAAGAGAGCCCCACACACGCTCGCCGTCTAGCCAACGGCGGGTACGGTGCGGTTACGCATTTCCCCTCGAAAAAAAAAAAAAAAAAAAAAGGTTGAGCAGCCTTGATATATAAATGAACGTACATTAATATGAACACGTAAATATACAATTACGTGCAATGAAATCGACCCACCTTATACATAGGTTTCAAATACGAAATATCGGTGTATCGAAAATAAGAAACAAAAACTGTAAATACAGTTTTAAAGAACATTTCATAAGCTTTATTTTAACATACTCTAAACATGGATAAAAGATGTGCTTAAAGGGTCGATTTTTCATTAACACTTACTCTAGTTTAACAAACCGGGTTAAAAGATATTATTTATTATGGTAGATTTTGTCGAGCTCTGAACCAAAGCGTACAGATGGGTCGATTTCATTGCGCGTGTACATTCTACAGTCAGTCCCCAGTGCTTACTAAGTTTATATAATGTATGGTCAATCATAAAGTAATTATTTAAAGTCTTTATGTTAAATTTGCTTTTTCGCACATTATTTCCCTTCGTTTAATATTTACCATAAATAAATAGTTGCTTATAATTTTTGAAACTCACAAATCATATTGTCTCATACTGTAACTTTAGGTAACTCTTTTGAAATATTGAAGTGCAAATGAAAATGAACTTTAAGAAAACGTATTTTTGTATTAATATGTCTTAAAATGTCTTAGTACATATAGAATAAAACACATAGGTGGTCAAATATCTATACACATTGTTCTTGTGATAAAGTTATACAATTATTTTAAGGCGCTATATCGAAAATATTGGTTACTATATTTAATGTAATATCATAGGTCACTGAGAGATCTTACAGATCTGAAACTCAAATATGTATTTCTTTATATCTTTAACTAGACACGACAAGAACCGAAAACGCGATTTAAAGATTTGGCCTCGATACATTTAATTTTTAAAATTGCCCCTTAAAAGAAAATTAAGCAAATTCAGGATTAAACAGTATTAGGTATTCATTAAAATGTTTCTTATATAAGTAGACATCATCAGTATTCACAATCGTACCGAAGCATTTTTTTCTTGTCATTATAATTATTTTTTAATAAAATAATTTGTATTTTGCCGGCTACGTCGATAATTTCTAAACGACCTTATTGCATGCAGGCGCAGCGCATTCACGACTTTGATGACATAGATATAAAGACTAGCTACTTGCGCACGGGGGGCGCCCCGCGTTTACGTATAGACCACGCCTCCCATTGTTTGATTCATTTTCAATGTAGCGCCATAATTCACAAATCGTTGCCTTAAGTTAGTCCTGGCTTAAACATGATGATTTTTCAATTCTGTTAATAAGGGTAAATAGAGACAGCAGCATGATTCATGTTTAAACCGGGATCAACTTAAGACAACTGTTAGACACAAGTTTTTTGTAATAAGAGGACTAGAAAACACGGTGAAACGTCAGCAAACTTATTTAAAACTCTTGATTTTCACCAAATTCCGACTATTTACACATACTATTAACGCTGCAACGTATATGTTGTGAAATTTTGTCCCGACCCGTTCACCCCCTGGACTTTCCCACTGGTGGGTGAACGGATAATTCACGATTACCCCTCCACCCACTACGAAGTGATGAATTATTTTAATCATATTTTATACATCACAATAACATTAACATATGTTTTATATTAATTGTAACGAGTGTCGAGTTTAAGAGATAAAAAAATAGTTATTATCTTCTACAAACAAGGAGGCATTAAAGAAGAAATATGTAGATATATCCTTATTGAGATGAACATCAACTGTTCTTGGTGACGATACTGGCAACGAATTACAACCAAGCGATAGAAAATATTTTAAATTTTAGCTTGATAAACTTGTATAGGCATATCTACTTACTTTTCTGCTCCAAAGGCAAAGTCCTTCCGTCTTCGAATATTTTGTAAAAAAACACGCCAAAATCAATAAACATGATTCGCAGTTACTGCATGTCTCTTTCAATGCAACTGATTTTAAACATGTTTCAAACAGGTATCAATCTTGTTGCTTGTATGTGGTTTTTTTTAGGGCTCTATAAGATAAACTCAAATTCAACTTTAAATTGAGTAGCAGTTTCATCACTTAGCGGTTCACCGTGTGTTCTGGGTCTTATCTTTTGGGTTACCTTTTCACTAATTCAGACTGTACCTACAGCTGCTCGGGAAAAGGGCTCATGGATTGATCTAGTTAATCATTTTGACTAACTGTCGCAGTCATATAGGCCCTAACTAAAGAATTTTGGAAAATGTTAATGGCTTATTAATTTTATTAAATATCAAGATGCCCCCAAAATCATTTAAAGAGTTGAATCAAATCTCATATTTATAATCTAAAAGTATTTTAGTTGATTTGGTTGATTATTAATAACATACTATGTGTGTGTATAGGACCTCTATAAAATGAAACGTACAGTTGATTGTATATAATAGTTTGTTGATATTTATCATTTGTAAATTATGATAGTGATCTTCTACTTGTGCATTTAACAAATACGTACTAATAAAAGTCTATGTATTAATGTGCCTGAGTAAAAAATGACATGTAAACGCTTAACGTAAGTATTAAAGTGAGCGTCTGTAGTAATGTAGATTTGATGTAATTTTACAGAGAATGGGTTTTGAAATTTTTGTGTCTATAAAGACTTTACTTCACCGGCTGTGATCATGATAAGATTGACATCTGCGTTTTAATTACGGTCTCCTTGACCTTATAGTTGTTTAAACACTACGTTTATTCCTAGTGCATTACACATTGTTAATTATAATTTACAAAGTTTCCAATGTTATATGTATTGTTCTAATGTTAATATACATACAGTTCTATTGTTGTATTTTATGATACATTTCAATAATTGTTAGGAAATAATTGTAATGTATCTTAGAATTGTAAAATATAGTATGTATGGCAATTATAATTGTTCAACGATCGAATTATTATTTAAAGCCAGCTTATATAAGAGTTAAACAAGCTTCTGCGCAAGTACTTTTTTTCTTTTAACTTTCTCTATTTCTAGTTCACAAATAGAGAAAGTTTACTACTACAAAGTTTGTTTTATTTGTGAGAACAAAGTTTAGTAATGTCACACTAAGTGCTGTGACATAGGAAAAATATTACACAGCTATAGTATCCAAATAAGTTTTGAATACTAACATAGTTTAATTTTTTCGTATCACTGGAATGTAATGTTCCAAACCCTTGTTCACGCACTGTAAAATGCGATGATACTGCGAATTTTATTATATTTTTGTTCTGGACAGAATAAATATTTTATTTTTGATTTAAACAGAAATATGAAGTGATTATAAAGAAGTATTATTTTTATAAATTTGTTTTAGATACCGTTTTTGAAACTGAAACATCCCGTTTATCAATTAATCGATTGTTGAAAAATTCCGCTACAATACTTAGGCTCAATTTACTCCACCGCGGAATGAAATGGAAGCGACTTTTTGCAACGAAATTGTACATAGCATAATGAACTTTATGTGAATTGTATAACATACAAACTAAATAAGGGCAAAAAAAGTCGCGCGTTTCCGGCGAATCCTCGCGCTTTCTTGAGTTTGCCCTTTGCTTTTGGCTCGTATTTAGTTTGTATGGAATCAATGTACAATTTCTTTATAAAAAGTCGCTTCCATTTCATTGTACTCTCGCGGCCGTGTAAATTGAGCTTAAGTTTAACAACGAACATTAAGTTTAACTTAGCGAAAATCTGTTTGCTGATATAGATAGGCGGCAGAATGTCAGAGTTTGTCGATCCACCATTTCAGAGCTCACCTGCAGCAAAGTTGCTGCAACTGAGCTAGCTGGATCTCGAAAACAAAGCGACGTAGAGAAAAACTGTTTGCTGGAATAGTGAAGCGGTAGTTTGTCGGAGTTTGTCGATCAAATTCCACAGTTTAAGACATGCGCATTTCCGAGATATGTGTGGCCCGGCTGGAGAAACGTTACTACACCAGCCGGGCCACCTGGATCTCGAAAACGAAACGACCTAGCAAAAATCTGCATACTGACAAAGATAGGTGGTAGTTTGTCGATACATTCTTCAAAGATTCAGAGTTTGTCGAAGCCTCCATCCAAAGAACGAAAGAATTCTTTATTTGGGTAAATAGTCTAGGAGCCTGGAGTCCCAAATGTGCGAGGTTTCGTTATTTTTTATGTTTTATGTACTTATTTACAATAAGAAGTTAATGTAAAATAGTTAATTGAATTCAGTGATGTAACAGTAACCGTTAATATTTAAATTTATGTAAATCCTTGATGAGTGATTGATATTTTTTAAATGTATTATTTAAGCAACATTTGGCATCTGGTCTCCTTGTCTATCTATATGAAGTAATGTACAGTCGCGTACAACTTTCTTTAAAAAAATCGATTTGAATAAGTGCATGCAAAGTAAAGTTTTATGAGGTTTTGTTTGTTAGATGTATATGCTGAAAAGAATATTTTTTGTATAAAGCATCCATAAAGTTTATTACGAATTTTAAAGTTGATTACCTATGGGTAACCATCTTATGGATAGGTAATGGAATTGTTTTTCGCAACATTAATTTCGTTATTTTTTTTTTACTTTAATATAATTCTTATTTGAAAATAGGTTGGATCTATTCCAATCCATTAATAATGATAGTCACACCAACACATCAAAATATTACTATAAAAGTTACTGCATTTCATTCGCGTACTCGTGCAAATACTATACTAATAGTTTTTATTTAATCAAAATCGAGCCAGACTTTCCAAAGCGTTGTCAAGTTTCACCGCGGGGGGCATGAAAGGACAACAACTTTGAACATGAAAGCAATGAATTCGTAATAAACTTTATGGATGTTTTATACAAAAATTACTCTTTTCAGCATATACACGGTATTTCATAATAACCAATAAATAATCAATGCGTTATCTAAAACTAATTATTAAATTGTGTTTACCCGTAATGTCATTCAACCCAAAATTTTCATGTAAATCATAGATAGATGATGATACTATGATATACATGAAAATTTTGGGTTGAATGACATTACGTGTAAACACATTTTAATAATTAGTTTTAAATAACGCACTGATTATTTATTGGTTTTTATGAAACACCGTGTATAACAAACAAAACCTCATAAAACTTACTTTTTTAAAGAAAGTTGTACGCGACTGTACATTACTTCATATAGATAGACAAGGAGACCAGATGCCAAATGTTGCTTAAATAATACATTTAATAAATATCAATCACTCATCGAGGATTTACATAAATTTAAATATTAACGGTTACTGTTTCATCACTGAATTCAATTAACTATTTTACATTAACTTCTTATTGTAAGTACATAAAAAATAACGAAACCTCTCACATTTGGGAATCCAGGCTCCTAGACTATTTACCCAAATAAGGAATTCTTTCGTTCTTTGGATTGAGGCGTCGACAAACTCTGAATCTTTGAAGAATGTATCGACAAACTACCACCTATCTTTGTCAGTAAGCAGATTTTTGCTAGGTCGCTTCGTTTTCGAGATCCAGGTGGCCCGGCTGGGGTAACGTTACCCAGCCGGGCCACACAGCCCCCTTAAACGCGAGCCCGATGAAAACTCAAACTTTTCCGACAAACTGCCGCCTATCTATATCAGCAAACAGATTTTCACTAGGTCATTTCGTTTTCGAGATCTGTGTGGCCCGGCTGGGGTAACGTATCCCCAGCCGGGCCACACAGATCTCTGAAACGCGCAGGCGACAAACTCTGAAACTTGCCGACAAACTCTAGACATTATAGCGACATACTCAAACAATCTATTTTTCACACTTTTTTTGTGGCCCGGCTGGGGTCAGCCACACGAGGATTTTCTGTACAAAATGTATGGGAAAAGTTTTTGGCGATTTCTGTCATTTCTAGTACTCATACCTTAAATGGTCCCATAGAGTATTTTGATCCCTACATGAAATAGGATAGATAGGCATAAAAATTTTTTTTTGCCATCTCAGCATTTTTTTTGTTGACTAACTTTTTTCCAAAATCTGTGAATGCAGATCAGAATATCTTAAAAAGTTATGGATGGTTGCCTAACAATGTTTTCTTGTAACTATATCTCAAAAATCCATCCTGTATAGGGGCTTCCGAAGGCCCCATGACGAATCAAGGATTTTCTTTTTCAGGCGGGGTTGTTCATGATTTTTGTGTGAAGTTATCAGTATCGATTCAAAAATTCCATCATAGAATTTTTGAATCGGTTGTTTAACATCCCTGGGGTGGGCCGTGAAAATGACAGAGCACTGAGCCGCTCAGTCACGACTGCCAGAAGCGGTCAGAGCCGGAATCATACCTTAAAGCGGTCCACACACAGTGGCGGAAGCGGAGCGGAATCTTTGTAATGTTCGTGTTGCTATGAACCATGCCACACAGAAACCGCTCGCGGAAGTAAACCGCTTTCCGCAATGCCGCTACCGTCCCGGTTCCGCCTCTGTGTGTGGCACGCCTTAAGTTTTCAGTCTTGTAAGAATTGGAAACAGGTAGTATTTATACCAATAAATTAGGTTAAAGTGAAACAATAAATTAGGTTGAAAATTTTATTCTTCTATACATACATACCACAATGTTATTTAAAACGGGCACCAAAGAAAACTGCGTTGCTAGTATGTACGTCTCGTTCTAATTTATACATGGATGAGTTCATATGTTGTTCAAAATTATGTTTTGAATACACCATTTTTTTAAAACATCTAAGAATATTACATATTACTGAGAACATGAATACGTATCGGAATTAAGGATTTCATGTTGAATTTTTTTAAAGAGATGTAAAAAGGCAGGTCCAGTATTAATAAAAACGAGATGGCGCGCTCATCGTAACAGGTGTTCATGTGCTGGTTTCGCGCTTTGTGCCGCTGAGGACGACGTACGCAGAGTGCGTCTCGCGCTGTTTCTCCTGGAGCATCTGCAGCGTGTTCAGCGGAGTGTCTGTTGAGCTCATTTTTTTCATCAGCTGTGGACGCAAAACAAAAAATTACATTCCAATATCTAAGCATATTTTGGGATTGGGATGTGATGTAAGATGATGCTCAGTTTGGCTACAACTGAGCGTTATTATACAGGCATAGCTATAGCGCTTATACAGGGAGCGGTAGGGGCGGTCCGTTCCGGGTGTCACCCAATCGGGGGTGACACCCGGCAGTTGAAATGTTTAACTATAGAACACGAGGCCACACAAAATATAAATTTTGAAGACATCATCATCATCAACGCATTTGCAGCTGTTAAAGCCAAAAATAACCATGTATACAGGGTGTAAAAAGACCGGTACCGAAGCCGAAACCCAAGTATTGCTCCCATCATCACTATAGTTTTTGTCTTCTAGTAGACCATTGTTATGAAACTAATAGTTGGCGAAATATTCAAGGTAAAAGTTACAATTTTTTCGAGATTTTTATACAAAACTGTTCGAAATGTATTTTGATAATTTTCGTCCAAAGAAAAATCAGTATTTCTTAAGAGGTCTCTTACACTTTTTGCACGAAAATGACATTTTCTTGCGCTAAATTTACTATTTCAAAAACGATTTTCATACAAATCGATACTAGAGGAAATAGGTTTATTCTTATTGTTGCCAGTTGTAAGAACAGATTTTCTTTTACTGCTTTAGTTTTATTGGAATAATCGTTCTTCCTTCCCTTGTTTGGCAGAATGTCATGAAATAGACAAACTAAAACGGCTAAAACACAAAGTAAACTCCAATAAATTTACTAAAATAAAATCACAAGTTGTCAGAAATATATATTTGTTGCCAGTTGGAAAGAGGCTTTTTTTATTAAGCGTCCCATTTATTAAAAAAATATTTGAAGTTTACAAGTTTTTACGAAATATGATGACACTTTAACTTTCATTTTAGAATTGTTAAAACTATATTTACAATTAAAAAGTTATGTCAAAATAAACTATGTTCTTCAATCAATCGAACAGTATAATTTTTAAAATAAAAAGATGATTAATTATTTTTATATTACACCTCAAACGTCGGCCATAAATGCAATAAATTGTATGGTAAAAACTCGCGTCAATCAGTCGAGCGCGAGCGCTGATCGAGGTAGGACCTGTGTCAGTTTGCGCCGCACAAGGCTGTTTTTATGTAATCGTGGTAATTATTGAAATATAAATAAAAAATTTGGTCAAGGACCTATACTAGGATCCGCACGAGTTGATCGTTTTCAAGCAGACATTTTTTTTCGCTATCTTACAAGAAAAATATAACGTCTTGAAAATGTGACTGGGATGAAATTTCGCAAAAATGTTTATCTGGTAACACTATTTAATATGAGTGTTTTTTGAGTACTACTACTTGAGACTTTAAGTAGTGTCACCTCTATAAATTAAAATGGCCACCATTAAAAAATGTTGGATCATATTTATTTTGCCACCCCATCAATATGGGTATCAAATGAAAGGGTTTTGAGAGTAAAATACGACACAGTATGTGACATTGCTCTAAATTCAATATGGCCGCCGTTCGGAAATTGTGGATCACTTTCCTTTTGCAACCTATACAATATGGGTATCAATTGAAAGGGCTTCGATGGTGAAATACGATACAGCGAGTGAGATTGCTCCAAATTCAATATGGCCGCTGTTCCAAAATGGCGGATCGCTTTTCTTTTGCCACTCACGTAATATGGGTATCAAATAAAAGGGATTTGGGAGTGAAATACGATACAGTTACTAATATTGCTCTAAATTCAATATGGCCGCCGTTCCAAAATAATGGATCACTTTCCTTTTGCAACCTATGCAATATGGGTATCAAATAAAAGGGCTTCGAGGATGAAATACGATAGAGTGAGTGACATTGTTCCAAATTTAATATAGCCGCCGATTCCAAAATGGCGGATCGCTTTTCTTTTGCCCTCCACCCAATATGGGTATCAAATGAAAGGGATTTGGGAGTGAAACACGGTACAGTGAGTAATATTGCTCTAAATTCAATATGTCGAAATGGTGGATCACTTTCCTTTTGCAACCTATACAATATGGGTATCAAATGAAAGGGTTTCGAGGGCACAGAACACAGAAAGACGTTAGAAAGGCTTAGTTTTGCACCGTTTGTACGGGAACCGCTGCCGTCAGTTTTGCTCTCACTTCTTTTTCTAGTTTTTCTTAAACCAACAAACATAAGCTTGCGCTGCCCGTGCAAGGTCAATCTCCTAGTTATATTTCTTTCGCGAAGATTAGTTCTCCAGATTGGCCCGTGAAAGCCTAATCTTCGCGCGAAATCGGAATCAACCAATCACAACGCACACTTACACAGAAATTCAATGCCGTGAAGGGGTCGGTCTCAGGTTGTCTAGATAGCATTAAGACTACACTACACTAATGACTATATCATAAAAATTACTAGGTATCATTTCGCCTAGGTCTTTAATTGACTACATCCGTTTTATGACTAGGTCGCAAAATGACTACATATCATGTTTGACTACATCTTATAATGCAAGTACAGTCAAGTGAAATAAGTATGTTGCAGGTAGGTAGGTACTTTTTTTTATCGCTATTCAGTGTACCCTTAAGATGGTAAGTATGGGAAAGTAAAACATGAGTGAAATATTTACCACTATACATTCTTGTAGATGATACATGAACTAATACCTAATATAGTTATTAAATTATTGTTGAACCCTAAGAAGGGAATAATCTTATCCATCGACTTGGAATATACTAGCATTACCCTTTTCTGCACCACCCTAAGGATGACTGGAAGAAAATGCCACAGGCATTAAGTCCGCCTTTGTACTAATAATATGTACATAAAGAATAAATAAATAATTATAGACCAACTGACAGTGCGAGAATGTAGAGAGTTGACAGTTTGGTTTGACCTTATGAAGTTTTAGAGAGTTTGACAGAGACAGTGCATTTAGCTACTTTGTAACTGATTTTGAATGACAGATCAGTCACATTGGATATTGGAATTCAGCCACATAGAATTGGAATTGACAAATTGGTCACATTTTAATGAACTGTCAGTACGTCTATACGCTAGTATATTCTAAATCTATGATCTTATCCATACTGTGTGAAGTGTGTTACTAGCCACTTTGATTGTTCGATAACCAAAGTAATAAAAAAAAATGAATAATAAGATTTTATTTCAATGTGCTAAAAAGAGGAAAATAAACTTATTTATAACACGACACAATTTTTATGATAATATAAATGCTTGTGGCGAGAATGTAGATAAACAATAAGTAATACAATACCTTTTTAACTTGGTCTTGAACGCATGATACAAGTAATTCTAAGAAAAACATGTTTTTATAAAAATCGTAAATCGTCGTTTTATAAAACTTGTCGCGAGATTTACTATTTCTATAAAAACATGTAATCCGCCGACATTGACTGTACAAAAATATGTAATCCGCCATTTTGTGACGGTCATCTTGAATTTACATCGATTCTAATTAAAGATAATTTGCATTATTATAAGAACTAAAAGTGTATTTTAAATTTCAGCCAAATTGACACTGACAAGTGGGTCAAATGTATCTTGCAAGATTTGACCCAAACCAACACAGATTGCAAGATAAATAAAAGCTTGTAAAAATCATGACGTAGTTTCAACTGACTGTACATTCATGAAACAAAAGAGAAACTAGAAGAATAAGCTATGTAGTCATTTTGCGACCTAGTCATAAAACGGATGTAGTCAATTAAAGACCTAGGCGAAATGATACCTAGTAATTTTTAGGATATAGTCATTAGTGTAGTGTAGTCTTAATGCTATCTAGACAACCTGAGACCGACCCCCGTGAAGTATGCAACGTGTACAAATTACATTAGTTTAGTGATTGACATGGAATGAATATATGAATAGTTATCGATATAAAATATTGATACTAATTTTAATATTTGAAATTTGTTGAAAACTTATAAATAATTATTACATTTATCATACCTATTAGTGGGGTACAATGAATAGTACCGCACTAATATGTACGAATATTGATTGAATCACTGCTTATTAATATGGCAAAAGAAATATAACTAGGAGATTGAAATTTCGGAGCAATATAGATAACAGACTAAACATGCAATTTTTTTCTTCTTAAATTGGTGAAAATCATAGTTATAAAAAAAAGGTAGACAAATTTTTAAGTGCTGGCTCCATACAAAAATCAGTTAATTTTTTTTTTTTTTTTTACTTTTTCGCAAAATTTGTCAACCTTTCCGCTCGTGACTTCGTCCGCGTTATTTTGGTTTTCCTGTGGGAATTTTATATTTTCTCGTAGGAAAATTACCCAATGCCCTTCCCCTGGTCTCGAACTATCCCATACCAACTTTCATCAAAATCGGTTCAGTAGTTTCGAAGCCTATTCAATACAAACAAACAATCAAATCTTTCCTCTTTATAATATTAGTATAGATGATTTTCGCCAATTTGAGAAAAAATATTGCGTGTCTAGTCTGAATAGTCTGAATTCTATATTGCTTTGAAACTTCAATCTCCTAAATATGTTTCTTTTCCCATATTAATAAGCCGAATGATTCAATAGTACTACTATTCATTGTATCAAAAGTGGTAGAAATCTACGGTACTAATTGTACTAATACTCGTACTGTACAATTACACTTCCACGGCGGCTGCGCCCTAACGGCGTGTTTAGTACAGGATATAACAAGCTGGCACCCATCCATGTTAAAATAGTCATATAAATATTATGGTGATATTAAAAATTCTAAAGTGCAAAATTAGTTTAGAATTTATCTATACATTTTTTTACTAATCGTACTATTTGTATGAAGACTATTTGTTTATAAATTCAAGTTTACTACTTACTGATGTTGGAGGTACCTATAAAATTTAAGGGTTTTCTTCGATGTTCATGGGAGCCCATAATCAGATCCTGACTTTGGTGACAATGGGACCAGCCCAAAAATATACTCTATTGAATACGAAAAGAATTTCGAATACACAAAAAAAGACAAAAAACATGGGTACGCATCGAATTGAGAACCTCCTCCTTTTTTGAAGTTGGTTTAAAAGAAAAGAAAAATAAACAAATTACCTCTTAAAAGAAATATCTTTTAATTCGCCTTTTTCGTCACTTACTAATATTCAGTAAAAACAAACTAAAATAATAAATTCAAGTATCAATTTACACTGGCTGACTAGTCATACTATATTGGCGCGTCGCGTTGTGTCTCGCTCGAACACAGACCTCGCAGTCGGCACCTTACGTCCGCATTTACCTAAACTTGAGCAGCAAAATTTTATGAAAGGGCTCTTAACAAAATGTATGACTGAAAAGGAATCTCTTGTGCGGGAAACTCGTCTTGCTTTACACGCATTCACATTGACTCACTAACACCGACGCGACGCAATATCCGGACGCGTAAGGCGCGAGCACGCGTTACATTGCGTAGTATTTATTGTCGTTGTTTTGTTAAGCCTAAAAATTAATTTCGTTTCACATGATTGATTTTTCGTTATATTGCTTTATTTAATGGTCTGAATGCGTAGACGCGGGCTTCGGTATACGTCTTTTTACAACCTGTATAACATCTAGATAGGTAAGGTGTGTAGATAAGATTTTGATTATAAAATTTTTGTCTACCCGTACCCTATTTAAAATCTCTGTGCACTGGTTGCAGCTCTAGCATGGTCGTATACCGTAGGTAGGATTTTTAAGAAAAAAGGTTTGTCAGATTCTTAGAGATAATCTTGACACTAGACTAGAAAAATGGGTGAAGGCTACGTACACCCTCCTGCACCGCCTTCTTGATGCGCTTCTCCTGCTTGTTCTTGCCGGGCCCCTTGCCGTGGAACTTGTGCGAGAGGTAGCGGAACGCCTCCTTGGGGCAGAGCGGGCGGCCGTCGTCGTCCACGTACTCGAGCTTGACGGACGGCCGGAAACCCGTCTTCTCGCGGAACTCTGTCAACGGTCCCGAGTAACCGCCGCGCTCGCGTCGCCCGTACTTGTCGTCCTCGCTGCGTTACACAAGATTGTAGTCAATTTTCTGATACATAATCATTATACCGAGATAAACTTGAGAAAGGTGCTCGAAAATCAAAATCTGAGCAAAAAATCGAGCGTGGCGATATCCACATGGCACCGCCATATAACACAAAACAAGAACTTACAGAAGAAAACATTTTACGAAACGCCTTATCATCAGCATCACTTATTAAGGCGAGGAATTTCCACGTGCAAGCCCATATGTTCCGCACTTCACACCGTTCATTTGTACATGACGTTAGCGCGGACGCGGCCACTGAACAGGCGCCAACATCATGTGCCGCACAGTAAAAATATAACAGTACAACAAGGACGTTTTATATCGTATGCAATATACTTTTTGCTAGGTTACAAATAAGTATTGATTTATAAACTGAGGTAAGTACCTACAGTAATTCAACCAATAAAGATACAGCTTTATGACTTCATTGCTATTTTTTATTGTAACTTTACTTGTATGTAAATATGGACACTTTTTAATTGTTACATTACATAGTATTTTTATTTGACAAACAACCACGTGTTTTTTTTAATAACTTAAAAAATAACAAAGTTTAAAAAGCTTTCATTTGCTAGTGACGTCATTGTACTCGTCCACCATTATAATACCGATACAAACATATATTTTATCAGAAAGAGACGTAAAGCAATTATCAATAATTAGCGACTTTTTCAAGATTCATCATAATTGGACCGTTTCTTCACAATTTCAAAGGTTTTAAATGTTTCTATGATGTGTTATTAATAAAATGTAAATTCAAATTTTATGCATATTTCTTTTGTGCAGTATAGAATGCATCACTAGAATACAAGAAATGCTCGATTAGCTAGAAGTAGTATTTAAAACAAAAGCTAAGAAAAATGACTGACGCGGCGGCATATACACGGTTATTTTTTTATCACCCTGGAAAATTTAAGGGACGCTTCACGACATGGTATTAGAATGCTTTAAATATAAATAAAAAAAATAACCCCCCTCCTTAATTTTATATAAATTTTTTGAAAAATACAAAAATGCTGCACTAGATGTGAGCAGCATTTTTTGAGATTTTTTTATTTTTTTTTATATTTTTTTTTATTTTTAATTTCATTTTTTTTATTTTTTTTATATAATATTGGATGTGTCCTGAAGCGTCCCTAAAATTTTCCAGGGTGATAAAAAAATAACCGTGTATAAAGCACTGTTAAATTTTTTTGTTTGACTTCGACGGCTATTCGGTTTGATTTAGATATAGTAGATTGTTACACCGAGCGCTAAGTGACTTATTAATGCCCGCGGATGTTTGGTGCACGAGCACTTGCTCGAAGGCACTAATAGCCCGAGGACATTAATAGCTCACTTACGAGGTGTGTAATCTGCTTTTCCTTCAACTTATTAAAAAATAATAAAAAACTGAAGTTGACTGTAGAAAAACTTACTTATTTATGACAAAAAAAATACAAATTGTTCCTATTAAAAAACCAAACCTTATCTTGACGGTGGTGACGGAAGTGGAAAATCTACAAAAAAAAAACTCACTGTCATGTACACCACAAAACCTTTATTTCTTGCCGTCAACATGAATGTGCACCAAAAAACACCACTTTCACTGCACAATATTCACTCGAATACAATTTTTAATTTATTAAAATAAAAGCTAACCTTCGCAATAAAAGCCAATTGCCTCTCTTTTTTAAATAAAATTGGCTTTGTAGGGTCCTATCTAACTTGTTTTGCGCATGTGTATTTTTTGTGACATGTTATACAACCACTCAAATCTCTTTGGAAAAATGCCTTTTGTATGAATTTGAATTGTAATTTCTTTTTAAATTAGAAAAAAAAACAACAGGGCAATTATGTTGAACGGGTCATTAATGAAATTTCATACAATACTACTGCCGTTTTCCAGGGTAGTAATGTATTACTTAGTGTTGCCTTTTCCGATGATTAGAGTAAAATTAATGAGTAGTTTGAAGAAAAATATTTTAATAGATATATGTAGGTATTTTAATACAGTACTGAATAAATAAGTACTATAACTTATTTCGCTTACTATTCGTCAATAAAAATATTTTAATATATATATGTAGGTATTTTAATACATTACTGAATAAATAAGTACTATAACTTATTTCGATTTGATTTGTTAACCGACTTCACTGACTTCACGAAGTTATGAGGTAACACATACCTCATAGCTTCGTCATTTATTAAATGATTTTCAAAATTCTTTTTGTATTCAGAAAAGTATACCCCCGAAGTGGTTCCATGCCATCAAGTCAGGATCTAGTATTAGAATCCCAAGAAAATCGAGAGAATAGGCACGTCCAACGTCTTTCCTGTTTTTTTTCTGAAGCTATTCAGGTATTTGCGTTTGAAAGACATCATCTCAAGGATTCTTCCACTATACTGAGCTTACGATGGATCCTTAACTTTAAGGAGTTAGGGGGTTAGTCTTTAGATATAAAAGGTACGTATTGACTCTCAGTTAGGTATATTCTTTTAAGTTGACTTAGAGAGCTATTATTAATTTCACGAAAAAAATAAAAATATTTTTTTTACAAAAATACCGACACCACTTCAAAACAAAAACTACTTCAAATTAAAAATGTAATGTTGTGTGTTTTATTTTATTGCTACTAAGTTGGCAAACAAGCAAACTGCCCACCTGATGGTAAGTGGTAACAGTCACCTATAATACATGTGGTTCCTGTGCGATTCGCAGTAAAACTGCAAGCCCCACAAGAACCACAGTGTACGTTGCCAACTTGTGACATCAGATGTAAAGTCACGGTACCCAGTAATTTCAGTGCCATATCTTGCCCTTCACACCGGAACACAGCAATGCAAGCACTGCTGATTTGCGGCAGAAATAGGTAAGACGGAGGTCTTACCTATTTCTGCCGCAAATCAACACACGACCATGCACACGACGCTGGTACAGTCTCCCTCCGGTAATTCTCATATGTTATTGTATACTATATTAGTGTATTCTTATATATACTTTTTGACTTTGTGGTGTTTTTATTTTTACTTCATGATGTTCACGCGGTATTGGCGTCGTTTTCTAAGCGTCCTTGGTAGCTCGAAAGCTTTGAGACTTTTCCGAAACCACCTCAGCCGATCAGGCGGCGTACATCGAAAACATTATTTTTTCACACTATCTGGCTATTTTTATCCTTGCCTTAGCAAGCATCAAAAACGATAGTATTTTTGTTTTTAATTATATCCCAATTTTTGTGACAGGTATCTCTGGCAGGTATGTCATCATATTATTATTAGATGAATTCGAAACAAGCTCAAACCTGTTTTTGATGTGCTACCATCATCAACGCTGGCCAAATGCGGGTTGGTCGACTTCACACACAACCTAAGAATTTCTTTACACGTACACGTGTGTGCAGCGGTCGGCGCGCCGGCGCGCTACTTAGTGGTAGGTATTTATAACGCTGCATTGCGTGAGTGACAGGGGCGTGCATGTACTTAACAAGATTATCAAGAAGAAAGCCACAAATCGCTATGAATATCAGGCAACCGTATTAGTCTCTAAGCAACCTGGTTTTAAAATATTAATTAATATTCTACCACCTTAGGCCGTTCTTTACCATGATGACTTTACATTTGACGACACGGTTAGCACACAGAGTTCGAGTGATCGCCTACTACGCAACTGGTCGCGGGTTCGGTTCCCAAATATTTTTAACCGACTTCAAAAAAGGAGGAGGTTATCAATTCGGTTGTATTTTTTTAAATGTTTGTTACCTCATAACTCCGTCATTTGTAAACCGATGTCCAAAATTATTTTTGTATTCGATAGAGTATAGAGCAAGGGTTGTCTCATGGTCACCAAAGTCAGGATCTGATGATGGGATCCCATAGAAAATCGAGGAAAACACTAAAAACACTTCTTTCACTAAAAAGATTTCATTCACTGAAAAGTTAAAAAAAAATATTTTACAAAAAATAAAAAACGACTTCAAAAACACTGAAAGCTTAAAAATAATATAAGAATAGGTACAGACAACATCACACTTCTATATTGAAGTCGGTGACAAATTTTAACACTTTCTAGGAGATTATCGTTCGGCGCCGACTTCAATATAGAAGTGTGATGTTGTCTATATGTTTAATAATTCTATGTTTGTAACTTTGATGACACGGTTAGCGCAGAGGTCGAATGATCGCCTACTGCGCAACGGGTCGCGGGTTCGATTCCCGTACGGGACAAATATTTTGTATGGCCTACAGAATTTTTTTCCGGTCTGGGCGTATGTACATGTGATATTCTATGTTCGTAACTGCACCCACAACATAGGAGAAAATCTTAGTGTGGGGCGACGTTTTCAAAAAGAAAAAAACTGCATCTACGACACAGTTGAAAATCCTAGTGTGGGCCGACGTATTTATATAAAAACACTTTCATTACTGAGTGACTGACAGATTACGCACAGCCGTAATTAAAAGGCACAAAAAGCGGAAATTTGACATGTATGTTGGAAATTCGGGGGGTAAAACTAAAAAAGGATAGTTTGTATGGAATCTCTATGACATTTGCAGCGGGCAAAAGCAAATATTTTATAAAGTTTCACAAAATTCCGCTGATCAGATATTTTCTTTTAATACAATGAAGTGATCTTTACATAAATCGAACGGAAATTTATGTTAATTATTTTTTACTTTTTTATAATCAACTCACGCATGACCATAAATGTTACGAAATTTAAAAGATTCCTATAATACTGTTTTACTGTTCATAATCATATATAATACATAGGCTCGAATAAAACTCTATTATTTACCTACATGTATAATGTGCTGTTGATTCTACCTTCTAAAGCTTTGATGTAAGGCGTTGTACATAAAGAGGGTAACATTAAGTATTTAAAGGAATTCAGCAATAAAGTTTTATAGGAAACATTATTTTGAATCTATGAATCGTTGCATATTTACTTGAAGAAATTATCATACTGGCTTATTAACACTGCAATGTGCTATATGGCCGCGGCAATAAAATATAAACATTTGGGAAATAAATATTTACCACTTTTCTTTCAGCATTTTTTGTATGCATTTGATTTAACATTTCGTCTTTGACTTCTTTTATTAGCGATTTTTACACATAAAATAACTTATAGAAAAAAAGAACGAAAAACATATTTTTTCACACATAAAATAATTTAGGAAGAAGGATTAAAATAGTTTTCTCCTTTATAATACCTAATCCATTATTTACACTATTCACCATATTACTACACTAATCTATAATAATAATGAAAGTTAACAAAATAAACGCAAACTGCAAAATTAAAATTCCATCGTAAAGAAACACGTAATATATTTTTTTGCGCCCGCGACACGAAGCGACATGACCATACCCTGAGACGACTTGGCGAGTACTGTCTTATATGGAGCGCGATTGCAACCAAGCCAAATTATAGAATTTTCGTCATTTTCCTAAATATTTTATATGACATCAAAAAATCTGTCTTCACAGTTCACTAGATAATAACGAACTACATGTTTTGGTATAACTTTTATACTGTTTTATGTATATTTCGCTTTCAAATCGTGGTTTTAGTTTTTGATTTAGACCTATGTTTGGATTTTTTTTCTATCGAGTGAAATGGAGTTAATCGTGTTTCTGCCTTCACAGTTCACTAGATTATATCTTCAAGTTTAAGGTGTGTGAATTTAAGAATTGTGGGTTCTAATATTATCCAGATCTAGACGTTCTAAGATCGGCAAATTTGGGAAATCCTCGCCTTAAGTGATGATAAGGCCGAAAACGGAATGGAGCTTTACCTGAACTCCTCAACAGCTGTGTAACTGGCTATCTTTATTGTCGAAAATGCAAAGTAACAAGTATATTTTTTTAACCATTTGCTGAAAAAATGGACTTTTCCATGTGTGTTTAGCATGCGTATGTTTTATTGTTTTTTGACATAACCTCCAAATGCATGAAGGAGGTTTTAAATCAAAAAGTATTCTGTACAAAATTTTTGTATGAAATAACTATTTTACAGCGTAAATACTATTAGTACATGAATTAAATTTTTTCACTTCTCATGCTCGAAAAAGTACTACTTTATGCAGAATCTAGGCGACATAAAGTTGAACTTTATGCACAAGGGCAAAAAAGTAGCTTATTAAATGTATCTATACTAAGGCAGTGACCATTTAGACCATGCAGCCAAACATAATAAATTGTGCACGGATAAAACTTGCTAATTTATAATATATCCTTCCCTATTTGCATTTTTGGTTTATAATAAGATAATACGAAAAAGTAACTAAGGCCGGATTCAACCAAACTCGTGTAAGTTTTTACACGAGAGTAAGCGCTGCTTATTCTAAAGGTAAGCTGATTTTGCATTTTACCAACGACTAATCTAAGAATAAGGTATCTACACGCGAGTAGATAATAACACGGGCGATTTTGGCGGTGTAAAAGGTTAATCTGAGAGTATAACAGCTGTCAAAGTAGTCACTTTTCAAATTATCCTCGATTTTGTTTATTCGTAAATATTATTGAGTATTTTCAAGAATAATTCGAAGAAGATATTTATCAAAACCGCTCCACGATGGAACGTTTGAGAAATATGATAGAAGAATCCGACAGTGATGATGAATATGTGTCCAGACGTCCAAGGTGGATCAAGGATAGAGCCAATCACTTTGATGATTACTATGACCACGACTTTGCTGTAAGATTTCGTTTATCCAAGGAAGCCACTCTGTATTTGCTAGCTAAACTTGAACATACGTTGAAATAACAGAAAACGCAAACGGGCAACCAAACATTACCTACCATTACCTTTTACCTACATAGAAACTAGAAATTACATGTTGTCAACTTGACATTTCACTGTATTATTCTACAAAATTGAATTGTTGCGGCATTTCACGTCATGCTAGGAGAAACAATAATACATGCATTTTTGTCGGTTTATACTTTCATTCGACGTTCATTCATCAACGAAAGTATTACAATACCGAGTTTAGCGTACTCCTCGAGTACGTTGGAAAAACGCAAACGAAGATATCCAAGAGTAAATTCAATGAGTAAAATTATTCCCGTGATAGTTATACTCGTGTAACTTCGTATTTGGTTGAATCCAGCCTAAATATCAAGACATATTCATCACTAAAAAAAACAATATTCCAAAATAATTTAAGAGTAGGCTGTATATATTTTATTCTTTGCCCGAAAATCATGCACAAAAATTAAAAAAAGTAAAGTAGCGGGAAAGAAGCCGTGAAATTTTCGTATTGAATTTTCTCAGTTATTGTTGAATTAACTAAATTTTAAAAATGTCAAGTGAAGAAGAAGATTTAGAACTTACTCCTAATACTTTAATGGAAATAAACGCACAAAAAGTGGGGCAAGAAATATTGCCGCCAAAATCTCGGCAAATATATATGAAAACTTATGACAAATTTCTAAGCTGGAGGAAAGAAAAACAAGTGAATACATTCGCTGAAAGTGTTCTTTTAAGTTACTTTGATGAGTTATCGAAAAAACTGCAGCCTTCAACACTGTGGAGTGTTATAGCATAGAATAAATGTTAGTATGTTATGTTACTGTTTTATTTTCTCGCAATCGAAGTGAAAAGCAGAGTTTATAACTCGTGCACAAATCATTTTTATCCTCGACTTCTTCATCTGCCCTCGCCCTGCGATCTCGGATAAAAATGACTTGCTTTATGCACTCGGCATAAAATCTACTAAAATAAACGGTACCGTGGAGCGGTAAAATCACGCGCGGTTGGGCGCGCTGCTCACCGCGGACGCGGTAAACAAACTAATGTTAATTGTTAAGTGTCAAAGGATCAAACGGTTTTTCATTGATTTCCTTTCGTTGTTTTATTTTTTTTCGCAAATGTATTAAAAAACGTCGTTTGGTGCACGTGCGGTATTGTCATTTCCACTCAACCAAGACTCGTAAAGACTACTTTCTGCACTTGTATCGAAATGTACTATTTTCATAATATTTCAAAAGAGACTGGCCAGTAATGTTACCTTTTTATATAAAACCTTAATTTAAAAAGGGAACATAACCGTGCGTTTGCACTGAGAAACATAAAACATGTAATGTTTTACAACATGTTGTATGATACAAATCTGAAAACTTGTTGTGTATGCTTTTGCGTTCGCATTGCCGAAAATCGTGTTGGATTCGGAACTAATCCTACGATTTGTTGCAGATTGCGTTAGGATCGCCTTAAAACTTGTTGTCTGTCAACGTTTTTTATGGATTTGTTAAAGATTGCGTTTGCACTTTCGGCTGTTAATGTTTTAGTACATGTTTTGCAACTTGTTGGGGTGTTGACAATGGAAACGCTTTCATAAACATTGACAGAAACATGTTTAAAAAACATGTTTTTTGTAGATGTTTCGTCAGTGCAAATGCACGGTAAGGCGACAGTTATTTTTTTCACTGATTTGTTCCTTTTTCCCACTAATACTGTTTTGTTAGTGGATCGAGCTCAGTCTGAGGAGAAATTTAATAAAAGTTTATAAATTCGATAAAAGAGTTGATAAAATTTTGGGACCACTCATGAACACCTATAAAAAATATAGGGATTAACGCGATATCTTTGAAAAAAAATCTTAATTCTTTTAAACAGAAGTTATAAAATAATAAAGAAAATGCCTGACTGGCTGATTAACAGCGGAATAGCCTATGCTGTGATAAAAAAAAACAAATGTTAACTGTACCTAAACATCAGTTGTATCTATCAATAAGTGCAAGCGCGCACTGACGACCCGGCCGAGCCGCGGCGGCCAGCGAAATGTATGCATTGTATCAGTAGCGCGCGGCACTTGGTCGCAAGCGGCCAGCGGCCGCGGCGGTCGGCGTGATCATTGCTATCTAACTTGCGACCCGTATTGGCCGCTGGTCGCCGCGACCACTGAGATTCAAACGATAGGATCGTGCGCGAGTGTGCGCGCACTGGCCGCGGCGGGCAGACATGTTACTTGTTTACAGGGTGACCAAATTACATCGTAAAATTTTTAGATACAGAGAGGTTTATTTGCGAGCTCGAGACTAGAAGGGCGTTGTGGGATATACATAACGTGCGACGACTATTTTCATTAAATATAAGAACTTTAATACCACCACTAACATTGCTCTGCAGTAGGTAAAGGAAATGAACCTGAGATAGATGAGGCAATAAGTAATAGATAGATGAGTCCATTGAGGATTTATTTATACTGGCACAGCCACTGTGCCAATCCTGTATGACATAAACACTGGTAACCGCATTGTATGCTTGTCGCGTTTGTTCAACTTTGCTCATTCAACTACAGACTACTTATGTAATTTTTTTCAAAGTGGCTTCCCGTCAAAACAAAAATTAAAAATCAAATTTCCGCGTTAAGATCTATCCACACACATCCGGGCCGTACCCGGGCCTTGCCAGGGCCTTGCCCGGGACGCGACCGGGCCGTGTCCGTGGCAAGACCGGATATCCGTACCACGTCAGGGCCACCAACTTCAATCTGTATCTCTTAAGCACCATTTACGAAAACCAATATGCATTATGACTTTGTTATCACTTCTATTGATGCATATCACTTCTATTAATAACTCATCATTCATTTTTTTAATGACACTCGGACGTGCACTGGTAATATCGGTGGATGGGCGCACTTGGGCTTGGGCACTGAAGCTATGTCGCCGGCCCGGACACGGACTTGTGTGAATGAGTTCATATAAAAAGTATGCAATTATATTTTTTCAAGCCACTGACAGAACACGTCCCGCTCACGTCCCGGGCAGCGGCCCAGAAATGTATGGATCGAGCTTAAATCGACCAAATTATTAGGAAAATCAATAAGTCTGGTGTTTTCATATGAAGATATCTTTAGGAAAAATGTTTGTTCATGAGTGGTCCCAAGATCATCAATCGTGACGTCATTGTTGAGTATGGCCATATAAACTTCATGTAAATTGCCGTTTTGCTAGAAAGAGATGGAGAAAAATTTCTCACTTCTCATGCTCTGAAAGTGCTTATTTGTGCAAGATATAGGCAGCACAAAATAGAATTTTGTGCACAAGTGCATTAATTTTCAAAAAAATACAAAATATGCTGCACTAGTTGAGAGCAGCATTTTTTTTTTATATCATTTTTTTATAATAATTGATGTATCCTGAAGCGTCTCAAAAATTTTCCAGGGTGATAAAAAAATAACCGTGTATATTAAGGCAAAGAAAATTTGCCATACAGCCAAACACAATAAGAAGTTCAAAGATAGAATTTGTTATTTTATTATATTTACTTAAATTTATTTGCCTTATGTGTTTTTAAGACATGAAACAATTTCCTTCAGTATTCAAAACTGTACTAATTTTACTTTGAATTTTAATTAAAGAAATGTTATGTTATACTACTGTTTTATTTCCTCGCAATCCAAGTGAAAAGCAGAGTTTATAACTCGTCCACAAAACCATTTTATCCTCGACATTACTATCTAAAAGTCTCCGATAGAAATGGTTCGTTTTGTGTACTTGTGGTAAAATCTACTAATAATACTACGTATCTTGGAATGTTTTTATAGTTATTCGAAAACCGATTTTATCTCTCTGTTTGTTATACGAATGAGCTTCTATTAAAGCAATAATTGTTTTTCATTCATCTAGGCCGTCGGCCATTGGTGTCGTTCGGCGGCACTCACCCGGCGCCGGCGGCCTTGTCGTCGATGGAGTAGTGCCTGGCGGCGAGCAGGTGCGCGGCGGCGGCGGCGGCGGCGGCGGCGGCGCGCGGCTGCGGCGCGGGCCCGCTGCGCTCCAGGTAGCCCTTGCTGAGCGCCAGCCGCAGCGCGCCCGCCACGCCCGCGCCCAGCGCCGGCTCCGCCTCCAGACCGCCGGACGACCCGCCTGCGGACCGAAACGAACGCGCGTTCCATTTAATGTCTGCACTGCGTTATCGGCGATGATCGTTGATCGTGTGCTCGTCTATAATCGGCACGATCATCGTGCAAGCATCCACACGATCGTCCGTTGCAGCAACCGCCAGGCGATTCCCTTTGATGCGTGCCCGAAAACCGACAATTCACGGGTCGCAGGCGATCATAGACGACGATCGGCGCGCACAGCCGTTCGAACTTGTAGCGACGTGTTCACATTGATGAGGACGCAGCGATGTGAACAGTCCGCTACAAGTTCGTACACAACAACTGATCGCCACCGTGCACGCCACCGCTGCACGCGTTGGTTTGGTCCAGCCTTAAGCGCAGGGGCCGTACTCTTAAAATCGAACTTACGATATATCGGCGCTTCATCGTGTCATTTGCTCCTCTAACTCGCATGTTTTGTTTCGATTCTGTCGCTCGACGGAACGACCGAACGAACGATTGACATAAGCGAGCGTCATAACCCTACTCTTAAAATCGAAGGTTCGTCTATCTAGTGACAACGTTGATACATTTGACAGACGAACATTCGCAAAATTTTCGAACATTTCAACGACACCTATTGAGGTATCGTTGAAATTATCGTAAAGCCAAAAGGGCAGCGTAATTTATTCAATGTTGAATTTCACTCCTATCATTAAAATATCTCTGTCTCTATTGGAATTTTTGCAATTATTGTTTATAATATTTAGGCTTTACGGTAATAATAAGTAAGTACTCAAATAGCACTAATTATTTAATAAATTAATAATTTCTAATTAATTATGGATTTTTTAATTTTATTGATTTAAATGCTTTAAAATAAGAAAATGAAGAGAATACTGCAAGTACAGTCCGAAGTTTTTTCTAATATTTTTAAATATAATGCGTAATTTCTCGAAAGTATCTTTAAATGTTATCTTTTATAAAGAAAAAAAGCTTTTATTTATTAAAAGCGTTGAAGCCATTTTAATGGTATGTATTTTGCTTTCAAACATTCGTTATATAATTAAACTAGCTGTTGCCCGCGGCTTTGCTCGCGTGGAAGGTGATTATATTTACAGAACTGTATAAATAAATATGTATGAATAATTTATTCATGTTTTTAAACGTATTTATTTATTATTAATAAATAGTCCATTAAATAAGGACTTTCATACAAACTTTCAACACTTATTTTACCCCCTTAGGAGAAAAATTTACATAAATGCTGATATACGCTGATATAAACGTTGTATATTTTTTATTTTTTTTTTATTTTTTTTTTATTATGTACACATGACAGATTATAATTAATTACAAACATTATAATAAGTTAACAAAGACAATGAGATCTGAATTATAATCCATTAGTATGTGCACTATAAAAACACAATAAGCTAAGACGCATTCAATGAATATAAAACTAAATTGATAATAAAGCAAACCCTAACCTAAAAATCAATTACATATACATACTAAATATCTACCTTTGGACTCTAGTAGAGGATTTGTCGGAGTTTTTTACAATATGTTGCATATTTTGGAGTAAATATATCCAGATCTAAGTTATCCCGCGAAATGTCATTATAGAGACGAGCCATCCTAACTAGAGGATTGTAAAATGAGGTATTATTTCTGTAAACATGTAATGCAAAAAGGCCCGTCTTATTGGATCTACGCGCACTATATTTTATATTAAACGAGATTAGAGAAAGCAGATCTGGAGCATCGATCACAGAATGAATAAGTTTGTATAAATAACAAAGGTCAAAATATTTTCTGCGTTTTTCTAATGTTTGTACATTAAATTTAAATAGTCGGGCATCGTAGTTAAGATTATTACGTCCTGGTTGCTGACGGTAAACCAGCATACGTAAGCACTTTCTCTGTACTCTTTCTATTAAATCTATATGTACTTTATAGTGCGGAGTCCAGACAGGACTGCCGTATTCCAAGATGCTTCTTACAAGAGTATAATATAAATAAAGTAGGGAACGCGCCTGTGTAAAACCTTTACTTGACCTAAAAATAAATCCTAAAAGTTGATTGGCTTTTGTTGCTATGTATTGATAATGTGCCCGGAATGTCAGCTTACTGTCAAATAGAATGCCTAAATCTTTGACCACATTGGACCTTTGAATTGTCTGATCATCAATTTTGTAGTCATTAACGATCTGATTGTGTTTATTAGTAAAAGTTATAATGAAGCATTTGTTTATATTCAGATACATACGGTTAAGTGTACACCATTTCGAAGTAGTATTTAAGTCTTTTTGCAAAGTGTTACAGTCGCTGGTGGAGGAAATAGATTTAAAAATTTTTAGATCATCCGCATACAATAGACATTCGCATGATAAACGTTCTATAAGATCGTTAATAAAAACTATGAATAATAGAGGGCCCAAATGCGATCCTTGCGGTACTCCAGAAGATACTTCGAGTGGAGTTGAGACAAACCCTTTAAGGGCGACCAGCTGACTCCTTTTACTAAGATAAGAGGTAATCCAACGATGCAAATTGCCATTAATACCATAAGAAGCTAGCTTTCGACAAAGTAGTCCATGATTAACTTTGTCGAAAGCTTTAGAGAAATCAGTATAGATGGCGTCAACCTGACCACCCGTGGCGAAACTTTTACAAAGGTAGTTCTTGAACACTAAAAGGTTAGACACAGTTGACCTACCCCTGATGATAACCGTGCTGTTTAATGGATAGAATGGGCTTAAAGTGGTTATATAATTGAATGTAAACTAGAGATTCAAAGAGTTTTGCGAAACAACATAAAATACTTATAGGTCTGTAATTCTCACAGCACGATTTATCTCCCGTTTTAAATATGGGAATTATATGAGCCACCTTCCAACGCCTAGGAAAGACACCATAAGTGATAGAACGGTTAAATATAATGCTTAATGGGACGCATAGCTCCTTGCCACACATTTTAACAAACATCGGAGGAATTAGATCTGGCCCTGCCCCTTTATTTTTGTCAAGATGTTTAATTTTAGCTGTGATGTCTTCCTCCGTTATACAAATATGTGAAAGTGTATCTACAGCTTTATACTCAACTAGATGATCAATGTCTTCAGACTGGTCTGATTCAAAAACAGAACCAAAAAAGTTAGAAAACAGCTCACATATATCTGTTCCATTGGACGATGACACATTACCAAATCTCATAACATCTGGTATTGTGTTTCTTCCCTTCCTATTTTTCACAAACGACCAAAACAGCTTTATATTATCAGTCATAGCTTTTTCCGTTGATGTGATATAATCCTTATAACACTGAACAGACAATTTCTTAAATCTAGCACGTAACATACAAAAGATGTCGTAATCTCGCGGATTGTTAAATTTTTTAAAGAGCTTATGATACTTGTTCTTTTCTTCGTTACATTTTATTAATGACTTGCTGTACCAGACAGGGTACTTTCGGGACTTTAATGTTGTAAGTGGTGTATATTTTTTAATAATTTCGAATAATTTCTGATAGAAAATTTCAACACATGCATTTAAATCAGAACATGATAAGATGTCATGCCAGTCAATAATACTAAGTTCATATCGTACAGCGTCATAATTGCATTTTTTATAGTCTAAGCGCTTAACATTGAGGGACTTCAAGTCCTTTGCCACTACCAATGATGAAGGAAATTCCAAATTTAAGGCTGGGTGGTGATGATCTTTTAAGCTCAGCGGCTCAGCCTCACAAACTGTCAGATCGTCTACTGTCGAAAGTACGAGATCAAGAATGCGGTCCTTGTCGTTTGTGATTTTATTACTTTGATGTAAGCGACAAATTGATATAAACTCTTGCAAGAGTAATAACTTTTTACTATGGGTCTGTGATATATCCTTACCAAGAGTGGTGGATGAGAATTCAGGCGTATTAAAATCTCCAATAATTAAGCAATCATTAGCATGACAATAATTTAACAATACCTTTTGACAATTTGTATAGAACTCGTCTAATTTGGAACAACTTAGATCCGGAGGAAGATAGCAAGCACATATATTAAGGTTAAGATTATTACACGTATCCTGTGTTATAGTCACCCAGATATCCTCTAAGCCACTCTCCCAATATGCCTGTCGGATCACCTGAAATGATCTTTTAATTGCAATAAGCACTCCACCACCTTCAGTTTTTGAGGATTGGGTATTTATACGGTCTCTTCTAAAAAGATTATACCGAGCATCTAGAATTTCCGAGCATCTACAATATAAATACAACATTTCACAGCTTTTTTGTCATTAGACAATCTATATACTTACTTATACCTATAAAAGGAGATGTTTCCATCTATAGACGCACGCACAGCCGTAACCGCTAATGGTAGAAACGTGAAATTTGGACAGTGGTTTTAATTCAAAATGCGGACGCACACTAACAAGGGATTAAATAAAAAAATTACCCTGAAGGGATGAAAAAGGGGTTGCATGTTTGTATGGAAAAATATTTAAATTAGCAACGATTTTGATAAAACTTGAGATTCATGCTCTTAAAAATATTTCATTGAACACGTGTTTCATGGTTTATTGGAATTACCCCTATTTTGCAAAATAGGGGTGGAAAGTTTCTATGAAAAATATTTAAAATCTGCTCCAATTTCCATGAAATTTATTATTCGGGCTTAAATAGGCTACAAAATTATTTTTCCTACGGGAAAATTTAAATTCCCACGGGAAAACAATAATAACGCGGGCGAAGCCGCGAGCGAAAGCTAGTACTTTATAGGCACGCGCCGCCCGCCGGACCCCGGCCGGTACCGCCGAAACCGCATTGTCCGCAACGTCCCTACATTTTAAATCTGTAATATCTTCGAAAATATTGATTTATATTACATGCTGTAAAGGGCCAAATTGATCTATATTAAATGCACATTGTATTTAAGGTACTTAATTGGATAAGGATTAATACTGTATTGCTTAAAATCGCTTCGTAAATAAGCCATTATTTCTCGTAAAAAGTAAAGGATAAAAAAGGGTTATTGTGGGTTATCCCTAAGAGATAGATATATACCATCGCGGACTTTTTTGTAGACCTATTTAAGGTGTACAATACTGTAGTAAATTATTTTGATTTATCTCGTAGAGTTCAGCCAGCGTTTGCAATCTAAGCACAAAAAAAGTGTTTATTTACGACATCATATTAGAAACCTCTAAAATTATCAGGGTTTCTCTACTATACTATGCATGTATTATACATATAAGCCTTCCTCTTGAATCACTCTATCTATTAAAACAAACCGTATCAAAATCCGTTGCGTAGTTTTAAAGATCTAAGCATTTATATTATGTAGTGATGGATCCGACGACGACAACGATAACGCCAACGATAGCGAGTTTAGAGTAGGGCTAATCCGATATTATCGTTGTCGATTTTAAGAGTACGGCCCCAGGAGCGCGTTCAGAGTCTCTGGGTGTAGTTGTCCGGTTGTTTTTTAACTCGCCCCGAGGCGTTGAACGGATTGCAGCAACCAAATCTTTTATCCTCCCTCTTTCACGCGAACTTTTATTTCTCTCTCTTTCTATAAGATGACATTTTAAAATATGGCCCCCAATATCATCCAATCATAAGAGTATTTCAGTAATAAACGTCAGAGCGTTTTACAACCATCAAATTTCGACGGTTGTTCGGTTGTAACTCGCGCTGACACTCTCAAGGGTCTTGAACGGGCCGGTTGTTTCACCCGCGCGAGACGCTCGAAGGCATTGAACGGGGTTAGAGCGAAAAGTTGTACTTCGCACGAAGGCTCTGAACGACTTCACGCGAAAGCTCTGAACGCGCTCCTGATTTGCAGCATTTTTAGCATCGTCGCGTTTCATTAGCTTTTGACGCTAGCAGGGCTAGCATAGCATCGTATGTTACCGTGATGCGTTCCGTTTAAACGATAATCTTGATTTTTAAGTTAGGTTTCGCTTTTGTGAAAAATAGCGCGGTTAAAAATGTTAACATTTCTTAAAAGAAACGCAAAACATGGTTAACATTTGATGTTAGCGTAAAAAAATGGTGACGCTTAAATGGAATACCGTATTTTTTTTATCGGAAGGATTTGACCATCATACTGAACAACTTTAAAATGTGACCAACTCTGGTATTACGAAAATATTTTCAACTACGCCATAATTATTTCGGTCGAGTAGGTCTTGAACTGTTATATGAAATATTTTTATTTGTCGCAATTTCTGAGTTGATCCAATTGTGAAAGTTGTTCCAATGTTAATCGCCTTCTATCGCCCTACCGTCTGTGTAAGTTAATGCATATCCTTACGAACACGGTGTATACCATGGAGCTATTTTTACAGGCCGGTTGCCACATAGGCTTTTCAAACTGTAATGATACAGAAAATCCGACGTCATATTCATGCATGATAGATTCGCCTTTTGCGAAAAAAGAAACAGCTAAAGAAAACAACTACTATAGCTATATACGCACCGGCAGCAATGTCAGCGCGTGCTTCGGCGCGGGTGTCTACGCGGCTCCACGCGCCGCTCGCCTCTTCCCCACGCGTATCTATCATCCAGTCCGTATCCATTTTTTCTTCTTCATGCTCCTGTCAACACCATACTCAAGATTACAAATCGGTCGCTTGTAAGTACACAGCACTAAAGCCGACACTACACGGGCGGTTTTGACGTCGCTGGAGATTGTGTAGTTAACAGAATGCGCTTATTCTTGTTTTTTGCTTGTTGCTCAAGATAGAACTAAGAAATGTAATATCACGCGCCATGAGTGGCCAGCCCAAGTTCAATCGGCAGTCTAAATCCCCGTCCACATTGTGAACCACTAGCTAGTGGAATGACTAATATTCATTAAGCAAATGACGTTTGTACACGCGCAAATGTGTGCGTGGAATCTAGTAAGGCTGAGTGCGCGGTTATTAATCGAAATGACGCGGGAAGTGCAGCGATTGCCTTCTCTTTTACCCGCATAGCGCTGTCTCTGTTATCGGCCGGCGCTCGCGTCTACTCGCCCGAGGGATCGCGCGCGCCCTACCCTGCGTTCCGTAAAACGATAAAAGTGATAATATCGCGAATCCGACCAAGTCACAACATAACCTACTGATTCAATAGCCCTTATATTTTGTGACGATTTAATTTGGTCGGATTCGCGATATTATCGCTTTTATCGCAAATCGGAACGCACCACTAGTTTATGTGTCAGTGACGTCTACAACGAAGTGCGGGGTGGAGTGAGGTATTTGAAATGAGTGCGTGAGTGGCCGTTCTGTACGGAGTACTATTATGTCTTCTGTGGTATTGTTTCAGTTTGGTTACCTTCTTGTCGTGCGGCACCGGGACGGGCGCGGCGGCCAGCGTGCGGCAGAACTCCGCGGTGGCGTCCAGCAGCATGCCCGGCTCCTCCTCCAGCGGCTCCTCCTCCTTCACCCTCTGCAGCACCTCTTCCATCTAGTTATAATCGAAACGTGGTACAAGTTGATTACATTCTACTTCTAAGTATAGTACTAGCTGACCGTATGCAACTTTGTTTGCATTATAGCTAACTTTTCCCGTCGGATTTTTCCCGTTGGAAGATTAACCTACGTCCTTCTCCTGGTCTCGAACTATCCCTATACCAACTTTCATCAAAATCGGTTCAGTAGTTTTAAAGCCTATTCAATACAAACAAACAAACAATCAAATCTTTCCTCTTTATAATATTAAGTTAGTATAGAGTATAGATAAGGAGTAAGAAGAATTTCAAATAACATAACACAAACTTTGCTGGAGATGCGAATCAAGCGTGAAACCCAGGGCTAGCGTGATGGAGGACGGGAGGAATATACTCATTACTCAGTAGTGGTCATAGTTTGACTGGTATGACGATGATTTGATTCCAAGTGGTGGTCATAGTTTAACTGGTATGACGATGATTTGATTCCATTTAAACTGTATATCAAGAAAAGTATCATCATCACAGTCCATATACGTCCCCACCGAGGGGCTCGAGCCTACCCTATATTAGGGTGATTAGGCCTTAGTCAACCACACTGGCCCAGTGCGGATTGGTCGACTTCACATACATCATTGAATTTCTTCCCAGATGTATGCAGGTTGCCTCACGATGTTTTCCTTCACCGTAGGAGCGTCAGACAAATGTACATATGAAATTCGAAACGAAAAACACATTGGTACATGGCGGGTCTCGAACCCCGACCCCCCGATTGGAAGGCAAGTGCCGAGTCCACTGCGCCACCGACGCTTCAAATCAATGTTTTCCTATCATTTGAATCACGAAAACAGATATTTCAAAACTGGATTTTTTGTTTAAAGAACTTTGACGATCAACAAACCTTGGTTACGGCCCTACCATAGGGGCTCGTCACATTCGCATTCGTTGCGTTAGAAGTTGAATACATAGGGTACGTTCGAAAACGAGTAATTCTTACTCGGGGTAGAGTAAATTTCACCTGACAGTGTTCGAGAACCACCTGAGTGAAACCGAGGGTAACCGATCTATTACTCTACTCGTATTTCTGAACGCTTTCGTGAAAGTAGACGTAGGGTAATTTTCGCCTGACAGGAGTGAATTTCTCTTTGCCTGTCATTGACAGTTGATTGTTTTGTGATCTGTGGCTAGCTTATATTGTTTTTATAATAAGATCCTGTATAGAAAGCATGGTCTCCTAATAGACACTAGATGGCGCTACGAGTAAAATGTTCCATTTGGTTACAATGTCGAATGTCCCAGAAGAAATGTTTATGTTAAATAAACAAGTCATGTTTAAAGTACTTACGAGTGAACAGATAATTTCTTCTTTTTGACTAGAACTTGAATACCACACAACTGATTGCGAGAAAACATTTTATGAAAAAAAAAAAGATTGTAGTGTCATACAACACCTTCCCTCACCTTAGGCAGGCGCCGTTTCGCGTCGTTAGCCTGTCGCAGGCGCCGCGCTCGGGCCAATGCCGCGTGTAACTCTACATCCACCTCAGCGGACTCCTCATCTTCAACCAGAGCGGTTCCGGTGCCTTCCGCGCTCCACAGTTGCTCTCGTTTCACATCTAAATACAATTCACATTATCATTCATATCTATACAATCATACACACCTTTTATAACAGTACACACAGTATGTACTGTTAATATCAATTCAAGGATGCTTATAGCCTTATTAATAAAAATTTTACACCCTGGATCGTCCTCGGATATGTTACTCCGTGTTTTGTCTTATTTTGACATATGACAACCGACTTGTGCGGAAACAAGACGAAACACGGAGTAACTAATCCGAGGATTATCCAAGGAGTAAAATTTTTATTATTAAGGCCTAGGTGATGCCCGTAGCACACCTCCGCCGCGTAACTAACAAGGCGAAACCGCGTCGCATAGTCAGGAACAAAAAAAAACGGTGAAGCGAACGCGGAGGTGTAGATGGCGTCTGAGCAGATCGGGCGGAACCGCGCGCGACAGAGACAGCCCCATAGTTAAATATCCGCGTTAGAGCAGGCAAGCTCGCCAGAGCTCGCGCGCCGTACAAACGACAACGTGGCGGAATCGTTTAGCGGTTTCGCTACTACAGTTCCGCGGCGGAGGTGTGCTACCGGCGTTAAGGTTAAAATGTAACCACTTTATATCCACGCATACGCACACACATCCACACATACTCACTACATACAGTTTTAGATATATAAATTTAATATTGTAAAAATATGTAACAAAATCACTTATAACTAATTAAATCGTAATATAATATTTATAATTTTAAGCATAAATCAATTAAAGAACCTAATCTTAAATTATGGCCTCCTCTCTCCTAATATTGCTGTGCCCGACAGGGTCCACAATTTACTTAAGTTATAACCAATCAAAAATAACATCGAATTTCATTGTGGAAAAGCAATAAAGTATTGAGTATAAACAAATCGTTCTCACACACGTGCGAAAACACAACATGAAGTAGTGTGGCCGCGGGATATGTTATGTACTACAGATAATATTAGTATGACTTTGAATGAAATGAAGTAATGAATGGTTGCCATGAATATACCACCCCTGATATTCACAAAGTTTGTGTGTAACTTCTACTATGGGTGCATTACTAGCAACGAGACCCAACTCTGTGTCAGAATTCTCAGCCAAGTAGAGTATCCATTTGTCCAAGCAGTGTCTGATTTAGAATGCACGTGTCGCTTCTTCTCGTTGGATATCGTAAGGTGATAATTGACAATCACAACTTATCGCAATTATGTACGTGTGTGTGTGGAAGTTACCAATAATAAAAAAAAAAAATTAAAAAAGGTGTTTCACTCAATTTTATTACCTGTGTCATCGGTGTCCAGAGGCGCATTGCCTGCGTCATAGTCGTCCACATCAATGGGCTCTTGCTTGGCTTTTTTTCGCATTTTTCCCTATTGAACACAATAATATTAAATTGGGATGATGACTGAATTCAAATTTTTATGTATCATCATTAAATATTAAAATACCGTGGAAAAAGATGCAGTCCTGTGAAATTAGAATTAAAATCGGCTTAGAAATACATTAGATACAAGCATTTTAAGTTGTTAATTTGAAGGCGATTAGACAGAGAGATCCGACATCAACCGTGACGTCATCGTTGAGTACGGCCATATAAACTCCTTGTAATTTGCCGTTTTGCTAGAAAGAGATGGAGAAAAATCTTTCAATACCTTATATCTTGGTTGTTTTTATAGTTATTCGAAAACCGATTTTTTCTTTCTGTTTATTATATGAATGAGCTTCTATTAAAGCAAAAAAAAATTGTTGTCATCTAGCCTATTCTAAGTATAAAAACACTTATACAGTAATTGTTTTGTAACGATTACAGGTATTCGTAAAGATTACTTTTAGTGTTACATAAGCTTTTATTGAACTATAGAAATAATTATCTTATAGACAAAAGTACGAAATTGTAAGCCATATAGGGTTACAATCAAAGCTATATATTTTAATAACTAATAATATTATATACATATAAAACTTTTTGGTAAAATTACCTTTCGCTTTGGCTTCTTAAATTTAGTGGACAACTCCTGCTCATTGTAGTAGTCTGTGGCTATTTGCAGTGAAGGCAGCTCCAGAGACTCCAAACGACGCCCCTCGTTCATCTGGCTCGCACGCTGTAACGCAGTCAGATTATGACACACCTGATAGTAAGTGACGATAAGGTCGAAGATGGAAAAGCAAACTTCATCAGAAATCCCCAATAAACGAGGAACTGGCTATCTTATTTCCGATTGTCGCAACACACAAATTTATTATGATATAATAACATATGACGACAGTCTCAGGAAATATGGTAGTAGCTAGCCAGGCGAGCTCAGGGCTCTACACCACTTTGATTATCATACTTTTTTGTTCATAATACTACAATATATTATATGTTCATAATAACAATATTTTAAAAAAAATCTTTAAATTTCTCGGAATATTAAAAAAACCGAAATCAATGCAAAAGGAAAATATTCAATTCTCACTAATGTAACAAATAGTCATAATCAACATAATAATATATGTAAGTAAGCCTCCTTTGCTTATTTAAAATATCTGATCAGTTTAGTCATTTATAAGACATTATTCAGGGTTATTAGTAAACACGTGCGACCTCGCAGAACTAACTAGAACATCATAAAGAACAACGTTTATTCTACGATTTTTGATAATTCATCTTTAGAATGTTTGTAAGTCTACGCGCACAGCGTGCGAGCGTAACGTCGTCTTCCGTCGTCGTTTATAAATGAAACATAGACTTATCAATATCACGACTGTGCAATAAAAACTTTAAAATTGATTTTTGTTCAATTTATTGAGTTATCTTAAAACTTGTAAAACAAACGTAGTTAATGATGTTAGCTATCTAATCCTGCAAGATGTTTTACAATTAACCTTGTTCATAACTCTACCTATTTTTTCTTAATCACGTGACTTTAATTAAGAAGTAGTGTTGTGTTCTCTTACACAAATTGCACTAAGCTAATTTCTCCTGAGCCAAAGTCCTTTTAAAGAATCTCTTACCATCATTTCGCGGAAACGTTTCGCCTCCAACGCATCCTCGTCACCGATGACGAACCCCTTGCTCTTGTCCGGCTTGCCCTCGTTGATGTGGTCGTCGTATTTGGACAGCACAGACTTCTGAAAGCCGAGAGCCGCCGCCTCGATGTCCGCTTCGTCGTCGTACGCCTGGTATCCGCTCTTCGCTTTCTTGCGCTCTTCGATGTTCTATCAACAGTATCAATACGGTGACTACACTGTGATATCATTGATACGAATTCTGTCTTAATGTCAATTGGGATGATGACTGAATTCTAATTTTCACGTCTCGTCATAAAATATTAAAACACCATAGAAAAAGATGCAATCATGTGAAATTAGAATTCAAATCGGCTTAGAAATACATTAGAGACAAGCATTTTAAGCTGTTAATTTGGAACCGATTAGACAGAGAGATCCGACATCAACCGTGACGTCATTGTTTAGTACGGCCATATAAACTCTATGTAAATTGCCGTTTTGCTAGAAAGAGATGGAGAAAAATCTTTGATACCTTATAATTATCTTGGTTGTTTTTATAGTTAATTGAAAACCGATTTTTTCTTTCTGTTTATTATATGAATGAGCTTCTATTAAAGCAATAATATTTTTTCATTCATCTAGCCTATTAGCATAATAAATTTATTGGAAGTAATCAGTTGTCGTACTTTGATAGTATTTAGTTTTATTGACCGATTATCTAAAGACATCAACGGTATATTATTATCAGATGTTAAAAACTCAATTGAGTCACAGCATAAGACTATATTATTTAACGGAGAATTGGGGCAGGGGAAATCGGTATTACAATACACATTATTATAGAATAATGATTGAATATGGAATTATGGATTAAGAGCTAAACTGTCAACTAAAAAATCGAATATAAAAAAAATCCTATGAAGATGGCAAACACTACCAGCAAATTTATAGCAGTTAGGTCTTACCTTACGTGTGCGTTCTACGTCCAGCAGATTGACGTTGACCAGCTCGTCCTCACCATCAGCCAGTACGTCTTTATCAGCTAGTGTCAACACCACTTCGCGTTCGTCTCCCAACTGTCGTACGAAAACGTTTTTATTATGAATGAGATTCTTATAATCTATACTCTATACCACAGATAATATAATACTACAGTACAGATGCCCCATCCCATACAACGAAATGGGACCTACTTAAATCGGGCTATTCTTCGAACTATTTTATTTCATCATTTCACCGCGAGATGACGCACCAGCAAGCTCGGGCCATCGAGCCTTTGCTACATTGGGCTCAGTAGTTCTCGCACGCACTCAACAGATGGCACTTTGTGAACTGCTTATTATGCTTTGTTTAGTTCATGACTGTGTAAGTAAATAGGTCTTATAAAACATACGCTTACTGCCGGCTGCACCAAGCTAAATGTTACAATTTGGTAAAAAATTGACGTATAAATCAATGTTATACCTAAGGGGTTGTTCCGCCATGGTTATACGATTTATGTCATACATTTTATATACGTTTGACATTTAAGATGTAATTGTAAAATAAATTTGATATCATTGGAGGTATAAGTCATTTTGGTAGTGGGTACTTTCTATTATATCTGTAACTTCAAATTCAAAAAACTGGTTAAGAATAAAGCAAACTTGCAAATTTTTTATGTGACCTTTTTTTATCCCGCCCAAGACGATTTTTTTCACTGATTTATTTAAGTATCATTTTTTCAATTTATTTAGTATTTTTAAAGAAAATCAAAGTCACATAATATTGTATTTTGTTAAAATGTGATTTATAATTTTTATTTGACAAGATTTTTCAGTTTATGATTTTTGTTTTTTATATAAAATAAGTGTTTATTTTTATATTTATACATACTTACCTATAAAAAACTAAGCAATTTAATTTCTCAGTGATATTTTATATTATAAAATATCATTGAGAAATTTAATTCTTAATTACTTATATTTTTTTATGATATAAAATATAATTGAGAAATTTATATTCTTATAGCCGGCTGAAATTAATTTATTCGACTGTTTTATCA
Organism: Schoenobius gigantellus; assembly: GCA_963935595.1. Lineage (NCBI taxonomy): Eukaryota > Metazoa > Arthropoda > Insecta > Lepidoptera > Crambidae > Schoenobius > Schoenobius gigantellus. The sequence goes on along the minus strand of OZ012541.1, from coordinate 35,210,002 downwards.
AATATCGAAATTATATAATTTAGTACTATTTTTAGTAGTATTTTTAGTATTATGTGACGTCTATTGTAAGTCGCGTTTGCCACAATATTTGTAAATGGTAAAATCTAATAAAACACTGTACCTATAATATTTTATTTGGCAAAATTCAAAATATACCTAATCACCATTGAGATTAAAAAATAATTCAAGTAGTACCTACATTAATTTTATTTATTTTTTTATAGTCAGGAAACTTACAGAAATTGTGTATGTAAAGAAAAAATATTGCTGTGTTTGTAAACTACCTCTAAGTTTTTGTATTACTGATACTATGTTATGTAACCTGTCACAATTTATGACACGTCATGCTGTTGATACAATGTATATACGTGGAGCTTTATGTACCTATATGTATTGATTTGTATATTTCTATTATTCCATGTTGAGTGTATTACGTAGTATTATATTATCTGTGGTATTACGTAGATATTAAGATTTTTGTTGTTGTTTATAGCTTAGTGTGTGTGTGCCATAGTGGTGCCTCTTCAGGGTGTCTACGGAAGACCAGCGCCGGGGAGTCTGCGTGTGTAGTGTTTTCCCTTTTTGAAGTGAGAACTTCTTTAGCGGCGTTGTACACTTTTTTTGTAATGGGTAAAAAATGTTAAGCTCGCGTCAGGACACGTGACCGTCAGGATACGTGACCCTGATCGAAAATTCGTAAGACGGATGGAGAGTAGCCAAGGCCGCAGGAACTGTCGAGGTGCGGTGAGGGGTCCACGTAAGCCGGCCGAGAACAATAGCGGCTGGCAAAAGTACTGGAAGTCACACGTCACTTGAGACAGTTTTAATCAATTTATTTACTTTGTTAGGAAAAATCTAAATTGTGCTTTTATTTGATTTTGTTGTAATTAGGTAAGTTAGTATAAATTAAATATTATTTATTTGTTATAAAACTACGTTTTTAAGTAGTATATTAATGTCTGTTTTGATCATATTTTTAATTTAATTGTAAATATTTTGATTCATTATTACTAGTTATATAATTATGTACGCACAACGTTACAACAGGCAGTTGATTTTTCTGAGGGATAAACTTTTTAATGTAATATAAATTGTCATGTTTGTGTACGATAGCGCAATAAATAAATATTGTATTCTACCACATAAAAGATAGTACTTTTATTCTGATAATTAAAGCAATTCGTGCAAAATTATTTCATAACCATTCCAAAATATCCAAAACGCACAACGTTAATACTAAAGTTTTCACTTCTGCCGGCACTCCCGGAGTGCAACCCGTCATTTTTTTTATTTGTTATTCTGTGTTAGTGCCATTGAATAAACCATTTTCTTTCTTTCTTTTTTCTTTCATTAATACTCACGCTGGGCTTTAAATGTTGACCTTAAGACTGCCCTTATGTCGCTCGTAATAGCGGCGGCTTTCGTAATGCAAATGTAAAGCTTGACGTGTTGCTGACTGTACTTTACGTATTACTTACCTATATTATCTATGACTATGTATTTACCTAACATAGTTGAATAATACTTATGATGTTATTAAAAATTCAGATTTGTAAAATTAGTTTTGAAATCCCCCATACAAAATAGTTAGGTCAGTGAAAAAATCACTGTGGTTTTATGAAACCAACATGCAAGTGAAAATTTTTTTTTCGGTTCGTAGGCATTTAACTGAAAATTTCCGAAAAAATATTAAATAGGGTTAGTTCTTACTTATTAAAATCGCGTTTCTAATCCTAACCTAAATCTTTTTGTTCTTAAAAGAAAATTATAAATAAAAAACAAATTGAGATATAAATAAAAGGAATTGATATACTTAATAAACAAAAAGCAATAAAGAAAAACAAAATAATAAAACAAGCAATTTTTAAAAAAAATAACTACATCAGGACAGGATCGAACCACTGCCACACATTTAAAAACGAAGATCTAACGAGTAGACCAATCCTGACCTATTGGAAGTGGTGAAATTTAAGATGTCATGTTTTTGTGTAAAGTCAAAGTCAAGTCAAAGTCAAAGTATTTATTCACACAAGGCATGGTAAAAATGGTAACAAAATGAGTAGCTGAACAGCACGTCTTACCAACTTGTGGCATGTGAATGTCAGTTTACAATTACATAATTTAAATTTTCGTATTATATTTTGTATTATTATTATATGTCATTTTACTATATTACTATACCTAATAATTATATTACTCTTAAATGTTAATTAAATTATTATAATAAAATGTCAGTAATTTTTAATATTATTTATAAGTCAAATAATCTGTAACCGAATAAAAACAATTTGTAACTAGCCAATTAAATAAAGTTTTGTTAAAAAGTTTACCGTTAAGTTCTTTGATGCTTTGGGGTAGGTTATTGTAAATTCGAACACTCATGGCATGGCTATTTCGGCTGTACAAATTTGTTTTCATTTGTGGTATCGCTAACTGTCCCACATGTCTATTACTATATTTATACCGATCTTCAAATTTTTCAAAAAGTTCAGCATTGGCTCTAACAAATTTGCATGATTCGAATATATATAAACTGGGCAATGTTAATAATTTGTGTTTCTTAAATATTGGAGTACATGGTGTCCATGGAGGTACATTAAATATGGATACATTTTTTTTGGGCTATAAATAGACTATTTACTTTTACAGCATTACCCCACAAAACTATTCCGTACCGAAGAAGAGACATAATGTATCCATGGTAGGCCATTATTGCGGTTTCATAATCTTTTATTCTTGATATTTTCCATAAAGCAAATATGAACTTGTTAATTTTATTGTTTAAATGTTCTACATGTGGTTTCCATGAACAATTTTGATCAAGTTTTATACCAAGAAAATTAGTTTCAGTACATTCTTCTATGGCTTCGTTTTCGTAAGTTATGTTAAGATTAGGACATTTACGTTTCCGATTGAAATTTAATTTGACCATAATTCGACATTACACTTTCAAATGTATGGGAATTAGAAAATTAATTTTGCAATTTCGAATTTTCAATGACGCCATTACTATTATGATTATGTCAAAATACCTACATACCAAACACCTTGTAGGTAATATAATAAAATAAAATAATTCAACTCAATCTGTGACCATACGAACAAGCATACATAAGTAGTGCCATCTATGAGTGAGCAGTATGTAATCAAATAGTTAAAGCAGACATTGCGTGCTAGTTTGAGCGATGCTTTTGAGAGATACATTGAAGTTCAGACAATTGTCGCTAGGAGTGCTATAAATTTGTAAAAAGAAAGGTTAAACCGTTCTAGCATGACTTAAAAACGTATTTTGATACTTCCCACGTGCTAAGTGATTTTTTAAAATATAATCAATAGTTTTCTGAATCTCCTTGTTGACTTTTACAAAATTCACTAAAAAGTCATTACAAAAATCGATTAAAGTAGCGCCATCTATTGATGGTTTTATCGAATTATTTTACTTTTGTTCGTGATGGGTCCCCGTGCTCTATACAAATAAATAAAATTACAGTGTCTGTTTGCAATGTCAAAATAACAAGTTTTTACTAAATGGGTATCAATGTATATCTGGTACCAATAACAAAAACACAATTTAAAAATTTTTTGTCTGTCTGTCTGTCTAGCAGCAATTTCTGGATTTTTTGAAAATTAATTAAAAATTAAGTAAGCGAGTTATTTTTTATATTCATATTTAAATCATTCTAACACTATGTCGTGAAGCGTCCCTAAAATTTTCCAGGGTGATAAAAAAATAACCGTGTATACCTATATATTTTTTATATATCATAGATATTGCTACCTCTGCATAATTTCAATGTCGCGGAATCTACAGACAGAAAAGACATAATATAACATCTAGATCGGTATGTAAGGTTTGAATTTTTGCCAACCCTGTTTAAAATCTCTGTGCTGGTGGTGGTAGGCAGCCCGAGGGCCCCAACCGGTACTCACGTCATTGACGTCGTGCGCCACCCGCAGGCCGCGGAGGTGCCTCCCGCCGTAGCTGTCGGCCGCGTCACGCCGCTGCTCCTCCGCTACGAGCGCCGCCACGCCGAACACCGCGTCCATCTCGTCCAGCATGGCCGCCTGACGCACACACATCACACGCACACGCTGTTACAGTGCATTCACATGTATTTCACCTCTGAGAGCACCTCTATTGCTATGACAATAAAGGTCATCCACATATGAATTCAGAGGTAAAATAACTGTGAATGCACTGTACATCGACCCGCACGCCACATCACTCATGCCACTATTGACTCGGAGTTGACATGATGGCGTGTCTCTGACATGCAAGTATAGTCTCCGGTCTCCAAACCCGCTTGTCAAACAGGCGGCCTATTATACTTACACTGATGGCTGACTCTGCCAAGCATTGCCAACCGAGAATTATTCTTGAAGATCCTTGTAGAACAAGTGTGTGAAGACTCGGTTTAGATAATACGCAATACATACAGGGTTACTTTTGAAGCAGGAGTCAAATTCAATTTGGTTGCTTGAACACATGCTTCAAAATTAACTTGTATACAAGGTACCGACACTGACAGACATGTACCTGGTCGCTTCTTGCGCCCGCCCCCCCCCCCCCCCCCCCAACGAACCTAAGCGTTCGAACATTTTAAAGCACGTTATGTTACGTCGATCCCTATCGGACTTGAACGACCAGGGCTGATGAACGCTTATAGCAAGGTAAAAACAATATTGAAACAGAGACACCGCTCTTGCTGCGTACAGCGCCATCCCGCTCTCAGGGCGGTTTGAATATTGTTTTGGCCGGTCATGGTTAGGGGGCTGATGAGTCTTTTTGGACAGAGGGACCCTTAAAGTGGTGCCTTTTCGATAGAAATCCAGCAGGACCGGCAAGGGAGCAAGGCTTGATCCACCAAAGCTTTCTGTTAAACTCATTCAAGGTGACGCTGTAAGGGCCATTTGCGCTCAGCAACATATCAATAAAAAAAGTAATTACAAAGCTGCCGTCAAACAAGGTATTCGCCAACAAGGATCGCGATTCGCCCTCGTCAAAATCGATACAATATTAAAACACATCCATACAAGTCGAGAATCGCCGTTACTTGACGGCAGTTCATGCCGTTAAATTTGCACTCGATCGACCTGTAGTAACTTGTAAGGTCTTAGTAATTACCCTTTTAGCAGCTTCCTTTTTCTGATTCTCAATAGTGCGAGATTTCTTCACCCAAGCAGAAGCATCTTCGTCATCGGATCCCTCCGCTAACAATGTTGTTTTTAATCTGTAATAAGATTTATTTTTTAGCTAATGAGAAACTAATACATAGATAACGAAGTACTCGATAAATTAGGTAATAAATAGAATAAGGGATAGCACAAAAGACCCAAAAGGATCGAAGAATCCCCCACTATAAGAAAGTAATATATTAAGATGCAAACCAAATGGATCTTACTTTTGTTCTAGTTTCCTCTTTTCCTTACGTTCTTCTAGCTTTTCTCGTATTTTTTCCGTTTTCTTCTGTTCAGTTATATTTGTGGCAGGCTTGTGGTAAAATTCGCCCAGGTCATCTTTGATCTTGCCATCTTCTACACGTTGAATATAATAGAATACATAATTATGCTATTCACTTTAAAAATGTATTTATTAATATTAGTATAGAATACAATCATGTGAATAATGGTATTATTTTGTAAAGATAATATATCTAGATATATGTATTCGGAATAACAAGCTCTGTGACCTAATTTAAACTTGGTGACCTGGCATTTGTGATCTGCGCACTAACAACCCATAATATTATTATACAACAGGGTAGGCTGTAGATTGTGCGCAGGGCTCTGCTAAATAAGGCGGAGACTAAACATTAAACCAATTTGGTGTTTGTAACGTCAACGTCACAGTGGTAAAGACCGAGCTCTAGATAAGCCCAAAAACATTAGGGTGCCCTTACCCGCGGGTTTCTCTGTTAGCTCAAGTGGCTTAAGGCCCAATTTGGCGCGCAAGCGATTGGTCTCTTCCACTGAGAGGCTCTCCTGTGCTGCACCACCTGTCTGCATATCCGCGCTTCCATCTTCCGACGAAGGATCGACATCTTGAATGTCAGGGTCATCATTTCTACACATATAAAAAAATTTACACATCCAGCCAAAATAATCAATCACTAAAAACTAATGTTATGGATAAAGACACAAAATCGAATCACTAACATTTCATTACAGGTGAAGGGAATTTCCCGGTGAGGAAGCAGCATTAAATTAATAAAATAGATTTAACAACAAAGGTCAGTCATTTTTTGAACAGACCTTGTTTTTTTTAAATTTTCATTATCTTTGATTGGAAACAAATTGGATTTCTTTGACCGTATTATTTCCTCAATCCGAAGTTAATTATTATATTAAATCATATTATAATGTTAATAATTTTCTCATTGATGTTCTATAAAAAACTAGATACACAACCTCGCAGAAGTGTCGGAGACTTACTGTATAGACATTTAAGTAGGACTTCTGCTGTGGCCTGCTTAGCCACCCACCACCATCTTACTTAAGTTTACATAATAGCAGCGCTATAATGACATTGTTGTGTATCAACTATTAGAGGTAATTTTCACATTTATGGAGGAATCTTGGCGAAGCTCAGTTACATCATCAGCTATATTGTCACTGACCATCAGATGAAGTGAAGGCAAAAATATTCCTAGTCGTACATTAAAAATAATGTGCCTGGCCTATTTATATGAACACATCAAACCTTTCATCTTGCACTGCTTTGTACGCATCCCTAGCGCGGCGATCCCGCTCCCGCTCTCTCTCACGCTCATGTTCAGTGGGACTGCTGCCAAAACTCTCGGCGTCAGCACTGCGCAGATGGGAATCCACTGGTACCTCTTGAACTGCAAATAGACATATATTTTCAAAACTTCACTTTATAAAATATTATGTGAGATTGAAATCTATCAATTTTCCGCAAATTGGTTTTAAAATTAAAGACTAGCTGTAATGCCTGTAATTATTAAAATTGTCTCCTTATTCACGTTCCATGTTCAGCCTGCATCATACTATGAATTGGGTTTTTTCGCTCCCAAATCGCCCAGCCTATGGGTATGCGCCGCACTGGTCGGAAGGGAGTCCGGACAATTTGCCATAAGCAGTATGTTAAGAGGCCTATCACAAAATCGCGTCGCGCGGTACTGAACAAACTGCCATCGCCGGCGCGGCAAAATATACACGGTTATTTTTTTTATCACCTTGGAAAATTTAAGGGAGACTTCACGACATGGTATTAGAATGTTTTAAATATGAATAAAAAAAATAACTCACTTAATTTTATATCGATTTTCAAAAAAAAACAAAAATGCTGCACTAGTTGAGAGTAGCATTTTTTGAGATTTTTTTTTATTTCGTTTTTAACTTTTTATTTCATTTTTTTTTATAATAATGGATGTGTCCTGAAGTGTCCCTAAAATTTTCCAGGATGATAAAAAAATAACCGTGTATAGTAGTTTCATATAGGTATAATTCATAAAAATATATAGTACCGATTTATAAACATACACATAATACAACACTTTAAGTAAACGTTAAAAAAACATTTTGGCATAAAAATTACGTTGATAGAGAATTTACTCGTTATCTTACAATAATCGTTATAAATATTACTCGTTTTCATACGTACCCTTAATAGGGTAATATTTAAGGTGAGTTTTTATATACATAGTTGAGTTCATTCTTGAGGGATTTGAAATTATACCTATAGAAAATAAAATCAATTTTATTTTATTTATGTTTCACATAAAATAAAAATGATCTCATTTTGTAACGTGAATGAGATTGTTATACTCTCACTTTCACGCTAGATCAGATCACGAACTCAAAAATGAAAGATTGAGAGACTCGTTACGTCGAGGTAATAAATAAGATTAAAAAAACAATGTCTGCTATGCCCTGTCTATTATTATTTCCGTCGCCATCAACTTCTGTGAAGTGACGAAATTTAAGTGAATCATTTGAATTAACTTTGTTACCTTCATTTTATTGTGCTTATCGTGTGAGTTTAATTATGCCAATAATTAACACAAACTGTTAGGAATATTATTCTAAAAAGATTTAAATATTTAAAAAATGACAATTTCCTCAAAAAAATGTAGCCCCTTCAATTCAAGATAAGTTGATGGTAATGTAGTACATTAATAAATTTATTAATTAAGTAAGTACCTACTACTACATGCGCATACCGACCTACTACTACTAATGCATACCTACTTATAAATTTAAAATAATGTATTTAATCTAAATGTAAGGAGGCCCTTATGAAAAAAGGTTATTATAAAGTCAATGATTATTTGCATGGTGCCAATGCTTGGAATTAATTAATTTATATATATATCACTGTTACAACATTCACAAATGAAATGTTGCCCAAGGCGTTTGATTACATTCATCATGAAGCCTTAATCAGGAAATTACACTACTATGCATTTCACAATACTATTCTGGATCTTCTCGTCTCCTATCTGAGTGAGGATTTAAAAAGTAAATGTCAATAATAGGAAATATCTAAATCTCCTCGGTTAAAATGGATGTTTCACAAGGTTCAATTCTTGGACCTCACTTTTTTATCACCCTGAAAAAATTAAGGGAAGCTTCAGGAGTTCAGGAGACATTTATTTTTATATAAAAAAAAATAAATAATCTTTAAAAATACTGCACTAAACTAGTGCAGTATATTTTGGTTATTTCAAAAATTAAATTAAAATTAAACAGATGAGTTATTTTGTTATATTTATATTTAAATCATTCTACTAACGTGTCCTGAAGAGTCCCTTAAATTTTTCTGGGTGATAAAAGAGTAACCCTGTATATATTAAGAGGGTACAGTACCTACTACTAGCGCCGCCATTCGTTTTTTATTAATTATGATAAACTAGCTGACCCGGCGTACTTTGTATCGCCATGTTTTTTAAGTAAATTACCGAAATGTTTGTTTAAATTATAATTTTTATATTACACAAACCTTGTCCCAACAATAACGAATACATAAAACCAAGAATCATCCAATTTGATGCAGTCGTTCGAAAGTTATGGGCGTACATACATTTCGAAGATCCATTTTTATTTATATAGATTAAAGACGTTTCTACAAAAAATAGATCAGTCAAGAACTCAATACAAATATTTCAGATTTTTTGAGCTATTCAGGCATAGATAAAATGTATAGGAATAATTATAATTCGAATTATTACTAAAAGTGGCCACTTTTGGCAATAATTAATAAATATTTTAAAAAATCTGAAATATCTGTATTGAGTTCTTAACTGATCTATTTTTTGTAGAATGCATGGCGGCGCTAGTAGTAGGTACTGTGGCCCCTTAACGATTTGCCTGATTATGAGTATAAGAAAGACATGACATAGTATTAATAGCAGATGATACTTCACTTATTTTTAAAATTAAAAGTCAATTCCTAATTAATGACACTGTAGTACACTGTTTTAAAGTGCATAGCGTGCCTGTTAATGAAGCGAAAACTAAATATATCTTAAACTTGACCAATTTTAAAGAGGTTCACATCACTGATAACATAAGAGGATTAAAATGTGAACCTTGTGGATACCATAGTATTTCTTGTCTTGTAGCACACACCGGACACTCTATACAACGTTCGCAAATCAATTACCTATTACTACTACTTAAGCAAATGAAATGACGTTTGCACACGCGCAAATGTGTGCGTGGTTATTATCAATCAAAATGACGCGAGAAGTGCAGCGACTTCTCTTTTACCCGCATAGCACTATCTCTGTTATCGGCCGGCGCTCGCGTCTACTCGGTGAACGTGAAGTCTCGCCGCGCCCGAGCGAACGCGCGCGCCCTTGTTTCAGTGTCAGTGATGTCTACTAGACTTGTGCGGAGTATATCACCGAGAAGAAAAGAGATATATGTATCTTGTGGAGCTGTTGATATATATCACTCTTTTATATCAGTCTCTAACTCAGCTGAGTAGTTCATGCCAAGGCATTGATGACTGAAAAACTAGATCTATAGCTCAGTATTTCTTTATTTTGTCAATGAGATAAAGAGATTTACAATTTATTTGTATTCATATATACTTAGAATAATTTTCTTAATATTGTTGTGAATATGAAAAATTCAGATTTCTCTTCATACTTGACATGTTTAGGACTGCTTTGATTCAAACTCTCAGCCTTTGGTATTTATAAAATCCGGCCGAACGAAAGAGAAGAGTTACTGATTCAATGTTGTTTCAATGCTCTCGGATATCTTAGGCGAGTGAAAGAGTTACTGAGATATAGATATATTTTAAACTGAAGTGATATACTGATACAATCACTCTTTGCGTCGGATATATATCTTTTGCATCAATCACTCCTGAGATACACAACTCTAATAGTACCGTAGTATTTCTTGGTATTACTTTAGATTCAAAGCTTCAGTGGGGCCCACATATTGATAAATTGTCGAAGAGACTTAGTTCTGCAGCCTACGCTGTATGGAAAATACGTCAGCTGACTGATGTTGATACAGCAAGACTTGTATACTTTGCCTATTTTCATAGTGTGATGTCGTATGGCATTTTGCTGTGGGGAAATGCTGCCGACATTCAGACTGTTTTTGTGCTGCAAAAAAGGGCTATTCGTGCTATTTATAACCTTAAAATAAGAGACTCTTTGAGAGAAAAATTTAAAGAAATTGGTATTATGACCGTCGCGTCGCAATATATTTACGAGAATATAGTATATGTTCATAAAAATATACATTCGTTTTGTAAAAACAGTGATATTCATTCAGTAAATACTAGGCAAAAGAATATGTTAGCGTTACCAAATACTAGGCTTAAAAAAATTAATAATTCTTTCAAAGGCCTTTGTGTACGTTTCTACAATAAAATCCCAAATAATATTAAAGCACTTAACTTGAATAAATTTAAAGTCGCTATCAAGGGCGCACTTATGAAAAAAGCATATTATAAAGTGTCTGATTATATGACAGATAAAACTGCTTGGGATTGACAAAAAATGTGATAATTGACGTTTAAAGGGTGTTAACACTTTGTGATAGTGGGATAAATTTCATTCGAGTAACTGTTCCACTCACACCGACAGGCATTTCTATATTATTTAAAAAAATGTATGTGAAATATAATATTGTAATGTTGGCATTTTAAAAGAGGAGACAAAAAAAATACAAGACCTTCCGAGTTTCTTGCCTGTTCTTCTTGAGAAGGCTCTCCCAATTTCCGAACAGGTGTAGAGTCAATTTTTTTTTTTTTTTTAATTTTACTTGTATTTGCACACATCTTAATAATGGTTGGGGTGTGTGTACATACAAGGATTAAATAATTTAGTTAATTAGATTCTTGGTTGAAGATTTTTATGTTTTTATTTTGACGTCAATAAGTGCCTGTAAAGGTCTATATTGAATAAAGATTTTTGAGTTTGAGTTTAATGTCTACAACAAAGTGCGGGATGGGGTGAGGTATTTGAAATTAGTGCGGGGAGGTGAGTGGCCGTTCTGTATGGAGTACTATTATATATTCTGTGCTTGTAGCATCTCTTCTGAATTATTTAACATTCTAAGCAGTAGTAGGGTCTACTACATATTGACGCATTGTCCAAGAGAGTTAGTTCTGCAGTCTACGTTGTATGGAAAATACGTCAACTGCCTGATACAGCAAAATTTGTATACTTTGCTTATTTTCATAATGAATAGCTCATTGCGTATGGCTCATCTCGTATGGCATTTTGCTGTGGGGAAATGCTGACGACATTCAGACTGTTTGTGTGCTACAGAAGAGGGCTTTACAATCTTAAATTAGGAGAATGAGAGTAAAATTGGTATTATGACAGTTCATAAAAATACACCCTACAGCTAACGTTCAAAAAAATCCCTGACATTTCCCTCACCATCTTTTCAAATTTCTCTGACCAATTATGTAGAAACGTGAAATTTGGACAGTTGTTTTAATTCAAAATGCAGACGCACACTAAGAAGGGATTTTAAAAAATGTTAACCCTAAAGGGATGAAATAGGGGTTGCAAGTTTGTCTTTCTTTAAATTAGCAACGATTTTGCTAAAACTTGAGATTCACGCTCTTAAAAATATTTCATTGAACACGTGTTTCATGGTTTATGGGAAATCACCCCCTTAGGGTGCAAAATAGGGGTTTAAAATTTCTATAAAATTTATTATCTGGGCTTAAATAGGCTACAAAATTATTTTTCCTACGGGAAAATATAAATTCCCACGGGAAAACAATAATAACGTGGGCGAAGCCGCGAGCAGAAAGCTAGTTTAAAATAAACTTCACCTGTTATTTCAACATGATTCTCTACTTTCTAAGCTTATAGTAACATTTTTTTTTGAACACAGCCCCCTTAAACGCGAGCCCGATGAAAACTTAAACTTGTCCGACAAACTTCGACAAACTGCCGCCTATCTATATCAGCAAACAGATTTTCACTAGGTCGTTTCGTTTTCGAGATCTGTGTGGCCCGGCTGGAGAAACGTTACCCCAGCCCCAGCAAAAATCTGCTTACTGACAAAGATAGGTGGTAGTTTGTCGATGCATTCTTCAAAGATTCAGAGTTTGTCGACGCCTCAATCCAAAGAACGAAAGAATTCTTTATTTGGGTAAATAGTCTAGGAGCCTGGAGTCCCAAATGTGCGAGGTTTCGTTATTTTTTATGTTTTATGTACTTACTTACAATAAGAAGTTAATGTAAAATAGTTAATTGAATTCAGTGATGAAACAGTAACCGTTTATATTTAAATTTATGTAAATCCTCAATGAGTGATTGATGTTTTTTAAATGTATTATTTAAGCAACATTTGGCATCTGGTCTCCTTGTCTATCTATATGAAGTAATGTACAGTCACGTACAACTTTTTAATTTTGGTGTTGTTAAGGGTATTGCTAGTGGCTTCTTTACATGTACATCCAGTGCTGACCTATCCTCTGATCATTCACCTGTTGTGATAGTAATGAGACGAAAGATCCTGCAAAAAGAAAAACCATGCAGACTACATACCCGAAGAACAAACTGGGACTACTTCCGAGAGTTGATAATAAATTCACTCGATGTCCAAATACAACTACAAACGGACGAAGATATCACAAACTCCGTTGAACATTTTAATCATGTTATCCAACAGGCAGCATGGGAAGCCACGCCTCCCCCTTCTTCCTTTACACAGCATAGACCTCAATGCGCATTGTCCATTAGAACATTATTAGCAGAAAAGCGTAAAGCTAGAAAAAGATGGCAGACAACGAGGTATCCGGGGGATAAAACACTTTATAATAAACTAACGGCACAACTTAAGAAGTTATTATGCGACGACCGCAACTGGGACCTCTCAACTTACTTGCAACACCTGGACGCTAAACCATCGACGGACTATTCATTGTGGAAGGCAACAGGGGCCCTCAAACGACCGATTAACCACCAGCCACCTCTCCTTAAGGCGAATAATACCTGGGCGAACAATGATTCTGATAAAGCCCAGGTATTCATGGAACACCTGCAGGAAGTGTTCAAACCAAATCCTGATGCTGGTACCACTCAGTCAGAAATAATTCAACAATTTCTGGATCAGGTACAACAATTGGAGCTACCAGAAGAAAAGTTCACCAAAGCCGAAATCAAGTCCGAAATCAAAAAGCTAGACAGAGCTAAAGCACCAGGCTACGATCTTATCACAGCAACAATCCTGAGAGAACTGCCAGAAGTAGGACTAAAATATCTTACACAATTATATAATGCTAAGGAATACTAAACAATTATATAATGCTATAATAAGGACAATACGTACCTCCACAATGGAAAGTGGCTAAAATATTAATGATCCTAAAACCAGGCAAAAGCCCGGAAGAGGCCAAATCCTGTCGCCCAATTAGTCTGCTCCCAATTCCGTCCAAAGTTATGGAAATCCTGATTTTGAAAAGGCTGAACCCAATCATTAAAGAGTCTATGTTGATACCTGATCATCAGTTTGGATTTAGGCAGAAACACAGAACAATTGAACAGGTCCACAGACTCGTTGAGGAAATCGCTAAAATATTTGAAATGAAAAGATACTGTACAGCTGCCTTCATAGACATATCTCAGGCATTCGATAGGGTCTGGCATGTGGGACTTTTATACAAAATAAAGCAGACACTGCCTAATAACTACTTTAATTTAATTAGATCCTACTTGATTGGTAGGCACTTCTTTGTTAGTCAAGGAGAGGAAACTACAGAACTTAAAGAAGTCAAAGCAGGAGTTCCGCAGGGTAGTGTTATGGGACCCACACTGTATCTCCTCTATACCGCAGACCTGCCGATATCTGATGATGTTGTCATGGGAACTTTCGCTGATGATACAGCCGTCATGGCCTCGGACGACGCGCCAAATATAGCAACTAATAAACTACAAAATAGTTTAAATAAGATCACGGTGTGGTTGAAGGACTGGCGCATCAAAGCGAACGAGTCAAAATCAGTTCAAGTCACATTTACTACCAGGCGACAGACTTGTCCACCGGTTACACTAAATGGCATACAAATACCTCAATCTGATGTAGTAAAATATCTTGGCATGTACTTGGATCGACGCCTAACTTGGAAAAAGCATATCTTCACTAAACGTCTAGCAATGGGACAACAATTACGCAAAATGTTCTGGCTGTTAAATAGAAATAGTCAACTCACAATGGAAAACAAGCTCTTGCTATATAAGTGTATAATAAAACCCGTCTGGACGTATGGTATGGAACTATGGGGCACTGCCGCAAATTCAAACCTGGAAATATTGCAAAGGTTCCAGTCAAAAATGCTAAGAATAATTGTAGATGCACCATGGTACGTCACTAACGACAGACTTCACCGCGAACTTGGCATCAAAACAGTGAAGGAAGAAATAAAGAATAAAGTCAAAACATACAATGAAAGACTGCAGTTGCATCCAAATATACTTGCCCACCACCTTATGGATGATATATTTCCAAGTACTCGGAGACTAAAGAAAAGAGTACCCCAGGATTTATTATAAGAGGATATGTCACTGGATATATACCTCGTAAGCCGCTAGAACCATCATTATGAAACTATTGCTGAATGTTACCTAGACAGATTGCAATAACTAAGAGAAGGCAAAAAAAAAAAAAAAAAATTTGTATAGTATTTGCACCAGTACGCGAATGGAATACGTAATTTTTATAGTAATATTTTGATGTGTTGGTGTGACTATCATTATTAATGGATTGGAATAGATCCAACCTACTTTCAAATAAGAATTATATTAAAGTTTTGTTTTTTTTTGTTTTTTGGCCTTATTAATAAAAATGTTACTCTGTGTTTTTTCTTGTTGCCGCACATGTCGGCTGTCATATTATGTCAAAACAAGACAAAACATGGAGAAACTAGTCAGAGTATGATCAAAGGAGTAAATTTTTTATTAATAAGGTTGTAATAAAAGTCTCCAAATTCGCATTTCCATTTTAGGCAGATTTTACATTTTACCAGCATAATGCAGAGAAACTGGTTCTTATTCACCACAATCTGCCTCTAATTAATTTTAAATATTAAAATGACTTAATTATCATTCTAAATAAATGCCCGAAGTCCTAAATAAATTCTTTTTTGATTGAAATATGTCTTTATTTTCAATTTTTTTTGGTATTAGGTATTCGGCCGAATATTGTCACTATTCGGCCGAATACCGAATATTTAAAAAATGGCAGAATAGGCCGAATATCGAATAGTTGCCGAATATTAGTTGCATCTCTACTATAAGTATAAGGTACTGAAAGGGCTTAGAGCAAGAAGTTTAACTTTGCGCGAAGGCTCAGAACGTGCTTCACTGCTAAACAACACAAACAATAATATATTTATTCCTGGCCATGAAGTGCAAAAGCTCCATTCAAATTTACCCATTCTGCTTTATCAACATTATAGGACACTTTACATCATCATTTCACTAACAAGATATTATGTTGCACTCATGGACCTACAAAAAAATACAGTTGTAGTGTTGCATTAAACAAATGTGAAGCATGAAAGGTAAGACAATTTCATGTGTTTGTACACAACCTACACACACAAATGTGAGCATGGAACTCTCGATACTCGACAAAAATCGATAAATTTGACAGATATTCCTACGGAGTGAAAAGGACAGATGCTTTTGTCTATCGATATGTCGATCGACAAGTCTATGCTTGCAGGGAAAGTAAGACAAAAAGCTGTCATTTTTCAACAAACCAGACACGCACACCCACAAATGTGCTGGCATTTGCATGCTTCACTCGTGATTCAACAATGCTCTGTCCATCTTTTTCAGGTCCGTGGTTGCACTAAAAAAAATTATTTTGTTTCCATTTTTTTAATATTAACTTCGTTTGAAAAAAAAACATTTTTATCATTTCAATGTTGATGTAAATTTGATTGTTTTAAATGAATAATTATTAGCAATATTGACTGTCAGCCCCACATTGTGTCTATATTTTAGTCTACCATTTGCATTTACCATGTCTGTCATAATGGTTGAACCATGTAAAGCTATTATTTATTTGCTCTGAGTTTTTATATACCATCTAGATACCCACCTTACTGCTGCTCTCACGAAACGCAGTGGCCCATCGCGTAAGCCACCGGCTCTGAAATATAGGCAAAATATGCCATTATCATGTCAAATTAGACAAGCGCAAGCCACAGTGATGATGACAATAAATATATGGGTAGGTACTAAGCAATACAGACCGTTACATGAAACTTAGCAAAGATATGAACACTTAATATCACGAAAATAATATTTCTTATTGCGATCATCACTGCTGGCGTTGCATAAGAATTGGTAAATATTTCACTAACCGTCAGGAGAGCGATCCTTTTTACGATCCTTGTGTTTCTTGTGGCGTTTCCTTTCACGTTCCTCACCATCTATGGGGGAACGTGATCGACTTCTATGTTTCTTCTTTTTAGATTCTTTTTTATGCTTTTTCGACCCCATTACGTTTAGAGGCAGTTATTAAGGTACCTATATCACAAAGTATATTGAATATTGAATTAATTGCACTTGTAGCAAACAATTCAGCACTGTACAAGAAAACAATGATGCGATCAGTGTGACCATCTCAAAAACGGCAAATCTGCCCAACACTGCCCCCGTAGCACGTCCACCAAAACACGATATGATAAAGCGATTTATCGCGGTGAACTGTCAAAATATGTCGAAACCCTATTGTATTTTGACAGTTCACCGCGTTATACCGCTTTATCATATCGTGTTTTGGTGGACGTGCTAGGGGAGCTGGCATAAAATATACCAAAATCCACGAAACGTGATACACAAAAATTACAAAAATATGCCGAGTCTTCTCATTGCCTCAATAGAGAATGGATTTCAAGAATATAGAAATATTTAAGTTACATAGGTACTGATGATTGGCATAGCGGCCATAGTATGTATATCCAAACATGTGCTTTATATTTTTGGGAGATTCTTTTAATGAAGATACTTTTTAAATTTATTATATTTGATACTTTTTGCATATTTTCAAAATGCAACATCAGAATCGCAAATTGTATACACATCAGAATCCTCGTTGGATCTGCTATAACCCACGAAAAAATCAAAAGTTATAAAAATAAATATTATTGTTAAAATATTATTGTTAAAATATTATTGTTTAAACAATAATCATTGGTATTTATGACATCTGCTAAATTCTGACACTTTTTTGAATCGTCTGCCGGAGTTTCAATTTAAAATCCAAATCTGCCAAAATGGCAGAATTCTGCTACAAATGGTCACACTGGATGTGTTTTTTCCAAGAGTTTTACCGGCCATGGCTACAAAGGCCTTCAGCCGAACTGGATGTGATACTCAGATTAACTAAACCAATGGATTCGCAATGTTATTATGGTAGTTTTCCAATTAAAGCACAAGAGCGCATTATGCGGCATAATGCTTAACGTTGAATGTTCCAACTACAGCAACACTTCGCACAATCGAGCACTCTCAAAAGCAATGTTTTCGTGTGATGCGTGCAATCATACCAACTCAGTGGCAGAAAATTAACAAGTGTTTTTTTCTTTAAGTTGGCATTGATCGAAATGTTTTATTTATATATAATCGTTAGTAATATTATTTATTGTTGAAAAATTTTTAAAGCTTTCGTTTCATTGTAGTTTTTTTGAAATAATCAAAGTTAATTCAAACTGTGTTAAAAAATAAATATAAGTATGGATGAAGGTACAAAAATTACTCAAAACAAAAAAATGGTAATGAAATAATCAAAATCCAAATTACTTAAAATAACCGTAAATAGTTTTCAACCAATTATTATGTATACCACATTATTTACACATTAATGAGGTTATTGCTAACTCTATGAATATTTCTTTTTGCATTTGAAAACTAATTCACGTTCCAATTAAGCATCAGCATAATTCGGCATTGTGCGCCACTGAGTCGCATTATGCTCTGTAATTGGAAAACTACATAGATGTCTCAAATAATTGCGTCCAGTTCAGTCCGCCATTACAAAGCACCGTGTTTGTTGTTGTGCTAAAATATCAGTCGGTGAGCATTATTTGTGAGTGCATTTTACAGTTATACGTTTTTTATTGATTTTTTAAATGAATTCTATAAAGAAAAATATAAAAAGTGTGGAATCTTGGATGCAGCGTCCCTAGTTTTTTTCCGCCATCTTAGAGCACCAACCCAAACCTTGGCACGCTTTTTTCGTAGGTATTATCGTGTCTATTGGTATCTATAGTCTAAGATGTGATATGACCCATGAAGTTATAGATAAAGATATGACCTTAGACAAATAATACAGAGCTGCGTTCAGAACCTACGCTCGAGTGCACTCCGAGTGCACTCTGACAGCAACCAACCCGCTCAGAGCCTCGGGGTAAAAAACGCTCTGACAGGCGGTTAGTACACTCTGTGCCCGTTCAGAAGCTTCGAGTGATGCAACCAAACAACCAACTCGAGCGTAGGGTGAAAAACACTCTGACAGATTTTATGTCAATGTCGATGTCAAAAATACGCTAATTATTTATTATTTAATTAAATAATACTACTTTGAACTCTTTTAAGCCTAATACTAGGGAAATATTGTGATTTCTATGTGTTGTAATTATTTTTAAGCAGAAAAATGGATATTGACTGTTAATTTCATAGTAAGGATTAGTAATATTTTGCCCTTTGCTTGATCTTGATCGGCAAGATACAAACTAAAAAAAAAGATAGCAACCGACCCGTTCTGAACCTCGGAGCGAGTGTGAAAAACACTCTCGGTTGCATTACTCTGACCCTCGGAACGCAACTCTGTATACTCTTTCTACGCACGTTCCAATGCAGTAAAACAAAACACTGACGATACCTAAAACCGTGCGTTTGCACTGCCGAAACATCTACATAAGAACATGTTCTTTAAACATGTTTCTGTCAATGTTTATGAATGCGTTTCCATTGTCAACACCCCAACAAGTTGCCAAAACATGTATTTAGACTTTAACAGCTGAAAGTGCGAACGCAATCGTTGAAAAATCCATAACAACGTTGACAGAAAACAAGTTTATATGCAAAAACTTGTGTATGCTTTTGCGTTCGCACTGCCGAAAATCGTGTTGGATTCGGAACAAATCCTGAGATTTGTTGCAGATTGCGTTCGGACCGCCTTAAAACTTGTTGTCTGTATTTTATGGATTTGTCAACGATTGCGTTCGCACTGTTTACTGTCAGAGTCGACATGTTTTGCAACATGTTGAGGTGTTTTCCAGCTGTCGGATAACATTACATTTGAAATTATGGAATGGACATTAAAGTTTATAGCCATGCATGGAATGCCAAATTATTGGAATTTAGATATAGGCAAAAACGTCGGGACGCTATAGCATATTTCTTTTTCGTCACTGGAGTTCATGACTCAACTGTAGGTCCTACTATATTTAGATAAAAGATTGCTTAAGTAGGTACCTAGTTCACAGTTATAAATCGTCTAAATAATAAATAACTTTAAAGTTGTGAACAGTAACTTGAAATAAATGATCATCGAAGTATGTATGTACTAACATACCCATTAACTAATAATAAGTCATACAATGCGATTCAAATAAAGAAAGCCAGCCTCCATCTGTCAAATTAATGTTGCGCGAAAAGTACGGTTTGCAAAAAAATACTTATTCTCAACAAAAACGGTGTATTATTTTGTTTAAAACATTTTACTTTGTTTAAAAATATGTCCTAAATATTTTTTTTCTTTGTTTAAAAATGTCTTAAATATTTTTTATTATTAATTTAATTATCTAAAGTCATAATTCGTTGTTTAAAACCATACTCATTTGAATACCTCCTTACATTATTATTATTTTTTTTTTATTTCCATTGATTCTGATTTATGTTTTTTCTCACTCAGTCTTAATAAATAAATAATTATTATAAAAAATCTAATGTTTTTATTTCTCTCAATCTTAATAAAAAAAAATAAAAAATTAGTCGCGAGCAGTCGCCGATCGCTGTCGCGCGATCGCCGGCAACTGCCAGCCGACTGTCGCGCAACCGCCGAGAGCTCTTACCACGCTCACGCTACATCATCATCACAGCTCATATACGTCCCCACCGAGGGGTTCGAGCCTATCCTATGTAATGGTGATTAGGCCTTAGTCAACCACGCTGGTTTAGTGCGGATTAGTCGACTTCACGATACACTGAATATGCCGAATATTTCTTCACAGGTGTATGTAGATGTTCACCTCACCTCACCTCAGGATGTTTTCGTTTACCTTAGGAGCGTCAGAAAAATGTATGTACATTATATGAAATTCTAAAAACGAAAATCACATTGTTATGTCTGAGATTGGAAGGCAAGTGCAGAGTCCACAGCGTCATAAACGCTCCCTATCTGTCAAAAATTGAGGTTATTTTTGGAATGGTAAATGAGGGTAAAACACTCATTTTACGCTTTTCAGCAAATTTTTTTATATTACATTTACTAACAACGGCAGTATAGCGCGGAGATCGTCTCGTACGCGAAGACCACCGGCTCGCTACCGCTCATCCTAACTTTGGTTACTACCACTAGCCCTCTCATGCAACGTGGTACAAACCAAAGTTAAGGCGAGCCGGTGCTCTTCGCGTTCGAGACGATCTCCGCGCTATATTCTGCCCCTCCAAACCGTTAAAACGTTCCGTGGGCGACTTGGGATTTTATTTATGTCCAACAGGTCTACCACACGACATCTTTGAACCAACGATTTATGAAAAAATCGGCCAAGTGCGAGTCGGACTCACCCATTAAGGGTTCCGTACGATGTATGACGTATTCAAAAAACTACTTACTAGATCTCGTTCAAACCAATTTTCGGTGGAAGTTTACATGGTAATGTACATCATATATTTTTTCTAGTTTTATCATTCGCTTATTTTAGAAGTTACAGAGGGGGACACACACACACACACACACATTTTACCACTTTGGAAGTGTCTCTCGCGCAAACTATTCGGTTTAGAAAAAAATAATATTAGAAACCTCAATATAATTTTTGAAGACCTATCCATACACGTATGGGTTTGATGAAAAAAAATTTTTTGGGTTTCAGTTAAAAATTTATTGCTTTTTTTCTATTTTTGTGTGAAAATCTACTTAGGTACCAAGTTTCAACAGTGTAGTTCTTATAGTTTCGGAGAAAAGTGGCTGTGACATACGGACGGACGGACAGACAGACAGACAGACATTACGAATCTATAAGGATTCCGTTTTTTGCCATTTGGCTACGGAACCCTAAAAAGTAATAAAAAGGTTGCATGAGTGATGAGAGGGCTAGTGTTAAAAACCAAAGTTAAGGCGAGCGGCAGCGAGCAGGTGGTCTTCGCGTTCGAGACGATCTCTGCGCTATAGCAGTGATTAGAAATTATTACTCTGCTCTCTGATTAGTAGTAAATAAATAAAAGACAGTATTGTTTGTTCCTCAGACTAAAGAAACACTGGACCGGCCCTACCTACAAAACAGCGTGCCGATTAGTGTTGCTCCCTTTTTGATAACCAATACCGCGATATAGATTCTAAAAACGAATATTACTGACGATCACATTTCTATCTCAGAAGTTCTGGGTTCGGTCCCCAACCTGACCTCAAAGACTAGAGGAGGGCAGCCCCCTTAGACAAAAGCCAAACTCTAATTTTCCGCATGGAAATGACATTAGCTTTCTGTCTTTATTGCATGTCATAGTTTATTACAAGTGGTTAACAAAAATATCACAGTACAATGCGTATTATGACACCCTGTTAGGGCATTGCAATTTTGTGTGCGTAGGTATACATGATATTAACTTAATAATTAAAAATTCCATTAAAAGTACGCATTACCTCACAGTTACATTAATATATTATAATTTCATTAAGAATTAGCCTGTGACAGCCTCAGCTTATCTCATCTCCATGCATTTTTTCTGACAAAAGCCACCTTTAGACAAAAACTATCACAATCAACAAGCCTTATCTAGTTATCGAGTAATAAATGATCCTCAGCAGTTGTTAAGAAGTCCAAGTGAAGCTCGCTTTCACCTTCGGCCTTATCGTCACTTAACATCAAGTGAGATGAAGGCCAAGAACTTTCCTGTTGTGTGTAAAAAATACAGATATCAATCGCCATTTAATCGATCAGGAAAATAAAAATTCTAATTCCTCCTATTTAATTTCAAGTGACTGAATCTGGCAGTATCTATGTGGTTTTAGTTATAATGAAGTAAAATCGAAATAAAGACTAACATATTTTATTATGTATAGAAATAATATAACATGCATATTACAATCATAGCCAAATTCACTAATAATAAAATGTATCTGTGTTAAGATCATAATTCTTGAGCAACCATAAGATAGATAATAAAAATTACTGTAATATATGGCAATGTGAATAATATTCTTATTTTATTTACAGTTTTGTCATAACAAAAATATATTATCAAAAGCCGATAACATTTCTAAACTATTTCAGATACGGCATCACAAATAAAAAATCACTGTAAGATTATAGGAATGTATAACTAGTTTTTAATTCAAATATGATATGTGATTGCAATTATGTCTCCTCTCTTTCATTCACATTTACATTACCCTTATATGTATCGGAATTATTTCTTCCTATTCACAATATATTAATTTATATTAAATGTTACTTTTACAAAAATAGATAAGTCAGCTTTGGTATACATCGAAGGCAAAGTTATTATTGACCATTTGAAATTGGAAGACATGTCATGGCCACATCGTTTTTTACTTACTATTATGATATGAATTTTAAAAGTATTACTTTTATTACAAATTATTATGTTTATTTATATATACGGCGTAGACTGTACAATTAAGATCACAATAGTAAATTAGACGAAAAACTTTTGTTTATAACAGCTTTAACGTTGATTAAAACATAAACGAGGATTGACCGTCAACTTCATTAGTCCTTTTTGAGTCAACCGGTTATGAGATTCCCATCGTCAGAGCAGTGCGTGTGCCGCTACTATTTTGGGCGCTGAACGTTGAGGCTCGCTCTCCCACGCAATCACCATGCCGTCAGCGTAGCACCCGAACAACAACTGCGAGTCCGCACTGTACGCCAGTCTGAAACGTGAGAAATAGTATCTTACATTTAGATGTGTGGTATATTGTTACGGGTAAGAGTATTTAAAATGTCAACTTTCACAAAACTTTCGCAATAGATCGCACTTATTGTGGCTGGTAATTGTCGCTTTGATTGCTTTGAGTCGACTGATAGTGTCGCGGCGTCGCGTCACACGCAGTTTTTATAGGTTTGAAAATTTTTAGCACATCCGACACTTTTCTATTAGTTTTGAGAACTTTCTAGTAGGTTCGAGAACATTTTCAAACATTCACCAATATTCTAAAATGTTCAACCCTATTCCTGAGCTTTCTTAGTCTCGCGATTTCACTGGAATGTTCGCGAACTAATTACGAGGTCATTCATGAAATGTACCACTCGCAGCTGCGAAAACGAATTTATTTACGCATCTGTCGTAACACTATAATTGACACGTAGTTCAATGAACTGAACTAGTGGGAATAAACGGCCTTTTGGGGTTGAACAATTCTGGTGAAGCTCGCTCGCTTCCGTTAATCCGCGTACTCACCACTTAGGAGGTGTAGCTCGTAATATATCTGATACTGTAGCAATCTACAAGTGTGTACGACTCGGCCATGATTACCGCGTATCGAGCTACGAGCCCCGGATCCGCAGTGCACGCGACGATTTGACGCCGACAATATGTCTGAAATGGTGGCTAGTGCTGCGTTCATATTGATATACAACCTTGTCGAAAATTATAAAAGCCCGTCGTTTTTGGCATATTTTTATCTTTAGGGTCCCATAACACCGGACAATTTCTATAAAGTTCAATTAAACTAATAACTTTTTCTTCCGTCCACTCCATGATAATGTTTGTTCGACGCTCGCGCCGACGTACTCACTACACGTCTTATCGTATTGCCATCCACGAGCACGCTGCGAGCCCCTTTGTGCACACGCAAATACCACCAACCGGCGGCGGGTCGCTGCGAGCACACTGCACTCCGCGGGCGAACGGTTTGCAGCAAGCTCCCTAGTACTCAGAAGATACTGTATCAGATACGTTACGCGTTACACCTCTAAGTGAGTACGCTGCTTCATATACCGTCAAGTGAGTTGAAGGTTAATAGAAAGAGCTTTACTGCTGCAACTTATAGCGCGACTATAGCAGGCGCAACTCCCAGGAGGAGTAGAGCCGCGCGCTACTGCACGTATACTGACTGTATGAGGTGGAGGTGGTGATGGTTGGGGGGCAGCAGCGTCGTCAGCGGGCGCAGGTCCCAGTAGGAGTAGAGCCGCGCGCTACTGCACGTATACTGACTGTATGAGGTGGAGGTGGTGGTGGTGGGGGGGCAGCAGCGTCGGCAGCGGGCGCAGGTCCCAGGAGGAGTAGAGCCGCGCGCTACTGCACGTATACTGACTGTATGAGGTGGAGGTGGTGGTGGTGGGGGGGCAACAGCGTCGTCAGCGGGCGCAGGTCCCAGGAGGAGTAGAGCTGCGCGCTACTGCACGTATACTGACTGTATGAGGTGGAGGTGGTGATGGTGGGGGGGGCAGCAGCGTCGTCAGCGGGCGCAGGTCCCAGGAGGAGTAGAGCTGCGCGCTACTGCACGTATACTGACTGTATGAGGTGGAGGTGGTGATGGTGGGGGGGCAGCAGCGTCGGCAGCGGGCGCAGGTCCCAGGAGGAGTAGAGCCGCGCGCTA
Organism: Schoenobius gigantellus; assembly: GCA_963935595.1. Lineage (NCBI taxonomy): Eukaryota > Metazoa > Arthropoda > Insecta > Lepidoptera > Crambidae > Schoenobius > Schoenobius gigantellus. The sequence goes on along the minus strand of OZ012541.1, from coordinate 35,184,751 downwards.
CTGCACGTATACTGACTGTATGAGGTGGAGGTGGTGGTGGTGGGGGGGCAACAGCGTCGTCAGCGGGCGCAAGTCCCAGGAGGAGTAGAGCCGCGCGCTACTGCACGTATACTGACTGTATGAGGTGGAGGTGGTGATGGTGGGGGGGCAGCAGCGTCGTCAGCGGGCGCAGGTCCCAGGAGGAGTAGAGCTGCGCGCTACTGCACGTATACTGACTGTATGAGGTGGAGGTGGTGATAGTGGGGGGGCAGCAGCGTCGTCAGCGGGCGCAGGTCCCAGGAGGAGTAGAGCTGCGCGCTACTGCACGTATACTGACTGTATGAGGTGGAGGTGGTGATGGTGGGGGGGCAGCAGCGTCGTCAGCGGGCGCAGGTCCCAGGAGGAGTAGAGCCGCGCGCTACTGCACGTATACTGACTGTATGAGGTGGAGGTGGTGGTGGTGGGGGGGCAGCAGCGTCGGCAGCGGGCGCAGGTCCCAGGAGGAGTAGAGCCGCGCGCTACTGCACGTATACTGACTGTATGAGGTGGAGGTGGTGGTGGTGGGGGGGCAACAGCGTCGTCAGCGGGCGCAGGTCCCAGGAGGAGTAGAGCTGCGCGCTACTGCACGTATACTGACTGTATGAGGTGGAGGTGGTGATGGTGGGGGGGCAGCAGCGTCGTCAGCGGGCGCAGGTCCCAGGAGGAGTAGAGCTGCGCGCTACTGCACGTATACTGACTGTATGAGGTGGAGGTGGTGATGGTGGGGGGGCAGCAGCGTCGTCAGCGGGCGCAGGTCCCAGGAGGAGTAGAGCCGCGCGCTACTGCACGTATACTGACTGTATGAGGTGGAGGTGGTGGTGGTGGGGGGGCAGCAGCGTCGGCAGCGGGCGCAGGTCCCAGGAGGAGTAGAGCCGCGCGCTACTGCACGTATACTGACTGTATGAGGTGGAGGTGGTGGTGGTGGGGGGGCAACAGCGTCGTCAGCGGGCGCAGGTCCCAGGAGGAGTAGAGCTGCGCGCTACTGCACGTATACTGACTGTATGAGGTGGAGGTGGTGATGGTGGGGGGGCAGCAGCGTCGTCAGCGGGCGCAGGTCCCAGGAGGAGTAGAGCTGCGCGCTACTGCACGTATACTGACTGTATGAGGTGGAGGTGGTGATGGTGGGGGGGCAGCAGCGTCGTCAGCGGGCGCAGGTCCCAGGAGGAGTAGAGCCGCGCGCTACTGCACGTATACTGACTGTATGAGGTGGAGGTGGTGGTGGTGGGGGGGCAGCAGCGTCGGCAGCGGGCGCAGGTCCCAGGAGGAGTAGAGCCGCGCGCTACTGCACGTATACTGACTGTATGAGGTGGAGGTGGTGGTGGTGGGGGGGCAACAGCGTCGTCAGCGGGCGCAGGTCCCAGGAGGAGTAGAGCTGCGCGCTACTGCACGTATACTGACTGTATGAGGTGGAGGTGGTGATGGTGGGGGGGCAGCAGCGTCGTCAGCGGGCGCAGGTCCCAGGAGGAGTAGAGCTGCGCGCTACTGCACGTATACTGACTGTATGAGGTGGAGGTGGTGATGGTGGGGGGGCAGCAGCGTCGTCAGCGGGCGCAGGTCCCAGGAGGAGTAGAGCCGCACGCCGCCACCGGAGCCACCGGCCGCCACTACGTTCACGCTCGCACCCTCCGCCGCCCCGGAGTAGCAGACGCAGCTCACGCGGAAACGCACACGCACGCTGCCTGCCAACAGGACAAGTATCCCACCGTGTGAGGGGCCTAAATCATTTATTCAAGAGCATTTCTACTAAATTCGAGCTTAGTTGGGTATAGCAAAGAATCTATAAATGGAATACACGTAAAATTAGATAGAGTAAAAAAGAAACTATAATGGGTAAATATTTTTTTTATTGCAGTAAGTTGGCAACCAAGCAAATTGTCCACCAGCTGGTAAGTGGTAACAGTCACCTATAATACATGTGGCTCCTGTGAGATTCGCAGCAAACCTACAACGTCCACCAGAACCACACTGTACGTTGCCAACTTGTGACACCAGATGTTAAGTCACGGTACCCAGTAATTTCACTGCCATATCTTACCCTTCAAACCGGAACACAGCAATGCAAGCACTGCTGCTTTACGGCAGAAATAGGTAAGGCGGAGGTACCCAAGCAGACGACGTGGTACAGAGTCTCCCTCCGTTAAAGTTTAAAAAATTACAGTGTGTCCCGTTTAATAAGCGCAATGTCCATTTGGGCAAAAGAGAGTTAAGACGATACGAGTAATCTACACTCAACACGCCAATAGGCGTATTCAATGTGCGATATCCTTTTAAATCACAATTTTATAACATACATACATAGTACACTTTTTATTAAAAATCTTCTAAGCAGTCTTTGAGTCTACGTTCAATATATGTAATTTAAGTAGCAAATGCATGCCACGCACCGACAAACCTAGCGTTGACAGTGTGCACTCGAATGATCGACTGGTACTTCTCCGGCGCGTCGCGCTCGTACGAGGCGAAGTGGTCATCATCACCCCAGTCGCGATCACCGTCACCGTCACCACCGCCATCACCGGGCGGCGAGCGTAGTGCCGTGTCGTGCACCGTCGCCACGTCGCTCAGCGTGGGGCTGATCGCTACCTTGGTCACGGGCAGTGACCCGCGGTTTGGCAACGTCCGTATGTACGTCAGTCTGTAACGATCACTTATTCGTGAAAAAAACTTGGTGACGAGTGATGAGAGGTGATTTGAACGCGTGTCTCCAAATCCGCTCAGCGCTTTTGCGTGAGTGACTTGCAGGCGCATTTCTTCGATAAATATTTTTTTAGAGAGGTTACAGGTTCGACTTCTGCCGTATCTCTGAACTAAGTATAAACTAAGAATTACCAAGTGTAACCTGAATGGTGGTTAAAGTTCGAAATGAATGATATTGACAGAACATTTTAAACATTTATCATAAAGCTATTTTTAATTAGCTAGTTCGTGATATAAAATCAGCACTCGCAGTCGCAGCAAATATTTACTTTGCTCTTGTCGAGCAAATTACTGTATTGGTGAAAAAAAAATAAGGAAAACAAAATGTGGCTTAATAATTTCGACAAATCAAAATTCCTACAAAAGACTTTCGAAATATCGGTAGGTAACTCTTTCAAAATTTCTGCTGCTAATTCTTATCAATATATCGTTATGAATATCTCGATATTGACTAACGATCAGGAACATAAAATATATAGAAATGTTTATTTACATTGGGAGGATTCAATTCTGGGGTATTGACCAGCGACACACATAAAAAAAGCTCTGAAAGCAATGACATTTAAATCTATAACAAAAGAAAAGTATAATTCGGGTAAAAAATTGCAACCTCAATCTTTATGATACTTTCCCACCGAGCGACGGGGTATTTGTTTGTTTCATAGAGGACTTACACAGAATAAAGTATGTGCTATCACTACTAATGATATTTTCCCACTTGGGTATTGGTTTGTTTCATAAAGGACATACACCGAATAAAGTACGTGTTATCACTAGCCTTTCCAGATCCCAGAGCACGACGCATCCGTCCTCAGAGGCGGTGGCGAGGAGGGAGACGCTCGCGCATGCAGTCAGGTCCGCTATCGGCGAGCGATGCGCGTGCAGCGAGCGTCGGCTCACCCGCACGCCCGCGCTCGTCACGCGCACCCGCCACGCCTCCACCCTGCCGGACTCGAACCCCACCACTAGCGGCTGGCCGGCGCTCGTCGATGAGCTCACGCACGCTATGGGATCCGCCGGTGGCGTGTACAGTAGCGGTTCGGGCGGCGCGTCGCGACGTAGCCGCAGCCTCACTATGTTGTCCCAGTGACCCCACGACACCACGCCCCATGTTATGTCGCCCCCGCCGACGCCCGTTTGATTGCTGTGCCCGCCCTCCACTGTGGAATTCGTCAAATTTTACCTTGGGCATTTACCGTCCATTATCATCTCAGCAGCTATATGCTGACTCACACCCAGTTTCTGAAAGTCTGTTCAGCGATAAAACTAACTAACAAGCTGTCAAATCTAATGCTAACTATGAATTGAGTTGCTGAAAGCTAAATCAACTTATCAGTGTGTTAGTTGACACAGCTGTCAAATTTATTTCAAAATTATTAAGGAAATACCCATTTTGGGTTTCCAAAATATATGATTTCAGCAATGTGACCATGTCTAAAAATATTTCTCACGAGAAATCAAATTATTATTCGGCATGTGACGATGCACAGCATCTGTGAGAGTGCGTCATACTTCCCTTGTCATTTCCGGACAAATTCAACACCTTTCGGTTCGGTATCGGCCAATCAGCGTTAAGTAAAGTGTCACGTGGTCTCCGGTGACCGCATGCGGTTGAATCGTTCAATTTGAATCATAGCGTCGTTCTTCTCCGAAGAAGCAACACCTCTTGCAAAGTTCGTAAATCGGTTAGTGGTTATCCGAGATATTATTACTAAACGTAGTTGTTTTACAAAGTGAAGCAAAGTTTAATAAGTGATAAAGTTAACGAGTAAAGATAAAGATAATGAGTGATCGGGAGTGCTGTGATAATGTGTACAACGCCAACGAGCGAGCCGATTTGCCGGGGGCGGCCCACGCCGCCTCCTCCGGCGACGCGGGAGGAGGCGGCGTGGCCGCCTCCTCCCGCGCAGGCTCGTGGCTCGCAGGCGCCATTCTTCTACTTCGAGCGACTCGAGCTCTATTGAATCGCAGCAATCGCTGAAACGAAGCCGACGCGGTGAGTCACAATTACAAATCGATAATTTAGCTTACCAAGTAAGCAATTTGACAAATCTATTGTGGCACACATACATGCCGCACTTCGCACGTGTAGACGGCACGCGCTCGGCGGCCGCTGCGGCTTTGCCGCCGCCGCCACGTGGCGACCACGCCGCGGCCTCGCTGCAGCCACGTGGCGACCACGCCGCGGCCTCGCCGCCGCCGCCGCCGCGGCCTCGCCGCCGCCGCCGCGTGGCGACCACGTGGCCGGCGCCGAGCCCCCGGCCCGGCCCGTACCGGACAGCTTCGTGCTTCATCGCCCGCCTGCAGCTAGCGACGGTGCAGCGAATGTATTTCAGTTGAATCTGAATTGTGTCAGTACGATCGTGAAAGATCCCAAAATACCAGTGGCGAATGCTGATCGTATTCGACGACTTGAATATCTCCAACGATGTGATAATCCGGACTGGAAAAATGTCCGATACTCTGATTCCCTCAAAATTCACAATGCGTCGCCTGGGTTTGTGGAGCTTGAAATTAACGATGAGTTGCGACAATTCGTAAAAGGCAAGCATTACTCCGCTCGATCGGAGAGGATTGTAGCCGCCCTGACTAATGCGTTGCTCGCTCAACGAGAATTATTAAATAACCACTTGCAACAAATTGTCGATTGGGCGGCGGCCCCGGATACAATTTTGTCACCGTCTAGTGTGTTCGACAAAATATCCGCCTTATTTCAACCAAACTCAAAATTTCATAAAAACAATGATGAAATAATGCAGCTCGTTTGCGGAAAGCGAGCTGAATATATAGAAAACCGTCGGGAGCGTATCCTTAACGAGATGCCTAACAAGAACTTAACAGAGGGTCTGCGTAAGATTCCTCAGAGTTCTAAATGCCTCTTTAATGAGTCTCTGCTTCGGTCGTACATAAACAATACCGGTGGTGTTGATAAATGGGTTCGTCCTTGGTACAACCACGAAAAGGAAGTACGAAAACCAAAATCATTAATCCCATCCAGGGCGAATTATCGAAACCAGCCCTTTCGCACGCGCGAAAATGAATCTCACATCAATAGAAGTAAGACCGCCGACTCCAATAGCAAGAAAACTTTTTGTACTAAGTCCAAGCAATCGTACAAGAAGGATGCTCAGGCATACAAAAGAAAAACCGAATGACTCGGAAGAGGCACGTCCGTCCAGGAGCGGATTCTATGGGGGCTGCCTGCGAGCGTATCGCAGGCAGTGGCTGGCGCTTCGGGCTCCGAAGGCCCTTCTCGATCTGATTACGGGAATGCGCCTTCCAGTCACCTCCAAACCTCTGTCGGTTTACCCATCACAGAGAGTGCTTCAAAGGTTCGAAACCAACCAATCGGTCGCAATGACACAACAGATCGAAACGTTACTCGATCAAGGTGTGCTAGAGGTTCCCGACCAAGACAAAGTCGGACCCAGTTTTTTGTCAACAATGTTTCTGACGAAAAAGAGGGACGGAAGCGACAGGCAGGAAGTGGAGCGTCGGTGGCGCAGTGGACTCGGCACTTGCCTTCCAATCGGGGGGTCGGGGTTCGAGACCCGCCATGTACCAATGTGTTTTTCGTTTCGAATTTCATATGTACATTTGTCTGACGCTCCTACGGTGAAGGAAAACATCGTGAGGCAACCTGCATACATCTGCGAAGAAATTCAATGATGTATGTGAAGTCGACCAATCCGCACTGGGCCAGCGTGGTTGACTAAGGCCTAATCACCCTAATATAGGGTAGGCTCGAGCCCCTCGGTGGGGACGTATATGGGCTGTGATGATGATGATGAAGCGACAGGCCAATATTCAACCTCAAAAGATTGAATTGTTACATAGTACCAAAGTCATTCCAACTAATATCACACTTCCAACTTCCTCATTTTCTTCAGAAGATGGACTGGATGGCAAAAATCGACCTGTCTTCAGCATATTTCCACGTGAGCATCACGGAGTGCCACCGAAGGTTCCTGAGGCTTGTGTACAAGGGACAAGTGCTCCAGATGACATGTTTACCCTTCGGCCTGTCATGCGCATCCAAAATCTTCTCATCCCTGACCAATTGGGTTGCCCATCATCTCCGTTCCCAAGGTATGCGGATAATAGTATACCTGGACGATTTTTTGATAGCATGTCAATCGGAAAAAGTTGAAATTACAAGTAAAAATTGCACTAGAAACTCTAGAATCATTGGGTTGGACCATCAACTACGAGAAGTCTGTAACCAAACCCACGCAGGAAATAGAGTATTTAGGTGTAGTTTGGAACACCAAAGCAAATCTCAAAAACCTTCCACTACAGAAAGCGCGGAAACTACTTTATTTTTTACGCCGAGCCATTCTCAAAAAGACAATGTCCTTGAAGGAAACTCAAAAATTGCTAGGCAGTCTGAATTTTGCAAATTTTGTCGTAGAAAGAGGCCGTTTGCATTGCCGTCAGCTATAACTATTTTCAAGAGAATTTCGCAACCTACCATCTCAAAAACAAGTACAGCTACCAGCCTCTGCAATGCAGGATTTAAAATGGTGGGTTGTGGCTTTGGAGACTTCTCAAGTGGAAAGCAAACTATTTCCGAAATCGTCTCAGCTGTTTCTGACAACGGACGCGTCAGATTACAGATGGGGAGCACAACTGGACGACCTGACAACATCAGACGGATGGAAACCCAACCAGAGGCACTGGCACTGCAACAGGAAAGAATAATTCGCAATCCTAGCTGCAGTAAAGCATTTCATATACAGGCTGAGAGGTCGTCATGTGACAAAGCAATCGGACAATCTTACAGTCGTGTCGTATATTCAGAAAGAAGGGGGGGGGGGGATCCATTCCCCTACTCGAACTAACCTACCAACTACTGACGTTGTAAGACAAATGGAATATATCAATCTGCAGAATACATCCCAGGGAAATTCAACGATATCGCGGACAGACTATCTCGAGGGAAATGTCCATCCGAGTGGCACCTTCTGCAACCTGCTGTAAACAAAATTTTCCGCAGACTTGGTACTCCTCAAATCGACCTGTTTGCCAGCAGACAGACGAGGGTAGTAGAAGATTACGTGACGAGGGACAGCTCAGATCTGTCAGCCCAATTCTGCAATGCCTTCAACAGGCGGTGGCGGTTTCAATTGGCATGGATATTTCCTCCGCCGAGTCTCATTCCACGCATCCTGCATCACCTAAACTCTGCAGAGGGCGTGTTTTTGTTGGTGGCTCCGATGTGGAACAGAGCATTTTGGTTGCCAGATCTACGTCGCCGAGCAATCTGCAAACCGATGAAAATACAACAGCTGGACCAAGTACTGATAGACCAAATGACCGGCCTACCACCTCCTCGAGTGCAAGACATGGAACTTTATGTATGGAAAATTGGGGCTGGGATGATGTTCCCAAGGATTGGTCCGACGCCGAAAAATCCTTGCTCAGTTGGCGAGAGTCTACTTTAAAGACGTACCGACCTGCGTGGCATCGTTGGATCAAGTGGTGTCATACACATAAGTTTGACTTTAAACACCCACACGCAGTTAGCTTATCTAAATTTCTGGCGTATTTATTTCTTGTGGAAAATTAGCTTATCCTACTATCTTGTTGCATAAATCAGTAATCTTAACTTTTGGACGAGTGATTAACAATGAAAATTTAAATGCCAATTTCCTCGTAAAACATATATTGAAGGCAATCGCACTTCAAAAACCTAAAATTATAAAAGCCCCAATTTGGGATCCTAGTGATTTAGTTGAATGGTTAAGGGTTAACCCACCAAATAATGATTCCTTATTTGAAGCCTCGCGCCGCTTAGCATGTATTCTTCTCTTAGCATCAGGTAGGCGTATACATGATCTTACACTGTTAAAAGTGTCCTCTGAATACTATGCTGATAATGGTGATTACTGTATTTTACACCCATCTTTTGGATCAAAGACTGACACGAGTTCATATAGACAGTCTAGTTGGAAATTATTAAAGCATGATAATTCAAACTTATGCCCAATTCACTGGCTTCGGAAAGTTTTATATTTAGGTGCCGATAGACGTACTGATGAGTGTGACAATGCATTATTTGTTTCAATACGAGGCGAAAATAAGAGTGCTTCTCGAACTATTATTGCTAACTGGGTAAAATCAGTCTTCAAAGATGCGGGTATATCTGCTTCACCGGGTAGTGTACGTTCAGCAGTAGCGTCTTTAAATTGGTATGAAAATTTTCCAATAGAAGATATCCTCGCTCGAGGAAACTGGCGAAGACAAAATACCTTTGCTAAGTATTATCAAAAACAAATAATTGGTAAATCAGGGCCATCTGAATTTAATCTATCAACTAATTTTGAGCCAGTGTAGAAATTTTAAATATTACCTGTGTAAGAAATCATGTAGATTGATGATTATTGTGAGGTATGTAGCAACATGATGATTAATCATAAATTGTTTTGGCTAAAATATTTATATTTCTCAATTCAGAGAATTTTTATAGATTCTTATTATAATAAATATATATAAACTTAATAATTATTGTTCGATATAATAAATGTGGTTCTTATTACAGACAAACATTCTTTAAATTACTTTTTATCACATAGCGTCGTTGCGTGGTCACCAGGAGATATAAACACATCTCTCACAGATGCTGTGCATCGTCACATGCCGAATAATAGTACAAGTTTTACAAAACAATAACACCCAGTTTCTGAAAAGCTGTTCAGCGATAAAATTAACTAACAAGCTGTCAATCTAATGCTAACTATGAATTGAGTTGCTGAAAGCTAAATCAACTTATCACTGTGTTAGTTGACACAGGTGTCAAATTTATTTCAAAATTATTAAGGAAAGACCCATTTTGGGTTTCCAAAATACATATGAATAAAACAAAATATATGATTTCAGCAATGTGAGCGTGTCTAAAAATATTTCTCACGAGAAATCAAATTATTAGAGATAAGTAATTTTTGGCTAACCAACGTTTCGGAAACTCAAATTGATTTGACACTGCTGTTAAGATGACATGGATGTTAGTTGAACAATATTTTGATCAGCCTTTCAGAAACTGGAGGTATGTGTCATACTATGCACTGAGACGAAATGAGGTGCACAGCATCCCATTAAGGCCTCCTGGTGAGAGACTTTTATGATTCAAATTGAACGATTCAACCGCATGCGGTCACCGGAGACCACGTGACACTTTACTTAACGCTGATTGGCCGATACCGAACCGGAAGGTGTTGAATTTGACCGGAAATGACAAGGGAAGTATGACGCACTCTCACAGATGCTGTGCATCGTCTCTGCTAAATAATACAAGTTTTATTGTTTTGTAAAACTTGTACTATTAAAGATAAGTAAATTTTGGGTAATCAACATTTTGGAAACTCAAATTGATTTGACACTGCTGTTAAGTTGACATGGATGTTAGTTGAACAATGTTTTGATCAGCCTTTCAGAAACTGGAGGTATGTGTCATACTATGCACTGAGACGAAATGAGGTGTTATTTGGAACATTATTCATATAACAACGAATGAATAGGTTTTTGTAGATTTTCATGAATGCCTGATTAGGCCGCATCGGTGTTTATCCAAGCTAAAAGTAAAATAAATCTGCTATGAGTCCTAACCCTCATAGCATGTTAGTAATGTTATTTAAAACAATTAAGTGTGTCACAGTTACAGTTTAATATTGTGTACAGTGGCACAATGAAAAGGTTTCCGTTTTTGAATTGATTCAATTAACATGCATGTTGATAATATTATATATTGTGGAAATGTTATGTTTAGATTGTTGCAACGAAAAGTATGTATGACCGCTCTTTGCTCTTTGTGCATATTGTATAGTTGGTTATAGATAACATATGTTTACATTATCTTTGTCACCTTGATGTCAGTATAATTCTCTTCCTTGTTATGTAAAAATCACATTGTTTAAAAGCGAATATTCGCATTGTCACCACACGTCTACGAAAGTAGTTTGTCGATAATAATTTGAGTTTGCAAAAATAGCAGTTAGGGTGAATAACCCTTTTTATTCCGCGAGTGTAAACATTTAGAAAAGGCGTTTAGTCGAATTTTGTAAAATAATTCTAGTAAAATAAGCAAATAAATTTTGCACACATAACATGGACAAGCTTATCTTTTAACGAGATCTCTTAGAAAGTAACACTTGTGGTTAAATTAATGTTTTGAATTTCTAAAAAAATTCATTCTAACAAGAGCAATGATGAGCCAATAATAATTCATTCTTCAATAAAAATGAAACATTAACTAATTTTGAATACACGGGTAAATATGCCCGGAATGGTATTAATCAGTTACCTATCACTTACCAATAATTAATTTATACATATTTTTCAATGACGGCAGCCCTAATCTTCACTATACTAAAAAAAAAATGCTATGTGTGCGTTGCAATAATTGTACAATCGTAGCCGGGTTCACATTTGTATCATTTTAGTGTATCAGATCTCCGACGCGTGGCATCGACGTGTATCATTTTCGCTAGTGTGGACAGTGTGGACGCAAATGATACGTGATCATCTACATGCCGTAACATGATCCACGTCGATCCGTATATAACCGCGTATCTGATACGGGTATAACGATATCCGTATCGTGATCGGCCAAATGATCATAGTATGGACGCTTTTTGATACTGTATCATGATACGCCAATGTTATTTGATACGACACCGCGATTCATCCCGAAGCGGTTTTTGCCCAATCATCTTAGAGAAGTTTGGACGTGTTTTCGCGATCATTGCACGAGCACGCATCTTCGCTCCGCACAATTATTTGGAGTTCAGGGCACGACACGCTGACAAGATACAGTATCGTAAGTGTTAAAGTGGTTTTTAGCGTGACAAGTTGAGAGATACGATATGGTCAAAATGGGCGTCCCTCTACACTTATGATACGGATACGCGTTATGATACGTCTGATTTTGATATTCCAGATGATACAAATGTGGACCCAGCTTGAGGCCTAATCTGTCTGATTGGCGAACGTGAACTGTCGCCGCACCCGCGCGCCCTGGATTATGTGTCAGTGATGTCTACTACGAAGTGCGGGGTGGAGTGAGGTATTTGAAATGAGTGCGGGGAGGTGAGTTGCCGTTCTGTATGGAGTACTATTATACAGGGTGTAAAAAGACCCGTACCGAGGCCGAAACCCACGTATTGCTTGCTCCCATCATCACTATAGCTTTTGTCTTCTAGACCATGGTTGTGAAACTAATAGTTGCCGAGATATTCGAGGTTAAAGGTACAATTTTTTTTGATATTTTTATACAAAACTGTTCGAAATGTTTTTTTTAATAATTTTCGTCCAATGAAACTTTTACGAAAAAATCAGTATTTATTAATAAAAATTACGACTAAAAAGAAATCTCTTGCGCGGAAAACTCGTCTTGCTTAACACGCACTCACACCGATGCGATATCCGGCCGCGCAAGCCAGGCGCGGGCACGCATTACATTGCATAGTATTTATTGTCGTTGTTTTTTAAGCCTAAAAATTAATTTCGTTTCACATCATGGATTTTTCGTTATATTGCTTTATTTAATGGTGTGAATGCGTAGACGCGGGCTTCGGTATCCGTCTTTTTACACCCTGTATATTATGTGCCCTCGGTGGGGACGTATGTGAGCTGTGATAATGTAATGAGCCTGCCACACACTCGACGAGTGGTATGGGAAGTAGCGAGGAAAGGAGGCAGAGACGTAGTGTGGCAGCATTACTCGTCATGCCACACGTCATGCTCCTCGTCATGCCCACCGCTCCCTATTTTGTCGGTTTTTGGACGCGAGTCAAAGCACCGGCAATATGAGCGCAAGTGTCTGGCCACATGATCGCGCGAACGCAGTCCGCATCGAACGGTCAAGTACATAAAAACTAAATGGCGGGAAATATGCCACAGATTTTTAATCCCTCTAATGTGATAACTTGCACTTCATCGTTCTATTGCGATTAACAGATGTCATCCAGCCATCTCCGTTGGCGTGAATGACGACGACGATTTATATTTCTTTGTATGACATTCATATAATTAGTTATAACCCTGTTTCGACGTTACGGTTTGTAAAGCAATTGTAAAGCAAAGGCAAATAACCAAGTGCGGAGTGTCGCGATTAATTGCGCGAGTAGAGCTGTGTGTGGCCAGAGAGGGCAACATCGCGACAGTGCGAGGAGCAAAGCAATGAGCAGCGTGAGGGGCATAGTGTGGCGGGCCTGTAAGGTGCGGTTACCTGTGAGCGCGGCGAGCGCGGTGCGGTGCGGCAGCGCGGCGGCGGCGCGCGCGGCGGCGGGCGGCGGCAGCGGCAGCAGCGCGGCCGCGGCCAGCTGCCGGCGCGCCACCACCGCCGCCGGCCCCGCGCCCGGCGACCCGCAGTACCGGCCCCAGCGCACGCCGCTCGCGCCGCCGCACGCCTCCGCCTGACGACCCACAATGTTACACTAAAGTCCATTCGCTTAGATACGGTCGCCTTTGTACTACGCCGCCTTGGCACGAGCCGGCTCGTATTAAAGGATACCGCCGCGTAAACAAACGATGCCGCGTGCGACGCACACCCGCTAGTGAATGTGGCAATTTACATCGAAACGCCGTAGTATGAACTTGTAATTACTATTAAAATTAAACCAACAAAAAAAAGACGGGTGTTTTGTAAAAATTGTAAACAAATTATAATCAATGTTCATCGGCATTGTGTTGTAATGAATGTGTACGCACCTATCACAGACACTTCAAAAATAGTGGAGATACCAAGAACTAGCGTTGGATCAATATTAAAAACGGGCCCTGAAAAATGTGACTTCAAATATGTGGAAAAGATATGTAGATCACGCAGTCAAAAAAGAAAATCGATATTTTAGTATGGATTCGGAACGTGATGATGTTGGATCTCTTAAAAGTAAATACAGGTGGTAATGACTGCGACACCACAAATGATAAAGAATAGTGTTTAATTTTACTTTACTCACGCGTAGCTACTCATTTTTCATTACAATTCTCTTGGTTACCTTACTCATGTATTATTTATCATCGTATTTTATTACAATAACCACAATTGCGTGCGGGTGTACCGACACTATCTAAGCGAATGGACTTTACCTACATCGAGATAAACAAGTTTAACTAAATAGGCTAGTTGACCCTTTTTTAAAGTAAGGCTTAAAATGTTCATAATTGTTGTATTAGACCATAGCACATGAATATTATTTTTTTCGATGGCTAAAAAGTGCAAAAAATCTATTTTAAATTAAGATTTTCAATTTTGGACCAAAAACACGGTCAGCCATGATAGTCTGTTCATTATCTGTGGCAATGACGTCAGTCTTATAGTAAACAATCCAGCTTTATATATTATAGATACACGGGGGCGAAATAACCTCACAAAAACAATGCTTTCTATTAAATATCACAAAATATAGTAAAACTGTATATGGAACGGGACAATAGAACAAGAATATAGAATTACCTCTTCAAAGACTCCAGGAAATCTGTGGATTAGATATACCCAGTGATATAAACATGCGAAATATTTGGTTAACACTCGCTTAAAGAAATCCTGTAACTATCTACTGAAACTCAAATGTATTTTTGCAAAAATCACATTAATGTAAGTACTATAACTGAATAACTCAATCTGTGTAGGTACTTCAGTTTCAACTTAACAAAATAGAAGTTTTTAGGTTGTATGTAAAATCAAATCTGTATGTAAATTAATTAAATTTTTACAACAACATAAATGTTCATATGCCAAATGGGCGAAACATGGCTGTACATACTCTCCTTAGTTGATAACACCTACTAATGTCATCCTATACCCATGTTTATGGAATTAATAAATGAATCTGAATCTGAATCTAATTAAATTTTTATCTTTCAGTTAGAATGAAAACTGACTGCAGCCGACCAGACAACTGAGAGAAAACTTGACCATTCACGCCTTTTTCTTGACCATTCACGCACTGACACTAGATGATGTTTCAAAGAAAAGAATATGTACTTATGTCCAATTGAATAATGATGTAATTGAATATTAATTAAAAAGTATGTAATACAAACAAAAATATCAAAGTTTCATAATGAATATATTTATCTAAACCACTTTTACTTGAATTTACTGAGTACCTAATTAAAATTTGTTGCTTTCAGTGGTTACTTAATGAGAACTATTGTGTACTAACCTGTTCTCCTCTTGACAACGAAATTGATAAGGCAGTAAAAGTTGTGCAACATAATACAAAGCAGTGCATGCTCAGCCACAACATCAAAATGTGACCAGTCAACTAGAACAACATTATGTCAACAAAATAACTTAAGTATTCATATACCAAAGCACCATAGAAGTAAATAGGTCCAGTTTGGTAAAACTGAAAGATGTTATATCTTCACTGATTAAACCTGCTGGCCACCATGGCTGGTAAATTTCAGAACAGCTTACGCAAGAATATGCAAGTTATCCATTTTAAAGCCGTATACAAATATATTAAATGTGATTGCTGTGTTGTCAGCCTGTGCTCTTCTTAATTTACAAGACCCTTCTTATTAAATAAATAATATAAAGAAATTTTTTTTCTTTACTTTATACATAACTAACATCTAAAGATGACATAATAATTTTTTGTACTACATTAGTCATTATGTTCTTCACTAAAAAAAATGTTCTATGTTTATTTGACAATAATGACTTGTAAAGGTTTAAGTTGAATCAAAATATCTTAATTTGAAATACATGTGTTTTATTTTTCCGTTACACCTTAAAAGATTTATAATATTTTATAGGTTTGTTGCTCATATTTATCATTGTTACTCAAATATATTAAATGTTCCAAAAGTACAAATAGGTTGAATAGAGTTAGATCAAATTTATTAATTTGTATATATTGCCTTAAGGTCGCAGGTAATAAAAGTCAAAATAATAGTAAAGTGATTTATTATGAAGTAATACTTTCATATAATTTAGGAAAAATGTAGTATAGTTTCCAAAATGGCACTATTTGATCAATAAGTTTTTTGACATACAGATTGTTAGAACAAATACCTATTATAGCTAATATTGTCACCTTTTGAGTGTTTTCAAAATTACATACTGCTAGCAGCACAAAAGTATATAAGTTTTGCTTTAGCACAAAACATCTGCATCTATACTTGAGTTAAGCATACTGTTCACAGTTTTCCGTCTTTGATAATTAACATTTTCTTCAGTAAAAGAGCATGTCAATTTTGTATTAATCTAATTTTATGGATACCGTTTGTTGAATAGACTATTACAGGGTATTAATCAGAAATGAGGTCACATTTTGCAAATTTCAACCCAAATCTTCATCTTTCAACTTTTATCCACATTTCATTATACTCGTAGGTGTCTGCAAGATTTCCCACCAAAAATCTTCCCAACAAAAGAACCATCATGTGTTATGCACTGGCTGACTTTATAGCACATGGAAGCTGTTATTGTTTATAACGAAGCTCGAACTAAATAGCACTTAGCTAGCGTATTGATGATTCGTGGTTTAGTTTTCTATGCACTTTATTCTTCCTTCATTGAAGAGGTCTTTTATTTTTTAAGAAATATGTCACAATCTGTGTCTGTGAATGTATATATGTTTTTCTTCCCAGTAATTTTCTTCATGTTTGACAAATGAACAACTGCCAATCTTTCTCTTTTTATGTTCATTTACAAATTCTTGCAGTAGTACTGCACTGGTATTTGACACATGATCCTGATGTTTTCTTTTCAACATATCTCTTGAAGTAAATACTTTTAGTGTTTATTTAACTTTTGAGAGATAGAATTCTATCCAATAGCATTCAACTGCTGTACAAAATAGCTCCTCACTGTGATGGTGCAACCACACCAAAAATGCATGTTTGCAACTCTCTTCTGCCGCGTGACAATCTTGATAAGTACACTTGTAACCTGTTCCTCATTGTAACAGTATTGAAACTGTACTTATATTGTTTAGAGCGATACACAAAGAATCTCCTGACCATCAATCTGTCTATTTTCGGAAGATTTGTACTATCTGCTCTCACAAATCCAACATCAATGGTTGATTTTGCTATTAATACAAATAATTTACGATATTTACAAATATAGACAATTTTTTGCCAGTTTTTGGGAAAGAATAGTAGTGCAAATCGACGAGTTGTTGAATCAAATTTGACATTTCTTTGTTTACTATATGAGTGACGTCACGGCCCTGACCACAGGATATCAAAGCGTTTACGGCGTGAGATAAAAAAAGATTATTTCTAGCATTTTCAAATTAAAATTTTACAGCAATCATTCATTGTTATTTATTAAAATCGGTATATTGTGGAACCTTATGCCAAATACTGTTAGAAATAAACAATATTTTAATAAATTTTGATATGAGTCAACTACCCTATTACTGGGTACCGTGACTTTACATCTTAAGCCACAAGTTGGCAACGTACACTGTGGTTCTTGTGGGGGTTGCAGTTTTGCTGCGAATCTCACAGGAACCACGTGTATTATAGGTGACTGTTACCACTTACCAACAGGTGGGCAGTTTGCTTGTTTGCCAACTTAATTGCAATAAAAATAAATTAACACAAGCTTTTAGTACTCGTAAAAGCTTTTAGTAATGGGCATCGGAAAACATCGGGAACAATTGTCTAACTCAAGGCTTTCCAAACTATGCGTCGCGGCGCCCTGCATTA
This sequence comes from Schoenobius gigantellus, assembly GCA_963935595.1. Lineage (NCBI taxonomy): Eukaryota > Metazoa > Arthropoda > Insecta > Lepidoptera > Crambidae > Schoenobius > Schoenobius gigantellus. The sequence continues at coordinate 35,167,366 of OZ012541.1, read as the reverse complement.
TCCCAAGGGCGTCGTGAATGAATCTTTCACGAATATCGTGTCATCAGCACCGCACTACACTACGCTCGTGTGGACTCGAGCTTACAAAAAATCACAATCTCAATGTCCATCGAACGGAATTGGTTCAAGAGTAAGGCTACTGGACACAGGAGCCGCTGCAGAACTAGGTAGGCTGTGGTCGGGCGCGTGTGTAGCGGTGTCGCATTGTAGACCCTACAACGCGTGCCCATTAAGGGCAGTGAGAACACCAGGGGGCTTAATGGGTAGGCCCAGCACTCCGCCGGGAGAGCCCTACACACGCTCACCATCTAGCCTACGGCGGGTACAATACAGTACTGTCACGCATTCCCCTTTTTTTTCTCGGGGGGAAATGCGTTACCGCACCGTATCCGCCGTTAGCTAGACGGCGAGCGTGTGTGGGGCTCTCCCGGCGGAGTGCCAGGCCTAGAACACCAGGGCCTTGCCCGAGAACACCAGGGCAAACCCCAGACGGAGGGCCTTACGGCGGCGTGCACGGGGCCAACCATGCACGCAGGTCTCCACGGCAGGGTCACTAGATGGGCATCGCTTGTGTGATTGCCCGCCTTCGCCTGATCTTCACGCCACTCCCATCCGTCGCAGACGGATAGGAGTGGCGCGAAGATCTACCTCCCGCTCCCTCTCCGCGGCCTCCTTCTGCGAGATGACGTATTCGCAGAAGGAGGCGACAGCCCCCCATTCCGCCTCGCCGCGGAGCATGGCCACGACCATGCTCGGCAGCGAGAGGTTTCCACCTCCCAGCGCAGCGTTGAGTTCGCTGCGCTGGCGTCGCCAAACCGGGCACACCAATAATTGTGTTCGGCAGTGTCGTCGGGAGCGGGGGGTTTCCTCCGACGGGCGACCTGGTGGAGGTAGTGACCGAAGCAGCCGTGCCCGGTCAGTACCTGCACCATGTCACGCATTCCGCTGAAAAGAAAAGGTAGGCTGTGGCACCTGGTCGGGCGCGGGCGGCGGCGCCAGCAGGTCGCGCGCCAGGTGCGGGTGCGGCGCGCGCAGCAGCTGCCGCGGCGCCTGCCCGTACGTGCGCACCATGGCCGCCGCCGCGGTGCGGTCCACCTCGTCCTCCATCGACTGCGGGTCGAACCCGTAGTACGTCTGCAACACACCGCAACACCACGCACACTATATTATTATGATCAATTATTATTGTGTTATGTATCAAATAAATGTATATCTATCTGAGTTTTTTAACATATCAATGTAATATGACAGTGGGACCACACTCTACAGTGGCTCGTAAGCACAATAACGGTAGCAGCCGCTACAGATTGACCGCTTGGGAAAATCCTTGCTCATATGCGGCATAGTTCAAGCAAACTTGTAAGGCCAAGTGGAACTTGAAGTAGCGTGTTTAAATACAACCTACTGGTTTACTTTAACTATGTTGCGAGACGTTTCATCATCATCATTTCAGCCAAGAGACGCCCACTGTTGAACATATGTCCACCCCAAGGATCTCCATATCGATCGGTCCTGCGGCTCCCGCATCTAACGGCTTCCCACGACCTTCACCAGATCGTCGGTCCACCTTGTGAGGGGCCTACCAACGCTGCCTCTCCTGGTACGCGGCCGCCACTCGAGGCCCTTTCCAAGGACCTTTTTCGGGGATGTTTCCTGCTCTACAATCTACTTTTCATAGAATTGAATTAAAATATAATTAAAAACACCACTATGCTTTAATGTGGACATTACGTATCACACAATATCTCAGGAACAAGTGTTCAAATACATATTACAATTGGACAATATAGAGCACATCGTCAAGTCTTATTGTGTGGCCGTTAATATTTTGCCATTTATAGAACGTTTTTAATCTTTAACGCTTATTCAATTAGTTCGAAATTAGTTTTAAAAAGTGCACACTACAAATCTTTTCAAATTACAACACTGTTAGTTGGATCTGTATTATTCTATAACCTATCGAATAATCTATTGATCTTTCGAACCGTTTTTAGACACAAAATTTTATTTTATGTCTGCCATTATAAAATCATTTGTACACATATAAAACAAATACTTATTAAAAGAAATTAAAATTGTAAAAAGAAAACAACCGAGAGAGGTCGGAACCTATAACACAATGTATACTAGTATAGATTCGTTACTCTGGTTTAACGTCATTGTAATTGGAAATAAAATGGATTTATTATTTTTTAATAAATGAAAAAAAAAAACTGTCAATTCAATACACACATGTTTAGGTCCTGCTACTTACGCATGCCGGGAAGACATTGATGGCATCGACGGCGTGCTGTCCTGTCTGCTTGTATCCGAACACGAGGTCGATCCAGTGCGGCAGGCGGTCGGTGACCGGCGCCGACTCGAGGGCCTGCCGGTGCAGAAGCGTAAACAACCGTGCTTCGGCCGCCCAGGGGGGCACTTCTACGTCGTCTACGCCCACACCACACTGACGCATACCCAGCTCCAGCCCTGAGAAGAAAACTTTCAGCTCAACGAAAGAAAAAATCTATTTGGCAACGCAGACACAACAATGGTGGGGCATGGTGAGACCGAGGTAAGGCAAAACTTTAACGGGCGCGATAGAGTTATTATAGTGAACATTCTAACAAACGTTTGTGCTAATTTTGACGGTGCACCTCACCGCTGTAGGATTAATAAGGTTAAGACACGATGGGAGAGATGGGAAGATTAAAAATTAAATAAACAATTATGGATATAAAATCACTTTGCAACTTATATTTGCACTGTAGTTATTGTTCACAGTGACTAGAAAAGAGACAGAGAAAGAATAGAAAGACATTCTGACACGCAAAATAGGTCCCTGTTTTAGCAAATCGTTTATTACATAGCCGCAAAGATCAAGAAAAGCACAACACCGCATTTATCAGAGTGGAATGACCCAGTGCATCGTTTGTAACGTATAGTTTAGCTCAACTGCAAAAGTTGTAGAAATTCTAAACTCTAACGGCCTTATTAATAAAAATTTTACTCCTTGGATCATCCTCGGATTAGTTACTGCGTGTTTTGTCTTATTTTGACATATGACAGCCGACATGTGCGGAAACAAGACAAAACACAGAGTAAGAAATCCGAGGATGATCCAAGGAGTATTTTTATATTAATACCTTATTACAAAACACGGTCTAAGTTTAGATTTGGTTTAACAAAAGTGAAAGAGCATCAGGTTTAAACCAAAACTAAGTTTAGGCTACGTTTTGTAATAAGGTCGTCAGGGTACGGATACATAAGATCTTAACTTCTAGATAATATAAAAACCAACTAAATTAATTAATATATCTAATTTGTTTACGTTAATTCCAGTTCAGAATAATCTAAAGTTGTCGCCGGGAAGTAATATCATCTCACCCTCATTATTGTAGAATAGCTCGGGCAGGTAGAAGAGTTCCGGGATGAGCTCCTTGACATCGGTGGGAGAGTCCTTGGTGATGAGCCGCCAGGTGGTAGCCAGCGAGTGGAACGTGCGGTCCGGCATATCAAAGTTGTTGTCCTGGCGATAGTGATCAAAGATTAGCAGCGCGTCCCTTCCCATATCCTATATTCTACTTAATAAATCGATGTTTCGTTCCGTCCTTTGCCGTAAATTGCTGCGTGTGTCACTAAAGCTAAAGACGGCGAGTACAAACTTCGATTGTCGATTACGACAGTGGCTCCGTAGTTTATCAGAATAAATATTTTACAGTTTACTAAATTTTAACATTGTTATTTTTTTATTCATGTTTTATTTTATCTTAATGAAAACCAACAGCTAACAAACATAGAAAATACTAAAATAAGTAACAGAAAGCCAATAACAGGTTTCCACTAATAATGACAACAATGGCTTATAAGTAAAGCGATCAAGTATACCGTACACAAACATAAAAATGCAAGAAATATTGTGATAACTATAAGTCGACAGTCGATCACATTATCGATAATAATTCCAACGGCACCTGATAGTTGAGGAAGAGCTCAGTGAAGGGCGGCAGGCGCACGAGGTAGTGCAGCACGCCGCCCGAGTTGCTGTACAGCGAGGCGTAGTGGTGCGGCTGCCGCGCTACCACCGGGCTGCAGCCTTCACGGCGCGCTGCCTTCAGGTCCTGAACAACCAACACCACGTAACCAACCTGCCTGGAGAATTGGCTGTACCGATGCCGCATTACACCATACGTGCGCGCGATTTTATTGAATTCATTAGACATCCATGAAAGAATTACCCTTAGAGCATTTAGCCTATCTATGGAGATGGTACGCAACCAATCGCAGTATACATTTTTCTGCCACATTTCGCGAGTGGCGACTTGAACATAGCACGCATAGCACACTACGAAAATCTAGAATTCAATTACAGATACGCACACTATAAAAATATTCCCTTACAATGAAGAAACACACGCACATCGACAAATTAACGTGTATCTACGCAATCGCCCGCAAATCATGCCCGTGTACTGTGTTTGAGCTACCAACGTACCATTGTATTGTATTTCAAATAAACCACGTTAATGAATATTTTATACTTACATGTGATAGGAAACGCCATGGTCTCGAAGATTTAAAGTTACTGAATCGCCTTTTGCAAGAGGAAACTGCACAATCAACCGTTTTTACGAGCTCTTACTTGCGATACGAAACAAAAGCAAATGGCTGCGGCCGCGCGTCAACCAGTTTTATATAACGTACATGGTCGTATGGTTAACGTACTTTGGCATAGGAGTTCGCCCAGCATTGCCATCTCCATAGGGTAAATGCTCTAAGAAATTACCAGAACATTGCATTAATTTACAAGATTATTACTATACAGATTCAATTAATATAATTGATTTGACTGAAATCGGCCTCAGAACGTAAATTTCCAAGAGTGCTCTTTTTATGAAATGGAGTGTATTTATTTGCAAATCCTTGTTTGTACGACACGACAGTTTGTTCAACTCCATACACGGAGTTGAATACTTACGTTGTATGTCTTGATGTAGTGCTGTTCGCGGGCGCGGTCCTGCACGGCCACGGGCCTGGTGAGGTCCCGGTACGACTCCGCCGCGGCGAGGTCCAGCCGCCGGCCCGCGTAGTCGGCCAGCACGAACGGCAGCACCGGGTACTGCATCAGGTCGTTGTACGACCGCCCCGCGAGGCCGTTCAACCGCATCAGGTACTCCCAATTCGTGATGGTTCCGTTGCGCCACTGGTTCATCGCTTCCGCCAGGCTGTCGGCCTCGACCCTGATTATAACAAACGCACTATGAGAACTGTTTGTCATTACGCCAAACAGACAAGATAGATATTTTTTTTTCGCGTGTTAGTTACTGTACTTTTCACATTGACTGCGAGAATAGTTATTTGTTATACAGGATGTCCCAAAAAATAGTGTCAAGCGAAAGTCCAGAGTTAGAGCACCTCTTGGAGTACCCGAATCACCCCCATGTATGTTCCGCGATTATTCGTAGTTTTAGAGTAGTAATTTTTTTCTGACTTTTTGAAAATTTCGATCTAAAGAACTTAAAAATTTTTAATAAAAAAAAGTTGAACATATTTTAATGTTTTTCTTTATGCCACTGAATTTTATCTTTAGTGCTTCTTTTATGTCTAAAATAATCAGCTTCGTAACTTTAGTGGAAATTTAGAAAACAGTAGTGTAAAGTCAAAATTTGAATGTTAGTGAATAATTACTTAAAAATTCATATTTAAATTAAAAATCTAAACAGGCGAATTCATGGTTTCTAAGTATGTGTAAAAACTTCTGTAGACTCTCTGCTTTCATAATAATTTAAAAAAAAGTACTTAATAGGGCTACTTTGGCTTAAATCGGCCATCAAAGACAGCAAGGTGAAAATTTCATAAAACTCGACTTCTGAATATTTTTTTTTTAATTCCAATTATTTATTAATAAACCAAAAATGATTGTAGAAAAGCTAAAAATTTATTATTTGAAGGTCAAAAATAACTGTTCCTGCTGCCATCTTTAATAACCTTTGAAGGTTTATTATAACTTAATAAATGAAACAAAACATTATTTTCAAAGTATTTATTATTCGATCGCTTAAAGAAAGTTTTCAAAATGACGACCTTCGTGCTCAATACATATTCTACATCGTCTAAAAAAGTTTTCTTTTAAATTTATAAATGCAATTCTGTTGTTTTTTATTGTTTCTTCCGCTTGTCTTAATTTTGTTCTTAACACTGTGACGTTTGTAATGTCCTTGGCGTATACTAATTCTTTGTAGTATCCCCAGACGAAAAAATCTATGGGGTTCAAGTCGGGGGACCGTGGCGGCCACGCAATGGGCCCTCCACGACCGATCCATCTGCCTGGAAATGTTTCAGACAAATGTTGTCTAACATTTCTAGCAAAATGGCATGGAGCGCCGTCGTTTTGAAAAATCATATTTCTCCGCGTTAATAGGTCTACATCTTCTAATAAGACGCCGAGATCACGTCGTAGAAATTGCAAGTACGCCTCGCTGTTCAGTCGGTCCGGTAGTTCGAACGGACCAATCAGCTGTCCGTTTAGGATGCCTGACCACAAATTGATACTAAATTGTTCTTGGAAATTAGATTCCCTTGTGAGGTGTGGATTTTCAATACTCCACGAATGGTAGTTATGCGCATTAAACACCCCACATCGCTTAAAATGTGATTCATCAGTCCATAGAATATTTTTAAAGAAATTTTCGTTTTCAGCTTGTCTCCGTAACATTTCCGGACAAAATGCCACCCTTCTCGGGTAGTCTGCGGGCTTGAGCTGCTGAACTTTCTGGATGTGATATGGGTGAAAACGCTCTTGATGAAGTATTCGATGTGCTTGTGATTTCGGAATTCCGATTCGACGTTCTATTGTTTTAACACTAACTGATGGATCTCTCACCACTTCTTCGACCACTGATCAAGGACCGAAACCACTTTCCATATAAGGGGTTTTTGATTGGGTAATTTATAGACTTGTTTTCACACACCCTATCAATACGGTAAGCATTTCATCGACTTACTGCACCGAAAGGCTAACCAAAATAATACAGTTAATTAGGGTAAGCACTTACCGCATCCGAAAACCCCATTGAGGCTAACCCTATCAATAGGGTTTTAACGCGCACAAGCAATTCAAGTTTTTACGTCAAATGCATTAGACTTATTGTCGCATAACCGTTTACGTGTGTAGTTATCGACAGCCGCAAAATATCGTCCCATCAAATAATAAGGAATAATAAGTTATTCGCACTAAAGTTAATTTTCGTGTGAATCAGTTTACGTTAAGATGTCGCCAAGCTGCGCGCCAGTCGCGGTGCAGCTTGTTTGTTTTTACAAACTTGTATTTCGCCTGCACTGTATGTGTATATGTATGTATGTTTGTATGTTCGGGTCAATTTTTTTAAATAAAATCGTTTCCGTCCGGAACCAAATACACGAATAGACAGCTTTTGTTGCGTATTAAATGTTTGTGAATAGCAAAATTTGTGACAAAATTTGTAACTTTTTACAACAAAGTTCCACATAGTGTCAGTTACACTTGCCTTTTTATAAGTTTAAAGCGCATGTAAAAAAGACTCTAATGAGTAAAGGATAATAAAAAGTCAACGATTATTTAAATGATGCCAATGCCTGGTGTTTAATATGAAGTTAATATTTTATTCGTTATAATGTCAATAATCGTGTTGTTGTCATAGCTATTGATGTTAACAGATATTGTTGTCTGTTAACAGATATTGTTGACAGAAAAGAACTGACACTGATTTTGAATTATATAGAGTAAGTTATCATATGTTTGGTAACAACATACCTAATTTATTGTATTATGATTAGTGTATAAGTCTATAACTTATTTTTTGACATTTTAAGTGTATGTAAGCATACCCATTGTATTTTTTTTAACTTTCAATGACTATGTAACAAAACCAAAAATGTAAATTGCGATTTAATAGAGGAGATAAAAAAAATTGACCTTTCGAGTTTCTTGCCTGTTCTTCTCGAGAAGGCTCTCCCAATTTCCGAACAGGTGTAGATTCAACTTTTTTTTAAATTGCTACTTGTATTTGCAGACATCTTGAGTAGGTATATTCAGGATGTATGCACATACAAGGTTAAATATGTTTTCTTTAAATTGGAATGTTTTGCTTTGTTTTGACGTCAATAAGTGCCTGTAAAGGTCTAGGTTGAATAAAGATTTTTGAATTTGAATTAGTGCGTGTTGTCATTCTTAAGGACTTATTCGTCAACTGGCGAGTGCGAAACTCGCGAGCGCGCGCCAGTTGGCACCTTCCGTTTTTTTTTGTCGTCAACTCGCGCGCGCATCTAAAGTACAGTCAAATTAAAAAAGATTGAAACCAAAAACTTTAAAACTAGCTATTGCCCGCAGCTTTACCTGGGTTTGACAGGTTGGTAACTGAGTCTTTGTGTTTTGTTTCTGGGTTGGAATTGAATTTTAATATCTGTTATGTTAACGATTTTTCGAAATATGTACAATCGTATTTGGTTTTCATTTTCGGACCGAAACGTTGCTCTGCCCAGATTAGCATGCTTAAGCGTGCTTTGGTTTTTATAATAAAAATTAAGCCTTTAATACTGCCGCCTGTAGAGAAAATATGGAAATAAAACAGTTAATCTTTAACTATAGACGTGGGGTCTCTAAGGCCCCTTGTCTACAAATATAAGAACAATCATATTTTTATTTCCTTCTACTTTTAATCAATTTTTCTTTAAAAATGTTCAATATAATCAGCTGTGCAGCCAGCAGTGCGTCAGAAAATATCGATAAAGCAATTGTATTACGATTGCTTTTGTTAAATAGGTGTCATTTTTCTATTTTTTTACCTACGAGCTTTCTTTAATGTTTAATTTACTTATTAGAATTCATAATTGAGGAAAAAGTAGTTTTTCTTGTTAGATGAGACTTATTCCTATAATTATTATCACATAAGTTCTTTATTTCGTTATACTAAGTAAAATTTATTAACATTTTATTTAATTTGTATTGGTTTAGTTTGATTTGAACCTATTTATTACGATTAAGACATAAATTTTAGCCTAATATCTAAAAAAACGTGTAAACTGCGTAACGAAGAACAGGGGCCTCAGTGACCCCGTCCATAGAAGTGTAAGGAAAAAATGACGTCCAAAATTAAAGGCGAAACAGTGAAAAATATTTGAATGTGAAAGTTTTAGTGATATTAATGTATTGTAGGGGTAAATTGATGATTTTACTTAGTTAAAATAAGTATTATACTTACGTCTTCTAATGTGAAACGTATACTTAACTTTAAAACTTAACAAAAACTAAAATTTTCACATAAAATATCGAGAAGAAATTGCACTCGTGTCAGCGATAGCAATAGCGGGTGCTACCTGGCTAAATGCAATTGTTCAAAATCAAAAAAATCAAAATCATTTATTCATTCACAATAGAAAATGGTAGGTATAGTTGCAGATGGTCAGCTTTAAAAAGGTTCAACATTTTCTAGTTATACTACGATAACATGTGAATATGTGTTACAATAAAAGTTTAAAAACTAATACTAAAACTAATTATTACTTAAAAATTCTTTAACAAAAAAAATACATAGCAACCATTTATATAACTCAACTTTAAATCTGTTAAATGTTATTTTTTTTTTGGTAACTTATTATACAGTGTGACCCCGGATAAGGTGCACAAACGAAAATGGGTGAAACTAGACTACAATTGATCGATAAAAAAAGATTTTTTTTAGAAAAAAAATTGTATTTAATATTGATTTTTATTTTTTTATTCTCTTTTTAAGACCTTTTGTGTTTGTAAAATTGGAACATTGTAACCACTGCGTGGATTTTGTTCAAATAAAAACAATAATTATGCCAAAAGGTTAACACTGTATGGTAAATAAAAAAAAAGTCCATAAAAGCAGTCAATAGGGAGAATACATTTTTTTAACTAATTTTGAACATAAAAGTATTAAATTTTGAGTAAATGTTTATTTTTACCAAATAATGCCCCCTATAACAAATTATTTTTATTACCTCTTATTAATCCAGATCTTATAACCTTTTCAACAAAAAAAAACAACATTCTGTCTCTAATACATGTTTAGCTACGAGGCTTTAATTGAGGGGCCTGCTAACGCGCCGTCCCCTGGCGCCCGCGCCGCTGCCTTTTTGTCAACCGCTAAGGTAGCTTTTCTTAAATTGGAATTTAGCTAAACACATTATTAGGTACCTCTCCGTCTTACCTATTTCTGCCGCAAACAGCAGTGCTTGCATTGCTGTGCTGTGTTCACAAACATTCAATACGCAACAAGAGCTGTCTATTCGTTATTTTAATGCCCTAAAAAGAGGAAAATAAACATTAATTTATTACATGATACATTTTTTATTAAAATATAAAAGCTTGCCGCAAATTTTTTTTAATAAAACAAATATTTTTCTTAGAGTTACCAATATCAAGATCAACTTAAATAGGTAAGTATTGTATTATTCTTTATCTACAATCTCGTGACAAGATTTATAGCTGTATTATAGATTCCATGTTTATAATAATTTAACATAAAACTTGAAAACAGATATCAGTGTCAATCTAATAAATAAGAAAACACTGCCGCCGCCCTCACCGTCGGCGTCGGTCGAATCAATCAATGTTAGTAAAAATCGCGAAAATGTGCGGAAACAAGATAGGAGACAATAGGGTAACCTTATTATTTGGTAAGCACTTAAAATTAAAGGTTAAGCTTATTCAAAAAAGTTTCCGCAAGGAAAGACTAACCCTATCAATGGGGTAACCCTATCGTTCGGTAACCTTTTGATAGGGTTTCCCTAACAATCGGCTTAATCAAACAAAGGGGTTTTCCGGTCCTTGCCACTGATTGGACAGCATCTGGGTCACTCATTTCAGATGGGCGCCCCGATCTTCTACCTGGTAGGCGTCCTTCCATGTAAGAGTTATGTACTCTTAAAATCATGCGATGATCAGGCCAAGTTTCAGGCTGAGGTCCACCTCCATTTTGTACTTGCTGCCGGAACAACCTGGCTGCTTCAGAAGCATTTCCTCTTGCATATCCATAAAAGTAATGCATAAGAGCATATTCTTGCGATGAAAAAGACATCACAAAATGAAGAGCTTGAAAAGTCCGTTAAGAATGCCAAATTTGTCAAAATCCCGTATTCACACAAAACCAAATCGTAATCGCACACAAGGTCCGTAAAGAAAGCAAAGTTCGTCAAATAATCACAAATGAGCGTATCGTACGTAAGGCGCAAACAAAAGCAGGCAAACGACTGGCGCCAGAACATAATAGGCGCTCGGACTACACCCCCCGCCTCATCCCCTTGTCACAAAGAATAGCATTCCTCAGTTACAGTTATCCATTTCGCCAATGAGAGTGAGAGAGATAGCAATAATGCGGTCTCTTTCATATCCTCTCACTCGGGCAATTTTTTAGCAGGTAAGTACTGCGTTACATCCAACACTACAACCGATGTGATCCGCGAGAAAAATATTTAAATATGGGTTTCATGTAGTTAATTTTTGCTAAATTGTAATTAATCTGAACCTTAGAAATTATAAAAAGACCAGATATTTTTTTTTATCATCTGATAGGAATTTGGTAAATTTTATGAAATTTTCACCTCGCTGTCTTTGATGGCCGATTTAAGCCAAAGTAGCCCTATTAAGTACTTCTTTTTTAAAATGATTATGAAAGCAGAGAGTCTAGAGAAGATTTTACACATACTTAGAAACCATGAATTCGCCTGTTTAGATTTTTAATTTAAAGATGAATTTTTAAGTCATTATTCACTAACATTCAAATTTTGACTTTACACTACTGTTTTCTAAATTTCCACATAAGTTACGAAGCTGATTATTTTAGACATAAAAGAAGCACTAAAGATGATTCAGTGGGAAAAAGAAAAGCATTAAAATATGTTCTACTTTTTTTTATTTAAAATTTTTAAGTTCTTTGGATCAAAATTTTCAAAAAGTCAGAAAAAAAATTATTACTCGAAAACTACGAATATTCGCGGAACATACATGGGGGTGATTCGGGTACTCTAAGAGGTGCTCTAACTCTGGACTTACGCTTGACACTATTTTTTGGGACATCCTGTATATGAGTGCAAAGTTGCTTTTTAACCGCGTGCTCAACTTTGATGACCGAGCAAGCGAAGGATTCTAAAATTGAATCACGAGCGCAGCGAGTGATTCAAAAATTAGAATCCTGAGCGTTAGCGAGGGAATCAAAAGAGCACAAGGTGAAAAATCTTTGCACTCGAGTGCAACACGTAACTTTTCATCCCCCTCAGCGTGGAAATGACTAAATGCAAAACAAAACATTACGACGTCAAAACAAAATGCAAATTAAAAACAAAACTACACCAAGGAGGTTCAGTCTGTTTTTAACAAATTTGCAAAAAAGTTGTATGATAAATTCGGCACCATGGATGGAGACATACCTAGTGCACGCGATGTTCAAAATTCAAATTTATATTAACCTCAAGCAGATAAAAACGGCTTTAGCGGTCAGATATCGAAAGCAAAAATACTCTTTTTGATGGGGGGATGAAAAATAATTAATCTTAAAACTTTAAATTGATTGATAATTGATTAAACATATTCTATACAGCCAGTTATTACGTTTTGCTAGTTTTTAGTACGTTTTTATAGCGAGAGTGTGCAACCTCTTTGCATGTTTTCCTTTTTTATTACTAAAATCCGTATATTCGCGTATCTTCTAAATTCTATTTTTTTATTCACTTAGTGAAACAAAGAGCGTTTTATTCACTGTTTTTAAAGAATCGCGAGCCCTTGGTAAAAAAGTCCTTAATAAATATAGATAGAATTAAAAAAAATTATGATAGGGTTTCTTTCGGCGCCGCATTTTGGGCTTCGGGTCGCATTCAGCGGGCGCTGAGTACCGCCACCGACGAGGTGCATCGCGTACGGTGCGTGCGTGCGTCGGGGTAGGTAGGTAGGTACCTGTCCGGCGGCGGCACGGCGACGGCGGGCGCGGCGGCGGCGAGCGCGCGCAGGAAGGCGGCGCGGTCCGGCTCCGCGGGGAAGGCCAGCAACCGCGCGCCGTGCGCCAGGAACAGCTCCAGCGCGCGCTCCTGCAGGCACCAGCGGCGCGTGCACGCGCGCACCACGCGCGACAGCGCCCACCGCGCCGCGCCGCCCTCCTCCGTGTACGACACGCCCGCGGCCGCGCCCGCGCCCCCGCCAGCGCCAGCGACCGCACCCGCGCCGCCTCCAGCCCGGCCCTCGGGCACGAAGTGGATCGCCCTGCGACCAACACCGACGGCGACAGGTAAACAAATTAAAAAATACGATGCGAGTGAAACTTTCTTCGAAAAAATATTCCATTTAGGGTATAACAATCGCGTTTTTAATCTTAACTTGAATCTTTTTCTTCTGAAAAGAAAATTATAAATAAAATCTAATTCATAAAAAAAACAAAAAGTAATTAAAAAACAAATGACTAAACAAAAAAGCGTTAAAAAAGCAAAATAATAGAAAAACAAAAAAAACAGTGCTCTAAACTAGGATCGAACTACTGCCACACTATTTTAAAATCAAAGATCTGACGCATACGAGTATATCAATTTCGACACTTAAGAAGTAGTGAAATTAAAAATCTCATGTGTTTGTGTAATGCGACACGCGATACATTTGAATCGGCTAAAATTTTTGACGAAAAAATTTGAAGCAATGTTAAAAAAAATTCACTTTTTAAATGGTGCCGCGATATTGTTACTTGTATTGTATCGCATTAAGACTCGTATATTAGTGTGCATTATTATTAACTATAGGACTGTTGCGTTGTGGTGTATACGTTAAATAATGATTTGGAACACTTCAAAGGAAGTACCCGTACCATGGGCTCCCGATAGGAACAAATTATAATTAGTTCTAAATAAAATCAATAGATGTCGCGGCATGTACCATACTAGAATGTAAGAACTTATTCTTACGCATTGTGTAAATATTAAGCTGTAACTAACCACTAGATGTGTTAATTAAAAAGAAATTATTATTTTCAAAACAGATTTGTTAATTTTTTAAGTAAAATTGATAAGTTGCAAAATGAATCTGCTTTGTTGTGCTTTTTTGTTTTGAACTGCCATCTATTGTGAGCTATTGTTAACATCTCGTCCAGACGTCGATAACTTTGAAATTAAAAAGTATGACTACAGATGGCAGTAGTACAGATACTGATAAACAGAAGTGAGCTAGAAGAACTGAGTGTTTGCATTGTTGTTGTTGTTTTCCAAGTGTGTTTGGCATTTTTATGTCTAAATCGCAGATTAGGTACATATTCTAACATCTAAATGTTATCAATTATTCGTTTGTCGTTAAATAATTCAGAAAAAAATATACATTAGGTAAGAACGAATATTAAATAAATGTTTTGATTATATTGTCATCTTTTGAACTAATTGTTTAAAAACATTGCGACTGTGAGTTTCGAGGTGAATTTGTGCATGCTAATTTCTGATGTTTTATCGACGACCTGCAGGCCTTTTCTCTAACTTCGGTTGCTAACTAGAACTGTTATTTTTGAAAGAAACTTAACATCCATTACTGCAACATGAACGCCACCGTAATGCCTCCTCCAGACTACTCGCGAAGTTCCTCGACGAAGTACTCGGGAATGTTAACCGAAGTCCGAAGTATGTCGCTACACACTCGTTGAACTTCGCGAGAAACTCATTCGCGCCGCGCGGCAATACCGTCAGGACTCGCACGTCATGAACGCTCAAGTAGCAGCTTCCAGGAACCACAGAATTTGCTCCTGCGACCACTGTGTACCACTCATAATCGTGTCGTGTGAAAATATTAATAAAAAATAATTACTAGCACGCGCATGTACCTACTCACGACTACGTATTGAAGCCAAAAAGTTAATATTTAAACTGAAGTTAGCCGAGTAGTGTAGAGAGGAACTTCGCGTAGATACTTCGTGCAACTTCGAGTCCTTTGACTCCGGCGCAAAAACCGACAACAAATGGAAGTCGCCCGAGGCGAGTCGAAGTTGGACGAAGTAAGACGAAGTGCCTCTCCACACTATTGTATTCGCTTAACCTCGTTCAACTTCGCGAGTTTGGAGGCCGAGTAACACATAATATCACTAAACTAGTAATAGATATAAAGTTTCTTTCAAAAATGACAGTTATAGTTACCAATCGTAGTTAGTGAATGGGCCTACTGGCTTTAAAAACGGACAATTCGAATTAGGTACTACGATTATACACAATATACGACTGCCGCAATTTTGAATTTGGACTTCGACGAACAATCCACACACGACGATTATTAGGCTTTTGAATGTCGGTCGTAATATCAAATAATTTCGTAATGCACGGATAGCGCAGAGATCTAGTGATCGCCTGCTGCGCAACGGGTCGCGAGTTCGATTCCCGTACGGGACAAATGTTTTGTATGGCCTACAGAATTTTTTTCCGGTCTGGCCGTATGTGAATGTGATATTCTATGTTTGTAACTGCACACCCACGCACGACACAGGAGAAAATCCTAGTGTGGGAAAACGTTTTTTATAAAAAAATAATAATAAAAAAAAACGACGTGTTGCTGACAACACGTCAAGCTAACAACAAAATAAATAAAATGTCGTTTTGAAGAATGATATTTCATTTTGATAACTATCTCTACGCGTTCCTGAGAAAAGGGGTCTTAAAAGACACAGACGAACAATGAATCCTACACAAGTTCCGTTTTCTCCTTTTGAGGTACGAAACCCTAACAATGATATTTTGAGCTTAAGTTTTCAATTCCTTTACTGATCCGAAGTATTTTTTTTATTAAGTTGGTAAATAAAGTACCTACCTAAGGCGTTTTATTTGGCCTAAGGAAATATCTTACCCTGTTAATATGAATGAAAAAGTACATCGATTTAGTCAGATTCTTCCTGGGGACTGTGGTGGAAATTCTCCTGTAATGGGCCAAAGCAATGTCTTTTTAAAAATATTATCATATCATTATTATTTCAATTAGGTACTTAGTTAGGTAGGTATAGTCACTGTCTACTCTTTTCTTTATTTAATTTTATATACCTACAAAATTAGGTATGAGAAAAGATCCCTGTCGATTGGTTCTAAAAATAGTATAATAGTACTTAAATGTTAGAATTTAACGAGATCAATTCGCGGTTTATGTAAGTATCGAAAACTTTAAATACAGCTTTACTATTTTTTGAAAATGATAATCAATATTTAGGGTACATTCTCTTTGATGGCACTCTATGGAGCCCCGGTATGGGCAGAGTGCCTCTCCTCCCGAACGGTGGCCCTCTTGCGACGTCCGCAGAGGGTCATAGCGACCCGGGCCGTGCGAGCTTATCGCACGGTCAGTCACGGCGCGGCCTGCGTTCTAGCGGGCCAAACGCCGTGGCATGTCGATGCACGCGTCCTCGCGGAGGTGTATCGACATCGGGTTGCTACTCGTGAACGGGGGGGACGATCCGCTCCACAGGAAGTGGAGCGGATTCGTACCCTGGCGCAGAGGGAGGCTCTGCGTCAGTGGGGTGTGGCACTCGCCTCCCCAGCTGCCGGCCACCGGACGATCGACGCGATCCGTCCGGTGTTGGAGGAGTGGGTTGGGCGCCGGCAGGGCAGCCTCACGTTCCGCATGGTGCAGGTACTGACCGGGCATGGCTGCTTCGGTCACTACCTGCACCGAGTCGCGCGTCGGGAGGAAACGCCGCGGTGTCACCACTGCGACGCTCCCGACGATACTGCCGAGCACACCTTGTTGGTGTGCCCGGCCTGGCGACCCCAGCGCAGCGAACTTAACGCTGCGCTGGGAGGCGGAGACCTCTCGCTGCCGAGCATGGTCGTGGCCATGCTCCGCGGCGAGGCGGAATGGGAGGCTGTGGCCTCCTTCTGCGAAGAAGTAATTTCGCAGAAGGAGGCTGCGGAGAGGGAGCGGGAGGAAGATCCCCAAGCCGCTCCCCTCCGCCGCAGACGGATAGGCAGGCGAAGGCGGGCATTCGCGCAAGCAATGCCCGTCTAATGACCCTGCCGTGGAGGCCTGCGTGCATGGTTGGCCCCGTGCACGCCGCCGTAAGGCCCTCCGTCTGGGGATTGCTCTGGTGTTCTCGGGCAATCCCCCCTCGGCGATAGCCCGACCGGTGGTCGGGCTTGCCCGGGCGCGCTGGTAGTGGTAGTCGCAGTGTGGACCTTACCATGCGCGCCCACACGGGCAGGGAGAACACCGGGGGGTTTTAGTGGGTCGGCCTGGAACTTCGCCGGGCCAGCCCCACACACGCCTGCCGTCTAGCCAACGGCGGGTACGGTGCGCTTACGCATTTCCCCCCGACAAAAAAAAAAAAAAAAAAAAAAAAAAAAAGGGTACATTCTCTTTCAGGGAGAACACCGTGGGGTTTTAGTGGATAGGCCTGACACTCTGCCGGGAGAGCCCCACACGCTCGCCATCTAGCCAAAACGGCGCGGGTACGGTTAAACGCATTTCCCCCCGTGAAAAAAAAACGGGTACATTCCCTTTGTCAAAAATCTTTAATTTCCATGCTGTAGAAATAATTCGAATATTGATAGTAGGTAAGTAATCAATCTGTTATTTTAAGGGGGCAAGGGGCGACCAATGAATGAGCGACCCCCAGTGGGCCATTGCGACCTGCGGCCGTCCCGCCTAACTCAAAGCGATCACTCGCTATCGTTATCGTGACATTAGAAGAATAGTTTTAATGTCACGTGACATTTGAACTATTGTTCTAATGTCACGAAAGCGATAGCGAGTGATCGCTTTGAGTTAGGCGGTAGCCCCCTGTACAGATATATTTTGGCTGAACATTGATAGTGGGTAAAAATTCAAATTGACGAATTGAATAAAATAACGACTAATTAAACAAAATTAAGACTACATAAAAAAAAATATTCACAATAGGCTAGATGACTAAAATTTTTTTTTGCTTCAATAGAAGCTCATTCATATAATAAACAGAAAGAAAAAATCGGTTTTCGAATAACTATAAAAACAACCAAGATATAAGGTATTAAAGATTTTTCTCCATCTCTTTCTATCAAAACGACAATTTACAAGGAGTTTATATGGCCGTACTCAACTATGACGTCACGGTTGATGTCGGATCTCTCTGTCTAATCGACTTCATATTAACAATTTAAAATGCTTGTATCTAATGTATTTCTTAGCCGATTTTAATTCTAATTTCACAGGACTGCATCTTTTTCCACGGTATTTTAATATTTAATGACGAGTCGTAAAAATTAGAATTCAGTCATCATCCCAATTCTTTAGCTAAATTTTTAATTATTGTATTACCTACTGGGCAATAGTTCGTTATTTTACGCAATTCGTCAATTTAAATTGACGAATTAGGTGTACCGTAGAACTAATTGAACAAAATAAGTATTCATTCAAGAAATTATGTAGGTATTATTCTATAGATAAATTCTTAAGTTAAATTATTGTATTGTATGGTCGGTGAAGATGCAATGAAAGTAGGTACACAAATTGACTTTAATAGTTTTATTTATTTTACTATACCTAAGTACATTCACTAATTACAGCTTCATGAATCATTGAAATTCTCAAAGAATATAGTCTTCTTGCCCATTAGAACATTTCTTATATTGGGTAAGTAGGTATGTGGTGGGTTCAATTCTAAAATCTTATAGCTCTCTAATAGTTTTCTACGTTGAGTTTATTAGCGACGGTTTAAATATGCATGGAATTTATTTAAATAAGAAGGCAAATTAATGCTAAAGTCTAACAAATTACAAAAATTATATCATGTAGGTAAGTTGTTGTGACAGTTAAGATGCTGTTTCCGAGTATTTCCGGTTTCTCTCAGAATCCCTTGCTTTTAATTGCTTGTAAAAATACTGCCATCTATTGACATGCTTACGCAACTACGCAATAAAACGTCGATTTTCGAACCAAAGCATTGCTATGTGCTCTTTTTGGTTTAGGAACAAAAAAGCAGTGTCCAGTGCTGCCGCCTGGCTAGAAAGCTATGATAACTTTTTAGTTACCCGAGATAGTTTCCTTAGGCGTGCACGGATTTGTACTATGGGATTGGGCATCTGTACTAGTATTATGTTATCTGTGCCCGTACCAATACTATGGTTCTACCTGTAAATCAACATTTGAAAAAATCTAGAAATCTTTAATAAAGTGCGTAGCGAAAGAATAACGTCTACAGAGGCAAAATCTTTACTCAAGATATTTTTTTTTCATCTGAGCAAAGAAAAAATAAAACCGAGATTATCGATGGCTCGCAAATAAGAATAAACATACTGATTTTATAAGCTTAATGAACAATTCGAAACGATCTGCGTGGTCTTTGTTTCTTAGGCGCATACCACATTGCACCGGACATCGCTCCGATGTGCGGTGCTGCGGTTTTTAATTTTGATTGAAGAATCATAATTTTTATACAAAAACCGCAGAGTATAACACACTCACACCGCATGTTCGTGCGGGTGTGCGGCGTGCGCGACGGAACCGCACTCCCGGACGGTGATGTGGTGCGGCCCGCGGGGTATGTCACACTGTGCCGCAGTATCGTATGGATTTTTACGTAGAAAGGACGTGCATACGCGTAATAGATCTCGACATAGATAATGCGGTGATGCGGGGCGTCGTGCACCGCAGCTCCGGACGGTGATACGGAGCAAACCGTACGATGGCACGGTTTCGTGTCCCCGCAACCACATGCGGATTTCATCCCTCCGTACACCGCAGCGGGATGCGGCGGCAATGTATTAACCGTCTTAAAATTACAAAAAACTTTCTCTCAAATTACAAGTCAAGTAAAATTGTAAATGACTCTCTGAAATCTTTAAAAACTTAGGAAGTAATATCTCCATCAAAGTATCTACAGCCATCTTTACAAATTCCCAGAGAATTATCGATCCTACAGTGAAGAATAAGGGGAGCGGTTTCGTAATGACCAAAAAACTATGGAAGACAGATACCAAAGGCCGATGGAGTCGGCATACGACGACTGACTATTGCCGAGGGATGCAACGTGATTCTCCCACTACACCTTATTAACGAAAATCACAAAGAAAGTTTTTATATTAACTTCTTTTTTTTTGTGAAAGTTAAATCTAAAAAACTACATGTGCGACATCAAATATTTTGCTATTAATGATATCATTAAAATAAAAATACTTCTACGGCTTCTTTGCACGAAAACCTGTGTCGACCTGTATTTTCATGTTTGAAATGCTCTTCCGCGCATCGTCACCAAAGTTTAGTGAATGTCTCAGGCAGTTGATGAGAGTTCACTGACCTGTCTGTGAGCAGCAGCTCGCCGTTGGTCTCAGAGTCGACAGTGATGTGGGTGACTCGCGCCATGTACGCCACTGTCTCGTTGAGGTCCAGCTGGGGGCCCTCCCGCTCGCCGGTACCGCGGTCGAGGACGCTCGACAACGGCGGAGGGTACGCAGCCAATTCTGACGAACATTATAATTGCCGTCGAAATAAAGCGAATCGCGAGTACTTTACGAGTACTGAGTTGCTATGGACGCGACTAGTCGCGTCAGTGAGACCGCGTCAAAACAATACATGCCAACGGCCCGAGCGAATCGCGTAAACAAAATTTATTTCGTGAACACAAGAACTTATCAGATACTTAGCAGCTTGCGCATATTGAAATATTTGTGTAAGTAGCGATCAATAAATATAATATTTTATGTACTATCGGACACTGGCACCTTACCAGTCCTACGTCGAAAGTCGCTTGCACACTGCGCGATGAAAATCGCGTCAGACCACGCCCCGCTCCATTCATTCACCAATAGTAAAGCGTAAAGCAAACTGACACCAAGAGCGATTTCAATGAAACCAGATGTCTGTCTATGATTGGCCGTAGTAAATCGTAGTAAAAATACGTAGCCAATCAGGTATAGGTATGGGTCGTGTGGGCGTGTTTATGTCTGTCTATGATTGGCCGTAGTAAATCGTAGTGAAAATAAGTAGCCAATCAGGGATAGGTATGGGTCGTGTGGGCGTGTCATATCTGTCTATGATTGGCCGTAGTAAATCGTAGTGAAAATACGTAGCCAATCAGGGATAGGTATGGGTCGCGTGGGCGTGTCCAATGCGATCCGCTTTCAAACGAATATTTCTACAAAGTAAGGCACGAGAGACCTCGATAGTACATTATCTTACAGAGGTGGGACTTTCCTGGTGTGAAATAAAAAGTATCAACTGACCCGCCTTGTGCTTGTGCTCCGGTTTGAGGAATCGCGGGTGTATGCGCAAGTGTGCGCGGCGTAAGCGCAGGCGCACGCGGCCCGGGCCCTCGCACGGGTCCAGCTGCCACGACACCGGGTACCCGCGCGGCTCGTGCCACACACCTGACATCAACATACCTTCATTTATACCCCTAATAAATGCTAATGAATATGGATTATTAATAGAGAGTTGCCATTACATGATGGCGTTAAGAGTCTGCAACCTAAACATAATAGTAGGTATTTTACAACAAGTGCACAAAACGAATCATTTTTATCCGAGACTTATAGCAATGTTGAGGATGATAGTAATGTCGAGGATAAAATGGTTTTGTGGACGAGTTATAAACTCTGCTTTTCACTCCGATTGCGAGGAAATAAAATTAAAATTTAAAATAAAATTAGTACAGTTTTGAATACTGAAGGAAATTGTTTTTATGTCTTAAAAAACACATAAGGCTAATTTATTAAAGTAAATATAATTGTACGATATAGTGGACTGTATTATAGATTATATATAAAATGGGACAAATTCCTCTATGAACAAATTAATGTATAAAAACAACTCACCTGAATATTTCAGGCCGCCAACTTAGCACAAAAGTAATGGTAAGAGATTCCTAGGGTTTACCTATTGCTGGATCCAGATGAGTTCTTCCTATTCCACTCCTAATCAAAACTAAAGTGCTATGTTGTTTTACAAATAAATTAATGGTGAATTGATTGGGAACGATATTAATTAAGATGACGATAATATTATAAATTACTGGATTTACGATGGTATACGACAAAATTATATTCGATAAACAACGACAACGATAATTCGAAAGGAAGTTCAGAAAGCAAGTAAGTTTAAATTGTCAACTGTAGCTCATTTTATTTGTAATTCGCGATCTTTTTTAAAAGGTGTTGCCACTACAAAATATTACTAAAGATAACGAAAATATAAAGGACATGTCCACTTTTTGTATGGAACGTGGAATTTTATTCTGAACCTTTTTTAACCAGTTTAAAAATTTATGACGGAAATAGAACTTTATGAGAAGGATGTTTATCCATGAATATTAAAAATATTAAGGCCTGCATTTAGGAGAAAAAAATTAAAAATGTTTTTTTTTTATTGTTTCTTTAGCAGGGCCACATTTAGTTTTTTTTACTGGCAATTAAAAGGATGTCATTGTCAATATGTCAATGCCACTGTAGCTGTCGTTTTGACTTTTGTTTATTGTTTGTGTGTGTAACCTTCCTTCCTTTCACAAAATAGTATCTTTTATTTTCTACAGCTATGCTCAGGTTCTTGATTTTACATGTGATTTAAATATTGGCTTGCTAACTGGACTAAGTTTTCTCGTAATTTGAACGTACGAAGTAACCAGACCCAAGAATTGAACAACGAAATGTTATACTTCCAGGTTACAGTCGCACTCCTGATACAACTTCTCATTTTTTTTGTACCAGAGTGCTATAATTTGGAATGTCGAATGGTACCATTATATTTAAGAAAGAAGATCCTCGGGGATTGTAAAATATTCGTAAAGTAATGCCAGAGTCTGTGAAAATCACATGAGTCAATATGATTTTGCATTTTTACGGTAAAATAAGTTCACTGTATTGTTTACACCAAATAATTCATGCTTGACTTACTAACAATAAAATCAAATAACAGAAACTAATTGAATTTCAAAATATAGAAAATTCCACTGATATAGTATGTAAATACTGGACAGGTTTAACAGTCACACAATTTGTTTTATTGTTCTCTTGCTTAACTCAATTAGGTGAGGTTTTTTCAAAGCCTAAAAAGGCCTTAGGTTTATATTAAGTCAGACTATGGGCTAAGGAATCCCTTTGCAGAATTGCTTCTCGGGTATACATTTCAAAAACTCATGTTTACTTATATAAAAAAGTGTTATTGCTTCAAAAATCAATATGCACCTTTACATTTAGGTATAGCCCATATAAGCAGGGAAAACCTGTCCAGTAGAAATCTAACTATACGTTATACTCTTTGGGTCTGATTCAAACAATTCCATTGTTTTATTAGAGGTTACTAAAATTGTACTTACAAAAGTCCTCTAATTACCTATTTCAAAAGAAATCTTATAACTTACACTGCTAGCTGCAGTAAGCGACCAACCAACCTGGTGGTCAATCTATTTTAAATAGGGCATTAGAAGCCATCTTTGTACATATTGATGCTTAAATTCCACATTTGAATGTTCCCCAGAATGAAAATATTCAATTTAATTTTAATCAGTCTTGGAACATATTAAATTAAGCAAGCTAAGTCATATTTTGGAGAACATATTCAAGAAAATGATCTATCACATGAGACTGCTGATAAGAGGAAAAATCAAATGAAATCCATGAATTTAGGATGGGCTCCGCACCAAATTCATATAACACCACTGGCTCAATTTTGAAATGACGTACTAATGAGGGAAGATGTTGAAATTGAATAAATAAAAATTACATAATTTCTGGGGTTTATTTCATACCTGCAACCAGTTTCTATATTACAACTCTTTCACATAGTTTCCACCATTATAATTATTCAACACTTCATATTACATATTTAGTACCCATGATAAAATCGAGGGTATGTAGTCATATAGAAGTAAATATTTACACTTTGAATTAGCATTATAGTAATCTTAGAGAATTTTGCACTTAGTTCATTATAATGACTTCATTAATTAGCATTTGTTTTGTAAAAAATCTTTTGTTATTGAAATAGTAAAACTGTAGCATTCTTAAGAACAGACCAGTATATTTTATTTATGTTGATATTTCATTACTGTGAGGTAGGTGCTTATCCTAAGAGTAGGCAGAGTAAAACAGGTATCACACATTAGACACTACAGCCAGGGGCTCATCCTAACAAATGCTGCACAAACACACTGTTACAAAGTAAAGTATAGAAGTCATCTGCCACCAACCAATGCATTTATTGTGCTAGATTTCATTTTAATAGCATGGACCTATTGATTACATGTATAATTTTTTTGGTCAGAGTCAGAGATGCTTGTTTGTTACCAGCAGTGACCTGCAATGCTGCTAATTTGCAATCCAATTCAATATGTGGTCACCTGGGGGTTTATTGTCGAAGGAAAAATCTATAACGTCTGCGCTGCCTTTAATTTGACAGTCATTGCGGCAACAACACAAGATTGTGCACTTCTTAATAAAAAGTATTGTGAGTGATGATCACGATCATTAAAATCACAAAACTAAACGAGGCTTTTTTTGACGCTGTCACTTCTGCAAGAGAAGGCAAAGGGAGCTAAGTTCATACAGCCATGTTTTTCGTAAATCTTGATAAAACATTAAAAATGTAATTTATGTGAATTTTAGTCAGAAAGTCACTCACTATCACATCGTTTGTGCGCTTTTGTTACTTATTTATTCGTTTGTGACACGTTTCAGTAACTTGTCATTGGTTTCCATACAAAAATCGCTTTGTTTTACATACTATGAAAGTCAATCATAAAATTGCTGTTTTTTTTAATTTGCAGGCCTAAAAAAACCTAAATTTTATTCTAAACCCTAGATTTTTGAGTACTCTTTACAATAATACCTGAAACATGTTGGTTAATAAATAATTATATTCTTAGCCGAAAAGTGGACATGTCCTTTTGAACATTCCGCCCACCTTAAATACAACGGATTTAAAACGAAAAAAAAAAGAAAAAAAAAAATAGAAAGTCAAGTAATAAGTTTAATTTGGGAATTCACAAAACTAAATTAAAATACTAAAACTAAATTACGAAATCTAAAATTAATATTCTTGACAGTCGATCGGCAAAGGACACAGTTTTGCAACTGGTCTTTTGAAATTACCAGTAGCGGTAGGAACAGTCACAACTCGACAAATACCATCAGTACCTGAATGGAGCTGAACGACTCCACCGGTTTTCCATTTCATGGGGGAACATTGTTCATTAACAATAAGCACCAAAGTACCTACAGCAATATTCCTTTGCTTGTCGAACCATTTGTGTCGAGCCTGCAAAGTATGCAGGTATTCTAAATGCCACTTGCGCCAAAAATCTTGGTGAATCTTTTGCAATAGTTTCCACCTTTGCCGATAACTTATATGTGTATCCACTAAGTCAGTTTCAGGCAAAATAGTAAGTGGCTCCTGAGTAAGAAAATGACCAGGCGTTAACACCGAAAAATCATTAGGATCAGAGCTAAGAGGTGAAAGGGGTCTCGAATTTAGCATTGATTCTATTTGCGATAGAACAGTATAAAACTCTTCGTAAGTAAGACGCTGCGATCCAATGACAGGATATAAATGAGTTTTCATGGACTTGACACCAGACTGCCAAACCTGAAAAATGTGGACTACCTGGAGCGTTAAACACAAATTTAATTTGTTTAGCTTGCGATGCATTTTCCATCAACTCGTTGATAATTTTGGCAGCACCAACAAAATTTGTGCCTTGATCGGAAATAAGCATAGAACATCGACCACGCCGAGCTATGAATCTACGTAAACCGGCTATAAATGCTTCCGACGTTAACTCCGATACGAGTTCAAAATGCATTGCCTTTGTAGATGTGCAAACAAATACACAGACATAAACCTTAAAGGTACGCAAACCTCGTCCGCGACCTAAACTAATGTCGAAAGTTTCAATAATTCTCCTAGGAATGGAGATTGATTCCAATGACGACAGTTGAGTTTTAAATTTACATCATTCCTCAGCAATACACGCCATAAGTTACAGTCAGTAATTTGTAATCCTTTACTGACTCATTACATGACGGTCGCCATAATATTCGCTGATAATTACAGTCATCAGATCTCACAAGGAACTGGCGATACATTTGCTTGATATCCGCTGTGAAGACAACAGCATGCCAGCGAAATCTAACTAAGTAGTAATTCAAAGATATTCTTTTGTAACTTTGGGCCAGGCAATAATTCCTCATTCAGAGATCTAACCCCTGCATCTTTTGCACTTGCATCGAAAACTACACGCAAGGGGGTAGTCACGGAATCAGGGCGCAAAACTCCATGGTGAGGTATATAATAAAAATTACCCTCTGAAGTTGAAAGAGGAATCACCTGAATCATATGACCACACTTTATGTAGTCTTCCATGAATGTTACATAGGCTAAGTAAAATTGTGAATTTAATTTAAATTTCTTTTCTAAGTTTATGACACGTTTCATAGCTATGTCACGTGAATTCGAAAACTGAGGCCTTTCATTAGTGTCCTTGAATGTTAAGGGTAATATCATACGACCATCAGGATTTTGACAAAATGAAGCTTCCATATATTTTTCACATAATAATTCGCATTTAGAGAGTATGAGAGGTTTGGGCGTTTCTATATTTTCTAACTCCCAAAATCGTTTAATGCTAGCATCCAAATATGCATTCGATACGAAAAGGCAGGGCTGTGTAGCCACGCAGGAATTAGGATAACGAGAAGGGTAGCTTTCGATAGCGCATTCGCCCATAACTATCCAGCCAAAGGTAGTATGGATAACGACAGGTTGACCTTCTTCACCCTTTATAATACCAGGCTGAAGAATGGCAGCAAATATGTTGACATTAAGTAACATATCAATAGGTCCAGGCTTTCCAAAATCCGGATCAGCAAGTTTTTAGTTTTTAATATGATTCCAAGAAGAGGAATCGACATGACCAGTGGGCATTTCAGAGCAAATATTAGGCAAAGCAAATGCAACGAGGGAAAGTTTGCCTGATTTTTCACCACTTGACGGAAAAATCTCACAATGTACGGAACCAAGTGTATCAGCCGATATCTGCCCAATACCACGAACTGATTGCTTACTATTATTATTAATATGTAAACCAAGTCTGTGTGCACAAGATGATGTAATAAAATTACATGCACTAGCACTATCAATAAGGACTCTGATACGTGTCAATCTGCCAAACTTGTTTTTTATTAAAACAATCGCTGTTGAGAACAATACTTGAGTATCACAACCCGATACAGCTAACGTTACAGGCTTTTGATTCGATAAAGACTGATCAGTGACCTCAATTTTATCAAAATGAAGTAAATCATGATATCGATTTTTGCATTGTTTACAAAATGAATTAACCCTACACTCCTTCACAGTATGTGAACCCTGAAAACAACCAATACAAAGCGTAAGAACTTTAATTTTTTAAAAATCTTTGAAACGGAGTTAAATTCAAAAATTGTGGACATTGTGCAATTTTATGACTATCTCTGTGACAAATACCACAATTCTCAACCGACGAAACAACAAGAACCTTTGGTTTTTTATTTATTTTATGATAATTATTCACATTTAAGTTGACAGTTGTAATAGCTAGTAGTTGTAACTAACAAATTCTATCTATGAACTTCTTATTGAGTTTGGCTGTATGGCTCATTTTCTTTGCCTTAATATAGATACATTTATATATGAGTAGATACGCACTTTGTGCACTTGTGCACAAAAATCGCTTTTGTGCAGCACACATCCTGCACAAATAAGCACTTTCAGAGCATGAGAAGTCAAAACAATATTTTCGTTTTTTCATAGAGAATGATTATACGTGTTAGTCCGGGAATTGCACTCCATTTCATACCCAATGAGTCAGTCATTAGTAGTCTTAGCAGTTAATTGAAAATCTACGACCACTAATTACTACGACATTGCAATTAGCTGCTAAAGGTGAAGTGGGGTGAATTCCACAAAAAAAAATCAAATTCCAATTGTCAGCTGCATTGAAGGTGTCGTATAATTATCACTCTCGTAATAGGGATGTCGACATGAATCGCAAATATACAAGTTATGTAAGGTTATACCATAGAAGGGAATATTAAAATGCTGAAAATCATATTTTGCAAGTATAAATATGCCTTATAAATTAACTAAAAATGTTTAAAAATGCCCAGTTTCACGTGATTTGAAACGCCAATCGGAATGCGTTTCGTCACGGTGTGGGGAAAAACCTCGGACCAAAGAAACCAATGGACTCTCAATATATTAACCATGGTACGAATAAAATTGCGGCCAGTCCGCCTTTACAAAGCACTGTGTTGTTGTGGCAAATAGTCCATCAGTGACTGTTGTTTGTGAGTCCATTTTACAGTTATATGTTTTGCACTGATTTTTGTAATAAACTGTATAAAGAAAACATCATAGGTGTAATATTAGATGCGGCGTCCCTAGTTTGTTCCGCCATCTTAGAGTAACACCATACATTATCGGCACGAATTTTCTTTTGTAGATATTTTATGTCCTTCGGTTTCTTTGGTATGGGGAAAAGCTCCGGTACCGGTAACATGGTCCAAATTGAGCTATTCAGCTCTATTGGTACCGATAGCATGCAAACAGCCCGCGGCCCTACTGTCTAACTCATAGTGATGGATTCTGTACGGTTTACACCGCACAACAGGCTAAGGTACAATTTCTTGCGTATCAGCATTTTACGCCACTACGTAATTTGATTGCAATTAGAGGCAGTTAGCCGAACGCCACCAACTAACAAACAGATTGTAAATGGAAATAAACTATAAACAAGTGACGTCGTTTAACTCAATCATAATAAATATAAGGTGTAGGACAAGAACCCTACATCCTTTTTGGTCCTTCGAGCCGGATTTGAACCAGCGACCTATGGATTTGCATTTATTGTTTTCGACTTCAAGCAACCAGCGACCTATGGATTAATGTGTGCTATTGTTCTAATAAAACAGGTGGTTATAATTATTGATCTGTGAGTAGGTACCTTGCTCGTGCGTATGGTCGTCGAGGAGGCGGCGCCAGGTGGCGCGCGCGCGGCCGCGGGCGGCGCCGCGCCGTCGCAGGTGCTGCATGAACGCCTTGTTCTCGCCGTTCTGCGCCTCCACCACCTGCCGCGTGATCGACATCGCGCTCTCCGCCACGCGCCCGCACACGCCCTCCTTGTTGAACACGCTCCTATTTACCGACAACATTGTGCAATTTTAGACGTAGCCTCTTCAAAATTAACAGCTCTAAAGAATGGCAACGAAATTGCTTTGTAAAAATTCCACTTGCGAATATGTTATACAAAATCATAATTAAAATAGTATTTCATACTGTATGTGTGTATTTTTTGTCTTAATAAACACTTGAAAATACTTATTTATTCAAATTAAAATATTTTTTTTGGAGGTTTATTATCTAATATAAATAATTATTTCATAGAAAGATAAAAAAGTTTATAACCAGTCCTGCTGCTCAAGTGACATTCCTTTAAATAAGTGCGGAGCTCGACACGTCCAGCGCTCTGATTGGCTGAGCTGTGACTACCGCTTGAGAAAAAATACGAATTGGGATGATGACTGAATTCAAATTTTCACGTCTCGTCATAAAATGTTAAAATACCGTAGAAAAAGATGCAATCATGTGAAATTAGAATTAAAATCGGTTTATTTACACGCATTTTAAGCTGTTAACTTGGAAGCGATTAGACGGAGAGAACCGACATCAACCGTGACGTCATTGTTTAGTACGGCCATATAAACTCTATGTAAATTACCGTTTTGCTAGAAAGAGATGGAGAAAAATCTTTAATACCTTATATCTTGGTTGTTTTTACAGTTATTCGAAAACCGATTTTTTCTTTCTGTTTATTATATGAATGAGCTTCTATTAAAGCAATATTTTTTTTCATTCATTCATTGTCGCGCCGTGATAGCGTTTCAATAAAACTGCTTTTGTCGCTTTTATGCGCATTTTCTGCTACAATCTATTTGTACAATAATTTCTTGATAAGTAAATAGTGACAAATGTTTTAGTTAGTATTCGGCTAACCAACAATAACTGTCTGAAAAAGCGATGCTATTGAAGCGTTATTAACACGCCACGCTGCGTTAACGCTAGCAGAATAAGTCGCGCACCTGGCGAGCAGCGGGCGCTGCGCGGCGGCGGCGGTCTCCCAGCGCTGCAGGTCTTGCCGCAGCAGCGCCGCGGCCTCGGCGGCGAGGTGGTCGCGCGCCAGCCGCTCGGGCAGCGCGGCCTGCGTGCTCACCGCCCAGCCGCGCGCCCAGTCCAGCACCGGCAGCTCCGCGCTCGCGCCGCCCGTCTCCGCCGCCAGGTGCTGCTGCTGCAGCGACGACAGCAGGTACACCGCCAGCTGCGGCGCAACCGATTTGTGGACTTATTTTTATTTTTTACTACCTTTTGCCCGCGGCTTCGCTCGCGTTAAATTCGGGGTAACACGGAGGATTTCCGAAAAAAAATAAGGCAGGTATTTTTCGTTGGTGACAAAGAGTCTGTGTACCGATTTTTTGCTTCCTACCTTGAAAACTGCGAAAAGTCCCATATAAAATTTCACCCCCTCTTTCAAGGGGTTGGGGGCAGATTTTAAAAAAAAGATGCACCTTTTTTTTTAGTCACAAATAGTCCGCATACCAATTTTTAGCTTTCTTACTTGAAAATTGCGCAATGCTCCATACAAACTTCCACCTTCTAAACTAAACTCTTCTTCTAGGGAAGTGGGGGGTTAGAAAGAGACAAAAACTAACCTAAGATGTCACTCTCCATCCCTTCAACTATCTCCACTTAAAAAATCACGTCAATTCGTCGCTCCGTTTTGCCGTGAAAGACGGACAAACAAACAGACACACACATACACTTTCCCATTTATAATATTAGTATGGATACATTGATTTACTACCAAACGTAGATAGAGCAGTTCATACAAAAACGCGCGTAATCGACTATACATTTGTACTGTCACGTAATCGACTATACATTTGTACTCGCTGATATGTAGTTGAATATGCACGCCCGAATTAAAATTACCATAAAGAAAATACCGTATTTATCGAATTCAACCTTATTCTGCATTATCACGGCAACTATTTCAAGTACAACTGTGGGAAGTTACATCATTTCATACCTAGCCACAGATCAAACGACGTTTTAGTAATTGCTACAAGAAAATATCAACTTTATGCTCTCAAACATAATGCTTGAAATTGCTTATCGCGTTGTCGCTCCAACGCATGAATGAGATAACACATCGTGATACGACGCCCGTGCGAGCGAGACGATTGTGATGTACTGACACTGACGCGAAGCGACATGTTTATGATTAAAATAATTGTTTTTGATTGGTTTTTACATGATAAGTTTGAATACATAATAAGAAGTGTAATGAGTTTACTCACGCAAAATATGAAATCCCGTATTTTTTCTGCCGTTTCTGGCTATTGTTACCACAACTTTTGAATAAGTACTTCGGCATGTTGACGTGCCGACAGTTAATCACTTACTATGGAAAAGAACTGCACGAGTCGCGATTGGGCAGTTCTTCACCGGCCCAGTTTTCGAACGTTCATGCGTTATCTACGTTTGGTAGTAAATCAATGTATGGATACGACTAAATTGGCAAACAAGCATACCGCCCACATGATGGTAAGTAGTAACAGTCACCTAAAGTACATGTTGTTCTTGTGACAAACATTTTTGGCACTCACTGCATTGACATTAGATTAAGTTGACATTTAGGTTTTAGTTGCATCTCTTACTGAATTTAAGGAAAGCGCAAGGTTGTAAGCGACAACATTTCTGTGTTAGCAACGAAACGAGAAGAAATTATTTAAAAAAAACTTTTCGTAGCGTTGTGTCAATGATGATGAATCAAGCAGTTTAGATGATTCAAATAAATGTGTTGAATATCCAGTAATAATTGTCCAGTTTATCCTTTCCAGTTTATATGAATTTGTTGTAAAACATTAAACAGAAATTATCCACACTAACTTATACAGGGTGTCCCAGAAGCCGACGTCAAGCCGAAAGCAGGCGGTAGACTAACTCATATATGTTATCAGAAAAAAAAAACCAAGTCACCTATTAAAATACGACTATGTAAAAAAATATTACCTATCCCTAACTCCCACATAAATTGTTATATTCTACAGAATCTCCTGTTTCAAATCCACTTCAATAATATTCATCTTGACTGCAAACTATTGGCCTCGTATTAATATAGTATACTTTTATATGTACAAGGTACTTTATATATGTATGGTATATATATATATATATATATATATATATATATATGTTTATGTGTATTGTGGATATATTTATATATTTTATCTATATTATTTATATATTTTATCTTTGCGCAATAGAACAGCGCTCACCAGAGTATTATTTCCACTACCATGGGTTGACTGGAAGAAATCTCTTGTAGAGATAAGTCCACCATTTGCCTACATTTAATTGTAAATTAACTAAGTCTGTAAATTGATTTGTGCAATAAAGTGTGTAATAGTAATAATAATAATTTTAAAAAAATCTAACATTTAAAAAAATCGATAGAATTTACACCCTGTGACGGTTTTTTCACTCTTGTTGCTATAAATCTTGACTTTTCTAAACATTTTCTTTTGTTTTGTAATCCTGAATAATGTTTCTGTATACTCTAATCTAAAATTTAAAGCCAGCTGCTCCAAATTAGAAGAATATGCCATTTTTATCTAAATTAAATATTCAAAATTAATTTTTCGCATAGCTTTAACAAGCTGTACTGAAAAAAAAAAAGTACTATGTGAGTTTGGCAAGTAACTGCAAAAGTTGGCGCATTCAATAAGGATTCCAAAATGGTATGATACTTGGTAGATAATTTCTACGATTGCAAACAATATTTTTTTTCCAAAAACAGGCAGTTTTGAAAAAATTTTTCTTACGTACTTAAAATTTATTCTAATGTACCCATGGTTTGCTTTAAGGCTGTAACTTTAACATTTTAGTTTGAGTGAGACCGGGAGAGTCATTTTACGAAGTGTGAGAGAGACAGATAGTGAAATAAATGAAATACACAAATTTTTTTCGAAGAATCGCGGATCTTCTCTGTGTTTTTGTAGCATTGTTTGACA
This sequence comes from Schoenobius gigantellus, assembly GCA_963935595.1. Taxonomy (NCBI): domain Eukaryota; kingdom Metazoa; phylum Arthropoda; class Insecta; order Lepidoptera; family Crambidae; genus Schoenobius; species Schoenobius gigantellus. The sequence goes on along the minus strand of OZ012541.1, from coordinate 35,134,315 downwards.
AAAAGCAACACGGGGTCGATGGTCCCGGGGTAGTAGAGTTTGTACTCGCTGTACGTGGTACGGGTGTAGCTGACTTCTTTGCAAAATTCTATGGGCTGTACTTTTGGGTACTCCTGTGCTTTTCTCTATCGGCTTGACGTCGGCTTCTGGGACGCCCTGTATATGGAACTATGTATCGTTTTAGAAATAAATCGAAGGACCATAAATACACGCCTACGTCAAGAGCGTGCGATGTTGACGGTCGGTGGGTGTGGTGTGGCGTGGCGTGGCGACGCCGACGTCAACCTAGCGTCATGTCATTACCTTTCTCGCCCTGGCGAGGTCGTGCGTGGCGAGGTGCGGCAGGCGGTGCGCGTGCGCGGCGTACAGCGCCCGCAGCAGCGCGGGCTGCAGGTCGCGCGCGCCCTGCGCCGGCGCCAGCCCCCACCACACCGCCTCCTGCAGCAGCGCCGCCCAGTCCGCCGCGCCGCCGCCGCCGCCCGCACCCAGCCACCGCCGCCCCACCGCGCCCCCCTCGCCGCTCACCGCTGCACGCCGCGACACACTCGCTCACGTCATCACTCCGCGCATGTTAACCGACGGACGACCGGCCTCGGAGCCGAACAGTCAAAGCGCCGTGTAATATTGGACCGGCAATCATAATCATCATCGTCACAGCTCATATACGTCCCCACCGAGGGGCACGAGCCTACTCTAACTAGTTAGGGCGATTAGGCCTTAGTCAAACCACGCTGGCCCAGTGCGGATTGGTTGACTTCATATACACCTTTGAATTGGGATGATGACTGAATTCCAATTTTTACGTCTCGTCATTAAATATTCAAATACCGTGGAAAAAGATACTGTCCTGTGAAATTAGAATTGAAATCGGCTTAGAAATCCATTAGATACAAGCATTTTAAGTTGTTAATTTGAAGGTGATTAGACAGAGAGATCCGACATCAACCGTGACGTCATTGTTGAGTACGGCCATATAAACTCCTTGTAAATTGCCGTTTTGTTAGAAAGAGATGGAGAAAAATCTTTAATACCTTATATCTTGGTTGTTTTTATAGTTATTCGAAAACCGATTTTTTTCTTTCCGTTTATTATATGAATGAGCTTCAATTAAAGCAAAAAAATTTTTTTGTCATCTAGCCTATTACTTCGCAGGTGTATGCAGGTTTCCTCGCGATGTTTTCCTTCACCGTAGTAGCGTTAGATAAATGTACATATGATGGAATGCCGATACACCGGACCGGCAATACACAATAGTAATCCGTTTTAGTAAGCAATTCACAATAGTAATTCATATTACACCACATATTCATGTGATGTAATCTGAACGACGGCTCTTGCACTCCCCACCAGTCGGTGGTAGTTGACCCAAATCCACCCTTATTTTTTGAGGCCTTCAATGTGATTAAAAGTGATGACGATCTGGTTAGATCGCGAATACCACGAATACATTGAATTAGAGCTCGTCGAAATGACGTCCCACTACCGCATGTATTGGTCATTCAGTTGCCGGCTAGACTTGATGAATTTGTTATCCAACTAGTCATAGGTGATTGTCTGAACGCGCGCGCCAGAGCGGACGTATTGTTTCATACAATGCTTTGTCGGATTTATCACGTGACTATTTGGCCGTACAGCGCAACACAACTGTTGGATCGTAGATTCGATTCGAAAAGACATCCCTTCTCGCTTTGAAGAGCCACAATAAAAAGGGACAGGTATAGAGATTCCGTCATTCGATTGTTCCCAGAAAGTTGTGAATAGGGGGCTGATACACAGAGAAAATGAAGTTATTGATATTTGCACACACTTAACTAAGTAAACTTATTGAAGTTGCGGCACGCTATGATGGCCGTTTTGACATCTGTCATCCCCATAGTTTATCCGTCAGTTTTGTCAAATACACTATGGGGATGACAGCTGTCAAAACGGCCATCATAGCGTGCCGCAACTTTAAGAGGTGAGACGCGTCATTTACAGCTTAGACGAGCTCTACCTATAGAATATATAAGTGGAGCATAGGTACAAAAGTCTGTTGATCACGCATGAAACACACAGCTAAGAAGCCCCGCTGGTTTCCAGTGCCAGCGGCGTACTGCGTTGCTCTGTGTAGGACGCGTACCGTGCAGCAGCGTCGCCAGCAGGCGGGCGTAGAGCGCGGCGTGGGCGGCGCCGGGCGGCGGCCGCAGCGGCGAGTGCGTCAGCAGGAAGGCGAGCGTGCGCGTGGCCGTGCCCAGCAGCCGCGCCGCCGCCTCGCCGCGGTCGCCGCGGCCGCCATCCCCGCCCCCGCCGCCGCCGCCGCCGCCGCCCAGCGACACTGCCGACGACAGCACTGCGAATGTAACGCAATAGCTTGACAAAGCTCCCGCTCCATCTGCGTCGTAACGCGTTAAAACTTTTTTCAACAAAAAATAAAACCGACTTCATAAACACCAAAAAGTCATAAATAATATAAGAAAATAAACATCACAGTTTTATATTGAAGTTCATGCCAAATTTTAACTAAGTAAGTAAGTACTTTCATTAACTGTTCTTACATTTTTTGAGACTTCCCAGGTGATCATTGCTAGGGGTGCGATGTCAGACCACCTGCTCGTGGTACACCCTGGGCAACAGAACTGGGCGGTAGAATTTCTGCCGCGGGCTAAGAGTCTGACAGCTGCCCCCGTGGAGGGGGGCGTGGTGTGGCCGGGTTTAACACGGCGGGCCACTTCATGTGGCTATGTGGGGCGTCACCGTTCCCTCTTTTTTAAGATTGGGTTGTGTGTCGCCCGGGGACCCGCTCGCGGGTCAAGGCGCACTGCGCCTTGAGGCTGATCCGATCACTATGTTGCTTCGTCACACTTGTGCGGCCCCATGAGGGGGGCGTAGGATGTCCGAGTGCTACTCGGCGGGCCACCTCGAATGGTCACCGTAGCCGCTTTTTGCAGTGAGTTGGTGCATTGGCGCCGCTGAGCTTCGGCTCGTATGCGCGGCGGTGGATCCAGTGGGGTCTGCCGTTGGGCAAGCCCGTTACCCCGCACTGAGCGTCGGGCCGCGTGGAAGTAAACCAATTACCATTAGGAGTATGCCCCGGGAACTCCTCTCCATCTCCATCTTGGAGAGGGCGTGAGGGGCCCGCTATTGGTGGGCAGGTGCCACCGACGAGGTTATGGTTGAGTACAGGAGGGAGCCCACGATCCCGTTCGGCAGCGGCGCGTCCTTTGGGCGTGGCTGTGCCAGGTGCCAAAGAGGGCACATCGAGAGGTTTAGTGGGTAGTCGCTCTGCTGCGGAGTCCCCCACCCTTGTCCCTGCTTGGACGGTGCGTAAGCGCATTCCCCTCGTAAAAAAAGGTGATCATTGTTTGGCACCTTATGCTCTAAGCTTGGCACCGTCTTCAATATAAAACTGTGATGTTGTTTGTATTCTTATATTATTTATACCTTTTTGTTTTTGAAGTTGGTTTTATTTTTTGTAAAAAAAAATTTTACAATCTTTTCAGTTAATTTAAATTGAAAACGCATCAAAATCGATTCAGCCAAACGCGAGATAATCGCAGACAAACATACATACATATAGGTCAAACTGAGAATCTCCTTTTTTTGAAGTCGGTTAATAAACAATGCAAGGATTTCGACATCTCACACATGACGTCAGTAGCACACAGCATAAAATGGCGTTTTAAAGTTATAGGTTAATAGACACAGAACATAGAAAAAAGGTTTTGCTTATGCATGTCTCGGCAGTTTATTTTTGAATACATTAAATGTATCATGGGAGATTTCCAAGGATCGCTTATTTGCCACAACATTGTATTTATGGCACATTGTTTTTCATGGTTCATTGTTACCCAAATTAGTTTTACGCGCAGGACATGTTCAGAATAGGTTTCCGTGGATTCAAATAAATAATAATAAGAAATAATTTCAAAGTCTAATATGGCTACAGTTTTAATGACTGTTAATAATTTTGTCTGAGATCTGCTATTTTACTTCTTTACGTCGATCACGCAGAGACTTCATATTGAAGAAAGCTCCTTTTTTTAATTGCAGCTAAGTTGGCAAACAAGCAAACTATACCTAATAGTATAATAGTAACAGTTACCTATAATACATGCGGCTCTTGTGAGATTTGCAGTAAAACTGTAACCCCCACAAGAACCACAGTGTACGTTGCCAAATTGTGACATCAGATGTAAAGCCACGGTACCCAGTAATTTCACTGCCATATATCTTACCCTTCAAACCGGAACACAGCAATGCAAGCACTGCTGCTGCTATCGTAAACAGGGTGAGTAGTACTACCGATTTGTACACCGTACGCGTGTGGCACTGATGCCTGTAGCAAACTAATAAGGCGAAACCGCGACGCATAGTTAGGAACAAACAAAACGGCGAATCGAACGGGGAGGTGTAGACGGCGTCTAAGCAGATCGGGCGGATCCACGCGCGACAGAGACAGCGCGATAGTTAAATATCCGCGTTAGAGCAGGCTTGCTCGCCAGAGCTCGCGCGCCGTACAAACGACAACGCGGGAAAAATCGTTCAGCGGTATCGCTACTACAGTTCCGCGGCGGAGGTGTGCTACCGGCATGTAACAAACAAAACGGCGAATCGAACGCGGAGGTGTAGACAGCGTCTGAGTAGATTGGGCGGGTCCGCGCGCGCAGAGACAGCGCCATAGTGCAATATCCGCGTTAAAGCAGGCAAGCTCGCCAGAGCTCGCGCGCCGTACTAACGACTACGCGGGAGAATCGTTCGGCGGTTTCGCTACTACAGTTTCGCAGCGGAGGAGTGCTAGTGGCATCGAAACGCCGCTCTACGTTGTAGAAAACTCGGCAGCGGCGTGCTGCACAATTGGGATGATAACTGAATTCTAATTTTAACGTCTCATCATTAAATGTTAAAATACCGTGGAAAAAGATGCAGTCCTGTGAAATTAGAATTAAAATCGGCTTAGAAATACATTAGATACTAGCATTTTAAGTTGCTAATTTGAAGGCGATTAGATAGAGAGATCCGACATCAACCGTGACGTCATTGTTGAGTACGGCCATATAAACTCCTTGTAAATTGCCGTTTTGCTAGAAAGAGATGGAGAAAAATCGTTAATATCTTACATCTTGGTTGTTTTTATAGTTATTCGAAAACTGATTTTTTCTCTGTTTATTATATAAATGAGCTTCTATTAAAGCAAAACATTTTTTTAGTCATCTAGTCTATTGGTGGTTATGATGGGTGTTAAGATATGTACCGTTGGATAGGTAGTTCGTGTATGAGTGCGGTATTGAGTCGGCGAGCCGCCGCTCCACGTGGTCGAGCTGTGCGATATAGAGCGCAGCTTGTGCGTCGCGGCATACGACTTTCACGCTGTCCTCTTTGGCAGTGCGCTCCACAAACGTCAGCAAATTGTGCACGTCGCACACTGTCTGCTGGTCAACGATAACATTCATAAATACGTACTTACACATTATGATCAATACAGTTCCCAAATATTTATTAGAACGCTATATACCTGCATGGCGTGATGTGTGGAGAGGGCTTTGAGTGCAAGTGCCACCAACAGCTGCTCCAGGTCATCCAGCAGAATAGAACGGCCCTCCATCTCAGCGGGAATCAAACCAACGCCTCGTATGGCACGTACCACTACCTCCGCCATAGCGATATCGCAGAGCGCACGTATCGATGACTAGCATAAAACAAGCATTAATTATTATCAGAAAATTTGATTCTTCTTTGTACGATTTTACGATAGTAGGCGCCATATCAGAAATATCTCAAGATTGTTACTTACTTGTGTAAGTAGTGAAGAAAAAATACTTAAGAATATCACGGATGTTAAAAATTATCTTTAATTTTACCTTATCTATGATTCTGCGTAGTATAAGAGTAATATTATGGGAAAGTGCAACGTCACGTAAGCAGCATGGCAGTTGCGCCAGGAGTGGTGGACAGCGCTGTGTCCACTCTTCATTTGCTTCGACCCAAATATCGTCCTAATAAAAAAATCACATCATCAGAGACACAACTCGGTAAGGCTGTAATGGATGTTTTCAATTACGTATCGATTACGTTATCAAAACGGGCTTAAAAATTACACTCTCAATTATAAAACAATAAAAAATGACCATAATATGTGGGAAAACTCACGTCAAGTTGATCTTCGAGTGGAACATCGCACTTTGTAATAAGTGCAGCGCAGGCAGTTACGAGTTCCCAGGTGCCCTCATACAATGAAATCTGTCAAAACAGTATTAGTACAGTTGCAACGTTAATATTTTTCTTACGACTATAGCATTATTCAGCATCAGTTGAAGTAAACTTAAATGTATAGTTACACAGTGCGCCATCGTATTCCTAAAAAAGTGCAAAGTATTAATGTTGAATTCGCACAGTACCTGATTGGCGAGGTGTACGTAGCAATGGTTGAGCGCAAGAGCACGGGCTACGTCGGGCGGCGCGCGCCGCTGCAGCGCGGTGAGCGCGCGCACCAGCGCCGCGCGCACGGCGCCGCTGCGGTGGTTGGCCAAAACCACCAGGCTTTGCGCACTCACTGCGCCGCATATCGCCTGCGCGTCACCACACAATCAGCGTCAAAAATTCAATTCGATCAACTGGATTTTTGATGCCGAGTATGTAAATACTGATAGCTGCACCCTCATACTTAAGACGGGTCATGACGGGCCACAAACAACGCGTTAGTTAAATAACCCAATACCCAGACACCCCAACTTATTTTAATAATAAACTATAAAGCAACCCCGCGGCTTTGTCAGCGTGGATAATTTATATTAAACTATAGCTAAGTCCGAGAGTTTTTGCAACATCTTTCATTGATGCTCAACTCCTATTAGTCGTAGCGCGATGTTATAATAATATAGCCTATTCACTGAGTGCGAAGTACTAGGTGGGGGTAACAATCTATCGCAGCGCCCATAGTGGCCAAAAGTAGAAATAATGTACGCTCTATCATCTATAATCTAGGGTGTAAGTGACGATGTCCCTTTCCTTTTAACAGTGAGTTCAGACCATGACCCTAATTTGAAAATCACTGAAATTTTCTCCCGAAAAATTCACAAATTTTCCGAATTTTTTCATTATTTGATTTTCTCTTAAATGAAAACTTTGATTTCAGTTATACAAAATGTGTCAATATTTTTTTTATTCCCGTTTGATACAAGCTATGCCATCTATGCGATGGAACTAGTTATAGTTTGTTCCCATTTGTTCCTAGCGGGACCCACATGACTTAGGCCACCTCCTCTTTGTTTCTGCTCCGTCATGCCGACTGTAGACTAGCTAATTTATTACTTGAACCAATAATTGTTTTATAAAAGTTGTGACTCTATTTTGGTAAGCCTATAGGAAAGAACAGTTTATTGCTATACAATACACTGTTTATGGATAAAATTACTTTTAAATCTCTGCCACATTAATAGTAATTCATATGAATATAAATGTTTCTTTATATGTATATTATTATGTTTTATATATAAGACTAACCTGTGTAAGATGATGCTCGGGTAACACCGCAATGGTATCCCGTAGCAGCAACAGCAGGCCTTCGCACGCCGTCCAGCCAGGTTCGGCGCCAGCTCGCAATCGACGCTTTAAAATCACGATAGAATGATATAAATCGGTAGTATTTAAATCAAAAATAAATTAAATTAATAGTGTATTTTATACTACTGTCTGTACCTGAATAAATAAATTAATTTGAGACGGTATTATGCAAATGATATAAAATATAGCTATTTCTTTTTTGCGTTTACGAACAACTCTTATTTCGTCGTTTACGTTTTTACTAATCGATTAAGTAAGAAAAGCACGAATGTTAATAGAATATAATATTCTTAGAACTCTTGCCAGATAACTTTTAGACTAAAACACAGTTAAAGCTCTATATAGATGAACAGCGCAACTGCACTCTGACTGCCAAATTACAGCTTCAATGCCGACAGCAAATAAGAGATAGGAAGTCTTGTTTCGTTCGTATCACGTATTGAGATCAAGTTTATAAATCTGTAAAAATTAAGCATAGAAATTCTATAACTCCTACCAAACAACACAAGAACCAACCTGCTTGTAGATGTCACTGGAGTACAGCTCGACGCTGGTGTGTTTGACCTCATCCAGATCTACAACAATGTACTCTGTGAGGTCGGCGTCACCCTCCGGTGCGACCGGCGGCTGAGAAGCATCTTTCAAAATGTCGTCAAAGTTTTTCTCTGGTTCGGGCAGCTTGGGTGCATTCCCTTTGTCCCGCCACCGTTCTGCAACCGCCACCGTATCCGTTCTACATTTATCTACTGTAGCATATAATTTATACACGCGACGACTACGTAAGGTGCAAATCTAACGTGACACTATTTATATATTCTCTTTGAAGTATTTACTTCAAATTCAATAAAAAACATACAGGACAATGTCGAAAATCGACCCATGACCAACAAAGATTTGATTTATGTCATTATTATATGCATACAGGGTGTTAAAACACCGGTACCGAAGCCGAAACCCACGTATTGCTCCCATCATCACTAGTTTTTGTCTTCTAGACCATGGTTGTGAAAGTAATAGTTGCCGAGATATTCAAGGTTAAAGTTACAATTTTTGTCGAGATTTTTATACAAAACTGTTTCAAATGTATTTTGATTATTTAATTAAATCAGTATTTCTTAACAAAATTTATGACTGAAAAGGAATCTCTTGCGCGGGAAACTCGTCTTGCTTTACATGCACTCACACTGACTCACTAACACCGACGCGATATCCGGACGCGCAAGCCAGGTGCGGGCACGCGTTACGTTGCGTAGTATTTATTGTCGTTGTTTTTTTTAGCCTAAAAATAAATTTCGTTTCACATCATTGACTTTTCGTTATATTGCTTTATTTAATGGCCTGAATGCGTAGACGCGGGCTTCGGTATACGTCTTTTTACACCTTGTATTTTATAACACGCATTACAAAGATATGTATTCGATGGACAAATTAAAAATATATTTAAAAGTACTTTCAGAAACAAAACCAAACAAAGTAAAATAAACGAATGGTTATTGTAACCTTTGCTTGGTTGAATGAAATTGAGTCGATTTTATGGTCATTTTTTTATTTGTATAAATTATGTTTTTCATAACTTCTTTCACAATTTACAACGTTAACACACGTCAATTGACTACTCACGCGCTGTGAGTTAGTTTGTTGTGTTTTTGAGTTACTTTATAATTTGGAGGTTTCTTGCACTTTACTACGTGGCTATAATCACCTTTGTTTGATTGATTGAAATAATTTTTATTTTAATAATTGTATAGGTATGGACTATGTGTATTACTCTAAGGAAAAATAGTGTTAATACTAACCTCGAAATCTGATTCATTTCGATACATAATTCGATTTCGACGCTTGTCCGTAGTAATTGATGTGAACGTACAGTATTTACAAATATCCAATTATACAAAAAGCATTTTTTCACTGCTGTTGCTATTGGGGCGAACAATGTATGGACGCAGAGCAATGTCCTTTATCTAGCATCATCATTTAGAGCTTGTTTTATAAGTTATTTACTGTTTATATAAATGTGAGGATACTTCCAAAAGCGATGAAACAAACCAAAAAGGCATAAGGAGTACTCATTTATTATTGAGTAAACAAGCTTTAAATGAATGTAAGCGTAGCATCTTATTTATTACTAAATTCTAGCCTAATTGAGCAAAACTGGCATAAAGCATAAACTGTACAACTTTGACAAGCTGGAAGCAATCCCATAGATAGGGGAATAAGTTCAAATTTACAATATCACGTTTATAACTAGCACATTATATAAAAAATCTGCAATAGAGTTTTACAAACATTATGGATGATAATTAAAAATTCAGTACTACCCTAGTTACGAGAATATCAAATTTTGCTTATTTTTTCAAATTCACGCGGCCCAAGCATTCCGTATTTGACGTCAGTGCGCGAGTGTCGGCTCGTACGTGCCGATTTCGTTGATAGTATGCGCTTAATACAGGATTAATTTTAACACACCTGCAAGCTCTCAGGATTAAATAACTAACATCATTAACTACAACGTTTCTTTTACGAGTTTTAAGATAACTCAATAAATTGAAAGAAAATCAATTTATAAGTTTTTATTGCACTGTTCTGACATTGATAAGTCTATGTTTCATTTATAAACAACGACGAAAGGCTACGCTTTCTTCGCGCGCTGTCTAATCAAAATGATAAAACTTCAGACTAAGTTCTTACGTACCTAACACTTTCTTCACCAGATTAACTGCATATTTAAAACAATTGCTTGCAGGGCTTGCAGACAGTAGGTACACTGAATCTACAATCCCGTCATCTACTTTACCAGACATAGGACTGGATACATTAAACAAAGTCATGTAGTTACAATGAGTTCACAATCCTTTCACGCTTTACCAGGACTAAAGATAAAAATACATATTCAAATCGGTTAAGCCGTATTAGCGTTGCGAGACTAACGATCGGCGATTTATTTAGAAGACTGAAATTTTAGCTAACTATTATCCAGTCAACTAGGTGTAAGTGGTGGCAATAGAGTTGAAATGTGTAAGAACTAGGTTTAGAAATAGCTCAATCAGATAACTTGCCTTAACTTGCCTAAAGCAGAATTTTTTATGGTTGCGCAGTATTTTTCGAAAAAAGTGATTTTGCAGCATCTAAAATACGTGGTACTACAGCTTATGACGGCAGAACGTTGTTCGCGGGCAAAGATAGTCAAAAATAAAATTATAAGTTAAAATGGTGTTTCAGAATATTCCTCACCGTTATCTTTAAGTTTGTGCAAAACTAATTTTTATTTATTCAATAACGTATTTTAGGGGACTTAATCACTAACCTGGTGGAGTGTCTGAGGCTTCTGATGTAGGCGAAGTGTCCATATTTTTCCTGAAATAAAGATTTAGTTGTATTTATATAGAAACTAGCTGACTGTATGCAACTTTGTTTGCATTATAACAAGCTTTTCCTGTAGGAAAACTTTTCCCGTCAGATTTTTCCCGTAGGAAAATTACCCTATCCTTTCCCTGGTCTCGAACTATCCCTATACCAACTTTCATCAAAATCGGTTCAGTAGTTTCGAAACCTATTCAATACAAACAAACAAACAATCAAATCTTTCCTCTTTATAATCTATACATCTATACTATACAAATTAATAAAATTGAAGTGTCTGTTTGTAATGTAACAAGTTTGTAACAACTTTGTTTTTACTAAATGGGTATGAATGTATATCGGGTACCAATAACAAAAACACAATTAATTTTTTTTTGTCAGTCTGTCTGTTTGTTCCCGCTAATCTCCGGAACGGTTGGACCGATTTTGACGGGACATTCACTAATAGATAGCTAATTATATAAGGTATAACATAGGCTACTTTTTATCAACCTCAACAAAAGTTACTATTTCACGCGGACGAAGTCGCGGGCACAGCTAGTATTAGTATATAAAAAGAGATTTGTATCTTGCAAATGCACTCGGTTAACGATTGTTAAAGTTATGCAACAACGAAGTGTAAGTAATGTAACAGTGGCGTTCTCTATGCTTCGGAAGGAACGTTAAACAGTGGGTCCTAAGCCTGTTGTTGATCGGGTCATATAATACAGCCGTCTTATTGGACTATGCGAGTGAAGGAACACAGAGTGCACTTGTGTTTGTGCAGACACAAAACTTGTGCACTATAATAAGATCTGACGCGCGGTTGTCTCTGTTGAAATTGGTTGCCGTGACCGAATATCGATTAGGACATTATTTATATCACAGCTCATATACACCGTGTACCTGAAGATATGCATTATAGCTGAACGCACATAATAATATCAGCACGCGCCGTACGCACCGCATTATAGGTATGACGTCATCAGCATGCGGTCTTCAATACCCAGACACCTACCGCATTTTTGAAATTCGGCGCGTACGGTGAATTGATATAACGAATTCCAAAAGTGCGGCGCGTTCGGCGCGGGCATATGTGCTCTCAGCTTAACTTAGGCCTGTTACAAAGACCATCAAGTTGAACAAATGTCACTATGGGACCAATTCTGAAATAACGAAAAAAATTAACTGTGCTATACCGGGTGTAACGGAATACCGCAATAATATTTAAGGTTGTTGATTAACAAAAAACATATTTTATGACTATTCTTTATATTTTTATTATATACCTACTTTAGATTTAATATGCTTAACAGTTAAGCGTATTAAATCGAAAGTAGGCACATAATAAAAATACAAAGAATAGTTATATAACATTATTTTTGTTAATCAACAACCTTAAATATTATTGCGGTATTCCGTTACACCCGGTATATTTCGGTCTAGTAGGGCTTGAACTTTTCTATGAAGCAGTTGCTTTTTTTTTCGCAATTTTAGTATTGGTCTCATAGTGAAAGTTACTTAGTTTGATAGTCTGAATAATAGGCCCAAGGGTGCGCTGGTAGTGGTAGTCGCAGTGTGGACCTTACCATGCGCGTCCACAAGGGCAGGGAGAACACCGGGGGGTTTTAGTGGGTCGGCCTGGGACTGTGCCGGGCCAGCCCCACACACGCACGCCGTCTAGCCAACGGCGGGTACGGTGCGGTTGCGCATTTCCCCCGAAAAAAAAAGGCCCAAGTTAATGCATATCCTCAGAAACACGGTATATGTCCGCACCGAGGGGCTCAAGTCTACCCTAAGTTAGGGTGTTTCGGTTTCGGCCTTAGTCAATCACGCTGGCACAGTACAGATTGGTTGACTTCACATACACCTTGGAATTTCTTTGCGGATATACATTATATGCAGGAGCCCTTATTTTTATTAGCTTATAAGTATTGTATCTGTCAGATAAGTCACTACATTTTGTTGCACATGACAACCAAAACACAATATGATAAAGCGGTTTATCGCGATGAACTGTCAATGTATGAAAAAACGTATTGTATTTTGACAGTTCGCCGTGATAAACAGCTGTATTGTGCTATATCGTGTTTTGGTGGTCATGCTACGGGGGCTGAAGATAAAGACTCCCATAATAATATTATCACCAAGAGATATCACAAGCCTTTTTATTAGATAGCAGTAAATGCCAGATACCTATCTCAAAGTTTATCGGGAACCGGTAAAACTGACCCTAAATGTATTGGTATTATTATCAGCCACACGAGAAATTATTTAAATAATAAAATGTTCACAGTTACTTTTATTGATACATCATTGGTACAGCCAGCAATATGATAGTAACTCGTCAGTGAGTTAATATAGGATGATGAAGATCTTAAGTTGAATCAATAAAAAAGAATCATACCTATTTTCTCCCTTTATCTGCTCATTAATGATCCCTTTCCTTTCTTTAACCGTTTCCACGCTTTTGGCAGGCGTCGGCTCTTGTTTCGTTTCCGAATCTTGAGTTGTATCGTCTGTTTTGGCTTGACTGTCGTCTGTTTTGGGCTGACTGTCGTCTGTTTTGGGTTTACTATCGTCTGTTTTGGGTTTACTATCGTCTGTATTATTGTCAGCGGGCGAGGGCAGGGTTGGAGTGTTTCTCTCCCGCCGTCTTCTGGACGGTTTCCTCTTCATGGGACTAGTAGTTAATTCTGACCTCTCTTGGGTCTCAGGCGTCAGTAAGAAATAAAAATTTGCCCGAGAATGTGTAACGAACGTATCGCTTGCCTAAAAATAAATGATTTTGACAAAAATAAACATGTTCTTTAAATCAAAGTGTGTTTTAGCTTAATGTTCTAAATAATAATTATAATGTAATGTTAAATATTGTGTCTGTTAACGACATAATTTACTGTACGTGTAGATACTTTTGATAAACCGATAATTTCTTACGCCCTTTCTTCTTATCTGTTAAAATACACCCTGAATAGGGTTATCAGTTCAAAAATTTACGATTCAAAATCAACAAAAAAAAAATTGACACTATTGATTTAAAATAATTTTAATCGTAAAGTCGTATAAAAATAGGGCCAAGGAAAGTACAGTCGGTAGCAAAATAAATTCTATTGGAATTCCATCGATGCACTATTATTACGTTCCAATCAGTAGAAATGAGGTAAAGTGATGAGCTGATGTACCTGATGCATGAGCAGCAGGAAGTCAGTGAGCAGCGCCAGATGATGCAGCAGCGGCGGCACCCCCACTAGACCACGTACCAGTTCCACCAGCCGTTCGCTGGTCTCGACGCTTAGAGGACCACACTCCGAGTTCAAGAACCGTTCCTAGTATACGTCAAAGAGACAGGTAAAAGAAATGCAAATAGAATTGTATGATTTTACTTTTTAAATGCCTGAGTTCTTTAAATTACGATCTTAAAATTACTTGTGCTATTGGTTAATTTAGGTTGAGTTCTGGTGGAGTAAATAAAATCTCTTCCTAAAACGAAGAATTACATGGACGAAGCATATAACTATTTCGCGTACTCTTTTTTTGTTTGTGTGTGTCACTCATGTATAGTGTACTGAACGTGAATAAGTAAGACGAGACTTCTGTATTGTCGTTTAACGATTTCGACAAAAAAAGAAATAAGTAGCGTTGTTATATAAAGTAAGCTCCATAATATTTAGCTTATTAAATTGTAATATTAATATAAAAACCGTTTAAAAATTGTCAAAGATAAGGCGTATGAGTATTGACATAATAGACTTATTTCATATATGAAAGAGGTTTTTATAAGCGCGCCTTAATTACAAAATACGATGCTAATTGTGTGTGTTAATTTTGACAAATTTTATTAATACGTAGGTAAAGCAAGATATACAGTGTGTAACAAAAACTCTGTGAAGCCTTTTAGTACATTTTCAGAATCCATATAAAAAAGATATGGCGTCATTAAAAATTCGAAATTCTAAAATTAATTTTCTAATGTCTTATACATTTTTTCTTCACAGACCCAACTTTTTGTATGGGGGACAATAAAATTAATTTTACAATTTTGAATTTTCAATGACGTCATAACGTTTATATATCGCTTCTGAATAATGATTCTAAAATAGACGTTTTGTAGTTCCCTGTTTACTCTGTAAAACTAGACAGATTTAATTACTTTTTCATTAAAAATTAAGGAATCGCTCGCTGTGTTTCTTTATTTTGCTTTTTCATATACACAGTAACTTTTTTATCACCCTGGAAAATTTTAGGGACGCTTCAGGACACATTCATTATTATATAAAAAATTAAAAAAACGAAATAAAAATTTTAAAAAATCTAAAAATGCTGCTCTCAACTAGTGCAGCATATTTTGGATTTTTTTTTGAAAATTAATATAAAATTAAGTGAGTTATTTTTTTTATTCATATTTAAATCATTCTAATACCATGTCTTGAAGCGTCCCTTAAATTTTCCAGGGTGATAAAAAAATAACCGTGTATATGCGTCAAATGAATAAAGCGTATAATCTAGCAATTTTTCATGTTTTTGAAGGTTTGAATCTCCATAATTATTTTAAGAAAACAGGAAAACATAGAAACATTCTAATAATGGCAATAGATTTAAAAAAAATGCTCTCTTTCCATTATCCAGCAAGGAAACAAGGCACGAAGTTTGTATGGAACAACGCTCCTTACGATTTACTCTTATGGCCCGTTTCAATAGGTATTCTATCGGTGGATTTGGGTATAGGTATTTGACAGTAGCTCCATACAAAATACGTCAGAACTATCTCCAGTAAAGATATCTAGAGATATGGTCTGTCGATTAAATGTCTTTACATGGAAAAAAGCCTTTGAATAACCCTACTTATCTCAACCCCACTCAGAATACTGAAAATAGAAAATATTCACGTCACGAGTGCCACAAACAAAAACATTACCAGTGATACGATTTCAAAAAAAAAACTAAAAATGCAATGTAAACACATTTAATCGACAGACTAATAATGTCCTCCTAACCGATATTCGGTCACGGCGGCCTATCTCCACAGAGACTTGCCATCTGCGCAGGAGATATTATAGTGCACAAGTGACTGCGCAAACGCAAGTGCACTCTCTGTTCCTTCACTCGCCTAGTCCGATGGGACGGTTAGCCGACACGATCGGGGCGAGATCAGGCGCAGGACCCACTGTTTAACGTGCCTTCCGAAGCACGGATGAGCTTGAGATGTTTCTTATTTTGGTCACTCATCATAGGACTGACCACAGCGAACGTTGCTTAACCTTAGCAATCGTTCGCTGAGCGCACGCGCCGATGCGCCACCAAGGTCCTCAATCTCTAAATCGACAGACTATAGATGTGTAATCGCGATCGGGTCACTCACCTTGCAGGCCAGCAGCAGGTGTCGCAGCAGGTCGGCGCGCGAGAACTGTCCGTGGTTGTAGCGCCGCCGCGGGTGGTCGTGCCGCAGCAGCGCCGCGCAGCACGCCAGCGTCAGCGCCCACGCGGAGCCGCGCCACCGGCCCTCCTGCCCCTCCATCTCCCACACCACCTCCTGTGCCCCGACCACCAATCACTATACGTATGGCACACCCTGGACACTCCATACAACGTTCGCAAATCAATTACCCATTACTACTACTTAAGCAAATGACGTTTGTACACGCGCAAATTTGTGCGTGGAATCTAGTAGGGCTGAGTGCGCGGTTATCAATCGAAATGACGCGAGAAGTGCAGCGAGTGCCGTCTCTTTTACCCGCATAGCGCTGTCTCTGTTATCGGCCGGCGCTCGCGTCTACTCGCCCGAGCGATCGCACGCGCCCTTGTTTATGTGTCAGTGACGTCTACAACGAAGTGCGGGGTGGGATGAGGTATTTGAAACGAGTGCGGGGAGGTGAGTGGCGGTTCTGTATGGAATACTCCTTAGTCAAACCACGCTGGCCCAGTGCGGATTGGTTGACTTCACATACACCTTTGAATTACTTCGCAGGCGTATACCGGTCTCCTAACGATGTTTTCCTTCACCGTAGGAGCGTCAGATAAATGTACATGTGAAATTCGTGAAACGAAAAACACATTGGTACATGGCAGGATCAATCGCGGGCCTCCCGATTCTACTCGGAGCACAGTCCAGTGCCGAGGCCACATCGCCACCGACGCTCGTATAGTATCGATAGTTATGGTTATCGTAATCGTATTATTTGTATGAAAACTGTAGCAGCGCCGCTACGGTCATTTAAGGAACTAAATCGTATTGTAATATGGTAATGGTATAGTTGACGAGAGCTAAAGTATGAGAATCGTCAGCACGAACTCACTTTTGACATGTCGTATCGTTTTATTCGACGGCTAGCCATTGTAATATCTCTCACCAAGCATTCGACAGTGAGAGAGCTAACGATAGTTCTCTCACTGTAAAATACGATACCATTTAGTTCCTTAAGCGACTGTAGCGGCGCTGCTATAGTTTTCATACAAATAATACGTCTACAGTTACCATAACTATAGTGGTTCATGCTTAGGGCACTGCACACATCACCCTTTATAAAACAGTGGACACAAGTAGAATTTTTATTGCAAATTCATTTTATAATTGTTTTGTTTTCAGGTGATTGATTTATTTCCCGATCCAGCGTCGAAAATATGGCCAAAAAGTCCAAAAAGTGGCTCTAACATTAACCTATACTGCCATGTTCGTGTTTCTATATAATTTATTGAAAAACGATTCTAGTTTTTACGTTTGTAATATTTAAGCTAAAAGACTATTTGAAAGCTTTAAAAAAGTTATTTCCTTATTCTAAAGCTACATATCCAAAGAGTACTTCTACAGCATTGTAGGATTTTCGAAACATAAATATAAACGGAATTCTATACGTAGACACAGATAACATAATACTAGTACAGATGCCCAATCCCATAGTACAAATCCGTGCACGTCTAACTATCTCGGGTAACTAAAAAGTTACCATAGCTTTCTCGCTTGGCGGCAGCACTGGACACTGCTTTTTTGTTCCTAAAACCAAAGATAGCACAGCAATGCTTTGGTTCAAAAATCGACGTTTTATTGCGTAGTTATATAGCATGTCAATAGATGGCAGTATTTTTACAAGCAATTAAAGCAAGGGATTCTCACAGAAACCGGAAATACTCGGAAACAGCATCTTAACTGTCACAACAACTTACCTACATGATATAATTTTTGTAATTTGTTAGACTTTAGCATTAATTTGTCTACTTATTTAAATAAATTCAACTAAGAGAAAACCGTCGCTAATTAACTCAACGTAGAAAACTATTAGAGAGCGACAAGATTTTAGAATTGAGCCAACCACATAGGGTAGATGCGCCTGTTTCCCGACCACTGCCAATTTTCGACCATTTAACGGTCCTCCCTTGTTAAATGATCAAAAATAGTAATATTGGTATACTTGCATCACCAAAACATAAACAAGTAGCAACCTGAATACATTGTTCCCCCCCACACACACAAACTAGAAGAATTGAACGAAAGCTGCGAAAACTAACCAATTATTTGTCTGAGGTTAGCAGCGGAGAGCGTCACATGCGTTGAATATTAAGAAAAAAATTGTAAGGTGCCACTACTTGTACCGAAAGTTTTTAATTAATCTTAATTAATATTGGATTATTTATTGTTTGTGCAGCTAGTTTATGACCTTTATTGTGTGGATTAATTAGATTTTAACGTAAATTTCATGACCAAATTCATAAAATGAGGTGGTCAAGAAAGGGTATACGCTTTACTCAAAAAATTCAGTTTTCGACCGGGTGGTCGAAAAATAGGTAAGGCACCTACAAATAAGATTTCTATGTTGTTTTAAAATGTATGGAAAGATATTAAATCTAATTTAATAATGTGAGCTTTATTTACATATATTATCTAATGGCCAATTTTCGTCCAATATTTTACTTTGTTAATATAAATTGAATATGACAAACAATGTTGTTGGTCGAAAATTAGAAATATGGTATAATCATCCCAGTTTCCGACTGCCTTTTTTCGTTTAGCTAAAATCAAAAGAATTGAATTAATTATTCAAAACTTGCCCCCTTAAAATAACAAATAGATTACCTACTATCAATATTCCATTTATTTCTACAGAATGGAAATTAAACATTTTTGACGAATGGAATGTACCCGTTGTTTTTCTCGGGGGGAAATGCGTTTAACCGCACCGTACCCGCTGTTGGCTAGACGGTGAGCGTGTGTAGGGCCATAAGAATAACTAATAATACGAGTATTCTTATGGTAGGGCTCTCCCGGCAGAGTGCCAGGCCTACCCACTAAAAACCCTCCGGTGTTCTCCCTGAAAGGGAGTGTACCCTAAATTTTATTATAACTAAACATTTTTCATTTTCAAAAAATAGTAAAGCTGTATTTAAAGTTTTCGATACTTACATAAACCGGGAATTGAACTCGTTAAATTCTGACATTTACTTAAGTAGGTACTATTATACTATTTTTAGTACCAATCGACAGGGATCTTTTCTCATACTTAATTTTGTAGGTATATAAAATTAAAGAAAAAGAGTAGAAAGTGACTACATACCTAGCTAAGTAATTGAAATAATGATGTGATAGGCGATACGACCGATACGACCTTCAAACTTTCAAAAAAAGAGCGTATCCCACCTCAAAGGCCGGCAACGCACTTGTAACTCCTCTGGGGTTGCGGGTGTCCCTGGGCGACGGTAATTACTTACCATCAGGTGATACGTCTGCTCGCTTGCCCCCTATACCATAAAAAAAAAGACCATACAAAATATTTCTCCCGTACGGGAATCGAACTCGCGACCCGTTGCGCAGCAGGCGATCACTCGACCTCTGCGCTAACCGTGCATTACGAAAGTAATTGCTATTACGACCGACATTCAAAAGCCTTAATCGTCATGCGTGGATGGTTCGTCGGAGTCCAAATTCAAAATTGCAGCAGTCGTATATTGTGTAGGTGTCTAATTCGAATTGTCCGTTTTCAAAGCCAGTAGGCCTATTCGCTAACTATATCCATTACTAGTTCAGTGATTTTATGTGTTACGGTGGCGTTCATGGTGCAGTAATGGATGTTAAGTTTCTTTAAAAAATTACAGTTCTAGTTAGCAACCGAAGTTAGAGAAAAGGCCTGGGTCGTCGATAAAACACCAGAAATTAGCAAGCACAAATTCATCTCGAAACTTACAGTCGCAATGTTTTTAAACAATTAGTTCAAAAGATAACAATATAATCAAAACAAATATTTAACATTTATTTACTTAATAAAAAAATAATAATTCATCATATTCGTTCTTACCTAAAGTATATTTTCTTCTAAATTATTTAACGACAAACGAAAATTTGATAACATTGAGATGTTAGAATATGTACCTAATCTGCGATTTAGACATAAAAATGCCAAACACATTTGGAAAACAAAACGCAAACACTCAGTTCAAGCTCACTTCTGTTTATCAGTATCTGAAATACTGCCATCTGTAGTCATACTTTTAAATTTCAAAGTTATTGACGTCTGGACGAGATATTAACAATAGCTCACGATAGATGGCAGTTCAAAACAAAAAAGCACAACAAAGCAGACTCATTTTGCAATTTATCAATTTTACTTAAAAAATTAACAAATTTGTTTTGAAAATAATAATTTCTTTTTAATTAAAACATCTAGTGGTTAGTTACAGCTTAATGTTAACAGAATGCGTAAGAATAAGTTATGGCATTCTAGTATGGTACATGCCGCGACATCTATTGATTTTATTTAGAACTAATTATAATTTGTTCCTATCCGGAGCCCATGACGTAGATAAAACATTTTCTCTTATTAAGAACGCGAAAATAATCAAACAATCAGTAATATCACTTACATTATTAATTACTTATTTATTAAACAGCTCACAGAAAAAATCGTTCATTGTTAATGACAATGAACTGATAAGATGTCGCGAGAAACAAGTATGAAAAGTATGTATTAAAAACAAAATAAAAACATTTTTGGTAAAGAATCATATATAGGAAGAAAGATTAAATATACTTATATGTCTATCAACCATTAAGAGTAAACTAGTTCGATATAATATTCTTTTCAACACACTTCCTCATAAAGTGGCTCTAATCCCATGGCAATTAGGCACATAATGATACCTATAATCAAACTGTGACTTTTTCATTACTATTATTCACGAGTGAGTAATAGTTTTTTTTTTTTTTTTTTTTTTTTTATGTAAGGCCCGGCAAATGACCTCCTCCCGCCTGATGTTAAGCGGTGAAAGAGGCCCAAATGAGTTGACAGATAGAGTAGGGACGACATCCACTATCCTACCTGCCCGCCCCTTGCCGGCCTAAAAGATGCTTTTTCACACCTCTTTTGAAGGAACCCATGTTGTAGGATGGAGGAAACACGTGCGCAGGTAGAGAATTCCAAGTATGGGATGAACGACAGAAGAAGGAATCTTGGAATTTCTTGGTACGGTGTGAAAAGGAGGACACAGTGTACGGATGACTCCGAAGGCCCTTACGCGTGTTTCTGTTAAGGAATGGAGAGGGAGGGATAAGGTTAAAGAGCTCCTCAGAGCATTCCCCATGGAACATTCGGTAAAAGGCGCTAAGAGAGGCGATGTCACGACGAAGTTGTAGAGGCTCGAGGGTGTTAGTTGCCTCTACATCGCCAATTATTCGAATAGCGCGACGCTGCAATCTGTCCAGAGCATCGAGGAGGTACTGAGCGGAGCCGTCCCAAAGGTGCGAGCAATATTCCACGCAAGACCTAACCTGAGTTTTATACAACAGGCATAGTTGGTCCGGCGCAAAATACCTACGCACCTTGTTTAGGACACCGAGTTTCCGTTTTAAATATTATTGGTTGAGTTACGCTTACACTTGCGCTAAAATGCTATCCGCGAAAAGCCCAAAAAAAAGAAACCTCATTTTTTAGTCTATGGCCGATGCGCGCGCATAGGAAAACTGATTAATTTTTCCCGCCATTACGAAATTTATTAGTCTATGGCCGATGCGCGCGCATAGGAAAACTGATTAATTTTTCCCGCCATTACGAAACATTTTTCACAACTCGTCTCGTTTTCTCTTATGAAGTTATTTAGTTAGTTATTAATTAAGATGTCTGCAAATACAATTTATGAAGAAAATGATTTATGTTGTACACCGCCCGATATAAGATGTGAAGCCCAGAACGTTATGGAAAGTTTACTACCAGAAAACTCAAAGGAAAAATATCTATTAGCGTACCAAAATTTCATACAATGGCAGAACAACAAGAATACGCAGTCTTTTTCAGAAAATGTGTTCATGGCGTACT
This sequence comes from Schoenobius gigantellus, assembly GCA_963935595.1. NCBI lineage: Eukaryota > Metazoa > Arthropoda > Insecta > Lepidoptera > Crambidae > Schoenobius > Schoenobius gigantellus. Next base: position 35,112,143 of record OZ012541.1, on the reverse strand, counting down.
TTAAAGAATTATCTTCTAAGTACAAACCTAGCTCTTTGTGGTGTATTTACTCAATGTTAAAAAGTACAGTCCGAACAAAGAATGGAGTGGACTTAAAAACATACTCGAATTTGTCAGCTTATCTAAAGAGACTATCTGATGGATTTAGAAGCAAAAAATCAAAGGTTTTATCATCTGATGATATTGAAAAATTTATTAAAGATGCTCCAGATAACCAATATTTGGCTACAAAGGTTAGTTAAATTAATTTTAATTAAATATTTAATAGCAGCTTGTGTTGTGTGTTGACCTTAATTATTGTTTCTTTTGTTTCAGGTTGCTTTAATATTTGGTGTAACTGGTGCCTGTAGGATACAAGAATTAACAAATATAACTGTAAAAGATATAGAGAACCATGGCCAGATGCTTTTAGTGAAGATACCTATCACGAAAAATAAAATACCTAGGTCAGTCACCATACACGGTCCATTCTATGATATTGTTAAGAAGTATGAAAGTTTGCGTTCGCCAAAAACAAAAAATGACCGTTTCTTTCTAAATTACCAGAATGGTAAATGTACCTGTCAGTATATACAAATAAACAAATTTGTATAAACAAAACAGTAAAAGTATAAACAAATTTGGTTCTATGCCTAAAGAAATCGCTAAGTTTTTGGGTTTAGTAGATGCTGAGAGCTACACTGGACATAGTTTCAGAAGAACTTCAGCTACATTGCTGGCAAATTCAGGAGCTGATATAATGACTTTGAAGCGACATGGCGGGTGGCGATCTAGCAATGTAGCAGAATCATACGTAGAAGATTCCATACAAAACAAGAAGGAAATTTGTGCAAAAATCACAAAAAGAATTAAACTTGATTCTGAGACGCATCCTACTGGCGAAATACCAAGTACGTCCAATGATTGGATTTCACCTACCTACACGAATAATGAACCATCACAAATAACAATAGAACATGAAAGTATTTCAATAAATAATCTATCTGATGAGACCGCTATGTCATCAAAAATAGTTAATTATAATTTTACTAACTGCACATTTACTAACTGTTTCTCTAAGTAAACTTTTTATCTACTATGTAAAATGGTTTTTTATTTAAGTATTGTTTTATTCAGAAGTGTGTTGAAAAACGTTGTATGATACACGTGTGTATTGATGGTTACCGTCCTCGGCTTCTTAAGACCCTCGCCTGACGGCTCGGGCCTCAATGCGCCTCAGCGGTAATCACCAACATTACACACTTGTACCATAATGTACTATAAACCAATAGGGAATATGCATGATTTTTTTTATTTCGTAAATTAATCATTTACATCTTTATAACATAGAAAAAAATATAAATTGGCTTAAAAATAGTCAAATTATTTTTCAAAGTGAAATTTAAAACATTGAATAAATTTGAGCCGTTAAAAGGACACCATTTCGCACACGCTTTTGATGACGTCATTGGTTATGTCCCGTGTTTGTTTACTATAACGTTTCAGTTACTTCATACTTATTTTCAGTTTTCAGTTAAGTACTTCATACTTATTTTCATACAAATCATGGAAGAAGTTAAAAAATAAGTATTATTAAAGTATTGTATGGTACCGAAGTGCAAAAATACTATTATTAGTTCACCCAATATTTTTTTTGTATACCACGCTATGCGGAAGTACGAAAAAAATTATGTCACATGATGAGAAATGATAATGTATCTCCATTATCGGTTATATTTTGTTGTGAAGATCATTTTAACGTAAGTATGTTATATTTATAAACAGCTTAGTGGGAATTAGCGCTATTAAGCAGTAGAAAATTCGGTCTAGAACTAACCTAGCTTAGTTTACAAAAGTTAATTAAAAATTTATCTCAAGAAATAACAGATGTATTTATGTATTTACAAAAAGTAAATATACACCCCTATTTTTTAATGAAAAAAATTTTGTGTGCTTGTTCAGCCAAGCAAACTGAACAACTTTCACTATGGCACCAACTTTGAAATCGCAAAAAAATATCAGCTGTTCTGTTCCATACATTTAGGTTCAGTGAATGTTGAACATTTGTATGGAACAGTTGATTTTTTTTTTGCGATTTCGAAGTTGGTTTCGAAGTTCGAAGTTTCGAACAAACACAAAATTTTTGTCATAACTAAAAAATAAACTTGTATATCATATCACATATCATAGTGAGCTTCAATAATATTATATTACGTGTAAATAATAATGATATAGACGTAAATTAGGAGTTTATAGGAACAATTTTAATGACAAATGGTTATTAAAATGGTAGCAGCTAGTGTATAAATGTGAAAAACCTGTCGTTCATCGAAGTGCTGCCAAGCATTCATCACGAGCACCAACAGCGTTGGCTCCAAAAGCGCAACAGAGTTTTTTTGAATGACCAACACTCCGCCGCCGCCCACAGACAGCATTGGTCCACTGCACGCTTCGTCTAAAATCACCTGATATCAACACAGATTGATATATTTAAAACGGTATAATGAGCATTCCTGTTAACAAAATACCATTTCATTACTCATACTCGGAAAGTAGGTCTGAATAGTAGGTTAGCCGTTATAAAATGATATGATGCTCTAGTTAATTATATTGAATCGTTAAAGTATCACAAAAAATGTAAGTAGTTTCGAAAAATATACAGGGTAAATTTTGAGGTACCGGCAACCTCGCAGGATTAGATAGCTAAAAGCTAACATCATTAACTACGTTTGTTTTACGAGTTTTAAGATAACTCAATACATTGAACAAAAATCAATTTTCAAGTTTTTATTGCACTGTCGTGTCATTGATAAATCTATGTTTCATTTATAAACGACGACGGAAGACAACGCTACGCTCACGCGCTGTGCGCGTAGAGTTACAAACATTCTAGAGGTATATTAAATGAATATTTATTTTTGTATGAAAGTAAAATCTAACGTATTATCAAAAGTCGTAGAACAAACGTTGTAGTTAATGATGCTTGCTATCTAATCCTGCGAGGTTGCCGGTACCTCAAAATTTACCCTGTATAGATTCAGAAAATAAATACATAGTTTCAAAATCCGATGCCAAATATCGATATATTAGTTTCGATTTGATATCCTATAAAACAGATATTACACACTTCTAGGTAGAATTAAATATTGATAGAGTTTAATATATATGTGTTTTATTATTTTTCCTTCAACAAAAGATACATACATAATAATTTAATGCTTAGAATGAAATTCTTTGCCTTTGTGTCCGTTCCACTTTGTTCTACGTACCTTGAGCAATTGATGCGACACGTGGCACTTGTTAGAGGCCAGCACAGTATGCAGCATGTTCAGTGTATCGTCGGCCAGAAGTTGCGCGTACAAACGCCCGTCAGTGCGACACGCACGTAACATTATTCGGAGCGCTGCTGCTTGTTCCTCTGGGGAGCCGTCCAACTCCACTACCTAGCAACACATATACTACGTTCTGAAAACGAGTTCTGATAGTTTTCTGTGTGATTTCATTGTAAATTGGTTGCTGTATATTTATCATTAACAAAATAAACCTATAATAATATGTCGGCTCGTGCTCCGGCAGTATTGTACAGTGAATGATTAGCTTTTTGGCGTCGATTACATGCTTAGCACTTGCACTATAGAAAATTAAATTTAACAAAATTCTGTTTGCATATTTTGCAATATACTTTTATTGATATTTGCAGGGGTGGAAGCGGTATCAAGGTATAAAATTACTGACTTTACTGACCAAAACCCAATGAAATACTGACCAAATACTGACTTTAACTGACTGTTTTACTGACCAAATTTCACCCGTCGCTGGACTGTTTCATTCATGTGTGCAGAGCTTAAGTGCTCAGTCATACCTTATTGGTAAAGCACATACCTACTTACTAACAATGTAAGTACATACACTAAAGTCAACACAAAATAAGAGGCCCGTTTTGACAGTTCACGTCCATAAAGTTTTGTATTTTTTACCTATGGAAATGTTCCAGAGTAATTGGATGTTTCATGGACGGGCACCGCCCACTCGGCTTAGTGATGTGCTTAACGATTTTTTCATAATGTCCATAGACTATTCATAATCGATTATGGAATATTTTTGTGTTTTTGATGTTTCAAGACCCTTTCTCAACATGTCAAAAAGAGGACGTACAATTAACAGCCAGTCACGCCAATTTGTTGTGAAGTTAACTGAATACTTCGAACGTGAATCAGTTAATGGTGGACCTTTATTGCCCGTAACGCAAGTACAAGATCGCGTCGCAGAAGCACTTGGCATGGGAAAAAAACCGTTCGAACCATCTTGAAGAAAATGTTTTAAGTACGCCTAAAAAAATTTCTATAATATGTACGTACATACATACATAGTTAAATTGTACCTTATTTTATTGATACCTTATACATTATTGTTATTATTGTTATATTGGCTGTTTAAAAGAGGAAATAAAAAAATAGACCTTCCGAGTTTCTTGCCTGTTCTTCCGAACAGGAGGTAGATTCACCCATCTTTTTTTCAAAGTCGTAGTTAATTTTTTTTTGTATTAGTAGCTTAAATGATTTAATTTTGTAAATTTTATTTTACTTTAATGTCTTTTTTTTATTTTGTTTAATGTTATATTCTTTATTATTTGACGTCAATAAGTGCCTGTAAAGGTCTATGTTGAATAACAATTTTTGACTTTGACTTTGATAATAACATGAAAAAATACGATTATGGAAAATTTTACTTGTTTAAAAAAGTATTCATAATGTGGCAATAACAAGAAAAATTCTGAAACAGGTTTATTCATTTTTCTGGTCAGGTATACAATACATATTCAAATCGATTAAATACTCATACAAACTACAATCGATTTATCGTGAGAATCGAGTACAGAATCGTATGGTTACATGACTAGTTACGTCATGAAGTCAAATGTCAAAACGGGCCTCTTACTTTGTGTTGACTGTAAGTACCTATATACAGGGTGGAAACTTTCAGCGGGGCAGTAAGGAGAAGTAACTTATCCGTTGCAGCTACACGAAAATGATCTTATGTGACTATCCATAATTTTTTATGGAATTTTGATCCCCATTCACAGATTTTCAAATTTTTTTGATGCCAATCGATCCTGTTTCTAATACTGATCAAAAACTTCTATGGGACCAACCATCGTTGGAGTACTCAAAAAGTCACAAATTGCAAAAATGCCGCCATGGAGTTTCATTTTTGTTGTAGCTGTGCTCACCTTAAAAAGGATGAGATTTGCTCAGGAAGGAATGGGATAAAGCAAAATCGCAGCTCGGGGTATCCGGGATCGCATACCCGTGCACTCAAAAGTCAATTTACCGGACAAGCAAATTGAACAAGAGTACCCCTTGGATGAAGTAAAAATACGGAAATTTATCGAAATGTCTCATCAGATTACCTAATAAAAACGAAATCACTTTAAAATAATAATGAGACACATTTTTCAAGAATACTTAATCCTGGTCCTGAAAATACTGACTTTACTGACCAAATTTAAAAAAAAACTGACTTTTACTGACCATCTTCAAAAAAACTGACTTTAACTGACTTTACTGACTTGTTTCCACCCCTGTATTTGTGTGCTTTTGTATTTCTGGTGCGGTTTTAGAAATACATTTGTGTTGTTGCTTCCTTTCTTTCGTGAACGACGTAAGAACCGAGAAGGGCAATTGCACCTCTGCGGGTTGGAAAACTCTTAACTAAACTCTGTACGAACCCGTCTACGTCAGCGTGGTGTATGAGACAAATTTCTCCTCGTCTAAGGAGAGTCCCGTGCTCAGCAGTATCTGGGTAGAAGTGAGTTATGCGCTGTGTGATCTTGTCCCGTGCTCAGTAGTGGAACGTATATGGGTTGAAGTGAGTGGATTATGTGCTATGCGATCTTGTGACTAGATAACATTTAGGAGAATATGTGTGAGTTACCCTTGCGTAAAGATACAGCAAGTGCGGAACTCCAGCTAAGGTGTGAAGCGCGGTGGCAAAGCCACGGCGCCTTCGCACCCGAGGCTCCCCGCTCCAGCGCACTCGCACACCCTCCGGGGAACCCCCGCCGGAAGCGATGCCCATTGAACTGCCCATTCCGCGCACGCCAAACACTACAGTCAACTTATGAGAGTTATGAATATCGACTATATCGACGACTTAAAATTTTTAAAATGAAAGGAAAACCTTGATCAAGGAAAGGGCCACATCTAATACGGAGCTCATCTTCGGTCGCGTCGTATTTACGTTGATTGCTACTGCGTTGTCTAATATGAACGCGACTGAAGATAAGAGCATAAAATACGCTTATATGTGGCCCAGCCTTTACAGTTGTGCTATGGTAAAATTAATAATTATACATTTGAAATATCTCAAAACAAAAGGGCATTCAGTTAAAAAATACGTACCGGAAGGCATAACAATTGGAGCGTTGTAGTAGACATTTACGATACTGGGCATATGCGCCGAGTAAGTCAGCAGCAAGCTGTCGTGAAGCTCCCTCATAACATTACTGGGCATGTCGTACACCTGAATTACACGCAATTGTTATCTTTAAACTTAAAAGGAAAATATAAATAACTATATTCATAATCTTTTGAAGTGCAGACATTTTTAAAATCAATGATCTTTATTCAACTTACGCTTTTTGATGCACTTAAATAAGAAATAAAAGTTATTAAGAGTGTTAAGATACTACCTTGGTAGGTAATTAAAAATGTGATCAAATATATATAATACTAGCTGTGCCCGCGAACTACGTTTCGCGTTAATTAATTTCTTCCCGGCATCTTCAACAAATATCGTTAATGTACACAGAAATAATTACATAAACTTAACAAATTATATACTAAAACCTTCCTCGAGAATCACGCTATCGAGTGGTGAAAACCGCTTGAAAATCGGTGCAGTAGTTTTTGAGTTTATCGCGAACAGACAGACAGACAGACGCGGCGGGGGACTTTGTTTTATAATTAGCTGTACCCGCGAACTACGTTTCGCCATAATAATTGTTAAAAAATCTGGAGAGGGCCACCCTTATCGCCTAGGGGTATAAAAAATAGCCTACGAGTCCTACGACCTATTCTCAGACCTACCAAATATACATAAAAAAAATAAAAATCGTCCAAGCCGTTTCGAAAAGAGTTCGATAACACTGTGACACGATATTATAGTCCAATATATAAAAATATCGTGTCACAGTGTTGTGCCCGCGAACTACGTTTCGCCATTATATTTTTTTCCCGTTTTTGCAACATTTTTTATTGATGCGCAGCGCCGCAGCTCCTATTAGTCGTAGCGTATTAGGCGTGTATAAAGTTATATAGCCTATAGCCTTCCTCGATAAATGGACTATCAAAAAAAAAAGACTTTTTAATTTGAATCAATAGTTCCTGAGATTAGCGCGTTCTACCAAAAAACAAACAAACAATCAAACAAATTCTTCAGCTTTGTAATATTAGTATAGATATGCACACACACATTTTAATAATAAAATTATTAGGAAGCATGCTAAGACACAATTTAATGAAAAAAATTTTAAACCATTTGTTTCAATATAACCTAATAATTTTTTTCCTTTTTAAATAATGCATATATTTCTTTAAAAATTTTAGTAGACAACAAATTAAATATAAATGAAATGAAATCAAAACCAAGTTAAAATAAAACTGCTCACCTGATCCCAGTCGATTTCGGAGTCTATAATATTAGCTGTCAGCACTGATGAAAAATTTGGAGATTCTAATCGTAACTGTGAAAAAATATATATATATTTGATTGCTATTTTTAAATAAACCGACTAGGCTTTTATTGTGCTTTTTGAAAGAATAATGTACAGACTAATTATGGCGGAGAACGAATGATTTATCTATCAAAAAATTCCTCTAATTTGAGTGTTTAATATAAATAAAAATTTGTCCTTACTGCAATGGCGAAATAAAGAAAATCGCAACTTAATTTCAGTAGACTTGTAAGTTGCTTTGTAAACGCACCTTATTAAGTTAAAAGTTTTTCGTGTTAAAATAAAAATATTTTCAGTATCATATCCAAATACCTACATGTACTTTAAGGTTTCATAACTTATCACCAGCCATTACTTTATTTTTTATACATTGAATCAAATTATACTTTCGAAGATTAATAATGTCTAGCTTACTTTGTTAACACACCTGATGCATCATTCATTACTAAGTGCTGTACTAAATCGATTATATTTCAAAATAATACTGTTATCGATTGTTGAAAACCCCAGAAGTATTACCATTCGAGGGCCGAGTTGCGAGATGATTGTTTTTAGTAACAATCGCCCATCACTACTTACTATACATTGTGTATAGCGCTTTATCTAGCTCTTAACGCTTGTAAGCCAAACATTAAAGCTCAGTGTGGCGTTGGCTGTACATAGATAAGCGACGTGTTTAAGTATACTCACATGTCCAGCAAGTGACGGGGATTGTGCGGCGAGGTGTAAGGCAACTGCTCTGGTTATCTTGGGCGAGCGGTAAACCCGTAGCATGCCTAGTTGATACGCTCCACGCCCCGTACACGACCCGCTATTGTCACCGATCAGCACGTTCGTTGCCCACACTTTGCGCACTAGCAGACCTAACGATTCACAGTAGGTAAAAAAAAACCACTCAAAAGTATAGAATCCGCTAATTAATTGAAACTTACGATTACCTTGCAACGGCAACGATATCGTTTCGTACTCGAATCCGTTGACAAACATTGTGACCTTGAAAAGAAAAATTGAATTAGAGGTGCGGATCATCGATGACAATAAGTTAAAATTTGGCACAATCTCAAAATAAAAAATGTGATGTTGGTATTCTTATATTATTTTTGACATTTTTGTGTTTTTCAAGTCGGTTTTTATTTTATGATAAATATTAGTTATTTAGTGTAGGCTCGAGCCCCTTCGGTGGGGACGTATATGAGCTGTGATGATGATGATGATGATTAGTTATTTCAACATTTTAACGGCCGAATACTCAAACGACACTTAGATATTTATGAGCTGTTCAAATAGTTGAAAGGAACTTAACTCATACTCAAAACAAATATTAACAGCTACTTAATTTTTGAGACGGTCTTAACTTTAAGGTCTTTTTATCAACAAAAATGAGCCAAAATCGTATACTCAAACGTCAATTATCATTTGACACGTGATTAATGCCACATTAACTGCATTAATGTCGCTCTTATTTTAAGGGAGCTTCGGACGTCGCTAAGTGGCGCGTAAGGAGTTATGATTGAAATTTTCTTATACATAGTTACCATTACTATTTTTCTAAATATGTTAAAACTAATAAAATTAATGTTTTTACAAACCTATTTGGTAAATGCAACTGAAAGTTGATCGTATCTTCCTATCAATATGTACTTTTCTATACTTACTAATATTATAAAGCTGAAGAGTTTGTTTGTTTGTTTGCTTGAACGCGCTAATCTCAGGAACTACTGGTCCGATTTGAAAAATTCTTTCAGTGTTAGATAGCCCATTTATCGAGGAAGGCTATAGGCTATATATCATCACGCTAATACCAATAGGAGCGGAGCTCCAATGAAGAATGTTTTAAAATCGGGGGATTTTTTTCCCTATTGAGAGCTTCCGCTGCGTGCGCTGCGTAAACGGTTAGAGTTTCGCAAAAATCATGTATGACAGAATTATTTCCCTTTAAAAGTTCTAAAAAAAAGTCCGCGACAGCATATGTCTATCTTTTAAGGTTAGCTCACTATAACCTTTTTTATGCTAACCAAATTTGTTCTAAAATAATGCATTATTTGCGAAGGTGTTTTTATAAACATGATATTAATCTTTATCCAAATAAATACGTTATTCATCACAAGTATTTAATTTAAATCAAAATTGCCCTTTACATCATTCGATTTAAATTAATATCTTAGGAGATATCGCAGTTTTAAAATAACATGACAGCAAAATAATGATCGAGTACTGCGCGCACAATGTGCAAAGCCGGCGAGCACTCATGACGGGGAAGGGCGGTGGCCCCAGTTAGCTATCTACTTCTGCCGGAAGAAAACAAAACTAAAGATATAGTGTACGCAGAAGTACTTTAAAATAACATTAGTTTAGTTTTTTTGAGAATAACCTACAATCTACATGATATAAGATTATAAGACCCAGTACTTACTCACCTATATGTAAAAGTCGCGGGCAAAGACATTATAAGAGTAGACCAACAATGCAAACGAAATGTATGAAGTCCCCTTCAACCAATTTTGATATGATAATAGCTAAATAAATAAGCATAATTAAGACTCATCGGTAATAAATAATGTTACAATGTGATTTAGTTTTTATTACTGTTCGTTTTTTACACTACAAAACGAAGTTATTCGGGCATGTTTAAGTATTTTTATAACTTCACGCGCGCTCGACAGTCGAATGCAGTACAAATACAGTATGAGTAGCGGCCGCCTGACCGCTGTTGTGGTTGAAGGGGGTTTCTTAGAGGCCGCGCGTATTGTCGGTCTATCTCTTATAATGTCTTTGGTCGCGGGTTAAAGTTAGCGTTAGCCGTTAGTAACTATTCCACGCGGACGAAGTCGCGGGCGGAAGCTAGTTAATTATAAAACTAATAGTAAAAAGAGATTTTTAAAAACAAGCTTTTATTTTAATGCCCTAAAAAGAGGAAAATAAACTTTAACTTATTACTGACATGTTAAATTTTTTATGAAAATATAACAATAATACAATACTTATTTAACTTGATCTTGATATTAGTAATTCAAGAAAAAAACATTAATTGTTTTTATAAAATAGGTAAATCTTGTGACAAGCTTTTATATTTTCAAATCTAACGAGCCCAAACTCGATGGGGATGTGTTGTTTTATTGCGGAGTTCCTATGGCTACCTTCCAGCTCCAGCATCAGACCCTGATGGTTACCATTTAGGATTAAAGTACTCGTCATTACGAATCAAACGAGGCCAAACTCGATGGGGTTGTGTCGTTTTCATCACAGTTTTTGCCAACACAAAAGATAGGTAAGGATTTATTCAAAACCATATTAATTTAATTTTAAATCATAAATTATTACATTAGTTGAAAAGTCGCTAAAAAAACTATACAGAAGAAATGGCTGTATGTGCTTAAATCCGTTTGCTTCTTAAACTTGGAAAACTTGGAAAACAATGTAAAAAACATGGCGAGATTTAATTTTTGTTTGATTTTATTATATTTTATGTCTTCGCGGATTTGTGAGCATATGTTGTCGTTTCAGAATTAATATTTTTTTTCGCTTAACAATCTAAGATGGTTTTCTATCGAATATGCGAAAAAATTATTAATGTTACCAGTATACAAATATATATGTATCTCTTACAAAAGCAGCCGTTATCAACGATTAAAAATTGTTTCAGTATTTCATTTAAATCTAAGACCTCCTTAAAATTAGGAAGATCTTTAGTAAGATTTTATTTAAGAAGCGTTTAAGTATTTGGCCGTAAGTGAATTAAATACCAGCTTACAACTTCAGAAAAAAAATTAAACGTGTTGGCCGTGCGTTACGAAAACGTAACGGTTTCCCTCGACTTTCTTAGGATACAATCATTTTAATCATAACTCAATAATGTGAGTCCAACTAAAGTATTCATAGATGACTTGATATTATGTATATAAGTATTTTTCATTTGAACTCTAGAGATAAGCTTCTACTTTTATTAAATCTACAGACAATAGAATTATTTTAGAATTCTCACCAAAAGTTACCAAACTAATTAAGAATTTAAGAAATATGGTTTACTTACAAACTGATTTGTGTATACATATAACCATACGATGCTTGCACTGACCTGTATAAGTATGCGCCTGCGCAGCAATCTTTCGGACACGTTAAGTGCCACGTGGTTCCATCTGCGAGGAGGTAGCGCGCACTCGACTCGCGCTTCACTACCAGCGCCGGCACTAGTCGGCCCGGCGACTGGACGCGATAAACGGAACACAACACCGCCTGCGCAGTACAAAGTTTCCGATACGTAAAACTGTAAATTTATTCTATCATCTTTTGAGCCAAAGATAGACTTAATGACTCTACCAGTCAATCGAACTGCAAGGCACAACAACTTTATTTGACGCAAAAAACAAACACGTGACAGTAACGACAATATTATATTTAATCCACTGATAAAACTAAAAATAAACTAGGATCGAGATTCTATTAGAGTAGACAGTGGATAAATTTGAAATATACTATCTAGACTAGACATTCATAAAAACGTTTGTCTTGGTCACTTTATGTTCGATGTCGATATTTTTCAAAAGAAATCCATTACAAAATGCCCATAAAATATCTTTTCAACACACTTCCTCATAAAGTGGCTCTAATCCCATGGCAATTAGACACATAATGACACCTATAATCAAACTGTGACTTTTTCATTACTATTATTCACGAGTGAGTAATAGTTTTTTTTTAATATTATTGGTTGAGTTACGCTTACACTTGCGCTAAAATGCTATCCGCAAAAAGCCCAAAAAAAAGAAACCTCATTTTTTAGTCTATGGCCGATGCGCGCGCATAGGAAAACTTATTAATTTTTCCCGCCATTACGAAATTTATTAGTCTATGGCCGATGCGCGCGCATAGGAAAACTGATAATTTTTTCCCGCCATTACGAAACATTTTTCATAACTCGTTTCGTTTTCTCTTTTGAAGTTATTTAGTTAGTTATTAATTAAGATGTCTGCAAATACAATTTATGAAGAAAATGATTTATGTTGTACACCGCCCGATATAAGATGTGAAGCCCAGAACGTTATGGAAAGTTTACTACCAGAAAACTCAAAGGAAAAATATCTATTAGCGTACCAAAATTTCATACAATGGCAGAACAACAAGAATACGCAGTCTTTTTCAGAAAATGTGTTCATGGCGTACTTTAAAGAATTATCTTCTAAGTACAAACCTAGCTCTATGTGATGTATTTACTCAATGTTAAAAAGTACAGTCCGAACAAAGAATGGAGTGGACTTAAAAACATACTCGAATTTGTCAGCTTATCTAAAGAGACTATCTGATGGATTTAGAAGCAAAAAATCAAAGGTTTTATCATCTGATGATATTGAAAAATTTATTAAAGATGCTCCAGATAACCAATATTTGGCTACAAAGGTTAGTTAAATTAATTTTAATTAAATATTTAATAGCAGCTTGTGTTGTGTGTTGACCTTAATTATTGTTTCTTTTGTTTCAGGTTGCTTTAATATTTGGTGTAACTGGTGCCTGTAGGATAAAAGAATAAACAAATATAACTGTAAAAGATATAGAGAACCATGGCCAGATGCTTTTAGTGAAGATACCTATCACGAAAAATAAAATACCTAGGTCATTCACCATACACGGTCCATTCTATGATATTGTTAAGAAGTATGAAAGTTTGCGTTCGCTAAAAACAAAAAATGACCGTTTCTTTCTAAATTACCAGAATGGTAAATGTACCTGTCAGCCTATAGGTATAAACAAATTTGGTTCTATGCCTAAAGAAATCGCAAAGTTTTTGGGTTTAGTAGATGCTGAGAGCTACACTGGACATAGTTTCAGAAGAACTTCAGCTACACTGCTGGCAAATTCAGGAGCTGATATAATGACTTTGAAGCGACATGGCGGGTGGCGATCTAGCAATGTAGCAGAATCATACGTAGAAGATTCCATACAAAACAAGAAGGAAATTTGTGCAAAAATCACAAAAAGAATTAAACTTGATTCTGAGACGCATCCTACTGGCGAAATACCAAGTACGTCCAATGATTGGATTTCACCTACCTACACGAATAATGAACCATCACAAATAACAATAGAACATGAAAGTATTTCAATAAATAATCTATCTGATGAGACCGCTATGTCATCAAAAATAGTAATTATAATTTTACTAACTGCACATTTACTAATTGTTTCTCTAAGTAAACTTTTTATCTACTATTTAAAATGGTTTTTTATTTAAGTATTGTTTTATTCAGAAGTGTGTTGAAAAACGTTGTATGATACACGTATGTATTGATGGTTACCGTCCTCGGCTTCTTAAGACCCTCGCCTGACGGCTCGGGCCTCAATGCGCCTCAGCGGTAATCACCAACATTACACACTTGTACCATAATGTACTATTAAGCAGCTTCAGAGTGTTTTTGTGCATTATTGTACTGAGTAGTTAGCTTATAACATCGACGAGTTTTATTTTTGATGGCGCTTACAAATCATTGGACATTGGGCATTTTACTATGGAACATTTATCTATGGCGAACAAAAATAAAATTTGATTAGATGTATAGGTAATTACATCTAGATTATATTTGGATAGGTCGCACATCTGTGGCTTGAGGGATTTACACGAAAATGATCATAAAAGTGTAAAAAAAATAATAAGTATTTTTTTACTTGTTTTCTTGCAAAAATCAAATATATTAATATATATTATTCGATTCATTTTTACTCTGCAGCATCCAAACATAAGGCACAGGGAGATAACAGTAGTTAAACAGATCACACAACGGATGACGAAGTGACAGCTTTTCGGGCGCGGTCGTCGCGTCAGTCAATTTGTTACAATCAAGTGAATAGAGAACTTTTTTGGATGCGTTCTGTTACATTATTGTTCTTTTTACATACGACAGGGAAGCTCTTGGCCTTCATTTCCGTTATTACTCTATGTTTTACAATAGACACCCTGGCCGTTTTATGACAATAAACATTTACAATTACACAATTTTTTTTGTATAGAATGTTTATACCACGGTGAGTGCACTGAAGAGCTTTTTTCACTAATCCCACCTTTTCCTTTCCATTTAAGAACAACACGTGCTGGCCTGCGTTGTCACCGTATGTTTCTATGTCGCACGATTAAGAAATGGAACTCTCTGCCTGCGCATGTTTCCTCCTTCCTATAATCCCGGGTCCTTTAAAAGAGGCGTGAAGAAGCACCTTGCAGGTCGGCAAGGTGAGGGTGGCTAGTGCGGCGTATAACCTCTCTCCCGCATTCTTCGCATTTGGACTCTACTTCCACTTACCACCAGGTGGAATGGGGTCATTTGCTTGGCCTACTATAAAAAAAAACTTCTCACACTACCTTCTCTGATGTAAACGGAATGAAATATACCACTGCGTTTACCAAATAAACTCTTTTAATATAAGTATTTCACCTGATGGTAAGTGAAGATGTGGGATGAAGGTGAAAGTGAACTTCACCTGGACTCCTCAACAACTGAGGAACTGGCTTTCTTACCTCTAATTGTCGGAACACAACAATGCTATTAACATTGTTATTATGGCGAAAAACTTATACAGGGTAAATTTTGAGGTACCGACAACCTCGCAGGATAAGATAGCTAACACCAACTACGTTTGTTTGACGAGTTTTAAGATAACTCAATACATTAAACAAAAATCAATTTTCAAGTTTTTATTGCACTGTCCGTGACATTGATAAGTCTATGTTTCATTTAGAATAGGGTATTTCACACCATGTAAGAAGTATAAATATGCATGTTTATGATAGATTTCGTAAAAATTTGGCGAGAAACGCCGATATTTATTCATAAAAACTTTTTAACAAAAAATTGAACCGCCGTAAAAACTAAAAAGCAAAAACACTGAAAAGTTAAAAATAATATAAGAATAGGTACAGACAATATCACACTTCTATATTGAAGTCGGTGACAAATTTTAACACTTTCTAGGAGATCATCGTTTGGCACCGACTCCAATATTACTCCAAGAAGTGTGATGTTGTATTTACCTATTCTTATATTATTTTTAACTTTTCAGTGTTTTTGCTTTTAGATTTTTTCGGCGATTTAATTTTTTGTTAAAAAGTTTTAATTTTATATTTTTTTTGTGACTTTCATGTATTAATTTTACAATCAGTGAGTGAATCATCAATCATCCCCCATTTTTGTACATTTAGGGTTGGAATTGTTTTAATTATATGGGACCACCCTCGGGGTATACCCTTTCCAATAAAAAAAGAATCATCAAAATCGGATAACTCTGTAAAAAGTTATGCGTGGTCATTAATCACAATTAATGAGTAAATCAACAATAATTTCCTGTTTTCTTACCCTTAGGGTAGGATTTTTTTTTGAAATTTAAATGGGACCACCCTCGAGGTATACCCTTTCCAATAAAAAAAGAATCATCAAAATCGGAGTTCTCTGTAAAAAGTTATGCGTGATCATACATTTAAAAAAATATACGCATCGAATTGAGTACCTCCTCCGTTTCTTCGCCGGTAAAAATGCAATGTAAATTAAACAATTCAATTATTGGGTGCCCACGTGACGTCACTCGGATAGTAAACAAACTTGATAATGTTTTTTTGTGTTATTTGAAATTTTCTAAGTTATTATCACGTCTGTGGGACTTATACTTTATTTTATTAAAATTAAGTAAAATTAAGTAAGACGGTAAGTCAATATATATCATAGGTACATAGCATACCTATAAATACATTACAAAATATGCCATTTGTTTTGTGATATTAACATAAAGTTTTCTTTTAATTATTCTATAGTTAGTTTTTCATTTATAAGGGATACAACAAAGTGGTCTTCGCAGAAATACAGTCTTGTCTTTGTGAACAATGATTTTGAATCTCTTCTGGACAGTTCCAATCAAGTGTTTCTCATTTTGATATCATTTGGCATATGAACCCACAATTTTTGTGGCGTTTTTAAATTCAAATTCTTGCATTCAGATACAAGACACAATGATATAGATTATAAATAAGCCATTTTTTACATGGTCTTCCGCAGAGTCGTTCTCACAGAAAGTAATACCTATATTGATCGTACCTATTGTTTGTTTACTAACGGAGTGACGCCACGAATCGAAATAGCATGGCGGCTAGCGTTTCCGCGCGAAAATGCAAAATCATAAATAAAACATTGGTTTTAAGCCATTTTTCCGTTTTATAAAATAAAAATGAAATTTTTACAGGTTCATTGCGACCTCAAGATTGATTTAAAATAGTTTCCAAAAAAGGGTGTAATAACCTATTATAAACGACGACGGAAGACAACGTTACGCTCGCGCGCTGTGCGCGTAGAGTTACAAACATTCTAGAGGTATATTAAATGAATATTTTTGTATGAAAGTAAAATCTAACGAATTATCAAAAGTCGTAGAGCAAATGTTGTAGTTAATGATGCTAGCTATCTAATCCTGCGAGGTTGCCGCTACCTCAAAATTGACCCTGTATAAGGCAGCGGTAGCTAGCCAGGCGGGCTCAGAAGCACTACCACCGACCAACCCGAGCAGAAAAACTTCTGCCTTCATGGGGAATTGGGGTGATGACTGAATTCAAATTTTTACGTCTCGTCATTAAATATTAAAATACCGTAGAAAAAGACGCAGTCCTGTGAAATTAGAATTAAAATCGGCTTAGAAATATCTTAGATACAAGCATTTTAAGTTGTTAATTTGAAAGCGATTAGACAGAGAGATCCGACATCAACTGTGACGTCATTGTTGAGTACGGCCATATTGACTCCTTGTAAATTGCCGTTTTGCTAGAAAGAGATGGAGAAAAATCTTTAATACCTTATATCTCGGTTGTTTTTATAGTTATTCGAAAACCGATTTTTTCTTTATGTTTATTATATGAATGAAAGCAAAAAAATTTTTTTAGTCATCTAGCCAATTGAACAGGGAGACTCTGTACCAGGGTCGTGTGCTTGGGTACCTCCGTCTTACCTATTTCTGCCGCAAAGCAGCAGTGCTTGCATTGCTGTGTTCCGGTTTAAAGGGTAAGATATGGCACTGAAATTACTGGGTACAGTGACTTTACATCTTAAGTCAACGTCAAGTCTGGCAACGTACACTGTAGCTCTTGTGGGGGGGGGGGGGGGGGGTTGAATTTTACTGCGAATGTCACACGAGCCACATGTATTATAGGTGACTGTTACCACTTACCATCAGGAGGGCAGTTTGCTTGTTTGCCAACTTAGTAGTAATAAAAAAAACCTCAAACCTCCCGATCAATACCCAATGGTCCGTGGTCAACCACTAGACCACGGAGGCGATTAAAGGTTTTTTGTTTTTTTTATTAAGTCTAACAGTAGGTAGGTTAGTCTTGGTCTTCAAAGTAACATTCTGGCAAACGCTTTCAACTGGCACAACCGCACGTGACATAACCCGTTTTACGAGACTATGCGAAAGAGAGAGAGAGAGAGAGAGAGAGGGGGGGAGTGAGACGAACAAAACATTCCATTACAGGTGTCATTCAGATGGCAAATACCACGAAGTGGTATTTTAATTTATACGCTCGCAGCTTCGCCCACGTTATTTTTGTTTTCCCGTGGGAATTTTGTTATTCTCCCTTGGGAAAAATAATTTCGTAGCCCATGTTCATCAGATATAATATAGGATTCTAAATGTGAAAGAGTTTTTCAAATGGGTCCAGTAGTTTCGGAGCCTATTCAATGCAAACAAACAATCAAATCATTCGTCTTTATAATATTACGAGTAGTATAGAAAAATCAACGAAATACTCGCATGATAAAAACACAGATAATTTCCGTTCTCATTGATGTGAATTGAAATAACTACAGAAAATGAAAGCTGGATAAAAGCAGCAGGATCTAAAAGTATTTTGGTTTTTGTTCGCGACTATTCAAAAACCGGGTAAAAAATGCCCAATGTCCTTTGATCAACGAAATTTTTTTTTCGATTAGCTTTGTTACTGATACTGAGTCTCCACTGAAATCTTTATACATACATAAACATAGTAAAACAGATATTTTACGTCCGCTGAACCAATTTTGTTGAATTTTCTCATAGAGATATATGGGACTTCGGACAAGGATTATAATTTAAAACCTGGTTAAGAGCAAACTTCTTCGCATGTAAATATAGAGTATAAAACCCTCTATAGTGTCATAAATATCTTGTGAGTTAAGTCTTAGTTTATGTTTAAACGGTATCTTATACTCCTACAATTCTTACCCGTGTTAACGTCCGCCCACATTTCAAACATGAGAGATTCGTTTCCAATTGAAAAAATGTGAAGCGAAGTGTTAACTTGTTCGTTGCTGTTCGTCCCCGACGACTCAGCCGACTGTTCTTGCCAATCGTCAACATCGTCTGTAAGAGTGAAGCTATTTTATTCATGCAGTTTTTTTAAATTACATGCATACAAAATTCGTCTAAAATAAAGAAATTATTAACTTATGGCTGATTGCACCAAAATATCTATCTCCTTACCATTTAGGTTTACATTTTGTTTTAAACATCAAAAATGTAACAAGAGGAATTGAATGACGATACGGATACTTTACGTCTCGAAAATGTTTGTCACTGCTAATTCTGTTTAATCATTTTGAATGTAAATCACGCAGCATAACTCTTTACGCATAATATTTAAAACATGCAACAAGAAAGATTTTACGAACATATAAGTGACATTCTACGAATGTGACATTCTGCGTACGTGACATTGTGTCGAGAAGGGTTGTTTTTATTAAGTTTAAATCGTACAAAGAAAAGACTGTTTTGACCATTTTAGTTAAGATGTAGATCAATGTTTGTATGGTGGTGTAGAGCCTCTCTCGCTTGGTAGGTAGAGTCCGCACCAAACTTCTGGTCCGCTCTGAAGTTTTCTCACACCTATTTCTTACGCACATAAAAAATACTAAGCTTATTCTTATCGTGGTAAAACTTAACTATTTAGTGATGTGACAACTTATGCAGACAGACAATATAAATTAATTTAATAATACCTACCTTGTATAAGGGACGGTGTTCCTTTTCTTTTAACAGTGAGTTCATACCAATGTTAATATTTGTTAACCGATGTTTATTTTTCCCGGAAAAGCTTATAAAGCGAAAAAATGGGTTTTCATTTTTTATTTTTAATAATAATAATAATAATAATAATAATAAACTCTTTATTGTACAAAAATTGTATGACAATGGGATACAAATGTAAAAAAAAAAATATATATGTACAAATAGGCGGCCTTATTGCTAAAAAGCAATCTCTTCCAGGCAACCTTAAGACAGGGAAATAAAAAAAAGGACAATCAAGGGGAAGGGCGCAGAAATAGGAATAAATATTGCTTGTGTGATAGGAAAGGGACACAAATAACAGTATAGCGGTTAAGGATTTGTGGATAGGAAGTGACTACGAACTAAAGATTTGAAAGAATCTAGCGTACGAGCTCTCTTAATACTCTCAGGGAGGGAGTTCCATAGCCGGACGGCTTGAGAAGGAAACGAGTACGTCAGAAATTGAGTCGTGCGAGGCGGAATGTCCAGGAATAAAATGTAATTAGATCGCAAATTACGACTCGACGAAGTGGACCGAAAAGAGAAATGGGACTTAAGATAAGGTGGAGACATTGGATGAAACAGAATATTGTAAAGAAGGGACAAGACATGTAAGTCTCTACGTTGTCGGATTCGAAGCCATTTGAGTTGAGAGCGATAGTAAGAAACATGATCAAATTTTCGTAAGTTAAAAATATATCTAATGGCCACATTTTGCAGACGCTCCAGCTTGTCGAGAAGCTCCTCAGACAGATCCACCCAGGCACAATCAGCATAATCGAGAAGAGAAAGCAGAAGTGATTGTGCTAGTTCTATTTTAGTACTAATCGGGAGAAAATTACGAAACCTGTTGAGTGAACCATAAGCAGCGAAGAGCTTCTTGCGAACAGCTTCGACTTGCGGTCGCCAAGATAAGCACTGATCAAAAACTAAACCTAAATTTTTAACACATTTGCTAAAAGGAACAATAGTACCGCCAAATACTACCGCTGGCAACAAACTGTAATCAGTCCTTGAAACAAAATACGGACTGCCAATAATAATTGTTTGAGATTTTGTAGGATTAATGATAAGTCCATATGATTTTATTCATGTTACGCAATGTATGGCGCGCCGGCATCATTTTTATTCCGCTCACATCGCGTGCAGTATGATGGAAATATTATACAATTTACATTGCAAAGTTAATTTTTTGTGTATGTATTATGGTTTTTTGACAGAATAATTTATATGTTTGTTTTAAAATAATCCTACTAATATTATAAATGTGAAAGTGTGGATGTTTGTTACTCAATCACACAGAAACGGCTAAATGGATTTGGATGAAATTTGGCATGCATGTAGCCTTTAACATGGAAAAGAACATAGGCTACCTTTTATCCCCATTCCTTAAGTAGTTCCCGAGGGAAAATTGAAAATTGTTTACGAGCTAAGCCGCGGGCAGACTGCTTTGAAATTTGGTATGCATGTCACCTATGCGAAGCTTTAGACCCATTTTAGAAGTCCACGCAGACAAAGTCGCGGGCAGAAGCTAGTTTATAATATTTTTTCAAATTGGAATTTGAAAAAATCGAAAAAAAAGAATTTTCCGGGAGAAAATTTTTGTGATTTTTAAATTAGGATCATGGTCTGAACTAACTGTTAAAACAAAAGGGACAGCGTCGCTTACACCCTGTATATTACAACAGTGCAACGCGAACGTGCTGTGTTCAGAGCGGGCTAGATGTTTGGCGCAATCTATACTATACTCACGTCCAGCCCGTGCGGGGTCATGCTTGTGCGGCAGCAGCCGCAGCCAGGCGGCGACGGCGAACCCCGCCATCCACGCGCCCCACCCGCACCCGTCCACGCCCGCCTGGCACGCCGACACGCTCCACGCCGACGCCGCGCCTGTCCATCGTACGACCGACGATCTCTTATTTACACTCCAAAGTTGGCAAACCACTACCACACTACCCACTTGACGGTTGATTCACGTAAAATAGTACATTATGATACTCGTATAAGTGCGGTAAGTTGAAAACTACAGCCGAGGCGAGAAAGCAGAGGCTGTAATTATCAAAGCGCACGTATGTCATACGACGTTTTATAACATTTTTGCGAGGAAATAAAACAAAAATCGGACTTTCTTAAACCAATAAATCTTTAATCACTTGTTAAAGCAGTTATAAATGTTTATTTATTATATTTTATCGCCCAAAGTAAATTTTATTCATAAAATGTTGACCGCTTTTCTGACATAAAATCTCTTTGCTAAGATTTAAAAAAGTACCGTTCGTTTTAAGACGGAGCATCTTGTTAAACCGTGCGTTTTACTTTAAAAAAACTCGTACGTCTTACATTAGGTACAATAACGCACAAGCACGTAATGAGATACATTACGATATTGAAATTGGTGACATAAGTAACCCTTTACGAGCAAATGTGTTATAATAGTTATTATCGCTACAAGTGCGGGAGGCCTGTCATTACAACGAGTACCGACAAATGTCGACCCGAGCCGAAAGCCGAAAGCGAGGGTTGACAGTCGGAACGAGTTAAAATGACAGTCCCGCACGTGTATTGAACAACTTCTTTTAATACGGTTGCGAAAAAATGAAACAATAAATACAACCATTGTGTAATTTATTTCTTATAAATTTTAGAAAAATTGGCGCCAAATATGTCGTCGTACGTACACAGCAGATACAAAGCAAATGCGTGCTATGCTTTGCTTGCCGTGTTTTTAAAAGCAAGGTTCGGCCGTGCTTTTTGTTATGCTTTGCTTTAAGGCATGCTTTTACAATACAAAATCTGGTAGACCAATCAGATTATTTAGCGCAATCTTAACTTAGCATGCTAGAAAAAAGCAGGAAAAAGCAAAATGTGTGTCAGATTTTAGACATTTCACATTTGGTAAAGAAAAAGCACTCGTGCGTAATGGTGACCTTCCCGCACGCTAAACAGCCCTGCAATATACCACTTTCTTAGCAACTGTATTAAAAAGGTAGTAACGAAATCGCGGCGACTTAACTTGACAGTACATCGGTTCTTGTTTGTCAAACGAATCGTTTTACTCCCATTTTATCATGTTCAGGGATGGGGTCCCATGAAAGCTACCACATTAGAGTAATCAAAAGACCGAATCAAATTGAAATTGAAAAATTATGATTTGTCTAAGAGAGAGGTACTTTGTTGAAATAGTGTCTAGGACATCGCGTTTACGTTATGATGAGCAGCCAGATTATAATAAAAAAATTAAGGTATACTTTACCCATTCTAATATGAGCGTCGGTGAGTCTGGCAGCGAAGGCCTCAGCCTGGTGGCTGGGCGGTGACAGCGTAGCCGATGGCGGAGCGCATGCTTCTTGCGACATAGCGCGCATGTGAGCTATAAGAATGTTTTTTTTTCTTTAGTCCATTTTTGGACTCCCATCTCATCTAATGGTAATACACAAAAATAGAATTGTTTGAGATTCCTCAACAACAGAGGAACTGAATATTTTACTTCTGTTTGCCGAACCAACAATCCTACCAAGATTTGGCGTACAACAAACAAATAGACTCCCAAACTCAATTAAAAACGCATCAATTAATTACGCGAGTCCGCGAAAAGAGTCTATCCTAAGGGACAATAACACTATTTACAATGTTTACACCAAATCAGAAACGTTTCCGTTCCCATGCATTTTGATAACACCTTGACAGCTGTCAGATGTAAAATTATTTATGAATGGTAACGATTAGCCTTAAAATGTTCGGAAATAGTGCGATTGCACCTCGGCACGTCAAATAGTTACTTTTCTTTTATTATCGTTATTTTTGGTTAAGATATACAATCTTAAATTGTGCGAACATGTTTATATATCAATATATATGGTTAGCTTTATGCCATTCACTTTGCGTCAGCCACTGTAAATTACGTAACAGACAACTCGCCATAGCCTCCAGGTAGGTAGTGACTGAACTAATCCCCTGCCATTGCAGATGTTCATAAGCGGTGGTTACCAGGTGGCTTTATTCGCAGAATACCAGATTCTCAAAACACCAGATTCTCAAAATACCAGATTCTCAAAATACCAGATTCGCAGAATAGGAGATTTTGGACAGTCGAAATCAAAATATTATTAACATTTATTCATATGATGGTAGGTATTTACATGAAGTGATTATAATATTCTCTTTTGTTGGTATGAATAAATAGATACATACTGTCTGATTTTCTTTATGATTTATTGTATTGATTTTTCTTAGATACGATAATTTTATGATCTATGTATTGACAATGTCACTGTCATATAAAAGCAAAGTAAAGAACATGATTTTTCAATTTTTCTTTATGATTTATTGGCTATATATTGACAATGTCACTGTCCTATGAAAGCAAAGTAAAGAACTTGATTTTTTAAATATAATAACCTACTAGCTGTTGCCCGCGACTTCGTCCGCGTGGGATTCGGTCAACTCCTTAGAAGCCTTTCTTCGCAATCAAAAGTAGCCTATGTCCTTTCTCAGGCTCCAGACTATATGTGTACCAAATTTCATTTAAATCGGACGTGAAAGCGCGACAGACAGACATACAGTTACTTGCGCATTTATAATATTAGTATGGATTATCCCGGAAGCGTACCTCGCAATAAATGAAGAGGCGCTAAAAGACGAGATATCCTCGAAATTTTTAGAGTACTTCAGTAGCCAATGGAAGCAGAAAATCACAAAGTGCACAATAATTGTTATGACGAAAAAATAAAAATACCAAGGCTGTAGAGGGTTTTCACCGCAGAATTAACGACATCATTTATGTGTGATTTTTTTAAGGACTATAATTTTTCGATTTTGATTTAAGTATTAACGAAGAATTTAAATATTACTCTTCAAAATTAGGTAACATTTTTATAACGATAGAGATAACACATTCCAATTGTTTTGTCCTCTACAGTTTCGTATTATTAGGATCCAATTATCATTACGAAAATATAATATTAGAAGATACGGAACCCTAAAAATTTATAAACCTAATCTGACTGTCATGGTTAGAAAATTAATATAAAATTAAATAGGTGACTTATTTTTTAATAATACCTATTTTAATCATTCTACTATCGTGTCCTCAAATTTTCCGGGGTAATAAAAAAGTAACCCAGTATATATGTTACCGGCAATGTGTATAATTCAGGTATTGTATACAATCCCTAGGTAATGTATACAATCCCTGGGGCGTCCAGGCAATGTATGAAATATCATGAATATCATTGTCCATTTCATACTTTACCTAGGTATTGTATACAATTCCTAGGGATTGTATAGAATACCTGCTGGTTCACCGGTAATGTGTAAAATAAATAAATCTTAAGACTAAACTAATGTTAGGTAAGCCGGTTAATATCAATAAATCTTAACAGACTTACTTATCAAATAGCGGACAAATAAAACATGTTGTATTTACTTGAAATAAACTTTATTATCAACTTTAAAATCACAAAAAAATAACAGGAAACTTAAAATTCTTCTTGTTTGTAACATAACATTACAAGTATCTTTTAACATAATATAAGTAATTTTGTAATTGAACTTCACAAACAAAACAATTCTCTTTATAACAAAAAGTAGGTCTAATAGGCATTCACAATTTTAAGTAAAAGTAGGTTTTATTTATTCTTACACGACAAACTATTATGGCACTTTGAAGAGCACAGAGCCTTACTTTTGACACAGGAACACTTTTTAGAGTCACAGTTTTTTTTGCAGCTACATTTCACAAAGCCCTGTCCTGTCCCCTTAGATTGCAAAGTCGCAACTGTACGGAGTGTCGTTTCCAGATTGGGGACGTCTTCTTCTTGCAGTAATTTCTGATGGCAAACAGTGAACTGTTGTCTTGAATACAATGTCTTGACAACGCCTTGCTTTGTGCCTAGTTGATATAGATCGTCATCTGTTTTGTGTAATACTACAGCCAGTATATTGCGAGCATCACCACGACCTCTATCGACTTCTGGAACAGGAATGCGTACAGTGGTACCCAACGATACGGGAGGGAATTTTTTTTCAGAAGTTTTAAGCATTTTCTGAGCTTGTACTATCAAATTCTCTTTGGCTCTGATGCGGTTTTCTATCGAAAAGGCGTTTTTTGCGCATAAAGGACAAGCAACTTTGGATCCAAAACCTTCTGCAATATTTTCTTCCGGAGCAGCACAAATAGTATGAATAGGCCTATTGCACATTCTGCACGAATGACCACCTGTTGTCTCCTCGGAACAAACACAGCATATAAGTGCACAACTCAATGACTCCTCTCGTACTGATATCAAATTCGGATCATGTAACGCTTGATCATTTACCACACAAGGAAGATTTTCGACATTCGTAGGCTCAACAACATTCTTAGTATTTGGGATAGCTATGTGTTCATCATGCGCACTTTGGACATTTGAAGCTTCCTTACCGATGTTAAAACTATCGAGTGCAGCGTTTTGTTGATCTGGTGCCTGTAGAGGTTGAGTGTCAGCTGTTTCAGTTTCTGATGTCTCAGCCGCATCTATTACAGATTCTGAAGATGACTTCATCACTTTTTCTAAATCTTCTTCGCTCTCCAGGTTGTGAGTATCCTCAAAAGGCAAAGATATGCCAACTTTTA
Source organism: Schoenobius gigantellus (assembly GCA_963935595.1). Taxonomy (NCBI): domain Eukaryota; kingdom Metazoa; phylum Arthropoda; class Insecta; order Lepidoptera; family Crambidae; genus Schoenobius; species Schoenobius gigantellus. Next base: position 35,085,774 of record OZ012541.1, on the reverse strand, counting down.
TTTTCGACCCAAAAAGAGCTTCATAAGGTGTTCTTTTGATTCCTGAGTGAAACGCTCTATTCTTCATGAGTTGTACAAATCGCAGACCATCACTCCAACGTTCGCTATCGTTATCTTGCATCCAAGTTGTAAGCATGTTTTCAATGTCCTGGTTAGCTCGTTCGACACTCCCTTGACTTTGGGAATGCACGCATTTCGCATTTCGCATGCACAATTTTTAAGTTCGGCCAGTATATTTTAAGATTACTGACCACTCGGTTTGCGAATTCTCGACCGTTGTCCGATTGTAAGATGGCTGGTGCACCAATCAGTGTAAAAATATCCAGTAAATTGTACGCTACTTCCTCAGCGCGTTTTGTTTTCAGGGCTCTTAATATGACAAACTTTGTGAGATGATCCTGATAGACCATTATGAATTTATAATCCCGGTCTGATTGAGATTGATAGTCTATCAAATCTACTTGACAGCGAGAATTAAATTCTGTTGAAAGTATGGGCTTCACGACAATCCCTTTTTTATTCCTTTTTGTTTTTGCTGGCAGGGTTCGCAAAGTTGCAAAAATAGTTCAACATCGTGGCGAGTTATATTCTTATATCTTGAAGAAAGCTCCTTCAGCATTCTGTCTCGTCCTCCATGGCCGATACTCTGATGTGCGTCGTGAAGTACTTGAAATAATTCAGTATCAGCAACGTAGTATATAATATTGTTATTTGTAGTAGCATCCACAGGAAAAATCAACTTATCTTTCTGACCAACAGTTATAACATCATAATGCTTCAATAACCAGTAAACCCGAGAAGCCTTTTTTTCAGCCGTTTTTGCATTTTTTGTTTCTTCTATCAATTGTTCATAACGATTTTTTTCAATAAACGTGCGATTTTTTGTATTTGCTGCTTCTCTTTTTATTTGTAATTGTGAATAAAATCTTTCTTTCATCTCAGCTATTCGTTGTTCGGCCGCCATTTTTTAATAAATTAAATTACTTTCCTACCTGACGAAAATTAGCAAAAATAATAACTATGACGCAAATAGCTCAATACACGTGTTAACAGTATCATCGCACGTCGCGAAATGAAATGGAGAAATGCGGCTGTTTGCTTAAATAGTGTCGCGGTATCCTTTTTCTCAAGCGGCGGCGGCGGCTCCTTTGACCTGAAAGGCCGCCCGCTCGCGGTATCCTTTTTCTCAAGCGGCGGCGGCGGCTCCTTTGACCTGACCGGCCGCCCGCCCGCCGCGCCCGCGCGCCGCTCTTAAGGCGGACACACACGGTTTATTGGCTAGATAAGTACTGTAATCAGGAAAACTTATTCTAGCTCCTAGTGTTACGGCAAGTAGGTATGTTTTGGCTTACTACTTGCCGCGGCGCAAAGTACTAACTACGTTGGCTACCCACCGCACACAAAAATGACAGTTTTTAGGGTTCCGTACCAAAAGGTAAAACGGGACTCGATTACTAAGACTTTGCTGTCGGTCTGTCTGTCTGTCCGTCCGTCCGTATGTCACAGAGCTGTTTACCTCATGAAAGGTGACACAGATTGTGTATATCTGTGGCCGTATATGTATGGGGAGCCCCCTCTATTATTTTTTTTGTATAAAAATTGTAAAGCGTTTAACAGAATACATCAAACTACTAAGATTCAATGGCCTACACAAGGCCCAATTATTAATAGGTTGGGAATAAATTGGCAGTGACGTACGGACGGACGGGCGCACGAACGGACAGACAGACAGACATGAAGAATTTATAAGGGCTCCGTTTTTGTAATTCGGCTACGGAACCCTAATAAAAAACAGCTTGAAGTATTTAATTTTAATAAAATTATTACTAACTACTTTTTTACTACAATGAGTCGAAAAAAACAACAATAATAAATTGATTGTACAGTTTAATATTGAAATTTAGATTTATAAGTTTTTTTTGTTCATACAGTTTCCATTTCAAATCTTTCGCATTTCCTGTAAATCGGCTATATGCGCCTTAAGAGTCCGCTAGCTTAGATAATGCCGCTCTTTAGCGCACCCCGCATTGACGCCGCCCGCGCCGCGCCGCCTCTTGTCAAAGGATTTAATTTTATTTACAAAGGCTACCGCGTGCGGCGTACACCCGAAAGTGAAATTGACAGTTTTATATCGAAGCGCCTCCGTAGTGAAAGATTGTGTTTGTGAACTGTTGTACTACGAATTGAATTTATCCTCAAAAAATCCGACATTTGATAAGATTCTGGATAAATTACACCTATGTACTTACCTCCGTAGCAACCTACAGACGCTCCAGCCGTAAGTCAAACTAAAAGGAAGTATTAATAAAAAAGGTAATTCCACATTTATGTGGAACATAAGTATACGTAGTTCACGCAATTACAGAAGAAAATAAGTACCTAAATATTTTGTTTTGGATTCAGAGCGTGATAATGGCTCTCTTATTAAAAATACGGGTCTTGTACCCACTGGACCTTCATAATTGGACCTTACCTACACGATAGGACCTATTCGACCTCCTATCAAAAATCTGGTGCCCATTGGACCTTCAAAATTAACGATACGTCTTATTCGACCTCCTATCAAAAACATGGTACCCACTGGACCTTCAAAATTACACATTACCTACACCGTTGGATCCATCAGACTTTTTATCAAAAAGACGTGGACTTTTGGCTCTTTTCTTTTGGAATGTTACATACAGTCATGCAGAAAAGTAAAATTGTTAAAGAAATAAAATTGTTAAACAAAAGATATAAATTAAAATATTTAATCAACATATTTATAAAATTCAACATATTAATCATCAGCAACAAATCAAAAAGAAATAAAATATAGATAACCTACTATAATCACATAACCACAGATCCTTTTTTACCTTACTTTTAACGACAATAGAGAATATTTTTTATAACTATAAGTTATCTTAATTGCCAAACAAAAATTATAAAAATATTTTAAATAAATCACATATTATCACATAAATTTAATCGATCTGTGATTTATAACCTATATTAAAATATTACATTCTTTACTTTTTGCTAAAAAAAAGACTTCAGTTTAGTAAGTATACTATTCTATCGATTTTAATCTACCTTCGGCAGAGCTTTGACGAGTGGTACCTTGAGATAGAAAAAAAAATATTTATATAAAAACTGGGGGCCGATTACGGATCTCATGATTACAAATGATATCATGATGACATAAAATTTATTTGCCTTTTTACGGATCAACACTTCATAAATATGTCTTTCAAGGGTTATGGCATGATGACATTATCGAAATTATACCCTAGCAATCATATCAGTAGAGTAAGGACAAGTAAATGAGCATTTCTAGACATTCTAAATATTGCAAATTTATACCATGTCATGTCATAAACGATCCGTAATACGGGGGCTGATTAAGCATGCATACAATGAAAAATTAATAGAAAAAAAATGACGACCACCAGATTGGATCATGGGGGCATAATCAACATAATTACATGTCATTAATTATGTTAATTAATATTCAGTTCTGAATTGATCTCCCATTTTTTAAAACTATAATATGGGTGTTTTTTTTAGTTTAGTTTTAACTATTTTATTTAATCAAATGTACATTGACTATCAATAGTATACTTGTGAAGGTTTACATTGTATAAAGATTTTTGTCTTTGATTTAATATTATGTTTAAGTGCGATGTCGACAGAACCAATATAGGAGGAATGTAACTTCTAATCCTACCTACATATTACTTAAAATCAATAGTTGACAATAACTCAGTTTTTTGTTACTCCTTTAAAGTAACCTTTTTTCAACCCTTCAGGTAGTTTTTTGGAAAGTAAACAATAGACAAGAACGAGAAAGAAATATTGTCACTGAACGTTGCGCTACAATACAAGAGGCGAGAGCAGGACGAATGTCGTGAGAGTGAATATCAATACAACTCTTAATTGTAAGAAAAAAAAGGACGTCCGGTTTTCTCCATATTTTTTTCTGCTCGGAATTAGTGGCTGTGCCGATTGAGATATAAGTAGGTACATACATAGGCTAGAACATCTCAATGGTATTTACTTACTTTTCAATGGTATTGGCTCTATTAATTTCATTTTAGTCTTCAATTTTCTATGTGACTGTACTTTTTTGAATAAAACTGTCAATAAGGTCCAATGGCTCCCATAAAAAAGGTTCTATGGGCACATTCAATATAATATTTTAGGAAGGTCGAATGGGGCATACAAATAAGGTCCAATGGGTACAGTTGCAATAGGGTCTAATCTTGAAGGTCCAGTAGGTACCAGTCGAATTCAAAAAAGAGGTCCAATGGCCGCATTGAATATAATATTTTTAGGAAGGTCGAATGGGCCCTGTAAATGAGGTCCAATAAGCACTTTTTGCTTTTGGGTCGAATCTTGAAGGTCCAGTGGGTACAAGACCAAAATACGGGTGGTAGTAACTCTGACAGTTCGAGTGATGAAGAATTGTGGTGTAATTTTACTTTGAATTTACCTACTTTCGCATATTTTTGATTAAAATTATCTTTGCACCTAGCTTGTGTGTCCCGATAATTTTTATTCGTATTTTGTTTTATTAAACACAATTGCGTTCGGGTGTACCGACATTATCTAAGCGAACTTACTTTGATCGCGCCGCCTTGGCGCCGTGCCGTCTCTTGTCAAAGGATTTAATTTTATTTGCAAAGGATACCCGCGTGCGGCGTACACTCGCGAGTGAACGGTCATGCTAAAACGATTCACTTCCATTAATGCTTGAAATGGCGCCTCTAGGAAGGGTGTCAGGGTTCTATGAAGCTTACCGTACTTATTTGTTTGTAATAACCACAATTGCGTTCGAGTGTTACATTACCTGCTGCAAGTTTGGCATTGTATAGAATACCTAGGTAAAGTGTAAAATAAATTCTATTTCATACTTTACCTGCCCGTTTTAGGTATTCTATACATTGCCTAGGTATTGTATACAATACCGGATTATACACTTTGCCGGTAACATATACATTAGATTCCATTTTACTAGGTACTTGATTCCAAACAAAACAAATAATACATATTATATTGGAATGTCATTTTGAGTTATTGCTTTCAACTGTACTTATGGTGAAATGAGAATCTGGTATTTTAAGAATCTGCTATTTTGAGAATCTGGTGTTTTGAGAATCTGGTATTCTGCGAATAAAGCACCAGGTGGGCCACTTGCTCGTCTGCCACCATTGGCAATAAAAAAAATACCAAACATATGTATAAACAAGCGTGTTAAGGAAGGATACGGTGCGATAGAAATAAGCAGATTTTTACAAAGCCTGCGTAGCTGCCCAATTATGACCTACGCCTTCCTGGTCTTTGCCCATACTCAAATGCCCGTCGTCATCTAGAAAAAGTTCAGCGAGACAAAATTGCTTCTTGAGTCGTGTGACGACGTGTTTAGAATGGCCACGTATGGCTGTGTGTGTGGTTATCAATTGAAATGGCGCGGGAAGTGCGGCAACTGCCTTCTCTTTCACCCACATAGCCCTAGCTATAAATATATTATTTCAGTGTTCGTAACACCCTGTAGGTGTATATTGTTTTTATTTTTATTCACTCCAGGGTTGACTTCATCTCACCTGAGGCGTGTCACTCAGATTCATATTTCAAATACCACGGGAAAGTTAGATAAGATAATTGTAGCTGGGAAGATTAACTCAGAAGTCGTAATCGAGCAAAATTGACATTAATGTAAATAAAAAGGATCGTAATTAAATTAAGCATTCCTTATTATATTTTTAATTACCTAGATCATCCTTGTCTATCGGAAATATAAGAGTGAAGTCGGGCGTGTTGGGTTCAGTTGCGTCAACCAGCCTCTGCAGAGCTGGCAATAGCGTACACAGCGGAGGCGCATCAGCAAGAAACACCTTGAACAACGCCCCTAGTTCGCTAGGCTCCAAGCTTTGACAGGCCAGTACGTGAATCAGGTCCAGTGTGTTATTTTGGAGTTCTGAAAAAAGATCACAACATTTACACTACGTCAAGAGTTCGTCAAATTTTAATAAAAGTCGCTAAAGCAAATAAAGATATGGTACGGAAATTACAAAACCATTTGGGTATCTCGTTGTCCTTAAGGTGATCACACACCCAAATGGTTATTATTTTTAAAAGGTTACATGACAGTAATCGCTTACGGCGATAAGACCAGCTATTTTGTTGTTTGTGTATGCTATATGTATTGTGTTCTAAAGTCTGATTTTTAATTCGGCGGAATTCTAAATATAATTTATATCAATAACCTTTTCTGCTTTGATTTATTTATAATATGGATTAATAAAAATATTAAACAAAATTATATCAAGTAAATTATGTGGTAAACAATGTTTGCTAAATGGAAAAAACAAAGTAAATAAACATATTTCTTAAAAATATTTAGTAATCATTATCACTTATATTATCATTAGCTGTATCCGCGACTTTGTCGCCTTGGATTAGTGACTTTCGGCAGCATTTTTAATTTTTTGGCTAATTATTTTGCATATAAAACACATACATACATTAACATATATAACGCAAAAAGTATGAAAACACACCCAAACAAACTTCAAAATTAACGAAAACAATAAACAAAAATCTAATTAAGGTAAAACAAAAAATCGTGTTTATATTGGCCCTTATAAGAAGCGAAAATTTTACAAACAAAGAGGTTTTCCTAAAAAATGGTTGGCAGCCTATGGATTATTGATCAGGGATTTCTGTAGAAGAAAAATAATTTCGTTAATAATTTTTGTAACTTCAATAATATGATTATAAAAAATCTAATTCTTACCATTTTAAAATTATCAGTAAATTTTAAAGTCTTAGTTTTACTAATTGAAACCTTAAGTTCAAGAAAGTTTTTTTTTATTTTGGTAAAATGCTTTCCCTTCTTAGTGAGAATTTTTCAATGCTGGCAGCACTTCTGAAATGTCAGAATTCCGTCGAATTAAAAATAACAAACAAAGAGGTTTTTTAAAGAAAGGTTGGCAACCTATGGATTATTGATCAGGTATTCCTGTAGAAGAAAAATAATTACCTTAATAAATTTTGTAACTTCAATAATATTTATGATACTAGAAACATCTTATTATCATTTTAAAATTATCAGTAAATATTTAAGTCTTAGTTTTACTTATTGAGACCTTAAATTCAAGAAAGGTTTAATTTTTATTTTGGTAAAATGCTTTCCCTTCTAAGTGAGACCTTTTCAATGTTGGCAACACTTCTGAAATGTCAGAATTCCATCGTATTAAAAATCAGACTATAGTATCTGCTATTTTTATGCAAAATAAAGTGTCATCATCAACAACAGCTCATATACGTCCCCACCGAGGGGCTCGAGCCTACCCTAAACTAGGGCGATTAGGCCTTAGTCCACCACGCTGGTCAAGTGCGGGTTGGTCGACTTCACACACAGCCTGTAAAGAAATTCTTTCTTCACCGGTGTGTGCAGGTTTCCTCACGATGTTTTCCTTCACCGTAAAAACGTCGAATAAACGTACATATGAATTCAAAATTTGAAAACACATTGGTACGTGGCGGGGTTCGAACCGCTACCTCCCGATGGAAGGCGACAGCCTTACGCACTACGCCATCGACGCTTCGACGAAAATAAAGTGTATCATAAATGGGCAACATAGAACAATTAAAAAATAAATGACAAAGACTGTGGATGTCTTTGTAATTTATTTTTTAAAACCAACCTCTTTGTACTTTTGTCATTATTGACATTTAATTTTTTTATAGAGGTAATGGCAGTCATTAAAGTAAAAAAAACTACGGCTGCACTAACGACATTTTAAAGTGAGCATGTTTTATAATTGATTGATTTTTGTCTCAATATGTAAGTTTGATGTTTTAGAACGTATGCATGTACACAATACATTGTTCACAAAGTTATCATCATTTCATTACTAATTTTATTAACTCTTGATATCATTTTAACAACATTGAAAAGAAACACGAATAAATATTGCTTAAACATTTTATTCATAAACATAAAGTTAAGTTTTTATGTTTCAAATCGTCTCCAGGCAGACAGCGTGACTTACCGTACCGACCGACTTACCGTGAAGACCCGATCGATTCTGTGTGAGTAGTCGCGCGGTCCGAGGAGAGAGCAATCGGCGCAGGAGCGGCGCTGGAGCGGGGAAGGCAACCGAGGCGGCGGTATTAGCGGGGGCGGTGACGGTAGCGGAAGCAGTAGCGGTAACGGTAGCGGTGAATGGCGCGCGGCACAGATAACGAGCGCAAGCGCGAGCCACGCTAGCCCCCGCGCGCGCCGACTGCCACGTCTCCTCCGGCACTGTCCCGCCGGATTCCACCACGTCCAACACTCTAAAGGTGATATCGGACAGTTTGTAGCTGGCTTGGTAAATAAAACGAGGATGGCCTGATATAACACCAAATTCTATGTTATAAGTATGAACAATAGGAAGGAACAGAGGTGCGAATGTAATGAGCGAACGTGACGAACAATTGTATTAGTACGTGTACAACTGACAGTGTTGCTATTATATAAAAATGAGGAAAAATAATAACGATTTGTTGCGTTGCCAGCACAGTAGATTTTTCATTCATTTGGTATTTCATTAGGTCAAGCGATTTCTATACTAAGTGGAATACTAACAAGTATATCAAAAGAGTTCCGAAGGGCAAACCTATAATCATGGACACCGTCCATCTTGCTATTAATGCGTTCATGCAGTAGCTTTTAATAATAGAATGATATCTTATACTAGCTGTGCCCGCGACTTCATCCGCGTGGAATAGTAATGGCTGGACCGATCTTGATAAAAAGCGTATGTTATACATTATCTAATTAGCTATCTATTAATGAAAGTCCCTTCAAAATCGGTCAAGCCGTTCCAGAGATTAGCGGGAACAAACAGACAGACAGACAAAAAAAAATTAAATTGTGTATTTGTTATTGGTACTCGATATATATTACATTCATACCCATTTAGTAAAAACTTGTTATTTTGACATTACAAACAGACACTTCAATTTTATTTATTTGTATAGATTAACATTAGAATAACAATAGAATTATGTACGACACAGACTCACGAATAATCAAAATTTGCATGCAAAAGTACATACTTGTTGATGATCTGTGCAAGAATATCTACGACGATAACGCAGAGCTCGGGGTGCGCCAACTCGCCGCCAGCGGCGTACAGGCCGCACTCTGCGATCGCCAAGGACTCCTCGCTGCCACCGCCCAGAGCCGCAGCAATGCCTGTAGCTGCAACATAATTATGTATGTCACACTTAAACCGCCAAGAGATTGCAGTTATGAATATGAAGAGATAGAAGAACATATCAAAATTATGTATACTCTACCGACTCTACCTTAATGTTAAGCCAATAAAATATGTCAATCAATGTATGCAGATTTTTGTAACTTTGACCGTATCAATCATTTTGTACTCGAGTATAAATGAGTGAGATTTGCTAGAATTCAGCAGATATGCGCTGACATCAGTACGTTGGTACTGACGGGCAGCAGGTGTGTTTGGGGCGGTAGCGTCAAGTGACTACTATAGCTGCAGTATCCTTGTTTGTCGTTTGGCTAACCTGTGAGTTGTTAGCAGTTTAGGAAATTATATAAATGTGTAAAATGGTATTGAAATAAATGACTCATTATTAAAATTCAATAAGTATAAATTTATCGTAAAGGGTAAATGGTGGATACTGTTTTTACCAGGGATCATCAATTTTGATTAGTATTATAAGATTCATTTTAATAGTGTGATGATTCCACCAAAATAAAGTAGTAAGATTTATGTCCAATTGCACAAACCTTAGGATGATCTTAAGTGGCATGCTGTCACATTCTTTTCACTAACGACAAGAAGTGACAGCATTCTTCTTAGGATTGTCTTAGCTAAGACAAGGTTAGTGAAATTGGCCATTAGCGTTCGTCATTATGTTATTAGCATGAAACTCACCGAAAGAACTGTCACTAAAAGGTATAGCGAATTTTTTAAGTTCCGACGGTATCTCCATATTTGCAACTTCAACGTCAGCCTGTGAATGTTATAAAGAGATTATATTAGTAAATAATATAGCAGAGTTGTAGCAATGAAACATTTTGGCAAAACTCGCAATATTAAATTATGAAGAATAATAATACTAAATTTGTTAATCCTCATGGCTAAGGAATAAGTACACTTAGATCGTCTTATTTAATTACCTACTTTGTGGTCTCTTAGTATAGTTAAAAGAATCTAATAGTTAATATTTGTTATTTGCGCAAACAAAAAGTCCACACTTTCTGAGGATTGCCGAAGAGGTTTTGACCTCAACTTCAGCTATGGGGGGCGACTCGAAAACGAGTCCTTTATTCGTCAAGGATCCCAAGGATCTGTCGGAAGATAACGGGGAGCTATAAATTTACCCATCACGAGTTTTATGAGGAAAACGGGAAAAGTGGATTTTTCCCACCAAAAAGTTATGATTACCTGGCCTGATTTTTCTAATAGAGCGCAAGCAGCTACTTACCACTTATATCCAAGCATCCATTAGCGATAAATGACAAAATAGCTATTTGTGATAACAATAGAATGTCTAGATCCTTCAATAAAAAATATATATCATACTTAATAACATATTTCATGAACATGACGTACTTCATATCCTTCATCAGGTCGCGTTGCAACCATATCGCTATGATCGCTGGCATAATATGGCCCCGACATGCTGTCATCGCTAGACGATCCCTCGTCCGAGCTACTATCCATAGGGCATAGCAGAGGTGGTACCTACATAGAAAAAAAAGTTTGACACTCAACCGAAGTGTATGTAACAGCTGATTGTTATTTCATAATTATGCTAGTTATGTATTTCATTTATTTAATAGAAAAATGTTTACAAGAGTTAGGTAGTTAACATTTAAAGTAAGCCACTGTGATTTGCAGCAAGTGATAATTATTTATAAAACATACACGAGGTTTTAAATATTGTTTAACAAAAAATTGAAGAAATCAGATTTAGGTTTTGATTTTTACGTTGTTACAATATCTGTTGAGCGTAGCGTTGCCATCTCTAAAAATCAAAAAGCCGGACTTACCCGCCAAAAAAGCCGGACATTAAGAAAAAATTTAATAATTTACAAAAATATGGAATAAATTACATATTTGAAAGCCGGACTTTTGAATACCAAAACCGGACGATAAAAAAAGGGATTGTTGTTAAAAAAAAATAATGAAACACAGTTGCGAGTCAGCCAATCTCGTCTCGCTCGCTCGTTCACTACTGACTGAAGTGATTGGTTGAATTGATTGAACGATAGTATAAAAAGCCTAACAAAAGTCGGACGGGCCCGACGCAGTCAAATTTGGTCGGACAAGAGGTCAAAAAGCCTAACTCTGTCCGGCTTTATCCGGATGGATGGCAACACTAGTTAAGCGCAACTCTGGGGGTGATACATGTATTATTCGAAGAACCGGGTAAAGGAGTTGCCCATTCGCAAGTATTCGTAAGTACTGGTTGCACCAATTGAAAATAACTGATTATTCACGTGCCCACCGCCCACGTGCATAAAGGGTATTGTATAACGTTGCTTTAAGAGTTAATCTAAATTGGGTTTGAACGGGTATAAAAATAAGCAATTACTTTAATTATTTTTAAATTATTAAAATGCTAATCATTAAAATTAATGATAAATAATCGATTCGCACATAACAGTTACCTATGTGTATCTTACCTATGAGCTTATTCATAAAATGTTGTAATACTTACAGAGTTTATTTTGTGTTTCACCATTACGGTACGAACTTTAGTTAATTAAATTAATATTAATTCCACATGCTTAAAAAATATCACAAAACTGGACCAACAACACCAGTATTCATTATAATACCACTTAAGTATTCAATGTTATTTGGACCACGCACGTATATTATTCCTGCACCATGATAATAGGTTTAAATAAACAAACCAATGTAAAAAATACTGTATCAAGTTTACTAGACGACAACCGGTGTCGTAGTGCGAGGCCAATCGTACGGTTGACCAGTGACGACGTGGACACAGTATAAATATTATAACAGAAGGTACGCTTTGTATCAAATCGGAAGTCTTCAAAAAATATAAAGTCAAAAGAAAGAACTTAGCGTATGGGCATAATAGTGACACAATGTTATTAATGTTATACATTAAAAGAAAAATAATTCTGTTTCTAAGCTGGTTTCGAATCATTAGTTTTCGAAAGTGGCCGAAGGGATATGGATTAGTAATCTATTCAACCTTTTTCCATTTTTTATGAATAATATCGCAGAGAAAACACAATGCTTAACCGAATGTTAATTATATGTATAAATATACTGTGTGTACCTAGATTCCGCTATTTAACAAGAGCACTATAGTTAATATGCCATTTTACTGTCCATCGCCGTAATGTAATAAAAGTTTCAGTTGTAAACCATCTTCATACATCATATGATCAGTAAATCAATAATTGAAAAACATCTCTCTGCATGTCCATAATTTGAAGCCGACAACTGCGCGGGTGCGCTGAGCTGTAATTTATCCAATCATGCAATGTATGGCTTCCGTAATAAAATTTGTTATTTCAAGTCACACACACAATTTAGTGAAAAAAAAAATAATTTTCATATTTCATACTATTGTCGAAATACTAAATAGGGATCGATCGACAATATTATCTTCTATATGACCAGACTATTACTAAACTGTTTTAGAATTGTTTCATTAATAATAAAGGTAAAAATTATTTAATTACCTAGTACTTGATACTTGGTAACGTAACTTAATTAAATTATTAAGTACTATACAGACTATATACACAGATTACACTATATACACATTCGGGCGAATAAAAAACATTCGGCTGTGAATAGTTGTTTTTTATAGGTTCTCGCGGTCAGTGTCACAGGAGATACATCGGTACATATTACCGTAATCGACGCAACAGCCACGCGCATACCTGAACCGGTTATGCAGCGTAAGATACAGTACTGCCGGCCGCATGGTTGCATTCATTAACGATGCAATAGATTACATTTAATTGACATGGAATGCTTTTCGTAGGGTACAGAAATGAAATAGAACACAATGTACCGCCAGGTTTTTCGTTTTAAGCTTAAAATTATTTTTGGGTTATTTTCTCAAAGAAATATTACAGGCTCAACAACATACATGTCTGGAAGATTATTTTATTTTTATAATGTTATGTAAATATTTGTTTTTTCAAAGGAAAGGGTTTCATTTGAGTGCTGTGATAACTAGGTAACATAACAAGTTACAATGGTGTCACTTTTCCGTATATCATCTCAGTATCCCGACGAAAAGCCCGATTCACGTAAAAAAAGATTATAGACATCACTGCGACTTTTTCCATCGAATTATATGCGAGTTTGGTAGTAGCGCAAGCGCCAGCGCTTGACACATTTGATTTTGTATCGCTAATACACAAGCGATGCTGCAGTGTGCGCACGGAACTCTCGATAAACAAAATCAATGGTGCAAACGAGACATTGTAGTTTCGTACGAGACTGCGGGCAAATAGTTTGGGTAATCTTTTAATTTATTGATTGACAAATTCTTCATTACTTCCTACATTCAATACCATTGGTGTAAGTCCTTTCAGTAACTGATAAAACGATTGGGAAAAACATAGATTTTTACCCTTTTTCAAAAGCGATCATTCTGAGTCACAGCTTGCAAACATAGACTTAAATTATGTGTAATTCTGTATTTATAAGAGCCGTTGGTGAGTGATTGATTAGGAAACAATGCAGTAAAGTAGAACCCAAACTTCTGGATCTAATAGCATGAAATTCGGTACAGGGGTTCGTTGGCTTATACAATGTGTTAATTAAATAACGCAACCTCAGACATCCCAACTTATTTATATTATTATAAAAGAATTATATAAATTAAATGCTCCCGAATTATTTAAGAAGATATGTTCATCTTTCTGTTTTGTTGCATATCTTGCTAATTGGAAATTCTATGGTCGCGTGCCTGCGAATACGATGTTGCCATACACAAGGAAAAATCATTTTTCAAAATTCTCAGAGGAAGCTGAGAAATCCCTATGCAAAAAATAAGGAAACTAGTGTTCAGCTTTATTAAAGCGAAACGTAGTTCGTGGGCGTAGCGTAAAATCTGTCGCTGCATTCAATTCTAATCCTAGCTTGATTATATCAAAAAACTGCTCCATAAAAACGGCCAAGTGCGAGTTGGTCTCGCGCACCGAGGGCTCCGTAAAAACTTAGGTATCTAAGTAAATAAGTTTCTATGTACATATTTACGGTTTTCAGATTTTTTCCCAAACATGTGCTATAAGACTTTGCTTCGTGCCTAATTTCATTATGCTAGGTCGACGGGAAGTACCCCATAGGTTTTGATTCCCTTGTGATATCGCAAAAGTTGCGAAAATATTTTATATTAAATTATTTATTGAAAAAACATTTTTACGACATAAACGGTCATATCTTTTGATCGCGTTGACTTACAAGTATGATTTCTTCACGGCTGAAAGAGACCGTAGATTCCGATATACACGGTGTAAACAAACCAATCACAAAGCCCGCGTCTACGCATTCAGACCATTAAAATTAACTTATATAAAAAAAATGATGGGAAACGAAATTAATTTTTAGGTTTTAAAAAACAACTGCTAAAAGTAGGTACTAACTACTAAGCAATGTAACGCGCGGTCGCGCGCTACGGATATCGTCTCTGCAAGAGTCAGCGGTTCGCGGCGACAATAGACAGCGTCTGTTGTAAATTAAAAACTTTAATTTGTTTATAAATACTGTTTTTTTCTTTGATGTTTCTTTGGATGAAAATTAACAAATAATGTTTCAAACACTTTGGTATAAAAACCCCGAAAAAATAATTGTCACTTTGAACTTAAATATCTCGGTAACTATTAATTTCCCAGGTATGGTCTAGAAGACAAAAATGATAATGACGATGGGTTCTATACGTGGGCTTCGGCTTTGTGATTGGTTTTTTTACACCCGTTATATTTCATATTTTCAGTTTGATCTGTACGCGATCCTGAGAATTTTGGCTCTATTGCTTACTCGTACATGGTTGATCAAACCCTTAACATACTCGTATATTTCTTATACCGTTCGATAGGTTTGGAAAAAACATTTTTTTTTCAAATAGCCACATGTTGGTACATTTAACGCACCGGATCCGAGTTGTGGAGCAAAAAGTGTTTTTTCAAGGTTCAGGTGTATCAGTGAATTAGCCCTGGCGTACCAACAGATGTGGCAACCCTAGTCCATTCAAAGTTACCTTGACGTTCGCCGGGCGCGGCATGGTGTGCCGAGTGCAGAGGCGCGCGGCGGCCACCCGCACCAGCGCCTCGCACAGCGCGCGCAGCCCCCCGCCGGTGACGAGCGCGCGCTCCGACCAGAGGGCGGCGCGCACGAGCCGGCAGCTCAGCTGCTTCGAGCGATCCGACGTCACGTCTATTATATACGGACCGAGTACAAAACAAGATAGATTCATTGTTTTACTCAAAAATGCATGTAATGTGGTCATTATTTTGAAAACCTTGTTTGAGCAAAGTCGACCTTGCCGTTCTGTTTCAAGGAGCGGCCGGCAAAGTTTTTATTTAAATTACTTGCTGGTTTTATTTAGATTAGGTACTTGCATTTTTAGTTAAGCACTATACAAGCCTTGGCCCACAATGACTGCTTCGCTGGTCACGCTATGATTGCCTCGAGCTAGCCTAGCTACGCTCTAGGCCTTCCAGCTTGGCCATCATTGCAGCCCTTGCTGTCCCCACTGTAAAGGCCTCGACCTACGGTCTTGGCCTTTATCTCAGCTCGTCCATCAAGTGCTGCACGCTGACCGCGCTGTGTCGGCCTGGAGCTGCGCTACGCTGCGCTGTCGGCCATCATCAGCGCGACCAGCAAAGAAGTCATTATAGACCGCGGCAGTAATGTACTAAACTTAGACATGATGGCAAGACTAGCATTTCACGAACTAGACTAGAATTCTAACGCTGGCTTGGATCTCTTCTCAGTCGAGAAGGAATTGGACTACTACATCACGCTGGCCAGACGGGCGGTTGGTGTAACTTGCTGAGGTGTAATTGCGGAAAGAAGCGCACTGTGACACACACGTAAATCCTAAGACTACTGAAGGTAGATTCCTAATATTACATTTTGATTTACACTAACCGCTTCTTTGAACGTTGGCAACAAGCGATTATGCGTTTGCATCGATTTGGCGGACTGCGTTCAGTCCTCGTATAAAAAATAGACAGAATGGCATTCTCGTTGTATCCCTTTTAAATTCCAACGTTTATGCGGTGAGAGTTAGTGTTACCACAGCAAGTAGGTACTACTAACGTTAACTTTAGTTATTGTATGGGCACTAGTAGATATTTAAATCGTCTCGATACCCCATGCAGTGGATCTAAGTTACTTCTAGCCCCATTAAGTAGGATGAGCGCGATCACATCTTTCGAGTGCCTAATTTAAATTTGTTTTGTAATTAATAAACATGCAATTATTTATTCCAAGAAGTAATTCGTAAAACAAGCCTGTTTGTATAACAATAAGTAGTTTCGAAAAAATATACGTAGCGCTTAGTGCGAGTTTTACAGAGTTTCACTTGTATAATAAAATATAATATGCACATATTTAAGACGAAAGTAAAATCTTTTTAGGTCATGGGGCGATTTTAACATTGTCTTTTATTGTGTTGTCAACGCGAAAGTTGGCAATTTTTCTTAGGTGAAGATTCAAGCGATTTGTCTAAGCTAATAATCTAGTCTCATTTGATTTCATATTCTTTGGCGCGTCAATACAAGCTTCTGTGTCGATTGGTTACACAATCAACGGGCAGTTTTATGCCTTTTTGTGCATATTAATAATTAGTAAGGTAGTTTTTTTATATTCAATTAAAGTACAAACTAGTAAAATATAAATTATTAGAAATTACCTGCGAGGGAAAACTGCACAGTGAGGAGAGCTTCGATAAGTTTGACAAGCAGCCTGATTTCAACAGGACCACAAGGATGTTCACACAGCTGATGCAACGCTAGCTTTAACACGGCGTAAGACTTCAGAAAAACTGGCTCATCCGCAACGTATTGTCGAAACAGAGGCGCGCGTTCACAAAGACCCGAACAGGTCTTCCAGAATGTGCTCACATTTTTAAGAACTACCAAATAATCTTCCATCGTTTCTTCTATCATCTTATCGTTACCAGAAGGTAGTTTTATATCTTTTGGAGATGATATCTTTCTCTTGGTTATTGACTCTTCGACCACCGAGGAAAAGGAAAGTGCTTCTATTTCCTTACTCAGATTGCACACTGCCTCATATTCATCTTCGAGCATTTTCATCTCATAAATCTTATAAAATTTTGCAGTAACATCGGCTATAGATTTAAATAACATTTGCACAGATGTTAGCGAACTTATTTCTCTAATATTCTCTTTCATCATTTTGAATATTTCAACGGCAATGGCTATCTCTAGAATCGAACAGCACTGACTGGCGAACTCTGTCAACGAGACTAGCTCTAAAACGAAACTGAGACCGCCTTTTTGAATGAACTGCTCTGCGAACGACACAGTACTTAGGAGGCTTGCGAATATGTTCAAACAGGATGTCGTTAAGAAAAATGCCGATTCTTCTAATCTTAACATATACCTGTGTTTGGCAACTATGAACATTGGATATATTACACAAAATAATAGCTCATATTTCATTTGCATTCGACATTTCGGTGTGACCCGAAGAAGGTGGCTCACTGTAGCATGCAACACATTGTAATGATTATCTAATTGTAAAAGAGAATTGTAGTGTATGAGAAAGGACCAAGTATTTTTTCTCTCGACGGTAACCTCATGAAGGTAATATCTTTTTGTACTTTCGTGTTGTTCATCTTGTCCTGGTTCACAAATTGAACATGGTAATTGATCAGATACTTTTGGAATGAGAATACTAGCACCTAGTTCACCGTAAACTGTATGTTCTAAGAGTTGGAGACAATCAGTGGCAACACTGTGATGGATAAGCATCAGTCGGACGATACTCTCCATAAGCACTCCAGATGGAAAGCAGCAACACACTCCACATTTTAGCATCACTTTCAATAATTTCTGTCGAAGTGAGCTGCGTGCAGTTACTTCTTCGTCAGACAAAAGTGATGTTAATGTACCATACAATATTGAAATGCAGCACGAGGCTGCCATGGGTAGCTCATTGCTGGCTTCACCGAGAATATCATGGTGGTGGTGCATCCCTGCGATTACTCGCGGCCGACACATTTTGTGGCGCGTTCGAGAACAAGCTGCAGAATGTAAAACTTCACTGCGTACACGTTTCATACCACTTATTAATTTTCCCGTGGAATCTATTAAATGTTTGATTAACATCACTATTTCATCATTACTTACTACAGGTATTCGAATCATAAGCTCGATGCACTCCTTTAATAATTCACCTTTACGGCACTCGCTATAAAGTTTAAATTGATCTGTAAATTCCCTAAGTTTGTCTAAACTTCGACACTGCATCAGTAAACAATGGAAGAAAGCTGTGATTGAATACGCTATACCGAAAACAAATTTGAGCAAATTTTCGGTCTCAATTTTACAATAAGTTACAGTTTCTTTGGCACGTTTTTGGCTATCAAGTTTGGTTTGATATTTATTGCTTGACTTACTGATCACATCTTCTAACAATCGTAACATCATCGGTAAAATACCGTTTTGAATTAATTTAGCACACAGATCGGAATGTATAAGCACTTTATCTAATGAAACAATCAACAACTCTGTAAGGGCCACCTTAATGTGAGCCACTTCCCGCGAATTTTCATTTTCGTTCGGTGCGGAACTGAATTGTAATGTGCATAGATTTCTAAGAGTAAAATTTATGCATTGAACTGATATTTGGGACCCCTCGGAGCCATATAAGCTACTTTCTGCCTTGCAAAGTTCCTGCAATAAGTCTGTTATTAATAGAAGAAATTCCAGTGAGGTGATTTGTTTATTTATAAGTTCCCTTTGTTCGTCACTCATGTAGTCTTCTGCTTTGGGTTTAGATTTGCGAGAACCGCTTCCATCACTGTAAAAGGTACCGCAACCTTCAGCTGGAGATCGCCGCGGCGAGATAAAATAATCCAAGTCGCTTTGAGGTGTAGAAACCTTAACTGTCATTGATTTGTTTACGTCTTGTAGATCATCGTTTGATTCCGCAGATTCAGATGTATGAGGCCTTAAAACAGACTTCTTGCTATTATCTACCGTATCTGACATCACTTGAGGACTGTATCTCGATCTAGTAGTAACAAAAATTAAATGAGTTACATTATATACCAGATGTAATAGCATTAAAAGAATGTATGTTACATACTATAGTACATAATAATACCTTCCAATGACTGTGCTTTTATGTGACGAACCTGGCGAGTTCTTTTTAGAACCAGGTTTTCCCGTATGTTTTGATTTCTGTTTAGACCATATCCTGAAAGCAGATCTTTTAATAATATAAACATTATATAACATAAGTAAATGATTAAACATCTGTGCTCCTAGAAATCGTTTACTTTTACCGTTGTAAAAGTGTTTAATAGAACATTTTATCGGAAATGAAATATGTAATAAGCGGAATTGTGGCAATGATAAATTTTTGGAAGTGCAATCAAAGGCTTATTTCTTGGTTTTGCGATAAATGTCACCTGTACTAAAATATATTTAATACAAATATTTTTGCATTTGTGAATAATTATTTAAGAGAGAATAAGGTTTCTTTACCCAAGAAAGTGTAAAGGTATAAGGAAATAAAAATCAAATGACATGACCGAAATATCTACACAGTGTGCCCCGAAATGAAACATTCATGTACAGTGCAAGTCATACTGAACCTTGCACATATATCTTTACAATATTTTAGGTTTCATCACCAGAGAACAAGGGAGAAATATGTAAAATGAAAAGCTTTTAAAAGCGTCTAACTATATTGAATAGGAAATGTTTCAAGCTAATATTTTTAATCCAAGATACAGGATTTTTACAAAGTCAGTTAAGCAACTAACTCTATCTTAAGTCTTAACACGCGCCCATATCGCTCGCTGTATGTAATACATAGTTAAATATCTTGTAATTATTTTTTTTATTAGTAACTAAATCTGTTTGTTTTTGAGGAGTAGGACTTTCTTGTTTTGTACCTTTATAATGATGTGTCAGCAGGGTTAGGGTTACAGGAGTCTAGTACATATCTTTTAATTTTAAGAAGCATTTTTTTACGTATTCATGATTGTAATCTGTTTTGTTGTCCATAGGCATAATAAATAAAATAAAATACTTGGTCATATAGTAGGCGCGGACCGGCTAATTGTTGCTACGCAGTCAGAAGCACAATATGATACGCTTGAATGCGTGGCCGGTAACGTAGTTGAGAGACTGTTATCAAATTATTCGTCCCACTGCTGTGTGGTAGACTTCGCAAGAAGTCGCCCGGCGCGACCATCCTCCTATCAGAACAGCTTGCTGTGTTATACCAGTGTGTTGGTGCAGTTCATCATATGTCTTCTTTTTATGTCCAGTGTGTTTAAGAGTGAGCCCATCTTTTAAAAGAATCAACAACACCAGCAAAATGGCCTTTGTAATGTACAATTGGATAGGCAATAAACAAGTTCTGAACCTACTGCAGTAGATAAGCGGACGTTCAAGTATTTTAAGGTAATTTTTGAAGTTTTTGACCTGCCCTCTGTACCCACTGTTGCCACCATTAATCTACTTATGTCTATTTTATATCTATATTTGGTAAATTATTACTGTTTCATTTTCTTTGATTAATCCAGGCTCCAATGTAATTTTCACCTAGAAGCAGATAAGTTAAAAAAGATTGTCAAATTCAAAGATTCTTGGGACTCCGAACGCCGGGTCTTGGTCGAAGAGATCGGGCAAGATCTGTCTCCGCCAGCGTTGATTGCGGCAATGCTGGCGGATGAGGGAGGTTGGAGGGCTGCGGCCTCCTTCTGTGAAGTTATGATGCTCCAGAAGGAGGCCGCCGAGCGGGATCGGCCATCTCCCGATCCCGCTCGGCGGCCTCCTTCTGGAGGAGGCGGCGTCGGGCCAGATAATGGCCTGATGCGCCGCTGCGGGTCGCTGGCGGGCACGACAAAGCTCGTGCCCACGGATGCGACCCGGGAGGGATCACACCCCCGCATGGTCGAGGGATGTCGTCGTAGGAGGAGGTTGCGAACACTCCCCCGAGAAGGGCTCCCCTGGTAGAAACAGGGGAGCAAAGGCTGGGGGTCCTCAGATGCGACACTCGATCCTGAGGCCCCCCTACAATGCCTGATGGCGGCGCTGAGGTTTTAGTGGGTAGGCCTTCCCCGTCTGGGAAGGAGAGCCCCACATAACCACCGGCTCGGTGGTATGCAGTTTAATGCATTTCCTCAGCGGGACAAAAAAAAACGTCCTTCCTTACATATGGAATTGGCGTTTTGCCGTACTGGCCACTTTGATCTAAAATATCTTCTCTATGTTTATGAATTCCAAATTCAAATTTATACAGCTATTTACTCATGTATTTGTGTTCGAAAATTATAATTCACTTGTTTTTTCCTTAATTGTTTTTTTTTGCGTTATTCAGCTTACAAAATGGAAAACTTGAAATATCGCGTTATTTACGAGTACGAGTTCCACCGTGGCACCAGTGCTGTAGAAACTGCTCGAAGGATTAATGATGTGTATTGCAACGGTGCCGCAAAAGAAAACACAGTGCGTTTTTGGTTGCAGAACAAGCCCCGTGGACGGCCGGAGACCAAAGTTGATAATGAAGAATTAAAGGCTATTGTGGAAGCGTATCCGTCGCAAACCACGTCCGAGTTAGCTGTAGGCTGCGGTATTAGTGATAAAACTGTTTTAATCCACTTGAAGCAAATTGGGAAGGTGAAAAAGGGTACCTCACGAATTGACTGAAGTAAATCAACAAACGCGCGTTGACTGCTGCGTTGCATTACTCAACCGGCACAATAATGAAGGGATTTTAAATCGAATCAATACTTGTGATGAAATGAATGCCCTAGTTTAGGGTAGGCTCGAGCCCCTCGGTGGGGACGTATATGAGCTCTTAAAAGCACCAAACCAAATGTCCACGAAACTTTCATCTTCTAACCATTGTGTTACCATTGATTAGAAATGTCTGTCGCTCAGTAACTCTTTCACTCGGCTGAGATGTTCGAGAGCATTGAAACAGCATTGAATCAGTAACTCAGTAATGATGTCATCTTTCACTCGGCAGGGTTTTAACGTGCAATGTAGATTGTAGAGCTAAAACTCTCGGCGTAGCTGTGGCCGCACTGTTAGTCCTAAGCTAAAAGGAGGCCGATCATAAAATCAGTTTGTCCAAAAAAAGGCTTTTCTACACGAATATAACAAGCTGTTTTATATCAGTTTGCCAGCGAGAGAGTGGTCGGTAAAAAAAAACTATATGATTTCTTATAAAGCTTAGGGGGTGTTCAAGTTTTACGTACGTAACACAATTTGGGGGGAGGGGGGTTTTGTAAAACGTTACGATGCATTATAAGGTGGGAGGGAGGTTCCAACATTGTTTTTTAATTTAAATAAAAATTTTGGAATCAAAATTCGATTGTCATGTACATCATTTTAATTTTGTTCCTCCAAGTTAGCAAGTCCAAGTTAACAACAGCAGTTAGCAACACAGTGTAACACAGTGTAACATATGACATGGTGTAAATTTGAGAAAAAGAAGTCATGAAATGCTGCATTTCGCATTACCGTTGGCCAATGACATCATCACTATAACATAATTTCAATGATGTCATCATTAAATAATGATCAAATTATCAAAAATCTGACCGGAAATCGTATTTTTCGCTCGGCACTATGATATCATATGCAAAACCATGAGATCGGTAATAGGCCCACTGATTTAAAATACATTTCAACTGCTGTTAATGATTTTTCGATAGTTTATATACTACCTAGAAAATTGACCAACTTACTATTCTTGTTATTTTCCAGTGACATATACAAATTGATTGGAGATTTGTTATTTACCTTGGCGAGAAAAGCTGATGAATAGGCGTCGCTTGGCGTGAGGGCTGCGAATGGCCAAAGTCCAGTACAGGCGCTGAAATGAGCTCACCGAACACCCATACTAGCACAGAACTCAACTGTCGGCAGCAGGACAACCCCTGTTAAACCACTTAAACGATAACTAGCCCGCATCGTTGGCAAATTCCCAGAGCTCCACAAATTCTTTGATCTCAAAAAAATACCGCCCATACAACTATTCCCAGGCGGGTCCACGGAAATTGAAAATTAGTTTCAACGGCTCCGCGAGTTTTTAAGTACAAGTAGGCTGCAGATATTTTTTATATCGGTTAATAAATCTTATGACTAAAATGTAATAATCATAGGAGATCCGGATATACTGAACAAATTTTAAAATCACAATATAATTTTTTGTATATAACTGTTTTAAGCATTTTTTGTATATAACTGTTTTAAGCACTATGCAATCAAAATATTAAATAAATAATGACGGATACAAAATATAGTTAAAAATATCTATTATTAGATTTAATCAATCTTATAACTAAAAGACATATACATCACATTTTTGAAATAATAATCACAGTAAGTTCACGAAAGAAATGCGCAATGATTTACTTCTAAAACAAAGAATTCTAGAATTCTGTTTAGTTAAGACGACTAGTTCCGGCGGTTGTGAGACCCTAGTTTCAGAATAGTAGCTTATTGTTATTAGGCAAAACAGGATCACAATATTTTAAAAAGTTAAAATAAATTTTATAACATTTACATTGTCAGTAACAAGAATATAAACTATATAAAAATAAAATTTTCGATTTTTCGTCTTACAAGAAAAGGTAAAAACCTATAAAGGCTTTTCTTTTTCAGTACACTAAAAGAAAAAATATTTATGGTCATTACGCTATATCGCCCTTCGTATTTTAAAAATATCACAATATTTCAGTTATTTTCGCAATATTACAATTAAAATGCCGTTAAAATGACGCAGAGCATAGCAGAAAAAATTGATACTTTTATTTAAAATGAACAAAACAATTTAAATAATTCTCTAAAAATGCGACGTTGCCAACTCGTTCAGAATTTACATACCCTCTTAAACATTCGGTTTATGGATTAAAACGCAGTCTGTGTAACGGACATAAAAAAAAACTCTAATTTAGCCATAGCCAATCTAATTAAGCTTAGAGAACATTTAATTAATGGCAAAAATTTATGTCAACCATAATCTGCTGTCTACTGTAATTCTCCATTCTTCGTGGAGCCGCTGGGAACACTTGCATGGAATTTTAATAGTTGGCGTGGAGTCGCTGGTACCGAAATTTTGGAGCGCTGGGAATTTGCCGCATCGTTTTATAACTGCAAGGTTACTTTGCGATACCTATATTTTAAGTTTTGTATTCAACACCCACGTTAAAACGTATTATTAGGTACCTTTTTAGATGTCTTAACACAGGTTTTTTTTAGTTAGTAAAGAAAAAACTACATTTACTTAAAGTAAGCAGACACATATTTATATTTCATGTTATAAAAAACATATATTTGTAAAAAATAAAACCGACTTCAAAATCGGCAAAAAGTCATAAATAATATAACAATACAAACAACATCCACAGACGTATAAAGAGAAGCAGACTAAACGTATCGTTCAAAAAGCGTGGCAACTTTACCACATGTAAACATTACTCTCACACAAACAATATTAATTTATTTTTATTGTAATTTCTGGAGTTTTAGTATATGATGCGTTAGAACACTTCAGGGCACAGCACTTAGCACCATTGTTCTTGTCCGATTAGCAGTTATTTTTATTTACAATCACAAAACAAAACATTATAACACAGTGTCACGACGCCATTTGTCTCTTATTTTGACAAAGCTAAACATGGCCTCGACGTGGCGTCTGCCGCGGCTTCGGAAATGTTTATGTGTGCGTAAGTATCACCATAGACGAAAAACAGAAATAGCGATATATCATGTCACTTTGGAGTAAAAGTAAAAACGATATACATTACTTATAACAAATGTGTGAGTAAAATGTTAAGTCTGCTTCCCTTTATACGTCTGTGACAACATCAAAGTTTTATATTGAAGTTGGTGCTATTGAAGTCGGTTTTATTTTTTGAAAAAAAAATTCCATCTTTATGGTTAATTTAAAATACCAAAACCATCTCCTAAATGTAACAAATACTTTTCTGAAAACCGCATTAAAATCAATTCAGCCAAACGCGAAATAATCGCGGACAAACATAACTACATAGAAACATACAGGTCAAACTGAGAACTTCCTTTTTTTGAAGTCGGTTAAAAAATATCAAATTAGCTTTAGTCGAAAATAGAGGTGGCGTTAATGGTTGACAAATAATATTTGTTAAAAGTTAATAGTTGAATAAAAATATCAATAATTTTAATGGTTGAAAATATCAGTTGATATTTTTATTCAGATACAATATATTGATATTTTTATTAGCACCGTTGCGATCAATATTTTTATTAGTTCGGTCTATGGTTAAAATCATCCATACGATAATTTTATCAGTTGGTTTATTTTATCTATACGAATAAATTTTACTTTCACGTTACAATCAACTAGAATTGAATGAATATTTTTATTCGATATGGTTGAAAATATTTATCGAATATGTGTTAATATTAGTTAAATTTAACGGTTGATAAATATATTCAACAACATTAGTCGAAAACATCCACAGTATTGCAGTAATCACGATACTCTATTTGGGCGTGCGTTGTGTCCATGAAGATGTAAAGCTGTGGAGAGCACTCCAGATAGCTATAGGGATGCGAATGGCGAATATAGCTATCTTAAGTATATACCTACGTCACTCATCCCGCTCTTTGATGGTACAACCTCTCTCTCTCTTACAGATGGTAGGGAATTCTGATAAAAAGAGGTAGTACCACTTATTCACATTCTGTAAAGCCGGGTCCGCTGCGCCATGTTTTCATGTTTGTAAACACGAAAACATTGTTTAGTTAACCGATTAGGGGCGTGGTTTAACAGTTTTGTTAGAAAAATACGATAAGATGTTTTCCGCGACGAATGGATAACATCCCCCGCGTTCGCCTGCGGGAGGGGAAGCTAAGCATTTTTTGTTAGCGCTCACTAGAGGAACACGTATCGCTTGAAGGCTCTTTGGTTTATTTTTGAGTGAATTAAAGACAATATTTCGTTTTTAATACAACTAATAAGAGAGAGACCGGTGCTGTGGGATGTTACATTAATAGATTATACCGAACCTATCATAAATTTTTAGTTCTTGATAAATAATGACAAAAACATTTTAAAAACAGGCGCCATGTTTTGTTAACATGTTTTGTTAGAAAATTGGCGCAGCGGACTGGCTGTTTTTCTTAACATGTTTTGTTAAAAAATTGGCGCTGCGGACCCGGCTTAAGAAAGACTCACCCCACGTGAGTGATTAAGTTATAGAGTTAGGTTCCCCACTTTGCTCTACATCTTCATAGTGTGCACGCTGGCCGGCATCCCTTCCCATCCCCCGCACTTCTCCGAGCTATGTTCACTACTAAGCTTAGAGTAACAACGTCAATTAAATTTTGTGCTAGATAAAATAATATAATCACGAAAAATTATATATCTGCATGTTTGTTTTCGAAAATTATGTTATATTAAACGAAGTAAAAAAAAAACAATTCAACAAAATTTCCACCTCGGGCATATGTATAGATTCGACCGACCGTAAGCGACCAATCTATAAAGTCAATTAAATACTTTCAATACTTTTGCTAAGAATGCCTGATGAGTTGTCATATTGGTAATTGATATAAAAATTTGATTTAATGGGAAAAAGTGAGATCTATCTCTTCAATTTAACCGCCTCCGTGGTCTAGTGGTTAAGACCACCGGATGTTGATTGGGAGGTCCAGAGTTCGATTCCGCATAGGGGCAGAAAATTTTCTGCTCGGTTTGGTTGGTGGTAGGGCTTCTGAGCTTGCCTGGCTAGCTACCACCGTCTTACCTAAGTTTGTCGTCATAATAACAATGTTAATAGCATTGTTGTGTTTCGGCAATTAGAGGTAAGATAGCCATTTCCTCAGTTGTTGGGGAGTCCAGATGAAGCACGCTTCCTTTTTCAGCCTTATCGTCACTTACCATCAGATGAGATGAAGGTTCAAGAGCTTCCCTGTCGTATGAAAATCGGTGTCATACAATCTATGACTATCTATCTCACGAAACAACATTTAATGCACGCTATGTTCTAAATTCAAATTTACTTTAACCTCAAGCGGATAAAAACGGCTTTGGCTGTCAAATATCGAATAGCAAAAATACTCTTTCCGAGATGGGGGGAAGAAAAATATATATATTATTTCTTATTTATTTCAAATTTACCTCCACTCCAATTACTTTCAGCATAGTCAGGCATTTCCACGCTACACCTCCCAGAAGGTATTTGCGCAGGATTTCCGTAGACGGTTGTGTATTGTATTTGGTAAACAGGCTCGTTGGATTCCGAAACTCTTCCGTTTTCAAGTTAAGTTCTAAACGACAAACAATTTATATATTTCTACATTCAGTCATATCTATCTTTATGAACCTAGAAGCGAGTGCTCCTTAGAATGTTTGGAATTATTTCAGTTTTCTTATGAATAATCCGAAACAAAAATACATTTGCAACTCCAACTATCAATCAAACGTTGTGGGTAACTTGTGTAACACTTACTTAAATACATTAATACACAAAAACATAAACAAAAACAAAGCGTTAATTATATAATTAACGCTTAATTTCTATTTATGCTTTCGTTTTGTCTTTGTCATTTGTTCAAATTTCACAAAGACAATTCGAGAAGTATTTCCCTGCGTTATGGCTTGCGGGCCGTGCTCACCCCAGGATGTTAGGCTACCTATTAAAAATTCAATGATGAGCGCCAAAATACTGATAGCTTCACACAAAATCATGGGCCAGCCCCTCCTGGAAATAAACTCTAGATACATCAATGACAAGCGGGAGCAATCGGAGTAGCCTTGCCGCGTACAAAAAACTGCGTAACAGCTGCAACCGGGCATGTCGGGAAGCGAAACGCCGTTATATTTACGACACATTAAAAGATACCTCACCAACACAAACATGGCGTTTCCTTGAAAAGATTGGTGTCTGCAGCGGGTCGGGAGTGCCGTGTGGGCAGTCCTGGATTTGTCAATAGGCTGTATATGCCGCGGCCTAGAGGCGGCAGCGTCCTAGGGGCGGCAGATTTATGCCTTCCTTACTATAAATGGAAAATTATTATTTTAGAAGGGCATATGGAGCGGCGGAAATGAAGTAGCCTACACTCATAAAAAATATAAATCCGGCACTGCGTGTGGGTCCGAGTTGGATCTCGATGGCATTAATATCCATTTTTCTACTTCTCCTGTAACAGTTGATAGCACTACTAAGATCACCTCTATTGGTTCTCTTTTCGCCTTGACCCAACCTGATTGCAATGCACTTAGATTTCGCGAGGTATCTGAACAGGATGTTCGTAAGGACATAATGGCCTTAAGCCGTGGGCAGCGACAATGTGAGCTGTGAAATGTTACTTCCCATATTGGTCACTGTTCTTTCGGAGCTAACTCATATAATGAATTATTCATTATCTTCTAATACTTTTCCAAAGGCGTGGAAAAGTGCTCATGTGGTTCCTCTTCATAAAAAACCCAATCCAAAATCATTTTCTGATTACCGTCCAATTTCTATTCTCCCAATATTGTCGAAGGTACTGCAAATTTCAGTCCATCGTCAACTGACTGTGCATCTATATGGGAACACCATAATCATAATCATAATCATAATCATAATATTTATTTGCTCAAATCGTGGATACAATTATCATATTAATACAGATAATTAGATGTCACGTACGTTGTTATGAAGGCTACACACGATTTGCCGACTTCGGCATGCAAAATTTATGTTTACACAATACGTATGTCTTAAACTATGTTACAATTTATTTAAAACACTCATTTTGATACTGTAAATGTCAAAATAGAGATGAAATTAAAATCAATACCAAAATAAGATTAATGAATTGTCAGCTCAAATACAAATCTCAAATTAATTATTATGAAATTATTAATGTCAAAATATAAATGAATGAATTAATTAATAAAATGTCCCATCAAATTATTAAAATAACTCAAAATTAATAAGATGTCAAATCACTAATAATAAAACGTTAATGTCAAAATAGAAACAAAATAATTAATTAATATAATTTCAAGTCAATTCAATAAAATGTCAATTAAAATTATTAAAAATATCAATAATTTCATAATGTCAAAAGTACAATTTAAATATAATTCATTCACACAATTAAACAAAATAAAAAAAATGTATTAAAAAATGTCGTTAATATATTCATTGATATTATAGTAGCATTTTTCTTGTAACAATTTCTTTAGCATTCTCTTAAATGTATTATCATTTAATTGTCTGATTTTTTTTGGAATTTTGTTATAAATTCTTGGACCCATGCCTATAATGCTCTTTCTAAATAACGCGGTTTTTCCAGGATGTATCCAAACTTTATCGTCATCTCGTCGATTTCGAACTGTCATATCTGCTAGGCGAGGGAACAGATGACGATTTTGCCTCACAAAAAATGCTACCTCTGCTATATATAGTGACGGAAGTGTTAAAATTTTGTGCTTTTTAAATAGTGGAGCACAACTGACAGATGTTTTAAGACCAAACATGGCCCGAATACAGCGCTTTTGAAATTTGAATGCCATATCCTTATCTGTTGAATTTCCCCAAAATATTAATCCGTATCTAAGAATGGGTTCAACCAGACCATAGTAGGCTGTAAGCAATGCATCAGTGTTGACGACCAATGAAAGTTTAAATAAGGCATAAGCCAAACTACTTATTCTTTTAGTCAATTCATTTATGTGATCTTTCCAGTTTAATTTAGTGTCAATGAGAATACCAAGAAATCGTGTGCTGTCTACTTCTTTGATTACCTTGTCATTGTGTTTGAGTAATATACCTGAGCAAACGTTTTGTTTTTGTCTGAAGTGCATTATGTTAGTTTTATCAAGATTTATTTTTAAATTGTTATTGTTAAGCCATTCAATTATTGTTGTCAATGTATTATTAATATCGGATTCATATAAATCAATATCAGGACATTTTATGGAGACTGTACTATCATCTGCAAATAATGTCATAGGATGTTTAATTGCCAATGGTAGGTCATTTATGTATACCAAAAATAAAAGTGGTCCTAATACACTCCCTTGCGGGACTCCATATATGACATGTCTTTCAGGTGATGTAAATGTGATATATCTTTTTGTGCTGCCATCAAAGTAAGGTATTTGTGTTCTTTGGCGACGGTTTGTCAAATATGATTCTATTAATCTTAAAATGTTTCCCCTTACACCATAGGCTTCAAGTTTTTTAAGTAGAATATTATGATCCACGTAATCAAAGGCTTGTGTCATATCACAATATATCGCACATACTGGTGACGATCTATCTACTTCAGTAATCGTGTTTTTAACAAAGTCATATATAGCCTTATTAATTGATTGATTTTTGCGAAATCCCTTTTGTTCACTACAAAATATATATTTTGTTTCAAGATATGTATTGAGTTCGTTATATAAAAATTTTTCAAATATTTTGGAAAATATAGAAATTTGAGCAATTGGTCTATAAAAATCCATTAACTCCCTATTTTCCTTTTTAAATAATGGCTTTACAATTGACAGTTTTAAATCATTTGGAAATATTCCTTGTTGTATACTAAGATTTATGATATGACTCAAGTGGTGGCAGATATCATCATTAACAAACTTAATAACCTTTGTAGCAAATCCATCATGTCCCACAGTAAGTGTATTTTTTAATGATTTTATGATGGCTCTTATTTGTTGCGGTATACATGGTGCCATGAACATAGAATGACCCTGACTGCGTATTTTAGACGTCACATCTACACCAGATCCCGTTATTGGTTGAACCTTATCTACAAAAAAGTCATTAAATGAATTAGCAATGCCTGTGGGATTTACAATTACATTTTCATTTCCTTTTATTTTTGTTATACAATCTCTTGGTTTATTTAATCGTGTTTTGTTTATTATTTGCCATGTTGTTTTACATTTATTTTTAGATGTTTTTATTTTATGATTGTTTTGAGCAAGTTTAGTAAGAGAAATAATCTTTTGAAGTATTTTGGAGTACGATTTATATCTATTTTTATTATCCATTGTAGGATTTTTCCTAACTTTCCATAACATTTCTCTTTTCTTTTTGCAACATTTTTTTAGGCCACGTGATACCCAACGTGGTTTATTATTCACTCTAACTATAATTGTTTTTTCCGGAAAACAGAGATCGTATATAAGTTTAAAAATCTCATAAAAACGATGATATGCAACGCACGGATCTATATTATTTTAATAAATTTCTGAAAAACTAAGACTGTTAATATGGGATTTGAATTTCAGTAGATTTTCATGATTGTAATCACGAACAGTTTTTCGCCAAAATTTTAATCTCGGTTTTCTTATAACAGGTATTTTTATCAATTGTGCTGTGTGATCAGATAAACCTAATTCTATCACTTCCGTCTTACAGTTTCTATAACTATGTGCAAAGTTATCAATACACGTTTTGCTTGATATTCTGGTGGGTAGTTTTACAGCCAACTTTAAATTATAACTCAGTAACAAACATTCAAGTTCTTGTGTTATATTATTATTTTTTAAAATGTCTATATTGAAGTCACCAGCAATTACAATATTTTGGAATTTTTTTACAATAAGATAGTTTAAAACCATGTCAATTCTATTTAAAAATGTTTTTAAATTATTCCACTTTGGTATTCTATATATACAAATTATAACAATATTAAATTCAATTAATTCAATAGCACAACATTCAAATAAATTCATTAAGCAAATTTTTTTTATATCTGAAATCTCTCTATATTTATATTCATTATTAACTAAAATACAAGCACCACCTCTCTTGCTATTATTTCGACAGTAACTTGCCGCTAGAGTATAATTCGGAAGGTTAAGATACTGTTCATATCCCGACATTATAAAGTGTTCAGTTATACAGAGCACATCTACAAATATCTTTTTAGAATCTTGAAGTTCGTTTAAATGAATGAGTAGTGTATCAGATTTACTTAGCAACCCCGCAATGTTCTGATGAAAAATATTCAGCGTTTTCTTAGCGTCGAAAAAATATGTCCTCGCTTTCTGTTTGTGTTTCTAACTCGTAATCTTTAAAGTAGTAATCCAGATTCAACATAAGATTATTAATGCTGTGAAATATGTTACGTATTCCATGATCGTTTACACATCCCGATTTGTCACAAAACATCTTGTAGTTATAGGTGAGATTTTTATTTGAATCTAATATAAATGCATGTTCATTATTGGTTATATCCAAGTATAGAAGATTATTGAAATTTTCAACTCTCCAATTAAAAATATTTTTAAAATGACCAATTTTGTAAGTCGGAAGGCAAATAATTATATTCGTAAAAGTTATTTCTTTCAGCGTTTCTCGCAAATAGTATATAAGAGCAAAATAGTCCTTTGTAGTTTTAAAATCATCTTCACCTATTAATATGATGCAAAAATCTTTTTTCGTAAAATTCGATAGTTTTGAATGTAATCCACTTAACATTTCCTCTGTATTACAATTCGGAGTAAGATAATGGCATAAGTCTGAGTTTGTTCCAAAGGTTTCTTTAGCAATAGATAATATGCTATTTCTTTTATTGGAACTTAGCAAACATATTTTTTTGGTTGTGTTAGGTTGATGATTTCTTTGAACATTTATTATAGTTTTTTTCCCTGCTTGTGACTTTTCTTGCATTTGGTGTGTAACAAATTTTTCCTGTTGTTCTATGACTGTATTCGATATTTTTTGTATTTTCTTTCTCCTAGGTGTTTGTTTTCGTTTTGCTGGGCTAGAGGTAATCTCTTTGTAAAGGTAGTTTTTCTTTAAAAGATCTTCATTTTCTCGTTTCAAATTTGTATTTTCCGATGACAATTTTTCAATTTCAGAATGAGCACTTTGTAGTTCTAGTTCTAAGGTTCCTATTCTCTCTTTTAAATGTTTTATTTCATCCATTTCGTCATCAGTTAGATCTGGTAAGCTATTGCGTGTTTCCTCCAAATTAGTACTATTTAAATTTTCATTTGATGTATTGTTTAATGTTTCAGATGTTGCTCTTCTACGTCGGAATGTTATGTTACCAAGAAAATCCATATTTTATTTTATAAATTATTGTTATTATCTTATTTTTATGTTAGTACAAACATCCAAATACTTGGTCAGAAAACAAAAACAAAAAGTCAAGATGCGCCCGTGGTTTTGATCTCCGTTACTTTGGATTAGGAGGGGACTTCTTCAACCGCTAGGCCACGGCGTCATTACTTAAAGTTGTGAATATTTGTATCTCTTGTGTCTAGTTAGTATAGCACTACAGCCAATGTGAAGTCTTGAGTTTACAAGTAGAAAGTAAGCAAAGCACAGCACAATCCAGTTCCAATGGATATCGCTAGATGGCAGTATTTACAATCAAGCCAGTTTAGTTTCTAGTACATATAACATGCGGTTCATTTTAAAAGTTAATTGTAAGCGTAATGTATATTTTCGCACTTTTCGTTATGTGATTGTGAAGATAACATTTGAGCACTAAATTTATTCACTTTTACACTAATTGAATTGGTATTTGATGTTTGAAAATGAGTTTAACTATTTTTAAACACATATAAATACGGAGGTTATTGTTATCGACAGCGCCATCTGGCAAAGTCACCGCCACCATAATGAGTATTTATCAGTTTGGGTTCCGACCTGGACATAGTACAGTTGATGCATTGCTGAACATCACAGAGGGCATTCGCTAGGAGATGGATACAAAAAAACTCACGTTACTTACATTATTCGATTTTAGCAATGCATTTAACTCGGTGGACCTTGACATCTTACTCAACATTCTCAGAGCGGCTCGCATTCCTAACTCTATTATCCCCTGGTTCAGCTCCTATCTCCGTGGCGGTCAGCAGTGTGTTAAAGTAGACGCATTGCCTTCGGGGTGATATGAAGTTCTCGCCGCGTGCCTCAGGGTGGTGTTCTATCCCCGCTGCTCTTTTCAATTTCAATATTTATCAACCGAATTATCCATAACATTAAAAAGTTCATACTATCTACATATATGCTGACGACCTGCAACTTTATCGTCACTTTTTCATTTCCGAGGCTTTGTCAGCAGTTACGGCTATGATTACTGATCTTTCAGCTAGTATTAGACAGTATTTCACTCCGGCGCACCGGCTTCAGCTTTATAAGGCGCAGGTTCGGCCTCATATGGAATACTGTTCTCATCTTTGGGCTGGGGCACCCCAATATCAGCTTCTCCCACTGGACCGCATTCAACGGAGAGCGACTCGAATCGTCGACTGCCTGGAAATATCAAATCGGCTTGATACTTTGGCGCTGCGTAGAGATGTCGCCTCGCTATGCATCTTCTATCGCATTTATCACGGGGAATGCTCCGAGGAATTGTTCGGACTTATACCTGCCGCCTCTATCCGCCATCGTTCTACGCGACAAAAAATCCATGCCCATCACTTAGATGGTTGGCAGTCCACAACTGTGCGATTCTCCCGTAGTTTCCTGCCTCGCACAGTCAAACTTTGGAACGAATTGTCGCCTGCGGTATTTCCGGACCGATACGACCTTCAAACTTTCCAAAAAAAGAGCGTATTCCTTCCTCAAAGGCCGGCAACGCACTTGTAACTCCTCTGGGGTTGCGGGTGTCCATGGGCGACGGTAATCACTTACCATCAGGTGATACGTCTGCTCGTTTGCCCCCTATATCATAAAAAAAAGCTATTGGTGACTGGGCAAATCATTTGGAAATTTAGTCAACCCGGCAAAATTCTAAGTCATGGTTGTGGACAGTAGCCGTCTGAAGAGGAGTCTGAATCAACCTATGCCTCCAGATAGATAACGGTGTTGTCATTCCTTATACCTGAAAAACTCGGAACCTAGACCTCATTATGGATTCGGATTTGTCATGGTCGGCACACGTTGCTGATATGATTACCCTGGTGTTCTCGGGCAATCCCCCCTTGGCGAGAGCCCGACCAATCGGTCGGGCTTGCCTGGGCGCGTTGGGAGTGGTGTCGCGGTCTAGAGCTTACCATACGTGTGCATAAAGGCAGGGAGAACACCGGGGGGTTTTAGTGTGTAGGCCTGGCACTCTGCCAGGAGAGCCCCCACACACGCTCACCGTCTAGCCAACGGCGGGTACGGTGCGGTTACGCATTTACCCTCGAAAAAAAAGTATTTATATGATATAGTTTGATAATTTATTTTGTATAAAAATTATGATGAAAGATTGTCCTATTTCAAAATGAGTTCTCTATCGGATCGAAGACGCATGCACGATATGATGTTTTTGTTTAAACTGGCGAATGGCATCTTAGAAACCCCAGATTTGTTACACAGTCTCTCATTTTCTGCACCTTTGAAACTTCCTCGTGCAGCAAGATTCAACATCTTAATCAACTACAACAGCAGATCCAATCTCGGCCATAACGCGCCATTGAATCGTCTCATCAGAGTATTTAATGATTTTGCCAAGACTAAAGATTTAGATTTGTTCGCAGATGGCATTCGCGAGTTTAGAAAGTCTCTAGTGTAGATCTGTGTGATTGCTCTTTTTTATTATACTTTGCTTCCTTGTAATTTTAGCTTTACACGTTGGTTTATATGCTCACATTATTATTGTTAATTTATTCCTTAACTTACTTAATACTGTTGCTTCTAAATGAATGATGTCGTCACCTTTAATTATAATATCATTTAGCTTTAACATATTTTAATGAAATATATATTTGATTGTGTTGATGTATATTATGTTGGTGACCAATAAATAAATAAATAAATAAATAAGTATATATTTAATCTTTTTGTCTCCAAACACCTAGTGAGGTTAGCTGGAAGAGATCTCTTTTAGGTATAAGTTAACGCTGCATCTCCCAGTACGCGGCCGCCACTCGAGGACCTTCACCTCAACAGCCGTCAGTCCTACGAGCTATGTGGCCTGCCCATTTCCGCTTAAGCTTCGCAATAGGGTAGTTGACTCATATCAAAATTCATTAAAATATTGTTTATTTCTAACAGTATTTGGCATAAGGTTCCACAATATACCGATTTTAATAAATAACAATGAATGATTGCTGTAAAATTTTAATTTGAAAATGCTAGAAATAATCTTTTTTTATCTCACGCCGTAAACGCATTGATATCCTGTGGTCAGGGCCGTGACGTCAATCATATAGTAAACAAAGAAATGTCAAATTTGATTCAACAACTCGTCGATTTGCACTATTCTTTCCTAAAACTGGCAAAAAATCGTCCAAGTCTCCGTTATTATATTTGTAAATATCGTAAATTATTTGTATTAATAGCAAAATCAACCATTGATGTTGGATTTGTGAGAGCAGATAGTACAAATCTTCCGAAAATAGACAGATTGATGGTCAGGAGATTCTTTGTGTATTGCTCTAAACAATATAAGTACAGTTTCAATACTGTTATAATGAAGAACGGTTACAAGTGTACTTGTCAAGAATGTCACGCTGCAGAAGAGAGTTGCAAACATGCATTTTTGGTGTGGTTGCACCATCACAGTGAGGAGCTATTTTGTACAGCAGTTGAATGCTATTGGATAGAATTCTATCTCTCAAAAGTCAAATAAACACTAAAAATATTTACTTCAAGAGAAATGTTGAAAAGAAAACATCAGGATCATGTGTCAAATACCAGTGTAGTACTGCAAGAATTTGTAAATGAACATAAAAAGAGAAAGATTGGCAGTTGTTCATTTGTCAAGCATGAAGAAAATTACTGGGAGGAAAAATATATATACATTCACAGACACAGATTGTGACATATTTCTTAAAAAATAAAAGACCTCTTCAATGAAGAAAGAATAAAGTGCATAGAAAACTAAACCACGAATCATCAATACAGAAGTGCTCTTTAGTTCGAGCTTCGTTATAAACAATAACAGCTTCCATGTGCTATAAAGTCAGCCAGTGCATAACACATGATGGTTCTTTTGTTGGGAAGATTTTTGGTGGGAAATCTTGCAGACACCTACGAGTATAATGAAATGTGGATAAAAGTTGAAAGATGAAGATTTGGGTTGAAATTTACAAAATGTGACCTCATTTCTGTTTAATACCCTGTAATAGTCTATTCAACAAACGGTATCCATAAAATTAGATTAATACAAAATTGTCATGCTCTTTCACTGCAGATAATGTTAATTATCAAAGACGGAAAACTGTGAACAGTATGCTTAACTCAAGTATAGATGCAGATGTTTTGTGCTAAAGCAAACAAAACTTATATACTTTTGTGTTGCTAGCAGTATGTCATTTTGAAAACACTCAAAAGGTGACAATATTAGCTATAATAGGTATTTGTTCTAACAATCTGAATGTCAAAAAACTTATTGATCAAATAGTGTCATTTTGGAAACTATACTACATTTTTCCTAAATTATATGAAAGTATTACTTCATAATAAATCACTTTACTATTATTTTGACTTTTATTACCTGCGACCTTAAGGCAATATATACAAATTAATAAATTTAGATAGATAGATAGATAAACAATTAATTTGATCTAACTCTATTCAACCTATTTGTACTTTTGGAACATATACTATATTTGAGTAACAATGATAAAAATGAGCAACAAACCTATAAAATATTATAAATCTTTTAAGGTGTAACAGAAAAATAAAACACATGCATTTCAAATTAAAATATTTTGATTCAACTTAAACCTTTACAAGTCATTATTGTCAAATAAACATAGAACATTTTTTTTGTGAAGAACATAATGACTAATGTAGTACAAAAATGTATTATGTCATCTTTAGATGTTAGTTATGTATAAAGTAAAGAAAAAAAAATTCTTTATATTATTTATTTAATAAGAAGGGTCTTGTAAATTAAGAAGAGCACAGGCTGACAACACAGCAATCACATTTAATATATTTGTATACGGCTTTAAAATGGATAACTTGCATATTCTTGCGTAAGCTGTTCTGAAATTTACCAGCCATGGTGGCCAGCAGGTTTAATCAGTGAAGATATAACATCTTTCAGTTTTACCAAACTGGACCTATTTACTTCTATGGTGCTTTGGTATATGAATACTTGAGTTATTTTGTTGACATTATGTTGTTCTAGTTGACGGGCCACATTTTGATGTTGTGGCTGAGCATGCACTGCTTTGTATTATGTTGCACAACTTTTACTGCCTTATCAATCTCGTTGTCAAGAGGAGAACAGGTTAGTACACAATAGTTCTCATTAAGTAACCACTGAAAGCAACAAATTTTAATTAGGTACTCAGTAAATTCAAGTAAAAGTTGTTTAGATAAATATATTCATTATGAAACTTTGATATTTTTGTTTGTATTACATACTTTTTAATTAATATTCAATTACATCATTATTCAATTGGACATAAGTACATATTCTTTTCCTTGAAACATCATCTAGTGTCAGTGTATAACTTAGATTAAATCAAAAAGGCGTAAATGGTCAAGTTTTCTCTCAGTTTTCTGGTCAAGTTAAAATTTGGTTGGTCGGCTGCAGTCAGTTTTCATTCTAACTGAAAGATAAAAATTTAATTAATACATACAGATTTGATTTTACATACAACCTAAAAACTTCTATTTTGTTTAAGTTGAAACTGAAGTACCTACACAGATTGAGTTATTCAGTTATAGTACTTACATTAATGTGATTTTCGCAAAAATACATTTGAGTTTCAGTAGATAGTTACAGGATTTCTTTAAGCGAGTGTTAACCAAATATTTCGCATGTCTATATCACTGGGTACGTCTAATCCACAGATTTCCTGGAGTCTTTGAAGAGGTATTTCTATATTACTGTTCTATTGTCCCGTTCCATATACAGTTTTACTATATTTTGTGATATTTAATAGAAAGCATTGTTTTTGTGAGGTTATTTCGCCCCCGTGCTTTGTTTACTATAAGACTGACGTCATTGACACAGATAATGAACAGACTATCATGGCTGACCGTGTTTTCGGTCCAAAATTGAAAATCTTAATTTAAAATAGATTTTTTGCACTTTTTAGCCATCGAAAAAAATAATATTCATGTGCTATGGTCTAATACAACAATTATGAACATTTTAAGCCCTACTTTAAAAAAGGGTCAACTAGCCTATTCTTTGGGCTATGTCAGTGACTTGAGTTCTTCTACAGATCTCATCATTTCTGATTCGATAACGTAGAGAAATCCCGAGCATAGCGCTTTTCATTGCCATTTGGGTGACTTTGAGCCCTTTTAGGAGGTCCATGGCCACGACTCAGTTCTGTATGTCATTACGGCAACACGTATGTATCAAAGACTTTCGTCTTGAGACATACTAGCCAAGAATATGCTGCGTGGCTTCCCGCACGCTACCCAGCCGAGTTATTGAATTCCGAGAATTGACCTCTTTCTGGAAGTTGTATTTTCGTCAACAACTTCCAGCGTAGGGAGGGAAGTAGTGGGTACTATATGGGAGTTCGACATAACT
Source organism: Schoenobius gigantellus (assembly GCA_963935595.1). Lineage (NCBI taxonomy): Eukaryota > Metazoa > Arthropoda > Insecta > Lepidoptera > Crambidae > Schoenobius > Schoenobius gigantellus. The sequence goes on along the minus strand of OZ012541.1, from coordinate 35,046,104 downwards.
TTTATATTGCAGATGTTTATTTAAGACCCACTTATTGAGGAACTCTAGAGGTTGTAGAGCATTGTGCCCATGTCTTTCATGGTCTCTGCTCAGACTACCATATGCTATTACCACGACGATATCATCAGTAAAGTGAAGGTGAGTCATGAATTTAAATTTATTTTTATTGTATCAACAGTTCATATCGTTAAATAATATGATCACCAATTTTTGACCATATCATGAAGTAATCATACGTTGCTGTTTATATCGTTAAACGTTTGATTATTCATTGATCCGGCATTATTCACCGCTAGAGGCGCTGATATCATTTTGTTTCGGTGAAGCATCATGGCGACGGACAATTGTTTCGATAACTGAAATCTGTAGGTAAGGTTAGGTTAGATATTGTGACCACATACAGCGGAGCAAGCGAAGCATCAAACTGCATGTTGCATGCTTGCTTGCACGCTGCAAGCTTGTTTTAGGCTTATCTTTATTAAACCTTGGATATCATAAAAACTCTACATTAAATATATGACCAAACGCGGATGAACATATCATCAAACGTTGACGTTTAAACGATATAATCAGTTTTAGTTGGTCATTTCATGAAATACAACCATTTCATGAAATGGTCGGCCACATCATGAAATGGTCAATGTTACGATATGGCCAAGACATATACATAATTCTTATACCTATCTAAATAACGCCAATATTGATTTGAATAAATAACCTATGTCATTTAAACTTCGGCAGGCAAAACGATGTGCCATAAAAACTAGTTTCTCTCACTACACAAAATGGTTAAAGCAAAATAAGCGTAATTAATTTGGCTTTAAGGTACGTTTCAGAATAAAGCTATCTACCTTGTTGCTCAAGAGGAAACACCAAAGTCGAGAGAATTCAAAAATAGGTATTTGTAAAATGTATTGCTGTCGTGCTGTGTGTCCGAACAACTGAACTAAGCGCGATAACGACAACTGCAGCTCAAACCGAAAATACCTATGAAAAGTACACAAAATATACGTTTCGTAGTCCCCTGTTTTCTCCGCAAAAAATTAACCGATTTAATTACTTTTTGTGTAAAAAATTAAAGCAAGGCATTTTGCGCACACCTGTGAAGAAAATAATTTCTTTACAGGTTGTGTGTGAAGTCGACCAACCCGCACTTGGCCAGCGTGGTTGAATCAGCCCTAATCGCCCTATTTTAGGGTAGGCTCGAGCCCCTCGGTGGGGACATACGAGTATAATGAGCTGTTGATAATAATTGGCCTAAATAAACATTTTATTCTCGCCTCCTCCTCCAGTCCTCTCCAGTCCAAAAGCTTAAACACATCTTTCAGCGCAGCTATGAGCAGATTCGGCAATGTGGACCCCTCCAGAGGTGTGTTTTAGAAGATTAATTTAGCGCTTGACATATTTTAAGTAAGTGTTTTGCAAGTCACCTTAAATTTTTTCGAAGCATAATATTAAACATAATTCTATTATATAAAAACTTTATTCAAACCTTTATCAGTGGGAGAAGGTGTTTCCTCTTGCTGTTGTGAGCTTATCTCTTCTTGCTGGTATAATAATGGAATTGTTGCCAAGTGGCTTATAGAAGAAGTAACGCGATGTAGACCACACAGTAACTCGCATCCCACCAGAGACACGACGCCACTCACTGGACTGCCAGAAAAACAAAAAAAAATATGGAAAATTAATTTTGAAGTCCCCCATAGAAATAGTTGGGTCTGTGAAGATAAAAATTATGAGGAATTAGAATAATAAAGGCGTATTATTTTGATATCACGTCTAGAAGCGGAGAAATATGACTTTTAACTTCTTGACGTGTTTGATTTTTAAAATGTCGGTATTTGGAAAATTTATTTGAATAGTATTAGAATTAGTATTATAGTTTAATTGGCTATCAAATGACTCTCTTGTACTGGGACAGAAAAACAGCCAGATAAAATTATTTTGCTGTACATACATACATTACATTAGGCCTTACAAAAATTGTCGTTAAACGCTTAAACTTAAGCTCCGTTCTGCCTTTAATGGTCTCCTCAAATGTCACCCTCACCATCCTAATACTGTTCATTCTTCCTTTTTCGTTCAGACTATTCTTTTATGGAATGCCCTCTCTCAAGAAGTGAGAAACACCCCAAGCAAGCTTGGCTTTAAAAATAAATTGCGCATGATTTTCTTTGACCAATGTGTAAGCAGTAAAACTTAGGCTGTTCAGAATATTAGGTAGGCTAGTGTCATAAGCCTCCCAGAATGGTCCCCCCGGACGCTCCTCCGGTGGAAGTGGCTGCCGCTATCCCTCCCGTTTCGAACGTGGAATTCGATACGGTGAGGGAACGGTTCCGGCGCAAAAAGAAGGCGCCGGGACCGGACGGTGTCCCAAGCAGGGTTCTGGCCCTCGCCCTGGGACACCTTGAGGAGCGGTTCCGGGCGGTGCTAAATTTAAGCATCTCCTCGGGCCGCTTCCCCAGTCGTTGGAAAGCGGGCAGGCTCTGCCTGTTAAGGAAAGAGGGCCGCCCCGCGGATTTCCCGACTGGGTATCGGCCGGTGGTGCTGCTCGACGAGGCCGGGAAGTTCCTGGAGAAAATCCTGGCTTCTCGCATCGTCGAGCATCTAGAGGACCGGGGGCCGGACTTGGCTGACAACCAGTTCGGCTTCCGCACCGGCCGGTCCACGGTGGACGCGGTGGCCCTCCTCAAGGGGTGGACTGAGGAGGCCACAGCTCGTGGGGAGACTGTTGTTGCGGTGTCTCTTGACATCCGCAACGCTTTCAACAGCCTGCCTCACGAGTGCATAAAGGAGGCACTCCGCTTCCACCGGGTGCCTCCGTACCTCCGCGCCCTCGTGGAGGATTACCTGCAGGGTAGGTCCATCCTCTACGAGGGGCCGGATGGCCGCATCCACACGTGGACAATGGCGGCGGGTGTACCCCAGGGTTCCATACTAGGTCCTCTTTTATGGAACCTTGGGTACAACTGGGTCCTGCGAGGCGACCTTCTGCCACGAACGAAGGTCGTCTGCTTCGCCGACGACACGCTCGTCGCGGCGAGAGCGAAAACGGGGGAGGAGGCGGCCCACCTTGCGTCGGTCGGCACCTCACTGGTCGTCCGACGCATCCGCCTCCTGGGCCTGGATGTGGCCCTCGAAAAAACGAGGGCCATGCTATTCCACGCCCCCCGTCGCAGGCAGAAAATGCCTCAGGCATTAAGTCCGCCTCTGTACAACAGTTTTTGTACATAAAGAATTGAATAAATAAATAAAGACGGTCCTGCTTTACAATTTCTCAAGCAAAAGTTTCTCGGGCTTAGGTAAAAAAGAACGCGTATTCGGAGGTCCGGACATAGAAAGCCGATTGAAGATTCGTCTTTTACCTCTACCCTTAACCATACTGAAAAACAAGCATGAGACGTTTTTATTCACGTGAGAAAAAAATCCTAGGTAACAACAAATCTGCAGAGTTTCGCCAAAAATAAATCTGATGTTTGACTGCTACCATAAAATGGGTTGCAATATATCTGGTACGGTGTGTACAATTTCAGCTGTAGTGAGTGTAGAATATGGCAAAGGGATGTTAAAGTACGAAACAAACCCAGTAGATCGTTCTGATAACACTGATTTATTTAAGAGCGTTTATGTAGTTTTTAGATAGAATAGAGAGGAGGTGCTTCGCATATTTGCAACATTGTCATTAATTAAATTAAATATATTTATTGCTACATTGTCATGTTGACTAAGATTTATTATACGGTTCTCCGTACAATATCATTAAAACTGCATTTCCTTCATTCACATTTTGACTTTATCCCCGAAAATATGGGTTCAGTTAGCGACGAACATGGGGAACGCTCTCATGAAGATGTAGCTGTAGTCGAAAAATGTTTCCAAGGAAGATGGGAGTCTGCTCTGCTCGCAGATTACTGTAAGAGCCTTGTAATAGACCCTCCATAAGTAGAAAGCCAGCTATATCAAATAAAACTTCGCTTTTTCAATTATAACATCAATAAAACGGAGGGACCTCGTGGTGGTTGAGGGCCTCCATGATTGTGCCGAAGGGGAGACTATTAAACGCATTGGCGATGTCCAAGGACACCGCCAACACCACAAGACCCCTTTCTGTGGCCTCCGCCACGTGACTCCGCAGGTCGGACAACGCATCAATCGTTGATCGACCAGAGCGGAAACCATATTGAGCGTCCAAGATATTGGGGCCAACCTCAGTTAGATGCTGGACGAGGCGGGAGGCTAAGATCTTCTCGAAGACCTTAGCAACCTCGTCCAGCAAGACAATCGGACGGTACGCCGCAGGTGAGTCAGCAGGCCGGCCAGGCTTTAACAGCAAACACAATGCCCCGTCCTTCCAGATCTTAGGGAATCTGCCAACGCGGAGACTCGCATTGAGCAGATCCCTAAGTATGTCGCCTAGCTGGCTTATAGCCAAGTGCGCCACTCTCCCTGAAACGCCATCGGGCCCAGAAGCTGTTTTCTTGGCCCTGAGGCGGGCCACCGCGGCAGCAAACTCGTCCTCTTCCATGGGAGGGCCAGGGTCCGGCACAGTAGCCACTGTGCGAGGCGGCGCCATACGTGGTGGAGCGAAGCTTACTTCCAGCGGGAACAGCTCCGACATCACTCTGCCCAGAAGCACAGGATCCATGGACTCCGTAAGGGGTGCACCGCGCTGCTTGAGGTGGTTTTGCGCGGCTTTGTAAGGGCGCCCCCACGGATCCCGGTCAAGGCCCTGCAGCATTTCCTCGCGGGGCAGTTCCTTGGCCTTGGCGATGGCTGACTGCAGGGTCTGTTTCGCTTGCTTGTACGCTTCGTACAACTGCTCTTCTGCCGCCACGTCACGCCTTCTTCTACGACGGTAGCGCATATAGGACCTCCTCGCCGAGGTGCAGGCAGTCCTCAGGTCGGCGATGTCCTGGGACCACCAGTACACCTCGCGGCAATCGCGCGCTGGACGCGCCCTCGGCATCGATGCGTCACAGATTTCAGGGAGCGCATCGCGGAGGCGGAGTGCCGCATCGTCGACATCTGGCCCATCCATGGGTGCGGAGCACCAGCGCTGGACAATGGCGGCCTCCTCGGCCAACTCCCTGTCGAGACGGCCGAGCGTCCAGCGCGGGAAAGGGCCACTATTACGCGGCGAGGGGAGGGAGGAGGTTGTCGGATAGAGGTCTCAAATCGTCGATCCGAGAGACTCTCCACATCGACACCCATCCTCCAGTTGGTGATTCTGCGAGCTAGGGCGGGCGATGCGAACGACACGTCCACAATCGATCCGCCCTGTTGTCGTACGCAGGTGAGTTCTCGACCTCTGTTTAGGAGGGAGAGACCCGCTGCAGCAGCCCACGCCTCAACAGATTGCCCGCGTACATCGGTGGCAGGGTTACCACATACCACCGACTTGGCGTTCAGGTCGCCGAGGAAAAGGACCTGGGATAAAGCGGCCCGTCTAATGGCAGCACCCAAAACCCCCAGAAAGGCCTCGAAATCGACGACGGGCCTGTTAGGGGAGAAGTAGGCACCAACAATAGCGAGGCCACTCCATGTCGCCACCACGTATCCGGGCCCTCTCTCCTGAACAGAGGGAGGCCTGAAGCTCGGAGGTCGTCGGAAGACGATGGCAACGGAGCCCATACTGTCACCCACCCAGTTAATCTGATTGGGAACAAAATAGGGCTCCGCAACAACTGCGACATCTATTGAACACTCTGCCAGGACCTGTTGCAGCAGGTCTTGGGCCCTGGCACAATGGTTCAAGTTCCCTTGTAAGAAACTGTGATGGAAGCCTGGATCCATTAAGATTCCATCACAGTCTCCTCATGTTCGGCTGGAGCGAGCGTAGCTTCAGCGCTGGACATTGACCTGCCGGGCAGTTTCCCCTTGGTTTGGGGGGGGGGGGGCTGCATTTGCGTCCACCCATGACATGCCCTGCAGGTCTGCGTGCTGATGTGCATACTGCACAATGGGGCTCTGCGACCTAAGAGTACCTTTTTTTTTAACGTGGGGAATGCTTTGACGCACCGTCCAAGCCCCCGGGTAGGGGCAATGGTGTGTGGGACTCCACGGCAGAGTGCCGCGGCTACCCACTAAACCCCACGGGAACACCTCTCCGGCCATAATTGGCGACTGCGTGCATGCGCAGAGCGCTGAGCACACGTAATTCGCCCGGCCTGGCCCGTACCGCCCCAAGGTGGAACGGTACGGGCTACCCTCTCCGCCAGAGGCATGAGAGCAGTTAGTGTTCCCTAACTGCCCCGCAGGGGTCGAGTGCAATGCAGGCGACGCGGTACCCATCCGCGTCGCCCGCCGACTCCCACTAGGACGGCGGAATAAGAGCGTTGTAACCCCTCCTTCGCCGCCCTACCCTCCGACGCCTCCTCGCACTAGCGAGGGGATCGAGCTCGCGTTCACGCTCGCTTCGCTCCTTCGCTTCCATAACTTTCTGACAAAAGTTAGAAGCGGCATCCCAGGCTGCCCGCTCGGTAAGCATGGCTCTAACCAAGGCGGGCAGCGTGAGGTCTGATCCGACAACGGCCGTCAGAGCGTCGCACTGTATTATCCACGCAGGGCAGTCTGCCAGCGTGTGCAGCGAGGTATCTTCAGCCGCCCCGCAGTGGTGGCAACGGGCGTCCTCTTCCCTCCCAGCGACTTTGTGCAGGTATCTGCCGAAGCAGCCATGCCCCGACAGGACCTGCACAAGGTGGAAGGTAAGAGTGCCGTGTCGCCTCGACACCCATTCACGAAGCACCGGCTGTAGTGTACCGTTAGTCCAGCGCCCGTATTCAGCCTGCTGGAGTCTTAGAGGCCAAGAGGAGCTCAGGATACGATTCCAAGCGTCTTCCCGCCATCTCTCCACCTCAATGGGCATGGGTCTGTCACCTCTGAGACGAGCCTCACTCCTTCGCTCGTAAACCTCCGTGAGGACATGCGCCTCTAGGTCCCACGGGGGCGTACACGCCATGGACCTAAGAGTACCCAAAGCTAAAACAAGGTTGGTGAAACTGGCCATAGTGTATAGGCCATTTGTGTTCATTCAAAATCAAAATGTATGTTACAAAATATATATATTTATTTCATTATTTACTTTAAGTAGCCATGAGATTAAAAACTACAGAATACCTAGGCTCATTATATCTTTACATTAACACAGAAGCTTACAGTAATTATTACGACAAAAACAGTTTTTTGAAGTTTTTATACTATTTGCTATTCAAGTAGTCATGAAATTAAAAATAGTCAGAATGTCTAGAAGACTTATGATACCTTTTTAGAATCTAAAATAGCTAAGCAAGTTTTTAAGATGATGGGCACGAAGAGTGTCCTACATTTTTTCACACTGTAGCTGATCAAACACGAAAGAAAAATAATTTCTTTTTTAATTTTCTTTGTTTTAATTTTATTTAACAATTTGCGCTAGTTTGTTAAATTTAAGACTTTGTTTTTGATAGCTGAACTATCGCTTGTGAAATGAAAAAAAAAACCTCTCCATTTGTAAAAATGGCACTATAAAAAAAATAATCGCACTTGGAAATTTTCGAAAAATACAAAAACAATAAATATCTCTGAAACAGTGATATTTTCACTAAGGTCAAAATTTTTGGTAAGGGAGGCCATGATGAAGTCCATCTATAGTTACAGGTAGGGCATTATTCGCTCGATATTGGTATTCGAATATTTCGAATACTAAATTATACGGTATTCGAATACTTCGGATAAAACGATTTTTTCGAATACTGCTTTATTAAATATCAAGTAATAAAAAGAACCATACTTTTAGTACTTAAACATTTTAATAGGAACAAGTTTTGCTTAATACAATCATCTTTTTTTTATGGAGGGCCCGGCAAATGACCTCCTCCCGCCTGATGTTAAGCGGTGAAAGAGGCCCAAATGAGTTGACAGATAGAGGAGGGACGACATCCACTATCCTACCTGCCCGCCCCTTGCCGGCCTAAAAGATGCTTTTTCACACCTCTTTTGAAGGAACCCATGTTGTAGGATGGAGGAAACACGTGCGCAGGTAGAGAATTCCAAGTGTGGGATGAAGGACAGAAGAAGGAATCTTGGAATTTCTTGGTAGGGTGTGAAAAGGAAGATACAGTGTAAAGATGACTCCGAAGGCCCTCACGCGTGTTTTTGTTAAGGAATGGAGAGGGAGGGATAAGGTTAAAGAGCTCGTCAGAGCATTCCCCGTGGAACATTCGGTAAAAGGCGCTAAGAGAGGCGATGTCACGACGAAGTTGTAGAGGCTCGAGGGTGTTAGTTGCCTCTACATCGCCAATTATTCGAATAGCGCGACGCTGCATTCTGTCCAGAGCATCGAGGAGGTACTGAGCGGAGCCGTCCCAAAGGTGCGAGCAATATTCCACGCAAGACCTAACCTGAGTTTTATACAACAGGCATAGTTGGTCCTGCGCAAAATACCTACGCACCTTGTTCAGGACACCGAGTTTCCGTGAGGCAGCAGTTATAACGGATTCGATGTAGTCTCTGGGGTTCAGATCGCAGCGAATGTTCATTCCGAGCAAGGTGATGTTACTCTGTGTGTGAAGGGTTGTGCCCTGAAGAGAAGGAAGGGGGAGGAAAGGTGACCTTTTCGCCGAGAACGCGCACACCTGTGTTTTCTTAGCATTGAACTCAACAAGATTGTTGGAACCCCATTTGGAGACGAGGTCCAGCGTCTTGTTGAGCTCAATGATAAGATTCCGCCTCTCCCTATCAATATTACCACGAGCCACCCCTGAGCTTCCGTGATATCCCTCATGCACTGTACTGTCGTCTGCATAGCAATGTATACTTCCCAAGGAAAGCATGTCATTGATATGTAGAAGAAACAATGTTGGGGATAGAACAGAGCCTTGTGGAACACCAGCATTCACTGCCACGAACCGCAAAGCGCAGCCGTCAACGACAACGCGAATTCTACGCTCGTGGAGGAAGCTGGCAATCCACGTACAGAAGAGCGGGTAATCCGTATGCCGGAAGCTTGGAAAGGAGAGCCTTGTGCCAGACTCTATCAAAAGCTTTGGCGATGTCGAGACTAATAGCCACAGACTCGCCGCGCTTATCGATAGATTCAGTCCCATTTGTGCAAAAGGAACGCTAGAAGGTCACCTGTTGACCGTTTAGGGCGAAACCCATACTGACGGTCATTAAGCAACGAGTGACCTTCCAGGTAACGGATCAGCTGGGTGTTAAGGATCCTCTCCATGATTTTACACAAAATGGAAGTGACGGCTATAGGGCGATAGTTAGCCGGATCAGAACGATCTCCCTTTTTAGGAACCGGCTGGACATTGGCCTCTTTCCAAGATTTCGGCACACAACCAGCAGAGAACGACAGACGGTATAGACGCGTCAGGACCGGAGTCAACTCCGCTGTACACTTCTTAAGTACAATTGTAGGAATGCCGTCTGGTCCACTTGCTTTTCGAATATCGATCGACTGGAGCTCCGCCCGCACATCTCGCTGTCTGATTCGGATATCGGGCATAGTGCTGCCACAATGGGACAGTGTTGGAGGTTGTGCACCACAGTCATCGATACGGGAATGAGCCGCGAAGAGTTTTGCCAGGAGGTCGGCTTTCTCCTGCGGCTGATGAGCAAGTGAGCCATCGGCATGTCTCAGCGGTGGCAGCGAGGGTTGGCAGAAGTTTGATTGCACAGCTTTGGCCAGGCGCCAGAAAGAACGGCTACCCGTAGGGTGCGCTAGCAGTTCCTGACCCACTTGTGCAATGCGCTGAGCATCCGCTCTAATGTAAGCCCTCTGACACAACTTGGTGGCATTAATGTAGGCTGTTTTCAGTAGGTTAGTATTGGGATCCCTAGAAGCTCGACCTCTGATCCAAGCGCGGTAAGCTAGCTGTTTGTTTTCAACAGCAGAGGCGCACTTCAGAGGTTACGTCTCCCTCTATTGACGAGATTGGAATGCGGAATATAATATTCCATTCCTAGTCTGATCTCGTCAGCAACAGAGGTAGCGCAGGAGTTCGGATCCATCCCACTGAAACAGTGCTGCCACCAAGGGACAGATGCGTAATAATCCCGCATACCGTCCCAATCTGCTGACGCTAGTGCCACAGACGGCGTGCTGCAACCACAGGCGACGATCGCGACGCCTGAGGCACTGAGACGGAGACCAGGCAGTGATCTGAAGATCCTAGTGGAGCTCGAATCACCACCTGATATCCGTCGGGGCGTTTAGTCAGCAGAAGGTCCAACAAAGAGGGCGCTTGACCGATAATATCTGGTACCCTGGTGTGCTGGGTAACCAATTATGTAACCAAATAATCATAATCCGAATTATTGCCAAAAGTGGCCACTTTTAGATGATTATTCCTATACTTTTAATCTATGCCTGAATAGCTCCCAAAAATCTAAAATATCTATATCGAGTTCGTGACTATTTTTTGTAGAAACGTCTTTAATTCATCACAATTAATAAAAAACGAATGGCGGCGCTAGTAGTAGGTATTATGCCCTCTTAAGTAATTCGCGTTTAGATACATTTACCAAGATAAAATACATAGACATAGGATTTTTTTCGCGGGCTCAAAAGTATTCGTATTGTTCGAAAAAACCGAATAATTATATAGATGCCATTCGAATAGTAAATGTGGCGAATATCCGAATAATATGGATATTCGGATATCCGAATTGCATGCCCTAGTTACAGCTTATCCATTGTTATAGGGACATCCTGTATAATTATAAATATACATACTGAAGGCATTCAGGTCTTTAGAAAAGAAAAAGGAGAATGATATAGATGTCTTATCAGTAAATGTTAGAAGTGCAAAGCAAACTGGATGCAAACTATTGGATATGATATCAGCTAAATTAGTACAATATACGTTGAAGCTTACCAAAAATTAAGGAGTTCCTTGGGATTGGCGCCATCGTTAACACGAATAAGAAACTCCGCAAGAAACAGATCCAACCATGTTGTTTTCTGGGAAACGAAAGTACAAAGGTACATTAGAACCATATCACTTCCACACCATAAATGAATTATATTTCATAGTACTGAAATTAAATTGACGACACGTTTAGCGCAGAGGTCGAGTGATCACCTACTGCGCAACGGGTCGCGGATTCGATTCCCGTACGGGACAAATGTTTTGTATGGCCTACAGAAATTTGTTCCGGTCTGGGCGAATGTGCATGTGATATTCTATGTTTGTAACTGCACCCACGGCACAGGAGAAAATCATAGTGTGGGGCGACGTTTTTAAAAAATAAAAAGAAATAAAAATCAAATAGTTTTGTAGATGCTACTAGGCTAAAAAGGCAAGCTGATAATTATCATATTAATCACTAGCGACCCGCCCCGGCTTCGCACGGGTGCAATGCTGATACTAAATATACTACAGAATGTCTATAGGCACGTGCCCCCCGGCCGGTACCGCCGCAACCGCTATGTCCCTGAATTTTAAATCTGTAATATCTTCTAAAATATTCATTAAAATTACATGCTGTAAAGGGCCATATTGATCTATATTAAATGTACAATGAATTTAAGGTACTTAATTGGACAATGATTAATGCTGTATTGGTTTAAATCGCTTCGTAAATAAGCCATTATTTCTTGCCAAAAGTAAATGATAAAATTTTTTTAAATATTTTGGGTTATCCCTAAGATGTATTATATATCTGTATATGTTTGATTGTATACAAAAGAACATGTGGAATAGTTTAATTTTAGGTGATGCGCAAATCACCCTAGATATTAGAGTAGAGTACTCGGACTTATACACGGTGTTTCATAATAACCAATAAATATTTTATCGTTATCTAAAACTAATTATCAAATTGTGTTTACCCGTAATGTCATTCAACCCAAAATTTTCGTGTATATCATAGTATCATCATCATGTCTATGATTTACATGAAAATTTTGGGTTGAATGACATTACGGGTAAACACAATTTAATAATTAGTTTTAGATACTTAACGATAAAATATTTATTGGTTATTATGAAACACCGTGTATATAAGAACACATAGAGAAAATAAAAATAACGGGCGGACCACGAGTCTGTGGTGATTATAATCAAATAAAAAAAGGTGTAGAATACTGTAGTACATTATTTGATCTATCTCGTAGGGTTCAGCCAGCGTTTGCAATGTAAGCGCAAAAAATGTGTTTATTTACGATATCACATTAGAAACCTCTAAAATTATCAGTGTTCCTCTACTATATTATCTATGTATTATACGTATAAACATTCCTCTTGAATCACAATATCTATTTAAAAAAACCGCATCAAAATCCGTTACGTAGTTTTAAAGATCATAGCATACATAGGGACAGACAGACAGAGAAAGCGACTTTAGTTTATACTATGTGATGATGAGCTTTGTATTTTGTTAAAAATTACAATCCTTCGGAACCGAGCCGAATAGATTCGTCTCGGTTGCATATCCTTTCCGTTCGATTCGACAAATGCTATTCAGCAGCCTTATTCACAAACCTTCGGAGCCGAGCCGAATCGATTCGGCTCAGTTCCGAAGGTTTGTGAATGAGGGTGCAGGAACGCGTTCATTCACAAAGTCGGAAACGAACTTTCCGTCTTGATTCGGAAAGTTTCCATCTCGATTCGGAATGTTTCCGTCGACGACCGTTTCGAATGACATTAAGTTTCGGAAACAATTCCGAGACCAATTAGCTGTGGGAAACTTTATCGAAAGTGATAAACACAATAAATTTTCAAATTACATTTAACATTAGCCTGTGGTCAGGATTTAGCAAAATTTTTAATACTCGTATATTGATGACCACAACTTATCCAAATATTTGAGGCTCATTACAGACATGGTGTGGTGATATCGCTTATTAATGAGATAACGCCTTAGAAACACCTTCGGAATGACTTTCTGAAGGTGTTCCGAAGTCGACCGTTTGCGTTCTGAATAGCATTTCCCGATTTTTTATTTAAGCATCACCATTTTTTCACGCTAACATCAAATGTTAAACATGTTTTGCGTTTCTTTTAAGTAATGTCAACATTTTTAACAACGCTATTTTTTAAATGAAACTCATCACGTTAACATACGATGCCAGCCCTGCCTGTTAGCGTCAAAAGCTAACGAAACGCGATGTTGCTAAAAATCTTGAAAAAGCTGCAAATCTGTGCTTAGATGGAACGCACCTTTTGTCAAATCGATTCGGCTCAGTTCCGATGGTTTGTCAATAAGGCTGCAGCACCCTTATTCACAAAAAAACGTCGGAAACGAACTATCCGTCTCGATTCAGAAAATTTCCCTCGACAACCTATTCACAAAGGCGAATCGAATATTTTGACATTTCATTTCGTTTCTAATGATATCAGGTTTCGGAAACATTTACGAGACAAATTTGCTGTTAGAAACTTTATCGAAAGTGATACACACAATAAATTTTCAAATTTAATGTTACATTAACCAACATAATCTAGTAATTTAAATAAATCGTTTAATAATTCTAAGCCACAATAATAAAAAAGGTTCTAATTAGCATTTGTCGAATCGAAGGGAATGGATATGAAACCGAAATGAATCGATTCGGCTCGGTTCCGAAGGTTTGTGAATAAGGCTGCAGTGATGGTCCTTATCTGACTGGGACTGCCTGATTGAACGCGCGTCTGTAGCTACAACTACGAGGCATTGTTATTAAATAACGAGTATGATAACGCTATAAACTAAAAACGAATATATATATATGCTCTTAAAAGAGTACATGTGTGGCAATCGCAAAGGCTAATAAATGTTTAGTGTTAAACCTTTTATTTCGAATACAGTGCCTTTCATTTCAGTAAACAAATCTGTATAATCGTAAACTCGTAGTATCCATTCCCGTTAAACGGGTGTATTAATTTTGGCGAAAAAATGTTAAAAGTGTAACAATGAAGCAACGAATTGTGATTAAATTTCACATGAGACTTGGAAAACCCCACAACAATTTTAAATTTGACTTTATAATCAAAATTTACTTCTCAATGTTGGAACATATGTCTTGTTTGCCGGATCGTTCGCCATGCGATTTCTATCGATTAGTTAAGGTAAAATCCGTAATAAAAGAAATAAGATCGGTTAAAGCTGTAAGAGAGAAAACGGCAAGCTTTCTGAAGGAACTGTTACAAAAATAATTCCAGCGATGTGTCGCATAATGTGTAGACTCGCATGGAGCGTTGAAGCGTTGTATATTGAAGAAGACAATCTATACAAATAAATAAAATTGAAGTGTATGTTTGTAATTTCAAAATAACAAGTTTGAATATACTTATCAACCGTTAAATTTAACTAATAAATAAAATTAACACATATTTATATTCAATAAATATTTTCAACCATATCGAATAAAAATATTCATTCAATTCAAGTTGATTTTAACGCGAGTAATATTTATTCGTATAGATAAATGTAACCAACTGATAAAATTATCGTAATGAATAATTGCAATCACAGACCGAACTAATAAAAATATTGACCGCCACGGTGCTATAAAAATATAAATTAACTAGTTGATTTCAGACTCCCGTAAAAACCTTAGGTAAACCTTAGTCTCATGAGTTTAAAACTCAAATTTGTATGCAACAAAATATAACAGGAATGGCAGGGCCACGCCGTCGTGATTCATGAAGCATAAAGGCGTCTTTTAAATTTTGTAGGTAGTCTACCGAACTGCTGATGATTTCAAGGTATCGAATTTGCTTGGATTACATAGGTAGTTGTTTTCATAATTTGAATGCGTGAGCGTGACTCCGTGCAACGAATTTCTTTTCGATATTATTTATTGTTCTTTTTAATCATTAAATTTTATTTTTTTTTTCTTTTACAATAAGAAAAATGGTATATGTTATGAGATTTATAAGTATTTGTAAAGTTTGAATATACTTATCAACCGTTAAATTTAACTAATAAATAAAATTAACACATATTTATATTCAATAAATATTTTCAACCATATCGAATAAAAATATTCATTCAATTCAAGTTGATTTTAACGCGAGTAATATTTATTCGTATAGATAAATGTAACCAACTGATAAAATTATCGTAATGAATAATTGCAATCACAGACCGAACTAATAAAAATATTGACCGCCACGGTGCTATAAAAATATAAATTAACTAGTTGATTTCAGACTGCCGTAAAAACCTTAGATAAACCTTAGTCTCATGAGTTTAAAACTCAAATTTGTATGCAACAAAATATAACAGGAATGGCAGGGCCACGCCGTCGTGATTCATGAAGCATAAAGGCGTCTTTTAAATTTTGTAGGTAGTCTACCGAACTGCTGATGATTTCAAGGTATCGAATTTGCTTGGATTACATAGGTAGTTGTTTTGATAATTTGAATGCGTGAGCGTGACTCTGTGCAACGAATTTCTTTTCGATATTATTTATTGTTCTTTTTAATCATTAAATTTTATTTTTTTTTTCTTTTACAATAAGAAAAATGGTATATGTTATGAGATTTATAAGTATTTGTAAAAATAATGTAAAATATAGAGGTCAGTTATCTGCTAGCGGGCAAAACATAAAAAGCGAATCGAAATTAGTTATCCTACCTATTGAATAAGTTTATCTTTTTTATGTTGAAACACTAGTTTTGTATCATTAACAAATTACAATGCCTAAAGTATTTTGTATATAAGTTTTTCCGATGTAGATATTTGTTATTAAGGTGGTCTGTAATACGTTGATACCTATTACGATATTAATTAAATTCATTTTAATTAATCCTAATATATTTTTGCTTCGATTATTTGTATAAGATAAATTATTATTTTTTATTCCGGTGGGGAACTTGTTAGAAACAAACCTCTTTAGAAAGTAGGTACCTATGTCTGCCGTACTGCATAAAAGCTTTTTGTTTATTAAGTTGACAAGTCGTTGTTATTTTGTTTTTTCCTACAAATTTAATTGTCATTGTAATTCAATTTTATTGCAAATGTATTTCTTATGAAATATAATTATTCAGTTTAATTTACATCTTTCATTTAATGCAGTATTTACGCACAACAGCTTTTTAACATTGGTGTTGTTACTTATATGATTACGGGTCGATTTAAGTGCTAAGTTATATAGTTTAAGTGATTTTATTACAGACATTTATTTGTAAGAGGGAGATTAAAAATGCCGAAACGTAATACTGAAATTTGGGAACATTTCGAAAAGTGTACAGCTACAGCCGGTAATAAAGTGGCCTAGCCATTAAATATATTTTTTCTATTTCCATCAAATTAATGCTAGACAGTCCCTAAGCCTGTAAAATTATGAAGGAAAGTTTATTGAATATTATGTAAGTGTTCTGTGTTGAATCAGCGTGAATAAATCAATTTAAGAAAAATATTTAGATATTGTATTTGAATGATAGTACATTACTGCCGCGGTCTATAATGACTACTTTGCTGGTCGCGCTGATGATGGCCGACAGCGCAGCGTAGCGCAGCTTCAGGCCGATATAGCGCGGTCAGCGTGCAGCACTTGATGGACGAGCTGAGATACAGCCTTTACAGTGAGGACAGCAAGGGCTGCAATGATGGCCTAGAGCGTAGCTAGGCTAGCTCGAGGCAATCATAGTGTGACCAGCGAAGCAGTCATTGTGGGCCAAGGCTTGTATAGTGCTTTACTCAAGAATGCACGTACCTAATCTAAATTTATTTAAAACCAGCAAGTAATTTAAATAAAAATATATTAATTAACTAGAAGCAAAACTTTGCCGGCCGCTCCTTGAAACAGAACGGCAAGGTCGACTTTGCTCAAACAAGGTTGTCAAAATAATGACCACATTACATGCATTTTTGAGTATAAATATTAACTGATATTTTCAACCATTAAAATTATCTGATATTTTTATTCAACTATTAACTTTTAACTAATATGTATATCGGGTACCAATAACAAAAATACAATTTAATAAATTTTTGTCTGCCTGTCTGTCTGTTTGTTCCAGCTAATCTCCGGAACGGCTGGACCGATTTTGACGGGACTTTCACTAATAGATAGCTAATTACATAAGGTATAACATAGGCTACTTATTGTCAAAAGTTACTATTCCACGCGGACGAAGTCGCGGGCACGGCTAGTAAATAAATATATACGAAATCAAAACAAAATTATTTTTTTACCACCAGCCTCGTTATTTTATCATGTATGTACAAACCACTTGTAACCAACCTCATATGTTCCCGTTTCAGATTGGAAAAAGTGATCCCAATATATCTTGAGTACATCAGATTCTTCTTCCAACGCCATTTTTCACCTATGCACAAAGAAAAACGGCACGTTTATAACAATAAAAAACACTAATCAATAACACATTATAACATAGTCCTTCGCCGCGACTGTATTTATTTAAATAGTAATTTTGTGTAAAAAGACGGACTTAATATCAAAAGCATTATCTTCCAGTTAATATTTTTTGATGCAGATAAAAGGAAGTGGATATCTACTATACGACAGTAAAATTGAGCTAAAGTGATATACAAAACCTACCGTGAATAGATAATGTGTAAATGAGTATTTCATTACATAAATATAGGTGAAATGAAACTTACACAGCCGGTTGCACCAAAAATTCATTTTACGAATTCATAAAAAAGTAACATATAAAGTAAACGTATATCGTAAAAAGATGTTGCACCACGCTTTTGCGATACGTTTTATTTACGGTTACTTATACTTGCTTATACGAATACTTTTTACGGAGCTCGCGCCCTGCTCATAACGTAAAAGTATAAATTTTGACAGTTCGTTTTGTAATTCATGTTTAATGTTAGAAAACGCGTTTAAAATACAATTTAAAATCACTATCCGACAGTGATATTGAAAAATTATCCAATATATCGGTTGCTGTCCTCGAAGAACAAACATTAGAGTAGGTCAAATGTTCACTGAAGGCAGCGATTTTTACACACAGATATTTATGTTGCATTATTGAAATTACTCAGGCATACACAGGCATACAAATATAAACCATCACACAACAAAGATTTTTCTTCTTATTTTAGTAGCTTTAATGGTTTTTACAAATTCAGTCAATGTAAACAAAAACACTAGCAACGTCACGTTTTGACAAATGAATAACATGTCTTAGTACATGTAAAAAAAATTTCAAGTTAGTAAAAATCTACTAAGCTAAAATAGTAGAATTAATGCTACATATGTTTAGCAAGGAATTTTACGGTTACTTTTACTCGTATTTTTTGGTGCAACATAAATGTACAGATTCGTAAGCAATTTTGGTGCAACCGGCTAATAGACTTTCTGACGATAATCCATAGAAGGATCGCCTTGACAAGGAGTATAGTATTTGAGATAATTGAGATCATTAAAGGTGGAGCGAAGGGATATTATGGGAGGAACTAGGCTGGCAATGTTAAGTCTCCTAGAGTGTGCTCAAGAGTCCAGTGTCCTTTTACGTCTATTTAGACAACGGTGAGTGATCAAAATTAATGCCATTATACTTAAAATTGAGGCACATGTGTCATAAAAGCGGACGTAGTGATGTCTGCAAAAGATCCTAATCTTGGAGATTTAATCTCCATTTCACGTCAAAACGGTGAAGCAGTCCGACGAGACATTGAATTTAGGTCAGCGTTGCTAGGTTTATAGTAGTCTACTCTTCAGGCCCTTCCATTAATGAGGTTGGAAACAAAATGTGATCGGTCATTCTCGAAGTTATGGTGAAGGGTCCATACACCACAATTACTCCAGTCAGACACACTACGACATATCTATTAATTACTTATAGTTAAAAAGGGTTTCATTCCCTGCCCTTAAAATGTTTGAAAAAAAAAAGCCTTTGAACCGGGAAATATGTGTCCTCTTTCTTGAAAACCCTCTTTTCGGCTGTAATGTTTGGTGCTAAGGTTTCGTGTCACATTAGTCACAATGGATGATTCAATTCTGTTAGATACTCTGTCGCCTTTGAATGGTTCGAACTTTCCAACTTGAAGTTGGAGCGCGCATTATCTAGCCCACGTTTCAACATAGTATAATACGTCCATGACATAACCTACCAAAATACTTTATTCTGTACTTGATATTAGTTCAAATTGTCGAATGCCACTATTGCCCGTAACTTAAAAGTAAAGAAGTAATTATGTTCACATGTGAAATAATATTTTTAAATGGCTGTATTGGCTGTATGGATTTTTTATATTTATGACGGCATCTTCTTTAAATGCTAAATAGCTTGGTCGTATGGACTTCATTCCTTTGTCTTACCACTGTAAAAAACCATCACTACCACTATTAATCTACAGAAATACCTTGTACAACATGAAATAGAAGTGTCTATAGCACAAACTAATAAGTCAAGAAAGACACTTACAAATAATTTGTTTCTTTTGTTGATTTTGGGAATTTACAGTTTAGTTACTGCATATAATATGATGGACTGACCCTTAAATAATGAAATTTGCTAAACTGTAATAAGGTCTCTAAAATAAAACACTTAAATCAATAAATATGTTGTGACATTTACTATTTCATGTTGTACAAGGTATTTGTGTAGATTAATAGTCCTGAGTGATACCTTTCAATATAGATCAATATAATTACTTTCCCCTCCCTAAGCGATAATAACTACGTTAACACCTCTAACATCACTATGTATCGGGCGATAGAGTTGCAAGAACTAGCTAAAGGAACGACAATTCCTGTTTGAAATATTGTTTCGGGCGATAACGTTTTCACTTCCGTAAACCTTTACGAAATGAGACAAATTTGGTTTAATTATATTCAGCTCATATTAATCTAGTTCTGTGCGTTTTTTTCTGTTATTCAGTAAATTTAATTACAAAATTTTCCGAAGTATCTTTTAATTTAAAACGTAGATATTTGTATGGTAATAATTTATATTATGCTCACTGTTGTCTCGTCCTCAATGATGAATTAACTAATGTAGTCTCTGCTATTTCACTCTCTGGCGTCACATAAGTTTAAAAAAATATTTCGTAAAACGAAACGCAGCCGCACGTAACTCCCTTTATCTGTAACTAACTTCATTCGGTTTTTATGTCATTTCAACGGCGTCACGTATTTTACAATAAACATAACCTACAGGGGAGTTCTGCGGGGACTCACACGGTTATGGGTTTAATCATCGATTAAACAAATTATATAACCTAGGGCCGTTCTGCGGGAACGTACATGGTTTTTTTCAACACACTTCCTCATAAAGTGGCTCTAATCCCATGGCAATTAGGCACATAATGACACCTATAATCAAACTGTGACTTTTTCATTACTATTATTCACGAGTGAGTAATAGTTTTTTTTTTAATATTATTGGTTGAGTTACGCTTACACTTGCGCTAAAATGCTATCCGCGAAAAGCCCAAAAAAAGAAACCTCATTTTTTAGTCTATGGCCAATGCGCGCGCATAGGAAAACTGATTAATTTTTCCCGCCATTACGAAATTTATTAGTCTATGGCCGATGCGCGCGCATAGGAAAACTGATTAATTTTTCCCGCCATTACGAAACATTTTTCACAACTCGTCTCGTTTTCTCTTTTGAAGTTATTTAGTTAGTTATTAATTAAGATGTCTGCAAATACAATTTATGAAGAAAATGATTTATGTTGTACACCGCCCGATATAAGATGTGAAGCCCAGAACGTTATGGAAAGTTTACTACCAGAAAACTCAAAGGAAAAATATCTATTAGCGTACCAAAATTTCATACAATGGCAGAACAACAAGAATACGCAGTCTTTTTCAGAAAATGTGTTCATGGCGTACTTTAAAGAATTATCTTCTAAGTACAAACCTAGCTCTTTGTGGTGTATTTACTCAATGTTAAAAAGTACAGTCCGAACAAAGAATGGAGTGGACTTAAAAACATACTCGAATTTGTCAGCTTATCTAAAGAGACTATCTGATGGATTTAGAAGCAAAAAATCAAAGGTTTTATCATCTGATGATATTGAAAAATTTATTAAAGATGCTCCAGATAACCAATATTTGGCTACAAAGGTTAGTTAAATTAATTTTAATTAAATATTTAATAGCAGCTTGTGTTGTGTGTTGACCTTAATTATTGTTTCTTTTGTTTCAGGTTGCTTTAATATTTGGTCTAACTGGTGCCTGTAGGATACAAGAATTAACAAATATAACTGTAAAAGATATAGAGAACCATGGCCAGATGCTTTTAGTGAAGATACCTATCACGAAAAATAAAATACCTAGGTCATTTACCATACACGGTCCATTCTATGATATTGTTAAGAAGTATGAAAGTTTGCGTTCGCCAAAAACAAAAAATGACCGTTTCTTTCTAAATTACCAGAATGGTAAATGTACCTGTCAGCCTATAGGTATAAACAAATTTGGTTCTATGCCTAAAGAAATCGCTAAGTTTTTGGGTTTAGTAGATGCTGAGAGCTACACTGGACATAGTTTCAGAAGAACTTCAGCTACATTGCTGGCAAATTCAGGAGCTGATATAATGACTTTGAAGCGACATGGCGGGTGGCGATCTAGCAATGTAGCAGAATCATACGTAGAAGATTCCATACAAAACAAGAAGGAAATTTGTGCAAAAATCACAAAAAGAATTAAACTTTATTCTGAGACGCATCCTACTGGCGAAATACCAAGTACGTCCAATGATTGGATTTCACCTACCTACACGAATAATGAACCATCACAAATAACAATAGAACATGAAAGTATTTCAATAAATAATCTATCTGATGAGACCGCTATGTCATTAAAAATAGTTAATTATAATTTTACTAACTGCACATTTACTAATTGTTTCTCTAAGTAAACTTTTTATCTACTATGTAAAATGGTTTTTTATTTAAGTATTGTTTTATTCAGAAGTGTGTTGAAAAACGTTGTATGATACACGTGTGTATTGATGGTTACCGTCCTCGGCTTCTTAAGACCCTCGCCTAACGGCTCGGGCCTCAATGCGCCTCAGCGGTAATCACCAACATTACACACTTGTACCATAATGTACTATTATCGATTATAATTACCTAACCTTCAAGGGGAGTTCTGCGGAAACTCACATGGTTATGGTTTGCAATCATTACTATAATTACCTAACCTTCAAGGGGAGTTCTGCGGGAACTCACATGGTTACGGTTTGCAATCATTACATATTAAAACCTGGAACATGAAAGACAATATTGAATCAATGTACAATAATTTTGATTACTCTATAGAGGATAGAGAAAATGCACCTCCATCTGTTTCAAATGAAGGAAGTTTGAAATAGCAGAACAAATAGAAATACCAGATGGAGAGGAAGAAGTAAAATTATCAGATGAAATACTTTAAATTTTTGGTGTAATTCAGCCAAACGAATCTAAGAGTATACCCCGACAATCAGAAGTAATTAAGATATGGTCTGATATCCTTAAAATGGTTTGAAGAAAACTGATAGAGATGAGATAAGTAACAACAAACCCTTCAATAACTGCCCTTTAATGATTGCTCCTAAACTTAACCCCGAAGTGAACATGGCAATTAGTGAATACATCAAAAAATGAGATCATTTGATTGAAATAATACTAAAACAGCTGTCAACTGTTCCATAATGCCTTGGAACTACACTATAGTTATGTGTCAAAATGACATAAAAGAACATAAGCCAACAATCATTAAGAAAGTAAATGAGGCTTGTAAATTTATTTGCGATGAATTTTTTGGACAAGCAGAGATGAATGTGTAAAGCACTCATTATGTCCACATAAGGACATAAAAGATTCCCTATTACAAACAGAACCTTTGACATATATCTCTTTGAAGATAATTTGACTGAAAAAATAAAAACTGCAATATCTGTCCAAAAATCAAGTTAAGACCTTAAGGTTCCAGAAAGAAGTAAAAACCTACTTCAAAACAGAATGCAGCGAATATAACGGCAAATACTCCAGTATAGAAGTCTTTAAACTGGTGGGGTCCTCCCCGTCCAGCAATGAAAAATCATTACACACCCAGGACGACATCATCATTACAACATCAAAAAACAGAGGGAGAGGAAGAAGGCGAAAACAGCTGGAAAACACAGCACAACAGGAAGTTCCCAAGGTAGGCAGATTAAAATATTTTTTCAATAATTGGAAGAATTTTACTGATGATAAAACAATTTTAACTTGGATACAAGGGTAAATATATATTCCCTTTAAAGAAAAACCTTATCAGAATAATATTCCTTTGATTAATGTTTTCAAAAACGGAATCAAATATGATAGATGTAGAAATTTATTAAATTGTTAAATAAAAAAGCTATAGAATTTTGTAAACCTGAAAGGGACCAGTTCTGTTCTCTATATATTTTTAATTAAGAAACCTAATGGTACTCTTCATTTTAAGTTCAAGACTATGGGACAGTGTATAAATTACTTAACAAAAATTATTATTTAGCTTCTCTTATTTTTTAAAAGACGCTTATTATATGGTAAGTATAGATGAGAAAAGTAGGAGGTACCTAAGGTTCTTTTTTAAGGTAAAATATTACCAATTTAAACCAATTTGTGTTCACAAAAATCATGAAACCAATGATTGCACACTAAAGAAAAGGATATACTTAATATCAATTATCATATTTAGACGACTACTTTTGTATAAATAATTCATATAGAAACTGCCAAAACAATATAAATATGACTATGTTTATGTCCATATATTGAACAAATTAGGATTTCTTATTAATAAAAATAAATAAGAAAAAAGACAAAATTGCCTTTAAGCTATTATAGAACAAAAAATCTATGTCAATCAGATTTTTAGCAAAAGTTATAGGTTCGGTTATAAAAGTTATAGTTATAGGACAACAGCTTCGCATAATTACAGTCGAACTTCACTTACAGGTAAGTTCGTTTGACTTTTCAATTCTGAGCAATATTCCTTCCAAATAGAAACAAACGGACGAACCCAGATTTTCATTTTATCTACGTTTCCAAAAAGTATGAAAATTGGACTGTTTAGAGGGGGATAGCGTTAGCGCTTTTTGTGTGAAAATGTATATTTGAGGGAGAATCCCTCAGTCGCCTCTTACTTTACGGCTTGAAATGGGGTTCTAGTCTTTGCCGGTAACCAGTATCTATTTAGGTGCGACGACAAATAATATTATTGAACGACACGACACAGCTAATTGTACCTACGAACTGCAATAGTTAACTTTGTATTACCTACATAGCTTTTATAGGATTTTAAAGAAATTTTATGCAGTTAATATATGGGTCTAACTTCATAACAAACCTATTTATTACTTAAAACTAAATGTTTTCTACGTGGTCACTTAAATTTATTACAGTAATGTACGTAATTTAGTCACAATAAGCTCTAATATAAGAAAAATGTCTCTCCCCTGGTCTGTCCCCCAACCGACTTTATTTGTAAATCAGTAATTATGAATGTATTAAAATTTAACTATTACTTTAACATCGTTAATTTTAAAAAGAAAGATAACTTAGTAACGGTATCTAAAAAGTAAAAATTGCTTATATTCCAATTTTTCATTAAAAATATTAACGCCTAAAGAAGAATGGCAGAACCCCGTGTATTTTCAGTGTCGCACTTAGGAGTTATGTATCTTAATGAAAATACCCTTAAAAGATAGGTCTAAGACCTATTAAAAAAAAAGGTAATTGCAGCATATTTTTTTAAAATGGGGTTTTCGTGTTATGCTGCAATATGTATAACCTACAAATATCAGTGACCTTACATACAGATAATATATGATTTAATACTAGAATTGATTTGAAAAATAGGTAATTATAGGTATTTAGTTACCTACACAGCCGAAATCATATAAAAAGGTATGTACAGATGACAATTGACAACAAAACATAGGGTACCCTATCCACATGATGTATGATTGTTGTAATTTATGGGTGTGGTTCATGGACAAACAGCCAAACGATGTTATCACACCAACCGAAGTAATAGGCATAATCTTGATATTTGTTACAATAAATTATATTATTAAGACTTATTGACAATAGGTTATTAAAATAAATCTTTGTCTTTAATACTCATTAATATCGAATTCCATTTATTTATCACTTGTTATCACATAAAACTTAAAAAAACGTATTAAATAGTTCAATCTTATAAATATTTTAAACAATATATTTATTTAATTATTTAAGGTGGCAACTTATTTGTTTATACTCGTTTTATACTTTACCTATGCGTTTCGTTATTGCATGTGTGGTTGAGTTTTGATACAAGTTTTATTTTTTCGATTTTCTCATTATTCCCGTTTTACAAAAAAAAACATATTTATAGGAAATGAACAACTATAACTGTCTAATATAATGCATAGAATTTCATCGACTTTCACTTGATATTTTATGCGACCCTGGGTGTGCCATTCTTCTTTGTCCTCCGTGTTTCGTGTCTCGTCCCCTGACTTTTTGTTTTTGTTGTAAAATCAGTTTTGCTTTGCGAGTTTGTGAAAGTTGTGACGTTGAGTACATAGTGTGCAACGTGAAGTTAGCAGCAAGCAGCATAAGCCAACTGTGCAGCCATTTTGTCCTCCATTTCAGTCACGCCACTCGCTGGGCGTAGAAGTGTTCAGTGAATGCAGTCTTTCCCCTGGTAAGTTTTATTTTGCAATTATTTGTTAAAATACTCATATATACTTAAATATTATCTATGAATAGTGCATACATTCTTACGTTTGTTTGTGAATTGCGTACGAGAAACACTTTTACGGCAATTTCAGATTTCTATCGAAAATGTATCTCCCCTGGCGTATTTCCCCTGGCTATTTTGATGGCAGGGGAGATACTTAGTGTCCAGGGGAGATATATTTGTACGTGTTTTCATTAGTTCTTCTACCGTTTTCTCTGAACTTTTACTTGGCGGTATGTTTATCTTAGCTTAACAATATAATACGACTTTTTTACAGCAAAATGGCATCTCAAACAAAATGACGCGCGAACAACGACTCGGAAAAAAAAGGATAGCAGAACGATTACGATACCAAAAATTTAAAAATGACCCGGATAAGTACGCCCAACAAAGAGTAAAGGAAAGGGCAAAATATGAAAAGAAGAAAGATAAAGGAACTATTAAGACAGTGAAGCAAATGACACCCAGAGAGCAGCGGAAGGCTAGAAAAGTATGGTGAGAAAAAGCAAAAATTCGTAGACGTCGCTTAGCACTCCAAGATATAAGTGATGCTCCTGTAACCTCCTGTACACCCAACACCAAAGTTACAATTAAAGTTCTCATTTAAAAACATTTTAAGGAATTTCTATTAAATAAACAAGTTGTCGATGGCGTTGTGCGTAAGGAAGTCGACTTCCAATCGGGAGGTAGCGGTTCGAACCCCGCCACGTACCAATGTGTTTTCAAATTTTGAATTCATATGTACGGTTATTCGACGCTTTTACGGTGAAGGAAAACATCGTGAGGAAACCTCCACACACCTGTGAAAAAAAATTTTCTTTACAGGTTGTGTGTGAAGTCGACCAACCCGCACTTGGCCAGCGTGGTTGACTAAGGCCTAATCGCCCTAATTTAGGGTAGGCTCGAGCCCCTCGGTGGGGACGTATATGAGCTGTTGATGATGAAACAAGTTGAGGGTATACCAAGGGGTTACTTGGTGGCGGACTTTGTCATCTAGAATGGCGATTTTGGTGATTGTTTCGCTCGCGGTCTGGTAGGTACATGGTTGGAGTGTACATGAATGCTACCACACACACAAACACTGCCAAAATTCTACTAGGTATTTATTTTATTTATCGTATGGCATTTCGTTTACATTTTTGATGTGGACAATAGCGATTACCGAGCCATGACCTTTTGCACTTTTGCAGCACACATATATTGCCACGGTATACATACATATGTAGGTATTTCTATTATTTTATTGTTATATTTTTATTTTAAGTTGTGATTGTGACGCTTGTCTGTGATGGAGAATTGTAATAAATGTCTATCTATCTATCTAAGTTGATTCACTTATAAGAGCCGTAGGTGCAGGAGACAAAGAAACTATAAAAAAGCAACTGCTTTTCAGTGAAGTTATTACTCAACAACTTGATGACAATTATTAAATCTCGCCACTGACCAAGAAAAAAGTCTTCAGAAGAGTGTTAAGCGGTAAAATAGTAAAAAAAATACAATATTTTATCGAAACAAATGAAAATGAAACCTTTGAGTAAAATAGGCAAGGAGTTAAGACTGATAGACAAAAATCGCAGCTCAAGAAAAAATTGTGAGAATTTGAAAATGAGCATAGTCAAGTTTATGGAAGATGATTCAAGCAGGAAAAAAGACTTTATAACGAAAAAGGGCGAGCGTAAGCAAAAGTGTATTAATAGTAAAGTTATATATATTTTTGTTTTGGTGGACAGAAAAAGTAAGAACTTTTTAATGTAACATTTATTTTTATAAACAGACCCTGCTAAGAAATGAAGTCTGATTATAAATCATTTATTATTAAAATAAAAATTAATAAATAAAGTTGATTCTTAAAAATACCCTTGTTTTTTTATATGTTTATCTCTTCCCTGTTCATAAAGTATCCTCCCCTGTGCATCTTGTTTCTCCCCTGTACTGAATATTTCCCCTGGTCACTTATAAAATGAGATAAAACCAACAAATTGTCTGGCCACTTTGTAAAAGATTTCAACTTAGCAGTTTATATAAAAAAATGTATACTTCAGTAAAAATATTTAAAAAAAATGTCGTGCCGCCACTTCATACAACGAATTACCTCTTAACTTAGAATCTTAACTTAATTTCTAGATATGGGTCATATCTAGAAAACGGAACAGAAATTTTAGGTTTTTTTCAACTTTTCCTTGCTTTGTAGGCTAAACACTAATTGTATTCAAAGATTCAAGCTTGTGTTTCTTCTAGAAGTACCTTAAGAGTTTTGATAATGGGTGCGTAAGTAAGTGAGAGACACAACTTAGGAAATTTTACATTGAATAGTTCTTAAACTACAGATCCAAATTGAATCCAATTCAGGAATATATCTAGTTATGTTATGCCCTCTTGATCACTGACAATTTAAGCTTTTATGTTTACCTACAATGAAGTGACAGTGGTCGAAAATGCCCTGAACGGCTTCAAGAAAGGATGGTACGGCTGTCCTTTTTTGCTCGACTTGGAGTGCCGTGCCCCCAGATCACGATTTGACACTGTTTATCACATTTTATAAACACTTACACATCAAATGTCGATATCTGGAGATGTTACAAACCATAAAAACAAACGTTATTATTGAATTAAAGCAATTAAACGGCGCAAGTGCTTGTAAATAGATACTTCAAGTCAACAACTACAAACAGCTATTCTAAAATAACTTGATCATAATATTATAAAAACTCTAATTGTACTATTTCATGCACTTTATCGAAGCGGATATGGGCAATTGAGAAACGACGCGCGCGAAGCGTACCGAGCGAATAGTGACTGCATGAGAAACCTTATCAATGCCATTATTCATTGGATAGCCAGAAGACACAGATAACACCGAACTAGAAACCGGTTTAAACAAAAATGATGGTTTCAGTTTTAAATTTATTTAAAACGGTTCCACAATCAAGTGGTCCCGGAAGGTACAACATTGATTAAATATTACTTCACACCGCCATCCGTGTTACGTTTTACGTACTGACAAATAATCTTCTTATATATAAAAATGAATCGCTGTGTGTTAGTCTCGCAAAAACTCAGAAACGGCGAGACCGATTCTTTTGAAATTTTCTGTGTGTTTTAAAAGGGTCCAAGGAAGGTTTAAACGTACAGTTGGACCCGGTAGGTGGCGCAGTAATCGGGCAGGACAACGTCTGCCGGGCCCACTAGTTACAAATAAAATATTTAGGTTAATAATGGAGATAAAAACTATCCAATCTCATAAGTTGGACCAAATTACATACAGTAAGTAAAATTTTATCAAAATCGGTTAAGTAGTTTCGGAGTTTATCCCGGACAAACACTGGTGACACGAAATTTTTATAAAAAGATAGAAGATAAAACATCTTATATTAGAACTAGCTGTGCCAGCGAACTGCGTTTCGCCGTATATTTTTTACCCGTTTTTGCAACATTTGTCATTAATGCTCAGCTCCTATTAGTCGTAGCGTGATGTTATATAGCCTAAAGCCTTCCTCGATAAATGGACTATCCAACACAAAAATAATTTTTCAATTTGAATCAGTAGTTCCTGAGATTAGCGCGTTCAAGCAAACAAACAAACAAACAAACTCTTCAGCTTTATAATATTAGTATAGATAAGTAGTCATTACGTTTATTTTTCAAGTTCAGACAGATTGAAAACAATCTTGATGTGCATATTTATTAATAATGTACATTTTGAAAATATGTAGTAAGTATAAAGATAAATAATATTCTGATTAATTTTCACAAATATTTGCGTTGCGGTACGGCAATGTCGCATTTTTTAGTTGGTTTTTTTTAAACCATTATCGCGCTCTCTATTAAATATTTTTTTTTTAATACTTATTTTTAATAATTTTGTTTAATTATTAAAACGGTAACGTAAATGTAAATCGTTTTAAACAAAAAAACGATTTAAACCGATATAGTTAAAAACGTTTAAAACCTGTTTTGCATCTCTACAACGGACACAATATGATTATCATTGCGTAAACATGTCACTCAAGCACAAGTTTTAACGATAAGTTTCATAGCACACGTTGACTGTAATAAAAAAGCAATACGAAAAAGCGTAACAGCGCATTTATAATTATAATTAATTAAAATAACCCATGACACAAAAAACCTCAAACAAAGTAAAACAATATGTGTTAATTATTCCCGAACTCCTAACCTACCAGAAACCTTCCTTCATCGGCTCAGTAACATAATATGAAGACTACCAGATGCAAATAACTCAATATCGTCAGAATATACATGAAACACGTTAAACGTGCCTAGGAAATTTAGCGTACCATCAGATCCAGGTTACCATATCATGGAAATACCACCAAAGAAACAGTGTACCAAATTTCAAATTATTCGGAATTGTGAAAATTTGTGAGATGTCTTGATGAAAAAACTGATGATCTGCTTGATAATGAGCTTGCCAGATCAAAGTTCTGAAGCAGTGTTACTGGGATTCCATCTAGTCCAGGAGCGGAGTCAGGTTTCATTCCCCTAATTGCTTGTGTGACTATCGCTTCAGTGAAGATTACATCTGAGATTGAGTCTTGAACGCGAAGTCGCTCATCAAGCTGAGGAAGCTCACCCTGCAGCTCCTTCTGAAAAACACTGCCAAATTGATCTGCAAATGTTTCCGATATATCTGACGCTTGAGTTACTAGATGTCCGTCTTTGTTGCGAAGAATTGAAGGTATGCTTACTTTTGATGTTGTTTGTTGTTTTATGTATGAATAGAATTTCTTAGGCCCAGTTTTGAGTAGGTTAGTTTCAAATTTTGTACGAGATGATCTCCGGTAATTGGTAATTTTGTTGTTAATTTTCCTGTATTCCATAATCGTTTTATTAAGGCCTGTTAATTTGTATTTGTTCCATAGTGTTACTTTTTGCTCTATCAAGTTATAGATATCTTTCGAGATCCATGGTTTGTTGGTCGTTTTCTGGGATATTTTTACAAGTGGTACATACATATAGTTCTATGGCCTTTTGAGTGCTTGAGAGTAACAAATTAAATTGGTTTTGGGCACATTGTAAGTATTTCAAGGTAGACAATGTTTCGGAAAGGTGCTTCTGAATTTTCTCAAAATGTGATTTTTTTGAAATTACGTTTTACAGTTGAGGACTTCCGTTTTTGTACTTCTATTTCAATAGTCGAAAATAGCCATGTATGGTCACTTTTTCCAACTGGAGCTTCGTGTTTAACTTGTGCCACGAGGTTATCATCGTTTGTAAGGATAAGATCTAAGAAAGATGGTCGGTTGCCTTCTCTATATCTAGTTGGCTTATCTACTAACTGTTCTAGGTTACTTTACCTGTACCCTTGCAGAAAGTTATCCTCTTTAGGTGTCAGATATTCACAGTCTTGAACAGGCCATTTCACTCCACCAAAGATGAAATCTCCGAATAGGTACTAGAATCGTACTTGTTTCTGAAGAAAGTTAAATTTGGTTTAATAGTGCATTGTCCTGTTCAATTGTGGAATCGTGACCTCTATACAAGCCGCATAGCACAAATTTCGTGGTTCCAATTTGTATGTCAAGCCATATGCATTCGGAATTGGTATTTTTTTCTAGTTAGCTAAGTATTAAGTTTTGTCGTAAGTATGTTATTATTATTTGTTACATATATAGCCACCCCGCTACTTCGTTTTTCTAACCGGTCATCTCTATATATGTCATAGCCTGGTATTCAAACAATAGAGTCTGGCAAGTTTGACTTAAGCCATGTTTCTGTGAGAACTATAGTGTCATTATCTAGGTTCCGTTGTAAGTCTATAGTCACTTCATACTTAAAATCACTTTCATACCCGGAAACGGAAGATCTAATGCATTAGGTACGATAAAATGCTGCTCAACGAATACCAGTAATAAACCAAGACTCATATTAAGAAGTTCTTGTAATAAAATTAAAAAGTTATGTACCCTTAGCAGCTGTTTATGCTCTTACAAGTCTTAGACGCATACGTTTCGACAGGTACTTGATGCACGCATTCTCTATCCACGCTGACACCCAGCTGCATCTTGGCGGGCGTGTTTATGTGTGTCCATGCGTGCACTCTTGCTGGGTGTTTGGATGTGTGTGTATGTATATACATGAACTGGTTGGTGTAAAGTAGGCGGTCTGTGCTCGAATAACCTAATTGTAAGCTTAGTTTTTTATACAACAGCATGTTAATTATTTTTTTTTTCTTTTTTCCTATCCTTTCTCTGGTAATATTAAGTTATAGTTGTACCATGGTACAGTCCCTGATCGATCCATTCGACGTGGGGGGAGATCTGGTGGTCTGAGATACAGGCTTTATTAGCTTAGTTCAGCCACAAGTCTCCTACAATCTTATACATGTACACCCTAGATTAAGATCAGCTGAACTGCATTATTGTTAAGATTGTGGAGAAAATAAAAATAAATATTATTATTATTATAATGGATGGATTCAAAGTGTTTACTCTGGCAATAAAAATATCAAGTTTTGATGTAACAGACGTATTGGTATACAGAAACTGCGCGATAATTAGTGGTGATGAGTTAGTGGTGGGTCCTTGTAGACTTGCAATTGACGTTTTTGATGGCTAAGTATGTGCAAAGATTAGTTTTTTGTGGTTGTTAAAATTTTAGAGTTGATATTTTAAGTATTCTCTCTGCATGGGTGTCAAATCAGCCGCGATAGAAGTGGGTTTTTGTAGCTTCGTTTTGTTGCGCATAATTTCAATCGCTTTCTTTTTTGCTGTATAAAATTACCTTCAATGGTCTAGGAGCTTTGGTATCAGCTTTAGGAGATCCTAATCGAAACGTCTTGATTTTGGCACAGCTTACTTTGTTAGTTACTTGTTTTATTATTTCTTCACAGGCTCGTCTATCGTATTCTTTTCTAGTTTCCTGATCAGCGCTCGTAGATTCCGATATGTCATAGATGATTAGGTTGCTTGATCTTCTATTTCTCTCTAGCATTTCTTTAATCGCCGATTCAGTAGCAAGCATGTCTTGACGCACGCGAAGTTGCTTTACTTCATCGGTGAGATCGTTTAGTTTTTTCATGATCAACGGCAGCTGTGTCATTGCAGATTTGCAGTCTGCGCATAAAAAGGACATAATACGCGAAACGGTCTTCAGCTCTAGCACGCGAACCTCGGTCGGTGATAAGCCGTGACAATCTCCGCACAGTAAAACTTTGCAGCTGTCACCACAAGTAGCCGATATTTATTTATCACTTGGGTTCTTTTTGCATTTTGTACATTTTCCCTGTCCCGGCGATTGTGGGCCGGTATTGGTAGGTTTAGTGTTTTTTGATGACATTCTATTGCGTGGTAATTTCTTTTGAGATAATGGCAGCTCTCGAACTGGTTGCAATTTATAATTGTGTTCTGGCAACACTGAACTCAGAACAAATGCCAAACGTGAATATTTATTAGCACAAGTTGGGGGTAGATAACAAAACTTTTGTGGGATCAGTTTTATATTTTCTATTCTTCCTACGGGAAAATATAAAATTCCCACGGGAAAGCAATAATAACGCGGGCGAAGCCGCGAGCGGAAAGCTAGTATTTATATAAAAAGAAGGGCAATGAGTTGGATGTGTTGCTGAGAAAGTTTAACTGGCTCCCACGCAGAAACTCCCATGTGTCTCTGGAAAATAATTCATATACAAAACACTTTTAATGGTCGTATGGCCCGTTTGGTCATATTATGGTATCGAATTGTGGGCTCAGCGAAGCATAGCAATGTCGAAATATTACAAGGATTTTAAAATAGAAATATATCAGACACTCCTTGCTTCCTTAAAACCAGTGTATTGCATAAACACCTACAAGTCAGGACATTAACAGAGGAAATCTAAACAAATAAATAAAATTGAAGTGTCTGTTTGTAATGTCAAAATAACAAGGTTTACTAAAGGGGTATGAATGTATATCGGGTACCAATAACAAAAACACAATTTAAAAACATTTTGTCTGTCTGTCAGTCTGTCTCTGTCTGTCTGTTTGTTCCCGCTAATCTCCGGAACGGCTGGAACGATTTTGACGGGACTTTCACTAATAGATAGCTAATTAAAACTACTAACATTAATAGATAGGAAAAAAAATCGTGTTGAAGGTGAAATCGCGCTCCCGCACTTACCGAGTTTTTGTGAAGAAATGTAATAGTTTGTTTACGAAAGTAGTGTTAATCTGCAGTAGATTTTGTGTGACCGCTGTGATAGTGTTATCTCAGAAAATAACGCGGAATTACAAACAATATTTCTTGGAATATCTGTACTGTGACAACTGATCCCACAAAAGTTTTGTTATCTACCCCCAACTTGTGCTAATAAATATTCACGTTTGGCATTTGTTCTGAGTTCAGTGTTGCCAGAACACAATTATAAATTGCAACCAGTTCGAGAGCTGCCATTATCTCAAAAGAAATTACCACGCAATAGAATGTCATCAAAAAACACTAAACCTACCAATACCGGCCCACAATCGCCGGGACAGGGAAAATGTACAAAATGCAAAAAGAACCCAAGTGATAAATAAATATCGGCTACTTGTGGTGACAGCTGCAAAGTTTTACTGTGCGGAGATTGTCACGGCTTATCACCGACCGAGGTTCGCGTGCTAGAGCTGAAGACCGTTTCGCGTATTATGTCCTTTTTATGCGCAGACTGCAAATCTGCAATGACACAGCTGCCGTTGATCATGAAAAAACTAAACGATCTCACCGATGAAGTAAAGCAACTTCGCGTGCGTCAAGACATGCTTGCTACTGAATCGGCGATTAAAGAAATGCTAGAGAGAAATAGAAGATCAAGCAACCTAATCATCTATGACATATCGGAATCTACGAGCGCTGATCAGGAAACTAGAAAAGAATACGATAGACGAGCCTGTGAAGAAATAATAAAACAAGTAACTAACAAAGTAAGCTGTGCCAAAATCAAGACGTTTCGATTAGGATCTCCTAAAGCTGATACCAAAGCTCCTAGACCTTTGAAGGTAATTTTACACAGCAAAAAAGAAAGCGATTGAAGTTATGCGCAATAGAACGAAGCTACAAAAACCCACTTCTATCGCGGCTGATTTTCACACCCATGCAGAGAGAATACTTAAAATATCTCCGGGATGAGTTGGAGAAGCGCAAAGAAAATGTAGAAAAAGATATTACCATCAAATATGTGCAAGGGCAACCAACTATTGTGAGCTCTAAAATTTTAACAACCACAAAAAACTAATCTTTGCACATACTTAGCCATCAAAAACGTCAATTGCAAGTCTACAAGGACCCACCACTAACTCATCACCACTAATTATCGCGCAGTTTCTGTATTCTATACCAATATACAGTCTGTTACATCGAAACTTGATATTTTTATTGCCAGAGTAAACACTTTGAATCCGTCCATTATAGTTCTCATAGAAACATGGCTTAAGCCAAACTTGCCAGACTCTATTGTTCGAATACCAGGCTATGACATATATAGCGATGACCGGTTAGAAAAACGAAGTAGCGGGGTGGCTATATATGTAACAAATAATAATAACATACTTACGGCAAAACTTAATACTTGGTAACTAGAAAAAATACCAATTCCGAATGCATATAGCTGGACATACAAATTGGAACCATAGCGGCTTGTATAGAGGTCACGATTCCACAATTGAACAGGACAATGCACTATTAAACCAAATTTAACTTTCTTCAGAAACAAGTACGATTCTAGTACCTATTCGGAGATTTCATCTTTGGTGGAGTGAAATGGCCTGTTCAAGACTGTGAATATCTGACACCTAAAGAGGATAACTTTCTGCAAGGGTACAGGTAAAGTAACCTAGAACAGTTAGTAGATAAGCCAACTAGATATAGAGAAGGCAACCGACCATCTTTCTTAGATCTTATCCTTACAAACGATGATAACCTCGTGGCACAAGTTAAACACGAAGCTCCAGTTGGAAAAAGTGACCATACATGGCTATTTTCGACTATTGAAATAGAAGTACAAAAACGGAAGTCCTCAACTGTAAAACGTAATTTCAAAAAAATCACATTTTGAGAAAATTCAGAAGCACCTTTCCGAAACATTGTCTACCTTGAAATACTTACAATGTGCCCAAAACCAATTTAATTTGTTACTCTCAAGCACTCAAAAGGCCATAGAACTATATGTATGTACCACTTGTAAAAATATCCCAGAAAACGACCAACAAACCATGGATCTCGAAAGATATCTATAACATGATAGAGCAAAAAGTAACACTATGGAACAAATACAAATTAACAGGCCTTAATAAAACGATTATGGAATACAGGAAAATTAACAACAAAATTACCAATTACCGGAGATCATCTCGTACAAAATTTGAAACTAACCTACTCAAAACTGGGCCTAAGAAATTCTATTCATACATAAAACAACAAACAACATCAAAAGTAAGCATACCTTCAATTCTTCGCAACAAAGACGGACATCTAGTAACTCAAGCGTCAGATATATCGGAAACATTTGCAGATCAATTTGGCAGTGTTTTTCAGAAGGAGCTGCAGGGTGAGCTTCCTCAGCTTGATGAGCGACTTCGCGTTCAAGACTCAATCTCAGATGTAATCTTCACTGAAGCGCTAGTCACACTAGCAATTAAGGGAATGAAACCTGACTCCGCTCCTGGACCAGATGGAATCCCAGTAACACTGCTTCAGAACTTTGATCTGGCAAGCTCATTGGCCACTATAATTCTAAACTTCATATGACACTGGAATACTCCCGCGACTGTAGAAAACAGCAACAGTTACACCAATATTCAAGAAAGGAAGCAAACTCGACCCGGCAAACTTTCGCCCAATCAGTCTAACGAGCATCGTGTGCAAGGCGATGGAAAAAATCTTAGTTCGGCATATGAGAACATTCATGTCCAAGCATCAAATTATAAGTCATCAACAGCATGGTTTCTGTCCGCATCGCTCAACAGTATCAAATTTGTTATCATGCTTATCATCTTGGACAAATAGTTTTAACAATCGAGAACCAGTAGATGTCATATACCTCGACTATGAGAAAGCTTTCGACAAGGTTCCGACAACAAGACTTTTGCAGAAGCTTGAATTTGTTGGGATACGTGGCAAACTGCTGTGCTGGATAGAAGCTTTCCTACGCGGTAGAACATTTCGTGTGAGAGTAGGCAATACATCATCTGAAGAAAGAGAAATACATAGCGGTGTACCACAGGGCTCAGTCTTGGGGCCCGTGTTGTACATAATATATACTTTTGACCCGCCTCACTGCTTAAGCTGTAATGTTAGTATTTTGGCTGATGACACAATAATATTCGCAAACCCATTAGTAGATTACAACCGACTACAGAATGACCTGGATATGATTGCAAATTGGTCAAAGACCTGGCTCATAAGTCTTAACTCCGCAAAATGTACTGTGCTGTACATGGGCAACCATAATCCTAAACTGGTATAAAAGCTAAATGGTATCTCTCTCCAACCAGTCAAGGCACAAACAGACCTAGGTGTAACTATTACAGAGAATCTCAAATGGGAAGAACATGTGACCAAAATAACAAAGAAAGCAAAAAGTTTTATTCATCTAATTAGAAAAGTCTTCGGGCACCTAACACCAGAGATGATGCTTAGGATTTATAAGACATACGTAAGACCACTGCTTGAGTATGCATTCCAAGTTTGGAATCCGTATTTCGCCAAAGACATAAATAAGCTGGAAAAGGTACAGCGAAGTTTCACCAAAATACCAAAGCTCCTTAAACAAAAATCTTATGAAGACAGACTAACGACATTGGATTTAAGCACACGGAAGTGCGTAGAGAAAGAGGCGATCTTATTGAGACATTTAAAATTCTAAACAGACATTACAACATCTGCAATTTCAACATACTATTTAAACGAGACTCAAACACCCGTCCCGTCTTAGAGGTTACACCTGCAAGCTTAAGCGACAACCATCTAATCTTAATCCTCACAAACATTTTCTGTCAAATAGAGTGGTTGCAGCATGGAACAAACTTCCAGAAAAGATAGTCTCCGCTTCCAGTATCAACTCCTTCAAAAACAAGTTGGATGAGCATTAAAAAAAATTATATGAGAATATAATTTATGTAAATTGGATACAGGCCATTATCAGTTGAAATAACTGCCTGCCTGATTAATTAATAATAATAATTATTA
The DNA here is from genome assembly GCA_963935595.1 of Schoenobius gigantellus. NCBI lineage: Eukaryota > Metazoa > Arthropoda > Insecta > Lepidoptera > Crambidae > Schoenobius > Schoenobius gigantellus. The sequence continues at coordinate 35,008,352 of OZ012541.1, read as the reverse complement.
TGTAAGGTATAACATAGGCTACTTTATTTCAAGATCTTTAAAAAAAATTGCCTACAAAAATCAAAATGCTGCCACGCATTTCCACGCGGACCAAGTCGCGGGCACAGCTAGTTAACTATAAAACAACAAAGTATAAAGATTATATAGCAGAACAAATTAACAGTCTAGCATCGATAACAAACCTCACCATAAATGAAGTCCACGAAACTTATCTGCTGAAGGCTTGTTTGGCCAATTGTGTGATTTATTCTTTTAATTTAAAAAATAATAAAAATGAGCAAGTAAGAAAGATTTCTCTGTTTAATATTAGAAATGTACCATAAATTCTTACCTGTCGCGAAATCGCGATGTAATATTGTACATAGTAACACTGATATATTTATAGTGAGTCCATTTTAGTTAGTCTATGGTTTTCTACCCAGGGCTACGTTCCAAAACATCACCCGGAGTGAGTAGGTGGTGGGGAGAGAGTGGCCGGTTAGGGTGGTCGGAGTGTTGGTTGTTTTAGAACGGCAAGAGTGTTGTCTGCTTTGTTTACATAACCAAATATACAAAAATAATAAAATATATAATTCATCGGCGCGTCCGTTCGCTTTAATGCATGGATTACATTCCTCTGTTTCATCTACGAAAATGCTAAAACCAACAGAATATGAATTCTGTTAAATCGCGGCCTAACCTAGCTTCAGCGGAAATGAAGGCCAATTTTACAATCGTGTCACTTACGATACCTATAGTCTTTGGAATTTAAAATTAACTTATTGTCGACGTTACGAAGCGCATCCTCGCTCTCCGAGATGCACAAATTGTGTGTGAATATGAAATCTTTGTAATCGCAATCACACACAACTTTAAAATCCACACAATTTCCCGCCAAATCCAATCGAGTGAAATTTCACCTTGCTATATTGTGCGGGTGAGATTCTACTCGATCGAGTGCACTCCGTAGCGTTTTAGGACACGCCACTCCAACACTCTCGAGTGCACCCGAAATGTTTTAGGACATACTTCGGGTGACCGAGTGCACTCGGGTGATGTTTTGGAACGTAGCCCAGCGTTTTCCATGTTTGAAACTTGTAAATGTAATGGCTACTACAAAGATTGTGCTAAAAATTATTGCGAAGTTCATAAGACTTAAATATTGCTATTACAATCTATATTATACTTTAATGTTAATTACAATATTATATTGTAATTAACATTAGTCTTATGTCCGCAATTACAAGAATTCACACTGTGGGATCTCCTTCCTCTAAGTTGAGTAACCGTGAGTACCTTACGCTGAGTTGAGTGTCATTGGGCAACTAATTGGTATTGGTACCCAGTTTATCACTGAGTAAGCCTCGATCACTTTTGTGTACGATTTATCTGCTGCGTATCCTCGTTATGTGACCTCTTCGGTGTCGGACTTATATAGTAAAATCAGAGATCATAATTTATAGCAGCAGCCAGGGTGCTTAACTACACACTGGTGTGGGATGTTCCTAGGGTTGGTTGATAATATGAAGTTAGAGTGACCGGCTGGGGGTTTACCAAACACACTTGTGTGGGATGCGCTTTGGTTCGCTTTACCTTTGCATCGCAGCTACCAACTACCAACCCCGGCTGTCTTCTCAAGAGGGGATGTCTGGATTTGGGTTGTGTGAGCGTACCAGAGTATGCTAAGAATCTTGGCCAAGTACCGTTTATGAGCAATGGATTATTCAGAGATGTCAGGTTTACTCCTCGCAGCTTTCCAGAGTGAGATGAAAAAAGAGAGGGAAGAAAGACATCAAGTACTACCACAAAGTGACCATGGCTCTCCCCAGCCAGATGAGTGATCAGGGTTGCTCATCTGGCTATATTTGTACAGGTGGTCGAAGGAAATTACCAGCAGAGACATGACTTACCAGCAAACTTCAAAAGTTAAGCAGATGTAAATGAGAACACTACTCTGTGCAGGCTGGTAATGCAACTGTAGCACAGGATTCGAGAACAGAGGCAGTAGTTTAAGGTAAGAGGAACAATATTGCAAACATAATCATATATATGAACTTGGGCAAATGTTTTCGCTGTCCAGACTCCAAGTGTAGTCTTATATATATTATATCAAGAAGGGACCGCAACATTACCTTTACTCGATAGTAAGTTTACAAAAGTGAAATTATTTTTAATTGATGTATTTATTTTTTAATAAGTATACCTAATATTAAAGTAGAGCGCATTTCTATGAACAATCAACTGCTTATATCATTATCACATTTCTTTTCACATACACTACAATGTGCATAGAGTGTATGCAGAACAAAGTACCTACTTATTGTTTCTCGTTTATCTTTTTATTTTACCCTTTCTGAGTTGAAGTTAAACAAGTTTAAGGATTAGAAACAATTGCAATAGCAGGTATCAATAACAGCTGATAGGTCAAGGTCAGGCAAACATGATTGAGAGCATGCATACGCTAGAGAGAATACGATTGATGCGTTGTTATATGAATGGCCACTAAATCATGACCATAAATTGGGTGACATTTTGAGATGAAAACAAATGCTCATAACTATGTTATTGACAAGAGAAAAAAAAATATTGTAAAAATGTAAATTGTAACAATTCAAAATTTTTCGTAATTTTTATATTATTTATAGTATCTATCTTTCACTTGACGCTGGCATAATTAACAAATTGCCATAAAAGGGGATCAAAAAAAAAGTCTACACAAATCAGTCTCTTAAAGTTTTTGTACTTATTAAAAAAGAAGTGGTGGGCACTGGTGTCTTTATAAGAATTTATAAGGCATTTATAAGAAATGAATTGAAATAAAAGTAGTGATACCTGTATTCTTCTGGAATGTTTGGGTTCAGGGTGCAAGTCATCAAAATCTGTCCAGTATTTTCTGAGAAATTTCATGACAAACAGTTTTTTGTTAATCAAGTACTCTGGTCATGTTTGTTGGGTGGTTGTGTATTTTTTCTGGTTATCTCACAAACAGATCTTTTACTCTAGAATTGCAATAAAGTCATATTTACATAGTTTACTTTTTGTTCAATAATTTGACATTTTATCGAAAAACATTTTTCTAATGAAATTTAATTCAAATAATAATACTCTAATTTTTCATATCAAATTTGACAATTTTTATGACTTAAAAACAATTTTGTTTGTATGTTTTTCTTTATTCCTCCAACTTCCTTGTCAATAGAAAGATAGAAAGAACATGTTCTGTATTGTACTGAATGTTTTTAGTAGGTATTTTTTCAAAAAAAATTCATAATGCTATCTACTATATTAAAATAATGTGAGAGTATTTAAGATTCATATTCATTACTCGAATAAAGGAAATAAGGAAGGATATGTACACACCTTAGTTTCCACAAATTTATAAATGATAGCTTTAGCGGTTTTTTCACAAATGTTAATCTGGAAATCAAAAATAAGTTTTATTGTTAAAATTTCAACTGGGTAAGGATAATTTGTGGTTAAATTTACGAAATCAATTCCTTTTTTTTATTTCTACCTTTGTATGCTTTTTTTTTATCCCCTTTTATGGCAATTAGGCACTGAAGAACATAAAAATTTACAAAACAAAATTGGATCAGCTGTTAAAAGTTGTGGTGTGGTCCGCATGAGAATAATTTTGATTAGAGCGATCACAACGCTCACGCTCGGTCCGCATTCGTTAGCCCACTTAAATCGACAAATTACAGTTTGTGACAGATTATCATGCGGACCGACTTTTAGCGCGCTAACGAAACTGCTAGCTAACCTCAAATTTCAGTTTTCCAAAAAAGTACTCTGCGAATTTATTACATCAGTAACATTAATTGTTTTATTCAGTAGAATATTATTACTCTACTGAGAAAGTAGAGTAATAATATTCTACTGCCTAAAACTCTGTTTTTAGTGAATGTTGTATATCGGTTTTATCATTCAAACGTTCTTTTTTTCTAGATCTAGGTACTCTTATGGACCATGGGGGGCATCACAAGTTATCTAACAATCTCTGTTTACACACAACAACACTAATGCTTACCGTTGCAATCTCTGTTTTGTTATTGTGGAGTAAGAGAAAGCTCCACTACTCTGTTATTTTCCTCATCCCTCACAGTAAGCGGAACCAGTTCAAACCAAATCCATTTTTCTTAACTTTTTATAAAGAATTTATTGTCTCAAAAGTTCAAAATACTTTTGCATTGGCGGTTTAATTTGACACTTTTGACAGTTCGCTCACAACGATAACGCTCTTGGGCATGGTCGATGTTAGCGCAAAATGGCGGCTTCAATGACGTCATCTATGACGTCATGACAGATGTCGTGAACGCGCTAACGTTCATGCGGACCGGCTGTTATCGCGATAATATCGATATCATCGTCATGCGGACCGCAACATTGAATGAAATGAATGAAACAAAACTTAGATAAAGAATGAATAGATAGGACGTGACCGTATACCCGTAAGGGACAGACATAGATGACGTCATACCTGCCTAAAGTAGATGGGTATACCAGTGTTGCTTTAAGTTTTACCCTACTTTATGTTTATAGTGGCTTTTTTTACCACTATAAACATAAAGTAGGGTTGATTGATCTACGTATTTTTTTTGAGACATTTTAATGAGCGCCCCTCGCTCAATAATATGTCTCAAAAAAAACAAGTGGGAGGAAGTTGCGATTTTTTTTATTGAATTCTTCATTCCACCTTCGCCGCAGTCTAAAGTTATTTACACTTTTAAATAAAACTACACTTTTCGGATTTACTCGAGTATATTTCGTTTTAAAACATTTTACTATTATTTATTTAAGCTATTATGTAAACATCTTTACAAATATATGAAAAAATATTAGGAATCATCATCATCATCCACACGCGTCCACTGCTGGACATAGGCCACTGAGCACGATCCGCGACCACTCGCTTTCAGCTTTTGCCAGCTAGGTACCTTGCGAAGATCGTCGCTCGATTAAGAATACAGCGGGCAATAATCATTGTTTTTTCTTTATCTCTGCAGTTTATTTAAAATCCAATTTTTACACATTTACTAAATATTTGTGAAGATTTAGAAAATGTATAATATTAAATTTTAAATAAACATTTTCTAAAATTATATTTCAATAGCACCGTTATTATCATCGAATAAAGGACTTCGGCTTACAGAAATAAAATTCACTACAATACAGGTAAAAATTCACTTGGGCTGGGTAAGTTCAAGAATTGAACTACTGATACCGCACTCAATATGGTGCTAAAAGCCCAAAGTTGGTAAGCTTGCTCACAATGTGGAAAAAAGATCTGGCAAAGAACGCAAGATGCCGATGTAGATAGCTGGTTATTCTTAGTTGCCCGTGTTGCCACCCCCAACCTCGCCCCCGCTGGCGGCAACTTGGTAATAGCGCAGGACAAGACCAATTTGTAGATCTCTGAGGAAGATTATGTTCTGTCAAGTACCTATATAATTAATTAGAAACACTTGTTCGGTGCATAGAGCTATATCTACATCCTATGTGTTCTTGTTAAATATTCAGACAAAGTAGAGATATGACTTATTTCATTTGGATTAAGCCAGATTACTAGCTATGGCACAAAATTGCTAATAAATCACAAACATTTTCTAGAGGCTGTCTACTCCTCGCCACTCACCAGCTGTTTTTGGGTGTTGTAAATACGTATTAAATTGCTTACGTACAAACTCATATGCCTTTGAACTTAAAAAGTGTAAGCACAGCGCGAATTTCCTTAAAGGTTCAGAATACTTTCTTTTGTCAACTCCTAAAAATCTTTTCAGAAAATCTCTATTGGTTCCTCCTACAGTATCTAAAATGTCCAACTACTAATTTTGCATCATTAACTTACACTTCAAATCACTTTACACATTTTCAAGTGTGACTACTTTTTTTCCCAATCGTCTAAGCGATTGACGCACTGGCCGTAGTTTTTGATTTGATGACCTCGCTGATTGTTTCAAACCCAGCATTTGAAGCCGCATTTTTCTCTTTCGGGGCGTATTCAAATTTGAACCGAAATCCAACACCGATGCGTCCTGAAACAATATGTATACAGGTTAAAAATAAAAGCAGGTTCTAATTTTACAACATTAAAAATATTAATTAATACATTTTTAAACTGTATCTGTACTAATGGTCAGACTTGTTATATTAATAGAAAATGACCAAAATCAAACCATTAATAATATGTTTGGCCATATCAAAATAGTAGAAAAGGATTTGGTACCTACCCTACCCATGTTAATCCAAAACTGTAAAATAAATTTCGAAATCCCCCATAAAAATAGTTGGGTTTGTGAAAAATAAATTTAGGTTTTGGCTTGATAGGGTATGTACCTTGTAGATATAATATGTATAAGTTACTGCTCTGTAAAAAAAGTTTAGGAATAGCACCACTCCTAAGAAAAGTGCCTTTTTTGTTGTTCAAAATGCTTAGAACACATTCGGGTATGCTTGGTTGGCTGCCAATTCAATCGACCAGTAGCTTTAACCCAACTGTTTTCGAGTAGTTATCTCCGAAGGAAATCTGTTAAATACAGACAAACAAGCAAATGGAAAGTCTCACTTCAAAAGAATTAACTTTGTTATCTAAAATGCTCAAAATTTTATACTTAAATATGTCAATATTAATGTAACACAGAAACTAATATGTGAGTTCCCTTTCACGTAACAAATTACCTACGAATCAAGGAAAAATAGTCGTAGCGCAACTGGTATCATTATAACCCGGCAAAATGTTATACGCGTTGGCTGTATACGTGGCCATATTGTATGGCGACATTCCTAGCTTGTTAGGTTAACAGTAACCTTACTACTTCGTTTGAAATTTCATGTTTAATCCCATAATATGATTGAGAACCATAGTAGAATGATAAAATATTGCAATATAACTTGTATTTATAATTTAAAAAATAGTTTTGGAGCTTTTTATTGACACAATTTAGGTCTTACCTGTAAAAGGTTATATTTTCCTGTTTTCTAGCACTATCACTATTACAACCTAAAACGGAGCAGTGCACCATGATTTAAATGTTCAAATAGTTCACAATTACACTAATTAAAGTGTTAAATAATTACACAGTAAGCTATAATTCACACAACAAATTTCTTCCACGTATTTGTTTAGCACCAGACGCTGGTGATAAACAATCCCCACTACCAGGTTCACCTATATACGGTGACAAGGACAAAAAAAATGATGCCATATTCTTCTTTCCTTTGGCAATGTGTATAAGTTTATCTCTTTTCCTCATGTTTGACGGCTTTTATAGCCCATCTATTTCATTCTTTATCTAAGAAACAAAACAATGGCCGGTTTCCGTTTCGCGATTATAGCGACCATCAGCACTGTGCGCGCCCTAAAGCTGGACATTGACGATCAGTTTTGCGCGTCAGTTGAACTGACGTCCATCCAAAATTTGATCGTGAGTTTCGAATCATCACTCCAGAGTTTTAACTGACGACGCTCCACGAAATTTCCGGGGCTACCATAAATCCAACCCGGCGCGTCGCGCCAAACTGAACGTGAGTGTGTGATCGTCATGCCAATCGCGTCAGTTCGTGCGCAGTGCCCGCGCCGCGCGGTGATTTAGCGTGCTGTGCTGCTGTGTATGGTATTTTGTTGATACAATGACGGCGTCGCTGTCCTCTAGACGTGTCATAATGATAGAATTTATTGAAAAATATAAAAATTCTCAATGTTTGTGGAAAGTATCGGACAAAAATTATAAAACAAAACAGCATCGACAAAAAGCTCTAGATGAATTGCTTCCTTAGTGAGGTGACATTCATCCACTACTTATAATATAACTTATTTAGACAGACAATATAATTAAATATATACTTAATTAATAATTTATAGGTTTTGCTTCCTATTTTAATTGACGTGAGTTAATTGATTTCTTTTTTAAGTCATGCCTTCATCCATTGCTTTCTTTTTTGCTTTTTGGTAAGTATTTGGCAACAAAGAGTAACCGCAGTAAGAATTAATGTTTCTTTAGAATCAGAATCCACTTTTTTCTCGACACAAATAGGTAGTACACGTTCTTTAAACAGCCCGGCCGGTCGAAAACTGAAGAGCCGGAGTGACGCCAGTGAATGGGCAAATCTAGTTGGCATAAAACCATTGGAGTAACGCCACAGTTTTACATCTAGACTGACGCGAAAAACTGATCGTCAATGTCCAGCTTAACAGCACAGAACACATTAACAGAGGCGCGTTCAGAGCCTTCGCGCGAAGTACAACTTTTCGCTCTAACCCCGTTCAATGCCTTCGAGTGTGACAACCGGGTGAAACAACCGGCCCATTCAAGACCTTTGAGTGTCGGCGCGAGTTACAACCGAACAACCATCGAATTTGATGGTTGTAAAACGCTCTGACGTTTATGACTGAAATACTCTTACGTGATTGGATGATATTGGCGGCCATATTCTATAATGTCATCTACTAGAAAGAGAGAGAAATAAAAAATCATGTGAAAGAGGGAGATAAAAGATTTGGTTGCTGCAATCCGCTCAACGCCTTTGAGCGAGTTAAAAAACAACCGGACAACTACACCCAGAGGCGCTGAACGCGCCTCTGGCGGCCCGTTTCGCGACAACAGAGGCGCGTTCAGAGCACAGAACACATATGTTCAGAGCCTTCGCGTGAAGTACAACTTTTCGCTCTAACCCCGTTCAATGCCTTCGAGCGTGACAACCTTACAGCCTTACAAATAAACGTGGCATAAAGTTAAACTCGAGAATAAATTAAGAATAAGCAAAATGTCTACAAATAAACCAAGAATAACTTATACTGAGTATAACATTGACATTTCTATTGATACAAACGTTATTCCGAAGTTATACCAGCCCGCCCCCTTGTATAAACCTAGTATAACTCGATTTGTACTTGTTATAATATTTAAATATAGTTAATGAATACACTAAAGTAGTCTTTATTTACTGTTAAAAATTAACAAAGTTCAAATGAGATCAATCATCATCATCGTTTCAGCCAAGAGGCGCCCACTGATGGTCATAGCCGTCCCCCAAGGATCTCCACACCGATCGCTCCTGCGCCTCCCGCATCCAGCGGCTTCCCGCGACCTTCATCAGGTCGTCGGTCCACCTTTTGGGGGGCTTACCAACGCGGTGTCTCTTACGGATCTCATCATTACTGATGTGTTCACGTAAAGGAACTCCGAGCATAGCCATCTCCACCCCCCACCTCTCCTCCCCCAAATTAATGAGATCAATACAGTTAAGGATTTCGTCGGAGCTGATAAGAGCTCGGTGGTCGAAGTGGTCAAAGCGTCAATACGGTACGTTGGAGACACGGGTTCGATCCCCGCCCGAGACGAAATTTATTTATTGATTTATTCAGCACTTTTGAAAAAAAAATCAAAGTTCTTTATCAAAATTTAACTATATTCAAATTAATATAATTATTTACACGAAAGTATCACCAAATATACTAATATAGAAATGAAACCAATCAACAAAACGGTCGCCCGGTCGAAAAACTGACAGCTTTTACAGATAAGATGTTACTTTTTTGTACATTTCTCTTTGATTGCGCTGTTGCCATATTGTGCATTTTGATAGATCGGAAGAATAGCTATACCGAAGATAAACCTCGTTTATTTGTCAAAAAATATTCTAGCGTTATTCTCGTTTTATACTAAGTATAACTATACCTAGTATAAGGGTGGAATAAATGTGGTATAACTCATTTTTATTTGTAAGACTGTAGACTATAGATACCAATAGACAAGAAATACCTACGAAAAAAGCGTGCCAACATTTTGGGTTGGTGCTCTAAGATGGCGGGAAAAACTAGGGACGCCGCATTTAAGATTCCACACTTTTTATGTTTTTCTTTATAGAAATCATTAAAAAATCAATAAAAAACGTATAACTGTAAAATGCACTCACAAATAATGCTCACCGACTGATATTTTAGCAAAACAACAAACACGGTGCTTTGTAATGGCGGACAAAACTGGACGCAAAATTTGAGACATAGTATAACATTGCGAATCCATTGCTGTCTTTAATCTGAGGTGACAACCGGGTGAAACAACCGCCCGTTCAAGACCTTAGAGTGTTGGCGCGAGTTACAACCGAACAACCATCGAATTTGATGGTTGTAAAACGCTCTGACGTTTATTACTAAAATACTCTTACGTGATTGGATGATATTGGCGGCCATATTCTATAATGTCATCTACTAGAAAGAAAGAGAAATAAAAAATCATGTGAAAGAGGGAGATAAAAGATTTGGTTGCTGCAATCCGTTCAACGCCTCTGAGGCCATACCGTTTATAAATGCGCACATGAGCAATTTTGGACCGCTGTTTGCGTGCAAATAGCGCACACGAGCGCTGATATCAAATTAAGGACCGCACTCGAACGTAGAGCTGCGTTCAGAGCCTACGCTCGAGTGCACTCCGAGTGCACCCTGACAGCAACCGACCCGTTCAGAGTTGCGTTCCGAGGGTCAGAGTAATGCAACCGAGAGTGATTTTCACACTCGCTCCGAGGTTCAGAACGGGTCGGTTGCTATCTTTTTTGTTAGTTTGTATCTTGCCGATCAAGATCAAGCAAAGGGCAAAATATTATTAATCCTTACTATGAAATTAACAGTCAATATCCATTTTTCTGCTTAAAAATAATTACAACACATAAAAATCACTATATTTCCCTTGTGTTAGACTTAAAAGAGTTCAAAGTAGTGTTAGTTAATAAAATAAAAAATAATTAGCGTATTTTTGACATCGACTTTGACATAAAATCTGTCAGAGTGTTTTTCACCCTACGCTCAAGTTGGTTGTTTGGTTGCATCACTCGAAGCTTCTGAACGGGCACAGAGTGTACTAACCGTCCGTCAGAGCGTTTTTTACCCCGAGGCTCTGAACGGGTCGGTTGCTGTCAGAGTGCACTCGGAGTGCACTCGAGCGTAGGTTCTGAACGCAGCTTAGAGCCTCGGGGTAAAAGACGCTCTGACAGGCGGTTAGTACACTCTGTGCCCGTTCAGAAGCTTCGAGTGATGCAACCAAACAACCATGAAGTTATAGATAAAGATGGAGACCACATTTCACACAACAGCTTGAATCAAATACCTACATATCTCGATCTCATTCTCTGTGGTCTGACCTCTCTTTTTAGTGTGTGGTCGGTATTGCTACTTCTTTATTTAAATCTCCCAGTAAAAACATTAAAAAAGGTAACACTAGCCCACAATCATTAGATTGTGGGCTCAATCAAATAGTTTATATTTATTAAAATTTTTCAACTACAATTACCGATTTCAAATACAAAGTTACATTAGATGATGAATTTATAAATGAGTCAATGAATTATTATTACATATCCTGCAGACTTGGTAATATCGTCGGTCGGAAACAGTAGGTGCCTAATGGAACATTTCAAAATCACATGTTCTGAGTAATTGAGGTTTTAAGTTTTTGACAATATTCAAATCTTATTTTACTTTATCTTGAGACTTGTATTCTCTTATCTGTGCTTGAGATCATTTTGTGTTTTTTTTATTTACTAAATAATATGAAGATTATAGTCTAGTTTAAGTTTATTGTGTGTAACTAAGATTTAGGATGTCATGTGTAGTTTTTGAGTTATCAGCAATTTTGTGAAATATTCTAATTATTAAATTAAATAATTTCTGAAAATCTAAGATGTAGTTAATTGGAATATTTCTAAATAAACCAGTAATGAAATAAAAATACAATCAATTCAGAAATATTTTAGGTATAGAATTTCAGAGTCATACTGGAACTTTGAGAAATATTTCATTATTAAAGCCCGGATGCACTTTAGAATTTAGTGTCGCAGCGCGGAACATTTCAAAATAAATTGATACTGAAAACGAAAAGAATACAAAATTTTTGTTTTCTTTATTGGAATTAATAGTTTTCTGTCAATTAGAACTAAAATTTAAGTTGTACCGTTGATGATTTGGAAAAAAATATTTAACTCCTTACCATTCTACATAGTTATCTCAAAACGTGCTCAAAACACGTAATTTGGAAATATTCTAGTAATGAATCCGACCGACGATATGGCAACATTGGCGCTGTTATGTCAATATAAATCGGCTCAATATGGCGGTTGTTTACTTTGCAGTTCACGACTTTGTTCAAGATTTTTCGCTATCGTTACGCTAATCATCGTTGATTGATATTGAAAAATGGTGCAATCTTGTGTAGTGATAGTGCGTGGTGTCCAGGAGGTGATATAAAATTTCACGCATAGATTTTTAAACCGTGATTTTTTAAATTGAATCATTGTAATTAAGAATCATAGTTTTGTTCGATCTTCCAAAAATAGTCGTTGGTGCTTCCAACAAAATATTAGTAAATGATTGATAAGTCAAGATCATATAGATATACGTTGAATTTCATTGAATTTGTGTAACGTGATTTTGTTTGTTTACAAACAGTCGTTTTGATGTAGAACGACCAAAATGTAAATGTATCTGAGACTTTCTTTGATACAAGATTTTGTACGAGATGTGCAATGCATACATTTCATGATTATGATTCTTACTCGTTATGTACACATACTCTTAATATAATCTCTTATTCTTTGTTATCTATACATTTTAGTTTTTTTATACAGTTATGTAATTGTTAACAATATTTTTCCTTTTTAGATTTCCTAAAGACAGTACCCGGAGAAAATTGTGGCTATCAATTATAACACTGAAGACAAAATTAGATGGACAAAAATGGAAGTGAGGATTTGCAATTTACATTTTAATGAATCTAATTATGACACTACAACAGAGCGCTTAAAACAAACAGCAGTTCCTTCTTTAAGGCATACAATATCTCCATTAAAGGTAAAGATTTTTAATTAACAATAAGTATATTTGTGAATGATTGGTTAGTAATACATTTAGTATCAAATTTCTGGCCTATATATTTTTTATGTATGCATACATTTTAAATACTTAGTATAGAAAATAATACTTTATTGTGAATTTTTATCATGTGCCACTCCCATCTGGATATATAATTCAGTTTGTAATTAGAATTGCATATCATCCCATTGATGAATGATTTATATTACATGTTTAGAATTTAAGTATTTTAAATATATGATAAAAATGCAACATTATAATATGTTTTCATCATAATGTTAACATTATTATTAATTTTCAGACAACAAGTGCCTTACATAAAGAGTAAATGTTCCAAATAACTGATGTTGCTGTTCCAAGCACCAGTTCTGGCATTTACAAAAGTGAATGTCCGTTTAAGGATACAAGACTGAAACGTGCTAGTTGCGATTTGGAAGGTCCAGCAAGTAAAATACAATGTCGTAATATCCTGGAAGACATAAGCAACCTTAACAAGTTAATTAATGTGGTATCACAACATTTTACGCCTATGCTTCAGCAAATGTTTAACCACTCGGTCACGGACTCAATATTTTGTACTGATTTGCATGAAACTACGATAGTTAAGCGATTAACTAAATCTTTCTTTTAATATGCGTATACGAGCTCACTTAAAGAGGAAGACAGAAAATATATTCATAAATTACGTGGAAATAGACAGAAATTACACAGAGCTGTGTAATATAATATAAACATTATAATAAATGATATTGATTTTAAAATGTTTTCTTTTGCACATCATCATTCCCCGAATTTTGTCCCATATAGTCGTAATATACTTTCTTAAACAGATGTTTTTAAAGTGATCCAAATTTTATATGTATTTTTATTTGAAGTCTTTTTAATCTTATTAATAGTTAAATTAAATACTTATATTAATAGTTTAATTTAAACTACTTAATAGTTTAATAATCAATTCCGATGTTGATTGGAAATTTCCCTGATTCATTTTGGGAGGCTTAAATGTATCAGTGGTGACTGCTGAGACGACAATTAACCTATACATTATACGTCGACGTGACGACGTGGGCCGCGGTCCGTAAATCGCTAAAAGCGATAATATCGCGAATCCGACCAAATTAAACAGTCACAAAATATAAGGGCTATTGAATCAGTAGGTTATGTTGTGACTTTGGTCGGATTCGCGATATTATCACTTTTATCGTTTTACGGACCGCAGGGGTGGTCATGATAATCAAAATTTCATCATACAGAATCTGTACGGTTAAATCGTAATTACGAATAGCGTAAACGGATACAAGGATTTATTTTATTTATTTATCTGTTGTATGTAGCGTTAACGGATACAAGGATTTATTTTAATTAATAAAATGTTAAAAAAAGTAAAAAAAAATATATTTCGATCCGGTGGATGTGTGGGATGTGTATTATTTAGTGTGAGTGTGTGTTGAGTGTGATGCTCTGTTTACTGGGATGATTCACAAAATTGAGGCAGTCTCCGCACTACATGTGAGATAGGTATATTGGTTTCGTTTTAAAAAGAAAATATAGACGTCGCTGAATCTCTCTTCAAAAGTGTGCACGATTCTGTGCAGGACAGTGTGAGCAGCAAAGTTTGACCTAACGGTTTCAGTGTAGAAATTAAAGAATATTGATATGCAACATTTATACAGCTATAAATAATTCCCGATTAAAGTATAGCGATGTCCTGAAAAAATAAAACAAAGGTTACCCTATTTGAAAGAGAAGGTTAGCCCACAGAGAGTGAGATAGCGATACTGAGGTATTGCCTCAAATAGGTATTCAAGGTGTGGTCTCCATCTTTATCTATAACTTCATGCAAACAACCGACTCGAGCGTAGGGTGAAAAACACTCTGACAGATTTTATATATATAAACTCTTTATTGAACACAAATAAATACAAACATAGTACACGAAAGACAATAGTCTGTCCAAAGGCGGACTTATCTCTGAAAGAGATTTCTTCCAGCCAACCCCAGCTGATGTTACTAAAAATTGAAAAATTGATATCTGCTATAAATATATACACAATTATAAGTCAATACAAACTTTTAAAAAAATTAAATAATAACCGAACCTAGTTATAATAATATCATAATCAATAAATATAATTATATCTATCATGCAAAAAGGTTTATGGATAATGTTATACTCTAAGACAAATTAGAAAGGTAGTGCTCTTTTAAATTGCGTTTGAAAGAATCGATGGATTTACTCTCACGAATTTTTGCAGGCAGACTATTCCACATTCTAGCGGCACGCACGGTAAATGAGTGGAAAAAGAATTTGGAGTTGGACTTGGGTATATCTAGAGTAGGATAAAGCACACAGGAACGCTGAGGACGGGTACTAGGTGGCATAAGGTTAAATTTGGAGCGTAAGTATTGAGGAAATTGTGGGAAACTAAGAATTTTAAAATCAAGACAGAGGATGTGCATATCTCTGCGAAATCTAATAGGAAGCCATTTTAGTTGAGAGCGATATTCGGATACATGATCGAATTTCCGTAAACAAAAAATAAATCTAATAGCTAAGTTTTGAAGTCGCTCCAACTTATTTAGAAGGTCTTCAGTTGCATCCAAATAGCAGACGTCAGCGTAGTCGAGAATAGGGAGTAATAGGGATTGAGCAAGCATAATTTTAGTTTTAAAAGGTAGAAAGTACTGAAGTCGTTTAAGTGAGTGATATGCAAAATGCATTCGACGACTCACCTCATTAATGTGTTTTGTCCATGATAAGTTGCGGTCAACTACTAAGCCTAGGTTTACACATTTGTCTGAAAAAGGAATATCAACCTCATCAAAGCAAATTCTAGGAAGGTCGTTTACATTAATGTTTCGATACAAACCATGACTCCCAACGATCATGGCCTGTGACTTCTTGGGATTTACTAGTAGACCGAACGATTTAGCCCAATCCTTGATTAATTGAAGGTCTTGGTTAATAAGGTTTATAGTTGAGAAAATATTGGCAGGATCAGTGTGCCTATAGATTTGTAAATCATCCGCATACAGGTGGTAAGGAGAAGATATGATTTTCGTGATTTTATTAATAAAAACAGAGAAGAGAAGTGGAGAGAGTACACCGCCTTGAGGAACACCAGCATAGAGTTCAGACCAGTCCGAAGACAGCTCATGAAATCTAATACGTTGCTGGCGTCCTTGAAGATAGCTAGAGAACCAATTGATAGCATGAGGTGGAAGCCCTAGGGACTGGAGTGTGGCTAAATAGTTTTCAACCAATTATTATGTATACCACATTATTTACACATTAATGAGGTTATTGCTAACTTTAAGAATATTTCTTTTTTTCAACACTGAACTTAGCGCACTCTGCTGGTGCATTTGAAAACTAATTCACGTTCCAATTAAGCATCAGCATAATTCGGCATTGTGCGCCACTGAGTCGCATTATGCTCTGTAATTGGAAAACTACCAATAAGTGCCTGTAAAGGCCTAAGTTGAATAAAGATTTTTGAATTTGATTTGAATTTGAATTTGACGCGAAAAAAGCGTGCCAAGTGTTGGTGCTCAAAGATGGCGGAAAAAACTTGGGACGCCGCATCCAAGATTTCACACTTATTATGTTTTTCTTTATACAATTCATTTTAAAAAACAATGAAAAACATAGAACTGTACAATGCACTCACAAATAATGCTCACTGACTGATATTTTAGCACAACAACAAACACGTTGCTTTGTAATGGTGGACTGAACTGGACGCAAAATTCGAGACATTGGACTTAATTCTGTGCGCCCGCCGTCTAAATAACCTAAAACTAAAATTTCTAAATTTAAACTTTATTTAAATGGCCGGTTAAGCTAGTGCTATTCTACGGTGACAGGCCAGGCAGAGCTTAAGCGTAATTCTAAAATGTCTAAGTTTAGTTTTAATTGTGTTTGTGTTGCTATCTTCAAAATATTAAAATTAATTAATGGATGGATCTTGTTGTTAAAGAAACTAAAAGGGGTTTATGTTTATATAACAGTTAATATATCTAATGTACATTTTTATCTTATTTTTATTAATATAATTGTAACTACAAAAAAATTATGTTTATTTTCCTACTCATTTAAGGCGAAAACAATCAATTTGGGCAATATTAAAATTTCTACCTCATTTGTTATTTGGATTTGTATTTTTCATTACCAAAATGGCGGATTTTAGCAAGGTTCTAATTTTAATCGGGATGATTTTAGCCGCCACTAAAAATAGTCAGTTTAGGAAAATTACGCGTAAAAAGCTCACGTCTGGAATAGCGTTTCGACGGCTAAAGCTAAGTTGAATTGACCGTCTTAAATTAGAAACGTCAGATTCAAATTAGCAATGTCAGTTGAATTTGACAGTTACCGTAGAATATGATACTGGTTTAGCGGCACCTAAAATATAAAATTAGGCAATTTAGCGACCACTTCAGAATTGGGATGATGACTGAATTCTAATTTTTACGTGTCGTCATTAAATATTAAAGTTATTAAATATTATCCTGTGAATTTAGAATTAAAGTCGGCTAAGAAATACATTAGATACAAGCATTTTAAGTTGTTAATTTGAAGGCGATTAGACAGAGAGATCCGACATGAACCGTGACGTCATTGTTGAGTACGGCCATATAAACTCCTTGTAAATTGCTGTTTTGCTAGAAAGAGATGGAGAAAAATCTTTAATACCTTATATCTAGGTTGTTTTTATAGTTATTCGAAAACCGATTTTTTTCTTTCTGTTTATTATATGAATGAGCTTTTATTAAAGCGAAATTATTTTTTTTGTCATCTTGCCTTTTGAGTCCAATATACTAAAACATTGCGAGTCCATTGATGTACTTAGTCTGAGGTTTAAGCACGGACGTCTAATGCTGCGTACACACCGGCCCAACGAACGCCAACGAGCGATATTCAGCGTTGGCTACCGCACGCTCGTTGGCCTTCGAAGATTTTTTTTTATTAGTATGAGCGGCTATGTTTTGTCATTGCGACCTATAAGATCTATTGTGACCGCCACTATTACAGTTCTCCCACAAGCCCTGCATCTTCTAAAAAGTGCAGTATTTTCTTGGGGGAGAGGTGCTTGACCTCATCTGGTAACAGTAAGTGTTTGCCCAGATGTAGGCTGCGTTTACGCATCAGTGGTCTACAGTTTGTGAGCAAGTGCATAGGCGTCTCTTCTGCTTCGTGGCAGACCCTGCTCTCTCTGCACTCACTCAACCCCATGATGGACTTGTGCTTATTAAGGCGACAGTGTCCAGTGAGGGCTCTGACCAAAGTGCGTATGTTGTTCCTACTTAATCCTCGGATCTGTTTGCAGGTACTACGGTCATAGACTTTTATGAGTGCCTTAGAGTGTTTAAGTCCTGGCATATGCAGCCACGCCTTGTAGGACTTGTTGTCGTAATGGGTTTCAAGCGTTAGACGGGCGAGGCTTTTGGGTATACCACAGAATGGTTCAGGACCATATTGCGTTCTTTCGGCCCCAGCCCTGGCGAGGTCATCGGCACATTCGTTGCCAGTGATTCCCGCATGCCCTGGAACCCATCTAAGTATTACTCTGTTACTGTGTCCCAGAGTGTTTAGGCGGTTCATACAGTCAGCCACTAGCTTTGAGGTCACGAGGTTACTGCTCAGCGCTAGTAAAGCTGCTTGACTGTCTGAGTTTATGTATATTGTGCGGTTGGCTTGGTTGATTCCAAGGTTGGTTTCCGCACATTCTAAGATGGCATAAACCTCCGCTTGGCCAGGCAAAGCTGCCCAATCTTTGTGAGAACTTGTGCAGTGGCTGCTCTCTATATATACCAAAGCCCACTTTGGCCCCCATCTTGGATCCATCGGTAAACCATACGGTGCTTCCTGTCTCATAGGTAACTTGCTCGTTTAGCCAGTCATCCCTAGAGAGAAGTTCCACTTTGTAGTTCCTATTGAAATTGCAACGTGGAGGCATGATATCAGAGTTCATGCTTAGTATTGGTGTCTCATTGACTAGGTCTAATAGGGACCTTTGTCGAAGGAACAGACACTTGAACCCGCCTTGGGCATTCATCCTGTACGCACACGCTATCGCCTCCTTAACAATAAACATGTCCAGGGGTGTGAGTCGCAGTAGCGCATTCAGGGCTGCCCCAGGCGTGGTGGAAATTGCGCCTGTAGCTATGAGACAGGCAGTTCTTTGTAGACTGCCTAAACTATTTGCAGCGGTTTTTTGTTTGGCTTTGTTGTACCATACCACTGAGCCGTACGTAATTATCGGGCGTACAATGGTTGAGTACAGCCATAGGACCGATCTGGGGCTTAGGCCCCAGTTGGTCCCAACCATTCGACTGCAAGCCCCTATGGCAATTTTTGCCTTATGTATTATGTTGGTAAAATGTGAGTTCCAAGTCAGTTTCTGGTCAAGAGTGATGCCTAGGTATTTGACCTCTGTAGAGAACTGCACATCCTTCCCGTTTAGCCGAGGCTTAACAAGCTTTTCAAGCCGTCTTCGACTGGTAAATGGTATTATAACAGTTTTATCAGCATTCACTGAGAGGCTGTTTTCCCTACAACAGTTGTTTATGGTATTGAGGGCTTTCTGCATTGTCAGATATTGTACTTTGGCAGAAGCCTCGTACCGTCACCACAAGGTCATCTGCGTCTCCTTGGGTGTCGAAATTGAGGTCAGCCATGTTGTACAATAATTTGTCTACCGCAAGATTCCACAGGAGGGGAGACAAGACACCTCCCTGCGGGCAGCCTCTTGTGGACAGAAGTTCAATTGATGATTTGTGTAGAGATATTTTAACTCCCCTGTTGGAGAGTATTGCCTCTACCCACCTGGTTGTAGTCGGGTCTACATTTTTGTTTTCCAATCCTCTGACTAACATTGTTATAGGTGCGTTGTCAAATGCGCCCTCTATATCTAAAAATGTACGTAGTGCGATTTCCTTGTCCTCCAGCGCTTTTTCTATCCTGTCAGTCAAGCTGATCAGGGCCGTTTCGGTTGATTTCCCTCTACGGTAAGCGTGCTGGGTAGGATGAATAGGGTTTACAGTCAATACTGTTTCCCTAATGTGTATATCTATAACTTTTTCCATGACCTTCATAAGGAAGGATGAGAGGCTTATGGGCCTGTAGGACTTCGGTTGTGATCGGTCCTTCTTGCCCACCTTAGGTATAAATATGACTTTAACTGTGGTCCACCTATCTGGAATATATCCCCAGGCCAGTTTGCTCCTTCTTTAAGTTGTGCAGGAAAGATGCCGTCCTCTCCACAAGATTTGTATGGTTTAAAGGAGTCAATAGCCCACCGTACCTGATTCGGTCTTATTATTATGGCCGCTCTACGCCAGTCCTCGTTATTTGGCCTGCGGAGGTTGCCAATTGTTCCCTGCGAGCAGGATTTGCTCACAGAGCCAGAAAAGTGAGTGGCCGCTAGTAACTCCAGTGTGTCGGTTTCACTTGACGTGAAGGTTCCATCGGGCTTCCTTAGTAGCCCGATTGGATTACGATTTTAGGATTAGATTTGGAGCTTTTGAGAGCATTTTTTGGAGTCTTGCCGTGCGAGGCAGGCTTTGTACTTCCTCGCACAGCTTCCTCCAGGAAGCTCTCTTTGCTTTCATAATCTCAATATTGGCCTTCGAAGATACCTTCAAATACATTTAGTGGCCGAATGAGCGATCGTTGGTACACGATTCCGGCTTAACATTCACAATTTTAATCATGGACGACGATGAAATAATTATTATCGCTAGTTTTATATATCATGAGGTAGCAAGGACAAGAAAAATTAAACGAAAGCGAATTACAAGCAAACAAATTACTATACCTTCTTAGTTATAGTAATTTGTTTGGCAAATAAATCTTGAAAATAAATAAATATTATTAGAAATTGTTACTGAAAAATAAACATTAAAACAAATCAAAATTATATTCATTTATTCCTTGAGACTCTTACATAATAAATATTAAACAGGGGGGAGACCGTTAGACTATTTTTATTTTTTCTTACGTAGAGGGGGGGGGGGGGGAAACCTAGCAAAAACAGTCTTACGTAATAAATGAATGGCACCTAAAGAGATTCTCTCGCCTTAAAAAAAGGTATGTGAAGGTTTGTGTTTGCAATTTCAAGTGTAGGTACTTAAAGGGGGGAGACCGTTAGACTATTTTTATTTTTTCTTACGTAGAGGGGGTGAAAACCTAGCAAAAACAGTCTTACGTAATAAATGAATGGCACCTAAAGAGATTCTCTCGCCTTAAAAAAAGGTATGTGAAGGTTTGTGTTTGCAATTTCAAGTGTAGGTACTTAATGTTAAAATCAGACCAACATAAAAGTAATTTATATCAAAATTTGAATGAATAGTCATGTTTAAACATAAAATAATATTGTATAAAATACATAGTTCTAGCACAGATAATACCTACAAAATATTCATACCCGCCCTGCGAGCATGGAACTCTCAATAAACAAAATTTGACAGCTAAGATCGACAAACTCGACAAAAATCGATAAATTTGACAGATATTCCTAAGGAGTGAAAAGGAGAGATGCTTTGCGAGCATGGACTTGTCGATCGACATATATCGATCGACAAGTCCATGCTCGCAGGGCTGATTTTTTTTTGTTTCCTCACATCTTTACCGTTCTCGTCGAAATGAAGTCAACAATGACTCCATTTTCTTCATGACGATGGTGACATCGCAATTAAAAATTTTGGCTATTTCTGTCCAGCAATCATTGCTCTTGGTTTTTTTAATTTATATTCCTTGTTAATAGGGTCCCAAAGACAAGGATTTTCTTTGTACAAATCGATTAACAAAAACATGTCATCATTACTCCACTCTTTGTTTTTCTCCATAATTGATGTGTACAGCGGGAAATATTTATTATTAGGTTAAGTAAGACGTCTGCGCGCTACGCTCTCTCGCTTCAACTGAGCGTTCGTTCGTTGGCCTTCGGCGGCCGTCTACACTGAATTCGATCATATTGTTCGATTCCTTTGATGTTACCGCCACGCTTCGGATCGCTGGCAAACGTCAACGAACGATCGTTGGCGTTAGCTAAGCCGTCCACACAGGACCAACGAGTGTCAGTGAAACCCATTCGTTGGGCCGGTGTGTACCCAGCATAATAAGCATTTAAAACACAAATACAAATGCTTTAAATAAAGTATTTGTATGTGTTCTGTGATTTGTAGCAGTAACAGTAATATAATTTGTGATTTGTAGTCTGTGATTTTAACAAAAAGAACAAGTGGTATTCTTTGAAAAAGAATTTTTTATTTCTTCCGAGTTTAAGTTAATTATTTCTTCATGTTAGTGTAATTCAAGAGAACAATATTTTTCATTTTTCTGAGCCTTTAATAATTTGTAAGCACTTACTTAACGTAACGAAAGAAACAGGAAGGACCATACAAAACATTAGGCTACGAGGGAAGGACAACAGTAATATAATTTGTGGGAAGGACTCACAGGAAGGAATGAAATAGTTTATAATATTAAATAGTAATTATTTAAAGCAGCTGAAATATGTGGAAAAACGCAGTCGAATATTTGAAAGATCCTTTGCTCGTAGTTAAAGTGCAGAACTTTTTTGGAGTGTTGTATAGAGATAATGTTATTTCCTATGAATCATACAACACCGAAGCTATACATTCTGATAACCATCTGTATGCTCATAATGGCGATTTCAAGCTAATGCAACATAAGAGAGTACCCAGTAACATTTCTAGCAGCTCACAGTCATCGAACGAAACTGAAAGTTCTGTGGAATATACAGAAAAGGATATTGTATGTACTGTAAACAATTGGTTTTGGTATTATTTGTTTGTTTTGGGTACAGCACTTGGAGATGAAATATTTTATGCCACCTTTATACCATTCTGGTTCTGGAATGTGGATGGAGCCGTTGGTAGGAGAGTAGTTTTAGTATGGACAATTGTTATGTACATAGGTATGTTTCAAGAAAAACAGTATGCTTACTTTTGTAATTTAAAAGGGAATTTCCTATCATGTCAATTTGATGACTGTCTTATTAGTTTTGTTGATCACAAGCAGATCTGCTATTCATGGGTTCCCCTTGTTCCATAAAAGCTCACACAGATTGCTTATTGGGTTTTTCTAATTATTAAATTTGGAGTAATAGTTCTGGAATTAGTTCTTAGAGCTACTACAGCTATAGGCTCGCCTACTATTAAATGGGACTTGAAAGTTGTAGTGAAGTAGATCACATGCCCTTCACTCCCAGATTCTCCAGAGTTTATCAAATCATCATCAGACTTCAAGGTATATAGGAGAACCTGAAGATATCTCAGAATAAGTGAATATTATGTTCTTAAGCACAAAATTTGTGAATGACTTGATGACTTTTCCAATATGTTTAATTCTTTTAAAGAAGAAAGTTCTTATGAAAAGACAAAAATATTAATTTTAAAATAAAATATAAGTATTTTATAAAAATAATATTAAGTGTGACAGAGTGCAGTCGCCTTTCTTCACATATGTTCCATAAATAAGCCATAATAACTGCAACATTCGAATGGCCGCTGTGGTGGTGTGCTTATAGGCCATCCACAAGGTAGACCGACGATCTAGAGAAGTTCTATGATGTGTGCAGAGTGGTGGTGGAGATCCTTGGGAAGACCTAGGTCCAGCAGTGGGTGTTCTTTGGCTGAATTGATGATAATGATGATGAAAACATAGTTATTAACATATCATCATGTGATATTTTAAATCTGCGATAAACCCTTTTGAAATAATGATTTCAGGGCAAGGGATAAAGGATATTGTAAGATGGCCAAGACCAGGTTACCCTGTGAAGAAACTCCAAGAAAAATGGGCAATAGAGTATGGAATGCCATCAACTCATGCTATGGTTGGTGTATCCATACCATTTTCTGTGTTATTGTATACCATGGATAGGTATCAATATCCAATATGTTGGGGTGTGACAATTGCTGTTACGTGGTGTACATTAATTTGTACTAGCAGAGTGTATCTAGGAATGCATAGTGTTTTGGTAAGAATGCATGAATGGTTGGCAAAGAAAGTGGTGTACCAGTTTAAACAAAATTTATATATAGACTAACAACCAGTTTCTGAAAGGCTGTTCAGTGATAAAATTAACTAATAAGCTGTTAAATCTAATGCTGACTATAAATTGAGTTGCTGAAAGCTAAATCAACTTATCACTGTGTTAGTTAACCACAGCTGTCAATTTTATTTCAAAATTATTATGGAAAGACCCATTTTGCGTTTCCAAAATACATATGAATAAAACAAAATATATGATTTCAGCAATGTGACTGTGTCTAAAAATATTTCACACGAGAAATCAAATTTTTAAGGATAGGTAAATTTTGGCTAACCAACGTTTCAGAAACTCAAATTGATTTGACACTGCTGTTGAGATGACATGGATGTTAGTTGAACAATATTTTGATCAGCCTTTCAGAAACTGGGGGATAATGTTGTTAAAGTTACCTTGGTAGCTGTCAGTTTGTTTTTCAACCATAACCTTAACCTTAGCCTAACCTTGGTAAACAACTTTTTGACTGACTGTATTATCCAAGATGAAGATGCAAATATAACTTATTGCAAGCCAATTATGATATAGTTTGCTTAAGTGAGACATGGTAACTTGATGGTATTGATTAAAATGAACTATTTGATGGGAGGTATATGGTGTATAGAGCAGAGCGAGACTACTTGCATACTGGTGCTAAGCTCGGTGGAGGTGTCCTCATTGCTGTACGTCACTTTTCCTGTTTTTTGTCTGCAAAATTACAGTTTCCAGGTGCAGCTGCTGACGTAATTAAGGTCTCTCCATAGTTCTTCATCGGACGCGGGATGCACTCGAATACACTGTTGTTATTTTCCTCCCGGTCTGTTACAATTTGTTTATGCAAGTATTTTGAGAGTGTTACCAACAGCTCGATCAATCAATGTTTATAATTGTCAGAGATTTTAATATTAGTAATGCTAATTGGAATTTTGATGGGTCCTCTGCTTGTTTAG
Source organism: Schoenobius gigantellus (assembly GCA_963935595.1). Lineage (NCBI taxonomy): Eukaryota > Metazoa > Arthropoda > Insecta > Lepidoptera > Crambidae > Schoenobius > Schoenobius gigantellus. The sequence goes on along the minus strand of OZ012541.1, from coordinate 34,983,507 downwards.
TTTGTAATGGAACTAGTAATAACACGGTTTAAGCCTTAAATAGTTTTTGGCTCTGACAAGTTTTGAACAGTTTAACCATGTTCACAACAAAAACTGTAGATGTTTAGATCTTATCATGGCTAACACACCATGTAGAGTGGCACACTGTGCCGAGCCTTTGGTTCCTGAGGATCTTTATCATCCCACTCTGGAAATAGTCATTTATTATTCGCGCAATAATCACCTTCAGGAAACATCACAGTGGGTTCGATTGTTTCTTACTGCAGACTACAGTATCATCAATACTGAACTATCTGAGATAGATTGGAGTAGCCTTAGTAAATGTTGATGTGGCCATTTCCATATTTTATAGTAAAATCCACAGTGTTATATTAAGACATGTCCCTGAAAAGATCATTAAATGTAATTCTGACTTTCGTCATTGGTATTCAAAAGCTTTGATAAAGATAACTAAAGTGAAATTAAATAGGTATCATAAGAAATGGAAATTATATGGTCAAATCTCTGACTACAATCCTTTTTACTCTTAGGCAATCAACAGGAGTTCAATCTGTATATTAAAATATATATTTACATAATTCAGAAATGAAATTACGCTCTAACAGTAAATACTTTTGGTCATCTGTAAAATCAAAAAAGTAACTTACCTCTTTTCCCGATACTGTTTATCTAAACTCTGTGGAATCCGTTAATGAAGAGTATGCGTGTATTCTTTTCATGGAATATTTCCAGTCGGTCTTTGAACCAAGCCACCTTTCTTTAGAATGGGGTGTAATGCCACATTACACGGTTATTTCCGCATTTTGAATTAAAACAACTGTCCAAATTTCACGTTTATACCATTTATGGCTGTGCGTGGGTCTATAGATAACAACTTCTCCTTTTATATATACCTACACGGTTATTTTTTTATCACCCTGGAAAATTTAAGGGACGCTTCACGATTTGGTACTAGAATGATTTAAATATGAATTAAAAAAATAACTCACTTAATTTTATATTAATTTTCTAAAAAGTCCAAAAAATACTGCACTAGTTGAGAGCAGCATTATTACACTTTTTTTTTATTTTTTTAAATATAATAATGGATGTGTCCTGAAGCGTCCCTAAAATTTTCAGGTTGATAAAAAGTGTGTAAGTATATATTATTTTATTAGGTAGAGTATTTATATTATTTTAAAAATTGAAATTGTTCAACATTCATTGAAAAATTAACAACCTCTTTTATTTTCAGGATATAGCAGCAGGCTTAGTACTGTCATCATCTCTTTTGATAGTATTAGTCCCATTGGTGGACTGGCTTGATGGTTTTCTATTGGCATACTACTGTGCTCCATTGTTTGTTATTTTATTATCAATGTTGGTAATTGTTTTCTACCCAAATGCAGATAAGTGGACACCCACAAGGTAAGAATATTTGAACCATTGTATTTTGAGAATGTTTTACCTATGTATTTTTGTGTATAGAGAGTAGAGAGTATTTACTACAAACACTCTTTCAGAAACTCGGTTATTATCTACGTAATATTAGTAAAGAATGGACAGTGTAATGAAAGTTATTTTTATGTAGACACACAACACAAACACCACACACGTGTATGAGTGTGTGTGTATGTGTTTGTGGGTATTGGGTACTATTTACTTTGTGGAAAGTGTATGTGAGATGCGCGAAAGATGACGCAGTGTGTATTTAAATTTTTTTAAATGTTTGATTATTTCCTAAAGACCTGGGGAATTCTCAACTGCAATGCAAAGAAGATTGGCAAACTTTCATACATTTCAGACCTGCATTTAAAGGTCGCGTTCACCTATGAAACTAACTGATATCCATAGAATACCTTTAGACTAACAAAAAAGTTAATTGTTACTACTCTGAAAAAGTAGGGGTTCAAATGTTATTCATTGTTGATATCGCATTATTATTTAGAGGTTAGGACTTAGAAATTCATTGTGTGTGCTGTTGGGTAAATTGTATACATTATTGTCCTTTAATTATTTGCTTAGACCACCTGTATAAATCGAATAGATAGTTGAGATAGTATAATCAAATTAGTTTTCAGTTATAAAGAAATACCTATAATCAGAAACTAAGGTGCTCTTCACTCCGGTCTTCAAAACTCATGATTTTTTGAAGTAAATTCTATACATTTAACATTATTTATTTTTTAACTTTTCAAATGTAATCGGTCTATAAAAATATGAGGTCGGATTTCGCCAGTCTTCTTTTCGTAATCGAGATTATTAGTTTTCCCGGGTATTTTCGGGATCAGAAACCCGGGAAAGAAACTATTGCGTGTGTGCGCTCGTATGTGTCCCTGTGTGTGTGTGTGTGTGTGTATGTGTGTGTGCGCGTGTGTGCAGCTGTGTGCTCGCGCGAGTTGGTAAGATAGATTTCCTCGTGCAGGTGACTCACTGTTGAGGTTCTCTTGGGCAACTTGTAGTTTTTTAAATAATAATTAATGAAAGTGGAAAAGAATATGTATTAAAATTGCAATAGAAATTAATGTGTCCTAAACGTGTTTTATTTCAGAGGTGACACAACCATGATAGTGAGTGTTTGTGCAGGAATTATGACTGGCTCATGGACAAACTATCAGTTGGGGAACATGACTGCGAGTAACCTTTCCCCACCTTATGAGATAATATGGCCCTCTATTGAAATGTTAGGCTGCACTATTTTGCGCACTATACTTGGATTCTGTGGTGTAGTTGCGACCAGAGCAATAGGTAAATCCTTTTCTTACGCAGTCATATGCGCTCTTCTTGGAAAAAATAAAAATGAACTTAGAAATTCAGAAAACAGTTTGGACAATAGAAATAAAATTATAGTAGAATTATGTTATAAGTACTTTACATACGGGATGATAGGTTTCAACACTACTTATGTGTTCCCTAATGTGTTCTCTCTTTTGCAAATCAACAGACCAACTTATTACACAGAAATTTGATAAAGTAAAAATGCTATATAAGTATACCAATTTGTTCAATATTCTAAGATTTTTATGATTTGCACATGTCACTCTGAAAACATGAATAAGCTGCAACCGGTATTCTTTTACAAAACCTGCATTTTCTTTTTGCGAATTAAAAAGAATGATTGTTAGTTATGTATTTTAAAATGTTATTATTTAATAATTTGTTTACATACTTATTTATTCTTATTCTAATAGAAGTGGCGAACTTTTGTGTTTTTAATGCTAATGATAGTATAATATGAATCAATTTACTATGAATACCGACTTATAATTTGTTCAGTGAAGCTACGAAAAAGTAAACTATCATACTTGGTTTAGAATGTATTAAAACAAGGATTATCAACATTTAAAATGACTAACTACAACCATAGATACCTTACTAACTTACATAATTTACATTCATATTATTTTTTGCTTTATCTTAAAGATAGGATATTTTTCATCTCGATTATTTTATTTTATTTATGTTTGCTGTTGGACAATAAGGGCTTGTCCGTTTCACAAGTTTCTAACAGATGGCGGTGTGGGTTAATTTATGGACACAACAATTTGTTTTGTGTAACCATTCAGTAGATAGCGCTGTCTATTCAATTCCACTAGGATGTTCCCACATATATTTAACTAGCTGTACCCGCGAACTACGTTTCGCCATACATTTTGCCCCGCTTTTGCTACATTTTTCATTGATGCCCAGCTCCTATAAGTCATAGCGTGATGTTATATAGCCTAAAGCCTTCCTCGATAAATGGACTATCCAACACAAAAAGAATTTTTCAATTTGAATCAGTAGTTCCTGAGATTAGCGCGTTCAAGCAAACAAACTAACTCTTCAGCTTTATAATATTAGTATAGTATAGATTTTAAACAAAGCACATACTATTCTGTGCCACAACAACGCGTTGCCGGGTCAGTTAATTGGAATTCACCCCCTTAGGGTGCAAAATAAGGTTTAAAGTTTCTATGGAAAATATTTAAAATCTATGGAAAAATTTATTAGCCGAGCTCCTAAATATAAATAATAGTCTTCTATATAATAGGCTATCAAATTATTTTTCCAACGGGGAAGTTTTTTTTTTTTTTTTATAATATAATTATATCACCACAGACTCGTAGTCCGTGCCCTTTTAAGGCTGTATTTTCGTTTTGATCTTTTTCTTTTTTAAACTTAATAAGTCCGACTACTCTACTCTATATCTAGGGTGAGTTGCGCATCACCTAAAGTGTAACTATCCTACATGTTTATATATAATACACACACGCTTATACATCATATATATATTTATGCTCATACATACCTATTATATTCCTATTACATTGTATACTTTACATATTACAGATTTTTGTTATTATTTATATTATGTTTTAACATACATTAATTATATATTACATTATATATTATATTTTAACATTAAAATATATTATATATGTTGTATTTTTATTATTATTAATTTTGTTTGTACAGCCGGCTCAAAAAGTAGACAAACATTTTAGTTCCATGTCACACCAACCATTAACAATGAAATATAGGTGTAACCATACTAAATAAATGAATAGTTGGTGTGACATGGCACCAAATTTGCTAAAAGATTGCTATCCACTCTCGGAGCCGGCTGTGCATATTCGATATTTTTATACGTGTTCTTAACTATGTCCATATGTTTTTTTTTTTATATTTTTAACTTATTTCTTAGCCCAGGTTAATGCTAGAGGGACTACCGCAAGAGGGATTCGGGGTGAGGTGGTTCGTTTCCGCATCTAAGTCGCTGCGCATATCTGAGCTCTGACAGCCATTTTTTCATTGTAATCGACGACCTCATGATCCGTTGCCGTGCTAGAAAAGGCAACGAGGCGTCTAATGGCGTCATCCTCCTTCAGCTCCCGGTAGTAATAGGTAGGTACCGCATGAGGAACGCTGTCGTGAACTGGATTCTTTGGTTCCGCTCCTCTGAGCACAACCACAACCAGTTCCGCTCCTCTGAGCACAAACGGGGAAATATTAAATTCCCACGGAAAAACAAAAATAACGCGGGCGAAGCCGCGAGCGGAAAGCTAGTAGCCTATAACAATCAATTACCAACTTAAAAATCGCAGAAAAATTTTGCTGTTTCATTTATTTCTTTATAGTAGGTATATTAGGTATAAACACAATTTCTAGTTTTTGATGTAATTTTTTTGTAACACCTTATCTTCTTCTTATATAAAAATGAATCCCCTTGTGCTAGTCTCCTGGAACTCTTCAATAGCTCAACCGATTCTTAAAAATGTGTGTTTGAATAGGTCCAGGCCAGGGAAGGTTTATACGTACAATTGAACCCGGTAGGTGGCGCTGTAATCGGGCAGGACAGCGTCTGCCAGGCCCACTAGTCTAATATATAAAAACCTCGTGTCACAGGGTTTGTTACCGAACTCCTGGAACGCCTTGACCGATTTTTACGGCATTTTTTTGTAGGCTATTTTTTATACCCCTAGGTGATAAGTGTATCCAGATTTTTTTACAATTATTATGTATGGCGAAACGTAGTTCGCAATCACATATAGTTTGAAATAAAAATACTTTCAAGATCTACAAGATTTATAAAATAACCAAGATTATACTAGATTTTATACATTCTTGTTTACCTCGTCTTGGCTTCATTGAACAGAATTAGAATTCATTCACCTATAATGAATTTTCTATAATTATTTAGCACAATTTAAGACCATTATATACATATTTTTTTATAATTCTTTCATGGACGTATAAACATACCTACGTACATAATATGGAGGTTTTCCTCTTTCGTTTTCTATATTTGTGCAAGCAATAAGTACCTTTTTTTTTTTTTTTTTTGGCAGGGGGAAAATGCTTTTACGCATTCCTCGTGGTCGAGCCAAACCACGAGGATATGTGGGACTCTCCGGTCCGAACTCGGCCCGGTGCTACCCAGTAAAAACCCCCGCAGCTCCTCCGTCCGTCACAAGACAGGGGGGAAGGGGACAACAGCGGGGCCTTGTTCCCGCTGACCCCCTGCCCGTGAATGCGTCCGTTTCCGGACTCCCGCTACGCCAAAGGCGTGTGGCTCAGCTGCTTTGTCAGCGGCGCCGGTGTTGTGCGCCGCTCTTCACCCCGAAACATCCCAGCACTAGGTGCCCTGGGGTTGGTTACCATTTTTTGCGCGGGGATCCCCTCCCGCGGTCGCCTCCTCTTGTATGATGGGGGTTTCGACTACGTCCTGGGTCACCTCCATCTCCATCCCTCCGGGGGTTTCGGGTGGCCTGTTTGGCGCTGCCCTCCTCCTTCTCCTGTTGATTTTTGCCTTGGGGGCAGAGCAGGTCTTACCCCCAAGGCGGTGGTCCGCCGGTTTCCCAGCCGCCGTACATAATGGGCATTTAGGCTGCGACGAGCATGTCGACGCTCTGCCCTGCATCCCCGCACCGGTAGCAGAGTGTGCTCCGGTCCACCTCCGCCCTACAATCTATCCTCAGATGCCCCGACTCGAGGCACCTGAAACACCTCATTGCATGGGGCTGGAGGAGCTTCGCCTTCGCGGCGGACCATCCCACCAGCAGCCTCTTAGCAGAGGCGATCTTCTTTGCCGCTTCCACCGGGCAGCACGTCCATGCCGTGCCCATGGTGTAGCGGCCCTGGCGGATCTCCCCCACCCGGACCTCCTCGACTTGGCACTCGCCGATCTTTGCGAGTGCCTCTTTAAGTTCTTCCGGCTGAACGGATTCGTCCAGTCCGGAAACCAACATCTCCGCCATCTTTGTTGGGACGGTAACCCGTGCAACATTTGGGTCGACTACCCTTTTAAGGGCAACAGCGAGGTCGGCCGCGCTCGCCTCCTTTTCATCGCCCGTGACGAGGATTACGGCCGCCCCAGTCAAGGACCTACGGAACTGGACACCCTCTATATCCAGCTCCGCGAGGCTAACCTTGGCTCTGGCGGCCGCAATCACCCCAGCGTATGAGTGGCCCTTCTCCTCGGCGCCTGGCTGCAGTGTCAGCACGACTGCCGCCGTTTTCGGCGTACGCAGTTTGGGTTGCCGAGGAGGGGACTTCTTTTTCGGGGGAGGAGGAGGCTGCTTCGGCATGGTGGTGGATGCCGGTATGCCATCCTCTTTCCGTCTTCTTCGCTGGTTACGCCTCACCACCGTGGTCCAAACCTCCTCCATATTGGATGAGGCCGGCAGTAGTGAGGGTGGCTCCTTCGCTGCGGATTTATCCGCAGCGGCTTTCTTTGCCTTTACTGGTCTGCGCCTTTTGGGGGGAGCCGCGTTTTCAAGCACAGAGGGAGTGCTTTTCGCAGTCTTCCGGGCTGCGGGTACGGCAGACATCTCCACCTCAGTAGCCACAGGAGCGGGTGCCGCCTCGGCTCTTCTCTCATGGTCCAGGGAGGGGCGCAGGCGCGGCTCGGGGTTCAGCCTAGGCTCTAACCCCTCGAGCCTGGCGTTGAGTCGCGCAACCATACGCCTCATCAATCTTTTCTCTAGCTCTTCAATGTTAAGTTGAGCTAGAGAATCTTCCCGGTGGTTTGGGTTTGCTGGGGTTGGAGTGCGGGGTGGTGGTAGACTCCTCCCCTGGAGATCGTTCATCTTCGCCTCCAGCTCGGCGATCTTCTCCTTCTGGACCTTTAGCTCTGCCTCCAGACGAGAGTTCGCTTGCTGCAAGCGCACCGTTTCATCAGAGACAGTGCGTGCAGCTAGAATTTTGGCGTCCTCCCGTAGGTCCTTCGCTGCTTGCTTCAGTTTCTTAACAAACGTCCCCTTCAGATTCGATGACCTTTCGGCCACGAAGTTTATGACGGCCAGTGCTCGACCCATGCCTTCGGTAACGGTGAGCGTCGGGTCGTCATCTCCGCTCTCCTCTAACGTAGTCAAAGCCTCCACCACCGCTGATGTTGTTGCGGGGAGGGGCGTACGTCGTGTGCTTCTCGGCTCTCTCGGCATTTCTAGGAGCTCTTTTTCGGCCTGTAGCTGTAGTTCCAGGCGCTCCAGCCGGAGGTACTCCGCCTTAGCCTTTGCCAACCCTACGTATTCTCCGGTTGTTGGTGGGCGACCTCTGCCTCGCTTGCCTTTAGGTTTTGGTGTCCTAACGGAAGACAGCGGAACATCTTCAAAAGAAGGATCATCGCTGTCTTCCTCTCCTCCTACTTCACGAGCCCTCTTCCGACGAGCGGTAGAGGCATTCATGCCACTGTCCGTGCTCATAACAGAGGAACCCTCCGACAAACAATCGGACTCTCCCGAAATCGGGAACATATCAGGAGCATCATAGTCCAGCATGATGTCCGATATGCTGGCCCTCCTCCTTCCTTCTTTGCGTCCGGTCGCATTCTTACCCCTCGACGACCCGGGAACCGCCGTCGGGGGTTGTGACTCTCCTGCCGCCTCGGTTAAGTCGATGGTATTTCCACCAGCCGGCCCGGATACCGGTGGTGGCCCGCTCTTAACGGGTTCGCATGAGCTGAGCGTATCGTCGCTTGGAAGGGTGGAATTTGGTAGAGCCAGCCCCAGATACGCCTGGCTGCCCGCAGCCGCCTTGCGCGGTCCTACGGGGGGGACTGATACCCCCTGGGGACGTTTTGAGTTTTTGCCAAATTCCATGATATGTGTATTTAGGGATACACTCCCTTACTCCGCTTGGGACTGGTCTCCCACCAGCCACGCACCCCCTCGGCACGGAGACGCCACCTTGGGGTTGGGGTGATTTTTTATAGTGGTTTTCTTCCACGCGGCCTGACGCTCAGTGCGCCGGACCCCCGTGTCCGCTCAATGCGGCCTACGGGTTGCCCGATGGCAGACCCCACTGGATCCACCACCGCGCAGGTGAGCCGAAGCTCAGGGAATGTCCCCGGAAGGTGCAAAGCACCATAGCGATAAGAATCGCTTCACCTTGCCACCAGCGAAGGTAGACGCCGAAATCGGCTTCCGGCGAAAGCCACACCTCTTCTTAAGAAAAGAAGGGGGGACTTCGCCCTGCACCGCATGAAGCGGTTGACCACACGAAGTGGCCCGCCAGGTTGAACCCGGCCGTCTCACGCCCCCCTCCATGGGGGGCCTCTCGTCAGACTTAGCCCGCGGCAGAAAATCTGCCGGGTTGCCCAGGGTGCACCACGACGAGGTGTTCTGACATCGCACCCCAAGCAATAAGTACCTTTTTTTTTTTTTTTTTTTTTTTTTTTTTGGGAGGGGGGAAAATGCTTTTACGCATTCCTCGTGGTCGAGCCAAACCACGAGGATATGTGGGACTCCCCAGCGGACCGGGCCTACCCACTAAAAACCCCCCCAGCAGCTCCTCCGTCCGTCACAAGACAGGGGAAAGGGGACAACAGCCAGGCCTTATTCCCGCTGAACCCCTGCCTGCGACATGTCCGTTGCCGGACTCCTCGTCTAGCTCTGCTGCTTTGTGGAGCGACGCAGAATTGCACCGCTCTACACCCCGAAATTGGTTTTTTATTGTGGTTGTCTTCCACGCGGCCCGACGCTCAGTGCGCCGGGCCCCCGGCCCGCTCAGTGCGGGTAACGGGTTGCCCGACGGCAGATCCCACTGGATCCACCGCCGCGCGGGTGAGCCAAAGCTCTGGGAAACCCCCGGCAGGCGCGAAGCGCCGTGGCGAAAAGTCGCCTCCACCTTGCTACCTTCATAGGTAGCCGCCCAAATCGGGCTTCTGGCGAAAGCCACACCTCTTCTTAAAATAAGAAGAGGGGACTTCGCCCTTCTCCGCATGAAGCGGGTGGCCACACGAAGTGGCCCGCCGGGTTAAACTCGGCCATCCCACACCCCCCCTCTATGGGGGTCCTCTCGTCAGACTATTAGCCCGCGGCAGAGAATCTGCCGGGTTGCCCAGGGTGCACCACAAGGAGGTTGTCTGACATCGCACCCCAAGCAATAAGTACCTACTATACCTATGTATATGTAGCCGAAATACCCAGGCGCAGAACACGTATGTTCAAAAATATATTGCGAGTCGGTTTATTTATTTTTATTTATTTATTTATTTATTCAGTGTACATGTTGACTTACAGTTTCCCAAATTGCCAACATGCTAGTCAAGGAACATAACCACAAAAATAATGTACGTATTAACAACAGTCAATGGTTTACAAAAAATTTCAAAAATTAAATTAAATTACTATCCAATACACAATATATGCAATAATAATTAGCTAACATTTCAGACAGGTACTTACATCGTCAAATAAACAATGTCAATAAAAATTATCAAAATAATAATAATTAAATAGATTGATTGGCTAAAAAGCTAAAGCCTATAGAATATACAAAAGTCGGAGTTTCCATTTTGTTTCTGGCATACTGGGTTAGCATAGCAAGTAGGTATAAACTCTTAAAGGTAAGTCGACTCGACACTAGTTATTAGTAAGATAAATCGTTTATCAAGCACTATTTCATTGCAAACAATGATATAGGATTAGTCTGCAAAAAATCTTGTTTGAATGAAGGCTATCGAGTTTTGGGAAGTAAAATTTTGATGCGAATTTGAAGTAGGTAAGTATGCGGCATAGGTCCTAGCAACGTGTCCCGTGCGATAGGTATTTTATATACCTATCAATATAATAATTTTCGAATTTTTTATTAATTATACCAGTAGTTTGGCCAGATTTTTTTTAGCCAGCCCATTCGCGATAACACATAAAAATAAGTGCATTTCTTGAATGCTAAAATTGTATGTCATATATTGTACAGTCGACATCACGTCTACCTTTATTGCATTACAAATCCACCGCTATTACGAGTGATATAAGAATGACTTAAAGATCGAACTGAAATCACTGAAATATGGTGTAGTCGTCAAAGAAAAAAGTCTTAGAACAACAAAGTGTTCCTAAAACATTCATATTTATTAATTGTGAACTTTGATCCTTACAGAGATTTCAAGTGTGTACCTTCATGTATATTTTTTATTTATTTTTATTTTTTATTTTCTTAATTTAAAGAAACTTACAGCTTTTTATGTCTCTTATAGCTAAAATTATAATTTAAAAATTCATTAGCCTAAATAGTTTCCAACGATAGAATTTTCCATTGCGAAGACTGAAAAGAATTTAGAATGAATATCAACATTGAATAAACTAATAGAAATCAACTAAGAAATAATCATAAAATTACAAACCTTTTTAACAGATGTGATGTATCCACTTAGTTTACAGTTAAATATATCAATGTGGCAATAACGATTATTATGTATGATAATTAATTTAAGCGATATTTAATTTAGCTTGTGTCTTAAATATGTGTATATTATATGATTATTAATTAGTGTTATATGTTAATGTGATAATTATGTTTGTTTGTTGTATTAAAATAAGATTTTGTACATTCCCCCGCTCTTCACACCTGTTTGGGTTGGCTGGCAGAGATTTCTTATAGAAATAAGCCCGCCCTTGTACATGTCATTATAATTGTATTTGTTTTAGAATTGTTTGTGTACAATAAAGTATTATATATATTAAATTAAATTAACCCGCTAGTATTATAGTTTGGTATGATACAGCCAGTTGGTGCTATATATTCGCAATAGAATGAGAATAATGTCTTATTGTCGTTAATCGTTAACTTATTAAAATGACTTTTTACAATTATGTAAGTGGCTTGTGTGCCTTTGGAAAATAACGGTGCTTGTTTTTTTGTATGGAATGAAAGTTGAGCGAGTATTTTAACGATAGATCCCATTATGCAAAAATAAAAGGTACCCTGGTATCATGATTTCAACAGTCTTTATTTGTGTACCTACACTATGGTAATGTTTTAGTTATTACTTGTCATACTTATTCAAAAACTTTTATTTTTTTACAAATTTCATAAAAAATCTGCATAAAACGAAATATTTAAATATTAACGAAACATGATACGCTTTAAAGCTTAATAGGAGCCCGTTTAGAGCCCACTTAGAGCCTCGGAATGTAGTTGTGCGGTTGTTTTTCAACTCACTCTCAGGTTTTGAACGTGTTGCTGCAATAATATCTTTTATCTCCCTCTTTCATATGAATTTTTAATTTCTCTCTCTACCAAATGACGTAATAGATTATGGCCCCAATATTATCCAATCACATAAGAGTATTTCAGTTATAAACGCCAGAGCGGTTTACAACCATCAAATTCAACGGTTGTTTATATTATAGTAAGGTCTTGAATGGGCCGGTTGTTTCACCCGAGCGTCACGCTCGAAGGCATTAAACGGGGTTAGAGCGAAAAGTTGTATTTACTTCGCGCGAAGGCTCTGAACGCGTTGACAAACTTACGTCAACTGCCCTGCGAGCATGGAACTCTCGATAAACAAAATTTGACAGTTAAGTAAGATCGACATACTCGACAAAAATCGATAAATTTGACAGATATTCCTAAGGAGTGAAAAGGACAGATGCTTTTGTCTATCGATATAATATATCGATCGACATATTATGTCGATCGATAAGTCCATGCTCGCAGGGCTGTTAGGCTGTTACGTAATGTTGATGTTGCGCTTTGGGACAAGGGCGCGTTCATAAGAACCTTCGCGTGAAGTATAGGGGCGCTTGCGCACTTATACGTATTCGGTTCGTCGTGTTCGATACGTGAAAAAACCGAACCGAATCATCATCATCATCATTTCAGCCAAGAGACGCCCACTGCTGGACATAGGCCTCCCCCAGGGATCTCCAAACCGATCGGTCCTGCGCCTCCCGCATCCAGCGGCTTCCCGCGACCTTCACCAGATCGTCGGTCCACCTTGTGGGGGGCCTACCAACGCTGCGTCTCCCGGTACGCGGCCGCCACTCGAGGACCTTTCCGCCCCAACGGCCGTCAGTCCTGCGAGCTATGTGTCCTGCCCACTTCCACTTAAGGTTTGCAATTCTTTGGGCTATGTCGGCGACTCTAGTTCTTCTACGGATCTCTTCATTTCTGATGCGATCGCGTAGAGAAACCCCGAGCATAGCCCTCTCCATTGCCCTTTGAGTGACATTGAGCCTTCTGATGAGACTCATTGTAAACGGCCACGTCTCAGTTCCGTACGTCATCACTGGCAACACGCACGAATTGAAGACTTTCGTCTTAAGACACTGCGGTAGATTGGCCGAGAATATGCTGCGTAGCTTCCCGAACGCTGCCCAGCCGAGTTGGATTCGTCGATTTACCTCTTTCTGGAAGTTGGACTTACCGAGCTGGACTATTTGTCCCAGGTAAACATATTCGTCAACAACTTCCAGTGTAGAGCCGCCAACCTTCACAGGAGTGGGTACTACATGGGAATTCACCATAATTTTGGTCTTGTCCATGTTCATTTTAAGACCCACTTGTTGGGAAACTCTACAGAGGTCTTCGAGCATTGTGCCTAGATCTTCCACGGTCTCAGCCATGACCACGATATCATCGGCAAAACGAAGGTGAGTCATGTACTCGCCGTTTATGTTGATGCCGAGTCCTCTCCAGTCCAAAAGCTTAAATACATCCTCCAGCGCAGCTGTGAACAGCTTCGGCGATATAACGTCACCTTGTCTCACACCTCGCTGAAGTCGTATTGGTTTCGAGTTCTGGTCCTGAAGGCGGACTGACATAGTGGCGTTTCCGTACAATGACTTCAACACTTGGATGTACCGGTAGTCTATTTGGCACCTCTGGAGTGACCTAAGCACGGCCCAGGTCTCGACAGAATCGAAGGCTTTCTCATAGTCCACAAACGCCAAGCATAGTGGCAGATTATACTCCTCGGTCTTCTGTATAACCTGCCGCAGCGTATGAATGTGGTCTATGGTACTATAGCCTTTACGGAATCCGGCTTGTTCGGGAGGCTGGAAGTCGTCAAACCTGCGCGCGAGACGATTCGTGATGACTCTCGAGAACAGCTTGTATACATGACTCAGGAGTGTGATGGGTCTGTAGTTCTTCAACTGGGCCCTGTCGCCCTTTTTGAAGAAAAGTGCCACCACACCCAAGCCAACCTCACCTGCACGCGGTGCACCCTGCTCTATAACGGACGAGGCTCTGGCGCTCCCCACCAACCCGCACTGGGCCAGCGTGGTGGGAGATGGCCCAAAACCCCCCATGAACCCAAACATTAAACAAAGGCCCCAAGTGCCCGGCGGTTCTGGAGGCCGTGCCGGCGGTGACGGACGTCGGCGCGGTACTGGGACCTGGGGTGCAAAGAATCCCCGGGCGGCGGAGATCCCCCGTCAGACGACCTTGGCCCTGGCCACATATAACGCGCGCACACTGCGGACCGAGGAGAAGCTGCTGGAGCTCGAGAGGGAGTTGAGCAGGATTCGCTGGAGTATAGTGGGACTGTCCGAAGTCCGAAGAGAGGGTGAGGACACGATGGTTCTCAAATCCGGCAACCTGCTCTATTTCCGGGAGGGCGAAGACCTGTCCCAAGGTGGTGTCGGATTTATCGTCCACAAGTCTCTTGTGAACAACGTTGTACAGATCGGAAGTGTGTCGAATAGGGTGGCGTACCTTATACTCAGAATTACCAAACGGTATTCGCTGAAGGTCATACAGGTATACGCTCCGACCTCGAAACACTCCGACGAGGAAGTGGAAGCTATGTATGAGGACATTTCTCGGGCAATACATGCTTCCAAGACTCATTACACCGTTGTCATGGGAGACTTCAACGCAAAGCTAGGCAAGCGCGGCGATAGTGAGTTGAAAGTGGGGCAATTTGGAGCTGGAATCCGGAATTACCGTGGTCAAATGCTAGCCGATTACATGGAGAGAGAGGGACTCTATATGATGAACTCTTTCTTCAAAAAACGGCTGCATCGAAAATGGACCTGGAAAAGTCCGGATGGCGTGACAAAAAATGAGATTGACTTCATCATGTCGACTAAGACTCGCTTATTCAATGACGTCTCAGTGATCAATACGTTCAACACGGGAAGCGATCACCGAATGGTGAGAGGCGCATTGAATCTTAATGTAAACGCTGAGAGGTATCGACTGATGAAGTCAACGCTCCGTCCTGGAGCCATCCAGATCCAAAATCCCGAGCGCTTTCAACTCGAATTACAGAATCGGTTCGCTTGCCTGGAGGATTGCACGGGTGTGGACACATATAATGACAGGTTTGTGGAAACTGTCCTTACGGTGGGTTCGAAGTTTTTCAAACCCAGCCGTACCAAGCAAAGGAGCAAGATCTCAGAGCCGACAATTAAGCTGATGGAAGAAAGACGTGGGATGGGTCTGCAGTCCTCTGAAGATGCTCGTCGGCGACTCAACAAACAGATCTCGAAGTCTCTGACTCGCGACATACGCCGATTTAATACAGAACGTATTAAGGAAGCCATCGAGCGGAACAAGGGCTCCAAAGTGTTCGCAAGAGATCTGTCACTCGGTCAGAGTCTGCTGACGAAGCTGAAGACAGAGGACGGCAGAGTCGTCACGTCTCGACCTGAACTTATGGCTGAGATTGAACGCTTTTATGGACAGCTTTACACAACATCGCAGGCACCTGTCATTCAGGCTACAGACCCTAGAGCCAAATTGATCCGGCATTACACCGAAGACATCCCGGACGTCAGCCTGTACGAGATTAGTGTGGCTCTCAAACCGAATCATGCTCCAACATAAAAACAGTTTCTTTTAAAATCGAATATTTAAATTCCGATGGAACAAAAAAAAGGAATAAAAAGCAACATAAAATGTATGAAATATTTAACGAAAAAAAAATAGGCGGCCTTATTGCTAAAAAGCAATATCTTCCAGGCAACCTTGGAACAAAAGAATGAGACAGCATATTCAATAGGGGAAAGGGTGCAGAACTAGGACTAAGGAAAGTTTGTTATATGGGAAAGGCATTACGAGTTCCGTACAAACTTGTAGGTATAAAAGTCAAAATTTACGGTTTTCGCAATTTTTCCTTTATCTGTGCTATAAGACGTTACTTCGTACCAAATTTCAAGTTTCTGAGTTGCGAGTGTCGAAAATATGCGGAAATTTGCGGCATAAACGGTTGTATCTTATGATTGCGTTGGCTTAGAAGTTTGATTTTTTCACAGCTCCAAGGGACAGTAGACCTGAGTATTTGATATAAATTTCAGCTTGATACCTCCACGCGTTCCTGAGAAAAAGGGTCTTGACAGATAGACAGACGGACGGACGGACAACAAAGTGATCCTATAAGGGTTCCGTTTTTTCCTTTCGAGGTACGTAACCCTAAAAACGATTAAGCAATCATTATAAATACATATATAAACGTTACTAACAACTTCAAATAATATAAATAAATGATGGAGACCCGCCATCCTGATGCACACCTAAAAACGACTCGAAGTGAGAATTAACGGATCGAACATGAACCGAATCTGTATGAGTGCGCAAGCGCGTCCACAATCACTAGGACGGCCAAACCGGATCAAAACCGAACACGAATCGAATACGAACCGAATGCGTATAAGTTTGCAAGCGCCATAATTTTTCGGTCTAGCCCCGTTCATTAACTTGGAGGGTCATGTTTGGGTGAAACAACGCCCGTTCAAGACCTTAGAGCAACGAACGATACTCAATCTTTTTTATATGGGCTACAAACAGGTTTCAGTTGTGGTGTCGCGGATAGTTAGCAAAAATTAACGTAATTCAAAATAAACGATGTTGGCATGTACCGTCAACCACGGCATCTTTACCTTTCCTTGTTAACTTTACGTAAGACTACCTAGTACTAACAAATATAATTTTAATCAGAAAATACAATTGGTAGAAATGTTTTAAATATCATGGTAGCTGTGTAATGAACTAATGGTCACACATATATTTTTTCATGCTGGTAATACTGTCATATGTCAAGCTATTAACGTCTGATGACAATTACGGGTTATGGTCCAACTTTTAATTGAACTGATGAATTTACTAGGTAGAGGTACGTAAAATTGATATACAGGGTGTAACTGAACACCCAAATAACATTTAAGGGTATGTATCCCTCAGAAGTAGAGATTCTGTAGGAAAAATATTAGGGCTAACAAACCTACTTTTTTTTCCCATACAAACTAAATAAATTATTTTTTGGTATTAAGTGCCGACAGCCCTACGTAAGCGTACGAGGAATACTATGCTCACGTCATACAAACTAAATAAATTATTTTTTGGTATTAAGTGCCGAAAGCCCTATATAAGCGTACGAGGAATACTACGCTCACGTCTGTCACGTGTCATTTTGTGTTTAAATTTCTTTTGTGTTAAGAGCTGCTTATGGTTGTCACTTGAAAGTTTTTGCTTTTAGTTTAAAATCAAATAACTCTGAAAGTATTGGGGTTCTAGGTCTCAGACAAGCACCGAAGGTCGATTTAGTATCTAACTTATATGCCCCTTAAATGTTATTGGGGTGTTCAGTTACACCCGGTATACTAAATAAAACATCTCTGGGAAGACGTGGACGCTGTTAATGCGGACGTAGCTACACAATTAAAAAAAAAACATAGGTAATGATAGTTGAAGTTTGGTAAAATTGCCACAGTCCATAAAGTGGCATCTTTACCTGAGGCTAGGGTTGTATTGTATCTCTTATTAACAGACCACGTACGAAAAAGGGAGGTTAAAACTATACCATAAATGGGGTTGTTTTTTAATTTACTTTTTACCCGACTGCGGCGAAGTCAAAATGAGGGTTGATTTTTACCCGTATGTATGTTCATCTGTTTCCTCATAACTTCGAAACTACTTATTATAATTAAACAAATGAGTATTGGAAGCGTCTTGATCATCCGCCAGTTACAGGCTATAAAACGTCACCCCAATTTCACTAAGGTGCCCTCTAGAAGATATAAATTAAAGAATTTTGTTACCTATTTAAAGAGTACATTTTTTTGAACTAGTGGCAGCCCCGTGCCATCTTTACCTACCAGCCAGTGTTGCAAGTATAAAGCTTTTCTATTTAAAATACTCCTAACTCATAAATAGAGAAAGTAAGGCGGAAAGGTATCTTTACCAATTTTAAATTAATAGGCTTAACTTTTCAGAGAAATAAAGACAGCTAAAGTTGCATTTTTTTGGCTTCTTTACCTATGCCATGTTTTTGATGCTACTTTAGTGGTTTTTGAATATTCAGAGGGAATCAATCTAAAAAACTATAGACAAGTACTTTATACACCGATTAATAATGAATTCTTAATCCTAAGTGGTTTTATTTTCGATTTATCATGTTTTTCCTTTAAAATTATGGTAAAGATACCACAGTTGACGGTACTTTATTAATGAAAAAAGAAACGGTCTCATTCGGGCAGAACTCAATGCAACGTACCCCGGGAGTTTTCATAGATATCTATATTATTTTTAACTTAGTTGTTTGTAGAGCGGATCTAATTTCACTAGTTTTAGATATCTACATAAAGCAGCTCGATGAGCACGCGTGTGTCATAACGCAAATGGTGCGGTTATAGATCTATAACAGCACTATTTGCTTGATAATGCTAGACAACATAATTAACAATGATTTGTGTTATTTAATTATTTTTTTTCCTCACAAGTGTGTTGAAAAACGTCGCATGATATACATGTGCGTATATTGGTAACACATACTCGGCTCTATTACGTGAGTCAAGACCATAACGCACTTATATCGTAATTTATTTCCTCGGCGCGCCCACAGTTTCTCTGATGGTGAACACAAGCTGGGCCAATCACAAAGGCCCGCGGGCCGCAGGTTAAGTATAGCTGCCTCAGAGTGTCAGAGCGTTGGTTGTAAAACGCTCTAAAGTTTATTACTGAAAACTCTTAAATGATTGGATGATTTTGGGGCCTTTATCTATTACGTTTTCTGCTAGAAAGAGATAGAAATGAAAAAATCATATGAAAGCGGAAGATAAAAAGATATTATTGCTGAAGCGCGTTCAACACCTTCAAACAATTGGAGCCTTCATTTATATTCAAGTCTTTCTCGACACACTAACTAATATTTATTATTTAATGTGACCGATAAAGTATTGCTGAATTATAAACGCCTGTATAAATAGAATAGTCTTAGTGTAAGTAATAGTTTTAACAGTTTTCTTTAGCATTGCGACTGCGAGCTTAATAATATGTTTGTTAATATTTTAAGAACCTGATAAAATAGTTCGAAAACTTCGTTATTAGAAATTCTTCGGGCCAGGCCAGTTTACGAAACTATTCCTTCAAGGGGAGAGGTGGGCCTGCTTATTGCTTTGGAATATACTGAGTTTGATAGTAAGGCTGATTTTTCTGAATAAGCAAGCTATTTTCAATATTCTTCTGTTATTATTTTTTGTCTATTTTCAGTTTTTTTTTGTATAAGAATTCTACATAATTTCTTCCCAGTGGAAGCAATATTTTCGTTAGATTGTAAACTGGCCTAGCTTTAGTATTTCATTGTTGGTCGGAAGTTATAGGACTTGTTGTGGGAACGTACTTGCAGATTGTGTTTGTGAAATACGGACAATGGCCTTGACTGACGGGATAAGAAACAATTTAATGCGTCTGCACTATCACATGGGTGGCATCGAAATAATCAATGTATTTTCGCAATAACTTTTTAGCCTGCCATAGATACAACCTTCAGAACGTATTGCTTCGTAACGATACACCGATGCGGGCCAAGCATAATAGTGCGGCCACATTATCACGAATAGTAGTGTTCTGTTGTCGGGAATACTTTGTATTATGCATGCTACGGCTTTATTATTGTGTACCTACGTTACATGGGAAATATTCGTGTTATCGCAATTATCGGTCCATAGAATAGTGTGGTTGACCGTAACGAGATCATTGTAATCATTAACATTCCGTATTATATCCCACATGGGGTATTTTTATTAGGATATAATGTACACGTAACACCTAATTAATATTAATTAATTGTTACCAAATATTATAATACCTATGCATGATAGGAAAAAAATGTTCCAGAGAAGGAGAAAGCACTCTTTATATAAGTACTACGAAATAATAAGCTTTGGCATATAAAATAATAAATGTGGATCAGAGAGCATTTTGTTTTAGATATGTTCTGTGTTTATCAACAGAAAATGTACCTATAATAACAAATTGATTATCAAATTTATTAAAACTAGAAACACATCTATTGTTAATGTTTATTCTAATATATTCTTTTGTACATTTACTATCCATGTTCAAAAACTTATCCTCAGTAAGATAGGTCTTTAGTTTACGGCAGTAGGCTATGGAAAATAAATAATGCATGTTTATGAAAAAGAATCGACTTGTTTGGACTCTGTGTTCTCGTCACACACACTAACATTTTTTCGCTAACAATTTTGCGCAATGTGTCAGAAATTACCCTGAATTTAGGAGGCATTGCACTTATTTTGCATGTTGCAAACATCATATTAGTTTCACTCAAATATATCCATATTGCAGTTATCCCGGTCATCCTTAGGCGATTCACACACTGCCACGCACGACGCAGCGTAGCGCGTGAATGCGTGTTCTTACGTTGCTTGTAAGTATGTATAGAAAACACGCACAGTCCAACACACAGAAAACGCATCCACGCGCGCTCATGCAGATCGCGCCTACAAGCGGTGAAAGACGCACCCACGCGTGTAGGTGCGGGCGAGACGCAAGGTATGGCACACCGAGTCTCGCATTACCGTGCGTTATTTTGGAAGGGCTTGACGTTGATTTTGGAAACGCAACTACGTGCGTCAGTGCGTAAAAAACCCGCATGATGATGCGGATCTGCACTCCCGCATGTACGCGCGTAGGTGTGTCGACACGCAACATGCAGCGTGGTGCGTGGCAGTGTGTGAATCGCCTTACCCTTATGTGTGTGGCTGAACCCAGCCTTGCCACAAAAAAAAACTAAATAATAGATTGTTTGAGTATGTCGCTATAATGTCTAAGAGTTTGTCGACACGTTTCAGAGTTTGTCGCTTGCGTGTTTCAGAGATCTGTGTGGCCCGGCTGGGGATACCTTACCCCAGCCGGGCCACACAGATCTCGAAAACGAAACGACCTAGTGCAAATCTGTTTGCTGATATAGATAGGCGGCAGTTTGTCGGACAAGTTTGAGTTTTCATCGGGCTCGCGTTTAAGGGGGCTGTGTGGCCCGGCTGGGGTAACGTTACCCCAGCCGGGCCACACAGATCTCCAAAACCAAACGACATAGCGAAAATCTGTTTGCTGATATAGATAGGCGACAGTTTGTCAGAGTTTGTCGGACAAGTTTCAGAGTTTGTCGATCCACCATTTCATAGCACACCTGCAGCAAAGTTGCTGCAACTGAGCTAGCTGGATCTCGAAAACAAGAGAAAAACTGTTTGTGAAGCGGTAGTTTGTCGAACAAGTTCCACAGTTTGAAACATGCGCATTTCCGAGATATGTGTGGCCCGGCTGGAGAAACGTTACCCCAGCCGGGCCTAGATAGATTTTGCAGACCTCCGGGGACGAAGATTTGGGGATGATGAAGAAATTAAAGCTACCGTGAACGAGCATTTTGACTACAAAGATTCATCTTATTTTTTTTGTGGGATACAAGCTCTTTTTAAAAGATGTGAGAAATGCGAGATTATATAGAAAAATAAATTTAGATTTTTATCAGGCCTTTTAAAACCTTAGTTCTTCGCTCAAGCGGGAGTACAGGCCCATCAGTTGTTATTAGAGCTGCTTCTATGTTTTTATCAGAGAGAAATTACATTTCTTAAATAAAAATAGATTTTTTTCTCATTTTTATTTCACTTTGTATAACAATAACTAAACAAAATATGCTTGACTACTATTTACTATTATAATAACCAAAATAACCTAATATAGTTCTAGAAGAAATAAACATTTAATAAATATAGGTATAATATGAGGTTCGTTTTACAATACCGAATTAAGGTTTTATACAAACATTATTTTTAGACTGTCAAAATTGAGTGAAAAGTCTTTATATCATATACAATGTGTAACAAGTCTGAGGCAGGGCTTTGTTTACAAACACCTAAAGCGGAGTTTGGCAGAAACAGCGCTGTGCAATACCTCCAACAGCTTTAGCCAATGTGAAGTGCCAATTCACGGTTCGAGTATGCACTTTCAAAAATGCAGTTTGTTGCACACCACTTAGAGTTGAAAGTCCAAGGCAAGTGCCTACATTTCTTATTATAATATTGTTTCGGGCGATAACGGTTTTACTCCCCTAAACCTTTACGAAATTAGACACTTTTGGTCTCATTAGATTCAGTATACCTTAATCATGTTTGTACGTTTTGCTCCTTTGTAATTCAGTATAATTTAGTCAAAAAAAAAAAATGCTCGAGTTAGTTTTAAAGTCTAAAATATAGATATTTAGATGGAAATATTTTATATTCTGAGCAATATTACTTCGAAATCAAAACGTGCATACCTAGATCTTCATTATATCTACAACATTTCCAAAAATTATGAAAATTCGACTATGTAAAGAGGGAGAAAAGCGTTATCGCTTTTTTAATGAAAATTTACAGCATCACAATCATTTTAAGGTTGTGAGTAGCGATCGTCTTAACGTCCTTTAAAATCTTTTCTAGTGAACATTTTATCAGGATTCCACATACCTGTCTCCAATTTGACAAGCAGTCATACAATTTCAACATGTTAGATATTTGAAAAGGAACCTTTATATCTGTCCAGGTTGAGTAAACTGTCGAATTAGGTATATTTTAGCGAAATGATGATACCATTAATTTCTACGTTTTTAGCGACATACTTGTATAATCACGCTACCAAAGTACTCTTGCGCACGTTGTCGTATTTACTGCCTACAGTGTTTTCATATTGTATAACTAATGCTCCAGATTCGATCACGGGTTCATAGAGAGCGAAAATAGCAATGAGTATAGAAAAATAGAAAATAGCATGTTAAGTAAAAATTAGCAAGATATTTTTTAAAATATGTGCTGTATGTTCTCAAGTCAGTTTCTTCGGTTGCGTATTATTTTTATCTTTTTACGTTCAATGTCGTTATCATGATGACATCAATGGAAGTCAAATGTTATAAGGTCTCGAAAACAGTCAAAAGTAAGTAACGCCTGCATCAGTTTCAAGCAATTCACTCTTATTAAAGACAATATTTGTTAGGTGTTTGTACCAACCAACGTTTACTGTTTTCTGCTAGTTATAGCAGGAACGACACCTTGACTGTTTGGTCACTATGGCTCTTAATTTTTTAAAATTTTCTGTAGTATAAACAATAAAACTATAAATATTAAAATAATTATGCAGTTGTGCTATAGTCTTTTTGACTCTTCTAAATATATACAATGATGGATGATTGACAACAAGTTAATTTTCCTGTTTTTTGTATATAATATTCGATAATATATTTCAATTTCCCATAAAAAGTTTACTGCTATAAACATAAGTATCAAAATGCAACAATTTGCACTAATTTCTTAATTGATTTTATCTAGCACTTAATTCGACATTCACAAGTCTTGTTAATTTAATATTTCCTGTCTGTCTCAACTAGTATATATTTCTTTCTAATAGATGTAAAAACAAGAGCAGCGTCGATTATAACATAAGATTGTTTGATTGCACGTGCACGTGATGTTACTATGGATTTGTTTCAAGAAATTACA
The DNA here is from genome assembly GCA_963935595.1 of Schoenobius gigantellus. NCBI lineage: Eukaryota > Metazoa > Arthropoda > Insecta > Lepidoptera > Crambidae > Schoenobius > Schoenobius gigantellus. Next base: position 34,960,042 of record OZ012541.1, on the reverse strand, counting down.
ACTTATTAATACAATTACAAATTATTACAAGAAAATTACATATATTAACTAGGTATACACACACTAAATTTTAATTGTAAATATTAGAATACAGGTTACAATAAATTATTATTAACATATATTATGCCTAGCCCCCATCAATGGAGACTAGGTCATGTAATACTTTTCTAAAACACAGTGGTGTCCTTACCTCATTCTTAAGTTATTTGTTAAGATTTACGGTGTTAGTACAAATGTTGATACTGTTAAATTTTTAAGTTGAATGACAACTTAAAAATTAAACAGCGTCATATTTAAGTCATGACTCATGACAAACTTGAGACAACTTTTGTAGTAACACCCTGAAAAAAGGTTTCTCTGTTCTTAAATATGTTTACCAAAGTTACTTATAGTGGTCAAGTCTTGTTTGATTCACAAACAAGACTAAAAACAATGTGCCATATAAATTAAATAGTGATTTTATTTCTACATGGTAACAAACAGAATGGCAATATTAGATATTGTTGTTCTATTCATTACCATTATACATAATATATATTAACGTCTGCAATAAATAACCTTTCAGTACCCCTAGTAAAAGTTTTAATTATTGTCACTCATTTTTTTCATATTGGTTAATTCAATTTCAATTTATTTGTTTTCCAAAATGTTACATAGGTCATACACTAACTCATTCTTCAATACCAATTGAATTTTAGAACTATCAAATTCTGTTATTAAATCTCACATGACGGGGTAACTATCTGTTATGGACAGATATATCAACAAAGGCGTAACACCAAAAGAAAGACTAAGAGAATAAGAAAGGTTACAAACGAACAAGCATTCATTGTACTAACATGCAATACTCTACACTTTTGTTTGGCATTTTGGCTTTAAAGTCTAAACACTTCAGTTTCCATTTTAGGCAGTACGCACTATCACTGCGTTCGTCTCCATAGCGGTCGACAGCGACAACTGTGGGTTACCAGCTGCTTGGTGGCGGTGGCCCTCAAGCTACGTTAATAGGAGCTGGACTGGGGAGGAGCATTTCAAATAATTGTTCATCTTCGCTGTCGTACTGTAACAAAAACAAAAAAATAATGATATTTTGATGTCAATGGTCAATTTTAGATGATTAACTCAAACATCTCAAAAAAAAGGAAAGATTTAAAATCTCCAAACATATAATTTATTCAACTGACTTGATAGAAAGCTCTATTGAACCGTCCAAATTCTTTTTACCTACTATCCATTCATTCAGGACATCTTTTAGTTGATAAGAAGAATGGCCGCAAGAGACTGTTCAGCATCATCATAAGTACCGACATTTACAATAAATTATGCTATTACCATTCACAGCAATATTTGCTTACATAAACAGTTATACACGAAATTTCTTTACATTACAGAAAGTAATGTCTACAAATTAACACCAGGCATTGGCATCATTCAAATAATCATTGACTTAATAATTCTTCATGTACAATGAGTACAAAGGCGGACTTAATGCCATAGGCATTCTCTACCAGCCAACCTTAGGGTGATGGAGAGAGCAGGTGTGGTAGATGTACCGAAATGTATGAGTATTACTAGATAAATTTTGAATGATGAACTATTTTTAATGTAAAGGAATATATATAATAATATCCTAATACACAAATACCATGCCATGTACCACTGTGTTTTTTCGTTTCGAATTTCATATGTACATTTGTCTGACGCTTCTACGGTGAAGGAAAACATCGTGAGGCAACCTGCATACATCTGCGAAGAAATTCAAAGGTGTATGTGAAGTCAACCAATCCGCACTGGGCCAGCGTGGTTGACTAAGGCCTAATCACCCTAACATAGGGTAGGCTCGAGCCCCTCGGTGGGGACGTATATGAGTTATAATGATGATGATGATGACACAAATACCAATAATTAAATAAACTAATATATATTATATCATCAATAAATAAGTGAATAATAGTCACTGCAATGCCCATGAGATCAACCAGGCGACTGTTCGAGTTGAAGATAAAATAAATTTACGAGCTTTGTTTTAGCTTGGAAGTAGAACTTTTAATTTTAAGAGGAAGTGCGTTCCAAAGAAGTATGGCCTGAATAAAAAAAGAGGAATGCATAATGTAAGAGTAATGAGAAGGACACATAAGTAGCTGATTGGAGGATGAACGCAATGGTTTATCGTGAGAGGTACATAAGTACTGAAAATGAGAACTTAAATAGTTGGGTGTTGTAGGAGTATAAAGAATAGCAAATAATGTGCTTAAAGTCCTCAAGTGACTGCGCTGTCGGATGGGTAGCCATTTCAAACGAAGCCGATGTTCAGATATATGGTAAAATTTTCGTAAGTTGAAAACGAATCGAATACAGTTATTCAGAAGGCAGTCAAGTTTATTGAGTAGATCTGCATTCAGGTCGAGATAGCACACATCACCATAGTCGATGACAGGAAAAATTAAGGTCTGCACAAGAATCTTCTTAATATCTGGAGACAAGAAGTTCTTCAATCGATACAGGGACCTTAGCATGCCCGTCACTCTCTGACAAACACTAGCCACCTGAAATTGCCAATTGAACGTGGAATCAATATACAGTCCCAGATCCTTCTCATTACTACTTAGGTGAATAATTTTGCTGTCAAACAAAATCGGATGCAGATTAGCCGAAACTGTTCTTGAAACAATCCTGGAACTACCGATGATAATAGCCTGGCATTTCTCAGGATTGACAAAGATGCCAAATTGCTCAGACCAAGCTTTGATGGCTCGTAAGTCTTGATTGACTTCATCTATGGCACGATTTATGTTATCAACATCAGCCTGAGCATACAGTTGCAGGTCGTCAGCATACAGATGATACGAACAGCGAAGGTGGAGAGTTATGAAGTTAATGAAAATTGAAAATAAAAGAGGAGATAAAATGTCGCCTTGAGGAACACCAGCTCCAAGATTGCACCATGCGGAGGTCTTATCCCCCCAGACAACCGATTCGGTGAAGAAATCTCCAAATGTAAAGTCCACGGCGAAAGTTGCGGGCAGACGAATGATTACTAAGAAAAAGGAAATGCAAAGTTCTATATAAAATAGATAATCACTTAAAAATAACACAATAAGATACCGTATTCTGTTCCACAGAACCCACAGTAATCAATACCTAGTATTAAAAATATCCTTGCGAAATAACCACTACGTAAATTTTATAGATGAGCTGTACAAAAAGGTACTTAGTTTCCCCAATGAGTCACTTCAGCAGCAGAACAAAATTATTAATTTTACCTGTTATTCCGTTGTTAATTTCAATGAGGAGTCAAAGAAGACTGACCATCCTTATGTGGAAGTTGGGCCAAATGCTGCTGGATTTTGTCATATAGTGCATTACGTTCCTTAGACCGGGGAACGCTCCAGAGCCTTGTCTCATGATTAGCAGGGTGCTGGTGAGGTTAGCCTGAGTCCCGTGAGGTCAGTTCTAAAGTGGTATTGCGTTTGTTGTCCGCAAGCCTCTCGGGACACTTGTACAGATCGGAATTGTGTCGAATAGAATGACATCTTAGTCAAAATAACTTAGCGGTATTCACTGAAGGTATATCCCGACGAGGAAGAGGAAGTAATGTACGATTACTTCCTCTTCCTCATTTCCCTGGCAAGATACATAACTGCTCCACTGCTCAGTTGGCACGGCACTGGCGCCAGCAACGGCAAGGCAACAATGAATTTCAGGCCGTTGCCGCAACGCCAAGTGGAAAAATGACAATTATAATATCATACATCAATGGTGCTGGGAGCCGTGCCGTTGTAGTAGAAAAAGCCACTATTTAAATCTCATTCATGAAAATACTCGTATGTAGGAATACAGATTAGCTAGTCAGCTCGACATAAGTGGTAGTTATTGTCGAGAATTTTTTGGATATTTTGAAATGCATGAGAACCAAGAAATACCATGTTTAAAACAATGATTGTTAATTAAATTATTCTAAAAATTGTTCTGTTGAATAAAGGTTAGAGATTATAATCTTCGATATTTTTGGAAGTAAAAAAAAGAGAAAGGCTTACGTCATCGTCATCGTCCGACTCGTAGTCGCTGTCGTTGTTCAGCTGCGCGAAGAGTCGCTCCGCCTTGGTGCGCTTCGCGAGTCGCTTGGCCGTGCGGCTACCGTAATCGCGCTGTTGGCGCGCCACGCCCGGGCACTGCTCCAGCAGGTACTGCACGAGGCGCGCGTCGCCGCGCCTCGCCGCTATGTGCAGCGCCGTCCACCCGGCCAGGCCTTCCTGTCGACGAATGGACAACATTATTATGTAGGTACCTATATCACTGCAATCAGAAACTCGGAGGTGCAGTCGTGCAGTGGCGCGTGTGCTTTCCAAGAATGGTTATTGTTTTTAACCGACTTCAAAAAGGAGGAGGTTCTCAATGCGATGAGTATATTTTTTTGTGTATATGATACGCGATTAAGCCGTCAATTGTGGACCGATTTTTAAAATTCTTATTGTATTCGATAGAGTATACTCCAAGGGTGGTCCCAAGGTCACCAAAGTTAGGATCTGATGATGGGATCCCATTAAAATTGAGGGAAACTTAAACATTTAGGTGTTTAAACGTGTTTTGTGTTTATGTTACTCTATTACTCTGCCAATTTATTGTGGACCTATTTTCAAAATTATTTTTGTATACTCCTGGGGCGGTCCCAAGGTCACCAAAGTCAGGATCTGATGATGGGATCCCATGATCAGACGAGGGAAACCCTAATACCAGATTTAATTTTAAGACTTTCTAGGAGATCATCGTTTGGCACCAACTTCAATATGTGTAATAGTGTGATGTTGTCTGTACCTATTCTTATATTATTTTTAACTTTTTTCAGTGTTTTTGAAGTCGGTTTTAATTTTTTGTTGAATATTTTTTCCATTATTACTAGTGAGGTCTCGCGGCCTCACCTGATGGTAAGTGGCGATAAGGCCGAACGAATATGGAAGCGAGCTTCACCTGTATTCTTCAAAAACAGAAGAACTGACATCTCTTTTTTATACGAACTCAGAGCCACCATGATCAAGAATCGGTGTGCGGAAATAATATCTACCAGTATATTTCAAGAGAGCTAAAGTTTATCGTTCTAATAAAACAACCTGGACTTGGGCAGATTTTCACTTACAATATAATATGAATTTAAAAAGAGTACTTATGAATACGCGAAAAGAATTTTTCATTACTCATACTCTGAAAGTAGGTCTGAAGTTGCCTGAGAAGCGGGATGAAAGTAATACTTTTCAGCCAATCACTTTCAACTGACAGCTGCTGTCAAATTTTGAAAAAAGAAACTAGTTCTATGTTCACATTTCTATTGAACCATGTTCCGACTTCCTATACAGCCACTCAATTACAGCACGGTGCAAAATTGAAATAACATAATGTTAAGTATTAAAAGAATATATATTTTAAATGACTATTATAATTTACTTTCAACTAAATCTTTAAAATAACATAGATTTGGGCAAAATATTTACCATTTTTTAATAATGAAAATGGCTGAACAGCTGGCATGCCACAGATATAAAAAAATATTCGAGAAAGCGGCAATCCGTTTATTCTTCCGCAGGCAAAAGTAGAAGTTGTCGATTTATTAAAATTAAATTCACTCATATATGTTCTTTAGTTGATTCATGTTTTTATTTTTACTTTCCTTGTATTCGTAATGAAAAGTACAGTGTTTACCTCGGGTTAAAGAATTATTTAGTCCCTCGAACTATAGGCGCCCTCTCTACGCTCGGACGCCAAACCCCGTCTCGTAACTAAAGAAGTTACTTTCACTCTTAGCTTGCAAACTCTATGACTATGTATTTGTCTCGTTATCAGTTTCCACGCAATGCCGAAGTAAAATTGTTGTCGTGTGCATGGGTACCTCCGTCTTACCTATTTCTGCCGCAAAGCAGCAGTGCTTGCATTGCTGTGTTCCGGTTTGAAAGGAGGAAGATATGGCACTGAAATTACCGGGTACCGTGACTTTACATCTTAAGTCACAAGTTGGCAACATACACTGTGGTTCTTGTGGGGGTTGCAGTTTTGCTGCGAATCTCACAGGAACCACATGTATTATAGGTGACTGTTACTACTTACCATCAGGTGGGCAGTTTGCTTGTTTGTCAACTTAATTGCAATAAAAAAAAAAGCTTTTCGTAGTAAGTATGATCCCTCCCTTAGCACAGAATAAGTAATAGTACTAAAGTACCCTTAGCATGTAAAAATATTTCTCAACTCTGCTGCATACACATAGAATCATGTTTATATCTTACCCTGGCGTTAATATCAGCACCGTAATAGACTAGAGTTTTCACTGTCTTCACCAACCCTGCTGCCGCAGCCAAATGCACGCACATTTGCCCTGTAACAAACCATGATCGAAATTAACTATGATCTCATAAGTACAAAACTTTAGGTATTTGTTAGAATGTCGATTAAGTCACCAAAACATATTCTGATGTCAACCTGCCGACGCAGAACAGTTTACGAGCGACAGGTATTGCCATCAATACAACCGGTTGAAATCTGATACAAGAAATAGTTTCTAACCGTCTTAAAGCACTACTTATAAAAAATTACCAGCAGGCCTATTCTTCAACTGCGGTTGCTAAATAAAACTTATTTTTGAAAGAAACTTAACATTAATTACTGCTATCATGAACGCTGCCGTAACACATAAGATCACTAAACTAGTAATGAATATAGTTTTTTTTTTAAAAATACAGTTTTATTTAGCAACTGCAGTTGGAGAATAGGCCTGCTGGAGCCTAACCATGATCGATTAAAGGAAGGTTAAAACAATACTGTAACAGAGACCGCTCTTGTTGCGTATAGCGCCATCCCGCTCTCAGTATGCGGTTTTAATATTATTTTGAGCGATCGTGGTTAGGGGGCTGATCTTACTACGATATATATTGTTTATATCGTGAAATCGATGCTAAATGTAGATAGCATCGTAAATAGATTATCTCTGACGTGATAATAGTACTATTCGATATTCGGGTACAGGGGCCAATATCTAATACGGAGACTAAAAATCTGCGCGGGCGATATTATAGTGCACGAGTGTCTGCACAAACAAGTATTCTCTCTGTTCCTTCACCCGTAGTATTATGGAGCCGTTAACCGATATGTTCGGAACGATCAGGAACAGGTTTAGGTACCTTCCGAGTCAAGGACTAGTTCGAGATGTTTTACTTTTTGGTCACCATGTTACAAAATTTCATGTACTATAGGCGCTGTGGACTCGGCACTGGCCTTCTAATCAGGCGGTCCGGGGTTCGATCCTGCCATATACCAATGTATATTTCGTATCTCGAATTTCATAAGTACATTTATCTGACGCTCCTACGGTGAAGGAAAAAAATTGTATGTTGATGATTTCGTAATTTTCAACAATAGTAATATGATTTCTATAACAAAAGGGATTGGTTTTTTATTTTTTCTAACTAAATGGTGCGTCCCGTCCTGTTTCGAAAAGCTAAAAAGTTTCGAAAAGACATTGTGCTTGTATCATTTGAAATTATTTGCTCACAGGGATGACAAAAAAATCGTTAACTTGTACTCGAGGTTGTATACCTATTAGAATTCTCTCAGTGCGATTTATAATGAAACATCGGCATGTTCGCAATTTGCAACGAAAAACGAAGATAGATGTTGGAGCGAATCCAAGTTTATTTAAATCACAACACCAAAATAGATCGGCCTCCTATTAAATGTTTGTTTTTTTTAGCGTTAAGGATTAGCATGACGTTAGTATCTAACTGTACACGATGTCTTCTGATTATTAGGAGACAATCATCTCTATATTGCTGACGAGGCAACATTCAACTATCAACACAACACAAACAAGAGCGGATCCAGGATGTACATCAGGGAGAGAGGGTGGGGGAGGGGGGGTTGGCTGAATTGCAAAGGAGAGACATTATAATTGCAAATAATAAACAAAACATTAAATTCTATCTATACTATACTTACTAATATTATAAAGCTGAAGAGTTTGTTTGTTTGTTTGTTTGCTTGAACGCGCTAATCTCAGGAACTACTGATTCAAATTGAAAAATTCTTTTTGTGTTGGATAGTCCATTTATCGAGGAAGGCTTTAGGCTATATAACATCACGCTACGACTAATAGGAGCTGAGCATCAATGACAAATGTTGCAAAAGCGGGTAAAAAAATATACGGCGAAACGTAGTTCGCTGGCACAGCTAGTTTATTTATATGTATACGAGCCTCTGGTAAGTAAGAAAGTTCCTGTTTTAGCGAAAAACATGCGATGTTTTTTGTAAAAAATCCTTTCAGGAGAACCATAAGTAATTCAGATAAACATAAAAAGGAAATGCTTTTAATTATAAAAAGGAAATGCTTTTAATTATACTTAAGTTTATTTGGACGCAGAATTAAATAAAAGCTCAAGTCAAAGTCAGTGATGTGATAAAGTATTAAATATTGTGGTTTGGTTAGTGCATAATGATCATAATTATTTAACGAATTATATCATATTGTGTTTATTTTTAAGAGTAAAACGTATTTTGATTGTAGTTAGTGAAAAAGATAACCCACGTGACAGTTCACTTGTTTCGAAATACATAGATAAAATGTCACTTCGTAATTTAAGGTTGATACTTATGAAGAAATACGTATAGATAAAGTGTTATGTATGGTTGAATCTGACAGAATCATAATAAGCTTTTCAAGCGTATCTAACATCCGCGTAATCTACGATTATTACCGGACCTGGAGTCATCGTGATAACCTGTTTGTCGTCTACGCAACTCTTCCACACATTTTAAACGAACGTAGGTCTTCGCTGACACAAAGCGCGCGTGCGCAATGTATGCGGCGTAAGTGTAATTACGCCCAACAGATCTATGCAATGCTAACGGCAGTTCCTCTTCAATGGGAACGTCAGTATTGTAATTGAATGATTAGCCTCATCAAACGCGCGTTCCGCGTGGGAACAATGGCACGGTGAATGGAATTACATTCAGCAATTATCCTAGAATGGCAGCAGCTGATAAACATTTTCGCGGACATGCGAGTTACAACTACAAGATTTCCGCGTTAAGATGGCTAAATAAACGGCCGTGTCGTGCATGACGATGTGCGTAAAATGTGTGGACCGACGTGTGTGGTTTCGTCACAAGTCACAACACAAGCTTTGGCGAGCCGATGCGCGGGCGCGGGGCCTGCGTGAGGGGGCTGCGACTGGGGTTTTCCCAGCTATGCGGAGTGACGACGAGACAGCCGCGCAGTTCCACTGTCCTCGCCAAATATAGCCACAGCTGCTGGCTTTCTACGTGGCCCTTTAGATAGTATCGAAAGACGAAGTAGTAAAATAATACAACTATGATTAAAAGCATCATCTTCATATCTACATACCTACCATAATACATTTCGTCATTGTTTTATTAGCACTCGCATACAAACAAATAAGATACTTGTACACATAAATCACGCGAGTATACACAAAATCAATACAAATTTAACAATTATTTGTATTTATTTATATTATCAACAATGCGTATAATGTTGACGGAAAATACCCCGAATAACTCAAGAGTTAGTAATGAGTACTTATATGGAAATAACTAATTACGCCATCGTGGTGTTCATGAACATTCAAGAAAAATGTTGTGTTGGAATGGAAATTTTAATGTTAAATAACGCCTCGTCACCCAATACAGAAATTTGTCTGATACACACAATTACATAATAATGACAAAGATAATGCTATAGCTATTCTATAATACGATTTAGTTGCTATAGCTATCTTATAATGCCATTGAAAACCGTATTTTAAGAGGCCACAGTAGCTACTACTAGCGCCGCCATTCGTTTTTTTATTAATTATGATAAATTAAAGACGTTTCTACAAAAAATAGCACAGTCAGGAACTCAATATAGATACTTCAGAGTTATATTTACGTATTTTGTACACATTTACCGTATAGAATAGTCGAAATCATAATTATTGCTTAAAGTGGCCACTTTTAGCAATAATTCTGATTATGATTACCTACTCCTTACTTTTAATCTATACCTGAATGGCTCCCAAAAAACTAAAATATATATATTGGGTTCCTGACTGTTCTATTTTTTGTAGAAACGTCTTTAATTCATTATAATTAATAAAAAAACGTATGGCGGCGCTAGTAGTAGGTACTGTGGCCCCTTAAAATACGGTTTTCAATGGCATAGTAGGTAGTTATTTTTAAAAGTAATAGAGATTACTGTTATTGTTAGGTATAAAGATGAAGCTAGCTACAATAAATCAATCGCTTTTTAAAATGTGACTCGTTTCCAAAAGCGAAGCTTCTGAATTGAATATTGTTGATAGTTTTTTTCAAATGCATTTTAATTTAACGATCTTTTGAAGTGTAGTTGTGTAGTGTGTATCCGTACCGTATCTTTTGAGTGAAATTTGCGGATGAATTTTAACTTGTTAGTCTAATACCTACCTACGCGATAGATAAATGTACTCTATAGGTACTCGAGTTGAGTGTCGTTTAAAACGGGTCGCTCAGTGGAAAACCCATAATGATCTACAATCTATAAGGTGCTTAGAGATAGCGTCACTTTGTACGATGATATGATTCAGAACAGAACAAACAAGTTAAACAAGAGAATAGTAGCATAATGCAAAAGAATTACCTAATAAAATGGATCTTCGAAATGTATGTACGCCCATAACTTTCGAACGACTGCACCAAATTGGATGATTCTTGGTTTTATGTATTCGTTATTGTTAGGACAAGGTTTGTAATTTTGTTAAAAAACATGGCGATACAAAGTACGCCGGGTCGGCTAGTATAAAATAAAAATGTTTATTCACGTCACCTATGTCGATAAAGACTCAGAAAGAGGATTACAATTTATGGAATAATTTAAATGCGTATTCTCTGAGAATAGTACTTATCGGTCAATGATAAACGACCGATAAGTAGTAAAAGAAAATTAAATCAAGTCGACAACGGAATTTCCTCAAAGCACGTCAGTCAAAATATAGAAGGTAAACATTAGGGCCCGAATTGATAAACTTTTTAAAGCCTAGTCTAGTTAATCTATGTTTTGTCCTTTCCGAACTAAAGATGATTAAGATGGAACGAGGGGAAGCATAGATTAACTAAGCCCAGGCTAAAATAGTTAATTTAAAATTTGTTGTGAGTTTTCGACAGTAGAAAGTCGATGTATTGTACCCATGGCTGGCCGTGTGAATGTCTACGCTGGAAATACCATTTGCTGGCACATCACGGTCGGTACATAAACTTTCACGTGGGGATAACCCAGACCGCCCGTCGCATAGTTTGTCGCACAATGCACGCTGCTGTCACAACTGTTGTATAACGCTCTTTTGGCATCTTTACAAGGGGCCCGGGGTTTTCACAGTTTAATCCGTGCTCTTAACATTGTTGTGTCGACTGTCTGTGCGGTTAAGGGCTAGAGTCACGGTAATGATAAAATACCGGAATTACCAGAGTTCTCGGAAGGCATTCCGGTGTTTTTTGATGACGAATTACTTAATGGAACAAATTACTTAGTACTTTGTGTAATGGTCCATTATTAAATGGAATTTAATGTTTATTCAAAACAATTACGGAATTTTATTTAGGACAACAAAAAGAACCCGATTAAACTTTTATTTAGTTGCGAAAAAGTAGTTAACAAATGGCTTTTATTTAAATTAGTGAATTAATTTTACAGTTACGATAACACGTGTTATGCCAACAAGTCTGTAATAATTGGTGTGCGATGCGCTTTCACTTGCTCGCGTTACGACGTGAGCCGCCTTTCAAAACCCAGCCTTTGGACATTTCCAAGATTCCGACAGTGTTCTAAGAGGTTCATGGTATTTCACTTTAATTAGTGGCGTAAAGACCTAGTGTCGAATTATAATTCAAAGAAAATATTGTATGCTAAAAAAGAGGACCGAGCAAAACCATTTATCATTATGTAAACGCGCGCCAGTTTGCATATGTACAATATCTATAGTGTTAACACTGAAAACAAAACGGGAAACCCAAAGATAATGAGTCTGACTGAGCATATGTTTCTACCTGCGCCGATATTACGAACTATTGGAATTTCCAATCTTGATGAGCGGGCGGTCTTTTCATTTCTAGTGTTATGGTATTAATTCTATGTTGGAAGCAGTGGCATTGCACGACGTGTTACCTTGACGAATCTCGGCACCGGTGGCTGCGTTTCTTTTATACGTAAACAATGTGTTGTCGTGAAGGTAACAGGTTTTGTAAATTTTAAGGAAGTAGGTTCTAGTAAACGATGATGTGACGAAACACAAGTTTCAAATGGATCAGAACAGCAAAATGGCTCAATCCACGGAGCAGAACAATGCAAGTTGTGTAGGAAAACCACTATCATTTTTAACTGTAACTTATTTAGACGCTCGGAATTTCCAACAAGCAATTAAGATGGCCTTAAAAGAAATAATAGAACGAATGCAGTCATTAGTTTGATTATGATATGATATGGTATTTTACCAATACACAATAATATAAGGCTGAAATAACGACACGGGTTTTATCTTTTGTTGATTATTTGCTTAAAGTCAGATAACATATTTTGATGACTGAAATAAAAAAACCCTAACCTTCCACATTCTATTTCAGCTTCATAGGTCAAGTAGCTTTTGTTATAATTTAGTAAGTAATCAGTGAAAATAAGTTATCTTACAAAATGAAAAACCTTCCAATTAGATTCATTCATTAAAACAAACAAGATAAGATGAAATTGTTACCTTGTAACAATTGTGCTGCGCTTACTTTGATAGGTGACTGAACTTGCATCATCTGCATGTATAGTTCTATGTATATATGACTGTAATCACTATAGTTGATCAGCAGTATACTTTATGTATAGGCGTATACTAAATTGTGTGTCAGATTTTTCGTCATTTTAGTAAATTCGGTAATTTGGTTGAATGTTAATCGAACTTACCATTATAATCTTTCTGGTTGAGAACTGGTGATAGTTTTCTGTACGGCTGTTCTCTCACAGGTGCAAGGAGGGCGTGCAGGCACTTCTCATTGCCAATTTCTGCAGCGATGTGAACCGGTGTTTTGCCGTTGCTGTCTCGCGCCGCAATAGACGCCCCAGCATTTACCAGCATTTTTGTGATCACTGAGTGTCCAGCCATCACTGCTAAGTGCAGGGGTGTTTGCCGATAGTCATTCGACATATCCAACAATGACTTGTCTGGACATAACTTAATTAGGATTCCAACAGAGTCTTCACAGCCGTGAACTGCTGCAATGTGTAGTTGTCTGCGAAGAAGAAAATACTTTTCTTTAACAAAATTTTAGGCATATGTATAGACTTCTTGCCTTCAGAAGGCACAAACTGTTAAATTCTGTACTCATAGTGTGGTATGACAAATTGAAACTATTATTTCCATTTGTTACAGTATTAAGTTAACAAATGTAGGTTTTGTCATAAGATTAGATTTGGAAATATTCATATGCAAATCGTAAGCACTGATGTTTGCCACCCATTCATCAGAATCATATATTGTATACATTTATAACTATTTTATAGTTAATCAGCCAAAGTGGGAGATTAAGTCTAAAATAATTGAACATAATACTGTTTAAATCTAAAATGACAAATTTAGTGTAGATAAAGCCATCCACAATGTTATATCCTACATACTACTAGTTTATAACTAAATTTAGTTTATATATGTGTGCAATCTTCTGCAAATGTTTTAGAATTTCATTAGTGAACACTAATTATCTCTAAAGTAAACATAATAAACCAAATAAACAATAGACTAAACCAATAAGTGGCAGGGTGCATGTCTGTGGATGCCACCATCTATAGTAATACAAGGGAAACGTGATAAGTCATTACTGTTTCAACTAATATCTGTAGTGTGTTTTAAACCTGGTTTAAACCTGACACTGTCACTATCTACTCTTATTAACACAAGTAAAAGAGCATCAGGTTTAAAAAAAAGTTTACACCATGTTTTGTAATAAAATTGTTTTAGTTTTTGAAGGTTGGCTCCAAACAATCACTAGATATTGATATTGTTATCAATGGTTCATAGGTCCACCCAGCAGACCATCCTGTCACAAGATCAAAATGATTTAATGAATAATGAATGTGAACAAATAAAAAGTTATTTAGATAATTATGTACATCACACTTTGGCATCCCTTCACTTAACTATCCTAGTGTTTTGGAAACTTTTTGTGAGGAAGGGTATTGTACATTATCACATAAATAAAAACAATTTCATGTTATCTTACCTATAATCTCTTAACCCATTAGAGGCCAAAGTAAAAATACAAGCATGAGTTTCGAAAAATCTTTCATTTATTATTGTAAATACACTGAAAGAAATATATATCAGGAAAAAAATAATTAGCTAATATTTTTAGGAATTTACAGGGGTGTTCCCATATTGGTACACTGGTCACCTATGAGCAGAAAAACTGGAGAACATTAATTTTTAATGTAAAGCGTTTTTTTATACTCTGCAGCCCCAATCAGCTTCTTTTATAGCATGTGACACATCATACACGCTTGGGAAGCTTTTCGGGTGCACCTTCAGCAACCATCTAGCTTTAGCACTATAATAGTGAAAGAAGAAGAACAAGGACAGGCTGAATGTCTTAGGGTGTCTGCTTGAGGTAAAGCCTAGCTATAATTATGTCAAAACAGTGATTTATCCAGGCATTCGATATGACCATGTCAGTCATATATACGAATAGTATCCACCACTATTTATTGCAATGTATGGAAATTCTGTACAAGGCTATAGACTGATCCATTTCACCCATTTCAACTAATACATTTCTTCTCTCGGCAGTTTGTGGTGGCCTGTTAGTAGCAGGATCCTAAAAAAGGTTTTCAGTTCGAAACACTAATATTGTAAAGCTATTTTGGTTGGTATTATAAGTTAGATAAAATGCATAATGATTTCAAAAGCTTTATCTTCAGAAAGTTTTTCAAATATTTGAACTGGTGGCAACTCTTTTAATTCTTCTTTGATATGTTTCTGGTACTGTGATAGGCTGAAGATTTCGTCATAAGTCTTTGAGTTATTTGATGAACACCTTCGCCAAACTGGAGCTAGCAGTGTAGTTTGATTTGTTGATCTAATATAACGATTTTCTATTTGTGCTAAATGATTGGTCTCAAGTTGTGGTCTTTGGCAAGTAGCGCCTCATCGCGATTCATCTTGATAGTCAGAAAAAAATGGTATACAATAAATGCTCTTTGTTCGCGGGGTATATGTTCCGTAAATAGGCCGCGAATACAGAAATCGTGAATATGAAATGGTAATTTATATGGGATTATAGGGGATACGTTCCTAGGTGACAAATCAAAGTTTTTGACCATATTGATTAATTATTATCTTCAGGCTTAGGCAAATGGTTTAAAGAATTTTGTAATTTTTTCTTGCTTGGCAGTTTTTAAAAGCTCCTTTAATTCAGAGTGATATTCATATTCCATAGAGAGATCAATTTTCATAAGAAAATCTCAACGCTCATTTGCCATTCTTAAATCTTCACTGAGACTTTTCAAATTAATTGTCACATTTCCAGTGCTTGTTGAAGCCTCTTCTTCAATGGGCTGTGAATTTTAACATTTCCTCCAAATCGGTTTCAGTCAAATCTTCATCTTGTGATTCAAGCAACTCCTGCCGCTCTAGCACGTCCACCAAAACACAATAAGATAAAGCGGTTTATCGCAGTGAACTGTCAAAATACAATAGGGATTCGTCGTATTTTGACAGTTCACCGCGATAAATCGCTTTATCATAGCGTGTTTTGGTGGACGTGCTACGGGGGCTGGATGTTATAGGATTCTATCTGCTCGAACCCATGTCGTCCAATTCCATTCGCAATTTCAGCTATGTTTGCAGTCAAAGTTTGAATTTGAACAGATTCTTCGTCATTTTCTGCAGTAAGAGCAAACCACGGTTTTTTCTCCATGATTTCAATGTGTATTGTGGCTTCAGTTCTTCCAATAATTCTTTTATGTTTAACAACATACTTTTACACAGAAATAAATACAAAAACTTTACAAATTATATACTAAAACCTTCCTCGAGAATCACGCTATTGAGTGGTGAAAACCGCTTGAAAATCGGTGCAGTAGTTTTTGAGTTTATAGCGAACAGACAGACGGACGCGGCGGGGGACTTTGTTTTATAATATGTAAGGATGTATGTACCGATGTACCGATTAGATCCGCGATAATCAAAAGGTCAAAAACAGAATAATGACTTAATTTAATATAATAAAAAGGGATAACCTTTTTGTTATATTTAAGCTCAGAGGCGCGTTCAGGGCCTCTGGGTGTAGTTGTCCGGTTGTTTTTTAACTCGCTCAGAGGCGTTGAACGGATTGCAGCAACCATATCTTTTATCTCCCTCTTTCACATGATTTTTTATTTCTCTCTCTTTCTAGTAGATGACATTATAGAATATGGCCGCCAATATCATCCAATCACGTAAGAGTATTTCAGTAATAAACGTCAGAGCGTTTAACAACCATCAAATTCGATGGTTGTTCGGTTGTAACTCGCGCCAACACTCTAAGGTCTTGAACGGGCGGTTGTTTCACTCGGTTGTCACGCTCGAAGGCATTGAACGGGGTTAGAGCGAAAAGTTGTACTTCGCGCGAAGGCTCTGAACGCGGCTCTGTACTTTTCACAGCCCAAAAACATAATAATATGTTAAATGTTGTCAATATTTTTTTTACTACTACCCTCATTAATTAAGTGTTCCCGTATTGGCACGGCGGTAAAGAATGGGTTTGATTGACTTCACCAGAAAAATTGAGTTTTGAAAATTTCTTTTTTCATTTCAGTTTGGTTTTTGAGTAACAATAATTGAACAGGAAAGTACCGATAAATAAAGAAAATCACCTTTAAAGTAACAATGGTATAAAGGTAAATATTATAGAAATAAGTTTTCTTAAACATGTTCAAATCATGATGAATATCAAAATTCAAATATTATGTAATTGTTTTTATTGTGTAAATCGAAGGTAATCCAAAATAAGGTAGTATTGTTATTTTGGGTATAATATTAAATATACACTACTACATTAATTGTTCTCATATTTTTTAAAGATTTTCCAGGTGATCATTGCTTAGCATTAGCACCGACTTCAAAATTAAACTGTGATGTTGTATTTATTCTTATATTATTTATGACTTTTTGGTATTTTGAAGTCGGTTTTATTTCTTGTAAAGAAAAATTATTTCAAACTTTTTTGTAAATTTAATGTATGAGTATTAGAATTTGAGCGAAGAATAGTAAATGTGAGTTTAAATTTAATTAATATGTGGAATGTAGGTAGGTGTTTATTTACTTACGTATCTCCGTCCGCATCCTGTTCGGTATATAGGACAATAAGTGGAGGCAGGTCCTTGCATCTAGAGCTACGATCCCTCGATCGAGTTTGTGAAGGAATGTGTGTTTTAGTGTCATCCAAGGCAATTTTCGATAAACTGTCTGTGCACGAATCTATATCACCACTCACTATTCCACTGTCTGCAGGCTTGTCTGCATCTAAATCACTAGAAATAGGTCCGGAAAGAAAACCAGAGTCTGTGTTTGTGTCCACGGGAATTTTGGTATTTTTATCCGCACTCATTTTGTAAATATTCACTGCACTTCTAACAAATATAATATTTGCGTTCAATTATAATGAAATTTTATCATTATCAAAGAATTAGGTATATTATAATGTTTCACACTCAAACCATTCACGGCCAATGAACACGACAATACCAATACAACCAATGAATAAACTACGAATGAAACGAAACGAAATGTGGAATGAACGAAACTTAGATAAAGAATGAACGAAAAGACGAAAACACTGACACTGGGCTACGTTCCAAAACATCACCAGAGTTGCGTTCCGAGGGTCAGAGTAATGCAACCGAGAGTGTTTTTCACACTCGCTCCGAGGTTCAGAACGGGTCGGTTGCTATCTTTTTTTTAGTTTGTATTCTTGCCGATCAAGATCAAGCAAAGGGCAAAATATTACTAATCCTTACCATGAAATTAACAGTCAATATCCATTTTTCTGCTTAAAAATAATTACAACACATAGAAATCACTATATTTCCCTAGTATTAGGCTTAAAAGAGTTCAAAGTAGTGTTATTTAATAAAATAATAAATAATTAGCGTATTTTTGACATCGACATTGACATAAAATCTGTCAGAGTGTTTTTCACCCTACGCTCGAGTTGGTTGTTTGGTTGCATCACTCGAAGCTTCTGAACGGGCACAGAGTGTACTAACCGCCTGTCAGAGCGTTTTTTACCCCGAGGCTCTGAACGGGTTGGTTGCTGTCAGAGTGCACTCGGAGTGCACTCGAGCGTAGGTTCTGAACGCAGCTCCGGAGTGAGTAGGTGGTGGGGGGAGAGTGGCCGGTTAGGGTGGTCGGAGCAGTGTTGCCAAATTCAGAGGATTTCCCTAAATCCTAGGGGTTTTTGCAGGTCTTTGAGGTTTTTTGGAGGTTTTGATATCACGAAATTTATCTAGGGGATTTTCTGAAGGTTTTCTACTATTCTAACCAAATGGCAAATTCCTTTTTATATCAGACAAGACCGACAATTTATTCACCAAATAGAATGAATGGGACACTAAAACTTACGAGTATTAGCTGGCAACACATTATGTTACCATTTTACTGTCTTGTTTATCATAATTCCGGCTAAAAGACTGTTTTCCACAGCCTCACACAGACATTTATAACGAAAAATCCGAATCGACAGACACACGGCTATGTATGTGAAATAAATTAAAATAGGTAATTTGAAGAAAACTTCTAAGTTTTTTATTGTCAATATTAGAAAGCTTATGTATATGACAAGGCCAAAATAGTCAGAGGTTTTTTATCAATCAAACTGGAGAAACTAGGGGTTTTTTAAATGAATTTGGGGGGGAAGGTGGAAAAAATCTGGCAACACTGGGTCGGAGTGTTGGTTGTTTTAGAACGGCAAGAGTGTTGTCTGCTTTGTTTACATAACCAAATATACAAAAATAACAAAATATATAATTCATCGGCGCGTCCATTCGCTTTAATGCATGGATTACATTCCTCTGTTTCTCTACGAAAATGCTAAAACCAACAGAATATGAATTCTGTTAAATCGCTGCCTAACCTAACTTCAGCGGAAATGAAGGCCAATTTTACAATTGTGTCACTTACGATACCTATAGTCTTTGAAATTTAAAATTAACTTATTGTCGACGTTACGAAGCGCATCCTCGCTCTCCGAGATGGACAAATTGTGTGTGAATATGAAATCTTTGTAATCACAATCCCACACAACTTTAAAATCCACACAATTTCCCGCCAAATCCAATCGAGTGAAATTACACCTTGCTATATTATGCGGGTGAGATTCTACTCGATCGAGTGCACTCCGTAGCGTTTTAGGACACGCCACTCCAACACTCTCGAGTGCACCCGAAATGTTTTAGGACATACTTCGGGTGACCGAGTGCACTCGGGTGATGTTTTGGAACGTAGCCCTGACTGATGAAAAGAAAAGAAAGATGACGATTGACCTTAGATAAAGAATGAATAGATAGGACGTGACCGTATACCCGTAAGGGACAGACATAGATGACGTCATACCTGCCTAAAGTAGATGGGTATACCAGTGTTGCTTTAAGTTTTACCCTACTTTATGTTTATAGTGGCTTTTACCACTATAAACATAAAGTAGGGTTGATTGATCTACGTATTTTTTTTGAGACATTTTAATGAGCGCCCCTCGCTCAATAATATGTCTCAAAAAATAAAAGTGGGAGGAATTTGCGATTTTTTTTATTGAATTCTTCATTCAACCTTCGCCGCAGTCTAAAGTTATTTGCACTTTTAAATAAAACTACACTTTTCGGATTTACTCGAGTATATTTCGTTTTAAAACATTTTACTTAATTATTTATTTAAGCTATTATGTAAACATCTTTACAAATATAAGAAAAAATATTAGGAATCATCATCATCATCCACACGCGTCTACTGCTGGACATAGGCCTCTCCAAGTGCTCGCCACTGAGCACGATCCGCGACCACTCGCTTCCAGCTTTTGCCAGCTAGGTACCTTGCGAAGATCGTCGCTCGATTAAGAATACAGCGGGAAATAATCATTGTTTTTTCTTTATCTCTGCAGTTTATTTAAAATCCAATATTTACACATTTACTAAATAT
This sequence comes from Schoenobius gigantellus, assembly GCA_963935595.1. NCBI lineage: Eukaryota > Metazoa > Arthropoda > Insecta > Lepidoptera > Crambidae > Schoenobius > Schoenobius gigantellus. The sequence continues at coordinate 34,939,826 of OZ012541.1, read as the reverse complement.
TTGTGAAGATTTAGAAAATGTATAATATTAAATTTTAAATAAACATTTTCTAAAATTATATTTCAATAGCACCGTTATTGTCATCGAATAAAGGACTTCGGCTTACAGAGATAAAATTCACTACAATACAGGTAAAAATTCACTTGGGCTGGGTAAGTTCAAGAATTGAACTACTGATACCGCACTCAATATGGTGCTAAAAGCCCAAAGTTGGTAAGCTTGCTCACAATGTGGAAAAAAGATCTGGCAAAGAACGCAAGATACCGATGTAGATAGCTGGTTATTCTTAGTTGCCCGTGTTGCCAACCCCAACCTCGCCCCCGCTGGCGGCAACTTGGAAATAGCGCAGGACAAGACCAATTTGTAGATCTCTGAGGAAGATTATGTTCTGTCAAGTACCTATATAATTAATTAGAAACACTTGTTCGGTGCATAGAGCTATATCTACATCCTATGTGTTCTTGTTAAATATTCAGACAAAGTAGAGATATGACTTATTTCATTTGGATTAAGCCAGATTACTAGCTATGGCACAAAATTGCTAATAAATCACAAACATTTTCTAGAGGCTGTCTACTCCTCGCCACTCACCAGCTGTTTTTGGGTGTGGTAAACACGTATTAAATTGCTTACGTACAAACTCATATGCCTTTGAACTTAAAAAGTGTAAGCACAGCGCGAATTTCGTTAAAGGTTCAGAATACTTTCTTTTGTCAACTCCTAAAAATCTTTTCAGAAAATCTCTATTGGTTCCTCCTACAGTATCTAAAATGTCCAACTACTAATTTTGCATCATTAACTTACACTTCAAATCACTTTACACATTTTCAAGTGTGACTACTTTTTTTCCCAATCGTCTAAGCGATTGACGCACTGGCCGTAGTTTTTTATTTGATGACCTCGCTGATTGTTTCAAACCCAGCATTTGAAGCCGCATTTTTCTCTTTCGGGGCGTATTCAAATTTGAACCGAAATCCAACACCGATGCGTCCTGAAACAATATGTATACAGGTTAAAAATAAAAGCAGGTTCTAATTTTACAACATTAAAAATATTAATTAATAAATTTTTAAACTGTATCTGTACTAATGGTCAGACTTGTTATATTAATAGAAAATGACCAAAATCAAACCATTAATAATATGTTTGGCCATATCAAAATAGTAGAAAAGGATTTGGTACCTACCCTACCCATGTTAATCCAAAACTGTAAAATAAATTTCGAAATCCCCCATAAAAATAGTTGGGTTTGTGAAAAATAAATTTAGGTTTTGGCTTGATAGGGTATGTACCTTGTAGATATAATATGTATAAGTTACTGATCTGTAAAAAAAGTTTAGGAATAGCACCACTCCTAAGAAAAGTGCCTTTTTTGTTTTTCTGAATCCACTGTCGTTCAAAATGCTTAGAACACATTCGGGTATGCTTGGTTGGCTGCCAATTCAATCGACCAGTAGCTTTAACCCAACTGTTTTCGAGTAGTTATCTCCGAAGGAAATCTGTTAAATACAGACAAACAAGCAAATGGAAAGTCTCACTTCAAAAGAATTAACTTTGTTATCTAAAATGCTCAAAATTTTATACTTAAATATGTCAATATTAATGTAACACAGAAACTAATATGTGAGTTCCCTTACACGTAACAAATTACCTACGAATCAAGGAAAAATAGTCGTAGCGTAACTGGTATCATTATAACCCGGCAAAATGTTATACGCGTTGGCTGTATACGTGGCCATATTGTATGGCGACATTCCTAGCTTGTTAGGTTAACAGTAACCTTACTACTTAGTTTGAAATTTCATGTTTAATCCCATAATATGATTGAGAACCATAGTAGAATGATAAAATATTGCAATATAACTTGTATTTATAATTTAAAAAATAGTTTTGGCGCTTTTTATTGACACAATTTAGGTCTTACCTGTAAAAGGTTATATTTTCCTGTTTTCTAGCACTATCACTATTACAACCTAAAACGGAGCAGTGCCCCATGATTTAAATGTTCAAATAGTTCACAATTACACTAATTAAACTGTTAAATAATTACACAGTAAGCTATAATTCACACAACAAATTTCTTCCACGTATTTGTTTAGCACCAGACGCTGGTGATAAACAATCCCCACTACAAGTTTCACCTATATACGGTAACAAGGACAAAAAATAATGATGCCATCTTCTTCTTTCCTTTGGCAATGTGTATAAATTTATCTCTTTTCCTCATGTTTGACGGCTTTTATAGCCCATCTATTTCATTCTATATCTATGCGATTGACGTTGCGTTGACTGACTTTTTTGAACAAATGTTTTTCCGGCCATGGCTACAATGTCCTTCAGCCGAGTCTATCTCAACGGAGTGGCTATTCGGACGCGAGGGACTACCGCCTAAGTCATAGCGATCACTCGCTATCGCTTTTGTGACATTAGAACAATAGTTCTAATGTCTAATGTTGTTGCGCGCTACTATTGTAAGATTTTGTAAAACCAAAATCTGAGTTCCAAAGGACAGACTGTGCCGAGTTCGGGACTCGCTGATTCATATTCAGTTCTGTCTTTACTTTTGTTTTGTTATTTATCCCAGATTAATATTGTGTAATCACTATACGAAATAAACATTACTTTACTTTACTGTTTACTTTGATGTGCGCACGAAAACCGACTCATGATGGCAAACTACAACTATGTGTTCAAACTGCACAAATACACAAATGTCAGTACCACACTTCATGACACTTCGCTACTTTGTAGGTATTTGCAAATTTGATCACATGTCTAGCGCCGGCTTTAGATTTTCTATTGGCATTTATTTCTTATATCTGATTGAATTTGATCAAACTGCCCAAACTGGTACTTCGTCCCATGGCGCGGACAACACAAGACCCCACGACGGCCGTGTTCCGTTTCGCGATTATAGTGACCATCAGCACTGTGAGCACGCTAACAGGCGGCCCGTTTCGCGACAACAGCGTTCACGTTGGATGTAATGACGTCATTGATTGCGTCACAAACAACGTTTACAGTGCTCAGGCCGAATTCGTCATTCGTCAGCACCGTGAGTCAAATGTCATTGTCGAGTTGACATTATGTTTTGGTTCGCTAATTCGATGGTTAAAAATTACTCTTTAATTGAATTGAATGCAAAGATAAGCCAAATATCCTAAAATTGGATTAAATACAAGGAAAAAATTACAACATTAGAATTACCAGTTTTTGTTGAAAAAGAAAACAAAGTAGTTTACCTCAAACTGTCTCCTGAAGACGCTAAAAGAGCAGAAAATGGTAAAAGATAGGTACAAGGCAATGAAAAACTGCTAAAGCTTGAATATCTCAGAAAACAATTGAAATTACGAGTTAAATCTTTTTGAGGTTATGTTTGTTTTGATATTATTGACATAAGCGCGCTCACAATCGTTCCGAGACGATAGCATGCCATTGGCATCATTATCGCGTCTATTGATTCGGTCCGGGCGTGAGCAGTCTGAGTACTGTGAGTAGTGTAATCTCGAATCGGAACAGTGCCGACGTATACTACGGTTGTCAAACTAAAAGCGATCGCGATAGATTTTGAGTTACACAATCAAGGGACCGCTTGACATTGGTGAAATGGACTTGACAGAAGCCACTATTCTATTCTATTTTTAGGTTAAATGGCTTCTGTCAGGTTTGACAATTTGCTAATGTCGAGTAGCGACAACACGGATTTACGGTTTATAAATGGTAAAATTTTACAGTCTAGAAAATACTTAGCCGGTTGGGCTACCTGTAGACAAGCAAAAGCAGACATTAAAACTCTAGTAGAAACCTTAGTTATAATTTAATCTGATATTTTTCTATATATTTAAAAAGAGTATTGAGGAATGGGGTGTTTATTTGTGTTTAGAAGGAAATTCATGTTTGTAGGACGGGGAATAAATTCAGGAAGCAGGTCGTACAGTGAGGTTTGGTGTCTAGGGCAGTTAAAGAAAATGTGGTCTACGGTGCCTTCCTCCAAACCACATTCGCATATGGAATGGTCTTGAATGTGAATTTTAGCCAAAAAGACTGGCGAGCAGACATGTCCGAGACGTAGCCGTATTATTGTTGTGGAAGTGGTTAATTTGTCTGCAGATCTGTATTTAAAAAACCATGGCTTTGTAAGGATATCCATCTGAATGCCACCATAGAATTTGCCTTTTAAGGCACGAGAGAGGTTCCACTCCTCTTGCCATTGCAAAGTTAAGTTTGATTTTAAGGATATACGAATGTCTTGGGAGAAGCATTTATTATAGGTAAGGCAACCTAAGGTTGTGGCCTGTTTAGCACAGGCATCAGCATTTTCGTTTCCAGTGATACCACAGTGTCCAGGGATCCATACAATGATAACATCGTTGTCTTGTAAATGGCATTGATACAGCAGTTCCCTGGTCTTCAGAGATAAGTAGGAGATATTCTTACAGCGAAGAGGGAATTTCAAAAGATCTTCTAATACACTACGAGAGTCAGTAAAAATCACAGACTTACTGTATCCATGTGAATTAATAAAAGTGACTGCTTCATATAGAGCGATGGATTCACCTGTGAACACTGTGGTTTCAGGGGGGCATTTGAAGCTGAGGACGACCTTCAGACTTGGGATCCATACAGCTGCTCCAACATTACCATCCTGTGATAATTTTGAGGCATCAGTATATATAATCAATCTATCTGTCCAGTTATTGTTTTCTAGGAGTAATCTAAATGTTGTATTAGCTTCAGGTGAGAATTTGTCTAAAATAGTGTTTAAAATGACATTAGGTTTAAAAATTAAGGCTTCATAGGTAAAACTGAAAAGGGGATTGATAGGGAAAGTGTATAGGGGTTGCCCAGCAGAATATTTAATAAAACTTTTAATTAGACAAGGTGTAACCTTGTGGATCCAATATCTTGACGACTCAACTAAATTCTGCAGCTGGTTAAGGCGAGGAAGTATTGGGTGGTTATTCCTCTGGATAACCCTACACAAGTAATTATCGGCAAGGAAAGCAATTATCAAGCATTCTATATCTATGCGATTGACGTTGCGTTGACTGACTTTTTTGAACAAATGTTTTTCCGGCCATGGCTACAATGTCCTTCAGCCGAGTCTATCTCAACGGAGTGGCTATTCGGACGCGAGGGACTACCGCCTAAGTCATAGCGATCACTCGCTATCGCTTTTGTGACATTAGAACAATAGTTCTAATGTCTAATGTTGTTGCGCGCTACTATTGTAAGATTTTGTAAAACCAAAATCTGAGTTCCAAAGGACAGACTGTGCCGAGTTCGGGACTCGCTGATTCATATTCAGTTCTGTCTTTACTTTTGTTTTGTTATTTATCCCAGATTAATATTGTGTAATCACTATACGAAATAAACATTACTTTACTTTACTGTTTACTTTGATGTGCGCACGAAAACCGACTCATGATGGCAAACTACAACTATGTGTTCAAACTGCACAAATACACAAATGTCAGTACCACACTTCATGACACTTCGCTACTTTGTAGGTATTTGCAAATTTGATCACATGTCTAGCGCCGGCTTTAGATTTTCTATTGGCATTTATTTCTTATATCTGATTGAATTTGATCAAACTGCCCAAACTGGTACTTCGTCCCATGGCGCGGACAACACAAGACCCCACGACGGCCGTGTTCCGTTTCGCGATTATAGTGACCATCAGCACTGTGAGCACGCTAACAGGCGGCCCGTTTCGCGACAACAGCGTTCACGTTGGATGTAATGACGTCATTGATTGCGTCACAAACAACGTTTACAGTGCTCAGGCCGAATTCGTCATTCGTCAGCACCGTGAGTCAAATGTCATTGTCGAGTTGACATTATGTTTTGGTTCGCTAATTCGATGGTTAAAAATTACTCTTTAATTGAATTGAATGCAAAGATAAGCCAAATATCCTAAAATTGGATTAAATACAAGGAAAAAATTACAACATTAGAATTACCAGTTTTTGTTGAAAAAGAAAACAAAGTAGTTTACCTCAAACTGTCTCCTGAAGACGCTAAAAGAGCAGAAAATGGTAAAAGATAGGTACAAGGCAATGAAAAACTGCTAAAGCTTGAATATCTCAGAAAACAATTGAAATTACGAGTTAAATCTTTTTGAGGTTATGTTTGTTTTGATATTATTGACATAAGCGCGCTCACAATCGTTCCGAGACGATAGCATGCCATTGGCATCATTATCGCGTCTATTGATTCGGTCCGGGCGTGAGCAGTCTGAGTACTGTGAGTAGTGTAATCTCGAATCGGAACAGTGCCGACGTATACTACGGTTGTCAAACTAAAAGCGATCGCGATAGATTTTGAGTTACACAATCAAGGGACCGCTTGACATTGGTGAAATGGACTTGACAGAAGCCACTATTCTATTCTATTTTTAGGTTAAATGGCTTCTGTCAGGTTTGACAATTTGCTAATGTCGAGTAGCGACAACACGGATTTACGGTTTATAAATGGTAAAATTTTACAGTCTAGAAAATACTTAGCCGGTTGGGCTACCTGTAGACAAGCAAAAGCAGACATTAAAACTCTAGTAGAAACCTTAGTTATAATTTAATCTGATATTTTTCTATATATTTAAAAAGAGTATTGAGGAATGGGGTGTTTATTTGTGTTTAGAAGGAAATTCATGTTTGTAGGACGGGGAATAAATTCAGGAAGCAGGTCGTACAGTGAGGTTTGGTGTCTAGGGCAGTTAAAGAAAATGTGGTCTACGGTGCCTTCCTCCAAACCACATTCGCATATGGAATGGTCTTGAATGTGAATTTTAGCCAAAAAGACTGGCGAGCAGACATGTCCGAGACGTAGCCGTATTATTGTTGTGGAAGTGGTTAATTTGTCTGCAGATCTGTATTTAAAAAACCATGGCTTTGTAAGGATATCCATCTGAATGCCACCATAGAATTTGCCTTTTAAGGCACGAGAGAGGTTCCACTCCTCTTGCCATTGCAAAGTTAAGTTTGATTTTAAGGATATACGAATGTCTTGGGAGAAGCATTTATTATAGGTAAGGCAACCTAAGGTTGTGGCCTGTTTAGCACAGGCATCAGCATTTTCGTTTCCAGTGATACCACAGTGTCCAGGGATCCATACAATGATAACATCGTTGTCTTGTAAATGGCATTGATACAGCAGTTCCCTGGTCTTCAGAGATAAGTAGGAGATATTCTTACAGCGAAGAGGGAATTTCAAAAGATCTTCTAATACACTACGAGAGTCAGTAAAAATCACAGACTTACTGTATCCATGTGAATTAATAAAAGTGACTGCTTCATATAGAGCGATGGATTCACCTGTGAACACTGTGGTTTCAGGGGGGCATTTGAAGCTGAGGACGACCTTCAGACTTGGGATCCATACAGCTGCTCCAACATTACCATCCTGTGATAATTTTGAGGCATCAGTATATATAATCAATCTATCTGTCCAGTTATTGTTTTCTAGGAGTAATCTAAATGTTGTATTAGCTTCAGGTGAGAATTTGTCTAAAATAGTGTTTAAAATGACATTAGGTTTAAAAATTAAGGCTTCATAGGTAAAACTGAAAAGGGGATTGATAGGGAAAGTGTATAGGGGTTGCCCAGCAGAATATTTAATAAAACTTTTAATTAGACAAGGTGTAACCTTGTGGATCCAATATCTTGACGACTCAACTAAATTCTGCAGCTGGTTAAGGCGAGGAAGTATTGGGTGGTTATTCCTCTGGATAACCCTACACAAGTAATTATCGGCAAGGAAAGCAAACGACGCAAATGAAGTGGGGGATCAACGCACTCCACCTGCATAGCGTTGATAGGGGAGGATTTCATGGCACCACATATTATTCGGAGGGCTTTTGACTGAATTTTGTCTAAGGAGCTAAGGGCCATCTTGTTGCAAGGCTCCCAGAGAAAGCTACCATAATCGAAGTGGCTGCGGATTATAGCATTATATAGGAGTTTTTGACAATAGGGGTGAGCTCCCCACCAGACTCCAGAGATCGCACGGAGGACGTTTAAATTTTTTTCACATTTACCTTTGATGTAATTAAGGTGTTGTTGTATGCCAGTTAATCTGGAGTCTAGAAGTAGTCCTAAGAATTTAACATAGTCTTCAACTGGTAAACGTACATCATCAATGGCAATGGTAATGTCAGGTATGACTCTTTTTCGAGTAAACACAACAACAGTAGACTTAGATGTTGACAAAGTTAGACCGTGATCATTAATTAAGCCATTGGTTGAGATACTGGAGAGCTGTGTTTAGACGGACAGAACATTCCGATATGTCGTTAGAAGGATAGTATAATGCAATGTCATCAGCATATTGGAGGATATCGCAGAAAGAGTCTACAGATTTATCAAGGTCATATGTGTATAAATTATACAGTAGTGGGCTGATGACTGAACCCTGGCGTAGTCCCTTCCAGATTTTCCTTGTCGAATCTGTTGAGTCCTGTGTGCGGATGGAAATAGTCCTGGCAGTAAATAAATTAAAAATAACGTTTATCAACTTCTCAGGTAAACTCAGCTGGTGCATTTTCTGCCTGAGCACTGGAAGAAGGACGTTGTCGTATGCCGAGGATATGTCCAAGAATACACCCACCAAATGTTCTCCTCGGGAGAAGGCGAGGCGAACATCTGACATAAATACACTTAAACTGTCAGAAGTTCCCATCCGTTTACGGAAGCCAAATTGGGTTGTGGAAAGTATGCCCCTGTTTTCTAAAATCCACTCAAGCCGGTTCTTTATCAAGTGCTCTAAAATTTTTGCTAAGACTGATGTCAGAGCTATAGGTCTGTAAGAGGAGGGATCATTAGGGTCCTTGTGAGGTTTTAAAATTGGGATAATAATATGGTGTTTCCATGATTCTGGAATATTACCGGATTCTAAAACATTATTTATAAGTTTCAAAAAGAAGAGTTTTGTCAAATCAGAGCAATTCTTAACGAAGCAGTAAGGAATTCCATCTATACCAGGAGAAGAATCTTCTAAGGAGCCTAATGTACTGTTAAGTTCTTCTATGGTAAAAGGATCATCCATTTTGTTATGGGCAGTAGGGTAAACTAGTGGGTTGAGAGGGCAGTCTTTGGGGGGGACGTAGGGGGAGCTAGTTTGTCCATGAATTCCTCTAGCCAATTTGAGGGATTGAAGCTAATATCAGGACCAGTGTGGTTCTGAGAGACGAAATTTTTTAGGTTGCTCCAGACAATGGAAGCTGGAGTACGGGGAGATAATGACTTACAAAAGCGTGTCCATCCATTGTTGCTTTTTATGCTTGAGAAGTTTTTTTGTTTTGGCATTAATTCTTTGGAATGCTAAGTAGTTTTCTAAGTTTATATCTGCCAAATATCTTTTTTCAGCCTCCTTTCGTTGCCGGATAGCAGTAGTGCATTCTGAATCCCACCAAGATGGGGAGGAAATTTTACGCATTGAAGAATTTTTTAAAGATATGGCCAAATCTGCAACTGATCGTCGCCTGAGTGCTTGTTTGGCCAACAGACCATTTTCGGCGAAAATTAAATTTGAATGTAGTATGTTTAAGAATCAAATTCTACACAGTCTAAATCAAAAATGACTCGTGTAATTATACAAATAAACGAGCAAAAGATGATATAAAAAAACCAATATCCACTATGAGAATTTTACTCTTCATGCTTGTATGGCCTACCACCAAAAATTTACCGACATCCAATATCGAAATTCTCAGCGCGTGCTTGTTTGCCGTATATCCTCAAATAAACCAATCACAGATCTGCTCCCTCATGACGTCACACATCGTTGTCCCGCCATATTGTTTGTTTACAATCTTTTGCGACACAAAACAGTTTAGATTTATTTAGTTTTTAAAAGATTTACAAGGGATATGAGGTGGAAACTTTCAATAACCTTAAAATACCATGTCCTGGACCAGATGTGATAAACGGTATAACCGCAGCACTGCACACAAGGAAATGTAAGTTGATTTCATTCCCGATCCTATTATTTTAGAATTATGTTGTGTTTGTTGTACAGGGTGGTTCAGAATTATACTTTTGTCATGCTTGCCATAGGTAGGAACTCAAACTAGCTGGTTTACGATTTCGTCTTGTTGCACCTGAATTCCTTTTTTCTAAAATTTACGTTTTCATTTAATATCTACACATATTATTGATGGATAGATAGTAAAAGCAGGAAATATGGGAAAATAAAAAAATATAAGACAATCAGGAAAAACATAAAGAGCAGGTAAGACAGAAAAAGAAGGAAATCAAGGAAAAGCCAGCAAGAAAGGAAAAGAAGGAAATAAAGGAAAAGCCAGTATGACACGAAAAGAAGGACATACAAGAAGTACAGCCCCCCTAGACAAGACGTTTTTCGATAATCGCTAACGCAATCGCTAGAAGGAAAATGTATGCAATTTGACATAAGCTGTCGTATAACTTTCGAGCGTAATTGTCAAATCTCATACATTTTCCATTTAGCGATTGCGTTAGCGATTATCGAAAGGCATCTTGTCTAGGGGGTCAGGAAATTAAGGAAGGACAGGAATAGAATAAAACAGGAAAAGCAAGCAAGGCTGGATAAATGGAAAGACTGGAAAAGCAGAAAAGATAGAATAAAGATCTAGTGAACCGACTGTGAAGAAAACAGTGGAGTCAGTCAGACCTACTAGTAGTTCAACTACCGCTAAAGTACTATTAATTAATTTATTTATATATAAATATAAAAAAGTAATAATAATCATAATCCAATGTAAACCTAACATATAAACAACCTAACTAGCTCATTTTTTTAAAAACAAATAATTAATGGTTCAGCTTTCGTTTTTTAATAATAACGTCTTAATTGTCTTATTTTATTCTTTTGAGACAGCAATTTTTATGTTGACAATATTTTATAAATTCAAAATAGGTAATTTTTTTATTCAGGCCTGTTAAGATCACAAAAGTTAGGTACATATGACATTGCCCATGACCATCCACGCGGGCCCAATGCGGATTAACGTGCCTTCCGAAGCACGAAGGAGCTCGAAATATAGAAAGTATTTGGTCACCCCTCCTGTGACCGGCACTTGCGAACGTTGCTTAACCGCAACATCGAGCTCCTCAGATACACAGTGGATATTTAATTTCATACCCTGTATTGTGAAGCGAGGCTATAGGGCAAACAAGCACGCAATACTTTTGGTTGCTGTTTGGCTAACATCCCAAGGGATATAGTCTACATCCATTAACTTAATTAGAGTTTCGCTTTTTTGTCCAATATCCAATTTGAAAATGGTTTTTCTCATGTAAAATTGAAAGTTATTTATTTTTTTATAGATTATTACAAGTCCAGATGTAACATATTTTATATTATAGAAACTATCGTAACATTCTGCTTTATTTGGGTCATAGCATAGAAAAACAAAAAAACGTTGCTCCTGTAAAATTACCCAAATGGTCTGTCGGCTAAACAAGCACTGAGGCGACGTGATGTTAAAATGGAGGTAAATTTTGAGAATAAATCTAAGAAATTTTGGACTAGAGGTAGGACTTTTATTTGATTTTCTGTTTCTAGGGCAAATAATTCCCAGTCAGCTTTTGAGGTTTTATACTTAAGCAGAGGAGGAGGGGGCAATGGAATGGATCTTTGTAAGGACATTGTAATAATAATGGGAAGGTGGTCGCTACCATGACAGAAAGGAAGTGTTCTCCAAGAAGAGCATGATGCTAAGCTTGAGAAAACTAAGTGGTGGTGCCCAAAGTAGACTCCACCACGTCAGCGTTTCACCGACACTATGATTTGAAACCGACTACCAGATTCTAGAAAACATTGTGGCTTACCCCTATTCCAATTGGTCTCCGTATGTAGCCGGTGGACTTCCTGAGCTAGCTCGAAGGAAGCCGCGGCTCCCGAAGGGTTGGTGTCAATCCAACGATGGAGACCGGAGCACTACATAGGCCTATTAGGCCACCATCACTCACTTCGCGCGGATAAAACCTTGCCACTATTCCCCGACACTAAAGCTTTGCGGAACCTCGCACCAACAATCACTTGGTGCGCCGCGCAATACTATTTGTTGGATATTTTATATTTTATTGATGCCCGGACATAACCTCTAACAATGTCATTCCGTATTCGACTCGACTGACTGACATGTTACATGCGGCCGGCCGCCAAAGGCTCTCACTGCACAGACTATAATGCAGTGTTGCCACTCGCTCTTCCTCGAGCGTGAACATCCCCCCGCTCCGGACAGTCCCGGACTGTCCGCCAAATCAGTCTAAGGGGAGGCGAGAAAGAGTAGCAACCGCGCGCTTCAAAACAGAATCCCCAACTAGGACCTCGGCAAACCTGGGCACACCATCAGACCCTAGAGTAAGTTGGACAATGCGTCCGCGACGCCAACGTAAGGGTGGCAGGTTTGGGTCCTTCACTAACACGAGGTCTCCAACCCTCGGTGGGTTTGTCTTATCTGACCACTTAACGCGCTGTTGCAAAATGTGTAAATATTCAAGGTGCCAGCGGCGCCAGAAGCTCTGGGTAAGCTGCTGGAGCAACTCAAACCGCGAAAGGCGTCCTGGATTGACATCTCTATAAGGATACTCGGGCAGGGCGTTAAGTGGTCTGCCTATCAAGAAATGGCCCGGCGTGAGGGCCTGCAAATCGTTCGCGTCGGTAGACAACGGACATAACGGACGCGAGTTGAGAACCGCCTCAATCTTATGAAACACCGTCGCGAGTTCCTCAAACGTGAGAATAGTCTCCCCAATAACGCGGCGAAGGTGAGTCTTGGCGGCCTTTACAACAGATTCAAAAATCCCTCCCCAGTGAGGGCAAGACGGCGGGGAGTATCGCCATGTTACCCCCCTACGGGAGAGTGTGGATCCGATCTCAATATTATTTTTATCTAAAAATTCACAAACTTCTCCTAAATGTCTATCAGTGCCCTTGAAGTTCGTCCCACAATCGGACCGAATTAGAGAAGGCAGTCCCCGGCGGGAGACAAATCTGCCTAACGCTGCTAAGAAAGCGTCCATGGTGAGTGCACTCACCACCTCCAAATGAACGGCTTTAGTGGCCAAACAAACAAACACACACAAGTAAGCCTTTTCAGTCTTAGCATTACGGAGTCGCGACGTTTTTATAGTGAATGGTCCCGCAAAATCAGTTCCAACTCCTAAGAAGGTCATCGATTCATTCACACGATCAGCAGGCAAATCACCCATTTGGGGCTGCATCGTCTCGGGCCGTAAATGATAGCAGGGCAGACATCGAAAGATAACAGATCGGATTATTCTTCGCGCTGACAAAATCCAAAACTCCCGTTGGAGGAGCGCGGTCAATGCATTACATCCGGCATGAGCATTCTTCACATGGCGATCAATGATCAACAATCGCACCAATGGGAATCCTTGGGAAGCAACAGGGGATGAAGTGATCTATAAGGCAAGTTAGCGTGCCTCAATCGGCCTCCTACACGCAACAATCCCTTATCATCCAGAAAGGGAGTCAAACGCACCAAGGGCCCCTTCAATTTGGACGTCCCGGTACGGAAAATTTTAAGTACCGGTTCAAACGCTCTAGACTGGGTCATACGCACCCAATGCAAAAGAGCATCTTGGCGCTCCTGCGGTGAGAGGACCGGACACAAATCTTTGTCCTGAGGCCGGCGACAATTTCGTATAAATCTTCTTATCCAAGCGGTCACGCCGAGCAACTTGTCCAGAGAACTGTAGCGGTCTAATAAAAATTCCCGCTCTGGAGCCGCCATAGTCTCGACAGCGTGAACACGCAAGCCCGGATATGGTACCTTCACCACAGCTGGTGTGGAAGGCCAAGACGGCTGTAACAACCATTCGGGACCCCACCACAGAGTGTGGTCAATAAGATGAGGGGCTTCGCTGCCACGTGATGCACAGTCAGCAGGGTTTATTTCACCTGGCACGTGGCGCCAAATCAACGTGGCCTTCGAGGCCTGTATTTGGGATACCCGATTGGCCACAAATACTTCCAAGGAGTGGACGGAGTTCTTAATCCAACATAGGACAACCTGACTGTCGGACCAAGCAAAGAGCGACTCAAAGTCCACACTACGTCCCAGGGTGTCAACAACGTGGTTCATCAAACGAACCAGAAGAGTAGCTCCAGACAATTCTAACTTCGGAATCGTTAATCGAGTCCGAAGTGGAGCAACCTTACTCTTAGCAATTAGCAAGTGGAGCTTAACAGCTCCTCTATCATCGACCGTCCGGATATATACGACGGCTGCGTATCCACTCTCAGACGCGTCACAAAAGCCATGAAGGCTGGCCGTAAACCGTCCCTTAGGCAGTATATGTCTAGGGATACTAACACGGTTAATGTCGGGGAGAGATGACATGAAGGACTCCCAATCTCGCAGCAAACGGCCCGAGAGGGGCTCATCCCACGACACTTCGGCTGACCAAAGTTCCTGTAGTAAGCACTTCATCCAAAACACTACGGGACTAATCCAGCCATTTGGGTCAAAGGTACGAGCTACTGTAGACAAAACCAACCGTTCCTTCAGACCTCGGGGCTTGGCAGCTCCAATCGATAGGTGAACGTGTCCTGGACAGGTCTGTATTGCACTCCCAAAACAGACAGTAAATCTGGAGTGTTGGCATTTTCAAAAATATGAGGCTCCTGCTGGTGGTCGTCTGGCAAGTCACACAAAAGCTGAGGTGAGTTGGACATCCACTTCCTCAGTTCATAACCACCAGCCCCGAGAAGAACAATTAGTTCATCTCGCAAAATCAAGGCTTCCTCGACACTAGAGGAGCCCGTACAAATATCATCCACAAATGCATCCTCCTTGAGAACCAAGGATGCGCGAGGGTATCGTAACCGCTCACGTTCAGCGAGTTCCACAAGTGAGCGAATTGCCACAAAGGGGCTCGAACGCAAACCGTATGTATTGGTGTTCAGCTCGTAGACCAGCATGGGATCCCTGGGATCCTCCCTCCATAATATGAGCTGATATTGTCTATCGTCCGGGTGAATCACAGTCTGCCGAAACATCATCCGGATATCAGTCACAAAGACGACGGCATGGCGACGGAAGTTGGTCAATACATCGCCCACCTCGTGGTGCAACTTCGGTCCAGCATGCAGACATTGATTCAGCGAAACTCCGGTAGACGTAGGAGCTGACTCATCAAAAACAACGCGTATCTTCCCGGTGGAAGGTTTCAAAACCGCGTGGTGAGGAAGAAAATTATGTTCCTCGTTTCGCCAGTCCAGTCGCGAGACCGACATGTGCCCCAGTTGCTCATATTCTCGCATGAAGTCGACATACTTCTGTTTGAAGTCGGAGTTCCTACTCATACGACGCTCCATGGACAGCAGTCGCTTCTCGGCCAACGGCCGGGAGCTGCCAAGTGATGGGCGAACTGACAAAAAGGGCAAACGAGTGATCAGCCGTCCCGAGTGAAGGCGACCTGTATTGTTCTGGTAGAACAACTCACACTCCTCGTCCAAGGGGTTCACTCGCTTCACGGTAGGGGGCTCTTCCACCTCCCAAAACCGTTGAAGGACATCCGATAAGGTGGAGCTAACAGTTATGTAACTGTCCACCGATGGAGATGGTGGGTTATGCCTAACTGGTCCCATCACTACAAACCCAAGCGATGTAGATAAGGCTACCAGCCCACCCTTCTGTAACTCTCTCCTCTTCCCACAATACACGCGGCCTAGAACATCGGCACCGAGCAATAAGTGAATCGGACCGGTTCGGTGGAAGGAAGGGTCAGCCAAGGTCAATCCTGATGTCGCATCAACGACAGCGCGCGAAACGTGCTGTTGCTGAAGCTGACCAACTACCTTCTCAAAAACAATCGCGGTAGCGCCAATTTTGGGCGCTGAAGAGAAGTGGGGGGAGAAGGAGAACAAAACCTGACCGATCGGATCCGGGATCCGCAGGTCTCCGATTCCCCGTACCGATTCAAGGTATGGAGATGTGTTCAAACTCAACTGCCGGACCAGCCAGCTGGAGGCAATGCAACCCTGAGCTCCCGTATCCAAAAGGGCGCGAACTAAAACAATGGTGCCCTTCGGGCCCCACACCTGTACGGAGGCTGTTGGTAACAGCACCTGCTCCTGTGGGGGGGTTGCAGCCGACAGTTGGTTTAATGAAAATCCTCCCGCATTCCCCGCAACGGGGGGGAAGGGGGGTTCAAGGAAGAATGCGTGCGCGGCGGAGGAATAGGGCGCTCAAGGCGCTCGAGCGGGTCCCAATCCGGCACGTACTGGCCCCGATCAAAGCGGCATCGGGGGGCCGGGCGGTGCCCATGATGGGCGAAAGTTGGGGGAGCCCGTGACAAACGGGGTCTCTCCATCAGAGGGGGAGAGAAGCGTATCGGCTCCCGGCGTGGCTCCGTAATAACCGCGGCCCAATCCCGCGGTGGTGCCTCATAAGCGACGCGTCGATCCCCCCCGCCCGTAGGGGGGGTGGGGCGCCCAATCCTCTCACTGGAGGGGGGGCGCCTGTCCAATCTCCGCGAAGGGGTGGCACGCCCCTCCGATCTCCTCGGAGATGTGGGTGACCTACGAGGGCCGCCCGTGTGCGAGTCCCTCTCTCTCACCACCTCACGAGTGTCTCTATTGTTGAAGCACAAAAGGGGGTGATGGGCCCCTCCACAACAGTCGTAATCTCGTGGGTGGGGGCAAGCCGATGCCATATGAGCCCCCAGGCAGCGGTAGCACCAATTCCGCTGCTTGGCCATATTCCTACGCCCCTCGGTGCGTAGGCCAACAAATTTGGGACAGGCCGGCAAACGATGGCCATCCCGCTTGCAACACTTGCAAGGCATCGGCCTCTCCCCGTGTGGAGAGTTCTGCCGCACTGCTGTATACTGCTTGTACGGGCGGCGCTCTCTCCGTGGCGCTGCCCGGGTCGCCTCATAGCGACCTGTACTCGGTCCCGGTATAGGAGCCAGATCCAAGTGGTCGGTCATCCGACACTCATCCTCCAAAAATCTGAGGAGATCAGAAAAGGGGGGTAGGTACGAGGCACTATTGCCCCCGTATCTTTGTTCAAAGCGCCCCTTCATCTCCATGGGAAGCTTATTGAGGATGAGGTGGAGCAATATGAAGGACCACTGGTCCACCGGTAGGTCAAGTCGTTTGAGCGCGTTAATAGCGCTTAGCAGCGGGTTCAAAATCTCCTTCCTCAATGAGGAGACCCGCGATACTCGTGGCAGCCCTAAAATGGCCGCCACATGTGTGTCCGCTAGCAAGCGAACATTCTGATACCGGGCGGTCAACAACGCCCTTGCAATCTCATAACTGTCATCGTTGACAGGTAGATGCTGGACAAGCACACCAGCCTCTCCACGTAAGGCAGAGAGCAAATAGGCCAATTTCTGGCTAGGGAACAGGTCGTCCCTCGAGTGGACCAGGCTATCAAAGAGGTTAATGAACCCCATCCAAGCAGCCAAGTTCCCATCAAAGGTTGGGATGTCCAAAGTGGGCAGTCTGCCCAGCAAGCCGGCCGGGGTAGGCTTGACCTCCCCGGGCGTGCACGACTCACCCCTCCGGGCGGATAGGATTGCCTGAGCCTTGTTTATAATCACATCCGCCTGTTCAAAACATTGATCATAATCGGCATTAAATTGGTCGACTGCCCGCAACTCAGCGGCACCCTCGGCTGGGTGGTCGAGCAAATATTGTTGATGAACAACAAAAAGCTGCTCCAATTCCTTCAAGCGAACAGGTACTCCCTCATGCCGAATTAACAAGGTCTGTTCTCGGTCTGGTCGGTCTACCAAAGCGACGGCACTAGCAAACCATCTCAAGATCTTTTGTGCAGCCGCGCGGGCACCACTAAGCGGGCTGACTGGCGGGACCATTTTGCACCAAAATTAAGATACACTAAAATAATACACAGACAAACAGACCGACAACCGCAGACAACAAAACAGATCGGGAGGAACTTCAAAGGCAGAACAAAATATATAAACAAACCAAAATCAAGTGTAAATGCTAGAACTTAACTAGAACAACAAAGGCATTTAACAACAGAATTTTTCAAACAAATTAAATTCAAGCATTAAGTCAATAACTTAACAAACATAATATTCAAAGGCAAACAAAACAAAATCAAATGTAAATGCTAAAACTTAACACAGCAAAATAGTGTATTACAACAACAGCAAAGTCATTTAGCAGCAAAATCTTTTAAACAAATTAAATTCAAGTATAAGTTTACAACTTAACAAACAAAATATTCAAGGGCAAAACAAAGATATGAAAAAACAAACCAAAATCAAATATAGGTAAATGCTAGAACTTAACTAGAACAACAAAAGGCATTTAACTCCAATTTTTCATATACAATGACAATGACAATGACAACTAGTTAGGGAGATCGGTCCACAAATGAGATTGTAGTCGGTTTAAAATCAGCAATCAAAACCAATTAATATGTATTGCCCGTTTGGACAACCAACAAGATTACAATATTAATTGTACAATACTAATTAAAATACTAATCAATCAATTAAATCTAACAACAAACCACGCTCTGCTACCAAAAGATGGTGGTGCCCAAAGTAGACTCCACCACGTCGGCGTTTCACCGACACTATGATTTGAAACCGACTACCAGATTCTAGAAAACATTGTGGCTTACCCCTATTCCAATTGGTCTCCGTATGTAGCCGGTGGACTTCCTGAGCTAGCTCGAAGGAAGCCGCGGCTCCCGAAGGGTTGGTGTCAATCCAACGATGGAGACCGGAGCACTACATAGGCCTATTAGGCCACCATCACTCACTTCGCGACGATAAAACCTTGCCACTATTCCCCGACACTAAAGCTTTGCGGAACCTCGCACCAACAATCACTTGGTGCGCCGCGCAATACTATTTGTTGGATATTTTATATTTTATTGATGCCCGGACATAACCTCTAACAATGTCATTCCGTATTCGACTCGACTGACTGACATGTTACATGCGGCCGGCCGCCAAAGGCTCTCACTGCACAGACTATAATGCAGTGTTGCCACTCGCTCTTCCTCGCGCGTGAACACTAAGGACAAGTCAACTGCACTAGGGTTTTGAAGGGGAGATGTTCGTCTAGTTGGGGATCCATCATTCAGTACACATAGATTCTTGTCATCAAGGATATCAAGTAAGGTGGAAGAAGTTGAATCACAGTGAGCTGATCACCATAGGGTGTGGTGGCAATTAAAATCTCCCATTATTAGGACAGGGCCAGGGATATGGGACAGAATGGAATCTAATTCATTAAGAATTGCTTGATTTGGATGTGGTATGTATAAGGAAACAAAAGAAACACCTAAAGCCTTAGCAGCTATGATATTAATTTGATCGGAATGAGTCGGGATCTAGATAGACTGAAAATTAATAGGGCGTTTGATGAGGAGGGCACAACCAGCCCACCCATCAATGTTATCATCTCTGAGACATGAATATCCTGGTATCCGGAAAACAGAACCAGGTTTTAGCCACGTCTCTGAGATAGCAAGTATGAGTGGTTTATGTGTATTGATTTAATGAATAAGGTCTTGCTTTTTATGCCTAATACTTCTAGTGTTCCACTGTGAGAATTAGTTGGTCCATAATTAAGTTGGGGCAGAAGAGAGAACAATTGATTTAGCGTATCTGAGACATTGGGCGGTCGGATGTCGCTAAACTTAGCTATAACATTTATTAACAGTTTGACTAATAAATAAGCTGTATCTTCGTTTGGACTGGGACTATTCTCAGTGTTTAAGCAACAGCCGTTAGGTTGCGAATTTTTTTGTCATAACCTGGAGCTAATGATGGTCTCGGAGAGCGGTTTAAAGTAACTGTTTTTTTATGTGAGGTCCTTTGGAGTCCTTAGGGGGTCACAAATTTGGGGAGGTGGGTTTGGGGAAAGGGGTTGTGTAGTAGGGGATCGAGAGGTGTCTGCGTATGATCTTCGTACTGGTCTGAAACGAAGGGAGGCTTCCGAGTAATTGATGTTTTCTTCAGACATCACAACTTTTATCATTTTTTGCCGGGCATGTTCTGGGCAATTGGAATTGGTGGCAAAATGGTTGGAGGAGCAAAAATGACAGGTGGCATTCTCTTCAGAGATGGAGCAAGTTTTCCCTGTATGAGGCTGAGCACACTTGTAACATCTGGGCTTTGATCGGCACTGTTCCTGTATGTGCCCAAATCGACAACATGCATTGCACATAATAGTTGGTAATTGGTATATCGATACAGGCAAAGATATATAGAAGCAGAATACCCTCTCTGGCAATTTTTGCCCTATAAAAATCAAAACAACTGTACGAGTAGGAATCCATTCTATTGAGCCATTGTTGGCCTGTTTCCTATTTAACCGCCTAGCACGTATTACCCTAATATTGTCTGGGCATTCTATCGAGTTGACCAGCTCTTCCATGGTCCATTCAGAAGGTATGTCCCTGACTATGCCATTTCTTGTAATATGAAATTTTGGGATGACAGCTGTGTAATTATGATTCTCCTCTAAAAATGCATTTTCAATGAAACTATTGGCCAATGAGGTCCCGTAATGGTATGGCTTTTCATAATACAACATACATAGTAACATTCCTTATTGTATTACAATAAATATGTTGTTTAAATCACCAAAATCGGACCATCCGATATAAAGTTATAAACCAATTTGCATCAACTGACTTTATTAAATCCGCCGCTGCCTACGGACAGGCTGTGACGTCAGTCGACACTATCCGCCGCCGCCGCGCGCCGCACTATGGGATGAAAGCGTGAGTTGCGTTTCAAAAATTTGCAACTTTTTTTCTACTACACCTACGGATACAAAATTTTTCATACAGGATCTCCAATATATGAGCTATGAAATGATACTAGAATCTTTATATATTTAATTTATTATTACACATAAAAATATACAAAATAAAAAATCGCTACTTTTCCATACAAAATTACTTTTTCCGTTTCATTGTTTGCTTATTACGAGAATATGAAGGTGATTATAAAGGAAATAATGATATAATGGTGTCGATTCTGGCATGATTCTCTAAACCTAAAACTAAATTTGACAACAGTCTATCCTTGTCATACTCTATACAAAATGACAAGGAGAGACTGTTGTCAAATTTAGTTTTAGGTTTAGAGAATCATGCCAGAATCGATACCAATATTGTTATTATATCACTATTATATTATATCACTAAATGACGTGATAGTTGACTAAAATACACTATAAGGGCATGGACCTACAAGAATCTTTTATTCAGGTCTGTTTATTCAGGAGACATGTTTCCCTCAAAATGTATAAAGTTAAATATAATATTACCTTAAAGTTTATCGTTGTTTGTATTCACTTTGCCCCGATGAACCAACACATCCCCATTTGCTAAACCTGAGACGTATTTGAGAAGGTCTGTAAACACCTTTTATAATCAAAACACGGCCAATAGTATGATCCAGCAAATCTTGTAGCTTTACTTTAGCACTTGTGTATGTTACTTCAATACTCGAAGCAGGCAAATAGTACTTTTTTTTTTGCGTCAGATACTCGATATGTTATAATAATAACGGAAACATGACCGAGTTCTTTTCTATAAATTTTAAATGTTAAAAATGTGTACTAGCTTTTGACATCCAAATCTTAAAAATGTGTACTAGCTTTTGACAGATCCAAATCCCCGTAGAGGGCCAAAGCTACATCTGCAGAGAAACTTTTCATATTGATGGTTGCATGAAATATTTTTTCTTCGTCACCTTTTTCTAGTTTGTATTAGAGCTTCGCATTATGGCAACAATCGAAGCTTTTTCCGACCCGCCTTCGTCTCTCAATTCTTGCACATATGCGTTATTCGAATCTAATGCACCGTTCAGCCATGTTGAATTTTTAGTTACAAAACGTTCGGCTTGTTTTGTTAACGCGATCTTGAAATTTCGACAACAGTTGTTTTTGTTTCCTTTACTTACATAATAGATTATGTTGCCTGGAAGATATTGCTTATTAGCAATAGCTTTCCGCTCATAGCTTCGCCCGCGTTATTTTTGTTTTCCCGTGGGAATTTTATATTTTCCCGTAGGAATATTACCCTATGCCCTTCCCCTGGTCTCGAACTATCCCTATACCAACTTACATCACAATCGGTTTAGTACTTTCGAAGCCTATTCAATACAAACAAACAAACAATCAATCAAATCTTTCCACTTTATAATATTACTAGCTTTCCGCTCGCGACTTCGTCCGCGTTATTTTTGTTTTTCCGTGGGAATTTCATATTTTCCCGTAGGAAAATTACCCTATATCCTTCCCCTGGTCTCGAACTATTCCTATACCAACTTTCAACCAAATCGGTACAGTAGTTTCGAAGTCTATTTAATACAAACAAACAAACAATTAAATCTTTCCTCTTTATAATATTAGTATAGATTAGTATATTAGTATTAGTATAGATTAGTATAGATATATTAGTATTAGTATAGATTTACACCTAACCTACGGCTTCATCTCCATAAACTGCACGCCTATATTGAAGAATGGAAACATTCTTTGTGACGGTCGCCTGTCGCCTACACAAAACGGGCACCAAAGCCAAGTATTATCAATTTTTCAGTAAACAAATCAACTAAAACCAACGACCAGGGCCCTAATTCCGCTAATCTTAACGTCGTTGTCGCGTCGTGATAGCGTTTCAATAACACTGCTTTTGTCGCTTTTATGCGCATTTCTGCTACAATTTATTTGTGCTACATTTTCTTGATAAGTCAATAGTTACAAATGTTTTAGTTTGTATTCGGTTAACCAACAATAACTGTCTCAAAGCGATGCTATTGAACCGTCATCTCAGCAGTCCAGGGGGGCTACTGCCTAACTCATAGCGATCACTCGCTTTCGCTTTCGTGACATTAGAACAACAGTTTAAATGTCACCTGTGACATAAAAACTATTGTTGTAATGTCACGATAACGATAGCGAGCGTTCGCTTTTAGGCGGTACGGCCTAACCTATCCTATCCGTACCCGCGTACGGATAGGATAGGTTTAGGTATCAGGAATAATAAAAAATGTGTGTTTTAAAAGAGAAAATCAAAAGGGAGCGCACGCTCATAGTGTAAATAAAGAATATTATCCGCGCTACACTGCACCCTCATTGTGTGTTTCGATCATAACATCACCACCATACTATGAAATCCAAACCGCCCAAAACTGTCACGTTGCGATCCTGATGACAGCCGTGTTCATTCGTTCGTACATTTTACGAAATAGACCTACCTACTCATTTTGTGGTCAGAATACCAACCTATTCCTACCTATATCAAAAAATATCTATTTGAATGTTTTAAACATAGATAAGAACCAAAGAAATACTCAAAGGTAAATACTAGTTTATAACTTAGTGAAATAACTTTAGAGGTCAATAACCTACATATTATTATTCTAATTTTAAAATATGTAGCTTTATTCACTTACCTTTGAAGTTTCCAACCACGGATTTCGGCACTGGTGTACTTTAAATGGGTAAGTAGGTCACTTCGCCGGTTTGCGACCAGTTAGCCAGTTAACGACCAAAGAAAACCCAGTTTCCGACCGTAATATTCGTACAACTAAATTGGACCTACAGGTGTTGAAAATAAGGTACATTTTGTAGTATCAACTTTATTTTAAAATCAGAAACATCTAATATAGAAACATTTGTTTAAAAAATATTATTTTGTGATATATTTTTGTTTAATACAATTTTGTTCTAAATTATATATTCACCTCTGCTATATACTAATGAAAATATCTTGTATTAATAATAAACATATTGATTAATTGCCAAGAAAACTACTGGTTGTAGATATTCAAAACATCTCGTCTGGCGCATTCCGCATGTTTACAAAAATTACAAATAAAGTCAGCCTCCGCTGCAGTGCTGTAAGAAAAATGTTTTAGTTCTGTACATTTCAAATGATACCATCGGATGCAACCATCACATCCAATGTTTTTGCATCCTTCGTCTTCAGTGTCGCTATTGAGATCTTCTTGACAAGCGAAGCACCGCAATTTAAGTAGCGGTGGTTCCAGTTCAGTATATTCCATTTCCGGGCGTTCACTTATATTTTTTTTTGTTACTCTCTTCTTTTTCACTATCTCTCTTTTTCCGTCGTCTTTCGCCAATTTTCTTTTTCTCGTACTAATTCTAACATTATCATTCTTTGCTTCTTCCTTTTTATTATACATCTCTTTCTTCTTCGCTGCTTTTTCTATTTTTTTAGCTTCTCTTTCCAATTTCTTCTTTCTTATTGATTCTTCCTTTGCCTTTTTTTCTTCATCTTTCCTTGAATAGTAATCTCTCCAAGCTTGACTTGATATAGACTTAGGGCTGTCACGGCAGCTGAGCTTTAAATCATGTTTGGTATCTTTAATGTCTATATGATATCTCAAATGTTTCTTAAATGGGTCGAATTTATGTTTATTTATATTTCCATTGGTAGCATTATCTTTGAAAGTAATATCTTTTAGGAAGGAATCAACTTCTGTGGTTTTATTAACATCTTGTATCGCAGCAGTATGTAAATTCGAATCAAAGCTTGTTATATTTTCTTTTTCTATTATTATTGTAGGATTTGGTGACATTTCTTTTGGATTTACGGTTGATATTGTGTCAGTAACAGATCTTAAGGCGATGAAGTCACATGTAAGATTATCAACTGATATATTTTTAGGTATAATCAATGTTTCGTCAGTAGAAATTAGCGCGTCATCCGTGTTAATAATTGATGTTATCTGTAGCAATTGTTGATACATCATCAGTATTAATCGCTGGTGAAACTGGGTGAATGTCAGCGTACGTAACTACTAAATTAACACCGTTGTCAATCTGTGTTAGATTTTCAGCACAAGTGTTGTCAGTCGAACCTTTTGATGTAATCTCGGGAACTTCGGAAAAAGAAATCTGTTGCGAAAATACAGACAAATTTATATCTGACGCCGAAACGCCTTCAAACGGTAAAATAGATACATCATTTAACGAAATTAAAGATCCAAGTTCAGGTACAGAGTTATCAACGATTTCTACTAGTGGGTTATTTGTCGGTGTATTGTTGTCTGCTACTATTTTGGATTTTGTGTTACAGTACTCTTTGGATGACGCCCGAGGTGATTTAGCTGCCGTTTTCCCAGGTGATTTAGTTGCCGAATTCCGAGGTGTTTTTGATTTGCGCAGTACATCTGATCCTGAATCCTGTGTTAGTTGTGTTATTGAGCTATGCAGAGATTTTGATGTCGAATTGCGTGGTGTTTTTGATTTTGAATGGCGTTTATAATTTTTGCTGGCTTTATCTAATTCTCTCTCAATGATTCGTGGATCTATTCCTTGTTTAGCTAGATTAACACTGATAAGTGAAAACACTTCTTTGGCGATCTCGAAATGTCTTTTAGTGAAATCTGTTCCAGACTGCATTTTTTGAACTTTAATTTGTGCATCTTTCACGCATTTCGTGAAGTCGACTGATTCTACGTTAAACGGGTATAGGCCGCATTTTCTAAATCCATTTTTTATTGCATCCGTCATTTCTAAGTCCAACGTTTCTGGTGGTGCCCAAGGTAGACACCACCACGTCGGCTCCTGAAGTTCTGCTGTCTGACCGAACCGGATGGTACACTTGCCTATTAGGCCACCACGGCTCACACACGCGACGATAACACTTAGCGGGCACTCTTTTGCACAACACAAAGCGGGCTTTCGCACCCCGATATTAGGTGCGCCGCGCAAATCACTATAATGCTTAAATATTGTGTATTATATTTTATGGATGCCCGGACATCATCCTAACCTAATTCAATGTCGTGACATTTCGACTCAACTGACATGTCACATGCGGCCGGCCGCCAAAAAGGCTCTCACTGCACAGACTAGAATGCAATGTTGCCACTCGCTCTTCCTCGAGCGTGAACATCCCCCCGCTCCGGACAGTCCCGGACTGTCCGCCAAATCAGTCTAAGGGGAGGCGAGAAAGAGTAGCGACCGCGCGCTTCAAAACAGAATCCCCAACTAGGACCTCGGCAAACCTGGGCACACCATCAGACCCTAGAGTAAGTTGGACAATGCGTCCGCGACGCCAACGTAAGGGTGGCAGGTTTGGGTCCTTCACTAACACGAGGTCTCCAACCCTCGGTGGGTTTGTCTTATCTGACCACTTAACGCGCTGTTGCAAAATGTGTAAATATTCAAGGTGCCAGCGGCGCCAGAAGCTCTGGGTAAGCTGCTGGAGCAACTCAAACCGCGAAAGGCGTCCTGGATTGACATCTCTATAAGGATACTCGGGCAGGGCGTTAAGTGGTCTGCCTATCAAGAAATGGCCCGGCGTGAGGGCCTGCAAATCGTTCGCGTCGGTAGACAACGGACATAACGGACGCGAGTTGAGAACCGCCTCAATCTTATGAAACACCGTCGCGAGTTCCTCGAACGTGAGAATAGTCTCCCCAATAACGCGGCGAAGGTGAGTCTTGGCGGCCTTTACAACAGATTCAAAAATCCCTCCCCAGTGAGGGCAAGACGGCGGGGAGTATCTCCATGTTACCCCCCTACGGGAGAGTGTGGATCCGATCTCAATATTATTTTTATCTAAAAATTCACAAACTTCTCTTATATGTCTATCAGTGCCCTTGAAGTTCGTCCCACAATCGGACCGAATTAAAGAAGGCAGTCCCCGGCGGGAGACAAATCTGCCTAACGCTGCTAAGAAAGCGTCCATGGTGAGCGCACTCACCACCTCCAAATGAACGGCTTTAGTGGCCAAACAAACAAACACACACAAGTAAGCCTTTTTAGTCTTAGCATTACGGAGTCGCGACGTTTTTATAGTGAATGGTCCCGCAAAATCAGTTCCAACTCCTAAGAAGGTCATCGATTCATTCACACGATCAGCAGGCAAATCACCCATTTGGGGCTGCATCGTCTCGGGGCGTAAACGATAGCAGGGCAGACATCGAAAGATAACAGATCGGATTATTCTTCGCGCTGACAAAATCCAAAACTCCCGTTGGAGTAGCGCGGTCAATGCATTACATCCGGCATGAGCATTCTTCACATGGCGATCAATGATCAACAATCGCACCAATGGTCCGTCCTTGGGGAGCAACAGGGGATGACGTGATCTATAAGGCAAGTTAGCGTGCCTCAATCGGCCTCCTACACGCAACAATCCCTTATCATCCAGAAAGGGAGTCAAACGCACCAAGGGTCCCTTCAATTTGGACGTCCCGGTACGGAAAATCTTAAGTTCCGGTTCAAACGCTCTTGACTGGGTCATACGCACCCAATGCAAAAGAGCATCTTGGCGCTCCTGCGGTGAGAGGACCGGACACAAATCTTTGTCCTGAGGCCGGCGACAATTTCGAATAAATCTTCTTATCCAAGCGGTCACGCCGAGCAACTTGTCCAGAGAACTGTAGCGGTCTAATAAAAATTCCCGCTCTGGAGCCGCCATAGTCTCGACAGCGTGAACACGCAAGCCCGGATTTGGTACCTTCACCACAGCTGGTGTGGAAGGCAAAGACGGCTGTAACAACCATTCGGGACCCCACCACAGAGTGTGGTCAATAAGCTGAGGGGCTTCGCTGCCACGTGATGCACAGTCAGCAGGGTTTATTTCACCTGGCACGTGGCGCCAAATCAACGTGGCCTTCGAGGCCTGTATTTGGGATACCCGATTGGCCACAAATACCTCCAGGGAGTGGACGGAGTTCTTAATCCAACACAGGACAACCTGACTGTCGGACCAAACAAAGAGCGACTCAAAGTCCACACTACGTCCCAGGGTGTCAACAACGTGGTTCATCAAACGAACCAGAAGAGTAGCTCCAGACAATTCTAACTTCGGAATCGTTAATCGAGTCCGAAGTGGAGCAACCTTACTCTTAGCAAAGTCGACATACTTCTGTTTGAGGTCGGAGTTCCTACTCATACGACGCTCCATGGACAGCAGCCGCTTCTCGGCCAACGGCCGGGAGCTGCCAAGTGAGGGGCGAACTGACAAAAAGGGCAAACGAGTGATCAGCCGTCCCGAGTGAAGGCGACCTGTATTGTTCTGGTAGAACAACTCACACTCCTCGTCCAAGGGGTTCACTCGCTTCACGGTAGGTGGCTCTTCCACCTCCCAAAACCGTTGAAGGACATCCGATAAGGTGGAGCTAACAGTTATGTAACTGTCCACCGATGGAGATGGTGGGTTATGCCTAACTGGTCCCATCACTACAAACCCAAGCGATGTAGATAAGGCTACCAGCCCACCCTTCTGTAACTCTCTCCTCTTCCCACAATACACGCGGCCTAGAACATCGGCACCGAGCAATAAGTGAATCGGACCGGTTCGGTGGAAGGAAGGGTCAGCCAAGGTCAATCCTGATGTCGCATCAACGACAGCACGCGAAACGTGCTGTTGCGGAAGCTGACCAACAACCTTCTCATAAACAATCGCGGTAGCGCCAATTTTGGGCGCTGAAGAGAAGTGGGGGGAGAAGGAGAACAAAACCTGACCGATCGGATCCGGGATCCGCAGGTCTCCGATTCCTCGTACCGATTCAAGGTATGGAGATGTGTTCAAACTCAACTGCCGGACCAGCCAGCTGGAGGCAATGCAACCCTGAGCTCCCGTATCCAAAAGGGCGCGAACTAAAACAAAGGTGCCCCTCGGGCCCCACACCTGTACGGAGGCTGTTGGTAACAGCACCTGCTCCTGTGGGGGGGTTGCAGCCGACAGTTGGTTTAATGAAAATCCTCCCGCATTCCCCGCAACGGGGGGGAAGGGGGGTTCAAGGAAAAATGCGTGCGCGGCGGAGGAATAGGGCGCTCAAGGCGCTCGAGCGGGTCCCAATCCGGCACGTACACACCCCGACCAAAGCTGCATCGGGGGGCCGGGCGGTGCCCATGATGGGCGAAGGTTGGGGGAGCCCGTGATAAACGAGGTCTCTCCATCATAGGGGG
Organism: Schoenobius gigantellus; assembly: GCA_963935595.1. Taxonomy (NCBI): domain Eukaryota; kingdom Metazoa; phylum Arthropoda; class Insecta; order Lepidoptera; family Crambidae; genus Schoenobius; species Schoenobius gigantellus. Next base: position 34,910,906 of record OZ012541.1, on the reverse strand, counting down.
AGAGAAGCGTATCGGCTCCCGACGTGGCTCCCTAATAACCGCGGCCCAATCCCGCGGTGGCGCCTCATAAGCGGCGCGTCGATCCCCCCCGCCCGTAGGGGGGGTGGGGCGCCCAATCCTCTCACTGGAGGGGGGGCGCCTGTCCAATCTCCGCGAAGGGGTGGCACGCCCCTCCGATCTCCTCGGAGATGTGGGTGACCTACGAGGGCCCCCGCCCGTGTGCGAGTCCCTCTCTCTCACCACCTCACGAGTGTCTTTATTATTAAAGCACAAGAGGGGGTGATGGGCCCCTCCACAACAGTGGCAATCTCGTGGGTGGGGGCAAGCCGATGCCATATGAGCCCCCAGACAGCGGTAGCACCAATTCCGCTGCTTGGCCATATTCCTACGCCCCTCGGTGCGTAGGCCAACAAATTTGGGACAGGCCGGCAAACGATGGCCATCCCGCTTGCAACACTTGCAAGGCATCGGCCTCTCCCCGTGTGGAGAGTTCTGCCGCACTGCAGTATACTGCTTGTGCGGGCGGCGCTCTCTCCGTGGCGCTGCCCGGGTCGCCTCATAGCGGCCTGTACTCGGTCCCGGTATAGGAGCCAGATCCAAGTGGTCGGTCATCCGACACTCATCCTCCAAAAATCTGAGGAGATCCGAGAAGGGGGGGAGGTACGAGGCACTATTGCCCCCGTATCTTTGTTCAAAGCGCCCCTTCATCTCCATGGGAAGCTTATTGAGGATGAGGTGGAGCAATATGAAGGACCACTGGTCCACCGGTAGGTCAAGTCGTTTGAGCGCATTAATAGCGCTTAGCAGCGGGTTCAAAATCTCCTTCCTCAATGAGGAGACCCGCGATACTCGTGGCAGCCCTAAAATGGCAGCCACATGTGTGTCCGCTAGCAAGCGAACATTCTGATACCGGGCGGTCAACAACGCCCTTGCAATCTCATAACTGTCATCGTTGACAGGTAGATGCTGGACAAGCACACCAGCCTCTCCACGTAAGGCAGAGAGCAAATAGGCCAATTTCTGGCTAGGGAACAGGTCGTCCCTCGAGTGAACCAGGCTATCAAAGAGGTTAATGAACCCCATCCAAGAAGCCAGGTTCCCATCAAAGGTTGGGATGTCTAAAGTGGGCAGTCTGCCCAGCAAGCCGGCCGGGGTAGGCTTGACCTCCCCGGGCGTGCACGACTCACCCCTCCGGGCGAATAGGATAGCCTGAGCCTTGTTTATGATCACATCCGCCTGTTCAAAACATTGATCATAATCGGCATTAAATTGGTCGACTGCCCGCAACTCAGCGGCACCCTCGGCTGGGTGGTCGAGCAGATATTGTTGATGAGCAACGAAAAGCTGCTCCAATTCCTTCAAGCGAGCAGGTACTCCCTCATGCCGAATTAACAAGGCCTGTTCTCGGTCTGGTCGGTCTACCAAAGCGACGGCACTAGCAAACCATCTCAAAATCTTTTGTGCACCCGCGCGGGCACCACTAAGCGGGCTGACTGGCGGGACCATTTTGCACCAAAATTAATAAACACTATAATAATACACGGACAAACAGACCGACAACCGCAGACAATAAAACAGATCGGGAGGAACTTCAAAGGCAGAACAAAATATATAAACAAACCAAAATCAAGTGTAAATGCTAGAACTTAACTAGAACAACAAAGGCATTTAACAACAGAATTTTTCAAACAAATTAAATTCAAGTATTAAGTCAATAACTTAACAAACATAATATTCAAAGGCAAACAAAACAAAATCAAATGTAAATGCTAAAACTTAACACAGCAAAATAGTGTATTACAACAACAGCAAAGTCATTTAGCAGCAAAATCTTTTAAACAAATTAAATTCAAGTATAAGTTTACAACATAACAAACAAAATATTCAAGGGCAAAACAAAGATATGAAAAAACAAACCAAAATCAAATATAGGTAAATGCTAGAACTTAACTAGAACAACAAAAGGCATTTAACCCCAATTTTTCATATACAATGACAATGACAACTAGTTAGGGAGATCGGTCCACAAATGAGATTGTAGTCGGTTTAAAGTCAGCAATCAAAACCAATTAATATGTATTGCCCGTTTGGACAACCAACAAGATTACAATATTAATTGTACAATACTAATCAACCACTCAAATCTAAAAACCACGCTCTGCTACCAAGAGATGGTGGTGCCCAAGGTAGACACCACCACGTCGGCGATTCACCGACTTATATTGCTTGCTGATTTTTGTACCCTACTACCAGCTCATAGAAAACATTGGTATTACTTACCCTGGATCCGATTGGTCTCCGTATGTAGCCGGTGGACTTCCTGAGCTAGCTCGAAGGAAGTCGCGGCTCCTGAAGTTCTGCTGTCTGACCGAACCGGATGGTACACTTGCCTATTAGGCCACCACGGCTCACACACGCGACGATAACACTTAGCGGGCACTCTTTTGCACAACACAAAGCGGGCTTTCGCACCCCGATATTAGGTGCGCCGCGCAAATCACTATAATGCTTAAATATTGTGTATTATATTTTATGGATGCCGAACATCATCCTAACCTAATTCAATGTCGTGACATTTCGACTCAACTGACATGTCACATGCGGCCGGCCGCCAAAAAGGCTCTCACTGCACAGACTAGAATGCAATGTTGCCACTCGCTCTTCCTCGAGCGTGAACAGTTTCTTTAAAAACTCTGCAGAAGTTAGTCTTTGTGACAGTTTTGTTAAAATTTTCAGGTCTATTTTGCCAATTCTTTACAGTTTTTTTCCAATGCTGCTTTAAAGGTCGAAAAACACTCACGTCAGCAGGTTGTAAAATGTGTGTTGTGTTAGGCGGAAGCGCGTACAATATGATACCGTTGTCTTCACAAAACTTGCTGAGAGACATCGACATATGCGACTTATGTCCATCGACAAAAAGTATCACAGGCTTTCGAATGTCTTTTTCTGTTAGCCATTTATTAAAATCATTAGCAATGTATTCATAAAATACATCGCCTCTCATCCACCCAGTCTCACTTCGACCAATGGACCAGTCTGCTGGTGTACCTTCTACAACTGCCCTTGGCGGCCGTATATAGGGATACACCACCAGAGGAGGACATATTTTCCCGGAAGCAGTCATAACAATTAATACTGTAAGTGTTTCTTTCTCATTGCCTTTTTTAACACTATAAACATTTTTGAATCCTTTTGGAGCTAAAACCTTTCCGGTTTTAGGGCACAAAGATATACCAGTTTCATCTGCATTTAAAATCCTTTCTGGGTCATTAATAATATCGAGTAAGTTATTTTCTGTTAAATACAAGTCCAGATCTGAAAACCATTTACGAATTGTGACCTCTTTCACAGCTTCTCGGGCTTTGTTTATGGATTCCGCTTCTCGAATACTAATTTCAGGATGTCGTCTTAGAAAACCTTGGTACCATTTCTGACCAGGCTTTCCACCCGAGAAGCAATGCTCCTTTTTTATATCTTTAACAATAGCCGCTAGTGTGTCCAACAAATCTTCTTTTTTTATTGGGATGCCGCATTTCGCCGAGTCTATAATCCAATCTACAATTTTTTGCTCACCATCAAATCCTAGAATTGGGTCGGGCCCAACTTTTCTTGGCTTTTCCTGCGTTCTTCCACTTAGTCGGTCCTGCACTGTCGTTCTTGGAATGCCGTAGGCGCGACATGACTTTCGAATTCCTTTCCCTTCTCTTATATCTTTAAGCGCATTTGATAAATCCTCTTCGGTGTATCCAAAGTTATATCTTTTTTGTTTTTTTGTAGTGTTTTTCTTTTGTAGAGGCATCTGAAACAAAGAAGCGGCATTCTCACCCCCAAGCAAAGCAAAAAAACACCTCATGCATCCAATAAATAATTACTTAGGACCAAGCAAATATAATAATATGTCGAAATAAAATGTTCTATGTTATTTATTTGAAAACGAAAAAGCGTTCAAAACAGTATACAGGGTGTCTCAGAAACAATGGATAAACCTTTAACTGTTGATAGGTTTCGTCGAGACCTCTCTAATCTCAAATTTTGACTTTAGTAAAAATATCTCGGTTTTCAAGATATTTGATAGTTTATGATTTTTTTTAAAAATGCCACTTTTGGTTGGTTTTTAATGTGCTATTTTTACAAATACGGACTTTTTCTGATTCAGTTTTTTTTAGCTTCTAACGGAATAGTTCAGCTATCAATAACAGTGGTTAAAATTGAGCTAGCTAATCACGAAGTGCTTGGAAAAAACAATGTTCCAAAAAAAATTAAACAAGAAATTATTTTTCTTCGTGTTTGGTCAGCTACCATGTAAAAAAAATGTATGACGCTCATCGTGCCCATTATCTTAAAAAAATGCTTAGTTATTCTAGTTTCAAAAAAGGTAATGATAACCTATGCTTAATGTATCTCTTAAATTTTATTACTGCTTGAATAGCAAATGGTATGAAATTTTAAAAAGATTTTTTTCGGAATAGTTATTAATTCTTAGTTTGAATAAAGAATTTGAAATAAAACAACATGAAATTTTAATTTTTTATTAAATTTACAATAAATGTTCGAATTGGCGTCCTTGCGCTCTGATACACGCCCTACATCTTTTTATAAAAGAAAGTTTGATGCGGCGCGCGTAACCAGACGTTTTTATGTGTGCAGCTGCATTTTGTATGCGAGTACGCAACTCTGTTATTGAGGATACTGGCCTCGCATAGACAAGGTCTTTCAGACATCCCCAAAATAAAAGAAATCCAAGGGATTTAGATCCGGCGATCTGGGCGGCCATAAAATAGGGCCGAGCCGGCCTATCCACCTTTGTGGGAAGTGTTGATTTAAATAATTTCTTACTACTATTGCGTAGTGAGCTGGGCACCCATCATTTTGAAGCCACATTCTCCGCCTCACTTCTAAATTGACATCTTCTAGCATGCCGGGTAAATCATTTTGTAAAAAATTAAGGTAAATTTCACTATTCAGTGTAGCTGGAAGTTCATATGGCCCGATCACCTGTCCGTCAATAATCCCAGTCCACAAGTTAACTTTAAATTGAACTTGGGACCGATCTTCCCTCATCAAATGTGGGTTTTCAACTTGCCAGCTATGTAGATTGTGGATGTTGAAATATCCATCTCTCCGGCATGAGGATTCATCCGTCCATAAAATTTTATTGAAAAATTGCGGGTCCTCCCTTATTTTATTTAACATGATTCTGCAGAATGCAATCCTGCGCGGATAGTCAGCAGGCTGTAGAGTTTGGACCCTTTGAATATGGAAAGGGTGCAAAAGGTATTTTTTCAATATGCGATGCACTTTGCTTCTATTAATGCCGGTTCGACGTGCAATTCCACGCACAGAACGTGTTGAATCTTCTTCTATTTCGTCGAGGACTACTACTTCTTCATCGTCGTTTCTATCTGGTCTTCCTGGCCCTGCACCACCAATGCCTCTTCCTGGAAGTCTCCCTTCGCAGTACGAATTATGTACCCGAGCAAAAACTCGATAGTCCGGGTGACGTGCGTTGGGGTACCTAATACAAAAAATGACGTTATTAAATTTACTAATTCATTTAATTTTAAAATCTAATTAAACACGGCGTGTGACTATTTTTAGAAGGATAACATAATGTAAGACTCATCCTGATACGTTTAACTAAAGTTGCAATAAATGTGTGTGATTTAAAAAAAATAAGATTGATTGAATTAAAGAGAAAATAAATAATCTTACCTCTCTGCGTACAGACGAGCAGCAGCGTTAGCATTTCCTCGACATTCGCCATAAACGAAATGCATGTTTGCATATTCGCGCGACGTGTACTGATGTCTAGGCATATTCAGTGTTATGTATTGGTTGTCAGTTAGGTTTCACAGCACAAACAATATCCAAATCGTAAAGCTAGTCAAGTCCATATGATCACCAGTTGTCAATAGGTTTCACAGCACAAACAATATCCGAATCGTAAAGCTAGTCAAGTCCAAAATCACAGCAAAATGTCGTTTAAAATCATCGAAGCTCTCTCGAATCTCTCGAATACAGAAAACATGCGTGGGTCACAACCGGAGTTCAGAAGGACACTAACAATCGTAACAAAGAACCCAATGAACAGACGCAGGTAAAAAAAGTCCTTCCAGGAAATTCGATAGCAGGTAAGGTTGCAAATGCTTATGACTCATGTGCTGTTAATGATAAGGCTCCTTTTTGATTGCGCATAGTGGATGAGACATGTGGCAGGCAGGGGCCACAAAAAAAACACGTTTCTCAACCTTGTGACTCGCAAACGAATGTTTACAAATAAGCTTTAAGTGCTTATTAGTGGAAAAAAAACCTTTTTTTTTCAAATTTTCATTTTATTTGCTATTCAACCAGTCAGAAAGTCAAGAAAGCATAAACTTAATACTGGAAAACTAAATTAACCGAATAAAATTAATCCGAAGAATAATTAATCCGACAAACAATCTTTTTAAAATTTTCATACCATTTGCTATTCAAGCAGTAATAAAAGTTCAGAGATACATTAAGCATAAGTTTATCATACCTTTTTTGAAACTAGAATAACTAAGCATTTTTTTAAGATAATGGGCAGGATGAGCGTCATACATTTTTTTTACATGGTAGCAGACCAAACACGAAGAAAAATAATTTCTTGTTTAATTTTTTTTGGAACATTGTTTTTTCCAAGCACTTCGTGATTAGCTAGCTCAATTTTAACCACTGTTATTGATAGCTGAACTATTCCGTTAGAAGCTAAAAAAACCTGAATCAGAAAAAGTCCGTATTTGTAAAAATGGCACATTAAAAACCAACCAAAAGTGGCATTTTTAAAAAAAATCATAAACTATCAAATATCTTGAAAACCGAGATATTTTTACTAAAGTCAAAATTTGAGATTAGAGAGGTCTCGACGAAACCTATCAACAGTTAAAGGTTTATCCATTGTTTCTGAGACACCCTGTATATAGATAAAGGTGTATATCTTCGACATGGTAGACACAATTTTAGTTATGGTCATCAATAAGAACCATGTGAACTACTCCAGGAACACTTAACTGTAAGTGGTCGCAAATAAGAATAGTTTAAGCCAGTGCACGACCGTTAAATTTACTAGTGGTCGCAAGTTAGGTGGGTGTCGACTAGTTCTCGTCATCTAGTTTTAGAAGTGGTCGGAAATTAGGTTAAAAATAACCAAATTACGGCCAACAAAACATATGTTGGTCGGAAACTAGACGACACAAAACTAGTTTGCGGCCGTATCCAATTCATATTTTAAAATTGTATTAACTTTTAATTTATCAAAAATTAAACGGCCGGCTGTTGGACGCAATACTCAATTCTAAAAGTTCTTGCGAGAAAATGAGACACAAGCTTTTATCGGACTCAATTTACACTAAAAATATTTTTATTAGAATGTTGTAAATTCACCATCTTGCGACCACATGGTCGGCTTTTGGTTTACGTCCGATTTCATTATCCATCTTGCCGGCCAGCTTATTTATACCCCAAAAGAATTACAAATGTATGATTTATTAATGAAAACGTAAATTTCACACATTAGTCTTGTTTTTATAGTTAGTCACACCACTAAGAAACTGTAAGAAAATGTAAAACTTACCTTTCAAAATATGTATGTGCACAAATTTTTTGCTATGATTTGTGACACGTTAACACAGTAATGTTTTGAATCGCAACTGACAGTGATCTAAGAATGATCATAGACTATAGATTTAATAACATAGATAAGATATCCGTACGAGTCAAATGGTGTGTTTTTATATTGACTAGCGGTGTTACCATTTCTAATATTTAGGTAGAATAGATAAATGGTCGCAATTTGGCGGTGGTCGGCGAACCGGCGAAGTCACCCTAATCAGATAACCAGATTCCATAAAAATGTCAAAAATAGGAAGTTTATCCGATTGACCTTACACAAAACCGATTTCTAGTTTATTACTCATTGCTCAAACTGTACTGAACCTCTTGAATACTACTACTACTATTACATATAAAAAAAAACAATATAGGTATGTAATACGATTTCGCATGAAACGCTGCGCGCGGCTACTAGTCGAAAACTCGGGAGTGATAGCACGGATGCGGAGTCTGCCTAGAACGTGTCGTGTGACGTCACACGCCTGTAGAGAGAAATAAAAAAGAGAGAGAAATAAAAAATCATGTGAAAGAGGGAGATAAAAGATTTAGTTGTCTGGTTGTTTTTTAACTCGCTCAAAGGCGTTGAACGGATTGCAGCAACCAAATCTTTTATCTCCCTCTTTCACATGATTTTTTATTTCTCTCTCTTTCTAGTAAATGATATTATAGAATATGGCCGCCAATATCATCCAATCACGTAAGAGTATTTCAGTCATAAACGTCAGAGCGTATTACAACCATCAAATTCGATGGTTGTTCAGAGGCGCGTTCAGGGCCTTCGCGCGAAGTACAACTTTTCGCTCTAACCCCGTTCAATGCCTTCGAGCGTGACAACCGGGTGAAACAACCGGCCCGTTCAAGACCTTTGAGTGTCGGCGCGAGTTACAACCGAACAACCATCGAATTTGATGGTTGTAAAACGCTCTGACGTTTATGACTGAAATACTCTTACGTGATTGGATGATATTGGCGGCCATATTCTATAATGTCATCTACTAGAAAGAGAGAGAAATAAAAAATCATGTGAAAGAGGGAGATAAAAGATCTGGTTGCTGCAATCCGTTCAACGCCTTTGAGCGAGTTAAAAAACAACCGGACAACTACACCCAGAGGCGCTGAACGCGCCTTTGTAACTCGCGCCGACACCCAAAGGTCTTGAACGGGCCGGTTGTTTAACCCGGTTGTCACGCTCGAAGGCATTGAACGGGGTTAGAGAGAAAAGTTGTACTTCGCGCGAAGGCTCAGAGGCGCGTTCAGAGCCTTCGCGCGAAGTACAACTTTTCGCTCTAACCCCGTTCAATGCCTTCGAGCGTGACAACCGGGTGAAACAACCGGCCCGTTCAAGACCTTTGAGTGTCGGCGCGAGTTACAACCGAACAACCATCGAATTTGATGGTTGTAAAACGCTCTGACGTTTATGACTGAAATACTCTTACGTGATTGGATGATATTGGCGGCCATATTCTATAATGTCATCTACTAGAAAGAGAGAGAAATAAAAAATCATGTGAAAGAGGGAGATAAAAGATTTGGTTGCTGCAATCCGTTCAACGCCTTTGGGTGAGTTAAAAAACAACCGGACAACTAGACCCAGAGGCGCTGAACGCGCCTCTTGAACGCGCCTCTGAACGCGCCTCGGCTTTGTGTTTTTAAAAATGTCATTGGTTTGATTTGTTTGTTTTTGTTTTCTTTTCGAATTTGGTTTTTGTGGATATTGTGGTGATAATTTCACAATGTTTGCTGAGAAAGTGATCGAACTACTCAAAGAAACTGAACGAAATCATGAAACTATTGATCCATTTAATGCAAGTATAAATATTACTCAAATAGATGTGGAGTTTAAGAAATGCTAGGTACTCGTCAGATCTAGGTAAAAATGTATAAAATACTAACATTCCGCTCGCAGCTTCGTGTTTTCGTTTTTCCCGTGGGAATTCTAGATTTTGTCGTAGGAAAATATTCGGTATTTTAGTATCCTGCGGCAGGCGGAGTGTGTGGGGGTTGGAAGGGAGATGGGTGGGAGATGGGGGGAAGTCCCGCTGAAAGGGGGGAGATGCGGAAACAGAGTTTAAAAAAAAATTCTGAGGTTAGGTCTATGAAAATTGCTTAAGACTGTCCTAGTCTAAATTTATAGCCTATAACAAAGACAACAATCAATATAAATTGTAAAAATGAGACAAAACTGTGTCTGAGGTGTCTGGAATTGGTTCTGAATAGTATACTGTTTCAAGCGCTCGGTTCTCGGTGGTCATAAAAAAATTAACTTAACCTATCCGCAACTGTGTTTGAGGTGCCACGAGACGGTTCTAGGTGGTCTTAAAAAAATTAACCTAACCAATAGTTGGTTAGGTTAATTTTTTTCATTTGAGGAGCTAAGAGTCTGTTCTGGGTGGTCAAAAAAAATTTTACACAAATTAACATTTGTTGATTCTTTTTTACATAATATGTGTTATTTTTTCAATAAATATAATATAATTTTTTAGGGAAACTAACCTGATAATAGTTAAGAAAACAATCAACACAAAAATCATTTAAGTAGTAAGAATTCCAATTATATCAGCCCATAAGAAAACAGTCAACACAAAAATCATTTAAGTAGTAAGAATTCCAATTATATCAGCCCATCGGTCAGGTGGAGGGATGACAATAGGCAGATCTAAGGATGAAGTTGATGAATATCTAGATCTCGGAGTAATTGGCAATGCTCTCTCAGTTTCACCCCCAGATACAGGCTGTTGTGCAACTGTACCAGTTGATCGGCATGACGGGGGTGCAACTCTCCATCTTTCGTTCTCACCATATATGAGCTAGGTCCTTCTCTTATTTCCACTGCCGTGCCCCTTTGCCATTTTTCACCTGGCCCATACATCCGAACCAGAACAGGTTGATCTATAGAGAAAGAGCGAGATGTTGTTTGCTGCGCTGCCATTTCAAGTTGCTCTTGTGAATCACCATAAGATGTATCTGGATGGAGGCTTGACACAGCAGTCTTATAGCAACGTCCATTTAGCATTTCAGCAGGTGTTTTATTGGTACTTGTATTAGGAACACTACGAAGTGCATATAATATTCTTGGCAATTTCTACGTAATTTATTTTTAAAAGTCTGAATAGCCCTTTCAATTTGACCATTAGTAGATGGATGGTACAGAGGGGAATATAAATGTCTTATGTCATTATTTCTCAGACAGCTGTTAAATTCTCTAGATGTAAAGTTACGACCTTGCCTGAAACAATGACATCCGGCAGTTCTTGTGAAGCAAAAATTCTACACAGGATACCAATCAATGCCTCACTAGTTATAGTTGATATCATCTCGGCTTCGAACCATTTACTGTAACTGTCAATTAAAATGAAAAATGTTTTACCTTGAAATGGACCAGCAAAATCTATATGAAGTCGACTCCAAGGATTATTCCTGACACTCTGACACATATCACATTTATTTATTTATTTATTTAATCTTTATTGCACTTAAAACTGTACAAAGGGCGGACTTAATGCAACAAGGCATTCTCTACCAGTCAACCGAACGGAAAGTAAAAAAAATAAAAGTATTTGGCGCAAAAAGATGTAACAATATATATGCGTTATTAGATAAAATAACCTATTCCTGAATAAGTATTTACAATACATACATATAAATAATATATATATATATATATATATTCTGCTACACATTGCTCTATTTGTTGGTCCATGCCTACCCACCTCTAGCATAAGCTTTAGTTTGGACGATACCCGCATGCGGAGCATGTAACACTTTTAAGATTTTAGTTTGAAGACTCTTGGGCACAATGACTTTGTTGCACCACAGTAAACACCATTTACTATGTGAAAGAGCCCGTCTTCACATCCAAAATGGTTGCAGGGCATGGTCTGCATTAGATGGCGGCCAACCATGAAGCACATGAAACAATACTTTTTGGAGTAAAACATTTTTCTTAGTCTCACTTGTAATTTTCGATATCTATTGACCATCCTTCAGGCTGTTCTTTGATAGGTTTTAGTAATAGTATTTTCAAGTGTCCATCTACTCAAAGCATCCGCACTACCCAAGTCTTTCCCAGGTCTGTATTTAATCTTGTACTCATAAGTACTGAGAATTTTATCCCATTTAGACGAAATTTGATCAGGAATGAACAATCCAATCGTGGAATTGAACAATCCAATTAATGGTTTGTGGTCTGTAATAATACACAACTTACATCTAGCTAAAAATTATTGCCAAAGCCTCCTTGTCTATTTGTCCATATCTTCTTTCATGAGGTTGTAGTGTTCTGGAAGCCATTATCACTTGCCTCTCTGAGCCATCGTCCAAGACATGTGCTATTATCGTCCATAACTAAGAGAATCACAAATTAAAAGTAGTTCCCTATTCAGCTCATAGTTAACAAGTGTCAAGAAGATAAAATTTCTTTGGCTTTCTCAAAAGCTTCATTCTCAGCATCTCCCCATATCCATGGTTTTTTATTTTCTAATAACTAGTATAAATGTTTCAACAATGAAGATTAATCTATATTTTATACAAATATGATGCGGGAGGCGCAGGACCGATCGGTTTGGAGATCCCTGGGGGAGGCCTATGTCCAGCAGTGGGCGTCTCTTGGCTGAAATGATGATGATGATGATTATACAAATAAGTAAAATTGAAGTGTCTGTTTGTAATGTCAAAATAACAAGTTTTTACTAAATGGGTATGAATGTATATTGGGTACCAATAACAAAACACAATTTAAAAAAAATTGTCTGTCTGATTGTTCCCGCTAATCTCCAGAACGGCTGGACATTTAAGATGAATAGATCTTAACCTCTCCTCTCTAGGCAGTCTCATGTGACCGGTGTGACGTCACGCTATGATTTTTTTTTAAAAATACCCTCAATAAATTTTTTTTCACAAAAAAAATATATATTTCAGAACCAAAGTATATTTTTCATTTTGTTAAAAGAAATGTATTAATTTATAAATATCCTTTTGTGAGGGTATTTTTCACTATTACATAGCGTAAAGCCACACTGGTGGCATTCAACTGGTTGGTGGCTGACAGGTAAATGTTATTTTAATATCATGGACTTCTTATAGGTTTTCCAAAATCTATAAGTAGAAAACGAATTTCTGTATTTTATTCAAAATTTTAGATTCAGTAGTTTCGGAGATAGGGGGGGGGGGGGGGGATGGTCAATTTTCGTCTATTTTCTTGAATAACTTGGAAAGTATTTATTATAAAATTGCAAAAAAATATATTTAAGATCTTCACAACAAGACCTTTCATTTGATATGATAGGCAGACGGACACATGAGTGATCCTATAAGGATTCCGTTTTTTTATTCGGACGTACGGAACCCTAATATACTGATCTCCGAGAAGAAATAATAAGATTTGGAAACAAAACAAAGTGTATATTGTACCCATAGTCTAGTATTCTCTCCACCACTGGTGTTATACCTAACAACTTCCACAATAGCCTAAAATAATTAGATCTAAAAACACATTGTACATGTACATTACACTTCAAAAAGCTGCCCTTTAAAACACCTGCAGAATAGTACGAAAGTTAAGCAAATATACGAAACCGACATAACACCCCACAGAACCACATAACACCTACACACATCACCAACTACACTTACTTGGCTATTGCCCGTAAGTGTAGTCTAGTCTACCAGCTTACGCTGAGAAAATAAAAAGCACATAATGTTAATAATAAAATACTGACATAACAGTGACTGGTGGAGCTGCTGAAAATCACTGAGGATTTCAGTGTCCGTCGGTATGGAGTTTGGCCCGAACAAGTGTGTCGACTCTTTAGGTTAGGACTCTTAAATTGCGAAGCTTCTCCGAGACTGAAACGTACCGGTATCTGGGCATGTCATAGAATATAGATGTGAATGTGGCGGCCGTGAAACAGTCCGTAACAGAAGCCTTCCTTGGACGTCTGATAAAGGTGCTGAAAAGCTATTTGTCAGGCGCCAACAAAATCACGGCATTAACGGCTGGGTCATGCCTGTCCTAATCTACATCTTTCGCGTACTCAGATGCTCTCGGACCGAATAAGATGCCCTGGATAAGAAAGTCCGCATAACTTTGATACCCCGTAGGATGCGCTGCACCACCCGAGATCGTCAGTGATGAGATTGTTTATACCAGAAAAGAATGGTGGCCGCGGATTGCTTAGTGCGAAAACCATGCACAACCGTCACAATGTCCGTAATTACTACCTGACGAAATCGGAGTCTTATACGGCTACTTTGACCACTGTCTCAAGTATTTACAGCACATAACAAACAATTTGGGATATCCTCGGCTTGTATTCATCCACACTTTTCGACTTAGCTGTCTTAAGTGTTTAAACCATAAACCTCGATTAAATGAATTTATTTTATTAGTAATAAATAAACCAACCTAACAATAATAATATATGTACATTATTTTCTTACAGGATGACAAACTTCGACAAATTTTGGACGAAATGCATATGTTGTTTAAAATGAACATGAATGATGCGTAAGTGACTATAAAATTTATAACACAATCCTAATTGTAATGTAACTCTAATTCATGGTTCTTCTCAACTAGATGTAGATTGTAGAAGTAGGTATTATAGCAATCATAACTAAGGCCTATGCTAAATAGCTAATGTTTGAATATTAAAAAAAGGATAGAAATGAAGTAAATTTTAAAAATGTTGGCTCCTGCTTCTGATCGTGTGCAAGTGAGAGAGTAAAATTATTTACATCTAAACATATAAAAATCTCGCGTCACGATGTTTGTCCGGGTTAAATTTAGCTTATTGTATGTATTTGGTCAAACTTAAAGATTATAATTGTGAATTAAATTGTTTGTAATTGATTGTTAGTTCCAAAAGTGTCCAACAGATGGTGGTGTGAGTTAATGAGGACACCAACACAACACTAGCTTATCTAGGTTCCAATAGATGGCGTTGAGTTTCGATTTCTTTATGCGTTCTTTATGAAATGTTTTTTTTTAATCTTTATCAGTTAATATTAGTTTGACTACATTACAAAGCTTAGTATAACATTGATCCGACGACCAAAGTCTTTGATATAGTCTCGTGACCTACGTTTGGTGCATTAACTTCATAATTTTCACAAGTTACTGAAATTACAAACATTCCGCCAACTCTTCAAAAATCCATTTGTAATTACCCGAATGCACCCTACGGCGCAAATGTATAGGATCGGTTGTTCTGCCGTGGCCTGTAAGAACTGTCCTTTTATAAGTAATTGGACACAATATCAAAGTTAATCATCAAGAAAATCATTTTAGAAATGCTACCACTGAGAACAAAGCGTTGTGGACTACAGTGCAAGTGCGCCATTCGGCACTTGAACGAAACAAGCGCTGCCTTTTGGCGTATCTACACAGCCGTATGACAAAGATCAAGACTCTCCGATGGGAGTTCGGTTCAGTTCTTCCACCTGACGTAAGAGAGCTTTTGTCTGACGAAGAATACGATTGGTTTTCGAAATACTCCACGAGTTTAGCAGCTTATATGAGGTCTCTAGGACAGGTTTGTTGATTTTATTTAATTTATGTGTATTGATTTTTTAAAATTATTAAGTAAAACAGATAAAAGTTGTGTATCTATATTCTATCTACTTTTTCTGCAAGGTAGCTACATACCTAAACTTAGAGGGAATATGGAGACAGGTATTATAGCTGGGAGTTTACTGCAACACGTTGTATGGGAACCTAGGTACTTGAAGTTTGATTAAGCTTTCAAATTTGGCATGGTTGTTCTTTAGATGGTCCTGATTGGATTTAGCCCGGTAGCCATCGACAGCCCCATGTCTTGGTTGAAGTTTGGTTTTGCCGCGCTCTGCTTTCAGGCTTATATCTGCCTAGCTATAGGTACTAGGGCAAGTGTGGTATCGTTTTTGGATAACTCGAGAACGACGAATTCATTTCTGGAATAATTTTTTTCCTATCTTTACAAATAAATAAAATTGAAGTGTCTGTTTGTAATGTCAAAATAACAAGTTTTTACTAAATGGGTATGAATGTACTTATATCGGCTACCAATAACAAAAACACAATTAAATTTTTTTTTGTCTGTCTGTCTGTTTGTTCCCGCTAATCTCCGGAATGGCTGGATCGATTTTGACGGGACTTTCACTAATAGATAGCTAATTATATAAGGTCTAACATAGGCTACTTTTTATCAAGATCGGTCCAGCCGTTACTATTCCACGCGGACGAAGTCGCGGGCACAGCTAGGCCCATATAAAAAAAATGAATTATTTGGTGAAAACCGAAAAGCCTCAACATGTTTTTTTAACATTATAGTTATTTCTTTTACTACGAAGGATATTGGTACTAAAAAAATATGCGCGTATAGCCACACTCGCCAGGATTACGGTGATATAAGTATCATTGAAATAATATGTGAACAACAACATAGTAAAAAAAAAAAACTGATGCCGGATAAGTGCCCTAACGCACGGTTTATTTAAGGGAGAAAGTTTGATTTCATTCCGCTTGTTTGAGGCTACATTGTTTATGTTTTCTTATTCAGAAGAAGTAATTATTGTATAAAAATAAAAAAAGCGTAAAGTTTGAGAATTTGAGAATCCGAATCCACTTTTTTTGCTTTCTCAATAAGATGAAAATAAACAAACATGATGCTTATAATTCATTTCTGAGGTAGGTATTTTTAACCGATCGTGCGTGAGGTGGGGGGGGGGGGGGGGGTTTGCATAAGAGAACCAAGCCAGTCCACCAGCTCTTTCTTCGTTAGGCAAATTTCGATCTGGGACAAAATCTGATTTATTAAAATCGTTGACTAGCATTTGCGGCACTGCAACTATATCAAACGCCCCGCATGCCTCAGCAAAAATTCTTGATGGAACTGCATTAGTTCAATTGCTGAATCCTGGCCAAAGCAAAACGTTCGGCGAATATTTCGACACTATATTTATACCATTTATCTGTAAAGAACCGACCACGGTTCTATCTATCCGTAATTTAGGGGTTGCTGTGGGCGACGAGTAGCGACCCTCAGCGAGCCACTGCGACCTGTGCAGATCTATTGTGGCCGACCCATTTTTTAAAGGTCTCCAAATAGGCCTGTAGCGTTAAAATAGCCGATGACCTTTTTTGGAGACAGAGCCTTTACCTCATTAGGTGGCAGACTAGGTCCGCCCAGAGCTCGGCTTCTTGTGTGGATGAGAGCGTAGCATCCACAGAGGATGTGAAATGGTGTCTCGTCATCCTCGCCACAGAATCTGCACGTATGGGGGCATTTGCTAATCCTATTCTGCGCAGATGTTTGTTGAGTTTACAGTGGCCGGTCAAGGCTCTAGTGAGTACCTTTAGTTGACCTCTGCTCAGTTGGAGGTTTAGCATAGTGACCCTGAGTGAAAATTCCCTGATGAGCATTTTAGAGTGCAAGAGTCCTGGACTCTGAGCCCACTGGAGTCGGGCTTGTATCTGTACCCAATCTCTGAGGGCTCACTTCAATCCGTTGTCATGAGCTTTATGACACTTTTCCCGGCATCAGTTTCTATTTTTTTTCACTGTGTTGTTGTCCACATATTTCAATGATACTTATATCACCGTAATTCTGGTGAATGTGGCTATACGTACATATTTTTTTAGTATCAATATCCTTCGTGGTAAAAAAAATAATTACAATAATGTAAAAAAAAAACATGTTGACATTTTTCGGTATTTGCCAAATAATTCATTTTTTTATGTGGGATGGGAAAAAAATTGTTCCAGAAATGAATTCGTCGTCCCAGTGTTATCCAAAAATGATACCACATACCACACTTGCCCTAGTACCTATAGCTAGGCAGATATAAGCCTCAAAGCAGAGCGCGGCAAAACCAAACTTCAACCCCCACCCCCGCCCCCCAGATGTGGGGCTGTCGATGGCTACCGGGCTAAATCCAGTCAGGACCACCTAAAGAACAACCATGCCAAATTTGAAAGCTTAATCAAATTTTAAGTAGGTACATAGCACTAAATCCTCAGCTATTATTTTTAAACTAGCTGTGCCCGCGAACTACGTTTCGCCATATATTTTTTCCCGTTTTTGGAACATTTTTCATTGATGCTCAGCTCTTATTAGTCGTAGCGTAATGTTATATAGCCTATAGCCTTCTTCGATAAATGGACTATCCAACACAAAGAGAATTTTTGAATTTCAATCAGTAGTTCCTGAGATTAGCGCGTTCCACCAAACAAACAAACAATCAAACAAAGTCTTCAGCTTTATAATATTAGTATAGTATAGATGATTTACGCTTCATAGCGCACCGTTTATTCTGAATAGGCAGATTGGCCTATTAATTCTGTTCGCAAACTTATTTCCTCGGAAATAACATATGACTATGGACGGAAAGCTTAATAGTTACAAATAAGTACGGAAAATATAATCATATACCTTTCCTATTTGTAAGGATCTTTTGCAACACGGAAAGTAACATGCTTTGGTTTATATTATTATGTGATAGTAAAGTTATATTATAAGGATGAAGCCGAAGACATTATTTCTCTGTTTCGTTAGCGAAGTTGTGCTCTACATTTTTATAAAGCGGTGAAATCATGTGCATGTGAATTGAGTGATCATCTCTTCAATCTTGAGAAAAATTAATCCTCCTTAATAAAAAATAGTTTTGTGATGGAAGTGTTGGAGGTAGTTCACTGGACGACTTGTAATGAAAGACTGGCTGGTTGTTCATTATTTATTAGGATTCCTGCCGCCTTATATACTAATTTCTAGGCGCAGACCCCTGCGGCGGGCAGTACCGTAAAGAGAGACTATTTTTATTATTTACAAGTGAGGGTACCTTAATACTAATCTTATTCTAAGGGTACTTAACATATCCATTATTAATAACTACCTACATACAAAAATAGCACAATTTATTATCTAAGACTACCCTAACATTATTTTTATTAACTACTGTTATGCTACCCTACAAACTATTCTAAGATACCCTACAATATTTTTATTGACTATTCTTATGTTACCCTACAAGCTATTCTAAGATACCCTACAATAGTAAAAAACGTTACAGTAAATGAATATAAAAATTTTGAACCCGAGATAAAAAGACATGGGCAATGAAGTGGATCACTAAGCGCACTTTACGAAAACGCCATAATGTAATTATCTCAGAGAGAGACATTGTTAAAACCTATTCACAATTTGAGAATTCACTAGCACGTCCCGTTTCAAATTTATTACGAATAATTTGGATCACTCATTCCGCACATTGGCCGTATGAGAGCTCTTAAAAATCATTACAATATATTTAATTAAAAACGTAATTTTTTGCTGTGTTATTTATTTAAATTTAAGTAAAAGAAGGATTGTGAAAAACGTCATAAATTGAAGGAAGAATTTAATCTTTTTTCCCCCTCTAATATGCCGTCTGAGTGATCCATACTTAAAGCTCTATCTACTTCCATATACTTCGTAGGCAGACTGAGATTATATCCAAAATCGTTAATTATTTTTACTAAAACTTGATATATCTTACGTTTTTGTAACTTTTTTGGAATGTTTCGCATTCGCTTTGATTGCAATTCGGATGAGATTGCATCGTAATTAGAATCTGTAAATTATATTTATCATCACAATTATTAGTCTCTGAATTAAGTCTAAATAGTGTAGAATGTAGATAGTGGATCACGATGATCAAAAATCCTAATAATATGCGCACATACCTTAGTTACACATATAAGTCCACGAACTAGATCTTTCGATAAACGACAAAATTTCGTTGACGATAATGCAAAAGCACTGTCAAACGTCTTTTGACAGTGCTTCCGGTGTAAAGTGCCGTCAAAAAAATTGTGCGATACGGCAAAGGTCAACGGTCAGTGTCTGAATCTTTCAAGAACGTTTCACCAAAGTTTGAATTGAACGCATCGAATGTGAAAAGTAACATTACTGTGATTTTGCGGTTTTGTTGCGGAACTGTTTTGATTGATATTTATTAGTGCGATTAGATTTCAGGGAGGTCCAGTTAAGAGGAAACACTAAAAGTAAAGAAAAACGAAGGTTGCTCTAGTAACGTCTCATCTGATGGCGACTAACGTTAACAGTTTTTCGTTGAGTAATTGTTACACGTAAACGATTCAAATTTCAAACCTCAGTAACATAAAGACGTTATCATGAGTTCTCTCGTTAGGATAGTTCTTTCGTTTTTTTATCTGCCTAGTTTTAACTCAAAGATTATTGTTTCAGGAAATTGGATACAGCGGAATAGATCTCACTGAGAATTTAGTACCTCCAAAGTCATTGTACATCGAAGTGCTGTGTCTAGTAGACTACGGGAAATTGGAGCTCGAGGACGGCGACGTTATAATGTTGAAAAAGAACAGCAGACACTTCCTCCCCACGTCTGAATGCCAGACGCTGATACGGCAAGGGATACTCAAGCAGATAATATGACGATAGGCCTTAAAATTATTATAATAAATAGTTAAGCTCAATGTTTATGTTTAATTTTGTCTGTATACATTGTGCTAGCGGCAGACAAGCATACAGTTACTTGTTCTTACGATGTACCTAGTCCATTTGGTTCTTCTACCGATGCCTGTGGATGCTTGCAATTTGCGCAACGACGATTCGCCGAACTCTACCTGCTGCCATCCATTGGCGTAGGTATAGGGGGGGGGGGGGGGGGCTTTGGGTCTGGACACCCCCCATTGAAAATCAACATACACTAGATAGAATGAACTTTACCTTCCATGTATCAGTATACACTAGGCAAATTGAAGTTTTAATCTGGACCGCCCCCCAGATATATCTAAAATGAATTCCAACTGCATTAAAAGATTTTTAAATATTTAATCGCCCGTCAGAACCGGAAATCAAACTCGAAAATGAATAAAATGTACATACGAGTACCATATTTTTATTGATTGATAGAGTCAATATTTAAGGAATAAATAATTCTCATTCACGTCATATTTGAAGCACTCACTAAATAAAGTGCTGCCCCTAATTCAACTGAGAATTACCTTTGAAAAAGTTGATCATACGTATTCGATAAACGATCTATCTATTTACCTTTACAAATATGTTTACGGGAAAGGGCTTCCCTAAAGTTTGTCCATCAACACCTGTAAATATCTATTGGATACAAATGGTTGTTCTAATAAGAATTATGTTTAATTTAACATCGCGTCTATTTCATTTCAAACATTGTTACTCTAAAGTTAATGTTTATTAAAGCCCTAGTATACTTCCTCGGCTGAAGCTATTTTTAGTTAGAAACATGTAAAACAAAGCGTTTAAGTAAGTATTTTTTTTTCAAATGAATAATTAATTTTGTGCACTGACTAAAAAATAAACATGTACGAGTGTATTGTATATTTAGGAAATACAGTGAATAAAGGTCATCTTTGCCCGGGAAATAATATCAGATGTTACTTTAGATTTATAAGTAAACTTATATATACCTACCTACTTATATATTCTCTATCCATATTCCATTTTCAGAGATAAAAAGGTTAGTTCTGAATAAAACTGGAATAGACTTGGCTTGCTCCCAAGAACGGCCATAAACCATGCAGGCATAGGTGACGAGGCGATTCAGGATATTCAATCGGCTAAACCAATTTTAATAAAATCTTAGTCCCACCCACCGCATATTATAAATCCCGTTTTAGAAGAATAAATGGGACTAAAGAAAGAGGCAGGCTTTTCATAGACAAATTATAAATGTAAGAATATCGAGAATATACAAATAAATGTATTTTTTTTGGGGTCGATTACGTAGGTAGGTACTTAGTTAAACGTATTTTAGGATATAATGAACCGACGACTTTTGAATATAGTCTCTCCCTAAATTAAATTAAAGAAGTATAAAAAATAATTTTATTTACTTTGTGTTTGTTGAAGGAAAAGCATCAAGGTGTTGCTAAGCTTACATCCCCTTTGCCATAATTGCTTAAAAGTGTATATATGTAATTGTATGAGTGTAATTAAAAGGTGTTATTGTTTTAATATTGTTTTAACACCTTGATTTAAACTTATCCTTTATGACTCATCTTCCTAGCGCATGTCTGCAATCATAAGCAGTTTGTGACGTCACTTGTTTTTCTTAGTGTAGGGGCAAACGAAGAATTAACCAGTTATGGGGGTCAAAGTCCTATGCGTTAAAGAGGCAATCGGTAAATGCCTGACTACTAACTGATGTCGTTAGGGTCTCACTCTCAACAGCTGGAGGGATACAAATACTTTTTGTGGAATAGGTACCCCTGATGATGTAGGTGGTCGATAAGGCTGGGAAAATTTTTACTGTACAACGTAATATCAGTTAAAGGTTTGTATAAAAAAACATTTGTCTGCGATTTCGCGATTTCAAGATTGGTCCCATAGTAAAAGTTGTTCAGTTTGCTTGTCTGAACAAGCAACCGAAATTTGGCTCCTGTACCTGTTTAAAAAGTAATCAAAAGTAAATTAGTATATAAACGGGAAATAATAATGGTTCCGAAAAACTTATAAATCTGTGGACGACTATTATTCTAATTAACCAGCGTTATAATGAATATCCGACAAAAAACCCAAAACACCGTAAAACAATAAATAAGAGTATTTTCAAATTATATTTCACCTTGAACAAATAATCTTCGAATAACAAAACTAAACTTCCGAATAAAATACTGAATCTCCGACAAGATCACTAAGTTACCGACAACAGAGGTTTTTCAAAATAATTATATTTTTACGACTTTCATGAACTATTTCGATTTCTATTGTTAGTTCAAATATTTTTTAAACTCTCAGTAATACCGGCTTTCGGTTTAAGCATTACCATTTTTTCACGCATCAAATGTTAACCATGTTTTGCGTTTCTTTGTAGAAATGTTAACATTTTTAGCCGTGCTATTTTTCACAAAGGGAACCAAACCTAAAAATCAAGAAATTGTTTAAATAGAGCGCATTACGTTAACATACGATGCTAACCCCTCTAGCGTCAAAAGCTAATGAAACGCGATGATGTTAAAATTGTAAAAATGCTGCCGGCAAGTAAAGAAAAAAATTACAAAGAATAGATTTCAGTAGAACGTAACTTACTGAACATTTTATTATTTTTATTATTATTATTTTTATTCAGACAAAATTAAATAGTTTGTAATTATTTTTAAGTTCCATAAGCTTCAAACGGATAGCGGTTCCAAAAAAAAAAATTCAATATTTTTTCTACCACTTTTTTGGAATGATTAATATACATACCCATACCAAAATACAGCTTTCTAGTACTAAGTAATAGTATCTGAGTTAAACCGCGGATAGACAGATAGACATGGCGAAACTATAAGGGTTCCTTGTTTATTACGGAACCCTAAATAATTATACTATGGGCGTGCCCTAGACGCTCGCTATTAACATTGATTCCATTGTGGAAATACCCAAACAATCAAGAAACGAAACCGCGACCATTATTAAATCAACTGTCCTAGTGGACCTAGTGATAACAAAATCTAGGTCATTATATCTATTGACTAGACATGTACATATATGTACAAGTATACTTAGTACCAAAGTTTAACAATGCAGAAACTGTGATAGTACTTACATAATAGCTGACGATTTGATTCAAACTTATTATGGATTCACGTGTTGATTGGTATTTAAAACTCATTTTTCCTCCGTTATTTTACTTGTATAGATAGGTCCAAATCCAGTGGGAATATTAGGATAAAAATGTTTCAAAACTCAAAAATAAGTAGGTTCTTAGTATCTAGACACGCGGCAGCCAAGCGGTGTCCAGCCAAGTTCAAAGAAAAAGGAACTGGCGACGTAGCAGCCATGTGTACTCGTAATATTACACGAACCATTTCGCGCCACGTTTAACCCTTTGACAATGCGAAACTTATTTGACCCACATACTTAGATAAAATTTGGTACCTTTGTTTTAAAGCCCCCTTAGCTTAGAATAATAAGTCTAAGCCCCTTAACTTATCTAGAATCCAAAATTTCATAAATGTAGCTCAAACAGTTATTGATATATGTATAAACTTTTAAAAACCGGCCAAGTGCGTGTCGGGCCACGCGCAGTGTAGGGTTCCGTAGTTGCAAATGCCAACTGTGAGTTCACACTCACACCTCACAACACGTAGCTATTAAATTAGGCATTATTCTTATTATTAAAGCTGCAATGATTTTATATTTCCTTAACTTCACGTGGTTCGTAAATTTATATTCAGTACTAATTTTCAATGAAATGTTACTTTTCCGAGTGCATTTTATAAGTTGGTCGTCTATAACTTTTTGTACTTAGTACTCAACTCTGATAGTTTTCCTTTAAAGTTCGTTATATACCGGGTGTAACGGAATACCGAAATAATATTTAAGGTTGTTGATTTACATAAAAATGTTTTATGACTATTCTTTGTATTTTTATTATATGCCTACTTTCGATTTAATACGCTGAACTGTTAAGCGTATTAAATCGAAAGTAGGCATATAATAAAAATACAAAGAATAGTCATAAAACATTTTTTTTGTTAATCAACAACCTTAAATATTTTTTTTTATTCCGTTACACCCGGTATAAGTACTACAGTTGTATTTTTTTCACGTGTCCATATATAATCGTTTAGAAGATAGAGGGGGGGGGGGGGGGGGGGGCACCTCTAACAAAATTTTTATTTTAGAACCCGATACCTAAATCGAAAAATGGTGTTCTGAACCTTATATTATTTTTTAAAGAACTATTCGACAATAGCCCACACAATGGGTTAGTCGAGAAAAAAAATTACTCCCACTTTACTTGCATGGTAGCTACCCTAAAAAAATGTTTTTTCAATATTTTTTCTACCACTTTTTTGGCATGATTTATATACATACCTGTTGAGAGTGGACTGTATGTAGGTACTTGAGTTAAACGCTGATTTCTTTGTGATAATATTTGGAGCTTTATTTACTTCTTGCAAGACGACTGCCACTGACCGACTACAACTGACTACAATTTAACAGAATTCGGCCCTATATTTATACACTATCCCTTGGTTCGCGAGGGGACATCCCGCCCGCGGACCAATCAAAAGGGTCCGAATTTATTTAAGATATGGTTCATTCATGGGGACTTGGCCCGCATAAGCTTAGAATACGTCCGCTGCTTAGTTCTGGGTCCCCGGCACTTGCGAACTGTCGTCAACATCCTCCCCCCGGCGAGAACTCGTATTCGCCTTCGCCGTAAGACAGTGCAGCGCATCCTCTCCCTCTAGTCCGGGGAGAGTGCGGTAGATCAGACCGATGTGCAGCGCGTCCCCTCCCTCTAGTCCGGGGAGTGTGCGGTATGTCAGGCCGATGTGCAGCGCGTCCCCTCCCTCTGGTCCGGGGAGAGTGCGGTCGATTCTTCTTACGCCGTCCGGTCCCGGGAAAATCTTGTCTATGCGTTCCCGCGGTCAGACATACCGGGGAAGCATGGGGTCTGCGATCAGGACCACATCTCTGTCGTCGAACTTTGCTGGCGTCGCAGCTTTGGGGCGAGGTACAAGGTTCGGGAGGTACTCCCGCACCCACCGACGCCAGAAGAGATCGGCCAGCGCTTGTGCCAACCTCCTTGTGCGGCGGCTCTTCGCACTTGCTCCCGTTCCTCATACAGTGGAGCACGGTTTGTGAGTCGCTCTAGTACACGGCTTCGTCCATGGGAATGCAGTGATCCGTCTTGACGCTTTGAGCGGCGAGTCTATTAGCTCCGATGAGCGCAGTCTGCATCTCCAGCCGTGGAATCCTTTGTGGCGGCGCGACCTTCACCTTGGCCGACACCAAGATCGTTCCTGAGGTGTCATCTTCATTTTTATGCACCCAATATGCCGCGCAGAAAACGTGCAGTTCGCGACGCGTTGCTCTTCTCCCCCCGTTGTAAGACCGGGGCAAGCGCAGTCTGCCGACGGCTTCCAGGCTCGTAAGCCAGTCTTTTAACATCGACGCAATCTCGGGAGGGACTGACTCGTCCCAGTTCGTCTTCGGCCGCCAAAGTTTCTTTAGCGCGATCTTCGCCGTAGCAGTGTAACAGCTCAACAGCCCGAGAGGGTCATGAATGCTCATGACTGTCGAGAGTGCTTCCCTCTTCGTTGGCGGCCGAAGTTGCGTCTTAACCTCGTTTGGGACGCGAGCCAACGCGATGTTGAAGCGCAATGTGTCCTTTTGCGCGTCCCACATGAGGCCCAGTGCCTTTTCTGGCTTCCCAAGGAGCGTAGTGGTCGCGCGGCGTTCACTCTCTACGTTCCTCAAGAGCTGCGCGCTGTTACTATTCCACCCCTTCAGGTTGAAGCCAGCTTCTTTGTGCACTTCGTCGACTTGTTGAATTGTTCTCGGTGCTCGCTTGTCATTTGCCCTCGTGTGCGCTGACTTCAGCGAGATTCCCGGCGATTCTAATTGGAAGTGCTCAGCGGCTTGTCGTTCGATGTCTTGCGTCCAAACGTTCAGCACTTCATCTTGGCGCTTGATTATTACGTTGGTCGGTGCTGTTCCGTGCACCACCCATCCGAGTTCCGTTCGGGATGCCGCGGGCTCGTTCCGTTTGCCCACGCGCAGTTTTCGGGTAACAATCAGCGGCCAATTATCGGATCCGATGAGTATGCGAGGTTTCGCGTTCTCGTACATCAACTGATCGTGCAGGTCAGTGAGGTGATCGAACTGCACCTCTTCCTTTGTAATTGATTGAGTGGCGAGGTTCAGGTCCGCCATTGTTCGCGCAGAACACGCCTTGGAAGTTCCTCGCGCTTCGCTCGGCGATGCGTAGTGAAACGACGCGGCTGTCAATTTGACGTTGTCGGTCGTCGATCCCTTTTACGCGTAGTTGCGTCACGGGGCCATCCAGGCCTAGCTCTCGTGCCAGTCCGTCTTCTATGAGCGTCACTGTGCTGCCTTCATCGAAGAGCGCGTATGTGTTACGCTCCCCGTTCTTGCCCGATACGGTTACTGGGCAAATCTTGAGTTTCACCGCGCACTGAGTTCGCGTTGAAGAGACGCTTGCTTCCTCCGGCTGGTAAGTTCGGGCCGCAGGTGCTTCGGCGTGAAGCAAGCGGTGGTGCGGCCGACGACATCCATTCACGCCACATGTTTTCTGGCGGCAGTTCAATCTTCGGTGCTTGCTCTTCAAACACTTGAAACACAAGCTAGCTTTCTTCGCGACGTTCCATCGTTCGTCCAAACACATCTTCTCAAACTCGTCACAGGTGTCAAGTCGGTGTGCGTTGTTGCACTGTGCACAGCGTTCCGGCTCGGTCTTGTCCGACGACGACGGTTCTGCCACGTTGTACACCCTCCTCCTCTGTTCGGGTTTAGAGGCGGGGCGTTGCGGTGGTTGCGGCGTCGGCTTGTGAGTCGTACCGGAGTATCCGTGCTTGAGCGCTCGATCAGCTTCTCGCATGAGGAACATGGTCAACTTGACTATTTCCGGCTCAGGTTCATTGTGTTCTTCGGCGTAGTCGCACCATTTCGTCTTTAGATGCGGGCTAAGCTTCTCGAAGATTTCTCTCACGAGCAGCGGATTGTGTAGATAGTTCTTTTCTACGTTGTTAAGCACGGCTACGACATTCTGTACTCGAACTGCGTTGGTGTTGCGAAGGTGTTGAGTTCTATCGCAGTCGAGCCGAGCTTCGGTAGTTTCTTCAGGTCTTCGAACGCGACGTCGATCAATATTTCAGGCCTGCCAAAACACTGCTGCAGCGTCTTCATCATGACGTCAGGATGCGCTGCGGTGCTCAGTAACGGCGCGACGGTCTCCTTGGCTTCGCCTCGCAGACAGTTACGGAGGCGCGCAAGGTTTTCCACTTTCGAAAACTGGTACACGGCCGTCGTTTCTTGCATTGCTGCGGCAAACTGCAGCCACTCTAGCGGTGATCCCGAGAATAGTGGCAGGTCGGTGGCTTGACGCGGCGGTGGTCGCGACCTCATCATGTGGTCGAGCGTGCCGGCTAAATGTTCAATAGCCCGTCCTCTCGAGTGCTCGCGATCACGCGGTGTGGTTGTTTCTTCCCACCGTAGTCTCGTTCGGTGCGCGACTGGAGTAGCGATTTCAACCTCCCTAGGTCTAACTATGTCGCGTCTCACCGGTGCGAGTACGGGTTCCGGTTCGAGCACTTGATGCACTTGTTCCTCTTGCCTCGAAGTCTCCTGTAGCCACGCCTCAATTCGTTCGTGGTTTTCCGCCGGTTCGGTCTCTTCTTCCAGCATACTGCCATCTTCGGCGGCGGCTAGGTCGGCGGTTAACTTTTTTCGAATAAGCTCCGCTTCAATTTCTAGCTCCTGGCGTCGTATTGCAGCTTCCTCTGCAGCTTCCTGGCGTCGTACTGCGGCTTCCTGGCGTAGTGCTGCGGCTTCTTCTGCAACTTCCTGGCGTCGTACTGCAGCTTCCTGGCGTCGTACTGCAGCTTCCTGGCGTAGTGCTGCGGCTTCCTCTGCAACTTCCTGGCGTCGTACTGCAGCTTCCTGGCGTCGTACTGCAGCTAGTCTCTCTTCGGCTTCGAATTGCAGGCGGGCGATGGCACTGGCGGTCGATCTCGTGGAGCGAGCAATGTTCCTAACCGGCGTCGTCTTATAAACGTGACGCGCATTCTCCTCCTCGCGAGTTGGCATCCCTTCAGTTCGGTGCCATTGTTCGTCGCGAGTTGCGACCCCTTCCGGTCGGTGAAGTTGTTCGGGGCGAGTTGAGACCCCTTCCGGTCGGTGAAGTTGTTCGGGGCGAGTTGAGACCCCTTCCGGTCGGTGAAGTTGTTCGGGGCGAGTTGAGACCCCTTCCGTTCGTGGTTGTTCGGGGCGAGTTGAGACCCCTTCCGTTCGGTGTCGCCGTTCAGTGCGACTTGAGATCCCTTCCTCGATGCCCGGTTCCATTTGGGCGGCGACAGTCGTCGATGCGGATGGCGATCGCGGTGGGTGGTCGGATACGCACACCAAATCTTCCTTCACGCTCTGGCTCCGTGTAACTACCATCACGTATACTTGTTTAGATCCGGCTCGGTAGGATCAAGATGTTGAGAGTGGACTGTATGTAGGTACTTGAGTTAAACGCTGATTTCTTGTGATAATATTTGGAGCTTTATTTACTTCTTGCAAGACGACTTCCACTGACCGACTACAACTGACTACAATTTAATTAGAATTCGGCCCTATATTTATACACTATCCCTTAGATCGCGGGGGAACATCCCGCCCGCGGACCAATCAAAAGGGGCCGAATTTATTTAAGATATGGTTCATTCATGGGGACTTGGCCCGCATAAGCTTAGACTACGTCCGCTGCTTAGTTCTGGGTCCCCGGCACTTGCGAACTGTCGTCAACAATACCCATACCAAATTCCAGCTTTCTTGTACTAATAGTCTCTGAGTCAAACCGCAGACAGACAGACAGACAGACATGGCGAAACTATAAGGAACCCTAAAAAAAGACAGTCGCAACAAAATCAAAATATTCTTTATTCAAACATGACTTGTTAAGTTGCTGAAAAGCTCTTGAATAGTCGAAATTTTTACCCTACACAGCATTAGTAGTGGGCGTATGCTTGTTTAACACACGGTTGTGTGAAAAGGCGAGTTTTAAAATTAATGCATAATGTTCTGTACATATGATTCGGAAGGCAATCAATTGATCGTCAACGTTGGTAAATCTAAATATAACTTATAATCCCGTTTTCGATACAAATGAGAAATAGGCCAATCGTTTGAATGCCGGCGACGGTCGCCGTTCAATCAGCGCCGCCCTCGTCGCCACATCCGCGGATATTTCCCACTAGAGTTATTTTTGGATTCGTCATGTCTGCCATTTGTTGCGTTCAAAACACTAATCCGTTTTGATGAAATAGGTAGGTAGGTACTCGTAAAAGTTTCCGGTGAATTGATGACTGTTCTGGGGAAAATGTATTGTGATTTCATTAGCTGACCAAACTGTAGGCCATTTGGATACATATGTAAGTAGGGAAATTTCGTTTTGATTATAAGTACCTACCTTAACAGTCACACAGAATTTATCAGAAAGTAGGTATATTTAAATCGCAGGAGTTACTCCTATTAAAAACACTAATCTAAAATATTTTAATTCTAATATTTTAGTGAATTTAATACTCAACGAAGTTAATAAAAAGAATACAACAAAGGGTCAATACCTACGTGCCTACCTACTAAAAGTTTATTTAAAAAACGAACTACTTACTCCCTAACTTAATATTACTACTAGATATATTTTTCTTTATTATTACTACTAAGTATTTATATTTTTATTACTAGATATACTTTGCGATTAGTCCAATCGGAAAGTATAAGTATAATATAAATATACACGGTGTTTCATAATAACCAATAAATAATCAATTCGTTATCTTTACCTATAAAATGCTTTGTCCTGAATGACTGACTGACTGACGGATCAACTCACAGCCTAAACCGCTGATCGTAGAGACTTGAAACTTGGAGGGTGTGTTCTTTGTATGACGTAGGCGTCCGTTAAGAAAGGATTTTCCGAAATTCTACCCCTAAGGGAGTGAAAAAGGGGGAAAAGTTTGTATGGGACATCGTGATTCCGTTTTCGAATCTACGTGTTTTGTATTTTATTGAAATTCATCCCCAAACGGGGTGAGATGGGGTGATAAACTGATAAAATGTCAAAATCGACATTGATGCCGTTTTCATGGTTTTTCGGGTCGTAGATTACGAAAATAACATCGATTTCAACACCACATACCATCATCCCTGGATGGGGTGCAATGGGGTTGAAGTAGTTCATTTTAAATAAATAGTTTGAAAAATACCAAATAAAATTTTCGAACAATGCTTAATAATGTAGAAAATCAACATGGCGCACGTGAAATTATTTTGACAAGTCTGTCACATAGTGCGAAGAAAAATTTAATATTTTCTGTTAAGGGGATTACCTCGCATAAACTTAAAAAATACTGCATGTTTGAAGAAGATTGTAGAAGAACCCTATTGAGCAAGAGTTATAAAAAAAATATATGTTATACGCAAGGTCACGAAGTATAGATCGTATTGATTAAAATTTTAGTTACTTATACCCAGTTGTTTTAAAAAAAATTAGAAAAGTCGCCAATTTTAAACTTATTTACAAATTCTCTCAGTAACAGCTTATTACTAATGCATGAATTTTGCATCAATAAAAAGGTAACGATGTCTTTTATAAATCGTATTGATCAGATTTTAAATAACTTCAAAGTTCTTTTAAATAATAAAGAAAAACCTAAAATACTATAAGAACCCCGCGCCAGGCACCTCCGCAACGCCCGGACAGCAATAAATACTTGATACGACAATCAATCTAGTGCGTTCTTGACTCTCGTAACGGGTGGACTGTACGTGCGTTTTTTTGTGCGACATCATTACGAAAAGTGACAAATTTTGAATGACTTTTAAATTAAATCGGATTGTAGATAGTGTTAATAATTAAAATAAGTAATATTAAGGACAATAATTAGCTTGTAAATGTATTTAATAAGTTTTTATTTAGTATTTGTTATAAGTAGTTGTCATAGAGTGAAATTAGTTCAGATTAGGTAATAATGCCTAAGCATAAAAGTAAAAGCCTAGTGGCTCGTGGTCGAGCTCTCCAAAATTATTGGTAAGAAGTTACATTTAGATATTATGAAAAGGTTAAAATTTATTTCTCTTTCAAATATTTATCATAATGAGCCCTGAAGTTATGGTAAGGATCTCAACCACTGTATTACGTAAAATTATCGTATTTGGCCTCATTTGAAAGAGCAGGAACCGTATTGTGAAGTATTATCTCCATGCAGTTTAATGACTGGCTATTTTTTATGTGTGCATTACCGCAGCAAAATGTTGTGCTTTAGAGAAGTGAGAGTATATCAAATAATTAGTTCATCATGAGGAGAAATTAGTTCATGAATAGCAAAATTTGTTCGCATTATAGTTTTAAAGTTATTCGAGAAAAACAGATTTTGCTGGAGTAATGTTCGAAACGTTACCCTGGCAAAATCTTTTTTCATAAAATCGTTTCCATCCAGAACCAAATACATGAATAGATAGCTTTTGTTGCGTATTAAATGTTTGTGAATAGCAAAATTTGTGCATCTTGTATTTCTTAAGTTATTTAAGATTTTGCTGCGGTAACGTTTTAGGATATCCCAGATCTCGAAATCGGTTGAACATAGAAGTTTGAAAAAAATACCAATAATAGACCTTAATTTGTTCAAATTTGTTCAAGCATTAGTTTTTGATTTGCTTGATGAATACCAACGTAATTAAATGTTTTCAAAAATCAGAAAAAACGAATTTCTCAGTAAACCAGTACACTTACAACAAAATAAAAGGCTGTAACATGTACCCTTGGTATACCTTTATAACGACAGTAAACTTAGATTATGTAACTTTACGCAATATTAACATAATAGAGAATTTTAAAAAGGTTTTTTTAAGTCATCGAATACGCAGCTTCCATTAAACAAGGAAACACGGCATACTATGAACAAATTAAAATGTTCCATCAATAAACAATCCTGTTAATTCCAGCTTTGAATTACGGCTATTATGAAAGTTATATCAAAAATAAGATATATCAGTAATTTGTCAATAAGCCGACCGAATTGTAAAGGTTGCGTAAAAGCGACCGCATCATACATAAGGCTAACCATTTTAAATGAACGGTATAATATTGATGTTTCGTTAGTACAGTTGCGAAAAAAAGGGTATAATAAAATAATGAAACGAGAACGACATTTTTTTATTTAAAAATCAGTCTTATACAAATGATATTTTTTACTTATTAAAAATCACATATAATTTTTATAAGGCACACATTCACATTATACGTGAATATAAAATCATCGGATTGGTAGAGTGACATTAATCTGTTGAGCCGCGTAATACTCCCGGGAACAATAAGACAATGAAAATATCCTTCATACAGAGCCATGTTTGTGCGATCTGAGAAACAAACTATGCACGGTGTTTCATAATAACCAATAAATGATTAATGCGTTATCTAAAAATAATTATTTAAAATGTGTTTACACGTAATGTCATTTAACCCAATATTTTCATGTATATCATAGTATCATCATCATGTCTATGATTTACATGAAAATTTTGGATTGAATGACATTACGGGTAAACACAATTTAATAATTAGTTTTAGATAACGCATTGATTATTTATTGGTTATTATGAAACACCGTGTATAAAAAAATCATGCAACGCAAATTGATACTTGGCGAAGAATCTTAGATTAATTACCATGTAACACAATATTAGATGAAATTTAAAAAAGGAAACCCTACTAGCTAGCTTGAAATCCAACAATCATTTCATTCGGCAAGAACATAGCCATTTACGGCAATTCCTGTTAGCGTGGTGACTTATCGTCTTGTTTATCGCGATGATTGGGGCAACGGGGCCACATTTCCATTTTTAATGTTAATTTGGTTTTAAATATACAGGGTGGAAACTTTCAGCGGGGCAGTAAGGAGAAGTAGGTACGTAATCTGTTCCAGCTACACGAAAATTGTCTTAGGACTATCCATAATTTTTTATGGAATTTTGATCCCCATTCACAGATTTTCAAAAAAAATTACAGTTAGCAAGAAAATAGCCATTTTACATAAAAACATTTTTTGATGCCAATCGATCCTGTTTCTAATACTGATCAAAAACTTCTATGGGACCAACCATCGTTGGAGGAGTCCGATACTTAAAACCTAAACATAAATTGTCTAATAACGTTTGGCCTAAAACACATATCACCTAAAAACGAAATGCCTTATAACGTTTAGCCTAAATAAGTATGCATAAAGTCGAGAATACACATAAAGTCGTTTCTGGCGCTTCGCCGGCCGCTGCCGCGGCACGCTCGCTTCGCTCGCTCGGCTCGCACGCTTGGTTCATGTTCAAACCTACGCTCGTCGCTTCGCTCCTCGCTACCTATTTTTGACGTTATTAGGCATTTCGTTTTTAGGTGATATGTGTTTTAGGCCAAACGTTATTAGGCAATTTGTGTTTAGGTTTTAAGTATCGGACATTCGTTGGAGTACACAAAAAGTCACAAATTGCAAAAAACTTTTCCCCTACATTTTGTAAAGAATTTGTGTAACTGAAATACAAAAAATAAAATAATCACGTAGAATTTTACAGATATCAAAGAGAAGGCGTATTAATTTTCTTTTTTTATTAACTAACATAACTTGATGATGTTATTCTTATTTAAAATCTTGCTGTTTCTGGCCCACGATATCAAGTGCTCGAAGTGACCGCTATTTTGACGAATACATAAATTGATTCGTTTCTGTACCGACCTAGTGGCTGCTGACAATTTATTTGGATGAATTCCATACAAAATTGTGGTTAGTGAGTCTTTAAGTTCTCGACCACTATCGTATTGCTTTTTGTAAACCTCGCAGTTGTCAGGTAGCCCCACAAAAATAAATCTAGAGGCATTCGATCTGGACTACGCGCTTGCCAAGAAATAAGACCATGTGTTCCTATCCATTGATCACCAAATTGTCAAGATTATTTTTTATTTAATAATAACGAGTTCGAAATTTGAATTGTTTTTAAACTTATCTTTTTATTCAGTCAACAAAAAGATCACAAAAAAAACTTTTGCGTAAAATTTTCATACAAAATGTACGGGAAAAGTTTTTTGCAATTTGTGACTTTTTGAGTACTCCAACGATGGTTGGTCCCATAGAAGTTTTTGATCAGTATTAGAAACAGGATCGATTGGCATCAAAAAATGTTTTTATGTAAAATTGCTATTTTCTTGCTAACTGTACATTTTTTTGAAAATCTGTGAATGGGGATCAAAATTCCATAAAAAATTATGGATAGTCTCCTAAAACCATTTTCGTGTAGCTGCAACGGATAAGGTACTTCTCCTTACTGCCCCGCTGAAAGTTTCCACACTGTATACTTAAGTCATTAAATTGTATAATAATACTGTTGATTATCATGATTGCAATTTACAAAAAAGAAAACTGGTAGAAATATTTAAAAATCGGTTGTCCGAATTACAATTCTACCCGACTGTACACTACGTCACATACTACGCTGCTAATTTGCGAAGTATACCCGTATGTACGGTGCGGTCGCTTTTACGTAACCTTTATAATCCGGTCGGCTTATTGACAAATTACTGATATATCTTATTTTTGATTTAACTTTCATAATAGCCGTAATTCAAAGCTGGAATTAACAGGATTGTTTATTGATGGAACATTTTAATTTGTTCATAGTATGCCATGTTTCCTTGTTTAATGGAAGCTGCGTATTAGATGACTTAAAAAAACCTTTTTAAAATTCTCTATATGTTCATATTGCGTAAAGTTACATAATCTAAGTTTACTGTCGTTATAAAGGTGTACCAAGGGTACATGTTACAGCCTTTTATTTCACTGTAAGTGTACTGGTTTACTGAGAAATTCGTTTTTTCTGATTTTTGAAAACATTTAATTACATTGGTATTCATCAAGCAAATCAAAAACTAATGCTTGAACAAATTTGAACAAATTAAGGTCTATTATTGGTATTTTTTTCAAACTTCTATGTTCAACCGATTTCGAGATCTGGGATATCCTAAAACGTTACCGCAGCAAAATCTTAAATAACTTAAGAAATACAACATGCACAAATTTTGCTATTCACAAACATTTAATACGCAACAAAAGCTATCTATTCATGTATTTGGTTCTGGATGGAAACGATTTTATAAAAAAAGATTTTGCCAGGGTAACGTTTCGAACATTACTCCAGCAAAATCTGTTTTTCTCGAATAACTTTAAAACTACAATGCGAACAAATTTTGCTATTCATGAACTAATTTCTCCTCATGATGAACTAATTATTTGATATACTCTCACTTCTCTAAAGCACAACATTTTGCTGTGGTAATGCACACATTTTTTATTTCGTAATGAACTCTAATACCTTGCTAATAAAGTTCATAACTTACACACAGTTTTTGTTGCCCGTAAACCGAATGGAAATAAGAATTCATAATACGGGGGCTGACTTAGATCAAGATAGCTATGATGATTTTGTCTTCTGATGATCAGATCCAAAGGTAGGTACAGGATCTCAACCACTGTATTACGTAGAACTGTCGTGTTTGGACTCATTTAAAAGAGCTCACCGAGACCAAGATGACTGTACTGGTTTTGCTTTCCTGGTGATCAGCTCCGAAGATAGATACAGGATCTCAACCACTGTATTACGTAGAACTGTCGTGTTTGGACTCATTTAAAAGAGCTCGCCGAGGTCAAGATGACTGTACTGGTTTCGCCTTCTTGATGATCAGCTCCAAAGGTAGGTATAGGATCTCAAGCATATTAACGACTATTAATGTAGTTAATTATTTTTAGTCTTACACTAGTTTTCACATACCTACCTATATATATTTTTTGCTTTTATGGTTTTCTTTTTTCTCAATGTAAGTATATTCATAATCTAATAGAAATAACCACCAAAGACTGCATTACCTACTAAAAAAATATTTATGTTTGTAACACATGCTACGTTATACGTGACTACAGTATGACGACACGGTTAGCGCAGCGGTCGCGTGATCGCCTACTGCGGAACCGGTCGCGGGTTCGATTCCCGTACGGGACCAAGATTTTGTATGACCTACAAAAATTTGTTCCGGCTTGGGCGTATGTGCATGTGAGATTCTATGTTTGTAACTGCACCCCCGACACAGGAAAAAATTCTATTATGAGGCAACGTTTTTTTAAATAATTGTTGTGTTATGTATTAATAATTAATATTACATACATATTCTGTACTTATCTATATATTATAACTATGTATATCTGTTTTTTGTCTGTAAGTAATTGTTATAATGTAATAACTGTTGGTGAGTCTAATATTACGTAGAACTTTTGGGTTTGGACTCATTTGAAAAGGCTCACCGAGAACAAGATGACTGTGATGATTTGCCTTCTGACGATCAGCATAATACATTTTATAATACACTAGCTGTGCCCGCGAATTCCGTTTCGCCTCACGATAGGTTCTTTTGTTTTATTCTGGTTTTCCCGTTTTACTGTCTAATTTTTCCCGTAGGAAAAAAGTATCATATATCCGTCTCCTCGTCCTAAGCTACCTCCCCACAAATTTTCAGCCAAATCCTAGTTTTCCCGTGGGAATTTTTACCGTGGGAAAAGTATTATATATTATACCTTATATAATTAGCTATCTGTTAGTGAAAATCCCGTCAAAATTGGTCCAGCCGTTACGTAGATTAGCGGGAACATACAGACAGACAGACAACGTGAACATACGTCTCCGGGACGGCCAGACCGATTTTGACGGGACTTTCATCAATAGATAGCTAATTATATAAGATAACACATAGTCTACTTTTCCTACAGTAAAAATTCCCACGGGAAAATGGGAAACTAGGATTTGACTGAAAATTGGTGGGGAGGTAGCTTAGAACCAGGAGACGGACATAGGATACTTTTTTCCCACGGGAAAAATAGACGGGAAAACTAGAATAAAACAAAAGAAACTATCGTAAAGCGAAACGAAGGTCGCGGGCATAGCTCGTCGTACATAAAGTCGAGGCGGCATGGTTAGCGCAGCGGTCGAGTGATCGCCTACTGCGCAGCGAGTCGCGGGTTCGATTCCCGTACGGGACAAAGATTTTGTACGACCTACAAAATTTTGTTCCGGTCTGGGCGTATGTATGTGCATGAGAGATTCAATGTTTGTAGCTGCAGCCACGACACAGGAGAAAATCCAACTGTGAGATTCTTGTGAGAACAAACGTTCTTTGAAGAAAAAAAAGTGTAAATAAATATATGTAATCTGTATAGTGCCCAAACTTCTATGAAACGGCTATTTAAAAATGAAGCCACTATAATTATTTTAAAATTATTAAATTGATATTACACTTGACTGTGCTAATAAATGTGCTTATAAAGTTTTCTGTTTTTAGGCAATCAAAAAATCTACAAAACTCCCAAACAGTACATAAGGAACTGCCTACGACGAAAGTAAAAGGAATTTCGCCAGACGAACGAACGAACGTTCAAACGAACTACGTTCTGTCGCTATTGACGAGGGACCAGTACAAAATATGAGGGTATGTTTTAGCGTCATCATAATCTGTGATTTGTCAGAATATAGATTTTTATTTATATTTGTGTTATAATCTAACTACAAATTTAAAATTAAGATATATTTAACTGCCTAGTAATCATGAACATGCTATTTTTTTGGTTTCAACAAAATGAAGATTCTTTGCCTGGCCTTATTATCGAAAAAGAAGTACAATCACAAACAGAAGTCCTAAACATATCTGGAAGAAGAGTTGTCTTTTCACATATCGATCTTGTAAATATGCACAAATTCTTGTAACACTTATTAATTCACGAATGTTTGTAAAGCACTAACTGATTATTTGAACTTCACTTTGTATAACGCTATTATTCACAAGCGATAAATATTTGTAATAGTTATTAGTCCTTTATTGTGTTTTTCTATATTTTCTTATTATAATTGTTAGCGTCCAACATTTGATCTCAATATTGTAGCTCAATGCCTACGTGACTGACAAATGTCATATAATTAATTATTTTTCAAAAATCTTTCGTTTGACATTTATGTAGTTGTCTATTGTTATGGCCAGTATAAAAGCGGACCAGGGTCATTAGGAAGCCAGTCTACTACCAGCTCTGGTATTGAACGCAAACGGCTAAGGAGTAGCTAAGCTCCTTACACCGGCTTGGAACCTAACCACCACCGCCAGGCCTTCGTGATCATATCACTTCATGCCGGTTCCTTCACGCGTCTCCACCGCGCCTGCTACGTGTGCCTGCTGCCCACCTGACCACTCCGTCGCGCCTTCTACCGGTCCCTGCTGCCGTCTGCCTACGGAGCATCGTTGGGGCGCTCCTATGCTGCCTACCTATCCTCTGAGCTGCCTATCCGGAGAGCTGTGCTGCCGTGCCTGTTCCTGCTCCGGCTATCCGACTGAGCTGCTACTCGCCCCCGCGTCCTACCCTGGCCAGGCTAGATTTTTATATAAATATTGTTGTACATAGCTAGATCTTAGTTAAGTTAGATAATTAAGTTTGGTCGTGCCCTCCTTATCACCCTACCTTTGCATTTATTTTTTAATTATACGGTATTAACTTTTAACCTTGTTTTTCTTTTAGCTTCCTCCCTTTTTTTTGCACGAAGCCTTCCGCTTCGCGACAAGGTAATAAAGTAAATAGGGCTTGCAAAAACATTCTGAACAGCCAAATGTTGTCAAAAAAGGCACGACTGGCTGTTCATAGATGCGTTTTGGTCCCTACGCTTATGTATGGTAGTGAATGTTGGGTGTGGCAAAAGAAGGATGAAAGTAGGATTAATGCAGTAGAAATGATAGCTTTGAGAGGAATGGCTGGAGTGACTCTGATAGATAAGTTTCGTAATAGTGTGATAAGGGAAATGTGTGGGATGAAAGAAGACATAGTGACAAAAATTGAAAAAGGAATGCTAATATGGTTTGGCCATATAGAAAGGATGAATGGAAGACGACTTACGAAAAAAATATACGAGGCAAATGCAAGTGGGCAAGTCGGTAAGGGACGACCGAGACGAACTTACCTGGACCAAATAGGAGACATCTTGGACCTGCACCAAAAGGTCAGGTCAAGAGTACCCGTAACCGACGAGCGTGTACGAAAGCATTTATGAAAGTGGAGGACGCTAGAGACGTATGCTTAGATCTACGAGCACTTAACCCAATAGAGATGTAATTCATGCGAATTCAAAAGAAAACAAGAGTGTCAACTAGCTGCGGTGCGCGGGAGGTTGTGATCGCTCCGAGCACCTCCGAGGTAATCCCATAGATTCCGATGCATTACGAGCCCGATCGCTAAAGCGAGGTGTTAAGGACTATTATGCGTGTGTCGCGAGCGGTCGCGAGATTCTTTACGACGATGACAGATCAAATAAATAAAATGACGATGAGAGACACACATTTACAATAAAATAAATATTTTAAAATATCCCCTATACCCTGGTTACCATCTAGCACTAAAGTACTAAGTATCAAGACGAATCAAACGAGCCCATACTCGATGTGGCTATGTCGATTAATTAATGAGTTCCTATGGCCATATTCCAGTTCCATCATTAGACCCTGGTTACCCTCTAGCACCAAAGTACTCGTCAAGACGAATCAAACGAGCCGAGGCTCGATGGGGTTGCGTCGTT
This sequence comes from Schoenobius gigantellus, assembly GCA_963935595.1. Lineage (NCBI taxonomy): Eukaryota > Metazoa > Arthropoda > Insecta > Lepidoptera > Crambidae > Schoenobius > Schoenobius gigantellus. The sequence continues at coordinate 34,871,100 of OZ012541.1, read as the reverse complement.
GCTTTACTGAGTTTCTATGGCCACATTCCAACTCCATCATCAGACCCTGGTTACCATGTAGCACCAAAGTACTCGTCAAGACGAATCAAACGAGCCCAAACTCGATTAGGATGTGTCATTTCATTGCGAAGTTTCTATGGCCACCTTCCAGCTCCATCATCAGATCAGCACCAATGTCATCATAATATTGTATTGTCACGCGATTTACACTTGTATGCTAAATATTAGATCAATCGGTAACCGGGAAGTGGGTCAAATTTAATTTGCAAGATTTGATGACAAACATCGACATAGGTGAAAGTAAATAAAAGTTTTTAAAAAAATAAAAAAAAACCACATCAAAATCCGTTGCGTAGTTTTAAAGATCTTAACATATATAGGGACAGACAGCGGAAAGCGACTTTGTTTTATACTATGTAGTGATGAGAAAATAAATGTCGCTCAGAGAGCGATTAAAGTAGGCAAAATAACACTGACTGGGCGGCGTGTCTGTAGTCTTATTTTATCTTGAGCTTGATACTTTGTAGTGCAGTTGTCTAGAAAGAGATGGCGTTAACGTGGGAATACTTTTACCAGCGGGCAAATGCTGAAGGTCATTGGGCGACGTAATACCCTTAATGGCTGTGCCCATCTGGATTTCGCCAACCAAGAAGTTTAGAAGTTTAAATTGTCTTTTTCTTATGTCGTACCGTGGTGGTAAGCCAAAAGGATCAAGCCATACCTACAACCAATGTATAAAGCATTTTTTGTGACAATATCACGTCACAATAAAATTTGTAGGTTGGTTTAATTCTTGACAAATTTTCACAAAATAGGTACAATTTTTGAAATATTTGAAATGTTGAAAAGTGAAGATACCCTTTTTAAGGGTAAAGGGGTTTAAAAGGTGTTATATGTTTTTACATTATGACTAAGGAATCAAACTCTTTCATCCATTTAAAACTATTAAAAGTAAAAGATGAATATTGATATTAAAAAAAATATCTGACTGCAATGATTCTGGATTACGCGTAGAGGGACGCGACGGGACTCTTGATCCTAATGTGTAAAATGACGGATCATATTTTTTTGGATCCACCTAAGGAACATGGATATCGAACGAAGGACCTAAATAGTAGAACACATTGAACCTAGCAACGTTGACTTAATTCGACATGACTGCCGATAAAGTTCGTTTCCAAACCCAGCAATATGGATATCAAAATATGAAAGGCCTTGATGAGTAGAACACTATGTACCTAGCAACACTGACATAAATTCAACATAGCCGTTGCTCAAAAAAGGTGGATAAAAATTCGATTCTAAACCTAGCAATATGGGTATCAACTGAAAGGCCTCAAAGAGTAGAGCATTATGAACTTAGGAAAATTACCCTAAATTAAACATGGCCACCGCTCAAAAAATGGATACTAAAAGTTCGTTTTCAAACCCAGCAATATGGATATCAAATGAAAGGCCTTGATGAGTAGAGCATTAGGTAACTAGGAAAATCGACCTAAATTCAACATTGCCGCCGCTCAAAAATAAGGATAAAAGTTCGTTTTCAAACCCAGCAATATGGGTATCAAATGAAAGGCCTTGATGAGTAGAGCACTATGAACCTAGCAACATTGACATAAATTCAACAGAGCCGCTGCTCAAAAAAGGTGGATAAAAATTCGTTTCCAAACCTAGCAATATGGGTATCAACTGAAAGGCCTCAAAGAGTAGAGCATTATGAACTTAGGAGGATTACCCTAAATTAAACATGGCCACCGCTCAAAAATATGGATAAATGTTTTTTTTCCAACCCAGCAATATGGGTATTAAATGAAACGCCTTGATGAGTAGAGCACTATGAACCTAGCAACATTGACATAAATTCAACATGGCCGCCGCTCAAAAAAACGCATAAAAGTTCGTTTCCAAACCCAGCAATATGGGTATCAAATCAAAGGTATTGATGAATAAAGCACTATGAACCTAGCAACATTAACATAAATTCAACATGGCCGCCGCTCAAAAAAGGTGGATAAAAGTTAGTTTCCAAACCTAGCAATATTGGTATCAAATGAAAGGTCTTGAAGAGTAGAGCATTAGGTGCCTAGGAAAATTGCCCTAAATTAAACATGGCCGCCGCTCAAAAAAATGGATAAAAGTTCGTTTTCAAACCCAGCAATGCGGGTATCAAATGAAAAGCCTTGATGAGTAGAGCACTATGAACCTAGCAACATTGACATAAATTCAACATAGCCGCTGCTCAAAAAAGGTGGATAAAAATTCGTTTCCAAACCTAGCAATATGGGTATCAAATAAAAGGCCTCAAAGAGTAGAGCATTATGGACTTAGGAAAATTGCCCTACATTAAACATGGCCACCGCTCAAGAAAATGGATATATGTTCGTTTTTAAACCCAGCAATATGGGTATCAAATGAAAGGCCTTGAAGAGTAGAGCATTAGGAACCTAGAAAAATCGACCTAAATTCAACATGGCCGCCGCTCAAAAAAATGGATAAAGGTTTGTTTTCAAACTTAGCAATATAGGTGTAAAATGAAAGTCCTTGATGAGTAGAGCACTATGAACCTAGCAACATTGACATAAATTTAACATAGCCGCTGCTCAAAATATTTCCAAACCCAGCAATATGGGTATCAAATGAAAGGCCTTGATGAGTAGAGAAGAGTGCCATAACCTAGCAATATTGACGTAAATTCGACATGGCCACCGCTCAAAAAGCTGGATTAAAATTCGTTTCCAAACCTAGCAATATAGGTATTAAATGAAAGGCCTTGAAGAGTAGAGCACTATGAACCAAGGAAAATCGCACAAAATTCAATAAGGCCGACGCTCAAAAAAACGGATAAAAGTTCGTTTCCAAACCCAGCAATATGGGTATCAAATGAAAGGCCTTGATCAGTAGAGCACTATGAACATAAAGTCTATTTTTTAATCTCGTAGACCAATTTGACAAATGCAAACGTCTAACGCAAAAATAATGTTGCCAGCTTATTGCCGTAGTGCTGTCCTATGATACCGGTTTTATGAATCGTATTTCGGAGTGGCAATTCGGACCGGGGGGCCGGGTCCGTATAGAATGTTACTAGGTGGATTTTACTTAGTATTGATTTTTGCGAGTGAAGCATGAAACATGCAGCTTCATGCTCACAATGGGTGCGGTTCATAATCAGATATCAGTTCAAACGTTTGCATGCATGCAAACAACCCGTTCAAATCGTTAGCACTGCTCACGGACGTAAGCACTCAGATCAATTTTGAACCGAGCATTCGATCTGTGAGTCTGTCAAGTTGACAGTTAATGTAATTTGAAAAGAAAAATTGGAGGGAGACGTATTGTGTCTCCAGTATCTTTACAGAGCACTTCTCTATTCATTGTAGAAAATCGAATGAAAATATAAATTCGAAGAAATATATTTTAAAAGTAAAATTGATGTTGACTTTGACATTGACAGTTCTGGAGACAGTGCACTACCTCTTTTCTGTTAGCACTGTCAGCATCAATCTGTGATTTCATCAATTAGGTATAGGTCAGTCCGTATAGAAGTCGTTTGATTTTCGGACTCGATAGAAGCGCAATCGAAATAAAGGTTATAGAATAAAACTGAAAACTGTAGGTTAGGTTAGACATTGAGTGCGGTTCATAATTTGATATCATGGCCTTTGACTATTCGCGAACATTGAGCGCAACATTTTATGGAGTAATGAAACCCTATTTATGCGTGTTGGTATTTACAATAGAAAAAATAAACACTTCTGCCCCCCTAGCACGTCCACCAAAACACGATATGATAAAGCGATTTAGCGCGGTGAACTGTCAAAATACAATAGGGTTTCGTCGTATTTTGACAGTTCACCGCGATAAATCGCTTTATCATATCGTGTTTTGGTGGACGTGCTACGGGGGCTGGGCGTTAAATAACCCCGTGAGGGTAATTTAACGCTAGTTATTAATAAAATAAACACGGTTATTTTTTTATCACCCCGGCAAAATTTAAGGGACGCTTCAGGACACATCCATTATTATATAAAAAAAAGAAATAAAAAATTTAAAAAAAGTGGAAAAAAATCTAAAAATGCTGCTCTCAACTAGTGCAGCATTTTTGGATATTTTGAAAAATTTATCTATACTTACTAATATTATAAAGAGGAAAGATTTGATTGTTTGTTTTGAATATGCTTCGAAACTACTGAACCGATTTTGATGAAAATTGGTATAGGGATAGTTCGAGACCAGGGGAAGGACATAGGGTAATTATCCTACGGGAAAATATAAAATAACGCGGACGAAGTCGCTAGCGGAAAGCTAGTATAAAATATGTATATGTAGCTGAGTTTTTTTAATTCATATTTAAATCATTCCACTACCATGTCATGGTAGTGGAATGATTTAAATATGAATCGGTAGAGCGTCGGTGGCGCAGTGGACTCGGCACTTGCCTTCCAATCGGGGGGGTCGGGGTTCGAGACCCGCCATGTACCAATGTGTTTTTCGTTTCGAATTTCATATGTACATTTGTCTGACGCTCCTACGGTGAAGGAAAACATCGTGAGGCAATCTGCATACATCTGCGAAGAAATTCAATGATGTATGTGAAGTCGACCAATCCGCACTGGGCCAGCGTGGTTGACTAAGGCCTAATCACCCTAATATAGGGTAGGCTCTAGCCCCTCGGTGGGGACGTATATGGGCTGTGATGACTACTATGTCATGAAGCGTCCTTTAAATTTTCCTGGGTGATAAAAAAGTTATTCTGTATAACATTAAATCGTCAGTGCGTAATTATTTGAATGACTGAAACTGCGCCGTATGTGCATTGCATAGGGTTCATATCGGCTCATTGTCCCAGCGATGCAACGGCTGGCCGCGGCGCTAGCTAGTATCAGCTGACTTAAGGCGAGCGACTCGATCACAGTTCGCGACAATGAATAGGCGCGACGCGGTGTCCCGTTTTTAATATTTTTTAGAGATATTTTGAAGTACATATGTTATTCGAAAATATCGTGATTAAAGAAATAATTTACAAATTAGTTTTTAATATTGATCCTGAGATCTTATTTTTCGATTTTGGCTCCTACTTGAAAAATGATCCTGTAAAGTGTAGTCGCCAGTAATTAGTTAACGATGGTAAAATGGTATCTATGCATGTGTACTCATGATAACAAGAAACTTAATGTCGAATTCCTAACAAATGTTATGATTTTCCATAGTAACATTAATTCAATTATTATTATTTTAGACCATTATTATTATTTTGTATAGAAAGCCGATTTTTTTCAAATTCGACGTTGCTCGACGAAAGTTGTTATCGTAAAAAACCGAAATTTTCCGGTTGGGGTACATCACTATTTAAAAAGAGTCAAAAATTGGTAACCCAGGAAATGTCAGTTTAGTCTACGAGATTAAAAAATAGACTTTAGCAACATAGACGTAAATTCAACATGGCCGCCGCTCAAAAAAGGCGGATAAAAGTTTCTTTTCAAACCCAGCAATATGGGGGTATTAAATGAAAGTAGGCCCTGAAGAGTACCTAGAGCATTACGAACCTACGAAAATTGTCCTAATTTCGAAATGGCCGCTGCTCAAGAAAGGCAGAATAAAGTTGAATCATTATGGAATAAAATGGAGGAAAAACTAAACACTGTGTTAAGCATTTTGATGGCGAAACGTAGTTCGCGGGCACAGCTAGTCTAAAACTAATTATTAAATTGTGTTTACCCGTAATGTTATTCAACCCAAAATTTTCATGTAAATCATAGACATCATGTCAATTTTGTGCACGTTTTGTGCACTTGTTGTAAAATCTACTATAGGTACTTTCATTTATTTCATTTCAAATGTATCAATTTTTTTATTAAAATGTTTTACCTATTATACCTACTTGTAAAGTATTATATTCAAATACCTACCTATCTTTTAGTTATTAATAATTTATTATTATGTTGTCTACGGATAATTGAAGAATTGAAGTGAAGTGAAGTGCATCTAACCGTTTCAATGTTTGCCCACCTGTAAACCCCCCCCCCCACGTCTATGCAGTCTTTATTTTCGCATTCAGAAATGTCCATTGAAATGTTACATTTTTTGGGCTTATTGTGCATTTGTCAGAGGACGCAATGTTTAGATATCAAGGAGGGGTTAGTGTAAAGTTAAATCCAAGTTTGTGGGGTTGCAACCCTTGTCCCACGGCCGCCATCTTGGAAATAGAAGTAATAAATGGTTTTTAGGTTTATTTGACAAAGTAAGTATAGGTCTCACAAAAAATATATTACAATGTTTTTTGTTGCAAATAAAATTCTCTACAACTTTAGTCGAGTAACTTTTAGTGCCAAACGGTGATCTCCTAGAAAGTATTAAAATTTGTCACCGACTTCAATATAGAAGTGTGATGTTGTCTGTCATGGTCTGTACCTATTCTTATATTATTTTTAACTTTGTGTTTTTGAAGTAGGTTGTTATTTTTTGTAAAATATTTTTTATTTTTAACTTTTTAGTGAATGAAGTCTTTTTAGTGGCCTTGAGACCATCCCAGGAGTATAGGTACTCTATCGAATACAAAAAGAATTTTGATAATCGGTCAACAATTGGCGGAGTAATCGCGTAACATATACACAAAACACGTTGGACACACGTAAAAATTTAATCTTATTCTTTATCGTAAAGGTTTTTCTCGATTTTTATGGGACCCCATCATCAGATCCTAACTTTGGTGACCATGGGACCACTCTTAGAGTATCCTCTATCGAATACAAAAATAATCATCAAAATCGGTTCATAAACGACGAAGTTATCCGCGAACAAACATAAAAAAAGCATATACGGTCGAATTGATTGAGTAACTTCCTTTTTTCAAAGTCGGTTAAAAAATTATATCAAATCATTTTATAGAGGACTTTTTAAGGAATAATTTACATTGTATTTTTTTATATTTTATTCATTAGTAAAGGTACTGCTAAACGAATACTATTCTTAAGTATTCATAAATATAGTACTAACGAATACTATTCTTTAGTATTCATAAATATTAATGATATGCCATAATTTTCAATTATCTTTAAATTTTTTTATGATAATCTTTTTAATTGTTGATAATGCAATATTGTTATTAATGAATTATTGACTCTTCCCCACGACCTACGAAGTCTACCACCACCAACTCCAATTGAAATACTTAGTCGAACGAAGGACAACAACGCCTCCTGTGGACCAAATTAAGTAAAAGTAATAGCAGGCAGATGTTCTTTTATCCCCAAACAGTGTTTGGGCATTTTTTTACCGACTTCAAAAAAGGAGGAGGTTCTATGTCCATCCAAATAAAAAAAAAATCTGTTACATTTTATTTTTTGTATGCTCATAGATTACTCAGCTATTTGTGGGCCGATTTTAAAAATTCTTTTTGTAAACGCAAGAGTATTCTCACGAGATGGTCCCATTGTCATCAAGTCATGATCTGTTGATGGGTTCCCAGAAAATCGAAGAGAACCCTTAAATTTAACAAAGTGTTTTTTGTGAAGATACCTATGCAGGTATTTGCATCCGATAGTCATCATATCATGTTACTGAACTATACCGAGTGTAACTGAACACCTCAATAACATTTAAGGGGCATATAAGTTAGATACTAAATGGACCTTCGGTGCTTGTCTGAAACCTGGAGCCCCAATACTTTCAGAGTTATTTGATTTTAAACTGAAAGCAAAAACTTTCAAGTGACAACCATAATCAGCTCTTAACACAAAATAAACACAAAATGACACGTGACAGACGTGAGCGTAGTATTCCTCGTACGCTTACGTAGAGATTTCGGCACTTAATACCAGAAAATAATTTATTTAGTATGGGAAAAAAGTAGGTTTGTCAGCCCTAATATTTTTCCTACAGAATCTCTACTTCTGATGGATACATACCCTTAAATGTTATTGGGGTATTCAGTTACATCCTGTATAAGAATATAAGAATACCTACATGCGACATTAAAGTTTTATATTGAAGTCGGTGCCAAGCAATGATAACCTGGAGTCTTAAAAAATAAAGAACATTATTATGCTGTAGTTAGTGAAAATTTGGCACCAACTTCAATATAGAAATGTGATGTTGCATGTGTTGTATTGATTATTATTGCTGTATTGATTATTTATGACTTTTGGTGTTCTTGTTATCAGTTTTATTTTTTGTAAAAAAATTTAACTTGGTTAGTATTCTCGGAAATGTACACTCTGATTTGAAATTATTTTAAAAAATTGACTTGACATTCTACCACAAAATTTCAAAGTTTTGTGGTGGAATGTCAAGTCAATAATTCATTAATAAAATATTGCATTATCAATAATCAATAATCAAAAAGATTATCATAAAAAAATTAAAAGATAATTGAAAATTATTACAAATCATTAATATTTATGTACTATATTTATGAATACCTACTGAAAAATAGTACCTATTCGTTTCGCAGGAACGTGGAAAATAGTACCTATAATGAAAATGGACTGATATCATTTTTTTGTAAAATTACTAGAAAAAAGCTTATAGCGAGCAATAGAAATTTTTTTCTCAAATTTTCATGGATTTTAGCTTTGTTATTTTTGGTTCTACGACTAAAAGTTACTTCACTAAAGTTGTAGAGAATTTTATTTGCAACAAAAGATGTTGTAATATTTTTTTTGAGATTAATAGTTTGTCAGATAAACCATAAAAATCATTTGTACCCCTCTTTCCAAGATGGCGGCCGTGGGACAAGGGTTGCAACCCCACAAACTTGGATTTAACTTTATACTAACCCCTCCTTGATATCTAAAAAATAAAATTGCGTCTTCTGACAAATGTAATCTTAATTAAGTTTCAACAAAAATAAGTTTTTTTTTTAAATTAACTAAAATATTTATTTGCATTTCAAATAGTTACAATACAGATACAATATATTTATTTATTATGGATCTTTAATAGAAGAGTAGGTAAGTAGACTTTTAATCATTAATTACTTTTACATTTACATTTATTATTTATTACGCCCCCCTGATATTTCTCTACGCCCCCCTAGGAGGCGTGCCCCCCTGGTTGGGAAGTCCTGCTCTAAGCGATCATGGTAGGTACCCTGGTAATGTAAAATAATTAAATAATCCTTTTCCCAATGCAGCATACCAACAGCGGTAAACCCTAATTACAAGGAAAATTAAATCATAATTGTGGGAAAATAACGATAGCACGGAAATTATATTGCGGGATTCGGAATACTTTAATGATTCATTATAGATCGTAGGCACCAGTACAGGCAAATATATTGAATACTAAGTTATTTTATCATCGATTACAGGTTGACTGACTCATTGTTGCTAGTTTTTTCAAAATTCGTGACTAACTAATAGGTAATGCTCCTACAATATTCGTTATTGTTTTATTATAATAGTTTTTTAAGTTATCACGAGTATTAACTTCACTTGTGTGTTGTTGTCTGTACTTGTTCTTTGGTTAGATAGATAGATGCTGTAATGCATTTTCTAAGTATTATGTACTATTACTTTCTGTGGTATTATGCCAAAATATTGTAAAATTTTAAGCGGGGAAAAGAAAACAACATTATTCCTTAGACCATTACATTAATACCTAGACTTTCTTTTACTTTTACATTTATAAAGTTTTCTTTTAATTATTCTTATGAATAAAGTTACAACATGCCTATAGCAAAATGAAAAAAAATTAATACACTTCTATACAATCCAAGGGTCATCATCATCAACGAAACTTTATTCCTTTTTGTCAATCGTCTTATCTTTACAAGTTTGCAAGAATGGTCACTGGTCACTGTACGGTCGGGCTTGCGATGTAGTTTCCGAAGACTCCCAAGCCAATACTCGTACAATGAGCGAGAAGTCATCGCAAACAAAAGACGTCTTTACTCTCCATGAATCAGATGCCAAGCAAGCGCGGATCCAGCCTTCAAAAAAGGTTGTGGTCACAGCCACCCGAAAATAGAAGTTTACAAAACCATTGCCCTGATCAAGATTCATTGTTTTATTGTATTGGATAAAGTGTCATCAGCCTATCGTTCCCAAAAGACCTTAAAAGCGTGACGTCACAAGTATTTTTTGTGTCTCAACCCTGTGGGTTGAGTGATTTGCGAATGAAAGGGAGCTCAAATGCGATTTGATACATTCTTGCTCCATCTCCCAGAGTGTAAAATTGGGAAGTGGGGTGATGGCAAGAGTGCGCTGAGTGTTATGATGAAAAGAAGTGTTGTTAGGAAGGATGGAAGAAAGAAAGGAAGCAAAAAGGATGGAGAGATGGTTTGTGATGAACGTCACAAGTATATTAGGGTTGTGGGCATGCCCATCGTGCCCATAACGGTGGATCCGCGCTTGATGCCAAGCGGCTCCCACTGGGCCGGCGGCAGGGACTTAGTACACAAATGTATACCTACCTATAGATGAAAAGGTTAATACTAATTTGATTCCTGTAGATGTCCTGTATGTACCCACCTACCTACACAATAAGTACCTTATAAATAAACCCGTCAAATGCCGAAAATAAACAAAACAACAATATATTATATAGTAAAAGAAACCGCCAGCTCCTTCGGTACCTAGAGGATCACCAGCTGCTCAGTGACCAACAATACGGCTTCCGTAGGGGTCGCTCTACTGGTGATCTTCTAGTTTACTTGACTCATCATTGGGCAGAGGCAATTGAAACGAAGGGGGAGGCACTGGCAGTTAGTTTGGACATCGCGAAGGCCTTTGATCGGGTGTGGCACAAAGCGCTTCTCTCAAAACTTCCTTCATATGGGCTTCCCTAGAAATTATGTAGATGGGTCACTAGCTTTTTAGCAGACAGAAGCATCAAGGTCTTAATTGATGGCGAATGCTCAGACTCACTGTCTGTAAATGCTGGTGTCCCCCAAGGATGTGTGCTATGCATATCAATGATATGCTGCAAATCAGGGGCATTCATTGTTATGCAGACGACAGCACGAAAGACACCTTCTATAACGGCCGTGCGAACATTTTTCGGGAAAACGTCATTGAGTGCCGGAATAAACTTGTGTCCGAAATTGAATCTTCATTAGAGAAAGTCTCTAACTGGGGTCGACTTAATTTGGTCCATTTCAACCCTACAAAGACACAGGTTTGCGCGTTCACCGCAAAGAAAATGGCATTTGTCGTATCTCCTCGCTTTCAAAGCATCCCCCTAACTGCCTCAGCCAATATTGAGATCCTAGGTGTCGACATAACGAGCGAAGTTCAGTTCCGTGGCCACTTAGAGGGTAAGGCTAAATTAGCTTCTAAGAAGCTTGGTGTGCTTAATAGATCGAAACAGTATTTCACTCCGGCGCACCGCCTTCATCTTTACAAGGCGCAGGTTCGGCCTCATATGGAATACTGTTCTCATCTTTGGGCTGGGGTACCCCAATATCAGCTTCTCCCACTGGACCGCATTCAACGGAGAGCGACTCGAATCGTCGACTGCCTGGAAATATCAAATCGGCTTGATACTTTGGCGCTGCGTAGAGATGTCGCCTCGCTATGCATCTTCTATCGCATTTATCACGGGGAATGCTCCGAGGAATTGTTCGGACTTATACCTGCCGCCTCTTTCCGCCATCGTTCCACGCGACAAAAAATCCATGCCTATCACTTAGATGGTTGGCAGCCCACAACTGTGCGATTCTCCCGAAGCTTCCTGCCTCGCACAGTCAAACTTTGGAACAAATTGTCGCCTGCGGTATTTCCGGACCGATACGACCTTCAAACTTTTAAAAAAAGAGCGTATTCCTTCCTCAAAGGTCGGCAACGCATTTGTTACTCCTCCATGGGCGACGGTAATCACTTACCATCAGGTGATACGTCTGCTCGTTTGCCCCCTATACCATAAAAAAAATATATATTACTTATGAAGTACACTATAATAGTAGATTCTTAGCCAAGGGGATAAGTGGCGTAACTATACCATCTGCGGCCTGTGGCAAGTTCTTTGGATGGGGCCCTCCAAGTAAAATTAATCGACGTCTGATTGTTTTGAGTTTGTTGAAATCATAATTATTATTTTAATTTGTATATGGCCTTTAGTTGTGTCTGATTTTAATTGATTTTAAGTGCATAAAAAATAATTTTCAAGTACTTAGGTACAAAATTTTGTTCAACATGTTAGGTTATTGCTGAGCACGCCGGGGCCCTCTCAGGTCAGGGGCCCGTGGCATTTTGCCGCAGTCCTGCCGCCCTATAGTTACACCACTGCGGGATAAAGCAGTGTCTTATGTCGCGGGTATAGACTTAAATCGCGAGGGCACCGAAGGACTCTATGCTTAAATCCCGAGCGAGGGTGTTAAATAATCAAATTCTGGCCGTAGCGGGTGATTTAAGACTGAGTCCTGAATGTAGCGAGGGATCCTCGAGGAAAATACTATTTTTCGCACCACCTGCAAGAAAATAGAAACAAATACCTACGTGAGAAATATAGCATTTATTCAAAATCATATTAATTTGATATTGAATCATAAATAATATTACTTTAAAAAGTATCGAATCCTCGGTATTGAAAAAACCTTCTGCAAGAAAATAGAAACAAATAGGTACGTAAGAAATATAGAATTTATTCAAAATCATATTAATTTGATATTGAATCATAAATAAAATTACTTTAAAGTCTCGAATCTTCGGTATTGAAAAAACTATACTAATACTCTATACTATATTTCGTACTGAAGAAGTGGCTGTATGAGCCACATGTTTAAGTTTCCATGTTAAAAAAGTAAACAGATTTAATGTTTGCTGTAACATGGAAACTAGTTTTTTTTTCTGGCGGTTGTGAAATAAATATTTGTTTTCAAATTATTTATTTATTTTATTATATGTCGGAGAAAGCCTATTTTCCATGCCTTCTTCATTAATATTCGTGGGTTTTGTGGGCGTCATTAGGGTTAGATGCGAGCACAAACACAACAATCACTCTTCTCTCAATAATTTTAATAAAATTTTAACACTGTTATAACACAACCGCAATAAATTAGGTACAAGTCTACTTTAAATAATAATCACAAACAACTAAACGAATCTGAGCAGCAGGTTCGAGACACCGATCTAACTTCACCGCGCAACAGTAAGCTAACAACTGAACTACCTCAGTCAAACATTCTCCTTATAAAGCCCACGCGGCAATTCTCCATTTCCTACAATAAAGACTAGATGGCGCCTCGACCCCGCTCGAGGCTTGCCTCTGCTCTGTTAGCCCAATATTCATAACTTTTATTTAATGAATAAGATTTTAAATAACACAAAAATAATTTAATTAATTTAGAATTACTGCTAAGATTTATAGAGGTTATTTGGATATAAACAATCAATGATAATCAACTCGGCTCGTCACTTCCTCCGACACGGCCATCCTGACGTCTCACACGTCCTCGTGTGATGTTGAAGGGCATCCTTCATCGTTATCTGTTAGAAAAAAAAGAGTTACAATACTTCGGTCAAATAGAAACCATTATTACCATCACAATAATTTTTCTGCACTGTATAATTTACTATTTTTTTTTCATTATTTATTCATCCTTTGCAATTATTACTTTTTGGCAATTAATTTAAACAACCTCCACTCTGACTGAACATTAAATAAAATTCTTGCAAATGAGACGGCCACCTCGCCGTTTAAAACTAAATCAGCCACCACGCTTTTTATTCACCCTCAGATAAGGCCACCTCGCCTTTTATTTTAAACATTTCCATAACTTCTCGACGGCCACCTCGCCTCATAGATAGTCATTACTTAAACCTCAACAGCCACCACGCCGTTAAGATAGCTTGTAGCCACTCACTTTGTATTTTAAGCCCGCAAGTGCCTTTTGAGATGAAGAAAATCATAAGCAGATGAACAAAAATCTTACCACCATAATCATCCGATTGGCATGGATCCAGATCTGTAGGGATATATGATTGTGGGAGTGGACGTAAGCGGTCTCTTGAGTACTTGTAAGTACGATTACAATTTAAACTTTTGAGAAGATACATGTCACCGTCCAATAATTGAACTACTTCGAAAGGTCCCTTGAATTTTGGATCTAGTTTTGTTTTATTCCGTTCATGATTTTCTATTAAAACGTAATCTCCTACAGAAAATGAAGTAACTTTTGCTTTATTTTTATCAAACCGTGTTTTTTCAAGAATTGCATTATTTGTCATCAACCTATTAGCTTGCTCTCTTATCTCCACTATATCTATCTCCACTTCGTGATCATCTACGGTTAATAAATTTAAGGGTCTGGCTACTCTACCTATTAATAACTCTAAAGGACTGGCTTTAGTAACTCTATGTATTGTGCTATTTATAGAAAGTTGGACATCATCTAATGCATCCTGCCATGATCTATTTGGACTCGATTCTACGACAGTTAACATGTTTTTGAGGGTACTCATTATGCGCTCAACTTGACCATTAGCACGACAAGAACCGGTGGCTATTAAATGTAGTTGAATATTGTGATTAGTACAAAAATTTTGAAACTCTTTGTTTGCAAAACATCTGCCCTGATCAGCTATAATGCGCACTGGTGTTCCAAAAAGTGAGATTGACGCCTTTAAAGCTCTAATTGCACTATCTGTATTAATTTTTAAGGAATGTCTAAGTAACACATATTTAGTGAAAGCGTCTATAAGAACAAAAACATATTCTTTTTGATCATTTTTGCCACTAAGCTTTCCTGAGGCATCTATATGGATTGTATGCCACGGAATACTAATTTTTGGAATGGGGTGTAATTCTATTTGTTGTCTACCGCTGGTTGACTTTGCTACTTTACATGTTATACAATTTTCAACAAATTTTCTAACATATTTTGCCATATTAGGAAACCAATAATGTTGGTATACTTTTTCTAATGTTTTCTCCCATCCCAAGTGCACAATTGCTTCATGGATGTGATTTATTACAGACCAACGAAAAGCCCTAGGTACAATCGGTAACCAAACATTACGGTTATTTCGTTGAATTTTTCTATAAAGTACGTTGGATCTCAATTCATAAACCCTACTACTCTCTAAGTCAAGGTCGTCATTTTCAAGTTTGCTTATAATTTCACTGTACTCAGGATCTTTTCGCTGCTCAGCTTGTAACCAGTTTGAAGACAACTCAGCTATGTTAATGTGTTTTACTTTTGCATGGTCTAATTTACATAAGCTATTAGCGACGTCAGGAAAAATGTCGTTTTCGGGTAGGTGATTTCTCGAAAAAAAATCAACGTGAGCCATTCGCTTACCTTCCCTATACTGAATTTCAAAATCGAAAGCTTGAATGAAAGCCCACCAGCGGTGTACCAGCCTCACTAAGTGTTTTTAATACAGTGTATAAACGTTCCAATCCCTGCTCTACATTAATTGATGGTATGATTAAGTCATCCATGTAAACAATGGCATAAGAATGCGCTAGGTCACCTAGAGCTGTGTTAATAGCTCTCTGATAGACAGATGGAACATTTCGTAAGCCAAAGGGCATAGCAGTGAATTCATAATGCGCGTCGGGGGTGATAAATGCGGTTTTTTCTATTGAATTTGACTCTACATTAACTGGAATTTGATAGAAACCACTAGCCATGTCAAGACACGAATAAAAATGAGCACCTGCCAATCTTTGTACTTGATCACATATAAGGGGTAAGGGATAGCGATCCGGGACAGTATTAGAATTTAATTCTCTGTAATCTACGCACATTCGATCTGTGCCGTCTCGTTTCTTCACTAAAAGAATCGGACTAGAGAAAGGAGATTTGCTAGGTCTAATAACTCCAGCGGCTAGAAGTTCGCTACACTTATTGCGCACTATTATTCGCTCTTCAGGACTTAAGTGGTAAGGTCTACGTTGAACAATTTTGCAAGGATCTATGAGACGAATTTCTAATTCGCCTGTTCTTACTCTACTAGTAGGAGTGCCCTCAACAAAAGAGGCACTAAATTTATTAAGAAGCATAAATAATTGCGGTTCAATGTCATTAGGAATGTCGGTATCTATTTTGTCAAAATTATTTATATTGCTACTTAAATCGCAAATATTAACAATAGATGGCTTCTTAACTATTGTAAGTTTATCGCTCGTTATGTTAACAGAAAAACCTAAAGCTAATAAATCACGTCCAATAAGAATATCATTAATCAGAAAATCATCAGGAATAATGTGGAATAAAATTTCTACGTCATAGCTATAAAGAGCAACCTTCGATAAAATTTGTAAATCACACAGCACACTAGATTTTCCTACACCGGTGAAAGTAACAATTGCACGTTGTAATGTACCGACAAGCCTTCGCGAGACACTCTCTTTAATTAAAGAGCAATCAGCGCCGGAATCAAAGCAAAATGAAAACTGCTCACCAAATTGTGTTATTAGCCCAGTGACAGGTTTTATACCACATACGTCCACTCGTTTCACAATGCTAGATGAAGAAGCAGCCTGAGCGCTGCCACTCGTAGCTGGCCAGGTTCTCGAGCATCGCGATGCCACGTGTCCCTCGACCCCACACTTGTAACAGGTTACAGGCTGCTTAGTCGCAGACATGGCCGTGCTAGCACGCTCGGCGGCCGAAGTTGTTTGTTGTTTATCAGTCAAACGACTGAGACATTCAAAAGATCTGTGACCAAGTTTTCCACAAGAATAGCATTTTGTAGAGGCAGAACTGAGCCTCGGACGTTTATTATCTAGCATAGTTACTGAAGTCTTTGTCAACTCTTGATAACTCCGCTTACGATAAGAAAACGCCATAAGCTCACGTTGCATTTTACAGCGGGTAGTTATTTCTTCTGAAAAAATATTTCTTTGCAATCGTGGCTCAATTTGCCCCATGTGTGCAAGTATTACGGACACCACTATTTCTTCCTTGCCTAAATTACCCCACCGTGACATGAGTGAAGTAAATAAGCGACTTGCATATGCGGCAAGGCACTCGCCTTCTTGTGGCTTACCACTAAACATTTTTAAAACTGTTGCTGCACATGTTTCTAATGTATCAAAACGAGAAAGAAAAATTTCCTTAAATTCAACCCACTTCATACCAGGAAAAGCTATTTGTGAAAACCATGTCGCAGCTGAACCTCTCATCGCTTTACTAAGTATAAGAATAAGTTTACTTCCCTGTATATTACAATCCGATAAGCAGATGTCCGCAGTTGCTAGCCAAGCTCGGGCATCAGTGTCAGCATTTTCCGGTTGGAATTCAGGCAACGTAATATGCTTGTCCTCAGCAGCTGGCGGGTTGCGTAGCGCCTCCACAAGTAACCGCATATTGTTCTGTTGTGCCTCAAATAAGGCACGCCAACCATCTTGCAATTCATTACTGTTTTGTGCCTGCACCGATCCCACTTCTGATGTCGGAGAAAGCCTATTTTCCATGCCTTCTTCATTAATATTCGTGGGTTTTGTGGGCGTCATTAGGGTTAGATGCGAGCACAAACACAACAATCACTCTTCTCTCAATAATTTTAATAAAATTTTAACA
Organism: Schoenobius gigantellus; assembly: GCA_963935595.1. Classification (NCBI taxonomy): domain Eukaryota; kingdom Metazoa; phylum Arthropoda; class Insecta; order Lepidoptera; family Crambidae; genus Schoenobius; species Schoenobius gigantellus. The sequence goes on along the minus strand of OZ012541.1, from coordinate 34,853,633 downwards.
CTGTTATTACACAACCGCAATAAATTAGGTACAAGTCTACTTTAAATAATAATCACAAACAACTAAACGAATCTGAGCAGCAGGTTCGAGACACCGATCTAACTTCACCGCGCAACAGTAAGCTAACAACTGAACTACCTCAGTCAAACATTCTCCTTATAAAGCCCACGCGGCAATTCTCCATTTCCTACAATAAAGACTAGATGGCGCCTCGACCCCGCTCGAGGCTTGCCTCTGCTCTGTTAGCGCAATATTCATAACTTTTATTTAATGAATAAGATTTTAAATAACACAAAAATAATTTAATTAATTTAGAATTACTGCTAAGATTTATAGAGGTTATTTGGATATAAACAATCAATGATAATCAACTCGGCTCGTCACTTCCTCCTCCGTATTATTTATTAAAATTTCTTTCCTTTTCTTATATTAGTGCTGTTCGTCTTATGTGGTAAGTGTTAGTTTGTAGTTTTTCTTTGCTTTGGAGATGGGACCAGAGCCAGCTCCACCAGATCCTGACCCTGACCCCAATCCTATTTTAACTCTTATAAATGCCAGTGAATTTATCTCCCAATCTGAGTCCAAATCATCTGGAAAGAAGCATGCTTCTAAAAAAAAACCAATCAAATTGGCTACTTTAAAACCCAAGGATAAATCAAACTATCGGAATGTTCATCTGGCTTTGGATTCTCTAAAGGACAGCTCTATTTCAAGTTCACCCTCTTCTAGTTTTATGCCTAACAATACAACTGCTATGTTAAATTATCCTATGGAAAGTAGTGATATAAACTTTTTCCTCAACAGATATAATGAGTCTGACAAAGGTCCCTACTTGGTTTATATCCAGTTAATTGAGGCTTCGCCATCATCTGGTTCCACTCTACACCCTATTAAATTTGGCAACTTCCTTTTTAAAAATAATTTTAAAAATATTGTAAGTGATGGAATCAAGCGAGTGGGACGGAATCGACTGGCTGTGCACTTCAAATCACCATTAGATGCCAATAAATTTATTGACAACAAATTGTTATTCGAAGCACATAATTTTAAAGTTAGCATACCTACATACAATATTATTAGGTTAGGCCTAGTTAAAGGAATCCCAGTAGACTGGAGTCATGACGATATTGTTAATAATATTGAAGTTCCAATTGGTTATGGTAAAATTTTAAAAACTAGGAGAATTTCACGAAAGGTCTTTGACAATGGTAACTCTTCTTGGACTCCTACACAATCAGTAGTGCTAACTTTTGATGGCCAAACTCTTCCTCCCCGTGTTACTGCATTTTACACATCTATTGTTGTTGAGCAGTATACATACCCAACGATACAATGCTTCAACTGTTGTAGATTTGGGCACACTCGGGTCCAATGCAGAAGCAATCCTAGATGTTTTAAGTGCTCACTGGATCATTCTGGGGCTCATTGTGATAAAATTAGCGACTTTTATTGTTCTAACTGTCATGGATCTCATGAGGCCACTAATAAAACCTGCCCTGAATTTATTAGACAAAAAAATATCAAGCACAAAATGTTAGTTGATTTGATTTCCTATCAGGAAGTTGCAAAAGAGTTTGCTCCGGCAAGGCGATCTTTTGCTGAAGTTACTAAAAGTTCAAACATGTCTAATTCACAGTTATCCACTTCCTTTATTACTCATAACTCCACTCCATCTTCTATCCAAAGCTACAAAAAAACAGTTGTTATGAATAAAAAATCTAATAGACACATCTCTGTTGGATTTGATCAAAGCGCACACAATAAGCTGATTAATGAATATAATATACCTACTCCTAGCAATGGTTGTGGTTTCATTTCATCACAGGATCATGAAGCTGTTACTTCAGACAGCCTTAACGAATTACTTTCATCTCTTGTGAATATAATTTAAAATTCATCATTACCAGACTCCGTTGCCGTTACACTTATAAACAACATTACATTATTAATATATAAAATCATTAAACATGGATCAAATCCTCCAGTGGAACAGTAGAAGTGTACACTCTAATCGTACTGATTTAATTCATCTTGTAAATACACACAAACCTTTTGTTGTTGCTATCTCAGAGACATGGTTGAAGCCCACTATGTTTTTTAGAGTTAGCGGCTACACTATTCTCAGAGACGACAGGAATGATGGTTAGGGCGGAACAGCCCTTCTTATTAAGAAAAACACAAAATTCAGTTCCATTCCTCTCCCTCCCTTTAATAATAATCACATTAATGCAGTAGCTGCTAGATTATCTGATTTCTCTATTCTTTCTTTGTATATATCCTGTAAAGACACTTCGGTTATTCCTATTTTAAAAAATATTATTAACTCTTTGCCATCTCCTGTTATTATTTTAGGGGATTTTAATGCTCATCACTCGGTCTGGGGGGCACCAAATAATGATAGCCTAGGTAATCAGCTTTTAGAAATCATTGAGGACTTAAATCTATGTGTATTGAATGACGGTTCAGCGACACGTAGGTCATATCCTGGTCAAGCTTTAAGTTATATAGATATCTCATTGTGCTCATCTTCTTTTTCTTCACTGCTCAGTTGGAAGTGTTTTTCTTTGTAATCTCCTTGCCATCCAAGATCCAATCGGCTCCATCTCCTCTCCCGTTACTAAAATATAAATTAGATAAAAATTGTGATTGGGATACATATAGATAGTTCTTCTACCCTAGAAGAGAAACTTTTAAATATGCCAAAAGTTGATGCTCATAATGTATTATCTTCGTATGATTTTTTTGTATCTTCCATTTTGTTGGTTGCGAATTCTTTGTTTACTTTAAAAAATGTTGCCAGGGGTAAAATACCTTCCCCTCCGTGGTGGGATCATGAATGCACGCAGGCTATTAAATCAAGAAATAATGCTGAAAAGGAGTGCAACAAACTATTAGATACACACTCTTACCGTAATTATAAAAATATTGCTGCGGCTACAAAACGCCTTTTAAAAAAAAAGAAGGTTGGAAAAAATTTTGTGCTTCTTTGTCTCCAGATACGCCTTCAACATTAGTGTGGCAAAATATTAAAAGGTATAGGTGCTCTTTAAATTCTAACAACAAAGTTACTTCCTTCTCTTTGGATTGGGTTAATCCATTTTTGGATAAACTGGCTCCTAGTTTCGTACCGAATGTTGATGAAATCCCATATTTATATAATTCACATGAAGACGGCTCTAGTTTAAGCTGTCCCTTTTCGATTTTAGAGTTGAATTACGTTTTGGATCGCTTATCGGACTCAGCTCCTGGTATTGACGGAATTCCTTATTCATTTATAGTTAGGTTATCTCCCAAATCTCGTTTGATTTTATTGGATATTCTAAATTTTATCATTTTTACCGGCCATATCCCTCCAACTTGGAAAAATCATATTATTATTCCTATTCTTAAGCCTTTCAAAGATTCGAGTGATCCTACAGCTTATAGACCAATTGCATTAGCCTCAGCTGTATCTAAGATTACGGAACACTTGATTAAAAACAGATTAGAATGGTATTTAGAACACAATAAATTATTAGCAGCATCTCAATTTGGGTTTAGAAAGGGCAAAAGTACTTCCGACAATCTTAGTATTTTTTCAACAGATATTCAACTGGCTTTTTCTAGAGGCGAATCAGTTGTTGCTTCCTTCTTAGATGTTACTGCGGCATACGATAATGTTAGCCTTTCCATTCTTAAAAAGAAATTAAATCTTCTCAACGTGCCTTCTATATTTTCCAATTTTATATTTAACTTATTTATTGGCAGAACTGTCACTCTGAGAATATCAGGTGCTCACACAGATCCCAGAACACTTTGGAAAGGAGTACCCCAAGGCTCTGTCTTGAGCCCCCTTTTATACGATGTTTATACTCATGACTTAGAGCAGATTATCTCTCCTGAATGTAGCATTCTTCAATATGCCGATGATATCTTAGTATATTCATCTAGTTGTTCTATTCCAGCTGCTGCCTCAAATCTTGAACAATCTTTAAATCATTTGGATTCATGGCTGTCTAAACATAATTTATCTTTATCTGTTGCAAAAAGTTCAGTTGTGATTTTTTCTAAAAAGAAATCGATTCCTATTGTTGATATCATTGTCAAGTATTCTAGGTTACAAGTTTATAATGAATGCCGATTTTTAGGTAGAATATTCGACAGTAAGTGTAGTGGCTTACCTTATATAAATTACATTGTAGATAAATGTGAAAAAAATATTAATATATTAAGAACTCTATCTGGTGTCTGGTGGGGGGCCCATCCTTTTACTTTAAGACTTGTATATAATGCTATTATTCGCAGCCTCTTGGATTATGGATCTTTTTCTTTCAAGTCCTATAAATAAAACTGCAATTAAGAAATTTGATTATGTGCAGTCTAAGTGCTTACGAATTATTGTAGGTGCTATGAAAAGCACACCCATAGTTGCCCTACAAGCAGAATGTGCAGACCCCCCATTATGATAGATATCTATTATCACCTCTATTGGTATTAACAAAAAGTCAAAATCGGCAAATGAAATTTTTTTATCATTTTGTAAACAATTTGCAACCAACGCCGAAATATTTTTTACAGATGCTTCTAAGACATCTGTTGAGTCTCCTCTTCCAGTTGACGACTGTTGTGTGGGAGCTGCTTTTTTACAAGAGTCCACTGGCTATTTTAAATTATTTAAATTCAGTAACCTCACTTCTAATTTCACTGCTGAGGGTTTGGCCATCTTAGAATGCATACGCTACATTAATTTGAATAATATTTCTAATTCTATCATTTTTACTGATTGTTTAAGCTTTTTGCAACTGGTCCAATCGAATCCTTTTAACAATAACACTTTTAATCCACTTGCACTTATGGTTAAGAATGAGTTAAAGGAAAGTTCTGATAAAGGTCTGCGGATTTCTTTAGCCTGGATTCCTGGTCATTCAGGAATTCAAGGCAATGAAAATGTTGATAAATTGGCTAGATTGGCGTCTAAACAAGGTGCTACCTCCTACAAGCTCATTTCCGCTCAGGACATTACAGGTATCGCTCTCTTGTCCTTGGAATGTGATTGGAACCGAGAGTGGCAATCCTCAAATCAACAAGTAGCTAAATTTTATCGCCAATTCTGTCCAACAATCTCACTCACTCCATGGTTTTCTAAGTTGCGCTATTGTAAAAAAGTTTCCTCCATTCTATCTCGCCTTAGATTTGGTCACTGTTCTTGTCCTACTCATCTTGCAAAACTTCATATCCTGGATTCGTCAATGTGCGAATGTAGCCTTTCAGAGGGTAATATCATTCATATCCTGTTCTTTTGTCCCTTATTCAACTCCTTACCACTTTATGATATTATGCTATCGTATAATGCTCCTCTTCCGTATAATTTATCCTCCATCTTATCTCTGTCCAATAAACTATATCGTTAATCTATTATTAAGTTTATTTCTTTCCATGATATTTGTTTATAATATTTTAGTCTTCCACTGTTTCTTCCCATTTTCCCTAATAACGCTCAATCCTTGCCCTATATCAATTAAACTTCCCGTACTCCATTAAAACTTGAAAATGGCAACAATAATTCTCGGTCAAGACCTCACTTCGGTCAAGACGTTGAAGAGGAGTGAATTGCCATCAACAAAAATAAGAAGAAGAACATGGAAACTAAAACCTAATATCATATAGGTACATAATTATATATTAATATTAATACGTAGAAGCGTCGTTAAGCCCCACCAGGTTTTTATCGACACTTATGGCCAATTGCATTAACCTTGTCTTAGCTTAGGACGATCTTAAGTGGTATGCTGTCACATTCTTCATTTATATACTTATACATATAATATTTTTCCTATCAGCAGGTACAGAACATCCTTGATTTTCGTTAATAAGTAAGTATGATCTTCGCTTAACAGGTCTAACCTAGGGTGATAATTAGACCAGATTATATGCAACATGAAAAGCTTGTTATATGCATGCAAATATGCATGAAAAATGCTTTAAATATGCACGAAAATTGGCAAAATATGCGAAATTAAATGATTAATTTTAGGAACCCAGAAAAAGAAGAAAAGTAAGTTTTCATTTTTTTATTTCAAAATCAGCATATAATTACTAAATTATCCTTTGATAGGTGACAATAGGTTATACAGTAACATTACATGACATAAAAATTATTCAATATTTTTGTAAGCGTAAACAATCAAGTATTGTTTTAAATATTCAGTGGTGGTATGTAGAAGCGTGGTATAATAAAAGAGTGGACTGTATAAAAAATGCTGTTGTAATCAAAGACCAGAGAAATTGTATGGTATGGTATCGCAAGAAAGACGATGACGCGTGCGTAGCTACGTAAATGTGTTCTATGAGCTACAACCGAGCGATGATGGAGTGCGGGGCAGCCCGTGGAACCCCCACTCGCCGCCGCCGCCGATGCTAGTGGGGCGTTGCTGCGCCCGCGACTTGCGCGCGAACAGGTAAGATTGTGTCTTTGATCATTTAGAATATTTCTATAAGTGGAAAAGGTTCGGTCCACATCCACTGAGGTAACTGAGCAGAATGTGAACTTGCTATGTTAGCAATTATAGTTTCTACTGGCCCTGCGTTCCGAAATGCGATAAAATTGATAATATTGCGAATCCGACTTAAGTCACAATTACTCAATAGTCCTTTATATTTTGTGACTATTAAAGGTCGGTGTTTACGCTCGAGGAAGAGCGAGTGGCAACACTGCATATTAGACCGATAGCGCTAGGCTTTTTTGATGTCATAAGTTTCAATAATTCTAAAGTTGTTTATTTCTTGCATGTGGATGCAGTCATACCTATGAAGCTTATTATTTCGTTTTGTGTCACATCTGGTACTTGCATTTTCAGTAATTCGATGATTTGTGTTTGATTATTTTTATTCAAATTAAAACTGGCAAAATTTATTTTAAGTTTAAAATAATTATGGTACCATATCTAGGAGAGCCTGCGGAGTGTGCAAACCCAGTTTGTGTCATCTTCATCCAGAGCAAACTGACATAGAATCAGTATTTAAGTACACTACGAAAAAAAATTACAGTTAATGAAATAACTATTTTCTATCTCAGATCACTTACATATGCCTATTTAATAAATTTGTGCCAAGTTGGATCACGCAATTTTAAGATTATTAATTATTTTCCATTTCCAAGCTATAAACGCTTCAAAAAAATATTACAATAATTAGAGTTTACACATTTAATATCATAAATGCATGAAAAGTCGACATTGTAAATTTGTGTCATTTTCATGCACAATAAACATAGAATGAATAAAACACAAAAACAATGGTTACGGTCGAAGCGGGTCGACGCGCGGCGCGACGCGGGCGACGCTCGCCGTACGCACTGTTCACCTTCGTTTGGTAATCACAGCTAATTCCATTCAGCCGTTAAAGCGTGATTGATTAACAAACATACAAACACACGCGTAGCACTAGGAACTCGAGAAACATTTTGTCTACTCCGTAATGTTATTTTTCTCTCGTAGACTAATCTTCTCGTGTACTTTGTGTTACTAGTGCAATGTACTATACTTTGTGTTACCAGCAAGTGCAGGTTTTTTTTATTTTTAACGTCGCCCCTAACCGTGCCGTCGTTGTTTCTGTTAAAATAAAAAGGCTTGTTGTCATGGTATTGACATAGTAAGGAATGCTTTATTTTAAATTAAAGACAACTATAGAGATTACAAAAGTAGACATCTATCAAAAACTGAACTAACCAGTATTTCAACATGCCCCCTTAATCTATATAGTAGGACAAAATAAAGCTAACGTAAAAATAAAAATGTAACAAAATAAATTATATCGGTGTCAACCCTATGTTGGCAACCCTAACATTGTTACACATTTCTTATGTGGGATACGTCTTAAAGGTTTTGTTAACAGATCAGCTACCAACTCATTAGTAGATACAAACAGTAATTTAATAACATTGTCAGCAACTTTTTCGCGTATAAAATGATATTTTGTATCTATGTGTTTCGTTCGGCCGTGGTGGATAGGATTTGTAGCGATTTTTTGTGCACTTTGACTGTCACCGTACAATGAGACAATATCTATTATTCCACTTACCTCGTAAAGGAAACGTCTTAAAAATACGGCTTCCTTGGCAGCAGAACACAGTGCCATATACTCCGCCTCGGTCGATGAAAGCGCTACCGTTGGCTGCTTTTTAGATTCCCAAGATACTGGCCCTCCTGCTAATTGAAAAACAAAACCAGTATAGGAACGGCGGTCAATACTATCGTTTGCCCAATCAGCGTCAACAAAACCATTCAAATATCGCCCAGTTTTCTTGTACGTTATATTGTAATCCAACGTACCTTTCAGGTATCGCAATACGCGCTTCGCAGCTTCCCAATTTCCAATAGTAGGATCAGCATTAAATGAGCTCAGATAGCTTAATGTATACGCAATGTCGGGTCTGCTATTCATTGCCACGTAAAATAGAGAACCAATTAAACTCATATATAAGCGACTATCATGAAATCGCTCAATCTTCGTCTCTTGTTTGTCCAATGCAAGTGGTGTATTAGCACTTTTGCAATCTTGCATGTTAAACTTTTTCAACATCGTGTTTATAAATGTTTTCTGATTAACCGTAATTTCATTATTAGTTTTACGTATATTCAGACCTAGGTAATAACTTAATTTTCCTAGATTTTTCAAAGAAAAATATTTGCTTAAGTCATTTTTGACAACTTCAAAATGTCCTTGGTCTTTATAAAATATAAGAATGTCATCGACATAGACAGCCAAAATGACATAGTTACTACCAAACTTTTTTATGTAAACACACGGTTCTGAAGGTGTTCGCGAAAATCCAATTAAAGACAAAGTACTATTTAACTTTGTGTTCCATGCTCTCGGTGCCTGCTTCAGGCCGTATAATGACCTTTTTAAGAGACACACTTTACTTTCATCTCCGCTGCAAACAAACCCTTGTGGTTGTTCCATGTACACCTCCTCTTCTAAATCTCCATATAAGAAAGCGGTATCCACATCTAAATGATGTACATGAAGATCCAGCTCTGCAGCTAACGCCAACAAAGTACGTAATGAAGAATGGCGTACGACCGGCGAAAAGGTTTCATGGTAATCAACTCCGGCTTCTTGAGTATATCCTTTCGCAACTAAGCGTGCCTTATATTTCTTCACATTACCTTGTGCGTCCTTCTTCAACTTATATACCCATTTACAATGTATGACCTTCTTGTCAGGTCTATCAACCAACGTCCAAGTTTTCATGTTCTGTAAAGATTTACATTCTTCTTCCATTGCTGAAAGCCAGCTGCGTTTGTCATCAGCATTTATAGCTTCAGCGAAAGTTGTAGGCTCTTCACAAACATCTTCAACCGAAGTAGCAATCCAGGACGTAAAATCCATACCAAAGTATTTTGGTTTATTTCGTACTCTCTCTGGATATCTTCTTTCAGGAATATCCTCACACTCAACAGCTGTGTTTTCAGTAACAACATCTTCAGCATCAGGCGAATTCATAGGCACTACAGAAGTTTCAGCAACATCAATACAGGGCTGAAAATGCTGTATTTCTTCATGGTGAGCTACTGTTTCAATAGCAGACGGTAAGCTCTCATCACCTTGATGTTGTTCTCCCAAGTCTTCAGTCGTCATGTCTCGTCTATAATTACATGATGCAGGAGGTATTATGTCATTACTACTGACCTTTACTGTTTCGACTGCTTTTGAAGGTCTTAAAGTACTAAAGTTATTTTCAAAAAAGCTTACATCTCTACCTTTAACCAAACGCCTTGCGTTATGTACGTTACGGAAGAAATAACTATTTGGATCGTCTGTATATCCTACAAAAATGTGCTCTGTGGCTTTCACATCAAGCTTATCTCTCAGGCAGGATGGCACATGTACTAGTGCTCTGCACCCAAATATACGCACATGGGACAGATCAGGTTTCTTATTAAACCATCTTTCAAACGGCGTTACCCCGTCCAATGCACAATGAGGAGATCGATTTTTTAAGTATACGGCACACTTTACAGCATCTTCCCAATAAACTTTAGGTAGAGAACTTTCTGAAAGCATAGAACGAACTTTCTCCATTACAGAACGACCAGTGCGCTCCGCAACACCGTTTTGTTGTGGATTATATGGAACACACGTTTGATGTAAAATGCCTTTAGATACGAAAATGTCTGATAACTCTTTATTAACGAATTCAGTGCCATTGTCGGTTCTAAAGATTTTTATTTTCTTGTTCGTCTGTCTTTCAATAAAATTCATAAAATCGCAAATTTTACTTTTAACCTTACTCTTTGCATCTATGAAATAAGTAAAACACATTCTTGTAAAATCATCTATCAAATAAAGAACGTATTTGTTTCCATTAAAAGATGAAACTGACATTGGACCAGCAATATCAGAATGAATTAACTCCAACGGTGCTGTCGCCTTTTTATACAATATTGATTTAAAAGGCTTTTTAGCTTGCTTGCCTTCGACACAGGCTATGCATGGATCCGTGTCAACTTTATCAAAAACTACACCTACTGTATAATCTTTTAACTTTTGCATACCTATACGACATAGATGTCCCATCCTTTTATGCCAAAGTTGGTACTGCGACAAGTCAAGGTGCACATTATGAGCTGATATTTCACCCTGTAGATCAACTACCGTACCGTCTAATGCGTACAATCCACCACACTCCGAAGCATGTAACACAGGAGTTCCTGTACAAGAAAAGTCAATATTATTATAAAAATTACAACCCTGTTTATCAAAAACAACTATAAGATTCTTATTAACAGCTTTCCTAACAGATATTAAATTCGCTCTTAAATCTGGTACATAAATGACATCTTTGATACATCGGATATTTTGATTACACAATTGAACGTCACCAATAAGTTTGCTACTAGCTATTTCACCATTAGCAAAAGTCACCTTACCAGATTCAAATGGCTGAGCATTACCAAGCCAATCCAACCTCGAAGTCATATGTGTTGTCGCTCCCGAGTCCACTATCCATCTTTTGTTAAAAGTGTTGGTCGAACTTACGTTCAATGCACTCAATAGAGTAGTGTCACGACTGGATGTGCTTTGAGCTTTCTTGTCCTTGATATGTGGACAATCCGGGCGTTTATGCCCTGGCTCTTTACAATTATAACAGACAACATTCTTCTTCCTTTTTGAAGTCGACGACTTTTTCTGTCTGAAATTACTACGTAAGGCTGTTTCAGAACCAGTAGAGCTCTTAGCAAATTCGTTTAATAACTTGCTCTTAACGATCTCTGAGGTAATCTCAATATTGGAATTTTCCAAGGCCATTACAAGAGGATCATACCTAGATGTCAGGCCTCCTAATAGAATTGCTGCTATCGAAGCATCATCTATGACCTTACCAATATCAAGCAGATCTTGAGCTGTACATAGTATTGCATTTATATAGCTTTCGATATTCTCAAAATCATCTAGCGAGTATCTATACAAACGACGCTCTAGGGCTAACCTCCGTCCCATACCTTTATCCTCATATGCCGCTGCTAAGGCATCCCAAGCTTCTTTAGCACTCGAAGCCCTTCTAACATGAGTGATAGCGGGGCCATCAAGAGTAAGACAGATTGTCGATAAAGCTAGTCGGTCACGTTTAATTTTGACGCTAAGTGGAGCTTCGTCATTAGTATATCCATCTATGCATTCCAACAGGTCCTCGTGCATTAGATGCATTCGCATTTTAAATTTCCATGTCGAGTAACTTTCTCGACCACACAACGGGCTTATTCCGTTCACACTCAGACATCTCTTAAAAATGTTACCTGAATCTCCTTGTCCAGTAGCCATTGTAATCGATACGAATCGTTTCTTTATTCTTCAAGTTACAAATTATAGGCAGACAAAATTCACCAACTCAAAATATTGAAATCCGAACTTCTGAATTTGTTATCAATATTTATTGTAACACTTTTTAATATGCTTTAAACTGAGTTTTAAAAAGCGATTCCTTATATTTTCGTGCTGATAACGTGTTAAAATAAAAAGGCTTGTTGTCATGGTATTGACATAGTAAGGAATGCTTTATTTTAAATTAAAGACAACTATAGAGATTACAAAAGTAGACATCTATCAAAAACTGAACTAACCAGTATTTCAACAGTTTCGGAGAGTGTACGTATTAGCATAAACGAGAACACGGTTATTTGGAATTGTTGCAGTTTTGATGAAGAAATATATGTGAGTTCATTTGAGTTGTTACAGTGTTGATCAATTTTCTGTCATATTAGTTGGGGATGTTTCTACTTGCTTCAGTATTATTTGCTAAGGTATGTAAATTTATTTTGTTACTATCTTGATTTGACTTTGATTTGGCGGAACAACTTGTAAATTTCTAGTTCACCTAGTTTTGTTAAAACAATTTTTTTTAAATATTTTTGTCACAAATCATGTCATTTTGAATATGTTGACTAAATGTTTATTATTTTAAGGTATTATAGCGTCTATTTGAAATGTATATTGTTTTAATCAAATTATCTACCACTTTGTTTTAAAAGGAGATGTTTTGAGTTAACTCACTATTGTTGAATAAGTAAAACTTGCTATACCTACTTTTTTCTAGAGAAAAATGAAGCAAGGCCGTTTTCTTGTCAACATTGTAAAAGAACGGTATTAGGAGAACCCACTAACAGTAAGAGGCGAAGAGTCAAAGTGCCACTCGCGCGTGTGACTGGCCGGTGCCCGCCGCCCACGCCTGCGCGCTTCCCCGCGCTCGGCGTTCGTGCAAAGAAGTCTGGTATTTTTTTGAAATAAAAGGATTTCGTGGATGTAAACAACACAAATTATGAATAGTGTTTTGTTACAAAATAATAATTAGAAACACGTGAACTCTAATAACTTGCATTTTATTTTGAGGATTTTACAGGGTGTTGTAGTAAAATAATAAAATATCTATACATCTCGTGGATGAATTTGACACAAAATAGTTTAAACAACAGATACTAGTATTCTAAAACGCATAACACCTATTTTACCAATTGTAATATTCTTTCAAAGCTAGTTGGGCGTCATGTTAGCCACTGGTTAAAAATTAAGATTCTCGTGGACAGAGATGACACAAAATGCCTATGCACATCAGATACTACTTCGTTATTATGATGAAAGTAAAATTTTCATCTCTAATTTTGTTTTCGTCCAATACTGATTGAAACGACAAATACCTAAATTTCTACCTATGCAAGTACCTAGAATGACACAAAATATTTTTTTAGGTTGGGCAAATGGTCTGGAAACTATATGCGAAAAACAAACAACTTTAATATTTTTGAAACTTAAAAACCTAGCGCTACGGGTCTATATAGTCTGTGCATGTGAGAGCCTGTGGCGGCCGGCCGCATGTGACATGTCAGTCGAGTCGAATTTATTTTCTTTCGTACTTTATAATTAAATGCTTATGGACATACTGGTAAACCAACGGAAGTTTTTTTCCCCGTGGTACACCTAGGTGGACTACGCAGGTGAACCACGGGCAATAACCCGAATTTAATTTTCACTTTAGGCGCCATTAGTCGGATTCGGGATATTTTCACTTTAATCGCATTTCGGAACTACTCAGGGTGAGTGCACTGCACTTTTAAATATATTGTAAATGTACCGATAATATGCATCATTACTAGATCTTAGGTAAAATATGCTATTACCGCTGGGGATGGCCTAAATATGCATATGCATATAATCCGGTCCCTAGCGATAATCATAGTAAATATATGTATAATGTAGTATTTTTAATGAAAAATAAATTATTCTTATTCTTGTTCTTAAAAGTAGGATAAGTTGGTGTATTGGAGCTACGATGTAATCGTTATTCAATGAATTCTAAACGTTCTCACTCACTTTCCCGATACTTCTCGCATTTTCGTTACATCCGCTGTTTTATTTGTGTTTATTCGAAAATGTTGGTTTTAGTCTGCGACCTTCATTACAAGCCTGCACTTTTGAGCATAAAGCGCTGCGTCACGGAGTCATCGGTTTTTCTATTGGACTGGCGCCAAAGTGGAAAGCGAACGCCCCGGAACTTCGACTAGCGACTCCTAGATTCCTTTCCTCAATGAGGATCAACGCGGTTTTTAGTTTTGAATGTAGAAATATATTCCGTAAAAAATCCTGAACATTGGTATAATTAGTTTTTTTATACGACCAAAAATGAGTGAGTAGCGATTAAATGAATGCGCCACTCGGTTAAAAGTCGCGGCAAGAGAGTGTGACGTCACAGGCCCCGTGACCGCCAGCGGGCCGTTTGTCACGATACTGTGCGCCCGTACCTACGCTTGGTAATTGTTGTTTTTTACTTATTTGGCGTCCGATTGATGTTTGTTATTATGACAATCAACTATGTCTTAATATTGTATAGTACCTAAATATAGCAATACGTCCATGAAAAAGCCAGAGAAACTTTGGAAAAAGTGATGTTCCGTGACAAAGAGAAGAGAGAAGTTAAGCAACTTCTAAAATCTAGCGGGTTGTCATGTGTCTACGTACCTACGTACTAAACTAGATCTTAACTATCACAGAACACAGAAAAGGCTAAAAAGGTATACAATATACATATACAACATGTAAATGTAAACGTCCGGAAAAAAATTATTTGTGTAACATACAATCCACATGATGATTAAAAATACACGAGTTTTTCATTCAGCTCTTTATCACCAAATATTCCGCAGTTATATTTTTATCGTTTTGAATAACTTTAACAGTTTTATTAAAATATTATTACTATTTTTGCGAAAAGTATTAATATAATAATAATATTAATATAAAATAATAAGCACCGGTAGCTTGGGCCGTGCTCCGCTGTCAGTGGAACAGTAGATTTGTTTTTTTTTTATAATATTTGTGTTTCTACATGTATGAATTGTAAAAACTTAAATTTAAGATACTTTTTGAAAAAAAAAATATAATAAAAATAACACCAAATAACTACATTGGTAGTTGTAGTTAAAGGTTTAACAACAAGGCTTTTCTAACTTATGTGTTCTGTGGTGGGTAGGTATATTATTATTTTAGTATATTATTTTGGCGACATTGATTATATGAGCACTTGAGCAGCAGCTTTGGATGTAAAATGGATGTATAAACGACAGATCAATCCATCAACTGCATATACACAATAGAGGGGCGAATCGATCCACGGCTTAACCACAAGTAGATGCAGAAGGCCGACTTTAGTTGTTGATATCGACGAGTACTTCGAAGTAGTGCTAAGGTTTTCGTTACACCCGAGGCTTACTCACCGTGTATTATACGTTGTCCTAGCGGGTTCACCGTTCGCAAACGAACATGACAGTTTCATACGCAGCGGTAGCCAAGATGTCAGTAACGGGCGCTGGATGACACGGGCCATCTTGGCCTGATTGCGAGGCTCACCATCCGCGACGAAGCGAAGAAGGCGCTTTCGACGGCGAGTAGGGCTAACAATAAGTCCTGCTGCCCCTCCTGGAGCTGGTCTTGGAGGGTGAAGATGTCTTCGATGTAGGATGCGTAGAGGCACGGCGACAGGCAGCTGTCCTGGGGTATACCTGCGAGTATGGGGCGTGGCTGGAAGGTGGCCTCCTTGACCAAGAGAACGAAGCTCCGAAATAGTGTCAGCAGTCTCATATGAGCGGACGACATGCTTGTGACGGACAGCTTGTAGAGGAGACCGGGAGGCCACAAAACCCCGACGGTGTGGTTATTCAGCTTCATTACGGCCGCGAGGTGGATCTTCTTCAGCAGCAATGGCTCGAATAGCTTGGCAGCGTGAGACAGAGCGTTATGTATCGATATGTGAATCGCGCGCTATCACAAACGGGCTTGAATCCTTTATTCCTAACTGCACCTAGATCGCTGTATGCCCGCGTCTATATACGAGTAAGCCTGTTTTCGCCCGATGTAGACAGCCTGTCCTCTTTATTAAGTACACAAAGTAAATATATACAGAGGGCCGTGAATTTGAAATAGGTATTTATGGTGCACGCAAAACTCAAGATACCAACAGCTGGTTGTACCAAAATGTGTTCTTATGATTTTGATTTCTTATTTTATCCTTTATGTAAAAAAATAGAAACCGTTTTAAAAAAATCTATATTTTATTTATACCTACTTTACTTGTAAAATAAGAAGTATGAAGAAATAGACCCCAAGTAAAAAAAAAACGCTGGAAAGTTTGTAAATTTCATTCATTCACAACTACTATAGGTATTGAAGAGACCTGGGACCAGCAGACAATTCCGGAACCGATGATCTAAATAAGTTAGTTTATTTATTTATGGAAAAGGTACACCAATATTATACGTGGTTATAGATACATTGCTAATGTATTATATAATATCATATTTAGATATACTATAAGTTTACCCATACTTTCCACATAACATAAATGGTATGAGCTTACATTTTTTAAGAGGCCTATTACAAAAGAATGCGCAGATTAAGGTTTTTAATGGTTAAAATAGTATGACTTTCGTTCGTTGCAATAAAAAGCATTTACTTGATAATATTGTTATCTACAGTAATAATAAAGCGCCTTATAACTTAGTCATAGTTATTTACCAGAAGCACGTTTAAGGCAAAAACACGCGGACCTGATTTGGGAAACTTTATAGATTCTCTTTAATATTAACTATCAAAATATTAATTTTACGTGACACAATATCCTTCACTTCAACAAAAATTAAATATATTTCGTTTAATGGCTCCTAAGAAAAGAAAGAAATTCTTAATCTAATTAACTTTTCTAACGAAAAGCCGTTGAAACAAGTCAGATTATGTACGAAGTTCTCCATTGCTTAAACGTAATTTTTATACCAAAATATTTTTTTACCCTTGCTTAAACTGTTGTGTTATTTATATGTTTATAAAGCGATATATTTTTTATGAATGAAATAGAACTAGAATTTATATTGTTTTGTCGGCGATGCCGAAAAGTTTGTTTGTTTAGTTCCGCGCGCCGCGATTTTGTGATTGGCCTCTTAACAGTAATTCAATCACAAAACAAAAATATTTAAGTAATTTATAGGCATGATTAGAACTAGTTCGATATACAATATCACAATGTCATATATTTAAACACATTACACCTTAATACACAAATGAAACATCTTAACTCACACCGTTGCTTGGCGGACTGAGGCGTGAGCGTACAAGGAGCACGCACGGCATGGAGCCTGTGACGTCACGTGTATTCTCGGCACACGGCTTTAACCGCCCGCACGGGTCTAGGTTTAAGACTCAATATCTCGGTGATTCAAAAACATATACCATTAGTTTGTCATAGAGAATAATGTGAATACTAATTTGAACAAGTTTGTAATAGTTGTACTGATCCTCATTGGACCATAACGCTGTAACGAACGTGAGATAATTGAAATTTGACGCTGAAACAATTTTGATAAACATCTTGGAACTTAGTTTAATTCCTATAACGGCTTGAAATTAACAAATGTTGAAACTAACACCAAAAAAATATTGGAGCCTAAGAAAGTGACAGCCTTTGTCTGTCTATGACGAGCTGAGTAAAGGCAGAACTCATTGAATATATGCAATTGAACCAAAATCAATACCTAGCCAGAATCGTTTGCCTTGATAGTTACAAAAAAGTGTTACTACTATCTTTCATCATTGGCTCACGTTTCTTTACTTAGTAGTAATAATTACTAGTAAGATAAAAAGCTTCAATAAAAAGTTTGAGTTAAAAACATATCTGTTAAACCTTAGAGGAATAGGTATATCAGTTTAACACAAGAGTTAGTGGCGTAACTATAGGATGGCAGGGGTAGCGAAATGCCACGGGCTCCCGACCCGAGAGAAAATTTGCGGCTATGGGCCCAGGCCCACTTGACCCCATAGGTAAATCCGGCCTTGTACACACACAAGTATACTGTAAGGAATGTATGTACCTACATTAAAAGGAGTTTTAGGGACTTCGCTCACTAGAGGGCCGCCACGACCACGACCACGACCAGTCGTGACGTACGGTCCACTCGTTATTTTTACAATGTCCAAATAAATTATTTTTCATTTCATTTCATTGTTATAAAAAGTTGTGTCCACCTCGGTAGCAACATTATTTTAAGCTCGAGTGACGTAGGTACTTTGAATACGTCGCTACGCTCGGGATTCTACTCTAGAATCCTTCGCTCCGCTCTAGATTCAAAAACACTCTCGCACTAAAAATTGTTCTTTGCTCTCTTGGTAAACAATCTACTATTTTTGTAATCGCATTTCATAGTGGCAGATTATGATATAGGTATTATTGCAATATGCCAATTAAGTTAATAATAATCATAATTACGAAGCGTCTCGAGGTGAACAACACCTACTTATCTTAATCCAATTTGCATTCGACAATAGATTACATTTAATTTCGGGGATTCCATAAAACCACTTGTTTTTTTATCGCAGATAGTATTATCGGTGCTGTCAATATTGAAGTTTCAAAGTTCAATTCATTCATGATGAATTTATGGTATTTTTTATGTTTTCTATTACTACGATGCAATAGGTACTTCGATTAACTTTCGGAAATTTAATTAATACTTGAGACTGCATCTTCTATAAATATTTTAATAAATTGATTAATTAATAAAAACATCAACAACTTGTATTCATTTTCATCATTTATCATTCTCATCGGACAGACTTGAATCTGCGTATACTCTCATACCGTGTCGAAGCCATGTATTTTAGGCTATCGAGGGCTTATGCAACCTGAGCGAAATTTCAACCTTGGCATAGCATCAGTAAAGCTTCAGCAAAAGTTTTTCCGGCATTGATAACATTATAAATGTGAATTAGTTTTGTTTTTAGGTAAGTATAAAAGGCATTGTTTTCTAATCATATCTTGAATAGTTGATCCATTACGAAATAACCACGTGTCATGTGCGTCACCATCTTCAAGTTTGGAGTCTGATATGGTAATAATATTATGACGCTCATTGACTGCCGTGCCAAGAAGAGCGTTGTACCGACGAGGATAAACACGAATCGGTTTGTTTATCTTTTTTTTAAAGTGTTGTGGGAAAACCTAATCAGCCTCCTCGTGTATCTCGACATCTATCACGGTCTTCGCCTTATCTATGCAAAACGCAGTGGCGACTTTCTTTCAATCCTATTTTTTCTGCCGCAAAGCACTAAGTAATGCTTATACATTGCTGTGCTGATTTCAGCGCTTGTCCCGATACCTAGTCTAAGATCCGACGCGAGATCGACCTTCAGTCATCTGCTTACTAAATGAAACTTCTTTATCTGATCTGAGCGACCCATGGACCCACAGTCGGCTTCCGATCCTTTCTTGCGAGACTTTTAGTCTTCTCGTTTCCTTTGAAAACCTCATGTGCTGCAATACATTTCAGATGTAGGTGCTGTATTTGATTTTGCAAGTTTGTTTGGTACATTGATGGTGATCAGGACCAGTTTGCACTTTATGCGCTCAGCGCCTTAGGATGTAGATGTTATGTCTGTTGTGCCCATTTGAGTTATTGTCGGAAATTATTTCGAAGTAATTTCCGACAATAACTCAAATGCTGTCCTTCTCAATGCATTGTGCAAAAATCATACGCGAATGCACTTTCATCCAAGAGAAACGTCATGCGTAGCTTCCTAATTATGCCTCTCTAACATTAATGATTTTGCCTATTACATAAGCGATTTATTGCAGGCAATACTATACTATCGTGTTTGTATTTAAATTATCTTTATTTTAATATGTATTTCAATTGATATACAGTATTTCTGATGATACCTACTTGTCATGTAGTCATAACCAGAAACCAGCAGTCAATGATACTACTAGGCATATTCTTTTAGTACGCTCCAAGCTCTCGCTTCAAATAATATTTGTTCGATACCAAAATGGGCGAAGCACCCGAAAAAATATAGGTACCTATTAACAAAAATTTCGATAAAAATATTTTTACAAAAAGTCAAGATTGACTAGCTTCTAAAACACCAACATGCGACCCGTTGCACGCAGTAGGCGATCACTCGACCTCTGCGCTAGCTAACCGTGTCGTCAACTTTCTAATTTTTAATAGAATTTGTGTGACATTTTCCTTCACTACTTAACTACATTTTATAATTTGGTCGAATATAACTTTAATGTTTTTACAAACGAAAAGCTTAAAATATTTATCAAAAAATCAAAACCGACTCCAAATATACTAAAAACTATTAATAATATTAGAAAACACACAACATCACATTCAAATTGAAGTTGGTGCCACGCGATGCTCTCCTGGAAAGTCTTAAAATGAAAGAACTAAGTAAATAATAAAGTCAGTTATAATTTAACACCGACTTCAATATAAAATGTGATAGGTATTGTGGGTATAGTTATATTATTATTTTTGACTTGTGTTTTTGCAGTCGGTTTTGATCTTTCGTATTGTTTTTTACTTAGTACTTACCTATGTATAGTTTTTGCAAAATTGTTAACTCTGACAGAAGCCACTTATCATAAAAATTGAATCAAAGTATAGTTTTTTAATGAGTACTTTCTGTATACTAATAAAAATATTTTCAAATTGTAAAGAATAAACGTCAGGAGAGGCTCTGGTGTCCTGTATGCCTGTATTACAAGTTTCTTTGAGAAATCTAATTCTGTCGCCGCGCCGCTCTCTCCTGGTAAGCTAGACAGACATAATACTTATTGTATTATTACTCTTATTTGTGTGGAGAAAATAAACGTGATTTAAACTTGATTTGATGTTATTATTATTGATTTTTGACGGCAGTTCAAAAATATAAATATTAAATTATTTTTTCTTCTTTTGTCACATTTTAAGTTGTTAGGTTTATCAGACCATTTACTAAATATCCACAGCAGCTCCTCTAATCAAAAACCCACGCTTAAATTGGCTTTTAAAATAATAAAATATTCCTCTGGGAGCCTGGGATAACACGAGCGGCCCACATACATGCTTACTTACGTGCTTACAGGTGAGCTCTCAAAATGTGGGGCGTGGTCGCATGATAATAATATAAACAACATGTGTGTACTTCCCCAATCAAGCTACTCATTGCCCTATAACCTACTCTTATAACGACGACGTTGTACACGACCGATTGTTATTTATTACATTTGGACGTTTTTCCCAACTACGTAGGTACTTATATCTTAGGATTTTCTACATTTATGTTGAATTGGATTTAGTTTTGGTCTTTATCCAGTGATAAGATTGATTTGATATCATAATAGCAAACAAAGGAATTTCCCTTTTGGGTTTTCCATTTATATATTTATCAAACGAGCGAATGCTAATTCTGTCTCCACTCTATTAATTTTTTTTATTGAATGTTCTAGGAATGCTCGCTCGCTTGATGCAACAAACAACGGCTCTAGAGCGTGCTAACATTTGCTTAGAGCATTCTTGCGTGTTCGGATGCGCTCGCTCCTCGGAGCGGTCACTTCAATTCAAAGCGTTTTTTAACCGACTTCTAAAAAAGGAAGAGGTTTCTCAATTCGACCGTTTATATGCTTTTTTATGTTTGTTCGCGGATAACTTCGTCGCTTATGAACCGATTTTGATGATTCTTTTTGTATTCGATAGAGTATACTCCTGGGGTGGTCCCAAGATAAAGTCAGGATCTGATGATGGGATCTCATGAAAATCGAGGGAAACCCTTCCAGGGGTTCCATTCACTAAAAAGTTAAAAATAAAAAATAATTTACAAAAAATTAAAACCGACTCCAAAAAAACTGAAAAGTTTAAAATAATATAAGAATAGGTACAGACAACATCCACACTTCTATATTGAAGTCGGTGACAAATTTTAAGACTTTCTAGGGGATCATCGTTTGGCATTGGCACCGACTTCAATATAGAAGTGTGATGTTGTCTGTACCTATTTTTATATTATTTTAAACTTTTCAGTGTTTTTGAAGTCTGTTTTTATTTTTTGGAAAATATTTTTTGTGTTCTAGCGATTCGGCTGATCTAAACATCTATTATGCAAGAATTCTAGTTCTTGGTTCACATTCTTGCTCGTTTATCTTTTGGTGTACACGCTCAAAACGAGCTTTCGTTTACACTAAAATATCAATAAAGAATGCTCTTGTTCTAGCTCTAGCTTTTTGTTCGTTTAGTTTAAACGCACCTTAAGGCGAGACACGGACCCAGCAGTGGAACGCCCATAACTTGAAGTGGTGGTAAATACCAAATTTTTATACATACATATCATTGTACTTCTAAGCTCGCTATTTCTTTATAGCGAGCTTAGAAAATGACTCCATTTCACCTAATAATAAGTGGAAGTCCTAATACGAAGATAATTCAAATTCAAAAATCATTATTCAAGATAGGCCTTTACAGGCACTTATTGACGTCAAAACAAAGCAAAACAATCTAATTTAAAGAAATCATATTAACCTTGTATGTGCATACATCCTGAATATACTCAAGCCGTCTTATTAATAAACGTAGACTAAGGCAGGAGTAACTTTACTCCGAGTATTAAGTCAGTAGTAAACATTTTTTATATTAATAAACACGGAGTAGGGAAGGAGTAAGCTAATCCAACTCTACTCTCGGAGTAAATGTAGTAGTTTTGTAGTAAATCAATGGTAAATCTATATAATTTGTCAACTTTGACACGTATCTTGTCATTAGATGGCGACCGTTTTATTTTTTACAGTCGAATTGAGCGAATTTGCGTTTATTGTTGGTGTGGTTAATTTTGTATTAAAATAGAAAGTGACTATTATTTAGATGATTTGATGTTGATCGACGAAATCGCGATGTCATGTTTTTGCAATATTGCGATCATAAATCGCGAATAAAATAACCACAAAATAACCTTGAAAGACAATCTCAAACCGAAAAAGGTGAAAAAAACAGAAAAAACTGTCATCCCATGTATTTCTGTCTGTCACACGATGCTCAAATCGTTCACCGACTCATTCTTTTTACTTTTAAATTGCAAGGGTTGCCATAACATACGCGTTAATCCGAGAGTAAGGAAGGCTTTGTTATTCTAAGCTTACTCCGTGTTTATTAATAATGTTATAAACACAAAGCTACTCCTAGCTTAAACTGGTAGTAACTACTCCGAGAGTACGTTCAGATTAAGGAGGGAATAGGCGATTTTTATTAATAAGGCTGTAGATGTCTTCAAATACAAGTAGGAATGAAAAAAAAGTTGACTCTACACCTGTAGCTAGTGAAGACACGAAGCACTAGCCCACCCTCACCTTGTCAACCTGCATTGTGCTTCTTTACACCCCCCTTAAGACGCGGGATTGTTAGAAGGAGAGAACACGTGTGCTGGCAGAGACTTCCATTTTTGATAGTGCGACATAGAAATGAGTTACCAAATTTCTTAGTTCGCGATCAACGACAATATCATTAAGAGAATTTATTTCGTGTTTGTGCTAAATAAAGTAAAGCAATCTGACATCTTGATAATGTTTATCGATAATAATAATAATAATTTTATTTGTCAGAAACATGGTATACATTAATATATACAAAAAATCTATATATATAATGCAGGTCTTAAAATCATATTGCTCAACATGTTTTAACCGTGGTGGCATACAAATATTATAGGTATCAATTAAAAATTGTAGCATGCACATTACTGTCAATTATATTTCATTTCTATTAAAATAAAATATTTTATTTCGTATTAATTTGATTCCTATAAATTTTATTTATTATATTATACAATTCTCTTTCTCATTTTCCAAAAAAAAAAATAAACAATTCCTACATTATCAGGTGGTTATTATAAAATATTTTTTCTTTCGTAATAATAAGCCTTAGTTTACAATTTTTATCACAAATATCAAACCCATTGTTGCCAAATTATAATTCATTAATATTATGTTCACTAACCTAATATTTACTTTAACAACAACAATAAAATAAAATAATAATAATTCAGAAATTGATACATTGCAAGTTATCATTAAAATACATTTTCAACACACTTCCTCATAAAGTGGCTCAAATCCCATGGCAATTAGGCACATAATGACACCTATAATCAAACTGTGACTTTTTCATTACTATTATTCACGAGTGAGTAATAGTTTTTTTTTTAATATTATTGGTTGAGTTACGCTTACACTTGCGCTAAAATGCTATCCGCGAAAAGCCCAAAAAAAAGAAATCTCATTTTTTAGTGTATGGCCGATGCGCGCGCATAGGAAAACTGGTTAATTTTTCCCGCCATTACGAAATTTATTAGTCTATGGCCGATGCGCGCGCATAGGAAAACTGATAAATTTTTCCCGCCATTACGAAACATTTTTCACAACTCGTCTCGTTTTCTCTTTTGAAGTTATTTAGTTAGTTATTAATTAAGATGTCTGCAAATACAATTTATGAAGAAAATGATTTATGTTGTACACCGCCCGATATAAGATGTGAAGCCCAGAACGTTATGGAAAGTTTACTACCAGAAAACTCAAAGGAAAAATATCTATTAGCGTACCAAAATTTCATACAATGGCAGAACAATAAGAATACGCAGTCTTTTTCAGAAAATGTGTTCATGGCGTACTTTAAAGAATTATCTTCTAAGTACAAACCTAGCTCTTTGTGGTGTATTTACTCAATGTTAAAAAGTACAGTCCGAACAAAGAATGGAGTGGACTTAAAAACATACTCGAATTTGTCAGCTTATCTAAAGAGACTATCTGATGGATTTAGAAGCAAAAAATCAAAGGTTTTATCATCTGATGATATTGAAAAATTTATTAAAGATGCTCCAGATAACCAATATTTGGCTACAAAGGTTAGTTAATTTAATTTTAATTAAATATTTAATAGCAGCTTGTGTTGTGTGTTGACCTTAATTATTGTTTCTTTTGTTTCAGGTTGCTTTAATATTTGGTGTAACTGGTGCCTGTAGGATACAAGAATTAACAAATATAACTGTAAAAGATATAGAGAACCATGGCCAGATGCTTTTAGTGAAGATACCTATCACGAAAAATAAAATACCTAGGTCATTCACCATACACGGTCCATTCTATGATATTGTTAAGAAGTATGAAAGTTTGCGTTCGCCAAAAACAAAAAATGACCGTTTCTTTCTAAATTACCAGAATGGTAAATGTACCTGTCAGCCTATAGGTATAAACAAATTTGGTTCTATGCCTAAAGAAATCGCTAAGTTTTTGGGTTTAGTAGATGCTGAGAGCTACACTGGACATAGTTTCAGAAGAACTTCAGCTACATTGCTGGCAAATTCAGGAGCTGATATAATGACTTTGAAGCGACATGGCGGGTGGCGATCTAGCAATGTAGCAGAATCATACGTAGAAGATTCCATACAAAGCAAGAAGGAAATTTGTGCAAAAATCACAAAAAGAATTAAACTTGATTCTGAGACGCATCCTACTGGTGAAATACCAAGTACGTCCAATGATTGGATTTCACCTACCTACACGAATAATGAACCATCACAAATAACAATAGAACATGAAAGTATTTCAATAAATAATCTATCTGATGAGACCGCTATGTCATCAAAAATAGTTAATTATAATTTTACTAACTGCACATTTACTAATTGTTTCTCTAAGTAAACTTTTTATCTACTATGTAAAATGGTTTTTTATTTAAGTATTGTTTTATTCAGAAGTGTGTTGAAAAACGTTGTATGATACACGTGTGTATTGATGGTTACCGTCCTCGGCTTCTTAAGACCCTCGCCTGACGGCTCGGGCCTCAATGCGCCTCAGCGGTAATCACCAACATTACACACTTGTACCATAATGTACTATTATAAATTTTATATGACATCCTTATATTATATTATCACAGTCATATATTTTATTTCATATCATTTATATTATAGAAAATAAAAATAAATTCATATACCTTGGTGCACTTGTATTTTTTTTACTACCTACCATTTTCTAACATCGTTCTGTCAAGAAGTCATTAATATTGTAATAACATTTCTCCAATAAATATAGTTTCAATTTCTTTTTAAATAGTGCCATGTTAAGTTCTTTTATGCTCTTTGGTAGTTTATTGTATATTTTTGGTCCCATTACAAATATATTTTTACGCATTAAAGCCGTATTAACCTGAGGTGTACATAGCCTAATTTTATCCCTCTGGTTACGCTTACTGACATCTGACACTCTTGCAAATAATTTAGGATTCATTTTAACATAAACTGCAACCTCAAATGCTGATGCTGTTATTATTTTGGGCTACGTTTTATTTTCATCTCACCAGCAGGCGTAGCACGGGCTGCCAAGACTGGACTCGAGTAACGCATTATCTCACAATTTTAGTGACAAAATCTCTATGTCTTATAGAGTAGTAGAGTAGTACGGTGGCGGGTATTAGTGGAACTGACACGTTAAAAATTTCTTGACGCTCGTCAGGGACACGTGTGACTGAGTTTTATCACAAATATTTTGCTCTCCGACTGCTGCTACATCTTCTAAAGTATTAAAGCCCTTGCTACAGCTACAGTAGTCGGCGCACAGGCACGTCAAGTAATTTGTGATAAAACTCAGTCACACGTGTTCCTTGACGAGCGTCAAGAAAATTTATAACGTCAGTCACACTAAATACGCGCCACCGTGCTACTTTTTAAGACATAGAGATTATGTCAGTGAAATTGTGAGATAATGCGTGACTCGAGTCCAGTCTTGGCAGCCCGTGCTACGCCTGCTGATGGTAAGTGACATGGCTGTAGGTGGAAGCGCGCTTCACCTGCCCCCCCTCAACAAGATTTGACAGTTGCGCTCGAAAGTTGGCGAGGGACAACTCAATGGAACTAGTGGGATAGACAGGCTTATTTCAAATCCCATTTTTCTTTTAGGCGGTTGAGATAGCGATTATCGAAATGTGTCTTGTCAAGGAGGGCTGGACTTCTCAATAGCTGACGAACTGGCTATCTCACCCCTAACAGTCGGAACACAACAATGCTATTAATATTGTTATTATAGTGACAAACTTAGGTAATACGATGGTAGCTAGCCAGGCGGGCTCAGAAGAACCACCACCAACCAAACTGAGAAGTAAAACTTCTGCCCCCGCGGGGAATCGAACCCCGGACCTCACACTTGGTGGTCTCAACCAAAAAGGTACAAATGAATAACATTAATAAAAGATTCAATGACAAAATAATAACGAGAAAATTTTCATTAGTTAAATCCATTAAACCATTCATCGAGCCTGAAATCCTAAAACAAATAATGAAGCTTAAATCAGAAAAAAAAGCCCAGGACCAGATGAGATCATAAACGAATGCAACGCGTTTGCAAGGACTCTACTTTTGACTCCAATTACTCTACTATTTAACAAAATACTACATAAAGAAATTGTGCAACACGTATGGACCGAATCGGAAATTATCCTGCTGTATAAAAAACGCGACCCGGCTGGTATAGGGAATTACCGTCCAATAAACCTTATGCTATGTCTTAGGAGTTATTTGCCTCCTACTTGCTGGATAAAATAACCTCAGATATTGACAAACATCAGCCGATTGAATGAATAAGCCGGATTCAGAAGTGGTTTCAGTACAGTTCATATTCAAGTAGTCGACTAGGTGATAGAGAAATATCAAGAATTTTGCAGACCCTTGTACGTAGCTTTTATCGACTACAAAAAAGCTTTTGATCCCAAATCACATGGAAGCATCTGGGAAGCACTGAGGTCACAAAATATGAAGGAAACATATATATCTAAACATTCTCAAAAACATCTATGCCAACAGTACAAGTAGAGTCAGATCAGAACTGGACAGAGTAGGGGATAAGATGAACATAAATAGAGGTATAATACAGGGAGACCCTATCTCTCTAAAACTTTTCATAGTTGTTCTACAGTATATAATGAAGGACTTACCGTGGTCCACGTAAGCATCAGTGTAAATGAACATTTTCGAAACCATCTCAGATTTGCCGGTGACATCATCCTATTCTCGGAATCCCTTTATGAATAGCATGATAAACGACCTTCAACAGGTTAGCACTAGAGTGGGATTAGAAATGAACCTTGACAAAACCATTAAAGTCATGAATACTCACCACACGACACCCAACTTGGTAAATAACATCCCTCATGAATTCGTAGAAAAATACATATACCTACGAAAAACAGATTTCCTTCAGCGAAGAAAGGAATTTAAAGGAAACGGACCGCAGAGTAGCAATGGAAAATACCTGGAAAAATTACTGGATTCATAAGGAAGGATTCATAAGAAAATGGCTTGAGTTAGCTAAAAATAGAAACAAGTGGATATCTTTGGAGGAGGCTTTTACCCGAAGGGGGTCCATACAAGACTAACAATTATATTTTTCGTTAATTATCTATGTACTAATGTGTTTTTCTATTATTGTTTATTTGTTAGAGTCTATATAATTATATAATGATAGTTTGTTATTTGTTATGAATGTAAACTTGTATGGAATTAAACAAAGCTTTATTATTATAAATCCATTAAAAAAATCCAAGAGCATTCCACAATATTACTGTTTTACTTAAATTTCAATTAGTCTACATTCATTGTGGTATATTATTTGTGTAGTTGTTTTGTCAGGACTGTTATTTGTATAGGAAAAATGTATATTTTTTCCTTTTAATTAATGGGGTTTGCCCTTTGGTTTTTTGTCTGAATATTTAATAGATTTGTCCATATTAAGAAACAATTTTCCTAATGAGTCAAACCAGTGCCCCACGGAAGAAATGTGTCCAAAATGTTTTAGTTAGCCAATTTTGCTCTAAAGTAAGAAATTTTTAATTTAAGAATTGAAAACAGCACCTGAAGAACATCAGTGATTAGAACATCTTAAGATTGTTTAAAAATCTCGTACCAGAACTGAGAATCAAACCTGAGAAATTAGTTGACTGGTTTCAAATTTAGTCAAATCCACATATCACTTTTTTCAAACGGAGTGATTAGCTAGCTTGCTAGCTTTTTCTTCTAGTAAATAACCAATTAGTTGGGTTCAAAATCATCCAGATCCAAGCATTTTTCCTTGAAAATCACTTCGGAAAGTCACATTGGTATAAAATTCAGTCACATCCACAAGAACTAAAAATCAAACGGTGCCAGATCCGATCAACCAATCAGGCTCGCGAATTCAGTATGAAACTGTCATGTTAAGCAGCCATCTTGTTTCTCTTCAGTTGACTTGATTTTTAGTTTTGCACGTGCGTTCATTTGTTTCAATTAAATATAAATAGTTACAATGGATAATAATCCCGAACAATTAGTTCAAACGGAGGGGAATTTAGCAAGGAAAAGATGGAAACATTCAGAAAGATGGAGAAGGATGAAGGGACAGAAGGCACGGTAAGTAACCCTTGCTACTTTTACTCATGAGCTTGTGTTTATAAGAAGTTCCCAACCTTTTTTGTAAGACGTAATTGTAAGTGGTAAGTATAATATTTTACCTACTCATTAATAAGAATGTGATTTTAGCTTATTCACGCTGCACTTACTCGACATTTGACTAATTTGATTACGTACTTTCTTTACTAGGACTAATTTGATTAGGCTCCCACTAACATCAAAATTCCATGCACGCGTTATAGTTCCTCTTATAAATGCACTTCATAGAACAAAAATGATATTATCAATTTTCACAAGACTTGTTCTAAAATTGACCAACATAATTTTATGGGTTAGGGGCGTTTGGTCATAGTTTCGTTTCGTCATTAAGAAAAACTGGTGGCGTTTCGTCATTTCGATTTAAAATAAATTATTTTTAGGGGCGTTTGGTCATTCGCTTTAAATACAGTCCGTATTGCAGTTTTATTATCAAAAATGCATTAATTTACTTACACACCATAGAAATAAATTAAATGACTCGATTGGCTCTCTATCGTTGTTATACAGGTCGCGGTATGTTTGCGTATACGAACGTAACAGCGCGGAAAGCAAAGTTCGTTTGATGAACATGAGATAGATATATCTGTGATTGATTCTGTGATTTTGAATTATTAATTTTAAAGAGTGTTAAACATTGTTGTATTTTGAATTTTAACCCTGTATTAGATAGATATAAGATCAGTGATTGATTCTGTGATTTTTAATTGTAAATTTTAAGGAGTAGTGTTAAATATTGTTATATTATTAAATTTTGCTTATTTAAAGAATTGTTGTAAAAAATACATATGATTTTCAGACCTTGAACAGGTCTGAAAATCATATGTATTTTGTATTGGTTTCATTTATTTACATAGTTTGTTGATTGTACAATATTTTAAGAGCAAATGTACAAATGACGAAAGACCACCAAATATTTTTAAATTAAATCCTTAATGACGAAACGACACTACATCTATGAAAGTTAAAAACTATGACGAAACGAAACTATGACCAACCGCCCCTAACCCAATTTTATTATAGCCCACACTAATGCCCGCCCTGTAGCTCGACGTAGATCCAAAAGTGTCACAAGAACTACTAGGCCAAGACATACATTCCTCCAGCGGGAGCTGCTGGCGCAAGTCGGCTTTATGGTCTCGGCTCGCCTGGAGGGCCTAGAAGTCGACGGGCGGCTGATGCCGGCTCAGGTGCGAAGGCCACCGCTTGTGGTGGACCGTGCAGGAGAACCACAGCCGCAGCCTCAACCGCAACGGCCTGCAAAAGTTGCGACGGGCAATACCACTCTTGCCCCGCCGGCAAATATGCCGAAGGAGGCAAGAGAGGTCAGAAGGAAGACTGCGCCCTCTGCGTCAGTGGCAGTACCCTCTTCATCGGGGGCCCCGGCGCTAGTGGCGGCACCGGTCGATGACGGTTGGTCAACGGTTGTGCGGCGAGGTCGGAAGAAGCCGACAGTGGATGGGGCGACGCCGCCCAAGAAGGCAGGAGCTACCGCTGATGCCTCCAAGCCTTCGCCAAAGCTGCCTAAGACACCGCGATCATTGGCGGTGGTGCTAGCCCTTAAGCCAGAGGCAGTAGCGCAAGGCTTTACTTACGGTGAGGCAATAGCCAAGGCCACGGCCTCCGTCAGCCTCAGCGCCCTAGGCATAGGGCCCGCCAAATTCCGGACGGGGATAACCGGAGCTCGAATAATCGAGCTCCCAAAGAAGACATCCCCGTCTCAGGCTGATTCGCTGGCGGAAAAGCTGGGAGAAGCCCTAGGGGACGCGGCGAAAGTGACGCGTCCCGTGAAAACAGCGGATATCCGGGTAATTGGTCTAGATGACTCGGTGACCGCTGAGGAGCTGGGGCAGATCCTGGCGCGGGCCGGTGAGTGCCCGGCCCGCCATATCAAGGTGGGCCGTGTGCACACGGGGGTGCGTGGCGTCGGGGCGGCATTCGCCTCCGTGCCGGTGGACGCGGCTAAGCGCCTGGCTGAGGCCGGGCGCATCGAAGTTGGATGGAGTTCTGCCTCCATCCAACTCCTTGAGCAGAAGCCCATGCGGTATTTCCGCTGTATGGGCATGGGCCACCCTATACAGCGGTGTCCCTCCGCCAAGGACCGCAGCGGACTATGTTTTCGCTGCGGGTCGGAAGGTCACAAGGCGGTTGAATGCATGGCGGAGCTGAATTGTGCTGTCTGCGCGGACGCCAAACGACCAGCCAATCACCGCATGGGGGGCATGAACTGCAGCCCCCCACCGGTCAGGGGCCGTCTGGCCCCAGTGAAACTGACCGTGGCCCCAAGAAGTCCGGCACCAGAGGTAGCACCGGCCGCAGCTACGGCCCAGGAGGAGCCCATGGAGACCACCAATGTCTAGTGGTCCTATAAAGCTCCTCCAGGCTAATTTGAACCACTGCGCCGCGGCACAGGACCTCCTATGTCAGACCGCGGCGGAGTGGGGTGTGGATTTGGCGATTGTGTCGGAGCCGTACTACGCTCCGCCACAATCGTCAAATTGGTTGGTGGCGGCGGATAGTTCCGCCGCCATAATGCGGGCGGCGCGTGGCACAGCCCCCTCTCTCATTCTAAGAGAGAGGGGCACTGGTTACGTTGCCGCCATGTGGGGGGGAATTCTGGTTGTCTCAACTTATTTCTCCCCCAATCGCAGCCGGGTGGACTTCACAGTCTTCCTGGCTGCGCTAGAGGGGGTCGTCCGTAGGACGGCCCCGGTACCAGTGCTAGTTGCGGGAGACTTCAATGCGTGGTCTACCGCGTGGGGGTCCTCCCGCACTAGCGCGAGGGGTGGAGATCTGGAGTCCTGGGTTTTGTCCCTGGGGCTCCAGATTTTGAATAGGGGCTCCATCCCTACCTGCGTCCGGGTGCAGGGCACGTCCGTGGTGGACGTGTCCTTTGCATCCCCCTCACTCGCCAGTCGAGTCATTGACTGGCGAGTTGAGGAAGAAGTGGAGACCCTATCGGACCACCTATATGTCCGATATGAGGTCTCCACGGCATCCCCAGGGACCCCGATCCGCAGGGGCCCCGTGGTGAGTGCCTTCCCGCGATGGGCGCTCAAAAAGCTCCGCCCAGATGTGGCGGAGGAGGCGGCGTTGGTGCGGGCATGGGCAGCAGTGCCGCCCCACCTCGCCGGGGATGTCGACGGCATGGCGGATCTCTTCGCAGACGACATGAAGGTTGTTTGCCAAGCCGCCATGCCCAGGGCGCAGGCCTGCCCCGAAAGGGGGCAGGTGTACTGGTGGACGCAGGAGATTGCGGATCTGCGTACCACCAGTATGAGGGCCAGGCGCAACGTTCGTTGTCGTAGCCGCGCCAGAACTACACCCGACGAGGAAGCTGAACTTCGTCGGGTGTATGCGGCAGCCAAGAAGGCCCTGCGGAACGAAATCTGCAGGGCCAAGGAGGAGTCCAGGGAGCAATTTATACGTCTCCTGGACGATGATCCGTGGGGGCGTCCGTACCGGATGGTGAGGGGGAAGTTAAAATCTTCCGCTCCCCCTACCTCCGCTATGGACAGAGGGCTGCTGGATCGGGTGCTGGGGACTCTGTTTCCCGATCCTGGTCCGTTCCAGCCTCCCAGAATGGTCTCCCCGGACGCTCCTCCGGTGGAAGTGGCTGCCGCTATCCCTCCCGTGTCTAACGTGGAATTCGATACGGTGAGGGAACGGTTCCGGCGCAAAAAGAAGGCGCCGGGACCGGACGGTGTCCCAAGCAGGGTTCTGGCCCTCGCCCTGGGACACCTTGAGGAGCGGT
The DNA here is from genome assembly GCA_963935595.1 of Schoenobius gigantellus. Lineage (NCBI taxonomy): Eukaryota > Metazoa > Arthropoda > Insecta > Lepidoptera > Crambidae > Schoenobius > Schoenobius gigantellus. The sequence goes on along the minus strand of OZ012541.1, from coordinate 34,820,578 downwards.
TCCGGGCGGTGCTAAATTTAAGCATCTCCTCGGGCCGCTTCCCCAGTCGTTGGAAAGCGGGCAGGCTCTGCCTGTTAAGGAAAGAGGGCCGCCCCGCGGATTCCCCGCGGATTATCGGCCGGTGGTGCTGCTCGACGAGGCCGGGAAGTCCCTGGAGAAAATCCTGGCTTCTCGCATCGTCGAGCATCTAGAGGACCGGGGGCCGGACTTGGCTGACAACCAGTTCGGCTTCCGCACCGGCCGGTCCACGGTGGACGCGGTGGCCCTCCTCAAGGGGTGGACTGAGGAGGCCACAGCTTGTGGGGAGACTGTTGTTGCGGTGTCTCTTGACATCCGCAACGCTTTCAACAGCCTGCCTCACGAGTGCATAAAGGAGGCACTCCGCTTCCACCGGGTGCCTCCGTACCTCCGCGCCCTCGTGGAGGATTACCTGCAGGGTAGGTCCATCCTCTACGAGGGGCCGGATGGCCGCATCCACACGTGGACAATGGCGGCGGGTGTACCCCAGGGTTCCATACTAGGTCCTCTTTTATGGAACCTTGGGTACAACTGGGTCCTGCGAGGCGACCTTCTGCCACGAACGAAGGTCGTCTGCTTCGCCGACGACACGCTCGTCGCGGCGAGAGCGAAAACGGGGGAGGAGGCGGCCCACCTTGCGTCGGTCGGCACCTCACTGGTCGTCCGACGCATCCGCCTCCTGGGCCTGGATGTGGCCCTCGAAAAAACGAGGGCCATGCTATTCCACGCCCCCCGTCGCAGGATCCCACCGGGGCTCCGCGTCCGTATGGAGGGGGTCCGTATACCGGTCGAGGCGCACTTTAAGTACCTAGGCCTGGTTCTGGACCCCCGATGGAGTTTCGAGGAGCATTTTAAGCTCCTCGCTCCACGGCTGTGCGCCGCCGCAGCCGCACTCGGACGGGTCCTCCCTAATATAGGAGGACCAGGATCGGCGTGCCGTCGACTGTATCACGGGGTGATACGGTCGATGGCACTCTACGGAGCCCCGATATGGGCGGAGTGCCTCTCCCCCCGAACGGTGGCCCTCTTGCGACGTCCGCAGAGGGTCATAGCGACCCGGGCCGTGCGAGCGTATCGCACGGTCAGTCACGGCGCGGCCTGCGTTCTTGCGGGCCAAACGCCGTGGCATGTCGACGCACGCGTCCTCGCGGAGGTGTATCGACATCGGGTTGCTACTCGTGAACGAGGGGGACGGTCCGCTCCACAAGAGGTGGAGCGGATTCGTACCATGGCGCAGAGGGAGGCTCTGCGTCAGTGGGGTGAGGCACTCGCCTCCCCAGCTGCCGGCCACCGGACGATCGACGCGATTCGTCCGGTGTTGGAGGAGTGGGTTGGGCGCCGGCAGGGCAGTCTCACGTTCCGCATGGTGCAAGTACTGACCGGGCATGGCTGCTTCGGTCACTACTTGCACCGGGTCGCTCGTCGGGAAGAAACGCCGCGGTGTCACCACTGCGACGCTCCCGACGACACTGCCGAGCACACCCTATTGGAGTGCCCGGCATGGCGACCCCAGCGCAGCGAGCTCTTCGCTGCGCTGGGAGTCGGAGACCTCTCGCTGCCGAGCATAGTCGTGGCCATGCTCCGCGGCGATGCGGAATGGGGGGCTGTCGCCTCCTTCTGCGAGGACGTAATCTCGCAGAAGGAGGCCGCGGAGAGGGAGCGGGAGGCAGATCCTCAAGCCGCTCCCATCCGCCGCAGACGGATAGGCAGGCGAAGGCGGGCATTTGCACAAGCGATGCCCGTCTAATGACCCTGCCATGGAGGCCTGCGTGCACGGTTGGCCCCGTGCACGCCGCCGTAAGGCCCTCCGTCTGGGGATTGTCCTGGTGTTCTCGGGCAATCCCCCCTTGGCGATAGCCCGACCAGTGGGTCGGGCTTACCCGGGCGCGTAGGTAGTGGAGTCGCAGTGTGGACCTTACCTAGCGCGCCCTTAAGGGCAGGGAGAACACCGGGGGGTTTTAGTGGGTAGGCCTGGCATGCTGCCGGGAGAGCCCCACACACGCTCGCTGTTTAGCTAACGGCGGGTACGGTGCGGTTACGCATTTCCCCCCGAGAAAAAAAAAAAAAAGGCCAATGTAACGTCGAAATAAGACTACGGCTTGGAGTTAACTGATTTATATTTTACATACAGCAAACAACGTACAACAACTACCCACATTATATAATATCATACTCCACATTTTTTCCCTTTTAAATTCTAAAACTAAATATGAACAAACCAATTAATTTTAACCTTGTGGTAAGTATTATGAACTAGACATTTAACTTAATATCAAAGTAGGTAACAGAAAATATTCTTCACTTATGTATTTATAATTATGTTATGTATTATTTTACCAATGTACATTACTATTTATTATAAAATAATATGATTCTCTTATAACCTATGTTTAGCACGATTATAAGCGCGTAACGCTCGCGCGGACGCTTCGGGTGAAGGGGAATCCAAGTGCGGGTTCGATTCCTGCGTTGGGGAGGTCATGAGAACCTCGCGTGTATTCGGTTCAACAATTTGATTAGGCAATTCTAAAGTTTCACCTATACCCGTAGCATCTTCGAAAGCATCCTCATCCTCGCCTTCAGTAGGTACAGTGGTATTCCCTATATCCCGCGCCGGAGTAATGCTAGTGCGGCTTAAAGAATGACGGCTAGTATCCCTTACTGGTATTATTTGATCCTGGTGCCGTTTCCACTCCCTTCCTTCTCCAACATTAACTTTAAAAGAGACTGGTCCCGTTTTGGACGTGATCTTCCCTTCCGACCACCTTTCCCCCCTCTTAGAATAGTCCCGGGTGAGTACCGTGTCTCCGACGTTAAGATCGCGAGACATGCCGCCCGCCGCGACTATTTGTCGTCGCTGTGCGTTCTCAACGTTTTGTTCAAGGTTGGGACGCAGGGCGTCTAGGCGGCTTCGTAATCGATGACCCAACAAAGCCATAGCTGGTGAGATTCCAGTCGTGGCATGGTCGCAGTTACGATATTGGAATAAAAATTTATTTAATGCCGTAGACACATTCTCGCCCTCTATCAATGCACGTTTGATTGCCTTTTTTACATTTTTTACGGCGTTTTCTGCGGCGCCGTTACCTTGCGGTCTGTACGGGGCCGATGTTATATGTTTAATACAATTATTTGAACAAAATATTTTAAACTCTAGACCGGAAAACGGGGGCCCGTTGTCAGTAACTAGCTGCGACGGCAAACCAAATCTAGCAAATATTGATCTCAAAGCATTAATTGTAGCTGAAGTGTCGGTGCGAGCCATTGCTATCACCTCTAACCACTTGGAATGAGCATCAATAATTACGAAATATTTTTTTCCAGAGCATTCAGCAAAATCCGCATGCAAACGATACCATGGTTTGGTAGGAAACTCCCAAGGGTGCAAGCGTGCGTGTGGGGGTGCATCTCGTACCGCTCGACATGCATCACACGTTTTGCAAAGATTTTCAATATCTTTGTCCAAAGTAGGCCAGTAGACGTAATGACGGGCAATGTTTTTCATTTTAGCCATACCGAGATGGCCTTCGTGAATTTCTTTGAGAACTTTCTTACATAGCGTTGGAGGTATTATAATTCGATATTTATAGATTAAGCAACCTAAGTCCATGATAATTTCGTTTTTACGAGCGAAATAGGGTTTCTCGTCGTCGCAACTAGGTATTGACGGCCAACCAAACATTACATATCCTACAATTTTGCTCAAAAGTATATCTTTTTTTATTGCTTTTGCCACGTCTTTATAGCTAACAGGTAAGTCCTCCTGTACTAAACATAAGTAGCTCACTGCATCAGCCGGCTGCCGCTCCAACGGCAACGGCAACCGAGACAGTGCGTCTGCGGGGCCGTTGTCTCTCGAACGTACAAATTCTATACAAAAATCATATGCGGCCAATCGAGCAGCCCATCGTTGTAATCGGCTCGCCGCCGTTTGAGGAATGCCCTCTTTTTTACCAAAAATATATGTAAGTGGCTGGTGATCAGTCCGTAATAAAAACTGTCTACCAAACAAGTATTGATGATGTCGTGTGATACCGAAAAAAATAGCTAATGCTTCTTTATCCAATTGACTATAATTTTTCTCCGCGGCATTCAACGTTCGAGAAACACAGCTAACCGGTCTTTCTGTACCATCGGGAAAACGGTGAGCTAACACCGCTCCAATACCATAAGCGCTACTATCTACAGATAAAACTAGAGGGCGTCCCTCAGAATAATGTGCTAACACTCTTTTGCTTAACAAAGCTCGCTTACATTTAATAAAGGCAGATTCACATTCAGTACTCCACATCCAGTTCGATTCTTTTTTTAACAATTCGTGTAAAGGTTGCAATGTAATACTGAGGTTCGGGATGAACTTACTATAATAATTTAACATTCCCAAAAAACTTTTTAATTGTGTAATATTTTCAGGACGTGGGGCATTAGAAATTGCCTGAACCTTCATTGGATCTGGGTGCAAACCTAATTTGTCAATAATAAACCCCAAATATTTTACATTTTTTTTTAAAAATGAACACTTGTCTAACTTAATTGTAAAACCCATATCACGCAATCTAGACAAAATCGCACGCAAGTTACTGAGATGCGATGACCTTGAGGAACCAGTACAGCATATATCATCTAAGAATACGACACATCCAGGTATACCCCTCAAGGTTTCTTCCATTAGTTTTTGGAATTTCTCTGGAATACATGACAACCCATACGGTGTTCGTCGATAAACAAACGTACCCAGATGTGTAGTTATCGCCGTGTAAGGTTGTGACTCCTCACTCAGTAAACATTGTTCGTACGCACGTGTCAAATCGATTTTTGAATATTCTTCCCCACCACTTAAGGCTGCGAACAGTTCCTCTATACGTGGAAGTGGGTAAAAATCTCGTTTCAATTTTGGATTTATTGTTATTTTATAATCTCCACAAATTCGTATATCCCCATTAGCTTTAACAACGGGAACAATTGGAGTGCCGAACTGTGAATGGTCGACCTTGACCGTGGTGCCCTCGCGCTCGAGCCGCTGTAGCTCGCGCTCGACGCGAGCCCGCAGCGCGAGCGGCACCGGCCGAGCCCGCACGTATACCGGCTGCTCGTCGCTCAGCTCCAAATGCAACTTTTGTTTGCAAGTGCCTAATTTGTCGGTAAATACCTCAGGGTATTCTACCGTCAGTCGAGATATGAAACTATCATCGCTAATTTCATTAAAATTTATTTGTTGAATATTTAAAGCACGGATCCATTCCCGACCCAAAAGGGGTCGTCCTCCGTCTTTAATAACATGAAGCGACAAATCAGGTACCTTTTGTTCTCCTACTTCTACGTTCACACTTATATAACCCAATGAAATAATTCGGGAACCAGAATAACAACGTAATAATAAATTATCGGGTTTTAACGACTTGTGAGCAAAATTATTAATATAAAAACATTCATTGATTGCTGATATTCTGCTTCCCGTATCTATTTCGCACTCTACAGGCTTACCATCAATCATTACGGTGATCACAAACGGTTTGTTACCTTTAGTTATTAAACTAATATTGTAAAAGTCCTCGTCCTCTACCGAGTCAGATTCACTTACATAATTATGTCCCGATGATCGACTTTCGCCGCGAAATTGAGCACACATCACCTTGAGATGTCCGCGCTGGTTACACTGATCACAATTATACTTAGCAAATCGACATCTTTCGGGCCTATGCCCCTTGCCGCATCGCCAACATCGCAGCGCCGCCCCGCGCCCGCCTGCACCGCCTGCACCGCCGCCGCCAGCCGCCTGCCAGCGCGAGCCGCCCGCGCCGCTGCCGCTGCCGCCGGGCCTCGCGGCCGCAGCTCGCCGCAGCACGGTCGCGCTAGCTCGGTGCAAGCCCTCGCCTTCGCCGGCCGCGCCCGCGGTCCCCGCAGCGCCCGCAGCGCCCGCCGCCGTGGCGCCGCTCACCTCTGCGTGGCGCTCCGCAGCCTCCAGTGCCAGAGCCAACTCCACAGCCTCTTTGTAGTTTATTGATTTTTCAGCGAAAATACGCGATCGCATAGCTTCACTAGCTAGCCCGGATACAAACTGGTCGCGTAAGTTCTCTTCCAGTGTTATTCCAAAATTACAAGTCGTCGCAAGATGTTTCAGATTTTGTAGGTAATCCGTCAATGATTCGCCTTGTTTTTGTCTCCGTAGTCGAAACACGTGTCTTTCGGCAATTTCCGATCTTTGCGGTTCCAGGTGATCGGCTACGAGTTTCACCAAATCGTCAAACCTCTTTGTTTCCGGATGATCGGGCGAACACAAATCGCACATTAACGAATATGTCACCTCACCAACAACAGTTATTAATAACGGTACACGATGTTCGTCTTTAATTTCGTTCAATAAAATATATTGTTTAACTCGACGAATATATGGATGCCACTGTTTTGTATGTAGATCAAAAGGTTCAAGTTTTCCGATCGGCATGTTTAATTTTTACGATAAAGATCGATAAACGTTCAAACTTCACACGCGTTTTTTTCGTTACCGCCTCGTCGCCAATGTAACGTCGAAATAAGACTACGGCTTGGAGTTAACTGATTTATATTTTACATACAGCAAACAACGTACAACAACTACCCACATTATATAATATCATACTCCACAGCCAAGACATACAATTTATTATCGTGTGTCGCCAAACGTTTTTGCATTTGTTGAGAATAAAGAAGAATAGAGTAACCGGCCGTCATTTCAAATAAGGGCCGAACAGCTCAGAAAAAGAGGGGAGGGGACCACAAAGAAAAAAAAATGCAGCGGTGAGAGTATCCATCATTGCATTCATAAAAAAATTAAAGCCACTGGAGAGTCACTATTGTCGGGACAGTGTCAAGCAAAAACAATATCTACCATCAAAACCTTAATAATTATACACAAAATGTTTAGAATGTGGAGCACAGCTTCGTACTACCGTCGGATTTAGTATGTCTGCAGCTCAAAAAACAAATCAAGCATAAAATAAAAACCGGCCAAGCGCGAGTCTTTTTGCATATATATATATATTTAAATTTTAGCTGCTTAAATAAACATATACACACAATACATAATGACTCAGTTCATACAAATCAATCTGCACCACGCAAGAGCTGCTTCAGCTGTGCTGGAAAAAACCTTCGTGGATCAGAAACTCGACATCGCTCTAATTCAAGAACCATGGCTGTCAAACACCAATACAGTCATGGGTCTCGGTTCTGCTGGCAAGGTAATTTCTTTTGCAGGCGGAACCAAACCTAGAGCATGTATACTAATCAATAACAATATTGAATTTTTAGCAATTCCAGAGCTCTGTAGTGAAGACCTGGTGGCAATTTATGTTAATCTCAAAGGGTCTGCACGGCGAAGGGCGATCATTTGCTCTGCCTATCTGCCCGGCGAGAGGAATAACCCTGCAGAAGAACTAGAAAACGTAGTGGACTATGCAAAAGAACACAACGTAGAACTCCTGATTGGATGAGACGCCAACGCCCACCACACTAACTGGGGAAGTAGCGACGTCAACAACAGGGGTGAGTTACTTCATGATTTTATTCTAACTAACTGTCTTCAGATCCTCAACATAGGCTGTAAACCTACCTTTGTTACAAGATCAAGGCAGGAAGTTCTAGATATCTCTTTTGCTACTAACAATTTAGCCAGGATGGTTAACGACTGGAGAGTAAGCAACGAAACGTCTATGTCTGATCATCGAATGATCAAATTCGCTGTTCAGACATATCAATCAACTAATCTGACTTTTAGGGATCCTAAAACCACTAATGGAAGCAATATAGAGCTTGTCTAAATAAACATCTGACAGATATCCCTAAAATCATTAAAACACCTGAGATGGTCGAATACTCGGTACATCTCCTAACTGAAGCAATAACAGCATCTTATATAGAGAGCTGCCCTATGAAGACCAAAAAAGATAATAAAGTACCCTGGTGGCACCCAAAACTCGAGGAACTCAGGCGTAAAACAAGAAAACTATTCAATAAGGCCAAAACGCCACTAGACTGGGAGCGATACAGAATGGCCTTAACTGAATACAACAAAGAAATTAGAAAGGCTAAGAGACGCTCGTGGAGAAGATTCTGCGAGGATATAAACAATACTCCTCAAGGAGCGAGGATCCACAAAGTCCTAGCCAAATCATCATCTAACCAACTGGGACTTTTAAAGAAACCAGATGGTACTTACACTGAGACAGAGGAAGAGACGGTTGACTTACTTGCGACCACACACTTCCCTGGATCAATAACTCTACATGAGTACTATGACTCTGAATATTCCGATCGCCTCGCCAGACCCACGATTGAGGACTGGAGAAGAGCTGCAAGGAATATCAGACCATACAAAGTAGACTGGGCTATTAATACCTTTAAGCCCTTTAAATCAGCGGGGGAGGATGACATTTTCCCGGCTTTATTACAACAAGCCAAAGACATCCTCACTCCAATTCTGGTAAAAATCTTTCGGGCAAGTTATGCATGGGGATATATACCAAAATCATGGTCATTGGTCAAAGTCCGGTTTATACCAAAAGCAGGAAAAAAGGACTACTCCCAACCAAAGTCCTTCAGACCAATAAGTCTTACCTCCTTCCTTCTTAAAACTATGGAGAAGCTAATTGACGGATGCATTAGGGAAGGTCCCCTCAAGGAACTACCCTTGCACCCGAAACAACACGCATATCAGAAAGGGAAATCCACAGAGACTGCCTTACTGGAGCTTACGGACAACATCCAAAGAGCACTTGAGGACAGGCAAATAGCAATCTGTGCCTTTCTGGATATAGAAGGAGCATTTGATAACGTCACCACTACCTCTTTAACCAAAGCTTTGAGGATCAAAGGGATCGATGACACAACGACCCGGTGGATAATTGCAATGCTACAAAACAGAATTGTTAAAATAAACCTCCATGGGATAACTAGAAGCTTCAAAGTGACAAGGGGCTGCCCGCAAGGAGGCGTATTATCGCCACTGCTATGGTCCCTTGTCATAGATGAACTTTTAGTTAAATCCTCGGAAATGGATCTTAACGTACAAAGCTATGCTGACGACGTAGTGGCCTGTGTCATGGGCCCTTGTCAAAGTACTGTATCTTCAATTTTACAGAAAACCCTTAACATGATTGTTAAGTGGTGTTCGGATAATCATCTGACTGTAAATCCTTCCAAAACAAGAGTTGTTCCATTTACTAGGAAGAGGAAGCTGGATAAGCTCCTAGAACTGACTATTAATGGAACAACTATACCATTCTCCTTAGAAGTCAAATACTTGGGCGTAACCATCGACAAGAGACTGACCTGGGAATCACATCTCAAAAACATCATCCAAAAGGCTAAAACCGCCTTAGGAATATGCCAACGTCTAACGGGGACGAGATGGGGGTTAAACCCTAAAATCGCCCTATGGCTCTACACCACCATAGACAGGCCCTCAATAACCTACGCCTGCACGGTATGGGGTTCAAAAGCACTGCAAGTAACTGCCATAAGGAAATTGACAGGCTTGCAGCGCACTGCGTGCCTTATGGCAACGGGTGCTACTCGATCAACTCCAGCTATAGCCCTAAATGCACTTCTCAGCCTCCCACCTCTCCACCTCTTTATTGAGAAAGAGATGAAGGCTGGCATCTACAGGACTAACGCTGGCATAAAACACTGGAAATCTCAAACAATGAGGTCTTTGCACCAAAAAGTGTATGAATGTCCACTACTCGCAATGACATCAGATGTCTTGCTTCCAGAATTCAGCTTCCACAAGAATTTTTCTGTAGAACTGACTAAAAGGGAGGACTGGGCTCAACGCTCTAATAGTGATCCCTCAGATGTTGGAAGCCTGGTGTGGTTCACCGATGGCTCCAAAATGGGCCCTAACGTAGGATGTGGCATATATGCTGCCAAGCCCAAGGTTAGCAAAAGCGTAAACCTTGGCAAATATGCCACTATTTTCCAGGCGGAAGTTTATGCCATAATTGAATGTGTACAAGCCAACCGCCAGCGAAACTACGTTAACCAAAATATAGTAATTTACTCGGACAGTCAGGCAGCTTTACTAGCACTAAACGGCAACGTTATAAAATCGAAGCTAGTAAAAGACTGTGTGGAAAAACTAAATGACCTGGGACAACGAAACAAGATCACCCTCAAATGGGTACCGGGTCATTCTGGAATCATTGGTAATGAAAAAGCCGATGAGCTAGCAAGGTCTGGGGCCCAAGGACTACAATTTGGCCCAGAGCCTTTCTGTGGTATCTCAAAGAACCAGGCTATGCAATACTTAAAAACCCACCTCCTGCAAGAGGCAAAAGCGGACTGGCAAAGAACGCCTGGGTTAACACATTCAAAAGCACTAATCGAACCATACTCTCGTAAGCGCACTGACGAGCTGCTGAAGCTCAACAGGGGCAACCTGAGCGTGATGATTAGGGCTCTGACTGGACACTGCAAGCTGAACAGGCATCTGTTCAATATGAGACTAAAAGATACTGATGCTTGCAGATTCTGTGAACAGGAGCGTGAAACACCAATGCACCTCCTGTGCTTTTGTGAACCCCTTATTCACAAGAGAAACCGACAACTGGGGAGACACATTCTCGACCCAGACGATATAAAAACAATCCAAGCTGGGAATATCTTATCATTCCTGGACAGTGCCCAGCTAAAGGAGCACATGTAAGGCCTAATAAGTCTTACTTGGGGCTAGTCACAATAGATCTTTGTAGGTCGCAGTGACGCAAATAGCCCCGAATTAATGGAATAATAATAATAAAAGCGCGAGTCGGACCCGCCCATGAAGCGCTTGGCCGGTTGAACTACTTACTAGATCTCGTTCAAACCAATTTTCGGTGGAAGTTTGCATGGTAATGTACATCATATATTTTTTTTAGTTTTATCATTCTTTTATTTTAGAAGTTACAGGGGGGGGGGGGGGGGGGAGACACATTTTACCACTTTGGACGTGTCTCTCGCGCAAACTATTCAGTTTAGAAAAAAAATTATATTAGAAACCTCAATATGATTTTTGAAGACCTATCCATAGATACCCCACACGTATGGGTTTGATGAAAAAAAATGTTGTGTTTCAGTTCTATGTATGGGGAACCCCCAAAATTTATTGCTTTTTTCTATTTTTGTATGATAATCTTAATGCGGTTCACAGAATACATCTACTTACCAAGTTTCAACATTGTAGTTCTTATAGTTTCGGAGAAAAGTGGCTGTGACATACGGACGGACAGACAGACAGAGAGACATGACGAATCTATAAGGGTTCCGTTTTTTGCCATTTGGCTACGGAACCCTAAAACGAGGAAAAGAAATCAGGCTTGATGTTTGACATAAGAATTCATGGATTAAGAGCACAAGCTTTTTATAAGCTATTCAAAGAAGATAACGAAAACCTTCTCATTATAAGTTTTGACTGCCAAAAAAATCAACCAATACCGCAAGACCCAGACCAAATCACATATTACTCCCGTCAACTATACATTTACAATTTTACTACAGTTATGGGTCACTCAAAAGTGGAACTGAAAAAAGGCAATGTATTTACGTATACAACATGGATAGAAGACATATTGCCTAAAGCTTCTAACGAAATAGCCAGCGTGCTATTTCATTGTTTGCCCACAACTGTTGAAAATACGAGTAATACCAAAGCACAGTTTAACAATAAACTGTGACCAAAGTCACAAAAATACGGCTGATAGCCGACGGTGGCATGCAAATACCTAAAAGATTATGCCCCTTACCGTATAAAAAGCATAGAAATTGTGTTCCCGGTTGTAGGTAGGGAATGCAAATCTCGCGAGATTGGGGCTCAAGTGAGATCCCGCGAGTTTATGAATAACAATACTGCGAGATCTCGCCAATTTCGAGATCTCGCGAGATTAGCAGTTTGGTGTGTTTTTTTGCAAATAAACATTTATTTTCACGAATTTTTTCAATAGACTTTTATGCATCAAACATTGTTTGACGTATCTGTCTATAATTTTTTAATAAACTTCTAAGTAGTAAACTTTGACATAGGTACGTATCTATCAAATAACAAATGAAAGAAACAACCAGTCTTCTCTTCTAATATCAAACAAAAATCTTTTAGTAATAAAACAGTTCTTTTATAACGAACAAAACAACGAGAAGTCAAAAAAATTTAAACTTATTATCTAAGTTGAGTTGACTATTAAACTAAGATATTATCAATTAAATGAAAGTAATGAAACTATATCTACTCAGTAGTTCCATTAGATATTACAGATTAATTAACAACATATACCAATTAGTCAGACTATTAGACTATTTTATGCTCAAGTGCAATCTCGTTAAACTCGCGAGATCTCGCCTTTTTTCGTCCGAGATCAATCTCGCTAAAAAAGTCCGAGATCTCACGAGAACGAGATTGCATTCCCTAGTTGTAGGTCACTTTTTTCTTCCGCCTGATAAGGTGTTTGCTCAGATAGAGAAAAAAAATTAAAAAGTGGGGAAAACATGACGAATATAAAAATATTTTTAAGGAACATGCAAAAATTTTTAATTAGGAACTAAAGTGCAAATCTATAACTGGAATGAAGCCGCTGTTAAAGTCTTCAAGACAACGAGCAGAGTGCATTTTTCTATAAAAAATGTAAAAGATAATTACTACATAAAAAAAATGTAAAAGATTCTCCATAAGGAGAAACAAATAGAAAACAACTGCACTGGTACGCGCACATACAAAACAATATACAAATTGATTTCAAAAGCATATGCAAAAAAGGTAAATCGGTACGCCAAATTAACCCAGACCCTATACCCTATACGTCAAAGTACAGGACGCAAAACTGAGCGACGATTGCGACGTCCATAAATTGCTCACGATTCATTTCGGCGACGATTGGGAAGTTAATCCAGATTAACGATATTTCAAGAAAGTTTTGAGTCGACGTAGAAGTAGAAACACAACATGATAGAGATGAAGAGGAAGAAGGTTGTGAAAATTCAGAGTAGATTTGATTATTTTTCCTATTTTTGTGATTTCTAAAAGTGAAATTATTAAATTAAGTTATTTATAACACACAGAATTATTTTTTTATTTATTTAGTATTGTAAGGTAAAACAGTAAATTTAGTAGATATCATGTTGCATAGTATCATTCACTGCATATGAATGACCTACACAATAATGGATATCCATATAGAAATAATGTAAGTTTTATCTTTCAACACGACCGGGTTCAATTCCCGGACTCAGTACAAGTTTTTTTTATCCATGTATGCAGTTTTTCTTCTTACTAAAATCGATGACATGGTACCTAACAACAGATCTTTCTATGTCTTATAGTTACAGACTTGCCCATACTTACCGATCTCGTATATGTGCCACCTGTATAATTGACGCACACGTTGGTGCGCGTTATAGCCAACCTGTATACGTAACTACAACTATATCACTCAATCACACGCACACCTACGCACATAAACACACATGCATACAAGCCATACTTTCAATCGGTCTAATTTCGCCGGATACAGGCAACCGTGACCGCGACCGGCAACGCGGCCCACTAATACAATACATAACATACACTTTTATACATAGGTATACACCCATATTGCATACACACAATCACACAAGCATTCATAACGATAACAAAAAATTAAAATCATAATAGTACATTATGGTACAAGTGTGTAATGTTGGTGATTACCGCTGAGGCGCATTGAGGCCCGAGCCGTCAGGCGAGGGTCTTAAGAAGCCGAGGACGGTAACCATCAATACACACGTGTATCATACAACGTTTTTCAACACACTTCTGAATAAAACAATACTTAAATAAAAAACCATTTTACATAGTAGATAAAAAGTTTACTTAGAGAAACAATTAGTAAATGTGCAGTTAGTAAAATTATAATTAACTATTTTTGATGACATAGCGGTCTCATCAGATAGATTATTTATTGAAATACTTTCATGTTCTATTGTTATTTGTGATGGTTCATTATTCGTGTAGGTAGGTGAAATCCAATCATTGGACGTACTTGGTATTTCGCCAGTAGGATGCGTCTCAGAATCAAGTTTAATTCTTTTTGTGATTTTTGCACAAATTTCCTTCTTGCTTTGTATGGAATCTTCTACGTATGATTCTGCTACATTGCTAGATCGCCACCCGCCATGTCGCTTCAAAGTCATTATATCAGCTCCTGAATTTGCCAGCAATGTAGCTGTAGTTCTTCTGAAACTATGTCCAGTGTAGCTCTCAGCATCTACTAAACCCAAAAACTTAGCGATTTCTTTAGGCATAGAACCAAATTTGTTTATACCTATAGGCTGACAGGTACATTTACCATTCTGGTAATTTAGAAAGAAACGGTCATTTTTTGTTTTTGGCGAACGCAAACTTTCATACTTCTTAACAATATCATAGAATGGACCGTGTATGGTGAATGACCTAGGTATTTTATTTTTCGTGATAGGTATCTTCACTAAAAGCATCTGGCCATGGTTCTCTATATCTTTTACAGTTATATTTGTTAATTCTTGTATCCTACAGGCACCAGTTACACTAAATATTAAAGCAACCTGAAACAAAAGAAACAATAATTAAGGTCAACACACAACACAAGCTGCTATTAAATATTTAATTAAAATTAATTTAACTAACCTTTGTAGCCAAATATTGGCTATCTGGAGCATCTTTAATAAATTTTTCAATATCATCAGATGATAAAACCTTTGATTTTTTGCTTCTAAATCCATCAGATAGTCTCTTTAGATAAGCTGACAAATTCGAGTATGTTTTTAAGTCCACTCCATTCTTTGTTCGGACTGTACTTTTTAACATTGAGTAAATACACCACAAAGAGCTAGGTTTGTACTTAGAAGATAATTCTTTAAAGTACGCCATGAACACATTTTCTGAAAAAGACTGCGTATTCTTGTTGTTCTGCCATTGTATGAAATTTTGGTACGCTAATAGATATTTTTCCTTTGAGTTTTCTGGTAGTAAACTTTCCATAACGTTCTGGGCTTCACATCTTATATCGGGCGGTGTACAACATAAATAATTTTCTTCATAAATTGTATTTGCAGACATCTTAATTAATAACTAACTAAATAACTTCAAAAGAGAAAACGAGACGAGTTGTGAAAAATGTTTCGTAATGGCGGGAAAAATTAATCAGTTTTCCTATGCGCGCGCATCGGCCATAGACTAATAAATTTCGTAATGGCGGGAAAAATTAATCAGTTTTCCTATGCGCGCGCATCGGCCATAGACTAAAAAATGAGGTTTCTTTTTTTTTTGGGCTTTTCGCGGATAGCATTTTAGCGCAAGTGTAAGCGTAACTCAACCAATAATATTAAAAAAAACTATTACTCACTCGTGAATAATAGTAATGAAAAAGTCACAGTTTGATTATAGGTGTCATTATGTGCCTAATTGCCATGGGATTAGAGCCACTTTATGAGGAAGTGTGTTGAAAAATACATTATATTATTAAATCACCTGGCAACTATCTACAAAAAAAAACATCAATCTGCATGAATCACAAACCACCCCACTCATCATCACACATAAATAATCACATGCATCACCTTCCTACACACATATACACTGTCTCCCGACCAAGACACTCATGCAATCACACAAGCACACAAAAAGCACATACACAAACATATACGAAACCACAGTTCCTTCTTCCAGTTCCCTTCCTCTATCTCCCTCTCCTAATCCTTATCCTCCCTCTCATCAATCAGTGAACAACCCACCACTCCTTCATACTCCATTAAAGAACAGGGAGAAAGAATGTATCAAATCGCATTATTGCTTCCTCCCCACTCCCTGCAGCGTTTGCACACCACACGTCAATGTGAAACAACTAGGAACGAAAAAAAAAACTACAACTACAAGACAAATAAGTACGTACCCAGAAGTTGTAATGGTGGTACTTTGACTTTACAAGAAGATAAAACAGTTGAAATTTCGCTCGGGTTGGTTAAGATCTCGGTCGTCTAGTGATAACACGGCATATTGAAGGCGCAGGTTGGTATTCTGCCCGCGGAGACATTTTTCTTGTATGGATATTAATTAGTAGCGAAGTGACAATTCAAGCATTGTAAAATTGTAAATTGTAATGCTTCAATTGTCGCTTCGCCAGGTTCATGAAAGAAATTCTTACTCATTAGTTCATTTCAGTTAACTTTAAGAATACTGGATCATTTATGAAGAATCTGACCGGTAATTGCAGAAGAGCAATAAACTAGCTATACTGTTGTGTCCTTGTTGTTGTCCCGAAAAAATCGTTGTCGCTGAAAATGGGGAAATGATGAAAATGGAGTTTTATTTTAATGTTTTACGATTATTTAGAATTTTTACAGAGTTAAACTAGGTCATTTTGTAATACTCTATTCGGTTATTGTATTTTATTAATTTTGTAGAGTAGTTAATTTTAGTTAATTTTGTAGAGTAGAATAATAATTGTACGTTATATGTATATATGATAATAGCTGTGCCCGGGAACTGCGTTTCGCCTTAATTTATTTTCTCCCGACATCTTCAACAAATATCGTTAATATACACAGAAATAAATACAAAAACTTAACAAATTATATACTAAAACCTTCCTCGAGAATCACGCTATCGAGTGGTGAAAACCGCTTGAAAATCGGTGCAGTAGTTTTTGAGTTTATCGGGAACAGACAGACAGATTTTGTTTTATAATATGTAAGGATAGAGATAGAGATACTGTTTCTAATATCATGGTTTCTGTCAGATTGTGAACTGGCCTTTGAGTGAACTCGAAATTTCTATGCATGGAATAGTCTAGAGACGCATTTTTGAAAAAAAGAATTCAAATTCACATTCGAAATCAGGATTCGAATAAGAAGTCCCAAATTCACATTTTTTTATATTCATTACGTGAATTCTGCAACGAGTGATCCTATATCTAATTGTTTTTGATTTCTACCAGTATGCAATTGCAATTAATCGCCGGTTTTTTAATTAAATGATTAATTGCGTACCGGTTTTTGTTTTATCTCTGTGAAACGGAACCTAATATAGAATTTGTTTTAGTGGCAACACTGAATTCGAGTTATTTAAAAATCTTTAAAACTGGGAACAGTAGAAAATAATTTCGCAAATAATTTTGTATTCAAGAGTCTTTTCTAATATAATCATTCAAAAATGCGTTTCCTGGCTTTGTCTTATTCTCACAGAATTTTAGTTAATTTTTTAATTACTTAGAGATTAATAATCGTGACAAACTTTTTAGCATGCCTGATGAAGAGCCTTTTTTATACAACTAAGTTAAAGGGTAAGTGCAACGCCCACAAGAACTTTAGTGTACGTTGCCAACTTGTGACATCAGATATAAAGTCACGGTACCGAGTAATTAATTTCACTGCCATGTCTTACCCTTCAAACCGGAACACAGTAATGCAAGCACTGCAGGCAGGCAACTGCCTTGCCTTGTTAAAAACTGCAAGGTGTAAAAATGCTAATATTTTTATTTATATCGGCATGAGTATTATTATCTTAAGGCACTCTAACGGTCGATTCCAAGGGCAGATTTGTCGTTATTAAATGGATGGGATGACGCCTCGGGTGGCGGCGGGACAAAAACGGGGACGGTTTGTCAACGTCAGACGCGCGGTCAGGTTTCACACCGCCTTGATAAAAACTCTTGCGTTGGCGTACGAAGAGTAATTACTTGCAAGAGTTCAATTTCATCGCCAAAATTATTAAAGTATCCGTATCGTCAAATATCGCTGTTAAAATTGTTCATAGGTGACCTTAGAACATATAGTCTTCTTCCCAAAGCGATTATATATTTCTTATTTGAATTTAATCTTTGTGACGTAAATTGGCTGTCTTGTTGGTTTTATTGGTCGCAACTGCGACTACTACTAATCACGGGATCCTGGGTTAGTTAATATTTTTTTTCTAATTAAACATTATCAGTTACAGATTCGGAGATTAGATTTTATGTCCGTTAGTGCCTCTGCCTACCGATGTGAAGTCATCAGTCAAAGTATCAAAATGATAATATAAAGATCTCTACTATTAAACCATGATGCGTATCACTTCCTACTTTACGACTTATTTCAAAGTCTAGAACATCTCATAACCTATCTATATGGAATGCATTAAGGGTTTACAGACCCGTTCAGGCTATCAGTCCTATCTTTGTAAAGAAGCATGGAGGCAGACACCTACACATATTAAGTAAGTACTAATCTATAGAAGCGATACGTGCGGTGTTGGAGGAGTGGGTAGGGCGCCGACAGGACAGTCTCTCATTCCGTATGGTGCAGGTACTGACCGGTCATGGTTGTTTTGGTCACTACCTGCACCGGGTCGCGCGTCGCGAGGTAACGCCACAGTGTCATCACTGCGACGCTCCCGACGACACACGCTGTTGGCATGCCCGGCTTGGCGATGCCAGCGCAGTGAACTCAATGCTGCGATGGGAGACCTCTTGCTGCCAAACATGGTCGTGGTCCCGCTCCGCAGCGAGGCGGAATGGGGAGCTGTCGCCTCCTTTTGCGAGAACGTCATCTCGCAGAAGGAGGCCGCGGAGAGGGAGCGGGAGAATGATCAACCCGTTCAAGCCGCTCCCATCCGCCGCAGACGGACAGGCAGACGAAGGCGGGCATTCGCACAAGCGATGCTCGTCTAATGATTCTGCCGTGGAGGCCTGCGTATACGGTTGGCCCCGTGCACGCCGCCGTAAGGCCCTCCGTCTGGGGATTGCCCTGGTGTTTTCGGGCAATCCCCCCTTGGCGATAGCCCGACCATCTCGGTCGGGCTTGCCTGGGTGCACTGGTAGTGGTAGTCGCAGTGTGGACTTTACCATGTGCACCCATAAGGGTAGG
Organism: Schoenobius gigantellus; assembly: GCA_963935595.1. Taxonomy (NCBI): domain Eukaryota; kingdom Metazoa; phylum Arthropoda; class Insecta; order Lepidoptera; family Crambidae; genus Schoenobius; species Schoenobius gigantellus. The sequence goes on along the minus strand of OZ012541.1, from coordinate 34,801,699 downwards.
GAGAACACCGGGGTTTTAGTGGGTCGGCCTGGCACGCTGTCGGGCCGCCGTGCCAATGGCGGGTACAGTGCGGTTGCGCATTTCCCCCCGAAAAAAAAAGTAAGTACTAATCTATTCCAAAATTACATCATTATTATTATCAGCCTAATACAGTCCACTGCAAGACATAGGCCTCTCCCAAGGGACTGGTCCTCAGTTATGCGCATCTATCATGCGCGCATGTCTCCATCTATACTTCATCATTAAGCTTTCAATAAATATGTAAAGTCATAGGTATAGATTAAAGAGTGAGATAAAAATAAATATTGTTGGAAGCTCGTTTCTGTCAAGTAGCCATAATAATATGACAAAATTGTAAAATGATTAAAATTTATTACAACGAATTTTAGGTAAGTGAATTATTTTCTAGACCAGGAGAGTTTGTTCATATATTTATTTTGACTTAATTGTAATTGATTATATGGATTAAATGACATCTTATAGCTAACAAATTTATAATGCTGATTAAGATTAATAAATAACGTGTCTCAGTTATTCGTAACGACCACTTTTGTCAAATTTATCATAGAAACGCAATCATCAATCTTAACAAATAGAGTTTCATTTTTGTGGCTATACAAGCGAACAGTCCTAGCTCAAGGATAATTCGAAGCAATCAATCAACTGAACCAGATGTACTCTGTTGTTCTAGACATGAACCTTTCATAAGACTATCCTGGATTAGTTAAGCAAATGTAAGTATTGTATGACTAGCAATTCTTGGGAATGGGTTCCTTAGAACTAGGAGATTCCTTGGATAAATGATCGGCCTCAATGGTGATGACATTAATTTGGGATATACAAGCGTATCACAAGAGAAAGATTCTTTACCACATGCTGTTTTCCTCAGGAAATGTTATTTGCATATTTTTTTCTTTGGAAAGCGTGCGGGGAAAAAACACGTGACTTTTGTTTAGAAGCGGTGGTTTTCATAAGATTTGACTTATCATAGCACAATTCGTTAAAGTTTATTAAGACACTTATAAGCTATTCTCCTCCCGTTTTATACCACAATCTCGTAAGAATTTAGTCACGGTCACATTCTCGAAAGATTTTTAGGTACTACTAGCATGCTATAATTTGATTTTGCAGCTTTAGCTGAAATAAGTAGTACCTACTTACCATTAATGATACTATGGAAAATATAATTTGCGGTAGTACCATTGATGGTACTATGGCAAATATTTTATTCCATGGTACCATTGATGGTACTATGACGAATAAAATTTTCTGTAGTATCATTGATGGTACTATCTGTACGAGTAACAAGGGTATCTAATGGTAACACGGAAAACAGACGCTTAGTTCGGTCTTGTTCATACTAATGTGTGAAGGCTCAGAAAAAAACATAGATTTATCTAGTGCTTGTTCGCATTATAAGCCCACTCTACCTAATGCACAACACCAACTTCTCAGAGAGTGACCACAAAATGTGTCGGTCCTTACATTACGGTGCTTTTATCAAAATAACATTATAAAATTGTGAATAATTTTGACAAACCGCGAAGGACAGAAGTACATAAACTTGGTAATTTTTAAAAGTCAACGCCTCGGAACAGATAACAGCAACATCAAAGTTTTCGACAGATTGTAGGCAAGAGAGTTACAGTTTCAGCTGAGTTCGCAATTTAAGAGCTATTTTCGTATCTTGAAAATGTAATCCGCTTTCCATAATCATCAGAAGTGTGACTTTGTAACTCTTCGTTTGATCGGCACTGGTAATCGAATGGACAGTTGTAAAATCGCTCTTCAGAACTCGCAACACTTGAAAGAAAATGTTGTGAGTTAAACATAAAATGTACACGTGGTAAGTATAATTTATTTGTCCTAACGTGACCTTTTTTCACTCAATTTAAAAGATTCGAAATCTACCGCAGTGGGAGTGAGACCCACTTGCGTTTATGTGGGACCCTCCATAATGAGGCCTACCCACTTAAATTCTGGGGGGTTCCGTAAAATCGCATTCCCGAGTTCCGACACACAAAGGGAACTTTTCACAATCGCTTTGTGTGTCGAGAGCGATGCTGCCCGGACACACCGGGGCATATTTCAGGGTAGGGAGTGTCTGCGGAACCTACAGACCTCGTCCTAATTAACGTGGCCTACCATAATATCTACTCTTGTATAAATTCACTTGTGTGAATGTGGCTACTAAGCTTGCTCATGAAATAAGGTGCACAGCGATTGCGCTGCGAGCGACCGTAAACGTATAACAGCAAACATTTCTGATCGCCGCCGTACACGCTAGGGTAGGCATGTAGCCTGCGTGCACGGTGGGCCCCGTGCACGCCGCCGTAAGGCCCTCCGTCTGGGGATTGCCCTGGTGTTCTCGGGCAATCCCCCCTTGGCGATAGCCCGACCAGTGGGTCGGGCTTGCCCGGGCGCGTAGGTAGTGGAGTCGCAGTGTGGACCTTATCTAGCGCGCCCTTAAGGGCAGGGAGAACACCGGGGGGTTTTAGTGGGTAGGCTTGGCATGCTGCCGGGAGAGCCCCACACACGCTCGCTGTTTAGCCAACGGCGGGTATGGTGCGGTTATGCATTTCCCCCCGAGAAAAAAAAGAAGGGTAGGCATGTAAATATTATTAGCTTACAAGCTTATGCCTGTAGGCATAGTGAAGATTCATAAAGGAAATAAAGGTTACGGCTTGCATGCAAGTTTTCTCACTGCACATTGCGAGTGCCGTTGCCGTAAAGTATTTTAAAATTTTATACTCGTAGGTACAATAATAAAATTGTTGCAACCAGAGTGACATTGCTGCAGCATAGGGTATCCTCCACCTCCGCGAAACGAATAAAATGGCTTCTTTTTGAGGAAACTTCCTTTGAAGTATCAAGAAAATTCCACAGCAGTATGAATTCGCGAATAATATACTTTTGTCTTTCATTCGCGTGTGTTGTGAATAAGAAAAGCGTTTACGTATCAAACAGCCTTATGTTTTCAAATAGGTTTGTAGTTAGTCCAGTTGCTGCAGTATTAATTATATTATCTATGGTTAAGGATGCAGTATTGAAAGTGCTGGGGACACGCTTAGACAAGCCAAGCGAAGAGCAAGGACACTAGGTTTCTACTTTTTTTTCGCAGCGCTTCGACGTTTTTTGAACCCTCATAACTTGGGTTTGAATTATACCAGATAAACAAAATTCTCGAGATATAATGTCGATAGTTAGTTTCAGTTGCATAGCTCTTATACTTTAGATTTTATTGATATCTAAAAAACCCCGATTTCGACACTGACTCACTAATGATAATCAAAATTCTTAGGGTGAAGTACTCTAAGGCTCGTATTAATAGTCGCATCTCAAGTGCGAGCTCGATCTTGAGCTGTTATTTTTGACAGATGTGCCATACATTAAACGTCAAAACTGCTACTCAAGATCGAGCTCTGACTTGAGATGCGACTATTTATACGAGCCTAAGAATAGAAAAGGAAGCTTCTATAGGAAGCTGAAATTTGGAATGTAAGCTAGTATTAATAAGGACACAAACAACAACACTAGAGGATGAATGTTTGTATGAGACTTCCGCAAATGTTAACGCTAGAGGTCTCTAGCGTTAACATAGGGTTAACATAGGGACTCCTTATTAAAAATAAATTAATACTTATTTCAGGATTTTTTGTAAATCACCCTCCGCCCTTTAAATTTGGAGATGGAATTAAGCGAGCGCAAAACGCTTAATGTGTACCCGCTGTGATTGATGATGAAGCAAGTATTTACTTGTATTTACAACATAAATTAATATTCAAAAACATTTTTTAAACATTTTATATTTGTAACATAATGTACTCATCAATACGAATCAAACGAGCCCAGACTCGATGGGGTTGTGTCGTTTTATTAACCACTGGCACGTCCGCCATTAAATGTCAAAAAAACAGAAACGTCCATAATTGCGTAAGGCCTTGGTCTCCTATTAAATGCTGTAAGCGGCATTCGACTTCAGCGTAAATGTTCCGATCGACGTCTGAACGCCAGGCACAGCGTCAGCGGTCAATACATCTCATACGCGAACGACGACGTCTCGTTCACAACAGGTAGTCGACAAACAGTTCTCGCGTGTAGTCGTCTAATATAAAATGGTTATAAATTCGACACTTTTGGTTGGCGGAGCTTATATTACTTGAAGAGGAGGTACAAAACGACCGCATACGAGGAAAAATCAAGGCAATAAGGCACCGATTATATTTATGAAGAGAAAGAAAGAAGGATGTTTCCAGATTTTGATAATGAAACACTTAAAAGACAATAATACTAAATTTATTTTATAAAAAACGTCATCAAAAAGGCATCCTAATCCCATATCACCTGACGAAAATTTGCCGTAAACATTTGTGTTTATAAATATTATTTTTATGTTCCTTGTCACTTTTATTGTACTATAACATTGGACTGATTCAATCTTCGTCCTTTTCTTTATCAAATTTCGACATTTTGTACTGACGCCAAATATGACGTTTACGCTGCAATGGTTCAAAATAACTAGAGACGCGGCGCAAAGCGTTTGAATGTCGCCTACGGCATCCACACGCCAACGTCAGCATGTGAAAGAGACCATAACAGTACATTTCTATAGTAAGCATCGTGACGCGGCGTACGGCGTAACGCTGTACGCGGCCGACGGCGTTTATAGGAGACCATAGCCTAATTCACGCATGCAGCCCAATTTGCAGCATGTAGCTGCAATTTTTTTGTGTGATATATTATACTGTCCACAATAAAATAAAAAAGGAGTTCCTATGGCCACACCACATCAGATCAGTTCCATGTCATCAATAAATTGCATTGTCACGAGATATACATATACCTACATGCAAAATTTCAGCTCAATCAGAGACCGGGAAGTGGTTCAAATTAACTTGCAATATTTCATTACATAATAAAATATTGTCTTATGCAACTTACAAAAAGAAGTGAAATCCCACCAAAACATGTTCATGTAAAATGTTGCCAAGACGAGACCATATGGCTCGCACTTTCAAAAAAGTTATCTTATTAATGTAGAGCCATGCATGCTTCTAACTCTACTGGCCATTTACACCAACCTCTTCTTAGCTTAGGATACTCTAAAGGAGCGTCCCCACTAGGGTCGCGCGGCTTACGAGGCCTAGCCGCGAGGCTGAGATTCGTAAATGATCGAGGACGCGTTGCAAGAGAACAAAAAAAAACTCGTGAGGCCGAGCCTCGCGGCTTCCGGCTCGCTATGGGGACGCGCCTTTAGGTGGCATGCTGTCACATACTTTTCAATAAAGACAAAAAAGGGACAGGATACGTCTTAGGGGCTTCCTAAGGTAAGTTATGGTTGGTGAAATCGGCCATACAAGCTCTAACTTCACAAACTCTACACCTTAGTAGAATATTAGTCAGAATATGTGGCTTGGTCGTTTCGTTACTACAAGAACTATTGTATAACAGAAAAGTAATGAACAGTGAATAATTTTCCACTTTTTATCTATATGATGTGACGGTAGCAACATTTTAAATCATTTGTCTTGATGTTTTTAGTAATAGGTACTTTTAGGGGTGAAAGTGGGAATGGTAGGCTATTTACGGTAATTCACATTATTAAAATTGTAAACATGGAAGTTATTTATTTAAGTTTTAATAGCCAAAGTCGTGTAGTCCTCGAGGACGAAACCGCGGACAAGAAGCTAGTTCAGGTATATACCCTACTCAGTACTCACTTTTCATCATACTGAAATTCTTCTCGGCGTACAATGTATTTAGCGCTTTTTAAGTAAGCAAATATCAATGTGTACCAAAAAGTGTTGGTCGCTTGGAGCATTTGGACAATAATCTTGGCCTTAAATTGAAGTATATACCTACCTATATGTCGTAGGCAAACTGAATTATTTGTTCGTTTACAATTCGCGTCGTCCTTTTACCAACGATCGCGCTTTTACAATATACCGAATACAGATTTGTTTATATTTTGATTGAATTGTATGTACGAGTATGGTTACCATCATAAATGTACATACACTCAGGGACAAATTTAGTGGAACGATAAAAATTCACTTCTAGTTTTGATAACGCTGTGTATTTCAGCATACGAAACCATATTTAGTTTTACCAGCTTTCTAGCCATCGGATTCGCTACAAAAAAAAACATTCACCGCGGAAACCAGTTGTACGATTGTGATAAAAAAGACCACCATTAAAAGTTACCGTTCTTCTCGGTCGCAAATAGGGAAATTTTGCCATTATCCGTTATGGCCTTGGTCATGAATCCTGGATAACAATCAAACAAACGCAACAGGTCAATCACACATCGATATGATGTTGTAAAAATATTTTACAAAAAAAAACCGACTTCAAAAACACTGAAAGGTTAAAAATAATATAAGAATAGGTACAGACAACATCACACTTCTATACTTATTGAAGTCGGTGCCAAACGATGATCTCCTAGAAAGTCTTAAAATTTGTCACCGACTGCATACAGAAGTGTGATGTTGTCTGTACTATTCTTATATTATTAACCGACTTCAAAAAAGGAGGAGGTTCTAAATTCGATGCGTATGTTTTTTTGTGTGTATGTTACGCTCACCGAAGGTGAGCGTTTGCTTGTTATCCCGACTTAGGTGTAACTCTTGTTATCCCGATGCTTGTTATCCCGACTTAGGTGTAACTCTTTTAAATAAACTGCAACGACTGCAGAATGTTGCCATTAGTTAGATTCATCTTTGGTTTGCGTAAGTTCGACCATATTTCCCAATACCGTTCCCAACTTCAATGGTTACCTATCTGTCGTAGGAGGGACTGTCACATCCTTTCCCTCTTATACACTATCCTGTCTAACCCCGATGCTCCACCCTATCTTAAAGAAAGGTTTACATACTGCTCGGACAGTAACGTTCGTAACTTGCGGTCTGATCATAATTTATCCCTGTATATCCCTTTCCGCTCCTCCTTTTCATCCAAGTCATTCACTAAGCAAGCTATTCGTCTATGGAATTCACTGCCGGAAGTAATCAGACGAGCGACAACTCAGAATTCATTCAGGGCAAAAATTAAGAGCCATTTCCTCAAGCTGGAGAACAACTAATGAGTCATGTCCTTATTAGTTTATATATATATATATACATATAGGTATTATGTATGTATATATTTACATTTATGTATATTATGTGACTTTATATATATAGTATTTTTATATTAATTTTTTTTGTTATTAGATGTTAATTATAATCGTAACGTATATTACTATTTCTTAGAACTGTTTAGCACTATTCCCGTCACTTACCTTAGCAATGTAAGCTTTCCTTGACCCCAAGGTTGCCTGGTAGAAATTGCTACCTTAGCAATAAGGCCGCCTATTGTTACTGTGTCTCTTGTATTATTGTGTCCTGTTTATGTATGTTTCGTGTGCAATAAAGTGTTCAATCAATCAATCAAAGATTGCATTCACTAAAAAGTTAAAAATAAAAAATATTTTACAAAAAATAAAAACCGACTTCAAAAACACTGAAAAGTTAAAAATAATATAAGAATAGGTACAGATAACATCACACTTCTATATTGAAGTCGGTGACAAATTTTAAAGACTTTCTAGGAGATCATCGCTTGGCATTGACTTCAATATAGAAGTGTGATGTTGTCTGTACCTATTCTTATATTATTTTTAACTTTTCAGTATTTTTAAAGTCGGTTTTTATTTTTGTAAAATAATTTATTTTAACTTTTCAGTGTTTTTGAAGTCGGTTTTTATTTTTTTGTGAAATATTTTTTATTTTTAACTTTTTAGTGAATGAAATCTTTTTAGTGAAAGAAACCCTAATTCAATTAGCGTTTCCCTCGATTTTCATGGGATCCCATCATCAGATCCTGACTTTGGTGGCCTTGGGACCACCCTAGGAGTATACTCTATCCAATACAAAAATAATTTATAAATCAGTCCACAATTGGCGGAGTAATCGCGTAACATACACACAAAACACGTTGGACACACCATAAAATTTTAGGGTTTTCCTCGATTTTCATGGGATCCCATCATCAGATCCTGACTTTGGTGACCATGGGACCACCCTTGGAGTATACTCTATTGAATACAAAAATAATTTATAAATCGGTCCACAATTGGCGGAGTAATCGCGTAACATACACACAAAACACGTTGGACCCACCATAACATTTTAGGGTTTTCCTCGATTTTCATGGGATCCCATCATCAGATCCTGACTTTGGTGACCATGGGACCACCCTTGGAGTATACTCTATTGAATACAAAAAAAATTTGAAAATCGGTCCACGATTGGCGGCGTAATCGCATAACATACACACAAAAAAAAACATACGCATCGAATATATAATAGCTTGAATCTATGTAAAAAGTGTGGTGTTTCTCTAAATTTGTCCCTAAGTCTGGATAAAACAGACTTTGAATAAAATCAACAATAAGCGACTTATTTCTTTATAATAAATATCTTTGAAATCGCTCGATTTTTGCGTGAAGTCCTTTTAACACTGTATGTACATCAGCTTGTTTTCAATATTTTTCTGCGGCATTAAACCACTTGTAAACGCCATTCTTTTTGTTTTGAACAACAGCGCCAGATATGGTTAGAAATAAAAGTAACTACAACAGCAGGGAAATAGGCATTTTTTTTAAATATCCGTCTCGCACATAACGAGGAAATATTGTATACGTATGTATTGACTTGAAATGTTGCATGACGTCATACGTAGGCGTTTCTACTAACTTGTGACGCAACACGCCCTCACTCCATAACTTTGATTAGCTTTATCTCAGAAGTTTTTGGTATTGCGGCAAAGCAAAAAATAGTGTCGATATCTTTTTATCATTCAACTGATAGATTTATTAGATTTTCACTTTTCATAACTAGTCCGCATGCCTATTTGTTGCAGCATTTTGCAAACGACGTTTGAATTGTCAGATATCTACAAGGCATATTACATTATAATAACTTTTTTTTCGGGCGGGGCAATATTTTAACGGATTCAACAAGGAGCTAAGCTGACTAGGCTGTCCACTTGGATATGCCATAGGACTCGAGTACACCAGCGGCCACTCCGCTGATGTCCCCCTACCTGGCTAAACCACCCTCCGGAACCTCTCCGCACCTGATAGAGGTATCCGAACGTACGTTCGGACTCGGAAGACCAATTTATCGACATTATAATAACCTAACCTTACTCAATCAGAGTGAGAGTGTATTTATATCAGCATGAGGCTTTAAGCAAATGTGTTTTGAGATGCTTGCATTAGGTAGAGAGAATCTTCTAGGACGAATTAATATTCCTCTGCTTAGAGGACAGGAAGCCTTTTCGTTTAAGCTGTTTTCAATAGGTTCATGTGGTTAACTTGACTGCCAGGTCATTAGGATATATATTAAGCTTTCTGCGGTATGTTCTGGTAATATTTCGTGTCTCCTCATTAACAGTTTTCGTTTCCAGATAATGTAGTTCGTTGTTGGTAGCAAGGGTGCATTAGACAGTGATCTTAGGATTGAATATCCTCATAGTGCAACGAGTGTTCTGCATTCGTTGCATTATGAGGATATTGCTTCCCCAGAGTTGGATACCATACATCCAATGGGTTTTATATTATCAGGAGCTTATTATTGAAAGATATAGTTTGCTATTTCTTCACAGTACCTAACCATGTAATACGCCCCTGTTTCAGCTTATGCTCATGTTTCTTCATTTTTATATGAAAGCTCTAATCCAGGGGTTCCCAACCTTTTACCTTATGCGCCTCACCCAACATTATGCTATAATACTATGCCCTCCTAGGGGACGAAATGGGGAGTCTGTAACACCGTTTTTTCTTAAAATTTCATAAAACACAAATTTTGCAAAAACATTGGCTTCACTGTTGTTTTAACACAAAATTCACAACTAAAATCATAATTACAACAACTTCGTCAAATAATTTCACAATGTCAATTTCAATTGTCAACGTCAACGTCATTTCACGTCACGTCGGTGACATTTGCAATTATCTTTGGTCATTATTCAATTTTTGCATAAACAAAATAAATCTCGCGTTTATCGTGGCCTTATTTACAAAGATAGTTTTTTTTTTCGCCCAAAATCCCGTGCTCCCCTTTATGTGGGTTGATTATCTCAAAACTCGGAATTTGACATTTAGACCGTTTGTTTTGATCATTTTTAGGGACATATTATAAAATACACTTAAACTTATAGATCATATAATTATAGTTTCGTCGAATAGAATTTGGAAAGCATTCACAGTTTGTTTATGGTTAATTTTTCATTACGTTTTGTTTTTCAACCAAACTTATAACTTTAGCTGGAAATACTTATTGCATATTGTAGAATTTCGAAAGATCCGTATGTTGACGTATTGTTACGGCGATTAGGTGTTAAATAGAATTTGTGCAAGTTTTGAAATGAAAACGGTGGTACGCAGGTTTCCGTTCCGTTTTACTTATTTTCCTCAGTTTGAATACGTTACTTATTGCATTAGTAGTCTGTGGTCCCTGTTCGGGCGTGTATGTTGGATATGACGGAAGCTCAGGGGCTGCTCGTGGTAATATTGATAGGGAGAGGCAGAATCTTATTATTGAGCTCAACTAGACGCTGGACCTCGTCTCCGAATGGGGTTCCAACAATCTTGTTGAGTTCAATGCTAAGAAAACACAGGTGTGCGCGTTTTCGGCGAAAAAGTCACCTTTCCTCCCCCTTCCTTCTCTTCAGGGCACAACCCTTCACACACAGAGTAACATCACTTTGCTCGGAATGAACATTCGCTGCGATCTGAACCCCAGAATCCGTTATAACTGCTGCCTCACGGAAACTCGGTGTCCTGAACAAGGTGCGTAGGTATTTTGCGCCGGACCAACTATGCCTGTTGTATAAAACTCAGGTTAGGTCTTGCGTGGAATATTGTTTGCACCTTTGGGACTGCTCCGCTCAGTACCTCCTCGATGCCCTGAACAGATTGCAGCGTCGCGCTATTCGCATAATTGGCGATGTAGAGCAACTAACACCCTCGAGCCTCTACAACTTCGTCGTGACATCGCCTCTCTTAGCGCCTTTTACCGAATGTTCCATAGGGAATGCTCTGAGGAGCTCTTTAACCTTATCCCTCCCTCTCCATTACTTAACAGAAACACGCGTAAGGACCTTCGGAGTCATCCTTACACTGTATCTTCCTTTTCACACCGTACCAAGAAATTCCAAGATTCCTTCTTCTGTCGTTCATCCCACACTTGGAATTCTCTACCTGCGCACGTGTTTCCTCCATCCTACAACATGGGTTCCTTCAAAAGAGGTGTGAAAAAGCATCTTTTAGGCCGGCAAGGGGTGGGCAGGTAGGATAGTGGATGTCGTCCCTCCTCTATCTGTCAACTCATTTGGGCCTCTTTTACCGCTTAACATCAGGCGGGAGGAAGTCATTCGCCGGGCCCTCCATAAAAAAAAATTTAATAGGCTTCGAAACTATTGAACCGATTTTAGATCGAGACCGGGGAAGGACATAGGGTAATTTTCCTACGGAAAAAATCTGACGGTAAAGGTTTTCCTACATGAAAAGTTAGTTATAATGCAAACAAAGTTGCATACGGTCAGCTAGTGAACTAATAAAATGAGCGTACATACATTTAATATAGGTGATACTATGTAGTTATCATTTCAAATTGTATAAAAAGTTTTTAAGCTTGATAAGTAAATAATTATTCAAGTTAAGTAAAAAACTTAATAATATTAGAATGACATGAAACTGGAAGAGTGAAAACTATTCTAATATCTATCTTACTCTACTATTATAAAAGATAAAGATGGATATACTAGCTACACATAGAAGAAACAAAAATTTCATAAAATTTTGGAACTCAATTAAAAATCTTAATCAGAAGAAAGCTCTTCCAGTGGCTGTCGATGGTGTTCACAACCCAAAAGATATTACTGAACTGTTCGTTAAGAGGTTTAAGATAAAATCTGAACTACCTGTAGATGTGCCCGAGACTCCACCTACGGCCCGCATCTGTAGTGCTAATAATGATTTATTTAGTGCTAGAGATATGACGCAGGCTGTGCGAAGTATGAAAAGAGGCAAGTCGCCGGGTCGGCCTAAGTCTCGAGCATATCTACAGCGCTGGAGACCTATTTTTGAATTACGTATGCGATTTAGAAATCACCGCTGACTAAATAGTCAGCGATGACTTTGAAGTCACGAATTCCTAAACATCCTATTTTTGAAAGTCGAACGCAGAGTTGCCAACATAGATAAAGTACACACATACGTAAGGATTCGGTTCCACGCAGAATGTAGCTGTTTTCGGTATATACCGGTTATTATACGGCTAAAAATTCATTGCAACTAGGCCAAAATATAAGAAAATACTGGTCTAAGTTTGTTTGTGACACAACACGGTAATTTTTTTATCACCCTGGAAAATGTTAGGGACGCTTCAGGACACATCCAATATTATATAAAAAATAAAAAAATGAAATAAAAAAAATATATAAAAACTAAAAAAATATCTAAAAATGCTGCTCTCAACTAGTGCAGCATTTTTTGTATTAAAAAAAAATAAGTGAGTTATTTTTTTATAGGTATTTCAATCATTCTAATACTATGCCGTGAAGCGTCCCTTAAATTTTCCAGGGTGATAAAAAATAACCGTGTATATTTACTTATTTGACAAATTTTAAAAATTTTAAATCCAACTCAAAATCAACACACATCAACTCCAAACTTGTCAATATGTTCTCTAAACAAAACACAGATAACGTTTCCACAGTTATGTATGACTTGTTTACGAGTGGGTGAGGGCACTCGTAATGAAATCACATCCGTGACTAAGGTAGACACAAAGTGATATTCAAAAATAAGAATTATTGAAAATCGGTGATTATTAGTCACATCGGTGATTTCGAAGTCGCATACGTAATTCAAAAATAGCTCTCCTGGTGATATGATTTATGCCAAATTATGTGAATTTTATAATCTGTGCCTAAAATACTCTTTCTTGCTCGAGAATCTTATGAAGACCGTTGTAGTACCGATTGTAAAGAATAAGACTGGTAATGTTGCTAGTTCAGCCAACTACAGGCCTATTTCCTTAGGTACTATAATCAGAAAGATATTTGAGCGGCTTTTGCGGCCTTTACTGGTGAATAATCTATACGTATAGACGACGCGCAGTTTGGTTTCCGTCACAGAACAGAGAAAACTGTACTGTGGTTTCCGTCCAGCGGAAATTCCGTCGACGGATTTGGCTATTTTTAGTCTGATGCCGGCTCCAAACTATCGTCCAGCACTCCAACACTCCAACATTGACACTAACATCGTCCAACTCACGATCGATCAAATAGACTCTCCACACATGAATAGGCCACTAGCCAATCTTATTCACTATGGAGGACGTTGAACTGATAGGTGCTTCTGCGCTATACCTAATGAGTGCATGTAATTATTTTTTACAAGTGTATAGCCGACGTAAAACAAAAAAAAAACGTTCCATAAACGAATATGCAAACCACGAAGGTTCATATGTCATTTATTCCAGCACCTGACACTATAGATTGCTTCTTCTTCCTAGCATGCCTGCGATATGCCGTCAATAAGGACTCCTTCTTTTTCCTTAATTCGTCCACTGGTTTATTAGAGACTCTGAAATCAACCAAGCATCGTGTAGGGCTATTTTATCTTTGTGACGACGATGTTTCGGATTCAATAGCACCGGTTCGCCTTCATATAACTCCAAAAACAAGAGTACGGTGTCATTACTCCACTCAGTCATGCTAAAGTTTAATCGCAAATAAATTTATAACGGGAGCGCTGCGTGTCAGATATGTCTGCGTCGCCCGAGTAAACAGACAACACTGATGTGTGGAGGATATGTTCGTGCGAGTTGGCAAACTCCTTTGATCTGTGTACAATTTACCGCCATCGGACCGATCGCGAGCCAACACGAACCAACACCATCCAACATACACGAACTATCTCTCTATACGTGGATGGTTGGACGAACAGTTGGAGTGTTGGACGAATGTTTGGAGCCGGCATGAAGCACACGGTGAACTATTACCGAAACTATTACCGTGACACTTCTGTGTATGCCTGTTTCCTAGACCTGAGTCGGGCATTTGATCTGGTGAACTATGAAGTTCTCTGGGACAAATTTTCCTCGACTAAGGTTCCGACAAAAGTTCTGAAGATATTTAAATACTGGTACGGAGGCCAAACTAATGTAGTGAAATGGGGCGACACGACATCCAACGAATACAGGTTGGACTGCGGAGTACGTCAAGGGGGGCTTACGTCTCCGGACCTTTTTAACTTTTATGTTAATGACCTGATTGTGGAGCTGAGAAGCATCAAAATCGGATGTCATATCGGTAACGTATGCGTCAATAACCTTAGTTACGCTGACGATATGGTGCTTCTCAGTCCCTCAATCAGCGGTTTAAGGAAGCTACTGGCGATCTGCGAGAGCTACGCTGCTAGACACGGCCTTAAATAAAATGTGGCCAAAACAGAGATGCTCGTTTTCCGCGCTGGCAAAGGTCCGGAGGCTGTACCTAATGTATACTTGTCGGGTTCGCCGGTGAAGGTTGTGAGGCAATTCAGGTATAGGACATATAATGACCGACACCATGAAGGATGACCTGGATATGGAACGAGAAAGAAGGAGCCTGTCCATCAGATGCAATATGCTCGCGCGAAGGTTTGCAAAGTGCACAGATGAGGTGAAGGTCACTCTGTTCAAGGCTTATTGCATGTGCCTATACACCTGCCAGCTTTGGGCAGAGTATACTAGAAGTGCCTATCATGCCATAAGGGTGCAATATAACGCATTTCGCATCCTTATGAAGAAGCCTAGATATTGTAGCGCATCGGGCATGTTTTCTGATGCACGCGGGTTCCCGATTTCTTTGCGGTTATTCGATCCCGTATCGCTTCTTTCTGGGAAGGAATACGAAAATCGAATAATGTCACACTGCAGTGCTTGTCCGAGGATATACAAAGTCCTATATACCGATTCTGGATATTCGCTCACCAGAGCGAGAACAGAAAATGATGAAACTATTGTGTAACATAATGTAAAGATTTTTTAGTATCTTATTTTATATCTTATTTTGTACAATTATGGGTTATGTTGCCTTAAAATAAAGAATTTTAGTATTTTATTATTATTATTATTATTCTTAATCGTCTAGCCAAATTTAAGATTAAGAAAGTTTACTTAACTATTTAAGACACTTTTGCTTAAATTCTCCTTAAGTGCTTGTGCTTTAGTTTCATATGAAGGAAATAATTGTTTTTGTGCGTGATATCAGCAGGGGCAGATCGGGTATGGCCGTTACGGGTTTATTCGCTAGAGACGATGGATACATAATATTTTATCAGGCTATTTTCCGGGGTTACTCGGCGGTCCATGTCGAGCTCTCTATTAGGAGAGGAGAGTGTACGAAGATACACATGTTGTTTACATCGAATCTCGGCTCGGGGGAATTACATATCGATAGTTGATCTAATAAATTATAATCGCGATAATTTCAATAATCTCTTTCTATAACCACTTTCGTGGTCTAGTATTTGGGGACACCGGGTGTTGATCGGGCAGTTCCAGTTTTTCTGATCGGTTTGGTTGGTGGGAGGGGTTCTGGGCCCGCCTGGCTGCTTTCACCATCTTACCTCAATTTGTAGCCATAATAACAATGTAGCATTGTTGTGTTTCGACAATTAATTAATATTCATAATCTCGTAGTAAAATAGTAGGTATACTTACATACTTTTTACAGAATATTTAAAAAAACATATTGGCTAGTAATTTATTTCATTGTTAAAGATATTAATTTTATTAAAATATATGAATTTGGAAATAAATCAAATAAAATAAAAATAAAATTAGGAATTAATCTCTTACCGTGTGACTAAACAATGCATGGGCCGATTCTTAGATCTCACACCGCAGTACATTGTCGTACGTAGTGAAGCAAAGCACGCGTTGCTTAGGTTATAGATTACACATCTGTGGAATTTCACTAAGCCCCACACGAGACACACAGCATTTGGCGTCTTTTCAGCTGTGTAATGTACAATGTAAAGATTTTTTTACAAAAAAATAAAACCGACTTCAAAAACACCAAAAAGTCATTAAATAATTTTAGAATACCTACATACAACATCACAGTTTTATATTGAAGTCGGTGCCAAAGTAACTAAGTAGGTATATAAATTGTTCTTTTCATTTTTTAAGACTTTCCAGGTGATCATTGCTTGGCACCGACTTCAATATAAAACTGTGGTGTTGAATGTATTCTAAAATTATTTATGACTTTTTGGTGTTTTTGATGTCGGTTTTATTTTTTTGTTTTTCAATCTTTTTAGTTTATAATACATGCGTTTTAGAATTTGAGCCAAGGCAAACACCAGAACAACTTAGAATAAAACGTCTTTCGCTCTAAACAGTACTGAAAGAATTATTTCCGAACTCCTAACCTACCAGAAACCTTCCATCATCAGCTCAGTAACATGATTGATGACTATCAGATGCAAATACCTGAACATCTTCAGCAAAAATATGAAACACGTTGGACATGCCTATGAAATTCTAGAGTTTTCCTCGATTTTTATGGGATCCCATCATCAGATTATGACATGGTGACAATGGGACCACCTCGGGAGTAAACTCTTTCGATTACAAAAAGAACTTTGAAAATCGGTCCATAAATGGCGGAGTAATCGGTGAACATACGGAGACATGCCTATGAAATTCAAGGGTTTCCCTTAATTTTCATGGGATCCCATCATCAGATCCTGATATGGTGACAATGGGACCACCTCCGGAGTATATTCTTTCGATTACAAAAAGAATTTTGAAAATCGGTCTATAAATGGCGGAGTAATCGGTGAACATACATAAAAAAAATATAGTCGAACATAGAACCTTTCGAAGAAACCTTTCTTTCTTCCTTTTTCGAAGTCGGTTAAAACTTAATTCTTAGGTTGCTAAGAAAACTATAAATGATTGAAGCAAATACGAAACAAGCAGTTTTGTATATCGTTAACAGATATAGTTAAGCGTCAATTAAGTGGTAACTATTAAGTGGATTTATGAAGGAGTCGCATCCCCTTACCAGCGTCGATTAACGAGCGATCCGATATCAAGCGTGCCATTTATAAATCATCCCTTCGGTTTCCGTTCTATGGGCGGGAATAACGGGAAAGGCTTTGTGTTATAGCTATATAGAGGTCACATTATTCGCAATAGAAATCAGAAAGTATGTACTTATACTTATTTATTTGGTGACTGTGGGTGTGTGAAAATAGGGTATACAATAATTATATTAATAAATATAAAAAGGATATTTGAAATATGCTTTTTTCTGATAAATAATTATTTATGTAGGATATTATTTAAGCCCGTGATGATTTAAGTAAGTTTGTGAATTACCAGTTCCGTATATAATAATTCACACATTTATACGTACCTATTTTCAATATTGCTGCACTGATCTTTTTACCGACGCTCCTATTTTGTGATATAGGATTTTAAATGTAAAAAACCATAAAATGTACAATGTTTACTTTTATATACGTGTTGCTAATTTTGAAACTTTTATGCATAGTTCTATGTTATGGTGTTGCATTAATCTAGTCTTAGTACTTATTAATAGTTTCCTTACCTTCCCGGGATAATATACTAACTAAGTATAGGTAGTAAATACATTACGATATCTAAAAGTACTTACCTATTATTTTGAGTTTGATTTGGCTACACCGAAACACTTTTGCTTTCAACTTTTAACAGGAGTTTTCAACTCTAACCAACTACACAATTGGACGAAACAAAGTTGTTACCAGCTTGTTATACTGTAGCTTCGTGGCCCACAGAGACCTCTGTGGGTATTTGATTAATTTTCGTTTTAATCTATTTTATAGCTGCAAACAATGTCTTTTGCGTATGATTCTGAATTTGAAATACATTTTGTTGATGTTTCTACTGATTTATTTGTTGCATGGCTTTACGGAATATAAACAATATTTTTTGAAAGAGAATAGCTCAGAACTGATGTTATTTATTCATAATTTCCTAGAATGTTAAAAATGAGTAAAAGTCAATATCACCTTTTGATCATTGTATGAAAATCGTATGTTTATATTATATTAGGCTTATGTTTAACTTGTTCCACGCCTTCCGTTGCAGGATCCCACCGGGGCTCCTTGTCCGAGTGGAGGGGGTCCGCATACCGGTCGAGGCACACTTCAAGTACCTCGGCCTGGTTTTGGATCCCCGATGGAGCTTCGAGGAGCACTTCAAGCTCCTCGTTCCACGGTTGTGTGCCGCCGCAGCTGCACTTGGACGGGTCCTCCCTAACGTTGGAGGGCCAGGATCGGCGTGCCGTCGACTGTATCATGGGGTGATACGGTCAATGGCACTCTACGGAGCCCCGGTATGGGCAGAGTGCCTCTCCCCCCGAACGGTGGCCCTCCTGCGACGTCCGCAGAGGGTCATAGCAGTCCGGGCCGTGCGAGCTTATCGCACGGTTAGCCACGGCGCGGCCTGCGTACTTGCGGGCCAAACGCCGTGGGATGTCGATGCACACGTCCAATCGGAGGTGTATCGGCATCGGGTTGCCGAGAACGGAGGGGACGATCTGCCCCACAGGAGGTGGAGGTAATTCGTACCCAGGCGCAGAGGGAGGCTCTGCGCCGGTGGGGTGAGGCACTCGCCTTCCCAGCTGCCGGCCACCGGACGATCGAGGCGATCCGTCCGGTATTGGAGGAGTGGGTTGGGCGCCGGCAGGGCAGCCTTTCATTCCGCATGGTGCAGGTACTGACCGGACATGGTTGTTTCGGTCACTACCTGTACCGAGTTGCACGTCGGGAGGAAACGCCGCAGTGTCATCACTGCGACGCTCCCGACGACACGGCCGAGCACACCCTGTTGGTGTGCCCGGCTTGGCGACGCCAGCGCAGCGAACTTTACGCTGCGCTGGGGGGCGGAGACCTTTCGCTGCCGAGCATGGTCGTGGCCATGCTCCGCGGCGAAGCGGAATGGGAGGCTGTCGCCTCCTTCTGCGAAGATGTCATCTCGCAGAAGGAAGCTGCGGAGAGGGAGCGGGAGGTAGATCCTCAGGCCGCTCCCCTCCGCCGCAGACGGATAGGCAGGAGAAGACGGGCATTCGCTCAAGCAATGCCTGTCTGATGACCCTGCCGTGAAGCCTGCGTGCACGGTCGGCTCCCGTGCATGCCGCCGTAAGGCTTCTCCTTTGTCCTGGTGTTCTCGGACAATCCCCCCTTGGCGATAGATAGCCCGACCGACGTCGGGTTAGCCCGGACGCGTGAGTAGTGGTGTCGCATTGTGGACCCTACCACACGCGCCCTAAAGGGCAGGGAGAACACCGAGGGGTTTTAGTGGGTAGGCCTGGCACTCTGCCTGGCTCTCTGAACCTCACACACGCTCGCCGTCTAGCCAACGGTGGGTACGGTGCGGTTGCGCATTTCCCCGCGAGAAAAAAAAAGGCTTATGTTTAACTTATCACCAGATATAGTCAAATAAAAAAGTCAAAAATAGTAAATGATCACAAAATTAAAACCGCTTTTTAATATGAAATTATAACTCGTAAAGTTTTTACATCTTGCTACCCTATTAAAGCAAATGACTCCAAACAAATCTTTATTTACCCAAAAATAGTAAATGAACACCAAACTATTAACCACATTTTAATTTAAAATGGCATGTAAATATTTAACATCTCGTTATCCTATTAAAATAAATTATGCTAGGTAAATATTTTTTTTACCCAAACATAATAAATAAACTCCTAAAGTTTGAACCTTTACTATTGTAAAATGTTTACTAAGGTTAAAATCGACTTCAAAAAAGTTAAAAATAATATAAGAATAGGCACAGACAACATTGCACTTCTATATTGAAGTCGGTGCCAAACGATGATCCCTAAAAAAACTTAAAATTTGTCACCGACTTCAATATAGAAGTGTGATGTTGTCTGTGCCTATTCTTATTATTTTTAACTTTTTTGAAGACTGTTTTTATTTTTTGTAAAATAATTTTTTATTTGTATTTTTTTTTGAAGTCGGTTAAAATTCCCTATCTCAAAAACTACGGAACCGATTTTGATAAAACTGGCAGTAATACCTAAGTTGAACAAGGTGACTAACATATACGAAAACTGGGCAGTTCTGGAAATATTACATACATATGGGTCGAATTGATAACCTCCTTTTTTTTTAAGTCGGTTAAAGAGTAATGTTTTTGTTCTGACACAGCGCGTAAGCGACATCAGAAGCTAAGCAATTATCACCCATATTTTCTTGCAATAATGCAGTCTCGAAACCTCGCCTTAAGTGGTAAATGCTTTTCAAAACCCGATTACATCGCGAAAAATCATTCTATTTATTATAATAAAGTCAGAAGCGATCGTAAATAATTTATCAAATCGTGAATGATATAGATCTTTGAAACCTCTTTTATTACAGAAAATTATTCGGGCAGCCCCTTGGAAAGGTGACTTGATTTGTTCCTATTTATTAATCTTCATCAACCCGAAGTAAATCGACTGTGAAATCATAAAACACGGCTATTAATTACCTATTGTAACTTATCTCAATCTTACCCCGGGAATAATTTTCAAGTTGACCAGGAATAATTGAAGGTAATCCTTCGTGATTTTCTTAATCAGATGTAATATTTAAGGATCCTTACGACCGTGCTTTGAGTTTTAAGGAAAAGTAAGTTGAGTTTAGTTCCGTCTTCAATTTTTTGCGGTTTTGCTTGCAAATAAGAAAGTTTACTACTAAACTTTGTCGCTCGGAAACTCTAGCTATAGCATTGCAGTGAATGTTACCTAATAGTAGTTTTCATAATCTGCTGGACAATGTTCAATTATAACCCCCAACGTTAAGCAAGACATTATCTGCCAAGGGAGATAATTTTGTATGAAACTCCCAAGGGAGTAAAGTGTTTAAAAATGGGGACATAAAATTCGTATGTTTTGAACTGATTTTTGTATGGAGCCAGCACTTCAAAAAATTTCAACGTATTTATATTCAATGGATGAGTTCAATTAAAATTCGCACCCCCAGGTGGCTACACAAGGTGGAATCTGGACTACTGTAGTTCTTGCGGGGGTTGCAGTTTTGCTGCGAATCTCAAAAGAGCCACATGTATTATAGGTGACTGTCACTACTTACCATCAGGTGGACAGTTTGCTTGTTTGCCAACATAAAAAAAATGCAACTGAATAATAATGAGATATTCGTATCACCGTTATGACACTCAATTTCTGCTCGTTTTATAAAACGACACCGATATTAAGAAGGGCTCATTATGTACTATTAACAATGTGCATTACTTTATCTACACAGATATTATAAGGACATTAAGCAGAAGGCAAATGATCTGCATTGCTTTTTGTAACATATCTCTAGGTTACAAATCTATATATTCTGTAATCAGTACATCTTTAGGTGCTTCGGTAATGTATGAACTGCGATAACAAAATAACAAACCTACCTATTAAATTGCCGTTTAATATAAAAAAAGTTAAAGTTTTTTATATACATGGTTATTTTTTAATCACCCTGGAAAATTTAAGGGACACTCCACGACATAGTATTAGAATGATTTAAATATGAATAAAAAAAATAACTCGCTTACTTAATTTTATATTAATTTTCAAAAAAATCCAAACAATGCAGCATTAGTCGAAAGCAGCATTTTTAAAATAATTTTTTTTTTTTACATAATAATCGATGTATCCTGAAGCGTCCCTAAAATTTTCCAGGGTGATAAAAAAATAACCGTGTATATATTTCATTTCTGTTGATCGAAGTATGCACACATGCTATCGATGCATCTCTGCCAGCGCAGTGTCATATTTTCAATGCCCTTCTTGAAGAATTTAGGTAGATGCTTAGAGCATTTAACTTAAGAAGATGGTATGCAACAAATCGCAGTATACATTTTACTGCCACATTTAGCGGAAGCCGAGGTAAACACGCGTGGCAAACTACGAAAATATAGAATTCAATTACAGATACGCACACTATGAAAATATTACCGCACAATAAAGAAACACAAACATCGACAAATTAACGCTATTTTGTGTTGTGCTGTGTTGTGTTGTGCTACTCTATTCAAGGTGTTTCACTCTAGGTGGCATCATGTTTTTCTAATCCGTTACCTACGGATGTGACCATGATTATGAGTTAAACCATGAATATTTTCAAGGAGGTACCTAATGAAACTGGGGATTTCTTATTTTAATCTTGACGCGTCACCCTGTGGCTTTGGCGTGCGTATGCTCGAAAATATTTAGCCACTCTAAGCATGTCTAGCGGCTCATATTCGCGGCGGCAGTTAGGCAACTTTCAATAGATGTAGTTGGCGGATATTCGAGCGGGCGTTCCTGCGGAGTCCATTGTTGGTGATCGCTGTTTGCGTCAGTTCCCCGTCCCCGTTAACTTGCTAAAGTTAGGCTCGGACGTGAGTATTCGTCGGCAGTGCTTGTGGGCTCATGATGATTTATGTGATCGATAAACTTTGCGATGCTACTCAACTTGACGAATTTCTAGATCTCTTCTATAAATATATTGCTTTTTATTACTACGCCACATGGCGTAGTAATAAAAAGCAATATATTTATAGAAGAGATCTAGAAGTGAGAAGAGTATTGAGAGATACAAAATCAAATATAATAATAATTTATTTATTTATTTCATCAACAGGATATGATAACTAACACTTTAGATTTAAGGACAAACCAGGTATCCTGCTGTGTGAGAGACTGGTGCCTATGATAGACTGAAACAGCCTGTGTTACAGGTCACCAGGCCCTCCCTCAAGCGGAAAGATTACAAATGATTGAATGTCTAAATAATGTTACAGTATAACGTACCCATTGAGAGAATTTTACATAATAAGTAATTTTTAATACAAGTTTATCAGTAAGTACATAAAATTGGAAAAAGAATACAAAACTAACAAGAATATAAAAAATAACACTATATTTAACCGAAGATTACACTTATACTTTAAGAGTTTTCGTTCATTATTGTGTGAAAATGTGTATCTGATTGAATGGAATACACGCGCAAGCGCATGTGTGTGTGTTTATTTGTGTGTGTTTATGTGAGTGTGAGCATGTTTTGTACTGAAGGTTGTGCAACTTTTGAACGAACTTGAGAACGTGTGTGTGTGTAGGTATAAGTAGGTGTGTATTTGTATGGTGTAAAAATGACAATAAGGTTATCAGCTCAACATTGATAAAGGTTAATCTGTTTCCAAGATGACACTGGGGTAGTCACTTTGATGCCTTTACTATATTTCAGCAATGGTTTTATTATTTATATGTAGTAAATAATATAATTTTTAAGGTAAAGGAAAATCTTAACTGGTTATTTGAGTAGAAGAATAATAATTATTAGTATAATATTATCATAATTGGATTAGGTATAATTGTTGTATTAAAATAATATATATATATATATATACACGGTTATTTTTTTATCATACTGGAAAATTTTAGAGGCAGCTCGGTAGACGCTAGACGACTCATATCAATAAAAAAAACATGTGGTTATATTATTTAAATTTTATCCGCCAATAATATTAAATTATAGACATTGTTCTTGTTTACTACAAGATAAGGTAAGATTATGAATGAATAAAGCATTTACTACTACGGGCTTAGGAAAATGCGGCAACGTCGCATTATTAATTCAAGCAAGATCAATCTACAACTCGTTTGAAATAAGAGTTATTATTGCACTAGACATTACAATAGTGAAAGACAGAGACAGTCGGCGCCGGCGGCGGCGTTTTGTTGTTTGCTGTCGCTTGTCGGCACGGCCACGAGCCGGCCGGCTTTAGTTTGCCTTTGACCCCAGCGCGTGTGAACGTATCGCGATGTCGCGCTACGCGCCTGACGCGCGGCAATCGGGCGCATTCGGAATTTTAGTTTCAAGTTAACACATCTCGCGAATACACAGACCTTACTCCGGTAGACCGTAGACTTTTACTTGTGAAGTGAAATTAAGTGTTTGGTGTAAGAAAGTGAACCCACAAACGTAAGACTTGGAAGCGAAAACTGCATTTCGAGACGTTAAACACTAACCAAAGTGATATGTTGTTGTGGTCATGTATAGTTTTAAACGTGCACAACTATGTATGAGTTAGAGGACTTCCTTTAAATTTAGAACTCTTTTGTTATTAGAACTAAAGTTGATTTAAATTGTTTCCTAGGTAGGTAAGTATTTAAAGTTGATTACAATTTTTTAACTACGCCAAAACAACCTACCATAACCGTAATACCTACCTAGTACTGTTTGTTTTCTTTAAAAACTTTGTTTTGCCGGTCCTAAGCCCCTAAAGTAGGAAGGTGAAATTGTGATCAACTCAGTGATGACTTTGAATCGGCGACGTTGTTGGCAGTTCGCGTTCATTCAATGTTTTGCCTACAACTTCACTCAGTGTCCATACCAGTGCAGTATTTTTTGGATATTTTAGATGATAAATATCTAATTAAACAGGTGAGTAAATTTTATTATTAATGGTTAAATAATTCTTCTACCGTGTCCTGAAGCCACCCTTAAAATAACCAGGGTGATAAAAAAATAACCGTGTATATATATATATATATATATATATATATATATATATATATGTGTATATATGTGTATATGTGTATATATATATATATACACATATTGTGTGTTTTTTATTATTATTTAAACAGGTAAGGTTTGGCTTATGTTATCATTTAATTACGTTTAAGAGACTTTCTGTTGATTGATAGTCTAGATTTTTTAAATATCTGACTACAACGGTTTTACAACTGGCTTTCGGAAGAGAGTATATATTTCATATAGTATTAAGCTTATTATACAAGAAACCACCTAAAAAGCAAAAGAAATTATGTGATGAAGCAGTTCTTAGGGGCAACATTGAACAAACAGATCCCCTTCTACGCTTGTCTCTCAACAGGCTCCGATCATAGAACATCATAGAGTGCTTGGTTAAAATTGTTTGTAAAATGTATGTTTGCCTGACAGTAAGCACCTCCCATTCTTTATAAAGGTCAACAGTTGGGTATCGGAAAGGAAGACCAGCCGCTACCTTAAGTATTGCGCGTTGAGCTCTCTCAACCTCTAGAAGGGTTGTTTTTGGTATACCACCCCAAGTGGAGATACAGTATTCCAGTAGAGGCTGGCAAAGGGCATAATATACCATTCTTATCGTGCGTCGATCCGATAATTGCCTGAGGGCCTTAAAAATAAAAATAAGTTTGCGCATTCTGGGCACTAGGGCCTGGACATGGTGTTTAAAAGATAATGTTTGGTCGACCATTACTCCTAGATATTTAATATGCAAGGTTCTATCAAGTACGGAACAGTTGCATGCTGTACGGTTAGAGGCACATTCATGGGCAATTATTTTCAGATGGTCAGGGGGAAGCTGCGATGTCTGCAGCGCAAACGCCAGGTATTTGGTTTTAGCTACATTTAGAGTTAACATGTTACATTTTAACCATGTAATAATGCGGTCAAGACCGATCTGGGCATTTTGGAAAGCCTCAGTCCATGAAGCTCCATCAAAAAAGAGGGCTGTATCGTCCGCAAATGTAAAAACCTTGCCTTCACACAACTGGGTATTACAGAGGTCATTTATATATATCAAGAACAAGGTGGGACCAATTATGCTACCCTGGGGTACACCGACTTCCACAGTAACCTCATCACTGATCAATTCGCCGATCCTAACTCTCTGAGTTCTATTTGTAATGTAATTTTCAAATAATTTAAAAGGAGTGCCTCGAACTCCCAGTTTATCCAACTTTAACAATAAGTGTGGGATTGAGACCGTGTCGAACGCCTTTGCGAGATCAAGAAAAACAGTGACACATTTTCTTTTTTTGTCAAGTGTAGTGATGATAGAATTTACAAGTTCTAATACCGCCTCACTCGTTGACTTGCCACGACGGAATCCATATTGCGCGGGTGCAAGCAGCATATTCGACTCAAGGAATTTTATTAAACTGTCATTCATGATTTGCTCCAGAATCTTAGAGAGAGCTGGCAATATGGAAATAGGCCTGTAATTATCTACACGGTCTCTCTCACCACTTTTATGTACAGGTTTTATAATTGCTCTTTTAAAAGAAGATGGAAATACACCCGTTGATATATGCTACTAGATACTCCGTCAATGCCGACTGCGCAACTATCCCTTAAGTTCAAAATAAGTCGTGTAATATCATTTTCGTCAACTGGCATCAGACAAGGGAATTTAAGGGCGACTTTGATTGATGTATGTTACTGCAAGCGGGCGTACTTTGTGCGTGAGAAATATTTCTCTGGGCAAGTTCACTTCCAATTTCCTTGAAGTAATTGTTTATTTTATTGACACTCTGTATTGCATTTTGTGAGATGAGACATGTAGAGTAGTCGGTGCACCTACTGGAGTTGGTGATACTTTTGATAGCTTCCCACAGCTTTCTTTTGTTACTACCCGCTCTCTCAAGCTCCTGTCGCTCATAGCATCTTTTTACTTTTTTTAAAATGATGGAACAATATTTCCTATAACGCACGTAGGTAGTCTTTAGAACTAAATTATCAGGATCCCTTTTGGTTTTCTTGTGTAAGTTGTCCCTATTTCTTACGCACCGCAAGAGTCCCATTGTTATCCACGGCTTACTTATAAATTTGCGCTTAGAGGAACAAACGAGTTTAGTACATTGTTTAATGGCCGAAGATAAAAGGTCTATCAGTAGAGTTGCCGCTGAGTCAGCGTTTGTGCACTTCATTATTGGTTGCAAATCACAATTAGACATGACATTGTCCAATTTTTGATAGTCTATACGTTGTTTAGATCTCTGTGGATTTTGAAATTTAGATGTTAGTTCAAGACTCAACGCAAAACAATCGTGGTCGGTAACAGATGCATCAACCAAAAAACAAGTAGCTTCAAGCTGGGTTTTTATCATCATATGATCGAGGCATGTACGACCATGGGTAGGTTCACAGTGGCCTGAGAGTATAGAGTGACCTGCTAGTGCATTCAGGTATTCGTGTGAACGTCTATCTGGGCTGTATGAGACGATATCTATATTTATATCGCCACATATGACTATGTTTTTATATGACTTAGTTTTTTTAGGAGCAAATCTAGTGAAGTTACAAAATTACTAATATTTTTGATGCTAGGTGAACGATAAATTCCAATTATACAAGTATCCTTGCTTATTTTTAAGACAATACAATTTGCATCAACAATTTGAGGCTCCTCGACAGAGACATTTAATAAATTCTTGTAATAGATAACAACGCCTTCATTTTGTGTTTTGTGATTAGTTGTCGATGCACATAAATAGTCATCAATATTAAGTAAATTTCTTTTCAGTGATTGCCAGCATTCGGTCAAAACAATTACATCCCAATCTATTTTAGATCTGGAAAGCAACGTCATGAAATCGGACATATTACAATTGATGCTACGTATATTTTGTGTAATAATATTAAATGCACAATTTTTAATTTCATTTTTTACACCATCAATGCTACAGTGTACTACCCTAGCCACTGACAAAGAGTCCAGATCCAAACTTACGGTTTCTAAATTATGCATTATTTTTCTTGTGCAATTAAGTGGCTGTCACGATGAATACGTGACGTGATAAGTAGTTTTAAATATATTAAAATAGCAAGCTTGAATCCAAAAATCTCTGTGTCCTGGTAAGATATATCAACCTGTGTCATGTTTGCATGCAATCTACTTTGACAAGAATCGACCTTATTGTCAATAAGTGGTGTACTTCCATTTTTTATGATGTAATATGATGTAGTATAACATATATTTTGAAAACTTTTCGAATATAAAAATATGTGAGTACCATGTGTATTAAAAAAGTATAGGTGTATCTCCAGTTCAGTACCAATAAATAAGTATAAATTAAATTTAAAACATGCAACATAAATAAAAATAAAGACAAACATCGACTTAATATAAAACAAAAATGAAATAACGTAGAAAAAAATAAAATTGAGGTGCTATTCGCATGCAACACTTTACTCTTATTACTACTACGCGACAACACTAGTCACAAAATTAGGTTAAGTACTTCTTCTGCAACCCGTACAGTCGT
Source organism: Schoenobius gigantellus (assembly GCA_963935595.1). NCBI lineage: Eukaryota > Metazoa > Arthropoda > Insecta > Lepidoptera > Crambidae > Schoenobius > Schoenobius gigantellus. The sequence goes on along the minus strand of OZ012541.1, from coordinate 34,773,556 downwards.
TGAGCACTCGTTCCTCTTGACAAACAATTTTCCATAAGACGTCCAGGCAGCAATAATTTTTTTATTCTTGACATGTCCTCTTGCAATGTAATATAAACGTCTTATTTTGGTGGTAAGATACTCTGAAATGTAAATGGGATGGGGTGGCCCGGAAGCATGTATGCATTGAGTATTAAATAATGGCTGTTTACTATCACGCATAGTGTGTGCATCAAATCATCACGCATGTGCACAAAAAAGGTGCCCATAATCATGTTGTCAATTACAGGCCTATTTCTAAGCTATGCATTATCCCCAAACTACTAGAAAAAATTGTTTACGATCAGGTTTATTCATCTATGAAACAAAACTTTTGTGTCTCCCAACATGGCTTTCTTAAAGGACGTTCCACTGTGAGTAATCTTGTACTACTTTATGAGCATGTCACCTTCGCAATGGATAGTGATCAGCAGGTAGATGTCATATATACTGATTACAGCAAAGCATTTGATCGAATAGATCACGAGGTGCTTCTCATGAAGCTGGAAAAATTTGGTATATGTGGCAATCTGCTAAGGTGGTTCATTTCTTACATTCGGAATCGGTCGCAGGCAGTAGTTATAAATAACTATATATCAGGATGGCTCAGTGTACCCAGCGGTGTCCCTCAAGGATCCCTGTTGGGTCCCTTGTTATTTATTATCTTCGTAAATGATATTGAAACTTGCTTCCGATCCTCTCGGGTCTTATGCTTTGCCGATGACATGAAAATCTACTCTCCGGTCTCAAGTTCCAGTGATGCTCTGGCTCTACAGCAAGATCTCGTAAGTCTAGAGAACTATTGTGCAGAGAACCACCTAGACCTTAATGCCTCCAAATGCAGCGTGGTGTCCTTTAGCCGAAAACGCCTAGTAAAGCAATTTGACTATACACTAAAAAATACAATCATACAGAGACAAAGTTCAATACGCGACCTTGGTGTACATTTTGATTCTAAGCTCCTCTTTGACTTACATATAGATAAAATTGTCGCGAAGGCCAGTAAGGCCCTGGGTTTCATAAGATGCATATCTAGTGACTTTACAAAAGCTAAAACGCTTAAAATACTATACTGCACTTTCGTTCGGAGCCATCTGGAATATGCGTCTCAAGCTTGGAATCCCAAATACCTTACCTACGTGTCGCGTATTGAAAGAATACAGCGTAAGTTCATTAAATATCTGTGTTACCGCACCAAGGAAAGCTATCATTCAAATGATTATGACGCTATATGCAAAAAACACCATATTCTTACGCTCGAAAACCGCCGTCTAATAGCTGACATTCTATTTTTATTAAACATTTCCTCAAACAAGTTAGACTGTCCTGAATTGTTATCGCTGCTGGCCTTAAATGTCCCTTCCAAAGGTCTGCGGCATAGGCCAATACTTAACATTTCTTCAGCGTCTACTAACTATAGGCAGATTGCGTTTGTACGACGAGCAAGCAGCAATTTTAATAAATTGAGCAAAAGATTCGATCTCGACTTATTTAACACCAGTGTAATAACAGCACGACGTTTACTTGTTTTGTGAATTATTGGCAGGTAAGTGTTTCAAAACTGGCTATATTGTCCAATTTATTTTCGCACATAACATGTGTAAGGTTGTCTTGTATTGTAATTATAACATGCGCTACAGGATAGGTGCCATTTACAATATATTATGCAAATTTTAATTTTTTTTAACATAGTCAATTATTATATATTGTTGTTTAATATTATGTTATTTCATACTTTTTCTTAGATTTTTAGCATGTTATATTCCACTTTTTTACGTTTGTGTACGGTATAGGAACTTGGTCGCTTTTTAGCAATTCTATGTTATGTTATATCTATTAGTGGAAACCAATTATTGGCTTTTTGTTACATATTTTAGCGTTATCTGTGTTTGTGAGCTGTTGGTTTTCCTAAGATAAAATAAATAAATAAATAGTTCTGTTAAATTTTTTATAATTTTGTAGCAATTTTTCCAATAAAATCAAAATGATTGATATTCAAATATTATTTGATAAAAAGCTCCTTTTAATCGTCAAAATATCTTTACCTGCCAACTAATTGAGGACATCTTTTTTTTTATGGCCGATTATATTTTGGCCGAGACACATTTAAGCGCCAAGGCAGATACACTTTGTATTTATTCTTTTTATTGATTACAATAGTTCTTGTTAAAATTATGTAAAAATTTTTCATGATCTAACAAAAAAATTTTTTTTCTCAAATATGCTCGGAAATGTAGGCATTATTGTAGTAAAAAGAAGACACGAAGTTTGTAATTCTTGGCTCATGCATTACTTTACCGGCCTAGGCCAGGAAAGTAAGTATGAAAATTCATATCTGGCCGCTGCTCAAATGTTTTTTATTCTTATGTAACTTGTCATACAGTCAATTGCTACCACATTATAAAAAAACTTTTTAACGAAAAATTGAACCGCCGAATAAACTAAAAAACAAAGACACTGAAAAGTTACAAATAATATAAGAATAGGTACAGACAACATCACACTTCTATATTGAAGTCGGTGACAAATTTTAACACTTTCTAGGAGATCATCGTTTTATCAAAAAACAAAAACAAAACCATTTTATCCTCGACATTACTATCAAAAAAGTGCTAAAAGTCTCGGATAAAAATGGTTCGTTTTGTGTACTTGTTGTAAAATCTACTATAACAACGAGAGTTTGACGAGCTATGTCGTTGACTTTAATTGACAGACTTGCTTGACTTCAAGTTATTAAACGGTTTTATTTAGCTTGCCCTGTTTGTTTGGGTTCAGTTAAATTTAACCATGTGCTGGAATTTGGTATACACCTTTAGTTCCGATGACAATGCAATTATGTATAATTATTATTATCTTCACTTTCAATAAAACCGTGTATTTTAAAAAAAATGTTTACTTATTTTATTTTCACTGATAACGTTTTATCATTATCAGAGACGTCATTTTGTAGAAACAAAACTTATCAAAACACATTAATAACATGTGACGTCTTTACAAAAAAGATATTTAGGAAAGCTTCTACATTTTTTAAAATATGATTTGACTTTAAAGATATATCTCGTACGCAACCCTTTTTATTCCATAAAAATATGCCTTTCTTTATATGTTAATTAAATAGCGTTATGGTATTGAGAGCATTTCGTGACAAAAATTTTCATTCTAAAATTTTTGTCACTCCATCTACCGTAGACTGTTTAATTCATTCACACACTTGTTTTTGTTGGGTTAAATTTAATAATTAAAATTTTACCCCTTCCTGTTGTCTGTTTGATTTGAAATTTGGTACATACCTTTTTTGATGAGAATACAATTATTTACGTTCAGTATCATTGAAAATCCAAGTTGGCCGCCACCAAAAAATGGCGGATTACATTTTTTTCAACCAATATGGGTAGGTATCAAATGAAAAGGCTTGACTAGAAGAATAAAGTGAAATACTGTTACGCAGATGGTATTAGAAACTTCCGGTGTGGTTTTCTTGGCCTTAGAAGCGTTTTAAGCAGCCTAAAAACGCAGTTCAGCGTGTTTCAGGAGGTGCTCTATCATATATGAGAATATCGAAATTTTACCCAAGCTGCCGTTGTTTTCAGGCATGTTTTTAGTCCGTTTCAGTCTACCCTCTATCGAACCACACCATAATCTGAAAACCCGTTTTCAGGCGTATTCAGGGGTTCGGGTATGGAATGTTCTAGAATAGAACCTTCTTGAATGCCTCGAAAGTGCACCGGTCCTACTGTAAAAGCGCGAAGGCGGTAGCACGGAACTTTCAAAAAGGAAAGACAGACAATCGATTGGGTACACAATATTCGAGAATGGAACATTCTCGAATACCTCGAATATTCGCCGGCCCTACTATACAAGGTGTCCCAGAAGCCGACGTCAAGCCGAAAGCAGGCGGTAGACTAACTCATATAATAATAATAATTTTATTGCAGTTATTACAGAGTTATTATAAGTACAACAGATCTCATCTATGTTATCAGAAAAATATTTAAAAAAATCTAAGTCACCTATTTTAAAAAAATCTAACATTTAAAAAAATCTATATAATTTACACCCTGTGACGGTTTTTTCACTCTTGTTGCTACAAATCTTGACTTTTCTAAACATTTTCTTTTGTTTTGTAATCCTGAATAATGTTTTTGTATACTCTAATCTAAAATTTAAAGCCAGCTGCTCCAAATTAGAAGAATATGCCATTTTTATCTAAATTAAATATTCAAAATTAATTTTTCGCATAGCTTTAACAAGCTGTACTGAAAAAAAATGTACTATGCGAGTTTGGCAAGTAACTGCAAAAGTTGGCGCATTCAATAAGGATTCCAAAATGGTATGATACTTGGTAGATAATTTCTACGATTGCAAACAATATTTTTTTTTCCAAAAACAGGCAGTTTTGAACAAATTTTTCTTACGTACTTACAATTTATTCTAATGTACCCATGGTTTGCTTTAAGGCCGTAACTTTAACATGATTGATTTTTAGATAGCTAGATTTTTTTGCTAGATTTTTTTTAAAAAAGGTGACTTAGATTTTTTTTTATATCTGATAACATATTATATGAGTTAGTCTATCACCTGCTTTCGGCTTGACGTCGGCTTCTGGGACACCGTGTATAAGCGCGTGGGCGAATGCGGACAGATTATCAGATACGATCGGCCCACTCTGGTCCCCGATCGACTTCGAGCGCATTTGCCCTAGTTAGCCTAGGGCAGCGCTGCACCGCCATCCGATGAAGCCTTGATGACCGTATGGTTAAAGGCATAAGGTGGAGTTTAGCCGGTAAGAGTCCGGCATAACCATGAGGATTCTCCACCTCCACTCCGCATAGTGGTTGGCAAACTGGGTTTGCGCAAAAAAAAATGCGGACGGACAGTTCTTTCCAAGAGAGCAAACCGAGCGGATCCATCTGCGACTTGGAAGCGTTTTACAGTGAAATGTTGTGTGTCCATAGTGCTTACAGTGGTCTATAGTGTTAAGTGAAGTGACTTAATTAGTGCTTAATTAAATGTTATCTAATAATTATCGGTGTTTCGTGATTTGCTATTGAATACCCACCCCACAAACGTAACATTTGGTGTCAGAAGTGGGATAGAAAATGCCGATTACGCCGCGAGATAAGGAGCCGGAGAGGGCCCAGACGCGAAGCCAGGCTGCTGACGAAGCCCATGCGGGTGCTGCAAGTACCTCTACAGCAATCCCGCCGCCGCCGCAAGTTGATTTAAATACAATCCTGCTCCTGATAAAAGGACAAAGTAAGTGACAGGAAGAACAGGCTAGGAGGCAGGAAGAACAAGCCAAACAACAGGCGGAACAATTGTGCGCCCTTCGAGAGGAGCAGGCCAAGAAACAGGAAGAACAATCCAGACAACAGGCGCAACAACTCCAGGCCCTCCGGGAAGAGCAGGCCAAAAGGCAGGAAGAGCAGGTAAAGAAACAGGATGAACAACTGAGTGTTCTCCGAGAAGTTCAAGAAGCCGCAAAGCATTGGAAGAGGGAATTGTCGGAGGTCCGTGAGGATCTTAGCAATTTGGAGATCAAGTTCGAGACTCGCCTCCATGATTCCAACGAAAAGTATGAGAACCGCTTTCAGGCTATAAGTAACGACATGAAGAAGTTTGAAATAAAAGTTGCCAACGGGGTGGCCAGTGGACTTGAGGCAACGGTACTAGTTTGACTCCATTTGATGGTACCTCGTCGTGGACCGCACACAAGCTTCAGTTCGATCACGTTTCTAAGGCGAATGGATGGAACAAGGAACAGGCCAAAACGGCACTTACGTTGGCGCTGCGAGAAGGAGCTCTCACAGTCCTGGAGGCTCTTGGAAATGTCAGGACTTATGACCGCCTGCTAGAATCCCGTTACGGTGACAGCCATTTCGAGCATGTCTTCAGAGCCCAGCTGAAGGACAGAACCCAGGGTCGTAATGAATCATTGCAACAGTGGGCGTTGGAGATCGAAAAGCTAGTCAGGAAGGCATATCAATCTGCATCGGCCTCATTTGTGGACAGCATGCTGGTGCAGGCCTTTATTGACGGAATTCGGCACCTGGAAGTGAGGGCTGCTGTCCGGTCGGGCAACCATGGAAGTTTGAAGGACGCAGTTGCCCATGCCCTAGAGTTAGAGGCTGTGCATCAGGACTCTAGGACATATAGGGCGCGGGAAGTTTCCACCAAGGAGCTGGCTGCACCCCGCCGCGAATTCGGACAGAGATGTTACCACTGTGGAGAACGCAGCCATTTACAATCTAGTTGCCCGAAAAGGAACAAAAGGCAAGACACGAGCTCGACGGCACGGCAAATAGTCTCTGATGAGCCGGAGCCGCAGCAGGGAAACGAATAGAAGCCAGGGCTGCGGGACGAGTGCTGGCTAGTAGTCAAAATGTCCCAGTTATGATCTCACAGGCGAGTGACGGAAATAGTCTGGTCATTAGGGGAAGTAATATCGAAGATATTGTAGCTCCCATACAAGTAAGAAGTTCCTTTATCCACTAGTGACGATAACCCTCCGGACGCAGTACAATAACCGGAGGAAAACAATAGTGTGGTCCGGCCCACGGCCGCGAGCCTAGCCCAATCCAGTTCTCATCTTTCCTTCCCAGACTCGGAGAGTGAGAAAAGTGAACAGAATAAATCATCTGCACCCTTTTACCTGCAATCGAGTCTTCCACCATCCACACCCGAGTTTTTCACCTCACCTCCATCCCGTTTGATTCGTACAGTAAGCTCAGCTTTACATTTGCACTATATGGTAACATTCGCCTGCTATATCACATTGGCTTATTACTATAATGATTTCGTAAAGTTTTATGTATAAAATGTTTTATTTTATAATTAAATGATAATGTTAAACCTAACCATCCAGAATCCAAGTCGAATGTTTTCGTATGTCGAACAGAAACTGTCCAAAAGTATCCGCAGCTAAGTTTAAACTATTAATGATACACTTTATCGAACTGCAACTCAGTTTGGCAGTTTATTGGTATCAAGAGTATTCAAGAGGACAAAGTTAGCAACAAGCACGAACCGGTCCGATGAATTTGCGCGCTGCGCTGGGGTAAATGGCAGCGATTCATATCTCAAGTGATGAGGGACGGGCATTGTAAATGCCCAAAACCAATTTCTTCGTTCTGCGATTTTCTTTGAATGATTCTCGTTGTCAGTAAAACTGTGTATACTTAATGTTCCCAATAAGTTTGTGTTTAATCTAAATAATAAGGAAGGAAAGTAGAACAATGAAGAAGTAAAACAATAACTACAGCATTTTGTTCAAATATCGCTGGTAGATTGCTGAAAAATATTGGACATATTCTTTTTATTAAAGTCAATCACCTCTCAGGTGATTGACTTTAATAAAAAGAATATAAAAGAATAATAAGAATATCATTTGACTTTCGTATCATTTCGCATAATGAGCAATATGGTTTACCGCTCGTTTTGTCTAGCTAAATCATTGATTTACTACTAAACGTAGATAGAGCACTTCATACAAAAACGCGCTTCAAATCTGTCACCTAATCGACTATACATTTGTACGCTGTTAAATAGGTAGTTGAATATGCACAGCCGAATTAAAATTACCATAAAGAAAGTACCGTATTTATTGAATTCAACCTTATTCTTTATTATTACGGCAACTATTTGAAGTACAACCGTGTGCAGTTACATCATTTCATACCTAGCCACATTAAACTTGACGTTTTAGTAATTGCTACAAGAAAATATCAACTTTATATTCTCAAACATAATGCTCAAAATTGCTTATCGCGTTGTCGCTCCAACGCATGGAAAAGAACTGCACGAGGCCCGATTGGGCAGTTCTTCACCGGCCCACTTTTCGAACGTTCATGCGTTATCTACGTTTGGTAGTAAATCAATGAGCTAAATAGATAATGAATGAGGTATGCTATACCTACCTATTTCGGCGTTCAACCAAATTAATGGCGCCTGAGAGAATTGGTAATTTCAAACGAGACTACCCTTTAGTATTTTAACAGTGTTGTAAATTCAGGCTACAAAGTAGTTCAATAATGTCCGTTAAAGCTATACACAGCCAAAAAAAATATTTTTTCTCAAACATGCTCGGAAATGTAGGCATTATTATAGTAAAAAGAAGACACAAAGTTTGTAATTCTTGGCTCATGCATTACTTTACCGGCCTAGGCCAGGAAAGTAAGTATGAAAATTAATTATTGGCCGCTGCTCCAATGTTTTTTAATTTGTCTATAACTTTACAATACTCACGACAATTATAAATATTTGAATAAATAGATAACATTAAACAATATTTTAATATGAAAGGTTTTTATTTATATGGTATTATTATTACACTGAATTTCATAATTAATTCCAGTATTACGTCTCTCATTATTTCCTCGCAATTATTGAGAAAAGCACTATACATACCTCGGCGGGAATGGGATTGCTGGACTCGTAATAATTGTCAAGGCCTCGCTCACGCTCGGCCTTGAAAGCATTACTCGTCCGGCGATCCCTAACTTCCCGGCCTCTGCAGTAATGTACTATATTTAAACATAAAATAGAACCATCTGGAATTTTATCATCAATCAGGAAACAGGTAAACCCAATATTATTGCGATATTTTCATATCGAAGTCAATAATTAAACTATAAAATCAGACATTACTGTTGCCAATGCGCTTAAAGACTTCTTCCCCATATACCGTAGAAACTACAAGTAGTCTCAACTCGTGCCCCAATGCGGCATTTCTTGAGGAATGTTGTTCCATTCTTCAATGACGGCGTCTTGAAGCTTTTGGAGAGTGGTATGAGCAGGATCTTGGGCCCGCACTCGCCGTTTCAGCTCGTTCCAAAGATGCTAGATAGGGTTCAAGTCTGGACTTCGAGCTGGCCACTGCATAACAATATTTCATGCAATATTTCAATGCTCGAAATTCGCTGACATGTCCGGAAGTGATAAAGTTAATATCTGAATATAAAACTGCTTTGTACATACTAAGGCCTCGTTTACGGAGACGCGGGGCGTCGCGCGTCGCGTGTGGCGTGGCGTCTCGCGGCGCGTCAGACGTTTTTTCTGTTTACGGTGGGGCGGCGCGTGAAGCGGCACTCATAATCGCACGCGTAAACACAAACATATGGCAATCTACGATGTTGTTCATAGAGATGCGAGACGGGAACACCGACGGACGCGGCGGTGCCATCCGCGGGCTCGGCCGTAAAAACGCGCCATTTCAAGCAAAGGCGTGTAAAATCGCTTCTCCGTAAACGCACTCATACAACGCCATATGTTTGAATTCTGAGCGGGCCGCGCCGCGCAACGCCCCGCGTCTCCGTAAACGAGGCCTAAGGGTTATTATGCATCGCGGAAACGGTGCGGTCCTGCCCGGCGGCTAGCCATGTCTCATTGATGGCAACAATATCAGCCTTGAAACGATCCATAGCAATAAGAAAACTGTCATTACCTGTATTTAAGGAGCCCGCATTATATAGACCCTTCTTAATAAATTTGGTTTTGCAAGTCATTACATTTGTTTGTTTACGTAGCATACGAAAAGATTGTAAAAGGCGTAATAATACATCAAAAAAGTAAAATCCCGTAAGTTATAAATAACAATATATTATATAAGTATAAAAGATTCTTTTAGCGTTAGTATAGTAAATAAATATTATTGAGAAAAATAAACGATTCACGAATTAAAGCAAATTAGCAGAAAAAATAAAATAAAAATAAAAATTGTGCACATCTAAAACCATAATGTATTAAGGCATTTACGACTTACATACTTAACTAGCACCAATACATTCCAGTCCAAAAACACGGGAAATATCTGCCTCGGCACGAAGGCGATGACGTGGCCCATCCTGATGCTGGCGTGCATATACGCGCCCATTGGCGTGACCACACGAAGCGCCAATTAAAGCGCCTCTGGCTCTCTCGAGCACGGTGGAACACCATCCTGTTAGTGCGGGTCAACCTCTCGTTGACATAAAACCGGCATGGTGGTCCCGGTAAGCCGGTGCCCTCGGTGGTCGCACTGCGCCGCGGGCGCGCTGCCTGCAGCAGCCGATCGTTATGAGCCTCGGACGTTCGGCAGACGCAGACGGTACATCCACCTTCGTTTCTACGTGTCGTCCCACGCCATTGATTTACTACCAAACGTAGATAACGCATGAACGTTCGAAAAGTGGGCCGGTGAAGAACTGCCCAATCGGGCCTCGTGCAGTTCTTTTCCATGCGTTGGAGCGATAACGTGATAAGCAATTTTGAGCATTATGTTTGAAAGTATAAAGTTGATATTTTCTTGTAGCAATTACTAAAACGTCAAGTTTAATGTGGCTAGGTATGAAATGATGTAACTGCACACGGTTGTACTTCAAATAGTTGCCGTAATAATAAATAATAAGGTTGAATTCGATAAATACGGTACTTTCATTATGGTCATTTTAATTCGGGTGTGCATATTCAACTACCTATTTAACAGCGTACAAATGTATAGTCGATTAGGTGACAGATTTCAAGCGCGTTTTTGTATGAAGTGCTCTATCTACGTTTGGTAGTAAATCAATGTCCCACGCGCATAACGCTAACAATCTCCTGCTCAAATCGACACCTAATTTATTTGCAAATGTTATGATTGTATGCGTGAGGTTTTCACCCTTTGGCGCCGGCACTCACGACATCTCAATATCGTTCTGCAGCAGTTCTTGATCCCGTTCATTTAGTCCAACTATCAGTTGTTCGATCGTTGTGATCAGTGTGTTATTAAGTAATTGCTGGAGGTTGAGGTTGAGCGTCTATTGCTGTTAGCCGCTCGTTGAGATTGCTCATGCGACTTTCACAGGCGTCCATCCTAGAGGCCAGTTTGCACATAGTGTCATCTAATGCAGATATTGTATGTCTAGTTGCCTTTAACTCTTCTCGAAAAAGCCTCATTTCTATTATGAGAAAGCCTCGTTTCTATTATCTTATATAATTTCTATTATGTCATAATTTCTATTATGACATTTCAGTTATGTTTGGCTCAACCTTTATATTATCGTTGGAGGTGTTGTCTAACGTCGTATCCAGTAGTGACACGTCCATCTGCTCAGGGCTAACTGCAATTCCGGCGCCTTGTCACTGAATCCAACGCAGCTCTTACAGGAGTATTAGTGTTATCGGTTGTAGGTAATTTGCTAAAGCACATTATACATTTCCAGCTGGCTCGATGTTCTCCCGTCGAAGTATTCTAGAAGCGTTGCTCAGAAACATTAGCACAAAGTAAATCATATTTCTGGTGACAAACACTACAGCTCAAAAAACATTTATCCTTTATTGGTTGATGACATGTTGTTGTTCGACATTTGTTTAAATTATTGTTGAAAAAATATTGAAGGAAACAAAAATTGTGCCGGCAATTTTATGCAAAGATGTGTCTGTTTTTAGTAAAAAGTACCACTATGCCGCTTGCCGATAAGGTGCTAATGCCATAAAGACTCATTGTGAAATTGTTTATAAGGAAATACTTTAAGCGCCAGCCGGTTTTATGCCAGTAAGGTTTTTCGTCAACCAACCACCGAGCCGAGACACGGGTTGTGTATGTTGTATGAAGTTTTCTCACTGTACAGAATACATACCTACATGTACAGTCGACAAAGTTCGCGGTCTACCAGTAGAGTTTTTTGGGAAGCATTATTTCAAACAATAAGAGGTATAAAGCAATAATTTAAATCATATATGAAAATTCTAAAATACTTCTATTTTATATAATATTAAAACCTGTTTTAACGCTTTTACTTTTTCAAATATCGCTGACCAAAAAAACTCTACTGGTAGACCGGCAACTTTGTCGACTATACCTTTTGTCATGTAATGTAGCTAAGACATCAGAAGAACACACGGGAAAAATGTTTACCGCGGGAAAATGTTTTATTCCCGCGGGAACGATATTGTTTTATTTTAAAGTCCACGCGAACGAAGTCGCGGGCAAAAGCTAGTTCACTATAAATAGGGGCTATCATCAAAATAGATAGATAAACACTTTATTTACAACTTCAACATCACACACATACCTACATCTTAAAATTAAACTTATATTAGTAAAAAAAAAACAACAATACAAACAATTTGTAACCCTTGTTAAGAGTCCAAAATAGATTTCTAAATAAAATAGACTCCTCATGTTTATAGGCAAATCTTTAAGTTTTCTTTGAAAAAGCCATGGCCAGGCCAAGAAGGAACTCTATCTCCCGATGGACCAATGCTACCGACATCGCATCGGTTTCACCAGGCAAAATCGAATTTTATTTCATTTAACTAGAACACAAAGAAAAATAAACATGCCCTATTAATTATTCGGATAAGATCAAGGCTTTGTAGTCCAGAGTGGCATTTAGAATACTTACGACGTTAATGGGCAAGGGTCCCTTTTTGAAAGGGTTGAACTCAGTAATGTTAATCTCGGTGGTATCACGGTATTATTTGTTTGTAAAGTCACGAGTCACGACAAAAAGAATATAAATGAGAAAATACAGGACACGTAAAAAAGTTTACAAATATATATTTTATTTATTTATTAAGAAACAAACGGTCGTACAAAACACATAGTTTTAAGCATATTTCTAAAAACAGACCTATAGTTCCCTTAAGTAATACAAAAATAGTTTTGAAATGTTTTTTTTTATACAGTAGGCTGTACAACATAATATTCAGATAGTAAAATTTTAAGGATATTTCACACATAAATTGGATACAAACAGGTAACAATGCTAGGTATTGAATAATTTTTTTATGGAATTAACAGTGCAACAAAATATGTCTACATCTACCAGATATTTTTCTTCACTCATACTCTGAAAGTAGGTCTGAAGTTGCCTGAAGAGCGGGTTGAAAGTAATACTTTTCAGCCCTAGGGAGAATCGCTTTCAACTGACAGCTGTCAAATTATAAAAAATACCTTCTATACAACCACTCAATTACAGCGCGATGTAAAATTGAAATAACATAAAGTTAAGTGTTAATTAAAGAATATTTTTTTTAAATGACTTTGTTATAATTTACTTTCAACTATTTCTTTAAAATAACATAGATTTGGGCAAAATATTTACCATTTTTTCAATGATGAAAATGAAAAATAATGGCTATAAGGTAAAAGGCCCATTACTCGTCAGGTTTTGAACTTTGCTGTCTTTGGAGCTGTGTTACAGTAAACCTTGTAGACTTAATAATCTAAAACTTCGATAGCTTGCTAAAATATTGATTGTAGTTTTTAGAGGTATACGTGGTTTTTAAATAAACTAAATAAATAATTTATTGTAATATAAAAAAGTAAAAAGGAGCCAATTGTACCAGTAGTCGGCAGGTTTGTCCTAGTAACCGTCATGTTGACCCAAAAGTCGTCAATGTTTCACGCAACCTTGAACTTTATTGCTATACGTTAAAGCTTCCATTATAATCATTACGAAAAGAATATATATGTTCATTTTATTAAGAACATATGATAACATAATGATGAAACATGATAAGAATACATATGTTCATTATATATATGTTCATGTTAATGTTATAAAGTACGTTATAGTAAAATAATGTAATATTTATTTGTTTATTTATACATATTATAGGTCATCATCATCATCATCATCTCAGCCGCACGACGCCCACTGCTGGGCATAGGCCTCCCCCATGGAACTCCACAACGATCGGTCCTGTGCTGCCCGCATCCAGCGCCTTCCCGCGACCTTTACCAGATCGTCGATCCACCTGGTCGGGGGCCTACCCACTGAGCGTCGTCCGGATCGTGGTCGCCATTCGAGAACCGTTCGGCCCCAGCGGCCATCGGTTCTTCTCGCTATGTGTCCCGCCCACTGCCACTTCAGCTGAGCAATCCTTCGAGCAATGTCGGTTGCTTTAGTTCTCCTGCGGATCTCCTCATTTCGGATCCGATCACGCAGGGAGACCCCAAGCATTGCTCTCTCCATTGCCCGCTGAGCGACCTTGAGCCTTCGGACGAGACCCATAGTGAATGGCCACGTTTCACTTCCGTAGGTCATCACTGGCAACACACACTGGTCAAAGACTTTCGTCTTGAGACACTGAGGTAATTTGGACGCGAAGACTTCTCGTAGCTTCCCGAAAGCTGCCCATCCGAGCTGGATTCGACGAGAGATCTCTTTCTCGAAGTTGGACTTACCTAACTGGACTATCTGTCCCAGGTATACATAACTGTCAACAACTTCAAGTGTAGTGTTCCCAATATTAACTGGAGTGGGTACAACATGGGCATTCGACATGATTTTTGTCTTATCCATGTTCATTTTAAGACCCACTCTTTGGGAAGCACTACTGAGATCTCCGAGCATGGTGTTCAGGTCTTCCAAGGTCTCAGCCATTAGAACTATATCATCGGCAAAACGGAGGTGTGTTAGGTACTCGCCATTAATGTTAATGCCGTGTCCTTTCCAATTCAGAAGCTTGAAAATATCCTCCAATGCAGCGGTAAAGAGTTTTGGAGAGATAACGTCTCCCTGTCTTACACCTCGCTGCAATTGGATGGGATTAGAGCTCTGGTTCTGGAGTCGGACCGACATAGTGGCATTTCCGTATAGGTACCTTAGCACCTCTATGTACCTATAGTCCACTTGGCACCTTTGGAGAGACTGCAGCACCGCCCATGTCTCGATCGAATCGAAGGCTTTCTCATAGTCCACAAACGCCAAGCAAAGTGGCAGATTATACTCCTCGGTCTTCTGTATAACCTGCCGCAGCGTATGGATGTGGTCTATGGTACTATAGCCTTTTCGGAAACCGGCTTGTTCGGGAGGTTGGAAGTCGTCGAACCTGCGAGCGAGACGATTCGTAATGACTCTCGAAAACAACTTATAAACATGACTCAAGAGTGAGATCGGCCTATAGTTCTTCAAGAGTGTTTTATCACCCTTTTTGAAGAACAGGATGACCTCACTCTCACTCCATGTTTTAGGCGTTCTGCTCTCGAGAATAACGGAATTAAAGAGCCTCTGGAGGACTTTAAGTATCGGCTTACCGCCCGCTCTCAGAAGTTCTGTAGTGATTCCATCATCACCCGCCGCCTTGTTGTTTTTTAGTTGTTTGAGAGCCATACTAATCTCGTACAGGCTGACGTCCGGGATATCATCAGTATAGTGTCGAGTAAGCTTGGCTCTGGGGTCTCTAGCCTCGCTTTCAACAGGTGCTTGCGTGGAGTACAACTGTCCATAGAAACTCTCGATCTCCCTCAGGATCTCAGGCTTCGACGAAACGAGGCTACCGTCGTCAATCTTCAGCTGCGTCAGTTGACTTTGCCCAATAGACAGATATCTCGCAAATACCTTGGAGCCTTTATTTCGCTCGATAGCCTCTTCAATACAAGCCGTATTGAATCGGCGAAGATCGCATGTCAATGACTTTGATATCTGCCTATTAAGCTGCCGGTAACGACTAACATCCGTTGAGTTCTGCAGCCTCATTTCGTGTCTCCTATCCATAAGTTGGAGCGTTTTGTCGGAGAGTTTCTTTGTTCTGGGACGGCGGGTTTTAAAGAACTTAGACCCTACCGTACGGACAGTATCCACCACCATGTTGTTTAGATCGTCCACATTTAAGCTGTTCTCAAGGGTTTCGAAGCGGTTCTGGAGCTCGAGCTGAAACCTTTCGGGGTTTTGGATTTGCGCAGGTACTGGTCGGAGCGTAGACTTTATCAGTCGAGATCTTTCCAGCTTAATATTGATATTCAATCTGCCTCGCACCAGTCTGTGATTACTCCCCGTTTTGACGGCATTGATCACAGAGACATCATTGAATATGTGCCTTTTCGTCGACATGATAAAATCTATCTCATTTTTGACATTACCGTCCGGACTCATCCAGGTCCATTTTCGGCTTTCGGACTTCCTGAAGAAGGAGTTCATCATATAGAGGTTCTCCTTCTCCATGAAGTCCGCTAGCATCTGGCCTCTGGTGTTCCAGTGCCCAAATCCAAATTGCCCCATTCTCAACTCATCACCGCAACGTTTCCCCAACCTAGCATTAAAGTCCCCCATCACAACCGTGTAGTGGGTATTGTGGCTACGTATGGCTTCAGAGATCTCCTCATACATAGCCTCCACTTCGTCATCTGGGTGTGTCGAGGTCGGAGCGTAAACCTGTATGATATTCAACGAATATCGTTTCGATATTCTGAGTATCAGGTATGCTACCCTGGTCGACACACTCCCGATGGTTATTACGTTGTTGACGAGGGACTTGTGGACGATGAAGCCGACACCACCTTGGGACTGTTGGTCGCCCTCCCGGTAGTACAGCAAGTTGCCGGAATTAAGGATTATCGAGTCCTCCCCCTCTCTTCGGACTTCAGATAGACCAATGATATCCCAGCGTAGCTTACTGATAGCTTCTTCCAACTCCGTTAACTTCGCGTCCGTCCTCAGTGTACGCGTGTTGTAGGTTGCCAGGTCGAGTCGTCGTAGATGGTAGCCGGATCTTACCCGGGGATTCTTCGCACCCCCTGCCCTACCGTTACCGTAGCCGCTACCGTAGCTAGGCATAGCAGGGCTGCCGGGGACTAGGGGCCAATTTGTTTGTGTGTGATTCATATTGGGGGGGGGTTGCCATAATCGCCACGCTTGGCAGGCGGGTTGGCGATCGCAGTAGGGCCGAGATCTAAGGAGACGCTGCTGCCCGTCTCCTAAAGGCCATATCTCCCTTAGTCGCCTCGTACGACACCCACGGGAAGAGATGGGTTGGTGCTATTCTAGGCCGGCACACACACGGCATATTATAGGTAGTCATAAAGAATGCAGATCCCAGACTAATATTTTATTATACATAAATTGCGAAAACCAAAGAGTATATTCAATATAAAAGTATTAATAGACATTTTCTTTTTTGAGTTTGACAAACTGATTATTGTTTCGAAAATCATATGTCGACCAATCCGCGCTGGACCAGCGTGGTTGAGTAAGGCCTACACACCCTAACTTAGGGTAGGCTCGAGCCCCTCGGCGGGAACCTTAGACCATTTAGTCTAAGGCGGGAACGTATATGAGCTGTTATGACGAATCATATTTGTTTTAAAGGCCGAAAAACTTCCACATCCAACCGTTGTAGTATTTGCAGCGGAGCGGGCGCGGGAGGAGGACTCTCAAGCCACCCTGCTACGTAGTTGGCGGTTGGGTAGGGGGAGGCGCGCCTTCTTAGGAGCGCACCTACTACCCTAAGCGGCCAGGAAGCATTTAGGCCCATCCGACTGACAATCGGCTGGGAGATATTACGTTTCCTACCTGGTCGTCCGTCTGGGGGATCACAACCGAGCAACCTGGTCACCCCTTCCTTGGCGAGTCCCAGCTCGTTTATACTGCTGGGCCTGTTCTTAAGGGGTGTATTCGGGGAATGACCAGTTTAATTACGAGCGTACCTCCACCGGAGGTGGAATGGTACCGGAGGCCCGTTTAGCCGGGTATGGGGTTTTTACCCGAGTCCTACGGCATATCCAAGGGCAGCCTTGACAGCTACAGTCCCTTGTAAATTATGAAGAGATTCCCCCGCCCCAAAAAATTCGAATAACGAATCATTAGTACTTGGCAGGATCGAACCACGGATCTCCCGATTAGCAGGCCCTCGCCGAGTCCATATCGTTACCGATGCTCGATATAACTGCTTTCTGAACATTGTACTAATCGAGTTGGATTCATCATTTACCTCTCTCTGGAAGTTGAGCTTACCGAGCTGGACTATTTGCCCTAGGTAAATATATTTGTTAACAATTTCCAATGTCGAGTATCCAACCTTCACAGGAGTGGGATTCATCATTTACCTCTCTCTGGAAGTTGAGCTTACCGAGCTGGACTATTTGCTCTAGGTAAACATATTTGTTAACAACTTCCAATGTCGAGTATCCAACCTTCACAGGAGTGGACACCTGCTAGATGGGAATTCGACACGTTTTAAATCTCGTTCACATTCATTTTAAGTCCTACTTGATGGAAATCTACATAGGCCTTAATGACTACGAAATCATCAACTAAACGAATATGAGTCATGATCTCGCCGTTTATTTTGGTTCCGAATCTTCTCCAGTCCAAAAGCTTGAATTCATACTCCAATGCATCTGTGAATAGTTTAGACGATATAACGTTTCCCTGTCTCTAACCTCGCTAAAGTCGCATTGGTTTCAAGTTTTGGTCCTGAAGACAGACTGACATAGTGATGTTTTCGTTTCAATGACTGCAGGACTTGGGTGTACAGATCAGTCCATTTCGACACTTCTGGAGTAACCTAAGCGCGGCCCAATTCTCGACAGAATTGAAGGCTTTCGCATAGTCCACAAACGCCAAGCATAGAGGCCGATCATACTCCTCGGTCTTCTGTATAACCTGCAGTAGCGAATGAATGTGGTCTATAGTACTATTGCCTTTGCGGAATCCGGCTTGTTCGGGAGGCTTGTTGTTCATGAACTGCTTGAGAGCCAAACAATCTTGTACAGACAGGTTCAATAAAAACTATTAGTTTGATATATAATATATCATATCATAGACTCCACTGGAATTAGTAGTGAATCTTACCAAACTTCCTGAGTGCTACTTGCACTCCACCAGCCCGTACTGGGCCAGCGTGGCGGGAGAAGGCCCAAAATCTCCCCAAAAATGGATCGAACTACCCAAAGGCCCCAAGTGCCCGGCGGTCCCGGAGGCCATGTCGACAGTGACGGTCGTCGACCTGGCGCTAGGACCTGGGGTGCAGACCTGGGGTGAAGAATCCCCGGGCGGCGAAAACCTCCCGTCAAACGACCTTGGCCCTGGCAACATATAACGCGCGTACACTGCGGACCGAGGAGAAGCTGCTGGAACTAGAGGAGGAATTGAGCAGGATTCATTGGAGTATTCTGGGACTATCCGTAGTTCGAGAAGAGGGTAGGAACATGATGGTCCTTAAATCCAGCAACCTGCTCTATTTTCGGGAGGCCGAAGACCTGTCCCAAGGTAGTGTCGGGTTCATTCTCCATAAGTCTCTAGTGAACAACGTGGTACAGATCGGAAGTGTGTCGAATAGGGTGGCATACCTTATACTCAGAATCACCAAACGGTATTCGCTAAAGGTCATACAGGTCTACGCCCCGTCCTCGACCCACCCCGACGAGGAAGTCAAAAAAAAAAATCAAAAAAATCAAAAATAATTTATTTTCTTTCCACATACTGTGGAAAGACTGGCGTCTATACTAGGACAAGCCTGTGTTACAGAACACCAGACTCTCCACCCCATATACAAATATAAAACTTACAATACAAATAATTCCTACTTGACACAAGCAAGCTTTATACATTTATACTAACTAGATAAATAAACTATCACGAGTGTGCCAGTGTGTGTTGTATATTGTGTGTGCTGAATGTGTGCCTGTATTTGTGTGTGTTTTTGTGTATGTATGCCTGTGTTTGCTGGATTTGAGTGCGCGTGTGTGTGTGTTTGCATGTGTGTATGTGTGAGTGTGCGTATGTGTGTGTGTGTGTGTGTGTGTGTAAGGTTGTATACTTGTATGTAAGAATCACAGTATGCTTGACTGATATGCAATCTCGGTACATTTGAATATCCACCAATCACCAGACTGATTTAACCTGCCTCTCAAGTTCTTCTACATTAGTTTTATCCAGAAAAGAAAGTAAAAACTTTTTGTAACTATTTCTATTGAGGTTTTCCAGTTTAGTTTTGTTATTTTGATATTGAACATAGTTATATAATTTAGGGGCCAAGTAATCACTGTGTCTTTGAGCAAATTTGGTTTTGGTTATTGGAACAAAACATCGAACTATCCTTTTTCCGTCCCTAATTGAGCTCGGTACATTTTTTTGATACTCAGAAAGGATTTTAAAAATAAATTGTTTTCTAACTGTTAATACTTGTGCCAGCTCGTATACTTGTATTGTGGGGTATCTAATTGGTAGCCGTAGTAACACCTTTAACACAGCTCTTTGTGCTCGCTCAATCACTAACATGTGAGATTTAGCTGCGCCTCCCCAACAACCGATACAATAACTAATGACACACTCACACAAAGCTTTATAAACTTTTAACAGCAACTGTTTATCAGCTATTTCCCGCAGCAGTTTGAAAGTAAAAATTAATTTTCGTACTCTATTTGCTACCAGAGCAATGTGGACATCCCACTTCAGATGAGCATCTACCTCTACCCCCAAATATTTCAAAGAGTGCACTCGCTGTAAAGATGGGCACGAACACGTCACTCTCTCGCAACTGTAGCTTTGGTTACATGGATACGTATGAGCTTTTAAACTAAAGGCTGAAGTTGGGCTTGTTGCTTTACTAATTGAAAAACAAATGAATTTAGTCTTTAGTGAGTTTAAAGTTAATAAATTGTGTTCTAACCACGACGTTACTTTGCATAAGCCCTCCTCTGCAAACTTGTTCACAGCTGCCCAGTCAGGACCGTGAACTATTAAGGCAGTATCGTCAGCGAACATTAATAATTGACAATTAGGAATGTTTAGCCCACAAAGCTCGTTGATGTAAATTAGGAATAATGTCGGCCCCAAACAACTACCCTGCGGAACCCCATAATAAGAAGGCTCACCAATACTTGAATGTGTTTCCACCCTAACTATCTGATTTCTATTTGTTAAATATGATCTAAATAGTTCCAAAACGATCCCTCTCACACCAATACTCTCCAATCTGGATAGTAAAATCGGCACAGAAACCGTGTCGAATGCTTTTTGTAAGTCGAGAAACACACCCAAGCATTTTTCACCAGCATCTAGATGTTTACTGATCCTGCTAGTCAATTTTAAAACAGCCTGTTCTGTAGAACGTTTGGCTCTGAAACCATATTGATTAGAGTTCAATATACTGGTTTGTTCAAGGTAAGTAATTAATCTCTTATTAATAACTTTTTCAATAATTTTTGTTAAGATTGTTAAGAGGGATATTGGTCGATAGTTTGATGGATCCCCTTTTGACCCAGATTTATGTATTGGTATTATAATTGCTTTCTTGAGACAATTCGGAAAAACACCTTGCTCAAAGCTAAGATTGCAAATGTAGGTTATAGGCTCAATCAGATGTGCTCTAAGAGTTTTGAAAAAAGTAACACTAATTTTATCCCATCCACAAGAATTGGTAGACTTCAGACCTAATATAGTTTTCTCTATTTCAAATTTGTCCGTATAATGTAGTACCATAGACGTCGGGTTAGTGCAAGGAGATTTAATTTGGGAAGCGAGATAATTATCTGTTGTTTTAAGTTTTTCTAGAGTGCTATTGGCCAGATTTTTACCTACAGAAGTAAAGAATTTATTAACTGTATTGAGTGATTCGATTGGCGTCTTGTTTATCTTTGTTAGAAGTATATTGTTGTCCTTACGCGTTTTCCTATTACAAGCTTCGTTAATCAATTTCCATGTTGCTTTGCTATTCTTAGAATTTAGGTTGAAATTAGTTTGGTAATATGCCTTCTTTAGATCCCTTACTATTTTGGTGCACCAGTTTCTATAAATATGATACTTTTTTGTATTATCTGTATCATTTAGGGTGGCTACACGCAAATGCAGTTTATCCCTAACACGAAGACATCGCACAACACTCTCTGTTAGCCAAGGTTTTAGCGGTTGCTTACGTGAAGCCACTCTAAACGACGTGGTGTTTACATCGATTAAGTGTTTGATTTTGTTTATGAAAGAATCTGTAGCTTTATTCGTTTCATTAGTATTGTACAGCTCACTCCAGGACTCTTTCTTTAACATTTCACTGACAGCCTCAAAATTTAACTTTTGTTTAACAGTCTTTTTATTATTATTACTTGCTTTCATTTTCTTGACATTTAAATTGCTTAAGTACAATAATATTGGGGAATGATCGGTTATATCAATATCTTTAAAAACTACTGTCTGCCATGAATTTATAGATTTTACCATGAAATGATCAAGACATGTGTTTGATCTATTTCTAGTAGATATGTTTATCCCTTGTATTAACCCATATGATGCTAAGAGATCCAAATACTCACAAGTTGTACTACTATGGTTTCGAGCAGATACATCTATATTTATATCTCCGGTTAGTATTACATGTTTACTTTTAATTTTGTCTAACAAAGTATCTACTGATGCTAAAAACGGTGACAAATTGTCAAAACAGGGCGGTCTATAGCAACATATAATACTAATTTCGTTACCAATGCTCACAAGTAAGCAATTACACTCCTTCATGCATGTCTCTTCAGTTACGTTTGCATTAATTGTATTTTTTACATACACGACAACGCCACTATTTTGGTTAATCGTGTATCGTGTAAAATATGCTCTGTAGTTAGAAATATCAGGTGGAGTGAAATTTTCGCCTATCCAGCATTCACTGAATACTAGTATGTCAGATAATGTCTGTAGCTGGGTGTAAAACAATAAAAAAGAGTCAATATTTTTGTGTATGCTGCGAATATTTTGACTAACAATACTAAAGCCATTGCAGCTGGTTTTGCACTCTCCGAGGACTGATAGACATAGGTTTGGATCACTCAATACATGACATGGACCCGTTGTTGTATCCATTTCAGTAACAATAGTTTTATTTATATGATCGAATTTTATGCCATATTGAAAAACACTGCACATGACAATCAAAGAACATATTAATAATTAAAAAGCCATATATACATATAACACTATTTTGATGTTTGGTTAGCGAACATAGTACTGTTAGCCGATGTTTCCATTTATCAAATAATATCCTGACGCGAGTACCTAGAAATATATTGCTATAAGAGCCCAAGTATATAACAAAATTTATATATACTCTATAAGAGTAGCTGTGGTAAACAAGTGTTGATTGATGGGAGTAAAGTATGTATGTATGTGTAAAGTGTGTTTGTAAATAGTAATTTGTTATTGTGTGACAGTTATTGTTAAATAGAATAATAAAAAAACCATTTAAATTTAAATATTTTGTAATGCCCAGTCCTAGTCACTTATTTTTTTGTATCTCTGCAAGTTGATTTGCGTTTCTAATCCATATGTGTTGAGTATTTTCAGTTTCTCTCAAGTATACACGACCATTTGCAACCCAGCAGTATTTGTAATTATGTGACAGCTTGAACTCTCGAGCCAAGTAAAATAGTCGTTTGGACTTGGACGTAAGACTTTCAGATACAAAAATAGGTTCAGGGACTCCTTGAATGTTCAGTGTTTGTGAATTTAATTTATTCCCATCTCTATTATATGTCTTAATGCATTTCAAAAATTTATCTTTGACCATTTTGTTGTTAAATTCGGCAACTATATTGAAATAGTCCTTCTCCTTATTTTTCACATAAAAAATATCCCGGATGTCGCTGATATTACAGTTCATTGACAAATTGTTTATTAAAGCTGTCATTGTTTGGATTAAGCTCTCTTGTGTTATTTGCCCTTGTTTTGGTATATGTCTGATTTCTACACTAGTTTTCTTAGAGAACCATTCCAAGTAATCAATTTTCTCTTCCAAACTCTCAATTTTTTCTGAGATTATTCTTTTATTGTCCTCGAATTGGTCAATTTTTGTTTCTATCGTTATTATTTGATCAGAAAGCATATTTAGGGACTTTTCAATTTCTAAATTTGTGTTTTGAACCATTGTTGAAATATTCTTAACCTCCAAAAAGTAGTTCTCCATTTTATCAAACCTTTGATTTTGCTTTGCCTCAAACCTCTCGAACCATTCTTTCATTTCCAACCGAAAAGCAGTAAGTTGGTCAGGTTCTTCGTTTGACAATCGCCGTCTTTTTTCTCTTAAGATTACATTGGTTTTATTTGTATTTTCGCCCACATCCTGCGTAACTTTGGTGAGATCAGAGTCCGAGGAGAAGGCCTTATTTGGAGTACGTTGCAAAGACATTTTCGATCAAATGTGATGTCTAGCGCCACCTGTCGTTAGGCGAGAGAACTAAATTCCAAGTTAAGTTCGGTTAAGACGCGTGCGCACGCTTGAGTCGTGTCCGCTATCGTAGTTCGCGAATTTGTCGCGCGATGGCGTTATTAATGATTGCAGGAGTAATTATTTATCTCTGCTAGTTTATGCGTGCCTGGTACCTCAGCACGATTTTGCTAGTAATATTGTTAAAGAAACTCACTCAAATCCGCACTTATTAAACGAGCTCTTGCTATTTTCTGATGTCCTATTTAATGCACTGAATATTTTTATATTGATTTTGAAATTTGAGACAGATATTTAAATCACGACTATACGCAATACACGTCCACTCACTGACACGCCCGGGGGGGAAGAGGTGAAAGCTATTTATGTCGTTGTCGACATTTCTCGGACAATACACCCTTCCAAGACTCACTACACCGTTGTCATGGGAGACTTCAACACAAGGCTAGGCAAGCGGGGCGATAATGAGTTGAAAGTGGAGCAATTTGGAGCCGGAATCCGGAATTATCGAGATGAAATGCTAGCCGATTACATGGAGAGAAAAGGACTCTATAATAATGAACTCTTTCTTCAAAAAGCGGCTGCATCGAAAATTTACCTAGAAAAGTCCGGATTGACAAAAAATAAGATTGACTTCATCATGTTGACTAAGACTCAATATTTAATGACGTCTCAATGATCAATTTGTTTAACACAGGGAGCGATCACCGAACGGTAAGAGGCGCATTGAATTTTAACATAAAAGCGGAACGGTATCGCCTGGTGAAGTCTACGCTCCGTCCCTAAGCAATCCAGATCCAAAACCCACCCCGAGCGCTTTCAACTCGAATTGCAAAATCGCTTTGATTGCTTGGAGGACTGCACTGATGTAGACATTTATAACGACAGGGTTCTGGAAGCTGTCCTTACGGTAGGTGCAAAGTTTTGCAAACCCAGCCGTACTAAGCAAAGAAGTAACTGAGCCGACAGATAAGCTGACGGAGAAATGGCGTGGAATGGGTCTGCAGTCTTCTGAAGGTTCTCGTCGGCAACTTAACAAACAGTTCTCTAAGTGTCTGACTCGGGACATACACTGTTTTAATACGGAACGTAGTAAAGAGGCCATCGAGCAGAACAATGGCTCCAAAGTGTTCGCAAGTGCCGTACTTAGATCATACATCCAAGTGTTGCAGTCATTATACGAAAACACCACCATGTCAGTCCGCCTTCAGTGCCAAAACTCGAAACCAGTACCACTTCAGCGCAGTGTGAGACAGGGCGACGTTATATCGCCGAAACTGTTCACGCTGCATTGGAGGCTGTATTTAAGATTTTGAACTGGAGAGGACTCGGCATCAACATAAACGACTCAAGTACAAGACTCAATTTCGTTTAGCTGATGATATCGTAGTCATGGCTGAGACCGTGGAGGATCTAGTCACAATGGTCAAAGACCTCTGTAGTTTCCCAACAAGTGGGTCTTAAAATGAACACGGACAAGACTAAAATAATGTCGAATTCCCGTGTAGTACCCACTCCTGTGCATGTTGGAGACTCCACGCTGGAAGCTGTTGACGAATATGTTTACCTGGGGCAAATAGTCCAGCTCGGTAAGTCTAACTTCCTTTCCGGAAGTTAGACTTACCGAGCTGGACCATGGCTGAGACCGTGGAGGATCTAGGCACAATGGTCGAAAACCTCAATACTCAATATTTTTGTCAACATTTATCAACTCAATATTTATCAACCTCAATACTCAATGACCTCTGTAGAGTTTCCCAACAAGTGGGTCTTAAAATGAACACGGACAAGACTAAAATAATGTAAATTCCCGTGTAGTATCCACTCATGTGCATGTTGGAGACTCTACGCTAAAAGCTGTTGACGAATATGTTTATCTGGGGCAAATAGTCCAGCTCGGTAAGTCTAACTTCCGAAAAGAGGTAAATCGACGAATCCAACTCGGCTGGGCAGCGTTCGGGAAGCTACGCAGCATATTCTCGGTCCATCTGAAGTAGTTTCTCAAGACGAAAGTCTTCAATTCGCGCGTGTTGCCAGTGATGACGTACGGAAATGAGAACTGCTTACAGTGGGTCTCATACCAAGGCTCAAAGTAACTCAAAGGGCAATGGAGAAATCTATGCTCGGGTTTTCTCTACGTGATTACATCAGAAATAATGAAATCTGTAGAAGAACTAGAGTTACCGAAATTATCCAAACAATTGCAAACCTTAAATAGCAGTGGCGGGATACATTGCTCGCAGGACTGACGGCCGTTAGGGCGGAAACCGGACGGTACCGGATGTATAAGGATCTCCATAGCAATCGGTATGGAGATCTTTGGAGAAGGCCTATGTCCAACAGTGGGCGTCTCATGGTTAAAATGATGATGAACCAAAATGCTTATCTCACGAGTCATGGATCTTTGATTTAAGTAAGTTTGAATTCTAATATTTATACATACTGGAATTTTAATACGATCTAGCATTTATAGATTGCTTTTCAATATGAGACCAACCTCGAAATGTAGAAAAAATCATCTGTTTCATAGAAAAGTTCAATACTTGCTCGATCAAAATGTATGAAACAGTTAATTATTTTTTGTAATTTAAAAGTAGGTCCCATAAAAAAGAAAGTCTATAAATGTTACTGAACCATATAAAAATGTAATCATAATAATGAAACTATTATATTAATATAACTAATACAAAATTTCAAGAAATTATTGGAATTTTAAAAAAGCTGTACATAGTATAGAGAGACCTACTTTTTATCTAATAATAAAACAAATTGATTCAAACGAATATCGTACATAATTTAAGGTAATAAAGGCGCTATGATGGGCTTAGGTACAATTGTAAGGAACATCCCCTTATCCGCCGTTATTTAAGTATAAGATTTTCTATAATGCCAATGGAAAATAAAACTTAATACCGAGAATTAAGGTAACGATGACGGGTTAAGGTACTTTTGGTAATGCTCGCTCCAGTATCCGTCAAAACTACATAAATTTTGACGAGTATTGGGCAAAACAGGAATAAGCGAGCACAAATTAATGTCACATGCAATAAAAAAATAAATTCTCACGATATAGCACAGATTAATATATAGGTATAGTATTAGAAAATGTATTGTACTATCTTTAAAAAATAAACACACTTACCGTATAAATATCCCAAGCGGAATATTATGTAAAAAATAGTAGCCGGTTGCTGCTCAGTTTAGTTGCCAAACTATACCTTTTCCACATTTTTTTCTGAGCTCACATTTTTAGCACCTCGAACTTTCGACGCAATTACAATTTAAAGCAATGTTGCAAATATAATAGAACATTATATTACTGTGATTGTATTTCAATAACAATTCTTTCATTTACGGTTGGTAGAAATATTATAAACCCCTTTTAAAGTGTAGGTATAGGTACCTGACGAGTATTGGGACACTGACGAGTATACCAGCGTTTACCTTATAGCTGTGGTCGGCCACAGAAAAAAAAACAAAATAGGCGGGAAAGCCGCAATTCGAGTTTTAAGAATTGAATTGTTTTTTCAAATTGTAGTTTTGTTATATTTTCTTAAAACAGAGATTTGTATTAACAAAATAAGTTCATCTGATTCAGATATGGATTTAACACTTGATTTTATAAGAAAAGAGGCTAAAGCAGTAGTGAAAAACCTTTTAGGAAATGGCGCGCTGAGAAAAAAGTGAAATCGTTATCAGAAAACGTTTTGCTAATATACTTATTTCAACGAATTATCAAAAACCTTCAACATTATGGAGCGTATACTTATGTTAAAGATTACATTAAGTACTAAACACAACGTACATTTAAAGGATTTCGAGAGACTAACATCGTTTCTCAAAAGGCAATCTGATAGATTTAAGTCCAAAAAATCCAAAGTTTTCACTTATTGAGAGGTAGAAACTTTCTTAAACCAAGCGCCTGATGAAATATATCTAGTAATGAAGTTAAGCAAATCTTTTTACTGTTATTCGCATACTTATAAGAAATTTGTATCAAATTGTAACTTTCTATATTTTATACATCACTTAAAGAGATATCTACTTTTCAGGTAATGTTAATATTTGCAATAAGTGGCGCTTGCAGAAGTATCGAGCTAGTAAATATGAAGGTTGATGACATTGAGAAACAAGGTGATAATATACTGGTGAAGTTACGTGCTACTAAAACCAAAGTTGACCGAACCTTCGTTATTAAAAAAGAATTTGTATATATAATAGAAAAACACCAAAAATTACGACCAAGTGGTATAGAAACGAACCGTTTTTTCATAAATTATCATAAAGGGAAGTGTCTGCGGCAAGTGATTGGCAAAAACCTTAATTTGTCGATAGTGGTAGTCGCAGTGTGGACCCTATCACGCGCGCCCATAAGGGCAGGGAGAACACCGGGGGGTTTAGTGGGTAGGCCTGGCACTCTGCCGGGAGAGCCCCACACACGCTCGTCGTCTAGCCAACGGCGAGTACGGTGCGGTCACGCATTACACTCAAAAAAAAATGGAGGTTGGAAGTCGAGTAAAGGAGCTGAAGGCTACATAGAAGAGTCAGTAGAAAATAAAACTAAGATATCACACAGAGTAACAGAAATGATAAATCTGCATTCCACTGACTCTCCACAACCGAGCACTTCAAAAGATTATCCGGTACAATGCAAAAATATTGCTGTAACAGCTGAAGAAAATAGGCAAATATCAACGTCCCCACATTTACCCAAGAATCCCTGGATACTGTAGAAACTCAAGTTTCCCAGAAAATATCAAATATCAATATACCCAAAAAAAACCTCTCGCTAATAACTAATTGTTCTAATTATACCATAAACTTTAAATAAATATCTCATCAAAGTTGTTGAGTTGTGTAAAATAAAATTCACTTATTTTTTCTTTAGCTCATTCATATTTTTATTTTTACTTTCCTTGTATTCGTAATGAAAAGCACAGTGTTTACCTCGGGTAAAAGACTTATTCATCCCCAAATACATACCCCGTCTCGGGACTAAATAAGATACTTTCACCCC
The DNA here is from genome assembly GCA_963935595.1 of Schoenobius gigantellus. Classification (NCBI taxonomy): domain Eukaryota; kingdom Metazoa; phylum Arthropoda; class Insecta; order Lepidoptera; family Crambidae; genus Schoenobius; species Schoenobius gigantellus. Next base: position 34,744,626 of record OZ012541.1, on the reverse strand, counting down.
TTGGGTACAATGTACTATTGCTACCGTCACATGGGCGTGAGGTTAAAAAGGTTATTCACTGTTCATTTGTTTTCTGTTATATAAAAGTTCATTCGAGGGGTCATCGTGCAATTTCTATTTTTATTTATTTAAAGTAATTTCTCAACGCCATAGCCATGCGTATGACGCGCGACTAAAATTAGCTGTTTCGTATATAAGTTCAAGACTAAAGCTCAGCACTGAACCGAAATGTATGGCGAAAATAGTTTTTTCGCGATTTCAGAGTGAACATTGTTCAGTTCAATAGTCTGAACAACCTCTTTAAATCTCAACATTTTTGTATGTACCAAGAATAACAAATCCATACTAATATTTTAAATGCGAATGTGTGTCTGTCTGTCTGTCTGTTACCTCTTCACGCTTAAGCCGCTTAATCGTTTTATATAAAATTTGTTATAGGGATAGTTTGTCCCGGGAAAGGACACAAGTTTTTTTGGCAGAAATCATCCTTTAAAGGAGTGAAAAGAGGGGTGGAAATTTGTATGGGAATCAATAACTGCTGTGCTAAACCGATTTAGATGAAGTTTGGTATGGGGATACTTAGTATGAGTTGTAGGGAAGAATATAAGCAGATTATATAAAAAATAAGCTGCTCAAATTTCTTATTGCAAACGGATGAAATATTCAAAAAGAGGGTCGTTTTCGTATTGCAAATAAAATAATGTCACAAACAAGATTGAAATGGAGCTCCAAAGGATAAAAGTAACATTTCACAACAAAACCACTCCGTAAATGTATGTTTAGATTAACCGTTTCTGTGTTTTTTTTTGTTCACACAAAAAATATTTGTGGCTATTTATATTGTTTATTATAAATCTCGGCCGATTTGAGAGAGGACGGTTGGTTTATTCAGACCGTGACAAACGGCCCCCCATCAAATTTTATGTGCCATTCGTAGGTCTGCACCTCATTGTTTTTCGTTCTGTTAGGTCCGGGACTCTCTGACGTTATTGGTTGTGGTCGTTTGACGAATCACACAAGTGAATGGTGTGATGTTCTGACATCGTACGTAGGTAAGTACTATACGGAAACACAAAAAGTAGTGATTTGCTGAAGAAAATTGTTACAGAGGCACGTATTATGATAATCTATTAATTACGAATATCAAAATTTCATGACTTCCACTGCGTAAAATTTAAAATTGAATTTGTTTTTTAAACGTTTCTATTTAGTCCCCTGTTTGTTTTTGGTTCTTTAATAATTTGGTACGCACCTTTTTAACCCCCGAAGCAAAAAGAGGGGTGATATAAGTTTGACCTGTCTGTCTGTGTGTGTGTGTGTGTGTGTCTGTCTGTGTGGCTGTGGCACCGTAGCTCCTGAATTAATGAACCGATTTGAGAGCGGTTTTTCTAATCGAAAGCCTTGTTCATCGAGGTGGTTCTTAGGTATGTTTTATGAAAATTGGATCAGCAGTTTAAGAGCTACCAGCAGTTTGCCAAGACGAGGTAGCTATTTTTTATTAGCTGCTTTTCTGTCTGTGGCACCGTAGCCCCCGAATTAATGAAACGATTTGAGTACGGTTTTTTTAATCGAAAGCTTTCTTCATCGAGGTGGTTCTTAGGTATGTTTTATGAAAATCGGATTAGCAGTTCAAGAGCTACAAGCACTTTGCCAAGACGAGGTAGCTTTTTTATTAGCTGCTTTTTTGTCTGTAGCACCGTAGCTCCCGAATTAATGAACCGATTTAAGTACGGTTTTTTTTAATTGAAAGCTTTGTTCATTGCGGTGGTTCTTAGGTATGTTTTATGAAAATCGGATTAGCAGTTCAAGAGCTACAAGCACTTTGCCATGACGAGGTAGCTTTTTTTATTAGTCCTTTTCTGTCTGTGGCATCGTAGCTCCTGAATTAATGAACCGATTTGAGTGCGGTTTTTTAATAAAAAGCCTTGTTTATTGCGGTGGTTCTTAGGTATGTTTTATGAAAATCAGATAAGCAGTTCAAGAGCTACAAGCACTTTGCCAAGGCGAGGTAGCTATTTTTTATTAGCTGCGTTTTGGATCAGTTGGTATCTATAAGAATTAATTAGAAATTTGAAAAGAATGAAATAAAAAATAACATTAAAAATTTTAAGAAACCTCCGACCCAAAAAATCACTCTAAAAAGTAAAAAAATAATATTGTTTTAGCTTCCTTTTATAACTTGATTAAAAGTACCTATTTATATTTTTAAGATGAGAATCACCGCGTCGGGGGACCGCTAAATTCTTACCTCAATCAAGTTTAATATACCCAAAATACAAAAAAATAAATAATTTGAAATTGTTCATTAAACGTAGTAATTGATAGATCATTGATTAATTTTACTTCTTCATAATATAGGTATAGCGGTCCCCGTCGCGGCGATACTCATCTTAAATATATAAATAGGTACTTTTAATCAAGTTATAAAAGGGAGCTAAACAATATAATTTTTTTACCTTTTAGAGTAATTTTTTGGGCCGGGGGTTTTTAAAATGTTTAATTTTTTATGATGACAATACAATTATGTTCAGTAAGTATCATTGTTAATCCAAGATGGCCGCCACCACAAAATGGCGGTTCACAATTATTTTAACCCCTAGTTATCAAATGAAAGGAGTTGACTATAGTAGAAAACAGAACATCATAAAAACCGGTCCAGTGCACGGAGGGACACGCTCCATACAAGGGCGGTCATAAATAGTTAAAGTCCTGTTACTATCAATACATTGTATTATTTTAGTGACTTATAGTTGTAAAAGTGTTTTAGGAACATTAAAATGAAAGAAGTACATGTATTTACGGAATAAAAAACGTTTACTTCAGTAAAAAACAAATATAAACAATAACATACTTTTACCTAAATTTATCATGAACAAACACTTAAAAATTGGAATGTAAAACATATATTTTAAATAAAATAAGAGTCAAAACATTGATAACATTATTTAATTATAATAAAATAATAGAAATAAATAAATTAAAATTAATTAAATACAAAAAAAACAAAACAACTAACAAAATACAAATAAATTATTCTTATTCTAACAATATTAAACATGTAACAATTCTATTACACTTTGTGACAGAGTATTTTTCTTTTTAGGGGGAAGTTTCCGAAGACTTGTAATATAAGGATCTGAATGTAATAATAGTCGTTGTATTAAATCTTGATTGGTAACTTCACGTGACATTTTTCGAGTGTGACTTCGTCTATAAATTTTGATATACTTATTTGTCGCTTCAGCAGCTTCTTCGGAAAGTTCTCCTATAGATAACAATGCATAACTTATAATATCTGATCCATGTACGAGCACCTTGTGGACAGAAGCAGGAAGACTATACCACGGATATTCCTCGACCAGGCTGTATGCTGTTTGTAATGCATAGTCTTTAAACTTGCATTCATTAATTTTATGTCCAGAAGATAACGTTTGTAATATTACACAACAACGATCTATGAGATCCTTATTCAAACCTGTAATTTCAGCAGATACAGCTGATTCCAAAAAAAACTTCCTGGCCGTGTTTCCGTCGTTAGACGTCCCGCTTCCACCACTACGCGGCTTGTCAACTATTAAACCTAATCGTTCCCTAAACTGGGACTGTACATATTGTTTTTTATTTGATAACAATTGTTTATCACTATCTAGCCTAACTTGCCATTTTTTTATGTCTAATCTATATGAAAGATGAATAAAATATTCGAAGAAACGTATCCAAGAATGTAGTGGTGATAATCCAAATTGGTATCTACTCTCTATTACAGGTTTTTGTAAACATTCGTCTATTTTATTCATCTCTTTAGGGGTAGCATTACATATATAACATCTACTTGTAGATGTTTCACTTAAAGCACTACAAATTTTACCATCTACCATTGAAAGCTGCAACTTATGAGAAACGACCAATTCACGATTGTCGATCTGAATAAAAGTAGGTTGCAAACTTTCAATTTTATCCTTAAAATAAGCTTCCTCTTGCAAAGACACTGCTGTGCTTTCTTTCAAAAATTGAAATCGAATAGGACGGCAGTACCTAGTGGAAGAGGGTCGAGGATTTTTCCATAAAATTTTACAATTATCTTCAGCTAATTTTACAATAATTTGAAGGGGTACATAAGATGTTACAAACAAACTACTATCTTCTAAAGTTGAATCTGAAAAAAATTGTTTGTATTCACTATGTCCAGTGCTGCCATCGAATCCCCATTTCCCAAGTAAAGAGATATTAGACAAACAATCATCAGGAATCTGATCTAAGACCTCTTTTTGAGATTCAAGGATTCGAGAAGCTGTGTGATCAAAAAGACTTTGTAATTCAACTTCAGCTGAAGACTCGGAAACAGTTATATTAGAAGGGTAACATCTCTGTTTCGCTTTAGTAATTTGTTGGTAACATGGTAATACATTAGGAGAAATCTTACTATTAACAAAGTTTTTAATTAATAAATACTGATGTTTTGTCAACTGAGCATCAGTCACAAGTGACAAGACATCATCAGTGCTAACTCTAGATATACACGAATCGAATGAACAGTCTGAAACATCAAGCAATGCACTCACAGTAGAATCATCAGACTTTGACAAATCAGCTACTCTCCGACGTTTAGTCCTTTTACTACATTGCGTAAAAGGTTTTCGAGGACGACCACGTGAATGACACGGCGACGTTTCAGACGGAGTACATTGCTTATTGTTTTTCACAAGTTGAATTTTTTCAATAACATTAAACCAATCGGAATTCTTATATAAAAGCTTGGTTTTATCCCTATTACATTTTTTCCAGAATCGAGCAATAGCTTTACATAAATTATTAACAATTTTCTCTAAATAATGAATATCAATGTTCTCAGCATCGTTCAGAGTAGTCAACAAACTTTGTAGGACTTGACGACACTTTTCCGAGTCATTATCGGTATTGACAGTTAGCCATATTTCAAGAATATGCATTCTTAAAAACGAGCATATATATAAATTACCTAAAACAAAAAAAAAACGGTTAAAATTCAGTCACAAAACCTACACAAAGCACTAAGACTAAATAAACTAATTTCGTAGCAAATGCTACGAGATAATCTGGCAACCGTAGCACCCTTGTCATCGCCAAAAGGGCAGATAAGGGCAGCCAAGTTTTAATTTTCCTAAGATAAGAAAGTCTAAAGATTATGGTGCAATATACCTCCATAGTCGGAGCGAGTGGGAACATATTTAAAAGTTTATTCAAACTTTGAATATTAAAATATAATACTCCAAGAAAAGTCGCCTCGTAGCAATGACATACTAAAGAAAATATATACTAAGATACAATAAAAATAAAAATATTAATTATTACATACCCTGTTCTTGGATATCCATTTCAAAAAAAACTCACACAGCACTCACAGGTCCCGCAATGACAACAAATGACGTCACGCTTTTTAATGACTCACTGATAACAGTATTTACGATTGGCGATGCGCTCTCTTTGAATGCACAATAGATAATGAAGGCGCACTCTAATTACTGACCTATTTATAGTTTCAGAAGGTACCGCAACTATCCAATGTAACGACAAGGAATAAAATGTAAAACAAGAAAGCAGGTTTTTAAGATTTATGACCTATGGATGTCCCACAGTGCAGTGTGTGTCAGGCCACGCGCATACCAAATTTTCCGTCACCAAGTACATTTTATAAGCTAGTCGACTTTAATTTGTAAGCCCTGCTTAGCTGTGATAGTTTTCCTTTAAATTGTGTTATACTGTTATACTACTATAGCATTATTTCCAACGGTAAAATGTAGAATTTCTACGGGAATAACGAAAATACGGAAGCGAAGCTGATAGCGGGAAGCTACTAGCATTTCATAAAAGGATAGCTGAATCAAAAAATGATGTTGACAATGATGAAAGACCCGCCAAGTGCGGGTTGGCCTCGCGCACTGAGGATTCCGTACAAACTTACCTTAGTATAAAAACTCCTAACTATGTAAGTACTATTGTTACGGTTTTTTCAGTTTTTTCCCAAACATGTGCTATATGACCTTGCTTCGTGCCAAATTTAATAATTCTAGGTCAACGGAAAGTGCCCCATAGGTTTTGATTCTCTTATGAAATCGCAAAATTTGAGAAAATATGCGACCTCATCGGTAATATTTTTTGTTCGCGTTGTCCTACAAGTCTATATAGACTGTTAAAAAAGTTGGATTTTTCAGCTGTCTTGAACTTTTGAGTATGTTTTGGATATTGGTAGTGTTATTTTGGGTATTATTTATATATTAATATCGATAACATTTCAAGAAAGCCATTATATGCAACATATTTTGACAGTACATATCGATTTATAGTTTTATCATATTTTATCGTGTTGCATGTTCGCGAACCTCAGGAGTGAGGAAATTACGAAGAAGAAGCAGAAGACCCATGCCAAATAACAGCTGTCTAGCACTAAGGGATATAAATCACAAATCCAAAAATGTATCATTCTATTAATGTATACCCTTGTATACCTCAATAGAAGACCATTTCATGTCACAATTTTAGCATGTTTAGTTTGCTATTAATTTATTATAGGGTTAGAATATCTCACCAGTTGCTTGAATATAAGACCAATGAGTGTAAAAATAAGAGAATAAATCTGTGCAAAGCCAGAATAATCAACAATCTTCTTCTTCTTCTTTCTCTTTGGCCCTTTCCCATTTACTTGGGGTCGGCCTTCCCTGTCCTTTTTTTCCATTCTGCACGATTGAGTGCAAGGTTTGGGTCAATATTTTCATCTTTCAGGTCTTTCTGAACCGTCGTTGGCCAAGTGGAAGGTGGTCTGCCGCGTCTTCGCGTCGTCTTTGGCAAATCAAGGGCAACCTGCACCATGTGATCGTCGGGGCGTCGTTGTACATGCCCGTACCACCGCAGACGTTTTTCTTTCAGCTTTTCTGTAATTGGTGCTACCCTGAAACTACCGCGGATGTACACATTTCTAATTTTGTCCCGCATTGTGACCCCCGCTGACCAGCGCAACATGCGCATCTCTGAGGTGTGGAGCTTGTTTAGGTGGTGTTTGGATGTGGCCCAGCATTCCGAACCATACAGCATAGCAGGTCTAATTGCTGTTTTGTAAACTCGCCCTTTCACCTTAAGCGGTATGCGCCTGTCACACATAACGCCTGTAAGCTGTCTCCATTTCATCCAGCTTGTCTGAGTTCTATGGAGGACATCGCTATCTATTCTGCCATCGCTGCTTACAATGGAGCCAAGGTATTTAAATTGGTTGACTGTTGGTAAACGGTCGTTTCCTATATAGAAGCTGACTCCATTTGGGTCTGTTGTGCCGTCTAATATGCATGACATATGCTCGGTTTTCTTCCTGCTGATTCTGAGGCCATTTCCTTCTAGCGCTTCCACCCAGTAATTTAAATCACGCTGGAGGTCCTTCGCGTTGTTATTTATGAGGGCCACGTCATCGGCGTAAAGAAGATTCCATGGTACTGTACGCTGGCATTGCTTAGTGACGTAATCTATTGTGGCATTGAAAAGCAGGGGACTCAAAGTAGACCCTTGGTGTACGCCCACCGCAAGATCGAAACCCACACTTGTGCCTGCTGGGCATACAACCTGAGTTGAGACGTTCGTGTACATATCCAGGATCAGGGCTATGTAAGGTTCTGGAATACAGTGTGCTCGGAGGGCTTCCCAGATCAATTCACGCGGTACATGATCGAACGCCTTTTCCAGATCAATAAATATCATGTGCAAGTTTGTGTTACTAGCTTTAGCATTTTCTGTGAGTATCCTAATGGCTTGGATTGCATCTGATGTACTTTTGCCAGCCACAAGCCCGCATTGGTTTGGTGTAAGTTCGACTATCTTGTTAAGTCTACTATTTATTATCCGCTCCCATAGTTTGAACGTATGATCCATCAATTTTATTGATCGATAATTTCCGCAGTCGCGTACATCACCCTTACCTTTATAAAACGGTATTAGGTAACTTTTGCGCCAGGCATCCGGTATTGTTTCGCCAGCAATGAATCTATTGAATAGTACTTGCAACCAGTGTATACCAATATCTCCAATGTATTTCCAGATTTCAATTGGTATTTCATCTGGGCCTTGGGCTTTGTTATTTTTCATCTGCTGGATTGCCTTTTTGATTTCCTCCGTAGAGACTGCGTCTATAGGACCCAAGACAGGTATAGGATGACCATAAGTCAGAGTTCTGGGGTTAGTAACATTGAGCAGATAACTATAGTACTCAGACCATCTACGTCTGATGTCAGCATCCGCTGTTAATAATTTTCCGGCTGCGTTATTGATATACTTGGCTGAAACTATATCTTTTGCACCATTAGTTCTGCTCTTTGCAACCCTGTGGATGTCTATTTCAGATTTTGCAGATTCCAGCTCCTTATAAAAGTTTGCATCCGCTTCTGCTCTAGAAATGGCCACTGCACGTTTCGCTTTTGACTTTGCGGCTTTGTAGTCTGTCTTGTCCGCAGGATCACCTGACTCTTGCCATTTCTTAAAAGCCAATTTCTTGGTCTGTACGGCGTCTTTAACAGACTGCTGCCACCATTTGGTTTCCTTAAAAGGAGCTCTAGTACTTTTAGTCCTACCTAGATGTGTCTCTGCGCATTTCTTGCAAAACGCTTCAAAGTCATTCCACATGTCGTTTGCAGTAACCATATGTGAAGTGTTGGTTGATTCAAAGTAGGCCTCCATACCTCTAATGAACTTGGATCCCGCATCTGTATTTAGGATTCTCCACTTGATTTTAGGGACTTGTCTGTCATTACATCGAACTGGCTTTTTAAGTTTGTGGGACGTTACTAATATTCTGTGTTGCGTAGTCAGCGCTTCTCCCGGGATGACCTTACAATCCTTATATCTTCCCAGATGTCTTCGTCTTACCATGACATAGTCAATTTGGGTGGAGTGACCCCCACTTCGGTATGTAATAAGGTGGGCTTCCTTTTTTTGGAAGTAGGTGTTAACGATGGCTAGCTCGTTGCCTGCTGCAAATTGTAAAATTCTTTCACCGTCTGCATTACGCGTGCCATAGCCAAATCCTCCATGCCACTGTTCAGCATTTATGTTGTTTTTGCCCACGTGACCATTCAGGTCTGCGCCAAGGTGTATGCACTCATCCTCGGGGATTTCACTGGTGAGTTTGTTGAGGTCGTCCCAAAATGTATCCTTTTCATCGTCACTGCAACCTGTCTGTGGTGCATATGCGCATATGATGTTCATGCATGGTTGGTTTTCAAGCGCAATTTTGACTGCCATAAGTCTGTCACTAATCCTGTCAACGCGTATAAGTCTTTGCGTGAGTCTCTCGGATAGCACAATGCCTACTCCATTTTTGCCACTTGTGGTACCATGGTATACCAGTTTGTAGCCGTTGCCGATTTGCCTTGATTTTGACCCCTTCCACTTGGTCTCCTGCACACAGCATGCATCGATGCGACGTCTTGTTAAGACATCGCTGAGTTCAGCGCTTCTGCCAGTCATGGAACCAAGGTTCCAGGTTGCTAATCGCATGGTTTCTTCTTTTCTCGTAGCATCGCATGTGTCGCCTTGATGACCGTCGCTTAAGGGGAACGCCCTAGCATTTACACTCAATCTCTTTATTTTCTGTTTCATGTTTGGACAGGGAAAATGTGGTGGCTTTGAATTTTTTACAGCCGGCTGCCGCCTGACGCTAAGGCAGTATTCCTCGTGGAGGCGTGTGGGCGCCACCGTTGGACAAGGTGTCTCATCCGCTGCCATCCCTTTTGCAATGTCCTGCCTAACACTGCAACTCCATTGTAACCTGGGACCTCAATATGTCAGGACAGCCTTCAATGGGAGGGTGCCTCTTCCGCCTGCTCCGCCGTACCAATGATCTTCACTTCCGCCTTCGCAGCCGTTGAGGGCTTCACCCGTAACCCTGGGCAAGGGGCTACGTTATACCCCGTAGCGCTGGGTCCCCAATCCGAACTTGGCCACCCACTCACCCCGGCCTACTGAGGTGAAGGGTGCCCAGCCCCGCGGCTAGGACGCGCCGGAAGGGAATTATCCGAGTAGGAAGTAGAGAAGGTGACTCTACTCCCCCAGGGGCCGGGTTAATGGCCGCGTTTGATGCCACGGCCAAAGCCAGAATAATCAACAATGTAATACGAATATTAATATTATTATTCAGACATTTCATTTAAGATAGAAGGTTGCGTTAGTAAGAAAATTAATGGTTGTTTTGAACATTCTCGACCCGAACTATCGGGATCTCGTTTTTCATCGGCCCGTATACGAGCAAACACTGCAACACTCTCAAGTAGTCTGTTTTATTAGTATTTATTTATTCGCGGGCCTTCCCCGGGATCATTTCTCATTGTTAGCTCGGAAAGCGGTCAAGTTTACGTTACATATCAAAGTGGACTGCGTTGTTTAAGGATGCTTTAAATTAAGAATACTTTCTTTGATCTCTAACTTTTCGTTCACGCTCATTGATATAGGTCAATGCTTACGATAGAGAAATAGTGGGATGAGAATGTGAAATTCGTAGGAATTTAAACGACGGAACTATACTACTGGCTATGTTTTGCAAAGTGATGAGAAGATTTGTCATATTTCTATATGACAATGCGCCTTTGCATTTTCTTTAAAAATTATGTTTTAACGTTGTTCAATATTTTGATCAAATTAAAAAGAGGTTCTATGAATTCGTCGTGATTGATAGTTGAGTATCACATTGATCCATCGTATCGTAACTACTAAGCCAATGCAAAGCGTTGCCAGGACAGCTAATCTATATACAAGGTGTTTGCTACATCATACTCTATTAAGTCAAAACCTCTGCGTTGTAGGATGGTTTGGAGTCGGATAATCCCAACTCACTAAATTTAATTCTCCAAGACGATTCAAGTTTGCTAAGCCGTCCAAAAAATAATTACTAAGCCAATGTAATGGGTTGCCGGGATAATTAGTCTATACAGTTTTTGTCAAAAGAGCATCCCTATCGACCGAATTAAACGTATTTTTTACATCCATTTTGATAAAAACTTCGAATGCAGAAATGTTCTGGCTGCAACTGCATGGACTGCCGCCTCGCAGCCTCCTCTCGTACCAAATCGTGTTTCGGTTCAAACATCTTGGTCAACCTGACGCGGAAAGCCGGGCAACATACTTTAGATGTTAGGCGTCTGAAGGTACTGCCGATGGCGATGGGGCGGATCCCTCCATCTTTTTTGCTAAGTGCAATAAGATTTGCGCCAAAGACGATAGGAGTGATTTCATTTAGGACCCGCCCCGCCAGCATCAAGTTGACCAAGCCTGTGATGGCCTTAACTAAGACCTTTCCTGAGTCACCTACAATTGACCCAGTCAAGTCTTTTAGATGCTGAGGGGATAATCTGTTCAATCCAGCAGCAAAACCATTAGGTAATGACTGAATAGCAATTAGGACATCTACCTCGGTAGTCTGGAGGTGGTTATGAGACACAGCCAGTGGATGTGGCAGCTGCGAAGTAGCAGACGCAGTATGGTGCTTATCGCGGAGTGCTTGCAAGGTCTCTGCAGAGTTGGCAGCCGCGGAGTCGTATGAGAATAATAGCTAGCAGCGCCTCTTATGTTTCCATTTGAAATTTTGGCTTCTATTAGATTATTTATATTCTAATTTCGAGAGTATGTGACCAAAGGCTGAGTGTTTAATGATTAATCATGATGGGTGCAGTTGTGTTTAATGATAGTTGCCAGAGATCGTTTAGTTGTATTTTTGTATATGTGGAATGGAAAGTATAGTATGCGAAAGTTTAAAGTTTGTAGTAAGTTTGTAAATTTTGCCATGAAATTGTAGTATTCTCATCGACTACCTTGGTCACGCACTCCGAAAGACTGCGAGCAACCGTAGCGCGCGCTCCCCTGGGGATCCTCTTTGTAATTTTGAACGAATGCTTAAAATATGCGAGCCTATTCGACAGAGAAGAACTACTAGGCGTCCCATCTGTAACTGACTGGGTAATTTGTGTTGAACTTGGGCAGTCAGTTCTCGGGACGTGTTTGCGACTGCTATGAATGTTTTTTTCATATATTTCAAAAATATACCTACTTACAATAAAATACACATAAAATATACTTACAATTAAACATACTGTTCGAAATTTGGGGACCGCGAGACCCCCCCCCCCCCCCCCGTGGAAGTAACCCTCCGTGAGGGGAGAGGAGTCGCCTATGGGCTCGGGCGTGGAAAGGTCGTGTCCGTTTTGAGCTGCGCAACATTGAAATGCGCCCGACTCGCAAGTTGTTTTGGTTATCGAAATACCACAGGTGTAAGTGTTCCCGGAGGAGAAGCAGAGTCCCTGAATCCTATATACACGGTTATTTTTTTATCACCCTGGTTATTTTAAGGGTGGCTTCAGGACACGGTAGAAGAATTATTTAACCATTAATAATAAAATTTACTCACCTGTTGTATTAGATATTTATTATCTAAAATATCCAAAAAATACTGCACTGATATGGACACTGAGTGAAGTTGTAGGCAAAACATTGAATGAACGCGAACTGGCAACAACGTCGCCGATTCAAAGTCATCACTGAGTTGATCACAATTTCACCTTCCTACTTTGCGGGCTTAGGACAGGCAAAACAAAGTTTTTAAAGAAAACAAACAGTACTAGGTAGGTATTACGGTTATGGTAGGTTGTTTTGGCGTAGTTAAAAAATTGGAATCAACTTTAAATACTTACCTACCTAAGAAACAATTTAAATCAACTTTAGTTCTAATAACAAAAGAGTTCTAAATTTAAAGGAAGTCCTCTAACTCATACATAGTCGTGCACGTTTAAAACTATACATGACCACAACAACATATCACTTTGGTTAGTGTTTAACGTCTCGAAATTAGCGTTGCCAAGCGTCCGGATAAAGCCGGACAGGGTTAGGCTTTTTGACCTCTTGTCCGGCCAAATTTGACTGCGTCCGGCTCGTCCGGCTTTTGTTAGGCTTTTTACATTTCGCAAACGAGCGAGCGCCGAGCGTGGCCGAGCGCAGGCGACGAGAGTCGACTGTCGGTCGCTCACGCAGGCGGCGCAGATGAGGCCGAAGCACAGAACATAATTACTCCTAGCGGAGGGCCGAAGTGCCGCCCGTCGCCCGCCCCCTGCGCTCTGTCGGTATTGTTCAATGTTTAAGCACAGATTACTATTAATAGTTACTGGTTTAAGTATCTAGAATTTAATTTTGACTGATGACTATTTGACTGTTTAATAATAAAGTACATAAGTACCTAAGACTGATTTGGCATTCGATTTTATTTATTATTTCACTAGAATTTAACAAGATTTATGATAATAATCAAAAAAGCTTGATTGTAGGTGTAAAAATCAAGCTTTTTAAACTCATTCATTTGTTGTTGTTGTACCTATTAATACTGAGACAAAATCCAAACTGGCTGGTCTGTCCGGCTATTAGGTTTGGCGAGCTGGCAACCCTACTCGAAATGCAGTTTTTGCTTCCAAGTCTTACGTTTGTGGGTTCACTTTCTTACACCAAACACTTAATTTCACTTCACAAGTAAAAGTCTACGGTCTACCGGAGTAAGGTTTGTGTATTCGCGAGCTGTGTTAACTTGAAACTAAAATTCCGAATGCGCCCGATTGCCGCGCGTCAGGCGCGGGCGCGACATCGCGATACGTTCACGCGCGCCGGGGTCAAAGGCGAACTAAAGCTCGTGCCGACAAGCGACATCAAACAACATAACGCCGGCGCCGGCGCCGACTGTCTCTGTCTTTCACTATTGTAGTGTCTAGTGCAATAATAAGTCTTATTTCAAACGAGTTGTAGATTGATCTTGCTTGAATTAATAATGCGACGTTGCCGCATTTTCCTAAGCCCGTAGTAGTAAATGCATTATTCATTCATAATCTTACCTTATCTTGTAGTAAACAAGAACAATGTCTATAATTTAATATTATTGGCGGATCAAATTTAAAAAATATAACCACATGTTTTTTTATTGATATGAGTCGTCTAGCGTCTACCGAGCTACCTCTAAAATTTTCCAGTGTGATAAAAAAATAACCGTGTATATACAGGGTGTCCCAGAAGCCGACGTCAAGCCGAAAGCAGGTGATAGACTAACTCATATATGTTATCAGAAAAATACGGTTTTTTCACTGTTGTTGCTACAATTCTTGACTTTTCTAAACATTTTCTTTTGTAATCCTGAATAATGTTTCTGTATACTCTAATCTAAAATTTAAAGCCAGCTGCTCCAAATTAGAAGAATATGCCATTTTTATCTAAATTAAATATTCAAAATTAATTTTTCGCATAGCTTTAACAAGCTGTACTGAAAAAAATGTACTATGCGAGTTTGGCAAGTAACTGCAAAAGTTGGCGCATTCAATAAGGATTCCAAAATGGTATGATACTTGGTAGATAATTTCTACGATTGCAGACAATATTTTTTTTCCAAAAACAGGCAGTTTTGAACAAATTTTTCTTACGTACTTAATTAAATCTGGGGAACGGGCTGGCCACGAGATAGTACCAGATCGTCCTATCCATCTGCCTGGGTATTCCTCATCGAGATATTCTCTTACTGAGCTGGCATAGTGAGCTGGGCAACCATCTTGTTGAAACCACATATCTCTTAGAATGTTAAGTGGCACATCCTTCAGTAGATTTGGTAAATCATTTTGTAAAAAATGTAAATAAACTTCACCAGTCAAGGCGTCTGGCAGCTCAAAAGGACCTATTATTTGTCCATTTAAAATTCCGGTCCACATATTCACTTTAAATCGATATTGTGATCTATCTTGCCTCATCAAATGAGGATTTTCGATATGCCACTCGTGTAAGTTGTGTAGGTTCATGTAACCATCTTTTTTAAATGTCGACTCATCTGACCACAAAATTTTTTCGAAGAATCGCGGATCTTCTCTGTGTTTTTGTAGCATTGTTTGACAAAAAGCAACACGGGGTCGATGGTCCCGGGGTAGTAGAGTTTGTACTCGCTGTACGTGGTACGGGTGTAGCTGATTTTTTTGCAAAATCCGATGGGCTGTACTTTTGGGTACTCCTGTGCTTCTCTCTATTCCACGTATAGAAATACTCCGATCTTCTTCGACAATGTCTAGTATAACGTCCTCGTAAGGGGGACGAAATCTTCTTTCACTATGTACTTGGTTCGGCAGTCGGCCCTCTGAGAAGAGTAATCGGTGCACATTTGTAAAGACTCGATGATCTGGAAAACGAGCTGCATTTGGGTAGCTCTCACGATAAAGTCTAGCTGCAGCGTTGGCATTGCATCTACATTCCCCATAAATTAAATGCATGTTGGCGTATTCTTGTGTCGTGTACCCAGACATGGTGGCACTACACAATTGCACAATCAACGATAAGTAGTCCGGAGCAAAGCAAAGGTCGTCGGTAGAGAAACTATACAGTCCGAATCCAAATCACAAGCAATCAAGTCCAATAAACGAAGCAGAAAGTGGTAAGCACGAAATCAACACGAACGAATACAAAAAGATGCGCTGTAAGCGAAGGAGCGAAACGTACTGATGTGTATTGTTTGTGCGTTAACGAATAATTGGCGTCACTATCTGTCTCACTTCCACTTCGTAAAATAGTCATTTTACGAAGTGGATGTGAGACTCGCCGTCTCTGTCACGTTAGCGTCACTATCTGTCTCTCTCACACTTCGTAAAATGACTCTCCCGGTCTCCCGGTCTAAACTAGAATGTTAAAGTTACTGCCTTAAAGCAAACCATGGGTAAATTAGAATAAATTTTAAGTACGTAAGAACAATTTGTTCAAAACTGCCTGTTTTAGGAAAAAAAAAATATTGTCTGCAATCGTAGAAATTATCTACCAAGTATCATACCATTTTGGAATCCTTATTGAATGCGCCAACTTTTGCAGTTACTTGCCAAACTCGCATAGTACATTTTTTTTCAGTACAGCTTGTTAAAGCTATGCAAAATATTAATTTTGAATATTTAATTTAGATAAAAATGGCATATTCTTCTAATTTGGAGCAGCTGGCTTTAAATTTTAGATTAGAGTATACAGAAACATTATTCAGGATTACAAAACAAAAGAAAATGTTTAGAAAAGTCAAGATTTGTAGCAACAAGAGTGAAAAAACCGTCACAGGGTGTAAATTATATCGATTTTTTTAAATGTTAGATTTTTTTTTAAATAGGTGACTTATGGTCATTTTCACCAACCTCACCTTAGCTTAGGGGACTCTTAGGTGGCATGCTGTCACATTCTTTTCATTAAAGACAAAAAGTGACAGCATACGACTTAGGGGCTTCCTAAGCTAAGTAATGGTTGGTGAAATCGGCCATTAGATTTTTTTTTATATTTTTCTGATAACATATATGAGTTAGTTTACCGCCTGCTTTCGGCTTGACGTCGGCTTCTGGGACACTCTGTATATAAATAGCTCCGTGTAACACGGACGAAAGTACACCCCGGACTTTTGGTTAGTGTTCAGGGCGAGGCTTTTCTGCCCCCCAAAGATCCGGCCGTGTACTATTCACATACATAGTCATAAAAAATAAGATAAACACAAAATAGCACTAAATTTTAAATTTTGAAGTTTGAGAGATCCTTGTAAAGTCACTCAGGTACAAATGACTCGGGTAGTAGGTGATGCGCAGGCGTTAGCGGGGGTAACTAGGGAAACTGCCAAACTGCCATCCGATAGTGCTCAGAACATGGACTTAATAATCAAAACGCTCAGAACAATAACTAAAGTATTCTTCTGAGCGATAGTGTACTGCCATGGAATTATTAAGTCCATGTGTACTGCTAATCGCCGTGTTTCCCTGGAAACGCGCACGTCAAAAAAGGTGACATGTCATAACTGTCATGAAGCAAAATTCAGGATTTTCGAAATAAAACAGTTGATTTATTTGAACACAAATACGGCTGCTTACAGCTGCCGATCGTTCACGCAGATTAGATATTCTAAAAAAAGCAATATTTTTCTGGTATATGTAAATAAGAAACGGAAATTTTACGACTTAAAAGTTGGAGCAATATGTTTCGAAGTATGTCAAGTTTTTTTATTATATGAAATTTTGTTATTATATGAAATGAAATTATATTATTTGTATGTTAGATCACCAGTATTTATATCAAACTTTACACACCCATTTATTAACATAATACTACTTGTTTTTTTAAGTAAGGGTTTCTTGCATTATCTTCATCATCATCATCATCATCACAGCTCATATACTACGTCCCCACCGGGGGACACGAGCCTACCCTAACTAGTTATATTAGGGCGATTAGGCCTTAGTCAAACCACGCTGGACCAGTGCGGATTGGTTGACTTCACATACACCTTTGAATTACTTCGCAGGTGTATGCAGGTTTCCTCACAATGTTTTCCTTCACCGTAGGAGCGTCAGATAAATGTACATATGAAATTCGAGAAACGAAAAACACACTCGGGGCACAGTCCAGTACCGAGGCAACAGCGCCACCGATTGTCTTGCAGATGCCTAAATTATATAGTGTATGTACTCCATGCAGGTCCGAGCCTTATATCATATCAAATTCGCACTATAGGTTTTAATATTCACTCTATTGGGCATTGTATGGAGGTTGAAGTTCTACAACAAAGAATTTTGCAGCATACATGGAACCAAAAGCTTTTGAACACTGGTGTTTATCACCCATTATTACTGCAAAAGGGGGCTACAGTTGCGAATATTAAAAAACAAATTTGTAATAATATTAACGCCATTTTCTGAGACAATTACTTTACTTTTTGATATATTTCTGTTTATTTGAACACACGACACAGTTTATCGTTAGTTAACGATACATAAACATAAATCAACGTTATATTTATCGAAAATAAGAAAACAATTTTGGTTCTGCGGCTATAAATTAATTAGATTTTCATAGGATCTTCAATAAATTGTGGGCCCAATAGTAAATTAAATTTGCCGATGGTTTCACCTAAACAAACCGCGTAACTCAAATCGTATATTGCCATTGCTATAATTATCTAAAAATTTCATACAAGTTATATAAATTTAATGGTTACATTAAAACAATTTTGCGCTGCAACCTGTAATTTTCGTTTATTAACAATTCAATTCAAATTCAAAAGGCTCACACTCAAGCAACACACTCAATGTAATGTCTTGGAACTTGTTCCAAGACATTACATTGAGTGTGTTGCTCAATAAAAGCATTGTCAGTAGCCAAATTCTTGGCTAAATATAAAAAATAAAAGCTTTGCGAACCTGCTAATTGTTTTTTTGAAAAGGTAGACAGATATAATCTATCTTTTGTCAGATAAATTTTATTAGGGGCGCATGTCAACTTGTTGATATCAATGATATGAATTTTTTTGGAATAACAAGTCAATACATCTAGTGTCAGATTTAATTTGTATCTCATACTATTCTCATATTCAGATAAGTGATGGTGGTAGGGAAATGTGTACATAATTATTTTATTTACTTCCAAATTTTCAAACTTCGAATAAAATGTTTTTTCTCAAGCATGCTCGGAAATGTAGGCATTATTGTAGTAAAAAGAAGACACAAAGTTTGTAATTCTTGGCTCATGCATTACTTTATCGGCCTAGGCCAGGAAAGTAAGTATGAAAATTAATTTTTGGCCGCTACTCCAATGTTTTTTAATTTATCTATAACTTGAATTATGTAACTTGTCATACAGCCAATTTCTACCACATTATAAAAAATGCACTCTTCGAGCGTGCATTCTCCAACGTGTCTCATATCTCCTCATAAAAATTAAAATATTTAATTTTATTTAAAACTATCAAAAGTGCCAACCTAAAACTGTTCTAAAACTGAATTTTCATAAATTTGACAATTAAATTCGATTAATATGACAACAAGTTATTAAAGTTGACATATTCTTTTCGGTTAAATGAATATAATAATTTTTATTATGAGACACGTTGTATATGAATATGACAGCAATTTTATTAAAATGTTGGTATAAAATCACACGAAAATATGCTTAATTTTCGTTGCGAGTGAAAAAAGTCATAATCTGCAGTATAACATTTTTTGCGTAAAATATGATTGGGCTTTATGGGCTTTGCTTCCTTTGCATTAATTGAAATTTAAATATATTAGTATTACTAAATGCTAAGTTAGTGTTTAATTAATTGCTTGATTTGATTTTATATTCATATTATACTCGTTTGTTTCCAATTCAATTCAATTGAAAATCTTTATTGCATACCATAACGTAAAATAGGTGGTTCACATAAAATAAGATAATTATGGACCCGTTGGGCACGCAATCGTTGAACAAGAGACAGGAAGCTTATTATTATTAGGTACCTACTATTGTCTTATTTACAGATCATAAAGCAAAATTATACGAAGATCACGGCAATTATAAATATTTGAATAAATAGACAACATTAAACAATATTTTAATATGAAAGGTTTTTATTTATATGGTATTATTATTACACTGAATTTCATAATTAATTCCAGTATTACGTCTTTCATTATTTCCTCGCAATTATTGAGAAAAGCACTATACATACCTCGGCGGGAATGGGATTGCCGGACTCGTAATGATTGTCAAGGCCTCGCTCACGCTCGGCCTTGAAATCATTACTCATCCGGCGATCCCTAACTTCCCGGCCTCTGCAGTAATGTACTATTAATTGAAATTTGTTTAAATTGCCCCTATTTCCTATTAATATTATCAGATTATCATTACTATTAAACTTATAATTAGAAATTTTAGCTACCACATCTTGGAAACTGGAGCCAGGCATACAATAATTTATGACACTTCGCCCCAGCTAGTTTGATAGCAAGTGCCCCATATTTTTACCTATTTCATCACAAAATATAACACATTTCGATTCAGGCAGTCTAGTCTCACCTGTAACTATTGACTGACATACCTCATTGAGCGCAGAAGATGTATGGTATGACTGGGTACACAATTATTGTTATCCAAATTATTTGTTATATTGCTGTCCAATGTTAAATTATGGTTACTGTTATCTATAGTCTGTTTCTCCAGAAGGGACTGATAACGGTCTTCATTGAATTGACAGAGTGCGGCTAACTCTGTCACTGACTTAATAAGCTCCTTATTTTGGTTTTGAGCACTTTCATAGTTTTTTTGTTATATTTGACAAAGAATTTTGTAAATAGCTAATATTATCAGTTAGGTCTTTTATGTCCCTGTCATACTTACTTCTGCTTTCTTTCAGTTTTAAATCGAAAATATCTTTTCGTAGCTTGATATTAGATATAAATACCTTATGCTTTTTAATGAGGTATTGTGTTTTTTTAATAAATTTATTGATTTTACAATATTTCCTAAGTTTCTTTTTACTGTGAAAATAGAGTGGCAAATGGTTTTCTGTCGTAGGTGAAGCTTGTGCAAAATTTTGACAACTAGATGATTGCATAAGTTCCTCATATAAACTATGCGTGTGGGTATTTTCCATGTCCCGCTTTAATTGTTCGAGTTGGACAATCTGTTGGTTTGCATCACCTAACTCACATTCTAATTCTGTGATTCTATTCAGAGCAGTTTCATACAAAACATTACACTGAACTAAACCATTGATGTTATCCAGCAATTGGTGGCGCTCCTCAAGCACTTCTTGATATTTAATATCTAACACGGAGAGTTCACCTTTAAGAGCTGTATTTCTGTCAATGATCTTCTTTATCTCCTCTTCACTTTCCTCACGCTCCTGAATCAGTCGGTCATAGGATTGCTTTAGCACCTTGATCTCATTAACAGCTTGCCTGAGCTTTGCCTCAGTATTTTGGGCAGCAGCCTTGCGGGTCAACATTTTGTTTATTCCGTTTCCGAATGCAATCTAAAAAAAGTCAAAATTTCTTAAGAGAGAGTACAAACTGGGAAACAAATTTAGAACACAAGAATTCAAAGTGAACTGAGAAGAAAAGGGTTATGTATTTTAAAAAAAGAAAGAAAAAAAACCTTAGCAAGGAACACAAGTAGTATAATAAAAAGAAAAAAAAAACTTTAAAATTAAGGGCTAAAAATAAAGAATTTACAAAAGCAACTAATGAAAAATAAACAGTTTATACTCTGGAGATATCACTATGGAATACTAATTTGACTACCAACCAAGTTAAGAAACTAATAAATTCCCCTTAATGTGTCACAAATAACTGCATCATACACCATGAGATCCACAAAACAATATATAAAAGAGTTTTAGTACTATACACTTAAAAAATAACATTCAAGAAACACATGGATCAATGACCGGTCCCCGTTGGCAGCACCTGTTCACAGGTTGACGCATGAATCAGCCATCGCTTCACTCAACCATATGTTAGGGAATGTAACGACCCGACGCACAACGCCACCACCACGCAGACCTTCCAGTGAGCATTAGATCCCAGTGTTCCACACTACATAAAAACTATAACCTTGGTGACTTTAATGCTCACCATAAAGAGTGGTTGAAGTCCCGGACCACTGACCTCCCGGGTAGGACTGTCTTCAACATGGCTTCGGCCTATGGCTTCTCTCAACTGGTGGTACAGCCCACCCGTATCCCAGATATAGAGAGCCATGAAGCCTTCTTGTTGGATCTACTGATGACTACGCGACCTGGCGGATACAGGGTTGTGGTCGATGCTCCTCTTGGATCATCGGATCACTGCCTTGTCCGTAGTACTGCCAGTCTTGCGCGACCCCATCGCGTGTCTGCGGCTGGCAATCGTGCAGTTTGGCGGTATGAGTCAGCAGACTGGGATGGACTCCGAGAATTCTTCGGATCCTACCCCTGGAAGCAGCTCTGTTTTGCCTCCGAAGATCCCGATACCTGCGCAGATTGCGTCACTGAAACGGTGCTAATGGGAATGGAAGTTTTCATACCCAACGCCAAAATACCTGTTGGCGGTCGCAGTCGTCCCTGGTACAATAATACCTGCAGGAAAACTGCCCACCTCAAGCAATCTGCGTACATCGCCTGGGACAATGCCAGAAAAAGTCGGGATCCTGACGTGACGGAGAAGAAGCGACAGTACAACGCTGCTTCTAGATCCAACAAGAAGGCTATTGCTGAAGCCAAGGCGGAACACGTGGCCAGGGTTGGCGAGCGACTAGGAAGCTATCCCAGTGGAAGTCGTGCTTTTTGGTCGCTGGCCAAAGCTGCGCAACGTAATTTCTGCCAGTCCAGTCTCCCACCACTGCGTGTAGCTGATAGCAGCCTGGCCCACAGTGCAAAAGAGAAGGCCAATCTCTTGGTCCAACTCTTTGCCTCTAACTCGACAATGGACGATGGAGGAGCCACACCACCTAACATCCCTCGGTGTAAAAGCTCACTGCCTGAAATACGCATTACACAACGTGCGGTCAGGCGGGAGCCTAAGCTCCTGAACGTCCATAAGTCGAGTGGGCCGGATGGCATCCCAGCAGTGGTGCTGAAGACGTGCGCCCCTGAGCTGACCCCCGTACTAACGCGCCTTTACCGCCTTTCCTATCAGAACAGCAGGGTTCCATCTTCGTGGAAGATTGCTCACGTCCACCCAATTCCCAAAAAGGGTGACCGATCCGACCCGTCAAATTACAGGCCAATAGCAATAACGTCCTTGCTCTCCAAGATTATGGAGCGGGTCATCAACTCCCGCCTCCTACGGTACCTGGAAGAGCACCAGCTGATTAGCGACCGACAATACGGCTTCCGTCACGGCCGTTCAGCTGGTGATCTTTTAGTTTACCTGACCCACCGTTGGGCGGAAACCTTGGAGGGCAAAGGTGAGGCTCTCGCCGTGGGACTAGATATTGCTAAGGCGTTTGATAGGGTCTGGCATAGAGCTCTTCTCAGGAAGCTACCACCTTATGGAATCCCCGAGGGACTCTGCAAATGGATAGCCAGCTTCTTGGACGGTAGGAGCATTAAAGTCGTCGTCGACGGCTGCTGTTTCAAAACCATGCCCATAAACGCTGGCGTTCCACAAGGTTCGGTGCTCTCCCCAACCCTGTTCATTCTGCATATCAATGACATGTTGTCCATTGAGAACATACATTGCTATGCAGATGATAGTACGGGTGATGTGCGGTATACCGACCACCAGAATGTCTCTCGGATTTCGTTGCAAGAAAGGCGGTCGCAACTTGTGTCTGAAGTCGAGGACTCTCTAGGGCGAGTCTCCGAATGGGGTGCAAAGAACTTAGTTAAGTTCAACCCCACGAAGACACAAGTTTGCGCATTCACTGCGAAGAAGGACCCATTTATCGTAGTGCCTCAGTTCCAGGGAGTTACTCTTCGTATGTCCGGTGGTATTGGGATCCTCGGTGTGGAAATTTCGGCCGAAGTGCAGTTTGGGAGTCATTTGGAGGACAAAGCCAAATTGGCGAGCAAAAAACTGGGCGTCCTGAACAGAGCCAAGCAGTACTTCACTCCTAGCCAGCGGCTGATGCTTTATAAAGCACAAATACGGCCGCATATGGAGTACTGCTCGCACCTCTGGGCAGGAGCTCCGAAATATCAACTCGACCCTCTTGACTCCCTGCAAAGGCGTGCATTCTGCATCGTCGGTGATCTCAATATCACGGCCTCAATGGAGACGCTGGAGCAAAGAAGAGACTTTGGTTCTCTTTGCGTGCTCTATCGGCTCTTTAACGGAGAGTGCTCCGAGGAACTGTTTGCAATGGTGCCCTCGTCACCTTTTTATCATCGCACCACCCGCCACCGCAATAAAGTTCATCCGTACCACCTGGAACCGATCTCGTCTAGCACAGTTCGGTTTCAGCGTTCATTTCTTCCACGTACGTGCAGACTCTGGAACGAGCTCCCAGCTGCGGTGTTTCCTGAGCGCTACGATATGTCCAACTTCAAACGAGGTTTAAAAAGAGCACTTCTCTCCAGGTAGGCAGCAACTGAGCTTTGCCCTTGGCATTGCAGATGTCCATGAGCGGTGGTTACCACTTACCATCAGGTGGGCCACTTGCTCGTCTGCCACCTTTAGCAATAAAAAAAAATACTATAAAATTATTTTCACTACTTAAGAACCATTAAAAAGTTAAGGGTGCATAAAGGTTCAGTCAGACAGCGGGCGGGGCGGGAGGGCGACGGGACGTCGCGTCGGCGCGATAAAAGCTGTTGTAATGTATCTATTAGTTATTATGAAAGAAATCACACAGCGCCGTCCCGCCCGGCGTGAATACACCAGGAGTTCGGCGGGACGGGGCGTGAGCGCGGCGTCGTCGGCGTGGCGGCGGCGGAGCATTGTTCTATGAGTTTTCGCTTTTGTGTTTACACTGACGGTGGGGCGTGTGCACGTCAAGCCCGACGGGACCTTAGAGTTGTGTTTCGATACAAAAATGGATAACGAAACGGTTCATAGTCATGTTTTTGTACGAGTTGAGCCACTAGCAATACATAACTATTTCTCTTAAATGAGATATAGCTTCAATGTCAGAATCATTTGACATTTTGATTGTGAACGTCCGCGACTCCCGTGCCGCCGAGCCGGACGGCGCGGCGGGCGGCGCAGCGTTCGACGTCGACGTTACCGTCACGCCCCGCCGGCTATGTGACGTCCACGCCGCGTCGTCGCCGCCCCGCCGACGTCGAGTCGCCGTCCCGCCCCGCCCGCTGTCTAAAATAGCAGCTCTATAAGACGCCCTCTTAGAGCTATAGCTGCAGAAAGTTTGCATAGCGCCCTAGTTGAATCTTGCAGCTTCTAATTTAATTATATGCGCTATATATCTCTTAAGCAATTTTTTTTTGTACTAGTTGGGCCATTAGTTAGAGCTGCATTATTGGCCGGCGTCTTTGGTTTCTTTTGAAGCACTACCGGTCATTGGGTCTTTGAACCGTGGAGAGGTTTAAAGTATTGGTTTGAAATCATTTTTTCATTTGTCATGCTAGTCTATCAGTAAATTCCAGTTAAAATAGAAACTGTTTCGGTTATCCACTGCCGACCTCCCTTTCAAATTACGCTAATCAATCATGCTATTCGAGTCAACATATTGAATCAAATTTAGGAGATGCCAAGCCTCGACTGAGTTTTCGGTAGGTAAATCAAATCACTGCAGCATGCCGACAAAACAATGTTACATTAATCCATTTACGAAGCCCAGGCCGAAAATATTGTAAGGTCAGCATATCCCTAACTCATCGTTAAATTGGGGACAATATAACACGTAACGACGGTTCGAGGAAAAGTGATGTTATGTATGCCGACCACAACTTCTTATAAGGCATTTTCTTGGATAACAAATTAAGCATTGGCACGAAACAAGTCTTATTAGTAACTTGTTGAAATAACATAAAATGCATTATCTATAATTAATGTCCATATAATAATTAGTACAATCAACATTTTATATGGCTTAGAAAAGACGTCGGTATCTCTTTTTGGGTTATACAGCAGACTTATGTTTGAAGTATGCCGATATATATATTTCAATCCTTTTTTACTTTTAAAGGGCATATTGATAGAAACATTTATTGTTTATTACATATTTCACTCACAGGAACTGTTTCAAGCACAAACCCAAAACAAACTCTCGGAAATTTATTTAAATGTGCACAGTTGTGACGTGTCGGGACAGCCTTCCTTCTTAAGCCGGAAAAATGAGAGACGTTTGACTAAAACAACTTTGTAGGGCATCATTTGCCACCGCCTGAAGGCAGGAGTTATCCATCGTAAATTCCATTGTAAATTTATAGTCTTAAAGTATAAATTTGCCTTTCTCGGTAGATTTTGTATTTTGCAAATTCGGGTGACAAAGCTTTTAAAAGATTAAGAGGCTAAATGTATTGTGTGTATATAATGAGCACTATGGTAATACGATCAAAATAAATATTAGTTTATTGTAGTTTACTCTAGCTAATGTGCCCTTCTGTTTTGTATTAAATGTCTGTCTTAGGTAAATATTAAAATGATGTCTATTTCATGCACATGGCGTTCGGAGCGATCTCATTTATACTCAAAATCAATTAGAAAAATTGATAAAAAGCTCTTTTGAATCATCCAAATTTTTACCTACTGCCCGTTCAGGACATCTTAATAGCTGATAAGCTTTATCAGAAGTACCGACATTTACACTTAACTTTGTTGTTGCCATACACAGCAATATTTTTTACATTATAATGAGTTATGTCTACAAAATAATATGCATTGGCATCATTCAATCATTGACCTTATAATAACCTGTACTCATAAGAGTCCTTTATTGTACACACACATGTAAAAAAAAAATACATTTAAAACTTAAAGTATATACAAGGGCGGAGTTATCTCTAATAGAGATCTCTTCCAGCCAACCCAAGTGATAGTGTAAGATGTTGTGTTAGCGGGAAAAAAGTTGTACAAAAACAGAACCGAAAAAAGAAAATAATCTGATTTTAAACAATATATATAAAAATGATATATATTATATTATCATATATACACACATATACATATTTATATATATACAATTATATATACAATATAATATATTATTCCAGTTACTGATTCGAGAGAAAGTGCTCTATAAGGTGACGCTTAAAAGATTGTATTGAGGGTATCTCACGCATTGAGGCAGGCAATCCATTCCACAGCTTGGCAGCCTGTACGGTAAAAGACTTACCGAAGAACTTCGAATTAAATTCGGGAACACTTAATACGTTGTTGGTAACGCAGGATCGCTTAGGACGGGGATTTGGAGGAAGAAAATGGAAACGGGACCTTAAATATTTAGGAAATTGAGGACAATGTAGGACTGTAAAGACAAGGCAGAGGATATGCATATTTCTTCGGTGACGAATAGGTAACCACTTGAGTTTTTTGCGACATTCAGACACGTGATCATATTTGCGTAAACTAAAAATAAAACGAATAGCTAAATTCTGCAAACGTTCAAGCTTATTCAGGAGATGCTCAGTTACATCCAAATAACATACATCGGCGTAGTCGAGAATGGGGAGTAAAAGAGATTGAGCAAGCATAACTTTAGTACTGAATGGCAGGAAATATTGAAGCCGCTTGAGAGAGTGGTAAGAGTAATGTATACGGCGACTTACCTCATTGACATGAGCATTCCATGATAAGGTACAGTCAAAAGTTAGTCCTAAATTTTTGCTCTTGTCAGTAAAAGGTATAGCAGTACCATCAAATACAATTTGAGGTAACTCCCTGTGATTAAGTTTGCCACACATTCGATTACTGCCAATGATCATTGCCTGTGATTTTTTGGGATTAACAAGTAATCCATATGAGTCTGCCCAGAGTTTAATAGCTGCAAGATCTTGATTAACTAATTGAATTGCATTGTCAATGTCATCAATGTCAGCGTGCTTATAAATTTGCAGATCATCTGCATACAGATGGTAGGGAGACGAAATAACATTAGTGAGTCGATTAATAAAAATAGAAAAAAGTAAAGGAGACAATACGCCGCCTTGCGGTACGCCTGCAGTGATATGGCACCAATTTGATGTTGTGTTATTACAGCTTATGCACTGCCGGCGGCCGCGAAGGTAATTAGAGAACCAATCAATCACCGAGGCAGATAAGTTAATTGAGCGAAGGGTAGCTATAAGGATGTCGTAGTCCACAGAGTTAAAAGCACTACTGAAATCAAGTAAAACAGCAACAGTAAACATCCTTTTGTCCATAGCGAGCCGTATGTCATCTGTGACATTTAACAAGGCAGTTACTGTGCTATGGAATGGCCGAAAACCAGATTGGAATGGACTGATAAAGTTGTTGCGAGTTAGGAAAGAGGACAACTGTTTATGCACAACACTTTCAAGGACTTTTGACAAAAATGGAAGAATTGATATGGGACGGTAATCAGTGAAATGAGTAGGCTTTGAGGACTTGGGAAGAGGAAGTACTAGGGCAGATTTCCAGTCATTTGGGTAGATACAAGACCCTAGGGAAGAATTAATGATATGCGCTATGATGGGAACAACGTCATCTAGTATTGGTATTATCATGTGTCGACTAATACCATCATTGCCTGTAGCATGCGATGTAATAGCTACAATACTCTTTTTAACCTCCGCCTCAGAGACTTCAAGAAATGAGAAGGAATCGTCAGGTGGGGTACAGTTGGAAAGAAAATCAAGAGATGAGACTTTTACATTGTCAGAAAGTTGAACAGGAGATCTAGAAAAATGCTCATTGAGTGCATTAAGGTCAATCAAAGTGTCAGTATTGTCAGAAGCTTTGCCCACACCAAGTGACTTTAAAAATTTCCATGTTTGTGCTGTTGAGCTATTATCAATACGGGAGTGAATATAACGGCGTTTAGCATCCCTACACATCTTGTTGCATAGATTACGCAGTGATTTATATAATAGATGATTTTCGGTAGTGGGTGACTTCTTAAGCGAGAGCTTGGCTTTATCTCGACGCAGCATATGATGCTTAATGTTGGGCGTAAGCCATGGTGCCGGCAAATGTTTGACACGTACAGGGCTTAATGGTGCATGTTTGTGAAATAATTTTAAAAGTAACGTATTAAATGCTTCTACCTTTTCGTTAACGTTGATGGCAGAAAATACCAAAGACCAATCTAAACTGAGAAAATCCTCCCTCAAGCGGTCGACACAAATGCCCCTAAAGTTACGCTGAAGTATAATTTTGGTCTTGCGTTTAGGTGGACGGATATTATAAGAAAGATACAAAAGATCGTGATATGAAAAAGGTGCAGTAAGCTGACCATAGGAGGACACTAGGTCCGGTTGAGAAAGTATTTGTAAATCTAAAAAGGAGGGTGTACTATTTGGAGAGTGATGGGTGGGAGATTGGGAAAGTAGTTCAAAATTTACTGAAGATATTATGGACTTGAGTTTACGGGATCGGGCATTATTTTTTAAAATGCATGTATTCAGGTCACCCATCAGTATTACATGATTGTAAGAAGTGCTGAGAGTTTCAAGAGTGGTCTCAAAAGAATCGAAATAATTAACTTTGTCATTAGGGCTATAAACAACTCCAAGAAGAACTTTGGTATGATGCACAGACGCTTCCAGGAACAGGTACTCCAGGGTGCCGGTGTACTCACTGGGAGATTTTTTTAGAACTGTGCCAGATATGCCATCCCTAATATAGATGCAGACACCACCCCCACCAACCCTAACCCTGTCATTGCGAAAGAGTTTATATCCATAAAGAAAACAAAGTGAAGATGGTAACGAAGGTTTCAACCAAGATTCAGATACTAAGATAACGTCAACTACGCCGTTATTAAATGAAGTAATCAGATCCGTCGAATGTGCAAGGACACTTTGTGCGTTTATATGTACGATATTCAGCATGGAGGTCTTACCGTGGAAAACAGTTTGTAAATTCGTGCCCAATGCGAGAGAGTCAGAAAGAGATTCAAGCGAAATGTCGCTACAAGCGCTCTCGAATTCATCATTAGATGAGTCATCAGAAAAGTAATCATTACTTATTATAGACATAAATAATAAATAAATATAAAATAAGATACTATAAAAAAAACTTAAGAATAACTACTAAAACAAAAGCACTCAAAACAAAATACACCACAAACAAGGGTTGGTTGCAAAGTCGTTTGTTAACATTTCTAACTAGATAGGTATGTAACTCAAACGGCAATTCCTATTATATAAAACAATAAACAAAAAATATTATCTACTAGAATATACAAGCTGTATTCCAGTTAAACATCACCACTTTGCTGGTGCTGACATCTGATGTTTTAGCCGCGCTTTAAACTAAAAAAGGCAAATCAGTGACGGACTGATGATCGATTTTTTTAATTATATCATGTGAATTAATTTCACTTATCTAGGTATTCCATTTTGACAGTAGATCTCTATGGCATTTATCTATCTACTATATTATATGGATGTAATAGTAATTGCTATTAGCTATTTAAACTATTAAGTGAGTTTAAGCCTAAACACTGTTTTATTAGATAAACTGGTGTACCTCTTTGAAATAAGTTCGAAAAAACAAATTTTTAACAGTCAGTGTACACGCCAAACAATGTTTCCTTCACCAAATTGAGAAATTCCTACTAATTTACAAATTATAGTCACAGAAAAAAATTATTCCTGCGCTTCAAATTCCGTCCAAGCACGAATGGGATGTTGGCAAAGCTATTTCCTGGCAGTGATAGGGAGGGAAGATATTCCGCTGATTCCTGAACTGAGGGGCTACTTTCAAACCCTTAATTAAACACTCGAATAGCATTGCTTAAAGAACATTGCTGAGTGCTTCTTTGCATCACTTAAGAGTACCCACTAATGCAGCTTTGTACAGCGAGCCATTACATGAAGTTTAATTCAGAACTTGGAAAATAAAAGCCCTTCTGTATTGCCGAGCCGGGATAAAATTGTGGGCTTTGTTTATGATGGACTCTTATATTTTATGTATAGGCGAGGAAAAACAATTACAATTGAAATAAACAGCCTACACCGATACGATAGCCGATGAAGAGGAGAACTGACACATCTAATCTTGTAATGTTAGTTGAGCTCAAACTTTTGCTTTGAGGTCAGCTTTCAATTGACGACTCTGTAACAATACAGGGAGAAAAAATAGCCCTTGCTGGTTTTCTTGCTGGTTGTTTCCAGTACACCAGGTCTCCCGACGTTGACTTGTGAACCATTGGCGTAGCTTCCTTGACGTTAAAACGCGATTATGTAATACTACTTGAATAAAGTATAAAAACTTTGACTTTGAGGTATTCATCCTGAAGAAAACATTAAAAATAAAAAGTTACTGTTACAAAGCTGTAACTAAACGGCAAGGCATTTTTGTTAGATTTCTTATTATACTAGCTTTAGAAGTCATAAGGTGCAAAGTGTGCAAACAAGTAAATTTACCGTCGCATCGACGTCATCGTCTATACGTACTAATATTATAAAGCTGAATAGTTTGTTTGTTTGGTTGGTGGAACGCGCTAATCTCAGAAACTACTGATTCAAATTGAAAAATTATTTTTGTGTTGGATAGTCCATTTATTGACGAAGGCTGTGGGTTATATAACATCACGATACGACTAATAGGAGCTGAGCATTAATGAAAAATTTTGCAAAAACGGGAAAAAAAATGTACAACATGTTGTTTTTTTCCGACATCCACGCGAACGAAGTCGCGGGCGCAGCTAATATATCATAACATTGAGATCTGTGAACAAACATTATTAATTTTAGCAATCCCTGTCCGTACTTAAATGATTATTTGGAAAAACTTAAATATAATTGTAAGTATAAAAATGTCTTCTTACAAAACCCATATCTATCAAATTTAGAATGTCTCAATAAATAATAATATAGACTTATTTTTTAATACTAATAGTGTGACTCACCCACACAGATAAACTGGTCAGCTTTTCATGTAAAGGTATAATTTATGCAAAATATTGTTTGTCGTATGCTTTGATCAATAAATATAAAAAATATAATAAATGCGAAAGTAACTGTTTTTTGTCTGTCTGTCTACGCTTTCACGCCTACCTAAGCCGCTAAAGTAATTTTAATGAAATTTAGTATAAAGATAGCTTAAACCATGAGGAACGACTTTACATCCCGAATTTTAATAATAGGCTAGTTGACCCTTTTTTAAAGTAGGGCTTAATGTTCTATGTTCATAATTGTTGTATTAGACCATAGCACATAATCATTTCATTATCTGTGGCAATGACATCAGTCTTATAGTAAACAAAGCACGGGGGCGAAATAACCTCACAAAAACAATGCTTTCTATTAAATATCACAAAATATAGTACAACTGTATATGGAACGGGACAATAGAACATGAATATAGAATTACCTCTTCAAAGACTCCAGGAAAGCTGTGGATTAGACGTACCCAGTGATATAGACATGCGAAATATTTGGTTAACACTCGCTTAAAGAAATCCTGTAATTAGCTATTGAAACTCAAATGTATTTTTGCGAAAATCACATTAATGTAAGTACTATAACTGATTAACTCAATCTGTGTAGGTACTTCAGTTTCAACTTAAACAAAATAGAAGTTTTTAGGTTGTATGTAAAATCTTTAATTAAATTTTTATCTTTCAGTTAGAATGAAAACTGACTGCAGCCGACCAACCAAATTTTAACTTGACCAGAAAACTGAGAGAAAACTTGACCATTCACGCCTTTTTGATTTAATCTAAGTTATACACTGACACTAGATGATGTTTCAAAGAAAAGAATATGTACTTATGTCCAATTGAATAATGATGTAATTGAATATTAATTAAAAAGTATGTAATACAAACAAAAATATCAAAGTTTCATAATGAATATATTTATCTAAACCACTTTTACTTGAATTTACTGAGTACCTAATTAAAATTTGTTGCTTTCAGTGGTTACTTGATGAGAACTATTGTGTACTAACCTGTTCTCCTCTTGACAACGAGATTGATAAGGCAGTAAAAGTTGTGCAACATAATACAAAGCAGTACATACTCAGCCACAACATCAAAATGTGACCCGTCAACTAGAACAACATTATGTCAACAAAATAACTCAAGTATTCATATACCAAAGCACCATAGAAGTAAATAGGTCCAGTTTGGTAAAACTGAAAGATGTTATATCTTCACTGATTAAACCTGCTGGCCACCATGGCTGGTAAATTTCAGAACAGCTTACGCAAGAATATGCAAGTTATCTATTTTAAAGCCGTATACAAATATATTAAATGTGATGCTATGTTGTCAGCCTGTGCTCTTCCTAATTTACAAGACACTTCTTATTAAATAAATAATATAAAGAACTTTTTTTCTTTACTTTATACATAACTAACATCTAAAGATGACATAATAAATTTTTGTACTACATTAGTCATTATGTTCTTCACTAAAAAAAATATTCTATGTTTATTTGACAATAATGACTTGTAAAGGTTTAAGTGGAATCAAAATATTTTAATTTGAAATACATGTGTTTTATTTTTCCGTTACACCTTAAAAGATTTATTATATTTGTAATTAGTCCAAGGTATAACTATTGTTAGAGGCCTGCGTGCACGGTTGGCCCCGTGCACGCCGCCGTAAGGCCCTCCGTCTGGGGATTGCCCTGGTGTTCTCGGGCAATCCCCCCTTGGCGATAGCCCGACCGGTGGGTCGGGCTTGCCCGGGCGCGTGGGTAGTGGAGTCGCAGTGTGGACCTTACCTAGCGCGCCCATAAGGGCAGGGAGAACACCGGGGGGTTTTAGTGGGTAGGCTTGGCACTCTGCCGAGAGAGCCCCACACACGCTCGCTGTCTAGCCAACGGCGGGTACGGTGCGGTTACGCATTTCCCCCCGAGAAAAAAAAAAAGGTATACCTATTGTAGTAACGCCTTCTCCCGCTACTAAATACGCGAATTTTAAAGACACCATTAAAAATATAAAAGAAAAATACACCTGGCAACTCCACCGTCACCATAGCTCATTCGTTTTTTCGCGCTCTACGCAGCTGACACATATTTTACATGTTGATGTTTTTCAAAGTGATTTAATTATCTAGATAAAACTAAAATACAGATACGCAGTGATAAAAATGGAGAAAAGATGTCAAAAGTTGTTCGAAAGTAAAATGGTTATCTTAACACAAAGAAAATAACCCAAGATGTCGAAACAGTAAGTACCTACCTGTTTTGAAGATGCGTCGTAATTTTGATTTAGCTTGGTAAGAGGACCTAGATACAATTAATTTAGATAATTTTTTTTAACAAGAAATATATTTTTAAAACTGCCTGCTTTCCGTGGGAAAGCGTTACCTATCAAGGCAAATGAATTAGATGATGTATCTAGGTACCTACTCGATTATGAACTCTGTTCATTGGATATAGGCTAAAGCACAAATACCTTTATAGGAAATTATGGTATATACGAGTAGTTTATATTTATGACCAAGTTTACAAAGAATTGCATTGAAAAATATTTTAATTGAGGTTGCCTATGTAAATAAAGTTTCTTGAAAACTGCAAACTGTTAGATGGTCCATAACATAAAATGGAAATTCCTAATATCCTTCTAAAACTTGAGATAAATTACTCGAAAAATAAAGTCAAAGGATATGAGTTTTGCAATAGCTGTAATATCACAAGTATTGACTTCAATTTCCAAACAATCTTCTTAAAATATCTGAGTGATGTCTTTAGATTACAATGCAATAAGTTTACAATTTCTGTACACCAGGATCAGAAGGAAACATGACTATGCTTTTATAAAAGACCTAATAGAAGCTATTAAAAGCAATAAGAGGGATGAATATTTGTACTCCAATAAAAGTGTAAAATTATTTACAGTCATAAAAAGAATGATAAACATTCTAAAATATTAGCCATGTATACAAACCTCAAAAATTTGCTTTTAGTTTGAAAACCTACCAGCAGCCTGTGTGTTGCAATAAGCAGCCTGTGCGCTGCAATAATTTCTAACAATATCCTCCTCAGAGAGGCTCAGAGAGAGGGCCAACCTCAACTATCATTCAGGTCACCAATGAACATGCTCTGTTTTCAGCAGCCAGTCTCGAACCAATTATCCATAGACCCCATATTTTTACCCATCGTGGGAATAAATAACCGAGGTCAATTAATTTTAAAAGTGGATAAGAGACTATGTAATACATTTTATTACTATTTTGAATCAAGTTTATTATCCACTGGACAATAATAAATATTGTGAAATGGATAATTATACAAACAAATTAACAACTGCATAGGTAGCAGAAATGCTTGGCCCCATGCAAAGATTTCTAGAGTTTTACTATTCCTAAAAGGATGGTTTCATAGATTTATTTTAAAATAAAATAATGATTCCTTAAAATAAGTTGATAATAAGTTTATTGAAAATCTACACTTTCAAATGAAGATTTCATGTTATAGATTTGATTAAATTAATGCATGCACTATTTACATCCAAATTATTCATAACGAAGAAAATTGTTAATTTTTATGTTTGAATAATTGTATGAATACAATTGCTTTTACCATGCGGGTTAAATACAGTACATACATACCTTAACCATTTGTCTCAATTCAATTTCAGGTATTTTTATTAAAAAAAAATGTGTATTTTTATATTGTAAAAAATATATAAGTATATATTTAAGAAAAAAGCTGAATAAAGAACATAATAATAATTAAAATTAATAAATGTTTGACGAC
This sequence comes from Schoenobius gigantellus, assembly GCA_963935595.1. NCBI lineage: Eukaryota > Metazoa > Arthropoda > Insecta > Lepidoptera > Crambidae > Schoenobius > Schoenobius gigantellus. The sequence goes on along the minus strand of OZ012541.1, from coordinate 34,709,561 downwards.
TTGATTAAAATATTGATAAATCAATAAGAAATGTTAGTTATTGTAATTTTACACTGTATATTATGTATATATTTTTATAACGGTTTACAATAGTTAGGCTTTATTTTTAAATAAAAATAAAATTTTATTAATTTTATTCAATGTAAAATAATTTGTAGGTTTTAAAATATATTCCTTGGATATGACTTTAAAGATTAAGTGCAATAGAAGGGAAATGTATCACACTATTAGTCATCATCACATAAATAAATTTGGTTTGTAATTTTGCTCAATGTTTCATTAGGAATGGCAATTTAATTGTTTACACTTTGAGCTCAGATAGATATAAGTTTATGACTTTGAACGTTTGGGGGGCAATTACAACATGCTTATGTATATGAAAAGTATTGTAAAATGATTCTGCGATATGGAGTACTTCCTAAACATTTTCTTTACATATTTTCTCAGGTGTATTATCAACTGACAGTAATTAAATGGTAAAAGCAAGACAGTATCAATTTCTTAGAACTGTTAGATACATAATTATGCATTAAGATGTTTTGCTGACCTCTCAAGTAGATGTGATATTTTAGAAATAGATAACACCACACTTTCAATACATTAACAGAAAAAGCTCAGTTTGATATCAATCCAAATGATCTTGCTAAACATTTGGCGGTGGTGTGAAACTAGCAGCATCTGATTTTTTGCTTAATATATAAAATTTCAAAATATTATTAAGCTGATTTTAAATTTTGTAGTCTCAATGCAGATGTAAGTTGGAAACTGTCGCAGGACATAATGTACTTCTAAGATTTGTGATGCATTGATTCATTTGTAACACATTTCAATAAAAAAAAAAAATATATGATTATATGATAAATCAATTATATTTTATAATATACATGTAATCATGTATATTATGTTTCAAATGTTAATACTTTTACCATAGGATTAATATTTTTATAAAAGAAGAAGAAACTCCTTTTCTTTGATTTTGAAATTTTTGCAGAGTTATAACTGACAGAGCTTAAGGAATCTAAGTATTTCCTTTTTAGACCATTACCACTCAGGCTTACTGCACAGAAATAATGTTTCATTCAGATCTATCCAATGTTTTAATACCAAAAGTTTCTTTTTTCAAATCTTATGTTTATTTTTAAAGCAGAAGCATCACATCAATCATTGCATTTTCACTGTTCAGCTCTTACACCAATTATCTAACTATAGGCAATAGAATAAGGTCAGATGATAAAATTAAAAAATGAATAAAACGAGTTAAAAGACTATCACCCAGTTTCTGAAAGGCTGTTCAGCGTTAAAATTAACTAACAAGCTGTCAATCTAATGCTAACTATGAATTGAGTTCCTGAAAGCTAAATCAACTTATCACTGTGTTAGTTGACACAGCTGTCAAATTTATTGCAAAATTAATAAGGAAAGACCCATTTTGGGTTTCCAAAATACATATGAATAAAACAAAATATATGATTTCAGCAATGTGACCGTGTCTAAAAATATTTCTCACAAGAAATCAAATTTTTAGAGATAAGTAAATTTTGGCTAATCAACGTTTCGGAAACTCAAATTGATTTGACACTGCTGTTAAGATGACATGGATGTTAGTTGAACATTATTTTGATCAACCTTTCAGAAACTGGGAGTATGTCTGGCAAAGCCAATGTATGTCAGCATAATGGAATATGGCATATGCAATCCTGCCATAGTTTTATATTACCTTAAGCATGGGTCATCTAGAAACCTGACATTGAAATAACCTAGACTCAAGAAAACTGACATTAAAAACTGCTATTATTAGCAAAACCACTGCCCAAAAAGTCACAAATCCTATACATTATTAGTTATGTATTAATTATAGTTTTCTCAAATTAAGATGGCTATTTTAAGAGATATTAAAAGTTCTATGACAGCGACACTTAAGCAAGTTGTCTCTTCTCTATTTAAAGATTATTCCAGATATTTTACTTGTGAGAACTTTGTTATTGCTTTAGAAGTAACAAATAATAAAGGACCATAGAAATAAACATTTGATAAATTTATTTTAGAATTAAAATATTACTACTCAATCCATTAGTAAATGACTAAAGCAAACAATGGAGGAAAGTTAATCTAATTGTTCATCTTTCATATTAATATTCTATTTATTCATCACTCTCCAAACAATATGCTTCAAATTATCATGCATATAGGGCAGGATTAACTGTTTATAATATTCTAAAGGCGAATAAACATTTTCAGTAAATCACTATTTTACATTTTCGCGTGGCGATTATGTACTCTGTCCGTGGGACAGGCTGACTGACATATATCTTTTAAAACACATAAATTTTTTTTAGGGAATAGTTAATTCTACATTTTCGCGTGGCGAGGATGTAGGTACTCTGTCCGTGGGACAAGTTAAAGGACAAATATATGTCCAGGCATATGAATGATTTTAAGGAATTGTTAATTCTACATTATCGCGTGGCGATTATGTACTCTGTCCGTGGGACAGTCCTAAGGAATTATTAATTCTACATTTTCGCGTGGCGATTATGTACTCTGTCCATGGGACATTCCAAAGTACAAATAGGTACCTATAATGGTAAATGATTGATTTCAGGATTTTATTACTATTACATTTTCGCGTGGCGATTATGTAGTTTGTTTGTGGAACAGACTAAGGCTAAATTATTTTTAATGTATTTGATATTCATTATTAACTTCTGTACTTACAAATATTTCACTAAGGCAAAATTAATTGAGTCTCTGTACTGTACAGTGAAATCCCATTAGGTTTCAATCTGGAAAGGGAACCGAAACTTACAAAGAGTTAGATAACACATTGGGTGGCATATCCCCACTATTGGATGATCTAATAAATTATCGATATTTGCTAAATATTATAATATACCACGCCAGTTAGATTGGCAAAGCTTTTTGCCATGGCTGGTAGTTCTTGAAATTTATAGTTATTATATGGTTAACATGAAACTGTTAACACTAGTAAACGTTATCTACATTATGAAATAAATATTGAATGTTATTGAATACCTATTGACAGTTAGTAAATAGGTACTAATGTTTACCTATTTATCAAAAACTCTAAACATCTACAATAGTTATACCTTGGACTAATTACAAATATAATGATAGGATTAAACGAACTTACCTAAAGTGAAGTTCAATCCATATTATATGAAGTAATTAGTCCAAGGTATGGAGCATCCCACCCTTCCCTTTTGAAGTAATAAATTACTAACCCAATTATAATACTCTAAACTAATGAGCTATGGTGACGGTGGAGTTGCCAGGTGTATTTTTCTTTTATATTTTTAATGGTGTCTTTAAAATTCGCGTATTTAGTAGCGGGAGAAGGCGTTACTACAATAGTTATAGGTACCTTGGACTAATTACTTCATATAATATGGATTGAACTTCACTTTAGGTAAGTTCGTTTAATCCTATCATAATATTTTATAGGTTTGTTGCTCATATTAATCATTGTTACTCAAATATATATGTTCCAAAAGTACAAATAGGTTGAATAGAGTTAGATCAAATTTATTAATTTGTATATATTGCCTTAAGGTTGCAGGTAATAAAAGTCAAAATAATAGTAAAGTGATTTATTATGAAGTAATACTTTCATATAATTTAGGAAAAATGTAGTATAGTTTCCAAAATGGCACTATTTGATCAATAAGTTTTTTGACATACAGATTGTTAGAACAAATACCTATTATAGCTAATATTGTCACCTTTTGAGTGTTTTCAAAATTACATACTGCTAGCAACACAAAAGTATATAAGTTTTGCTTTAGCACAAAACATCTGCATCTATACTTGAGTTAAGCATACTGTTCACAGTTTTCCGTCTTTGATTATTAACATTTTCTTCAGTAAAAGAGCATGACAATTTTGTATTAATCTAATTTTATGGATACCATTTGTTGAATGGACTATTACAGGGTATTAATCAGAAATGAGGTCACATTTTGCAAATTTCAACCCAAATCTTCATCTTTCAACTTTTATCAACATTTCTTTATACTCGTAGATGTCTGCAAGATTTCCCACCAAAAATCTTCCCAACAAAAGAACCATCATGTGTTATGCACTGGCTGACTTTATAGCACATGGAAGCTGTTATTGTTTATAACGAAGCTTGAACTAAAGAGCACTTCTGTATTGATGATTCCTGGTTAAGTTTTCTATGCACTTTATTCTTTCTTCATTGAAGAGGTCTTTTATTTTTTTTAAAATATGTCACAATCTGTGTCTGTGAATGTATATATATTTTTCCTCCCAGTAATTTTCTTCATGCTTGACAAATGAACAACTGCCAATCTTTCTCTTTTATGTTCATTTACAAATTCTTGCAGTACTACACTGGTATATTTGACACATGATCCTGATGTTTTCTTTTCAACATTTCTCTTGAAGTAAATACTTTTAGTGTTTATTTAACTTTTGAGAGATAGAATTCTATCCAATAGCATTCAACTGCTGTACAAAATAGCTCCTCACTGTGATGGTGCAACCACACCAAAAATGCATGTTTGCAACTCTCTTCTGCCGCGTGACAATCTTGACAAGTACACTTGTAACCTGTTCTTCATTATAACAGTATTGAAACTGTACTTATATTGTTTAGAGCGATACACAAAGAATCTCCTGACCATCAATCTGTCGATTTTCGGAAGATTTGTACTATCTGCTCTCACAAATCCAACATCAATGGTTGATTTTGCTATTAATACAAATAACTAAGATATTTACACATATAATAACGGAGATTTGGACGATTTTTTTGCCAGTTTTAGGAAAGAATAGTGCAAATCGATGAGTTGTTGAATCAAATTTGACATTTCTTTGTTTACTATATGAGTGACGTCACGGCCCTGACCACAGGATATCAAAGCGTTTACGGCGTGAGATAAAAAAAGATTATTTCTAGCATTTTCAAATTAAAATTTTACAGTAATCATTCATTGTTATTTATTAAAATCGGTATATTGTGGAACCTTATGCCAAATACTGTTAGAAATAAACAATATTTTAATAAATTTCGATATGAGTCAACTACCCTATTTCCCCAGGGAATGCATGATATAACCGAACTCGCGATATATAGTATATAAAAATTATAATTGTGAACGCGAACAAATCCAATTTTCCTAAGGCCTCGTTTAAGGAGACGCGGGGCGTCGCGCGTCGCGTGTGGCGTGGCGTCTCGCGACGCGTCGGAATTTTTTTTGTTTACGGTGGGGCGGCGCGTGAAGCGGCACTCATAATCGCACGCGTAAACACAAACATATGGCAATATACGATAGTGTTCATAGAGATGCGAGACGGGAAGCGTGGCGGCGACCGCGGCGGTGCCCGCCGCGATGCCGGCCGCGGCACCCGCGGCGCATCTTCGGTAGCGTGTAGCGAAGCACGCGGTGGGCATCGCTTCATCGAGAATTTTGTCGCTGCGTGCGTCGCCGCGATAAACGCCACGTGAGACGCGGCGGTGCCATCCGCGGGTTCGGCCGTAAAAACGCGCCATTTCAAGCAAAGGCGTGTAAAATCGCTTCTCCGTAAACGCACTCATACAACGCCATATGTTTGAATTCTGTGCGGGCCGCGCCTCGGGCCGCGCCGCGCAACGCCCCGCGTCTCCGTAAACGAGGCCTTAGGCCGGGCGGACGTCGTCGGCGTGGTGACGCGACGTGACAGTAGCGTTCGCGCCTGGTGGAGTCGATCACCGATTTTAGGATTGCGATCATTCCCTGCAACCATGGGTGGTGATTTTGTAACTCATCGATTGGTCGACCGACAATCGTTATCAAACTGGATGACTTATTGAAGCAAAGCGGGATAATGTTCATTGGGTATTGATTGATTTATTCGACTGCTCAAACGACGACGTAACAAAATGTTAAACGTTTTGAAATCAGTTTCAATCAAACAGAATTATCAAATTTATACGATGGCCGATTGCCTAAGAATTACAAAATTGTCCCCCTGATTGCCCAAAACAATATTAAAACCGCACTGATGCCGCTATACGCAGCAAGGGCGGTTTCTGTTTCAATATTGTTTTGACCTTGCTACAAGCGTTCATTGTAAGGGAGCTGTCAGCGAATGACTTTTTTCAGTGGTATACCTCCCTCCAGATCTAAAACAACAACCACTATGAAAAAAAAATACCAGAACTTATAAAATGTTTGCCTCTTAATCTTCTGCTTATTCTTCTTCTTTTTTATCTCTTCTCTAATCTCTATATACAAGGTGTCTCAGAAACAATGGATAAACCTTTAACTGTTGATAGGTTTCGTCGAGACCTCTCTAATCTCAAATTTTGACTTTAGTAAAAATATCTCGGTTTTCAAGATATTTGATAGTTTATGATTTTTTTTAAAAATGACACTTTTGGTTGGTTTTTAATGTGCCATTTTTACAAATACGGACTTTTTCTGATTCAGGTTTTTTTAGCTTCTAACGGAATAGGTCAGCTATCAATAACAGTGGTTAAAATTGAGCTAGCTAATCACGAAGTGCTTGGAAAAAACAATGTTCCAAAAAAAATTAAACAAGAAATTATTTTTCTTCGTGTTTGGTCTGCTACCATGTAAAAAAAATGTATGACGCTCATCCTGCCCATTATCTTAAAAAAATGCTTAGTTATTCTAGTTTCAAAGAAGGTATGATAAACTTATGCTTAATGTATCTCTGAACTTTTATTACTGCTTGAATAGCAAATGGTATGAAAATTTTAAAAAGATTGTTTGTCGGATTAATTATTTTTCGGATTAATTTTATTCGGTTAATTTAGTTTTCCAGTATTAAGTTTATGCTTTCTTGACTTTCTGACTGGTTGAATAGCAAATAAAATGAAAATTTGAAAAAAAAAAGGTTTTTTTTCCACTAATAAGCACTTAAAGCTTATTTGTAAACATTCGTTTGCGAATCACAGAGTTGAGAAACGTGTTTTTTTTTGTGGCCCCTGCCTGCCACATGTCTCATCCACTATGCGCAATCAAAAAGGAGCCTTATCATTAACAGCACATGAGTCATAAGCATTTGCAACCTTACCTGCTATCGAATTTCCTGGAAGGACTTTTTTTACCTGCGTCTGATCATTGGGTTCTTTGTTACGATTGTTAGTGTCCTTCTGAACTCCGGTTGTGACCCACGCGTGTTTTCTGTATTCGAGAGATTCGATAGAGCTTCGATGATTTTAAACGACATTTTGCTGTGATTTTGGACTTGACTAGCTTTGCAATTCGGATATTTTGTGCTGTGAAACCTATTGACAACTGGTGATCATATGGACTTGGCTAGCTTTACGATTTGGATATTGTTTGTGCTGTGAAACCTAACTGACAACCAATACATAACACTGAACATGCCTAGACATCAGTACACGTCGCGCGAATATGCAAACATGCATTTCGCTTATGGCGAATGTCGAGGAAATGCTAACGCTGCTGCTCGTCTGTACGCAGAGAGGTAAGATTATTTATTTTCTCTTTAATTCAATCAATCTTATTTTTTTTAAATCACACACATTTATTGCAACTTTAGTTAAACGTATCAGGATGGGTCTTACATTATGTTATCCTTCTAAAAATAGTCACACGCCGTGTTAAATTAGATTTTAAAATTAAATGAATTAGTAAATTTAATAACGTCATTTTTTGTATTAGGTACCCCAACGCACGTCACCCGGACTATCGAGTTTTTGCTCGGGTACATAATTTGTACTGCGAAGGGAGGATTCCAGGAAGAGGCATTGGTGGTGCAGGGCCAGGAAGACCAGAAAGAAACGACGATGAAGAAGTAGTAGTCCTCGACGAAATAGAAGAAGATTCAACACGTTCTGTGCGTGGAATTGCACGTCGAACCGGCATTAATAGAAGCAAAGTGCATCGCATATTGAAAAAATACCTTTTGCACCCTTTCCATATTCAAAGGGTCCAAACTCTACAGCCTGCTGACTATCCGCGCAGGATTGCATTCTGCAGAATCATGTTAAATAAAATAAGGGAGGACCCGCAATTTTTCAATAAAATTTTATGGACGGATTTATCCTCATGCCGGAGAGATGGATATTTCAACATCCACAATCTACATAGCTGGCAAGTTGAAAACCCACATTTGATGAGGGAAGATCGGTCCCAAGTTCAATTTAAAGTTAACTTGTGGACTGGGATTATTGACGGACAGGTGATCGGGCCATATGAACTTCCAGCTACACTGAATAGTGAAATTTACCTTAATTTTTTACAAAATGATTTACCCGGCATGCTAGAAGATGTCAATTTAGAAGTGAGGCGGAGAATGTGGCTTCAAAATGATGGGTGCCCAGCTCACTACGCAATAGTAGTAAGAAATTATTTAAATCAACACTTCCCACAAAGGTGGATAGGCCGGCTCGGCCCTATTTTATGGCCGCCCAGATCGCCGGATCTAAATCCCTTGGATTTTTTTTATTGGGGATGTCTGAAAGACCTTGTCTACGCGAGGCCAGTATCCTCAATAACAGAGTTGCGTTCTCGCATACAAAATGCAGCTGCACACATAAAAACGTCTGGTTACGCGCGCCGCATCAAACTTTCTTTTATAAAAAGATGTAGGGCGTGTATCAGAGCGCAAGGACGCCAATTCGAACATTTATTGTAAATTTAATAAAAAATTAAAATTTCATGTTGTTTTATTTCAAATTCTTTATTAAAACTAAGAATTAATAACTATTCCGAAAAAAATCTTTTTAAAATTTCATACCATTTGCTATTCAAGCAGTAATAAAATTTAAGAGATACATTAAGCATAGGTTATCATACCTTTTTTGAAACTAGAATAACTAACCATTTTTTTAAGATAATGGGCACGATGAGCGTCATACATTTTTTTTACATGGTAGCTGACCAAACACGAAGAAAAATAATTTCTTGTTTAATTTTTTTTGGAACATTGTTTTTTCCAAGCACTTCGTGATTAGCTAGCTCAATTTTAACCACTGTTATTGATAGCTGAACTATTCCGTTAGAAGCTAAAAAAAACTGAATCAGAAAAAGTCCGTATTTGTAAAAATGGCACATTAAAAACCAACCAAAAGTGGCATTTTTAAAAAAAATCATAAACTATCAATATCTTGAAAACCGAGATATTTTTACTAAAGTCAAAATTTGAGATTAGAGAGGTCTCGACGAAACCTATCAACAGTTAAAGGTTTATCCATTGTTTCTGAGACACCCTGTATGTATAATAAAATCGCAGGGGTACAAAAATCTGTAATTGCGAAATATTAAGAGGACTGTGAAGTGCTAATTTATGACTCGAGTATGCACTTTCAAAAATGCAGTTTGTTGCTGACTACTAAAAGTTGAAAGTCCGAGGCACTTGGCCTATATTTCTTATTAAAATATTGTTTCGGGCGATAACTGTTTTACCCCCCTAGGTCTCATTAGATTCAGTATACCATAATCTATGTTTGTACGTTTTGCTTTTTTTGTATATCAGTACAATTTAGTCAAAAAATATAAAAATGCTCGAGGTAGTTTTTTAGTCTAAAATATGGATAATTAGATGCTAATAATTTATATTCTGGGCAATATTACTTCAAAATCAAAACGTACAAACCTAGATCTTCATTATATCTACAACATCTCCAAAAATTATGAAAATTAGACTATGTTAAGAGGGAGAAAAGCGTTATCGCTTTTTGTATGAAAATTACAGCTTCACAATCCTCTTAAGAAAAAAAATTACACAGGTCGCCTTAAAATCATTAGCAGAATACGATAGAATAGTTTTAAAAAAATGTTTGTTTGTTTATTTATTTATTTGTTTGTTTGTTTGTCCGGAAAGATCTCCGAAACTACTGGATAGAATTTGATATGGCTTGCACCACAATGCTTAGAATTTTCCGGAAGAACATTTAGGCATAATTTCATTTGTTTAAATTCACTTTTTATTTTTAGTAAAAAAAATACCATATCAAATTTTCGAACAATGCTTAGGTAGAAAATCAACATGGCGCACGTGAAATTATTTTGACAAGTCTGTAACATAGTGCAAAGAAAAATTTAATATTTTCTGTTAATGGCTGTGCCCATCTGAATTTCGCCAACCAAGAAGTTTAGAAATTTAAATTGTCTTTTTCTTATTATTTTTTTATTTAATTATTTATTACATAAAAAACATACATAGTAAGCAGATAGTTGGACACTGAAACCCTTGGTGGGTTTAAAGTTGTGTCACGTCTTGACGGTTATGACAAAACAGTACGTTATCTATTTACATGGACAAGATAATAAATAATTAGTACGGTGCTCTATGCCTTTTTTTTTTTTTTTTTTTGGGAGGGGGGAAAATGCATTTACGCATTCCTCGTGGTCGAGCCAAACCACGAGGATATGTGGGACTCCCCAGATCGTACCCGGCCCGGGCCTACCCACTAAAAACCCCCCCAGCAGCTCCTCCGTCCGTCACAAGACAGAGGGAAGGGGACAACAGCCAGGCCTTATTCCCGCTGACCCCCTGCCCGTGACGTGTCCGTTGCCGGACTCTCCGCCTGGCTCTGCTGCTTTGTGGAGCGGCGCAGAATTGCGCCGCTCTACACCCCGCAACTGGTTTTTTACTGTGGTTGTCTTCCACGCGGCCCGAAGCTCAGTGAAGCTCGGGGAAATCCCCAACGGGCGCGAAGCACCATGGCGAGAAACTCTCCTCGTCCCTACTACCAACGGTGCTCTATGCCTAAAATAACTAGTTATAAGTCGTAAACGATCGCATACGTAGGAAAGGCGAGAGCGGGCGAGACGGCACTATATCCGCAGTGTCGTCTGCATTATATCGGAATGCGCTGTCGCCGGTCCGCCGGCTTAGAATCTACAGGTGGTTGTTTTTTATAGAAGGATTTAATTTTGCTAGTAAAGTTTGAATTTTCGTATTGGAGTCTTAACTTTGTCGGTAGCTTATTCAGTAATTTAGGTATTAGTATGTTAGCAGTCCTAGCTCCATAGTTTAGGTATAATATATTTTTGAGCTGTCATCGCGCGAGAGGTCATTTTGTGTGAAATTTTATTTAACTGAATATTACTGGAGGCATTATTATAGTATTGTTTAAGTATAGTTAACTCAAATTGTTCGGCAATGGGTAAGGTGTTGTAGTGATAGAATAGTTTATTAGGGTTGTCTTTAAATTTATTTTTTATTTGAGAAGGTATAGTTTTAAGTATGCGCAGTTGGATTTTGTAAATTTCGTTCAAGTGGGACGGGTATGTTCTTCCGTAAGTGCTAAGGCCATATGATACAACTGGATCTACCATAGTCTTGTACATAAGTACGAGTGTAGAAGTTGGTAGTCGGTACTTGAGGATTCTAAATTTTGAATTGAGTGATCTCAATTTATTGCAAACTACATAGTTCGATGTGTTTTATTCAGTTAAAATTTTGATCAACTATCAGGCCGACATATTTACACTCAGAAACTAAAGCAATTGATGGACAGTTACAGTGAGAGTGAGCAATGATTTCGGGTTTCTCTTGCGATTTGTTGTGGGCAGAGTGTATATGGAGGAGATTAGTTTTATCTGCATTTAGTATTAGACCCATATCATGAGACCATTTGCTTACATTATCAAAGTCTATTTGAAGCTTACGTTGGGCTTCTTTTAAATCAGCGTTGGCCGAGACAATGGCTGTATCATCAGCGAATTGATACATAGTGCAGTTAGTGATTACTTTTGCCATATTATTTACATAAATAATGTACTCAATTGGCCCGAGAACAGAACCTTGTGCGGTCTCGTATTTTACATTAGCTCCGTTACTCTCTGCGTCCCCTATTTTGACAAAAGTCACCCTATTCCTATGGTAGTCCTGAAGTAACCTGAGTAGCGGTCCTCTGATACCACATTGTTGCAGCTTGTCGTAAAGAGTTTGATGCAGTAACGTGTCAAAAGCTTTGCTATAGTCAATAAAACTTACCAGCACGTGCTTTCTATTGTTAAGATGCTCATTAATTTCGTCACTAAAAACGTCTAACATTTGTGTTGTACTTTTTTTGGGTTGGAAACCAAATTGATGGGGAGTTATTATGCTGTTTTTATCAAGATAGTCTTGAATTTGATCTCCTATAAATCTCTCTATCAGTTTATTTATGCAGGGCAGAATAGTGATAGGTCGATAGTTTGAGAATTGAGCATGATCTCTCTTTTTATAAATCGGTCGTATCATGCCCAATTTTAGTTTATCAGGATAGATACCTGCATCAATGCTCACGTTAATTAAGGTTTGCAAGGCAGGTGCTATTTCATTTGCAAGAGCTTTAATGTCTTTACTTCTTATGGAATCTGCACCCGGAGCCTTATCCGCATTCAACTTTGTTAAGAGTTTAATAATATCTTCTTTGGTAGCCGTTTTTAGCCTCAAGCTTGTGTCTGCACTGTTCGTAGCCTGTTGTTGTTAGTGACTGCATACAGGATGCAGCAGTCACTAACAAGCGCAAGCGCAGTCATGCAGTGCTCCGCCAGTGTGGTGCTCAACACCGCCGAGTGCGGATCGTAATCACAGCTCTTAACAAAGATGTGATTGATACATGTCTTTGTCGTACCTTTTTTTGTAGTAGCTATTCGTGTGTAATTAGAAATAGCTTGGTACAATCCGCACTCGAGCAGTGTGTTAACGTACTCGTTACGTGCAGAGCAACTGCTTTTGAAATCGATGTTCATATCTCCGATCAGGAATAAGTTTCGACTCGATAATTTCAGTGTAGTTATAAGTTTTTTTTATGGTATAGGGGGCAAACGAGCAGACGTATCACCTGATGGTAAGTGATTACCGTCGCCCATGGAGAAGTAACAAGTGCGTTGCCGACCTTTGAGGAAGGAATACGCTCTTTTTTTAAAAGTTTGAAGGTCGTATCGGTCCGGAAATACCGCAGGCGACAATTTGTTCCAAAGTTTGACTGTGCGAGGCAGGAAGCTTCGGGAGAATCGCACAGTTGTGGGCTACCAACCATCTAAGTGATAGGCATGGATTTTTTGTCGCGTGGAACGATGGCGGAAAGAGGCGGCAGGTATAAGTCCGAACAATTCCTCGGAGCATTCCCCGTGATAAATGCGATAGAAGATGCATAGCGAGGCGACATCTCTACGCAGCGCCAAAGTATCAAGCCGATTTGATATTTCCAGGCAGTCGACGATTCGAGTCGCTCTCCGTTGAATGCGGTCCAGTGGGAGAAGCTGGTATTGGGGTACCCCAGCCCAAAGATGAGAACAGTATTCCATATGAGGCCGAACCTGCGCCTTGTAAAGCTGTAGGCGGTGCGCTGGACTGAAATACCTTCTCGATCTATTGAGCACACCAAGCTTCTTAGAGGCTAATTTAGCCCTACCCTCCAAGTGGCCACGGAACTGGACTTCGCTCGATATGTCGACACCAAGGATCTCAATATTGGCTGAGGCAGATAGGGGAATGCTCTGTGAAGTGTGAAGTGATTTTAGTTCCCTTGTAAAGAGCCATTTATTAGTGTCCGGCGGTTTGTATACACAGCATATACGAATAGAGGAGTTAGTAGGTGTTACAATACTATCCACAATACATTCAAATGTATAGTTCTTAGTTTTATATGGCTTAAAAGTGTAATTATTTTTTACATAGATTAAAATTCCACCTCCTTTTTGATTTTTGCGCAATTCGTAGTGCTGTGTATATCCGTTTAAATTAAATAAGGAAACCACTGCATCGGAGATATTAACCTCGCTAATTACTATTATGTCAATGGATGATTTGCAGCTTAAAATTATTTGTTCCAGATTATAAAAATTTTTGATTAGTGACCTTATATTGACGTGAAGACATAAGATATTATGTTTGGTATATATAAGACTTGTGAAGCTGGAAATATCAGGTACATTGTCATATTCTGTAATATTGGATAAATCTATTTGGATTGAATCCATTTATGATATAAAAAATATAGGTAGCTAGATGCAATGCACTTAACAACGTGCGTAGGGGCAAGAATCTAATTACCAGGCTTTTGTTCTAGAAGTTTCTCAACATCCTCGATGCTGCGAATTTTACGTACTTTGGTCTTTTCACTCTTGCGTGCCAGGATCCTGCCATCTTTACACCAGACAAAAGCGTAGGCACCTTTCAACACCTTTCAACTTCTGCTTTGCTTCCCACAGGAGTTTCTTGATCGGCCCAGTTAGGGCTTCTCGGATGTGGATTTTCTCTTCTTTCAAGGAGGGACCCACAGAAGTGCTAGCCAGTTTGCTCTCGCGTCCCGCATTGCTCCAGGTGCTCTTCTTCTCATCGTTCTTCATAGTGAGTAGAATAGTCGACTTGTCCAGCGCACTATCCTTCTTACAGCCTGCTGACGACGACGATATTCTTTTGATCCGCTTGATTGAAGAAACGTCTTCCATAGATGTTTGAATTTTTTCGGATATGGTTTTGACAAGCTTCTTAACATCTTCGTTAGGCTTCGTCGGTAACCCCGCTATTTCCACCATAGCACTGAGTTTTTCTTGCTCCAGTATAGTCAGTCGTTGTTCCAGAGCTTTACCAGTACTTTAGCTCTAGATTATGGTAGTTGTTGACAGCATTAGCAAGTTTGCTTTGAAGCCCTTTTATTATCTCTTGTGAAGCGTCTGATTTTTCTTCAAATTCGTCTATTTTATTGCTGCTATACTGCGCTGCCTCCTTTAAGTCTCCAAGCTCAGATTTCAGTATTTTTGCTACTTCAGCCCTAATCATTGCTGTGATTTGGAGCTTGCTCAAAGCTTCCTCTGTAGTTGGAGTACTGGGACCCTCATCAATATCAGGCAGGATGATTGATAGACGTTTAGGATTCTTATTGTACTTACGGCAAACCCAATCGATGCATTCCGTTTCAGCCAGAGCAACGAACTTCTCATTGGATAATCCAGCGCAGTCTGCATGACGCCAATAACGGCATTTATTACATTGGATGCCTGGCATTCTTTTTGTGACCGTTTTGCTACAATCAAAGCATTTCACCGGCATATTCAGGTAGGTGGTGTAGACGTGGGTAGATAACGAAACAGTTCAAATGAAACGACCGTAATTCAATAAGCGTCAGATGGTAACTGACGATATATGTCGTACCGTGGTGGTAAGGCAAAAGGATCAGCCATACAACCAATGTATAAAGCATTTTTTATGACAATATCACGTCATAATAAAATTTGTAGGTTGGTTTAATTCTTGACTAATTTTCACAAAATCGGGTACAATTTTTGAAATATTTTAAATGTTGAAAAGTGAAGATACCCTTTTCAAGGTATTTTAAAAGGTGTTATGAATATGTTTTTACATTATGACTAAGGAATCAAACTCTTTCATCCATTTAAAACTATTAAAAGTAATAGATTAATATTGATAATTAAAAAAAATATCTGACTGCAATGATTCTGGGTTACACTTACGCGTAGAGGGACGGGACGGGACTCTTGATCCTAATGTCTAAATTGACGGATCACATTTTTTTGGATCCACCCAAGGAACATGGATATCGAACGAAGGACCTTCGAGTAAAGAGTAGAACACATTGAACCTAGCCACGTTGACTTAATTCGACATGACTGCCGATAAAGTTCGTTTCCAAACCCAGCAATATGGATATCAAATGAAAGACCTTGATGAGTAGAGCACTATGAACCTGGCAACATTGACGTAAATTAAACATAGCTGCCGCTCAAAAAGGTGGATAAAAGTTCCATTCTAAACCCAGCAATATAGGTATCAAATAAAAGGCCTTGAAGAGTAGAGCATTATGAACCTAGGAAAATTGCCCTAAATTCAACATGGCCGCCGCTCAAATAAAACGGATAAAAGTTCGTTTCCAAACCCAGCAATATGGATATCAAATGAAAGGCCTTGATGAGTAGAGCACTATGAACCTAGCAACATTGACATAAATTCAACATGGCCGCCGCTCAAAAATGGTGGATAAAAGTTAATTAGTTTCCAAACCTAGCAATATGGGTATCAAATGAAAGACCTTAAAGAGTAGTGCATTAGGTACTTAGGAAAATCGATCTAAATTCAACATGGCCGCCGCTCAAAAAAAAAAGTTCATTTTCAAACCTAGCAATATGGGTATCAAATGAAAGTCCTTGATGAGTAGAGTACTATGAACTTAGCAACATTAACATAAATTCAACATAGCCGCCGCTCAAAAAAGGTGGATAAAAGTTCGTTTCCAAATCTAGCAATATAGGTATCAAAAATGAAAGGCCTTCAAGAGTAGAGCACTATGAATCTAGAAAAAATGGCCCTTAATTCACATGGCCGTTGTTAAAAAAACGGATAAAAGTTCGTTTTCAAGCCCAGCAATATGGGTATAAAATGAAAGGCCTTAAAAAGTAGAGCACTAGGAATCTAGCAACATTGATGGAAATTCAACATAGCCGCCGCTCTAAAAAGGCGAATAAAAGTTCGTTTCCAAACCCAGCAATATGGATATCAAATAAAAGTAGGCCCTGAAGAGTACCTAAAGCATTACGAACCTACAAAAATTGTCCTTATTTCGAAATAGCCGCTGCTCAAGAAAGGCAGAATAAAGTTGAATCATTATGGAATAAAATGGAGGAAAAAACTAAACTGTTTTAAGCATTTTGATGGTGAAACGTAGTTCGCGGGCACAGCTAGTTATATATAAAAATGAATCGCCGTTCGTTAGACTCGTTAAAACTCAAAAACGGCTCGACCGATTTGAATATTTATTTTTAAATTTTATTCGCCTTATTACAGAGATAGTTTAAAAAGAAAACAATAGGGAAATCATAAAGAAAAGCTAAACAATAATACAAACAAATAATAATGGTAATTTTGTATGGAATATGACTGTACTTCTGTCATCTGTCAAGGTGATATGAAATTCGCCGGGCAGCTTGTCTTCTTTTTCTTCTCTTATAATGTATAAAAACTAGTTGGCCCCGCAGACGTTGTCCTGCCCGATTACAGCACCACCTATCGGGTCCAACTGTACGTTTAAACCTTCCCTCGTCGTTCATTAGTCTCGCCAAAAATCTAAAAACGGCTCGACCGATTCTTACGAAATCTTCTGTGTGACTTTTAATAGGTCCGGGATATTATACGGAGCCGCTAGGTGGCGCCGTAATTGGACAGGTCAACGTCTGCCGGGCCCAATAATGATATATTATTACTTATATTATACTTCGATTGTCCATCGAAGGGTGATATTTTCATAATTTGTACAATTTTACAGTTGAATGACTTGGGCATAAGTTACTTCGTCAGGTATGAACAGAATCTAATATTGAAATTTTATTAATAATTAAATTAAATATTTATAAAAGTAATCTCACCAGCTTTCATCTGGAACCTTATTTCTCTTCCTTGCAAGCTTTCCTTGCTTTCAATATTAAACACTCCTTTGTGGATTTCCAAAAATGCTAAAAACACAAAGGTTTGTTTTTAATAAACAAAAATTTACAAATGTTATGTTTAAACATTATAAATAAATAATAGATTGTCATACAGTTTTTCTAGCGGAATTGCTCAAAAATCTCTGGCATTATGTGTTAAAACTTACTTCTAATTTTTGATTTGGTTATTATATTAGAATTTTAAAATATAAAAGTCCGGCTATGCAAATTATGTTAATTAAGTTTCAATACTTTAATACGTTTAGTAAACATGAATCTGTAGGTTTGTCAGGGCATATACTCGTATACAGGTAAGTATTATTTTTATTAAAAATGTAAATGGAAAATATTGCAAATGTATATACACAACACATACAAATATCTACAATAGAACTGTGACAATACTTAGTGAAACAAATATCACTCATTTTCTAAAACAATTGCCAGCAGAAGTAGACTCCAGCTTGATATCCCTCGGGAACTAAAAAAGCTATCAGTGCTGTGCCAGCTGCATTTTATGAATTAACTTGTATTTCAAATGACTGGGCTGAACATAGTGCTTTTTTAGACCTAAACAAAGTAGTGGATTCAGTGAACCGTATGATAATTACTAACAGATTAATGTATTTTCATACTCAGTTCATTGAGTGTAAATTTACCTAATTAAATTGTTAGATGCGTCAGTTAAACATTATTAGTCTGACTTCACTATTTGCACTTTTGCAGTTTAAAATTTGTTTGTAATTTTTGTAAAGATATCATTAATTTTCTTAAAGATAAGCCATCGGTGGATTACCAGAAAAAGTTATTTTATTAATCATATATATTATTAACTAATGAGTACCAGTCATACAAATAAAAAGTTGTATAAGAAATGTACTAATTGATTAAATGATTGAGGTACCTCAATAGATGATATAAAATCCTGAAAACAGGCTAAAATAAAAAACTAAAACGGAATTAACATCATCATTTTTTTCTGTCATCGTTCATCAGCTCCTCTTCTGCACCCTAGTCACAGATTAGATAATAGTTACTACGTAACAGATACATCACTCCCATAGAAACGCTCGAATCGTTGTAATAATAATAGTCAAAACCAACAGACAAAAGTCGCTGCAAGAAGAAAAGGTCTCTATGAACGCGCGCCGAGAGTCGAGATTCCCGCGTACACCGCGTGATTGCGTCATCGAGCGAAAACTTAAGGGTTGTGCAAAGAACATAAACAAAATAGTCAAAGTAAAACTTTAATTTTATTATTTTATTGATATACGTAGGATTATAATGAAATAAAGTGATTGCGAGGAAAGCCCCTGACTCAAATGTGCTTTAATTTTATAAAATGATAATAATAATAGTACTTTATTTGCAAGAATACGGTAAAATACATGATTAGTGTTAAATTATTTACATTATTCCTCATAATCTACTTCTAAATTGGCAGTGCGCAAATATTTAAAAATTTAAAATAGTTTATGTTAAAAAATAAGAGAATAGAAAATTATTTAATCGTCAATAATACATTTAATAATTATAAAAAAAAACAAATTACCTATTAAAAAATTACCAATCCCGCACATGGCGAAATTTTTTCTTTATTAATTTTATTCATTTATCAAATTACAAATGATTAAAAAATTACGAATTATTATGAAAAATACATGAACGATGTTTTTTTTCATGTTTGAACTCACGGTTATTCAATGTTACTATCGAAAATATCCTGAATCGTTAGAATAATTGTTATAAATAGGCAATATTTTCAAAACAGAAGTAAGGTGAAATATTTTTTTTTGTGAGGAATCAAATAAAGTACTTGCGACCGGTTCATCGAGACTTTATTGTTTTTTTATAAAACTGCCTATTTGTTTTTTATACAAACAACAGGGAAGCAGTTGGCTTTCATCTCAGCCGATGATAAGTGACGAAAAGGTCTAAGATGAAAGTGAGCTCAACCTGCCCCCTTATTCTGTAACTTCGGTTGCTAACTAGAACTGTCATTTTTGAAAGGAACTTAACATCCATTACTGCTATCATGAACGCTGCCGTAACACATAAGGTCACTAAACCCGTAATGGATATAAAGTGGCTTTCAAAAATGACAGTTCTAGTTACCAACCGTAGTTAGCGAATAGGCCTGCTGAACTCCTCAGCAAGTGAGGAACTAAACTGAGGACTGAAGATTGTTACTATGGCGAAGAATTACTATCTAATTAGTTCGAATTACTTCGAATTTCGACTATGAAAAAAAATCAAAATTTTTATTTGTCTTTTAACAACGACATCCAATAGTTTCACAGTAATGAACCACCGTATTGTTAATCAAGTTTATTAAATTAAAATTATTGTGTGGTTTTGTAAAACCACAATGCAAGTGGAACTTTTTTCGCATCAACATTTAACTGAAAATTTTCGGAAAATTATTCGATTTAGGTAAAAAAATCCCGTTTTTAGTTCTGAAAATAAAATTATAAATAAAAAAAATTATTGATAAAAACTAAAAGAAATTAAAAACTAAATTAATAATAAACAAAAAAGCAATAATATAAGTAAATGATTGACAATAAAAACAAAATATGAAAAAAAAATTACAAGATTTGATAATAATAAAAGTGTCGCGTGCGGCGCGGCGGCCCTCTGTCGGTCGGCGCGCCGGCGCGCTACTTAGCGGTAGGTATTTATAACGCTGCATTGCGCGAGTGACGGGGGCCTGCCCTAGTCGTGCTTCATACGGCCGGTGTGTGTCTTAGAGAAAAGCATATTGATGTATGTGAATGTAAAGAACTGGAAGGAATACAAACTTGGTAAAAACATGACGTATTAATTTGGGGAAGATAATATTTAAAAAATAAGAATATAATTGTATCAAATCAAAACAGCTTTTAGCAAAGCATCGATACGCTGCACTGGCTGTTTGATTTCAATTCTCCCGGCAGAGCCAAAAAACCAACTCTATCATTTTCACGTTTAAGCCGAAGTCAACTCCATTTTATTTTTAATCTCATATATTTTTATGGTTTTTCAATATCGGCATCATTATTATCGCTATGTGCGCCAATCGAGTGATACGCTCGTTCATATATTGCAAATAAGCGGAGTTCAGTGATGCGTCCGAGCGAGCCTTTATACCGAGAGCCAATTATCCGCATGTACGGTGCAATGAGTCGTTTCTGAAATACGTCATCGCCATATAGGCAGCAGGTAGCAGGTGCCTCTCGTACAGTCTACAGAGGGCCGATTTCACTAAAATCGAAATGAAATTCTTGCAGGTTGACCATGGGCAATAAATGTATCGATATATCGAACGCCACACCTGATTAAGGTTCACTTTGACCTTCTGCAACTGAGGTGACTTAAAAGTAAACATTCGACTGAACTACAATGCGATTCTGTAAGATTTCACTTTCGAACTCATTTCTGAAAATGCATTGAAAACACGTGAAAACGCGCGAAGTGCCTAGCGCCCAAAGTGAGATTTTTCCGAAAACAAACTAATTTTGTGTGTTCCGGTTTTCAACATTAAATTTAATTCCGCAGCGGTATTTCGGAAATCACTTCAGATTTCTTCTGTCGTACATCTCGATATTTATGTCAAATAAAAAGTTATCGCCGAATGGATGAAAACTCAAATGAAATCTCCAAAAATTATATGACGTGTAGGTATGAAGAATAAAACTGTTGAAGCGTAAACGAGTAATATCGAACTTAACAAAATTAATACATCTTACTTTGATTTGTAGATGTCTCGGTCTTTTCTTTCATTTACTTTGTTGAAAGAAGCTTGCGACTTATATATAAAAACTAGTCGTCATCAAGCTCAATCTTTAAAAAAATTATCTCTGGTAAGTGATAAATTTGTAAGAATTCATCGACTAACTTAGGATCTTATTAAACAATGTAAAACATTTACTACCGACGTTTAAACACGCAAGTGGGAAAGCACTTGTTTACAATAGATGCACGATATGTGTACCTACTCCTGCGTCTTCAAGTAACAATTACATTTATGAAATATTTACTCTATCATATAATTTTATACTAACAAAGAATATAGTAGTACACTAACTTGCCACCACAAACTTTATTTGAATTTTGAATACAAGCTATCTTCTCGCCTGTCAAGTTACAAGCCGCCGAGTCAACATTACTTTTTTCTTATTCCAGGGGGCTGATTCTCATGGATTTGAAAAAGTTTGAATTTGGATTTAAGATGAAGACCTTCAATATAATAATTTTAATTTTAATAAATAACATTTTAAAGATTTTTATTAAGACAAAAAATGCTCAGTTAAATTCTACTAGGTGTAAATATCTAATGTAATTGAAATGAATAATAATATAATCGTCAGTGGCGTCAGTGGCGCTGTGGACTCGGCACTTGCCTTCCAATCGGGAGGTCCGGGTTCGAGACCGCCATGTACCAATGTGTTTTTCGTTTTCGAATTTCATATGTACATTTGTCTGACGCTCCTACGCTGAAGGAAAACATCGTGAGGAAACCTGCATATACATCTGCGAAGAAATTCAATGATGTATGTGAAGTCGCCCAATCCGCACTGGGCCAGCGTGGTTGACTAAGGTCTAGTCACCCTAACATAGGGTAGGCTCGAGCCCCTCGGTGGGGACGTATATGAGCTATGATGATGAATATAATAATAATATATAAAAAACTGGTGAAAAATCTGGAGTTAGAATTTTTTACAAGCTTTTATTTTTACTTTCAATTAATAAACCAAAGATGAACCAATCATTATAATCATCTGAGCTACAGTGCTCGATATAGCCCTCCATCAAGTTTTTACCCCGCAGGCCCAATTCAGGTTGGTGAGGGATGCCTGCCGTGAGCACCGTGAGCCGGTGACATTACCTTAGTTCAGGGGTATGTTGTTGGCTAAATGTGTCTATTGGCCCTCGTTTTTGGTCATATGCGTCGAATCCGTTGTAAATCTGGTGATGTACTCGTATTTATTAACATTTTGGTTGTATATTTTTGCAATTTTACCAGCATATATCATAGATATCATATATGTATTTGAATTGGCTCAGTTCACTTCATTGGGTCTTATATTTTTACAAATCATATCATAACACACGCGTTTAGCTACTACTGTAGTCCTGTTACCGTTGAAGTTATCACATGGCGGTCATCGAATATGAATTTAAAAACCTAAAAACGACATTATACCTTACATTACCTACCAAGAGCAACAACGCTACATTTGCCATTTTCATAATTTTGAAAAATTGCATTTTTAGTTTTTTTAAAACTACTTTAACGTTAAGTGTTTTATCATAGTCTTATTTTTACATTTTATATTCAGTTCTCTTCCTCATAAATTTTCATAAATTATAATATACACAAACTAAAGATTGATCTCGAGAGTTAAGCCTCCGTCACGACTCGACAATGTTTATCCCATCTTATATGCCAGAGGCTCTACATCTGATTAATTGAGCCTGATAATGTGCGACTTCAATTATACTAATGGCTTTGAAATCTGATATGGTTCACGTTTTGTTTATCAAAATACCCCCAACAACAATAGACCAATTATAAGCTTAATTTAATGTTAAATTTACCTAATTACGATTAACGAATGAGAAAATAAAGACAAACTACACATAAATGTTATAAGAAAAGCACTACCCGTACATAATATGATCCTTATCGCGACTTTATGGGCTCAAAAAATATTTAGGTATCATGTCATAAAGCTTTATCTATGTGGGTCGGGAGGCTTTTGGGACCGGCGGTCCTACCGCCTAAGTCATAGCGATGAGCGACGGTGATAGCGAGGTACTCGCTATCGTTTTACTTTTATGAGTTTGCTATGATAAGCGGTACGAAATCACATATCTGATGTTATTTCGTGCCGCTTATCATAGCAAACTCGAGCAAAACGATAACGAGTGAATTAAGCGATCGGACCGCCGCCTATCGATAGCGTGTGCCTCGCTATCGCCCATAGCGCATCGCTATGATTTAGGCAGTAGCGCCGCGGGACCGCGGTCCCAAACGCTCCCGTCGAATGAATTAACTTATTTTGATGCGGCATTTGGGACCAGGACCACGGCCCCGAACGCCGCCTTCGAATTTATAATTATAAGGATAGGTATGTGTGGTCCATATCTTAGTTCCTATCTTTATTTCTTACGTACAAAGTACGGGAAAGTACAGTCAAAGAAAAACAGCAGATGTTAAAATATATTACTATATATTTATATAAAAATTACAGTTTTTCATTAGAATTACGAGAAAACCTGAATCAACAAAATATTTCTGCTTATTACGCACATAAAACGACATGCTGAGGATCAGTCATGTTTTTTGTGGGGTATGCAGACTTATGGTGACAAATAAACCAGTAAATACTGTGAAAAAATTATTTCAATCGAACTTAAAATGACGAAGATACAGCAACTTTAGTGCATTAGTTTCAGAAACTGTGGATGATGGAGCGACTCGCTGTGACGTCATCTGTTATGATCGGTTCAGTGCGGTTCGAACGGCAGCGCAGTCAGCCGGAATACTTGATTTGTACGCGTTATTGTCGTTTGTATTTAGTTTATTTGATTATAATGTCATCATACAAATATTGTATTGTGCCAAAATGCAAAAATATAACCGTTACTACACCCAATAAACTATTTTTTTCTGATCCGTGAGATGCAAAGATAAGAAAAAAAATGGTGTAAAATAATGTGGAGAGACAAAAACTCTTCTTGCAAGCAAAAGTGTTTGTACTGTTGCCAATATCATTTTGATGTAAATATTGTCGTATCATAAGCAACTACGGTTTACTATAAAAATTAAAATAAAATTTGATGGAGATTCTCCTAAAATCCCACAAATGTTATAAACGGGAAAGTTTTTACTTTTGTTTGTAACTCAATCACGGGGAAACAACTATAGTATAAATAAAATTCATTTAAAAAGCCAAAGGTATGTATTTATTTACTCGTACATACTGAGTGTATGATCGTATACAACTTCGAAAATAGCAGCTTTGTTCATGCTGGAATGTCGACTCAATGCTCATAAGATTATGTAATCTGACCACTTAGGTTTTGAAGAGCCATTATTCGCTTAGAAGAACCAGGGCCGTAGTCTTGTCTGTATTCGCACATTATTGGATTTGAACCGTAATCGTACAGCACGAGTAAGGTACGAGTACAGCTTATTCGTGCTATTAGTATTATTAGTACCACGAATTTATACCGCTTTTGTTTTTTTTTATTGCAATTAAGTTGGCGAACAAGCAAACTGCCCACCTGATGGTAAGTCGTAACAGTCACACAAGAACCACAGTGTACGTTGCCAACTTGTGACTTAAGATGTAAAGTCACGGTATCCAGTAATTTCAATGCCATATCTTACCCTTCAAACCGGAACACAGCAATGCAAGCACTGCTGCTTTGCGGCAGAAATAGGTAAAACGGAGGTACCCACGCTTACGACTCTGGTACAGAGTCTCCTTTCGGTTGTTTTATAACAATGAATAGTAGGTACCGTACTAATAGGTACGAATATTGATTGAATCATTCAGGAAATTGAAATTTCTGAACAATATAGATTACAGACTAAAAAGTAAAAATTCAACTGATTTTTGTATGGAGCCGCTTCAAAAAAATTCAACGTATTTAGTATGGATGACTTCAATTAAAATTTGCTACACAAGGTGGAATCTGGACTACACGTCATATAACTTTCGAATTCTTCTTAAAAAATACTTTATTTATTAGTATATATATTTCTTCTTCATTCTTGTTTATAGCAGTTAATATTAGTTTATTATATGTATAGTGTGTATATATACGTTTATTATTATTTATGAATATTTTTTATAAAAAGTACACTTCTTCCCGCAATTTAAAATCTTAATACACCTGCTAGGGTTGGCTGGTAGAGCTCTCTTTAAGAGATAAGCTCGCCCTTGTACGTAACTCACATATGTAACCATACTCAATGTACAATAAAGAATATAATAAAAATCCAAATTTAGTATGAAAAAAGGCAAACCCACCCTTGACTATTTTTGATAAGTCCATTATGTGTTTCTTCATTAGCTCTGAGATGTTGGGGGGTTAAACATTTTGTAATTTTTTAGCTCCGATGCACCGACTTCGAGATATTTTTTGTAAATATTTTTCTTGAAATTATGCAGAGTTGAAATTCCTTACAAAAACTTATTTCTCTTATAAAACTCTGCTACCATTAGAGAGAGAATCTATTTCCGGCAGATTGTCCGATTGGGCTTTCACAAAATCAATATCCATAATTTTTTTTACTCCAAATTACACAATATTTTTTTAATTACCCTTATTTAATTAATCACTGAGTCCCTCGAAACAAAACTAAATTATTTAACGTAAATAAAAATCTAATAATGCACACGCGGCACAAGCATCAAGTAATCGGTAAATGAATATGATCGAGCGGTCGCACGGATCATAACAGATGACGTCATCGTAAAGAATCAAGCTGGAGCGCGCGTTTCAAAGTAGCAAAGTAGCAAACCTTTAATAAATCCATCATTTCTTGACGGATTTTAATAATTTAAAAAATGAAATGCTCAGTAATTTATTGCGCATACGATGTACGTAGTAAAAATCAGATTTGCTAATATGTGATTGATCCTCAATGAGGATCAATCACATAATAGCCTCCGTCAAGAAATGATTGTATACAAATGTTAATTGTATACAAATGTTTACATAAAAAAACCAAGTCAACTTTTAATAACAGTATTTATGCAAACAGCTGTTGTAAATAGTATGTCAGCTTATAACTAAAAGTTTCTACTTTCTATTGAATGAAACTCTGGTAATCATAATTCAA
The DNA here is from genome assembly GCA_963935595.1 of Schoenobius gigantellus. Lineage (NCBI taxonomy): Eukaryota > Metazoa > Arthropoda > Insecta > Lepidoptera > Crambidae > Schoenobius > Schoenobius gigantellus. Next base: position 34,683,326 of record OZ012541.1, on the reverse strand, counting down.
AAAATTATGACAGTTTGAATACTTTTCTCAACCAACTTTACAAAAAGGAGGAGGCTCCCATATGTTTTTTATACTCGTTACCATCTCGTTGCCCCATAACATCGTCATTTTTAAATAAATTCTTTTTTGTTTTCCCAATTGGACCTATTGTCACCAAGTCAGGATCTGATGATGGGATCCTAGGAAAATCGAGCCGAGCTCATGATGGAAGAATCTTTGACTCCTAAAAGTTAGAGCTAAGGGTTAGAGGTAATTTTTTAAAATCAAAAAGCTATCAATACCCATATTGGTATTATTTCAAGTTACTTCGTTGAGCTGGTTAACCTAGAAGCATGAAATTAGGCAAGAAGCATGGTTTTATTTTATTATATTAAGAAAAAAAACTTATTTTTTGGTCTTATGAAACCACGATGTAAGTAAAACTATTTTGGGATCGTAGGCATTTAAGAGCCATTTCACAAAATATCGCTGCTCAAGTTTAGGTAAATGCGGACGCAAGGTGACGACTGCGAGGTCTGTGTTGAGCGAGAGACAACGCGACGCGCCAATATAGTGTGACTAGTCAGCCAGTGTAAATTGATACTTGAATTTATTATTTTAGTTTATGTTTTTACTGAATATTAGTAAGTGACGAAAAAGGTTTATTAGAAGATATTTCTTTATAAAAGGTTTGTTTATTTATTTTTCTTTTCTTTTAAACCAATTTCAAAAAAGGAGAAGGTTCTCAATTCGATGCGTACCTATGTATTTTATCTTTTTTTTTGTATTCGAAATTCTTTTCGTATTCGATAGAGTACAATCATATTTTTTTGGGCTGGTCCCATTGTCACCAAAGTCATAATCTCATTATGGGATCCCATGAAAATCGAAGAAAACCCTTAAATTTTATAAGTACTTCCAACATCAGTAAGTAGTAAACTTGTTTATAATAACTGTTTTCAGTCATACATAATCCACCAAAACTTGATCATAACAATAAGTCACATAATATTTTTTTAAAAAGTATACATACGCAGTACAAGCAATAGTGCCGTGCTTATCAAAAAACGCACGCATTGCATTTTATCGATAATTATATTGTTTAATATTTCTATAAAGTAAGAATAAAATTTTATTTGTCATTTAAAATGCCATGGTAAGCATTATTGCTTATCACTAATACATGTTGTAATGGCGAAACGATCACCTTTTCTTTCTAACATATGCATATGTATAAGTGACATCCGATTCAAAATTATAAAATTAAATTAAATTTTCTTCATACAAATAGTTCGATTAGTAATAAAATGTATGGACAAATTCTAAACTAATTTTGCACTTTAGAATGTTTAATATCACCATAATATTTATATGACTATTTTAACATGGGTAGGTGCCAGCTTGTTATATCCTGTAGTAAACACGCCGTTAGAACGCCGCCGCCGTGGAAGTGGTCAGTCTTGTCCTTATTCGTACATTATTGGGTTTGAACCGTAATCGTACAGTACGAGTATTAGTACTATTTCTATTTCTATTTCTACCACTTTTGATACAATGAATAGTACCATACTAATAGGTACAAATATTGATTGAATCATTCGGCTTATTAATATGGGAAAAGAAACATATTTAGGAGATTGAAGTTTCAAAGCAATATAATAGAATTCAGACTAAATACATGCAATATTTTTTCTCAAATTGGCGAAAATCATTGTTATATAAAAAGGTTGACAAATTTTGCGAAAAAGTAAAAAAAAATTCAACTGATTTTTGTATGGAGTTAAAAAAAAGCACTTAAAAAAAATTTACGTATTTAGTATGGATGAGTTCAATTAAAATTGCTACACAAGGTGCTCTAAACTTCATATAAAAATCAAAATTTAGTATGAAAAAAAAGTCAAACTCACACTTGACCATTTTTTGATAAGTCCATTATGTGTGTCCTCATTAGTTGTGAGGGTGTATGGGGGGTCAAAAATTTCGTTATTTTTTAGCTCCGATGCACCGTTTTCGAACTATAAATATTTTTGTAAATAATTTTCTTCAAATATGCAAGGTTCAAATTCTTCACGAAAACAGTCGAAAGTATTCTAAGTCCCGGCTCCATACTAAATAGAATCAAATTAATACTGGACTAACGATAAACGTACAAGTGGTTGTCGTTATGTCATGGAATGTACATGCCCTGTCCAGTTGCTAATCCGTCCACATGAGAATCTGTCCACTTGCTTCGGAGGGAAATTTTTTAACTATTGGCTCAATACAAAAATCAGTTAGGTTATTTTTACTTTTGCGGAAAATTTGTCTACCTTTTTTGATAACTATGATTTTCACCAATTTAGAAAAAAATGTGTTTTTAGTCTGTTATCTATATTGCTCCGAAACTTCAATCTCCTAGTTATATTTCTTTTGCCATATTAATAAGTAGAGTGATTCAATCAATATTCGTACCTATTAGTGCGGTACCGGTACTATTCATTGTACCGTACTAATAGGTATAATGAATGTAATTATTATTTATAGGTTTTCAACAAATTTCAAATATTAAAATTGCTGTCAATATTTAATATCGATAACTATTCATCGATGTCAATCACTAAACTAATGTAATTTATACACGTTGCATACTTTACGGCAGTGAGTTTCTGTGTGAGTGTGCGTTATGATGACATTGATTGATTGACAGCGGCTCCCGTACAAACGGTGCAACACTAAGCCTTTCTATAGCTTTCTGTGTTCTGTGCCCTTTCATTTGATACCCATATTTTATAGGTTGCAAAAGGAAAGTGATCCACCATTTCGGATCGGCGGCCATATTGAATTTAGAGCAATATTACTCACTGTATCGTGTTTCACTCTCAAATCCCTTTCATTTGATACCCATATTGCATAGGTTCAATTCAATTCAATTCAATTCTTTAATGCATTCCACAATGTTTTCATGATGGTAAAAATTGTACATAGTAGGTATCAATTATGGACCCTGTAGGGCACAGCATAGCTAGGAGAGAGGACGAAGGCGGTGATTATGGAGTTATCTAATGTCTTTTCTAAAATTAATTATAAATTGTGGGACAATTAATTAAATTATAGTTCAATAAAATTATAGGATCAAAAATAGGTGTCATTTTATAGGTGTTAATTAGGTATCGTATTAAGTATACGAATATTTAATGTCTTTTTTAAAATAAGTTGTAAATTATATGGTAAAGTAAATTTAATATTACAATGAAATTATAGGATTGATAATAGGTATAATTAAATAGGAATTAATTAGGTATTATATTATTAATTTTTATAAATATTAAATGTCTCTTAAAAGTATTGGATAAGGTTAGATTGTTAATACAATAAAATTATAAAATTAAAGGATTGGTCATATGTGTAATTATGTAGGTGTTAATTATTATATTAATTAAGTAAATATTTTATGTCTTTGCTAAAATAAGCTATTTATAGGTTAAAATGCTATTGATAAAATGTCAAATGTATGTATAATGTGTCATTGTGATATTGTATTAACGTATGTAGGTTTTAATTATTATACTAGTTTGTCATTTAAATATTCGTTAATACTATAATAGGACTTTTTTATTAATAACTGTTTTAGTTTATTAATGAAAATATTCAATTTGTTTTCATTTTTTATAACCGCTGGTAACTTATTATAAATTTTTATTGACATGACTAGAGTACTGGAAGAGTGCATTGTAAGTTGTGAAGTTGGTAGGTTAAGCCTATTTTTATGTCTCAGTGTAAATTTTGCTTGGATGTCTCCTCTTTTACTGTAAAGGTCAGAATGCTCGCGTACAAATTTGCACAGCTCTAAAATATAAAGGCAAGGCAATGTGAGAATATTTAAATTTTGGAAGTGGGGTCTACAACTTTCTTCTTGATCGATATTAGTTAATATTCTAATTAGTTTTTTCTGCTGGAGAAGTAGTGTAGATACATCGGTACTATTTCCCCATAATATTACACCGTATTTGAGCCATGCATTTGCATACGCATAATATGTGACCAAGGCTGTTTTCAGGTCTGTAGTTTTTTTAATCTCGCGTAGGGCGTATGAAAATTTGGAGAGTTTGGCTCGTACTTTGTCTATATGACATTTCCAATTAATATGTGAGTCTAATTCTATTCCTAATAATGTAGCTTTGTTGACAACTTCTATCGCATTGTCTTGATATGTTATGCTATTATTCAGTGGTATTTTTTGTCGAGGGTGTAAGGTTATTACTTTAGTTTTTTTGTAGTTAATTTCTAAGTTATGTCTTGACATACAGTTCGTTATGTCATTTAGTAGAGAACGTATTTTGTCATTTAGGTTAATGCTACTGTCATCTGAGGTAATTATTGATACGTCATCTGCGAATAAGACGCTTGTTTCTTTTATGTTATTTGGAAGGTCATTTATGTACACAAGAAATAGGAGGCAGCCCAATACGCTTCCCTGTGGTATTGAGGCGGTAATAATTTTGGTATCCGATCTAATTAATTCAATTTCATTAGTTTTATGGTTGTATGATTCTATTTCGACTTGTTGTTCTCGATGGTCTAGATGAGATGCGAGCCATTCATAACATTTACCGCGAATTCCTATATTATACAGCTTTTGTAATAAAATGTCAAATTGTACTCTATCATAAGCTTTTGTCATGTCTAATAATAATCCAATGGCGTATTTTTTTGAATTTATAATATTAATAGCTTCCTGAATAAATTTATATACGGCTAATGTTGTGGAAAGGTTTTTACGGAAACCGTATTATGAGTCAGAAAATATAGAATATTTCTCACAGAAATTATAAACTCTAACGCACATGGCTTTTTCTATTATTTTTGACGCTGTTGGTAAGCAAAAGGGAAGTGATCCACAATTTTGGAACGGCGGCCATATTAAATTTAGAGCAATATTAGTGACTGTATCGGATTTTACTCCCAAATGCCTTTTATTTGATACCCATATTACGTGAGTGGCAAAATAAAAGCGATCCGCCATTTTGGAACGGCGGCCATATTGAATTTCGTGCAATCTCACTTGCTGTATCGTGTTTCACCCTCGAAGCCCTTTCAATTGATACCCATATTGTATAGGTTGCAAAAGGAAAGTGATCCACAATTTTGGAACGGCGGCCATATTAAATTTAGAGCAATGTCACATGGTCGTATTTTACTCTCAAAGCCCTTTCATTTGATACCCATATTGATGGGATGGCAAAATAAATATGATCCAACATTTTTTTTAATGGTGGCCATTTTAATTTATAGAGGTGACACTACTTAAAAGTCTCAAGTAGTAGTACCTACTCAAAAACACTTTCATATTGTAAGTAGTGTTACCAGACAAACATTTTTGAAAAATTTCATCCCAGTCAGATTTTCAAGACGTTATATTTTTCTTGTAAGATAACAAAAAAAATTCTGTTTGAAAACGATCAACTCGTGCGGATCCTAGTATAGGTCCTTGTCCAAATTTTTTATATACATATATTTCAAGAATTACGACGATTACGTAAAACAGCCTTGTGCGGCGCAAACTGACACAGGTCCTACCTCGATGAGCGCTCGCGCTCGACTGATTGACGCGAGTTTTTACCATACAATTTATTGCATTTACGGCTGACGTTTGAGGGGTAATAAAAAAATAATTAATTATCTTTTTATTTTAAAAATTATACCGCTCGATTGGTTGAAGAACATAGATTATTTTGACATAGCTTTTTAATTGTAAATATAGTTTTAACAATTCTAAAATGAACGTTAAAGTGTCATCATATTTCGTAAAAACTTGTAAACTTCAAATATTTTTTTTTTAATAAATGGGATGCTCAATAAAAAAAAGCGTCTTTCCAACTGGCAACAAAAATATATTTTTGATATCTTGTGATTTTATTTTAGTAAATTTATTGGAGTTTTCTTGGAGTTTTAGCCGTTTTAGTTTGTCCATTTCATGACATTCTGCCAAACAAGGTAAGGAAGAACGATTATTCCAAAAAAACTAAAATTTATTCTTTCAACTGGCAACAATAGGAATAAACCTAATATCCTCTAGTATCGATTTGTATGAAAATCGCTTTTGAAATAGTAAATTTAGCGCAAGAAAATGTCATTTTCGTGCAAAGCTCCATGTCATCATAATATTGCATTATCACGCGATATACATATGCATTCAAAATTTCAGCTCAGTCGGAAACCGGGAAGTGGGTCAAATTTAACTCGCAAGATTTGACCCGAACATACATACATTCATACAAACATACATAAAGTGCAAGCTTAAAAAAATCTTGTCAAATATAATAATAATAAACTTTATTTTCTGCTACAGAACACACACACACAAAGCAAATGGAAGTGGTAAAAACATAACATTAAGCAAAAAACAGGAAACAGTCATATAAAATACAGCACAAAAACATAAACAACAGCATATACACAGACAACGGCTTAACACAATCGCGTACAAACGCAAAGCGGCTGATGTGTGTGTGTGTGTGTGCCACAGCAGGCAAAATTAGGCGACAGCTCAACGTAATATTTGCTTGTGGTAGGCAAGCAAAACGCTGATTTTCAGCTGTGACCTTAGTGTTTCCTCGTATGCTCGAACCAGAAATATGCCAATAAATATAAAATACGATGGTACATACAGCTTTTAATATAGAAAATGTAGTCTATAAAGATAAATACTGAAAACATTCGTAAATACTATAAATTATACTTATAACGGAGTGATGGGTGTATTAAAAAGTCATTAATTAATAATGGTGAATAAGAAGAATATACTATTCAAAATCATAATCAACAAGAAGATATCCGATAACTACGCTAGGAACGTGTAGTGGTACCCAGTTTTTGTATAGTTAAAAGGTGTAATTTGTACTTAAAAAAAAAATTAAACTTGGACTTAAGTTTCCTTAAAGGCGGAGGGACATTATTACAACACTTAGTTGCGTGATAACGGAAACTTCCAGTGAAGGCCACAGTTTTATGCGTATGCAATATAAAAGGTTTTGTTAGGTAACTCTAACAGAAAGGCTCTCAAAGTACTGTCAATTTAGATTTAGTTTGGCTACACGTTAATAGATGGCGCTATTTGCTCTTAAAAACCCCCGGTTTTTATGGAGCGATTTCTTTAATTTCTTTCTTTCTTTTATTGCGTTTTTTAATCATTGTGTGGTTATATGAAACCACTAAAAATTTCGGAAAATTTTGACTACATATTATAATCGCGTTTTTAATTGTAATTTTAATAATTTTAATTTTCTTTTTCTTTTGAAAAGAAAATTATCAATAATTAAAACTAACTGACAAAAAAACAAAAAAGTAATAAAAAACCAAATTAATAAATTAAACAAAAAGGCAATAAAAAACAAAATAATATAAAACAAATCTATAAAAGAATAATGTTTTACACCAGGATCGAACCACTGCCACTCAGATTTACAGCCGGTTGCACACTGAGAAAACGGAAGGCCAAACAAGATCAATTTTCTCTTGTTTGGCGTGTTTGTGATTGAATCGAAAAATATATTGATAGATGCAAAAAAATGGCTTGGTCAATTTAACTTTGTGAAGTTTAATTAAATCAATGCATGTTCATAATATTAGATATAATCAAATTTATATTTGTTTCTAAAAATTTATTGACTGAATTATACATTATACATATTTAAATCTACTATATGATCTAATAATTGGAACAATACTGTAGGTTTATTGATTTGATTGCATAGAAATAGTTCATTTAATTAATTCATCTTTACTTTAAATATTAGCTAAATATTTCAAATTACAAAATAATAATTTATTGGATCAATAATTTACCATGATTACTTTGAATAAGATACTTAGTTAATATACCTATGTCACTTTTTTATATCTAATATTAAAACAATCAATTCGACAAAGTTGAGGCAATCAAAGTTTTATAAGGTTCGATTCTAAGAAGAGACATGGTTCTTACAATGAAGAGACTTGCTTGTATTGAACAAGACTCAGATGCTTATTACAATATTTATTTGTTAGTAGATATAGTCACTAGCTTTATTTGAAACAAATAATTACTCGTTTGATTCAAACAAAAGTCTCCCCTCCTTGCGGCAGCAACGCGCAGGCCGGACAGCATTCAATCACAATAGTTAATAGTTGTCTGTAGTAGGAGCAATACACCGCCACAGACGGAGTCACGGAGGTCGTGTAATCAAGCTAGATATTCCGAGGAGTGTGTCTTATGCGTTCTATAGCAGTTCTGTGCAAAGAGTACTTTGTGTGCAATGACATATATTTAGCCTAGACGTGCTGTCCAGTGCAAAAAAATGTGGTGCCAATTATCACCACCTCGCTTAGTGGATCGCGGGCGAACGTGAGACGTAGCCGATGTGCCGTGAAGATTGTGTCGCTTATTTGGCAAGATATACATATTTGATATCTTTAGTGAGACAATAAAACACTGTTGTTGTGTACCTTGCAGCAAGATAACTGTAAGGTTTTAACAGGTTTTAAACGGCACTAATATAACTTTTGGTTGGGCGTCAGGAGAAAAATCATGATAGGTATTTGTAATACAAATCCAAGAAACTCACTGAGAAAAGAAAAACGAAGATTTAGTATTTAAAAAAAATGTTCATTTTTTTTATTCACCGAAATGGGTAATTGTTTCGCTGGTATGTAGTTATCATTGTATAGATTATCTTGAGTAATAAAATACCATTAAATGTAGTTATTGTTTTTTATATTTTGCTCCTTGTAATCCCATTATATTAACTACTACCGACATTAACAATTACAATATACTTCTTTCATTACAGTGGAATTTAAATAGGTAGACAGATACAACACAGTCATCACAGCTCATATCCGGCTCCAGCGGGTTACTTCCAGCAGTGAGCAGTGTACGAATATGACAAAAATGCCATCATCCGTACTTAAGAGGCCTCTTACACTTTTTGCACGAAAATTACATTTTCTTGAGCTAAATTTACTATTTCATAAACGATTTTCATACAAATCGATACTAGAGGAAAATAGGTTCATTCTTATTGTTGCCAGTTGTAAGAACAGATTTTCTTTTACTGCTTTAGTTTTTTTGGAATAATCGTTATTCTTTACCTTGTTTGGCAGAATGTCATGAAATGGACAAACTAAAACGGCTAAAACTCCAAGAAAACTCCAATAAATTTACCAAAATAAAATCACAAGATATCAGAAATATATTTTTGTTGCCAGTTGGAAAGACGCTTTTTTATTAAGCGTCCCACCTATTAAAAAAAATATTTGAAGTTTACAAGTTTTTACGAAATATGATGACACTTTAACGTTCATTTTAGAATTGTTAAAACTATATTTACAATTAAAAAACTATGTCAAAATAATTAAATAACTATGTCTATGTTCTTCAACCAATCGAATGGTATAATTTTTAAAATAAAAAGATTAATTAATTATTTTTTATCACCCCTCAAACATCGGCCATAAATGCAATAAATTGTATGGTAAAAACTCGCGTCAATCAGTCGAGCGCGAGCGCTCATCGAGGTAGGACCTGTGTCAGTTTGCGCCGCACAAGGCTGTTTTACGTAATCGTCGTAATTCTTGAAATATAAATAAAAAATTTGGACAAGTACCTATACTAGGAACCGCACGAGTTGATCGTTTTCAAGCAGAAATTTTTTTTCGCTAGCTTACAAGAAAAATATAACGTCTTGAAAATCTGACTGGGATGAAATTTTGCAAAAATGTTTGTCTGGTAACACTACTATACAATATGAAAGTGTTTTTTGAGTAAGTACTACTACTTGAGACTTTTAAGTAGTGTCACCTCTATAAATTAAAATGGCCACCATTTAAAAAAATGTTGGGTCATATTTATTTTGCCGATGGGGTATTGATGGGGTATCAATATGGGTATCAAATGAAAGGGCTTTGAGAGTAAAATACGACATAGTATGTGACATTGCTCTAAATTCAATATGGCCGCCGTTCCAAATGATGGATCACTTTCCTTTTGCAACCTATGCAATATGGGAATCAAATGAAAGGGCTTCGAGGATGAAACACTATAAAGTGAGTGACACTGTTCCAAATTCAATATGGCCGCCGATTCCAAAATGGCGGATTGCTTTTCCTTTGCCCTCCACCCAATATGGGTATTAAATGAAAGGGATTTGGGAGTGAAACACGATACAGTGAGTAATATTGCTCTAAATTCAATATGGCCGCCGTTCCGAAATGGTGGATCACTTTCCTTTTGCAATCACAACGCACACTCACACAAAAACTCACTGCCGTGAAGTATGCAACGTGTACAAATTACATTAGTTTAATGATTGACATCGATTAATAGTTATCGATATTAAATATTGACAGCAATTTTAATATTTGAAATTTGTTGAACACCTATAAATAATAATTACATTCATTTATTTCATTCATAGTACGGTACAATGAATAGCACCGCACTAATAGGTACGAAAATTGATTGAATATGGCAAAAGAAATATAACTAGGAGATTGAAATTTCGGAGCAATATAGATAACAGACTAAACACGCAAATTTTTTTTCTTAAATTGGTGAAAATCATAATTATCAAAAAAAGGTAGACAAATTTTCCGAAAAAGTAAAAAATAACCTAACTCATATTTGTATTGAGTCATCAGTTAAAAAATTTCCCTCCGAAGCAAGTGGACAGATTCTCAGGTGGCCAGATTAGCAACTGGACAGGACATGTACAGTCCATGACATAACGACAACCACTTGTACGTTTATCGTTTGTCCAGTATTGATTTGATTCTATTTAGTATGGAGCCGGGACTTAGAATATTTTCGACTGTTTTCGTGAGGAATTTGAAGAAAAATATTTACAAAAATATTTATAGCTCAAAAACGGTGCATCGGAGCTAAAAAATAACGAAATTTTTGACCCCCCATACATCCCACAACTAATGAGGACACACATAATGGACTTATCAAAAAATGGCCAAGTGTGAGTTTGACTTTTTTTTTATACTAAATTTTAATTTTTATATGAAGTTTAGTTCAGATAGTACCATGTGTAGCAAAGGGGGTGCGAATTTTAATTGAACTCATACATACTAAATACGTAAAATTTTTAAGTGCAATAATCCATACAAAAATCAGTTGATTTTTTTTTTGTTTTTTTTTCCTTTTTCGCAAAATTTGTTAACTTTTTTATAATTTAACAAGGATTTTCGCAATTATGAGAAAAAATATTGCGTGTATTTAGTTAGAATTCTATATTTCTTCAATCTCCTAAATATGTTTCTTTTCCCATATTAATAAGCAGAATGATTCAATCAATATTCGTACCTATTAGTATGGTACTATTCATTGTATCAAAAGTGGTAGAAATCTACGGTACTAATAGTACTAATACTCGTACTGTACGATTACGGTTCAAACTCAATAATGTACGAATAAGGACAAGACTGACCACTTCCACGACGGCGGCGTCCTAACGGCGTGTTTAGTACAAGATATAACAAGCTGGCATCTACCCATGTTAAAATAATCATATAAATATTATGGTGATATTAAAAATTCTAAAGTGCAAAATTAGTTTAGAATTTGTCCATACATTTTTTTACTAATCGAACTATTTGTATGAAGAAAATTTAATTTAATTTTATAATTTTGAATCGGAAGTCACTTTTATGCATATGTTAGAAAGAATAGATGATCGTTTCGCCATACAACATGTATTAGTGATAAACAATAATGCTTACAAAAAAAATTAAGACAAATAAAATTTTATTCTTACTTTATACAAATATTAAACAATATAATTATCGATAAAATGCAATGCGTGCGTTTTTTGATAAGCACGGCACTATTGCTTGTACTGCGTTATAATGCTCATTAAACTGAATGCGTTACTACACTTACTACCGAAAGCAGTGTACTACATTACGCGCTCTGAGTAGTATGGCAAAAATCGCGTGCGTACATTGCCGGTAATGTATATTTTTTAGAAAAATATTATGTGACTTATTGTTATGATCAAGTTTTGGTGGATTATGACTGAAAACAGTTAGTATAAACAAGTTTACTACTTACTGATGTTGGAGGTACCTATAAAATTTAAGGGTTTTCTTCGATTTTCATGGGATCCCATAATCAGATCCTGACTTTGGTGACAAGTGTGAGTTTAACGTATTCGTGTGGTACAATGAGTTGACGCGGAGTAACAGTGACTTAGACATATTTGTGGGGAGGTTCGCCCGGTACAAAAAGATGATCAGTGATATTTTGGAAGGCAAAATTAAATGTCCTTAATTCTATGGTTCTCGACATACATAGTTTAGATTTAGTTTAAGACAAAAAAAAAATAATTTAATATGTATAATATCTGTGTAGGTATATTGAAGATGTTGATGCATAAGTAAGTTTAGACCTAAGATAGTTAATAGCTGTAAACATGTCATCGCAACTTTTTCGTCATGATGTGGACATTAATCTGGGATTACAATCTAGCCTAGTTTTCAAGTTATATAAATAGAGTATGTAATGATTGTAATTTGTCAATGTACCAATATTAAATAAATAAATGGGACCAGCCCAAAAAATATATGTACTCTATGGAATACGAAAAGAATTTCGAATACACAAAAAAAGACAAAAAAACATAGGTACGCATCGAATTGAGAACCTCCTCCTTTTTTGAAGTTGGTTTAAAAGAAAAGAAAAATAAATAAACAAATTACCTTTTATAAAGAAATATATTCTAATAAACCTTTTACGTCACTTACTAATATTCAGTAAAAACATAAACTAAAATAATAAATTCAAGTATCAATTTACACTGGCTGACTAGTCACACTATATTGGCGCGTTGCGTTGTCTCTCGCTCGAACACAGACCGCGCCGTCGGCACCTTACATCCGCATTTACCTAAACTTGAGCAGCGAAATTTTGTGAAATGGCTCTTAATGTACAAACGCTACTTATTTTTTTAGTTGTTCGAACACCTGGCAGAAATAGCTTTTTCATCCCCCCATCTCGGAAAGAGTATTTTTCCTATTCGATATTCGCCATTTTTATCCGCTTGAGGTTAAAGTAAATTTGAATTTAGAACATCGCGTGCACTGGGTATGTGAATTTAAAACATCATTAAACCTATTTAATTCCATCTCCATGGTGCCGAATTTATACTTTTTTTAAATTTGTTAAAAACTCAGACTGAACCTCCTTGATGTACTTTTGTTTTTAATTTGCTCGCTTTCATTTCCTCGCTGAGGGGGGATGAAAACTTACGTGTTGCACTCGAGCGCAAAGATTTTTCACCTTGTGCTCTTTTGATTCCCTCGCTAACGCTCAGGATTTTAATTTTAGAATCCTTCGCTTGCTCGGTACTCAAAATTGAGCACGCGGTTAAAAAGCAACTTTGCACTCATGTATAACAAATAACTATTGTACACACTATGTAAGTATGGGCTTTTGTCCTTAGTACAGTGTGTGTGTGTGTGTGTGTATTGTGTACTGCTGGGACCTGGGAGTAACCGCTGGTGCCGTCTACGAGCTGTGACGACTGTGTTGTATCTGTCTACCTATTTAAATGTGTTCTCACCCAGTGATAAAACTGAACAAGATGAATTATTTATTAGAACAAGGAAACCTATTTAAAACAACTATGTTTGTTATTCATTATAATAAAGCTAGTTATAACTTACAAATATTACGATGTTTAAAGTAAACAACCCTTGAATTTAAGCCAAACAATATTTAAGTAGAGTTAAATAAAAAATATATATTTTTTCGACAAAGATATAATTGATTCAACAAAGTAGTACACATGCCTAAATCAATTAACATGTTTGTTGAAATAAATAAGAAATGATAGTAAAACCAAACAAGTTGATATGATTGAACTGAACACATACAAGCAAAGAAGATCTGTGTAGCTCCATCGAATAAGATCATTGCAAGCTCAAATGGGTTCAAGATGCTTGTTCGAGATTATCAAAATCTTCTTTGTATCAACAATTTTTTTTTATCTCAACAAATTTACGTCTTACGATTTCGTAAAAGTACCAGTAAAAGTCAATATAAATACGTAAGAATTGCACAATAATCTAGTTTCAATTGTAGTTTTATTTTATTATTTACGTTTAAAAAGTTAAATGTACGGCGTGAATCATATATTTAATAGCGAAATTAAGAAGAAGAAGAAGAAAGAAACGACCCATTTTCATGTATTAAGTTGTAACTTTTTACGAAATCGTAAAACGTAAAACTTGATGCAACCGGCTGTTAAAGTGGAAGCTCTAACTCAGAGCACCAATCCTATGTAGAGTCGTGAAATTAAAGATCTCGCGTTTTTTTGTAATGCGACATGCGATAGATGGACGTTAAAATTGGGATATCTTTAAATGCACATCTGTATACTTTTTCAGCACACTAGGTAACTCCACTAATTAACTGAATGCATACCAAAAATACTGAATTGCACACTAAATTAAATCAGATTTAGTATACTGTTTAGAAACGTCAAAGCGTATGTAGAAACTGTAGGCGGGTCAAAAATAGGTAGCGAGGAGCAAAGCGACGAGCGTAGTTTTGAACATGAACCAAGCGCGCGAGCCGAGCGAGCAAAGCGAGCGTGCCGCGGCAGCGGCCGGCGAAGCGCCAGAAACGACTTTATGTGTATTCTCGACTTTATGCATTCTTATTGCTTGTGGAAACTTGTTTAAAAAGTTAAATGTACGGCGTGAATCATATATTTAATAGCGAAATTAAGAAGAAGAAGAAGAAAGAAACGACCCATTTTCATGTATTAAGTTGTAACTTTTTACGAAATCGTAAAACGTAAAACTTGATGCAACCGGCTGTTAAAGTGGAAGCTCTAACTCAGAGCACCAATCCTATGTAGAGTCGTGAAATTAAAGATCTCGCGTTTTTTTGTAATGCGACATGCGATAGATGGACGTTAAAATTGGGATATCTTTAAATGCACATCTGTATACTTTTTCAGCACACTAGGTAACTCCACTAATTAACTGAATGCATACCAAAAATACTGAATTGCACACTAAATTAAATCAGATTTAGTATACTGTTTAGAAACGTCAAAGCGTATGTAGAAACTGTAGGCGGGTCAAAAATAGGTAGCGAGGAGCAAAGCGACGAGCGTAGTTTTGAACATGAACCAAGCGCGCGAGCCGAGCGAGCAAAGCGAGCGTGCCGCGGCAGCGGCCGGCGAAGCGCCAGAAACGACTTTATGTGTATTCTCGACTTTATGCATACTTATTGCTTGTGGAAACTACAAATTTTGAGGTTAGTTTTTGTGACTAGTGACCTTATATTAGGATGCGATATACTAATGCAACCCCAAATTGTGTTTTATTTAGAATAAACGATGTTCCTAAAAGTAAATTAGGTGATGCTTTTCCTTATTTTTCTTATTTTGTTCGAATAAAGGGAATATACAGATATCGATTTAAATACATGCCGTTAAAATTTGTAAAAAAAGTTTCATTTTAATAAATAAAAATAATCAGGGCGACCCAGGGTCTGGAAAAACCCAATTCACCGGACAACCCTGGGACGGCCCGACTTGCAAGGTGGATTGCGCTCACACGACATCCCACCACGCAGGCCTCCACGTGGCTAACCGTATGATAAGCTATCACGGCCCGGGTCTTCATGACCCCCTGCGGTCTCCACAAGAGGGTTTCTTTACGGGGGTACAGACACTCCGCTCAAACCGGGGATTTATTATATTGCCTTCGATTGTACCATCCCGTTATACAGTCGAGGGCACGACAAATATTTTCCACCCAAATTCGCGTGGACCCGCTTAATTACCCATCTAAAACAAACTTGTCAGTGCATTTATTATCTATATCTAATTACCTCTCGTAAAAAGTACCGGAATATACCCAGTTTAAAGGTCTATTTATGTTTGGTTACTTCTTTTTTATAAAACGTTAATATAGAACAAAATTAGTCATCGTACCAATTTAAAAGAAAATAATTTCCGCAGTTAGTAGGGCAACGTAAATAGTTTGAAAGTCTTTCAAAGAGATCATTATTGTACATTTACCTTTCTATCATAACTGTTATTCGCATGAAATACTCGTAAAAATAGCTCTAAGAAATTCGTCCCGAATTAGTCTGGTCTGGTGACAGAGGTCATTGTAACCATGTCTGATCTGGGACGCCCGTCGGGCGAGACTTCGAAAAGGTCGATATTACCTCCAAGTTCTTAAAAGGAAACATTAAGGACCCTGCAAACGATCAAACATGTTTGTCAAATTTACGTGTTTGACAAACTTGTTTGTTCGTGTAGGGCTGTGTTTGACGCGTTTGACAAACGAACTACGTGTTTGATGTGTTTGAAAAGTATCTGGATTGACGTCGTGTTTGATGAAAACGTGAAGTTTGTCAAGCATGTTTGACAAACATGTTTGATCGTTTACAGAGCACTTTAAGGTCGAGAGATTTCAAAAATAGGTAGGTATTTGTAAAATGTATTGTTGTGGCGCTGTGCCGCCGAAGAAATGAACTGAGCGCGATAGAGATAACTGCAGATCGGACCGAACGAAGATAGCCATGAAAAGTACCTACACAAAATAGACTTTTAATAGTCCATTGTTTTCACCTCTAAAATTAAACTGATTTTATTATTTTTTGCATAAAAAAATTAAAGAAAGGCTTTGGCTGTGTTTATATGTTTTGTTTTTTTTTTATAAAATGGCGTCAAATTTGTTTGCTGAATATTTGATTTGAATACAGCTGAAAATCTGGCCAATTTTTTAGGTTTTTCAAGTTTTAGATCTCCATTTATAACTAACTTAATAAAAACAAGAAATGCTCACAGCGGCCATAGATTTATTTTAAAAAATAGAGCAACAATTCCCATTATCCAGGAAGGAAACAGGGGCCTACGTTTGTATGGAAAAACCACCCGTACGATTTCCTAATAAATACATTATTAAATAACCTTAAGAAGTTAAAAATGTAGTAGTCATACCGCACATACAGTAGTATTAAATTATCTGTGCCCCAGATAACATAATTTTATAGGTATAGTGCACAAGTCTAACTAAAGAGATTTCGTTATTCAATATTAAAATTATACTGTTCTGAAAATAAGATTTGAAGTTTATTATTTTTAGATATATATACTCGTATTATGGACCTTGTTTGTGTAACTTAAAAAAATATGACATTTACAAAGTTAGTAAAAAATCAATTTAATTATGACATTTGGACGTTATTGCCTGTGGCGCCTGACCGAAAACGATAGCTCCCCCACATTGGTATGTTTGACAAAAGAATTTTAAAAAAATGTGTCTAATACCATTATTTGTGACAAAATAATAATAATAATATACTTTATTGCACACAAATAACAACTTATGTAGTCGGAAACACAGACATACACGAGAAGGTACAACTGGCGGCCTTATTGCTAGTAAGCAATCTCTTCCAGGCAACTTTTGAAAGATAGAAATAAGAGACGGTACATGAAGTTAAGGGTAGTGCAAAAACAACTTAAAATCTAGGTTATTAATTATAACAAAAAAGTTGAACATAATATATAACAAAATAAGAAAACATAATATGCAACAACGAACAGTAAAAACACAGAATCTAGTGATAGATATAGTGGCTCCGTACCAAGTTCTTAAAAATATTCAAGGATATGCGATCCAGAAATATTTTTATTGATCTATTTATTCATTTAAAATCTTTATTGCACGTTACAAAAAAAAGTACGTACAAATTGCGGACTTAATGCCATGTGGCATTATCTACCAGTCAACCATTGGGTTTAACAGAGAATTAGTGGTCGTGGTCGTAGTCATGTAAAAATATGAAGATAGAGTTAATAGCAAAAGTAAATTTATAAAATAAATGTATTTTATATAATAAAAACTAACATATAATAATATTATAGTACCTATAAGATGCTAATAAAATAAATAAATAATAATATATACTTACTTCTATACATACATACTTCTATATATACTTAGTTCTATTCATATACATACCTACAGTCCAATGGATGATGATAAAATACTAATGATTTTGATGGAAAATTAGGGATTCAGCTTTAGTGATCTATGGAGCTCAGCGCGAACTGCTCTTTTGAAGGTTAATTTACAATTGGCATGTTTTATGCTAAGGGGTAGCTTGTTCCACAGTCTAATTGTAGTGACCTTGAAGGAATTAGACAGAAACTTAGAGCTATGGAGCGGTAACTCGAGATTTAGGTTTCCGATGCAACGAAGATTATGAGTATAGATAGGGTCTCCAGCGTTGGATTCAGACCCTCACAAAATTATTGTGTATGGAAATGAAAAATATACTACTTGACCATCTGAGGCGAGGCCAGTGCCCCCCCCCCCCCCCCCTGTAAAATACTATCGAGTGCAGACTAAACTAACATAATGATTGCTTGATATCACACAGAACAACCGAGATAGTAAAACACTATGCAAGGAATCCTCGGCCGAAGCTTGTCGCTGGTTGATTCGATGGTGCCATACATACAGAACTTATTATATTGCAGGGTAGATACTTTGATTATTTGGTAAATAATAAAAAGGAGAATGATTGAACCAATAAAAGTTGTCAATCGGGCTGAGGGTAAAATTATGGTACTTTCGCGTAGTATCCTGGCGTTACGATACTACATACTACACATCAAGAAATAATGGTACAAATAGTATAATTATACTACGAAATCCAACGCTGAGGGTCTCTCTATTTATGCTATCCGCGCTCCGCAGTGCTTGCGAGGCACGTTCGCCTAGCGATGCCTTGCGAACAAAAATTGCCGTGAGTAATGGCGCTACCCACCCAGTCGTTACTGCAAAACTGCTGCATTACAGATGCGGCGGGAACACTGTATGCCCTCTCCAACGCTTTGGGTGCGCAAACACTAATATTAGGTGCGATTTTGCGACGTGAAGACATCTGTATATAAAAGGCTTTGGTAACGGACTGACGTATCAACGTAGGTACAATCTACTGGAGCTAGAAGCATGATTAGGGGTTTGTTGGTTTATGTAAGCACTCACTAAGTAAATATTTTTCAAAATTCCCACACGAAGCTGAGAAGTCCCCATCCATAGAATAAGGAAACTATCCGTGTTGAGCTTTATTAATGCGAAACGTCGCACTCGGGCACAGCTTGTTGATTTGCTTAGATTTTAATAAAGTACACTTATATGATATAGAAATGAAACTTAAGTTCGTCAATATTAAAGAGAACACTGAAAATGCTATCAGCATGCTTACGATTTCAGTCCGGAAGAACAGGTACATTCATTTTGAACCGAAAACACAATTATCCAACGTCAAATTGACAGTTCGCATAAAGAGATTTCACTCCAGAGCATTAGCAACGTAAGTTCTATATAACGTTAACGATGACGTCATGTGGCTCTTCATGCCGGCTAACATTAGCTCGCTCACAACATTTCGGGACGCGTTTCAGCGCGCTAATAGTGACTCTTATTGATTTTCAGAACGCAGCCTTAGTGTGACTGACATGATAAAATTTCTTGACGCTCCTCAAGGGATACGTGTCACTGAGTCTTATCACAAATTTCTTGGCAGCCCGTGCTACGCCTGCAGTGGTCGCGAGACTTGCAGCGATCAGTCGCCACATGTAGCTTGCGATTGCACAGCGCAGTATTTAACAGCATTATTCACAATTTCAATTAGTCTGTCATCAACTCCTTCCTTATCAATTATAATATTGTGTAACATAAACATACACTTTATAATACGAACAGCTGTTTCAACGCTCGTTTCTATTGATGTTAACAACAAACGCCATTTTTCAGCTGTTATTCCAAATGCACATTCGATGCACTTCCTTGCTTTCGAAAGCCTTTTATTGATATACAAAATGTTCTTGCTTACTGCAATATAATATAACTCACTCCTAAAGTATTTGCCATTATTAAATCAATACCCTATATTAGCTTTTCTTTCAAGACTGGTATAATGGTATATTAGATGTAATCAAATGTGTTTATTTTCATTCTATAGTAATCGAAAAATCTATCTTCAGTTGTTTGAGATCATAATACATGTGATGAAATTCACCAAAAGTAAACCTTGGCAATTAATTGGATGAATATTAAATCTTTTCCTTCTCTTCCTCCTTCTGATGGCACGAATCAATAAAACAGAATTTTCCAACAATAATAGTTCTGTGATACTATATCCATTTCCGCTGTAAGTACTTGTATAAATTATATATCCATACTAATATTATAAATGGGAAAGTGTGTGTGTGTGTTTGTTTGTCCGTCTTTCACGGCAAAACGGAGCGACGGATTGAAGTGATTTTTTAAGTGGAGATAGTTGAACGGACGGAGAGTGACATAGGCTACTTTTTGTCTCTTTCTAACCCCCCACTTCCCTAAAATGGGGGGTGGAAGTTTGTATGGAGCATTCCGCAATTTTCAAGGTAGAAAGCTAAAAATTGGTATGCGAACTATTTGTGACTAACAAAAAAATCGTGCATAATTTTTTTTTGGAAATCTGCCCCCAACCCCTTAAAAGAGGGGGTGAAATTTTATATGGGACTTTTTGCAGTTTTCAAGGTAGGAAGCTAAAAATCGGTACACAGACTCTTTGTTACCAACGAAAAATACCTGCCTTATATTTTTTTTAAATATTCGGTGTTACCCAGAATTTAACGCGAGCGAAGCCGCGGGCAAAAGCTAGTTATATTATAATCTTATTCACGAAGCCTAACAATAGGTATGGTTAGTACTTACCCTAACAGTTAACTAAATTGTGAATTGGTCGCAAGTCGCCCGCACGCTGCACTCTTTTTCGTAGCTGAAAGTCGAGGCTAGTCGCTGCGACCGAAGTCGCGCGACATCGCCGGCACGCTGCATGAGCCCTTAGCGGTTAGCGAGGCAAACAGACGCGTCGGTTATTTACTTGGATTACTAGGATGCATTGTGGAGAAATTGATTGATAATAGCCCTCTGTTTATAAAAACGAGCCATTGTAAACTTCTTCCCACACGTTACATAAACAATTGTGTGTTAAAAAATTGGGGCAAGACGACCAATATTTTTTTACAATTGTTTTACAGTGATGTTATTATTAAATTTTCTTTTTTTGTATAAAATTTCAAATTCTCCTTTAGTAGACGTCATAATATTAATATCACGTACTCAACATGCTCGATTACATCGAAATTAAGAAGCAATTTTCTATAAAAAATTAAAAGAGAGACATTTTACTATATAAAATATATGTCTATAAATACACTTTAGATCACCAGGCGCGCGCTACCAGTGTGGCCACTATCTATCTAAGCATTTTAACCACTGAGCCTGCCTTCTAGCTAAACTCTAAGCCTACCATCTCCGGTGTGGCCTTTGCCTAAGACGAAGGTACCCAAGCACACGACCCTGGTACAGAGTCTCCTTCCGGTAAAATGTACTCTATAAGTACTTTATGCCAACGATAAAGTACGCGAAAATACTTTATTTTGTGCGATTTGATTTCTCTAGGATTCATTTAACATTAAATTATACAAAAAAATAGTTTATTGTAAGAATGTTTGCGTAACACGGAACGAGAGATTATGTTGAGGTCGCCAAAAGCTCATTCCTAAGCTCAATTTAACCGATAATGTCAACATTGTCATGCCAAGGTGTTTAAAAAAATTCGTTTGTTTGTTTGATCAATTAAGTGCAATTAAAAAAGACTTAAAGTGCAATAAAGTTGCTAGGAGTAACGAAAAATTTATTTTAAGCATAATAATAAAGTGGTATAAATAGTTCTTTATTTTGACACAATGTACTTTTTTTCAACCTTTAATATCCAATGTACTTTATTTGGACAAAAAAGGTGGCAATCCTAGTTGCAACGTACACAAACTACAAAAACTTGGCCAATTAAAATCGGTGAATCCTGGCCGACCCGATTATCGGTAGAAAATGAAACGTTAGGAAATGTATGGGAATAATAAGAAGAGCGTCGGTGGCGCAGTGGACTCGGCACTTGCCTTCCAATCGGGGGGTCGGGGTTCGAGACCCGCCATGTACCAATGTGTTTTTCGTTTCGAATTTCATATGTTCATTTGTCTGACGCTCCTACGGTGAAGGAAAACATCGTGAGGCAACCTGCATACATCTGCGAAGAAATTCAATGATGTATGTGAAGTCGACCAATCCGCACTGGGCCAGCGTGGTTGACTAAGGCCTAATCACCCTAAAATAATTTTAAATTCAACGCAAGAAAACTCATACGAAATATTAGGACAGCATAAGACGCTGACGCTGACGCTCAAATTCCCCAGCTCGTCAATTGCAACACGTAGTATCCTCGTGAGTAACCTCCATTCATAATAATTTAAAATATCTCATCCAATTCCACAAGTGCAAAAGAGAAAAAACCAGAGCTCTACTTATACTGGGCGGAAAGCGAAATCGTACTAAGACATCGATCGCCGGCCACTTAAGCTGATCCCTGCCCCACTGCCTGCTTTATATTTTGTGGCATACTGCTTTCGCATTGCTTATCGCCTAGTACTTTGAACCGCTAAAATGCCTCTCAAGCGCACGCCGCCTGTTTCGCCCGCGCTCACTGTTGGCGTACCCTCCTTGCAGGCATCCTCATCAAGTACGACTTTGCATAACATCGCTCCTGCGCTCACAAAGGCTGCGGAATTGGAAGTACCGTCCTCTAAACTGCATCATTCTTCGTCTGAGCCTAGCCTAAATGTTGTACGCAAACGTAAGCGTTCTTCGGATAAAGAAGAAAATTTACATACTTTCATGACGGAAATAAGACAAATGTTTGCTGACTTGGAGGAAGATTTGAACAAAAGTACTGAAAAGTTACATACCGTCGTCGATGATATGAAGGCCTCTATGGATTTTATGGCAAGTTCTTTGGATTCCTTACGGGAGAAAATTGCAGTATTGGAGACTGCACGCGAATCTGACGGCCAGTACATTAGACTTCTGGAGGAGAGATTAGAGAATTTAGAGCGTGGTGCTAGATCTACCTGCTTAGAAATAAGAAATCTTCCTGTGTCCACTTCGGAGACGAAAACGTCTCTTGCGGATAGTGTTATAAACGTTGCCAGTATCCTAAAGGTGCCAATACAGGTTTCTGAGATTAAGAACGTCTTTCGGTTACGTTCCAAGGATCCGGAAAGCAGGACGGTTTTAGTGGACCTAAGTTCAACATTACTTAAAGAGAAAATTATCAAAATGTTCCGCAATTTTAACAAGGGTTCTTCTAGACTTACAACAGAACATTTGAAGCTTAGTGGCCCGCCGAAACCTATCTATATATCAGAAAACCTTACTTCTAAAATGAAAAGATTGCACTTTTTGGCCAGAGATTTTGCGAAGGTTAATGACTACAAGTTCTGTTGGGTTGCTCATGGAAGAATCTTCCTGCGTAAAAAAGAAAATGGAACCTTAATTCGTATTACTAAAGAAGCTGACCTCACTAATGCATTAGGCACGAAATGACTATTTTTCATATTATTGCTTGGTCATAATTTGTTTCATGTCTTGTTTATGATAAGTTTTATTGTTAGATTAACTGCCTTTGATTGTTATCTTGTCTACAATGTATACACAGTGTTCATACTTACACAAATACATACACACTCACACTTACACGAAAATTCACACTTATGCTCACAATCATATTCATATCATTATTTAATCTCACACTTATATTATGTACATCAAATAATATCATTAGTTCTAAAATTATCGGGTCTCTATAGTCTTTTTATAGGTGCTATTGTACAAGCTAATACTTCCATTGTTCTGATACCAATCAGTAATGGATGATATAATCAACATAAATAATAACTTAGATCAACTATCTGTCTCTGAGGCTGTATTATGTTCTCCAGAAGATGTTGCTGCACACTTATATAAAAGTGAGGCATTTAATATTTTCCATGTCAACATCAGAAGCATTAACTGCAACTTTGATAATTTGCTAACCTTAATACATAGACTTGACTCTCAATTTGACGTTTTTATCCTTACTGAATGTTGGTTAAGCAAAGTTGCTGGCTTGCCCACTATCCCTGGTTATGACTCTTTTAAATCTGACTATATGAATCAAAATGACGGTGTTGTGGTCTTTGTCAAATATGGCATAGAATGTACTACTCTTAATCTTGATTTAAGCGACGGGAATTGCTTAGTCTTAAATTTTTCAAATAAAATATCTGTTGTTGCCATATATCGTTCTCCATCATACTCAAATTTAGATCGTTTTCTTGACAGCCTTAATACAATTCTACACTCACTACGGTCCTTTAAGTCCTTGTTTCTTATTGGTGACCTAAATATTAATATAGCCCCATCAAATCGTAATGCCTCAGCTGATGATTATTTGAACTTGCTTGCACAACATGCTTTACTTCCAGCTCATCTTTTTCCCACTAGAGAAACAAATTGTCTCGATCATGTCATAGCCCGATCTCCTTTTAATTGCAAAACACTTGTTTTAGATAGTTTTATTACTGATCATGCTCCTATTATACTTAGTTGTAGTACACACATGACTAGGTCTAAACTTTGCTACACCTATCGACGTTCTAATGTTCCTGATATAGTGGACGAATTGTCTAAATCCAACTTTTCTACCGTCCTAAAGTGTAACGACCCCGATACAGCTTGCGAC
The DNA here is from genome assembly GCA_963935595.1 of Schoenobius gigantellus. Lineage (NCBI taxonomy): Eukaryota > Metazoa > Arthropoda > Insecta > Lepidoptera > Crambidae > Schoenobius > Schoenobius gigantellus. The sequence goes on along the minus strand of OZ012541.1, from coordinate 34,658,680 downwards.
AACTTAATTCACATTGTATCGTCTGCTGTTAATAAGCATACTCAAACTATTAGCGTACCCAGCAGAAAACGTATATTAAAACCCTGGATGACTTCTGGTCTTCTTAGGTGTGTTCGTAATCGGGACAAATTGCACAAAAAATATCGAAGAGACCCTGAGAATATTATAAATAAGATTTCATATTTCCGCTATCGAAATTTTTGCAATAGTCTTCTTAAAAAAGTCAAGCGCGAATACGAACAGAGTGAGTTTCTTAAGATTAGAAAGAGTCCAAAAGCAGCCTGGAAACTTATAAATCGCATCGCTAATATCGATAAAAAGCAAAATACTGCCAATGCTTTGTTAAAATTATGTGATGACCCCAGCATGTCAGTTAATACCGTGAATTCGTTCTTCGCTAGTATTGGAATTACTCTAGCTTCTAAATTCAACTCAAACACTTCGGCTTATGAACTTTCTAACCATTCTTCTGTTTCCTCACTTCATGATGTCCCCGTGACCTCGATGGTGCTACTTGATGTCGATGACGCAGAGGTAGAAAACGTAATTTTGGGTTTAAAGGATAAATGTGCGCTTAGATGGGACGGTATTTCTACTACCCTTATCAAAGCTGCTAAACATATCCTTATTCCTATTTTAGTTCATATTTTCAACCTTTCACTTTCTCATGGGATTTTTCCGCGTGCCTTTAAAAGGGCTATTGTACATCCTATTTTCAAGAGTGGTGATAAAGATAGTGTCACTAGACGATAGGGAAAGATAGGGAAGACGCGGTCTTGGAACTATCCGATCACATTATTAAAAACTTTGACAAACGACTCAAATCCGCAGGAGTGTTCCTTGATCTGTCAAAGGCATTTGACACTGTTTCTATCCCCATTCTTATATCAAAACTTCACTCTATTGGCGTTAGAGGCATCGCCCTTGATTTATTTAACAGTTACCTCACAAATCGTTCGCAAATTGTTGTTATAGATAAATTTGAGAGTGAGGAGGAATCACTTAGCTTTGGCGTCCCGCAGGGAAGCGTTCTTGGCCCCACTTTATTCTTAATATACATAAATGAACTCTGCAACATGTCACTTCCCAACACCAAAATTATCACCTATGCTGACGACACAGCACTTCTTGTTCATGGTCGAAACTGGGACGAAGTTCGTGTTTACACAGAAAATGCCCTGCGATCTATTATGAGCTGGCTTAGTGCAAATCTTCTCACTCTCAATTTATCTAAGACCATAGTTATAGGTCTCGTTCCCACAGCAGCCTCACAAAATCCTCCATCGTTCTCCGTTCGAGCTCATGTTTGTCCTTATGTGAATGGTTCGGTACCCTGTAACTGTACATCTATGAAAGTTGTCTCATCTTCTAAATATCTGGGAGTCATGATTGATAGCGCTATGAATTGGAAGCAACACATCGAATACACAGTGTCGAGAGTGCGTAAATTAATTTATACCTTTAAGAGTCTCCGATCGGTTGTTGACTTCAAATATTTAAAAACCATTTATTTTGCTCTCGCCCAATCAGTGCTATCGTACTGCATTACATCTTGGGGAGGATCAGCAAAGACTCATATGTTGCGCTTGGAAAGAGCTCAGAGAGCAACTCTTAAAGTACTTTCGAAGAAACCTATTCGCTTCCGGACTTCTGACTTATACTCTCTTTGCCGGGTCCTTACAGTTAGACAACTTTTTATTCTTTACACAGTATTAAAGAAACACAGTGAAATTGATTTTGACCCTCAAACTGTATACTCGAAACGTCGATCCGATATAGTTTGTTTCACTGAACGTCACCGTACGGCTCTGGCAGCTCGACATTATTGCTATTTGAGCCCAAAACTATATAATAAAATTAACAAACAGTTACATATTTATCCACTCTCTTCATTTAAATGCAAAACAAAATGTATCCAATGGCTGCTATCACTGTCATATGATGAGACTGAAGACCTGCTAAAAATTATATCATAAACGCATACTCACACACCCACGCACACACACACACACTCACGCATATACACACACACACACACACACACACACACACATACACACATACCTACATATTCATATATTCTGATAGTCTAATCACTTTTTGCTTTTGTTATTTAAGTATTATTGTAATTATTTAAAATTTTCTTGATTGCTACTGTTTCGGAGGAGGGCGTTGATGCACGCGACACAGTGTTATACACTATTGCGGGTATCATCGTTTTTCTTATTGTAATGTAAATGTCGTTAGTGTTAATAATATTAAATAAATAAAAAAAAAATGACGTGCTGCACTTCTCTTGATAGCCAACGAGGGACGAATGACAGACGTTCGTTGAGTCGGTGATAAGAGTCGAAGGAAACATCGGCCCTATTATCGGGCCTACAAGTCTGACGTAGGCGCATTAAGTTATGTATACGTCAATGCGTGGGCGAGCACCCTTAACATGTAAATAATCTCTCCGCTTAAGTACCTTTTCACACGTTCCGGTTATCGGGTAGCCGGTGCCGACTGTCCGGTATCACATTCAACTTACACACGACCCGGTTTTGTATCCACTAGTGTCTAAACCGTCAATGCGAATAATGACTACATCATCTTTTCAGTCAAGAGACGCCCACTCCATGGAAATAGGCCTCCTCTAGGGATCTCCAAACCGATCGGTACTTCATATTATCATAATTGAATTTTCTCTCTTCTCTAAAAATAGAACGTGAAACATTGATTGCTGTTGATTTTGTACCGAAGATATCGCCCCAAGTTAAGGAAGTCATGACATTATTGGATTCATCTGATTAAAATAAAAACAGAACGATGTGGAGTATTCTATACCTTATTTCCAGCGGCTTTTCACGTACTTTCGAATGTCAATGACCTCTTTTAACCAGTTACGTCATACACCATAAAATTGCTCTAGCTTCAACTAAGGTTATTGACAATTTAAAATCTATCTCCATTTTGCAAGGAATTAAGTAGGTACTACGTTATGAGGGTGTGAGACATAACGACATCCGTCTCCACTGCTTGTCTTCTCTCTGTGGTTGTACCTGATTGAGTGGCTGCCGGTGTATATGAAAGCATTTTCTTGTGCATACATCCTGAATAAAATCAAAGTCTGCAAATACAAACAGGGAAGAAAGAAAAACAAAAGTTGACCTTACTGTTCCTTACTTTTAACTGTTCGGAAATTGGGAGAGCCTTCACAAGAAGAACAGGAACTCCTATTTTAAATTGCCATTATCAATATTAGTTTTGTTACATAATATATTATATAGAATCGGTATGCAATAGTATGCATACATATACTTTATAAAAAATGACAAAAAATGTTATAAACACATACACTAAGCACATTTAACAAATTATGTTGTTACCAAAAATCACATAATATGATAACTTCAGCTATTTCTATATCGTCTGATCACTTAAATAATCTCTCACTTCGTAATAACCTTTGCTCATGAGATTTTTTGACGTGCACTTTAATTATTTTCAAATGAATGAAAACTTGAATATGTAACACTCAATAATTTATGCTCAATGTATGCAACACCTCTTACTTCTCAACTCATGCATCTCAACTTTAAGATGTACTTATTAATACGAACCTAAATTATACAAGGTTATTTTTAGTTACTAAAAGGCATAAATTGGACACATTTTTGAAAAATGATTTTTGGCCTGCAGGTGTCAAATTTAGATTGTACCGTGAGCGCGCGGCGAGAATAAGCGGATTTTCAAATAAATAATATGGACTGTACAAACTCTAGAATGAAGATATCATCTTTTAGTTACTAAAAGGCATAAATTGGACACATTTTTGAAAAATGATTTTTGGCCTGCAGGTGTCAAATTTAGATTGTACCGTGAGCGCGCGGCGAGAATAAGCGGATTTTCAAATAAATAATAGGGACTGTACAAACTCTAGAATGAAGATATCATCTTTTAACTGTAAGAACATCAAGACTTCCACCAAGACGGTGCTAGATCTAACTGCCACGTCGCATCTTGTAGTTCTTCAAGAGACGTGGCTGCTTGAGCATGACCTGAACTTTGTCCACGGTATAAATAGGTCGTCGGTGGACTCTTCAGAAGGCATTCTTCGCGGTAGACCCTACGGTGGGCTCGCTATAATGTGGGACAAGTCAACTTTTCCCAATGTAGTTCCAATAGACTGTAGGAATAAAAGAATTCAGGCTGTACGCGTGTTTGTGAACTCGGGCTCATTCTTATTGGTTAATGTTTACATGCCTACTGATAGCAGCATTAATGTCGAAGAGTTTACTGAATGCTTGGCCGAGATTAGCGCTGTTATTGATGAGTCCGAAGTTCAAGTCGCTTATATTATGGGGGACTTAAATGCGCACCCAGGTGCGAGGTTTGGTAAGCAACTAGCAAAATTTTGTGATGATATGTTATGGGAGTGGGCCGATCGTAATATACTTGGAGCTGACTCTGATACGTATACCTTTATATGCGAAGCGACCGGTAGCAGAAGGTGGTTGGACCATTGTTTAACTACTAAAGCCGCATGGGATACTGTGGTCGATGCACACGTCACTCATGATGTCACATGGTCCGATCATCATCCATTGAGCATAGTATGCGATATATCGGTCACTGCAATAAGTCCAGTCGCTTGCTGCAGATCGGACGCACAAAGGTATATACGGTGGGGCGAGAGAAATACTAGTCAAATAAATATGTACGGTGAATTTTGTTTTAATAATTTAGATTTGTATTCAAATTTTTATGCATGTGATTGTAATAGTATTTTTAATTGTGTACATTTAGAAAGTCATTATAGGAACATAGATAAATATTATGGGCATATTATAGACGTTTTGCAAAATGCAGCTATTGTGAGTTCTGGTTCGTGTGAACAGAAACGCCATAGAAAAATACCAGGTTGGAACTACCACGTCAGAGATAGCCATGAAACAGCTAGGTTTTACTTCAGATGCTGGACAGTGGCGGGCAAGCCCCCCAGCGGTACAGAGTATGAAAACATGTGTAGCAGTCGTAAAGTATTTAAAAACAAACTTAAATGGTGTCAGAAAAATGAAGAAAGTATAAAAATGAATATTCTGGCCTTGCATAGAAGAAATAAAAATTTTATAAAATTTTGGAACGCTACTAAGAAACTAAATCACAAACAAAACTTACCTGTATCGGTGGAGGGCTGCCAGGAGCAGTTACAGATAGCTGAATTGTTTGCGCGTAGGTTTAAAGTGAGCCCCCTAGACGCGCAGTGTGTGCGCGACACTGGGCTCTCTCATAATGATGAAACCATAGATTTTACACGTGAGGATGTCTCGAAGGTCATACTGAGTATGAAACGTGGTAAATCGCCTGGGCACGACGGGCTCAGTGTCGAGCACATACTGTGGGCCAGCAATAAAATTCATGTTCATTTATGTAAATTGTTTAACCTTTGTATTAAATATGGCTACTTACCTGAGGCCTTGATGAGCACGATAGTTGTTCTAATTGTAAAGAATAAAACGGGAAATATAAGTGCTGCATCGAACTACCGGCCTATATCGTTGGGTACTGTAATAGGTAAAATTTTAGAGCGCCTTCTCCAGCCTGAGCTGCTTAAAAACATTAAGATTGATGATGCGCAGTTTGGTTTCCGCCCTGGCCTCTCGACAGATGCCGCCATTGCTAGCTTAAAAAGCACCGTTAGCCACTACACGACGCGTAATACATCTGTATATGCGTGCTTCTTAGACCTCAGCCGCGCATTTGATTTAGTCAATTACGACATCCTTTGGGCTAAGCTGCTAGCGTCGCAGGTGCCTAGGCAGGTGGTTGATCTGCTGAGATTCTGGTACGGAAACCAAACTAACTGTGTGAAATGGGGTGACGCAACCTCTAGCAAGTATAGGTTAGAGTGTGGGGTTCGCCAGGGGGGGGGGGGGTTACCTCTCCGGACCTTTTCAACCTTTACGTGAATGGTTTGATAGAGGAGCTGAGGAGCACCAAAATCGGCTGCCATGTAGGGAACATTTGTGTTAACAACCTGAGTTATGCAGATGATATGGTGCTCATCAGCCCCTCAATCAAGGGGTTACGGAAGCTTCTTTCAGTCGGTGAGCATTATGCTAATGCTCATGGGCTGAAATATAATGCTTCCAAAACGGAAATGATGGTGTTCGCGTCGGGTCGGGGTCCGGAGGTGGTACCCAATGTATATTTAAATGGCTCGCAGATTAGTGTTGTTAAGCAGTTCAGGTACTTGGGACATTTGTTGACAGAACGGCTACAGGATGACAGCGACATCGAGCGCGAGCGCAGGGCCCTCGCCGTCAGAGGCAACATGCTCGCTCGCCGGTTCGCTAACTGCAGTGAGGATGTAAAGACCACACTGTTCAAGGCATATTGCTTAGGCATGTACACCTGTCAGCTGTGGATAACGTTCACGCAGAAGACGATGAGTCGAATAAGAGTTCAGTATAATGATGCATACCGGGCTCTTATGCGGCTTCCGCGATGCTGCAGTGCGTCGGCTATGTTCGCGGAAGCGGGGGTCCCAGACTTTTTTGCTGTCATAAGATCCCGAGTAGCCTCGTTTTGGCATAGACTGCGCCGTTCCACCAACAAAATACTCGTGGCTATCTCTGACGACTACTATTGTAATCCAATTTACAAACGGTGGGTCTCTGTCCACATGAACCAGAATAAGAAATGACGCAAGTAAAGTTTCTAATTAATAATATTATGATTTATTTTGGTACTGGGCACCCCTATACAGTGTCGACAGGTTATTTTTTATTATTATATTTTATCTTATTCTAGCTGTAAATGTCTGTATTGTATTGTTTTAACTATGGGTACTATGCCTGAAATAAAATATTATTATTATTATTATTAAAAAAGTTTTGTGTGCTTGTTAAGACAAGCAAACTGAACAACTTTCACTAAGGGACCAACTTTAAAATCGAAAAAAAATCAGCTGTTCCATACATCTAGGTTCAGTGAATGTTGAACATTTGTATGGAACAGCTGATTTTTTTTGCGATTTCAAAGTTGGTCCCGTAGTGAAAGTTGTTCAGTTTGCTTGTCTGAATAAGCACACAAAATTTTTTTAGTAACTAAAAAATAAACTTGTATAAATTCGAGTATATTCAGGGCATTGCACTAAATAGAGCTCCTGTGTAAACTGAACATTTCTCCCTCTGCAACAACTGTTTAACCTAAACTGAGTAGATCCGACTTGATAGAGCACTGTGTTTATGTAAGAGATTAACTGCCTGATTACTGGGCACTGGATAAACGATCACACGCCTGGAAAGTTCACTCGTGCACAATTATTTAAGGCAATCAGGTTCACTGCTTAGCAAGCCGTTCCGGTTACGTATATGTCAATGTATCGGTTACGTATATGGCATTATCTAGCTACAATCGCTTTACATAGTTCATATTAGGCGTAGACCAGGTACGCTTCAGTGTTTATTGAATTTAAATATTTATTCATTGTTTGCTTATGAAATTGAATATTTATTCATGTAGAAACAGCTTCCTGAAACAAAAGCTTTATGTAATACCTACTTTGCATACTTTCATGTTATTTATTATATTAAGTTACAGTTTTGAGTATTTTCAGCGTTATATGTAACCGTGGTTATTTTATTATTATTTATTTTCGAGTCGCGGTAGGTGGATCCGGACCGAAGGTGTGACGTAGGAAATTAAAAATTCAGTTGTCCAGTACAGCTTGTAGTGGGTATTAATTCCGCTTATGGTAAGTACTGAATTCCTGGAAGCCCAGAAAAACAGTTGCTTAGGAAAAGCTCAGCAAACACGTAGCACGGTCCAAAGGTCAGTGTTAGAAAAGAGAAAACGGACAGTGCTAGCGTTAAATAGTGCAAAACAATAAAATAAAATACTCTAGCTCTTTGGATCGATGGACACAGCCGTCCCGTCCGATGCGTTCAAATGGCCAGAGGCTCTAGATCTAGACAAATGCCACACGCTAACTTTTCTGCAGTCGTTCCACAGAAAAAATGAATGGAAATGACATTCGCTTACGACAACCTCACGCTGTTTTTTCCGCAGCTAATGTCATCTCCATACATTTTTTCTGAGGAACGACTGCGGAAAAGTTAGCGTGTGGCATTTGTCTAGGGGGTCTGCTCCGCGTAGACCGTCGCTGCGTCAGCTGTTTTCGCCAGTATTTGGAGATGCGCGAGCGCATCATCGCGAACCTTTGCGACCAACCGTACTTGAAGGGTACGTAGGCTAATAGAATTTTAACTAAAGAAACAATTTTGAATGAATTAAAAGTTTTCAGTTAGTATTTGACAAGATTTGTAATTTAGAAACAGTGTTAATGTTTTTTTTTGTTAATAAAAGTAGTAAAGTTTAATTTTAAAAATGTGATTAAGTATTGTTTATAATATTTATATATTTTTATGTGCGTTGTTTAAGTACAACGTAGTGTTCCTTGTTTATTTGTCAATATAAATTACGTGTAACTCGTTGTAGTGTACAGTTAGCATCTCAAGCGACTTAGTAGGTATCGGAATTTTCCAAGAAAATCGCATTGCAACACATCATTATCATATTAGCATGGCAAAGTCTACGAAATCATTTCGCAAAAGTGAAGGACGAATCAAATTTTTATAACTAGCATATATTTATTTTATCAAAAGTAAAGAACTTATTAAAAACAATTATAATATTTGGTAGTATAAAATGTTTTCAAAATTTCTGATATAGCAATAAAACTTTTTTATTTGAACATGAAACCTTTTTTGTATGCCGATGTGTGTTTGAATTTAAATGTTGTGCTGAGCAATTTCAGCCTTCAGAAACTATAGAAATATACAGTTCGTGTTTATTGAAATATTATGTTAATATTTTGATAATACTTTTCATGACTATATTGAACCTCTGATGCCAGTGTTGTTTATTACGAAAAATAAATGTAGGTCAGGTTTTTGTGAAATTTTGAAAGTCAGTAGGTACTTTTAAGAACTCGTATTCGATCAGTTATTTTTGCCAGGGACTGTACATTTAATTTGTGAGTTGCTATCGTAAAACTGTTTTATTATGATATTTAACATTGTCGCGTATTGGTATAATGTAACAGTATAAACAATAGATCCTCCAAATTGTTTTCAACGTGATTTGATACTATGGACTTCAATATTCTTAATTGTAGTTGATAATTGATTTCAACATATTCCTTTGAAACACGAATATGCTTACACGCTGTTAAACGAGTACAGATTTAAATGGAATAAAAAGTGTGTCATAAAAACCTTTCCCTGACCGGTCTACTCGGGCACCCTATTTTTTTCGGTTGCTATCGCTGTTTTCAGCTGCAAAGAAATCTACGCGTCGGCAAAAACGGCGGCGGTGTGAGATAAAAGCATGTTTTTGCTAACCGTGGGCTGCGAGCGACCGCTCTTTGATCAATCACAGAGTTTGAGTGGTAACACTTGCTACAGAGCGGTGTCGATAGCATTTTTTGTTAGATTTAGTTGTGTGTACACGTGTACACCGTTTTGTGTGAATATTTAGTATAAGGAAAATCGAGGAAACCCTTAAATTTCGTAGGCACGTCTAACGTGTTTCATGTTTTTTTCTAAAGCTGTTTAGGTATTTGAGTCTGGTAGTCATCAACTCATGTTATTGCGCTGATAATGGAAGGTTTCTTGTGTCTTAGAATTAAGGGTTCTTCCAGTATAATGTGTACGTATTGACGCGTAGAGTTGGTCTCTTTAAAGTGATTCAGGGTTGATAGTGGAAAGTACAAAACCATTACGTTGTTAGGAGTTCTGGAATAAATCTCTTAATAGTGCTACGAGGAAAAACACTTCGTTTTTAACAGACTTCAAAAAAGGAGGTTCTCAATTCGATGCGTATGTTTTTTTTGTGTGTATGTGTGGACCAATTGTGGACATATTTTCAAAATTATTTTTGTATTCGATATTGAGAGAGTATACTCCTGGGGGTGGTCCCAAGGTCACCAAAGTCAGGGTCCGATGATGGGATAAAAACCGACTTTTAAAAAAGTCAAAATAATATAAAAATACATACAACATTACATTTTAATGTTGAAGTCAGTGCCAAGCGATGATCTCCTGAAATGTCTTAAAAGTGTAAGAGTAATTAATGCAGTTATTTAAAAATTAGCACTGGCGTTAGTATTAAAATGTAATGTTGTATTTGTATACTTATATTTTTTGATTTTTTGGTGTTTTTGAAGTCCATTTCTTTTGTAAAATATTTTTTATCACATAGTTTTAGTCTTGTATGATTCATTTGTCCAACCGGTACGCCATCTTTTATTTCCTTTCCATTTCATATACTACTCGCTGTGCCCGCGACTTCGTTCGCGTGGATGTCAATATCGTGACAATATCGTGATTTTATATAGCCTGAAGCCTTCCTCGATAAATGGACTATCCAACACAAAAATAATTTTTCAATTCGAACCAGTAGTTCCTGAGATTAGCGCGTTCAAACAAACAAACAAACTCTTTAGCTTTATAATATTAGTAAAGTAACTAATATAATATTAGTACGAGTATATAGATTTCATAATTTTCATACATATCATTTAATCACGATTGAAAAAAATCATGAACACGGTCATGATTTTTTTTCAATCGTGATATGATTCGAAAATCATTGATAATAAAATTAGACAAAAAACTATTATTGTTATATTATGATCGGCTGTATGACTGATACTCAATCTCTCCTGTTTGGCTCTTTATTTAATTCAGCCCGGTATATTTTTTTACAGATGTACTGTAAGTTCCATTTACTTACAACCTTCACTGTTCATTTCAATAGGACTTTAGGTTCACAGTACGAAGTCTATTCAAGTGCAATTCTAGGCCCTGCTTTTATGTATAAGCAAGGTGTCCCTTTGATGCCTTGCATGCTCCGATTGAGGCGTTAAGATGAATGGTGCACGTGCTTACCTAAATATACTGCGACTTTTTTACGAGCCGCGGCCCTGCCGCCTAACTCATAGCGATTAACGATGGCAATAGGGCGGCCATGCCGCCTAATTCACTCGTTATAGTTTTAGCTCCCTAATCTTGTGATTTTGTACCGCCTATCGCCTATCATGGCAAACTCGTGATATTAAAACAATAGCGAGTCACTCGTTATCGCCATCGTTAATCGCTATAAGTTAGGCGGTAGGGTCGCTGGGCACTATCTACCGATGGCTAAATCAACAAGTGTACTGTATGGGACTCAATGGGACTCCCCGCATATGCAAGCTCTACCCACTAAACCAACCTCACATCGATCTTGTCCTTACTCCAGGGCAATTTTGGGAATAGAAAATCCCTTTCTTCGGACCACCCCGGGGCAGCTTGGTCAGCTTCAAGGCTGGGTGACCCTCAAGGGTCTCATTAGTGCAGGGCCTCCCTCGAGAACCACCGTACGGGGCCACCAAGAGGGCCACCGTACGGGGGGAGAGGTACTCTGCCCAAATCGGGGCTTCATAGAGCACCGTCATGCTTATCACTCCGTGGTAAAGTCGATGGCACACCGAATTCGGTCCTCCTACATTAGGGAGGGTCAGGAGCTTAAAATGCTTCTCGAATATCCATGGGTACAGAATTAAGCAGAGGTATTTAATTCTGACACCGACTGGTATATGGATTACTTTCACTAAGACGGAGCCTCGATTGTCGGGAATGCGACAGTGCTAGTACCTTTTCTATTTGATGAATATTTTTTACACACAACATAGAAGCTTTTGGCCTTCATCTTACCCTTGCACTTACACTGACTTCTAATTGTTGAAACACGACAATGTTATAAACAATGTTATTTTGGCAACAAACTTAGGCGACATAAATTACAAGAATGAGCAGAAAAACTTCTGCCCCCATGGGCAACTGATCGCGTAGTAAACTCTGAAACCACCCCTAGTTGCGATCGACGTCATTTGCCCGGCAAGTGATCGCCAGGTACACGCTGGATTCACCACTGCCCGCAAACCATAATCGCTGAAAACAATATTAAAACCGCGCTGAGAGCGGAATGGCGCGATACACAGCAAGAGCGGTGTCTCTGTTTCAATATGTTTTCAACCTTGCAATAAGCGATGATGGTTGGTGCCTGTGCATCCGGAAGAACAACGGTGTATGGAAGACGCACAATGCACATACAAGGTTAAATATGTTTCCTTCCTCCAAATTAGATTTTTTTTTGTTTTGCTTTGATAAATAAGTGCTTGTAAAGGCCTATGCTGAATAAAGATTTTTGAATTTTGGATGGCAAAAAACTCGGACTCTCCTATTACAAAATATGATGTAAGCTTAGTTTTGCTTGTATTAACACAAGGGAAAGACACATCAGGCTTAAAACAAGTATACAGAGTGGCACATTAAGATCGGTCAGTATGAGCAAATCTGTAACTATAAGACATAATAAAGATCTGTTCTTAGGAAACATGTCATCGATTTTAGTGACAAGAAAAATGGCATAAATACATAAAAAAAAACTTGTACTCAGTTCGGGAATGGAGCCCAGTCGTATTGAAATAAGAATTTACAGGAATTTATAGCAATTTACAGGAAATGTCACTTAGAGTTAAGGATACAAGGAACCCATTATTTAACATTTTTCAAAACTCTTTCAAACATTTATTAAGTATTATTTGGTTATTATTGGTACTTTACGAGAAGCTCTTACTTTGTATTGACATACCAACAAACGGACGTATCGAAATGTGTTCTATAGGCACAAATAATGTGTAACAAAAACCCTGTAAACCCTTTTATGAGTATGTTCAGCAACGACACACGATGCTCTTTAAGAAAAAAATCAAAAAGTATTTAATCATGAATATTTTAAAAATAACACAGATTGCTCTTTGTGCGCTGGCGGCGCCCCCTCGTTTGTAAATACTGATGTTAGAAAAATGTTTTTAAATGTATCAAGTTTAAAAACAATCTAATAATGGACATTCATTATTTGGTCAATAATTGTTTTTTTATGGTAACATATTTTTGGTAAGCCTATAAGTAAGCATAAGGCTTTTTGTTACACACTCTGTCAGTGCCTATATGAACGTCTGTGTATAAATGGTGCACCAAAAAACTACTGCTGCTATTACGACTGCTGTCCCCTCCGAACATGCTACTTCAGCGCCAGAATTAGCCGCCATCACAATTATTTTATCACGGCTGACCGACTTTTGGCGAATTTAACCCCGATGAGTTTTCTATATTCGAATCCATAATACTCGTACCATGCCATACCAATGGCTCCTTTAAAAGGGAAATGATTATAAAAACTTGAATGTAAAACACAACTACAAATATAACATGCATGAGTATGTAGCCTATGTAGTGGTTAATGTTAAATAACTACAACTAGCTACTGCGGCTTTCTTATTACTCCAAAGGGATATAAAATCCCATAAATTTGCTTAGTTTATACATTATTAACCCCAGTTAAGTAAACTAACTTAGTAATGTTTAATCTCTGTTGTTATAAAGTGCGTTAGTTAATGTCTAATAGTAGGTACACAGAATATTGTTAAGTGTTTTAGAGATGTTTCGGATGTTTAAGTAAACGAACAAAACTTTATTCTGTCACTGATAATAAAAAGACAATTACTTATAGTTATTAACGACCAAGTACAGGTAAGAGAAGGGAAGTCATTTGCGATTGCAATTCAAGCATTTTGAATTAATTATTTTCCAAAATAATGTAAAAACGAACATTTGTTAGCAATTATCATCGGACAAAATTATGGCTTTTTCAATGCTCACACGTTCGTGCATACTTAGAGCAAGTACAATTCAAAAACTTTTTTATTTTTATTTACTCATCATCTATTTTTGTCATCAACTCGAACGCCATTGCCAGAAACATGAAATGGATTTGGGCTGGTGGTGGTGGTGGTAAATGTGTAAGAAAGTGTAGGTGTTAAAACATCTTAAAAAACTAAAAAGATTTTCTTAATAATAATACAAAAATAATTTTAGTTCACTGCCAATAGAATCGCCATGAATCTCTGTAAACACACATTTATTTACCTCTTTTCGTATACACACGTAAAATCTTAACTGATCTTCTCAAATTTACCTATATAGAACTAGTTATCCGAATATTCCTCTCCTCGTAAATATTTCTAAATATATTTGTAAAATTTTTAACAGTGGCAAATGAAAACAGAAACAGTACACCACGAAAGCCTTTGTATAGCCTACAATAAGGGCAGAGGAGAGCCTCTCGGGGGTTACTTAACGAATTACTTAACAAACACTTGCACTTTCTCAACCGCTGATTCAATTAGCAGGGAAAGGCTTAAAAATATTTAAAGCAGCGGCTTTTAACGCTCCATTTATTTGTTGGCCCTTTGAAAATGTATAGATGAAAGTAATAATTTGTTTACTTTGGAGTTAAGAAACAGTGAAGCGGTATCTATATTGACGCCTCTGTAAATATTGAAACTGGAGTCTTAATTTCCGCCTCAGGTGAAACGAAAGAAGTTTCCTTCAAGGTCTGTCATTTTGTTTATGCGTTTGCAAAACGTTAACTTTTTGATCTTGTTTTGATTTGAAAATATAGGATTGACGAAACTGTTCTGAAAATGTGTAAAACCACTGTATAAATGTGTGTCATACTTAACGATTTTCATAAACCGAATAAAGACGATCTTTCCTAACAATTCACCCTTTTTTTCTCGGGGGGAAATGCGTAACCGCACCGTACCCGCCGTTGGCTAGACGGCGAGCGTGTGTGGGGCTCTCCCGGCAGAGTACAGGACCTACCCACTAAAACCCCCCGGTGTTCTCTCTGCCCTTATGAGCGCGCTAGGTAAGGTCCACACTGCGACTTCACTACGCACGCGCCCGGGCAATCCCGACCAACTGTTCGGGCTATCGCCAAGGGGGGATTGCCCGAGAACACTGGGGGAATCCCCAGACGGAGGGCTTTAAGGCGGCGTGCACAGGGCCAATCGTGCACGCAGGCCTCCACGGCAGGGTCATTAGACGGGTATCGCTTGTGCGAATGCCCGCCTTCGTCTGCCTATGGGAGCGGCTTCAGGATCTGCCTCCCGCTCCCTCTCCGCGGCGCGCGATTTTCAAAATTCTTCTTGTATTCGATAGAGTATATACTTCTGCGGTGGTACTATTTTCACCAAAGTCAGGATCTCAGGAAAAACGAGGGAAACCCATACATTTTATAGGTACGTCCAACGTGTTTTATGTTTCTTCCGAAGCTATTCAGGTATAGTCTGATAGTCATAAACCGAATTAATGATGGAAGGATGCTTAACTTTTGGAGTGAGAGGGTTTTTAAATACAACAGGCTCGTATTGACCCTTCATCATCATCATTGGTACGTATTCATACTTTCTACTTTAGTTATCTTACAATATTCCCCCTTCCTTATCTTCAGGGCACAACCCTTCACACACAGAGCAACATCACCTTGCTCGGAATGAACATTCGCTGCGATCTGAACCCCAGAGACTACATCGAATCCGTCATAACTACTGCCTCACGGAAACTCGGTGTCCTGAACAAGGTGCGTAGGTATTTTGCGCCGGACCAACTATGCTTGTTGTATAAAACTCAGGTTAGGTCTTGCGTGGAATATTGCTCGCACCTTTGGGACGGCTCCGCTCAGTACCTCCTCGACGCTCTGGACAGATTGCAGCGTCGCGCTATTCGCATAATTGGCGATGTAGAGGCAACAAACACCCTCGAGCCTCTACAACTTCGTCGTGACATCGCCTCTCTTAGCGCCTTTTACCGAATGCTCCATGTGGAATGCTCTGAGGAGCTCTTTAACCTTATCCCTGCCTCTCCATTCCTTAACAGAAACACGCGTAAGGGCCTTCGGAGTCATCCGTACACTGTGTCCTCCTTTTCACACCGTACCAATAAATTCCAAGATTCCTTCTTCTGTCGTTCATCCCACACTTGGAATTCTCTACCTGCGCACGTGTTTCCTCCATCCTACAACATAGGTTCCTTCAAAAGAGGCGCGAAAAAGCATCTTTTGGGCCGGCAAGGGGCGGGCAGGTAGGAGAGTGGATGTCGTCCCTACTCTATCTGTCAACTCAATTGAGCCTCTTTCACCGCTTAACATCAGGCGGGAGGAGGTCATTTGCCGGACCATCCATATAAAAAAAAAAGGTACAGACAACATCCCATTTCTATATTAAAGTCGGTGCCAAGCGATGATCTCCTAGAAAGTCTTAAAATTCAGCACAGACTTCAATATAGAAATGTGATGTTGTCTGTACCTATTTTATATTATTTTTAACTTTTCAGTGTTTTAGAAGTTTGTTTTTATTTTTTAATATTTTTTTTTTTATTTTTAGTGCTTTTCATAAGCACTTCCAATGTGTTTCATGATTTTTCTGAAGCTACTCGTATTTAGGTATATTATGCGTCTTGTAGTCATCACCTCAAGGTCAAGTCATCTAACATCACGCTGAGATAACGATGGAGGGATCCTTGACTTGACCCTCAGTTATATTCTTTTTAGTTGCTTAGGTGAGCTGGTGATGGAAAATAGTAGGGAGTACCTATAACAGTCATGAGTTAGGGTACAATTTTTTAAGTTGCTTAAATCATATATCAGGTTCGTGTAACTTATACAGAAAAACGTGCAGTGGATAACTATCAGTTGAACATAGAAACTTAACCTCTATATTATTCGATTTGGATTATTATAAAAAAAATCTAAAACAATTCAGGCGCCTGGTATTTATCATTTCATGTTACTGAACTGATGATGGAAAAATTCTTGTGGGTTAGGATGAGCTGATAGTAAAAAGTACAACTTCTCAACAATTAGGCTGTATGGAGTTCGGAAATACTTTAAGTACCGATTAGAGCGAAAGACATTTAAAGTTATTCTGGTGATTTTCTTGGGTCTAATTCTAATACGCATGTATTTGATTCACTAAAAGATTGAAATATAAATACATATTTTCCAAGAAATGAAAACCGACTTCAAAAACACAAAAAGTTGAAAACAATATTAGAACCTTTCAAATGAAATTAGCATTTTGTCGAATTGGCCACTTTGATCTCAATCATCTGACGATTGGTTTGGAATTCCAAATTCTAATTTATTTCTGTTTTAAATTTAGTTATTCACTTGCTTTCGTACTTTTCTATTCTCAAAATAGAAAACTAAAAATATCGCGTTCTTTACGAATATGAGTTCCACCAGCGCTGCAGTGTAACGTTGTAGAATTGTTAGATAACGCAAGAGTGTTGATTTGATGTACTGCTGGCGCCATCTATGCGTGGTTGGTGAACTGTCTAGTAGTAATCGTTACGCTATCTGCAGGCCTTTGTCGTCACCTTGAACAGAGTACGAGATTTTGTTTTTTGTTTATTTTGTTTCAGTTGTGTCAAATTTGTTCATTGTGATTCGGGCATACGTTACGGTAGCTCAAGATTCGTTTGAATATTGCTGTTTCAGGTTCTTTAATTGTTTCGGGTTTAGACAAAATATGTTTAGCACAAGACTGAATTTAAATTTTGAGCGGGAATGATTACTGCCAATAGAAATGCTCGCTGGTTTCTGAGTTGCCATATTGGAGAAAGGTCCAAGAAGTATGGTATTATTTGGTATAGCTGGGGAGCAGTAGTGTATGGAAATATCACTATTTTAGGTCAATTGGTTATAATTTTTTTTATAAATGTTCTGCGAGGATGATGTTATTTCCGTATTTTCATTTAGCTGTAAAGGAAAAATGATGTTTTATTGGTTTGCCGATCAGGAAAGATAAAACTGCACTGTTGTTATAAGATTAAAATTTGACATTTGGATCAGATTCTCAATGTTGCTTTGTTTCAAGCATTACATGCATTTATAGTGAGAAATTTCTAAATGTGAGTAGAAATTTCTAGAACTCCTAGAATTGATACTTTCGGAATCTTAGTCTGGCAACATTAGGTTTTGAGAGGTCTTTTTTCTTTTGGCTTGGCGGTGAAAAGCGTCGTCGGCGTCGCCATGCGATTTAATAATTTTTGAAATCAATAATTGATTGAAGGAAGTTGAAAATGCATTCTGTTCATTAGTAAATTATTAAAGGAAAACTATGGTGAGTGGTTATTTTGAAATTTCGACATGATTCCTTTTTTCTTCTTCTCGTAATGAGATTTTTTTTTGTATTTGTTCTAGCAGTCCGACATAAATGGATTCATAAATAATGAAAATATAAATAATTTCATAATGAAATAATGCAGTAATTAGTATCAGGTATGTAATCAAATGTGTAATGAATAAGAGATCAACTTTGTCGAAAGAAATATTTTGTGTACCCACAATTGTTACAAATTGGGGAAAATTCAGTCGGTTTTCTATTTATTTCAGGTTCAATGATTTTATAACATTACAATCTTCTTTGTGTTAATTATCCAGTGACGATCCCGGTGAAACCCAGGTAGTTACATTGAAATTTTCATAAAAAATTGTAGTCATTATGGTCACCTACCTTACAAAAATGTTCAATGTTTAATTTTGATGTTTGCAGGATATTCGCCGAATTATAAAACATGTGTTAGTAATAAGAACACATTTCAAATTGATTGGTGTGACCTCGGTGACCTTAGTTTTGGCACTCTTTTCATGGAAGAAATACTGCAGTAGATTTTGTTCGAGTTTTGACTGCTGATCCACGAAAAGAAAGTTTTGGCTTCAGTACTCAGGAAAGAGTTTCTTCGATCAACCCTTCGGTAATGTAATTATGTTAGTTTGATGCAAAAATTTGTCAAGTAAGTGTCATTTCTATAATATTATTTTTTTTGAGTGGTCATTTCGGGTAAATTTTATGGGATGATAATAAATATTTTTTTTTTAAATTAGAGAAAAAATTTTGATAAAAAAAAAGCAACACATTTAAAATATATTAGAATAGTAAACAGTGTCTCATAGAAACCTTAAATGCAAGGAATAGAAATGTCTTCTGACATTCTTTGGTGGTTTAATTTAATATATATATTGCTTAATTCTTACACTGTATTAATGTTTATATTTTTTTAAGCATCAATTTAACTATAATATTGGATAACAGTATCAAAAAGAACACATGTATGCTCTAAAAATTTGTGAACTGAGCTATTTTGTTTATGTATTTCAGTTTTTATTTTTTGATTGTAGACAGAACAGCATAATATATAACATAAATCAAACAATAAAGTGTTCCAAGTGCAAGTAGCCGGTTTATTTATAACACCACTTCTGTCTCACAATTTTTTGTAACTATTAGGCCGGGAAATGGTTACAGCAGGTCCTGCTCGATGGAGTAATTTTTTTATTTACATGTTTTCGCTTTGTAAATGCTGATCTGCAGAACAAAACCCTAATACGGCCGGAGACCCTAGTTGACAATGAAGAAATTAGGAAACGAATCCATCGCAAATCACGTCGGAGGTAACGTCTTCGGTGTGAGAGATAAAACAATTTCATTCACTTGAAACATCGGAAAAGTGAAAAAGCTACAGAAGTAGGTACTGTGTAAATAAAACTAAGCACACCAACAAATTATCATTGAATGCTGCGTTGTATTACATAACCGACACATGACAAGAGAATTTTGAATCGGATTTATGAAAAAAAACTGAATCACTTTATTTTATAAATTAAATAGACTGAATGAATAAACTGTATTTTATGATTGAAATATACTGAATCAGTTTATTTTAAAAACTATTGTTGACACCTTTTGATAGAGTTCGTAAAACACTTTCAGGATCGCACTATTTGCAGTCGGACAAAATATTCGAATTCTTCGATAGGAGCATGCAAAATTTCGTTCGAAATTTTGTTTTAGTAGAAATAGAGTAGACTTTCAGTAATCAATTTTCCGATATCTTATATAATATAGAAATAATCGAGTGGGATCACTTATCGTTTCCATCCTGTATAGGTGGCTTGTTCTTTTTTGTATCTGTAAAATATTTTCCGCCAAATTTTGGACTTAACTAAACGATGACCTAAATGACAGCATGATTTCATACATACGACAGGCAAGCTTTGGGCCTTTATTTCACCTGATGGTAAGTAACGATATAGCCTAAGTTGGAAGCGAGCTTTACCTGGACTCCTCAACAACTGAGGAACAGGCTATCTCACCTCTTATTATAATTAGAGGTGAGATAGCCTTATCGAACATCACAATGCTATTATGAATGTTATTATGGCGAGAGACTTATAGCTAAGACGGTGGTAGCTAGTCAGGCGGGCTCAGAAGCCCTACAATCAACCAAACCGAGCAGAAAATTTCTGCCCCCATAAAGAATATGTAGCTTCTTAGACCTAAACAACAATATGTACCTATAGGTACTTACATCTACTATGCATATTTTCGTTTCATTCGAAAGAAATTTAGTGACTGAGCTACGTCAGATATAAGTACCCATACAAAAGTCGCGGAAAGCTTTTTGAGCTAAATGCATTAAAAAACCTCCAGTGACCCTGATTCATAAATTAATAGTTACTTAATATTTTTCTAATATATAAAATTCTCGTGTTACAGTGTTTGTTACCGATCTTCTCCGAAACGGCTTGACCGATCTTTATGAAATTTCTTGTGTATGTTCGGTAGGTCTGAGAATAGGTCGTAAACTATTTTTTTTTACCCCTGGGTGATTATTATGGCGAAACGTAGTTCGCCGGCACAGCTAGCCTTCTTCTAATATATAAAATTCTCGTGTCACAGTGTTTGTTACCGAACTCCTCTGAAACGGCTTGACCGATCTTTGTGATTTTTTTTGTGTATATTCAGTAGGTCTGAGAATAGGTCGTAAACTATTTTTTATTATGGCGAAACGTAGTTCGCGGACATAGCTAGTCTAATATATAAAATTCTCGTGTCACAGTGTTTGTTACCGAACTCCTCCGAAACAGCTTGGCCGATCTTTATGAAATTTTTTGTGTATATTCAGTAGGTCTGAGTATAGGTCGTAAACTAATTTTTATTATGGCGAAACGTAGTTCGCCGGCACAGCTAGTAGCTATATAAAAATACCAAACACGTGCACGTATGTTTAAAATATGTGGTTGTCCCTCAAATTACTTGGGATCCAATCCTCAGATTCTGACTTGGTGACATTGGGAACACTTCAGGAATATGGCTTTTTCGAGTGGCAAATCAATCGAAAATCAATCCACAATTGACAGATAAATCGGTGAACCTAACATTAAAAATATCTAATATATAAAATTCTCGTGTCACAGTGTTTGTTACCAAACTACCAATCCCTCCTCCTTCTCCGATTATCGTCCCATATTCATATTACCATTCCTATCTAAAGTCCTTGAAAAACTTGTGCATAAACAGCTGGCTAAGTTTCTTTTCTCAAACAATCTCTTGAATCCTTTCCAGTCCGGTTTTCGTCCCGGTCATAGTACGACCACGGCTCTAGTCCGAATCACCGATGATATTCGCCTCGGAATGGATAATCGTGAGTTGACTATTTTAACACTGTTGGATTTCAGTAATGCATTCAACACCGTTGATTTTGATATTCTGCTGGCGATGCTACGTTCGCTTAACATATCTCCACCAGTAATTGATTGGTTTCGTAGTTACCTGTATGGGCGTCGGCAGAGAATACACATTGATAACACCTTCTCCACTTGGAGTAACACAACTGCCGGCGTTCCGCAGGTTGGTGTTCTGTCTCCGCTCCTTTTTTCAATCTTCATTAACTCCATTTCTATTCCACTTTCTTCTTCCTATCACTTGTATGCAGACGATCTTCAAATTTACACTCAGACATCTATTGATGATTTTCCAATAGCGATAGCACGAACAAATAACGATCTTGAGTATATTTCCGATTGGAGTAAACGACACGGTTTACAAGTCAATCCAAATAAAACGCAAACAATAATAATAGGCAGTGACTGGTTTAAGGATTGACTTTAACTCCTTGCCACCAGTTTATTTTGACAATGTGCGTATTCCATATCAGGATGTGGTAAAAAATCTTGGAATCTATATAGATCGCTGCTTCTCTTGGGAGATACAGGTATCTGAGATACGCAAAAAGGTTTTTCGTGCATATAGCTCATTAAGACGCCAAAAAAATATCTTGCCGACTAAAACAAAAATTGCACTGGCGCAATCTATTCTTCTTCCAATCCTAGACTATGCCGATGCTTGTTATCCCGACTTAGGTGTAACTCTTTTAAATAAACTGCAACGACTGCAGAATGTTGCCATTAGATTCATCTTTGGTTTGCGTAAGTTCGACCATATTTCCCAATACCGTTCCCAACTTCAATGGTTACCTATCTGTCGTAGGAGGGACTGTCACATCCTTTCCCTCTTATACACTATCCTGTCTAACCCCGATGCTCCACCCTATCTTAAAGAAAGGTTTACATACTGCTCGGACAGTAACGTTCGTAACTTGCGTTCTGATCATAATTTATCCCTGTATGTCCCTTTCCGCTCCTCCTTTTCATCCAAGTCATTCAATAAGCAAGCTATTCGTCTATGGAATTCACTGCCGGAAGTAATCAGACGAGCGACAACTCAGAATTCATTCAGGGCAAAAATTAAGAGCCATTTCCTCAAGCTGGAGAACAACTAATGAGTCATGTCCTTATCCGTTTTTATATATATATGTGGGATAAAGTTGTGTTTTTTAGAATTGTATTCATTATATTTCTTTTAATTGCGCATATTAGATACTTTTTCGATGATAGGTACAAATGTCAGGTAAAGATGACAGGGGTTTTGAAACGTAAATTTTGAAAGACGACGACGAAAGACTGTTATATTGTTTGAAGAATAAATTGAAGATTTTCTTAATTCAACCTGCTTATCATTTTCCAAACATCCCACAACTATTTTGGGGGCTCGTCCGGGATTACACAAAATATAAGTAAGAACGAATTAGCAGTATTTACGACGAAAATAGGGCAAAAGGCAAGTCATTATTTTGTTCATTTATAATTTGTCAATACTGTCAAAGCGATACGGCCGGTCAAGAAAAGATAATAAATTTGACAACGAATAAAAGATAAATATTAATCAAGATATTTAATTTAGAATTACGAGTAAAAGATTATTGGCCTTACAAATAAAAACTTATACCGAGGATAATCCTCGGAATAATTTATTCTGTGTTTTGTCTTGTTTTAGCACATGTCAGATGTAATATGTCAAAATAAGACAAAACACGGAATAACTATTCCGAGGTTATTCCGAGGTATAAGTTTTTTATTTGTAAGGCCGTAAAACAAGATTACCTATATTGTAAAACGAAGTTTATATGACTGTACGAAGAAGATATTTTTCGCATTTTCCAAAGATTTAAAGATAAGTCAAGTTGTATTTAACTATAGAAAATGCCTCAGAAGAAGGATAAAAAAGATATTGAAAGTCATGAAGAGTCACGTAATATACCATTTAGCGATATAGAAAAGTCGATGACATATTTTAGTGGAGACGATACTTACCCGATTTCAACATGGTTTGAGGAATTTGAAGACGTTGCACATTTAATGAACTGGACTGACATTCAAAAACTAATATACGCTAAACGTTTACTTAGCGGAACCGCCAAGCTGTTTCTACGATCATTAGGAAGTGTGAAAGATTGGCATAGGCTTAAATGCGAATTAAAATAAGAATTTGGGTCGAAATTAAATAGCCCAGCTATTCATAAGAAGCTCAGTTCGCGTAAAATGAAGAATGACGAGACATATCAACAGTATTTTCTTCATATGAAGGAGTGTGCGCTTCATGGCAAAATCGAAGATGCAGCACTTATGGAATACGTCATTGATGGTATACGTGACAGCGAATTCAACAAAGCAATTTTATACGGTGCGTCCAATCTCCAGGAATTTCGCAAGAAACTAGAAATTTATAGCAATTTAAAACAGAAAATGACAACAGACCGACAGACCTATACAAACCCTCATAGTTCCACAAGTCGCAAGAATTCCAATATAAAAAGATGTTATAACTGTGGTGACTTGGATCATCAAGCTCCGACTTGTACTAAGGGAATAAAATGTTTTAGATGTAATTTATTTGGTCACAAAGGTACAGATTGCCCTACGAATACACCGAAGAAGACTTTAAACATACGGAAAAGTACTGAAGATGTTAGTAAAAGCATTATTGAAGAAAATGTTAATTCACCTTATAAGACAATAAAAATTAACGATGTGGAGTTTACAGCTTTAATTGATACCGGCAGCGACGTTAATTTAATCAAAGTTTCTGAAATTGAGAAGATTGCAAAAGATACATGTGACTATGATAAAACTGTAACTGTACGTTTGACGGGTATTGCTGAGAAAGAAATAAAGACTAAGGGGATTTTTAATGCTAAACTTGAGATTGATTGTTATTACGTTAATACAAAATTTCATATAGTCGACGATAACGATATACCTGTTAATGTGTTGCTAGGAAACCCTATCCTTAAAGAATTTGAAGTCAATTTTACTTCTAACAGTATATTTTTTGAGAAGATAGTAAATTTAACTTTACTGACTGAAGAGAAAAATAATACGAATATAGCATCTAATCTAGAAGACAAGGTTATTAAAGACAAGATCACAGAATTATTAGATAATTATAAGCCCGGAGAAGTTAAGAAGGAAAGTAATATTGAAATGAGAATTATACTTTCTGACGAAGAACCAATACATCAGAGTCCGCGACGATTATCGCCTTTAGAGATGAAAGTTGTAGACGAACAAGTTACGGAATGGTTACAACAAAACATTATACATCCAAGCAAATCAGATTTTTCAAGTCCTGTAGTTCTGGCTAAGAAGAAAAATGGTACTTACCGTCTATGCATTGATTACCGGAAGCTTAACAAAAAGATTATTAAAGATCGTTTCCCATTACCTCTGATAGAGGACCAGATAGACAGACTAAAAGGAGCGAAGGTTTTCAATACGCTGGACCTGAAAAATGGGTTTTTACACGTGAATATACATGAAGACAGCAGAAAGTACACATCCTTCGTAACACCTCGAGGACAATACGAATTTGTGAAAATGCCATTTGGTTTGTGTACGGCACCTTCAGTATTTCAAAGATTTGTTAATAACATCTTTCAAGACCTAATTTCTGATGGTACTGTCTTAGCATATTTGGATGATTTAATAACTCCATCTAGAACAGAAGAAGAAGGATTACAGAAGTTAATAAAAGTTCTGAAAAGAGCAGAAGAATATGGACTAGTATTTAATTGGAAGAAGTGTTTCTTTATGAAGAAGAAAATAGAATATTTGGGTTATCACATACGTGATGGAGAACTGAGACCATCGAAAGAAAAGGTTCAAGCAGTCTTAAAATTTAAAGAGCCTGGTAATGTCAAGGCTTTACAAAGTTTTTTAGGTTTGTCTGGATATTTCAGAAAATTTATAAGAAATTATTCTATTATTGCAAAGCCGTTAACTGACTTACTGAAGAAAGATACAAGTTTTAATTTTGATGAAAAATGCACGATAGCTTTCAATGAGTTAAAAGGAATATTAAGTAGCTGTACTGCGTATTTATGATCCTGATCTTACGACGGAGCTTCATACCGATGCCAGCGCAGAAGAATATGGGGCTGTTTTGTTGCAAAAGAGTCCAAAAGATAATCAGATGCATCCTATCTATTATATGAGCAAGAAGACCACACCAGTTGAAAGAAATTATCATAGTTATTATTTGGAGATACTGGCGATTGCTGAAGCTGTTAAGAAATTCAGAGTGTACCTACTTGGGGTACATTTCAAAATAGTAACGGATTGCTCTGCTTTAACAAAAACATTACAAAAGAAAGACTTACCTCCACGTGTTGCTCGCTGGGCTCTGCTTTTAGAAGAATATGATTACGAAATTGAACATAGGTCCGGAACACGACTAAAGCACGCTGACGCATTAAGTAGGAACCCTATCTGCCTAATACTTACCGAAACCGCTGCCCGACTGAAGAAAGCTCAAGACGATGATCCGCACACCAACCTGTTAAAGAATATATTACAGCAAGAACCTTATCAAGACTATATAATAGAAAGAGGAATACTTTATAAAGAGAAAGATGGTACAAGGTTAATTGTCCTTCCGAAAAGGATGCAGAATGAAATAATAAGGAAAAAACACGAAAATGGGCATTTTAGCATTGTTAAGACAGAAGAACTAATAAATAGAGAATATTACATAGAAAATTTAAAAGAAAAAGTAAAGAAAGTAATAGATAATTGTGTGGAATGCATATTAATTTCAAATAAAAAGGGTAGAAAAGAAGGATACTTACATCCTCTGGATAAAGGTGACACACCAATGTCAACTTATCATATTGATCACCTAGGTCCGTTGACATCAACACATAAAAATTATAAATACATTTTGACGATTGTAGATGGATTTACGAAGTTCACTTGGATTTATCCTACAAAAACATTATCTACCGACGAAACATTAGACAAGTTAAAGATTCAGCAACAAATTTTGGTTCACCTGGAAGAATTATTTCGGATCGTAACGCCGCATTTACGTCGAAAGATTTTGAAGATTACTGTAAACATGAAGATATAACTCACTACACCATAACTACTGGCCAGCCGCGTGGTAACGGTCAGGTTGAAAGAATCCATCAAATTATAATCAATGTTTTGAGCAAACTTAGTGCCGACGATCCAACAAAGTGGTATAGGCGAGTATCTAGCGTTCAACGTTGTATTAATAATACCCACCAGAGAACTATTGGAATGACACCCTTTCAATTACTTATTGGTGTAAAAATGAAAGATCAGAACGAAGAATTACGAAAGTTGATAGAAGATGAAAATATTCAATATTATAATGAAAATAGAAATGAACTTAGAATTAAAGCAAAGAAGTCAATAGAAAAAGTGCAAGAAGAAAATAGGCGAAATTATAATAAAAAAAGGCAAGAGGCTACAGACTATGCTGTTGGTGATTTAGTGGCGATCAAACGAACACAGTTTACGCAAGGAAGCAAACTACTTCCTAAGTACTTAGGTCCATATGAGTTTGTTGTGAAGAAGCGTAACGAAAGATACGCTGTTAAGAAAATTGGCGATAATGAAGGTCCTATTAATACCACCAGCTCCGCTGATCTCATGAAACCATGGATTGCAGAGGAACACAGTTATTCATCTGGGGCAGATGAATGACCAGGATGGCCGTGTGGGATAAAGTTGTGTTTTTTAGAATTGTATTCATTATATTTCTTTTAATTGCGCATATTAGATACTTTTTCGATGATAGGTACAAATGTCAGGTAAAGATGACAGGGGTTTTGAAACGTAAATTTTGAAAGACGACGACGAAAGACTGTTATATTGTTTGAAGAATAAATTGAAGATTTTCTTAATTCAACCTGCTTATCATTTTCCAAACATCCCACATATATATATATATATATATATATGTATAGGTATTATGTATGTATATATTTACATTTATGTATATTTTGTGACTTTATATATATATATAGTATTTTGATATTAATTTTTTTGTTGTTAGATGTTAATTATAATCGTACGTATATTAACTATTTCTTAGAACTGTTTAGCACTATTCCCGTCACTTACCTTAGCAAGAGCTTTCCTTGACCCCAAGGTTGCCTGGTAGAAATTGCTACCTTAGCAATAAGGCCGCCTATTGTTACTGTGTCTCTTGTATTGTTGTGTCCTGTTTATGTATGTTTCGTGTGCAATAAAGTGTTCAATCAATCAATCAATCAATCAATCAACTCCTCCAAAACGGCTTGATCGACATTTATGATTTTTTTTGTGTATGTTCGGTAGGTCTGAGAATAGGTCGTAAACTATTTTATATTAGGGCGAAACGTAGTTCGCCGGCACAGCTAGTCTAATATATAAAATTCTCGTGTCACAGTGTTTGTTACCGAACTCCTCCGAAACGGCTTGACCGATCTTTATGAAATTTTTTGTGTATATTCAGTAGGTCTGAGAATAGGTCGAAAACTATTTTTTATTAGGGCGAAACGTAGTTCACCGGCACAGCTAGTCTAATATATAAAATTCTCGTGTCACAGTGTTTGTTACCGAACTCCTCTGAAACGGCTCGACCGATCTTTATGAATTTTTTTGTGTATGTTCGGTAGGTCTGACAATAGGTCGTAAACTATTTTTTACCTATTTTTTATTATGGCGAAACGTAGTTAGCCGGCACAGCTAGAACTCCTCCGAAACGGCTTGACCGATCTCTATGAAAATTTTTGTATATATTTAGTAGGTCTGAGAATAGGTCGTAAACTATTTTTTTATTATCTATGGCGAAACGTAGTTCGCCGTTATTATGGCGAAACGTAGTTCGCCGGCACAGCTAGTAATATATAAAATTCTCGTGTTTGTAACCGAACTCCTCCGAAACAGTTTGGCCGATCTTTATGAAATTTTTTGTGTATATTCAGTAGGTCTGAGTATAGGTCGTAAACTAATTTTTATTATGACGAAACGTAGTTCGCCGGCACAGCTAGTAGCTATATAAAAATACCAAATACGTGCACGTATGTTTAAAATATGTGGTTGTCCCTCAAATTACTTGGGATCCAATCCTCAGATTCTGACTTGGTGACATTGGGAACACTTCAGGAATATGGCTTTTTCGAGTGGCAAATCAATCGAAAATCAATCCACAATTGACAGATAAATCGGTGAACCTAACATTAAAAATATCTAATATATAAAATTCTCGTGTCACAGTGTTTGTTACCAAACTCCTCCAAAACGGCTTGATCGACATTTATGAAATTTTTTGTGTATATTCAGTAGGTCTGAGAATAGGTCGTAAACTATTTTTTATTAGGGCGAAACGTAGTTCGCCGGCACAGCTAGTCTAATATATAAAATTCTCGTGTCACAGTGTTTGTTACCGAACTCTTATATTTACATTTATGTATATTTTGTGACTTTATATATATAGTATTTTGATATTAATTTTTTTGTTGTTAGATGTTAATTATAATCGTAACGTATATTAACTATTTCTTAGAACTGTTTAGCACTATTCCCGTCACTTACCTTAGCAAGAGCTTTCCTTGACCCCAAGGTTGCCTGGTAGAAATTGCTACCTTAGCAATAAGGCCGCCTATTGTTACTGTGTCTCTTGTATTGTTGTGTCCTGTTTATGTATGTTTCGTGTGCAATAAAGTGTTCAATCAATTAATCAATCAATCATTCAACTCCTCCAAAACGGCTTGATCGACATTTATGTTTTTTTTTGTGTATGTTCGGTAGGTCTGAGAATAGGTCGTAAACTATTTTATATTAGGGCGAAACGTAGTTCGCCGGCACAGCTAGTCTAATATATAAAATTCTCGTGTCACAGTGTTTGTTACCGAAATCCTCCGAAACGGCTTGACCGATCTTTATGAATTTTTTTTGTGTATATTCAGTAGGTCTGAGAATAGGTCGTAAACTATTTTATATTAGGGCGAAACGTAGTTCGCCGGCACAGCTAGTCTAATATATAAAATTCTCGTGTCACAGTGTTTGTTACCGAACTCCTCCGAAACGGCTTGACCGATCTTTATGAAATTTTTTGTGTATATTCAGTAGGTCTGAGAATAGGTCGTAAACTATTTTTTATTAGGGCGAAACGTAGTTCGCCGGCACAGCTAGTCTAATATATAAAATTCTCGTGTCACAGTGTTTGTTACCGAACTCCTCTGAAACGGCTCGACCGATCTTTATGAAATTTTTAATGTATATTCGGTAGGTCTGACAATAGGTCGTAAACTATTTTTTACCTATTTTTTATAATGGCGAAACGTAGTTCGCCGGCACAGCTGGAACTCCTCCGAAACGGCTTGACCGATCTCTATGAAAATTTTTGTATATATTTAGTAGGTCTGAGAATAGGTCGTAAACTATTTTTTATTATCTATGGCGAAACGTAGTTCTCCGGCACAGCTAGTAATATATAAAATTCTCGTGTCACAGTGTTTGTAACCGAACTTTTCCGAAACAGCTTGGCCGATTTTTATGAAATTTTTTGTGTATATTCGGTAGGTCTGAGTATAGGTCGTAAACTAATTTTTATTATGGCGAAACGTAGTTCGCCGGCACAGCTAGTAGCTATATAAAAATACCAAACACGTGCACGTATGTTTAAAATATGTGGTTGTCCCTCAAATTACTTGGGATCCAATCCTCAGATTCTGACTTGGTGACATTGGGAACACTTCAGGAATATGGCTCTTTCGAGTGGCAAATCAATCGAAAATCAGTCCACAATTGACAGATAAATCGGTGAACCTAACATTAAAAATATAAATAAACTAGAAAAAGAATCTCCTTCGATTTAGAATTCTGTTAAAAATACGAAAAACCATAGATATCTACTTCAAAATTTATTTTCAAGCTTGAGAAGTCCGACATATTGGATTATTAGTGACGTCACATTATTTTTCGAGTTACTCGTAGCGAGGTCTTTTATTTGATACCCATATTGTAGGGGTGCATTAAAAATAATTGGTCCGCCATCTTGGGTATGCCGCCATCTTGGATTTAGAATGACGTCACACAGTTATCTATGCATTGTCATCTAAACTAAATGGGTATACAAAATTTCAGCTTAATCGGTTAAAGATATCTGCTTCAAAATTGAGTTGCAAGATTCCACCCGAACATACATACATACTTACTTACATTGCAAGTTAAATAAAAGCTTGTAAAAAAAACTATATCACATTGTGCGCGTGAGGACTGAGCTCACGTAAATGCAGGGCGAGTTATGAATTCAAAACTTTGGACAAAGACAATAATGCTCCTGAGCGTACAATCCCAAAACTGCTACATTAAGCCCAAAAAGTTTGTCAACCCATTAATTGTTAATAAATTGCCGGTACGAAAAGTTGAAATTGAAGTGAATTTGTTTTTTTTTTCGGCTTACAGCCTATTATTATTAATTAGCTTATTAATACATTAACTGATTAAATTATTAGACTGTGATAACACTACTTAGTTCAGAAAAGAAATATTAGAATACAAACTAAGACATTTTAGTATTACTGTTAAAACAATTTTTAATGAACTATTTTTCCTATATACACTCAGGGGCAAATTTAGGGGAACGATAAAAATTCACTCCTAGTTTTGATAACGCTGTGTATTTCAGCATACGAAACCATATTTAGTTTTACCAGCTTTCTAGCCATCGGATTCGCTACAAAAAAAACATTCGACGCGGAAACCAGTTGTACGATTGTGATAAAAAAGACCACCATTAAAAGTTGCCGTTCTTCTCCAGGTCACAAATAGGGGAATTTTGTCATTATCCGTTATGGCTTTGGTCATGAATCCTGGATAACAATCAAACAAACGCATTAAAGGTCAATCACACGTCGATATGATGTTGTAAAAGTAGCTTGAATCTATGTAAAAGTGTAGTGTTCCTCTAAATTTGCCGCTGAGTGTATATACCTTATGATATTTATAGTCGCTATAAATAAGGCGCATAGTAGGGTCAATCATAAAAAAATCACTGTAGAAAAATCCGGTTCTCTTCATAAATATTGGATAAAAATATCTTTAAAAAAGATATGTTATTATTCAATGCATTCTTTAGAGGATGGTCTTTTTAATTTTTTGATAAATTAATTAAAACTTGGTTAAAATGTGACCCAAACATGCCTCAATTTTAAAACTTTTAACCTAATCGCGTCGTAAATATTAGGTTAAATCATATACTTACGTTTTCAATAAATAAAGTAAACAATATTTTAGCGGATGGTCTTTTTAGATTTTTCTTATTCACCTTTATTAATTTTTAATTGAAATAATTCATCTTACGAATAAAGGTTTGTTTAAATATTCCCCTCTCCCCTCCGCCTATGTAATCAGTACGGGACGATCGAGCAAGGTCATTGGGACGACTATGCGCCTTAAGCAATTAAATATTTCTCAAGATACAACAAAAGTCCTTCACAATCTTGTGGGTATAAATACGAGTACTTTATAAACTTTACACACATATTGTAACGTAGCTCCATATTTAGTTCAATAAAATATAATATATATGTTGCGCTGTGTGCTCGGTGTGAACAAGCCACCTTCAGACAACGCAAACGCTGGCAAAACAGTAAATTTAAGTATATCCCGTCATTTATACGTAAGTGGGTACATGCGTTGCTTAGAAAGGTGGAGCCGTGTTTTTGCCACAATCCCTGTTTGGAGTTGCACCTGCGACTGGGGTTCCGAGGGAAATACATTGACTTACCTACCGACCCATATGTACGAGTATGAGCGATTTTATTAAGCAGGCATTGGTGATGACACATAGATTTAATATAAAACGGGTGCGTATTTTTTTAAATGTGGTATTTCAAATTGTTTCTTTTGTCATGGCAATTCATTGACTACAAAATATATCAAGGATGTGATGATTTGACAATCACAAGTCGACAATAATATGCTCTGACATTTTTACTTATAAAGTAATGTTTAATTTGATTACAATAACTGTTACTGTTCCAATCACTGAAACGGTCACGGTAACGAGGTGCTATATTCTAGATATAGCAACTCGTTGCATTCCCGCCTAACTTGACTGCATTTTAAATTTTATATTTTGTCTCAATGACATTCGGTTCTTCCGTCACTGAATTATCATGGACATCAAAACGTAAAAAAGTAGCGATGGCTAATTAATATAAATTATTAATTTTATCAGCACCTTTTTCTATAAATCAGACAAAATAATGTAACGAATATCATAAAATCTTAAAGGCACTTATGTGTAAGTTTATATTTTGGTAAGTTTTATATTATGTTTGTATTTCAGTCTACAATAGTCCATCTGTTTAATCTGTTTATTTGTTACAGAGTGCCTTTTCCTTTTATTTTTATTAATACTTGTAACGGTGGAAGAATAAATATATCAGTGACACAACTCTGGTGCTTCATTTGGCTGACCTCCCTAACCGCTGCACCACTGCGTCACTGCTGCTGCTCACCACGTTACA
The DNA here is from genome assembly GCA_963935595.1 of Schoenobius gigantellus. Taxonomy (NCBI): domain Eukaryota; kingdom Metazoa; phylum Arthropoda; class Insecta; order Lepidoptera; family Crambidae; genus Schoenobius; species Schoenobius gigantellus. The sequence continues at coordinate 34,625,729 of OZ012541.1, read as the reverse complement.
GGTATAGTATAATACAAAGTAGGTGCGATTGAAAAAAGTGCGCATAGTGCTCTTAATCATAACTGCAGTAAGAAGGTACTTCGAAACTATGTTTTATAAAAACGTTTAACAAAAAAATAAAAACCGTAGTCAAAATAGTATTAGAATAAACACAATATCACATTTTCCCGACCGACTTCAAAGATAAATGTGATATTGAGTGTTTATGAATTCGGTTTTTATTTTTTTTGAAAATAATTTATTTCAATCTTTTTAGCGAATATATTTGCACAAATTTAAAGAATACAACTCAAAGACAACAAGTGCTTACATTATTTAAAAAAAAACTAGCCTCTAACTCCTTAAAGTCAATAATCCTTCCGTCTTCAGCTCAGCTCATGATGACTACCGACTTTTCTTAAGTTGGTAAAAAAAATAAATCTACAAGAGATGTTTGTGGATGAACTTTTTTGAATCTACAAGAGATGTTTGTGGATGAACAGATGTTTATAGAAGGTAGTTTTTATATTTGGTTTATTTGTGCTGCAATTAACAATATTCTATAAAAAAATCATTTACCTAATTCGCGACGTCAATCATTTTTTATTTTTGTAATAACATTGCCAATATTATTGTTATATTGTCAAATGATGTCATTTATATTTTCATAAGTAGATATTCACAGCAAACTGTGCGTGTATCCCCTTTATTCCATCTAGTCCTAACAGTAGTTCGACTATCGAACTGTTTGGTCAACTCAAAACTGTTATACTGGCTAGCTTTTATTCATCTGATTATAATTAGCGCGAGGATACTCACAACACAATCCAGCTAGTAGGATTCGTTAGCCCAACCACAAAGTTAAAGACTATCCTTCTTGATCAGAACAAAACAATAAAACAAACATTGACCCGATGCCGAGAGACTGAATTAAGATAACTGTTAGTTATAGTTAGATGCGTAACTAAGGTACCAAAAGTCCCCGGTTAATTAAGTATGGGTTTTTTCGTATATATCTATAGTATGGGATGGCTTCCGATATGAAGTATGTCGTTACGAAAACAAAGACATACCTACATTATTATATCATTTTTACCAGGTAAAATGCTATTGCACACCGTTCCTGATTTACTCACACATAATAATGTTAAAAAATTATATTATTTTTTAGTTACGTAGAGTTTTTTAGAACATGGAACATGTGCGAAACTGCGAATGTGATGCACTGAATCTAGAGAAAGAGGATTTATAGAATATAGACAAAAAAAATGACAAAGGAAAATAATAGGTCGAAGTCAAAGCATTTATTGCAATTATATCAAATTCAAATTCTTTATTTCAATAACTTATAACATATCGCCATGCATATCGCACTCTTAGTAAGATAACAACCAAATTCAAAATTTTGTCAAAACGAGATACAGTGATATCGACCTGAAAAGCAAGCTCTACAATATAGCGAAAGAAAAACAACGAAACGATACGATAAGTGACGAAATACACATTTTTTAGTCACAAAAATGGAAGTAGATAGAGGCCTCTCTACATTACCATACTTTAGACCTCTATTTAACCTATTTCTACCATAAAGCAGCAATAATTGCATTGTTGTGTTGGTTTAATGGCAGGAAAATTACTGAGAATTGTGGCACAGGTTGTAAATGTCACAAGTTGACTCAGGCCTAAACACCCTAACTTAGGGTAGGCACGAGCCCCTCGTTGGGGACGTATATGAGCTGTTATGATGATGATGATGAAGTGAGGATTGCAGTTTTACGATTCGTACGAGAATCACATACTATCCGTTGAGCAGTCTTCTTTGTTGTATATAAAAAATTTGGTAATTAAATTAGGATTGTTTATTATAATAGTACATATAAGATCCCTGTTAATGCTAAATCCTGAATTATGAACGTTGTGTAAGGTTCTCCTAAGTCTTCCAATTTGTCTGTATCACCGTCTAGACCGAGAATTAAATTTCGCTCGGGGATAACCTCGCAAAATCATATCCCCGAACACTTCACATCACCGGATTGTGCGAGCAGCGTCAACAAAAGGAAGTCTCTTGATCTCACAATATTATGTTATATAAAAGTTAATATCAAACCTTAGAGTAAAACATTTCTACTCACAATCATCCTATCAACTAGGGTGCCAGGCGTTTTTGCGGTCATATAGTGATAGATGCATGCGAATAAGAATATTAAGAAGTGCTGTGTAGCGTTTATTGCTACTTCAATGGAATTATTTTATTTGGTAATTGAATGCTTATATTATGAACCTAACTTTTTTATGATTAAGAAGGAGCGTTATAGCAATATGAGTAGATGGAAAGTGTATATCAGACGCGAAATTAAGTTAAATGATACTTTAAAAAATTGACACAAATGAAGATATATGAGTGTCGGTGGGGCTGTGTTTTCCGCACTACTTCTAACCGGAAGGGCCGGAGTTCGATCCTGCCATATACTGATGTGTTTTTCGTTTTGCGAAATTCATATGTACGGTCGCGGTCAGAAAATGTTTACCACCTTAAGGATCACAATTGCATGCACACATTTAGGTCACAAGTTCTAAATGTCTATTTCATAATAATTTGATGGATCATAAATTATCTTTTTTCTAATGATATAACAACTAATCGCTCTAGACGATGGACTGACTACTATAAAGGTTTTTAATTTTTTTTAAAAAACTTCGCAATTACAAGATCGAATCTCATAATACCGGGACGAATTTCTGTTGGCCATTCAAAATATCTGTCCCATGCGGGAATCGAACTTGCGACCCGTTGCGCAGTAGGCGATGACTAACCGTGTCGCCAAAAAAATATAAAAAACCTTTTTTGAAAAAACTAATATTTTAGTTTTTTAACTAAGAATATGAAGAAATAATAAAATAGAAACTTCAAAAATCTTTATTAAATATCTAGCATAACCTCCCTCCGCAGCTATGACGGCAAGTAGCACAGTGTGATCTAAGAGCATTAGCATGTTTCTTTCATTTTCAGTCCCAGCGTTGAACCAAAAGCCCCCATAAATTTTCAATAGGGCAAACCGAGCGGGCCATTGAATGGGACGAATGTCACGGTGCAGGTTGAACCACGCCATAGCACGGGCCGTGTGTATCCGTGCATTATCTTGATAACGTAAAGTAATGTGTGGGAATTCTGATGCAGGATACACTACGCGCACAGTAGACAGCATCACTTCTTAAAGCGACTCCGACGCCGTTGAGGCTCATCCACCCCTATAAGTTTACTGTTATGCGACCTAACTAGTTTTGAGGCACGTTATGAGCTTCATCATACCGAGTTCTCTTATAGCGCCATAAAGTTAATCTTCCGATTTGGCTTGATTTAAAAGTTTTTCATCGGTAAATATAGTATTCGACCAATCAAAATCGAGATGTTGTTGCGCAGAGTTAAGCCGGGCTGTTTTGTGGTGAGGTTTCAATTTCACTTTAATAGCATGGTATCTGTAGTGTAGTCCAGCACTGTGCAAAGCTCGTCCGATCATCCGAGCATTCACATCATATAAAGCAGCAAAATAACTAGTTGGTGTGAAAGTGTTCTCTTCGTAACGACGAACGAATCATTTTTGTAATCAGTAAAATTTTGCTCTTGTTCAAACGACGTCCAATCATTTTTGCTACATGTCATGTCAACAAATAAAGAAATGAGTTTCATAATCAAAAAGTGATGAATAATTCTCTTTGTCATTCTCGATGCGTCATTTTGCATAATAACTTTTAAAAGGTAATAAGTAACTTGATATGACATTTTAGACTTAAGCGAAAAAAGTGTGATATACATAGAATCTAATTTCAAAACTGGTAAACATTTTCTGACCGCGACCGTACATTTGTCTGACACTCCTACAGTGAAAGAAAACATCGAAATAAAACATACACCTGCGAAGAAATTCGAAGGAGTATGTGAAGTCGACCAATCCGCACGGGGCCAGCGTGGTTGACTAAGTTCTTAACACCCTAACTTAGGGTAAGCTCGAGCCATTGGTGGGGACCTATATGAGCTGTGATGATGATGAATATTTTTACGATTAAAATTCACAAATGAACAGGACATTTCAAATCAATCATTACATGGCTGAGATAATGAAAGTTAGCCAGACGACGACTCGATCTCGACTTATTTAACACCAAAAATGAATGTACCTATTAACCAACTGTTAAGACGTATTACGGGGACGTATCCATCGATCCATGTCCCGATAGAACAACCAGTGCTATCAAGATGGTCCATGAGTACTCGGCGGTATAACAATAGCACGATGGTTGGTTACTAATGTTGTAAATTATTGGCAGATATTAGTACTTATTGAATACATTGTTCCTTTTTTTCGCTTTTATTTTTTTGACTATTATCTTGTACTAAGTAGGTTTTTAATTATTAATTTTTTGTACTAGTTTATTAGCATAATATTCGTTGCATTGTTACAACTGATAGACTTTAGTAAAATGTTAGTTAGCTTAAATTAGAATTCTGAGCGTAGCTAGGGATTGAAAATACGTCACTCGAGCTTGAAATAGTGTTGCACTCGAGGCACAGAATAAGTAATAGTACTAAAGTCCCGAGGTGAACGCTCTACCTTTCATCACCCTCTATGAGTAAATAAGTGAAACTTAAAGTTTAAGTTATTTACTTACATTCATTAGATAAGAAAGATAAGAAAGAGAAAAAATATAAGTTATAAATTGTTAGCAATGAGCATCCTCCGCCGACCTATTTCATGGGGGCGCCACCAGATGATGACCCATCGAGTGTCTGCTTTTTTATATATACATTTAATTTTATAATAGTTATTTTGTTATATGTATTAGTTTTATTATAAAAAATATTATTATTATTTAAACTTGTCATTATTATAAATTACATGGATAAGAGCGTCGGTGGCGCTGTGGACTCGGCACTTGCCTTCCAATCGGGGGGTCGGGGTTCGAGACCCGCCATGTACCAATGTGTTTTTCGTTTCGAATTTCATATGTATACATTTGTCTGCGCTCTTACGGCGAAGGAAAACATCGTGAGGCAACCTGCATACATCTGCAATTCAATGATGAATGTGAAGTCGACCATCCGCACTTGGGCCAGCGTGGTTGACTAAGGCCTAATCACCCTAGCATAGGGTAGGCTCGAACTCCTCGGTGGGGACGTATATGAGCTGTGATGATGACATGGATATCACTATCATGCGGAAAACCTAATAATAATTAGTTAACATTTAGCGTCACGGTATGTGTAGGTACCTACATCAACGTATGTTCCTTTTTTATTTCAATTACTCAATATCTGACAGGAAGTTGCATTGTTGAAGCTTAACATGTATTCATGGACTTATCAACCAAACAGATTGATAAGCTAAGTTAAGTTGATAAGTTCCATTGTTAAAGTTTAACACGCATTCATGGACTTATCAATCACACATATTGATTAGTTTGATTGATAAATCCATGCACGTATTATACTTGTTAACATATTTTTTATTTCATTTACTTATATGTTTTTATTAAATAGACAATTAATAACTTTTAAATAATTTAAATATGTAATGGCGAGGACAAAACGTATAGTTGGTTTTACAGCTCATAAAATAAATATATATTGTTATTGTCAGTACATCATTCAGATTGTTCGAAATGCTTTAAATTGTGACATTAATTCTATTAAATACACTGAAATAAGTCAAACGTACTGTTTTATTTTAATTCCCATACTGTTGTTATTACAATATAAAGAACTATCCTAGTGATTGGAACTTTTACTGACAATATCCACGCCATGTTGTTTAATTTCATTGGCTTCCTTCGTCGGCGTTTCCTTTTTTTGGTAGAATCCCTACCAAAAAAAGGAAACGCCGCCTTAGCTTCCTGTAGGAATTTTGAAATATCCTTCCTTAGCGGACGCTTACATAAGGCTTCAAACCCTGTACCGAAATTTATGCTTCTAGTTCTAGTAGTTTGGGCTCTACTTTGATACCTCAGTCAGTCAGTCAGTCACCAAAACCTTTTATAAATACAGAAGACTAGCGGGCCAGTCAGACGATGTCCTGCCCGATTACAGCACCATCCACCGGGTTCACTTGTACGTATAAATCTTCCCTGGGTCTATTCAAACACACACATAAAATTTAACAACGTAACAGTCGGACGAGCCCTTTTTGATGAACGGCGATTGATTTTTATATAAGTACTATTTGGCCCAGCAGACGTCCTGCCCGATTACACCGGGTCCAACTGTACTTATAAACCTTTCCTGGACCTATTAAAACACACACAGAAAATTTCGCAAGAATTGGTCAAGCCGTTTAAAAGTTTTTGCGAGACTAACAAACAGCGTTTCATTTTTATATATAAGAAGAAGACAAGTGGGCCCCGCAGACGTTGTCCTACCCGATAACAGCGCCATCTACAGGGTCCAATTGTACCCCTGGACCAATTCAAATATACACAGAAAATTTTGTAAGAATCGGTCGGGCCGTTTTTGAGTTTAAGCGGGACTAACACACAGCGTTTCATTTTTATATATTTAAGAAGAAGAAGATGATTATATGTATCTTATGTGATTTACAGGTAACTCCACTTTACAAATAGCTATTTTGGCCCGTCAGTGTATTACTTCTACTTGGCAGACAACGCCAAGCAATATTCCGGGCATATCAACACCAACATAATGCCAAATTAAAAGATATAAGCCGCAAAGTTATATGATCTTTTGAAACGTCAGCATATTGTTAATCAAATAATAAATCCGTATGATTCCGTCCCCAGGGACTCTTCTAACTTGATGAAGCTTCTCGTCTGAATTCTAAATTAGATAATGAAGCTGCAATAAGAGCTGTTGTTTCCGCTTGGTTCCTTAAACAGGACGCCGGTGGCATACTAAGTATTTCTTGTACTAACTTCACCTCTTAATAGGGCAAATTGAGAACAAACATGCAGTTTGCATAGACGTGCATTGCAAAGTTACGACTGTGAATTTAGTTCCCAGTAGTGCTCCAATATTTCTTTCATTATTTCGAACTCAAAGCTGCTGAAATAGTGTAACGTCATCCCGGCGTCACTCATAGATGAGACCTAAATTATCCAGCGATCTGTTATTTGCTATTTTAATGCATTCTTGAATTACTCGAAATCATCACTCAGCTGCGAATGTAAATAGCTAAAATGCAACAACAGAAAATAGTTTTTTTTTTGCAAACAACAAGAAAGTTCATAGTCTTAGGTAAGACGGTGGTAGCTAGCTGGCTCATAAGCCCTACCATGGTGACTCAGAAGCCCTACCAGCAACCTAACCGAGCAAAAAAATTTCTGCTCCCATAGTGAATTGAACTCCGGACCTCCCGATCAACACCCGTTGGTCTCTCTCACTGATTCGCCAAAATAATATGGTCACAAGGAATTATGCCTAACCCTTATTACTTATTATGCTATATACACACATGCCGACCTACGCTCCCTCCACCTACCCCAAATAGGGAGGAGTTTCCAGCATTTTGGAATTGTTGCAATGAAAAATGTGGAACATTGTAAATTTCAACCACTATTATGGGCGCTGGCAAGAAAGCGCAAGGGGGTGCATTTGCTGATCCCTGTCAGGAAAGAAAATACATGGAAAAAGTTACATATTTTTTTCCCGACTACACCAGCGGGAGGGTAACGTTTTTCCAGTGTACTTCGCAGTGTGGATCTTACCTAGCGCGCCCATAAGGGCAGGGAGAACACCGGGGGTTTTAGTGGGTAGGTCCTGTACTCTGCCGGGAGAGCCCCACACACGCTCGCCGTCTAGCCAAACGGCGGGTACGGTGCGGTTACGCATTTCCTCCCGAGAAAAAAAGGACCATTTCGATAGCGCGCTACAGCCCAAAGGGCTTGACGGATTTCAGACAAAGACGTGTCGTTAGACTCGTGAAGGTCGTGGGAGTGACCGCAGATGAATGATTATGTATTCATTATTAAGCTATATAATTTTCATAAGAAATCAAAAAAGCAATAATACCAACCATAGACTGTGGAATAGAGACTAAAGGCACGTTCCTCTAAGCGTTCACAATGATCATGTACTGTGTCCTTAAATAGAAATGATCATTCTGAACGCTTAGTAGAATACAACCTTAGTATTTTTGGATGAGCAAATACGAATACCCGCGTGAATTGAATTTGATTTTGCATTTATTCACATACTATACCTGTATAATTCTACATTGGTTAATTAATAGTATGTGTAGATGCATATACACCTCTCTGAAAATAATCCTCGCGGCAGCTATGACTATTTTACATTTCTATAGGGGGAGATTTTCAAAAACGCTAAAACATGGTCGTGTTTCTAATTATCGGATTAAATACAAATTTATAAACTTCTAGCATCAAAAATGACCGCGTTGCATGCAAACTTTTAACACGTCCGCTTGGGGGCTGAATTTTCAAAAACGCTTAAACATTCTAGGGGTGACCTTGGGACCACCCCAGGAATATATACTCTATCAAATACAAAAAGAATTTTGAAAATCGGTCCACAATTGGCGGAGTAATCGCGTAACATACACACAAAACAAGTTGGACACACCTTAAAATTTAAGGGTTTTCCTCGATTTTCATGGGATCCCATCATCAGATCCTAACTTTGGTAACCATGGGACCACCCTTGAAGTATACTCTACCGAATACAAAAAGAATTTTGAAAATCGGTTTACAATTGGCGGCGTAATCGCATAAAATACACAGAAAAAAAAAACGCATCGAATTGAGAACCTCCTCCTTTTTTGAAGTCTGTTAAAAATACAAGAAAACTACTTGTTATACAAGGTTTGTTAGTTTTGATAAACAGGGCACTGTTCTCATTAAGGCTCTCTTAAGTTTTTCCTTCTTGTATCTGCAGACATCTTGACGATAGTTGGGATGTTTGCATATACGAGTACAGGGTGAAGTAAAAATCTCTTAATTGGAATTCTGTGATTTTTTTGGTGTTAATAAGTGCCTGTTGTAAAGGCTATGTTGAATAAATAATTTTGAATTTGAATTTATATTTTCATAGTTTGCTATGCATCATCGCACCGCTCGCCATTCTGGCATGTCGGTTCAAGTCAAGCAGACAGTAACGATTCAGAGGAACTACTTTCTAAAGTAATTAGGTACCATGATCGGCGGATGACCACGCGATAAAGAAAACCACAGTTTTAGGTCATCCCTGCTAACCGACGATTCTAACCTTCGCACAAACTTCCTACCAGTGACGTGATTGTACCACCTGGCCACAGCCACCGGCGAAGTGACTTGTGAGCGCGACTCATAAAGCAATAATAACAGTGCAAATAGCACTGTTATTTACAACATAACCCAATTTTAATATTGAGTTTGTATTAAAAACTTAATACTATATGAACGGTCTGAATGTGTACACTTCAAAAAACGTTGTCACTTGTGTTCGTGTTCTCGCACTTGCTTAGTAAAATAAAAATCAGACTAGTACAAGGCAAACCATTAGTACAAGTTGGCTAATCAATTGATTTGGAACATAATTATTACAAAATTTGGCAACGTTATTTGATTTGAAAATGACTAGGTAGATACTTCCAATTTAATCGCTTGAAAAAATTCAACTCATTGGTTACGGTTATATGTAGAGAGTCACCTCAGACTGTCGTGCTAACAACGACAAGCTCGAAGACGAGGCTACAGCTCCGTCGTGCATCTCCAGTTCACATTTCATTACTTACACATGTGCATACATTTGAATATGTTGCCATTATCACTCTCAATCCGTATTCAGAGGTTTGAATTCAGACGACCCTTAGCTTTTTTTTAACGAAGATTTCTACTCGTCTAATTTGGAATTGATTCTGTGGAAGCTACCTACAATCTTAGTGAGCTGCGCATGCGACGCTTTGTGTTTAGAACGCAAAAAATCAAATTAAAGTCACAGTGATAAGAGTAAATATGCAAGTCACAATAGAAACAATACAATTTAATTAGTGCAATAATTAATTATTATTGTATATTTCGATTTAGCCCTGAAATGTTAACACTTTCTGTAGCTACCCGATTTTGGCAGATCTGTTAGAATCCACAAGGCACAGAGTCAAACGTCTCGAAAAGGCGCCATTTAGGCAAGGTAATCATTGCGGTTACGAATTTTCCTTTATTTTCAACTGTAAAATATACAAACTACAGTTAGGAAACTGTCCGAAAGTGAAGTGTGTTCATTTTGTGACAATGCTTAGAATCGAAGAATGCTATTATCGTAAAGATTGATAAAAAAATTGCTAATATAACCATCTGCATCAGTCTATCGTTCTCCATCCAACCAGTCAACCACGCGACAGGGAAACTTAAGGGACTCACCAACGACCCCAGCTCAAAGAGGCAAACGAGGGGGGGCCAGGACTCAAGCCTCTTATTAAGCCTCACGAAGACCTGCAGGGCCGAATCAGTATCCAACCTATCATCGAGCAAACAAAAACAACTCACAAATCCTAGAAGTATCTTGTTGTACAAGTTTAAGCATTTTCTTCATATATGGCAATCGATTACTAGCTACCCAGCGGTATTCGCGTTCGAAGATGGATACAAAATCCCTTTTTCTAAATAAGTTTTTCAGAGTTATATACCAACAGTAGCTACAATTTCTTCAATTAAATTTAACCATTAATTTAGGAATAAGTAAGCTTTTATTCTCTGGAGCAATAATTAAGCGCAAGGACGAGTTAACTTCAGTCTGAAATATTAATTATTAATGAATGAAACAGAAACTTCCGTTTTATACTTCATCTTAAAGAGCTGAATAAATTTGTTGCGACACAATATTTAGTAGGATATAAAGACGGCGTCGTGGTTAATATCAAAGGATGATTTAATGACAAAAATCGATTTTAAAGATTCATATTTTTCTACGATTAGAGTTACGTGCAAAGGTGAAACATCTAATGGTTTTAAGAATTCAATTGAAAGAACTTATTTTGATACCGTATCACGATACAGCACTACTATACGATACGTGATAGACATCGCGTTTCTTTTCTTGTCATTTTTTTCGACATCATTTCCAGCTCTCCGTCTGCCATTTTATTATTTGTCACCATTGATTTACTACCAAAGGTAGATAACGCTTGAACGATCGAAAAGTAGGCCGGTGAAGAACTGCTCAATCGCGACTCGTGCAGTTCCTTTCCATAGTGAGTGATTAGCTGTCGGCACGTAAACATGCCGAAGTGCGCATTCAAAAGTTGTGGTAACAATAGCCAGAAACGGCAGAAAAAAGACGGGATTTCATATTTTGCGTAAGTAAACTCATTACACATCTTATCATATATGCAAATATTCGATTTATACATAAAAACCAATCAAAAACAATAATTTTAATCATAAACATGTCGCTTCGCGTCAGTGTCAGTACATCACAATCGTCTCGCTCGCACGGGCTTCGTATCACGATGTGTTATCTCATTCATGCGTTGGAGCGACAACGCGATAAGCAATTTCAAGCATTATGTTTGAGAGTATAAAGTTGATATTTTCTTGTAGCAATTACTAAGACGTCGTTTGATCTGTGGCTAGGTATGAAATGATGTAACTTCCCACGCTTGCACTTAAAATAGTGGCCGTAATAATGCAGAATAAGGTTGAATTCGATAAATACGGTACTTTCTTTATGGTAATTTTCATTCCGGCGTGCATATTCAAGTATATATTAGCGAGTACAAATGTATAGTCGATTAGGTGACAGATTTCAAGCGCGTTTTTGTATGAAGCGCTCTATCTACGTTTGGTAGTAAATCAATGTTTGTCACGGTAAACAATAGCAAGGTTTTATCAGAAACAAAACGATAGCAGCTTTCGAATACCAATGGTTTCTGAAACTATTTATTCTCAGTAAGTAGGTAGTAGGAGCATCGGTGGCGCTGTGGACTCGGCACTGGCCTTCTAATCGAGAAGTCCGGGGTTTGATCCTACCATGTACCAATACATTAAAACATTAACAATCTTTATTCAGTACCATATTAATTAGTGCAAAGTACAGTAAGCTCCCATTCAAGCTATACATTTACACTACGAAAACCGCCGCTATTACGAGCGGCATAAGAACGGTCCAAAGGTCAAACAGTATAGTCAAACATGATAAGGAGCCCACTGTACAACTGCTCCCATAGAAGGTTTCCCTGTGATATGGGAAGCAGGCTCCTCTGCTTAATAACTCAATTTACATTTTACACGGCTTAACTTATTTTTTTATTACAATAAAAAAAAATGAAAAATAATAATTTACATTATAAATTAATTGTCTCGTGCGTGTGTGTGCTTCCACATGAGTGTTGGGGTGTTGGTTTATAAAGAAGTGGACTGTATATTTAAAGCTGGTTTAATGACTAAAACACAAAAAATAATATTAATATTCGTTGGTCAGTTAATGTGAAGCGCGAAAAGTCTAGATGCGAAGTGTCGTTGATCGCGCCAAAAATGTATCGTCGCATCCGCTCGTAGCTGCTCGGGTAGACTCGGTAAAAACGTTTTGTTTCTTCATGATAAAACTTTGATGAAATGAAGTGAGTGAAGGAACAGTATGCTTTGTATGTTTAAGTACTGTATCTAAAAAAAGTGTCGATTGCTTACTCTCTTTTGGGATTTAATGTGTTTTTTGTTTTCTGAATTTTATTATTTACATTATAAATTAATTGTTTCGTGCGTGTGTGTGCGTGTGTATGTGTGTGTGTGCGTGTGTGTGCTTCCACATGAGTGTATGCTTTGTATGTTTAAGTACTGTATCTAAAAAAAGTGTCGAAATTCTAAATCGTCGATTGCAGTAATTTTTCTGTGTTATTGTAATCAAACTGTTCTAGCCATTTTTGTATAAATCTCTTAAAATTTAGAATGTTGAAATCTATGATTTTTTTTCCATAATAAGGATTTTGTTGTAGAGGCGTGGAGCTATGTAGTCGAAATGATGGTTAGTAAAAACTGATCTTGCAGCTAGTATGCTATACTTAGGTACTCTTTTTTGGGATTTCATGTGTTTTTGTTTTCTGAATTTCATATTACATTTATCCGACGCTCCTAGGGTAAATGAAAACATCGTGAGGCAACCTGCATCCATCTGCGAAGTAATTCAAAGGTGTATGTGAAGTCGACCAATCCGCACTGGGCCAGCGTGGTTGACTAAGGCCTAAACACCCTAACTTAGGGTAAGCTCGAGCCCCTCGGTGGGGACGTGTATGAGCTGTGGTGATACAGGTAGTAGCTTTTTTGACTAAATTGCGTTTTGTATGTGAAATATTATATTATTGAATCGTAGGTAATTTAAAATAAAAATTTTACGTAGTAACAAATCACCAAAGTCGAGTATTCGCTATACCACCCTCTGGGGGGCACGACCAAAATTGTTTCAGACGGATCGCGAATTACGAGAGCCGCGCGAGACCAGCTGTCATTTTTTGCTGAGCATATTTTGCCGCGCTGTATATTATAGCACCAGCAATACTATTTTACTAATATTATATTGTATCAAATGCTGCCTAGTTACTTATAAACAGTGTATGCAAAGTCTCCATTGCGACATTTGTAGCTCTTATGGTGACATATTGTAACGAAACCAAACCTAGATCTATGGTCGAATTCTCTCCATTGATTTTATCTCCATGGTTTCGGCGGGTCAATTATTTGATCAAAGAAGTATTGTTGTAGAAATATGACAATTAAAAATAATAATTGAAACTTTGAAGGATTTGATTTTGACAGGAATGTCAGGGGATATATTTTGGAATTTTGTGCAAGCCGGTTGATTTTCGACGCACTCTATGATTTTGCATGTTTAATTTGGATTAATTTGTGTATGCAAAGATTTGAGAATTTCAAGATATAAGTATTAAAAGTCCGAATATTGAATTGTGAAGTCCTAAACTCTGAACGAAGTGGACCCAGCTAAGTATTCTACATTTCGTAAGACAACACAACGCACCATACGTTTATTTGATTTGTTCTTATTGAACTACACAAATAGAAGCTTATAGATTCTGTTAGACATGATACATCCAATTAAATTAACTTATAGTGAACTCAATATTAAACCGCGTAACAAAGGCGGCAAAAAGGCGCGTAACAAAGTAACCGCGTAACTTGCGGAGTCATATCGGGTATGGTTAGGCAGAGAGAGGAGCCGAGGTGGTGAAGGTGAATGTTGATGCATTGTAAAGTAGCCACTAAAACCTGCACCTGGGTCGTAAGCCCCAGGCACTGCTCTTGGCTCTCTGCAAGGCGATGGACCCGGCACCTGCACTGTGATTCCATGGAATGCTTAGTTATCGTCTCTGTTACTGAATGTAATCAGGTCACTCCGCAGGAAACCTGCACAGTTATTCAGGTTCCTCTGTAAGAGGCCTGCATCGTTTTATCAGGTCACTCCGAAGGAAACCTGCTACGCTATACTCAGGTCCCTCTGTCTAAGAAACCTGCACCGATTATTCAGGTCACTCCGAAGGAAACCTGCTACGCTATATTCAGGTCCCTCTGTATAAGAAACCTGCACCGATTATTCAGGTTACTCCGAAGGAAACCTGCAACGTTTATATTTATTCCTAGTCTCTTGTAGAGATTCTAGAGGTTATTCCAATATCTGAGAATATTGAGTGAGTTTGGGATCATATTTTCCATTGAGCTCGACTATGAAATACGCTCGAATAATAGCTTCTGCTTAATGTATTATTTGTTCTAGTAGTGAATTATTTTGGCACTATGAAATGGTAGTGTTTACCTATAAAAACTTGAAGAGATGTGAAGGGATAATATTTTATTGGGAACATACTGCAACGGCTACGTGTCAGAAGGTTAGGCACGCTAGTCGACTATTACTGCAAAATATTTGCTTCAGTGACAGAAGGTTAGGCACTGGAGTTGTTCCCTTCGACGTGTGCGTTCCCCCAGCAGGAAATTGTGTCCTAGGCTAAATTAAGTTTCATGAATAATTAGAGCGTAATTTGCTATAATTGTGCGCGAAATAAAAAAATTGTGCGCGTTTCCGTTTTGGAAAAAAATTAGAAAAACGAATCCTGCTGGGGTAACGTTTTTCCAGCAGGAAGATTTTAAACGAATAATCCGAGAGATAAATAATTTATATGAGCGGATAGCTTATATTTGTGCATAAATGTGCGCCAAAAATGAAATTTGTGCGTGTTCGGGTTTTACAGATATTTCGTTTCCTGCTGGGGTAACGTTTTGCTGAAATTTGTTTCTGCAAAACCATCGAATGTGCACCCATTCAATAAAGATACACGAGTAGCTTTTAATTTGTGCCTATTTGTGACATAATTTGATTTTCAAAAATGTTTACAGTTTAGGAGTAATCGCGTATTGAAGAAAACTCGAATAAAAATTATAGCGCTTAAATGAGAAAACATACAAGCTCACTGAAAACGGTATTTGATTGGTCTTATTATTCCGATCAAAAATAAAAAGTTTCATGAATCTGGGAATACGCGTTTTTAAATAATATAACTTTAACTTTAATAAGTTATAACGTCATTTCAAACTCAAAATGCATCAAACTGATTAAAGCCAAGTTAAATGGGTATGAATAAAAAATTTGTGCATGTTCTAAAATATATATCATGAAAATTTCAGCACCATATATTTAATATTAAAGTAAATATAAACAAAAAACCGAAACATGGGCTAAGTTTATGGTTATCCGACTAAATTCGAATGACAACGAAAAAGCGACGGTTACATACATATTGATTACCTTCTTAATTTTACACACGAAACAATTGCGTCTGGGTACACTCGGCTATAAAACTGTTTTGAAAAGTTAATTAAGGCCTTTTATTTTTAGTCAGAGGCCAAAATTTTTACATACATATATACTAACTAGCTCCATTTCAAAATTAAACCATTTTTACTAAAAAAAATGTCGAAAAAATAAGCACTTCTGCTTTAACCTAATAGTTTAATGTGTGTTTATAGATCATTTGGATAGCATATTTTATGATATTATTAAAATTATACAGGGTGTCCCAAAAAATAGTGTCAAGCGAAAGTCCAGAGTTAGAGCACCTCTTGGAGTACCCGAATCACCCCCATGTATGTTCCGCGATTATTCGTAGTTTTAGAGTAATAATTTTTTTTCTGACTTTTTGAAAATTTCGATCTAAAGAACTTAAAAATGTTTAATAAAAAAAAGTTGAACATATTTTAATGTTTTTCTTTATGCCACTGAATTATCTTTAGTGCTTCTTTTATGTCTAAAATAATCAGCTTCGTAACTTTAGTGGAAATTTAGAAAACAGTAGTGTAAAGTCAAAATTTGAATGTTAGTGAATAATTACTTAAAAATTCATCTTTAAATTAAAAATCTAAACAGGCAAATTCATGGTTTCTATGTATGTGTAAAAACTTCTCTAGACTCTCTGCTTTCATAATAATTTAAAAAAAAGTACTTAATAGGGCTACTTTGGCTTAAATCGGCCATCAAAGACAGCAAGGTAAAAATTTCATAAACTCGACTTCTGAATAATTTTTTTTTAAATTCCAATTATTTATTAATAAACCAAAAATGATTGTAGAAAAGCTAAAAATTTATTATTTGAAGGTCAAAAATAACTGTTCCTGCTGCCATCTTTAATAACCTTTGAAGGTTTATTATAACTTAATAAATGAAACAAAACATTATTTTCAAAGTATTTATTATTCGATCGCTTAAAGAAAGTTTTCAAAATGACCTTCGTGCTCAATACATATTCTACATCGTCTAAAAAAGTTTTCTTTTAAATTTATAAATGCAATTCTGTTGTTTTTTATAGTTTCTTCCGCTTGTCTTAATTTTGTTCTTAACACTGTGACGTTTGTAATGTCCTTGGCGTATACTAATTCCTTGTAGTATCCCCAGACGAAAAAATCTATGTGATTCAAGTCGGGGGACCGTGGCGGCCACGCAATGGGCCCTCCACGACCGATCCATCTGCCTGGAAATGTTTCAGACAAATGTTGTCTAACATTTCTAGCAAAATGGCATGGAGCGCCGTCGTTTTGAAAAATCATATTTCTCCGCGTTAATAGGTCTACATCTTCTAATAAGACGCCGAGATCACGTCGTAGAAATTGCAAGTAGGCCTCGCTGTTCAGTCGGTCCGGTAGTTCGAATGAACCAATCAGCTGTCCGTTTAGGATGCCTGACCACAAATTGATACTAAATTGTTCTTGTAAAAAAAAAAACACCCCACATCGCTTAAAATGTGATTCATCAGTCTATAGAATATTTTTAAAGAAATTTTCGTTTTCAGCTTGTCTCCGTAACATTTCCTGACAAAATGCCACCCTTCTCGGGTAGTCTGCGGGCTTGAGCCGCTGAACTTTCTGGATGTGATATGGGTGAAAACGCTCTTGATGAAGTATTCGATGTGCTTGTGATTTCGGAATTCCGATTCGACGTTCTATTGTTCTTACACTAACTGATGGATCTCTCACCACTTCTTCGACCACTGATTGGACAGTATCTGGGTCACTCATTTCAGATGGGCGCCCCGATCTTCTACCTGGTAGGCGTCCTTCCATGTAAGAGTTATGTACTCTTAAAATCATGCGATGATCAGGCCAAGTTTTAGGCTGAGGTCCACCTCCATTTTGTACTTGCTGCCGGAACAACCTGGCTGCTTCAGAAGCATTTCCTCTTGCATATCCATAAAAGTAATGCATAAGAGCATATTCTTGCGATGAAAAAGACATCACAAAATGAAGAGCTTGAAAAGTCCGTTAAGAATGCCAAATTTGTCAAAATCCCGTATTCACACAAAACCAAATCGTAATCGCACTCAAGGTCCGTAAAGAAAGCAAAGTTCGTCAAATAATCACAAATGAGCGTATCGTACGTAAGGCGCAAACAAAAGCAGGCAAACGACTGGCGCCAGAACACAATAGGCGCTCGGACTACACCCCCCCGCCTCATCCCCTTGTCACAAAGAATAGCATTCCTCAGTTACAGTTATCCATTTCGCCAATGAGAGTGAGAGAGATAGCAATAATGCGGTCTCTTTCATATCCTCTCACTCGGGCAATTTTTTAGCAGGTAAGTATTGCGTTACATCCAACACTACAACCGATGTGATCCGCGAGAAAAATATTTAAATATGGGTTTCATGTAGTTAATTTTTGCTAAATTGTATTTAATCTGAACCTTAGAAATTATAAAAAGACCAGATATTTTTTTTTTATCACCTGATAGGAATTTGGTAAATTTTATGAAATTTTCACCTCGCTGTCTTTGATGGCCGATTTAAGCCAAAGTAGCCCTATTAAGTACTTCTTTTTTTAAATGATTATGAAAGCAGAGAGTCTAGAGAAGTTTTTACACATACTTAGAAACCATGAATTCACCTGTTTAGATTTTTAATTTAAAGATGAATTTTTAAGTAATTATTCACTAACATTCAAATTTTGGCTTTACACTACTGTTTTCTAAATTTCCACTAAAGTTACGAAGCTGATTATTTTTGACATAAAAGAAGCACTAAAGATGATTCAGTGGCAAAAAGAAAAACATTAAAATATGTTCTACTTTTTTTTATTTAAAATTTTTAAGTTCTTTGGATCAAAATTTTCAAAAAGTCAGAAAAAAAAATTATTACTCGAAAACTACGAATAATCGCGGAACATACATGGAGGTGATTCGGGTACTCCAAGAGGTGCTCTAACTCTGGACTTACGCTTGACACTATTTTTTGGGACACCCTGTATAAACCTCTTAGTGGAAATAGATATAATTATTCTTCTCTCTCTCTTTTCTTCTATATAAAAATTAATCGCCGTTGGTTAGTCTCGCAAAATCTCTAAAATGGCTCGAACGATTCATAAATGAAATTTATTGTGTGTGTTTCAATAGGTCCAGGTGGGTCCAGGGAAGGGAAGGTAGCGCTGTAATTAGGCAGGAAACTTCTGCCGGGTCCACTAGACATATAACAATTGTTAAGTTATAGAAATAGTACAGAAACCAACAATGTTTCCACCAATTTATGTGAAACATAAGAACTGAAACAGCAAAATTGTTTTCTGAATTAAATCGATCCCATTATAAATTTTGTTGGATTATTGTACATCTGTCATCTGTATTAGGTATTCTCACCACATGCCAAATTTCAGAGGCAGAAGAATTTTTCGGGTTCCAAATGCCCCGTAGATTGGACTAGAAAGGCGGGCAATTCTACGACGGTGCTAAGTGTCTGCAGCTGGGCCACAAGTTTTTCGTCGCCTACATCTACACCTACATCTTTTTCATGCCGCTCTATTGAATTCAAAGCCGCCAGTTGTTATTTTGCTGAACCATCCCACAGATGGCAGCAGTACTCTGCCATCTGTGCCAATGTTTTATGAAAAATAAATATATCTTTATAGTCAGTTGGTATTTTTTTAGAAATAGAATAGAATAGAGTTGAGTTATTTTAGAATCCATTAAAGGTTAAATTTTTTACACAGCTTTAACTAGCTTAAAAATCTCATGATAGAGCGGAATACATTATTCAAATAATTGGCTGATGTATAACCTAAATAACCTTTTACATAATCCATTCCGCAAGAATTTTAAGGGTATTCTACCACAATATGGTTATGAAATATAATACAAGGGTCTACCCTGCCCAATAAAATATAAAAATCTTTTAATTTATCACAATCCTAAAGCTTTATCTGCAGGGCCCAAATTTATTTAATTTTATTATTAAGATACTCACTTAAGAATATTTTATTAATTAAAATTAAAAGCATTTAGGATAGCTTATCTTATGACAAAAGCACGACAGATTATTTTGTACTATTACAACCTCGTTGTACATATTATAGCCATGAATAATACATTAATTATAATAAACTCAAAAACACAATTGCGGATTTACGTTATAAACGCGACTGTACTGAACTTTTGTTTAATACTGTCAAGAATAGAATGTCATCAATATGTATGAAATCGTCGCTTTTTAGTGGTCATTCGGATTTAGTCGGATAACCATAAACTTAGCCCATGTTTTGTTTTTTGTTTATATCTATTTTATTATTAAATATATGAAGTTGAAATTTTCATGATATATATTTTGGAACATGCACTAATTTTTTATTTATACCCATTTAACTTAGCTTTAATCAGTTTCATGCATTATGAGTTTGAAATGAGGTTATAATCAATTAAAGTTAATGTTATATTATTTAAAAACGCGTATTCCCAGATTCATGACACTTTTTATTTTTGATCGGAACAATAAGACCAATCAAA
Source organism: Schoenobius gigantellus (assembly GCA_963935595.1). Lineage (NCBI taxonomy): Eukaryota > Metazoa > Arthropoda > Insecta > Lepidoptera > Crambidae > Schoenobius > Schoenobius gigantellus. Next base: position 34,605,490 of record OZ012541.1, on the reverse strand, counting down.
TACCGTTTTCAGTGAGCTTTTATGTTTTCTCATTTAAGCGCTATAATTTTTTTTCGAGTTTTCTTCAATACGCGAACTAACAACCTCGTAGGGATTGATTCCTTTCCACCCTTATAAAGCAATCTACTATATCTCTCGGATTATTCGTTTAGAATCTTCCTGCTGGAAAAACGTTACCCCAGCAGGATACGTTTTTCTCATTTTTTCCCAAAACGGAAACGCGGACAAATTTTTTATTTCGCGCACATTTACAGCAAATTACGCTCTAATTATTCATAAAACTCAATTTAGTCTAGGACAATCTCCTGCTGGGGGAACGCACACCCCTTCGACGACATTTCCGACACATCCTCTTTATCTACGATTCGCCGAATTATTTACACTATGGATTGGTGCCGAAATCTTGAACTCTTCACTAAAACTAAGGTGATATGTGCTTTTTGAAGTAATTACTTTGTGTTGTGCAAAATGGAAATTGTGATAAATATCTCATATCTCATCATTATTTTAACGTAAAGCTAATTTCTATATCTATCCACTTGGAAAAGATCTTGGGTTACATAAGCGGTTGCAACGTAGATCCTAATAAAATCACTAGTCAATCATTGGCCAAACTTAATACAAATCAAAACAAATTTGTGCGTTTCTTTTAAAGGCGTAAATTGTTAGTAAAACTACGAATAAAACTATGTAAAGGGGGTTTTCTATTTAGGGTTCTGTTTGACGTTAGGTTGGATCGTTACAATATTGCCTTTCGATATTCAACTTAAGATGGGTCGCAAGTTAAATTCCTTGACTGCCAGATAGAAAAATCAGATAGAAAAAAAAATAGACGCGTAAATTGATTTGTCAAAATTATAAAAAATCTACTTAGACAATCGTGCATTGACAATAATAGAACAAATCCTGTTTATAGAGCAGGAGCTCACTGCGACATATCTCAGTAGACAATGTTGTTATCCGTCAATTTGCAAAGTGTCACCGAATACAATATTGCATTGACGTTTATCGGGATTTCCATAGCTCAGCCTCCCCAGCACCATTGAATAAGAGCACTATAAAAAAAGGGTTTTCGCTACGCTCAAGAAGTCCTGCTATGAGGCATTTATAGCTTAGACCAAACTGCGTCAAGTTCGTCCACACCATAGTTTGTCATTACAAATGGCGGTTGTTGTGGTTGGTGATCTGTCAATGTCTTCCATTAAACGTTTATTGTAGTGTATTTTTAACGTTTAAAATCAGGTTTTGTCTATACAAACCGATCCCCATTATCGCCAAATAAACATTTAATCTGCAATAAAGGTCTAAATGAAGAGAAAACTACCTATCTAATTTTTTAAATTGGACCAAATCTTGATGGATCTTGACCGATCCTTGCACTTATCCTGATGAAATTTGGTTCACTAAATGCATTCAGAAAACCAAATTTCATTAAGGTAGGTTGAGTAAGTTCGGGGGTTATTCCGGACAAACATCATGATGCGAGATTTTTATGTACAACGTGTTTGGTGAATACCCTATCAAACCGAAACCTAACCATATTACCTAACATAGTTATGGCGTCATGGCGTCATGGTGTCATTGAAAATTCGAAATCGTAAAATTAATTTTCAAATCCCTCATACAAATTGAATAATCTGTGAAATAATTATAATATGTGGGATTAGAAAATTTGTTTTACCATTTCGAATTTTCAATGACGCCATGACGCTTTAACTTTTTTTATGACTATCCCAAGTAACATTTTTTTCGGGTCTCGGTTGTAAACTTTACCTCAAGGGTTTAAAAGAGCTCTAAAAAGGTTAACGTTTTGCTATCTGGTCGTATTTAGTATTTCAGAAAGATTAATAAGTCCTAAAACTAATTGACTATTTATACAACCTTGGAACCGCTGACAAGAGTTTAAATTAACGTTATTTTTACTTAGGTTTTAGGAGCATATAGTCCTAGGATCTTAAAGTTGTCGTAGACTCCTGATTTAGTTCTAAAAAAGCTAGCATAATACTAAAGTGAGGTCTAAAGGTTAATTTTTTAACTTATATACAGCTATAAAGTTATGGAATTTTAAAATCACCTGTAAGTCATTTCTAAAACCTACATGAAACCTTTAGGCTATATTAGAGTTATCTAGACAAACAAATTAATACTATGTGGTTAAAACCTAAACCAGTAATGCTATTGTATAAGTTTACGGCATGATTAAAGTCCTATGAGAATATTTTAAAGCTTAAGAAACATCCTCAAAAAATTTCAGTTATCTCCGCGAGTTTTAAGCAACTGCAAAAATAGCCTAGTAGTTTTAACTAGCTCCGCCAGATAATCTTTAGATCTTATTTTGGCAAACATGATTAGCTTTTAGCTGTAACAGTTCTGAAAAGGTTAATTTAAATTCTTTCTAGTAATTTCCTAACGGCAGCCATATTTTTTATTGAAATAAAAAATCTATCGGAACAAAAAGCAATATTTTGATAAATTAAATAAGGCAAAATTAAGTAATTTATGCTATATATTTAAAATGTATGTTTTATATGGATAGAAGTTTCATTTCTAATGCGATTTATCACCAATCATCGTATTTTATATTTTTTATTTTATTCAAATATCTTCAGAATTTTAACTTACGAAGGGCCCACCTCTTATACAGCTCTATTATCATGAAGTTTTAAATTAAAGTGCCAGTCGCAGTATTTTTTAATTTTTCCTGACGTCAGCCAGCTACTTATTATTTTTATGAATACAACACTTACCTTATCTCGCCATTTTAAAACAAGGAATCGCCATTATAAATAAAGATTTGAAATTCACTTGTTTCTCTATAAAAAATCTTAAATAGAAACATTTTAAAACCTGGGAGTCTCAGAAAAGCATTTATTCATGTCTAAAAACGGTTTTAAGTTATCATAAAGGTACATCCAACAACATTTTAGAAGGTTATATTAACCTTAAATAAAGGTATTGTGATTTAAACTATAGGTTTTGCTGTAGCTCTCAGACAGGTTCTAAAACGTGGGCCCTTTTTGCACTCAGGGGGTTATTATAAGGTTAATATAAATGTGCGTGTGGTGTGAGAGCTCTTTTTTTTAAAGTTATAATATTTTTACGAAATCAAGGAAGAATTTAGGAAATAATTGTGAAAACAACATGGTGAAGATAAAAAAATTGTGAAATCAATAGGGAGAAAGTTCTGGTCGATTAACTGGAACACTCACTCTGCCAACCAGAGAAAATACGTAACTCCGGTCTCAAAATATATTAGATATAAATGTTCAACATTTTTATGTGGAATAATTGTGTTGAATTTGTGAAACCTATTCACAAATATTCAAAAGATTTTAACGGTTTATTAGGATTTGGCAAAGGTTTATTTGGAACACTCAACTCTCTTATGGTGCAGAAGGAGTGTTCCAAAACTTACTAACTTTGGCTAAATAAATCGTTAATATTCTTACTCTGTTTTACGAGTATAACGCAGAGTCAATTTGTGAAACAAAAACTTTAACGTAAAACATAATAGTTAGAGATAAAATTAAAAATATACTTTCTTTACAACATCCCGTGCGAGAGCTCCGTATTTTAGATATTGTTTACATAACCCGAACTTAAATACAAACGGAGGCCACATCAGAAATTGTGAAAATGTTGTCACTAAAATTTTGACTCATTTTTTATTTCAGAGCTTATTTAATTTTAACAATAATCAACTTTATTACATTTCTAAGCGAGAAATGCATAGGGTGGCCATTTTTTTGTCGGACACATTTTTTTAAATGCTTGGAAAAAAAGGTAGAGGAGGCGTTACGCCAAGAAGCTTCAGAAAGTTCAAAGGACAGGGACAGTTTCAGTGACGGAGGCAGCAATGAGAAACAATGACAATGATGAGGAAGACTTTTTTAATTCTGTTACTCAGTGTAAAAAAAACCTAAGAGCCTCAAATCATTAAAGGCTAAAGCTCAATCTCTCGTCAAAATGTGGCTAGACACGAAATCCAAAGACTCTTTTAATGGAGTCTTAAATACGATACGGCATTCCTGGAGGAACAGATATTTATAAATCTGTTTACTTATATTAAATATAATACTGCTATACCCTCGAGCGCTGCAGTTGAACGTCTTTTTTCCACCGGCAAAGATATTTTATAAGTGTTTTAATAACAAGAAATATAACGATATTAAAGTCGTTAAACCCAAGCGAGAGCGCGTGCGCGAGCATAGGCTCTAGCATACTATTAATTTCTAGAAAAAGTGATTTAAATAAAACAAATTATTTTATCTATATATAAAGGAGATGTTCCCATCTATAGACAGCACGCACAGCCGTAACCACTACTGGTAGAAACGTGAAATTTGGACAGTTGTTTTAATTCAATATGCGGACGCACACTGAGAAGTTATTTAAAAAAAAAACCCTAAAGGGATGAATTAGGGGTTGCAAGTTTGTATGGAAAAATCTTTAAATTAGTAACGATTTTGATAAAACTTGAGATTCATGCTCTTAAATATATTTCATTGAACCGTATTTCATGGTTTTTTGGAATTGACTCCCTTAGGGTGCAAAATAGGGGTTGAAAGTTTCTATGGAAAGTATTTAAAATCTGCTCCAATTTTTAGGAAATTTATTATTCGGGCTTAGATAGGCTACTAAAATAATGTTGTATATTATTTTTCCTACGCAAAAATATTAATTCCCACGGGAAAACAATATTAACGCGGGCGAAGCCGCGAGCGGAAAGCTAGTATATGAATAAAAGGAGAAGTTGCCATATATAGACGCACGCACAGCCGTAACCGCTAATGGTAGAAACGTGAAATTTGGACAGTTGTTTTAATTTAAAATGTGGACGCACACTAAGAAGGGATTCAAAAAAAAAATTAACTCTGAAGAAATGAAATAGGGGTTGTAAATATGTATGGATTTTTTTAAAATAAGCAACGATTTTGATAAAACTTGAAATTCATGCTCTTTAAAAATTTCATTGAACACGTGTTTCATGGATTATTGGAATTAACCCCCTTAGGGTGCAAAATAGGGGTTGAAAGTTTCTATGGAAAATATTTAAAATGTGCTCCAATTTCTATGAAATTTTTATTCGAGCTCCTACATACAAATAGCAGTCTTCTATATAATAGGCTACATAATTATTTTATGGAAAAAAATAAAATTCCCACGGGAAAACAATAATAGCGCGGGCGAAGCCGCGAGCGGCAAGCTAGTTGTGAATAGATAAAAACATGGTAAATAAAAATTAAATTTAAAATTAAAAAACCCGACTGCTTAATAAGTTAACATTGAATAGAAACTGAAACAAAAACAAAAAAGCCCAGTAGTACAACATTCTTGCAATTGTGACCTACTTACTATTGGGAATATTTGAGCTTGTCTTGATTAATGGGTCGCGACTGCTAGTACTTTATATTACAAACAGTCCTGTTTATAATGTCCTATTTTGCAAAAAAAAAATAATAATCAACAATCTATTAAGCTTTCAATAAACATATTAAAGCTACCGCAGTATGATTTTTTTATACAATTAAAATGTCTGCTATTACGCGCTCGGCGAGTGTTGCTCTCGCGTTAAATTTGTTTTGTGCAAAAAATCCGTGACCGCCACAAATTTTAATGGCCGCAATCTAGGAGCGGTTTCTGGCCTCTCTCCATTCATTGTTTGTTCATTTTATCTTTTTGGGCGGAAACGTCTGAATGTCTTGATTTATAAAATACCTATTTAATATAATGTTATATCTTATTGCTGCTTTTCAGCATACCCGCGTACTCAAAAAGGCTGCATCGGTGGAATCATAATACGATCGTAATATGATTCGTATTATGAATGGAGTGCAATTCATCATAAGCAATTTATTATTCCATTTGACAGCTTTATATATGAATATTCATAAAATGGTCCACAAATTAGGCACCGATTGCTTAAGTGTCAATTGGGGCCATTTTACAAATATTCAAAGCTGTCAAATAGGATTTGCTTATGCTAAATTGCACTCAATTCATAATACGAATTATATAATGATTCTGCCATTGCCCGGCCTGTTTAGGTCCGTAAGGAGATCTAAGGGCTCTCGCAAGTTTGTATTAAAGTCCTTCATTTTTTGCTACAAATTTGTAAAATTTTCACAGAGGTAGTAAGTAGACGTTCGCTAAGAACGGATTTTGCGACAAGGCTGGATTAAGGAAATCTAAGGGCTCTCGGAAGTTTGTATGAAAGTACTTAATTTTTTGTGCTACAAATTTGAAATTTTGTAGGGAGGTAATTAATGTTATATAAATAAAAAAGGAATCGTCGAAATGTATGTAGCGCATAGCTTTAAAACGACTGCACCAAATTGGTCAATTCTTATTTTGGTGTGTTCGTTATTGTTAGGACAAGGTTTGTATAAAAGAAAAAGTTTGAAAAGTTATACAAAGAAGGTAAAAATTGTGAATTTAAATATTTTCATATAGAAGTGATGAAATTGACAGATTAACAACCATGTTATTCCACAAATCTATAGTTTCTTATATTGTTGTATTTTCAAAAGGTTTTTAGGATATCTGTGCGAGGCCGGGGCGGGCAGCTAGTAGTTAATAGTTCGCCAAAAGCGGATTTTGCGACAGGGCTGAATTATGTGCTTTGCAAGTTTATATGAAGTCCTAGGCTTTTACGCGGACGAAGTCGCACGCAACAAATAGTTACTTGTATAAAAAGAACATACGAATTTTATGAGCTGTAAAGATTGACTTTAAAACTTTTTAAAATTAAACTATGTGTCTGATTTAATAACCAATTTTTCACTTACTTAAAGTGCGAATCGGAGAGTGCGCTTAATTTTTTGTAAATTTGAGGTTGAAACTCAGCACTGCGCTACAGAATAGTACTACGTACAGAAGACGAAAGGAGTGCTCCTTTCGTCTTGAAAAAAACCGCCATTTTAAATACCCTAACACTGAGCAGAGCATCCAAGCCGAATCCCACTTTAACGCCACACGTCAGCGTATGTTATTAGTCATCTTGGAGCCTCACGTTGTCGCTACGAGCTCGAGCGATCGGCTTGCTGCTGATGGTATAAAATACTTTCCAAAATTTTTATATTTTTTAATTAAAAGCAGTTTCTTCTAAAATCGAATATTTAAATTCGGTTGACATAAAAAAATGTTTGAAAAAAAAAAACAAAAAATGTATGAAATATATTTAAAAAAAAAACAGACCACTACAAATAGGCGGCCTTATAGCTAAAAAGCAATCTCTTCCAGGCAACCTTGGGGGCGAAAAAATGAGACAGCATATTCAATAGGGACTAAGGAAAGTTTGTTATACCTATGTGAAAGGAATTACGAGCAAAAGTTCCAGCTTAATTTATTGATATTTGAATAAGCTGGAAGCGTTTTAACATTCCACTTATAACATATGTTTTCCAGTATAAATTGTCATTTATGTCAAAAAACGATTAAGCAATCATTAATAATACATATATAAACGTTATTAACAACTTTATAAAATAATATAAATAAATGATGGAGACCTGCCATCCTGACGTACACCTAAAAACGACTCGAAGTGAGAATTTACGGATCGAACACGAACCGAATACCTACGTATGAGTGCGCAAGCGTCCATACAATCACCAGGACGGCCAAACCGCATCAAAACCGAACACGAATCGAATACGAACCAAATACGCAAGCGCCCTTAGTCAAACCACGCTGGCCCTGCAGTGCGGATTGGTTGATTTCATATACACCTTTGAATTACTTCGCAGGTGTATGGAGGTTTCCTCACGATGTTTTCCTTCACCGTAGGAGCGTCAGATAAATGTACATATGAAATTCGTGAAACCAAAAATACATTGGTACATGGCAGGATCGATCGCGGGCCTTCCGATTCTACTCGGGGCACAGTCCAGTGCCAAGGCCACAGCGCCACCGACGCTCCAAAAAATGACATACCTACATGAAAAAAATGTTTATAGGGTTTTTGTTACACACTAGTAGTAGGTAGTTAGTTATCTCTATACCGGGTGTAACTGAACACCCCAATAACATTTAAGGGGCATATAAGTTAGATACTAAATGGACCTTCGGTGCTTGTCTGAGACCTAGAACCCCAATACTTTCAGAGTTATTTGAATTTAAACTGAAAGCAAAAACTTTCAAGTGACAACCATAATCAGCTCTTAACACAAAATAAATTGAAACACAAAATGACACGTGACAGACGTGAGCTTAGTATTCCTCGTACGCTTACGTATGGCTTTCGGCACTTAATACCAAAAAATAATTTATTTAGTTTGTATGACGTGAGCGTAGTATTCCTCGTACGCTTACGTAGGGCTGTCGGCACTTAATACCAAAAAATAATTTATTTAGTTTGTATGGGGAAAAAAGTAGGTTTGTTAGCCCTAATATTTTTCCTACAGAATCTCTACTTCTGATGGATACATACCCTTAAATGTTATTGGGGTGTTCAGTTACACCCTGTATATAATAAAATCGTAGGGGTACAAAAATCTGTAATTGCGAAATATTAAGAAAAAAATACACAGGTCGGCTTAAAAGCATTAGCGATAGAATAGTTTAAAAAAAAATTGTTTGTTTGTTTGTCTGTTTGTCCGGAAAGATCTCGGAAACTACTGGACAGAATTTGATATGGCTTACACCACAATGCTTAGAATTTTCCGAAAGAACATTTAGGAATAATTTCGTTTCTTTAAATCCACTTTATTTTTAGTGAAAAAATACCATATAAAATTTTCGAATTGGCTTTAGGTAGAAAAACAACATGGCGCACGTGAAATTATTTTGACAAGTCTGTCACATAGTACAGAGAGAAGGTATTTTCTTCCACGAAGGAAAGGCAATGGAACTACGCCATACAGCCTGATTTACATTTCGAATTTTCAATGACGCCATGACGCTTTAACTTTTTTTATGACTATCCCAAGTAACATTTTTTTCGGGTCTCGGTTGTAAACTTTACCTCAAGGGTTTAAAAGAGCTCTAAAAAGGTTAACGTTTTGCTATCTGGTCGTATTTAGTATTTCAGAAAGATTAATAAGTCCTAAAACTAATTGACTATTTATACAACCTTGGAACCGCTGACAAGAGTTTAAATTAACGTTATTTTTACTTAGGTTTTAGGAGCATATAGTCCTAAGATCTTAAAGTTGTCGTAGACTCCTGATTTAGTTCTAAAAAAGCTAGCATAATACTAAAGTGAGGTCTAAAGGTTAATTTTTTAACTTATATACAGCTATAAAGTTATGGAATTTTAAAATCACCTGTAAGTCATTTCTAAAACCTACATGAAACCTTTAGGCTATATTAGAGTTATCTAGACAAACAAATTAATACTATGTGGTTAAAACCTAAACCAGTAATGCTATTGTATAAGTTTACGGCATGATTAAAGTCCTATGAGAATATTTTAAAGCTTAAGAAACATCCTCAAAAAATTTCAGTTATCTCCGCGAGTTTTAAGCAACTGCAAAAATAGCCTAGTAGTTTTAACTAGCTCCGCCAGATAATCTTTAGATCTTATTTTGGCAAACATGATTAGCTTTTAGCTGTAACAGTTCTGAAAAGGTTAATTTAAATTCTTTCTAGTAATTTCCTAACGGCAGCCATATTTTTTATTGAAATAAAAAATCTATCGGAACAAAAAGCAATATTTTGATAAATTAAATAAGGCAAAATTAAGTAATTTATGCTATATATTTAAAATGTATGTTTTATATGGATAGAAGTTTCATTTCTAATGCGATTTATCACCAATCATCGTATTTTATATTTTTTATTTTATTCAAATATCTTCAGAATTTTAACTTACGAAGGGCCCACCTCTTATACAGCTCTATTATCATGAAGTTTTAAATTAAAGTGCCAGTCGCAGTATTTTTTAATTTTTCCTGACGTCAGCCAGCTACTTATTATTTTTATGAATACAACACTTACCTTATCTCGCCATTTTAAAACAAGGAATCGCCATTATAAATAAAGATTTGAAATTCACTTGTTTCTCTATAAAAAATCTTAAATAGAAACATTTTAAAACCTGGGAGTCTCAGAAAAGCATTTATTCATGTCTAAAAACGGTTTTAAGTTATCATAAAGGTACATCCAACAACATTTTAGAAGGTTATATTAACCTTAAATAAAGGTATTGTGATTTAAACTATAGGTTTTGCTGTAGCTCTCAGACAGGTTCTAAAACGTGGGCCCTTTTTGCACTCAGGGGGTTATTATAAGGTTAATATAAATGTGCGTGTGGTGTGAGAGCTCTTTTTTTTAAAGTTATAATATTTTTACGAAATCAAGGAAGAATTTAGGAAATAATTGTGAAAACAACATGGTGAAGATAAAAAAATTGTGAAATCAATAGGGAGAAAGTTCTGGTCGATTAACTGGAACACTCACTCTGCCAACCAGAGAAAATACGTAACTCCGGTCTCAAAATATATTAGATATAAATGTTCAACATTTTTATGTGGAATAATTGTGTTGAATTTGTGAAACCTATTCACAAATATTCAAAAGATTTTAACGGTTTATTAGGATTTGGCAAAGGTTTATTTGGAACACTCAACTCTCTTATGGTGCAGAAGGAGTGTTCCAAAACTTACTAACTTTGGCTAAATAAATCGTTAATATTCTTACTCTGTTTTACGAGTATAACGCAGAGTCAATTTGTGAAACAAAAACTTTAACGTAAAACATAATAGTTAGAGATAAAATTAAAAATATACTTTCTTTACAACATCCCGTGCGAGAGCTCCGTATTTTAGATATTGTTTACATAACCCGAACTTAAATACAAACGGAGGCCACATCAGAAATTGTGAAAATGTTGTCACTAAAATTTTGACTCATTTTTTATTTCAGAGCTTATTTAATTTTAACAATAATCAACTTTATTACATTTCTAAGCGAGAAATGCATAGGGTGGCCATTTTTTTGTCGGACACATTTTTTTAAATGCTTGGAAAAAAAGGTAGAGGAGGCGTTACGCCAAGAAGCTTCAGAAAGTTCAAAGGACAGGGACAGTTTCAGTGACGGAGGCAGCAATGAGAAACAATGACAATGATGAGGAAGACTTTTTTAATTCTGTTACTCAGTGTAAAAAAAACCTAAGAGCCTCAAATCATTAAAGGCTAAAGCTCAATCTCTCGTCAAAATGTGGCTAGACACGAAATCCAAAGACTCTTTTAATGATACGGCATTCCTGGAGGAACAGATATTTATAAATCTGTTTACTTATATTAAATATAATACTGCTATACCCTCGAGCGCTGCAGTTGAACGTCTTTTTTCCACCGGCAAAGATATTTTAACACCGAAACGAGCCTCACTCTCAGACGAGAACTTCAACATACTAATGTTCATGAAGGGGAATATCCACATTGTGCCAGATGATTAAATTACACACTTTTATTTTTTATATATTTACACACTGTCTTTTTTTGAACCTAACTTATTAACTTCCAGAACCCAAAACAACAGTTTTTGTAAGCAGATCACAACCACAACGATATAAAAAATGCAATTTTTATCACGTGTTAACGGATTAACGACTAACGTTAACTTGCGTTAAATCTTCCGAAATGTAACGTTTTAACGTTTAACGAGGTTAATTTTTTTAGTAACGGATTAACGATTCGTCTATTTTACAAAATTTTTGGGTATAACATTAGATTCAAATTTGCAGGATCCACATATTGCATCCTTGGCAAACAGACTCAGTTCTGCGGCATATGCTGTAAAAAAATGAGACAACTTACTGATGTTGAAACGGCAAGACTGATTTACTTTAGTTATTTTCACAGTGTCATGTCATATGGGCTACTACTGTGGGGCTTAGCCGCTCGTATAGAAAGTATTTTTTTACTTCAAAAAAGAGCCGTGCGGACTATTTATAATTTACGAACAAGGGATTCTCTACGTGATTTATTTAAAGAAATTAATGTATTGACTTTAGCAGGACAGTATATTTATGAAAATTTGATTTATGTTTGTAAAAATTATAACACATTTGATACCAATTTTAAGTTTCATAACTTAAATACAAGAAATAAAAATAAACTTGCCGTTTCAACGTACAAGCTCAAAAAAAACTAGAGGCTCATTTATGGGGAAATGTATATTTTTTTACAACAAAGTTCCACAGATAGTTACTAATTTACCTTTTCATAAGTTTAAAGCGCATGTAAAAAAGACTAATGAGTAAAGGATATTATAAAGTCAATGATTATCTGAATGATGTCAATGCTTGGTCTTAATTGTAGACTTAATTTATAGATATTTAAATGTATAATGTACACTGACACATCTAATCTTCTAATGGAAGTTGAACTCAATCTTTTACTTTGAATTCAGCTTCCAATTGACGACTATGTAACAACACAGGGAGAAAAAAAAAGCGGTTGCTGGTTCTTTCTAGTACAATGTCTCCCGCCGTAGACTTGTGAACCAATGGCGTAGCTTCTTTGATGTTCAAAAGTGATTGTAAAATCCCAATTGAATAAAGAATATTGAATTTGAATCTGTTTTCCCAGATCAGTATAATCTGAACATATGTAAATAAAAAAGCATCTTTTAGGCGAGCATGTACCACCTTAGGCATAAATAATATAAAAAAATTAAAAAGTACAAACAACAATATGTTATTTGATGTATGCATGGTCACCCTAAACAAATTTCTCACATAGTAATGTAATAATGTTGATTATTGTTTAAATTAAACAATCTCAGAAATAAAAAACGTGTCAAAACTTTAGTGACAACATTTTCACAATTTCTGATGTGGCCTCCGTTTGTATTTAAGTTCAGGTTATGTAAATAAAATCTAAAATACGGAGCTCTCGCACGGGATGTTGAAAAGAAAGTTTTTTTTTCATTTATTCTCTAACTATTATGTTTTACGTCAAGGTTTTTGTTTCACAAATTGACTCTGCGTTATACTCGTAAAACAGAGTAAGAATATTAACGATTTATTTAGCCAAAGTTGATAAGTTTAGGAACACTCCGTCTGCACCATAAGAGAACTGAGTGTTCCAAATAAACCTTTGCCAAATCCTTATAAACCGTTAAAATCTTTTGAATATTTGTGAATAGGTTTCACAAATTCAACACAATTATTCCACATAAAAATGTTGAACATTTATATCTAATATATTTTGAGACCGGAGTTACGTATTTTCTCTGGTTGGCAGAGTGAGTGTTCCAGTTAATCGACCAGAACTTTCTCCTTATTGATTTCACAATTTTTTTATCTTCACCATGTGGTTTTCACAATTATTTCCTAAATTCTTCCTTGATTTCGTAAAAATATTATAACTTTTAAAAAAAGAGCTCTCACACCACACGCACATTAATATAACATTATTGAGTCTATTAAGACTTAGTAGCAGATATCCATATATAGGTTCTAGAACCTTTTCAAAACCATTCTAGAACCTAAAATGTTACTTGGGATGTTAACATGGGTAGGTCTCGGCTTGATAGCGCCAATACACCAATTTGACATTAATAATTTTATCTGTATTAACTTAACATTTTAATCACTTATGATATTCCACCAATTTGATATTTATAATTTCATTCATTTTTGATATATGTATGTGACTTTCGACTGCACTGTGACACAGTTTGATTCATCTGCTATTAATATTGTCGAACAAAACGAAGGTACATTCAAAATAACTTTTGACGCTTTTTATAAAGATCTTGAGGGTAAATATACCTAAAGATATTTATGTAAATATACCCTTCCCATGAAATTTGTTTATTGCCTGACGGTGATGTATTGAAACCGGTCGCAATAACTTAAATATAATCAAGATTCAAGTGGAACTAGTGAAATAAGTGTTTTAATAACAAGAAATATAACGATATTAAAGTCGTTAAACCCAAGCGAGAGCGCGTGCGCGAGCATAGGCTCTAGCATACTATTAATTTCTAGAAAAAGTGATTTAAATAAAACAAATTATTTTATCTATATATAAAGGAGATGTTCCCATCTATAGACAGCACGCACAGCCGTAACCACTACTGGTAGAAACGTGAAATTTGGACAGTTGTTTTAATTCAATATGCGGACGCACACTGAGAAGTTATTTAAAAAAAAAACCCTAAAGGGATGAATTAGGGGTTGCAAGTTTGTATGGAAAAATCTTTAAATTAGTAACGATTTTGATAAAACTTGAGATTCATGCTCTTAAATATATTTCATTGAACCGTATTTCATGGTTTTTTGGAATTGACTCCCTTAGGGTGCAAAATAGGGGTTGAAAGTTTCTATGGAAAGTATTTAAAATCTGCTCCAATTTTTAGGAAATTTATTATTCGGGCTTAGATAGGCTACTAAAATAATGTTGTATATTATTTTTCCTACGCAAAAATATTAATTCCCACGGGAAAACAATATTAACGCGGGCGAAGCCGCGAGCGGAAAGCTAGTATATGAATAAAAGGAGAAGTTGCCATATATAGACGCACGCACAGCCGTAACCGCTAATGGTAGAAACGTGAAATTTGGACAGTTGTTTTAATTTAAAATGTGGACGCACACTAAGAAGGGATTCAAAAAAAAAATTAACTCTGAAGAAATGAAATAGGGGTTGTAAATATGTATGGATTTTTTTAAAATAAGCAACGATTTTGATAAAACTTGAAATTCATGCTCTTTAAAAATTTCATTGAACACGTGTTTCATGGATTATTGGAATTAACCCCCTTAGGGTGCAAAATAGGGGTTGAAAGTTTCTATGGAAAATATTTAAAATGTGCTCCAATTTCTATGAAATTTTTATTCGAGCTCCTACATACAAATAACAGTCTTCTATATAATAGGCTACATAATTATTTTATGGAAAAAAATAAAATTCCCACGGGAAAACAATAATAGCGCGGGCGAAGCCGCGAGCGGCAAGCTAGTTGTGAATAGATAAAAACATGGTAAATAAAAATTAAATTTAAAATTAAAAAACCCGACTGCTTAATAAGTTAACATTGAATAGAAACTGAAACAAAAACAAAAAAGCCCAGTAGTACAACATTCTTGCAATTGTGACCTACTTACTATTGGGAATATTTGAGCTTGTCTTGATTAATGGGTCGCGACTGCTAGTACTTTATATTACAAACAGTCCTGTTTATAATGTCCTATTTTGCAAAAAAAAAATAATAATCAACAATCTATTAAGCTTTCAATAAACATATTAAAGCTACCGCAGTATGATTTTTTTATACAATTAAAATGTCTGCTATTACGCGCTCGGCGAGTGTTGCTCTCGCGTTAAATTTGTTTTGTGCAAAAAATCCGTGACCGCCACAAATTTTAATGGCCGCAATCTAGGAGCGGTTTCTGGCCTCTCTCCATTCATTGTTTGTTCATTTTATCTTTTTGGGCGGAAACGTCTGAATGTCTTGATTTATAAAATACCTATTTAATATAATGTTATATCTTATTGCTGCTTTTCAGCATACCCGCGTACTCAAAAAGGCTGCATCGGTGGAATCATAATACGATCGTAATATGATTCGTATTATGAATGGAGTGCAATTCATCATAAGCAATTTATTATTCCATTTGACAGCTTTATATATGAATATTCATAAAATGGTCCACAAATTAGGCACCGATTGCTTAAGTGTCAATTGGGGCCATTTTACAAATATTCAAAGCTGTCAAATAGGATTTGCTTATGCTAAATTGCACTCAATTCATAATACGAATTATATAATGATTCTGCCATTGCCCGGCCTGTTTAGGTCCGTAAGGAGATCTAAGGGCTCTCGCAAGTTTGTATTAAAGTCCTTCATTTTTTGCTACAAATTTGTAAAATTTTCACAGAGGTAGTAAGTAGACGTTCGCTAAGAACGGATTTTGCGACAAGGCTGGATTAAGGAAATCTAAGGGCTCTCGGAAGTTTGTATGAAAGTACTTAATTTTTTGTGCTACAAATTTGAAATTTTGTAGGGAGGTAATTAATGTTATATAAATAAAAAAGGAA
Source organism: Schoenobius gigantellus (assembly GCA_963935595.1). Classification (NCBI taxonomy): domain Eukaryota; kingdom Metazoa; phylum Arthropoda; class Insecta; order Lepidoptera; family Crambidae; genus Schoenobius; species Schoenobius gigantellus. Next base: position 34,589,495 of record OZ012541.1, on the reverse strand, counting down.
TCGTCGAAATGTATGTAGCGCATAGCTTTAAAACGACTGCACCAAATTGGTCAATTCTTATTTTGGTGTGTTCGTTATTGTTAGGACAAGGTTTGTATAAAAGAAAAAGTTTGAAAAGTTATACAAAGAAGGTAAAAATTGTGAATTTAAATATTTTCATATAGAAGTGATGAAATTGACAGATTAACAACCATGTTATTCCACAAATCTATAGTTTCTTATATTGTTGTATTTTCAAAAGGTTTTTAGGATATCTGTGCGAGGCCGGGGCGGGCAGCTAGTAGTTAATAGTTCGCCAAAAGCGGATTTTGCGACAGGGCTGAATTATGTGCTTTGCAAGTTTATATGAAGTCCTAGGCTTTTACGCGGACGAAGTCGCACGCAACAAATAGTTACTTGTATAAAAAGAACATACGAATTTTATGAGCTGTAAAGATTGACTTTAAAACTTTTTAAAATTAAACTATGTGTCTGATTTAATAACCAATTTTTCACTTACTTAAAGTGCGAATCGGAGAGTGCGCTTAATTTTTTGTAAATTTGAGGTTGAAACTCAGCACTGCGCTACAGAATAGTACTACGTACAGAAGACGAAAGGAGTGCTCCTTTCGTCTTGAAAAAAACCGCCATTTTAAATACCCTAACACTGAGCAGAGCATCCAAGCCGAATCCCACTTTAACGCCACACGTCAGCGTATGTTATTAGTCATCTTGGAGCCTCACGTTGTCGCTACGAGCTCGAGCGATCGGCTTGCTGCTGATGGTATAAAATACTTTCCAAAATTTTTATATTTTTTAATTAAAAGCAGTTTCTTCTAAAATCGAATATTTAAATTCGGTTGACATAAAAAAATGTTTGAAAAAAAAAAACAAAAAATGTATGAAATATATTTAAAAAAAAAACAGACCACTACAAATAGGCGGCCTTATAGCTAAAAAGCAATCTCTTCCAGGCAACCTTGGGGCGAAAAAATGAGACAGCATATTCAATAGGGACTAAGGAAAGTTTGTTATACCTATGTGAAAGGAATTACGAGCAAAAGTTCCAGCTTAATTTATTGATATTTGAATAAGCTGGAAGCGTTTTAACATTCCACTTATAACATATGTTTTCCAGTATAAATTGTCATTTATGTCAAAAAACGATTAAGCAATCATTAATAATACATATATAAACGTTATTAACAACTTTATAAAATAATATAAATAAATGATGGAGACCTGCCATCCTGACGTACACCTAAAAACGACTCGAAGTGAGAATTTACGGATCGAACACGAACCGAATACCTACGTATGAGTGCGCAAGCGTCCATACAATCACCAGGACGGCCAAACCGCATCAAAACCGAACACGAATCGAATACGAACCAAATACGCAAGCGCCCTTAGTCAAACCACGCTGGCCCTGCAGTGCGGATTGGTTGATTTCATATACACCTTTGAATTACTTCGCAGGTGTATGGAGGTTTCCTCACGATGTTTTCCTTCACCGTAGGAGCGTCAGATAAATGTACATATGAAATTCGTGAAACCAAAAATACATTGGTACATGGCAGGATCGATCGCGGGCCTTCCGATTCTACTCGGGGCACAGTCCAGTGCCAAGGCCACAGCGCCACCGACGCTCCAAAAAATGACATACCTACATGAAAAAAATGTTTATAGGGTTTTTGTTACACACTAGTAGTAGGTAGTTAGTTATCTCTATACCGGGTGTAACTGAACACCCCAATAACATTTAAGGGGCATATAAGTTAGATACTAAATGGACCTTCGGTGCTTGTCTGAGACCTAGAACCCCAATACTTTCAGAGTTATTTGAATTTAAACTGAAAGCAAAAACTTTCAAGTGACAACCATAATCAGCTCTTAACACAAAATAAATTGAAACACAAAATGACACGTGACAGACGTGAGCTTAGTATTCCTCGTACGCTTACGTATGGCTTTCGGCACTTAATACCAAAAAATAATTTATTTAGTTTGTATGACGTGAGCGTAGTATTCCTCGTACGCTTACGTAGGGCTGTCGGCACTTAATACCAAAAAATAATTTATTTAGTTTGTATGGGGAAAAAAGTAGGTTTGTTAGCCCTAATATTTTTCCTACAGAATCTCTACTTCTGATGGATACATACCCTTAAATGTTATTGGGGTGTTCAGTTACACCCTGTATATAATAAAATCGTAGGGGTACAAAAATCTGTAATTGCGAAATATTAAGAAAAAAATACACAGGTCGGCTTAAAAGCATTAGCGATAGAATAGTTTAAAAAAAAATTGTTTGTTTGTTTGTCTGTTTGTCCGGAAAGATCTCGGAAACTACTGGACAGAATTTGATATGGCTTACACCACAATGCTTAGAATTTTCCGAAAGAACATTTAGGAATAATTTCGTTTCTTTAAATCCACTTTATTTTTAGTGAAAAAATACCATATAAAATTTTCGAATTGGCTTTAGGTAGAAAAACAACATGGCGCACGTGAAATTATTTTGACAAGTCTGTCACATAGTACAGAGAGAAGGTATTTTCTTCCACGAAGGAAAGGCAATGGAACTACGCCATACAGCCTGATCTTAAGTAATTGGATTTCGAAAATTGAAAATTGAAAGCAGGAATGAAGTGTTTCACATAGTACAAATAAAATTTAATATTTTCTGTTAATGGCTGTGCCCAACTGGATTTCACGAACCAAATTGTCTTTTTCTTATGTCGTACCGTGGTGGTAAGGCAAAAAGATCAAGCCATACAATCAATGTATAAAGCATTTTTTATGATAATACTTATCGAGTGACCATAAAATTTGTAGATTGGTTTAATTCTTGACTAATTTTCACAAAATCGGTACAATTTTTGAAATATTTGAAATGTTGAAAAATGAAGATACTCTTTTCAAGGTATTTTGAAAGGTGTTATATGTTTTTACATTAGGACTAAGGAATCAAACTCTTTCATCCATTTAAAACTATTAAAAGTAATAGATTAATATTGATAATTAAAAAAAATATCTGACTGCAATGTCCAGGACGGGACGGGACTCTTGATCCTAATGTCTAAAATGACGGATCACATTTTTTTGGATCCACCCAAGGAATATGGATATCGAACGAAGAACCTAAAGAGTAGAACACATTGAACCTAGCCACGTTGACTTAATTTGACATGACTGCCGATAAAGTTCGTTTCCAAACCCAGCGATATGCATATCAAATGAAAGGCCTTGATGAGTAGAGCACTATGAACATAGGAAAATCGCCCTAAAATCAACATGGCCGCCGCTCAAATAAAACGGATAAAAGTTCGTTTTCAAACCCAGCAATATAGGTATCAAATGCAAGGCCCTGATGAGTAGAGCACCATGAACCTAGCAACATTTACATAAATTCAACATAGCCACCGCTCTAAAAAGAAGAATAATAGTTCGTTTCCAAACCTAGCAATATGGGTATCAACTGAAAGGCCAAAAAGAGTAGAGCATTATGAACTAAGGAAAATTGCCCTAAATTAAACATGGCCGCCGCTCAAAAAATGGATAAAAGTTCGTTTTCAAACCCAGCAATATGGGTATCAAATAAAAGGATTTGCTAAGTAGAGCACTATGAACCTAGCAACATTGACATAAATTCAACATGGCCGCCGCTCAAAAAAGATAGATAAAAGTTCGTTTCCAAACCAAGCAATATGGGTATCAAATGAAAGGCCTTGAATAGTAGAGCATTAGGAACCTAGCAAAATCGACCTAAATTCAACATGGCCGCCGCTCAAAAAAAAGGATAAAAGTTCGTTTTCAAACCCAGCAATATAGGTATCAAATGCAAGGCCCTGATGAGTAGAGCACCATGAACCTAGCAACATTTACATAAGTTCAACATAGCCACCGCTCTAAAAAGAATAATAATAGTTCGTTTCCAAACCTAGCAATATGGGTATCAACTGAAAGGCCAAAAAGAGTAGAGCATTATGAACTAAGGAAAATTGCCCTAAATTAAACATGGCCGCCGCTCAAAAAATGGATAAAAGTTCGTTTTCAAACCCAGCAATATGGGTATCAAATAAAAGGATTTGCTAAGTAGAGCACTATGAACCTAGCAACATTGACATAAATTCAACATGGCCGCCGCTCAAAAAAGATAGATAAAAGTTCGTTTCCAAACCTAGCAATATGGGTATCAAATGAAAGGCCTTGAATAGTAGAGCATTAGGAACCTAGCAAAATCGACCTAAATTCAACATGGCCGCCGCTCAAAAAAAAGGATAAAAGTTCGTTTTCAAACCCAGCAATATAGGTATCAAATGCAAGGCCCTGATGAGTAGAGCACCATGAACCTAGCAACATTTACATAAATTCAACATAGCCACCGCTCTAAAAAGAATAATAATAGTTCGTTTCCAAACCTAGCAATATGGGTATCAACTGAAAGGCCAAAAAGAGTAGAGCATTATGAACTAAGGAAAATTGCCCTAAATTAAACATGGCCGCCGCTCAAAAAATGGATAAAAGTTCGTTTTCAAACCCAGCAATATGGGTATCAAATAAAAGGATTTGCTAAGTAGAGCACTATGAACCTAGCAACATTGACATAAATTCAACATGGCCGCCGCTCAAAAAAGATAGATAAAAGTTCGTTTCCAAACTTAGCAATATGGGTATCAAATGAAAAGCCTAAAAAAGTAAAGCATTATGAACTTAGGAAAATTGCTATAAATTCAACATGGCCGCCGCTCAAAAAATGGATAATAGTTCGTTTCCAAACCCAGCAATATGGGTCTCAAATGAAAGGCCTTGTTGAGTAGAGCACTATGAACCTAGCAACATTTACATAAATTCAACATGGCCGCCACTCAAAAAAGGTGGATAAAAGTTAGTTTCGAAACCTAGCAATATGGGTATCAAATGAAAGGCCTTGAAGAGTAGAGCATTAGGTACCTACGAAAATCTACCTAAATTCAACATGGCCGCCACTCAATAAAGGTGGATAAAAGTTCGTTTTCTAATCTAGCAATATAGGTATCAAATGAAAGGTCTTCAAGAGTAAAGCACTATGGACCTAGCAATATTGACGTAAATTCGACATGGCCACCGCTCAAAAAAGGTGGATAAAAGTTCGTTTCCAAACCTAGCAATATAGGTATCAAATGAAAGGCCTTGAAGAGTAGAGGACTATGAACCTAGGAAAATAGCACAAAATTCAATATGGCCGCTGCTCAAAAAAGACGGATAAAATTTCGTTTCTAAGCCCAGCAATATGGGTATGTCATGAAAGGCCTTGATCAGTAGAGCACTATGAACGTAGCAACTAGCAACATTAACGTAAATTCAACATAGCCGCCGCTCAAAAAAGACGGATAACAGTTGCTTTTCAAACCCAGCAATAGGGGTATTAAATGAAAGTAGGCCCTGAAGGGTACCTAGAGCAGCCATGCTCTAAGTGTGTTCCGCGGAACCCTAGGGCTCCACAATACCCCTATAAGGGTTCCGCAATAATTTTGAAAAATCAAAACACCCTCTCTGGTCGTACTTTTATTATGCTTATTAATAAAGAATACACTTTTAAAAACTATTGTTTTATTTTAGGGTTCCGTCAAGTATTTCGCTTTCCAAAAGGGTTCCGTCACCAAAAAAGTTTGGGAACCGCTTTGGGGCCTATTGGATGTTCGATGTTAGATGTTACCTGTGTTTAGTGTCCTTCGAGACCGTGATAATGCAACGATCGTGAACTAACTAACGATAACTCCAAGTTTGTGTGTTGGATGTTAGTCATCACGACGAGTTTGCTAACCGAACTATGCCAGCAACACTATATCGCACAGTACACGTTACAAAAACGGTAGTCTCAATACATTTTAAGGTTAACCGCATAAATACGTTTTTTCGCATTCGTTTTCTGAATGCGGGCATCCGAATGCATCAAATCTATACAAAATACTCATTGACTGCCGCACACGTTCGTTTTTATTACGAACGGAACACGTTCTGTACGTACGTTTAGGTAGAATGATAGAAATCCCGAATGAGAAGAAACGAACGTCTGCGCTACGTTCACGAAACTCCGTGACTGTATTCCGTGATCGGAAATCGAATACGGAAAACGTATTTGTACAGTAATACCCCATTCATGCTATACATTAACTCCACGAAAACCGCCAGTATTACGAGCGACATAAGAACGGTCCAAAGGTCAAACAGTATAGCTTGACAAGGAGCTTACTGTACGACCAGTCAAAATTGGCCAAGTTGTCATATCCAAAAAAAATATTTTGTTGGTGTTAGCAACACCCATTATAAAATCTAAACTTTATTCGTATACAGTTCTAATTTATTAACAATTGTTTATTTTAATTCGAAACACGAATACGATAAAGATTATTCTTGCAACCGTGTAGTTCTTTCTACTGAAGAAGAATTTATTAATATCAATAATGTCTCTAAAACAATAATTATACTTAGTGTTTATAGTAATATGTAATGTATTTAATTTTGTGGACTGTTAGAAAAAGAGCATTACGAACCTACGAAAATTGTCCTAATTTCGAAATGGCCGATGCTCGAGAAAGGCAGAATAAAGTTGAATTATTATGGAATAAAATGGAGGAAAAAACTAAACACTGTGTTAAGTATTTTGATGGCGAAACGTAGTTCGCGGGCACAGCTAGTTGTTAATATATTTATTGAAGTACCAAAGCAACATTCGATATACCACCTAGCTCTGGTAAAGGATAGCTGAATTCTTTTTCTCGGTTGTTAGAGTTTTATCACAATCAGTCTGTCTGAAAACACAATGTGGTAATATTGTGTTTTCATTTCAGACAGACTGAACGCCCATGTACTATCACATGGGATATGGGAGGGTTTACTATATTGGTTTAGGGTCTGGAATATCTTAATTTTTTGCGACATTTTTTTATATAAAACAGAGTAAATGAGAAATGGCGGAGTCATTGCTTACATTGTAGAAACACGCTTAAAACGCGGTATTTGGACGCTGTAATGTGTAGAATGCATCATCTTATCTTCGCATGGTTTTATTGGGAAAGCACTATACGACATCTAAAGAAGGTACTCAGTCATCACTTACGTAGATGTATCTTAGTTTCAGAAATAATAGTTAAAGGAACTTTAGTTAAGGTTTTATGTTTTTTCATACGACATTAGCTTTTATTAAGAGTGCAATTGAATATTAGGCCGAAGATCGCCTGGATTCGTTAACTAATATCGAACCACTCATTGTCGGAACACAACAATGTTAAAGTAGTGCCAATTTTAATTTAGGAGGGGGTAGCTACCCAGGCGAAAGATCCTTACTACCACTAATTCAAGCTTTTCACTTCTGCTAACATGCGGAATAAAGCCCTAACCTCCAGATCAGAACGATTTCTTCTCCCCAGATTAATGGTAGATCACAGCCTGTCTCCACACATGAAATTTAAGAGTTAACTGTTAACGTCCATTTTTTAAAGAATTTGAACTTGAAATACTTTAAATATTACAATTCAGTTCTTCAGTAGGTAAGTAAGAGCCTAGTATATTGTATATAGTATCTGCATTATTTTCGTTGTTATCTTTATTTATTCATTGATTAGGATAGCTTATTAAGATTGTCATGTAAGTAATTACTTTAACTTTTGTTTTATGTATGACCCGGCAAATGACCTCCTCCCGCCTGATGTTAAGCGTTGAAAGAGGCCCAAATGAGTTGACAGATAGAGTAGGGAAGACATCCACTATCCTACCTGCCCGCCCCTTGCCGGCCCAAAAGATGCTTTTTCACGCCTCTTTTGAAGGAACCCATGTTGTAGGATGGAGGAAACACGTGCGCAGGTAGAGAATTCCAAGTGTGGGATGAACAACAGAAGAAGGAATCTTGGAATTTCTTGGTACGGTGTGAAAAGGAGGACACAGTATACGGATGACTCCGAAGGCCCTTACGCGTGTTTCTGTTAAGGAATGGAGAGGGAGGGATAAGGTTAAAGAGCTCCTCAGAGCATTCCCCATGGAACATTCGGTAAGAGGCGCTAAGAAAGGCGATGTCACGACGAAGTTGTAGAGGCTCGAGGGTGTTAGTTACGTCTACATCGCCAATAATGCGAATAGCGCGACGCTGCAATCTGTCCAAAGCATCGAGCAGGTACTGAGCGGAGCCGTCCCAAAGGTGCGAGCAATATTCCACGCAAGACCTAACCTGAGTTTTATACAACAAGCATAGTTGGTCTGGCGCAAAATACTTACGCACCTTGTTCAGGACACCGAGTTTCCGTGGGGCAGTAGTTATGACGGATTCGATGTAGTCTCTGGGGTTAATAATAAAAACTATGACATGCCATGAAAGTTCTTGACCTATATTTCATTCTATGGTCAGAAAAAGATGAAGATGCAAGCGAGTTTCGAATCCATCGATTCGATATTCGATTGATGTGTACAAGGTGATCAAAACTACTATACCACAGAGGCAGTTATAGCAAAACTGATAGAGGAAATGTTTTCTCGATAGAATGTAACAGCCCGCTGTATGGCTGTTACATTAATGCAATATCGCTAGGATGTAAAAAAATATATTTGGGCCAAGATTACGCAATATGCGAAATATTATGGAAAAGTAAAACACTAATACGAGTATATTTCTCTCAAATGTTATTTATCTTGTGTAATTGTCAAGTACGATTACATTAGAGCTACATCGGAATAGATGGTTATTTTATAACGTTGAACGCATATAGACACAGTAAAGAAAATTCCATTGGGATGGCAATCTTGAGTCACTTTAAAACCCAATAAACAAAGCCTTTGAAAATTGCTCTCTAGCTCGAGACTACCTGGAAGCAACATTTTAGCACTGGGTATAGCTTAGAAGTGGAGCGGAGGTTTATAAGTTTGTTGATAACATATTTGGACGAAATGAGGTCCTTTGAACGCAGGCAGGCAACAAAGGGTAGTGGGGCGTCGAACAAACTTGAGAGGGGTCTCTACACCCGGCTTTCTCTCCTGAAAATATTCATAGGGGCGAAAGCTGCTATTCAGTTGTTTTGTCATATACTCGTACATGTTGATTTTCCTGTTATATGATTTTTCACGATGCAGGAAAATAAAGATTGAAAATGCAATAAGAGGATAATGTTGCATGATAGCTTATACTATCGGGTATGTAATATATTATATAACAACAATTAGTGTAATAGTCATATTATATTATATCAATTATATGCATATTTAATTATATGCAAGGCAATTATATGCATAACAGTTATATGCATATCATGCAAATTATATGCATATTTAAATGCAAATAACATCTTATCTACTAAGTAGTGCAGATTTCGCGCAGGTAGAAGAAGTACAACTACTGCTCTCCTTAATGTGGTAGATGATATTTTAGCAGGGAGAGACATGGTTGAAGGGTATTGTTAGACTTTTCATGTGCCTTTGACACAATAAATACTACATTACTTTTTGCTAAACTTGCATATTATGGAGTTGACGGTCCTTCTTTGAAATGGTTCTCTAGTTATCTAACTGGTCGGCGTCAACGTGTAATAGTTTCGTTCAGTGATGGTACCAAACTGTACTCGGAAAATGTTCTTATTAATAAAAGTGTACCTCAGGTTTCCATATTGGGACCTTTACTTTTTATTCTATATACTGCAGATTTGCTTAGCAATATACATAAAACTAAATATCATTTGTACTCGGAGGATACTCAGATTTGGTACCGAAGTTCAAGCCTTGTAACAGGAATTTAGTAGTAGACAAAGTAAACAAAGAATACCGTGATCATGTAGGTGAGTGGTCAAAAGCAAATGGTTAGGTTTTAAATCCATCCAAAACCAAATTTCTTATTCTAGGTACTGAAACTCACGTGGGGGCGTCCGTCCCGGGTGGTGAGGGGGAAATTTAAAGCTTCCGCTCCCCCTACCTCCGCTATGGACAGGGGGCTGCTGGACCGGGTACTGGGGACTCTATTCCCCGATCCTGGTCCATTCCAGCCCCCCAGAATGGTCCCCCCGGGTACTCCTCCGATGGAGGTGGCTGCCGCGATCCCTCCCGTGTCGAACGTGGAATTCGACACGGTGAGGGACCGGTTCCGGCGCAAAAACAAGGCGCCGGGACCAGACGGTGTTCCTGGCAGGGTTCTGGCCCTCGCCCTAGGACACCTCGAGGAGCGGTTCCGGGCGGTGCTTGACTTGTGCATCGTCTCGGGCCGCTTCCCCAGTCGGTGGAAAGCGGGCAGGCTCTGCCTGCTGAGAAAGGAGAGCCGCCCCGCGGATTCCCCGACTGGGTATCGGCCGGTGGTGCTGCTCGACGAAGCCGGGAAGTTTTTCGAGAAGATTCTCGCTTCCCGGATCGTCGAGCATCTAGAGGACCGGGGGCCGGACTTGGCAGTCAACCAGTTCGGCTTCCGCACCGGCCGGTCCACGGTGGACGCGGTGGCTCTCCTCAAGGGGTGGACTGAGGAAGCCACAGCTCGTGGGGAGACTGTTGTTGCGGTGTCTCTTGACATCCGCAACGCCTTCAACAGCCTGCCCCACGAGTGCATAAAGGAGGCACTCCGCTTCCACCGGGTGCCTCCGTACCTTCGCGCCCTCGTGGCGGACTATCTGCAAGGCAGGTCCATCCTCTACGAGGGGCCGGACGGTTGCGTCCATACGTGGGCAATGGCGGCAGGTGTGCCCCAGGGTTCCGTACTAGGTCCTCTACTATGGAACCTGGGGTACAACTGGGTCCTGCGAGGCGATCTCCTTCCACGAATGGAGGTCGTCTGCTTCGCCGACGACACGCTTGTCGCGGCGAGAGCAAAAACGGGGGAGGAGGCGGCCCACCTTGCGTCGGTCGGCGCTTCACTTATCGTTCGACGCATCTGCCTCCTAGGCCCGGACGTCGCCCTCGATAAAACGAGGGCCATGATGTTCCACGCCTCTCGTCGCAGGATCCCACCGGGGCTCCGAGTCCGAGTGGAGGGGGTCCGCATACCGGTCGAGGCACACCTTAAGTACCTCGGTCTGGTTTTGGATCCCCGATGGAGCTTTGAGGAGCACTTCAAGCTCCTCACTCCACGGCTATGTGCCGCCGCAGCCGCACTCGGACGGGTCCTCCCTAATATAGGAGGACCAGGATCGGCGTGCCGTCGACTGTATCACGGGGTGATAAGGTCGATGGCACTCTACGGAGCTCCGGTATGGGCGGAGTGCCTCTCCCCCCGAACGGTGGCCCTCTTGCGACGGCCGCAGAGGGTCATAGCAACCCGGGCCGTGCGAGCTTATCGCATGGTCAGCCACGGCGCAGCCTGCGTTCTTGCGGGCCAAACGCCGTGGGATGTCGATGCACGCGTACATGCAGAGATGTATCGACATCGGGTTGCCGCTAGAGAACGGGGGGGACGATCCGCTCCCGAGGAAGTGGAGCGGGTTCGTACCCAAGCGCAGAGGGAGGCTCTGCGTCAATGGGGTGAGGCACTCGCCTTCCCAGCTGCCGGCCACCGGACGATTGACGCGATACGTCCGGTGTTGGAGGAGTGGGTAGGGCGCCGGCAGGGCAGTCTCTCGTTCCGCATGGTGCAGGTATTGACCGGACATGGTTGTTTCGGTCACTACCTGCATCGGGTCGCGCGTCGGGAGGAAACGCCGCAGTGTCATCACTGCGACACTCCCGACGATACTGCCGAGCACACTCTGTTGGTGTGCTCGGCATGGCGACGCCAGCGCAGCGAACTCAACGCTGCGCTGGGAGGCGGAGACCTCTCGCTGCCGAGCATGGTCGTGGCCATGCTCCGCGGCGAGGCGGAATGGGGGGCTGTCGCCTCCTTCTGCGAGGACGTCATCTCGCAGAAGGAGGCCGCGGAGAGGGAGCGGGAGAATGATCCTCAAGCCGCTCCCATCCGCCGCAGACGGACAGGCAGGCGAAGGCGGGCATTCGCGCAAGCAATGCCCGTCTAATGACCCTGCCGTGGAGGCCTGCGTCCACGGTTGGCCCCGTGTACGCCGCCGTAAGGCCCTCCGTCTGTGGATTGCCCTGGTGTTCTCGGGCAATCCCCCCTTGGCGATAGCCCGACCAGCTAGGTCGGGCTAGCCCGGGCGCGTTGGTAGTGGTAGTCGCAGTGTGGACCCTACCACGCGCGTCCATAAGGGCAGGAAGAACACCGGGGGGTTTAGTGGGTAGGCCTGGCACTCTGCTGGGAGAGCCCCACACACGCTCGTCGTCTAGCCAACGGCGAGTACGGTGCGTCAAGCATTCTCCTCGTAAAAAAAAGCCCGATATAAAGATAAAAGATTCACACATTGAATAGGGTGTCGAAGCCAGAAATTTAGGGGTTGTGATGGATATTCCTACAGTTTGAAAATCATGTAGGTACATGATACTGTTAAAAGTACATGTATATTACTATAGGTAAATAATTGTTACTATAGGTTAAAAGTATCGTATCAAATTAGTGAGTTTTTAAACGTCGACTGTCGAATAATAACTTCTGCGAATCCTTGATATTATTTAAATCAAATTACGCTGATACTGTAATAGGCAGCTATTTACTAGCTCGTACTAAGAAATTGATACAATATGTACAGAACAGCTGTGCTTGATTCTGTTTCCCCATTCCCCGTAAAGCATATTATACCATACCATTATACCATATTATACCTGAAGAGTAATAATTTATTAAATATGGAATCTCGACGTGTGCTCCACTTTTTAGAAATACCCTTTGATGTAATTAAAAAGAAAAATACTTCATATTTTTTCAATAACTTAAAATTCACGCAACGCGCAAGGCTGATCGATTAATTTACCCCACACATAAGGCTGCTGCATTCCGTGGCAGTTTTAGATATGCTGCGACACGATGCTGGAATGACATTCTTCCTCCAATTAGAAATTCACAAATAGCTAAGACCTTCAAAGCTAATTTTAAAAATTCTTAAATTTCGCAGCCCTGTCTATTTTGTTATTCTATTAGCCATTCAATTCAACCCCATATTGTGCAATACAGCCCTATCTTTTTGAACTATTTGTGATCCTTTTAGAGATACATATGCAACTGTTCAAGCATTACTTTTAGTTTATTCTTTATTTTGTTTTATTTTATTTTATTTAAATGACGTCTGCGGAAGATCCGCCTAGCGATTAACGCCCGACATACTCGTACCTATGCTGAGCGAAGACCATTTTGGTAGTTGTTAAATTATTTGTCTAACTTAGTGTGTGTGTAATGTCTAATATCTACCATATAAACAAATTTTCTTTCTTTCTTTCTTATCTGAGGGTTAGTAACAATAAGAGTCTTTGTAGGTCGCAGTGACGCAAATAGCCCCGAATAACAATATGCAAGCGTGAGTATGCAAGCAAGCAAGAATTCAGTTAGCAAACATGCAATCACCGTTAGCTTCGGTTACACAGCTGCCTGCGTGTGATCAAAAACCTAACCTAACTTAACCCATTAATAGGTTTTCTTTACAAGGAAACACACAACATGAAAACATTTAATACCTAGCTATGTATGAGAAATGTATATTGTGAAAATGAAATGTACCTATACAATTATGTAAAATGGTATTTATAGAAACTAAAATCATCATTAATTTGTTATTATGGCACCCAATTTTATGGCAAAGGAGAATTAAGGCTAATAAATTGTTATGTTATGCGTTGATAGTATAATGAAAATTAAAATTATGACCGAGGATCATTATGGCAAATGAAAATAGTGCAAATCATAATTATGGAAAACAACACTATACCATAAAATTTATTAATATGACACACGATTTAATGTACTAATTTGAAGGATAAGGTAATTGTTGGGTTGGAGCGATGCCGTTACGGTGCCGGGATAGTGTGCCATGAGCTTAAGCCGTTCTCCATGCGAAAGTGGCAAGTTAATAATTGATTTTTACTATTTATTTATAGTTATCTAGCAATATGTATGCAGCATGCAAGCAATCATGCAGAATGCAAGCAAGCAAATATGCCAACAAGCCTGCAGTATGCAAGCAAGCATGAAACATGCAGTGAAATACTCCGCTCGCTTCGCTATGTGTGGTCACAATGTCTAACCAAACCTTTCAGTCTTTTTCCTTACTGGGGCCTCCCGTCCCGCGAACTTCCGAGCGACGCGACGGGGCTGCGCTCCCTGCACCTCTGCATCATGCATGCAAGCCTGCAACATGCAACGTGCAGATTAACACAATGCGTGGTCACAATGTCTAACTAAGCAAACCTAATCTACAGATTTATATTTATTTTTATTATATATCACAATAAATTATAGAAAAATCATGACCGTTACATGGATTTATTTGAAACGATTTTTAAGTACCTATTTTGAATGTAATGGTAAATGCTATTATACGAAATGATTAATTTATTGCATAATTGTTATTCGTTATGTTAAAAGAAATTATGTTATGACAATTTTATGTCAAACATTTATTGTACAATTCGAATGTTATTGAAATGAAATTTTAATGAAATTATATTAAACAAGCTTTCCGCTTGCAGTTTTGCCTGCGTTATTTTTGTTTACCCGTGGGAATTTTATATTTTCCCATAGGAAGAATAATTTTGTAGCCTATGTTCATCAGGGATAATGTAGAAATTTAAATATAAAAGAACTTTTGAAATCGGTCCAGTAGTTTCGGAGCCTATTCAATGCAAAAAAACAAACAAACAATCAAATCTTTATAACGTTTGTAAAGTATAGATGATGCACACCCTATAATAGGTGTCTACTAAATTTTGGAATGAGTATTTATGAACACCTTTATATGAAATTATGTTTATTCATTGGAAATTCGTACCACTGTTGATATCGTACTAACAAATGAAAAACACTTTAAAACACATCACTTGCGGTCTTGTGTTTCCTGACCTAAATAATAATAATTTAAGATGACACCAGTAAATTTCGAGAATTTGCTTCAAAAAGTTGCATGCAATTTTTTTTTCTGACGATCTTTATATAAAGTTCATTTTCATTCCACAGGCATTCTTCTACATGCATAAGCTCAATGAGATCTATAGTTTGTTTCTTTGACCACTCCATTCTTCTTCTTCTCTTCCCCCCGTAAAATAATACGGTCCGTCCGGTAAAAGTTTAAAACTTTATCCAACAAGCATGGATAGAGTTTAAAACATGTTTTAAATTAGTATGATACATAAATTTCAGTGAAATAAACAAAACTTGTTAAAAACACGATTGCTTTTTGTAAGTGTGAACGCTGTCAATGTATCAGACTATGTAGTTTGAATATGTCATAGATCTAAGTGTAAACGCAGATGTGGTTTATACTTGTTTAGAGACTTGTTGGCAACACAGTATGAACGAAAGAATGTTTGAGAAAGTTGCAATACATGTATAAAACAAATAATTATGTTTTGACAAGTATTCTACAAGTATCGTATAAATCTAGTATTTTACTTGTTTCTTGGTGAAAACGAGGGGTTAGCGCTATTTTTGGGATTTTCGGTCCCTTTTTGAGTGGGAGTTAACGGAATTCGAGAATCACCTTGTCAATGCTACTGATCCACGTCCATTACCTCTGATTCGGTAATAGATAGAATTACAGAGAAGGAAAACATCGAGAGGAAACCTGCATACATCTGCGAAGTAATTCAAAGGTGTATGTGAAGTCAACCAATCCGCACTGGGCCAGCGTGGTAGTTATGTTAGGCCTAATCGCCCTAACATAATTAGTTAGGGTAGGCTCGTGTCCCTCGTTGGGGACGTATATAAGCGGTTATGATGAATAGATAAAATAGGACTGGCCAATGTACCGCTAGGGTCACAAATAGTGCTGCGCATTGTGCTACTAAACCTTTTGCTATTTTTATTGGCAGGACTAGTGGACAACATAGCCTCGAGTCGTATTCAACCGAGTTTAATGAGAGTGAAAAGTCCCCTTGTAACGTTTTTAGTTAGGGGTAGATAGTAATAATGGGTGAAGAAAGTTACAAAAAAAATTAGAATTTAATTTAGAAAAAATAATTTAATAAATTTAAAAATCGCGAGTAGATTAGATCTTATTGGTAGTAGTGGGTCGTGGATTGGGCGTTGCGGGTACGTTAACTGCTCCCTTACAGAATACCACTTCCCTGCAGTGGCAGTGGCAGCTCCTCTGCGCTCCCTCTGGTACCCGGCGGGATGTGTGCTCGGTCAGGCAGGGACAGCAGGTTGTGTAAATGTAGGTAGACTCGTCGAATCGCGATCTAGTCGCGTACGACACTCCGGTGCTTGATCCCTGGAATCCCGGAAATTGGGCATTTTGAAAAAGTCCGATTTCGCATAAGTGACTGCAACACCATATCTTCCGGAAATTATATGCAATGCCAAAGCAGGGTGGAATAAAGCATATATAGATATTATGATGTGGCAGTCTTAGGCAAAATCATTTACAACAATAATGAAGCTAAAATTTATTTATAACTTACAGTAAGGTGGATGTGAAAATTATAGATTTAGATAATTTAATTCGGCTAAGAAACAACAAATAAATAGGACTACGAATAGAATGATTATAATATTGAATTGTGAATTACAATTATAAACAAGAATTGCATACTAAAATAATCTACATTACAATATTTCAAAATAAAATTACTATAGCCGGGTAGCAGTACTATTAAAGCCAAATAGATATTTGCAACACTCACCCGAATTGGGGAATAACACCACACACTGAGTATTTAATTGCAAGTAGTATTCTTTACTAATGAATAAAGTAAATTCAATTTCACTTATTGCAGTATTTAATTCCAAAATCGTTATATTAACTTAGCGCAGGCTTTCACCTTCGGCTCGGCGGCAAAAGTGAGAAACGTCATCGTAGTCCCCACTGCTTGAATGAGACGTACGTCACTCAGTAAGCGCGTTTCGTTACACTTTCGTTAGAATGCAGATTTTAAATATAAATTAGATTCAAATTACTTCCTTAAGAATTAGTATTAAGTTTATTATATATTTATATGTTAAGATTAATGTTTTATTTATAATATAATGTATTTTTCGTAACAGAAAAATACACACAACCACTTTACTACCAAAATCAAATTAGAAATGTTAAATTTATAAGGATTTGCTAGGCTAAGGTCGCCAGGCGTTACATACCCCCCTTTTTAGCGTAAGATTTTTGCTATGAAAAATCCGCTGAGAGCACTAATAACTACACTACCTAAAAAAACTAAACAACTACGTGTTAACGCATTCATACAATCAGCTTTCATCACTCAATCATTCTCCTTATAAACTTCAGTATTTACTTTAAATGATTGTAAATACTGCCACAAACATTCAGAGACTTATGTTTTATTTAGTACATAATTCTCACACACAGTTATAAGGGTTAGATGGTTACAGTTTATCAATGGTTTAGGGCCATTGACATTCATTTAAAGTAGACTACCCGAGGTGTAGGGCCTGGGTACTCTGTAGTTCATTTCATTAGACAATCACAAGTGTAGGCTTGGATTATCTATAACTATAGCATATAGGCTTGTTTAAAGAGTTGCTAGCCGCTCTTCATGGAAAATTGTCTAAGGTGTAGGACCTTGACAATAAAATTTTTAAGTAATTTTAGGAACGATTTTTAAGTATGTTTAGGTAGTAGGTTTTAGTGTAGGTATTTAAATTATTTAGGAATTATAATATAAATTACATTGATTAATTAGTATTAAGAATTAGATTAATTAATTAATATCGATGATTAGATTAGATTATTTAGATAAGATTTATTTCTATTTTGTTTAATTAATTAGGACAATAGTTTGTTAATTTAATGTCTTTGACATGCCAAGTATCAATGTTATTACCCTGCATATCTTCAAGATCATATACAAGTGGAGATCTTTTTGCTATAATTCGGCATTTTAAGTACTTAGGAGCCAGCTTTTTGGAGAACATATTATCCTTGTCGCTGAGATAATATGTTTTCTTCCAAACAATATCACCTACATTAAATTCTACGTCCTTTCGGCGCAAATTATAGTGACCAGAATTCCTAGAGTGAGCCTTAATTAATGCAGCTTGGACCTTATCGAAGATCTTACGTAAATAACCTAGATTTTCAGCATACTCATCCCTTGGTGCAAATATCATGTCCTTGTGTGCATCATTGTCTACGTAATGCGATCCACAACTAATGAGTTCTCTGCCATACACCAGAAATGACGGAGTATAACCAGTGACCTCATTCACTGAACAGTTGATAGCGAACTGGATCTTTGCAATATTAAGATCCCAAGATCGATGATCGTCTTTAACAAAGGTCGATACCATTGTCATTATAGTTCGGTTATATCGCTCGACAGTATTTACTTGAGGCGTATATTTAGGCGTATAAAAAGTGTTGGGTATTTTATATTTCAAAAACAACTGACGCATTACCGAGCTTACAAATTGTTTGCCATTGTCCATTATAATAGTACTGGGAATACCGTGTACAAGAAATACGCGTTCCTCGACAATCTTAGATATAATATCAGCTGTAGCGCGTCTAATAGGAAATAGCAAACAGTACTTTGTAAAACAACAGGTTAGTACTAAAAGATAAACATTCTGGTTACGAGATGGAGGTAAAGGTCCAACCAGGTCCATACTTAAGGTTTGGAATGGCCTACAGCAATCTTTAGGACGGCCCATAGTACCAAGCGTTGTATTTGTAGAATGCTTATACGCACTACACGTATCGCAGCTAGACACAAATTTAGCTACGTCGCGATGCATATCAGGCCAAAAATACCTTAGCACAATACGCTTAGTAGTTTTTAAAATACCGAGATGTCCAGCAGTAGGAATCGAATGATTATCGCGGATAATGTCAGTCCTATTCTCCAAGGGAATAACTTCTTTCCACTCAAATTCACGTGTTAATGGGTTCAAACTTTTCATATAGCGATATAATTTATTATTTGTGACGCGATAATTAAGGAATGATGTTGGAGAATTTTGGCAGCCATTGTAGATGTTAAGGTACCATTGATCTACTGTATTAATCAAATCGACAGATGAACGCCGGTTATTATCGCTAGCGCTTACAGCCAAAAGTGGTACCGAACGTGAGAGACTATCAGGGACAACGTTATCAGAACCTCGTCTGTGTCTAATTTCAAAATTGTAGGCTGACAATCTCACACCCCATCGTGCCAATCTACCTGTAGGGTTATTTAGGGTCAAGAACCACTTTAGGGCAGAATGGTCTGTGTAGACTATGAATTGCAGACCGTTTTCAAGATAACAGCGCCAGTGTTCAATAGCAGTAAGAACAGCCAAAGCTTCGCGCTCCGTCGCACTGTAATTCTGTTCTTGTTTCGACAGGGACTTACTCATGTAAGCGATCACTTTTTCTTCGCCATTTGAAGTTTGCGTAAGAACGGCACCTAAGCCCACATCACTCGCATCTGTGTGAACTTCAAATGGTTTAGAATAATCAGGACATGAGAGTATAGGTGTAGAAACAAGACAACTCTTAAGGGCTTTAAAAGCGTAGTCAGCAGCTTCCGTCCAACGAAATGGGGGCGCATTTTTGCCTTGGGACGTTAACTTACTTAGGGGACTAGCCAACGAACTAAAGTTAGGTATAAAGCGCCGGTACCAGGAAGCGGTACCCAAGAATCTCCGTACTTCTTTACGGGTGGTAGGGGTAGGGTAATTAACTATGGCAGTAACTTTCTCAGGATCAGCTTGCAAACCATTAGAATTTACTACATAGCCCAAGTATTTTAGCTGACTTCGGTAAAACTGACTCTTCTCGAAGTTAATAGTTAGGTTAGCGTTCTGTAGCTTCTCATATACACGCAAGAGTAATGAAATATGCTGTTCAAAGGTGGGGGTAGCTATGACGATGTCATCGACGAAGACGAATACCTTCTGTTCAAATTCAGGCCCGTAGAACAACATATCCACTAATCTCTGCTGCGTAGCAGGGGCATTAGTCAAGCCGAAGGGCATACACTTAAATTGGAACGTTCCGCGAGTAGGAATATAAAATGCTGTCTTGCAGCGATCCTCTTTTTTAATTAAAATCTGCCAAAAGCTCTTTGACAGGTCCAGACTTGTCAAATACTTGGCATCACGCAAGTTGTCCAAAATATCGGAGATATAGGGTAGGCTATAGGCATCTTTTTTAGTGATAGCGTTAAGCTTACGACTGTCGAGGCAAAATCTCAACTGGCCATTTTTCTTTGGAGTCAACAATACAGGTGAAGACCATGGACTTTCACACTACTCCACCACATCCTCTTTCAGCATTTCATCCAGTTGCTCAATCAAGACTCTCTGCTTCTCCGGAGACATCCTGTAGTAGCGCTATCGAATTGGCGTAGCATCCCCAGTTTCAATGGCATGAGTGATGAGAGAAGTACGGCCTAAACCTCGATGTTCGTACGATATACCATGAAATTGAGAAATGATATGATCAGCTGTAGTTTTCTGATCTGTAGTTAAGTGATCGTAGCTATGCACCTGCTTATTGTCGCCAACAGAATTCAAAGTAACCTCAGACTCGTCACGTAGAATAACAGAGTCAAGCCGTGAAGGAAATAATCCAAATAATCTCCAGAAATCCATACCTAATATTAATGAGTTTGTTATATCAGGAGAAACATACACATCTAAAACATGACTCTGACCTTGAAATTTTATGGGTAGGGATAGTATACCTAAAATTTGCAATTTTTGTCCACCAGCAGCGACAAAATGCGAAATAGTATTCTTATTATTTAAATTAAAACCTAAGTTAGTAAAATATACGTAGTTATCACCACCCAAAATAGTGACACAAGCCCCGGTGTCCAACAATCCGTTAATAGTTTTACCGGTCACCTCAACACTTACGTAGGGTCGCTTACAAACAGTTTGAGTTTTTTGGATTGATGAGACAGAATAACAAGAAAAGAATTTTTGTATAAATTGTAGCCAAGACTCCCACTCTGTCTTATTGAAGTTCACCGTTTTATGAACACTGTCTACACAATCCAATTTATTTAGTTTTTTGAACTTGAGGGATTAGCTTGAGAATGGCAGTCGGAGCATTCAGGGTAACGTATGCCTTTCTTGCCACACTTAAAACATATAGGATAGTGAGGTTCCTTACATTGACCAAGGGAATGTGTGTTAGATCTACATCTAGGGCAGTAAGTATATTTTTGGGGCGATCCTGGATCTCTGTAACTTACACTGGTTACGTTTTTAGACGTATTTCGATATTTATTATAATTAGCATTAGTAACATTATTATTTCCATTAGATTTATATTCATTATTATTAGTATTATTATTATTGTAATTGGTATTAGAATAAGATTTGTAATTAGATTCTTTATTATTATTATTATATTTATTATAGTAAAATTGTTTTGAAGACGAAGGTGTATTATTTTTATTTGAATAGCCTGTCGAAAAATTGTGTGATTGCTTTTTGTATGCAAATTCAGGAGCTAGCATTTCTGAAGAAACTCTAGGTGGATCGTGAAATTGAGATAATCGCGATTGAATATTCTCATAATTACGGCAGACACTTTTTAGTATTTCGATTGAAGAAATATTAGAGTGAGCTGCTAATGTACTAGCATAACATGGGCGAACGTTGTGTAATAAAATTTCTAATTTGTCCTCCTCAGGCATAGATTTACCGAGACGCGAAAACATACCATGCATGATTGAAAGATAAATGGTAATATTTTCATTCTCTCCCTGAGTGCGTGAACGAATTTCATCTAAAAGACGATAATCATAGTCACTCTGTGAAAAGTCTTGCTTCAGTTCACTTATCACTTCATCCCATGTATTCAATCTATCTTTCACACATCGATACCAATGTAGTGCATCATCAGTGAATATTTCATAAGCAAATGACAGTAATTGATCCCTAGGTATACCTTTTGAAATCACAGTCTCCTCGACTCTCTGTATAAATGACCGAACACACGATTTACCAGAAAATCTTAATTTACTAACAGCGTCAGTAATAAATTTTTTGTCGCAACCGGAAGTAACTGCAACGACTTCAGGCGCTGCGTCAGAAGTTGACGGCTTAGGTTGAGAAGTCTGTGATTTAAAATTAAAATCATTCAAATCCTTAAATAAATTATTAATAGATATACAGCATTCTCTATAAAAATCACTAATTTCAGCAGTACGTGTGATCCTGTTAACCCTATGGTAAATATGATTCAAGATAGTCTCAGTACGTAAATAAAGATTTTTATCGAATTTAGTTTTTAATTGGTCTATATTAGTTTTAGCTTTCGTTAGGGTCTCTTTAACTTGGGCCATATCAACGCTAGGTTCAAGATGAGACTCAAGAACATCTTCTGCAGGTATGATCTGAGACAATTTTACAATTTGCTTTCTCAACTCTTGCACCGAATCACCAGGTGTACCACCTCTGACACAAACTTCATACTCAAGTTTGGCCTTTTGTAGTGAGAGAAATTTAATTGGATACGACATTATGAAAAAAAAAATTAAAAACGGGTGTGTATTGCAATTTGCAGGTAAGATTAACAACACAACACAAAAAAAACTTAAGCGTAAGCGTATACAATATCAAAAATTGTTGATAAACCAGTGCGTGAAAAAAAATAATTTAGAATTAGGTATGTAGATTCAGTAGGTAGGTAAGACAAAAAAATAAAAAAGATTAATTCAGGCACAGGTCAAACAACAACAGACTACTAACTTTAACTACACTAAACTAATGATTGCGAAAGCACCAACACCACAAAACCATAAAATGCTTGGGAACAGAAAACGTACACCACATAGAAATTTATAATTTAGAGTTGGGCGCCATTGTAACGTTTTTAGTTAGGGGTAGATAGTAATAATGGGTGAAGAAAGTTACAAAAAAAATTAGAATTAAATTTAGAAAAAATAATTTAATAAATTTAAAAATCGCGAGTAGATTAGATCTTATTGGTAGTAGTGGGTCGTGGATTGGGCGTTGCGGGTACGTTAACTGCTCCCTTACAGAATACCACTTCCCTGCAGTGGCAGTGGCAGCTCCTCTGCGCTCCCTCTGGTACCCGGCGGGATGTGTGCTCGGTCAGGCAGGGACAACAGGTTGTGTAAATGTAGGTAGACTCGTCGAATCGCGATCTAGTCGCGTACGACACTCCGGTGCTTGATCCCTGGAATCCCGGAAATTGGGCATTTTGAAAAAGTCCGATTTCGCATAAGTGACTGCAACACCATATCTTCCGGAAATTATATGCAATGCCAAAGCAGGGTGGAATAAAGCATATATAGATATTATGATGTGGCAGTCTTAGGCAAAATCATTTACAACAATAATGAAGCTAAAATTTATTTATAACTTACAGTAAGGTGGATGTGAAAATTATAGATTTAGATAATTTAATTCGGCTAAGAAACAACAAATAAATAGGACTACGAATAGAATGATTATAATATTGAATTGTGAATTACAATTATAAACAAGAATTGCATACTAAAATAATCTACATTACAATATTTCAAAATAAAATTACTATAGCCGGGTAGCAGTACTATTAAAGCCAAATAGATATTTGCAACACTCACCCGAATTGGGGAATAACACCACACACTGAGTATTTAATTGCAAGTAGTATTCTTTACTAATGAATAAAGTAAATTCAATTTCACTTATTGCAGTATTTAATTCCAAAATCGTTATATTAACTTAGCGCAGGCTTTCACCTTCGGCTCGGCGGCAAAAGTGAGAAACGTCATCGTAGTCCCCACTGCTTGAATGAGACGTACGTCACTCAGTAAGCGCGTTTCGTTACACTTTCGTTAGAATGCAGATTTTAAATATAAATTAGATTCAAATTACTTCCTTAAGAATTAGTATTAAGTTTATTATATATTTATATGTTAAGATTAATGTTTTATTTATAATATAATGTATTTTTCGTAACAGAAAAATACACACAACCACTTTACTACCAAAATCAAATTAGAAATGTTAAATTTATAAGGATTTGCTAGGCTAAGGTCGCCAGGCGTTACACCCTTTTAAACTGACCTCAGTCTGCTAGATATTGTGCGGTGACGCATAGCGAGGTTTATAGGTATGGCTTGAAAAGCTGATAGCAGTCTTGCTCAGTAACCCCGTTCATCCGATGCCTGTCTATATCGCCCTGTAGTACGCTCGCGTGACATTTTGATTTTAAGGTTGAGTGTAGATCATGCGTTGTACTATTTCTCCAGTGATGATGTGTGGTGATGTGTGGTGATGATGGACTAGGCGGCTATGACGTCGAGCTTAGCTGACTTGCATTCTGTTCGACCAGGCAACAGCTCGGACCTAGTCCTGGCGCCCTGCTAAAGTACTAGGCTGAATACATCTGGGGTGTCCATTTCCCTAATGGGTCCAAACATTTATACTAACATTTTGGATGCAGGCTGGTTGCACTGATAGCACAGTTCTTCACTAAAACCGCTTCATCTTAGGGGAATGGGTTCTCAAGAGGTGGACTGTGGAGGCCACGGCTCGTGGGGAGGCGGTGGTTGCGGTGTCGTTAGATATCCGCAATGCCTTCAACAGCCTGCCTCACGAGTGCATTAGGGAGGCACTCCGATTTCACAGAGTGCCTCCGTACCTCCGCGCTCTCGTGGAGGATTACCTGCAAGGCAGAACAATTCTCTACGAGGGGCCGGATGGACGCGTCCATGCGTGGGCAATGGCGGCAGGTGTGCCCCAGGGTTCCGTACTAGGTCCTCTACTGTGGAACCTGGGGTACAACTGGGTCCTGCGAGGCGACCTCCTTCCACGAATGGAGGTCGTCTGCTTCGCTGACGACACGCTTGTCGCGGCGACAGCAAAAACGGGGGAGGAGGCGGCCCACCTTGCATCGGTCGGCACTTCACTTGTCGTCCGGCGCATCCGCCTCCTGGGCCTGGACGTGGCTCTCGATAAAACGAGAGCCATGATGTCCCACGCCTCTCGTCGCAGGATCCCACCGGGGCTCCGTGTCCGAGTGGAGGGGGTCCACATACCGGTCGAGGCACACCTCAAGTACCTCGGCCTGGTTTTGGACCCCCGATGGAGCTTCGAGGAGCACTTTAAGCTCCTCACTCCACGGCTATGTGCCGCCGCAGCTGCACTCGGACGAGTCCTCCCCAATGTGGGAGGGCCAGGATCGGCGTGTCGTCGACTGTATCACGGGGTGATACGGTCGATGGCACTCTATGGAGCCCCGGTATGGGCGGAGTGCCTCTCCCCCCGAACGGTGGCCCTCTTGCGACGTCCGCAGAGGGTCATAGCAACCCGGGCCGTGCGAGCTTATCGCACGGTCAGCCACGGCGCGGCCTGCGTTCTTGCGGGCCAAACGCCGTGGGATGTCGATGCACGCGTCCATGCGGAGGTGTATCGACATCGGGTTGCCGTTAGAGAACGGGGGGGACGACCAGCTCCTGAGGAAGTGGAGCGGGTTCGTAACCAGGCGCAGAGGGAGGCTCTGCGTCGATGGGGCGAGGCACTCGCCTTCCCAGCTGCCGGCCACCGGACTATAGAAGCGATACGTCCGGTGTTGGAGGAGTGGGTAGGGCGCCGGCAGGGCGGTCTCTCGTGCCGCGTGGTGCAGGTGCTGACCGGACATGGTTGTTTTGGTCACTACCTGCACCGAGTCGCGCGTCGGGAGGAAACGCCGCAGTGTCATCACTGCGACGCTCCTGACGACACTGCCGAGCACACCCTGTTGGTGTGCTCGGCCTGGCGACGCCAGCGCAGTGAACTCAACGCTGCGCTGGGAGGCGGAGACCTCTCGCTGCCGAGCATGGTCGTGGCCATGCTCCGCGGCGAGGCGGAATGGGGGGCTGTCGCCTCCTTCTGCGAGGACGTCATCTCGCAGAAGGAGGCCGCGGAGAGGGAGCGGGAGAATGATCCTCAAGCCGCTCCCATCCGCCGTAGACGGACAGGCAGGCGAAGGCGGGCATTCGCTCAAGCGATGCCCGTCTAATGACCCTGCCGTGGAGGCCTGCGTGCACGGTTGGCCCCGTGCATGCCGCCGTAAGGCCCTCCGTCTGGGGATTGCCCTGGTGTTCTCGGGCAATCCCCCCTTGGCGATAGCCCGACCGGTTGGTCGGGCTTGCCTGGGCGCGTGGGTAGTGGAGTCGCATTGTGGACCTTACCTAGCGCGCCCCTAAGGGCAGGGAGAACACCGGGGGGTTTTAGTGGGTAGGCCTGGCACGCTGCCGGGAGAGCCCCACACACGCTCGTCGTCTAGCCAACGGCGGGTACGGTGCGGTTACGCATTTCCCCCCGAGAAAAAAAAAAAAAAAAAAAAGGGGAATGGGTTCGACATATATACTATTATGCCCTTACTGTTACGACTACTATAATTATTAATTTTAATGAAATTATATATTATATATCTTCCCAGTGCATCACTTACATTTTTCTTTTAGTGTAACTTTGTAAAAAAATTATATAGATATCCTTTTAAAAAGTTAATCGTCGGTGGTACCGGTAAATTCAGTTCTCTCACAACATAATCTTATGAGATCATTCTGACTCACTCAAAAGCTACAGCGGCAAGCAACGAGGCCCTTACAAAAAAGCACCGCTTTTATGAATAAAGTACAAGTAGCCGACACTGTAACAAAGGGCACCTCAAATTGAATTTTCACACAAATTCGGGGGCGAGAGGTATTAAATTGAAAGGCGTTCGTGTACAAAATTATCAAGCCGAGGACAAGACACAAAACAGTTGCTAAAACTCGTCGGAACACAGCACAGCCCACAAATTGGCCTGGTTATATCCTCGCCCACTGATGCTTTCCTGAAATCTTTTCAACGAATATTGCAAACATTTGCATACTAAGGACAGATTAAATTTCGTAAGCTCTAAGCCGACGAAAGTAAACTGTCCTTCTAAAATGACGAGAGATTTGGAGGCTTAAATTCCTTTTCTAATATAAGCTTTCTAATAGAGATTGTTAGACATCGTTTCCAGCTTTAATAGAAGTTTTTATTGAAGTTTCTACTGTTATTATATTTCTCTAAAGAATATATTTTTCAATTGTTTATGGTAAAGTCTCGTCACGCTAATCTTGTTTATAAAGATGAAAGTAAATTGCATGATATTAACACGGCTCAACGGATTTGGATTAAATGTAGCAAATAAATAGTTTTTTCTTCCAACTACTCATTAATTTTACTCTTAATTATTTATCACCGGAAAAGGCAATACTACTCTGGGAAACTCAAGGGCAGTAATGTTGTATGGAATTTCATTAATAACCTGTTCAACATTAATGCCTTGTTATGTTTTTTTTGTCTAATTTACCAAGAAGTCACAATAAGATTCAAACAAAATGTAGGCAATTTTCTAAAGAAGTTTGAGTGGCTGTATAAGATAAAAAAAAAACTACACATGCGCAAAACAAGTTAGATAAGACCGTACAAAACCAATAGTATTAAAAAAAGAAAGGCAAATAGCTTCAATGGCGACGAGGCGACGGTTAACTTTTATTGTAATAATAATTCAAAAATTGTATGCGAGTGAATATTGACACATATTGTGCAGTGAAAGTGGTGTTATTTTGGTGCACATATATATTCATGTAGACGGTAAGAAATAAGGGTTTTGTGGTGTACCTACATTGCAGTGAGATTCTTTTGCGCATTTTTCACCTCATCAATTAATAAAATACGCATCAAGGAAATTTCAAAATACTGTGATATCTGCAACGACTATGGCAAATTGTCAATCATCATGTTAAATATATCTATATACTATCATCATTTTTAACCACCTTCACGAAAAGGAGGAGGTTTTCAACTCGATTGTTTATCTTTTTTATGTTTGTTACCTCATAACCCTGTCGTTTATTAACAAAATTCTAATTTTTTAGAGGGTATACCTTGTCACTAAAGTCAGGATCTTATGATAGGATCCCAGGAAAATAGAGGGAATAATTTAAATTTATAAATGTATAGGCACGTCCAAAGTGTTTCATGTTTTTACGTTAAAGTTAATGTAAACTTCACCTCGAATATTAAACGTTATTTATACATATTCGAAGTATTACTAAACTTTTTATGTCAATATGTCAATTCAACATGCATGTTCTTTTTTTTTACATACGACAGGGAAGCTTTTGGCCTTCATCTTACCTGATGGTAAGTGATGATAAGGCCGAAGGTGGAAGCGAGCTTCGCCTGGACTCCTCAACATCTGAGGAACTGGCTATCTTACCTCTTATTGTCGGAACACAACAATGCTATAAACATTGTTATTATGGCGACAAACTTGGGTAAAACGGTGGTAGCTAGCCAGTCGGGCTCAGAAGCCCTCCCACCAACCAAATAGTTCATAAAATTTTCATAAAAAGTTGTTGTGTGTGTATACTTCGAATAGATATAAATAACGTTTATATTCGATACGTAATTATGTATAATTATTCGAGTTCATCTTTATTCATTTTGTGTTAATTATAAAACCGGAATGGTATGTTTGGCTGTGACGGAGTAATAATGAGTGGAACAAAGTTTTCAAACACTCGACGAGGGAAATAGGTGGCGTGTGGAGTTATTGGTACGGAAATGGGAGTTGGGCCGATTTACATCGTAATTAAATCTGCCTCTGGATTACCAACGTTGCCAGTTTGCGCTGCTAACGGCTCAAATAGGGTAATTTGGCCGAACAGGGTAATTTTACCTGTGGATAATGTACACGAAAGGTTACTCGCAATTTTTATGCTACTCGTTGCTATGCCTCTGATTTAAAGCATTCACTCCGTGGAGGGTTATACATTAACGTAATATTTTTCAGTATTAAAAAATCTCTAACAATCTCTTATACAAATATTATAAGCGAGCTTTGGCCTGATACCTCAACAGCTAAGGTCTTATCTAGATAGATAGTATTCTTTGTCTTTGTAGGTATACTAAATCATGCAAATCAGTTCCATGAACAAACATATACTCAACAAAAATCACACTTTTGATGTTATTATAGGTATGTAATTATTGGATATTATATTTTTGGAGCGTCGGTGGCGCTGTGGATTCAGCACTTGCCTTCCAATCGGGAGGTCGGAGTTCGAGACCGCCATGTACCACTGTGTTTTTCGTTTAGAATTTCATATGTACATTTGTCTGACGCTCCTACGGTGAAGGAAAACATCGTGAGGCAACCTGCATACATCTACGAAGAATTTCAATGGTGTATGTGAAGTCGACCAATCCGCACTGGGCCAGCGTGGTTGACTAAGGCCTAATCACCCTAACATAGGATAGGCTGGAGCCCCTCGGTGGGGACGTATATGAGCTGTGATGATGAATATATTATTACGATTCATGTCATGAACGTTAATGTTACAATCATTTTCGTGTTTATTTTGTCTTGATGGAGTGAGCTGCTATGGCGTAAACTTGATCCGCCACTAAAGCGAGGAAACCTATTATAAGCCACCTAATCCTTAGGATTTGTCCCGAATTCGTCATCTTCCTAATCGTTTGTTCCAAATTCGTCGTACCTACTTCAGATTCACGATGGGATCTTACTTTAATTAGTTGTATAACCTCTTAATTTGGAAACAAGCACGCGTGTACCAGGATAAACCTACTTGGACCTTTCTGGGCTATGAGACCATGTGGTCTTGGATTACTAACCCCCTATGCACTTGAGGAATCCAGATGAACTACGCTTCGACCATTGGTCTATTTCTACCTTATCGTCACGACAATTGGGTGAGAAACTCAAAAGTTTCCTGGTGGAGGATATCTCATCAAACTCATATTCTTGTGGTAGGAAGCAGTTGTAACAAAGTGGCCATGGATTTTCACGATTTTATATTTATAAAAAAAAGAATTGACATTGATGCCTTTATGAATTCAAATATCTACACAAATAGTTTATGGATTTATAAATTTCTTGTCAGGTACTTTGCAACCTTCATGAAAAACATTATTTAACACTTGAGAGGTTTTATCAATAAGTTTTACTTAAGTGATAGTACTGAAAGGATTATCTTTCAACTTATGCTTTTCATTATTATCATCATGTCATTACATTAAAATGAGCAGAAGAAAATTTGATTAGCAGTGTGTATAGAAACATTTTTATTTATTTAAACTGACTAGAATAACAAAAGATAATTAAAACATTTTGATGTACGAAGCGACGTACCTACTGCTATTAATAAACCATTTCTCGTGGGCAGTTGGTATTGATAGAATAGTGGGTCAGATACCATTTATGCTCTGGAGCATTACCATGATCGCTTAGTGCAGGGTTAAAACAATTTTGAAACAGAGACACCGCTATCGCACCGTATAGCACCTTCTCTCATTCACTGCGGTTAGTAGTTCCTGAAAGGAACTACTGAGAACAAAAACGTTTTAAGCGATCATGGGTTGGCGACATGCCACCCGCTGCTGTTTTACTATTTATATGCTGCCAGAGATGGTACGGGCTATTTGCCAAACTTGTAGAGACAAAGAGAAATTACATGATTGTAACGTAGCTTACTGTTATGTTATTGGGAATGTATTGTATTTTTTTTCTTTTTCTCTGTACTTACTAGCTATTGGCTGACTACTATTAGAAGTGGTTTCCTATTAACTCTTTTTTATCGAGATTATTGACCATGGCCATTTACCCTTTGTATTTCGGTTGAATACAGAAGATAGTAGGTAGCTGTATTTAGAGTGGGTGGTATACGTCGTTTAACAAAATCATGCTTAATATTTTGATATTCTCCTAGTCATTAACGAATTATTTAACTTATGTAGAACTGATAACATAACCGCTTTCTGATTTGGAACGCAGCTGCGTGAAACAGTGGGTTCTGTTTACGAATGCTCCATCGGGCTATTCAAGTGTAAGAAACTAAGTAATTGCGTGCACACATTTCGTACACTATAATATCTTGCGTGCAGCTACTCGCCCATGAGTATGGCCTGAATGAATGGATGAATTTAGCAGGCACTGTTGTTATGTCAGTTGGCTCAAACCGTAGGTACTTGCTCGCCAAGTGGCCACTCTTTAGTCCTTCCTATGGCCTTTTTTATTGCGGAAATATACTATCTGAAAATTCTTAAAGAGTTTACGTATGCAATTATTCTCAATTATATTTCTCTGTACTTATAGTGTTGATGTTAAATGAAAAACATCAAGAATACGGCAGAATTAGAGTAAATCATTATGCTCAGTGTACTATGGTTATAGAGAAACGTAATTATCTCTCCAGTAAAATACAAGCTCATTAAGCCGTGAATATTGTGACACACGAAATTTCAGATTTGTCGAAATTTCACCGGAAGGATTAAGCGAATATTGGCTGATAATAATTTAAAGCAACACAAATGAACCTCGGAGATGGAAATTAACATGCCCGTAAGGTTTGCTTTCCTGAACGTAAATTAAATTAATTACTAGATCCTATGACATAGTGAAGCTTCCTAGTCAAGTGTTTTCAACTGATATAATTGTCTAAGAATGTTTTGATGTTTATTACCCAATTACACAAAATTGTTTGAATCATTCAGAATAATCTTTATTCAAATCTACTTTAGGACAATACGTACACAACAAAGCACACGAGAAATGGCGCGGCGTATTCAAAGTTTAAAATTGTCCGTGACGGGACATTTACTATTTGTAAAGTTTCAACTCCATTTATTCCAGAACAAAACGCGCGAGACATTGGGATTTTTCTGGTGGTTACAACTGTATTTCTGCATGATATAATCGTGATTCCGTTTAAGTAATAACAGGAACCATTTGCTCGCTCAAGCACTCGACGAACTGTAAAAATGGTTTGCTTTATTCTCCAGTTTATGCTTTTATTTTATGTCTCAAATGTTATTTTATACGAACACTGTCTTTATATAATTAAGCATTATCTATTGATTTAGTCTTATCATTGTGTAAATCGTTTAAAACATGGTTTAATCGAACATAATATATTAGGTATACCTACATAGATAATCATGGATTGTTCAGCATTTTTTAAATAAATTATCCAGTTAATTTGTCTGTTGTGCAAATAAGGCAGCATTTATTTTTTATACCATCTTACCTTGCGCAACGCTTAAAGTGTGCATGCTTCCAGACTACCATCGCCAGCGAAAGCTTTTTAAAAGAGCCATTCCGACTTGAGATGACTATGCTCCAGACCAAGTTGTGAGCAAATGACCTTTAAAGCCTCCCAGTTTCTGCAGTTTTATCATCGTCTTACCTTCAAGGATTGCTAGGTGTGTTTCAGTTCTGGATTATGTAAGGACTTATTCTTGAATGCCTTGTCCCAAGCATAAAGAGAAACTCGTACGAGTCGTTTTATCATACAAACGTAGTCCCCTGTTTCCTTCCTGGATAAGGCAATTGTTGCTTTATTTTTCCAATAAAATCAATGGCACTATTAGCAGGTTCCTATATATTTTTCTTTTTTTATTAAGTTAATTTATGCAAAAAGTAATTATATCGGTCTAGTTTTGGCGATGAAAACAGGGGACTACGAAACGTATATTTTGTGTACTTTTCATAGGTATTTTGGGTACGAGCTGCAGTTGTCTCCATCGCGCTCAGTTTGGTTGTTCGGAGCTACAGCACGATAGCAATACATTTTACAAATACCTATTTATGTATTTTCTCAACCTGAGTGTTTCTTCTAAATCTTTGCGATTTAGAAGAAACACTTATGTTTAACTTAAATATCTTCTAAATGTTTATTGTGGTGGTTCTATTAATAATTTGGTTTGGTATATTATTAATAGATTTATCATGCATTATTCCGCCTCCAATCGATTTTCAATAATCGATAGTAAAATGATTTTCAAAAATTATGAAAATCAAGTTGCCCAACATACCCATTAAACGCATCCCGCGTGCATTTAAATGTCTGGACAATCGGTGCAGTGACTGACGTGCTAAGAACGCTTATTGCTGTAAACATGGCTACATTGCAATCAGGGGCTAAGTTTGAAACATTTATTACATAGAGATCATTAAAAAGGACTTTAATCAAACAGGAAATTCATGATTATAATACTTTTTTATTTTTCATTTCGAGTAACAGCATTTCAACATAAAAAATCATAAAAACGGCTACAACTTATTTTTTGTGCAATAGCAAAGTATTTTTTCAGTTCACTTTGTAGCTTATAAAATTTGTCATATTCTACCGCAATTGAAGATTAATTTGATGGAAAAAAATTAAAAAAATATGTAAAAATAATAGATAAGTCTTTAAAAATATAGGTATAGAACGTGTGGATTACAGAGCTATCGCGACAAAGTACGTCGTGATGGTGAACTTGGTGGTAATAAACTTTCACAATATGGGGTTACTTTCAGATATAATATTATGCAAAATTTGTTTCATTCTACTTTAAAAGTACTAAAAATACCAGTGCAAGCGGAAAAAATAGCACACTGCGTAGTGCAATAGAATAATAATGACTATAGGGTACTAGAAAACTAGAAAAATTGAGGGAATACTCATTTAATACTTTTACATGGTTAACAGCCAGCAAATCCATACAGGTCTCATAGCGGAGAAGCGGATACAGCTCGGTTATTCGAGCACCTGAATTTGACGACTGATAAAGTCCTTGAGCAATATCCCTCCGCCGAGTTAGTGATTTTGGGAGACTTTAATGCCCATCACGTAGACTGGCTTAGTTCTCGGTCCACTGACTTCGCGGGGAGGTGTGCTCACGAATTTTCTCTGGCCTATGGTTTCTCTCAACTGGTCAATTCTCCTACAAGAATACCAGACATTGAGGACCATACGAGCTCCTTACTGGACCTTCTGCTGACCACACGTCCGGACGGATATTCTATTTCAGTGGATACACCTCTCGGTTCTTCCGACCACTATCTCGTCCGGACTCAAGTTGCTTGTGCGTGGCCTGATCCATCTAGACCACCCAGTTTGCGCCACATGTGGCAATACAAGTCAGCAGATTGGGATGGATTGCGAGAATTTTATGCATCGTACCCGTGGAGGCAGCTTTGCTTCACATCAGATGATCTTGACACCTGCGTAGCCGCAGTCACTCAGACAATCCTGGTGGGTATGGAATGTTTTATTCCTAACTCACTAGTAGCTGCGGGGGCAAAAAAACGACCGTGGTTTAACCGGCCTTGTAAGGAAGCTTTACTTCTTAAGCAAGCCGCATACAAGGCTTGGACCACGGCTCGTAGGACACATGATCCGAGTAAAAAAATTATTGCCAGAGCTAAATTCAATTTCGTCGGCAGAATTAGCGAGCGGCTCGCAAGCTACCCCTCGGGTAGTCGTGCTTTTTGGCCGCTGGCCAAAGCTGCCGAGGGAATCTTTTGTCGGTCGTCCTTACCACCACTCCGAAATGTCAGTAACAACTTGGTCCATAGCGCTAAAGAGAAAGCCGATCTCTTGGGTAATCTCTTTGCCTCAAACTCGACTATGAACGGTGACGAAAGCGCCACACCACCTACCATCCCGTGGTGTGGTCACTCCATGCCGGAAGTCAAGATAACACAAAGTGAAGTTCGGCGGGAGCTGCTTTCTCTTGACGTTCAGAAGTCGAATGGGCCAGACGGCATACCGGCAGTGGTGCTAAAACAGTGTGCTTCTGAGTTGTTTCCTGTGCTAACGCTACTTTTCACACTTTCCTACCGCACAAGGCAAGTTCCATCTTCGTGGAAGACTGCAAATGTACACCCGGTGTCCAAAAAGGGCGATAGATCAGATCCATCGAATTACAGACCTATTGCTATAACCTCCCTTCTCTCGAAGGCGATGGAGCGTGTAATTAACACAAAACTCCTCAGATACCTAGAAGATCACGATTTGATCAGCGACCGCCAATACGGCTTTCGCCACGGTCGCTTGACTGGTGATCTTTTAGTGTATCTCACACACCGTTGGGCCTCTGCCATTGAGAGTCAAGGTGAGGCCTTGGCAGTCAGCCTGGATATAGCGAAGGCGTTCGATCGGGTCTGGCACCGGGGTCTTCTATCGAAGTTGCCATCATACGGGCTTCCCGAGGGATTGTGCAAGTGGATTGCTAGTTTTTTGTCCGGGAGGAGCATTAGAGCCATAGTTGACGGTAGCTGCTCCGAAACTAGGATGATAAATGCTGGTGTCCCACAAGGCTCCGTGCTATCTCCAACACTGTTTCTGCTGCATATCAATGATATGCTGTCGCTTGACGGCATCCATTGCTATGCAGACGATAGCACTGGAGATGCATTTTACACGGGCCGTGCAAATATCCCTCGTTCCATTGTGGAGGAAAGTCGTGAACAACTTGTGTCTCAAATCGAGAGCACTCTATCCAGAGTCTCCGATTGGGGGCGGGACAATTTAGTCCGATTTAACCCCTCTAAGACACAAGTCTGTGCGTTCACCGCAAATAAAACCTCATTTACTGTAGCCCCACAATTCCAGAACACACCCTTGACCATCTCAAAGAGTTTAGGGATCCTCGGTGTCGACATCTCCAGCGACGTCACCTTTTATCATCGCACCGCTCGCCATCGGCAGGGTGTTCATCCTCACACGCTGGAGCCTATGTGGTCACGCGCAGTGCAGTTTGAGAGAAATTTCCTCCCACGCACGCTCCGGTTGTGGAATGAGCTCCCTGCCGAGGTTTTCCCCGGGGAATACAGTATGGGGTTCTTCAAGAAGGGAGTAAATAGGTTTTTAAAGGGTCGGCAACGCGTTTGTGATGCCCCTGGTGTTGCAGGCGTCCATAGACTACGGTAACTGCTTACCATCAGGCGGGCCGTAAGTTTGTTTGCTGGCATCGTAGTATAAAAAAAAATCCAACCGGTGGTTGCAAATGTCTACCAGAATTGTTTACAAGAAGGAAATCAAATAAGGTAGATAAAGTACCCTTAATATAGATAGATACCCTATTTTTTTGGGGTGCGATGTCAGACAACTTCCTTGTGGTGCACCCTAGGCAACCCGGCAGATTTTCTGCCGCGGGCTAATAGTCTGACGAGAGGACCTCATAGAGGGGGGTGTGGGATGGCCGGGTTCAACCTCGCGGGCCACTTTGTTTGGCCACCCGCTTCATGCGGGGCAAGGGCGAAGTCCCCTCTTCTTGGCTTAAGGAAAGGTGTGGCTTTCGCCGGAAGCCTGATTTGGGCGGCTACCTTTGAAGGTAGTGGGGTGAAGGCGACTTTTCGCCATGGCGCTTCGCGCCTGCCGGGGATTGCCCCGAGCTTCGGCTCACCCGCGCGGCGGTGGATCCAGTGAGATCTGCCGTCGGGCAACCCGTTACCCGCACTGAGCGGGCCGGGGGCCCGGCGCACTGAGCGTTGGGCCGCGTGGAAGACAACCACAATAAAAAACCAATTTCGGGGTGTAGAGCAGCACACGTGCCGCTCCACTAAGCAGCAGAGCCAGAGGGTGAGTCCGGTAACGGACAGTTCACAGGCAGGGGGTCAGCGGAAACAAGGCCTGGCTGTACTCCCCTTCCCCCTGTCTTGTGACGGACGGAGGAGCTGCTGGGGGGGTTTTTAGTGGGTAGGCCTGGGCCGAGTACGGTCTGGGGAGTCCCACATATCCTCGTGGTTAGGTTCGACCACGAGGAATGCGTCAATGCATTTTCCCCACTCCCAAAAAAAAAAGACACCCTAATTTTGCTTAAAGCAAACATTTCTTTATTTAAAAAAGAATAAGTAAAACGCTATTTAGAGATTTAGGTAATAATAAATCACCTGCCTGAAATGGGAATCGAACCAGCATTAATACGAAAAAAAAAACAAGGGGTGACCTTTATATTTTTCAGGATAATGAAATTTCGGGAAATGAAATAATTGTATTTATTAGCTTAACAATTTTCGCACGCATAATTAAAGATAATACAACAAAGAAAACAAAACGTACAAAGGTACCGCTTATTTTATTAGTGTTTCTTCCAGTAGACCAGCTAGTGGTAAAATTATATTACATTACACAATAATTGGCGTTTTTTAAAAAAAACAATTAATAAGAAAATTATAAAAATAATAATATGGACATATTTAAAGTCTACTGAATGTTATAATAGGCTAGTTGACCCTTTTTTAAAGTAGGGCTTAAAATGTTCATAATTGTTGTATTAGACCATAGCACATGAATATTATTTTTTTTGATGGCTAAAAAGTGCAAAAAATCTATTTAAATTAAGATTTTCAATTTTGGACCGAAAACACGGTCAGCCATGATAGTCTATTCATTATGTGGCAATGACGTCAGTCTTATAGAAAACAAAGCACGGGGGCGAAATAACCTCACAAAAACAATGCTTTCTATTAAATATCACAAAATATAGTAAAACTGTTTAAGGAACGGGACAATAGAACAGGAATATAGAATTACCTCTTCAAAGACTCCAGGAAACCCAGTGATATAGACATACGAAATATTTGGTTAACACTCGCTTAAAGAAATCCTGTAACTATCTACTGAAACTCAAATGTATTTTTGCGAAAATCACATTAATGTAAGTACTATAACTGAATAACTCAATCTGTGTAGGTACTTCAGTTTCAACTTAAACAAAATAGAAGTTTTTAGGTTGTATGTAAAATCATTAATTAAATTTTTATCTTTCAGTTAGAATGAAAACTGACTGCAGCCGACCAACCTCTTAACTTGACCAGAAAACTGAGAGAAAACTTGACTATTCACGCCTTTTTGATTTAAACTAAGTTATACACTGACACTAGATAATGTTTCAAAGAAAAGAATATGT
Source organism: Schoenobius gigantellus (assembly GCA_963935595.1). Lineage (NCBI taxonomy): Eukaryota > Metazoa > Arthropoda > Insecta > Lepidoptera > Crambidae > Schoenobius > Schoenobius gigantellus. The sequence goes on along the minus strand of OZ012541.1, from coordinate 34,551,847 downwards.
ACTTATGTCCAATTGAATAATGATGTAATTGAATATTAATTTAAAAGTATGTAATACAAACAAAAATATCAAAGTTTCATAATGAATATATTTATCTAAACAACTTTTACTTGAATTTATTGAGTACCTAATTAAAATTTGTTGCTTTCAGAGGTAACGTAATGAGAACTATTGTGTACTACTCTGTTCTCCTCTTGACAACGAGATTGATAAGGCAGTAAAAGTTGTGCAACATAATACAAAGCAGTGCATGCTCAGCAACAACATCAAAATGTGACCCGTCAACTAGAACAACATTATGTCAACAAAATAACTCAAGTATTCATATACCAAAGCACCATAGAAGTAAATAGGTCCAGTTTGGTAAAACTGAAAGATGTTATAATATCTTCACTGATTAAACCTGCTGGCCACCATGGCTGGTAAATTTCAGAACAGCTTACGCAAGAATATGCAAGTTATTCATTTTAAAGCCGTATACAAATATATTAAATGTGATTGCTGTGTTGTCAGCCTGTGCTCTTCCTAATTTACAAGACCCTTCTTATTAAATAAATAATATAAATAATTTTTTTTTCTTTACTTTATACATAACTAACATCTAAAGATGACATAATAAATTGTTGTACTACATTAGTCATTGTTATGTTTATTTGGCAATAATGACTTGTAAAGGTTTAAGTTAAATCAAATTAAGTTAATTTGAAATACATGTGTTTTATTTTTCCGTTACACCTTAAAAGATTTATAATATTTTATAGGTTTGTTGCTCATATTTATCATTGTTACTCAAATATATATGTTCCAAAAGTACAAATAGGTTGAATAGAGTTAGATCATATATTGCCTTAAGGTCGCAGGTAATAAAAGTCAAAATAATAGTAAAATAGTAAAGTCAAAATAATTTAGGAAAAATGTAGTATAGTTTCCAAAATGGCACTATTTGATCAATAAGTTTTTTGACATACAGATTGTTAGAACAAATACCTATTATAGCTAATATTGTCACCTTTTGAGTGTTTTCAAAATTACATTGAGGAAGGTGCCCAGAATATAAATCGTGAGGTTTCAACGTCACTAACTTCACCTTCTACAAGCATTGAGTGCGAGGAAACAATCACTGAAAACAATGACATTCCCACAGCTTCAGGGCAACCATCTTTGTCAGAACCAGAACAGCCTGAGCTGGAGTTACAACCGCCTGAACACCAACCCGAAAATGTTCTTAGGAGGTCTGGACGACCAAGAAGACCACCGGTTCATTTACAAGATTACTGTCTTACAGTCTCTAAAGCGGCGGAGAATGATGTGATACTCCCTTTATTAAGTCCATTATTTACATAATTATACATGTTCATATACCCTTTATTAAGTACATAATTATACATGACATAAAATAACATTGAATAGTAACCATAGCAATGATACAAAGACGTAATAGACAACCATAGACTTAATAAAGGGAGTATCACATCATACATACTGCTAGCAACACAAAAGTATATAAGTTTTGCTTTAGCACAAAACATCTGCATCTACACTTGAGCATACTGTCCACAGTTTTCCGTCTTTGATAATTAACATTTTCTTCAGTAAAAGAGCATGACAATTTTGTATTAATCTAATTTTATGGATACCGTTTGTTGAATAGACTATTACAGGGTATTAATTGGAAATGGGGTCACATTTTGCAAATTTCAACCCAAATCTCCATCTTTCAACTTTTATCCACATTTCATTATACTCGTAGGTGTCTGCAAGATTTCCCACCAAAAATCTTCCCAACAAAAGAACCATCATGTGTTATGCACTGGCTGACTTTATAGCACATGGAAGCTGTTATTGTTTATAACGAAGCTCGAACTAAACAGCACTTCTGTATTGATGATTCGTGATTTAGTTTTCTATGCACTTTATTCTTTCTTCATTGAAGAGGTCTTTTATTTTTTAAGAAATATGTCACAATCTGTGTCTGTGAATGTATATATATTTTTCCTCCCAGTAATTTTCTCCATGCTTGACAAATGAACAACTGCCAATCTTTCTCTTTTTATGTTCATTTACAAATTCTTGCAGTACTACACTGGTATTTGACACATGATCCTGATGTTTTCTTTTCAACATTTCTCTTGAAGTAAATACTTTTAGTGTTTATTTGACTTTTGAGAGATAGAATTCTATCCAATAGCATTCAACTGCTGTACAAAATAGCTCCTCACTGTGATGGTGCAACGACACCAAAAATGCATGTTTGCAACTCTTCTGCCGCGTGACAATCTTGACAAGTACACTTGTAACCTGTTCTTCATTATAACAGTATTGAAACTGTACTTATATTGTTTAGAGCGATACACAAAGAATCTCCTGACCATCAATCTGTCGATTTTCGGAAGATTTGTACTATCTGCTCTCACAAATCCAACATCAATGGTTGATTTTTCTATTAATACAAATAATTTACGATATTTACACATATAATAACGGAGATTTGGACGATTTTTTGCCAGTTTTAGGAAGGAATAGTGCAAATCGACGAGTTGTTGAATCAAATTTGACATTTCTTTGTTTACTATATGAGTGACGTCACGGCCCAGACCACAGGATATCAAAGCGTTTACGGCGTGAGATAAAAAAAGATTATTTCTAGCATTTTCAAATTAAAAATTTACAGTAATCATTCATTGTTATTTATTAAAATCGGTATATTGTGGAACCTTATGCGAAATACTGTTAGAAATAAACAATATTTTAATTTATTTTGGTATGAGTCAACTACCTTATTAGGACTTGGACATACTCCTTTAAGTGCTGTTGAAGTTTGAAGGTTTGTCATAGTTGGAATTATTGTTCAAGTTGGTGGAGGCGAATTTCAAAGTTTGACTAATCATAGATGAATAAGAAAGAAACTAGAGTATCGAAGAAGATCTTTAGGAAGAGGCTGAGGGTGGGATCTATAGATAGTCTCGAACTAGTTTTGCGAAGGAAATGCGGTCTCAAAGGCATGAAAGATACACATTAAATAGGAAATTGAAGAAACAGAGTACTTAAGTGTTTTTACAGAATGTTCGGACTTTTAATTTTATGTTATGTGTATCGCTTATATGACTTCAGAGCATACAGACGCGCGAAATTCAAAGTTCGCGAAATACCCGATTGAACCAAATATAAGAAATGTCATACTGAGTCTCTCCTGTCGGATCTTAATTGAAATGTAGCCGTTAGTACTATTAGAAATGCCTGTGGGATACAGAGTGTAATCCCTCTTTACCATGTATCGTACGGTATTATATAAATTTTACTCGAATGAGCTCGATGACAATTTGCACGGAATTGCACAGGGTCTTATTAACTTTCAAATAACTTTCACAAAACCTTGTCTAAAGTTAGTGTAGCGAGATGGTGCCGAAGATATTTAAATGATAAAAACTGATAGTATAAATTATTATATTAATAACAAACTTTGATAATTACACTGATAAATGATGATTTGCTTGTCTTATACTTGATTAATGAGTCATTCTTAACTAAGATACATCTGTATTTATAATAACTTATTGCTTACTAAGGTGTTTGGTGGCTTGCACCGAACAATTAGTCATTATTGAATATGATGTTGCGTCATTTGAGTTATTCGGCGTATATTGAGACAGCACTATGCTTAAATCTGGACTGATTTTAGATTACTTTTGGACAATGCTATGTAGTATGAAGTTACTTTCGGGAAAACCATGTAAAGTACACTAGAGTGGAATGAAACGCTCCCAAATCGCAACCAGAGGTACGAATATAATGAGAAAAATATCTGTGAAGTCAATAAACATGGGCTCTTGACACCGGCCCGTGACTGAACGTGGAGTGGCCAAACACGATGCATTCGCAACTCAAGACGCTACTTGCTAAAGCAAACTAATGTGTCTGTGCTTCTGACTTCTAAATAAATACAACCCTAAATTCAATTTAAAAAAAAACAAATAATTCTAAATACATGCAAATTAGCACGTCTGTGTCAAAGGTCGAGAGTAGTCTCGCTAGAGTCTCTCAGTGGGGAAGACTAAATAAATTTAGTCGAAATTCATCCAAGACACAAGTCTGCGCGTTCACAGCAAAAAAGACCCATTCGCTGTAGTTCCACAGTTCATTTACACAAGGACTTATACTCTATAATTCCCAAGTACGGCCACATATGGAGTACTGTTGTCTTCTGTGAGCGGGAGCACCGAAGTACTAGCTCGGACCTTTTGACGCGATTCAGAGACGTGCGGTGCGGATTGTAAGCAATCCCAGTGTTACAGACTAGGTATTGAACCCTTAAGTTTGAGGAGAGACTTTACCTCATTGTGCGTATTTTACCGTCTGCACAACGGGGTGTATTTTAAAGAACTGTTCCATATGATGCTAACGGTCACGTTTTACCATGGCACCACTCGCCATCGGAAGGGAGTTCATCCTCCCTAACACCTTAGAAACAAAATGGTCAGGTACGGTACGGTTCTCGAGACACTTTCTCCCGCGTACGCTCAGGTTGTGGAATGAATTCCCTTCTGGGGTTTTCATTAAGTACAGTATGGGGTTCTTCAAAAAAGGCGGGAAGAGGTATTTTTATTTAAGGTTGGCAACGCGCGAGTGATGTCACTGGTGATACGAGCGTCCATAGGTGGTTGGGATTACTTACCATCAGGTGACCCACATGCTTGATTTCCACCTTTGTGGTATAAAAAAATCCGAATGATTGCGTGCTGGGTAATAGAAACTTTAGTTATTATGATTAGATTTTAGTGTCTGTCTAAATTCGTCAAACTTGAATAACTGACAATTGCCGGTGTTTTGCTTTAAAAAAGAGAATGTCGAATGATAAAATAAAGGACAATTAGTGAAGTTATTCAATATTATCTAAGGTTAAAAAAGGTTACATGTTCAAAAAAAGATTTAGTCTACCTATGTGCTCAACGTTAAGAATGCCGTTTGGGATAAATATCTCTGTAACTCGAATAATTTCGGGTCACGGGTGGATTCACTAACATATTACAAGTACTTAATGATACTAATTATTAAATTCAATTTGGTGTAAATATAAAAAAAATAGAATAGTTTAAGAACTAACAAGCTGCTATTGAAATTCTTTTAAGATCAAGCCTCGAATTAATTAGCATTTAGAATTAGTGATACTTTAAACATGAAATCCACTGTTGCTCTAAAGAATTACAAGCAAAATTGTTAAGAATATAAGGATGTATTACGTTAGTGGTACCTGATCTTATAATGATGTAATAGGAGATTCGTATCCTTGGGCTAAACCAGCACGTCTTATTTGATTTATGCCGTCGACCCTCGCCCTCATACCCACGGCGATCTCGCCCTGATTCCGGCGCGGGAACTCCGGCCGATTTGTCAAAAGCTGCCACAAGTTAGAGCCGGGAACGAAATTTCGATAGAATTTCTGTCACAAGACATGGGATTAAAAAATGATAATATTCTACTGTACGGATTTGCGTCATCGTTATTAAAATGTTAATAAAGCAAATAAATTAACAATAAATACAGTTGTTATTAAAATTGTCAGTTGCGTTAATTTATTTGCATAGTGAGTTTTAAGTTAGTGTTAATTTAAGACACTACTTTATGAAACATCTGTTTTTCTTGGTGAAATTTTCAAGGCATCATGTCCCAAAAAACAAGGTATTGTCTTCTTTTATAGTTCAAGTATTAATAAAGTAAGGTAATTAAACTTATAAAATAAAAAAGATAATTCAGGATATCAATAATTATATAATGTTAAGAATAGTATAACATTTGACCAAAGTGATGGGTTTGATTATAACTTACGCCCCCGTTATTCAGTGGGTCAGCCATACTTGAAGCCTACGCTTCGATCCAGCGACCTTTTTTATTGTTGTTGATCGCCTGCCATTTTGTGGGCCTGTATCGAATTTACATAGAACACGAATCGAACTGTCCGTTCGTTCACTCGTTTCATTCAATTCTATTGCTAAAAAGATACTCTTATTATTAAGGGCTTGACGTATGATCCTGAGTGGAGCCAATGTACGAGATTCGTTGTGATCCAGATTTTATTTGACAAGCATCAATTGAACGTCACAAGCAACCTGACTGGGCGATAGGATCCTTACCACCATTTTTATACAAGCAACTCAATTTCCATTTAGTTCAGTATATGTTCCTAAAACTGGGTCATAATATTCCCTACTATCAACGTCTTCTAACCATAGACATAGATTTTGCGTAGGCTCAATTTACCTTAGTCTAAGCTTCTTACTAAGCCGCAATTGAATCGATTGAATGAATGAAATTGTCAGAGATCTGTCTACCGTAAAACATAAACTATACAAAAGGAAATAGTTATATCGTTATATTTTTTTGGTTTAATAAAAATGAACAAGGTATTGAATGAATAAGTAGTTTTAGGAGTAACTACGTTCAAACGTAGTTGTGAAAGTTTTGACGTAAAGTTGAAGTTGCGATCGCCTGAAACATGAAGAATAACTCACTTGGGCTTGTATTAACAAATAATCGAAGCTCACGGATAAGATCGAACTTGAAACGCTGTTTTGACAAAATAAATAAGATCAGATCATCAAGATAAATAAGACAAGATAAGATCCATACATTGAAGGTCAAAACTGCATCTTAAGATAGATCTCAATTTTTAAATGCATTTACTAAAACGAGCCATAGTTTGCTATCTACGGGAAGAAAGGGAGCATGCTCATGTATTCCTAATCCGACATTGCACCTTCAATAAAAGCAGTTTATTTGGAAACGATGTTTCTTGGTACGTTTAATAAAATAACAATGCAATGTCATGTAGACACAGACCTTTTAGTGGAAACCTCAGAACAATAACTAAATTCTTCTGAGGTGGAAACGGAACATAAGGAACGAATGGAGACGGAATGCTCTGCTAAATATAGAGGTAGTTAAAAATAATGTAAATTATGAGTACTGTTGTAATTTTTAACTTAAAATTACACTCCGGGACACATAAATCGAGCCACCTAGCACTTTTGGATTATATTGTCTATAACTTTTAAAAATCGTTTGGTCGACCAAAAATTTTTATGGAATATTATAGCTTGCATATAATCAGCACATCTGATTGAACATGAATATATCAGTTACAAAATTGCATAAAGACTTTTTGGTTGTCCAAATATTTAAAAAAGTTATAGACGATATTATCCAAAAGTGCAAGGTGGCTCGATTTAAGTGTCCCGGAGTGTAGTTTAGGGCTAGTAGTCTCGATTTAATATAATCGAGATGTTTATATTGTTTCTGGAAGTCGCCCTTAGTACTTCAAATATACCGAAACGATTTCGTTTCCTTGATTTATGTAGCCGTTTCAAACAATCCGAGAGACATTTCTATGTAAGTATAGCTTTATAGAATGTAAATCATGCAAAATGTGAAATACCATTATTGTAATATTGTTTATTTAAAAGATCTTATTTAAGTGCTTCCAACTTTATTGCCTGTTCTCGGAAAGGCTCCGCTTATTTCCGAACAGATGGTAGAGTCAACCAGCTGTAAATGTGTATATTTGATATTTATATACTTACACGTTTTACACTCTCAGGAGTTTTTTTCAAATAAAATGACATCAAAAAATATTATGTAACCAAACAATTTTCATTTACGAGTGCACTGAAATTATTTCTGTTATTTTAATCCGAAAATGTGGACCTGAGCCTGTGAACGTATTAGTTCGCCTGAAATATACTGACAAATTGCTGGTGCTAAAATAAATATAGTTAGCAGCGAGCGCCCTTACGTTACGTTGTTTTGTTGACAGTAAACTTGTTACTTTGCCGAGCAGCGCTTCACGCCTCGTCAATATAGACAGACTAGTTCCAGACACAATATGTTCGCAAACTACTGTGTTTTTCCACTAAGGCTAGGGGCTTAGACCATTTGGTCTAAGGCTACCCAAGTAGCATTTATCCTTTATGATAGTTATTTAAAATACCTTTTTGTCATAAAAAAGTTATAATAAGGAATTTGTATATCTTGTAAGTTCTATGTCAGTTAATTTTAGAGCTCCTTGGTCTTAGAACTATATGGTTTTTGCTTTAACCTAAAAGCCTTTTTCAAGAGGTTAATATAACGCAATCATAGACTGTTTTCCAGAGCTATAAGTCCTAAGTCTTCTAAGTTTCGAAAAGGTTATAATTGGGTTGTTTTTAGGATAATCAAATGCCTAAATATGACGTGAAACGCATTGTTATATCTCAAATGTGACTCTTTCATAACGTACTTTACTAATACCTTATTAGCTATCTCAAAAACTGATTAATAACTTGATAGCATTTTGTGGCTACATATAGTTAGGAAAATCACTTAAAGGCGTAAAAGATAACTTTATAGCATAATTTATAAGCTTTTATTAATTATTATAACCTTTAAATACATTAAGAAACTACTCAATCATCACCGTAACTTTAAAGTTATATGGAATGCCCACTTACAAATATACAGGATGTCTTAACAAAAAATTGCGAAAAGTGAACATTATAAAAGAAATTCGAAAAACATAGCGAATCATCACAAAAAAGGTAGTTTTACGTTGGTTAAGTACGTATACGAATGTATCTAAGTCCTGTTATTTATGTTCCATCCTTTCCTTATGTATCACAAAATAGTTCCAATTGTATCACAAAATAGTTCATTATTTTTAGCCGATACAAATAATGAAGAAATAGAAAGTACAATCAGATGCCTCAAGGCAAGCCCATCCACGGGCTATGATGGTATGCCTGCCCAGGTTTTAAAGCATTTGAGTACTTTAATTACTCCGACCTTAACAAATCTATTTAACAGTTGCTTAAGACTTGCAAAATTTCCTGATGTCCTGAAAAAGTCTGTTCTCATACCGATTCATAAGGCTGAGAGGAGAGATTGTGTCGATAACTAATGGGGAGTGTTTAAACGAATGACAGTAAATTAACATTTTAAGAGACATAAATTATTAATTTGGGTTATTGTACTAAGCGAGTGACTGACTGCGAGTGACGATAAATCAACAGAACAGTAACTTATAATATAAACATTCATTCGAGTTAGGTCAAATACAAAATGAGAAGCTTCATAATATTTGAGCGATCTACCTAATATTAATTTGTTTGAGTGTCAACGTTACGTCCTGTATTTTTTATGGTGGTGTTGTGTGTGTCTGTCTGTGGCATCATAACTCCCGAACCGATGAACCGATTTTGATTTTTTTTTGTTTGAAAGGTAAATTAGTGGGAAGTGTTCTTAGCTATGTTTAATGACCATCGGCCCAAGATGGCCGCCGCCACAAAATGGCAGAATACATATTTGTACACAACTCCCTCAATATATATTTATATATCTATATTTATGTATATAATATTTATATATTTGTGTACTTAGTATTTATCTTTATTTAGTATGGTGTTACTAAGTTGTGTCAAGGTTTGTTTAGTTCTTATTTGTTTCCAATTCGAACACCATCAACAAAGATTTTCTCACATTTTACGGGTTAACTGGTAGAGAATGCCCGGCATTAAGTCCGCCCCTGTACACTTTATTTAGGCTCTGCGAAAGTTTAAATAAATATGGGTGTCAAATGAAAGGGTTTGACTAGTAAAATACTACACACTATGATAAATTTAAAATCCAAGATGGCCGCCAACACAGAATGGCGAACTACATATTTTTTTACAACTCCCTCAATATGGGTATCAAATGAAAGGGCTCGACTAGTAGAAGAACTATACACTATAATGACAATCTCAAATCCAAGATGGCCGCCACCACAAAATGGTGAATTACATTTTTAAGTTAGGGTGTTCAGGCTTAGGGTTTAAAAAGTTAGATATATCTAGTAGGTCAGGGGGTGCGAAGAATTCCCAGGTAAGATCCGGCTACCATCTACGACGACTCGACCTGGCAACCTACAACACGCGTACACTGAGGACGGACGCGAAGTTAACGGAGTTGGAAGAAGCTATCAGTTAGCTACGCTGGGATATCATTGGTTTATCTGAAGTCCGAAGAGAGGGGGAGGACTCGATAATCCTCAATTCCGGCAACTTGCTGTACTACTACCGGGAGGGCGATCAACAGTCCCAAGGTGGTGTCGGGTTCATCGTCCACAAGTCCCTCGTCAACAACGTAATAACCATCGGGAGTGGGTCGACCAGGGTAGCATATCTGATACTCAGAATATCGAAACGTTATTCGTTGAATGTCATACAGGTTTACGCTCCGACCTCGACACACCCAGATGACGAAGTGGAGGCTATGTATGAGGAGATCTCTGAAGCCATACGTAGCCACAATACCCACTACATAGTTGTGATGGGGGACTTTAACGCTAGGTTGGGGAAACGTTGCGGTGATGAGTTAAGAATGGGGCAATTTGGATTTGGGCACCGGAACACCAGAGGCTAGATGCTAGCGGACTTCATGGAGAAGGAGAAGCTCTATATAATGAACTCCTTCTTCAGGAAGTCCGAAAGCTGAAAATGGACCTGGATGAGTCCGGAAGGTAATGTCAAAAACGAGATAGATTTTATCATGTCGACGAAAAGGCACATATTCAATGATATCTCCGCGATCAATGCTGTCAAAACGGGGAGTGATCACAGACTGGTACGAGGCACATTGAATATCAATATTTATTTTATTAATTTTGGAAAACCAACAGCGAACATATACAGAGTATAAATATAGATTGAGACAGTCAGCCAATTAAAGGTCTTCACGTTTAGATACATATTTACATTAGGAGCAGTGTGGACAATGTTAAAGAAAAAATGAGTTGAATAAAATCTTAATTAACTCTCTTAAAAGAAATAAGGCAGCAATTCATCATGTGACAAAACAGGCTAATAATACTATATACATTACATGCTACATGTTTACATGCATTATATAATTTAGAAAAAATCTTCACATATCAGATGCGTCGCAGTTGCTAAACTAGAGTGATGAATATCAAAGTTTTTATATTTACACAGATCATTCAGACTTTTGCTTGCTTGCAGCAGGAAAGAATTTTGCCGATAGTTGGATGAGACCAATGGTACGTGAATAGGCGTGTAGTATCTAGCAGACCTACTTGGAATATTAAAGTTTAGTTTAGACAGAAGGTCAGGAGTATCAATTTTGTTGTGTATGATTTTAAGTAGGTATGTTATATCAGACACTTCACGTCTTGCTAAGCTGGAAAGACCTCGACTGATAAAGTCTACGCTCCGACCAATACCGGCGCAAATCAAAAACCCCGAAAGGTTTCAACTCGAGCTCCAGAACCGCTTCGAAGCCCTTGAGAACAGCTTAAATGTGGACGATGTAAACAACATGGTGGTGGATACTGTCCGTACGGTAGGGTCTAAGTTCTTTAAAACCCGCCGTCCCAGAACAAAGAAACTCTCCGACAAAACCCTCCAACTTATGGATCGGAGACACGAAATGAGGCTGCAGAACTCAACGGATGCTAGTCGTTACCGGGAGCGTAATAGGCAGATATCAAAGTCATTGGCATGCGACCTTCGCCGATTCAATACGGCTCGTATTGAAGAGGCTATTGAGGGAAATAAAGGCTCCAAAGTATTTGCGAGATATCTGTCTATTGGGCAAAGTCAACTGACGCAGCTGAAGATTGACGACGGTAGCCTCATTTTGTCGAAGCCTGAGATCCTAAGGGAGATTGAGAGTTTCTATGGACAGTTATACTCCACGCAAGCACCTGTTGAAAGCAAGGCTAGAGACCCCAGAGCCAAGCTTACCCGACACTATACTGAAGATATCCCGGACGTCAGCCTGTACGAGATTAGTATGGCTCTCAAACAACTAAAAAACAATAAGGCGGCGGGTGATGACGGAATCACTACAGAGCTTCTGAGAGCGTACCATAGACCACATTCATACGCGGCGGCAGGTTATACAGAAGACCGAGGAGTATAATCTGCCACTTTGCTTGGCGTTTTTGAAAGCCTTCGATTGGATCGAGACATTGGCGGTGCTGCAGTCTCTCCAAAGGTGCCAAGTGGACTACAGGTGACATGGGCGGTGCTGCAGTCTCTCCAAAGGTGCCAAGTGGACTACAGGTACATAGAGGTGCTAAGGTACCTATACAGAAATGTCACTATGTCGGTTCGACTCCAGAACCAGAGCTCTAATCCCATCCAATTGCAGCGAGGTGTAAGACAGGGAGACGTTATCTCTCCAAAACTCTTTACCGCTGCATTGGAGGATATTTTCAAGCTTCTGGATTGGAAATGATACGGCATTAACATTAATGGCGAGTACCTAACACACCTCCGTTTTGCCGATGATGTGATTCTAATGGCTGAGACCTTGGAAGACCTGAACACCATGCTCGGAGATCTCAGTGGTGCTTCCCAAAGAGTGGGTCTTAAAATGAACATGGATAAGACAAAAATCATGTCGAATGCCCATGTTGTAGCCACTCCAGTTAATATTGGGAACACTACACTTGAAGTTGTAGACAGCTATGTATACCTGGGACAGATAGTCTAGCTAGGTAAGTCCAACTTCGAGAAAGAGATCTCTCGTCGAATCCAGCTCGGATGGGCACCTTTCGGGAATTTACGAAAAATCTTCGCATCCAAATTACCTGTGTCTCAAGACCAAAGTCTTTGACTAGTGTGTGTTGCCAGTGATGACTTACGGAAGCAAAACGTAGCCATTCACTATGGGTCTCGTCCGAAGGCTCAAGGTCGCTCAGCGGGCAATGGGGAGACCAATACTTGGGGTCTCCCTGCGTGATCGGATCCGAAATGAGGAGATCCGCAGGAGAACTAAAGTAACCGACACTGTTCGAAGGATTGCTCAGCTGAAGTGGCAGTGGGCGAGACACATAGCTAGAAGAACCGATGGTCGCTGGGGCCGAACGGTTCTTGAGTGGCGACCACGATCCGGGCGACGCTCAGTGGGTAGGCCCCCGACTAGGTGGACCGACGATCTGGCGAAGGTCGCGGGAAGCCGCTGGATGCGGGCAGCACAGGACCGATCGTTGTGGAGATCCATGGGGGAGGCCTATGCCCAGCAGTGGGCGTCGTGCGGCTGAGATGATGATGATGATGATGATCTAGTAATATTTTGATTTTAGCATCGTCAAGTCGGGGGACCGCAATTAATATCTATAATGTAAATAATGAAATAAATAGATATATTAATTGCATTGCAAATTGAATATAAAACTTAAGTAGGTAGGTGCCTATTTAACTAGCAGTAGGTGTAAATAGAATCTGAAAAATAATAGAAGAATAATAATAAACATATCCTTTGGTTTTGTAAACACTCTGTAGGTACACCACGCGAAATGTTGTTTTAATGTAATCTAAGCTCTCTTGGCATCTGAAATTACTACTTAGTCCGTCCGCGGTGATATCGAATTACTATCAAATCTTACGAGAAAATTTAATGCGTAAAGGGTTACAAAAATAACTAACAGTTTGTGATAAGGTTATTTAAATTACCTAGAGGTTATTTTTAAGTAAATTTCGTGCGTTAATAGTAATTCAGGCTATTTAAGAGTTATTTGTAAAGCTAGTAAGCCTTTCATTGAAGGCAGCCATTTTAAAGAGGTTTATTGTGGCAAGAATTTTCGAAAATATCAATTTATTTATTTTATTTGTTAGTGATAATAAATTTTAAAGACATTTTTACGTTTATAATTAATTGTGTGCCAGATTGGAGGTTAAAAATGTATTTAATGTATTTTTTTAGACTACGTATGACCATTAAATATTTTAAATATGCCTGATAATTAGGGCGCGTGTATTTTATAAGCATATTATCCATAATTTAACAGGAAACTGGTATTCGCAATAGAATTTATAAGCACGTGTGAATTTTACAGACATTTTGCTTCGTATATGAATACCCAAGTCATAATAAAAAAATAGTATTACAAATGGAAGCCATTTGTCTGATATGAAATAAGTTTTAACTAATATATAACCAGTCTCTTATAAAATATTTTGAAAACTTACTAATAAGCTTTTGCTGGTACTTGACAATAACCTAATTCTGGAAAATGACTGCTGCGATAAAAATTTATTATGACTAGTCCATGACTAAGCTGAGACTTCATAAAGGTTATAATTAGGTAATACTGAATTTAACCAGGTTATAAAATGGTTAATTTACAGTTACATCTAGGTTATCAAGCATGCCTTTAGGTAATTTGTCGAGTCAGTAAAGAGTAAAAATAAGGTCTGCACTAGGTTGTTATGGAGGGCCTTTTTGGTTATTAAGAGTTTATGCGGAGTTTATTATGAACATTTTAGGACCTATCGTATTTCTTTGAGGAAATCCATAAAAAGGTTATATAACCTATTTGTGACCTTTCTATAACTTAAATTGTTACTTGGGTAGGGCAGTTCGCATTCGGACGAAAAGATCGATATGTGAAGAAATGATGTATAATTCTACTAAACATAAAAATATCAGTGGACTGAAAACGAAATAAAAAAACTCAATAACCGAACAAATAAAAAACATTCATTTCTTATACTAATTTTAATTAATGACTTGTCATTTCTTTCATTAATGACTAAGTTTAAAATGTAACTAGCATTCGTGAGTGTGCACAATTCCTTATGTTGCATCCTCCCTCCGATTAACAATATTTACATGCAAGGATTCTTATACATACCTAAATGAGTTTAAATCGTTTTTTCTTAGCAGATTTACGTAACAGTTAAAATACAAACATAAAATTATATCGCAATTCGACAACTTTTTAGTTATATACGAAGCTAAAAATGGAATAATTGTATTTAACTAATTTATGCAAAGTTCCGGAATTGAACGTCGTCGGTGGCGCTGTGGCCTCGGCATTGGTCTGTGCGCCGAGTAGAATCGGGAGGCCTGCGATCGATCCTGCCATGTACCAATGTGTTTTTCGTTTCACGAATTTCATATGTACCTACATTTATCTGACGCTCCTACGGTGAAGGAAAACATCGTGAGGAAACCTGCATACACCTTTGAAGTAATTCAAAGGTGTATGTGAAGTCAACCAATCCACACTGGGCCCAGCGTGGTTTGACTAAGGCCAAATCGCCCTAACTAGTTAGGGTAGGCTCATGCCCCTCGGTGGGGACGTATATGAGCTGTGATGATGAAAGTCCCCGAATACGTAAAAACTGGCAAACTATGCATTGCAATGAAAAGTACTGACGTTATAAAATAAACTTTACCCGTTCTCGAGATTTAACTCGGTAAAAATATTTTACAAAAAATAAAAACCGACTGCAAAAACGCTGAAAAGTTAAAAATAATATAATAAAGGTACAGACAACATTACTTTCTATATTGAAGTCGGTGCTTTTTAACTTTCTAGGAGATCCTCGTTGGGCACCGACTTCAATATAGAAAGGACAATGTCGAAAATCGCCCCGTGACCAACAAAGATTTGATTTGCGTCATAATTATATGCATATTTTATAACACTCATAAGAAATATATGTATTCGACGGACAAA
Source organism: Schoenobius gigantellus (assembly GCA_963935595.1). Taxonomy (NCBI): domain Eukaryota; kingdom Metazoa; phylum Arthropoda; class Insecta; order Lepidoptera; family Crambidae; genus Schoenobius; species Schoenobius gigantellus. The sequence goes on along the minus strand of OZ012541.1, from coordinate 34,536,351 downwards.
TCAAATATATATAAAAGTACTTTTAGAAACAAAACCAAATGAAGTAAAATAAAGGAATGGTTATTGTTACCTTCGCTGAATTGAATAGAATTGAGTCGATTTTATGTAGTTATGGACATTTATTTATTTCTATAAATTAAGATTTTCATAACTTACAGCGTAAATTAAATTAAAACATACGTCAATTGACTACTCACGCACTATCGCTTGTTAGTTCGTTGTGTTTTTGACTTGCTTTATAATTTCGAGATTACTTGTTCTTCATTACGTGGCTATAATATCGTTCTTTGATTGATTGCAATAATTATTATTTTAATAATTGTATAGGTATGGACTATGTGTATTGCTCTAACGAATTAAAGTGTTACTTCAACTAACCTCAAAATCTGATTCATTTTGATATTTAATTCGATTTCGAAGCTTGTCCGTAGTAATTGATGTGGACGTACAGTATTTACTAATGTCTAATTATACGAAAATCATTTTTTCACTGCTGTTGGTATTGGGGCGAACAATGTATGGACGCAGAACAATGTCCTTTATGATGTTGTCTGTATCTATTCTTATATAATTATTATTATTAACTTTTAAGTTTTTTTGAAGTGAATTTATGAAATAACTGAAGGAAATTCAATTCATAATACGGGGGCTGGGGCTGTATTTTGGGCTGGGTTTTTAATACCCAGCCCAAAATACCCAGCCGTCACTACCAAAAAGATTTCGACATAATATTAGCATTATCTATAGGGAACTAATTTTTTGAGCTGTTATTGAAATATTCGAGCTGTTATTATGATCAGTTGAAAAACATATTGAACAGTTATTTAATTTAATGGCGGTTGATTAATTATTGCGACAGTAAAACATGGACAGTAATAAAAAATCAATTAGTCGGTTATTTTATCATACAATGTCAATCCTAAAAATAATTGAGCAGTCCAATAACTGAATGAGGGGTAAAAATGATGGAATGAGCGGTTCGATAAATAGTTCGGCAGATCATAGCGAGCGGTGACACCCGAACTCAAATTCATTAAAAAGAGAGTTGGGCTGAGCTTATTAGCGCTTATTAGAGCTTATTACCGCTAATAAGCACATTGGATTTAGAAATCGGTATCCTCGCTTGAAATAAACTATGATGGTTAAGGGAGCCCACCTGTATGATTCCGTGAAAGAATTTCTTGCCGGAGACGCGTTTAGATTTTATATGTAGAAACTGTAGGCGGGTCAAAAATAGGCAGCGAGGAGCGAAGCGACGAGCGTAGGTTTGAACATGAACCAAGCGCGCGAGCCGAGCGAGAGAAGCGAGCGTGCCGCGGCAGCGGCCGGCGAAGCGCCAGAAACGACTTTATTAACAGACTTCAAAAAAGGAGGAGGTTCTCAATTCGATGCGTATGTTTTTTTTTGGTGTATGTTACGCGATTACGCCGCCAATTGTGGACCGATTTTGAAAATTCTTTTTGTATTCGATACAGTAAGCCCCAAGGGTGGTCCCATGGTCACCAAAGTTAGGATCTAATGATGGGATCCCATGAAAATTGAGGAAAACCCTTATTTTTTAAGGTGTGTCCAACGTATTTTGTATATATGTTACGCGATTACTTCGCTTGTTGTGGATCGATTTAAAAAATTCTTTTTGAATTCGATAGAGTATATACCTAGGGTAGTCCCAAGGTCACCAAAGTCAGGATCTGATCATGGGATCCCTTGAAAATCGAGGGAAATGCTAATTGAAGAAACCCTAATTTAGCTTAATTAGGGTTTCTTTCGCTAAAAAGATTGCATTCACTAAAAAGTTACAAATAAAAAATATTTTACAAAAATTAAAAACCGACTTCAAAAACACTGAAAAGTTAAAAATAAATATAAGAATAGGTACAGACAACATCACACTTCTATATTGAAGTCGGTGCCAAACGATGATCTCCTAGAAAGTCTTAAAATTTGCCTTTGACTACAATAGCGAGCTTGGTGGCGCATTGACGCGTGCGCTCAGCAAACGATTGCTAACGTTAAGCAACGTTCGCTGTGACCAAAATAAAAAACATCTCAAGCTCCTCCGTGCTTCGGAAGGCACGTTAAACAGTGGGTCCTGCGCCTGATCTCGCCCCGGTCGTGTCGGCTAACCGTCCCATCGGACTAGGCGAGTGAAGGAACAGAGAGTGCACTTGTGTTTGCGCAGTCACTTGTGCACTATAATATCTCCTGCGTAGATGGCTAGTCTCTGTGAAGATAGGCCGCCGTGACCGAATATCGGTTAGGAGGACATTATATTATATCATATATTATTATGTAGTTTTATATTCTTTAGTAATTTATATCCTACTAGCTTCTGCCCGCGGCTTCGTCTTCGTGAACTTCAGAATTGGGTTTAAAGTTTCGCTCGTTAACAAGTTTTAATCTTCCTTTATGAACTATTTCAGAGATCATTAAGGCATATAAAGTACATGTCCTTTTCCATAGCGTAGGTGACATGCATATCAAATTTCAAAGCTGTCTGCCCGCGGCTTAGCTCGTAAACAATTTTCAATGTTCCCTCAGGAACTACTTAAGGAATCGGGATAAATTTTTGCAAAGTGAATTTGAGGCAAATATATTATATATTTATATTTTATTAAAATCCTAATACATATTTTATTTATGTATTAGGATTTTATTTAATTTTATATACCTAATATATCAAAATATAACTATTTTAAAATATGTCGTTTTTTTTGTACATCTACCACATTGTTTCTCTGCATCGCCCAAAGGTTGACTGGCAGAAAATGCCTCAGGCATTAAGTCCGCCTTTTGTAAATCCTTTTGATTTATGCACGATAAAGATTAAATAAATAAATAAGAGGATTAGACATTAACTTTTTGCAGCGATAGTCGTGAGGCGATCGCAATGTTGTCGCAATTCATAATTGCGTCGATACACACGCGCGGTTGCATCGCCCACTGTATTGCGTTTGCATCTATGCACACGCGCGTTTGCACCGTGACTGTTTTACTGAAGCTAGATAACAAGCCACTGAGGCTAGCTAGATATATTGATGCAAACGCCATACAGGAGCGCGTTCAGAGAAAAGCGAGTTACAACAGAACAACCATAGAATTTGATAGTTGTAAAAATCTCTGACGTTTATTACCGAAATACTCTTTGTTCGGGTTGGTACCGAAACAAAATGATAAAACTGATATTGTATAAAAAACTGTAATAAAAACTTGATACTGTGATACTGTAATTCTAATGATATGATAATGTGAGAACGCGCGTTGCCCTTATTGGCTGAATGCGAACTAACTTTATTGCGTTTTAAATAAAAATGCTGACAACAGTAAAATGTACGTCGCTAGACCGTACACTCGTATCATTTTGGGGCCATAATCTTCACGTCATCAGCTAGAAAGAGAAAGAAATGAAAAATTCATGTGAAAGAGGAAGATAAAAGTTATTATTGGTGCAACGAGTTCAATACCTCAGAGAGCGTTTAAAAACAACCGAACACCTTCACTCCAAGGCTCTCGTGGGTTATTGTCTAAGAAAAAATCTATCATGATCGCCTTCAATTTGACAACCATTGCGCCGTGCGTGAACACAAGACTGCGCCAGCGTTGCCAGATTTTTTTTGGCAATTGTCGTGATTTTGAAACTTTTTGAGATAAAAAAGCGGGATTCTTTCGTCGAAAGGGGGACGCAGTAAAAACGTATATAATCAGATGTTTTTAAATATTTATCTTTTTATTTGAGTTTTAAATTACGTTTATGTAGCAAGAGATAGCAAAAATAGCAATAGAAAATGTATTTTAATAAAAATACACTTGTCTGTGCCACCCGGCCGTGCTTTCTCAGCACGCTGCACGCACGACAGAGTTACTATCCCCGAAATGCGGGACTGAGCCTGTCCCGCGCGGGACATTTAATTTTGATTTAAAAATCGGGACGTCTCGCCAAAATTGGGACGTCTGGAAACGCTGCTCTGCGCCGACATCCTTTTAGAAAGGAGCGATGGATGGACGGCGATTGCCAAATTGTAAGCGATCGCGATAGATTTTTTCATAGACAATAAGCCACTGAACGCGCTCCAGTATTTCACTGCCTGTCATTCTTGTAAATCATAACACAGTAAACGCATGAATTTAGGTCATATTATCAATGCAAACAAGTAATTAAGGCAAGCAAGCAATGCCGTTTTTTGATAGAAATAGGCAAGATAGAAGTATGTACCCGTGCATTCGATTAACAACTGGTAAAATTAAAACTGTAGCAATAAAAATAAAATGGAACAAATAAGGACAGAATAAGAATGCCTTCATATTGACAATGCAAAATGAAAGAAGCCCTTATATCGCTATTAGAATAACATTCGCATAATAATGAGTTCCTCCGAGATTCGTGGAAAGCCGCTTATGTTGGCTAATTGAAAGTCACAGTACGTCTTACAATAAATAAATTTTATACGGCTCGATTTCTCTTAGGGACGCTGTCGACCTTGTTGTGTCTTTTTAAATTGACCTTTATCAAAGACACGTAATTTTATAGCTACTTCTTTACTGAGAACAGAGTTGCTATACGACTTCCCTTCGCCTAATTGATTAGATAACTAAGTTTTCTTCTGCATTAAAAAAATTAAGCAGAAACTTACACAGAAAGTTCTCTTAAAATATGTAAGTACTTAGTTTAAGTGTCACACGTAAACAAATAAATCTCAACCCCCGTTTTTCTCCTATAAAGGTTGGTATTTTCAAAAACGCTAAAGGCGAAATGTGTTTAAAACCTCTTACTTATACACGGTTATTTTTTTATCACCCTGGAAAATTTTAGGGACGCTTCAGGACACATCCAATATTATATAAAAAATAAAAAATATGAAATAAAAATTTTTAAAAAAATATAAAAAAAATCTCTAAAAATGCTGCTCTCAACTAGTGCAGCATTTTTTGTATTTAAAAAAAAAATATATAACATTAAGGAGGGGGGTTATTTTTTTTATTTATATTTAAATCATTCTAATACCATGTCGTGAAGCGTCCCTTAAATTTTCCAGGGTTATAAAAAATAACCGTGTATATACCGTTCGGGGAGAACAGGGGTGTTATATTTTCAATATGACTGGAATGGTATATAGGAAATGGCATGTTCGAAATTCGAAGCGTTAGGAAGTCGGCTATTTTCGACATGAAACCACAGATTAGATAATAGTTACATGAAACTACCATTCGGGATGGTAGGTACATTTATAGAGCCTAAAACAGCTTGGTTCTAGGTTTCTTTTTAGATTTGGTACTATCTTTGTTTATTAATAGGATAGTATTCATAGATAAAATTCATTTCTGGCCGCTGCTCAAATGTTTTTTAATTCATCTATAACTTGAATTATGTAACTTATCATACGGACGATTACAAGCCACTATAAAAAATATATTATATGAATATGACAACAATTTTATTAAAATGTTGGTATAAAATCACACGAAAAAATGAATAATTTTCGTTGCGGGAGAAAAAGCCATAATGTACAATACTTATTACATTTTTTGCGAAAAATATGACTGGACTGTATGGGCTTTGTTTCCTTTGCACTAATTGAAAATCAAAAAGTATGAGTATTACTAAATGCTTGTTTCCAGTATTACGTCTTTCATTATTTCCTCACAGTTATTGAGAAAAATACTATACATGCCTCGGCGGGAATAGGGATTGCCGGACTCGTAACTAAAGCTCTACTCGTCCGGCAATCTCTAACTTCCCGGCCTCTGCAGTAATGTACTATTACCGATTAAGGAATTATCTAAGTGAGAAAGCCCGTATTAGTGTTTGTGAATCCTTGGTTCTTCGAGACTGTGCTATGGCGATTTAATGTTCGGGCCTCGTCTTTTCACGATTTCACGAACAAATATACTTCTTCAACATGTTCTGAATGCATGTTGTAGATATTGTTTTTTCATTTTTCATATTCGGAAAGTAGTGTTGATTATTGGGTGGAAAATGCTGCTTCCCTCCATAGAGAGGGAAAAACTCATACAAATTATTTCCCACCTAAGGGCCGGAATGAACTTTAAAAATAGAACTGCTGTCAGCTGTGAAGAGTTTTATGTAAAATAAAAACTAATTTAAAAAAAAGCTGCGGCCATGTGAGTTTCTAAACAGCCAGTTAAGTTCACAGCGCAAACTTCTTTGAGCGGAATAAGCCGCAACAATTACGCGCTGAGTTCCATATTTAAAATTTAAAAAGTCGATATAAATTGGCGGGATACTAATCTGTTATGTATCTGTGACGGAATTCAAAAAAATAAGCAATAATCTTTTATGCTAAGATTTGAATATTAAAAATAAGTTCAAGCGATTCTGAAATGTTGAAACCAGATTCGATTAAAGTGGAGGCAAATTGGGATGATGACTGAATTCTAATTTTTACGTCTCGTCATTAAATATTAAAATACCGTGGAAAAAGATGCAGTCCTGTGAAATTAGAATGAAAATCAGCTTAGAAATACATTAGATACAAGCATTTTAAGTTGTTAATTTGAAGGCGATTATATATTTAATAGTTATTCGAAAACCGATTTTTTCTTTCTGTTTATTATATGAATGAGCTTCTATTAAAGCAAAAAAATTTTTTAGTCATCTAGCCAATTGTGTTATCGAAAATCTTTTGCCGGAAATCTCAAAAGAAAGATATATTATATATTATTAATAAATAGTTTACATTAACAACTAGTTTTATTTTCCTCATATTCGAGATTCGAGAGATCCGACATCAACCGTGACGTCATTGTTGAGTACGGCCATATAAGCTCCTTGTAAATTGCCGTTTTGCTAGAAAGAGATGGAGAAAAATCTTTAATACCTTATATCTTGATTGTTTTTATAGTTATTCGAAAACCGATTTTTTCTTTCTGTTTATTATATGAATGAGCTTCTATTAAAGCAAACATTTTTTTGTCATCTAGCCAATTGTGTTATCGAAAATCTTTTGCCGGAAATCTCAAAAGAAAGATATATTATATATTATTAATAAATAGTTTAGATTAAAAACTAGTTTTATTTTCCTCATATTCGAAATGAAAAGTAGAGTATTTAACACGGGTAAAAGAATCAGTTCCTACTCGGACTATAGCCAGTCTAAATACCTCGGGAATTGGTTCTTTAGACCCTCGGTTAACAATGTACTATTACATACCTCCTCGGACTGGCGTTTCGCATTATTTCAATGCTGCTTCCATGTTACGGATAGAGCTGCGTGCATGTCTGCATCTACTTTCTTTGACATCCGAACTTATTAAATATAGAACACCTGTGTAACTGTACAATTAGCTCAATTCTATTGGATATAGATTCGAGAGTGATTTGGAGATAGAACCGCACGAACGGTTTTCTCCGGACATGTGGATCGAACAGCGGCATTTGGTGCCAGTTATCGTTTTCAGGCTGTAAAGCTTATTTCATTTGTATTTTATTCATATTTTGCCCCTTGGAGTTTTTGTTGTGATTTGGTCTGTCAAATTTTAAAATATAATAGGTTAATTCACTGATCCACAATCTTAAGCTCATGCTGAGCCTTGGTCCTTTAGATACCGCAACACACAGGCGCATTTGTATTTTTTTATTATTCTTGTTTTTTATTCCACTCATTTTAATTTTGTGCATGTGTTTTTAACCTAATAGGCGTTTTATTTATCTATCTATTATTACACCAATCAATAGTGTCTCATATAAGGAACAAATTCTGGAAAGTAAAGACATATTGCAAACTAAATGAAATAGTTAATTTTTGATAAAATACCACGTATGAGCAGTTTTTGTACTACAAGTTTTTAGGATATGAAATCAAAAAAAAAATGATAAGTTCACGCACAATGAAATTGGTGACTTGAAACGATATAGTTGAAAAATCATGTGATGCTGCATGCAGCGTGAGCATTTGCACTGTACGATACCCGTACCTGTATCACATGTAGGTACAGGTACTACTATACTACTGTAGTACTTGTACCTTCAGCACAGCCAAACTGCAACGGCTACACTACGCAAAGTGCTGGAGGTAAATACCGAGACCGTAGTCCTAATCCAGGAGCCTTGGATCAGGAAAGACAGGATATGCGGTCTGTCAAACATTGGAGGAAAGCTCCACCTCAACACCACCGTAAGTAATCCACGTACGTGCATTTTTACTCCTAAGCATGTAAACTCCATACTAATGACCGAGTTCTGTTCCAGAGACCTGACGGCTATCAGGTTCTCTGATGACCCGTCCAACACCCTACCCAGCGTGGTATGCGCATCCGCATACCTGCCAGGTGACGCGCCAATACCAACCCCGGAGCTTATAGCGCTAGTCACTCACTGTGAAAGGGAAGGACTGGAGCTCATCATCTCGGCCGACAGCAACGCGCATCACACCATCTGGGGCAGCGTGCAATCGAACACCCGAGGTGAGGAACTTCTAACATATTTATTCTCAACAAACCTTCGCATTATCAACGTGGGTTCGGATCCAACTTACGTTACGAGACGAGCCCAAACGATCATCGATCTTACCTTAGCGACAGAACAGATTTCAGAACACATACACGACTGGCATGTATCTGATGAACTATCATGTTCCGATCACAGGTGGATAAGGTATAAACTAGCTATTAAGGTCAACCCAGTAATACCACGGCGAAACCCACGTAAACTGGATCGCCACAAATACAGAGTATTGACAGGACAAAGTTTAAGGGACATAAGTGTACCTTTAGACTTTAATGACACTACCGCCATTGACAACCATGTCAATGTAATCACTTCAATTCTGAGTACTAACTACGAACATTCATGTCCGCTTGTGATGCCCCAAACAAGAATCAGAAAAAGCAGCCACTGGTGGGGACCAGAGCTAAGTAAGCTTCGTCACAAGGTCAGGAAACTGTTCAATAGAGCAAAAAACATGAACACAGAATACGATTGGGATAAATATAAAGAAGCCCAATACCATTACAAAAAGCAGATCCGCCTTAGGAAAACAGAATGTTGGAGGCGCTTCTGTACCAACATCGAATCTAACAACCAGGCAACAAAGATCAAAAATATTCTATGCAGTGAACCCCTCCAAAACGGAGCTTATTATGTTCACAAACAAACGAAACGTAGGGAACCTAAGGTTACCCAAACTGTTTGGAACCGAGCTTTCCCTTACAAATGAAGTCAAGTACTTGGGCGTTATACTTGACAGTAAATTGTTATGGAATAAGCATCTAGACCACAAATTAAATAAAGCCTGCATAACCTTCTGGCAATGCAAAAGACTACTTGGGAAAACATGGGGTCTATCGCCGAAGATTACACTATGGCTATATATATCCGTTATACGACCAATTGTAACATATGGTGCAATAGTATGGTGGCCCAGGACCGAACTTAACACCGTCATTAGAAAATTGCAATCTTTCCAAAGGCTAGCCTGCTCGGCAGTTACTGGCTGTATGCAGACTACTCCAACCGCCGCAATAGAGGTGATACTGGGACTGCCCCCTCTTGATTTACACATTCAACAAGAGGCGTCTATGGCAGCTATCAGATTAAAACACTTAGGAATGTGGCACTACCAAAAGGGTCATCACACCGTGTTATGGAACAGGATGATCGACTATCAGCCCCTCATAGCGGCACCATGTGATAGGATCCCCAAAAGACATGTATTTGACAGGAAGTACAATATACAGCTCTCAGAGCACAAACGAGATCAATCTGGAATTGATGAAGTCCGCATATACACGGACGGCTCAAAAACCGAAAGGGGTACAGGCGCAGGGGTATTCTCGATGGATCTCAACATTAACATATCATTAGCACTGGGTGATGGAAACTCAATATTTCAATGTGAGACTGTCGCCATCACCCATGCTGCCAACGCAGTCATGAGAAGAACCATTAAGAATTACAACATTCGAATTCTTACGGACAGCATGGCTGTACTACAAGCACTGGGAAGTAACACCATTACATCCCATCTTATAAACGAATGCCATGAAACAATAGAGCATATGGCGTCACAAAACAGAGTTACGCTTCAATGGATTAAAGGACACAGTGGGTCGTTGGGAAATGATGCTGCGGACCAGCTGGCTAAAAGGGGTTCAGAAAGCATAGTGGCTGGTCCTGTGCCACAGCTGCCGATCCCTTTTAGTCAGCTGAAAACCTGGACACGGCAATACACCCAAAACAAACATAATGCCCGTTGGGCAAATACCGCAAAATGTAGACAGTCTAAGGAAGCGATATCTGCACTAACACCGCGACTGACCTACAGACTGCTCTACCTAAACCGACCGGAACTAAGAATAGTGGTAGGCTCTCTAACAGGACACAACACACTGAACAAACATCTACACTTATTAGGCGCAACCGACAGTCCCCTGTGCAGAGGATGTCTGGGCGCTGAAGAATCAGCTGCCCATGTAATCCTGGAATGCATGGGAGTAGCCACACAACGGGCGGAAATCCTTGGTAACCCAAGGTCACTCCTTGAAGCCTGTGAAAGTCCCAGGAAACTTCTGTGCTTCTGGAAGGAGTTGGGCTGGTTAGAATAACTGGCCATCCCACACGCATAATGGACCAAATATGAGTTTAAATGCGGAAAAGGGAGCCCACTACAATACAATACAATACAGTACTTGTACCATTCTATATTTGGACAAATTTCACATATTTTACCGATGAGAAGTTTTATTAAATTGATAGACCACCATCTTGGACGAACTTATATACTTAATTACCACCGTGTGTAGGAGTCGACGTTTATCAGTCATGTCGAGTTCTACAGTTCTACACACGGTACTAATTATAGTCGACCAAGAATCACGAGGACATAGATCATATCCTAGTGTTGTCTTCTATGTCAAATATGCTTGAATCTTTTGTTGCAAAAATCTTTTCCTATGGCCAATAGATCGTCCCGTTCAGAGTGATATTTTCTTTCAGCAACTCAAATGAATCGCTTACTTAGCCGTACATGAATGCGATCGGTCCGCGCCTCCGCCCTCCGAACAAAAGTGCGCCTTCACGAGGGCCCATCGGACAGAGTGCTTTCTGGTCTGCGTCTACACACGAGACTGAGACGCGACAACGTCAGCGACGTTATTTAATCTATACAAATATTTCTTTTCTTTATTTCACCAATTAAGTATAATGCAGGTGACTCAAACTTATATATGATACGTAAAAGTATAAGTTTAAGTAAATAAAAAATAAACACGTAAAGTAATGCAAAACAAATATAGGAGGTTAAACAGTTTATTTTTCCGCCATTTAGTTTTAACAACAAACTTGACAGTTTTCTTTTAGAAATGATGAAGTATTGTGTATGATGTGAAGATGGATGCTAGGCATTAGGTTCAAATGTATGTTTTGCTTGTGGGAGATGTTTAAAAAACGATTTTCTCTAATCAATTTTCTCTTGTAGAAATATTGCGAATTGTGTACCTATCTAGATTTTTTTAGTACACCAATCATAAAATGCAACAAATTTTCGGCTTACCTAAATTTGTTTTACCTATCCCTGTTGAACGAGACGCATTGTGATAGAAAATGCGTCTCGTATGAGGATGACGTCCATGTCTAATTTATAAATCCATATAACAAAATAGTTCAAAAGTAACAATAAATTTATATGACTAGTAGTAGTACGTACGTGTACAAAACTTTATAAAAATAAAACGCTATCGTAGCTCATCGCACACCTTTAATAAAGTTTGAAACGCCCCGGTCCCGGCTACGATTTAACGCCTGTGTATTTCCAACTAATGCGCCTCTTCGCAAAGACCCGTACTTGGGTCACGTGCGTCCGTGGAAAGTATAGAAAATCCTTTTTATCCGACTTACAAGAGCTGTAGCCGTGTGTAATGTAATGCGTCATAAAGAAGGGAGGGGGGGATCTCATTTGACGGCTCGAGTGATTTCATATTGATAATGTAATTACGTCAGGATCCCTCCCTAAGCGAGTATAACAAATTTTGAACGTGCGAGTTGCCATTTGGATGATTTTATTTGGTAACGCTCTTGTTTTGTAAGCATAATACGTGCGATAACACTTACTTCATCGCAGTCGTTGCGGGATTCAGAACACTCGTAAAATATGTTTCATATTGTTTTAATAAAACACAGCATCGTGTGTTGTTTTCATTGTTCATATAATTTTATTTGCTAAAATATAATTTAAAAGGGTTGTACAAGAATAAGTTTTATGAGCATATTGAGATAATTCTTGGAAAATCAATATTAACTTAGGTTGCGACATGGTAATTAAAGCTACTCTTTGGGCAATAAAAATAATATTCCGTAAAAATTTTAGACACATTGCTCAATTTTGTAATGCTCGAATAGTAATCGTTATTTTACTTATCCTATAAAAAAAGTTTTCTCTACACTAAATTATACCAATCAAGTTCGAATTCAGTAAAATTAGAATCAAGTGAAACTAATTACTTCCAAACTGTGTATCTACCACAAAAACAATAGCAGTGTAGATATTGGCAATAAGCATCCATCATACGGTTATATTACACAGTAATCTCCGGGATGGTGCGGTATCGAGCCCGTAATTAGAGCACAATCGAAGCTTAAACCATTGTAATCATGAAGATGGGTCAACACTGCGGCCGAGTTAACCTGCGCCGGAATATCACTGCTAATGCCCGCGTAAATCCCGGTTGAAAACCTCGTATGGAAGAATGTCAGTCCTAATTGATACCTATATTGTGTTTAGTTCGCCATTCTAACATTGCAAAGATATAACATTCTAAATCGAGATCTTTGGCTTTATAGGTTGATTTGGATTTGGATGGCAGTAACAACATGTTATTATCTCATCATACGGTTATATTACACAGTAATCTCCGGGATGGTGCGGTATCGAGCCCGTAATTAGAGCACAATCGAAGCTTAAACCATTGTAATCATGAAGATGGGTCAACACTGCGGCCGAGTTAACCTGCGCCGGAATATCACTGCTAATGCCCGCGTAAATCCCGGTTGAAAACCTCGTATGGAAGAATGTCAGTCCTAATTGATACCTATATTGTGTTTAGTTCGCCATTCTAACATTGCAAAGATATACAGATATAAAGATATACATTCTAAATCGAGATCTTTGGCTTTATAGGTTGATTTGGATTTGGATGGCAGTAACAACATGTTATTATCTCCTCTAAATTAATTAAAAAAGCTACCGAGCCTACCTTAAGTTAGGGTGTTTTAGGCCTTAGTCAACTATGCTGGTCAATTTCTTCGCAAGTGTATGCAGGTTACCTCACGATATTTTCCTTCACCGTAGGAGCGTCAGACAAACATACCGTCAGACGTACTCGTACGTACATATGAAATTCGAAAAACATAAAACACATTGGTACATGGCAGGATCGAACCCCGGACCTCCCGATTAGAGGACCAGTGCCGAGTTCATAGCGCCACCGACGCTTCCATTAATATCTCACCTTTAACAATTGTTTGGGAGCACGCTTATACCTTGCGCCTTTTCTTCAGTTACCTATCGTACCTACCTATACAAAGTATACTTGTCTACCTCTAAACCGATTTTCGGCTACGGTGACCAATTCAACAGAGACTTATCATCAACGCAGGGGACCATTTTGTTTAAAATTAATGTACATTGCGTTATTTCAGGGCCAACGCGCCTCTATGTTTGTTCCGTAACGAACTTAGAATACATGTTTCCTCGCTTTTTCCCGTTAAAGGGATTAAAGGAGCTTACCACAATTACAACTCTGCAAAGAGAACTTTGATTGATTGAACACTTTATTGCACATGGATCGGGGAAATATACATATACGGGGATACAGAGAAATATATATACGAGTATGTGTGTTTGTGTTATGTATGTGAATGAATCCTGTTTTGGAGCTCATCTGGTCATTTTTGGAGGTGAGTTCCATAGACGAATAGCTTGCTTAGTATAGGATTTGAATGAAACTTTGATGATGTAGAGGGCTACATTGCAATCAGGAGGCGCTATATTTTTACAAAATATTATCAAGATATCAACCAAGTGAATGGAATTTGATTATTGTCTTTCATTTACATGGGTATTTATACATAAGGCGAGCGAGCGCCGTCGCCGCTTCTCGAAGGGAATATGAGCTTTGTGTAATAGTAGGAAAGTTTTATTGCATGCAGCGTACCAATTCCTTGTAGTCACTACGCAAGAAAGTAGGTACCGTTTTACGTCGACGACCCCATAGTTAAGAGAGCCAGTTCCTTAGTTGTTCAGGAAGGTGAAGTTCGCTTCCACCTTCGGCCTTATCGTCACTTGCTATCAGGTGAGATGAAGACTATGAGCTTCTGTGTTGCGTGTAGGAAAGTCAAAGGAAAATGAAATACTCGACGACAAGTTCAAATTTACTTGTCTTAATTTAATAAATTCCTTTGACTGTTATTCTACACAGTTGCATTATATTCACATAAAATGACGTCTATTTTAGGCAATGTGGCACCTAGTTTTGGTACCTTTATTTTGGAGGGGGGAAAATCCATTTACGTATTCCTCGTGGTCGAGCCAAACCACGAGGATGTGTAAGACTCCCCAGACCGTACTCGCCCCGGGCCTACCCATTAAAAACCCCCCCAGTAGCTCCCCTGTCTGTCACAAGAGAGGGGGAAGGGGAGTACAGCCCGGCCTTGTTCCCGATGACCCCCTGCCTGTGACATGTCCGTTGCCGGACTTCCTGCCTGGCTCTACTGCTTTGTTGAGCGGCGCAGAATTGCGCCGCTTCACACCTCGAAACTGTTTTTTTATTGTGGTTCTCTTCCACGCAGCGCGACGCTCAGTGAGCCAGGTCCCCGGTCCGCTCAGTGCGGGTAACGGGTTGCCTGACGGCAGATCCCACTGGATCCACCGTCGCACGGGTGGGTGAGGCGAAGATCGGGGAAACCCCCAACGGGCGCGAAGCGCCATGGCGAGAAATTCGCCTTGTAGTGTCATTTCTTGCTAAATTGCCAATTTCTTGCTAAATTGTCAATCTATATAAATAAATAAAATTGAAGTGTCTGTTTGTAATGTCAAAATAACAAGTTTTTACTAAATGGGTATGAATGTATATCGGGTACCAATAACAAAAACACAATTTAATTTTTTTTGTCTGTCTGTTTGTTCCCGCTAATCTCCGGACCGATTTTGATGGGACCTTCACTAATAGATAGATAATTATATAAGCTATAATAACATAGGCTACTTTTTACCAACTTCAACAAAAGTTACTATTCCACGCGGACGAAGTCGCGGGCACAGCTAGTATATGATAAAATTTAATGTTGAAAAAAATAAAACAAAATTGTTCCTTTAGGTTGGTGTAATAATAATTTTCAAACCTCAACTATTCTTGCAAATATAGTTAAAACAAAAAAAAATATAGATCCTTAATGTACATAGCAAGATGAATTAAACTTTGACCACAAATCACCATTAGCGGCTATAAATTTATATAAATCAAGAGCAGGATGGTTCAGTTTTGTTTGATCAATCTCGGTAGGTAAAAATCAGGTACAAAAAATAGTAAGGGGTAATAAAGTATATAAACAAATGCATTTTGTTTGTGCAATTCCACAGAATTCCTCCTTGATATTAGGTTATGTTCTGTTAGACAGGTTCCTTCCTGGTTATTCTAGGACTGAAAAGTCAGGCAGCCGGGCCCTACGGCCTCCGGCAACTGCCCTGGAGATTCATAGCACAGTGTTAGGTTAAAAATATAAGTAAATAGTGAGTAAATATGCCTATGATCTTAGAGTCAGTGGCTCTAACACTGAGTTTTGAAGGAATCCCAGTCAATACATTTATGTAATAAACATTGCAAATGAATTCCAGACGTAATTTTCAATAAATTGTTAAATTTTCTTTTGTTGGTTTATATAAAGGACACATGGAGAGGAGAGCACCTATTTTGTGTACAATTATCACTATTAATAAAAAGTAAATAACTAGATTTGTGAGTTATTTGCCAAAGTAAGATGTGAAATATGGTGATAATTTCGAATTTAATATGAAATGTGTAATTGTTATTCAATACATTCATTAATCCCACTAAGATGCCGCTTACTATCGGATTTTTTAATGTAATAGGGGATGTAAAAGGCGAATTTTGGAAATATGATTTGTTTAAAACAACTCTACCCATCAATAAAAAATTAATAAAGTTGTTTTAAATCATAAAAAATTGTAAGTTATAGAAGTGTACTTAAGAAATTGGTCGGCAAATTATCGCTAAAGCTTTTTGTCCTGAGCTTTGCTCTCCAAGCTGAAAACAAAACTGCTATCTTTTGAAATGTTACTATACCTATCTAACTTTTTTAAATTAAATGCACGCGGAAAACATGATACATACTTCGATATTATTAATTTTTCTCGTCAATTATTAATTTTTTTTGTCCAGTTTATCCCTTAGGGAAAGGCAAAGGAAACTAGGTCCGTACAGGCTAGTCTGTTATCATAAATGCGGAAACGGAAAATTGTGAATGCTTTCAAAATTATATTCGACGAAACTATAATTATATGATGTATAAATTGTAGTGTATTTTATTAAAAGTCTCTAAAAGTGACAAACGGACTAAATATCAAATTAAGAATTTTCAGAAAATCAACCCACCTAAAGGGGCGCACGGGATTTTGGGCGAAAAAAAAACTATCTTTGCAGACTATGCCAGGATAAACGCGAATGCACAAATTGAATAATGACCAAAGATACTTGCAAATGTCACTAACGTGACGTGAAATGACGTTGGCGTTGACAATTGACATTGAAATTGTGAAATTGATTGACAGAGTTAATTGAGATTTTAGTTGTGAATTTTGTGTTAAAACAACAGTGAAACCAAAGTGTTTTTGCAAAATTTGTGTTTTATGAAATTTAAAGAAAAAACAGTGTTACAGCCTCCACCGTGCTACCAGCAGAGGTAGCCGCCGGAATCGGCTTCCAGCGAGAGCCACACCTCTTCTTAACGTAAGAAGAGGGGACTCATACTCACACTAAATGAACCGCCGGGTTGAACCCGGCCATCCCACGCTCCCCTCCATGGGGGTCCTCTCGTCAGACTATTAGCCCGCGGCAGAGAATCTGCCGGGTTGCCTAGGGTGCACCACGAGGAGGTTGTCTGACATCGCACTCCATCTAGTTTTGATCCCTACCCCAAGTAAAACTAAACTCATATACACTTACATAGATTTGTTTAACTATTTGTGTAACTGTAACTGACTTCTTTGCTAATTTATCCGAAATTTCAAATGAAGTCAAATTCTAATAGTTGAACTGTTTGAAAAGTACTTCTATATAATGAAACTCGAACCACCTTATCGATCGAACAGCTATTGGTGTTCGCAATGAGCCGTAATTTAAGATCATCGGTGAAAATCGTTTAAGAAACATTTCCAAGCTAGGAGACTGAGATAAAGTATCACCGCCAGCGATTCCCTGATGTCGCATACGTACTAAATGGTTTTACCATCGAGTAAGTATCCTGAATAAACGTACATGCCCTCCAGGGCGCTATATGCAGTATTTCCTTGTATGCTTAACACTTACCACGAGACAGGATAGCGATACTCAAGAATGTAATACGCTTAGTTGTAATTGCAATCGTGTTATTAATTGTTTTTTTTATTACATTAATTTAAAAATATTTTTCTGTATTTTTATGTACACTTTTGTTATAGTATGCAGTACTATTATATATTCTGTGGTTATAGTCAGATTAATGTTTTTTTTTTCAACATTTGGCTCCGCAGCTAATCTCTATTTTTGTGACACCATCTTTACGACCCCATTAATCTTCTTCTCTTATATATAAAAATGAAATGCTGTGTGTTTGTCTCGCAAAAACTCTGAAACGGCTCGACCGATTCTTACGAAATTTGTGTGTTTGAATAGGTCTAGGGAAGGTTTAAACGTATATAACTGGATTTGGTCCTGCAATCGGGCAAGACAACGTCTGGCGGGCCCACTAGTATAAAATACTAATGTGATTGATTCGAGCTTCTAAATAAGCTTAATGATAAAATTTGATGGCTATGTGGGTGACATTTAATTTTTTAAGCCTAATTTGGGCCTGATAAGATTTTTGACTCAATTAGAAAATTATGAACTACTTGACATCTTTGGGATCAGACTGAGACATTGAACACTGAAACAGGATAACGGAAGAAAGTACGCAGCAATGGCGGAGAATTCATTGTGTATTTTACATTATCCTTTTGGGTTGTTCGTTATACGATTTTGACGGGCCTTCCTTGTTACGATTTCACTAGCAGTCGGCCTGATTTTCCGCTTTAACGTTCTTTGTGAAACAAAAGAGATAATTTAAAAAGACAAATTATCATTGTGCAAGTGATAAGTTGAGACAGCACAAATAAGTGAAATAAGTAATTTTGAACTTTTGGAGAGTTTGTACTCTAATAGAAACTCATGTCATTTGTAAATCTAATCTAGACAATACGATCAACCGGATTCGATCACTTATTATACACGTAATATGTTACAAAATCTCGTTTGTGCAAAAAAGAGAGACACATTACATCTCACCCAACATGTTCTCTTTCGGATTTAAAAATCTAATCTACAATATTAAAATGTTATATTTAACATTACAATATTATATTTAAAATGTATATGCTGCTCCCTTCCATCTAACTAAGCTCTCAATACGAGCTACATGACAATACCTTCACCTCACAAAGGACCGAAGCCAAGCAACATTATGTGCTCTTGCGGGTGAGTGAGAGCCATTGATTCGAGCTGCCATACCACTCTCTTATGCTGGCGGAGTAAGTTTTAAGTTGGCAACATGTACCTTAAAATATACGCTTATTAATGTCAAGAAGATATTCCTAAAATAGTCACTATTTGTTGATCCTTGAATTCACATACCTATATCCCAACAATAATTTGTTAGACGTTTGCGAATACAAGTGGCGGAAAAAATTAACTCTACATCTGTTCAAAAAAAAACTGGGAAAGCGTTCAAGAGAAGAATCAGATAAGAAGCTCGGAATGTCTAATTTTTTACCTCCTCTAGTCAAATGGACGAAAAATTCTATTCAAGTTTGGTGATTCCCTATCATTTTTTACATACTTGTACGTAGCTAAGTTATACTAGATAGCTAAGATAGGTACTTACATGTTACATCAATATTGGTGATCCTTTATTGTTTTTCACATAGTGAAGTAATACTAGATACACGTTTCATTAACGTTAGATGTTATGTAAAAATAATTTGCTGCGAAAAAGAATGATAAGTTTTGCAAAGCACAATTATTCGCCGCTACATCTGATGTCTGGCGCCACGTAATCCCGTAGGGTCTGTAAAGGCTCTGTCAATACCAATCGGAGCTTCCAAATCAAGTTTTCCTCAGCTGGAGTGCCCTTATTTGAAATCCCATTGATTACCTCGATCAAAGTGAAAAAGCGTTAGAGCTAACACTGCTTATTTTTACACGTATTACAATCATACTGTTTTATCATTTTAGAAAAACACTTTACAAGAAATGTGCGAAACCTATGTGGAGCTGAGAAATAATTCTGTTTTCGACACTGGTTTCGAAAGTGGCCGAAGGGGAAAGTTATTGGTATTTTATAGAATTTGTATAACATTATAGGGGATTATTCACTCATCATCATCATCTCAGCCGCACGACGCCCACTGCTGGGCATAGGTCTCCCCCATGGATCTCCACAACGATCGGTCCTGTGCTGCCCGCATCCAGCGGCTTCCCGCGACCTTCGCCAAATCGTCGGTCCACCTGGTCAGGGGCCTACCCACTGAGCGTCGCCCGGATCGTGGTCGCCACTCAAGAACCGTTCGGCCCCAACGGCCATCGGTTCTTCTAGCTATGTGTCTCGCCCACTGCCACTTCAGCTGAGCAATCCTTCGAGCAATGTCGGTTACTTTAGTGAGTGAGTTTATTATTCACTCACTGCCACATAATGTCCTCCCACATGCATGACCTCAGTCGTCTCCTCAGCTAATGCGGTCAGTTGGTGGACAACCAGCCACCAACTGAACTTCTGTTGTTGATCGGCCCCGATCCATGATTTGCGAGACTGAACTATTCTCAGAGTGTATTTAAAACAGTTTCAAAAAATTGTGTTATTATGATTAACAACACTTAGTAACTTCTTTTGACCTTTTAGGAACTACTCGTAGTAATAGAACAATAATGTCCAAAATTGGTATTACTTGACTAATTGCCTTAAAATAAGTGATGTTTATTTTCAAGTTGATACACCAGGTTCACAATGCTAATCAAAGTAAAATTGGTATCTCTTTAAATCGGTATGAAATATTCATAGCAATCTTGTTTTATGTTTGCAACTTCCGATATAAGAATTTACGGCGCCACAAAATAGCAATATAAATTATATACACGCGTGGCAAAGGGTAAATGTAAAATTTCGTGACTCGAATTCGGTTGGGATGTTTATGTACTGCTAAATTCTTCAGGTACACCTACATATTGCCGGTAAAACAGTATAGCTTCGTGAATTGATGATATGTACCTACAGGACGAACTTAAAATTTTCCTTGTAAATTAACTTTGAACTTGACGTATAAACATTCAAGGGTTTACGCGCAGAATGTCACAGTGTTTCAAAACGTCTCATTCGCAGTAATTACCATTCGCAAAACGACCTTTTCGCACATTGTCTCATATTCAAAAGGTCTCATTCGCATATTGTCCTATTAGTACGTCGTCCATTCGCAATAAGTCCCATTAGCAAAATGTCCAATTCGCACAATGTTTCATACCTATTAACATGCCTCCACCCATTACAGACACTTCGTCATCATCCATGCACCAATTTTAAAGGGAAAACTCTGACAGACACTCCGTCATCATCCATGCACCACTATCAAAGGGAACACTCTGTTAGTCAGCTGTTATAATATAACGCATCGTGACAAACGTACTGAGGGCTTAGTGAGTTTATCGAGTTTCTCTTGATCGCACGTATCGAGCGCGTAATCGTGAATTTGTATGGGATTGATGCAGCTACTACGTGGTGCTGTTTCATTTCATAGTAGCTACTAGATGGCGCTGCCCCAATCCCATACAAAATCGTGTTTACGCGTTCCGTGACCGAGTGAAACTCTCACTATGCACTCTGTTTCTCGTATTCTTAAACCTAGTGCTCTAGACTACTTTGCTAGATCGTACTTGCTCTGTTGAGTGCTGACTTTAGCACTCGTAACAAGAATTAACTTTGTTGAAGAAATAAGTATTGATTGATAAGTTTTGATAACAGTATTGATTAGTACAAGAAAATTATTAATTTAGTATTCTTAAAGGAAATGCAAAATCACAATATAACATTTCGATGTTTGCTCGGTGTCTGCAGTGTTTGCGAGTGTTGTTTTGGTCCCCGTAGTGGCGATATAGACTTGCGTCCTTATTACATGAGACGAAATAATTTGGCGAAGAGTTGGCTAATACAACTCTGCCTAACTTTTCGGGGAGGACGGGCGTAATAATATTGATTTTATTATTGTTAAGTTAGCTCGCTCGAGTCCTTACCAACTACCGCATGTACGAGCACTTTTATTCACCATACACCATTGTTGCTTACTTATGTTTTACGCAATAAAAATAAATCAAAGGATTCTTTCATTTACCGCCTTTTGTGTTTATGCCTCTGAGTTTTTATTTAAATTGGGTGTGGTGCGTGAATTTATTTTTTTATTATTAAAGCAAATAATTGAATAACATATTGAATGTCCTACTATATTCGTAATACTATACACAATATAATATTTCATACAAAATGGGTATATTCAATATTGTGTTTGTGCGACAAGGACATTTCAGTATTGCCGGCGCCGAATCAATTATTCCAGCGAAGTTTTGCAGAAATCAAATGAATTTTTTAATTTGGACACTCGAATCCCAACGTCTGTCGCTCTGCTTCTGCGCGAATATTGTACTTATTATTAATTTATTTTCTTAGATTTCATTAGATTCTAGAGATTGATGGGTAGTCATGTTCAAGGATTTTGTATTTTTCAATATATTGTAAGTAGGTAATGTTCCATTAAAATCGCATTAGTTCTTCTTTTTACAATCGAGATTTTATACTTTTAGATAACTTTTTGACAGACTTCAAAATAGGAGGACGTTTTATGTGAGAATGCATCTATTGTTTTTTACACGTACTCTCGACAGTATGTTAGACTTAACAGTATGACCTTTAGACCGTTCTAATGACACTTGTAATATAAATCCATGCTCGTAATACAAGTGTAAAGCTTATTTTCGGAGTGCAAGTGTAAAGTTTGACGTGTTATCGATATTTTCACCAATTTCCCCCATTGACCATATACCGACTTTCGATCGAATGTAAAAAGAAATTGAATAATTGAATAATCACACTAATATTATCGTACAAACAAACTTAAATATTTTTATAATTACAACCGGTTGCATCAAGTTTTTACGTTTTACGATTTCGTAAAAAGTAACAACGTGCATAAAAATGGGTCGTTTCACTATTCAATATATGATTTGGGGCATACATTTAACCTTTTAAAGCATAAAGGATAAAATAAAACTGAAATTGAAACTAGTGGTGAGACATTATGGTGCCATTACGTATTTATATTGACTTTTACTGTTACTTTTTACGAAATCGTAAAACGTAAAACTTGGTGCAATCGGCCGTTAGTTTTTCTTATTTATTCTCCTTTTTATTAGGTATGTAATGATTTTTATTTTAATGTCTGGATATTCTGTATTTTTTATATTAGAATGCGTATAAGCAAAGACGGCTCAGTTCCTACTTTGTATTAAGGCCTCGCAACGTCGGCGTCGGTGTCATCCTTTTATGGCATTTACGGTTTGGTAGTTAATTTAATGAACTGAATAAACTACTAGCTTATTATTTTACCATTTATCATTAGTCTCTGTAAAATACTTAATATTCAAAGAACTACGATAATTATATGCATTTCCTGTTTAATAGTACAAAATTTGGTTAGTTGCGAATCTGCCGCAGGGTGATGTCGCATGGTTTTCTTTCTATATTGCAAAGTTGATGAAATTACAACGAAAAACATTTCTTTAAGAATTTGCATAATGTTTCATTAGTATATCAATTCTTGTTACATGAAAATGGGTAGACAATGAAAAACGTGTCCCGATTTTTGTTGCTGATTCTTGTATAGGCATGAAATTCAAAAATTCAAAATTCAAAAATCTTTATTCAACTTAGACCTTTACAGGCACTTATTGACGTCAAAACAAAGCAAAACATTCTAATTTAAAGGAAACATCAATTTAACCTTGTATGTACATACATTCTGAATATACCTACTCAAGATGTCTGCAAATACAAGTAGTAATGAAAAAAAAAAAGTTGAATCTACACGATTGAATCTACATGATTGTAGGAAGCTGTACAACTCAAACAAACCTTAGAATTACATGTTTCGTTGTCTCTTCGATGTTATCAACTTTATTCTGCCTTTTTTGAGCAGCGGCCATTTCGATGTTAGGACAATTTTCCTAGGTTGGTAGTGGTCTAGGTACTTTTCAAGGCCTTTCATTTGATACCCATTAAGCTGGGTTTGAAAACGACCTTTTATGCGCCTTTTTTGAGCGGCGGCCATGTTGAATTTACGTGAATGTTGCTAGGTTCATAGTGCTTTACTGATCAAGGCCTGTCATTTGATAGGTATACCTATATTGCTGGGTTTGGAAACAAACTTTTTCAACACACTTCCTCATAAAATGGCTCTAATCCCATGGCAATTAGGCACATAATGATACCTATAATCAAACTGTGACTTTTTCATTACTATTATTCACGAGTGAGTAATAGTTTTTTTTAATATTATTGGTTGAGTTACACTTGCGCTAAAATGCTATCCGCGAAAAGCCCAAAAAAAAGAAACCTCATTTTTTAGTCTATGGCTGATGCGCGCGCATAGGAAAACTGATTAATTTTTCCCGCCATTACGAAATTTATTAGTCTATGGCCGATGCGCGCGCATAGGAAAACTGATTAATTTTTCCCGCCATTACGAAACATTTTTCACAACTCGTCTCGTTTTCTCTTTTGAAGTTATTTAGTTAGTTATTAATTAAGATGTCTGCAAATACAATTTATGAAGAAAATGATTTATGTTGTACACCGCCCGATATAAGATGTGAAGCCCAGAACGTTATGGAAAGTTTACTACCAGAAAACTCAAAGGAAAAATATCTATTAGCGTACCAAAATTTCATACAATGGCAGAACAACAAGAATACGCAGTCTTTTTCAGAAAATGTGTTCATGGCGTACTTTAAAGAATTATCTTCTAAGTACAAACCTAGTTCTTTGTGGTGTATTTACTCAATGTTAAAAAGTACAGTCCGAACAAAGAATGGAGTGGACTTAAAAACATACTCGAATTTGTCAGCTTATCTAAAGAGACTATCTGATGGATTTAGAAGCAAAAAATCAAAGGTTTTATCATCTGATGATATTGAAAAATTTATTAAAGATGCTCCAGATAACCAATATTTGGCTACAAAGGTTAGTTAAATTAATTTTAATTAAATATTTAATAGCAGCTTGTGTTGTGTGTTGACCTTAATTATTGTTTCTTTTGTTTCAGGTTGCTTTAATATTTGGTGTAACTGGTGCCTGTAGGATACAAGAATTAACAAATATAACTGTAAAAGATATAGAGAACCATGGTCAGATGCTTTTAGTGAAGATACCTATCACGAAAAATAAAATACCTAGGTCATTCACCATACACGGTCCATTCTATGATATTGTTAAGAAGTATGAAAGTTTGCGTTCGCCAAAAACAAAAAATGACCGTTTCTTTCTAAATTACCAGAATGGTAAATGTACCTGTCAGCCTATAGGTATAAACAAATTTGGTTCTATGCCTAAAGAAATCGCTAAGTTTTTGGGTTTAGTAGATGCTGAGAGCTACACTGGACATAGTTTCAGAAGAACTTCAGCTACATTGCTGGCAAATTCAGGAGCTGATATAATGACTTTGAAGCGACATGGCGGGTGGCGATCTAGCAATGTAGCAGAATCATACGTAGAAGATTCCATACAAAACAAGAAGGAAATTTGTGCAAAAATCACAAAAAGAATTAAACTTGATTCTGAGACGCATCCTACTGGCGAAATACCAAGTACGTCCAATGATTGGATTTCACCTACCTACACGAATAATGAACCATCACAAATAACAATAGAACATGAAAGTATTTCAATAAATAATCTATCTGATGAAACCGCTATGTCATCAAAAATAGTTAATTATAATTTTACCTACTAACTGCACATTTACTAATTGTTTCTCTAAGTAAACTTTTTATCTACTATGTAAAATGGTTTTTTATTTAAGTATTGTTTTATTCAGAAGTGTGTTGAAAAACGTTGTATGATACACGTGTGTATTGATGGTTACCGTCCTCGGCTTCTTAAGACCCTCGCCTGACGGCTCGGGCCTCAATGCGCCTCAGCGGTGATCACCAACATTACACACTTGTACCATAATGTACTATTATCCAACGATCTTCCAATTTATGGAACCCATCAGTATAGTGATTTTTCGAAAGGTCTGCAAAATACTCTTCTACGGCAGGTATTATCTCTTCGTTTGATGAAAATTATTCTCCACGATAAAATTTTTTGAGGTGTGAGAATAGCCAGATATTAGAGGGAGCTAAATCTGGCGAATAGGGTGGATGTTCCAATAATTCGTACTTTTATTCACTGATTTTAGCTATGGTTTTTTGAGCTTTATGAGCAGGAGCATTATCTTGATGGAAAATTCCTTTTTACTTCTGCAAACTGGGTCTTTTTTCACGAATTAGTGCATACCATTGATCGATAAACAGTAGTGATAAATACATTTGTCCGACCCCTTTTAAATGAATCAGCCCACTTTTAAACCATTGATTTGAAGGTGCAGATTCACCTAACACATTTACCAATGTGCTATGAATTTCCATTGGCTTTAACCCTTTTTTTCAGAAGAATTTTATCACCGCACGATGTTTAATTTTTTCCATTGCTTATAACGCACAAACTCGTCAATATAAAATGGTCCCTAAAACAAGAAATAAATTGACAGATAAAATTTAAATTTAGAATATTTCCTTATGAAGGATAAAATATTAAAACGGCGTGCAAATTTTAGATCTAATCTTGACGAATAGAGGGCGCTACGCAATATTTTTGAACAACCTATTATTTCGCAATTACAGATTTTTTACCCCTACGATTTTATTATAGAGATGAACGGTTGACTGTTGATAGAAATTTCAAGCGCCTCACGGAAATTCGGTTCACCGAGCTCTTGCCAGCCCCGACGAAATTGATGACGCGGTTTGATTCCTTACGAAATTTATTATTGTATTGATTTTTAATTCATTAAAAATCAATACAACAATAAATTTCGTAATTATTTTCGTTATTCATTTTTAATTTATTTAGCCTTTTATATCTCCCTTAGTTAATATATATATATATATATATATATATATATATATATATATATTGTATGAATAAATTTTATAATGAACTAAAAATGGTAACTTTGTCACTACGTAGCAATTGTTCTACGCCGTAGCAATGTACTACGGTGTAGCACCTTGTCTACGACATTGTCATACAAACGAATGATCTGTGTTGCATAATTCGTATTATTGTCCTGCTAGAATAGTCCTACATAGTCATTTTTTGCCTTTGAACTGGGGGAGGCCTATTGGCTGTGTGCACGACTTCAGCGCCACCTAGCGTCCGCAATTTTGTTGGCTCTGACGCTTTGATATTTACGACAAAATATCAAAATCAAAAACTACATTTTAATTTATATTACAAAATTACTGTTATACCTTGATTTGGGTGGACAAGGGGTTGTGAAATCATTTTTGATCATACAAATTAACTGAGGCAAGTAAAATTTAATAAACGTGTGTTTAATTTTGGTTATGTCGGGAATTGTTTACTTCATTTTTAGTTGTAGTTTTCCTGTAAAACAAGAAGCTGAAGCTACTTGAGGTTTCATTAAACAATAGTTAACATATTTAATTGTTTCTGTGTCGCTTATAAATTAAATATCGTTTGTAGATCGAATTAAATATCGCATTATTCTAAAGACCGGGTTAGTGATAATCACTCACAATATAAAATTCCAACCACAAACCTCTAAAGGAGAATTCTTGGTATCTGCTGGACATCCTTTAACCGCCTTCGAGGTCTAATGGTTGAGACCACCCGGTGTTGTGTATCAGCTCGGGGTCTTAAACATTTGCGTTCCTTTATTATCTAAAAATGTATAATTATGATCTCAAAACGAACGATTGAGCTCAATAGTTTACAACTTGAATTAAACAGCAAACCTAACAACTCGAATAAATGTATGAATAAATGTAAAACATTAATAAATCACATGATGTGACTTTCTAAATATTTCTCATTATTTCCAATACCCATGTACTATATCATCCGACCCTTTTCAGTTTTCTACACCCTTTTCCATTACAACTCGTTTCACTAATTGCTCTCGTAGAAGTCATTAGTTGTGTAGAGGCTGAATGAAGGTAGGTATCCTTCCATTCAAAGAATCGTTCAATCAATCCCACGTAAGCTTCAGATTAATTCTAACTAGTGCCCAGTTAATTGTGTGGGGTAACGAAGTTTGTGTTGATAAGAAACAAGTGGATGTATGTACGTATTACATTAATCAGAAAGAAATATTCTTCATACAGATCATCCTTATAGACTTTATTCTTTATCGTGTGTTATATATTGATGACACGTTTAGCGCAGAGGTCGAGTGATCACCTACTGCGCAACGGGTCGCGGGTTCGATTCCCGTACGGGACAAATGTTTTGTATGGCCTACAGAAATTTGTTCCGGTCTGGGCGTATGTGCATGTGATAGTCTATGTTTGTAACTGCACCCACGACACAGGAGAAAATCCTAGTGTGGGGCGACGTTTTTTTTTTAAAAATATACATGCCATATGGCATTAAGTCCGCCATTTGTACATTGTTTTTAATTGTGCAAAAAAGATTAAATAAATAAATAAATAAATAAATTTATAGTCAAATATAAAAAATGCGACAAGCTTTATTACTATATACTACTTTAAAGGAGAATGACCAAAAGTGGTCTAAGTAAATTTCGTTTTTGTTACACATTAACCATATTTATACATCAAAAATCGTATTTGAAAATATGATTAATAACTAGATACAGTAAGCTCTCATTCAAGCTATAAATATAAACTACAAAAACCGCCACTATTACGAGCGACATAAGAACGGTGCAAAGGTCAATCAGTATAGCTTGATAAGGAGCTTACTGTACTTATTTTAACTTAAAATTATAACTGAAGAGTTTGTTTGTTTGGTTGAACGCATTAATCTCTGGAACTACTGGCCCGAATTAAAAAATTATTTCTGTGTTGGATAGTCCATTTATCGTGGATGGCTTTAGGCTATGTTATATTAGGCTACGACCAATAGGAGATGAGAATCAATGAAAAATGTTGCTAAAACGGGAGAAATAAAGAAAATATAACTAAGAACGACTTGAATCTTTTAAGGCTAAACGTAGTTCGCAGGCACAGCTAGTCAAATGATAAAATCCGGTACCGAGATCTTCATACAACCACAGATTAAGAAATGGCTAATCGCATGTTGTATCGCGTTTCGATTCAGACGCGTGGTAAGAACACCCGCCAATGACAAGCTGTTGCCACTGTTGAACAGCCGCCAATGACAAGCTGTTGCCACTGTTGAGCGTCAATGATGTGCATGTCATGGTTGCATCGCATTTGTATCACTGCTTAGAGTAGGCAGTGTGTAAAGGTTTGCGACTATATCAATGCTGCATCAAAACTGGGGGCCATAACGAAGTAAAAAAATATTAAAACATATGGGAATGATTTCACACCATGAATCGCAAAAAAATTGCAAAAATGGCAAATTTTAGAAACACCAAGGACCGGCAGAGGTATGAAGATGACAAATATGTAATAAAATTTAATGATAATCGTAATCTCTGTGTCAAACGCAACTTTTGATACCTCTTGCGTAGCCATAGCTAAAACAAAAATTCCCCATACATGGACGGGGCAGCCTAACGTACAGTTCTGAAATTCATTTATGATATTATTGAACATTCTGTCTAAACATTCTTAAAGACAGAAATGATTAATAATATTTCACTCGATAGAAAAAAAATCCAAAGATCACTCTGTTCAATATTTTAAAACAGCTGTGAGAAAGAAAATACAATAATAAATGACATAAAAGTTTAACCGTAGTCGATGGCGTAGGGACTTCGCCTTCGGTTCGGTCCCCGCCACGTACCAATGTGTTTTCAAATTTTGAATTTATACGTACGTTTATTTGACGCTTTTACGGTGAAGCAAAACATCGTGAGGAAACCTGCACACGCCTTGCAGTAATGATAGTCTATATAAATGATTTGGAAAAAATGTAGTTGAACACGGTCGTGTTTTATTGTTAGCTGCAAAAAACGATTTTCTTAAAATAGTAGCAACTTAAAAATTATTTGGTGTAGGTGAGGTGGCAAAGCTACCGTTTGTCAATTTTCTTTACTTCATTCAGGTAGAGGAAGTGCAATTTGGATATACCGACAATATAGCGCGGTTTCATAAAATGTTCGATTTATTCTAACTTAATCGATTAAAGATGGCAGCATAAACAACCGGAAGTAGTTGAATTACAGACTAGAAACCTTAGCTCGATTACCGAACTGTCATGTTGTTTGTTTTTCCGACATCAGTCTTTGAATATTCTTGAAATAATAATATTATTAAACTTCTGCAATCGCAATGGAAAGTAAGAAGCAAAATGGAATCAAAACTATAACGTTTTCATAAAAGTTAACCGCTTACTAAATGTTGGGTATAACAATTGCCAATTATTGTGTATGGGGAGGTAGATCTAGTTTTTATCCAAATAAACAGTTTACAACCGGCCTCCGTGTTTCACTGACGTTACATTGGCGACGAGGTATAATTTCAGATAATAGGATCCGTGTGCGTGATTAAAGTAAAAAAAAAAAACTAAAATGCCTATCGGTAGCTTGGAACCGTTCGATATTCATACGAAACAGTGGCCGGCATATATTCGCCACGTGAGGCAGTACATTTTACTTAATGAAATCAAAGACGAGTTGCGCGTGCCTTTGCTAATTACCGTAGTAGGTGAAACTACGTACTCCTTAATGTGCGATTTGTGCGCCCCTGTGGATCCGGAGAAGAAATCATTCGATGAATTAGTACATTTAGTGGCCGAACACTTGGAACCACAGCGCTCAGAAATCGCGGAGCGTCACGTGTTCCGCTTACGAAGACAAAAAACAGGTGAAACGATGACTGAATATCTTCAAGACCTGAAACATTTGGCGACCACGTGCAACTTCGGTAGTTCACTTGGAGAAAATCTTCGTGATCAGTTCGTTTCGGGCTTATCCAACATAGCCATGCGTTCGCGATTATTTGCCGAGAAGAACATCAACTATCGGGAGGCGGTAGAACTGGCTCTGGCGCATGAGGCTGCGGAGAGGCATGCGGAGGTGAGTGCGACCTCGGGTGCGGGCGGCGGCGGCAGCGGCGGCGGCGGCAGGCGCGCGCCCGCCGGCCCCGCACACACAGCGTGCTGGCGGTGCGGCAAGGCGCATCGGTCGGACAGGTGTCGTTACACTAATTATAACTGTGATGAGTGCAATCAACGCGGTCATTTGAAAGTAATGTGTCATAAAGTGCGTAAAAGTGGTCAATCGGGCAGGCAAAATTATGTGAGTGAAAATTGTTCAGAAGACGAGGACATGTTTTTTAACATTGAATTGATGTCTAAAGGTAACAAACCTTATTTTATCAATGTGAACATTGACGATTATATAATTGATCGTGAAGTCGACACCGGCAGCCGTATTTCGGCAATCAGTGAAGAATTTTATAATCAAAAATTTTTACATAAAAATATTCATTCAGATAATTTAATGCTTCGTTGTTATTCCGGTATGCCTATCGACTCACTTGGTTATATAGTTGTTAAGGTTAGACTAGGTGATGTTATTGCAGATAATTTAGCTTGTTATGTCATAAAGGGTGGGGGATGCCCACTGTTGGGCCGGGATTGGATTAAGGCGCTCAAAATTAAACAAATTAATTTAAATGATATCATGGATGACCCTTGTTTGAGCCGATAAGCGGCTGATTTTCCGGAAGTGTTTACCGATAAGCTAGGTAAATGTAAAAAATTGCTTCAGTTACAATTAAGTGATCACGAACCTGTGTACGTCCGCGCCCGGCCGGTACCTTTGGCGCTGCGCGCACGCGTCGAGCGCGAGCTCCAGCGGCTTGAGGCCGAGGGTACCATCTACAGAGTAGACCATTTGGAGTACGGAACCCCAATTGTACCAGTCATTAAGGAAAACGGCGACATACGAATCTGCGGCGATTATTAAGTTACGATAAATCCAAAGTTAAAACGTGATTATTATCCACTGCCGCGTATTGAGGAGTTGTTTGCTACTTTAAGTGGGGGGAGAGAATTTACAAAAATAGACCTTACCCACGCTTACCAACAAACAATTTTGACCCAAGACTCACAACCGTGCACAGCAATAACTACTCACATTGGCACTTTTGTATATCGTCGTACCCCGTTTGGTCTATCCTGTATTCCAGAAAAATTTCAAAAAATGATGGAAGAGACCCTGACGGGTGTGCCTTCTACCGTAGTATTCTTGGATGATATTTGTGTCACGGGGGTCGAAAGGACCTCGCATCTGGCTAATTTAAGACAAGTACTTATAAGATTAAAAGAAATGGGCCTTACAGTTAAATTAAGTAAATGTAGTTTCTTACAAAAGAGTGTCAAATACATAGGATTTATAATCGATCAAAATGGCTTACATCCAGACCCGAATAAGGTGAAAGCTATTGAAAACGCCCCCAAGCCGACAGATGTGACTCAATTAAAAAGTTTTTTGGGCTTATTAAATTACTATGGGAAATTTATTCCGAACTTAAGCATTATTTTATGTCCCTTACATCACTTGTTAAAGAAAGGAGTAACGTGGAATTGGTCTGAGGAGTGCGATAAGGCTTTCAAGCAGGCAAAAAAATCTTTATTAGGGAATGAAGTACTTGCACATTATGAGGAGGGGCGGCCTTTATTATTGTCTGTTGACAGCAGCGCATACGGCCTAGGTGCAGTGCTCGCGCATCGATTCCCGGACGGTACCGAGCGGCCAGTTAGTTGTGTGTCACGCACTCTTAATGAGGCGGAACGTAACTATAGTCAGATTGACAAGGAAGCGCTCGCTATTTTTTATGGAATTACAAGACACCACCAGTATCTCTTTGGTAGAAAATTCGAACTATATACCGACCACAAGCCGTTGAGTTACATTTTTGGGAAAAAAGTTGGCATACCCCAGACCGCAGCCAGTCGTCTCCAGCGCTGGGCCGCGCGACTCGCTGCCTATGATTTCACTATTCGATTTATTAACTCTAAAGAAAACGGGCCCGCGGATGCTTTGTCTAGACTGCCACTGCCGCGGGATGAAAGGCACACCCACTCCATGAGTTACGTTAATTTAGTAGAGGATTGTTTACCTATTAATTTTAGAGATGTAAGTAGAGAAACTCTTTGTTAGCGAAAATAGTAGGTTATGTTAAGTTCAGATGGCCATCGGTACCAAGTTGTGACGAAGAAAAACCTTATTTCGCGAGAAGACATGATATGATAATTGATTTTGATTGTTTAATATATAAATATAGGATCATTATCCCTACTAGTTTACAAAATAAAATTTTGAAAGAATTGCATCAAGGTCATTTAGGTATCAATAAAATGAAAAACTTGTCAAGAAATTATGTGTATTGGCCTACCATAGATAACGACATAGAAAATCTGTGTCGTTCATGTGAAGCATGCGGTTCGGTACGAGATGCTTTTCCACGTGCGGAGTTACATCCATGGGAGTTTCCGTTGGTACCGTGGCAGCGGATACATGCTGATTTTGCGGAGTATGCTGGCAAGCGGTATTTAATTTTAGTCGATGCTCATTCAAAATGGATTGAGGCCCTCGCTATGAGCCGTACGGATGCCCAATCAACAATTACAGCGTTTATGTCAGTTTTTAGTAGATTTGGGTTACCGTCACAACTCGTCACCGATAATGGGCCTCCATTTTTTTCGCAAGATTTTAAGGACTATTGTGTAAATAATACAATCAAGCATATAACTACAGCTCCTTATAGGCCACAGGGCAACGGAGCTGCCGAAAATGCAGTTAAGATTGTAAAAAAAGCTATAAAAAGGGCCGAAGGGCCTATCAAGGGCCTATTGTCGGGCGAAAATGTATTACAAGCACTCAGTACATTCTTGTTGTATTATCGGAATTGTGAACACGCTACAACCGGAGTGCCTCCCTCGGTGCTACTGTTGGGGCGGCGCGGGCGCACGCGGCTGGACGCGCTGCGGCCCGACGTGGCGGCCGTGGCGCAGGAGGCGCAGCGGCGCCAGGTCGCGGCCGCGGGCGGCACGCCGCGCGTTCCCGCGCATCCGGGAGACCTGGTACTCGCACGCGACTATTCCGCGCGTTCTGGTAAATGGTCAGTGGGGACCGTTTCGCAAAGAACTGGACCGGTGTCTTACCGTGTCGATATGGGAAACGGCATCGAGTGGCGACGTCATCAAGACCAAATTTTGCCGATTGGTGGTAAAAACCGTTACTCATTGTCGCGAGCGAGTATTGGGAGTAAGTTGAATGATAGTAATAAAAATAGTAATGATGAGTTGTTCGAGGACGCTTATGGGGAATCGTCGGGAGCGGCGGCGGCGGCGGGCGAGGCGCACGAAGAGATTTCACAACCCATTGGAACGCATCCCCCGTCGCCACCGCCCGATAACGCTTCTGATCGTGCCTTTCGTGCATACAAAAGAGCATAAAATAAAAAACTTGATTAATTGAATTGTTGTTTGCAACTAATATTGTTTGTTATTTTTTTGTTATTTACCTTAAGGGGAGAAAAGTGTTGGGTATAACAATTGCCAATTATTGTGTATGGGGAGGTAGATCTAGTTTTTATCCAAATAAACAGTTTACAACCGGCCTCCGTGTTTCACTGACGTTACACTAAAAACATTCATACTAAATTTTTACTTAGGTATCTCATCCTATAATCACTGCAGTTCGACGTGCATATAAGCATGCATTGTAAACCACAGTTTTACAACGCATGCTTATATGCATTATTAAATTGTGGTTTGGTCGAACTGCAGTGATTTATAATAAAACTAAGTAATAGGAGCCGTATTTTTGAAACAATAGAATTCAAGTTCGCATTCGAAATCATAAGATTCGCATACGAAATTCCCAAATTCACTATTTTTGAATATTCATTCCCTGAATTCTGCAACGAGTGGTCCAACCCACTCGTTTTTCATTTCTACTAGTAGAATATGCGCAACGTATTAAACGTTCCGTTTTAAATGCGATTCATCGCTGGTTTTTTAAATTAATGAGCTATTACCATATTATTGCGCACCGGATTCAATTTTTTCTGCGTGTAACGGTTTCTAATGTAGAATTTGTTTTCAATGACAATACTGAATTCGAGTGATTCAAAAATCTTCAAAATTGGAAACAGTAGAAAATAATTTCGCATGTGATTGGTATTCGTGTTCGAATTTAAGATTCATTTCTAATGATTCAAAAATGCGTCTCCTGAGCTGTTGATGAAGTGACTTCCCACTTTAGTTGTCATGTACGGTCTTTAAAGAAGTTCGTTCCATTTTCAAATTATAATGGCAGCCGTTCAATCACGCCAGATAAGAAGATGCTGGCCGCTGCTTACGCAATTATGATTTAACCCAAAGAAGGTTGTGTAAGATCGTATCTCGTTGCATATTTGAGAAAAGATATTAAAAATCCAAATGTTAGGGCTCCATCTGGATTATGTTATTGTTAACGCCTTCGTCGTTATACAGTTAAAATAACATGCTGAAATGGTGGCTACATTAGTGGAGTTTGCTATAAAAGGTCTAAATATCTCTAGCCACTTAGAATGCCACATACCAATCAAAGGTAGGTTGTTGGCCACATAAGTGTGATGTCAAAATTATTGCATTTATTAACGCGTTGAAACGCAGGTGAAGACGTAGTATTACTGATAATCATGTCGGATGGTTTTAATTCATCAGAATAATTTCGGTTCTGGGCGGTGATTTTGTAACTCATCGATTGATCGGCAATCGTTTTCAAACTGGATGACTTAATGAAGAAAAGCGAAATTATGTTTAATAGCTACAAGTATTGGTTGATTTATTCAACAAATCATTCAGACGACAACGTTACAGAATGTCAAACATATTAAAAATACTGATTTTTGATATGTTTTAATCAAACAGAATTGTCAAATCTATACGATGGCCGATTGCGGATGACATACAAAATCACTCACCTGATCTGTGAAAGGATAACATATTCACCTTTGAGATTCACATCAAAGTAACGTAAGGATAATTAGGTGAGGATTATTGATATGATTCTCGCGTCTTACATTATCCACCGCAATTTTCCACATATTAGGATTTTTCTTCATATTAGCATGGTTACAAGATCAAATAAGAAATCATATTACCTTTGCGATTCGCAACAATAACCATAGCCAAATTCTTTTTCATTTACCTTAAAACTTAACAGAGTTGAAAAAAAGTTATGCGGACGGTTGAGTGGATAGCCTTTTTTATGTTGTCAAATGCGGTACGCATACCGCTCGCTTGGGAAAACGTCAGACAAATGAACATATGAAATTCGAAAACGAAAAACACATTGGTACATGGCGGTCTCGTACCCCGACCTCCCGATTGAAAGGCAAGTGCCGAGTCCACAGCGCCACCGACGAAAAACTAAATAAACCCTTTAAAAGATTATTATAAATTGCAATGCTATTTGGGTAGTTCTTGTTATCTAGCTGGCGATAAGCCTGCTCTGTCATTAAAAATTAACACATATACTACATTAAGACGATTCACACACTGCCACGCACCACGTGTCGACACCTACGCGCGTACATGCGGGAATGCAGATCCGCATCATCATGCGGGTTTTTTACGCAATCACGCGCGTAGTTGCGTTTCCAAAATCAACGTCAAACCCTTCCAAAATAACGCACGGCACTGCGAGACTCGGTGTGCCATACCTTGCGTCTCGCCCGCACCTACGCGCGTGGGTGCGTCTTTCACCGCTTGTAGGCACGTGATCTGCATAAGCGCGCGTGGATGCGTTTTCTGTGTGTTGGACTGTGCGTGTTTTCTATACAAACGGAGATACTTACAAGCAATGTAAGAACACGCATTCACGCGCTACGCTGCGTGGTGCGTGGCAGTGTGTGAATCGCCTTAGTTTAGTTAGTGATCGGAGATTGGGACTGTGTGACCGGCTCCGTACCCTGACTCGTAATTAATTAATTCGAGTGCTTAAGGACATCAAATCATGCCTTTAACGTCGCAGTATACTGCATGTTTGCTTACATGCTCTTTCTTGCTTGCATGCAAGTTAAAAATGCATTGCAAACGAACAGATTTTATATAAAATGTTTGTTAAATTATCTGAATATTATATGAAATGGTATTATATCAAAAATTATTACATCAAATGTTCACAATATTAAGTTAGTTGTTATATGAATGTTATATGAATTGAGGAGCTTGGTGGCGCATTGGCGCGTGCGCTCAGCGAACGATTGCTAAGGTTAAGCAACGTTCGTTGTGGTCAATCCTAGGATGGGTGACCAAAATAAGAAACATCTCAAGCTCCTCCGTGCTTCGGAAGGCACGTTAAACAGTGGGTCCTGCGCCTGATCTCGCCCCGGTCGTGTCAGTTAACCGTCCCATCGGACTAGGCGAGTGAAGGAACAGAGAGTG
Organism: Schoenobius gigantellus; assembly: GCA_963935595.1. Classification (NCBI taxonomy): domain Eukaryota; kingdom Metazoa; phylum Arthropoda; class Insecta; order Lepidoptera; family Crambidae; genus Schoenobius; species Schoenobius gigantellus. The sequence continues at coordinate 34,499,387 of OZ012541.1, read as the reverse complement.
CACTTGCGTTTGCACAGTCACTTGTGCACTATAATATCTCCTGCGCAGATGGCTAGTCTCTATGGAGATTGGCCGCCGTGACCGAATATCGGTTAGGAGGACATTAATATGAAATGATATTATGTATATAAAATAAAAAATATATTATTTGAATGCGAGATCTATTTTTTGTATTTTTAACATACATTACACACCCAATAATACATATATAATTGGATAGGTATTTTCCAGGTGAACGAAAGTTATTTTGGTGCCAATTTTCAAATCTCGGTCCGTTCAAAGTTATTCCTTATTAAACATGGTAATATTGGCAACATCCAAGTAATGCTATTTACCTAAAATATTGCATTTGTGTGTGCAGACTATTTAATTTGTTAGTTTAACAGAGAGACGAGGGAGCGTACATACGAACTAGTTCATTTGTAAAACGTGTGTGACCTACGTCTCGTCTGTTTCCTTCGTATGTCATACGTGTGTGACTACTTCCCGTCTCCTCGTTATCAGTTTCTACTCGACCCCGGCTATCTCTTAGGCCTCGTTTACGGAGACGCGGGGCGTTGCGCGGCGCGGCCCGCTCAGAATTCAAACAAATGGCGTTGTATGAGTGAGTTTACGGAGAAGCGATTTTACACGCCTTTGCTTGAAATGGCGCGTTTTTTACGGCCAAGCCCGCGGATGGCACCGCCGCGTCCGTCGGTGTTCCCGTCTCGCATCTCTATGAACAACATCGTATATTGCCATATGTTTGTGTTTACGCGTGCGATTATGAGTGCCGCTTCACGCGCCACCCCACCGTAAACAGAAAAAACGTCTAACGCGCCGCGAGACGCCACGCCACACGCGACGCGCGACGCCCCGCGTCTCCGTAAACGAGGCCTTAGACTTTTTGGTATGTTTAATTGTCATCCGGCTTAAAATAAGGATTACTGAAGGATCGATTTGACTTGTTAGTTTAAACAGGGGGAGGGATTAAAACTAATGATAGTGTTCGTGAATTGAAGTTCCCGGAAACCACTAGTAGAAAATAAAACTTCTATTCAGATACTCGTATAATTTCGAACATTAGAATACGAACAGTTCAAATATAAGTAAATAAATGCATACAAAAAAAATAATTCAGGCTTATTTGCTTTTTAGGGTTCCGTAGCCAAATGGCAAAAAACGGAACCCTTATAGATTCGTCATGTCTGTCTGTTCGTCCGTATGTCACAGCCACTTTTCTCCGAAGCTATAAGAACTACACTATTGAAACTTGGTAAGTAGATGTATTCTGTGAACCGCATTAAGATTTTCACACAAAAATAAAAAAAATCAATAAATTTTGGGGGTTCCACATACATAGAACTGAAACTCAATTTTTTTTTTCATCAAGCCCATACGTGTGGTGTATCTATGGATAGGTCTTCAAAAATCATATTGAGGTTTCTAATATCATTTTTTTCTAAACGGAATAGTTTGCGCGAGAGACACGTCCAAAGTGGTAAAATGTGTGTCCCCCCCTGTAAGTTCTAAAATAAGAGAATGATAAAACTAAAAAAAATATATGATGTACATTACAACTTCCGCCGAAAATTGGTTTGAACGAGATCTAGTAAGTAGTTTTTTTAAGACGTCATAAATCCTACGGAACCCTTCATGGGCGAATCCGACTCGCGCTTGGCTGGTTTTTTTAATATAGCGTGTTGACTCGATGACAATATGCCATTGAGGACTTATCCAACTCAAGCGAAGCTTAACTGTATCAACTTTGTTAAGCTAAAGTTTTTACTTTATACTTTGTATTTTCAAATATTCTAAAAGGAATTATTTATAAAATTAATAAGACACAGTTTCGAGGTATTTTAGGGTGATATTTAATACCTCTAGGTTTAATTTTGCATACAGAATCAAAATAGCTGAGCGCGCAGAGGGTACAGTAAGCATTCATAAAATAGGTGCTCGTTTAAATTTAGATGATAAACAAAATTAAATCCTTAAATAAAATGGCGTCCGTGTTTTTATAGCACCGTAAAAGCCTCGATCTTGACACAGTGTAATTTTTTTGAGGTTTCAGTGGAACACATTATCTTTATTTATATAAAAAAAATTAAAGTAATTGTTAAAAAAGGACTGTCTTGTTTTTAATATACATGTAATATATGTTAAGCCTTTGCAAGTATAAGGCATATCAAATTGACCATCACAAGTAGTGACGAAAAGCAAATTACTAAATTACATTTTTTTCTATTTCATCACTTGTACTATATTCGTTTTTTTCATTGATTTTTATTATATAATTAAGTGAAATATGATGACAGTAATGTAATTGGGTGTACTTTAAAAGTTAGGCTGTGACGTAGACTTCGCTTCAGAACTATAAGAAACAGCTTTTATTGTCGGCACTACGGATATTTCCAGAAGCTTGATGACCAATAAGATGCTTAGGAACAGGTTCGAACGTAGTAAACTTTTAACAAAACGTGTCGCGATGCTAACTGCTAATTAAGCTATGTGCCACTTTTCAAGTTGCAGTTATCAGTACATTTGTTGTTAATAATAATATAAATAATAAACGTCTAAATGTTCTCAAAAACTTTTGATTTTCATCCTTAAAAAGGTTGAATGGTTATTCTTAAGTTTTTTATGTGTTAGGTACCTATACATAATAGGTTGGGGAAAAAGTTTCTTCGCATTTTTTAAGAAAATTCAAAACATTTTTTAATATAGTTTATTTACATTTAACTAAAGTATGTAGGTACCATTTTGTTCGATAACTGTTTGCCATCTTGTAGGTAGGGACATGATCCCAATGCTATAGAAATTTTGGGACTTCTGGTCAAAATACCGCGACAAGTGGTTTTGGCAGTCCTCTCGTGATGTTAACCTGACACTGCCTAAAGAATTCTGAAGAGACCGAAACAGGTGGAAATCTGAAGGTGCAAGGTCAGGACTATACGGCGGATGCATTAACACCTCCCAGCCAAACTCTCTTAATTTTTGCTGAGTGGCTAAAGATGTGTGAGGTCTAGCGTTATCATGATGAAAAACCACACCCCTTCTGTTGATTAATTCCGGCCGCTTTCTCTCAACTTCTTGCTTTAATCTCATCAGTTGTTCGCAGTAGAGTTCAGAATCGATGGTCCTGCCTGGTGGTAACAGCTCATAATGAATAATGCCCTTCCAATCCCACCACACACACAGCATCACCTTGTTGCGAGTTAACCCGGGTTTCGCCACAGTCTGTGAAGCCTGACCGGCCTTTGACCACGACCTTTTTCGCACGTTCTTGTCGTACGTGATCCACTTTTCATCACCAGTTATCAGCTTCTTCAAAAATGGTTCGGTTTCATTACGTCGTAATAAAGAATCACAAATGAGTACACGGTTCATTAGGTTTCTTTCAGTGAGCTCGTGAGGTACCCAAATGTCGAGCATACATGTAATATATGTTAAGCCTTTGCAAGTATAAGGCATATCAAATTGACCATCACAAGTAGTGACGAAAAGCAAATTACTAAATTACATTTTTTTCTATTTCATCACTTGTACTATATTCGTTTTTTTCATTGATTTTTATTATATAATTAAGTGAAATATGATGACAGTAATGTAATTGGGTGTACTTTAAAAGTTAGGCTGTGACGTAGACTTCGCTTCAGAACTATAAGAAACAGCTTTTATTGTCGGCACTACGGATATTTCCAGAAGCTTGATGACCAATAAGATGCTTAGGAACAGGTTCGAACGTAGTAAACTTTTAACAAAACGTGTCGCGATGCTAACTGCTAATTAAGCTATGTGCCACTTTTCAAGTTGCAGTTATCAGTACATTTGTTGTTAATAATAATATAAATAATAAACGTCTAAATGTTCTCAAAAACTTTTGATTTTCATCCTTAAAAAGGTTGAATGGTTATTCTTAAGTTTTTTATGTGTTAGGTACCTATACATATGTATAACATCATGCTGCCTGATTTTACTATCAGGCATCATGGAGCTACCATAAGATAGTGATAGTGGCAGTGAATTGTTGCAATCATCGATTTAAGAATTTGCCTCACCAAGAGTGAGGCTCTTTGCGGCTAATTCCCGGTGATCGACTGTATTTTACGGCTTGTGGGCTAGAAATTTGTTTGGATACCTCAGGGATGGCAGTGATGGCTGGCAGAAGTTATTTTGCATTGCCTTTGCCATACGCCAGTACCCATGAGTCACGAGAGGGATGCTTTTAACAAGTCGTGGCCATTGCGTGCGTCGTCGCACTGGGCATCCGCTCTAATGTAAGGCTTCTCACAGGACTTGGGCGCTTTATTGTCAGCTGCTTTCAATGTATCGATCTCAGGATTCTAGAAAGCACGGCCTCTGATCCAAGCGCGATACGCTGCCTGTTTGTTAAAACAGCATCAGCACGTCGCATCAAGGGGAATGAAATATTCCATACCCATGACGATCTCTTTAGTAATCGCAACGGTACTTATTTTTATGCGCAATAGATCTACGTTTGACCACCAACTCGCCTGATGGTAAGCGACGGTGTAGTCGAGGATGGAACACGTTGATCTAGATAATATCTATTCACTCTAGCCTTGAAAACCCCAAGATTATAGCTCTCAGAAAACATGGAAGGCGGCAGAGAGTTCCACTCCTGTGCAGTACGCACCAGAAAAGTGGACCTAAAACGTTGTGTACGGATTTAAGGCATTTCGATCAAAAGTGCGTGGTAATGAGCCTACCTTCTGCTCGTCCTCGGGTGGTATAAGGTCGTGAAGTTCTTGCGCACACTGACCGAAATGCAATCTATAAAATACGGACAGACATGCCACTTTACGGCGGTGCTCGAGACTTCTTGGCAACTAGTTTCTCGTGTATGATTAACCTCACAGGTCAGCGGTACATCACCTCCAAAGCCTCTAGCTGATACTTAGCCGATCCATCGAAGAGGTGGCAGCAGTACTCTACACATGATCGGACTTGTACTTGATATAAATGAAGCAAAGAAAGCATTATGATAGATCTTTTTCACTGAAACAGCGTTGTTTCCAAGGGATAGGCACAAAGTAGTCGGTCATACATATCATCTCAACGTGCCGATTTGTAGTGCCAGACCCGACGTTTGAGGAGATTTAATTGTACGCAGGCTGACCTCGAAATGCTCTTGATTAGCACTTTATAAGTTTTTTTTCAATGTGCACGGTGGTGTTAAGCTAGGCAGATTTTGGACCCTACCAGCAGACTTACTAAGTCGTCTCATACGATACCCTCGGAAGTATAGGGGCAGTGATTTGTATGATTTCTCTGCCACCATACGGAAAAAAACGGAAATTATGTTTAAAAGCCAATATTATTTTAAAAGTTATAGGGGTGAAATAGCGGGCTAAAACTAACTAAAATGTTTAAATCATACAACGGCAAGAAAAAGTTTGTGGCGGCAGCTAGTAAATATTCATCATCATCATTATCATTTCAGCCAAAAGACGCCCACTTTTGGACATACTCGTAGGCCTCCCTCAGAAACTGCGGTAGATCGGTAGATAATAAACGAAATAATTTTAGAGCAAGTCCTCATAAATTTCACAGCGCTACACTGTACTGTTTAAATATATTACATTTGGTATGGTAATCTAATAACCATATTAATGATGGCTTAACAGCTGCGAGAGTCTGGCGCTTATGAAGCTATTATTTTGTTTATGTAATTAAGCGATTTGTCGAATTAATAGACTGAACTTAAGTCATGTGCTCTTACTGAATAATAATTTAATTATGATAATATATTTCATACCCAATAAAACTTGTTGATTTTGTTCGTTAAATAATATGATCTACAGCCCATCTGAAATTTAAACCATCTACATATTATATATGAACTTGGCACTTTGTCGTCGGTGATCCCAGTATCACGGATCACGGCCTCAATGGAGACGCTGGAGCAAAGGAGAGACTTTGGTTCTCTTTGCGTGCTCTATCGGCTCTTTAACGGTGAGTGCTTTAAGGAACTGCTTACAATGGCACCTTCGTCACCTTTTTACCATCGCACCACCCGCCACCGCAGTAGAGTTCATCCATCCATACCACCTAGAACCTGGTCTAGCACAGTTTGCTTTCAGCGTTCATTTCTTTCATTTACGTGCAAACTCTGGAACGAACTCCTAGTTCACACCCAGTTGAACATTGCAGTGTTCAACGATATGTCAAACTTCAAACAAGGTTTAACCCTATATTTGGCAGAGATTTTTTTTTGTTGAATTATCTAAATATTTTCTTAGGAGCTCACAGAAGGGGTTGATGTGAAATATTTTTTTTTCAGTAATATTCTTTTTATTTAATGTACCACATACGGGATATTGCCAGTCTTATACCAATAAATTTTATTAAATCTAAGTATCATATTTGGCATATTGCCAGGCTAATAAGAATGTTTTAAACTTTTAAAAAAGCCAGCCCTGGCGTAACTGAGCTATGCCCGTGGCATTGTAGATGTCCATGAGCGGTGGTTACCACTTACCATCAGTTGAGCCACTTGTTCGTCTGCCACCGTTAGCAATAAAACAATTTGATAAATCTTAATAAATCTAATAAGTCTTTGTCCTTTGTTTGAGAGTGACAAAGACAAAATTATATTTCAAACGCATTTAGCGCTTATCGCATTTAATGAGATGCTAGCTGCCCTAAGACCCGCAATATAAAAAAATAAAAGTAAAAACACCTAAAAAAACAAGCTTTTATGTTCTAAAAGGAGGAAAATAAACTTATGATACAATTTTTATGCTTAAAAAGCTTGTCGCGAGATTTGCCTATGTAGTATATAACAATACTTAATACAATAACTTTATATTGATGATTCTAAAAAAACTAATATTGGTAATTCAAAAAATTGTGTCATAAGTTTATTTTCCTCTCTTCAGAGCTTTAAAGCTTGTTTTTTACTTTTATTTATTTTTTATTTTTTTCATTGCGGTGGCCATCTTTGATATGATTTCTTTCCATAAAGTACTGTATTTTGCAAGTCAAGCCTTTTCATTTGATACCCATATTGCGAGGTATGTTATTAGTAATGCGCCATTTCGTTGCAGCGGATATTTGAGTTTTTTTTTATATCGCAAAGGTGGCAAACAAGCATGTGGGTTACCTGATGGTCAGTGATCACCACGGCCTATGGACGCTTGCAACACCAGTGCTATCACTCGCGCGTTGCCGCGTTGCCAACCTTAATTAGAAATACCTCTTCATGCCTTTTTTGAAGAACTCCATGCTGCAGTCCTTATTGAAAACCCTAAGCTCATTCCACAACCTGCGCGAGCGCGGGAGAAAATGTCTCGAGAACCGTACCGTACGCGACCATTTTGGTTCTAAGGTGTGAGGATGAACTCCCTCCGAATGGCGAGTGGTGCGATGGTAAAACGTGGCCGTTGGCATCATATCGAATAGTTATCGAATATCGAATGTTAGTGGAAAACAGAAACAAATCGATGAAAAAATTACTGTCGCCTTCTGTTCTATTTGTAAACTAAAGCTCTATATAAAAAGGTAACTTAACTGGCCAGTCTTTTATGAAATATTTTCACGAAAATTTATAAAATACTAGCTTATATATTTTTGTTTTTCCGTGGGATTTTTTTTCCCGTAGAAAAATTACCCTTTGTCCTTCCCCTGGTCTCGAACTATCCCTATATCAACTTTCATCAAAATCGGTGCAGTAGTTTCGAAGTCTATTCAATACAAACAAACAATCAATCAAATCTTTCCTCTATATAATATTAGTATAGATTCATTAAACAAATAGAACAATTTATTAAATTTAATTTACGCACATAAAAGGTTAGTTCAACTGAAAAAAAATTTTAGTGATCGTTTAACCTTTATATTGTGCAAAATATTTTTTTTGTATTCCGCTAAATGTGCTGATATGTGTAAAATAATACTCGTAACTCTCTTATTTTGACTATACAACGTGTTTCGTGGTACATCTATCTAGTGTTATAAGAAATTCAGAATTGTAACATTAATTTTGAAAACTGTCTGTGAAAAAATGTATGTAAATAATTTAACATTTCGAATTTTTTTAATGACGCTATTACTTTTATATGACTATGTAAACATGGGTAGGTTTCGCCTTGATAGGGTATGTACCAAAAACCTTCTATATTGTTTTCATGTAAAGTGCTTTTATTAAATCGTATTAAATTGCCGCTTATTTCAAAATAGCTCTCTTTTATGAAATTCCTATTAACTTGGATTGAACCACTAAATCCAGAAGTCCTTTTTATCTCACTAAACGCTCTAATGCGAGTTCTCTCTTTATTATTTGTGCGATCGTTAATAAAAGTGGGAAACTTGTTTAAACTTTCCCGTCTCGAGTGGGGCGACACACTCCACAGGAGAGGCGAAACAAAACTGACACCAATTGCCTTTGAGAATCTACCGTGAAGTAAGCTTTTTATCGAAAATATAAAGGAATTTATTATTTGTATGTAAATAGTTAAAGAGCCAGAGACAACAGAAAAGATGATTCTTTATTTATAGAAAACATTTCTCTCACTGCAAAAGAATAGTAGATTGTATTATAAGGGAGCAAAATAATATTTTTACGGCGAGGGCGCTTTTTTGAATCCAGAGCGAAGTGAGGGATTCTAGAGTAGAATCCCGAGCGTAGCGAGAGATTCTTTAGTAGAATCCTGAACGTAGCGAGGGATTCAAAGTACGTTGCCCGAGCCAAAAATATATTTGCGTCCGAGTGATACACTCTACTTTTCATCACTCTCTATGAGAAAATAAAAGGCGCCTCATATTTTATTTATTGTTTAATAAAATATAGAGTAACAATTAAATTGAAATATAATAGTATCTAATAATAAAACAACTTATATTTACATTTGAAACACTTTCGTAATTATGAAAATTTATTCACTGTCACTTGAAGAAATCATTTCTCAAAACAAAACCATGAATTTCTAACAATCCGTGAAAATTGACGAAAACGCGGGCTGTAGTTCGCGCGTTTTTAATTTAATTTCTTTTTTTTTTATTCAGCCGGCGGCGGGACTATGGGCCGTCGTACCAGCCAGTGTTTATTCAAACAATATTTGCGTTCGATTTCTTTGGCGCTGAACACTAAGATGTTCCAAGTTCAAAAAGTGCGCGGCAAAGATAATTGCAGCGCACTCATAAAGAGGATTAAAAACTCATTACTGCCCGCTAAAAGTTTCTTATAGAAAACACCACCTTTGGGCGCACTTAAAGGCGATTATTTTTATAATGCAGTTGCTTAAAAAGTGGTAGATACCTACTTCTTGTCGCTGTATATCTCGCACAAAAGTTGGACCGCTTGCACTAGGGCGTTAAAACATTTTTGCGTTTTTAAAATGAACTATGACCTTATTATTGCAGATAACAATATAAAACATAGGTCAAACAATCAACAATTTTAAAATTAAAAAGCGTGTTTAAGAATTAAAATTATATAACAATTCTAAGTCTTGTGCTTTTTAATGTGCTTTAATATAAAAATTATATAACTAACTGTTGCCCGCGACTTCGTTCGCATGGAATTCGGTTACTAAGTAAGCACACTTAGTCATATTTCCCCACCATTCCCCAGCAACACCGCGCCGCGCCGCGCCGCGTCACGCCACGCCCCGCCCCCAGCGCGACGGCGCAGCAGCGCTCATTGTGTACGGCGCGTTTCAAATTTTGTAATGACGCCGTAAATGTTATATCAGAATAGCTCTAATATTTTGTTTCTTGTCGCAAACTTACAAAACATTCACATAAACCTTACATATTTCCATACAAACGTACATCACCTATTCCTTGTAGTTATTTTACCCCCTTGAGGGTCAAATTTTTACAAACTTTGAATGTCATATTTATTTATATATAATCAACAGCCTAAAAATACAACAGTTTCAAGCTTCTAGCTTTAAAAATGATAATACTTCCAGACAAACTTTCATCTCCCTTTCAACCCCTTACAACTCTTTTTTCGCATTCAAAGTAGCCTATGTCCTTTCTCAGGCTCTAGACTATCTGTGTACCAAATTTCACTTAAATCGGTTCAGTAGTTTTGGCGTGAAAGCGCGACAGACAGACAGACTTACTTTCGCATTTATAATATTAGAATGGATTCTAAGTTAGCTGAATGAGTAATATACATAACCGCTGGTTACGACAATAAGGCCTTATCTGCGGCGTCGCTGGCTTAAAAAGGAACTAGGAATGACCTGGCTGAATAACAATAACCACTGACTTTCGAACACCAAAAATTACATGTGTTTACTATGTAAATCATAAACGTTTGATCCTTATAATTTTTTTGTTCCTGTTATTAACTGTAATAAAATAATGTAATTTGATACACGTATAAAACTGTCATTAAACATGCGTATCGTGCTTGAAACAAATTCCGCACTTACATTATACTTTTAAAATGTGTCTAACCAACTTTGATACTGATAATAAAACATATTACGAGTATCAATTCCAATTTTTAAACTCATACAAAAGTTTGTTTCAGTAGAATATGAAGATCAATCACAAAAAAAAAAAAATTAAAAACTATAAAACAAACAAGCATGTGTACAACTCATTGATAAAACGTAAAGGTCTCGTAATAATGTTTGCAAAGCTTGTCGAGTGTGGCATCCCTTGCCGCTCCGGACCGTTGCATACAAAGCCAGCCAATAATAATTGTTCCCGTTAACTCTAAACTCACTAACTGCATTTCCACTAATGCCTTGTTCCGTTTTGCATATTATTCTTTTCCTAGTTCCGTGAAACTTTTACCTCGGAGGATATTGTGCTGTGCGCTAGTGCTGTAATAGATTTTGTAAATTTAGCTCGAATTGGTTTCTGGAAATGTGTCTATTTACCCTGAAATTATCTTGTCTAGTGCTCAGTGATAGTCTGTAAAATGCTCAAATATTAATGAAGTTTTATGCGCGGTTAACTATAGCTCAGTTTGTCGGTACGGATCTTTTCAACATGGCTTCAACCTAGCGTTGTGTTGTAAGTGCATTAACATTCGTATTTGAAATTTTTACGGTTGTGGTTTCACTTGAACTAAGTAGCTAAGAATTAATAAATTTACACTAATAAAATACTGCTACTAAAATACTACTACTACACTAATAAATACTACTCGTATTTAGCTCTAGTGGTAGCAGTGTTAAAGAAATATTTTTTTTGCCTATTCCCAGTTCCTATTTCCAGTTTAGTGATAGGATGTGTGCTAAAGTAGGTATGGGAGTTAAAGATGGGTCCTAAGGATATGTGCTAAGGACGCAGGCGCTCTTCCTAAGTCCTTAGCACCTTTAAGCTAGTTTTGTACGGAGCAAGGCTGGTGGAGCTGACTTATTAGATAGTGCACACACATGCAATACGATCTAGCGATGCGTCAGCGAGCATCTACACAGCTACACCTGTGGCACAGTTATGTAATTTGTCTCTCGTTTTAATGGAATGGTTTAATTATTGTTACAGCACAGGTACACCTGTGGCACAGTTGTGTAATCGATCTCTCGTTTTAATGGAATGGTTTAATTATTGTCACAGCACAGCTACACCAGTGGCACAGTTGTGTAATTGATCTCTCGTTTTAGTGGAATGGTTTAATTATTGTCACAGCACAGGTACACCTGTGGTACAGTTGTGTAATCGATCTCTCGTTTTAATGGAATGGTTTAATTATTGTCACAGCACAGGTACACCTGTAGCACAGTTGTGTAATCGATCTCTCGTTTTAATGGAATGGTTTAATTATTGTCACAGCACAGCTACACCAGTGGCACAGTTGTGTAATTGATCTCTCGTTTTAGTGGAATGGTTTTATTATTGTCACAGCACAGGTACACCTGTGGCACAGTTGTGAAATCGATCTCTCGTTTTAATGGAATGGTTTAATTATTGTCACAGCACAGCTACACTTGTGGCACAGTTGTAATTGTAATTGATCTCTCGTTTCAGTGAAATGGTTTAATAATTAGAGCGGAAAACTCGCGGAAGAAACTCACTATAATAATTAATTCGATTTTTCTCGTTACTCCGACGTTTCATTTGGTCGAAAACCTCCTTACCAAAGTCTCATGCTCAGTCGAAATAACATTTGTTCGAAGTATTATGTTTCCAACATTCGTTGGCACCACTGCTGCGAATCTCACAAGAGCCACGTGTACTATAGGTGACTGTTACCACTTACCACCAGGTGGGCAGCATGCTTTTATTACGTAAGTACTTAATGGTATAAAAAAAATTAATTTTAATGAGTGATTACAATGTTTAACTTCTAACCTCCGTAACCTAACCAACCTACTATTTATTAACCTAATAATTTACAAATTAAGTAATAAGCTCATGTGGCTTGACCTCAGCCTTATCTATACTTCTATACTAATATTATAATGAGGAAAGATTTGATTGTTTATTTTCGAAGCCTATTCAAAACAAACGTTTTGAATAGGCTTCGAAACTGCTGAACCGATTTTGATGAAAGTTGGTATAGGAATAGTTCGAAATCAGGGGAAGGATATAGGGTAATTTTCCTACGGGAAAATCTGACGGGAAAGTTTTCCTACGAGAAAAGTTAGTTATAATGCAAACAAAGTTGCATACGGTCAGCTAGAACGAGTATATACGCCAAATACCATAAGAATCTTCACCTTCAGATTTTAACCGCCTTCGTGGTCTAGTGACCACCCGGTATTGCTAGCGGTCGGGGATTCGATTCACCAAAAGAGCAAAATATATGTTCTGCTCAGTTTGGTTGGTGATAGCGCTTTTGAGCCTACCTGGCTAACCACCACTATCCTATGTTAAACGCCATAATAACAATGAAAATAGCATTGACGATTAGAAGTAAGATAGCCAGTTTCTCATTTATTGAGGAGTTCAGGCGAAGCTCGGTTTCACCTCAGGTCTTGTCGTCACTAAACATCTGGTGAAATAAAGGCCAGAAGCTTCCCTGTTGTATTTTAAAATGTAAACTTAACCACATGTTGACTGCTGACATTTTCAATATTTCATTTGACTATAGCTATCTATTTGATTCATTATCTGGAAAGAAGCTAATGAGCTAGATTCTGAAATTCAATTTCAGTCTCGACGCCTCGCCGGCCCTGCACTATAAGCCATTTCGTAGAGCTTTTTAAGTGCAGGTTTCGTTTTTGTAAACACTTTTTTCGGATTGAAATAAAACGGAATGGGAGCTAATTTCGTTTGTCTATTTAGCGGAAAGAGGTCAGCTCCAGCAAGCGGTGTACGTTAGCTGAAACGAATTTGCAATTAAGATTTTTCCGAGAGATATGAATTGTAAATTGTATTACGGAAATATTCAGGTGATATATCAGGGCTAGGGACTACAACGAGGCTTAATTGTGCCCGATATATTTGGTTTTTTCTATGAAAATCTGCGTGGCGATTTTATAAGTCATCGGCTATTGATTGCGATTGCACTCACGATATCGAACTATATCTACTTGATCACCTCTAAAAGAAATTGCACAGTTGTATAATAGTAGATTGTACAACAAGGGCATAAAATGACTCATTGTAGCCCGAGACGATTTTATACAAATATGTAACACAATGTTGAAAAATTTACGAACTTAAATAATAGCCAATTCCCGCCAGTAAACTTTTTGTAAATTTTTACATGGCGATGGCTTAGGTACATAATTATTTCATTCTACCAAGTAATAAAAATAATTCGATGCGTTTTAATAATAACCGGTTACTATTTTTATCTGATTTCAAGACTTTTTAGGAAGAAAATACAAGATAAAGCAAATAAATAAAATATCGCAAGTTATTCTGCAAAGTTTTATAAAGCGTTGTTTTTAAAATTTTACTTTATGCTTGCTCTCCAGAACTTAAAAAGCCATTTTATGCAGCCTATAAACGACATAAAGACGAACTTTGCGAGCACGAGAAGTGAAAAATAGATTTATTCTCACTTCTTGACACTCTCTGTTTATTGATTAAGAGTATTTCCGGAAATTTAGCCTACAATAATGCAGTTAGCTATAACAATGTTATAGCTTACTGTGTTGCAGAATAATCAAAAACATATAAATGACAAATAAAATTTGGGTATTTGTTTGAATTATAACAATTTACTCTACATTGTTTCTAATCAATATAAAATTAACAAAATTATGTTAGAACTTAAACTGTCCGATTACATAAAAATAAATTGTTCAATACTCTCATTGAGTTATTAATATCGTCACTGAAAAATTCGATAACTTTTTCAAAATTACATATTATTTGCCACAGTGTTTAATCTCAATGTAATATCTAATTATATATATAGCACATAATACATTTTAGGTATAAATTACAAGAAATTTTATTTGATGATCATACAAATTATAGAGACCCCGGACCTTCCGATCAACACCCAGTAATCTCAACCACTAGGCTAAAGAGGAGGTTAAACCTTTATCCTACTCCTACATACACTAGTTAATATCTTATTAATCACTTCCAAACCTTATTTGGCCATGAATGAAGATAACTTCTGGTATATGGACAGAGAATGTAAGAAGTTTCAAGATATTATAAGTTACTAGCAAAAAGTAAGCTTTATAGGAGTATAGCGACACGACGATTGTATTTACTCCTTTGTCCTGAAACAAACAATATAAAACTTACACAGTGCGTCCCACGGCGATGCCACATGGAGCGGAAGTACCTTCAAAGTCGAAAAGATATTTTACTGAAAGAAAACATCATTTTGTTACCAAAAACAATTTTAACTTCATTCAAACATAATTAAATAACCACCTATCTGAACCGGAAATCGGATCCACCAAATGTAGAAAATTAACATTCTGTATTTCTATGATACCGATCGATAGAGTCCATCACGGGGATAAAATCTCTTTAATAAACATTATCCCACAAACTTGGGGACGACCATAAAATCTAATAGTACGTAATAGATAGCGGGACAAGATAACGCACTAACAAAAAACACTACTTTATTTTAGTACCGCAAAGAAAACTATGTTTTTTGATGAATTTGTGTCGATTAGTTCAAACGTAATTTCTTTATTAAGTTTATAAGTGAAATTCTGAAAATTTAGTGATTATTTTTCCAACTGGTTTTATGGTCTTACGTAGTTTGTTGGATTTTTAACACATTTTAGAGATGTGTATTAGACTTTGTTGTTACAAGTTATTTTTTTAGATTTGCTGGGTTCGTTTCCAATATAGGCAGGTGAATATGTAAGTCCGGGTGAGTGGGTAGTGGAGTCACAGTGTGGACAGGGAGAACATCGAGGGACTTTAGTGGGTAGGCCTGGTACTGCCGGCAGAGCCCCACACACGCTCGCCGTCTAGCCGACGGCGGGTACGGTGCGGTTACGCATTTCCCCCCGAAAAAAGATGATTATGTAAGTAAATACAACGTAGAATATAATTATAAACATTTATATTTGCTCCGTATTGTTTCAGTATGCATTAAGTAATATTTGTTTTTTTTTGTCATCCTCAAGTTTTAGAGGTTCACTAGAGAGATTTGTTCCCTGTGATCGATTTTATCGCTCGGTATCATAAAAAATCAGAATGTTTATTTTCTTAATTTTACCGGGTTTGATTTCAGTTTCAGACAGGCGATTATTTAAAACTCTGTGAATGCAGGTCAGATCGTTTTTAAAATCAAAATGAAGACCTCTTGCAGTAACATTTTTAACCGACTTCAGAAAAGGAGGTGGTTCGCAATTCGATGCGTATAATTTTTTTGTGAGTATGTTTCGCGATTACGCTGCCAATTGTAAACCAATTTTCAAAATTCTTTTTGAATTCGATAGAGTATACCCCAAGGGTGATCCCGTGGTCACCAAAGTTAGAATCTGATGATGGAATCCCATAATAATTGAGGGAAACCTTAAAATTTTTAGGTGTGTCCAACGTATTTTGTGTGTATGTTACGTGATTACTCCGCCAATTGTGGATCGATTTCGAAATTCTTTGTATATTCCATAGAGTATTCTTTAGGGGTGGTCCCAAGGTCACCAAAGTTAGGATCTAATAATGGGTCCCCATTAAAATCGAAGGAAAGATCTTACCGAAGGTGAGCTGGTATTAAATTAAATTCATTACTTAAAAAAATAAAAAATATTTTACAAAAAATAAAAACCGACTTCTAAAACACTAAAAAGTTAAAAATAAGATAAGAATACAGAAATATCACAATTCTATATTGAAGTCGGTGCCAAATAAGACTTTCTAGGAGATCATCGTTTGGCACCGACTTCAATATAGAAGTGCGATGTTTCTGTACCTATTCTTATATTATTTTTAACTTTTCAGAGTTTTTGAAGTGGGTTTTTATTTATTGTAAAATATTTTTTCTATCTACAGTATTTGAGGTATCGTCGTGGGACACGGACACCTGTACATGCAATATACAGCTACAATGGAAATAATTGTCAAATTGACGACAATCATTACTTACTTATCTGCACAGTGATAGGGGCAATCTTAAAATGTACTGAGGAAAGTTTTAGGTCTTTAAATGGTACTTACCTGATACAGATCCCTTAAGGTTGTAAATTAATTACGCAGACATATGTTATCCACAACATTAAACCAGATTTGAGTTTACCTAGTGGAGTTACTTACTTTTGAACTTACGAATATTACAAAATACAACCCAGCCGTTGAAACTAAACGATATATTTATTAACAAACTCTACAATTTGAAAACTAAACGAGAAAAAGAGAAGCCGGTAATTTCACCTGGTACACCTATCCCTACCATATTATCCCTACTGGTAGGGATAAGTCGAAAAAAATACACTTAGATCTACTGGAAGGGATAATAAGTGGAAACTCTCAAGTTCAAGTTATCCCTGCTTTAAAACAAAATACATTTTTTTATTGATCATGGTTGCCGTGATAATGAAGCGATAAGTCACTGTCTACTGAACAGTTTCAGTCTCACAATTGAACACAGTTAATGCTGAACTGCAAGTAACGTGACCTTAAACTATGGTTGGGTATGGGGTTTTTTAAGCGAATTATTCTTACTTGATTCTCAATCCTTCCGAGGGTATGCTTTAGAGGGAGGTTTAGTCCGCGCTTTACTCATGGACCAACTATGTATGCACAACTAGTTGTGCCATCCAAATACGTGTTCCTGATGACACAACTACGCACAACTAAGCACAACTAACTTTCTGCAACTATTCCTTGTAACACAACTACAGTCGAAATGGGAAATATACATATGATCACAACGGGAGAATAAATGAATGAATGCTTTCGATTTGGCTGTAACTTATTAGTAAAATCGGAAACTATTTAAATCTGCGTTGTATCAAGTGGTTGTACTTAGTGTGCATCGAGGAACTAATATTAAATGACAATAACTTAGTTGTGCCTATGGGAAAGATTTAACAAAGAAATTCCTAATTGCACAACTAGTTGTGCCATGAGGAACATATATTAAATGACAATAATTTAGTTGTGCCTAAGGGAAGGATTTAACAAAGTAATTCCTAATGGCACAACTAGTTGTGCATACATAGTTGGTCCATGAGCAAAGCGGGGTTTAGTTGGGCAGTGTAACGGAGTCCTTTGGCGTATCCCAGGTGACGGTTTATCAATGTAAACTCTCAAGTATATAACTGACTATCCCTTCAAAAAAGTAACCAGAGTCCTACGATATACCCAGGTGAGCATTCTAGTCAACTTAGCACTCTTGGTATTGTAATAGATTACTTACTTGTCTCAAAGAAGGGGTCTCGAATCCCGGACTTCCCGATTGGAAGGAAATATGCCGAGTTCACAGCGCCATCGACGCCATGTAATTGTTTTCTGTTTCTTATTTCATATGTACATTTGTCTGACGCTCCTACGATGAAGGAAAACATCGTGAGGCAACCTGCATACATCTGCGAAGAAATTCAAAAATGTATGTGAAGTCGACCAATCCGCACTGGGCCAACGTGGTTGACTAAGGCCTATACACCCTAACTTAGGGTAGGCTCGAGCTCCTCGGTGGGGACGTATATGAGCTGTTATGATGATGATGAAATAAAGGTGTTATGTTTTATACACAATGTCTTACATCTCAAGTAGCATAGTGAATGAGTATAGGTTGTGGATAAGTCAATAAGTTCTGAATAAATTCTTATTTGCAATCAACAATGGACAACCACGTTTTTAGTTAGTTCAAACTATTCAGTAGATAGCGAACGCTTTATTATCGCGATAAAAATAAACTTTATTTATTTCAAAACATGCTTTAAAAGTATAAGTGAACTCGAGTGTTTCCACTTATCCCTACCAGTTGATCAAAGTTATTCTTCTTCCACTTATCCCTACTGGTAGGGATAGGTGTACATGGCGGATAATTTTAAAAACTACAACTTCAAGGGCACATTACTTTTGAACAGCACTGTTACGTATTATATTGCTTGCTATCAAAAATTCAAAAAAAAATTCAAAATTGTTTATTTCATAAACCTTAAATCTAATACAGCATTTTTCGGAGACCCTCCTAGTAGGTTTCCGTAAAATCCTGTGGTAGGGGATCCCGCTCTTCAAAATATTTTATTTTTAAGTAAAGGCCTAAACATGCGATGATCAATTCAAAATGAAAGTAATATATTCTTGTGTGTGTGTGTGTGTGTGTGTGGTGTGTGCGCACGTGTTGTGTGTATGTGTGTGTGTATATGAATAAGTGAGCTTAACTGTCCATATATTGTATATACATTTACATTATTATGAACTTATTACTTATAGAATTCTTATAAATTTCTCAATACCGTCATAATCCAGGGTCAGTAGCCATTCAGCTATTGCTGTCTTACATTTCGATATTTTAAGTTTGTGTATATCTAGTAGATCATTTGATTTATTATAAATATAAGCCGATATTATGTGGAATTGCCTTTTAGCAAACTTTGTTTTTGATGTATGTATAGAGGCGACATTGCGATTTCTCCTTCCAGTTTGTTTATTTGGACTAAAAGGTATAGTTTTATATAATTTTAGGGTTGCAGATAGTATGAATAATTTTCTAATGGATAATAGTTTACTATTTTCATAAAGAACTTTAGTAGGATATCTAAGATTCTTGAAAAACATAATCTTCAATAGACATCTTTGACCCCTTTCGACTTCTAGAAACTTAGTTTTTGTTGCTCCTCCCCATACAGATATGGAATAGGTAATTACAGATTTGGCTAAGGCAATATAAATTTGTTTTAATAATTTTTGCGCTGCAACATGCCTTAGGATTTTGAATATCCAAATCAGTTTTCTGATTCTTTTATTAACATGTTCAATGTGTGAGTGCCAGGACAAACTTTGACCAAGAATGACTCCAAGGTACTTTATTGTTTCCACTTTCTCCAATGCCCTGCAGTTACACTGCGCGAAGGTTTTTCCGTGACACTGATGGACTTTAAGTTCGTAACTAGGATCGGGTTGAGTTTTTTTTGGGATTATGATGGCATATGTACTTGGTTTTTGTGTTGTTTATTGAGTGTAGATTTAGTCTCAACCAATTAGAAACTTTAGTCAATCCTATACTAGCATTGTGAAATACTCTGTCCCACGTAGGTCCTTCAAATACTATAGCAGTATCATCAGCGTACGAGACCACATTTCCGTTATCTATCTTTAGTTTAGTAAGGTTATTAATATAAATGAGAAAGAGGGTTGGGCCCAGCACGCTCCCTTGAGGTACACCATGAGTTATTTCTCTGTCCTCACTCACACAATCCCCAATACGTACCCTTTGCTTCCGCCCAAATAGGTATTCACTAAATAATTTTAGGGGAATTCCCCTAATTCCTATAATTTCTAATTTTTGCAAAAGAGTGGGAAGACATACTGTATCAAACGCCTTTTTAAGGTCTAAAAATACTGTAATGCATTTCTTTTTTGAGTCTAATAGCTTAGTTATTTGTGATGTTAGTGCTATTATAGCATCCTCAGTAGATCTGCCCTGCCTAAAGCCATATTGTTCATTAGATAAAATATCAAAACTTTTAAAATAATTTAGTAGTCGAGTATTTATTAATTTTTCATAAATTTTCGAGAATACAGTTAGAACAGAAATGGGTCTATCGTTGCATTCATTGGATATAAGAAGTTAATTAAGAAGAGGAACATCACTCCAGAACCTGAAGTTGTAGAGATGATATCGAGTCACCCTTATTTAAAAGAAATTGAAAAAAGAGGCGCCCATCTTGACAGGTTCGTGTTATGTATCCCAGTCCCGTGACCTCACATAAAATGGGCTGACATGCCTTAACTGCAACGAGCATCGGAGTATCTATGACAGGCAGGAATTAACATTCAATACGGTCCTTTCTACGGAACTTTCAATATGTTTTCAGTGTATTAAAGACACAATTTCTTTTTTTAAACCCTTTAATTATTGAAAATCTTAATTCTTGTAATATGCACGCCTTTTTGCTTGAACCTAAGGATAACTAATACAAGCTTATGAAATACAATAATCACGTAATGTACTCGTACATACGTACGATCATTTTGTCTTTGTCATTTGATTGAAATTAACAGAAACAAAACCATGTTTTAACGTTTTTTGTTATTTTTGTATAAGCTGCCTTAAAGTAATTATTATGGCGAGTATTCTTAGGGCCCTTTATTAAATTTTAATTGCCGATTTAACTGAGTCTATTTGTGAAGTTTTCAAACCTGAACGTTTAAAAAATGAAAATTTAAAAGTGTAAAAAGGGGTTAAAATAAAAACAATGTATGTAAAAAATAAAACATTCTCTAGTTTTTCTTTTTTTTTTGTTTGCGATAAAGTATTGTAAGATATTAATGGGTACAAAAAGGTACGAAGGAAATCTTTCAAGTAGGTACAGAATTAAAATTATGCTTCCTCCTCAAAGTTCTTTACTTCAAATATATTTCAATTAATATTAAAAACACGCCACCGCGTTCAGCGATGTATTTTTTAAAGTATAGGCACACAATATTGTCTTAAATCTCTTCTAAGGGTGAGGTGAGGAGTTAAAAATGAGGAGGAAAGACTCGTTTTTATCTACTTTCTCTATTTATCCAAGATTCAAACGGAACGTTACTTGTGTAAGAGCTTCACACACTTCGTTTCCAGTATAGTTATGTCAGCACACAAGAACACTCTCAGTAATAGAAGAAAATAAAATCCAACCGCCAGTCAGGCAGCGGGCACATGGAAACTCGGAAAATGAGTTCTAAATGCAAAATGAAGATAAAAACAGCTCCATTCACTCCTCATCCTTGTTCCTTTATGTAAAGCATCGTTTTCTCTTTCTTTAAAGTAAAGAGATAAACTCTCTGGCGGAAATATGTGCAGCTTTCAATAGGGTTGCCTTTACGATGTCGGGAAGTGGGTCGTAATTTTTAACATTACATTTCGGCAACACTGTTTCCGGAGCATTTCTAGTTCAATGTTGCTAGTAAACGAGTTACAGTTTCCTATCTATAACATACTTGTTTTAAGATTTAGTACGTACCTTTTTAAAGGCGTTGATGGCGTAGTGCGTAAGGCCGTCACCTTCCAATCGGGAGATAGAATAGTTTCGAACCCCGCCACGTACCAGTGTTTTCGAATGTTGAATTCATATGTACGTTTATTCGACGCTTTTACGGTGAAGAAAAACATCGTGAGCATACCTGCACACACTTGTGAAGAAAGAATTTCTTTATAGGATGTGTGTGAAGTAACACACAAACAAACAAACAATCAAACAAACTCTTCAGCTTTATAATATTAGTAAGTATAGATTGATACGATTAAACCTATGACCTATGTAATAATCGTGCATATTAAGTTATAAAGTTTATTTTGAATATTGCAATTTTCTGTATATTTTTTTCCCGCTACAAATGGCGCCCAGCGTGGGGCGCTACACTCTGGATTGCTAAAAAGCATTGGCCGGCCAATGGCCGAGGAATATGCAAATCCTTCGGTCACCCGATATAGCATGCAGGTGGGTCACCAGGTTATGAAAATATAAATTAGTGTTAAACCCCCATGTTCCCAACGTTTCGACCTAACCCTGTCCAAGGGTTTCGTACTTGCGCTGCGCCGTCTGAATCGTTCAGCGGTAGCCACAATGTCGCTGCATGTCGGGAGGTAGAAGAGATATAGGACCATGCGCTGTTATCAAGATGACAATTTAAGAGATATGAACTGGTGCATTTTTAAAGAGCGTCTACGAGTGTTAAAAGGAAATTCCAAAAAAGTGGAATGTGTAAAATATAATATATAAACTGAAATGTAACATCAATTGATTGATCAAGTGATTTAGGTGTACCAGAATCTAATGGCCAATGTAGAGACGTAATAATTAATGGAAGTCCACTAATTGTTAATGAGTAGGTAAGTATATAGCAAAACTTCTGACAAAAATGTCAGTAATTGATACCAACTACGCAAGCCTATGGTACACCGTTCGCTCTCCCTCAGTCACATGCGTCAAAGGAATATCACTAATTATTATAGTCTATTCAAGATAAAAAGGTTCCCCTGACAGGTCGAACTTATCCGTTTCATGCATACTAGTTCCCGAGATTAAAAATATTATGTTTTAAAAATATAAAATCGCCTTGGATTATTTTTATCAACAATTAATTCCACATTGAATACAAAACATTAATATCAGCTCAGTTAAATATAATTATTTATTCGATTGAAGGGTAGAGACAGCCGCTCCTTTATGTCCCCTTCCCGTCCCTCTTGTGGTGAGGAGTCTCGGTGATAATCGAAACTAGCAGAGTTATAAGTCTCAGTGTGTTCGTTGGGCGTAAAGAGTTGACGCGCGGTACAGGGAGACCCGGTGGAAATGGTTACCGTCGGCCACCTGCCGATCAGTAGGGGACCCGAACCCAGGACTATCCTGCCTGGGAGGCTGTCTTGCACAACCGGCGAAAATCCCGTCGTGCAGTCATCGTGCCGGAGTAGGAGACCGGAGTGGATCCCGATGGGTGCATGCAGGGGGGCACCGGGGGCCCTTCCGTGCCGCGTGTCAGCTCTTGTGTGAGTCTATCTGGCTGGCCCCAACGAGATTTATCAATAGGTGATAGCTTTTCATAAAGACCTTATTTTGTACCTAAAGAAAATAAACGAAATATATTTTGTACCTCGCCAGTTTTTGATTAAATGACGTTTTTATAAAGTGTCCAGCCAGCGGGCCCTTTTTCAATATTATATTTTCAGATCGCCCAATAGTGCTAGGATTTAGCAACTATTATGTACCTTACAAATCGAAAAAGTTCGTCCTTCTGTGAGCTATACTTCAGAAGATATTCAATATTTAAACCAACGTCCAGCTAGCGGGCCCCTTTTTAAATATTACATTTTCAGATCAGCCAACAGTGCTAAGAGTTAGAGACTATTATGTACCTTGCAAATCCAAAATTTCGTCCTTTTGTGAGCTATACTTAGAAGATATTCGTTATTTAAACAAATGTCTAGCCAGCGGGCCCCCTTTTAAATATTATATTTTCAGATCACTTAACAGTGCTAAGAGTTAGAAACTATTATGTACCTTACAAATCCAAAATTTCGTCATTCTGTGAGCTATACTTCGGAAGATATTCGTTATTTAAACAAACGTCTAGCCAGCGGGCCCCTTTTTAAATATAATATTTTCAGAACGGCCAATAGTGCTAGGTGTTAGAAACTATTATGTACCTTACAAACCCAAAATTTCGTCATTCTGTGATCTTTACTTCAAAAGATATTCCTTAATAAATACCTGGCTGGCTAGAAGTTTGTTTAAATAACGAAAATCTTCCGAAGTATAGCTCACAAAATGACGAAATTTTGGATTTGTAAGGTACATAATAGTTTCTAACTCTTAGCACTGTTAGCTAATCTGAAAATGTAATATTTAAAAAGGGGCCCGCTGGCTGGACCTTTGTTTAAATATTGAATATCTTCTGAAGTATAGCTCACAGAAGGAAGAAATTTTGGATCTGTAAGGTACATAATAGTTTCTAACTCCTACCACTATTAGGCGATCTAAAAATATAATATTTAAAAAGGGGCCCGCTGTCTGGGCGTTTGTTTAAATACTTAATATCTTCTGAAGCATAGTTCACAGAAAGTCGAAATTTGTCGATTTGTAAGGTACATAATAGTTGCTAAGTCCTAGCACTATTGGGTGATCTGAAAATATAATATTGAAAAAAGGGCCCGCTGGCTGGACACTTTATAAAAACGTCATTTAATCAAAAACTGGCGAGGTACAAAATATATTTCATTTATTTTCTTTAGGTACAAAATAAGGTCTTTATGAAAAGCTATCACCTGTTGATAAATTTCGTTGGGGCCAGCCAGATAGACTCACACTCAGCTCTCACAACCCGCGCTCCCACTTTGTACTACACTCCGCCCTTTCTTTGTTTGTCACCGGGACTCTGCCTCAAATTTATTACCTTCCCCAAAATGCGTAATTAAAACATGAAGGTAAATAAAAAGAAGAAGCGAGCTCCTACGGCGGACACCCAATCCACGTTTAAAATGGATTTCTACAACATCAGGGGTCTACATATTAATCTTGATGCCGTCCACCTTCGGGGCCTCGAGCATCGGGACCTGTCGTTACTATGGCTGCGCGTGGACCATGGGGGCCTTACCCGAATCTACGCGTGCCTTTACAGGTCCCATGCCAGTGAAATAGGGTCAGCTCAGCTTTTTAAGCACGTCCAAGATGGGATTGACCGAGCGTTGGAGCAGTACCCATCTGCGGAGGTGGTGGTCCTTGGTGACTTTAATGCTCACCATAAAGAGTGGTTGAAGTCCCGGACCACTGACCTCCCTGGTAGGACTGTCTTCAACATGGCTTCGGCCTATGGCCTCTCTCAACTGGTCGTACAGCCCACCCGTATACCAGATATAGAGAGCCATGAAACCTCCCTGTTGGATCTTCTGCTGACTACACGACCGAGCGGATACAGGGTTGTGGTCGATGCTCCTTTTGGATCATCGGACCACTGCCTTGTCCATAGTACTGCTAGTCTTGCGCGGCCCCATCGCGCGTCTGCGGCTGGCAGTCGCGCAGTTTGGCGGTATGAGTCAGCAGACTGGGATGAACTCCGAGAATTCTTCGGATCCTACCCGTGGAAGCAAATCTGCTTCGCCTCCGAAGATCCCGATACTTGCGCAGATTGCGTCACTGTAACGGTACTGATGGGAATGGAAACATTCATTCCCAACGCCAACATACCTGTTGGCGGTCGCAGTCGCCCTGGTATATCAATACCTTCAGGAAGACTGCCCACCTCAAGCAATCTGCGTACATCGCCTGGGAAAACGCCAGGAAAAGTCGGAAGAAAGTCTAGAAGAAGCGTCAGTACAACGCTGCTTCCAGATCCAACAGGAAGGCTATTGCTGAAGCCAAGGCGGAACACGAGGTCAGGGTTGGTGAGCGACTAGGAAGCTATCCCAGTGGGAGTCGTGCTTTTTGGTCGCTGGCCAAAGCTGCACAACGTAATTTCTGCCAGTCCAATCTCCCACCACTGCGTAGAACTGATAGCAGCCTGGCAAACAGCGCAAAAGAGAAGGCCAATAATCTCCTGGTCCAACTCTTTGCCTCTAACTCGACAATGGACGATGGGGGAGCCACACCACCCACCATCCCTCGGTGTGAAAGTTTTCTGCCTGAAATCCATATTACACAACGTGCGGTCAGGCGGTAGCTTAAGCTCCCGAACGTCCATAAGTCGAGTGGGCCGGATGGCGTCCCAGCAGTGGTGCTGAAGACGTGCGCCCCTGAGCTGACCCCCGTACTAACGCGCCTTTACCGCCTTTCCTATCAGAACAGCAGGGTTCCATCTTCGTGGAAGATTGCTCACGTCTAACCAATTCCCAAAAAGGGTGACCGATCCGACCCTTCAAATTACAGTCCAATAGCGATAACGTCCTTGCTCTCCAAGATTATGGAGCGGGTCATCAACTCCCGCCTCCTACGGTACCTAGAAGAACACCAGCTGATTAGCGACCGACAATACGGCTTGACCGTTCAGCTGGTGACCTTTTAGTTTATCTGACCCACCGTTGGGCGGAAACCTTGGAGGGCAAAGGTGAAGCTCTCACCGTTGGACTCGATATCGCTAAGGCGTTTGATAGGGTCTGGCATAGAGCTTTTCTCAAGAAGTTACCATCATATGGAATCCCCGAGGGACTCTGCAAATGGATAGCCAGCTTCCTGGATGATAGGAGCATTAAGGTCGTCGTCGACGGCTGCTGCTCCGAAACCATGCCCATAAACGCTGGTGTTCCACAAGGTTCGGTGCTCTCCCTAACCCTGTTCATTCTGCATATCAATGACATGTTGTCCATTGAGAACATACATTGCTATACAGATGACAGTACGGGTGATGCGCGGTATACCGACCACCAGAATGTCCCTCGGAGTTCGTTGCTAGAAAGGCGGTTATAACTTGTGTCTGAAGTCGAAGACTCTCTAGGGCGAGTCTGCGAATGGGGTCCAAAGAACTTGGTTAAGTTCAACCCCACGAAGACACAAGTGTACGCATTCACTGCAAAGAAGGACCCATTTATCATAGTGCCTCAGTTCCAGGGAGCTACTCTTCGTATGTCCCATGGTTTTGGGATCCTCGGTGTGGAAATTTCTGCTAATGTGCAGTTTGGGAGTCATTTGGAGGACAAAGCCAAATTGGCGAGCAAAAAGCTGGGCGTCCTGAACAGAGCCAAGCGGTACTTCACTCCAAGCCAGCGGTTAATGCTCTATAAAGCACAAATTCGGTCGCATATGGAGTACTGTTCGCACCTCTGGGCGGGAGCTCCCAAATATCAGCTCGAGGCTCTTGACTCCCTGCAGTGCAAGGCGTGCATTCCGCATCGTCGGTGATCCCAATATCACGGCCTCAATGGAGACGCTGGAGCAAAGGAGAATCTTTGGTTTTCTCTGCGTGCTCTATCGGCTCTTTAACGGAGAGTGCTCTGAGGAACTGTTTGCAATGGTGCCCTCTTCACCTTTTTACCATCGCACCACCCGCCATCGCAGTAGAGTTCATCCATATTACCTGGAACCAATCTCGTCTAGTACAGTTCGGTTTCAGCGTTCCTTCGACGTACGTGTAGGCTCTGGAACGAACTCCCAGCTGCGATGTTTCCTGAGCGCTACGATATGTCCTTCTTCAAACGAGGCTTAAAAAGAGCATTTCTCTCCAGGTAGGCAGTGACAGAACTGTGCCCTTGGCATTGCAGATGTCCATGAGCGGTGGTTACCACTTAATATCAGGTGGGCCACTGGCTCGTCTGCTACCGTTAGCAATAAAAAAAATTGTTTAATTCAGTATGTATTTGAATCGTGAATCGGAACTTATCATCTCATCACAGCTCATATACGTCCCCACCGAGGGGTTCGAGCCTACCCTATGTTATGGTGATTAGGCCTTAGTCAACCATGCTGGCCCAGTGCGGATTGGTCGACTTCACATACACCATTGAATTTCTTCGTAGATGAATGCAGGTTGCCTCACGATGTTTTCTTTCACCGTAGGAATCGGAACTTATACTTTACACAAATATTTTATTTCTAAACTTTAAACAAATAGTTTTCAGAATTATAATTTTACTAGCTTCCGCCCGCGACTTCGTCCGCGTGGAATAGTTACTTTGGGCTAACGCTAACTTTAACCCGCGACTTCGTTTATATAGGTGAGTAAGTACTGGGTCCATTGATTTACTTCCAAACTTAGATAACCCATGAACGTTAGAAAAGTGGGCTGGTGAAGAACTGCCCAATCGGGCCTCGTGCAGTTCTTTTCCATGCGTTGGATAAGCAATTTTGATGTTTGAAAGCATAAAGTTGATATTTTCTTGTAGCAATTACTAAAACGTCAAATTTAATGTGGCTAGGTATGAAATGATGTAACTGCACACGGTTGTACTTCAAATAGTTGCCGTAATAATAAAGAATAAGGTTGAATTCGATAAATACGGTACTTTCTTTATGGTAATTTTAATTCGGGTGTGCATATTCAACTACCTATTTAACAGCGTACAAATGTATAGTCGATTAGGTGACAGATTTCAAGCGCGTTTTTGTATGAAGTGCTCTATCTACGTTTGGTAGTAAATCAATGACTGGGTCTTATAATCTGATATTCATTTAAATCGAATGATGTAAAGGGCAATTTAGTTTTGAATTAAATACTTGTGATGAATAACGTTTTTATTTGGATAAGGATTAATATCATGTTTATAAAAACACCTTCGCAAATAATGTATTATTTTAGAACAAATTTGGTTAGCATAAAAAAGGTTATAGTGAGCTAACCTTAAAAGATAGACATATGCTGTCGCGAACTTTTTTTTTTGAACTTTTAAAGGGGAACAATTCTGTCATACATGATTTTTGCGAAACTTTAACCGTTTACGCAGCACACGCAGCGGAAGCTCTCAATAGGAAAAAAATCCCCCGATTTTTAAACGTTCTTCATTGGTGCTCCGCTCCTATTTGTCTTAGCGTGATGATATACAGGGTGTAACGGAATACCCCAATAACATTTAAGGGTATGTATCCATCAGAAGTAGAGATGCTGTAGAAAAAATATTAGGGCGAACAAACCTACTTTTTTTCCCATACAAACTAAATAAATTATTTTTTAGTATTAAGTGCCGACAACCCTACGTAAGCGTACGAGGAATACTACGATCACGTCATACAAACTAAATAAATATTTTTATTGGTATTAAGTGCCGACAGCCTTACGTAAGCGTAGGAGGAATACTACGCTCACGTCTGTCACGTGTCATTTTGTGTTTAAATTTCTTTTCTGTTAAGAGCTGATTATGGTTGTCACTTAAAAGTTTTTGCTTTCAGTTTAAAATCAAATAACTCTGAAAATATAGGGATTCCAGATCACAGACAAGCACCGAAGGTCCATTTAGTATCTAACTTATATGCCCCTTAAATATTATTGGGGTGTTCAGTTACACCCGGTATTATAGATGATATATAGCCTATAGCCTTCCTCGATAAATGGGCTATCTCACACTGAAAGAATTTTTCAAATCGGACCAGTAGTTCCTGAGATTAGCGCGTTCAAGCAAACAAACAAACAAACAAACTCTTCAGCTTTATAATATTAGTAAAGTATAGATTTAACTGATATTCTTGTTTTTATTTAATGTGGAATTAATTACATTTCTAATTTAAAATATTATATTTTTAATCACGGGAACTAGTATGCATGAAACGGAAAAGTTCGACCTGTCACAGGAACCTTCTTATATTGGAAAGACTAGTACCACATCAACATGCAAATACTTTCGATGCGTTTCACCACTCCACCTGGCATCTTCAGGATGGTGTCGCCTTCGCTGCGCCCCAACGACTCAAATAATATCCAATGACTCAACTAACTGTTTGGACTATATCACATATGTACTATTAATCTTATATGTTTTTTTATATTTTTATGTTTCAATGTTATGTACCTATAGGTTTGCCTATTTACTATTTGTCATTTCACTATATCATTGTGAAACGTGGATAAGGTGCTATATTACACGGTTATTTTTTTATCACCCTGGAAAACTTTAGGGAGGCTTCAGGACACATCTATTATTATATAAAAAAAAAAAAATGAAAAAAAAAATCTAAAAACGCTGCTCTCAACCAGGGACCGGAAAACCCGTTTATTTGCTTAAGCCGTTCGAAAGGGTAACCCATTCGTATGGTAACCCAGTGGGCTCGGTAAGCCGTTCAACAGGTTTCCCAACGATAACGATAACCCGTAAAATAGGGGTTACCACCCACAACAATAATTTACCGCTTACCTAATCTTAAAGGTTTTCAGTGTTTATGTGCTTAACCGCTTACTGTTCGGGTTAGGGTAACCCTTTCCCTCACGCACACCGAGCGATTGAAATAGCACTGCGGGCGCAATAACGCCGGTGTTCGGTGGCGACCTAGGGCATATATGCGGTGCAAAAGCAATCTACACGCGATATACGTAAGGTCTAAAATAACTTGCATAAATTAATCAGCGCTTAGAACGGTAACCCATTTGGGGTTTTTGATATCGGTAAGCGGTAACCCGAATTAATTCAATCGAAGCGATTAATGTGTATACCGGTAAGCTGTTTGAAAGCTTACCGTAAGGCAAAGGGTTTAAAAACCCAGCGTTATAAAATACCCGATCAAAACCCTTTTTTTTTTTTTTTTTTTTTGGGAGGGGGGAAAATGCATTTACGCATTCCTCGTGGTCGAGCCAAACCACGAGGATATGTGGGACTCCCCAGTCCGTACCCGGCCCGGGCCTACCCACTAAAAACCCCCCCAGCAGCTCCTCCGTCCGTCACAAGACAAGGGGAAGGGGACAACAGCCAGGCCTTATTCCCGCTGACCCCCTGCCTGTGACATGTCCGTTGCCGGACTCTCCACCTGGCTCAGCTACTTTGTGGAGCGGCACAGAATTGCGCCGCTCTACACCCCGGTTGGTTTTTTATTGTGGTTGTCTTCCACGCGGTCCGACGCTCAGTGCGCCGAACCCCCGGCCCGCTCAGTGCGGGTAACGGGTTGCCCGACGGCAGACCCCACTGGATCCACCGCCGCGCGGTGAGCCGAAGCTCAGAGAAAATCCCCAGAAGGTGCAAAGCACCATGGCGATAACAATCGCCTCACCTCCGCAAGCCGAAATCGACTTCCAGCGAAAGCCACACCTCTTCTTAACACAAGAAGAGGGGACTTCGCCCTTCCCCGCATGAAGCGGGTGGCCACACGAAGTGGCCCGCCAGGTTGAACCCGGCCATCCCACACCCCCCCTCTATGGGGGTCCTCTCGTCAGACTATTAGCCCGCGGCAGAGAATCTGCCGGGTTGCCCAGGGTGCACCACAAGGAGGTTGTCTGACATCGCACCCCACCCGATCAAAACCCTAAGGTTACCGGCTATAACGGTAACCGGGTCCGGTCCCTGCTCTCAACTAGTGCAGCATTTTTTTGATTTTTTAGAAAATTAATATAAAATTAAGTGAGATATTTTTTTATTCATATTTTAATCATTCTAATACCATGTATAGTAATATAACCGTGTATAGTTTATATATTTATAATACATGTTGTATAAGTATAAAAAAAAGCGTCGATGGCGTAGTGCGTAAGGCTGTCGCCTTCCAATCGGGAGGTAGCGGTTCGAACCCCGCCACGTACCAATGTGTTTTCAAATGTTGAATTCATATGTACGTTTATTTGACGCTTTTACGGTGAAGGAAAACATCGTGAGGAAACCTGCACACACCTGTGAAGAAAGAATTTCTTTACAGGTTGTGTGTGAAGTCGACCAACCCGCACTTGGCCAGCGTGGTTGACTAAGGCCTAATCGCCCTAGTTTAGGGTAGGCTCGAGCCCCTCGGTGGGGACATATATGAGCTGTTGATGAAGTACAATAAAATAAAATAAAGAGACCCAAACCCACGGTACAATAGGTCTATTAAATGGGCTTTAATAGAACATAAATTTGGAAAGGTAAAGATTCGGCCGCTAACAAACAACACTCTTTAATCTTTATCTTAAATTCTTAAATGTTGAAACTTTAATTTTCAAAGCTTGTTTCAAACTAACTCTCCCACGGCTTACTTTGTGAACAAACTAAAATAGAACCGGCGATGGTCAAATATAATAAGCGAGAGTGGTATCTATCCACTTGTGTGGTTCTAAAAAGTTAGACACAATTGCTAAATTGAACTTAAAATGAAGAGCGTAAATCTGACAGAGCTTTATTCGTACTGTGTATCATCACTTCAACATAATGGTCCTTTTGCTGGACAGTGGTAGAGAGTAATGTCTAGCAGTGGCAAGTATAACGAGATAACCACGTTCCCCGCCGCTGTGGATATGTCCAAAGTATGTAAGATGAAGATTAGGCTAATAAGATTTTATTGATACTTGACATTATTTAATAGTAGATTAGTAGCTAAGGGCTGTAAGGCATCAATTGCAGCCCGAGTAATTTTGCCGAGAGCCCTATATTTCGAGGGTGCAATTGGTGCTTACACCCGAGCTAACTACTCTGCTTTACATCTCGATTGTGAGGTAAGTAGGTTCTTATTACACCCAAATGGGGCTTGTAGGTGACCAATAAGCGCTCTAGGGTAATAATGTAGCTTGGAAAGCCCTAGGGCGGTAAGTAATTAAAAAAAACACTTCACTATTTTAAAAAGTTTGCTTACATCTAACCATCATACTGGTAATAAATTACTTACAGCCCTAGGGCTTTTCTACCTACATTATTACCCTAGAGCGCTAATTGGTCACCTACAAGCCCCATTTGGGGGTAATAAGGACCTACTTACCGAACATGAGAGATGTAAATGATTTTTAATTATTTTTATAAAGGTAATTTATTACGCATATTCATTCACACTCACAACATGTGATTTCTTCTATGATATAAACATAATTTTTCATATATTTGCGATTAATGTCATCATCCCTATTTCATCATTCATGTCAACTTTGCGAGCTGTATGCCTTGATCTAACTCTGACCTACTCGGCCCCTTGTGCTGTTGATGCACGAACTTCTATAGCTGTCTGAAGTTTGCCTCTGAACTGACTAGTTCGGCATAGTAAATACGTTCCTCCTTATTGTCGAACATCCTGTGCATCAGTCTTTCACGCAGGTCCTCATACAACTCCTTCCAAATGTGGTGAACGTCCTCCTAGTTATTGTTACAATCTCACATCTTCTATGAGCGAGCTTCATCTCATGTAGCTTTTTATTGAAACATCCGGTAAGCAACTTCGTCGTTTCATAATCCGGCATGACCCAGTGTGAGTTAAGGCGACCGCTATATATGGATAGAATCGATACAGCTCCCTTCCTTTCGTCTCTGCACTCCATCTTTCTTGCCATTAATCCGCCATTTGATCCCAAATAGCGCACTTTTGTCTCCCAAGCTCGAGCTGCGACAGTGTCCGATGGGCTTCGTCGAGCAAACCAGCACACCGCAGCTCCAAATTAACAAGGAAGACTCTAGCCAGCAATAATAAAGCCGCTTTGCTCATGGACCTGTAGGCCCTGAATACTGAGTACCAGCTCTAAGTTACACGGCGGCAGCATATGCGAGTGTAGTGACGAATGTACCCCAGTATAGAATAAGCGAACTGGGATATTTAATCTCCCACGATGAAGCAGACATCCGCGTTATCTTGCCGAAGCATGGACGTCTGTTCTTTCCCTTGAGAGTCATAGTAATCGACTTTGAGGGAACAAATTCAAGACAGCTCTACGGTCATTCTTGGTAGAGGATTTTTCAGCATTAACAGACTTACCTATATCTTATACTTAACAAATAATTTATGAATAATTCTTCTATGGCCAATATGTCATCATATTGGCCGCTGCTTTAACAAAGGTAAGTTAACGTAACGTAATATTATCACAGTTTTTACGAAATAATCAATAGACAAAAATATTACTTATGGATCCCGTGACAGCGAAGTGGACGCAGTAAACGATATTCTATTAACTAGACCGCTTCCATTGCCGACACATGTCGAGTCTCCGGCATAGGGGACTGAGGTAGAATAGTGACTCCTGTATAGTCCCCTGGGGGACTGACCTAGGGGATTCTAGTGGAAGAGTCGACAGAATAATTTACTAAAAAAATATTGCCGTAAGCGCATCATACTCGTGGTTATTATCCTAAAATAATTAAATAAGAAGCGATTATAATAAATACCAAATGGTATACTTTGAGTTAACTATTATAATAATGATATTCGTCTATTTTCTTTTATCTGCATGAACATTTTGTAATCACGTCAGACCTTAAGAAATATTTTATATCGTTTATATCGCCACAAAAATCTTTCATATTTTTACCGAAGTTATTGAATTTTCTAAGCTGTACATTTTTGCCACAAGATTTATCAGTTTACCTCCGTAAATTGCGACATCGCGCTTGATTGAAAATCAATCTACTCTACGCCTAAATATATATGGAAAAATATTTTCCCCGTCCGTCCCTGGAATAAATGTTAGAAAATAATCAATAAAATATGAAAGCGAAATCATGTTGGTAGGCATATTGTTGTTAGTATATTGTGTACCCGACATCTTTCTCCATCTACTCGTAGTGATTATTTCCAAACAAGTAGTTATTTTCTACCTATAACATTTTTCTATTGTTATTTTTCGCTGGCAACAACACCTAAGCTTAATGCCTATTTTGATTTAATCGCGTTTGTAGTGACACCTTTAACGTAAAGAATCTTAGGAAGATGAGCTACTACAGATAAATATCCAGAAAGAAAATCAATTCTTTGATATATCAATCGTTCAATATTCCAATCATTAATTGTTAAAACCATTAATTTAGGTTCGTAGAAGATATTGTGATCTTATTATTTCTTAATATACAAAATATTAATTCATTTCATTAGCTCTTTTGCAAGCTTTACGATAAAAAACTACCTATATAAAATTTTAAATTCACACAGTATCAGCTTACCTATACGAGTATATATACTGGAGGGAGACTCTGTACCAGGGTCATCTGCTTAGGTACCTCCGTCTTACCTATTTCTGCCGCAAAGCAGCAGTGCTTGCATTGCTGTGTTCCGGTTTGAAGGGTAAGATATGGCAGTGAAATTACTGGGTACTGTGACTTTACATCTTGTGTCACAAGTTGGCAACGTACTCTGTGGTTCTTGTGGGGGTTGCAGTTTTGCTGCGAATCTCACAAGAGCCACATGTATTATAGGTGACTGTTACCACTTACCATCAGGGCAGTTTTCTAGTTTGCCAACTTCCTGCAATAAAAAAAAATACCGTTTATTGTAGTTAGAATAATTTTGACACCTATTTTAATTTATGCAACAATCAACATTTAAAAAACTCACTGACCCGATACTATATGTATACGTTCAAATTTTCCAACTCACTGGTGACTCGATTTAAATACAATACATATTTTTATTCGAGTAAAATAAAATTGGAGCTTTGACAGTCCAATCGTATTGTCATAGCGATTAGTCGTGCGAGCAAAATGGATGATCGAACATAATGGATACGGATATTCGCATTTTTTTGTGACACTGAATTTGATAGCATTAAGCCGGAAATAAGGCGCGAGATATAAAACATCAGAATTAGTGTTGTATTTCTGTTGAAATTGTGTCTTAAAATTTTATCAGTAGATGACACTTTTTAAAATAAAACCGCTACAAAATCGAATTTTGAATTGAAAAAAAAAATAAAAACAATAAGTATAAAAACCTGAATTTAATTAACTTGCCAAGTAATTGAATCTAACTCGGTAATTCAATTACTTCGCAAGTTAATTAAATTCAGATCTTTATACTATTTTTAATTTTTTAAAATTAAAAACTTGATTTTGTAGCGGTTTTTAATTTTGTGAACCGATAATGAAAAAGACAGATGTGAAAGAAATATGGATGATGATAAAAAACAAACTAATATAAATTGTGGATTTAAGAAAAGAATTTTAAACATTAATAATTTTACAAAACACTTACTTGTAAAGTGAGCCCTATTACAGCGCTTTTAGGGCTATAATAGTACATTATGATATAAGTGTGGAAAGTTAAAAATTACAGCAGCAGAACAAGAAAGCAGAGGCTGTAATTATCAAAGCGCACGTATGTTAAAATTTCACCAGTCTCTCTCTCACTCTCTTGAGTGAAAGTAGGAGAAACGAGACCCCAGAGTTCTGCAGTCGGTTGTGGCGGCGGAGGTGGCTGCGGGTGCGGCGACGATGGTGGAATGTACGCGTGTGTGCTCGTAGATAGTCGAGAGTCAACACTTGCCTCCGAATTTATATTCCTTGTAATGCGGGAGCTAATTACTTCTTTATTTCTCATCGAGTCATCTATGTAGCCCTCGGCTACACTGCTCAACCGCCACCCTCCGTGGCGTTTTAGTGTCAATAACTTCGCACCTGAATCGGCGAGCAATGTAGCCGAGGACCTTCTGAAACTGTGCCCTGTGTATTCATGTGGATCATCCAAATTTTAGAACGTCGCAATTTGTTTCTGCATTGCTACAAATTTATAATGCCAATGGGTTGGCTAGTGCATTTTCCTCTTGGTAATTTTGAAAAAATCTGTTAGACATCGCTTTTGTTGAACGAAGCGCTTCGTATTTCTGCACTACTCGTATGTCGTAAAAAGGCCCCTGTATTGTGAACGATCTTGGAATTTTATTTTTTTTGTGTTTTTGACCTGGACAAGAAGAACCCGCCTATGGTTTTCGACATCATTAGTTGTAATGTTTGCCAACACTTGACGTCTACATGCACCATTTATACCGAATATTAATACAACCTGAAAAGAGAAAAACTGCGTACAAAACACCTACTTATATTGTAAAGAAATACAAAAGTGAAAGAAGTTAATAACAATAATTTAAATCTCTCATGTTCGGTAAGTAAGTAAGCGGGAAGGAAGTAGGTATTCGAAACACTGGCATTTCTAAAAAGACGCTCAGATGGCCATGTGAGTAAAAATTCGAAAGTATTTTCGGCTGACAATGTCAAGAAATTCCTAAAAGAAGCTCCGGATTGACGATATTAGGCAACAAAGGTCAGTTGAAACTAATAGTAGATTAGTAGCTAAGGACTGTAAGGCATCAATTGCAGCCCGGGATAATTATTAACTACAATATTTCGAGGGTGCAATTGGTGCTTACACCCGAGCTAACTACTCTGCTTTACATCTCGATTGTGAGGTAAGTAGGTCCTTATTACCCCCAAATGGGGCTTGTAGGTGACCAATTAGCGCTCTAGGGTAATAATGTAGCTAGAAAAGCCCTAGGGCTGTAAGTAATTTATTGCCAGTATGATGGTTAGATGTACGCGAACTTTTTGAAATAGTGAAGTGTTTTTTTTAATTACTTACCGCCCTAGGGCAATCCAAGCTACATTATTACCCTAGAGCGCTTATTGGTCACCTACAAGCCCTATTTGGGGGTAATAAGGACCTACTTACCTCACAATCGAGATGTAAAGCAGAGTAGTTAGCTCGGGTGTAAGCACCAATTGCACCCTCGAAATATTGTAGTTAATAATTATCCCGGGCTGCAATTGATGCCTTACAGTCCTTAGCTACTAATCTACTATTAGTTTCAACTGACCTTTGTTGCCTAATATCGTCAATCCGGAGCTTCTTTTAGGAATTTCTTGACATTGTCAGCCGAAAATACTTTCGAATTTTTACTCACATGGCCATCTGAGCGTCTTTTTAGAAATGCCAGTGTTTCGAATACCTACTTCCTTCCCGCGCGCCGGGCGCGCCCTCTTATTATTTATAACCGAAACGCGATGACAGTCCAGTCGAGTTGTTGCCTTCTCCCGACCTAAGACGTATACCCACAGAACAGAAAAAACAGTTTTTTCTGTTCTGTGCGTATACCTAACTGCCACGGTACTCGCGCACCTACCTAGAATTGAAGTAATACATTGGATTTGTTCCTGATTCGTGCCTACAAGACTGCCTGGAGAATAGAAGCCTGCGTATATCCTATGGTCGACCTAGGTAACACCGAAATCCAGGAATAGCGGTAAAGTACCAGACTTGACTACATATACGAGTATAACCTTACAGTTACAGCCCAGCGTATTATTATTTAATTATATTGTTGTTCCCCCCTTAACATTTATATTTGATATTTCCCTAACATTTTGGTAGCAGACCGTGTGTTTAAATACGGTTATAATATCATTTTGTATTGAATCTGGGTCAAGCTTGTTTACAAGTTCGTATACACATAGTGCGCGTCATTAGCCGGCCGCTCGTTCGAACGCCTTTTGTTCTCGACACCATCGCACCGCGCGGACATTTTTTGTTTAACCTTTAATTGCAATTCATATATTTGTATACATATTTGACTCCTGACTCTACTTGTACCTTTTTACAACCTTAATTAAAATCTAGTTATTGTTTATTTAAGATGTCGGAAAACGAAAATGTAACAATGAGAACTCTCTTATATACAGATACTGCTGAATATCGTGGGTCAATTGGTGTTGTTCGCTTTGTGAGCGAATGGGTGGGCGATACTCACGAGGCCCTAGATTCCTTCCCCCCAGCGAAACTACGCATCCGCCTGGCAGATGTAAGTTTTTATGAGACAAAATTTACTAATGCATGTGGGCGGGCGGCCGCCTTCTGGGCGGCCTTGACCCTTCTATTGACAGTCAAGATTACACCTATGTCAAGCGCCAGATGCGTCTTATTCGCAACAAACTCGATGACCTTAGAGTTTCGGCCGAAGAATTGTTTCCCACTTCTAAACCTGCCGCGTCGAGTAAGCTAGTAAAAACATGGATGGGTTCACCTTCAACCCCTTCTAGCAAACTACCCGTCCTCCCTATCCTACGATTTGATGGCCAGCCTGATGGTTGGATTAGTTTTATAGACCAGTTTGATAGTGTTGTCGATAATCAGCCTGACCTTACACCAACCTTGAAATTACATTATTTAGTAGGAGCGTTGTCGGATGAACCTAGGAGACTAATCCAACATTAAAAAATCGAAGGAGGTAATTATCCTGTAGCCTGTGACCTCCTAAAACGTAGGTACCATAATTTACGTGTCATGGCTGATACCCATATTTCTCAAATATTAAATTTACCTATAATTAATCCCAAGTTGGACGGTTTGAGGATATCTTTTTTGAACCCTTTATTGTCATCATATCGCTGTCTTGAGCGCTTAGACTTACCCGTAAACTATTGGTCATATCTGTTAGTTCATGTGTGCCTAGGTAAATTACCATCTGATTTAAAATCCCGGTTTGAACGCCGTTTTGGTGACAACCAAAAATCTCTTCCCACCTTTGACCACCTTATTACTTTCATAGAAGATGAATGTCGCCATTATGATAATGTCGGTAATGCTGCAATAGTTGATAGTTCCCCATCTAATACCAATAGGCCTTCAGTAAATAAATCCACCCGACGTTTACCCCCTATGGGCTTATGTTACAATTACGCCAACACCTAACCCTACTTGTTTTATGTGTCACAGTACAAATCATTACCTACGCGAGTGTCCCAAGTTCCTTGGTATACCTGTGCGTGATCGAGTTGGCTATGTGAGAAAGGCAGGCCTGTGTTACCGGTGCTTGGACGGTCATTCAGTGTCGTAATGTAGCCGTAATTATCGTTGTT
The DNA here is from genome assembly GCA_963935595.1 of Schoenobius gigantellus. Taxonomy (NCBI): domain Eukaryota; kingdom Metazoa; phylum Arthropoda; class Insecta; order Lepidoptera; family Crambidae; genus Schoenobius; species Schoenobius gigantellus. The sequence continues at coordinate 34,460,263 of OZ012541.1, read as the reverse complement.
ATACCTGTTGTCGTTCTTCCCATCACACTACATTGTGTTTTAACAATGAACGCAATGTTACATTTCATGACAGAAATATTCGGTCCCCATTTTCATCACCACCCGGCTCGGGCGGGCGATATTTAGTTCCCCGTTCGGTTGTCACAACACCCCCTCGGACGTATAAATATTCACCTCCACAAACACCTCCCCGCTCGAATAGAAACTTACCCCCAAATTCAACCCCCCGAGTGACCTTCAGAAACCATCCATCTGATTCACGTTTACCTCCCCGCTCCAGCTCTCCACCTCCCGGCACGCACACCCCTCATCAGCAATAATCCAACCGTGATTATGACCCTCGAACCCAGCAGGGTTCCTCATATTGACTAAATTCTGAGAACACCCCTTCACCTGCTTCTACTAACATACAACCGAACTCTATTGTACTCTTACCTACTACCCTTATACATATTAAAACATCCTGTGGGTATTACTTAGAAGCACGTGCGTTATGTGATACTGGAGCACAGGGTTGTCTTCTTACCTTAGATTTAGTCGTTAAACAATTAAATCTCCCTGTGTCTTCCTCCTGTGTGCCTGTGCGTGGCATAGGTAATGTGCCAGCTATTCATTCCCGTGGTACTGTTTCCTTGTGTTTTAAGCCTGTGCATCGTTCCCATCCCGAAATCAAAACAACCGCAATGGTAGTAGACACCATTGCTGGTTCTCATCCTGAGGTAGACCTTCCTAAACATATAGTGCCCTCCGTTTCCCACCTTCCTTTAGCAGACCCAACTTTTTAAAAAACAGGTGTCATTAGTGTTCTCCTAGGCGCTGATGTCATTGGATCTTTACTGAACCCTGAGATTCTTCCACTTCCTAGTGGCCTCACAGCCTTATCCACCATATTTGGGTATATCCTCTGTGGTCCGATTTCTAGTTGTGCCTCCGATCTTGAGTCACCTATGACAGGTATATCTTTGTCTCGAGTGGTTGAGAAGTTTTGGAGAACCGAGGAGGTTTCCCAGTTAGATCTCCCAAACCCTCAGTACCAAGAATGCGAGGACTTATTCTAAGCAACTACCACCCATGAGGCTGATGGTAGATTCATGGTCAGACTTCCTTTCCTTCAAAACCACCTTCCTCTTGGTGAGTCCCGTACCCGAGCCTTACAAAGGTTTACAAACTTAGAGAAAAGGCTGCAGGCCAATCCAGTTCTACGTGAAAAGTATGTGACATTCATGCGTGAATACCGAGATCATAATCATATGTCTCTTTCCACCTTTGATCCTACCTGTAAACACTATTTTATACCCCACCACGGCGTCTTTAAGAGTGGCGGCGATAAAATTCGAGTTGTATACGTTGGTAGTAGCCCAACATCTTCTGGTGTGTCCCTCAATCAGTGCTTGCATACTGGACCTAAGCTTCAACGTGATATCACCCATATTCTCCTTAACTTTCGCCAACACGAAGTTGTCTTTGTCACTGATATTCGAATGATGTTTCGTATGACGTGGGTGCATCCTAGTGACAGGCGATACCAACTAGTGTTATGGCGCGAAAATCCTTCTGACCCTCTACTTATCTATGAATTAAACACCAACACCTATGGTTTACGTTCCAGTCCTTATATAGCGATTCGCTCCCTACTTGAACTAGCTGAACAAGAGCGTCATACATATCCAAAGGCTGCCCAAGTCCTTGAGCAGGATGTTTATGACGACGACTGCCTTTCTGGTGCTGATTCGATTGAGTCTGCAGAACAGCTCATGGCTGAGCTTAAGAGTATCATGGCTGCTAGTCCGAGCTCCGAAAATGGATGAGCAATAAGACTGAGCTCCTTAAAGATTTGCCTCCTAATTATCTTCAGCTTCCTCATTCGTTTTGCGATCCTGATCATCCACATGTTGTAGCCATCCTCGGTGTTCAGTACGATCCTATCCGACTGTTTCACTTATAGCACTTCCCTTAGTACTGAAACTGAAGTACCTACCAAGCGCAAAGTTTTATCCCTTATCGCTCGAACCTATGATCCATGCGGCTGGATAGCTCCTGTAGTGTTTGCGGCTAAGGAATTCATGCAGCGCTTATGGTTGTCAGGATTGACTTGGGATGAACCCCTTACTCATGCCCTTTCTTCTGAGTTATTTACCCAGGATCTGAGCAGAATCAATGAAATAGCCATTCCTCGCTATATCCTACCTCGCGGTTCTACTTCCTTTTCCCTCCACGGTTTCTGCGATGCCTCAGAAGCTGGCTATGCAGCAGCCGTATATTTACGCGCAGAATATCCATCAGGCACATGCTCCGTCCATCTTGTAATGGCTAAAACTAAGATTGCCTCAGTTCGAACCCGCTTAACAATTCCCAAGTTGGAATTGTTGGGACCTACACTCCTTTCAAAATTAATGAATCACGTCGCTCTCTGTCTTAAGCAATCGATTGTGTTCGAATCAGTAACTTCCTGGACGGATAGCATGATAGTACTTACCTGGATGAAAACGCCTCTTCATCACCTTCAAACCTTCGAGACAAACCGTGTCTCTCAGATTGTTAATTCAGAAACGGTTTCTGAATGGAGACATGTCCCTGGATCTGTGAACCCCTGTGATTGTGCGTCACGTGGTCTTTCTGCCTCTCGTTTGCTCAATCACCCCCTATGGATTTCCCCTCCGTGGTTGAAGCAATCTCATGAAATTTGGCCTCTGACCAAAGAGCCAGGTCCCTCTGCCGATCTTCCAGGACTACGCTGTTTGATGATGACTTCCGATGCCCCTCCTCATGATCCTTCCCCTCTTCTAGATCGATTTAGTTCATTGAATAAGTTAGTGGGTGTCGTTGGTTTCATAAGAAGATTTATTCATAATGCAAAACATCCAACAAACCGTATTTCGTCTCCCTACCTGTCCCCTAGCGAGCGTAAAGATTCCCTCTTACACCTGGTAAAAGTAGTTCAATCAATATCCTTCCCAGATGAACTAGATCGTTTACATCGTAGTGATCTGATCATTAATTCCTTGAGACGACTCAATTTATTCCTAGACGATAAAGGCCTTATCAGAGTGGGTGGTCGATTACATCACTCTAATTTAACGTTTGACGCACGTCATCCCCTACTTCTACCTAAAAGTAGTCATTTTACGACTATTTTAATTCAAAAGTACCACCACGAGAACGCTCATGCTGGAGCCAATACCTTGCTGGCAATGCTCAGACGTGAATTCTGGATCCTGTCCGCCCGCCGTGCTATTCAGCATGTGATATTTAAGTGCCTTACTTGTTATCGACTAAAAGCTGTCACTTCTCAACCTCCCATGGGTGACTTACCCAAAGACCGTGTCACTGCTGTCGGAGCATTTGATGGTGTAGGCACTGACTTTGCTGGACCTTTCTACACCAAAGTTCAAAAACATCGTAACCGTACCTTGGTCAAGAGTTACTTGTGTGTGTTCGTTTGCCTTTCCACCAAAGCCGTCCATCTTGAAGTTGTTTCTGATCTCACAACCGAATCATTTATTGCTGCCTTTACCCGTTTCGTATCCCGTCGTGGTATACCTAGCCTAGTCCGATCTGATTGTGGTCGAAATTATATAGGTGCTAATAATTACCTCAAAGAGCTAATGTCCTTCTTGTCCAAAAACCAAACTGCAATTGGTTCTGAACTGACCAAAATTAATATCAACTGGGTGTTTGATCCCCCCAATTGTCCCCATTGGGGTGGTCTTTTTGAAGCGGCCGTCAAAACTGCCAAATTCCACCTTAAGCGTGTATTTGGCGATACTCCCTTATCCTTCGAAGAATTAACATCTGTCTTCGCGAAAATCGAAGCAGTTCTCAATTCACGTCCCCTGTATCCTGTTTCCTCAGACCCTAATAACATGGAAGTTCTAACCCCTGGTCATTTAATTATAGGTCAACCCCTTACTGCCTTACCTGAACTCCCATTCCAAGATGTGAAGGTGCACCGGCTGAGTCGTTTTCAACTGGTGCAACAAATTACTCAGCACTTTTGGTCGCGCTGGCACCTGGAGTACCTTCACACCTTACAAACTAGATCAAAGTGGACCTCTCCTATGAATCCTCCTCGTGTAGGTGAACTAGTCTTAATAAAAGATGATAATCTCACCCCATTACAATGGCGCCGGGGCCGCATCACCAATTTATACCCGGGCAAGATAAGGTTGTAAGAGTGGTCGATGTCCAAACTCCTACTGGTTCCTTGAAAAGATCCCTAACAAAATTAGTTCGCCTTCCTGTTGATTAATCCTATTCCCTTCCCTTTTTTTTATTATTAGATAACGTAAACATTAAGATGTTTAGGGCGGGCGATGTGTTTCGAATACCTACTTCCTTCCCGCGCGCCGGGCGCGCCCTCTTATTATTTATAACTGAAACGCGATGACAGTCCAGTCGAGTTGTTGCCTTCTCCCGACGCAAGACGTATACCTAACTGCCACGGTACTCGCGCACCTACCTTTTTTTTTTTTTTTTTTTTTTTTTTTTTTTTTTCTCGGGGGGAAATGCGTAACCGCACCGTACCCGCCGTTGGCTAGGCGGCGAGCGTGTGTGAGGCTCTCCCGGCAGAGTGCCAGGCCTACCCACTAAAACCCCCCGGTGTTCTCCCTGCCCATAAGGGCGCGCTAGGTAAGGTCCACACTGCGACTCCACTACCCACGCGCCCGGGCAAGCCCGACCGACTGGTCGGGCTATCGCCAAGGGGGGATTGCCCGAGAACACCAGGGCAATCCCCAGACGGAGGGCCTTACGGCGGCGTGCACGGGGCCAACCGTGCATGCAGACCTCCACGGCAGGGTCATTAGACGGGCATCACTTGTGCGAATGCCCGTCTTCGCCTGCCTGTCCGTCTACGGCGGATGGGAGCGGCTTGAGGATCATTCTCCCGCTCCCTCTCCGCGGCCTCCTTCTGCGAGATGACGTCCTCGCAAAAGGAGGCGACAGCCCCCCATTCCGCCTCGCCACGAAGCATGGCCACGACCATGCTCGGCAGCGAGAGGTCTCCGTCACCCAGCGCAGCGTTGAGTTCGCTGCGCTGGCGTCGCCAGGCCGGGCACACCAAAAGGGTGTGCTCGGCAGTGTCGTCGGGAGCGTCGCAGTGATGACACTGCGGCGTTTCCTCCCGACGCGCGACCCGGTGCAAGTAGTGACCAAAACAACCATGTCCGGTCAGTACCTGCACCATGCGGAATGAGAGACTGCCCTGCCGGCGCCCTACCCACTCCTCCAACACTCGCGCACCTACCTAGAAGTGAAGTAATACATTGGATTTGTTCCTGATTCGTGCCTACAAGACTGCCTGGAGAATAGAAGCCTGCGTATATCCTATGTTCGACCTAGGTAACACCGAAATCCAGGAATAGCGGTAAAGTACCAGACTTGACTACATATATGAGTATAACCTTACAGTTACAGCCCAGCGTATTATCATTTAATTATATTGTTGTTCCCCCCTTAACATTTATATTTGATATTTCCCTAACGGCCAGCACGTTGGAGTATGACTTCATATCAATACCATGTTTTGTTTTCACAGTGCTTTTTATCATTGAATAGTAGCACCACAATGAGCTTGACTTATATTTTTGAGAAAGTTCCATGAAATAAACACACTTTCTGAAAATGAATTTGAATCTTTGCTTGTTTTCCATATGATGAAGTTTTGATACGCTTGTAAGTATCAGTCTATCGGTCGATATTTCGGGCAAGAGGCTTAGAGTAGCCTTTTTCGCTGCCTCTGAGACTTCTGGCGGTGTCGAATTAATAAATTCATCACTACTTGTTCAGAGATTAGCGATACGCGCGCCTCAGCGCTTTTTTTAGGCAAAAGGCACAAAAAACGGCCAGTGTTACTAATAAAGTAAATTAATATTTTTGTGTTTTTGTTACACACAAATGGTTGTAATTTATTGTAAAAATTAATTAAATTAAAGAATAAAATGTTTATTTAATTTTATCTCCTAAAGTGAATTTTCTTCATAAAATGTTGACCACTTTTCTGACATAAAAACTCTTTGCTAAGATTTTAAAAAGTACTGTTCGTTTTTAGATGGAGCATCTTGCTTGATAAACCGTGCGTTTTACTTTATTAAAAAAAAACTCGTGCGTTTTAAAAAAATACAATAACGCACAAGTACGAGTACGTAATGAGATACAATACGATATTGAAATTGGTGAAATAAGAGACCCTTTACGAGCAAATGTGTTATAAATTATTTTAGAAATAGAAAGTTCTAGTGCAGAAGATGAACAATTAATATTATAGTTCCGCCAGAAATACTAAATGAAGCACAAAATGAAAATGATAGCATCCCCGCAAAATTTAGAGAAAAATATTTGGCTGCCTACGATAGTTTTCTACAATGGAAGAGCAAGAAAAACTCCAGTCATTTTCTGAAAAAGTGTATTTGGCGTATTTCTCTGAACTGGCCAATACATACAAGCCCAGCTCCCTGTGATGCGTCTATTACTTAATAAGAAGCTTATTTAGGCTCAAACATGGTATTGATATCAAAACGTACTGTAACCTGATGGCATTTTGGAAGAGATCCTTTGACGGATATACAGTCGACGTTGAAAAGTTTTTGAATAAGGCTCTGGATAGTCGGCATCTAGCAACAAAGGTACGCTGAATGTTATTAATATAAAGGTATCTTTATAACTGCGTAACATGAGCATAACTTCTTAGAAATAATCAAATGATTTCTTTGCAGGTTGTCTTAATATTCGGTGTTATTGGTGTGTCAACGATAAAAGCTTTATAACCTTAAATTAGGCGCGTGGGGAGTAACTCCAAAGAAAGTTTGGAGGCTTATAACTTTTTAAAATAAGAGTTTCATCAATAAGAGTTCATGGCGTTGCTTTTCCAAGTTGCTTTTCCAACGTTTAGAATTTAGTCGCAATAATCGTTCAGTTGTAAACGGTTTCGGCACCAAGGGCAGAACAACTAAGACTGAATGCTCTAAGTACCGCGATAATGTACGCAGTGAACATTTATGTTTCAAAATTATAGCGTATTTACATTTATTTCGGTTTCTTGTTTAAAATTTATTACTTATTTTAAAAACGACTTTAAATGTGGTCGCCAATAAAATTGAAAATTGAGTTTATTTTGTGTTTTATTTCATTAACTGACTGTGGGGTGCTACACACCCCACGCGACCATATACGCAACTTTATAGGCGCGCCTGATTAAGGGATAATATTAAAACAAAGATGGAGAAACCCACGGAAAAATGCTTCTTGTCAAAATTACATAGATCAAAATCAATATTCCACGACCTTATACAATCCACGGGCCGTTTCGTGAAATAGTGAAAAAAAATATCAAGCTCTCCTTTCAATAAAACAAAATTGATCGCTTTTTCCAAAACTTTCAGAAAGGAAAATATAGGTACTGCAGCAACAATAGGTATTTGAAAAAAATTCCAAATGAAATTGCGAAGTATTTAGGTTCGCTTGAGGTCAATTTTTACATTGAACACAGTTTTAGAAGAACTAAGGCGCATAACACATTGCACTGGACACCGCTGCGGTGTACGGAGGGACGAAAACCGCATGCGGCTGCGGCGGCACGGAACCGTGCCACCGTACGGTTTGCTCCGTATCACCGTCCGGAGTTGCGGTGCACGACGACGCCCCGCATCACCGCATTATCTATGTTGAGATCTATTACGCGTATGCACGTCCTTTCTACGCAAAAATCCGTACGATACTGCGGCACAGTGTGGCATACCCCGCGGACCGCACCGCATCACCGTCCGGGAGTGCGGTGCCGTCGCGCGCGCCGCACAACCGCACGGTGATGCGGTGCGAGTGTGTTATACCCTGCGGTTTTTGTTAAGATTCTCCAGTCAAAATTAAAAACCGCAGCACCGCACACCGGAGCGGTGTCCGGTGCAATGTGTTATGCGCCTAAAAGAGAACTAGAAAGCTACAATGTTGGTGGCCGATATATTTATATCTACCGAGTAGAGTGGCGAGACAGTGTCCTCGGCCGAGCACTCAGTATTTGTAAACACAAAGCTTATTGCTCGGCCGAGTATTCGGCCTAGCTACAGGCCGAGATAGTCACTCGGACCCCTTTTTATTTACTAGGCCGAGTAACCATCCCTCCTCTTTCCCGCACTGTCTCGCTCGCTCGCTCGGTGGATCTGAACACGCGTGTTACATTCGGGTGATTTCATCTAAAAAATAACTTGAGCTATAATAATTGAATCAGTCGATGATACATCTCGCGATCAAAGATGAGTATTAACCACTTGGCTAAAAGAGATTTGTCTATAGTTAAATAAGTTGTTTTGGCGGCATTCGATGCTGCGATGGTTTTTGTTGTAAGAAGGCAGATTAATCTCATCATAGTTTAACTGTTATAATCTCATTCATTTTAGAAGGGGGAAGAGAAAAGTGCACCCTAATGATTATTCTAGTAGAGGTCTTGGATATCTGTACAGTACAAGTAGTTAATGTAGAGTTTCAGCGTTGTGAGTCTAAAGGCCGCGTTGGTAGAATCATATTATGATTCGTATTATGAATTGAGTGCAATTTATCATAAGCAAATTCTATCTGACAGCTTTGTATGAATATTAGTAAATTAACCTAATTTGTGAACCGTTTTACGAATATTCATACAAAGCTGTCATCATGATCATCTCCATCATCACAGCTCATATACGTCCCCATCGAGGGGCACTAGCCTTTTTTTTTTTTTTTTTTTTTTACGAGGGGAATGCGTGACGCACCGTACTCGCCGTTGGCTAGACGACGAGCGTGTGTGGGGCTCTCCCGGCAGAGTGCCAGGCCTACCCACTAAACCCCCCGGTGTTCTTCCTGCCCTTATGGACGCGCGTGGTAGGGTCCACACTGCGACTACCACTACCAACGCGCCCGGGCTAGGCTATCGCCAAGGGGGGATTGCCCGAGAACACCAGGACAATCCCCAGACGGAGGGCCTTACGGCGGCGTACACGGGGCCAACCGTGCACGCAGGCCTCCACGGCAGGGTCATTAGACGGGCATCGCTTGCGCGAATGCCCGCCTTCGCCTGCCTGTCCGTCTGCGGCGGATGGGAGCGGCTTGAGGATCATTCTCCCGCTCCCTCTCCGCGGCCTCCTTCTGCGAGATGACGTCCTCGCAGAAGGAGGCGACAGCCCCCCATTCCGCCTCGCCGCGGAGCATGGCCACGACCATGCTCGGCAGCGAGAGGTCTCCGCCTCCCAGCGCAGCGTTGAGTTCGCTGCGCTGGCGTCGCCATGCCGAGCACACCAACAGAGTGTGCTCGGCAGTATCGTCGGGAGTGTCGCAGTAATGACACTGCGGCGTTTCCTCCCGACGCGCGACCCGATGCAGGTAGTGACCGAAACAACCATGTGCGGTCAATACCTGCACCATGCGGAACGAGAGACTGCCCTGCCGGCGCCCTACCCACTCCTCCAACACCGGACGTATCGCTTCAATCGTCCGGTGGCCGGCAGCTGGGAAGGCGAGTGCCTCACCCCATTGACGCAGAGCCTCCCTCTGCGCTTGGGTACGAACCCGCTCCACTTCCTCGGGAGCGGATCGTCCCCCCCGTTCTCTAGCGGCAACCCGATGTCGATACATCTCTGCATGTACGCGTGCATCGACATCCCACGGCGTTTGGCCCGCAAGAACGCAGGCTGCGCCGTGGCTGACCGTGCGATAAGCTCGCACGGCCCGGGTTGCTATGACCCTCTGCGGCCGTCGCAAGAGGGCCACCGTTCGGGGGGAGAGGCACTCCGCCCATACCGGGGCTCCGTAGAGTGCCATCGACCTTATCACCCCGTGATACAGTCGACGGCACGCCGATCCTGGTCCTCCTACATTAGGGAGGACCCGTCCGAGTGCGGCTGCAGCGGCACATAGCCGTGGAGTGAGGAGCTTGAAGTGCTCCTCAAAGCTCCATCGGGGATCCAAAACCAGGCCGAGGTACTTAAGGTGTGCCTCGACCGGTATGCGGACCCCCTCCACTCGGACTCGGAGCCCCGGTGGGTTCCTGCGACGAGAGGCGTGGAACATCATGGCCCTCGTTTTATCGAGGGCGACGTCCAGGCCTAGGAGGCGGATGCGTCGAACGACAAGTGAAGCGCCGACCGACGCAAGGTGGGCCGCCTCCTCCCCCGTTTTTGCTCTCGCCGCGACAAGCGTGTCGTCGGCGAAGCAGACGACCTCCATTCGTGGAAGGAGATCGCCTCGCAGGACCCAGTTGTACCCCAGGTTCCATAGTAGAGGACCTAGTACGGAACCCTGGGGCACACCTGCCGCCATTGCCCACGTATGGACGCAACCGTCCGGCCCCTCGTAGAGGATGGACCTGCCTTGCAGATAGTCCACCACGAGGGCGCGAAGGTACGGAGGCACCCGGTGGAAGCGGAGTGCCTCCTTTATGCACTCGTGGGGCAGGCTGTTGAAGGCGTTGCGGATGTCAAGAGACACCGCAACAACAGTCTCCCCACGAGCTGTGGCCTCCTCAGTCCACCCCTTGAGGAGAGCCACCGCGTCCACCGTGGACCGGCCGGTGCGGAAGCCGAACTGGTTGACTGCCAAGTCCGGCCCCCGGTCCTCTAGATGCTCGACGATCCGGGAAGCGAGAATCTTCTCGAAAAACTTCCCGGCTTCGTCGAGCAGCACCACCGGCCGATACCCAGTCGGGGAATCCGCGGGGCGGCTCTCCTTTCTCAGCAGGCAGAGCCTGCCCGCTTTCCACCGACTGGGGAAGCGGCCCGAGACGATGCACAAGTCAAGCACCGCCCGGAACCGCTCCTCGAGGTGTCCTAGGGCGAGGGCCAGAACCCTGCCAGGAACACCGTCCGGTCCCGGCGCCTTGTTTTTGCGCCGGAACCGGTCCCTCACCGTGTCGAATTCCACGTTCGACACGGGAGGGATCGCGGCAGCCACCTCCATCGGAGGAGTACCCGGGGGGACCATTCTGGGGGGCTGGAATGGACCAGGATCGGGGAAAAGAGTCCCCAGTACCCGGTCCAGCAGCCCCCTGTCCATAGCGGAGGTAGGGGGAGCGGAAGCTTTAAATTTCCCCCTCACCACCCGGTACGGACGCCCCCACGGATCGTCGTCCAGGAGTCGTATAAACGACTCCCTGGACTCCTCCTTGGCCCTGCAGATTTGATTCCGCAGGGCCTTCTTGGCTGCCGCATACACCCGACGAAGCTCAGCTTCCTCGTCGGGTGTAGTTCTGCCGCGCCTACGACACCGCACGTAGGCGCGCCTGGCCCTCATGCTGGTGGTACGCAAGTCCGCAATATCTTGCGTCCACCAGTACACCTGCCCCCTTTCGGGGCAGGCCTGCGCCCTTGGCATGGCGGCTTGGCAGACGACCTTCATGTCGTCTGCGAAGAGATCCGCCATGCCGTCGACATCCCCGGCGAGGTGGGGTGGTACTTCTGCCCACGCCCGCACCATCGCCGCCTCCTCCGCCACGTCCGCAGAGGCTCTGCGGTGAGCGCTTTCCCGCGATGGGCGCTCACCAAGCTCCGCCCGGACGTGGCGGAGGAGGCGGCGATGGTGCGGGCGTGGGCAGAAGTACCACCCCACCTCGCCGGGGATGTCGACGGCATGGCGGATCTCTTCGCAGACGACATGAAGGTCGTCTGCCAAGCCGCCATGCCAAGGGCGCAGGCCTGCCCCGAAAGGGGGCAGGTGTACTGGTGGACGCAAGATATTGCGGACTTGCGTACCACCAGCATGAGGGCCAGGCGCGCCTACGTGCGGTGTCGTAGGCGCGGCAGAACTACACCCGACGAGGAAGCTGAGCTTCGTCGGGTGTATGCGGCAGCCAAGAAGGCCCTGCGGAATCAAATCTGCAGGGCCAAGGAGGAGTCCAGGGAGTCGTTTATACGACTCCTGGACGACGATCCGTGGGGGCGTCCGTACCGGGTGGTGAGGGGGAAATTTAAAGCTTCCGCTCCCCCTACCTCCGCTATGGACAGGGGGCTGCTGGACCGGGTACTGGGGACTCTTTTCCCCGATCCTGGTCCATTCCAGCCCCCCAGAATGGTCCCCCCGGGTACTCCTCCGATGGAGGTGGCTGCCGCGATCCCTCCCGTGTCGAACGTGGAATTCGACACGGTGAGGGACCGGTTCCGGCGCAAAAACAAGGCGCCGGGACCGGACGGTGTTCCTGGCAGGGTTCTGGCCCTCGCCCTAGGACACCTCGAGGAGCGGTTCCGGGCGGTGCTTGACTTGTGCATCGTCTCGGGCCGCTTCCCCAGTCGGTGGAAAGCGGGCAGGCTCTGCCTGCTGAGAAAGGAGAGCCGCCCCGCGGATTCCCCGACTGGGTATCGGCCGGTGGTGCTGCTCGACGAAGCCGGGAAGTTTTTCGAGAAGATTCTCGCTTCCCGGATCGTCGAGCATCTAGAGGACCGGGGGCCGGACTTGGCAGTCAACCAGTTCGGCTTCCGCACCGGCCGGTCCACGGTGGACGCGGTGGCTCTCCTCAAGGGGTGGACTGAGGAGGCCACAGCTCGTGGGGAGACTGTTGTTGCGGTGTCTCTTGACATCCGCAACGCCTTCAACAGCCTGCCCCACGAGTGCATAAAGGAGGCACTCCGCTTCCACCGGGTGCCTCCGTACCTTCGCGCCCTCGTGGCGGACTATCTGCAAGGCAGGTCCATCCTCTACGAGGGGCCGGACGGTTGCGTCCATACGTGGGCAATGGCGGCAGGTGTGCCCCAGGGTTCCGTACTAGGTCCTCTACTATGGAACCTGGGGTACAACTGGGTCCTGCGAGGCGATCTCCTTCCACGAATGGAGGTCATCTGCTTCGCCGACGACACGCTTGTCGCGGCGAGAGCAAAAACGGGGGAGGAGGCGGCCCACCTTGCGTCGGTCGGCGCTTCACTTGTCGTTCGACGCATCCGCCTCCTAGGCCTGGACGTCGCCCTCGATAAAACGAGGGCCATGATGTTCCACGCCTCTCGTCGCAGGAACCCACCGGGGCTCCGAGTCCGAGTGGAGGGGGTCCGCATACCGGTCGAGGCACACCTTAAGTACCTCGGCCTGGTTTTGGATCCCCGATGGAGCTTTGAGGAGCACTTCAAGCTCCTCACTCCACGGCTATGTGCCGCTGCAGCCGCACTCGGACGGGTCCTCCCTAATGTAGGAGGACCAGGATCGGCGTGCCGTCGACTGTATCACGGGGTGATAAGGTCGATGGCACTCTACGGAGCCCCGGTATGGGCGGAGTGCCTCTCCCCCCGAACGGTGGCCCTCTTGCGACGGCCGCAGAGGGTCATAGCAACCCGGGCCGTGCGAGCTTATCGCACGGTCAGCCACGGCGCAGCCTGCGTTCTTGCGGGCCAAACGCCGTGGGATGTCGATGCACGCGTACATGCAGAGATGTATCGACATCGGGTTGCCGCTAGAGAACGGGGGGGACGATCCGCTCCCGAGGAAGTGGAGCGGGTTCGTACCCAAGCGCAGAGGGAGGCTCTGCGTCAATGGGGTGAGGCACTCGCCTTCCCAGCTGCCGGCCACCGGACGATTGAAGCGATACGTCCGGTGTTGGAGGAGTGGGTAGGGCGCCGGCAGGGCAGTCTCTCGTTCCGCATGGTGCAGGTATTGACCGCACATGGTTGTTTCGGTCACTACCTGCATCGGGTCGCGCGTCGGGAGGAAACGCCGCAGTGTCATCACTGCGACACTCCCGACGATACTGCCGAGCACACTCTGTTGGTGTGCTCGGCATGGCGACGCCAGCGCAGCCCCTGCGGTTCGGGGCCCCTCGGGATGCCGTGGAGACCTCGTATCGGACATACAGGTGGTCCGATAGAGTCTCCACATCTTCCTCCACTCGCCAGTCGTTGATTCGACGAGCGAGGGAGGGGGTAGCGAAGGTCACGTCCACCACAGACGTGCCTTGCACTCGGACGCAGGTAGGGGTGAAGCCCCTATTCAAAATCTGGAGCCCCAGGGACAGAACCCAGGACTCCAGATCTTCACCCCTCGCATTGGTGCGGGAGGACCCCCACGCGGTAGACCACGCGTTGAAGTCCCCCGCAACTAAGCACGGCAATGGGGTCGCTCTTCGAACGACCCCCTCTAGCGCAGCCAGGAAGACTGTGAAGTCCGCCCGGCTGCGATTGGGGGAGAAGTAGGTCGACACGACCAATATTCCCCCCCATATGGCGGCCACGTAGCCAATACCCCTCTCTCTTAAAATGAGAGAGGGGGCTGTGCCACGCGCCACCCGCATTACGGCGGCGGAACCATCCGCCGCCACTAACCAGTTAGGCGACTGCGGCGGAACGTAATATGGTTCCGACACAATCGCCAAACCCACACCCCACTGCGCCGCGGTTTGACACAAGAGGTCCTGTGCCGCGGCACAGTGGTTAATATTTGCCTGGAGGAGCTTTATGGGACCACTAAACATTGATGGTTTCCATGGGCTCCTCCTGGGCCGCAGCTGCGGCCGGTGCTTCCTGTGGTGCCAGGGGTGTCGGTGGTACCGGGGTTCTCGGGGCCATGTCCAGTTTTATCGGGGCCAAACGGCCCCTGACCGGCGGGGGGTTACAGTTAATCCCCCCCATGCGATGACTCGCCGGCTTCTTAGCGTCTGCACAGACGGCGCAGTTTAGCGCCGCTGCGCAGTCCACCGCTTTGTGGCCCTCCGAACCGCAACGGAAACACAGTCCACTGCGGTCTTTGGCGGAGGGGCACCGCTGGATTGGATGGCCCATGCCCATACACTTGAAGCACCTCATGGGCTTCTGCTCCAGAATTTGGATGGAGGCAGAACTCCATCCAACCTCTATGCGCCCGGCGTCAGCCAGGCGTCTCGCCGCTTCGACGGGGACGGAGGCGAAGGCCGCCCCGACACCCCGAATACCCGTGTGCACTCGGCCCACCTTGATATGGTGGGCCGGGCACGAACCAGCCCGCGCCAGGATCTGCCCCAGCTCTTCGGCGTTTACCGAGTCGTCTAAACCGACGACCCGGATATCCGCCGTTTTCACAGGACGCGTCACCTTCGCCGCGTCCCCTAGGGCTTCTCCCAACTTCTCCGCCAGCGAATCGGCCTGAGACGGAGATGTCTCCTTTGGGAGCTCGATTATTCGAGCTCCGGTAATCCCCGTCCGGAATTTGGCAGGCCCTATGCCTAGGGCGCTGAGGCTGACAGAGTTTTTGGCCTTGGCTAAGGCCTCACCGTAGGTGAGGCCTTTCGCCACTGCCTCTGGCTTGAGGGCCAACACCACCGCAAGAGATCGCGGCGCCTTAGGCAGCTTCGGCGCTTTCTGTGCCATGGCGCTCCCCTGGTTTCCGGGGGCTCCGGTCTTCTTGGGCGGCACCACGTCTGTAGTCGGCTTCTTGCGGCTACGCCGCACAACCACTGACCACGGATTTTCGGCCGGTACCGCAGCCTCTGATGGAGAGGGAGCCGCCGCCAATGTAGAGGGGGCTGCTGCTGATGTAGAGGGCTTAGCCCTCATTTTCACCACCCTTGCCTCTTTCGGCATATTTGCCGGTGGGGCAAGAGTAGTGTTGCCCGACACTGTCCCCTGCGGTTGAGGCCGCAGCTGCGGCTGCGGCTGTGGCTGTGGCCGACTGGCACTGTCTGCCGCTAAAGGTGGCCTTCTAACCTGGGCCGGCATGAGCCGCCCATCTACCTCAAGGCCCTCAAGGCGGGCCGAGACCATGAAGCCCACCTGGGCCATTAGTTCCCGCTGGAGGAACTCCATACTCTCTAAGAACTCCGCTCTTGAGAGTGCTTCAGCGGGAACTGTCTTCGCTGGCTGGGCGGTCGGGAGCTGCGCCTCTGGTAGCTCCTCCAAATCATTTTCGGAGTCCACTACCTCCAACTCGACGACTTTCGCGATTTCGGGTGGAGGGGTCACTACAACCCGACGGCGTTCTTCCCCCTGTTCCGAGTAGGCCCGACGCAGGGCCTTCAGCTCCCCCATGATGGCGTCAAGTTGACCCCGGAGGCGTTTGTTGTCGGCTTTAAGCCGACGTACCTCCTCCGAGGTATTCCTTGTCGCCAACGTGCGGACAATATCCACTAGGGAGTCGGAGGCCTCCCTAATCTCCTTTACGCAATTCCCCTTAAGATTACGGGACTTGCGTGTTACCTCCTCCAGCGCCTTTGCGCTCGCCTCCGCTCTGCCGCATAGCAGCTCGGCAGTGGGCTCAGGGGAGCGCTTCCCCTTGCCCTTCCCCTTTTTGGAGGAGGCCGCCACCTCCACCAACTCCACCTCAGAATCCGAGTCCATTTCGGTGTCCTCCTCAGGCTGCTGTAGCTCCCGCCTGGCTTGCGAGAGCCCGACGCTGTGCGTTAGACCTCCCCTACTCCTTCGTGTACGGGGGACTTTCGGGGCATACGGCGCCGTTACCTCCTCCGCTTCGGTTTCCAGGTCCGTTACTAGCGGGTCCTGGAAAAAACGTCCCAAAACGGACCTCTTTCTCGGTGCTGGTTTCGTCCCGCTAGAAATTTCCCTGTAAGCAGGCTTATTCACCCGCACACGAGAGCTCCGACGGAGCACTATCCCTCCGGCGCTCGCCGGTGACAAAACTGGGGACACTACCCCCTGACCCGCTTTTGTTGAACCGTCGTCGATGACCGGCGAACGGCTTTTTTCCCTCATGGGCTTCGCTGAGACCTTAAGGGTAGCCTTTACAGGCCCTCCCTCATCAGCACCGTCCGTCTCGGACATATTGTCCGATTCGGACATGCTCCAATTGTGGACCCTACCCACCACAGATTCCGTTGGAGAAAGCAGAATTAAAACTGTCTTCTACCCAACGGAACACAACACAACACAACAACGGAAAAAAAAAAAAAAAAAAAAACAATAATAATAATGTACAGAGAAAAACAAAAACTTAATATGAATATTAAACTACTAGGTACTTAAAGTTCATAACTTAGCACTAATAAAGTCAATAACTTATTTCTAACTTATAACTATCACGCACTTAACTCGTCTTTAATTACTCCTCGTCGATCCAATCTTCGTACAGCTCAGGAACCTCGACGCAGCAGCGCCGGGTTGGCGAGATGTCGGATGAATGAAAAACAACAGCGTCGATGTCAAACAGCTACGCCACAGGTTTTTTTTTTGCAAGTCGCAACAATAAAACCACAACCACTTATCTAGCGTCACTTTCGCGATTTTAATAGCCTGACCCGGATAACGGATAGGTGTAGGAATACGTATTTGTGTAAAACAAACAGCAAAATATAAGATGGCACACTGACCGAACGACAATAACAACACCATCACGCGGAGCTCACGTGAACGCGTGCGCACTCGACGGCGGCTCGCACCGGGCTCGAGGGGGGGGGGGGGGCACTAGCCTACCCTAACTAGTTAGGGCACGCCTTAGTCAAACCACGCTGGCCCAGTGCGGATTGGTTGACTTCACAAACACTTTTAAATTACTTCGCAGGTGTATGCAGGTTTCGTCACGATGTTTTCCTTCACCGTAGGAGCGTCAGATAAATGTACATTATTGTACATATGAAATTCGTGAAACGAAAAACACATTGGTACGTGGCAGGACTCTACTTGGAGCATAGTCCAGTGCCGAGGCCACAGCGCCACCGACAGCGCAACCGACAGTACAAAGCTGTCATCATCATCATCATCACAGCCCATATACGTCCCCACCGAGGGGCTCGAGCCTACCCTATATATTAGGGTGATTAGGCCTTAGTCAACCACGCTGGCCCAGTGCGGATTGGTCGACTTCACATACATCATTGAATTTCTTCGCAGATGTATGCAGGTTGCCTCACGATGTTTTCCTTCACCGTAGGAGCGTCAGATAAATGTACATATGAAATTCGAAACGAAAAACACATTGGTACATGGCGGGTCTCGAACCCCGACCCCCCGATTGGAAGGCAAGTGCCGAGTCCACTGCGCCATTGACGCTCCTGACGTACAAAGCTGTAAAATAGAATAATTGCCTATGATGAATTGCACTCCATTCATAATACGAATCATATTATGATACTGCCATTGCGGTCTTTTTAGACCTTCAGATCATGTCAAGTAACATTGACATTAATTTACATTAGCAGTAATGTTAAAATATTTTTTTCTACATATAGGTTACTAGCTTTCCGCTCGCGACTTCGTCCGCGTTATTTTTGTTTTCCCGTAGAAAAATTACCCTATGTCCTTCCCCTGGTCTCGAGCTATCCCCATACCAACTTTCATCAAAATCGGTTCAGTAGTTTCGAAGCCTATTCAATACAAACAAACAATCAAATCTTTCCTCTTTATAATATTAGTATAGACTATAGGAAACAGTAATTAGACCTTTGAATTTAAAAGTGACTGAAACAGATAATTTAAACTGTTTACCTGTTTCCTGCACCCCTGATACATAGCTTTTTTAACACAGGCTTACGCCGGCTCAACGAAGCATTACGCGATGATAAGTGTGCTGTAGAATCGTCGGGAAAAGCCGGCGTTAAAATCGCCCACAGGGGTGCAGTTTTGACATCCACTGAACCCAAATAAATAAAAAGTCCTTTTGTTCCAAGTCGTAACGGACGGACCAATTACAAGGGGCACAAAGGAATCCGTGACATTATCGTAAATTCGGGAAGAGAAGAGAATTTCACTCTCTAATTTGTCATTGTATTGACTTATTGTACCTTTGCTGTAGGTTTATTAACTCGGCGCAAATTCCTTTCTGCAGGAAAATTTGTGTATTTTTTGTCTACTGATTTCAAAAAGGTTCCGTTTGTTTTTTTTTACTTTTGCGCTACAATTTAAAGATCCAACGACTTCTTTATTTTAATTGGTCTCTCTTTTTATTTGAATATTCTGGTGACTGTTGTATTTACTAATCATCAATAGTACAAAATAATCTATCTATTTATTTATGAAAATAAATTATTTTTTGAATATCTGTCGCTTATATATGACTCTGAATATGTAATAAAAACTTAATTAATTATATTGTACATCTTGAGGCGGGCAAGTCTTTGTAGGAACCTAACTAACAATGTTAACAGCATTACTGTATTTCTATAATTCGCCCATTACATAGTTTTTTTTTGAGCGTCGGTTGCACTGTAGTCTCGGCACTGGACTGTGCCCCGAGTAGAATCGGGAGGCCCGCGATCGATCCTGCCATGTACCATTTTCACTGTGTTTTTCGTTTCACGAAATTCATATGTAACTACATTTATTTGACGCTACTACGGTGAAGGAAAACATCGTGAGGAAACCTGCATACACCTGCGAAGTAATTCAAAGGTGTATGTGAAGTCTACCAATCCGCACTGGCCCAGCGAGGTTTGACTAAGGCCTAATAGCCCTAACTAGTTAGGTTAGGCTCGTACCCCTCGGTGGGGACGTACATGAGCTGTGATGATGATAGTTTTTTTTCACCGTCCATGCTGCCTAACTGTGCAAAAGTCTGTCACTAAATGTACACAAGAGATGTACAATTCCAATAATAAAATTATAAGCACATCTTCTCCTCAACTGTGAACTTGTTTTATGTTTATATTTTAATAAATATTTTAATTGATTTATAAGTCTGCCTTCGTTCATTATTTTAAATAGTATCTATGTTTATTGTAACTGTAATACATAAAATGTGTCTATGATCTGAAACTATGTCTATGATCAGTTCCCCACGCGATACAAATCTCATTAGATTTGCTTGGGTATGTTTGCAATGATCTCTTGCAACTCATGTGTGTAATAATAACCTATTTCGATGTAATTACGGTGTGATGTTATTTGCTAATAGTGGCAAATAGTAATAATGATTACTTCTTACAATCCCGGATCCTTAAAAGAGGCGTGAAGAAGCACTTTGCAGGTCAGGTAAAGTGTTTATGGTGAGCTTTATATGAGACCAACTGCGATAATAATATAACGGGTACCTACATGACCATTGGCGAATGTGACTGGCTGAGTAAAAACAGATATTTTTTTAACAAATTGCGTATGATTAACAACCTTTGTTACATATATCGTGTTAACTCTAATATGTAGACACCATACCACTCATTCTGCATACTCGCTTTAAGGCCATTATGAAATGCAGCGCACCTGTCTGTCTGGCGTTTCACGAGCCTTCAGCGAATAAAATATTAACACTTCCCAGCTCCATCCAGCTCAGTGTATTGTATATACTGCAGACGTTTGCAAAATTAATACAACTGCAGATTTTATATAGCGATAAACGAGTTAGGGTACTCACCTTTTCACGCTTGACGAATAAATATAGGTTGAGTTATAAAAATTGCGTAATCATTCTTTTGGCTTCAACAAAAACAAGTTCAATACTATAAGCTTCCCCTCTTTCAAATAATTTTATTACTTTGTTAGACGCTAAATTTTTTCTTTCTTTTAGAACATGTTATTCAGAACATCTTATAACATGAAATCCAACAATAGTAACATTGCAAGTGAATTTTATAAAAGGTCGCGTGTGACTGAGGGGTACCTATGATATGTCATAGAGGTACCTCAATTGCATTCAGGTATTATATTTATGTGTACCTTATGCAGTCGTGCTGCGTAATTAAGCTACACCGTGTCAAGTATTGAATATCTTAATTCTGATTATGCTGATAAAAAAATTAAAATAAAAGGTCAAAACGCCAGAAACACCAGCAAACGTCAAAACGCCAGAGCGCGGGAAAAAATCAGCAACGTTAAAAGGCAGTGAAATAAACCACTTCATTTTCCTAATCTCTCACAGCACAGTTTCGGTGTACAGGAACTCAGTGAACTAGGTTACGAGTTACGACAATAATATCTGGTAAAAACGCTAACAGCCTGTAACAGCCTTGCTACGCATCCTCTCACATCTCTGGCCGAAAAAGATACGAATTTATTTATATATTGACGCTAAAGCGGTTTGTACTACTAATGACAAACATTATTAATGTCAAATGCGAAAAATGTCCAAAAATAAAAATGTCAAATGCCAAAAATGTCAAATGTGAAGAATGTCAAATGCGAAAAATGTCAAATACGAAAAATGTCAAATGCGAAAAATGTCCAAAATCCATTTTAATTTTTTGTCATTATTATTTTTGTCATTATTATTTTTTGTCATTTTTATTTTTGGTCATTTTTATTTTTTGGACATTATTATAATTTAGACATTAGTATTGCAAACCGCTAAAGCGTGTATAATCGCAGATCGAATCAGGAGTCAAATTACAATCGTTCGTGGGTGGGGTAGACACATCGCGACAGCGCGCGGCGTGAAGCCGGCGTGTCTGGCTCGACGCCAGCGGCGGACCGCGCTGCTCGCCGCCGCCGCCGGTCAATAATCGGCTTTGGCTGCCAGTACGACTAACTTCACGGATACTTTACACGTCAATTCAATCAGCTAGTTGCGGCTGGTGTATACAAAAGCTGATTAGCTTTAAGGAACTTCCACTGTGGCTTTGTTATTGAAATCTGAGGCCTGGTATCTATCCCAACATCTACTCGTATCATGTTGGCTTTTACAAAAGTATTTTTTGCCACCTCCCGGGTAGGTAGCTTACAATATTTTTGAAAGTGCTTTCAAGTCCTTTTATATGTAAAAATAACAAAAAAATTGTGTTAGGTACACAATTTTTTAGTTCATGACTTTATATTATCATAATCTACATGTACATCAATAACATCAAAAACAATCGTTTAACTTATACGTTTAAAAACAATTGTCAAAAAGTAGTTTGGCCGTAAAAATAATTTACAATCACAAGAGCAGCTCTATATCATCATAATATACACTGCCTAGATGCATCGGTCATCATCGGAAACTCGAAGTTACCCGATGCCCAGTATTTATCTTGAAATATTGTGATCATCAGATAAAATCAAAAGACATCATAAATACGCTTCCAATAATTTCTAAAGTTATGATAACTGTTAACTAATTATCTTACGCAAGATATGAACAGAAGAACAAACATAAATGGATACCCATCGGCCAAAATCAAAACTCGCCTTTTTGCTGGAATCGGCACTTGCCTTCCAATCGGGAGGTTGGGGTTCGTGACCGCCATGCACCAATGTGTTTTTCGTTTCGAATTTCATATGTACATTTATCTGACGCTCCTACGGTGAAGAAAAACATCGTGAAGTAACCTGCATACATCTGCGAAGAAATTCAATGGTGTATGTGAAGTCGACCAATCCGCACTGGGCCAGCGTGGTTTGACTAAGGCCTAATCGCCCTAACATAACTAGTTAGGGTAGGCTCGTGCCCTCGGTGGGGACGTATATGAGCTGTGATGATGATGATATCTGGTAAGAAGGAGGAGTTGTGAGTGAGTACGGTTCAAGATTTTGTTGGTGGATTGCACAGGGAGATTGAGAGAGAGAGAGAGAGATAATGGAGCATGAATGATTTAGAGTCTATTGTGCAATGCGAAGTCGAACATTACTACTATATTACTGCGAGAGTAGCGGGAATCTTTCAAAGTTATCTGGAATTTGTTATTGTCCAGTTTCGTACAAAACTAGGTACACATTCGCGTTATTACTTTTGCCATAACAATTTATGAAAGGAATGCCCGCAAAAATTTGTAAAAGATATGTTGATACAAAAGTCATAAAAACTGGTACTCGCGTAGGTTCGCAAACATCGTTGCTATACGTGACGTGTGACAGTCATTTTAATAATCCAAACAGTTCCACCAACACGTCAACATGTCGTCGTTTGCATCACTATTTGTTCATTAATCAACATAGAACTTTGCTGGCTATATCGTGAACTATAGCATGGTAATACAACTTGCCCCACAATTCCCTAGCGTGGAGTAGAGTGCTATTAATAAATCAAACTTGAAATTAGAGTCCTTAATCAATGTTAGATTTGGTAGGCATGTAGCGCACACAATTTGTGTATCTATAGTGTATTTTTTAGATGGTTAGGTAGGTGAGTGTACTAAATATTATTATTATTAAAGAAACTTTTTTACATCGTCTCAAATTTTTTCATCCATCTATCGTATGACACATTACACAAAAACATGAGATATTAATAATAATAATAATAAAAGCATTTATTCTCGAAAAAAAACATTAACAGTACACAAAATATTCCGCCAAACTGTATAGCAGTTTGTTGGCAGAAATATGCTCCCATTGATTACATAGTTAAAGTTAATTGTCTATATGTTATCTCCGATACAGTAATACTCAGGTACAAGTCAAACAGTTATATATATTATCTAGTTAAGTACATTAACTGCTGTGGCAGTGCAATTTAGAAATGCAGGCAAGCTCCAACCATTTAAGAAAGATTATTAGTTAAGGCACTTTCAACTTGTTTTAACATAAGCTTTTTTAATTTATATTTAAAGATATTTTTGCTGGCACTTTTCTTAACATCTAGAGGTATATTATTATAAATTTTTGGAACGAGATAGGATCTGGTTCTCTTACCATAATAATTTACTGTTTTAGGTACAATTAACGTTTCCTTGGCCAACTTTCTCCTCAATAGCGCACTAGTAGCAGGAACCTTGAACTCTCGCAGCTCATATTGCTCTAAGGCAATCTGAAACGACACCCTCTCAGAGACCGGCAACATATTACATTTAAGAAATAATTTATTATAATCTTCTTTACAAACCTGTTTTGTTTTCCTATCCACAAGCGCTTTCATAAACCTGATTTGTAGGTGTTTAATTTTATCAAGATAGGTTTTGAACGTTCTGCCATATGTGCTTAGTCCATAAGAGAGTATCGAATCAGTGAGTGCATAATAAACTGTATATAAGGTCGCTCTATCAATAAAGTACTTAAGATGGTGGAACTTTACAAGCACCGCTCTGAGTTTATCACACACCAGTTCAACATGCGCACTCCAGGTGAAGCGGGAATCTATGGTCAGGCCCAGGTATTTGTAACTTTCCACCACCTCAACCGCCTCACAGTGACAAGAAGAGTAGCCACTGTGTAGACAGTCGTAGTCATGGCCCATGATCTTTGGTTCTCTCGTTATACACTTATTGTATGGCGAGTAGATATACATACATTTAGTTTTCGTAATATTAATTATGATGCCATTATCATGCGCCCATTTGATGATATTATTTAGATCCTCTTGTATATAGTGTTCTATGTTATTTATGTCTCTATCAGAGTAAACTAGACAGGTGTCATCTGCATACATGTAGGTTCTACAATGCTTAACTATTTACATGCATGATGTATCCCACGGGACCGAACACGGAGCCAGTTGGTACCCCGCAGGTTACCTGCGCGCCATTGCCCGTCACGCCACAAGCAGCAGTCCGCAGTGTACGCTCAGACAGGTAGGCCTGCAGCCACTTATTGACAGGGCCGCTGACCCCACACTCGTCCATGGCGGACAGCAGCTGGCGGTGGTCCAGAGTGTCAAAAGCTTTTTTGAAGTCAATGTAGACCACCCCCACCTGCTGCCTGTCATTGAGACTGCTGTTTACATCGTCAGCAAACAGCGCCAGAGCTGTCGCCGTGCTTCGGCCCCGCCGGAACCCATGCTGTGCATCGTTTAGTACATTATTTTTTTCTAGGAAACCACTTATTTGCTCAACTATATATTTTTCGAATATTTTATTTACAACTGACAATATTGCTATCGGTCGGTAGTTTGCATAATTCAAATGAGAACCTTGTTTATAAATTGGCCTTATCAGAGCAGTCTTTAACTCAAATGGGTATACACTTTTATGCAGACACAAATTAATAAACAGGGCAATAACAGGGCTTAATTTTACCTTAATAAACTTAATGTCGCGTACATGTATCCTGTCCGGGCCAGGCGATTTGTTAATGTTTAAGCTATTTATTATTTTGATAATATCTAGATGGGTGGCTTTCCTGTAGCGCATTGATAGTTGAGATTTATTTACATAGTCAGCTCTGTTTAAAAACCTGTGAGTGCAATCATGTTTTATGTTTAATATCTCTTGAGTAAATGTAGTCGAAAATATATTACAAATGTTAATTAAAGATTCTTTTTTACCTAGATATCGATTTATTACATCATCCAAACTAACTCCTTTCCTTCCGGTCCAGCTATTAATCTTATTCCATACTTTTTTCATGTCTCTTTTACATTTTATAATTTCCTCCCGCCTGTAGTTGTTTTTGGCCTTATTTATGCATTTATTAACTTTATTCCTATATTTATTATATTCTAAGCGCATATTCATGTCATGCGGTTTACTTTTCCACCTATGAAATAGCTTATCTCTGTATCTAATCATAAATTTCAATCTAGCATTTATCCAGGGTTTCGAAACCCGCTTTTTTGATGTTATGTTTTTAACCATACAACTATCATAAATACTACCAAAAACATACTTAATTCTCTGATAAAGCAACAATGGACAGTCACATACCAATAGTTCGTGCCACGGGTACTCATCCAGTTTCTTTTCAACACTTTTATTACACAGACGCAGATTTTGACACTTATTATAGCACTGATTTTTGTCAACACTTACATTATTATTACAATTCACCCCGACTAAGTAATGATCCGAGATTTTACACGTGAGTAAAAAGGACGATACACCAGGTGCAGATATCCGGGTCCATATATGATCTAAACAAGAGCGTATGAGTTTTTCATTTCGTATTTCTTCACGCGTGCAGTCTGTGATTGCACATTGCAACCCCATTTCACACATAGTGTCCAGGTATCTCGTAGTAGTAATATCCAACTTAGAATCCATGAGGTCAATATTCATATCGCCCAACACAACAACATCACACTGCGGCGGTATATTCTTCAACAGCTGTTGCAACTCGCTTGTGAACATATGCCTATTTGTTTCTGGCGGCCTATATACGGCCACAACATGAATGTCCGCGCGACCTTGACCTTGCGTCAGCCGGCCGTGCATTATCTCGCATGCGGTGCAAGCAATATTAGTCGCCATAAAGTCGTGCACTTTTTTCACATAGATAAGCAGTCCACCGCCTCTTCTCTCTTCCCGCGTGTAGGCGTGTGAGTTGTATCCATCTAGTTGAAACAATGGAAGTTCAACTGCTTTAATGTTTATTTCCGATAATACAATGATATCGCAGTTATCTCGACAATCTTCCAGGACTGTTAATAATTCATTATAATGTTTTCGTAACGAGCGTATGTTTAAGTGGATTACAATAAAGTCTGAACTATTTTGATTTATATTGTCGCACCATAAGTTTGAGCTTATGTACTTAGTGTATTTAATATTGGATTGTACTGACTGTAGTATATCGTTGAATTTTGAGTTAAATATTTAAGCATAACCAATTTCACATTGCTAATTAAGATCTGCGTGATGTAGCCTTGTAGCCTTAATATTCACTAAGTCTTCGTCTGTGCGAATTACAGTTATTTTTTTGTTGTTCGGATCTTCTCGTCTTAGCAGAATCTTATTGTCTTGTACCCATACGTACTTGAAAGGATCAGGTTTAAGCTCGCTTTTCACACGCCATAAAAGCTGCTTCATATGTTTTGTAAGGTCTTCATTGAGGTAGATTCTGGTGGTATCACCGTTTTCACCATAAACATCAGCATTCGTTAACTGTATCTTTCTCTTAGCCATCCACTGATTACGCGCAGCTCGCGTGATCAGGGAGACAACGAGCGAGCGCAGGCGCGTGGCGCGGGTGCGTGGCGCGGGGGCGGGGGGATCCTTCTCCGCCGCCGGCGGCGCTGCGGCCCGCACCAGCCAAGCTGTCGCCGGACGGTTTTTCTTCACCTACCCTCTTTACCTCCCGAATATCATTCGGCTGCAAGCCCAATTTTACTGCTATTGTTTTCGCTGTTTCCAAAACATCTTCCTCCTTTGACCACTGCACTCCATAAAGCTCAACATTCTTTTCCTTTTCTTTGTATTCCAGCTCAGCAATTCTTTCTTCCAAAGCCTTATTTCGCAACTCCAGGTGTACGTTCTTGTTTTCTAACGCTTTTATTTTTTTCTCAGTTTGGCCCTTAAACTCGAACAAGTCTTGGTACTGTTTTGAGTAGAAGTTAACATCTTCCGTGAGTTTGTCTTTTTTTTTTGCAGGCTTACCATGATCTCCATTTTCCGGTTAACTTGTTCTAGCATGCTCTCGGCCGTAGTATTCTTTTCCAGCGTAATTTTTGGAGTATTATCAGCCGAGTCACTGACACAACTCTCACACACATATTTTTTTGTGTTCTTTCCCACACATTTTTTGTGGAACACGGCATCACAATATTTACAGTTTATCAAGTCATCTGGTTTATTCGCGGATACGAATTGCTTGCACTTTTTATACTGTGCCATTGACTTAAGGTACCTAGTAAAATTTTCGTGCGTAAGGAGATACTAACACGTCCGAACGCGGAGAGCGCACGCGCAAATACTTACTTATTAGGCCTCTGACTTTAAATCTGTGGCAGTGGTTCGATCCCGGTGTAAAGCCTTTTTTTCCTAAATTATTCTTTTATTATTTAGTTTTTTATTCATTTTTTTGTTTTTTATTAATTGGAATTTTACATCTTTTTATTACTTTTTTGGTTTTTATTATTTTTTATTTATAATTTTCTTTTCAGAAGAAAAAGATTTAAGTTAAGATTAAAAACGCGATTTTCGAAAATGTTCAGTGAATATGATGATACGAAAAAAAGTTTTACTTTCATCGTGGTTTCATAAAACCACACAATGGTTTTTTTTTGTGTTTAAGCAAACTATTTCATATCCTACATATAAGGATAGGCTAGACTTAGTTTAGGATTTTAAGTTTGAATGTGTAAAACTATCTTCTAGTCAATAAAATGAGATATTATTATTATTTTAAGTGAAGCACATACAAAAAACTACTGCCTTATCCATCTTATCTTCTTATCAATCAACCTCATTTAAAACCCACCTCATTGCGAAAACTGAATCGGCTAAATACACTGGACTGCATATAAAACGGGTCTCTAACAAAACCTTCAATAACTTCTAAAGCTTGTATTCTTATTTATGTATAGTATTAAATGCAAACGCCAAATATAAATAAAATGATTTATTGTTTCTTATATATGCGTTAATAATATACTTAAATTAAATTTTTCTTTATTATTAAGCTAGTGCCAATATTTTAGAAGATACAGAGGTTTTCATTACTGACCTGCCGTCCTATTATGGATCTTTCATCGTATGACATGACATACATTTTGAGATAAGGATGTCATGAAATACCTCATTTCGTATTACCGATCTCCAATGATATCATCACTATGGCATAATTTCAGTGATAATATGTCATCATACTCGTATAATGAACGAATGATCAATAATCTGACAGAAAATCTTATTTTTCGTTTTGCACTATGATTTCATAATATCGTTTGAAAACCACGAGATCGGTAATAGACCTGCTGTTTTCTTTGGTTCCCTGTGTAATACCTACTTAGTTTCTAATCTTAATCACGTTTTTGTTTTTATTTTGTTTAATTTTTGTACAATTTTCTTCCTCATTTCT
The DNA here is from genome assembly GCA_963935595.1 of Schoenobius gigantellus. Taxonomy (NCBI): domain Eukaryota; kingdom Metazoa; phylum Arthropoda; class Insecta; order Lepidoptera; family Crambidae; genus Schoenobius; species Schoenobius gigantellus. The sequence continues at coordinate 34,431,827 of OZ012541.1, read as the reverse complement.
TCAATTAGTGTGAAGTGGGCTATTGGGAAAGTTAGTAGATTTGTGACATCACGTTTTGTGGTGCAATGCAAATTAATCTAGTTTCGTTAAGATAATGAAGTTGTGCTTAGCATCATCGAGTATATCATACCTATATAATAATAATAATAATAAACAAGATATTAGTACAGCTAGACAAAAGATAATTGCATCCGGAAAACATCCGATCTATGTTCGTTTGGTAACATTTCATGAAAAACAGCTACACAATAACATTTCTCGCCTCAAAATAAATATTGAAGTCCGCCAAGTATATGTAGTGTATCACGTGACATACAAGCGAAACACATTAATAAAGTAACGCGTCGACACGCTCGCCGCTCCTTCATTAATCAGTCCGTGATTGCGTATAAATAAAACTGAGATTGCAATAAAGCAAGGTCCGATGTAATTGTGTTCGGCGTGTTCGCTAATTGATGGATATAACTTACTTATTACTAATACTGCATAGATTTTTTGTTGTCTACCTTACATTATTTATACACCGTGGTACTGAGGAAATGCATTAAGTTGGGCCTTTTATTCAGACCATCAAACCGAGTAACTTTTACTATGAGACCAATAGTAAAATCGTGAAAAAAAAACAGCTGCTTCATAGAAAGGTTCAAGACCTACTAGACCGAAATATATGGCACAGTAGATTTTATGCACGAAACATATAGCACAGCTGGACCCAAAAAGTCTCGAATGCAAAAGTACTCCAGCGTGTCGGTAAAGTCCAAGAATTATTACAAACCATCAAAAAGAGGAAGATGGCGTATCGTGTTGCGTCATCAAAAGTACAGCCTCCTCCAATTAATAATAATGGGCAAAATTGAAGGTAAACGGCGCGCTGGACGTAAAAGGAAATCATAGCTACGTAACATCCGGGAGTGGACCAATATTGCCGGCGTCGAAGAGCTTTTTCGCATGGCGCAAGACCGGGAAAAGTTCGCGGAGCTGACGGCCAACCTCCAGTACTGGAGAGGCACCAGAGAGAGAGAGAGAGAGATTTTATTCGTAATTTCACAGTTGGCTCCATAGTGACATTTGTATAACTTGATGGTCTTAGTAACGGGTCCACGGAAAAAACGCAAGGGTTAAAAATAAATAAAATACTGTTGAAAATAACCCAGCATGTTTGTCAATATAACGCCTGCAAAGTTTGTAGCTAAAATCAAATATGTCAACTTTGTTATCATTACTTGATAAGTATTAACCGTTACAATTTGTTAATAACACTTCTTTATTGATAACATAGTAGCATTCATTAGTAACAACAAAGTAAAATCGACTGCATTTAGTCAATTTTACTAGGTTACTACAACCGGTTAACTCGGTAACTGCTGCAAAGTTACTCGGTTTTCTCAAACAACTTATTAGGCTACTACAACCGGTTCACTCGGTAACAGCTGCAAAGTTACTCGGTTTTCGCAAACAATTTATTGGGTTGCTACAACCGGTTCACTCGGTAACGGCTGCATAGTTACTCGGTTTTCCCAGCCAATTTGCTTGTATCCCACAAAACAAAAAAAAAAGATGAATCATTGAAGTCAAAATGCTCGTTCACGACAGCTTTAATTTCTTCATCATCCCCAAATTTTCTTCCCCGAAGGTCTTTTTTCAAATTTTTCAAGAGAAAAAAATCGCTGGTAGTTAGGCCTGGACTGTAGGATGGGTGATTCACTTTATCAAAGCCAGTTTCTCGAAGGGCTTGCCTCGCAATTCGCGCCGTATGGACTGGCGCATTGCCTTGCAAAAACAGAATTTCTTTGCTAATTTTCCCTCTTCTTTTTTCCACAATAAGATTACGTACTTTTTTTATAAGTGCTGCATAATACGCGGCGTTCATTGTAGTTTTTTTTGGTAAATAGTCAATGAGGAAAATTCCTTCCGAATCCCAAAAAATAGTAGCCGTGAGTTTCGAAGTCGACTTTTCGACCTTAAACTTCTTTGGCGGCTTCTCTCCCTTCTGGATCATATTGTCGAATCCACGTTGCATCCACGGTGACAATACGGTTACAAATTTCTTCCAAATTGTCATTGCACAAGTCGATAAACTCCATAGAAGTTTGAACTCGACGCTGTTTATCGAGCGGCGTGAGCATTTTTGGAACCCAACGTGCTCTAATTTTATTCATGTGCAAAGGATTACTGATGCCCAACTCTTCTGCTATCTGCCACATTTTTATTCGACGGTCCTCCAGTACAATTTTTTTGTGTTTGTTATCAGTTTAAAAACCACACATTAAGGAAGGATTCCAAACGCTTGCATATTGCGTGAAAACTACCATCTAGAAAAACGGAGCGGACACAAATTTATTCTGCGCGCCGAAGAAATTTGTCTTCACTCAGCACACGGCATGCGACAACTTGGTCGTGCGCACATTTCAGCAGGCCTATTATGGATCTTTCATTGTATGACATGGTATAAATTTTGAGATAAGAAAGTCATGAAATGCTTCATTTGGTACTACCGATCTCCAATGATATGTTCACTATGGCATAATTTAAATGATGTTATAACGATATAATGAACGAATGATCAAAAATCTGACCGAAAATCTTATTTTTCGATTTGCACTAGGATATCATTTGAAAACCATGAGATCGGTAATAGACCTGCAGGAGGGAGTCCAACTACAAATGGTTCTTTATGCTGCACTGGAGTGACACTTCTAATGTTTCCTAAAATATAATAATTGAGAATATGACGTTTTTGCGAACTCTATATTATAAGCATAAATACATGTAATTCATGTTGACTACTATCATGTTTATTGTTATCATATTAATTAAAGTATGTATGTAATTGTTTTAAAAACACAATGTTATATATAAGTGATGGATCAAATAAAATTTTTTATAAAGCTCTAAACATCTGCATGTAAACTATGGTAATCATCTTCGGAGGGATGCAAAGTATAATTAAGAATTGAACGAACTTACCTTGTGAAGTTCGATTCCAATTATACAAGCATCACGTAGAAGATGATTACCATACTCCCACCCAACCCATTTTCAATACGTTCTCTGAGTACCCTTACTTGAAAAATTTGATTTCAATGGACTCTAAAATTAATGGCGTTCACAGGCCGACCAAGCGACCGAGGTGTGGCGAGAGTGAGGTAGACAAAACTTTTTTTTTTATATTTATATCTTTAAACAGTGTGATAAGAACGGCACCATACTACGTACTGCTGCATGTAAACTATGGTAATCATCTTCTACGTGATGCTCGTATAATTGGAATCGAACTTCACAAGGTAAGTTCGTTCAATTCTTAATTATACGAGCATCAAAAATTTTACACAATTAGGTATTACTATACTGAAGATATTATATACCGTCGTAGACGTCAGCTAATACGAGTTGAGTGATCTCAAATAATTCAGGAACAAGAAGGCACATAATGATGATAGCCCTTCGGCTGTCTACGAAACCGGATCTTTGTAACCAGTTACCACCGAAACATAGGTAATTTTCGTTCTTGTTCGATACTTTTTATGAAGAAATACGATTTTTCCTTAAATGAAACTGGGTTCGTAATTCGAGTTTCTGATTCGTAACCTGTTACAACAACCTATTATTGAACACAATACATCATTATTCCTCGTAGTTACGTGGCAATATTTTTTTTCTTACCATAATGTATTTTCCATTCAGAGCATAATGTACAAATTGCAAAATGAGCACTACACGCAAAATATGCAAACTGCATAATGAATAAGTAGCAGTAAACCCAGTGATATCTGCTACCATTACGAAGAGCACTAAAGATTTTCGTCGCCTTCGCGTTGAAATAAAGTCTCTATATTTCTCTGTCTCTCTGCTCAGAATTCAATACAACATTTTTATTGAAACAACATGCATTGGGAAACGAGCAATACAAGAGATATGGAATAATGACAATTTATGAACTGTCATTGCTTCAACCGGCTAGTTTATTAAAAGTATCCAAAAGTGGGCTCTCAGTTTCATCACTACATAGTATAAAACAAAGTCGCCTTCCGCTGTCTGTCTGTCCCTATGTATGCTTAGATCTTTAAAACTACGCAACGGATTTTGATGCGGTTTTTTTAAATAGATAGAGTGTTTCAAGAGAAAGGTTTATGTGTATAATACATGCATAGTATAGTAGAGAAACACTGATAATTTTAGAGGTTTCTAATGTAGCACTTTATGATTAGCAGGACAAAAAGCTGTGAACGTAGTATATGTATAAAGACATTCTGTAGTATATTTAGTATCAGCACAGTTTAACAATCATACAGTTACGAAACGAACGTGTTTGCGCAGAGCAACGGCGGGGAACTCACGGGGAAGCGGGCGGCGCGGTCCGTGGCCTACAAACTCGCCGAGTTTGTTTACTCGTACGCTGAGGGTTGAAGGAAACGACTGTGTGTGACTGTGTGATACGCGAGCGAAATTTGCATTGTTTTTTTACGTGAATTGTTTATTACATTATTTATAATGATGCACACTTTTTCTGTATACGGATGTTTCTCGACCGCAAAATACAATAAGGAATTAAGACTCAATAGATTTCCCCGCGACGCGAGGTATATTTATTCCTATAATTTCTTATTATTACTTAACTAAATTGGTATCGTCTAGTACTATTATTTATTTTTAACCGACTTCAAAAAAGAAGGAGGTTCTCAATTCGATGCGTATGTTTTATTTATATTTTTTTTGTGTGTATGTTACGCGGTTACGCCGCCAATTGTTGACCGATTTTCAAAATTCTTTTTGTATTTGATAGAGTATACTCCTGGGGTAGTCTCATACCTTTCACTAAAAAGATTTCATTCACTAAAAAGTTAAAAATAAAAAATATTTTACAAAAAATAAAAACCGACTTCAATAACACTGAAAAGTTAAAAATAATATAAGAATAGGTACAGCAGACAACATCACACTTTTATATTGAAGTCGGTGACAAATTTTAAGACTTTCTAGGAGATCATCGCTTGGCACCGACTTCAATATAGAAGTGTGATGTTGTCTGTACCTATTCTTATATTATTTTTAACTTTTCAGTGTTTTTGAAGTTGGTTTTTATTTTTTGTATACACTATTTACATCCTTCGTATAGTGATATTATACTAGTCAAAAGGTTAAAGCATAACTTCAAGATTTAAAAAGTTACATTCTGCATCTATGCACTATGAGAGTTTAGTGCAATAATAATAAATACTTCCTAATTAATTCTCAACTATATTTGAATAAACTCTAGAAGAAAATGTGTCGCCGCTACCTATCTTCCCGTGGATGTCGAAAAACGACTAAAATTGTTTAGTGTAATTTAGAATGTTTATAGTTAATTCTGAACTATGAATAAACTCTATAATACATGTAACGCCGCTACCTAGGTGGATCTGCCCGTGGATGTCGTAAGAGACGACAAAAAAGTTTAATGCAATTTTTTTTTACTTAGTCATTTTTATAGGTACCTTTAAAATATGGCAAACTTAGGTAGCTATTCGATGTCTGTACTTTAATTCACCTACGAGCACCGATCACCTACCTGACATAGCTACCTAACATACCTAGCATATGTAAATGAAGTTAGGTATATGGGTACTTCTTGTAAATAAATTACATTATAATCGCATTTAAATTATTTTGCTTTTTTGACAACCCTTACACATTTGCGAGTGACAGCATAAGTTCCCACGCTGCCGGCGGCATCATCCGAAATCAAACGCGATTCTAAACTGTATGATTGTTAAACTGTGGTATCAGCATTGCACCCGTGCGAAGCCGGGCCGGGGTGCTAGTATGATATAAATCTCTAAAAGGATTTGTGATATAGTAACTTCACATATACTGGGGGTATGTGTGATAAGTTACTATATTTCTGAAAGGCTCATCAAAATATTGTTCAACAAACATCCATGTCATCTTAACAGTAGTGTCAAATCAATTTGAGTTTCCGAAACGTTGGGTAGCCAAAATTTACTTATCTTTAATAATTTGATTTCTCATAAGAAATATTTTTAGATACGGTCACATTACTGAAACCATATATTTTGATTTATTCATATTATTATGTATTTTGCAAACCCAAAAAGGGTCTTTCCTTAATAATTTTGAAATAAATTTGACAGCTGTGTCAACTAACACAGTGATAAGTTGATTTAGTTTTCAGCAACTCAATTCATAGTTATCATTAGATTTGACAGCTTGTTAGTTAATTTTATAGCTGAACAACCTTTCAAAAACTGGGTGATAGCCTACTACGAAACCCAGTTTCCTTTACGAAAAATAAACGTATTTCTAAACGTACAAAAGCGAATTATTTTTAGGTGGTAACAGGTTACAAAGCTCCGGTTTCGTAGACGGTTGAAAGAGATGATAGAGTTAGAGCTGATCTTCTGAAATCAGGGTGTATGACCGGTCCTGAAACCAATTCAGATGGTTTAACCAAATATTGCCAGTTACACTGGAAGGTAAGTCATAAAAGGCCGTGACCGTACAGAGACTTGGTGGCACACTTTTTCAATAAGGGCGAAGCACGTCCAGCATATTAACGCGACCTTTATCTGATCGTTCGTTCACTATTTAGTGACGCTGAATCCCGCAGCACGTGACTGCCATTCGAGCTCCTTACCGATATTGTAGTATCATATTATCATGATTCCGCTCTAGCAGTTGTTGGTTTTAAAAATGCCCTCGTAAAAAGTACCTTAATGGGACCCCTTCGAAAATATTATATTTTCAAAAGTGACATCATTTCCCACAACTTAGACCCTAAGTTAAAAATACTGGCACAATTTCAGCTCAATCGAAGACTTCTCTGAACTTGTAGGTATGTTCAAGATGGATATGACGGACGTACGGAAAAATATCAAAAATTTATTTTAGGTCTATGGCTTACATGGTTGATCGAAATCGTAACATATTTTTGTGTATATGTTACAGCGAAAGTAATACATCCGGATATTATGCATAATATCCAGCCATTATAAATAATATCTACTCAATTTAGACAAAGTGATAATTGACTCAGAATTAATCACATTAACCAGCTATTTTATATAATATCTTCGAAGACTTGGATAAAGTAATAAAACAAGTATAGGTGAAGATTATAAAGGTAAATTTAAATTTGCCTTAAGCATAACTACGTGGCGCAATATTATGTTTTTATTTTAAATAGCAATAATTATATTTTTTGTACGTTTTTTTAATATTTGAATTAACGTGCTATAAATAATATACAATACCTTACATTTGATACTATTTTACTTATTACTTGAGTTGAAATCGAAATTTTATACACTATTGTTAAGCGGCATCTAATCTGTGGCTAGGTACCTAGGCACATTTTGGTAAATATTTCTAGGTTTAAACTGCTCCACACTTTGCGCACTTTTATTTCATACCTATATTACTGGGGTTGGAAATGAAAATTTATTATATACAAGGTGTTTGGTACAAACTCTATTAAGCCGAAACCTACGCTTGATTAAATAGTTACATAAAAGTTATGGTGGCGTCATTAATAAATCAGAACTGTAAAAATACATTTTAAAATCTCTCATATAAATAGTTGACCTGTGAAAAAAAAATAGGGAATAAGAAATAGTAGTTTATGAAATAGTCACATAATAAGGGGTCTTAAAACACTAGTGTGTGTTTAAAATTCGAGGCTTGCCGAGAATTTTAATTGTACCACACGAGTGTTTTAAGACCTAATTATGTGCAATTTCATACACTACTTTATCTACACTCATGCAATCAGTGGTTACCTTAATTAAATAAAAGACACAAAATTAAAACAAAATCAAACTCATTTATTCTAATAATTATTTGCATTTTGAACAGTGCAATTGTGAAACTTATACAGAAATCTAAAACTACATACATTTATATTATTTATTATTTTAACCAATAACAGCAAAATAATGAATGAAAAATTCAGAGAAATGGCGCCAACACCAACATTCTACCGCGCATGCGCTGTTGCACGCGCCGCCATAGACAATGTACTGGCACAAAAGAAAATTGTGACAAAACCTCCTTGGTCGGGCTTCGTCAAGTATTTTATTGGAATTCGAGTTACATTAAAGTACTGGTTTTGTATGGCGAACCTGTATTATAATGTAATTTGTAAAAGGCCAAGGGCTTTAAGTTATGCCTTTAAAATATTAGTGTTGAGTTCTTAATATTAGAATAAGAACATGAGTGTAGATAAATTAATTTTACAATTACAAAAATTTTATGAAGCCATTACTTTTATATGATAATATTAACATGGGTAGGTTTTGGCTTAAGGCGCTATATCGAAAATGAATCAAACAATGGGAGGCGTGGTCTATACGTAAACGCGGGGCGCCCCCCGTGCTCAAGTAGCTAGTCTTTATATCTATGTCACCAAAGTCGTGAATGCGTTGCCCCCGCATGCAATCAGATCGTTTAGAAATTACCGACGTAAGCGACAAAATACAAATTATTTTATTAGAAAATAACTATAATGATTAGAAAAAAAATGCTTCTGTACGATTCTGGATACTGATGATGGCTACTTATTTAAGGAACTTTTTAATGAATACCTAACACCGTTTACTAGTAATCCTGAATATTGTTATTTTTAAGAGGTAATTTCAAAAATAAAAAGTATCGAGGCAAAATCTTTTTTTTCGCGTTTCCGGTTCTGCCCGTGACTAGTTAAAGATATAAAGAAACACATATTTGACTTTCAGATCTGTAAAATCTCTCAGTTACCTATGACATTACATTAAAAATAACCAATACGACAATACGACCAAATACGGTGTACAATATAGTCTCTGGCCCTAATTCCCTAGAGGCATGACTTTAGGTATTGCAAGCGGCTGGGTAAAAGGAGTCGTAGGTCGCTTCGTAGGCGCTCTCCAACTAGCCAAAATACCTGAAGAGGTGTTAGCCCAGTCGGACTTACATCTGAGTGGGAGATATTATGGCCCTGACCTGGTCGCCCGTCTAGGAAGTCGCAAACGAGTTAACCTGGTAAACCCTAGGCAAAATCCCAGCTTCTATAAACAGCTGCGCCTGTCTCCAGGGGGTGCGTTTGGTGAATTGGCCTTCCTGTTCCCCAACGTGTCTCTATTGATGAGATTTCGGAGGAAGGTTTAGCAGTAAACTAGAAGTCTCTACTAGGTGGTTTAGGACTCCTGAGCTACCTAGACAGTCTGTTCCTGGGTCAGGAGTCGAGATCTCGATGGAACGGACAGAAGGAAAGATGATTATTATCTAGGTGATCACGCCACGCGGCACCGGAATAAGAAGCGACAGGGGATGCAAGTCGAAGTTTATTTATTACTTTAACTAACTTTGATATAATGAGAACAAGTCGAACTTTATTTATTACTTTAACTAACTTTGATATAATGAGAACAAGTCGAACTTTATTTATTACTTTAACTAACTTTGATATAATGAGAACAAGTCGAACTTTATTTATTACTTTAACTAACTTTGATATAATGAGAAGTTCCCATGTATAGACGCACGCACAACTGTAACCGCTAATGGTAGAAACGTGAAATTTGGACAGTTGTTTTAATTCAAAATGCGGACGCACACTAAGAAGGGATTTTAAATAATTTTAACCCTGAAGGGATGAAATAGGGGTTGCAAGGTTGTATGGTTTTTTTATATTAGCAACAATTTTGATAGAACTTGAGATTCATGCTCTTAAAAACATTTCATTGAATACGTGGTTTATTGGAATTCACTCCCTTAGCTTGCAAAATAGGTGTTGAAAGCTTTCCTTTCCAATTTCTATAAAATTTATTATTCGAGCTCCTAAATATAAATAACAGTCAGGCTACAAAATTATTTTACGCGAAAATATAAAATTCCTACGGGAAAACAATAATAACGCGAGCGAAGCCGCGAGCGGAAAGCTAGTTATGAATAAAATCCGGAGGAAGTGATTAATTTATCACATTATCTAGACAATTTAGTTATTATATACAGAGTGAAAAAAAAGACCGTGGTCGGAGGAAAAGTATCCTTAATATTGATGATGGTAATTTTACTGAAAGGAAACATATTATTAATTCCACAAAAATAACACTGTATTTTTTTTTTCAAAAATCACCTACTTGAGTCGGGAATCGAACCGGTAAAATGAGAAAAAAAATATCCTGTATTTTATGATACCAACCGAAAGAGTCATTCATAAGGATCAATTTCTTTCAAACAACTTAGTATCTTAAATTAACGAAAGACCAAGAAAAGTATTTTTTTTTATTGTAAAGCTTACTCACTATCTAAAGAAAATAATTCACTTAACTTATGAATTGCTCATTTCACGTATGTACAGACGTATTCTTCGACTAAATTCGCTACGTGTCGCCTTTTATGTCGAGTTATGGTGAATATTTAAAATAATATTTTGAACTTCGGTTTCCAATTCCTCTACTGACCCGTAGTATCTCTTATACACCAAATTCTTTACATGACAAAAATCCTTAGATCCGGAGATCTTGCCGGCCATCTAATATTCCCGTTGGTACCTATCCAACTATGAAAAAAGAAATTAATTTGGTTAGTGTAAACTCTACTATTATGAGCTGGAGCACCGTCTTGTTGAAAAATAATATTGCGTAGCTTATAGAAAATCTTTACAATAATTGTACTGATATAATTGGGCAAGCTGAATATGATTTTGGAAGTTCTGGCATTCACACACAAATCCGAGTCAAAAGGTATTCACGGACTCGAATGCCATTGTGTACTTGAAATTGTTTTGATGTGTTATACAACAGAATTTGATCGGCTGACGTTAATAAAGGTACCTAATCTTAATTAGAAAACGTTACGGACAGTTCTGATGCCGGAATTCGGGGTCTCTCACTGATGAAATAAAATCATTCAGAAAATGCACATTACGGACCAAAAAGAAGGCTCCTCAGAGGCTATTTAACTCGTACATACTTGTGAGTAAAACGCTAAAAATATGGCACAGGGGCGTGGCAACACTTTTCTTCAAAAAAAGTTGCACAGGTGCCCAATTACAGACCCATCACGCTCCTGAGTCAAGTATTCAAACTGTTCTCGAGAGTCATCACGAATCGTGTCGCACGCAGTTTTGACGACTTAAAACCTCCCGAACAATCTAGACTCCGAAAAGGCAAATATACAAATATATGGTCTATGACCATAATTATACGCAGCACACGCTGCGACAGATTATACAGAAGACCGAGGAGTATTACCCGTCCCTAAGCTTTGCGTTTGTGTATTGCGAGAAAGCCTTTGTTCGGTCGAGGCCTGGGCCATTCCTTCGGTGACTCCAGCAATGCCAAATAGATAGACTATCTGTGCATCCAAGTGTTGCAATCATTGTACAAAAACGCTACCATGTCTTTTCACCTTCAGGAAACTATTCGGAACATCATTTTTGTATGTTTGCCGTGTTATCGTCTTTGAGCAACCACCATGCAGCCCCAAATGGGAGATTTTATTGCTGAACGTGTCACCGGGAGTAGACCCTTTGCCAGGGTTGGTACGGATTTTGCCAATTTATGGTGAAAACATAACGGCTTAGAAACGCTAGGTGTTATAAAGCCTATTTATGTGTATTCGTGTGTCTGTCTACCAAGGCAGTCCACTTAGAGGTGGTGTCTGAGCTATCTACTGAGGCATTTATTACCACCCTCAGCAGATTTGTTTCCCGCAGGGGACTGCCGTCATCGATCCGTTCTGATTGCGGAACTAATTATAAGGGTGCGAATAATTATCTAAATGACGTAGGTAAATTTTTAGATGATAATCAATTAGACATTGGAACCACCCTATCCCGACGGACTAACCTGGAAGTTTAGTCCTCGAGCTTATCCGCACTGGGGAGGGATTTTTGAAGCATAACGCAGGTGAAGCTGCGAGCGAAAAGCTATTGTATAATATTAATATGTTTACATACATACATACGTATGTCATGATTTTCTAAAATTATATGTTATTGTTATTAAATCGAAACGACTTATCACTACTTAATTAAATTAGCTTAATTAAATATATACCTATTTCATTACATAATTCTTAATCAGGGGTATTTCAATAAAATAAATCAATAGTATTAATGTTACATTAATAGGAAATAATTGATGTGACAATACAAGACGTTGAGGCATTGAGGTAGGCAATAGAAAAATTATTGTTAGAAGTGGATACTTCATGATCAAAGCAACTGATAGGAGTTGAAGGAACACTTTCTCATTCTGATTACGGCAGCTGAAGTGGTAACGATGAAACGCCGCCGGTACGGAGTGTGGTATTTGTTACTTTTACTACAATTTGTTATCAAATCTCTACCTTTCCTAATGAGTACAATAATATTCCTTGCGAAGACAACATAATGTATTCGGTATCCATTCTGAGCACCCGGAAACTTATTTTATTCTTTGGAGCAGAGCGACCTTTAACTAAGAGCGGCGGCGATCAAACAGTGTCAAATGCTGCTGCGAATGTGATACACTTGTCGCACAGCAGTTGTAGCACGGGCTGCCAAGACTAGACTCGAGTCACGCATTATCTCACAATTTCAGTAACATAATCTCAATGTCTTAAAAAGTAGCATGGTGGCGCGTATTAAGTGGGCCTGATATGATAAAAATTTTTGACGCTCGTCAAGGGACACGTGTGACTGAGTTTTGTCACAATTTTTTTTTGCTCTCCGACTGCTGCTACATCTTCTAAAGTAGTAAAGCCCTTGCTACAACCACAGCAGTCGGCACACAGGCACGCCAAGAAATTTGTGAATAAACTCAATCACACGTGTTCCTTGATGAGCGTCAAGAAAATTTATCACATTAGTCACACTAAGTATACGCCCCCGTGCTACTCTTTAAGACATAGAGATTATGTCATTGAAATTGTGAGATAATGCGTGACTCGAGTCCAGTCTTGGTAGCCCGTGCTACGCCTGCAGTTATTAATAAAACGGCGTCTTTGTGGTTAAATAAACAAAACAAGTAATCAAAAACACCGTTCGACCAAAGGTTTATATCGCGTAACGTAACAGAGATAGACTATAATACTGACTTGCGAAAAAACTGTTACTTTTCCCGACTCGAGGTTAGTTTTAAACATTGCTTAATAGAATATAAACTTTGGCGCATAAATATATAATATTTGTATTTTTTTTTGTAATAATATTTAGCACCTACCTACCAAAGTTGGATCTTCGCAAACTTGAAGATATTGGTACAATTAGACAGAACTACAGTTGGTTACACTGTCAGCATAAGACGCTGATTAATAAGTAATTTTATTATGCGCAGAATAGACATTCAGACGAAGATATAAAATGAAATCTTTTTATATTTAAAAAAGCTTTTATAAATTAGTGAGATATACATCACACTTTTAGCAAACAATTTCACTAAAGTCCAAGCTAATATCGGTACAAGCTTGGAACCTTAATTTATTGCGTTATCATTATAAATAATTATGCTCAATTTTCTCAAGTAACATATCAGCAGTCTCCGCTCATTAATTAAAATGACTTATGAGATTCTACGTCTCAAAAATTTATCGCTTATTTAGAAAACTTAGGCGTTATTAATTTGGGCGAGTGTTGGTTGATAATGTCGGGGAGGAAATAATTATCTCGGGTACGAGTTGGCTGTTGTCGTCGTTTTAATAACCACTAGTCTGTGCAGAGGGTTGTGACCATTGTCGATAATAGTGAAATTAAGGTTTGTTTAATAATATATATTACTTTTACTATAGTTGGCTCTTGTCGTCGTTTTAATAACCATTAGTCTGTGATAGGGTTGTGGTCATATTCGATAATAGTGAATTTAAAATTTAATCATAAAGTGTATGATAATAAATATTAATTTTAATATCTCTTATACTATATGTAGCATGGTTTAAAGATAGATGGTGTAGTATGCAGATATCATTTTTAATATTTTTTCTCATTAGAACTGACTGAGTGTTAGGCAATCACGCCTAAACTACTGAACCGATTTATGTGAAATTTGGTATGAAGATAGTTTGAGTTGTGGGGAAAGATAATAGTTATTTGTTATACATGAGTGCAAAGTTGCTTTTTAACCGCGTGCTCAACTTTGATGACCGAGCAAACGAAGGATTCTAAAATTGATCTTTGCACTCGAGTGCAACACGTAACTTTTCATCCCCTCTCAGCGAGGAAATGACTAAATGCAAAATAAAACATTTAAAATCACAATATGCTATTATTTCAGTTTAGGTACATATTTACTACAACATTATGATAGGTAAGTATTACAGAAAAATATTTATTCACGTTTTTTTTGCTTGTTTTCAAGTTTCTTTTTTAATAACAATACGACGTCAAAACAAAATGGCGGGTGCAAAGTAAATTAAAAACAAAAGTACACCAAGGAGGTTCAGAGTCTGAGATTTTCACAAATTTAAAAAAGTTTTATGATAAATTCGGCACCATGGAGATGGAAGTAAATAGTTTTAATGATGTTTTGAAATCACATACCTAGTGCACGCGATGTTCTAAATTCAAATTTACTTTAACCTCAAGCGGATAAAAACGGCTTTGGCGGTCAGATATCGAATAGCAAAAATACTCTTTCCGAGATGGGGGGATGAAAAGAATAGTTTTTATCCCCGAAATTATTTCTTAGGGTTGTAAACAGGGGAGGGGGGAGGGAGAATTTGTAAAGGGAAGCAATAAAAAAGGACTTATACGCGGACGAAGTCACGGGCGAAAGCTAGTATAAGATAAAGACTTTATTACCATATCAATTAAAATAAAATTATCAGGTGTGTAGCTGACCTTATGTCCAAACAGTTTAATCATATAAATAATCTTTAATAATACTAATCTCTGTAAATCTATCTCCGAGAGAAGTGCGTGAACTTGTCTTATAAATTGCTCTCATTGCACGTTTCTTTAAAATAAAACGCAAACATTGTTAAATATTAGAATTGGGAATCCGAAACCCAGCCTTTTTGTCCGTCATGATAGCAGACACTTTATAATATGCTTTTTTCATAACTACTCGTACATCTTTGATTGCAACTTAAAATTTGTTTAAGCTAAGTTCATTCTTCTTTTCGTTTTTTCCTTGACGTCTACTTTCTGAATCCTCCTACTTTGATAAGAGATAAGAAAATCCAGAGCAGTATCACAAAACTCATAGAAGTGTAATTTACTGATCAAAAGTTTCGTGATGAACGCAATCAAATGCCTTAGACAGATCACAAGAAACGCCTAATGCATCATCTGACTCTTCCCAGGATTTAAATATGTGTTGTATTAACTCAACACCAGCGTTGGCTGTTGAGCGACGCCTCTTAAAACCGAACTGATTACAGTGTAGAAGATTATTCCTGTTAAAATAACTTTGCATTTACTCCAACATTATTTTTTCAAAAATTTTGCTAAAAGTAGGTAGCACAGAGATTGGTCTAAAATTACTGGGATCTGATGTGCTGCCGGATTTATGTAAGTAATAATTTTACTCAGCTTCATTAGCGACTAAATGCAATCATTGAAAATGTTAGCAAGTATTGGAGCTATTTGGAGTTTCAATTAAAGATTTAATAACATCAACGGAGTTGCCCCACAGATCCGCAGTTTTCTTCTAATTCAAAGTTTTAAATGACTTTGTTATATCAATTCCACTAATATGTACACGTTTAAATTTATTGATTAACATGATCTTTCATTATAGATTCAGCAATTGCTGGGGTGGAATCCAGTAACTTTGTGACTGAGATTGCAATGTCAGTAAAGAACTTTTCAAATTCTTCAGCTACGTCTTTGTCGACTGTTACCTTCTTACCTTCATTGATGGCTTTTCTAAAAATGGGGTTGAATTGGCATACTATAACTTACTCGACCATTAATAGTAGTTATACACACGCCATTTCACTAACGGCGTGTGTGTAACTCCTATTAATGGTCGAGAAAGTCCCCAAGTTTTATAAATACGATATTAATGAGAAAAAATGCAGCAATTGATAGTTCTTATGAAAATTAGTAGATGTTTAGGATTTAGAAGAAGAACGAAAGTAATGAAATTTGTCATAATCAATAAGGGCTTAATCAAAATTACCTTTAACCAGATTGTTTGGAAGGTGGTTTGTAGTCTAAATACGTGGTAGATGATTGTAAGATATCCAAATACAGTTCCTTTATTTAATGACAATTTTTCAATACTAACTCAGAAATGTACTTGACAGTTAACTAAAGGAATCAATGTTCTAATTGTCTGAACGTACAGTAAACATGGAATTCGGAGTAAGATAACATGGTTTTTGGTACCAAAAATTTAAACACTTCTCTGTTTGAAAACATGGAGGAAGGAGAAAATACAATTACGAGTAGTTCTACTGAACATCACTACAGCTTACGAGTAATAGAAATGTACGAAAGTTTGGTGCGGGCCTTAAACTCACATAGACGAGAGAAAGTTATGATGTTTTACCGAGCTGCACTGCCATAGGGATTTAAGTTTTCAGCTTTAAAATATAAACAGAAGGAAAACAAACGAAACTATTTATTAAATCATTTTTTACAACGAATATGTTATTGCTTATGAGCAATAACATATTGAAATATATTTTGGTAGCATGATTGTTTTTAATAATTGATTGTTTTTTACACCAAAAAGATGTAAGGATTGTTAAGGATACTAATTAATTTTAGTTACTAGCGTATTGCAGTTTTGGTCAATCGCGTATTACTTCACTTTTGGTCAATCGCGTATTTCAGTTTTGGTCATTTGCGTATCTGGCCATACGCGTATTTGGCTATTGGCCTTTTGCGTTTTTGGACATATGCGTCGAACCCTCCTAAATATGGGATGATTACTAAATATGTTTTTTTTACAAAGATTTACTCTGTAAAATAAATGTATTACAAATAACTCTTATCTTTCCACTTTGTAAAAAAGCAGTTAATCTGATGATTTGATTTCTCATTCTGAATTATCTGCGACATCCCCTGGATTCCTGTGATGTTTGCCAAGCAATGGTCAGGGTGGTGCTTAGAGAATAAAGCAGTCATTGAAGCCATCTCTGTTCAAAACTTTACTCGTTCTTGACGGACACGTCATCCTCACCATCATCATCACTTCTAAAAATAATCTGACTATCAATGATCGGTAAGTATATTAAATATGATATTATATAATCTAATTTTACCTTCGACTCCACCATCATCACTGATAATGATGACGTCGCACAAATATAGTACCAATGGTCGCATTCTACGCGAGTGCAAAATTATACTAGCGGACTTATGAGTAGGGCTTATCAACGTAATAAGAACGTTGTAATAATGCCGTATCTTTTTGGTTTTGGTTTGGTTATGCCATAACTCTGACGATTTTTCGACTTTGTGCATTCAAATGCTCATGCCAACATCAAACTGAACGTTTTATTGATATTCAAATGTAACAGTCTATAAGGTGTCTTCTGCTAAAAGTCAAACGCAGTTTTTTCCCAATTATGATTTCACTATTTTTTAGTAATCAACATCTATTCTTTTTTATATGTGACTTTGAATTTGCTTTAATAATGCTAAATCAATTGAAAAAAATTTGAGAAAAATCTTTTGAAATGATAAATAAATTTATAAAGAGAACAAAAAGTTTTGTTCTTTATTGATTTATTCATCAATTATAATCAATGTCACCAGAAGCAGCGCGTGACACAACATCATATTATACCAATTAACGTCAGCTTGGCTTAGAATGAAACTCCGACTTGGCACTAATTTGTCTATAAACTGGCGTATCTACGGCGTACCCCGCGCCAAAATATTTCAAATTACTGTCTTAATATTCAAGTCTTTGAAAATTGGTCATTTAGGAAAAATAGCAGTTGGAGCAAATTACAGATACTCGGTTGTTAGAAAAACACAAAACACAATTTATTAATGACTAGGTATTACGAATATTATAATTTATCGCCTAATTTTATGGGTTTCTCTCGTCTGACCAGGTATTGTAGTACATCATGGATGTTTGCTTCCCTCGTACTGCTGTCGTAAAAAAGATAATTATAGCGTCCTTGAGACTGGACCGCTACTTGGAGGTGGAAATTAGGAAACTAAAAGGATATTCGGAATGGATATAGGATACTACTGTCACAGAAAAGAGGAGTGCAACAGCAGCAGCTAGAGCAGTCCGGGGTCGCGCACTCGTAGCAATCATAAAGGCGTGTCCAAACATGCGCGGCAGCAGCACGCTGCATTCGTAGGACGCAATTATCTGCCGCGCTTTATTTTTATGTAGTTGTTGTTCGTTGTGCCGCGCAATGCTGCCGCGCGTACTTTTCTCTTTAGTACGCAAAATAAATAAAGAATGCACAAAATGCTGCAGAAAGTGTGTCCTTTTTTTTTTTTTTTTTTTTTTTTTTTTTTTTTTTTTTTTCGGGGGGAATGCGTAATCGCACCGTACCCGCCGTTGGCTGGACGGCGGGCGTGTGTGGGGCTGGCCCGGCAGAGTGCCAGGCCGACCCACTAAAACCCCCCGGTGTTCTCCGTGCCCTTATGGGCGCGCATGGTAAGGTCCACACTGCGACTACCACTACCAGCGCGCCCGGGCAAGCCCGACCAGGGGTCGGGCTATCGTCAAGGGGGGATTGCTCGAGAACACCAGGGCAAGGACCCAGACGGAGGGCCTTGCGGCGGCGTGCACGGGGCCGACCGTGCACGCAGGCCTCCACGGCAGGGTCATTAGAAGGGCATTGCTTGTGCAAATGCCCGCCTTCGCCTGCCTGTCCGTCTGCGGCGGATGGGAGCGGCTTGAGGATCATTCTCCCGCTCCCTCTCCGCGGCCTCCTTCTGCGAGATGACGTCCTCGCAAAAGGAGGCGACAGCCCCCCATTCCGCCTCGCCGCGGAGCATGGCCACGATCATGCTCGGCAGCGAGAGGTTTCCGCCTCCCAGCGCAGCGTTGAGTTCGCTGCGCTGGCGTCGCCAGGCCGGGCACACCAACAAGGTGTGCTCGGCAGTGTCGTCGGGAGCGTCGCAGTGATGACACTGCGGCGTTTCCTCCCGACGCGCGACTCGGTGCAGGTAGTGACCAAAACAACCATGTCCGGTCAGTACCTGCACCACAGAAAGTGTGTCCTACGAATGCTGCGCATTCGTAATTTTTGCTGCCGCGCCCTTTGCACGCTCTGTTTGGTCACGCCTTCAGTACCAGTTATCGGATAAATAGCTGACAGGATCACCCTCTGAATGGAATCAAATAGTATTAGAGACTAAGTCGCAGTGATATAGTTACTATATTTTCTTCTTAAATCGACCTCTTATTAATAGTGTCATCAATTATCCTTTCATGTGCGCTCGTTCGCATGTTAACCTAGTATTGTGTTGATTTATAATTAACACAATATATCCATGACCCTAACATTGACGTGTAATACTAAATGTATTCAGATGTTAAAGTAGATAAACAGGAACAACATTAATCTGAATTTCAACAAGTGCGTTGCTTAATATTTATTACCAAGTATAAATAGCTTACCGTGTATACTATTGTTAATTATTTAAGATAATACTATAGTATAGTACAATACACGACGCAAATTTGTAGCCGAGCTACACAAAAATTCATTTGGCAAATCCTCTAGACGTGAACTTTATCGCCTTATGTTAATTATTGTTGAGTTATAAATGCAGAGTACATACGATGCTAAAAAACTACTGTAAGGAAATGAAAGATAAAATTTAAATAAATATCTTGCAGCATTAAACTATCTATACTGAATACAATTTTTCTTTATTACCCCGTCAGCAGAAATGCTACAAATTTCTAATTTTGTATGTTACAACAAGCACATACAAGTAAAATATGTTTTCTATCTTTTAATTTAAATTAAGTAGTCTGCAAATACATGTAGGAGAAATAAAAGTGGACTCTATATCTGTTCGGAAATTGGAGAGTCTTCATGAGAAGAACGAGAAGAAATCTCGGAAGGTTCATTTCTTGTTTACTCTTGGAAATCGTTATTTACAATATTATTTTTACATAGTGATGATAGTTATTGAATGATTAAAATACAATTTGAGCCACCGAACCCCATTACGATAATCCATATGACATAATAATATAACTATAATGAATGAATGATTATGAAATAGTGAAAAAATTATTTGTAAGTAACCAGTTATCAAATAAGCAGTCACCAATAGCTGAAGGGTAATAGATACATTTTGCCATTTCAACATTAGTTAAAAGCCTTATTTTCTTAACTGAGTACGCTTCAGAAATAACTTTGTTTGCCTAGGTTTTTATGTGATTCCCACTGTCACCGTGAATCTAATATAATACCTAAGAATTTTGTGCCACATCCGTATTCACATCTAAATCTCTGGTGTCGTATATCCAACGTGTGTTATATCTAGTTAAAAATCTAATGTTATATCTAAAACCTGTCTTATATTTCATTTTCTTAGAATTCAAAGACAAATTATTGGTTGTAAACCAGAACAAAACTATAGAGAGTCATCATCAGAGCATTGTTTCCTTTTATTAATTTTAATTAATAAAAATAAAATATAATATCATCTCTTTAAATAACACAGTTTTACAAAATTCTATTCTTTTCAATAAGCTGTACTAAACACTTCCTGAGCTGGCCTAAAATAATAAGGTCACTTTGGGTAAAGTCTACAAATTCTAACAAATATTACCTCTGCTGGTTAATGGAATTGATCAATGAATCAAACAAAATGTTTATTCATATGTGACTTGATAGAAAGCTCTATTGAATTGTCCAAATTTTTTCACCTTCCATTTCCACCCATTCAAGATGTCTTTTAGCTGATTAGAAGAATGGGCGCAAGTAACATATCAGTTTTATCAAAAGTATTGACATTTCATTTCATAGATATGCGCAATAACATTTCTTTACGTTTTAATGAGTAATATCTACAAGTAAATACCAACTATTGGTATCATTCAATACATAGTAGAACTGCGAACAGTGTTATGGGAAATTAAAACCAGTTAGGTTGTGTTAAAGTATTGGGTTCCCAATATTTACTACTTTAAAAATCAATAGCTGCATGTATTCAAAACTGAAGCGTGTATGCAAGCAGATTTAGGAGATTTTTTTTGTTGTTTGCAATTTTCTTTTCAAATTCAAATTCTTTATTGCATTCCATAAGTATTCTCTAGCTGACATATACAATTTGTATCATTGTGGACCTTGTTAAGGCACAGCAATTCTTGAGAGAAGCATGCACTACTTACATATAAAAAATTAATTATCTAAATCTAATGTCATCATATTTAGAAACTATTATCTATAAACTAACACAGGTACAATTGCATTTAATTTATTATCACAGCATTTTATTATTATTATAATCAGAATATGTCATTATTAGAAAATATTTATATGGAATAAAATTAATATTATTAATAATAATTACATTTATATTTATTTAATTACACTTTATTAAATAGCTATCTCTGTTTTTTAAGTTTATGTAACTATATCATTACTTTTTTTAACATTTATATATTTGTTTCATTATATTTATAATATTTAAAGCTAACGTGTAGTTGAAATTTATATTTACTAATACATTTAGTTTTAACTAGTGCTAGGGTTAGCTGGTAGAGATCTCCTTTAGAGATAAGCTCGCCTTTTTAAAAATATTTTGTATAATCAATCGTAATTTATAAATGTGTACAATAAAGGATATAAATATACAACTTAAAGCTAGTTATATCTCGAAACATATTTATCAACATAACTTTATATTTATCTATTTTGAGTAATATTATGCTACTTAATAGCAAGTAAGTAATTAACGTAATTATATTATGGTAGGTCTATTTAATTTTCTTGTCAACATGACCAAGTTTTATATGAAAATCCTAATGAAATTACATCATACACGAGATAATTCGCGAAACAAACTGGTTGGTTTTATTGTTTGTGTAATTTTTTGCTTTATTCACATTAGTAAATTGTATCTATTCGACGTTAGCCGCTTGTTGGATTTCAGCATTTCAGTAAGTATTTTGCCTAGAGCGTCAGAAACGTAATTAAAATGACGTAGTGTATACATTGGGCCAAAAATGTCGTTAACGAGTCGCTCAGAAGGTGCAGGGTTGAGCACGCCCGAGGAGGTGATAATATACCCCATTACTGCGGAGCCGGGGCCGCATTCAACCGGTTACGTGACGACGGTTAGCCCGAACGACCTTCTATCATACTGGCTGTTGGCATAGCAAGCATGATTTGGATTGACTTTCCTGTCCCTTATTATTAACGTGCTGTAATTTTATGAATTTTTCCTTCCTTTCGGGATGTCGATTCGCTGATTACACGTGTCTGGATATTTTCGTCCGCGTTTTTTTAATACATTTGTGTATAAGATGGGGTGCCGGTCAAAATATCGATATTATGGCAATCTAATTCAACAATCAATTTGTTTTAACGCAGCATGGCGCGCTGTTATCTAGTCGTAATCTAAAAGACTGTGTGGTGAAACACCGAGCATTATTTTTTCATTTAAAAACTGCGTCCTACAATTTGTTAGTTATTTTTTTACATAGAAACAATTATGTGCCAGTTAGTACTCTGCTTGTAGGTCAGTTTTCTTTATCTCCTGTGGTAAATGCCCGTCGCCCTAACTAGTTAGGGTAGGCTCGTGCCACTCGGTGGGGAGATATATGAGCTGTGATGATGATGATGATGTGTGACCTGAGAGAGCACATAGGTACAGGTAGCGTCGAAACAGGCGGCATTGTGTCCAACCAAGTACGAAGAAAAAGGATTTATTTCGAGCTACTATTTAGCCCTTCACAACTCTAAACTTATTTGATCTACATTCATAAAATTCGGTACATTTATTAAAGCCCCTTAGCTTGTCTGGAATCTTAAATTTCATAAATATAGTTTAAACAGTTATTGATATATTAGGTCGTTACACATGAAATTAGCGTTTTGCCGTACTGGCAACTTTGATCTCAAATATCAGGAGATATTTGAGATCAAAGTTGCTATGCTTAGGAAATCCAAATTCAAATTTATACAGCTATTAACTCATGTATTTGTGTTTCGAAAATTATCAAATTTCGCTTGGGGCATGGTTTGGCTGGTTCGGCAGGGTTCAGCCATTGCGATGAGCGCTTCCGATAATCGTACAGGACCCACTTTTCATCACAAGTAATGATTCGATTTAAAATCCCTTCATTATTGTGCCGGTTGAGTAATGCAACGCAGCAGTCAACGCGCATTTGTTGATTTGCTTCACTCAATTCGTGAGGTACCCACCTTTCAAGCTTTTTCACCTTCCCAATTTGCTTCAAGTGGGTTAAATCAGTTTTATCACTAACACCGCAGCCTGCAGCTAACTCGGACGTGGTTTGCGATGGATCCGCATCCACAATAGCCTTCAATTCTTCATTCTCAACTTTGGTCTCCGGCCGTCCACGGGGCTTGTTCTGCAGGTCGAAATTTCCAGAACTAAACGTTGGAACCAAAAGCGCAGTGTTTTCTTTTGCGGCACCGTCGCCATACACATCATAATCCTTCGAGCCGTTTCTTCAGCATTGGTGCCACGGTGGAACTCGTACTCGTAAATAACGCGATATTTCATGTTTTCCATTCTGTAAACTCAGTGACGCAAAGAAAAAAAAACAATTTAGGAAAAAACAAGTGAATTATAATTTTCGAAACACAAACACTCATGAGTAAATAGCTGTATAAATTTGAATTTGGAATTCCTAACCATAGAGGAGATATTTGAGATCAAAGTGGCCAGTACGGCAAAACGCCAATTTCATAGGTAAGGACCTAATATTAACGTTTCAAAACAGGCATTTTTATAACTGACTGATTTACTAACTCCCTGACTTTTATGTAGATCAAAAACCTAACCCACTTCCAGATGACCGAGAATCTTGATATTGGGCATCAAGGTAGACTATAAGGCATAATTATACTTTTGTATCTGTAAACTGATAATAATTCTCAACAAAATAATAATAAATTTAAATCTGAAAGTAAGGGAATATATACAATTTTACAAGTTAAATTATATCAATTATGATTACTAATACTTTCTGTACAAGAAGTAATGATATCCCATCCAAAACATAAATGTGAAATGAGTGCAAAGTTCAATATAATAATGCATTGTTGTTGACTTCGACAGAAGAATAAAATTACATAGTATATATCTATATGGGTGCGAAGTTCTGTTTAGAAAATCTGATTTGGTTATTTTCCACGTACAGCCTGAACGAGGAAAATAATTTTATACTTAATTTTACATTTACATTTTTAGGATTTGCCTAATCAACTTATCTCCTTTAAGTTATACGCAAGTTAGATGTGTTGACTAGATGACTTCCTGTTTGTCTGTTCTTATATTGTTAGGTTGACGAAATACCTTTTTTTTTCGCGGGGAAATGCGCAACCGCACCGTACCCACCGTTGGCTAGACGGTGAGCGTGTGTGGGGCTCACCCGGCAGAGTGCCAGGCCTACCCACTAAAACCCCTCGGTTTTCTTCCTGCTCTTATGGGCGCGCTAGGTAAGGTCCACACTGCGACTCCACTACCTACGCGCCCGGGAAAGCCCGACCACCCGGTCGGGCTCGAGCCAAGGGGGGATTGCCCGAGAACACCAGGGCAATCCCCAGACGGAGGGCCTTACTGCGGCGAGCACGGGGCCAACCGTACATGCAGGCCACACGGCAGGGTCATCGGACAGGCATTGCTTGAGCGAATGCCCGCCTTCTCCTGCCTATCCGTCTGCGGCGGATGGAAGTTATGTGCCGCAATTAATATTCAAAAAATATCCTCTGTTGCAATAATTATTAGAGCAAAACTCAACAATCAAAATGTTGTTTTCAATTCAAGGCTCATGTAGTCACAGTTAAATTGACATTATTGTTCATCAGTAGAATCTTCCATTGAGCAATGTTTTGCTTTAGCACACAGGTTGCATTTCGGTCACCCTCATTATGTCGCTGCGATGTATAGAATGTATTGAGTTCTCATATTCTTCACACTGATTGCGTTCCGAATCCCGCTTCTTTTGAGTTACAAATACTACCGCCAAATTGGATCCGTATTCTATATTGCGCGGATATTGCTTTTTTTTCTATACCAAAGTTAACACATAAGCAGGTTGCCCACCTGATGGTAAGCTACAGTCGCCTATTGTACTCGTACAAGTGGTTCCGGAACCTATAGACCCTAAGACCCCAATGCACGTTGCCTACATGACATATACACGGTGTATATGTCATCTAGGCAAGTACTAGGTACAGTGAATGTTGAACATTTCTATGGAACAGCTGATTTTTTTTGCGATTTCAAAGTTGGTCACATAGTGAAAGTTGTTCAGTTTGCTTGTCTGAACGAGCACACAAATTTTTTGTGATAATTAAAAAAATAAACTTGTATAAGACATCAAGTTACGGTGCCCAGTAATTTCATTGCCTGTCTTACCCTTCAAACGGAAACACAGCAATGCAAGCACTGCTGCTTGGCGGCAGAAAAAGATAAGATAGAGGTACCTATGCAGACGACTCTAGTCAGGGGCGGATCCAGGATGTCATTGGGGGGAGGGGGGGGGGGGCGCATTCTTACAAGGTTCCTACTCGGAGCTAGGGTTAAAAATCACAAGTTCATTTTGGGGGCATTTTGTAGATCCCTACTCGGAGATAGGGTTAAAATCACAAGTAATCAAAAAGGGGGAGGGGGGGCGCATGGCCCCCATAGCTCCCACTGGATCTGCCAATGATGACTCTGGTAAAATCTCCGTCTCTCTAATAATATTTGGTTCACTCAAGCTAGATCATTGCGGATGCAATTTGGCGCTAGTATTGCAATTCAAGAATGGCTACAGATAAATATCAATGTCGATACATCGGCATTTGTTTCAAGACTACGCCTACAGATCGCAACAGGAAGGCATGCTTTGTATTGAGGCTTTTCACGCGGTGAAATTCTGATGCCGGATCCGTACGCTTGCGAAAGCTCAACAAGCTCATTTCTTTGTGTTGCTTTGCTTGCAGCCCATCCGATCGAGTGCCGATTTTTTGGCACAAATCAAAGGGAATTTGCTACAAGCTTGCGACGAGTCTACATGTTTGTGTATATATACTCGCACTTGTGTGTGCACTTGTGTTGCTTGTAGGGAAATGAATGACTTCAAATACACTTACACTTCAAATCGGCATACATACACTTCAAATAAACATCTAATCGGCATCGACAAAAAATTGTCAATAAACTGTCTGTCATAGAACCAAGTAGATTACATTCATAAGTTGTTGTTATCTTAAGCTTTAGCACAGGGGTGGCGAACCTTTATGTATTAACGTGCCATTTTTTCTAAAGAAATGTTTAATGACGCTATAGACGTGCCGTCATATAATTTTAACTTCGTGATTAAAGAGAAAATAATAATACTTACTAAATACTACTGACTCAAAACTCTGTGAATTTTGTGATCGGTGGCGTGCCTAAAATATTGTGTCACGTGCCATTGGTCGCCATAGCACATCAATTTTTGTTTATTAATATTTTTTGAATTTAGGTTTTGAATATCGATAACAATCTTGTTGTGAAAGCAAATGCATGTATAAATATGTTTATCACTTGAAATTTTTATTTCAGGGATTCACTACAACATAATGCTATTTGTCAACAGTCTGTCTGCAGTAAACACAATTATACGTCTGTTATTTGGTGAATTTTTTGAATAGCATAATTATGCAGCTAAGTCCGGTACCGGAGGAGACTCTGTATCAGTGTCGTCTACTTGGGTACCTCCGTCTTAGCTATTTCTGCCTCAAAGCAGCAGTGCTTGCATTGCTGGATTACGGTTTGAAGAGTAAGGTATGGCAGTGAAATTACTATCTACCGTGATTTTACATCTGATGTCACAAGTTGGCAACGTACACTGTGGTTCTTGTGGAGGTTGCAGTATTGCTGCGAACCTCACAAGACTCGCATGTATTATAGGTGACTTTGATATGTGATTTGTGACTTACCATCAGGTGGGCAGTTAGTTTGCTTGTTTGCGAACTAAGTTGCAATAAAAAAAATACAGACTCAAAATAAAAATGCTCTAACAATGGAACCCTGACGGTGGAATGGACCCTGGAATTTTCCCATGCTTCAAAATGTAACTGATTGCTGAGCGGCCCCTAGCAAAATCAAAGTCTTTAACACACCTCGAATATTTTGATACACCTATGTGTATTTAATTGCAATAGATACCCTCTACTGATATTAAAATTTAAACCACTTCCAAGCTACTGTCAAATACATGCTCAATAGGATCTGACATTATGTTAAGCAAAGAATTGATTGTGTTAATAAAATAAACCTATACATCAGCTAATCGTCGCTTTTTAGGGTTTCGTATTAAACAAGAAACCCTTATAATTTCGCCATATCTGTCTGTCTGTCCGCGATTTTACTCAGAGACTATTAGTACTAGAAAGTGGTAAAGGTATGCCAAAAAAGTGGTAGAAAAAAATATGGAAAAAAATTTAAGGTAGCTCCCATACAAGTAAAGTGGGAGTATTTTTTTTTCTAGACTAACCCATCGTGTGGGGATTTGTTGAATAGGTCTTTAAAAAATAATGTAAGGTTCAGAATACCATTTTTATATTTAGGGATCCGTTTCGATTTAGGGATGCAAATTTTTGTTAGAGGTAAGTGACCCCCCCTCTGTCTGCTAAACGGTTATATATGGACACGTGAAAAAAATTGCGTGAAGTTTAAAGGAAAACTATCAGAGTTGAGTACTAAGTACAAACTAAAAAGTTATAGACGGCAACCCAGTCGTCTAAGGCGACCAACATATAAAATGTACTCGGAAAAGTAAAATTTTATTGAAAACTAGCTGTGCCCGCGAACTACGTTTCGCCATCAAAATACTTAACACAGTGTTTAGTTTTTTCCTCCATTTTATTCCATAATGATTCAACTTTAGAAGCCTTTAGCCTTTCTTGAGCATCGGCCATTTCGAAATTAGGACAATTTTCGTAGGTTCGTAATGATCTTTTTCTAACAGTCCACAAAATTAAATACATTACATATTTCTATAAACACTAAGTATTATTATTGTTTTAGAGACATTATTGATATTAATAAATTCTTCTTCAGTAGAAAGAACTACACAGTTGCAAGAATAATTTTTATCGTATTCATGTTTCGAATTAAAATAAACAATTGTTAATAAATTAGAACTGTATACGAATACGAATAAAGTTTAGATTTTATAATGGGTGTTGGTAACACCAACAAAATATATTTTTTGGATATGACAACTTGGCCAATTTTGACTGGTCGTACAGTAAGCTCCTTGTCAAGCTATACTGTTTGACCTTTGAACCGTTCTTATGTCGCTCGTAATACTGGCGGTTTTCGTAGAGCATGAATGGGGGGGTTACTGTACAAATACGTTTTCCGTATTCGATATCCGATCACGGAATACAGACACGGAGTTTCGTGAACGTAGCGCAGACGTTCGTTTCTTCTCATTCGGGATTTCTACCATTCTACCTAAACGTACGTACAGAACGTGTTCCGTTTGTAATAAAAACGAACGTGTGCGGCAGTCAATGAGTATTTTGTATAGATTTGATGCATTCGGATGCCCGCATTCAGAAAACGAATGCGAAAAAACGTATTTATGCGGTTAGCCTTAAAATGTATTGAGACTTCCGTTTTTGTAACGTGTACTGTGCGATATAGTGTTGCTGGCATAGTTCGGTTAGCAAACTCGCCGTGATGACTAACATCCAACACACAAACTTGGAGTTATCGTTAGTTAGTTCACGATCGTTGCATTATCACGGTCTCGAAGGACACTAAACACAGGTTACATCTAACATCGAACATCCAATAGGCCCCGAAGCGGTTCTCAAACTTTTTTGGTGACGGTACCCTTTTGGAAAGCGAAATACTTGACGGAACCCTAAAATAAAACAATAGGTTTTAAAAGTGTATTCTTTATTAATAAGCATAATGAAAGTACGACCAGAGTGATTTTTCTAAATTATTGCGGAACCCCTTATAGGGGTAGTGTGGAGCCCTAGGGTTCCGCGGAACACACTTAGAGCATGGCTGCTCTAGGTACCCTTCAGGGCCTACTTTCATTTAATACCCCTAAGCAACTGTTATCCGTCTTTTTTGAGCGGCGGCCATGTTGAATTTACGTCAATGTTGGTACGTTCATTCTACTGATCAAGGCCTTTCATATGATACCCATATTGCTGGGCTTAGAAACGAACTTTTATCAGTTTTTTTTGAGCAGCGGCCATATTGAATTTTGTGCTATTTTGCTAGGTTCATAGTGCTCTACTCTTCAAGGCCTTTCATTTGATACCTATATTGCTAGGTTTGGAAACGAACTTTTATCCACCTTTTTTGAGCGGTGGCCATGTCGAATTTACGTCAATATTGCTAGGTCCATAGTGCTCTACTCTTGAAGACCTTTCATTTGATACCTATATTGCTAGATTAGAAAACGAACTTTTATCCACCTTTATTGAGCGGCGGACATGTTGAATTTATTTATGTGTTGCTAGGTTCATAGTGCTCTACTCATCAAGGCCTTTCATTTGGTACTCACATTGCTCGGATTGAAAACGAACATTTATCCTTTTTTTGAGCGGCGGCCATGTTGAATTTAGGTAGATTTTCGTAGGTACCTAATGCTCTACTCTTCAAGGCCTTTCATTTGATACCCATATTGCTAGGTTTGGAAACTAACTTTTATCCACCTTTTTTGAGTGGCGGCCATGTTGAATTTATGTTAATGTTGCTAGGTTCATAGTGCTCTACTCATCAAGACCTTTCATTTGAGACCCATATTGCTGGGTTTGGAAACGATATTTTATCTTTTTTTTTGAGCGGCGGCCATGTTAAATTTAGGTCGATTTTGCTAGGTTCCTAATGCTCTACTCTTCAAGGCCTTTCATTTGATACCCATATTGCTAGGTTTGGAAACGAACTTTTATCTATATTTTTTGAGCGGCGGCCATGTTGAATTTATGTCAATGTTGCTAGGTTCATAGTGCTCTACTTATCAAAGCCTTTTATTTGATACCCATATTGCTGGGTTTGAAAACGAACTTTTATCCTTTTTTTTGAGCGGCGGCCATTTTGAATTTTGGTCGATTTTCCTAGGTACCTAATGCTGTACTCTTCAAGGCCTTTCATTTGATACCCATATTGCTAGGCTTGGAAACTAACTTTTATCCACCTTTTTTGAGCGGCGGCCATGTTAAATTTATGTCAATGTTGCTAGGTTCATAGTGCTCTACTCTTCAAGGCCTTTCATTTGATACCCATATTGCTAAGTTTGGAAACTAACTTTTATCCACCTTTTTTGAGCGGCGGCCATGTTGAATTTATGTCAATGTTGCTAGGTTCATAGTGCTCTACTCATCAATGCCTTTCATTTGATACCCATATTGCTGGGTTTGGAAACGAACTTTTATCCGTTTTATTCGAGCGGCGGCCATGTTGAATTTAGGGCGATATTCCTATGTTCATAGTGCTCTACTCATCAAGGCCTTTCATTTGATATGCATATCGCTGGGTTTGGAAACGAACTTTATCGGCAGTCATGTCAAATTAAGTCAACGTGGCTAGGTTCAATGTGTTCTACTCTTTAGGTTCTTCGTTCGATATCCATGTTCCTTGGGTGGATCCAAAAAAATGTGATCCGTCATTTTAGACATTAGGATCAAGAGTCCCGTCCCGTCCCTCTACGCGTAACCCAGAACATTGCAGTCAGATATTTTTTTTATTATCAATATTAATCTATTACTTTTAATAGTTTTAAATGGATGAAAGAGTTTGATTCCTTAGTCCTAATTTAAAAACATACAACACCTTTCAAAATACCTTGAAAAGAGTATCTTCATTTTTCAACATTTCAAATATTTCAAAAATTGTACCGATTTTGTGAAAATTAGTCAAGAATTAAACCAATCTACTGGTCATTCGATAAGTATTATCATAAAAAAATGCTTTATACATTGGTTGTATGGCTTGATCTTTTTGCCTTACCACCACGGTACGACATAAGAAAAAGACAAATTGGTTGGCGAAATCCAGTTGGGCACAGCCCAGTTAACAGAAAATATTAAATTTTATTTGTACTATGTGAAACACTTCATTCCTGCCTTAATTTTCGAAATCCAATTACTTAAGATCAGGCTGTATGGCATAGTTCCATTGCCTTTCCTTCGTGGAAGAAAATACCTTCTCTCTGTACTATGTGACAGACTTGTCAAGATAATTTCACGTGCGCCATGTTGTTTTTCTACCTAAAGCCAATTCGAAAATTTTATATGGTATTTTTTCACTAAAAATAAAAAGTGAATTTAAACAAACAAAATTATGCCTAAATGTTCTTCCGGAAAATTCTAAGCATTGTGGTGTAAGCCATATCAAATTCTGTCCAGTAGTTTCGGAGATCTTTCCGGACAAACAGACAAACAAACAAACAAACAAACAAACAAACAAACCAACAAACAAACAATTTTTTTAAAAACTATTCTATCGTGTTCTGCTAATGATTTTAAGGCGACCTGTGTTTTTTTTTTCTTAATATTTCGCAATTACAGATTTTTGTACCCCTACGATTTTATTATATATAGAGATTAGTACTGAATATAAATTAAACAAACCACATGAGGTTCAGGAAATATAAAATCATTGCAGCTTTAATAATAATAATGCCTAATTTAATAGCAACGTGTTGTGAGGTGTGAGTGTGAACTCAATGTTGGCATTTGCAACTACGGAACCATACACTGCGCGTTGCCCGACACGCACTTGGCTGGTTCTTGAGATAGAATTTGTCTCTTGTCAATATATTGTTTTGTCAATAAATTAATTGCAGTCAGTTAATTCAAATGCCAGCGTATGAATAATTGGCAAGGTATAACACAGACCAGTAAATGAACATAGAACATTTATTTTTCTGAATTATATAGACCAAACGGAACTGACTATTGACAACGTGAGAGTTTCAGCGCCAGGTGGCAGAAAGTGGAACTAAATTTAAATGACTAGGCAAGACAAGTAATTAAACGTTATCGATCGAAGTCATTTGCCTAACAACTTGAGTCAATTGCTAAATGTATCAGGCAGCTTATTAAACTGCGCCGTTTAGTTCAAAGGCTGGGCTCTTAATTAGGTGAATGGTTAATTAAGCTAGTTAACTGCAACACATTATACAGTCATGAATGAGTGAATGTTTAAATGCATGAATGAATATATAAATTTATTTGATAAATAACAACTGAAACAAGAACAAATAACACATACATAGAAACAAAATCTGTCCTTTTACTTAAATATCAAGTTCTGCTGGGCAACCTTAAGGCAAAAGTATAAAATGTATAATAAGTACGAGTACTTGTAATAGCGCGAGGAGTGCAATATAATCAAATATTTTGCACACGGGATCCAAATTCATTAGAAAGAAAAATACTTATTTCGACCTCAATCCTTTTGGTGTTGATTTTTAAGAAGTTTAGTTGTTGACACTACCCGGTATTAATCTGGATGTCTGGAGTTCGATTTTCCATGGGGGCAGAGGTTTTCCTGTTTGGTTTAGTAGGGTTTCTGAGCAAACCTGGCCAGCTACCATCGGTTTATCTAAGTTTGCCACCAAAGTTACGTAGTGATCCATCAATTAGATGTAAGATAGCCAGTTCCTCAGTTGTTAAGAAGTCCACGTATTGACAAAATTCTACTTGAGGGTGGAATTCTCAAAAAAGCCAAAACACGTGTTTAGTTATTTCTATTATTTAACTGTGTCCGTGGTCTAGTGGCTGAGACCACAGAATCCATGCCCATGAGTATATATGGAAGAATGACAGTGCCGAGGTGATATATGACAGAGATGAATGGAGGAGGAGGTATGCTATTCTGACCCTATTTAAAAGTGGGGTAAGGGTAGGGTGATAATTATTATCTATGTATTCTTCTATCTATCTATCTATAATATATATATATATAAAGATAATAATCATCATATAAAAATCTCACGTCACGATCTTCGTCCTGTATAAACTCCAAAACTTAACCGATTTTTATGAAATTTAAATTACTGTACGTAATTTGGGCTGAACTTAAAAGATAGGATTATCTCGATTATTGAAGTC
The DNA here is from genome assembly GCA_963935595.1 of Schoenobius gigantellus. Classification (NCBI taxonomy): domain Eukaryota; kingdom Metazoa; phylum Arthropoda; class Insecta; order Lepidoptera; family Crambidae; genus Schoenobius; species Schoenobius gigantellus. The sequence continues at coordinate 34,398,671 of OZ012541.1, read as the reverse complement.
AATATTTGTGGAACCTCCGACCCTTAGACCTCCCTTAGAGGTCCGGAGTTCAATTTCCCATGGGTGCAACAGTTTTTCTGCTCAGTTCGGCTTTTGAGCCCGACTGGCTAGCTACCACCGTCTTACCTAAGTTTGTCGCCATAATAACAATGTTAATAGCATTTTTGTGTTCCGAACATTTAACAATGTTTGTCGCCATAATAACAATGTTAATAGCATTTTTGTGTTCCGAACATTTAACAATGTTTGTCGCCATAATAACAATGTTAATAGCATTTTTGTTTTACAGGTAAGATCGCCAGTTTTTCAGCTGATGAGGAGTCCAGGTGAAGCTCGCTTCCACCTTCGGCCTTATCTTGACTTACCATCATCTCTATATATAATAAAATCGTAGGGGTACAAAAATCTGTGATTGCGAAATATTAAGAAAAAAATACACAGGTCGCCTTAAAATCATTAGCAGAACACGATAGAATAGTTTTTTTTTATTGTTTGTTTGTTTGTCTGTTTGTCCGGAAAGATCTCCGAAACTACTGGACAGAATTTGATATGACTTACACCACAATGTTTATAATTTTCCAGAAGAACATTTAGGCATAATTTCATTTGTTTGAATTCACTTTTTATTTTTAGTGAAAAAATACCATATAAAATTTTCGATGCTATGTAGAAAATCAACATGGCGCACGTGAATTAATTATTTTGACAAGTCTGTCACATAGTGCAAAAAAAAATCTTTTCTGTTAATGGCTGTGCCCATCTGGATTTCGCCAACCAAGAACTTTAAATTGTCTTTTTCTTATGTAGTACCGTGGTGGTAAGGCAAAAGGATCAAGCCATACAACCAATGTATAGGTAAAATCATTTTTTATGACAATATCACGTCACAAATATAAAATTGTAGTTAGGTTTAATTCTTGACCAATTTTCACAAAATCGGTACAATTTTTGAAATAGGTATTTAAAATGTTGAAAAGTGAAGATACCCTTTTCAAGGTATTTTGAAAGGTGTTATATCTTTTTACATTATGACTAAGGAATCAAACTCTTTCATCCATTTAAAACTATTAAAAGTAATTAATTATTATTGATAATTAAAAAAAATATCTGAAGGCCTTGAAGAGTAGAGCACTATGAACCTAGCAACATTGACATAAATTCAACATGGCCGCCGCTCAAAAAAGGTGGATAAAAGTTCGTTTTCAAACCTGGCAATATGGGTATCAAATGAAAGGCCTTCAAGAGTAGAGCATTAGGTACCTAAAAAAATCGAACTAAATTTAACATGGCCGCCGCTCAAAAAAAGGATAAAAGTTCATTTTCAAACCCAGCAATATGGGTATCAAATGAAAGGCCTTGATAAGTAGAGCACTATGAACCTAGCAACATTGACATAAATTCAACATAGCCGCTGCTCAAAAAAGGCGAATAAAAGTTCGTTTCCAAACCTAGCAATATGGGTATCAAATGAAAGGCCTCAAAGAGTAGAGCATTATGAGCTTAGGAAAATTGCCCTAAATAAAACATGGCCGCCGTTCAAAAAATGGATAAAAGTTCGTTTTCCAACCCAGCAATATGGGTATCAAATGAAAGGCCTTGATGAGTAGAGCACTATGAACCTAGCAACATTGGCATAAATTCAACATAGCCGCTGCTCAAAAAAGGTGGATAAAAGTTCGTTTCCAAACCTAGCAATATGGGTATCAAACGAAAGGCCTCAAATAGTAGAGCATTATGATCTTAGGAAAAGTGCCCTAAATGAAACATGGCCGCAGCTCAAAAAAATGGATAAAAGTTCGTTTCCAAACCCAGCAATATGGGTATCAAATAAAAGCCCTTGATGAGTAGAGCACTATGAACCTAGCAACATTGACATAAATTCAACATGGCCGCTGCTCAAAAAAGGTGGATAAAAGTTCGTTTCCAAACCTAGCAATATGGGTATCAAATAAAAGGCCTTCAAGAGTAGAGCACTATAAACTTTAGAAAATTGCCCTAAATTCATCATGCCCGTTGTTAAAAAACACGGATAAAAGTTCGTTTCCAAACCCAGCATCATGTGTATCAAATGAAAGGCCTTGATGAGTAGAGTACTGTGAACCTAGCAATATTGACGTAAATTCGACATGGCCACCGCTCAATAAAGGTGGATTAAAGTTCGTCTCCAAACCTACCAATACGGGCATTACATGAAAGGCCTTAAAGATCACTATAAACCTAGGAAAATCGCACAAAATTCAATATGGCCGCCGCTCAAAAAAAAACGGATAAAAGATCGTTTCCAAACCCAGGAATATGGGAATCAAATGAAAGGCCTTGATCAGTAGAGCACTATGAACGTAGCAACATTGACGTAAATTCAACTCAGCAATATGGATATTAAATGAAAGGCCCTGAAGAGTACCTAGAGCCTTATGAACCTACGAAAATTGTCCTAATTTCGAAATGGCCGCTGCTCAAGAAAGGCAGAATTAAGTTGGATCATTATGAAATAAAATGGAAAAAACTAAACATTATGTAAAAAAAAACAAAAACATTTTGATGGCGAAATGTAGTTCGCGGGCACAGCTAGTGTGACATAAAGGCCAAGACCTTCCCTGCTTAAATAAAGAAATGTAGCCCAAATAAAAATGACTTTTTCGTTACTCAATACTTATACTTGGAAAGTAGGTCTGACGTTGCCTGAGGAGTGGTTTGAAAGTAATACTTTTCAGCCCTAGGGAGATTGTTTTCAACTGACAGCTATTAAAATATAAAAAAGAAACTACATAGTTCTATTTTCACATTTCTATCGAACCATGTACTTACTTTCTATACAACTACTCAATTATAGCACGGTGTAAAATTGAAATAACATAAAGTTAAGTATTGATTGAAGAATATACGAATATTTCTTTAAATGACTTTATTATAATTTACTATCAACAATTTTTTTTAAATAACATAGATTTAGGCAAAATTACGGTTGTTTAGCAGTTAATTTTTATACCTTCTATAAAACACTAGATAGTATTATTATTATAAAATTCATTCGTACGTTATTAATGTCTTTTGGAATGTTGTCGCGTTATTCCATATCAGGACTCATCGTTTTTTGATATTATATAAAACTACATACTTTTCGGCACTATAGGTCTTTCATATAACTTTTATTATTAGTGAATATTGATGACTGTTTGATGCCACAATAAAAAAAATATTAACCATTTTTTCAATGATGAAAATAAAAAATTATGACTGAATACCTGGCCGGCCACAGAAAAAAAAAAACAAAATAAGCAGGATAGCGGCAATCCGATCTTCATTTGTTTATTCGAGTTGTAGAGTTTTTGTTTATACTTCCGTATAGCAGAGATTTGTATTAACATGATGAGTTTATCTGATTCAGATATGGATTTAACGCCTGATTTCATATGCGAAGCTAAAGCAGAAATTGTTGATTTATTAAAATTAAATTCACTCTTTTTGTCTTTAGCTAATGCATGCTTTTATTTTTACTTTTCTTGTATTTGTAATGAAAAGCACAGTGCTTATCTCGGGTTAAAGACTTATTTGGTCCCTCGAACTTGATTGTGGTGGAATAATTTTATATCCCTTTCCATGAAATGAAATGAATAAAGTTCTACATGACTAATAAACGAACTACTTTTCGTGTTTTTATAAATAAAGCAGATGTATAGAAATCAGAGAAAAAAAGAAACGATGCTTCAAGGAATATAAGACGACTTAGTTAAGAAATAAGAAAAAAATGTTAAGAAAAAACTGAAGTTGAAGAAGAAGAAAGGCGACGAAAGAATAAGAAAGAAAAATAAAGAAATAAACAAAAAAAGAAATTGGGCAGAAAAACATACACCAAGAGCACAAGAAGGAAAAAGAATTCAAGAAAGAAAATGTAATTCACGCAAAGCGTTAAGATAATGTTTTGAAAGGATAATGATTATTTTATTCATAAAATGAACAGAAAAGTTACTTTTTTGAAGTTTTAATTTCTCTGTTAATTATTATTGTTCTACACACAAAATACGCCATACCGTTACCGTCTTACGTTTTTTACTGCGTAGTTTGTGACGCTGTAAAAAACGAAAGACGGTAACGGTATGGCGTAAGAGTACGTTCCCAGCAATGTATATTTTTTGAGATGGAATAGGTAAATACTTTATGGTTATAAAAAGTTTTAACATGCTTTATATTATGTCATGTTCTACTACTTCCCGATGAAAGACAATACCATATTTTGTATTTATACGAGTATTCTGAGACTGTACACATCTTACTCTGCAAGAAATAATTGCAAAAGATGGCATATTTATATTTTTCTGCAGCAATTTACAACGTCATTACGTGCGACGTTCGTGAAATACTGTTTGGTATAATAACATGGTAAAGTTATAAAGGCTATTACACTTGACTGAATTAAGTCAACTTAATTCAGTCTTCACTGATTTTAGTCCAGTATAATCGCATTCAGCAAGCTAGTATTCTAAATTCAGAAGCAAGGATAGTTTCTGACTGACTAAATCATTCAGACGCCAAATTAGAAACGCGTTTAGGAAGGTTTAATGGTATTCAGTTCGCAATTGCAGTGGCTGCGTGGCTTTCCGTGTACGAGGACAAAGAAAAGTGAAGTGCATTTAAGCACATCGTAATAACATCTTAAGAAAATGTTTATTAAATGTCAAGGTTTTTATTTTTATTTTATTATGCAAATATTTTAAAGTCACAATTGAATAGTTGAGATCGTGCTGTTTATTCTGTGATGATGAATCGATAAATTTTTGATAACGGGTTGAAATAAAGAAACATTTTTTTTAAATCCTGATAAGAATTACTTTCAACCTATCTTTTGCATTTATACTGTTTCACAAGATTTTTAATAACACACATGTAAAACGATCGTGAATCAGTGCCAATGGTCAATTCTTAAATCAGCTGGTTTTTAAACATTCATGATATTCAAGTTTTCCAACTTTTAGCACAGCAATAAATATTCTTTCATCCATTCCTTTCATCCTCCTGTGTCTATTCCTATTGAGCCGACTGCCAGAGATACGCAAAGGCCAATTTTTGGTATCTGGACAGAAATAGACAAATACGAAAACGGCGCACATACGAAATAAAAAAGCGCTTTAATTATAGTAACTGATTCAGTATTAAAATAAGGACGATGTGATCAGAAGCATCTCATGAGCTTCTTTATTATAAAATGTGTGTTTAGGTGTATGTTAATTATTTTATTGTTATGAATGTATTAGTCTATATCCTTCCGGGACTTGGCTGTTCACATGACTGAACATCCAAATGGTTCGATTGCCAATTAACCACAAGTCAGGCAGGCTACCACAAAATGTAAATTTTTTTCAATCAACTTTGAACCTACCGTTAAATGGTTAAAGGTACATATCAAATAGACAAATTTGACAGTTTTGTATAGCCTAATGGGCTGTTGACAGTACTTACATATAAGGTCAGAGAATCTGATTTTTATAACTGTTTAGTTACTTACTTTTATTCTCTTATTAGGGTAATGAACTTTGACATTGGTGTAGAATGCTTATGCAAGTTTTATTTTAATTATATAATATATTATATGTAGTTAAATTAATAAGTAAATCTACTATTGCGGGAATATACAGGGTGGAAAAAAAGACCGTGATTGGAGGAAAAGTACCCTTAATATTGATCATGCCAAATTTTGCTGAAAGGAAACATTCCTTTATTTTCAAAAATAATTAAAACTGCATTTAAAGATTTTTTAAAAATCACCCCGCTTGAGCCGGGAATCGAATCGGTGAAATGTAAAAAAACATGCTGTATTTTACGATACCAACTGAAAGAGTCATTCATAGGAATAAATTTCTTTTAAACAACTATCTAAAATTAAAGAAAAACCAAGAAAAATAATTTCTTCATTGTAAAGCCCTTCACAGAAAAATTGAACTAACATTTTTTAAAATATTTAATCAACTGATAGTATACAGACAGTAGCCTCTTTGTTCGCCAACTTTGTTGTACAATACCAACTTTATTGTATGAAAAGGGAGTTATATTAGGTGATCACATATAATGTTTACATTCAAACAAATTTAACAGTACATCACTGCCGCGGCCCGCAAGAGCAGCATTGCCGGGAGATCGTGAGTTTGCGGGAAGAGGCGGAGTTGAGGCACACATCACAGAGTCCGGTCTGTTCACAGAGTCCTTCGTAGCCACTTCATCGAAACAAGCTAAGAATACGTTGTCACACAGGGATTTAGATTTCTTTTCATTTTTGATTGAATATTTTTTTACGGTTTCAAGTATATGTCCCTCGATTTTGGTGGTAAATGTTTTCAATAATATCTATTCGCGCAATAATATCTGTTATTACTTGCGGTGTCAAAATATCATCATCACTCGATGGATTCATTTCAAACTTTATACAATAAAATATAATATATGAACAACAATAGTCATATTTTATGACCTTTACTGACTGTAAAAGCCGCGCATGAAAACCGATTTTTTACTTTTCTTTTTAATTCACGTAACAGAGCATTCATTTTGACGTGCCTGTTCGAAATTTAGATAAAACTTAAGTGAGTTACCTCTTTAGTAATCATCTACGGACTTAAAAGAAGTTCCTTCAATGTTCAAATTACATGACTGCCTCGCGAGCACGCGAGATAAGAAATTGCTCTACGTAACCCAGTACTGCAATTACGATTTATTCCAAAGAAGGTTTTATAAGATAATGGTCGTGTATCGTAGCATGTTTGAGAAAATGTATTTATTCAAAGAGTAACTGAAATCAAAGTATAAAAAGAATAAACAATTTCAAAGTTAACTATTAACATTCAAATACTCGTATGAGCTACCCGTGTTAATATGTTTAAATAATTTTATAATTATCTAAAACAGATAGAAAACATTATTATTGAACACTAAAAAGTGTGTACACGAAGAATCAATAAAGGTCATTAATTCATTCATTACTTGAGTTAATCAATTTCAAGCTGCTAAAGTGACGAGGAAATCCAAACAAGTTGGCACTCAGTCGGTGATGTTTTGACGTGTATTGATTGGTGCTCCATTCAAGTTAATTATAGTCCAATAAAATATTTTGAACATTAAGTACTTATCGTCGCTTCTGTTTATTAGCCCCGACGGAAATAGAGGGGTGTTAAAAGTTTAACATGGGTTTCTGCCTAGCCGTGTATGTCTGTGCCATCTTAGCTTCCAAGCGAATGGACCGATTTTTTTTCTTTTTTTTTTCTTTGTTTCAAAGCTGACGTGGTCGAGATGGTTCTTCGCTGTAACTTATGAAAATTTATTCAGGTATTTGAAAATCATCAGCTTTATTCCTAGTTAACGAAGCGATCTCACCAAATTCATCACAGGTCGCAATGATTTGTAATTTATTTGACAGTATTTCTATGACATAGTAACCTGGACCTGATGCTACAGCATCAAAGAAGTCTGCGGGATACCTAACTCCTCACCTCAGCAAATTTCTGATTCGAATTTGACTGTTACTTTGATCATACCTGCGTTTTTTTTATTGCTAAAGGTGGCAGACGAGCAAGTGGCCCACCTGATGGTAAGTAGTAACTACCGCTCATGGACATCTGCAATGCCAGGGGCAAAGCTCAGTTGCTACCTACCTGGAGAGAAGTGCTCTTTTTAAACCTCGTTTGAAGTTGGACATATCGTAGCGCTCAGGAAACACCGCAGCTGGGAGTTCGTTCCAGAGTCTGCACGTACGTGGAAGAAATGAACGCTGAAACCGAACTGTGCTAGACAAGATCGGTTCCAGGTAGTACGGATGAACTCTATTGCGGTGGCGGGTGGTGTGATGATAAAAAGGTGACCAGGGCACCATTGCAAACAGTTCCTCAGAGCACTCCCCATTAAAGAGCCGATAGAGCACGCAAAGAGAATCAAAGTCTCTCCTTTGCTCCAGCGTCTCCATTGAGGCCGTGATACTGGGATCACCAACGTTAGTTAGTTTGACGGGGCTCTTTCGCACTTAGCCTTTTGATTGGGCCATTGTGCGTCCTGACCTTGCGTCAGCCTACATCCTACTCCATCCATCCCAGGTCCTCCCAGAATGCCAGCAGCCTCTGTGGGCTACTACATGCTTCCGGCATGGATGCCGGGGAGTGGAGAAGTTTGGCCCGTTGGTCGGCCACGCTTGTGCATTCCATAAGGACGTGCTGTGGCGTTTCCTCCGCCTCCATGCATCCTCTGCATAGGGGGCTGTCTGTCACCTATATTGTGAATAGGTGTTTGTTTAGGAGACAGTGTCCAGTTATAGTAGCTATAACTTTTCGGATTTTGTCTCTCTTTAGTCTGATGAGGGAACGGGCAAGCTTTTTGGATGGTACCGGGATTGCGTTTTTTGTTTGCTTGCATCCCTCATTGGCTCTCCATTCTGTTAGATGTTGTTCCTCGGTTTTCTCACGCAGCCAGGTTTTAATCTGGGCCTGTGGAATAGGAAGGGTTCTGGTCCATACACTTTTGTGTTTGAACCTATCTTAGCCAATTCATCTGCTGCATCGTTGCCAAGTGAGTCGCTGTGTCCTTTTATCCATTGCAGAGTTACCCGGTTTGTATCTGCTATGGTTTGGAGCATGTTATGGCATTCCAGTATAAGGACAGAGTTGATAGTATTGCTTTGGAGGGCCTGCAGGACAGATGCGCTGTCTGAGATAATCTTTATGTTAAGATTATTAACACCTCTAGCTGCAATTGCCTGTGCCGCTCTGGTGATGCCAATGCATTCTGCTTGGAAGATGGTGTTCCGCCTATCTAGGGTTATTGATAATTTGATATTAAGGTCGTTTGAGAAGACGCCGGTCCCAGTTCCACAAGTGGTTTTGGAGCCGTCTGTATATATCCTAACTTCTTTAATGTCCGAATCACCAACGATGCGGAATGCACGCCTTTGCAAGGAGTCAAGTGGGTTGAGTTGATATTTCGGAACTCCTGCCCAGAGGTGCGAGCAGTACTCCATATGCGGCCGTATTTGTGCTTTGTAAAGCATCAGCCGCTGACTAGGAGTGAAGTACTGCTTGGCTCTGTTCAGGACGCCCAGTTTTTTGCTCGCCAATTTGGCTTTGTCCTCCAAATGACTGCAAAACTGCACTTTGGCAGAAATTTCCACACCGAGGATCCCAATACCACCGGACATACGAAGTAACTCCTTGGAACTGAGGCACTACGATAAATGGGTCATACCTGCGTTGCTACGACGTTTTAATATTGAACTGATACTGCAAAATCTGACCTGCACTTTTACCAGATCAGCAGTAGGCATTAGAAAAGGAAGCAGGAAAATGGTTTGGTAAGGAAATCCAACTACGTTCTAGTATAATAGATGTAGACTTGTAGTTCAGTATTTACTTTCAATGATTATGTAGTGTGTGTCATGACAGCTTAAATACGTCCCCACCGAGGGGCTCGAGCCTATCCTATCAAAGTAAGAGTGTTTAGGCCTAGGGCTTAAAAATTATGAAATAAAAGTAAGATTGAAAATTTAAAAAACCCCCGACACATATACCTCCAAAAAGTAATAAACAAAAATGTTTTAGTTGGCACTTTAATACATCTATATATTACTATATTGATTTTAGCGTCGTCAAGTCGGGGGACCGCAGTTAATATACTAGTAAACGCCGTAAGTATTAGGTCGGAAATAATTTGATAAATAGATATTAAAAGCGGTCCCTCGACGTGACGACGCTTGAATCAAAATATTACTAGACATATTAAAATGCAAACTAATACACTTTTATTTATTACTTTATTTATTTATTGCTTACATGTACGTGTAATGATGTGAGTTACATTAAATAGTATCAGTACATGCACCCAGTAAGGGCACTGCAACATAAATAGCAGATCGCGAACGGAGTTACAAATTATAATTATTACTTTACCATTAATTGTATAAACTCCTATTTGTTATTATTTATTATATTATTATTAACTAGCTGTGCCCGCGAACTACGTTTCGCCATCAAAATACTTAACACAGTGTTTAGTTTTTTCCTCCATTTTATTCCATAATGATTCAACTTTATTCTGCCTTTCTTGAGCATCGGCCATTTCGAAATTAGGACAATTTTCGTAGGTTCGTAATGTTTTTTTTCTAACAGTCCACAAAATTAAATACATTACATATTACTATAAACACTAAGTATTATTATTGTTTTAGAGACATTATTGATATTAATAAATTCTTCTTCAGTAGAAAGAACAATGAGAGTACAGTCAATGAGTATTTTGTATAGATTTGATGCATTCGGATGCCCGCATTCAGAAAACGAATGCGAAAAAACGTATTTATGCGGTAAGCCTTAAAATGTATTGAGACTTCCGTTTTTGTAACGTGTACTGTGCGATATAGTGTTGCTGGCATAGTTCGGTTAGCAAACTCGCCGTGATGACTAACATCCAACACACAAACTTGGAGTTATCGTTAGTTAGTTCACGATCGTTGCGTTATCACGGTCTCGAAGGACACTAAACACAGGTAACATCTAACATCGAACATCCAATAGGCCCCGAAGCGGTTCTCAAACTTTAGGTGACGGAACCCTTTTGGAAAGCGAAATACTTGACGGAACCCTAAAATAAAACAATAGTTTTTAAAAGTGTATTCTTTATTAATAAGCATAATAAAAGTTCGACCAGAGAGGGTGTTTTGATTTTTCTAAATTATTGCGGAGCCCTTATAGGGGTATTGTGGAGCCCTAGGGTTCCGCGGAACACACTTAGAGCATGGCTGCTCTAGGTATCCTTCAGGGCCTACTTTCATTTAATACCCCTATTGCTGGGTTTGAAAAGCAACTGTTATCCGTCTTTTTTGAGCGGCGGCCATGTTGAATTTACGTCAATGTTGGTACCTTCATAGTGCTCTACTGATCAAGGCCTTTCATTTGATACCCATATTGCTGGGCTTAGAAACGAACTTTTATCAGTTTTTTTTTGAGCAGCGGCCATATTGAATGTTGTGCTATTTTCCTAGGTTCATAGTGCTCTACTCTTCAAGGCCTTTCATTTGATACCTATATTGCTAGGTTTGGAAACGAACTTTTATCCACCTTTTTTGGGCGGTGGCCATGTCGAATTTACGTCAATATTGCTAGGTCCATAGTGCTCTACTCTTGAAGACCTTTCATTTGATACCTATATTGCTAGATAAGAAAACGAACTTTTATCCACCTTTATTAAGTGGCGGCCATGTTGAATTTATTTATGTGTTGCTAGGTTCATAGTGCTCTACTCATCAAGGCCTTTCATTTGGTATCCACATTGCTCGGTTTGAAAACGAACATTAATCCTTTTTTTGAGCGGCGGCCATGTTGAATTTAGGTAGATTTTCGTAGGTACCTAATGCTCTACTCTTCAAGGCCTTTCATTTGATACCCATATTGCTAGGCTTGGAAACTAACTTTTATCCACCTTTTTTGAGCGGCGGCCATGTTAAATTTATGTCAATGTTGCTAGGTTCATAGTGCTCTACTCATCAGGGCCTTTCATTTGATACCCATATTGCTGGGTTTGAAATCGAACTTTTATCCTTTTTTTTGAGTGGCGGCCATGTTGATTTTAGGTCGATTTTCCTAGGTACCTAATGCTCTACTCTTCAAGGCCTTTCATTTGATACCCATATTGCTGGGCTTAGAAACTAACTTTTATTCACCTTTTTTGAGCGGCGGCCATGTTAAATGTATGTCAATGTTGCTAGGTTCATAGTGCTCTACTCTTCAAGGCCTTTCATTTGATACCCATATTGCTGGGCTTAGAAACTAACTTTTATCCACCTTTTTTGAGCGGCGGCCATGTTAAATGTATGTCAATGTTGCTAGGTTCATAGTGCTCTACTCTTCACGGCCTTTCATTTGATACCCATATTGCTAGGTTTGGAAACTAACTTTTATCCACCTTTTTTGAGCGGCGGCCATGTTGAATGTATGTCAATGTTGCTAGGTTCATAGTGCTCTACTCATCAATGCCTTTCATTTGATACCCATATTGCTAGGTTTGGAAACTAACTTTTATCCACCTTTTTTGAGCGGCAGCCATGTTGAATTTATGTCAATGTTGCTAGGTTCGTAGTGCTCTACTCATCAATGCCTTTCATTTGATACCCATATTGCTGGGTTTGGAAACGAACTTTTATCCGTTTTATTTGAGCGGCGGCCATGTTGAATTTAGGGCGATTTTCCTATGTTCATAGTGCTCTACTCATCAAGGCCTTTCATTTGATATGCATATCGCTGGGTTTGGAAACGAACTTTATCGGCAGTCATGTCAAATTAAGTCCACGTGGCTAGGTTAAATGTGTTCTACTCTTTAGGTTCTTCGTTCGATATCCATGTTCCTTGGGTGGATCCAAAAAAATGTGATCCGTCATTTTAGACATTAGGATCAAGAGTCCCGTCCCGTCCCTCTACGCTTAACCCAGAACATTGCAGTCAGATATTTTTTTTAATTATCAATATTAATCTATTACTTTTAATAGTTTTATATGGATGAAAGAGTTTAATTCCTTAGTCCTAATGTAAAACATATAACACCTTTCAAAATACCTTGAAAAGAGTATCTTCATTTTTCAACATTTTTAATTTTTAAAAATTGTACCGATTTTGTGAAAATTAGTCAAGAATTAAACCAATCTACAAATTTTATGGTCACTCGATAAGTATTATCATAAAAAATGCTTTATACATTGGTTGTATGGCTTGATCTTTTTGCCTTACCACCACGGTACGACATAAGAAAAAGACAATTTTGTTGTCGAAATCCAGTTGGGTACAGCCATTAACAGAAAATATTAAATTTTATTTGTACTATATGAAACACTTCATTCCTGCCTTTCAATTTTCGAAATCGAATTACTTAAGATCAGGCTGTATGGCGTAGTTCCATTGCCTTTCCTTCGTGGCAGAAAATACCTTCTCTCTGTACTATGTGACAGACTTGTCAAAATAATTTCACGTGCGCCATGTTGTTTTTCTACCTAAAGCCAATTCGAAAATTTTATATGGTATTTTTTTACTAAAAATAAAAAGTGAATTTAATCAAACGAAATTATGCCTAAATGTTCTTCCGGAAAATTCTGTGGTGTAAGCCATATCAAATTCTGTCCAGTAGTTTCGGAGATCTTTCCGGACACACAGACAAACAAACAAACAAACAAACAAACCAACAAACAAACAATTTTTTTAAAAACTATTCTATCGTGTTCTGCTAATGATTTTAAGGCGACCTGTGTATTTTTTTTCTTAATATTTCGCAATTACAGATTTTTGTACCCCTACGATTTTAAATTAGATAGAGATTACTGTTTTTACAAATAAATTAAATTAAAAATGGTCAAACATTCCAACATATCATGCAATATTCAATAATGAAATAAAAATTAAACAACGCAATTATCAATCCATTAATACAAATAATAAAAATTAAATAACACAATTTTCAATCCATTAGTACAAATAACTAGTCAATTATAATAAGGTATGTCAATATTTAATTATATGGTTAATTTAATTTGATTTAAGTAATTTTAATCTTGGTCAATTGTTTGTGGTCATAGTATTAGGTGTAATTTTGTCACTTTGTGGTAATTATGTCATTTGGTCATATTTATTTACAGTTTTTGTGACTTGAGAACTTCTTAGCCGTGTAATAGCATTTTAGAACTAGGTGCTGTTTTAGTTTACTGCAAAAAGGTGTATCATTATTTTCATTTCTTATTGCTTGTGGTAACATTTTATAAATACGGACGATTCTATAGAATGGTCTTTGTGTGAAAATTTGGAGCTTTGGGGTGGTGCTTAATTTTAGCAAGGTTTTACGTCTGGGATTACTATCAAATGTAAAGAGATCGGGATGCTTCCTCGCAAATTTACCGACTTCCATGATGTACCTATATGCCGGCTAGGGATAGTATTTTTTGTTTTATGAAGTGTGGTTTACAGCTCTTACGTTTACTTATATTAACAAGAACACAAATACATTTTTTTTTGCATTACAAACAATTGATGGGCATCAGAATAAGCTAGATGACTAAAATAACTTTTTGGAGGTTCTTGTGTCGGGCGTTTTGAATTTTTGATTCATGCTCATTAAATACTAACTATCTGTGTGGATGTTTCATTATACAAGTTGATTTTTTAATTATCACAAAAAAAAAGTGTGCTTCTTCAGACAAGCAAACTGAACAACTTTCACTATGGGACCAACTTTGAATTCGCAAAAAATATCAGCTGTTCCATACATCTAGGTTCAGTAAATGTTGAACATTTGTATGGAACAGCTGATTTTTTTCAGTTTGCTTGTCTGAACAAGCACACAATTTTTTTGAGATAATTAAAAAATTACCTTGTATAACTGAGTTGGCAAACAAGCAGGCTGCCCATCTGATGGTCAGTAGCTATATACAGTCACTTACGAGTACAGTACATTTAGTTCCTATAAGACTCGCAAATCTACAAACCCTACAAGAACGTCAATGTATGATGCCAATTTGTGACATAAGATGTCAAATCACAGTGGTAATCCTAGTAATTTCACTGCCTGTTACATTTCAAATTGGAATACCCCTGCATGGCGGCAGAAATAGGCAACTCTAGCACAGATTCTCTCTTATAGTACGCAAACACAGGCGGACACTCTGTCCCTCGTGCACAGCTATTGCGAGGGGCGAGAGATACTGTACGAGGGCGCGGACGGTCTCTTCACAGGTGGTCGATGCTCCCAGGTTCCACTGCTTTCCCCCCTTGGCGATAAATAGCCCGACCGACCGGTCGGGCTAGCCCGGACGCGTGAGTAGTGGTGTCGCATTGTGGACCCTACTACACGCGCCCTAAAGGGTAGGGAGAACACCGAGGGGTTTTAGTGGGTAGGCCTGGCACTCTGCCGGGTGAGCCCCACACACGCTCGCCGTCTAGCCAACGGTGGGTACGGTGCGGTTGCGCATTTCACCGCGAGAAAAAAAAGGTTCCACTGCTTTGGAACCTGGGGTACAGACTGCGCCAAACTTCGCTCTGAAGTTGCCTTACGCAGAGGTACTGTACGAGTATCCTTATGCACGTAAAATATTATCGTACTACAACTAATTAGGTAATGTGACATTCATCTATCACTTATACTGATGTAGACAGATAATATAATTTAATTAAATTATACCTATATTTCTTCAGTGCGACGCGCAGTCCACTAATCCGCTCTGAACACAGCATTTAGTGTTCAGAGTGGGCTAGAAGGTTGATGCAATCTGCACATCTGGGTATTACGGGACGCCCTTATATCGCGCAGGGTGTTGGAGGTCGATTATTTCCCCGACTATGCGGTGGACGATAGTTCACCAACGCATCCACCTTCTAAAGCTGGACGTTCCGGTCCCCGCGTTACCGAGAATCCCCGGTGGGGCTCCGTGTCCAAGTAAGAGAGGGTTCAAGCTCCTCACTCCCAAAAGAAATAACTTACGAGGCGATATCGGGCGCCATACTACAAATCAAAAACCTTGATCATTACAAATTTGTCAAACGTTAGCACAGTAGTACATCACTGCGAAGTTTAACAACTGTTTCCTTTATTTATTTCCTAGACAAGTAAATCTAAGTATTTCTTTTGTATATCATGTAACAACAGGCACTTATCAAATAAACTGTAATATGCTTATCTAAGTGTGGTATAAAAGATCATGTGTATATATGATGCCGTTATACAGCATGATAGACATGATAGCGAATGAGGGATTACTACATAGTTGGCTATTATACCCAACGTACGACGACGTTCGCTAAGACATAGTCGATTCAATGGGATGGGTAAATGGACTGTCCTAGGGATTAAGCTAAGACTTGTCTTTCACAATGTGACGTATGAATCCAAAGAAAATTGATGACTTTACGAACGTCTTTGAGTGACGTAAAAATATGTAGATATTATATTTAATGCTATGGTCACTTGAGTCAACGATTTGGTAACATTTTTTGAGGTAGCCAATATGTGAAAGTAGACATAACTAACCTAAGTAAAGGTGAGTGATAAAAATAAAGTGACAGTTGTACCTTTAATAACTTTGGCCCTATACAAAAAGATGCCATATGACCTATAAAGTTTTATTAAAGAAGATATTATCAGATTTAAGAACCATAAAATGTTGTAATAAAATATTGCAAACAATTGCACTACATAGAAAATCATGTTGAACTTTATTAATTAACATGTTTTAGGTGGCTTCTTCTAAGTATTTATTTCATAAAGTCTTATTTCCACAACGTTTGTTATTAAGCACCTAGGTATTCCGGTATCCGGTAAGGTATTCCGTACAAACTAATCTGAGTAAATGAGTTCCTTACTTCATATTTACGGCTTTTTTATTGTTTTCATTTGCATTTTCTTAAATAATCTATTTAAAGACTACTGGATCTAAAAGCATAAAATCGGTACAGGGGTTCGTTGGATTATGTAGGCGCCCACTTTGAAAGAATTTTCCAAATTACTACAGGAAGCTGGGAAATCCCCATTCAAAATAAGAATATAACCGATACAGCCAGTGAAGTAAAGCAATATGCGGGTGTAAAATTCTTCTGTCAGTCAATCAATAGAAAATTCTCATTCATTTTTTATATCTTTACCGTGGTAAGGCAAAATAATCAAGTCATTACAACCAATTTTATTGCTAATTTCTGCGTAGTAGTTTTTATTTTATTGCGCAATATAATACAGTAACATATATACATGTTTTTAGTTCCTAATTAAATTTCACGAAGTCTGTAAAATTTCTAAATTAGATGTTGATACGTAGCTATTATTAGCAGCGAGTAAAGCCTAGTTTGGTTTAATAAAGTAAAGAAGTCAATAAAGTTGAAATTTTGTTCGGATTGCATAACTCTTCGACGGACCTATTGGTCAATGACGTCAACAAGGTATTTTATGGTATTTTATTGCTTTTTTCAAAGCATGTTTAGGGTAGGGAATTAAACCCTTTCGACCATTTAACACTATTAATATTACAAATAATATATTTATGTCGTAGTGCCTGACCGGAGTGGTAGTGGGTCAGGGATCCTTCAGCTTAATTAACAAAATGCTGAATCAAATTTTGTTTTCACCCTCAGTAATATGGATAATAAATGAAAGAGATTGAAAGAAATAAAGACAAAGATTTACCAGTGAACCTGTATCGACGCTGCAAATTTATAAATATATATTGAAGTTTGAGAGGGCTAGGGAGGTAGTTTATAATTACTAGAAGTTTGCTAAGAACGGATTTTGCGACAGGGCTGGATTAAGGAGGTTTAAGGGCTCTCGTATGAAAGTCCTTTATTTTTGTGCTACAAACTTGAAATTTGGCAGGGAGGTAGTCGATTGATAGTTAGTAAATGATCACTAAGAACGACAGGAGACAGGGCCGGGTTAAAGATTTAGACCTCTTTAATCCGACCCTGTTCGGTGTCTTTGTCCGGCACTCTAGCAAGTTTAGAGTTTATGAGTAGGAGACATTAACTTAGAAAGAATATTGGAAGAGAGAAAGAATATAGTTAAGACATGTCAGGTAGATACAGCATTACTACGCGGAGGAAGTCTCGTGCAATAGCTAGTATTCAATATAACATAAAAACGAATGCTTTGGGCTAGCCATCGATTGTATTGAGTGGAAATCATGGGCTCAATTCGATGTGACTTTTTAACCCCGACAAGAACAAGAGCCCGAGTGTGGCGATTTTAACGCCTCTGCCTGTGTGTTACTTCAGTCAGCTTCGTAACTCACAAATTATGTTTGATAAAGCTGGTAAAAAGTTCAAGTTTTTCTTTCTTTTCGTTTTGGCAGCTAATTGGATGAGTTCAGTTCAATGCGCTTTATTTCTAATGAATATGAACCACTCGCTCACTTCTGCTGATAAGTTCCAGCGAATCGAAATTAAGTCGTTGCGGTCAGCCGATGGGGGCGCATTTATTGACTAACGATTGTGACGACGACGACGACGTTCGATGACGTGATAATGTAGCGCTCTGATTGGTCGAACGCAACGGTCTAGCTTCGGTTCAGCGGTGGCTCATTAACAGAGTTGGTCCTCTGGTTCTTCTGTGCTAAGATAAAAAATATCTGTACAGCTATTCACAAGTGGCGAGGGGCCATTTTTCTTTGTGATATTGTTGCTTCCGATTTGACGAATTGAGAATGATTATGAAAATCTTGCGAAGAAATTACGTAAAATAGAACGGAAATTAAAAAAAGTACGACGCAGGGAATATCGTTTGTTCGAGTTCATCAAGATCTTCATAATAAATTAATGTATCTGAGATTTTTGAAACAAACCAGCAAACCTTTATACCATGACTTCTTAAGGTGAGAACAATTTATTCAAGAAGATGCGGACAGTTGTAGTGGGACTGTCACTCGTCGATCACGTCCTTATTTTTTACAAGGGAGCGATTTTTACGTATGCACTTATGTAAGGGCTGTTGAAACTATGTCTGTTGAAACTGTCTATGTGGTTATCATAATAATTATGATTTAATTTATGGTTTACACACAAAAAAATACATTCTCATTATTAATTCTCATTGATTTGTAAATGATAATAAAAAGTAAATCACAGATCGAACGTATGTACCATTTGGTTGTTCATTTTAGTCGTCAGGGGCCCAATTCGGCTAATAAGTGCCGAATCGAAACTAAACCTTTGCGATCGACCAATCGTAGCGCGTATATTGCCATTCAACTGTTCGATGACGTGATAAGGTGGCGTTCTGATTGGTCGATCGCAACGGTTTAGTTTCGATTCGGCTGTAACTTATTAGCAGAATTGGGCCCCAGGTCCAAAAAAGATACTGCCCCTGTAGCACGACCACCAAAACACGATATGATAAAGCGATATATCGCGGTGAACTGTCAATATTCTTATTAGCAATAACATTAAAGCATGTTAGACCATAATACAAATAAAGATAATTGTTATAGTGCGTGCGTATGTAAAATTAATTATTTATAAATAACTAACAAACAATAAAGATTTAAAATAATGAATAAACCTATTTTGTAGTAGTTTAGCAAGTATAAGTAAATTATTATCCACGTACATGAATTAATCGAGCATATGTATATCAATAGTAAAAAAGGCCATTATTTATCTTAATTATCACATAATATTTTTTGAAAGGATGTTATTGGTTTTATGTCAGTTATATTTTTGTTTTTGTTCTCTTCCGTTTGCATGGTATTGTCAACAGCAGATCAGGTTACACTGTCGAATTTATCTAAATGATTTCGAGCCTTAACTGTTTCACCTTAGATTCAAAATTGATTGAAAAAAAAATGATATTTTGTGGTTGCCTGATGTGCTGTTCACTGCACAAAAGCGAATTCTTGCTTTGCGAAGAAATTACTTCTTATGTAAAAATGAATTAGTAGGTAAATGACACAATACGAGTATTATTTATGATCATGTAACGCAACCTAAAGGAACACTGTTTGTTTGTCTTCATAAATTGGTATAAGTCAGTAAGTAAAAGTTACATTTACTTTGACATACTTACATGTATCATATATGGCTACTCTGAGACTACAGCACTCATTTTTCACGTTGAGCCGATGATTGCATTCGGGATAGTTCGGCGCGTACGTGACGAGGGGAGGCTTAAGACAGTCCCTATATTAGCAGTATATAACTTAGAAGAAGAGTTCTTACAAGTTCCCGTCTCGCCATAGATCTTATGGAAGAATTGTGTACCTGACCTTCGAGATTCATTTGGATAGGGGAAATTACAAAAGGAAAGAATAAAAGGAAATGCATTTGTATGCGTCCCTCGATGTTCAGATTGAGTGGAATGTCAGTAGGTACTTACTGCTATAACTGAAATAGCTTTTCAGGTACAATGCGCGCGGGGACTGTTAATTAACGAAAACAGACAGAAATGATAGACAGATAAATTCTTTATTGTACATTACAAAATTAGGGTTGACAAAATACATAATAATTATGGTACAATGGGCGGCCTTATCGCAATGAGCGATCATTTCCAGGCAACCTTTGGATGGACTCCATTTACGGAAACGAAAGAATTGGGGAAATTGGCAATGTACAAACTTAAATATAACCGTGCGTTTGCACTGACGAAACATCTACAAAAAAACATGTTTTTTTAACATGTTTCTGTCAATGTTTATGAATGCGTTTCCATTGTCAAACGACATGTTTTAGCGCAACAAGTTTCAAGTTTTACAGACGAAACATGTTGTGAAAAAAATTTGCATGAACATGTTTCACATTACCATGCGTTTGCACTGACAAAACATCTACAAAAAAACATGTTTCTGTCAATGTTTATGAACACGTTTTCATTGCCAAACGACATGTTTTAGCGCAACAAGTTTGTTTGCCATTTTACAGACGAAACATCTGAAAAAATATTGTATGAACATGTTTCTTATTTGAAAAGTCAATTGGTTTTTTGTTTGAAAGATTTGTTTCGAAACATTTACATTTATGATTTTTTATTTTTTAAATGACTCTGTATAGAAAATGACTTAGGTATTTAATAGCTTTTGAAATACGACTTATTAGTTAATAGGTATGTTAGTACCTACTTAGATGATCACATTAATTTCAAAGTTACTATTCAGACCTTTAAAGTTTTTTATTAACCTAGTTGATTTATTAATTGGGAACTAGGTACCTACTTAAACCATTTTTTATCTAAATATAAGTAGGACCTACAGTTGAGTGATGGACTCCAGTGACGAAAAAGAAATATGCGATAGCGTCCCGACGTTTTTGTCTATTTCTATATTCCGACGATTTAGCATACCATAAACATGGCATTCCATGCCAAATTTCTATGAACTTTAATGTATCTGATTTTGTCCATTACATAATTTCAAATGTTATCCGACACAGCTCGAAAACATCCCAACATGTTGCAAAACATGTATTAAGACTCTCACAGCCGACAGTTCGAACGCAATCGTTGACAAATCCATAAAAAAAATTGACAGACAACAAGTTTTGAGACAGTCCGAACGCAATCTGCAACAAATCTTAGGATTTGTTCCGAATCCAACACTATTTTCGGCAGTGCGAACGCAAAAGCACACACAACAAATTTTGAGATTTGTATCATGCAACAAGTTGTAAAACATTGCATGTTTTATGTTTCTCAGTGCAAACGTACGGTAAGACATACAATAAAATACCTCCATACATACAACATACACAAACATACATACATACACACACATAACAAACAAATACCGTTGTAATAGATCTACAATGACAGATAGTAGTCATTAGCTGACCTTTTGAAAATGTTTAGTGACTCTGCACGCTTTCATATCATATTTGTAAAGTGCGAAGACTTTTCTTGGTACGGCCATGACATAAATAATTCAAAATGTCAGTACTGGGTCGGTCGGTATTTTTGTATCGAGTCGAGCGTTATCTGTTTTGATTTTCGCTTCACTTTTGATGATAATCAATAGCATATTACGACAAAAGTGATTATTTTATTGATTTTCATCGAAATTACAACAAAAATGGATAGTAATTGAGAGCAGAGGACTCTCGAAAAGTGGTAGACGTCAGATGAATGACTCAAAAATAGATTCTATGGTCACAGATTAGTAAATGGTACATGGTGCTCCTACAAAAGCTATAGTTACCTGCACTGAAGCTTACGAAGCACCCTCTATTTTTTACAGTGATTGTAGATAATAGATATACGAGTAAATAATGATATTCTTTGATCGTGTTGACGATCTAAGTGATCTCCTACAGTTCACTTTATAAGCAAGCTAAATATTATGTAAGTTTTTAGCGTTGTTTTAATAACGTAAGTCCACGTGATTAAACGTGTTTGAAAGATTCAGTGCAGCATTAAATGTAAAGTCACAGAAGTTTATCACACTGGCCCTGGAAGCCAACCATATGCCATTTTTACGCCTAATAACTCTGAGGGATTGTAGAAAAAGGGGATACGTGCACAGGAAGAGTGTTCTAATTTGCATGAAAATATGTACTTTGATTCAGTCTGCTGTAACCCAAAAAAAGCGCGTTTTAATGTTATTATACAACTGTTCATTTTAATATTTGTATTGTTTTGAGAGGCCCATATTTAATTTATCTCATTTGAATCGCATCAACCACTAGCCCACATTGAGAATAACAGCAAAAAATAAAGCAACGGAAATAAGCCTTACAATAAATACATCTGAAAAATAAATACATTTGAATTTATGTGGGCCAAAGTTCGATTAAAATGGTTCAAAATAACTGCGGACGGAAACAAGCGCCCACTGCAAGGGTTGCAAGATTAAATGTTTTAAAAATTGAGATATTGTATCTTTTGGTCTTCTGGGGGCTTATTATAATACAGATACTTAAATCTATTTTGAAATAAATGAACAATTCGCATCGATCTTAGTAAACACTTATCTATCAAAGACAGTTACAGATTCCGACATTCAATAAATAAATACTGATTGTTCATTCATCAATTAAATATAGCTACAATACAACAAACCTACTACTAAACAGAGGGATACCTTAGAAGGGGGTATAATGCTGTCGTGGATTACCTATTGAAATGCATTACGTTTTTCGTCATAATAAACTAAAAATGCATAATGTTATAGCCATAATCGTCACTTGCCATAAGTCAATAGGTGTGATTAATGCGAAAATTTTAAGCAATTACCAATAAATGCGGCATATACACGGTTATTTTTTTATCACCCTGGAAAATTTAAGGGACGCTTCACGACATGGTATAAGAATGATTTCAATATGAATAAAAAAATAACTCACTTACTTAGTTTTATATTAATTTTTATAAAAATCCAAAAAATGCTGCACTTGTTGAGAGCAGCATTTTTAGAGATTTTTTATTATTTTTTAATTTTTATTTCATTTTTTTATATAATAATGGATGTGTCCTGAAGCGTCTCTAAAATTTTTCAGGGTGATACAAAATAACCGTGTATGTATAGATTGTGTATTTTTGCAAACAGTTCAATCAAATATTTTGATGTAATATACGGGGATATTTTGATGTAAAAACCAAACATTTGCTTTACGAATATAAAGAAATTGAATAAAGAAATGCTGAAAACAGCAAATGACAAATAAACTCTCTCTCCACACGATCTTGAATGAGACAAACGAGACCTTCTTTCATATAACTCAATTATTTTGCCCATCTCCATCATATTACTGGAAAGCTTTTCCAAAATTCCTTTTTTCAAAGTACTTGCAGAAAATGAGCTGATTGATGGGTACACTCACTTTCATAGGTTAATCATTCAATCAATTACTTAATAGAAACGAACATCCTGATGTGAAATATATATTGATGGCCACTAAATGTTGCTTCTCATCTTTTGCTGAAGCAGCATTACAAAGCATATGGAGCTCAGCAAACAGCGTATGCGTAGAACGTTTCTTCAGCAAATACAATGTTGTTGTTACAGATCGTAGATCAACTATAAATTAGGCAAATGTTGAAATAATAACGATGCTAGCCTTTAATTAATGTTTATTTTCATTTATGCACTTCGGTGATATTTTTTTTATTTAATAAAAATACTTATTCAAACATGACAATTAAGGGCGAAATTTTAAGTTGTAACAATGTTTTGTAATTAGCGAAAATTTCGTACCTCTAATCGTGACTTCATAATGCATTTTGTTATAAGGCCGAAAACGTAAGGCATAATCATGAAAAGGCATAATTTGAATAAGCTTAATTAACAAAAAGCGTTATTTATGTTTGCCACAATATTTAAAATGTATAATATTCAAAAGACATACATTTAATAAGCATAACTGACAAAAATTTGGAATTTACCAATTCAAGCCGGCATGTAGTGCAGTGCAGGCATGCATTTGTTGTTAAGACTTGAAACACGTAGGGGAAGGTAGCCTAAAACGGGTGGGCCGCCTAAAACGGGTAAGTACTCGTACATTGCTGTATCAAGCTTTAGGGTTATTGTGTTCGTATGCCGAGATTTCCCGTACGTCGACGAACTTCGATCAGTTTTGCTCGGACGCCGGAGTCGTGTAATAGCGTAGGTGTATGCAACAAAAGTTTTTTAGTGACTTTATTAAAAAAAATAAAGGTAAGTGTCTTGCGATTAGTCAAAAATCTTTATACGAGTCATGCTATTTGTGTTACCATCTTATTTTAGCACTATTTAACTTTAAATTAAGGTAGAAAGTCTACCAGTATTACCTTCCAATTTGAGGTTATTGTAATTTTGCATAAACATGTGCACTTGGGCAAAACGGGTAGGGCAAAACGGGTACCTACTACCTACCCGTTATGATATAGAAAAGTGTTAAGTTCATCTTATTTTGATTTTTCTTTGTTAAAGATTTCAAATTATTTAAAAACGTTATGGTTAAAGACTGAATTTGTTATAAATAGGTTAATTAACATTTGTTACATTTGTTTATATTTTTCTTTATTTAGAAAAATATAAAGTAAGTTATTTTTCAATGTAAAAAGATTTCTGAAGGAAGTTTCCTGCAAAAATATGTTACAGTTTTAGTTTTTTAATAATTATAATATAAACATGTTATAGCCTGTCCAAATATGACTCTATCCTAAGCATACCTGTTTTGCCCGAAGGGGGTTACCCGTTTTAGGCACACATGTGGGCAAAACGGGTTTTTAAAAGGGTTTTGTATTTATCTTATTAAATAAATATTTGATATATGGTGCCATCATATTATGTTTTATTTTGATGCTCGATAAATATTCTATCTCATAACGTAAAAAAAGTTATTCTTATAAAGGTAATTTATAGATTTTTCTAACCATTTCCTTAGCTTACCTGTTTTAGGCCACCTTCCCCTACCTACTTTGTACTCGTAGCTTATTTGAAAGGTACAACCCTCGTGTTTTTAGGTCACCCTTTTCGGGAAGTCAGCATTCCAAGCGACTATAATTGATTTTAAGGTTTTCAAGTCTATACTTCTTAGATACGAAAAAATATATTTTTCATTACAGTAAACTCTCCGATAATGAAAGTGCGCTGCCAATCAGGTGCACATCGCAATTTGTAACCATAGCTCAACGAGTCCAATCGTATTTTCATTGTATCCCTAATAAATGTCAGAGTTTCGGAAATTCTACTGTGATGGTTTGTTAGATAATAAATAACAATCAGCTCAGATTGATAGAGGTGCATATTCATGATTTTAATGTGGAATCGAAGCCAAATTTTACAGGTACAATTTAAATATGTTGATAACGTTGTTGAAAATATTATGATTTATTGACAGTACTAGAGTATAAAATTAACGGAGTCTCGGTCGTTATAGATTTTTTTTTGGTAATCTCTCACCATAGCGAGCCAATTTAAATTTGTTTTCTTATATTTCTTATCAACAATTTATAACATAATAAAAACATCTTACAATTGTTTGTCCTGTTCATAAACCGCAACGTTTTAGGCAGTACGTAGTTTACCAAATCTTTTTTAGGCAGTACGTAGTTTACCAAATCTTTTTTAGGCAGTACGTTGTTTACCAAATCTTCGAATATCCGCAAACACATTCGAAAGGCCACTAGAAAAGAAACGCGACTTAACGTAGGCTTCATGGACAAAGCCGCCGCATAAAAGCGGTGTATTGTGAACGGGGGAGACAGAACGATCTCATTTTCCATTCCGGTCGGCGCTCCGACCACACGAGCCCTGTAGTTGGTATCACAATACGCTGTGCAGATGACAAGCGAATGACTCATCGGCAGGACTGATTTAAAACTAAACGAGTTATATGGTTTTAACGTAACAAACGTGATATGGTTTTAACTAAAATATTATTTCAATTTCTTTTTTGTCGTGGAAATTAATAGACTTACTTTATCTTAATGTTAATTTTGTTAGTACGAGTTTGATAATTTATTTTTGTTTCAATCAAATACACTAAGTAAATTCTATCGTAATCGTAATATTGAGTAATGTTGAGTTCAATAATATAGGTAATGTTGAGTTCAATAAAACAAATCATTTTTCGCATTCAAAGATTTATAAAAAACTTAACACACGAATTTGAATAAAGGTTAACTCACGATACAAAGGCAAAGCTAGTGTTGTAAAAACTAACCATTACATGCATACTTTATTACATTACATAGATTTGTTATTAAAATCATTGGATACATTTGCGTAGTCACTAAAACGCAAAGACACACAAATTAATTGATGAAATGTAACGTCACTTCAGCGCATGATTCCAATTCGTCACAACAATCATAATAATAATTACAGCAAGCAATTTATTCCCTCCTTGGTTGCAAGCAGAAATCACAAAAGACAAGATAATTATGATGTTAAAATTAGGGTCGCTTTCGGTGAATAGAAATGTGAGGGATCAAACACACTTAAAATGATGGGTAGAGCATTGAAAGATATTAAAATGGGAATGATTCAGCACTGCCGAACCGTGAGTTTTGATCAATTAGCGTTTCAAATGCTGATCAGAGTTTTTCGGGGCTTTTATCGGCGCTGATCTTTTCATATTCAGTGGTGGCTGGATTTCATACGAATTCATAGGATTGAATTAACGTCTGTATTAAATAGCTTTATATTTGATTAATAAAAACCTATTCAAATCCCTGTGAAGGAATCGAGAGTAATGAATAGTGAACACGGGTGATGTTTGAGCAAACCCAGCGTCTGTTCAAAGATCTATATTCTATAATTTGTTATCTATATCACAGATGCATAGTATCTGCTGGGATTGATTTTCGGTCACGGCGAACCGAAAAAAATAAGGCCTATTTTGAGTTTCGTCTATATATTATATAATAGTAAATAATGATAATGCTTGGTTCACATTCTTTAACAAAAATTCAACAAAGACGTGGTTTAGTCACCTTCAGTAAATGGTAGCTCACAAGAAGTAGCTACCATGCGCCTACAAATGTTTATTCCTGTCCACTACTTTGTATTTAAGCAATTTCAATTTGATAATCCAGTTAAAATCTGTTTGTGTAACGAACAGACTTTCAATCTTATATGAGTAGGAAGGATTGAATCGCTTCTTCTTCTAACTTCAACCTTTCCCTTAAAGCTATTTGCATAGCACACTTTACTCAATCGCGAAGGAATACTGAATCGGCGTGATTTAAATAATCAGTGCCGGCAAATGTTTTATCATGTGTGATGCCGTCTTAATTTACCGTAGGGGCGCCGGGGGTTGATGAGATCCACGTACGGCGAACAGCAGCATAGTTTGAGAGGTTATTTTTCACGTTCAATGTATTTCTCATCCAATTTGTGAGATTGAGTGAAATATTTGAATTGTTCGGCATCGATTGCTGGAAAATAACGATACTATTATTAAACTGTTTACCTTAGGTGGACTTTTGGAGATAAAAGGAATGATTTAGTTAATTGAGATCATAATTAGATACGTTTGTTTTCCGCAACGTGTTGTTATCAGATTTGTGCAAAACAATGCGCAGGTTTGTTGTTGGTCCTAAGACGAATATAATGTGAGATAATACATATGATTTGGCTAATTTTTTATATTCAAATTCATCCATCAAGGAGGACAGCTCAAGATTTTTGGTATTAGATAAAAATTCTTCTGCTGACTTCTCATCCCGACGGCTACCTCATATCTGTCGACGCCCCTCTTGGCTCCTCAGATCACTGCCTCATTAGGAGGAGGTATGAGTACGGTGCCACTCACGTGCTTGCAACGACCTCGTGTTGCACGTAGTCGCCGTGTGTGGCACTACAAGTCAGCAGACTGGGATGGGATGCGGTCCTTTTTTGCGTCCTACCCTTGGAGGCAGGTTTGCTTCATGCCGGATGATCCCAATTTCGCCGCTGAATCTGTTGCCGATGTGGTGTTGCAAGGTATGGAAATTTTCATTCCATCCTCAGTTATCCCCATTGGTGGCAGATTCCAACCTTGGTTTGGTCAATCCTCCATACGCTGGAAGCAGGAAACCTACCAAGCCTGGGTAAACGCGGTGACATCACGGGATGGAAATACCAGCGCTTTAAAAAAGCAGTATAACTATGCCTCCAGATCCTTCAAAAGAGACATTGCAAGAGCGAAGTCGGAGCACATCAGCAGAATTGGCGAGAGGCTAGAGCGTCTTCCTTCGGGGTCTCGTGTGTCCTGGTCTCTCGTCAAAGCTATTCAGGGAAATTTCTGCACGCCATCCTTTCCAACACTGCACAAGGATATCACTGCGTTAGTAGGAAACTATGTATTTGCATCCAACTCGACCTTGGATGACAGAGGACAGGAACCACCGACCATACCACGGTGCACGAGCTTTATGCCGGATATTCGGTTCCACCAAAGCTCAGTGCGTCAACCACTAATCGCCCTAGATATCCACAAGTCGAGTGGGCCCGATGGTATCCCTCCTATCGTGCTAAAGATATGCGCTCCAGAGTTGGCACCGGTTTTAAAGCGACTATTTCGGCTCTTTTATTCATATGGCGTAGTTCCAACCTCATGGAAAACAGCTTTAGTACATCCGATCCCTAAGAAAGGTGACCGCTCGAATCCGTCCAACTACAGGCCGATAGCTATAACCTCTTTGTTTTCAAAGATAATGGAATCACTTATCAACCGCCAGCTTCTTCGGTACCTAGAGGCTCACCAGCTGCTCAGTGAGCAACAATACGGCTTTCGTAGGGGTCGCTCTGCTGGTGATCTTCTAGTTTACTTGACAAATCATTGGGCAGAGACAATTGAAGCGGGGGGGGGGGTGGCAGTTAGTTTGGACATCACGAAAGCCTTCGATTGAGTATGGCACAAAGCGCTCCTCTCAAAACTTCCTTCATATGGGTTTCCTGAGAAATTATGTGGATGGGTCTCTAGCTTTCTAGCAGACAGAAGCATTAAGGTCTTGATTGATGGTGAATGCTCAGACTCACTGTCTGTAAATGCTGGTGTCCCCCAAGGATGTGTGTTTTCACCTACACTATTCCTTCTGCATATCAATGATATGCTCTCGCAAATCAGCAGCATTCATTGTTATGCAGACGACAGCACGAAAGACACCTTCTATAACGGCCGTGCGAACTTTTCTCAGGAAAACATCATTGAGTGCCGGAATAAACTTATGAAATTGAAACTTCATTAGAGAAAGTCTCTAACTGGGGTCGACTTATTTTAGTCCATTTCAACCCCACAAAGACACAGGTTTGCGCATTCACCGCAAAGAAAATGCCATTTGTCGTATCTCCTCGCTTTCAGAGCATTCCCCTAACTGCCTCAGCCAATATTGGGATCCTTGGTGTCGACATATCAAACGAAGTCCAGTTCCGTGGCCACTTAGAGGGTAAAGCTAAATTAGCTTCTAAGAAGCTTGGTGTGCTCAATAGATCGAGACAGTATTTCACTCTGTGGCACCGCCTTCAGCTTTACAAGGCGCAGGTTCGGCCTCATTTGGAATACTGTTCTCATCTTTGGGCTGGGGCACCCCAATACCAGCTTCTCCCACTGGACCGCATTCAACGGAGAGCGACTCGAATCGTCGATTGCCAGGAAATATCAAATCGGCTTGATACCTTGGTGCTGCGTAGAGATGTCGCTTCGCTATGCATTTTCTATCGTATTTATTACGGGGAATGCTCCGAGGAATTATTCGGACTTATACCTGCCGCCGCTTTCCGCCATCGTTCCACGCGGCAAAAAATCCATGCCCATCACTTAGATGGTTGGCAGTCTACAACTGTGCGTTTCTCTGGAAGTTTCCTGCCTCGCACAGTTATACTTTGGAACGAATTGTCGCCTGCGGTATGTTCGGACCGATACGACCTTTAAACTTTCAAAAAAAGGTCGTATCGGTCCGAAAATACCGCAGGCGACAATTGGCCAATTTTATTGCAGACGCAACGCGCTCCCCATTATACTGATGAAAAGGGATTAAATAGTTAACTCAATGAAGTAGTGGCTGAGGAAATAACGGCCAAGAAATGAAGTCGGAAATCTAATGTAGTTCCCCATTAGAAATATGAGGTTTCTCGTACTCAATATTAATTTTATGGCCCCACGAGAGACTAAAAAAAACAGCGCGTTAATAAAATAACGGAAACCACACTTAGCCCTATTTATTTTTATTATAAAAGAATTTTATAAATTTTCGGGGACTATTTACGAAGACATTTCATTTTTTTTCCGACTTCGAAAAAGGAGGAGGTTCTATGTTCGACTGTATCTATTTTGTTTTTTTTTATGTATGTTCACCGATTACTCCGCTATTTGTGGGCCGATTTTCAAAATTCTTTTTGTGATCGAAAGAGTATATTCCCGAGGTTATCTCATTGTCACCATGTCCTGATCTGGTGGGTGATTTTGTAACTCATCGGCAATCGGTCATCGTATAGATTTGATAATTCTGTTTGATTAAAATTGATTTTTAATATGTTTAACATTATGTAACGTCGTCGTCTGAGTGTTCTTGGTATTTGTTGTTTGTATATTTGTTGAATAAGTCAACCAATACTTATAGCTAATGAACATAATTCCGCTTTTCTTGATTAGGTCATCCAGTTGGATAACGTTTGCCGATCAATCGATGAGTTACAAAATCACCACCCTGATGATGGAATATATGCCCTTAAATTTCATAGGCACGTACAACGTGTCTCATGTTTTTTTTTCTTAATATATTCAGGTGTTTGCATCTGGTAGTCATCATGGCATGTTACTGAGCTGATGATGGAAGGTTTATGGTAGATTAGGACTTCGGGAATAATTCTTTCAATACTGTTTAGAGCGAAAGATGTTTTAAGTTATTCTGGTATTAGCCTTGGCTCAAATTCTAATACGCATGTAGTACTCGCAGCCGCACGAGAGTACGTAGAATTCTTAAGGACAATGGCCACTTTCCATACATTGGAAAACCTGAAAATGAAGTATCATGTCTAAAGATAAATTGTATGAAAACAAGTACCTCTATGGTAAAGAAATTATGTTGTAAAGACAGTTTTCTTAATAGAGGCCTAGGAAATTCGTAATACACGGAAATTCATTTTGAGGTTATAACTTGTATTTTGATTAATTTATTAATAAATTGGAAGTATTGTTTATGAGCAGAATGAATTAATATTAGTTTTTTGTGTTAAACAATTTCACACAAAAACAATTACACATAAAATACTACTAATACCGTGCTAATACAGACAACAATTTGACAGATCGGCTGACGCTGAATGTCACCGATAATACGTCAAAAGCGTTCCGTTACTAGCATGTGAAATGTTGTTGTTGTTCATACAAAAGAAAGAATAATTTTCAAATATTATTTCAATTAGTTGAATTATTTTAAGATAAGAATAAAATGGTTTTGATATAATTTTTAATAACATTAAGCTTTGCTCAATAGTTCAACTTGAACAATAACAACTTAATTTCAAATAAACGTGAAACGGAACGTTTTTAAAAATGTATGTCCAAGCCACAGACTAAATAGCGATTTATGGAGAGAAAAATCACTACCGGGATGCGTTCAGGAGTTTTAAAACGCTTATTATGTTATCTTTTTTCTTAAATATCTTTTTTCGTAGATGATTTAAAAGTATAGCTGTTAGTGGAATCGATACACTATAAAATCAACTTAATATTAAAATAAGTTTCATTTCTAGACATCATCAGGTCCTAAGTGGCCAATGTTCTTTGCAAGTAAGCATGGCGTGCACCCCCAATAAGAAAAAAAAAAGAATGGGCTGACACTTGATCCCAATCCAGTCTTGAGGCAAGGATGAGATCAACGGTGGGACGAGTTTGCCCAGAAAATGCCTATTCACCCCTGCTCTAAAGATTTCCGGGTTATATGAGTTCGCGAATATAGTCGCTGGCAGAGTATTCTATACCTTGCTGTGTGCACTATAAAAGAAGACGTGTAGCGCTTTGTACGGCCAGCGAGAATGTCAACCAGGTGAGGGTGGTAACCAGCCTAGCGTCTAGATTCCTGATAGAAAAAAGGAGAGCTTATGCAGCCCCTAAGCACACTCCCGGGAGTACAGCCTGTAGAACACAGATAGACAGGCAAAACTGCGCCGATGAGCCAGGCTGTGAAGCTAGGT
Organism: Schoenobius gigantellus; assembly: GCA_963935595.1. Classification (NCBI taxonomy): domain Eukaryota; kingdom Metazoa; phylum Arthropoda; class Insecta; order Lepidoptera; family Crambidae; genus Schoenobius; species Schoenobius gigantellus. Next base: position 34,366,603 of record OZ012541.1, on the reverse strand, counting down.
TTTCATCACCTTCTTGTCCCCAATGAGTCTCCTGGCTCGGGGTTCCAGAGTCTGTTGCGGCGAGTTGGTATTTGGCTGAATCATCCCAGAAGTGATTGCAGTACTCCATACACGATCGGACTTGTGCTTTGTAAAGTGTAAGAAGCTGTCCCTGAAAATGAAAGTTTATGTATAGACCGTAAGTATAGCAGAAATATTGCGTGCAAGATTAGGGAATAATTTCCTGTTTTCACTTTTACTCGGTTAACGCCACGAATTATAAAAAAATACTCGTATGAATAACTACTTTATAGTTTTAAGAATTGCCGCGGTAAATTATCTACACAAATATCAGTGGAAATATGCAAGCAATAGGTAGTACTTATTTAAAATATAAGCTTAACAATAAGGTCGAATCACAATTAACCCATTTTCTATTCATGATCAAGTAATTTTTGCGCTAATTATAGCTCCACATATCAATGCATTAATTTTAATAAGAAACACATATAAATATCTACCTATTTAAATATAAATATTGTGTTATAGTCCTAAGAAAATATCAATATAATACAACTACTTAAAATTTATTTGCTTGGTTTGCTTACCATGCATCAGTGTGTATGTAAAATAGCAACAGTAGCACAGATTATAATCAGTGCGCGTTCAGAAACCGTAATTATGTTTTGCGAGAAGTTTCGAGTTTAAAAGAATAACAAAATCCTGTGATTCAGCGTTTCTTTTTAAAAAAGAATTAGCGTAATGAGTTAACAATAAAATAAGCTTCATTTTAAATTTTTTTTTCATTTCTATACATATTCAGGCGAAAAATGGGCATTCTTCTTTTAAGAGTGGCTTGGCTGATTTTTAGGGTTCCGTAGCCAAATGGCAAAAAACGGAACCCATATAGATTCGTCATGTCTGTCTGTCTGTCTGTCCGTCCGTATGTCACAGCCACTTTTCTCCGAAACTATAAGAACTACACTGTTGAAACTTGGTAAGAAGATGTATTCTGTGAACCGCATTAGCATTTTTACACAAAAATAGAAAAAAGCAATAAATTTTGGGGGTTCCCCATACATAGAACTGAAACTCAAATTTTTTTTTCATCAAACCCATACGTTTGGGGTATGGATAGGTCTTCAAAAATCATATTGCGGTTTCTAATATAATTTTTTTCTAAACTGAATAGTTTGCGCGAGAGACATGTCCAAAGTGATAAAATGTGTGTCCCCCCCCCCTGTAACTTCTAAAATAAGAGAATGATAAAACTAAAAAAAATATATGATGTACAAATACAAACTTCCACCGAAAATTGGTTTGAACGAGATCTAGTAAGTAGTTTTTTTAATACGTCATAAATCCTACGGAACCCTTCATGGGCGAGTCCGACTCGCGCTTGGCCAGTTTTTTACAATTTGGTAGGTATCTGGAAGTTCCGGTGCATGGCGCCTAGAGAGAGGGCCTCCGCCTTGGAGGAGGCCATAATGGAGATGTTTCGCCTGTGGTTCGATGAGCTAACGGGTTCGGCCTCCGGATCGGACACCCTGTCCAGGACCGTCGAGGCCATGCACCCGTTCGTCTCGACATGGGCGAACAGGCACCACGGGTCGCTGTCGTACCATTTGGTGCAAATTCTCAGCGGCCATGGTTGCTTTGGCCGCTATTTGCACCATATTGGGCGCGAACCGACCCCCGGGTGCCACCACTGTGGCGCCCCCGAGAACACCGCGCAGCACACCTTGGCGGTGTGCCCCGCCTTCTCCTCGGGCGCCGTGCGATGGTCGCCATCATTGGCGAAGATCTCTCCCTCCAGAACGTGGTCTGTGCCATGCTGGAGGGGGAGACTACGTGGGATGCGGTGAACTCCTTCTGCGTGGACGTGATGACGCAGAAGGAGACGGCGGAGAGGGGCAGGGAGGAAGATCCCTCTGTTGACCCGTGCCGCCGCAGAAGGCTGGGACGGAGGAGGCGGAATTACGCCCGCCTTCTTCCTCCTGACGGCAACCAGCGGGGTCCAGGCTTGGGAGGCCCGGGCCCTGCATTGCATCGGTTGCCGCCAGTCGCTGATCCCCTGGATGCCCCGGGGATCACCGGCCCCCCCAACCTGGGGGGGTGAGAGGGACTCGCCTTGGGCGAGTGCGCGCCGACGAGGTTGTGGTAGTTTCCGAAAGGGTTCTCATGACCTCGTCCGGCAGCGAGACGACTCTCGTCGCCGGATCCTCTTCGTCTGATGACGGTGAGGATGTGGTGGCGGTTGTCGCGCTCGCGCCAAGGCGCATGTGAGGGGCATAGTTGGGTTTTAGTCGGTAGGCCGCGGCATTGCACTCCCTGGTGGACATACCATCCCGTCTGCCAGGGGCCGTGGAGAGTCCGACATAACCTCGCGCCTCCCAAGCGCGAGGTATGCGTAACGCATTTCCCAACTATAAAAAATAAAAAGGTATCTGGAAGTTATTGTTTGCATGTTGATTACATTCTTGTACTTAGTACCACTCGCTCGTTACAATACTGACTTATAATTGAAAAGTAACTCTTTACTCGTCAATGTATACACCCCTATTTTTTAATTATGACAAAAATTTTGTGTGCTTGTTCAGACAAACAAACTGAACAACTTTCACTATGGCACTGTGGAGTATCCTCACGCTAATGTACATATATATATTTAACTAAATACATTCAATAAATAAATAGATATTAATCGTTTATATATGTAATATAAATAATAATAATTATATAAATAAACTCACACACGAACGCACACTTTACACAAATGATGCAATATAATATATACGTCATATAATATAATGCATATACAGTATAATATATATTCGGTTAACAATATAACAACTTACCTTTTATAAATATCAATTTACTGTATTTATATGTAATTTTTATTAATTCAGAAGTAAACCCGAATGATGCCTGTAGTATGCACGGACGGGGCATCACATCTCTATAACTACGTACCTACTTACACACGCTGTGCGCGTACGCAGCCCGCTATCGCTCGGTCACTTGTCAGTCAGCCGAGACCGTTCCACGAGACGCCCGCGCTTGATGTGCTCGTATTTTCCCGCTATTATTACGTTTCAATGTCAGCTGTATTGTTGTGCGAAGTAATAAACTTGTCAAAAATCAAGTCGTGAAGTTATTAGTGTCCTGCATTACCTACCAGGGACCGGACCCGGTTACCGTTATAGCCGGTAACCTTAGGGTTTTGATGGGGTATTTTATAATGCTGGGTTTTTAAACCCTTTGCCTTACGGTAAGCTTTCAAACGGCTTACCGGTTTACACATTAATCCCTTCGATTGAATTAATTCGGGTTACCGCTAACCGATATCAAAAACCCCCAAATGGGTTACCGTTCTAAACGCTGATTAATTTGTAAAAAATATTTTAGACCTTAGGTATATCGCGTGTAGATTGCTTTTGCACCGCATATTTGCCGAAGGTCGCAACCGAACTCTGGCGTTATTGCGCCTTCAGTGCTATTTCAATCGCTCGGTGTGCGTGAGGGAAAGGGTTACCCTAACCCGAACAGTAAGCGGTTAAGCGCATAAACACTAAAAACCTTTAAGATTGGGTAAGCGGTAAATTATTGTTGTGGGTGGTAACCCCTATTTTACGGGTTATCGTTATTGTTGGGAAACCTGTTGAACGGCTTACCGAGCCCACTGGGTTACCATACGAATGGGTTACCCTTTCGAACGGCTTAAGCAAATGAACGGGTTTTCCGGTCCCTGTTACCTACAGTGGTGACCCCGACGAAGAATTTAAGAGTCTATCATAATAATATGGAATCTAATGCCGAGAAAAGTGTGGCTGCTGGCGAGACGAGCGATGTCTGGCGTGTTGGAGTGAAAGTACCGCCATTTTATCCTGAAGATCCGGAGCTTTGGTTTGCACAATTGGAAGCACAGTTTACGCTATCTAATATTACAAGCGACTCAACTAAATTTTACTACGCAATTACACAGTTGGAGCACATTTACGTATCACAAATCAAAGATATTGTATGCACTCCACCAGCGACGTGCAAATTCGATAAATTAAAAACAGAATTGATCAAGCGGCTCAGTGCGTCGAAAGAAAAGAAGTTGAAGCAACTATTTCTACACGAAGACATCGGAGATCGTAAGCCTTCACAGTTTTTACGTCATTTAAGGAATCTTGCTGGCCCCACTGTTACAGACGACGTGTTAATGACACTGTGGACTGGTCGCTTACCACATAACCTGCAAACGGTGGTAGCTTCACAACCGAAGCTTTCTTTAGACGATCTTGCTGACCTCGCAGACCGTGTCCACGAAATCGCTCCATCCACTCCTCACCATCATGTGGCTACCACTAGTACCACGATCCAACCTGGTCCATCATCGCGCGTGGATGAACTATCGCAAGAAGTTTCTTCCTTAACTAAGCAGGTAGCAAAATTAACTTCATTTATGTACAGGCAGTCACAACGGGCACGGCCACGGTCCAGATCCCGAAGACAACGCGACCACAGCCGCAGCCAATCACGCAAACGCCAACCTCCAGCTGACCATCCACATTGTTGGTATCATTACAATTTTGGGGCCAAAGCTAAGAAGTGTAACAAACCATGCAGTTTCATGACGGGAAACGACGAAAGCAGTCGGAAGTAGCGGCCAACGACTGCGGAACCCATCCAGGCCGTATTTTTATTACTGACCGTTATTCCAAAATGTTATTTTTAATAGATACGGGATCCGATTTGTGTGTCTTTCCGCGTTCAGCGATGAGGATGCCCTGCACAAGTAGCACTTATAGTTTAACAGCTGCAAATGGCTCAGTCATTAATACATACGGCCCAGTGCAATTAAATTTAGATTTTGGTCTTCGTCGTACCTTTACCTGGAAATTCACAATTGCTGACATATCTAAACCAATTATAGGTATCGACTTTTTAAGTTTTTATAATCTAATTATAGATTGCCGCAATCACAAGCTCACGGATGGTACGACGTCACTTTGCGTGTCTACTTCGTACCTGAGAGTACCAGACGATGTGGCATCCATCAAGACAGTATCCGGAGAATCTGAGTTTCACCACTTGCTTCGCGAATTTCCAGAGGTGACCCGACCAGCAGGTACTGTACGTGAGCATAAACATAACACTGTACACTATATTAATACTAAGCCAGGGCCACCAACATCAAGCCGACCTAGACGGCTAGATCCTGACCGGTTGAGAATAGCTAAGAAAGAATTTGACGACATGCTAGCTAACGGTACAGCCAGACGCTCCGACAGTCCGTGGTCATCCGCTTTACATCTAGTCAAGAAAAAAGACGATGGGTGGCGACCGTGCGGAGACTACCGTGCACTTAATGCCCGCACAATACCTGATAGGTACCCGGTCAGACACATACAAGACTTTTCACAGTTACTTTCTGGCAGTACGGTATTTTCAAAAATAGACCTGGTTAAGGCTTACAATCAAGTACCAGTTTATGGACCTCATGTACCGAAGACAGCCATAACAACTCCATTTGGCTTATTCGAGTTTCCATACATGACCTTTGGACTGAGAAATGCAGCCCAAACCTTTCAAAGGTTCATGGATGAGGCTCTAACTGGAATGGACAGCTTTTGCTTCTGTTTTATTGATGATATCCTCTGTTTCTCTCCCTCACCAGATCTACATCGTGTGCACCTGCGACAGCTGCTAACCCGCTTGCAAGAGTATGGAGTATTGGTGAATTCAGCTAAATGCGTCTGGGGTCAGACTGAGATCACGTTCCTGGGCTATCACGTTGCTGCTTCTGGAATACGACCTTTGGACAATAAGGTACAAGCTCTTCAAGATTTCCCTCTGCCAAAAACAGCAAAAGAACTACGGCGTTTTTTGGGTATGTTGAATTTTTATAGACGCTTCATCCCAAAAGCAACGGAAGCCCAAGCACCACTTAATGACCTATTGACTGGAGGTAAGATCAAGAAAAACCAACCTATCCACATGACACAAGCACAACAGGAATCTTTTAAAGAGTGTAAGAAAATGTTATCGGGCGCTACGCTTTTAGTTCACCCTCGACCAAACGCCAAACTGTCAATAGTGACTGACGCCTCCGATGTTTCAATAGGAGCTGTACTGCAACAACATAACGGTGAGCTATGGGAACCGTTGTCTTTCTTTTCAAAAAAATTAAATTCAGCGCAAAGAAAATATAGTCCCTATGATCGTGAGTTACTAGCCGTGTACGAGGCAATAAAATATTTTCGACACATGGTGGAAGCCAGAAACTTCACTATCTTCACAGACCACCGCCCTCTCACGTACGCCTTCTTGACATCACGAGAGAAATGCTCGCCCAGACAGTACAGGTATTTCGATTACATAGCTCAGTATACAACAGACATTCGCTACATACCTGGTGCCGAAAATGTAGTCGCAGATACGCTATCACGAATAGAAGAAGTCACTAAAGATATGGACTATAAGGCCCTTGCACAAAGTCAGGTCAGAGATGCAGAATTGCAGAGCTTACTGAAGAATGGTTCATCACTTAAGCTAAAGAAAGTGAGAATGCTTGACTCACATGTTGAAGTCTACTGCGACGTCTCAACTACTCCTCCGCGCCCTTATGTAACACCAGATTTCCGGCGACAAATATTTGACACACTGCACAATTTAAGCCATCCAGGAAACACAGCTACAGTGCGACTGGTTACACAAAGATTCGTATGGCCAGGTATACGCAAGGACTGTAGAGAGTGGTCACACAAATGCCTAAAATGTCAAGGCAGTAAAATAACTCGACACACCTTTGCCCCTCTTTCCCAATTTCCTGCTACTGAATCGAGGTTCTCTCATATCCACCTCGATATCGTCGGACCTTTACCATGTTCTTCTGATTTCAGGTACTGCCTCACTATCATCGATAGGTTCACTCGATGGCCTGAGGTGTACCCCATCAAGGACATCACGGCGGAGACCTGCGCAACAGCACTGGTGTCTGGTTGGATAGCCAGATTCGGGTGTCCACGCAAGATAACAACCGATAGGGGCACACAGTTTCAGTCACACCTCTTCAGAGCTATTGCCGCAATGGTTGGGGCAAGTCATTACAGCACCACCGCCTACCATCCCGCAGCAAACGGAATGATTGAGCGTCTTCATCGCCAACTCAAGGCTGCGATCATGTGCCATTCTACACAGCGATGGACAGAGGTTCTTCCACTCGTACTTTTGGGCATACGAAGTGCATGGAAACCCGATATCCAAGCTTCACCCGCTGAGTTGGTCTACGGCGAAGCGCTGCGTCTACCAGGTCAGTTTCTAGCTCCTGCAGATGACCTTAAAACACAAGATGTCACTGACTACGCAGCGCGCTTACGAAGTCGCATGGCCCATCTAACACCATTACCTGCATCGTGTCACAGAAAGGGGCCATTCTACGTACCACACAAACTGGGCGAATCTCCGTACGTATTCTTGCGGCAGGACTTAGTCCGAAGACCGCTGGATCCACCGTATACCGGCCCACACAAGGTCATAGAACGCAACTCCAAATATTACAAGATTCAGGTGCGAGGAAAGGAAATGACTGTTAGCATCGATCGGCTAAAGCCGGTGTACATAACACACGAGGCAGGTGACTCGGCGCCATTAGTCCCAGATAAACCAGTCCTCTCATCAACACCTGCAGAGGATAATGAGCGACGAACGAGATCAGGGCGACCAGTACGGTTTCCCGATTACTACCGCCCGCAGTAGCGGTCTCAGGGGGGGAGTACTGTGGAGTATCCTCACGCTAATGTACATATATATATTTAACTAAATACATTCAATAAATAAATAGATATTAATCGTTTATATATGTAATATAAATAATAATAATTATATAAATAAACTCACACACGAACGCACACTTTACACAAATGATGCAATATATACGTCATATAATATAATGCATATACAGTATAATATATATTCGGTTAACAATATAACAACTTACCTTTTATAAATATCAATTTACTGTATTTATATGTAATTTTTATTAATTCAGAAGTAAACCCGAATGATGCCTGTAGTATGCACGGACGGGGCATCACATCTCTATAACTACGTACCTACTTACACACGCTGTGCGCGTACGCAGCCCGCTATCGCTCGGTCACTTGTCAGTTAGCTGATTTTTTTTTGCGATTTCGAAGTTGGTCCCATCGTGAAAGTTGTTCAGTTTGCTTGTCTGAACAAGCACACAAAATTTTTGTCATAACTAAAAAATAAACTTGTATAAGAGTATGTTACGGGTTATGCAATAAGACTAAGTGAACTGAGTTTACTCGGATAAAGTTGGCACCCCGGCAGATTCTCTGCCGCGGGCTAATAGTCTGACGAGAGGCCCCATGGAGGGGGGCTTGGGATAGCCGGGTTCAACCCGGCGGGCCATTGTATGTGGCCAACCGCTTCATGCGGTGAAGGGCGAAGTCCCCTCTTCTTTTTATTAAGAAGAGGTGTGGCTTTCGCCGGAAGCCGGTTACCGGCAGTGGTGGGGCGAGTTTTCCGCCACGGCGCTTCCGCGCCTTTTGGGCATTGTCCTCGAGCTTCGGGCTCACCTGCGCGGCGGTGGATCCAGTGGGGTCTGCCGTCGGGCAACCCGTTACCCGCATTGAGCGGGCCGGGGGCTCGGCTCACTGAGCGTCGGGCCGCGTGGAAGAAAACCACAATAAAAAATTATCCCAACCCCAAAGTGGTTCCTCCGTGCTGAGGGTGTGAATGGCTGGTGGGAAACCAGTCCCAAGCGGGCGAAAGGGAGCGTATCCCAAAATACAACCCTATGGAATTCGGCAAAAATTCAAAACGTCCCCAGGGGGTATCAGTCCCCCCCGTAGGACCGCGCGAGGCGGCTGCGGGCAGCCAGACGTATCTGGGGCTGGCTAACCCGAGTTCCACCCTTCCTAGTGAAAAGACCATATTATGCGAACCCGTTGAGAGCGGGCCGTCACCGGTATCCGGGCCGGTTGGCGGAGTTTCCTTAACCGAGGCGGTAGGTAGTGAATTTCAACCCCCGACGGCGGTTCCCGGGTCGTCGAGGGGTAAAAATGCGACCGGACGCAAAGAAGGAAGGAGAAGAGCTGGCATATCGGACATCATGCTGGACTATGATGCTTCTGATATGTTTCCGATTTCGGGAGAGTCCGATTGCTTGTCAGAGGGTTCCTCTCTGATGAGCACGGACAGCGGTATGAATGCCCCTTCCGCTCGTCGGGAGAGGGGTCGTGAAGCAGGAGGAGTTGAAGAGGAAGACAGCGACGATCCTACTTTTGAAGATGTTCCGCTCTCCCTCAGAACACCTAAACCTAAGGGCAAAAGAGGAAGAGGCCGCCCGCCAACTACGGGAGAGTACGTGGGCTTGGCAAAAGCGAAGGCGGAGTACCTGCGGCAGGAGCGCCTAGAACTCCAGTTACAGGCCGAAAGAGAGCTCCTTGAGATGCCAAGGGAACCCATTAATACGAGACGCATGGCTCTCCCCGCAACAACATTGGCGTCGGAGGTTTTGACCACCCTAGAGGAGAGCGGAGGTGAGGACCTAACGCTCACCATTACCGAGCGCATGAGTCAGGCATTGGCCATAATTAACTTCGTGGCCGAAAGGTCCAAAAATTTGAAAGGGACGTTTGTTAAAAAGCTCAAGCAAGCGGCTAAGGACCTACGGGAGGACGCCAAAACATTAGCAGCACGCACTGTGTCTGATGAGACGGTGCGCCTGCAGCAAGCGAACTCCCGTCTGGAGACAGAGTTAAAGGTCCAGAAGGAGAGGATCGCCGAGCTGGAGGCGAGAATGAACGATCTCCAGGGAAGGAGTCCATTACCACCTCCCCTTCCAATTCCAGCGAACTCAAACCATCGGGATGAGTCTCTAGCTCAATTCAACATCGAGGAGCAAGAGAACAGGTTGATGGGACGCATGGTTGCGCGACTCAACGCCAGGCTCGAGAGATTAGAGCCTAGGCTGAACCCCGAACCACGCCTTCGCCCCTCCCTGGAGCATGAGAGGAGAGCCGAGACAGCCTTCGTTCCTATGGAGGTAGGGACGTCTGCTACGCTCACAGCTCGCAAATCTGCGGCGAAAAACGCCCCCTCAGCGCTTGAGACGGTGACTCCCTCCAAAAGGCGAAGACCACCAAGGCGGAAGAGAGTCGCTGTGGAGCAGCCCACAGCGAACGAGCCATGCTCGCTACCACCGGCCCCACCCACAATAGAGAAGGCCTGGACCTCGGTGGTAAGGCGTGGCCAACAAAAGAGAGCCAGGGCAGAGGGCACACCGGCACCTATCAACACGCCGAAGCAGCCCCCCCAACCCATTAAGAAGAAGGCACCTCCTCGGCAGCCTAAACTGCGCTCGCCGAATATGGCGGCTATAGTGTTAACACTCCAGCCAGGAGCTGAGGAGAATGGCCACACATATGCTGGGGTGATTGCGGCCGCCAAAGCCAAAATAAGCCTCGCGGAGCTGAACATTGAGGGAGTCCAGTTCCGTAGGTCTTTGACTGGGGCGGCCATAATCCTCCTGTCCGGCAAAGACAAAGAGGCGAGCGCTGCGGACCTGGCCATCGTCCTGAGAAGAGTGGTGGATGCCAACGTGGCGCGGGTGACCATTCCCACTAAAACGGTGGAGTTATTAATCTCCGGAATGGACGAGTCTGTCCAACCGGAGGAGTTGCGAGAGTCGCTGGCGAAGTTCGGTGAATGTGAGGTGGAGGAGGTCCAGGTAGGCGAGATCCGCCAGGGCCGCTACACCATGGGCACGGCGTGGGTATGTTGCCCTGCGGAGGCCGCCAAAAAGATAGTCTCAGCCAAGAGGCTACTAGTGGGCTGGTCCTCCGTAAAGGTGAAGCTACTCCAGCCCCGCGAGATGCGGTGTTTTAGGTGCCTCGAAACGGGGCACCTAAGAGTAGATTGCAAGGCGGAGGTAGATCGGAGCGCCCTATGCTACCGATGTGGAGAGGCAGGGCACAGGACTTCAACATGTTCGTCGGAGCCGAAATGCCCCTTGTGCATGGCGGCTGGGAAGCCCGCGGAGCACCGCCTTGGGGGTAAGACTTGTTCTGCCCCCAGGACGCCCATTAATAGGAGGAGGAAGAGCACCGCGCCAAGGTGCCAGTCCGAATCCTCAAGAGCAGAGGCGGAAATGGAGGTCACTGAGGACATCGTCGGGTGAAGCCATTATCCAAGAGGAGGCGACAGCGGGAGGGGAAGTCCCCCGCGTTATAAATAGTCCCCAACCCCAAGGCACCTGATGCCGGGATATCGGGGTGAAGAGCGGTGCACACCATCAGGCCCGCTGACAAAGCAGCAGAGCCACGCGCCCTCACAGGCGTATCGCGAGTCCGACATCGGATCATCTACGGTCAGGGGGTCAGTGGGAATAAGGCCTCACTGTTGTCCCCTTCCCCCTGTCTCGTGAAAGACGGAGAAGCTGCTGGGGGGTTTTTAGTGGGTAGGCCTGGGTTGAAACGATTCGGGGAGTCCCACATACACTCGTGGTTTGGCTCGACCACGAGGGATGCGCAAAGCATTTTCCCCCTTCCAAAAAAAAAAAAAAAAGTATACCTGAAGCTTTTGGGTAAAGTCCGAATATAAAATCAAATGCAATTAGTATTCAGCGTTTACTCGTACACGCTTAGGTCTAACTAACACTAGCTGGGTAATGTTAGGTGTGTTGCGCCATTATTGAATACGTGGTGGGACGACTTTTTAAGGTGAGCCTTGCAAATGATTCAGTGTCCCCAGGATAGAAAAAACACGCTGCACTAGCCACTCACACCTTGCCGACCTGCAAAGTGCTTCTTCACGCCTCTTTAAAAGGACCCGGGATTGTAAGAAGAAGGGAACATGTGTGCAGAAGAAAAGAGTTGCCAAATTTTTTAAGGTCACAGTAAGACAATGGCAACACAGGCTACGCGTATATTTCTGAAGTTATATTATTAATTTATAATATTATTGCGCAATACAGTACAGGCAATTACATAAACAGTAGTAAGAGCGCAGCGTCGGTGGCGCAGTGGACTCGGCACTTGCCTTCCGATCGGGGGGTCGGGGTTCGAGACCCGCCATGTACCAATGTGTTTTTCGTTTCGAATTTCATATGTACATTTGTCTGACGCTCCTACGGTGAAGGAAAACCTGCATACATCTGCGAAGAAATTCAATGATGTATGTGAAGTCGACCAATCCGCACTGGGCTAGCGTGGTTGACTAAGGCCTAATCACCCTAATATAGGGTAGGCTCGAGCCCCTCGGTGGGGACGTATATGGGCTGTGATGATGAAGCAGTGGTGGACTTACTTCTAAGTGAGATGTCTCCCAGCTTACTTGTGAATGCATCAATTTATTACATTTTTCTATTTGTTTTCATCAATATCAAAATAAAATTAATTGATACAAACACCGACAGTTACTAAATAGTCCATTGTAATGCATTTTACATTTCAAAACAACGGTGTTCAGTGTAAAGTGTGCTCCTAATTCTCAAACTACATCTTGGAAGCTAGTAATTTGTCCACAAGTTTGAATGATTTACATTTAGCTTAACATAATTTTCACTAAAAACTTACTACATTCATAGAAATCTAATATCAACAACAGTTTTAATATTATTGTACAATAAAACACTATCAATAAGTGCATGTCAAGGTTTTTGTTGATAAAAATATATATTTCACATGGACTTAGTCCATGATCCAAATTATAAACTTTGTGCTTCATATAATATTCAGACATTTGCAAGAGTACCTACGTACGAGTATGATTGTAAAAACCGGCCAAGTGCGAGTCGGACTCGCGCACGAAGGGTTCTGTACCATTGACTAGGTAAACAACAGTAGGTACACAAATTTCATATTTATTATTAAAGTAAATATACAATTAAGTATTTTGTGAATATTTCAAGTGCTTACCTGTTACTATTTATTGATATCGAGCAAAAAAGGGCAAATAATCGCGTTTGTTGTATGTGATCCCCCTTAAGGGCCCACCATCCGCGCGAGCTCGAGCTAGTTTAGGTAAATTTCTCTAGTCTCCGCTTGTGTGCGTCGCTCACGCACACAAGCTCACTCGGTCGAGCAATCGGTGCGGCTGCCTAGCAAAATACCGTAGATATTAATTTTGGAAAATGTAATAGTTGTTTATTACTGTGTTATACTATAGTAAATACAGGCATGTGTTTATCAAGTTTTATTTTTACAAGCTTTTATTTAGCTTGCACTGTAAGTATATAATGTAGATTTGACCACTTCCCGGTTTCCGATTGGGCTGAAATTTTGCATGCATATGTATATCGCGTGACAGACAATGCAATATTATGATAACATGGAGCTGATCTGATGAAGGAACTGGACGGTGGCAATAGGAACTCCGTTATAAAACGACGCAACCCCATTGAGTTCAGGCTCGTTTGATTCGCATTGACGAGTATGAGTATTTTGATTCATTATGGTAACCAGGGTCTGATGCTGGAGTTCAAGATGGCCATAGGAACTCCGCAATAAAACGACACAACCCCATCGAGTTTGGGCTCGTTTGATTCGTATTGACGAGTACTTTGGTCCTATATGGTAACCAGGGTCTGATACTGCAGCTGGAAGGAGGCCATAGGAACTCCGCAATAAAGCAACACAACCCCATCGAGTTTGGGCTCGTTTGATTCGTATTGACGAGCACTTTGGTCCTATATGGTAACCAGGGTCTGATGCTGGAATTGGGAGGTGGCCATAGGAATTCTGCAATAAAACGACACAGCTCCATCGAGTTTAGGCTCGTTTGATTCGTATTGACAAGTACTTTAGTCTTTAGTTTCTGGAGACAGATCCTGGTTACCATATACGTACTTAGTATACATAAGTGTACATAAGTACTTAGTGCCGAAAATATATAATGATTTACCAACAGACATACGTGAATGTGTAACGAAACAACAATTTAAAAGAAATATTGGTAATGTCCTTCTATCTAAGGTAAAAAATGCAATAATGTAGTATATAATATAATATCATATATTGATTAATTAGTTTGTGAGTCTAAAGTGTTATAAGTTCTTAGTATATGTGTAATCGCGTCAAATTATTGTTAAAAATGGAGCTTCGTCTGCCAACAAACCGCATTGTGGTTTGGCAGAAGATTGTATTGGGGTATTGTGTTCTGTGATTGTAATAAAAAAAAAATATATATAGGACCAAAGTACTCGTCAATACGAATCAAACGAGCTCAAACTCGATGGGGCTGTGTCGTTTTCTTGCGAAATTCCTATGGCCACCTCCCAACTCCAGCATCAGACCCTGGTTACCATATAGGACCAAAGAACTCATCAATACGAATCAAACGAGCCTAAACTCTATGGGGTTCTGTCGTTTTATTGCGGAGTTCCTATGGCCTCCTTCCAGCATCAGCATCAGACCTTGGTTACCATATAGGACCAAAGAACTCATCAATACGAATCAAACGAGCCAAAACTCGATGTGGTTCTGTCGTTTAATGGCGGAGTTCCTTTGGCCTCCTTCCAGCTGCAGCATCAGACCCTGGTTACCATATAGGACCAAATAACTCATCAATACGAATCAAACGAACTCAAACTCGATGGGGTTCTATCGTTTTATTGCGGAGTTCCTTTGGCTACCTTCCAGCTCCAGCATCAGACCCTGGTTACCATATAGGACCAAAGTACTCGTCAATATGAATCAAACGAGCCCAAACTCAATGGGGCTCTGTCGTTTTATTGCGGAGTTCCTATGGCCTCCTTCCAGCTGCAGCATCAGACCTTGGTTACCATATAGGACCAAAGAACTCATCAATACGAATCAAACGAGCCAAAACTCGATGGGGTTCTGTCGTTTAATGGCGGAGTTCCTTTGGCTACCTTCCAGCTCCAGCATCAGACCCTGGTTACCACATAGGACCAAAGTACTCGTGAATGCGAATCAAACGAGCCCAAACTCGATGGGGTTGTGTGGTTTTATTGCGGAGTTCCTATGGCCACCTTCCAGCTCCAGCATCAGACCCTGGTTACCATATAGGACCAAAGTACTCATCAATACGAATCAAACGAGCCCAAACTCGATGGGGTTCTGTCGTTTTATTGCGGAGTTCCTATGGCCACCTCCCAACTCCAGCATCAGACCCTGGTTACCATATAGGACCAAAGTACTCGTCAATACGAATCAAACGAGCTCAAACTCGATGGGGTTCTGTCGTTTTATTGCGGAGTTCCTATGGCCACCTCCCAACTCCAGCATCAGACCCTGGTTACCATATAGGACCAAAGTACTCATCAATACGAATCAAACGAGCCCAAACTCGATGGGGTTCTATCGTTTTATTGCGGAGTTCCTATGGCCACCTCCCAACTCCAGCATCAGACCCTGGTTACCATATAGGACCAAAGTACTCGTCAATACGAATCAAACGAGCTCAAACTCGATGGGGTTCTGTCGTTTTATTACGGAGTTCCTATGGCCACCTCCCAACTCCAGCATCAGACCCTGGTTACCATATAGGACCAAAGTACTCGTCAATACGAATCAAACGAGCCCAAACTCGATGGGGTTGCGTTGTTTGATTGCGGAGTTCCTATGGCCACCTTCCAGTTCCAGCATCAGACTCTGGTTACCATATAGTATCAAAGTTCTCGTCAATACGAATCAAACGAGCTCAAACTCGATGGGGCTGTGTCGTTTTATTGCGGAGTTCCTATGGCCAACCTTCAGCTCTAGCATCAGATCAGCTCCATGTCGTCATAATACATATACTCGTATACATATGCATGCAAAATTTCAACTTAATCGGAAACCGGGAAGTGGGTCAAATTTATCTCGCTAGATTAGACCCGAACGTTATACGAGTAAGCTAAATAAAAGCTTGTAAACAGGTTTATGAAGATCTTTCATACGGCAGCCACAAAAAATTAAATTGTTAGTTATCAACTTCTCCGGTGGACTTCGCGTCGTATACATACACAAATAATTACGTGGCCGGGAGCGAGCTCAAAGCGACGTGCTCTCACTTCGAGTCTAGATTGCACACTGAATTTCGACGCGCCCGAGCCAAGTATTTGTAAGAAAATCGATAAATGTATGTAAAAAATTTCATATAAAAATCAATATACGATAATTAAAAAAAATACCACGGTGTCAGTGTTTTGCTTACCCTTGTTCTATATATTTGTTAAATGAAAATACAATAGGGTTAATGAATGAAGCTAAAAATCACGAACGGTATATGGTTGTAACCTAAATTTTAAGTAAAATTGATGTATGGATTTTAAGTAAATATTTTTTAACGAAATGGTATGTAAATTTGAAAAATGGTTACGGTGATAGTGTTAACACATAATTTAAGATCTTAAATTTATTTTTTCCCGGTCAATTAACTCGAACGTTAACGTAAAATATCAAAAACGCCAACGGCCTTTTTGATATTATTCGCGCCATGGGCCCTTAATTATTTATTTTATTTTGTTTTTAGTATTTGTTGTTATAGCGGCAACAGAAATACATAATTTGTGAAAATTTCAACTGTCTAGCTATCGCGGTTCTTGAGATACAACCTAGTGACAGACAGACGGACGGACAGACGGACGGACGGACGGACAGACAGCGAAGTCTTAGTAATAGGTTCCCGTTTTTACCCTTTGGGTACGGAACCCTAAAAATTTTACGGTCCACGTATAAAAGCAACAAACAATGCTATTTGACTGCTGTTTTCTTTGAGATGGACTATTTAACGCAACCATAAAATCAATACCCATAAAGTTAGATAGCACACCATCATAATATCAGTCATAGTTTCAAAGTTTGCAAACGTTACTCAAATTTAACACGTCATACTCTCAAGACACTCGCATCTCCAAGCTTCTCGCTAGTAATGAATCGCCTAAATTAATACACTCGGAGCACACTCCAGTACACATTACTTTGGACATTAGGAACTTAATCGCTCTCGAGTTTATAACTATCGTTGACTCTCAAATTGCCGTCACAAACTTAAGCCATATTCGTAGAGAGCACACAGAACTAGACTATGAACAGGGTCAATAGTGAACACGATCTTAGTGCTATTAAGAAACTTGTACCGAAATTCTTATGTGTTATCCTATCTATAGCTGTCGTTGTTCTATTGGTTGTCGTTGCACCGACTACATTAAGTTTAAATCAAAATCATCTGTTTGTATTGAATTTTTCTTCTCGCGAGATCAGTAGGGTTACTCTTGAACTAATTCCGATGGATCGTCATTGGGATTGTAATGTTTCGTACGCTTGTGTAACAACAAGCGCCAAATTGGATCCGTATTTTGAAACATTTAATAATAATGAGTTTGGTTCGCCCAAAATCCGCACAATACGGGGTCAGTTTGGAGCCAATGCGCAAAAATAAGCGTACGAAAAATCACAATCTCAATGCCGACAGATCGGATTCGGTTCAAGAGTAACCCTACTGATCTGAGTATATATGGGGAAAAATTAAGCAATGATCTAAGGCATTAATATAAGACTATTTTTCTGGGGACTATTGGGTTTTAAATTATCCAGATTTTATATGTAATGACCTTATACGAGTATGTATGTTTAGACGTCAAAAAGTATTAAGTAAAAGTTGAATAAACAGTTTTGAAAAAAAAAATAACGCAACAACGAAGATTTATTCGAAGTGACGGTTTTATTTGTATAATCATTATATCCGTAACTCACAGGTTAGGTTAGGTTATCGGCCTACTTAATCAAAAAGGTTAGTAAAGGGTTTTTTTAAAAGCTCTTCATCTCTTATACAGATATATTTGTAAATTCTCTTGATCCCCACTTACGACATCCACGTGACACATACTCGTATATTCTAAACTAGCTGTGCCAGCGAACTACGTTTCGCCGTATATTTTTTACCCGTTTTTGCAACATTTGTCATTGATGCTCAGCTCCTATTAGTCATAGCGTGATGTTATATAGCCTAAAGCCTTCCTCGATAAATGGACTATCCAACACAAAAAGAATTTTTCAATTTGAATCAGTAGTTCCTGAGATTAGCGCGTTCAAGCAAACAAACAAACAAACAGTATAGAAATGCGTTACCGCACGGGCAATGTCTATGAATGTATATAGTGTCTCCCTAAATATTTTCACATTTTTTTGGAACCCTTTGTATGTGATAAAATTCTAATTTATTTCCAGAGTTAACATTTTACAAATTCTAGAATAAATAGAAAAATATTCCTCCACATTCTATTTGGATAGATAAAATTATACTACAGTTATATGTATCCGGAACTGTTTATTATAATGCCACAAAAAGGTCTAATCCGGGACACATACGAGTGTGATTTAGGGTATGCCAGATTAAACGGATTGTGGCAGGTCTAAAAATATAGTTATGTTTGTTTAGTGAGATAAGTAGTTATTACTATGTAATATATGGTTACTATTCAATTTTGAAATCAAAGGTATCTTTGGTCTTAAAAACTATTAATAATGGCATTGAATGCCCTTTAAATTAAATTACTAATACATTATTTTGAGTTCCTTAGAAGTTCGAATTTTATGATTATGTCGCTGATCTAATGATAATATAACTGGTAGCCCACAAGCCACCAGTTAAGAACTACTACTTTCAGATGATAAATATATAGCATTAACTTTTTATTAAACGAAACTGGATGAACTTATGAAACGCTTAACTGTGCCAATACGCACTCCATACTATACACGGTTATTTTTTTATCACCCTGGAAAATTTCAGGGATGCTTCAGGACACATCCATTATTATATAAAAAACTAAAAAAATAAAATTAAAAAAATTACAAAAAAATAAAAAAAAAACTCTAAAAATCCTGTTTTCAACTAAGGCAGCATTTTTTGGATTTTTAAAAAAATTAATATAAAATTAAGTAAGCGAGTTATTTTTTTTATTCATATATAAAACATTCTAATACCATGTCGTGAAGCGTCCCTTAAATTTTCCAGGGTGATAAAAAAATAACCGTGTATAAGCACACTACATTATCAGGATCAAAATAAAAAAATACAACGTAACGTAAGGTTTTTCTAAGTAGGTACCCTTTAGTATAAGTATTTTGTTATTATGAGTCTGTTGGTGCATAAAGGCAGGTATAAAATCTTTATCATCATCATCATCATCATTTCAGCCAAGAGACGCCCACTGCTGGACATAGGCCTCCCCCAGGGATCTCCAAACCGATCGGTCCTGCGCCTCCCGCTTCCAGCGGCTTCCCGCGACCTTCACCAGATCGTCGGTCCACCTTGTGGGGGGCCTACCAACGCTGCGTCTCCCGGTACGTGGCCGCCACTCAAGGACCTTTCCGCCCCAACGGCCGTCAGTCCTGCGAGCTATGTGTCCTGCCCACTGCCACTTAAGGTTTGCAATTCTTTGGGCTATGTCGGTGACTCTAGTTCTTCTACGGATCTCTTCATTTCTGATGCGATCGCGTAGAGAAACCCCGAGCATAGCCCTCTCCATTGCCCTTTGAGTGACATTGAGCCTTCTGATGAGACCCATTGTAAACGGCCACGTCTCAGTTCCGTACGTCATCACTGGCAATACGCACGAATTGAAGACTTTCGTCTTGAGACACTGCGGTAGATTGGCCGAGAATATGCTGCGTAGCTTCCCGAACGCTGCCCAGCCGAGTTGGATTCGTCGATTTACCTCTTTCTGGAAGTTGGACTTACCGAGCTGGACTATTTGTCCCAGGTAAACATATTCGTCAACAACTTCCAGTGTAGAGCCGCCAACCTTCACAGGAGTGGGTACTACATGGGAATTCACCATGATTTTGGTCTTGTCCATGTTCATTTTAAGACCCACTTGTTGGGAAACTCTACAGAGGTCTTCGAGCATTGTGTCTAGATCTTCCACGGTCTCAGCCATGACTACAATATCATCGGCAAAACGAAGGTGGGTCATGTACTCGCCGTTTATGTTGATGCCGAGTCCTCTCCAGTCCAAAAGCTTAAATACATCCTCCAACGCGGCTGTGAACAGTTTCGGCGATATAACGTCACCCTGTCTCACACCACGCTGAAGTCGTACTGGTTTCGAGTTTTGGTCCTGAAGGCGGACTAACATGGTGGCGTTTTCGTACAATGACTGCAACACTTGGATGTACCGATAGTCTATTTGGCACCTCTGGAGTGATCTAAGTACGGCCCAGGTCTCGACAGAATCGAAGGCTTTCTCATAGTCCACAAACGCCAAGCATAGTGGCAGATTATACTCCTCGGTCTTCTGTATAACCTGCCGCAGCGTATGGATGTGGTCTATGGTACTATAGCCTTTACGGAATCCGGCTTGTTCGGGAGGCTGGAAGTCATCAAACCTGCGCGCAAGACGATTCGTGATAACTCTCGAGAACAGCTTGTATACATGACTCAGGAGCGTGATGGGTCTGTAGTTCTTCAACTGGGCCCTGTCGCCCTTTTTGAAGAAAAGTGCCACCACACCCCTGTGCCATGCTTTAGGCGTATTGCCCTCGAGTATGATGGAGTTAAATAGCCTCTGCAGCGTTTTCCGGACTGGTAGTCCACCCGCTTTCAAAAGCTCAGCTGTAACTCCATCATCACCCGGTGCCTTGTTGTTTTTTAGCTGTTTGAGAGCCACACTAATCTCGTATAGGCTGACGTCCGGGATGTCTTCGGTGTAATGCCGGATCAATTTGGCTCTAGGATCTGTAGCCTGAATGACAGGTGCCTGCGATGTTGTATAAAGCTGTCCATAGAAGCGTTCGATCTCAGCCATAAGCTCAGGTCGAGACGTAACGACTCTGCCGTCCTCTGTCTTCAGCTTCGTCAGCAGACTCTGACTGAGTGACAGATCTCTTGCGAACACTTTGGAACACTTTGCGAATACGTTCCGTATTAGATCGGCGTATGTCGCGAGTCAGAGACTTCGAGATCTGTTTGTTGAGTCGCCGACGAGCATCTTCAGAACACTGCAGACCCATCCCACGCCTTTCTTCCATGAGCTTAATTGTCGGCTCTGAGATCTTGCTCCTTTGCTTAGTACGGCTGGGTTTGAAAAACGCCATCCGGACTTTTCCAGGTCCATATATAATACAATACAATATATATATATATATATATATATATATATATATATATATATTTGTCTTTGTCTGCTGGTACTTTGAACAAAACAGTTGTTTAAAATAATCAAGCGCTGAATCAATAAGTCTTAATTAAAAGCCGAGGCGGGCAATCAAACGTTTGTTGTGACTTTTCATCAACAGGACGCACAAACATTTTCAATTCACCATGCCGCAATTTGACCGTTGAAATATTCATGGCGATATACGAAAAATGTGACTTGCAAAGCCTGGGTACGGTCAAATTCAGTTTTGCCTTTGGAGGTCTGGCTATTTGATTAAAAATATATCATATGTAAATATATCTTCATTAATTAAACGTAAACGGTAATACATAACTAAGCGCGAACATAAAGAAAGATGATTTTAACTTCTCTGTTGCTTTGTGCTCCTAGTAGTATGTATATCGCGCCTATTTTTCCCATTTCCACTGTGACAAATGGTACTGTGAGATTAAAACACTTTGTAACCTGATAATAGCTGTCAGTTTCCTATGGCATTCAACAATAATACTTAAAACTTTTTCATTGTCTAAATTTCAAGAACGAAAACTTCGGGAGTAAGCGAAAGTTAGATTTAATTTTGGTAAAATATGTCTCTCGTAAGAATGGACGATTAATGCTACAGATAACGGGAAACGTCCTTTTGTAAAGGCGAAAAAATATTGCTTACGTTATTTTATAAAACATAAAAACTGTTTTAATGTCTAATAATTAAACTATCCCTATATGAAATTGTTTTCAAAATAGTTGTATGTGCATGTCATTAGAAACTTTTAAGATCAGGATTATACTTATATTACACAAAAAACATATACATTTTTTATTGAAATTAAAGACATCATAGTATGTACATTAAAATCTTGACATTTGTGCAAAATCCTCATGCCCCATTTACACTCGCGTGCGAGCCGCGAGACGAGCCACGAGCCGAGCCACGAGGCGCGAGTGTAAACACTGAGCTCGTGGCTCCGCTCGCGGCTCGTCTCGCCACTCGCAATATTTCAAAGTTGACTGTTGATACGTAGTTATTAAGAGTGAATAAAGATAACTTTGGTTAACAGAGTACAAAAGATATCAATACAGTTAAATTTTCGTAGGGGCTGGTAAGACCTCGGTGGCCGAGTGGTCAAGGCGTCAACACGGTATGTTGAAGACGCGGGTTCGATCCCTTCCCGAGATTAGATTTTTCTTCATTGATTTATTCATCTTTCTTTTATTTAAAAAAAAATTGACTACAGACGAAACCTTACACTTCATTGAACTTTCTCAAAAGGGGCCTATAACTGGGAACCCTAAGAATAAAAAGTCATATTCATTAAATATGCATATCACTTACATGGCCACAACAGAGGTTCTGCCTGAAAACCAGCGCTATTGCGGCTCCGTCGTCAATAGCATTAGCTGAGGCATGGACCTTTTTGGCCTCGAACAGTCGTCATTTTATTATTTTGTAATCTAGTAATGTTTTTTGTGTATTATATGTAGTTCTATACGTATTTTTGTGGCCAAATAAAATATTTCTGTCTTTCTTTCATATTTAGTCGAATTATTTTCGTAGTTATAGGTAGGGTATATGCTGGCTAAGCACAGCGTTGATGCCGCTAATACTTTGACATCCTCCATTGCTGAAACCTCGAAAGCAACTGAACGCATTGCGAGAGTGTAAACACCTCGACGAGCTCACGCGCTCTTCCGCGAGACACGAGCCGAGCCGCGAGCCGAGTCACGAGACGCGAGTGTAAATCTGGTATCAAATTTTAGCAGTTATTTAAAAATATTTTCATAATATTACTAAAAAGTGGGCATATTTTCTATTAGTCTATGAGGCTAGTAAAGCAAAGGCAGGCACGAATTATGCAGCCAGGATTTCAACAAATCATTCGTTTCATGCCTTTGCTGGTTGCACGAAGTTTAGTCTTTTACAAATAGTAATAAGTGCAGTGTTAGGTGAACTGCGAAATTACTTTATCAAATATACGATTATTTATTAATATATATATTTAAATGATCAAACGAACTTACCTGAAGTGAAGTTCGATCTTAATTATCCTGTCTTCGCCGAAGAGATTTATTCCTTAACCAAGTAGTAGCCCTGCTACGCGCTAACCCTATCGCACAAGTTTTAAAGTCAGAGAAAGAAAACCACTATATCTTCCTCTGTCTAATCACACCTGACAAGCCTCCGCAGTACCGACCTCATTCTTTTTAGAGAAATAGAGCAACATTGATATATAGGGGGATAAGATTCAGGGAGGGAGGGACCTTAAATCTCTTCGGCGAAGACAGGATAATTAAGATCGAACTTCACTTCAGGTAAGTTCGTTTGATCATTTAATTATCCTGTCTTCGCCTCCGAGATTTATTCCTTAACCATGTAGATGTTCAGAGAGTATAAAATCAATGTTGCGACAATAAAAAATAAACAACATTACAGTAAAACATCAAAACATAATTATTACGTATTTCAAATTTTTTTTTTTTTTTGCGCCTCTAGCAATAATTTCAAAACAACAAAATATTGTGAACAAAAAACTAATCAACCGACAGTATTGTTTTAAGTACTTAATAATAATTATAATTGTGACAAAGATTCAATAAAATTGGTTTCAGAACTAATATACCGGTCTGGTATAAAAATCAGCAAATACAGCTGATCTTTCCGAACATCCTGCGGTCTTTCTAATTACATCGACGTTGAGGCCAGCACGAGACGCCGCCTGATGTTGATGCGTGTCTCGCTCGCTCCGAATATTAAGATGTCAATGCCACTATCGCACATGATCTGCTTTATCCAGCGCCCAATGGGTTGAGATGAAGCAGGTCTACGTGGTTTCTTATGTGTGAGGATCAGGTTTGTTCTGAATCTGAGCGAATTGAAGATGATACAGCAATATATCTTAACTTAATACCACTGATGCTGGACAAATACCGGGATATTAAAGGGATAAAAAAAAGTAAGTTTAAAACCGGTTGAGCTTTGCCAATTGCTTATGTTTTAATTAAATTTGTAAGTGTTATAATTACTCGATCTTCATATGCTTTATTAATATTTCGTATTTTTGTTAGAGAAATTGTATGCGTCCTTGGTCCAGCTAATAACATGACTGACTTCTTACTCATTTTTTCAAGATTAATTGTATAATTCTCAAATCGTTTAATAGTCTAATACTATAATACCAGGGGGCTACTGCCTAACTAATAACGATCACTTGCTATCGTGACATTAGAACAATAGTTCTACCTAAACTTCAAAATTTCAAAACACATTAACAGAAATTCCAACAAAAATGTAGTATTTACATTTAAAAAAATCTGTTGTATTCTTTTTACAAAATTCTCACCATATCTTTAGTACTTTATACTAGAATTATATTATGACCCGGTGTTATGTGATATCGAAGATAACAACATCTAAGGCTGTTTCTGGCACGTCATGAAAGCTTTCCCGGAAAATACACACGCTGGCAGGGAAAGGTGACGGCGCAGATGGTGTACCATCCTGAAAGGAAGTAAGTAGATCTTTCTTGGAGGAAATATCACAATCTCTGTGACACCCAGGGATATGAAAAGGGGATACCATGGTTAAGAGGGCTATAGTTGAACAACGATAATTCCGGTGGCTTAATCAGTAACTATTTTGTTTATAGTTTTAAAAATTAGTGCAAACGGTGTTAAAGCGTAAAAATAAAATTGCGACTAATCTACTGTTTAAACGCGTCAATATCATAGGCAAAGGGATCCCTTTTCCATGAAATATACGCGGGATATTTGCAATAAGTCAATAGATGGTTCACCAAAAAAATGTTTGCAAGACGAGATGCAAATAAGTCAATAGATGGTTCACCAAAAAAATGTTTTATTTTCAAAAGTTGTCTGATACCCAACTGCCACTCTGTGTCGAAGTTTATTTTTCTCGATTCACTGTTAGCTTCTATATTTAACAAGTAACGAATATAAGACGCGAAAATAAATATACCTACTTTTCTCACACCAGTCCCAAATCATTTTAGTAACTTGACTTAAGTGTTGGTATTACACTCTCCCCATTCTATTTATATAGAATATGGCAGTGGTGTTATCGACACTTAAAAGACTACCACAATTAGCGACATTTTTAGCAAATGAAATTAGCCCACAATATACAGCGAGTAGTTCCAGTCAGTTTATATGATTGGTTCGCTCGATGTTGGTCCAGAAACCACCAGTCTTTTCGTTGGCACAAGCTGCACCCTAGCCTGCTGTCGAAACGTCCGTAAAAATTCCGAAATTGTACCTATGACTTTTTATTCAATTGACTGCCAATGGAATATTGATCTGCCACCAATGGAGATCATCATATTATTATAAAATATCTGTAATTGTAATAAAAACGTCGTAATTGTTAGTATTTCTAAGAAGAGCACTTTTAGTGATTTTGTGTGTATATACTACCCATATACTACAGCCGACATGCTGCCGTAGAAAACGTTCAAAGAACCTTATTCGAATTCTGTTAGATTTAAATATATTTTTTATGTGTATAATAAATTTTTGTGGCTTGAATCTGGTAATTGTATGTTATTTTATTAGAGTTTAAAATAAAACCTAAAAATTTACAAAGCTTTTCTGGTATTAGACTAGTTTTTTTTTTAATTAATAACTAACCCTAATCGTGTCAGACATTAAATAGTTCTTTTTGTGTTCTCTAGGTACTCTCCAGCAGAGTTTGCTAAACACAACATATCATAGATATCTCACTGATAGCAGACCATAAGATCTTAAATGAGTAAGAGCTGGCTGTAATATTTTGTGAAATATATCGCGCGGAACATAGGCTAATCGGGAGTGCTAGAAACTCGTACAAAATATCATGAAAATAAAAGCGTAAACATGTTTTCTTTTTTTTTTTTTTTTTTTTTGATTTGTGAATCGGCAGCAAAAATTAAGCTTCCTAAATATCAATATTAATCACGTATCAGTCTTCGATCATAAATCGAGTAGCCGTTCTGATATCTTCCATTTTGAAATGAGATACCTACTTCGACTTCGAATTCAGATTTTTAGATTTAATATATATAGAGCACACGCTTTTAGGAATAACGAAGATATCATAAACGAATTGTTTTGCTGTCGGGTTACATCTCCTAATAGCTTTTATTTCTAATAAATGATTTAATTCGAGAGAAATTGCTATTCACTAACTTTTTGAAAAAGAACGCCGCGCACGGCTGTATGGTATTTGATAAGGTTCCTCAATAAATGAAATCCTGGACACATTGTCTAATATAAACCTATCGCTAGTGATAGTTCACCACTCATTGACTAAATTAATATTTTAAGCGGCCGGCATGTACTTGCGGCTGCGCGCTCAGGTAGCGCGATTGTTCGATGACCGTTGTGATGCGACGCGACTGGCTGGTGCCTCGGCGGTGCCAGCGGCAGCGGCGGCGGCGGCGGGGCTGGCAGGCGACAAGCTGGCAGCGGTGCGAACGCGGCTGCTCGCCGTCGATTCGCTTGTTAGTATGACGTCTTTGACTGTCCCGGCCCACCACTCGCACTTCGGTGCGAGCCGCCGAACGCGACGGACGTGCCTACTGCGCTCCGCGTGTGCCCGCGCCGCTGTTTTATTAGCGACAGTGTATTTCCTGTCCTTTTCTACTTTTCCTCTGTTTTTTCTTGTGCCAATACTGTATTGTGTGCAATTATCGCGAAATAGACGCAATAATATAGTGTTTTAACTAGTTTTTAGGCTAGTTTCTTGTGTGGTGATAGTGACACGGTGTTATTGTTTAATCACTAAGTGATTACTTGCTTGCCGGAGCTTAGACCGTTTTTAAAAGCTGTCGTAGAGTGATAGTGACACGGTGGTGTAAAAATTTTCAAAAAGTGTGATCGGATTGCAGTGATATTGCGGAAAAACCGCTTTTCGCCCGCGTGGTTGCGCCGCCATTGTGCGTGCGCGCCGCCATTTTGCGAGCGGTGTGAGGTTGGCGCGGACGGCTGACACGTGACGTCTGACTTTGACGTTTGACGTTGACGTTGACAGCGTCACTTGATCGGCGCCATTTTGGAGCGACCCTGCGTTCCGAATCAGGGAGTACCCCATTCTATGGTGTTGAACTTTTTATTTATTGACTTTTAAGACTCGTAACCGTTATTGACTATTATTGTTATTTGGTGTTTTTCTTCTCTTTTTACTGTGGTGTACTTAGACTAGTAAACTTTGTTTGTGTACTTTACCTGCTGAACTTGCCAGCTTGTCCGCAAGATGAGTGACCCCGAGGGGGGGGCACCCCCCCGCCCGGGAGTAAGCCACGAGGACGACTCGTTGCTTTTTAGACCGCGATCGTCGCTTCAGCGGACCCCACCACCGCGTCGTATGGTGGTCGCGCCGTCTGACGAACCGGTGCTGACTACGCCGCCGTTCCAACTGCTGTCGCCCCCAAGGGAAGTGCTGGACGCCGCGGAGGCTGCCTACGCTGCGGTCATCCATGCTCACTCGCCGGGTACTTCGCCGCCGCCGCCTGCTAACACCCCCGTTAGCCCCCGGACGAATTTGTTCCCCGCTCCGCGGGCTCCTGCTGCCGCCCCTACTCCCGCGCCACCGATCCAGACCCAGTCGAAAGCCAAGCGCGTCCTCTCTCCGGATGAGTGGACGGTCGTTGGCGCTGCTAAGCGGCGCCCAGCACGCCTCACTACGACAAAAAATCCGCCCCCCGCTGCCAGACTCGAGGTGGCCACGCCGGTGACCGAGTATGGCACCCCGTACACTACCACCGACGACGATGACGATGAGACCACCGACGAGCTGCACCGTGCGAGTGCCCGCCAGCTGCTATCAAGGGCTAGTGCCGCGACCCGCTCCATCACGACCATTGCAGGGGCCTCGTCGAAACTAAACAAGGCAGATTTGGCGGCTGTCAATGCCAGCCTAGCCCAAGTCATGGAGGTCGTCAGCCATCTGGCCGTCCTATCGCAACAGCAACGGGCGGAGATAGTGTCTCTGCGCACTACGGTTTCGGAGAGGGAGGACGCTTGGCAGCGCGATCGCCAACGTGCCGCCAGGGCGGAAGCGGAAGCCACGACAGCCCGGGAGGAGACCACCAGGATTGCTGCGAGTACGGCGACGTCGACGGCGAGGGTGGCCCCCGCGGGTGCTCCGACCTCGTATGCTGACATGTTAAGGCCGAGGCCGTCTGGCGGACCGGTGCTGGCGTTGTACCCCGGCGAAGGGTCGGCACTCAAAACATCGGACGAACTAAAACTTGCAGTCAAGTCCTCCATCGCCCCCGCCAAACTGAACATCAAGGTAGATAGGGTGAGGCGCGTGGGAAACGCGGGCGTGGTCATTCAGACTCGCACGCCGGAAGACCTCAATAGACTAAAGGCGGCCCTCCCATCGTCCATCAAGGCAAGTGAGGTCAGAGGTAGGCAACCCCTAGTTGTTATTAGGGACCTAGACGGTAAGGAGCCACCGCTAAAGGAGACCATACAACAAATATACGAGCAGAATTTTGCAGACGACACCAACTGGACATGCGACAAAATGCTAGCGAACAGCAGACTTGCTTTTAGGAAGGGCCGCCTCGGCTCATCTCAGTCGGCGATGATAATTGCCTGCTCGTCGGAATTGCGGAGGGCCCTTGTTAATAAAGGCCGGCTGTATATCGGGTGGGATTCGTGTAGGGTCGAAGACTTCACCACAGCCATCTGGTGTAATAAATGTTGTCTGTACGGCCATAATGAGAAGCGGTGTCGCCAGGAATCCGTCACCTGCACGAGGTGTGGTGTGATGGGACACAAGGCCGAAGAATGCAAGCTGGAGCAGCCTAGGTGCGCCACCTGTCACCGATTCGGCCAAAAGAACGCAGAAACACACGAAACAGGTGCACGCGACTGTCCGGCGCGTGTACATGCTGAGCGACGAATGGTGGAGACAACATCATATTAATATGGCTTCGTCTAACAAAATTACAGTCGGCCAAATAAATCTGGCGGGGGCACAACTTGCCACACTTGAGCTACCCCGAGTAGCGGAAGACCTGGGGCTAGACGTCGTTCTTGCTCAGGAGCATTACCCTGGCACCCAGAGAGACGCTACCGCTTGCAGATTTCTGCAGTGCGGTACGAACGCCAAGGCGGCGATCTATGTTCGTCGACAAGACCTCCCATGCGCCTTCTTACAACATCTGTCGAACGCACACTGCACAGTGTGCCATGTACTCATCGACGAAGAAGGTGTATATATGGTGTCCGCGTACTTTCAGTACAGTGACGATATAGACGTTCACCTGCAACATCTCGGCGTCGTCCTCGATTCCCTTCGTGGGAAAAGAGTCATTATAGGGGTAGACTCTAACGCACACTCGCCGATGTGGTACTGTCAACCGCGGCAGTATACGGGGCGAGGGCCAGACGTCACGCACCGCCGAGAGCGTATGGAGGCGTTTATCCTGGCTCGAGGACTTAGGCTGGCGAACGCAGAGGGCGAGCCACCTACATTTGCAACAGCAAATGGGGCCTCCAACATCGACCTCACACTGACGAGAGGCATCCTGGCGACAGGATGGCGAGTGCTGCCAGATCACATAGAGAGTGACCACCGGCTCATTACATTCGAAGTGGCAAGTCGACCCACTCCTCGCGCTGAGCCGCTTGGAGGGGAGCCGATGAAACTGCGGGATCGTGGGGTCGATTGGAAGCGTTTTGAGCGTGGGATCCATGGGAGGGTAGGAAGTATAAGGTGGAATCGGTCCGCCCAGGAGATCTGTGCTCAGTTCACCACCTTGGTAGGGAGCACCGCGAAGCAGACCCTGGGTGTCGTGCGTACAAAGTCGCACGGGCACGAGTGGTGGACTCCACAACTCGATGAGCTGCGTAGGCGTAATAACCATCTGCGTCGGACTTGGCAATCGACTCGCCGGGCCGGGGGGCCCGTCGAGGCCGAGGCCAAGGGCCGTTTCCATGCGCATAGGCTTTTATATAGGGGAGCCATGGAGGAGGCGCAGCTTTTGTATTTTAGAAAAATCGCGGAATCGGGAAACCTGGACCCTTGGGGACAGGCTTACCGACTCGCGAGCGGGCGGCATAGACCGCCAAGTAACGTTATTAACGGCACGATTTACGCCGAAGGCTATGCTGGTAGTGTGAATGAGGCCATGCACAGCCTCTTGTACTCTCTTTGCCCGGACGACGATCTGTCCAGGGACACTCCCTATCACAGGCAAGTGCGTCTTATGGCCTCAATGTCACCTCCAGGAGAGGATGCGCCTCCTCCTTTCCAGGAAACTGTGAGGGACATAGTTCGGGATCTTCCCAACACGGCACCGGGAGCCGATGGGATCAGTGCTCGCGTAATACAGCACACGTGGAGGGCCGCGTCGGCCGAGTTCTCTGAGGTGTTTAGGCGATGTGTCCGGGAGGGCTGCTTTCCGGATGTCTGGAAGGTCGGTAAGCTGATTGTCATCCCGAAAGGGAACGGCAAGCCCCTTACCGACCCGAAAGCATACCGCCCAGTTACTCTGTTGCCGATCTTTGGTAAAATATTAGAACGCGTAATTTTGAGCTGCGCTCCGCAGATCACCAGGGGGTTATCGGATCGCCAGCATGGATTCACTCGAGGCCGGTCGACGGTGTCTGCCCTAAACACCATCTTCAGGGCAGCGCGAGAGAGTTCGTCGAAATATTTACAGGTAGTCTTTTTGGATATCTCTGGGGCCTTTGATAATGCGTGGTGGCCTATGGTGTTGCTCAAGGTGAAGCAGGGGGGATGCCCGCCAAACATCTTTAAGATGTTGGTGGACTACTTCCGCGACCGCCATGTGAGCCTGTCCGTGGGCCATCACAGGGTGTCGAAGGCGGCAACGATGGGTTGCCCGCAGGGATCGGTGTTGGGACCCACGCTCTGGAACGTGCTGATGGACGACTTGCTCCGACTGCCATTCCCTGGGGGGGTCAGCGTCGTGGCTTACGCCGACGACGTGACGATTCTGATCGAGGCCAATTCCCGGGCGAGCATAGAGGCCTCGGCCTCTACGACTTTGCAGCTCGTCGGCGACTGGGGGGCCCGTAACCGACTGGAATTTTCCCCTGCCAAGTCTGCAACTATGACGATCAGGGGGAAATTCCAGAGGCCACCAGTCATCAAGTTCGGTGGGGCCTCTATCAGAAGCGTCACGTCGACCACGGTGCTGGGAGTGGTAGTCGACGCAAGCTTATCGTTCGCACAGCATGCGTCATCGATAGGGGAGCGGGCGGCAAATTGCTTCGGCAAAATGTCAAGAGTGTCGGCGTCCTCCTGGGGCATTCGCTACAAGGCGCTAAAGGTCTTGTACCAAGGCACCTATGTGGCGACGGTGACGTATGCTGCTGCAAGCTGGTCGGAGCGTGCGACCCTGCATGTTGTGCGAAGCGCATTGTTGCGCACCCAGAGACCCGCCTTGGTCCTTCTGACCAAGGCGTACCGCTCGACGAGCTCTGCCGCACTACCGGTGTTGGCCGGTGTATTACCGGCCGACCTCGAGGTAATCCGGGCGGGCGAACTAGGCGGAGTGCGCGAAGGCCGTGCTACCAAAGAAGAGCTACGGAGTGCCCGACTCCGAACATCTGAGTCCGCTCTTGCCTCTTGGCAGGAGCGTTGGGACACATCGAACCAGGGGAGGGAGACGTTTCGGTTCTTCCCGGACGTGGCGGCCCGGCTCAGGTTTACTTGGGTCGAGCCGGACTACGAAGTCTCGCAGCTACTGACGGGGCATGGCCATTTTAACGGTAGGCTTTTTAGGATGTCACTGTCCGACAGTGCTAGGTGTCCTTGTGGGGAGTGCGAGGATGAAGATCTTCACCATGCACTATGGGAATGTAGTTTATATAATGAGGCGCGTAGGGAATTGGTAGATAAGGTGAAAGCGCTCGAGACGGGACCGATTTACTTCTGTGATCTTGTGGGGACGGAGGCGAACTTTCAGCGGTTGCGGGACTTCGCGCGACGGTGGTACAAGATTAGGAGTGGGTTGGATGGAGGTGAAGAGCGAAGAGGGCAAATGCCCGAAGAAGTGTGTTGAATAGATAGTAGACGAAGCCAGCGGTACCACAACGGTGGGCACA
Organism: Schoenobius gigantellus; assembly: GCA_963935595.1. NCBI lineage: Eukaryota > Metazoa > Arthropoda > Insecta > Lepidoptera > Crambidae > Schoenobius > Schoenobius gigantellus. The sequence goes on along the minus strand of OZ012541.1, from coordinate 34,334,418 downwards.
CGGCGACCTGGTGGTGGACACCGAAGGCGTAACGTGTGTTGTCCGACCCGGATGGGGAGAAGGACACAGGGACATACAGGCGACAGATTTAAATAACTTGTAGGGAGTCAAGAAGTGTGCGCGGCTAGAGTGCGATTACGCAGGTTCCGCGCACATCTCCCGTCGTTTCGGCCCGTATAACCAGGATTGGTTGAGTAGGGCCATGGGTTGGTGGAGGGTGTATTGTCCCGGCCCACCGGCTCGATGAGGGTAGGATTGGCCGCTGCTTTGCTGTCGCGTTCGGGACGATGAGCCTTTCAAGTTTAAATGACTCTTAGATGAAATTGGTGTCTGCATCGTTCAACGTAACTACATCTGGAATATTAAGATTTTTCTTTAAAAGACACGATTGTGCCCTTCCCAGTGCTGAAAGTGCTTTACCGAGTTGATTCTGTTGTCTACCAACATAGCACTTACTTCCGAATTAGAGTTCGGCCCTTCGCCATAGGTACTATAGTATACATTGTTTTTTTTTTTTTTTTTTAATGCTCGTCTTTGGTCACTTTTGGAAACCGTTTTGCAATAGGACTTGAAACCTGGCCGCTACATCGGTTTGTAAGTCATCAGTTATCACCATATTGGTTTGTATGTGAAAGATACTAATAAATATTTAATGAGAATTTAGGCAACACAAAAAATATTTTTAAATAATTCCGATGAATGCAACGGAAATTTTTAAAACAGCGGGGAAAAAAGGACAGCCCCTATATTTTCCATTAAGTACACTCGTTGAATGCAACGAGAACATAATAACAATATGATCCGAAGAATACAACGGACATAAAAGTGATTTCCGATGAATGCAACGGAAATTTTTAGGCAGCGGGGAAAAAAGGATACCCACATTTTCCATTACCAGTATTACTGCACGTGGTCGCGCCGCGCGCGTACTCGGCGGCCCAGGCGAGCGGTGTCCACCCGCTTACTCGTTCAATACAACGAGAACATAATAAAATATTATCCGAAGAATACAACGGACATAAAAATGATTCCTCGTTCAATACAACGAGAACATAATAAAATATTATCCGAAGAATACAACGGACATAAAAATGATTCCCGATGAATGCAACGGGAATGTAAAAAAGTATTCTTCTGGTTGCACATCATTTTCGCCATCATCTGAGTACAAAATGTGCCTCCGGCTTGCCCCTACGTTTTTCCGAATTCAGTTTTTCTTCGTATCTCTTCATCTTCCTTAGCCATCTATCTTCTTCGGGTTCACTGTGTTTTCGTTTAGGCATACTTAACAAATAAGCAAATAACCGTAAATTTATACCTTTTTTTTTTACGTAGGTTACCTACACTCATGCACAAATTATATTACTGTTACACTCGTGCGAGCGCCGCGCGCGCACGGACAAGAATGAGGTCGGTACTGCGGAGGCTTGTCAGGTGTGATTAGACAGAGGAAGATATAGTGGTTTTCTTTCTCTGACTTTAAAACTTGTGCGATAGGGTTAGCGCGTAGCAGGGCTACTACTTGGTTAAGGAATAAATCTCGGAGGCGAAGACAGGATAATTGACGTTTATGACCTACCGGATGAAGTATATTTTATCTAAAACCGAAACAGGTACGATATTTTGGTGCAAGCGGCTGGGCCGGTTTTACCTTTCTAATATTTTCTTTAGTTATTTCTAGGGTTCCATACCTCGAAAGGATAAAGAGGAATCCTTATACCATTACTTAGTTGTATGTCTGTCTGTCAGTCTACTCCCTATTTCAGGTACGCGCAGAGGTATCAAACTGAAATGTATATCAAAACACTTGGGTCTACGGTCCCTTTAGCGTTAAACATATTATTTAACATCAAACTGGCAAGTGAACGCGATCATTACCGTTTATGTTGCATGTTTTCGTATATGTTGTGATTTCACAAGAGAATGATATACGGAAAGTGCCCTTTCCGTTGAGCTAGAATCACGAAATTTGCAGAAAAATTTGAAGCGATGTTTGACAGTACATATTAAGGAAGAAATCTGAAAACTGTAAATATTTAGTAAGTAGATTAGTTTGTGCGCAAGTCCAACTCGCACTTGGTCGGTTATTATTTATATGTTTTATCGTTTGTTTTAGAGACACGTGGCTAATAGCGCCGTGCCAAGCCAAAAAGGTCGATGGCCGTCATATTTATATTGGTGAAAGTGATGACGATGTTTGTATTCGTTTAAAAATTTATCTAGACGCTACCTTCTACCATATTTTGTCCTGTATTATCCACTTTTCAGTCGGATGTAACATTAGGTGATATACATATATAAGGTCGCGAAGGCTTATGATATTGTAAAAAATAACAAGCCGCCCGGGATCCAACGTGCTAGTACACGGCCACTTTGTTAGGCTATAAACTAATAAAACGAGGTCACGGAGTTGGGAACTCCGTGGGTCCAATAATAAATTCTTATTTCACACTTACACAACAATTTAATTTAGAAGCGGAGGCGGCAATGACATGTAAAAAATCACCTACCTATATAAAATATATATAAACAATATAAAGACATTTTGCTTTTGCTTTTCTGTCTTTTTTTTGTGTATACATTTTTATTTGTTTTATTAAAAAATAACAAAATGAATTTAAGAAAGCTTATTTAAGTTAAAAGTCAAGACTGTCAGTGCGAAAGTCATTCACATAACACACTGGTAGACAGACTGGACTAACGAGGCAATTCTAGATTCTTATAGGTTATTGTGACTATTTCAATAATTTGTATGACGAAACAAACATAAAATATGAAAACATGACGTTCATGAGTCCTACACATTAACTGAAATATTTTTGATTTATATATCTGCTTCAATAACTATAGGCGTTTCTAAAGTTGTATATGATCATGTATCTTAAATATATATTGTAAAATTAGGTTTATTGACTGTTGTTTAAAGGAGGACACAAAAAAATTGACCTTCCGAGTATCTTGCCTGATCTTTCTAGAATGCTCTCCCAATTTCCAAGGAGGTGTAGATTCATTCCTTTTCTCATTTACTAACTTGTATTTGCAAACATCGTTATTATGGTTGGCGCGTTTGTTTACATACAAGTATTAAATAGTTAATTGATAACTATCTAAGACATTTTTTTTGGATAAATAGAATTTTGCGTTGTGATACATGTCAATAAATTCCTGTAAACGCTTTTGAATAAATATTGTTTTCTCGTCCCACAATCTCGAAAAGACTATCTGAGTGCATTTCATCCGCTAACGCGGAAAAGATTTTTTAATGCAGTTGCTCGTGGTTTTTATTTGAGTATAGATATTAACCGAAAGTCACCCTTTACAGGACTGTGTGGTAAAACACTATAGAAATCCATTATTTCACGAGTGCAGTAAAGTTTTTTTTATTTTTTCTCAATCAGTGAATTTGACAGAAAACAGCCCTTCTTCTTCAGATGAAAATATAATTTCAAATGGGTCACGTCCTTCTACCTCATTTTTTCTGATGTTACTAATCCGCAACTCTCAACTTTTACTGGAATTATAAATAACCAAGAAATTCATCAAACCAAGAACCAAATCCAAACTATTAAATTAGCTGATAAAACTTGTAGAATTAATTTAAAAATTGCCCTTACATTTCCTTTAATTTTGTTAATTTTTTTTTGTTTCATGAAATAAATTTTCTTACGAATAGTTTTCTTTTATTTATTTGCAACATCATTGAAAAATGTTGTATGACACGTGAGCATAAAAGGTATTTCCTAATCTCTGGAATCAGTGACACTTATTCGGTAAGGATCTACTTTCAGCACGTGTATCATAAATAACTTTTCATACCACCTGCTCGACAATGTTTAATTAGATCCCCCTTAACTTCAACGTCAAGCAAGACATTATATCCCAAGGGATATAATTTTGTATGAAACTCCCAAGGGATTAAAGTGTTTTAAATATGGAACATAAAACTTGTATGAAAATTTAGCATAGATGCTAGCTTAGGAAGACAAAGGTTCTACGCCCATACAGCAGTAGCGTGCATCCACTAGAGACAAAGACATTCTACCTGTGTAAATAATGTTTTTATAAACTCTAAATACATAATTTCTTTACCAAAATTATAACATATTTATCTACATAACACTGCAAGCTAAAATAAACAATTACATATCACTTTATTTTTTATTGATAAAATACGTTTTATGCAAAAAGCGCCATCTTTTGACGGCCACCATTAACTATCGATAAAAACGAATAAAAGCAGAGTAAAGCAAAAACACTCGCTGCCAGCGGATAAACAGCATTTGGAAAAATTACGCGGCATATTTAAAAATAAAGAATGTTTCTACAATTTGTTCCATAATTTGTACCAACGATATTCCGTTGTATTGTTTTCATAGCTAAAACTTTGCCGCCAACGCCATTACGTATTTCAAAATTGTAATATCTTGTTGCTTACGTTAATAAAGTGCTTAGTGGAATGTGTTTTGTGGTATCAATAATACAGTCTTTTTAGAAGTTTATTCAGTGTTTTATTGATAAAGTTAAAAAACGTAAGTAGGTAAATGTCCAGGTGCTTCAGCTTTTTTTATTTGGGGTCAATAGGTTGTCGATTATTTGAGATTTATTTCAACAGTTGTGTGTAGTAATAAATTGCTGTTTCAAAAGTAAATATACAACAAAGTTGAAAAATAAAAGAATTTTATTTTATACCATTTTATTGTTAACAAATTAATATTCGTCCTGCGTGCTACTAAAGGTCATTGACAGGGTCCAGCAGCTGATCGTATCGTATTGTAAATCGATATGTAGACTAAGTTCATTCTTGTTATATTATTATTAAATATGTTTTAAGTTTTTGTAATGTTTTAAGCTTTACTTAAGATATAATTATTGCGTGATGTGTTCGTGCTTGAGAAAAATAAATCTTTTTTTTTTGTATTTTATGGTTTTCATGATAATATCATAATTTTAACCATAGTTATAATGATAGTGATAATGATAATGTGACAGTGTTTAACCACCTAAGTAATTGGTTATAGAGCCCTGAGTTTTTATTCTCTCGCAGATGGTATAAAAAGTAGAGCATTCACCTCTGGAATAAAGCAGTGTCTTCGTCTTAGGCGACTTGAACCCCTCGCTTCACTTAGGACTGTACATAACTCCCTTGCTTCGCTCAGGAGTTAAATTTTAACTCTAGAGTCCCTCGTTACGCTCGGGGTTCAATATGGCGCCCGTGACGTTAGACACTGCTTTAATCCCTTGGTGCATTATCTACTATTATCTACACTCATGTTCTAGTTCTAATATTAAGAACTCAACACTAATATTTTAAAGGCATAACTTAAAGCCCTTGGCCTTTTACAAATTACATTATAATACAGGTTCGCCATACAAAACCAGTACTTTAATGTAACTCGAATTCCAATAAATTCTTTTCAAATTGCACTGTTCAAAATGCAAATAATTATTAGAATAAATGAGTTTGATTTTGTTTTAATTTTGTGTCTTTTATTTAATTTAGGTAACCACTGATTGCATGAGTGTAGATAAAGTAGTGTATGAAATTGCACATAATTAGGTCTTAAAACACTCGTGTGGTACTATTAAAATTCTCGGCAAGCCTCGAATTTTAAACACACACTAGTGTTTTAAGACCCCCTATTATGTGACTATTTCATAAACTACTATTTCAACTCACTTGCTCCTAAAGTGGATCTAATTTAACCGATTTTAGATACATAAAGCAACTCATAAAATACGCGTGTTTTATAACCCAGGCATGCAACACAAAGTCCGGCAATGCTTCACTTGCCGGCCGCGACAATAATGTGCTATATTTTTTATAGAGATAATATAAAAGACATCAACGAAATACATAGAATTTTCAAACGATTATTTTCATACCATTATTTAGATTTGTCTACAAATTAACAATGATTTGTGTTAATCCAAATATTCAGTTTATTAAGTATTTTTGTCACAAGTGTGTTGAAAAACGTCGTACGATATACGGTCGTATATTGGTAAAACACACACACTCAGCTCTGTTACACCCTCGCCATCGGAACGGGCTGAAATTGACATACCGCACTTATATCGCAATGTACTAATTGAAATTCGTACCTTTCTGTTCAATCATTTTTAATACCGCAAGTCAAATGAAAATGCATTATAATAGAACTTATTTCATGCCAGCACGCCAACGTCATTTTTAGTATAATCACCCTGGCAAGCACAACGACTCACAAAAACAACCTTTTAAATACGTACGTATGCTCAAAAAGTACATTCTCCATGTGTGTTTAGCGCGCGGAACGTTCTTTTCCGCACTAGTGCTTTTTGTTTTCATTCATTCAGTATAACCTCCAAATACATGAAGGAGGTTTTTAATCGAAAAGTTTTCTGTACAAAATATATTCGTATAAAATGACTATTTGACAGCGTAAGTAATATAATTATTGTACTATACAAATAAACTGTATTGTTAATTATTACTTGTCCAAGCATTAAACTCTTTTTCAATGATTTTCTTTCGCAAATATGCTAAAAAACGTCGTTCGATGCACATGTGGAATTGTCATTTTACTCGTCCCTATTGTCGGCTTGGGTCAACAAGCCGGGACAATCCGGGACCTTAATAATACGCTGCATAGCGCTGTTTATGTCATATGGAGAATTGTGTCCGCGTCTCCGCCGCCGCCTCGTGGCGGGAAACCTGGAGGCGCTAGCACAATTATTCTCCTTATGACATAAACGACGCTATGATCAGTACTATTAAGTTTTAAATTGTGTTTCTTTGACTATTCGCCTTCTCCACACGACCGCGCCACGTCTCTTATCTATAACTCGCGCCTCAGCCTTCGCGCCGCTGATAAGAGGTAAACACGACAGAGTTAAGTAAATTTAAAAGCGGCATAGTTGAAAATTTTAGATTGTATAAAATCTTATCAATATTTTTATTGGTGGAATCGATTCTACTTTCTATTCTCAACAAACTTAGTGCAGGTTTTGCGCAATTTTATTAACATGTTGTTTATCGCTACAAAAAGTCAGTTTGTAGAGTCTAATATGTGTTCAGTAAATAAATAAAAAAATATAGTTAATGTTTATCAATATAATCTAAATGTTGTAGATAGTTTGAGCCTAAATCTAAATTTAAACCAAAGTTGATCGGTAATAAGCAATCCATAAAACTACTTCACCTTTTTATACTCATTTTGTAGTTTCACTTAAACCAAGCCCGAAGGGCTTAGAGAAAGGGAAATAAAGTCCGTAGTTTAGAAGCTGAGGTGCGTCCACGGGTCAGCGGATATTGAAATAAGGTTGGTAAATTTGAGTCCCTGTTCGACTTGTTTTTTATTATTAACTGGCTATGTCAGCGAATTACGTTTAGCCTTAAAAAGGTTTAAAACTGTGGTTAATTTAAACCCCTATTTCACCCTTTAAAACTTTAATTCGTTAGGCCGTTTTGGCTTGAAAATGTTACAAATTATCAAACAGACATTTTATCATTTATTACTTACTTATAGGGCGCTTAGAATCGCATATTAATAGTTTAGGGTATCATTGCACAAAAGTTAAATACATTGACCGCCGTGTTTAAAATATGGATCTGTCTTTGAGGATTTTAAACAAATGATAGACACAAAATGATTGTATTAACAGCATAATTAGTGTTAAGCATATTTAGAAAGCTTGTGTAAGTCACCCTGAGTTTTCCATCCGTCGCAAGCTCGCAAGTCGCCCCTCAATATTGCATGAATGACTATCACACTCGTAGGATAGATTTATGTGTTCACAAAAGATTTAGTTAGCCATTTTTATCCAAAATAAGTAATTATACACATTGACAGATAATGACCCATATTAACAGATAGGTATTATTGAATATGAATATAGATAGAGTAATGTCACTAACAACATTATGCTTTACGCCTCAAGCGCTTTCATTTGATATCCATATGACTGGGGTTGAAACATGGTTGAAATAATAGTGGTGGCGCCTAAAGTAGACGCCACCACGTCGGCGTTTCGCCGATTAATGTTTAGGTTGATTGCTGATGTCGACACTACAATCTAATGAAGTGTCCTTACCTTGACTCCATTCGGTCTCTGTATGTAGCCGGTGGACTTCCTGAGCTAGCTCGAAGGAAGTCGTGGCTCCTGAAGGGCTGCTGTCAGTCCACCGATGGAGACCACGGATAACTACATAGGCCTATTAGGCCACCACGGCTCACACACGCGACGATAAAACCTTTTCGGAAAACAATCAAAATCGGACGTTCGCAACCAACATTATTTGGTGCGCCGCGCAAGAACACAATCAATTATATATTTCTAGAAAACGCGCCGCCCGGTACCCTATTTCAATGTCATGACATTCGACTCGACTGACATGTCACATGCGGCCGGCCGCCACAGGCTCTCACATGCACAGACTATTATGCAGTGTTGCCACTCGCTCATCCTTGAGCGTAAACATCCCCCCGCTCCGGACAGTCCCGGACTGTCCGCCAAATCAGTCTAAGGGGAGGCGAGAAAGAGTAGCGACCGCGCGCTTCAAAACAGAATCCCCAACTAGGACCTCGGCAAACCTGGGCACACCATCAGACCCTAGAGTAAGTTGGACAATGCGTCCGCGACGCCAACGTAGGGGTGGCAGGTTTGGGTCCTTCAATAACACGAGGTCTCCAACCCTCGGTGGGTTTGTCTTATCTGACCACTTAACGCGCTGTTGCAAAATGTGTAAGTATTCAAGGTGCCAGCGGCGCCAGAAGCTCTGGGTAAGCTGCTGGAGCAACTCAAACCGCGAAAGGCGTCCTGGATTGATATCTCTGTAAGGATACTCGGGCAGGGCGTTAAGTGGTCTGCCTATCAAGAAATGGCCCGGCGTGAGGGCCTGCAAATCGTTCGCGTCGGTAGACAACGGACATAACGGACGCGAGTTGAGAACCGCCTCAATCTTATGAAACACCGTCGCGAGTTCCTCAAACGTGAGAATAGTCTCCCCAATAACGCGGCGAAGGTGAGTCTTGTCGGCCTTTAGAACAGATTCAAAAATCCCTCCCCAGTGAGGGCAAGACGGCGGGGAGTATCGCCATGTTACCCCCCTACGGGAGAGTGTGGATCCGATCTCAATATTATTTTTATCTAAAAATTCACAAACTTCTCTTATATGTCTATCAGTGCCCTTGAAGTTCGCCCCACAATCGGACCGAATTAGAGATGGCAGTCCTCGGCAGGAAACAAATCTGCCTAACGCTGCTAAGAAAGCGTCCATGGTGAGTGCACTCACCACCTCCAAATGAACGGCTTTAGTGGCCAAACAAACAAACACACACAAGTAAGCCTTTTTAGTCTTAGCATTACGGAGTCGCGACGTTTTTATAGTGAATGGTCCCGCGAAATCAGTTCCAACTCCTAAGAAGGTCATCGATTCGTTCACACGATCAGCAGGCAAATCACCCATTTGGGGCTGCATCGTCTCGGGGCGTAAACGATAACAGGGCAGACATCGAAAGATAACAGATGGGATTATTCTTCTCGCTGACAAAATCCAAAACTCCCGTTGGAGGAGCGCGGTCAATGCATTACATTCGGCATGAGCATTCTTCACATGGCGATCAATGATCAACAATCGCACCCATGGTATGGACCATGGGTGCGATTGTTGCCTTGGGGAGCAACAGGGGATGACGTGATCTATAAGGCAAGTTAGCGTGCCTCAATCGGCCTCCTACTACGCAACAATCCCTTATCATCCAGAAAGGGAGTCAAACGCACCAAGGGTCCCTTTAATTTGGACGTCCCGGTACGGAAAATCTTAAGTTCCGGTTCAAACGCTCTAGACTGGGTCATACGCACCGAATGCAAAAGAGCATTTTGGCGCTCCTGCGGAGAGAGGACCGGACACAAATCTTTGTCCTGAGGCCGGTGACAATTTCGAATAAATCTTCTTATCCAAGCGGTCACGCCGAGCAACTTGTCCAGAGAACTGTAGCGGTCTAATAAAAATTCCCGCTCTGGAGCCGCCATAGTCTCGACAGCGTGAACACGCAAGCCCGGATTTGGTACCTTCACCACAGCTGGTGTGGAAGGCCAAGACGGCTGTAACAACCATTCGGGACCCCACCACAGAGTGTGGTCAATAAGCTGAGGGGCTTCGCTGCCACGTGATGCACAGTCAGCAGGGTTTATTTCACCTGGCACGTGGCGCCAAAACAACGTGGCCTTCGAGGCCGGTATTTTGGATACCCGATTGGCCACAAATACTTCCAGGGAGTGGACGGAGTTCTTAATCCAACACAGGACAACCTGACTGTCGGACCAAGCAAAGAGCGACTCAAAGTCCACACTACGTCCCAGGGTGTCAACCACGTGGTTCATCAAACGAAACAGAAGAGTAGCTCCAGACAATTCTAACTTCGGAATCGTTAATCGAGTCCGAAGTGGAGCAACCTTACTCTTAGCAATTAGCAAGTGGAGCTTAACAGCTCCTCTATCATCGACCGTCCGGATATATACGACGGCTGCGTATCCACTCTCAGACGCGTCACAAAAGCCATGAAGGCTGGCCGTAAACCGTCCCTTAGGCAGTATATGTCTAGGGATACTAACACGGTTAATGTCGGGGAGAGACGACATGAAGGACTCCCAATCTCGCAGCAAACGGCCCGAGAGGGGCTTATCCCACGACACTTCGGCTGACCAAAGTTCCTGTAGGAAGCACTTCATCCAAAACACTCGGGACTAATCCAGCCATTTGGGTCAAAGGTACGAGCTACTGTAGATAAAACCAACCGTTTCGTCCAGACCTTGGGGCTTGGCAGCTCCAATCGATAGGTGAACGTGTTCTGGACAGGTCTGCATTGCACTCCCAAAACAGACAATAAGTCTGGAGTGTTGGCATTCTCAAAGATATGAGGCTCCTGCTGGTGGTCGTCTGGCAAATCACACAAAAGCTGAGGTGAGTTGGACATCCACTTCCTCAATTCATAACCACGAGCCCCGAGAAGAGCAATTAGTTCATCTCGCAAAAACAAGGCTTCCTCGACACTAGAGGAGCCCGTACAAATATCATCCACAAATGCATCCTCCTTGAAAACCAAGGATGCGCGAGGGTATCGTAACCGCTCACGTTCAGCGAGTTCCACAAGTGAGCGAATTGCCACAAAGGGGCTCGAACGCAAACCACTTCAACCAACCACTTTATGTATAGGTGTTCAGCTCGTCGACTAGCATGGGATCTCTGGGATCCTGGAATATGAGCTGATATCGTCTATCGTCCGGGTGAATCACAGTCTGCCGAAACATCATCCGGATATCGGTCACAAAGACGACGGCATGGCGACGGAAGTTGGTCAATACATCACCCACCTCGTGGTGCAACTTCGGTCCAGCATGAAGACATTGATTCAGCGAAACTCCGGTAGACGTAGGGGCTGACCCATCAAAAACAACGCGTATCTTCCCGGTGGAAGGTTTCAAAACCGCGTGGTGAGGAAGAAAATTATGTTCCTCGTTTCGCCAGTCCAGTCGCGAGACCGACATGTGCCCCAGTTGCTCATATTCTCGCATGAAGTCGACATACTTCTGTTTGAAGTCGGAGTTCCTACTCATACGACGCTCCATGGACAGCAGCCGCTTCTCGGCCAACGGCCGGGAGCTGCCAAGTGAGGGGCGAACTGACAAAAAGGGCAAACGAGTGATCAGCCGTCCCGAGCGAAGGCGACCTGTATTGTTCTGGTAGAACAACTCACACTCCTCGTCTAAGGGGTTCACTCGCTTCACGGTAGGTGGCTCTTCCACCTCCCAAAACCGTTGAAGGACATCCGATAAGGTGGAGCTAACAGTTATGTAACTGTCCACCGATGGAGATGGTGGGTTATGCCTAACTGGTCCCATCACTACAAACCCAAGCGATGTAGATAAGGCTACCAACCCACCCTTCTGTAACTCTCTCCTCTTCCCACAATACACGCGGCCTAGAACATACGCACCGAGCAATAAGTGAATCGGACCGGTTCGGTGGAAGGAAGGGTCATCCAAGGTCAATCCTGATGTCGCATCAACGACAGCGCGCGAAACGTGCTGTTGCGGAAGCTGACCAACAACCTTCTCAAAAACAATCGCGGTAGCGCCAATTTTGGGCGCTGAAGAGAAGTGGGGGGAGAAGGAGAACAAAACCTGACCGATCGGATCCGGGATCCGCAGGTCTCCGATTCCCTGTACCCATTCAAGGTATGGAGATGTGTTCAAACTCAACTGCCGGACCAGCCAGCTGGAGGCAATGCAACCCTGAGCTCCCGTATCCAAAAGGGCGCGAACTAAAACAAAGGTGCCCCTCGGGCCCCACACCCGTACGGAGGCTGTTGGTAACAGCACCTGCTCCTGTGGGGGGGTTGCAGCCGACAGTTGGTTTAATGAAAATCCTCCCGCATTCCCCGCAACGGGGGGGAAGGGGGGTCCAGAGGAAAATGCGTGCGCGGCGGAGGAGTAGGGCGCTCAAGGCGCTCGAGCGGCTCCCAATCCGGCACGTACTGGCCCCGATCAAAACGGCATCGGGGGGCCGGGCGGTGCCCATGATGGGCGAAAGTTGGGGGAGCCCGTGACAAACCAGGTCTCTCCATCAGAGGGGGAGAGAAGCGTATCGGCTCCCGGCGTGGCTCCCAAATAACCGCGGCCCAATCCCGCGGTGGCGCCTTAGTAGCGGCGCGTCGATCCCCCCCGCCCGTAGGGGGGGTGGGGCGCCCAATCCTCTCACGGGAGGGGGGGCGCCTGTCCAATCTCCGCGGAGGGGTGGCACGCTCCTCCGATCTTCTCGCAGATGTGGGTGACCTACGAGGGCCCCCGCCCGTGTGCGAGTCCCTCTCTCTCACCACCTCACGAGTGTCCCTATTGTTGAAGCACAAAAGGGGGTGATGGGCCCCTCCACAACAATGGCAATCTCGTAGGTGCAGGCAAGCCGATGCCATATGAGCCCCCAGGCAGCGGTAGCACCAATTCCGCTGCTTGGCCATATTCCTACGCCCCTCGGTGCGTAGGCCAACAAATTTGGGACAGGCCGGCACACGATGGCCATCCCGCTTGCAACACTTGCAAGGCAGCGGCCTTTCCCCGTGTGGAGAGTTCCGCCGTACTGCAGTATACTGCTTGTACGGGCGGCGCTCTCTCCGTGGCGCTGCCCGGGTCGCCTCATAGCGGCCTGTACTCGGTCCCGGTATAGGAGCCAGATCCAAGTGGTCCGGTCATCCGACACTCATCCTCCAAAAATCTGAGGAGATCCGAAAAGAGGGGGAGGTACGAGGCACTATTGCCCCCATACCTTTGTTCAAAGCTCCCTTTCATCTCCATGGGAAGCTTATTGAGGATGAGGTGGCGCAATATGAAGGACCACTGGTCCACCGGTAGGTCAAGTCGTTTGAGCGCGTTAATAGCGCTTAGCAGCGGGTTCAAAATCTCCTTCCTCAATGAGGAGACCCGCGATACACGTGGCAGCCCTAAAATGGCAGCCACATGTGTGTCCGCTAGCAAGCGAACATTCTGATACCGGGCGGTCAACAGCGCCCTTGCAATGTGATAACTGTCATCGTTGACAGGTAGATGCTGGACAAGCACACCAGCCTCTCCACGTAAGGCAGAGAGCAAATAGGCCAATTTCTGGCTAGGGAACAGGTCGTCCCTCGAGTGGACCAGGCTATCAAAGAGGTTAATGAACCCCATCCAAGCAGCCAAGTTCCCATCAAAGTTTGCGATATCCAAAGTGGGCAGACTGCCCAGCAAGCCGGCCGGGGTAGGCTTGACCTCCCCGGGCGTGCACGACTCACCCCTCCGGGCGAATAGGATAGCCTGAGCCTTGTTTATAATCACATCCGCCTGTTCAAAACATTGATCATAATCGGCATTAAATTGGTCGACTGCCCGCAACTCAGCGGCACCCTCGGCTGGGTGGTCGAGCAAATATTGTTGATGAACAACGAAAAGCTGCTCCAATTCCTTCAAGCGATCAGGCATGCCGAATTAAAAAGGCCTGTTCTCGGTCTGTTGTCGGTCTACCAAAGCGACGGCACTAGCAAACCATCTCAAGATCTTTTGTGCACCCGCGCGGGCACCACTAAGCGGGCTGACTGGCGGGACCATTTTGCACCAAAATTAATATACACTATAATAATACATAGACAAACAGACCGACAACCGCAGACAATAAAACAGATCGGGAAGAACTTCAAAGGCAAAACAAAATATATAAACAAACCAAAATCAAGTGTAAATGCTAGAACTTAACTAGAACAACAAAGGCATTTAACAACAGAATTTTTCAAACAAATTAAATTCAAGTATTAAGTCAATAACTTAACAAACATAATATTCAAAGGCAAACAAAACAAAACCAAATGTAAATGCTAAAACTTAACACAGCAAAATAGTGTATTACAACAACAGCAAAGTCATTTAACAGCAACATTTTTAAACAAATTAAATTCAAGTATAAGTTTACAACTTAACAAACAAAATATTCAAGGGCAAAACAACGATATGAAAAAACAAACCAAAATCAAATATAGGTAAATGCTAGAACTTAACTAGAACAACAAAAGGCATTTAACCCCAATTTTTCATATACAATGACAATGACAACTACACTCGCGAGCAAAAGTTTGGAATCAGTTACTTGAAATTGGTTGCGCGTTATCTTGAGTAGTTAATACTTTTTTAATAATCGTAAAAATGACATCATTTTAAAGGTTCAACTGTTTACTTTTAAACTGATACCGAATTCATTAAAAACAATCCAGTATTTATGGAGCCATTCCGCATTAATGAAGGTGTATCGAAAAAGACGTGTTTCAATTGTTTGATACGTCACGAGTTGCGACCTATTGACCCCCTATAAAAGCACCTGTTATCGGATTTTCTTTATCAGTCGACTTTCACACGTTGACCGGTACACATCTCCGCCACTTTTGACCCTTTACCTTGTACGACAATGGAGACAACACCTACAGAAGCAGCACAAATCGTAGCCCTATTGCAAGAAGGGCTCAGCCAGCGGGTTGTCGCTCGTCGGCTCCACATAAGCCAATCCTGTGTTTCGAAAGTTTATAAGCGCTTTCGGGAGACTGGTGACTTTATCCCGAGACCAAGATCTGGACGGCGCCGGTGCACATCGGAGAGGGATGACCGTTTTATCGTGTCAACCTCTCTCCGAAATCGTCATTTGACTGGTGTCGACGTCCAACAGGAGCTCCGAGATGTTCGTGGGGTAGCAGCCAGCGAGTGGACAGTTCGTCGACGACTCAAGCAAGCGAATCTGACTCCAAAAAGGCCTGCCACAGGCCCGAAATTCACGGCAGCTCACCGACAAGCACGCCTTCAGTTTGCTCGCACCCATCTTGATTGGGAGGTTGAGCGATGGAGGCAAGTCCTGTTCTCCGACGAAAGCAGGATGTATTTGCACGGCAGCGACAGAAGAGGACGGGTCTACAGGCGGCCTGGGGAGCGATTTGCACAGTGCTGTGTCGCTGAAACAGTGGCTATGGGGGATACATCGGTGATGACTTCCTCCTTAGGCACGATAACGCTCGTTGTCACACTGCCCGTGTAACAACGGAATACCTCGAAGAAGTCGGTATTGCCACATTGGACTGGCCAGCGCTCAGCCCTGACTTGAATCCCATTGAGCACGTGTGGGATGAACTGAAGAGGAAGGTTCGTTCCAGAACTCCTGCTCCTTCATGTCTGAATGAGCTGAAATCAGCGTTGATTGAGGAGTGGGAAGGTATTCCACAAGAATCAATTCAGAAGCTGATCAGGTCTATGAAGAATCATCTTGGAGCAGTTATTAGGGCGAGTGGAGGGAACACAAAATATTGACACTTATTTTTAAAGATAAATAACATTTTTATTTAATAATTTTTGTTGTTTTATTTATTCATTATTTTCCCCTATTTCCTTGTTTTCCTACCTCCTTCACTTAATCCGGGATAACTCCACAATTACGGGCTCGATATGAATTAATTTTATATCGATTTAAAGTGGACAGTTGCATCTTTAACATGATGTCATTTTTATGATTATTAAAAATTTATTTAGTAAGCAAGATCACGCGGAACCAATTTCAAGTAACTGATTCCAAACTTTTGCTCGCGAGGTAGTTAGGGAGATCGGTCCACAAATGAGATTGTAGTCGGTTTAAAATCAGCAATCAAAAACAATTATTATGTATTGCCCGTTTGGACAACCAACAAGATTACAATATTAATTGTACAATACTAATCAAAATACTAACAATCAATCAAATCTAACAACAACACGCTCTGCTACCAAGAAATGGTGGCGCCTAAAGTAGACGCCACCACGTCGGCGTTTCGCCGATTAATGTTTAGGTTGATTGCTGATGTCGACACTATAATCTAATGAAGTGTCCTTACCTTGACTCCGTTCGGTCTCCGTATGTAGCCGGTGGACTTCCTGAGCTAGCTCGAAGGAAGTCGCGGCTCCTGAAGGGCTGCTGTCAATCCACCGATGGAGACCACGGATAACTACATAGGCCTATTAGGCCACCACGGCTCACACACGCGACGATAAAACCTTTTCGGAAAACAATCAAAAGCGGACGTTCGCAACCAACATTATTTGGTGCGCCGCGCAAGAACACAATCAATTATATATTTCTCGAAAACGCGCCGCCCGGTAACCTATTTCAATGTCATGACATTCGACTCGACTGACATGTCACATGCGGCCGGCCGCCACAGGCTCTCACATGCACAGACTATTATGCAGTGTTGCCACTCGCTCATCCTCGAGCGTAAACAAATAGATTAATACCCAAGAGGTTAGAGCAGTGTCTTAGGTCGGGTGTAAGAGCACAGTTTTACAATGCATATGTTAAACTGTGGTAAGACTAAGACTGTTTTATATCCGAAGAAAATACACAACTTTTTGCACCACTAAGAGAAAATAAAAACAAATACGTAAAAAATACATTTAATATTAAATTAATTCATATAAAAATTTTATAATAAATCGTAAATTATTACAAATATTATTTAAAAATGTCAAGATACTATTGTTTTGAAAAAATTACACAAAACGTGGCTGCGATATATACTTACGTTGCTTACTTATGACATAAGATGTCAAGTCACAGTACCTCGTAATTTCACTGCATGTCCTACGCTCCAAAGCGGAACACAGCAATGCAAGCACCGCTGCTTGGTAAAGATAAAGGTACCCTCGGAGACGACTCTACATACTGTATGTAGAGTCGTACTGAGAGTCCCTTGGTTAATGAAACTTATAAGTTAGAGTAAGGGGGAGATATATGGCATTTGATGTTAGATAGATAATCTGTCACTAACATAATATATCAAAACAGAAAAATCTATGAATGTAAATAGGATTTAATACGCACGCACTGTACATATTTATATAACAATGCCCGCATTAACATATGAAACAGTTTTAGTATTATGACTTTTCTAGTTTTCTTAGAAAATACAATTTTGTGTAATAAGCTTTTTCGCTCAACTAAATAAACGGGCCGAGATAAAACACAGTTGTTATGCTGTTATGTGATTTACCGTTACAGTTTTTTCTCCCGAATAAGCATTAGTGTCGGTACCAGTAATGTAACAAACGAATTGGTGAACATTTTTACTGTTGATATTTTTATGAAGAATGTAACAATTTTCTCAGGAGTTTTAGTCCTAGTAGTATTGTGAGTTAAACGTTGCGTAGTAAAACTGAGAGCAGTATTGCGTTGTTATAATAACGATTTGCATTTATGGTGATAAGCTGAGATAATTAAATAATTTCACTAACCTCGTCTCAGCTAAGACAATCCTAAAAAGAATGCTGTCACTTCTTGTCTTTAATGAAAAGAAGATGACAGCATGCCACTTAAGATCGTCCTAAGCTAAGACGAGGTCAGTGCAATTGCCCATTAATATAAAGGTGTAAAATCCAGAACATAGCAAGTATATTAGAAAATACGAAACCTAAGCGCGCTGTATATGAGTGTTGTGTACAAGCACATTTATACTCACTATCTACTTAGTTTTTTGCCAATCATTATTTATTCACATTTATGCTTCTAAAAATACTAAACATCCGCAATTTCACGACATCTTTCACTGCCACTTGGGTTGGCTGGAAGAAATCTCTCCCAGAGATAAGTCCGCCCTTGTAAATCTTATACTCACTGGTATCCAATGTTTATGTGTACAATAAAGAATTAAATGCATTTTAATATCCCATAATAGGCATTTAGATTTCTGCGATGATAAATAAGAAATATGATTTCTGTATTTATTCACGCTTTTGGTGTTTATTGCACTTGGTAAATCAAGAAATAAGAAAACCTAAGTTCCTGAACTCCATTTACGAAACACGCTCCAAATATTAGGTAATGATATTATATTGTAGATTTTTGAAAACGCAAGAAACATTTTTTTCTCTAGCTAACTCATTCACATAATATCATCATTAGATTTTATAATGTAACTCGAAATCGCGACCGGGTTCATTAACTATGCGGAGAAAATGTAGAAACACATTCAAAGTGGGGCGTCTTGTTGGGTTGCAGTTCCAATTAGATTATGAAGTTGGGATGGAAAACTTCTCTAGTACCAAAACTAAGGAATATCTAACCAGCAATAGAATATTTATGAACTAATCTTAGTATTTACACTTATCAACAATCATATTTGAAATTTATCAACAATCAGTGAGTACATAAATACCATTGAGTTTCCCTCATTATTATATAGTGTTGCCCAAAATCGATCTAGGTCTTGCAGTCTTGCTATACTCGAAGAGTCGAAGACCTAGACCAACACCTAGACCAACACCAAGACTGACCCATGCAATATTTGAGCAAGACTCTTGCTCAAATTGTTTATTTGTTTGTTTGTATCGAGTAGGCTTGGAAACTACTGAACCGCTTTTGATGAGAGTTGGTATAGGGATAGTTCGAGACCAGGGGAAGGACATAGGGTAATTTTTCTACGGGAAAAATCTGACGGGAAAAGTTTTCCTACGGAAAAAGTTAGTTATAATGCAAACAAAGATGCATACGGTCAGCTAGTATTTTATAATCAAGATGACCAAGTTAACCGGCAATCAGTAATTTGAAAACTTGGCTCAACAAAAGGCAATACTTTAAAATAAAATACGTTAAAATTCAGTGTGAGTTGTGACTATAAATGTAAAATATCTAGAGCTTTCTCATGCTTCAAACACGTCAAACCAGTGTGTCCTACGCCTGATCTAGCATCGTTAGACAAATCATTGGATAATCGGACTTATTATGTGAATAAACCATATTATGTGAGTGTTAGATGTATCAAACATCTAAAGAAATAATCTCCAAAAGTTTCATTAATACCATATACTCCCAACGTAGATCAAGCTTCAAATAGTTCAGCTATCCTTAAGTAGGTATTTTGATGTTGTGTATGAACTTTAAAGATTAAAATCACATTGTAAAGCTAACCTACTATTTTTGAAATATCTTGTGTGTATGATAAATGAACATCATAATTGCACATCTCTGTCATTTGATTTAACAAAACAACATTAACGACAAAGTTTTTTGGAAGACAGAAACGGTAAGCCGATATGGAGGCACCTAATTTAGGAGTATATAAGAAAAATGTATCCCTAATTGTATTTGTAAAACTCGAGAAAGGGTGGATCGATTTCCGTTAATTCTTTTCTAAGTGCAATTTGTTGGATAACGAGAGAAATATTATCGAAGAGGAAAATTGATTAAAATAGGAAATAATTAAAAAATACACGTTATTTTCAAAGTGTTCCAGCTATGTCACTACATCAAACAAGTTAGTCCAAAACATAAGCTTTTGACAGAACGGTGTCTGTCGCGACAACTTGTTTAAGATAATAGCTACACTCTCCAAATCTCTTCTAATAGAGTAATGATTTATTCAATTCACTTTACGTACAATTTTAATAGAGAATGATAAAGGTAAGACAGATACTTCTAATGGTAAAGACTGCAAACTGGACGCCAATGACCCACGGAGCGGCGGCCGCGGTGGCAGCTATAGGATAATTTAAATATATTACTGATGTCCAGTTTAATACTTAAAAGCTCATCGTGCGATGGAAGAAAGCAGTAATAGGTGATTTGGTGTAAAGTGCGTGGTAGAAAAAGGGGTCCAATTTAAAATGAGCGAATTAAAAAAAGGAACCGTCACTATTACTGTACTGTTTTATTATGTTGTTGATTTATGTGCCGAGTAAATTGATTGCACGAATTTCAATCATATCCTTCGTGGGTTGTAACAGAATATCAGTGTTTTGCCATATTATATGGGCAAAAATTCACTGAGCTATGGCCTTTTGTTCCGCTGCAACACACACACGCACCTCATTATAGAAACACTGATACGTGTACCTGTTTGTAAATTTTTTTATTGTATTTGAGATGTTTGTGTGTGATTGAAACAACAATAAACTGTTTATCTATCTATTATTATTAATATTTTGTAGTCTTCGATTTAACTTCGTTTTAAAGATAATTGATTCATAAGAGTCTCCTGGTCATCAAGTTACCTGAGAAAAAGAATTTGGGAATTGAAAACTGGAATATGAAGGTTAAAAGCAAAAATTTGGAAAAAGCTTATAGTTATTTGAATTGATGATATAGCTATCCTAAGACATTTATTATATTACTTTTAAAATTTAAATAGAGCAGCTGCTTTTTATCGTTTCATTTTTCTAGCTACTCACGAAAAAATATAATGTTCAGTAAGCAAAAAAATATAAAATTCAAAGGCGTATGCGGGGAATTTGCATGAATATAATTTTATTACCGAATTAACTAAGAGGGATTTGCTATGGTAGAATCATAATTGCAATTAAAATTCACGCTGCGATGTGATACTGCTTTCATTACAAATAATTGCTGCATAACAAAGGGTAGGGGAGCTCGAATAACTTTTTACGTTTCACTGCTTTTTACATATCGAAGTCTTAAATACATATAAGTTTCGACAGGAAATTATTCCTTTGCCCTAACTTTGCTCGAAATTGAGATTGCTTGTGTTTGACAGTTTTTGAATCCGTACATTCATTCGCCATTATTTATTTATCAAGTAGGAAAATTGAAAGTTCGCTAACAGAATATCTGCGAATTAAATCGAATGAAGAAATTGAATTAAAGGTAGTGAACATTAATTAAATTTTAAAAGCATAATAACAGCAGCCCTTTGCATCTATGATTAAGCTTTAAACACGGTTTTTATTAAATTGATGCGCGTTGAAAATAGCCCTATTAAAATATTTAAGATATTATGTACGAGTATGTACTTTACTACTATAATTTTATAGTCTTACCTAAGAGTATATTTTAGTTAGCCAAGGATGGCTGTATCGTAATGTCAGACTATTTATTCCTTTATTCCAAGAGGTCCTCCGTTAATAGCATTTATCTAGAATAATAATAAAGTAGCTAGTCTTCTCTACCTTTAAAAAGTTAAAGTAAATACAATGAAAGTCCAACTGCATCGGCTGCTCCAATCGGAACCTCATCACTTCGGAAGTTGATGCGGAAGTTCGAGACCACGGTTTCTATGTCAACGTTAATAGTACATTACGATATAAGTGCGGTATGTTGGTTATAACTCATGAGGCGTAATAGAGCCGAGTGTGTATAACCAATATACGCACGTATATCGTACCACGTTTGTCAACACACTTGTGAGGAAAAATACCCAATAAGCTGAATTTTTTGATTAAATAACACAAATAATTGTTAATTTGTAGACAATATATAATGGTATGAAAATAATCATTTGAAAAATCATGTAGTTCGTTGATGTCTTTTATATTACCTCTAGCTTTTAAAAAATATAGTACATTACTGCCGCGGCCGGCACGTGCAGCATTGCCGGCCTCTGTGATGCATGCCGCGGCTATAACACACACGTGTTTTATGTATCTAAAGCCGGTGTAATTAGATCCACTTTACAAGCAAGTGTGTTGAAAAAATAGAACGACGGCGTTCTATATTCAATGAAGTTATTACTTAATGTCCTAGGCAGTCACATGGTGGGTATAAATTTTCATGCATAATTGGAACAAGTTAATGATTATGTTAAAAAATTCAATGAATAATTAATATGATCATTACTTTTAGGACACTATATTCGCAGTTCTTCAGGGTGACAGTTACCAATTGCAGTAACAATTCATCTGTATTGCTATGCACAAGTGTAGATAAATAGCCAAATAGGTTTATAGCCATCAACTATTTTAAATCAGATATAGTTAAATTGTCATGAATTGCACAAAGCACATACACAGTAGTAAATTAGCTTGTTCAGTATTTCTATTATAAAATGTACTATATTTCACAGCAAACATAGCCAGCCTCATAACATAATTTTGCTGTCGAGTGAAATAAAAATGCATTCAGGTGAATGAAGGAGCGAATCTTTATTTGTTCAAACTTATTTTACAAAGTTTGAAATACAATGGCCAGCTTACGTACACGGAGTTTATGCTTTGTATTCTTTGTCTGATTTCATTTTACAGGTTGTAACAATAGTTTTTTTTACACCAGGGGCCTATTTTACAATGAATCAGTTAGCTTATAGTAAACTATCTAAACTATCTATCATTTGAAGCGACATAATTTTAAATTCTTTGTACTTTACTTAAAGCTTTACTTGTACGCTACGGTTATTTCATCCATTATTTCAAATTTAAAAGTAAGTCGGAAAGTTTTCTTATTTAATCATAGAGCTGCACATAAAGCGCTAACGTAGCAGCTCTTCTGGAATAGAAACGTTTGTTTGAACTCAAACAATATAATTTTCAATCATCTCGCGGGGTAATCTAAATATTGAATCGCCGTGCTGTTGCAAAGTTTCAATAGGAAAAACCACTCCTACCAAATCCTTAATTTTATGTTATATAAATAATACGTTCAAAACTTGAACTTAATACTGTTAAGAGTTAATATATTATTTTGAAATAAAGACTATTTTATATCTTATACTCACTCCTCTATTTCGAGTTTTATCTCGACTCGAAAATCTCGATGTTTTTTCTGAAGCATATTGTAGATCTTTACGATATGCTTTTCGCAACATAAATCCTTTCACATACTTTTTCAGTCGTTGTCATTTATGGAAACAGATCAGGTTTCTTATAGCATTGGTGTTAAAATTCAGAAAACTGAGTTGACCGGTTTTTCATCATTCATTTTTATTTTAAACTAGCTGTACCTGCGACTTCTTTCTCGTCGAATAGTAACTTTTATAGGTACACACACAGCCTATGTTATACCTTATATAATTAGCTATCTATTAGTGAAAGTCCCGTCAAAATCGGTCCAGCCGTTCCGAAGATTAGCGGGAACAAACAGACAGACAAAAAAAAATTAAATTGCGTTTTTTTATTGGTACCCGATATACATTCATACCCATATAGTAAAAACTTGTTATTTTGACATTACAAACAGACACTTAAATTTTATTTATTTGTATAGAATAGATATAGATTCTTTCGTCCACGGACGCCGTAAGAGTGACTCTATGTCAGTGTCGTTTATTGTTTATTTGAAATTACAAATGATTATTTAAATAGTGATCTAAAAATATTCATCATAAAAAATGTGCTGTGGTGATAGTGATGAACCTCGATTGTAGTTGTATAAAATTATTTTGATGCCCCATTTTTGATCAGGCTAATGCCCATCACATACAGTGAAGATAATATATATTATAGCATCTAATATAAAAATATATTATGTTAAAGGACCACACACAGCTAAGATACGATAATATATCGCAACTGCATCATTGTATTAGAGGCAGTCTTGGGAGTCGCCGGTTTTGTTCCTTATACGTCCAGTAGAGTCCAGAAAGTTGTCATTAACAAATCTAAGTCTGCTGGTGCAACCATAATTATGGGTGTGCCTCAAGGCTCGATATTGGGACCTTTGCTTTTCTTAATTTACATTAACAACCTCCCACACTTCACTAATAGTTTGTGCGATACGGTGCTATTTGCAGATGATACTTCTTTAATATTTAAGGTTGACAGAGGAAACGGAAATACTGACGTTGTAAAGAGTACTCTCTCTAAAGTATTGCATTGGTTCACCATAAATAATTTATCATTAAATTCAAGTAAAACTAAATGTATTAAATTTTCATTCCCAAATGTAAGAAAAGTCAATACTATTGTGCAAATGAACAACCAAATTGTTGAATTCGTCGATTCTACAAAATTTTTGGGTATTACTCTAGATTCTAGATTGCAGTGGGATCCACATATTGAGTCCTTGGCAAACAGACTTAGTTTTGCAGCATATGCAGTAAAAAAATAAGACAGCTTACTGATGTTGAAACGGCAAGATTAATTTACTTTAGTTATTTTCATAGTGTCATGTCATATGGAATACTTCTGTGGGGATCGGCTGCTAGTATAGAAAGTATTTTGTACTTCAAAAAAGAGCGGTTCTCGCTATTTATAATTTACGAGCAAGAGACTCTCTTAGAGATTTATTTAGAGAAATTAACATATTGACTTTAGCAGGACAGTACATTTATGAAAATTTGATTTATGTCTATAAAAATTATAATACATTTGAAACCAATTTCCAACTTCACCATTTAAACACAAGAAATAAAAATAAACTTGCCGTCCCAACGTACAGACTCCAAAAAACTAGAGGCTCATTTATGGGGAAATGTATAACTTTTTACAACAAAGTCCCACAAAGTGTAACTATTTTAAATATACATCAAAACGCAGGTTTTGGTTGTACAAATATATTTTATAGAAGTGACAAGTTTGGTTGTCAGTCAAAAGGAATACATAAAAATTTTAATATTTCAATACTCCCCCTCAACCAAACATCCATCAGTCATTCCTCAGTCATGCTGCAAACTCAATCCTGACATACATCTAGAAAACTTAACTTTTCCTAAAGGTTTTGTCAACAAATCTGCTAACATGTCACTAGTAGGAACCCAACTGACATTCACTGAATTCTCAGATAAACATCAGATCTCCTTGAGTTTCTGAGCATGGTTCATAATCGCTGCTAAGTAGCTTTGCATGGAACTGTGCTTCTCAAGATTCTCGTCAAGTAGAGCATTCAATAGCATGATACGTCTGTTGACTCCTTTGTCCTCGAATACGGCTGCCAATGAATCCCATGCATGTTTTGCAGTAGTCGATTCTTTGACATATGGGTACAGGTGAGGTTCTATTTGAAGGCAGATCAGGGCTAAAGCTTCCTCGTCTCGTTCGATCTTCAATGGATCACTGGGGTCTAGTAGTATGTATGTGCAGGCGAACAACTTTTCCCGAAGAAGTAACATTTTTATGGCGAACTTCCATGTGCTGTAGTCTTCCAAGCCTTTCAGCTTCTCGATGGTGGTAGAAAAACGTGTTTTTATAGCCTGGGCCATGACCTTTTAAATATACAGCAAAACGCAGGTTTTGGTTGTACAATATATATTTTATAGAAGTGACAAGTTTGGTTGTCAGTCAAAAGAAATACATAAAAATTTAAATATTTGAACAAACTGACTTGCCTTTTGATAAGGTTAAAGCGCATGTAAAAAGACTCTGATGAGTAAAGGATATTATAAAGTCAACGTTTATTTACAAGATGCCAATGCCTGGTGTTAATGTGAAGAAATTATTAATTATAATAATGTAAATAATCGTGTTGTTGTGTATAACTATTCATTAAATAGTATTGGCAACGTTGTACTAAGAAGAGAACCGACAAATCTAAATTTGTTATGGAAGTTGAGCTCAAATTTTTGCCTTGAGGTCTTGCTGGTTCTTTCCAGTACAAGGTCTCCCGCCGTAGACTTGTGAACCATTGGCGTAGCTTCCTTGACTTTCAAAAAAGATTGTAAAATCCAAGTTGAATAAAATATTTTGATTTTGATTTATACAGAGTGGTTTTTTTTTGCCATGAACCGCATACAAATCTGACTGCTGTTGCTAGATGTATAAGTATTTCACAGGTCGTCTGATGAATAGGACAGTGAATTTGATCATATATGTATTGCGTCGAGAAGAAAAAAGCGTAAAATCTGGGAAGAAGACCACTTAAATTTTTTAAATTGTGTTTTTATTATTGGTACCCGATATACATTCATACCCATTTAGTAAAAACTTGTTATTTTGACATTACAAACAGACACTTCAATTTTATTTATTTGTATAGAAGACTACGACTATGCGGATCATGCTATATGTAGTGTATGGCAGCCATTGTTTGAAGGTCTTTGTCTTTCCATAACAATTAACTTAGTTAAATATCATTTTGTATGGATAGTGTGAAAATTTTTCTTGATTTTAGACATATGTTCCTCGAGAAAAGTTGTTCAGTTTTACAAGGAGAATTGTGTTCTCTTTTTTTCGGAAGGGGTTGATTACACCCTGTATTATCCACTACCATCACTTTTTTCTCTACATTTTTTTTACTTAACCGTGTAGTGGTATCTAATAATAGCACTTTCGTGTTTAAGACTTCGCAAATGGATCCTGATGTACAACTCAGGAGAGGCAGTCGCATAAGAAAATTTAAAGCCACAATCACGAATTTAAGCCATAAATTCATTAGATGTGATATGGGTGTAACGGAACATCGTAAAATATTTAAGGGCGTATATCCATCAGTAGTGGAGATTTTGTAAAAAAATATTGGAGCTAAACAAACTTCTTCGATACAAACTAAATTAATTATTTTTTATCCTCGGTGTCGACAGCCCTACATCAGCGTAGGTACCTTATTCTTAATTTATTGTTTACATTTCTTTTGTGTTTATTCCTTGGTCAGTTAGACTATGGTTGTCACTTGAAAGTTTTTACTTTCAGTTTAAAGTCGATTAACGCGGGAAGTATAAAGTCTCCAGATCTAAGACAAGCATCTATAGTTCATCTAATAGCTAACCTATATTATCCTTTCGGCCCTCTGTTATAACCAGTTTTAAAACGGTCGATGGCGCAAATAGTTCTTGTAGCTTAGAAACGATCACTTGTGCCATGTGAGGTAGAGCGTTTTAGTGCAGGAGCAACAGAGACGACTTATTATCATTGTGTCCACTTCCTCATTATCCACATCGGCAGTAATATTCGTGCCATTTGGTAAGAATATGTGATATGACATCGGCATTAGACCACCAAACAGTAACCATTAATTTTCTAGTGTTAAGTTTTCATTTGAAGCATTGCCTAGGTGCTAAACCAGAGTCTAACCAACATGGCGACCGTTTATGATTGTTAAAAAGAATCCATTTTTCATCGCAATTGACAATGCGGTTCAAAATCCACTCGTTTCTGTGTCTATCAAGCAACGCAATGCATGCGTTAATGCGCTCGGTGCGCTGGTTTCTCCATCCGCCTTCCAACTCACTATCAAACACTGCACACTCACGCACTAGTCCCACACACTGCACTCGTAGAACAAGAGTGCGAAGGCCCGGTCTACACAGTTTGCGATATACCAGGTACAGATATGTGCCTGGTCGCTTCTCCCCACCCTCCACTACACGGCGAACTTGAGCGCCCGAGCCTTAGAGGCGCGCTCGCGTTGCAGCCGCTCTCCGCACCGGCTATAACCGCCTGGTGACTTTACTTAGAGAGCGGTGTCCCGCTCTCTAAGTGGTGATGCCTCTCTGAGCTAGAAATCCACCAGGTTAGTTAATCCAAACAAAGGTTGAGGATCCACTAAAGTTCTCGCCTTCTTTTAAATAATTAAGGTGAATCTGTAACAGCCATCTGCGGCTAACAGCATAGGTCCTTCAAAAAAAAACTTTTTGCGCTGGCAATGTTTCAGTTCATGCGGCACCCACTTATCAAGTTTTACTACCTTGATTTTAGGAAAATTAGTTACCAAAACGTTATAAGAATTAGATACATCTATCATTGTCAAAGGGGAGCTTGGAAGTTCGTTCAGTTTCTTCGCGTGATGTACGCAACCCTAGAGCTTAAAGCTACTCTCTGGGGATCGACTTACACATAGAATTAGTTTCTAATTCGAACATTTCAATGGGTTCTTGTTAAAAGCCATAGTGGTGGACAGGACGTTGCCTTGAAATTGTTTATGGTAACTGATCTGTGAGTGGTATTTAATGAATTGTGTGAAGCAACCCATTTTTTCTCAAACTAAGTTTTAAAGTTAAACTTTCTTTCAACATCGCCTCAAATTTTTTCGTTCTTCTATCACATGTCACATTACACAAAAACAGTCATGAGATATTTAATTTCAGTACTTCATAATAGGTCAGGATTGATCTTTGCGTTGGATCTTCGGCTATAAATCTGCATGGCAGTGTTTCGATCCTGGTGTAGTGTTATTATTTTCATATTTATTTCCTTTTTGTTTATTTGATTAATTTGTTTTTTTTATTTATTATTTTCTTTTCAGAAAAAAAATCAAGTTAAGATTTAAAAAGGTGATTTTATTACCGTAAATCGTAAATCGAACAATTTTTCAAAAATTTTCAATCAGCTGTAATTTTATGGATAAAAGATACGCACAGTTTCCAAAATAGACCAAGTTCCAATATTTAGACAAAAATACATTATAATGCGACATAACAGAGTATCTATATCTCTATCCTACATCACCTTATCCTATCGGAAATCATAGTGACACTTGGGCAACCGTTCTGTGTAAATGCACAGCAAATGCAATTAAATATATACATACATATCGAAATGCACAACAGCTACCGCCAAACGTATCAGGGGGAAATTGAAACTAGATAAAGTTTGCCGCGACCGTGCCACCTGGCACCAATCTCGGGGAGGTAAGATGGCAGCAAACGCTATATTATTCGACTGTGAAATAGATAACGCTTACAAGTTTACTGTCTTATCGCAGTATTTGAAATTGAACGTTAATACTGGACCAGTATTAATATGAAGAATCATATCGATGGGTAAAAGTTTATATGGACTTGTGATTGTTATCGATTGTACCATATTGTAAAGTCAACGGGCAAACAACGATTGAAAATTATTACATAGATTCTATAATTAAACTCAAACTCAAAAATCTTTATTCAATATAGCCCTTCACAGGCACTTATTGACGTCAAACAAAACATAAAAATCTAATCAAACAAGAATCTAACTACTTAACTAATTATTTAATCCTTGTATGTACATACACCCCAACCATTATTAAGATGTATGCAAATACAAGTAAAATAAAGAAGTATACTCTACACTTGTTCGGAAATTGGGAGAGCCTTCTCGAGAAAAGGCTAGAAACTCGGAAGGTCTTGTATTTTTTTTGTCTCCTCTTTTAAATTGCCAACATTACACATATTATATTTCACAAACATTTTTACATTTTCACAAACATTATTTATATTTTATATACAAAGGTTCATTCAAAGGTTCAATACATGTTTAAAATGGCTTTCAGCAAAACAAGCTTTATTTTATACACTTCAACAAAGAGTCAATTTACAGATTGATTGGTGCAAGCAAATTGAAAACACTAACCATTTAATACAGATAATGCAATCGCAAGGTTTCGATTTGCGTTTTTTTTCACAATTGAGTTATGAAAAAAAATTGGTAACTTTTTTATGTCTGATGTATCACTGTTGCTTATTAGTTACGCGAATTTTATTATTTTAGAGTTACTTTTAGATTTTAGACTTAATAAATGGACTAGATGTAGGTGTATCAAAATTAATTTTATTAGATTTTTGTTCATTATAGTATACTAGCTTTCCGCTCGCGGCTTCGCCCGCGTTATTATTGTCTTCCCGTGGGATTTTCATACTTTCCCGTAGGAAAAGAATTTCAATAAACCATGAAACACGTGTTCAATGAAATATTTTAAAGAGCATGAATATCAAGTTTTATCAAAATCGTTGCTAATTTAAAGATTTTTCATACAAACTTTCAAGCCCTATTTCATCCCTTTCGGGTTACATTTTTTTAAAATCTCTTCTTAGTGTGCGTCCGCATTTTGAATTAAAACAGCTGTCCAAAGGAGACCAGCCAAAATGGTACCAGAGTTGTACAGCTACATATTATATACCATTATATTTGCTGTTTTTCAAGGATAATTTTGATATATGCCATGTAGTCGGAAACAGCAGGAAACATTTTTAATATCCATTTATGTTTTTTGTGAAAAGAAACTCTTTGGACGTTGCGTAAAACGAAACATATATTTATTTTTCAAAAACTCGTGTATTATGATGACCACTGAAACAAAAACTGACATCCAAGTCAATTCTAAGCCTTTCCTAGATCCTAAAAATATTCTAAGCCATGATAAAAAGGATAAAATATGAGTTTTTAATTTCTAAAATAATGGCTGTTTGAACAGTAGATTCCTTTGTGGATCTATTCTAGAGTGATAAAAAAATATTATGTCAAAAAAACTGCTTGTGATTTTTTTGTTGTTGTTGGCTGCGTTGTCGTTAGTTTGGTTGTGTGTTATTGTGATTGCGTTGTGTTATCCACCATAAATATCAAGCTTATAGTCTCTAAATATAATACTGCCACAGCTGTTCGATAAAATAACCTCTAAAGTACTTTGTCTAAAGCGCCTATTTATAAATGAACCCCACTTGTTAATGAAGTTAAATTAACGCCACTTTTTTTCTATTGTAATAAGCTTTAAAATGATATACATTTAATAGTTGTACAATTACTTTGACATTGGTACCAGAGCTCCATACAAAGTGGCTGTTGTCCTTTCACATTTCTACCATTAGCGGTTACGGCTGTGCGATAATTAATATTTAAATTTGACTTAACTGTCTCTTACCGATCAAACGTTCATCTTTGAATAGATATTTGTAATCTTGAAATCTACCCATGGTCAGACAGACTGCAATAGTTCTTAAAGTCATGGTGGGATTCTAGTTATCATAACAGCTTATATTCGTCCCCATCGAGGGACTCGAGCCTACCCTGAGTTAGGTTGTTTAGCCCTTAGTCAAACACGTTGGCCCAGTGCCCATTGAATTTCTTCACAGATGTATGCAGTTTGCCTCACGATGTTTTCCTTGACCGTGGGAGCGTCGGACAAAAAATATGAAATTCAAAAATGAAAAACAAATTGGTTTAGTACATGGCGGTCTCGAACCCCGGACCTACCGATTGGTATAGGCATAAGCCGAGTAGACAGCGCCATCGACGCTTTGGGTTTAAAACTACTCGTACAGCTGAATAAGTATTCCAGTAAACGAGAATAAATATACCAATTTCTTTCGACCACGGACGCCTTGAGCGTGTTCCTATGTGTGTCGTTTATTGTTTATTTGAAATTACAAATGATTATTTAAATAGTGATCTAAAAATATTCATAAATAAAAAATGTGCTGTTTATCACCAGTGATGAACCTCGACTGTACCCAGTTGTATGAAATTATTTTGATGCCCCATTTTTGATCAGGCTAAGTCACCATCTATATTTGTCCATGTACTCTAGCTTCGTGGCTTGCAGTGGATCGGATATGATAGTATTGGGGAATGCATCGGTATCAGAAAATGATATCGCGCTTTACCTCGATCTGATTTCATTTCTCGATTCCAGATTATTAAGAGTGAAAACGAATTTCATTTTAGATTTAAATTAAACGTAGTATTAAATCGCAAACACTTTAGTGAAGACCAAAATATTGTTATCATCGGAAATGTAGCTCTTTAAAAAGACAACATTGAGACTTCATTGCGGTCTATGATTTAGTCATATTACGTACAAAAATGAAAAAGTATATTAAAACCATTTTTTAACTATTTACCTTTTTAAGGTGGAATAATCTTTAAGAGATTTGAATATAGGAGAGGATAAATTGCCGATACTTTAATAGGAATCTATGCATACCTGTGACTCTATAATCACTGGGCATTCCGAGTACCCAGCAAAGTCCCCCTCAGTAACCTATCTGTAACACATACGTGGTATCAGGAAAACGTAATTTGCCGAATAAACCCTCTGTAGCACGAACCCAGTGTAAGGGCGCTTGCGCACTTATACGTATTCGGTTCGTATTCGATTCATGTTCGGTTTTGATCTGGTTTCGCCGTCCTAGTGATTGTGTGGATGCTAGCGCACTCACATGCATTCGGTTCGTGTTCGATCCCTCTAAAGCCGGATTTTGTCTAAACTAAGCAGGTACCAAAATTTTAATGTTTGGTATCAAATGGGTCCTAAATTGCAAGTGATCCCGTCATATTGACCTTTATCGCACAACCGTCTCAAACACGAATCGAATACGGACAAGTGCGCAAACGCTAGGACGTAAATTTCTCGTTTGGTTTTTTCATGTATCGAACACAAACCGAATACGTATAAGTGCGCAAGCACCCTAAAGCTGGGCCTTCGCCAAAAAAAAAGTTCCGATAAAAACCTAGTGCGTAACTCCATAGGTAGCCTTGGAACCAAATCTCCCGACCGGTAGTCGACTGATCGGGATAGCTTTTTCCATCTACCAGGGACTTTGAAGATCGCCTACTAAAATACGTCTTACTGAGTGACATCTTATAACTTGCGAATAAATACTATAGCACTAATTTTGGGAAAATCGTTAATCAAAACAATATCGGGCTCTAGTATCTAATTAATTTGTAACAAGGTCAACATTTAGATAAATACGTACGTTTTTATTACATTGATTAAATAGCTACTTGACCTAGAGCCATGTCTTATTAATTAGTTTCCCCAAACAAACGGTTTCGAATACAAAAGTCAGACGGTATTCGATTTCCCTATTTCAAAAGACACAGTTGAAAGGCATTCGTAAAGGAATTCGTTTGTATAGAAAATTTACGTGTATTACGGACATCAAAGAAGGGACCTTGTATCTGAAATTCAATTTATTAATTTCAATATCATGTTAGCAGCATACTGTTATTGGCATTAGCATACGGCTACAGACAGATTTTTAATGTTTAAAAGTACATGATGTAATCTTCTGGATAATAAAACTATCCATTTTAATTAGTTTGTAGTCAAACAAGAATTCAAAGACAGTAAAGATATATTTCAAATGGCCACATTGCAATATTTAGACTGATCGGAAATCTATTTTAACTATTATTTGATTAAGTCAATACAGTGATTTTATTCTGTATTACTAGTTTTTCGTCCGCAGCTCAGTACGCCATTTTTTGCATAATGAACACTATATTTTTCTGCAGTTTAAATAATCTAGACTATAAATCAGAGGCTTTAAAAGAAAGTTCCGCTAAAATTTGCTAATTATAATGTACCTGTACTTGAAACAATCAAACATACAAACATTCAACCCCTAATTGTAAAAAAAGCCTTGAAGGACGGGTTTTCTTAATTTGGATATATTAATTATTCGTTTTCAACAACAACATCAACATAACAGCTCATATACGTCCCCACCGAGGGGCTGGAGCCTACCCTAAGTAAGGGTGTTTAGGCCTTAGTCAACCACGCTGGCCCAGTGCGGATTGGTCGATTTCACATACACCTTTGGGTTTCTTCGCAGATGTATGCAGGTTGCCTCACAATATTTGCCTTCACCGTAGGAGCGTCAGACAAATGTACATATGAAATTCGAAAAACGAAAAACACATTGGTATTGGTGGTGGGAGTCTCGAACCTTGGACCTCCCGATTGGAAGGCAAGTGGCGAGTCCACAGCGCTTATAGCTTCTTTTTTAATCAGTTGTTCGTTTATTTTTGCGCTTATCAGTGTTATGTGATTATCATAAAGAATCGCTACTAACCATCACATGAATTCAATAAAAACAAAATAGCGCATATTTCGCACACGAGATCCGTCGTGGCGTGGCACCAACGTGGCACAGTTTTTGGTTTGATTGCTTCCGCTCTGAAACTTTTGATCTCGAAAATAAATCCCGTGGGCGACCAGAGATAAAAATCAAGCCTTAGTGGAAGCAGTTTCATTCCAAACTACACCGACTTATCAGCAGACTTCAGTGTAAGCGATACAACGATATCAATAATTTATTTATGTTAACATAGACATATAACAAATCTTGGAAAATGCGTATCATTTATAAATTCACTGAACAATAAAAAAAAATCGCACAGAACATAAGCGAAACTTGTTGAATATACATGAGCGGATTCTGAATCGGTTGATCACTATCAGAAAACAAAGACTTATCAATTGTTCTTAGTTCATGCCTTTTACGACAACGCTCGTCCACACATGGCACACGGGAATGATATAAAACTTTTTTTTGCTGCTTGGGAACGTAAACGTGGTGTGATTGGTATATTTTGTGACCTATTGAAAGCTTTTGACTGCGTTGGTCACCAGACTCTTTCAATAAACCGAGCACTATAGTGCCCCGGAAGAAGCAACTAGACTTATTGAGTCTTATTTGTCCAATAGGGTCCAGAAAAGTGTCATTATTAAAACTAAGTCTGCTGGTGTACCCATAATTATGAGTGTGCCATAAGGATCGATAGTGGGACCTTTACTTTTCTTAATTTACATCAATGATCTCCCACACATCACTTATGGGTGAATCTTGAAAGGCTAAATTATCACTGTCTGAGGCAAAAAACTATCCATTTCGTATAAATTATAATGTAAGTTATTTTTTTTTCTATTAGTTTAATGTTTGATTTACAAGGGGCATGACAGTTACTGTGTTTAATTTAGCTGATAACAATTGAAAAAAAAAATTAAAAGCTTTGAAAATTGATTCCCCTGAGTTGTCCCTTTTACATTTTTGGTACAAACCTTACAATTTACACCAATTTATAGTTGGAAATTTAAGAATTGTTGTGATCATAGCGTTGAAGGATTAGTTGTTAAATGAGTAAAAAAATAAATTACGTCTGTACTTAACGTTGTTTTAAAAAAATATAAAGTTTAGGTTTGTCCGAAGGCAATCATTGATTATATACTATACGAACGTCTTGGGAATGCGCTCGCACACTGTCGGGCAAGCTTTAGTCGCACTTTATACATTGTGAGGGGAGGTCGCGCGATTCTTTGCATCAAACCGGATTTACGTAGGTAACAATTTGATTTCCCTGGCTTTATTTCACTAGGTCATTGATTACCCTTGCCAAATTTTAAATTATTATTTGAATAGTTAAGAGTTTATAACTAGGGTATAAATTACTGCATAAAGGGCTACTAATTAATGTCTGATTGCTACTTGTCCTAAATACATAACTTAAAACAAAATTAACAAAAAGTATACTTTTCTTGATTCCATTACTATTGATTCCCCTGGCGTTTGACCAGGGTAATCACTTTTTTTCTAATTTCTGAGAAATAAATGTAAAAGAAATTAGAAAAAAAATGATTACCCTGTTCAAACGCCAGGGGAATCAATACCAATGGAATTTTATGAATCAAGAAAAGTATACTTTTTGTTAATTTTATTATGGTTAATTATTAAGGAAACGTGCCAATATTGAAACCAAAAGACTGGTTGGTTTTTACTTTTAAATAAAACATTGTTTTATACAATAGTTTCAATTATGACTCCCTTGCCACCTATTATTGACTCCCCTGTCACATTTTTTTTAAATTAATATATCTTCAGAACTAGACTAGTTACAGTGATGCCTATTTGATAAATGTGTTTATAATTAAGTAATATTTAGAGTTTTGTATGTAAATGTAATAAATGTTAAAATAAAATACCTGCCAGGGGAATCAACTTAATACGCCCGATTTCAAGATTCACCCTTATATTTGTGCGATACTGTATTATTTGCAGATGGTACTTTTTTAACTCGGTCAACAGGTGAATTGAAAATAAACTTTGTAATTGATACTCTTTCTAAACTATCGCATTAGTTCACAATGAATAATTTATTATTAAACTAAAATAAAACGAAAGGAATAAAATTTTCGTTACCAAATGTAGGGAAAATGGATAGGTACTATTATGAAAATGAATAACCAGATTTTTGAATTTATTGACTTTACTATGTTTTTGGGTATTATGCTAGATTCGAGTGTACAGTGGGATCCACATGGACACAATCATGGCAAACAGACTTAGTTCTGCAGCAAATGTAGTAAAAAATAAGAGAACTTACTGATGTTGAAACGGCAAGATTGATTTACTTTACTTATTTTCACAGTGTCTTGTAATATTGAATAATATTGTGTGGATCGGTTGCTAGTATAGAAAGTATTTTTGTAATGTAAGAAAGAGCAGTTCGCGATATTCATAATTTACGAGCAAGGGATTCTCTAAGAAAGTTATTTAGAGAAATTAATATATTGACTTTAGCAGGCATTATTACACATTTGATAATTATTTCCGAAATCACCATTTAAGTACGAGAAATAAAAATAAACTTGCCATTTCAACGTACAGGCTCCAAAAAAGTAGAGGCTTATTTATGGGGAAATGAACTCTACTCGAGGCATAGTCCTCTGGCCTCGGCACTGGACTATGCCTCGAGTAGAATCGGGAGGCCCGCGATCGATCCTGCCACGTACCAATGTGTTTTTCGTTTCACGAATTTCATATGTACATTTATCTGACGCTCCTACGGTGAAGGAAAACATCGTGAGGAAACCTGCATTCACCTGCGAAGTAATTCAAAGGTGTATGTGTCAAAAGAGAATTCCGCGCGTGTATCAAATGCCGTTTTAAGTACAGTGACGAAAAACATCAAGGACAAAAATGAAACTATTATTAATAAACGCGAAAATGTCGAGTTTCCCTTTTAAATTTTTTTTACAGTTTTGCGCTGCGAGTTTCTTTTTAGTGAATAGAGGAAAAACACTACTTATTTCAATTAATTTTGTGAAAAGTTAAATAAACTGATATATGAGATATTATAAATTGGATGAAAATAAGTATGAGTTCTACAACGCAATACCTTTTATACCTAATAATCTATACTAATATTTTATAGAGGAAAGATTTGATTGTTTGTTTGTTTGTATTGAATAGGCTTCGAAACTATCCTTATACCAACTTTCATCAAAATCGGTTCAGTGATTTTGATGAAAGTTGGTATAGGGATAGTTCGAGATAAGGAGAAGGATATAAGGTAATTTTCCTACGGGAAAAATCTGACGAGAAAAGTTTTCCTACGGGAAAAGTTAGTTATAATGCAAACAAAGTTGCATACGGTCAGCTAGTATAATATAAGTTCGAAAGAAACTGTCTGTTATGCCTTACCACCTATAAGGCGCTGAACGTTTTTTATAAAATTTGGTATAGGGATAACTTAAGACTTGAGGAAGGATCCGAAAGGACCTTTTATCCGAAATATTAACAAGTTCCCGAGGGAACGTGTGATATCACCGATTTCGCGATATAACTGAATTCCGTGCAGACACAGTCGCGTCGCGGGCAACATCTAGTCTATTCTATACTACTAATATAATAAATTATAAAAAGGAAAGATTTGTATTTTTGTATGTTTGTATTAAATAGGCTCTGAAACTACCGGACCGATTTCAATTTTTTTTAACCATTAGAATGCTACATTATCCCTGATCAACATAGGCTACAAAATTATATTTAGGCTACAATATATAAATTTCCTACGGGAAAATACAAAATTCCCATGGGAAAACGTAACGCTGGTGAAGCCGCGAGCGGTAGGCTATTTTTCTTGCGGGAAAATATAAAATTCCCACGGAAAAACAAAAATAACGCGGGCGAAGCCGCGAGCGGAAAGCTAGTTAGATATATAAAAAAAGGTCTCGAGTTATCTTCATTTATATTTTCGTCGTCCAGCCAATCGCTTGACTGCGATTTTACTCCCATTTTCTTCTCGGCAAGGTTCGGTTACCATTGAAATAGGAAATAATTTCTTTATATCCAATTTATTTCTAGGAGTTGTTCATTCTGCTCAATGAAACAGATACGGGACAATAAACGCAATAATGCCTATGTTTCGTTTTCAAAGTTTCTATGAGGCGTAAACCTGCCGAAATTCTAAAATAAATCCGTTGTCAATTTATTTGTGACAAAATAACCGACGAGTTGGGTCGTTATAACTTAGCTTTCTTTACTCCAATTAAGTCTTTTTTCATGGAGTTCGATATTCGTTTAGTTAAAGGACTGAAAATAATCACCTAAGCCCATATTTTTCCTTGCGGGTATAAACTCAATTTAGCGTTTGTAAGCGAGCTTGTACAAAACACGATACGGTTTTCGACAGCTCCTCGTTCATTGGCACGTATCCGGCAGCAGCGGGCCGGCCGGGCCGATGTGACGTGCGGTTTCGGTTTTTTCTTGGTCTAGTGTATTTTTTTACAAACAAGCAGACTGCTTATACTGACTCGATGGTAAAGGTCGCCTATACATACGTGTAGTTCAAATCTACAACCCCCTTTTTTAAAGAAAGAAATGCAGCTCAGCATGATCTTTTATAATTTTAGCCAAGCTGAAGTTACGTTGGTTTAAGACATTAAACCATGCAATTGGGACGATAACTGAATTCTAATTTTCACGTCTCGTCATAAAATATTAAAATACCGTAGAAAAAGATGCAATCATGTGAAATTAGAATTAAAATCGGCTTAGAAATACGTGAGATACAAGCATTTTAAACTGTTAATTTGGAAGCGATTAGACAGAGAAATCCGACAACAACCGTGACGCCATTGTTTAGTACGGCCATATAAACTCCAAGTAAATTGCCATTTGCTAGAAAGAGATGGAGAAAATCTTCTAATACTTTATATCTTGGTTGTTTTTATAGTTATTCGAAAACCGATTTTTTCTTTAATATTTATTGTGTGAATGAGCTTCTATTAAAGCTATATTTTTTTTTCATTCATCTAGCCTATTGGTTTAAGCATCACAGAATACAGTCAGTGAACCATCAAGAGATAGAAACCTTAATACTAAACCTAAAATTAGACTCTGCTGTAGGAAGAGATAATGTTTCGCCAGCTTTTTTTAAACAGTTTGGAACACGTCTTACCCCTCCTATTACGTATATTTGTAACCTAGCCCTTAAAACGGGTAAATTTCCAAAAGATTTAAAATTAGCTGAAGTTCATCCTATCTTTAAGAGTGGCGCTAGGGACTGTGTCAACAACTATAGACCAATATCTATATTACCAACTTTATCAAAAATAATAGAAAAGGTTCTAAATAAACGTTTGACTATTTATCTAGAGAATAATAAACTACTATCACCTTCACAATTCGGTTTTAGATCTAAACGCTCGACTAATGACGCTGTTCAAGAACTTACTAACAACATTGCTACAAATCTAGACTCTAAACAAAAAGTAATTATAATATTTCTTGATCTAGCCAAAGCTTTCGACACGGTCTTTATTCCACTCTTACTTAACATGTTAGAAAAACTGGGCATACGTGGTGTTCAATTACAGCTTTTTGCGGACTACCTGTTAGATCGCTATCAGAGAGTTAAGGTTGACGAATTATGTAGTAATGATCTTCCTATAAAATACGGTGTACCACAGGGTAGTGTACTTGGGTCCACCCTATTTTTAACATACATAAATGGTCTTTGTGATCTTAATATATCTAATCATTACATTTGCCGATGACACAGCGCTTTTATTCCGAGCTAACACTTGGCCTGAAGTATTTAAATTTGCACAAATGGGCTTTAACAAGGTAATCAAATGGCTTAAGGAAAATAAACTTACACTTAATGTTTCTAAAACTAAGTACATTACATTTTCTACGAGAAAACATTTTAAACCAGAACTACAGTCACTTTCTATTAAAGCCCATTGCTGCCCTCAAACTAGTAAATCTTGTTCATATCCCGATTTGATTAAAACTGATACGATTAAATATTTGGAGGTGATGTTAGATGCTAACTTAAGTTTTCATCATCATATTGATCTACTTTCATCTAGGAATCGTAAATAAATTTTTGTTTTTAAAAATCTACGCCATGTAACTAGTCACAAAATCATTAAAATGGTATAAATGGTATATCTAGCGCTCTGTCAGACACTACTTACATATTGCATCACCGTTTGGGGTGGAGTGCCTAAAACGACAATGATACAGCTCGAAAGAGCTCAAAGGGCGGTCTTGAAAGTAAGTAAGTCTCTACCTTTCATTTATCCTACAAATGACCTTTATAAACAATGTGAGGTTCTTTCCGTTCGTAAGTTGTTTATATTACAGACAATTGGGATGATGACTGAATTCTAATTTTGGCGTCTCGTCCTTAAATATTAAAATACCGTGGAAAAAGATGCAGTCCTGTGAAATTAGAATTAAAATCGGCTAAGAAATACATTAGATACAAGCATTTTAAGTTGTTACTTTGAAGGCGATTAGACAGAGAGATCCGACATCAACCGTGACGTCATATTTGAGTTCGGCCATATAAACTCCTTGTAAATTGCCGTTTTGCTAGAAAGAGATGGAGAAAAATCTTTAATACCTTATATCTTGTAATCTGGTAAATGCTCTATGATTTTTGACCGTCATCGAACAGCATTATGTTAACGTAATGCGCTACATTTAAAAATATAAAATATTTTGAATAAGATTCCCTTTGTGAAAAATAGCGTGGTTAAAGATGTTAACATTAATATTGTATAAAAGAAACGCAAAATATAAATTAATATTGATGTTAGCGTAAAAAATGGTGCGCTGCTTAGATGGAAAACGGGGTTTTATACTCTATGCAATCTATCAACCTTCTGTCATTGAAAAAATTGATTTTTAATTGAAATGATGAAATGTAATATATTTTAAAATTTATTAGAAATAAATATATAAAAATGTAATGAAAGAAATAATGCATAACATTGAAAAATGTGTTAGTGTAGCTACAACGAAAAAATGCATAAATATGCAGTTGCTATTTTGTAACAGGAAATGCATGTAAGTTTTTATTTTATTGCCGAAAATAACTGTAGCTTCTATCTGTTTTACATTACACTGAAAAATCATGTTTTGATAAAATATATTTAACTAGAAATACCGCTTTATTGGTCGTCGACCTTGATAGTGGGGCAAAATCGGGCATCCTCCTTTAGACTATCAAAGTACAGAATCTATTAACAGTGATATCATAAAAAAATGTTTTTACCTATAATACAGCACATACGAATAAGCATAAGCACACGCTCATACATACAAACACGCACTAACGCACGCACACACACTAACACGCACGCACACGCACACACACACACACACCACACACACACACACACACACACACACACACACGCACGCACGCACGCACGCACATACACATATTCATTCTTGCATGCACATGTATAAAGTTTTTATTTGTTATAATTGTTGGCGACCGTACGTCTAGTATGAGTTTTGATAGTTTTGGATTCGAACGATCGAATAGTTTTGTTTCCATACATTTCACACCAGCGCCTCTATCGGAAACTATAATGAACTAGAATTGACAGTATGAGTTACAAAGTAATAAACTACTCGATCAATAAGTACGTATTCGAATAGTGTGGCAGTATGAGTTACATGTTTGACATTTGTTTGATAGTTTACTCGAAAACTATTGTAGTTTAGGTTCTCACCTTACATTTGTAGGTGAGTTTGGTACATAAATACGTTTTTTTGTATTTCTAAACACTAAAATTATGTCTGCACGGTGGTACTTTGCATGGAGGGCCATGCAAAACGAAATAGCGCATGAAGAGAGCTGTGACAATCATTTTTAAGCCGTATTTCCGATACACACTTTACTCAGCGCTACCGCCTTAAATCACCATTCCTTAAAAAAGTGTTAATAAATACACATAATTAACCCGAGATTTTTAATTCTATTTTCATTCCTAAAGTGTTTAACACAATTTATTATCATTAAAATAAATTGCGACTGTCTTGTCCACAACATTATAAAATAATATAATTTACAACAAATAAAAACTTTGTTTTTCTTTTATTCAACTCGCTTTAAAAATAATAAAAACGGCTAAGAAAACGTCACAGTGACAGAATCGCGTGTCTCTTTCTATTCACATGTGTGCAAGAGAGATATAAATATATAATGTGAAGTTTGTCTAATCGAGTAAAACTAACTCGCTATCGTTTAAACGTGAATTCAAAACGAGCAACTTATACTACCGTTTACATCGTAAACTGACAGTTTGGCGAGCTAACGAAAACTATTGTAGTTTACTCGTTTTAGAAACTCGTACTAGACGTACAGCAACCAACCTATTGTATAGTTTTCTATTATCTATGTAAATAATATGTCAATGTTTTATAAGGTTTTGAAAAGAATATTGTAAATAAAAGACAGTCGCAGTAAAAACGTCGTTTTAATAACATTGTGGTGTCAGAAGAAATTGGTTTTATAGTGTAAAAACGCAAAATGCCTACAACAAGATCGCAAAAAGTGATCACCGCGGCTCAGGAAGTGCATCTCCAGACGTCTCCAGTGCCTACACGCGCTCCACAGCAGGACGGAGCCTCTACCCACGGCGCCCCAGCGCCGGCCTCGTCCAGCGCGGCACCGGAGCAGCCTACACATGCACCAAGCGTAACTTCATCACGTAGTATTTCACCCAAAAGCGCACGCTCTGCCCGGTCTAGTGAGATTATTAAAGCAAAAATTTTGTCTGTAAAAGCGGAACACGCTCGGCGACTCGCCGACATCCAATCAGAGCGAGACCGTGCTGAGGCGGAGAGCGCTCACCGTTTAGCTCGCCTTCAGGCGGAGCGTGAAAGCGCTATTGCTGAACTTCAGCTTCAGGCGGAGCTAGCAGCTATCGAAGCTGGTTCGACATGTGGCCTTTCCCAACACACGCGCGACTCGCACAGCTCTCGCTCTCACGTGGACAAGTGGTTAGAAAATTCTTGTAATGAAAGATTGCCTAAAAATGATAACGCGCATATGTTAATTGACAGAGAGGTGGATGACCAGCGGCTCCCCAGTACCGAGCGGCAGGCGGTGCCGTCGCTTGCGCCCACTGCGACTCACGGGGATGTCACGTCGCTGCACCCAGCTCCTGCTTCTGCGCTTCTCGGCGCGCCCCTGCCAGTTAAGCCGGGCCGGCCGTTAAGCAAGTAGCTGCAAGATGTCAATCCTGTCGAGTTCGAAAAGCCAAACCAATCACGCCGCCTACCGGAGATCTGCCTGAGGTACGAATGGCTCATCACGAGCGGCCGTTTACATATGTCGGGCTTGACTATTTTGGCCCGATAAATGTCACGATCGGTCGACGATCAGCTAAAAGGTGGATTGCCCTTTTTACCTGCCTGACCATCAGGGCGATCCATCTCGAGATCGTCGAGAGCCTATCTGCTGACTCTGCAATAATGGCTTTACGCCGTTTTATCGCTCATCGCGGCTGCCCGGCGTGCATTTACTCGGACAACGGGACGGCTTTCATCGGCGCCGCAAAAATTCTGCCCGAAGTCTTCGAGTTCGCCAGTTCGAGGGAAATCCGTTGGAAGTTCATACCACCTTCGGCCCCTTTTATGGGAGGGTGCTGGGAAAGATTAGTGCGCAACGTCAAAAATGCTCTTGCTGTGACACTGTTGGAGAGGTCTCCGAGGGAGGAAGTATTGGCTACATTGCTGTCGGAAGCAGAAACAGTTGTCAATTCCAGACCCTTGACGCAAGTCGCCATTGACTAGGACTCGGAGACAGCGTTGACGCCCTTTACATTCTTGATCGGCTCCTCATCGAACGACGTTCAAGTTCGTCAATTTGATGACTGTGATCTCTCCAGCCGGGCCCAGTGGAGAAAGTCTCAGCGGTTGGCCGACCTATTTTGGCAGCGTTTTGTAGTGGAATACCTGCCGACACTGGTGCCACGACGAGGATCGACTCGTGAATCCCGGGCGCTAAAGGTGGGTGATATTGTTTGTATTGCGGATGGGACTTTGCCAAGACGATGCTGGCCAAGAGGGCGGATTGTTGCAACCTTTCCTGGAAAGGACGGGGTCGTCAGGGTGGTAGATGTGGCGACGAAAGGGGGTGTCCTGCGACGCCCTGTGAGAAAAATTGCGTTGCTGGTCGCCTCCTAACACTATGGTGTGTACACCGTCGGGGGCCATGTTGGCGACCAGCAACCAACCTATTGTATAGTTTTCTATTATCTATGTAAATAATATGTCAATGTTTTATAAGGTTTTGAAAAGAATATTGTAAATAAAAGACAGTCGCAGTAAAAACGTCGTTTTAATAACAATAATGTTTTCATAATTAAATTTGTTTATAGTATTTAGAGCAAAAAAAACTACCTAGTAATAATGCTTACAAATATT
Organism: Schoenobius gigantellus; assembly: GCA_963935595.1. NCBI lineage: Eukaryota > Metazoa > Arthropoda > Insecta > Lepidoptera > Crambidae > Schoenobius > Schoenobius gigantellus. The sequence continues at coordinate 34,290,253 of OZ012541.1, read as the reverse complement.
TAAAATAGTGTAGGTACGAGACACTGAACCATAGTAAATAAGTAAGATCATTAGTCCGAGGGTGAGGGCCTGGCGATCCGTCACACAGGGATTACCCTAGTATGGACACCAGTCTCTCACAAGGGTATTGTAATTTAATCATCTTTTATAATGTACCTTATTATTTTGTACTTACCTTTGTGATGAGAAAATAATAAAACATTATTATTATTATTAGTGAATTTTGTGCAAAGAGGTTGATTGTTTGCGGTCGTCACTGGTTGTATCTAGGTCATCCAGCGATGACTCGAATGTAAACAAGAGGCGCGGAGCGTGTGTGACGTCGTCGCCGGCATCGAGCTGCAAGTCAGCAGTTTGTTCGCCGAGGCCAGCGCCCCGCGCCGACACAGCTGCTGCCGCGTCCCGCCCGTGACCTCCACCTGCTCGTCGGCAGCCCGCAGCTCCGCGATTGTCAGCGTTTCAGACCAGGGATGTTGCGGATGCCGATTTTTTCACATCCGCGGATGTGAATGCGGATGCGGATTTTTGAAGGCTCACATCCGCGGATGCGAATGCGGATGCGGATGTTTAAGAAGTTATATAAAAAAGTATATGAATAAGGAATTAAAATAATGATAGAGTAATTATTAACATTTTTAATAATTACAATTAGTAAATGAAGTTAAAAAAATAGGAACATTATACTTAAAAAAAGTAATATTGCCCCCTTTTTGATTCAAGCCGGTTACGCAAAGGTTCAAACATCAAGTAAACCCGCGCTACTAAATAATTGTTCGCTAAGAACACTGCCTGGTGGAGTGGATAAACGATAAGTATTCCACAGCGCAAACTAGAGGTGGCATTAATGGTTGAAAAAAATATTAGTAAAAAGTTAATAGTTGAATAAAAATATCAGATACTTTTAATGGTTGAAAATATCAGTTAATATTTTCATTCAAATACAATGGTGTCGATTCAGACACACAACTTAATTTAACTAAACTAATTTGACAGGATTAACATTATCGCCATCTTTCTTTTTCTCTAAAGAAATAAAAGTGATGGCTTTATTTTTAGACCTGTCAAATTAGTTTAGTTTAATTTTGTTGTGTGTCTGAATCGACACCAATATCTGAATATTTTTCTCAAGTTGATTTATTCACGCTGATTCAACACAGAATACATACCTACATAATAGCTATTCAATGAACTTTCCTTCATACTTTTACAGGCTTAGGACTATCTAGCATTAATTTGATGGAAATAGAAAAAAATATTTTTAATAGCTAGGCCACTTTATTACCGGCTGTACACTTTTCAAAATGTTCCCAAATTTCAGTATTACGTTTCGGCATTTTTAAACGTAGATAATTTTGCCTCCCTCACAAATAAATGTCCGTAATAAAATCACTTAAACTGTATAAGTTAGCACTTAAATCGACCCGTAATCATATAAGTAACAACAATAAACAACAAATAATACTTACCTAACGAAAAGAAATTCGTTGCGCGGATCAAAATAAATAAACTATCTAATCCAAGCGAATTCGATACCTTGAAATTATCAGCAGTTCGGTAGACTACAAAATTCCAAAGATGCCTTTGCTTCACGACTTAAAGTCGCACATGAAAGTGTCAACGTCCGGCGAAAACATCGTAGAAACCGATCCAAGCTATATTTCAAATTTCTTCCTTAACCTAACCTGATAGAGAATACCTAAAAACGCAGCCTCGTGCGTCGCATGAAAGCGAGACAATATTTTATTAATATATCCTATCCATTGCACTTACACGAATTTATCGTATGGTGCGGCCCGTCATTCGTGTTACATTTTGTTGCATACAAATTTGAGCTTTAAACTTATGAGCCTAAGGTTTACCTAAGGTTTTTACGGGAGACTGAAATCAACTAGTTAAATAATATTTTTATTAGCGCGCAATATTTTTATTATTTCGGTCTGTGATTGAAAATATTCATTACGATAATTTTATCAGTTAGTTACATGTATCTATATACGAATAAATATTACTTGCGTTAAAATCAATTTGACTTGAATGAATATTTTTATTCGATATGGTCAAAAATATTTATCGAATATATGTTAATTCTTTTTATTAGTTAAATTTAACGGTTGATAAATATATTCAGCAACACTAGCGCAAACATACACGTAATAATTTACAAGAAACAAATGATGCACCACAGCAAACGCGTCGGATCTTGTCACCAATTTCTTCGTTCCCATTGGTTAATATCAAGTGCGAATGGCACGCGCCATTCGCCAGCCCCACCCAATTTCATTCCTGTCACAACTTGTCTTACATCCGCATCCGCATGTTCATCCGCATTGATTATTGCGGATGCGGATGCAGATGTCCAAATCCATGCGGAAGCTCCGCATTTGCGGATGCGGATGTGAATATCCGCAACATCCCTGTTTCAGACATCGGCAGCTCAAGTGACCGAGTCCAAGATCACGAATTCGTCTCTTCATGACTAAGCCACAAAAGACAGAGAGCCTGCGATACTATAGCCTCTACAGCCACTTATAAGAGTATTCTTGACATCTCTTCAGGCGTTAATCGCGGTAGGTTATTGGCAGTGGCTAGACCAGAATTTAGACACTGGCTATGCCTATCCATCACCAAATATTGGAACATTTATCGACTCAACCACACTCCGTATAGCTGTAGGTCTCCGCTAGGGGCTGAAATTTGTATTGATCACTCCTGTGTTTCCTGTGGAGCCAGTGTGGCACGCTTCATTAAATTACATTCTCAGAAGAGCACTTGTCAGCGTCAACGTTCCTGTGGCTCTAGACTAGAGCCTCAGATCGCCTGGGACGATGGCAAGCGTCCTGATGGAATTACAATTTAGACAATTTTTGGAGTTTAACCGATATTTCACCGATTCAATACAGAAACAATCCTAATCATTCACTCAATTGAAAAAAATTGAAAAACGTGCTATGAAACATTCATCCGTAATAACTTATATAATAAATCTTTAGACATGTTCTTTCTAATACCATCTTGGCATCATGAGCCCAGTAGTGGGATGTATAGTAGTTAAAGTGATGATGATGATGATGAATGATTCTGTAGTACTTTTTCTTGCTAAGTCTCTGCGAACATGGGTCAGAGATATAATATTCCAGTTCCTTAGATTTGATGTGTTATATTTGGACAATTCCACAGAATTCCTCCTTGATATCAGGTTATTTTGTTATGCTAAGCAGCGGAGCCCTACGGCCTCCGGGAACTGCCCTGGAGATTCATAGCACAGTGTTATGTTAAAAATATAATTAAATATGCCTATAATCTTAGGGTCAGTGGGTCTAACACTGAGTTCTGAAGGAATCCCAGTCAATACATTTGAATTTCATGTAATAAACATTGCAAGTTAATTCCAAACATAATTTTCAATGAATTGTCAAAGTTTCTTATTGGTTAGGTAATAAAAAGGACATATGGAGGGGAAAGCACCTATTTTGTGTATAATTATTGCTATTAATAAAAAGAAAACAGCTTAATTTGTGAGTTATTTGCCAATGAAGGATGTGAAACTTAATATTGTGAAAATTTAGAATTTAACATGAAATTCGCAAGTGTTACTCAATATATGCATTAATCCCACTAAGATGCCGCTTACTATCAGGTTTTTTTAATGAAATAGGGGATGAAAAAGGCGAATTTTGGAAATGTAATATGTTTGATTTAATAATCAATTTACCCACTAATAAAAATAAAATTAACAAAATCTGTTTTAAATTTGATACCTTAGTGTGAGCGAAGTATTATCTATTGATAAAATTTATTTCATTCAATTAATTTAATGAATCGCGCGCCGGCGATTAAAAATATGATTGAGCTTTTACTCTTCAAGCTGAAAACAAAAATAACTGACTTTTGAAAATTCACTGTAGCTTTTCAAATTAAATTCACAATTAAATTCAATTAATTTCAAATTAAATTAAAATCCAATACCTATGGATTTTATTCGCAGAAATTAAGATTTGAAATACTGTTGGCAAATCAATAACAAATTACTTCGGTCGATGTCTCACAGACTAGGTATCCAGTTCCGAGATCATAGCATAGACGCGTTCACAGACTACGGTGAGATAGGGCGCGTTCCATTTAAGCACAGATTTGCATTTATGCAGATACTAGAACCGAGGTCCGTTTGCCGAATGTTAAGCGTCGTATTGGCGACGAAACCAAATTCATTTCATAACACTCGTAAGATTCTTAACTTGTTTCAAGATGTGTTAAGTCAACATACGGATCTTTCGAAATCCTACCATCTGCAATAAGTATTTCCAGCCAAAGTTATGTTTGGTTGAAAAACAAAACGTAATGTAAAATTAACCATAAACAAACTGTGAATGCTTTCCAAATTCTATTCGACGAAACCATAATTATATGATCTGTAGCTCTAAGTGTATTTTATTATAATATGTCTATAGAAATGATCAAAACAAACGGTCTAAATGTCAAATTCCAATTTTTGAGAAAATCAACCCACCTAAAGGGAAGCACGGGATTTTGGGCGAAAAAAAACTATCTTTGTAAATAAGGTTAGGATAAACGCGAGATTTATTTTGTTTATGCAAAAATTGAATAATGACCAAAGATAATTGCAAATGTCACTGACGTGACGTGAAACGACGTTGACGTTGACACTTGACATTGATATTGTGAAATTAATTGACAAAGTTATTGTAATTATGATTTTAGTTGTGAAATTTGTGTTAAAACTATAGTGAAACCAAAATGTTTTTGCAAAATTAGTGTTTTATGAAATTTTAAGAAAAAACGGTGTTACAATTCAAAAAGAAGGAAAATTTAATTTAACTTAATAGAATAATTTAAAATCCTACGAGGGAGTGAAAAAATATAACTAAATGAATTCCGATTAAGAGATGTCTACAGTACATTCATTAAAACTGCAAAAGTACATCGACTAGAATCGCCAATTACTTTGATTTAAATAACTCATACATTTCACGCAAATAATTTCCGTAATCTATATACTCTATAACGGCAACTTCATCGGTAAGGTCTTTGATTTACGCGACTATTCTTGCTTACTGTTGAGCTAATTTACTTCATCCGTGATCCTATAATTCTGTTAGCAGGATAGCCCTAAAACTTTAAAGTTTGGCTATCCAATTCGCAATCCTTCACAAGTTATAGTATCACATCTACACAGTTGTTTGTTTTATGTTTTTCTATTTTCATTTGCAGATACTTCAGGTTTTCTTTTACTGAGACCTCGGATAGTGTGACCCACATTCACAATGAAATTGTAAAATATGACATTGTCAGGTCTAATAGTGTGAAAGCTCAATGTAAAGATGGGTCCGTCGCGCCATTGTCTTCAGTTAATCCATTATTGTCTCTCCTTTTTGTATATAGAAAGTGTGATAATACACATTAAAAGTAATACATTTCCATACAAGTGCCGAAAGTATGTGATTTCTTAACGAATCCAGGTTTGTTGACCCATGTCGAAAGCGCGGGTCAATAATGGGGACGAGTGGAAATGACAATTCCGCGGGTGCATCGAACGACGTTTTTTAAATCATTTGCGAAAAAACAAAGCAACGGAAGGAAATTCAATGAATCCTTGGACAAGTAATAATGAACAGTAAGGCGCATAACACATTGCACCGGACACCGCTCCGGTGTGCGGTGCTGCGGTTCTTAATTTTGAATGGAGAATCTTAATTTGTATACAAAAACCGCAGGGTATAAAACACTCGCACCGCATCACCGTGCGGTTGTGCGGCGCGCGCGATGGCACCGCACTTCCGGACGGTGATGCGGTTCGGTCCGCCGGGTTTACCACACTGTGCCGCAGTATTGTACGGAGTTTTGCGTAGAAAGGACGTGCATATGCTTAAGGCCCTTAATACATTGCCGCCGCATCCCGCTGCGGTGTACGGAGGGACGAAAACCGCATGCGGCTGCAACGACACGGAACCGTGCCACCGTACGGTTTGCTTCGTATCACCGTCCGGAGCTGCGGTGCACGACGCCCCGCATCACCGCATTATTTATGTCGAGATCTATTACGCGTATGCACGTCCTTTCTACGCAAAAATCCGTACGATACTGCGGCACAGTGTGGGGCATACCCCGCGGACCGCACCGCATCACCGTCCGGGAGTGCGGTGCCGTCGCGCGCGCCGCACAACCGCACGGACATGCGGTGTGAGTGTGTTATACCCTGTGGTTTTTGTATACAAATTTAGATTCTTCAGTCAAAATTAAAAACCGCAGCGCTGCACACCGGAGCGATGTCCGGTGCAATGTGTTATGCGCCTAATAGATCTCAACATAGATAATGCGGTGATGTGGGGCGTCGTCGTGCACCGCAGCTCCGGACGGTGATACGGAGCAAACCGTACGGTGGCACGGTACCGTGCTGCCGCAGCCGCATGCGGTTTTCGTCCCTCCGTATACCGCAGCGGTGTCCGGTGCAATGTGTTATGCGCCTAATGAACAGTAACGTATTTACAGTTTCTCGCCCAGCCGCTCGCGCCTGAACCTCTCCACGTCCACGGCTGAATTTAATTCATGTAATAATAGTAATTACGCTGTAAAATAGTCATTTCATACAAATATTTTGTACGGAAAACTTTTTGATTGAAACCCTCCTTCATGCATTTGGAGGTTATACCTATGCAAAAGGAAAACAAAAAACACTAGTGCGGAAAGAATAACTTTCCGCAGGCTAAACACACCTGGAAAACTCTACTTTTAAGGAAATGTATTAAAAATATATTTTTAACAATAAACAAAACAAAAACAATCTGTTTAATACAGAATCTGATTAATAGTGCATAGTTATGAATAATCTTGTTTCAATTGTTTTGTTGAGCTTTTTACACCTAAACAATGGGATGACTTTTAAATTATTTCCACAGCTAACTGTAGATTTAATGTTCAAAGCAAACAAGTACCCTTATGTTCCTAGAGAAGTTTAGTAAAGGCAACGGCAGCGTGCAGATCAAAGGCCAGAGTTCTAAGAGCTTTAATACGCCGGCTATAACACAAACGTTTGCCAATTACTGGTGGCCGCAACCGAGCGCTTATTTTTTTTATTGTTCCTACTTTGAAATGAAATGCAAAAAGGTGTGCTCTAGAAAGAAAAATCAAATATAAATATAGGTATTAAATTTTTTGAACTGGCATACATATATAGATTTGAATATCTTTTAATAAAATATATCACGTAGGTACGAGTAATTAAGAACCGAAATTATTCAAACAAATTTAATAATCATTTGAAAATATTATCTGATTTATTAATGTAAATTATCAAAGAATAAATTGTATATTAAAATAATTATATAATTATTACTTTTCTTCTCGTGCAGAGCATAATAATATGATTTAATCGAATATTACAACATAAATATGAAAACTTTAAACCAACAGCAAACTAACAGAAAAGATTAAGAAAGTGACAGAAAGCCCATGAAGAATTTCTACTTACATAAAGTAACAACATTTACCTACAAATTGATCTTATATACGAAATGAAAAATTGCATGTTATTAAATATTAATAACAAAGTAGATTTCTTTAAAAAAATGACAATGAAACACATGCTTAAGAACAATAAAGATAATTACCTAAATGTTGAGTTCAGATTTTTATATTACTACCTAATATACTCATCACACAAGTAGAATATTATTAAGTATATAACTATTATAATGTTATTGTGTTCAGACTAAACACAATTACAGCCATGAGTGAATTACGCGTCAACAAACAATATTGTTGAGTTCTCTCCAGATTCTACGAACAAATATCGCGATTACTTCAGACAAACAGTTATTATTAGGTAAAGCGGTTTTGTCCATGCTAAATTTATGTCAAGGTTAAAATAATTATCTGTGTAATGGTGAAATGCTGTCATCAGTTCCTAGATTTATTAAAAAATCAAGTAACATAAACTGCGCTATCAGCCAATATCAGATTGAATAAGCTTTAATCATCCGCGCGGAGACGGATTTAAATGGATTATTCGGTTATGGGCAGATTCTTGATACGGCAGATTCTTTTTTTGGCAAATTCGTTTTACGGCAGGAGTAACATTACATGTGTACGCCGCTCCGTCTCTCCATCGAGAGGTTTTAGAGGTTGGGCAAGTGAGGGGGTTTATCTTAATTATCTGCAAAGATTTAAAACTGGAAACAAAACCCTTTACCAAGTCGTCTGGCCAGCGTGATAGAGTACTCCTATTCTCCCTCGACTAAGGAGAGACTCGTGCTCGGTCGAGGGTTGAAGTGATAGAGCCAGTGCTGGATTTACACATTTGCCGCCCCAAAGCTATAAAATTTTTGCCGCCCCTACTGATCTCAAAAATTAGATACACTGTTCACAATAAAGTTAATTCCCTTTTTTTTTGCCGCCCCCCTAATTTTGCCGCCCTAAGCTTCAGCTTCTTCAGCTTCTATGGTAAATCTGGCACTGGATAGAGCTTTAATAAATTTGCGTCATTGTAAATAAATGACACATGGAGTGGTTATCAAAGATTAGCTGAATGTTGTGTAGGTATGTTATGCTACGTAAATACACAGGTATTTTCACAATACTGCAAGAGTATAATCTTCGTATTTCATATTCTAAAAGGAAACACTTCTTTATTTTAAAAATGTGTAATGTTCTTGTATTCCGAGAATCTTGTTAAACCGGTTGCCTGAACCGGCTAAGTATGAAAGTGACTGAAATCTAAAAAAGCCGTCCAAGTGCAAGTCGGACTCGCCCATGAAGGGTTGCGTAGCAGCAAGTAACATAATATAAAAGTTCTTGTAGTTCGTTGTAACTTTGATTGATGTTTTAATAATAGTGTATTATAATTAGGTACCTAAATGATGGGATTTTTATTATTAGAAAATAATGGTTCACGATTTATGCATAAGGTTTATGTTCATGAAATTAAATGTTTTTTTTTGTTATTTTCATATTTGAGTTGATTGAATGAAAGGTAAATTGCGGTTTACGATTTATGACTTATAAAAAAAACTACTTACTAGATCTCGTTCAAACCAATTTTCGGTGGAAGTTTGCATGGTAATGTACATCATATATTTTTTTTAGTTTTATCATTCTCTTATGGGGACACACATTTTACCACTTTGGAAGTGTCTCTCGCGCAAACCATTCAGTTTAGTTTTTTTTTTTATTAGAAACCTCAATATCATTTTTGAAGACCTATCCATAGATATCCCACACGTATGGGTTTGATGAAATAAAAATTGAGTTTCAGTTCTAAAGTTCTAAGTATGGGGAATCCCCATTTATTGTTTTTGTTTTGATAGATTTTTGTGTGAAAATCTTAATGCGGTTCACAGAATACATCTACTTACCAAGTTTCGACAATAGGTATAGTTCTTATATAGTTTCTAAAAAAAGTGTCTGTGACATACGGACGGACAGACACAGACAGACATGACGAATCCATAAGGGTTCCGTTTTTTGCCATTTGGCTACGGAACCCTTAAAAAATACACTCTGTAATTTTTGGTTTCTTTGAATTCTTTTAATTAAAGTTACATTTTAAGCCATCATCATTTCAGCCAAGAGACGCCCACTGTTGGACATAGGCCTCCCTCAAGGATCTCCATACCGATCGGTCCTGCGCTTCCCGCATCCAGCGGCTTCCCGCGACCTTCACCAGATCGTCGGTCCACCTTGTGGGGGGCCTACCAATACTGCGTCTCCCGGTATGCGGCCGCCACTCGAGGACCTTTCCGCCCCATCGGCCGTCAGTCCTATGAGCGATGTGTCCTGCCCACTGCCACTTAAGGTTTGCAATTCTTTGGGCTATGTCGGTAACTCTAGTTCTTCTACGGATCTCATCATTTCTGATATGAGCACGTAGAGAAACCCCGAGCATAGCCCTCTCCATTGCCCTTTGAGTTACTTTGAGCCTTCTTATGAGACCCATTGTAAGCGGCCACGTCTCAGTTCCGTATGTCATCACTGGCAACACGCACGAATTGAAGACTTTCGTCTTAAGATTCTGCGGTAGATGGGCCGAGAATATGCTGCGTAGCTTCCCTAACGCTGTCCAGCCGAGTTGGATTCGTCGATTTACCTCTTTCTGTTGGACTTACCGAGCTGGACTATTTGCCCCATGTAAACATATTTGTCAACAATTTCCAGCGTAGAGCCTCCAACATTCACAGGAGTGGGTACTACACGGGAATTCGACATTATTTTAGTCTTGTCCATGTTCATTTTAAGACCCACTTGTTGGGAAACTCTACAGAGGTCTTCGAGCATTGTGCCTAGATCCTCCACGGTCTCAGCTATGACTACGATATCATCAGCAAAACGAAGGTGAGTCATGTACTCGCCGTTTATGTTGATGCCGAGTCCCCTCCAGTCCAAAAGCTTAAATACATCCTCCAACGCAGCTGTGAACAGTTCCGGCGATATAACGACACCCTGTCTCACACCGCGCTGAACTCGTACTGGTTTCGAGTTTTGGTCCTGAAGGCAGACTGACATGGTGGCGTTTTTGTACAATTACTGCAACACTTGGATGTACCGATAGTCTATTTGGCACCTCTGGAGTGATCTAAGTAAGGCCCAAGTCTCGACAGAATCAAAAACATTCTCATAGTCCACAAACGCCAAGCATAGTGGCAGATTATACTCCTCGGTCTTCTGTATAACCTGCCGCAGCGTATGGATGTGGTCTATGGTACTATAGCCTTTTCGGAATCCTGCTTGTTCGGGAGGCTGGAAGTCGTCGAACCTGCGTGCGAGACGATTCGTGATGACTCTCGAGAACAGCTTATAAACATGACTTAGGAGCGTGTTGGGTCTATAGTTCTTTAATTGGGCCCTGTCGCCCTTTTAAAGCAAAGTGCCACCACGCCCCTGTGCCATGCTTTAGGCGTTTTGCCCTCGTGTATGACGGAGTTGAAGAGCCGCTGCAGCGCTTTCCGGACTGGTAGTCCACCCGCTTTTAGGAGTTCGGCTGTAATTCCATCATCAGCCGGTGCCTTGTTGATTTTAAGCTGTTTGAGAGCCACACTAATCTCGTACAGGCTGACGTCCGGGATGTCTTCGGTGTAGTGCCGGGCCAATTTGGCTGTAGGGTATTTAGCCTGAATAACAGGTGCCTGTGATGTTGCGTAAAGCTGTCCATAGAAGCGTTCGATCTCGGCCATGAGCTCAGGTCGGGATGTAACGACTCTGCCGTCCTCTGTATTCAGCTTCGTCAGCAGACTTTGACCAAGTGACAGATCTCTTGCGAATACTTTGGAGCCCTTGTTCTGCTCGATGGCCTCTTTAATACGTTCCGTATTAAATCGGCGTATGTCGCGAGTTAGACACTTAGAGATCTGTTTTTTGAGTCGCCGACGAGCATCTTCAGAAGACTGCCGACCCATTTCACGCCTTTCCTCCATCAGCTTAGCTGTCGGCTCCGAGATCTTACTTCTTTGCTTAGTACGGCTGGGTTTGCAAAACTTTGCACCCACTGTAAGGACAGCTTCCACAACCCTGTCATTATAAGTGTCCACATCCGTGCAGTCCTCCAGGCAATCAAAGCGATTTTGCAATTCAAGTTGAAAGCGTTCGGGGTTTTGGGTCTGGATGGCTTCGGGACGGAGCGCAAACTTCACCAGTCGATACCTTTCCGCTTTTATGTTAAGATTCAATGCGCCTCTTAACATTCGGTGATCGCTCCCCGTGTTAAACGAATAGATCACTGAGACGTCATTGAATATGCGGGTCTTAGTCGACATGATGAAGTCAATCTCATTTTTTGTCACGCCATCCGGACTTTTCCAGGTCCATTTTCGATGCAGCCGTTTTTTGAAGAAAGAGTTCATCATATAGAGTCCCTCTCTCTCCATGTAGGCGGCTAGCATTTGACCTCGGTAATTTCGGATTTCAGCTCCAAATTGGCCCACTTTCAACCCATTATCGCCCTGTTTGCCTAGCCTTGCGTTGAAGTCTCCCATGACAACGGTGTAGTGAGTCTTGGATGCATGTATTGCCCGAGAAATATCCTCATACATAGCTTCCACTTCCTCGTCGGGGTGAGTCGAGGTCGGGGCGTAGACCTGTATGACCTTCAGCGAATACCGTTCGGTAATTCTGAGTATAAGGTACGCCACCCTATTCGACACACTTCCGATCTGTACCACATTGTTCACGAGAGACTTGTGGACAATGAACCCGTCACCACCTTGGGACAGTTCTTCGCCCTCCCGGAAATAGAGCAGGTTGCCGGATTTAAGAACCATCGTGTCCTCACCCTCTCTTCGGACTTCGGATAGTCCCACAATACTCCAATGAATCCTGCTCAATTCCCTCTCCAGTTCCAGCAGCTTCTCCTCGGTCCGCAGTGTACGTGCGTTATAGGTTGCCAGGGCCAAGGTCGTTTGATGGGGGGTTTTCGCCGCCCGGGGATTCTTCGCACCCCAGGTCCCAGCGCCGGGTCGATGACTGCTACCGCCGGCTCGGCCTCCGGGATCGCCGGGCACTTGGGGCCTTTGGTTAGTTCCATACATTTTGGGGGGGTTTCGGGCCTTCTCCCACCACGCTGGCCCAGTGCGGGTTGGTGGGGTGCGCCAGAGCCTCGTCTGTTGAGCGCACCGCGTGCAGGTGAGGTTGACTTGGGTTCCGTTAGATGAAATTCGGAACCCTTTACACCCCCTTTTCAGCCATCGCCTAAATAATAACAATAATAAGCCTTTTTATTCTGAACTTCTTGGTTGTGTAAGTATAAATATGTTTTTGTTATTATAATATATCCTGAAGCTCACTTTGCCTCCTGGCATAGGCCTCCTTTAACAATTTTCACTGGCACCTGTCATGCGCTACCCTTCTCCAATGGTGTCCAGCCGTGAGTTTTAGGTCGTCTTCCCATCTTGTTTGTTGGCGTCCTCTACTTCTCTTGCCATCTCGTGGGTACCAGTCAGAGACGCTTTTGCACAATTTCTCTTGTGGATCTCGAATCATGTGACCCGCCCATCTCCATTTTTGTTGGTCTATTAGGGAAATTATATCGGCAACTTTGGTTTTTTTCCCTTATTGTGCTACATCTTACTCTGTCCTGTCTCCTTATTCCTATCAAACTTCTCTCTATAGCTCTCTGGCATCGTTCCAACTTTTCTCTGTGGTGTTTGGTGATGACCGGAAGTATACATCTATTAAAAACTTTCCTTTTTATCTGCATACATAGTTCTTTGGATTTAGAGACTTCTTTTAAGGACTAGTATTTCTTCCATCCGTTTGCTGTTCTTCGCTCAATTTCCTTAGTGGTTTGATCTTTATGAGATATTATCTGTCCTAAATAGATGTAATCTGGTACATATTCAAGTGGTTGGTTGTAAATTTTTATAACTACTGGCTCAGAATTTGTAAGTAGTTTTGTTTTATCTTTGTTCATGCATAGGCCCACTTTCATACTTTCGTCATTTAATGAGTTTATTATTCTGTTTAGGTTCGTCGAATTTTCCTCAAACAGGACTATATCGTCTGCGAATCGGTGAATTTACGATCGGTGAATAAAGTTCTAGGCTCTAACTTTCATTAGAGACACTATGACCATTTGTAAAGCATATAACAGCATATAACACACACGCATTAAGACTATATTTAACCTTTAATTCCCTATAGCTGTTAAACTAATATTTTTTATAGATTTACTAAAAACGTTATCCTAGCGATGGGACATATTAAAGGTTTTCCCGTAAACACTTGACGATAATGCAAATTAAGCGATAGACCGAAGATCGCTCGGCTTCAAAAGGGATTGGTTTATCCTTTCCGGTGAGAAGTTGGGAGCCGTTGTAACACGAATAAATTAAAATGGCAGAGTGTTTTACGAGTGATACAAATTTCGGGCTACAAAGGTAAGCTCATACAAAATACCAGAGTATCAAAGCTCGTACTAACTGGTATACTTTCGGTAAAAATGAATCATAACATTCATATCTAACTAAACTCGGTTTTACGTGTGTCGTTTTCACGAGAAAAGGAGGGAAATCGAGGTACTATTGATGTCCTCACCGGAAAAGCTGAAACAGAAAGTGTGTATAGCTCGAATAATAACTTGGTTTTCCTGGCTGGTTCTCTCGACAGACAGAACTCATTTTTCGAAGCATGTTGGCGCGCATTTTTAGCTTATACAGTGTAGAAAATAAAGACCGTGGTTGGAGGAAAAGTACCCTTAATATTGATGATGCCAAATTTTACTGAAAGGAAACATTCCTTTATTTTCAAAAAATAATTAAAACTGCATTTGAAGATTTTTGAAAATCACCGCTTGAGCCGAGAATCAAACCGGTGAAATGTGAAAAAAAACATGCTGTATTTTACGATACCAACCGAATAAGTCATTCATAAGGATCAATTTCTTTTAAATAACATAATATCTTAAATTAAAGAAAGACCAAGAAAAATATTTTTTTTTATTCTAAAGCTTACTTACTATCTAAAGAAAATTGTTCAGTTATGTTAACCTCCTGACCGCAACCAGCTGGGTCCAGGCTTGGGAAGCCGGGGCCCTGCATTGCATCGGCTGCCGCCAGTCGCTGATCCCCTGGATGCCCCGGGGGATCACCGGCCCCCCCAACCTGGGGGGGTGAGAGGGACTCGCCTTGGGCGAGTGCGCGCCGACGAGGTTGTGGTAGTTTCCGAAAGGGTTCTCATGACCTCGTCCGGCAGCGGGACGACTCTCGTCGCCGGATCCTCTTCGTCTGATGACGGGGAGGATGTGGCGGCGGTTGTCGCGCTCGCGCCAAGGCGCATGTGAGGGGCATAGTTGGGTTTTAGTCGGTAGGCCGCGGCATTGCACTCTCTGGTGGACATACCATCCCGCCTGCCAGGGGCCGCGGAGAGTCCGACATAACCTCGCGCCTCCCAAGCGCGAGGTATGCGTAACGCATTTCCGAAATTAAAAAAAAAAAAATGGATTGCTCAAAATGAGACCCATTTTCACGTATGCACAGACGTATTTTATTACAAGCTTTTATTTAACTTGCAATGTATGTAAGTATGTATGTATGTTCGGGTGGAATCTTGCAACTCAATTTTGAAGCAGTTATCTTTAACCGATTGAGCTGAAATTTTGTATACACGTTCAGTTTGGATGACAATGCATGGTTGACTATGTGACATCATTTTAAATCCAAGATGGCGGCATACCCAAGATGGCGGATCAATTATTTTTAATGCACCCATACAATATGGGTATCAAATAAAAGGTCTTGTTAAGAGTAACTCGAAAAATAATGTGACGTTACTATTTATCCAATATGGCGGACTTCTAAAGCTTGAAAACAATTTTAAAGTAGATATCTTTAACATTGAGCTAAAATTTTGTATACACACAGTTTGGATGAAAATGCACGGTTAACTGTGTGACGACATTCTAAATCCAAGATGGCTGCATACCCGAGATGGCGGACCAATTATTTTTAATGCACTCCTACAATATGGGTTTGATAAAAGGTCTTGCTAAGAATAACTTGAAAAATTAAGTGATGTCACTATTAATCCAATATGTCGTACTTCTAAAGCTAAAAATCAATTTTGAAGTAGATATCTTAAACCGATTGAGCTGAAATTCTGTATAGACGTTCCGGCAAACGACCTTGCAACAATGATGCGTTGAATGAGATGAACAGACTGAGAAACGTGTCCAGGGATAACTAAAAAGTAAAAAATAAATTAAATGAAAAAAAACTTTTTAAAAACAAGCTTTTATTTAAATGCGCTAAAAAGAATTAATAAACTTTTACACTAAAACTTTTACTTATAACGTCATTTCACATTTGATACAATTTATATGACATAAAAGCTTGTCGCGTCCCAGACTGCAGCCTCTTAAAGGATAAGGTCTGGGCAGACGACATAAGAATGGAACCAACCAGAAACGACTGGACTATAGCCCACGAAATAGTGACAAGGGACCGAATAATGTGGGCTATCAAGTCTTTCCAACCATACAAATCCGCAGGCCTGGATGGCATTCTGCCAGCGCTTCTGCAGTGGGGCATCGACACCTTAACCCCATGGCTGGAGAAAGTCTACCGAGCCTGTATCGCACATAGATATATTCCCCTCGCGTGGCGGGAAGTGAAAGTTATCTTCATTCCAAAGCCCGGAAAAACCGATTACACACAGCCCAAGGCCTATAGACCTATAAGCCTAACATCATTCCTACTAAAGACCCTCGAAAGACTATGCGATAGACACATTAGAGATGGACCTCTACGCATGGTACCACTACACAAACAACAGCACGCGTACTCCATAGGAAAATCAACAGAATCCGCTTTACACAGCGTGACTTCCAGAATTGAATGCGCCATAGAACACAAAGGCTCCGCACTAGCTGCCTTCATCGATATTGAGGGCGCTTTCGATAAAACAATGTTTCACAGCATCGACATAGCCCTTAAAAGACATGGTGTGGCCCCCACCCTGTGCGGTTGGATCACCAATATGCTCAGGCAGAGGGCCATACAAGTCACGGTGAATGACACCACGAGAGCCATCGTGGCGAAAGGATGCCCACAAGGAGGCGTCCTCTCGCCTCTACTGTGGAACCTCGTTGTGAGCAGTCTTCTAGACCGTCTAAACGACAAAGGCTTCTTCACCGTAGGCTACGCTGACGACATAACCATTATAATAAATGGCACTCACGAAAATACACTGTGCAACCTCATGCGCCAAGCCTTGAAAATAGTAGAGGACTGGTGCAAGGAGCACAAACTAACAGTTAACCCCACAAAAACAGAGCTAGTCCTCTTCACCAAAAAGAGGAAACTAGCAAATCTGCAATTACCAAAATTCTACGGATCCACCCTAAGCCTAACAACCGAGACCAAATACCTGGGCATCTATTTGGACAAACAACTGAACTGGGCTAAACACACTGACTACATAACCACAAAAGCTAGTATATCACTGTGGCAATGTAAGCGACTGCTTGGAAAAAACTGGGGCATTAGTCCCAAAGCCACCTACTGGCTATACACTACGGTTATTTGACCAATTATAACATATGGCTCCCTAGTCTGGTGGCCCAGGACAGACCAGGCAAACGGCCAAAGAGCACTAGAAAAACTACAGCGAAATGCCTGCGTGGCTATCACTAGTAGTATGAGAACCGCACCCACAGCCGCTTTGCAAGCTATGTTGGGGCTGCCACCTTTGCACCTAGTTGTGAAAGAGGAGGCAGCACTAGCGGCGTTCAGACTCCACAATGCTGGCACACTGGGAAAGGACCCCAGAATCAAACACATACGCATAAAAGAACAAGCGACCAAACATCACCCGATGATGACATCACCCAATGATAGGATTCTGAAGAGATTCAATTTCCAGAAGCACTATAATATACAGCTCGAAGAGGAATCACACGATTACTCAGGCCCAAAAGAGCTCAGAATATACACTGATGGCTCCAAGACCAACTCAGGAACCGGGGCAGGCGTATACTCAAATGAGCTTAACATTAAGATATCCAAACCGCTAGGTAGATTCAACACCGTATTCCAAGCGGAATGCGTAGGTATCATCCTGGCGGCCCTCGCCATAGAATCTAAAGCAATTATGGATTCTCACATCCGCATAATCTCTGACAGTGCTTCGGTACTCAAATCCCTAAACAAAAGCTATGTCACTTCGGAACTTGTATTGGAATGTCACAATGTGCTAGAACGAATTGTGACTTCCAACCGAAACACAGTGACACTACAATGGATAAAAGGACACAGCGGATCACTGGGCAACGACGCGGCCGACGAGCTGGCTAGGAGGGGATCCGACATAACGGCTTTCGGACCAGAGCCCATCGTACCAATTCCCTTCAGCCAGATTCGCGGATGGCTGCAAGAGCTCACCCGCACACAAGCACAAGACCACTGGTTCTCGACTCCAGGGTGCAGACAGTCATAGGAAGCCATGCCAATCCAACAACAAACTGACCAAACGCATATTGCGTCTGGACAGGAACAGTCTGCGGCTGGTGACGGGAACCATCACTGGACACTGCTCACTAAACAAACACTTCCACACCATAGGCATAACAGATAGTCCCCTATGCAGAGCATGCTTAGGGGCCGAGGAAACGGTGTCACATGTGCTCCTTGAGTGCACAGGTGTCACCGAAATACGAAAAAACACCCTTGGATCTCCCAATTCTGTTACAGAATCTCTGGACAGACTCGGAGATCTCATACGCTTCTGGAGGGAGGTGGGCTGGCTGGAGTGACGGCCGCCCTCACGTACAATAGTCCACCTTAAGGACTAAGTGCGGAAACCGACCCCGATATCATAGTGTAAAAGTTTATTAATTCTTTTTAGCGCATTTAAATAAAAGCTTGTTTTTAATAAGGTTATTTACATTTTTTTCGACTAAATTCGCTACGTGTCGCCTTTTGTATCGAGTTATGGTTAATATTTAAAATAATATTTTGAACTTCGGTTTTCAATTCCTCTTAAGTGAACTATTTTCTTTAGATGGTAGTTAGTAAGCTTTACAATAAAAAAAATGTTTTTCTTGATCTTTCTTTAATTTAAGATCCTATGTTGTTTGAAATTGATCCTTATGAACGACTCTTTCAGTTGGTATCATAAAATACAGAATGTTATTTTTTCACATTTTACCGTTTCGATTCCCGGCTAAAGCAGGTGATTTTTCAAAAATCTTCAAATGCAGTTTTAATTATTTTTGAAAATAAAGGAATGTTTCCTTTCAGTAAAATTTGCCATCATCAATATTAAGGGTACTTTTCCTCCAACCATGGTCTTTCTTTTTCCACACTGTATGTGAATATTTTTGATATTTATTTTGATGACACAAAACAAACATTTCTAAATGTATGGCAGTATAATGCATCCTTGCCAATGATAGTATTGGAAACGGAACTACAACATCGTCTTTATACAAGGTTATTTTTTAGTTACCAAAAAAATTTTGTGTGCTTGTTCAGACAAGCAAACTGAACAACTTTCACTATGGGATCAACTTCTCGGTTCAGTGAATGTTGAACATTTGTATGAAACAGCTGATTTTTTTTGCGATTTCAAAGTTGGTCCCATAGTGAAAGTTGTTCAGTTTGCTTGTCTGAACAAGCACACAAATTTTTTTTAGTAACTAAAAAATAAACTTTTATTTTAAAGTTCGTACTCTTATTTTAGTCTACAATGGTTTTAAGTGTATTAAAATGGTCATTCTTAAACTGTAAATACTCTCAAAACCATACCGCTATTGAATTAGTTATTATTAATATTTAATAGTCGATTTGATCATTAGGTAACATTTATGAGGAAAATTTCAACCACTTTTCAAACATGGGTGTCATTAAACAATATTAACATTACACATTTTCTTTATTTTTCTCAACGAAGGTAAGGGTTACAATAAAATAATTGTTAACTTAAATAGAAAGTTCTTTTTGAGAGCTGGAGTCTGTACTAGGTATAAAACCCGCATTACAGAATCACCAGACTCTCAACTCAGGGATGATACAAACAAATATGAACAGCTTATAGACAGCCTTAAATATTTAGGAAAAAAAAACAAAATATAAACAGTGGGAAAAAGATTGGTGGAATATAAACTAAAAATATTTTGTAACAGAATCCAACAAAATGAGCAGGAACTTGTTAAATAAATGTAGGTATATTTTACTCAACTACAAAAAAATTACAAGGCGTATAAATAAAAAATTACTATCGTAATACATCGATATAGTTAGAAATCAGAAGTAATAAATTTTTAAAGCAACATTTAAACATACACCAGCATTTGATGTTTTACAATCACAAATAATATATTCCATCCAAGCGAAACGGTTTCATATAACACACGTATTGAGCACGTATCGACATGTACAAACATTAATGTAACTACAAATCACACTGAATGTCACAGCTAGCCTGTTTTATCCCAACAATATCGTATAAATTAACAATAAAAAAATAGATCTTTACTTATAAAGTTACTGCTCTACAATACTTGCCATTTGGAATGTTTTTATTTATGTATAATATGGCTGGCAATATTTCTCAATGCAAGTGACTTTTATTTTAAAAATATGGAATTTTATTTTTTTGTTTATTGGTGAGTATTTTGTCTTCACTACATTTGTATCTTTTTCATAAGTATGGACATGATAATAATTTGAGTGGTTATGGAATGTACACTGAATGACACTTTCAATATGGAAAATTTGATCTGAAAATGAACCGCATATTCGTCCGAAAACTAAAATCAACAACAACGAATAAACTCTATAATGGAAGCTGACAATTGGGATGATGACTGAATTCTAAATTTTACGTCTCGTCATTAAATATTAAAATACCGTGGAAAAAGATGCAGTCCTGTTAAATTAGAATTAAAATCGGCTTAGAAATAAATTAGATACACGCATTTTAAGTTGTTAATTTGAAGGCGATTAGACAGAGAGATCCGACATCAACCGTGACGTCATTGTTGAGTACGGCCATATAAACTCCTTATAAATTGCCGTTTTGCTAGAAAGAGATGGAGAAAAATCTTTAATACCTTATATCTTGGTTGTTTTTATAGTTATTCGAAAATCGATTTTTTCTTTCTATTTATTATATGAATGAGCTTCTATAAAAGCAAAAAATTTTTTTTTGTCATCTAGCCTATTCTCAATCTACGGCCGAGCTACCTATATTAAATAGGTGTGCCAGCATCTGATGGTAAATGTAGAGCTGAAATTTCTTTAATAAAAATTATTACGGTACTTATTGAAAAATTAAACCTCTTTTATTAGTGATCTGAAGTACATATTATTTTACATCCTACTTCCTACTAATATTATAAATGTGATGAAAAAAATTTAAAATGAAAGTGTGGATGTTTGGATGTTTAGATGTTTGGATGTTTGTTACTCAATCACGCAAAGACGGCTGAACGGATTTGGATGAAATTTAGCATGCATGTAACCTTTGATATGGAAAAGAACATAGGCTACCTTTTATCCCGATTCCTTAAGTAGTTCCCGAGGAAAAATTGAAATTTGTTTACGAGCTAAGCCGCGAGCAGACAGCTTTGAAGTATGCATGTCACCTATGCTATGGAAAAGGACATGTACTTTATATTCCTTAATGATTTCTCAAATAGTTCCCTTGGGAAGATTAAAAAAATTTAACGAGCAAAACTTTAGATCCAATTCTGAAGTCCACGCAGACGAAGTCGCGGGCAGAAGCTAGTATTGCATATTATTAAATAAAATTATTTTGTTTTTATTACATTAAATTGGGCTCTACATTTGTCATCAGATTTTGGTACACCTATAGCAGCTTTCGACGATAGCATCAAAACAATTGTGATCCATTTGCGTCAAACTGGCAAGGTAAAAATATAAAAACCTAGTATTACAAATTACCTATTTATTCATTTTATGTATTTTTTATGTCTTTAGTACGGCCAGTTCACAATATGACGAAAAGATTTCATGGGGACCATTTAACTAACAGTACAATTTAATTACACACATTGAAAAACTGTGTTAGATGTTCGTCTAATTATTCAGTTTTAGTACAGTAAATATATAAATGTCGAGATTATAAGAACGACCCCGGTGCCTATTAATATAGCGAGGGTTTCAAGTGAAAAACATAAAACAAAACAGCGATGCAGTACATTGCTTGACGTGAATGAATGGGTGGAAGTTTTTGTTTGCAGACGCTTTATAAGTAACAAATGTTTGAAAAAATTTTTGTACACATATATGCTTTATTCCTTAATTTAATATTTTCATATTATATTGAAAAGTCGGCAAACAACTCAAACAAGCAGACAACAAAGAAATAGAAGCATAGTTAAATTTTTCCTTTGTAATGTTACCTTCTAAAATCAAAACTATACATAAAGTGTGAATTTACGTTATATTAAAAAAAATGCGTTCGATACACTTTTTTATTTATAAAATGGACTTACATTTGACCGTCATCTCACCTAATGTTAGGACGTGACGCGGTCTAGGGGAAGCGTGTTTGCTTAGCAAATTCGAGGGCTTATTACCGATCTGGATGATGACTGAACTCTAATGTTCACGTCTCCTCAAAAATTTTAAAATACCGAAGAAAAAGATGCAATCATGTGAAACTAGAATTAAAATCGACTTAGAAATACATTAGATACAATCATTTTAAGCTGTTAATTTGGAAGCGATTAGACAGAGAGATCCGACATCAACCGTGACGTCATCATTGAATACGACCATATAAACTCCATATAAATTGCCGTTACTAGAAAGAGATGGAGAAAAATTTAGGTTGTTTAAATAGATATTCGAAAACCGATTTTTTCTTTCTGTTTATTATATGAATGAGCTTTTTTTCATTCATCTAGCCTATTGCTGTGACTGTACAATTATTATTATTGTTTATAAATATCAAATTCGTATTATGGAACGTTGGATTGCGCTACGACAGCGCCACATGCAAGCGAATGACAGAATAAAAGTGCACGTCAACGCTTGGACCCATCGACCGATTGTTGTTATGATCGCGAGATCGCGTTGCCATTGTACTATTAGCAACCGGTTGCTTTTTTCCGTAATAAGCTTGCCGATTCACCCTCGATTTGAAAACACCCAGGTTGTAAAAATCGGAAAACACTTGCCGGTTCATATTATGTATGTTTTATCCATGTTTTTGCTTCATGGTTTTATCATATCGCTTATATTTTGTATCTAGAATGTCTACCATATAGCGGTGGCGCTTTTCAAGTTTGTAGTGGTCCGATGGAAAAAAGAGCTAGGTGGTAAGTTTTGTAAATTAGCCTTTGACTGGTGACCTACCCTGAGTGTTGATTTACTGGTGATGTGACGTCTGAGACACGTCATGCAAAATGCGCTGTTTATTCCTGTTACACTCTAGTCTTGTCCTTATTCGTACATTATTGGGTTCGAACCGTAATCGTACAGTAAGAGTAAGGTACTAGTACAGCTTATTCGTGCTATTACTGGTGATGTGACGTCTGGGACACGTCATGCAAAATGTGCTTGTTATTCCTGTTACATTCACAATATAGAACAGTTTATGTAACGCTTAAGTAAACCTGGCTGTTATCAATATAAATAAAAATGAAGTTTAAAAATAAAACAATTTAATAGTAAAATAATCGGTAATTTATTTTTCTATGACCAAAAAATTACGAAAAAAACATTAACCTAGAAGAGCGCCTCTATCGCCCATGAAACTTCTAAAGATCTGTAATACAGGTCTCCTAGTACAGACACCAGTCTCACTCACATATTAATGAAAACCGGTAGTGTAGATTTTATTAATATTGTAACCTACCTATTGTGAGAGAGAAGAAATAAATAAATATTATTATTATTAAAGAACTAGGAATATTCAATAGAGATCAAAAAAGGTACATATTAACAAAAATCACAACCATCAAAGTATGGCAATTTTTCTTCTTTACACACTTGCTTACTTATAATAACAAGTTAGGCACATAGGTTTTGAATAATATTATGTGCAAAGATATCGGGTTCGCCTTTTTAGTCTGCTATAGCGCAAGTCTTTATCCAGCTGGCACTGGCAGGCAAGAATTAGAAGGTCTTGGGAGCAAATCCTTTGGTCCAATCACTCTCCAGTCAATCTGTGATACGGGTAACTAAATGCATTGACTTTCTTGGCCAAGCAAAATAAATGAGAATTTTCTTGCCCAAGAAAGTCAATAGTTCGATGGAACCAAACGAATTATCTACCGTTATATTACTATTAGTGCTCATTGACTAGGTGTATGCGTATTTTCTCTTCACCACCTGAAAGACCAATGCCATCGGAACCTTTTCTATAGCATATATACGTACATATTGTACACATAAAACGTAATAGCATCCACTAGCAACACCGGCTTTAGCCTATATTTCGGTTTCTGTGGCATGTATATAATAAACGAGCACCTGACTTTGTTCCCGATGGCATTTCGTCTCTACATACAGTCATGCGTCCCCAATGTGTAGTTGCTTTGAGAGTTATTCACCAAAAGCTGAAACAGTTGCGAGATTGATTGAAGCAAGCTTTTTACTAGAAAACTGACAAAATTATAACACAACACCGTTATGACGTTTCCCTATATCTATAAGAAAATGTCATAATCAGTGATGTAACGACTTATAGACACCATGAAAAAATTGACGGAGAGACGGAGCAATACATGCACAGCGCACAGCATACACATCAACCGCGACGCCGCCGGCGCCTTTGTTGCCCGTGGTCCACCTGCGTTGTTCACCTGGGTGGGTACGCAGGTGGAGAAAAATAAAGTGATATCCATATTAATCTTTCATTTACTACGATGTAATCATATGGACGTTCCGGTGAACAACGGGAAATATTTTTTTCCTATGGTACACCCAGGTGAACTACGCAGGTGGACCACGGGCAACAAAGGCGCCGGCGCAACGATCACTGATCCATAGAACGGAACGAGATAGGAAGGTACTGTGACGCACAGGAGTGCAACGAAGAGCGAAAGAGTAACAGCGAAAAACTATTTGGGGTGTCTGTGAGACGGGCACGTCACCAGCTAAAGGTTAGTCGCCCTCTCTCCGCAATGCACCTGATAGAAGACCAAGAAACCGGCTATTTTGCGGCCATGTTCGAGACTTTGTAGTCGGTTACTTATAAGACGATCATTGTAAATAAGGTATTTCTCGCGTTTTTTTATTGAGTCCAATGTTTGGAACTGATACTTGGCAAAACCATACCAAAGATGCGAACAGTATACCATACTGAAGTGAACTTGTACTTAACGTCGGCAACTGTTCCCATGTAAAATACTGTCGCACCTTCATGACGACACCCAGTCTTGAAGCACATATTGTAAAAGTCACAAAGTTTAGAGTTGATATAAGGGTGAGGCATAAGAGTACAAGCTGGGCAGTTACCGGTATCGTACATAGCGGAGGGTAGGCGTCAGTTACCGGTATCGTACATAGCGGAGGGTAGGCGTCAGTTACCGGTATCGTACATAGCGGAGGGTAGGCGTCAGTTTGAAAGGACTCTTTTTAAGAGGAAATCGTACAGTCCGTTTTTCCATACAAACGTAGTCCCCTGTTTCCTTTCTGAATAAAGGCACTATTTACTCTATTTTTTCCAGTAAAATCAATGGCCACTATAAGCATGTTGCTATGTTTTCCTTTTTTTCTTCAATTAATTATTAAAAGAGATGTTAAACCTTCAAAAACCTAAAAAATCGACCTAATTATCTGCTGTATTCAAACGTTCAGCAACCAAAGTGAAGAAGATTATATGAAAAAAGCAAAACATAAAGATTCAGAAAAAGCCTTGCTTTAATGTTTAAAATGTAATTAAATCGGTCAATTTTTCGCGGAGAAAAACGACAAAACGTATATTTTGTGCACTTTTCATAGGTATTTTCGGTCCGAGCTGCAGTTGTCCCTATCGCGCCCAGTTTAGTTGTTCGGACACACAGCGCGACAACAATACATTTTACAAATACCTATTTTTGAATTCTTTCGACAAGCCTGCCTTTCTTTGATTCGTTTAATCTGACCAGGGTGGTGATTTTGTAACTCATCGATTGATCGGTAATCGTTATCAAATTGGACGATTTAATTAAGAAAATTAAAATTATGTTCATTGGTTATAAGTATTGATTAATTCATTCGACAAATAAGTCAAGACCACTCGGACGAAGGTCCACACTGCGACTCCACTACCCACGCGCCCGGGCAAGCCCGACCAACTGGTCGGGCTATCGCCAAGGGGGGATTGCCCGAGAACACCAGGGCAATCCCCAGACGGAGGGCCTTACGGCGGCGTGCATGGGGCCAACCGTGCACGCAGGCCTCCACGGCAGGGTCATTAGACGGGCATCGCTTGTGCGAATGCCCGTCTTCGCCTGCCTATCCGTCTGCTGCGGATGGGAGCGGCTTGAGGATCTGCCTCCCACTCCCTCTCCGCGGCCTTCTTTCTGCGAGATTACGTCCTCGCAGAAGGAGGCGACAGCCTCCCATTCCGCCTCGCCACGGAGCATGGCCACGACCATGCTCGTCAGCGAGAGGTTTCCGCCTCCCAGGTGGATGATTACCCTGCACATTTGGGTAATTCTCATACGGGGGAGACTATAGTTACGTACATCCGGACCTAAACTAGCGCGCGGGCTACAAAATACATAGGCCTGCTTTCTACCGCCCAACCGTCTGGATTGGAGAGGATCGGAGAGGTGCAAGGGTCGTTTTCCTGCTTCCTCTCCGCCAGAAACTGTTTCAATGTGTATACAGGGTGAAAAAAATCTATAGGCCCTGGAGGGAAACTACCTTAAATCCTTAACATAGTTAAGTTTACAGTATAGGAAACAAAACTGCATTTCAAGATTTTCTAAAATTTGCTTGCCTCACCCAGGAATCGAACCAGCTAAAATCTAAAATACTAAACACTCGATATATCATTCTAGTAATCGATAGGATAATCTATGGTGGAGGTAAACTACCTTAAATCCTCTAGATAGCTCAGTTTAATTATTGAAAATATTCTTTTATTTTTAAAAAGTAACAAAACTGCTAATTACTACTTTACTGCAAGAACTAAGGATTGTTCTAGAAAATGTTATTAGGAGCATACACCACAAATAACACTTTGCAGACGGTTACACGAAATAATTATATCAACGAACACCAAAATTTGTGTATCCGGAACGAGGGGTCTCATTTCGAACAAGATTAGTTAAAGTTTAACAAAATTTTAATGTTGGACACTTCAAGTGTCGATATTGCTAGGCAATCATTTTCTTTCATGTTTACGTGCCCTCGAATTAGAATAATTGATGATAAAATAAAATTAATATAAGTGTTTATGAGAGAGATTTTATCGATTAAAAGAATAATAAAATAGCGAGTGTTTGGCTTTTTTTAAGCTGATTTGATTCCCGGTTGATCCAAGAGATATTTAGAAAATCTTTGAATGCAGTTTTGTTTCTTTTTAAATTATAAAAGAATGTTTCCTTTAGGTAAAATGATATATCTTAAGGATATAATATGTAGTTTCCTTACAGGGCCCATATTTTTTTTGCGGGATTGCTGTGATATAAATTTCAATCGGGAGACGAATTTGAATTATATTATTTAGAGATCTGGCTTTGCGAGTTATTATTTTATTTTTCGAATGTATCTTGCAATTCAAAATATCAAAAATATAGCTTATACGGCTTCAGGTGATTTTTATACGCTACTGCTTTTATACTTTTATACTGTACCGCGTACTTCCCTGGGTATTGAACTACTCGGTACAATGGAAAGTGTTCCGGTGTATTTCAACGAATGAGATAAAGGTATCTTGCGCGCAGAGTGCTTTGTTTTTAACGGCGTACTTATAGAAACAATCAAATGGACAAATCAAAATAGTTTGCTAGTTGATCGGTTTTGTTATTATTACTGCCGCTACTGAAAATTTGGCTACCTACTCATCGTAACGTCACTTGATATACGTATATACGACAATAAGGTTTTGTTATCATTTTACCGTAGTAGGTAATCATAAGAATTAATGTAACTTCCAAATTATTAGTATAGCAATATTAGAGAAAGGAAGGGAATAGTATATTGGGTAACGTGTTCTTGAGAACGATATAACCGCAATTGGGTTATATTATGTATCGTTAATTGTTAGCCACCCACGTCTGAATAGCAAAGACGATAACCCCACTACTAGACAATATGCTGTGTTGAGAAATTGCTCAATTACCCAACGTTCGTGAATTCTTAAGTAATTTTCTGCTACTTTATTTATAAACAAATAAAAAAATGAATCGTCGAAATGTATGTATACGCGCATAACTTCAAAACGACTACATCATATTGGTTAATTCTTATTTCGTTGTGTTAGTTATTGTGAGGACAAGGTATAAAAGAAAATTTTAGAAAAATTATACAAATGAATTGAAAAGTTTTCATATAAAAAGCGACGAAATTGACAGGTTGACATTAGGGTTATTCCAAATCTATGGTTTCTTACATTGCTGTATTGTCAAAAGCTTTTTGGTATACCAGTGCGAGGTCAGGGCGAGCAGTTAGTTTACAATATTTCTACTAGGGTGGAGGGAGAGGCGTACTACAGATTGCTTGTAAATTATGTACCTATGTTACTTGACGTTCCCTTCGACGACGTCATTCATAATATTAATACTCAACAGTCCGCTTATAAACAAATCTTTTAAAAATAGATTTAAATTGTGCAAGTGTATATTAAGACAAAGATTTTTGACCGCTCACCTGAGGGTAAGTGACAATAAGGCAGAAGATGGCAGCGAGCTTTACCTAGTCTCCTCAACAGATGAGAATCCGGCTATCTAGGCTTTTAGTTCCGATTAATACAACAATGGTATTAACATTAAATATGATGACAAAATTAAGGCCTGCTTGGGTACTTCCGTCTTACCTATTTGAAATTACATGATATTGAAATTACTGGATACCGTGACTCTTATCTTATGTCACAGGTTGGCAGCATACTTTATGGTTCTTATGGGGGTTGCATATTTGCTGCGAATCTCACAAGAATCACATGCACTATAGGTAACTGTTACCACTTACCATCACGTGGGCAGTATGCTTGTTCGCCAACTCAGTTGAATAAAGAAAACTCAGAAAAAGTCATATGAAAAATAGATCTAATATAAAAACATCTCGATTCACAGTGTTTGTTATCGAATTCCTCCGAAACGGTTTCTTTTGTGTATATTTGGAAGGTCTGGGAATAGGTAGTAGGCTATTTTTATAAGCCTAGGTGATAGGGGTGACCCTCTCCAGATTTTTTAAAATTATTATAGCGAAACGTAGTTTGCGGGCACATCTAGTATATATATATATATTATTATAATATCATTGGCGGTAGCACCCGGGGGGTTTTCACCGGGAGTACGATGAAAACGCCTATTAATAGATTGCAGACAAATTGCTTTTCGTTAGTTTCGAATTTTGTTATAGGAATATCATATGCCTGTAGATAATCAAAAGAAGTGTTCCAGACACACATACAAAATTATACTTGTCTAACATTGCAATACTATATTGAGAAACGATTTAAAAAAGATTGCGTGATTATAGTAATATGAAAAAAAATGTAAAAAAAAACCTTTTTAAAAACAAGCTTTTATTTAAATGCGCTAAAAAGAAAAAATAAACCTTTACACTAAAACTTTTACTTATAATGTCATTTCACATTTGACACAATTTATATGACATAAAAGCTTGTCGCGAGATTTACTGTGTGTAGTGACTTAAAAGTACTTAAAAGAGTATTTTTAAGTACCTACTCGTATTAACTTAGTTTGAAAAATGTAATGTATAAAATTATTCACATCAAATTATTTTATTTACTTGTTTATCTACAAAAATAAATCTCGCGACAAGCTTTTATGTCATATAAATTGTGTCAAATGTGAAATGACGTTATAAGTAAAAGTTTTAGTGTAAAAGTTTATTTTTTCTTTTTAGCGCATTTAAATAAAAGCTTGTTTTTAAAAAGGTTTTTTTACATTTAATTTATTTTTTATTTTTTAATCATAGTCTGTTTATCTCATTCAACGCATCATTGTTGCAAGGTCGTTTGCCGGAACGTCTATACAGAATTTCACCTCAATCTGTTTAAGATATCTACTTCAAAATTGATTTTTTAGTTTTAGAAGTACGCCATATTGGATTAATAGTGACATCACTTTATTTTTCAAGTTATTCTTAGCAAGGCCTTTTATTAGATACCCATATTGTAGAAGTGCATTAAAAATAATTGGTTCGCCATCTTGGGTATGCCGCCATCTTGGATTTAGAATGACGTCACAGAGTCAACCATGCATTTTCATCCAAATTGTGTGTGTATTCAAAATTTCAGCTCAATTGGTTAAAGATATCTACTTCAAAATTGATTTTCAACCTTTAAAGTCCGCCATATTGAATTAATAGTGACGTCACATTGATTTTCGAGTTACTCTTAGCAAGACCTTTTATTTGATACTCATATTGTAGGGGTGCATTAAAAATAATTGGTCCGCCATCTTGGGTATGCCGCCATCTTGGATTTACAATGACGTCACACAGTCAACCGTGCATTGTCATCCAAACTGAACGTGTATACAAAATTTCAGCTCAATCGGTTAAAGATATCTGCTTCAAAATTGAGTTACAAGATTTCACCCGAACATACATACTCGTACTTACATTGCAAGTTAATTAAAAGCTTGTAAGAAAAAGATGACAGCTGTTTGTCATTCTCGCTCTCACATAACGTGGTCTGAAGACGAAACGTCCTAATTACTCGTAGGATTTTTTCGAGCCTTCATGAGATTTTATGAATTTCTGCCTTTTTTAAATATAAATATCAATTTTTATTGGTATTTTTTTAAATTAACTAATCGAACGTTTAATCACAATTTTATTTGATGTGAAACAATTTTCTTTCTTATTATGTGAAAAGCTCTGAAAATGAATTGAGATTGAGAAAACACGCACGCTATATTATGTGGCAGCGCATTCCATAATCTAACTGCCTGAGTGGTAAAGGATTGGGAATAAAACTCTGTTTTTCAGGAATGGACATTGAGTAAGGTTTTGAGGTGGGATCTACAGAGGACATTAGGAGGTTTTTGAAACGTAAAGCGTTCTTTCAAATAGGGAGGGAGTTTCGGGTTATGGAGAATGTTAAACAGCAGACATAATATCCTAGTGTTCCTACGAAGTCGGATCGGGAGCCACTTGAGTATTTTGCGATATTCAGAAACATGGTCATACTTTTTTAAGCCAAATATGAAGCGAATGCAAAGGTTTTGTAAGCGCTCAAGTTTGTTAAGTAGCTCCTCATTGGCATCCAGATAACAGGCATCAGCATAATCTACGACTGGCAGTATAAGAGATTGTACGACGGCAATCTTAGTATTAGTGGGCAGAAAGTTTTGCAGACATTTAAGGGAATGGAATGAGAAATTTAGTAAACAATATAAAAATTATATCAAATGAAAATATAGAATATGATTATTATAGCAATTCAGTTTTATACAAAATGTTGTTATAGAATATGAGTACCTAATATAACAAATGAATAATAGTATTTATATGAAGGATAGTTAGACCAAGTAGAAATTATATCCAATGAATGTTATTTCCTTTGAAATTAGATCATTTGTAATTATAAGAAACTAGCTTTTGCCCGCGGCTTCGCTGACGTTAAATTCGGGGTAACAGAAGATTTCCAAAAAAAAATAAGGCAGGAAAGAGTCTGTGTACCGATTTTTAGCTTCCTACCTTGAAAACTGCGAAAAGTCCCATATAAAATTTCACCCCCTTTTTTAAGGGGTTGGGGGCAGATTTCCAAAAAAAATGATGCACGATTTTTTGGTTAGTCACAAATAGTCCGTATACTAATTTTAAGCTTTCTAAGTTTTCTCCATGCAAACCCCCACCCCCATTTTAGGGAAGTGGGAGGTTAGAAAATGACAAAAGGTAGCCTATGTCACTCTCCATCCCTTTAACTATCTCCACTTAAAAAATCACGTCAACTTGTCGCTCCGTTTTGCCGTGAAAGACGGACAAACAAACACACACATACACTTTCCCATTTATAATATTAGTATGGATGAAACGCACACCCGCATGCTTATTGTGTTCTACCTAATTTACTGAAGTACCTACGTCGCGCTGATTTAATTCATGTAGTATGTACATAATATGCATCGTCTGTGTCCTTTATAGCAAGACCTAAAACAGCATTACGATAAATGAATAAGAATGTTTAAGAATTTATATTTTTGATAATGTGACGTTATATAATGTATAAATAAAAATGTAACCACACTTTAAATATTTATTAGGTTGATTCAATGATGGAGTTGCATATTGATCACTCGCTGAAGCGGGCAGGTTCCAATCTGCGACGTCGTTTCCTGGACGTGGATATTTGCATAATCCCGTCCGGGCCCCGGCGCCGACTGATAAATTGAGGGCAAAATAACGAGGACATTTTAACAGCGTTGTCTTTTGGCGGGACGAATGTTTAAAATGATTACATTCATTTTTATTGAAAACTATTATTATCAAATCTCTGGTGAATTGTGTGGTGTACCTGAGAAGAACGTTCATCGATATGGAGAGTAAGAGACACTTAAGAATACAGTCAACAACACGTCAGGCTATACAATATTATCAAATTTCTCGTATTCATTTTGAACCTTAAATTATTTAACGTTAAGTTCAATGTTGGTTAAAAAAATATGTAATTTTGTGGTAGCCTGATATACTGATTGTACAGCTATTAGACCGAGATCCCGCCTCATGAAAACCAATGTATTGAAATACAAAATACAACTACGTCCATCATCTTCGATGCTGAATGGATTATTGCATCCTCCCGTCATAAACATGTATGCATTTTACAAGAGAATTTGATTTAAATAATATACACACTGATTGCATATGACATGCATAAAAGGAGTGCGATATGCACAACAATTTGCGCAAGATATTTATTTTATCAGTCATGCTACGAATTTGCCGAGAATACCTTTGCATTGTCACGTTTCAGGCTGTGTCTTAAAAATATCACGGACTCGTTGGCTATAATTTCAATGCCACTTCCATTTTAATATAAATGTATTAGATTTAAACAAAGAATAAGTTAGGATCAATGAAATTATTATATTGCTTTCATTTTGCAAGAAAGGAACTTTTTGCGATTGTGTAATTTTTATTAACGCATACTCTATGAGATGTTCGAACTAAATAAGCTTTTGCGATATTTTTATCGCTTCCAAGAAAGATTCTAGAATGTTTGAAACATGAAAATAAAAATACACCAGTCGCCCTTCTGCTGCTGGTGACTAAAATGGGCTACCATTACCGAAATACATTCTTGGAAAGTAATCGCATTTATTTTGTGCTTTTGAAATCTATTTAACGAGAGTTTTTATTCTTATTTATACATAGGTTGTCTGCTAGTGAAAGATTCTTTGATATAATAGGGTCACCAGGGGTGTTAATATTTTTCACGATAACATTCTTATACGTTTAGTTGTAAACAATAAAGCAGTCATTTATCAAAAGTGTTAAAAATCGAAGGGAATACACGAATTTAACTATATTTTCAGCATTATTGGTAATTCAAGTCATTAAAATTGATTTGATTATTATGTGGACTATAGTAAATTTCGGTAGCAAGGGCAAGTTTCAACCTTACATTCAACTATTTGAAGGCTGTCAACTCGCGTATTGCTTGTCGTGTGCACCGCCTGAATAATAGCTCGGCGAATTCTTGGCATAGTGATCGATAGGCGCGGCTCCTATGGCGGAACTTCGACGGGAACGACAAATGTCTGGACGTAATTAATGTGCGGCTCTATTGTAATTTCTAACAAATACTTTGAATAGTTATTTAAATCTGATACATTACAATAATGTACGCTGGAAACTTAATATTGCTCGTAGAGGTTTGTTGGATTTGAGTTAAAAACATTTTTTTCAGATACATTGAAACATAAATTTTAATATAGTTTTTTAAATTGAATTAACATCGGCATTAAGGAATCAAGAAGAAAAGCCATATAATAATATGGCAAAATATTACAGCAGAAGACAGTTATTTGACATTCAATTTAATATATCTTAAAAACACAGTTATCGCTTAAAAACACATATGAAAAAATCCGTGAGGAGATAAATAATAATAAAAGTAATTCTAGGGCACTATGGCAAATTCTGAATAATATAGCAGGTAAATCTAGGCCGTTCACAGATTATGTTATATTAAATGCATTAAGTACTAAACAATAAAATTTCTACGACTGATAAAGCAAATAACTTCTCCAATTACTTTGCTTTGTCCTGCAGATATCAGAAAACCTCATCTAAAATGTCCATAAAGAATATAACATCTCTGATCAACCGAAAAGCACCCGGCTATGTCGGAATTACGGTGCATGATTGTAAGGCTATAAGTACTGAAATTTCAGAGGTATTGGCTCACTTTATTAACACTTCTATAAAAGAAGGCGAGTATCCTCTAGACCTCAAGACAGGAATAATAAGACCAATACACAAAAAGGTATGACTGTTATGAGAATTATCGCCCTATAACACTCTTCTATAAATAAGGTCGTAGAAAGAGTAATTGCAAAACAAATTTATTCCTTTTTCAGTAAAAACGAGATAATAACTTACACGTAATCACACCCCGGACACTCCATACAACGTTCGCAAATCAATTACCTATTACTACTACTTAAACAAATGACGTTCATACACGCGCAAATGTGTGCGTGGAATCTAGTAGGGCTGAGTGAGCGGTTATCAATCGAAATGACGCGGGAAGTGCAGCGACTGCCTTCTCTTTCACCCGCATAGCGCTGTCTCTGTTATCGCCCGGTGCTCGCGTCTACTCGTCCGAGCGATCGCGCGCGCCCTTGTTTACGTGTCAGTGATGTCTACAGCGAAGTACCAGGTAGGACGAGGTATTTGAAATGAGTGCGGGGAGGTGAGTGGCCGTTCTGTACGTAGTACTATTATCTATTCTGTGACGTAATATAAATTTCCGCGCGGTAAAAGTACCACGCAATTGTCATCAAATTTTAGCGGTAACATATACGAGCATCTAAAATTCTAAATAATAAAGAACATGTTTTAGTTGTGTTCATAGACTCATGGACTACAGTAAGGCCTTCGACACCTTAAGACACGATATCTTAATAGAGAAGCTAGACGATTGCGGTATACGGGGACTACTTGAAAGGTGGTGTAAGAATTATTTAACGGACAGTTCAAATATAGTAAAAATTTCAGATAGCACTAGTGAAACAATCACCGCTACAGAGGGTACGGCTCAAGGCTCAGTACTCGGACCATTACATTATATTACCATTGTAAATGACGCAGTTAATATTATAAAAATACAAAATTTATCAAAACGCTAATGACACCTGTCTTGTCACCGCTAACAAATACTTAAGAGACCTTCAGCATGATCTCACATTGATGACAAAATGGCCACATGACGCAGGACTTATTATGAATGCGAGTAAAACTAAAGTCATAGCTGAAGTCACAATCGAGTACAGCATGATCTGAGATTGATAGCGCACAACCACAATTACCTTCATAACAATCAAAGTAAATGCATAGGCAAACCTATAGAAGTGGTGAATACATATAAATATTTGGGTGTCATCATAGGTAAATTAAATGGATCGAACACATTAACTGTGTATGCGATAAGTAACGAGCAATCCTTGCAAATTTTTCCTTAATAAGGCATCAAATTCCTTACCGCACACTACTAAAGCTGTATAAATTACTAGGAGAATCAATTCAGTATGGCCTTAGTAGCTATGGAAGAACCTTTAAAAGTCATTTAGACGAAATAGTCAAACTTCAGCTAAGAATGTTAAAAACTATTGTACCATATAATATTATAGCTCAGTTTCATGATAATGACGAGGAACTATTTTTTCACTGTAAAGTATAATCCCTGTTTCAAAACAGATACAATATACACCACTGACAGAAAATTATTTCAATAAAACTTACCAAAATGTTATTCAATGTCACAAAGGAACTCGTAGTGCGTCAACGGTTTTTCTGCACGTGCCTTTATACAGTAATCTCTACGGGATGCAATTACTTATGAGTTACAGCGTCCAGAAAAACTATAATTGGTTTATGTGATGCTATTTTATATAAATAAATATTTTCTTGTGTTAATAAATAAATAAATAAAATAATCAACAAGGCAGACAAAGTTTACGTGTCTTAAAGCTAGCAGAACGGCATTTTGTCAACGGCAGAGACTTTTTCAGCTGTTGATGCGTAGTGTTCGCGTCGGCTACAGTTGCCTCTGTAACGACTGCATGCGCTACGTCTCGGCTAGCTACCAGGCAGGCACGACCCACTACGATTGCAAAGGAAATATTCAAGACTGGCCCATGTAGTTGTACAGTATCTCATAAAATTGAGGAAAAAATAACTGATTCTGGTCCGTCATTACAGCTCATATACGTCCCCACCGAGGGGCTGGAGCCTACCCTATGTTAGGGTGATTAGGCCTTAGTCAACCACGCAGGCCTAGTGCGGATTGGTCTCTTAAATTTCTTATTTACTATTGAATTTCTTCGTAGATGTATGCAGGTTTCCTCACGATGTTTCCCTTCACCGTAGGAGCGTCAGATAAATGTACCTACATATGAAATTCGAAAAACGAAAAACACATTAGTTTATGGCCGTCTCGAACCCGGACCTCCCGATTGGAAGGCAAGTGCCGAGCTCACAGCGAGCGCCACTGACGCTCGATTCTAGTCCACCTACAAATTAAATATTAATATGCATTGTTTTGGCTCTAATAAAGTACACAACTGAATTTTTTCATTGATTTTGATTATGGCAACGATAAATAAATGACGTGACAAAGCAGTCCGAATTGCTGTTTTGATGCATGCAAAGTAATCCGTGAGTAGTCAATAAAAAGTGTTTCTCAAGTAAAATAACTAATATAAGCCCTTACAAGAACTGTCTTACTTTTAATTCTCGCTTAGAAATAAAGTAATATCCAGAGAGATGGTAGTAGGATCCATTAAAAATAAATCGAATTCTTCGACTAGTCTGTTGTGTGGCAATAATTTGCAATTATTATAAAGACATAAGCCAAACAATAGAACTAATTGTTATGAGTTTAAATCTTAGAAACGTTTGTCATACTTATCATTGCCTAATTTTTAAATACTCGTAACGGTACAGTTTTATGGGTCAGACTTCATAGATTCTTTGACAGCGACGCGTCGCGACAGCTATAGTAGCCTGTAGCGTTGTCAATATGCCGTTCGTCTGTAAATGCTCTTATATTTCGCTCTCTATAGTTTATTAATAAAGGTCAAACCGTAATTCAGTTCAGAGGCTCAGCCGGCGATATGCTACATTGGCAGTGGAGCGGCGCAGCTCATTCAAGAGCCGGTGTGTGGTATGATTAAAATAATAGGTATGCTGTGGTGTTTTTAATTGTGTGAAGGGGCAGAAAGTCTAAAGAAAAAGAAGAAAGAACTGCACGAGTACAAGATATTCGCTATGAAGAAGGAAAATACTACAAACTTTTCTAATGCCTCATGAAAGACTAAAAGGTTTATCATCTTCATGCTTATTTCAGAGTGCTAAAAGCCTCATTTTGGACTATAACTTGACTCGTTAAATTTAAATTAACTAAAATAGTTTGCCGTGCCACGTGTCTGCAGCCGCTAGCTACATATAATACGGGCAGAGGTGCGGTGCGGAGGTGTTGCGTGGCGGCGTTTATTCTCTCGAACCCATCTGCCGTGGTGGGCCGGCTTCGCTACGCTCCGTGCCGCTACACTGTAACTTAAATAATTATAATAGCTGTCAGCGTTATAAAACTAGGGATTTTATGCTCATCAAACACCACTTGTTCAAGCTTTGTCGTATGCAAAATGCTTGACGTTTGCTTTTGATTTCAATAGCTGATTTCTAGCTCGTCTTAGCATTCGCCTCGCACCACCAGTGAGATGCATGTGCGTGTGGTGCTCGTTCAAGACCGTGGAGCGTCGACGAGTACGTCCTGTTTACACGCTCGCGGAACATTCAACTCAGCCTGTGTTGGGCCGTGCAACACGGTTCACTTAGAGACCGTTACTTTGTCAGTATTGTTTTTAATTTGTTACTAGACAACTTTGCGAATTAGAAAAAAATATATACGCACGCATTCGTTCCTTTTGTACGCTTCCTTTATAGTCGTAGATAGTAGAATAAAACCTTTTCCATTGATTCAAATGCAAATTACTCGTAGATAAGCTTATATGTATCATCAGAACTCGCACAAAACTTTACTGATTACGATGCATCCAAAAGAAATTTTCTTAAACTATTACTTAAAAGCTTATGTAAGAGTCTTTCTTAAACTATTACTTAAAAGCTTATGTAAGAGTCCATAATCACAGTTTAGAAACTATAAATCTCTAATAACAAAAATTTTTCGTTATTTTAGTTCATTATGATCATCGTAATTACCCAGCATCTCAGTCGCCTGAATCGATGGCAAATAAATAGGTATTAAATTGTTTTTAGAAACGCGATATGTAGCGCATGTGTAGGTACATGTACTGAATAAAAGCCAGTTTAAAAACGCTTTTAACAAGAAACCTCTTTTTCCAGAAACAAAGCTATTTCAACTGGTTTTTTATTTCATAAAAAGAATGGAGAGTTGAGGTGCAAATCCGAAGCAGATAGCGGACAGCAGCCAGCAGGCGAAGGCGATATATGACGTCGTGTTTTCGAGATAATCAATTGTGGTGTCTCAGCGAACTACTAATGCTACGTTTAGTTACGGACATGCACCTGCTCGGACTCCATCTGCGTGTGTCGTAACTCGCTAATAAACGCAATAACTTCACGCATCAACCAAATATATGCGGCCAACAGCTTTGTGCGTTAGTAGGTATCAAACATTGTAAGACGTTAAAAGCTTGTAGTAAACTCCGCAAATGTAGCCAGTGTATTAGGCGTTATTTTTAATGCGTTCGGTAACGAGCACCGACGCAGGTTAACACTAACATTAAAGTAAGTGAAGCCGTAGCATATGAGCCAAAGACACAATGTCGCAGTCTTAATATACAGTGTGGCGCTGCATAAAGTGCACATACGGGCAGGGGCTAAAGGGGTCATATTAGTGATAAAAAAATAGAAAACCCTCCGTTGCGGACCTGACGTGCATAAACCGTTATAACTCTTAAATAAATAGACAAATATCAATAAAATAAACGCTAACGTGATCGCTAAAGATCAATCGTGCTCTTAATAGATCAATAGTGTTTTATTATTATTATTATTGCTTGAAAAAGTATACACTAGTTACATACATATACGAGCAATATTCACTAAAAGCAGCAACAGATGAAAACGTGTTTTGTTTTAACAAACTCATTACGCCGCAAAATTCTGGTTTGTATATAAACAAGCGTTATATTTTATACGTATAAAGAGTCATTTGTCACCTCCGAAAATGTGAGTGCGGGAGTCATTAAGAAAACGCCTTGTGGCTTGAATATTATTTATAATGGATGTTTCTCTTTCAAAATATGGTAAATCTGGACTCTGTGTTAGATTTATTAATACCTATCCCGCTATCAATTTTATTGCTGATCGTCGATGTTAGTCCTAAATAAATTATATAAATTATTTTATTTAGAATCAATCTGTATTCTTTCATGTTGACGGTGCAAAACGAAGTTCCAAATACAGAAATAATGGTACAGTCAATAATAAGTAATTCTTAACACTTAAACTACTAAAACCGCAATTACCAGCGACATAAGGGCGGTCTCAATGTCGATATGTAAATTCTGTCAATGCTAATGCTAAAATCCTTCTGGACTACAATGTTGAATTTGCAAAATGTTGAATTCGCAAAATGTTGAATTTGCAAAATGTTGAATCCCAAAATGTTGAATTTGTATAAAGTTGAATTTTTTGGACCCACAATGTTGAATTTGCAAAATGTTGGATCCCAAAATGTTGAGTCCTGTAGATGCAAGAGACGAGGAACCGATCCGGTGGAGGTAATTGGGGGAGACCTATGTGCATCAGTGGACGTCTTTTAGCAAATGTTATAATGAGCACAATTCTACTTCACGGGAAAATATCTGGCACTGCGGTAGTACCCACATAGACGGCCTAGGAACCTACCACCTAAAATTAGTATCTACACAAACTTATATTTATTTACGCACCTAACTAAATTTCTCGTTAAATTAAAATTATTTTAAGTGAAACCTGTGTACATCCATTACTAATAGATACTGGCCACTTACAATAAAGTGATAAGCAATTTGTCAATAACCTTTACTGTTGTCAGTCAAGTTCATAAGTTCCTGTTTTATAATTTTAAAAATACATAATATATAAATAAAGTAATTATAACTCTTTTGAAAGATATTGTGTTTAAAAAAACAGTATAAAGATCTCTTAATATTAAAAGGGCAGTGGACACTAACTAAAGACAGTAAGACGAATTATGACGGTACGACATGCTGGAAGAGCACACCTCGTGAAATATGTACAGCTTCGGTAACGTTAAGCACCGATAAAACTAAAATAATTCGTTATACTAGACATAAGTGCTTGACCGATCTGCAGGCTACCGACCGACCGGCTAGTTACCGACCGTAGTTAGCGAATAGGCCTACAGAACAAAATCCAAATTAAAGGGTTTTTGAACGCAATCAAACATTTTTTTAAGTAAAGAGATTTTGTTGTTTTAGTTGGGTAATGATTACAAGTGGAGTTTTTTTTAATTAATGATTACATACACCTAAAGAGTTTTTTTATTAAGAATAACATACAAGTAGAGTTTTTGTTGTTTAAGTTAATGATTACAAGTGCGAGTTTTTTTTAATAAAGATTACAATTGAAGAGTTTTTGTTGTTTTAGTTCATGATTACAAGTACAAGTAAACACTCTTTATTTTAAATTTAGTTTGTTAATAAATACAAATAGACCTTCTGGATTACAATTGAATATTCTCGATAAAATACCCAACAAATTCAACATTTTGGGATTCAACATTTGCCAAATTCAACATTGTGGTCCCGATGGGAAATTCAACTTTTTACAAATTCAACATTTTGGGATTCAACATTTTGCAAATTCAACATTTTGCGAATTCAACATTTTGCAAATTCAACATTATAGTCCAGAAGGGCTAAAATTTGTAAGTGGCATCGATGTGTTACTCTTTCTCGTAATAACCATAAACCAATTGTGAAGAGACTTGCTTGGGTAGATTTTGACTATTCCTATGGAATTATAGAAATTTGTACAATTTTAACTTGCGTATATTTGATACCTTTAACGGGCATATAACTAATAAATAAATAACATGACCGATTTTAATACAAGAGTTATGAAAATCTTTCGTGAATAATTTTAAGACTTATACGAGAAAGAATTGGCCTACTACTTTACGCTATCCGAACAGGTTGGTGGTTGTTCAAAAGTTTTGTTACGAGTTACATTACTTTGCTGAGATGTGAATGTGTTAAGCTCGCTTAGGGCCGAGCCACCCACAACCACTGTTGAACTGAATGTCATGCGAGCATCGGAAGCGCAATGTAAACATCTACATAATTACGGTTACGTAGTACGTACACGTCAATACTGTAAGCCGTGTGCCGCTTTGAGCAGTGGGTGCCTTATACACTTTGTTAGAACTTAGAAGGGCTTGAGTCTGCTCTTACGACATCTGAGGAAAGAAAGAGAGTGGTGACACACGAATTCTAAATTAGTCACTAACTCACTAGCTACATGGATAACTTTGTTACTACCGATGTGAGCAATCGATTCGCATACAAATGTTTCGTATAATACTCACCTTTTGGTTTTTGTTACACACATTTTAGACTTTCTACTGTGTTCAACGGCTTATGCTCCTGCTAGCCAAAACG
Source organism: Schoenobius gigantellus (assembly GCA_963935595.1). NCBI lineage: Eukaryota > Metazoa > Arthropoda > Insecta > Lepidoptera > Crambidae > Schoenobius > Schoenobius gigantellus. The sequence goes on along the minus strand of OZ012541.1, from coordinate 34,248,774 downwards.
TTATATTCGTTATAACCACGAAACAAATTTGAAGGTTCACAGGGTACTTTAGATATTGTATAGCGTCATAGTGCCACAGACACTAGAACATAGCAAAAATTCTTTGTCTCGTCGACTGAGAGTGAAATGAAGCAACATTTTGTTCAGGATTCTTGTTCCTTCTATATGGGACACGATATGTGCTTGTATTATAATATGTGTCAATCAATCAATCAATCAATTAATCAGCCTATCGCAGTCCACTGCTGGACATAGGCCTCTCCCAAACTGCGCCACAACTCTCTGTCCTCCGCCTTCCGCATCCAGTCCACCCCTGCTACCTTCCTCAGGTCATCGGTCCACTTAGCTGCAGGACGTCCTATATTACGTTTGCAGATTCGCTGTCTCCACTAGGACACGTCTGCACCAACGGCCATCGGTCCTTCGACAGATGTGGCCAGCCCACTGCCACTTTAGTTTGCTTATCTTGCGAGCTATGTCGGTGACTCCAGTTCTTTTCCGAATAACCTCGTTTCGGATTTTATCCTTCAAAGAAACTCCTAACATAGCTCGCTCCATAGCTCGCTGAGCGACTTTGAATTTGTGGACTAGCCCCACTGTGAGTGTCCAACAACATCACAGTTTTATGTTGAAGTCGGTGCCAAGCTTAGATCATAAGGTGGCAAGCAACGATTGAAAAACTTAAAAAATATAAGAACAATTTTAATGTAAGTACTTAGTTAAAATTTGGCACCAACTTCAATATAAAACTGTGATGTTGTTTGTATTCTTATATTACTTTTGACTTTTGGTGTTTACGAAGTCGGTTTTATTTTTTGTAAAAAAAAATATCTTTGGAATCGATTGCCCTCACTAATATTATTATCCCGTGTACGATACAATTTTGAAATCCACGCAAACAGTGTTAACAGTGTTGTAGTTAGTGAATGAGTAGGTAGATAAATAATACTTGATGTAGCATACCTAAGTGTTACCACTGTTGTTTTTCAAAAGTCCTCCCGATTCAGATTTACGTTGCGAATAAAAAATCTATTGAACTTTTGAGTACCCAGCTAGCGTCAGTGAATTACCGAGATTGTGTTCGATCGGAAACATGCAAAAAACTGTGGCAGCATCGCCATCGGTCCGTTCAATTTTCACGATTCTGGATGGACTGCTAGGCAATTCTAAAAAGCCTGTTCAATAACAAAATATTTCCAATGTAACGCATGCCTCTTTTTAAAGTGAAACTTTTTTACATCGCCTCATATTTTTTCTTCCATCTATCGCATGTCGCATTACACAAAAAAGGAGATCCTTAATTTCACTACTTCATATAGGTCAGGATTGGTCTATGCGTTAAATCATTGACTTTAAGTGCGAGCGCACACGACTGACAATCGGTGACCGATTTAATAGCTTAAAGTACTTGCAAAGCATGGTCTGAAGGCTTTGGGATTATTGTCAATCCTTTCAAGTGCCGGGCTTTTATTGTTGGAGGTTCACGTGTCATGCCCAGAGTAGGTACTTCCAACTTACATACCATATATTATAATGGTAATAGTATCCTCGTCAGTAATTACGTGAAAGATCTCGGCTTACATATTGATTCCACCTTTTCTTGGCAAATATAATATCTGTGGGAAGATCACCGGTATGTTACGATATTTTTTACAGGGTTGAGAATTTTCTACCTCTTAAAACAAAGGCCATGATTGTCCAGATCTAAATTTTCCCCTTAATTGACGATGGCGAACGACATTTATAATAAAAAAGAAACCGGGGTATATTAAATCGACATCAAGATCGGAACTATCAAGAGCACTAAAACAAGAGAACATAATTATTACGCAGACAAAGCGTCAACGAAGAATTCATCTTACTACGACAGGAGCAAAACTTGCAAGATTGTGATTTCAATGCTATATTTAAAGTGGCTCCTCCGCCTTTTTACGAATAAAGAGAAGTCAAGGTACAGTATGCTGCCCCATGTAGCCCAAAAGATAAAGAATATTCCGGTGAGGGACGTCCACCGCCTGATCACCTCACCATGATATATTAGCATATAAAATTTTAGTCAATTGAAAACATCAAACTATTTCAATACCAAATCACAATCAGATATCAACAGACAAGCAAATGCACCAAGGATTTTTATTTTAGACTTCTTGATGGGATTGCCATCATACAAAAACCTTATAGCATTTAGCCTAATGCTCTAAGACAAAAGCCCACGACACCATAAAACTTAGGTATTAAAAAATTCTTTTGCTCTGAAGAGCATTGTCGAAAAATTATACCGTGAGACCTGACGGGATTTTGAGTGAAGGTGATTGTCATTTGAGTACTCTGAATCAATTATGATATTGAACTTTAATAATAAAATTGAAGAATTCGCGACTCTACGAACCTTATTTACCATCTTATGGGTAGTTTCCTTATTTGCTTCATTTCATATTTCAGGGCATATTACTTTGCACGCCAGCTACAGACATAACTATATAAGAAAATGTATTATTAACTCTTATATATTCACAGAATGGTAGTAGCACAGCTCATGAAGTTCTATATCATTGAAACAGTGTCGCAAGCATTAAAACTAAATATTATGCCTCACGTAACTTTAATTAAACTACCGTCCTTCATCCCTAAACGGGGCGTATAAATTTTCTCTTAATACCAAGTCGTTTCATAGTACGCTGTAAATTTTATGTTACCAACAAACTTTTGAGCAGGCGCATTTATTTAAAACTTACTTATATGATAGGTATACCATTCGTCCAATCAAATAGAAATAAGAACATGAATACCAATATTTGAGAAGTTATTACAGATAATGATTGAGTTTTTTTTATTAACAGTAGGTATTTGTATGCGTTGTTCTACATTAAATTTAAATTTTCAAACATGTAATCTTAAATCCACTGACTTCAAATGCTTTTATCAGTTACATGTCATTTCGTACTATTCAACTATCGTGCTTTGTGATTTTATTAGTTTTAGAATATATACCTACATAAATTTTAAACTAATAGCAAACTTTTTATCGGTAACTACCTCTTAATTAGTCAAACTAAAATTATTGTGATTTAAGGAAACATAGTAACGTCAAATAATACAATTATCACTCTACTCATATCGCCGAATGTAATTGGTTTTATATTAAGTTCATATAATGTTTAATCCCGTATTTCACTGGATTATTCTACGCTACACTAACTCCCACACTAGCATACTGGCAATCATTAAAACTACATTAAACTTAACACTAGTTTATCAGCGACAAAGTGTTTCTCCGACAAATATTAAATTTATAGTGAAACTGTACAATATTAATTTTACTATAATAATAATAATATATTTTACTATAAGTATTGTAAAGCTTAAATTTGTCATATATTCTTAAGCAATAATATTAAGAAAGTTCATAACTTAGGTGAAGTTCAGTAAAAAAAGAGAGTTAGAAATTAATGACCGTTCAGGTAACTATAAAGTTATCGTTTAAGACGACTTACTCGAGCCGGATGAAAAGTAATTTAGGTCCATTATTGTGAGATATCATTTTATTAATCCGAACATTGATTTACTACCAAACGTAGATAGAGCGCTTCATACAAAAACGCGCTTGAAATCTGTCACCTAATCGACTATACATTTATTGTACTCGCTGATATATACTTGAATATATGCACGCCCGAATAAAAATTACCATAAAGAAAGTACCGTATTTATCGAATTCAACCTTATTCCGCATTATTACGGCAACTATTTTAAGTACAACCGTGGGAAGTTACATCATTTCAAACCTAACTACAGATCAAACGACGTTTTGGTAATTGCTACAAGAAAATATCAACTTTATACTCTCAAACATAATGCTTGAAATTGCTTATCGCGTTGTCGCTCCAACGCATGAATGAGATAACACATCGTGATACGACGCCCGTGCGAGCGAGACGATTGTGGTGTACTGACACTGACGCGAAGCGACATGTTTATGATTAAAATATTTTTTTTTGATTGGTTTTTACGTATAAATCGAATATTTGAATACATGATAAGATGTGTAATGAGTTTACTCACGCAAAATATGAAATCCCGTCTTTTTTCTGTCGTTTCTGGCTATTGTTACCACAACTTTTGAATGCGCACTTCGGCATGTTTACGTGCCGACAGCTAATCACTCACTATGGAAAGGAACTGCACGAGTCGCGATTGAGCAGTTCTTCACCGGCCTACTTTTCGATCGTTCATGCGTTATCTACGTTTGGTAGTAAATCAATGAATCCGAATATCAGTTTTAAATTATGTCATCCTGAACGTATAAAGCTAAAACCTCTTTACGTAAGGGACGTATAGAGGCACTGGCAAGGGAATCCGGACAGATGTATTGTTTACACACAGTATTATGAATTGTGGTATTGAATCTCGGTCCATAGTTTCAGCTAATTAAAGCACAGATGCAATTAACAAATATACCCGTCCAAAAATGACGTTTAAATTTTCTGCCCGGATTACAATAGTCGCGAACGTGGAATCCGGTTGAACAGAGAAGTTGAGTGAAATGGATCGTGGACATGGATCAAGTCTCGGTTTGACGTGGGATTAATCGAGCGGCGGTAAGCCACTGGCTTTCGATAAAGTAGGTGGCGGGCTGCGGTTAAATGGTTGGCATTTGTAAAGTCCACAGTACAGAAATTAAAAGTGACATTCGACACATTTAATTATAACGCATTCATCTCACAAAGCAAATATAATAATCATAATAAATAATCTTGATTGCCTTTATAAATAAGTTTTATGTCAATTAGAACGTGCTTTATATACTTTTAGGCGCCAACATATTTTTAGGTTTGTTTAAATGTCACACAAAACATAAATACTATAAATCAATTTTGAATTATTATATTTTCTGCATTTACTTGTCATTTTAATAACTTTGTCCATATCAACAATTTTTGTTCAATAATAGTGAACGTGTTTCGTTTGTAGTGAAATCAGATAAATATAACTAACATAAAATGAGGTATTTTTTAAATTAAACAGTTTTATTGGAAATAAATATAATTATGATGTAGATAATGAACTAAAGCTAAAAAATAATGAAAAAGGTCCTAGGCACCGGCTATCACACCACTCTCCTCATCAATCTACAGCATTGATCAGACGCAAAATCGTGTGGTGGCAGCCATATTGGATTTACAATGATACTGAATATACATAAACAAATCGGTCAACAGGAAGGGGGTAAAGTTTTATTTACTAAATTTGACCCCACAACAACAAACCGGGCGAGCTAAATAAAACCGTTTAAAATGGTTACCTACACTAAAAGCGCACCCAAAATGTTGTTTAGTTACGTTTTGTTATGCAAAAATTTACAGAAATGTAAAAGTAGAAAAAGTTCATGCAATTTTAACATAGGCATTACAAGTGAAAAAAAAACAAATTACTATACCTACCTATTTTTATTGGGTTAGATTAGATCCTTTGTTACAACAAGATGCTATGATAACGTAACCCAAGAGAAAAGGCCATAATAAAGTAACTCTATTATGGCGATAAGAAGAAAAAGCACGTATGTTAAATACGCGTATGTCTTCTGACGCTGCATTGATAATATTTTTTTCACCTATAAATCACGACAAAGAGGCCTTTTGTTGCCTGAAAACAAGCAGTAAAATCGTTTTTTGCTGCAAGTTTTCAGTGAGTTAAAGTGATTCGAATTTCTATCTTTTATATTTAGCCGGCGCAGATTAAATGTTTGTAAATCTTTTTTCAATTGTTGTCTTACCTATACAATTTTGCTTTTCTCACTGATTACGGTGAAAAGTTGTATGTTTCATACGCGATCAGTTAATTACGCCTCGTGACTTCAAATCAATTATAATTACTCGCAGCAGGAAATACATTTGCTCTCTTATTGAATATACTTATTATCCCGCTATTTTGTGAACATTATAATGTACCTATGTACTTAAAATATCATCATTCTAAATTATCTGTGTATATCTGAACGAAATTGTTTTATACAAATTATCTGAAGTAGGTTGGTGTGGCGAAAACAATGAGATTAATTTCAAACTAATTTAGGGTTGTCTTGTTGAGAATAATTTACAGCGAGCACTCTGATGTTGGGGACGTCTTTGTCAATGTGGCTAGGAATCTTGTGTTAATAATGTTGTATAAGTTATCTCTGTATATTGATGCTTTTAAAAACTAGTGATGAAGAAGTGTCTCTTACTAAACTTTCTCCACCTTTTGATACTAATATTAATTTGTATCCGTGGAAAATTAACTACCTATAGAGATAAATTAATTTATTAATATGATTATGGTTGTTACTTGTAGGGTAACAACCGCATCACCACGCTCAACGCTCAGGTGTTACGGAAACGGCTTGACAAATAAAATGGCAAAAGAAAATATGAGTCGAAAGACAGCAATCTCGGATAGCGGAGGACATTATTCGTCTGTCAATGTGATGTATGACGGCGGATACACTTAGGAGACAAATGTGCCTCTAACAGCGGTGCTGAAATGTAGATTGTACCTTTCCACGTGTTTTTGTCAGAGCTAGACTGTGAATCAAGATTTGTTGTAGTTGGTAATAGTAGGCAGTTTTCGTTATCATAAATTGTTGTTCTAGTTTGACTCTCATTGTCAGTATCTGATGATAAACCGTAAACTTTTCTATAGACAGTCTATCCCATAGTGCTCTGAACTTTCTAAAGAGTACTTAAGTAGTGAGTTTGCTTAAATTTTCACGTTGTCATTTACAAATCTTGTTCCATTATAATCAAATCTAAAGTTACCTGTTCTACAAAAAAAAATATAAGATATACATAGATGCTTGAACGAAATATAGAAACTTAGTTTGTTAAATGCTAACACGTGACTGTAGGTAATTTATAGTACGATGCCTTGATACTTGAGTGGTCACGTGACGTCACCGCCAATGAGCGCCCAAGACTACGTCCTCAGAACTTTAGCTATCTCTTTACCAAATTTCATTAAAATTGGTTCAGTGGTGTAGGCGTGAAAGCGTAACTGACAGACAGATAGAGTTACTTTCGCATTTATAATATTATTATATTTAATAATGATGTCCTCCCTCATAATTAATATTTGGTCATGGCGGCCAAGCTCAACAGAGACTAGCCATCTGCGCAGGAAATATTATAGTGCACAAGTGACTGCGCAAACGCAAGTGCACTCTCTGTTCCTTCACTCGAATAGTCCGATGGGACGGTTAGCCGACGCGACCGGGGGAGATCAGTAGCAGGACCCACTGTTTAACGTGCCTTCCGAAGCACGGAGGAGCTCGAGATGTTTCGTATTTTGGTCACCCATAATAGGACTGATACAGCCAACGTTGCTTAAACTTAGCAATCGTTCGCTAAGCCTACGCGCTGATGCGCTAGCAAGCTCCTCAATTATAATTAAATAATAACCCCTTACGTCCATCCCCCGAAATACAATTGTTATAGTACGCGAAGCAAATGACTTCAATCCACTTAATTATAACTGGAAATGGAGTCTAAATGCGAAGATAATTAGTGCAGGAGAAAGGGAATATACGCTGCACTATTAGCCACCCTCACCTTGCCGTTCTGTAAGGTACTTCTTGGACGTGTGCTAGTGATACTGCTCTGCAGATTCAGTCTTGTGCTCTCAAGAGAAAGAAGGGGAAGGCTCTTGATGTTTTTGCCAAAAACCTCGTTGATTTCCATGCAAAAAAAAACACAGGTGTCCGACCTGTATTTTCTTTCCACGGAAATCAACGAGGTTCTCTGTGCTCCATTTGGTTATGAAGTCCAAGACCCGGTTGAGTTCAGCGACATGGTTGTTCCGTTCTCCCAGGTATCCGCCCGGCTAGTTGCCGCATGTTCGAAATATTCCGCATGCACTGTTCTATCATCCACATAACAATTAATGTTCGTAAGAGAAATCATTTCATTGATATGCAGAAGAAAGTGTGTAAGGGATAGAACGAAACTTTGGGGCACGCAGGCATTCATTGGCATCTAAGCTGTGAACTGCATCCATCTGAACAGACACTAATTTTTTGCTCATGCAAGAAATCAGCTACACGGGTATTAAAAAAATGAATAGGTAGACCGTAAGACAGAAGCTCGGAGAGAAGACTTTTGTGCCGGAACCTTTCAAAGGCTTTAGAGATTTCTGGGCTAATAACGACTCGCCGTGCTTGTCTATAGCTTGCCCCGTCAATCACTTTGGTCTGAGCCCGTATTGACAGTAGTTTGTCAGAGAATGGTCCTCTAGGTAACGGATCGGTTGTTCAGGGTAATTTCCATAACTTTACATAGCACCGTGGTGATGGTTATTGGCTGGTAGTTGGCAGAGTCTGAGCAGTTTTAAGCACTAGCTATACATTAGGCTACTTCCAAGCCTCCGGTACGCGTCCTGAAGAGTATGATAGTTTGTTTAGGCGCGTGAGTACGGGAAACAATTCCGTTGCACATTTTTCTATAAACAACTCCTAGAATGCCTGGAATGTCCTGTCCTGGAATGCAAATAGCTCCTCTAGCTAATGGCATTCCAGGACAGGACTTGGGAGCCTTATTGTATGCTGCTTTCAGTGTATCGATCTGATGGCCCTTGAGAACGCGAATTCTGATCCAAGTGTGTTTAGCCGCCTGTATGTGAGAAACAGAATCAGCACTATCGCGACTGAATCATGACTGATTCTATAGTTGACAGATCCAGAAGAGGAGATATAAGGCAGACGAAGCCGGCGGTACTACAACAGTGGGCACACGGCGACCTTGCAGCGGACACGGAAGTCATACCGTGTGTTTGTCCGACCCTAACAGGGGAGAGGGACACAGGGACAAAGGAAGTAGAAACATAAATAATTTGTAGGGAGTCAAGAAGTGCGGTCCGAAATAATTTCTATGCTGCTCCATTGAATTGACAGCTTCTATTTTTGTCAAAATAAATTTTGTCAAAATAAAATTAAACGACCCTCAAGAATACTAGCGGCTGGCAGCAAAGGTTAAAAAAACCGACCAAGTGTGAGTCGGACTCGCCCGTGAAGGGTTCCATACGATTTATGACGTATTAAAAAAAAAACTACTTACTAGATCTCGTTCAAACCAATTTTCAGTAGAAGTTTGCACGGTAATGTACATCATATATTTTTTTTAGTTTTATCATTCTCTTATTGTAGAAGTTAAGTGTCTCTCGCGCAAACTATTCAGTTTAGAAAAAAATGATACTAGAAACCTCAATATCATTTTTGAAGACCTATCCATAGATACCCCACGGGTTTGATAAAAAAATTGGCCGAGTAATATTAAAGTCTTTTGCTTTTTTCTACACCATCTTTTGGTAGTGGTAATAGCACTTAATGACCACACACTCCGGGTAAACTGTCCTTACTGATTTCATTATTTTAAAATGCTTCTCAAACATTGGTTTTATCGGTAACAAATACTCGTATACATCAATGTGTGTATTTCTCTCTATATATTATTTCTAATATAATCAGGCTACCATTTACTCTTGGAACAAGATTTGGTTACACTCTGAGTGATGCGTTGAACTCCTATTTACACAGCGAGAAAAAGTACTTCCAGCGTGATTTAACTTCTTCCATTAACCATCCATTCCATTCCATATTAACCATCTTGTTATATCGATGTCCATTGCGTAAAATAGTATCAAACCTTTTTTGATTCTTTTCTATAATAGTATCCCGATCCTCCATTTTAGAAAAAGTAATAAACGTTTTGAACACCAACTAAAATATCTCTCAAAACTTTTTCAAGTATACCCGCATTATTTTTGTTACTTGTACTACACGTGATCGATTCATGAAAGGATATAATGAGAGCATATCATCTTTTTTGTGTATATAAGATGTTGACGTCATTCTTCGATTAAAACGAAAGCTGTTTGAAATGAATGATTCGCAATTCCTGATATTGCATTTTATTCCTAACTAGCTGTGCCCGCGACTTTGTCCGCGTGCAATAGTAACTCTTGGCAAAAAGTCTATGTTATACCTTGTATAATTAGCTATCTATTAGTGAAAGTCCCGTCAAAATCGATCTAGCCGTTACGGAGATTAGTGGGAACAAACAGACAGACAGACAATTTTTTTTTAAATTGTGTTTTTGTTATTAGTACCCGATATACATTCATACCCATTTAGTAAAAACTTGTTATTTTGACATTACAAACAGACACTTTAATTTTATTTATTTGTATAGATTAAAGTACTACTGTTCATAAATTCAGAAAATCTGTTATTTGTAGAATTAGTCGATTGTAGAATCGGTAATTTTATAGAATCATTTAATTTTAGGATCGGTCATTTGTAGAATCAATCATTTATAGAATGGAACATTCCAAGACATGGTCTATTATAAACTCTATAATCATTCCATGACCAACCCGCGGAATGCAGTATTCCATACCTATGACGATCGACGATGCTGGCCGATGGATCTTTTTTACTAAAGCAGCGTTGCTTCCAAGGGATGGACGAGGGACGCAAAGCAGTCACGCACACCATCATAATCTGCCGATCCATAATGTCAGATCTGACGTTTGACGACCGCTGACTGCGGAGGCTTTGCCTGTTGTATTTTGGTCAAATGTAGCTTGGTGGTCCAATCGAAGTATTTGTGTCTCCAACATAACTATGACGATCGACAATGCTGACCGATGGATCTTTTTCACTGAAGCAGCGTTGCTTCCAAGGGATAGACGCAAAGCAGTCACGCACACTATCCTAATCTGCCGATCCATAATGTCAGATCCGACGTTTGACGACCGCTGACTGCGGAGGCTTTGCCTGTGGTATTTTGGTCAAATGTAGCTTGGTTGTCCTATCGAAGTATTTGTGTATCCGTCGGAAACAACAATGCTGGTTAAACTGTCTTTACATAATAGTGGACAGTTGGACACCATTGAGGTTAGCGTTGGGTCCGCGTATGTTACATAATAATTAATACAATTTTGAACGATGTGGGAGTAGTAAGCTGTGTACCGCTGTACGTCCAGATTGATATTGTTGGACTACTGTTGAAGACAGGAAAAGAAGAAGTGAATTGAGGAAACATTGCGTTGACAGAAAAAGATAAAGCGAGGAAGCTTATCTCTCGAGGATCTATCTGCACGATGCACGCCGGCGGCGGTTAGGCTCCCTTGGGCCGTTGTACTGTGCCACGGGCGGCCAGTGGAGCAACAGTTTTTACGGGTCTCCCTGGCCGGTGCACAGTGGTCTAAAAATGGAACTCCCTAATAATAGAAAATTAATGTTAAAAATTGATAAATAAAAAAATTAATTGTGTTGAGTATATCTCCCTCTATTTATCATCATCTACCATCAGTGAAGATGAAAGCCAAGAGTTAAAGATCGCTAAAGATCAGAATGGTGATTGAATGAGCTCCACAAAATAAAAACAAATACTTAAGTAGAGGTTTTCTATTCAAACCGTGAAATCACTAAGTCCTCGGTTAAATTTCAAAAAGAAGCATAATTCCAATTTTCTTAAAAGTCCTATGAATCCTTAATTTAAATTAAAAAAAATCTAAGTCAAACTTTATATAACAGAGCTTCTCGCATTAATGATGTTAAAGCGTAAAAACTTGCACGCTTCGGCAAGGCAAAAATGTAAATTATTATCCTCTATAAGGCTCAGTGTTTTGAGAAGTTTGTTCAAGTAACATTGAAAGTTTCTAGGACTAATAAAAGCATGAAATAAAGTCGGCTCCCTTAAACTTAATTTTAATACGCACTGAAATACGACTTGAGTTGAACAGTTCTGAATATGAATTAAAATGGCAGCGATTGGTAGTAGAGATGTGAAATATGTCGATATTAATTTTTGTGTAATAAATAATGTTAATCTTCTTTATGAATGTGAAAGTTGTTGAAATTTCGCTCGAGTGGAATAAGTCTTTCATGGCCATAACGTCAAAATGGTATGTTGAAGAAGCTGCCTGAGGTAAGGTTATTGCGGTACTGATTTTAATGTTGTTTGAAATTTATTAAGCATTTTTAAAGAAAATGAAAAGTTTATTCTTAATCAGTTTTCATAACATCTTAAAAGATGACTAAATTATTAATAAATAGGTAAATAGAAGCCCTACTTTGGCTTAACAGGGCAAAACAGATCAATAGTTACAAATAATATGTAGACAGAATAGAGAGAATGCAAAGAAAATTCTTATTGCCATCTTTACTAATAACCAAACTTTTGCGTTTATAATAACGCAAGTTTATGAGTATGGATAGATGTATCGATGTTTGTTACTCTTTCACGCAAAAACTACTAAATGGATTTGGTAGACATTTTGTAGGTAGACGGACTATGACTGAGATTAATATATAGGCTACTTATTATCCCGGAAAGTATGTAGTTCTCGCGGGAAAGTAGATTTATAGCTTTTTCTTTGAACTTTTGAGCTGGCACCTAGTTCGCGGGCACAGCTAGTCTTTCATATACAAATAACAAATATAAAAGTTTACAGCTATATGACGATAGGCTGAGCTCAAAATGAGGTCCTTGAGGGTTAGGTGCCGGGCTTTCGCTATTCATGGTCTTATTGATTGTACGGTGGTCTTGTCTCGGATTAAACTAGAAATTCCACGTCCAAGTGGTCGGATATTGAACCGTAAATGTTTCTACGAGTATCTTCACACTGCAGGATGAATATTGGTCACTACTGCCTTTAAATATAGATCGCTTTCGTTTTACAATGAAAATCAATTGAAGGTCGACATTTTCTCTGTTTCTCGAGCTTCAATGACTGATGTTAATACAACAAGACTTGTATAGTGTATACTTTGCCTATTTTCATAGTGTGATGTCGTATGGCAGTTTGCTGCGGGGAAATGCTGCCGACATTCAATCTGTTTTTATGCTGCAGACAAAGGCTATTCGTGCTATTTGTAATCTTAAATTAAGAGACTCTGAGAGAAAATTTCAAAGAAATCGATATAATGACAATTGTGTTACAATATGTTTACGAGAATGTAATATTTATGTCTATCAAAATATTCATTTGTTTTGTAAAGACAGTGATATTCATTCAGTGAATACTAGGCAAAAGAATGTTAGCGTCACCAAATTCTTGCTAGGCTCCAAAAATAAATAATTATTCCGAAGGCCTTTGTGTACGTTTCTACAGTAAAATGCCAAATAATATTAAAACACTGAGCTTGAATAAATTTAAGGTTATTATTAAGGGCGAACTTATGAAAAAATCATATTATAAAGTGTTCAATTATATGACAGATGAAACTGCTTGGAATTGATAAAAATGTGATTGTGAAATTGATAAGCATTTTGTGATAATTAGTTACTCAAATGAATGACATTTATTGGATAAATGTCACTCATTTGAGTAACTATTCCACTCACTCCGACAGGCATTTCTATATTTTTTTAAATAAAAATGTTTGTGAAATATAATATTTGTGATGTTAGCAGTTTAAAAGAGGAGACCAAAAAAATACATGACCTTCCGAGTTTTTTGCCTTCTTCCCGGGAAAGTTCTCTCAATTTCCGAACAGGTGTAGAGTCAACTTTTTATTTTATTTTACTTGTATTTGCATACATCTTAATTATGGTTGGGATGTATGTACATAAAGGATTAAATAATAGGTTTATTAGATTCTTGATTGATTAGATTTTTATGTTTTGTTTGATGTCAATAAGTGTCTGTAAAGTTTTGAGTTTGAGTCATTATGGACTGCTTGTGAGTGAGTGTAAACTGCTCCCCTGAGTTTTGTTTTTACTATGTATTGTGATAAATTATCTTATATTGTTCATATTTGTTTGTTTCATGCCATGTTCACTAATATTAAAAACTACATCGTGCATGCTTTTTGTTGTATTTTTAATATTTTATTAGGTAGTATTTGGGTATGTTTCAAGTAATGAACCAAATAATTAAAACAAAAATACCTATGAAATTTTGCTCGGGTTAGATAAACCCTCAGTGACTAACTGGTACTGAAGTGGACTCGATATTATTATGTTGAATATGATTTTAATATAGGGTACAAATATACAATTCTGACAGCAACCAGTCCCATTTAATGCAAAATGACGCGTGATCAGATTCAATGCTGATTATGGTGATTTCTTAAAAACGAAAATTTTGCAGTTACAAAATAATATCTATTGGGATGTTAGAGAATGAATTTTATATGAATTAGCATTTTATATAGTAAATTACTGCCGCAAGTACAGTATTGCCGGGCGACGAGTATGCGGGCCGAGGCACGCATCACAGAGTCCGGCAGTGCTCAGTTGTGGCCACGGCTTATATTAGTGCTTTTCTCAAACATGCGAGCTAATTAAAACAACAATATAATACGATAATGTTTTACTAAGTTCATCTCAAAAAGCCTTAATTATACTTCTTGACCACAAACAATTAGTAATCACTATAAGATTTATAGCCGGTTGCAACAAGTTTTACCTTTTACGATTTCGTAAAAAGTAACAACTTAATATATAAAAATGGGTCGTTTCACTATTAAATATATGGTTCGCGTCGTAACATTTAACCTTTTTAAACGTAAAAGAAGTAAAAGTATTTATATTGACTTTTACTCTTACTTTTTACGAAATCGTAAAACATAAAACTTGGTGCTTGGTCCAAAGAGAAAGCTAAGAAAACTTTGTCAGACAGCCATTTAGATTTCTTCCATTTTTTTATTAAATATTTTTTACGTTTGGCGGTAAATTCTTTTCAATACTTAATTGTATTTTGTGGCGCAATAATATCTCTTGAATTTATTGCGGTATTAAAATATCTTTATCACTAAATAGCAAAGGCTGGTAGAGGCTAAGGTAGTATCGTTAATAGTAAAGACACGCGCAAAAACCGTTTTTTTTTACTTTTCTTTTTTATTATTCATTTATATATAATTCATTTTGTCATGCCAGTTCGAAATTTAAACCACTAAAATAAAACTTAAGTGAGTTACCTCCTTAGTAATCATGTATGGGCTTTAAAGAAGTTCGTTCTATTTTCAAATTGCATTGCCGGCCGCTCGAGCACGCTAAATAAGAAATTGCTACCTAACCCAGTACTGCAATCACGATTTATCCCAAAGAAGGTTGTGTGAGATATCGTCGTATTATCGTTAGCCAAAACGATGACCTTAATAGACATGCAATCAACTACGAACATTACATCTCATATACTTGACAATGAATTGACTGTTTTGTATAACAAGATTTTACTGTCAACCGTACCAACATACTTGAATTTCTATTCCATCGATCTTAATTCCAGCAGTTTGAACATCACTAAAAGTTCCAAAGAAAGTTTACGCGAAGCGCAGTGGGGGTGATTTGTTCATTAATCAACGGAAACTCATGAGAGTGATGGATGACGTAACGTAACGCCCACATTTTTACAATGGTTTAATGAATTAAGAAGACGATGGATAATTGTTGATAACTGTTAAATAAAACTATGATCATGTTTATTTTTCAATACTTTATTCGATTCTTTGATGGTTTATTTCCTACCATACTTTTTATTAGGTCCTCGACATTTTCTAAAAAGTAGCAAGCAGCAGCGTAATTTCCAGTATACATACTACCTACCTCAATTTACGTCAAGGCGCTAACAATTTAAAAAATAAAAAAGTAGAATATTAGTCAGTTAAATAAATCTTAACTTTTGTGAATTCTTTTGAATATTTATTAATGATTTTGTAGTAAATTTTAATAAAAAATATAAACTACCATAACATAATGTAAATATTAAAATTACCAATAGTTAGAAGAAGTAATCAAACTCTCTATAATTGCGGAAAAATAATATTAGGTAATTGCGAAGTTTTTCTTTTGTTAAAACAGACAAACGAACTCAAAACTAATTTTACTCACGTACGTATCACTTATTCGATGAAAATGATCCAACAAAATGCAATCATTTTTACCCTCACTGAAACGAACTCAAAACTAATTTTAATCACGTACGTATCACTTACTCGATGAAAATGATCCAAGAAAATGCAATAATTCTTACCCTCACTGAAACTTATTGGATTACCCGCATAAATTGCGAATTTTTGTGTCAGCGACCCCTTACACTAGTCTGGCAGGTCGAGAGAGAATATTGACCCGAAATGAAGTTGAATGTTTCTAGACAATAAGCGCAGTCTAGAGTTTCATTTAGTCAGCTCAGTTGCATTTATTCGAGATCAGATAAACTTGTGAGAAAGGATTGAGCACGTCGGACTCTATTCTATATATACATTTATCAAATGAAAGAAAACAGTCACTTTTAATCATTAGTCATAACTTAAAGTACGGATCGTAATAAAAATAAATACTTAAGTGAAACTAACTTCTTTGTTAAGAAGTGAGGCTAGTTGTCTATTTCTTTTTGAAGTCTTAATTTAGTTGTAATTAAGAGTTACATTGAGATTTAGTAATCATTTAGATAATCTTTTTTTTGGAGTGCAGACAGTGCGCGTAAAAAGGCTTGAAATTGCGCTACAATTTGATCAACAATAGATTAAAGGCTTTTGTGTACATTTTAAATGTTAATAAATTATTATTTAATCATTCGTAGCAATATCTTATAGATTCCGAAAATAAACAAGATAGCTTTTCACGAGAAAGCACTTTTTACAACTAGGTTGGCGAACAAGAAGGTTGGCAATCTGATGGGAAATGACAGTCGCCTATGGTACAGTCAGCAACACGTCAAGCTTAACATTTGCATTACGAATGCCGCCGCTATTACGAGCGACATAAGGGCGGTCTCAAGGTCAACATGTAAAGCCTGGCGTGTTGCTGTGTACATGCGGATCCTATGCCAATTTGTGACATAAGTCACAGTACCCAGGAATTTCGCTGCCTGATTTACCTTTCAAACTGGACCACAGCTGTTGTACCGCTGCTTGACGGCGGAAACAGGTAAAATAGAGGTACCTATGCAGACGACTCTGGTCTTCCACTGAAAAATTAAAACTATTGATAAGCTCTATGTACTCGAAGGCTCTAAACTGTAGGCGGAAATGATCTTTCTGTTTTTCTATAACTAAACGGTAATGATTGACAATTCATCTTTTGATCGTGTTGCCGTTCACGGCTAAAAGAAACAGGAGACACAAGTTTTTGATATAAATTTCAGTTTGATATCTCTACGCGTTCTCGAGAGACAGACGCATACACGGGCAGACGAAAAGACATAATTAAACATCTGATGGCTGATCGAAATGTATGAGAACAGAAAGTTTCTGATTTTGTTCTAGTGTTGGAAATAGTGCGATTGCCCCTCAGAACAGTACCTCACTCAATTATCACCACAGTTTTCGCTCACTGCAGAGTTTAAAACCACTGTTGACACATCATCGAGAAGCTGCTCGTATGTGTAGGTGTATATATAACATAACAATATTATTATATGTACACACACCTTTGTTTGATCCTGCTCTCCCATAGAGGATATTGTATTGTGATGGGACGTTTACAAATGTATTTACAGTCCATGTATTGAACCCTCATTTATCATTGTCTGCCCCATAGCATTGAGTTATTTCGCTAATGTTCTATTCAAGATCATTCTATTTTGTTGAGAAATAGCCTCGCGGTTTGTACTTAATAGCCAACTATGGGGAAAACTGTTTTGCTGTTTGTGAACTCGAATTTTTCACATGAGCCTAGGCAAAAGAGGTTTCAATTCAGAATTTCAGATCTCATTTCGAAAAATAATATTTATTTTGTTTGGTAAATTGACTTCAGATTGCTACAAAATTTTACGGGAATCGAGACCGACATGCTCCACAAAAAGGAATAGTATGAAATTC
The DNA here is from genome assembly GCA_963935595.1 of Schoenobius gigantellus. Lineage (NCBI taxonomy): Eukaryota > Metazoa > Arthropoda > Insecta > Lepidoptera > Crambidae > Schoenobius > Schoenobius gigantellus. Next base: position 34,230,974 of record OZ012541.1, on the reverse strand, counting down.
GCATTTTATTTTTTTTGTCTTCTCTTTTAAATGGCCATTTGCATTGACCATACATGATTATTTAAGACAAAATAAAAATCAAATGGAATATTTACATACATTTGAAAGGTCAAGTTTACACTTGACCTTACACTTGGCTTGGGTCTAAAAGCCTTACCTGCTCGCGGTGTACGGTGACGATCAACTCGGATCAATGCCTTAGGTACTCACTCACTAACCATCAAATAACCAAGTGGCAGAAGAGGTAATAGAGGCTCGATAACACAGTGGCTTTTACGTTCGGCATTCGATTGCTAAGGTTGAGCAACGTTTGCAGTGAATAGGTTCAAGATAGATGACCGAAAGGGTAAACACCATGAGCTCCTCCGTGCCTCTCCCAGAAGGCACGTTAATTATGCGACCTACGCCTAACCTTACCCGGTCATGTCGGTAAGCTGTCCCGCCGATTATGTGAGTGAAGTAACACGTGCACTATAAGAACACCTCCCGTGTAATTGGCTACTTTCTGTTGAGACTTCCCGCTGCAACTGTAAATCAGTTTGTGTTATTTCTTTATCAATATTACAAACAATAACATACAAAACATGAACACCACCTAAACTTCCAACAGTATGTATGTGGTGATAACATTCCGTACAACAAGTTAGTAGGACTGTCTCTTTCAGAAGAGTCATAGCCTAATTCCCTCTTCTTGGCATATGTGGCCGAGAAGTGGGTGGATTGCAATTGAAATGGATTAGGTATCCACAAAATAATACCTACGTAATTTTAGGGAATATAAGATAATGGTTATTGGAGAAAATAAAAACTCATGTCGTACTATGGCAACTTGAGATACGGCCTCATCTTAATTGAAATATCTCGCTGAAACTGTCTTGCGACCTTTACGGTTAGCGATTAGGAATGATGGATGAATGACGATGAATCACCCTCAACACACCTAATATATAATGGTTGAACTCACATAATGGCGTTGCATAACGGCTAAAATGTTTACCGAAAACTGGAGAAGTGTAGGCGGTCATGAAAGCAATTATGTCGCTCGTCATTTTGTGGATGAATAAATAAATGGCTTTGCTTTACGTTGAAATAATTTAGTATTCAAAAACTTTTTCTAGCCTTCATTAATGCTGATGATTTTACAATTTCGGGAGTTCGCGCACCGCTTAACTTCTAATTAACGAACCTTGACTTGAGAGTAAATAAAGTTATAACAGTTGTTTTAGCAAATTTCACCCGACAAGCTTATTATTAGATTATAGTTCATTTGTTTCATTGTGAATGCTAATAAGAAAAAAGTACCGAAACCTATTACAGGGGTGTTACCGGGTGACCTATATTGACAGATTAATACAGAGGGATATGTTTTTGAGGAAATGAAATATGTGAATGCGAATGAGGAAGCCTTTAAAATAGATAACTATGAATAGTAGGTAATGTTAAAAATGAAATAAACTAGAAGTAAACAGAAAAAAGAATGGTTCACATTTAAACTTACTTGATTATAAATCAATATGGAAGGGATCATATCAGCGGATAGCGAAGTGATATATTTAAAACGCAGGGAAAATGGTAAAAAACCCTTTAAGAAACAAAAGTGTCTAGTTGTGGAAAAGCCTTAGTCGATACAGACCATTGTTTAGGGTGGAGTGCTGTAATAACCTGAGACATAGGATTTCACCTAGTTAAGGCATTAGCCTGCCATAAGCATTGTAGTATGATAAAAGAATTTAATTATTTCATGTGTCCTGTACCTGAATGTAAATGATTAATAAAGTGCATTATTGAATTGTTAATGGTGGGTATTATCATTAAACTATTATAAAGTAAGTATTATTATTAAACAAGGTCAGTATAGTCACATTCAGTACCAAAAAACGAATTCAACGAGGAACTGTAAGTCATAATATTATATTTTGTCGAAATTAGAATAAGGAGGGTTCTAGGGTGTTTTTTTGTAAGATATCAAAAAAATACAATTGCATATTTTGGTGCTATTGATTACACCAAATAATTGTTTGTACTGTTATTAATTAATTACATAGATTTGTGAACATTTTTATCGTAGATAAAATGAAGAAAAGTGGTTATAGATAAAAATAGAAGATATTGTGAAAGATGTTATACGAAGTTAATTTATGGATTTAAAGTTAATAATTGTTATTAAGATTTTTTTTTCTGTATACAAGGATCGTTGTAGAGAATTACTATATAGATTCATTGGAATTTCACTTAAGAGGGCACAGTACCTACTACTAGCGCCGCTATTCGTTTTTTATTAATTATGATACATTAAAGACGTTTCTAAAAAAAAAAACAGTCAACTACTCAATACAGATATTTTAGATTTTTTGAGCTATTCAGGCATAGATTAAATGTATAGGAATAATCATAATCCGAATTATTGCTAAAAGTGGCCACTTTGGCAATAATTCGGATTATGAAATTTTAATTTAAAAGTTATGTGCTAATATAATGGGGATTGTCCATTTTGTATTCCTTTTTTTTATCTATTGATTTATACATTTTTCAATATATTTTGAAAGGAAATGCCAAGTTCTATACAACTTTTGTAAGTCTGCTTTATTCTTAACCAATTTTCAAGAAGTCTGTAAAGATTTCTAAATTAGATGTTGATATTATGTAGTTGTTATTAACAATGAGTAAAGACTACTTTCGCATAATAAACTTCAAAAAACATCTAAAAATAGATAAAGATTTAATCGAGGCTATTAAGAGGAAACACCAAGGTCGAGAGAATTCAAAATTAGGTATTTGTAAAATGTATTGCTGTCGCGCTGTGTGTCCGAACAACTAAACTGAGCGCGATAGGGACAACTGCAGCTGGGATCGAAAATACCTAAAAAAAGTACACAAAATTGACAGATTTAAATACTTTCCGCGTTAAAAATTAAAGCAAGGCTTCTTCTGTGTTTCCGTTTTGCTTTTTTTCATATAATCTTCGTCAATTTGTTTGCTGGGCGTTTGAATACAGCAGAAAAATAGGTCGATTTTTTAGGTTTTGAAGGTTTATAATCTCTTTTAATAATCAACTTAATAAAAAAAGGAAAACATAGGAACATGGTTATGGTGGCCATTGATTTTATTGGAAAAATAGAGCAACTAGTGCCATTATCCGGGAAGGAAACAGGGGACTATGTTTGTATGGAAAAACGGACTGTACGATTTCCTCTTAAGAGCTCGGTTGTCGAAGTGGTCAAGGCGTCAACGCGGTATGTCGTAGACGCGGGTTTGATCCCCGCTCAAGACGCAAATTTTCCTCTGTTGATTTATTCAACAAGTGCACTATTACGAGAAATGACGATAATTGTGGTAACTTCTGAGCCTATCTGCATAGCTACTACCCTCCTACCTGAATAAATCGCCATATTAATAACATTTTTGTTTTTTGACAATAAGAGGTAGGAGTTGGTCCAACCCCACTTGAATTTTCGGCCTTATCGTCTTACCATCTGGCGAGTTTAAGGCCAATAGCTTCCTTCCTGTGTGTAAAAAAATATAAGCCAGTGAAAGGACATTGCTCTGCATCCATACATTGTTCGCCCCGATACCAACAGCAGTGAAAAAATGCTTTTCGTACAATAAGACATTGGTAAATACCGTACGTCCGCATCAATTACTACGGACAAGCTTCGAAATCGAATTATATATCAAAAAATTAATCAGATTTGAGGTTAGTTGAAGTAACACTTTGTTTGTTTGTTTCGTTAGAGCAATACACATAGTCCATACCTGTACAATTATTAAAATAATAATTATTGCAATCAATCAAAGAACGTTATTATAGCCACGTAGTAAATAACAAGAAATATCGAAATTATAAAGCAAGTCAAAAACACAACGAACTAACAAGCGTCAGCGCGTGAGTAGTCAATTGACGTATGTTTTGATTTAATTTATGTTGTAAATTGTGAAAGAAGTTATGAAAAACATAATTTATACAAATAAATAAAAGTCCATACCTACATAAAATCGACTCGAATTCTATTCAGTCGAGCAAAGGTAATAATATCAATTCGTATATTTTACTTCGTTTGGTTTTGTTTCTGAAAGTACTTTTATATATTTTTGATTTGTCCATCGAATATTTGTTATGAGTGTTATAAAATATGCATATAATTATGACGTAAATCAAATCTTTGTTGGTCGTGGGGCGATTTTCGACATTGTCTTTGGTATTTTGTTACGGGCCGTTATTCCATATAAAAGAAGTTCTCTGTTTCGTCTTGGATAATGGCAATAATTGCCCTATTTTTCTATCTATATCTATCTTCATCATATATCTATGGCCACTATTAGCATGTTCCTATGTTTTCCTTTTTTAATAGGTTTATTACTAAAAGAGAATCTTCAAAAACCGAATTTAGCTGCTATAATCAAACATGCAGAAAACAAATTTGAAGATATTAAAAGAAAGAAGAAAAACATAGAAACACAGCCAAAGCCTTTCTTTAAGTTTTAATGCAAAATATTACTAGATAAATCGTTCTAGTTTAAGAGAAGAAAACAAAACAAGGGACTACAAAACGTGTATTTTGTGTACTTTTCATTGGTACGAGTATCTTTGGTCTATGGCTGCATTTGTATCTATCGCGCTCAACTCGCGTAAACCGTTTGTTCGCGCACAGCCGGGACAGCAATAGATTTTACAAATACCTATTTTTGAATTCTCTCGACCTTAGTGTTTCCTCTTAATTGTTTGAGAGAGAGACGCGATAAATTAGCGTTCCAAGGATTTCCATGGGTGCCGGGTCCATCACGTTGTATAGCAAGGATCTATTATCAGTGCTTGGGACTTACGACCCTGGTGTTTTGGTTTATATATATCATATATATAGTTAATGATGCATTTTGTGATCTCATCGGCAAGATCACACTATCTTATTATTTTGAAAGTGCAATTTGGTACCCATAGTACACTGAGTTTGTTAAGTAGTATGCGCTTTAGTAACCGAGAGTAAGTTAATTAAGTCCAGCGTAGATGCAGAAACTGCTAATTTTTTTTTGGAATTTGCACTGTTTTTCATAATTATGTATTCAGCGTAAGAGTCCGATTAATATTATTAGTTGTGTATTTAAGTGTCGTAAAATTGTTTATTATTATTATATGCTTTGCAAATTAAATTTATTTGCCGGAGACCATTCACTTCTAATGAGGTGAAGGCAATTCAGCCACAACAAAGGATAAAATAATTGAATCAACAAATGTACATCGGCTCGTTAATTATTCTAAAATCGCTGTGACCCTTGCGACCGCCACATTCCCTTAATCAAACTGGAAGTATCCCATGTGTCAAGTTTATAAATTGTCCTAAGCGACTGTCAGAATAGAGGCGACTGATGTGACTACTTTATACCGCAGCTCAGACATGCTAGACTCTATCGTAAAGGATTAGGATTTGAATTTAATTGTGATTTTCAGGATTTAGGTACTCCTCCCCCGTAATCCTTCAGACGCAGTATATATCAACGCTGAGTAGGTACTATAATGATGTCGTAGGCAATGGTCCTAAACTGTCTTTAAGGGTTATTGATTACTGCTCTGAAGCAACATGCGCCTTTTTTCCCACGTTTTACTGAACTCACTGCCTTGTTTATTCGTAGCTTTATTTGTAGGTACATCTACACTACACCACACGCCATAGTATCTTCCCGATTACTCATTTGAGGAGTCGAGGTTAAAATAACCCTTCATGGTTCAGGGCTGACCCGAGGGGTCCAATAGGGCATAAAATAACAGCAGTAGAATCATACACCTACATATTATACGAATGTTCCAAAATCAAATGGTGATTTGAGTTTTCATTTTTATTTTATATACATGTAAAATTACCACGAGCCGCAAATATTTGTATGGGGTTAATTATTGTTATACGCATTTAGTAGTCAAGTATTCTAGTCATACAGATTTCAAATGCTACGTAATACTTGATTGAGCGCAAACAGTGTTTCTGTTCTGTTTGTCTTCGGAAATTATATAAGCGCGCCGTGTGGGAAGTTTCACGTGGATATTCGATTATAATAGATAAACCTACTTAACTCAGACTCAACTAGTGAACCAAGATGCTGTCTGCTCGAAACGTCTTTATTTAGTATTAGGGTATAGCTATGTTACAGACGAAAGCATGAAAGAACTATTTATTAATAGACCGGACATAGCAAACATTGTGACTTCAGTTTGACGACTTCCCATTCACGTAACGAAATGTATGGATTGTTTTGTATGATATTATAAATTTAATTATTTTTATTTTTCTTTAAACCACACCTCAAGTACGTTTTCCCTCATGAAATTACCTAAAGAGTTAACAACTCTTATTTTCTAATTTTACTTTACTTTTAATGTGCACAAATTTATACAGTGGTGTACAGTGTTCCATAAAACACCTCTTTATTTCACCTTCACTCATGGTCATACCGACTCTTCGGTTATAATGCCTAATCGCGAGGGATACGCTTTCTTCCTAGATGCACACTTTTCCCCCTTTCGGCGATGACAATGAAGACGCCGCGCTGATACGAGCTCCATTTTAATCTAATCTACTCTGTTAGATGCGAAGATCTTGAGCTATTGGTACGTGAACTTCTGCAGCCGTCTCTGAATTAACAAGTTACGCATAGTAGAGAGACAGGTCCCTTCGCGTCGAGTTGTTATTCATACAACCGTGACATATGAGCGTCTGTGTCGCGGGTATCCGCGACAGCGACGGATTGTGATTGATGGCGTTTTACATACCTGCTCACTATTTAGTGAATGAGGAGAGATGATCGCCCTCCAATGTTGTAAGTGTGGGGTACCGTTCACCTAGAGCTCTACCACAACCAACACCACCACCACCACTACCACCGTTGACTTTGCGACCGCCAACTGTCAGACGCTTGAACGCTTTTCTCTATGTCGTGACGAATGCGAGGTGCGACGTGAGGAATGACGTCATCACCCCTTCCGCCCTCCGATGTTACTCCGAGCGCAGTATAAGACACGTTTTTCTCGCTGGCGTTCGATGAGCTTGACTGCGGAGGACCGTGGATTGATCCCGGAATAGTAGCACAAAGGGGTGGTGAAGAGTTCTGCGAGCTATTGCCCTGTCATTGGGCGAAAAAATGTCCGTACCCGCCCCAAGGCGGAAGAAACCCGTCATTGTCGTCGTCTGCATTGTGGCGGCAATGTAAATTTAACCTTATACCTCCACTAATTATACCTACAATGAATTATAATGAAATTTCTACAAGACTCTCTTTTATCAACAATTTATCACCTGTCATTACAAAATTTTACTAAAACTTATTTTACTTTGAATTTTTGCTATTAAAAGTACTGTATATTCGGTAAAACAATTTGCCGTCAACAACAATTGGAAAATCCAGTCAACTTTCGTCTAACGAAGTCTTATTATATGAGTTAGGTATTAAAAATGCTATATTAAATCTAGCTTAAAACGACAGAAGCAGTCTAGAGAACAGTGACCATTGGAAGCTAACGGCTGACGCAAATAAAAAGTAATGGCCCCCTAAAGCCAGTTTGGGGGCTTAATGGTCCGTGGACTTACCCGCGAGGGCAGTATCGAGTCCTGTATGGAATCCTTATACATTTGTCAATTTGCTCAAAGGCTTTTATGTGTATTATACATAAAAAGAAAGTATGTGTCCTAGTTCTTAAATCAATTGATCTAGATTATTTGGTAGGGCTTAACAGTAATCTGCGAATTTAAACGACACGGTTAGCGCAGAGGTCAAGTGATCGCTTACTGCGCAACGGGTCGCGGGTTCGATTCCCGTACGGGACAAATATTTAGTATGGTCTAAAGAAAATTATTCCGGTCTGGGCGTATGTGCATGTGATATTTTATGTTTGTAACTGCACCCACGACACAGGAGAAAATCCTTGTGTGGGGCGTAGTTTTTAAAAAAAAAGACGAAAAGCTCAGGAGAGATTGAAATGAAATTACTAAAGGTGGGCTTAGAAACAATTTCATAAACATCGGTCAAGCCGCTTCGGAGGAGTTCGATAACAAACACTATGATGCGGGATTTTATATATTAGACTAGCTGTGCCCGCGAACTACGTTTCGCCATGATAATTATTTAAAAAACTGGAGAATTTTACCCTATGGATGTAAAAAATATAATCTAGAGGTATAAAAAATATGCTACGACCTATTCTCAGATCGAATATACACAAAAAATATTAAAAAAATCGGTTAAGCTGTTTCCGAGGAGTTTGGCTACAAACACCGTGACACAAGATTTTTTTCTATTAAAAAATAGGCCCTTGTAAAGTAATTATAGTGATTTGAATCTCCACTGAAGTTCGTATCAAACTCATTTCACTACGACATTCTGCGTTTAAAAGTACACAAAGGGTGAGTTATCAAGTCGCGTCAAGCATTCAGTTGTAATTAACGAAGCCGATATGGTAGTTATGTACGGAAACATTGTTGAACTTTGCCGGCTTAAGAGACCCCTATCACACTGATACGTACGCTTTTATGACTTATGAACACAGTTACGACGGGTTTTTATTAAGCTAGTGACTGGCAAAGTGCCGCCGATATACCACCGAGACTACTCATTGGGATTTACTTCATGTTCTTTTAATTACTTTTGCTGTTAAGTGAAATCTGTTAACATGGCTTATTCATGGTTTTGAGGAGAAATGGAGCACTTCCGTCGCTAGGCTTATAAAGTCCTGCTAATAAAATAGTAAGTGCTTAAATATATGCTAGTAATTTACGAAAGTTTATATTTTTTAGCTTTAAAAAAAACGTATTGAACGAAAAATGTCGTTAAATTCAGTCTACAAAACTATTTGATTTATTAACATATTCCAAAATTTCGCTGTTAAAATAACATGTTTTTACAAAAACAACCTAAAAGAATCTGACCCAGTTTCGTAAAGATTTCATGTGCTTTGCTTTCAAAAACTTTTTTGTCGACATCCCCTCATTCGGCGACCTCGGTGCTAGGTACCAGTAGCTTTATTGTCGCTGTAAAAACTAAATGACCCATGGATGGTGACGCGTGTAAAAGTGTTGTCATTTTGGTTGCGTCATATAAAACGACCTCTCGGAATTTACAGTTCTGCATTTTTTCCTCTATTAGCCAAATTTTATTTTGAAGACTCTCGTTATCATTATATCATCTCAGTCACTATACCAGCAAGCCAATTACGGAGCTTTCATCGTATGACATGGTATAAATTTGAGAAAAAGAAGTCATGAAATGCTGCAATTTGTATTACCGATCTCCAATGATATCATCACTATGGCATAATTTCAATGATGTCATCATTAAATAATGAACAAATGATCAAAAATCTAACCGGAAATCGTATTTTTCGTTTTGCACTATGATATCATTTGCAAAACCATGAGATCGCTAATAGGCCCTCTGGCCTCGTTCACTCGCTCACGACGAACGCGATAAATATCTATCGCTAATCACCCTGCCGGTAGGCCCAGCTGAAGACCATGAGTGTTACTACCTCGAAACAACAACCAAAGTATTCACCATAATTGTGCGTTCGTAAAATTGTAAAATCATCAAATGACTGTGCAGTAAATGAAGCGAAGTGTACATTACACATGCTTAAAATGTTTGTTTTTACATTCTGGTTGTGACGAAAAACTGTGAAATTTTGTGTTCATTATACACTTGTGCAAAATAGTTCACTCAACTGATATCAAACAAAGGGACAGTAACAAATCTCTTCAGAGAGAAAAGGTCGAAACAGAGATCGTGGTTAACCACACTCGGTACAAAGTCAGCAAGTGTTTAATAAGATATTTTATAATTACATGAAAGGACTTCAGGGGATGGTCAGGTCTAATACCAAGAATACACTGGTGAAAGGATATTTTTTCGATTGATTTTTTATTAAATATACATATGTAGTCACTTGACCTCATCTCGTGTGATGGTAAGCATAAGCAGGGTCTAAGTTGGAGCATGCCCATTCATTATATTAAGGTTCAGATTAGTTAATAAAATATAAATAACATCTATAAGACTTTTTCTTGATGATTATAAGCCCTAAGTGATTGATTTGGTCAAACGTAGATTGACGTTTCATCAAACGTTGACGTTAAATGGTAGAAAAATTAAAAGGTCTAATAGTCTCTTTGAAAAAAAATTGAAATAATTATTCTTACAAATGGCTCACAATATATTTAAGAAAATTATTACATTTTAAGAAACACCTTGAGCTGTACGATAGCATAGCCACCGTCATGATCGAAATTTAAATTAACTTGTTTAGACGAGGTCCCACAGAGTAAAGTAAAAACAAGGTTCCCATTAAACTTACTTACTTACCAAATTCTAAATGTAATTTAAGAAAAAATGTGGTTATAACAAAGCAACGGATCTTAACCACAATAATCAGCTCGCTTATGTAACAGGCTGCACTATTAATATGAACTCTGTATGTTTTATTTAAACAGAGAATCCCCGAGCTTCTGGCTCGCTGTTTTTAAAGAAGTCAGTATTTCATTTCAATAATAATATGTTCAGTTTTTATTCATTTCATTATAATAATATGGTCGGTGTTTATGTCATGAATCGTTAAATTGTTGTTGATTAATTTCAATGCCAACTGTTAAATAATTAATATATTTTGTACTAACCACACTAACGTGAATTTTATTTTACATTGTAAATTAATCACAAGAAAACAATCATGTTGCTATGGATACCATATCTGACACTGAGCATAGATTTAATATAAGTAGGTTATTTAATATCCAACCATTATCCAACACCAACAAATAAAAGTGTTCTAATGTTTTTACTAATTTTCTACTATTGCATCCTTTTGCATCTCAAACATTGTATTCCTATCGCTTTTTTTCTTTTTTATGATCTAAATAGGCAACATCAAATTTCTTAAATAATAACGTCTTATCTTATCATATCTTAATCTTGGGTGTAATACGAAAATTCGACGCACGAAATCGTCTTATGAACGAAATTTCAACTGTATTAATCTCTTTCTATTTTCGAAAGTAAATTCAACTGTTACCATTAGCGACTGATATGCATCGTGAACATCCAGTTCAGAAAATTCTAGTTGATAATATATATTGAGGATACCTATTTATCTTAAAATGTATTATAAACTGAATTGATCCGTCGAAATCCTAAAGCAGCGATAAATTAAGCAACGAGGGCGAGAGAAAACCTCGAGCACTGTATTAAATATTTCCATGTAATGAGAGAGCGAATTCATGAGACGTATTCAAAAGATTTCCTTGACAATCATTGTGCTAATCACCGGCTGAAGAATACGTATTGTGCATTTTTCCATTACGGCTTGACGTAAGAATACGTTTAAATAAGAGATCCGATTGCACAATGGTGTGATGAGATGCCTTCACAGCGAGGGCGGCCAGTCCCGCAAACAATGGCACTTGGGGTAGATACCCCTCAGATTACCTCAGCGCTCATTGTGCCGCTCGGTGGCACAAAAATACGCCGCTTTACGTCCGCGCGCGTTGCGTTATTATTTTTGTTGACAACTCCGCGATTATGATTAAAATTTGCGGAACGGCCGAATCGCGGTGCCCGCGGTGCCCGACGGAGGATTCTGTTTGTCAAATAACTCCTGGCGTCACTTTTATGTTACGTTTTACGGGGCAAGATAAAGTGGTACAGATAAGGTTTCTGAAACGAGGATTTATATCAGATGCCTAAAGATAATGGCCCCGAGCATGATTTGGATTGGATTTATATTTTTCATGATTTTTTTTATTTCTTTTTTTCCTACTAAGAGTTTACAGACTTTTCGATGTGGGCTTTGGGATTGATTCGGATATACACGAATTAGTACTTCATTAGGTAGGTACTTTACTTGCTATGCTTTATATAATATTTTTTTAAAGTTTCCGTTGTGCTGCACATATTTATTTATAATTAAAGTTGAAAATAACAGATGTTTTAATTATTTTTTTAAACAAAATTTTAGTGGAACACCTCATCATATTATGATTTTCTATAAATCCATCAAACAAACAAAGGATTGCGCAGTAAATATCAACTTATACCATGTGAAAGAATTTTAAATAATAATACGATAAGGTCGAGAATGTGTAAGTGAGTTTCGCCTGGACACCTACACTGACTATCTTACCTCTAGATATCGGATCACAACAATGTTATTAAAACTGGTACTATTGGGAGTCGTGTGATTCATGAATACGGTGGTAGGTAGACAGGCGGGTTTAAACGTCTATACTAACCAAACCAAGCAGAAAAACTTCTGCCCCCACGTGGAATCAAACTCCGGGCCTCCAGATCAATATCGGATGGTCTCAACTACTACACCATAAATCTTGTTACCTGGAAAAATAAAAAAGCAAAATATTTCATCGGATTTACACACTAGCTTTTTTAATTATTATTTTACTATCATTGGGTACTGGGTGACTGGACATCTTAAGACACAAGTTAACCCTAGTGGGGTTAAAAATGTGCGAATTTTAAAGGACTTTACCCTGCTTCCTTGTCAAAAAAAAATCCGTTTTAACAAGGAACTAGTATTCTTGGTGGTCCTACGATAGGACGAATTAGTGGAATCACGAGCAAATGGCCGATTTCTTGAGGCATCGATACACACTTTTATTAATTAACTTCTGCCCGCGACTTCGTCTGCGTGGACTTCAGAATTAAGTCTAAACCAAATTTCAAAGCTGTCTACTCGCGGCGCTCTTAAACAATTTTCAATTTTCCCTCGGGAACTACTTAAGGAATCGAGATAAAAGGTAGCCTATATGTTACAGATTAACCTGTGTGACGGAGCGCCAGGCCCCACACCCATCTAAATGTAATAAATATATAAATATGTAAGCAAGCATACTGTAAGCTTTCGGAATATGGACATGTAAAATTTACCCAGGTAGTTATAATATTATGTATACATTACAGTTACATTTTATCTATTTCTTTTTAACTGTATACTTACTTAAAATGCAAACAGCTAGGAAGGAAATCCGTTCGTTTAGGTTTTAATACTAAACAAATGTCGAAGCATGGTCGGGTCCGGCTGCTTTCCAAACTATTTCAATTTGGAAAACTTTTCAGCCCTGGGGCACGAACTGCAAAAACAGCTTCGATTTAATGGTGTTCGATTCATCACGTACACCAAGTTCTGATAATTCTCGATGACTTTTTAATTAGCGGCTGGCTATGATGGGTTTTTTGTAAACATTCTAAATTTTCATTATTTAGGTAAAAATTTAGTATAAATTTCCAGAATTAGTATAACACTATCAGTGCTTGTATCAGTATCTACGGCGTTGGCTTTTAGGTTAGCAATGCGGAGCGCAATTACTGTTCGCCAGCGTCCAATGACTACAAAAACAATAACGCCTTGGCCATAACAGAGTGGGTGCGAGACCGATGCTTTTTGCCACTAGCATCGCTATACTAAGAGCAGCCAGTGGTAGCGGTTACAGCGAATTCAACATGGCACGATCCTGATTAGTGCTTGTTCAAGTTGACTCGCGGGCGCGGTCACGAAATATCAAACATATGACGTGATATCCAAGTGTTTACATACGAAACGCACGTGCGGTGTGAAGGCGGCTTCTCACGGCGCCTTATTTCGCAGGCGCCCTCGGGCCGCTCCGATTTTCACGGGCAAGCCTGAGCCACAGGCGAGCTCGCGCCACCTCAGGCCGCGTGGCTTCCCAGTAGCCCAATTCTCGTAATTAAAACCGTAGCGATATCGCAGCGATTTAATCGTTGAAGTCATTTTCGTATTCACGTAAGACTTGTTAGACTTTGCAGTCGTTCGATAGCAATGTCGCCGAATGGTATTCAACTAATCAACTTGACATAGACTTTCTTATTCATAGAATTCTTTCTCAATTTCCGTAATCTAAACAATATAAAATAGTATATTAACATTTATCGTGGACTTTTTGTTTATACTTCCTCGAGTTTCGTAATCTAAACAATATAAATAGTATTAAAGTTTCACTGAGAGGTTTCGCATGATACCAAATGGCATAGTCTCGGGCGGTTAATGAATTATGCATGAAAACTTCGCGTTTTCCGTCCACAAATCCGTCCGCTTATAAATAAGTAACAGTGCAGTCGACTAGTAATGGTGTCAATCTGCCCTATTGGGTGATACACATTCTGCGAATTGTGTATCTGTTCAAAATTAAAAGATTTAACGTTGGGCTTTTTACTCAACTAACAATACCATAGTCTATATACAAAAGACTAAACAAGAAGAAATTTAGTCTTAGATGTAGTCAGTTCTCTTGCCCTGAATTAGTCAGTTCTCTAAGGCTGAAGCCTTAGTTCTGTCTTTAACCAGAGGTCTCCGTCCATATTTACCATTCCACAGACCGACAGCCCCTACCAACAAAACCCACTTTTTTAGTTCGGACACCAAGCACTTTCGAGCACACAAAATTTGCTTCATGCATTACATCGATCCTTCTAATGTTTTCCTACAGACAAATTAGTGAATTTGTTTGTGTAACGTTCGGCAAAATCGTGCATGAATTTTCTACACCCGGCTTCGCGGCGTAAGCTTACGTCTTAATCGGCCGAGATTTACCGTCAAGGTGGGTCGAGCTGCCGTAATGGACGAACGGAGATCTAATCTAAATTGTCTATCCCGCGGATCGGCCGTAATCTCACCAGAATCTTCCGCTATGTGTTTGTTTAAATGCTAAGTTACAGTTAACGCTTTTGGTAAACAAAGCATTCCATCGTGACGCAGTTATCTGATAATCCTTTACATTCTTGTGGTTAGGGTGATGATATTTGAGCTATCTTTTGAGTATCTTTATAAACTTAGGTGAAAGCTATGAGACTTCCTAAGAAGTTAGGGGAGAATGATATTGATTTTTCAAGTGTTTGACTGATTCTTCAAACAAAGGGGAATCGTTTCTTATTAATTAGCATTTGCTTATCCGAATGTGAACGTACGTCCCCCAGCTCCTTCCATCATGACCTACAGGTACGTGACGTGACGTGACGTACCACCGTGACGTACTGATTTTTATTTTGTTAGATATTCTACCCATTTATGAGTAATGTTTATTGTGCCGTAAATTCCACAACACAGAAATCATGTAATGTCAGTTCAAGTAATGTTCGTCTTTTAATATCGTCACAGGTCGGCGCGTCCTTTTCAACGACACCAGAAACGCAAATTACCTAACGTACACGCAAACGATACGCAGACGACCAGAATTTTTCTTCGCAACTGCTATTATGAATGCCACCATAACAAAACTTTACTCCCTAAACTATTAAAGGATATACGTAAAGTTTCTTTCAAGAATGACAGTTCTAGTTAGCAACCGAAGTTAGATATTCAGGGGGCAGTATTTAAACAACACCTATAGCAATTCACATGTAACGTTCAGATTCTCTAATATCCGTCATTCATAACCAGTTTAGTTGGTTGGTTGATTTTTATCAAGTGCTCGGCCCGTGCCGAGTCCACAGCGCCCCCGACGCTCCAGCCTAAAAAATAATTGCAAAATTCACTGTATCTTTATCTATTGCCGTGGTCTCTTGTTTATGTTCAAATTGAAAATGTATTTTCAATTTAACGAAAATAACTGCTCTCTGACCAGTAGTAACAATTTTTTTTTCTAACACGTCACGATAATAGGTATTGTGATCTAAACGAAACCTGGCATAATCTATACTAATATTATAAAGAGGAAGGATTTGATTGTTTGTTTGTTTGTATTGAATAGGCTTCGAAACTACTGAAACGATTTTGATGAAAGTTGGTATAGCGATAAAAATAAATCCCACGGGAAACAATAATAACGCGGGCGAAGCCGCGAGCGGAAACCTAGTGACTAATAAAATCAATCGGTACTAAATATTTATTATGTGAAAGAATATTACAAGTGATATTATTATTGATTTTGGCATTATCACATTATTGTACCATCATAAGCTTTCCACTTGCCATTCGTAACATCCCTTAACTCCCTTTGACGGCTCGAGTTTCGCTTGCACGAAAATGGGGCAGCAGTAATAAAAACAAACGCGCCAGCTCAATACACATAGATAAAGCTGCTGAAATGTTTGTGCAGTCCAAAATGTAATTACTGAGATTTACAGCTCGAAGACATTGCTGAAACGAGACGTTCAAATCACGTTTAGAGATAAAAGAACGTTTTGCTTATTTTTGTCTAAAACAATGTTTTCTGAAGTAACTCATTCAGCTATACGCTGAGTTTTTATTTTTGAACTATATTTTTAGAAGAATAATAGTAGATAGTTAGATACTCTATGGACAAAATAAACATTTAGTGCCGGAGATGGTTAGGCACAAAAGCGTAACTAGGCCTAATTAGGTCTTTCGCCCGAGGAAAACGACTCTGCTTTTCATTTCGAATATATGGAATATAAAACCTCATGAGTTAAACAAAATCTAATTAAGTCATTTGATGCGTAAATAATAAGCACTCAACAAAACAACTGAAGATCAAGTTGCTGCTTTCCCGTTTTTTTCTGTTGAAATGTATCAGTATTCATCACAACAGCTCATATACGTCCCCATGTAGGGGCTCGAGCCTACCCTATGTTAAGGGCGCTTATACGTATTCGATTCGTGTTAGGTTTTGATCTGGTTTGGCCGTTCTAGTGATTATATGGACGCGTCTCCGATCGTTTGCGCACTCATACGTATTCCGTTCGTATTCGGTTCGTGTTCAATCCGTGAATTCTCACATCGAGTCGTGTTTAGGTGTGCATCAGGATGGTTGTCCGTTATTTATTTGTATTATTTAACGAAGTTGTTAATAACGTTTATATATGTATTAATAATGATAGCTTAATCGTTTTTTTTTATATAAAATGACAATTTATACTGGAAAACATATATTATAAGTGGAATGTTAAAACACCTACAGCTTATTCAAATGTCAATTAATTGAGCTGGAACTTTTGCTCGTAATTCCATTCCCATATAACAAACTTTCCTTAGTCCTAGTTCTGCACCCATTCCCCTATTGAATATGCTGTCTCATACTTTTGTCCCAAGGTCGCCTGGAAGAGATTGCTTTTTAGCAATAAGGCCGCCTATTTGTACTAGTCTGTTTTTTTTTGTAAAATATTTCCTACATTTTTGTTCTTTTTAACCGACTTCAAAAAAAGGAGGTTCTCAGTTTGACCTGTATTGTTGTATGTATGTTTGTCCACGATTATCTCGTATTTGGCTGAATCGATTTTTTATGCGATTATCAGAAAAATATTTGTTACATTTAGAAGAAGGTTTTTGTATATTAAATTAAGTGTTTTTGCAAAAAATAAAACCGACATCAAAAACACCAAAAGTTATCTAAGTACACTATTATTATAAAGAGGAAAGAGAATACAAACAACATCACTATTTTATATTGAAGTCGGTGCCAGGCTTAGAAGCATAAGGTGCCAACTTGCCAAGTAATGATCACCAGGAAAGTCTTAAAAAATATGAGAACAATTAATGTACACCTAAGTACTTAGTTAAAATTTGGCACCAACTTCAATATAAAACTGTGATGTTGTTTGTATTCTTATATTGTTTATGACTTTTTGGTCTTTTGAAGTCGGTTTTATTAAAAAAACATTCATACATTTTGTTGTGCACATCAGAATTTAAATATTCGATTTTGAAAGAAACTGCTTTTAATTTTTGGAGGTACTGAATTGTGATTTAATCCGTTACATTAATTAGTTAGTAACTTTAATGTAAGGGCATGATCCCACCATTTTGATAATCAAAGCCGGATTTTGTCTTGTTTGGTATCAAACAGTACCAAATGAGTACAAAATCGCAGTGGATTTAAAAAAAAACAGGAAATGATCCCGTCATCTTGACTTTTTTATTGCAGGAAGTTGGTAAACAAGCAGACCATATGCCCATCTGATGGTAAGTGGTAACAGTAACCTATAATAGATGTGGCTCTTGTGAGATTCGCAGCAAAACTGCAACCCCCACAGGAACCACAGTGTTCGTTGCCATCTTGTGACTTAGGGTGTTAAGTCACGGTACCCAGTAATTTCAAAACTCATATCTTACCCTTCAAACCGGAACACAGCCATGCAAGCACTGCTGCTTTGCGGCAGAAATAGGTGAGACGGAGGTATCCAAGCACACGATCCTGGTACAGTCTCCCTCCGGTATAATAAATGATTTAATTTGATTTGATAATAAGTTACAGTAAGCATATGGTTCTTCTTCTTTTATACGCTCGACGACTATGCGACTGTTTTAAATCAGACGGTTGTTGGGAGCTAGATCACCCCAGCTATACTGCCTCCTCCAGGAAGCCTCCTATCAAGCATCATAAGCTGACGCTTAGTGTTGCTAAGCACGTGACTAATAATAATCAATCTTCAGATTATTTTATTTCCTGTAAATATTTCATTTTGTACTTAATAATCGCTCATATTAGATCATATTATGAGAGATGCCCCATAAAATACTAATCGTGTGATAAACAAAAGTATCGAGAAGCTTAGTACGAAGTAAAATATTAGCCAACCTTAACTTATCTTTCAGAGTTAGTCGCAAGAAAAGTGTGTAATTAATTATTCCCATGACAAAGCTAACGAGCGAGGGTATCATTGGCGATAACGCTACGGTCTAGCTACGTCAGAAATTATTCTTACCGTGCTAGTTAGTCGGTAAAATATAAAAAATTAAAGTGGCACTCGGGGACTGCCGCGGTAAAGCTATTGCATAGCATTTTTTATCAACTTATGCAATTATAATTATTTATTTATTTTATTTATGCAGTTTTTTTTCTTTGATATTAATTCAAGTTACACTTTTTGAGCGTGGTGACCGATAAGAAAACAATAAGAAAACAGTTAATATTGTTTAAAATATTTTTATTATCTTACAATACATGTAGGTTATTCAGGAATTTTTATCATTGAAACTATAGGTTTATGATATGAAATAAGAAACATAAGTTTGAGACTTGATATCCTCTAAATATCTGGAAAATACTGCGTCAAAACACACTGAAACGACGTTAGACGATGCACGGCTTTCAACGCCGCACCGCTGTGCCGCAGGCCTATTCTCTAACTTCGGTTGCTAACTAGTACTGTCATTTATGAAAGGAACTTATCATCCAGTACTGCTATCATAAACGCTGCCGTAATACATAAGATCACTTAACTAGTAATGGACATAAAATGTCTTTCAAAAATGACAGTTCTAGTTACCAACCGTAGTTAGCGCATAGGCCTGCCGGTCGGAGTGGGAGGTGTTAGGTTTTTTTCGTTACGGAATTTCTTGAGTCTGTCGCCGCGCTCAAAGCCCGCGATAAAAGCTATGCAATAGCTTAAAAAATAACGGGGCTGACATTTTAAATTCGTTCTCAAAAACAAATTTGTAAGTTTCAATTAGTGTTGAGAATGAATAAAATGTAGGTTCATGCTACAACCTAAATGTTTGTATACAACTTCATTATCTTATGGTTTATAGTAACTTGTGAATCTGAATTTTTGATGGAAATGCTGATGTTGATTTCGCCCAAATATAATACATATATGGCATATGGCAACACTGATTCTACGACCCAGTGCAACACCATAGGATATCGTGTTACCTGATCAGGTTAAATTCGCCCAAAGTTAATTTTTTAGTGTATTCTCATTATTATAGACTTCAACTTCTTCTCATTGTTTCCCTCTATACAAATCAGTCCATTCACCCTTGCTATTGGTTTTCAAAAAATTTTTGATCAGGATACACAAAATTATTAAATTTAGTAAATATTATTTTCATAATAGGAAAATTAAATGTATACGTTTATACGTGAAAATGACACCAAAACATATACAAGTATTCTGCTTTTTAAATTTTATCTTATATGGATGGATTGAAATAAAAACAAGCGGTGCTTACCCGTGGTACTACCGTTGGTACTACTGGTAGTACCACGGGTATTTTTTTTTGCCCGTGGTACTACTCACGTGTCCGGTAGTACTACGGGTGATTAATTTTACCCGTGGTAATACTTATTATTTTTGACAATAAAAGAACACCATGTAGCTAACTATCGATTTTAATATTTTTTTTAATTTTGAAGAAATTAATATTTAGTTAGAATAGTTAAAGGGTTCCCCTTTAACTATTTAAAAAGCAACTTTACCGCAACTTTTCAATTGCGGGTAAAACTTAATTTTTTACTGACTTCACAAAAAAGACTTTTTCGTTTCGATTGTCTCTTTTTTTACGTTTGCTACCTCATCCCTGTTATTTACTAACAGACTTGGAAAATTCTTTTTTGTTTGATAGGGTATAGGTACTTCTCGATTACTCTCATTGTCACCAAAGTCAGAATCTGATGATGGGATCCCAGGAAAATCGAGGGAACTCTTAAATTTTATAGGCACGTTCAACATGTTTCATATTTTTCTTAAGCTATTTAGGTGTTTACATCCACTAGTCATAAGCTGAGCTAATTATGAAATGATCTTTGATTATTAAGAGTTGGAGGTTAGTTTTTGAATATATTAGGCACGTATTGACCCCCAGTTGTATTATTTCAAGTTGCTTTGTTGATTTGGTATTAAATTCACGAAAAAGAATAAAATGTAAAAATATTTGACCAACGATAAAAACTTCAAAAACACAAAAATAATGTAGTAAGGCCAACATCACAATTTTTATTTTAAAGTCGGTGCAAAATTTTAAGTCATGGTCATCGACTATCAGAATAACTGCGGAAAAAACACGTTGGACGTGCCTATAAAATTTAAGGGGTGAAGTGGTTATACATCCCGATTGGTCCTATATCTCAAACAACAAAAAATCCAAATCGGTCAATATAAAAACAGGGTTTCCCTTGATTTTCCTGGAATTCCATCATCAGATTCCAATTTTGGTGACAATGAGACTAATCGGGAATAAATGACAGTTATGAGGTAGCAAACGTAAAAAAAGAACATACAATCGAAATGATAAAGTCCCCCTTTTTGTGAAGTCGCTTAAAAATGAAGTTACACTCGCAATTGAAAAGTTTATTTTTATATAGTTTTATTAAAGGGTTCCTTAGTTTCTTCAAAATAATAAAAATATTAAAATCGATATTTACTCACATGGTGTTTTTTATTGTCAAAAATAATAAGTAGTACCACGGGTAAAATTAATCACCCGTAATACTACCGGACACGTGAGTAGTACCACGGGCAAAAAAATTACCCGTGGTACTACCAGTAGTACCAACGGTAGTACCATGGGTAAGCACCGCTCGATAGTGTAATTATAGAGTTTCAGTTAATGTTGAGTTTTGACAAATATCCCTAATAAAAAGAACTTAGAAATTTTAGACTCTCAAGATTCAAAATATATAACTACTAGCTTTCTGCTCGCGGCTTCACCCGCACTATTATTGTTTTCCCGTGGGAATTATATATTTTCCCGTAGGAAAAATAATTTTATATAGAACAGCCTATTATATAGAAAACTGTTATTTATATTTAGGAGCTCGAATAATAATTTTCATAGAAATTGGTGCAGATTTTAAATATTTTCCATAGAATCTTTTAACCCCTATTTTGCATCTTAAGGGGGTGAATTCCAATAAACCATGAAACACGTGTTCAATGAAATGTTTTAAGAGCATGAACCTCAAGTTATAACAAATTCTTTGCTAATTTAAAAAAAAAATCATCCCTTAAGGATTAAATTTTTTTTAAATTCCTTCTTAGTGTGCGTTTGTATTTTGAATTAAAACAACTGTCCAAATTTACCGCTACCGTTACCGCTGTGCGTGCGTCTATAGATGGGAACTTCTCCTTACATAATTATATAGTATAGATTAAATAAAATAAATTTGCGATTCACTATGGGTATTAATTAGTCAACGCACACGACTTTCTAAGACATAAATCAAATAACCTCCGTATAACGTTCCAAAAGATCAAGACGCCTAGTAATGACTCCGGAACGAGCCATGAGCTTACCGAAGCGTTCCTCTTAATAAATTTCTTGTCGTTACCCAAAACGACGCTAATATAAAGGTGGCAACAGTGGCAACTCATTTTTGCGGAGCAGTTACATTTAACTAAGCCTGGATAGCTTGTAGAGCTGTCAAATATATCATCACCAATAGCAGATTAATGTTGTTTGGTAACTTTTCGTGATAAGAAAAGATTTTACTTTTCTTAATAGAGTATTTCACACACTCAGCCGTTCCGTCTTAATTCTTTTATTTGATCTACTAAGTATTCAATTACTCTACATTTAATTGGAGGATGAGATGCGCATCCCCTATAACTATGTTATCTTCTTATCGTCTTCTTCTTATTATATAAAAATGAAACGCTGTGTGTTAGTCTCGCAAAAACTCTGAAACAGTTGGAAAGATTCTTACGAATTTTTCTGTGTGTATTTGAATAGGCCCAGGGAAGGTTTAAACGTACAGTTGGACCCGGTAGGTGGCGCTGTAATCGGGCAGGACAATACTAAAATATTTCAATTTCCAACAACTTGTATTCGTATAAAGACAAAAGACATTAAGATGCATTCTTATTTGTGTATATGTTACGGGTAGTGCTAGAATATTCAGTAAACTTAGGATTACCCGGGTAAAACTAGTATTACCCAATCCTTTTGGGAAAAGTCATGAGAGGGGGTGTAGAGGGCGCAGCCCCCTTGCTCGAGGGAATCGGAGGGTGGAAAAGCCCCCAAGGAAAAGATTTATTTATCTTTATTAGGGACACAAACAGTTATTATTACAAACATAGATTTAAACATCATTACAGTACATAAACCAATGAAGTGTCCACAGACAACTAACACATTCAGCTCTGAGCAGCGTTTAACATTAAGCATTAAAAACAAGGAGACGACAAAACAAATGAAAATAATACCACTAAACAA
Organism: Schoenobius gigantellus; assembly: GCA_963935595.1. Taxonomy (NCBI): domain Eukaryota; kingdom Metazoa; phylum Arthropoda; class Insecta; order Lepidoptera; family Crambidae; genus Schoenobius; species Schoenobius gigantellus. Next base: position 34,208,083 of record OZ012541.1, on the reverse strand, counting down.
ACAATTAAATTCCATTAACACAAAATAAAAATCAAAGCAATAACAATAAACTAAGGATGATTTTTAACTAGATTCCTAAATTTATTTACACTTATATGAAAGTCTAAAATATCAATTTCCAAAAACCTTTTATTGTGCGACTGACAAGCACGAAATAAAAACACATTTCTGGCATACTTGGTTCTGGTGGCGGGTACAAAGAACACATCTTTACAGCGAGCGCTTAAGCGAGGACATCTTAACTGTATATTTTTCAATAGATACGGGGAATCTAATAGGTTATGGATCAGTTTGAATAAGAAAACTTGATCTCTTACAGCTCGACGATCCTCCAAAGACGAAATAACAGGGAAGGACAGCTGAGATCGACATCTATATTCCAAATATCTTTTAAATTTATTGTTCAAAGATTCGATGTTGTTAATATATAGGTGATATTGAGGGTTCCATATAACAGACCCATACTCGAGAATCGTTCTGACATAAGAGTTATACAGCAGGATGAAGGTTGAGGGATATTTAAACTCTTTGCACATTCTCAGAACAAATCCCAACATTCGATATGCTTTATTAACAATATAGTTGATATGCGAGTTGAAATTTAACTTACTGTCAACAATTACCCCCAGGTCCTTCACTTCATCAACACGAGTGATAGGGAGGGAGGCTATTCAGCTTATAGTTACAAATATATGGCTTTTTACTTCTAGAGAGAGACATGATGTTACATTTTTTAATATTTATAAACAGAAAATTGGCTTCACAGTAACTACATAAAGAGTCGAGGTCATCCTGCAATTTCCGAGCATCCGACGGCGATCGAATCTCCATGAATACCTTCATATCATCAGCATACATTAAAATATTGCTATGATGAATACAGCTGATTATGTCATTGGTAAAAATATTGAATAGCAAGGGTGCCAGGTGTGAGCCTTGAGGTACACCAGAGGTAACTGGAACAAAACTTGAACAGAATCCTTTGACGGTTACAGCTTGGCTACGCTCACGGAGATACGATTCCATCCATCTCAGTAAGTCGCCATGAATACCTACCTGTTCGAGTTTACGTATAAGTGCCCAGTGTGAAATTTTGTCAAAGCACTTTGAGTAATCAGTGTAGACAACGTCAACCTGCTGACCCCGGTCCATAGATCCCGTCACATTATGGATAAATTCACACAGGTTCGTCTCAGTGCCTCTTCCCGCTCGAAAACCATGCTGCTGTTCTATTATTATTGAGTCAAGATGAGGGTACAAGATGTCGTATACAATTTTCTCAAACAATTTTGCAATTGTGCACAGCTTAGAGATGGGACGGTAGTTTTCTACCAGGTGCTTATCTCCAGATTTAAAGATGGGCACGACAAATGACTGTTTCCATAAGCGAGGCATTATGCCCAACGCCAATGACAAGTTAAACAAAAAAGTTAGAGGCTCGGTCAGACAATCTTTGCAACATTTCAAAAATATAGGAGGAATGCCATCAGGACCACAACCCTTATTTATATCTAGGGTCTTTAAATATTTGTACACAGTATCAATATCTAAAGGAGCAATACAACCAATAGATACTGTGTGATGTTGGTGAGAAACAATATTGTGATTTAGTCCTGGGGGTGAACTATTGTTTGGCTCAAAGACCGATTGAAAATACTCATTAAAGAGGCTACTCGCGTGCTCCCCATTAGTTGATGCTGTTGAGTTAAAATAGAAAGTTTCAGGAGTACAGCTTGTTGCTTTTTTCGCCTTAACGAATGACCAGAAAAATTTACTGTTTAAATGCAACTTCATCTCTGAGTTATACAAAAATGAATTATAACACTCAGTCTGCATTTTCTTCTGGCGCTTGCGTAGCAATGCAAATAAGTTGTAATCACACGATCTACCATACATCTTCCATTTTCTATGTGATTTTAATTTTTCTTTAGTTAATTTTATGAGTACTTTCGAATACCAGGGAGGATATCTGGAATCACCATTGACAGACCTAACAGGAACATGTTTAGATATTACTTTATTAACTTTAGTGTAAAACAGCGATACCGCCGAATCAATGTTATCACAATCATACAGATCACTCCAGTCAGTTCCACACAACTCTGCATTAATAATGTTATAGTCTGCGTCACGAAACAATTTAACCAATCGCGGTGGGGTTCGAAGACGACTGTCTCGCGACCAATCAGTATCAATCTCAAGAGACGGATGATGCAAATCTTCAGCAACAAGAGGCATATTACAACGCTTAACTTTACACGGGATGTTTCCTATTATGAGATCCGGGCATCTTGAATTATTATTAAGGATGTGGTTGTACTGTTCAAAGTTACTCAAAGCAAGGAAACTGTGCAGATCCTGAACAATATCTCTTCCCGTGCCAGCGTTATAAAGAGAAGCGAACGATCCGTTATAAGTCCAGCTAGCGCAGCTCACGTTGAAATCCCCCACTATCACGAATTTTGAATTTAGGTCATTGATTGTACTCAGGGAAACCGATTCAAAGTATTCACAAAGACAATCGTGTTGCATTGGGCCATGAGGAAAATAGCAACAGTGAATCCGAACGCAATCACAAATAGAGGAGACACTACAAAGGGTCACCTCTATGGCTTCAGCAGCTGCACCAGGAAGTTCATATTTAAAATGAGAGCGTACCGACAGACTTTGATGGATTGCGATAAGTACATCTCCACCCAGTTTATTGCCACGAGCAGCATAGTCACGATCAAATCTGTACACAAAATATCTCGAGTCGAACAATTCGGAGTCAAATATTCCGTCAAGAAGCCATGTCTCACTCAAACAAATGACATCATAATTTACCAGCATCAAATTGCGGAAAAACGTATTAGATTTAGTACGCAGCCTACGAACGTTCTGATAATAAATCGACAATTTTTTAGCCATATTCATAAAAAAATACAATAACTATCTCATAATTCAATACATTACAATTTGACGCAATAATTGAATACTTCCACATAATTATATAAAATATTACATAAGAATTAATTAATTCATTAATAAGCACACAGAAATAAAATTCATTATATGTCAAAAAATCATGGAAACAACTAAACTTAATATATACAAAGGAATTATCAAAAATAATTAAAATCACAGTCATCATCACAAAGAAATGAAGAGCATTACATGTCATTAGAATTAGGACATAAATACCAACCAATAAAACATATAAACAACTTAACATCACAGTTATTATCACAGAACGGAATAATGAATTACATGTCATAAGAATTTGGAAACATTTTAAATTAATATTTAATAAATCAAGAATCACATAATAACCAATTATTATAAAAAGAAAAAAATACATAACATTGCAAGTACATGTCGATATAGTAACTGAAAATTTTACATGAAATTTAATAAAAATTACATTTAATTTCGATATTAACAAAGTTATAATTATTATCACACGTAACAACTGGAAAAAGAGACACCACAGGCGTCTGATGTACCCATCCACCATTACCAAGAAACCAAATAAAGCCATTATAAACACAATAACAGGAGTAAGGTTGTTGCGAAATAACGAAAAGGTTACAAGCCACAGATGAAGCTTAGCAGATTGCAACACAAAGCATTCAATCACTAATACAATACAATTTACTACACTACACAGCATAAGAAAAAGTACATAAGCCTGAAATAAGCAACAAATATAATAACAAAGTAGAACCGAAAGACCAGCAATACATCTTTTAAAGTCACGAAAAGGATACTGCAGCGCCTCGCAAAGCCATTTCTGACACTTCACCCAACAGAATGAAAAAAATGAAACAAAAATATTGATCAGCAATAATTTAACACTTACTTTAATTTGTTTAAATCGCTCATATCAGAAATAAGGATTACCGGAGATGCTTCAGAGCGACGAACCATTATGGCGCAGTGCTTGACCCATACGTAGGTAAAATTCTTCTCCTTGCATATAGTTTTCACCTGCCTTAATAATGCCTTGTTGCTGCTAGTCAGATGTTCATTGAAATAAATGCGACCAGAAATACCTGAAAAACCTATATCAGAGGCAATGATGTTTTCTTTTCTTATCTGGGCCAAAAAGTCGTTCTTCTTGTAACGCGATAAAAATCGAACGACAATGGGTTTGGTTTTTTTGTCGGAGTTATTTTTCTGAGTAACTCTCGTAATAAAGTCTATGTCATTTGACACATCAATTGCCACTCCGGTGCGCTGCACTATTGAATTTAATATCTCAAAAAGATTTTCTCCTTTTCTCTCAGGAATGCCATAGATTTCAATATTAGATCGTCTCGCCCACTGATCCTGTTTATTGTTCTGTATTTCAAACGATTTCAATGTTTCATTGATACATTCCAAAGCAGATGGCATCTTCAGAAGCGATTTGACTTCCGTATCAGTTTTGTCAATTCTTTTCAAGATTTCTTGATGCTGGGAATTGATGAAATTGGTTGACTCTCGTAGCTCAACAATATCTTTGCGGATAATCTTCAATTGATCATTAAACGCATCCATCAATGAATCCAATAAATTAACCCTCATCTTTTCGATTTCGCTAGCAACGATAGAGCGAATTACTTCGGCAGACGTGGTCAACCTGCCCTGTTCCTCTATTGGTGGAGATGAGCTACGAGAGCCTCCCCTCCTCGTGTTAACATTTTCGGCCCTAGCCTGCCCTCGATCACTATTATTTCTAACAGGGGTGTTATCATTATTCTTCTGTCTTGGCACTTTTGCAGAGCACTCCGGGCAAATCCAATTCTCTGTTAGTCCGGTAATAACAACATCACGTGTCTCAGTAGGGAATATACATTGCTGGTGGTATTTTGATTTGCATTTGGTGCACACTACTGAGCTGCGTTTACCGTCTTCGGGTAATGAACAGCAAGCAAACTTCATTTTACTTTAATAATAAAATAGTTTTAGAAACAAAAAGTCACATGCGCAAAGATGACTCGAACCGTGTCTCCTTGTCGGCGCTTGATATCACGTTCCGGTTGTTACACCACTCGGCAACGGGAACACTTGCGTAAGGTGGCGAAATAAGGTGACATGTATTAGTGCTAATATATTTTTTATAAAAGTGCAGGGTAATGAAAGAAATGTAGTCAACAGCGGTGCTTCTTATCACTGATGATTTACATTAGATTTTTCTTCAAATAATAAGAACACCAGAATAAATCACCATTTAAAATCACAAACAAACATACACTGACTTTAACAGATATCGAGTGAGTGACTACTGATAAAAAATATGGGAATTTAAATAATATTATCGAATAAATTTAGCAACAGAAATGTAACGTGTCTGCTCAGAACCGCAGTTGTGCGGGTAATGATTTATAGGATGAAACTGAAATCTGTAGCGTAGGTTAGACATTGTGACTATACAGTTAAGCGAGCGGAGCATCACACTGCATGCTGCATGCTTGCTTGCACGCTGCAGGCTTATCTGCATACTTTCTTGCATTGCATGCTTGCTACGGACTTTACCTAAAAGGCTTGGGTAATACCAGTTTTAACCTGGTAAAACTAAGTGTACCTACTACACCTTTTGACATTACCTGTAACATATGCACTGAAAGAATAAAGACCAACAACCAAGGCTCGTCAATTGTTTTAGCCCACTTCTTATTTATTCATTATAACGCCCGTACACACACCGCATAATACAGTTCAAAGCTACAGGAGTTATGACTGGCAATTCCACCACACTCTAGTCTAGACCTTGCTCTAACTGCTTTCTATTTTATTTGTATTATATATATATATATATAAAATTTTTGCAATATAATATAATTTCAAATTTCAAAACTAATTAGGGTTTGAAGATCTTTAAGGGCCCAGTCTCTCAGTGCAAAACGAAAATGCTTATGGTGCTCATGCTCATGGCGGTCTCTAAGAATGTTGTGAGCTCGCGAGTACAGTCTTGGGAGAGTGATGGGGAGGATTTGTGGATAACCCTCGGCATCAATGTTGACAATAGCACCCTAGCCTTAGGTGCAGTATACTTACCACCACCAGCTAAAGCTGATTTACTGGAAGGATTCTTAGATAGTGCAAATAACGTTTTTAATGAAGTTGACGATGTCATTATTTTCGGAGACTTTAACTTGCCTTTCATTAATTGGACAAAGGATGTATTCCACCCTCATATGACACTTTCTAATTACAACAACGCCTTGGGATGTTTACTTGTCGATTTTCTGTCTGTCAATAATTTATACCAATATAACAATGTCGCCAATTGTGATGACAGGTTTCTGGATCTGGTGCTCAGTGGTATGCCTGGTGTTGTTTTGGAACGATCGATTGACAACTTATGTAATGTTGATTTGAGACATCCGAGTTTGACTGTTACTATAACTTTATCCAGAAATATCGCAGCTCTCCCATATAATGTTGGTGGTGCTAGTTTGAATTTTTTAAGGCAGATTATGATAAAATTAATCTTAGACTTAAGCTCATAGATTGGTATGATGTGTTTAAAGAATGTTGTAATGTTAATGCTATGGTTTCAGTACTTTACGAGAATCTCCGTAGACTGATAGACGAGTTTGTTCCGAAACGTAAATCAGTTAAATCAAAGTACCCGAAATGGTTTACTCACTCTTTAATCAGAATGATAGCGGAAAAAGAAAAAATGAGACATAGGTATCGCAGGTTCGGTAATCCTCGCGATTTGTTATCGTATGAGGCTTTGCGTGGGCATTGCCATAAGTTGTACCAGAGATGTTACTCCAATTATATCCAATCCATTGAGGCAAACATTGTTGAGCGTCCTAAGGAATTTTGGCAGTATATCAAAGGCAAACGCAGGGGAGCTTCGACCATTCCTTCAGTCATGCATAGCGCACATGGCAGTGCCGAGACGGGTACCGAGATTGCAGGTCTGTTCGCAAGTCAGTTCTCCTCTGTTTATAGCAGTTTGAGGAAAGCACCACACAACGTACTGCCTGGAGAGATGCAGGACACTGGAATTTGTCTAAGCACAATACATTTTACAGAACGCACTATTTATAATAAGATTAAGAAATTAAATCTGTCGAAGGGTGCGGGCCCTGATCGCATTCCATCGGTATTTGTATGGCGTTGCGCTTCTGTTTTAGCCTATCCACTATCTTTAATATTTAATCGGTCTATCATGGAAGGCAGTTTTCCTGATGAGTGGAAGAAAGCGAGGGTTATCCCATTGCACAAGAAGGATGACCCAGGCAATGTTGCAAACTATCGCCCAATTACCATTTTGTCTTGTTTTTCAAAGATATTTGAATCTCTCGTTTGTCCTGTAATAACAAGTCATATGAACAATATTTTATCACCTCGGCAGCACGGCTTCCGTAAAGGTCGTTCCACTATAACCAACTTACAGTCGTTTATATCGGATTTATCTTCTGAGCTTGACCGAGGATTTGAAGTTGACACTATATACACCGATTTTACTGCCGCGTTTGATAGGGTTGACCACTCATTGCTGTTGCATAAATTGATGCTATACGGCATGCGTGGCTGCCTTTTAGACTGGTTCGGCTCTTATTTGGCAAATAGACCTCAGGTGGTATCGGTGAGTGGTTATGAGTCGCAATGTTACTATGCTCGATCTGGTGTACCGCAGGGGTCCCATCTCGGTTCAATTTTGTTCTCGATATTTATTAATGATATTGGTTTTGGCATCCACCATTGCAAGTATCTTTTGTATGCAGACGACTTAAAGCTCTATAGAACCATTAAGTCCTCGGCCGACACTAAGAAAATACAGGAAGATCTCGATAGAATACAGCTTTGGTGTATTGATAATGCAATGTCGCTTAACGTAAAAAAGTGCTTTCATATGCGATACAGTAGACGAAAGAATCAATTACAATCGGCTTATTTCATCGACGGGTCGTCGCTGCTTCGGGTTGACGAAATTAGGGATCTTGGCGTGATACTGGATGGAAGGCTTCGTTTTGCGTCTCACATAGACTGTGTTGTCGGGAAGGCTGCCAGGATGTTAGGATTCCTCAAGCGCAACACTAAAAAGTTCCAGAAGCCTCAGACGAAGATAACACTCTACAATTCACCTGCTTGGAATATGGTAGTGTGATTTGGTCCCCTTTTTACAGTGTTCACTCACAGCGCATTGAGGGTGTACAGCGGGCATTCACACTTCATCTGGCATTTGCATCTAGGGGCATCTGTTCTCGTGCGGGTTATGAGGAACGATTAAAATTCTTCAATATACAATTGTTATCGAATCGGAGGAAATTGTATGATCTATTGTTTCTCTACAAATCGGTTCATGGCGTGATAGAGTCCGATAATCAGTCAGTCTCTTTATTGGTACCGCGAAGAATTCCCCGTAAACCCATAGAAAGCATCTTTCATGTTCCCGTGGTTAGAACTAATATCGGCGCCAACTCGCCAATGCATGGTTAGAATGTACAAGAAATATAATGTGTTGAGCAAAAAAGCTGATGTTGATATTTTTAATGATACATTATCCCAATTCAGACGTAAAGTACTGAAATCATTTGCATAGCTTTAACTTTTTTTTTTTAATTTAATATTCATTTTTTTTATTGATCTCTTTTTATATAGGTACCATATTTATTATTCAGTGACATACTATTTCAATAATTCAATTTAATTTGATTTGATTTAATTTGGTTAATTTAATTTGTTTATTTTATTTATTTTTATTTAATTTGATTTTATTTAATTCTTATTTGACCTTTGCTTTATTTTTTCATTTTAATTATTTTCACATAGTTATTGTAATCCGCGTAGACACTCATGTTTGACATTCAAATGACTTTTTATTTTTAATCAATGTGACAATTTCTTTGCGAATGCTGTACATACCTACTATAGGCTTATACATCAGTTATGCGTCCCTCAAACAATCTCAATGTATTTAATTTAATGTTTAATGTGTATGCTGTTGGTGTGTCTTATCTAAAATAAATAAATAAATAAAAGATAACTAGTCTGCATACCCCGTAAGGGGAGCTCCCCCGCTGTCAAGTTACGAACTAAGACGTGAAGTGAATGTTGCTCTAAGCTCATTATGAAAACATCAAACTTCTTAAATTCTTTAACACTCGCACTAATTAAATAGCCCAAAGTAAGGATCATTAGGAACTTGTGTTATGTATACCAACGTATAAACATACATAAATAAATACACAACTATGACCCGAGGACAAACCTTCGTGCTCACCACACTGATGTCTGCCCTGATCCAGGATTCCAAACCGGGACCTCTAGAGTTGTAGCCAACATCACTTACCACTTCACCAAGCATTAGGTATTCAAGGCCTTACTAATAACCATTGTATAAGCCTGATTTAGTTAAACAGTGTTTTGTCACGTTCACTCGAATGACATTTCAAATTCAAACAAAAGAGACAAAACACTGCTTAACTATACAAGGCTTATACAATGGTTATTAGTATGGCCCTTAAAAGTTAAAAATGTAAGCATGTTTTATTAAACAATTTTTTGCATATTTTTATAATGAGAATAGATGTATGGGGAATTTTCTGACCGCAAATGTAAATAAAAGAATGATAATCATGTATGGTGTTTTATTAAAATCAAAATAATTTTTATTCAAACATTACTCGATATAAATCTCTTGAATTGTCCAATTTTTTTTTATTATCAACACCCATTCAGAACCTTTTTTCTATACTAATATTATAAAGAGGAAAGATTTGATTGTTTGTTTGTTTCCTTCATTCGAGACCAGGGGAAGGACATAGGGTGATTTTCCTACGGGAAAATATAAAATTCCTACGGGAAAACAAAAATAACGCGGACGAAGTCGTGAGCGAAAAGCTAGTACGAGTAACTGATAAAAAGAATGGGTGCAAGAAACTTATCAGCTTTATCAGGAGTACGGACACTATGTCGTTACTATACACAAACATTTGAATACATTGAAACTATTACATAAATGACAAAAAAGAATCCAAGCATTAGCATCATTCAAGTAATCATTGACCTTAGAATAACCTTTCCTCGCTGATGTTTTTTTATATTATTATGTGCTTTAAAATGTATAAGCAAATCAGTAACACTTTGTGGAAAAACTACACATCTTTTCATAAACAAGCCTCTAGTTTTCACATTTCTTACATTTGGTTATGAAAACTTGATACATTTGGTTTTAATTGAGTTTAATAATAAATTATTTATTGTGAACGAATGAAACACTTTAGGGAGAGTACTATCTTCGTTTTCTCTGTCAACTTTAAATATTAAAGAAGTATCATCTGCAAATAGATGTGCAAATAGTACTGTGTCACACAGGTTGCAAGGTTGCAAGTGAAGTAAGGGAGGTCATTTATATAAATTAGGAAAAGCGACGGTTCTAATATCGATCCCTGAAGTATACCCATAATTACGTAAACATCAGCACCAACTTTTTGAACCCTATTAGACAAATACTCGTAAGTCTCAATAAGACGAATTGCTTTTCCAGAAACACCATAATGTTTCAGTTCATTTAAAAGAGTCTGATGATCATACAATCGAAAGTCTTGGATTAGTCTTACTTGTATAACAGATGCCAGCTTTAATAATAACTAGCTGTGCCCGCGACTTCGTCCGCGTGGAATAGTAACTTTTGTTGAAGTTGATAAAAAATAGCCTATGTTATACCTTATATAATTAGCTATCTATTAGTAAAAGTCCCGTCAAAATTGGACCAGCCGTTCCGGAGATTAGCGGGAATAAACAGACAGACAAAAAAATTTTAAATTGTGTTTTTGTTGTTGGTACCCGATATACACAGTTATTTTTTATCACCCTGGAAAATTTTAGGGACGCTTCAGGACACATCCATTATTATATAAAAAACAGCTGAGCCCGCGACTTCGTCCGCGTGGAATAATAACTTTTGGCAGCATTTTGATTATTGTAGCCTATGTTATACCTTATATAATTAGCTGTCTATTAGTGAAAGTTGCGTCAAAATCGGTCTAGCCGTTCCGGAGATTAGCGGGAACAAACAGACAGACAGACAGACAAAAATTTTTTAAATTGTGTTTTTGTTATTGGTACCCGATATACATTCATATACCCATTTAGTAAAAACTTGTTATTTTGACATTGCAAACAGACACTTCAATTTTATTTATTTGTATAGATTCAGTTGTTTTTTATTTTATTTATTAAAAAAAACGCCGCCCCACACTAGGATTATCTCCTGTGTCGTGGGTGCAGTTACAAACATAGAATATCACATGCACATACGCCCAGACCGAAACAAATTTCTGTAGGCCATACAAAATATTTGTTCCGTACGGGAATCGAACCCACGACCCGTTGCGCAGTAGGCGATCACTCGACCTCTGCGCTAAAAAAAACAAACAAAATATCACGACATGATATACTTGATGAGCTAAGTTTAGCTCGAGACCAGGGGAAGGACATAGGGTAATTTTCCTACGGGAAAAATCTGACGGGAAAAGTTTTCCTACAGAAAAAGTTAGTTATTATCATTTATAAAATAAGTAGGCTACAAAATTATTTTTCCTACGGAAAATATAAAATTCCCACGGGAAAAAAATAATAACGCGGTCGGAGCCGCGAGCGGAAATCTAGTGTATTTGAACTTTTTATTTTTCCTTTTATTTGTACAGGGATATTTCTTTCTTTTCTGGTCCATGGTCGTTTAATTAAGATGATAATAATATAGTTATATTTAGTTAAACACTATTGGCCACACAAATATATTCGTAAAACAAAAAGAAAGTAACTAATTAAAACTACACTAGGGACATATTAAATAAGAGCAACTTTTACGAAATGCGTCGTGTTGCCAATGACGACGACTCGTTATAAGCGCGAAAGAAAGTGTGCGAGAGCAACTGTGCGAGTGAGAGGTCAAATGACGACGAGCTACACAAGATACGTCCGAACGCTACGAAATCACACACAGCAGAACTGAGGGAATTTCGACGCGTAATTTGTTATAAACTCTCGATGAGTTTTGATTCTATAAAATTTACCAATAATGATTTTATAAATAGATTTTTTTATTATTTGTCTTAATAATAGCTCGTGTCCAAGTGGTTAAAGTTTGATTACGCTAAGGGATGATTTCTTATAGAAAAAATGATGTTTTAAAAGTGGTAATATTCATAAAATTAGAACTGTTTAAACCGCTTTAAATAAGGAAACTAAAACATTTCGAAAAAAAGTAACCAGTAAAGATTATTGTAGAAGATATGAGAATAAATGTTTACTGAATATATTTCATGTTTTGGTCATATTTTTTACATTACGAGTGCATGAGTCCTTAAATGCGTGGAATGTAAATATGGGTATGTTTAAAGCCTTAAAAAGACATAAAAAATAGCATTTAAGTAAATAGTAAAATATGTTATGGAAACTTCAAGTCCTACACACTACATTAACGTAAAATGTATTTCCTTCGTTGCATTTTTAATAACTAAAAAAATATATAACTTCTCTGACTATTCTGCTAGAACACCGATTATTACGAGACCGGGCCCTTAAGGAGTTTGTCGACTCCTGTATCCAGGATTATATACCTATATGGCATATAATCCTGGATACAGGAAAAATTAACCTCAATTAAAATGACAAAAACACATGTAATGAAAATAACTTGCTACCTATTGCAAACACTCTAACGTTTAGGTTTTAATTGCAAATTACCATAATTAATTGTGTGCAACTCAAGTGTCGGCCATGGCAAATTCCAAACTAATTATTTAAAACCGCAAAACCCATTAGATTAGTAACGAGTTTGGGAACGTATCTGTAGCAACTAAGTTAATGTGCTCGATATAAACGTAATTATTACATTAAAACTATTCCAAGAGATTGCTTTGATACTTCAATATCAATCCGTGTTTAAAATGCTCAGCAAAAAAATCAGTTATTTTAGAATCAATTGAACAAAATTGAAGGTGGTCAGATACTACAAGAATTACTTACATTACGATTACTGTGTAGGTATTGATGATAGTACGTTTTATATTGAATACTTTTGGAGGAAAAATTAATACAAATAATTGACAGCCTGTATCACACACTTACAGCCGGTTGCACCAAAAATTCATTTTACGAACTCGTAAAAAGTAACGTAAAAAGTAAACGTATATCGTAAAAGATGTTACACCATGTTTTTGCGATACGTTTTACGTTACTTATACGGATACTTTTTACGGAGCTCACGCCCTGCTCATAACGTAAAAGTATAAATATTGACAGTTTGCTCGTATTTGTAATTCATGTTTAAGGTTAGAAAACGCGTTTAAAATACAATTTAAATGCACTTTTCACCACATAATTCACTATCCAACAATGATATTGAAAAATTATCGAATATTAAATAATTATTGGATAGTTGCCATCGTCGAAGAACAAACATTAGAGTAGGTCAAATGCTCACTGAAGGCAGCGATTTTTACACACAGATACAAAGATAATATATGATGCATTATTAAAATTACTCCGGCATAAAAATATAAATCACCACACAGCTTTTTCTTCTTATTTTAGTAGCGTTGACGTTTTTACCAATTCAGCCAATGCCATGAATTTGGTATTGTTTGATTCATAAGTTCATGGCCAATGTAAACCATGGCTTTATTAATTAAGTCCATGATGTAAACAAAAACACTATCAACATCACGTTTTGACAAATGAATAACATGTCTTACTACATGTAAAAAAAATATGGTAGTAAAAATCTACTAAGCTAAACTGGTAGAATTAACGCTACATACGTGTATCAAGAAATTTTACGGTTACTTTTACTCGTATTTTTTTGGTGCAACATTTTATGGATTCGTAATAGTGACAGATTGGTATAAGTATAGGTAACGTATAACTGAATTTGTAAAAAAATAGCACTCACTGTTTTTCACTGTTTTGTGGTATAATTGAACGATCCACAACAAGCTCATAACAAAGCTGTTGTACGGTCATATTAAAGTATCTTGCCTGATTTACTACAGTCAACATCGGAGTATAAGTCTAGTCATGGGACATTAATAAACAATCTTAATTTGTTAGATGAGCTTCGATATCACGCAATACTTTCAAACAAAGCAAGCCGGAACGTGGCGGTTGTTCCGAAACTTCGTCTCTCAAAATACATAATTTAGCGACGAGTAAATCTAGATATATATCTACACAGTAATTATATAAAGAAGGGCAAAATTCTGTTATAATATTAAACCGAGAAAGAAATTTTCAATGATTTAACTTCATTTTACTATGGATTTTTGTATATGCGTGAGCATTTGTAAAATTGTGCCACTAACTGTGAAGTGTATTTCAAATGAACCCAAACGTAGAAAATATTTATAAATGAATAGTTCTAAGAAGCCAACATTGCAGGAAATAGTTGTTATTGTAAAAACGTATAAGTATTGTTAAATTGCCCGCTGAGTTTGTGTGCTGGCTGATAGTGAAAAGCGTAGTAGTACATACTATTAAATAGTGTAACACCAAAATAACCGACTCATTAGTGTATTGTACATGTTTGAAATCAGGTTGACACGCTCCGGCTGTGTGAAGCACGACCAGGGTGCAGAAGAGATAAATAAAAGAATTAGTTTTAGGTACAGTGTATATTACAAGACCTCAGGGGGGGTACAACGGTTTCGCTCAGTATGACCCGTAGAGATATAGGGAGGCACTTAGCTTAGTTCTGCCTAGAGGAGGCAGAAGCTGAAGCGAGGCGCGGAGGCCAGAAGTAGGTGGAGGAAGACCGGAACAAACGTCGCGATCTTCACAGGGTCCGGAGCAGACGCAGGCGGTCTTGATCCGGTGGGCAGGAACAAGCAGGCGTTGAACAGCTGCCCGTAGATTCGACCCTGAAATGGTTTTTAGGAAGGTATGGACAGGTGCAGTTCTCCAAAGTCCATCGAATAAGGTGCAATGGGCAAACTGCTACAATTGAAAAACATCAATTTGTACAATAAAAAATATTAAAATTTGGTAAAGTAACCGATTTAGAATTATATAACAATAAGACAAAACTAAGGTTCACATCTGGTTGCTTTACCCTATTATAAAAATCAATGTTAAAATAACGGATGGAAAATAAAATCAAAATTACCTAAATTCCACAAAGAATAATTACTAAATGCACGACATTAATATTAACGTAGTACGAAACGCGGGGTCCGTCATATCAATCGTATTAATTAATTTTACTACTAAACAAAAGGAATACAAAATGTGAATTGTATTAATGTCCACGCGCTATTTAGGAACACGCTTCTCTTCAATACAAATTCGTTTACTGGACATCACAACGAAATAAAGCAATTAAGCAGATAATCGTTTTGCATAATTGTGAATTTAAGAGAACAATTAAAAAGGTAGGTAGGTATAACCCATGGTAGGTATAACTACAAGAAAATATTTTCGGGAAGTCATCCGCACTAAAATACATTAAAATCAAATATAAATTACTTTTACGAAAGCATTGCTCCGCAGAAATTACAAAATCACAATTATAATTATCAAATAAATGCAAAACGATAATATAAGAACACACACTCACCCTAGTTCGGGGATCAGGCACAATAAGAAATTAAACGTTTAGGATGTTACCTGAAGAAACGACATCCGTCGAAAAGGAAATGGTTTGAGCGGGGTCCTTATTTAAATACTCTCAACCTTCTAGAACTTTTCAAGAATGTTGGGAGAGAAAACCACAAAGATAATGGTCGTAGCACACATATCAACTCGTAAACGGAACGTAAACGTATCAACTCTAGCCGTTCAGTATTCTTTGTATGAAACTCCCTACTGCAACGCACACTAATCGGAATCGTAACGTAATCGCCTCGCCTCGGGACAAGCTCACGAACCGCAGTAGGTACGTGAGTGGTCGACTTGCCGTACCCGCGCTTACGTCTCACCGTACGCTGTCTTAAGACTCTTCGTACCCTAGCCTACGTTTCTTCGTCCACGCCCGGCTCCGCGGCCTGGGTCCCTATTTTTAAATCATTCTTCCGGCATCGATCGCTTTGCAAGTGTCATTTGTGCTCGATTCCTATTGATTTTTGTTTCTCTGGCGATGAAAATCAATAGAATGTTCGGATACTAACCCGCGCGATACCCCGCCTAGCCGTCAACCAGCGGCCGGCAAGCCGTAAGCGCGGCGTCGCCTTGCCGTATCCGAGTCGGCTCGGAGCTGCTGATCGATCGGTAACGCGCTTACGTTAGGTTGACGCTTAGTTTCCAGGAGGCACAATCGGGGAATGGCTAGCGCCGATCCCGATTGTGTCTCCAAGGAGGTAAAAGTATCTAGAGGGTTTATAGCCGGTAGTGGGTCTTCTACCCGAGTCCTGCATATCCTTGGGGTGGCCTAGTCAGCTCAATTCCCTTGTCGAATACCGTAAAGACTGTATTTTCCCTCTTGTAAAAAAAAAAGGTTGACGCTTAGTTGACGGCGAGGCGATACGGTGACGATCCTTTTCCGAGTTGATATGTTGTGTGCTACGACCTTAAGAATGAGTGCCATAGACTACGTGCATAGGTTCGTTCTGAAATACGATTCAACCTGGCCAAATGTATACAATTATAGAAATTAAAAATATTTATGTAGCAAGTATAGGAAATCATCAGAAACATTCCTGTTTATAAATTATTAAAAACGATATTAATATCAAAATTAAGCTTATCAATTGATTTCTGAACGTAAACGAACATTTATTTTGAGGGCACTTACGTAATGATATTTTTATATCATGTATACAACTACCGGCGTAAAATGTCAAACGCAGAATAAACAAAATAACCTAAACTTTTGTTGACAAAAATTTGATCAATAATTAGTTGCGAGTGGTTATTACTGGTTGTTAGGCATATTTGCAAAACGATTACCACATAATGACGTGTTTGTATGAAAGAATTACTCGTTAAAATCAAGGTAAGTTTTATATAAAGTAAAGACGGTTTTAGAACCGTGACAGGGTAGTTATTTTTTATTTGTATGAACAAATAAGAAATAACTTATAAAAGTAGAATAAAGTGTACCTCTCAAAACCGAGGTGCCAGCCAAAGTGACACTTTCGGCTTAAAATTAGTTGCAGCTTTCTATGTCGGGGCAGAACAACACATTAGCGACTGCATCAGAATATAATTGCGTATTCTGAAATTGCGGTCTACTTACATACAGCTGTACAAAGTCAGCTACACTGTAGTAGCGTTGTCATCGATTAGAGTATGTAGTCAAAAGGGAAATCCTAATTTTTATGTACTTGCATGCTCAATTACTCGTATAGTAGATGATGATTTATAATACTTATGGCAACATGAGATCCGGAATATTTTATTTACTGGACATTTGTTTACTTTTTAAAGTATAATTAATTCATGATAAGTCGGGAGCTGCATTTTTTTATGATATAGGGGGCAAACGAGCAGACGTATCACCTGATGGTAAGTGATTACCGTCGCCCATGGACACCCGCAACCCCAGAGGAGTTACAAGTGCGTTGCCGGCCTTTGATAATTATCATAGTGTCTTATGATAATTATTATAATAATAATCCAAAAATTTATGACTATATTTGAAAAGGCTATTCAGATCATCAATATGGACAGATTTTACTGTCCATTAGACTTATTTATTCTTTCATTAGTTTTATTTGTTATAACGAGTCCTTGCCAATATTTAAAGAAACGTTGCGCCCCCAAATTTCTGTCACGTTTTGGCTTTGTTCGGCTGATGTGATACACCATAAGCCAGAAACGCTTATGGTGTGACAGTATGGACCTGTTTAAAAAGAAAGAACAGTAACTTTTTACACAAAATATTGAAGAATTTGATAGCATTTCTCAACCGCGTAACATTAACAAATCGAAGGGAGAAATACCACCCTAATCTCTTATATCAGTTTATTTATAATCATCAATCACGTCAAGGTACCTATCGAGCTTATCGAAAATTTTGCGAGCGACTCGACAAAATTGTATACATGCAAATATACCTTTGGGTATTATGTACAAACTTAGTGATGATTAATCTAAATACCTAAAATATTTTATTTCGTACTGTGAAATGGCTGTATCCAACTATTTCTCGTTTTTTTCATATGTAATGAGGGTTGTTTAAAGTATCTACAATGGCTCTCCTATAGGCGCCAATATAATTATTATTTATATAATGCTGATATATCAATACTGAAACTGAAATTCTCTCCACCGGGAAAAGCGAATTTTGCTTTAACTCGTTCTCTCACATGAATCCATAAAATTTTAGTAGCTAAGTTTGCCGAACTTTAAACCTGCTTTGTTACTTCTTAGCAACTACAGAGAACAAGTCGCTGAATAGAGAATAAGCTAGATCTAACAGCTTAAATTTAGGAACGAAGTTATGAAATTGTCTTAATAATATTTATGATGTAGTTTTGTGAAGATAATTAGAACATAATTAACTTCATAATTTTCAAAGCTTTGGGTTGCCTCGATGTGTGTGCCATTAATTTTTTGTCTATCATAGTTATGCCTGCCTGCATGTCATGTTTAGCAGTTGACTGTTAAACATTCAGCCCGGTCTTAGGCTTTCATTAGCTTCCAGCTGTCCGACGCAAGTTATCACCCCACCTAAATGCAGAGCGTCCTACATTGCGCTTGTCTAAACGTGGTGTCTACTCCAGTAGTCGGGTGCTTCAACGATTGTCGGCTCAGCGTCAGACACGACTAACCCATTGCCATTTCAGCTTGCTTATTTTCTGAGCAATGCGAGTGATTTCGATTCTATGTCATATAAGTTTATTTAGAATTTTATACAAGAGAGAGAGAAACTCCTGGTGTAGCGCTTTCCATAGTTCGCTGGGCGACTTTTAGCTTGTGGATCAGCCGTTTTGTCAGTGATTCATGTTTCGATTGCGTAAGTCATAACAAGGAGGATGCATTCCTAATTTTTTGTGCAAGACTTTTGTCTGCAAAGTTGTGGGATGGAGGACGAGAAGTATCGAAGATTTCAGTATGCTTCTCAGCCCAAACAAATACTCCTATCGGAACTCATGTCGATGTTGTTTCTCTACAGCTGCATCATATGCCCGAAGCAGACAATTCCTGCCTCGGTAATTAACAGTTTCAGTGCAGCATGATAGATATAGCTTTCCTTTTGTCCAAGTTCATGCGCTGCGCCGAACTATACGCCTCCGGAACGATTCGTTAAGGCTATATCCAGCATTCCGCGAAGATTCTGCAGGGTTTTAACCATAAAGGAGAGCCGCCCTGCCGATTCCCCGTCTGGGTATCGGCCGGTGGTGTTGCTCGATGAGGCGGGAAAGTTCCTGGAAAAAATCCTGGCTTCCCGCATCATCGAGCACCTAGAGGGCCGGGGGCCGGACTTGGCTAACAACCAGTTCGGCTTCCGCACCGGTCGGTCCACTATAGACGCAGTGGCCCTCCTCAAGAGGTGGACTGAGGAGGCCACGGCTCGTGGGGAGGCGGTGGTTGCGGTGTCGTTAGATATCCGCAACGCCTTCAACAGCCTGCCTCACGAGTGCATTAGGGAGGCACTCCGATTTCACAGAGTGCCTCCGTACCTCCGCGCTCTCGTGGAGGATTACCT
This sequence comes from Schoenobius gigantellus, assembly GCA_963935595.1. NCBI lineage: Eukaryota > Metazoa > Arthropoda > Insecta > Lepidoptera > Crambidae > Schoenobius > Schoenobius gigantellus. Next base: position 34,188,507 of record OZ012541.1, on the reverse strand, counting down.
GCAAGGCAGAACAATTCTCTACGAGGGGCCGGATGGACGCGTCCATGCATGGGCAATGGCGGCAGGTGTGCCCCAGGGTTCCGTACTAGGTCCTCTACTATGGAACCTGGGGTACAACTGGGTCCTGCGAGGCGACCTCCTTCCACGAATGGAGGTCGTCTGCTTCGCTGACGACACGCTTGTCGCGGTGACAGCAAAAACGAGGGAGGAGGCGGCCCACCTTGCATCGGTCGGCACTTCACTTGTCGTCCGACGCATCTGCCTCCTGGGCCTGGACGTGGCTCTCGATAAAACGAGAGCCATGATGTTCTACGCCTCTCATCGCAGGATCCCACCGGGGCTCCGTGTCCGAGTGGAGGGGGTCCACATACCGGTCGAGGCACACCTCAAGTACCTCGGCCTGGTTTTGGACCCCCGATGGAGCTTCGAGGAGCACTTTAAGCTCCTCACTCCACGGCTATGTGCCGCCGCAGCTGCACTCGGACGAGTCCTCCCCAATGTGGGAGGGCCAGGATCGGCGTGTCGTCGACTGTATCACGGGGTGATACGGTCGATGGCACTCTATAGAGCCCCGGTATGGGCGGAGTGCCTCTCCCCCCGAACGGTGGCCCTCTTGCGACGTCCGCAGAGGGTCATAGCAACCCGGGCCGTGCGAGCTTATCGCACGGTCAGCCACGGCGCGGCCTGCGTTCTTGCGGGCCAAACGCCGTGGGATGTCGATGCACGCGTCCATGCGGAGGTGTATCGACATCGGGTTGCCGTTAGAGAACGGGGGGGACGACCAGCTCCTGAGGAAGTGGAGCGGGTTCGTACCCAGGCGCAGAGGGAGGCTCTGCGTCGATGGGGCGAGGCACTCGCCTTCCCAGCTGCCGGCCACCGGACTATAGAAGCGATACGTCCGGTGTTGGAGGAGTGGGTAGGGCGCCGGCAGGGCGGTCTCTCGTTCCGCGTGGTGCAGGTACTGACCGGACATGGTTGTTTTGGTCACTACCTGCACCGAGTCGCGCGTCGGGAGGAAACGCCGCAGTGTCATCACTGCGACGCTCCTGACGACACTGCCGATCACACCCTGTTGGTGTGCTCGGCCTGGCGACGCCTGCGCAGTGAACTCAACGCTGCGCTGGGAGGCGGAGACCTCTCGCTGCCGAGCATGGTCGTGGCCATGCTCCGCGGCGAGGCGGAATGGGGGGCTGTCGCCTCCTTCTGCGAGGACGTCATCTCGCAGAAGGAGGCCGCGGAGAGGGAGCGGGAGAATGATCCTCAAGCCGCTCCCATCCGCCGTAGACGGACAGGCAGGCGAAGGCGGGCATTCGCTCAAGCGATGCCCGTCTAATGACCCTGCCGTGGAGGCCTGCGTGCACGGTTGGCCCCGTGCACGCCGCCGTAAGGCCTTCCGTCTGGGGATTGCCCTGGTGTTCTCGGACAATCCCCCCTTGGCGATAGCCCGACCGGTTGGTCGGGCTTGCCTGGGCGCGTGGGTAGTGGAGTCGCATTGTGGACCTTACCTAGCGCGCCCCTAAGGGCAGGGAGAACACCGGGGGGTTTTAGTGGGTAGGCCGGCACGCTGTCAGGAGAGCCCCACACACGCTCGTTGTCTAGCCAACGGCGGGTACGGTGCGGTTACGCATTTCCCCCCGAGAAAAAAAAAAAGGGTTTTAACCATAAGGGCAATATCATATTATTAGCTATCGGTGATATATTTAAGCTATCAGCAAAGCGCACATCCTCGCTGTCCATGTTATACCCCGTTCAGTACAGCTAAGAGATTTGAAGTCATCCCCTAACGTAGTGAATAGTTAGGGAGATATGATATTTCCCTGTCTCACCCTCTCTGCAATTTGATTCGTCGTATTTGACTCCACTTGACTTGGACTTTTTGGAAGCTTTTGGACTGGAGTGGACTCGGCATCAACATAAATGGCGAGTACATGACTCACCTTCGTTGTGCCGATGATATCGTGATCATAGCTGAGACCGTGGAAGATCTAGGCACAATGCTCGAAGACCCCTGTAGAGTTTCCCAACAAGTGGGTCTTAAAAGTGGGTCATGGACAAGACCAAAATTATGGTAAATTCCCATGTAGTACCCACTCCTGTGAAGGTTGGCGGCTCTACACTGGAAGTTGTTGATGAATATGTTTACCTGGGACAAATAGTCCAGCTCGGTAGGTCGGCTCCAACTTACAGGACACTTAGCTCGCAGGACTGACGGCCGTTGGGGCGGAAAGGTCCTTGAGTGGCGGCCACGTACCGGGAGACGCAGCGTTGGTAGGCCCCCCACAAGGTGGACCGACGATCTGGTGAAGGTCGCGGGAAGCCGCTGGATGCGGGAGGCGCAGGGCCGATCGGTTTGGAGATCCCTGGGGGAGGCTTAGGGGCAGCAGTGGGCGTCTCTTGGCTGAAATGATGATGATGATGACTTGGACATTTATAGTAGGGCGTATTATAGAAGTCTAAATACTTTGCAGATCATCATACGTAGCAAAGCAAAGAAAGCGCCCTACAAGAGGGTCTGTAAAAAGTTACTAAGCCCCACATGAGCTCAGCTGTAGGTACAGAAGAAGCGGAAAGGTTACTAGAGATATCCGGTGATAAGATGGTGACTAACGGCCGGTTTCAATATTCTATCTATCTGTGGATTTGGTTACTGGCGATAGGCATTTGACATTGCCTCCATACAAAATACGTCAAAATTCTATCTCCAGTAAGCACATCCACATATAGATAGGATATTGAAACCGGTCGTAAGTATATCTTCAGGAGGCTATTTCGTACACAAATTCCATAAACAAAAGACAGGAAAAAAGAACAAGCACTTCCTATGGTATCATCATCATCAGCATAGGTAAGCTTGCTACAGTTTTATTTATTCGATTAAGTTTTTGTTCATATTTTTTTTAGTATAAATGCAAACTTAATGCCTGAGGCATATTTTCAGTCAACTTTCAGTTAACGCAGAAAAAAGAAATGCTTAACAATCTGATTTAGAATAATTACATATTACATAAAATTCAAATACATAAATAAAAAATAATTAAAATAACAAATATATATCTAAAATGCCTACGTGACAATCGCAATACCTGCGGATGACTTAAAGAATCAGATGCTCTCGCTAAAATTTTCCTCATTAAAATATCTTCGTAATTTGTTTTTGAAGCTACTCGTAAGATGCTACACAGTTGTCTACAGTTTCCAGAAATGTTCGCAGGACGGTGATTTTGCAGCTGCTTAATTGATCGGCAATCACAATCGAATTAGATAACCTGCTTAAGAAAACAGAATTTTGTTCGTCAACTTTAACTATATTGCTCGATTCATTCGACGTATTATTATATACCTAGACGAATCGGATAACAACGTAACAAAATACTAAACCTATTTTAAAATTCGGTTTGAATCAAACAGAATTGTCAAATCCATGCGATGTCCAATTGTCGATGAGTTATAAAATCGTCCCACTGGCCTGTGTATTGGGCCCGCAACGAGCAAAAAGAGAGCATGAAATAATAAATAAATAGAAATTAATACTACAAACAAAATTTATAAACAAGCTTTTATTATTGCATTGTCACGCGATATGCGTCATATGCATGCAAAATTTCAGCTCAACATTGTGTTTCAACCGGGAAGTGGGTCTAATTTAGCTTGCAAGATTTCATTACAGACACGGAACAGGTGAAAGTAAATAAAAGCTTGTAAACAAGTAAATTATTTAAAAATAACTTTTTAAAATACAAACTTTTATATCATCATAATATTGCATTGTCACGCCATATCCACGCATAATTTCAGCTCAATCGGAGATCAGGAAGTAGGTGAAATTTAACTTGGAAGATTTAATTACAGACACCGGACAGATGAAAGTAAATAAAAGCTTGTAAATAAAAAGCGAGCATCTTCCGTGTCAATGTGATTCTCCAACTTGCAGGAAAATGATTCTCTTTGGGATTGGATATTCACAACCCGAAGACTTTAGGGTTATCCCACTCGAGCCAATTTTAAAATTTTTAGGTGAACTTAATTGACCAACAGTTGTATTAGTAATAAATAAACGAATAGGAAAGGAGTTATACAAAGAACCAAAAAGATAGGGCACTGGGGCTCCAGCTTGAGATAAGGCAAGATAATAATAATAGTAATCCTACCTAATTTTTATAGTCACGGCTGCCAATCTCAGTAGATATATCCTGCAAGTTAGTGATCTCAATAGGGATCACGAAAAATATTACAGTGCACAAGTATCTGCACCTACATAAGTGTACTCTCTATTCTTTCACTAGCATAATAGGGACGGACATAATATAATAGTTTATATGTGTGTATGTACTAATAATATTGCTCAATAAAGATTATTTGTAATTATTTTGGTTAACCGACATGATGGGAAAGAAATCTGGCGCAGGATTAATTGTTCAAGGTGCCTTCCAAGATGTTTTACATTTTTGGTCATGCATCTTTGACTGAATATAGCCATTGTTCGGAATCTGTGGCACGCGCTAGATCCCCCTCCCGAAAAGGAGTCGCCTTTTTGGGCTCGCGCGTGGAAAGGTCGCGTCCGTTTTGAGCTGCGCAAGATTGAAATGCGCCCGACTCGCGAGTTGTTTTTTATCCATTGTTTTGTTATACTACTAAGTAAAAAGAGGGTCGCCGTTGAGCCCGCGTATTGAGAGGTCGTCGGTTACGCTGCGCAAGACGGAAATTGCGCCCGCCTCGCGGATTTGTTTATTTAGTACCTAATTAATTACTCAGGGAAGTTTGGCCGTCTATGTAGGGTCCCTGTACTGTAGGAATATAATTGTGTTGTGAGACATAAGTGTACGTATCACCTCCGGTTGTGTTAGTACGCAGTTCAAGAGGAGCAGAGTCCAGAGTTGGCTTCACCAAAGAGGGACGTCCCTCTCTTTGCCTCTGCGCTGCTGTTCAGGTGTTGTACGAACATTTAGCCACAGTGAGTGTTTGAACATTATTATGATTTTGAGTGATACCTAAGGCAAATCAAACGTGCCTATTTCCTATATATTTATATAGACAGCTCCGTGTATCACGGACGTAAGTACACCCCAGAGTTTTGGTAAGTGGTTCAGGGCGAGGGTTTTCTGCACCCCAAAGATCCGGCCGTGTACTAACCAGCCATTTTATAAAAACATAGTGGTGATGCCCAAAGTAGACTCCACCACGTCGGCGTTTCACCGACTTGTATTGCTGAATTTTATTCACCGACTACCAGCTCTTAGAAAATTGGTATTACTTACCTTGGATCCGATTGGTCTCCGTATGTAGCCGGTGGACTTCCTGAGCTAGCTCGAAGGAAGTCGCGGCTCCTGAAGGGCTGCTTTCTGACCGAACCGGATGGTACACTTGCCTATTAGGCCACCAATACCCGAACTCGTTAACGAACACAAAGCGTTGATACACTCTCACCGGCACTAAAACTTTGCGGAACCTCGCACCAACAATCACTTGGTGCGCCGCGCAATACTATTTGTTAGATGCTTATATATTTTATTGAAACCCGGTGGTCATCATAACCTAATTCAATGTCATGACATTTCGACTCGACTGACATGTTACATGCGGCCGGCCGCCAAAAGGCTCTCACTGCACAGACTATAATGCAGTGTTGCCACTCGCTCTTCCTCGAGCGTAAACATCCCCCCGCTCCGGACAGTCCCGGAGTGTCCGCCAAATCAGTCTAAGGGGAGGCGAGAAAGAGTAGCGACCGCGCGCTTCAAAACAGAATCCCCAACTAGGACCTCGGCAAACCTGGGCACACCATCAGACCCTAGAGTAAGTTGGACAATGCGTCCGCGACGCCAACGTAAGGGTGGCAGGTTTTGGTCCTTCACTAACACGAGGTCTCCAACCCTCGGTGGGTTTGTCTTATCTGACCACTTAACGCGCTGTTGCAAAATGTGTAAATATTCAAGGTGCCAGCGGCGCCAGAAGCTCTGGGTAAGCTGCTGGAGCAACTCAAACCGCGAAAGGCGTCCTGGATTGACATCTCTATAAGGATACTCGGGCAGGGCGTTAAGTGGTCTGCCTATCAAGAAATGGCCCGGCGTGAGGGCCTGCAAATCGTTCGCGTCGGTAGACAACGGACATAACGGACGCGAGTTGAGAACCGCCTCAATCTTATGAAACACCGTCGCGAGTTCCTCGAACGTTAGAATAGTCTCCCCAATAACGCGGCGAAGGTGAGTCTTGGCGGCCTTTACAACAGATTCAAAAATCCCTCCCCAGTGAGGGCAAGACGGCGGGGAGTATCGCCATGTTACCCCCCTACGGGAGAGTGTGGATCCGATCTCAATATTATTTTTATCTAAAAATTCACAAACTTCTCTTATATGTCTATCAGTGCCCTTGAAGTTCGTCCCACAATCAGACCGAATTAGAGAAGGCAGTCCCCGGCGGGAGACAAATCTGCCTAACGCTGCTAAGAAAGCGTCCATGGTGAGTGCACTCACCACCTCCAAATGAACGGCTTTAGTGGCCAAACAAACAAACACACACAAGTAAGCCTTTTCAGTCTTAGCATTACGGAGTCGCGACGTTTTTATAGTGAATGGTCCCGCAAAATCAGTTCCAACTCCTAAGAAGGTCATCGATTCATTCACACGATCAGCAGGCAAATCACCCATTTGGGGCTGCATCGTCTCGGGGCGTAAACGATAGCAGGGCAGACATCGAAAGATAACAGATCGGATTATTCTTCGCGCTGACAAAATCCAAAGCTCCCGTTGGAGGAGCGCGGTCAATGCATTACATCCGGCATGAGCATTCTTCACATGGCAATCAATGATCAACAATCGCACCAATGGTCCGTCCTTGGGGAGCAACAGGGGATGACGTGATCTATAAGGCAAGTTAGCGTGCCTCAATCGGCCTCCTACACGCAACAATCCCTTATCATCCAGAAAGGGAGTCAAACGCACCAAGGGTCCCTTAAATTTGGACGTCCCGGTACGGAAAATCTTAAGTTCCGGTTCAAACGCTCTAGACTGGGTCATACGCACCCAATGCAAAAGAGCATCTTGGCGCTCCTGCGGTGAGAGAACCGGACACAAATCTTTGTCCTGAGGCCGTCGACAATTTCGAATAAATCTTCTTATCCAAGCGGTCACGCCGAGCAACTTGTCCAGAGAACTGTAGCGGTCTAATAAAAATTCCCGCTCTGGAGCCGCCATAGTCTCGACAGCGTGAACACGCAAGCCCGGATTTGGTACCTTCACCACAGCTGGTGTGGAAGGCCAAGACGGCTGTAACAACCATTCGGGACCCCACCACAGAGTGTGGTCAATAAGCTGAGGGGCTTCGCTGCCACGTGATGCACAGTCAGCAGGGTTTATTTCACCTGGCACGTGGCGCCAAATCAACGTGGCCTTCGAGGCCTGTATTTGGGATACCCGATTGGCCACAAATACTTCCAGGGAGTGGACGGAGTTCTTAATCCAACACAGGACAACCTGACTGTCGGACCAAGCAAAGAGCGACTCAAAGTCCACACTACGTCCCAGGGTGTCAACAACGTGTTTCATCAAACGAACCAGAAGAGTAGCTCCAGACAATTCTAACCTCGGAATCGTTAATCGAGTCTGAAGTGGAGCAACCTTACTCTTAGCAATTAGCAAGTGGAGCTTAACAGCTCCTCTATCATCGACCGTCCGGATATATACGACGGCTGCGTATCCACTCTCAGACGCGTCACAAAAGCCATGAAGGCTGGCCGTAAACCGTCCCTTAGGCAGTATATGTCTAGGGATACTAACACGGTTAATGTCGGGGAGAGACGACATGAAGGACTCCCAATCTCGCAGCAAACGGCCCGAGAGGGGCTCATCCCACGACACTTCGGCTGACCAAAGTTCCTGTAGGAAGCACTTCATCCAAAACACTACGGGACTAATCCAGCCATTTGGGTCAAAGGTACGAGCTACTGTAGACAAAACTAACCGTTTCGTCCAGACCTTGGGGCTTGGCAGCTCCAATCGATAGGTGAACGTGTCCTGGACAGGTCTGTATTGCACTCCCAAAACAGACAGTAAATCTGGAGTTCAAAATCAAAATCAAAATCAAAATATTTTATTCAACTTGGATTTTACAATCTCTTTTGAAAGTCAAGGAAGCTACGCCAATGGTTCACAAGTCTACGGCGGGAGACCTTGTACTGGAAAGAACCAGCAAGAAAACCAGCAAGGGCTATTTTTTTCTCCCTGTATTGTTACAGAGTCGTCAATTGGAAGCTGACCTCAAGGCAAAAATTTGAGCTCAACTTCCATAACAAATGTATATTTGTCAGTTCTCTTCTTAGTACAACGTTACCAATACTACTTAATGAATAGTTATACACAACAACACGATTATTTACATTATTATCATTAATAATTTCTTCAAATTAACACCAGGCATTGGCATCTTGTAAATAATCGTTGACTTTATAATATCCTTTACTCATCAGAGTCTTTTTTACATGCGCTTTAAACTTATCAAAAGGCAAGTCAGTTACATTTTGTGGGACTTTGTTGTAAAAAGTTATACATTTCCCCATAAATGAGCTTCTAGTTTTTGGAGCCTGTACGTTGGAACGGCAAGTTTATTTTTATTTCTTGTGTTTAAATGGTGAAGTTGGAAATTGGTTTCAAATATATTATAATTTTTATAGACATAAATCAAATTTTCATAAATGTACTGTCCTGCTAAAGTCAATATGTTAATTTCTCTAAATAAATCTCTAAGAGAGTCTCTTGCTCTTAAATTATAAATAGCGCGAACCGCCCTTTTTTGAAGTACAAAAATACTTTCTATACTAGCAGCTGATCCCCACAGAAGTATTCCATATGACATGATGCTATGAAAATAACTAAAGTAAATTAATCTTGCCGTTTCAACATCAGTAAGTTGTCTTATTTTTTTTACTGCATATGCTGCAGAACTAAGTCTGTTTGCCAAGGACTCAATATGTGGATCCCACTGCAATCTAGAATCTAGAGAAATACCCAAAAATTTTGTAGAATTGACGAATTCAACAATTTGGTTGTTCATTTGCACAATAGTATCAACTTTTCTTACATTTGGCAATGAGAATTTAATACATTTAGTTTTACTTGAATTTAATGATAAATTATTTATGGTGAACCAATGCAATACTTTAGTGAGAGTACTATTTACAACGTCAGTATTTCCGTTTCCTCTGTCAACCTTAAATATTAAAGAAGTATCATCTGCAAATAGCACCGTATCGCACAAACTATTAGTGAAGTGTGGGAGGTCGTTAATGTAAATTAAGAAAAGCAAAGGTCCCAATATCGAGCCCTGAGGCACACCCATAATTATGGGTGCACCAGCAGACTTAGATTTGTTAATGACAACTTTCTGGACTCTACTGGACAAATAAGACTCAATAAGTCTAATTGCTTCTTCAGAGACACCATAATATTTGAGTTTATTTAAAAGAGTCTGGTGACCAACGCAGTCAAAAGCCTTCGATAGGTCACAAAATATACCAATCACATCCTGTTTACGCTCCCAAGCAGCAAAAATGTGTTTAAGAAGGGCAACTCCAGCATCTGTAGTGCAACGCCCTTTAGTAAAACCAAACTGATTCATATGTAATATGTTGTTACTTGAAAAATAACCTGTTAGCTGATTAGACATAATTTTTTCAAATATTTTACTAAGAGCTGGTAAAATTGAAATTGGTCGATAATTTGAAGGATCGTTTTTATTTCCCGATTTAAATAAAGGTATTAATTTGCTATTCTTCATAAGGTCAGGGAAGATACCTTCATCAATACATTTATTGAATATAAACGCGAGTTGGGGAGCAAGTTCCTTTATCACAGATTTGATCATGTTGGTTGAAATACCCCAAAGGTCTTCAGTGTTTTTTGTACTGATCATGCGGAATGTTTTCAAGATAGTGTCGGCGTCAATGTGACAGAATGTGAAGCCATTGTTGCACTTTTCTACACTCTGTGACAAGAGGGCCACAGCTGCATCGGGGCACGAGTTGAGACTACTTGTAGTTTCTATGGGTATATGGGAGAAAAAGTCTTCGAATACATTGGCAACTGCAATGTCCGAATTAACTGTAATATTATTGACTTCCAGTGAAATCGAATTTACTGAGCTTTTAGATTTCCCGGTTTCCTGGTTAATGATATTCCAGGTGGTCTTTACTTTATTTTTTGATAAGCTAATTTTGTTGGTTATATACATAGCTTTTGCGGACATGCACACTTTCTTAAAAGTTTTGGAATAGTTTCTAACAAAATTTATGAAATTAGGATCATTTGAGGTTGCTTTTAAAGCATATAGTTCAAATAGTTTCCTACGACTTTTATATATGCCTGGCGTAGCCCAGTCACTAAATTTCTTTCTTCCGTTATTGACCTTAATTACTTTTTCCTTAAATATACTATTACATTCATCTTTAACTATATGAAAAAAATTAATATACAGATTATTAGCGTTGTTACCCTCGAGCAAATTACTAGTTTGATAAATAATATTTCTTTTGAGTTTCTCCATACCGCGTTTGGTTATAGGCCTACAAGTAATCTCACGTATAGAACAAACATGATGGTGCTCGAATGAAGCTAGTTGCCCGCTATGGTCAGAGTTAATACAATTAATAATTAACTTCTCTTGTACTTTACAGTTACAGAAGATGTTGTCTAAACAAGTTGCAGATGTAACTGTAATGCGGGTAGGTTCGTGAAATACATAATCCATATTAAATGATTTAAATAAGTTAATAAATCTACTAGATAGTTGTGATTTCTCTAAGATATTTATATTAAAATCACCACAAACAATATTTTTTTTAGATTTTCTATATACTATTCTTAAGGCATCCTCCATAGCGGACTCAAACTCTGAATAATTTCCAGAGGGGGGTCTGTACACACATATTATAATGAAGTTATCAAGTTCCACACAAGACAACTCAATAGTTCGTTCAATAGCGAGTGAAACAATGTCTTTTCTTTCCTTAAATTGAATGTTGTTATGCATAATTATCAAGGATCCACCTCTAATGGCAGTTTTCCTAGTAAATGAACTCACAATCTTGTAATTATCTAAACTTACTAATAATTCATGACTTTTCAGCCAATGTTCTGTAATACAAAGTATATCAATGCTTTCAAAATCTAAAAATAAATTTATTTCTAAGTCTTTACCGGAAAAGCCTTGAATATTTTGATGTACAATCCGTAAATAACTAGGCTTATCTTTGATCAATCCCGGGCAAGAGGCCACCTCTTTTGTCTCATTATTTAATTTAAATTACTTGGAACTTGTTCCAAGACACTGTGTTGCTCAATTAAAGCATTGTCAGCACAAGAATTAATAGCCAAGTTTTTGGCTAAAGTTAAAAAGAAAAATCTTAGCGAAACTGCTAATTGTTTTTTTGAAAACATTGATAGATGTAATCTATCTCCTGTCAGATAAAACTTATTACAAACATAAGTCATTTTATTAACATCAATAATATGCCATTTTTCAGAATAGCATGTCAACATATCTAACGTCAAATTTAATTTGTATCTTAAGTTATTTTCATTTTGAGATAATCCCTTATGGTAGGGTAGTGTGAGCATAATTATTTTGTTCACGTTTAAATTATTTAAATGGGAATAAAACTCTTTTAATTTTGATTTATTTAAATTATCCCGATTTCCCATTATTATTATTAAATTATCATTAAAATTAAACTTATAATTACTCATCTTTAATGTAAGGTTGTTAAAGTTGGAGCCAGGCATACAATAGTTTGTCACATTTTGCCCCAACTGGTTTGACAACAGCTGACCCATGTCTTTGCCAATTTCGTCACAAAAAATTAAATATCTTGATTCAGTAGATATTTTGTTGACATGTTTTTCCGATCTGGGTAATATAGACTTGTCAGCAGCAGGTGACTGACATACTGTACTGAGTGCAGGGCATGCATGATTGGGTAGTACATACTCAGTAGTGTTAATTGTATTGCTGACCAATGTAAAATTATCCTTACTGGAATTTAAGGAGTATTTCTCCAGTAGGGCCTGATATCTGTCCTCATTATATTGACAGTGAGTGGCTAGCTCTGTGACCGATCGAATATGCTCCTTGATCTCATTTTGAGCATTATGATAATTTCGTGTCATATTTGATAAGGAATTTTGCAAATTATCAATAACATCATTTAATTCTTGTATGTCCCTTTCATACATGCTTCTGCTTTCTCTCAATTTTGAGTCGAAAATATCTAATGAATCCATTAAGCAAGCACGCATTTTTCGTAATTTAATATTAGTTTTAAAAGAGTTATGCTTCTTGATTAATAATTGATGTTTTTTAATTAATTAATTAATTTTAATATATTTCCGGAGTTTGTTTCTACTATGGAAATGAATTGGTAAGGGTTTATGTAATGAAGTTGGACAATGTTGTGTAAGATTCTGGTCCCCTGGTGATTGTATAAGTTCCTCGAAGAGGCTGTGGGTATGTTTTACTTCACTGTCCTGCTTGAACTGTTCAAGTTTGCTGATTTGGTTGTTTGCATAACTCAACTCCCGTTCCAGTGTTGTAATTTTGTTGAGCGCCGTTTCATATAAATAATGACATTGAGTAAGGCTATCAATGTGGTCTTGCAATTGGTGGCGCTCATCTAACACTTCTTGGTATTTGGTATCAAGCGTTGAGAGCTCACTTTTGAGAGAAGAATTTCTGTCTATGATCTTTTTTATTTCCTCTTCACTTTCATCGCGTTCCTGAAGCAGTCTGTCATGGGATTCCTTTAGATTTTTTAGTTCCATTACGGCCTGTCTGAGCTTTGCCTCGGTATTTTGTACAGCAGCTTTACGGGTCATCATCTTGATTACTCAGCAAAGACACTCTAAAAAAATAAAAATTATTTTAAGTTTAAAGTATAAACTGGACAGAGAAATAAGAGTTCAAGAAATGAACAAGAAAGAAAAAATAAAAAGAGGGGTAGTAAATTCGTAAAATAATTAATGAAATTAAAAAAAAACAACAAGACTAGACTACAACAAACAAAATAACCAAAACAAAAAAAAAAGAAGTTTATACTAAAAAATATGTCACTAATTAATAACCTAATGCTAATTTATTAAGTAAAGAATAACAAATAAGTTCTCAGTGTAACATACAGCCACTGTATACAATCATAAATATCAAAATTGAGATTATTAATATTGTATAAAAAAAACAGGTCAATTTTATTTAAAAAAAAAAACTTTAGTAACACAGTATCGAAATTAAACTATGATAGAAAACTGTAACAGTATGGTAAAGTATAAATTTGAATGTTATAGATAGAATAACCAGATTAAGCAGCTTATGCTTATTAGATATTTATTTTGTAATAAACTAACCAGGTTTTCAGTAGGCAAAAACTGTGCAGTGTGAAGTAATTTGTCTGAGGCTACAGGGGTTGACAAGTTTCAACTTTAACTTCCACTTTACGTCAAGTTAAGAGAAACACAACTAAGCCAAAGAGTGATTCTGGACGTGTCTCACTTTACATGAGGATTGTTTAGAGTGCCTATTAAGTTTTGTTGTATGTAAGATAGTCATGTAAAACAGTGAAGAAATACAACACTTTTCTGGTTTGAGACAAGAAATTGAGTAATGTTGTGATTGTTACAACACTTATTTATATGCTTTGATTTATATGTTATAAGTTTCAGCAAAGCAACAGAAATTCAACAATGGTTCTATTATTTGTCAAGTAAGATGAAAAACAATTACACAATAAATCTGGTTAATCTAGTTTTCATTACTTGTAAGTTAAGTAGGCGAATTAGACGCAAATTACTTGTGTACTAAGGTGTGAATATATATATATATATATATATATATATATATATATAGTAATAGAATTAATAAATTATGCAATACTCCCCCGGTTTATGTAGTGAAGTGAGAATCCGTCAATCACCGAAGCTACCGCCACTGATTTGCTTATTAGAATTTCTTGATTGCCACAAACGTTGGTTTCTTTATACAGCTTTAGTTGTCCCCTATATTAGAAGGCTCATAGGGACTCTGAATAACTTATATTTATATTTTACACACAATATTTCTTGTAGATTTCGTTAATTTTTCAAATCTTTTTGACAGCCGGCCAGTGTTAATGTCGACATAAGATTTGTCGAAAATATAAATATTACACCTCGGATCAATTCACATATAATAGCACTGTATATTCACACAATACTGATTTCAAAAATACTTTAATAGGAAACAATAATTAAAAATGTTAAAAAACTTAAAATTAATTAGCAGCTAACGCAAAAGACATCTGATCACGTCAGTGTTGCCAGAGCAAAAAAAGAGTGTTGGCATTCTCAAAAATATGAGGCTCCTGCTGGTGGTCGTCTGGCAAGTCACACAAAAGCTGAGGTGAGTTGGACATCCACTTCCTCAGTTCATAACCACCAGCCCCGAGAAGAGCAATTAGTTCATCTCGCAAAATCAAGGCTTCCTCGACACTAGAGGAGCCCGTACAAATATCATCCACAAATGCATCCTCCTTGAGAACCAAGGATGCGCGAGGGTATCGTAACCGCTCACGTTCAGCGAGTTCCACAAGTGAGCGAATTGCCACAAAGGGGCTCGAACGCAAACCGTATGTATTGGTGTTCAGCTCGTAGACTAGCATGGGATCTCTGGGATCCTCCCTCCATAATATGAGCTGATATCGTCTATCGTCCGGGTGAATCACAGTCTGCCGAAACATCATCCGGATATCGGTCACAAAGACGACGGCATGGCGACGGAAGTTGGTCAATACATCGCCCACCTCGTGGTGCAACGTCGGTCCAGCATGCAGACATTGATTCAGCGAAACTCCGGTAGACGTGGGAGCTGACCCATCAAAAACAACGCGTAATTTCCCGGTGGAAGGTTTCAAAACCGCGTGGTGAGGAAGAAAATTATGTTCCTCGTTTCGCCAGTCTAGTCGCGAGACCGACATGTGCCCCAGTTGCTCATATTCTCGCATGAAGTCGACATACTTCTGTTTGAGGTCAGAGTTCCTACTCATACGACGCTCCATGGACAGCAGTCGCTTCTCGGCCAACGGCCGGGAGCTGCCAAGTGAGGAGCGAACTGACAAAAAGGGCAAACGAGTGATCAGCCGTCCCGAGTGAAGGCGACCTGTATTGTTCTGGTAGAACAACTCACACTCCTCGTCCAAGGGGTTCACTCGCTTCACGGTAGGTGGCTCTTCCACCTCCCAAAACCGTTGAAGGACATCCGATAAGGTGGAGCTAACAGTTATGTAACTGTCCACCGATGGAGATGGTGGGTTATGCCTAACTGGTCCCATCACTACAAACCCAAGCGATGTAGATAAGGCTACCAGCCCACCCTTCTGTAACTCTCTCCTCTTCCCACAATACACGCGGCCTAGAACATCGGCACCGAGCAATAAGTGAATCGGACCGGTTCGGTGGAAGGAAGGGTCAGCCAAGGTCAATCCTGATGTCGCATCAACGACAGCGCGCGAAACGTGCTGTTGCGGAAGCTGACCAACAACCTTCTCAAAAATAATCGCGGTAGCGCCAATTTTGGGCGCTGAAGAGAAGTGGGGGGAGAAGGAGAACAAAACCTGACCGATCGGATCCGGGATCCGCAGGTCTCCGATTCCTCGTACCGATTCAAGATATGGAGATGTGTTCAAACTCAACTGCCGGACCAGCCAGCTGGAGGCAATGCAACCCTGAGCTCCCGTATCCAAAAGGGCGCGAACTAAAACAAAGGTGCCCCTCGGGCCCCACACCTGTACGGAGGCTGTTGGTAACAGCACCTGCTCCTGTGGGGGGGTTGCAGCCGACAGTTGGTTTAATGAAAATCCTCCCGCATTCCCCGCAACGGGGGGGATGGGTGGTCCGAAAAAAAATGCGTGCGCGGCGGAGGAGTGGGGCGCTCAAGGCGCTCGAGCGGGTCCCAATCCGGCACGTACTGGCCCCGATCAAAGCGGCATCGGGGGGCCGGGCGGTGCCCATGATGGGCGAAAGTTGGGGGGGCCCGCGATAAACGAGGTCTCTCCATCAGAGGGGGAGAGAAGCGTATCGGCTCCCGGCGTGGCTCCCTAATTACCGCGGCCCAATCCCGCGGTGGCGCATCAGAAGCGGCGCGTCGATCCCCCCCGCCCGTAGGAGGGGTGGGGCGCCCAATCCTCTCACGGGAGGGGGGGCGCCTGTCCAATCTCCGCGGAGGGGTGGCACGCCCCTCCGATCTCATCGGAGATGTGGGTGACCTACGAGGGCCCCCGCCCGTGTGCGAGTCCCTCTCTCTTACCACCTCACGAGCGTCTCTATTGTTAAAGCACAAGAGGGGGTGATGGGCCCCTCCACAACAGTGGCAATCTCGTGGGTGGGGGCAAGCCGATGCCATATGAGTCCCCAGGCAGCGGTAGCACCAATTCCGCTGCTTGGCCATATTCCTACGCCCCTTGGTGCGTAGGCCAACAAATTTGGGACAGGCCGGCAAACGCTTGCAACACTTGCAAGGCATCGGCCTCTCCCCGTGTGGAGAGTTCTGCCGCACTGCAGTATACTGCTTGTACGGGCGGCGCTCTCTCCGTGGCGCTGCCCGGGTCGCCTCATAGCGGCCTGTACTCGGTCCCGGTATAGGAGCCAGATCCAAGTGGTCGGTCATCCGACACTCATCCTCCAAAAATCTGAGGAGATCAGAAAAGGGGGGGAGGTACGAGGCACTATTGCCCCCGTACCTTTGTTCAAAGCGCCCCTTCATCTCCATGGGAAGCTTATTGAGGATGAGGTGGAGCAATATGAAGGACCACTGGTCCACCGGTAGTTCAAGTCGTTTGAGCGCGTTAATAGCGCTTAGCAGCGGGTTCAAAATCTCCTTCCTCAATGAGGAGACCCGCGATACACGTGGCAGCCCTAAAATGGCAGCCACATGTGTGTCCGCTAGCAAGCGAACATTCTGATACCGGGCAGTCAACAACGCCCTTGCAATATCATAACTGTCATCGTTGACAGGTAGATGCTGGACAAGCACACCAGCCTCTCCACGTAAGGCAGAGAGCAAATAGGCCAATTTCTGGCTAGGGAACAGGTCGTCCCTTGAGTGGACCAGGCTATTAAAGAGGTTAATGAACCCCATCCAAGAAGCCAGGTTCCCATCAAAGTTTGGGATGTCTAAAGTGGGCAGTCTGCCCAGCAAGCCGGCCGGGGTAGGCTTGACCTCCCCGGGCGTGCACGACTCACCCCTCCGGGCGGATAGGATTGTCTGAGCCTTGTTTATAATCACATCCGCCTGTTCAAAACACTGATCATAATCGGCATTAAATTGGTCGACTGCCCGCAACTCAGCGGCACCCTCGGCTGGGTGGTCGAGCAGATATTGTTGATGAGCAACGAAAAGCTGTTCCAATTCCTTCAAGCGAGCAGGTACTCCCTCATGCCGAATTAACAAAGCCTGTTCTCGGTCTGGTCGGTCTACCAAAGCGACGGCACTAGCAAACCATCTCAAAATCTTTTGTGCACCCGCGCGGGCACCACTAAGCGGGCTGACTGGCGGGACCATTTTGCACCAAAATTAATAAACACTATAATAATACACGGACAAACAGACCGACAACCGCAGACAATAAAACAGATCGGGAGGAACTTCAAAGGCAGAACAAAATATATAAACAAACTAAAATCAAGTGTAAATGCTAGAACTTAACTAGAACAACAAAGGCATTTAACAACAGAATTTTCAAACAAATTAAATTCAAGTATTAAGTCAACAACTTAACAAACATAATATTCAAAGGCAAACAAAACAAAATCAAATGTAAATGCTAAAACTTAACACAGCAATATAGTGTATTACAACAACAGCAAAGTCATTTAGCAGCAAATTTTTTTTTAAACAAATCAAATTCAAGTATAAGTTTACAACTTAACAAACAAAATATTCAAGGGCAAAACAAAGATATGAAAAAACAAACCAAAATCAAATATAGGTAAATGCTAGAACTTAACTAGAACAACAAAAGACATTTAACCCCAATTTTTCATATACAATGACAATTAGTTAAGGAGATCGGTCCACAAATGAGATTGTAGTCGGTTTAAAATCAGCAATCAAAACCAATTAATATGTATTGCCCGTTTGGACAACCAACAAGATTACAATATTAATTGTACAATACTAATCAACCACTCAAATCTAAAAACCACGCTCTGCAACCAAAAGGATGGTGATGCCCAAAGTAGACTCCACCACGTCGGCGTTTCACCGACTTGTATTGCTGAATTTTATTCACCGACTACCAGCTCTTAGAAAATTGGTATTACTTACCTTGGATCCGATTGGTCTCCGTATGTAGCCGGTGGACTTCCTGAGCTAGCTCGAAGGAAGTCGCGGCTCCTGAAGGGCTGCTTTCTGACCGAACCGGATGGTACATTTGCCTATTAGGCCACCAATACCCGAACTCGTTAACGAACACAAAGCGTTGATACACTCTCACCGGCACTAAAACTTTGCGGAACCTCGCACCAACAATCACTTGGTGCGCCGCGCAATACTATTTGTTAGATGCTTATATATTTTATTGAAACCCGGTGGTCATCATAACCTAATTCAATGTCATGACATTTCGACTCGACTGACATGTTACAGGCGGCCGGCCGCCAAAAGGCTCTCACTGCACAGACTATAATGCAGTGTTGCCACTCGCTCTTCCTCGAGTGTAAACACATAGTTTTTGCCATGTTTTAACCTGTGTACGCTTAGTAGTGAGCAATTTAAGTCCAATGTGATATCGGCCATGCAAAAGATCTGGTGATGCGAGGTGTTGAAATACGGCAAAGTTGTAAAAGAGAAATACGACTCCAGAATTACGAAATGCCTCAAATTATGACTGTGCCAAATTAGTTCTTTAATCCTATAATAAGTCTTTGTTCTTTGTTTATAATATGTACATTTTGACCATTTATTTTTATCAATTTTCTTTGTGTTTTCAAATATTTTATTTGCTTATTTTATAGAATACTATCGCGGACATCTGTCCATCTCAGGAAAAGCCATAGAGAATACTCCGAATATTTTGTACTATATTACGGTACGAGGCGTGATAGCCGACCTTTGGACATTCGTGAAATCCCATTAGGCGCATTCAATTTCAACATTATTTTGCCGGTCAAATGGAATTTATTGTTACGGTATTCTGTAAACTAAGTAATATACAAAAAATAGGGAAAATTTTGATGCTGTATATATTTTCAATGCAACTACGATTGATCCTTGCTACACGAACGAAATTAACGTAACGTTCGAAAAATGAGTCGAGAGAAATTTGATTTAGGTAGAAAAGTATCAAAAATAATGAAGTTATATTAACCTCTATCAGCCGAGCGTCGGTGGCGCTGTGGACTCGGCACTTGCCTTCCAATGGTGAGGTCAGGGTTCGAGGCCCGCCATGTACTCGTACCAATGTGTTTTTCGTTTCGAATTTCATATGTACATTTGTCTGACGCTCCTACGGTGAAGGAAAACATCGTGAGGCAACCTGCAATACATCTGCAAATAAATTCAATGGTGTATGTGAAGTCGACCAATCCGCACTGGGCCAGCGTGGTTGTTAGGCCTAATCACCCTAACATAGGGTAGGCTCGAACCCCTCGGGGTGCGATGTCAGAACACCTCCTCGTGGTGCACCCTGGGCAACCCGGCAGATTTTCTGCCGCGGGCTAAGAGTCTGACAGCTGCCCCGTGGAGGGGGCGTGGTGTGGCCGGGTTTAGCCCGGCGGGCCACTTCACGTGGCCAAGTGGGGCGTCACCTCCCCTTCTTTTTGAAGATGGGGTTGTGTGTCGCCCGGGGACCTGCTCGCGGGTCATGGCGCGTTGCGCCTTGTGCCGTTGCCCCTTTGATCGGGTTGGTGCGGGTCCTAGTTGAGCTTCGGCATGTCGTTGTTCCGAGGCTCGGAGACTCGTAGAGCTCCGGCGTGTCGTTGTTCCAAGGACTGAGGCTGACCCGATCAACGTGTGGCTTCGGCACACTTGTGCGGCCCCCATGAGGGGGGCGTGGGATGGCCGAGTGCCACTCGGCGGGCCACCTCGTGTGGCCACCGTGGCCGCTTTTTGCGGTGGGTCGGCGCTTTGGCGCCGCTGAGCTTCGGCTCGTGTGCGCGGCGATGGATCCAGTGGGGTCTGCCGTCGGGCAAGCCCGTTACCCCGCACTGAGCGGGGCCGGGGGCCTGGCGCACTGAGCGTCGGGCCGCGTGGAAGAAAACCACAGTAAAAAATTACCACCCGGAGTATGCCCCGGGAACTCCTGGGGACCTATATGAGCTGTGATGATGATGATTAACCTCTATAGAAGTACCTACCTACTCGTATGTTGCTTTTGAAAGCAGGTAGGATTTTTTTCCGAGCCATATAAAAATATACTATTTGTTATTTTGAATGACTCTAATTGATGCCACCTGCTGCTTTTATACCGGGTATCAGTGAATGTCGAAATAATATTTAAGGGGCATAAAATGTTAGATGGACCCTAGGTGCTTGTCTTATATCTGGAAATCTTATCGATTTTCGAGAAGTTTGAAGTCGATTTAATCTTTCAGAATTAATCGACTTTAAACTGAAAGCAAAAACCTTTAAGTGATAACCAATAGTCCAGCTGACTATAGAATTAACACAAAAGAAATGTAAACACTAAATGAAGAAACAGGTACCTACGCTAAAGTAGGGCTGTCGACGTTTAGCATTAAAAAATAATTTGAATAAAAATGTGCATTTAGTTTGTTTAGAAAAAATAGTAGCTTGATTAATATTCTTACTAAAGAAACTACACTTCTGATGTACACATCAAAATATTATTTCGGGGTTTGGTTACACCCTGTATATTAATTATCTCTGCATGAAGGTTCCTTAGCCCGAATTTCAACAACTTAATTAAAAAAAACCTTACAATTATCCTTTTACATCAGTGTTTACATAAGAGGGAGACCCTGCACCAGAGTTATCTGCATGGGTATCTCTAAGTAACTTACCTACATATTTCTGCCGCTAAGCAATGGTGCTTGCATTGCTATGCTCCGGTTTGAAGGGTAAGACAAGCAGGGGAATTTCCGGATATTGTGACTTGACATCTTACGTCATAAATTCGCAACATCATATCCGTGTAGGGGTTGTAGACAAGTAGTATAGGCGTACAGCCTTAGAATAATAACGCATAGAAGGATAGTCCGGTAAAGAGCGCGATGATTAAAGTGAAGCAAAAATGACACCGATGTGTGCAGTCGCTTACGCGCGAAACACGCACACTACGATAAAAACAGTATGGAGCTGCCGGCGTAGTGAGCCATTTATGGCTCACATTTAGTTGCATCAAATCATGCGCGTCGGTTTGGTTTCTATGCGTTATTATTCTAAGCGTACAGCCTTACAGAATCCACATGTAGTATAGGCGTAGCCACTTATCATTTTGGTTTGCTAACTTATAAAAAAAATGTTAAACTTTTTTATGGCGGGTAATCTATTACGATTACAGATTAGGGGGGCTAAACTAACTAGATCACTCACTTGGGTATGCCGAACGACTCTGGTACACCAGTGGCTATCCTGCTGGCGTAAGTTCAAAAATATCAATACGATACAACGATCGCATTTGCAACAGATGTTTTTGTGAACTCACACCTGCATTGCTGTCTTTGAATTTTCACAGTGTTTACAAGTACCTACATCAGCGATTCGTCAGTATCCCTTGGGACGGCTGGCGCTTACCTCGCTCAAAGAATCAGCATAGCGATTCAGCGAGGTCACGCAGCCAGCACGCTTGCCTTCGTGCCACTTACTTACAACTTCGTCTTTCGGAATCCTATCCCGAGACCACGAACGTTATTAGTCGAAATGTTGAGCATTATTATATCGAAATATTTAAGGTCAAATATACACGAATAAAATAGGGAAGATTCATTTTTTACGTTTTATTTAATTTCATTTCATTTAATCGAGCAAATAAAACGAATCAATAGTGGAGCGTTTGTACATAGTGAAGAATACTTCTTCTAATATTAATGAAACTGTCCAGCTATTTTCAAATAGTTACGTATGTCGCTCCGCTTGAATAAACTCGTAAGCCAAGAAGCAACAGCCTTAGAAGCCTTTCAGATGTGCTAGCACGCACGGCCCGCCCTGATTGCGTCCCGTCCGTGGCCTTTGTGCGGACATTCATCTCGCTCCTTACACAGCGGAGATGAAACCCATTTTAAATGCATCCTCGCGCCCGTTCTTATTAAGAGAGGCCGAGAAGGGATTAGGCTCGAAGCCGTATAGCTCTGTGAAATTATACGTACATAATACGGTTAGAATTTATTTCATAACCCGAGAGGACCATAATTGTCGTGTGAGTGTAATGCGGCAAGAATATTGAGATAGATTTTTAAATCACGATACCTCTTTACTTAGAACGGATTAAGCTCAAGGATCATTACAAAATCAGGATTCAGAGTGAATGGTGGAATAAATTTATATTTCAACGTTTTCTTAATTTCATTCGAGAGAATTTCATTATAGTTCGTAAGGTATATTGATATATCAGTACTACTGAAATTTTGGTTTTTTTGTTCATCTATTTTTCTTGTCCTCTGACTTCCTGAGGCTACATTTTTTAGACATTCCTTTTGAAGCGAGTGTTCAATTTCTATTAATTTTCGTTCGACATCGGAAAAGTTTTGATTTTCAATCAATCGACTACAACGAGCAGTCTCAACGACTCCTGGCTAGCTAGGCTATAGATGTAAGACAAATGGACAACACAAAAGCTTTTATAAGTCGTGTTTGAATAAATATTGTTGATTTTAATTAATTAGAGGGAAATTATTAATCGAGCGACAAATAACGACTTTAATTAGATACCTACTCAAATACTAAGCTGAGCAGCGTAATTATATTTACGCAAAAAATAAACTTAACTGGCGACAATGATGAATTACACGAAAGAGCTGCTAAAAGTGAGAAATAATTAATCTAAGCTAGCAAAAACAATTAAAGTGATCGAATTAATATGAAAGCGGGCGAACAAAAATATTGTGTGAGCAACTTAATACCTTGTAAGCAACTATATGTATAACCGGATTGAGTTAATACACTAATGGTCGATTTCACCAACCATAACTTAGCTTAGGAATCCCCTAAGACGTATGCTGTCACTTTTTGTCTTTAATGAAAAGAATGTGACAGCAAGCTACCTAAGAGTCACCTAAGCTAAGAAGAGGTTGGTGAAAATGGCCATAACTTGTTCAAAAAATACCCTTTATGTATGGCATATTACCGCAGGTAATATGCCATACACTGCCGCGTTGTCAAAGAGTTTGATAACACTATCAAAAATCAAATTAGCTAGCCCAAGGGCTGAGCTGTGCATAACATTTGGAACTTTGTTTAACCGAAGCATTTATTTATTTAATAAGGTCATTAAATATATTGACATAATTTTTAATACTTCACCGAGCAGAAAATACCTCGCGTTAATATTATCAAAGTTACAATCTTGTAAATCACACCCATTAAAATCCCAACTGCCGGTATAGCTGTAATTTCTGAGCTTGATAACCTTTATTAGTCTTTTTAATGCGGGATGGCCTAATCCACATTATGAGACGGTCACATTCTAAAGTTCCAAACATATTTCTGTTACGGCTAGTATTTTGCATTTATTTATTAAAACATGGTATTTCAGTTAAAATGTTCATTGAGATTCATAAAAATTTCTGTTCTCGTATTAGTCTACTTTCACGCCAGAATCCTACCTTGACCCAGACTAAAGGGGCTTCTATCTTCTATCTAAACTACGACTTCTACCGTAGCTACAATATGACGTCGGAAATGCGTTTTGTTTTAGTTTCTATCGGTTTTGGTTTGCATACCATCTATGCACGTGGAGAGAAAAGATAGGGCTCATACGTAAATATCACATCCAATTAAGCTCTTTATTTATAAAATATGCCATTAACCCGGCGCCAATGACGTGAAAATAATTACGAGACCGATGACACCGGGTCATCATGACCCATTTTTTATTAATAACTGTTACACGAAATTTAGAAAGTCACTTTAATTTTAATTACTGTTTATCTAAAAAGAATTCTTTACTTAGGTAGTAAAATAAAAATAATGCTTATAAATTTTATAAATCAAATTTTTTAAGCTTTCTCGATAACACATGCAAAATCAACTTTGAAAACATAACATATTAAAATTTTTGATATTTGGTAAATTATTCTTAGTAATAATAGGAATCAATAATCTTACAGATTAAAAGGGAGGTCAAACAAACTTTTTTATAATTAAAATTATAAGGAATCACTCTTCTACTTTATCATTCAGAGTCATGGAACTGCTGCAGTTATTGCAGAATGGAATCAAATGCTCTGGGTTTACGTAAATGTCATATACATGACAAGTATGAGATGTTTTTTAACCTTTTTAGACGGACATATTTGACATCTCTTGGGAGTTCCTCGTTGTTACTATCCAATGTATTATGTTCGCATTTATGCCCGATATATTCAATAAGTGGTGGTCAATATAAAAATCCAAAGCTGTCTGCGAATCTTTATTGTCGGAATCTGACTCATCTAACAACGCTATAATACTCTGCGGGTCGTTGGATAGTGACATTTTTATTAAAAAAACTAAAAATAAAAAGTATATTAACTTATAACATCCAAAAAAAGAAAAATGTAAGTCATAAAATTACCACGCCAGCGATGACGCTGGGTCATAATGACCCGTTTTTACTTGACACAAGTGTATCTTACTGCACAGGCGGCGTCGCATTGAGAATATCAACGAAACGGGTAGAGGGGTGCTATATCTCCAGCTACATAAAGATTCACAGCACACGACTAGCGCAAAAATAAAATATGTCCGTTAAAAATTGCCTCGGGTCAATATGACCCAGCGTCATTGACGCCGGGTTAAATATACTTATTGACATAATTTTCTACTCATAATGTGCTAGAAAGCTAAGTGGTGCTCGGATGCGTAGAGAATCTGAGAAAGGGTGTATGCATACTACAGATACTTATGAGTGGATGCTGAGCGATGCTAAAAAATGGTATGCATTGTGGTGGGCGCCGAGATAGTGCGAGTCTTTCATCGCACACATCCACCGTTCGTACACATTGCTACGAGTAGTTTGCATCAATCACAGACATCATTCTGCGCTTATGTGTGACAAAAGGTTTGCTCCACCTAGATATTGTGGAACTAGGAAAATGGAAAGACACTATTGGTACATTTTCGTCACCTCAGTTTTATACCAAATTATTATATAAAAAGGATTTTTTAACAAAAAAAAAGATACGACCCCATTTTCCAAGATCTTTTCATATTGATCGATTTATGTACCGTTTGATGAAAATGGTTTGTTAATCTTTTTGCTTTTTTTGATGGCACAATTTATATAAAAGGGAAACTTAATATTACAACGACGCTAACATTAGTTAAATTGAATGTAGAAGTTAATCACATAGCCATAAGAGTGTGAAGTCAGCTTGTACGTTGGCGAAACGAAACGCCTCAATGATAATTACCCATTAGGCCGCAACGTCTACTCTTAAGAACATTATTCACTCTGTAAGTACCAAACCTGGCACCGCATGAATATTGTATGAATTTTGACTGGAAGCTACCGATGCCACTTATAGTGGTACGTGTTCTCATGAAAATTTGATGGATCTTATGAATGTTGCGTTGGTTGGTCAGTCCTATGTAGTAGTACCTATGATGATATATCAGTGAATAGTACCTATGTTATGATACTTTATGGTATAGTTAGTTTTTGGTCATGGAATTACAGACCAACGACTACAAATTTCTGAATTCATCATTTTAGGTTGCTTGTTTACAGAATCTGATTAAATATTTAACAAGCCGTGTGTCGTGAGACATCTGATTGTAACGAAGCTGTGTATGCTAAGTTTTCGACAAATATAATATTTTATTAAAATTATAATATTTGTAACGGCTTGAAAACGGTCCCAACCTCCTTTCCTTCCCCATTAGGTAAGATAACCTATATCTTTCATGAATCGCAACCTCTTTGCTTCTTTGAAAAGAGAACAAGAAAGAAGTAAAAGTTGTTATGGCGCGCGCCCTAGAAATGTTAACAATGAGCTAAGCAAAATTAATTATAAAAAAACCGGCCAAGTGCAAGTTGAACTCGAGTAAAAAGTTTTCCGCGCGATGTTACCCATATTGAGTGATTTACCATGTTATTTTAATATCATGGACTTTTTATAGGTTTTCCTATAATCTATAAGTAGAAAACTAATTTCAGTATTCGGAGATAATTATCGCCTATTTTCTTGAATAAATTGGAAACTATTTATTTTAAAATTACAAAAAAATACATTTAAGATCTTCACAACAAGACCTTTCACTTGATATGTCACACGATGCAGTTTTCAAAAGTTCGTTCGTAATTTGGCAATTTTCAATCTCAGAATCGATTCATCGGGGTTAAAAATAACGAAAATCTTGACCCCCGTATATCCTGTAGTTAGTAAGGACACACATAATATTATACTTATCAAAAATGGGCAAGAGTTAAGAGGCCGGGGGGAGGCGCGCACGCGCTTCCCTGTCCCCTTTGCTATTCAAGGGAAGCTGGAGTAAACTTCACAGGATCAAAAATTTCATTATTTTTAGCCCCAATGCACCGTTTTCGATACATTACCATTTTGTAATTTTTATATTATTGTTAAAAACATTTTTCAAAACAAACTTTTATTTTAATTCCCTTAAAAGAGGAAAATATACTTAATTACATAACACAATTTTTTATGATCCTGTTTTTAGAGCATTAAAATTATCGCTTGGTTTAAAGATGTTTTTACTATTATTTTTTTTTATTTTGTGATAACGGCCATCTTGAATTTTTTGTTATGGTGTACTGTATTTTAAGTCAGGCCTTTTCTTTTTTTTTTTCTTTTATTGAGGAACAAACAGTTTCACATAATATACAATGACAAGAAAAAACCTTAATGCTAAAATAAACCTATAGTTCCCTAAATTTATATGGAGGTATGAAACTCGTTAATCGGCAAACAACAACAAAAACAACATTCAACAAGAAGAAAAATATGAAAGTAATATAATAAGTATAAGTAGGTCATAATATATGTGTCGAGCGGTGCGCGCCAGTCTGGCGCCGCGAGCCGCCAGGACACAGCTACGCGCTGCGCTCGAGTGCAAATGTGCCTAGTATGCTACATAAAAACTAAACTTAACTATTTATTTATAAAACACGAAGTAAGAGTACAATAAT
This sequence comes from Schoenobius gigantellus, assembly GCA_963935595.1. Taxonomy (NCBI): domain Eukaryota; kingdom Metazoa; phylum Arthropoda; class Insecta; order Lepidoptera; family Crambidae; genus Schoenobius; species Schoenobius gigantellus. The sequence continues at coordinate 34,161,194 of OZ012541.1, read as the reverse complement.
ACTTTACAGTGATTACCACTACAAACATGGACTGATATCGGTAAGTATTTACTTACATATTTTACACATAAACGCCTTACTGGCAATGATGCATAAAATAACGTTTGTATGTTCCATTGTTACAGAGTAAAAGCTATGATTTAGGAATTATATTCTCATGTACTGCCTCGAATTCTGTTAAACAAGTGCTTGTTGGAGAAAACACTTTGGGTATGTTTTTATTTGTTACCCATATAGTTGGGTTGTATAAAATGCCATTTTGTGATGGCGGCCATCTTGGATTTACATTTCTTTCATAATATACTGTATTCTATAAGTCAAGCTCTTTCATTTGATACCAATATTGAGGAAGGTGGTACAAAAATACATAACCCGCCTCCTTGTGGTCATCTTGGATATATTATTTCATAGTGAAATATATTCTACGAGTCAATCCTTTCCATTTGAAACCCATATTGGGGGGGTTGTACAAAAATATGTAATCTGTAATTACATATTTTTGTACTGAATAGCTTTTACTATAGCACCAATCTTGAAATAGTGAAAAAAAAACATCTGCGGCTCCATACCAATGTTGACATCCAGTGAAACTAGAATTATGGAACAATAGGCTAGTTGACCCTTTTTTAAAGTAAGGCTTAAAATGTTCATAATTGTTGTATTAGACCATAGCACATGAATATTATTTTTTTCGATGGCTAAAAAGTGCAAAAAATCTATTTTAAATTAAGATTTTCAATTTTGGACCGAAAACACGGTCAGCCATGATAGTCTGTTCATTATCTGTGGCAATGACGTCAGTCTTATAGTAAACAAAGCACGGGGGCGAAATAACCTCACAAAAATAATGCTTTCTATTAAATATCACAAAATATAGTAAAACTGTATATGGAACGGGACAATAGAACAAGAATATAGAATTACCTCTTCAAAGACTCCAGGAAATCTGTGGATTAGACGTACCCAGTGATATAGACATGCGAAATATTTGGTTAACACTCGCTTAAAGAAATCCTGTAACTATCTACTGAAACTCAAATGTATTTTTGCGAAAATCACATTAATGTAAGAACTGAATAACTCAATCTGTGTAGGTACTTCAGTTTCAACTTAAACAAAATAGAAGTTTTTAGGTTGTATGTAAAATCAAATCTGTATGTAAATTAATTAAATTTTTATCTTTCGGTTATAATGAAAACTGTCTGCAGCCGACCAACCAAATTTTAACTTGACCAGAAAACTGAGAGAAAACTTGACCATTCACGCCTTTTTGATTTAATCTAAGTTATACACTGACACTAGATGATGTTTCAAAGGAAAGAATATGTACTATGTCCAATTGAATAATGATGTAATTGAATATTAATTAAAAAGTATGTAATACAAACAAAAATATCAAAGTTTCATAATGAATATATTTATCTTAACAACTTTTACTTGAATTTACTAAGTACCTAATTAAAATTTGTTGCTTTCAGTGGTTACTTAATGAGAACTATTGTGTACTAACCTGTTCTCCTCTTAACAACGAGATTGATAAGGCAGTAAAAGTTGTGCAACATAATACAAAGCAGTGCATGCTCAGCCACAACATCAAAATGTGACCCGTCAACTAGAACAACATTATGTCAACAAAATAACTCAAGTATTCATATACCAAAGCACCATAGAAGTAAATAGGTCCAGTTTGGTAAAACTGAAAGATGTTATATCTTCACTGATTAAACCTGCTGGCCACCATGGCTGGTTTTCAGAACAGCTTACGCAAGAATATGCAAGTTATCCATTTTAAAGCCGTATACAAATATATTAAATGTGATTGCTGTGTTGTCAGCCTGTGCTCTTCTTAATTTACAAGACCATTCTTATTAAATAAATAATATAAAGAATTTTTTTTTCTTTACTTTATACATAACTAACATCTAAAGATGACATAATAAATTTTTGTACTACATTAGTCATTATGTTCTTCACTAAAAAAATGTTCTATGTTTATTTGACAATAATGACTTGTAAAGGTTTAAGTTGAATCAAAATATTTTAATTTGAAATACATGTTTTATTTTTCCGTTACACCTTAAAAGATTTATAATATTTTATAGGTTTGTCGCTCATATTTATCATTGTTACTCAAATATATATGTTCCAAAAGTACAAATAGGTTGAATAGAGTTAGATCAAATTTATAAATTTGTATATATTGCCTTGAGGTCGCAGGTAATAAAAGTCAAAATAATAGTAAAGTGATTTATTATGAAGTAATACTTTCATATAATTTAGGAAAAATGTAGTATAGTTTCCAAAATGGCACTATTTGATCAATAAGTTTTTTGACATACAGATTGTTAGAACAAATACCTATTATAGCTAATATTGTCACCTTTTGAGTGTTTTCAAAATTACATACTGCTAGCAACACAAAAGTATATAAGTTTTGCTTTAGCACAAAACATCTGCATCTATACTTGAGTTAAGCATACTGTTCACAGTTTTCCGTCTTTGATAAATAACATTTTCTTCAGTAAAAGAGCATGACAATTTTGTATTAATCTAATTTTATGGATACCGTTTGTTGAATACACTATTACAGGGTATAAATCAGAAATGAGGTCACATTTTGCAAATTTCAACCCAAATCTTCATCTTTCAACTTTTATCCACATTTCATTATACTCGTAGGTGTCTGCAAGATTTCCCACCAAAAATCTTCCCAACAAAAGAACCATCATGTGTTATGCACTGGCTGACTTTATAGCACATGGAAGCTGTTATTGTTTATAACGAAGCTCGAACTAAATAGCACTTCTGTATTGATGATTCGTGGTTTAGTTTTCTATGCACTTTATTCTTTCTTCATTGAAGAGGTCTTTTATTTTTTAAGAAACATGTCACAATCTGTGTCTGTGAATGTATATATATTTTTCCTCCCAGTAATTTTCTTCATGCTTGACAAATGAACAACTGCCAATCTTTCTCTTTTTATGTTCATTTACAAATTCTTGCAGTACACTGGTATTGACACATGATCCTGATGTTTTCTTTTCAACATTTCTCTTGAAGTAAATACTTTTAGTGTTTATTTGACTTTTGAGAGATAGAATTCTATCCAATAGCATTCAACTGCTGTACAAAATAGCTCCTCACTGTGATGGTGCAACCACACCAAAAATGCATGTTTGCAACTCTCTTCTGCCGCGTGACAATCTTGACAAGTACACTTGTAACCTGTTCCTCATTATAACAGTATTGAAACTGTACTTATTTGTTTAGAGCGATACACAAAGAATCTCCTGACCATCAATCTTTCTATTTTCGGAAGATTTGTACTATCTGCTCTCACAAATCCAACATCAATGGTTGATTTTGCTATTAATACAAATAATTTACGATATTTACAAATATAATAACGGAGACTTGGACGATTTTTTGCCAGTTTTAGGAAAGAATAGTAGTGCAAATCGACGAGTTGTTGAATCAAATTTGACATTTCTTTGTTTACTATATGAGTGACGTCACGGCCCTGACCACAGGATATCAAAGCGTTTACGGCGTGAGATAAAAAAAGGTTATTTCTAGAATTTTCAAATTAAAATTTTACAGCAATCATTCATTGTTATTTATTAAAATCGGTATATTGTGGAACCTTATGCCAAATACTGTTAGAAATAAACAATATTTTAATAAATTTTGATATGAGTCAACTACCCTATTGCTTTTTTTGGCGATTTCATGATCGGTCAGTTTGCTTGTCTGAACAAGAAAACAAAATTTGGCTCCTGCTTCGAAAGGAGCCCTGTATTAATAAACAAACACTCCCCATTTACCAGCATTGAAATCAAAACTAAATTCTATTACGAGTTACAAACTGGCATTGAATTCCAATGTTCTACTTACTACACAAGCGGAGATAAACTTATGAGTCATGTATTAAAGTTTGTCCTACTTTACACATAGAAGTGTCAACCTACAGTCGCTGCTGCAAACTTGACTATTCGTACAGATTCTCAAAAGCCGTATCATGCAGATGTGAGCACTTCACGAGACAAATCGTAGTAGGTATATCTTTGACTACCACGTCCGTTATAAGTGTATAAGTTCACAAAGCAAGTCTTGGGATTGGTTCATAGTTGCGTACGTGTTATTGGTTTCAATAAATACATATATTTCTAAGTTCTCACCTCAACCTACAAAACCTACTGTTGGGCACGGGTATCTCGCAAGAATTTGGCTATTACACTACACTGGCCTGGCAGGAAGGGATTTATTTCAAGTTTTTTCATCTACGCTGAAGTATAAAATCCTATAGTTAACTATAACGAATGGAAACAGTCTAGGCAAATAGTGTACCGGAGGGAGACTCTGTACCAGAGTCATCTGATTGGGTACGTTCATCTTACCTATTTCTGCCGCAAAGCAGCAGTGCTTGCATTGCTGTGTTTCGGTTTGAAGGGTGAAATGATATGGCAGTGAAATTACTGGGTACCGTGACTTTACATTTGATGTCACAAGTTGGCAACGTACACTGTGGTTCTTGTAGGGGTTTCAGTTTTGCTGCGAATCTCACAAGAGCCACATGTATTATAGGTGACTGTTGCCACTTACCATCAAGTGAGCAGTTTGCTTGTTTGTCAACTTAGTTGTATAAAAAATAGTCCAGTACAGTAAGTCCAACTCCGATGAATGCAACTCAGCTGGACAGCGTTCGGGAAGTTACGCTGCATATTCTCGGCCCATCTAGCACCGTATCTCAAGGCAATAGTCTTCAATTCGTGCGTGCTGCCAGAGATGGCGATCGAAACTGAGACGTGGCCGATTTAGGCACACTAGTCAATGTTTTACCTTTATGCTAAGAAGGATATGCTCGAGATGTCTCTACGCGATCGCATCAGAAATGTTGACAGCCGTAAAAGAACTAGACTCACTGACATAGCCCAAGGAATTGCAAACCTTAAGTGGCAGTGGGCGCAGGCTCGCTCGCAGTCGAATGGCGGCCGCGTAACGGGCGACGTAGAGTTGATAGGCCCCCAAGTTGGACCGACGATCGAAAATTACACCACTATGGGTTTCGTGACACTGCACTAGATCTTCTAATCTCTTATCTAAGTGGGAGGATTCAGAAAGTAGACATCAATGGAAAAAGGTCTCAAGGTTCTACAGTTAAAATGGGAGTTCCGCAGGGTTCGATTCTTGGTCCTTTTCTATTTCTTATATTTGCAAATTAATGACGATGTAAATAATTCTATCTCAGAATTGTTCATTGGTTTAATGTGAACAACCTGTTACTTAATGAAGGGAAAACAAAATGTATAAAATTTGTTTTGCCCAATGTCAAAGAGGTTCACACCACTGTAAAAATAAAGGATATAGGTGTTGACCCTGTGGACACCACAGTATTTTTTGGAATCACACTTGATTCTAAGCTGCAATGGGGCCCACATATCGATAAATTGTCAAAGAGACATAGTTCTGCAGCTCACGCTGTATGGAAAATATGTCAACTGACTGATGTTGATACAGCAAGACTTGTATACCTTTTTTACTTTCATAGTGTGATGTCGTATGGTATTTTGTTGTGGGGAAATGCTGCCGACATTCAGATCGTTTTTGTACTGCAGAAAAGGGCTATTCGAGCAATATATAACCTTAAAATGAGAGATTCTTTGCGAGAAAAGTTCAAAGAAATTGGTATTATGACAGTAGCGTCGCAATATATTTATGAGAATGTAATATATTATGTTCGTAAGAATATTCATTTGTTTTGTAAAAATAGTGATATTCATTCAGTTAATACTAGACAAAAGAATATGTTAGCTTTACCAAATACCAGGCTCCAAAAAATTTATAATTCTTTTAGAGACCTGTGTATACGTTTCTACTATAAAATCCCAGGTTGTATACAAGAACTTAGCTTAAACAAATTTAAAGATACAATCTAATATGTAGGTACTTATTAAAAAAGCATATTATAAAGTGTCTGATTACATGACGGACAAAAAAGCTTGGGTTTGAACTCTTAATTCTAATATTTAACAATGTACTGCGTTTTGTTTCAAAGAAACGTTTACGAGAGCAATTTATAAGCTAAGTACACGTACTTCTCTCAGAGATTGCTTATATAATGTGAATTAACACATCTCTTCTTGTAATGGAAGTTGAGCTCAAACTTTTGCTTTGAGGTCAGCTTCCAATTGACGACTCTGTAACAAACCAAATTGTAAATGGCGATTTAAAAGAGGAGATAAAAATTTAGACCTTTCGAGTTTCTTGCCTGTTCTTCTCGAGAAGGCTCTCCCAATTTCCGAACAGGTGTAGAGTCAACTTTTTTTTTCATTCCTACTTTTATTTGCAGGCATCTTGAGTATATTCAGGATGTATGCACATACAATGTTAATATGATTTTTTTAAATTAGATTATTTTGCTTTGTTTTGACGTCAATAAGTGCCTGTAAAGGCCTATGTTGAATAAAGATTTTTGAATTTGAATTTTGAATTTGCATTTAGGCGCAAGATTTAAACAATAAACTAATTACATGTTATTTTTTATTTAAAATAAATGAATAAATATTTTTATACATTTTTTCGTAATAATTACACGTATATCTATAAAATTAAAACAGTCCTAAAAATTCGTCAAAATTCCTTTTTTTACGGCTCTGGTATCACTCATTTGGCCAAACTTTAGTACAAAAAAAATGTTAATTCAAATTTTCTTCACTTTCTTGGATTCAAATTCAGAAACAATCGTTTATCAATCGTTATTTGACCGCTTGTCATGGATATGTTAACAATGCCGTTCTGTATTGTCAAAAGGTGCAAGAACTATATTACTTAAATGCGAAAAGTTGATGGCGTGTCATATTTTAAGTAAGCTGTTTACGGTATTATCATCATTGACGTCAATACTTGTCGTTAAACAATAAATTAAATGTTAAAATTGTCATTAAATAATAGTGCAAATCTAAAAACTATGCACACAAAGATGAAACACGGCACGCAGATGGATTTATGAAAAGGAAACGTACATGTTAAGGACAAAATCTGGAAAACGAAAATGTGTAGTTTAATCCTAGTTAACATTAAACGGAAACCTCGATGTGCGAGTTTAACTCGCACTTGACCTTTATTTTTAAGTTAAGAAGGTATTAATACTAAAACAGTGAATGTTGGTAGCTTGGGCACGTCTAATTAGGGTAACTGTGATATCTGACAAGATAGAAAGAGACAGTTTTTAAGTCTATATCCTCACGTAGGCTACGGAGGTTGGAAGTATGAGAAATTCGCTATTTCTGTATTAAGAAGTATGAAAATGAGACCACTTCAGTTGTTAATCCGGTTGGCCGAACTGATGAGACTTTTTTTAGTACGATTGTAGAGTCGGATTGTAGAGCCGCCTCTTATATCAGTAGATCAGGGGCCTAATTCCGCTAAACTTAACGTTGTTGTCGCGTCGTGATAGCGCTTCAATAAAACTGATTTTGTCGCTTTTATGCGTATTTTCTGGTGCAATTCATGGTGCAATATCTGTCTCAAAAAGCGATGCTGTTGAAGCGTTATTGACACACCACAAATGCGTTACCGCTAGCAGAATAAGGCCCCAGTGTTGGTGATACACTTTTGTTTATGACTATTATTGTTTTGCGTTAATTTCCCTCTAATGTAAGTAGGTCGTTAAAGACGGCTCCATGCCGCGTTTGGAAGGCTTTTCTTTTATCTCATAAAATCGTTATTCCTAAAATCATAATCTATGAAATATTAATACTCATTCTTTACCTGGATTCCAATGTCAAGCCCAAATTCCAGAAAGAAATCAATCGGTTTAGTTTAGAGATACTAAGGGCAGGGCAGAGGTACAGCAGTGGACATTACTTCGCTGATATGATGATGATGGAATCGAATATAAATTTTGTATACTGGAATACTGCTCTCATTTTTTTTCGTTCGAAATAATCCATTATAAGCTCGAACGTGTGACTTAAATATCCGGCGTCCCAATGCAAACAGTGAGTTTATGTCATCATTCCGCAATTTTTCATCTTTATTTGGTCGTTTGGTTGATATTAATATGCCCGAAAAATTTGGCAACCAAATTCCGATTTAAAAGTAAATGGTTTAAGCAAAAATGAAAAGATATAAACACAGTATAAAGATTTTCGGTTTTTATTTCGTATTTTAAAATATTTTTTTACTAGACAGAATTCCAACTAGACAAAACATATTTAATTATATTATTAAACTAGCTGTGCCCGCGAACTACGTTTCGCCATCAAAATACTTAACACAGTGTTTAGTTTTTTCCTCCATTTTATTCCATAATGATTCAACTTTATTCTGCCTTTCTTGAGCATCGGCCATTTCGAAATTAGGACAATTTTCGTAGGTTCGTAATGCTCTTTTTCTAACAGTCCACAAAATTAAATACATTACATATTACTATAAACACTAAGTATAATTATTGTTTTAGAGACATTATTGATATTAATAAATTCTTCTTCAGTAGAAAGAACTTCACAGTTGCAAGAATAATCTTTATCGTATTCATGTTTCGAATTAAAATAAACAATTGTTAATAAATTAGAAATGTATACGAATAAAGTTAAGATTTTTATAATGGGTGTTGGTAACACCAACAAAATATATTTTTTGGATATGACAACTTGGCCAATTTTGACTGGTCGTACAGTAAGCTCCTTGTCAAGCTATACTGTTTGACCTTTAAACCGTTCTTATGTCGCTCGTAATACTGGCGGTTTTCGTAGAGTTAATGTATAGCATGAATGGGGGGGTTACTGTACAAATACGTTTTCTGTATTCGATATCCGATCACGGAATACAGACACGGAGTTTCGTGAACGTAGCGCAGACGTTCGTTGCTTCTCATTCGGGATTTCTATCATTCTACCTAAACGTACGTACAGAACGTGTTCCGTTCGTAATAAAAACGAACGTGTGCGGCAGTCAATGAGAATTTTGTATAGATTTGATGCATTCGGATGCCCGCATTCAGAAAACGAATGCGAAAAAACGTATTTATGCGGTTAGCCTTAAAATGTATTGAGACTTCCGTTTTTGTAACGTGTACTGTGCGATATAGTGTTGCTGGCATAGTTCGGTTAGCAAACTCGCCGTGATGACTAACATCCAACACACAAACTTGGAGTTACCGTTAGTTAGTTCACGATCACATTATCACGGTCTCGAAGGACACTAATACACACAGGTAACATCTAACATCGAACATCCAATAGGCCCCGAAGCGGTTCTCAAACTTTTTTGGTGACGGAACCCTTTTGGAAAGCGAAATACTTGACGGAACCCTAAAATAAAACAACAGTTTTTAAAAGTGTATTCTTTATTAATTAACATAATAAAATTACGACCAGAGAGGGTGTTTTGATTTCTCTAAATTATTGCGGAACCCTTATAGGGGTATTGTGGAGCCCTAGGGTTCCGCGGAACACACTTAGAGCATGGCTGCTCTAGGTACCCTTCAGGGCCTACTTTCATTTAATACCCCTATTGCTGGGTTTGAAAAGCAACAGTTATCCGTCTTTTTTGAGCGGCGGTCATGTTGAATTTACGTCAATGTTGCTACGTTCATAGTGCTCTACTGGTCAAGGCCTTTCATTTGATACCCATATTGCTGGGCTTAGAAACGAACTTTTATCAGTTTTTTTTGAGCAGCGGCCATATTGAATTGTGTGCTATTTTCCTAGGTTCATAGTGCTCTACTCTTCAAGGCCTTTCATTTGATACCTATATTGCTAGGTTTGGAAACGAACTTTTATCCACCTTTTTTGAGCGGTGGCCATGTCGAATTTACGTCAATAGTCCTAGGTCCATAGTGCAAGTTCATAATGCTCTACTCTTTTAGGCTTTTCATTTGATACCCATATTGCTAGGTTTGGAAACGAACTTTTATCCTTTTTTTTTGAGCGGCGGCCATGTTGAATTTAGGTCAATTTTGCTAGGTTCCTAATGCTCTACTCTTCAAGGCCTTTCATTTGATACCCATATTGCTAGGTTTGGAAACGAACTTTTATCTATCTTTTTTGAGCGGCGGCCATGTTGAATTTATGTCAATGTTGCTAGGTTCATAGTGCTCTACTTATCAAAGCCTTTTATTTGATACCCATATTGCTGGGTTTGAAAACGAACTTTTATCCATTTTTTGAGCGGCGGCCATGTTTAATTTAGGGCAATTTTCCTTAGTTCATAATGCTCTACTCTTATAGGCCTTTCAGTTGATACCCATATTGCTAGGTTTGGAAACGAACTATTATTCTTCTTTTTAGAGCGGCGGCTATGTTGAATTTATGTCAATGTTCATAGTGCTCTACTCATCATCATTTGATACCCATATTGCTGGGTTTGAAAACGAACTTTTATCCTTTTTTTTTGAGCGGCGGCCATGTTGAATTTAGGTCGATTTTCCTAGGTACCTAATGCTCTACTCTTCAAGGCCTTTCATTTGATACCCATATCGCTAGGCTTGGAAACTAACTTTTATCCACCTTTTTGAGCGGCGGCCATGTTAAATTTATGTCAATGTTGCTAGGTTCATAGTGCTCTACTCTTCAAGGCCTTTCATTTGATACCCATATTGCTAGGTTTGGAAACTAACTTTTATCCAACTTTTTTGAGCGGCGGCCATGTTGAATTTATGTCAATGTTGCTAGGTTCATAGTGCTCTACTCATCAATGCCTTTCATTTGATACCCATATTGCTGGGTTTGGAAACGAACTTTTATCCGTTTTATTTGAGCGGCGGCCATGTTGAATTTAGGGCGATTTTCCTATGTTCATAGTGCTCTACTCATCAAGGCCTTTCATTTGATATGCATATCGCTGGGTTTGGAAACGAACTTTATCGGCATTCATGTCAAATTAAGTCAACGTGGCTAGGTTCAATGTGTTCTACTCTTTAGGTTATTCGTTCGATATCCATGTTCCTTGGGTGGATCCAAAAAAATGTGATCCGTCATTTTAGACATTAGGATCAAGAGTCCCGTCCCGTCCCTCTACGCGTAACCCAGAACATTGCAGTCAGATATTTTTTAATTATCAATATTAATCTATTACTTTTAATAGTTTTAAATGGATGGAAGAATTTGATTCCTTAGTCCTAATGTAAAACATATAACACCTTTCAAAATACCTTGAAAAGAGTATCTTCATTTTTCAACATTTCAAATATTTAAAAAATTGTACCGATTTTGTGAAAATTAGTCAAGAATTAAACCAATCTACAAATTTTATGGTCACTCGATAAGTATTATCATAAAAAATGCTTTATACATTGGTTGTATGGCTTGATCTTTTTGCCTTACCACCACGGTACGACATAAGAAAAAGACAATTTGGTTGGCGAAATCCAGTTGGGCACAGCCATTAACAGAAAATATTAAATTTTATTTGTACTATGTGAAACACTTCATTCCTGCCTTTCAATTTTCGAAATCCAATTACTTAAGATCAGGCTGTATGGCGTAGTTCCATTTTTTCTTCGTGGAAGAAAATACCTTCTCTCTGTACTATGTGACAGACTTGTCAAAATAATTTCACGTGCGCCATGTTGTTTTTCTACCTAAAGCCAATTCGAAAATGTTATATGGTAATTTTTCACTAAAAATAAAAAGTGAATTTAAGCAAACGAAATTATGCCTAAATGTTCTTCCGGAAAATTCTAAGCATTGTGGTGTAAGCCATATCAAATTCTGTCCAGTAGTTTCGGAGATCTTTCCGGATAAACAGACAAACAAACAAACAAACAAACAATTTTTTTTAAAACTATTCTATCGTGTTCTGCTAATGATTTTAAGGCGACCTGTGGATTTTTTTTCTTAATATTTCGCAATTACAGATTTTTGTACCCCTACGATTTTATTATATACCAGGTGTAACAGAATACCGCAATAATATTTTTTTTTTTTGCTGTAAGTTGGCAAACAAACAAACTGCCCACCTGATGGTAAGTGGTAACAGTCGCCTATAATACATGTAGCTCCTGTGAGATTCGCAGCAAAACTGCAACCCCCACAAGAACCACAGTGTACGTTGCCAACTTGTGACACCAGATGTAAAGTCACAGTACCCAGTAATTTCACTGCCATATCTTACCCTTCAAACCGGAACACAGCAATGCAAGCACTGCTGCTTTGCGGCAGAAATAGGTAAGACGGAGGTACCTAAGCAGACGACCCTAGTACAGAGTCTCCCTCCAGTAAAATTCAAAATCCAATTCAAGGTTGTTGATTAACACAAAAAATGTTTTATGACTATTCTTTGTATTTTTATTGTATGCCTACTTTTGATTTAATACGCTTAACTGTTAAGCTTATTAAATCGACAGTAGGCATATAATAAAAATGCAAAGAATAGTCATAAAACATTTTTTTTGTTAATCAACAACCTTAAATATTATTGCGGTATTCTGTTGCACCCGGTATAGAGATAAATTTTGTCTTATTTCTATTTTACTTCAGCTGTTTTACTAGTTAAATTCTGATGCTCAAACAAATTTTAATGATTATATTTAATACATATTAATAATGCTTTTCGGCTTGTTAAGTGTACAAAACAGTAGAGCTCAATCAACAAATTTCCGGGCTGTGCCCGGGACGTGGGCGGGACGTGCTCCGTCAGTGGTTTGAAAAAATATCATTGCGTACTTTTTATATGAACTCGTTCACATACGTCCGTGTCCGGGCCGACACCGTGACGTGCACCCGTCCACTGATATTAGCATTGCACGTCCGAGTTTTATTACATACTAGCTTTCCGCTCGCGACTTCGTCCGCGTTATTTTAGTTTTCCCGTGGGAATTTTATATTTTCCCGTCGGAAAATTACCCTATGTCCTTCCCCTAGTCTCGAACTATCCCTATACCAATTTTCATCAAAATCGGTTCAGTAATTTCAAAGCCTATTTAATACAAACAAACCATCAAATCTTTCCTCTTTATAATATTAGTATAGAAAATGAATGACGGGTTATTAATCGAAGCGATATGCATCTTTGCAGTTTTAAACAAAGTCATAATGCATATTGGTTTCCGTAAATGGTGCTTAGGAGGTACAGATTGAAGTTGGTGGCCCTGGCGTGGCACGGATATCCGGTCTTGCCACGGACACGGCCCGGTCACGTTCCGGGCACGGCCCGGATGTGTGTGCAAAGACCTTAATAGTTCTCAATGCCCCCTAATTTTCTCTGGGTCTCCTACTACCTCCCCTTGAAAGTCTTCAACGCCCACAATGGGGCGTTATCGTCCACTTTGAGAATCTATGGTCTACAAAACGGTGCATACGCTCGTATACCGATTCATTTTGTAGATTCCCGCACTACTACACCAAGCGGCACTATACCGAAACACTAATATTTCACCAAAGAAATCAAATCATGATGTCTGGTATTTATTATTATACAACTGAAGAGTGGGACTAGTTAGATTTTTCTTATTCATGACCCGTCATCATCTCTATTATAAGACTGGCTATTGTAAGGCTGCCTGGTATTATAAAGTATATTCTAAGAATATTTTGAACAAATACTCAAGAAATTAGCGTATTATCAAAAATAATTATAAGTATTAATATATATAAAACGACACAAAAAAAAAATGTTGTATTAGAGATTTAATTTAATGTTTGGGTATCGCAATAAATGACAAAATAGTATTGAAAGTAAAAATTCACAATCCAAATTCTATTTTATTTAACTCCATCACGCATCACGTCGTGTCACCACTTCGGCTGCCGCAATCAGGAATGAGATGTCCCCTGTAGTTTTTGCCAGTTGCTTTAATCTAGAACTACCTACTTTACCAAATTTTTTATATTACCTATCTCAATGCCTAAAGGTCTTTTATGTTGCCATTTCTTCCTATTTGTGTAATACTCGTATTAATACTAGCGATTTATTTTATGGGAAAATCTTCAATTAAGCATCATGTACTGAAATCGGTCTATATTTATTAAAACGATAGTCTCCATTGAAGTTAGTTGTTATTTCTTATAATCATGACATAATTAATTTTTCAATTATAAATCAACAGCAAAGCGTTCGCTTGCAAATACATTGGCTTCAAATACATTGTGCAATACGTGAGTAGACATTATATGAAAATATACGAGTACCACTTACCTTAGATCCGAGGCGAGTACGCTATCACGTTAAAAATATTTTATATAATCTATTTTACGAAAAGTGTAATCTACATAATTCTCGTGTTACGTTTGCTTTTATACACACCACCGGGAATTGGTCGTATTTCTGCAGATTCAAGGTCAGTATCTGTACGACGATGAATATTTTTTACTTTTATTTTGAATTATATTTTTACCATTACGCGAGCTTTAGATTGGTTCCGCGGATAATATATACTCAAATCATAATATTACTATTACTTTATATGTCCAAGAGAATGATTAAATAATTTATAAAATATTTATTTCTATATATTATTATATGGCTTTAAAATAGAAAATGTCCTAATCTCATATCAAAGATGGGATACTATAAAGATGAGTATTCGTAATAGGTATCCATTATGTACAACTAGCTATGCCGGCGAACTACGTTTCGCCATAATAACGTCGAACTTACGTTTCGCTGTAATAAAATAGTTATTTTCACTACAAGTGCGGTAAGCCTGTCATTGCAACGAGTTCCGACAAATGTCGTCCCGAGCCGAAGGCGAGGGTTGACAGTCGGAACGAGTGGAAATGACAGTCCCGCACGTGTATTGAACAACTATTTTTAATACAGTTGCGAAAAAATTAAACAATAAATACGTAGCAACCATATGTAGCAATGTATCTGCTTTTGGACTTTACAGGTAAAATACTCACACTCGCATTTTCAGCAATTAAACATAATTCCGGTGGTATTAAATCAATTAATATGTTATCAGACTCACTCATTTTATAGAATTATTAAACTTTTAAGCAAATAACAACAATCAATGATCACGCAGAGAAAATTTTAGAAAAATGGCGTCAAATATGTCGTCGTGCGTACACAGCAGTGACAAAGCAAATGCGTGCTATGCTTTGCTTGCCGTGTTTTTAAAAGCAAGGTCCGGCCGTGCTTTTTGTTGTGCTTTGCTTTTAGGCATGCTTTTACGATACAAAATCTGGTAGACCAGTCAGATTATTAAGCGCAATCTTAACTTAGCATGCTAGAAAAAAGCAGGAAAAAAGCAGAATGTGTGTCAGATTCTAGACATTTGACATTTGGTAAAGAAAAAGCACTAGTGCGTAATGGTGGTCATCCCGCACGCTAAACAGCCCTGCAATATGCTACTTTTTGAGCAACTGTATTAAAAAATAGTTTACGACCTATTCTCAGACCTATTGAATATACACAAAAAATTTCATAAAGATCGGTCGAGCCGTTTCGGAGGAGTTCGGTAACAAACACTGTGACACGAGAATTTTATATATTAGACTAGCTGTGCCGGGGTTAGTCCAACTAGTTATACTATTAGTTATACGATATAACAAAATGGACAAAAAAAATCCAAACTGTTATATGGCTCAATATAACTATTTGGATACGAATAAATTCGGTCTCGTTTGTCCATCTAGTTATACATATACTATAAAATCCCAAGTTGTATACAAGAACTTAGCTTAACAATTTAAAGTTGCAATCAAAGATGTACTTATTAAAAAAGCATTAAATAAAGTGTGTGATTAATGATTACATGACTGAACTCTCAATTCTTATATTTAACAATGTACTACGTTTTGTTTTAAAGAAATGTGCAGTGAGAGCAATTTATAAGCTATGTTCACGCACTTCTCTCAGAGATAGATTTAAAGAGATTGGTATTATTAAAGATTATTTGGATGATAAAACTATTTGGACATGAGGTCAACTCTACACATTCTTTTGATTTGACATGTTAATAAAGTCTTTATCTTATAATGTGAACTGACACATCTAATTTTGCATTGGGAGTTGAGCTGAAACTTTTGCTTTGAGGTCACTTTCCAATTGACGACTGTGTAACAATACTGGGAGAAAAAAATAGTCATTGCTGGTTTTCTTGCTGGTTCTTTCCAGTACAAGGTCCTCCGACGTAAACTTCTGAAACATTGGCGTAGCTTCTTTGACGAGCGAAAATGACTATGTAATAATCCAATTTGAATAATCGATATTGAATTTGAAGAAGTATTTTGAATTGAACGCCATTTAAAAGTGCGATACTTTTAAATAAACTTGATATCATTTTCAGTTTATATTATTAGTTTTATTGATATTATTATCATCGATAAAATTTCTATTTCTGTATAGAAGAATATAATAGTTCATAATCTTTACATAGTTTATAACAAAGTCGCCCCCGCTGTCTGTACGCTTAGATCTTTAAAACTACACGGATTTTAATGCAGTTTTCAGCAATAGATAGAGTCATTGAAGTGGAAGGTTTATATGTATAACTAGTGACCCGCTTCGCACGGGTAATAGTTTAATATAAAATTTTCCCCCTCGCAAAGCCGCGGGCGGATCGCTAGTAATAAATATAATCAAAATAATAGAAAATAGTAATTTTCGTTCGTAACTTTAAATAAATACTTATATGTAATTTTGTTGATATTATTAGCGTGACATAGGTACTCTTAATTTAAAAAAAATAGTATAACTTGATGGACCAATGAAACCGAATTTATTCGTATCCAAATAGTTATATTGAACAGTATAACAGTTTGGATTTTTTTTGTCCATTTTGTTATATCGTATAACTAATAGTATAACTAAGTGGACTAACCCCTGTGCCGGCGAACTACGTTTCGCCATAATAAAAAATAGTTTACGACCTATTCTCAGACCCACTGAATATACACAAAATTGTTTATAAAGATCGGTCAAGCCGTTTCGGAGAAGTTTGGTAACAGACACTGTGACACGAGAATTTTATATAAAAGAAGATAATGAAGATTAATTTAATTACCGTGTGTTCAATTCCAAAAAAATATTAGTTAGTGACTGTAAAATCTCACATCGCAACCACAACTTTACATAGAGGTGATTTTTCATACCACTTAGGAGGTGCAGTCCACCTGATGTCTGTTACTGTAGCGTAACCATAAATACTTGCAACCAAACGTGTCACATGAGCGTTGTTGTGCAAACGCCCCTGTGCCATGAAAGCATTGAGCGTTCTTCCGTTTACCGCAGACAACAATAGGTAATTCTTAGGAGACATCTATAATTTCTCAAGTGCTAAGTAAGTTGGTGACCCGAAAAAATAAAAATTGATTTATTTAAAAATTATACTTTGCTATATAGATCAAGGGTTGTATCCTAGATGGGTGGTAGTAGCAGGTGGTAGAGCAAGGGTTCCCAACCTTTTGCGCCTCACCCAACATTATGCTAAAATACTACGCCCCCCTGGGGGCCGAAATGGGGAGTCAAGAAAATTAATCAAACGATGAAAATATTGGCGTGTTTAGTTTTATTCAAAAGATGCAACGTGTCGCTGACCTCGCATAGGTGGTACCAGTTTAACAAATGCATTGTTAAACTGTGGTGGTACCGTCCACGTCGCGCGAGTTTATATGAACAGTTTTAATAAATATTCGTTATACAGTTAAATTCTGGAGCAGCTCACTGCCCCCCCCCCCCCCCCTTGGTTCACTCTACGCCCCCCAAGTGGGGCGCGCCTCACTGGTTGGGAAACCCTGTGGTAGAGTCACATGCGGGTTACTGACTCAAAACTCAAAATTTGCATATAAATTTTGGAACTATCATTTATATGCAAATTTTTGTTTTAAGAAAATTTACATACAAATTCACGTAAAATAAGACAAACGCACTTGCCATGACTGCGAAGATCTTGCAACTCTTATTACAAATATTCACACTTCCAACTACAAATTCTGGTGATTACAAATTCATGCCAGCCTTTGCGTGTATGGCTTTCATACTAATGCTGTTGTATTTCTAAATGCATGTTCAAAGTGGGTTTTTAAAAGCAAGTCGTAACTAACTAACCACTTCTCCTGGATTCTCTTTAGCCTTTGTTACGTGTACAAAGTGTATTAACATTGTTTGACAATTGTATTCGCTAGTATAGAGGATTCTGTTAAAACTGATTGTTTTAAAGTAACTCTTTTCCTATTTGATCTTTTTAGATTCAAGCAAATATTTTGTCGTTATGTCCTTCATAATTGAATAAATAACCGTATTAATATAAGTATACCTATATATCGACGCTGGAAAGCAAACACGTAGTAACTGACACATATGTAAATTTTTTTTATTACGTTATTGGAATCAACAGAAAAAAACACGTCAAATGGTATATGGCAAGTAATTTTACAATTAATAATAACGAAAATAGGATTTTTAAAATTGAAAATTTTTTAATTTTCTTGTACCATAAAATGCTGTAAACAACAAAAAAACGGTATTATTTTTTGCCATGTTACTTAAGACAATTCATTTTCCATATAAAAATTCAACATATAGCTTACAGCATCAGTAATTCTATTTCCAGTGCGGGTTACTACATTTTTGCTGCTCGAAAAATTTTCTTATTTGCGTTTAAATCATTAAGTGGGTGATATTTTATTAAATTGAAGTGTTTACGATGCTTTGCATGGTATTTAATGTTTATGGTCTTGATGTTTACACTATTTACAAGGATCTAATAAAACAAGTATCTTTATTTTAAAACACTACTAAAGGTTAAAAGTCTAACACACCGCGGACTTACTTCCCAGTAAGCAGCGCCACAGCCGGTATTCCTTTGACGTTAGCACTGCGTCTCAGCTCAGTGCGTACTGCGTGTTGAGTAGTCCAAATGTACAAGACGTCCTTGTTGTGAGAATTTATTTACAAAATCGAAAAGAAACCCAGTACAGTAGGAGCCAAGTCAAGCTTTACATTTGCACTACAAAAACCACTCCCATTACGAGCGACATTAGAGCGGTCCGAAGGTAAAACAGTAACAAATTATACTGATATCGATAAGATACAGCGCGATATTATACCACTAGACGTTAGATCCATTCAATGTATCTCTGAAGGATATGGTTCAATAGACACATGTGAAACTGAATATAAAAGTCCTCATTGTGCGAGTTGTAAATCATATTGAAGTAGAAGTGACTTGTTACGCGCCACACCGCCTCAGCCAATCGCAAGCCAGCCGAAGCCAGCCAATCAGAGCCAAGCACGTGCAGCCATGTGCCAGCCAGCCCAAGCCAGCCAATCAGAGCCAAGCACGTGCAGCCATGTGCCAGCCAGACCAAGCCAGCCAATCAGAGCCAAGCCAAGCTAGCGCCTTATTACCGGAGAAACTATAAAATGCCGCGCTATCTCTTATTTAGATCACTTCTCTGTTTTACTGTTTCTAAGACGGAACTCTGCCCGATTGTAACTCGAAATTAAATCAGTGTGATTCTGCAACGTCTACTTTTTATTATATCCCGTTACATATCAGAAGTGGGATAAATATAAAAAAAAACCCTAAAACGTAGTTACGTCAATGCGTCGAGTGTAAGCCGCCTGGTCCGTCCGCACGAATGGGGCAAATCTCCGCGTGAAGATTCATCCGAGACAACTAGTGAAAACGAAGACAAAGTTTTGCCACCAACCTCGCCTTCAGCTCGAAAACCCCTACGCAAGCTTTTGAAATCAGAGGTACAAAAGGCCATGAGTTCTTTAAATTACGAAATACCCTCCGTCACTACAAGAAAAGAACCCCGTGCAGCCTTGCTAATCCTCGAGTTCGACCCGGATAGCGAAGAGTGCACTACTGCGACAGCATGGCTCAAAAAAAAATTGATCAACTTGGCGAAATTCATATGGATGGTGCGAAAACACGAAGTCGTTTCATCTGCAAGATAGATTAAGGAGGTCAAGCAAGAAGATGATACAAACGGCTGGATGAATACGATTACTCTTGGGAAGACTGGAAGCAAATGTTGATACGTGCATTTCCCAGACATCGCAAATATGGATTCGATGACCAAATATTATCAGGACAAAGTCGCCATGTGTTTTCGGTGTAAGTTGTCAGACAGCGCAGTTGTCTCATGCATCATTCGCGGTCTACCAGCACCAGCACAAGCGAATGCGAGAGCATATCATTGCGAGCGACCCGAAGAATTATAGGAAGGCTTCCTATGTGTGATGGATGACTACCAGCCACCGTCAATTTGGATTGGAACAAGCCCGTCAAGTAAAGATGTCGTCAGCCGACAAGGAAACAAAAAAATATCTGCCTCGTTAGCAAGAAGCAGGGCGAAGTGCTGAGCAGAGCCACCAGCTGCACTACTACACCGCCTTCGGAGGTTCAGGTTAGCCCACATTATTTTATTGCACTACCTTTGTAGCCAAAATAATCTATTGCACACTAGCCAAGCCAATATTAGCACAATCGGGGCATCAAACATAGAGGAAATCAGTTCAGATCTATTGAATAAAAACCGATTATGATTATTTGATTGCTTTACTAATCAATTTCCCTGACTATTTTGCGAGTAAAACACAAGACTTAGGATGTACAGATTTATTAAACATAAAAATAAAGTTAACAAGTGAACAGTCTATATACCGTCAACTTTACAGCTTGTCGCACAGTCAGTAGTTAGATCTAAAGTATCTGAATTGCTAGACGCAGGTATAGTTCAAGAATCTGAATCATGTTTTGCTCTCCCGTAATTCGTAAAAAAAGAACGGCGGCGACCCTTGCCTAATATAGATGATTAGGTCTCCAAATTAGCCGTTAAAAATTTCTTTACGAGTCTTAATTTGGCACAAAGTTACCATCAGGTCAAAATCGACCCTGCAGATAACCACAAAACAGCCTTTATAACGCCACATTGGTATTTGAATATACGCGTGTTCCGTTTGGCTTAGATAACGCACCGTCTGTTGTTATACGAATAATGAATAAGGTTGTAGATTCAATACGAAATTCCAATCACAAAAGGCGGTAGTTCAAAAACCCACAATGACTTTCCCGATAAATATGAAATTTTTGCATTCTTAGACAATTTGTTGCTACCCTCTTTTGATGTTCAGTCAGGTTTAGATATTTTACAAAAAGTTCTTCATAAATGAAGGTCGGAAAATTTAAAGTGAAATGTGAGTAAGTGTTCATTCTTATAAAACAAAATTACATACTTAGGACATGAGATATCTTCGAACAGGTGAATCAAAATTGTTAGCAGTGTCACAGTTTCCTACCCCTAGTAGTGTTCATGAAATACGTCAATTTATAGGGCTATGTAGCTATTTCCGTAAATTTATTACGAGTTTCGCAATTTAATTGCTCGCCCTTTAACAGATTTAACAAAGAAAAACGCAGTTATGGAAATGGGGCACTGAACAAGGCGATAGTTTTCAACAATTAAAACTGTGTTTGTGTACAAGGCCAATACCGGCTTTCTAAGACCCTGTATTACCAACTGAGATTCACACCGATGCATGCAAATCCGGTATTGCAGGTATTTTTTTTTACAAAAACAAACTGATAATTCCCTTAGGCCTGTCATGTATTTCAGTAGGGCAACGAGTAAAGAAGAATAGTACATTATGGTACAAGTGTGTAATGTTGGTGATTACCGCTGAGGCGCATTGAGGCCCGAGCCGTCAGGCGAGGGTCTTAAGAAGCCGAGGACGGTAACCATCAATACACACGTGTATCATACAACGTTTTTCAACACACTTCTGAATAAAACAATACTTAAATAAAAAACCATTTTACATAGTAGATAAAAAGTTTACTTAGAGAAACAATTAGTAAATGTGCAGTTCTTTTTGGCGCCTGGCCAAAGCTGTGCAATCAAACTTCTGCCAACCCTCGCTGCCACCGCTGAGACTTGCCGATGGCTCACTTGCTCATCAGCCGCAGGAGAAAGCCGACCTCCTGGCAAAACTCTTTGCGGCTCATTCCCGTGTCGATGACTGTGGTACACAACCTCCGAAACTGTCCCATTGTGGCAGCACCATGCCCGATATCCGTATCAGACAGCGTGATGTGCGGGCGGAGCTCCAGTCGATCGATACTCGAAAAGCAAGTGGACCAGACGGCATTCCTGCGATTGTTCTTAAGAAGTGTGCAGCGGAATTGACTCCGGTCCTTACGCGTCTATACCGTCTGTCGTTCTCTGCTGGTTGTGTACCGAAATCTTGGAAAGAGGCCAATGTCCAGCCGGTTCCCAAAAAGGGAGATCGTTCTGATCCGGCTAACTATCGCCCTATAGCCGTCACTTCCATTTTGTGTAAAATCATGGAGAGGATCCTTAATACACAGCTGATCCGTTACCTGGAAGGTCACTCGTTACTTAATGACCGACAGTATGGGTTTCGTCCTAAACGGTCAACAGGTGACCTTCTAGCGTTCCTTTTGCACAAATGGGGTGAATCTATCGATAAGCGCGGCGAATCGGTGGCTATTAGTCTCGACATCGCCAAAGCTTTTGATAGAGTCTGGCACAAGGCTCTTCTTTCCAAGCTTCCGGCATACGGATTACCCGCGCAGTTCTGTACGTGGATTGCCAGCTTCCTCCACGAGCGTAGAATTCGCGTTGTCGTTGACGGCTGCGCTTCGCGGTTCGTGGCAGTGAACGCTGGTGTTCCGCAAGGCTCCGTTCTATCCCCCACATTGTTTCTTCTGCATATCAATGATATGCTTTCCTTGGGAGCTATACATTGCTATGCAGACGACAGTACAGTGCATGGGGGATATCACGGAGCCTCGGGGGCTGCTCGTGGTGATATTGGTAGGGAAAGGCAGAATCTTATCATTGAGCTCAACAGGACGCTGGACCTCGTCTCCGAATGGGGCTCCAACAATCTTGTTGAGTTCAATGCTAAGAAAACACAGGTGTGCGTGTTCTCGGCGAAAAGGTCACCTTTCCTCCCCCTTCCTTCTCTTCAGGGCACAACCCTTCACACACAGAGCAACATCACCTTGCTCGGAATGAACATTCGCTGCGATCTGAACCCCAGAGACTACATCGAATCCGTCATAACTACTGCCTCACGGAAACTCGGTGTCCTGAACAAGGTGCGTAGGTATTTTGCGCCGGACCAACTATGCTTGTTGTATAAAACTCAGGTTAGGTCTTGCGTGGAATATTGCTCGCACCTTTGGGACGGCTCCGCTCAGTACCTCCTCGATGCTCTGGACAGATTGCAGCGTCGCGCTATTCGCATAATTGGCGATGTAGAGGCAACTAACACCCTCGAGCCTCTACAACTTCGTCGTGACATCGCCTCTCTTAGCGCCTTTTACCGAATGTTCCATGGGGAATGCTCTGAGGAGCTCTTTAACCTTATCCCTCCCTCTCCATTCCTTAACAGAAACACGCGTAAGGGCCTTCGGAGTCATCCGTACACTGTGTCCTCCTTTTCACACCGTACCAAGAAATTCCAAGATTCCTTCTTCTGTCGTTCATCCCACACTTGGAATTCTCTACCTGCGCACTTGTTTCCTCCATCCTACAACATGGGTTCCTTCAAAAGAGGCGTGAAAAAGCATCTTTTGGGCCGGCAAGGGGCGGGCAGGTAGGAGAGTGGATGTCGTCCTTACTCTATCTGTCAACTCATTTGGGCCTCTTTCACCGCTTAACATCAGGCGGAAGGAGGTCATTTGCCGGGCCATCCATAAAAAAAAAAAAAAAAAAAAGTTAGTAAAATTATAATTAACTATTTTTAATGACATAGCGGTCTCATCAGATAGATTATTTATTGAAATACTTTCATGTTCTATTGTTATTTGTGATGGTTCATTATTCGTGTAGGTAGGTGAAATCCAATCATTGGACGTACTTGGTATTTCGCCAGTAGGATGCGTCTCAGAATCAAGTTTAATTCTTTTTGTGATTTTTGCACAAATTTCCTTCTTGTTTTGTATGGAATCTTCTACGTATGATTCTGCTACATTGCTAGATCGCCATCCGCCATGTCACTTCAAAGCCATTATATCAGCTCCTGAATTTGCCAGCAATGTAGCTGAAGTTCTTCTGAAACTATGTCCAGTGTAGCTCTCAGCATCTACTAAACCCAAAAACTTAGCGATTTCTTTAGGCATAGAACCAAATTTGTTTATACCTATAGGCTGACAGGTACATTTACCATTCTGGTAATTTAGAAAGAAACGGTCATTTTTTGTTTTTGGCGAACGCAAACTTTCATACTTCTTAACAATATCATAGAATGGACCGTGTATGGTGAATGACCTAGGTATTTTATTTTTCGTGATAGGTATCTTCACTAAAAGCATCTGGCCATGGTTCTCTATATCTTTTACAGTTATATTTGTTAATTCTTGTATCCTACAGGCACCAGTTAGACCAAATATTAAAGCAACCTGAAACAAAAGAAACAATAATTAAGGTCAACACACAACACAAGCTGCTATTAAATATTTAATTAAAATTAATTTAACTAACCTTTGTAGCCAAATATTGGTTATCTGGAGCATCTTTCATAAATTTTTCAATATCATCAGATGATAAAACCTTTGATTTTTTGCTTCTAAATCCATTAGATAGTCTCTTTAGATAAGCTGACAAATTCGAGTATGTTTTTAAGTCCACTCCATTCTTTGTTCGGACTGTACTTTTTAACATTGAGTAAATACACCACCAAGAGCTAGGTTTGTACTTAGAAGATAATTCTTTAAAGTACGCCATGAACACATTTTCTGAAAAAGACTGCGTATTCTTGTTGTTCTGCCATTGTATGAAATTTTGGTACGCTAATAGATATTTTTCCTTTGAGTTTTCTGGTAGTAAACTTTCCATAACGTTCTGGGCTTCACATCTTATATCGGGCGGTGTACAACATAAATCATTTTCTTCATAAATTGTATTTGCAGACATCTTAATTAATAACTAACTAAATAACTTCAAAAGAGAAAACGAGACGAGTTGTGAAAAATGTTTCGTAATGGTGGGAAAAATTAATCAGTTTTCCTATGCGCGCACATCGGCCATAGACTAATAAATTTCGTAATGGCGGGAAAAATTAATCAGTTTTCCTATGCGCACGCATCGGCCATAGACTAAAAAATGAGGTTTCTTTTTTTTTGGGCTTTTCGCGGATAGCATTTTAGCGCAAGTGTAAGCGTAACTCAACCAATAATATTAAAAAAAAACTATTACTCACTCGTGAATTTGATTATAGGTGTCATTATGTGCCTAATTGCCATGGGATTAGAGCCACTTTATGAGGAAGTGTGTTGAAAAGTATATACCACAGTTACGAGCTTGAAACGCTTGCCGTAGTAGAATCTATGTGTAGGTTTAGAGTGTATTATAGTAGGGATACATGTTAAAGTGGTCACCTGCCGTTCACGCCACCCTTACTAAACGTGGCATTATCCCACGTATTGCTAGGTGCTGGCTGTCAATACAAGATTTTGACATGAGTGTACAATATGGCCTGGGGAAAAAATTTAACACGTAGACGCATTGAGTAGAAATCCCGTCGATGCTATTAATGTCAACCGCCTTGAAGTGTCAGACGGGTTCTATACAGTCCAGTACCAGGATGACAAGTTAAGGCGTATCGTTGTTCAGCTTAAAGATAGCTCAGCTGCCCCTGATATAAACAACAACTATGTGCTCTCAGATGATAGACTCTATAGGAAGACATTGTATGGTAATCGCCTCGTGGTGTCTGCATTGATCAGATAGACTAGTTCAGATGTACCACAATGATATAAGTCATCTAGGCTTTCAAAAATGTATAGATTTCATAAAGAGGGAGTAAATGGTACATTGTTCCCTATTCCGAAACCCACAGAACCCATGGTCATGGTTCATGTCGACCATATGCACCTTTTGTAGAACAGCAAAAGGTTATCAATATATGTTGGTTATTACAGACTAGCTTCTGCCCGCGACTTCGTCTGCGTGGACTTCAATTTTGAACAATTTTTAATTTTCCCTCGGGAACTACTTAAGGAATAGGGATAAAAGGTAGCCTATGTCACGTTCTTTTCCATGTCAAAGGCTACATGCATGCCAAATTTCATCCAAATCCGTTCAGCCGTTTTTGAGTGATTGAGTAACAAACATCCAAATATCCAAACATCCACACTTTCACGTTTATAATATTAGTAGGAAGTAGGATAATTTCTCTAAATTTGTTATTGCTGAGCCCACCCACAGTCAATTCAGTAAAAAACAATAAGAACACTTTAAAAAATATTTAGTTTGTTTGGTTACCCTCATAAACTTGTCAGTGATCATGGCAAATTTCAGCCAGCCAGCCCAAGCCAGCCAATCAGAGCCAAGCACGTGCAGCCATGTGCCAGCCAGCCCAAGCCAGCCAATCAGAGCCAAGCCAAGCTAGCGCCTTATTACCGGAGAAACTATAAAATGCCGCGCTATCTCTTATTTAGATCACTTCTCTGTTTTACTGTTTCTAAGACGGAACTCTGCCCGATTGTAAATCGAAATTAAATCAGTGTGATTCTGCAACGTCTACTTTTTATTATATCCCGTTACAGACTATTAAACTAAACTCTTAAACTTAACTCTGGAGCTGAAGTTGAAAACTGTCATGAAAAAAAGTAAAAACTAATATAAACATAAATTTACTCACACGCATAGCTTGTTTGACAAACTCATGTATTCACTTAGTGGACAACATCTGGCAGAATCCTTTTCACCTACATTGCATAGGCCCTTTTGAATAGATTTAAAGTAATAAAAAAATTGAAGAAATACATGAAAATCAACAAACTGCTAAAAAGGAACAAAAGGGTGCAAAAAGACAAAATTTATTTTAAGGGATATATTAAATTATTAAGTAGTGAACAAACATGTCTAATATATTCGTTAGACATTTACGGCCTTACAAATAAAAAACTTATTCCTAGGAATAACCTCGGAATAGTTATTCCGCGTTTTGTCTTATCACATCTGACATGTGCTAAAACAAGACAAAACACAGAATAAATTATTCCGAGGATTGTCCTCGGTATAAGTTTTTATTTGTAAGGCCGCATAGATAGCAAATTGAGGGATTGAATACCCTAATAATACCATAAAGAATTTACACCACTCATTGTCAGCTATTTCTGTAAATCATAACACTGCACAAAATGACGTCTATCAGAGAACTAGCCACACTCTGACAGTATAACGAGGACCGCTATCGATCTCTGCTTGACAAGCAATTTTTGACCTCAAGTGGGCATACTTCAATAACTGCATCCAATCATACACCCCCTGCCCATATTAAGAACAATGTGTGTCAACCACCTGTCAATGATCAATCTAGTTTCTACTGTTCAGTGATGACACTCTTTAAGCTAAAAGCATTATTTTTTATGATGAGATTGGACAAGGTATGGACCAGTTATTGACAAATCAATTAGGGTTAAGTATCATTAATTATTGTATGGCTCGAATTTTCATTCATTGAAGAGAAACTGATAATAATCTTGGGAAATTGGGGTAATTTAAACAAAATGGCACTAAAAACATTTTATTCTAATTTAAATAATTTAGCCATCAAAATATTCAAAGGTTTTTTAGCAACGACTTGTAAATCCAAAGCCCAAGTGACGGCTAAGAAACTTGGTATCCTATCCAAAGTCCGCAAGTACTTTACTCCACACCAGTTATTTAACTTATATCGGGCAAAAGTTAGAGCCTGTATGGAGTACTGCTGCCATTTGTGGGATGGTTCAGCAAAATATCAGCTGGCAGCTTTGAATTCAATAGAGCGGCGTGCAAAAAGAATGATTGGTGACGAAAAACTTGGGACCCAGTAGCAGACACTTGCGCACAGTCGTAGAATTGCCCGCTTTTCGGTGTTCTACAGGTTACACTTCGGTGAATGTGTGTAGGAATTACACAACCTGATCCTCCAGATCCTTTCTGTCATATGAATTCCAGGCGCACGGCTGGATATCACTCATATTTGGTGGCAGTGCCAACCGCACCGACAAAGCCCTTTGCTTCTTCTTTCGTTGTGCGCTATGCGACCGAAGGGATTTAATTGCCGGCGTCAAAAAAAACTTATTCTTAGATTCTGATATATTGGTGTACTTTGTATAATAGAGCATTAGCTAAAAATCATTAATTTGTTCAATAGAAAATGTGCAACCAGAGATGGATCCTTAATAATAATGACATTCTGCAAAATTATCCATTTCACTCTGTGTGAAACGAATCATTGACTTTTCTTATTAATTATTTTAGCTGCATTCAATTCTAACCGATTCCTAAAATTTTTATCAATCAACCTATTTCTATAATGATAATGTTTTAGTTGATGGTTTAAAGTACTTATTATGGAAGAAATATTGTTTTGTTAGTGTTTAGTTGTTACTTTTTTTTCAACAATAAAAACAAAGGGATGTTATAGTGATTGGTCAAGTTGTGGTCCATATATTTCTTAATCCACATTTCCAAATCGTTAATAAAATTAATTGTATTAAATTATCATTTCAGAAGTAGACTTTACTTTTATTCTTGACTCTTACAGCAGTTTATTTAACAGCCTCAGTTTTATTGATTTACACTTAAATTAAACCATTTTTACAGAATACACAAATTAATGCTGGTTACTACATACTGACGACAAATTATTTACAGATTTTTATTATTAGGGCATTTTTGTTGGTTATGTTGCCTAAAATAGTGTAAGTTACTACATTTTTGTTCTCCGTAAAGAAATGCGGTTTGCAACATTCCATACATTTACTCATTTGAGTTACTACGTATTATTGGATCGAAAAAAAAATTTTCAAATGTCGTAACCCGCAAAATATTCCTTTAAACAAACTTTAGATAAGTGCTGTTCAAGAAAACTTATTCAGCACAAAAATATAAATATAGTTTCTAAAAACGGTAACTCTAAGCCCATAAATACGAAAGTTATGAGTTTTTTTTGAAAAATCAAAATGTTTTTCTGCTCTGGTGAACAATTTCAATTTTGCGGGTTACTACGTTTATGCTTTCTAGCGTCGATATATACACCGTGTTTCATAATAACTAATAAATAATCAATGCGTTGTCTAAAACTAATTATTAAATTGTGTTTACCCGTAATGTCATTCAACCCAAAATTTTCATGTAAATCATAGACATGATGATGATACTATGATATACATGAAAATTTTGGGTTGAATGACATTACGTATAAACACATTTTAATAATTAGTTTTAGATAACGCATTGATTATTTATTGGTTACTATGAAACACCATGTATATAAATATAAACGTGTTTTTTTCAGTTCTGATGTTAATGTTGTTGAAAATTAATACGATATTTTTTACTCAATAATTATGACCAATAGGATAGAAATTTCGCAAAGGTTGGGAAAGTTTTCGATGGTCTAATTATTATCATATCCGGTATGTTGAAATTGAAAATGCAAGTTCAAATACTGTCGGAGGTGACGCTTTTATTAATTTAATTTTATTGGATTCTTAGCATGTAAATGCAAAGTCATCTTATCTTATCTTATCTTATCGTAGGGGCGGCCCAGCATGAAAAGCCTTCGCACTTCGACTCTTTATGGATCTTTTGTGCTTCCCCGTGTTTAGTCCTTAAAACCTTTAAGGACTAAACACCTTCGTTCGAATCAATCGTGACCATGAGTCTGATTATGTCCCTTGGTGGCATGGCCCTGTAGTTTTCCGGTTTAGGGTATCCCATTCCCGTCAGCTTTAACCTCCTGCAGGCTAGAGCATCGCAGTGGCACAAAAGATGTTACATGCTGTCCTCCTCTTCCTTGCAGGCCCTACAAGTTCTGGAACTGGTGTGTCCCATCCGGTTCAGCATAATCCTAGTGCTAAAATGCCCAGTCAGAGCGCCTGCCATTAAGCGAGTCTGGGATCTGCTCGAGCTTAATGTAAATTTAAGCCAGTTCTCCATGCCCATAAAGAGCTTGGCGTGTGTCATTCCTTTATGGTTGGCCCATTTTTCTTGGTGCCTCCTTTGTGATTG
The DNA here is from genome assembly GCA_963935595.1 of Schoenobius gigantellus. Classification (NCBI taxonomy): domain Eukaryota; kingdom Metazoa; phylum Arthropoda; class Insecta; order Lepidoptera; family Crambidae; genus Schoenobius; species Schoenobius gigantellus. Next base: position 34,131,258 of record OZ012541.1, on the reverse strand, counting down.
AGTTCTCAGGCCTGTTCCAACCGTTTTTAAAGTAATTCCGACGAATGGTTCCGGACCCACAAGCTGTGTCTCCGATCCCTTTCTCACCAGGTGGTCAGCCTTTTCGTTTCCAGCGAAACCCTTGTGTCCTGGTATCCAGACTAGTCATAAATATCCTTATAATTTGTGAGCTGCATTATTCTTAATCAATTTTTATGATAACTGTGCATAAGATATCTTAATAGAATATTATAGTTATCAACACGAACAGGGTTGAGGAGTTAGATAAATTAAACTTTCTTATATGTTACCTAAATAAGTCCAGTAAACTTATGAATTTGCCAAGTATATACACACTGTAAAATAAATAAAAAAGTAATATTTGAGGGACTTTATTGTGTGTATATACCTAATTGCTGAGTACTACCTGTACCCGACAAAGACAATCGCAATGATACATCAAATAACGGACAGCCAAAGCCTAAAGGTTAGGAAATTACTATTGCTGTCTTTATTCGACAATAGTAATATCGATATATCCAACAAAAGACAGCAATACTTTAGAATTTGTAAATCGAGTGGCTCTATAAAATAGACTTTGCGTTCTCATTCCCGCTCTTTTTGCCCCTAACCTTAGTATCCGTTGTTCCATTGTCAAACCTTTTTTTTTACCAAGTCTTTTTGACTGGGTAAAAAAAAGGTTTTTGATTTAAGATCTACCGCAGCAGAATTGGAGTTATGTGGGACTTATCTCGCTAATCGAGGTATTATACCTACTAAAAATGCTACAGGGTTCCGTCAAATCACAATCTCGACACACAAAGGAAATTTTTCTCAACCGCTTTCGAGTGTCGAGAGCTCCATTGTCACACCTACTGCTGTGACTTTTTTTGCTATCGGTGACAGACGAGCTAGTAGCTCACCAGGGGACCTAGACAAAGACACTGATAATTTAAAAACGATAACTAGGTTCGATAAGAACAAAATGTTTGGGATTGACATATGCCTTCGCTGAATAACGGTGAATCGATCAAAGTCATGGGATAGGTATGTAAGTTGGTAGACAAATTGATTCGCAACGAATCGATGAAGTAGCGAATTGTTTTTTCGTAACATTTATATACTACTCAAATTTCATTAAAATGAATTGAACATATTCATTTATATTATCATTTCTATTTCATTTCTCAGCTTTGAGAACTTAGATAAGCAATATGTTGTTTTCTTACAGAAAGAACAATTCGACACAGCGATCGCTAATCCTTTTACGTAGGCTAGGAATTAGTTTTCGTTATCTCAGAGGCGATGACGAATTTAGATATCGTGTTGCTATAAAACGATTACCACTTATCTAGGCCCCCTGATGGTAATTGGTAACCACCGCTCATGGACATCTACATAACTAGGGGCATAGCTCAGTTACTGCCTAAGCAATACCTGGAGAGTAATGCTCTTTTTAAGCCTCGTTCGAAGTCGGACATATCGTAAGCGCTCTGAAAATACCGCAGCTGAGAATTCGTTCCAGAGTCTGTTTTGAAATTGCTGGGGGCTTTGAACTTCTCTGGTCGTAGCCTGTATGCGTTTTGCTGTCACTTCTCCCCTGTTTCAAAGGGGAGAAGTGACAGCAAATTCGCGATTCAAAGGGGAGATCCCTTTGAATCGCGAATCCTAGTCCACCTGGTGTCGCTGCCTAATTTCCCTCGCTCATTCACTCTTCACACCAGCTACTTTTGTGTCTGTTTTTACCTCCGAATCCCCCAGTGATGCTGGCTACATTACCTCGTCATTATTAAAATTGTAGTGTACATTTTGTAACTTCCACCTTTGATTTAAGGTGAATACAGCAAAGTAATCGCAAGTGTGAAATGTGATTGCGTTTATAGATAACTAGCTTTTCGCTCGCGACTTCGTCCGCGTTATTTTTGTTTTCCCGTGGGAATTATATATTTTTTCGTAGGAAAATTACCCTGTGTCCTTGCCCTGGTCTCGAACCATCACTATACCATTTTTCATCAAAATCGGTTCAGTAGTTTCGAAGCTTATTCAATACAAACAAACAAACAATCAAATCTTTCCTCTTTATAATATTAGTATATATAATATGACAGGTAACAGAGCGTCCTATTTGCTGGGTGCGAAGTACTCCCACCGAGTACTTCGCACCCAGCAAATAGGCAGATCAACATTTTCGAATTTGTTAAAATGGAAAATGATAGTTAGGGGCCAAAAAGCCAAAACGACAAGGATGAAAATTTATTCGAAATCCAAAATCCATCATTTCTTGATTTAGGATGCCCGCTTTGGGCCCCTATCCCCTATATTCTAGAAAGAACACGAAAAAATCGAATAATCAAAATGAGTTTTCTACGCGAGCGAAGCCAAGGACGGAAAGCTTAGTATATCTCAAGATTTAGGATTAAGAATAAGGCGAAACGAATGAATTCCGTTAGTAGTAGTTGTTACAAAGATATCTTTATTAGAGTAAGCAGCGCTAGTAAGGTTGCGTGCTAGGCAACATTTAGTTGAGTCACGTGTACTTATCTAATACGATTATTTCAGATAACTTAATTTACGTACAAGGTACCAACGAGGAAGTAATAAGTATGGTTCTAGAAAAAATGCGAACGATTGCTTCCGCCGGTAGTGTTAAATTGCACTAACTGTGTCACACTGCTCCTTGGCCCGGCTCAGGCAGTGAGAGTGTGAAGTGTTTTTTTTTATGAAATACATTTATTTGTTGTGACAATATTAAACTATACTTTTTTAAACATTCTTAAACTAGCAAAAATTAGTACCAATATTATGTTCAAGCAATTAACTAGTAAACAAAACTGTCCCCGTTGGCTCTTTAGCAAAGAGACCCAGTATTTATAAAAAAATAAAAATAAAATGCAAGTTTAAGTCAGTCAGGGAAAGTGAAGTGTTTAGTGTGCGTTCGTACAAGTCATCTCAATCTCATTTTGCGAATTAAACGTGTAAAACTAAAAGATTTCCCAAAGTTTTGTCAAATAGATTTTTTTACATTACGCATCCTCGTTAGTGCCTCAAATTATCTCGAACATCGAATAAATACGATTAATAACACAGTACTAACTTATCGCCAGCAAGTGTGAGCGGGGTGAGAGGGAATATCGCTATGGAAAGCGACAACGGCCACGTAGCCGCTGCTGCCACAGTCTACGAGCGCGTGTTGTATGTGAATTTTATCGTAGACGGCGACATACCTGCTACGTTGGATGAGCTACGTAGAGACAGCCAGAGTCGCCTTACTAAGTAAAGTTAGCAAATATTTTTATTATCCACAACGGATCGCCTTAGAAAGCAACCGATGCACAGCATTGATGTACTATATAAGAACTAGATATACACAATCTCAATATGTCGGAGTCAAAACTTTGCTTACCGTGACGAGTAAGAGTCCCTTCAGTCCAGTTTCGTTCACACGTAGCAACAACGCGTCGCAATAACGCAGTGTTCAATAAAAATGTCCAGAAATGCTTAAATAAATGCACTTAAAAAGATGGAATATTATATTTTACGTAAGTACTTATTAAGTATTAACATTTTTCATACACATTTGTTTGTTTAAAGAGAAACGATTAATTTAAAATCTGTTATATCATAATGTTAACAAGGTGTTTGATCGGAAAATTTCGACGCACCTATCTCTTTCTCTCGATAAAGGTTGACTGAAAGAAATCTCTAATAGAGATAAGTCTGTCTTTGTAACGCAATTTATAACCATGTTTATATTTAGATTTTGTGCGCAATAAAGTATAATAATAATAATAAAGAGTGAACGATATAAACATATACAGGGACAATACCAAAATACCTACAATTTGTGTTCGATAATCTCAATTTGAAATTCGCTCGAATTATACGTAACTGTGCCAGTGCTCTTTAATTTTTACCTTTATGGTACAATATAACCTTTATGGTACCGTCTAAAATTGTGTACGCATGTTTAGCTTATCAATATATTTCCAACTATGCGTCTATACAGTAAGTCTCAGACACTTTTTGGTGAACTCTTCTGCAAAATTTGTGTATCTAGTTCTTTTATATACATGACTGATAAACATATTGGCATCAGTCATGATGCCGTACTTTGAGGCTGTACTTTAACGGCCGAATGCAATTATCTTTCGAAAATGGTTTTTTGATAAAAGAACGTAAGATAGTATTGCCAAGAAAGCTTCGAATTTTAAATATTTTACAGAATAAAAAAAACACTTCAAAAACACTAAAAAGTAAAAAAAATAATAGAAGAATACACAAAATATCACAATTTATATTGAAAACTGTGCCAAGCGATGATCTTCTGGAAAGTCTTAAGTCTTAAAAATGCAAATAGTTGGTTAATATTTAATACTGACTTTAAAATAAAAATGTGATGTTGAGTGTGGTTATATTTCATAAGACTTTTTTGTATTTTCAAAGTAGGTTTTTATTTTTTCAAAAATATTTTATGGATTTAATACCAGCTCATGAAAGCAAATTAAAGGAATACAACAAAGGATCAATACGTGCATTATCTCTATGTTATCGCCATAATAACATATTTGTGTTCCGACAATTTAGAGGTAAGATTGACAGTTCTTTGGTTATTGAGGGGTCATTGGGGCTTGCTTTCATATTCAGCCACATCGTCACTTATTGAAGGCCAAGAATTTTCCTTTTGTGTGAGAAAACTACCAAACATGTCTTTTTAACTTAATATCGTAACGGATTATCCCTACTCTAAGTAGTGGTAAGTGCCGGTGTTTGATGTGTTTTAGGTCAAATGCTAATGTCATGTCATCTAGGGTCCCTTATTTTTATATATAAATTCCATGTAATGGTTAGTAGCAACTCGTTGAACTGGATTTTGATTAGTAGCTCAAAACTTGCAATGTACATAAATATTGGGTTAAATCTTGCAAGTTTATGATTGAGCTTAAATTTGAAAAACACTCTTAGTTCTGATGACTATTCAATTATGCACAATTAGTAACATTGTAAACTAAAATGGCGGGTAACATTTATCTTTGTATAACCCTCTTAATATGGGTACCTAATTAAAATGCTTTACTTGTAAAATATAGTCCTAATTGTGAAAAAATTAAGATGGCCGCCGCAACAAAATGATGGATTACCAATTTTGTACAATATGGTATGAAACGAAAGAACTTGTCTTGTAGAATACTATATAGAGTTAATTAATTGTAAAACACCTGCAACCTCTAAGGATTAGATAGATAGCATCATTAATTACATTTCTTTGATCTTGTTTCCTCATACAAAATTTGGAGCCCCGTTTCAACCTCTTACGGGGTGAATTTTGAAAAATCCTTTCTTAGTGCTCCCCTACATCTCATAAGGAACCTACGCTCCGTACTGAATTTGGAATCACTAGACTCAGTGGTTTGGGCTGTGCGTTGATACGTCAGTCAGTCAGTGTCTTCTTTTATATATTTATAAGAAAAAGACAACCGCATCCATCACTACCTACTCGGATTGGCATTTCCCGCAGGAGCAAGCAGGTCTTGTAAAGGGTAGAAGAACACGTGGACAAATCTTGAATGTTCGTTGGTGTTTCGTTGATTATTGGCGAGGCTTTTGACTGTGTTAAATAAAAAAAGTATATGGAGAGTTACTCGACCTAGACGTGCCACGTTACCTTATAGCACTCTTCCAAACCTTGTACTAAAAAGCCAAGGATCTATCAGAGGTGATATATATGCCTTTTAAGACCCTTAAATTTGGAAAAGGACTTCATCAGGTCTACATCATATCCCCTCTCCTCTTCAATGCATACGGGAAATAGACCATCCAGGTATCGTGTGATGCCTGAAACAGTAGTGGGAGCATGAGGAGGATCAGAATAACTAACGTAATTTTTTTTTATGTAGGACCCGGCAAATGACCTGAACTCATTGAACTCAACAAGATTGTTGGAGCCCCATTCGGAGACGAAGTCCAGCGTCCTGTTGAGCTCAATGATAAGATTCTGCCTCTCCCTACCAATATCACCACGAGCAGCCCCTGAGCTTCCGTGATATCCCCCATGCACTGTACTGTCGTCTGCATAGCAATGTATAGCTCCCAAGGAAAGCATGTCATTGATATGCAGAAGAAACAATGTTGGGGATAGAACGGAGCCTTGCGGAACTCCAGCGTTCACTGCCACGAACCGCGAAGCGCAGCCGTCAACGACAACGCGAATTCTACGCTCGTGGAGGAAGCTGGCAATCCACGTACAGAACTGCGCGGGTAATCCGTATGCCGGAAGCTTGGAAAGAAGAGCCTTGTGCCAGACTCTATCAAAAGCTTTGGCGATGTCGAGACTAATAGCCACCGATTCGCCGCGCTTATCGATAGATTCACCCCATTTGTGCAAAAGGAAAGCTAGAAGGTCACCTGTTGACCGTTTAGGACGAAATCCATACTGTCGGTCATTAAGTAACGAGTGACCTTCCAGATAACGGATCAGCTGGGTATTTAGGATCCTCTCCATGATTTTGCACAAAATGGAAGTGACGGCTATAGGACGATAGTTAACCGGGTCAGAACGATCTCCCTTTTTGGGAACCGGCTGGACATTGGCCTCTTTCCAAGATTTCGGCACACAACCAGCAGAGAACGACAGACGGTATAGACGCGTCAGGACCGGAGTCAACTCCGCTGCACACTTCTTAAGAACAATCGCAGGAATGCCGTCTGGTCCACTTGCTTTTCGAGTATCGATCGACTGGAGCTCCGCCCGCACATCACGCTGTCTGATACGGATATCGGGCATGGTGCTGCCACAATGGGACAGTTTCGGAGGTTGTGCACCACAGTCATCGACACGGGAATGAGCCGCGAAGAGTTTTGCCAGGAGGTCAGCTTTCTCCTGCGGCTGATGAGCAAGTGAACCATCGGCATGTTTCAGCGGTGGCAGCGAGGGTTGGCAGAAGTTTGATTGCACAGCTTTGGCCAGGCGCCAGAAAGAACGGCTACCCGTAGGGTGCGCAAGCAGTTCCTGGCCCACTTGTGCAATGCGCTGAGCATCCGCTCTAATGTAAGCCCTCTTACACAACTTGGTGGCATTATTGTAGGCTGTTTTCAGTAGGCTAGTATTGGGATCCCTAGAAGCTCGGCCTCTGATCCAAGCGCGGTAAGCCAGCTGTTTGTTTTCAACAGCAGAGGCGCACTCGCGATTGAACCAGAGGTTACGTCTGCCTCTACTGACGAGATTGGAATGCGGAATATAATATTCCATTCCTAGTATGATCTCGTCAGCAACAGAGGTAGCGCAGGAGTCCGGATCCATCCTATTGAAACAGCGCTGCCACCAAGGGACAGATGCGTAATAATCCCGCATACCGTCCCAATTTGTTGACGCATAGTGCCACAGACGGCGAGCTGCAACCACAGGCGACGGTCGCGACGCCTGAGGCACTGAGACGGATACCAGGCAGTGATCCGAAGATCCTAGTGGAGCTCGAATCACCACCTGATATCCGTCAGGGCGATTTGTCAGCAGAAGGTCCAATAAAGAGGGCGCTTGACCGATAATATCTGGTACCCTGGTGTGCTGGGTGACCAATTGTGACAGGTCGTGCGTGAGAGCGAATGCGTGGGCAGTCCTACCCGCATGGTCAGTTTTAGAGGAACTTAACCACAACTCGTGGTGAGCATTGAAGTCCCCTAAAAACACCAGCTCGGCGGAAGGAAATCGCTCCTGCGCGTCATCTGCCACCCGACTTAGATGTTCAAAAAATCGAGTTGTCTCCAGGTCACCACGATGGGAACGGTAGACGCAGACGTAGACACGGCAATGAGTGCCAAAATCGACGTGTACCGCAAGGATGGAAAAGGAAGGTTCCTTCAAACAGCGCAGGCGACGACAGCAAACGTCCGCCCGGACGAACAAGCAAACACCAGCCTTCGCCTTGAAGGACTCCTCAAGAGCGTAGCCGGGGTAATTAAGGTAGCCTGTATCGGCCGGGCAGATAATTTGCGTCTCCGTCAAAAACAGCATTGCTGGACGGGCTGTCTCGAGATGGTGGTGGACAGCTAAGAGGTTAGAATGGAGCCCGCGGATGTTAGCGAGCCCCACCTCGAATAATGGTGTTTTGGTGGGATAATGCACCGCTGTACGACCAGTTCTTTTATTTTGCGCTGCCATGATTGTTGGAGTGAGAGGCGTGAAATTGAAGTGTCGTTGCCGCGTTTTGCATAGTTAATGTGTGTAGGCCTGTTTCGCCAGGGAACAGCCGACAGCTGATTTGCGCTGACCCTCCGCACGGAAGGGCCCCCGAACCCCCCCGGAAGTGGCCGCCGGGACCCACCGTCCGGTCACCAACCGGCACAACGGACCACCCCGAGATTATGCGTGGCATGGTGGGGCAGCCTCACGGACTGGTTAGGTCCGCTTGGGCCCCTGTACTATACCACGGGCGGCCAGCGGAACAGCCGTTTCTTCAGGTCTTCCTGGGCGGAGGGTCAACGCAGTCAACCTGGCACTGGGTCGACGGAAGCCCACACAAACCACACAAATCGCAGCAACGACTCCTCAAGCTCTGGCTGTGCGCTAGCTGATCCCGAAACGCGGACAAAAAATGGCCACTTGACGGGTTGTACGTCATGCGCACGGTGGTCGCTAGCCAGTCGGGTCACTCGATTAGCACCACCCGGGGATCACGCGTAGGGTCTCGAGGGTAAAACCTACGGACGTGAGCGACTCCAATCCCCAGGAAAAGAAAATGAACCCCCCCCCCCCCCCCAGGAAATATATGAAAAGACCCTTCTAGCTACAAACGAATACGAGCTAAAGATAATCTTAGCGAGAAAGAGGCGGCTTCGCAACGACCTGGGCCTCCTCATAAATAAACCCAAAACAAATGTTATGTTGGTGGATCGCTTAAACAAAATACAACTCAGCAGGACACTTAACCTAAAGGTCGTAGATAGCTTCATTTACTTGGGCTCAACCATCAGCAAGAATGAGTCTTGTGAAACCGAAGTGTGGAGACGGTATGACTCAAATGCTGCGCACATGGAAAGACATGAACATTTCGCTGAAAATTAAGAAGAAGCTTGTTCAAACGCTGATAATTTTTCATATTTTTACAATGGGCTGAAACCTGGACACTGGACAGGTCCGAACAGATCCGCACTACTCTTAAATTCTGCAGTTTCTCGATGCTGTGCATGCTGCTCAAAACAGAAACTGTTGCCGAGACATTGTGCATAGCAAGTTCCTCCATGGAGGTGGCCACGATGTTCAGTGATGTGGAACACGACGCGAGAAGGAGGATTAGGAGATCACTATATTCGGGTATCTCTGAGCAAAAATTTCAATTAACTATGAGACTGCGACGATACCTATAAGATCATTTTATTTCCAGAAGCGACAGTTTCAAAAGTATAATACTACCTTAAACTTTGCCACTCACGTCAATTGCACATCTCTCGCACCTAAATTCTTAAGGAGTAGGATATATTATAATTGAGTTTAGATACAAAATATTTCCAAATTTTAGACAGTTCTCCGTGTTGAAAATAAATCCTAGGTGATCCGAAAACGTAAAAATTGTCTCGATAGTGGAAAACTGGAAACGGAGGGTTGGCGCGGGGTCCCGCCCGCCTGCGCGGCGCCGGGCCCCCTTCACGTCCCGACCTCAGTCACGGCAAACCTGCAGAGAGGGTGCGTCGTTTTCCCTTCGTCGTTTTCGCATAACCCCCAACGACTGTGGAAACCGAAGTGCAATAAGTGATCCATCCAGTGCAGTGAGACAGTGAGTGTGTTGTGCCGCATGCACTCCAGTGTAGCAATTACAACGGATTGACCATAATGTGGAACGTGTAAGTAATAAATGTTAATCCTTTGATTTTTTGGACATTAAGAAAACATAAGGGGTTGATATGTTAATCTTTTCTTATGAATATACATGGTGGCGGATTTTCGTGGAAATAAGGCTGTCATTAAAAATTAATAGCACCAATAATAATAGGTACATTTGATTATGGTGAATGTACAGAAAATAAATCGCAGCTCGTTCGCGTGATGTTACGAGTATTGTTGTGGTTTGTATAGTGGTTGAAATCTACGCCTGTTTGAAACTCACATTTTCTACAGCTTGTTTTAAGTGATGGTTGTAAAATATACCTTAATAATGGTTTTATTGCAGTTTGGATATTGAATACATTTGGTTGGATATAATACTTACAAATATATATAAAAAAATAAGATTTTAAAAGATGTTCGATTACATAAAGCATAATTAAAAATTAATAGGTATGTATTTCAGAGTAAATATGTAGGTACCTATGTACCTATGTCAATAAAAATTCAATATGCAATAAATAGGTATTGTGTAGTCTTGTTTGCTAGCTGTTCAATTCAAATAGGAACCTTTTCAATTCAATTACCTTTCCATCTCAAAAACGGTACTAAGAAGTCCAGTGCCGGTTGCGGTATATCAGATAGATGACGACTGATCCTGGTAGAGACACATCATGAAGCGGTTAGTCAAAAGTAAACTCGTTTCGTACCTACCTCGATGATGACGACCTCTTGCGCGTTGTCAAACCAAATGCCATGCTTCCACTAAAAGAGTACTAACAGTGTTCCCTATTAAGATATGACATGAAGGTATACCCTGACGGATTGCTTATTAAATCGATACATATTACATTGCCGTATCTTGTATTTTAATCATCTAAGTCGAGTCTTCGAACCAAAAAGTAAAAAGTGAGCTGTCTGGCTCAGTTACTTTTCTTTTTTGTGTTGGGCCCAGCTTCTCTTTTAATTAATGAAATAAAAGAGATTTTTCTAATTTCAACTTAGTCAAAGTATGCCATGTTGATTCTGACTCAGACGTTTCCATTGGCAACATTTACGGCTGTTTCCTCGTGGTCCTACTAATTTCTCATACTAGTGGGACCACGAGGAAGACTAGTTCCTCGTGGTCCTACTGCAGATAATAATGTCTTACAGTAGGTCCACGAGGATGCCTAGTTCCTCGTAGTCCTACTGCGAAGTTAAATTATTAAAAGATAAAATTTCGTAACACGTGGTCTTAAGTCTTCTTTCTCGTAGTCCTAATGCGGAGTAAAATCCGTTCCCCTATGTCGCAAGTACAATCATACCAGATTTTTTTATATTATTTTTGAAAATGCAAAGCTTTTTGGTCTATTTATTTCTTTTTATGACAATTTATATGTCATCGGTAAATCTGAAAAATATGACAATTATAATTATTTTCAAAATTATAATTATATTCTTACGCGTTAATTTATTTAATTAATTCTAAACTATGAACCGTGATCTCGAAGAACCTAACGGTGATCATGAAGAACTTTCTTTTCTTAAGAGAAAACGCGGCACAGTATTACTGGTCGGCGGGCGGCAATACTATAAGCAACGTGAATATAAAAGTGGCAACGTTATATGGATATGTAGTCGATCCAAAAAAATTAAGTGCCGTGGTTCGGTTACCCTCAAGGTAAAAACTATTTATTAATGTATTATTTAATATTTTTTATTATGTTACCAAAAACGTCCCCCTCCCCATGCAAAAATAGATATAGTCTCTTTATGTTGGCTAGGCGAAAGCTAAAGCTAAAGCTATACATTCTTTCAAAAAAGTACGGCACATCCGTTTTACATTTTGGTGTGGAGTTGGAGTTGCATATGTTATTTAGATCAAATAACAGATGCAAGCAACAGCGGTTTACGAGTTTGACATACAAAGTAGTCCACAAGCTACGAAGTCGCGCCTTTGAACTGAACAAAAACCGAAAAAAAAAACATCGCCAAAGTCGATCAAAATTCTTGGATTCTTGAATTCTTGGACCACTATAATGCGCCTTCGCACAAGGCCATTATTTTGAACCAAAAACTCAACAAATACTATTAAGCCACCACTTTATTCAACAGATATGGCTCCAGTCGAATTCTTTCTATTTTCAAAATTCAAATTACCACTTTGTGGCACCCGTTTTCATAATAAAAAAAACTCACATTTTGTGGATTATTGATCGTTTCCCGGTACTTTCTTGACAAAGTAGTACAACACAAAAGGTTTCATTCAAATCTTGTTTTTTAGGATAATCACATAGTTAAAAAAACAGAACACTCCTGTCAGGCAAACTATGGCAGAAATGAAGTTGATGAGGTAATTGGTACAATGAAGGAACAAGCTCGACGCACAGACACACAAGATTTCTACTCTCAGACTATTATTATCAAGGATGTCGCATCATAGTGTTCTGCTCGGAGGAAGGGAGATTGTTGTTAGAGAGGATCGAGGAATACTTTATGGATGGAACTTTTTATAGTTGCCCTGCGCCGTTTCAGCAGCTATACAGTATCCATGGGGATATGGGTAGCTCGACGTCAGCAGAAACACATGTGAGACCGCTGGTATATGCTCTTATGTCTAATAAGAACCAGGCAGCATATACTGCAATGTTTGAGATGATTAAGTCTCAAGTCCCGGAATGGCGACCTAAAAAAGTCCACCTGGATTTTGAGATAGCAGTAGCAAATGCGCTGGTAGAAGTTTTCCCGGATGTTTAATTAAAAAAATGCTATGCACATTTTACTAAGAACATTTGGAAGAAGGCAAAAGAATTAAAAATTAAATCCAAAACTGAAAAGCGAATTGTGGGTCTCTGTGCTGCTTTAGCTTTGTTGCCTAAAACCCAAATAAATGATGGCGTAGCTTACATAAACAATGAATTACCCAGAACACACAAAATGTCAATATTTATGAAATACATGTACAGAACTTGGTGCAAAAACGAAGAATTTAAATTTCAATGGTGTGTGCACGGAGAAAGACACAGAACTAACAACGTTGTCGAAAGTTGGCACTCAAATCTGAATAAAGCTATGAAGGAACGGTGTCCAGTATCCATTTTACGATTGCTAAATGTGTTATTTGAGAGGGAAACGGTTGATGAAAATGAATCATCAGAAAGACGACAACAATATATAGATCGCGATGATTTTATAATGAGTTGTCAGCTACAACTGTTGCACGGAGAAATAAGCATTGGTCATTTTCTAGAAAAGTTACGATAAGGGAACATAATTTTCTAAAATTATCATTACATTGCGAATAAAGTACAATTTTTTTTTTAAATATCATACTTCCAACTTGACATAAGAGAAGTTGAAATTTTATCTTTTAATAATTTAACTTCGCAGTAGGACTACGAGGAACTAGGCATCCTCGTGGACCTACTGTAAGACATTATTATCTGCAGTAGGACCACGAGGAACTAGTCTTCCTCGTGATCCCACTAGTAGGAGAAATTAGTAGGACCACGAGGAAACAGCCACATTTACTTCGTTTAAGATCTATTGCAATATGTAGACATTGTTTTAGTACTCCTATGAATTTAAAAACACTCAACAAAAATCAATCAAGGCGTTTTCAAGTGATATTGCAATTGGATTTAATTTATAAAGCTTTGGAAGGCAACGAAAATATCGATTGTTTGGCGGTGACTCTAATCAATCAAAATGAATGCGATAATATAAATCAGAATATAGTAGTAAATTACTATCTATCTGAAACACAAAACAAAAAATAATGCTCATCGGTACCTTCGTTAGCGGATGAAATCGATTTTATTTTGACGTTACGTTAAACTTTAAGCTTATAGACTTATTTTGACGTTACGTTGTCCTCAAACTTTAAGCTTGTAGACGCCTTATCCACACACCTAATTATTCGGTATTAAATTTGTTCTGTCGTTATCTCCTAATGTTAACTTTAAGCATTTTCGAAAGAAAAAGATGTAATCAAGTACAACAAATAAATAAAAGTTAAAAAAAATATACTGGGAGCGCGTAGTCAACAGCGAGCGCCGGTGTGGCACTAAAAACGTGAATGAAGTCACTGCCTTAGGGCGCTTGCGCACTTGTACGTATTCGGTTCATATTCGATTCGAGTTCGTTTTTGATTCGGTTTGGCCGTCCTAGTAATTTTATGGATGCGTGTGCACTCATACGTATTCAGTTCGTGTTCCCCGTCATCCCATCATCCCCTGTCATTCCCGCCATCCCCGTCGGGAGTGATCTTGACGTTTATCGCCCAACCGCCTCAAACACGAATCGAATACGGATAAGTGTGCAAACGCCCCCGGGCGCGTTGGTAGTGGTAGTCGCAGTGTGGACCCTACCACGCGCACCCATAAGAAGAAGGAGAATACCAGGGGGTTTAGTGGGTAGGCCTGGCACTCTGCCGGGAGAGCCCCACACACGCTCATCGTCTAGCCAACGGCGAGTAAGGTGCGGTTCCTGTTCGGTGTTTACACGTATCGAACACGAACCGAATAGTTGTAAGTGCGCAAGAGCTCTTTAGATCGCCGCCGGCTGGGGGCTAGTTAAGTGCATCTATCATTCAATAATTTATAATAAATGTTTTTTCTTTTAAAGGAAATATTTAAACTATTAGTGGATGAATGTAGAGTCATTAAGTATTACTAGATGTAAACACTAATCAAAGACAGTTATAACGCACCCTCAGAGCAAGAAAAGCATAAGATGAAAATGTTAACTTTACAGGAGAGCAAAAAAACTGTTTAAATGTCTATAAAAAACATTCCAAACAAGACAGGAAGCTGATTTTTACATAAATAAATTGATAAAAATTAAATGAGGTTATCACAAATTTTTATTAATGTAAACATTTATAATTATTGAAATAAATTAAGTTTAAATTTTTACGCTACTTTTTCGAATAAGTTAAAAAAAGGATCTCCCAATCATTAGTCTTTATGTTCCTTTTCCGCTAAAAATGTAATACCTAATTAAAGTAAAATCTATTACAGTTTTTTTACTCTACAATTGTGGACAGAGTAAATGGCATTACAGCGTTTTTGCCTTTAATTTTTTTTTGTTTTGACTTCGTATCCCTAATTTACGACTTTATTATCTTCGTAAATTATTTACATTCATTCTAGTAAACAATATAACCATGTTTTATTATTTGTCCCAGAAATATATTTTTTGTGTATCTGTAGTTGTTTTGTAGTGATATATTTTTTTGGCACAGCAAAAAAGGTCATAAAGATTTTGTTATCATTTCTTTTCTTAATTATCAACATTATAACAAATATTATGAAATTCAAAGATTGTACTCTGTTCTATAAAATTTTCAATACAATAACGATAATTATAGCTTCCATAATAAAATTAAGAAAAATCGTCAAACAATATAATAAAAAAATAACAGCTGTTTAAAAATGAAACAATATTTTCCACTTCAATAACTTCTAAGACGTCTTTATACTTAAAAGTATCAATATTAAAAATAAAAACATTAGTTATCTTCATTACTTGTAATCATTTTCTTATTATGATGATGATGAAAATTCAATCGAAAGAATGAAGGAAAATATTTTAATGAAATACCTAATAATTATGTGATAAAATTAAAAATCAATCTTAAAAAAATAGTCAAAAGAAAACCGCTGTTAAAAAACTCTTATACTTCTACTAATAATGTAAGTCTTAATTCTTAAACTTAATTTTCCATAAAATCTACTAATATTTTTTTAGAAATTCACAAGTAATCTTTTTTATCTTCTTTATCTTTTGCTTCAATAAGTTCAAATACGAGTCAATTAAACACATTTTACAAAGAAACGAACAGAAAATAACAATTATTTTAACCTTAAGTTTACAATATATTATTGCAGTTCTTTATCATCATCACAGAAGAATTACCCTTTAAGAGTAACCCTTGAAGTTTAGAAACCTTATGAAAGCCTTATATTTGCCTGACATAATGTAAAATTATCTGTCTTCCTATCACAATGGGAAAGGTTAATCTTTATCTGAAGAAGCAAAAGCTTGTAAATTGTAAAAAAAAATATTTTATTTTATTTAAATTAAATTTATTGTGAACTTTAGAGTTCATTATTATTTCATACTAGCTGACCCGGCGTACTTTGTATCGCCATGTTTTTTAACTAAATTACTGAAATGTTTGTTTAAATTATTGTAATTTTTATATTATACAAACCTTGTCCTAACAATAACGAATACATAAAACCAAGAATCACGCAATTTGGTGCAGTCGTTCGAAAGTTTTGGGCGTACATACATTTCGAAGATCCATTTTTATTTATATAGATAGATAGATAACTGGTCAGGTGTGTAAATTGTTTTGTTCTTCATTTTTTTTTTCACCCTCGTTCTGCGAATCTATTTCTGTTCTGACCAGAACAGTTGTCCGAATATAATGAAAGAGATATAAGGCCTCTGTCAGCTTCTGCTTTATAAAAATTAAATAAGCAACTGCTTATTCCCCCTTGGGGCATCCTTTAACCACTTTTGCTCTAACGGTGTTATTCCCCACTATCTGAACTGCCTTCTTGCTTACCAGCTCGGTGATCTATTTTATTACTGCTGGTTCTATATCGTACTTTTGAAGGGCGTGGTTAATGCCATTGTGCATTGTTTTGTCGAAGGCTCCTTCTATGTCTATGAAGGCACCTAGGGTTGGGGATTGGTTGTGTATGGCCGACTTTATTTTACGGACCACAATATGTAGTGTCGACTCTGTGGAGCTGCCTATTCGATAGGCGTGTTGTTGGGGATGTAAGGGTCTTTCTTGGAGTGCTCCATCCCTTAGGTGTCTGTCTACCAATCTCTCCAGTGTTTTGAGCAGGAATGATGTTAGACTTATTGGTCTGAAGGATTTCACCGTAGTGTAGTCTTCTTTCCCTGGTTTGGGTATGAATACTACCTTCGCCTCTCTCAATTGTTTGGGAATATATTTGAAGGCTATGCAAGCCTTAAATATAGGTTCTAAGTGTTTTATTACTAAGTTAGGCTGCCATTGTAGCAGCGCTGGGAATATTCCGTCCAGTCCTGCGGATTTAAAGGGTTTGAAGCTCTTTATAGCCTTCTCTATTTTATCCGCAGTTACTACTTTGCAGGCAGCCTCCCATTCTTCGGTTGACGGGGTGCTGTAGTGCTCGGCGGACCATTCCAGGTGTTTTTTTTTTTTTTTTTTTATGGATGGCCCGGCAAATGACCTCCTCCCGCCTGGTGTTAAGCGGTGAAAGAGGCCCAAATGAGTTGACAGATAGAGTAGGGACGACATCCACTCTCCTACCTGCCCGCCCCTTGCCGGCCCAAAAGATGCTTTTTCACGCCTGTTTTGAAGGAACCCATGTTGTAGGATGGAGGAAACACGTGCGCAGGTAGAGAATTCCAAGTGTGGGATGAACGACAGAAGAAGGAATCTTGGAATTTCTTGGTACGGTGTGAAAAGGAGGACACAGTGTACGGATGACTCCGAAGGCCCTTACGCGTGTTTCTGTTAAGGAATGGAGAGGGAGGGATAAGGTTAAAGAGCTCCTCAGAGCATGTGACGCGATTTGACAATCGGGAAAGTGTGTTTCCAGCATTACCGCACTGGTTTCTTCTTCAGATTTAGTATAAGTGCCGTCGACTTTTTTCATGTTGCCAAGGAGGTCTGTGTTTCCCTTGGACAATACTTTCTTTATTCTGGCGGCTTGGTTTGTTGAGTTTATGCTGCTGCAGAAGTTTTGCCAGGCTTCCATTCTCTGGAATCTGATCCTCTTCTTGTAGTGTCTCTGCGTATCGTTGTCCCAGTCATCGGGAGTTCTTGTATTTTTTGCTTTATTGAAGAGTGCCCTAAGTTTTTTTTTTCCGCAGCCTTTCAAGTTCTGGCCCCCACCAGAGATTCTTGTTGAGGTCTTTTGGTATAGACATCGGGCATGCCAACTCGTAACTTCTGACTATCGCTGAAATGAGGAGTTGTACTTTTTCTTCAATACTGTTCGTGCTAGGTGTTTCGCCGCTGCCATGCGTTTCGTCTAGTGCTTTTGTTATGTGTTAGTGTACCTTGCTATGTTTGTTTTACGGGGGTTGCGATAAGGAGCAGGGTCTAGGTAATTCATAGAGCAATTGAAAACATACTCGACCGTGGTCCGCGAAGGATGGTTTGCTCGATACATGCCAACCTTTAATAAGGTTCGCCGCCGTGTGTCTTGCCAAAGTAATGTCAATGATGGTTTGATACCTAGAGCTTACAAAGGTTGGTTCTGTGCCTTTGTTCATGATATTTAGGTTTGTTTGGAATAGGTATTCGGTAGCGTATACTAACACTATGTATTACCTTGACTTCACAGCAAACACTGCAGTGCAGCGCGAGCGCGCGAGTGGAGAGAGCGTGATTACCACGCCCTTTCCCTCGTTCCGCACCGACGTTCTCACTATTACTCAGAATTTAAAAGAAATAACCAAACGTAACAATATTTACTTATAGTTCCTACATTTCTTTCCAAGACAAGAACGCAGTAATCGTTACTACTCAAGAAAAAATAAAATTTAAGGTAAATAAAACTGTTTATGGATAACTAAACAATTTTTGAATGTATGAATAAACAACATTATCGTGCATAACTGTGAAATTAAAAATAAAAAAAAATGCATAAAGTCTATTAAAACTGTTACTTTACTTCGAGAATAAATTAAGGTACACATAAATATCATATAAGTCTTTATGTTTTGATCATTGTTAATAATATTTACTTATAGTTCCTACATTTCTTTCCAAGACAAGAACGCAGTAATCGTTACTACTCAAGAAAAAATAAAATTTAAGGTTAATAAAACTGTTTATGGATAACCAAACAATTTTTGAATGTATGAATAAACAACATTATCGTGCATAACTGTGAAATAAAAAATAAAAAAAAATGCATAAAGTCTATTAAAACTGTTACTTTACTTCGAGAATAAATTAAGGTACACATAAATATCATATAAGTCTTTATGTTTTGATCATTGTTAATAATTTGGCGTAAGTCAATGTATTCTTTTTATTCCCAGTAAAAAAATCTCTGAAGTCTAACAACGTATTTTAGTATTTCTTGAATAAAATCACCAAGATTAATGATAAAAATACCAAATAAATTCACCATAC
The DNA here is from genome assembly GCA_963935595.1 of Schoenobius gigantellus. Classification (NCBI taxonomy): domain Eukaryota; kingdom Metazoa; phylum Arthropoda; class Insecta; order Lepidoptera; family Crambidae; genus Schoenobius; species Schoenobius gigantellus. The sequence continues at coordinate 34,112,329 of OZ012541.1, read as the reverse complement.
GTAGTTTGAGTTGCTCTTTTCAATGCATGTATTACCTAAAATTCAACGTAAGAACACATGCCTTTCTTGAACTGATGGTACGATAATATTTGTTAAAACTGCGGTATAGAGTCAATCAATACTAACAAATTTTAAAAAATGAAATTATTATAATTTATCACAGTATATTGGCAGTTTGTCATTCAATTTATAAATTTTACTTAAGTCATAACATAACATAACTCATAAGGCAAGGTCAAAGTCTTTATTAAACAATATGTTATAATTTGCAAATTTAGTTACTCTATACTAGTGGACAGGTACTCTACAGCAGCAATATAACCCTTGCTCAGTAATTTTCAATTAAATTTTAGTTTTATTTGTCTGTAAAATTATCTGTAAAATATACCTGTTATGTAAGTGTTGTAAGATATTGCTTAGCTAATTTTTTTTTAGACTTTGAAATCACCATCTAGATTTGTGGATTTTCTCACAGCATGAGACAATGGCAGATGTTGCTGGTTACTTAAATACATGTTTACCCTATTTTAAGATAATTATGTATATATAAATATTAGTAGTATAGTTTCTGGCATGCCGATATGAAATTTCCTGTTACAGAATTTTTTAACAATTTTTACTAGGAGTGTATAAAATGTTTTCGTCTTGGTGTTTTAATTGAATATTAATAGAAATTGTTTATAAAATTAAAACAAATAACGATTTCCTTTTACTTAATTAATGTTATGTTCTAACTACATTGTTTTATTATTCGAATTTGATTGGGTTATATTTTAATGCAATCCGCACTGCCACCCGGCATTGGCTCTGGTTCACAAGCTTCATTTTATGTTACAGTAATTTATCTTATCAGTGCTATAAGTATACGTACTATTGTCATCCCCATATTTACTAAAGGGACGTAGGATCGAAATTAAATATGCCTTAAAATATAAACCTCCTACAATAGTACATTACGATATAAGTGCGCTATGGTGGTTATAACTCACGAGGCGGAATTTTAGCCCTAGCCGAAAGGCGAGGGCGTAATAGAGCCGAGTGTGTATAACCAATATACGCACGTACCTATATCGTACGACGCTTTTCAACGCACCTGTGAGAAAAAATACTTAATAAAGTAAATTTTTGGATTAAATAACAGAAATCATTGCTAATTTGTAGACAAACCTAAATAATGGTATGAAAATAATCGTTTGAAAAATCAATGTAGTCCGTTTATGTCATTATGCCTCTAGCTTTAAAACAATATAGTACATCACTGCCGCTGCCGGCAAGTGCAGCATTGCCGGACACTATGATGCGTGCCTCAGCTATAAAACACGCGTGTTTTATGAGCTGCTGTATATATCTAAACCCGTTGAAATAAGATCCACTTTACTTGATCTAAGTCATCAAATCTCAATTTTTTAAATAAACACCACCTTTTATTTCTCATAATGGTCAAGTAATAATCAAATTAAACTTTTATAAATTAAAATATTGGTTACATCAATTTAACAATGGTCTGATATTATAATCCTTTTCAAAATCGGTGCTTTTTATAAGTACCTTGCACGTGCTATTATGTTACACGTAGTTTACATTACTTTGCAGAGAGATTTCTTGCGATAAACTCTCTTAGTTGGCTTCTACGATATCCACGGAAAGATAGGTATCTATTAAGTCCATTAATAAGGGAGATAATAAAGGAATTCGAACAAACAATTTAATTTTCCGTCTAGGAAAAAGAATTCGTTTTACATTATATGTAGGTAGTATTTTAAATTTATTTGCGTTGAATAAACCATCCGTTTGGCCCAAGACAGATGATAGCGCTGTATCACCTTTTATCGACGTCGGGACTTAAGAGTTCCGATACAGGCAACTCTTATACTTTACCTATAGTGTAAGAGCATTTATTCAACAGACCCAGAACCATTTATCACCAATATTGCGTCACACTTTCATGAATCGATCTGTTTTCTACTCAGCCTATTCGTTTTCGACAAAAAAATGAGACCTTTCTTCGAAAAAGTAATAACTATTTCAGGAATTTATACGTAAACCGTATTTTATTACAATATTTCAAATGATATGATAACAGTGGAGAATCTGCAAACATAATATTGTGCTAAAGACGAAAAAGCTCTGTTTTTTTAATGACTTGGACAATCCAACCAATCAGCATAGGACAGGCATTAACGACTTCAATTCGTTGTGCCAGTGGAGAATATAATAATATATCATTGAAGAAGAATTTACCGAAACCTGCGCTGTTCTGGAATCCCTGCAACGATGCCAAATTGACTGGCGATATATCCAAGTGTTGAGGTGTCTCTACAATATAGCCACCATGGCCGTCCAAGTACAGAATCGGCAAACTAAACATCGTGGCGTGAGACAAGGGGATGTGATTTCTCCAAAAATTTTCACTAATGCATTGGAGGATGTGTTTAAAACGCTGGACTGGAAAGGACGTGGCATTAACATCAATGGCGAGTTCATCTCACACTTGCGTTTTACAGATCGTCAAAACATATCGATCATACGAGTACATAAACATTTACCGCATTATATATTACTGTTTTAGTTTCTACTATTATAGTACAGTTATATAGTACAATAGGCACACTATCCAAACACAAAATAAATGTGTGTTTCTTTAAGCAGGAGAAATAGGCGAAGGTTTATTGCGATTTTCTAAGTACAAGAGACAAAAGAGCTTTGAAGACAAAAACTATTCCTACTGAATAACAACTTTTCTCAGTAAAATTGTTCTACAAAGAGATTTTATTTACTTGGATCTTAGACCCGTAGAAATATAAACTAAGCAACTTGCCTTGAAAGCTCATTCGTCAAGTCCCTAATCTTTTTTACTACTTATACAGCTAAGCTTTCCACAACTTTCTCAATAAACTCTCGTTTGTTCTCAACAGTCAATAAAAAGGCTACGATGCATAAGCCTGTATTTTTGTGAAATACGTTGGCTTATTGTAACTACACCTAAACTTATCGCCAATAATATTCAAATAAGCTTGGTTCGAAATATTAGGTCCTTACATTGACGTTTTGTATGGGAGGAACATAAAGTCGATTTTTTTTAATATAATATATTTATTCAATCAAAGTATGTACCATTGCTATCTATGCACTTTTGCCATCTCATAGGTAGTTCATCGATACCTTTACTAAAATAAAAAATAAAATTAAAAATTTTTTAAACCCCCGACCCAAAAAATCACTCGAAAAAGTATAAAAAAAACTTTTTTTAGCTCCCTTTTATAACTTGATTAAAAGTACCTATTTATATTCTTAAGTTGAGAATCGCCGCGACGGGGACTGCTATAGGTCGAATTTCACCAAAATTTAAAGAAGCGGTTATAGTTAACTAACAATCGTTTTTGACACTTATTGTATGACTAAAATGTCAAAAACGGGTGTTAGTTAACTATAACCGCCTGTTTAAAATGTTGGTGAAATTGGACCTATACAGGGTGTCCCAAAAACAATGCATAAACCTGTAACTATAGATGGACTTCATCATGGCCTCCCTCACAAATTTTGACCTTAGTGAAAATATCACGGTTTCAGAGATATTTATCTATTTGTATTTTTCGAAAATGTCCAAGTGCGATTTGTTTTTATAGTGTCATTTCTACAAATGGAGAGATTTCAATTTCGTTTTTTTAGAATTCACAAACGATAGTTCAGCTATCAAAAACAAATACTTAAATTTAACAGACTAGCGCAGTGTTTAAAAAAAATTAAAACACAAAGATAATTAAAAATGAAATTAATTTAGTTTCATGTTTGATCAGCTACAGTGAAAAAAAATGTAGGACGCTCATCATGCCCATCATCTTAAAAACTTGCTTAGCTATTCTAGATTCGAAAAAGGTATCATAAGCCGAGGTTTTCTAAATATTTTTAATTTCATGACTACTTGAATAGCAAATAGTAAAACTAAAAGAGAAAGTAAATTAATAATGAAATTAATTTTATTTCATGTTTGATCAGCTACAGTGTAAAAAAATGTAGGACGCTCATCGTGCCCATCATCTTAAAAACTTGCTTAGCTATTCTAGATTCCAAAAAGGTATCATAGGCCTAGGCATTCTAAATATTTTTAATATCTTGACTACTTCTAAAAATGTTTTGTCTTTTGGCATCTGTCTTAACTTAAAAAAAATATTTGTCGTAATAATTACTCTAAGCTTCTGTTTTAATGTAAAGTTATAATTAGCCTAGTTATTCTCTATTTTTAAATCTCATGGCTACTTAAAAAGTATGAAAATTTCAAAGTAATCGGTAAAATACACATTTATTCGTAAAAAAATCAATTTAGCCTTGCGCCCTTATACACGTCCTAGACCTTTTAATTAAAGAGAGAATTTTTAATGTGGTGCACGTAACCTTACGTTTTGATATAAGTATTTTGGATACGAGTCCGCAACTCCGCAATCGAGGATACTGACATTGCGTACACGAGGTCTTTTAGTCACCTCCCAATAAAAATCCATGGGATTTAAATGGGCGGCCATAAAATAGAACCAAGCCGGCCTTTTAACCTTTGTAGGTAATTTTCATTTAAGTGATTTCTCACTATCAAAAATAATGTTTACATTTCATACATTTCTGCGTACTGTCGAGCAGTAGCGTTGGCATTGCCTCGACACTCGCCATAAGTGAAATGCATGTTTGCATATTCGAATGTCGTATACTGCTGTCCAGGCATTTTCAAAGTCCGGATAACGATTGCCAAATGTCAGAAGGTATCACAAACACAAACAGTATCCAAATCGTAAAGCTAGTAAAGTCCATGTACGCTAGGCCAGTATCCTCGATGGCAGAGTTGCAAACTCGCATCCAAAATGCAGCTGCTTACATTAAAACGTCAGGTTACACGCACCGCATTAAACATTCTTTCTTTTATTAAAAGGTGTATAAGGGCGCAAGGTCAATTTGATTTTTTTACTAATAAATTAATGTGTATTTTTACCGAGTACTTTGAAAATTTCATATGTACTCTTTAAGTAGCCATGAGATTAAAAAATACAAAATACCTAGGCTCATTATACCTTTATATTAACACAAAAGCTTAGAATAATTATTACGACACTAACATTTTTTTTAAGTTTTTATACTATTTGCTATTCATGAAATTAAAAATATTTAGAATGCCTAAGCTTATGATACCTTTTTGGAATCTAGAATAGCTAAGCAAGTTTTTAAGATGATGGGCACGATAAGCGTCCTACATTTTTATACACTGTAGCTGATCAAACATGAAAGAAAATTAATTTCATTTTAAATTTTCTTTGTGTTTTAATTATACTATTTGCTATTCAAGTAGTCATGAATTTAAAAATATTTAGAATGCCTAGGCTTATGACAACTTTTTGGAATCTAGAATAGCTAAGCAAGTTTTTAAAGTGATGGGCATGATGTCCTACATTTTTTTACACTGTAGCTGATCAAACATGAAAGAAAAATAATTACATTTTTAATTTTCTTTGTTTTAATTTTTTTTCAACACTTTATTCTAGTCTGTTAAATTTAAGTATTTGTTTTTGATAGCTGAACTATCGCTTGTGAAATCAAAAGAAACGAAATCGGAAAATCTCTCCATTGTAGAAATGGCACTATAAAAACAAATCGCACTTAGAAATTTTCGAAAAATACAAAAATGATAAATATCTCTGAAACCGTGATATTTTCACTAAGGTCAAAATTTGTGGTAAGGGAGACCATGATAAAGTCCATCTACAGTTACAGGTTTATCCATTGTTTTAGGGACACCCTGTATATTATGAAGAAGTAAAATAATCAATCATCTATCAATTACTACGTTTGTAACACTGTTTTTTTTTTAAATTTCATAAAGCACTAATTTTGCAAAAACACTTTGATTTCACTGTTGTTTTAACACAAAATTCACAAGTAAAATCATAATTACAACAACTCTGTCAATTAATTTCGCAGTGTCCATGTCAATTCTCAACGTCAACGTCATTTCACGTCACGTCAATGACATTTGCAATTATCTTTGGTCATTATTCAATTTTTGCATAAACAAAATAAATCTCGCGTTTATCCTAGCCTTATTTACAAAGATAGTTTTTTTTCGCCCAAAATCCAGTGCTCCCCTTTAGGTGGGTTGATTTTCTCAAAATTCGGAATTTAACATTTAGACCGTTTGTTTTGCTCACTTTTGGAGTAATTTAATAAGATACACTTAAATTTATAGCTCATAATATTATAGTCTCGTCGAATAGAATTTTGAAAGCGTTCATATTTTCTTTATGGTTAGTTTTTTATGACCCTTTTTTTTCAACCAAACTCATAACATTAGCTTGAAACACTTATTGTAAATGTTTTCAGATTTCTTAGGATCCGTATGGTGACTTGACACATCTTGAAACAAGTTAAGAATCTACGAGTGTTATGAAATGAATTAGGTTTTAGGGAAGGTTCCGTCGCCAATACGACGCTTAAAATTCGGTGAACGGACCCCGATTCTAGTATCTGCATAAATACAGTCTGTGCTCATCGATCGGCCTATTGGTGTTCCTAGTTTTCCATTAAAGCGCCACCATTTTTTCATGCTAACTAACAAAAAAAATGTTGAATAGGCTGCAAATCTGTGCTTAAATGGAACGCGCTCATATCTCACCTTAGTCTTTGAACTCGTCTATGTTATGATCTCAGACCAATCAGGCTATGATACCTAACCACTCGACTCGTTTAATCTGTAACACATCGACCGAAGGAATTTATTATTGATTTGCGAAATAAAAAGTATTTATCTTAATTTCTGCGAATAAAATCCATAGGTATTTTTCACGTGTTCCGCGTGCATTTAATTTATATTTTATGTAAAGTTAGCTACAGTAATATATCATAAGTTAGTTATTTTCGTTTTCAGCTTGAAGAGTATAGCTCAGGAAAAATCTCTGTTTAAAATCGCCGGCATAGATGATGAATTTACTTTAGATAAAATCAATTTAATATCATATACCAACTCAGCTATCATTAAGGTATCTATATAACTTATTATATTTCATAATTTAAAAACAGATATATTTCCAAAATTCGCCTTTTACATCCCCTACTTCATTATTAAAAAACCTAATAGTAAGCGGCATCTTAGTGGGATTAATGAATGTATTGAATAACAATTTTTTTTTCTTTTAAAAAAACGTCGCCCCACACTAGGATTTTCTCCTGTGTCGTGGGTGCAGTTACAAACATAGAATATCACATGCACATATGCCCAGACCGGAACAAATTTCTGTAGGCCATACAAAACATTTGTCCCGTACGGGAATCGAACCCGCGACCCGTTGCGCAGTAGGTGCTCACTCGACCTTTGCGCTAAACGTGTCGTAATTACACATTTCATGCTAAATTCTAAGTTTTCACCATATAAAGTTTCACATCATATTTTGGCAAATAACTTACAAATTAAGCTGTTTTCTTTTTATGAATAGCAATAATTATACACAAAATAGGTGCTCTCCCCTCCATGTGTCCTTTTTATAATCCAACTAATGAGAAAATTTGACAATTTATTGAAAATTATGTTTGGAGGTCATTTACAATTATTATTACATGAATTTCAAATGTATTGACTGGGATTCCTTCAGAACTCAGTGTTGGATCCACTGACACCTAAGATCATAGACATATTTACTTATATTTTTAACCTAACACTGTGCTATGAATCTCCAGGGCAGTTACCGGAGGCCGTAGGGCTCCGCAGCATGGTTTGTCAGCAAAAGAACTAAGATATAATTACTTTATAATAAGGAGGAATTCTGTGGAATTACACAAGTAAATATATATAGAGGAAAAGAGGCAAAGAGACAGGAATACTGTATTTTACTGGCCCGTGATCGCAGCAACGTAACAGTCGAAGGTACGATCTACTAACCACCGCTCCGGGGAAGGAAACTAATCTTTTAAAGAAAAAAATGGAACTATTTGTTTGTGTATTTTATTACCCCGTTTTTATAACTTTTGTACCCAATTTAATTAACTAGAACTTACCGAGATTGATGAAATAAACCTGAACCCTTGGCTTGTATAGATTTAACATTTAGTTAATTTAAGTGCTTTGCATTTGGGATTTGTAAGAAGGCAAAAAAAAGAACTACATTTAAGATGTAAAAGAATAAAGTTAAAGATTGTTCTAATTTAAGGGACAATTTTTGTTTTCTTTTCCCAATTTCAAATTCTTACCATATTTTTACAATTTAACAAGAAATTTCACTACACGTTTAATGAGCGGTTTCAAATTATTTCTTTATTTGTATTTTGGTTATATTAAACTTGATTGAGGTAAGAATTTAGCGGTCCCCCGACGCGGTGATTCTCATCTTAAAAAATATAAATACTTACTTTTAATCAAGTTATAAAAGGATAATATAAAGGGAGCTAAAAAAATATTATTTTATACTTTTTAGAGTGATATTTTAGGTCGGGGGTTTTTAAAATTTTTTATTTCATTCTTTTCAAATTTCTAATTAATTCTAATAGATACCAATTGATCCATACCGCAGCTAATAAAAAAATAGCTACCTCGTCTTGGCAAAGTGCTTGTAGCTCTTGAACTGCTAATTCGATTTTCATAATGCGTACCTAAGAACCACCGCGATGAACAAGGCTTTCGATTAAAATAAACCGCACTCAAATCGGTTGATTAATTTGGAGCTACGGTGCCACAGACCGAAAAGCAGCTAATAAAAAATAGCTACCACATCTTGGCAAAGTGGTTGTAGCTCTTGAACTGCTAATCCGATTTTCATACATACCTAAGAACCACCGTGATGAACAAGGCTTTCGATTAAAATAAACCGCACTCAAACCGGTTCATTAATTCAAGAGCTACGGTGCCACAGACAGACACACAGACAGACACACACACAGAGACAGGTGAAACTTATAACACCCCTCTTTTTGCGCTCTGTTAAAATCCATTCGGACGGGAATCAATAAATTATTTGAAGGCGGTTTGGACTGCCCCATCGGAGTTGAATTTTTTCCCTTTTGAAGAAGTTATCCAAATTTCTAAAAAAATGGTAATCTGTTGGAGCAAGGTCCGGAGAGTACGGTGGATGTCTTAGATATTCCAATTGAAGCTCCTCTAATTTTGTAGCTGTCTGTTGTGCAGTGTGTGGTCTAGCGTTATCATGAAGCAGCAGTGGCCTAGAGCGATTGACTAGCCTCGGCTATTTAGCAGCTAGCTTTTCCATCATGGTTTGCAGTTGCTTACAATAGACATCTGTCGTAATCGTCTGGCTATAGATTTAAGAAAGCTGTAGTGAACGACACCAGCACTACTTTTTTGGAGTCAATTTTCGCTTGGGGCATGGTTTGGCTGGTTCGGCAGGGTTCAGCCATTGCGATGAGCGCTTCCGATTATCGTACAGGACCCACTTTTCATCACAAGTAATGATTCGATTTAAAATCGCTTCATTATTGTGCCGGTTGAGTAGTGCAACGCAGCAGTCAACGCGCGTTTGTTGATTTACTTCACTCAATTCGTGAGGTAACCACCTTTCAAGCTTTTTCACCTTCCCAATTGGCTTCAAGTGGATTTAAACAGTTTTATCACTAACACCGCACCCTGCAGCTAACTCGGACGTGGTTTGCGATGGATCCGCTTCCACAATAGCCTTCAATTTTTCATTATCAAATTTGGTCTCCGGCCGTCCACGGGGCTTGTTCTGCAGGTCGAAATTTCCAGAACGAAAACTTTAGAACCAAAAACGCACTTTGTTTTCTTTTGCGACACCATCGCCATACACATCATTAATCCTTCGAGCCGTTTCTGCAGCACTGGTGTCACGGTGGAACTCGTACTCGTAAATAACGCGATATTTCAAGTTTTCCATTTTGTAAACTGAGTGACGCAAAAAAAAAACAATTGAGGAAAAAACAAGCGAATTCGAAACACAAATACATGAGTAAATAGCTGTATATATTTGAATTTGGAATTCCTAACCATAGAGGAGATATTTGAGATCAAAGTGGCCAGTACGGCAAAACGCCAATTTCATATGTAAGGACCTAATATTACGACGCAGTTTAGGAACCTATACTGAACTGAATGGAGTTTGAACTGATTAAATTGATTAAACTGATTAAAGAAAGAATAAACTCATAAGAAATTTTGAAATTGTTAGTTTGAAAAATCATTGGGCCCTGAAGGGAAACCTTTAATCCATAGGATTTATTTTAGCTAAAAAAAACATTATTTTAATTTAAAAAAAAACATTATTTTATTTAAAAAAAATTAAAACTGTATTCAAACATTTTTTAAATTTCACTCGCCTCGCCCTGGAATCGAACCCGCTTATAATTCAAAACTATGTTATTCTACGCATGTTTGCCGATTACTCGAAGGCGCCGGGACCGATTTGGGAAATTCTTTTTACGTTTAAAAGGGTGTACTTTTCAAACGGTCCCGTGAAAAATTTACATGAATCCGCTAAGTAGTTTTTTAGAATCGTGAAAATACGCCGTCGCAATATGGATGGTGGCGCTGTGGACTCGGCATTTGCCTTACCACTGTGTTTTTCGTTGTTCGAATTTCATATACAGTACATTTGTCTGACGCTCTTACGGTGAAGAAAAACATCGTGAAGCAATCTGCATCTGCGAATAAATTCAATGATGTATGTGAAGTCGACTAATTCGCCCTGGGCCAGCGTGGTCGACTAAGGCCTAATCACCCTAACATAGAGTAGACTCGAGCCCCTCGGTGGGGACGTATATGAGCTGTGATGATGATGATGAATATAGATCTGGCGTCGATATCTTCGAAAATTGTGAACCAGTAATGATAATTCTTTTTTTGTCTTAATGATCAAAGTCTTGAGATCGTTTTCAAAAAACTTTACACTGCTATGCACTGTAGTATTTTGTTATTCTTAAAATTGTGAGGTACCTATGCAGACATTGAATTTTTAGCTATTTAAAATAAAAAATATTTTATAATTTGATAATTTAACTGACTAATAAATTGTTTAAAATGAGATCCTTCGTTCTAGATACACAAAATTAATCTTTTTTGAAGTTCACGTTGCGTCGCCTTCAGCAAAATGTTGTGGTGAATGCCCCTAATCCCCTATCTATCTCAACCTTTAGCTGTTCTACGGTCTAAAAGGATTTATTGTAAATAATTGCACATATACCTATTTCATTCATTCAGTGTTAAATTTCCTGGAAACTATCTTGAGACTTTGATCATTAAGACAAAAAAGAATCATCAAAAATGGTTAACAATTTTCGAAGATATCGACGCATAAATGTGGGAAAGTTGGAAATATCCATATTGCGACGGCGTATTTTCAAGATTCTTTAAAAAACTGCTAAACTGATTCATATAAATTTTTCAAATGGTCCAACATTTGAAAAGTATACCCTTTCAAATAAACAAAGAATTTCCCAAATCGGTCCAAGCGACTTCGAGTAATCAACTAACAAACGTAGAATAAAATAGCTTTGAATTATAAGCGGGTTCGATTCCCGGGTAAGGCAAGTGAAATTTAGAAAATCATTGAATGAACTTTTATTTCTTTTTAGAAATAAATGAAAGTTTCCTTTAAGTAAAATAATATATTTTATGGATGTATAATAGCTTCCCTTCAGGGTTCATTAATTTTGTTCACACTGTATGATGGCAAATGCCCGACTTACCTTCTGTGAGAAAAAAGTCATAATAGATCACCAATAATTTAATCAATTAGGTATACATAACTAATTAAGCTTATTGTTTTATTTAGCTCATTGATCAGCTTTAGTTAATAGGTATAAACCCAACATTGAGGCTAATAATAAAAAAAGTTTGGCTTTGAAGGTTTAATATTTATGTACTTGAGATGGAAAACGTATAATTAAAGGGAAAGGAAGTTCTACTGTTCACAACGAATAAAAAAATGCTTTCAAAATGAACATTAAATTTGATGTTTCTTAATTTTTTGCCGTTATAAGCACTTAATATTAAAATGTAAATAAGCTTCGGAGTGTCGTAACTTTTCCTTAAAAATTCATGAATTCGCCTTGTTAGTTTATAAGCTTAATACTTTTGAGCTTATCTTGTATAAAGATAAAATTCGTAATTAATTCGTTCGTTTCGTAGTTAATTTTTTTGCGCATTTCGTCAGTTTTCGTTCTTACTTAATCGTTAACCTTTAATCTGTTCCTTAATTCAGACATAAAACCAGGACATAACTGGGAGAACTAAAATTTATATTTGTACCTACCACCCAAAATAGGAACATACGCGTACTTCAAGACAGTGGGATAGCAGGTCGAAGGCCTCTTTTTAACCAGGAGGCCACACACAATTTTTTCCATTCATTTTTTCCGTTCATGTTTTCATGAATTCACTTCTTGTTTGTTTGTATGTTTGGTGCTATGTTGTTTTTGTTGAATCTGGGCAAAATCAGCTGAAAAGTGAGGCACTTTCCGATTAGATATTGATCAGAAACTTTTAGGGTTGCCCAAAACCCGATGAGATTGCATCTTCCAAAGATTAATATATATGCACGATGATCGATTGATATTCATATCACTATTATTATACTAATGACACTAATATTTTACCTCTTGTTTATAGTAGAATTTATATATAAGTATGGTTATTTCATACTTTAAGGACGGAATGAAATCGTAATACATTTTCATAGGTCTTTTATCTAGTAGATATAACACCTGATTTATTTCAAGCAGTTTTATAAAGCTTGACAATAACTCACTCCCAATCCCTCAGTCACTCACTCACTCGCAAACCAAACACCAACGGCTAAAAAGTAAATTAGCTTTTGCTTTAAGCGTATGTAAACTCGATCCTTTATTATACAAGGCTGATTTTCGTCACCAAAATTGTTCGCGTTTAAAAAAAACTAAGTACATTATGCTTATTCACCCAAAGTACGCCCGCGCTGAGCAAAACCCCGGGACAAATAGCCCACAAACATGTCTCTTGGGAGGCATTTGAGGAAACTCGGGCAAACAAACCCGAGCGAGGTGTAAAAACACCTCTGCAGAAGGATTAGCAAGTGAAATCACCCGGCTTCAGTAACAGTTTAAGTTAGAGATGTGAAAGTTTATTTGACGTTTTCCGCATTTTTATTTTATAATATGTATAAAGCCGGCTTTTGACTATAGGATGTAATATATATTACATGTTCAGCTATATATTACATCCCGGGTTTGCTGTTCTCACTATCAGATATATTTTTTAGAATAGTTCAGCTTCTATGATCCTTACATCATAACGTCTTTTATTGAAACGGTTGACCTCTCGTTATTAAATGGATAATATGGAAATTGTTTTGCTAGATACTTTCGATAGTTCATCAGACGAAGATGATGCAGTATTTGATTTACATGTCTCATTATTTAGAAAAAATACAATAAACGTCGATTCTGGATATCGAATCTTAATAGACTAAAGGCCTTACTAATAACCATTGTATAAACCTTGTATAGTTAAGTAGTGTTTTGTCTCTTTTGTTCGAATTTGAAATGTCATTCGAGTGAACGTGACAAAACACTGTTTAACTAAATTAGGCGTATACAATGGTTATTAGTAAGGCCTTAAGAAAAGATTATAGTGAATTTCTTATTACGTTTCTCCATGCAGCATCCTTAATTTCATTCATTTTATACTCTTCAAGATTAGTCGTAAACAAGGATATTTCCTAACACTTTCTATAAAATGTTCCATTATAGAGATAAATACGTAAATAGGTAAATACGTGGTAAATACGTAAAGAAAAGATTGCGAACCAAAATACCCAAAAATCATAACACGCGGACAGCTAGGTATGTAAGTACGTGCGCATGACCGTCACGATTCGAAATGAAGGCGAGGCAGGGGCAGAGGTGCGGTGTGCGGGAACGTGAGGTAAAATATATACCGCATAAATCGCCTTCAAATATAGCTCGGTCGGGCGAAAAAATATTTACAGTTTGGGGTGTAATATATATTATAGCACAGTGAGAACGGTCTCGTAAAAAAGTATGGCAAGCGATAAAATATTATATCTCAAAATGTAATATATATTACATTATATCCCATAGTCAAAAGCCGGCTTAAGTATTAAACGCTACGTCAAGCTATACTTTACCTTTAGACCTTATGCTGCCCATAATAGCGACGGTTTTATTAGTTCAAATGAAAAGCTCAACGTGGCGCTTACATTAAATATACGAGTACATTCTATTAAGTAGACACTACTAACTTGATATTGACAAACATTTAGATAGCTTTTTTTGAAACTCCATACACGATATTTTAACAAGCAAAGTGAGTTTTTCAGACCCAAAATTTTTTGGTATTACGTTTACTATACCTACAATTTTAAGGAATACCCATCTTTCCTTTTTCTGCGGCAAAGCAGCGGTGCTTGCATTTTCATGTAGTATAGATTATTGGGGCTACTCACCATCAGGTGGTCTGCTCGTTTGCCAACTTACATAGTTATTTATATAACAAGGTATACTTTACAAGCATACGCGCGATAAACAATGCCCTTTCTTAGCAGTCGAATTAAAATACGATAATAACATTACAAGTACTAAAATGTTTTCATTAGACTTAATTTTACTCTAAACGAAATAATGAATTTTAGTAAATAATTAATTTAAGTTTGATTACTGTCACAGTCCGTTGATTTCAATAAGTTTCCAATCAATAGATTCAATGGTAGGACTTTCGAAACGTAATCAGCTCACGAAAATCGATACCGTCTTAGCACATCTCTAAGCTGCTGCCAAGGATAAATAGAGGGGAGGGTTGCGAGGAAATGCGACAAAAAATCTCTCCCTTCTTACAAGGGCTTAGCCGGCGGTCGCAGCGATAGCTCAAGTATTTACCAAAGGGTGAATTCACCAATGCCAAATTATGTAACATTTTATGGGTACTACGGTTTTTTCAAAAATGAGAGCGTTTGAAAACTAACTTTTAGCTTTTATTAACAAGCGAGTTGCTGAAAAGGATAGTTGACAAATACGTTGATGTAAAGAAAATAATTATTGTTCTAATTCACTAATACCAAATAATGTTACATTTTTTGGGTAAGTACTACGGTTTTAAAAAATAATAGCGTTTGAAAAGTAACTTATAGCTTTAGTGAACAAGCGAGTTGTTTAGAAGAATATTTGACGAAATCACGTTGATGTTAAACATAATAAATATTATTCACTTAAGTCGTATCTTTCACTGTGTCAAACATTTAGTTAGGTGTATATGTTTTAAAAGAATGCAGATAGGATTGCAGGATTTTTGTTCGTATTTTTAAATGTCTGATATTGCTAGTCATTAAAGATTGTTCCATTAAACTCAACCTCAAAAATCTTTATTTATTTAGGTTATGAGTTTCTGGTTATGAGTGGGTGCGAGATCGGCCTTTCAAGCCTTCTTGGAAGACATACGAGTATTGTATACATCTACATCTCTTTTTCCTAATTAATCACTGGTTCATCACACAGCACTTTCACTACACAACTACTCGAAGGAGTTACTTATTTTCGAGATAGCTGAGTGAAAATGATCAAAGAACCCAAACAGATTTACAGATAAACGCAGCTTTCTCAACGGCAGAGACCGCCAGTTTATTTTTGACTTGTTTTAAAAAGTACACCAAAAAACTCAAAGGCAATTTTATTCATCTTTTTTTCATATAAATTATTTCACTGCAAATAAACATTTTTTCAATAATATTAGTACTTACTAGAAATTATTCAAAAATATACATTCAACTGTATCTATATTTCATTTTTTCCTTAAATATGCCACGAAAAGCTGTTTTGCACCACTTAAAAAGGGATGTTAGAATTTTCGAGCACTTTGGAAAGAAATGGAAGTATGGGGATGGGACGAAAATTGGAAAATGAAGACGGATTTACTTTTGTTGCATGTAGAATTTCATTGGCTTCATTCCACATAGATGGACACACAGAAGAGGAAACAGATTTAGGAGATTTCTTATAACAGGAATAAGAACTTTAAGGGGAGGGACGATGATAGTACGACCGGTGTTGTCACCACCAATGGCATTAGACGTAAATTATAGAATACTCTTCCTAACATCACACTCAGTAAACCTTTACTTGGTGAATGACTAAAAACAAATGAAGGATAGTTAAGGTTTGGCAAAGACGAGAAACTATTTTGTGTGTTAGCCTTTATGGTGCTACCCATCATAGCATTCGACGAAGAAAAACAAGAATTGAATGAGTCAATATCAAGGTTAGCTTAGCAAGCAATTTTTTGCCTTGCTTAATACCAAGTTTATTAAGAAAGCGCCAAGCTTTCAACCGTTGTGTGAATGTAGCCTCTCTGGATCTGAGTCGATTGTGCGCTAGTTATTAATAGATACGCGTCCATAAAAAAGACCCACTTTTAAATAAATAGCCATGCGTCATGTTATAAAAATATTGGTAAAATAATAATAAATTTTGCTATGCAAAATAGTTACCTCAAAATATTAAAAGAAAAAAAACAATATTCTTATTAATAATATCAGTATTATTGATAAGGATTGTTATTTTCCGTGTAAATGGAAGGACAGTTAAATATTAATCTTTTTTTTCTGGAAATTTGGTCTTGAAACAAGAAAACAATCCTGTGGCAAGTTATAAGAAACGAATTTCATTCAGATCATTTCGTTCTTTATCTATCTATTCATAAGCACGTTTACTTTTTACCTAATTCAATAACAATCCAAATATCCAAACATCTAACCAACTAACCGAAGTAACAATAGGTATGCATTCGCTCACGCACACACATAGAATTTAATAATGACGCGCTCGCAGCGAATTCCAAATAAAATCAGTTCACCCCATATATATATATTTAGCCGGCGTACACATAACATAAATATTCCCTCTATTACACAAATAAATTATTCTGTTGCGGCCGCAATGTTTGCCGGCGTAATGTATGTGATTCCAGCTATAAAGGGCTCGGAAACTTTCAAAGTTGCCACACTTCGATCTTGAGTCGACAAAACACGGCTTTGATTATGTGAATGTATACAAAGTGCCCAAAACTTGAAGAGGATTCTGGTAAGGAATTAGGGATAGTAATGCTTCTGACTATAATGTGTACGAATAGGATATGGGCATTATCGTGCACGTTTGGTCAAGAAACTGTAAGGTTTGGTAATCCCTCACGTATAAACAAACTATAGCTTAGTTTGTTCTCATCAACCGTTTTAGGTTATTGTCTAACCAGTTTATTGTCTAAGAAAAAATCTATCCCGATCGCTTACAATTTGACAGTCGCAGTCCATCCACCGCTCCTTTATAAAAGGAAGTCGGCGCAGAGTCTCTATGCTCAACAGTGGGCATGTATAGGTTGATTATGATTCTTACTTCGGGAAGGTACAGAATTCCCACGGAAAAATGTTCGGGCGAAGAGGCACTCCGCCCAACCGGGGCTCCCTGTGTAATTAGTGTAATTACCTAGGCTTACGCCTTTAGGAAAAAATGGTTTTGAAAATTCCACCCCATTCCATCTTTAGCTAAGTTATTAAAAGCTTGAACACCAAATTGCCATATAGGTACTGTACTGTAAATGTTACTGTAAATTTCCGAAACGCAGTGTATATTAAAAGTCTCGACATAGATAACGATCGTTATCTTTTGTCGATAAGTTGTAGTGTCTTTTCTAGCTAATCTATCAAAATATGGAAAGAATTTAAAATTGGGAAATGAAAACAAAATAATTCCTTATATTAGTACAATATGCTT
Organism: Schoenobius gigantellus; assembly: GCA_963935595.1. Taxonomy (NCBI): domain Eukaryota; kingdom Metazoa; phylum Arthropoda; class Insecta; order Lepidoptera; family Crambidae; genus Schoenobius; species Schoenobius gigantellus. The sequence goes on along the minus strand of OZ012541.1, from coordinate 34,094,578 downwards.
CATTCAGTAACATGGTTCGAGGTGGAGAGGATTTTGCAGACTACGCCGATTTCTAGCGACTGTTCGTCCTCGTACTTAATACCATGTTCGGTGCTCAAGAGCAAACAGATTCCAAGCTAAATATGCTTCCGCCATCACAAAAAATATTAATTTTATAAGTGAATGTTATTAATGACATGAGCTTTTGTTGTACAACTCGTACAGCCTATGCCAGTTAGCGACGAACATTGTAATGCTTTGCGAGATATCAAAAAGGCTCGCTATGAAATCGTTAATTTGACAGTTTTTTCGATAAGTTAGCGACAAAAATCGATAGATTTGCGGTTATTTTCATATCGAGAATTGCATTTGTTAAGTAAGTGTCGTTATATGTAACTGAATAAAGCATATTGTTGTACTAATATAAGAAATAATTTTGTTATCTTTTCCCAATTTTAAATTTTGATAAATTAGCTAGAAAAGACACTACAACTTATCGACAAAAATCGCAAAGTTTACGATCGTTATATATGTCGAGACTTCTGCCCCTGGTATCTGTTAGCAATCACCAAGGTTACTGGGCAATGACCGGTATTTATTCTTTTCGTGACGATTTCGGTCATTTACCAGTGACTGTTATTATTGACCACGACGATCTGGTTCATTATAAACAAAATCTCTAGTGTTTATCCGAAAAACACTGTAGGTTAGGTTAGACATTATGACCACACACAGTAGAGCAAGCGAAACGATCGGAGCATCAAACTGGGTGTTGCATGCTATACACGACATGGTTAACGTCAGTATTCTGCTGTTGTGTATATGGCATGCAAACGCAGTTTGATGTTTTGCCGGGCATCGGTGGCGCTATGGACTCTGCACATGCCTTCCAATGGGGAGGCCCGGGGTTCGAGATCGCCATGTACCAATGTTTTTTTTCGTTTTCGAATTTCATATGTACATTTATCTGACGTACATTTATCCGAAAACATCATGAGGCAAACTGCATACATCTGCTAAGAAATTCAAAGGTGGATGTGAAGTCGATCAATCCGCACTGGACCAGCGTGGTTGACTAAGGCCTTAACACCATAACTTAACACCATAACTATTAAAATAAAAAAACGGCCAAGTGCGAGTTGGACTCGCGCACCGAGGGTTCCGTACGAACTTATCTAAGGATATAAGTTCCAAATTATGTACACCTTTACGGTTTTCGGATTTTTTCTTTAATATGTGCTGCAAGACTTTGCTTCTTGCTAAATTTCGTAATTGGAGGTTAACGGGAAACTACCTATAGGTTTTCATTCCCTTGTGAAATCGCAAAATTTACGAAAATATACGTCATAAACGGTCAAGCTCTTGATCGTGTTGATTTATAAGTATGGTCTTTTCACAGCTGCAAGAGACCAAAGACTCAAGTATTTGATATAAATTTCAGTTTGACATCTTTATGCGTTCCTGAAAAAAGGGTCTTGACAGACTTCTTTTATTTATTAGGTCCTTACATATGAAATTGGCGTTTTGCCGTACTGGCCACTTTGATCTCAAATATCTCTTCTATGGTTAGTAGGAATTCCAAATTCAAATTTATACAGCTGTTTACTCATGTATTTGTGTTTCGAAAATTATAATTCATTTGTTTTTTCCTCAATTGTTTTTTTTTCTTTGTGTCACTCAGTTTACAAAATGGAAAACTTGAAATATCTCGTTATTTACGAGTACGAGTTCCGCCGTGGCACCAGTGCTGCAGAAACGGCTCGAAGGATTAATGATGTGTATGGCGATGGTGCCGCAAAAGAAAAAACAGTGCGTTTTTGGTTCCAACACTTTCGTTCTGGAAATTTCGACCTGCAGAACAAGCCCCGTTGACGGCCGGAGACCAAAGTTGATTATGAAGAATTGAAGGCTATTATGGAAGCGGATCCATCGCAAACCATGTCCGAGTTAGCTGCAGGCTGCGGTGTTAGTGATAAAACTGTTTTATTCCACTTGAAGCAAATTGGGAAGGTGAAAAAGCTTGAAAGGTGGGTACCTCACGAATTGAGTGAAGCAAATCAACAAACGCGCGTTGACTGCTGCGTTGCATAACTCAATCGGCAAATCGAATCATTACTTGTGATGAAAAGTGGGTCATGTACGATAATCGGAAGCGCTCACCGCAATGGTTGAACCCTGCCGAACCAGCCAAACCATGCACCAAGCGAAAATTGACTCCAAAAAAGTTGCTGTGAGCGTTTGGTGGACTAGTGCTGGTGTCGTTCACTACAGCTTTCTTAAATCTGGCCAAACGATTACAGCAGATGTCTATTGTCAGCAACTGCGAACCATGATGGAAAAGCTAGTTGCTAAACAACCGAGGCTGGTCAATCGCTCTAGGCCACTGCTGCTTCATGATAACGCTAAAGCACACACTGCAAAACAGACGGCTACCAAATTAGAGGAGCTTCAATTGGAATGTCTAAGACATCCACCGTACTCTCCCGACCTTGCTCCAACAGATTACCAATTTTTTGGAAAATTTGAATAACTTCTTGAAAGGGAAAAAATTCAACTCCGATGGGGCAGTCCAAACCGCCTTCAAAGAATTTATTGATTCCCGTCCGAATGGTTTTTTAACCGACTTCCAAAAAAGGAGGAGGTTTCTCAATTCGACCGTATATATGCTTGTTTTTTTTTAGTAAAGGGATCGATGAACTACCAATGAGATGGCAAAAGTGCATAGATAGCAATGGTACATACTTTGATTGAATAAATATATTATATTAAAAAAGTCGACTTTATGTTTCTCTCTTACAAAACGCCAATTTCCTATGTAAGGACCTAATATTTATTTCACAAATACACAATTATTACACAATAGATTATGCAATAACACTGAGAAACCACAAAGGTTTAAAGTAGTGCTAAACATAAGGATAGACGGACAGAATGACAGACAGACGGACAAGGAATTGATCCTATAAGGGTTTTGTTTTTTTTTCATTTGAGGTACGGAATCCTAAAAATAAGTATAATTAAAGTATTTAATTTAAAGATAAACCTTTAAATTCGGTGTCTACGCGGTCGTTTCGTCACACGCGCTTGCACGCGCACTGCATTTCGCGGATGAATAATAGGTATTAATTAACCTATTAGACAACGTTATTTTAAACCAAATTATAAATCTGACCTTACTTGGATTTTCATCATTAATGTTGTTGAGTTTGAAAGGAAGCAGGATGATGGGTCGTTTATTGGGATTAATTTAAATTTTGTCTATTCTGAAATAATCCTCTTATGGACCAAAGTGCCTATTGGTGCTTGCCGAGAACAAAGTGGTTCATTATAAATGTATTATTATGTTTATAGTTATTTGTATATTAGATAATAAAGTACTGACCAGTAAGCTATATCATTCATGGATAAAATGATGTTTATGATTGATTATTATTTCTGAATTGTCAATATTAAGTCAAAAAGTCTTTCTCCTAAAATTTTTTTTAGTGTTATAGTGATATGAACTTAAAAAAAATAGATTTTGTGAAAGTGTGAATGGATTGAATTTAATTTATTGTAATAGGGTGAATGAATTTAATTTATTATTTTATTAATTGATTTGACTATTTTATTATTATCATATAATTAATGAAATTATTTATCTATTTATGGAAAATTGACAATGTAATTATAAAATTATACTTTATATGGGTCATAAAATCAATTTCGTGTGATTTTGTATTGTGCCTGCAATTTAAAACATTAATTTAAATGGCATCACTAATTTAGCCTCCATTATTATGTAACATGCCATTATAATTTCATCTTTCCCCATGTAGTTTTTTTGCTGTTTAACACACGCTAGTAATTCTATTTTATTACATTGAACCGCGTGTCACTCATACGTAAAGTTTCATAAGCCTTTTTAATAAGATTTTCTATTGTTCAAAATAAAATGGCACAAGCAGGTAAAATTTGCCATCTCACTCGCACACTTACATAATAATTATGTTCCCTGAGGCTTAATAGCACGTGATCAACAAATTTTAATGTATATAGAGAAATATAATAAACCCAGTTTGAAACAACTAACATTTGCCCTGTTACAACGGTATAAGGTTCTTTTTTCGTCGTCAAAAATCACAGAGTCAAAGTAGAGAAAAGCAACCCTATTAAATACGTTGTAACAGGGCAACTGTAATTTGTTTTAAACTGGATTATTACCTCTCACTCCATATACTTAATCAGCTCTGAATCATGGGATTTTTGATCAATAAGTGCTTTCCATAATACCTAAGATCTGAACTTAAGTAAATATTGTAACTGGTGGGGAAATACAAATTTCCACAAAAGAAAACGTTAATATGTACGTACCCGAATATCAGTCTTTTGTCATAATAAATAGTGGCTACGGTTTGATATTTTTAAAAATGTTTTGGAAATCATTTTTATTTGACTTATCTACAATAAATTGTGGAATAAATGTATTTTTGTGTGTAATACTATCGTTTTAAAAAGCTAAGAAAAAATGTCTATACGCCTATTGTTCTATAGATTAATGTAGGAGTTGTTCAATCATTGTTATTCACTTAATAAGGGTACGTCATTTTATTCTACGCGGGTGGCGAACTAGCTAAAATTTTTGGGTCATTGTATGAAGCCGTACCGTGCCTATGGCCGCTTACTCACGGCAATTAGCAATCGCATGGATTTTACTGTTGATTGAAATAGATTTTCGGATAAATTTCAGCCAGTCTTGCCGACTAATTAAACCAATGATGATATAATACAGCGGAGCGAAGTCAAATTCTTTGTAACTCGTAATTAGTGTTCTCTCATCATGACGTGTGTCAGAGAGAAGTATTAAGGCGAAGATATTGAACTGGGGTAAGTAAGGTATTATGACGTCTAGACTTATGAGTTTATAAACAAAAGAAATGTATTAGAAACACACTTATTATACGCAACACAGCGTGTGATAAATATTATTCTAAGTGGTCACGATCGTATGAGAAGGTGTGTGTTTACCTCTATACTCGTCAAAGTATTATTTGCGTTGAATAATATGGTGCTAAGTTACTAATAAGCTCTCTCGAAGTGATTCCGAACTCTATGCAAAAGCACAAACGATTACCATATATCATTTTCGTAATATGCTTTTGATAAAACCTTCAGATTTAGCGTCATGCAACTAAATACCGGGTGATTAGTATTAAAGTCAACCAGTTTGTGCTAGCAATAATATGTACCCTGCGACATATGCAGGAATTATTCTGATTGGTTTGGTTAGTGCGGGCTGTCAAATGCACTTGGTTAACAACCACTAATGTTGTCTAAATTTGTTACACATTTTTACACCTTAAAGGCATTCGAATAAAGAGCGGCTTGCATCTCCATCACTTAGCACGGTTAACTCTAAAACATTTGAACTAACGCTGTCTCTTTTAATTACAAACGAGTGACAGGGATAAATTTATGGCCTAAACACATTGAGCTTTTGAACGTACATTGCATGCACCTCTATCGCCGTGATAGAAGAATTTCTTCACATCTTATCCTAACTTACATAGGTTAGATGAATGCCAAGAGTCTACCTGTTGTAGATATAAAATATGTAGTCAATGAAGCGAGATAATATACCTAATGATTAGAACTTGAACATGTCACTAACGATAGAGGATAAAACCTCAGTGTATTTAATATAATTGTAAAATGAAATTTCTTCTTTTAAACGTAGGCCATACTTCGAGCTGGCGGTCGGGCAAACTGTCCCGTCGGCCAAGCGAAATGTCGACCGAGCATTGTTTTACATCTTATCATACTTCAGTTCACACAGCCACAAATATACTAGACCCTGCGAAGTATAGCCAAGCTATATCAGCTAAACAAACAATGTGAACGGAATGTAATTCCAGCAGAAGCTGGAATAATCTGATATTTCGAAACTAAAAAAATAGAGATAGCTGATCGCAGTTTATAATATTGTCCTGACTGCCCAAGTGTTGTGTAAAAGGCCAATTCTTCATTGTCTAAAGAGGAACCCGTGGCTTTTGACTTATATTTCATATATATACACTCTATATCAGAACAACTAAATCTGAAAATATTTTTGTACTTTGAAACAAATAAACCTTGTAATAAAACTTTTCAGTTAATTAAAACTACTCTTTGCGCCCCATCGACAGTCAATATTCCACTCAAACTTTTGTCAGTGGATAAATAATTAAACCGTTCAAGCAAACGGCATTATTTAATGTCCGTACAATGTCTGAAATTGGTACAACTGAAATTTACAATTTTGCTTATACATAACTTAAATTGAATTTTGAATGAGCAAAGTTCCCAAACATTGCGGCATAATTCATTGCGAGACGCAAAAGAAACAATAACAAGAGATGTAGTAAATTATAATTAAAGGCCGGTCGTTGTTTGAAATATTCCCTAGAATATAAAGAAAAGTTTTGTTTGATGTTGCACAGGGAAGAATATACTCTTATCGCAGTGCAAAAACATGTAAAAACACGCTGGAGGTGCTTTTTTTTAGTAGAAAATCATATGTGTAGTAAGTCGAACTCATCTTCAGTAATTGTTTCATTGTACCAAATCTTAAAATCACACTTAATGATTTCTTTTATTTGTACACATTTAAATGATATAAATCGCAGATTTAACTGAATAACATTATTTGAACCTGAGCATTTAATTTTTTTTATCCGACTTTTTGAAACTTTTAAGAGAATTCATAGTTCTTTACACAATACAAGACAAATACACTACTTTTATTGTCGTTATTACTTAGGTATATTTATGAGGTTCGCTTGTCATATACGGAGCTCGGTAACGTTTTCTTTAGTTTTGAAAGGCTTACGACCGGTTGCACCAAATTTACGTTTTACGATTTCGTAAAAGTAACAATATAAATACGTAAGAATTGCACCATAATCTAGTTTCAATTGTAGTTTTATTTTATCATTTACGTTTAAAAAGGTTAAAGGTACGGCGCGAATCATATACTTATTTAATAGTGAAACGCCCCATTTTTAGGTATTAAGTTGTTACTTTATACGAAATCGTATAACGTAAAACTTGGTGCAACCGGCTGTTAGAGTTTCATAATATTCATAATACGGCATTGAATCAACTGAGCTGCAAGGTGCCAGACAGTTATAGCTTTTCAAAATCATCACTTACAGATAACAAGGATGAAATAGTGGTTCTCAGCATGAATCTGTGATTTTGCTTCGCACCTTCGCCTTACCACATATTACTAAATATACAGCAATTATGAAAGTTGGCGTCGGTTTGTGTTCTTTTACCCATGTTCTTTTACATCGTCATTATATGCTTCTATTTATTTATTTTTTAAAAACCACAACTCAACATATCTTTATAAGATTATTTACGGACTACTTTCAGTGTGGAATTTTTGTGTACGTAAATTAAAACAGAATATGGCACCACAAACGAAATTAATATCATTCTACCTAATAAATACTTTAACAGCACCATCATAAATGTTATTTACACGAAGGCATTTGAAAATTGCCAAGTGTCACCGAATACCAAAGCGACCTGTAATACCTAGTAAATATTTCAAAGAATACATTTGTGGATCACTCGAGTGTCACATGCAAGGCGCTGAATATTTAACGTGTTTATGTACACAAAGCTTAGCCATACTTTGTGATGGAGGTTAAAGCGTAAGGCTTGGCATTTTTAAATGCTTTTTGAATAGTCTGGTTCGACTTACTTACTTCGCCAATCTATATACTTCGTATATAAAAGGAGATGTTCCCATCTATATACGCACGCACAGCCGTAACCGCTATTGGTAGAAACGTTAAAGGACATTGCTCTGCGTCTATACATTGTTCGCCCCAATACCAACAGCAGTGAAAAAATGCTTTTCGTGTAATTAAACATTAGTAAATACTGTACGTTCACATCAATTACTACGGACAAGCTTCGAAATCGAATTATAATCAAAATGAATCCGATTTTGAGGTTAATTGAAGTAACACTTTATTTCGTTAGAACTATACATAAAGTCCATACCTATACAATTATTAAAATAATAATTATTGCAATTAATCAAATAACGTTATTATAGCCACGTAGTAAAGAACAAGTAATCTCGAAATAATAAAGCAAGTCAATAACACAACGAACTAACCAGCGACAGCGCGTGAGTAGTCAATTGACGTGTCTTAACGTTGTAAATTGTGAAAGAAGATATAAAAACGTAATTTATACAAATAAATAAATGTCCATACCTACATAAAATCGACTTAATTCTATTCAATCGAGCGAAGGTAACAATAACCATACGTATATTTTACTACATCAACGTATACGTAGGTACGTATATTTCAGAATCAAAACTAATGATTCTGAAAGTACTTTAAAATATTTTTGATTTGTCCGTCAAATACATTATTTGTTATGAGTGTTATAAAAATATATGCATATAATAATGACGTAAATCAAATCTTTGTTAGTCATGGGGCGATTTTCGACATTGTCCTTTGGACAGTTGTTTAAATGCAAAATGCGGACTCACACTAAGAAGGGATTTTAAAAAAAATAACCTTAAAGGGATGAAATAGGGGTTGCAAGTTTGTATGGAAAAATCTTTAAATTATCACCGATTTTGATAAAACTTGAGATTCATGCTTTTAAAAATATTTCATTGAACACGTGTTTCATGGTTTATTGGAATTCACCCCCTTAAGGTGCAAAATAGGGGTTGAAAGTTTCTATGGAAAATATTTAAAATCTGCTCCAATTTCTATGAAATTTATTATCCGGGCTTAAATAGGCCACAAAATTATTTTCTTACGGGAAAATATAAATTCCCACGGGAAAACAATAATAACGCGGGCGAAGCCGCGAGCGGAAAGCTAGTCTATGATATAAAAGGAGAAGTTCCATCTATAGACGCATGCACAGCCGTAACCGCTAATAGTAGAAACGTGAAATTTGGACAGTTACATATTTTAATTCAAAATGCGAACGCACACTAAGAAGGGATTTTAATTTTTTTTTGACAAGAGAGGACAGTTCGCAATAAAGTACTATTTGCTATAAAACTAAGTAATAAATGCTATGGTGGTAATAGTTTCATAAAGAGATCTTGTACACAATACAACAATAAGTTTAACGACGTGGATATCTTTGATACATCTATACAAATAAATAAAATTGAAGTGTCTGTTTGTAATGTCAAAATAAAAAGTTTTTACTAAATGGGTATGAATGTATATCGGGTACCAACAACAAAAACACAATTAAAAAAATGTTTGTCTGTCTGTCTGTCTGTCTGTTTGTTCCCGCTAATCTCCGGAACGACTAGACCGATTTTGACGGGACTTTCACTAATTGATAGCTAATTATATAAGGTATAACATAGGCTACTTTTTATCAACTTCAACAAAAGTTACTAATCCACGCGGACAAAGTCGCGGGCACAGCTTGTCATTAATAAAATTTGAGCGTCAAATCACTGAACTCACGAGCAACCAGAACACGTAAACACAATTAAATTATTGGTAGTGTTGTAAATAGTTGACCTAGTTAAATATTTTTTAACAGTTCTATTTTCTAAGAGTTCTATACAACTCGTTGTTTGTATAAGAATGCTCCCGTAGTTGTCTGTCCCATTCCCATATTACTTATAAATAAAACATAATTAAAATTCTCGTCAAATAAACCTTGTGATGCGTGTGTCGATCATCTGGTATTCTCCAAATAAATTGTGTGATAATCCGCGTTGTATGGCTGTCGCGATTCCTGTGCCAATTGAATGATAGACCTAAAGATACATTATTATTGCAATAAATAGGTATTTGGTAAAGGTTATACTTACATACATATTATTTATCTGTACCTACTTATACAATTTTATTCAAACATACCCAAAGTGTTATCTCCAACAAGCATTTGTTTATCAGAATTCGCGGCAGTAGGTACATGACCATGTTTACCGATTTTACTAGTGTTATACCTACATATTAATTTAGGGAACTATAAACTATAGGTTTACTTTAGGAAGTTTTCTCTGAGCGTTCCTTTTTTTTGGGAGGGGGGAAAATGCCCCCTCCCAAAAAAAAAGGAAACCACGAGGATATGTGGGACTCCCCAGACCGTACCCGGCTCGGGCCTACCCACTAAAAACCCCCCCAGCAGCTCCTACGTCCGTCACAAGACAGAGGGAAGGGGACAACAGCCAGGCCTTATTCCCGCTGACCCCCTGCCCGTGACATGTCCGTTGCCGGACTCTCCGCCTGGCTCTGCTGCTTTGTGGAACAGCGCAGAATTGCGCCACTCTACACCCCGCAACTGGTTTTTTACTGTGGTTTTCTTCCACGCGGCCGACGCTCAGTGCGCCGGGCCCCCGGCCCGCTCTGTGCGGGTAACGGGTTGCGGACGGCAGATCCCACTAGATCCACCGCCGCGTGGGTGAGTCGAAGCTCGGGGAAATCCCCAACAGGCGCGAAGCGCCATGGCGAGAAACTCGCTTCGAACATAATACCACCAGAGGTAGCCGCCGGGATCGGCTTCCAGCGAGAGTCACACCTCTTCTTAACATAAGAAGAGGGGACTTCGCCGCATGAAGTGGGTGGCCACACGAAGTAGCCCGCCGGGTTGAACCCGGCCATCCCAACTCTGTTCGTAATCAAATAAATAAATAAACCGGTTTATCATATCGTGTTTTGGTGGTAATGCTACGGGGGCTGACCTAATTCATCATATGAGGGTCCTCTCGTCAGACTATTAGCCCGCGGCAGAGAATCTGCCGGGTTGCCCAGGGTGCACCACAAGGAGGTTGTCTGACATCGCACCCCTTCTTTGAGCGTTCCTGTCAGAACACCTCGCAAGCCTCGTATCTTATTGGTTTGCAATACTAATGTCCAAATTATAATAATGTCCAAAAAATAAAAATGACCAAAAATAAAAATGTCAAAAAATAATAATGGCAAAAAAATAATAATGACAAAAAATTATAATGACAAAAGTGTCCCCTTTTGTAGCACAAACCTGGGTAGACCTGTTCCTCGTCTGTCGCGTATTTATAATGGTCTTGTCACAATGCAGGAAAATATTGATGTTTTCGACGATTCTCTCCATCAATTTAAAAACAAAATTGCGGATTTGCTGTCTCTTTACATCAGTTTGTCATCTTTTGTTTCTTTTGTAGAAGGATTAAGGACTAATGTGCATTCTGAGGTTACCTATGATTAGAGTTACAATTAGTAATAATTTCTTACAAATTATTAATATAATTGTACTTGTTATATTGTCAACTCTGTTCGTAATCAAATAAATAAATAAACCGGTTTATCATATCGTGTTTTGGTGGTAATGCTACGGGGGCTGACCTAATTCATCATCTTTGATTGTCTGTAGTGAATTACGCTTAGCAATATTAAGTCAGAAAAATTTGTGGATTCCTATCTTCCTCGTTACAGTAAAACAAAAACAATTTTATTTCACTGTATTTCGAAGCTTAAGAAATATAACAATGAAAAAAATCACGTTTTTAATTTGTAACATAATTGCGATAGTAGCAAGTAGAATACTTAATGACATTTAATGTCATGCTATGCATCCTAATTGATATCTTGATTATTGTCATAATGGGATTGAAAGTGTTGTTTTGTTGCCTTAGATCATTTAACCTATGGATGCGGTACGCAACAAACCGCAGTGTAAATTTTTCTGCCACTTTTCTCGGGAGGCGAGGTAAACACGCATGCACACTACGAAAATGTAGAATACACTTACAGAGACGTTGTTCTTATGTTTACGAACACACACTATGAAAATATTACCCTACAATGAAGAAACACACACACATCGACAAATTAACGTGTATCTACGCAATCGCCCCACCACAAAGAATAAATGTCCCTAGTGATGTGATACAAAGAATAAGTAACTATTTGGGTCGTCGTGAGTGAATGATTGAAATGTAACCGTGCGTCTGCACCTTAGAAAAAGAATGAATAGATAGGACGTGACCGTATACCCGTAAGGGACAGACATAGATGACGTCATACCTGCCTAAAGTAGATGGGTATACCAGTGTTGCTTTAAGTTTTACCCTACTTTATGTTTATAGTGGCTTTTACCACTATAAACATAAAGTAGGGTTGATTGATCTACGTATTTTTTTTGAGCGCCCCTCGCTCAATAATATGTCTCAAAAAATAAAAGTGGGAGGAAGTTGCGATTTTTTTTATTGAATTCTTCATTCAACCTTCGCCGCAGTCTAAAGTTATTTACACTTTTAAATAAAACTACACTTTTCGGATTTACTCGAGTATATTTCGTTTTAAAACATTTTACTATTATTTATTTAAGCTATTATGTAAACATCTTTACAAATATAAGAAAAAATATTAGGAATCATCATCATCATCCACACGCGTCCACTGCTGGACATAGGCCTCTCCAAGTGCTCGCCACTGAGCACGATCCGCGACCACTCGCTTCCAGCTTTTGCCAGCTAGGTACCTTGCGAAGATCGTCGCTCAAATAAGAATACTACAATACAGGTAAAAATTCACTTGGGCTGGGTAAGTTCAAGAATTGAACTACTGATACCGCACTCAATATGGTGCTAAAAGCCCAAAGTTGGTAAGCTTGCTCACAATGTGGAAAAAAGATCTGGCAAAGAACGCAAGATGCCGATGTAGATAGCTGGTTATTCTTAGTTGCCGGTGTTGCCACCCCCAACCTCGCCCCCGCTGGCGGCAACTTGGAAATAGCGCAGGACAAGACCAATTTGTAGATCTCTGAGGAAGATTATGTTCTGTCAAGTACCTATATAATTAATTAGAAATTAGAAACACCTGTTCGGTGCATAGAGCTATATCTACATCCTATGTGTTCTCGTTAAATATTCAGACAAAATAGAGATATGACTTATTTCATTTGGATTAAGCCAGATTACTATCTATGGCACGAAATTGCTAATAAATCACGAACATTTTCTAGAGGCTGTCTACTCCTCGCCACTCACCAGCTGTTTTTGGGTGTGGTAAACACGTTTTAAATTGCTTACGTACAAACTCAGATGCCTTTGAACTTAAAAAGTGTAAGCACAGCGCGAATTTCCTTAAAGGTTCAGAATACTTTCTTTTGTCAACTCCTAAAAATCTTTTCAGAAAATCTCTATTGGTTCCTCCTACAGTATCTAAAATGTCCAACTACTAATTTTGCATCATTAACTTACACTTCAAATCACTTTACACATTTTCAAATGTGACTACTTTTTTCCCAATCGTCTAAGCGATTGACGCACTGGCCGTAGTTTTTTATTTGATGACCTCGCTGATTGTTTCAAACCCAGCATTTCAAGCCGCATTTTTCTCTTTCGGGGCGTATTCAAATTTGAACTGAAATCCAACACCGATGCGTCCTGAAACAATATGTATACAGGTTAAAAATAAAAGCAGGTTCTAATTTTACAACATTAAAAATATTAATTAATAAATTTTTAAACTGTATCTGTACTAATGGTCAGACTTGATATATTAATAGAAAATGACCAAAATCAAACCATTAATAATATGTTTGGCCATATCAAAATAGTAGAAAAGGATTTGGTACCTACCCTACCCATGTTAATCCAAAAGTTGGGTTTGTGAAAAATAAATTTAGGTTTTGGCTTGATAGGGTATGTACCTTGTAGATATAATATGTATAAGTTACTGACCTGTAAAAAAAGTTTAGGAATAGCACCACTCCTAAGAAAAGTGCCTTTTTTGTTTTTCTGAATCCACTGTTGTTCAAAATGCTTAGAACACATTCGGGTATGCTTGGTTGGCTGCCAATTCAATCGACCAGTAGCTTTAACCCAACTGTTTTCGAGTAGTTATCTCCGAAGGAAATCTGTTAAATACAGACAAAAGCAAATGGAAAGTCTCACTTCAAAAGAATTACCTTTGTTATCTAAAATGCTCAAAATTTTATACTTAAATATGTCAATATTAATGTAACACAGAAACTAATATGTGAGTTCCCTTTCACGTAACAAATTACCTACGAATCAAGGAAAAATAGTCGTAGCGTAACTGGTATCATTGACAGAAACATGTTTAAAAAACATGTTTTTATGACCATGTTTCGTCAGTGCAAACGCACGGTTACAATAAATTGTATTTTTATAACTATACCCTGTTCGGCTAGAGTTGATAAAAATACAATGAAGACAGGGTTTCTTAAATTAGTGCAAAGGCCCGCTAATTATTATTAAAATGCTTTAATAAGTTTTTTTGTGTCAAATACAGCAATTTTACTCGCTGTTTAGCTGATCGACTGAAATAAATATATATTTTCAGTCATAGGCTTACGTATAATGTTTCGATGGGGGGGAGCGAATCTATATTTTCAGTTAACGAAACACAGTAAGCGCTCCGATGCGTAATCATAATTTTTATCAGCTCTCGGGGAACAGACTAGCTCTCTACTCAAACTAGCTCCCTACTCAAACTAGCTCTCTGCTCACGACTTTGCCCGCGTTGATTTGATTTCTGATTTTTATTAGTTGTTGGTATCCCACAGGATCCTTATACTTTTTCAGTATACATTTTATCCTAGATGTTGACAAAAAAGGCATAAATAATAATAATATAAGACTATTTACGACGTCACAGTTTTCTATTGAAGTCGGTACCAAGCAATGATCACCTTGAAACTCTTCAAAAATATAAGAACAACAGTTACTTAAAATTTGGCACCAACTTCAATATAAAACTGTGATGTAATAATGTAGTCTTGTTTTATTATTATTTATAGCTTTTTGGTGTTTTTGAAGTCGGTTTTATTTTTTATAATATGTAGTGATGTAGTATAGAGACTAGATTCCGACCCACCAGCGGCTTTGCCCGCTAAGTTTTCAATTTTCCAATGATTTTGAAAATTTTACCCGACAATCCCAGAAGGATAATGAATAAAGGGGTATCTCTTAAGGGTAATGTAATAAACGATGAAGATACATTAAACTTTAACATCCTTTTTAAATTTTGATAAATTTTAAACAGTTTTTTACACCTCTAGTCCGCGTCTCTGCGCCCGAGTCACGCAAAGCCACTTCAAGCCAACCCGCGAAAACGCGGTTAACGGTGACCGCAAACAATAGATTTTATATTTTGTCTGCTGTCTGACAGTCAACGTGTAAAATTAAATAGAAGTACAGTTGAATAAAATATACTTGAGAGTTTATGAACATTTTGCATCATTTTGCTTTCATTAACAAAAACACTAAAAGTGCAAAAAATACCTATTTTTTTTGTACTTATGGCCTACAACATAAAATTTAGAGGACATTACATGACATTTTTCTAACTGGAGTATTAACTTGCATTGCATTTTGTAAAATACCAATATGGATTATTTAATAGGCTTAAAAAATCAAGTGAGACGCAGTCGAAAAATTGGTTAGAGTAAGTAATTGTATAGGAAAAGTTTTTTTAAACTACAACGCAAAGTTGAAGCAAAATAATAAGTAATATTTTCTTGATATTTTTTTTCAATTAAATTCCACTTGAATTTCTATTTTAATCTTATACTACCTATAATCCATGCACCGATATTAACATTATTCTAACTCATAACTTCGGAGTGAATGATAAATAAAAATATGAATAAGCATCATTCACTCACGTTGTCCCAGCACTAAGCAAATGCCCGTGTCACAGATAATATAACGCCCGTGTATTGTGTTGAGCTACCATCGTACCATTGTATTTTTCTATCGTAACGGTATAAAAATTACTTCAAAATTGTAAACAAATAAAACACGTTAATGTATATTTTATACTTACATGTGATAGGAAACGCCATGATCTCGAAGATTTGAGTAGCTGGATCGCCTTTTGCAAGAGGAAACTGCATAATTAACCATTTTTGGAGCTCTTAGTGCGAGACGAAAACGACACCAAATGGCAGCGGCCGCGCGTCAACTAGTTTTATATAACGTGTATGGTCATATGGTCAGCGTAAATTGGCAGAGGGGTTCGCCCAGCCTTGCCGTCTCCCGTATGAATGCTCTAAGTTTGTTGCTAATTGAGTAGTACAAAAACACGTTTTATAGTGCTCAAAATTACGAAGTTACGTAAGAATCATACGCTAAGTAAGATTTTCTCAAGTCACAACCAGAGTTCTTATAATAAAAGTAATGTACATGAATTTTACAAAACCTGTTTTATAAACAAAAACAATGACAATATCATCTAGATATTCTTATGAATAATAGATAGAATACATAATATCCTTCTTTGCTAAAGGACTATCAAAAATATATCTACATTTTCAAACTTCTCATTCGCGTCTCAAGCAAAGTCGCTTACAGTCAGTTGTAAAAGTTCCAAGTTAATAATTTCGTTAGCCTAAACACAATCCTACGGCTCCTTCGCCTCCGTGACGGGTATGTGATCAAAATTAAATTATTCAGCCCTAATTCCCAATTCAGCAATAAAGCTCAGATTAAACGAACTTTAGGCAGTAAACTGGAGAACTTTATTATGGTCGCATCTGTTATAATATTCTGTGACTACCTATTGCTCCTATAACTCATTGCGTTAATATTTTTGTGAGCGTTTATAGTATTTGCAAGCAAACTAACCTGAGCGCTCTCAAAAATATGTTAAGTCCCCGTGGTGTGAGCACTGGTGCAGTGATAATAATTTAAGGACATAATTGAAATAAATGTTATATTACATCACCGCTACAATAGATGAAAATTGGTATAGAATATTACAATGTAAATGATTTTAATAAGATTTAGTAGGTAATATATTGTTTTGTTCATTTGCGAGAGGATCCTTATAATAGGAAAATAATACCTACTCGTAATATTTAACACTCGTACAACTGAAATGTATTGAACCATTAAAATCTTTTTGTCAGTTGACAAGTAATGGCGTCGACAATAGGTATACTTCAAGCAGTTTGCGAACGTTTCGCTATATAGACGCACTGTCGAAAAAAAAAATGATTTATACGGATAGATGTTTCAAGGAGTTGGCGTATCACTGGTGTCTTCAAAAAATGTTGACATTTAAGGTGACGTTTTTTTTATTAGGTTTATTAATATCTATTTTAAAATGTGAGTACAAATATATTTAAGTCTTTAGAAAGAAAGAAAGCTTTATTTGGACCCACACACACACCCACATACACAAATACATAAGCGAGAATTTCCGGATAGTTCAGTTCATAAAAAATATTTTACAAAAAATAAAAACCGACTTCAAAAACACTGAAAAATTAAAAATAATATATGAATAGGTACATACAACATCACACTTCTATATTGAAGTCGGTGTCAAACGATGATCTCCTAGAAAGTCTTAAAATTTGTCACCGACTTCAATATATAAGTGTGATGTTGTCTGTACCTATTCATATATTATTTTTTGAAGTCGGTTTTTTCAGTGTTTTTGAAGTCGGTTTTTATTTTTTGTAAAATATTTTTTATTTTTAACTTTTTAGTCAATGAAGTCTTTTTAGTGAAAGAAACCCTAATATAATACTGGTATTTAATTAGGGTTTCCCTCGCTTTTCATAGGATCCCATCATCAGATCTTGACTTTGGTAGATTGGTATTGGTATTGGTAGAACAAACAGTAGAACAGATGAGCATAGAGCTCATAACCATCAAATATCACCCTCTGTACCTATGTTTATGGATGAATAAAGGATTATGATTATGATTATGATGGTAATAACTCACCTTGAGACCATCCCAGGAGTATACTCTATCGAATACAAAAAGAATATTGAAAATCGGACAACAATTGGCGGAGTAGTCGCGTAACATATACATAAAACACGTTGGACACACGTAAAAATGAAATGGTTTTCCTCGATTTTTATGGAATTCCATTATCAGATTCATACTTTGGTGACCATGGGACCACCCTTGGAGTATCCTCTATCGAATACAAAAAGAATCTTCAAAATCGGTTCATAAATAACGAAGTTATCCGCGAATAAACATAAAAAAAACAAGTATATATACGGTCGAATTGAGTAACCTCCTTTTTTCTTCGAAGTCGGTTAAAAAGTAACATTGCCTCAGTTAATTGCTTTTGCGTTAAAAACGCAAAAAGCGCTGATTTTCAGGCACGACTAATCCGTTACCATGGAAGGAAACGTATGTTGTGTTATGTAATTGTTGTTACATAACACGACATACGACGACATACTCTAGTTAGCTCAGTTGCCACGACAGTCTTTAATACAAGTAGTGGCAAGGCAAAGTAAAGTTAACGTTCTCATTTGAAGTTATAAACTTCAGATAAGAGATGTTATATTTAGAAAATCGGTCACATATCGACGTATCAACATATCGCACTTCTGAAAACAGATAATAATTTCAAAGGACCCTCGTTTGTTTTCTTTAACACGGAGTAAAAGGATCAAAAACGAAAGACCTAAGAAAACAGCGCTCGCGAAGGATTAAATTGTCAGCTCAAGGCAATCTTGCGATCGAATACGAAGTAAGCAAGGGGAATTTTCGATTTTGAGTGTATTCTGCTTCCTTTGTACATAATTTAAGAGTATTTATGTCGTAGATATACTACTTTTAACCTCTGACATGATTTACATATTTTAAAGTATGAATAAAAAACTGGCAAGTGCACGTCAGGCCACGCGCAATGTAGGGTTTCGTACTATTATTAGTACTAAGGCTATTTTATTTTTCAATAATATCAAATGATTCGTTAAGAGGATTGTGAAGTAATCGTGCGCGGCGCGAGTAGGTATTTTCTAAAATGCTATCTGTTTCACACCGCTCGGCCTCCCGTCTGGCGTTTACACCACAAATACCTACAACACGCGCAAATTCTCACGCACACAACGACAGCTGCGCGCGACTCCTCGGCGCGAGAACTCGAGACGAGATCATTATTTTACCGTTTTTATTGTTTTGCGTTGCTTAGGTATTCCTGGCTGCCTTTCCGCTCGCAACTTTGCCTTCGTTATTTTCGTTTTTCGTGAGGGAATTTTGTTTTCCCGTATGAAATTTATAACCTTATATAATAGAAAAAAAATATTTTATAACCTTATATTACTCAGTGATAATGTAGCATTCTATTAGTAAACATTTTTTTTAAATCAGCCTAGTAGTTTTTAAAAATAAAAAATATAATAAATAAAAATAGCTTTATTTCTAAAAATCATTTTAACAATAATTACGCAGAGACTTCCCAGTGAGCTAGTTTTTGAGTTTTTTCATTACAAACAAAAATACAAATCTTCTTTCTTTATAATATTTTAGTAGATAAGTTTCGTAAATTATTTTAGTATTCCTTTGAAATTTATAGTGTAGGCACTTACTTGGTATCCCTACCAAGTCCTACTTTATAGGACTGAGCTGTTATTTGTTATGAAAGTACATATCTATCGTACATTTACCTGTCTAAAGAAAATTACTTTTTGTAAGATGAGTGTTATACTGAATTAAAATGATTTTCATTTGAGATGTGAATTAATAATGGATCCTTTTATGAAAAAAATAAACACTAAACATAAAATGACAGTTGTTTAAACAAGAACAGACCTCTTGTTAACTTAAAAATAAATAACAAAAAATCTATTATTGTAGATAGATAAATTAATACTTTTACATACAAACTAAATAGGAGCAGGGATTTAAAAAATATAAAGTAATAATTATGCATCAAATAAAAAAATACCTCTCATTTTTATACATTAATCTTGGGTAGTTATACTAATAGTCTTAGAATTCTAATTTTTACCACCTCCGTGGTCTAGTGATTGAGGCCACCGGATGTTGATCGGGAGGTCCGTCCGGCGGGGTTCGATTCGTCGGGTTCGTCCAGACTACAAAAACACTGAAAAGTTAGAACTAATATAAGAATAGGTACAGACAACATCACACATCATTATTGAAGACGGTGCCAAATTTTTAGACTTTCTAGGAGATCATCGTTTGGCACCGACCTCAATATAGAAAATGTAATGTTGTCTGTACCTATTCTTACACAATTTTTAACTTTTCAGTGTTTTTGAAGCCAGTTTTTATTTTTTGTAAAATATTTTTTTTTGTTTAACTTTTAAGTGAAAGAAACCCTAACTAAATTAGGGTATCCCTCGATTTTCATAGGATCCCATCATCAGAACCTGACTTTGGTGACCTAGAGACCACCCTAGGAGTATACTCTACCGAATACGAAAAGAATTTTGAAAATCGGTCCACAATTGGCGGAGTAATCGCGTAACATACACACAAAATGGTTGACACGGTTAGCGCAGAGGTCGAGCGATCGCCTACTGCGAAACAGGTTGCGGGTTCGATTCCCGCACGGGACAGATGTTTTGTATGGCCTACAGAAATTTGTTCCGGTCTGGGCGTATGTGCACGTGATATTATATGTTTGTAACTGCACCCACGACACGGGAGAAAATCCTAGTGTGGGGTGACGTTTTTATAAAAAAAAAACACGTTGGACGCACCTAAAAATTTAAGGATTTCCCTCCATTTTTATGGGATCCCATCATCAGATCCTAACTTTGGTAACCGTGGGACCACCATTGGAGTATAATCTTGAGAATACAAAAAGAATTTTGAAAATCGGTCTGCAATTGGCGGCGTAATCGCGTAACATACACAAAAAAAACATACGCATCGAATTGAGAAACTCCTTTTTTGAAGTCGGTTAAAAAATACCTATTAGTATATGTAATCAGCTGCTTTAAATTTTATAGTTAAAATAAAAAAAAAACTTCAAAACCGTACGAAGGGTGCCTTCTTCCCATATATGCCTACCCTGCCTACCCTACATACTCGTATATTATTTAGGTACTTTGTCGTTTGTATTTTTTATACAATCGTAGATTCCATAACGCGAGTAAAACCTTAGAGCCCAGCTTTAGAGGAATAAAATTCAAATAAAATAATATTAAAAATAACGCTACTTGCATAGTCTATTACACGTTTTTAGCTGCTCCAACTTCATACATTGCATAACAAATACCTATCACAAGAAACAAAATACGAATTTATTTTGAGTTGGTTTGTTTATGGCACATATTTATTATAACAAACAACTACTTACATACTTACATTTTTTCCTTTTTTGGTTTTGGGAATTTACAGTAAAGTTAACAGGCTACAGGCTGCTAACCCTTAAATAAGGAAATTTGTATTGAAATAAAATCTTTAAAATAAAACACTAAAATCAATAAACGTATTCAAAAAGATATTACTTTTTCATGTATAAGGTATTTGTGAAGATTAATAGTTCCGACTTGAGTAATAACTTTCACTATTGATCGATATATCGATATTACTTTCTCCTCCCTAGGCGACAATAACTACGATAACATTATGTCACATCACTATCACTACATTGTACCCCTGCCCCCGACCCGTATCGTGCGATAGAGAGAGTTGCAAGAAATGGTCGAAATTGCCTACAAGTCCTGTTTGAAATATTGTTTCGGGCGATAACTGTTTTACCCCCCTAAACCTTTATGAAAGTAGACGCTTTTGGTGTCATTAGATTCAGTATACCTTAATCTATGTTTGTACGTTTTGCTTTTTTTGTAATTCAGTATAATTTAGTCAAAAAAAGACAAAAATGCTCAAGGTAGTTTTTAAGTCGAAAATATAGATATTTAGATGCTAATAACTTATATTCTGAGCAATATTTCTTCAAAATCAAAACGTACAAACCTAGTTTTTCATTATATCTACAAGATTTCCAAAAATTATGAAAATTGGATTATGTTTAGAGGGAGAAAAGCGTTATCGCTTTTTGTATGAAAATTTACAGCTTCACAATCCTCGTGAAGGCCGTTTTTCCATACAAACGTAGTCCCCTGTTTCCTTCCCGGATAATGGTACTTGTTGCTCTATTTTTTCCAATAAAATCAATGACCACTATAAGCATGTTCATATGTTTTTCTTTTTTTATTAAGTTAATTATTAAAAGAGATTTTAAACCTTCAAAAACCTAAAAAATCAACCTCATTTTCTGCTGTATTCAAACGTCCAGCAAATAAATTGAACAAGATTATATGAAAAAAGCAAAACATAGAAACAGAAAAAGCCTTGCTTTAATTTTTTACGCTAAAAGTAATGAAATCAGTCAATTTTTCGCGGAGAAAACAGGGGACTATGAAACGTATATTTTATGTAATTTTCATAGGTATTTTCATAGGATTATTCGGACACACAGCGCGACAGCAATACATTTTACAAATACCTATTTTTGAATTCTCTCGACCTTGGCGTTTCCCCTTAAGCACAGAATAGATAATAGTACTAAAGTAAGTTAGATTTATGACATATTTTTCTCAACTAACAACTTTATCTAATTATAATAATGGAATTGTATGAAATTATTCATCACGAAGTACATTTTATAACTTGGTCAACTATAACTATTTTATTTGTAAGCTCTACTTAGCTGTAATTATTTTTGTTTTAATTTCGATATATAATATATGTTTACTTTCTACCACCGTGAATTTTTTCACGTATTCATAAACAACTATTTAAATAGCTTGGCTATCACTTGACAAAACTAACCACATTAAAATATTATATATTACACACTCACAGTATTTTTGGAAGACTCATCTTATGACATCCTACACCATGGAGTAGAGGAGAAAAATTCATCCCCACCTTTCATGTATGGGCGGTGTCCTTATTTTTATCAAAATTTTATTTCACTACTTCGTCGGCTTGATTAATACCCATGCTAAATTCCAGCTTTATAGCAATAAGAGTTTATGACACAAACCGCGGACAGACGTATATACAGACCGACGGACATAGTGAAACTATAGGCATTCCTTGTTGGCTACAGGACCCTAAATAAATAAGTCTGACAATCACCTGCTGAAATAATAAATGTTAAGTACATTTTTTACAATATTAATTAGACATAATCAAAAATCCGTTCAGAATTAAACTTCTCTGTCCAATTTGATGCTGCATAACGACGTCTGAACACCATATGGATAAACTTGTCTAATTTTCAGAAAGATTTTTGTATTCGAAAATGTTATACTCGTTCAGGTGGCCCATTGTCATCAAATCAGAATCTGGTTATGAGACCCCAAGAAAATCGTTGGAAACTCTTAAATAACAAATGTACCTACCTATGTCTAACGAGTTTCATGTTTTTTAAGGTAAATAGGTTATTTATGTCTAGTATAGTCATTATCTCAAGGATTCTTTCATCATACTAATCTGATGATGGAAGTATCCTTGACTTTTAGGAGTTGGGCGTTAGTTCTTCTAATTATAATAGGCACATTTTGACTCTTAGTTGTATTATTTCAAGCTTGCTGGTGCATGTGCACTTCGCACGCACCCGGTGGTGTAGTGAAATTGATGTGATGTTGGCGGACGTACCAGATATGCTACGCGGCTGACGCCTATCCAAATAATATTAAACTTGGAATCGGCTCCTCAAATAGATCAGACCAAGTTTTCTTCTTATTATTTTTGTTCTTTGAATTAAGGCGCTATTTTCCTGTTTTCAAGCAATTCGATTTACTGTACGGCCACAAATATAAAACATAAAACTCTTAACTTCATATATGATATTATTGAACATATTATCTAAATATTTTTAAAAACAGAAATATAAATAATAATATTCAACTCGACAGAAAAAATCCAAATGTCACTCTGTTCAATATTTTAAAACAGCTGTGAACCCGAAAACACAATAATAAATGACATAAAAGTTTTACCAATAGATGTGCATTTTTATTGAAAATTAACATCGATTCTATCTATTCTCGAAAATTTCAAAAATACTTTTTTTTATTTTGCACTCCAGTTTTCCAAAAATTGATTAAAACCTGTAAAAAGTAACGTCTTTCTTCGGTCACAGCATATTAGCAGCTAAGCTATGCATTTATCAACCATATTTCCTTGCAATAAAGCAGTTGCCGTGCACGAGTAGTTTCTTGAGAAACCTCGCAATAAATGTCTAAGTATAACCACACCCCGGACACTTCATACAACGTTCGCAAATCAATTACCTATTACTACTACTTAAACAAATGACGTTCGTACACGCGCAAATGTGTGCGTGGAATCTAGTAGGGCTGAGTGCGCGGCTATCAATCGAAATGACGCGGGAAGTGTAGCGACTGCCTTCTCTTTCACCCGCATAGCGCTGTCTCTGTTATCGCCCGGCGCTCGCGTCTACTCGTCCGAGCTTCGTCCGAGCGATCGCGCGCGCCCTTGTTTATGTGTCAGTGATGTCTACAACGAAGTGCCGGATAGGACGAGGTATTTGAAATGAGTGCGGGGAGGTGAGTGGCCGTTCTGTACGTAGTACTATTATCTATTCTGTGGTAGAGTATAACTAAGTTTATTTTACGCTTTTGAGTGAAGTCGGTTGAATTTTTTTATAAAACATTTTATTTTTAAATCTGTGCCAAACGATGATCTCCTGGAAAGTAAATCCAATATAGTTAATAAAAATTTGGCAGCGACTTTAATATAAGAATGTGATGTTGCATGTATTCTTAAACTATTTTCGACTTTTTGGTTTTTTAAAGTCGCAATTCTTTTTGTAAATATTAGTAGTAGCTAGGTAGTAGGTAGTAGCTAGCAAAGTAGAGACTGGCGTCTAAGCACCAAACGAAAATCTGCCCTCATTGGAAATCGAACGCCAAATCTCCAGATTTCAACAACCTAAGTAACGATTCACAAAGGCCAATTTTACAAAGACATAGTTTTGCTTTTGCTTTGCTTTATTGTCATTCACAATTGGCTCTTGGCTTAATCTAGTTGCCTACATTGCATTTATGTTTATTTATTTCATAAAAGCAATAAACAGCAACAATATCAAATATCAGTGAGAGCAGCCCCCTTAGACAAGATGTTTTTCGATAATCGCTAACGCAATCGCAAAATGGATAATGTAATAATGGATTTGACAATTGCGCTCAAAAGCTAAGCGAGGGCTTATGTCAAATCGCATACATTTTCATTCTAGCGATTGCGTTAGCGATTATCGAAATGCGTCTTGTCTGGGGGGACAGAACCTGCATTGGGAACTTTCATGCCCAATTTCACCAACCTTGTCTTAGCTTATAGAGTTGTGATTTCTAAAGTCATGAAAAGTTACTAACTTAATCTATAGCACGTGGTCAACAATAATAGTCATTTCTGGCAGCCCCCAATGGCAGGGGTAAGCTTTCTAAGAATTTTAAAGAGGGTTGGAGAAAGAATCAATTTGGTCGTAGTGTAAGTCATGAAATTTCAGGAGATTATCTATATATATAAAAGGAGATGTTCCCATCTATAGACGCACGCACAGCCGTAACCGCTAATGGTAGAAACGTGAAATTTGGACAGTTGTTTTAATTCAAAATGCGGACGTACACCAAGAAGGGATTTTAAAAAAAATTAACCCTAAAGGGATGAAATAGGGCTTGCAAGTTTGTATGGATTATTTTTAATAAGCAACGATTTTGATAAAACTTGAGATTCATGCTCTTAAAAACATTTAATTGAACACATGTTTCATGGTTTATTGGAATTCTCCCCCTTAGGGTGCTAAATAGGGGTTGAAAGTTTCTATGGAAAATATTTAAAATCTGCCCCAATTTCTACGAAATTTATTATCCAAGCTCTTAAACATAAATAACAGTACATTTCCTACGGGAAAATATAAAATCCCCACGGGAAAACAATAATAACGCGGGTAAAACCGCGAGCGGGAAGCTAGTTAGTAATATTATGCTAAATATTTGAAAAAATTCGCCAGAATATTTTTGTCCCTCCTAATTGTTAACAGAACACTATAAATATTTATGAAATATAGTTTCACTTTTGTCATTTTATAAGTCTTGAAATTTAAACACAATAAAAAAATATGTCTGGAAAACATTTATTCTATAGTGCCAGAAATAAATTTCATCATCTACCATCCGCCAGAACAGAAAACGTTCCCCTGCGAGTTGCGAGCGAGACAGTTAAATTGATATCTGTGAGTTAAAAAGAGAGCGCATAAATTGGATATACTGGACCCTATTCAAGGTGGTTTGTAAATTTAATATGTCTGTTTTACTTCAGCTAGACTTTTTTTTTCATACTAAATTTTAATTTCTATATGAAGCTTTTCTCTCCAAATTTTTCTAAGTCCTGGCTTCAATTACCGTATAAAAAAGAAGAAAGGACCAAATTGATCCTTTTTTCCTATCCTCTTTAAATTCTCAGATGGCTTACCCCGGCATTTAGGGCCTGTCGTAAGTGACTATTATTGTTGACCACGTGGTATAGTATTTTTTTAATATATATGTAACTTTTCATGACTTTTGAAATGACAGCTGTAAATCCGTTGCTGACTTTTCCTTTATTCGGAAACTCTTTAAAGTATGCTGTCACTTTTTGTCTAATGAAAAGAATGTAGCATGCATGCCACCCAAGAGTATCTCTAGCTATGACAAGGTTCGTGAAGTTAGCTATTAGTTTAATAATATTTTTGAACAGACATATAATAATCACCATGTCACACTACCTATTTACTCGCACTCCCGATAGAATGTCGAATCATCCTATCACCATCTTATAAGCACGTTTGAAGCCATTTTGGACGCAAACTAAACATTTATGCAAACAATAACGTTTTGCCGTTATCCCCAGGAATTTTAGAGCGTTGCTATTTCTCATAGAGTGTGTTATCTTGATCTCCCGACCGCGGTTCGGCAAACGCCGTGTGGGACGCCCGGGGCTCAATAGACTCTGAGATTGGGGTGGATCTGTAACGAATACCCAAGGGTTGAATGCTACGGAGCAAATTACGACTGACTTATGCTTTGGCCTTGGTTTTCGAATCACGAAAATAGTATGCAGTGTAACACAAAATATTTTTTTTCTTAGTTTTTTAATTTGAAAGCTGTCAAAAGCTAAAATCGTACGAATAGATCGAACGATTTGCGGAGTAAGAGCGTCATGATATGAGTTACATTACATATAGCAAACGATATAAAAATATTACCTCCTGATATAAGGCAAGATGTTTTTAATAATAAGAAACAGCGTTTTTTAATTTTAAAAATGTTGTGTTGCTGCGAATGAAATTTAATCTCTAGCTACTGTCATCAATCTTACTTAACCACTTAACTTTGATATTAGTCTGAAGCCAAAGAGGCGCGAATTTTAATAGGAAAGTGATCGGCTTTAGTGCCTTTCAATGTTTTAAGTTTTGCATCGTAGATGTATTATTCTAAATTCAACACATTGACGAACCAGTTACTGCCTCATCACTCGAGTTAATCACACATACGATTGCTGAAGACTTGGTCCGTTATTTGAACCCTGAAATAGCAAACTTGAAGGGGTTTATCTGATAATTAGGAATAAACGGTCCTATTATTAAGGCTTTAGTGTAATTTATTCTCATGTGCCTACCATTTAATCGAGAGCTAGTATTTGTCACAAATAAATAAGATTCACACATATGATCTAAAAGTGTCTTCGTCATCTGTTTCACATATATTTGCTATTTCTTACGAGTATAACGATTGAACTCAGACCGTACGAAAACCATCGTTCAATAAAACCATTAAATTTTGCTGACAGTGCCTTCGTTGAATCATCAATCTTTTTAAATGAAAATTGGATATTCTGCGGAGTTTTCGATGTCGCTCACAGAGAGTTTGCATACGATTACGTTCATACCACGCATCCTTCTGACTGGTTTGCAAATTAAATAAATTGAGGAAAAGCTGTAGTGTTTTGAATATGGTTACTTTTAATGTGGGCATCATATGAGGTATTATATAGTTTCTTGACTTTGATTATAGGTTTGCATATGTAACGAAATAATAGAAGCTGTAGTATATTTCTTCTTATTATTATTTTGTAAGTAAAGCTTATACTTTTGCTCCAAAACAGTCTGAAAGAGTCTATTTAGATTGTCAAGCTTTTAAGTCTTAGATTTGAGTGGAATCTAGATTAATTGCGATGAACTACCAACAAGTTTAATTGTCCGTGGTCTAGTGATTGAGGCAACCATTATTGATCCGTAGGACCAGGGTTTAATTACCCATGGGTGGTTAGGGTTTTTCTGCTTGGTTTGGTTAACCCTAGAATACTAATATAATTTTTTGTTGCTTATTACTTTTCATCGCTTCGGAGGCTACTTTTTAAATAATTCGAATTTTCTTTTGAATATCTTTATTAAAAAATGAAAAATATAATCTTACATAATAGGTCAACCTCTGCCTTTCTCAAAACAATAATAAAAATCTTTCAGTTACTAACATTTTTTAAATAAACCTTTTAACTTTACAGACTTAAACGTATTTTTATTGCCAACTGAGATACTTTGTATGTATTAGGAAAAAAATATATTTTAAACAAACATCTATCAAACGAAATTTATAATCTTTAAGTACACAAATTGTTGTATGAGATTAATATAAAAAACACCTAAATAGTTTTTATGCCATATAACTTCAAAGACAGTCTTTCTATCACAGAAGAAATAATTAGGCGATCAATGCTCCAGTCAATAAGTTTTATTGCATTTGACACAATAATAAACACTCAACCATCTTTTTTCCACGGGACGGAAGTTGCACATGCTTCGGTTCCCTTTTTTATGTTATTTTTATCCATATTTGGCGTATTATCAATATCCAAAACATCTTCAGTGGCCTCTCTAACTCTCTTTGTCATTTTTGGTCTTTCTTCATCACACACCATGGTCGAATTTAACGTTTATATTCATCTACAAACAAAACATTTATATTTTTACAAATAAACTTATAGTAATTACGTCTAAAACCGCAATAGTAATACACAAGGCGAAGAAAAAATGTTTACCTCCAATACTAAGGATCGCCTCTTAGGCGATTCAATCAATATTATATAACTCCGCAACGGCAAACGTCCGCGAGGCAGGCGACTGCTATCCTTCGTGTCGCAGGGGGTAATGAGTTGGAGCGAATGCACAAGTCGTAACGGCGAAGAAATTTTAAATTACAACGAAAAAACGGAGAGTGCGTGGCCTCCCAGGCGATGATTAGTACTCTAGGGTTAAAGGTAAGGATAGATACTACCGTCTTACCTACGAGTAAGTCTGTCACCATATAATCACAATGTTAATCAAATTGTTGTGTAGCGACAATTAGAGGTACGAGCCAGTCCATTTCTTTTTGTGGAGTCCAGATAAAGCTCACTTATATCTTAATCCTTATCGTCACTTACCATCAAACCAAGGAATTACTTGTTGTGTGTAAAAAAGTATTTTAACTATTGATTTATCAGTTTCTTACAAAAATAAATCTGGTAGAGCTCATGGATTATTAATTAAGTTAATTATGTTGTGATCAAGCTTCTCGTAACACATGAACTGGCCTTAAACTAAACTGATCAAGTATCCGTGAATAACTAACAAAATAATGGCTGACATTATTGTCATGTAGTTAAAATTCCTAAAATAAATAAATAAAAACAAAAAAGATTCTAGCCATACGCTATAGTACAGTCGGCTTCAAAATGAGATAAACATTTTAGTACTATGTCATTTAACTATTAACAATGTAATATAGGTGTAACCATACTGAATAAAAGGACTAGTCGGTGTGACATGGTACTAAAATGTCCATCTACTTCTGAAGCCGACCATACCTACATACTAAATACTCCTGATATTGCTATATTTTACGGAGGCAGAATCCAATACGATGGCTAATGTAAAGTCTCTTCCAGCGTAATTGGGCTCTGAAACAAACTTTTTTTTATTACTACTAACAAGCAAATTGCCCACCTGATGGTAAGTGGGAACAGTCACCTTTAATACATGTGGCTCCTGTGAGATTCGCAGTAAAACTGTTGCCAATTTGTGACATCAGATGTAACGTCACGGTACCCAGTAATTTCAGTGCCATATATTATCCTTCAAACCGGAACGAAGCAATGCAAGCACTGGTGCTTTGCAGCAGAAATAGTCATAATATGTTGTAGTGTGGTCATGGAAGTCTGGCTGAATTCGCCCGCCTTCTACCGCTCTCCCTGAGTCGGATCGAATTGATTGCGACCTGTCACACATCTTTTGGGACGGATTGCTCCGCCTAGTTACTTGTGCCCCAATATTGATCATCGTCATCATCACCATAGCTCATATACGTGCCCACCGAGGGGCTCGAGCCTAACCTATGTTAGGATCATTAGGCCTTAATTAACCACGCTATCCCAGTGCGGATTGTCAGTGTTGATGTTTGGTGGTGCCCCAAGTAGACTCCACCACGTCGGCGTTTCACCGACTTGTATTGCTGAATTTTATTTGACTACCAACTCATAGAAAGCTGGTATTACTTACCTTGGCTCCAATTGTCTCCTTCCGTCTCCTCCGTAGCCGGTGGACTTCCTGAGCTAGCTCGAAGGAAGTCGCGGCTCCTGAAGATCTGCAGTGGATCCACCGGTGGAGACCGGAGCACTACAAATGCCTAATAGGCCACCACGACTCACACTCGCGATTTTGACACGCAAACACAAAGCGGGCTTTCGCACCCCGATATTAGGTGCGCCGCGCAAATCACTATTTGCTTGAATATTGTGTATTATATTTTATGGATGCCCGGACATCATCGTAACCACTAAGCATGTCATGACATTTCGACTCGACTCCACTGACATATCACATGCGGCCGGCCGCCAAAAAAGCTGTCACTGCACAGACTAGAATGCAGTGCCGCCACTCGCTCTTCCTCGAGCGTGAACATCCCCCCGCTCCGGACAGTCCCGGACTGTCCGCCAAATCAGTCTAAGGGGAGGCGAGAAAGAGTAGCGACCGCGCGCTTCAAAACAGAATCCCCAACTAGGACCTCGGCAAACCTGGGCACACCATCAGACCCTAGAGTAAGTTGGACAATGCGTCCGCGACGCCAACGTAAGGGTGGCAGGTTTGGGTCCTTCACTAACACGAGGTCTCCAACCCTCGGTGGGTTTGTCTTATCTGACCACTTAACGCGCTGTTGCAAAATGTGTAAATATTCAAGGTGCCAGCGGCGCCAGAAGCTCTGGGTAAGCTGCTGGAGCAACTCAAACCGCGAAAGGCGTCCGGGATTGATATCTCTATAAGGATACTCGGGCAGGGCGTTAAGTGGTCTGCCTATCAAGAAATGGCCCGGCGTGAGGGCCTGCAAATCGTTCGCGTCGGTAGACAACGGACATAACGGACGCGAGTTGAGAACCGCCTCAATCTTATGAAACACCGTCGCGAGTTCCTCAAACGTGAGAATAGTCTCCCCAATAACGCGGCGAAGGTGAGTCTTAGCGGCCTTTACAACAGATTCAAAAATCCCTCCCCAGTGAGGGCAAGACGGCGGGGAGTATCGCCATGTTACCCCCCTACGGGAGAGTGTGGATCCGATCTCAATATTATTTTTATCTAAAAATTCACAAACTTCTCTTATATGTCTATCAGTGCCCTTGAAGTTCGTCCCACAATCGGACCGAATTAGAGAAGGCAGTCCCCGGCGGGAGACAAATCTGCCTAACGCTGCTAAGAAAGCGTCCATGGTGAGCGCACTCACCACCTCCAAATGAACGGCTTTAGTGGCCAAACAAACAAACACACACAAGTAAGCCTTTTCAGTCTTAGCATTACGGAGTCGCGACGTTTTTATAGTGAATGGTCCCGCAAAATCAGTTCCAACTCCTAAGAAGGTCATCGATTCATTCACACGATCAGCAGGCAAATCACCCATTTGAGGCTGCATCGTCTCGGGGCGTAAACGATAGCAGGGCAGACATCGAAATATAACAGATCGGATTATTCTTCGCGCTGACAAAATCCAAAACTCCCGTTGGAGGAGCGCGGTCAATGCATTACATCCGGCATGAGCATTCTTCACATGGCGATCAATGATCAACAATCGCACCAATGGTCCGTCCTTGGGGAGCAACAGGGGATGACGTGATCTATAAGGCAAGTTAGCGTGCCTCAATCGGCCTCCTACACGCAACAATCCTTTATCATCCAGAAAGGGAGTCAAACGCGCCAAGGGTCCCTTCAGTTTGGACGTCCCGGTACGGAAAATCTTAAGTTCCGGTTCAAACGCTCTAGACTGGGTCATACGCACCCAATGCACAAGAGCATCTTGGCGCTCCTGCGGTGAGAGGACCGGACACAAATCTTTGTCCTGAGGCCGGCGACAATTTCGTATAAATCTTCTTATCCAAGCGGTCACGCCGAGCAACTTGTCCAGAGAACTGTAGCGGTCTAATAAAAATTCCCGCTCTGGAGCCGCCATAGTCTCGACAGCGTGAACACGCAAGCCCGGATTTGGTACCTTCACCACAGCTGGTGTGGAAGGCCAAGACGGTTGTAACAACCAGTCGGGACCCCACCACAGAGTGTGGTCAATAAGCTGAGGGGCTTCGCTGCCACGTGATGCACAGTCAGCAGGGTTTATTTCACCTGGCACGTGGCGCCAAATCAACGTGGCCTTCGAGGCCTGTATTTGGGATACCCGATTGGCCACAAATACTTCCAGGGAGTGGACGGAGTTCTTAATCCAACACAGGACAACCTGACTGTCGGACCAAGCAAAGAGCGACTCAAAGTCCACACTACGTCCCAGGGTGTCAACAACGTGGTTCATCAACCGAACCAGAAGAGTAGCTCCAGACAATTCTAACTTCGGAATCGTTAATCGAGTCCGAAGTGGAGCAACCTTACTCTTAGCAATTAGCAAGTGGAGCTTAACAGCTCCTCTATCATCGACCGTCCGGATATATACGACGGCTGCGTATCCACTCTCAGACGCGTCACAAAAGCCATGAAGGCTGGCCGTAAACCGTCCCTTAGGCAGTATATGTCTAGGGATACTAACACGGTTAATGTCGGGGAGAGACGACATGAAGGACTCCCAATCTCGCAGCAAACGGCCCGAGAGGGGCTCATCCCACGACACTTCGGCTGACCAAAGTTCCTGTAGGAAGCACTTCATCCAAAACACTACGGGACTAATCCAGCCATTTGGGTCAAAGGTACGAGCTACTGTAGACAAAACCAACCGTTTCGTCCAGACCTTGGGGCTTGGCAGCTCCAATCGATAGGTGAACGTGTCCTGGACAGGTCTGTATTGCACTCCCAAAACAGACAGTAAATCTGGAGTGTTGGCATTCTCAAAAATATGAGGCTCCTGCTGGTGGTCGTCTGGCAAGTCACACAAAAGCTGAGGTGAGTTGGACATCCACTTCCTCAGTTCATAACCACCAGCCCCGAGAAGAGCAATTAGTTCATCTCGCAAAATCAAGGCTTCCTCGACACTAGAGGAGCCCGTACAAATATCATCAACAAATGCATCCTCCTTGAGAACCAAGGATGCGCGAGGGTATCGTAATCGTTCACGTTCAGCGAGTTCCACAAGTGAGCGAATTGCCACAAAGGGGCTCGAACGCAAACCGTATGTATTGGTGTTCAGCTCGTAGACCAGCATGGGATCCCTGGGATCCTCCCTCCATAATATGAGCTGATATCGTCTATCATCCGGGTGAATCACAGTCTGCCGAAACATCATCCGGATATCGGTCACAAAGACGACGGCATGGCGACGGAAGTTGGTCAATACATCGCCCACCTCGTGGTGCAACTTCGGTCCAGCATGCAGACATTGATTCAGCGAAACTCCGGTAGACGTAGGAGCTGACCCATCAAAAACAACGCGTATCTTCCCAGTGGAAGGTTTCAAAACCGCGTGGTGAGGAAGAAAATTATGTTCCTCGTTTCGCCAGTCCAGTCGCGAGACCGACATGTGCCCCAGTTGCTCATATTCTCGCATGAAGTCGACATACTTCTGTTTGAGGTCGGAGTTCCTACTCATACGACGCTCCATGGACAGCAGCCGCTTCTCGGCCAACGGCCGGGAGCTGCCAAGTGAGGGGCGAACTGACAAAAAGGGCAAACGAGTGATCAGCCGTCCCGAGTGAAGGCGACCTGTATTGTTCTGGTAGAACAACTCACACTCCTCGTCCAAGGGGTTCACTCGCTTCACGGTAGGTGGCTCTTCCACCTCCCAAAACCGTTGAAGGACATCCGATAAGGTGGAGCTAACAGTTATGTAACTGTCCACCGATGGAGATGGTGGGTTATGCCTAACTGGTCCCATCACTACAAACCCAAGCGATGTAGATAAGGCTACCAGCCCACCCTTCTGTAACTCTCTCCTCTTCCCACAATACACGCGGCCTAGAACATCGGCACCGAGCAATAAGTGAATCGGACCGGTTCGGTGGAAGGAAGGGTCAGCCAAAGTCAATCCTGATGTCGCATCAACGACAGCGCGCGAAACGTGCTGTTGCGGAAGCTGACCAACAACCTTCTCATAAACAATCGCGGTAGCGCCAATTTTGGGCGCTGAAGAGAAGTGGGGGGAGAAGGAGAACAAAACCTGACCGATCGGATCCGGGATCCGCAGGTCTCCGATTCCTCGTACCGATTCAAGGTATGGAGATGTGTTCAAACTCAACTGCCGGACCAGCCAGCTGGAGGCAATGCAACCCTGAGCTCCCGTATCCAAAAGGGCGCGAACTAAAACAAAGGTGCCCCTCGGGCCCCACACCTGTACGGAGGCTGTTGGTAACAGCACCTGCTCCTGTGGGGGGGTTGCAGCCGACAGTTGGTTTAGTGAAAATCCTCCCGCATTCCCCGCAACGGGGGGGAAGGGGGGTCCGAAGAAAAATGCGTGCGCGGCGGAGGAATAGGGCGCTCAAGGCGCTCGAGCGGGTCCCAATCCGGCACGTACACACCCCGACCAAAGCTGCATCGGGGGGCCGGGCGGTGCCCATGATGGGCGAAAGTTGGGGGAGCCCGTGACAAACGAGGTCTCTCCATCATAGGGGGAGAGAAGCGTATCGGCTCCCGGCGTGGCTCCCTAATAACCGCGGCCCAATCCCGCGGTGGCGCCTCATAAGCGGCGCGTTGATCCCCCCCGCCCGTAGGGGGGGTGGGGCGCCCAATCCTCTCAC
This sequence comes from Schoenobius gigantellus, assembly GCA_963935595.1. NCBI lineage: Eukaryota > Metazoa > Arthropoda > Insecta > Lepidoptera > Crambidae > Schoenobius > Schoenobius gigantellus. The sequence goes on along the minus strand of OZ012541.1, from coordinate 34,059,621 downwards.
TGGAGGGGGGGCGCCTGTCCAATCTCCGCGGAGGGGTGGCACGCCCCTCCGATCTCCTCGGAGATGTGGGTGACCTACGAGGGCCCCCGCCCGTGTGCGAGTCCCTCTCTCTCACCACCCCACGAGTGTCTCTATTGTTAAAGCACAAGAGGGGGTGATGGGCCCCTCCACAACAGTGGCAATCTCGTGGGTGGGGGCAAGCCGAGGCCATATGAGCCCCCAGGCAGCGGTAGCACCAATTCCGCTGTTTGGCCATATTTCTACGCCCCTCGGTGCGTAGGCCAACAAATTTGGGACAGGCCGGCAAACGATGGCCATCCCGCTTGCAACACTTGCAAGGCCTCGGCCTCTCCCCGTGTGGAGAGTTCTGCCGCACTGCAGTATACTGCTTGTACGGGCGGCGCTCTCTCCGTGGCGCTGCCCGGGTCGCCTCAAAGCGGCCTGTACTCGGTCCCGGTATAGGAACCAGATCCAAGTGGTCGGTCATCCGACACTCATCCTCCAAAAATCTGAGGAGATCCGAGAAGGGGGGGAGGTACGAGGCACTATTGCCCCCATACCTTTGTTCAAAGCGCCCCTTCATCTCCATGGGAAGCTTATCGAGGATGAGGTGGAGCAAAATAAAGGACCACTGGTCCACCGGTAGATCAAGGCGTTTGAGCGCGTTAATAGCGCTTAGCAGCGGGTTCAAAATCTCCTTCCTCAATGAGGAGACCCGCGATACTCGTGGCAGCCCTAAAATGGCAGCCACATGTGTGTCCGCTAGCAAGCGAACATTCTGATACCGGGCGGTCAACAACGCCCTTGCAATATCATAACTGTCATCATTGACAGGTAGATGCTGGACAAGTACACCAGCCTCTCCCCGTAAGGCAGAGAGCAAATAGGCCAATTTCTGGCTAGGGAACAGGTCGTCCCTCGAGTGAACCAGGCTATCAAAGAGGTTAATGAACCCCATCCAAGAAGCCAAGTTCCCATCAAAGGTTGGGATGTCTAAAGTGGGCAGTCTGCCCAGCAAGCCGGCCGGGGTAGGCTTGACCTCCCCGGGCGTGCACGACTCACCCCTCCGGACGGATAGGATTGCCTGAGCCTTGTTTATAATCACATCCGCCTGTTCAAAACACTGATCATAATCGGCATTAAATTGGTCGACTGCCCGCAACTCAGCGGCACCCTCGGCTGGGTGGTCGAGCAGATATTGTTGATGAGCAACGAAAAGCTGCTCCAATTCCTTCAAGCGAGCCGGTACTCCCTCATGCCGAATTAACAAGGCCTGTTCTCGGTCTGGTCGGTCTACCAAAGCGACGGCACTAGCAAACCATCTCAAAATCTTTTGTGCACCCGCGCGGGCACCACTAAGCGGGCTGACTGGCGGGACCATTTTGCACCAAAATTAAGATACTCTATAATAATACACAGACAAACAGACCGACAACCGCAGACAATAAAACAGATCGGGAGGAACTTCAAAGGCAGAACAAAATATATAAACAAACCAAAATCAAGTGTAAATGCTAGAACTTAACTAGAACAACAAAGGCATTTAACAACAGAATTTTTCAAACAAATTAAATTCAAGCATTAAGTCAATAACTTAACAAACACAATATTCAAAGGCAAACAAAACAAAATCAAATGTAAATGCTAAAACTTAACACAGCAATATAGTGTATTACAACAACAGCAAAGTCATTTAGCAGCAAAATTTTTTCAACAAATCAAATTCAAGTATAAGTTTACAACTTAACAAACAAAATATTCAAGGGCAAAACAAAGATATGAAAAAACAAACCAAAATTTAAATATAGGTAAATGCTAGAACTTAACTAGAACAACAAAGACATTTAACCTCAATTTTTCATATACAATGACAATTAGTTAAGGAGATCGGTCCACAAATGAGCTGGTAGTCGGTTTAAAATCAGCAATCAAAACCAATTAATATGTATTGCCCGTTTGGACAACCAACAAGATTACAATATTAATTGTACAATACTAATCAAATACTCAAATCTAAGAACCACGCTCTGCTACCAAGAGATGGTGGTGCCCCAAGTAGACTCCACCACGTCGGCGTTTCACCGACTTGTATTGCTGAATTTTATTTGACTACCAACTCATAGAAAGCTGGTATTACTTACCTTGGCTCCAATTGTCTCCTTCCGTCTCCTCCGTAGCCGGTGGACTTCCTGAGCTAGCTCGAAGGAAGTCGCGGCTCCTGAAGATCTGCAGTGGATCCACCGGTGGAGACCGGAGCACTACAAATGCCTAATAGGCCACCACGACTCACACTCGCGATTTTGACACGCAAACACAAAGCGGGCTTTCGCACCCCGATATTAGGTGCGCCGCGCAAATCACTATTTGCTTGAATATTGTGTATTATATTTTATGGATGCCCGGACATCATCCTAACCACTAAGCATGTCATGACATTTCGACTCGACTCCACTGACATATCACATGCGGCCGGCCGCCAAAAAAGCTGTCACTGCACAGACTAGAATGCAGTGCCGCCACTCGCTCTTCCTCGAGCGTGAACAATGTTCTTCCGCGAAGACACTTGATTTGACAAACGAATAATTACCTACCGGATCAGTAATTAATTGCTTTCATCATTTCATCTTTTATTTATTAGATAAAAATTGGGTTTATTTCCTGTATACGTAGCGTTATAATCGCAATACTCCAACGCACGCTTTAGATAAAATGTTATGGCAACATAGTGTCTATGGCTTAGGAATTAATACGTCAGATATATCACTGCCGACTTAATTGGCAACAACACGGAAAAGCTCTTGTGCGAACCGAATGTGGAAGTATGGCTTCTTATTTAGGAAAATAAAATATTTTATCACTATCCATAAAACACCGAGTATTGTGGTGGTTTTCACTATTTCTTGTATACTATGTACTTCTTAGAACATTACATAACCTTATAATACCTGCGTGCCTAATGGCCGATTTCACCAACCATAACTTAGTTTATATAGGAAGCCCCTAAGACGTATGCTGTCACTTTTTCTCTTTGATAAAAAAGAATGTGACATCATGCCACCGAATTAGCTTTAAGCTGAGAAGAGATTGGTGAAAATGGCCATTAGTCTATTAAAAAAATAGATTGATATAAAAGATTTGAAGAATGTTTATATTTTATTCTCAAACATGCGACTATATCTTACGATAGGTATACGACCATATCTTATACAACCTTCTTTGGGATAAATCGTAATTGAAGTACTGGGCCAGGCAGCGGCCAGCAATTTCTTATCTGGCGTGTTCGAGCGGCTGGCAATGTCATTTGAAAATGGAACGAACTTCTTTAAATAAAGCCCGTATATGGTTACACAAAAAGAGGTAACACGCTAATTTTTATTTAAAATTGAACTGGTACTCCAAAATTGATGCTCTGTTAGATGAATTAAAAAGAAAAGTAAAAAAAATAAATCTGTTTTTTGTGTTTTGTATGCCTATTGCTGTTCATATTATTACATTTAATTGCATAATATTAGTTCATCGAGCGAAGAAGATATTTTGATACTGTAAGGAATTCTAAAGATGTTATTGCGCCAAAACATATTATTCAAAACAATTTACCATAGAAATCGAGGGATTACTCGTACATAGTAGGGAGGTAGGGTAATCTAAATTGCCTTCTGAAGGCGATTTTTGAAGCTTATTTCGGTGAAATGGCTACAAAAGTAAAACCAAAAAAAAAGTAAAACGATTACTAATTATTTGTCGTCATGATGTGTATATAAAAATGTATATTGAATAAAGATTTTTTAGTTTGAATTGAATTGAGAAAAGCACTCTGAGACTCTGTGTTGCGAGATGCTGCACTTGCCAAAGTAAATGATATGGTGAAGTAATTCACTTCTCTCGATTTATGTTTCCCCTTAGTGAATAAAAATGACATATTCAAACTTTTTTGTTCATAAACAACTTCCAACTAGGTTACTGGAAGATTTATGAGAACCATATAACAAACAAAACAAATGGCTGATTCATGAACAAATATCGCTCAAACGGCTATTGAACCTGTGACCTTTCATCGTTATAGAGTGAGTCGTGCCAAATAGGTCGCTGTGAGAATGCTTAGAGAGAAAACTGTGTAAATACTTACAGTGACAGTAAAATGTTCATGACTCAGTATTCCCGAAGTAACGCCGCGGTAATATTATATTGATTTATCGTGATCTTCTCCAAATTAGTGGAATGAATTGTGTTTTTAACGCGAAAACATCAGCTATAAATTTCCTTCGTAGTCCAAAGTATGAAATATTAATACAAAATGAATTAAAATTGTTGATTGAACCATTGATCATTCTCGGGAGATGGACAAAAAAGACGCGAAGTGTAAAAATGTTCGTAAAAATTATCCGCGAGAAAGAGGATCTTATTTTGCAGATTAAAGAATGAAAATTAACGGGTGATGACCTGGCTTATCTTGAAAACCTTCTGTTTTCTGTGGACGTCTTACTAGAACTTTAACAAATTTTTGCAAGCGTCATATAATTTTCGGAAATTAAGTGGAAACATTGTTTTAAAAAGCTGGAAAATAAATCGAGCGTAATGTTTTCATTTTCTATTCTCATTTTACTACTAAATCAACCTTTGAAATTGTCGTTTAGTATACAATAGTAGATTGTTTACCAAGGGAGCAAAGAACTATTTTTAAGGCGAGAGTGTTTGAATCCAGAGCGGAGGGAAGGATTCTAAAGTAGAATCCGGAGTGCAACGAGGGATTCGAAGTACATCACTCGAGCTTAAAATAGTGTTGCTCCCGAGGTGAACACTACTTTTTATCACCCTTTATGAGAAAATACGTGTAACATATGAATATGAATCACGTTTGTTAATTTTTTACATTCATTTACTTAGTGACAATCAGACAAGAGAAAGAAAAAAGAAAAACCAATAAATTGTTGGCAATGAGCATCCTCTGGCGAGGATAAGCACCGACGGGGGCGCAACCTGCTTGTTTTATTTTGCTTTATACTAGTTAATTAGTTATATTGGTCTAAGGTCTAGTCTTGGAAGACCTGAACACCATGCTCGGAGATCTCAGTAGTGCTTCCCAAAGAGTGGGTCTTAAAATGAACATGGATAAGACAAAAATCATGTCGAATGCCCATGTTGTACCCACTCCAGTTAATATTGGGAACACTACACTTGAAGTTGTTGACAGTTATGTATACCTGGGACAGATAGTCCAGTTAGGTAAGTCCAACTTCGAGAAAGAGATCTCTCGTCGAATCCAGCTCGGATGGGCAGCTTTCGGGAAGCTACGAGAAGTCTTCGCGTCCAAATTACCTCAGTGTCTCAAGACGAAAGTCTTTGACCAGTGTGTGTTGCCAGTGATGACCTACGGAAGTGAAACGTGGCTATTCACTATGGGTCTCGTCCGAAGGCTCAAGGTCGCTCAGCGGGCAATGGAGAGAGCAATGCTTGGGGTCTCCCTGCGTGATCGGATCCGAAATGAGGAGATCCGCAGGAGAACTAAAGCAACCGACATTGCTCGAAGGACTCGAAGGACACATAGCGAGAAGAACCGATGGCCGCTGGGGCCGAACGGTTCTCGAATGGCGACCACGATCCGGACGACGCTCAGTGGGTAGGCCCCCGACCAGGTGGACCGACGATCTGGTAAAGGTCGCGGGAAGACGCTGGATGCGATGAAGCACAGGACCGATCGTTGTGGAGTTCCATGGGGGAGGCCTATGCCCAGCAGTGGGCGTCGTGCGGCTGAGATGATGATGATGATGATGATGATGATGATTGGTCTAACGCATAAATATTATTATTATTTTATTTTGTCATTGTTACAAATACTAGTAACATGGACGTCATAATCATGTGGAATAGTTAATTTTAATTAGTTACCTGGTTGACATCTAGCGCCACGATATGTACTGGTACCTACTCAACGTTTGTTCCTTTCACATTTTAACTACTCAATGTCTCACAAGAAGTTTATTATACTTGATAGCATATTTTTGTCATTGGTGATTTAATTACATATATACAATAAATAACTTGAAAATATGAAGAAAAAAAAAACAATACAAGAAAGAAATACAAGAAAAAAAAATTCGTCTCGGGCGGGATTCGAACCCGCGTCTCCAACATACCGTGTTGACGCCTTAACCACTGGCCCACCGAGCATTTACCGACGACGGCGACGAAATTTTCAACTGTACAGTAGGTCAAGCATGAATATTTGTAAGATTCGTAACGTTAACGTATCGAGCTCACGATAGATAGACGATGGTAGGTACGTAGCACGAAGTATCTTCTCAATACTGAAATATTCGTACGTTTCGATAGCCAGCCTTTGAATTTCACGTTACTATACGTCAAAACCTTGTTTGTGCTCGCAATCTTCATACAAATCTACAACGTTACGCTTACGTTACGCTACGAAACTTTATACAAAAGGTTCGTGTTTCCAAATTTAGTTTCAAGTCGCCCTGTAGGGGCGCTGTACAATTGGGATGATGACTGAATTCTAATTTTTACTTCTCGTCATTAAATATTAAAATACCGTGGAAAAAGATGCAGTCCTGTGAAATTAGAATTAAAATCGGCTTAGAAATACATTAGATACAAGCATTTTAAGTTGTTGATTTGAAGGCGATTAGACAGAGAGATCCGACATCAACCGTGACGTCATCGTTGAGTACGGCCATTTAAACTCCTTGTAAATTGCCGTTTTGCTAGAAAGAGATGGAGAAAAATCTTTATTACCTTATATCTTGGTTGTTTTTATAGTTATTCAAAAACCGTTTTTTTCTTTCTGTTTATTATATGAATGAGCTTCTATTAAAGCAAAAAAATTTTTTTAGTCATCTAGCCTATTCTGATACAAATATTTCACGATGACGATACGAGTACTGATACTGTGAGCGTCGGTGGCGCTGTGGCCTCGGCACTGGACTGTGCGCCGAGTAGAATCGGGAGGCCCGCGATCGATCCTGCCATGTACCAATGTGTCTTTCGTTTCACGAATTTCATATTAAGTACATTTATCTGACGCTCCTACGGCGAAGGAAAATATCGTGAGGAAACTTGCATACACCTGCGAAGTAATTCAAGGATGAGACTAAGGCCTAATCGCCCTAACATAACTAGTTAGGGTAGGCTCGTGCCCCTCGGTGGGGACGTATATGAGCTGTGATGAGATACGAATACTTTGTCGCAAATGTTCGTGCTAGCCATATTTTTTTTAGTAGATAATAATCGTCTGTTTAAGTCTTCTCAATTGAAATAATGAGCTGTCTTGCATCGCGAAATCCATGGTCGGTCTCCCATTTTGCTAATGGGATACAGTGTGGGGACCGACCTGATCCCAGGATGTGGCGGCTATGCCCGCCCCCTCGAGGAGGTTATAGTTCGCCCTTCGGAGAGGCAAGCGCAGCCGCCCGCCACGGTCTAATAAGTTGTTATAGTGATGCTCCGCACCTGACATATTCGACTGTCGATCGATTTAATATGCTCTCGAGCTAGCCGCCTGCTAAAATAGCAAGCATTGTCGCTCGCTATTGTAGGCTAACCAATTTAGCGCTAAATTATTTGCATAATAGTTGCTATGGTTTAAGAACATTCCATATTTCGCTAGCCCTACTGATCTGGCTAAACCTGCACGAGTTGCATCATGCCGACCAAACGAAGGAGGTTGTTGCGCTCCTCATCTACACTGGTACTGGGCCAGTGCGGTGAGAGATGGTTCAAATACCCCACCTTATTAAAGATTACCCGGCAAAGGCTATAAGTGATTAGGTTAGGTCTTGACCTATCAAGTTACAGATTTCTGCAATATTTAGGATGGTATTTTCGTGCGGTTGAAATTGAAATAATTTATTTTATAACACTGAATTTCATTTCACCATATTAGAATCTTTTTGGTGCGTATAAACTTCTGTGAAATGAGCCCTGACCCCTTTCAAGCGCTGTATTACATTACCACTGAATAGGTGAGAGGCATAGGTGAGAGGTATCTTTTTACGAAATAATTGGTGTAGTCATTAGTGAAACTGGAAAGATGTTGTACCTCGGAAAATTGACAAATGTCGCAGCCGGAAGCGTGCTGCCCCTCTTGTTTATCTAATATATAAAATTCTCGTGTCACAGTGTTTGTTATCAAACTACTTCAAAATGGCTAGTGAACGATTTTTTTTTGTGTATAAGTATTCGGTAGGTCCGAGAATAGGTCGTAGACTATTTTTTATACCCCTAGGTGATAGATAGGCCCTTTCCAGAACTGTTTTTGGGACATTTTTTTATTTGGCATCATAAAACCCTAAATTTTCACCCTTCTACCACCAACCGCATTGCATTTTTAATAGCCATATTAGTATTGAGTATTTTTACTGGCGAAACGTAGTTTACGGGCACAGCTAGTATTTCCTATAATATTTATCCATACTAGTCCCTAATCAATAATTAATATTATTATTTAATATTATAAATGCGAAAGTAACTTTGTCTGTCTGTTACGTTTTCACATCTAAACCGCTAAACCAATCTTAATAAAATTTGGTGTAGAGATAGATTAATTACTGTGGAAGGACATAGGTTACCTTTTATCCTAAATTTTATTGAGTCCTTAGGGAAGGCGTGATATAACTGATATAGACGGAACGGAACACTGAAATAATATTTAAGGATATGCATCAATTAGAAGTGGAGATTCTGTAGGAAAAATATTGGGGATAATCAAGCTATTTTTTCGATACAGACTAGATAAATTATTTTTTTTATTCTAAGTGTCCACAGCCCTACGTACCATGTTTCTTCATTCAGTTTTTATGTTTTTGTGCTAATTCCATAGTCAGTTAGACTATGGTTGTCACTTGAAAGTTTTTGCGTTCAGTTTATTTATTTTTTCTTTAGGTTTAGAAAGTATAAGCTTTTCTTGGGTCCATCTTATATCTAACCTATATGCTCCTTAAAAATTATTTAAGCGAGTTACACCCGGTTATTTTTATCATGAATTTGAATAAGTTCAGGGAACGCGTGATATAACCAAACTCGCATTTAAATTGAATTCCACTCACGCAAAGTCGCGGGCAACAGCTAGTAATGATTTATAAATGTACCACAGCACATACATTTTTCGGTTTGAGTTTATTATGAAATAATCATAGAAGCGTCGGTGGCGCTGTAGTCTTGGTACTGGACTGTGCCCCGAGTAGAATCGGGAGGCCCGCGATCGATCCTGCCATGTACCAATGTGTTTTTCATACGTTCCTACATTTATCTGTCGCTTGTACGGTGAAGGAAAACATCGCGAGGAAACCTGCATACACCTGAGAAGTAATTCAAAGGTGTATGTGAAGTCAACCAATCTGCACTGGGCCTGCGTGGTTTGACTAAGGCCTAATCGCCTTAACATGTGAGGGTAGGCTCGTGCCCCTTGGTGGGGACGTATATGAGCTGTGGTGATAAACCTTGGAAATGATTTCATATCAAGGTATTTCAAGGGTTTCTACTTACACCGTTGAAATTTTTTCATGATTTCTAAATTATATCGCATGTCAAAAATGTAAAGCATGTATGTGCTATTGTTAATAATACTCTCTGTTTTCAATAGTTTAAGCACACGCTTCATCTTGATGGCAATTGAGAATTACTTACGATAGCAATAAATAGATTAGAGATTTCTGTAGTTATCAGTTTGTTCCTTTTTCGCAATGCGCTGTCTTTCTTTTGCGCATCCTCGCGACCGGTCACTGCTCATTCCACTAGCTGGTAGAGCATAGTGTATTTTTTTATTTAGATAGAACAAAAACAATGTACACGGTTTAAAAAAGAATATTTATTTATATTTACTTATTTTTTATTTGTTTATTTACTTACACACATTTTTGTTGCTTTTTGCAACATTTAATATTTATATTTACAGCAATTTGCAATGAAAATTTAAATTAAAATAAACAATCACCTCGTTTTTAGTTAACTTTTGAGAAGCTTTGTTAATTTAGCCTCTCGTTCGTCTATATTATGCTCTAAGTAGAGTATTTTAGCGTCCTCTATTGGTGTCATAGATTATAAAGTACACCTACAAGAAATAGTTTACACAATACTTTATTTTAGAGTACGTGTGGCAACCCTAGCGCATAGCTTAGACGAGATGATACTGACACTCAATTTCATATTCATATTTTAATCCAGTACACAATGTTAACCACATTGTGTAATCTCACAATAGCTCGCTAAGATTCTAAATTATGGAGTGCTATATGTTAGCTCGTGTATAATATAATTATCTACAAAGCAGATCAAACTAATTCTAGACTATTTAAAAACTCATCATATTTTGCAAATGCAAGATATCGGACACAGAACCACAAGGTAGGTACAGTTTCATAAATATTTGCTTGATTGAAGCATCCATTTAACATTGATAGTTTTAATGGCTGAGCAAAAAAGCTTTAGTCATCGCGTATAAAAGTAAAAAAGCCAACCAATTTTTATCGTTTCGAAACACATCAAGTGGGCACTATGAATATCACGGTAAATTAATGAATTGTATTGCTTTTAATTATCACAATTATACGAAAGCATTTTTATTCATCAGAAAATATTTTTTATGACAATGTTTGCTACGTAAAATTATTAATTGAGTGGAGATAGGTTTTCTATAAAGATAGGTAAATCAGATGCTAATGTTCTTCTATAATACGGAAACTACACATGATAAAATCCTAAGATCCAATTGATTTGTGTAATAATATTGGGGTGTAATTATTTTGATTATTCTTATTTTATAATATGAGTCTAACCGCCTCCGTGGTTGAGTAATTGAGACCACCGGGTGTTGATCGGGAGGTCCGGGGTTCGAATCCCAGTGGGGGCAGAAATTTTTCTGCTCGCTTTGGTTGGTGGTAGGGCTTCTGAGCCCGACTGGCTAGCTACCACCGTCTTACCTTAGTTTGTCGCCATAATAACAATGTTTATAGATTGTTGTGTTCCGTCAATTAGAGGTAAGATAACCAGTTCCTCAGTTGGAGGAGTCCAGGTGAAGTTCGCTTCCACCTTCGGCCTTATCGTCACTTACCATCAGGTGAGATGAAGGCCAAGAGCTTCCCTGTCGTATGTAAAAAAATATGAGTATTTCTATCGGTCCTAGTTAATAAATCACAAGTTATAACCACGAACCTACAAAAAATAGTCTTTTTTTCAGGTCCGTGGTTATAACGTGACTTTGACGAGTAACCGTCAAAACACTGCCTACTTCAAAACTTTCATGGCTTTACTTCACATTGTTATAATATGGCATATTAAGCGTAATTTTAGGCTTGTCGACAGAATGATAATGTAACGAATAAAAAAGTTATGCGAAAATTAACAACAATGCACAAAACGGAAAACATATTGTGGCATAACGATTAAATATATTATTTCAGTAGTGAGATTGTTAGACATTCTTATGCATAAGTTTAAGTTCTGCATCGCTGGGGAATCCTGTACCAAGTTCCATAGAGATTTAAAAAAGATCCACTTCTGTGTTTAAATTTTGAGGCAACTCTTCAGAGGTCATTCTGCCGAATAAACCCCACACATGCTCAATAGGATTCATGTCGCACAATCGCACAATTGCCTGGCCTGTCTAGACAGTTTATTATGTTTGCGGAAAGCGCTCATCGTTGTCTGCCTGAACATCGCCTGAACATAAAATCTTAACATGAACATTGGTCGAAGGGGAAAATAACAGGTTCTACCACCACCACCATTACTGCGCAGTCATGGTGCCCGTTATAAGAAAGAGTTCACTTATTCCGAACGAGGTCAGTGACTCCACCAAGTCAAATTCTGGATGAAACCGTGATCATTTTGGGTGCTAACATCCGGCTGGTTTTCAGATTACACGTAATACATCTTTCCATGAGTTTCCCAGCAATAGTCTTTGGCTCATTTCTATGTTTTGTAAAAAACGGTCATGTTGCTCAGTGATTAATCGATACCTACCGGAATGACGTTCAATCGTCATCATTATCATGTTAACCTATACACGTCTCACCTTCAAAGAGGAGGAATCGACCTACAACACCCTGCTGGCCACGTTTTGATTTGTTTCGAGTTTTTCTTCGGTTAATTTTGCCAATATAAAAATTATTATGCCATTCTATGAAAGTGGAGTACAACAATTAATAAATATAGGGATGAAATACATCTGAGTAGTAGTGTCGCATTGTGGACCCTACCCCATGCGCCCAAAAGGGCAAGGAGAACACCGAGGGGTTTTAGTGGGTAGGCCTGGCACTCTGCCAGGTGAACCCCCACACACGCTCGCCGTCTAGCCAACGGTGGGTACCACAGAACACAGAAAGAGGTTAGAAAGGCAATCATGCACCGTTTGTACGGGAACCGCTCGCTGTCGCCAGTTTTGCTCCCACTTCTTTTCCTTGCACCGCCCATGCAAAGTCGCGCGAAATCGGGCTGAACCAATCACAACGCTCACTGGGCTCCTCATTCATAGAAATTCACTGACGTCCAGAGCCGCGTGTACAAATAACATTATTTTAGTGATTGACATCGATTAATAGCTATCGATATTAAATATTGCCAGCAATTTAACCATTTGAAATATTTAGAAAACCAAAAAATAATTATTACTTTCATTATACGTTTATAATTAATAATATTCAAGTAATATTTTGTTTCTATGTAACAAAATTAAAGCTTTTTAGCTCAAAAATGTTGTAGGTTAGACGTAAAATAAAAGAAAAACTATAATACTATAATGCACCGGTCTGAAAGCATAAACTAGAATGGATAATCTGACAAACGGACGTGCGGTAGTTTAGTTGTTAGGATATTTTAGTTGGATGGAGAAGTAAATATTTGTAAAGTAAATATATACCTGTAAATTTGTGTTTTTTAAAGTACTGAAATCTTCATGTCTTGCATGGCCACCTACCTATGCTAAAATAGTCATATAAATATTATGGTGATATTAAAAATTCTAAGTTGTAAAATTAGTTTAGAATTTGCCCATAATTTTTTTACTAATCGAACTAATTGTATCGTGAAAATTGAAATTAATTTTACAATTTTAATCTTTGATTACATCGCCGTACTTATATGAATAGGATGTTAGAAAGGGTAGGTGTTAGCTTCGCCAAACATTCTGTATTATCGATAAGTAATAATTATTATTATGGCATTTTAAGTGACAAATAATGTGTTATTTAGGTGTTCGAGCCTTCGCTCGACCCACTGTGAGATTAACGCTTTGAATTTTACCTGTTTGCAGTGTGCATCTACCCTATATACAATTATTCACCTAACATTTTCAATGAGGGTATGTAAGTAAGTGCGGTTGTCATCGCCGACTAGCTTTTCTCTTCAGTACGTTTTTGAATTTTGTCGTGAGCAGTGTGCAAAATTGTTAAAATTATATTGTTTAAATTAAGTAACACAATTAATTTCAATAAAAAGTAGTTTTTTTTTGTGCGCTATTTGCTGATATAAGAAATATATATATTTAAAAATTATTTAAGAATAGCTGTTGAAGATTTTGAGGTAAGATCCTTCCTTTATTTAGTGTACAAGTTAAAAAAAGTGCTTTGTTCTTGCGAATGCCCGCTCTCCGGACGGCAGACTCGCTACTCCACACATGAATGGAGGAACAACTTCATCATCCTAGCATGCGTGTCATGTTTTAGGAACTAGCACTTGTATTACAATGTTCTTTCCTCTTGCGAATGCCCGCTCTTCGGACGGCAGACTCGCTACTCCACATATGAATGGAGGAATAAATTCATCATCCTAGCATGCGTATCATGTTTTAGGAACTAGCACTTGTATCACAAAGTGCTTTCCTCTTGCGAATGCCCGCTCTCCGGACGGCAGACTCGCTACTCCACACATGAATGGAGGAACAACTTCATCATCCTAGCATGCGTATCATGCTTTAGGAACTAGCACTTGTATCACAAAGTGCTTTACTCTTGCGAATGCCCGCTCTCCGGACGGCAGATGCGCTACTCCACACATGAATGGAGAATCAACTTCGCCATCCCAGCATACGTATCATGTTTTAGAAACTAGCACTCGTATCACAAATTGCTTTGTTCTTACGAATGGTCACTCTCTGGACGGCAAACTTGCGACTCCACACTTGAATGGTCGAACAACTTCACCATTCTAGCATGCGTTTCATGTAATAGTGTCGGCTGCGCAGCTCTCACTGTCGGCTGCGCAGCCCTCACTGTCGGCTGCGCAGCCCTCACTGTCAACTGCGCAGCCCTTACTGTCGACTGCCCAGCCCTCACTGTCGGCTGTAAAGCCGTCATAAGCCGTCACTTTTGAACTGCGCGTCGGCTAATGATCCGACCCCTACACAGTGCCGGCTCAAGGCAAGCTCCCCTTGCGCCCAAATATTGAAAAAGCGAGGATAATTTTTGAACTGACGCGCCCCCTGGTACTTGGCGCCTGGAGCGGCCGCTCCGTTCGCCCTATGGTAGGGCCGGTCCTGCCCCTACACATAATATACTAGCTACGCAGCCTACTTCATTAGCTGGCTAGCAATTAAAAATTACGGAGCACACGATCCTTTGCGACCTAGCCAACTGGGAGCCACCTCCCTAGGTAGCTCTGCCACATGGAAAGTATCTAAAAATAGACGATATTAATGCGGATAATTGGAGATCATGGGTGGTTGACTGCGTCTATCATAAAGACCTCTTTAGTGATAAGATTTCATCCGACGAAGAATGTCGGCTCCGATTTGCAATCTGTAAAGTTCAATTAGCTTATGCTTTAGCGAAGACGACGCGCATACATATAATCATTGAGCAAACAAAAATATAAGGCAATTAAATAAAAGCTGTTAAATTGTATTCTGTTGTGCTCTGGTTTAAACACCATTCGCCTTAATGAAAAAGATCACCTCATAGATAGTGGCTATACAGATTTTTCACCTTGATAAAATCTGAGCTAATTTCCCAAAGTGAAGAATCACGTATCCTCGAGGTCAAAATTGAGAAGGCGTTTCGTTATCAACCTTCGATCATAGCAGATATAACGGCTTCTATTAGAATGAATGATACAGGGTGTGAACCAGATGCAGATATAATGAACCTGGTACCTCCTAATATAACCGAGAGGAACACTTATTTTTTATTTGGAGACACAAAGGAATCACTTGCTAAGCTGAAATCCAAGTTCAACGTTTGGGGGCTGAAAAATGACAAAATATTTTGTTATTTTGAAGTACAAAAATATCTAGAAACCAACCATGTATTCACCTCCATAAAAGTCAATAGTAGCCTCGCAACGGCTACACCTGCATGGCAATCCGTTCAACTCTTGACAAAAAGTAGTCTAATGCTTAGGTGTTATAATTACTCATGATGGCCTACTTCCGCAGGGGAGACACTTTCTAGATGTTTATAAAGATACATCCTTAAACGTGAAACCCATATTAGTAAGCGCTTTCTGGCTGCTGGTTCCATGTTTCGTAAAACTTCAGATATAGTTTTTCAATACTTGTTGCGAGAAGAGAGCAAAAATTTAAAAAACATAGATGTAACATTTTTAAACCGCATAACAACAATTTTTGTAATTCTACAACTTACCTTTTCTCTGAACTTTTACAGACAGATTTATTGAAAGAACAAGGAGGATTTAGCCATCACTACTGCCTACTACCAATATGCATTAAAGGGTAGACCAAGGTGGAAGAAGTTAAAAGATTGGGATCAGAACGAGTTTCACGAAGGCCAGCAAACTTTTGCTCGATATCAGGACCAGGAAAATTAAAAACAGGGAAGTTTGACATGAGCAAAATCAGACTTCAAGGCGAGCTAAATTAAAAATTATATTGAAGTGTGAAAAGCTCAATTATCCATATTATCTGGATATAAGTTACTTTTCACATGTCATCATCATCACAACTAATATACGTCCCCACCGAGGGGCTCGAGCCTACCCTATGTTAGGGTGATTAGTAGGCCTTAGTCAACAACGCTGGCCCAGTGTGAATTGGCGAGCACATATACTCGTACCCTCATAAAATTAAAAAGATTTTAGTTTGGATACATTCAATTAATTGTCTTGCTCTATCACGAAGGATATGACATCAGAAATAAATAAAATGTTAAAATGTGAAGCAATTGAAGGTTGTCAAAACTTTTCAGAATTTTTTTCGTAAGTAGTCACGGACTGTAAGTAGTCCCGTGAAGATAGACCCATTTTGTTACAACGATACAATCTATCAAATGACTTGACTACTTTTTGTCCTCTCAACTACATCCCATGCAGTGCAGTCATAGTCAAGCGAGAAGCGGAATCTCTTCGAATCGTCATGGCGTCAATCGAATCCTAAAGACTTATTTCCTACTTCGGAACGGTGGAATGGGGCGCCCAGAGTAACAACTGCCAATAGCTGATAATCCCAAGTCAAATGATATTGCCCTATATATTTTTTTGGTTCATAATCATACACATATTATTACAAAAACATAGCCGTTCATAATTCATAAATCAGTAGTGGCCACTTTTGCTGACCCCGAAAGAAGTGAACGTCTTAGTTGTATTTTTTTTTTTTACACAAATTAAATAATTACTCATTTGATATCAATAGAAACAACATATACTAAGTGTCACGCTATGTGGCTGCATTTATCCTCCTGTGTTCAGGTAGACGCATTCACGAGTTGACTCTTTTTGTCATACATCTCAAGACATTCGTATCGAATGATGATTATTATTATACTATGGCCGAAATTTGGTTCCAAGTCTGATTCATCAAAATTTAGGCAATCTGGTTGGATGCTTAATATTATTAGGGACGAAAGGCTAAATTTAGTATTTTGGGTGAATAAACATATATATACCAGTAAGCAAATCAAGACATAGAAGCATAACAAATTTATTCGTATCTACCAGGGGGAAAGTTAAACCACCCTCGCGAAGCGTCATTGCATGTTAATTTCAATCTTTATTCAAAAAAGCGGGAATCATCGCTTCACCCGGCAGCTGTAGAGCTGCAGTTACCTATCTCTGAAAACTGAATAAACCTTGATCTAGATGTCTTAATGATAAGGGAAAATTGTTGATCTACAATTTTTTTTTTCTCTGACATTATTTTGAAAGGACGTCGGCTCAATCTGCCTAATCGATGTACCGCGAGGTACATACACTAATCTTTTTTGTTTAAAAGAAAATACGTCATTTTATCCGTAACAATTAATCTTTGATACTCAAAAACTTGTTAAACAATTCCAATTTGACAGGTATCAGTAAATGAAATGATGAGATTTTTATTGCTATTGTTAAGTGCTATATTAATACTGCACAGTAAATGAAATGATGAGATTTTTATTGCTATTGTTAAGTCCTATATTAATACTGCAGATACTATGATTATATTGAATGAGTACACGTCCAGGGATGCGCGCGAGTTTACGTAAACTAATTTGAATGAAAATGTTGATATGCACTTTATACGATGGAAACGGACGATACTATGTATAATAATATGATGCTTCAATATTCATAAAAGATGCTCTTCGTCTTTTCTAGTTGGGCTTTGATTGGGAATATGGAAAGCATTTATTATAGCCCCTGCAGTCCCAAAGTCCATCGTTAGATAGGCAGCGGCATTGTTTGTTACTAAAGTCGTTTCTTACTAACTTGAAGTCCCTTTTGAATCGTCCATTCAAAGAGTTTGTGGCACTAACATTTGTGCACCATAGATCGTATTTTGACATTTTGTAGCGTTTTGTTACTTGCGTAGAGACAGATGAATTGCAAGTTACAATTTCTTTTTATTTTTTTACTTTGATGGTTGTAATCCCATTAAGTTATGTTTTTGATTTAAATGCACGATACATCAGTACGTAAGCAGAAATAAACTAAAAATAAATTTTTTTACTACAAGTTTTGCAGAAGTCGAAGCTAAACGCAATTGAATACTCAATCAACTCAAGTTCGTATCGAGTAATTAACACTTATTTATTTATTACCTAGTTTTATCTCAATAGAAAAGGATTTTTCGGAATTCTCGAATTTTACATTTTGGTACACATGTACACTTCAAAGTGTACATACTCGTACATGGGCAAAAATGAGTGGACTATTGGCAATCCTCAAGCTCCATTTAACTAAACTCAGTCATTTGTTCCGATTTAATTGTTATACCTAAATCCTTGATTGTACATATAAGCAAATAAGCATATCTTGAATTAAATAGTAGTCATATTGTTCCTTAAAATAATTACTAAAATAATTTACTTTGTAAAGTCACTTTGTTTTTCATTGAAAAACGATTTGTACAATTTCACAGTACGTCTAGCCATCGCCGGCAGATTGTAAACACATCTCACAGTGGGTCGAGCGAAGGCTCGAACACCTAAATAGAACCGTTTTCCCCCCGAAGGGTAGAAAACGAATATTTAGGTTTCAGCCGTAGCTCGACCCACTAAATTTGCTGCTCTAGCCGGCGTGTGAGAAAAGTACTGAAGAGAAAAGCTAGTCGGCGATGGCACCCGCACTTACTTACATACCCTCATTGAAAATGTTAGGTGAATAATTGTATATAGGGTAGATGCACACTGCAAACAGGTAAAATTCAAAGCGTTAATCTCACAGGTGGGTCGAGCTACGGCTGAAACCTAAATATTCGTTTTCTACCCTTCGGGGGGAAAACGGTTCTATTTTTACTTTATACAAATATTTTAAAATATACATTTATCGATAAAATGTAATGCGTGCGTTTCTTGATTAGCACGGCACTATCCCTTGTACTGCGACTACTGCGTTAATGCTCATTAAGCCAAATGCGTCACTACCGAAAGCAGTGTACTACATTACGCGCTCTAAGTAATATGGCAAGAATCGCGGGCGTACATTGCCGGTAATGTATATTTTTTAGAAAAATTTTATGTAACTTATCGTTATGATCAGTTTTGGTGGATTTTGACATTATGATCTATGGAATATGGTCATTATGATTAATTTACTACTTACCGATGAAAAGAAATTCCTTCTTTAGCTACACTTGACACCTGACTTCTTGTTTACAAGTAATTATAGCACAAGAAGGCATTTTTTTATATTTATAGCGCCGCGCTTCACGATACACTCACTGTAGTTGTCCGTCAGTGATTAAACAACGCGTTCGCGTTGCGGGGCCACAAGTATGTGCATTTAGTCATAGTTGTGGCTACGCGTGCCCCGCCCACATAGCCCTTCTAACCTCTTTCTGTGTTCTGTGGTGGGTACGGTGCGGTTACGCATATCCCCGCAAAAAAAGGGATGAAATACATTAATATCATTGGTAGTTACCTGCAGATGATTTTTAAAACAATGTCGCAATTATGACTAGACTATATTTTTCTAGTCGATTCCTTTCATTATATTTATCAGTCTAATCAGAGAATCAAACAAACGTTATGATGCACAAATACCTATACAATTCAACCAATCAAAATGCACCATCATGAACTAGACGTGTTTGCGCAACCATTCAGATTCATTTGATTGAGTATCTCACTTGCTCTTGTTGCTTTAATAATTAAATTATTAGAATTTGTTTCTAAAAAGTACGTACGAAATCTGACGTTGACTATGATAACTGTTGATTGCTTCTTTTTAATCCAGTTACTTAATATTTTTAATTGTACCTATATCACTTTTTTGATAATAAAACATTAATAAAAGGAAAAATCAAGCACTTGTTTACATTTATTTCCTGATTAAGTTTGATATTTGCTTATACGAGTGTGCAATGAGTTTCTACAGATACTATACAAACATATAAAAAATGGAGATAAATGATTACTAAAAGATTTTTTACCTTACCCTCGAATACAATAATCATAATTTATTTGTAAGGATAGGTACCCATTTACATAACATTATAGGTAATACGTTAATAACTACATTAGTCGAGGACTGAGTCTAAGCTCTGCTTGCTAGTAAGTTATAACATCCATTAGTTTACAATTTATCCCTAAAGTGATAAGTGACCTCATCATTCGCCTGTTTATTTTGATAGCTGTCATCTAAAATTCGATCCCATCGACCTCTTTCATTTTGCTAGACATGTCTATGCTTAATAGTTTATCATATTAGTCAGTTACCTAATTGGCCGGAGGGATATACGGTAGGTACCTGATAAAATATATATATTTTTTATAGCATGAAAATTATATTAGTCCCTTGTGTTTTATCAATAATTGATAATTGACTTCTATCGAGGTGTAACCACAAGGAACACACCTAAATATTAGTAACGAAGTTTGTTATCGTCAGATAAACACACTTTACTTTATTCGGGGTGTTATGAATTGTACCTCTAAAAGTGTCAGCATTGGCTGATTTGGTTAATTTTATTTAAAAAGAAGCATGATATTGTTTTATAGGGAAGAACAGATTATAAAAATTTGTTTACAATGTTGTCAGTACATACGAGTATATAGTGTAATTTTGGCTAAACAAGTCTGAATATATTTTGTGTTCCTTTATCTTCTAAGTTTCATTTAAGTATAAAATTTTGAAGATAATCATAGTAGGATATAGGCAACATTAGGGCCGTTTATCAACCACCTGATTATGGCTACCGTGAAAAAAATTGAAATGCTAATAGCCCAAAGAAAAATTACAGAAGAGAACTCACTATTTATGCAATCGAAAGTTACTAAAGTTTACTCGTTCAAGAGTTCGAGCGACTCAAGTTGCACCATAAAAATCTTTTCATACCACCTGCTCGACAATGTACAATTATAACCCTCTTAACCTCAACGTAAAGCAAGACATTATTTCCCCGGGGATATAATGTTGTATGAAAGTCCCAAGGGATTAAAGTGTTTTAAATTTGGAACATAAAATTCGTAAGATAATTTAGCGTAGATGCTAGCTTAGGAAGGCAAAGGTTCGACTCCCATTCTTGGTGTTTAATTTTTTACATGGTGTATTGTATACAAGTCAACCCCTTTCATTTGATACCCATATTGTGGTGGGTGTACAAAAAATGTAATCTGCCTTTTTTGCGACGGCAGCTATCTTGGATTTAAAATCTTTTTCATAACATAATTCATAACACTGTAGTGTACAAGTTAACCTCTTTTATTTGGTACCCATATTGGGGGGGTTGTACAAAAATATATAATACCTACGCCAATTTGTGAATATTATTATTTTGGCATATAAAACATACAAAAGCTTACATAGAGATACTAAATATAGCTCCATTTTTAATGAAAAAGAAAATATTTACACCAAATACATGAGTAAAACATTGGATAGGGCTTTTTCTCGTATTCCTTTAAATCTGATTTGTACAAAAACCTAACGAAATATCTGATAACCTTTCACTTTATATTCCCTTTTACTAGGACGAAAAAGGACTAATTCTGGCTTTCTGGGATTTAATAAGTACTGAACCCGGCGTTCTGCTAAAAGCGATTGACCCGCGCATAAGAAAATGCAATAAATATAAAGTCTTTGAACAGAGAGACTCAGAACCATTTTATCAGCACCTACCCAGTAGGGATTATGTCGTAAAAACTCTCAGGCCTATATAAGGTGACCGTCGTAAAAGGCGAAATTCACTCGAATCTTTTTTCACATCAAAGGGACGATCAATCATTTTCAACGCTTATTATGTATCTGTTTGCGTTTGTCCAAATGTTGTCTTTAGATCTGGAAGGGATTTGCGTGCGGGCGTAGAGCTCTCTTTCTCAAGATGTTGAGAATTTGGCGAAGGCCGATGGGGATTACTGGTGTCTAACAGCTTACAAAATTATAATATAAAATGTTGTTCTTTACTGTTAATATTATATTGTTCGTGACTTATTATTTGTAGTTTTAATGACAACTTTTATTTGTATTTATGTCCTTTCTTCAAATATAGCTTCGCCCGCGTTATTTTCAGTTTTCCCGTTAGTATTTTCTCTCGTGTTAAATGTATATTTTCGGTGTTTATATGTAATTTTTTATTGATTCGAATGTTGGAAAATATTTTTTTACGGATATCGTGGAATCACCATCAGATTCTAAGGTATTTGTAAATATAAAATACCACATAATATATTATGTCAAAATGTACTCGTATATGCACATTTTGTAAAAAAAATCTCATCTTTTTGGGTTGCTCCAAGCCAGCATGCATTAAACTGACCAAAAGTTAAGTATATTCAACAATTCTTCCGATGTATACACAATAACAAAATTGACACAGTATTTCAAGAACTAATTTTTTGAAAGATGATCTTAAAACTGTTGTCCTTATGTGTATAAATTTCGTATCACGACGTTTGTCAGGGATAAACTCCGAAACTACTCGACTAATTTTGATGAATTTTAGCTTACTATATATAATTTTAATTTTTGACCTCAATATTTATTATTGCGTTCAACTTTTTTTTTGGCGAAACGCGGTTCGCGGGCACAGCTAGTAGGAATTTTATGTTTTGGGAATACTTAAATGACATAATGTAGCAAAGCTTATTAGTATTGATAAAAGCAATACTTAAGGTGCTTAAAAGTTATAAAATATTACAACTTAACAATTTACACGATTATACACGTAATCCACAACTAATTAGATATAACTCTGTCTGTTAAGCTTTTACGTCTAAACAGCAAAGGCAATTTTAATAAAATTTCTTACAAAGCTCCCGAGGAAGAATATGCTACTTTTTATTCCGAATTTTAATGAGTTCCCTAGGTGTAGTGCTTTTTCTTGCTAAATTGTAGTAATATAGGGAAATCTTAAAGTTGAAGGAAAAAAAACAAACTTATTCCTTTAGTCCGATACAAAATGAAAAGCTTTATTCTGGTAGGTACATGGTTGTAATTCACTTATGCATAATGTTACTGAAGTTAACAAAATCCCTCAATGCAAAGCACTTAACTTAATGTTTAATTAATACAAGCCAAGGGCAGGATGGTTCAGGTCTGTTTGATCAATCTCGGCAGGTAAAAATCAGGTGCAAATTGGGTACAAAACTACAAAATGAGGGGCAATAAAGTACACGAACAAATAGTTATAGGTTTCCTTTTTTTTATAAAAGAAATTAGTAGCCTTCCCCGGAGCGGTTGTTAGTAGAGCGTACCTTCTGCTAGATGCTAAGTTTCCGCGATCACGGGTCAGAGATATAATATTCCAATTCCTTAGATTATTTTTTTCTCTCTATATATGTACAATTCCACAGAATTCCTCCTTGTGTTAGGTTAGTTTGTTATGGTTTCTAGCTATAAGGTCAAGCAGCGGAGCCCTACGGCCTCCGGTAACTGCCCTGGAGATTCATAGCACAGTGTTAGGTTAAAAATATAATTAAATATGCCTATGATCTTAGGGTCAGTGGGTCTAACACTGAGTTCTGAAGGAATCCCAGTCAATACATTTGAACTTCATGTAATAAACATAGCAAATGAATTCTAAAACATAATTTTTAATAAATTGACAAATTGTCTTATTGGTTGGTTAATAAAAAAGACATATGGAGGGGAGAGCACCTATTTGTGTATAATTACTGCTATTAATAAAAAGAAAACAGCTTAATTTGTGAGTTATTTGCCAAAGTATGATGTGAAACTTAATATTGTAAAAATTTAGAATTTAACAGGAAATTCGCAAGTGTTACTCAATATATGCCTTAATCCCACTAAGATGCCGCTTACTATCAGGTTTTTTTTAATGAAATAGGGGATGAAAAAGGCGAATTTTGGAAATGTAACATGTTTGATTTAATAATCAATTTACCCACAAATAAAAATAAAATTAACAAAATCTGCTTTAAATCATGAAATATAATAAGTTAATTAGATACCTTATTGATTTTTTGCACTTATTGATACAATAAATCCATTTAATTTAATGAATCGCGTGCCGGCGAGTAAATATAGTAGGTATTTTTTTCTTAGCTTTACTCTTCAAGCTGAAAACAAAAAGAACTGAATTTTGTAAATTCTTTTCAAATTAAATTCACACGGAAAACGAGAGAAATACCTATGGATTTTCTTCGCTGAAATTAATTTAAATACTTTATGATCTTCGAATCAATAACAAATTTCTTCAGTCGATGTCTCACAGACAAATCATAACATAGACGATAGACGCGTTCAAAGACTAAGGTGAAAAATGGGCGCGTTCCATCTACGCGCATATTAGAATCGAGGTCCGTTCACCGAATGTTAAGCGTCGTATTGGCGACGGAACCTTCCCTAAAACCAAATTCATTTCATAGCATGTGTGTCATGATGTGTCAAGTCAACGTACGGATCTATCGGAATTCTACAATATGCTATAAGTATTTCCAGCCCAAGTTATAAGCTTGGTTGAAAAACGAAACGTAATGAAAAAATTAACCATAAACAAACTGTGAATGCTTCCCAAATTCTATTCGACGAAACTATAATTATATGATCTATAAGCTTAAGTGTATTTTATTAAAATATGTCTATAGAAATGATCGAAACAAACGGTCTAAATGTCAAATTCCGAATTTTGAGAAAATCAACCCACCTAAATGGAAGCACGGGATTTTGGGCGAAAAAAAACTATCTTTGTAAATAAGGCCAGGATAAACGCGAGATTTATTTTGTTTATGCAAAAAGTGAATAATGACCAAAGATAATTGCAAATGTCACTGACGTGACGTGAAACGACGTTGACGTTGACACTTGACATTGATATTGTGAAATTAATTGACAAAGTTATTGTAATTGTGATTTTAGTTGTAAAATTTGTGTTAAAACTACAGTGAAACCAAAGTGTTTTTGCAAAATTAGTGTTTTATGAAATTTTAAGAAAAAACGGTGTTACAGTATCCCCCCAACCACGATAGAATTCACGTAGGGAATTCGTCTGACGCCTCGTCAGCCTCAAAACCTCCTAACCAACCAAACAAAATTATCATAATTAGAATCAATTAGGTACTTAAAAACTATTCATTCGTGATAAACTCTGTACCCAATTACGCCTAACGTTTTTTTTTTATATAAGTTTATTTATTTGTATAAGATAAAAAATAAAGCTTTAAATATAAACGTGTGTAAATAAAGAATATTTAACCTGCATGTACCTTAAATCTACGTAAATCCATTAATATGGTATGTTAAAGATTGTAATAAAAAAACCACATTCACCAATAAGGTGACAAAATCTAGCGCGAAACTACTGCTGCTAGCACCTACATGGTTGTAAAAAAAATATTCACCAATAAGGTGGCAAAATCTAGCGAAACCACTTCTGCTAGCACCTATATGGCTGTGATAAATAGGCAAAAAGCATTATATCCTATGCCCATCAAATATAAGAAAGTAATAAAAAAAAACTGTAGTGTCATGACTGACGCCGAGATGGCGTTGTTAAATAAGTATATCTTGACACTAACAGTGTATAGCAAGTAATGTCAACAACCACCGGTAGATGTCGTTATTACAGATATTTTGACTCTAATCGTCAAATAATAAGTAGAAAAAAACAATAAAAAGGAAATAATAAAAAAAAATGAGTTGCATGGTGTCGTTGCCCCTGATCGTCGATATTGATTTTCCTACGTTTCCAGCTAGATGTAACTTCCTCCATTATAAGAATATAGCAAAGGCTTATTTCTAGAGTTGCAAACCGCTCCTGTGAGGAATTCAAAATTATTTTTGTTGATTAGAGTAGAATACATATAAAAATAATGAACAAGACACGTTTATATTTGTGATCTTGTGCTAAATGCATCTATCTAACCACATAACAGTTATAATAAGTACATACTTGTTCCTTAATTCTGGTATCAGATACTAAAGAAGTAATATCCATTTTATATAATGGTAGTAATAATATATTTATAATGGTATGAACTAAGACACGTATAATATTTGTGTTTTAGATCTTTATGTACTTATGTAATGGTAATATCAATTTTGAAGATGTTAGGTATATGGAAACTTAAGTATCAAGGCAAATCAATAAAAGACGACAGGGACAGACACATGCAAAAACGCCGCCAGATGTTATATGGCGCGTTATCCTACACTCGGGTTCTACGAGACGCCAGGAAGAATGGCGGGGTGGGTATTCTGTGACCGCCGCACCCGCGGTGCCTAATTAGTTTAAATGCTTATAAAAATATGGCTATTTTCATAAGAGTATAAAAATGAAAATTAAGTAGGTATTATGTTACTAGGTATGTAATTTAGTCACTCGAAGTATCTAAATTTTTAAAATCTTTTATGTGCCACTTTCCTATGTATTTTCCGTTCTCGTCTTCGAGCTCATAGACGAGGCGAGAAAGCTTACGTATAATTTTACAACGTTCATATTTAGGGGCAAGTTTAGCAGTAAAATATTTATTAGCAGAACTCTGCTTATACGTACGCTTCCACACAAAATCACCGACATTAAATGATATATCTCTGCGTTTGTTGTTATAGTATTTTATATTCCTTTCATGGGCCTTACGCAATGACTCTCGGACTTTGATGAAAATGTCACCGAGGTGGCCAATATTAGACGCATGAGTATCGCGTGGTACCACAACCAACTCTTGGAGATCTTCAAAATCACGGTAAATACTACCATCTGTGACAGCTTCCCTACCGTGTACTAGCATGAAAGGAGTATAAGAAGTAGACTCATTTACTGAGGTGTTCATGGCAAATTGTATTTTATGTATGTTAACATCCCACGTTCTATGATCGTTCTCAACAAACGAGGAAACTGCAGTGATTATTGTGCGGTTATAACGTTCCACCGTATTAACTTGTGGACAATATACTGGACCCAAATGTACTTGCGGAATATTAAAAAGGTGTAAAGACATGTAAAAAGGTGTTTTGCTGTCGAGACATCGGCAGTGGACCAACTAGATCAATGCTGATGCACTGGAATGGTCGACAGCAGACCTTGGGTTCCCCCATAAAGCCAGCTGGCGCTAGTGAGCTATGTTTATATGAGTTGCAAGTGGCACAATTTTTAATAAATTCCTCGGTATCTTTATGCATACCGGGCCAAAAATACCGTAATTTTAATCTTTTATAAGTTTTTGCAACGCCTAAGTGCGCAGCAATTGGTTCAGAATGGTTACTTTTCATAATATCCTCCCTAAGCTCCTTTGGTACAACCTCTTTCCGCTGGTAGTCACCACAGAGTTTGTTAGTGCTTTTTGTAAATCTAAAAAGCCTACCATCAATAATTTGAAAATTGGGACACGCGCGCGGCCTATCCGTGCAACGTTTTAATATATTGTTATACCAAGCATCGCTGGAAGTAAATGCGTCTACGGCTGCCACTGGTACAGAACGTGATAGTGCATCCGGTACGACGTTTTGAGATCCACTACGATGCTCAATAATGAAATTATAAGGCGATAGCCTACACCCCCAACGCGCTAGTCGTCCTGTCGGATTCTTAAGGTTTAAAAACCACTTTAGACTAGCATGATCGGTAATAATTTTAAATTGTCGACCACCTTCAAGGTAAGGGCGGAAGTGTTCAACGACATGTACCACGGCCAATGCCTCTCGCTCTGTAGCGGAATAGTTACGTTCAGCGGGTGTTAGTGAACGGCTACAGTACGCAACAGGATGTTCTTGTCCATCTACAACCTGGGTTAAGGTACCTCCTAACCCGAAATCAGAAGCGTCACAGTGGACAGCAAAATCTTTCGAGAAGTCAGGACATACCAGAACCGGAGAAGTAGACAGTGCGAGTTTTAGGTCGTTGAACGCCTCGTCTGCCTCGGTCGTCCATTTGAAAGGGGGCGCGCTCTTACGGGTAGAAGTAAGAGCATTAAGGGGACCAGCTCTATGACTAAAATTTTTTATGAAACGCCTATAATAAGATGCAGTTCCCAAGAAACGTTTGACGTCTTTCCTGCAGGTGGGAATAGGAAAGTCTACTATAGCCTTAATTTTGTCAGGATCCGTGCGCAGACCATATTCGTCAACCACATGACCCAAGAATTTCAGTTGTCTCCTGAAGAACTGGCATTTACCCATGTTGACAGTAAGGTTGGCTAGTTTAAGTCTCTCCTTTACCCTACGTAGGAGCTGGAGGTGATCCTGGAAGGCCGTTGGGCCTTCAGGAGTAAGTAAAATTAAATCATCAACATATACGAACACCTTATTGTCAAACTCGGGCCCAAAGAGGCGGTCCATCAACCGCTGCTGCGTAGCTGGAGCTGCAGTAAGTCCAAAGCACATGACCTTAAAGTGAAACAAGCCTCTGCAGGGAATAGTAAAAGCAGTTTTCTCTCTGGACTCAATAGAGTCCAAAGGAACTTGATAATATGAAGACTTAAGGTCAATAGAAGATAAGTACTTAGCGTTTTTGAGCTGGTCCAGAATATGGCTAATATAAGGCATAGGGTAAGCGTCATGCTTTGATATGGCGTTAAGTTTTCGGCTGTCCAAGCAGAAACGTGATGACCCATCTGATTTAACCGCTAAAGTAACGGGGTTGTTCCATGCACTTCCGCTAGGCTCCACAACATCATCCTTCAGCATTTGGTCCAGGTGTTTATTTAATTCTGCCAGTTTAGCGGGTGAGACTACATAATACCGTTGTTTAATAGGTGGGTGGTCACCGGTATCAATTTTATGACTCACTAAGTGTGTCCTACCTAGGCCTTTCTTTTCTGCGGAAATGTCATCAAATTGCTTTATGACGTCATTGCCCAGCCTACGCTCAAGCTTAGATAAAGTTTCAAAATCATGTAAAGCACGGCTGCCTGACATAACTGTGTACACCTGATTATTATTTTTATATAAATGTCCGCTATCCTCTAACAATGATAAAATATCTGGCGCAATATTAAATTCCTTCCAGAAATTTAAGCCAAATAACAATTCTGTAGCAACTCCAGGGACGACGTAAAATTTAATAACACGAGTTTTATTCTCTATCGATACTGGTAAAAATAAATACCCAGTTACTCGTGAAGTAGAACCATTTGCAGTTTTTATAAAGTCTAAGTCCTCAGACTTATGTAAAGTAGCGAAATCTTTAAAATATTTGTATGCTTGCCCTCCCACAATGGAGATCTGTGATCCTGAATCTAGTAATCCTCTGAATTCCAAGCCAAAAATATTAATCTTCAGATAAGCTCTGGTATCATTATAGGTGGCGTTAGTAGTAGCGTGAACCGATGTAACCTTACCTTTATGCATATGTATGTTACTAGCTTTATTTACATTATTATAGAATTTATTGTATTTCTGCCTTGATTGTTCAGAATTACAATGTTTATTATAAAAATATACTGTTTTATGCCATCGGTTCACTGCTTGGCGTTTTTTGGAATCTCTGCGGTTGAAGGTTTTGAAGAAGTGCACTTTGGACAATTATTTGCATTGAAGCCCTTTTCTCCACAACGATAACAAATAAGTACCCAAGGCGCCTTGCAATACCTCAGGCTGTGGCCATTTTTCCGACAGCGGACACAAAAAGGATTATTTTGTGTATTATTCACTGGCTGAATTGAAGAGACTTTTGGTGGAGCCTTGCTACCACTGTTACCACTAGTATTTTTGTAACACAAATCGGGAGCCAGAGAAGAAGTGGTGACCCTAGGAGGTTCACTGAAATGCACCGATCGCTCCTTTGCACCTTCTAATAACCTACATTTTTTCTTTAGATCAGTCCAAGATTCCACTGGGGCTAGAGCAAGCTGAGTAGTATAAAAAGGTCTTATATTAAACATGATAATGTTCAATTTATCATCATCAGAGATTGGTTTTGATAATCGAGAAAAATAATTTTGCATAATGCTGAGATAATTCACAATGCTTTCATCGGGGCCCTGAGTACGACTTCTAATTTCCTGCATCAACCTATGGTCATAATCAGATGGTAAATATTCATCGAGAAGCAAGGTCTTCAGCTCAGTCCAATTGTGAACGTCTGACTTTACTCCTCGATACCAGCATAGCGCTTCATCAGTGAAAAGTTCAGCCGCAGAACAGAAAAGCTTTGAATCTGCAAGGCCACGAGACAAGCATAACTCTTCGAGGCGTTGTAAGAAGGCTTTAATGCATGTCTTGCCATTGAAGCGTAAATTTAGTTTATGCACGGAGCAATCATTAGCTGTATTGTGTGTAGTTGCAGTGGAGTTCTCAATAGGTTGTTCAGGTGCCAAGCTACTTTTAAAATTATGACAAATATTATCTATTTTTACAAGAATGCTATCTAATCTATTATTCAGAGAAGTAATTAAAGAAGTAAGATTATTATCATCATACTCCGATAAAGACAAGCGACCAATTCTGTGGAATAAGTGGTGTGCAAGAGTTTGAATTCTATTTATCATCTTAAGTGATGACGGTTTACTTGAAGTACTTGTGATAAGTTTCTCAAGATCATCTAATTTCTTTTGAATTACCTTTAATTCAATATTGACATCAAGATCACAAGTCAGTATTTCATCAGAAGGCAGATCTTTATTGAGAGTACGGATCTGTGCTCTCAGAGCCATCACCGTGTCAGCTGGTTTCGAACCCCTGATTTTCACCTCATATTCTAGTTCATCTTTGTTAAGTAAATTAAAACTAATTGGTCTTTGTTCCATTTTTGTAAAAATATACTACGCTCTATTCTATATGATAAGTTAATTTTACAATATTATTTATGTTATATACTCAAACTATGAACAAAAAATCTTAAAATATATTCACCTTTGCAAATGTAACTAAAATTTGTTTTTATTTATACCTATCTGAACCAAACCTGCATAGAATTCTTGTTATTTATCTTATAACTAAAGTGTAGTTAACTAGTGAGACCGGCAGACGTTCTCCTGTCCGATTACAGCGCCACCTACTGGGTCCAGTTGTACTTTTAAACCTTCCCTGGACCTATTCAAATACACATAACATTTCGTAAGAATCGGTCGAGCTGTTTTTGAGTTTTAGCTTAACTAACACACAACGTTAAAAAAGAAAATTATTAAAGATACATACCGAGATGGATCAACATTATCTGAGCATTTGACCAGAATAATGGGCCATATAATGCCACAAAACCTGCTGTATATTCGGGCGCCAAATTGTAGTGCTTTTTCTTGCTAAATTGTAGTAATATAGGGAAATCTTAAAGTTGAAGGAAAAAAAACAAACTTATTCCTTTAGTCCGATACAAAATGAAAAGCTTTATTCTGGTAGGTACATGGTTGTAATTCACTTATGCATAATGTTACTGAAGTTAACAAAATCCCTCAATGCAAAGCACTTAACTTAATGTTTAATTAATACAAGCCAAGGGCAGGATGGTTCAGGTCTGTTTGATCAATCTCGGCAGGTAAAAATCAGGTGCAAATTGGGTACAAAACTACAAAATGAGGGGCAATAAAGTACACGAACAAATAGTTATAGGTTTCCTTTTTTTTATAAAAGAAATTAGTAGCCTTCCCCGGAGCGGTTGTTAGTAGAGCGTACCTTCTGCTAGATGCTAAGTTTCCGCGATCACGGGTCAGAGATATAATATTCCAATTCCTTAGATTATTTTTTTCTCTCTATATATGTACAATTCCACAGAATTCCTCCTTGTGTTAGGTTAGTTTGTTATGGTTTCTAGCTATAAGGTCAAGCAGCGGAGCCCTACGGCCTCCGGTAACTGCCCTGGAGATTCATAGCACAGTGTTAGGTTAAAAATATAATTAAATATGCCTATGATCTTAGGGTCAGTGGGTCTAACACTGAGTTCTGAAGGAATCCCAGTCAATACATTTGAACTTCATGTAATAAACATAGCAAATGAATTCTAAAACATAATTTTTAATAAATTGACAAATTGTCTTATTGGTTGGTTAATAAAAAAGACATATGGAGGGGAGAGCACCTATTTGTGTATAATTACTGCTATTAATAAAAAGAAAACAGCTTAATTTGTGAGTTATTTGCCAAAGTATGATGTGAAACTTAATATTGTAAAAATTTAGAATTTAACAGGAAATTCGCAAGTGTTACTCAATATATGCCTTAATCCCACTAAGATGCCGCTTACTATCAGGTTTTTTTTAATGAAATAGGGGATGAAAAAGGCGAATTTTGGAAATGTAACATGTTTGATTTAATAATCAATTTACCCACAAATAAAAATAAAATTAACAAAATCTGCTTTAAATCATGAAATATAATAAGTTAATTAGATACCTTATTGATTTTTTGCACTTATTGATACAATAAATCCATTTAATTTAATGAATCGCGTGCCGGCGAGTAAATATAGTAGGTATTTTTTTCTTAGCTTTACTCTTCAAGCTGAAAACAAAAAGAACTGAATTTTGTAAATTCTTTTCAAATTAAATTCACACGGAAAACGAGAGAAATACCTATGGATTTTCTTCGCTGAAATTAATTTAAATACTTTATGATCTTCGAATCAATAACAAATTTCTTCAGTCGATGTCTCACAGACAAATCATAACATAGACGATAGACGCGTTCAAAGACTAAGGTGAAAAATGGGCGCGTTCCATCTACGCGCATATTAGAATCGAGGTCCGTTCACCGAATGTTAAGCGTCGTATTGGCGACGGAACCTTCCCTAAAACCAAATTCATTTCATAGCATGTGTGTCATGATGTGTCAAGTCAACGTACGGATCTATCGGAATTCTACAATATGCTATAAGTATTTCCAGCCCAAGTTATAAGCTTGGTTGAAAAACGAAACGTAATGAAAAAATTAACCATAAACAAACTGTGAATGCTTCCCAAATTCTATTCGACGAAACTATAATTATATGATCTATAAGCTTAAGTGTATTTTATTAAAATATGTCTATAGAAATGATCGAAACAAACGGTCTAAATGTCAAATTCCGAATTTTGAGAAAATCAACCCACCTAAATGGAAGCACGGGATTTTGGGCGAAAAAAAACTATCTTTGTAAATAAGGCCAGGATAAACGCGAGATTTATTTTGTTTATGCAAAAAGTGAATAATGACCAAAGATAATTGCAAATGTCACTGACGTGACGTGAAACGACGTTGACGTTGACACTTGACATTGATATTGTGAAATTAATTGACAAAGTTATTGTAATTGTGATTTTAGTTGTAAAATTTGTGTTAAAACTACAGTGAAACCAAAGTGTTTTTGCAAAATTAGTGTTTTATGAAATTTTAAGAAAAAACGGTGTTACAGTATCCCCCCAACCACGATAGAATTCACGTAGGGAATTCGTCTGACGCCTCGTCAGCCTCAAAACCTCCTAACCAACCAAACAAAATTATCATAATTAGAATCAATTAGGTACTTAAAAACTATTCATTCGTGATAAACTCTGTACCCAATTACGCCTAACGTTTTTTTTTTATATAAGTTTATTTATTTGTATAAGATAAAAAATAAAGCTTTAAATATAAACGTGTGTAAATAAAGAATATTTAACCTGCATGTACCTTAAATCTACGTAAATCCATTAATATGGTATGTTAAAGATTGTAATAAAAAAACCACATTCACCAATAAGGTGACAAAATCTAGCGCGAAACTACTGCTGCTAGCACCTACATGGTTGTAAAAAAAATATTCACCAATAAGGTGGCAAAATCTAGCGAAACCACTTCTGCTAGCACCTATATGGCTGTGATAAATAGGCAAAAAGCATTATATCCTATGCCCATCAAATATAAGAAAGTAATAAAAAAAAACTGTAGTGTCATGACTGACGCCGAGATGGCGTTGTTAAATAAGTATATCTTGACACTAACAGTGTATAGCAAGTAATGTCAACAACCACCGGTAGATGTCGTTATTACAGATATTTTGACTCTAATCGTCAAATAATAAGTAGAAAAAAACAATAAAAAGGAAATAATAAAAAAAAATGAGTTGCATGGTGTCGTTGCCCCTGATCGTCGATATTGATTTTCCTACGTTTCCAGCTAGATGTAACTTCCTCCATTATAAGAATATAGCAAAGGCTTATTTCTAGAGTTGCAAAC
The DNA here is from genome assembly GCA_963935595.1 of Schoenobius gigantellus. Taxonomy (NCBI): domain Eukaryota; kingdom Metazoa; phylum Arthropoda; class Insecta; order Lepidoptera; family Crambidae; genus Schoenobius; species Schoenobius gigantellus. The sequence continues at coordinate 34,025,718 of OZ012541.1, read as the reverse complement.
CGCTCCTGTGAGGAATTCAAAATTATTTTTGTTGATTAGAGTAGAATACATATAAAAATAATGAACAAGACACGTTTATATTTGTGATCTTGTGCTAAATGCATCTATCTAACCACATAACAGTTATAATAAGTACATACTTGTTCCTTAATTCTGGTATCAGATACTAAAGAAGTAATATCCATTTTATATAATGGTAGTAATAATATATTTATAATGGTATGAACTAAGACACGTATAATATTTGTGTTTTAGATCTTTATGTACTTATGTAATGGTAATATCAATTTTGAAGATGTTAGGTATATGGAAACTTAAGTATCAAGGCAAATCAATAAAAGACGACAGGGACAGACACATGCAAAAACGCCGCCAGATGTTATATGGCGCGTTATCCTACACTCGGGTTCTACGAGACGCCAGGAAGAATGGCGGGGTGGGTATTCTGTGACCGCCGCACCCGCGGTGCCTAATTAGTTTAAATGCTTATAAAAATATGGCTATTTTCATAAGAGTATAAAAATGAAAATTAAGTAGGTATTATGTTACTAGGTATGTAATTTAGTCACTCGAAGTATCTAAATTTTTAAAATCTTTTATGTGCCACTTTCCTATGTATTTTCCGTTCTCGTCTTCGAGCTCATAGACGAGGCGAGAAAGCTTACGTATAATTTTACAACGTTCATATTTAGGGGCAAGTTTAGCAGTAAAATATTTATTAGCAGAACTCTGCTTATACGTACGCTTCCACACAAAATCACCGACATTAAATGATATATCTCTGCGTTTGTTGTTATAGTATTTTATATTCCTTTCATGGGCCTTACGCAATGACTCTCGGACTTTGATGAAAATGTCACCGAGGTGGCCAATATTAGACGCATGAGTATCGCGTGGTACCACAACCAACTCTTGGAGATCTTCAAAATCACGGTAAATACTACCATCTGTGACAGCTTCCCTACCGTGTACTAGCATGAAAGGAGTATAAGAAGTAGACTCATTTACTGAGGTGTTCATGGCAAATTGTATTTTATGTATGTTAACATCCCACGTTCTATGATCGTTCTCAACAAACGAGGAAACTGCAGTGATTATTGTGCGGTTATAACGTTCCACCGTATTAACTTGTGGACAATATACTGGACCCAAATGTACTTGCGGAATATTAAAAAGGTGTAAAGACATGTAAAAAGGTGTTTTGCTGTCGAGACATCGGCAGTGGACCAACTAGATCAATGCTGATGCACTGGAATGGTCGACAGCAGACCTTGGGTTCCCCCATAAAGCCAGCTGGCGCTAGTGAGCTATGTTTATATGAGTTGCAAGTGGCACAATTTTTAATAAATTCCTCGGTATCTTTATGCATACCGGGCCAAAAATACCGTAATTTTAATCTTTTATAAGTTTTTGCAACGCCTAAGTGCGCAGCAATTGGTTCAGAATGGTTACTTTTCATAATATCCTCCCTAAGCTCCTTTGGTACAACCTCTTTCCGCTGGTAGTCACCACAGAGTTTGTTAGTGCTTTTTGTAAATCTAAAAAGCCTACCATCAATAATTTGAAAATTGGGACACGCGCGCGGCCTATCCGTGCAACGTTTTAATATATTGTTATACCAAGCATCGCTGGAAGTAAATGCGTCTACGGCTGCCACTGGTACAGAACGTGATAGTGCATCCGGTACGACGTTTTGAGATCCACTACGATGCTCAATAATGAAATTATAAGGCGATAGCCTACACCCCCAACGCGCTAGTCGTCCTGTCGGATTCTTAAGGTTTAAAAACCACTTTAGACTAGCATGATCGGTAATAATTTTAAATTGTCGACCACCTTCAAGGTAAGGGCGGAAGTGTTCAACGACATGTACCACGGCCAATGCCTCTCGCTCTGTAGCGGAATAGTTACGTTCAGCGGGTGTTAGTGAACGGCTACAGTACGCAACAGGATGTTCTTGTCCATCTACAACCTGGGTTAAGGTACCTCCTAACCCGAAATCAGAAGCGTCACAGTGGACAGCAAAATCTTTCGAGAAGTCAGGACATACCAGAACCGGAGAAGTAGACAGTGCGAGTTTTAGGTCGTTGAACGCCTCGTCTGCCTCGGTCGTCCATTTGAAAGGGGGCGCGCTCTTACGGGTAGAAGTAAGAGCATTAAGGGGACCAGCTCTATGACTAAAATTTTTTATGAAACGCCTATAATAAGATGCAGTTCCCAAGAAACGTTTGACGTCTTTCCTGCAGGTGGGAATAGGAAAGTCTACTATAGCCTTAATTTTGTCAGGATCCGTGCGCAGACCATATTCGTCAACCACATGACCCAAGAATTTCAGTTGTCTCCTGAAGAACTGGCATTTACCCATGTTGACAGTAAGGTTGGCTAGTTTAAGTCTCTCCTTTACCCTACGTAGGAGCTGGAGGTGATCCTGGAAGGCCGTTGGGCCTTCAGGAGTAAGTAAAATTAAATCATCAACATATACGAACACCTTATTGTCAAACTCGGGCCCAAAGAGGCGGTCCATCAACCGCTGCTGCGTAGCTGGAGCTGCAGTAAGTCCAAAGCACATGACCTTAAAGTGAAACAAGCCTCTGCAGGGAATAGTAAAAGCAGTTTTCTCTCTGGACTCAATAGAGTCCAAAGGAACTTGATAATATGAAGACTTAAGGTCAATAGAAGATAAGTACTTAGCGTTTTTGAGCTGGTCCAGAATATGGCTAATATAAGGCATAGGGTAAGCGTCATGCTTTGATATGGCGTTAAGTTTTCGGCTGTCCAAGCAGAAACGTGATGACCCATCTGATTTAACCGCTAAAGTAACGGGGTTGTTCCATGCACTTCCGCTAGGCTCCACAACATCATCCTTCAGCATTTGGTCCAGGTGTTTATTTAATTCTGCCAGTTTAGCGGGTGAGACTACATAATACCGTTGTTTAATAGGTGGGTGGTCACCGGTATCAATTTTATGACTCACTAAGTGTGTCCTACCTAGGCCTTTCTTTTCTGCGGAAATGTCATCAAATTGCTTTATGACGTCATTGCCCAGCCTACGCTCAAGCTTAGATAAAGTTTCAAAATCATGTAAAGCACGGCTGCCTGACATAACTGTGTACACCTGATTATTATTTTTATATAAATGTCCGCTATCCTCTAACAATGATAAAATATCTGGCGCAATATTAAATTCCTTCCAGAAATTTAAGCCAAATAACAATTCTGTAGCAACTCCAGGGACGACGTAAAATTTAATAACACGAGTTTTATTCTCTATCGATACTGGTAAAAATAAATACCCAGTTACTCGTGAAGTAGAACCATTTGCAGTTTTTATAAAGTCTAAGTCCTCAGACTTATGTAAAGTAGCGAAATCTTTAAAATATTTGTATGCTTGCCCTCCCACAATGGAGATCTGTGATCCTGAATCTAGTAATCCTCTGAATTCCAAGCCAAAAATATTAATCTTCAGATAAGCTCTGGTATCATTATAGGTGGCGTTAGTAGTAGCGTGAACCGATGTAACCTTACCTTTATGCATATGTATGTTACTAGCTTTATTTACATTATTATAGAATTTATTGTATTTCTGCCTTGATTGTTCAGAATTACAATGTTTATTATAAAAATATACTGTTTTATGCCATCGGTTCACTGCTTGGCGTTTTTTGGAATCTCTGCGGTTGAAGGTTTTGAAGAAGTGCACTTTGGACAATTATTTGCATTGAAGCCCTTTTCTCCACAACGATAACAAATAAGTACCCAAGGCGCCTTGCAATACCTCAGGCTGTGGCCATTTTTCCGACAGCGGACACAAAAAGGATTATTTTGTGTATTATTCACTGGCTGAATTGAAGAGACTTTTGGTGGAGCCTTGCTACCACTGTTACCACTAGTATTTTTGTAACACAAATCGGGAGCCAGAGAAGAAGTGGTGACCCTAGGAGGTTCACTGAAATGCACCGATCGCTCCTTTGCACCTTCTAATAACCTACATTTTTTCTTTAGATCAGTCCAAGATTCCACTGGGGCTAGAGCAAGCTGAGTAGTATAAAAAGGTCTTATATTAAACATGATAATGTTCAATTTATCATCATCAGAGATTGGTTTTGATAATCGAGAAAAATAATTTTGCATAATGCTGAGATAATTCACAATGCTTTCATCGGGGCCCTGAGTACGACTTCTAATTTCCTGCATCAACCTATGGTCATAATCAGATGGTAAATATTCATCGAGAAGCAAGGTCTTCAGCTCAGTCCAATTGTGAACGTCTGACTTTACTCCTCGATACCAGCATAGCGCTTCATCAGTGAAAAGTTCAGCCGCAGAACAGAAAAGCTTTGAATCTGCAAGGCCACGAGACAAGCATAACTCTTCGAGGCGTTGTAAGAAGGCTTTAATGCATGTCTTGCCATTGAAGCGTAAATTTAGTTTATGCACGGAGCAATCATTAGCTGTATTGTGTGTAGTTGCAGTGGAGTTCTCAATAGGTTGTTCAGGTGCCAAGCTACTTTTAAAATTATGACAAATATTATCTATTTTTACAAGAATGCTATCTAATCTATTATTCAGAGAAGTAATTAAAGAAGTAAGATTATTATCATCATACTCCGATAAAGACAAGCGACCAATTCTGTGGAATAAGTGGTGTGCAAGAGTTTGAATTCTATTTATCATCTTAAGTGATGACGGTTTACTTGAAGTACTTGTGATAAGTTTCTCAAGATCATCTAATTTCTTTTGAATTACCTTTAATTCAATATTGACATCAAGATCACAAGTCAGTATTTCATCAGAAGGCAGATCTTTATTGAGAGTACGGATCTGTGCTCTCAGAGCCATCACCGTGTCAGCTGGTTTCGAACCCCTGATTTTCACCTCATATTCTAGTTCATCTTTGTTAAGTAAATTAAAACTAATTGGTCTTTGTTCCATTTTTGTAAAAATATACTACGCTCTATTCTATATGATAAGTTAATTTTACAATATTATTTATGTTATATACTCAAACTATGAACAAAAAATCTTAAAATATATTCACCTTTGCAAATGTAACTAAAATTTGTTTTTATTTATACCTATCTGAACCAAACCTGCATAGAATTCTTGTTATTTATCTTATAACTAAAGTGTAGTTAACTAGTGAGACCGGCAGACGTTCTCCTGTCCGATTACAGCGCCACCTACTGGGTCCAGTTGTACTTTTAAACCTTCCCTGGACCTATTCAAATACACATAACATTTCGTAAGAATCGGTCGAGCTGTTTTTGAGTTTTAGCTTAACTAACACACAACGTTAAAAAAGAAAATTATTAAAGATACATACCGAGATGGATCAACATTATCTGAGCATTTGACCAGAATAATGGGCCATATAATGCCACAAAACCTGCTGTATATTCGGGCGCCAAATTGTAGTGCTTTTTCTTGCTAAATTGTAGTAATATAGGGAAATCTTAAAGTTGAAGGAAAAAAAACAAACTTATTCCTTTAGTCCGATACAAAATGAAAAGCTTTATTCTGGTAGGTACATGGTTGTAATTCACTTATGCATAATGTTACTGAAGTTAACAAAATCCCTCAATGCAAAGCACTTAACTTAATGTTTAATTAATACAAGCCAAGGGCAGGATGGTTCAGGTCTGTTTGATCAATCTCGGCAGGTAAAAATCAGGTGCAAATTGGGTACAAAACTACAAAATGAGGGGCAATAAAGTACACGAACAAATAGTTATAGGTTTCCTTTTTTTTATAAAAGAAATTAGTAGCCTTCCCCGGAGCGGTTGTTAGTAGAGCGTACCTTCTGCTAGATGCTAAGTTTCCGCGATCACGGGTCAGAGATATAATATTCCAATTCCTTAGATTATTTTTTTCTCTCTATATATGTACAATTCCACAGAATTCCTCCTTGTGTTAGGTTAGTTTGTTATGGTTTCTAGCTATAAGGTCAAGCAGCGGAGCCCTACGGCCTCCGGTAACTGCCCTGGAGATTCATAGCACAGTGTTAGGTTAAAAATATAATTAAATATGCCTATGATCTTAGGGTCAGTGGGTCTAACACTGAGTTCTGAAGGAATCCCAGTCAATACATTTGAACTTCATGTAATAAACATAGCAAATGAATTCTAAAACATAATTTTTAATAAATTGACAAATTGTCTTATTGGTTGGTTAATAAAAAAGACATATGGAGGGGAGAGCACCTATTTGTGTATAATTACTGCTATTAATAAAAAGAAAACAGCTTAATTTGTGAGTTATTTGCCAAAGTATGATGTGAAACTTAATATTGTAAAAATTTAGAATTTAACAGGAAATTCGCAAGTGTTACTCAATATATGCCTTAATCCCACTAAGATGCCGCTTACTATCAGGTTTTTTTTAATGAAATAGGGGATGAAAAAGGCGAATTTTGGAAATGTAACATGTTTGATTTAATAATCAATTTACCCACAAATAAAAATAAAATTAACAAAATCTGCTTTAAATCATGAAATATAATAAGTTAATTAGATACCTTATTGATTTTTTGCACTTATTGATACAATAAATCCATTTAATTTAATGAATCGCGTGCCGGCGAGTAAATATAGTAGGTATTTTTTTCTTAGCTTTACTCTTCAAGCTGAAAACAAAAAGAACTGAATTTTGTAAATTCTTTTCAAATTAAATTCACACGGAAAACGAGAGAAATACCTATGGATTTTCTTCGCTGAAATTAATTTAAATACTTTATGATCTTCGAATCAATAACAAATTTCTTCAGTCGATGTCTCACAGACAAATCATAACATAGACGATAGACGCGTTCAAAGACTAAGGTGAAAAATGGGCGCGTTCCATCTACGCGCATATTAGAATCGAGGTCCGTTCACCGAATGTTAAGCGTCGTATTGGCGACGGAACCTTCCCTAAAACCAAATTCATTTCATAGCATGTGTGTCATGATGTGTCAAGTCAACGTACGGATCTATCGGAATTCTACAATATGCTATAAGTATTTCCAGCCCAAGTTATAAGCTTGGTTGAAAAACGAAACGTAATGAAAAAATTAACCATAAACAAACTGTGAATGCTTCCCAAATTCTATTCGACGAAACTATAATTATATGATCTATAAGCTTAAGTGTATTTTATTAAAATATGTCTATAGAAATGATCGAAACAAACGGTCTAAATGTCAAATTCCGAATTTTGAGAAAATCAACCCACCTAAATGGAAGCACGGGATTTTGGGCGAAAAAAAACTATCTTTGTAAATAAGGCCAGGATAAACGCGAGATTTATTTTGTTTATGCAAAAAGTGAATAATGACCAAAGATAATTGCAAATGTCACTGACGTGACGTGAAACGACGTTGACGTTGACACTTGACATTGATATTGTGAAATTAATTGACAAAGTTATTGTAATTGTGATTTTAGTTGTAAAATTTGTGTTAAAACTACAGTGAAACCAAAGTGTTTTTGCAAAATTAGTGTTTTATGAAATTTTAAGAAAAAACGGTGTTACATAGGGCACGTGTGCTATCACTCGCGATAATTAAATTGCACGCAGACGAAGTCGCAGCCAACAGCTGGCACTCAATAATAGTACCCACCAAATTTTTTGAGATGAAAACATTTTTCGAGCGTTGGTAATCTTTCGCTATCGCAGGGTAAATAATACGACAGCATTATTTAGATCTTCAATATTTATTACACTTTGCACCTGGTGTAGTCACACAATAAATTCGTGGAAAAATATCGTGAAACCTCTCGTTATATTTATTTGAGTAGCAAGTAGGTAATGGAAGACAGATTTTATTTGTAGACTTGTCTCCCCAACTCCACCCCCTGCGGTGATTCTTTTCGCTTCAGACGATCGTAATAATGATGTCGATCTTTAATGAAGTTCGTACTTACTTCCTCGATCTGTCCGCCAAAATGACTGGAATAAATTAATACAATATTAGGTATTAACGTAATTGATTGATATAAATTTCAAATGAAACATTAATTTAAGATGACATTTATAATCACATTACAAGTTACTTCTTTTCCTCCTTATCGTTGAAATTTTAATGTCAAATACAATGGCGGGAACACTACTCCGCATCATAGATAGCTTAAAGAACTTTTAAATAGAAAATGAACACGAACATTTTTTTTACCTGACTGCGAAACGTGAAGAGGGATAACCGTGTTCATCAGTCTATGTTTGTATATTTTGTTCCTTTGTGGCAATTAATTAGCCAAACGCCTCTACCGATTTTAATTCTCATGAGTTAATCGGGTTTTTCTAGGCGTTCAATTTAGCGTTTCGTATCAAAAATGATGAGATCCGTAGAAAAACCAGAGTCACCGACATAGCCCAAAGAATTTGCACACCTTAAGTGGCAATAGGCAGGACACATAACGCCCAGAATAGACGGCTGGAAAAACGGGGCGAACGGAAAGGTCCTCGAGTGGCGGCCACGTACTGGGAGACGCAGTGTTGGTAGGCCTCCCACAAGGTAGACCGACGATCTAATGAAGGTCACAGGAAGTCGCTGGATGCGGGAGGCGCAGGGCTGAGCGGCTTGAAGATCCCTGGGGGAAGCCTATGTCTAGCAGAGGCGTCTCTTGGCAGAAATTATGAATTATGAGTCAATTGATAAGCTTTCGTATCGAAATTTAATATGGCTGTTCAGTATGGTGCTTCAGTATGTATTCAATTAAAAAAAGCAGTCGATTCATTCAACATCCAAAAGGGGGTCCGGCAAGGCGACCCAATTTCTCCTAAGCTCTTCTCAGCAGTCCTAGAAATGATCTTCAGAAATCTTGAATGGGCAAAACATGGGATAAGAATTAATAGTCGGTCCCCAAGACACTTGAGATTTGCAGACGATATTGTGCAATTCGCCAAAACGTCAGAAGAGCTAAAAAAGATGATGACTGAATTGTCATTTGAAAGTGAAAGGCAGAGAATTACGTAGGAATCCGGAAAAAGTGAAATATAAGATATATTATGTGAATGAAAATCAATTAGTTATGTTGAAGAATATGTCTACTTGGGATAGTTGATGGCACCGATAGATGCCGTGAAAAAGGAAATTGAAAAAAGAATAGCAAAGGATTGGAACAAATGCTGGGCTCTGAAAGAGGCAATGGAACATAAAAACCAACAAATTTTAATATCAACTAAGAGCAAACTGTTCAACACTTGTGTGTCACCTGTTTTAATGTATGGCAGCCAGATATGGTCACTAACGAAAAATGACAAACAAACTTTCCATTTGTTAACGTGCAATGGGGCAAAGTACTCTAAGCTGGGTAGGAGTCAAGAAAGCCGATAGAATAGAAAGCAGACATATCAGGAACAAGACCAAATTTCAGGATGTAACACTGAAAATCTAAAGATGTAAATGGCATTTCCATTTTGTAGTAGCGTGTAGTTGTTTCCAGTCTGGATGTACATATAATAAGAGGAAAGGATAAATTGAGTTAAAGAATAACTGAGTAGTACCCGTGAGATGGACAAAAAAAGAGTCTACTCCACGTGGCTAGAGATGGAAAAGGTTGGAGAAGGCCTTTGCCAACTGGCAAACAGACATACAGAATAAAAACAAATGCCAAATATGTGAATACTAAAAACACGAGAAATAATAATAAAAAATATCAATATGATTTTACTTGATTTATTTTATGACACCAATTAATGAAAATTGATAATATTTGAATTTAATGGATGCAGTGTAAATGTAAAATGTCTAAATAAAAGGCTTGTAATAAATGCTTTTTCAACACACTTGCTCGTAAAGTGGATCTAATTTTACCGGTTTTAGATCCCTACATAAAGCATGTCATAAAACACGCGTGTATTATAGCCGAAGTTTCACGATATATGAGGTATAATATACAGACAATTATTGACATAATGTATTAATTTTACTTGAGATATTATTCAAGTTCAGGATTTGAATTGGCCAGTTTTTACCAATAAACCAAATTTTAGAAACTGTTTCCATTCGCTTTTAAAAGTGCCAGAGCCGCGACGGACGACATCTAAACAATATTCATTAATTTTATTTTGTAAATATACTTTAAATGTTTTTTTTATGTCTATATTTTTAAAGTGAAACTTTTTTCATACCGCTTCAAATTTTTTCGTCCATCTATTGCATGTCGCATTAAACAAAAACATGCAATCTCTAATTTCACAATTTTACATAACTAGGTCTAAACGTTATATCTTTGACTTTAAATCTGTATGGCAGTGGTTCCATCCTAGTATGCATGGAGCGTTATTTTTTCATACATCTTTTTTATTATTTTTTTTTTATTGCTATTTCTTTTCAGAAAAAATAGATTTAAGTTACGATTAAAAACGCGATTTTAATACCGCAAATCGAATAATTTTCCGAAAATTTTCAGTTAATAAGTGCCTACGATCTGAAAAAAGTTTCATTTGCATCGTAGTTTCATAAAACCACACAATAATTTTTTATTATATAAGTTTTAATTTACTTTTAATTATATAACACTTTCAAGATTATTAAAGATTAACATTTTGGTCGATAACTTTGCGGCTCTGTGTAGTAAGCGCTTTTAGATATAGTTTTGTATAGATTTGTGTCGGTATAAATACGTCGCCGAGAATTTTATGAATAAGGTATCTTTTTTAAAAGGTGATGTGTTAAACTGTAACAATAACGACTAATCTTGTGGGCTGTCGATTGAATAACTTGGCAGTCCTTTGTTTCGGGCCGTCCCGGGGGCAATAGCTATTGTTCGCTCGATTTGTGATCTGTCAGAATCGCCTGCAGCCTTTAGTGAGACAAAGGTTGTCATCTAAAGCTCTGACCCCTGTTAGTTCACAGGGAATCGGGAAACGTAATGGTTTTGACATGTAAAATAAAAAATACAACGAGATCCCTGTTTGCTTACACCATAATTCACAATTAAATAAAATAATTCGCCAAAAATTTCAATAGATACATTATTAAAAATTTCGTATCCATAAAATTAATAGTATGCAATAGTGACATAATAAGGGTTCTTAAAAGTCGAGGGTCAATGTTACAAAACGAGGCCTGCCGAATTTTGTAACCTTAATAAAACCTGTAATAAAAAACCTAAGTATGTACCGTTGCATACAGTACTTTTTTTAACTTTATTTCATAAATAAAAATACAGGCATTTAAAAATAAAAATAAATGTCTCACAAGTCCGCGCTGATAAAACAATTGACATTCAAAACAAAATGTGAAACTGTGCACTTTGTTGTTTTTTAATCATCCATCGTAGACAATTCTGAAAAAAAAACTTCGACCGCGTTCATGTTAATATACCTATCTTACCTAAAATAACATTGTAAGAATAAAATCTGTATTTCATGTAGGTTATTTTAGTAATAGTAAATAAGAGTCGGTGTAAATATGGCAAAATAATTGCAGTAAAAATAACTTGATTTATAATAATAACTTTTTTCGTGGATACGTTCAAGGAGACGCATACCTATTTCAAAAGTGAATACTTTAACGCTGGCCCCTTTTATTGAAAAAAAAAAAAAATCATTAGCCTATATTTTATAAGCCAACTCATAAGGGCTTAGAGCAATCATACGGGAGACGGCAAGGCTGGGCGAACCCCTCTGCCAATTTACGCTGACCATATGACCATACACGTTATATAAAACTAGTTGACGCGCGGCCGTTGCCATTTGGTGTCGTTTTCGTGTCGCACTAAGAGCTCCAAAAAAATGGTTAATTGTGCAGTTTCCTCTTGCAAAAGGTGATCCAGCTACTCAAATCTTCGAGATTATGGCGTTTCCTATCACATTTAAGTATAAAATATACATTACCGTGTTTCATTTGTTTACAATTTTGAAGTATTTTTTATGCCGTTACGATAGAAAAATACAATGGTACGATGGTAGCTCAACACAATACACGGGCATTATATTGTCTGTGACACGGGCATTATTGCTTAGTGCTGGGACAACGTAAGTGAATGATGCTGATTCATATTTTTATTTATCATTTATTCACTGCGGAGCTTGTTTAACCAGATATAAGATTAAAATAGAAATTCACGTGTAATATAATAGAACAAAAAATATCAAGAAAATATTATATTATTACCTATTATATTGTTCAACTTTGCTTTGTAGTTTAAGAAATCTTTTTCTATACAATATACTTTTTTTCTTTATTTAATGGCCGTACACCTCATGGTTAAGTCGGCCATACAATATACATACTTACTCTAAACAATTTTTCGACTGCATCTCACTTGATTTTAAGCCTATTAATTAAATAATCTATATTGGTATTTTACAAAATGCAATGTAAGTTTACTCCAGTCCAGATAGAAAAATGACAATAACATCCTCTAAATTATATGTTGTAGTTGAGGTCACAAGTACAAAAAAATAATTCATTTTTTTTATTGCTAACGGTGGCAGACGAGCCAGTGGCCCACCTGATGTTAAGTGGTAACCACCGCTCATGGACATCTGCAATGCCAGGGGCACAGTTCTGTCACTGCCTACCTGGAGAGAAATGCTCTTCTTAAGCCTCGTTTGAAGAAGGACATATCGTAGCGCTCAGGAAACACCGCAGCTGGGAGTTCGTTCCAGAGCCTACACGTACGTGGAAGGAATGAACGCTGAAACCGAACTGTAGATACTAGACGAGATTGGTTCCAGGTAATATGGATGAACTCTACTGCAATGGCGGGTACTTTTAGTTTTTTGTTTAAAAGGCTGAAAAGATGCAAAATGTTCATAAACTTTCAAGTATATTTTATTCAACTGTACTTCTATTTAATTTTACACGTTGACTGCCAGACAGCATACAAAATAGAAAAACTATTGTTTGCGGTCACCGTTAACCGCGTTTTCGTTTCGTTTCCGCGTTGCATTGCGATTTCATGCCACCTGCTTTATGCAGCAAGTTGTTGGGGACATCAGTAAAGAGCACAAAGCAAGTGATTGTCGTCATCGTCGTCGCCAGAGAAAACTTTAATAATGCAACATCATTACTAAAATCACACAATAAAGCTTTTTCTTCTTATTTTAGTGGCTTTGAAGTTTGCACGGGCAATGTAAACAAAAACACTTTCAACGTCACGTTATGACAAATGAATAACATATAACATGTCTTACTATATGTAAATAAAAACTTTCATAGTAATAAACATCTACTAAGCTAAAATGGTAGAATAAACACCACATACGTGTAGCAAGGAATTTTATGTTTACTTTAACTCACATTTTTTGGTGCAACTTATAGGAAAATGCCCGATATCGTCCCAAGCGTTATAACACGTTGGGCCCTATCACAAATGAAAGGTTTTCTAAAATACTAATTTTGTTTGTATGGCAGTAAGTTGCTACCTCGTGCTTTTTACTTGCACGAGATAGCAAATTTCTACCAAACGAGCAAAGCTAAACGATAAAGTGCCTACCTATTAAACATGTTTATAACTATGTAGCTAGATATATAATAAAATCAGAAATTAGTTCCTGGTAGTAACAATTCTCACTTAAAACATCTAAGACATTCCCGGTGTCCCCCCACCCTCCCACTGCACCCCGCGCTAACTTGTTTCGACGGGTTCAGATAGAAGCGTGGCGCAAGTCAAGTCACACTAGTCATTGTTTTGATCGCACTCCGGAGTGTCGTTCTGTTATTTGTTTACTGACTTTTCATGGTACCTTTAATTTACTTTGACCATGACTAATTACTTGATGTATTTTAATGTAAATAAACCAGTTATATTTATCATAGTGTGTGGTATTCTACTAGTCAAGCCCTTTCATTTGATACCCATATTAAGAGAGTTGTGAAAAAATACGTAATCCACCATTTTGTGGCAGCGGCCATCTTGGATCGATAGTCATCAAACATAGCATCCCCGAGAGCTGATAAAAATTATAATTACGCATCGGAGCGCTTACTGTCTTTTATCTTTCTTTAACTGAAAAAATAATATCGTCCCCCCCCCCCCCTCCCCCCATCAAAACATTATACCTACGCCTATGACTGAAAATATATATTTATTTCAGTCGATCATCTAAATAGCAAGTGAAATTGCTGTATTTGACACTAAAAACTAATTAAAGCATTTTAATAATAATTAGCAGGCCTCGCTTTGTACTAATTTAAGAAACCCTGTCTTCATTGTATTATTTTTATTAACTCTAGCCGAACAGGGTATAGTAATAAAAATACAATTTATTGCAACATTTCAATCATTCACTCACGACGACCCAAATAGTTACTCATTCTTTGTGTCACATCACTAGGGACATTAATTCTTTGTGGTGGGGATTGCGTAGATACACGTTAATTTGTCGATGTGTGCGTGTTTCTTCATTGTAGTGTAATATTTTCATAGTGTGTGTTCGTAAACATTTTCGTAGTGTGCGTGCGTGTTTACCTCGCCTCCCGCGAAAAGTGGCAGAAAAAATTATTCTGCGATTTGTTGCGTACCGCATCCATAGGTTAAATGATCTAAGCATAAGGGTGTTCTTGTGGAATCCATTGATCATAAACTTTAGTATACAATCACGAAAAGTGTATATTTTTAACCGACTTCAAAAAAGGAGGAGGTTCTCAATTCGCTGCCTATGTTTTTTTGTGTGTGTTAATATTGTTGTCAGCCACATAATTGGCATATATTACAATGCTGGAATAGAAAAAATATTTAAGGCTGAATAATACTTGTGATTCCTAAAGTTAGCGTAATTATTAGAAAGCAAGCGATAAATCTTGCACGAACTTTCTATAAGTGACACATGTCAGTTCCACACCGCCCTCGTGCAAGTATTTCCTTGGCAAATTTACAGTTCCCCTCGCAAGATTTACACAGAAACGTTTTATGCTTTTCTTGGCATTTGCACACGTAACTAAATAGCCTATTCATGTGTTATTTTCACATTTTTTAAAAGCTTAAAACGGTTGTTGCCGTTTTACAATAGTCACTTTGGACTAGATAAATTATTGGTTAATATATAAAAAGTTATAGACGACCAATTGTCTAGCCCTAGAGTGTTTTGTATTTCAAATTTGGTTTGAAAAGCCACATATACCGGATTATTTTTCCATCAGGAGCCAAATTTCGTATGCTTGTTTAGACAAGCAAAATAAACAACTTTTACTAGGGACCAAACTCGAAATCTCAAAAAAAAATCAGGCTCATCGAATGTAATGTTTAATTAGGAATGTTTTTGGACAGTGTATTAAAACATTCATTAAATGTACAACAAACCAGAGAAGTTTTCTGGGATTGGGGTAACTGGATGTCATCTGTACCCATTCATCTTTTTTCACATGAGAGAAAAAAGTTAAAGAGAAAGTAAACTTATACATACAATATTAGTGTATGTATAAAACTGTAATATATGTTAAGTAATTTACAACTCCATCCTTTCAGTGTTTCAGTATAAGATTAGCATAGACCAAAGGAGTGCGGACAAAGAAATCCCATCAATTGACTTGTACCCACTAACGTATAAAGAATGTTTAACGACCAAGTCACACAACATTAACTATAATAATAAAGAAATCGCAGTAAGGAACCTTAGACTTGGCACAACTTTGTCTAGATTTCATTACTTTTTAGAGATAAACAAGCAGCTCCATCGAGACTTGGCTAGTTTTTTACAGAATGTTTTTGGTGGGATTTCACTTCTTTTTGTAGAAACGTGAGCTTATTGATTTATTTTATTAGATTTTCTTATTTTGCTCAGTTTTATTCTTTTTAGGGGTAGTTTTTTTATTTTTACAAATCTTTCTTTTCTTTTTTCTTTTTTATTTTCTTTATTGGAAGCGGCCCACCAAGTTGAATATTTTTTGTAAAGGCGGTATGTCGATATCTCTAATAGTTTGGTTGGGCTCTTGTGTTTTCTAATCAGGG
Source organism: Schoenobius gigantellus (assembly GCA_963935595.1). Taxonomy (NCBI): domain Eukaryota; kingdom Metazoa; phylum Arthropoda; class Insecta; order Lepidoptera; family Crambidae; genus Schoenobius; species Schoenobius gigantellus. The sequence goes on along the minus strand of OZ012541.1, from coordinate 34,009,837 downwards.
TCACCAGGTACTCCAGATCTTCGATTATCCTAGTTTTTATAGTTTTTCCTTTATGTGACCATTAAACCCTAACTCTGTACCAAATTTCAGCTCTCTGAGTTTATGGGAAGTACTAGTTCTATTTTGATGATCATGAGTGAGTGAGTGAGTAAGTGTCATAAATGCGAAACTTTGCTTTCGCTTAACTTCGGAACTAAATGACCTACAGACTTGAAATTTTGGATTTTAAGTATGTGATTATAGCTTACTGGATGACAAAAATTTCTGCGTTCTGGTCTTATCCAGAGGTTCTAAAATAGGGGCCTGAAAATGCGGCGAAATGGTTCCAGTAAAGGATGGTACGGCAGTGTTTGCTTCGCGATCGACTTGGCGGGGGCACTACCGTGCCCCCAGACTAATGCGTTACCAGTAGAATGTCAAATTTAGTTGCTCCAGCATATATAAAAATTTACCGTTTAACCGCGCATCTGGCGATGCAAGAGCATAACATGTCTGGTATTGTTCTAATTTCAGATTAGTAACTTCGTTGCTTCCCCATCGTTGGTCTGTGCCAATTCTTACATTCCTACAAATCAAATGGAATCCCCTAACTTAGCATATTCTCGTCCCTACAGACAAAGTGTTAGTATTCCATCGCCATCACACCTTGAGGGTCTGTAGTGGCCCTTCTGATCCTATCTATTTTGAGCTGTTCCCGTGAATCGTGCGTGCGAAACTCCGTATTCCAGCCGAATACTGATCAGTGAGATGTAGGTTATGTTACATCGCCAAATTGTTAACACTCGTTAAAACATTTTCACGTAACGAAAGTGGTTTCGGTAATTGGAACCGCTGCTACGGGAATAACGTATTGCTCAAGTATACGTAATACATTATAGTAAAGGTATTGTAAAGCAATTATGGGTCGAGAAAACCAATTTAGCTTATTCGTTTTTAATTGTTATTATCTAACTTTCTAAATGCGAATATTTTAGTAATATTTATAATATTATATTTATGCTAATCTTAGAAATATATTCTAACAATCGATTGCAATGAAAGTATTTACGTAGAAAAATTATTTTGTGGGTATGAAACATGCATTTGAAAATTGTTTTAAATAGTCGTTCCTAAAGCCAAAGTCTCCGAGAAAAACAAGCCAGAAGCTTGAAACTTTTGATTAAAAGTCTTAAACAGTACCTACATAGTTCAAGACAATATAAAAAAGAAAAAAACATTCTTCTGGATGGATTTAATCTCATTGGGTCTACCCAATGAAATTTAATCCATCCAGATAAAGTCCGCCCATTAAGCTGAAATGCCGCAAAATTTTTAATTTTAAATTTATTTATCTTAGATACAATAATTTAAATAATAAAATACACTTATAAAATAGAAAAGCCTTTTCAGATTTTCACATACATAATTGCGTGTTTTCATATTTAGAATTTGCATACATTTCAAATGATATTGTGTGAAAGTTTAATACAATAGGTTATCATAAATATATTGTAATTTCAATATAAAAATATTCATTTCTGTATTTTTTTCTTTAAGGGGGACTCTTGACCCTTAAGCTCTAAGCACACATTTTTGTTAAGCAATAATTCTGCACACAAATTAATTTTAGAGGTCCTACTGTCCGGATCGGAATTTACTGTTACTCATTTACGCAAAAATAGCAATAGTTATTTGTTGTACATGAGTGCAAAGTTGCTTTTTAACCGCGTGCTCAACTTTGAGGACCGAGCAAGCGAAGGATGCTAAAATTAAATCACGAGCGCAGCGAGTGATTCAAAAATTAGAATCCTCAGCGTTAGCGAGGGAATCAAAAGAGCACAAGGTGAAAAATCTTTGCACTCGAGTGCAACACGTAACTTTTCATTCCCCCTCAGCGAGGAAATAAATAAAAGTACACCAAGGAGGCTCAGAGTCTTGAGTTTTTAACAAATTTAAAAAAAGTTGTATGCTAAATTCGGCACCATGGAGATAGAAGTAAATAGGTTTAATGATGTTTTGAAATCACATACCTAGTGCACGCGATGTTCTAAATTCAAATTTACTTTAACCTGAAGCGGATAAAAACGGCTTTGGCGGTCAGATATTGGCGGTGAGATAATAGCAAAAATACTCTTTCCGAGATGGGGGGATGAAAAACAAATTTAAATAAAATTCAGTGATAACTTTGCTTTCATAAATATAATAACAACTTTAAGCTCTTTCTCGATTATATGATGTCAGTCGTTTCCAGAGTTCAATCGCACTTACTTGGACGATTGCCAACACAATACCAAGGCTTTCAACGTCTGAACATAGACTGGTGAGTTTTGGCCAAATAAATTACACAAAAAGCCCACGGGGCGAAAATTGGGTCGGTTTTTCATTCATTCATTATATATAAAATCACATCGCCGCCCCAATGAGTTGCCGAAACGACAAGAAAGGGTAATTAAAGCTTTGCGTATCAGGGTTGTTATGTGAAAATCGATAGACATACCTTTATGCAGCATACTGAAATTTTAAAGCAATCGAAATATATGAAATATTTGAATCAAGATATATGAGACAGCTCTATTAAATTGAGATAGGATTTTTCTGGTTAGACACGGCTACAAAATATTTGTAGGCAAACGCTTAAAAATCTAAAAATATATAGAATCTAATAAGTTGTAACCAATTGGGGTTTGATTACTCAGGAAACAAAAACAAAATACACAAGTAAATTTAAATCTCGAGAATTTTGGTCACCCGGGTGATATGCCGCCAGCAGCAGCAATTTTAGAACACAAAAACGAAGATTGCGAGTAATCACGTTATTTCACTAATTACAGTAGAATAATCATTTTTGCAGTATGCTGATGTACTTGTATTCCTTGCTTTTGCTGCAAGTACCTACTACTATATATTTTTATCATAATAACTTATTCTTTATATAGAGCGAACTCACACAACCGACTATCGGTGACCGATTTTTTGATGGTGGAAAATGAAATATATGGAGTTCTATGTTGCAACGCACACGACCCACAAAAAGTCGGCCACCGCATACGCAAAGTAATAAGCGTATGCGTTGACTCGGTCGAAAAATTATTAGAAATACCTACCAGCTGTTAATTTTTCGAATTTGATCCGCCATTTTGGTAATTACGGCTCTAACCAAACAAGGGTTCGACGCTGTTTAATTTGACAGCTATTGAAATTGTCGCTAAGACGTTGGTTAACACCTATAGTGTTAATGTTTATAGGTAAACATTTTTATTAATTGATTGTTAAACTGTTATTTAATTTTAATTAACGTCTATAAGGCCGTATATCATTATTGAGTACCTTTAACTTCATCCTAAATAATCAAAGATTATATTTTTATTTTGTAAGAGACGGTATTTTATTTTGTTTAAAATTTTCTCTTAGGTATATTTATTAAAATATTGTGTGAAAATACGTTGATTCTTTTTTTTTACTTAGTACACTTATTCTGAGCGAGATAGAATGAAATTCTGATTTCGGCTACTTGAAATCTTAACGTAATGCAATAAACTCTATATTTTAACGGGGGCGGCACTCGTATTAAATCTCCTTTAGGTTGCTTTGCTCTGCGCAGCCGAATTTTGCCGGTGCTACTTATAAAAGTGGTAGTGCTGTATACCCTGAATGATGTTTTCTGAATACAACTAGGCAGTTGTCAAACAAGCAGGCTGTCCACCCAATGGTAAGTGGCATTTTTGCTCGAAATATACAAATAAAATAAGGTGTTCCTTCGAAAGTAGTCGATTATTGACTATTTTACCTATATTAAAACGCCTTTCTTTTTTAAAAAGTACAATCATTACGCGTACATTTGCTCTCGGTAACCTAATTAAGGCGTGAAAACGGAACTGTAGACGTCTAGTACGTTTCGTTCTTTCAGTTTTTTTTTAATTGCAATAAAATCTGCTTATATTCCCCAAAAAACACATTTTTTTTTAATAAACGTCGCCCCACACTAGGATTTTCTCCTGTGTCGTGGGTGCAGTTACAAACATAGAATATCACATGCATGCCCAGACCGGAACAAATTTCTGTAGGCCATATAAAACATTTGTCCCGTACGGGAATCGAACCCGCGACCCGTTGCGCAGTAGGTGATCACTCGACCTCTGCGCTAAACGTGTCGTCAAACATTCTAAATTAAAATTGATAACTACATCTCTGTCCATACAGAAATCGGTCATGTCCTTTAAAAAGCATTTTAATATGGTGATGGACGAATTTCTTTTCTGCTAAACTAGTTGCGCAAATAAAATACCATTTCAATTCCATCCTGTTCTTCTATTGACGTACGAAATTGCTAACTCGTTGAGTAATCTCTCGCGAGAGTATAGAACGTCGAAGTGATTGCCAAATAAAGGCTCAGAATGTGTGAGCTCAAGACCATCCTTTGTAAGAGATCGCACTCGACTTCACAAACATTTTATTATGGCTCAAGATTTGGATACATTTTGTGCTACTTCCAAGCAAATACACTATAGGTAGAAGCTTGGCTCTGGCAGAAATTCTTAGTATAAAAAATATACACACCGAGTAATATTTTTATAACATTTCCCATAACCTCTATAAATGTGGCGATATGTTTCAGATGGTACAACGCAGGGACAAGATTGTAAATGCCAAATTTTAAAAAATTTTGTAACTTAAGACTTACAAAATATAAGATTAGTCCGGTAAAGTATCTAATTGACACCTGAGTATTATGAAGTTCATAGCAGAGGAACTCGACGCCATTTTAAGTTTGGCAATTACCAGTGCAGCCGTGACCTCAAGGATTCGAAAAAAGTTCGAATTCGCATTTTTCTCGAGCGCTAGTTATAGCACAGCCAAATAGAACACTGAATAATTATCGAGCCCCGCCATTTTTTGAAAACAAGTCGCTTGACTTGTGTTAAGCAGTGGCTGGGTTTTTTACTTCTTTACCTTTCTATGAAATAATTATTGCTTTTAGATAAATAAACTTTCAATAAAATAATTTTAGTTTGAATACATGATTTTTAGGTCTTTATTTAGACAAATAAAATGCTAAGTTCAATTCTAGAATAAATATTGTAATTGACAATAAATTAATTAATAATGCAATACTACTCCCGACCACTCGAGACAATACTTTCCTTTCAATTAGACTTTCCATAAAAATGGCGTGACTGTGTTCTGAACTTAAAACAAAAAAATATCAGGAAAAATCGAATTCGAACTTTTTTAAGAATTGTGTGAGAATCAACCCCCTGTTCGAGATAAAGGAAAAAGGCACATACACACATATGTTTAATTTTTAAAAATATTTTATAAGCTCGAAAGTGACAAATGACTATGGTATTCATTTTTACTAAGGTAAAAAGGCTTATTTGGCTATGGTTACTATAATTTATGAGCACAGAGTATTAAAGAGAACATATTCCATTTGGAGCATTTTGGGCTATTGTACTATACCTACCTTAATTTAACGAGCAATAATATCTTTAAAAATATAGTAGGTATTCAGGAAGAGCAAATGGTACCGTTATTTTTAAGCATCGTTTGTTTTAATGTTGTCAAATGATGATCTGTGGCCTACAGATCATATTGTACAATCGACAATGGATTATTATTTTGGATTATTCATCGTATGACATGGTACAAATTTTGAGATAACAAAGTCATGAAATATTTTATTTGGTGTTACCTACGAGTATCTCCAATGATATCATCACTATGGTATAATTTCAATGATGTTATCATAATATTATAATGAACGATTGATAAAAATCTGACCGAAAATCTTATTTTTCTTGTTGCGCTATGATGTCATAATGATATCATTTGAAAACCATAAAATCGATAAAAGGCTTGCTGATTTAAGTATGTTCGATTCCAGGTTCAGCCAAGTAATTTTTCAGAAATCTTTAAATGTAAGTAATTTTACTTATGTTTGAAGATAAAGGAATATTTTCTTGTAGTAAAATTTGCTATCATCAAATACTTAAGCTACTTTCATCCTAACAACAAACTAACGTCCTCTGTCTCCCCGTCCTCTTCTTATTTTTAAAAGGTTCTCCTACCTCGTTTTTAACCCTTAATTAGGCGCGCTTAAAAGTGGCGTAGATGGTCGCGTGGGATGTGTCACCCCACAGTCAGTTAACTAAATAAATTACAAAATAAACTCAATTTACAATGTTATTGGTGACCACATTTGGACATGAATACTAATCAACTTTTAAAGTTGTTTTTAAAGTAATTAATAAATTTTAAACAAGAAACTGAAATAAATGTAAATACTAGCAATCTACGATATAATTTTGACAGACTACAATAATATGGGGTGCAAAAGGGTTCCAAATACCACCTATCGGGACCCAAGCCAACCTCACCTGCACGCGGTGCACCCTGTTCTATAACAGACGAGGCTCTGGCGCTCCCCACCAACCCGCACTGGGCCAGCGTGGTGGGAAATGGCCCAAAACCCCTCATGAACCCAAACCTTAAACAAAGGCCCCAAGTGCCCGGCGGTTCTGGAGGCCGTGCCGGCGGTGACGGACGTCGGCGCAGTACTGGGACCTGGGGTGCAAAGAATCCCCGGGCGGCGGAGATCCCCCGTCAGACGACCTTGGCCCTGGCCACATATAACGCGCGCACACTGCGGACCGAGGAGAAGCTGCTGGAGCTCGAGAGGGAGTTGAGCAGGATTCGCTGGAGTATAGTGGGACTGTCCGAAGTCCGAAGAGAGGGTGAGGACACGATGGTTCTCAAATCCGACAACCTGCTCTATTTCCGGGAGGGCGAAGACCTGTCCCAAGGTGGTGTCGGATTTATCGTCCACAAGTCTCTTGTGAACAACGTTGTACAGATCGGAAGTGTGTCGAATAGGGTGGCGTACCTTATACTCAGAATCACCGAACGGTATTCGCTGAAGGTCATACAGGTATACGCTCCGACCTCGAAACACTCCGACGAGGAAGTGGAAGCTATGTATGAGGACATTTCTCGGGCAATACATGCTTCCAAGACTCATTACACCGTTGTCATGGGAGACTTCAACGCAAAGCTAGGCAAGCGCGGCGATAGTGAGTTGAAAGTGGGGCAATTTGGAGCTGGAATCCGGAATTACCGTGGTCAAATGCTAGCCGATTACATGGAGAGAGAGGGACTCTATATGATGAACTCTTTCTTCAAAAAACGGCTGCATCGAAAATGGACCTGAAAAAGTCCGGATGGCGTGACAAAAAATGAGATTGACTTCATCATGTCGACTAAGACTCGCTTATTCAATGACGTCTCAGTGATCAATACGTTCAATACGGGAAACGATCACCGAATGGTGAGAGGCGCATTGAATCTTAATGTAAAAGCTGAGAGGTATCGACTGATGAAGTCAACGCTCCGTCCTGGAGCCATCCAGATCCAAAACCCCGAGCGCTTTCAACTCGAATTACAGAATCGGTTCGCTTGCCTGGAGGATTGCACGGATGTGGACACATATAATGACGGGTTTGTGGAAACTGTCCTTACGGTGGGTTCGAAGTTTTTCAAACCCAGCCGTACCAAGCAAAGGAGCAAGATCTCAGAGCCGACAATTTAGCTGATGGAAGAAAGGCATGGGATGGGTCTGCAGTCCTCTGAAGATGCTCGTCGGCGACTCAACAAACAGATCTCGAAGTCTCTGACTCGCGACTTACGCCGATTTAATACAGAACGTATTAAGGAAGCCATCGAGCGGAACAAGGGCTCCAAAGTGTTCGCAAGAGATCTGTCACTCGGTCAGAGTCTGCTGACGAAGCTGAAGACAGAGGACGGCAGAGTCGTCACGTCTCGACCTGAGCTTATGGCTGAGATTGAACGCTTTTATGGACAGCTTTACACAACATCGCAGGCACCTGTCATTCAGGCTACAGACCCTAGAGCCAAATTGATCCGGCATTACACCGAAGACATCCCGGACGTCAGCCTGTACGAGATTAGTGTGGCTCTCAAACAGCTAAAAAACAACAAGGCACCGGGTGATGATGAAGTTACAGCTGAGCTTTTGAAAGCGGGTGGACTACCAGTCCGGAAAGCGCTGCAGAGGCTATTTAACTCCATCATACTCGAGGGCATTACGCCTAAAGCATGGCACGGGGGTGTGGTGGCACTTTTCTTCAAAAAGGGCGACAGGGCCCAGTTGAAGAACTACAGACCCATCACGCTCCTGAGTCATGTATACAAGCTGTTCTCGAGAGTCATCACGAATCGTCTCGCGCGCAGGTTTGACGACTTCCAGCCTCCCGAACAAGCCGGATTCCGTAAAGGCTATAGTACCATAGACCACATTCATACGCTGCGGCAGGTTATACAGAAGACCGAGGAGTATAATCTGCCACTATGCTTGGCGTTTGTGGACTATGAGAAAGCCTTCGATTCTGTCGAGACCTGGGCCGTGCTTAGGTCACTCCAGAGGTGCCAAATAGACTACCGGTACATCCAAGTGTTGAAGTCATTGTACGGAAACGCCACTATGTCAGTCCGCCTTCAGGACCAGAACTCGAAACCAATACGACTTCAGCGAGGTGTGAGACAAGGTGACGTTATATCGCCGAAGCTGTTCACAGCTGCGCTGGAGGATGTATTTAAGCTTTTGGACTGGAGAGGACTCGGCATCAACATAAACGGCGAGTACATGACTCACCTTCGTTTTGCCGATGATATCGTGGTCATGGCTGAGACCGTGGAAGATCTGGGCACAATGCTCGAAGACCTCTGTAGAGTTTCCCAACAAGTGGGTCTTAAAATGAACATGGACAAGACCAAAATTATGGTGAATTCCCATGTAGTACCCACTCCTGTGAAGGTTGGCGGCTCTACACTGGAAGTTGTTGACGAATATGTTTACCTGGGACAAATAGTCCAGCTCGGTAAGTCTAACTTCCAGAAAGAGGTAAATCGACGAATCCAACTCGGCTGGGCAGCGTTCGGGAAGCTACGCAGCATATTCTCGGCCAATCTACCGCAGTGTCTTAAGACGAAAGTCTTCAATTCGTGCGTGTTGCCAGTGATGACGTACGGAACTGAGACGTGGCCGTTTACAATGAGTCTCATCAGAAGGCTCAATGTCACTCAAAGGGCAATGGAGAGGGCTATGCTCGGGGTTTCTCTACGCGATCGAATCAGAAATGAAGAGATCCGTAGAAGAACTAGAGTCGCCGACATAGCCCAAAGAATTGCAAACCTTAAGTGGCAGTGGGCAGGACACATAGCTCGCAGGACTGACGGCCGTTGGGGCGGAAAGGTCCTCGAGTGGCGGCCGCGTACCGGGAGACGCAGCGTTGGTAGGCCGACGGTGGACCGACGATCTGGTGAAGGTCGCGGGAAGCCGCTGGATGCGGGAGGCGCAGGACCGATCGGTTTGGAGATCCCTGGGGGAGGCCTATGTCCAGCAGTGGGCGTCTCTTGGCTGAAATGATGATGTTGATGATGACAATAATATGTTCACTGCGTACATTATCGCGGTACTTGAAGCATTAACATTATCTCGGTTTTTCTGCCCTTGGTGCCCAAACCGTTCACAGCTGAACGATTATCGCGACTAAATTCTAAAGGTAAATCTTGTTTATGAAGCTACTTAGAAGAGCAGCACCATGAACTCTTATATTAAAAAGTTATAAGCCTGGAAACTTTCTTTGGGGTGTATGACACCTCGCGTGCCTAATATTTTTTAAAATGCACAATATCAACCCGTCAGGGTGTATTTTGTATTTTATCAGTTCCATATAGCATTATGATTAATAGACGACTGGCGTAATCCACCATCTTCAGTTCGACTATTTTTAATTGATAATGGGTTGAAATAACACCTGATCAAATATGGCTCATTATAAAATCACTTGAAATGGTACATTGTGCCCTGGGGGTGAAAGTAACTTATTCGGTCCCTTATAGTTCAAGGGACTAAATAAATCTTTAACTCGAGGTAAACACTGTGCTTTTCATTACGAGTATAAGGAAAATAAAAATAAAAACATGAATTAGGTAAATAAATCAACAACTTCTGCCTTAGCCTCTTGTTGTCTTATAAAATCAGGCCTTAAATCTATATCTAAATTAGATGAACTCATTGTGGTAATTGTGTACAAATCTCTGCTATACGGAAATATGTATAAACAAAACTCTACAATTCAAAAAAACAAATGCGGATTGCCGCTTTTCCGCAAAATTTTTTTCTGTGGTCGGTCAACTATTTAGCCATTATTTTTTATTTAATTGAAAAAATAGCAAATATTTTGCCTAAATCTATGTTGTTTTAAAGAAATAGTTGAAAGAGAATTATAATAAAGTCATTAAAAAATATATTCTTCAATTAATAATACCTAACTTTATGTTATTTGACAATTTACACCGCGCTGTAATTGGTTGTATAGAAATTTGAAAATAGAACTAGTTTCTTTTTTATAATTTGACAGCTGTCAGTTGAAAGCGATTCTCCCTAGGGCTGAAAATTATTACTTTAAACTCGCTCCTCAGGCAACTTCAGAGCTACTTTCCGAGTATGAGTAATGAAAAAATATTTTTTCTTTTCATCCCTCGTTATTTTACCTTCACCCTACCTTGTCGACTAACCGAGTTTTTTATATTAAATTATTAGTGTTTTGATTGCAGTCAGCATTGATTTACTACCAAACTACTTTACTTTACTTTTACTACCAAATTACTTTGATAACTATTTAACATATCCTAATTTAATTGTGTAATATTTGTTATAACATAAGTTTTGAGACCTTTCATATTGTTCTTGAAAGTATTAGGTGGTGTAAGTTAAGTTTTATAAAACTAAGGCAACGTCGAAATTGTATTATCCTATACTAATTCTTTTCTTAAAAGTAAACCCAAATATTTCTCATTAAGAAATATCCTCTTCCAAAAGAAACTGTATACATTCCCAATGTCTTCAAAAGGGATTCGTGAGACGCGGTGTTCATACGAATGAGGGTCTTTCGAGGCAACATTGAGCGTGATTTAATGAAAGCCTCAAGCATTGAAACGGATCTAATTCTATTCGTGTTAGTAATTTAAATTAATTTTATAGCTTCATAAATGCTTAGGTCTTTTTAGTACCTAGCTTTTATATGTAGGTATATGAAAACTGTAGTAATTTTTCCTTTGTTTCACAATTCCCAACGGTATTATATTATGTTAAGATTGAACCTTTGTATCTCATCGTCACTAATGACCAGTTTCAATATCCATGTTAGTATTTTATACTGGAGATAGAATTTTGACGTATGGAGCTAATGTCAAATGCGTAACGCTAGATTATTAAGTCCATGCGCTAGTAATTAAATCCACAGAAAGATTATTGACAGTTACAGCAGCCGTTAACGCACAAATGTCCCACTACTGGGCACGCGACCATACTTACGCCGGCTCCACACGTTGGCCCCAACGCCACTAGTCCAACGTGTGAATCTAGAAAATGGCATTGGCTCCAACATTGGAGCAACGTTGCACTGACGTGTGGAGCCGGCCGGGCACAAGGTATTGGGGTAATCGTGTGAAGCCGGCGTAAGACGAGGAGGAATCGGTCTAAAGTCGGCTCTCCACCAAATAAAAGTTGACAACATAATAATATGTTGTCAACGGGGACCTTTCATTTGGAATAATGTTGTTTGTCATCAAGACACTTGGCATAAATCACTAAGCATAATCATCGATAAGCATAATATTAACATCTCAAATTTTTTTTCTTTGTATAATTTGTATAAGGTTTAGTTTTCCAAAGGCATAATATTACAAAGCATAATTAACAACATTCCTGATCTCTTTTGACATAATATTGGTAGTCCTAAAATGTTTGACCATAATTTTAAGTGTCATAACTAATGAAATCTCTGTTATTTTTGGGCATAAATTTAAAGTATTTTTATCTGGCATAAATCTGAAGTATTTTTATTTTATCAACAAAAATTAATCGAAAGCCGAGTCTCCGCCGAATAAAAGTTGTCAGTTTTTGTGTTGTCAATAAAAGTTGACAACTTTTTTCGGTGGAGAGCCAACTTAATAAACAAGGTTACTTTATAGTCACAAGCCAGATTCTGTGTGCTTGTTCTGACAAGCAAACTGAACAACGTATAGAATAAGATCAGTCTTAAAATCGCGAAAATAATAATATCAGCTATCTTTACTAATATTATAAAGACGAAAGATTTTATTGTTTGTATTGAATAGGCTCCGAAACCACTAGACCGACTTGATAAATTCTTTCACATTGAGAATCCTACGTCATCCCTGATGAACATAGGCTATAAAATTATTTTTTCTACGGAAAATATAAAATTCCCACGGGAAAACAAATATAACGCGGGCGAAGCTGCGAGCGGAAAGCTAGTTGTATTCCTCCCAGAGGTGTAACTGTGGTAAGCTTAGCACTCCCTTAGACAGTACATCCTCGGAAACATAAAGAGCGACGACATTTATGTCTCCTAGTTTTTTTATTCACGTTTATTTATTCACAATATCGTATAATCAGTTATCTGATAAATTTTCTCAACATTTTTTTTTCATGTTAGTGTGACTAGCTGATGTATATTCCACCGCTTTATAGTCAGCTGACTTTTTTTTCATTAACATATTGGATTAGCTTTAATTCGATAAATTTTCAATCGGAAGGAAATTATTAAAATATATTTTTTAAATAATTTGCTTCGCACGATGGTTTGGACTATGCTGAATGATATTCTGCTAGTAAACTTGAGAGTACTTTGGTTTTGGCAAGACGAGGCACCGCTACATTACCATCGTGATGCGAGGGAGTACTTCCCCGAAGAGTTTCCTTGTAGAGCAAAATAAGTGTATGTGAGTGAACTTGATACTATTGAACGCTAAACAACGAATAAGACGCTTTCAATGACGTGAAAATGCAAAGAAACCTTTTAATTTCCTTAAAAGTAAATTCGCTAAAACGGGCGTGTTTGTGCATCAAGCATGAAGAAGAACACTTTTATGTTACTAAAATACATATATGACAGTAACTTAAATGTGAACAGATAGTATACATAATACAAATCTTAATAAATATGATGATTCTAACTTTTTTAATACACCAAAATTACTCTTGAACTCTTTTGAACAATGACCTACTTTTTATATACAACTAAGTTGGCAAACAAGCATACTGCCCACCTGATGGTTAGTGGTAACAGTCACCTATATTACATGTGGTTCTTGTGAGGTTCGCAGCAAATCTGTAGCCCCCACAAGAACCACCGTGTATGTCGTCAACTTGTGACGTAAGATGTAAAGTCACGGTACCCAGTAGGAATTTCACTGCCATAATTATAATCGAATCGATGTGCTATTACATTTTGGTATGTTAACTTAATACCTGTCTACAATGTACTTTTATCGGTCCTAAGCCCGATAAAGTATGAACTAAAAGTTAGATTCACAAATCAGTGCATAACCTTATGCCGCAGAATAATGCAAGTTACGAAATTGAGCCTTCGGGCTCTTTTCGGGCTCTTTGAAAAGAAGAATTTTCAGTTACAGCTATTTGGCAACATTTGTGTGTAACATCTACCCACACGTGGCAAATTACATAATTATAGTAATACAGTCATTAGCTTAATTGGGATACGGATGCCTCCATCAAAAAATCAACGTACGCTTATGAATACAATAGGTACTTGATTATGTAAATTATATAATAATACAAGTCCGATAAATTTCTGCTTAAATGTTGATTGTTGAGTGAAAATTAAATCAGTTAACAGATTTAATTTTGCCCAACTCATGCAGATGTCCAAAATTTTTGCAAAACATTCACAACATGTCACTCGTTATTTGGCAACGAATTAAATAACAAAGTCGAATTTGCATAATCAACATAAAAAAATCGCCCCCAGAAGTTATTTAAACTTCGGGAAACATGGCAGATGTTTGTCGCGCCGCCGTTTGTCAGTCACGATCCATGGAAAAGTATGTTAACAAGCGGACGAAACTCATCTGTAAGTAAAGTTTGCAATTGTTCCCGATTTTGACGCCTGAATTTCAATATGGAATTAAAGATAAATTGTGAAACGTTAAGCCTTTTGAAACGGTGTAGACCTCGCTCTATAAGTGTGTTACCAAATCTTAATTGAGCTAAAATATAACCTGAATATATTTAAATAGAAGCAATTTTAAAAAAGGGCTTTCTGCTCATATTTTTATTAGGTATCAATGCGAATTAGTAAAATGTGAACATGAAATATTAGGTCAACAATATAGGTATTAGTACTATTCTCTAGCTCTGCTCTCCACCAAATTTAACCTTAATATGTAGGTAGTACTGTTGAGCATAGGTCTCTTCTTAGACCAGCGACCCCACCGCCTAACTCGCAGCGATGCCCGATAGCGATAGCGAGGCAGTTGCTATCGTTTCAATTTCACGTAGTTTGCAACGATAGGCGGTACGAAATCATAAGATGACGTCATAAGCGAGAGCTAAAACATTAGCGAGTGAGGCGATAGGGCCGCGGGAGGAATGGTCTGGGGCCCTACCATGATCGCTTATAGCAAGGTTAAAACAATATTGAAACAGAGACAGTTGTTGCTGCGTATAGCGCCATCCCGCTCTCAGTGCGGTTTTAATATGGTTTTAGGCGATCATGGTTAAGGGGCTGAGCCTCAGCCGCTGCAACGAGCCACCTGTACTGGGCCGCCTGGCCCTTCTGAGCCTACGCGGGGACCTCAATTACACTCTAGGGATAGAACAAACAAGACTACGTGGAGTAGATCTTGCAGCGCTTCGCTTCTGTCGCTAGTAGAGTAGCATGCCTCCATTTCTTTATCTCTTCGCAGATAAGGTTACCTAACCTGCTCAATAAAATAATACGGGGCTTATTTTTATTACATGTCATTCTGTACTTTGAAAACGTTTTTATTTTGACGGACGTCTATTTGCTAAGCATCCTATTTGCTTGTAAAATAGTATAATAGTATAATATCATTTTACAACAGCTCATACTACACTTTTGTGGTGATTCACTTAGAATGAACATCATTCAGAAAAATTAAATGTAATAAAACCTTTTTACAAACAAGCTTTTATTTAAATGCGCTAAAAAGAATTAGTAAACTTTACACTAAAACTTTTACTTATAACGTTATTTCACATTTGACACAATTTATATGATATAAAAGCTTGTCGCGAGATTTACTTGTGTGTATTAACTTAAAAGTACTTAAGAGAGACTCGTACTTTGAAAATTGTAATGTATAAAATTATTCACATCAAATTATTTAATTTACGTGTTTATCTACAAAAGTAAATCTCGCGACAAGCTTTTATGTCATATAAATTGTGTCAAATGTGAAATGACGTTATAAGTAAAAGTTTTAGTGTAAAAGTTTAGTAATTCTTTTTAGCGCATTTAAATAAAAGCTTGTTTTTAAAAAGGTTTTTTTACATTTAATTTATTTTTTACTTTTTAGTTATCACTGGACACGTTTCTCAGTCTGTTCATCTCATTCAACGCATCATTGTTGCAAGGTCGTTTGCCGGAACGTCTATACAGAATTTCAGCTCAATCGGGATATCTACTTCAAATTTGATTTTTAGCTTTAGAAGTACGACATATTGGATTAATAGTGACATCACTTAATTTTTCAAGTTATTTTTAGCCAGACCTTTTATTTGATACCCATATTGTAGGAGTGCATTAAAAACAATTGGTCCGCCATCTTGGGTATGCAGCCATCTTGGATTTAGAATGACGTCACACAGTTAACCGTGCATTTTCATCCAAACTGTGTGTATACAAAATTTCAGCTCAATGTTAAAGATATCTACTTCAAAATTGATTTTAAAGCTTTAGAAGTCCGCCATATTGGATAAATAGTGACGTCACATTATTTTTCGAGTTACTCTTAGCAAGACCTTTCATTTGATACCCATATTGTAGGGATGCATTAAAAATAATTGATCCGCCATCTTGGGTATGCCGCCATCTTGGATTTAAAATGACGTCACACAGTCAACCATGCATTGTCATCCAAACTGAACGTGTATACAAAATTTCAGCTCAATCGGTTAAAGATATCTGCTTCAAAATTGAGTTGCAAGATTCCACCCGAACATACTTACATACATTGCAAGTTAAATAAAAGCTTGTAAAAAGGATCATCATCATCATAACAGCATGGGGACGTATATGAGTTGTTATAATTATGTAGGTCAAGAGGCTCGAGCCTACCCTAAGTGAGGGTGTTTAGGCCTTAGTCAACCACGCTGGCCTAGTGCGGATTAGTCGACTCCACATACACCTTTGAATTTCATTGCAGATGTACGAGTATGCAGGTTGCCTCGCGATGTTTTCCTTCACCGTAGGAGCGTCAGACAATAATGTACATTATGAAATTCGTAAAACGAAAAACAAATTGGTACGTAGCGGTCTCGAACCCCGACGTCCCGATTGAAAGGCGAGTGCCGAGTCTACAGCGCCACCGACGCTGCGACTGGACCTAACGAAGCGAAGAAAAAAAATATTGGAACATAAACGATTTTGCTCTGCATGCAAAATTGCGATACATAGTGAGACTCTTGCGTTTTCTGCTTTTTCCTGCCTGTTTAACGTGTTAATCAAATCCAAATTAATTTGCAAATGAGTTAACACAATAGATCTTTTACATATAACAACCTTATTTACGTGGAATCTTGGAGGATATAAAAAGACTTTATTCGAAAAGAGTACAACTAAAACGGCGATAAACTGACGTAACTCAAGTTTGCTGGTGTTTACGAGGGCAACATAAAAGTACGTTGACTTCGTGACTGAATTACGAGGCCACTGAGCTTGCAATGTTTGGTAGATTTAATAAAACTTTTACAGTCTCGATTCTTGAAAATCCGAACTAAAGCAATAAAAAGGCCATTGTTTTATGTAAATCTCAAATCACGCTGGATAAAATCTCTTTACATACTCAATTAATTTTAGCTTAAAATGTGGGGTGAATTGCATTACATTTATTAAATAAGATTAACGCTAAATGTGTTGTTTTATGTTTTGCAATTATTTTATTTAAAATTTTCAAAAACAGATGGGTGTAAGCGTTATCAATAGTAAGTGTTGGTGCAAGTCACCCTTAATCATGTAACATTCTAGTTCAATAATTTTAATCAAATATTTTAAGTCAAATGAGCAATATACCTAGTCACATGAATGTTCATTTTACTTTAATTAAACCTATATTTGTATGAGTTTAATACTTTACTCTACGGTCGTTGTTTAATATAAATATTATACAGAAGGTATGCTAATATATGGGGTTCTCTCGTAAAAACTGTATTTCATACGTCCAGATATATTTTATAATACCGTTAGATTATAATCTATCTCGCGAGATTGTAAACTATCGAAAGATTGTGAAGCGTAACATACTGCTTACAATTTAACGCATTATTTTTCGGTAGATTATAATCTCTCGAACTGAAACTGTTAGATCACAATCTGTCGCGCGTTAAATTGTCAACTGTCCGACGGCTGTCCGTGATTGGTCAGTTTTACAGAAGATCGTTCTGTGTCCATAGAATTAGGAATCAAACACAACTGTCAGTCAAATAAAATAAATGCATTTCAAGAATAGTGACAGCAAGTATGTATTTATTATTTAGTAGTTAAATAATATTTCTGACATCATAATATAGTAAGAAAAATTGTAACCCGAAAAATCAGAAATGTAACAACATTTTCTCTTCAAACACAAATTAAGATTAAAAAAATTATTAAAAATTTTCACCGAAGCAAATTAAACACAAACTAATTAAAATAAAAATGAAAATCGAAACGTAACAAAATTGTCTATTAGAAAAAAAACGATACAAAATTTTGACTTATTGTAAGAACAATAAAAAAAAATTAAAGTGGCACTCTTGGACTGCCGCGGTAAAGCTATAGCATTTTTATCAACTTATGCAATTATAATTATTTATTTATTTTATTTATGCAGTATTTTTTTCTTTGATATAAATTCAAGTTTTTTCTTTGATATTAATTCAAGTTACACTTTTTGAGCGTGGTGACCGATAAGAAAACAATTATTTTTCTTTTATTGAATAAATGAGAAGTTAATAAGTATTGTTTAAAATATTTTTATTATCTTACAATACATGTAGGTTATTCAAGAATTTTTATCATTGAAACTATAGGTTTATGGTATGAAATAAGAAACATAAGTTTGAGACTTGATATCCTCTAAATATCTGGAAAATACCGCGTCAAAACACCGTGCCGAAGTCTGCCGAACTGAAACGACGTTAGACGATGCACGTGCACGGCTTTCAACGCCGCACCGCTGTGCCGCAGGCCTATTCTCTAACTTCGGCTTCTAACTAGTACTGTCATTTTTGAAAGGAACTTATCATCCATTACTGCTATCATGAACGCTGCCGTAAGACATAAGATCACTTAACTAGTAATGGATATAAAATGTCTTTAAAAAATGACAGTTCTAGTTACCAACCGTAGTTAGCGAATAGGCCTGCCGGTCGGAGTGGGAGGTGTTAGGTTTTTTTCGTTACGGAATTTCTTGATTCGGTCGCCGCGCTCAAAGCCCGCGATAAAAGCTATGCAATAGCTTAATAATATGAAAAAAATACACCAACAAAAATGTTGCTTTAGCCTACAAGTTCCCAATACGGGAACATTTTTATTGGTGCATTTTTCTTTCATATTATTTTTTATTACTCTTACAATAAGTCAAGATTTTGTTTCGTTAATTTTTCTTACCATATTATGATGTCAGAATTATCGATTAACTACTAAATAATAAATACATACTTGATGTCACTATTCTTGAAGTGCATTTATTTTATTTGACTGATACTGTGTTTGATTCCTAACTCCATGGACACAGAACGATCTACTGTAAGACGGACCAATCAGGGACAGCCTTCGGACAGTTGACAATTTAACGCGCGACAGATTGTGATTTAACAGTTTCACTTAGATAGATTATAATCTACCGAAAAATAATGCGTTAAATTGTAAGCAGTAGTTTACAATCTCGCGAGATAGATTATAATCTAACGGTATTTACAATTTTACGGTGACATATACATTCGAAATAAGCGTTTGAGTAAAATATTTAAAAATATATTGTGATGTTCACAAATTCATTACGCTTCAAAATTGACTATGCTCTCAGACATTTCCAAGCAGATATTCTGAACAGCGCATAACAGTTTAAGGCATGTATTAAGCCGAACAAGATTACATATATCATTTAATCCCTGGGCGCTGTGGTCGGACGCCAGCCAACGCTGGATTACAGTTAGCCTAATTTGGTAATATGTGATTGGATATGACGCAGACACACGTCTTGATTTCATATTACTCCGGGTACATTACGTAATGCATGGCTCCGAAGTTAAGTTAAATTGTTTTTCTACTCCAGCATTGTAATATGCCAATTATATGGTTGACAACAGAAGTATTAAAAATATACACTTTTCGTGATTGTACTACAATCTATGGTCTATAGATTTCATAAGAACACTGCTATGAGTTAGCTTATAAATTATAAGCTAATTGTTTTGTTATATCAGTGACCAGCGTCAACGTATTAACTGTTTAAATTTATATCTCCTCGAAAGCATCCATGAAAAAAGTTAAAATCAAATCAACTTATTAATTATTATTACTGCAATTGACATATTTACATCAAGTTCTATTGGCTATTATATAAATAACTTACATGAAATGCAGATTTTTTCAGTGTTATTTTAGGTTAGATAGTATTAACTTGAACACTGTCGATGTTTTTATTCAGCATTGTCCATGATGGATGATAAAAAAACAAAGCGTGGGCTTTCACATTTTTTTGAGTGATTGTTTTATCGGCGCGAACTTGCGAGAAATTTATTATTTTTAAATGCCTGTATTTTTATTAAAGAAATAAACATCTAGCTATAGTGGAAAAATTACTGTTTGCAAGGGTATATAATTAGGTCTTAAAATTCTCGGGCCTTTTAAAAACTCGGTAAGTCTCGTTTTGTAACATTGACCCTCGATTTTTAAGAACCCTTATTATGTTACTATTGCATAAAATACTATAAATGGGTATAAAACAATGTATTATAATGATTGACGCCTATTGTAACACGTGCAAATGACACGCCAATGTATCATAGACGTGTCATTTGCGCGTTGTCCAAACAGTTCATGGCAACCGTAATGAGTACTGGCAACCTCACTCACGCGCAGCGCAGTAATATAACATGACGTGATTTGGCTGCGGTCTTCGGTACTTAGGAGGCACTTCCCCAATAGAGCTGCTCACCAATTGGATGCTGTATCCCATGTCTAATATCGCTATTTCTCATATAACTCACAAGTTTTTGAAAGACAACCGAAAAAGTTTTTGTCCAACAAGAAAAAAAGCAAAGCTCGTGAATCTGAACTACTGGTGAATATCGATTATTGTGTACAGTGAGTAGTTTAATCAAGTGTGAAATATACAGCTTTTCACCTGGAGTAGTGAAAAACAATAACTAAAAAAACAGCAATATAAATTGTATCATCGGGGCTGGTAAGAGCTTGGTGGCTTTTTTTTACGGTGGGAAATGCGTTACGCATACCCCGCGCTTGGGAAGGCGCGGGGCTATGTCGGACTCTCCGCGGCCCCTGGGGGCAGAGTGCCAGCCAGGAACCGCGGCCTACCGACTAAAACCCACCGATGCCCCTCACACACGCCTTGGCGCGAGCACATCCATTATCGCCGCGTCCTCCTCATCAGAAGAGGACACGCCGAGAGGGGACGCGTCGCTGCCTGACATGACATGGGCGAGCCCCTCTCACCCCCCCATAAGGGGGAGGCCGGTGATCCCCCGGGGCATTCAGGGGATCA
Source organism: Schoenobius gigantellus (assembly GCA_963935595.1). Classification (NCBI taxonomy): domain Eukaryota; kingdom Metazoa; phylum Arthropoda; class Insecta; order Lepidoptera; family Crambidae; genus Schoenobius; species Schoenobius gigantellus. The sequence continues at coordinate 33,988,999 of OZ012541.1, read as the reverse complement.
GCGACTGGCGGCAACCGATGCAATGCAGGGCCCTAGCTTCCCAACCCGAGTGTCCGAGACCAAGGCTGAACCCGTTAGCTCCTCGAGCTCCTCAAACCACAGGCGAAATGCCTCCACTGTGGCCTCCTCCAAGGCGGAGGCCAAGAGCTTGATGGCCTAAGTGTCAACACGGTATGATGAAGACGCGGGTTCAAACCCCGCCCGAGACGAATTTTTTTTCATTATTGATTTCATTCATTTGTCAACAACAATATAGGTAACAATTAATACAATTGATAAATACATTTTTTGGCGATGAGTAATTCCAAAGGTTGTGTTTGCTATTCTCATCACTTTTTCTCACGCTGCGAGTTGGCTAGTCGCCAGAGAAAACCGATTTTGCTGCGAGTAGCAAACCCGTATCAAAAAGCGTATTTGCTACGAGAGATAAAAAAGGTATTACAGTGAAGTGGCTGAGAAAGGCACGGGATTATCAAATTTTGTAATGAAAATGTAATTACCTGATTTAATTTATTAGAAGCGAAAGAGTTTGATATTTCGACATCAGCAAAAATTACGGTTTATTTATATTCATGGACATTAAAAACTACTCAAACAGAATCGTGTGCCACTGATAATGCTTTTAGCGGTTTTTCAGATTGACCCCGACGGCCAGACGGGTTCATGTATAGGGTTTTTTGAAGGCTTGACGTTCTTGACGTTCTATAGAAGTGCAGCCGAGCACAATATATATGAAAACATTATGAAAACAATCCTTTGGGGGTCCAATGGAATGATTTTACAACTTTTATTTGTATTTGTATTTATTTGACCTTATAACAGTTGATGTTATACAAGGTAAGTCATAATACATTATAAGCTTATATAAGTCCTAGAACATACAATTCTATATCACTTTATGTATAGTTATTACATTTTAGGCCTATTGATATAAGTCATACAATACAATATCATTTAATGTCAATATAATATTATTGATGCCCATTTAGGTTGTCAGTTACTTAAATCAAAGGTCAGTCATATACATTTAAGCTTTAAGCCTATTGATAAAGTCCTGGAACGCGCACATGCAATATAATATCATTTAATGTCAATATAATATTAATGATGCCCAAGTAGGTTGTCAGTTACTTAACTCAATTTCGTTACATAATTATTAGACTTAATGTTGAAATACATTATAATATAAAATTATGGAAATGTCAGTTTTTTGTCTTATTATATGTATTACGTAAGAATGAAGATTCATCCAGGCGCATTGCCATGAATTCTTGCAAGGAGTAAAAAGGGTTTGATTTAAAGAATTTTTTTAATGTTCTGTCAAAATCAGGCATATTCAGTTTCGCAAATGTAATGTCATAATCATATGTAAATGTACCATATTTTTTTGCAGATGGAATCAAATGTCATTGTGCTTTGATATGGATGTTGTAGACAGATACAGAATTAGTTGACATATGCCATGAAGCCGAGTCGAGTGATCTTCAATTTTGGAGATTTAACTGGCCGGCCAGATCACCAGATCTAAGGGTGACAGACTTCATCCTTTAATGTTTTTTTGAAATGTCGCGTTCACCACAACAAACTGCAGACGTTGCAATTCTTAAAAGCTAACATTGCAGAAGAAATCACCAATTTAGAGCCAGTTGCTTTGCGAGTAACAATTCAAAATTCATACGAGCACAATTGTGCATCAACTCGGGAGGTGTTCATTTGAGCGATATAATTTTTTCGTCTTAATGTCATCAGTTTTACATCTACAAATAAACTTTCATAAAACAGAGCTATTTTTCATTGACTCCTTTGGGTTTGATTTTTGGCTTCCGATTACAGCTCTCGTAACTATACAGTTTTTTTTTATTATATGTGTTCAGTATATTATCATACAAATAATCAGCTCGTATTGCTTCGGCTGGGCAGTGATAAATCCACAAGAAAGC